>JAUPMV010000001.1:2742885-12507885 GCA_030848855.1 Branchinecta sandiegonensis
ATCAATAAGTACAGCTTTAATTTTAGCTTTTATTGTTGTGAGCGACAGACTCTGATTAAAACAAGATTCATACTTGTTCCAGTATTTAGTAATAATATTTTTAGGGGAAAATCTTTATCGCTCGAAACAATTAAAGGCATAGGAAGCTTACTTGAAGGACGACGAGTATTGTACGGTCGGACTGAAGGAGGGCCTGGAAAAAATGATTTGAAGCATACTGGCAGCAAATCCTTTAGATAACGGACATGGAAAAGTATTACAATGAAAAACTAGGATTTGTCTAACAGGAATAATATTAAAATAACATCTTAAGGATTCTCACTGCTTTGTTTTGTAACTTCACAATAGGAGAAATATGAGACTGAAACGTGCTCAAATAAATAATCGAACAGTAATTAATATGCGAATGAACAAGAGAAAAATAAATTGATTTTAGAGCAGAAAAAGGAAGAAAAAATTTGAGACGATGCATTAGACCTACGTTCCTTGCCAACTTAAGTCTTAGGCTAGCGATGTGAGCTTTCCAACTTAAATTCTGGTCAACAACGACTCCAAGATACCGTGTTGTCTGCACTCGATTGATTTTACTACTTGACCTCCAAATGTGACTTCAACCTCTTGTAACGTTGGTACTGCAGTAGAAGTTCTTGAAAAAAACATAAAAAGAGTCTTCGAAGTGTAATTATTGATGTATTCATTGATTCGGGCAACCCTTGACTTTTGCTTTTGTTAAGACACTCGTTAATTATTGTCCAGGTCTTTTTTGGAGATCCTTCGGCTTCGTATAATAGTTTCTCAAAATGAATTTTTTTCGCCCATCTTATCAGTCGCGTAAGACGGTTTTTATACGATTTGAATGTAGTTTTATTACTCGACATGGGAGAATTCATATATTCAGCGTAAAGTCTATTTTTTTCCTCAATACTCTTAAGCAATCCTCCTGTTATCCATTGCTTCACGGGTACCTGGTACTTCTTGTACCTCTTCTTCACAACAGGTCAAGTTTCATTTAAAGCATTCTGAAATGTTTCAGTAAACGACCTGGATACAAATTCAACGTCATCCGACTCCAAGCATTGTGACCAATCAGTACAAAGTAACTTGGCATTTAACAGCTTAACTGAACTTTGATCTATCCTTCTAGATTTTTTCACATGACCCTTCTCATCGGAATGCTGAAGAAACTCGTTCATAAGAATAAAATGATCAGACACATCCGTAAGAATTGCGTCACACGACCCAACCGGGAAATTTACAAGTTGATTATCAATAGTAGATGCATTTTGATTTGTAACCCGAGTTGGAATCCAGAAGGACGGAACGAAGCCAGCAGCTAATGATGTAGTAAGGAAATCTATAGCCAGAGTACTCGAAGGTCTAGAATTACTTGAATCAGGACTTACCGAGGAAGTGTCAATGTTAAAGTCTCCCATGAGAACAATTTTTCTTTTCTTGGAATTGATCATCTTTGCGACAAATACTTCTTGGTGCTAGAACTAGGAGGGCGGTAGAACATGCATAAAAGAACCTTGTCGGATGCTATGGTGACTTCGATGACCACGAAAATGACACGGCAAATCGCGACATATTGTTTTTTCTCGCCTCGTATGGATAGTCCGTTGGGAATTTGGTCAGAACCGGATGTTTATGAATGAGCCTAAATATTTGATATTCTTTTTGCTAGAAACTGTCACCTAGTGGATCTGACTAAATGGTCTGTTAAGATGGTTATCAGTAGTACGTTGCTGCATTAGAAAGATGAAACAAGTATTCCCCTCCCGTCCAAACCTTTGGTCTTGTTTTGAGTTGCGGTGGACCTCGGGCTTTTTATGTTATCACATATCATATCAGATCATGACCTTTTCTGGAAATATTGACCCGACGATGCTTTTTTTGATAGATTGCCCAAATGCAAGTGAAATATTAAGAAACAGAAACCTCTGCATAGTAAGACAGATAAAGACAATTTCAATCAAAAGGGAATTTGAGGTTGAGCTGTTTTGAGAGGAGACTTTTCTTGGACCTATGGATACCCCGACAAAACTGACCGGACCTAGAATATATCTCTAACTTTCAGCTGATGTTGATACCCGTTTGGTCGTCTTCCGTCTTCGCCGTTGCTCATTGCAGAGCAAAAAGTGCAGGAGGTATACTCCGCACGCTAACCCGCTCTTGAGCACGTCCGTAGAACCAATTAGCTTTGACTTCTGCTGTTCCTCAAAGTGGCTTCACTGCGATTTGACTCTTTGTAGAGGTAACGAAACGTGGTGTGGCGCGAAGCTACTAACCTCCGCTCATTTGGATCGGGCAGGGTAGCCTATCGGGAATCTTTTTGACTCCGGATGGTAGTATTGAAGAGATCGGGAGACGGATGTTCTTCTTCTTATTTGTTCTTGATGGTATGCAACGGGTTTGAGTTCCACAATAAGCTTGCCCTTGTTTTGCAGGAGTACCATATGTCTGAGCATCTCCGAATGTCAGGGATTTACTGGGGTTTGACCTCCTTAGACCTCTGCTGTCAGCTTGAGAAGCTAAACAAATCAGACGTGTTGGATTTTGTTAAAAGATGTCAGTACCCCAGTGGTGGGATAGGAGCTAGCGAAAAACATGATCCCCATCTGCTTTACACCCTCTCTGCAGTACAGGTAAAGTTTTCCGTAGTTTAGTATTTCTGTTATATCATTATAAGTCTGGTGTCTCGGTGTCGATTGGTTGGCTGTTCGAATAAAGTATGTCTTAAAGGACGCGTCGTACCTATGTTACTGATTAATTCTGCGTTCCGAGTCTTTCCATTCGCTCTCAGGTTCAGGTTCTTTAATTTCCAAAACATTTCGTGACAATGTATTTTGAGGGCCGGCAGGGATACGAACTCGTTAGCTCGACCCCATTTGAAACACTTACTATATTTAGATAATATAAATGAGTCGTTCCTCTGTTAATACGCACACAAAAGAAAGAATGACTCGTCCCATGTATACTTACACACGCCATACCAAACTTTCACATTATATAAACAAAAAAAAATATCTTCAGATTGTGGCCTAAGCTGAAGGAACGCTAACTTTTTACTAAAACAAGATTAACAATTAAGGGTTGGGGATTTACGGAATCTCATTCCAGAGATTCCGAACTATATTATGTTCAGAGCAAAATAACACTAGGGGGCAGCGCCAAAACCTATGCTTTCAGTGCTTCGCAGACGGGCCATAGTTGTAGCGCCGACCATTACGCTTGCGGCATTTAAAGCGAGACAAACTTGCGGTTTAGAAATTTCTGATAAGGCTAAGATGCGGTCTTCACACGTCATGGAAACAGGGGACAAGTGTTTGCAGAATTTGGTTTCTTGCGTATAAAGAGAACCCGATGTGTCGACGTCGACTGAAGCCGACAAAAGCATAATTTGTTGTATTTCCGTTTTATTTGTTGTATTTGTTTGCCCGACGAAAAACAACTGTTAAATCGTTGTATGATCATTCCGACTGCTGTTCGCGGTTCAGTAATTTTGTCGAATCTCCAGCTTTGTTCTAGATACTTGCCATGTACGACTCCTTGGACGTCATTAACTGTGATAGCGTTGTAGAGTATGTAAAGAGCTTACAACTCGAGGATGGCTCTTTTATGGGAGACAAGTGGGGGGAAGTAGACACCCGATTCTCCTTCTGCGCAATCGCCTGCCTTCGCCTCCTAGTAAGTACATTCTTACCCTCTGCTTTCTGTTTCTGTTAAGCCGCTTTCATAAACATGCTTAGCCAAGCACAGATGGATGCCTAGGCACGTGGTCCGGGGGCACCGAGTTCTAGAGCCTGGAACTTAGTGCCGGGCACAAAATCTGCACCTAGGCATTGGTGTGAACGGTGATGCTAGGCACATGCCTAGACATCTGTGCTTGGCTAGGGATGCTTGTGAACGGGGCTTTAATGCAACGCCTTCGGCGCATACCGCATCCAAGAAGAGTCGCCAGTCGTCTCTTATCCTGAAATCTACGATCCCCAAATGTATCGAAGATGTTTGTAAATACGTGACTAAAGAATTTAGCTTCAGGAATGAAAGTTCAGCTTAGATTACGTAGCATAGTATTTCTAGAAGTGTAATAGTTTATTTCTGAAGTGTATTAAATCTTGTATGGCCTTTTGGCTCAGTAAACAAGCGTTATTATGAGGATATGAGCCGCTGTCCACAGTGGCGTTTTTGATCGCCGATGAAATTTCACCAGTAGACGAAGCGGGTTTGCCGATTCGTGCTTATTTACTGTTTTCGATAGCCGATAGCCTTTGTCGTTCGCCTTTATTTTTGGGTGCGCAAAAACGGGATTTTGTTTTGCTGGCAGTGTTCTGTTGTAACGTAAACTACACATTGGATATGTCTACTCACATTGGACTTCAAAGATACTGTTCTCATAACGCAGAACATAAAGAACATAATCCTCATTTCCCTCCATTTTTGAAAGAAACGCCAAATCGTCAAACGAAATCCCAACGTCTACGGGAAACGGCGAGTCCTTGGCCGATCGGCGATGGACAGGAATTCAGGCGATAGACGTTAGCCGATCAGAACAAAACAGAAATTAAGATATACAGCTACGACAATCGGCTTCCGGCGAACGTCAAAAACGACAAAAAGTCAGACGGCTACGCTATCGCCGAACTAATCGGTGATCAAAAACGCCACTCACATGTCTTCCCATTTCGGCAGTGGCGGTTCGAAGTGCTTTGGCATGAGGGGGGGGGGGGGGGGGGGGTGACGACCTCAAAACTTACGACTGGCTAATACTCGGCAATTATACCGATTGGAAACAATAGACAAAAAACAGAGTACCGCAGGCGAAAAATCGCTCGAATTTCAGGATTTCTATGACAGGTTAGGCAAAAAAAGGTCACTACAGGAATAAAATAATGGGACGTTTTCGCATGGATGGCTCTGGTCCCGTCGACCTCCCGTCGAGCTCGACGGACATTTTCGCGTGGATGCCGTCGATCTTTTTGTCATTTTCGCGTGTACGGATGAACAGGTGAACGGGCCATCCAGCTCGATGCGCCTCCCGTTCAACACCGCTCCAAGGCAGCGTTGAGCTGAACGTTGACGCAGCGTTGACCTTCCCACTGATATGCTCCCATCTAGCTGAATGGGCATTTTCGCGTGGACGGACCCCATCTTCCTCTGCCGTTCAACGCCCGATCGATTTTCTCATTTTTGCATGGACGGGATCACCCCTTCAGCTCTACAGCCATTCACGCGAAAACGTCACCTAATAATTATCGTAAAGCTTTGGGAAATTTGTACAGCACCTTCTGCACTCCTTCTATACTATCTCGTTCTGGTGTCACTCATTTTCTTCCAAAAAAGGAAATTAAAAAGATGAGATCATGTTATTTTAAATATGCAAAGCACCTGCTCCACTTGTCGAAATTATATCATAACCAGACATTGACGGAGAAGTTCAAAATCCAAGATGCAAGTGTTACCCTTTTGGAAGTTTCCTCGTCGCTGTAAAAAATCATGGACAGCAGCCAGATGAAAAATTTTCGAGAATTAGGCGTATGGATTAATACGAAAAAGTAGCATGCAGTAGTAACTGTTGCCACTGCATGCTACTACTAGCAAACTGGATGCTACTACAGCAAGATTGGATGCTATCGGATACTACCACTTAAGATTAACCCAGTCGGAGGCAGGTTAAATCGAAGTATTCCATGTTACTATATATCAATAGCCTACATGCAACTTTTTCGTACAACTACCATACAACCACACGCCAAGAATTGTTCATCCGGAGGACCCAACCAGCGCACGACGTTATCCATTGCTTCCTGGCCGAAGATCGAAAATTAAGTATCTTTTTCTGTATGTTTATGTGTTATATTTATTTTCTTTCATTTACTCCGCTTTTTCGAAATGGCGGGCTATAAATAAATTACTTACTTACTTACTTATAAACATATTCTTGTACAGAACCGGTTAGACGCGATCGATGTGGACAAAGCTTCGGATTTCATCGTTTCCTGTATGAACTTCGATGGAGGTTTCGGTTGCCGACCTGGTTCTGAGAGTCACGCCGGACAAGTCTACTGCTGCCTTGGGGCGCTCTCCGTTTTAGGTGAGGATATGAGTAGAGTAGAGTAGAATTTAATTTAAAAATGACTTTCACAGCAATGATGCCGAATTTGCATTTTTCGTCAACATATTATAAACGAAAACGTTGTCAATGGACATTTACAGCAAATTTGCAGATGTCAATATATATATATATACAATTTATGCACAACTAAATTATATAAATCCAGATGGAAGAAAACATATTCAGTTTTTTTCGTGAGAATTAAAAGTGTCACGAAAGATGGAACGAAGCTTTTCCTGTATCTTTCGTGAGTGCAAACTACTGGTGTTAATTTGGGGACTTTTTGGGATTTTTCACGGGGGGGTCGACTTCTGGGAGGATCGTGAATGGGTGGGAAGAGATCACGCAACCTTGGGTCAGAAAACGCTTGTGTTCCGTAACCATAGCAAAGTGTTTGTCTCCTTTCCTCAAGCGTAGTGAGCTCGAACTTTTTGAGAAGATACAAATAAGGGAGCTTTCCTTCCCGCCCAATAATGCGCAAAGCCCTTTTTTGGATACAATCTATCCGGTCTGAAAGATCTTTAGTAAGACCAAAATGCCATACCGGACAAGCATACTCGAGAACTGGGCGTATAAACGAAGTATAAAAGTGGAGCAAATCTGAAGGGGGGGATGAAAATTTAACCATGTGTTTTAGGAGGGATAGCGAGGGGAAAGATTGTTTAGTCATAGTTTCGACATGGGAGTCCCATTTAAGGTCGTTAGAAAGGGTAACACCCAACAGCTTTACCACCGAAAGAGTTACTTCTGGGGGAACGGGTTGGGAGAAATCAGGAACAGATTTTAGATATAGGTATAGTGTATCGGTATAGGATATAGGATAGGTATAGGATATAGGTATACTGTACTGCTACTACTAATAATAACAACGTTTATTTCTTGAATAGCTCATATAATTACTCGCCAGCGTCTGATCGTCACACAATTTTTAACACGGCTAAAACTTAATAGTCACTTCTCAGTAATTACCTTAAAATATTTTTAATGTTTCTACAAATAATAACGAATATATCACAGTTCGGAATTAAAATAATTTACGAAATATGGTACAAATGACGAAAGATACAGTAGAGTGGGTATCGGGGCGAACAAGTTTGATACAATTACGGGATGCAGCGCGAAGCCTTGTTTCAGGTCGAGTCGGGTTTGGGGATTCGAAATCCGGCAGGAGATATCTATGAAGATCAGAGGACAAGCATTTACGTCCAAAATCCATTGTCAACTTGTGTCGTCTTTCAGACAGAGTGGAAAGACCAATCCTGTCTAGACCCGCTTCATACTGTCAATCTGCTGGACTGGTGAAGGGTTTCCTGTAAAGTGGGACTGTGAAGGGAAGAAATTGATGAGATCCAAAATTTGTTGGTGTGGGGTGAAAATACATACTTTACGGATGCTTTACAGTCTTTCGAGTCTTTCATCTGTGGTCGGAAGTTCACTAATTGTAATTACTGAGGTACATCGGCAAAATCCTGATTTACTAAAGATCGCGAAATACAAAAATTTCACAAAACTTAGACCGGACGATCATCAGCTTGGTAAGAAAGGAGGTGGCCTGGCGATCTATGCTCGCGAGTGTATGAAGTCCAGGCAAATCGAAGTACCGATCCTTGACAATTATGATGAGATCCAGTGGGTATACCTTCAACCGAAAAGACTCCCAAGACAGTTCAACGGCACCGCAGTGTGTGCTTTTTATTATTCTCCCGGGCAAAACGTGGCAAGTCGTACTTCATTTTTGGAGAAATCCAATTAAGCGCAGATTACGTTACGTCAAAGTACCCTGGTTGTGGTTTATTCATGATTGGAGACGGAAATGAATTGCGTATTAATTACATCAATAGTTCTCTGGGCTTTAAGCAGATTGTTGATATTCCGACTGCAAAGGGCGGTACTTCACTGGATGTGATATCAACGAATATGCACGAGTTTTATGCACGTCCCATTGCCGGCCCACCATTGGGGGGAAGCTATCATTTTACACTTGAGTTAAACCCCCTTAACAGCTTTAAAATTAATTATACTGTAACTGAAACGGTAAGCCGCCCAATTACGGACGCAGGACTGTTAAACTCGGCACGTGGATTGCGGAAGAAAATTGGGAACAAGTTTATGCAGAGAAAGCTGTTTCTAAAAAAGCTGCTTTATTTCAAGATATTCTGTTGAAGAAAAATAAATCCTGTTTCCCGGAAAAAAAAAGTCAAAACGGTGTTCTTCTGATCGCCCATATATTTCCAAGCAAATAAAAGAACTAATTCGTGAAAAAAGGCGACTGTTTCAAGAAGGAAAAAGAGAACGGGCTTTAAAAATTAAAAATAAAATTCGTAAAATGACAAGGATTGCAGCGAACGATCATTACAACAATAAAGTAAATCATTTGTTTAATTCAAAGCCAAGAAGTTGGTACGCGAACGTAAAGCAGATGTTGGGGAAAAATGAACAAGGAGTTGACTTCAATTTGGAAGAAAGTGAGTTAGAGACAGCAAACGGGCTCAGTGCGCACCTTGCTGAAATTGTTATTAACAATTTTTATTGTTATTAACAATTTTAACAAATTTTTTATTTTGAAGTCAGTTTAATTGGGTCCCTGATATGCCTGCCAAGTTTCATCGTGAAAATCCCCAAAACCACCATCACCGGAATTCCGGGACCCCCCCCCCCCCCATAAGTGTCCGGATCCAGTACAATAGTCTAAAGGACTTATCTAGAGCAGATGCTTGTTCTTCCCAGCAAGTTTCACTCCGATCCCTCCATTCTAACCGTTTCTTGAAATTTCCGGTCTCCCCCCCCCCCAACTCCCCCCTGGATACCGAATCCGGTCAAGACTTTAGACGGGACATTACAGATATATATTCTCTTCAGTTATGAAGTTTCATTACAACCCGATCATCCGTTCGAAAGTTACACACTTCTCAGTTTCCCGGATTCCCCTGCCCTCCACCCCCCCCCCCAAAATGGTTGGATCAGAAAACTGATTATTCCTAATTTTGTTTCGTCGGGTCTCTGATATGCCTGCCAAGTTTCATGGTCCTAGCACAACTGGAAGTACCTAGCTAACTCGAAAAAGTGTGACAAAATGCCCTAAATTTTCAAGTTTCCAGCGCCCCCACTTCCCCGCATATGGTCGGATCGGGAAACTGATTATTTCCAGGTTAGTTTGGTCGGGTCCCTGATATTCCTGCCAAGTTTCATTGTCCTAGCTCATCTGGAAGTACCCTCACTCGAAAAAGTGTGACAAAATGCCCTAAATTTTCAAGTTTCCAGCGCCCCAACTCCCCCGCATATGGTCGGATCGGGAAACTTATTATTTCCAGGTTACTTTGGTCAGGTCCCTGATATTCCTGCCAAGTTTCATTGTCCTAGCTCATCTGGAAGTACCCTAACTCGAAAAAGTGTGACAAAATGCCCTAAATTTTCAAGTTTCGAGCGCCCCCACTTCCCTGCATATGGTCGGATCGGGAAACTGATTATTTCCAGGTTCGTTTGGTCGGGTCCCTGATATTCCTGCCAAGTTTCATTGTCCTAGCTCATCTAGAAGTACCCTAACTCAGAAAAAAGTGACAAAATGCCCTAAATTTTCAAGTTTCCAGTGCCCCGCACTCCCCCCATATGGTCGGATCGGGAAACTGATTATTTCCAGGTTAGTTTGGTCGGGTCCCTGATATGCCTGCCAAGTTTCATTGTCCTAGCACATCTGGAAGTACCAAATAACTCGGATATGTGGGACAAAAAACTCGGACCGACCGACAGACCGACAGACGGAATTGTGATCGGTATATGGCACTTGAGCCAGAGGCTGCAAGTGCCATAAAAACTGGGGAATACCCCTCAATCTGGAAAAATGGTTACATTACTCCTATCCCTAAAAAAGGTTCTCCCAACGATTTTTCTGGAATCCGTCCAATAACTATGACACCGATTTTCAGCAAAGTTTACGAGGGTTTCCTTTCTTCTTGGTTAAAAGAAAAGATTCTAAAGTTAATAGACGCAAAACAATTTGGTAATCTCCCCAAAACCTCTACAGCCCATTACTTGGTTAGTTTGGTGGATACCATTTTAAAAAATTTAGAGAACCCGGACCATTGCGTCAATCTGATTGCCATTGATCTGCGTAAAGCGTTCGACCTAATAAATCATAGCATACTACTAGAGAAATTGAAAGTAAAGTTTAATGTGCCATCATTTCTTCTCAAAGTAGTCGCAAATTTTCTATCTAATAGGACTCAGCAAACTAAATGTAACAGTTCATACTCTGACCCCCTTCCAATTTTTTGTGGAGTTCCTCAAGGTACGCTTTTGGGTTCGCTGCTGTTTCTAGTTATGGTCAATGAGCTTGCGACATTGATGGATGATCGTTGGAAATACGTAGATGACCTCTCCTTGTTAGAAGTCTGCCGTAGAAATGTAAAAAGCAAAGCACAACAAATCATAGATGATATTTCCAGATGGTTGTAAACACGGAAAAATCAGTGGTCCTAACGATCTCTTTTCAAAAAATTGTACCCAAATTTTGTCCCCCAATCCCCAGTGCGCAACATGTTAAAGAAATAAAACTGCTGGGTGTACACATCACGAATGATATGAAGTGGGAAAAGCACGTAGATTCCATTTTAAAGAAGGCCAATATGGGCCTTCGGGGACTCAAACTTCTTTCCCGTCATGGTGTCCCTTCCGAACATCTATTGCGTATTTATTTTTCGTTCATTCGCCCAGTCCTAGAATACTGCTGCCCTGTATGGCATTTTGGTGCGACTCGCGAGCAATCTGATGCTCTAGAGAGGATACAATACCGAGCTCTCCTAATAACGGATAAATCTCTCAAAGTCCCTTATATTTATTTTCAGAAAAAATTTAATCTGACAACCCTGTCTCACCGTCGCGAAAATTTGTGCTTAAAGTTTGGAGGGCAGACTCTACTGAACCCAGTCCTCCGCGACATCCTGCCCCCCAACTTTACAACAGAAAGGGAGAGGCCTCAAAGACAAGCTTCCGAACCAGTCCCTACCCTTCAACCAGTGTTTTGCCGACACGTGAGATACAAGAATAGCTTTGTCCCCTCCTTTGTTTCCCTACGGAATAGAAATTAATAGGTTATTATTTTACCCCTCGTTGTCTATTTCCCCAATCGTTACTTTTTATATTGTTTGTTCTCAGTATTCTATATGAAATTCGACCACTTTCTAGTATATGTTGACAATTTTGGTTAGTTTTTAATGTATGCTGACTTTACCACCTGCTATTCGGCTAGTCCGTAATTGGTGTTGAAATAAAATTGAATTGAATTGAATAGATGCTAATTCATTTGTAAGCCTAATCCTTAAAGGATCCATCGTACGTATAATTCCAATGCAACCTACGTCCGTGATCGCTTCCGAGACCCGAATTTAATATGGGATAGTCCAACCGGGTTTCCCCCCTCCCCCCCCCCCCCGGTACCAAAATCCCCCTGGCGAAACCACCCCGGGTTTTGCTCGGCAAAAACAGCAGCCGTGTCCAAAATGAAATCCAAATTTAACTGGAAGCGATTTTCACGAAGAAATTCACAAAATCAGACACTTAAGCTATATTTTACAAGTAGTGAACTGATAGACAAAAATGCTCCTCAGCCGGGATTTGAACCCAGGACCCTCTGCTTACAAGGCAGTCGCTCTACCAACTGAGCTACCGAGGGGTTTGTGAACAGAGTTCGCAAACCACTACAATAGTCTGGTAGAAGCCGGCCGTAGGAACAGTGATCCCGCCCGAAGGCAAATTCATCTAACCAGTTCCCATCCCCATGTCACGGAAATTCATAATAATACATAGATCGCACTTTAGACAAGGTACTTGTACCGTGACCAATAACCATAAACATTTTTCGAATATAATTATAATTCATCTATATTATGAATTTCCGTGACCGTGAAAATCCTAATCCGATCCTAAGCTTTTGCTTTATACGAACTAGCCCACCCAGTGGCGTCACGTATGGGGGGGGGGGGAGGGGGACGCCCCTCCCCTGTCGGCATTGCAAGTCGGTAAAAAATATCCGAGTCGGCGCGAAGTGCCGCGGTTTTACATAAACATAAATGATTTTTCGTGGAAATAGTCGTTTTCTCTGTAAATTAGTCGATTTTTCATCAAAACAGTAGTTTTTGGGATTACCTATGACATCGCAAAAGTTATCGCGAAAATATCGCGAAATATAGCTCGAATAAAATGTAGCTGACTTATCCGTTTTGCACCGTCAAATATTTTGCTTGCTCCTTAATTTAAACCCCCTCCCCACCCCTAAATATAGGGCTACAAAGCCCATCTACGAACTCGACCTTACTCTTGATCCAAAGAATCCTCACACCAAGTTTCATCAAAATATCTCATTCCCTTCGAGAGTTATCGTGCTTACAGACGGACGGACGGACGGACGGGATTTACGGGATTTACTTTCCACACATGGGACCCATTAGCAAGGAGCGCTAGCTCCTTCCATTCGGGATTTACTTTCCACACATGGAACCCATTAGCAAGGATAATATTTATTCAACTATTTAATCTCTTAATCCTAGCTAAAGAGAGAGAGGGAAGAATTTACTCTTCAAGAGGACCCTTGCCAAGAAGGGCCGAAATATTGCTCGAATAAAATGTAGCTGACTTATCCGTTTTGCACCGTCAAATATGATCCGCAGTCAGCTTGGGCCGTAGGAACATCTAGTAAGCAAAATATTTTTAAACAGCTAATGGGACAGTCAATTATGGGGTACGAAGACATGTTGAACACGATGGAGGAAACCATTTTCTCGCCGGACAAGTAGTTCGCCCGGAATCCGGCCAAAACCGGAAAGTTTGTTAAAAGTAAAAGTTTTATTTGAAGTTGATTGGATGTTTGATTTAGTGGTAAAAAGACATGCTGAACACGATGGTGGAAACCATTTTCTCGCCGGACACGTAGTTCGCCCGGAATCCGGCCAAAACCGGAAAGTTTTGTAAAAGTAAAAGTTTTATTTGAAGTTGATTGGATGTTCGATTTAGAGGTAAGAAGACATGCTGAACACGGTAGTGAAAACCATTTTTTCGCCAGACAAGTAGATAGCCCGGAATCCGGCCAAAACCGGAAAATCTGTTAAAAGTAAAAGTTTTATTTGAAGTTAATTATATGTTCGGTTAAGGGGTAGGAAGACATGCTGAACACGATATTGAAAATCATTTTCTCGCCGGGCAAGTAGTTCGCCCGGAATCCGGCCAAAACCGGAAAATTTGTTAAAAGCATTTGTAGTTGATTAGATATCCGATTTAGGGGTAAGAAGAGATGCTGAAGCCGTGTATGACAGTCATTTTGTATCCGGACATATTGTTCGCCTGGAATCCGGCTGGAACCGGGAAAATTTTTTTAAGTTAAATTTTAATTTGAAGGTGATTAGATGTTCGATATAGGGGAAAGAAGATAAGCTGAGTTCGATTTTAGCTTCTTTTTTTTGCCGGACAGGTAGTTCCGGGATTCGGCCAAAACCGGGAAATTCGCAGAAGTAGGCAGGAAGTTTGTGTCAAAACAGAGTTGTTGTCCATGACTTAGGCGAGACAATATTATAGGCATTAAATATTCCCTTCCTATATAGTACCCTAACTACTTTCGAGCAAAAAACAAAACTACAAATAGGACAAAACATAGGAAATATTCGGAAAGTTGAAGTTTCTACAGGTTGACATCTGAAACTCGTGAACACACTATGGCTTATTATTCACTGATGATTCAGTATGCTCCTGAAGGAAATTTGAGAATCCCAGCGTGGTGGAACTGCAGAATAGAGAGACAGGCGATAAGTAAAGGGGCTAAAGGAATCAATAACCAAAGAAATTAAAGTCTGTGTAGTTTTGTCATGGCAATTGGCGCCTCCATTAAACAAGAGCTAGACGCTCATGTGGCACTTGCAAGGCAGAGGGTGAAATATGGGATTTGCCACTAATTGCAATCGTGGGACAGACCGCCCGACCGACAGACGGAATTGCGAAATGCCACTTGGGCCAGCGGCTGCAAGTTCGTTGACCAATCAGGAAGGAGAACGAGAAGGACAATCGAGAATTGACTATCGAAGCAACTTCTCGATCCTGCAGAATCGCGAAGCTTTCCCCGTACTCGATTCTGACGAAAACTCAAAAAAGGAGAATTGGCTTAAGGCGTCTTCTCGCCGTTCCCTGGAGACTCCCTTTGAGGAGTCTTTGCGTTTTCGTTTGTCCTAGGGACTCACTCTCCGTATTCCCGCGAGTCCCGGCGGATGGGGAATGCTCCGATTATCATCACCATCATAAAAAAGGACCCACTTTCAGATTTGGAGAGGAATCAATTTTTGCCTTTGTCGTGCAATGCCAGATTAATTAAAAACAGTCAGAATAAGCAAAAACAAAAATAAAGTGGATCCAGACCAATTTCGCCAGCTGCATATTTTTTTTCGAAAAAGAACCATGTCAACACGTCAACACAAGCATAAATTTTTGCTTGTGTTGTGCTGCCAGATTAATTAAAAACAGTCAGAATAAACAAAAACAAAAATAAAGTGGATCCAGACCAATTCATCAGCTGCATATTTTTTTCGAAAAAGAACATTTTGGTAGCATTCCCCGTGTTCTCGCTGCTTTCACTTCGCGGAGTCCACGTGGAGTGACTCCCTCTATGCTCGCCGTTCCCTTGATTCCCTTAGGAGTCCTCATGGAACGTTTAGCAACTACAGCGGCAGCCAATTGCCGTAATAACAAGTCATGGCGGGTTTGCATTCTTTAAGCCAGGAAGATGAAAGTGACCAGGAAGACTTGGCATTCGCCATGAAGGAAGAACATTCGAACATTTCATAATCTTCGCTTTGTTAGCCATTCAAACACACGCTTTTGCAGACATTCAAATTTTCCGCGACTCGCCGTAAAGTTATTTGCCGTGCAACCAGCGGAGATTCCAAACATCACTACTAGACTATGTGACGTCAAAAAAACAAAATCCCTTATATGAGTCAAGATAATTCAGTGTATTCAAATCAAACATGTAAAAATAAGTTGGCTTTTCAGTTAAACTTTAAAGAACTTTTTAATCTTAGAGAATCGCGAGGAGAATTGAGATAAAAAACGCAACTATTCTCGCAGGGTTTCGAGGCCCATGTTTGTCCCACTCTCGGGTCATCTTTGCTCATTGTTGTCACTCTTCCTATTCCCCAGAATTCCTATATTCCTTTCGTGAGCGTGAACAAAAAGAAAAAGGATTAAGAAGAGCTGAAATGCTTAAAGGGACAGAAAACTTGACTCAAACTTGACTCGGGGAGCTAGCTGACATATCAAGAATGTACCCTGAGTCGATATTGAGAGTAAGAAAAATTATCGTTACGACCATTGCAGTTTCCGAGGATTCGACTTGTGTGTTAGTAGAAAAAAAAGCAAAAGGTTTGTGTGCCGGGAGTAGGAATCGAACGCACGACCTCTTGACTACTGTCCCGATCTGTTAGTCAACACGGCCAAAGGCGAACTTTTACGGTGCAAAAGTGCATAAGGGGCAAGGGCCTGCCAGCTAGCTTCGGGAACACTAAGGAGGGGGTTCGAGATAACAAAGAAGGGGGGTCCTGTCGACGATAAGTCCCTGTATCTTTATCTAAGCCCCCCGGGTCGGTTTGATGGCCGAAAGTTGCGTAGTTAAGTTTTCTGTGCCTTTAAAGCATCCGTGCCAGTAACTATGATAATTAATTAATTCTCTCAGCTCACTTATATATTTTCATTCACAGTTCATTTTTTCACAGAAATACCCAAAATCGCAATCAGTCTTTTCTATACCATCCATGTTGACAAGCGAAATATTTTGGCCTGAATTACAATCTGGAATCGAAGGAGTCTAGTTAAAGCCATATGATTACTTGGGTGGAATGATGTTATTGGTTCCAAACAAGTTCGCAAGCGCTCAAACAGGGAGTGTTAGAGTAAGAAGAAGATACTGGAAGAGGGGGGTGCAACTCGAAAAGGCATTTCTGCACCCTGAGATCTGCAAGTGAAGTTACGGGTATTTTTCTAGGCCATTTAAATCGAATAAACGTGGAAGCGCTTGGCTGGTGGCTTTGCGAACGTCAGCTACCATCCGGTGGCTTAAATGGGAGACCAGAAAAACTGCCGGATGTCTGCTATTCCTGGTGGGTATTGGCATCCTTGCGGGTTATTGGAAAAATTCGATGGATTGATTCAACAAAAATGAAGGAGTTTATCCTAGCCTGTCAGGTAAGACCAGCTTAATAATAATAATTATAATAATTTATTTTTAACTCAAAAATCGTACAAGACTAAAACAGTGGAGTACAAAAGAAAATAAGAAGATATAATTAGGGAAAACACAACACATACAACAAAATCTACACTAGAGTCAGACAGACGAATAAGCCCATTAGAGGGCGACAGACACTCGTTTCGGATAGTTTTATGCGGAGAACAGAAAATTTCTCCGTGGAATCCGGTAGCGAGTACTTACTAATAATTATAGAATGTCTTTGCCAAGGAGGGTTAAGGGTTAAAGGAAGGCCCCCTCTTGCTTTTCATGGTTTCCACACATCGAGTCGAGTCACACATAAAATCCCCTCTTTACAAAATCCTTGAGCGTGTTCCACCCTTCTGACAATAGTAACTATTAGTTACTATTTTCGTTCCAACCTCGTAAAAAGCTACTACGGTGACCGTTCCAACCTTCTCGAAATAGTAACTATTTGCTTACCGCTCAGGAGCGTAGTAAGCGTGGTAACTACGCATCTCTGTAACGTGATTGGTCGGATTTGCCCGTGGCATGATATTCTGCTGGAAAAATAGTTCCAGCCTTGACGGCAAAAAGCCAGAATTCGTGACGTCATGTGTAGTAACTACGGTAAGTAGGGTGGAACACGCTCCTTGTGAATCACTTTATTCGAATTTTTGCGCTTTTCAGCGGTAGCTGAGATTTTCTTGTGTTGTCAGACAGTAACTTTGTTTTGCCTTCATTACGGTGTGTTTGACACCGAGGACGCGCCGTGGTTCGCTATGATTTCTCAGCTCATTTAACCACGGCGCGCATTGTTTTAAATATGATGTGATTGGCCGAATCACCCCGTGGAGTGATATTTTACCGAAACTTTAAAAATGCGATCCAGCCTTGACGCCAAGAAGCCAAAATTCGTGACGTCATGCGTAGTAACTACGGTAAGTAGGGTGGAACACGCTCACTATCTCTGTGAGATGAATGCTGGTAAAGAGGGGAAGTGGGAAAAAAAGAGACTAATTGACTTGAAGCGCTGAGCTAATGCACCGAATGGGTATGTCCCATAGAGAAAATTATTTTTCTCTGTGGATAAAAGTTTACACGTTTTTTTTTGCAATTAGCCTTGTCAAAGGCCAATTCGAAAGTTTCAGTGAGGAAACTTTTGAAGAATTTAGAAAGATTGTTTGGATTGAAAGGATTTTATGAAAAACTTCTATTTCAGGATCCTGAGACCGGGGGATTCACAGACCGGCCGGGGGATATGCCTGACCCCTATCACACATTGTTCGCATTAGCCGGTTTGTCCCTGATGAAGTCCGAGGTACTCGAGGAATTCAACCCCGTTTTCTGTATGACCCAAAAGGTTATAGACCGTTTGGGCATATCAGTGCAGTATATTGGATCATGATTTTTTGTCAGCGAACTCTTTGTTTTTGTTTATTTAAGTTATTTTCGTAATATACTTGTGTCAAGGTGTGAGCCATCTATGATTAATTTGATTTCATTTTGATTTAAAACCGCCTCGTCAAACCTAAGAAAGGACTGCAGATCCAACGGAGATGGCGCTGTTCGCAACCAACCCGCCTGTGTCCGTGAGAAGAAGAAGATTATCCTATCCGAAATTGGCAAAATTCTTGCTGATGGAGATTTGTTCTCAGAATTGCGGACCAAAACGCTTAGGCTGTCATAGCCTGCTGCAAATTACTCTGTTTGGTTGACAAGGACTGTCAAGTAGCTTAGAGGTATGCCTGGTTGAACACTTTCCTAAGCTGTAGCCTAGTCTGAGAATAATATTAATTAAGGCTGATCATAGGAAGATTACTATGAACTTTCTTACTCTGTCTCAAAGTGTTGTTGCATGCTTATAAATAAATTTTGTGTGAGCTTGTAAATACAGGAAATGTAGCCTACCTGTCCTCCACAAATTTATGAAAACTGAGTGATTAGATTTTATGTTATCTTTGTTTGAAGGGAATGCGAAATTACAAGAAATATATGGAGATGAAGCTAGAATTCTGGCAATAGCCTACCTTGAACACTGCTTGAACATGGTAAGCCTATCTCGATTGTGCAAAGCCTATCCTTGATCAGCTTGCCTAGTCTGGTGTGAACGCCCTCAGCTTTTGCCCCAAACGTCACCAAATCTAAACTTAAAGACTACAGTTAATTGCTAGGATCAGCTTTGGTGCTGTTGTACTGGAGCCTATACTATTTCCGTCGGTTTCTATTTCCGTCACCACCTGACGGAATTAGTTTTCTAGCTGAGATGTGCCTTAGATGCACCACAACCTGTCGAAAATAGTTAAACCTGTTGGAAGATGTGTGTTTAAAATCATATTCACTGATAAATCTCTCTAAATTCAGATATTTAGGCACTGTTGTGTTGTGACGGAAATAGAATCACGGCATCCCGCGTTGTTACAGTACAAGAGAGTCGGCGGCAATTTCTGTAAGCCAAAAACTGGCCAAAAAGACAAAGATCTTCTCTGTTTAAAACACTTAATGTTTTTCTTATATTGAGTTCATGTTTGTTTCTGACAGTCATACAATTTGCTTTCATATTTTTTCAAGTACCAAGGTTAAACAGTGATTATGTGACGGAAACAAAATTTGGATGACCAGCCGTAACGGTAACAAAGTCCCCAGAAAATTGTTGGGTCATCACAGAAAATCATGTACTGGCAAAGCAGCTTGCGCTCTATTATCTCGGAAGAAATCCTAGGATGAAGAAGAAGAAGATGGCTTTCTTTTGATTTACTGTTTACCTTTTTTGGAAATTTCTGTGGTGAGAAAAAGACAACCAAAGCTGGACAATGGAATAGACAGGTTAACTTCTGATGGAAATAGTATAGGCTCCAGTAGTTTCAAAATCGATTAGTGTTTTCAGAACCCCTTAGTAATATAGGTGATGTGATTCAAGAGAATAGGAGCGCTGTTCACAGTGTGGAAAAGAAAACATATGTTTATTAAGGTTCAAATTCAACTTCAACAAAAAAGTAAATTAAGGATCTCTCCCACACTTTCCACATACATAGGGTATGTTTTTGTGTGCATGGCTCTGGTCCCGTTGAGCTCAGCAGACATTTTAGAGTGGATGCCGCCTGTCTTTTTGGCATTTTGGCATGTATGGGTGAACTGGTGAACAGGCTGTCCCGCTTGATGGACACCTCCTGTTCAACCCCACTCCAAGGGCAGCTTTGAGAAGACTGGGAATATTGTGTGGACCTTCCCACTCATATGCTCTCATCAAGCTGAATGGGCATTTTCACATAGACAGAACCTATCTGCCTCAGCCGTTCAGCGCCTGATTGAGTTTCTGATTTTCGCGTGGATAGGATCACCCCCATCTTTCGAACTTGTATTGCAGCTTTAATTCTGAATTTCTGTCAGCATTTCTCGTAAAAGAAGCTTTTGGCCACACTCGTCAGCTCAATTGCACACACACGGTTGTAATTCACTGTACAAACTAGCCAGTATCCAGTTCCATGTGAATGCCAGGTAGATCACCGAAATGCGACCTCAATCGCATTATTCTTCTTTTCTTCTCTTTTTTTCTTATTCTTCTTTTCTTATGTTTAACAGTTTAAACAATGGCTAAAAAGGGATATGTCAGCTCCTTCTTTCAGTCATTAGTATGTAAGGCTTTGCAACAGATGCAATATTTTATGGAAAAAAGAAGGAAAGTAAGAGCAAATATTTCAGAATCCAGGTGACATCGTAAACTGGACATTAAACCAACCATTTTCTGTAAATAATTGTAATGGGTATAGTGTTTTCTTCTATGGACGTTCACTGCAAGCATAATTCCAGTCTGCCTTTAATTTATTAGATTTGTTCTAATGAACTCTGTGGATATTCAGACACTATACTCAGTCCTGTCCAGGTCAGCGGGTGTGATCAGAACTTGAACAAGTAAAAATTCAACTTTGAATTTTTTTACCAGCTTGAAGTTTTTCCAGCCATCCCAAGAAGCCTGACATCGAACACCAAAACACTATAGAGTAACATAATTTTGTAGAATTTAGTACTTTACTAAGATTAATAATTTTGCTACTTACTGGTGATCATGGTGTAATGACTTAATGAAATATTATATTTAATTTCGTAGTGGTTTTCAGAAATGGCACAAAAACGAGATAAATTGGAAGCTTCATTTGATATCAAATTTCTTTTTCACAAAGTCATCACACTTATGACACCATGTTGGTCAGTCAGTAATTAGAGAAATTAGTAACACAAAGTAGCCTAGCCTACTAAATTGCAGTTGCAAATTTTTCGATACCCAATTTTGGTTGCCAGCAATGGGCAGAAAATTCAAGCTGGTATGTTTGTTTCAGAAAACAGACTATCAGTTCAGTTCAGTTCAATTTATTTTCAAAACCGATACAACGGTAAAGCCGATTTGGTGGTTCTCGTCCATATTAACACTAATTATATACAAAAGATAATTCTACACTAGTTTGGATATAACCAAGACTTGTCAAACATAATCTATATACAATTAATGGTGGGAGTTGAAAAGGTTGACGAAAACGGGAACAAAACTTCTTAGGTAACAAGTTGTTGTATGTTTGATTGGCTGCAATTTGGGTATTGGCTGGGCTACCACTCTCTCAGGCCTTACTCTTGCCGCTGAAAAATCTGGGGGGAGGATATCACGTAGTTCTGGTGTATTCAAGATTTTAGTTCCAAACACTAACGAAAGTTTTTCACGGCGCTTCAACAGGGTTTCTAAATTATAAGTATTAAGGAGGTCTATATACGGTACTTTAAGGGACTTGGAAACTACAAGGAGGGCTCTAAACTGTATCCTGTCAAGCGAATCAGACTGTTCACGAGTAATTCCAAAGTGCCACACGGGGCAACAGTATTCCAGAAGTGGGTGTTCCTTTGTATGTTCCTGGTTAGACATTATCATCAATTGTGCTTGGGTCGCCTCAGCAGCTCTGCATGTAGCTATTGCACGATTTAGAGTTAGTCCTGCTCCTTCACCAAGTAGTCGTTTGCGAATTTTATCCTGCTTAACTCCAAAAACTAGTCGATCTCTGATCATTTCATCACTGGTTGCTCCAAATGCACATTCCTTTGCTGTGATGCGCAACTCAGTGAGGTACTGTTCTATTGATTCACTGTCTCTCTGGTTACATTTGTGGAACTGATATCTGGCGAATATAGGGTTTGCAAGTGGTTCTCGACGAGCTTGCTATGGCTAATGAAATCGAAAGCCTTTTTTAAGTCAATTTCAATTGGATTAATGCAATTGCCAGGTGCATCTAAATTTTTTAAAATTCTATCAAGTAGGCTAAACTAACTAAGTAATGAGCCGTTGAAGTCTTTGGCAGATTACCAAACTGCTTTGGATCCACCTGCTTCAAAATTTTGTCCTTCAACCACGATGAAAGGAACTGTTCATAAATTTTACTAAAAATAGGGGTCATTGTAATGGGACGAACACCGGTGAAATCATTAGGTGAGTCCTTCTTGGGGATAGGTGTAACAAACCCATTTTTCCACACAGAAGGATATTGCCCAGTTTTTGTGATTTTATTGTAAATACTACAAAGAGGGCCACTTATTTCATCAGGGAAAGCGTTAAGGAGATCTACTGGGATATCAGAAGGGTTTATACTTGCCCTCTTGAGCTTCTTTAACTTAATACTAACTTCAGCGGGACTTATTTCAGGGTAATCCAAGAAGTCTGGAGGTACATTGGGTATTTCATCTATAGGGAGGGGAGGGAGGGTCTGAACAATTGTTGCAAGGTGTGAGTTTAACTTATTTGCAGTCTCCTGTTCACTTTCATCGCGATTGAAGTCCACACCCTGTTGAGTTTTACCTGAAATCTGCTTAATACAACGGAACCACTGGCTGGGTTTCGACTCGAAAAGGTGGTTTACTTTCTTATCAACGTAGGTGCCAGCAGCAGCCCTCGTCATTTTTCTGATTTTATTTTCGAGTCTATTGGCTTGAACCCGATTGCCTTGCCGGAACAAGCGTCTTTTCTCAAACACCAGAGATTTGATATTTTTCGTTATATATGCGCGATCCGAAGAGAAGTGTTTAGCAGTTTTCTCGGGAAAGCAAGTTTTATACTTTTCTAGTAATGTTTCCTGGAGAACCATGGCTTGATTTTCTACCGCACTTGCTGTTAGAACCTTCTCCCACTTCTCCTCACAAAGCCATTCACCGAATTTTAGCAGTCCTTCATCGGTGATGGGTCTACTTGTAGTTGTAGTAGTCGTATACTCAATTTTTATCTTACTCTTAGGATTAAGTTCTAGCGTAAAATGATAGCTGCCGCCAAGTGGGGGGCCAGGTAAGGGTTCACTATAGAAGTCCGCCATGTTTGACGAAATAACATCTAGGGCAGTTCCGCCTTTAGTGGTCGGAAACTTTACAAGTTGTCGGAGGCCTAGACCTCTGTTAACGGAATCAGTACGTAGCTCATTAGCATCTCCTAGCATAAAAATACCGCAGCCAGGATATTGACCAGAGACATAATCTGCACGTAGCTGAAGCTTTTCTGTCATCAACATTTTGCCCGGGAGAATAATAAAAAACACAAACAACCATTCCATTGAACTGACGGGGAAGTCGCTTTGGTTTCGTGTATACCCACATGATCTCGTCATAATCATTCAAAACAGGGACTTGAACTTTGGAGCTAAGTCTTTCATGTGCATAAATTGCCAGACCACCACCTTTCTTACCTAGCGGGTGATCATCGGGTCTAAACTTTAAAAAACTGTTATACTTACTTATAAATAATAGCTCAAGATTTTGGTGTTGGACCTCAGTTATGACTATCAGTGAAGCTTCTACTATCATAGACAGACTCTCTAATTCTACTATATTATCACTGTTTAAATTTTCAGCATTACTATACAACACACTAGGGAAAGTATATTTTTCTGAAGAATATTCTTTTATCTTATCTTAATTTTAATCTTGGAATGAGGTTGAGGGGTTGATAAACCCAACTTCGAACTGTGATCAACCAAATCATCATAATCATTAAGTGGTGAGAATCTATTATGTGTTTGCCAACTAGTCTATATAGTGCTGTGAATTTTGGTCACTTTCGAGTGACACAACCCAGAGGGCCAGAGACAGCTCTCTTCTAAATATACTATGATTTTCAGACTGCTTTTGAACTTCAAAGCAGCAGAACAAGTTCAGCGAGATGTCAGGTCAAATCCATTTGGAAGGATGTGCTTCTAGTTCTTCTCTTCATGACATTGTGATTGTTGTTGAGAAAACTTCTTCTTTGGGATCGTACCTCTCAGAACTGAAATCAAACTACCTTGTTCCTTCTCTTGAGTAAGTGAAAACCTTTATTTCTTTGAATCTTTCAACTTCATCAAGCTGATTTTTAGATTCCAGCACAAAGAATATGAAATATTGTATCTATGTAAATAGACAACTGAAAATCATGTTATGAGCTAAATGAGCTAATTTTCAGCTAAATGGAGCTAAGTTGAGTTTATGCATGCTAGCTGGACCTGATAATAATGTTTTAACCATAGAATAAGGTCTAACCTGATTCACAAACAGTATCTCCTTTCTGGGATCCCAATTTGTCCCTCTGTCAGTCCGTCGGTGAGCACCATAACTCTCGAAGGGAATGAGATATTTTGATGAAACGTATTGTGAGGATTCTTTGGGTCAAGGGTAAGGCCGAGTTCGTAGATGGGCTCTGTACCTCTACATTTTCAGTTATCATCAATTATCTTTTCAAATTAAGGGGTGACAAAAATATTTTTTAAGAGGTAATCAGATAGTCGATTTAAGGGTAAGGAGACATGCTGAATCTGAATGCGAAATTTATTTTCTCGCTGGACAAGTAGTTCACCCGGAATCCTGCAAAAACCGGAAAATTTGTAAAAAGTAAAAGTTGAATCTGAAGTTGATTACAGGTTCGATTCAGGAGTAAGGAGACATGCTGAATCGCCCGGAATCCGGAAGTTTAGCTTCAACTGTTAGAGCCCAGTGACATAGTTGTCAATATAGCGTGAGGAGACATGCCGTACAGCTTTCGAACATGTTAATGATAAACATAAAGTTTATTTGATCAGTTTAGTTCTCAGAAGTCTCAACCGTCATTTAGTGGTTCGAAAAGGCAGAATGCATCCGACAATCGTCTGGTGAACAAACTAATAAAAATTTGTGGAACAGTTTTTTTTTTTTTTTAAACACGTGACCTACTCTACCCCTTTATCCATACATGCGAAAACTCTGCGTCAATGACGGAGTGACTCTTTGTTACGCTTAGCGTAAGAAGCTATTAAGATAGTCGTTTAAGGGGTAACGAGGCCCGATGAATCCATATTTGAACTTGGTTTTCTTGCCGGACAAATGATCAGCCGAAACTGGAAATTTGGTTGAAGCTCAAAGCTGTTTCTGAAGTCGATTAGAGATTTGGTATTGGGGTAAGGAGACATGTTGGTGTGAGGATTCTTTGGGTCAAGGGACAGGTCGAGTTCGCAGATGGATTCTGTAGCCCTTCATTTATATTTATTGGCAAAGAAGGTGATTCCGAATAACAAGTTTGTTTAACAAGCTAATAATAGAACAATGCAAAACGGATAAGTCAACTCATTTTTACGCAAGGGTCCCCTTTTGACACAGACTATAGGCCAGGCGTCTCCACAGATAAACTAATATTATTTTTCATTTCTTTCATCCGCCCCATCCTTGAATATTGTTGTCCCGTCTGGCATTTCGGGATCACCGGTGATCAGTCGGACGCGCTGGATAGAGTTCAATATCATGCTCTTCTTGTCTGCTCGAAATCCCCGAAAGTCCCGTACATTCAGCTCTTAAAGGAGTTTAATTTAGATACACTTGCAAATCGTCGTCTCAAGTTGTTGACAGTTTTTGGTATTAAAATCCTTGAGAATCCCGTCCTCCGTGACATCCTCTCTCCTGATTTCAGCCCTGAGAGGGTGAGGCCAGCAAGAGCGGCCGCTTTACCAGTGGCCGCACACACACAGCCACACTCGTTACGTTAACAGCTTTGTGCCTAGTTTCGTAAAATTGTATAATAACAAGAACGAATTGTAAATGACTTTAGTGTATTCAAGTATTTATTTACGTACTAAAATTGTATAACACTGGACAACTTGGTCTATTGGCCTAGAAGGAAAATAATCTTGTGTAGGCCTAGCTAAACTACAACTTAAAGATTAAAGGAAATGAAACACAACCGAAAAAGACACATAAAGAGGAAAAAGAACAAAAAAGAAGAAGAAAAAAAGAAAAAGAACAAAAAAGAGGAAGATTTATTGAGAGAAATGAGTAAGTGTGTACGGGTGTTCTTGACAAAAGTGTTGAAATCTGTTGATTGGTGTAGATGTAGTGTTTTTTTTTTTTTTAGCTTTTATATAGTTTTCGTATGAAGTTCTATTGCACGACTATGTATTTTTATACTATTGTTAACCATTTAACTGTCGCAAGTGGACATATTTACTGACCGAGCTGTTGTCAGCTGAATTTATATCTGTGTCTTGTTGCATTATGTTTATGTGACACGAAACCTACTAGTCGGCTTGTCCGTGTTATGGCTTTCTTAAATATAATTGACTTGAAATTAAATTAGATCCATATCCATGGATTAATTTCGGTCCCCCTGCGGATCGGACCTAATAGCAAACAGTACTAAAATGTTAAAATATTTGAAGTTACCTTAATCTGAATGGATGTTTTGGGGTATTTGTTATCATTTAGCCAACAAATGCACTTTCCACGATTAAATATCCATCCGAAGTAACATGAGATTGCCCAGTTTTGACAAGACAGCTAAAAGCATGCCACTCTCTAAGTGTCGACCTGCGCGATGTCATCAGTTGTGTTTAAAGTGATTGCTTGCCATCTGAATAAATAAGGGTTTATTACAAAAAAATAAATAAATAGAATTTTCAATGCCCAGAGGCGAACCTGTGAGGGACTAAATACCCTCAAAACAAAACATCAACAACAACAAAAACTTCGACAAATATAAAGAAAAAAAGGAAAGGAAGAAAGAAAGGAGCTTGACTTACCCGGTCTGGGACGCCCAACCCCCCCCCCCCCCCAAAAAAAAACACATTTTCAACCAGAATCACTACTAACTATCCAAAAAAACTAACGAAAAACACAACTTAAACGGCTGAGAATAACGCATCAAATTCATATACAGCAAAACAATGAACCTTTAACATGTTACGAAAATCCAATAAAACACTACATGACCTTAACTCTGTCGATAAGGGAGACTCAACAACATTTGCTTAGAAATTGCTACTTCCCAAATCCGATTATTCCTTAAAGTACCCATCTTACCGCAAAGTAAAAAAAATATTTTTATGCAATATATGCATTTTCGTGATGCCCACCAGCCCATTAGCAGTTTTGCCTCAAGGGTTTTGCTTACAAATGAAGTTCCAGCTCCCTTAGAGTGCGCATCTCAACCGCAAAGTCGAAACTTACTTTTGATCAATCAAATCATCTTGACCCATGCAAGTGCCATATGAGCTTACAGCTCTTGTTAGTTAATTATTAGTTAGGAAATGAGTTTTATGGACCCGCCAATTGCAAGTGTACCTTTTTTGTACCTTTCTTGGGGCGGGTACTGGCATCATAGTTAAATGTATTTTGGTCGTAAGAAATAAACTGAACTGAACTCCCTGGTGTTATTTTGCATTGTGCCCGACAGAGCAAAATAACAGTAGGAAGTAGCGCCAGAACTTGACAAAACTGACACACACTCGAATAGCAGCGATACTATCACCACTAGCGATAGAGAACATCCCTACCGAAACTCATTCAGTCGTTCACCAGCGCTGGCTCCGATTACTTCATATTTGCAAAAAATGATACAGCCTCAATTGTTTCCTTGGTGCGTGCAGACTTCACCTTTTGCTTTACTAGAAATTTCTACCGCAAGTTTGTCTCGCTTTAAATGCCGCAAGCCTTCTCATACTAAAGGCCCAACATGTCTAATGCTAAATCTCGATCTACTAGTTATTACAACCGGCCTGCGGATCAGATGCGAACTACGAGTTCCATGTTCATGAAAAACTTTAATTGTGAGGCCATTTGTGGCCTGAGTTTCGGCCAAAGTTTCTTGCCTACCCCACAGAATAATAACTAGCATACCTCTACCATATGTTGGAGAGTGACAGTTTCATAGATTGTTTTCTGCAGGAACTTCAGTGGTGGTCCTCTCGACGATAAGGACTATGGATCCCTTGCAACTAGCTCCATCTACTGCTTGGTTGTCTTCGATACTGCCAATAGGGTGGGAAAGCCTCTGTGCGAGTGTTACGGCCCATACACCTCTGCACAGAAGATAATCACAACATTGGACAAGCTCCAGTAAGTCACTTGTCGTATCACTCTACCGCTAATGCCGGAAGGGGTCTGTCAATGTTGGGCTTGGCTTGATAGGGGAAAAACGCCCTGTGAGCTATCAGCCTGAATGAATTTTAAATATTTGGGCAGAAAACAACTGTGTGAACTAAGTTACACTGAAACCACCAATATACAACAATAATCCTATTTTGGACATAAAGAGCTCAGGTGACGCAATTCTAGGGCACCGTAACGTTGATTTTAGGGAATATTCACCTCATTGTCTTTTCTAGTGGGTCAAATTGCACATTACACTGTAAAAAGTTTCTCCGAATAAGGAAGCAGTATTTACTACTGTGATTAATCTTATCTCTGTTGGGATAAAATTGATCCGAGTTAGGGATAATCTTATCTCAGTAAAGACAAGAGTAATCCCTGTAGCAAATAGCCTACTGCAAGATTTTTTTTGTACAATGTAGCTTGGCCTAAAAGTCATTTCGCATACGCTGTCTGAGAGCCAGGTATCTGTGGTGGGGGTAGGCTACGTCATGTTACCGTCAGGCTACCGGAAGTTTCATCGTCCTAGCACATCTGGAAGTACCTTAACGCGCGATCACCGGAATCCCAGACCCCCCCCCCCCTCCTCCAACTCCACCCACAATAACCGGAGCCGTGAAAATCCCCCCAAAAACGGAATTCCGGGAAACCCCCTCCCCCCCCCCTCAAGTGTCCGGATCCAGTCAAATTATGTAAAAGATTTACATGGACCAGATGTTTGTTGTTCACCCATTGATGTTCACCCATTCCAAAACTACGCATGACTGAAAATTTCGGATTCCCCTCCCTCCACTCCCCCCACCATTATCTGATCGACAAAATTTTTATTTTGAAGTCAGTTCGATTGGGTCACTGATATGCCTGCCAAGTTTCATCATGAAAATTCCCAAAACCACCATCACCGGAATTCCGGGACCCCCCCCCCCCCCATAACTGTCCGTATCCAGTACAATGGTCTAAAGGACTTATCTAGAGCAGATGCTTGTTCTTCCCAGCAAGTTTCGCTCCGATCCCTCCATTCTAACCGTTTTTGAAATTTCCGGTCTCCCCCCCCCAACTCCCCCCTGACTACCGAATCCGGTCAAGACTTTAAACGGGACATTACAGATAGATATTCTATTCAGTTATGAAGTTTCATTACAATCCGATCACCCGTTCGAAAGTTACACACTTCTCAATTTCCCGGATTCCCCTGCCCTCCACTCCCCCCCAAAATGGTCGGATCAGAAAACTGATTATTTCTAAGTTTGTTTGGTCGGGTCTCTGATATGCCTGCCAAGTTTCATGGTCCTAGCACTACTGGAAGTACCCAAACTCGAAAAAGTGTGACAAAATGCCCTAAATTTTCAAGTTTCCAGCGCCCCCACTCCCCCGCCTATGGTCGGATCGGGAAACTGATTATTTCCAGGTTAGTTTGGTCGGGTCCCTGATATTCCTGCCAAGTTTCATTGTCCTAGCTCATCTGGAAGTACCCTAACTCGAAAAAGTGTGACGAAATGCCCTAAATTTTAAAGTTTCCAGCGCCTCCACTCCCCCGCATATGGTCGGATCGGGAAACTTATTATTTCCAGGTTGCTTTGGTCAGGTCCCTGATATTCCTGCCAAGCTTCATTGTCCTAGCTCATCTGGAAGTACCCTAACTCGGAAAAGTGTGACAAAATGCCCTAAATTTTCAAGTTTCGAGCGCCCCCACTCCCCCGCATATGGTCGGATCGAGAAACTGATTATTTCCTGGTTCGTTTGGTCGGGTCCCTGATATGCCTGCCAAGTTTCATTGTCCTAGCACATCTGGAAGTACCCTAACTCGGATAAGTGGGACAAAAATCTCGGACCGACGGACAGACGGAATTGTGATCGGTATATGGCACTTGAGCCAGAGGCTGCAAGTGCCATAAAAACAAAACACAACAGAAAAGAGCACTAAAATAAGAAATAATAACCAATATCTCATCAACTCATTTAATAATAATAATGAGAAAAAAGAAAATCATAAGAAAAATAGAAAAAATAATAGCGCCATGACCGGCCATACTTGTAGTGCCACCCAATACACTTGTGTTATTTAAAGCGACACAAACTTGCGGGTTTAGAAAGTGGAGATGCGGTCTGCACACATCGAAGAAACGGGGGAGGTTGTATCTTTTTGTTTGCTGTGTTCAGAATTTTTATGGCACTTGCAGCCTCTGGCTCAAGTGCCATATACCGATCACAATTCCGTCTGTCGGTCTGTCGGTCGGTCCGAGTTTTTTGTCCCACTTATCCGAGTTAGGGTACTTCCAGATGTGCTAGGACAATGAAACTTGGCAGGCATATCAGGGACCCGACCAAACTAACCTCGAAATAATCAGTTTCCCGATGACCATATGCGGGGGAGTGCGGGGCGCTGGAAACTTGAAAATTTATGGCATTTTGTCACTTTTTTCCGAGTTAGGGTACTTCTAGATGAGCTAGGACAATGAAACTTGGCAGGAATATCAGGGACCCGACCAAACGAACCTGGAAATAATCAGTTTCCCGATCCGACCATATGCGGGGGAGTGGGGGCGCTCGAAACTTGAAAATTTAGGGCATTTTGTCACACTTTTTCGAGTTAGGGTACTTCCAGATGAGCTAGGACAATGAAACCTGGCAGGAATATCGGGGACCTGACCAAACAAACTTAGAAATAATCAGTTTTCTGATCCGACCATATGCGGGGGAGTTGGGGCGCTGGAAACTTGAAATTTTAGGGCATTTTGTCACACTTTGTCGAGTGAGGGTACTTCCAGATGAGCTAGGACAATGAAACTTGGCAGGAATATCAGGGACCCGACCAAAGTAACCTGGAAATAATCAGTTTCCCAATCCGACCATATGCGGGGAAGTGGGGGCGCTGGAAACTTGAAAATTTAGGGCATTTTGTCACACTTTTTCGAGTTAGGGTACTTCCAGTTGTGCTAGGACCATGAAACTTGGCAGGCATATCTGAGACCCGACCAAACAGACATAGAAATAATCAGTTTTCTGATCCGACCATTTTGGGGGGGGGGTGGAGGGCAGGGGAATCCGGGAAATTGAGAAGTGTGTAACTTTCGAACGGATGATCGGATTGTAATGAAACTTCATAACTGAATAGAATATATATCTCTGATGTCCAGTTTAAAGTCTTGACCGGATTCGGTAGCCAGGGGGGAGTTGGGGGTGGGAAACCGGAAATTTCAAGAAACGGTTAGAATGGAGGGATCGGAGTGAAACTTGCTGGGAAGAACAAGCATCTGCTCTAGATAAGTCCTTTAGACCATTGTACTGGATCCGGACACTTATGGGGGGGGGGGGGGTCCCGGAATTCCGGTGATGGTGGTTTTGGGGATTTTCACGATGAAACTTGGCAGGCATATCAGGGACCCAATCAAACTGACTTCAAAATAAAAAATTTTTCGATCAGATAATGGTGGGGGGAGTGGAGGGAGGGGAATCCGAAATTTTCAGTCATGCGTAATTTTGGAATGGGTGATCGGATTCGAGTGAATTTAAGAATTGAACAGAGGCCATTTCTCCGATGATTTTTTTCATATCCAGACCGGATCCGGCAACTATTGGGGGGGGGGGGCGGAAAATACGTGACCTGTTTAGAATGGAGGAATCGGGATGGAACTTTGTGGGAAGAACAAACAGATGCTCTAGGTAAGTCATTTGCTGAATCGGATTGGCTACGTGCACCGCGGGGGAGCTGGGGGGGGGGGGGGGGGGGGGTGGACCGGAAATCTCGAGAAACGGTTAGAATGATGGTATGGGAGTGAAACTTGCTGGGAAGAACAAACATCTGGTCCATGTAAATCTTTTACATAATTTGACTGGATCCGGACACTTGAGGGGGGGGGGGGGGAGGGTGTTTCCCGGAATTCCGTTTTTGGGGGGATTCTCACGACGAAACTTGGAAGGCATATCAGGGACCCGGTCAAACTGACTGGGAATAAAAAAAAAATCCTCGATATGATTATCTTGGGGGGGGGGGAGTTGAGGGAGGGGAATCCGGAATATTGAGTCATGCGTAACTTTGGAACGGGTGATCGGATTCGAGTGAAATTTAATAATTAAACAGAGGACATTTTTCTCTGGTGACCTTTTTCATTTCCGGACCGAATCCGGCAATTATTGGGGGGAGGGCGGAAAATACTTTACCCGCTTAGACTGGTGTGATCTGGATCGAACTTCGTGGGAATGACAAACAGATGCTCTGGATTAATCATTTACAGAACCGGATTGGCTCCGGTTATTGTGGGTGGAGTTGGAGAAGGGGGGGGGGGGGGGAGGGAGTGTCTGGGATTCCGGTGATCGCGCGTTAAGGTACTTCCAGATGTGCTAGGACGATGAAACTTCGCTGGAATATTGGAGACTCAACAACATTTGCTTAGAAATTGCTACTTCCCAAATCCGATTATTCCTTAAAGTACCAATCTTGACCGCAAAGTAAAAAAAATACTTTTAAGCAATATATGCATTTTTGTGATGCCCATCAGCCCATTAGCAGTTTTGCCTCAAGGGTTTTGCTTACAAATGAAGTTCCAGCTACCTTAGAGTGCGCATCTCAACCGCAAAGTCGAAACTTACTTTTGATCAATCAAATCATCTTGACCCATGCAAGTGCCATATGAGCTTACAGCTCTTGTTAGTTATTGGAGCCAGTGCTGGTGCAGGACTGATTGCGTTTCAGTAGGCTCGACGGTCTCTATCACTAGTAGTGCTAGTCAAGGCTTGGCGCTACTCCCTAGCGTTATTTTGCCCGGCACTAGGGAGGGGCGTCAAGACCTTTGCTTTCATTGCTTCGCAAACCGACCATACTCATAGCTTCGCCCACTACGCTTGCGGCATTTAAAGCGAGACAAACTTGCGGGCTTAGAAAGATGCGGTCTGTACACATCGAGTAAACAGCAGGGGTTGTATCTTTTTGTTTGCTGTGTTCAGAATTTGAAGGTATTGGAACCAGCGCTGGTGCACGACCGATTAGTAGGGACGTTCACTACTTCTAGCGGTGCTAGTGCCGCTGCTATTCGAGTTCGAGTGAATGTCAATTTTTTCAACTCTTGGCGCTACTCCCTAGTGTTATTTTGCTCGGATGATAATAAGTTCGTCCCGCTAGGCAAATTTTTTGACATTATGTTGGTAATTTGGGGCAGTGCGAACAATTTTTTTTTTTAAAAGATAAAGGCCATCTTTCTGCCGTCTCGAAGTCTAGCCTGTCGAGTTCCTTGCTGCGTCGTCAAAATCAGAAAGTGCAAAATAATCCCGAGTGTCCTGCCATCAGTGTTTGTAATTATGATTTTTACAGTAACTCAAAACGCAAACGGTAGGGCTACTGCAGTTTTGTGTTAAATTTCTTCAGCTTGTAGTCGTTTCGATTTAAGCGCAATTTTGACCTTAAGCAAGTGCTTCATCATCCTTATCAATGGGGAGCAAATGCCCAATGATCATTTAGTGAGGACATTGTTGCTGACACCATACAGAAAATTAACCCACATCAGGGTTTCTCTGGTGTAATTTTTGATGGTCACCTTACTTTACAGGTGACTTGATTGATAATATTCAGTCCCGCCCATGTTCACCGTAGCTTTTGTAGATGCGAAAGACAGGGTTGCCACGAATTTTGAAGAATTGAGTCATTCTTTCTCTTGAAAATGTGCTTTTTGTGCCATCTCAAACTCAGTTAGAAATTGTGTCATATGTTTCTGCTACAAATGGCATCAGATTTAATGGTGTAATCTTCTACAAACTAGTTCGAAAAGGGAAAGTACAAGAAGTAGGCTACGTTTTAGCATTTTAGTCCGCGAACCATTTACCGTATTTGTCCGAGGCTTGGAATCAATCACGGAAGTTCTCGTTTTCACACAAACCTCTCAACCAGGCTAACTGCGTGGTCATTGAGCAGAACTTGCTATCCCCCCAGTAAGTTCTGAGTTCTTCGCGGGCGAAAAAACCTCCCATTCCTATTCCTGAAAAAAAAATAATGCAAAAACGGGAGAAATTCGACGAAGGATGCTGAACTGTGTACGATTAAGAGAGAATCAGGTTTCTCATAGGTCTTTAGAGTTGTAATCTTTGGTAATGTAAAAAAAAACAAGGAATAATCTCTTCACGAGTATCTTGTATTAAAATAATTAGTTATAAATATTCAGTTTGTAAATAAGGTTGTCAGTATATTCAAGTTTAATGAGGATTGTAAGTTCATGTTCAGTAAGGGTCAATGTAAATATTAAGTAGTATCGGGAATCTGTAATATGTAAAATGTAAATAGTTGTCCGTGCTTGAGTGTAACCTGTGATTTAGATGGGAGTTGGTATCCAGACTTTGTAGCGTATAGTGAAAATAAAGTAGTGTTAGTCTGTCCATGTTTATATGACAGAAATGGAAATGGCTCAGAAACATCGTTTTTAAAATACCATTACCTTCCACGTGAAATTAGCGATTTACTTGTTCGTGCTTGTCGACTCTATCCAGCATTCTCGCTCTCCGACTCGGTGGCTGGACGCAAAATATTTATTTAATTTTTTAATATAAAAAGGTGGAAAACCAAACAAAGAAAGAGAAGACAGACCTGGTGACGTACCACATGTCTTCCAAAAATGAAGAGGCTTTTGCCTCTACATATATGTGTGTATTTTTGAATCATAATTAAAAAATACTGGGATTAATCTTCTGAGTAGAGTAAAAAATCCTATCTGTCAAAAATAGAAAAAAGAGATTTTCGGGCGGTTTACTTGATCAGCTAGTTATCAGTTATCCGAGGGATAACTAAAATTTCCGATATTTCGGTTGCACTTCCGGCTAACCGTCCTCAACAAACAACAAAACTAAATCACAAAGTTCACCACAATAACTACAGAAAAACGATGCGGTTTGATGGTTTGTTGGAAGTGCAACGAAATACCCGAAATATTATTTATCCCTCGCACATGGTCTTAGAGGGATAACTAGCTGATCAAGAAAGAAATCTTGTGTTTTCTATTTTTGTTTGCAATGAATTGTCAGCTTGGCTTCAAACCTTATAATCCTATTCATGAAGAAAAATTAAAAAAGTATTAATATAGGATTAATATCCTGGCTTTCAACTTGTTTATTTTCCGATTGGTGACTTCTGTTTATTCCCAGGTTCCAAGATGGCGCCAGCGAGTTCCACTCGAACATTGCCGAGGGGCTTGCAGCTTCCTTACACTGCCTGGATGATATCCAGCTTCTTCGAGAGCCGGGCTTGAACCCGAGCAAACACTGTATCCTGGTCTGCAACTCCCCACCTTACACTTTACCTGTTATAGACGTCCCAGAATACCAGGATATGGGGCTCGATCAGATTGCCACTATTATGTTGGAGGTACGATCAAAGACGCCCTCAGAATATCACTTTCTTGTTATGATTTTACACCGAAGCGGTGCCTTTTGCAGTGTTTGCAAGCAAATAACGGGATTTAAAGGCACTGAAAACTTGACTACGCAACTTTCGGCCATCATACCGACCTGGTGGGCTTAGTAAAGATACAGGGATTTCGACAGGACCCCCCTTCTTTGTCATCTTGAACCCCCTCCTTAGCGTTCCCAAACCTAGCTGGCAGGTCCTTGCCCCCTATGCACTGTAATTATGCACTTATGCACTGTACAAGTTCGCCTTTGGCCGTGTTGACTAACAGATCGGGATAGTAGTCAAGAGGTCGTGCGTTCGATTCCTACTCCCGGCACACAAGCCTTTTATTGTTTTTTTCTACTAACTCAAAAGTCGAATTCTCGGAAACTGTCCGGAAACTGCAATGGTCGTAACGAGAATTTTTCTTACTCTCTATATCGACTCAGGGTACATTCTTGATATGTCAGCTAGCTCCCCGAGTCAAGTTTGAGTCAAGTTTTCTGTTCCTTTGAAGTCCATTTTTTCGTTTGCGCCACCCATCGTGCAGAGTACCCGAACCCAAATAAATATTAACAAAGGTAAAAACAGGTTATAAAACACATATAGGGTCGATTCGGGGGATCTCACGGATCCGCTTTCCAAAAAGCGAAATGAGAATCCGCCATGAACAAACGGAGAGTCACTGCGCATTTAAAGTTTTAACTAAATAGGGCTGAGATCCGACAGTCTATTTACACATCACTTATTCAATTAAGTATCCTGAAAACCCGATGAAAATGCGTTACGTCGTTTGTCCGTTATCAACTCAAAGTCTTTTTCATGAAATAAACCTATTCTTTCGGATTTGTGTTACCTCTCTGTGCTTGTCCCTCCACGCTTGTGATATTTACAAACTATAAATGTAAGCCATGGCCGAAAATTATAAAAATAAAAATGTCCGATTCCTTGCAAGACATATCTTACATCATGTTCTCACTTCAATTCAGTTCAGTTTACTTTATTCGAAAAACATGTGACGGACAGAGCCGATTATTAGTTTTTGTTGTCATAAAAAAAGCATGTATGTCAATCAACGAGCCAAAATTAACATACACAGAAGTAGAATTTTTCTCTTCTACAGGCGTAGCTTTTCGTAGCTTCGCATATGTCGCAGTGGAAATGCAGAGTCGCGTTTTTGTTGCACGCTGCAGGTCCACTTCTCGGCAGCTTCCGGGCTGGTTCTTTCTACATGCGTTTTTGCACTGCAGTGCTTCCGAGGAAGACGGCAGCGCTTCTCGAGAATCGCGGACTTGCTTACCTATACGAATTCCGTGCTTCCCTGCAAGGTGCTGCTTCAACCAAGAAGACATCGTGCAGACACTGAATCCAAAAACGCATATTGTGCAGAAGCAAGAAGTGCTGCAGCAGCGATGTGGCAGCACTGTTGCAACAAAAAACAGGCTCAGGCCTTTGTTGTAATTGAAATTCTCGATGTCTGGATGAATTTTGGGTTGTCGTGCAAGCAGCGCACACTACGAATGTTATTACTAAGACGTATTCTCGCCGTTCCTCGAGGACTCCTCGGGGAATCGAAGAGAACGGCGAGAATAGAGGGAGTCACTCGAAGCGGACTCCGCGTACAGAAACAGCGAGAACCCTGGGAATGCTTCTAAACTGGATTTTGTTCGAAAAAGAAATATGCAATTGGCGGAATTAGTCTGGGTCCACTTTATCTTTTGTTTTGTTTTTTATTCTGATTGTTTTTAATTAACTTTACATTGCACCAACACCAGCAAAAACTGATTCCCCTCCGAATCTGAAAGGGGGTCCTTTTTGATGATGGTGATGATAACCAGAGCATTCCCTGTCCGTGGGGACTCGTGAGAATACGGGGAGTGAGTCCCCGGGACAAACAAAACGCGGGGACTCCTCAAGTGGAGTCCTCGGGGAACGGCTAGAATACGCCTCTAGAGCCCCGGGTAAATATTTCAGTAAATTCAAATTTCAGATGTAAAAATAATATTCCTTTTCAGATAAACTTTAAGCCGCTTTCACATTGACGAGTCGATCCTTTCACGCTGAGCTACGCAGCCTCTGCGTCGTGCTTGCGCTACGCAACGCGGAGCTTACGCAGACAAACAAAACGCAACGCAAGAACAGCTATTCAAATAATATATACAACGGATACATCAGCTAAGATGCTTCATAAGCGATATTTCGGCCCTTCTTGGCAAGGGTCCACGTCAGGCTGTCAATCTTCAGTGTCAACGTCGGGGAAGGAAACAAACCTGTAAAGGTTGACGCTGAAGATTGACAGCCTGACGAGGACCCTTGCCAAGAAGAGCAGAAAGATGAAGCATCGTAGCTGACGTATCCGTTGTATACATTATTTGAATAGATGATTCAAAGTCAGCTTGGGCTCGAGGAATATTTATCTACGCAAAAATAGAACTAAGTCTTCAACATTCCACGTCACTTTCCACAACAAGCGAAGCGCCGGAATAGCCTCGGAAAGCGAAGCGAGCTTTAGCCGCAGTCGCAAGATCACGCGGCGATTAAGCCAGTGGGGAATTCCAGACCGCCAGAATCTTTATTCGCAGAAGTATAACGTAACATTAAGTACAAAATGTAAAACGACGACCCAAGGCCCCCATCCTGAAACTCCGGATTTTCCATTGGTAACCCACGATTGTAAAGGCTCTAAGGAAACATAAATTGCTGGGCTGGAGACAGATTAATGTGACAGGGCAGTTTGAGTCCAGCGTGAGAACCGTCTGTTTCAACCCTGCATCTTTTCCCCAAATACTTCTTATAACACACAGTATGCCATTTAAAGCTCGTACGGACGGAGCGCACGAGCCCTCGCAGTTTGAAAGGACCGACGCAACGCGGACTATACTTCCTTTCAGTATGAAAGCCCCTTAAAACGAACTTTCCTCGTTGTGAAACCTCTTCTTATCCTTCTATGAGAACTGTGTTGGGACAAGTACGTCAAATATGTACTTAAAGGACCTGTCTTACCTATAATATTCACGCAACCTACTTCCATAATCATTCCATATATTTCTAAACCGGGAGACCCCAAATTCGTACGGTACATTCTAACCCCTCTAACAAAGTCACGCTGATTTTCTCACTTGCCGTGTTTTGCTACCTTCATGCGTATCACGCTGTCGACGTTTGTCTGCGAGAAGTTTTTCCATCAGAAAAAACGGTTATGCAAATTGTTTCCCTGTTTTTGCTATAAGTGAACGGGTCTCGGAAAAGGCTTAAAACAGCCAAAACCGTGGGTTATTTATTAAAAGCACAGCCTAGTTTTAAAGTATTGAAATATTTTAAAATATCATAAGTTGAAGAGTAAATAGTGCGAGGGGTCCTTTAAGTATCAAGTACTTCTGAATTTTGTACGTAAGTATCAGGTAAATAAGTAGCCTACCTGACAAGAAATATATTACGTAGTTCTTCAAAGTACTGCACGCTGAGAGAGAGAGAGAGCATAGTTTTAGCTGCATTGAACGAAGCTCCCGCTACACCGTAAAAAAAAAAATCTTGCAGTATTTGCTACTGGGATTAATCTTGTCTCGACTGAGATGAGATTATCTCTAATTCGAATTTATCTTATCCCAGTAGTTTTTTTTTTTGAGGGGGGGGAGGGGGCAAGGGCGCTTTGTTAATGGAAGATCGTTCGTTAGTGGATATTTCTTGTCAGTTTGTAATGTCTTCATTCTTCTTTTCCTCTTCTTTTTTCTCTCCTTTCTCTTTCTTTTTTGATTTCTTTGGTTTGTTTCCCTTAAGACTATATGAATAAAGAATAAGCCCCGCCCATTGCCAGGCCTTATGGTAGGGCCATAAACAGTTAATGGTGCTTTTTTATTTTTACGAATAAACTGAACTGAACTGAAGATAAGATTAATCCCAGTAGCAAATACTGCAGTTAACTTTAATCCTTACTCGGAGAAACTTTTTTACGGTATATATGCAGTATGCTTACGAAGTTTTCCGAAGGCTTTTTAATTGTTTCATAAATGCACGTGCATACAAAAAACAAAATTTATTGTTGAACACCTTGACTCAAATTTTATTCGTTTCAGAAATCTGTTAACTTGAGTGTTATATCCCCCCGAAAAATTCCCCCTCTGCTGACCTTATTCGAGAAGGCCGGTGGGGATCTGGGACTGATGAAGAACTTCTCAAAAGATCCGAGGCATCTTGTCTTACTAAGAGGATATGGGTAGGTGGAAGTTTTGATTCAGTCGTGACGTTTCCCGAGTACATCTGTTCCCAGTTCTTGTTAATTTTTTTTGCCCTGTTCTTTACAAATATGATACTTAGTCTTACATTTTTTTTCTTAGAAATCTGGACTTACAAATCCTCTTTTTCTTACTACGTCAACATACTAGTTTTATTAATTATTAAAAATAAATAAAAATGTTTATTGAGAGAGAAAAAAATACTTATCACCAGACTTGTCTAGCAAAATCAGCTTATTTTAAGCTGAGAGGTTTACCAAAAGTGGAATTTGAAAGTTTAGTGCAAAATTGAGCAGCCACGTGTGGCAAAAGAGTGTCGGTTGGAAATACATTCCGTCTGTAGCCTACATCGTGATTAAGTACGTTTCTTTCATTTTTGTTTTTTGTTGTCCCTTTTTCTTTCCTCAAACAGCTAGTAACAACTGTAAAAGACACCACTGTTGATGGTGCTTCACCAACTATAATATAATGCTATAATGCTATGTATAATGCCATTGCTCTTCCACATGTACTGTATATAGCACCTTTTTGGAAATACTTGTCGTCCGCTCAGTGTGCAAAAGTAAGAGTTCTTTTTTTTCGATTCGCGAAGTTCCTTCTGAGGAACCCGTGGTGGCCGTGGATCGTCCCCGTGGACGAGGAACTCCTATATCATGCGTACGTACGGTGTATCCGATCCAACAGTTTGTGATCACCGTGTCGTTGTGAATTTTCTGGAAAAGGCTAAGGAAAGAGCGAACCCGTGGCTAGCCATCCTGTGCCAGTAGTCTTGTTAATGTACATAGTGTGTAAATACTGTTGATGATGTTCCGTAGTGTGATTCTTCTTTTCTTTTTCATTTTCATACTCCGTCCTAATTCCATGTGAATTTTCGGGTAATAAAATTACTTACTTACTTACTTACTAATGTTATATCAGTTAGTCGGCACACGCCGTGTGTAAGATTCTTAATGAACAAACTATTTGATAAACGATTCAATCTTTGGTTACATAAAATATTGTGTTATATTTCAGTGGACTGCTTCATTCCCGTGTTTTGACATGATTTTTAAGTTTGTTTTTATCGTTTGACGAGTTCCGAGTCCGCAATGGTGTGCATGTCTTTTTCCTTTTTGCTTTTTGGGTTTGACTTCATGGCCTTTAAGTTTTTGGTTAGATTCTTCTTAATTTTGAGTTATGTTGTCTGTAAATGGGTAGTAAACTTCGTTTCTTATGAAGTTAGAGGGATGACAGCCTAATCTGAGCACGACAGTCGTGTTCCATCCAGCTTACCGTAGTAACTACGCATGACGCCGCGGCTTCTGACGTCTTGGCCTCAAGACTAGAACGAATTTTTCTGCTTTCGGCAAAGTATCGCTCCGTGCCCTAATCCCGCCAATCGCCCGAGCGTGGTATACCGTTTGCTTATGCAAATACACTTTATTTATTACTAGGATTAATCTTGTCTCTACTGAGATAACATTATCTCTAATTCGGATTAATCTTATCCCAGTAGGGACAAGATTAACCCTAGTAGCAAATAATGCAGTTAACTTTAATCCTTATTCGGATAAACTTTTTACAGTTACTATTTCACGAGGTTTTAAAGGAGAACTGAACGAAGAGCACCAAGTATCATCCCTATCTGTATGGCTTCCGTTAACATTGCCTGCAGAAAACCCAATCCAAATACGAAACAGTGTTTCCAAGCTATGATTTTTGCTCCGTCTTGCATCTGTCCTTATTTCAGTACCGAACAGTTTTAGAAATGAACAAATGTCTCCAATCAACCCTTCTTCTGAAATGTTTTTTAACCAGTTAAGCCCAAACGTATATCTAGAATAAATTCGAATACAACCCGGCCAGCGCTGTACAAGATTTGAATGAATTGCGCTTTTTGTCTTGGAGTCAGCATGGACAAACCTCCAGAAACGAACATCCCTATTTTGAAAACGTCTCGCTCAGGAGAAGAATGCTCTCCGTGTTCATGACTGCAAATGCATTCTCATGGTGTGTTCAAGTACGGTTTCATTGTTCAGGTGTCCTTTAACGAAAATAGGAACTAATAGTTACCTTAAATTACCTTAAACCACAGCCTGGAGTGAAATAAGGACTCCTTATGATGACTGTTGCATTTGTGGTTGGTTACAATCTAGTGGAAGATTCTGGTGCATCCCAGTCAAATCCCTACGGTTTGTCACTCAACTCTGCATTCAAACGGCGCTTGAATGAATCGGTCGATTCAGCTCAGCAGCAACAGTGTCCTCCTTGTGGTTGTTCCAGAGGTTCACCATCCGGTTCGAGAAGAAGTTCTTGCTCCAGTCCTTGCGTGAAGTTTGCGGATTCGTTTTGGATGTCCTCGTGTTATGTGGGAGGGGTCAGTCTCCAGGAGCTCATTTTCTTGATTGGTTGAGAGGAGTCTGTGCGCCTGGATCATGTCCCCACGTTCCCGTCTGTAGACTAAGGAGGGGAGGTTGAGTTCCCTCAGCCGTTCACTGTAGGGCTTGTTTTCCTTACTAGGGCTTGTTACTATTGTAAGAAGGGTGGAAAACGCTCCAAATTTAGGCGTGATTTTGTGAGTTGTTCCTTTCAGTCTTCAAGAACGAGTCCCGAGCCCAACTCTGATCCAGCAGCTGCAACAGCAACAAGCCAACCAGATGGATCAGCAGCAAGCTTTACAGAACCAGTTTGCTCAGCAAAATCGGCAAAACCAGCCGCGGCAACCAGTTCCGACCCAACAACAACCGCAACCAGTTCAGATGCAGCAGATGATGCGGCCTGGTTTGCAGGAGAGGCCGCGAATGCCTATGCAGCAACAAATGAGGTGGCCGAACCAGATGCAGGTGAACCAGCCAATGGCGCCGAACCAGATGCAGAACCAGCAGATGCAAGGTGAGTAATTTGGCCCTGATCTTCAGAACATGAGATAGTACTGAGAGCAAAGGGGTAAGTTTATGAAAAAAAGATACTACAAGACCCGGAAAGCAGAAGTGGAGCTTGGTACTGTTCCTTTGTTTTCTTTCTCAGTTACAAGCGCCACCGCCAGTGCGCTTATGTTCGACTTTCCTTTCACAGTTGTTTGCATGCTTTTGCTCTCTAGCCAAGACTTCTCATGTAGAGTCTTTTCAAAACTAAGCTCCGCCTCTCACCTCGTTTGTGATTGGCTCAGTCGGAGGTGTTGACTGTACAAACCAATCAGAGACAACGTTTGTTAGGAACTTTAGTTAAGAATTTATTTATGGGCGATTGAATGGTTTTGAATCGTTTCGTGCTTTAATGAAATGAAAGAATGATTAATTGCGTCAACTATGCTTGAAAGCCTACTGATTTCTGTCTGATCCGGTACCCTCAGTAGACATCATGGATTATTTTTTATATCATTTTCATTTTTTGCTTTTTGTGGTTTGGTTCCTTTCTTCCATTCCTTTTTTCCAGGTCAGATGCAACAAACCATTCAAATGCAGCAGCAACAACAACAACAGCAACAGCCTGCTCAGATCATTCCAAACCAGTTCCAGCAGCAAAATATGCAGCAGCAGCAGCAACAACAACAGCAGAATCCTGCCATAATTCAAATGAAGCAACTACAGCAGCAATCTGGAATGATGCAGGCAAATATGGGAATGCCGATTCAGCAAGGGGTACCGAGTCAAGGGCAACAGATGCAGCGTGAGTTTATTGGTCTTAATGAGTCCTGCAGGCTCTTTTCCACCTTAAATATAGTGTGCTGGACAATCTGTCCCTTGTTTCCGACACATGAAAATTAAGTCTAGTATAACGATGCTTAGTTTTAAAGCCGCTTTCACAGTGACGCGTTGAGTCTTTCACACTGAGCAACGCAACCTCTGCATCGACGCAACGCAGAGCTTACGCAGACAAATAAAACGCAACGCAAGAATAGTTCTATTCCTGCGGTGCGTCGACGCGTACGCATCAGATTTTTCAGTCGAAAATGGAAGTTTTTAAGAAAAAGTGGAGAAAAACCTACTAACGATGAAGAAAAACTTACAGATGGCTAAAGAAACGAGAATTTAGCAAAAGAAACCAAGAAAGGAAAATAAAATGAGCATCCAGCGTGAAAGCTTCTCGCGCAGGTGTGAAACCTTTACGCAACGCAAGATAAACGCATACGCAACGACGCGTCAATGTGAAAGCGGCTTAACAGAAATTAGATAACACACTATCTTCCAAGAGGGAATGTCTTTGATGGGGGTATGTCAGAAGGTTGTGGTGACGTCTCTAAAAGTAAAAGCTGTAAAAATTCAGTAGGCTGTATAGTTGCTAACCCCCCCCCCCCCCCTCCGTGGATGATGAGACGAACGGATATTTGAAGCGTTGACTCCCTCACGGTCGAGACCCGCATCTGAAACAACTAACAAAGCTGACCTAAACTTCCATCCTCTCCCTTCCCCGTTCAACAAACTACACCGGTCGCTGATTCTGTCTCTCCTTTTAGAGCCTCAGCAAGCCCAACCTCAGATTATCATGACCCCTCAGCAGACGCAGAATATGCAGCAAATGCAACAGCAGCAGCAACAACAACAACAGCAGCAGCAGCAACCGCAGCAACAACAGATGCAGAATCCCCAAGATGGTTCCAATATGCAACAAGGTAGGTGGCACAGACTCTGTGATTTCGCTAACAAGTGATTTAGAGCAACAGACAAGAGGCACTAACGGGTCTTTTACAATTGCTTAACACTAATGCCATCCTTTATTTGGTACTGTACCATTCTCATTTCAGTTCCTTGCTCGCTTTACCACTGCTCTTTTCATCTGTAGTTGATAGCATAGCCAACCTAGCTAGTTGTGAGATATGTTACATGTGATTTACAAGTCCATGTTGGTTTCACTGTTGTTTCTTCTAGGTCCTAAGTACTCTACAGATGAAGCTCCTTTATAGCGCTTGCAGCTCCGCTCAAGTGCCATATACCGATCACTTTTCGGTCGGGTACGGTTGACTGTCCTCGATTTAGGGTACTTCCAGATGTGCTAGGACGTTGAAACTTGGCAGGCTCAGGGACCCGACTAAACTAATTTGGAAATAGTCACTTCCCCGATCCGACCGTCGTGGGGGGAGTGGAGGGAGGGGGAATCTTAACGTATGTATAACGTTGGAACGAGTGGTCGGATCTTAATGAAACTTGATATTTGGAAAGACCTCGTGTCGTTTTATGTCCAGACCGGATCCGATGAATGTGGGGGGGGGGGGGGGTGATGGGGGAACCGGAAATCTTGTGACACGCTTAGAGTGGAGCGATCGGGATGAAACTTGGTGGGAAGAACAAGCACAATCCCTAGATACTAGATACAATCCCTAGATACAGTAAAAAAAAAGAACTTTTTACCATACGATACATTCTCGTGATTTCCAAGGGCCCATGATCATTCTTATCTCAAGGGTTTTGCTTACATATGATCAAAACAAACCCACGAGTTGGTAAATTCCTATTTTTTTCAGAAACAATTCATCCCTAATACGGCGGGGCTTGACCTAACGTTGGAGCACTGTGTCGAAAATGTGTGTATTACAAAGTGCACACGATGAGTTCATTCACAGGATCTTCTTCAGACGAATATCATCCACAGTGAGTTTAGTATCAAGGTAGCAAATTGCAGTTCAACTTCTCTTTTAGCATCAAGAGAGCGATGTCTCATTTGGACCGGAATCTTAGAGTGGCAGGAGAAGTCAAGTCGGCCGGGTGATCAGAACAAGGTCATTCGGTCAGTCCAGTGCAGAGTCTCAAGCGCCGTTGTTAACGGCGAGGCTGAAGTGTAAGTCGTTTTAAATTTACTAAACGAACCGCTTTCTGGTCCAAGTAAATCCGATTCATTCCAGAGGCGTTACTAGCCAAAATGTTTGGGGGGGGGTAGGTATTTACCGAATGGCTGGCTATATTTGCCGACTGTTTTTGCAAGGAAAAACGACAGTTCTTACGAAAAACCGACTGATTCTCAGAAAACTCGACTATTTTTAAGAAAAAGTCTACTGTTTTGATGAAAAATCGACTGATTTTCAAAAACACGCTGTTTTACGAAAAACATCGGCGCTTCGCGCCGACTCGGTTGTTTTTTACCGACTCGCCGACAACATTGGGTGGGGGCGTCCACCCTTACCCCCCCCCCCCCCCCATACTTGACGTCCCTGATTCATTGCTTTTGTCAAGTTTTCTGATCACCCGTTCGAAAGTTATACATGCCTCATGTTTCCGGATTGCCCCTCCCCATCGAATGTTCGGATCCGGAAAAGACAAACTTCGAGACCGACAGCTTTCCGTGCAGCTGTCAAGTTTGGAACGTTTAATGTTCGGTACTGAAAATTGCATTTGATTTATGAGTTTTGCACCTACCTACTTGGTATACTGTCAGACGTTTCGTAACAGATAACACTTCGGATGTTATCTGTTGTGCTTAAAAATTTTATGCATAATTAGCGTTACCATCGTGAAGAACCGAAAAACCGCCAATAAGTATCTGCTGAGTTTTCCGACATCGTGACGATAAGGAATAAAGTCAGTATATGCTTTTTTTGTCTCTTCCTAACAAAGCTTGTTACGCATAACATTTCACGCATAACGTTTTCAAACACAACAGATAACATCCGAAGTGTTATCTGTCACGCATTATCTGTTGAAACCGCGCATCCTCGTGTTATCTGTTATGAAACTTCTGACAGTGTAAATTACTCTTGATTCCATAAACAATATTTTCAGGAAGACAGACAATTGGCCGAATAAGCTTCTGATGCAGCTCATTCCGAAGACCTTAGTTAGCAATCTGGGCGGAGCCTTCTTTAAAAATGCCCGATCTGTTCTCTTCCACCCGAATGCAGGTGAAGCGCATGACAACCTGACTCGGGTTATGAGCACGGGGTATGCAGGCTGTGTCCATTTTAACTCTAGTAAGTACCATTGATTTGTTGCTCATCTTCAGTATCCCTTCAGCCCAGAGATCGGCGAATCCGAGTTCGGATTCGAATCCAGGATTCGTCCTTTTGGCCGGATTCGAATCTTCTGCTTGTCAGGCTGGATTCGGATTTGGAGTCGGATTCCAAACCTTCAATCTTGCGAATCCGCTCAAATTTCTAGTCTACATTCTTCCAGTTTCCGTTTCCAAATTTTTACACAGTGGGCTTAGGTAATCCAACTTTTTGGTCTCCTCCACCAACCATCCTCTTCTAGTAAAGCAAAGAAGCGGTCTGGACACACCAAGGAAACAATGGAGGCTGTATCATTTTTTTTACAATGTTTTTTTTATGAACATAAAGTTATCGGAGCCAGCGTTGGTGAACGACTGAATGAGCTTCAGTAGGGACGTTACCTATCGCTAGTGATGCTAGTATCACTACTACTAGAGTGCGTGTCAATTCTGTCAAGTCTTGGCGCTACTACCTAGTGTTATTTTGCTCTGCTGCTACTCTGAGCGTCTTCCACCCTTCTACCAATAGTAACTATTATTTTCGTTCCAACCTCGTAAAAAGTTACTATGCTGACCATGCTCGGGAGCGTAGTAATCTGTTAACTACGCATCTCTGTAATGTGATTGGTCGGATTCGCCCGTGGCATGATATTCTGCTAGAAAATAGAAAATCGTTCCAGCCTTAGCGGCAAAAGGCCAAAATTCGTGACTTCATGCGTAGTAACTACGGTAAGTAGGGTGGAGCATGTCTCCTTACCCCTGTTTCAAACCTTAAATCAACTTCAAGTAAAACCTTAACTTTAAACAAACTTTCCGGTTCTTTCCGGATTCCGGGCGAACTATTATTCTGGTGAGACAATAATTATGATCTTCGGATTCATCATGTTTTCTTACCCCTATATAGACTATCTCATTAGAACAGTCATGTGTCCAAGAATACTCAAATTCTATGCCTTTTCTTGGTTTTGAAGCTGCTTGTGGATAACAGCAAGGAATACGAGCTCAGGTAACAATGAGGAGGAATTGTTGGGAAACAAAAATAGGTTTAACTAGAAATACTGAAGCAATGTTTATTTCTTCAGTGTGTAAACCATTCTATTTATATCTATATTATAGACCATTCTAATTGTCATCTTCGGATTCATCATGTTTGCTTACCCCTAAATAGACTATCTCATTAGAACCGTCATGTGTCGAAAAATACTCGAATTCTATACCTTTTCTTGGTTTTGAAGCTACTTGTGGATAACAGCAAGGAATACGAGCTCATGTAACAATGAGAAGGAATTGTTGGGAAACAAAGATAGGTTAACTAGAAATACTGAAGCAATCTTTATTTTTTCAGTGTGTAAACCGTTCTACTTATATCTATATTATATACCATTCTAATTATCATCTTCGGATTCATCATGTTTGCTTACCCCTAAATAGACTATCTCATTAGAAAGGTAATTTGTCCAAAAATACTCAAATTCTATGCCTTCACTTGGTTTTGAAGCTGCTTGTGGATAACAGCAAGGATTGCGAGCTCAGGTAACAATGAGGAGGAATTGTTGGGAAACAAAGATAGGTTTAACTAGAAATACTGAAGCAATGTTTATTTCTTCAGTGTGTAAACCATTCTATTTATATCTATATTATATACCATTCTAATTATCATCTTCGGATTCATCAGGTTTGCTTACCCCTAAATAGACTTTCTCATTAGAACAGTCATGTGTCCCAAAATACTCAAATTCTATGCCTTTTCTTGGTTTTGAAGCTGCTTGTGGATAACAGCAAGAAATACGAGCTCAGGTAACAATGAGGAGGAATTGTTGGGAAACAAAGATAGGTTTAACTAGAAATACTGAAGCAACGTTTATTTCTTCAGTGTGTTAACCATTCTATAAGCTTCAGTCTAGTATGTTTGCAATATTTGTGGGTTCCTTTTTAAGCCAGATAGATTTACCTGGAAATTTGAAATCTTGTTGAGGTTGGGTACCTCTTCTGTATCAATCCACTTCTGTTTGGGAAACAAATAAATAAATAGTTCTTATGTATACTACTGATCTTTTCTATAAAATGCTGGATATAACCAACAATAGGCATGGACAAGCAAAGCAATATCATAGGACAGGCTAACTTGATCTCCTTATAAGCAGGACACACATCAACAAAATGGAACAGCATCAAACACTTGAATATCAAAGCCTGTATTCGTTCATATCAACGGAAGAGTACGAAAAACTAAACAACAATCAAATAATTAAGAAACATACCCATAAAAAAATTTAGCGCCAACGCCTTTCATCGGTAAATTTGAATCAATCCGAAACGCGCGCTAAAAGCAAAAGAGTGACGGCGCGGATTGAACTTAATCCCTCTATAGTTTTCGAAATCCCTCTCACGGTTTGGACCAAACTACGAGGAATTACCAGTTCTGCATTCCTGACCCAAAGGCAATGATTTAGGTTTGCTGGCAACTGACCGACAAGTTAATGCTTTAGCCATGAAATCCAACTTCTTGGCACGTATGCAGCAGGTGTTATGGCACCTGAGAATTGTGGGTTCAACGGAAATAATTTTAATTTGTACCAATTCCGGCCAAATTTCTAGACAAGACGAGCAAATGCTGTCTTGTTGATTTTCACTTTTTCGATTTAATGGCATTGAAAAAGAAAACGAATTTCACATGAATATTATAGCGTTTCTTTTGGACAAAAGAAAGAATACAATTTTAAAAATCAGTAAAAAGAGCTTGCCGTCAACGCTCAGCTGTGAGAGGCTACAAGTAAAATTCGAACATCTTTCTTGGTCAGTTCACGTAAACCACAAGATTAGACCGAGGGGCTCCCCCCCCCCCCCCAGAATCAAAGTTCCGTGCACATATTTGAAGCACAATGTTTTAGATGGGTTGTAGCACCAGTTTCTAAAAACTTCCCGTAATGATCTGTTTGTGATTCTGAAAATGATAAAAACTGAGCCACAACTGTCAAAATTGATGGTCATGATTCATTTTGATTTCTAGAAATCAACGATCCGGGATTACGGTTTCTTATGATTTCGCAGGTAACAAAACTCATATCGCTACGATCTTTCATAATTTGTAAGATCACAACGGCTTGAATTATCACAGAAGTGATCTTTTAATGATTTTCAAAATCATTAAAATTCCAATTCTGATCTTTTCAAGATTTTTGGAGTCACGAAGACTAAATCATAAATGCGTACCTTGTGTTCAGGATTTCTTATGATTTAGAGAAATCATGAATATGAAATATCGTGATTTTTCTTATAAATAATTATGACTACTGTCTGATCATGACTTTTTCGGGACATCAATGTCATACACAAGGTAAATCATGATTCCTCCATGATTTTTTTAATGATAAAATGGGAAACCATGATTTTCTTATGACAGTGTGCGACATAGTACTCGACCACGGGCAAGACCAGCATGCAACGACAGATTGAGTTGACACGAAGTCAACTGCGTGCAGTGTTTTCGCCCGTCAATGGGAATTGTGCGTCCATCTTCCTCCACCACTTGCAGGCCCGCATATAGCACCCCGATATATAGGCCCTGACTACTAGAAGCATGCGAGAACTGCAACAAACCGAGTTGTCGGATCTTAATATGTATAAAGCAATAAAGCGCAGTTAGTCATTCACCAGGGGCAACAAGATCATAGATGCAGATAGGCAATACGTTGGGGGATGTGCTGCTATCCGCTATGCTTACCTGCAAATGAATACAAAATTATCGAAAATCAACAAGTCATTATTCGTAAAACCTCGCTTTCAGTATTAATATGACTTTTGTCTACGAAATGACAAAAATCATGATGCAAGGTGAATTTATGATTTTTGAAACATCAAGACTGGATCACAACGTTCGTAGTTCGTGGTTATTAGTTCCCATGTCAAACAATTTACTGTGCTAAGACATTTCGTGATTTATAAGATCGCCGCGCATAGAGTCAAAATCGAGATGATCTTTTAATGATTTTTCAAAGTCATAAAACTTCCGAATATGATCTTTAATGATACCCAGATCACAAAATTTCAGGAGATGTGATACTTTTCTGATTGTCAAGATCATGACGGCTTAGGTTGTCTTAGAAATGACCTCTTGATGATTTTAAAAAATCATAAAACTTTTTAATATGACCTGGTTATGACCTGCAAGATCATAAAGACCGAAACTTTCATGATTCGTTATTATGATTTTAGAGATCACAAAATTTCTACTGCTATGATCTTTCATGATTTCTGAGATCACGACGGCTGCATTCCTCATTGAAATGATATATTAATTATTAATCAAAATCATAATCCTTCTCAAAATGATTAGCTTATGATTTTTTTAATCATAAAGACTGAATCATAACTTTCGTAATTCGTTGTTACGATTTTTTATGATTTCCCAGGTCACAAAACTTATCTCACTACGGTCTTCCATGATTTGTAAGATCACGATGGCTTAAATCATCATAGAAGTGATTTTTTAATGATTTTTCAAAATCATTTAAGTTCCAGTTCCAATTATGATCTTTTCAAGTTTTTTGAAGTCACGAAGACTAAATCATAAATGCCTAACTCCTGTTCATGATTTATTATGATTTAAAGAAATCATAAATATAAAATATCGTGATTTTTCTGATAAATAATTGTGACTATTGTCTGATCATGACTTTTTCGTGACATCAGTGGCATATAAAAGGAAAATCATGATTTCTCCATGATTTATTTAATGATAAAATGGGAAACCATGATTTCCTTATGACATTGTGTGACATTTTAATGAGTTTTTCCGTACGGGTTACCGTCCCTACTTTCAGATCAGACTAGCCAGATGTGTGACATCAAAGTGCTGATGCTGCTGTACAGCGCAGATAAACAAGCCTATGTGGGATTTATTCCTGTCGACCAGGCTGGTTTCGTCGATAGGATACGCAAAGTGATACAGCAACAGAAAAACAAGCAGGTATGATTGCAATTAGTTTTTCAGCTGGATAGGGGTGACGAGAAGAGAAGGGAATCATTAGGTATTTTTTCGGTTACTGTTCATGTCACCTCAGCCTATTTTATTGCTATACTACCTTAGTCAAAGTCGTACTATCACTTTTCCTACTTGTATTCGGTACTTTCATTTGAAGTAGGAATTGCGACTGACCGTGTTTTTCCTTAACATCTAGATAAGCCACTTCAACCAGCTGCAAATGAATATCTTAAACTTTTAGCCCAAATTTCCCACGGTAGATCTTATTTTACCCAGTTTAAACTTATTTTACCAGTTTTACTACCGAGTTTTTATTTTATGGCAATTTTGCAACATTAGATGATTTAGTTAGCCTATTCCCCACATCTCGCCGTTGCACTAAAACTTGTGCTTTTAAAGTGAAGAAGGCGAAATTTAAGATAACGCAAGGAAAATTCGGCTGAGGTGTTTTCCGGTTGAAGTCTGTCGTTTATTGGGAAATATTTTCTGTTCGGAGAATAGAAAATAATTAGTTCCCGATGACGAGTTAGGGTTTCTTCGTTGGGAACCCTAAGAGGGGATCTACGAACTCGACCTTTCCCTTGCCCAAAGAATCCTCACACCAAGCTTCATCCAAATACCTCATTCCCTTAGAGTGTTATCGTGCTTATAGACGGACGGACGGACAAATTTTGCGATGTCATATGTAGTTGGGAACCCATGAATTTTCTACTGAATATTGTTACCATATCCAAAACAGAAAGCTCCCATAGAAAATCTCAGAATAACACACATCCTTTTCTTCTTGTTTATAACAAGACCAAAGGTTTAGGTGGGATCCCAAAAATTTGAAATTTGATACAGAGAATTGGGTTTTGTCTTCGCCATATCCAATCTTCGCCAGACTCCTTGAACTTTTTTACTATTAAAATTTAGAAACAGATTAAGGCCAAATAGCTAATCATCTAAGAAAACCAAGTTCAGATATGGATTGAGCATGTGTGTTTATGGATTCAGCATGTGTGATTACCCAGATAAGCTAACATATATTTATTTTTACGAAACTGATCGAAACTTCCTGCCTTACTTCTGTCGAATTTCGGGTTTCGGCTGAATTCCAGGCAAACTGCTTGTCCGGCAAAATAATAAAGCTCAAAAACGAATTCAGCGTATCTCCTTACCCCTATATCGAACATCTAATCAACTTTAACTTACAACAAATTTTCCGATTTCAGCCGGATTCCGGGCGAACTGTGCCAGGGTAAAGAATGATCGTCATATACGAATTCAGCATCTCTTCTTACCCCTAAATCGGACATCTAATCAGCTTCAAAAGAAGCTTTTGCTTTTAACAAATTTTCCAGTTTTGGCCGGATTCCGGGCGAACTTCTTGTCCTGGTAGAAATTGATTTTCACATTAGTGTTCAGCATGTCTTCTTACTCCTAAATTGAACATATTATCAACTTCAAACAAAACTTCTACTTCTAACAAACTTTCCGATTTTGGCCAGATTCCGGGCGAACTAGTTGTCCGACGAGAAAATGGTTTTCAGAATCGTATTCAGCATGTCTTCTTACCCATTAATCGACTATCATATGAACTGTATATATATTTTGTTTGCCCCTTAATTTGAACCCGATCCTCCGGCCTTAAATGTAGGGCTGCAGAGCCCATCTACGAACTCGACCTTTCCCTTGACGCAAAGAATCCTCACACCAAGTGATTATCAAAATATCGCATTCCCTACGCGAGTTATCGTGCTGACAGACGGACAACCTTTGCGATGTCATAGGTATCCCTCCGCTTGCGTTTCGGGATCCCAAAAATAGAGCTTTGTTTCTGTTGGTGGGTCAACTGATGGGTGTTTGAACTGACGGTTGAGTCAGCTTACAAGTGACAAGTGGCAACACGTTTTGGCTAGTCAACTGACGGGTGGACGAACTGACGGATTTGGGTGATCGAATTGGCGGGTGGATGTGGTGACGGATATGCCTTTAGTGCTAAACCTTGATTTCATTAATTAACTTAGCATTTTCGAATAATGGGTACACATGCAGTAGTCCGAAGGGACTGTGATCTAATGGTCTAATCCGCGGAACTGTTGAGCTGGAAAAGCATAGGAAAAGATCGAGAACGATTGTGAAAGGATTGGGAGAGGTGGTAACGGTGCTTTTTACTGACAAATCGGACACTGGAATAGCAAAAAACTTAAGTTCCGATTTGAGGAGCATCATACCTTTATTTCTACCTAGCTTGGTCTGAACCCGGATATGCCCCAGGCGAACCCCGGGCAACCGCAACCCGGTGTTTCCGGTATGATGGTGTCCCAAACGAACCCTATTGGAATGGGAGGTGGTCAGATGACAGCCAATGCAGTCCAGCAGGATCCTAACCAGATGCCACAAATCACCTTACAAGTAAGTAGACCTAACCAGAGGCGTTACTAGCCAAAATGTTTTTTTTTGGGGGGGGCAAGGAATTTACCGACTGGCTGGTAATTTTTACTGACTGTTTTTGCCGAAAAAACGACTATTTTCAAGAAAAAATGGCAGGTTCGAAAAAATCAACTGATTTTCAGAAAAAACGACTGTTTTAACGAAAAATCGACTGATTTCCAGAAAAATTGAATGTTTCAATGAAAAAAATCAACTGTTTTGGGTAAAAATTACAGCGCTTCGCGCCGAATCGGTTATGTTTTTACCGACTGGCCGACAGCATTGGACCGACAGATTGGTCGTTTCAAGGAAATTTACATAGCTCAGTTTCATTGTCTATATTTAAAGACAAAAAACACACAACTATTTCCTGCCAGGAAAGCAGGTTAGGGCAGGAAATAACCGATACTAATTTAAAATAAAAACAGAATCAACTAACTGAGTAGCCCATATAAAGAAAGGGGATAGTTAGTTACTGCTGTAACTATCGATGCGAGATTGGGAAAGCTTAAAGTCAAGTCCGGTTCACCGGACACGCCTTAGAACGGATAGAGAATTTACTGCTTACGATTAGAAAATGGTTATTACCATTTTGGTGGTTTAGGGATGGTTTTAAAGGACCTGTCTTACCTACAATACTGATGCAAGCTCCTTTTGGAATCGCTCCATCCATTCTTAACCCGGAGACCCGAATTTCGCACGGCAAATTTCAACTTCTAACTTCCTAACCTCACCTCACAGATTTCCTCACTTGCTTTTCGCCACCATCGATGCGTATCATGTTGTTGATGGTTGTTTCCGAGTAGCTTATTTATCAGAAAACTCGGTTATCTAAATTTTTCCCCGTTTCTGCTACTTTCTGCTAGAACGGGCGTGGGAAAAGTCTCAAATTAGCCAAACCCGGGGTGGACCACTTTTTTAGATTGTGGTGTTAGGGTATTTTCTATTCTTTTGAAATTGCTTGTTTCACCACCTTCGCTGCTGTCGACAGTTTTTTGCGAAAATTTTATTCATCAGAAAAACCGGTTAAGTTATTTTTTTATTTATTTTTTTCGTCAATGGGCCTGGAAAAGGGCTTGAAACAGAGAAGAAAACTGAAACATAAACTACAAATAATGCAAGGGGTCTCTTTAAGATTCTTAGTGGGCAAAGGATAGAATAAACCTTTTTCGTATTACATGCGCATTGAGGACTAATGACTTAACTATTACAGGCAAACAATCCTGGCATGATGAACAACCCTGCCCAAGCCCAACTGGTAAGAGCCCCGAGCGCAAACCCACAACAAAGGCAGCATATGCAAATGGAGGCAGAAAGACAGCACAACCTTTTGCGAATACAGCAACTACAGCGAGAGCTGAATGAAACGCAGCAACGCGAACAACTTTTCAAGGCGCAACAGGTAAGAACCTAGGTTGTTCACTGCAAGGATTGTAGTGAGAGGGGTCACACGCTCCCCGAGACCTCCCTGGTTTTATGCCCGAACGGATGCCTAAAACCCCGTGAAAGTCACTTTAAAGCCCCGTTCACAAGCATGCCTACTCAAGCACAGATGTTTAGGCACGTGCCTAGCATCACCGTTCAATGCCTAGACACAAATTTTAGGCCAGGCACGGAGTTTTAGGCTCTAGATCTCGGTGCCTGGCTACGCCTAACCATGTGCCTAGGCATCTGTGCTTGGCTATAGGTATGCTTGTGAACGCGGCTTAACACTAGATTAATTCAATGGACTCTCGCAAGTTGTCCCTTTTTAATGCAGCGTTCGCATGTTGCCTGTTATCACTGTAGCGCTCGCAAGTTGCTTGTTTTACCTACTTTACAAAGAGGTAAAACCAGGCATATAAGGGCCAATGCATATGTATTAATTAATTCAGCAAGAAGTCAGTAGTATTACGATAGAAGTCAGTGAATTACAAGAATCCAGTAAGTGCTTGTGCTCAATGTATGGAATAGGTAAAAGTGATTGATAAACGTATATGCCGCCCTAGTTTGTAAGACAGATAAGATTTATTCCACTATAAGCACAGAGGCCACGGGAAAAAAATATACACAAACAAAAATCAAAAGCAAAAACCAAATAAATGACAACTATTTTACATATTCCTCTACAGGAACCTTTCTCTGAGGTTCATCGAAACCGAAAGGAATCTTCCCAACTTTTCAATATCACCAAACAATTTATTTCCCATTACTTTTACCAACCAATCCTCCCCCCAATAACTAACACCAAAAATTTCCCCACGAAGGTCTGAAAGCTCAGGACATACGCACATTAAGTGAAAAATGTTTTCATCCAGTTGTCCGCACATTGGGCAAAAGTAAGGACCAGACATCACACTTACCTTACCCGAATATCTTCTACGCATTCCTAAAGGTAGACAATCACCCCGTAAATGATCTGTCGGAATCCCTACCTTAAAATAAATTTCCTCCCCCATGTCTCTTTGGCACTCGCGTACAACCACAGTGAATCACATGCACAGTGGTTACACAGATAGAGACACCAAGCTTCCTTATACATTATCCTTCCTTAAATATCACAACACCAGCCTTAACTCCGACCAATCTTCAGAGAAGAAATTCTTTAAGTGTTTTTCCATAAGTTCATTTTCCAGCTTGATCGGCTTGAGCCTGAAGAGGATTCTTGCCAAGAAGGGTCGAAATATAGCTCAAATAAAAATGTAGCTGACTTATCTGTTTTGCACCGTCAAAAAGATCAAAAAATTTCACGAAAGACGGTACAAACGTCTTTTTATACCGTACATGGTCATATTTTACCTGTTGGAGTTTTGGGATTGCCACTGAGGTAGCTGCAGGTCGTTTGCGTAACTACCTTGTAACTACCATTTAACCTCTTCTCCCCTCTTCGTACCGGGTCCTATTCAGAAGAACCTTATTTGTCGGTTGCCTTCATTGCTTTGCAGGACCAGCAGTTCACAGTAGTGCAGATTCCCAACCAGCCAGGCATGCAGCAGAGGCCTGGTGGGATGAATGTGCAAGGCATGCAACAGAATTTGCAACAGCAGCAGCAACAGCGAATGATGCGACCCAACGTCCCGGCGAACCCAGGACTGCGGCATTTGTTACAGCAGGTATGTCAAGTCGCCTGTATCCAAGAATACACTGTAAAAAGTTTCTCCGAGTAAGGATTAAAGTTAACTGCAGTATTTGCTACTGGGACTAATGTTATCTCTACTGAGATCAGATTAATCCGAATTAGAAATAAGATTATGTTTTTAGAGACAAGATTAATCCAAGTAGCTACTGCAAGATTTGTTTTACAGTGTAGATAGGGGACGTCTTTGCATGGATGGCGCTGGTCCCGTCGAGCTCGACGCACATTTTCGCGTGGACGCCGTCGATCTTTTTGTCATTTTCGCGTACAGGTAAACGGCCCTATGAAAAATTTGTAGCCTGCATAGTTGTACGGAAAAGTTGCATGTATTAATATGTAGTAGTAAAGAATACTATCATTTAATGTGCCTCAGACTGGGCCAATCTTAAGAAGTAGTATCCTGTCTTGCTGTAGTAGCATCCAGTCTTGCTAATAGTAGCATGCAGTAGAATGCGGTAACACGGTAGCCTTGAAGTAGAAGCATGTAGTAGCATCAGTTAGTACTGCTTGCTACTTTTTCGTACAACTTCATACTACTATTTTGAGATAGATTTTTCGTCGGGGGGCCATCCAGCTTGATGGTCTCTCGGGAGATCTCCCGACAAAAAGTTTCTCCCGATAATCTCCCGATTTTCGTAATCTTGCCAAAATTACAGAAAGGTCACAGTTCTTGGATTTCAGAGTCGGGTTTTTACCAAAATCTCTTTATTTCAGCGGAGATATGGCCGAGTTGCAAAACTTTCGCCTGCGGTGCATTGTTGCAACATTATTTGCCTATGTGCAAAACATACGTTTTTTTCAGAAAAGTAAATTGATTTAAAAAATAATCCGACATAAACCTTCTTTGTAAGCATTGAGAGAAGATGGTCGAGTAAAATTCTGGTCACTGCCATTTTCTTATGTATCCCAAAAGATGAACGATCATAAATGTTTCCCAAAACTTCGCCTGCGGCGCCTTCCGTAGTTTTCTTCATTTGTTGAAGGGGCAGGTCATTTAAATGGGGTTTTCGACAGTTTTAGGCTGAGAACATTGTAAACCAGAATCTATTTGGAAAATAGCTGAGTTTTGGTAGAAAAAAGCCGAAATAAAATTTTGCCGGATGCGATGGCTTTAACACAGTCTGTGGAAGCTGCTGCCAGAACTTCCCTCTCTTCGGTTTGAAATATTTTGGAAATCCTTGGGATCTTAGGTTCTGAACAACGTTAAAACCCAGAATTTGAATGAGAAGCAGTTGTGCGAAATGTGAACTGCAAAGATTTTGCATAGAACTACTCGTCGCGTGTACAGAAATTAGAAACTGCTGCTGGAACAGTGTCGAGCAAACATAGTCCATGTAGTCGCTTCATTTTCGACTTAAAAATTTGAAATAATTCAAATTGTAAGTTTCAAGGATTCGCTAGAATTTCTGGCAGATTCGTGAAATTTTTTTTGCTCCGCCCTCCCCTAAAGGAAAATGAACTTGAGGCGCCCCTGATGACAAAGATGTCTGATGGATGCTTTTGATAACTAAGTGCTCAAAGGTCTTTATCAGAAGCCCTGGGAAGCTTGAAGAGTTTATATCGGTTCCACACAATTTAAACTGAATTGCTGGATAAGTCCTATAATTTCAGTCTGTTGACTGTCCCCAGGGTGTAAACGGTCGGGTTGCCAAAGGTTTTCGTTTTCCTCACCGAAGAACGTACCCATTTCATAAACCTACGCAGAAAATTCGACTAATTTTCAGTCGAGAAACCCACGCTATTTGCTACACTTTATATGTGAATGAAATGAGCATTTTACGAGCTAACAAGTTGAATGCAGTTACTCAATGTTTTTTTTGTAACAAAGCTATCTATAAAATTGGTTTTAAGACATAACCACTCTTTTTAAAACTCTCGAATTTTTCCCCGATTTCTTAAAGGACACCTGAACAATGAAACCATACTTGAACACACCATGGAGAATGCATTTACAGATGTGGCCACGGAGAGCATTCTTCTCCTTAGCTTGACGTTTTCAAAATAGGGATGTTCGTTTCTGGAGGTTTGCACATGCAGACTCCAAGACAAAAAGCGCAATTCGTTCAAATCTTGTACAGCGCTGGCAGGATCGTACTGGAATTTCTTCGAGATATACGTTTGGGCTTAACTGGTTAAAAAATATTCCAGACGAAGGGTTGATTGGAAACATTTGTTCATTTCTAAAATTGTTCGGTACTGAAATAAGGACAGATGCAAAATGGAGCAAAAATCATAGCTGGGAAACACTATTTCGTATTTGGATTGGGTTTTCTGCAGGCAATGTTAATGGAAGTCATACAGATAGGGATGATACTTGGTACTCTTCATTCAGGTGTCCTTTAAAGTTCAATAGGCAGATCAAACAGTCATGATGCCATATTACCACCCCCTAGAACAGTGGTTCCCAACCGGTGGTACGCGTACCCCAAGGGGTACGCGAGACCCTTGCAAGGGGTACGCGAAGGAACCAGAATTGATTTAGTATGACTAGTCTGTTGCTTCAAAAATCTCGTCTCGCTCATTTATGATTGCCTAAAGCCTAATATTACCAGCAGAGTATCATCAGCCAAAATGTATCTTAAGGGGCAAGGTATTTTTACTGACCGACAGAAACGAGTGCAACCCTCCCAAACCAAGAGCGAACGCTTTTAAATGGACAAGCGTGGAAACATCCCAACTAACAAAATAGCTAGTGAGTGAACTAGAACGGAATCCGAGGATGAGGCCGAAAATAACTGTTGTTACGAAAAATCGCGGCGCTTCGCGCAGACTATTTTCTTTTTAATCGTCTGGCCAACCTTTTGGGGGGGAGGGGTGTTGTCAACCTGTGCGTGACGCCTCAAATTACAAGCCCTAGTGCAAAGTCAGTGAAACAATGTTGATTCCAAAACAGCTAGCCTACAGCCGTAAAATCTGTTCATATGTCAAACAATATTGTTTGAAGAAGAATCGAAGACGTTGCAAGTGATATTGTCATTCAGGTTGCTAAATGAGCCAACGAAAAATTTTGCGATGCAGCTTGATGAAAGCACGGAGAAAATCAAAACCAAACACAGAAACAGCTAAAAAACCTTGCCGTTAATGACGACTGGCCGAGCTTGAACAAAATGTTAGCTACAAAACAGCCTCTAGTGATTGCCTCATTGATTTTGTATATATTTCTACACGTGTATGCCTTACCATTTAGGATAATTAATATCGTCTTTTTCACGTTCTGAAAAAGGGGGTACGCAATCTTTTCGAACCTTGATTAGGGGTACGCGGTACGGAAAAGGTTGGGAATCACTGCCCTAGAATACAATGTTACTTCAGAAATCAGCAGATTCCTAGACAACCCATTTTCGCTAATATGTCGTTACGGGCGTTTTTTGCTGACTGCCATACTCCGACTTGCTTGCTTCGACAAATATAAGCGAAGTTTCTTTTTTCTTATCCATTCGTTGTTATTATATACTCCGGGTCATTTGTACTGTTGACAAATATTCATATTAACGGTGTTAACTGAGAATTCCTTGCAAGCTCTGGAACCAGCTGCAAGTAAGTCGGTTATATTTGTACATTTTTGGCAGTATTGTAACTTTACATCCAGAAAACAAAAATTTTCTTCGGTACTACAAATAACAGAAGTTTCATCAGATAACACTACAGCATTCTGACAGCTATAGAGACTGTTTGTTTTAGCAACCATGACACTTTCATCACTCGGCTCACCAAAATGAATGATTTTCGTTCGTGGCCAGGAGTTTTTGAATTTCCGCGCCTTGCAATACCATGCTCTGAAACCATCTCCGCCGAGACGCCGAAGAGATAATGACAAGCGATAACAAGGAAACGGCTTATTTTTGAAGCGCTCTCTAATGGACGTAAGAAATTTGTATGCGTGAAGCATTTTATAAAAATTAGAGCATAGTTAGTGCCCATTGTGCTTTAAAAATTTCTTCCGAAAATCTCCCGATTTTTTCTGAGTGGTTCCTGATTTTTAGAAAAAGAAAGTGGAAGCACTGCCGAGGGCAGCGTTGAGCTGCCATCGGAGCCAAGAAAAGGTCTGCACAGATTAAAGACAGAAAAAATGTGGAACTTCCCACTCATATGCTCCCATCCAGCTGAATGGGCATTTTTGCGTGGGCGGAACCCATTTTCCTCAGCCGTTCAACGCCCGATCAGTATTATCATTTTCGTGGTGGATGGGGTCACCGTTCAGCTCTACAGCCATCAGTTCGAAAACGTCCCATAATTGACCATCATGTTTCATTGCTGTTACAGTCAGCGGGACCGTAAAGCGATAGCCTTTGGTATTTCTTTACTCCAAGCTTACTGCGGATCAATATTCTTTGAGCCCAAGCTGACTTTGAAACATTTATTCAAACAATGTTTACAACGGGTACGTCAGCTACGATTCTTCATCAGCGATATTTCGGCCCTTTTTGGCAAGGGTCCTCGTCAGGCTGTCAATCCTCTGGTTTAACTTCGGGGAAGGAAACAAACCTGTAATAAATAACTGAAGCTTCTACCGACTATAAGTATCTTATTAAAGTAAGTTATCTTCAAATACCACTATAATGAAAAAACTAGTCCTGAGATTTAATTTTTGACACGGACGCTGTTTTCGCTGGACGATTGGGGCGATGACAGGAAAGAGTTTTTTCTGCATTTTGGTCAACTTAGGTTTTTTTATTAATAAGGGACTGAAAACTTAAATATTATTTTATTAATAACCTCGTTCTACGTGTCTATACTCGTCTGTATCTATTACTTTGAATAATGACCATGGAAAAACTAGTGCTGAGATTTAATTTTTGGCACGGCTGCTGTTTTTGCTGCACGATTACTGCGAATCATGTCTGGTGGAGCTGAACTAAAAAAAAAAAAAAAAAAAAAATTATGGATATTTCGGTCTTTCTCGGAGGCTCCCTGCTACACCCCTGGTTACGCAACTTCTGACAGTGTGTCTTCTGACTAAAAAAAAAAAAAAAAAAAATTATGGATATTTCGGTCTTTCTCGGAGGCTCCCTGCTACACCCCTGGTTACGCAACTTCTGACAGTGTGTTCTTGTGGACATGGAGCCTGTCGTTAATTTTCAGAAAGCCCTCTGCTTTGAATTGAAGATACGGTCGCCCGCGACGAACCTTCGTTTTAGAAGCCGGATACATCTGACGGAGGATTATCCATGCATGCGACTCTTTTCTGATTTCTCTACCCTGATGTAGCTGCAACTCGAGCGAATTTTTGGCCAGGCCAAACACGTTTTTGACACGAGATCGACCGAAATTCGTCTTATTTCAGGAGTAAGCTTCAGGAAATAGGTGGCGTAGTGTGTCAGGTACTCAGGGGCGTCACGACTGGGGGGGGGGGGGGACCCAATGCTGCCGGCGAGTCGGTAAAAAAAATACGAATCGGCGCGAAGCGCCGCGATTTTTCGTCAAAATAGTCGTTTTTTTGAAAAATGGTCGATTTTTCGTCAAAATAGTCGGTTTTTCTGAAAATCAGTCGATTTTTTTCAAAAATGTCATTTTTGTTGCTGAAAACAGTCGTTTTTTCTGTAGAAAAAGTCGGTAAAAATTACCAGCCAGTCGGTAAATGCCTCGTCCCCCCCCCCCCCCCCAAACATTTTGGCTAGTAACGCCTCTGCAGGTACTAACATATCGTCATCGTCTGTGGAAATACAAATATCATCAAAAGGAACTTGCAGCCTCGTCTCAAGTACCATATAGCGATTGTAATTTGATAACTGATCCGTCGTTCGATCGGTCCCACTTTTGTCCAACATAAGCTAGGAGGATGAAACTTATATGAAAGTCCCAACCAAATGATGTAAGAAACCATCGTTATCCGGATTCGATCATCCGGGGGGGGGGGGGGTCGGAACCCTTGTGGCACGCGTAAGTAGCGAACAGGTGGTGCTATTGGAGCGGAGTTTGATGGGGGGGGGGAATAGGTGGTGTGGAGGAAAACAACATACTATATATCAGCTAACAGCCACCTATTTCAGGGTTATCCTGGCACAAACTTGGAGTAGAAATTGCAGAAATTATATTTTTCTTTTGACTTTACAAATGAGCTAGTTCTTCTTCTTTCTGAGGCATCTGTAGGTTCGAACCGCCATCTTCTCTATCGAAGGTGCGTCCCTGGCAAAGTATTCAAATTGTGAAGGGAAAACTAGGTGGCAGTTGAGTCACTATCAGCAAAATATTCAAAAAGTGACAAAAACGTGAATGGGAAAAGGGTTATTTCTAGTATTTTATATAAAAAACGCCTGGTTTGGGTTTTAGTTTTCAGCAAAATATTCAAAAAGTGACAAAAACGTGAATGGGAAAAGGGTTATTTCTAGTATTTTATAGTAAAAAACGCCTGGTTTGGGTTTTAGTTTTATCTTCTGCGATCGTTCACTGCTAGCAGACGTTCACATAAGCATACATCTACTGTACTTTTCCTGTCTTTTCAGAATCCGATGGGGCAGCAGACGCGTATGGGCCAACCCAACATGGGCGGTATGGGGGGCATGAACCCGCAAGGTCCCCCCTTTGACGATGGACTGTTCGACTTACTCCAGTGATACCATTGCGCGAACGGGACTGTGATACAGTACCCGATCCAAGCCAGCCTTGAAGACCTGCTTCCGTTGAATCCGACGCGAAACCGGGAAATTTCAATCCGGCTGACCGAATTCCGATTTTCCTGACGTGACTGAATTTTAGGTCAGCTGTGAAACCAAGCTTTAGAGTTGCAGCTTGCCAGCCCCCCCCCCCTCTCCCCCAAAGAGACACTGTGGTTAATTTTGTTTGTATCTTTGATCAACTTTTCATCTCGTTAAACGGCTTAATTTGTATTTTATTGTATCATATCTTTTGTAATTATGCTGAAATGAACTTCATTTCGTTTGTAAGAGCGAAACGAAACTAAAGGTTACGAACGACATCGTGAATCTGACCGTCCATCATTTGTGAGAGCGAAATTTTCTCCGTTTACGAAATGGTTAGTACTGATGGGTGGCGCGCAAGCGAGTCACTAAGCGATTCCCTCCCCCCCCCCCCCCCCTCTCCCCTTCTCATCGACATTCCTAGCAGCTGTCTACGAGCAATCCAGATCAACGATGTTGATTTTTGATGGATGATTTAACCTATGAAATGTGGATAAGAACAAATAATCAACAACCTCCGCCACCCTATCTCTGTAATAGGACCGTCATATTCTGATACCCTACCCAATGCAAACGAGAGGAGGAGAAGCTGCGCAGAACATCATAATTTGGTATCTCTACAAACAGCTGTATCGCAGTAAAACCCCGCAGAAGAATAAGAACGCCGTCTGAGTCGTCCTTTACAGCTGATTGGTTGTTTACCGTGTGATGTCACGTCTAACTCGCTGCAGACCGGGTTCTCCACCCCTGCATGGTATGCGCAGCGGCGAAGAGGGAAGTAGACGGGTATCAACTCAAACCTCACAATAAGTGCCTGTAGCGCAACTCAGTTTTGTCGGGTATCCATAGTCCCTGCATGGGACCAAAGACGGAGGTTCGATTAGATTATTAGTTCTTGCTGTGGACGCTCTGTCATATATCAATTTGACTAAATGACATGCTCATATGAACTATGGAACATAATGCTCTACTTGCTTCAAATACCTCCGGCTTTGAGAATTCGTTTAGCGACGTTTCTCGTCCTTCGTGAGGTGCACTGGTGTATTTCGGACTTAAGGATCATTTACACGGCAGGTATTTTTCCCCAGAGACGAGAAGGGAAAGTGTTCACACGGTACTCGGGTATTTTTCAAGGGAGTGTACTGTCATTTGGCAATAAATTCCAAGGTTGTAAGGCTCAGGTATCTCTCTACAATGGATACCAACATGTGTCCATTTGGACCACTTTTTACATGGGCATTAACTGTTCAATGTTCAATTCAACTGACGTGTTGGTCAACTGACGTGTTGGTCAACTGACGTGTTGGTCAACTGACGTGTTGGTCAACTGACGTGTTGGTCAACTGACGTGCTGGTCAACTGACGTGTAGAGGAACTGACATGTGGACGAACTGTCGGATTTTTGGTTTAGGCGAACTGACGTGTTGCGATAGTGACAGCGACCCCTTTTTGAAACCTCGAATTTTTTGTGCATTCCGCTGCACAACGCGCAAAATTGGTAATAACAGAATTTGTAACAACACTTTAAAACATTTACATCACAGTTTTGTAACAAAATTCAATCGGAAATGAGCTTTATTTAAGGCTTCAGCTGTTTATGTGTACGAAACCAAAGTAAAGTAGGCTACATGTTTTGGGGGCGGTAATCCGTCATTTCAGTAAAATAAAGGAAAAAGTGCTACTCTGATCTAAAAAGTGTAATTTTCAAAAAAACGGTGTCACTTTCAGAGAAAAAGTGTCACCCAGAGACAAAAAGTGTCAAAAAGCACCAAAAGTGTCATACTTGGCAACACTGACCTAGCCGATCTACGTCAAAAAGCGCCAAACAAGGAGAATGGACAAATTCCTGCCACGACTTTCCCCAACATCATCAATTCCTTGTGTTAAAGATTTATTCCAACTTGATGATGAAAGTGCAGAAAATGCAATTCTGGTCGTGTTTTCATAAGGTTAAGCAGTAAAATGCGTACGACGGGTCATTTAACCAAAATTCTGATGTGTATTTATATTCCTTCGGCAGAAGGAAGGTGCAAACCTCCGTAAGGTAAGGGTTTCACACTAACCTTCAACTTAAAAGGGGAAAGTTTATTCTAATCATTATACTAAGGATGTTATTCTTATCGTTAAATTGGTGGATGATGATAATAAGGCGAACGGGGGCAAAACAGAACTAATCCGCTTAGGGCTCTGAACTGGCGTAGGCCAATAGACATTCTGGCAACTGGATGTTCCAAGCTTCGAACGAGTATCACAACAACAGGCTACTCCTTCAAAACCAGGAAAAAGTAAAGGACTAGGCTACTTCGTAATTGTCATTTAGTATAAATTCTATTTACATCAAACAAGAATAACTAAGAAAGTAAACTGCTATCTCTTGGAATCCTCAATGACCAGTTTCGGTGATAAGTACAGATGACCAATTATTACCTAGAAACAATAGTCTGATTGACGCTAGTTCAACTAAAGGACTTGGCAAGCCATTTCCAAAGTCCGGGCCAGTGACACATTACCAAGGTCCCACGCTGTCTTGTGGACAGGGCACTTGACAATACACCATTACAAGGGCTTTCCAGTCGCAGGAATTTTAGGCCATCTTATTTCCTCCTTGTAAGTCTCCTTGAGCGTGTTCCACCCTACTTACCGGAGTAACTACGCATGATGGCTGGGACGATTTTTCTATTTTTCAGCAGAATATCATGCCACGGGCGAATCCGACCAATCACGTTACAGAGATGCGTAGTTACCACGCTCCCGAGCATGGTAGGCAAATAGTTACTATTTCGAGAAGGCTGGAACAGTCAGCGTGGTAACTTTTCGTGAGGTTGGAACGGAAATAATAACTGATAGTTACTATTGTTAAAAGGGTGGAATACGCTCCTTGTTTTCCGCCATATAACGCATAGGATCCAACACAAAGTAGATGGTGCGCAGCGGGCTACTTTGGACAGACACGAAGTTGATAGTATTGTAAAAATATGGACAGGTGCCCTCCAGGGCTACACCATTTCCCAGATAAGAGTGATCTCCTAAATGAAGGGCAAGGAGGTCATTCTATTCTGCCAGCTGGAGAGCTAAAGCATTGTCCATATAGGTATAACAAGCTGAATAGCGCTATACGCGATGTTTACGTCTTAATACACACGCCTGTTCAAATAGGAACTCAATAGGTTCTTATCGATGCAGCATTCGGTGTTGCCACACTGATACAATTTTTCGAGCTTCTAAAGATCAGAAAAGTGTTCTTAAGTATACTAGTACAATTTTACGGCTTTTACATTGTAAAAAGCTATTAAACTAACGGATGGAAAGGCATTGGTCCTCGAACTAACAATAAGCAGTTGTAACGGAACGAAACGTGTTCTTCTGAAGAAAAGTTGTTTCTTCAGCTTCCAACAAAGTAGACCTTTAGTGCTTCCCGTGGCAACCCTGACTACGCTGCTCCTTTCCTCGGCCCGCTGGCGGAACCAACCAAGCGATCTGATTGGCCCCGCATAAGCGAGAACAGAACGCGAGTCTTTCGCCTTATTACAACGCGCCTCGAGTAAAAGAGAATCTGTAATAAGTCTTATACGCCGTAATAGACCTTACAACACCCATTTGGACAAGGCTTAATAACCAAAACTAAAACAAGAAACACCTTACAGGACGCGATGAGACTCCTGCAAGTTATTTTTCGCGCTATCTACCGCTGCGACATTCTCGAATCCCTTTACAACTCTGTTGCTCTATTGATAAGCGTTAGTGCTTATTAGTGAATCACTCAGCCCTCTCCCCACAGCTGATGGCCAACCCTCCCCCTCTGCGGATTCTGCAGAACACTGAACGAACCGCTGGACCACGTAATGTTCCAGTGTATTCGACTTCAAATGTATCTGAACAACCACAGGACCCAAGTTGTGTCATTATTCAAGAAGTACCTCCTCAATCTTTCGACTGCATCCATTCGGAAATCGTCCCCCACCCTCCTACAGCGGAAGCCTCGATCTTTAAAGCAATCATCAACTTTTTGAGGACAAAAGACACAATTGAGTAAGTCCAGGGACCCCGGCGAAATCGCCAAGCCGTGAAGAGGAGAGGTGGACAACTCATGATCCAAAGCCGTACCGAAAAAAGAAGAAGTTACTAAAGTTGATGACCTGTAAGTCTTTATCTCGAAACGTTGGTGACGGGATGCCTACGATTTCGTAAATATTGTCGGTCTGTACATCTGTCATCAAAAACACGTTGTGAGGATCCTTGGGGTCAATTACAGGTTAGGTTCGTAAATGGGACTTGTAGCAGAGCTGTTGCGAGTCCAGCAAATCCGAATCTGAGACAAGTCCGGGTCCTTGAAAAAGGCGTCCCGAGACCGTCTCGAGACGAGTCAAGAGCCCGAGTCTACAGCTCTGGTGAACGGCCAGCTCCGTGAAAGACGAGCCCGAGTCCTTGAAGAAGGCGTCTCGAGACGAGTCCAGAGTCTGAGTCCACCAGCTCTGCCTTGTAGCTACTGGTGGGAAAGGAGCTTCAAATTGCCTGACAAGCAGTTTTTCCGGATTCTGACCGAAACCGGAAATTCGGTAGAAGTAAAAGTGTATTGTGAAGTTTCAATTCAATTCAATTCAGTTTTATTTCAACACCAATTACGGACTAGCCGAATAGCAGGTGGTAAAGTCAGCATACATTAAAAACTAACCAAAATTGTCAACATACACTAGAAAGTGGTCGAATTTCATATAAAATACTGAGAACAAACAATATAAAAAGTAACGATTGGGGAAATAGACAACGAGGGGTAAAATAATAACCTATTAATTTCTATTCTGTAGGGAAACAAAGGAGGGGACAAAGCTATTCTTGTATCTCACGTGTCGGCAAAACACTGGTTGAAGGGTAGGGACTGGTTCGGAAGCTTGTCTTTGAGGCCTCTCCCTTTCTGTTGTAAAGTTGGGGGGCAGGATGTCGTGGAGGAGTTAATTAGATACTCGCTTCAGATGTAAGAGCCCACGGTAAGTGCATTACTGAACTTTATTTTCTTTCCCGGAATTCCGCACAAACTTAAAATTCTTGAGTGGCAAAATTTGTGTCGGAGGATGGCTGGAGTTCCGAAATAGGGGTAGGCAAACACACTTTCGAAAAAAGGAGCACGATGAACCGTGATGTGATGTCTTCGATGAGACTTCAAACAGTATTGATAGTCTCGGAGCAATCCAGGCTAGACGGGAGATTACCTAGCGGGTCTGATTAGGGATTTGAAAGAAAAACAAAAACATATTTTCGCGATCTGGCGAAGACAGGAAGTCCACAAGAACCAACTGTCTGAATGAAGCAAGTCGCATAACGATCCCTTTTGGGATCCCACCGAAACCTTTGGTCTTGTTCAAACTGGAGGCTCTAAATTGTTTCCAAGAAGAAGTTTACTTGGATATCTCAGGTTTAAGCGATTAGCTGTGCTTCAATCAACTACCCCATATCTGCACCAGAATATGAATCACTAGTTTAGTATCTAGTGTTTAGTGTTTCGTTTAAACTGCCAAGTTTGTTATATGGCTGAATACAGTTCGGTTCGGTACTTAAAACTCAAGTACTACAAGTGCTTGCTTGAGAGAGGCGTGTCCCCAGTTTATGTGAAGCTATTAGCTTTTTGGTTCCAATCCCAAAAGTTCCAAGTAAAGTGGGGAACGGAAAAGCAGTGTGTTTCTCCTTAAGAACGGTTTAAGGCAGGGGGGAGTTCTCTCACCCCTATTATACTCTATATACGGCGACGAACCATCTAGGAGACTAGCTGAGAAACAGGTTGGTTGGTTTGTGGGTAGAGTGGTGTACAACCACCCACTATTTGCCGACGACCTTGCAATTCTCGCACCAACAATCTACGGTCTTAACCAGCTGCTTAAAGTATGCGAGCAATCTGGAAGTTAGTTCGATGTCTTGTTTAATACGAAAAAGACTTTCTGTATGGCTTTCCTCCCACGTGGATTCAGAGCTGGTCTGCAGCCAGTGTTTTTGTCTGGTAGAGAAATAGAGTTTGTCCCTGAATTCCGTTATTTAGGCTACATAATTATAAACTCCCAGTCTGATGATTTGCACCTGAAGAAGTCTGTTTAAAAGAGCTAATCTGCTGATCTGGAAGTTCGGGGACTGTAGTGAAGCAGTAAAGATTCGCTTGTTTAAATGTTACTGCAACCAGTTCTTCGCCGTTGCGCTGGTTTCCCAGTGCAAATCTGTGTCCCTCAATTCTGCTAAAGTAGGATTCAACAAAGTGTTCCGGCGGTTTTTCAGACTGCCCACCATTTGCAGTGTCTCTGGTGAAATGGTCTCAAGGCGATGTGTAACATTTGACGAGATAAACCGTAAGGCTAGGTCAAGCCTATTCTTGAGACTCCACAAGTCGGATAATGTGCTAGTAAAACATGCAATTGACCCACTCTTCTCAAACCTGAAGATTAACCAAGCACTGCTCGAGTGATGGCTGGGATGTTGTTATTTAGCCCTGTTATTTTTATGTTTATTTTCTTTTTGTAGTGTATGTTTATGGCGAAAGCTGAATATTAAATCTATCTATCTTAAGTACAATTATGAGTTGCGGTTTTGCAGATACCATGGTATCTGTTACCACGGTAACTGGATATGCAATTAGCCGTTTTTGCAGTTACCGTGGTATCTGATACTTGGTTGCTCTGCTAAAACGACTATTGCCGAAATCGCACTTTTCGAAGTCATCTCAAAAGAAAAAAAGTGATATCCAGTTACATCACTAAGTGCTTAACATTCTTTTTCACCAATTTGACAAAATTTGATGAAAGTGAGATGACTTTTCAGATACCACGATCACTTACCACGGTCGGACCGTGGTATCTGAATATCAGATACCAGGATGACTGCAAAAACGCCTTTGGACCGTGCTATCAGATACCACGATGACTGCGAAAAGACTTGAGATCGTGGTATCAGATACCATGGTATCTGCAAAAACGCAGCCATGGTCTGGTACTTAATACTTGATAATTATGTACAAATTTGAAGTGATTGTCCCAATACTGTAGCCTACACAGGCTAGAGTCTGTTTTTTAGACAAATCACTCCACCAACTACGAAGGGTCATGCAGGGCTTTCAGTCTGCAAGAGCTCTCAGTCTGTCAATCCTTCCAGTGTCTGGGCCTGATACGGTTTTTCGTGTTGAGTCCAATCAAGCCGAAGGCTACACTCCTGGTGGTGCCATTATCCATCAATTCCTGTAAGTTTCAGCTTTGCAGGGTAATGGAAAGTAAAGTAGGCTCCAGCAAAGAAAGACAGTGAACTCACCTGTCTCCTGATCATTTCAAGTGTGCTCTTTCCATATGCTACCTGTTCCTGAATCTTTGACTCGTCTGTGAGTGATTTGTTTTCACGGAATGCATCACGAATCCTTCGCCTGAAGTACTCCCTATGAAATAAATATCTGCTATTGTTGCAAATTCACAGTTCAGCGCTCCCAGCGGATGAAAATACTACTGGAAACGCTACTCTGATTCAACGGCGTAAAGCTGATCAATCAGTCAAAGAATTATTATGAAAACCGTAGCGCAGCGGCAATGGCACTGTCGGTAAATTGTTAAATCTTGTCGGTAAAATCTGGGCTTGCCACCTCCCCCCCCCCCACGAAAATGGGCTAGTTTCGCAACTGAGCCTACCATAATGCTTGAAACAGCAGCTGTGTCTCCAAGGCTAGGCAATTATTAAAAAATGTAGGCTACTGCAATATAAAATGGAAGAATCATACAACATTGTTTTTTTATCCGTATTTGTCGTGTTGCAGACGAGGGACAGGGCACGATGGATCATCGTCTGGCTCCAACTTAAAGTAAAGCAAGCAAAGTCTGAGAGACAAGAAAGGTAATCTTAAAGACTTTTCCTGTATCATAAGTTCAAGAATACTGGTATTTTGCAATTCGTTCTGCCCGATGATCTGCTGAAATGTGTAACAACTAAAACAGTTTGTCAGGGGCAGCATCCTATGCCAAGTCATACACAAATTCCCACACTGGAGTAAAATACTTGGAATTTAGGTTATGGCCCAAATCAGAATGTTTGGGCACAGTGCCTGGGTAGTGATAGTACAGTAACCAGCTGCAAGAGCACTGCACCCCATCACAACTGTTTAAGAGCAAACTGTGGATTAAAATAGTTCAGGTAAACTCTCAGGTTTTCTGCATTCCAAACACATATAGCATTTTGTGGGGTAATGGAAAAATGGAGTTATCAATCTTTCCCCATGTTAGTTTTGACCATGAATCTTTTGACAGCTGTAGGACAACAGCGGGGTCAGAGACAATTCTACTAAGAATTAAGAAGGAAAATAGGGACTACACTCATTTACAGCTCTAGTCTATCCAGACTGGTCCAGATTCAACTATTATCCAAACGAGTGATGCCTGTTGCATAGTAGATGCAAATAGTTAAGTGTCTTTAACTTGAATAAAATTTCCCAGCCTATTCTCTCAGATTTCTCTTTTCGTGTGGAGACCATAATATAGTCTACCTAATATAGGACCTTAATAGTCTTATATATCCGGTTTTATGTCAGCTTCTAATAATTCGAGCTTCTAATAATTGATGATATTAATCGTGCTTGTACTACCCCTGATAATCAGTTCGGGTTTAAAGCCGGGATTAGTCGTGAACATGTCCATCGTCTTTTAGCTAACGTCCTTTATGACTGCGATAAGCGTGGTGAGAAGCTAGTCCTAGCCGGCCATGATGTCAGCAGGGCATTCGACTCCGGTATACACGCCCATCTGCTGCTGTGTGTCTTCAAGCGGGGACTCGAGAAGTCCATTGTATTACCTCTCAGAAATTTGTATAGTAAGCTCAAAGTTAAAGTTAAAGTTCCGTCAGCACTTGGGCCTGTTGTTCCTGATGCTGTTGTGCCAGTCCGTAAGGGAATCCGTCAAGGGGCGATCACTTCTCCGCCAGTTTACAATAACAGTATAATTGAGGCGCAAGAAGTAGTGTGTATTTGTTGTATTTTTCGTGGTTTAGATATTTCTTTAGTAAATTATGCGGATGATATTTTGAATCTGAGCCGGTACGTTAAGCCGATTGAAGAAAATTTTGCCGCCCTTTCAGAGTCTTATTCTAACATAGGTCTAACTTTCAATGAAAGTAAAAGCGAGGTGCTTATCTTTAATGGGGAAAAGGAAGCTGATAATATTTCTGTTAAGCTTGGCAGCCAGTATATTGTCCCTACAGGTTGCCTCACATATCTTGGTCTGCCTTTCCACTCAGACCTAAAATCGACAAGGCTTGGTCTAGTCACCGACTTTTCAGAAAAAGTACGGAAGTGTTACGGTACCCTAGTTTCTTGTAAGTGCGTGTATAACCGACATATTCTGGCACGTCTCTACAGTGCTGTGGCTCTGCCACACGTTATAGCTTTGGCACCACTCTGGCATATAATGCTACAATCCCAACGTCAGAATATTAGATCTTATTATTATCGGTACGCCAAGTATCTGTTGAGTCTCCCCCCATGGGCAAAGAATACAAAAATCAGTACAAAATACCATCTTGCCGATCCTGTGACTGCGATTGAGGCAAGAATAAAGAAGTTTGAAAGTTCATTAAACAGATCCCACGGTTTATACAACTCATTTACGTGCTAATGTTCGTATCCCCTTAGATTGTTGTTATGTTAAAATGTTGTATTGCGTGTTGTTGTTGTTTTTTTCTCTTCTTTTCTATTTTGTTTACTCCGTCTAGGTCCCCTCGGGCCAATTTTGATGGGAAATAAATTTTTTCATTCATTCATTCAAATTGAGATTTATGCATGAACAATGGATACTTAAGCCTAAGTTGCTAAGCCTATGTAATATTTAGGTTCTATGTAGGTTCTAATAAGATAACCATTCAGAGCTATGTCTGATTTGGCAGGGTGCCAAAGCAGCTGATAGCCTATACACTGTGCCACAGGCTATCCAAAAATTAGGCATGTATGGAAAACTGGACCAGTTTTAGTTATCTCACAGACTGAAAATAAGGCTTCACCTTCAAGACTTCCAGATATCTGGGCCTTCCATGTAGTCAAGCCAACCCTTCCGTATTTTCATGATAGGCTACTGACAATAACTAATGCAACTATCTGTCCATATTTCATAGATGTCTCCTTTAAAATCAAATATCTCTTGCTTCTCAATCAGAACTGTAAATCACTTTCTTCCTGCATTTTCATATTTATTGTGTCTTCTGAATACATTGCCTCTTTGACACCTTCCAGACATCCAAGAAACAAAAAAAAAGATCTTTGTTGTTTTTTTTGTAAACCAGCCAATTATCCCTCTTAAGATATTAAGCGAGGGGCAAATGTAAGTTCAAGTATTTTGGCTGCACGTCTTGCAGCCATCTCCCATTAAGAACAAACTAAATTACATACTCTAACACAAAACCAACAGAGGAAAAGATGTGGATTTGAAAAACCATAAGATGATAACTAGAAAAACAATGTGGATACATAAATGAAAGAATAAAATGAGCATATTTAAAATGTTGGTATATAGAATTCTGTAATTTTTACAATTATTTGGTATGAATCTGGTGTGAATGTAAAGTTCAGTGTTAATTTAAATTATTTTTCCGAGAAAGCACAAAAGCTTTTTACTCTGGATTCCAGCAAGTGCTAGGTAACCCACATCAATATATACATTCACTCAACAAACTATTCAATAGGACTGGTCTAAGTGATTCAGAAGTTGTTAGAGGGATAATTAGCTGATCTACAAAAAAAAACCAGGCAGAATCTTGATTTTGTTTCTGTCAGCTTGGTTTTCAACCTTATACCCAGACATCTAGATCTGGGTTATCGAATATCTTGGACTTCCAGCAGTTTTTGGCCTGGCTTCATCTTACAGATCCATCACAGCGAGAATGGATGCAGTCAACCACAAATCCCTTATTTTTGGATACCCTATGCCAATGCTGGGTATGTCTAGCGTTTGCATATACTATCCCTAACGCTGGCTACCCATGCCAAACACTGGATACCTGTTGGTAATCCAACCATGACCTGCTCTATTATTGTGCAGGAGCGGTATCCAACCTCAGACAAGATTTCAAATTTCCAGAGAAGTCTTTCCTTCAGAATAATCTATTTGGCTTAAAAAGGAACCAACAAATATGACAAACATACGAGATCGAAGCTAATTGAATGGTTTACTTATTGGATAAACAAATATTGCTTCAATATTTCTAGTTAAAAATGTTTTCTTTTCAAACAGGATCCCTTCATTCCAGCCTTACCTCGATTGCCTTTCAAAATGATGAAAAAGGTAGGGTTAGCAAAGTCGATAGCCAGAAAATCCCTTTTCAAAGTAGCTTTAAAACAAAGAGAAGGCACAGAATTTAAATGTTTTTGGCCATATGACTCTGAAAAAAGTCCTATTTTGCCTCTTGACTGTCAGGACAGCAAACACATTTCATTTTAACATTTTCGCGGCTCCTTGCTAACGGGTTCCATGTGTGGAAAGTAAATCCCGAATGGAAGGAGCTAGCGCTCCTTGCTAACGGGTTCCATGTGTGGAAAGTAAATCCATAAAAACAAAGAGAAATAAGGGTCAAAGTTTGATTATAAACTGAAAGGGAAAATGGAGAAGTTATACAAGGAGAAAAACTAATAAAAGAAGGAGTGGCGGAATTTTATGACGGCATTTATCAGAAAAAGGAAGATATTGGGGATGAGTTTTGGGGGGATTTTAGAGTGAAAAGATATATAACCGTCGGAGAAAATGAAAGTTTAAAACAGGTGATAAATAAAGAAGAGGCATTCAAAGTATTCCAATGTATGAAAAACGGAAGAGCTCCCGGAATCGATGGACTATCGAGGTAGTGTAAAAATGAGGTCAGGTACCCCTCCTGTATAAGGTAAGGTAAGGTATAACTTTAATGGCAAATATAAATAAACCTGGTGTTTCTCAAAACATCAGACATGCCAGTGGCATAAAAAATGACGCCTCACTAATTCTGATGGGTTTGTAGAAATTATTAATACAGTTCTAGCCTAAGGCATTGTAAAGAAACAAGATCTGTAAGCTCATATGGCACTTGCATGGGTCAAGATGATTTGATTGATCAAAAGTAAGTTTCGACTTTGCGGTTGAGATGCGCACTCTAAGGGAGCTGGAACTTCATTTGTAAGCAAAACCCTTGAGGCAAAACTGCTAATGGGCTGATGGGCATCACGAAAATGCATATATTGCTTAAAAGTATTTTTATACTTTGCGGTCAAGATTGGTACTTTAAGGAATAATCGGATTTTGGAAGTAGCAATTTCTAAGCAAATGTTGTTGAGTCTCCAATATTCCAGCGAAGTTTCATCGTCCTAGCACATCTGGTACCTTAACGCGCGATCACCGGAATCCCAGACCCCCCCCCCCCCTCCTCCAACTCCACCCACAATAACCAGAGCCAATCCGGTTCTGTAAATGATTAATCCAGAGCATCTGTTTGTCATTCCCACGAAGTTCGATCCAGATCACACCAGTCTAAGCGGGTCAAGTATTTTCCGCCCTCCCCCCAATAATTGCCGGATTCGGTCCGGAAATGAAAAAGGTCACCAGAGAAAAATGTCCTCTGTTTAATTATTAAATTTCACTCGAATCCGATCACCCGTTCCAAAGTTACGCATGACTCAATATTCCGGATTTCCCTCCCTCAACTCCCCCCCCCCCAAGATTATCATATCGAGGATTTTTCTTTATTCCAAGTCAGTTTGACCGGGTCCCTGATATGCCTTCCAAGTTTCGTCGTGAAAATCCCCCAAAAAACAGAATTCCGGGAAACCCCCTCCTCCCCCCCCCCTCAAGTGTCCGGATCCAGTCAAATTATGTAAAAGATTTACATGGACCAGATGTTTGTTCTTCCCAGCAAGTTTCACTCCGATACCATCATTCTAACCGTTTCTCGAGATTTCCGGTCCACCCCCCCCCCCCCCAGCTCCCCCGCGGTGCACGTAGCCAATCCGATTCAGCAAATGACTTACCTAGAGCATCTGTTTGTTCTTCCCACAAAGTTCCATCCCGATCCCTCCATTCTAAACGGGTCACGTATTTTCCGCCCCCCCCCCCCCCAATAGTTGCCGGATCCGGTCCGGATATGAAAAAAATCATCGGAGAGATGTCCTCTGTTCAATTCTTAAATTTCACTCGAATCCGATCACCCATTCCAAAATTACGCATGACTGAAAATTTCGGATTCCCCTCCCTCCACTCCCCCCACCATTATCTGATCGACAAAATTTTTATTTTGAAGTCAGTTTGATTGGGTCCCTGATATGCCTGCCAAGTTTCATCGTGAAAATTCCCAAAACCACCATCACCGGAATTCCGGGACCCCCCCCCCCCCATAAGTGTCCGGATCCAGTACAATGGTCTTAAGGACTTATCTAGAGCAGATGCTTGTTCTTCCCAGCAAGTTTCACTCCGATCCCTCCATTCTAACCGTTTCTTGAAATTTCCGGTCTCCCCCCCCCCAACTCTCCCCTGGCTACCGAATCCGGTCAAGACTTTAAACGGGACATTACAGATATATATTCTCTTCAGTTATGAAGTTTCATTACAATCCGATCATCCGTTCGAAAGTTACACACTTCTCAGTTTCCCGGATTCCCCTGCCCTCCCCCCCCCCCCCAAAATGGTCGGATCAGAAAACTGATTATTCCTAAGTTTGTTTGGTCGGGTCTCTGATATGCCTGCCAAGTTTCATGGTCCTAGCACAACTGGAAGTACCCTAACTCGAAAAAGTGTGACAAAATGCCCTAAATTTTCAAGTTTCCAGCGCCCCCACTTCCCCGCATATGGTCGGATCGGGAAACTGATTATTTCCAGGTTAGTTTGGTCGGGTCCCTGATATTCCTGCCAAGTTTCATTGTCCTAGCTCATCTGGAAGCACCCTCACTCGAAAAAGTGTGACAAAATGCCCTAAATTTTCAAGTTTCCAACGCCCCAACTCCCCCGCATATGGTCGGATCGGGAAACTTATTATTTCCAGGTTACTTTGGTCAGGTCCCTGATATTCCTGCCAAGTTTCACTGTCCTAGCTCATCTGGAAGTACCCTAACTCGAAAAAGTGTGACAAAATGCCCTAAATTTTCAAGTTTCGAGCGCCCCCACTCCCCCGCATATGGTCGGATCGGGAAACTGATTATTTTAGGTTCGTTTGGTCGGGTCCCTGATATTCCTGCCAAGTTTCATTGTCCTAGCTCATCTAGAAGTACCCTAACTCGGAAAAAAGTGACAAAATGCCCTAAATTTTCAAGTTTCCAGCGCCCCGCACTCCCCCCCATATGGTCGGATCGGGAAACTGATTATTTCCAGGTTAGTTTGGTCGGGTCCCTGATATGCCTGCCAAGTTTCATTGTCCTAATCACATCTGGAAGTACCCTAACTCGGATATGTGGGACAAAAAACTCGGACAGACCGACAGACGGAATTGTGATCGGTATATGGCACTTGAGCCAGAGGCTTCAAGTGCCATAAAAACAAACAAACAACTATCAAACATCAACAGTAAAATTTAAGGACAACATGAGAATTTACGACAATAGACATATGACTAGAGAAAAAATGAAAAATAAAAAGGGTTGGCGACATGGGTCTGATTTTCCTCCGAGTACAAACAAAAATGAATCAATTAAATCAGACAGAAGAAATAAAATTGCTAGATAACATAAATATTTTTAGAGCTCTTTTAAAAACTTTTCTATCTTCGGACACTAACAGTTTCAGGCAATGAATTCCATACTTTTACACCTGTATGACGAATAGACAAGCTAGACCTTGTAGAGGGATAACAAATGGTAGAAAGATTGGACCACCGTATTGTGTTATAGTCATGAAATTGACTGTTCAGGCAAAAAAGATTTTTAAAATCAGCAGGTAGTGAATCTTCTAGAAGATAACGGTAAACAAGTGTTGCAATATTCCAGTCTCTAATCTGATGGACATTTAAAATAAAAAGATGAGGCAGAATAAGAGAAACTGATAAAGAAAATGGAAGACCATAGATTGCTCGAACTGATTTGTTTTGTAGGATTTGAATCCGATTAATATGTCTCGAAAAAGTAGAAGCCTAAGCTGAAGTACAATATGAAAGATAAGAATGGACCAGGGAGAAATAAATCAATCGAAGTATGAATTGTGGAAGACAATGTTTGAGGCAGGAGAGCGTACCAACATTTTGTATTCTGCCTGTATTGATGAGTCCTGATTGGTCAATTTCTGAGTTTCACTCAAATCATCAATATTTTGTTAGGTTGGAGTATCCAGCATTTGGCATAGTGTATCCAGCATTAGGCATAGGGTATGCAAAGTTGCTAGATATACCCGGAGTTTGGCATAGGGTAGGCCTAGCCTATCCAAAAATCAGAAGTTTGTTAAAGTCTTTGATTCATGTGGGCCGAGAAGGTTGGAGACACCATCATTTTTCGATGGGTTGGATTTGTACGAACACACTGTTCCCTTTGTTTTCCCCAAAATTCTCACGGTAGCCAACGTTATCCACAAATTACTTGAACACAATTCACTCCTGAAGCTAATCCGCCATTGCTAATTAACTATTCAATGAATATTCTTTGAGCCCAAGCTGACTTTGAAACATTTATTCAAACTATGTTTACAACGGGTACGTCAGCTACGATTCTTCATCAGCATCTCCTTCATCAGCTTCATCTCCCGACTCTGCTGAAAAGATTATTAGAACCTCCGAGAAGATCTTGAATGTTATTTAGCTAAGTTGCAGAATCTTCAAGAAATCGCTGTAACGAATTTAGTATAATTTACAGGGTTTGTTTATTGTGATCTAGTTTACATAATTAATTCTTTAGACCTACGGGAACTAACATGAAAAATCAGAAAACAAGATACTTAAAGAAATCAATAATGCAAATTATTAGTTTAATTTTCTACACATTTTTCATATGCCTGCTACAATAAAAACATTTTGTTAGATCCGAAGTCAAACTATGATCCCATCCTCCCCATGTCAGGTGCTTCCGACCTGCACCGCTAGATGACCCAGCGGTCAGATCGAGTCTTGGCTTCATCTTGGGTCTTGGGTGGGGGGGGGGGGGTTCTAGATGCTAGATGTTGCAAGTGCTAGAATGCTAATGATATAACTCCTTTAAGCCTGAATTTGAGTTTATATACTTGCCTGTAATTATAAGATGTGAACTTGCTTGATTCCCGAAGCAAAGACCGATAAAGGGGTAGTGCCTCCATTAGACCCATATCGTTCTTTATTTTCCTTTCTGTTAGCTAATATTTCCCGCGTTCCGGTAAGATTTTGAATCCTCGCGCACTTCGCAGTCAACTTGGAGCGTGTTCCATCCTACTTACCGTAGTTACCACGCATGACGTCACAAATTCTGCCTTTTTTTCGTAAAGGCTGGAACGATTTTTGTATTTTCCAGCGAAAGATCATACCACGGGTGAATCCGACCAATCACGTGACAGAGATTCGTGGTTACTACGCTTACCACGCTCCCGAGCGTGGTAAGCAAATAGTTACTATTAGTTACTATTTCGACAAGGCTGGAACGGTCAGCGTAGTAACTTTTCGTGAGGCTGGAACGGGTTTAGTAACTAATAGTTACTATTGGTACGAGGGTGGAACACGCTCTTGGAGCGTGCTCCATCATTCTTACCGTAGTTACTACGCAGACGTCACGGAGCGTGTTCCATCCCACTGACCGCAGTTACTACGCATGACGACACGACTTCTGACTTTTTGCCGTCAAAGGCGTATTCTCGCCGTTCCCCGAGGACTCCTCGGGGAATCGAAGGGAACGGAGAGAATAGAGGGAGTCACTCCACGCGGACTCCGCGTACAGAAACAGCGAGAATACGGGGAATGCTTCTAAAATGGATTTTGTTCGAAAAATGAATATGCAGCTGAAAAAATTAGTCTAGATCCACTTTATTTTTGGTTTTGTTTATTCTGATTCTTTTTAATTAATTTTACATAGCACCTACAACAGCAAAAATTGATTCCCCTCCGAATTTGAAAGGGAGTCCTTTTTGATGATGGTGATGATAATCGGAGCATTCCCCGTCCGTGGGGACTCGCGAGAATACGGGGAGTGAGTCCCCGGGAGAAACAAAAACGCGGGGACTCCTCAAGTGGAGTCCTCGGGGAACGGCGAGAATACGCCTCAAGGCTGGAACGATTTTTCTACTTACCAGCAGACTATTATGACACGGCGAATCCGACCAATCACGTTACAGAGATGCGTAGTTACCACGCTTACTATGCTCCCGAGCATGGCAAGCAAATAGTTACTGTTTCGAGAAGGTTGGAACGGCGTAGTATATATTGCGGCTTTTCTCGTTCGAAATATATTGTCCTATTTGGTATTCCATAATCAATATCTATTTTATTTGCATTTCACTGTGATATTTACTCCTGATTTTTACCTATGATTTTCTCGTTCGAAATATTTTGTCCTATTTGGTATTCCATACGGAAGCGCTATTGCAACAAAAACGAGGCTACGCTCTCTCGAGTGGCAATCCTCGCGGCGCGAGATTTAAAATCTGACAATTGCGTGGTGTTAGTTCCTTTTGAACTGTTGAATTCCTGGACTTTATAAAATGAAGTGCATCATTCCAGAGATCTCATGGCATAACAGAGAGCCAGTACTTAGCGTTGATCTTCAGCATTCGTCTAAAGATGGAATCACTAGATTGGCAACTGGAGGTTCAGATACCCATGTTGTTGTAAGTACAGAAGTATCCTGTTGTTGGCTGGTTGTTGGTCAGTTGTTGGTTAAGTTTTCTAATTGAACTTTTTAAGCTGGGGTACTGAAACTGATTTGAGTTTGTAGGTTTCAAGGATCTATTTGCCTGGACTGTTTAAGAAAATATGAAATATTCACTTGATTCACTTTGGTCTTTGCCAACTTTGGTATAGGCCTAGATGATCTTCACTAGCCTAGGCTATGCCAGGGCTGTGCTTAGCCTTGTAACATTTTTAACATGTAAGATAGCCACAAAAAGAGCAGTCAGCAGTTGCCCACATTTGCCAATTTTGTAGTGCTAAAGCTATGTCCAAATAGGTGTTGTAATGTGTATTACGGTGTATAAGACTTATTACAGATTCCTCTTCTCCCTGGGGCATGCTGCAATAAGGCAAATAAGGAGAATATACTCGCGTTCTATTCTTGCTTATGCAGGGCCAATCAGATTGCTTGGTTGGTTCCGCCAGTGGGCCGAGGAAAGGAGCAGCATCATCAGGGTTGCCACAGGAAGCACTAAAGTTCTGCTTTGTTGGAAGCTGAAGTTCTGTTACGACTGCTTACTGCTAGTTCGAGGACCAATTCTGTCCATCCGTAGATTTGATAGCTTTTTACAGTACATTGGGCGTCAAATTGTGCTGGTGTACTTCAAGCAGTAGGCTACTAACAACCCTTTTTCTGATCTTTAGAAACTCGAAAAACTGTATCAGCCTGCAAGACCGAATTCTGCATTGATAAGAACCTCTCAGGCTCCTATTTAAACAGGCGTGTGTATTAAGATGTAAACATTGCTTATAGCGCTATTCAGCTTATTACACCTATTTGGACAATGCTTAAAAGACAAATGAGAAATTTTGGAAATTTTTTCCTTTCTATTTTTCTATTTCTTGCCTTTAAAACTGCTTCCAAAAATATTTAAAATACATCGTTGTATTCAGGACATTCAAGACTGTCTATTTAACTAGTCCACCAATGGAAGTATCTAAACATTTTATTTTATACTTAATTACGGTATGGTACATGTAAATCGAGCTACATAAAAACTAAATGGACTTGCCTAGAACAATTTATTGGTACCAAGGACTGAATAGCTATCATTGATCATACAGTAAATCCCCTCTTCTTAGCACTTGAGCATCATATTCACAATTTCTCTTGTAATCCATTTGCAGTCCAATGCAAAAAACTAACTCCTTGTGTCAATAAAAAATTACAGAAAGAAAATGGTGGTGGCCATTGATTCGCATTATTATTTCATGATGACGTTTGATATCTTGGAATTTTCAATGCACCAGAATTAAATCACGGCCCATAGTTTAAACACTCATAATTGTGGTGTGGTCCCATAAGAATTATTGTTTTTATAATCAAGAATTTGGATACTTAGCAGCAAGTTAGTGAGGTAATATTGAACTCAAATCAAAGCTGAAGTTCAGGAGAATCATATTCGAGTGACCAAAGGCTCAGAAGTTGGAAGTTTTTATTTGGTAGCATACTTAGCAGTTGATGCAAGTGGAGACTGGAGTGGACCCTGGCAATGGAGCCTGGAGTAGGAGCAAAAGACAGTTAATTTTCCTTGGTCTCAGTGTAGACCTTATTTATTTATTCTGTGGGGTAGGCCAGACACTCCAGCCGAAACTCAGGCCACAAATGGCCCATTGTCTCAATCCCCCAATTCACAATTGATGGCCATCCATCACTCTATAATACAATTGATGAAAACATCACTCTACCAAAACAATTAATAAAAACATCACTCATTCTACCGCTTTTTTCGCGTTCTTACCTTAAAACCTGTCTAGCCTCCCTGTCAACTGAAGGTACCTGGACAGTTCCTTTAATCTGGCTTTCCTCACTACCTCGTGGAAATCAACATTCGGAGAGTGGAAAGCTTCCAGACGTTGCCTTGTCCATGCTGGGCACTCTTGGACAAAGTGGATATTTGTCTCTTCATCTACTCCGCATTTGTTACATATTGGAGACCCAATTTTTCCTGTATTTGAATTATGTTTTCCAAGGTTTCCAATTCCAGTAACAACCTGAATGATTCCTCGGATTTCATCTTTTTTCATGGCGATTAGTCTTCTTGTCAGCGCCTCGTTGCACGTGGGTATTAAACTTCGCGTGGCTCGACAGTCGACGCGGTTTTTCCACGTTTGGTCTACCTGTTTTTTCATCCATTCCCGGATTTCGGTTTTCCACCTACTTTCCGAGATGGGAATGAAGGGCTCAGGTCCATAGGTAACTCTTTTGGTAGCTTCCTTTGCTAGTGCATCGGCTTCCTCGTTCCCTGGGATACCAGAGTGTCCCGGGACCCACATCAAAGTGATTTGATTTCCATTATTTGCAACTGCATTAATCTTATTAAAGCATTCCATCTCCAAAGGCTGTTTGCTTTTCGGGGTTTCAAGTGCTTTTAAGCAGGCTTGATTATCCGAAAATACAAAAATCTCTTCATTAACAGCTCCCTTATCTAGAAGACTATCGATAACTTGCAGAATAGCGAACATCTCAGCCTGGTAGACTGACGAGAACTCCCCCAGGTGAGTGAACAGCCTCTCTGGCTCTACATTTGTTTTGAACAGTATAGATGCTGCTCCCGTCATCTCATCAAATCGCGAGCCGTCAGTGTAGCATCGGATCACTTCTGGATTAGTTAAACTTTCCAGAAATCGTAATGTCTCGGACCTTGTCTCAATTTTCACTTCAAAGCTCTTCCCACTTTTCATCGTAGTAATAGTTTGATCTTTAGGCATGTTCAGCACTGGCAGCTCATTCATCCATTTATTGCAAATATCCAAATGGCTTCTCTTACTGATCTGATTTCTCCGGCACCATGTGCCTTGGATCTCAAGTCGGACTCTCGTCCTTAGTGCTTCCCCTCTGAGACAAATCTCAAGGGGAGTTAATCCGAGCAGCATTTCTAGTGATGCTGTGGCGGTCCCTGGGAAACCTCCACTAATCATCAAGCATGCTAATCTTTGTACCCTAACCAGGGGCATCATATGCGAATCAATTTTTGTGCTTCCCACCCATATTATGCAAGCATAAGAAATCATGGGCCGGATTATAGCAGTGTATATAAACATCATTCGTTGCGGTGCAAGTCCCCAGGTCTTGCCCACCATCCTTCGGCATTGCATGAGCGTGATTGTTGCTCTGCGTGCTCTTTCAATACAGTGTGTTTTCCAACATAGTTTACTATTGAGGGTGATCCCCAAATATCTGACTTGGTTGGTCATTTTTATTTCTTTATCGTAGATCTTCAGCGGAAATGGGATTACCCAATTTCGTTTCTTTGTAAAGACGACAGCTTCCGTCTTACTCGGGCTCAATCGTAGTTTTTGTCTGACGCTCCATTGTTCTACTACGTTGAGGATTGCCTGGCCAAGCTCGAATAGCGTGGACAGATTTCGGCCTCTGAGGAGCGACGCTCCGTCATCTGCAAACGCTTGTGAATAGCCGGGTTGTTTTTCCAGCTCTTTCAACAGACTATTCATTACAAGATTCCACATCCAGGGGGAGCTAACTCCTCCTTGCTCGCATCCTTTACGAATTAGTCGCTTGAGCTTTGCTCCTTTTAGATTTACGCAGACTTCTCTGTTTCTAATCATGTCGGAGTTCCATCTTTGAACCGCGATTTCGACTTCTCCCTCCTCCATCGCTTCTTCTATAGATTCAAAGGTAGCCCCATCAAAGGCTCCTTCGATATCAAGGAAAATGCCAAGAGCAAATTCCTTATTTTCTAGTGCCTGTTCAATCCGCCATACGAGTTGGTGAATTGCGGCCCCTGTGGATCCTCCAGCTCGGAATCCGAACTGTCTATTTGACAGTTTTTCGTTTAATTCAGGTATGCTCATGAGATACCATTGTATTACTTTTTCCATCAGTTTTAACTGAAACGATGTCAGTGTAATTAGTCGGAATGACCGCGCATTGCAGTAATTCTCTTTCCCTGGCTTAGGGATGAAAACACCCCTTGCCTCTTGCCATGCTTTTGGTACATGGCCTAAAGCTAAGCTCCTTCTTGCAAGCTTCAGGTAATGTGGTTTGATCTGTCCCCATCCCTTTTGGAGCATAATTGGATAAACTCCATCTGCTCCTGGGGATTTAAAGGGTTTAAATTCGTTCACAGCCTTATTGATCCACTCCTCCTTTAAAATCCTTTCTCCCACTTCCTCCCCTAGATCCTCCTCTCCGTAACGCGCAGGCGGAACAGGAGTCTGATCCTCAACACCAACGTGAATCTCCAGCATGTGATCTAATGTTTCTTCAGGGCTATTCGTAAAAGTCCCGTCTCCTTTTTCGATACATCCAAGGCTCACCGTTTTGTCCTTCTTCAATATCTTCAGAATGTTAGCAGTTCCAGAGTCACTCTGTATAGAATCACAGAAATTTCTCCATGACTGCCTCTTCTTTTGTCTTATAGCCTTTTTGAATCTCTTAAAGGCTTCTTGGTATCTTGTCCAATCTTCTCGGCAATCAGAAAACTTTGCTTTCCTAAGTAATCGGCGTAATTCTTTCCTCGAATCTTGGAGTTTAGAATCCCACCAATCTTTTGGATTAGCATTCATATCTTTCGATTCATTTGGTGTCGACGCATTGAAGGATTTCTTCAAACAAGTCGTTAACCACTCAGCATAACTATCCAATTCTTTCGTATCTGAGATCTCATGTTCCCTCAAGCTGGAACCACTGAGCTCGACCCTCAGCTGCTTCAAATACGCTCTCCAATCAGTCTTTCTTATATCCTTGACGGTATAATTTTGCTTAGGGGTTATTCCAACACTAAAACGAACAAAACAATGATCTGAAAGTGAAGGAATATCACTAATATGCCACCCCAGAACACAATCTGCTATGGCTTCATTAACAATTGTTAGGTCGAGTACCTCCCTTCTATTAGCCACTACAAAAGTGGGCTTCTCCCCTTTATTACTCCACCTCAAATCTTCACTCATCATATATTCAAAAAGTTTTAATCCTCTTTGATTTGTGTTTGTGCTACCCCATAGGCGGTGGTGTGCGTTCGCATCGCATCCAACCACTAGGGGTAGCATTTCAATCTTACAATAATTAACGATTTGTTTTAGCTCATAAGGTGGCGGCTCCTCCTCATGTGCCATATAAACCGAGGCAAAAACCATTTCCTTTTTCCCAGTTGGACCGGGGCAAGAAACTCTAATTGCTACAACATCCCTTGAACAAAATTGTTTTAGCATCCATGCATTTAAATTCTTGCTACTATACATACAAGATCTGGACATGTTACCTTTACAATCAGCCACATGCAGATCCGCTCCTCTTATTGCTCCTCCGATTTTGCCGCGGTGTGTCCACGGCTCTTGAACCATCACAATGTACCATATCTTGTCCTGCAAAACTCTCCCAAGGTTGTAGGATGCTGCTTGACAGTGGTGTAAATTAATTTGCCAAGCTTCTAAAGAACGAGTCCCTGTCATCGTCTGGCAATCTGAAAAACTTTTACACATCTTTTGAAACACAAATAAAAATGAAAACAAAAAACTAAAAGATGCGTCTTCTTGGAGGAATTCAGAAATTCCTTATTTCCCATCATCGGGGAATGCTGATGTTGAGTACAGCGGCTTCAATAAAATGGTTGAATGGCCGCAGTGAGGTCGGAAATCTAACCTCTCAATTTCTGTTGCCACATCTTGTTCCACATCAACCTTTATAACCATTCCTTCCGGGGTAACTTGGGTCGACGCAATTCGGAGTTTGCCCCTGGTCAGACCAGCATTACATCTGATCAACAACTCAAGGATCTTTTGGGGTTCTCTTTTTCGCCTCTCTAAAATGGAGAACCTCTTATAGGGTGGTACATCGCCAGGTGCAAGGGCGTAGTAACCAACCCCATTCTTACCTGATAGTTTCTGGACTACCTCTTTTGCCCATGACACGGTGCTATCACTACACGATATCTTCACACTATCACCCACCAACTTTGTGTAAAAGATAGTGGGTATAGTATCCGCCGCCCCTTCATACCCAACTATCGCGTCATCAATCCCATCCATAATTATGTCGAGATCTTCCGTGGTTAACGCGTTTTCGTTTCTTGAACGAATTTTGAGGGGTATACCCTGGGCAGCCCTTGCGTAGCTCCGGTTTTTATTTGCCTTGACAGTTAAGGCCATCTTTTTACGTTTCGGGGGTTGCCCCTCCTCTGCAGAACGGCTCGAATTCGCCCCCCCTTCTTTGGGGCTATTCGAGTCTTTCTTTGTCTTGGGGGCTGGTACCCCTTCTGGTGTTGAGTTATTTGATGCGGCTTTGCGGTTCCACTTCTTTCCTTTATACGCGGGAGTCACAGCGCTAACGCCGCTTCCCCCGGGTATGTCGTTTACTGAAAGGCTTGCAGCCCAGCTCTTTTTGTTGCCCCCCTTTTTGGCAACTTTCCCCTCAAGAAGCATCACTGCTTGTTTTGCAGGATCCTTCTGAAGGGTTTGTTCGGCGTTGTTAACTGCCGTTTTGCTGGAAGCCAGCTCATCTGTGTCAATAAATTGACTCTCCAAGGATGGAGATTCATTGCCTTGGATCTGTAAGACCTTGTAGGCGTTTTTGTCATTTACAGCTGATGGAGCCTCACTGCCTGGTGTTGGAGCAACCTCGCAGGCAACTGTTTCCATCACTGATGACGATGTTGACGGAGAATAGGGGTCCTCAGCGAGCATAGACTCAGCGAGGGCCAACTCTGCAACCGTCACATCTTGGGGATTTGGGGATAGTAAATCCGTGTTGAGTTGTAGACCAGTAATCCAGTGTAGACCTTAAGCCTAGCATGTGTTTATCTTTCTTGCAAACTTTCTTTCCATAGATATGGAAAGTAAGCATCGAAGATACTGGTATACCAAACATTGAGTTTCTTGCTGACCTTACTCGGCACCAGAAGAGTGTGAATGCTGTGCGGTTTTCACCTAATGGAGAACTACTGGCCTCTGCTGATGATGGTAAGCATCTGTATACTATATTATTTTACCCATGTATCCTACTGTACTGTGTTGCAGAGGTTGAGTTACAAAATCTGAAGCATGGTAAGCTTGTCTTGTCTTGTCCGGTGTGAATGCGTTTGGCTTTCGCCCTAATCGCCGCCAAATATAAACTGTCATTCAGTCGTCCAACATTATAGTCTCCTACTAAAAAATTAAACACTGAATTGTCACATCCCTTAACTCACAGTCTTGTGTGGTAAGGCTCGAAGAGCAAACAAATATGCAAAATGCCTCAAGCACTTGTAAATCCTTTTATTTTCCTGATCTCGCATATCCAAGTACCAAAGCTGTAGATGGGGCTAGCTTGTGTGATTCCAGCTTACACAAGATAGCCCCATCTACAGCATGGTAAGCTTAAATTATAATATACCTTGGTTGCGTTTTTGCAGATACCACGGTCTAAAGTCGTTTTCGCAGCTATCAAGGCATTTTTGGAGTTACCGTGGTAACAGATACCCTGGTATCTGCAAAAGCGCAACTCTTGTACTTGATCTCCACGATTATGAACGCCTCCTGAGAGATTGACAAGAATCATTACAACTTACAGATTCTCTTTAGGGTGGGGGATGGGAAGGCTTACAGCTATCCATTGAATTGGATAAACAGAATGAGCAGTGATGTTAAGCATGCAAGTGTATTAAAAGATCTGAATAAGTAGGTTGAAGGATTATGTATGTATGTATGTATATTCTTTATAACCCGTTACATTCAAACTGAACAAGAACGGAGTAAATGGAAGAAAAAGAAATAAAGAACAAAAGAGAGAAAAGACAATTAGCGATCAATGACAAAATATATACAGCACTAAAGATGAAGTAAAACACAAAGGATCCATTGGGCACAAAGTACTGGTAACCACGGGTGTGGGGCGGTTCCAAGTACTTTCTGAACTAACTTATCTACAGCCTCGTTGGGTTCTACCAGGCTGAATTTTCTTATTAGGTACCTGTCGCGTGTCCACGGTGGCATTTTTAGCAAGTATTTTGGGTAACGAAAATAAAGCGACCGGACTCGAGACTGCTCGGTGGTCGTGAATAGTTTCCAAAATGGAGCCAGATATAAAACGTGGGGTAGCGCCACAGCGCTGTAGAGTTTGGCCAGCAGACTGCGTGAAAAGTGGACCTTCTTTGTCACGATCGAAGCGTAAGCGAATCGAAGTTTCTTCTCCGCGTTTAGTAAAAGGAGAGACCGAGTCTCTTTTAGGGTCCTTCCTATGGGGACACCAAGGTACGTTATCGATTCTGTCGGACGAAGCATGGAGCTACCAAGTTGGACTGGTCTGCACTTTTTTTCCCGATCATTAAAGAATAGTATGTCTGACTTTGAAGCATTGAACTTTAGTCCGATCAAGCTATACTCAGCCTCTAAAATACTGAAATTTCTTTCAATACTTAAAGTTGATCTACTTAAGTTAAGCACGTCGTCAGCATAAGTTAGCAGAGAGACATCAATTTTTTTTAGGAAGAAGGAACTTTTGATTGGGCATTCAGGACGCTATTATTAAAAAGATCGGGGGAGATCAGAGAACCTTGTCTCACCCCTTTTTCAATTGGGACCACTACAGTAGCACTGGGATTGTTTGGAACCCTAATATGACCCTTCAGGTTTTTATACATGTAATATAGCACTTTAACAATTTCTACCGGCACACCTCTCTTAGATGCCTCCAACAGTGTTTGCTCATGAACGGATGAATCAAATGCTCGGCTAACATCAAGCGCACCTATTACAAGTCCCTCCCCGAATTCATGCGAATCAAATAAAACGGCAGCCAAGACAAACAGGGCATGAGCGCACCCAAGGCCCTTAGTGAAGCCAAACTGATGTTCAGGCATCCAACATCGAGCTTTACTAACATCTTTTATCAACAGCTCAAAGAGCTTACACAGTGTCGAGGAAACGGTAATGGGTCGATAAGAGCTGCATTCATTCTCTACCTTCCCCTTTTTTAGAATCGGCGAGATTAAACCTACGCAAAAAGAATCAGGCACAATCCCGGTTGTAAAAATCGCTTGGTACATTATCGCAAGGTAACTAAGCAGCAACTCTAAACCATGCACCAAATGCAATGCGCAAATATCATCAGTACCTCTAGACTTTTTCTTTTTCAACTTAAAAATTTTCTTTCGTATATCGTTACTTGACACCAAAAATTGCGAAGTATGTTCTTTTGACAGAACATCATCAAGTTCTTGTACAAACAGGTTGGCTACAACAGGGCCAGGGGCTGCAAATTCGTTGGTGAAATGAGACTGCCACTGAGCGGGGCTTATTGGACTTGTTTGCTCTGTTGTTCGATCACGAGACCGAAGCTTCCAAATTAAATTGGGGTCTTTAGCTATACGTTCAGTAAACTCGGCTTTTATATTGCATCTATGTTTCTTTAGGCATTTGTCAAATTTCCTTTTGGACAGTAGTCGCAAAGAATTTACAGTCCCTGACCTTTGACTACCACATTCACGCCACATAGAAAACAAAAAACTTTGCACTGTTACAAGAACTCGCTAGCTCTGGGTTTTTCGAGAATCCTTGCATTTCAGTACCTAGCTTAATGCTTCTCACAGGAACTCCACATTTTTCTGCAGTTCTTAGAGCAAGGCATATTTCGGCACAGAACATTTGTAGTCGTAGACGAGCTTCCTGAACAGGAATGTGTACACTTTTCTGTAAAAGAGCGAAAGGAACACTAATTTTTCTTAGTATGTCGTCAAGAACTTGACGGTATTTCGGTATGTGGACGTTTTTCCAGTCGGCTATCTTAAACCAGCGGCGCTTCTTTTTCTGATGAACACTAGGGGGGATTTGCGCATCAATTAGGCACAGGAGGGGGATATGATCAGCAGAGAGCGATTCGAAAAGCACTTTTACTGAGCCGCTAAGTTCACGAGTGACAATCGCGTGGTCAGTGTTCGATACTGATCCGCTAGTGTCAACATACGTGTAATCATTGTCCTTGGTTAACACGTGGAACTTATCAGCAAGGGTGCTCATTACCAATTGGGCTCTTGCATTAATTCAATTTTTTTTTTCAATTCGATTTATTTTCAAAAAATCACTCACGGACGAAGCCGAACATTGAATTTCTTCCGTCATGTATAACTTAACGATTAACAACAACTATAACTGATGTTATTCATTTAGTCAATGTACATGTATCTCACAATAAAACTCTTAAGTAAAACCTTTTATCATACGTAACATGTCAACTAATCAAAACATCTATGAATAAAAATCATAATCTGGTCAGATTTACACCAAACTAAAAACGAGGTAATATCAACAATTATTATGTCTACAATTCAGTAACAACAAACAGAAATACGATTAAATTATGGAGGTGTTTCGGAATGCTCGTTAAAAAGGTCAGTGAACGAAGGAACAACACTTTTTTTGTATCGGTCATGGGAATAGGGTACTGTCTGCAACTTTGGAACAGGCTGGGCAGCAGCTCGTGCCGGTCTTGGCCTAATAGGCAGGTATTCAGGGGGAAGAATTTCTCGTAGACCAGGGCTCTCCAACCTTTTTTAGACCAAAACAGAAACATAACTTTTTTCGGCGCTGTGCTAACAACTTTAGATTAAATCTTTTCAACAATTCGAGATATGGGACTTTAGGGGACTTCGAGGCCACAAGGAGGGATCTATACTGCACCCGTTCGAGTAGATCCGACTGTTCACGGGTCAGCCCGAAATGCCAAACCTCGCAACAGTATTCCAGGGTTGGACGAACAAAAGTAAAAAAGATCACCAACAGATGGTCAGTGGGTACTCCATAACGGGCCAGGAGTCTAAGTGACCGGATTGCCATATTACCTTTTTTAAGCATGCTATCAACTTGCTCATTCCATTTTAGATCGTGGGTGATGTGTATTCCAAGCAACTTGATATCATCTACCTGTTGGGACTTAGGAAGGGATGGGGAAAACTGTGGTTCAGTTTTAAAAAAAATGTATAGTTAGGACGACAGATTTGTCCATGTTGACTACCATGTCATCCACAACAGCCTCCTCACAGATGTCGTCAATGATGACTTTTGCACTGCTCTTTATGTTCTTTCGGCAAACTTCCAGGAGCGACAGATCATCCACGTATTTCCATCTATCTGCGAAAGACAGAGCAAGCTCGTTGACCATAACTAAGAAAAGGAGCGGTCTCAACAGGGTACCTTGCGGAACCCCACAAAAAATTGGTAAACTATCAGAGAAAACTGTTTATACTTATTTTTTTTTGTGTTCGATTAGACAGAAACTGAGCAACCAGTCGAACTAGGAATGGTTGAATTTTGAATTTAATTAAAAGTTTGTCAATGAGCTTGCTATGGTTAATTAGGTCAAACGCTTTCTTTAGACCTATCGCTATTAAATTTATCCAAGTATTAGGGTTATCCAAATTCTTGAATTTCCGATCTAATAAATTAACTAAATAATGTGCTGTTGACGTTTTTGGCAGGTTACCAAACTGCTTAGGGTCAACATGTTTAAGGATGTTTCCTTTCAACCAGGATGAAAGGAACCTATCATAAACTTTACTGAAAATAGGGGCCATAGTTATGGGGCGTACCCCCGTAAAATCATTAGGGGAATCCTTTTCCGGAATAGGTGTAACATACCCGGTCTTCGAGACTGCGGGATAATCACCAGATACCGTTATTTCGTTAAAAATTTGAGAAAGTGGACCACTTATTTTTTCCGGAAATGCTTTTATAATCTCTATGGGTATATCTGCTGGTGTTATACTAGTTCGCTTAAGTGTTTTCAATTTTTTAACTACATCATCTTCACTAATTTGGGGTAAACCGAAATCTGGTGCGGCATTCGGGATTTCGTCCCGGGGAAGGGGAGGGAGAGTCTGAACTATAGCAGCTAAATGAGTATTTAATTTGTTTGCTGTTTCAAGTTCACTTTCATCAAGGTTGAAGTCAACACCTTTCTGAGACTTTCCCATCATTTGTTTTACATCGCTATACCATTTTCTAGGATTCGACTTGAGTAGGTGTTCTGTCCTTTTGGTGTAGTGGTTGGCCGCGGCATTCCTTGTAATTTTACGAATTTTGTTTTTTAATCTTTTTGCTTGGTCGTTCTTACCAGCTCGAAAAAGTCGTAGTTTTTCAGAAATTAGGTCTTAAACGGCCTTCGTAATATAAGGCCTGTCGGAGGAGTATCGCTTTATTTTTTTTTCCGGAAAACATTCATGATATTTTTCAAGTAATGTAGTTTGAAGGATACTAGCTTTACTATTCGTGTCTTTTGCCGTGTTCACTGCTTCCCATTTCTCCTGGCAAATCCAGTCGCCAAACTTCAGGAGGCCCTCATCAGTTATTGGTCGGCAAGTAGTTTCTGTCGTCGTGTAATCTGTTTTAACGTTGTTACACGGGTTTAATTCTAATGTATAGTGGTAACTACCTCCAAGGGGAGAACCAGCAACAGGTTCTTCGTAAAACTCAGACATATTCGTCGAAATCACATCAAGCGAGGTTCCGCTTCTAGTAGTAGGGCATTTTACCAACGGTTTAAGGAATCCTCTATTAATATAATCTAAACGTAATTCATTACCATCACCAATAATAAAAATTTCGCAAGTGAGATCGGCAATGTCGCAGTTAAAATCCCCAACGAATATGCATCGTAACTTCAGTCTCTCACAAATGTTCATACAGCGAGCAAGCGACCTAATTGCTTTAGCGAATTTTGATTCGGAAGAAGCGTTATTATGATTTATAGGCATGCACACATTAATGACGGCAATGGTATCACAGCGAACTGCTAGGAAATACTCGTTCGTGAAAAGAACTTCCAGAGCAATACTGTTTTTAGCGATGATGGCAAGACCGCCAGAAGGGCGGCCTCGGCCGGAACGAGCAGCTCGTGCAGGTACAAAATGGAATGAAAAGTTGTCCGAAAACTTCATGACATCTGTGTTCGAACTCGTGAGAAAATGTTCCTGGATGCAAACAATGTCCGCTTTTGAGCACAAGTTCTCGATTACTGGTAACCGGTTTATTACACTTCCATTCATGTTCCATGATATTACTTCGAATTTTTGGTTTTCATGTTGTTTATTAGCTTCTGAACTTCAGGGCATCGAATCGAGCGACTTGAGTGTCCTTTCTGCTGACACAGAGCACACGAAGCAGGTCTTAAACACGGGTCTGACGGGCTAGACGTATGGCTGGTGTCACCGCATTTCGAGCAAACTTGGGCTTTTGCACAGTTAGCAGCTATGTGGTTGAAATCCTGGCATTTGTAGCAACGCCTAGGGAGGAATACGAATTCCTCGACCCGTAGCCGTTCGAAACCGATTTTGGGGGGATCCTGAATGGCATGATTAAGGAAATCTCGAGACTCAAAGAACAGTTTGTAAGCCCGTGACTGACCGCACTGCTCAACTTTTACGCAGTTCGAAACGACATATTTCAGCGACTCGCATCCACACGATGTAGGCACATTTTTTATTATTCCAATGTGCGTCGGAGTTTTAACCGTAGATTGAACCCCCTCGTCTCTTAAAGTAGATGCAATACTATTGGCTAGAGTTTTCTTACCGAAACGAGGCGCCATTCATTTTTCCTCTGTTTTAGTTCAACTTCGTCTTTGAGTTCGTCACCACAAACATTTTTCAGATAGGACATACGATCTTCGGGGGTTGCTAGGCTAGGTGGGTTCTTAACGATTACGCAATAAGGAACTCGGAGGATAGGGCTTACTGCTGAGGTGCTGGCTGGCGCGGGTTGTGGCTCTTGCTTCACACGCTCGAGATATCCATCAAATCTTCTGCACATATCATTCACTTTTGACGTTATACTGGCTCGTCGGTTCGAAAATGACAAAGGTTGGCAGGATTACCTTATTTGACGCACTCGTTTGAAAATATTTCGCGATGTCAGTAAGGTTGTCACTATCTTTAACGGATTTAACCAATCGCTCCGTGATTCCTGCTTTCTTGTGTAGCAGTTCTTTTGCAGCCAAGATTTCGTCGCGTTGAAAAAACTCGTATGTACGCCTCAGAAAAGCTTCCTTCTTTATTCCCGCAGTCATGGCACGAGAAATAAAGTTCAAAACAGGATTCCAAACGATTTTGTCCTTATCGCTCATTGCAAAAACCGGTTTTCCATGCAGTGGAATGAAATACGTCCGCACTGATTGACAGCTGAATGGTAACTCCACTAGTGATGAATGAATGAATCTTTTTATTTACCCACTTCTGTAAAATAGTATACCCGATGCAAAATTTATTTCAAAACAGTAGCATGAAGTTGTAAGAAAAAGTAGCATGCAGTACTACTAATGCTACTACATGCTTCTACTTCAAGACTACCGTGTTACTGCATTCTACTGCATGCTACTATTAGCAAGACAGGATGCTACTGGATACTACTGCTTAAAATTGGACGAGTCTGAGGCACATTAAACGATAGTACTCTTTACTATTGCATAGTATTACATGCAACTTTTTCGTACAAATATCATACAACTACGCAGGCTAGAAATTTTTCATCGGGTAGTGGCCTACAGAGGAAAAGAAAGAACACAACTTGAGCTAGAATACAAAGTACACTTCAAACAAAAGGACAAGACCGTGATGTGGAGAAAACTCCGCGACCGACAGATTTCTATGCAGCATGTCAAGTTCAACAGATATATATGTGACTGAAAATTTGTAGCCTACATCATTTCCGGTTGTTATACCAAATTGGCAAGTACGAATTTACAGCAATTCGAATAGCAGCTGTGATTTCCAATCAAGCGTGATTTCCAATCTGAAAAGAAGCCAAAGCGAAGTAGCTTGAAGGACCTTTCTCGCTTATTCTGCGATTTATATTATCCTGAGCTCCCGTATTTAATTATAAGCTTCTGAAATCCTCCCGCCCCTTTTGCCATTGTTTCGTTTTGTGTTCTGAGCTATTTCACCATGAAAATATCATGTCCATTAAGAGTTGTGCTTTAAAAAGTAGTTTTCAGGGGATTTGCTGTATGTTGATTTTCTTTCTGTTTTCTTTGACCATTAGAATTGCGTGCAACGATGGGTTGTAAAACTGTCATTCTTGTTTTCCCAGAGGCCGCCTTACTCATTTGGAACCGCAGGAGTGAGAGGGAAGCTCCAGATTTGTTCCAGAAAGAGGATGACGTCCAGAACATTGAAAACTGGCAAATCTTAAAAATCTTAAGAGGACACATTGAAGACATATATGACCTAGCATGGTCCCCTGACTCCCAATGCCTCATATCTGGATCTGTGGATAATTCAGCTGTAGTCTGGGACATTCTGAAAGGTAAGGATGGTCGTCTTTGTTTAACTGCTGTGTAAGAATGCGTTTTCAGTTGGTTTAAAGTGTCATGGATTAATTTACTAATAGATCCCAATCAGACTTTATTTTTGGGTAATCTGCAGTAAGGTCCCATCAAATGTTAGTTTATGCAGAGTTGAAAGCCCTAGTGACGGAGTATAAAAAAGAAAAAAAACAACAACAAGAAAAAAGAAACCTAACTGTTCCCTAATTTTAGTAATCAGTGACGCCGGGTTCCGGCTAAAGCCCCCCGCCGAAAACCCCCGTAGACACCCCCCGACCCCCCCCCCCCCTAGTACCTACTGACGGATACACAAGAGTAGGATAACTGGACGCAGTATCCAGTAACAGGTGTAAGAATAAGCTTGTGCGTGCACAAAAGATATGTATATGTGAAGCAAAAAGTGCTGGCTGGATGTGTTCTTAGTTTTGAATGTGTTAAGCGCAGGCAGAACAAAGATAAACAGGAGAGGGGAGTGTAAAGCGAAAGTGAAGGTTGATGGTGACAAAATATTGCTGAAGTGAACGAACACACACATTCACCTTAAGCTGTTGTCAGTGAGGTGTTAAAGGACGCCTGAACAATGAAACCATACTTGAACACACCATGGAGAATGCATTTACAGACATGGCCACGGAGAGCGTTCTTCTCCTGAGCGTGACGTTTTCAAAATAGGGATGTTCGTTTCTGGAAGTTTGCACATGTAGACTCCAAGACAAAAAGCGCAATTCATTCAAATCTTGTACAGCGCTGGCCGGATCGTATTGAAATTTCTTCTAGATATACGTTTGGGCTTAACTGGTTAAAAAATATTCCAGAAGAAGGGTTGATTGGAGACACTTGTTCATTTCTAAAATTGTTCGGTACTGAAATAAGGACAGATGCAAAATGGAGCAAAAATCATAGCATGGAAACACTATTTCGTATTTGGATTGGGTTTTCTGCAGGTAATGTTAGCGGAAGTCATACAGATAGGGATGATACTTGGTACTCTTCATTCAGGTGTCCTTAGAAGTGAAAGATTCAATCAAAACCCGTGTCACTCAGTGTAACGATCCCCCGCCCCATCAAATCCTTTCCCAATTCCTTCCCCTTCTTGGCGAGGAAGCTGCAGTTAGGTGCCGTTATTTTTGGGATCCCAAAACGTAAGTGGAGGGAGACCTATGAATTCGCAAAAGTTGTCCGTCTGTCTGTCCGTCTGTCCGCATGGTAACTCTCGAGGGGATTGAGATATTTTGATGAAACTTGGTGGGAGGATTATGTGGGTCAAAGTACAGGTCAGGTTCGAAGATGGGCTCTGTAGCCTTATATTTGAGGGTGGGGGAGGGGGTTCAAATTAAGGGACAAACAAAATATTTTTAAACAGCTAATGTGATAGTCGAGTATGGGGTGGGAAGACATGCTGAGTACGATGGTGAAAACCATTTTCTTGTCGGATAAGTAATTCGTCCGGAATCCGGCAAGAACCGGAAAGTTGGGTAAAAGTAAAAGTTCCATCTGAAGTTGATTAAATATTCGATTTAGGGGTAAGAAGACATGCTGAACACGATGGTGAAAACCATTTTCTTGCCGGACAATTAGTTCGTCCGGAATCCGGCAAAAACCGGAAAGTTGGGTAAAACAGTTTCATTTGAAGCTGATTAAATGTTCGATTTAGGGGTAAGGAGACATGCTGAACACGATGGTGAAAACCATTTTCTCACCGGACAACTATTTTTCCAGGAATCCGGCCAAAACCCGAAAGTTTGTTAAGAAGCGAAAGTAAAATCTGAAGTTGATTAGATGACAGATTAAGGGTAAGAAGAGACGCTGAGTCTGTATATGACAATCATTTTTTATCCAGACATATAATTATTCCGGAATCCGGTTGTAACCGGATTTTTTTTGAAGTAAAAGTTTTATTTAAAGTTGATTAGATGTTCTTTATAGGGATAAAGAGATCCGCTGGATTCGTTTCTGAATTTTCTTTTTTTTGCTGGACTAGTAGTTCGCTCGGAATTCGGGCGAAACCGGAAATTTGGTAGAAGTAAAGCAGGAAGTTTCGGTCAGTATCGTCAAAATAGATATGGCTTATAGAGGTGTATCTGAACTTGGTTTTCTCTGATGATTAGCCTGGCGAAGACTGGATCTGGCGAAGACAAGACCCAATTGTCTGGATCGAATATTAGATTTTTGGGATTCCATCGAAACCTTTGGTCTTGTTTATTGTTGTAGTAGAAGTCCACTTGACTTAGACTAAGATCACGGGAATTCAAGTTAAATATTTTGGATTCGTATTAAATGTAAAGGATTTGAGGGGTTTTTCGCCGGGGGGTTGGTACCGGTTTTTATGGCACTTGCAGCCTCTGGCTCAAGTGCCATATACCGATCACAATTCCGTCTGTCGGTCTGTCGGTCGGTCCGAGTTTTTTGTCACACTTTTTCGAGTTAGGGTACTTCCAGATGTGCTAGGACAATGAAACTTGGCAGGCATATCAGGGACCCGATCAAACTAACCTGGAAATAATCAGTTTCCCGTTCCGACCATATGCGGGGGAGTGGGGGCGCTGGAAACTTGAAAATTTAGGGCATTTTGTCACACTTTTACGAGTTAGGGTACTTCCAGATGAGCTAGGACAATGAAACTTGGCAGGAATATCAGGGACCCGACCAAACTAACCTGGAAATAATCAGTTTCCCGATCCGACCATATGCGGGGGAGTGGGGGCGCTGGAAACTTGAAAATTTAGGGCATTTTGTCACACTTTTTCGAGTTAGGGTACTTCCAGATGAGCTAGGAGAATGAAACTTGGCAGGAATATCCGGGACCTGACCAAAGTAACCTAGAAATAATAAGTTTCCCGATCCGACCATATGCTGGGGAGTGGGGGCGCTGGAAACTTGAAAATTTAGGGCATTTTGTCACACTTTTACGAGTTAGGGTACTTCCAGATGAGCTGGGACTGTGAAACTTGGCAGGAATATCAGGGACCCCACCAAACTAACCTGGAAACAATCAGTTTCCCGATCCGACCATATGCGGGGGAGTGGGGGCGCTGGAAACTTGAAAATTTAGGGCATTTTTGTCACACTTTTTCGAGTTAGGGTACTTCCAGTTGTGCTAGGACCATGAAAGTTGGCAGGCATATCAGAGACCCGACCAAACAAACTTAGAAATAATCAGTTTTCTGATCAGACAATTTTGAGGGGGAGTGGAGGGCAGGGGAATCCGGGAAATTGAGAAGTGTTTAACTTTCGAACGGGTGATCGGATTGTAATGAAACTTCATAACTGAATAGAATATATATCTGTAATGCCCCGTTTAAAGTCTTGACCGGATTCGGTAGCCAGGGGGGAGTTGGGGGGGGGGGAGACCGGAAATTTCAAGAAACGGTTAGAATGGAGGGATCGGAGTGAAACTTGCTGGGAAGAACAAGCATCTGCTCTAGATAAGTCCTTTAGACCATTGTACTGGATCCGGACACTTATGGGGGGGGGGGGGGGGAGGGGGTTTCCCGGAATTCCGGTGATGGTGGTTTTGGGGATTTTCACGATGAAACTTGGCAGGCATATCAGGGACCCGATGAAGCTGACTTCAAAATAAAAAAATTGTCGATCTGATAATGGTGGGGGGAGTGGAGGGAGGGGAATCTGAAATTTCCAGTCATGCGTAATTTTGGAATGGGTGATCGGATTCGAGTGAAATCTAAGAACTGAACAGAGGAAATTTCTCCGATGATCTTTTTCATATCCGGACCGGATCCGGCAACTATTGGGGGGGGGGGGGGAAATACGTGACCCGTTTAGAATAGAGGGATCGGGATGGAACTTTGTGGGAAGAACAAACAAATGCTCTTGGTAAGTCATTTACTGAATCGGATTGGCCACGGGCACCGTGGGGGAGCTGGGGGGGGGGGGGGGCGGAAATCTCGATAAACGGTTAGAATGATGGTATCGGAGTGAAACTTGCTGGGAAGAACAAACATCTGGTCCACGTAAATCTTTTACATAATTTGACTGGATCGGGACACTTGAGGGGGGGGGGGGAGGGGGTTTCCCGGAATTCCGTTTTTCGGGGATTTTCACGATGAAACTTGGAAGGCATATCAGGGACCCGGTCAAACTGACTTGGAATAAAAAAAAATCCTCGATATGATAATCTTGGGGGGGGAGTTGAGGGAGGGGAATCCGGAATATTGAGTCATGCGTAACTTTGGAACGGGTTAGCGGATTCGAGTGAAATTTAATAATTAAACAGAGGACATTTTTCTCTGGTGATCTTTTTCATTTCCGGACCGAATCCGGCAATTATTGGAGGGAGCGCGGAAAATACTTGACCCGCTTAGACTGGTGTGATCTGGATCAGACTTCGTGGGAATGACAAACAGATGCTTTGGATTAATCATTTACAGAACCGGATTGGCTCCGGGTATTTTGGGTGGAGTTGGAGGAGGGGGGGGGGGTCTGGGATTCCGGTGATCGCGCGTTAAGGTACTTCCAGATGTGCTAGGACGATGAAACTTCGCTGGAATATTGGAGACAGAACAACATTTGCTTAGAAATTGCTACTTCCCAAATCCGATTATTCCTTAAAGTACGAATCTTGATCGCAAAGTAAAAAAAAATTCTTTTAAGCAATATATGCATTTTCATGATGCCCATCAGCCCATTAGCATTTTTGCCTCAAGGGTTTTGCTTACAAATGAAGTTCCAGCTCCCTTAGAGTGCGCATCTCAACCGCAAAGTCGAAACTTACTTTTGATCAATCAAATCATCTTAACCCATGCAAGTGCCATATGATTTTGCAGCTCTTGTATTTTTAGCCGGGGGGGGGAGGTTTCGCGGGGGGGTTGGGGGTTGGTACCGGGTCTTTTTAGCCGGGAAGGGGGTTGGTACCGGGGGGGGCGGGGGGTTCTCGCCTAGACCCAGTGACGCCACGGTATTGTTAGTCCGCCCAGTGGTTGTAGCGAATATCTTAATTATAGTCGTATTCTCGCCGTTCCCCGAGGACTCCTTTTGAGGAGTCCCCGCGTTTTTGTTTGTCCCAGGGACTCACTCCCCGTATTCTCGCGAGTCCCCACGGACGGGTAATGCTCCGATTACCATCATCGTTATCAAAAAGGACTCCCTTTCAGATTCGGAGGGGAATCAATTTTTGCTGGTGTTGGTAGGCTACAATATTAAAATAATCAGACACTACATAAATCCATTTTGGAAGAATTCCCCGTGTTCTCGTTGTTTTCCGTACGTCGAGTCCGTTTGGAGCGACTCCCTCTATTCTCACCGTTCCCTTCGATTCCCCGAGGAGTCCTCGGAACGGCGAGATTACGCCTTAGATCTTAGAAAGTTCGAAAGACGGCTCTTAGGAAAGATAGGTACCAGTTTGCCTTCTTTTCAGGCACACCAGTCGAACATCTTTGGGGTGAAGGTCTGAGGCTCAATCTAATCTTATCTGAGGACCTCAGTATAAGCTCCCTTCAAAGGGCAGGGCTTAGGCTACTCTTGGCAATATTTGGGTTTATTCAAACAGTGCTTACAACGGATCAGTCAGCTATGATTCTTCATCAGCGATATTTCGGCCCTTCTTGGCAAGGGTCCTCGTCAGGCTGTCAATCTTCTGGGTCAACGTCGGGGAAGGAAACAAACCTGTAATAATTAACTGAAGCTTCTACCGACTATAAATATCTTATTAGGGTAAATTACTTTCAAATACCACTGTAGCCTAATGAAAAAAAAGCCCTGAGATTTAATTTTTGACACGGACGCTGTTTTTGCTGCACGATTGGGGCGATGACAGGAAGGATTTTTTTCTGCATTTTTTATCAACTTCGGTTTAGTTAGTGATAAGGACTGAAAACTTAAATATTATTTAATTAATAACCTCGTTCCACGTTTCTATTATGGAGTGCTCGCCTGTACCTATTACTTTTAATAATTACTGCATGGAAAAACTAGTACTGAGATTTAATTTTTGACACGGCTGCTGTTTTTGCTGCACGATTGGGGCGACGGCAGGAAATATTTTTTTCTGCATTTTGATCGACTTCGGTTTTAATGTTAATTTTTGTTGTTTCCTTCCCTTACGTTGACCCAGAAGATTGACAGCCTGACGAGGACCCTTGCCAAGAAGGGGCGAAATATCGCTGATGAAGAATCGTAGCTGACTCATCCGTTGTAAACATTGTTTGAATAAATGTTTCAAAGTCAGCTTGGGCTCAAATAATATTTAATGTTTGGATGTTCTCCAAAAATCGGACCATTTTAATTATCTATTTCTGAACGAATACAAACCAAGATCTCCCTTCACAGCAATATTACTCAGCGACTCCTTAACTCCCAACCAACGCGTAAAGCACACGCCGCGCTATTTACTTTTTATGTTCCAGTATAAAAAAGAATTCTCTGCTCCGGACCCACATCTTCAAAATAGTTATAAAGCGAAACTCCAAGATTTCTTTGAACATGCAACTAGTCCGATAATGGTTATTACAAAGAGTCTGATTATTTCTGCAATTGGGAAATTGGAGAAAAAAAGGTCTAAAGGATATGATGGGATTTCTGCACAGCATCTGTCGTTGTGTGGGGCAATGTTTATTGACCATTTGGTCCTCCTTTACCAAATGATATTTAATTTGGGAATAGTGCCTGATTCTTTTTCAATTGGATGTCTGACTCCTATCCCCAAGAAACATAAACCTCCATCTGAGTGTTCTTCTTTTCGCCCAATAACGGTTGCAACTGTTTTTTGTAAAATTTTTGAGAATTTGATAATTGAAGAGCTGCGGACTAGATGTACAGTTCAGGCCCATCAGTTTGGTTTTCAGCCACGCCTGGGGTGCGGTCATGCGCTTTCTGCTTTAGTATCAGCTTTAGTGGATGCAGAAGAACGCGGTGAAAGTATCGCGTTAGCCGCTCATGATGTAAGGCTCGCGTTTGATCCGCTTCTCCATGAGGAGATTGTACTGGATATGGGTTTGGCCGGTGTTGACCCTTGCATCCTAGCCCCGCTGGCTGACATGTATGAAAATCTTAAAGCGGAACTTAGGCTGCCTTTACCAGCTAATGAGTGCAATAGCCCGTTGTATGATTTTGCCGTTTCTCCCGGTGGTAATCCCCTTCTCCCGGTGAAAAAGGGGGTAAGGCAAGGTGAAATTTCGTCACCGACGGTGTTTAATAATAGTATTGTAAAGCCACAATCCAAGTCACGTATGATTTACATTCTGCGTGGTGTTGATTTGTCTTTGATTGGTTATGCGGACGATGTGCTTAACCTGAGCCGTTTGTCGCGAGGGCTAGAAGATAATTTTATTTATATAATTTTATTATTTTATAATTACAACAAGAATATGCTCACATTGGACTTCAGTTTAACGCTGAAAAATCTGAAGTACTCCTGTTTAACTCGAAAGCCGATACTGGTCGAAGCGTCACACTTGGTGCTTCTATTGTTGAGCTTGCGGATAGAATTGTATATTTGGGCCTTCCTATTGGACGGTCAATACTTGAGACGCGGCGGTTACTACTTTCTCACTCCCAGAAGAGGGCTTCGTTTACGTACAGCCGGATAGTTGCAAATAAGCGGAAATTTGACCGTCGTCTGTTGGCCCGTTTGTACAATGCTATGGTTTTGCCCCATCATTTGTACCTTAGCCCATTTTGGCGTATTCTTACGGCTACAGATAGACTGAAATTGCGCTCGGTCTACTACAAATTTGCAAAGTTTCTGTTGCGTTTGCCACCGTGGACAAGCAACAGATATGTTTCGCGTCGGTACGGCATTACGAATCCGGAAGAAGCAATCGTAGCGCAGATTGTTCGTTATAATTTGTCAGTCGAGTCCCACCCGTGGGCTATGATTCTGCAACAGTAGTTGGTATATGCTGTTGGTTGTTGTGATCGTTCTTTTTTGTTGCTGTCAGAGGAATTAATGTTTTCGGTTTCTTCTTTTTTGCCTTGTCTTTTGTTGTGCTCCATCTGTTTTTTAATTGATTGATAATAAATGCATTCATTCATTCATTCAGTACTCGAAGCTATTTGAATACTGTAAAACTAGGTTCTGCTTTTAGCAAATTATACAATGCTTTGTCTGTTTCAAGCCTTTTCCCAGGCCCATTGACTTCTAGCAAAAAGTTGACAAAATTCAGATAACCGGTTTTACGCATCGATAGCATGATGTGCGAACACTCATCGTGATAAGTATTCCTTCAGCCTAAGCTGACATATTTGGCAGTACAAAACGGATACGTCAGCTGAATTTTATTAGAGCTATATTTCGGCCCTCCTTGGCATCCGGTCCTCTTCAGGTTCATTTTAAAAGTTCATTTCTCCAACTTGAGCGGCTTTGAGCCCCCCTTACCCCCCCCCCCCCCCCCCCCAAAACATTTTGGCTAGTAATGCCTCTGGCTCCAACCAACTCTCCGTCAAACTTCATCAAGTTTGTCAGTCCTAGCTTCCTACTTCAGTGCCGACTGCTTGTTGACTTTTCCGCGGGGCTGATGCGACTGAAAGCCTAATTGCTTATTCTCCCTTCAGATAACTTATGCCAAGATCTGACGTGTGATTGTTATTGTTTCTCTAGTGCATCTGGCGGCAGTTCGTCATTGGATTTCATCAAGAACATATAATCAGATATATATATAATATAACAACGTTTATTTCCTGAATAGATCATATAATTACTCGCTAGCGTCGGATCGTCACACAATTATAAACACGGCTAAAACTTAATAATCACTTCTCAATAATTACCTTAAAATATTTATATGTATATACAGTTAATAACGAATATATCACAGTTCAGAATTAAAATAATTTGCGAAAAATGTTACAAATCACGAAAGATACCGGTAGAGTGGATATCGGGGCGAACAAGTCTGGTACAATTTCGGGTTGCATCGCGAAGCCTTGTTTCAGGTCGAGTCTGGTTTGGGGCTTCGTCATCCGGTAGGAGAGATCTATGAAGATCAGAGGACAAGCATTTCCGTCCAAAATCCATTGTCAACTTGTGTCGTCTTTCAGACAGAGTGGAGAGACCAACCCTGTCTAGACCCGCTTCATACGAAGTGTAGGTCGGGCCTAGCATGATCTTCACTGCTCTCTTCTGAATCCCTTCAAGTCTGTCCCTCTCACCATCATTAAGTCCCGGATGCCACACTGCACAAGAACATTCTACATACGGATAGAACCTCCGTCTCCCTATCTTTGTAATATGAACATGCGGAGTCGCCGTGCCCTGCCCGATGCAAACGAGCGGAGGTTAGGAGCTAGGCGGCACATCGCGTTTCGTTACCTCTATAAATAGCTATTCCGGTGTGAAGACGCGTAGAAGACACTTTCGAAGTACAAGCTGATTGATTCTCTGGACGAGCTCCAGAGAGGGTCAGCGTGCCTCCTGCACTATTGCTCTGCGGTGAGCAACGGCGAAGACGGAAGTAGACGGTATCAACTGAAAGCTAGAGCGAGTACCTCTAGCTCCGCTCAGTTTTGTCGGGGTATACATCCATAGTCCTGCATTTGACCAAAGACGGAGGTTCTGTCTGATCATTTGATTTCATTTTGGGAAAAGCTGCTGCATATGCCACGGGTTCGAGTCGCCAAGGCAGCGTATACAAGGAGAGCATACGGGACATCAAAAAAGATTATTGGGCATCCCAGGTAAAGCAGATATTAGGCCAGTGTGATCCGTCAGAACTGTGGAATAATGGTGATGGACCTGGGCTTCCCGTTGGTGAGGTGAAAAAGGTGTTGGAAAGTCGTTTGTTGGACCAGGAAATCCAGTGTTGGCAAGTGGCCAAGGACGGGTCTGTTTCTTTAAGGTATTATGCAAAGATCAAAGAGATTTGGGGGGAGGAAGTTTATTTTAAAGCGGGATTGAAAAGGGAGGAAATACGGATTTGATTAGTTGTAGGGCAGACAGTCTGCCTCTTGGGGAGAGAAGGCGGTACATTGGGAGGGCAAAGGGTTGGTCCGGTCCTTACTCATGTCTGATATGTAGTAGTATGGATGAGAATTCGAAACATTTGTTGTATGAATGCGAAAATTTGAATGAACTTAGGTTAGAAATTTTTGGAGTAAATGAGAGAGGGGAAGATGAAGAATGGATGTGTAGGATCATGGGAAATAATTGTTTTATGAGTACAAAACAGTTGGCGAGGTTCCTCAGGGTAGCCTTATAGCCCATAGGGATAGGTGCTTATAGAAGGTATTACTTTTGTTTGTTTGAGTTTATTTTTCATGTATTTGCCATGGCCTTTGGCTCTTAGTGTAAATAAATCTTATCTTATCTTTGTCTTGATTTCATGAAGGGCCTATTAGTTTTAATTTTCTTTGATTTTCAGGTAGCAAAGTGGCAATCTTGGCTGAGCACAAAGGGTTTGTCCAAGGCGTCGCGTGGGACCCAAAAGGACAGTATCTGGCAACGCTGTCCAGTGACAGGTGAGTACCCTTCATGGGGTTGCACTCCAAAGAATTTATTGTAAGCCATGATGGTAAGAGAATGAGCCAGCTCTTTATTGTAGTAGTTACTAAACCGTGAGAAGTTTTTTTTAACAAATAAATGGAATGGATTTGGGGCTAAATACGTCGAAATTTATTCGAGAATCCCTCAAATGTCTTCGAGGAATCGGTGTTTGTTTTCGAGAATCGACGTAAAGTATTCGAGAAAAGATAAAAAGTATTCGGGAAAGTTTTAAAAGTATTTTACATTTAAATTGAAATCGGATATTCGAGAATGACATAAAGTATTCAAGAATGACAAAAATGTATACGAGAATTTTTATTTTTGAAATTCTCGAATTAATTTTGTCATTCTCGGATACATTTGTGTCATTCTCGATTTCCTCATATCAGTTTGAATGTCATATTTTAGAAATTCTTTTATCTTTTCTCGAATAGCCTACTTTTTCTAGTTTCTCGAAGACCTAAAAAAAATCTCGAAAACATTTCGCCGATTCTCGAATACAAACACCGATTGCTCGAAGACATTTAAGGGATTATGAATCATCTACCGCTCGAAATCGGACAAAGTTCAAACGCTAGGCAGCGTTACAATCGATTTTCATCGACGCGGTTTTAGCGGACTTTCCGGTCTTTCCCACTGTTATTGTCTTTGACTAGCACCACTAGCGATAGAGAACGTCCCTACTGAAACTCATTCAGTCGTTAGTAGTTATATAAAGCCGATCCTAGCTCACCCGCTCCCCAATTTCAAAACCCCATTTTAATATCAATTTCTTAAATTTTAACATCCTTTTTTCCAAATTATCCCCCTTTTTAAAGATATTTTTATTTTCTTACTTCCCAAATAAAGGACCCAAGAAATAGGATATATTACCCTTTACTACATATAAACTACTACTAATTACATTTTTATTTTTTATCAAAATATGATACCGCCATATTAATGAGTAAACATTTCTATATCAACATATTGGTCAGAGTTCTTATTTACCCTCATAATAGGCTGCAAAACCAGATTGTTCTTTAGAAGCAACTCATTACCAATTGCAGTGTATCTCTGTGGAATAAACAAATCACAGGCTTTGTTATTATGATTAATAACGACAACCAACTTATCACCATATTTTGTCTTAGCAATTCTCATTTTAACAATGGCATATTTCAATCCTAGAACTAGTTCTTCTTTCCTGATTGTCTCATTGTATTTATTCATTCTGATTGTAGACAAGACTTCGCTCATGGACTCCATTTATTAGCGGCTGAATTTCTTTAATACAAATCCAGAGCTCCTAATTACCGATAGATCGTAACACCTGTGGTGTGAGAGATGCGTCACACTGAACATTCGAGATGTTTAGATGCGTCACCTCCAGCAGATTCGCGTATATTTAGTGTCGCGCATCTGATACATGGAGACAGTTGAGATTAAGAAGCTCATAAAGAAAGAAGAAATTTCCAATGTAATTTTTTTTGTATCTTGCGATAAAAATGATGATTCCCAGGTAGGTATCTAGTAACATAGGAATAGCTGCATCTGAAATAAACAAAAGCGCAAACACCCGAGTTCTCAAATGACGATGCGTGCATCACACGAGATGACGAGGAGCCAGACGTCCTTGGAGAATCTGTACAGATTGGAATTGGGGTCAGATAATTGTTGTGAAGCGCATCACGTCCTTGGGAGAATCTGTACAGATTGGAATTGGGGTCAGGTAATTGTTGTGAAACACATCACAGGAGATGACCCTTCGAAAATTATGTGAAGGATTTATCTTAGGTGGTGAATCATGTGTGAAAAGTCAAACTTGCGAACCGTTCTTTTGCACTATTGATGCGTTCTTGCAGTATTTATATCCATTTAAACGCACTTGCTTCATATATTTTTCGCGAGGAAAGAATCTAAACGTTTTCCGCATTTCCGCTTCACGCTGAATGACTTCTTCAACCGTTAATTGTCCACATTTTAACAATGATAACAATTCATTATAAAAATTATAAGCGGTTTTATATTCTGCTTTTCTTTCTGCAATGTTTAGATGTTTTTCGATTATTTCAGTGATAACAGCACCCAAACTTAAAGAAGCTAAAGGTAGCACTAGAAACGCAGACATTCCTGCTGCCGAAAAGAGGAATTTGGATAAAAGTAAGCTATTAGTTATATGATTGTAGTACTTGTAACTTCGTCGATGAACAAACATTTTCTTTCCAATTCTTCCATTTATTATATAATAAAATTGTTTCGAAAAATTATTTGACTGAATGAAAGCTTCGCGATTCGGAACACACGCGCCACCTGCGAAACTCTACTTGCTCTTTCTTGATCGGTTGGAGATATTTAGGTAGCGCTTGCTCTATGAAACGCAAAACTCAAGAGTCATCTCGGAAACTGTGCTGTCTGTGTTTCTCGATCGGTCGGAGATAATTAGGTAGCGCTTGCTCTATGAAACACATATTGAAACCAGTGATTTTCTTTACGGCTGAGAAAACGCAGACGGGAGAAATTATACGAAGTTTACCGCAATACCGAATTAATGAACTGCGGACAAATGCGAAAATTAATAAAATCAAAACAAATGGAGCTAAGAAACATGAAATAACAAATAGTATAATAAACCATCTTAATAAGAATATTTTGCTAGCTGAAGATACAATTAATATTCGACGCAGAAACGAAAGAATCCATAATAAGAACAGACCATCCGACTATAACCCAGAACCGAAATTACGGACAATTCTGGAAGATGAGATAAAAGAAAATAATATCGCCATTAAGAAAATAAAACAAGAATACAATGGTAACAAAGAAAAAGAGACAAGTGAATTAAAGAAATTTCTGAAAAACAAGAACCTATCAACTCGCGGAAACCGAGAAGAAGTACTAAAAAGAGTTGGAGAATACTATAATAATATTATTAAAAAACATGAAGATACTATAAAGAAAAATAGAGATATCATTAGAACTCAAGTAGAAAGAAGTGATAAAAATAAACCCAAAGTAGTCGATTTATCAACTCTCTTTATAAATAAGAAACGGATTAAAAAAGAAACTACCATTCCTAATTATTTATTCAGAACGGAAGAAGAGCAGCAGCCTACTATTTCTAGGGAAATTGAAAATTTGTATACCGTAAATGTTTCAATTGAAAGCAATGGAAGTGATAAACATATTCTTATAGCTTTTGTTTTCGCTGATTTACAACGAAGAATGAATGAAAGATATCAATATAGAGTTCAATTCGTAACCAGGGTTATTTTCTATAGACAGGAGAATGATGAAGAAGTAGTAGTATTTTACAACAGTACTTCTTGGATTTTAAATAAAAATAGCATACTTACTCATAGTCATTTGGATGATAATAACAAGAGACTTAGTTCTTTAAGTAATACCCCTCGATCTGGGCTACAATTTAGTCGGTATGAAGGAATTGATTATAGGATGACACGAATAGAATCTTACATGGGAGGAACGTTTAAAATACTGCCAGATTTCGTAAAAAATAAAAAAGCGTGAATAAATATAAAAAATTTAGATCAAAAATGCTTTCTTTGGTGTATCTTAGCACATTTATACCCAGCCAAGGACAACGCTGAAAGAACTTCGAAATATAAACAATATGAGAACGAATTTGATTTCAAAGGGGTTACCAACTTCCCGATGGATACAAAAGACATCCATAAATTTGAAAATAAATACAACATAAAGATTTGCTTATTTCAAATTGATAAAGAGAAAATAATCAGAAGTCATATACTAAAAAGTACAATCAATGGCAAAACAGCAAAACAGGTTATTCATTTACTATATTTTGATAATCATTATGTGCTAGTAAAGAATCTGAGCAAACTAGTTGGTTCTGAAATATCTAAAAGACAAAAAAAAACATACCTCTGCACTTTTTGTGGAAGGCATTTTTCGAAACAAGAACACTTTGAAAAACATGAAAGTAAAAATAATTGCGAAGATCCTGATATTATAATGCCTCCTGAAGGTTCAAGTATAGAATATAAAAATATTGCAAAACAAATGAAAGTACCTTATTGCATAATAGCCGACGTTGAGTCTTATAACGAAGAATACAATCAGGTAAACGGAAAGAAAACAATAAAAGTAGCCGAACAGAAACCATTTGCTTATGGATTTCAGGTTTGCTGTTCCTTTGATACAAACCAGAACAAATACTACGATTATTTCGGTGAAGACGCTGCAGAACATTTTGTTAAAATCGTTACAAAAGTATCCACAGAAATTGCAAACAAATATGAAAACAGGCAGAGAAAACACACTTATACCGATGTAGAAATTGCAGAAAAATGGAATACACTAATGGATAAGACCTGCCATATCTGTAAGACTGAAATTACTGAAAATCCCCACTTTGATCACGACCACATGATAGGAGAAGATAGAGGATTTGCTCATGCTGAATGTAATATGAAATACAGGATTCCCAAGCATATCCCTGTAGTGATGCATAACTTATCAAAATATGATTCTCATCTATTTGTGAAAAAGTTGATACCTGATAACGGTATATTTGAAAGTGCAGAAAGTTTCATCTCATTCTCGAAATCAATAAGTATCCCAAGACAGGATAAGGAAATAAAATATGACATCAGATTCATAGATTCCATTCGATTCATGGCTTCATCGTTGGACAAGTTATCAGCCAATTTAGCAAAATGCGATTGCAAAGAATCCTGTAATCATCTGAGAGAGAATTTCAAGTATACATCGAATAGTTTCAAAAACGATGAAGAGTTCAAAGAAATAATTAAAAAAGGGGTTTATCCGTATGAATTCGTAGACAGTTTCAGTAAAATGGATTGTACAAAGTTACCACCCATAGAAAGCTTTTATTCTAGGTTAATGGGAAAAGGTATTGACAAAACTGATTATAAAAGAGCGGTGTCTATTTGGAAGCAATTTAATTGTGAAACATTACTTGATTATACCAAGTTGTACTTAAAAAGTGATGTTTTAATATTGTCTGATGTTGTAGAGAATTTCAGAAATGTATGTATTCATAATTATGATCTGGATCCACTACATTTTTCTCAGCTCCTGGATTAACATGGGATGCTTTCCTAAAGCATTCGAAAGTAGAACTACCGTTATTCTCAAAGGAAGACATGTATACATTCATTGAAAAGGGGATAAGAGGGGGTGTATCTCAATGTATAAAAAGATACGCTAAAGCAAATAATAAATATATGAGTGATTATAACAAGAGTAAACTATCTAATTATTTAGTGTACTTGGATAAGAATAATTTATATGGGTGGGCAATGTCTCAGAATTTACCAGCGAATAATTTCCAATTCATTCCCATACCAGATGATTTGAAAAGAAATGAATACAGTTCACTCGAGTATTATAACCATCTAAAAAATCATATTAACTCGGTGATACAATTACCGAATGTAGGTGCTATATATGAAGTAGATTTGGAATATCCAAAAGAACTACACGAATTACACAAAGATTTACCATTAGCACCAGAACATTTCAATGGCAAACTATGTACGACCTTATATGATAAAAACAACTACGTAGTTCACCACAGGAACCTAGAATTCTATTTACAGAAGGGTTTGATACTGAAAAAAGTACATAGAATACTAGGATTCACTGAGAGTGCTTACTTAAAAGGATACATAGACCACAACACAGCACTTAGAACTAAAGGTACAAATGATTTTGAAAAGGACTTTTTTAAGCTGATGAATAATGCTTGCTTTGGGAAATCCATGGAGAACGTAAGGAAACGAGCTGATATGGAAATAATAACTGACGATAAAACAAGAGAAAAAATAATAAAGAAATCCAACTTTAAATCTGAAATTATTTTCAGTGAAAACTTTTCTGTGGCAAGAATGTCAAAGGAAAAGATAAAACTAGACAAACCAATGTATATCGGTTTTGCTGTACTGGAACTATCCAAGCTCTTGATGTATGAATTCCATTATGATCATATGAAACCTAAATATGGGGATAAAATAGATTTATGTTATATGGATACCGATTCGTTCATATATGACATAAGAACCGAGGATTTCTATGAAGATATCAAACAAGATTTGAATGAGAGGTTCGATACATCTGATTATGCAAAAGATAATCCATACGGGTTTCCTAGTGTAAACAAGAAAGTGATAGGAATGATGAAAGATGAATTAGCAGGACAAATTATGACAGAATTTGTTGGATTACGATCAAAAGTATATGCTTATGATAAGGACAACCAAGAATAATCAAGCAAAAAACTAAAAGGAATAAAAATGAACATAGTGAAAGATAAAATTACGATTCAAAACTATAAGGATGTACTGTTTGGTAAATTGAAAACCTATCTGTAACCCAGTATAACTTAAGATCATACAAGCACAATATGTTTCTAGAAGAACAGAATAAAAAAGCGTTAGATCCTAAGGATGATAAAAGGATAGTAACAAGCGATAAATACACAACTTTACCTTTAGGTTATAAACATTAAATTCAAGTCCCTACTTAAAAACTTCAAGTCCCTACTTAAAAACTTCAAGTCCCTACTTAAAAAATTCAAGTCCCTACTTAAAAAAGCAAGTCCCTACTTCAAAAATTCAAGTACCTACTTAAAAACTTCAAGTACCTACTTAAAAACTTCAAGTACCTACTTAAAGAATTCAAGTACCTACTTAAAAAATTCAAGTACCTACTTAAAAAATTCAAGTACCTACTTAAAAAATTCAAGAACCTACTTCAGTAAATCTTATAATGAAAAATTCTTCCTAAATAAATGAATGAAAAGGCACCAATCAAAGTATATGATTTTAGCGAAAAGAATAACTATCAGAACAAACACGACCTTGCACCTCAGTGGCCATTTAGATTATTAATTTGTGGAAGTTCAGGAACAGGGAAAACCAATCTACTCTTGAATTTAATTTATGAATATATCTGTTTCAACCGAATATACTTGTATGCAAAAGATCTTGAAGAAGATAAATATAAAGAACTTATAGACAATTTAACCACCTTGGAATCAAAATGTAAAACGAATATTTTAACCGTAAGTAATGACCTTAATGATATTATCGATGTTGATGACCTAGACCCTAATTATCAAAACTTGATTATATTTGACGATTTTGTCACTGAAAAAGACCAGAAGAAAATAGAAGATTTATTCATAAGAGGAAGAAAGAAAAATGCTTCAATTGTTTATTTATCACAGAGCTATCATAAAACACCAAAGGTGGTAAGACTTCAGTGTAATTATTTCGCATTCTTTCAGTGTTCTAATCCAAAAGAAATAAAATTAATCAGGCAAAATCATGTATCTAATATAGACAATGAGAACTTTCAGAAACAATTCGAGGTTGCAACTAAAGGTTACGGATTTTTCTTCATAGATTTAAAAACAAAAGATAAAACCCTGAAGTACAGGAAAAACTTTGAAAAATTTACCGGATAATTTATTTCTATTATAAATGAATAAATTTGGTAGTGTTGGAAAAAAGGTTAGTAACGAATCGACTGAAAAGAGTGGGGATAAATCAATATTTTAGCGAAGATATCAACAGATTAACTGCTGTACATGATTCTCTCGATAATTTATTGGTAAGGATTAAAGATAAAGGGTTATTTGTAATAGAAATAGTTCGAGTTAAGGATAAAGAAATTAACGCTGAAAACAAGTTGATAACAAATGTTCAAGACCCTAGAAACAAAAATGACGCTGTTAATTTAGGAACGTTAATTACCTATCTTTTAGATTTTGACAAAAAGCTTCTTGGTCAACATACCCATAACAATATAATTGAAACAAAAATTGCTGACCAACAAACCCATATCGATAATATTGAAAGAGCAATCGTAAACATTTTAAAAAGGCTTCTAGAGCAAAAACCTGTTGACAAACCATTCGTTTCCAGAATAGAAAAAATGATGGCTGGTAAATAAATTTATATGATAAATTATTTTTGTAATAAATGGTTGAAACAATGGAGTATACAGTTTATTTGTCAAAGCTTCAGAAAGGAAAGCTGAAGAAATGCTTTGGCGCTAAACAAAAATGTCAGATACGTGTTAGTCATAGTAGACAGAATGAACGAGAACCAGTAAAGTTACTTTTAAGTAAACGACAAATCGATAAAATTGAAACATGTAAAATGAATAATAAGGGCTGTGATATTGATGTATCATACAAACAGATGAAAGAAGCGATTCAAAAGGGTGGATTACTTCCTTTCCTAATACCGTTGGCAATTACCCTTGGAAAGGCAGCTTTAACAAGCGGAGCTGCTGCTTTGGGTACATTCGCTGGTAAGAAATTGGTGGATAACATAACCAACACAGGTGGGGCGCTTAAACTTCCTGGAACACAAAAAGTTGTAGGTAATGGGGTACGTGGAAGGCCTAAGAAGGAAACCGATGATGTCAACACAGGTGGTGCGCTTACACTTCCTGGAACACAAAAAGTTGTAGGTCATGGTGTACGTGGAAGACCTAAGAAGTCAAAAAACGGGGACATCAAAAAAGAAGCAAAAGTAAAGTAGGACCTCTAACCAATTTTGACATTATGGATGCATTAGGGGATATACCACATTTTAGAGGTGTTTTCTCTATAGATACGCTACCCAATCAAATAAATAGCCTAGAATGTGGTGTAGTTAATTATGATAAACGTGGAATGCCTGGAACTCACTCGGTGGCGTACTGTAATCTACCTGATAGTCCTTATGTAGAATTTTTTGATTCTTTCGGTATACCCCCAGGAAAAGAATTAATTAAATATCTAAAAACTTCAAAGAAAAAAATAGCTTATGAAAATCTTGCCGTTCAGAATATAGATGAATTAAACTGTGGATTGCATTGTATTTCCTACATTAAGCGCAGTTCGTAGTTTATTCATCTCTCGTCTTTTTGTTTATGAAAATTGTTTTCTAATAAATGGAGATTTATTGTATGAAATGTTCCAATGCCGAAAGGTAATTGCGTTATTTGCTGATCGAGGAAAAATCTGTTTATAAAAAATATTTTAAAGACGTATTATTCGAATTATTCAGGGGTTGATGATATTTACCGAAAATTAAAAGAAAATGGAGTGAACGTTTCTAAAGATAACATAAAACATGTTTTGCAAAATGAGAATGTGTATACGTTACACAAACCTTCCTATCACAATTTTGAAAGGAGGCGAGTCTATGTTCACCATGTTGACGAGCAATGGCAAGCTGATTTAGTTGATCTCCAGAAATATAAAAAAGTGAATGATAAAACAAATTACATCTTGACTATTATTGATTGCTTTAGTAAATATGCTTGGTGTGTCCCTTTGAAAGATAAAACGGGTGCTGAAATAATAAACGCCTTCACTCATATCTTTAAAGAAAGAATTCCTAAGAAACTACAAACTGATAAAGTTAAAGAATTTGTGATGAGAAATGTTCAAACTTTTTTAGAAAATAACGACATACACTGGTTTGCATCTGAAAGTGAATTGAAAGCGCAAATCGTTGAACGATTCAATAGAACGTTGAAAGAAAAGTTATGGAAATATTTTACTCACAATAACACTACTAAATGGATTGATATTTTACCTTTATTTGTTAGAAATTATAATAACACTTATCATCGTTCAATAAAAATGAAACCAGTAGATGCTAGTAAAAAGGTAAATCAGAAAAAGGTTTACAATGCTTTGTTTCCTCCAGCAGATGACTACAAAATAGTAGGAAATTACAAAGTAGGGGATTTAGTCAGAATTAAAAAAGAAAAAAGTATTTTTAATAAAGGTTATTTACCTAACTACACGAATGAAGTATTCCAGATAGCAACCGTTAGACCTACCACCCCCATTACTTATGAAATATCTGACAAAAGTGGGGAATTAATTCAAGGAGGGTTTTATGAAAAAGAACTTTCAAAATTTATTATGAATTAAAATTACTTGTATATAAATGGATTCAAGACGCTTGAGTGATATGTTATCGGGTATAGTGAAGAACAGAGAAATTCAGAGAAGAAAGGTTCAAGAATATGAGATGGAGAAAGCAGGATTTCAAGAAATGGCTTCAGAATTTAACGCTCCAGTTGTTATGGCACAAAAAGAAAACACTGAAGCAATCATTAAGAAATTACAGAAGAGTGATGAAAATTCAAGCAGACGGTTTCAAAGATTAGGTGAAACATTTGAGACTGCTTCAGAGGTATCGAGTCGAGCGCCAACTCCTGCTTTAGAACCAACTCCCGCTTTAGGACCACCATCCATTGATATGATAAAGATATTAATCCAAAGTTGTTAAATCAGATTAATTCAAAACACGAATCGCGGGGTGGCAATGATCATTATTTTAAAATGCCTATATATTATATTAGTCATCCTACGGATATAGAGGAGGCTCTGGATCATTTAACAAATATAAGTCAAAGTTATGGTGGTAAAGGTTACTCTAGCCATGATCAAATTATTAAATTTGTACAAGAATACAAGGGTAGGTTAAGAGCCATTCAAAAAAATTTGAGATTAGTCAAACAACAAGGAACTGGAATATTTATGAATTGTGATGAAATGATTAAAAAATTGTACACTTTGATAGGTAGTAGAGTAAACGGGAATACATCTGATGAGGTGAGGAATGAAGCTATTGATATTTTGGATTCGTTAATGCGAAATAAATTTTTTACGAAGAGAGTTTACAATTCAATATATAAAAAATATTTCTAATAAATGGTGTTGTTAAACATTGAAGGTAATGAAAGTATCATTGATATAACATTTAGTCAACAGATTGAACTGAATCGTAATTGGGATTATGAAATAGGTTTGAATCAGTGTACTTTGTGGTATTCGTGGCATAATATAAGTGATAAATTTGGAAATAATACATTTCAATATAGGAAAGATGAAGAGGGGGGATGGGTGAATGTTACTATTCCTAACGGGATGTTTAACGATGATTGTTTGAATTATCTTTTGTGTCAGTATTTTGATACTTCAAAAGATAAATGTCCTATTGTAATCTCATCCAATCCAGCATCTATGAGATTTGTCATGAGTCACAAGAAATGCCACAAGAAAAATATGTGTTTAGATTTAATAGTGAGTTGTCTCAGATTTTAGGCTTTGAGAAGGATAGGGAGATTTCTAAGAAAATTAATGAAGGTTCAAAGCTTCCGAATATAACAAGAAGCGTTGATAAAATTCAAATTCACTGCTCTCTTGTAAACAGTTCTATCGTAAACAAAAGTAAATCAGATGTCATTTGGACATTTGTTCCGAATACTGAACCGGGTTGCCAAATTGTTGAGAATCCTAGACAATTAATATATCTTCCTATCAACACAAAAGACTTTATTTACTCCTTGAGAATGACAATTACTGATCAGTTGGGAAGACCTATCGATTTGAATGGTGATAACGTTGGATACGTTTTGCATTTGAGAAAAGCTTAAAGGATTAGTGAAATAAAATTATTTACCTATAAATGTTGATTAATAATAAGCGCTTACTTTATAAAAAGCAGTATGGAAGTGGAATCGGTAGTATATTCAAAAATATTGCCAGTTCTCAGTTATTTCAAACGTCAGCAAAACAAATAAAAGATGGAGCTATGTCAATGTATAACAAATTTATTAAACCGAGATTTGAGTTGTTGAAAAATAGAGCAATAGAATACGGGAAAGATGTGATTGATGTAAACAGGAAAGAACTCATTGATGTAATTGGAAATAAGAAATCGATTAAGGATCTTATAGGTACAAATAAAAGAATTTTAAATCAAAGAAGTCAGGACTTGATTAAAACGTTAATGACTGGAAGTGGATTAAAGATTCTGAAATAATTTTTATCGAATAATTTCTTTCTTATATAAATGGCAGTAAATAAAGTTGTCAGTCCGCAATGGAACATTTTTGATGAGCCGCTTGTGGATGATACAGTGGTCAAATATGAATTTAAAGAAATTCGAGAAACAGATGTGAATGTATCAAATAAATCAGAGTTTGAATTCGTAACGAAGAAATTGGATTCCTGGTTCTATCCAAGTGAAAGTTATCTTGAAGTGGGTGTAAGAATAGTTAAAGAGAATGGAGCTAACATAGATGCAACCGATGTCGCTACGTTAACTTATAATGGATTCAATTTATTTAGTACCGCTGAGTATATAATAAACGATGCTCCTGTTTAAAAAATTAATCATGTTGGTATTGCAACTACCGTTACAAAGTTGATTGAATATTCCGATGATTATTCTAGAAGTGCAGCTAGAAATCATTTCTGGTATAAGGATTATAATCAGGGAACCGATATCAACCCTATAAGTAGTTCATTTACCGTACCTGCAGGTGGAGCACTAGCAGGAACTGTGGTTGTCAGTTCTAAACCCAATCGAAATTATAATAAAGGGTTTGAGAAGAGATATAACAGAACTAAAAACAGCAAATTAGTAAATATATATTTACCATTATCAGAGTTGTTCGGATTCTTGAAAGGAAACAAACGATTTTTTCGAGGTGCATCGCATAGAATTTGTCTAAGAAGAAATGATGATAATAACATGATTGTAAGAAATGGGGATACTAATTGTAAAGTAGTCATTGAGCATTTATCCTGGAAAATTCCTGTCATAGCTCCTAGTATTGAAATGATGAGTGAATTGGAAAAGGGTTTGGCAAAGGATAAAAAGTATAATCTGATGTGGGAAGCTTGTAATACTTATAAAAGTGATGTTAGTCAGAATAAGGAACACACATGGAAAGTTGTGTCTGAGAGAAATAGTCCTACAAAAATCGTTGTGATGTTACAGAAAAATGAAAAGCATAACAACCAAAAAAAGAATAATATGGTGTTTGATCATATGAATTTGACGGATATAGAGGTTAGAATTAACGGGGATAAATATCCAGAAGAACCCCTCAAATGCGACTTTAGTGATGAGAAATGCACGTACTCTAATCTGTACAACAGATACATACATATGGGTTATAAACAATTAGCGTTTGATACTGGTAGTGTAGTCAATATAGAAGAATTTAAAGAAGTATATCCACTATTCTGTTTCGATGTTTCCAAACACGAGTCAAATATTTATAATGGAACAACTGCTGATATTGAAATAAGTATAACATTAAAAGATAATCAACCCATACCATATAATATTTACTGTGTTATATATTATGAAAGAAAAGCTACACTTGATATTATAAATAAAAATATGTATGTGAGTTTGTGAGTTTGGATTTTTATTAAAGAAATTCAGCCGCTAATAAATTGAGTCCATGAGCGAAGTTTTGTCTACAATCAGAATGAATAAATACAATGAGACAATCAGGAAAGAAGAACTAGTTCTAGGATTGAAATATGCCATTGTTAAAATGAGAATTGCTAAGACAAAATATGGTGATAAGTTGGTTGTCGTTATTAATCATAATAACAAAGCCTGTGATTTGTTTATTCCACAGAGATACAATGCAGTTGGTAATGAGTTGCTTCTAAAGAACAATCTGGTTTTGCAGCCTATTATGAGGGTAAATAAGAACTCTGACCAATATGTTGATATAGAACTGTTTACTCATTAATATGGCGGTATCATATTTTGATAAAAAATAAAAATGTAATTAGTAGTAGTTTATATGTAGTAAAGGGTAATATTTCCTATTTCTTGGGTCCTTTATTTGGGAAGTAAGAAAATAAAAATATCTTTAAAATGGGGGATAATTTGGAAAAAAGGATGTTAAAATTTAAGAAATTGATATTAAAATGGGGTTTTGAAATTGGGGGGCGGGTGAGCTAGGATCGGCTTTGTATAACTACTGTCGTTCACCAGAGCTGGCTCCGATAACTTCATATTGTGAACATTGCAAAAAAAGATACAGCCTACATCGTTTCCATGCTGTGTGCAGACCGCAATTTTGCTTTAACAGAACTTTTTAAACCCGCAAGATTGTCTCGCTTTAAATGCCGCAAGCGTAGTAATAATAATAATTTATTTGTAACCCACTTTCCTATAAAAAGACAAGCGGAATAAAATTACACAAAAAAGAAGAAAAAGACAAAAGCACATCTTAACCTTTATCTCGGACAGAAACACACGGATAATACTATGGTTTGGACCTAGGCACATGAATGCATTACTTGTTAACTTAGCACTAAGTAACTCAAAAGACTGAAGAATATCAGTGGCACCATACTTCTTAACAATGCGTGTATTACGGTACAGTATAGTAGAAATTTGCAATATCTAAAGTAAGCAAGTAGCGGGCGACGCTACGAGTATGTCCCGTTTGCAAAGCATAGGTCTTGGCGCGATTCCCTACTGTTACTTTGCTCTGTCTCACACAGACACTCAACTCAGTCCAGTTTATTTATAACCCTTCTCAACAAAAGGAGGGCGAGACGCCGTTAAGATGGAGAAAATACCGCTTCAGAAACTCTGGAGCTAAGATGGTCTGTTGTCCCCAGATGAGCCGTCTGTTTCCTCGTCGCTCGCGTCGCCTGTCAGGGTTGCCACATGTCGCACGATAGTGTGAATTGTCACTCGCTCTTGTCCTACGTAGGACATAAAAATCACTCTATTTCAGAAAATTCCCAAATGTGTCATTTTTGCAGCAGGGATTCCGACCATAAGTAACTATTTCAAGTCTTTTCATGAAAGTAAAATTAAGATGTGTCATTTTCACAGAGGCGATTCCGACCAAAAGTGAACATTTCTTGAAAATAGATTTCACTCTCAGTTCACTCTCTGTTTTGGGCCAAAAATGACTCTCTGAATATTTTCGATGTGGCAACCCTGTCGCCTGTGCGTCGGTCCGAGAGGAACACTGGCAATCGGTTTTTACCGATCCTGCCCATTCATCAGCTCAGATTGTAGATAGTTTTGTACCAGCTTTTGTTTCATATCGTTTCGTGTAATGTGTATTAGTGAATTTGTTGTTATTGATTGTTCAAGCAGACCACAAAAAATGGTCTTTCTAACACCCACACAATGATAACCATCCCTACTGCCACTATGAATGTTCAAAACCACAAAAAACACCATAAAACAGTTAGCAAATAAACATAAACAAACCGAATTTCCTAGGGTTGAAATAATTCGGTCTGGACTAAATCTCAGCCGATTATCCGGGACAGCCGTTGTGGGCCAAACTTGTGGCACGTAGGGAGCCAAGGATCAATATAATAATTTCCATCTAATGCTCCAACTATTTATTATAAATATAAATAAATTAAATAACCAAGACCAGTGTGGTACTCCTGAAGACATACAAAAATATCAATTAAGTCTTATAATTCTTTGCTAATCAAACGCGGAAAATTTCGTCATCTGGAAAAGAAGACGTTTTGCGTGGGTTTTTTCTCGAGCCAAAACAGCAACCCGACAATCAAGTTCAAATCTAAATAAACTGGTGGCTTCCGATCAGTAGGAGATGGTAAACAGAATGTTTGGATTAAGTCTTTAATTGTTATTATGTTGTTTTTAACTTCCTAACTGTCTTCGACGACCTCTATTAACCTTAAGCTGTTTAAATAAAGTTGGTTGATACAGAATAGTCGTCAAAACCGCCTCATCCCGCACTGGCTAGCAAGTCTTTTTCTTACAGAAACCTTCGGATCTACAATCTGCAAACCAAGCGTGTTCTCTATCGGATTTCCAAAGCTAGCCTCCACCTGCCTCAGACAGGCGAGGAGCCGACCCAAGTTCGACTGTTTTACGATGACACCCTTCAATCTTTCTGCCGTCGCCTGTGCTTCACGCCAGATGGCGAACTGCTCATTACTCCCGCTGGACTCTTGGAGATTCCGGGTAGCGTGGTGGGAGATAAGAGTGGGGAGGAGGGGGTAGGAGCCCCTCAGAAACAAGAAAAACCGACGAGGATTAACTCAACATACGTATTTAGCAGGCAGAATCTCACTAAGTGAGTTTTTTTCTCCTTTTTTTTAACTTTCTATTTTGGGATCCCAAAATGTAAGTCAAATCGCAAAGTTGTCCGTCTGTCTGTTAGCACGATAACTCTCGAAGGGACTGAAATATTTTGTTCAAATTTGATGTGAGGATCCTTTGGGTCAAAGTGCAGACCAAGTTCGTAGATGGGCTCCATAGCTGTATATTTCGTGGTAGCAGTAGGGTTTCAAATCAAGGGGCAATTTTTTTTAGAGCTAGTCAGATAGACGATTTGGTGCATATGGCAAGGAGTTACGCTGAATCTGAATACGAAAGTTTTTTCTCGCCGAACAAGCAGTTCACCCGGAATCCGGCAAAACCCAGAAAATTTGCTGAAAGTACCATGCGTAGTCGAATACATTCTCGATGCCGTGCCCGGTGCAGACGAGCGGAGATTAGTAGCTACAGGGAATGTCACAATTCGTTATCTCCAGGTTACCTCTACAAACGGGTCATCGCAGTAGAACAGCAGACAAGAAAAGTCGATAGTAACAGACTATTGGTTGTTTGACATTGCGACGTCACTGCAGAGGCGGGTCATACACGTCGGCTATGGTTCTTGTCCACTCGTTGCGCAGCGGCTAAGAGGGAAGTAGACGGGCGTCAACCCGAAGCTCAGCAAGTAGCACTAGCTCTGCTCAGTTTTGTCGGGGTATCCATAGTCGGTGCATGGGACCAAAGACGGAGGTTCTTGGCTTATTTGTTTTTGTGGCACTTGCAACCTCTGGCTCAAGTGCCATGTACCGATCGCAATTCCGTCTGCCCTGGATTGCGAGTTAGGGTACTTCCAGATGTGCTAGGACGATGAAACTTGGCGAGGCATATTCAGGGACCCGACTAAACTAACTTGGAAATAATCAGTTTCCGGATCCGACCATCTGGGGATGGGGTGGAGGGAGGGGGAATCCGGAAAATTAAGTCGTGCGTAACTTTCGACCGACGGGTGATTGGATTCGCATGAACCTTACTAACTGGATAGAAGACATGTCTTTGATGTCCTATTTGAAGTCTGGACCGGATTCGACAGCTGTGGGGGAGGGGGGGGGCGGAAATCTCGCAAAACGGTTAGAATAGAGGGATCGGAGTGAAATTTGCTGGGAAGAACAAGCATATGCTCTAGATAAGTCTTTCACACAATTGGACTGGATCTGGACACTTTAGGGGAGGGGGGGGGGGGGGCTCGGAATTCCGGTGATACCGGTTTTGGAGATTTTCACAACGAAACTTGGCAGTCATATCAAGGACCCGATCAAATTGACTTGCGCATAAAAATTTTCTCGATCCGATCGTCGTGGGGGGAGTGGAGAGAGGGGGAATTCGGAATATTGAGTCGTGTGTAACTTTGGAACGGGTGATCGGATTCCAGTGAAATGCAGAAATTGAACAGAGGACATGTCTCTGATGTTCTTTTTCATGTCCGTGCCGGATCAGACAACTGGTGGGGGCGGAAGATACATGACCCGCTTAGACTGGAGAGTTCGGGATGGAACTTGGTGGGAATAACAAACAAATGCTCTAGATAAACCATTTAAAGAACCGGATTGGATCCGGGCACTGTTGGGGAAGTTGGGGGGTGGAGTCGGAATTCCAGTGATCGCGAGTTAAGGTAGCCTACTTCGTGCTAGAACGATGAAGCTTGGCTAGAACGTTAGAGATTCGAAAAGATTGGCTTAGAACTCGTCACTTCCCAAACCCTACCATTATTAAAAGTACTAATCTTAACCACAAAGTAAATAAAAATACTTTTAAGCAAACTATACATTTTCATGATCCCCATAGGACCATGATCATTTTTGACTCAAGAGCTTTGCTTACAAATGAATTTCTAGCTCCCTTAAAGTGCATCTTAACCGCAAAGTCAAAAAAGTACTTTGACCGAACAACACATTTCGGCACATGATCATTTGTGCCACAAGGGTTTTGCTTAAAAATTAATTTCTAGCACCCTTAAAGTGCGCATCTTAACCGAAAAGTGAAAAAAAACAATACTTTTGACCAGACTATGTATTTTAGTAATCCCCAAGGGCCCATTATCGTTTTTGCCTCAGGGGTTTTGCTCAAAGATGCATTTCTAGCGCCTTTAAAGTGCGCCTCATTACAGTCAAGTTCAAAATAAAATACTTTTCACCAAACGGTACATTCTCGTGGTTTCCGAGGGTCAGCGAACATTCTTATCTCAAGGGTTTTGCTTGCAAATGATCAGAATAAACCACGAAAAGGCAAATTCCATATTTCATCCTCTGAACCAGCCTTGCAAGTGCCATATGAGCTTCTAGCTCTTGTTGATTTGAGTAAATGACCCCTCTTACTTATACTGCCTTTTAAATTATCATTAGCTACCCTGTGGAATTAGAAGCTTCAGAAATCCCTATCCTTCGCAACTGTTTCGTTTTGCGCCTATACAACTTTTTAGTGCCTTTACGACCGAGCTGAGGATGCCAGTCGAGCAACGCAAACTTTGCCGAAAGCGTCGAGTCCACCGACAACTCTAACAAAAAGCCCGAAAAGCTTCAGAGTAAAAAAGCCTTATATTCAGTTACAGTCAAACAGGGGCACCTCCTGCGGTCTCACTCTCATATGTGAGATCTACGCCAAAGAATGCGAAGTGTGCCCGGGGCGAAGCTGTTGCCCCCCCCCCCCAAGTCCTCCAAGGTATTACTTGATTTAATCCTACTGGAAAGGTGCGACATAATTATCCGTTGGCCAATCTCTTTAATTGGTCGCTGGAGACTTCATTTAATGTTAGATTTTCGGGCCGAGACGTTCACTTTGATTCGTGACTCGACCGGAAATCGAGCCGAGACGAGTCCGAGTCCTGCTCCGTGAACGACGAGTCCGGGTCCTTGAAAAAGGCGTCTCGAGACGAGTCCAGAGTCCGAGTCCACCGTTGAGGCCGAGTTCATGGCCTCTTTCAGCTGACCTTGTTTCGCTATCCGCAGGCCCGCCATCTACTTGCCGTGCCATGAGAGTTGTACCGTCGCAGTCCGGTGCTGCCCTCTCTACTTCAGTCTCCGTGGCAAAAACACAAAGAAACCCGCCATTGGTTTACCGTACAGGATAGTATACGCTGTGGCAACTGCGTCGTCTGTAATTCTGTACGATACTGAGCAGCTAACCCCTTTTGCGAAAGTTGGGAACTTACACTACACGAGGCTGAGCGACCTTACCTGGTAAGTCATTATACTTTCATTAGTTTAATAACGACGTGCTTCTTTCTTCCTTTACTTATTTCTTAGTTACTTGGAGATTTGTTTTTATTTTGTAGGCTTCGATCATGTTCCACCCTTATAACAATAGTAACTTTTCGTTACTATTTCCGTTCCAACCTCACGAAAAGTTACTACGCTGACCGTTCCAACCTTCTGGAAATAGTAACTATTTGCTTACCATGCTCGGGAGCGTAGTAAGCGTGGTAACTACGGATCTCTGTAACGTGATTGACTGGATTACTCCGTGGAGTGATATATTGGCGAAAATAGAAAAATATGTTCCAGCCTTGAAGCCAAGAAGCCAAAATTCGTGACGTCATGCATAGTAACCAGGATAAGTAGGGTGGAAAACGCCCTACATCAGGTTTATACAAAATCGTGTTCCGTGTAAAACATTAAAACAATGGCTACAAACGGAAAGTCAGCTACGATGTTTGACAGCGATATTTCGGCCCGTCGTGGCACGTGTAATGTATGCCAGCAAATCTGTTCTTTGCAAATATACCCCCCCCCCCCCCACTCTGGGGTAACTTAAGGCATAGTTTTATCAAAATGTGAATATTAAAAATAAGAGTTGAACAAAAAAGATTTGATACGTACATGATCACAAATATTTAAGACGATTTTCGATTTCGTGGTAGCTATCAAGAATCTGCAGATTAGAGTTTAGGACTAGAACTCTTCTCTTTGGGGGGCTCTGAAACCGAAAAGGATGAAAAAAGGGAAAAAATTGTTTTTGCTGGCATTTTCCATAAATTTGTCATATCAGTCAATTAATCTACTTCGTGATATTACACATCACATTTTAAAACTACACTAAAACAGGACTGTTCAGTTGTTATAAGTCGTATTTTGTTCACAAAACTTTACCAGTAAGGGATTGGCAGAGTTAAGCAGGCGACTAGAAGTTAGACGAGCTTAAATACCTTTTTTCAATTGATAGAGCGACACTGTTTTGGCTATTGGGCTATTTAAAAAAAGATTACCTAATGGATGAATCAGCTAAGATGTCCTTCAGCGATATTTCGGACCTTCTTGGCCAGGGTCCTCTTCCATCTACCTTCCTGCTTCCTCCAGCTACGAACCGAGGGGTTATCAACCCCCCGACACCTGCTGTACACCCTTTCCCGTTACCGATGGCGGCCATAAATTTTGCGAGTCATCTTTCAAACGCTTCTAAAAATGCTTATTTTGATGTTTTAACAAGTGGCAACCGGTGCCGGCTACCGAAGGGGCACCGCGGCACCGGACACTTGCTGTACACTGAAATCGAGAGTGGGTGACCCCTCGCTACCAACCTGCAATAGCGATCATTAGGGCAGTTTTTTTTTATTCCAGCTGTAGCCTAAAGAGTCTGTCCTGGTATTGGACTGACATGATCTAGCTGTACACTAAAATCGAGAGTCGGTGATCTCTCGCTACCAACCTGCAATAGCGATTATCAGGGCAGGTTTGTTTCTACCAGCTATAGCGTAAAGAATCTGTCCTGGTAGTAGACTGACATGATCTAGCTGTACACGAAATTGAGAGTGGGAGACCCCTCGCTACGAACCTGCAATAGCGATTATTTTTTTTATTTTTTTTAATACCGCGTAGCTTCTTTTTCCTTTCTTCTTGCTTTAGATCGAACTAAAACAAGTCGCTACGTCTCCACCTCCAACTCACGGACGCTAATACGAAACTTAACTCACTACACTTTCGTCTTAAACCTACTATCTTTTTATACTTTTTCAACTCTAAATTTAACTTCTCTTTTCAAACTTTTTATTTTTCGAATAAACATTCTCGTAAAAACTCACTACCTCTTTCAAAAAAAACTTCCTCCGTAAGGTCTGAACCTACAACCGAAATCTGCCCTTTTTTTTATTTTTCTAGCAATATTAAGTTTTACCGAACACATTTTACAACCATGAAATTTCTTTTCTTCTGGCAAAAAAACAAAACATTTACCATTTTTTCCAGTTCGAATCAGAAATAAACAACCAACAAAAAACAAAAACTCCAACTCACGCACTACCTGTTTCAAGATACTCTACCGTCGTTAGAGAATCTCTCTTACAGTGGCAAAAGAATTTACTTCAATTAAAAAAAAAACAAAAAAACCTTAAAACTTATTCCTTCACTCACCTACAAAAAACAACCAAAAACGAACCACCAAACTCCCGATTTAAAATCTGCTTCCTTTACAACAACAAAAGACTAGCAAGGAAATTCTAAATATCACTTCAAAACCTTAAAAAAATAGCGATTATTAGGGCAGGTTTGTTTCTTCCAAGCTATAGCCTAAAGATTCTGTCCTGGTAGTAGACTGACATGATCTAACGAAGCCGCCGTCAGATTGGAGAGCTTATAACTCCATAACTTCTTCTGCCGAGGATTTCTCAAGGGAACGCCCTATTTCCACTTTTACAACCTAAAAGGATAAAGCTTATGTGTGCCGCGGAAAGCCAACTTTCACAAAATGTCGGAAAGTTTAGCAGGCTTCTTATTGTTTTATTCAGATTCCTAGCACTTCTGAAAGCAAGATACCCTAAATTGACATATCCAGAGCTCTCACACTCATAAAATCAAGAGACAGTAATATGACATATTTCGAGGAACTGAAGGGAAATAATGCTCGATCTTTTGAAAGGACACTCTCTTGTATTTTTTTGAACGATTGTTTTCGAAACGTTCAGGCTGCCAAACTTGACTTGAACTCCCCGGCGTAAGTCGCCCTCTCCACTAGCTATGATTAAAGCCCTTCAACCCGGTTAAGGGGTGGGTTGTCTGCGAAACTTCCCGTGGCGAAACGTCCCCGTGACAAAAACGTCTCCAGCTAAAAAACATGACAATTGCTTGTTTTAGGATTTTCAGGTGTTTATCAGACAGTGCATTCTTTCAAAGCGGGCTATTTTTAGACGATGGCACTGAAATGAAAAGATTTTTTGTTATGTTAATTGGCTTACTTTTGTGCTGTATCTAATCGACCTCTCTTCTATTCGCTATATTTGATTAACAATTGTGATATAACTCAATGGTCTGTTTTGCCACTACGTCTTCTCAAAATGGGCAACAACCTGGCGACTAGAGTTCAACATCCAGAAGTGCAGATCATTACACTTCGGGAAAAAAAAACCCAAGACACACATACTCCATGACTAGCAAAAATGACAATAGACAGGAAATGATCTCCACAAGACAAGAGAAAAACCTGGGCATTCTGGTAGATAAAGACCTCAAGTTCAGCCAACACACCCAAGCAGTAGTTGCAAAATCCTTCCAGACCCTTGGCCTGATCAAAAGGGCATTTAGCTCTCGATCCCCACAAGTAATAACAAAGCTATACAAAGGCCTGGCACGACCAAAAGTCGAATTTGGGATGTGCGTAGAAACACCAATAAACAAGGCGGATCAGGCAGCACATGAGTCTGTACAAAGAACAGCCACTAAATGCATCAAAGGATATAGCACCCTGGACTATCAAACAAGATTAACGAAGTTAAACCTGCCAACCCTTTGCTACCGTCGCAGACTTGGTGACCTCATTATGGCACACTCTTGGAGACAGACACCAACGTGTTCCAGCTAGAACAGAACACCCGAACCACAGGACACTCCAAGAAGTTTTTCCGGAAGAGAGCTACAACCAAGAAGCGAAACCAATTTTTTACTAATCGAGTGGTACCGCTATGGAATTTCCTCAGTCATAACACTGTCATGGCAGATAGTGTGGACGCCTTCAAGTCTTCGGTTGACAAAGACTGTACTCGGAAGCCTTGGAAAACTGCATGGGATTCCGAAGATGCGGCCCTCTCCACCCATCACTGAGCCAGCGCACGACAGGATTACCTTTCGCTGGCAAGTGCGATTTTAAGGTAATTTAAGGAAATACTTCGAAGATATTGTACCTCGGGTTATGCGCCTGAAGACCAAGGCGAACTACTAAATCGATACTTGGGGATGTTTTGCCATGGGGACGTTTGTTTTGCCATTGGGACGTTTCGCCACGGGGACGTTTTGCTGTCGACTTTTTTTCCGCGGGGACGTTTCACAACTAAAGCCGCTTTCACATTGACGCGTCGTTGCGATTGCTGCGTATGCGTTTGTCTTGTGCTGCGTACAGGTTGCGTTTGAGAATCTTGTTTTGTTGTTGTTGTTGTATTTATTCGCTTTACGTTTGACGTCATCTTTATTGTTGTTGTATTTGTTCACTTTACGTCATTTTATCTTGATACAGTTATTTGTTGACAAAAAACCGGAAATTCGGCTAGTCCGTGAATGGTTTGATAATAAATTGAACTGTATAGCGTATCTTTTACACCTGCGCGGCGAGCTTTCACGGGGGATGTGTATTTACGTTTTCCTTTCTCGATTTCTTATGCCGATCTCTCGTTTCTTTCATCATTACTAAGTTTTTCTTCATCGTTAGTTGGTTTTCTCCAGTTTCAAAAAGTCAATTTTTCACTGAAAAATCTGATGCGTGTGCGTCGACGCAATGCAAGAATAGAACTTGGTTCTGTTCTTGTGTTGCGTTTTATTTGTCTGCGTAAGCTCTGCGTTGCGTCACCTCAAGCGCGACGCATAGTTTGTGCAGCTCAGTGAGAAAGCCTCAACGCGTCAGTGTGAAAGCGGATTAAGCCGCAATGGGTAGTATTGCCATAAATTGGTGACAGCAGTGGGACCTGGTGGCATGGTATGTTTCGAAGGAGAGCGCTGTAAAGTGGCGTTCAGATTGGCTCACGTGTCGTTTCTAAAGAACCCTGCTTACGAACCGTCGAGCAGTTTGACAGTGCCATGGCGCATTAAACTAAACAGGCTTCTATGTGTTTCTGACTCGAAGTTGTTATAAGAACGATATTGGGGAGTCGTCTGTCGAACGTTTGGGAATAGAAGAAACGAACCTGCAGTTGATTGGACAGGAGAACAAACGAACCTGCAATTCATTGCCACATCAGTTAATTTAAAGGACCCTTCTTGCTTATTCTGCCTTTCGTATTATCCCTAGCTCCCTTATGGAATTACAAGATTCCGAAATACCCGCCTATTCCGAAATACCCGCCTTTCGCCCTTGTTTCGTTTTGTACTTTACGTCGTGACTTTTAGCGCTTTTTGAGCCTAGCCGAGTTTTGAAAGTCACGCAACGCAAACTTCGCCGAAAAGTTCAAGGTCTGTCAACAACTCTTTCACAAATAAGGACATGGATATATTTCATTTTGAAGACACTGTAGAGCACCTTCTGTTTTGTTCTTCTTTTGTTTTACCCACTTTTTTTCTTCTTCTTCAACTTCAAAATTGGCTTTGGGTCTGGCTTGGAGCCAATCCCTTTCCACCTTTCTGTTCTTCTTCTCGTCTGATAACTAAAGCAACATATCTCAAATATACAGTAGCGGTATGCTTATTTGAACACTTCTCTAACTGTTTCCCTACCCTGGCTTTGTTACTTGCTTATAAAACACTTAAATGGGAAGGAAAAATAAGGAGCTTGATATCAGCTAATATTCAACTATTTCAGGATTATCATGCCATAAACTTTCTTTAGAAATTCAGTTGAATATTATTTTACTTTGAATTTGTAATGTGCTTCTTCTTCTATTTGAGGCGTCTGTTGGTTCGAACCGCCATCTCATGGCTGAAGATGCGTTCCTACTGGCAAAGTATTCAGATTGTGAAAGGAAATGCAGGTGGCATTGGATATTCAAAAATTATAAAAATGTGAATCGTTTTTTGGCAAGTATTTATAGTAAAAAAAATGCCTGATTTGGGTTTTTAGTTTTTTCTTCGACGACCCTTCACTGCTAGGTGGCGTTCACATAAGCATACCTCTACTATACACCAGCCGGGTAAGTATATAAAAATATAAAATAATAAACACCACCGAAAAAATACATGAAATTGCAACAAGTGCTCGAATAGAATAGAACAGAATAGAATTTTATTTGTCGAGAGCAGCTGTCACAGCGTTACCGCCGAATTTGACCTTTTTGTCATTGAGCAAGAGCTTTAAATGCTTGCGCACACCATATGGTAACTCGATTCGTGGTATAGCTTTTTAGTATTATGTTTAGTGCGTGTATATATTTTCCTCAGTTTCTTTTCTTCTTTTCTTTTTCTTTATGTACTCCGCTTTTTGGGATCCCAAAACGTAAGTGGAGGGATAAATATGACATCGCAAAAATGTCCGTCTGTCTGTCTGTCTGTGAGCACGATAACTCCCGAAGGGAATGAGATATTTTGACGAAACTTGGTGTGAGGATTCATTGGGTCAAGGGTAAGGTCAAGTTCGTAGATGGGCTATGTCGCTCCACATTTAGGGGTGGAGGAGGGGGTTCAAATTAAGGGACAAACCAAATATTTTTAAACAGCTAATGTGATAGTCAATTATGGGGTAAGAAGGCATGCTGAGCACGATAGTGAAAACCATTTTCTCGCCGGACAAGTAGTTCGTCCGGAATCCGGCAGAAACCGGAAATTTGGTTAAAAGTAAAAGTTTAATTTGAAGTTGATTAATGTTCGATTTAAGGGTAAAAAGACATGCTGAACACGATGGTGAAAATCATTTTCTTGCCGGACAACTAGTTCGCCCGGAATCCGGCCGAAACCGGAAAATTTGTTAAAAGCAGAAGTTTGATTAGATGACAGATTAAGGGGTAAGAACAGAGGCTGAGTCGGTATATGACAATCGTTTTTACACGGACATATAATTAGTCCGGAATCCGGCTGTAACCGGATTTTTTTTAAGTCAAACTTTTATTCAAAGTTGATTAGATGTTATTTATAAGGATAAGGAGATACGCTGGATTTTTTCTAAATTTTCTTTTTTTGCTGGACTAGTAGTTCGCTCGGAAATCGGGCGAAACCGGAAACTTGGCAGAAGTAAAGCAGGAAGTCTCGGTCAGTATCGTCAAAATAGATATGGCTTATAGAGGTATATCTGAACTTGGTTTTCTCTTATGATTAGCCTGTCCAAGACTGGATCTGACGAAGACAAGACCTGATTTTTGAGACCCCATCGATGCCTTTGGTCTTGTTCTCTTTTGTAAGCGGGCAAAAATAAATATATATATATATTCCCTCGCTACGAATCTAGAGCGTATGATTAAAGCAATTGGTATCTAGGTGAGGAATGTGACTCGTCAGCGGAGGATTGAGGGAGGATCTGGTCCGAGACTAGCCGAGTTCATTGCCCATCCATCCTTCCACCCCCCCCCCCCCACCAATCTTTCCTCTCCCTCGTTAATCCCTCAGCCACTTGCTCTGGTGTGCGTCATCTTTGACACAAAAAAGACAAGGGGATCTCATAAGATCCCTCATTAAGTGATTGGGGGGAGCCGTGAGGTTTCCGGTCAGTTGGAGCGAGAAATTATGAGGTCCTGTTCCGGAAAATATCGGCTTAGAAAAATCTCGGGAAGTGTGTTATCGGTTGCGATTAGATAGTGTGGGTGGGGGAGTCTTTTGGAGGGGGCGGCTCACCCTGTCAGAGATTTGATATTACTTTCTTTCTTCTGTTACCTGTTGTTAAGAGTAATTAAACGTTCAAAAAAATAAAGTAAACGCTTTTAGTTTTTAATTTCAGTTCATTTAATAATAAAGCAAAACATATCTCTAGTGCGGGCAGAGCCCAAATACGATTTTTTTTTTAGTTATAAACAGAAATAAAATAAGTTGTCAACAGATAATGCTAAAGATCATTATACTGCTTTACGAAGCTCGGCACAAAGCTTCTACTGTAACGCATAAGGCGTATTCTCGCCGTTCCCCGAGGACTCCTCGGGGAATCGAAGGGAACGGCGAGAATAGACGGAGTCACTCCACGCGGACTCCGCGTACAGAAACAGCGAGACACAGGGAATGCTTCCAAAATAGATTTTGTTCGAAAAAAAAATATGCAGTTGACGAAGTTAGTCTGGATCCACTTTATTTTTGGTTTTGTTTATTCTGATTGTTTTTAATTAATTTTACATTGCACCAACACCAGCAAAAATTGATTCCCCTCCGAATCTGAAATGGAGTCCTTTTTTATGATGGTGATGCTAATCGGAGCATTCCCCGTCTGTGGGAACGAGAATACGGGGAGCGAGTCCCCGGGACAAACAAAAACGCGGGCACTCCTCAAGTGGAGTCCTCGGGGAAGGGCGAGAATACGCCTATAGTGTTACAGTAGATTGGGGTCAGTTTGGGAACCTTAGCCTAAAGGAAAATTTGTATCAAAATTTGATAAAGTATTAAAATACAGTATTAGAAGTTTCATAACAGACAATACAAGGATGCGCGGTTTCAACTGATGACACTTCGGATGTTAACTGTTATGTTTTTTAAACATTACGCATTAAGACGTAATGCGTAACAGTCGTTGTCAGGAAGAACCGAAAAACCGCCGAAAAAGCATCTGCTGACTTCCCATATTATGGGTTATGCGGGATAAACAAAAAAGTCAGCAAATGTTTTCCGGCGGTGCTTCGGCTCTTTTTGTATGCGTAACGTTTGAAAAACGTATAACAGCTAACATCCTAAGTAATATCTGTCTAAAACTGCGCATCCTTGTGTTATCTGTTGTGAATGTTCTGACAGTGTAGATAGTATGGCTAGCGTGGCTGCGAAAATACAGCGAGAGCAGTAGAAGAACAGAAAATAATTTTGCTGGAAATGCATCAGCAAATATTCAGTTATCGCGATTAATTATCAATCGTTGTAGCCTACTAGGTTATAACATAATCTTCTTTGACTCCGCGTAATGTTCAAGAAAGACGTGTTTTTATTATGGAAGTTTGAGGTTACATTCAGACTCGGCGGTCACTTATTAAATATCGTTTTTGGTCGCCGGTCGCTGTTCGCCGTATCGCCGGTCGCTGTTCCCTTGTCGCTGTTCGCCGTAGCTGGTCAACGTTAACTTCAGCAAAAACAAATTCAGCGTTTTGTTTGGCACTACATCCAATCTTGTTTCTGAGCAATAATTTTCTTTTCTTAAGTTTTACCGATAAGGGCTGAGATAAAACAATCTAGTTTACCCAGCACTTATTCACTTAAATAGGCTCTGAGGCCCGATGAAAATGCGCTATACTTCGTTGCTTCGCTATTCAAGAATAATCGATTTTTTCATGTCGGATTTGCGGTATATGTGTACCTGTGTTGTATGCTTGACTAAAACGATCTACGAAAAATAAGTGTTCACGCAGTGAGCTGTGTCCACGGAGCTCATTTTTGGCAACTTGAAACCCACGTGTGTTGAGATTCAAAATTTCCGCGTCGTAGTAGAACGTTTCGTTTTGAGGACGGCCGTAGATGTTCTCAACGGCATACTAGAGCATGTAGTGAAATAAAAACCTTAACACAATCCAAATAATCCAGTGAATAGATAAATGACACACAAATAAGTTGGGTTTTCAGTTAAACTTTAAATGGATAAATTCCAACTTTTCCTTTGTCGCTCTTTGTCGCATTTTTTATTTATAAACTTTGAACGTCGAACTTGGTAAGCTAGCGAATTTTGAATTTTCCTTGGATGAAATGGCGACCGGGCAAGGACTGTCAGAGTTGAAAAAAGTGTCTATTAAGCAAACGGTGAACTTCGACGGACGTTTTAAAACGAAATAAACAACCGGCCAAGCCAACGGCCAACAAAATTTCGATGAAAAATGCAACTAATGTTATCAGACTCACTTGTTGATGCTTTATAATCTGGGTTTGTTGGTGTGTTGTGACGGGGGGAGGGGGGGGGGGGGGGGGGTAAATGATGGCTGAAATCGTGGTATTCTGTCATTTGGAAGAGACCTTGAATTTTCTCTTTTTCACGATTTTGTCGTATGTAGTTTTAGGAGCGAACAAAAAATTTGCTCAAATTTGTAGTAGGCTAAGTGCCCGAGCAAGAGCGTTAAACGTTTGCGCAAGCAACATACTTCTTGTATGTTAGATAGTCCTTCAGCCCAAGCTGACTGCGAATCGTATTTGACGGTGCAAAACGGATAAGTCAGCTACATTTTATTAGAGCTATATTTTCATTTTCAAGCTTGAGCGACTTGAGCCTGAAGAGGACCCGTGCCAAGAAGGGCCGAAATATAGCTCTAATAAAATGTAGCTGACTTATCCGTTTTGCACCGTCAAATACTTATTATATGTATATATTTTAGTGTCTTTTTTCTTTCTTTTTTATATGTACTTCGTTTTTTACCTTTTGAAAGCTGGCAAAAATAAATATGTATAGATAATATATATATATATCTTTCCTCCGTTTTCAAGCCCTCAAATTTAGGAACGAGATCCTTAGCCTAGTTATAGCCCCAATTTAAAAAATAAAAATCTGCGATATCGTTTCTTTTCTGGTAAATGCCCTGGAGCAAGAAATAGTTTTCACTTGCTTTGATGAATAATTTTTTGAGAGAATTATGGGTTTATTCTAAAAAAGACAACACGCTTCAGTGCTCAGCGGCTAACCTATAAGGGACCAAATAACCGTAAAAAATCAATGAAAAAAAAGTATTATTATATCTAAATCAATTATCTTCACAGGTCTGAGGACGGGCGGATTCTTGTCGTTTCGTCAACCGACGGGTACTGCTCCGTTGTAACCTTCGCCGAAGGTGAGCTTGGAGACATCTACCAGCCGGACAAAACCCAAACTCAAGAATCCACCCCTCAGACGCAGGAATCAGGTAGCGACTTCAACCCTTCAACCCAACCCTCAACTCAAAGCCTGGTAAGTGACATTGAACCCTTACCTCCCACTCAAGAAGAGGATGTGATATGTCTTACCGATTCGCCGGTTCGGGAAACCAATCCCGAGGTGAAGCCTACTACCCCCTCCTCCGCCCGTATAGGTAGGCGGGTGAAGCTCGTAACCCTTTCCAGCCCGAAGTCGAAAAAGAAGTTAAATACGGAGTAGGGATCTGGATGCCTTTTATATATTTTATATTTTAATATGAGTAGATATTATATACATGTTTTGTAGATGGTGGAACCAGGCCAGACTATCAAGGATAAGCTTCCTTAAAGGACCTGTCTTACCTATAATGGTAACGCAACCTACTTCTATAATCACTCCATATATTTCTAAACCCGGAGACCCCAATTTCGTACGGTACATTCTAACCCCTCTAGCACACGCTGATTTTCTCACTTGCCGTGTTGCCGTTTTTCCATCAGAAAAACTGGTTATGTAAATTGTTTTTTCGCTGTAAGTCAGTGGGTCTCGGAAAAGGCTTAAAACAGCCAAAACCGTGGGTTATCTGTTGAAAGCACAGCCTAGTTTTAAAGTATTCAAATATTTTAAAATACTTTAAGTTGAAAAAGTAAATAGTGCGAGGGGTCCTTTAAAGGACCCCTCACACCTTATTCCGCCTTTTATATTGTCCCTAGCTCTCTCGTGGGATAATAAGCTTCTGAAAACACCGCCTTTCTCCGTTGTTTCGTTTTTACCTAATACCTTTTAGCGCTTTTTCGGTCTAGCGGAGTTTTGACAGTCACGCAACACGCGCAACGCAACACAGATTTCGCTGAAAGCTTCAAGTTTGGCCGACAGCTCTTTCGCACATAAGGACATGAGAAGCCTCAGATATTGTTTCCATTGTGGTAGACATGGTTGACCATCAGGTCTACCTTCTATTTTGGACTTTTTTTGTTTTGATTCGTTTTCTCACTTTTTAACCACTGCGCATTCACTTTTCAAATATTTTGCGTCCAGCCGCCACGTCGGAGAGCAGGAAGGCTGGTTAGATTCGACAAACACTAACAGGAACATCACTCATTTCACGTGGCAAATAATGGTATTTTTTAAAACCGATAATTCCGAGCCATATTCATCGCGAAAAGGTCATTTCTAGTGAGAATTGTGCTTTGAAGCACACCTCTCACTATTAACTATTTATGTTCCAAGATTGATTACTATTTGAATACTGTGAAACTAGGCTTTGCTTTTCACAAATTATCCACGGCTTCGGCTGTTTGAAACCTTCTCCTATGTCCATTGACTTCCAGCAAAAACTCGGCAATGCTGAGATAACCGGTTTTACGTACCAATAGCATCATACGGGAACACTCGTCGGGAGATGGAAAATAGTGAACCGCGGCAACTGCAAAGATGAGTGAGGTGTCGCTAGCGGATATAAAATATCTGGGTCTCCGGGTTAAGAATTAATAAATGCAATTGCGATAGTTGGTAGCATTGGCATTATAGGGACGACGGGACCTTTAAAAGAAATGCAGTAGAGGTATGCTTCTCTGAACGTTAGCTGTGAGCCTTGCCATTTTCATCCACTTGCTGTGACAATAGTTGTTACGAAGGGTCTTCATATGTCTACCAGTAGCATATTTATAGTTCTCATCTGGTTTACCTTTTAAACTCTAGTCAGAATAAAAAGGAATTATTGTTTCTGTATTCGAGACCAGGTCCTAATGTAACGCTTCCCGATGAAAAATTTGTAGCCTGCGTAGTAGTATGGTAGTAGTACGAAAACGTTGCATGTAATACTATGTAATAGCAAAGAATACTATCATTTAATGTGCCTCAGACTGGTCCAATCTTATGTAGTAGTATCCAGTAGCATCCTGTCTTGCCATAGTAGCATCCAGTCTTGCCAATAGTAGCATATAGTAGTATTTATTCAAACAATGCTTACAACGGGTACGTCAGCTACGATTCTTCATCTGCGATATTTCGGCCCTTTTTGGCATGGGTCCTCGTCAGGCCGTCAATCCTCTGGTTCAACTTCGGGGAAGGAAACAAACCTGTAATAAATAACTGAAGATTCTACCGACTATAAATATCTTATTAAAGTAAGTTATCTTCAAATACCACTATAATGAAAAAACTAGTCCTGAGATTTAATTTTTGACACGGACTGTCATCGCCCCAATCGTCCAGCAAAAACAGCGTCACTATTTCGTGCCTAGATCTCCAACAACACCTTCAGTTGGTAAAAATCCTAACGGGAACGAAAGACACAAAATAGTATAAACTTAATTGGTCATAACACTTTTTTTCTAAGTGAAAAGGTGTTATTCTTGAAAGTGTTATGCGCAATCTGTTATGAAACTTCTGACAGTGTAGTCATTTTCTAGGCAGAAAAGTGGCGCAGATCATAGCAGATCGCGGTGACGATTCGAAGTGAAAACACAACAGTGAGTAGAGTACAGTAAGCGAAAACCATACGAACAAATTTACGCCTTCGATAAGACGCTACCGTGTTGGAAGACCACGTGAGCAACTAAGAGCGTGTTCCACCCTCGTACCAATAGTAACTATTAGTTACTATTTCCGTTCCAACCTCACGAAAAGCTACTACGCTGACCGTTCCAGCCTTCTCGAAATAGTAACTAATAGTAACTATTTGCTTACCACGCTCGGGAGCATGGTAAGCGTAGTAACTACGGATCTCTGTCACGTGATTGGTCGGATTCATCCGCGGCATGATATTCTGCTGGGAAATAGAAAAATCGTTCCAGCCTTGACGACAGAAAGGCAGAATTTGTGACGTCATGCGTAGTAACTACGGTAAGTAGGATGGAACACACTCTAAGTGAGCTGAAAGGAAGAGCTCTTCCTTTCAGGCCATATAGTTGAGCGGCCATGGCTTGGGCAGAAGACGTAAAACCAATTGTTTTATAGTCAACTAGCAGTCGAGTAGTGAATTAAGGAGTCGTAAGAAAACCTGAATGGGTGTATCGGGTCCTCATTTTACCGTTTGTCCCAAAACGGCGCTGCTAACTAATGTTCAAAGAGCATGTCTCTACTGTACAGGTATGTTACTCACGACGTCTCCTAGCTTTTGGAATACGGCCGAAATCAAACCTAGTAAGTATTAGGTGATATTAATTTCTTATCGCCATCGCTTTTATTCTTCTCGAGCTATCGTGACAAAAATCAAAATTTCGTCAGTCTCAACAGGTTAAAGGAGTTATATCAAAAGCATTCTAATACTTACAACGTGTAGAACCCCCCCACCCAAGACCCAAGATGAAGCCACGACTCGATCCGACCGCCGGGTCATCTAGCGGGGTCGGAAGCACCCGATATGGGGAGGATGGAATCATAGTTTGACTTTGGATCTAACAAAACGTTTTTATTGTAGCAGGCATATGGAAAATATGCAGAAAAATTAAACTAATTATTTGCATTATCGATTTCTTTAATTATTGTGTTTTCTGATTTTTCTTGTTAATTCCAGTAAGTCCAAAGAATTAAGGATGTAAACTAGATCATAGTAAAAACGCAGTAAATTATACTAAATTCGTTCTAGTGATTTCTTGAAGATTCTGCAATTGAGGTAAATAATATTCAGCTTACGAGACCAAAAAGTGTCAAACTGGCCGATGATTTCTTCTTCCGACATATCTAAACGTCCACAGGGTGATATACTTAGTTGTTTTAATCCTCTTACACGCCACTCGATCCCTTCGAAGGTTCTAGCAATTGTTTGACCAGCGACAGGAGATCAATGAATAGTTAATCAGCAATGACGGATTTGCGTTCAGGAGTGAATTGTGTTCAAGTAGTTTGTTGATAACGTTGGCTACCGTGAGGATTTGGGGGAAAACAAAGGTAACAGTGTGTTCGTAAAAATCCGACCCATCGAAAATGATGGTGTCTCCCACCTTCTCGGCCCACATGAATCAAAGACTTCAAAATTTTCAGGAAAGACGGTAAAAACGGCTTTCCATACCGTACATGGTCACATTATATCTGTTGAGTTTTGGGATTGCCACTGAGGCCGCTCTTGCAGGTCGTTCGCGAGCAGAGCAAAATAAGACTAGGGAGTAGCGCCAAGACTTGACCAAAATGACACACACTCGAATAGCAGCGATACTAGCACTACTAGCGATAGAGAACGACTTAAGCTAAGTGCACACACAGTCCGGTAAGATTCCGCACGCGAAAACGCGCATGCGAAATTCGCGTCACTGTGCCCGACAGGTTTTTCAGAGAAAAAGAAATTCGGAGGGGAAGCTTGGCCTTAGATTTGAAAAATCTACTGGTTAGCCTACAGTCAGATGATGCTGATTGATTGCCGAATGTTTGCAAATTCTCTGTTCATTAAAAATGTCTATTTTATATTGTTTGTATAAGATACAGGAGGTGTAGCCTATGTGACTTTGAACAGTTCTGAACTTCTGAGGAGTATCAAAGAAAGATGCAATTAAGGAACTGCTTTGATTGGCCAGTATTTTCCTTTTACTGCAGCAAGTGTATGAAATGTCGCTATTCAACTGTAAAAAGATAAACTGCAAAAATATTCAGACTTCCTGTAGATAGCCTAGTAAACATTTAAGTTTGCCTACCTGGTAGCTTGCATTCAGCAGACACTTGCAGCCAAGATCTTTCTCCAACAAACATGGATTTGCAGCTGACATTAAATAGGTAGTATAAACATTTGAAATTTCAAACACATGCAACACAGCTTACAATTTCTCAATCGTCAGAGCACAATTTCGCATGCGTTTAAAATTCGCTCCGGAAAAAGTAGAATATTCTCTGCTCAAATCGGAACGAAATTATCGGACCGATTCCGCATGCAATGCGTCAAAATTCCGGAGCGGAGAAGGAAATTCGCACCGGACTGCGAAATTCGGACTGTGTGTGCACGCTACTTTATTCAGTCGTTCACCAAGGGTGGCTCCGATACTTCATATTCGAAACATTGCAAAAAATTATACTGTCTCCATTGTTTCCTTGGTTTGCGCAGACGCACCTTGGCTTTACTAGAAATTTCTTAAGCGGCAAGTTTGTCTCGCTTTAAATGCCACAGGTGTAGTGGGCGGCGCTATGAGGATGGCCCGTCTGCAAAGCATGGAAAGCACATGTCTCTGCGCTGCTCACTAGTGTTATTTTACTCTGTTCGCGAGCGGTCTCAAATGGTCGCGGAAGTATATACTTATGGATAGGATGCTCAAGCTTTTTCTTACCAAAGCCATGCACAGTTTCAACCTACGGGACTCGAGTTTAGATTTCTGGAGGCGCTCATTACAAGGAATTTGGGGGATCTTGACATAATCAGTAGGGCACGCTTCTGTATTTTTTCATTTATGATTTGATGGCGTGGGAGCAAACATTATGTATGTGTTCAGTTGTACTACTGACCCAGTCTTGCTGCCTAACTACTCTGTCTGTCCGTTTCTCAGAACAACGTGTGCGGAGTCGGGAACATCCCCGAAATCCGGCTGAAACCGAAAATTTGTTATAAGTTAAAGTTGAAGTCCATTAGAATTTTGATGTAGAGGTGAGAAGATATGCTGAATTCGTGTTTGAGTCTTAGTTTTTTGACGGACAAGTAGTTCACCCGAAATCCGGCCGAACAGGAAATTTGGCAGAAGTAAGGCAGAAAGTTTTGATCAAGTTTCATCCATCCACACGGACCATACGTATCGTCACAACTTCGGACACGAATGGGAAATCCGGTTTTGCAATTTGATTCGCTTTTCCCTAACGTCAACCGAATCTGAGTTTGGAAAATATGATCAATGGGGATGTGTTGTTTCAAAGTTTTGAAGTAAGATACGATTAAAAGGGATGTGTTATTTTTTAATTTCGGTAATAGTAACAGTCGAGAGAACGTCTGAAATGCACTCTCGAAGTTTTCGAAAGATGGCTCGCTTACAATATCCAGATGGCGAACCTGGACCCCGCCGATCGTAAGTCCTTCTCCCTTAGTGGCAGAACCTAGGAGTTAAATGAAGAATACATGTTCCTGTTTGGAATCTTAAAGTTTAACTGAAAAGCCAACTTATTTTTATACGTTTGATTTGAATACACTGAATTATTTTGACTCATATAAGGGATTTTTGTTTTTTACGTCGCGTAGTCTAGAGGCGTATTCTCGCCGTTCCCCGAGGACTCCTCGGGGAATCGAAGGGAACGGCGAGAATAGATGGAGTCACTCCACGCGGACTCCGCGTACAGAAACAGCGAGAATACGGGGAATGCTTCTAAAATGGATTTTGTTCGAAAAATGAATATGCAGCTGAAAAAATTAGTCTAGATCCACTTCATTCTTGGTTTTCTTTATTCTGATTCTTTTTAATTAATTTTACATAGCACCTACAACAGCAAAAATTGATTCCCCATCGAATTTGAAAGGGAGTCCTTTTTGATGATGGTGATGATAATCTGAGCATTCCCCGTCCGTGGGGACTCGCGAGAATACGGGGAGTGAGTTCCCGGGACAAACAAAAACGCGGGGACTCCTCAAGTGGAGTCCTCGGGGAACGGCGAGAATACGCCTTAGTAGTGACGTTTGGAATCTCCGCTGGTAGCACGACAAATAACTTTACGGCGGGTCGCGGAAAATTTGAATGTCTGCAAAAGCGTGTGTTTAAATGGCTAACAAAGTGAAGATTTTGAAATGTTCGATCCAGATTGTAAAATCACATCCAAAGATAGCCCTCTGTTCCGTGCTACCCCGAGTGGGTTTCCTTTGTGAAAGGACACAGTCAACAGAGAATTTGGCCAGCATTCCACCAATTTGATTAGCAAGTTCGATCTTTCAACTGGTCATGTTCTTCCTTCGTGGCGAATGCCAAGTTCTTCCTGGTCACTTTCACTTCCCATCTTACTTTCATCTTCCTGGCTTGAAGAATGCAAATCCGCCATGACTTGTTATTACGGCAATTGGCTGCCGCTGTAGTTGCTAAATGTTTCAAACACAGAGCTACGCCCGTATAGAGGTACAACACATACGGAAGAGAAATTCTTCTTCTAGCCTAGTTAAGTAAAAATATGATGGGTAATCAGACTGTCGTATCTTAGCCCTATTCTGTTAACCTTTAACGAAGTCATTTGTCTTGTTTCTTTTAGTTTTAATTACGACAGAAGTGAAACTTGTCGAAACGAAAAAAGAAAATAGAAAAATTATATTTTGGGGTAATTAGTCGATACAGTATTTCTCTAAACCCACACTATAAAACATATATACCATCAAGGCCGTATCCAGGGGGGGGGGGGTTAGGGGTTGACCCCCCCCCCCCCCCCGAAACGTACAAAAATAATCATTTTTATGGGCTTTTCCCTCTGATTCATGTCTTTTTTGTACTTTTTTGTCTGATTTGCAGGCAACCCCCCCCCCCCCCCCCCGAAAAAAATCCCTGGATACGGGCCTGTATACCATAGATGGGCGAATCCGACCATGGAAGGATTCGAATCCGAATCCAGGGCTAAGCACGAATCCGATTCCGGATCCGAATCCACCATTTCATGCTGAGGATTCGAATCCGACCTTAAAAAAAATTAAACAGAAATCAGAGGTGACAAAAAAGTACTGAAGGCAAATGAGACGGTATTTTTGGGTACTCATGTGTGGTTATCATAGTATGGTTTCCTCTCGGCAATAAGGAATGACTTTGGGGCTCGTTTGGGGAAAGTCGGGAAAAAGGAAACTGGAAGTTTGACGATTAGAAATTGGAGCGGATTCGTAAGATCCGGGGTTTGGAATCCGAGTCCGAATCCGAATCCAGCCTGAAAAGCAGAAGATTCGAATCCGGCTAAAAGGACGAATCCTGGATTAGGGTCCGAATCCGGATTCGGATTCGCCCATCTCTGATATATACTCGTGACGTAATCCGGCCAAAAGGACGAATCCTGGATTCGGATCCGAATCCGGATTCGGATTCGCCCATCTCTGATATATATTCGTGACGTTCCGCTTCAAACAGGGCAAAATAACACTAGGGAGGAGCGACAAGAGGCTTTCCATGGATTGGAAACGGGCCTTACTCATAGATCCAACCAGTAAACGCTCGTGACAATTTAAAGCAAAACAAACTTGCGGGTTTGGAAAATTGCTGTCTGCACACATCGAGGAAATACGGGAGGTTGTTTCTTTTTTTGTTGTTTTCGGGATATGTAGTTATTTGGTGCCGGCGCTGATGCACGACTGATTGACTTCCTATAGGGACGTACCTATCGCTAGTGGTGCTAGTTTCGCTGCTAGTGGAGTGTGTCACTTTTTTCAAGTCTTCGCGGTACTCCCTAGTGTTATTTTGCTCTGGCTTCAAATAAGCGTTAGGAACCATGACGAGCTTCGCTACAGTCGGCAACGTTTTAAATTGTTTGCGTAGCCTATACAAGTCTATAAATTTGTAAACTTAAGAGGACTGAAACATCAATGAAGTATCGATATATCGCACCCCGATATAGCACCCCGAAAAGTGCTCGATCGAAATGTAAAGGTTTCAGACCAGACGCATTTGGCTCACATTCTCGATGGCGGCAATTCTTTGATCACAAAAACTATAATGTTTATTAAGCTGTGCTTCACAAAACTCGATTCGGTGCTCTCTTCTTCAAAATGATAACTGTTCTCTGATTGGCGAGTTTCTTCGCGGGCTGGGTCCCGATTGGTGGGTTAACCTAACAGCGCCGCCGACGGCTTGATAAGCTTCTTTCTCACGCTTGAACGGGGTTGCTGGGGTATCTCGTTTTCGAAGGGTTTGGGCTTCTGCTGTCCGGCTATAGAGTGTTTTATTAGGGTGAATTGAGTTTGTATCTGGAAAAAAGAAACAAGTCAGTAAAAACCGTTCAATAGTTTTTGGTTCAGTTATATTTGGACACAATAGATGATAGGGCTCACGTCCTGGCTTCCCGATGAAAAATTTATTTCAAAATAGTATATGAAGTTTTACGAAAAAGTAGCATGCAGTACTAACTAATGCTTACTATATGCTTCTACTTAAAGGCTAAGTGCATTCTGCTGCATGCTACTATTAGCAAGACTGGATGCTACTATGGCAAGACAGGATGCTACTGGATACTACTACTTAAGATTGACCCAGTCTGAGGCGCACTAAATGATGGGATCCTTTACTATTACACATCAATATATGTAGCTTTTTCGTACGACTATCAGACAACTACGTAGACTACAAATTTTTCATTCGGTTAGGAGGGTGTTTGCTCTTTTTATCAAGAGTCATATTGGATGGTGCGGTTTTCTCCAGCGATGTTTCGGATCTTTAAGCAAGGGTCCTGTTCAGGCTAGGGGCTTCACGTATGAGGGGGACGCCCTCCCCCAACGTTGTCGGCCAGTCGGTAAAAAATAACAGAATCGGCGCGAAGCGCCGCGGTTTTTCGTAAAAAACAGCTGATTTTTTCATGAAAACAGCCTGTTTTTTTTTTCTGAAAATTTCTTAAAAACAGTAGGTTTTTCTGAAAATCAGCCGATTTTTCGTCAAAAACATTCGTTTTTCTGCAAAAACAGTCGCAAAAAATTATCGGCCAGTCGGTAAATACTTTGCCGCCACCAAACATTTTGGGTAGTAACGCCTCTCGTTCAGGCTTTAGCTAAAAGAACGAAGATTTGTCAGGAGCTATCAAAAATAGAAGAATTGTCAACAATCGTGTTCCGACCGTTTTGTAACTCAGTTACTCCGACAATCCTTCGGCCGCAACCCGCTGAAAATCGCAGCTTGTTAGCGAACTAATGGCCTAATATAGAAAGGTTCCATGTAAGGGGTACAGCCCAGTCCATGTCCGAAACCTATTTTCTTGCCGGACAAGTAGTTCGTCCAGAATCCGGCAAGAACTGGAAATTCGGTGGTAGTAAAAGTTAATTATGAAGTCGATTCGATTTGTGGGCAAGAATTCACGCTGGATCCGTATATGAACTTTACTTTTGTTGACAAAAAAACGAAAATTCGGCTAGTCCATGAATGGTTCAACTTCTTGCCGGACGAGCCGTTTTCCGGAATCCGGAAAAAATCAGAAATTATGTGGATTATTAAGCCGATTGTTACAGTTGATATTGATAATCAAATTTAACTTATTTATCGATTTCCTGTAAAGACGGACGGATATCATCCAATCGAGATAAATAATTGGAGCGTTGGGAGGTCTGAAAAGAGTATGATGTCAGGAGGGACTACCATCTACAACTGGATGAACTGGAGCATTCTTATTTTTAAATTCCTTTTTGTGTTTCTTTCTAGCTAAAGGGACAAAGACTGTGTGATGAAAGTAAAAGCTTGATGAATTACTAAGAACTTTCAAGCTTGGGAGAGTTCCAAAGCGTCTCACTAAATTGAGATGGGATTAGCTGATGTCGCCATGGGACCGACAGTTGCCGAAAAACTTGCCTTGCTTATTGACTTACGGCATATGTATTTATTGATCTATTTCCAGTGCAGTATCGGAAGTTACAGCACCGGTGACACTACCAGTTGGACCTATTTCACTTTATCAAGGTTTTCAAGCTTGTTGACTGACGTCATGTGTATTTATTGATCTATTTCAAGTGCAGTATCGGAAGTTAAAGCACCGGTGACACTACCGGTTGGACCTTCATTTTATCAAGGTTTTCAAGCTGTCTGAACCGTCTTTGTTTTCTAACTCAGTTACGCCATACGCCGCTTACTTAGGCTTACGTACAAGCTCCCTTTTCCCTAGTCACCGAAGCCTGTGTTCAGTTCAGACTGTATAAATTGTGAGATCTAGGGATGGGGTACAGTTTTTCAGTTTTGTTACTTAAAGGACCCGTCATGATTATTCTACCTTTTATTCAATTCAGTTTATTTACAACCCATCTCAACAAAAAGAGGGCGAAGCGCCCTAAAGATGGAGTAACACGCAAAATAAATAGAAAAAAGAAACACAAAATATCAACAAAGACGACTAAATAAATAGCGCTGAGCATGGGTGAGACAACATTGACACAGAAGAAGGAAAATCCTGAAGCCGTTTATCAATAACAGAAGTTGGAGAGATTAGGCGGAATTTACTCATCAAATAACTATTTCTGGTCCAAGGTGGATAACTAAGAAGAAACTTCGCAAAACGAAAATACACTCTGCGGACAGATAATTTCTGAGATTCTGTAAAAAACTGCCAAACGGGACAAAGAAAAAGGAGATGGGGGACAGCTAGACTGTTATAAATTTTTCCAAGATTTAATCGATCCAGATGTTTAATATTTGTAACTATTGAAGCGTAAGCGATTCTAAGTTATTACAGTATCCTAGCTCCTCTATGGCATTAAAAGCTTCAGAACTTTTTACAGTTATACAACTTTTAGCGTTTTTTCGCCGAGTTTGTCAGTCTAGCGGTGGAAACTCCGGCGAAAGGTTTAAGGTCCGGCGACAACCCTTTCAAACATAGGGGCATGAGAAGCTTCCTTTCTATTTCCCATTTTGAAAGGCTTAGTAGGTTAAGCCTAACTATCCTGTCTCGATAAAAAATTTGTCTCAAAATAGTAGTACGAAGTTGTACGAAAAAGTAGCATGCAGTACTAACTGATGCTACAACATGCTTCTACTTCAAGGCTACCGTGTTACTGCATACTACTACGTGCTACTATTAGCAAGACTGGATGCTACTATGGCAAGACAGGATGCTACTGGATACTACTACATAAGATTGGACCAGTCTGAGGCACATTAAATGATAGTATTCTTTGCTATTACAAAGTATTATATGCAACTCTTTCGAACAACTACCATACAACTACGCAGGCTACAACTTTTTCATCGGGGTGTTAAGCCTAACTATCTTAACTATCTTGTGGTTCGGATTCCCTATTTTTTGCTCGCCTCTTCACACTTAATCACGGCTCGCGTTTTCAAATATTTTGTGTAGGTGCGCAGTCCTCTAGCTTGCCACAGTCTTGATGCTTTGAGGTCATCATCTAAACCTATAGAGTATTTTCTCTAGTTGGACTGGAAATATACGAAATGTCTCTGTGTACTGTGTTGTTACTCAAATCTCTAAAACCAAGTCATGCCCTGCATATATAATAATAATATACTTCTGACCCGCCACAAAACAAACACTTATCAAAACAAAAAGAACAAGAAACTAAAGCAAACGAGAAAGGCCGCTGTAGGCGGGCAGATACTTATAAGTTGACTGGGGTAATTTCCCAGCAAGCTCCGTAAGTTTCGACCCGATATCCCGGAGACTGTAAATAGAAATGAGATTCCAATTTCTGTACCATGGAGCCAGATACAACAGAAAGCGGGAAAACCGGAAATAATAAGAGCGAACTGAACTGATATCTTTTTTACGAAAAAAAAGGGTAAATACCAGAAAGAAACAAAACCGAGTGATCAAGCCGAATATAATTAAGCAAGAGATTTTTCGTTGGATCTACCGCGATTAGCAACAATTTTAGAATAATTTAATTGGATTTTCTTCTTGCAGTCAGCGGCGGCGAGAGTCCGGAAGGATTTTAGGGTTTTAGCAACACTAATTCCCAGCCACCGAAAAGAGAAAACCGATGGGATAGAAAAAGATCCACAAATTAGTTGTGATTTACTATCAAATGAAAGATATTCACACTTCGAAAGATTACGAGAAAGTCCAATCGCGTGAAGGTTAGATGCTACTGTTGAAACAGACAAAGAAAACCCTTTTTTAGTCCCACTGATCAAAAGAATATCATCCGCATAAGCAGGATAAGAAATATTTACTGAATTAAGAATGCAAGTGGATGGGATAGAAGAAAGGACGGATGATATACAAAGTTTGAAAATAGAGGGGGAGAGGACAGCACCTTGCCGGACCCCAAGCCGCACTATAATTTTACTGTCTGAAACCCTCATTTCCGTTTTAATCCGCAAAAAAGAATTTGAATACCAGTCTCTAAGAAGAAAAATTTCCGAAAATGTTGATACCGTGACTAAAAAGGGAAAAAAATAGTTTGGGAATGTGTAACGGTGTTAAAGGCTTTGGATAGATCCAAGGCGCATAAATGTGACAAGAATCCCTTTTTAGTAGCCTCAGGAAGAACATTAGCTAAAATTTGATGGGCCTGCTGGCAACCTGCCCCAGCTGAAAACCCAATCTGATTTTCGCCAAAATATGCCAAACAATCAACTGTTGGAAGGAGAAAATACTCGAAAATTTTGCTCGAAAAAATGCACACTCAATCGAAATCTTTCCTTTTTTCAGGATTGAAGTAACTGTTCCGCACAAAAAAACTTTCAGCAAGCACAACCGAGGTACATAAACACATTTGAAACAGAAGTTGTAAGTGTTGGACAAGAGCTGGACAATCAACATTTAGGTGTTTTGCACTTATACCATCACAATATAGCAGCCTATTCAGTTTACCAGGTTTCAGCTTACAAATCAAGAGTTTCAGTGAGCGTGTTCCACCCTCCTAACAGTAATAACTGTTAGTCACTAGTTCCATTCCAACCTCGTGAAAAGTTACCACGCAGACCGTTCCAATCTTCTCGAAATAGTAACTAATACTAACTATTTGCTTTGCACGCTCGGGAGCGTAATTAGCGTGGTAACTACGATCTGTGTGACTTGATTGGTCCGAACAGCCCGCGGCACGATTTTGTCCCGAAATATGAAATTGTGTAGGCTACCAGCCTCGACGCTAAGAAGCTAGGATCCGTAACGTCATGCGTAGTAAGTACGGTAAGTAGGGTAGAACACGCTCCATAATTCACAACCAGTATGAGAGCCAGGATTGTTCCAGGTTCCAGGAACCTTCCAGATTGTTTTTCCGGATTTTAGACATCCATTTTCATCGAGATGAATTTGGAAGGTGAAGCCATGCCACTAGGTTGAAGGTCGGACGTGTTGGACACCCCAGATTCCGGATTTCTGGGATGTGTTATAGAGGCAAAGCATTCGAGAGACACATAAATGCTCGAATGGATGAGTAGGAGGAAAAAGAAGTGTGATAGTCGTGATGTGCGGAAGCCCAGACATCGGAAAGCCTGGCAGGTGAATCCTTGCTCTAAGAATTTGATAGAGACCCCTTTCCGTTGACGTAACGACGTTGCTAATGCCTCTAGATAGTAGTGGGAACATCAGAAGAATACTACACTGTAAAAAGTTTTTCCATATAAAGATTAAAGTTAACTGCAGTATTTGCTACTCGGATTATTCTTATCTCTCTACGCAGATAAGATTAATACCAAATAGAGATAAGATGAATCTGAGTAGCAAATAATTGTTAACTTTAATCTTTATACGGAGAAAGTCCGCAACACGTCAGTGAACCTCGGGAAGAAACAAGAAACGTCACCCAAACGAACCTTCTGAATTGATTCAGATCATGTGTAAACCAATCAACAACGTTTGCTGTCGTGACACTTCTGGCTCTTCACTGGGCACATGGCGATTCTTTATCGGCACGAGGAGTTAGTCATCTAGAGTATACAAACTGGCTATTTCCTGCCAGTGTCTGTGCAATCTGCCTCACTGTTGTCAGTATAGGAGCGCGGTTAGTCCGACCGAGAACTTATAATACTACTTTCTAGTAGAAAATGCGTACCTCCTTCCCACAGTGCGTCCCTGCTTCGACTCTGAAAATCCCGACCCTGATAGGTTGCTATACAAGAGTTCGGTTTCTCCGGAAGGACGAATGTTCCAGCGCGCGTCCAGCAGTTTTGGGGGTTCCGCTGGACAAAGGAAAACCCTTACTTCCGGTGAAGGGTATAGACCAGACAAGACCGATATCCTCTCTCTTCCTTCGTTGCCGTGATCCAGAACAGATCAAAAGATAAGTTTATATTTCATGTACAAGTGTTTAAACAGTACCTATGTAGAGCTAATGTTATCTTCAATATAGTTAGTTTGTTCGTCTTATCCCGTCCTAGACCGCACATTAGGGATGCAGTATATCCCGCATCCGAAAATTCGTCCGGCCTACGCTACCATATTAGGTCCCTGACCCCGGCGGAGGTTTACGTTCACCTAGCTGGGAACCGCTCCAGTTAACCCTGGACATCCAGTTAATAACCCGAATCAGATCTATCGCCATACTCGAAACATCGACATTCTCACATATGGGACGCTCGACACCCTACTCTTATGCTCTCCAGTGGTTCCCAACCGGTGGTACGCGTACCCAAAGGGGTACGCGAGACCCTTGCAAGGGATACGCGAAGGTACGAAAATCTGTATTTTCAAAATATCACCTCACTCATTTTTGATTGCCTAATATTACTTGATAAGCTTAATATTACCAGCAGAGGCATCACTAGCCAAAAAGTGTTTTTGGGTCAAGATATTTTTACCGAGTGAATGGTAATTTTTACTTACTGTTTTTAATAAATAGCGCCGACCACTTTCTTTTTACCGACTGGCCGACACCTTGTGGAGAGGGGTGTCCCCAGCTCATGCTGGACGCCTTTAAATGCAAGCCTTAGAGAAATTCATGAAATTAAATTAATTCCAGAACAGCTAGCCTACTGCTATAAAATCTATTCCTGTGTCAAACAATATTGCTCAAAAAGAAGCTAAGGCATTGCAAGTAATATTGTCATTCAGACCTAGAACAAAATTAACGAAAATGTCTGCGATGTAGCTTGATGAAAGCACGGATTTGCGGGATATGTCACATGAAGCTCAGATGATAGTATTTGTCCGTTATCGAGATTCTGACATAAAAGAAAATATTCTATTTTGCGAAAATCTCCAGTACCGAGGACACCATGAAAAAAACTATTCGTGTGCCTGTTATTTATCAGTTTGCAGTGACAGGGTAGAACTTATGACTGGATTCAAAATCCGTTTGGTGGAAACGTAATGTCAACCTCCGGTAAAAAATGTGATGACTGTAAACAAAAATTTGCCGTTAATGACATCGAGCCGAGATTTGACAAATTTTTGCTACGACGCAGCCTCAAATGTCTCATTGGTTTTGTGTATATTCCTACACGTGTATGCCTTTTCATTTATGACATAAATATTGCCTTTTTCACGTTCTGAAAATGGGGGTACGCAAGCTTTTCGAACCTTGTTTAGGGGTACGCGGTACGGAAAAGGTTTGGAACCACTGCTCTATAAGACTAAGTCGGAAACATGCTAGTGAACCCAAGGAAGAACAAGAAATGTCATCGAAGGCAACCCTCAAAATTGTCTCAGATTCTGTGTAAACCAATCAACAACTTATGTTGTCGTGACGTTTCTGGTTCTTCAAGAGTATTTCACTACGCAAATCATATGGTAAACAAGGTCTCGGGTATAAGCATCAGTGCAGGGGATCAGCGTCATCGTCAGGCTATACCAGCCCTGGGGACGAGAGACAGAGGTTTTCTCTTGGTGGTCCTTGGTATGGCCAATGATCGATTTTTGGGATCCCAAAAGGTAAGTGGAGGGATACCTATGACATGGCAAAAGTTGTCCGCCTGTCTGTCTGTCTGTGAGCACGATAAATCTCGAGGAGAATGAGACATTTTGATGAAACTTGGTGTAAGGGTTCTTTGGGTCAAGGGTAAGGTCAAGTTCGTAGATGGACTTTGTAGCCCTACACTTAGGGGTGAGGGAGGGGATTCAGACTAAGGGGCAAACAAAATATTTTTAAACATCTAATGTGATAGCCGGTTATGGGGTAAAAAGACATGCTGAACACGATGGTGAAAACCATTTTCTCGCCGGACAAGTAGTTCGTCCGGAATCCGGCAAAAACCGGAAAGTTGATTAAAAGTAAAAGTTTCATTTGAAGCTGATTAAATGCTCGATTTAGGGGTAAGAAGACAATTATGCTGAGGACTTATGTGAAAAGCATTTTCTACCCGAACAACTAGTTCGCCCGGAATCCGGCCAAAACCGGAAAATTTGTTAAAAGCAAAAGTTTTCTTTGAAGTTGATTAGGTGACAGACTTAGGGGTAAGAAGATACGCTGAGTCTGTATAGTATATGACAATCATTTTTTACCCGGACATATAATTCGTCCGGAATCCGGTTGTAACCGGAATTTTTTTATAAGTTATAGTTTTATTTGAAGTTGATGAGATATTCTTTATAGAGATAAGGATGTACGTTGACAAATAGTTCGCATGGAATTCTGCCAAAACCGGAAATTTGGCAGAAGTAAAACAGGAAGTTTCGGTCAGTGTCGTCAGAATAGATATGGCGTATAGAGGTATATCTGAACTTGGTTTTCTCTGATGATTAGCCTGGCGAAGACAAGATCAAATATTAGATTTTTGGTCTCCCATCGAAAACCTTAGGTCTTGCTACTCACTCTGGTGAATATTCATTGTCCACAGGCGTGATGGTTCGTGTCAACATGACCGCATCTCTAAGAGTCAGGCTTCACCTTCCAGACTCCCCTATACAGTAGAGGTATGCTTATTCGAATATTTCAATTTCAATTCAGTTTCAGTTTACTTTTTTTTAACGGTTTCTGAAAACCATAAGAAAAACAAAAATAAGACACTCAAAACAAACAGTACACTAAACTAAAACAATCAAGTCGGACGGGCTCCAGGTGCAACCTGGGTCACCCGCAGAAACCGCTCCCATTCCAGCCACACAGGCAGAGACAACCTCAAAAGCGGGACACATGCAGCCCGCACAAGTGGATTAGACGATTTGAGAATCCTGTTCTGCAACAGGATTGGTTACTTAAATTTCAACACTGCACTTTTTGGCTAAATGATAGAATGAAGATCCAAAATACCCATTCAGGTGTTTTCACAGGCCCTTAATTAGGCCTACCTACTCATAGTTGACTTTGTCCACAGCAAGTGCATGTAAATGGCAAAGTCCGAATCCAACAAACGTTCAAATAAGCGTACCTCTACTGTATGTGGGCCTCCGCACCATCAAGCGAACCTTCCCTTGTTTTCATGATAATGATGATAGCTAATTTTCCGAGGTTTGCCCTTGTTTTGCCTGTCAATCATATCGGTCAATCCCTGTTCCTTTAAGTCCTACCACATTCATAACGAGAGATACAGGCAAATACTCCCTGCCAGAAACGCGGAATGGCGTTATTAATACAAGAAAATTCAAACCTCAGGCCCTTATAAATGACAAAACCGAAGTTAAGCGAAATGCGGAAAAAAAAAACCTTTCCTGTCATCGCCCCAATCGAGCAGCAAAAAACGCAGCGATGCCAAAAATTAAATCTCAGCAGTAGATTTTGGGATCCCAAAACGAAAGTGGAGGGATACCTAAAGTTGTCCGTTCGTCTGTAAGCACGACAACTCTCGAAGGGAATGAGGTATTTTGTTCAAACTTGGTGTGAGGATTCTTTGGCTCAAAGGACAGGTCAGGTTCGTAGATGGGCGGCTCCTCCCACAAGTCGTAGCTTAGCAAAACCTGTCACTTGTCATCACTTGACTCCTCCCCATAGGAGGAGCCAACTGGAACCCAGCAGCCAATCAGGGGCCTCCTTGGAGGGGGTTCAAATTAAGGGGCCAACATAATATTTTTAAAAAGCTAATCAAATAGTCGCTTTATGGGTAAGCAGACATGCTGAATCCGTATATGATAATTATTTTCTCACCGGACAAATAGTTCGCCCGGAATCCGGCCAAAACCGGAAAATTTGTTAAAAGTAAAAGTTTTACTTGAAGTTGATTAGAGGTTTGGTACAAGGGACATGTAAGTTATTGTCTGCCCGAACAAACAGTTCACCCAGAATCCGGCCAAAACCGGAAATTTGTTAACAGTAAAGGTTTTCCTTGAAGTTCATTAAAGGTATGAAACAGGGGTAAGAAGAAATGCTAAATCCGAATGTGCAAATTATTTTCTCCCGAACACACAGTTCGCCCGGAATCCAGCTAAAACTGGAAAATTTGTTGAAAGTTAAATTTCTATCTGAAGTTGATTAGAGATTCGATGTAAGGGTAAAGAGACATCCATGTATGAAAATTGTTTTCTCGCTTAGTTAGCCCGGAATCTGGCTAAAACCAGAGAATTTGCTAAAAGTAACAGTTTTGTCTGAAGTTGAGCCTCCTGCCTTTCGGCCAAGTGCCATATAGCGATAGCAGTTTCTGTCGGTCGGTCTATCCGGATTTTGCTGGTTCGGGCACTTCAACGTAAGCTAGGACGGGTGAAGCTTGCAGGCGTAGCAGGGACCTGACCAAATTAACTTTAGAAATAATCCTTTTCCCGATGCTACCATCTGGGGGGTTGGAGGGAGGGGAATCCGGAAAATTTAGGTATGTATAACTTTCGAACGGGTGATCGGATCTTAATCAAGCTTGATTTGGTAAGCCCTCATGTCTGTAACGAACCGCTTCAGATCCGGGCCGGATCCGGTTACTTTGGGGGAACTGGAAATCTTGGGAAACCCTATGAGTTGAGCAATCGGGATGAAACTTGGTGGGAAGAACAAGCGCAAGTCCCAGATACATTATTGACATAACCGGAACGGATTTTGGCACTGTAGAGGGAGTTGGGGGTCCGTAATTCTGGCCATCCCGTCAGTTCGGTACTTCCTGATGTACTAGAACGATGAAACTTGGCAGACCTTCTATGGACCCGAACAAACTGATTTGAGAATAGTCGTTCCCCCGATCCCACCATCGTTGGGGGGAATGGAGGGATGGGGAATCCGGTATTAGTGGCATGCATAACTTTTGAACGGGTGATCGGATTTGAATGAAACCAAGAACAAATAATCAGATAGAACCTCCGTCTCCACATCTCTGTAATATGACCATGCACGAGTCGAATATTTCCCAGTACCCTGTCCGATGCAAACAAGTGGAGGCTAGGAGCCACGCGGCACATCACGTTTTGTTACCTCTACAGACAGCTTTATCGCTGTGAAGCCGTGCAGAAGAAACTTTCAAAGTCAAAGCCGACTGGTTCTCTGGGCGCGGGTCAGCGTGCCTCTTGTACTTTTTGCTCTGCGATGAGCAACGGCGAAGACGGAAGTATACGGGTATCAACTTAAAGCTAGAAAAAATACCTCTAGCTCCGCTCAGGTTTGTCAGGGTATCCATAGTCGCTGCATGGGACCAAAGACGGAAGTTCTATCTGATTATTTATTTCTTGATGAAACCTAGGCTCAAACAAGTTGATCTAAATTTGGAAGGTAGAAAATTCATTTGCCCTAGATGGTCCCTGAACTAGGTATCATATCTCTAGGTCCGAACCTAGGAGGGTTGAAGGGGGGTATTTTGTGACGTTCTCATCACTTTCTTGCATAACCTACTCGTAACAAGTGCCATATGAGCTCGTAGCTCTTGTTACCATTGTATGAACATATTTACCACATTCATTTGCGTATTACTTGGTGCGTCTATGGCACAGTTCCTAATTCCGGAATCTGGGGTATCCAATACATCGTACTTCCATACGTTTTTGAACAAGATTCACCTGCCGGCTCCGTCACGACTAAGACGGATTTCTGAATTCGGAAAAAATTCTTGAAAGGAAGTCGGGCTTTTTTTGGGAGTTTCTGCAGGCTGTTTCCAGTTACAACTCTCATACTCCACGCCAGGGCGGAAACCCGTGAAGAACTTGTCGACCCTGTCGAATGCTTTCCAACCGCGTTCATACTACTTGCGATACTAGTTGAACATTCTCGGGAGCGTTACTTCTATTCTTTGCTCGATACTGCATTTCTGAATGCTGTGGATTCAGTTGTAGTCGTTGCGTTTTTGCGGTAGCCTAGATTTACTCTTGTCGTTTGTCGACCCGGTTACTGCTAGGTTACTAGGTTACTGAATTCCGGTAACCGCGGCCTCAGCAGGGTTACTCGTTACCAGGTACCAGGGTTACTATCATGTTGCTGGGGGACTGAGACAACGACAATCCGTAGGGGTAACAGATACCCGATAACTGCGAAAACAACAATTCGTCAGAGTAACAGACACCTGGTTACCGCACACGCAACTAATGTAACACTACAGACATTCATTAAACAGGCTTTTGTCTTTATAGATTAATTTGTGACGCAAGGACTTACCACTTGGTAAAAAAGGCATGGAACTGGCATTTCATCTTCCCCATTGGGACAGTTGACGACTCCATCGCATAACTGGAAGTCGTCTATGCACCTCCAGTGGTTGTCACGACCGGGTGACGGACAGTAATACAGTCGCTGTCCGCCCTCTGATCTCGGGCAGTCTGTAAAACAGAGTTGTTCATTACGAAATATTCGGCATGTCTTGTTGCAGTCTTCCCCGATGAAAAATTTATCCCAAAATGGTAGTATGAAGTTGTACGAAAAAGTAGCATGCAGTACGAGCTGATGCTACTACACGCTTCTATGTCAAGGCTACCGTGTTACTGCATCCTACTGCATGCTACTATTAGCAAGACAGGCTGCTACTATAGCAAGACAGGATGCTACTGGATACTACTGCTTAAAGCACAATGGGCACTAACTATGATTTAATTTTTATAAAATGCTGCACCCGTACACAGTTCTGACTACCACTAGAGAGCGCTTCAAAAATAAGCCGTTTTCTTGTTATCGTTTGTCATTACCTCTTCGGCGATTTGGAGGAGACGATTTCAGAGTATGATATTGCATGGCGCGGAAATTCAAAAACTCTCGGCCATGAACGAAAATCAGTCATGTTGTAGAGGTTAGTGATGAGAGTGCCATGGCTGCTAAAATAAACCGTCTTTGTAGCTGGTAGATTACTCTAGTGTTATCTGATGAAACTTCTGTTGTTTGTAGTACCGAAGAAAAGTTTTGTTTTCTGTATGTAAAGTTACAAAACTGCCAAAAATTTACAAATATAACCGACTTATTTGAAGCCAATTCCTGAGCTTACAAGGAATTCCCAGTTAACACCATTAATATGATTATTTGTCAAAATACAAATAATCCTAAGTATCTAATAACAGCGAATGTATCAGAAAAAAGAAACTCCGCTTATATTTGTGGAAGCTAGTAAATTGGAGTATGGCAGTCAGCTATAAACGCTGTAAGGATATATAAGCGAAAATAAGTTGTCTAGGAACCTGCTGATTTCTGATGTAACATTGTATACTAGGGGGTGGTAATGTGACATCATGATTGTTTGATCCGCCCATTGAACTTTAAGATTAGCCCAGTCTAAGGCACATTAAATGATAATATTCGGTACTATTACATATCAGTACGTACAACTTTTTCGTACAGCTATCATGCAGCTACGTAGGCTACAAATTTTTCATCGGGTCGTCCTCAGCTCAGAATGCATGTCTTTTATGGTGTTTTTCTGCAGTGTCGAACGTGTTGTGCCCACGCATTTTTGAGCGTATGTTTGTTACGGAAACAGTCACGCGCTTAGTTGAAACGCCGTTTTGTCTATTGGCGGTAGCCTAATTTCAAATGCCTGCTAATAAGACTATCCAGATAAATCTCAGCAAATACAATTTCAGGCTAACGCCCTTGCCATTCTATAATATGTACCCTTAGTCTTATGTCTATCTCAATGATAAAGTAGCTAATTTATTATTTTGACTTGTATTTTTGGCTAAAATGTGTGGGCCACACAAACGGTCGCGGATTTAAAATTTTTTTTTTTAGCTATAGCCACTTTTTGAAATCGTGTCACAGGGACAAAGTAAAAACAACTTTCGAACTTCGAACTCGTCATTCCTCACTAAGGAATCACCCTACACTGACAGTAACGTATCGTTCATCCGTCTTCTTTCACCCAGAGCCCAGAGGCGTTACTAGCCGAAATGTTTTGGGGGCTCAAGGTAATATGGACTGTTTTCCAGAGAAATCAACTGGTTTTGAGAGAAGTCGATGATTTTCGTGGGTTCGCGCTGATTTTTTTTTTTTTTCACCGACTAGCCTACAACGTGTTTGGTTCCCCCCCCCCCCCCTACCCCCAACCCCATACGTGACAACTCTGCCCGCACCTCCCACTCAAGAATCATTCACTTAGAACGCTTCCATTCTCTCTCCCCGGATCTGTACATTCATGCATGAAGTAATTCATATTCTAGAATTCTAAGTATTCAAATTAGGTTCTCTCACGTTTATTATTAGCTGAACATGTGTTTTCATGGAGACCGTTATCTGATACGACGGTCGAAGGTCGTTTTGCAGCTACTGAGCATCTGGCCAGTTACCGTGGTATTCATCTATATCTTTATTCAGATACCACGGTCACGACCGTAGTAACCGACCGTGGTATCTGATAAAGTCATCTCACTTTCATCATACCGAAACAAGAGACATTCAAGTGCCATATACCGATCACTTTTCGGTCTGTTTTCGAGTTAGGGTACTTCCAGAAGGGCTAGGACGATAAAACTTGGCAGACATATCATGGAACCGACCAAACTAACTTGGAAATAGTCACTTCCCTGACCGATCACCATGAGCAGGGGCGTCACGACCGGGGGTGGGGGGTGGGGGGCCCCAATGTTGTCGGCCAGTCGGTAAAAATAACCGAGCCGCGATTTTTCGCCAAAACAAAAAACTTTTTTCATTAAAACAGTCGATTTTTCTGAAATCAGTTTTTTCTTGAAAACAGTCGTTTTTTCTGCTAAAACAGTCGGTAAAAGTTACCAGCCAGTCGGTAAATTCCTTGCCCCCCCCCCCAAAAAAAAAAAAAAAAAAACATTTTGGCCAGTAACGCCTCTGACCATGAGGGGAATGGAGGGAAGGGGGTTCTTGAATCTTGAGGTATATATAATTTTGGAACGGTTCACCGGGTCTTAATGGAACTTGATATTTGGAAAGATCTCGCGTCTCGGATGTCCTATTCATGCACACAGCCGTTTGAAGATTCGGATCAGATCCTTTCTGCTTTCCGTTGCATTCGTGCCATAAGTGCAATATGAGCTTTTAGCTCTTGTTTCTTGAAGAATGAGCTTCTCATAAACAATCCTCGGGAGCGTGATACATATTGAAACAAGACCAAAGGTTTCGATGGGATCCCAAAAATTTGATATTTATCAGACTTCTTGATCCAGACAATCGAATCTTGTACATTTTCGAGCCTTCGCCAGACCCCTTTAACATTTTGCAATTTATCCATAATCAGCCGCTTACAATATCTCATATCTAATCGACCTCAAAAAGGGTCTTTTATATTTTTTTTTTTTTTACCAAATCCCTCGTATTTTAGCAGCATTCCCGGCGAACTGCATGCAGAGCAAAAGATCTAGTGACACTGAGAGCAGAACCTTTCAATCCAAATTTCCAGGTTTTTTGGAAAAATTTACCAGCTTATCAGTCAAGGAAATAAAGTTCAAAATTCGATTCAGCATGTCTCATTATCACGATACCGAATCTCTGCTATACTTCAGAAACAACTTAGAGCTTCAACCAATTTCCAGTTTTGGCAATTCCTGGTGAATCATTTGTCCGGCAAGAACACTAAGTTCCGATATGGATTCAGTACGTACGCTAGGTTTAAACAGTCTTCTATTAAACCCAGTTAACTTAGTGCGTATACACGCGACCGAAGTCACCATCCCTCCTGGGTCAGTAGATTAAACAAAGTGAGGTCACTGGTTCGAAGTTATTTTTGCAGTTCTTGTGAATTTGCTGTGATTCTTTGGAAAGAGGTAAATGCTGAATACGTTTGATATAGATTTAAGTCAATGACAGATTTTAGTAATATTTATTCAAATAATGTATATAACGGATACGTCAGCTACGAGGCTTCATCAGCGATATTTCGGCCTCGTCAGGCTGTCAATCTTCAGGTCCAACGTTGGGGACGGAAACAAACCTGTAGCCTGACGCGGACCCTTGCCAAGAAGGGCCGAAATATCGCTGATGAAGCATCGTAGCTGAAGTATCCGTTGTATACATTATTTGAATAAATGTTTCAAAGTCAGCTTGGGCTCAAAGAATATTTAGATTTTTTAGTTAGCATTATAGTATGTTTATTTGTTGCTGGGAGTTTTACACCGATATAGGGTATATACTCATGATATATATACCAGATACAATATTTTTAGATAAAAATATTTTTGAAAAAAAATCGACTGATTTTCAGAAAAAACGAATGTTTTGACAAAAAATCAATTGATTTTCAGAAAAAACGGCTGTTTTCGTGAAAAAATTAAATGTTTTGACGAAAAATCTCGGCGCTTCGCGCCAACTCGGTTATTTCTTACCGACTGGCCGACAACATTGGGGGGGGGGGGGGCGTCCCCCCCCCAATGTTGTCCGAACCGAAACCGAATGTTTTGACAAAAAATCAATTGATTTTCAGAAAAAACGGCTGTTTTCGTGAAAAAATTAGATGTTTTGACGAAAAATCTCGGCGCTTCGCGCCAACTCGGTTATTTCTTACCGACTGGCCGACAACATTGGGGGGGGGGGCGTCCCCCCCCCCACAGTCGTGACGCCCCTGCCGGCAAGAACACTAAGTTCGGTATGGATTCAGTACGTACGCTAGAGGTTTAAACAGTCTTCTATTAAACCCAATTAACTTTTTGCATATACACGCGACCGAAGTCACTATCCCTCCTGGGTCCGTAGATTAAACAAAGTGACGTCACTGGTTTGAAGTTATTTTTGCAGTTTTTGTGAATTTGCTGTGATTTTGGATAGAACTGAATGCTGAATATGTTTGATATAGATTTAAGTCAATGACAGTTTTTAAGAAGTTAGCATTATAGCATGTTTATTTGTTGCTGAGGGTCTTACACTGATATAAATACACATGATATATACACTTGATACATAAACCATATACCAACTGATACCACGGTAACTGATATCATTGTAACTGATACCGTTATAACTGATACCATGGTAACTGATACATTGGTAACTCATACCATTCTAACTGATACCATGGTTGCCGACATTGCGCTCTTCGAAGTTATCCCAAAAGAACAAGTTCAGACATGGATTTAGCGAGCATGTTTACTCCAGTATCTCATCTCTAGCCGACTTCAGAAAAGCCTTTTAGAAAGTTTCTTTTTACTTAATTCCTCGTATTTCAGAAGCAATCCCGGTGAGAGCAAAGAGCTAATGACATTGACATCCGAACCTTTCGATCCAAATTTCGGGTTTTGGCGAATTTTTCAAGCCTATCCGTCAAGGAGATAAAGTTCAAATTTCGATTCAGCATGTCTCCTTACCCCAGTACCGACTTCAGAAACATCTTGAGCTTCAACCAAATTTCCAGTTCGGGCCAAAGTCCGGGTGAATCATCGTAGCCGGTGAAGCATCGTAGCTGAAGTATCCGTTGTATACATTATTTGAATAAATGTTTCAAAGTCAGCTTGGGCTCAAAGAATACTTAGATTTTTTAGTTAGCATTATAGTATGTTTATTTGTTGCTGGGAGTTTTACACCGATATATGGTATATACTCATGATATATATACCAGATACAATATTTTTAGATAAAAATATTTTTGAAAAAAATCGACTGATTTTCAGAAAAACCGAATGTTTTGACAAAAAATCAATTGATTTTCAGAAAAAACCGGTCCGGCAAGAAAACTAAGTTCACATATAGATTCATCGGGCCTCCTTGCCCCTTCAACTACTATCTCATTAGCTTATAAAACTTATTTTTTCCTTTAATTCGAAACCCCTCTCCTCTGCCTCTAAATATAGGGCTAAAGAACCCATCTACGAACTTGGCCTGTACTTTGCCAGTGAATCCTCATACGAAGTTTGAGCAACATGTATCAGTACTCGTATGACTAAGTTCAAAACACGACAATGATCCTCGGTGAGAACGAGAAAACGTAGCACTAACGACTCAAACTCGACAACTCAGTCACTGTGTTAACCAATCACGGCGATGTTTGGGAGTAGCTGTGATACCGCTTCCGGCTCTTCCGCTAGGTACATGGAGATTTTGCATCGGCAAGAAGAATTAGTCATCACGAGTATTACCCCCCGACACGACAGACCAGAGCAAAACAATTGCGACTTCATAAAACTCTGCGACAGACTGCCTGGCTGCCTAGTGCCTACCGCCATCTAAGCCAAAAGCGCTAGGTGTAAGATATGGCGTCATCGACGCAGAGCTTTCGCTTGTATGGATAAAGGGGTAAGGTAGAGACTCGAAAACTGGCCAACAAATTTTATTAAATTGTTACCAGATACTTGTCGGCTGCATTCTGACTTTTCGATCCAGCAAATCCGGTTGGGACTTTGGAGACAACTGATCGCATACACTTTTTGTTTATCATTAGTATGTTAGAAAGTTGCAACAGCATGTCTTCTCACTCTATATCGACTATGTTAAAACTTCATGCTAAATTTTCGGATTCGGCGCGAACTACTTATCCGGCGTGAAAATAATTTTCATATTCGGATTCAACATGTGCTCCTACCCCTGAATAAAAAATCTAATCAACTTCAGATACAACTTTTACTTTCAACTACTTGTCCGGCGAAAAAATTATTTTCATGTTCGGGTTCAGCATGTCTCCTTACCTCTAAATCGACTATCTCATTAGCTTTTAAAAATATTTTTTTGTCGTCCCTTAATTTGAAACCCCACCCCTAAATATAGCGCTACAAAGCCCACCTAAGAACTTGACCTTAACTTGGACCCAAAGAGTCATCGTGCCAAATATCTCAATCGCTTTGAGAGTTATCGTGCTAACAGACGAACGGGCGGACAGACGGACAACTTTTGCGAAGTCATAGGTATCCCTCCACTTACGTTTTGGGATCCCAAAGCCGAAAGCGTGGAAATGACCGAGTTTTCTGTTAGCGGGGGGGGGGGCGGTAGAATGTACCGTATGAAATTCGGGTATTCGGATATAAGAATTAATAGTTTGAACCAAGCTGCTAGGATCGTTAGTTCGAATCCTTGCCTAGGCTCCCGGCTATCGATGGAACCAGTGGTATGGTTCTAAAGACTAGCCTTATGCCCGGGCCACATTCAGTAACATCTGTACGTAATTTGGTTAGTACCCACTCTTACGTTTCATTCTGGTCATACCCGGAACGAAGAAATTTAAGATATATTACCACCATCATCACTCATAGGTAAGCAAAATTAATTTCGACCGTAAAACGGTCTTAGTACCGGCGTTGTTACCAGGTTTCGTGCCAGGTGTGACTATAATGGGAACCGGGCATTAGATGACCAATCTGTAAAGATGTGTAGGCTACCTAGATGCATCTAGGGGAGAAGGACGGGAACTTCGTTTGATTCGTCCTGAACAAAGACATCGCACTTCCCGTCGAGGGCAGAGAATCTGCGTTGAGTTCATCAGTTCATGCGTAAGGTTTTCATGCGAAAGTTTGCTCTTGTGTCTTCTTCCTGGTTGTTGTTTGGCGACCATGCAGTCTCCTAGGTAATGTCACCTTCAAATGTCCGAGAAATGGTCAGTCAGAATGCGAACTTCCTGGTTTGAAGCTCTGGACGCTACGGGGAATCTGTCACAGAATCCCACCTGATTTTCTCAGTATCGGTATTTCTTTGACGAAGCATAAAATTCAAACAGGCGATAGATGAAATTAATCGGCGTCTGTGCGCTATGCTTGAGACCTTGGCAGCGTTTTATTTGATTCTTACTTGTCTCGTCTCATTTTGCCCTTGTCGTGGTCAAATGGTGTTTTATTTAGGCCTTGTCAGGGGAATGATCTTCCTGACAATTATCACAAATGAAACGCAGTTTATAGTTCTTACTGTTGTCTAGAACAAGACAAAAAATTCTGACTAAACAGGACCTTCTTGTATGACAAGACACAATTGCCCCGTCTTGTCACAAATCAAGCGGTTTGTGAGACAAGACCTTTATAAGACCAGGGACCCATAAATTTCCTGTAATGACTCGCCATTCAGGGGGCTTGCCATTTCCTATGCTTCAATGTTGCTATGTTGCCCGAGCCTCACCTAGTTTCCAAAAATTCCGCTTGGGTCGAATCGGCGTTCTTGCTCAGATAGACAAAATTTGTTGGGACTATTCAGCATGCCACCAGGTACCTAAGCTAGGACAAAAGATCCAGGATACTCTTCCATTACAGAGAAATATTCCTAGCTCAGCAGAACAGCTGCGAAAAATTGTGTCTATCTGGATAGTCAGGTATTTTATCCCCGTGGGTATTTCTCGAACTATCTGACTCTCGGTCAAGAGCGCATCAGAAACCTCTTACTGACAAGCCCCCTGAATGGCGAGTTATTACAGGAAATTTATGGGTCCCTGATAAGACTCAAATCTTCTCAAAGAAACGCGGCTCTTGTTATTGACGAGCTTGCTGAAATGTCGTGACAAAACAGAACCTTCTTGTATGACAAGACACAATGTCACAAATAAGCCGGTTTGTGAGACAAGACCGGTAAATAAGACGGCGTTTGCGAGACCAGACTCAGATTTTCTCAAATGAAAACGCGGCTCTTGTTATTGACGATATTGCTAGAAGATTTTCCGGACAATTTCTCTTAGGACAGTTCATCACGCAACTAGATGATATTGACGATGGTGAAATTTCATTACGGACTGAACATATAAAGTTAAATAGCACAGTACAAAGAAAGAGAAGGGAGAAATACAATTAGCTTTCAATAATGGAGTAAATGCACAAGGTAAAGAAAACGACTAATCGGATCTAAAAAATCTTCCTAGATGGAAGGCGGAAAAATGGTCGTCAGATCAAAAATGTGGAGGTCCTGGGGAATGGACGGTAACTTCGCACAAGGTTCAGATGGAAAAATCGTCATTTTCACGATCTGTCGTTTCTAGTCAGAGGATCGACACAGGAAGAATCTGTCTCGTAAAATGACGCAGTGCTCCACACGAACAATGGAAAGACCCAACAAGGAGTTCCAGTGACGGATTAGAGAAATCCGGTCGTGAATCCGGTCCTGCTCAGACGCCATTTCAATTTGTCGCAGGGCAGTCCGTCACGCAGACAGTTCATCACACGTTGGTGACGGATTGGAGGAATCCGGTCGTGAATCCGATCCTGCTCAGACGCTATTCGGTCAATTTGTCACAGGGCAGTCCGTCACGCAGGCAGTTCATCACACGTTGATGACGGATTAGAGGAATCCGGTCGTGAATCCGATCCTGCTCAGATGGCATCGATCAATTGTCACAAGGCAGTCTGTCACGCAGACAGTTCATCACACGTTGGTCAAAGACCAATTCAGAGGAACAGCACAGAGACAATTTGCCTGTAATTCTTTGCGCGAACAGTGAAATAAAGAGTCCCGGTCATTTATGTTTGTCCGGTTTGTTTGCGCTGGGCTTGGGATAGTGCTTACGACGATCCTGCTCGTGCGATTCGTCCCCGGACAATGAATCACAAGGGCAGAAGGCCTGGAATTATCAAGAAGAAAAATCATTCGCGCTGGAACTTCTTTACATGGATAGTCTTTCACATGGACATTTCGTCCCGATTCCTTTCACGAACGATGTTAAAATCGAACGAGAAATTTTCGTCATGCTGACAGTAATCCGGATCGTGTTCGCTAAGTTTTAGACATAGTTGCTGATAACTCTGTTGAGTTGCTGTCTAGCCGATTCGTCACAGGGCAACTCATCACAGGAACTAGTCTCCACAGCGCGGCAGTCGATGAAGAATTCGTCATGCGTCACCGTTGCTTCGCCATTCTTCGCACGGACAATTCGTCAGGTTGAGCTCTTCACATATCCGTGTTTGAAAGCATTCAAAGAAGCACAGTAAAGTGAGGAGAAGTCCAGAAATGTAGTTTACAAGAAAAAAAAAGCGTTTTATTTGCGCAAAAAGCCGTTACAAAGCTCGTCGAACGGAAAGCTCTTTTCACGAACAGTTCGAATATTGATACATACTTTATTTATTTATTTATGACCCGTTCATTTATTTATCTTGCAGGGTTTTATACGAAATCGACTTAATAATGGTTTTGAATGAGTGAATTAATTTCATTCCCGACTTTCGCAAATATAACGGTAAAGAAAAAATGCGTCGCACCAAGGTTTCTATGGCAGATGCGCAATATCAACACAAACAAAGTATTGCTAATCGAACCTAGAAAATCGTCTTAATAAGTGGCTAATAGAAAATGGTCAAGTGTGAAATGTCGGTTTCCTGGTCAGTAGAGCTTTCCTGCAAAGGGGCCCTCCTGCTCTCTCTTTCACGCATGATAGTGTTTCTTTTAGTGGCGTAAACATACTGACTGCATCCAGGTACGTTACTTGTAGGGGGGACACCTACCTCCCCCCCCCCCCCCCCGTTGTCGATTTTTCTTCGAAACAGTCGGCTTTCGTAAAATAGTCGATTTTTTCTTAAAAACAGTCGGTCTTCCTTAAAATCAGTTGATTTTTCATCAAAACAATCGTTTTTTTTGCAAAAACAGTCGGTAAAAATGACCAAGTCAGCAAATACCTTGACCCCCCCCCCCCCCCGACATTTTCGCTAGTAACGCCTCTGACTGCATTTGACACGCCCTTTACAAATGTACGCTTTAATGGATGGGTAAAACCCGGTTTAATACAAACCTGGGGCGTCACGACCGGGGGGGGGGGGGGGGGAGACGCCCCCCAATGTTGTCGGCCAGTCGCTAAAAAATAACCGAGTCGGCACGAAGCGCGGCGATTTTTCGCCAAAACAGTTGATTTTTTTCATGAAAACAGTCAATTTCTCTGAAAATCAGTCGATTTTCCGTCAGAACAGTCGTTTTTTTCCTGAAAATCAGTCGATTTTTTAGAAACTGTCGATTTTTTTCTTGAAAACAGTCGTTTTTCGTGCAAAAACAGTCGGTAAAAATTACCAGCCGGTTGGTAATTCCTTGCCCCTCCCCCCCCCCAAACATTTTGGCTAGTAACGCCTCTGCCACAAACTGCTTATGTTTGCATACTCACTGCCAAACGCTGGGTATATCTAGCGTTTGGTATACCCTATGCCTAGTGCCAACAGAACGCGAATCCTTTCCGCTTACGAACTGAGACACGGCGCGAATAAAATTTGACTTGGAGTTGAAACGGCGCGAATTGGCCTGACAACGTGGAATTTTTGTTCCGTTTGCGATGACGATTCCGCCAAGCGAATACGAATTCGCGTTGTTCGGCCTGTGGGCAGCTGGCTTAATGATAGATACTGGACAAAAGTAAACATCTCTCATCAGAGCAAACACAATTAATGTACTCAAATAGAAGATACAAAAATAAGCTGGCTTTTCAGCTGAACTTTCTAAAACGTTAATCGCAATCCTTTATTATGTTCGATGAAACCCATTTTGATTTCACGTGCCAGTCTTACACGAACCGTTGTCAACTCCGCGCAATCCTGTTCGTTGTTCACCTCGTACTTATGATAGTAATTCGTTATACTTCAGTAGTATTTCCGTTCATTTTCGATCCCGAGATTCTTAACTTCATAATCTACCCCTCCTCCCCTATTAGCTATACACTGATTACCACGCTTGCCATGGTTGTTCTCTTTACGTGACGTGTCATGCGCCCGATCATTGTTTCCGAGGAGCTTATTTGTCCGGAGACCGGTTATGCAAATTTTGCCAAGATTTTCATTTGCGGCAAGAAGGACATCTGAGCAGAAACACTATGTAATGCGAGGCGTCCTTTAACAATAACTAATTTTCAACCCCGCTCACGAGTAACACAAAATAAAGAAAGAAAAAAGGAACATGAAGGCGAGATTATATATAAGCCATTCCGTCTGTGCAGCCCCAGACTGCACTTTGACCCCTTCAGTATCAACCAAAACAGGGCGCCTGCCTTTTTTTTTATCAGAAAAGGATCCCGTGTTAAGAAGAAGAAGAAAACCAAAAGAACAGGGATCCTGCCTTCCTCGTTTTAAAGAAGAAAAAGAAGGAAACCAAAAGAACAGGCGTCCTGCTCTTTTTCTTTTTTTTTGCGGCGACTTGCCAGAAAAGTTTACCAGAACTTAGAACAGGGGTCCTGCCCTTCTTCGCTTTTGGCGGTGACTTGCCAGGAAAGTTCTCATATTTCAACACGTTCTGCTCCAGCCACCCAGCCTAAAGTTGTCGCAGGGCGTAAAAAGTCCCTAGAAATTAATCACCTCTCTTCAGATACTCGCCGATGTCGCCATGGTTAATATTCTAAAGGGCCTTTTCAGGGGGTTTAAAGAATGAGAAACTTGGGATTGCTAATCTTCTGTATGACACTTGAAGCATCCCGTTGCTTAGAAACGATCACTAGGATCTCGTCTGGAAAATGTCAGCTGGGCCTTGCGTGGCTTAACTAAGACTTTCTTTGGAGTGGTTAGGACACAATAAAACATATTTAATTCAGTCCGTCAAAGTTTTAAAAGCTCTTTGAAACCATCCTTGATAAAGCCTATAATCTTAGCCCACACAAAAGCTTCCTCGCAACTAGACAGAGAAAAATATGTCCAGACTGCAAAAATAAGAATAATAACATAACTGCAGCAAAAAGGCTTTTGCCTTTACTTAACAACGAAGTAACTAATAAAAAATAAAGAATTAAAAATCCTTTATATAAATTTCCAGTGACAGGAACCAAATCACCCTTCCTTTCAAACTCACCACAACAGAAAACAAAAAATAAGAAAAAAATTAAATTAAATAGGTTACAAGTTTACATCCTATCATGAAAGGATTCGAATCCGTATCCAGGATAGATACGAATCCGAATCACCATTTCATGCTAAGGATCCGAATCCCGAATCGAATCCGACCTTAACAAAAATCAGATCATATACATAGGTTATAGTTTAAAATTCAGAGGTAACAAAAAGAAGTAATATTTGAGGTACTCAGACAACGTGATAGATTACTAAGGATGGTTGGTGGTGGAGATCAAAAAGTTGGATTGCCTAAGCCCACTGTGTAAAAATTGGGAAATGGAAGTTGGAAGAATGTAGACTAGAAATTTGAGCGGATTCGTAAGATTGAGGGTTTAGAATCCGTATCCGAATCCAGCACGACAAGCAGAAGATTCGAATCCGGATTTGAATCCGACTAGAAGGACGAATCCTGGATTCGAATCCGGATTAGGATTCACCCGTCTCTGCCAAACACCCGAATGAAGTTCCAGCCATTACTATTTTTTTTTTTTTTTTTTTTTTTAATCCCACCTCCACTCCTCGCAGTGACGCAACTTTCTTTATTATTACAACTCAGATATCTTATCTTTATACGTCACCTGTACTTTACTCATAACTAAATTCAAATTATTTCTTATTTCCTACTTTAATTAATTATCATTAATTAACTCTTTACAAAAGGATAGAAATGCAGTAAATTTTCGTTATTTTCTCTACACATGGCACAAAAATAGGAACCAACTTTCGACCTCACCCTTCGTAACTACCTCCGCCTTCCTCCAAGGGATAAGAAATTTTCCCCTCACAGTGAACACAGTTCCCCTCCCCTCAGTTAACCCGCGTTAACTGCTCCCTCGCCTGTATTTGCAACATCATAAGCAGCCAATCCTGAGACGAGATCATTGTGTTCAAGCAAAGATAACAAGTTTTCTGCATTGTGTCTTAAATGACACTTGAATGAAGAGTACCAAGTATCATCCTGTCTGTGTGGACTGTATGACTTCCGTTAACATTGCCTGCAGAAAACCCAATCCAAATACGAAATAGTGTTCTAAAGCTATGATTTTTGCTCCATTTTGCATCTGTCCTTATTCCAGTACCGAGCAATTTTAGAAATGAACAAATGTCTCCAATCAACCCTTCTTCTGGAATATTTGTTAACCAGTTAAGCCCAAACGTATATCTAGAAGAAATTCAAATACGATCCGGCCAGCGCTGTACAAGATTTGAATGAATTGCGCTTTTTGTCTTGGAGTCTGCATGTGCAAACCTTCAGAAACGAACGTCCCTATTTTGAAAACGTCACGCTCAGGAGAAGAATGCTCTCCGTGGCCACGTCTGTAAATGCATTCTCCATGGTGTGTTCAAGTATGGTTTCATTGTTCAGGTGTCCTTTAAAGCACAACTCACACTTTCTACTCCAGTATTCTTACATGTGTAACTGCTCTGAAACCCTGACGTTTTTTATGGCACTTGCAGCCTCTGGCTCAATTGCCATATACCGATCGCAATTCCGTCTGTCGGTCGGGCGGTCTGTTCCACGTTGGCGAGGTAGGGTACTTCCAGATGCGGTAGGACGCTGAAACTTGGCAGGCATATCAGGGACCCGACCAAACTAACACGGAAATCACTAGTTTCCCGATCTGGGGGGGGGGGGGGGAGGGGGGATCCGGAAAATTGTGTCGTGCGTAACTTTTGAACGGGTCATCGGATTCGAATGAAACTGAATAACTGAATGGAGGACATGTCTCTGATGTCCCACTTCAAGTCCGGACCGGATTTGAATTTGGGAATCGGGGGAGGGGGAGAACGGAAATCTCATGAAACGGTTAGATTGTAGGGAGCGAATGGAACTTGCTGGGAAGAACAAGTGTCTACTCTAGAAAATCGTTTACACAATCGGACTGGATCCGGACCCTTGGGGTGGAGGGGGATTTCCCGTAATTCCGGTGGTGGTGGTTTTGAGGATTTTCACGACAAAACTTGGCAGGCCTGTCAGGGACCCAAACTGACTTGGAAATAGTAATTTTCTCGATCCGATCATCGTGGGGGAGGGGAATCCGGAATATTGAGTCATGCGTAACTTTGGAATGGGTGGTCGGATTCCAGTGAAGTTTAATAATTGAACAGAGGAGAGGTCTCTAATGTTCTTTTTCATGTCCGGACCGAAAACGAAAACTGTTGGGGGGGGGGGGAGGGAACGGAAAACACGTGACCCGCTTAGACTGGAGAGATCGGGATGGAACTTTATGGGAATAACAAACAAATGCTCTTGATAAATCATTTGCAGAACCGGAATGGATCCGGGCACTGTGGGGAGTTGGAGGGGGGGGGGGGGGAATTCCGGTGGTCGCAAGTTAAGGTACTTCCAGATGTAATAGGACGATGCAACTTGCTGGAGTATTCGAGATTCGACAAGATTGGCTTAGAAATCATGAATCCCCAAATCCAACCATTCCTTAAAGAACTTATCTTAACCGCAAAGTAAAAAAAGTACTTTTAAGCAAAATATACATTTTAATGATCTCCATGAGCCATTGATCATTTTTGCCTCGAGGGTTTTGCTTAGATATGAATTTCTAGCCCACTTAAAGTCCGCATCTTAACCGCAAAGTAAAAAAAAAGCGCTGTTGATCAAACTATACGTTTCGGCCCATGGTCATTTGAACCATAAGGGTTTTGCTCTAAAATGAATTTCTAGCACCCTTAAAGTGCGCATCTTAACCGATAAGTGAAAAAAAATACTATTGACCAAACGATATATATTAATGATCCCCAAGGGCCCATAGACAGATGAATTTCTAGTGCCGTTAAAGTGCGCATGATGACAGCCTAGTGCAAAAATAAAATACTTTTTACCAACGTACGATATATTCTTTCCAAGCGCCCTTGATCATTATCATATTCAGGGTTTTGCTTACAAATAATCAGAAAGAACCCACGAATTGGCAAATTCATACTTTTATCCTCTGAACAAGCCTTGCAAGTGCCATATGAGCTTCCAGATCTTGTTTCTCAGGAGATTACAAACCCGTACCTACTGTTTTATGGCACTTGCAGCCTCTGGCTCAAGCGCCATATACCGATCGCAATTCCGTCTGTCGGTCGGACCTTCTGTCCCGCGACTGAGAGTTAGGGTACTTCCAGATCTGCTAGGACGATGAAACATGGCAGGCTTATCAAGGACCCGATAAAGCTAACTTGGAAATATTCAGTTTCCCGATCCGACCATCTGGGGGAAGTGGAGCGAGGGGGAATCCGGAATATTGAGTCGTGCGTAACTTTCGAACAGGTGATCGGATTCCAGTGAAACTTAATAACTCAAAAGAAGACATGTCTCTGAGGATCCGTTTCAAGTCTGGACGTTTGAAGAAGCAAAAAATTCACCGCGAAAACATGGTCTCTGATAAACTCTTTAATTAAGCAAGAGAATGTCTCTTACTTCCCGAATAAAATTACTCGTGAAGATGGATCGACAATAGACCTTAAAAGGCCTGCTTGATCAAGCAAAGCATTTTCAGTCACTAGCCATTTGTCATTGAGGAGTCATAGGACTTTAATTCCATATGTACTCTGGTGCTAAAGAATGTGCATTCTTGTTGTGGATCCCCACGTCACCCCCAGGGGCGTAATTTGCTATGGGGCAGGGGGGGCAACTGCCCCCCCCCAGACCCCAGTTTGCCCCCCCCCCCAGCTTGATGTTTGCCCAGCTGAAATTTAGCGTCTTCGAAACTCTCGTCGAAACTAAGATAGGCCTACAGAATTCAAGCATCCACAGAAACAGACCGGTTTTCTTTAGTAAACCTTTGTCTTTACGGTAAGATTGGAACACGAAAGCCTTGAAACTCTTATAGCGATATGCATGCGCTATGCAGGGTTAAACACGCCTATGTCAGACGACCGACTAAGTGATCTTTTGGTCATTGGTACCCAACCTGAAAAGCGAAGAAGCTTGACGTCAATCGCGCAGTGGACAGTTCGCGAATTTGAAGAAGCGTCGTTTCGCCTTGGTCGATTAGTGAAACATCTCTTTGTTTCTTTGTTTTTATTGCGTCTTTCTTCTTGAAGTAAAACTGCTAATTTTCACGTGACTTGGGAAAATCGGCTCCAACTTTGCCCCCCCCCCCCCCAGGATTTTGACGAAATTACGCCCCTGGTCACCCCTGGGGACTATATTGCGGAAAATAAGAAAGTCACGTAATCAGTCAAGTGCTAGAGACCAAAAGAAAAGAGTTACGTTATTCGTTATGCGTTCTGCTGCAGTGTTTTATGGAATAATATGGAAAAATATACCCCAATTACCTCTGCCCTCTTTACAAGATGGAGAAGGAGAATTTGGCCCTCTTCTTCCTAGAGGGCCAAGCGCTTTCGCATTCGAGGGTTAAATTTGTTGGGAGTGGGTTGGTATTGCTTCCCGGTATCATGAAATCTACGATCGCCGACCTCGGCGCGGAACTTTGTTAAAAGGACCTGTCTTACCTATAATACTAACGCAACTTACTTCCATAATCACTCCATATATTTCTGAACCCGGAGACTCAATTTCGTACGGTACATTCTAACCCCTTTAACAAAACCACGCTGATTTTCTCACTTGCCGTGTTTTGCTACCTTCAATGTGTACCACGCTGTTGACGGTTGTCTGCGTGAAGTTTTTCCATCAGGGAAACCGGTAATGTAAATTGTTTCCCCGTTTTCGCTATAAGTCAACGGGTCTCGGAAAAGGCTTAAGACGGCCAAAACCGTGGGTTATTTGTTGAGACCACAGCCTAGTTTTAAATTATTCAAATATTTTAAAATGCTGGAATTAAGTTGAAGAGTAAATAGTCCTTTAAAGCGTAAAAACTTCGAAAAAAAAGTTTCGTTGAGTTTTATACTCTTGATGACTAGCTCTTCGCGTCGATGAAGAATTGCCGTGTGCCCAGGAAAGAGCGAGAAACGTCAGGGCAACAAACGTTGTTGATTAGTTTGCACCGGTTTTGAGTCAATTAAGAGGGTTGCTTTAATGGACGTTTCTTGTTCGTCCCGAGGTTCACTGGCGTGTTTCGGACTTAGTCAGATAGAGTATTAAGGTGTTACGGTTCATATTCTGTGACGTAATACATGTAATTAATATGGCTGACACGTTACTATTAGAGAAACACGACGACAGTCTCGTTTAGCTAATCTCACTAGCGTCATAGTCCGTCTGCAGCAGATTGCTCAAACTCCCACGCACCCTTATCCCCGTGATCCTAGCCATTCTTTCTGTATCCTCAGTCTGTCCCGGGATTTGATCCACTTACCTCCCTTTTATTAGGCGGTGGTAAATTCGACACTAATCTCTTTTAATCACACTAAGGATGGTTGGTGGTGGAGATCAAAAAGTTGGATTGCCTAAGCCCACTGTGTAAAAATTGGGAAATGGAAGTTGGAAGAATGTAGACTAGAAATTTGAGCGGATTCGTAAGATTGAGGGTTTAGAATCCGTATCCGAATCCAGCACGACAAGCAGAAGATTCGAATCCGGATTTGAATCCGACTAGAAGGACGAATCCTGGATTCGAATCCGGATTAGGATTCACCCGTCTCTGCCAAACACCCGAATGAAGTTCCAGCCATTACTATTTTTTTTTTTTTTTTTTTTTTTAATCCCACCTCCACTCCTCGCAGTGACGCAACTTTCTTTATTATTACAACTCAGATATCTTATCTTTATACGTCACCTATACTTTACTCATAACTAAATTCAAATTATTTCTTATTTCCTACTTTAATTAATTATCATTAATTAACTCTTTACAAAAGGATAGAAATGCAGTAAATTTTCGTTATTTTCTCTACACATGGCACAAAAATAGGAACCAACTTTCGACCTCACCCTTCGTAACTACCTCCGCCTTCCTCCAAGGGATAAGAAATTTTCCCCTCACAGTGAACACAGTTCCCCTCCCCTCAGTTAACCCGCGTTAACTGCTCCCTCGCCTGTATTTGCAACATCATAAGCAGCCAATCCTGAGACGAGATCATTGTGTTCAAGCAAAGATAACAAGTTTTCTGCATTGTGTCTTAAATGACACTTGAATGAAGAGTACCAAGTATCATCCTGTCTGTGTGGACTGTATGACTTCCGTTAACATTGCCTGCAGAAAACCCAATCCAAATACGAAATAGTGTTCTAAAGCTATGATTTTTGCTCCATTTTGCATCTGTCCTTATTCCAGTACCGAGCAATTTTAGAAATGAACAAATGTCTCCAATCAACCCTTCTTCTGGAATATTTGTTAACCAGTTAAGCCCAAACGTATATCTAGAAGAAATTCAAATACGATCCGGCCAGCGCTGTACAAGATTTGAATGAATTGCGCTTTTTGTCTTGGAGTCTGCATGTGCAAACCTTCAGAAACGAACGTCCCTATTTTGAAAACGTCACGCTCAGGAGAAGAATGCTCTCCGTGGCCACGTCTGTAAATGCATTCTCCATGGTGTGTTCAAGTATGGTTTCATTGTTCAGGTGTCCTTTAAAGCACAACTCACACTTTCTACTCCAGTATTCTTACATGTGTAACTGCTCTGAAACCCTGACGTTTTTTATGGCACTTGCAGCCTCTGGCTCAATTGCCATATACCGATCGCAATTCCGTCTGTCGGTCGGGCGGTCTGTTCCACGTTGGCGAGGTAGGGTACTTCCAGATGCGGTAGGACGCTGAAACTTGGCAGGCATATCAGGGACCCGACCAAACTAACACGGAAATCACTAGTTTCCCGATCTGGGGGGGGGGGGGGGGGGAGGGGGGATCCGGAAAATTGTGTCGTGCGTAACTTTTGAACGGGTCATCGGATTCGAATGAAACTGAATAACTGAATGGAGGACATGTCTCTGATGTCCCACTTCAAGTCCGGACCGGATTTGAATTTGGGAATCGGGGGAGGGGGAGAACGGAAATCTCATGAAACGGTTAGATTGTAGGGAGCGAATGGAACTTGCTGGGAAGAACAAGTGTCTACTCTAGAAAATCGTTTACACAATCGGACTGGATCCGGACCCTTGGGGTGGAGGGGGATTTCCCGTAATTCCGGTGGTGGTGGTTTTGAGGATTTTCACGACAAAACTTGGCAGGCCTGTCAGGGACCCAAACTGACTTGGAAATAGTAATTTTCTCGATCCGATCATCGTGGGGGAGGGGAATCCGGAATATTGAGTCATGCGTAACTTTGGAATGGGTGGTCGGATTCCAGTGAAGTTTAATAATTGAACAGAGGAGAGGTCTCTAATGTTCTTTTTCATGTCCGGACCGAAAACGAAAACTGTTGGGGGGGGGGAGGGAACGGAAAACACGTGACCCGCTTAGACTGGAGAGATCGGGATGGAACTTTATGGGAATAACAAACAAATGCTCTTGATAAATCATTTGCAGAACCGGAATGGATCCGGGCACTGTGGGGAGTTGGAGGGGGGGGGGGGGAATTCCGGTGGTCGCAAGTTAAGGTACTTCCAGATGTAATAGGACGATGCAACTTGCTGGAGTATTCGAGATTCGACAAGATTGGCTTAGAAATCATGAATCCCCAAATCCAACCATTCCTTAAAGAACTTATCTTAACCGCAAAGTAAAAAAAGTACTTTTAAGCAAAATATACATTTTAATGATCTCCATGAGCCATTGATCATTTTTGCCTCGAGGGTTTTGCTTAGATATGAATTTCTAGCCCACTTAAAGTCCGCATCTTAACCGCAAAGTAAAAAAAAAGCGCTGTTGATCAAACTATACGTTTCGGCCCATGGTCATTTGAACCATAAGGGTTTTGCTCTAAAATGAATTTCTAGCACCCTTAAAGTGCGCATCTTAACCGATAAGTGAAAAAAAATACTATTGACCAAACGATATATATTAATGATCCCCAAGGGCCCATAGACAGATGAATTTCTAGTGCCGTTAAAGTGCGCATGATGACAGCCTAGTGCAAAAATAAAATACTTTTTACCAACGTACGATATATTCTTTCCAAGCGCCCTTGATCATTATCATATTCAGGGTTTTGCTTACAAATAATCAGAAAGAACCCACGAATTGGCAAATTCATACTTTTATCCTCTGAACAAGCCTTGCAAGTGCCATATGAGCTTCCAGATCTTGTTTCTCAGGAGATTACAAACCCGTACCTACTGTTTTATGGCACTTGCAGCCTCTGGCTCAAGCGCCATATACCGATCGCAATTCCGTCTGTCGGTCGGACCTTCTGTCCCGCGACTGAGAGTTAGGGTACTTCCAGATCTGCTAGGACGATGAAACATGGCAGGCTTATCAAGGACCCGATAAAGCTAACTTGGAAATATTCAGTTTCCCGATCCGACCATCTGGGGGAAGTGGAGCGAGGGGGAATCCGGAATATTGAGTCGTGCGTAACTTTCGAACAGGTGATCGGATTCCAGTGAAACTTAATAACTCAAAAGAAGACATGTCTCTGAGGATCCGTTTCAAGTCTGGACGTTTGAAGAAGCAAAAAATTCACCGCGAAAACATGGTCTCTGATAAACTCTTTAATTAAGCAAGAGAATGTCTCTTACTTCCCGAATAAAATTACTCGTGAAGATGGATCGACAATAGACCTTAAAAGGCCTGCTTGATCAAGCAAAGCATTTTCAGTCACTAGCCATTTGTCATTGAGGAGTCATAGGACTTTAATTCCATATGTACTCTGGTGCTAAAGAATGTGCATTCTTGTTGTGGATCCCCACGTCACCCCCAGGGGCGTAATTTGCTATGGGGCAGGGGGGGCAACTGCCCCCCCCCAGACCCCAGTTTGCCCCCCCCCCCAGCTTGATGTTTGCCCAGCTGAAATTTAGCGTCTTCGAAACTCTCGTCGAAACTAAGATAGGCCTACAGAATTCAAGCATCCACAGAAACAGACCGGTTTTCTTTAGTAAACCTTTGTCTTTACGGTAAGATTGGAACACGAAAGCCTTGAAACTCTTATAGCGATATGCATGCGCTATGCAGGGTTAAACACGCCTATGTCAGACGACCGACTAAGTGATCTTTTGGTCATTGGTACCCAACCTGAAAAGCGAAGAAGCTTGACGTCAATCGCGCAGTGGACAGTTCGCGAATTTGAAGAAGCGTCGTTTCGCCTTGGTCGATTAGTGAAACATCTCTTTGTTTCTTTGTTTTTATTGCGTCTTTCTTCTTGAAGTAAAACTGCTAATTTTCACGTGACTTGGGAAAATCGGCTCCAACTTTGCCCCCCCCCCCCAGGATTTTGACGAAATTACGCCCCTGGTCACCCCTGGGGACTATATTGCGGAAAATAAGAAAGTCACGTAATCAGTCAAGTGCTAGAGACCAAAAGAAAAGAGTTACGTTATTCGTTATGCGTTCTGCTGCAGTGTTTTATGGAATAATATGGAAAAATATACCCCAATTACCTCTGCCCTCTTTACAAGATGGAGAAGGAGAATTTGGCCCTCTTCTTCCTAGAGGGCCAAGCGCTTTCGCATTCGAGGGTTAAATTTGTTGGGAGTGGGTTGGTATTGCTTCCCGGTATCATGAAATCTACGATCGCCGACCTCGGCGCGGAACTTTGTTAAAAGGACCTGTCTTACCTATAATACTAACGCAACTTACTTCCATAATCACTCCATATATTTCTGAACCCGGAGACTCAATTTCGTACGGTACATTCTAACCCCTTTAACAAAACCACGCTGATTTTCTCACTTGCCGTGTTTTGCTACCTTCAATGTGTACCACGCTGTTGACGGTTGTCTGCGTGAAGTTTTTCCATCAGGGAAACCGGTAATGTAAATTGTTTCCCCGTTTTCGCTATAAGTCAACGGGTCTCGGAAAAGGCTTAAGACGGCCAAAACCGTGGGTTATTTGTTGAGACCACAGCCTAGTTTTAAATTATTCAAATATTTTAAAATGCTGGAATTAAGTTGAAGAGTAAATAGTCCTTTAAAGCGTAAAAACTTCGAAAAAAAAGTTTCGTTGAGTTTTATACTCTTGATGACTAGCTCTTCGCGTCGATGAAGAATTGCCGTGTGCCCAGGAAAGAGCGAGAAACGTCAGGGCAACAAACGTTGTTGATTAGTTTGCACCGGTTTTGAGTCAATTAAGAGGGTTGCTTTAATGGACGTTTCTTGTTCGTCCCGAGGTTCACTGGCGTGTTTCGGACTTAGTCAGATAGAGTATTAAGGTGTTACGGTTCATATTCTGTGACGTAATACATGTAATTAATATGGCTGACACGTTACTATTAGAGAAACACGACGACAGTCTCGTTTAGCTAATCTCACTAGCGTCATAGTCCGTCTGCAGCAGATTGCTCAAACTCCCACGCACCCTTATCCCCGTGATCCTAGCCATTCTTTCTGTATCCTCAGTCTGTCCCGGGATTTGATCCACTTACCTCCCTTTTATTAGGCGGTGGTAAATTCGACACTAATCTCTTTTAATCACGGAGCCTGTCGGAGAACATGAGTGGCGGAAATCACAAAACGATTTTCTGTTTTTGAAGGCAGAAAAAATTGGAAGTTAAAGCACCTCGAACTATTTACTGTTTATGTTCCAATGTTCAAAACTATCATTATACTGTAAAACTTAGCAGGGGCGTCACGACTGGGGGGGGGGGACGCCCCCCCCCAATGCTGTGGGCCAGTCATTAAAAAAAAAAACGAGTCGGCGCGAAGCGCCGCGATTTTTCGTCAAAATAGTCGATTTTTTTCATGAAAACAGTCGTTTTTTTCTGAAAACTGGTCGAGTTTTCGTCAAAATAGTCGGTTTTTCTGAAAATCAGCGGATTTTTCTGAAAGTCAGTCGATTTTTTTCAAAAATGTCATTTTTGTTGTTGAAAACAGTCGTTTTTTCTGTAGAGAAAGTCGGTAAAAATTACTAGCCAGTCGGTAAATGCCTCGCCCCCCCCCCAAACAGTTTGGCTAGTAACGCCTCTGAAACTAAGCTCTGCTTTTAACAAATTATCCACGGCTTTGGCTGTTTCAAGTCCTTTTCCCAGACCCATTGACTTTCAGCAAAAGTTTGGCAAGATTCAGAAAACCGGTTTTACGCATGAATAGCATGAGACGCCAACACTCGTCGGCAGCATATTGCGCATGGAAATGGGTGAATCCTGGCAAGTACAAAGATTAGTGAGGTGTCGTTTGCGGGTTTATAATGTAAAATACCAGGTTTAATAATTAATGAATGCAATTACGGAAGTAGGTTGCATTGATATTATAGGTACGACAGGTACGAAAGTATTTATTTAAACCTAGACTTCTTAAAGGAGGGAATTTATGGGGCGTAAAATAGGGAAGAAACAATTACCAGTTTTTATTTACTTATGGCCCACTTCTTGAATAGAACATCGTATAGTAATTTAAAAAGAGAAGTAAAAGACAAAAAAAAACACTAAACAAAACAAAATAATGAAACATTTTTTTTTTACCCAGTCGACAGGGATGCTTATTATTTGTGTTTTTGAAGAAACCATGGTATCTGATACCACGGTAACTCGATCTACATTTTTTTGTTTTTCTTCATAGGCTAGAATACGTGATACTAGACTACGGCTGTTCTGCGTTTTTAGAGTTTGATCGAAAATACCACTTTTCAAATAACACGATCAGTTACTGCGGTCGGGACCGTGGTATTTACTGATACCACGGTAACTAGCCAGATATTCACTAACTGCAAACAAAACAAATAAGCCAATAGAACCTCCGTGTTTGGTCCCATGCAGCCACTATGAATACCCCGACAAAGCAGAGGTACTTGCTGAGCTATGAGTTGATGCCAGTCTACTTGCTTCTTCGCCGCTGTGCATGCCAGAGGAAAAAGTGCAGAAAGCGTGCTAGCCCACTGTGCAGCGTGTCAAGTGTGACGTCACAATGATAGACAACCAATCGGCTTTTTTTTGGAAATTTCTTCTCAGGGGCTTTACTGAGATATAGCTGTTTGTAGAGGTAGCGAAGTGTGATGTTACATGTAGTTCCTACCCTCCACTCGTTTGCATCGGGCAGGGTATAGGGATCTATTCGACTCCGCATGGTCGGATTACAGAGATAGGAAGACAGAGGTTCTGGTGCCTCTAGAACCTCCGTCATAATGACATGACAGAAAGTCTTGCGGCAAAAAGACTTTGACCGTGGTATACGACTGGAACCATATGCGTATACTTTTTATTTTTCCTTTATTTACAAGTACAAGTCCTTACATACAAGTACATCCAGTACAAGTCCCTATCCAAGTCATTTTTCTTATCGAAAATATAATTTCCTTTCTTCTTTTTTCCTTCCTTTTTTGTGGGGCGTGGTGGGGGGGGGGGCAAGGGCGCTTTGTTGATGGAAAATCGTTCGTTATTTTATCTTATTTTCTTCTTCTTCTTTTTTCTCTCCTTCTTTTTCCTTTTTTTGATTTGTTTGGTTTGTTTCTCTTCGAACTATCTGAATAAAGAATAAGCCCCGCCCATTGCCAGGCCTTATGTTAGGCCTCATGGTGGGGCCACAAAGAGTTAATGGTGTTTTAATTGTTTATGAGTAAACTAAACTGAAACTGAAACTATTTGTCTCGTAATTTTTCAAATTTACCATATGCTTAAAATTCAGGACCCCTCGTGCTATTCTGTCTTTCATAATATACCTAGCTCCCTTGTGAAATTATAAGCTTCTAAAATCCCCACCTTTCTCAAATGCTTCGTTTTGTTCCTACGAATCCTTAGCACTTTTTCGATCGTGCCGAGTTTGACCCCATTACGCAACTCAGAGTTTGTCAGAATCTTCAACGTCCGCAGAGAACTCTTTCACACACAAGGATATGGGAATCTTCTGTTTTTGACTTCTCTTATTTGCTTTGTTTTCCCACTTTTTAACACCGGCGCGTTCAGTTTTCAAATGTTTTGCGCCCAGCCGCCGCGTTGGAGAGCAGGAAGGCTGGATAGAATCGACAAGCGCTAACAAGAAAATCGCTAAATTCAGGTGGAAAGTCATGGTATTTTCGAAAAAAGTTTTAGTGGTCCACTTCATAGTGAAAACATCATTTCCAGTAAGAGTTGTGCTTTAAATATCTTCAGGGATTAGGATATGGAAGAAGGACTTGTAATAGTCTTTAACTATTTGACATAAAGTACAAATCCACACGAGAGAGTTGCACTCATTCTGATTTGAACCATTGATACACGCCATTGTGCTAGATCTTGCTTGGGCGCTATTCTCATTTTGCCAAAAAAGGGACTTTCCCGGAAAATTTCCAAGAAAGCTACAAAAGGAGAAAAAACTCACCTCCCGATCGCGCTAACAGCCTGTATCTCATTATCGGGTCCAAGTGATCCGGATACCTCTTCCCCCGTCGGGGCAAGCTGTCCGGTGGCAAACTCGGCTTGAAAATTTCCGGATTCGGACAGTGGATTCCCTCTGAAACGCGCATTTCTTTCCGACGCTCTTTCATCTTTTTCGCCGCTTTTCCACTGCGTTTCGTCGGCGCAGAATACGTCACGTATTTTTGCGGAGAGTCGTCAGCGAGAATATCATGAATGAAGAAGCGCTTGAGGATGTCGTGATCGTCCAGCTCCGAAGATACTTCTTCTTCTTCCTCTTGTGTTTCCTCACTTTTATCAGGCTCCGGCTCTGCGAAAATCGCGCCCTGCTTGCCCCCGTTTTTGGCTAGTAGGGCTAGATAATCCCAGAGACTATCCGCAGATTCAATTTGTTCAAATCCGACTTTTTCTTCTATTTCCGGTTGCTCTTTCTCGGGGGCAGAAAGGAGTAGAAACATATTCTCACCCCCTCCTCGCTTTTCGTCCGAGGTCACGGAGAATATCATGTTTATCACTAGAATTGTCCATACCAAGCCCATTTCGGACAATGATCTTAGAAATTCGATACGATTAGTCTTTCTAGAAATTCAGTTGCTGTGCTCAGACCTCGCATGTTTTCAAAGGCAAGCTGCATGTGTGTGTGACTAACTTGATCTGCTCTGGAGTTTCTGCTAGGCTAGAGCTTCGTTTTACGCTCATGTGAAAATTCTCAGTTTGACAAACATCTAAAATTGGAAGGTCTGTCTATAAAAAATCCTTTTGTGTCCTTACGTTTTCCAGAGTTTGCCTTTCGCGTTTGAATCTTACGCCGACAATAACTCTTTTTTCGTTTCACGTCCATAGACTTGCACAAGTTTCCGTTGGCTGCATTATTGTTTATAAACGCTTTTTCTGCGACAACTTGGAGACTTGTTCCTCTAGGAGACTCACAGGCTACCTGTTCAGTGAGTCTCCGGATACAAACTGACACTTGTTGCTTCTCTTTAGATGGTCTCTTGTGTCGCGGAGAAACCATGCGTCCCTTGGATCACCTGGGGGCGGACGCTCTTTTGTTCAGTTGCCCCGTTAAAGAATTTTTAATATCCTACAAAATTGTATGGAAACTGTTCGTGAAGGTGTCAGAATCACGGCTTGGGCTCCTTTTAGGGTGTTATTTGTGCAGAAAAAATGAAGGGGGGTCTGGGGCGGAGGGATGGTAAAGTGTCGTCCCACACCATTGCTGAATCGTCTGGGACATAATTGGTCTTTTAATAAGGCGGGAGTTGGTAATATGGCTAAGAGAAAATGGTTTATGAGGTAAGGCTAGTGCCAGGACCCTTCCTCCTATTAAGTTATCAATTGATTAAAGATAAAAAATAGTGAGGTAAACTGTTCCTAGCAGTGTCGGATTAAACCCTCTAAAGAATCCTGGGCAGCAGAAATTTCGGGCCCCCTCAACCGACGGGCCTGAACCATTTTCACAGAAAGGGCACGTTCCAGTGGGACAACATTGAACCAAGTAGTGTGCATCTCAGCGCCCGATGAAAAATTTGTAGCCCATAGTAGCATCCAGTCTTGCTAATAGTAGCATGTAGTAGTATGCAGTAACACGGTAGTCTTAAAGTAGAAGCATGTAGTAGGATCAGTTAGTACTGCATGCTACTTTTTCGTACAACTTCATACTACTATTTGGAGATAAATTTTTCATCGGGCGGCTACAGGGACGCCTTGTACGTTCCGCATGTGCAACATGCTCCGGACCAATTGAAAATTTAACTGAAAAGGCAGCTTATTTTACATCTGATATTTGAACACACTGGATTACTTTGACGTATCTAAGGGATTTGCTTTTTTTAACCCGGGGCTCTAGTAATAATGTTCAAAATGTGCGCAGTTTGTACGGAAACCCAAAATTCATCCAGACACTGTGAATTTGAATTTCAAAAAAAAACTGCATTTTGATGTGTTACGGAAGTCCTGTGAAGGGAGTAGGGAGGTGATGATAAGATCTGTCTTTTTGTCATATGTGTATTTTTTCGGAAACGGGCTTATCTTTGTAGTTGTTGAATGTTTCAAGCATAGAGGACCTAGAGGTACAACATATGCGAAAGAGTAAGTTTATCCGATGAAGTCGATTATCTGTGGATAGCGAACAAACGAAGTAACTCATTCGGGTCTTCAGGCTATTTAACTAAATAAGTGAAGTGTAACGAGACTGTCGGATCTCTGCCCTATTCGGTTAAACTTTAAAACGCTCGATATATTCTTTCAGAATCACATCAGTGGTACTCTGATCTGATGCCAGTGGGCAAAAAGGAGTGAGGCCCATGGGCAGATGCCCTGTTTGCCCATTTGGTAATCCCGGCACTGGTTGTTACATAGGCTACCATTTTGTTCCTGATGACAAATTTCTAGCCTTCGTAGTTGTATGATAGTTGTATGGAAAAGTTGCATGTATTAATATGTAATAGTAAAGAATAGTATCATTTAATGTGCCTCAGAACGGGCCAATCTTAGACAGTAGTATCCAGTAGCTAGTCTTGCTAATAGTAGAATGCAGTAACACGGTAGCCTTGAAGTAGAAGCATGGATTAGCATCAGTTCGTACTGTATGCTACTTTTTCGTACAACTTCATACTATTTGAGATAATTTTTTCATCGGGCTATGATGATGACGATGAGATTTTGTTAACGTGCAAAAGAAGAAAAGGGGGAATAGCGCAGTACAAAAAAAAGAAGGAAAAATTATACTGAGCTTTTGATAGCGATAAGTGAATAGGACAAAACAAACAAGTAAAAGACAAACCAGGGACTAATCAGGTCTAAAAAATCTTCTTCCCGATGGAAATTGGGAAAATTGTCATAGTTCAGAGACAATTGTTATTGTGTCATCATTAACATTCACACACACGTGAGTGTCTGTCATGGATACAAAAAGTGTAGTACATACATACAGTAAGTGTACACACTCGACTCATGCGGAAATGCCCTTTTGGCAGTAATTTCAAATGCATGAAAATGAATCTCAGTGAACAGCAGAGCTGGTGAACTCGGACTCTGGACTCGCCATTCACGGAGCTGTCCGTCCGCCATAGCTGTGGACTCGGACTCTGGACTCGTCTCGAGACGCCTTTTGCAAGGACTCGGACTTGTCTCGGACTCGGATGAACGGACTCTCGTGAACAGAGCTGCAGGCTGACGCCCTTACCATTCTGTAGACTGTGCAAAGTTTCTCCGAGTAAGGATTAAAGCTAACTGCAGTATTTGCTACTGGGGTTAATCTTATCTCTACTTGGGTAAGATTAATCCGAATTAGAGAAAATCTTTTCTCAATAAAGACAAGATTAATCCCAGTAGCAAATCCTGCAAGGTTTGTTTTTACAGTGCTACAAAATAGAACACACTTGTGGGCAACATGTGGGGAAACAGTATTTTCGAGCCACAAACTCTTTGTGGAATCATGGGAAAATGCCACGTCTCAACTTCCCAAGTAAAAAGTTTCTCCGAGTAAGGATTAAAGTTAACTGCAGTATTTGCTACTGGGATCAATCTTATCTCTACTGGGGTAAGATTAATCCGAATTAGAGAAAATCTTATCTCAATAAAGAGAAGATTAATCCCAGTAGCAAATCCTGCAAGGCTAGTTTTTACAGGGCCACAAAATAGAACACACTTATGGGCAACATGTGGGGAAACAATATTTTCGAGGGCCTAATGGGAAAATGCCATGTCTCAACTTCCCAGGTAAAAAAAAAAACACGATCAGGAAAGGTCTCGTTTTTCACAATATCACAAGAGATCAGATAAAATACTTGAATCTTTAGATAAAGTGCCGAGTGGCGCCTTTCAGCGAGGCTTCGGTCTCGTTTAGATTTATAACCCATACCAGGGACAATCATACTCTACGTTAGGTCCTCAATCACATGACATCACAATGTATGTCACGATTGTATGGTATTCCGCCAGAATTTATACGTAATTCTTACGTGTGACGCGCAATCTTGACTAACCTCGCGCTCATAAAAACGCTCCTCATAAAATTCCTCTCAGATTAGTTCTTTTTTGGCCGCTAGGTGTACTATCGTAAAGAAAACAATAACACGTTACTTCTTGGTGTACGTTTATCCAGGTTTGTTTGGCTATCTTCAACTCCTCTTAGGCTTAGCCATGTTTAAAACTGTCTAAGATGCCTCTTCCTCTATATTTGCTTTACCCAACTCCGTTCTGTCAAGCGTCACCAAGTGTGTCATTCCTGGCTTCCGACTTCAGTGCTGAGTGCTGGCTGACTTTTCCACGGGGCTAATGCGCGACTCGATATGAAGCGAAAGCCTAATCACTTATTCACCCGTCAGATAACTTATCCCCCCATCTCACGTGTGATTGTTATTGTTCCTCTAGCGCGTCTGGCGGCAATTCGTCATCGGATTTTATGAGGGACGTATAAATGCTGTCTCTGCTTGGTTCATCCGTACACGCGAAAATGACAAAAAGATCGACGCCATCCACGCGAAAATATCCTTCAAGTTCGACTAAAAAAAGGCACGGCGTGGCACGACATAGTGTAGGAGGCGCGAGTACTAAAAAGAGCCACAAAAACTAAAAGGTCCCTTTCAGCCTTCAGAGCGAGGGGCAGGAACAATGTTCTAACGTGCCTTCTTTTAGGCTCTGGAATTACGAACTCTCTCACTTACTTCTCTACTTCTACTACTTGCTAATCTAATCTGCCTGCGCCATGCCGTGCCTCATTTTAGTCGATCCCGAGCTGGAGCTCGACGGGACCAGAGCCATCCACGCAAAAACGTCCCGTTGATTTGTGCAGTTCTCAGTTGTGACCAGTGCTTCCATTTTGCAGGATTTATCCTGAAATTCATGATTTTTGGATCCCGGCAGGATTCTTTTCAGGACTTTTGAGATTCCAGGATTTTGCAGGATTTCCGGACTTTTTCAAGATTTACCAAGAATTTGCTGATATTTTTAACAGACTGCAGTGAGATTAGGCATTTTGGACAAAACGCAACCATAATAAAAGCTTCATTTTAGCTGTATGGCTATATTCGACTCCTTTTCTCTTTTTTCACTCCTTTTAATTAAACAACGAAGAAATGCGGTTTATGTCTTTCGTTTGGATCGTATGATCGTGTCTTTATTTCGGATAGCAAAAAGACACTTTGATCATTAGTGTTTCCACAAAATTTTGCCTGCGGCGCATCTGTTTAAACCACACTAAAAGCTAAAATTTAAGTTAAATTTTGCTAGAAAAAAAGCGTATTTAAAAATGTTTGCCTGCGGTGCATAGTATAATTTGTCCTTGCTACAGTCGTTGCCACTGCGCCTATTGTCTCTACAGTCAAGTCCCGTCTAGTGACGCTCTCTTTAATGGTAGTGTTGGTATTTGCGGTTTTTAATCGTTCAGTATTCATTTAGTTCTTATGGCAAAAAAGTTATAGTCCTCCCAAACGATAGAGACGAAAAATTCAGCTGCGTTTGCTCAAATCCTCCAGCTAAATAAAGTCTTACAACTATCCCTTTAACAAGTACGGACACACTTTGTTTTCTTCGGCAGGATTTCTTTGCAGGGTTTTGGAGTTTCCGAACAGGATTTTCGAAGTGGAGCAAGTGGAAGCACTGGTTGTGACTGAACTAATCACAGACGACACGAGACGAGAGGCGGGGCTCTATTGTGGAAATTCTTTCCATGGGATGATTGAGTTTTACTAAAGACCAAAAATATGAAAACAACTGTGGAAGGAAAATCGAAAATAGGCGGACTGGGGATAGCGCTTGTTATTGTGAACGAATATAATGGGATAGACACGTATAATTAATGACACGAGAGGCGGGGCTTAACTGTGAAAATTCCGTCCATGGGATGATTAAGTTTAACTACAGAGCAAAAACATGAAAACAACTGTGGAAGAAAAATCGAAAATAGGCGGACTGGTCATGGTGCTTGATATTGTGAAGGAATATAATGGAGTATACACGTATAATTACATGACACGAGAGGCGGGGCTTAACTGTGAAAATTCTCTCCATGGGATGATTAAGTTTAACTAAAGACCAAAAATTTGAAATTAACTGTGGACGGAAAATCGAAAATAGGCGGACTGGTGATGGCGCTTGGTATTGTAAAGGAAATTAGGCTGCGCTCCAGAATTTTTACTTACTTTTACTTAAACTAACTTTTTGCGTTCCAGTTTTCTGATTTCGAAAGTTAAGCTCCGCCCACGTACGATTTCCGTTCCAGAGCTTAACGATTTTTAACTATTTTTAACGATGGTTGGTGAGCATCTTTCGGGAAAGTTAACAATTCTAGAATCTGGGAAAAGTTAAGGATCATTAAAGCTGCAGTTAGCTCCGCCAAGAAGTAAAATTGACGATTTTTTAACAATTGTTAAGTTTCTGGAACGCAACCATAATGGACTAGACACGTATAATTAAATGACAGGAGAGGCGGGCCTTAACTGTGAAAATTCCATCCATGGGATTATTAATTTTAACGACAGATCTAAAACATGAAAACAACTGTTGAAGGAAAATAGAGAATAGGCGGACTGGTGATGGCACTTGTTATTGTGAAGGAATATAATTGAATGGACACGTATGACTAAATGATACGAGAGGCGGGGCTTGACTGTGAAAATTCTCTCCATAGGATGATTAAGTTTAACTACAGACCAAAAACATGAAAACAACTCTTGAACAAAAATTGAAAATAGGCGGACTGGCGATGGCGTTTGTTATTATGAAGGAATATAATAGAATAGCAACAGATTTTCATTCTGCTTCAATTTCAAATAGCCTATTATTTCCAAACTTTCTAGGAAATCTTTGGTAATGGATGATTCTGTAACAAGAGTTTCATCCTTAGAAGTTTCATCAACATGGTGCTTGTTTTTCGTAACCGGGAAAATGTCCGAAAATATTTGTCGGATTACGGAAGAACAGGGTAGAGTACTTCTTTGAAGTGAAAACAGCGAGAAATAACCGCTATCTAACCGAGCAAAATCTACTTAATCCCAAAAGGTTAAACCACACCTCGCACTATTTACTATTTATGTTCAGGATTCGAACCTATTTGAATACTGTGAAACTAGGCTCTGCTTTTAAGAATTATCCGTGGCTTTGGCTGTTTTCAGCCTCTTCCCAGGCCAGGCCCATTGACTTCTAGCAAAAACTAGGGAAAATTCAGATAACCGGTTTTACCCATCAGTAGCATCAGACGCGAACACTCGTCGGGAGCTTTTTATGATGGTGCTTCGCCAGATTATTTTTTGTCGGATTTGGAAATGAGCTTGGACATTTCTGCGGAATGTGGATTCACCGTTAGGATCTAAACAAGAAGTAAATAAAGCCATTCTAAGTTTCAAAAGACCTACAATCCCATGCACATGAAAATAGTGAATCGTGGCAAGTGCAAAGTTAAGTGAGGTGTTGTTACAGGGAAGAGAATGTAACTTGTGAAACCAGGGATCACCGGAATAAGAATTAACAAATGCAATCACGGAGGTAGGTTGGTGGCTCATTTTGTGGCTCTAATTACACAAACAAGTGTCGATGTGATTTTCGATTTTGTGGCTGGTTTGGCGGGAAATTCAAATTCAGCTGCAAATTTAAGGCCAGAAATGCAAATTCGCTGCTTTTTCAAGCAGACATACATAAACTGAGAATCCTCCTAGGAAGGAATGGTAAGGAAGTAAGCCTGAAGTCTATTTGTTGAGAATTTGATGGATTTATTTTTATTTTCAGACATATTGAAAGCCAAAAAATAAGAAAAACGGCTTGTGGGTCGAGTGTGTGGCACACAATGCGGTTTTCACGACAAGCACTCAGAAATATCTGGCACACAAATGTGCCGCGGTGAAACGCTACTAGTGTAATAACCCGTTTCAGGGGGGTCTGAACTAAAGATCAGCCTATTATCCGAGGACCGTGTCGTCGTTGTGACGTCATGAAAGATATGGGGAAATTCGAGCAGATTAATGCTATTCTCAGATATCTGTATCTATGTACAGAGCCGATCGGCCAGCGATGCACCGGACGCGTTTATATACATAAACCGTTGGACAATCAATTCCGTTAGTAAACGGAAAATACTGACTTACACTGTAAAAAAAATCTTGCAGTATTTGCTACTGGGATTAATCTTGTCTCTAAAAAGATAATTTTATCCATAATTCGGATTAATCTTATCTCAGTAGAGATAAGATTGATCCCAGTAGCAAATACTGCAGTTAACTTTAATCCTTACTCGGAGAAACTTTTTACAGTGTTCCCGTGCAACATCATGATTCATGAGTCTCGGTTCCACCCTTCGAACAATATTAAGTACTAGTTACTATTTTCGTTCCGACCTCGTGAAAAGTTATCACGCTGACCGTTCCAACCTTCTCGAAGTAGTAACTATTTGCTTACCACGCTCGGGAGCGTAATAAGCGTGGTAACTACAAACTTCTGGGACGTGACTGGCCCGATCAGCCTACGGCAGAATATTTTGACGAAAATAGAAAAATGCGTTCCAGCCTTGACTCTAAGAAGCCATGATTCTTGACGTCATGCGTAGTAACTCCAGAGCATCCGGTAGGTAGTTTTCAACACACTCACTGTTTCAGGACTGACCAGCTAGTATCTAGTTTTATCTCGGAACCAGAATTTGTTCGGGAGGAAGATTTTGGTGAGATGTCACCGGGAGATGGTGAGGCCAAAGAGATCCATAGAGGAAACCGAGAACTAGCGGAAACAGAGAACTTCTGAAAAAAAGTTTTTTTTCACAGGTTCAATTTCCACTTTGAGTGGCTTGAGCCTAGCGAGGACCGTTGCCAAGAAGGGAAAAAATAGCTCTAAAAACATTCAGCTGACGTATCCGTTTTGCACTGTCAAATTCACGAAACACACAAAACCGTTGGTCTCGGTGGCAGAGCACCAAAAATAAGAAATAAAAAAACGATGTTTCCGGTTTAATCCCTCGCATATCATCTTAGCTGATCACATCTTGCTGATCAAGAAAAAAAAAATCTCGTTTTTTTCTTTCTTTTGCAATGAATGGTAAGCTTGGCTTCAAACCTTATATTAAATCACTCTCCTAGAAGGTCAGAGGTCCCTGGTTCAAATCCCGGCTGAGGAGCAATTTTGTTCTTTCAGCTCACTACCTATAAAAGATTTCAGCTCAAGGGCGTCTTCCCCATCAGATTTATTCTCTGGTTTTATTTCACCATAAGACCCAGCCATTAGGGTCCTGGTTTGTCTTCGAGGCTTCGACAAAGGAGTCGTAGGGAAAGGAAAAATTTACATCTGGTTCATTTTCACGGTTCAAGTCCCTCGTGTGACGTTCTGTCTCCGTAATTTCTCTTTGATGATTTTTGTTTGGCCTCTATTTTCTCCTTCCGGCCAAGTGCCATATACCAATCACGTTTCCGTCTGTCGGTCGGTCGGTCGGTCGCGAGTTAGGGTACTTCCAAATGTGCTAGGACGATGAAACTTGGCATGCGTATTAGGGACCCGACCAAACCAACTTGGAAATATTCACTTCCCCAATCCGACCATCGTGGAAGGATTAATGGATGATTATGATTATTGTTGTTTGTATATTGTATCATGTCAAGGCTTATAGTATGGGGATTGACTAAAACCAGGAAGGGACGGGAACGCGAGAAAAGCAGGAAGGCATACTAAAACCAGGAAGGGCATACTAAAACAAGGAAGGCTGTCGCCAGAATTCAGAACTGGAAACCCGCACTGTTCCCTCCCTCTGTTTAGTATTCTTTGAGGGGTCAGCAACTTTCAAATTCAAAGTTCACCATCCCTTCCTCGTTTTAGTACCCTGACATGGGTAGGCATCAAGTTCAGTGAGGTGTTGGCAACTATAAAATTCGTTAGTGAATTCGTTCAGTGAATCCAGCGAGGGGTCGGCAACTAAGATATCTCAAGTCCACCATTCCTCGTTTTAGTAGGCTACCTCAAAAGTACTAAAACGAGGAAGGAAACTGGAAATATTGAATCAATCTTCTATGAGGGATCGGCAACTTTTTAAATTCAAAGCTCACCATCTCTTCCTTGTTTTAGTATGCCCTTCCTGGTTTTATTATGCCTTCCTGCTTTTCTCGCGTTCCCTTCCCTTCCTGGTTTTAGTCGATCCCTATAGTATGTACCGTAAGGGCAGATATACTGATATTAGTGTTTTGGTCCGATCTGTTGAAATTTATAATTTGACGAATATGATTGTTTTTGTTTTATATAGCTTCATCTGTTGACTAAATAAGTATGCTGTTTGGCATGTACCACGATTTGTGCTTCTATTTTAAATAAATCAGTCAAATCAAGAGTAGAGCCTCCCTTCCTGGGAATCTGGAATCTTGAGGTATACACAAATTTTGAATGGGAAATCGGATTAATGAAACTTGTTATTTGGAAAGATCTTGTGACTCAGATGTCCAGTTTCAAGTCCGAACCGGATCCCGTATCACTATGGGGGGAGTTGGAGGGGGGAACCGGAGATCGTGAGACACGCTCTGAGTGGAGGGATCGGGATGAGGCTTGGTGCGAAAATCAAGCACAATCCCTAGATGCATAAGATCGGATGGGATCCGTGCACTGTGGGGGGAGTCGGAAGGGGTTTCCGGAATTCCGGTGATCCCGAGACGATGTACTTCCAGACGTGCTAGGAGGATGAAATTGGCAGGCGTATCAGGGACCCGATCAGTTTGACTTAAGAATAGTCGTTTCCCTGATCCGGCCATCGTTGGGAGACTGGAGGGAGGGGGAATCCGGAATATTGAGGTATACATAACTTTCGAACGGGTGATTGGATCTTTAAGAATTTTGATATCTGGAAAGACCTCGTATCGCAGAAGTCCCATTTCAAGTCCGGACCTGATCCAATGACTTTGGGGGAGTTGGGGGGGAACCGGAAATCTTGTGGCACGCTCAGAGTGGAGGGATCGCGTTGAAATTTGGTGGGAAGAACAGACACGAGCCCTATAGATACATCGTTTGCAGAACCTGACCGTATAAGGGCACTGTGGGGGAGTTGGAGAGGGGGGTCTGGAATTCCGGTGGTCGCGAGTTAAGATACTTGCAGATGTGCTAGGACTATGCAACTTGGCTGGCGCATTGGAGACCCGACAAGATTGACTTAGAAATAGTCACTTCCCATATCTGACCATCCAGGGGGGGGGGGAGAATGGAGGGAGGAAAAATCAGGAAACTTGAGACATGCACAACTTTCGAACCGGTGATCACATCTTATTGAAACTTGACAATTATGAAGATTACATACCTCTTATGTTTCTCATTTCTGCTTAAAGGGTTATTGAATTCCTAGTTCCCGTAAAGTGCGCATCTTAACCACAAAGTGAAAAAAAAATTCCCCCAAAAATACATTTCGTGATCTATAACGGCCATGATCATCTTTGCCTCAAGAGTTGCTTACAAATGCATTCCTAAAAGTACTCATCTTAGCAGCAAAGTCCGAAACATACTTTGAGCAACGATACATGTTCATGATCACCAAGGGTCCAAAACCATTCTTGCCTCGAGAGATTTGCTTGCAAATCAATTTGCAGCGCCCTTAAAGTGCGCATTTTACCCATAAAGGGAAAAATAATTTTGACCAAAAGATACATTTTCGTGATCTCCAGGGCCCATGATCATTTGTGCCTCGACGGCTTTGATTACGATTGAGTTCGTTAAAGTGTTCATTTCTAACACAAAGTGCAAAATATACTTTCGATCAAACGATACACTTTCATGATCCCCAAGGGCCTATGAACATTCGTGCCTCGAGGGTTTTGCTTACAAAGGATTACACTGAACCCTCGAGTTGACAAATTCCCGCAGTCATTCTCTGTCCCAACTTTGCAAGTGCCATATGAGCTTCTAGCTCTTGCTCCATTTTGTAAGGCTGTACGCGAGTCAGAACTTGGACAAATGCATCACTGAAGGGTTGTCATGGGGACCTCAAAAGTTCTACTTTATTGGAAGTATAAGTAACGTTTTATTCCGATACGACTGCTTAATATTAGTTCGAGGAACACTACCATCCATAGGTTAATTTAGTAGTTTTTTTTAAACGTAATGGTCGTATTGTTATTGTATTATTGTCGTATGATTGTACTTGTGTACTTCAAGTAGTACTAAGAACACTTTTTCGATCTTTAGAAGCTCGAAAAACTGTATCAGTGTGTGTAACACTGAACGTAACACGGATAAGAACCTTTTACTATCAGTTTGAAAAAGGGTGTGTAATAAGACGTAAACATCAAGTATTGTTCAAATATCTGTAATAAGGTGTAATACAGCGTATACAGTTTCATCTTTTCCTCGCGGGGCGCTGGAACAAGCTGTTTAAGAAGAATAGACCCTGGTTCTATTTTATCATACGCAGAGCCAATCAGATCGCTTTGGTCGAGGAGCTTCGCCAAGGCTGCCACGGGGAGCACTAAAATTCTACTTTGTTGCAAGTTGAAGTAACAACTTTCCTTCGAAAGAACACGTTTTGCTCTGTTACTAAAGGTTGACTTCAGACATCGAGGTTGATATCGAAAAATAACAATGAAAAGACGGAAACCATTGAAAATTACCTGTCCCAACCGAAGGCGAGTCAGGTTATGAAAATTATCAGCCGAGCGCAGCGAGATTGATATTTATAAATGGCCGTAGAGGTTGTTATACCGATATGAACCGAGATGGAGGTGTGTTAACTATTATTAGTTTTTCGAACATAATATTTTTTATAGGTAGGACTTATTCTTCTTTTGTTGTACTTTTTTGCTAATGGGGTTGGGAATGTTATTTTAGTAAAGTAGCAACCCAAGCCTACTGTAGACCTACTAAAATGACTACTGTTGGGACCCAAGCACTCCAGTTTCTACCGATAAAGTCTTTTACTTTTTTGGCGATTCAGATGCCATCCAGCGCTCGTAAAAGCCTACTATAGATCTACTAAAATGACTACTCTAGGGGTCGTGGAGTAAAAAGTAAACAATAACAAAACCACGTGTTGGCTCTTGAGAAAACCAGAAAAATTCGAGATAAAAAACAGTGGTCAATGCTGAATAACTAGCTTCTGGAATGCAAGGGATAGTAGGATATGGTTTCAGTTGACAATCTGTATTTTCAGTGGAACTCTGACTGTGACAAGGTATGACCTAGGGCATAGGCTGGTTGTCTAAGAGAGTAAGATTTTCTATAATTTTTCAACATTTATTTGATTTTTTATTTTATATTTATATATTTTTTTGAGTATTTTTTTTTATTTACTTTTTTACTGAAAATATTGTTTTTAATTTATTTTTGGAGGTCAGCTTCTGCTTTTCAGTATTTGATAAAAAGTGCTCGGTGAATTTAGTTTTTGAGGAAAAGTGTTCGATAAACATCTACGGAGGCTGATACAGCTTCGTATCAGCCTCTCTGAATGATTCGAACCTTAGTCGGCAAACCCTCGCTCTGTTCCCAGAAGTCTGTGGCATCCTGCTTGTCTAAACCCAGGCTGATACAGTAGAATGCTTCTTTGAACTGGAACTTAACAGCAGGGGCGTCACTATAGGGGGGGACTCCCCACCACAGGTCTTGAGAAAGTACTTTCGTCGGGCGAAGCCCGTCGAAAGTTCACTTATTTGTCGGCGCGAAGCACCGGCATAAACAGAAGAAATAAAATTTTGTATGCTTTTGTCAGGCGTCGGTCGACTCGTCGGCACATTGTTTTTTTTTTATACGCAAGAAATAAAGTCCTGCAAACATTTGTGGGGCAAAACACAGAAGAAATCAAATTCTGCATGCTTTTGTCGCGCCTCAGTATTCTCGTCGGCACATCGGGTTCTTTTTATACATAAGGAATCCAGAAGAAACACTTTTTTATGACTTTGTCGGGCGTCGGTCGACTCGTCGACACATCGGGTAGTTTTTGAAAATCAAATCATGCAAGTATGTGTCGGGCAAAACCCTGAATAAATCGGATTCTGCGTGCTTTTGTCGTGGTTCGGTATTCGAGCCGGCACACGGGTTCTTTTTATACATAAGGAATCCAGAAGAAATAAATTTTGTATGCTTTTGTCGGGCGTCGGCGACTCGTCGATACATATATAGGTTTCTGCTTATACCTAAGAAATAAAATTCTGCAAACTTTGTCGGGCGCACCCGGGAAGTTCAAAGTCTCATCGGCACAAGGGGTTATTTCTACTCGTAAGAAATCAAGTTCTGTACAGTCTAGTCGAGCAAAACACAGAAAAAACCAAATGCTCGATGGTTTTGTCGGGCGTCGGTATTCTAGTCGACACATCGGGTTCTTTTCACACGAAAAAAACAAATTCTCTAAATTTTTATCGGGCGCATGCCGAAATTTCAAGTCTCTTCGGTACATCCGCTTCTATTTACACGAAAAAAAAAGTACTTTACAGTCTTGACGGGCGAAACACAGAAGAAATCGAATCCTGAATGCTTTTGTCGGGCGTCGGTATTCTTGTCGGCACATCTAGTCTTTTATGTGTCAGAAATCAAATCCTGCAAACATTTGTCGGGCCCAAATTTTTCCGGAAAAAATACAAATTTAAAAAAATTTCGCTTTTTAGCGAAAGTTAAGCTGAATATGTGAATTTAAATATATGAATTTACATCAAAGGAACAATCTCAACTGATGCATTACAGTTAGTTTTACAAAAAATTTCGCCTGCGCCGGATTTTGCAGTATTCTCTATTTGGAAGAACGGTGTATCATTTAGTTTTTGTTTTAGCATAGAAATTCTTGGGGCTTGAAACACGTTGAAAGCCGGAAACTGTATGGTACCATACCGAAATTTTCCGGAAAAAATGCAGATTAAAAACTTGTCTTGGTACAGTCGTTAAAAGCTTCGCTTTTTAGCGAAAGCTAAAATGAAAAGCCGAATATGTGAGCTTTAATATCCGAAATTATACCAAAGGAATGATATTAACTGGTGCATTACAGTTAGTTTACACAAAATTTCGCCTGCGGCGCATTTTATACTATTCTTTATTGAAAAAGGGTGTTTCATTTAGTTGGCGTTTTAGGATTGAAATTCGTGGGGGTCTGAAACACGTTAAAAGCTAGAACTTGTGGTAGGTACAGCTAAATTTTCCGGGAAAAAGGCAGATTTAAAAAATTTCGCCTGCGGCGCTTAGTTTAATTTGTTCTTGGCACAATCGTTGGAAGCTTCGCGTTTTAGCGAAAGCTAAAATGAAAAGCCAAATATGTGAACTTTAAAATACGAAATTAAATCAAAGGAATAATATCAGCCGATGCATTACCGTTAGTTTTACCCCGGTTCTATTCCTTGCTGGCGGGAAATGTACGCCGGCGGCAACGGCGTGTTTTGTCGGCACAAACCGGACGTCCCCCCCCAAAGGTAAAAGGCTAGTAACGCCCCTGCTTAACAGTGCAGGTTTTTGCTGAATACAACAGTAAGGATCACCCAAGGAACTGCTTTGGTTTACCAGTATTCTGCTTTTATCGTAGCTAGCGGCAGTGGCGGCACGCCACGGTTTTTTCTAGAAACAGTCGATTGTTCTGAAAAAATCGGTAAATAAGGCTACCTTAGCACCCCCCCCCCCCAACATTTTGGCTAGTAACGACTCTGGCAAGTGGATAGAATGGCAGTGTTCAAAGTTAAGTAACTGTTCAAAGAAGCAGACATGTCTGATATTTGAACTGAAATGAACTTGTTTTTCTCAAATGATTAGTTATTTGGCCTTAATGTGTTTCTAAATTTTGATAATAAGATGTTCAACGAGTCTGTCGAAGACTAGATCTACCGAAGACAAGACCCAATTGTCTGTATCAAATATTACATTTTTGGGATCCCATCGAACCCTTGGTCTTATTATTTTTATTCTTCAACATAGCCAACATTCAATATATCCCTATTCCAATAGTCCGTCTTGAAACGGGACAACAGGTCAGCTCTGCAAGACGGACAATAAATTACCAAAAACTATTTATCAACAACAAAAAAATCATTTTTTTTTTTCAAAACTTACTCCAACTCACTCCAAATCAACTTTTTTCACCCAAGCGGCCGAAACCGACATACCTCCCCAATTCCCAATCCCCCCCTCGTTCTTCCTGAAGAAAAAAAATAGATTTTTGCAATCTATTCTTTAACAATAAATGATTCTCGGACTCCCTATAATGCTTGCCGGTAGATTATTCCAGACAACCACTATTTCTAATTCTAACTAATGACGCTCTACTACCCTTACCTGACTCGTTGACAAGCCTATCGATATTCCTCGTATCGTAATCATCCTTGCATTTTGACTACTGAAACGTATTTAGACGCAAAAAATAGCACCTGGACGGAGGAAGATTCTTGTATCTAGGGGGTCACACCCCCTCTCCCCAAATGGTGCCCTAGGATACTAAGCTGCTACAAAACCAGCAGGAAAACTCAAATGGGGTTACAGAAGCTTTAATGTTTTGTACCGATCTTTGACCTTATAAGACCCATGACCCAAAACCCAGGGCGTATATGTCAAGTGTCCTATCTAGTTCGCATGAACGGCGAGAAGGCGGAGAAGTAAATCTATAATTTAAACAGAGACACAAAATATACGTCCTTCATAAAATCCGATGACGAACTGCCGCCAGACGCGCTAGAGGAACAATAACAGTCACACGTGAGATGGGGGGATAAGTTATCTGACGGGTGAATAAGCGATTAGGCTTTCCCTTCATATCGAATCGCGCATTAGCCCCGTTGGAAAGTCCTGCACTCAGCCCTAAAGTCGGAAGCCAGAAATGACAAACTTGATGACGCTTGAAAGAACAGAGTTGGGTCAAGCAAAAACAGGGGAAGGGGCATTTTAAACAGTTTTAAACATGGTTAGGCCTAAGAGGAATTGAAAATAGCAAAACAAACCTGGATAAACGTAAGCCAAGAAGTAACGTGTCCTTGTTTTCTTTACGATAGCGCACCTAGCGGCCAAGAAAGAACTAATCTGAGAGGAATTTTATGAGGGGCGTATTCACTTAGTCAAGCTCAAATTAATTAGCCGTTCTAGTGCCGTTGGCAGTGGCGCCTCTATCGGCTGGTCTTTGGTATGTGTTTCCGCCATGCTTTTCCCAGTCTTTGGTGAATTCGGGTTCCAAAATCTCGGCTCCACGCTTTCGGGTCAAACCGGTTTCGTCAAGGCTCATCTGGCACATTTGCATATCATCACGGCCTAGAAGAAAAGAGGTGAATGAGTAAGAAAAGATGAATGGGTAACGGTAAATACCCGGCATTACGAGTTTTACCAGATTTCGTTTACTGGAAAGTTTTTTTCCTTGAGCTTACTAAAGTGCCATATAGCGATCGTAATGTCTGTCTGTCTGTCCGCATTTTGCTAGTTTGGGCACTTCCCCATGACCTAGAACGGTAAGAATTGGCATGCGTATCAGGGACCCGACCGGATGAACTTGGAAATAATCACTTCCACGATCCGGCCATAAGTGGGGGAGTGGAGGGATGGGGAATCCGGAAATTAGTAAGATTCATAACTTTGGAACGGATAATCGGGCGTGAATTAACCTTGACAGGTGTGAAGAACAACTGTCTTGGATGTTCGTTGTCAAGTTCGGATCGGATCCGATAACTGGGGGGGGGGGGGGGGGGCTGGAGGGGGGCATCGTTAATCTCTTGAAACACTTTGAGTCAAGGGATTGGAATGGAACTTGGTAAAAAGAACAAGCATACTCCTAGATACATTATTGACAAAAAAGGAATGGATCATGTCACATTGGGGGGAGTTGGATGGGGTTTCTCGGAATTCCGGTGATAGCGAGCTGGGGTGCTTCCATATGTGCTAGGACCATGAAACTTAGTTGGCGTATTAGGGACTCTACCAGACTGACTTGAAAATAGTCCTTTTCCGGATCTGATCATCTTGGGGGAGTAGAGGGATGGGGAATTCGGAATCTAGTGCCATGCATAATTTTTAGAACGGGTGATCGGACACGCAAGAAACTTGAGAAGTGTCAAGAGCAAATGTCACAGATGTTCAGTTTCAAGTCCAGACCGGATCTGACAACTGGGGGGGGGGGGGAGGCTGGATAGCTCGATTTTCATGTCAGTGACTTTACCGGGCTGTTTACAAAGCCTGTCTTGGCATATTGTCTTCGGAAAGGTATGCTAGATGACTCCCAAATGGTCTTTGTGCACAATGATGGCACTTATCGGAATCGGAATCCTGCGTGCGTACTCACAACGTTGACTTGCGAATGTCTTACTTATAACCTATTTGTGTTAGCTTGTGACTCCTGTGAAGGAACTACATTGTGAATATTTTGAGCAGTGATTTCCAGTTGTTGTTTTTTTTTTGCTAAGATAGCAGACACTGGCGCTTACTTGTCAAGCTTATTGTGCCACCTGTTTTATATTTATTAACCATCCAACCCTCGTATGCTAAGCACAGGTGCAGACATAGCCGGACTGTGAGAAAGTGTGTGCATGTGAGGTGTGACAGACAAGTAGCCTACAGTATACTTCGTGCCTACCAACCAAATAGTCTAGGGTCTAGGTGACTGAATGTGGAGGATTAAAATGGCACTTGCCTTCCGGCCAAGTGCCATATACCGATTACTTTTCCGTCGGTCGGTGGGTCGGTCCGGTGACTGCGAGTTAGGGTACGTCCAGATGTGCTAGGACGATGAAAGTTGGCAGGCATATCAGGGACTCGACCATTTGAACCTAATATATTTATTTATTTATTTATTTGTGACCCGCTTTTTGCATAACAGCGGAGTACGAATTAAAAACACAAAGTAAAATATCCATATTAAAACACCAAACAAAATAATGTAAATAAACCTGACTACATTCTAAGACCAGTCATTCCTCCGATTTGACCATCGCGGGGTGAGTGGAGGGAGGGGGAATCCAATCTTGAGTTATGTATAACCTTTGGAAGAGGTCAGAAGAGGAATCGGATCTTAAGGAAACTTGATATTTGGAAAGACCTCGTGTCTCAGATTTCACACTTCAAGTCCGGAACGGATCCGGTGACTTTGAGGGGAGTTGGAGGGGGGGGGGGTGGGACCGGAAATCGTGTGACATGTTCAGAGTGAACAGATCCGGATGAAATTTGGTGGGAGGAACAAGCACAAGCCCTAGAGATCTAGATGACAAGAGCGGACCGGATCCGGGCGCTGTGGAGGGGGGGGGGGGGGGGGCTTGGAGGGAGGGTTCTGAAATTCCGGTCAATTTTAATCCATCCATTTTAATATTTTAGATATTGGGCAGATGAGAGATTATCAGATTGGTGTGTTCGTTTATCAGTTTATAGATCAGCTGGCACCTAATTATTTTTGTAATATATTGTCAACGAATTCTGCGTACCATTCATGTTATGCACGGAATTCAGAGGACCTTAAACATGAGAGACGACACACTTCACGGTCTAGTTTTGTGTTTAGAAACGTGGGTGTTTCAGTATGGAATAATCTACCGGAGAGCACTAGGATGGTCGAGAGTGTATGTTCATTTAAAAATAAGATGACATTTTTTTTGATGAGTAAAGATGGGTGAGGAGAGAGAGTTACCTTGGGTCTGAATCGGTTCTAGGGTGCCACGAGGTTTAATTGTCTTCTGTTTATCTATAATATTGAATTTTTTCCTTCTTTTTTTATATAGTTGATTATGTATAGTATTGTATTTATTTTTTTCCCTTTTCTTTTCTTTATACAGTTGATTATGTATAATATTGCATTTATTTTTTTCCCTTTTCTTTTTTGTTCCCAATATAATTATGTTAAGTGATTGAATTATTGAGTCCTGCCACAAACAAATCTGTATAGATTTTCACGTGCCAGGTCTGTTATGATGATATTGAAATTTTTTGTAAAATTCCAATATCTATTAAATTTGTCTCTCTCTCTCGCCGTCTCCGGTGATCCAGAGTTAAGGTGCTTCCAGATGGGCTAGGACGATGAAAATTGGCAGGCATATCAGGGACTCGACCATTTGAACCTAAGAAGTCATTTCTCCGATTTGACCATCGCGGGGGGAGTCGAGGGAGGGGGAATCCGGAATCTTGAGGTATATCCAACTTTTGAATGGGTGATCGCGGATGTGCTAGGACGATGAAACTTGGCTTGAACGGAGAGGAAAGATGGCACGGTAGAGACTTACCTTTGCCCTATTTGCAAGTGGCAGGAGGAGGATTTTAACCACTTCCTCTTATAGCGACATGCGCTTTCGCATTTCACGGTAAAATTTGTGGGGGTTGGGTTGGTATCGCTTCCCGGTATCCTGAAATCTATGAACCCCAAATTCATTGAAGAAGTATGTAAATATGTTATTAAAGCGTTTAGACTCGGGAAAGAAAGTCTAGCCTTGTTTACGCAGCATAATAGTTTTAGAGATGTAATAGTTTATTCGTGTAGTGAAACCTGTATTTAATCTTGTATCGCCTTTTGGCTCAATAAACAAACGTTATTATATCCACGATTTAAAGGGCCCGTGAAAATTTTTTGCCTCAAGGGTTTTGATTACAAATGAATTCTATAGCACCCTGAAAGTGCGCATCATCACAGCTAAGTGCAAAATACATTACTTTTTACTAAACGATGCATTCTTGTGATTTCCAAGGGTCCGTGATCATTCTTATCTCAAGGGTTTTGCTTACAAATGATCACAACAAACTCACGCAAATTCCTACTTGCATCCTCTCAATCTCACCCCAGCTTTGCAAGTGCCATATGAGCTTCCGGCTCTTGTTGTTTAGTGTTTTCTTTTGCTTCTTTTTACTCTTGTACTGCACTTACACCCTAGGGAGTGCGTAATAAATTCATTCATTCATTCACTCACACCTACAGAAACGCACTACGTAAATACTACTCAAGTACAAGTTACGTCCTTAAAAATCAAGTACTACTTAAGTATATTTATTGTCAGGTACTTAATACTTGATACTTAAACACAAAGTTTGGAAGTGTATCCTTAAGTACAAATCCGAAGTGCTTCTCCTTCTCACAGATAGAAATAAAATTTAGAAACTCACCGGCCACCAAGAGAACGGGTGGCTTTTCAGGGTGGATCTCCATTTGCCTGGCGATGTACTGACCGTCAAAATGGGCGTACCACCAACCCTTTGTCTGGTTGTTCGTATCCGACGGACGCTGGTACGGAATGCGGAAATATCTCTGTTCGTCACTATTGATGACCGGAGCTCTGGGCGCCACGGTTGCATAGTCGGAAGCTAAAAAAAGAAAATTCTTTAAGTACGTAAGTAAGTAAGTAATTTATTTGTAACCCGCCATTTCGAAAAAGCGGAGTAAATGAAAGAAAAGAAATAAACACATAAAAACAAAGAAAAAGACACTAATTTTCAATCTTCAGCCAGGAAGCAGTGGAGACGGTCGTGCGCTGGTTGGGCTCTGTTGTCAGTGATTTTTGATAGCGACGAAGAAACATCCAAAAGGGTAACACTTGCATCTTAAATTTTGAACTTCTCCGTCAATGTATGGTTATGGCATAATTTCGACAAGTGGAGCAGGTGCTTTGCATATTGGAAATAACATGATCTCATCTTTTTAATCTCCTTCTTTCGCAGAACATGAGTGACACCAGAACGAAATAGTATAGAAGGAGCACAGAAGGTTAAAGTTTAACTGAAAGGGGAGGTTCTTTTACATCTGATATTTGAATACACTGAAATATTATGAAAACAAAAAAATTTCACCCTTGACTCGAGTGATAACATTCAGAGTGTGCGCTACTTGCACGACAACCACAAACTCACCCAGAGGCGGAGAATTTGAATTTCAACAAAGGCCTGCATTTCCAGTGTGACAGATGCAAAGCTCGGAAAAGTTACGCCTGCACAAAGTAGGAAAGTGGAAGTGGGTGTCCCAAAGCCACCGTGTTCCAGCGCCACCGTATGTTTTTCGCCACCCAGAGAATCTTGCATCATCAAGAGGACTAGTTGGGTCAGACGAAAGGGTCAAATATTTTGGTAGGTCCATCGCCACCGTATGTTTTCCGCCAACTCATTAGTGCAGGTAGCGTAGGTAGCTGGTTCATGTAATTCCAGATCTAAATCCTTAAGTGCGAAGAGGGGCTTACCGCCACCAACGGTAACTCCACGTTAATCCTAGCTAATACGAAGACTGAGCTTAATGTTTCAAATAATTATGTATTTAAAGTCCAACTAAACTTCAACAACTCAAGGCCCCCAAACTATTCAAATTTAGAAAGGTGAGAAATTGCCCGCAGAAATACTTCTCTTGGAGACTTTCCTTCTTGATACGTAATTTATTCAAACAATGTTTAGAACGGATACATCAGCTACGATTCTTCATCAGCGATATTTCGGCCCTTTTTGGCAAGGGTCCTCGTCAGGCTGTCAATCCTCTGATTCAACTTCAATTCAATTCAATTCTGATTCAATTACAGGTTTGTTTCCTTCCCCGAAGTTGAATCAGAGGATTGACAGCCTGACGAGGACCCTTACCAAAAAGGGCCGAAATATCGCTGATGAAGAATCGTAGCTGACGTATCCGTTGTAAACATTGTTTGAATAAATGTTTCAAATTCAGCTTGGGCTCAAAGAATATTTTTTTTTTATACGTAATTTTAACTTTCAGTAGCCGTGATGTTTAATCCGGTTGGCGCTCGATACCCCATCAGAATATTAGGTCTGACAAGATCTGACCGTACCCTCTAATCCTCTTGGAGACGTAACATTTCCTGGGCGGCGGTAAACACCCTTTTCACATTTAAAGATTTCAATCTGAAACTACCTGCACCGGCTACTTGCTCTACCTGAATTAAAAGGTGGCGGAAAACATATGGCGGCGGAAAACCACGGTGGCGTTGGAACACGGCTACCGGGAAAGTGATGTTGAGTCTTGCAATGAATCGGGCATTTTTATTTTAGTTTTCGGAAATGGCTTACTTTTGCAGTTGATAAATATTTCAAGCGTAGAGGGACAAGCACATAGAGGTACCACAAATCGAAAGAATAACTTAATTCGATGAAATCGGTTCTGCGGATAGCGGACAAACGAAGTAACGCATTTTTATCCGATTTTCCGCCCTATCTAAGCAAACAAATTTAAGTGTAACCAGACTGTCGCATCTCATCCCTATTAGGTTAAACTTTAAAGTCTTAGCAAATAACAGCAAATAGATACACAAATTCTGTCGATCAAATGAGCCCAAGGAATTAACGACTGAACAAAAATAGCACTAGAATCGTGGGACAAGTAGGTAGCCTACAAACAAGGAAACAACAATGCTCTCGCTGTTTTATCGTGAAATACCCATTGCACTGCTTGTTCAAAGACAAGAGATTTTTAAAATAAGCAGGTAAAGAGGAAGAACTATTCCATTTCATCAAAGCTGGAGGTGTCCGAAACCCCTCCAGTTTTAAAATTCAGTAGCGCCACATCCTATGAGCTTACACGCGTGCTCTTTCTCCCCTAGTCGGAGAAACCTGTCTTCTTGCATTGTCAAAAGTCTCAGTTAGACTCATCATACTAAAAGCCAGGCCGAGGGGTTGCTCACTCCCAAAATGGTTGTACAGTGGTGCCCAGCCGGTGCCCAGCCGGCGCCCAGCCGGTGCCCAGCCGGCGCCCAGCCGGTGCCCAGCCGGCGCCCAGCCGGTGCCCAGCCGGTGCCCAGCCGGCGCCCAGCCGGTGCCCAGCCGGTGCCCAGCCGGTGCCCAGCCGGTGCCCAGCGAGGGTGTACAGTGGTGCCCAGTGAGTGAGCAACCCCTCGAGCCAGGCTTCCTCTTCCGGATTAGCATAGTCTATATCTGGGCCTTCCGTAGAGTCAAGCCAACTGTTCCGCCTGAAATTCTGTATTCGAGATTTTATAGATGTCCACTTGACTCATCTTTTGCTTCCAAATCACAACTCACAATCACTTTTTCTTTTCCTCAGCCTCTCCATAACGTTTTCTAAACATGTCGCCTCTATGACACCCGTCCAGATGCCGGAGCCTTCGAGAAATATTTGGCCTAGCTTAGGTCCTTTCCGACGAAAACTGATCTCTAGAATCCAGAAGAAAATTCGGAAGTTTAGCCTGGCTTTAGAGCCTTCTATGTTCGTCATAAAGTAATGAATCAATTTGATTAACGCTGAGAGGTTGGTCACACTTCGCTCATTTCCTGGCTTTTTGGGTTGCAAAGGTAGAAAAAGAAAAAGAACAAGATACAACTAGTTCTGAATGCTGTCGTTTTAAATTCAGGAGATCAATTAGAGCAAAACAACGTGTATAAATATGTTACAGGAACCCTTATTGACCACTAATTGCAGTCTGCTCATTATCCCCAAGCTATCATAAAGCCCATCAAATCTCACGTCCCCTAGGGATTTTCAGTTGTTTGTAGAATAGGCGGCTTTTGAGCCCAGTGTGACCAAGCTCTTACCAGCCTCGAGTACAGATTGTGGCGCACTCTGGCTGTCATCCGTCTGGCGTCATGCGTCATCCTCCTTCCGGTTCTTCCCCTTCCAGGCATGATAGACCGTCAGGCGTCGGTGGAATTCCTCTCGACAAGCCTAAGAAAAATATGAAAAATATTAAAAGTATGAAATTTGGCTGTGGTTATTTAGATCGTTATGGCACTTGTAGCTTCGTTCAAGTGCCACATGCCGATCACTTTTCGGTCTGTCGGTGCGTCGGTCTGTCGGTCTATCGGTCCACTCTTCTCGAGTTAAGGTACTTCCAGAAGTGCTATGACGATGAAACTTGGCAGGCATATTAGGGAGCCGACCAAACTAACTTGGAAATAGTCAGTTGCCCGACCCGACCATCGTGGGGGGAGGGGGAGGTGGCGGAATCCGGAAAATAGGGGCATGCATAACTTTCGAATGGGTGATCGGATCTTACTGAAATTTGACATCTGGAAAGACCTCGTGTCTCAGGTGTCTCATGTCAAGTCTGGACCGGATCCGATGAATCTGGGGGGGAGTCGGAGGGGGGAACCGGAAATCGTCTGAAACTCTCAGAGTGGAGCGATCGGGATGAAACCTGGTGGGAAGAACAAGCACAAACTCTAGATACAGACAGAACTGGATCGGATTTGGACACTGTGGGGGGAGTTGGAGGGAGGCTCTGGAATTCCGACGAACCGGAGTTAATGTACTTCCAGGTGGGCTAGGACAACAAAACTTGGCAGGCATATTAGGGAACTGACCAGATTAACTTGTAACCAGTCACTCGCCCGATCCCACCATCGTGGGGGGGTGGGGGGAGGGGGAGACGTCGGAATCCGGAAATTAGAGGCATGCTTAACTTTCAAACGGGTTGTCGGATCTTAATGAAACTTGATATCTTGAAAGATCTCATGTCTCAGATGTCCCATTTCATGTCCGGACCGGATCTGATGAACTGGGAGGGGGGGGGGGGGGTCGGAGGGGAGAACCAGAAATCTTGTGACACGCATAAAGTGGAGCTATCAGGATGAAACTTGGTGGGAAGTACAGGGTACAGGCACAAGTCCTAGGTGCATCAGTGACAGAATCGGACCGGATTTGGGTACCGAGGGGAGGGGGGGGGGGGGGGTGTCGGGGAATTCTGGAGATCGTGAATTAAGGTCCTTCCAGATGTGCTAGGACGATAAAAATTTGCTGGATCATTAGAAACTTGACAGCATTGGGTTAGACATCGTCACTTCTCCGATCCGACCATCCCTTAAAGAACTCATCGCAAAATACAAAACATACTTTTAAGCAAAACTTACTTTTTCATGATCGCCATGAGCACATAATCCTTTTTGCCTCAAGGGTTTTGCTTAGAAATTAATCTTTAGCACCCTTAAAGTGCGCATCTTAACCGAACAGTGAAAAAAAAAAATTGGGCCATCACTTCCATCCTCTGACCCAGCCTTGCAAGATTGGTGCATCTTAACCGAAAAGTAAAAAAAATACTTTTGACCATCACTTCCATCTGACCCAGCCTTGCAAGTGCCATTTGAGCTTCCAGCTCTTGTTCGTCATAACGACAGTGAACATTTTAAACCTTAAAATGACCACTCTTGCTTAATCTTTCTTGTATACCATCCCTAGCTTCCTTCTGAAATTATAAGCTCCTGAAATCTCCGCCACGGTATCGTTGTGTGCTGGTTGTGTTCCTTCCACTCTAGCGATCTTTCGCCAGAGCCGAGTTTTGGCAACGCAAACTTCCACGAAAGCTTCACGGTCCTTCGACAACTTGTGCACGTATAAGGACGTGAGAAGCTTCTAAGTGTTGTTTTTGGGATCCCAAAACTTAAGTGGAGGGATACCTATGACATTGCAAAAGTTGTCCGTCTGACCGTCCGTCCGTCTGCAAGCACGATAACTCTCGAAGGGAATGAGATACTATGATGAAACTTGGTGTGAAGATTCTTTGGGTCGTCGGACAAGTCAAGTTCGTAGATGGGCTTTTTAGCCCTACATTTAGGTTCAAATTAAGGGGCAAACAAAATATTTTGAAACAGTTAATGTGATAGTCAATTATGGAGTAAGAAGGCATGCTGAACACGTGGTGAAAACCATTTTCTCGTCGAACAAATAGTTCGTCCGGAATCCGGCAAAACCGGAAAGTTTGTTAAAAATAAAAATTTAATTTGATGTTGATTAGATGTTCGATTTAGGGGTAAGAAGACTTGATGAACACTTGTATCAAAATCATTTTCTACCCGGACAAGTAGTTCGTCCGGAATCCGGACAATACCGGAGAATTTGTTAAATGTAAAGTTTTATTTGTAGGTGATTAGAAATCCGAAATAGGGGTAAGAAGTGATGCTGAATCCGTATATGACAATCATTTTTTACCCGGGCATATAGTTCACCCGGAATCCGGATGGAACCGGAAAATTTTCTTGAAAGTTAAATTTTTATTTGAAGTTAGATGTTCGATATTGCGGAAAGAAGATACGCTGAATTCATTTCTTAGCTTTCTTTTTTTCACCGGACAAGTAGTTCCGGAATTCAGTCGAAACCGGAAAATTGGCAGAAGTAAGGCAGGAAGTTTTCGTCAAATAGATATGACTTGTAGGGGTAAACACACATGCTGAATCCATATCTGACCTTGGTTTTCACAGATGATTAGCTATTTGGCCTTAATCTGTTACTGAATTTTGATATTAAAAATGTTCAAGGAGTCTGGCGAAGACTGGACCTGGCGAAGACAAGAACGAATAGTGTAGATCAAATATTGGATTTTTGGGATCCCATCGAAACCTTTGGTCTTGTTCATTTGGAAGACATGGTAGGCCATCCATCAGGTCTATCTTCTGTTTTGGACTAATTTGTTTTGCTTGGTTTTCCACTTTATAACCACGGCGCGTTCAGTTTTCAAATATTTTGCGTCGAGCCGCCGCGTCACACTGAGCTCAAAAGGTCGCCTATTCCACAAACAGCTGAAAATCCCTAGCGGACGGGAGATTTGATGGGCTTTGTGGCAGCTTGGGATAATGAGAAGATTGCAATGAGGGGTCAATTAGGGTTCCTGTAACATAATTATACACACTGTTTTGCTCTAAATGATCTGCTGAATTTAAAACGACAACATTCAGAATTAGCTGTATCTTGTTCTTTTTCTTTTTACTACTTTTGCAACCCAAAAAGCCAGGAAATGAACCAAGTGTGACCAAGATCTTAGATTGGAATGGTTGGATAGAGTCGACAAGCGCTAACAAGAAAATCCCTAATTTTACGTGATAAGTACTGGTATTTTCGAAAAACGACATTTCTGAGCGAACGACTTTGCAGTGACTAGTTCAAATTACTTCAACAAATCCAACGAATGTTCATCTTCACCGGTTTCCAGTTTCCGTCGGATTCCGGTGAGAAAACGATGCAAAGACGTAAGATCAGCATGTCTTCCAATTAAGCATCCAATTCATCCATTCAAAGCGTCCGACTGTGTTTCCTAATCCAACATGTTCGTTCTTATGGAGGGATATATCTGTTCAATAGAAAATTTAAATTAAAATCAGAACTGAAAAATTACAAATCAAAATGAAAAATTAAATTTAAAATTAAAAAAATAAAATTAAAATTTAAGAAATTAAAACTAAAATTGAAAAAAAGATAATTAAAGAATAAATAAAGAATTCAAGTTAAATTTTTTATCGTAAGTTCTTATTTAAAATTTTCAGTTTTATTTTTTTGTTTGAGTGGGGTAAACCTGCTCAATTGACACTTGCTCGTTACGTGTCTACCTCTACGGTATGTGTATGTACGGCAGCAGAGAAAGAAGGAGGAGAGGTTCCTGCCCGGCTGTACCCCAAGGGTTTGCTACCTGCGGTAAGTTGGACCTTTTGGACCAGGAAATCCAATCGCATCTAGCAAAAAGTCTGACACCTTCTTGAAGGTTTTATACTTCAGCCACAGAGACATGGGGGGAAGAGGTTTATTTTAAGGCTAGGATTAAGTGGGTGGATCTAAGAATTTTAATTAGTTGCCGGGCTGACTGTTTGCCATTGGAAAAACGGAGGAAATATTTGGGGAATAAACAAGGACGTACTGGTCCCTATTTTTGCCCCATGTGTGGTAGTGAGAATGAGAATTTGTTGCATATGATGTGTGAATGCCATGAGCTAGATGACCTGCGGGTTGAGATTTTTGAGAATGTAATTAAAATGAATGATGAAGTATGGATGATGAACGTTATTGGAAGTAAGCGTTTTCAAGATGTGAAGAGGCTGGTAAGGTTCCTAAAGGTAGCTTTAGCCCACAGAGAAAATTTCCTTCACTTAAGTTCTATTATTTCGTTTAAGTGTTCTCTTTTTTGTTTCAGTTTTTGCCATGGCCTCAGGCTTTTTGTGCAATAAATTCTATTCTATTCTATAGCAGGAGTCGTTTCCAGAAGAGAGGTGATTGTGGTAGAATAAGAATGTCCCATACAGTAGTCGAAACGACTCGCGCTATACTACTGAAGTAAGTCGATTTCCTGCAAGTAGCAAACCCCTAGGGTGCACGGGCCTCTCCTCCTTGTTCTCGACAGTCGTACATGCACACGCCGTAGAGGTAGACACCTAACGAAACCGTAGAGGTAGACAAGTAACGAGCAAGGGTCTATTGAACAGGTTTACTTAAATTCCTTATTTCTTTTTTTATTTTATTTTTTTTTCGATTTTAATCTTGATTTCTTAATTTTATTTTAATTTCTTGATTTAGTTTTTTATTTTAAACCTAATTTTTTATTTTAATTTTAATTTTTTGTTTTATCCTAATTTTCATTTTCTAATGAACAGATATATCCGTCCATACCTTCTACCCCTCTTTCTAGCCCAACATGCAATCTCATTGGTCAACTGTGTCTGTTCTTATATTTCAAGTTTTCCACGAGGTTTTCTCTCCCGACCGAATTCGCCATCCGGTCCAGTTCGTCAGGCAATTACATACCATTGCTACCCGATTCCAGTAGAACTGTTGACCCAGTTTTGATCTGCTGGCCAATCTTGATCCCCCAAGCTGATTGCGATTCATTCCGTCATTTTACCCTACATCGATCTTTCCATCAATTTGAGCCGAAAACATTGTATCGCTAGTCGTCTAAGCCCACCAACTCTGAAACGTTTGAGGTAGCCTATGATTATGATGATGATGATTTTATTTATGACCCGTCAAAATAAACACAAGGCACAAAGACGGAGTAAATAATAAGGAAAAAGGAGAAAAAAGGAAAACACTAAAGAGAAATAACTTTACAAAATACACAATATAACTTTTTCCATACAACTAAACCAAGAGGGTTTTCCAGTCGTGATCAATGTTCTCCACTCCTGTTAGTGGATCACTAATTTGATAATGACTGGAAATCTTCGAGTTTCTCGTCCAAGGGGGGAGGCGTAATATATATATTTAGCAAAACGATAGAATACTGACCGGATTTGTGTTTTGTCTGATTTGGTCTCCAGTAAGTTGCAGGATACAGGAAGTGAGGTAGGGCAGTTAGGTAAGAGGTAGGACTACATCTGAGAGCACTACGTCACTCTAAACCTAAAGAGGCTTTGGTACCGGGGAGGGGGGGGGCAGGGGGTTTCGGTACCGGAGGAGGTTCGCCGGTTGGTGGTGGCAATGGTAGGGGTATATCCAGGGGGGAGGGGGGGGGAGGCAGAACCTGAACCAGGGGTAAACGGAAAACTTGACAAGTGACAACACTGCGTCGATTCAGACACTCGATTCCAAGACAGGGTTTTTCAAGTTCATAATAGGTAAAACTTCTTACTTCCAACAGCTCAATGTCGCATGCGCTGTTGATCGTGTCTCGAAGCTGGGAATATTTCCATTTTGACAGGTCGTATTTCTTTTCTGCTGTTTGAATACGTTGGCTGATAATTGGCCCTGTTCTGGAATAAAAGCAACACATATAGTATTTCCCATGGACAGGGGCGTCGCTATGGCGGGGGTACCATCCTCCTCGAAGAAAGAAAAAAGCTAACGTGGGAGCTCGCAGAGCGCCCAGTCAAAATAAATAAGCTAAACTGGGCACTCACAGAGCGCTCAGTCAAAATAAATGAACTAAGCTTGGTGCTCTCAGATTGCCAGACCACAAAAATTGAGCTAAAGGGCGATCACCCAGGAAAGCTAAAGGCGTATTCTCGCTGTTCCCGGAGGACTCCACTTGAGGAGTCCCCGCGTTTTGTTTGTCCCGAGGACTCACTCCCCGCATGCTCGCGAGTTCCGACGGATGGGGAATGCTCCGGATATCATCACCATCATCAAAAACGACTCCCTTTCAGATTCGGACGGGAATCAGTTTTTGCTGGTGTTAGTGCAATGTACGATTAATTTAAAAAATCAGAATAAAGAAAACCAAAAATAAAGTGGATCCAGACTAATTTCGTCAAGTGCTTAATTTTGACATCCAAATTGGACATCGGCGGTTCGGGAAACTAAAAGAATTGTATTCTCAGTCGCTTGTTTCGAGCTTGCCAGATTGATATAAAAAGGCAGGCTATTCTAACATAAAAGAATTTGCTGATAAGAATTTTTCTCCAGGGCGAGCTGGAAAAAAATCGGCTTCGTGAGCAATGAGAGAGGAATGTAATGATGGGCCCGATTATTGTAAAACGTCAATTGATTTTTTTTATTTTTTTTTAACTATAAATTCAGAACAAGTCCGTTCTGTTTCAACTTCTTTTTTCTTGGATGATTAGTCCTTTTTGTCATAAAGGGTCGAATCTAAGCACTGTCATGTACCAGCTTCCGGCAAAATGTCTCACATTTTTCAGAATTCGTCGTGAACAAAGACATGCCGGTTTTCGAAAAAACAATCCAGTTCTTTTATGATGGAAAATTATGATTTAAAAACCCCATTCAAAAATTTATACCATAAAGCACACTTTTTCCGATGCGTTGCGTTGATTGTATTTTGGTTAAAGTGTTAGGTAGAATTCATTTCGGAAATTGTAGGCTAATTATTGTTAAATGACGTAGATTTCTATGAAAGTATACTGTCTAGTTATTAGTCAGTTGTAGTCCGATTGTGTGTATTTTATTATATTTTTTCTGCTCGCCAGGTTTGGCGGATACAAATACATGAATTGAATTGAATTGAAACGGGCAGATCCATGATAAGTGGCCCTTGCGGGATCCAAAAAGACGTTCTGGTCATAAAGAATTCCACATAATTTTATATTTAGCCTGCATCATTTCATTCGGGTATTAGGCTTGGAATTTCGGGGCTTGGGCATCATTAAAAGCTAGATTTTGTGGTGGGGGAAATAGTGTTTTGCACGAAAAAGTCATAGCCTGCTTCAAAAATTTCGCCTGCGGCGCTCATTTTCATTGTCTGATATACAGGCGTTTATAAACTGCTGCAGGCTCGGGTATTGCGGGAACGAATTCCTATTACCACCTTAACCATCCAAATACTAGATTTAATGTTTCTTGAAATTCCTACAGTTTCCGGCATGTACGGCTGTGTTTCTTGGCTATTGTTACTAACTGGTGTGACCCTTGCGCCTTGCCGGACATCTGCTCGTATATTTTGAAGTCGTCACCTCCCACGCCCAAGCCCTTCAAACCGCCCCTGAGCTCGGAGATACGACTACTTCGACGCTTGCTGTTATCACGAGCTTTACTACTACATATGCGAAGAAAAGCTGAAACGCCTTGCGCCTTGCCGGTCATCTGCCGGTCGTACATTTGAAGTCGTCACCTCCCACGCCCAAGCCGTTCAAACCGCCCCTGAGCTCGGAGATACGACTACTTCAACGCTTGCTGTTACCACGAGCTTTACTATGCGAAGAAAAGCTGAAACGGGCAGCAGGGCGCCTGCCAGCCCCCTCGAGTTTTGGCTAGCGACGCCCCTGGGGCAAACAAACGGGGCAACAAAAGCAAAGAAATAATAATTAAAAATCAGCCCAAGTGCCGACCATGGAAGAGCAAAGAATGAATGAATGATTTTATTACGCGCTGCCTAGTAATTAGGAATTACAGTGTACAGTCTACACACAAAAAAATAAAAATAAACAAATATCATACAGAAAACAAAAAAGAGAAAGCTGGCATCTAAATTTTTCAATTTTTTTCCTTTAGACAATTATTATGATTGCCAGCAGTCATTGGTAACAAAAACAGCCCCTCTTGTAAAATAAATTCTGACACAGCCGAGCTTAAGAGATGGCACTTTTTAGTGTATATTCGTTGTATCAGTGTAATTGCAGTGTTGTTAAACAGGAAAAAATGTGTTTTGTAGGGAGCACGGCTCCAAGAGAGTTTCCATACCTCTTAAGAGATGGCAGTGCATCAACAGATTCTTCTGACTCCTGAGATAATCGCAAGGCCAGTTCGTGGTCGCGTTCACACTGTTCCAAAATGGTCGCTTCCTTTTCTATTTCCATATCCATGGCTTGCTAGAAAAACGACGAAATAATCGAAGCACGAATTCTGGATGGTTGATTTATTGTTCTTCAACTTGGACAACAAGCCATCATTTGAGGCAATTTTTCCAATAGGTTCACATAGGATCACTGTACTTTATAATAAAAAAAAAAAAAAACTTCAATACGGTTGGTTGAACCGAACCAGTGCAAAACGGATACGTCAGGTACATTTTATTAGAGCTATATTTTGGCCCTTCTCGGCAAGGTTCCTCTTCAGGCTCAAGCTTGAAAATTAGATTGTGGAAAAACAACTAAAGATTCTTCCTTAAAGGAAGAGTCTTTAGTTTAATTCTTAATTGCTTAAAGGAAGAATCTTTAGTTGTTTCAAGGAAGAATCTTTGGTTGTTTTCCACAAGTTAATTTTTAGACTGAGCGGTTTGAGCCCCAAGAGGACCCTTGCCAAGAAGGGCCGAAATATAGTTCTAATAAAATGTAGCTGACGTATCCGTTTTGCTCTGTCAAATACGGTTCGCAGTCAGCTTCGGCTGAAGGAATATTTATCAACCAGTAGAAAATTTTCACAAAAAGCACTTGGGAGCGCCCCCCACATACATAACTGTTTTGGGGTCCACCACACTTTAAGAACAAGGACGTTAAAAAAGTTTCTTATAGGTCTGCAAATCTCTAATGTCGCGAATGTTCGCTTGTTGAAGAGCAATTCAATAACTTGACTTTTGACCTTCTTGGCTTAAATTGCCTGCGGGGCGTCTCTCAGCGTAGAGAGTGATGTCAGCCTTCAACAACCGGTAGGATCAGCCGCTAGCGCTGGTGCGTCGTGGACATCAATTGCCAACTTCAAGTATTTTGAAAGGCTATCGGACTATCGCTGTTTCGGTCTGTCACGGGGTCGTTTCCAGCCAGCTTCTGCAGGGTTGAAATCCAGCACGATTTTCGAAGGTATGGGTGGTGGCCAGAGATGTGTGGTTGACGAAAAATCGGCTGATTTTAAGAAAAACTACTATTTTTTATGAAAGAATCGACTATTTTACGAGAAAACGACTGTTTTTAACAAAAATCGACTGTTCCCAAGAAAAAAATAGACTGTTTTACGAAAAATCGCGGCGCTTCGCGCCGACTCGGCTACTTTTTACCGACTGGACGACAACATTCGGGAGGGAGGGGGGGGGGACAGGGGAGACCCCTAGTCGTGACGCCCCTGGTGGTGGCATTCTGAGGAGGTGACCGTACCATCGTACAGTACGCTGCGCTATTTGGACGGAAAACAATGTCTGTTGCGTTGTCTGCAGTAACTTATCGTTGGTGAAGAATTAGAACCATCTTAGGCCTTCGATCCTCCTCTCTTTTCATCTGGAACAAGTTGCTGTCTTGAGAGCTGTGGCTGTAGCCGGCCAGGTCTCTGATTCATAAAGAGTTACAGAGCCGAACAGGGCGTTGAAGATTCGCAGCGACTAATACTTGGTTTCCGCCAAAGGTGACGATTTAACCTCCCATGGCAGCGGATGCCTTGGCTATTCTTGCTTGTAGTTCAGGGAGAAGCGGGCCGTCTGCAGCAATGTCAGAGCCCAATGCCATTTACGTGAACTGCTGAACCATGTGCCAGCGGAGGGATCTAAGACCATTATCTTGGTTTTGTCCCAGTTGACCTGTAGTCCTACTTTCGCAGCTTCTTCTTGCAGGATGGGAAGTACTTACATCAGTTGGATGGAAGAGGACGCGGTCGCCGTATGTGAGTCCAAATCCAAAACATAAGGTCGTCTTGACGTGGTCTATGATGACAATGAACAGTTCGGGCGCAACGCCACAACCTTGCCGAAACCCTGTTGAGATTCGGAAGAACGGGCTTTGTCGACCATTGACTTGGACGCGGCTCTCTGTCTCGTGATGGAGGGCTTCGAAAAGTCTGCAGGACTTATCTGGCAGGCCGATGGACTTCAAGGTGCGCCACAGGGCATCCCGGTAGATTGAATCGAAAGCAGCTTGGAAGTCGACGGAGGCGATGAAAGCTTTCTGTCGAAATTCTCTGGTCTTCTCTACTACTTGACAGACTGCGATAAAACCGGCTTGTTCTGGTTGCCGGATTCGGCAAATAATGTTTCGGTGACGATCCAGTAGGGCCATTAAAAAAAAAGTTTACCAGGAACTGACAGAAGGGTTATTCCTCGGGTAATTGGCACAGTCACCTCGCCTGCATTTCCTTTTCCATGAGAAGATGATGATTCCTCTTCGCCAGTTTCTTTTCTCTCTGTACTCAACTAGTTCTGTTTAAAAGAGTGGTTGAATAAAAATATTAACTCACTCATTTAGAAGATTCTCAAAACCCCGTGAAAACAAGAATACGACGTCGGGATCGACTAAAACCAGGAAGGGAAGGGAACGCGAGAAAAGCAGGAAGGCATACTAAAACCAGGAAGGGCATACTAAAACGAGGATGGGCATACTAAAACGAGGAAAGCTGTCGCCAGAATTCAAAACTGGAAAGCCGCACCGTTCTCTTCCTCTATTTAGGATTCTTTGAGGGGTCGGCAACTTTGCAAATTCAAAGTTCACTATCCCTTCCTGGTTTAAGTATCTTGTAGTTTCCGTCGTTTTAGTATCCGTCTGAGCTAGAAATGAAAAGGTGAATTACAATTTTGATAGTTGCTGACCCCTCACTGAAAATAATGCCTCCCCATGTCAGGATACTAAAACGAGGAAGGGATGGTGAACTTTGAGTTTGAAAAGTTGCCGACCCCTTGAAAAAGACTAAACAGAGGAAGGGAACGGTGCAGCTTTCCATTTTGTCGCAGCCTTGAATTCCTTCCTCGTTTTAGTATGCCCTTCCTGGTTTTAGTATGCCTTCCTGCTTTTCTCGTGTTCCCTTCCCTTCCTGGTTTTAGTCGATCCCTACGACGTCAGTTCTTTTCTACAAGAGATACCCCTTTCAATTATCCTCTCTGAAAAAAAAAGAGTTGACTAGAACTGTGCTGACATCGAGTGGAAGAATGTGATGCTGTGGAGTCCAGTACCAACGCTTTTGGTTCATCACAAGACAAGCCATACGTACCTACCAACCTGAATCATTTACGGACCGAAATCTACAGGAAAACCCCTTATTTTACTCCAAGCTGCAATTTAAATTAAAGTGATCAAAATTAATATTATCGGATTGAGTAAATAATTTACGTCTGCTGGACGTTCTGTTCTGGAATTTGCTTGGACATCATACCTGCTGCGCTATTCTTCTGGCCGGCATCACACAATGTTTATGAGGAACTGTGAAAGATAAAACTTTCAGCTAAAACAACGATTGTTTTTTCAGACTCCCTCCTTCTTTAGTTTTTTGGCAAGGGTTCTCAAAGCAGACTCTGTCCCCGACCCCATAGGGTTTGACTAGAAAGAGGCACAGCACGGCACGGTATGACGTAGGAGGCACGAGTAACAAAATAAAGATTAGCAAATAGTAGAAGTAAATAAGTAAGTGAAAGCTCGTAACTCCAGAGCCTAAAAGAAGACAGATTAGAACATAGTTCCTCCCCTCACTCTGAAGCCTGAAAGGGCCCTTTTAGTTTTCGTGCCTCTTTTCAGTACTCGTGCCTCCTACACTATGTCGTGCCGTGCTGTGCCTCTTTTTAATCGAACCCGTCCCATATTTAGGGTGGCTTCAGCCGGTACTTTTAAACACGCTAGACTGGTCTTTTGTTCTATTCTGAGTTGAAAAACAAAAAAGAATAAGTTCAACTTCTGGTTGCCTTAAACGACTTTAAATTATCCCTGAGGCAGATATTTTAAGCGCGACATTGTTCTGGGTCTCTTCTGCTCGGACTCATCACCGTTCTCCAAAATGTAACATCTTTTCCGATTCGGTGGGGAAAAGATTGGCGGCTGCTGATGTCGTTATTTGTTGAAGTGAAAGTTTTTTTGAATTGTGGAGGTGTTAAGGAGAAAGATATACGTGCCGTGACAGGGCGATACTCCCCATGGCCTGGAAACGCCAACCATTAAAGAAAAAGAAGAAGGATCACTTTCAGCTTGCACCGTCTCTTTTAGTAGAGGCCTTCCAAAGCCCCCGTGAAAAGATGAACTTCTATGGATTTCTATTGTAAAGATACATGTCCATTTCTGATCCCAAAGTTATCTCTAGTAATCCTACATTTTTTTTTATTGGCCGTTGTGTTTGATGATAACACTAGAGCTTACAGCCGAATGTGCAATACTGTCATACCATCTTGTGAAAATGTATAGTGGAAATTGGGTCACAGGCATTTGACACAAGGCCTCGGTGTCGGGACTCACCCCAGTCTGGGTGATATCCGTCAATGTTGTTTTGGGATCCCCAACACGCGTCAGGTGGCAACAGAGCAAAATAACACTAGGGAGTAGTGCCAAAACCTATGCTTTATATGCTTTGCAAACAGGTCATACTCATAGCCCCATCCAGAAGCGTTTAGAGCGAGACAAACTTTCGGGTTCCGAAATGTGTAGGTGAGGTCTGCAAACACCACGGAAACAATGGAGGCTGTATCATTTTTTGCTATATTCAGAATATGAAGTTATAAGAGCCATGCAGCACTGGCGAAAGACTGACTGAGTTTCAGTAGGGACGTTCTGTATCGCTAGTGGTGCTAGTGTCCATGCTATTTCAATGTGTGTCATTTTTGTCAAGTCTTGGCACTAGTCCCTAGGGTTATTTTGCTCTGGGTAGCAATACCCTTGATGACTAACTCTTCGTGTCGATGAAGAATCGCCGTGGGCCTAGCGAGGACCCGGAAGCGTCACCACAGCTTTCCCCAACGAACGCCGTTGATTGGCTGACACATTAGTCGAGTTCGGGCGACGTTTCTCGTTCTTCCCGAGGTTCATTGGCGTGTTTCGGACTTGGTCATATAAAGTATCTGACGGTGCAAAACGGATAAGTCAGCTACATTTTATTAGAGCTCCATTTCGGCCCTTCTGACCTATCCGTTTTGCACCGTCAAATATGATTCGCAGTCAGCTTGGGCTGATGGCTGATGAAGTATCGCCGGCCAAACCAGACACTTGGTGGATAACAGGGCTATAACATGAGAAACTCCTTACTTTCAACAGTTCAGTGTCACACGAAGTGTTGATCGCGACCCTGATATCGGGATATTTCCATTTTGACAAGTCGTACTTCTTGTCTGCTATCTCCGTGCGTAGGCTGATAATCAGCTCTGTCCTAGAATAAACGCTAGTATACGTCATGAAGCAAGCTAGAACCCATGGAACTGGAGGCTGATTTTGACCGACAAAAGTAAATAAAAAGCAATTAACCCTTTCAAACCTGAACTTTTTTCCTTAGTGATAAAATTATGATTTTGCTATCACCAAGACTATGGCCCAGAAATGTTTGAAACTCATCCCAGTCAATTTCGTTCACTCCTTCTTAGAAAACCAGAGGTCTGTCAAATGACGGGTCTGGGTTGTAAAGGTAGAACCGTCGCTTCCGTTATTTGACATACTGCGGATCGACGGTACCAATATACTCAACTTGAATGATTGGTCACATCATTACAAAAATGAAAAAAAAAGCAAATACAACACTGAAGACGGTGAAATCTCTTGAAGCAGTTTCGGTCCTTGTGGATAGTGTGTGTGAAACGGTGAAACGAGTCGCAGCTCCATAACACATCCCAAACCCCTCACATCTTCCTTGTGGTCTGCTTTGACTTTCCTTGGTTAAACTTCGAAATCATAGTGAATCACAGTCATTTCGGTCTTCTTCGGTGGTCATGTGCAAACCAGTCGTGAGGCATCATGTTTGCAACAAGGGGCATGACGTACTTCTTGTTCCAGGAAAGTCTTACTTGAAGAAGATTCAAGGATCCCATCATTTTTTTTTTTTTTTTTTTAATGTTTTGTAGTATCTTTTCTGTTCTTCCAGTCCAATATGAATTGGCCAGGTGACTACGCTTCCACTTACCCTCGGTAACGCCAACGGTCTTATCTTAAGTTAAACACATGACCGGCCTATCTATTTAGCGTCACCTACACTTTCCTCTATCTCTACATTTATTTCTTTAATTTCTTAATTATCTTTTTTCCTTCAATTCTTTATTTATAAAATTAAATTAACAAAACTAAATTCGATAACAATATTTACTCTTTCCACTATCTATACATTTCAATCATATTATACAATTTTAACGTGAGTATCTTTCCACTATTATTATTCTCATCATTCGAATTATTTCTATTACAAATTCAACGTAAAAAAAAAAAAAAATCATATAAAATACACATTATTTTTTTATTCCTATTACCATTTATCATACATTTTAAAAACAAAATATTTAAAATTCTCTTTATGCGGACCATTTTACCATAAAACAATCAAGGAACATCCTACAAAAACTGAACCAATAATTAAATAAAATCTCTCATCCCGCTCAAAAGGTGCTCTTCCGTCATAGAGAACCTTTTACACGGTGGCATAAATTATACAACACAAGATCAAATTTTCTTCAAATCTCGTTCCTTTCATATTTCATGTTAAAAAAAACAAAAACAACTAAATTCCAATAAAAAACTTAAAATAAATTTTCGTCTCTTTACAAATTTTAGAAGAGAAACTTAATTTCCAAACTTAACACACTCTACTATCACAAATTATTCACTTAAAAAAAAATAAAATGGTCCACAAAAGATCTATAAACATTAAATTAGATTACAAAAAGTAACTAAAAAAATTAAATAAATTAATATTATCTCACAAAAATTCATCTATATTTATATCCACATTCAATCTCTCCTTTAACACTTTCCTATTCATTCCTCTCATTCTATTCCATACAAAATCAATTTTCTTCATGATTAACTCATCTCCACCCATATTTTCCTTATCCTTCCACATAAAATAACAAAAATTCGAAATAAAAAATGTCAATGTCCTACTAACTGGGTTCATCTTACCATTCTCTAATTCTTGAAGCAAAATTTGCTTACTACTAATCCTCCATTTCTCATTATATCCTCCAACTCCTCGAACAATATTTTCTAGTATACCTACCATTCTTTCTTTTCCCCTACATTCTACAAAAAAATGATCTAATGTTTCAGTCTCACCACATAACCTACATTGACCAGATGAAAAATGAGGCTGGATTCGGTGTTTTCTTTCCTCTGTAGGTAGGATATCGTGTATCTGATAAAACATGTGCTCCTTTACTTTCGGCTGACGCATCGATGTGTTCAACAGTATGGTTGCGTTCAATAGTTCCTCCTTACTCATTCTTCCATCCGTGACAGTTTTTGTCAGTGGTAGATCTAGCTTTTCTTTATAATATGTCCTCATTTCATTCTTCGCTGTCTGTTTCTTTTGAAAATCAATAACTCCCATCTTTTCAAGTTCTTTAATAGTTTTAAAAGGTTCTTTCAGTGGATTTGGGCACTTCTTTTCATCACTTTGCCATGCTAGTAATACTGAATTTTCTCTACACATTATTCCTTCAGCTACAGCTCTCGTAAACAGCTCCTCTGTTTTTGAATTTATGTGTATAATCTGTAAACCTCCTTCTTCTTTCGTTAAGAATAGATCTGTTATTTTTATTTTAGGAGGGTATTTACCTTGCCAGATGTAACCGTAAATTGTTCTTTCAAATTTTACCCGTGTTGCTGCTGGCAGAATAAAAACATCGGACGTATACCATATTATCGATAGACAGTATTGGTTCACATATTGTGCTTTCTGGAAAATCGTCAGAACTCTATTCTGTCCATATTGAATTGCGGTTATGAATTGACCTAGAGCACTCTGCCAGTTATGCTGTACAGTGTCTCGCCAATCCTTTCGGAATACGACTCCAAGGATTCTAAGCTCATTTCTGGTATCCCTTGAATATGGTCAACTGCCTTTTCTTCAGTAAGCATAAGAACTTAACGTTTCTCTTTGTTTAGTTGAAGTTTGAAGATTTCGCAATACAGCTCAGTACATGTTATTGCTCGTTGGAAATCCTCATCATCGAAGGTAAATGTGGTGACATCATCTACATAACCTTTTGCTTTTAGCACCTCATCCATTAACTGGATACCTCGGATCTCCATTTCTAACATCCTGAGTAGTGGGTCAAAATATATTTCAAATAGCAATAGACTCAAGGGACATCCTTGTCGTATTCCTGTCTCTGCTTGAAATACTTCGGAAACCATTCCTGCAAAGCATAAAATCATCTCATTTTTAGAGTATAGAATTTGTATCCACTCCACAAATTTTTTATCAAACCCGTAGAAAATCATTATTATATACAAAAATAGACGTCTTATTTTGTCGAAGGCTTTCCGTATTTCCAAACCCATAATCCGCATTTGGAGTTCTCTATTTATCTTCTTCTTTTTCAGCAGCAAGAGAAGGTCTCGTACGCAATTAAGGATATCAGACGTTTTCCTTTTATCAATGCCTCCTCTCTGGTTTTTACTTAGGATAAATGGGAGGATTTTCTTTAATCGATTAGCTAGCACTTTCGACAGCAGGCGATAATCACATTGTGTCAGGCTAACAGGCCTCCAATTGTTAAGATCCTGAAGATCCCCCTTTTTCGGAATAAGTTTGATGAGTCCTAAAATAGTCATGTCTCCTTTCCCTTCCAAAACCGCATTGAATATACAGCTCAGGGTAGGGGCAAAGGTGACTTTGAACTCTTTATATAATTCATAGGGGATTCCATTAATTCCTGGAGATTTATTGTTCGATGTTTCGTTTACTGCGTTAAGTACTTCCTCCGGTTGAACTTGGCTACAAAGCATTTCATTTTGACTCTGCGTCACCTTTTCAGTTTGAATCTGAGACAAGAACGCCTTTAGCCTCCAAATATCATTTTCTGTTTCTTCATTGTCTTTTCTTAATACCTTTTCAAAGAAATTTCGGGTTTCTTCTATTATTTCTGATTTTAGGGTGATCAATTCTCCAGTATTTGTTTTAATACTAGTTATACTCTCTTTTCTTGCTTTCTTCCTTTCTCGGCAGATGAGTGTTGTCGTAAGCTGTTCGTGCTGTATCTGTTGATCTAGTTTTGTTCGTGTTTTGAATTTGTTTTGTTGTCCTGGATTTCGAAGTACTCGTCGTTTACCTTCTTCCCTTGGTTTATTTCAAGTTTCAGCTGGTATAGAACTCTGTAGAGGTGGTCCAAATGCTTTTTTTGCATTTCGTGTTCATCTTTAGATATTTCTTTTGCCGCATCTGCTATTGCTTTCTTTGCACAATTTTCCCAGTGACTGACAATCTGCTCCCTTGGTATTTCTTTCATTACGTTTAAGACCTCTGTGACGATTTGTCTCATTCTTTCATTTTTCAGAATTTTCACATTCATTTTCCAAATGTGGCTATTGTTACATTTCGCATGCGGTTCTCCAGTCCTTTGCATATGCATAATAACTGCATAGTGGTCCGATAGTGGTGTAAATAAATGTTGAATTTCTCTTATCGTTGCTAAAACATTTTCTGTAACATAAACTCTGTCCAATCGGGATCCACCCCCTGTTGATTTCCAATTTATCCTTGTAAAATCCCTCGATCTCTTCAACTCCCACCACACATCCTTTAAATTAAGTCCATTGACTATTTCTTTTAGAGTTTTTGAAGTTATATTCGTTGCAAGGTCTGCATCTTTCTTGTTAATCACACAGTTAAAGTCTCCAAGTAGAACGGTTGGTAAGTTCTCTGCCAGAAATGGTGCAACCTGACTTTGGAAAAAATCTTCCCTTTCTTTTCGTTTACCAGATCCAGATGGGGCGTACACATTAACAAAATTCAAATTGCTTACCTTGCAACCCAATGTACGGCCAATTCCATCAGTTTTTACGTTTTGAACTCGCAGAGATTTCTTAAAAATTATAGCTACACTTCCTGATCCCTTCTCTGTATTTGTTTTATGTAAAAATTCAGGCTCAAAAGAATCAAGATCATCTGTGTCAACTTCTTGCAGGAAAGCTATATCTATATCATTATCAGTAAGAAACCTCTTGAAAGATAGTTGTCTTTTCCTCTGCTTCAGCCCATTCACATTTATCGTTAAAATATTTTTACGAGGCTGTCCTGTTTATCAACGTTCTCCGTTGCCTTTTCTTGTGGATTATTTATCTGTTCCTCTTCCCCATCTGTTCCGCCTTCTTCCTCATCCATATTGTTTGCCGAGCGTGAGACAGATTTTTTTGTTTTCTTCGGGATCAGGGATTCCTGTGATGCATTCGATGAATCTAAATCTTCCGGCTCCTGAAGAAACAAAATTGGGGCTTGGGTTTCTGGGCTCTTTTGGAATAGGTGTGAGATTCCGTCTACCATCTTTTCCATGTTCGAGATTATCTTCTCACCCACTGACTGGCCTGCTTCAACGTTGTACACCTGTTTTGAAGATCCCATCATAACTGAAATAACCAATCATTTTCCTAATTTTTGTCAGATAAATTCTTTCCCTTCCCAATCAACAACTTCACATTCTTTTTCAAGATGAAACAGCTCAATCTTTTCGGCTATGGCGCGAAAAAACTGCGAAGGGACGTAATGATGGAAAGATACCACAGGATTCAAGCCTTCCACCAGCGTTTCCTTGCAGGCGCACTGGAAAGCCTCTTCTTTCCTGACAAGGTCTTTTCACTCAAACATGTATTCCGTAGTGGCTTCCGCATCTTTTCCTTCGGAGCAATGTCTGCTGGTAGCTCTTGCAAAGTTGAAACCTTTGCTTTTTTATCTGAACATACTCTTCGGCGCTTTTCTAACAGCACTTCATCCATCCTCTCTTCATCCTCCGCGCTTCTTCCTCCTTTCTGTCCGTTCCTCCATGGATTCAAAAAGGGCTGGAGCTACAAGGTCGCCGGTGTAGTCATTACAACGATTACATCGTAAGCTGCTTGTTCCTAGTCTAGCACCTCGTCGCAGTCGGACAAATCCGACAAGTCAATGCATGACCGAGGTAGAGGGAAACATTAGCTGCTTCTGCATACGCTTCGTTCTTTGGGACTGTCTTTGGTCTGTGCTTGCCCTTGGGTCGTCGTTCATCCGGAAAGGTAGTCCAGTAATATCTTGGCAAAGGGCACCCGTGTATCAATCCCGCGTTACTTTTGCGTCACTTCTTCAGTTGCTCTGGAACGCAAACGACGTGCTTGATGCGCGTAAAGTATTTGGGTCATGGCTGTGACACATGAAACAAAATATAATAGTAAGTCCTTACAATTAGTACTCCAAGTCTTGTTCCTTTCAATCTCAACCCTGTCATTTGACATGTGTTTTAAATTACTTGTGGGTGCCAAGTCTGTCAAATGACAAGGAACAGATTTGGAAAATCATTGGTGGCATACGGGTTAGAAAATTGACCTGTTTGTAACAGTAAGGCAAACACCAACCTTTTGTTCATACAAACTAAGAAAAATCTTTGCAAACAGCGTTCGATTTCACATGATTTCTAATTAGAAAAAAGCACCTCTGACGGTCTCAAAATAGGACAAAAGTCAAGCTCACCCTGCCACCTACATATTGACACAACAAAGACATGTAGCATATTGCCCGACTCCTTATGTCGTCGAGAATCAACTGCTGGCGCTCAATTTTTAATTTCAACCAGCAGATGGCAGATAATCAGCATTTCTGTTTCGCCCGTCAAATGACGGTCTTGGTGGCGAAAGGGTTAAGACTGAGTCACAGACATGTAAATCAGTCCAAATGCCGGCTACGATGGAAGGGAGAAGAGAAAGCTGGCAGCTACATTTTTTTTATTTTTGTTTCCTTAATTTGTGGTTGCCAGCAAAAGTAGTAAAAAAACAAAAATCCATCCCTTTGTCTTGCCTGCTTCTTGAACGGGCATTCTTTTCATATGTGATTTGTTCGATTTTGTGTCGAGGTTAACGTTGTCTTCTTTTGTGTTGTTCTTTTTGTCTTTATTTTCCGAACTTCAGCTTTTCCTCTTGTATGTTGATAGACAACACAATTTTCGTTAATTTCATTATAAATCGTGATACTACCGAGCTAAAAAAAAAAGAGAAGAATTTCTTACAATTCCTTTCCTCACTCACAAAATACTTTCTAAAGTTGTCAACCCCATTTGGAGTCGTGACGCAGTATTGCCTGCAGCAACTTGAAGTTTGTTTTCTTGTACTCTTGTCAGACGTTATGCAACTTTCTGACAACGTAGTGTTTGGAGGGGAGCATGCCACTCGGTGTGTCGATCTCGGCAATACCCCTTGAACAGTACCGCACAGGGCAATTTCGTGATTGGAAAGATATTGGACAAGGCAATCGTACCAAAAGCAAGAGGCGGCTCTAAAAGAATAGACAAATACCAATGCGATTAAACTTGGAGGCAAGTGGTAGACTCTGTTTGCAACGTCGGAGATGAATTTATCTTGATTTGGACTAAACCGTCCCATTGGATACAGCATACAGGCAGAGGCGTTACGAGCCTAAATGTTTGGGGGCGGGGCAAGACATTTACTGACTAACTGGTAATTTTTAACGACTGTTTTTGCAGAAAAAACGACTGTTTTCAAGAAAAAAATTCAGTTTTGAAAAAAAATTTCACTGATTTTCAGAAAAAATTACTGTTTGACGAAAAATCGACTGATTTTCAGAAAAACCGACTAATTTTCAGAAAAAGCGACTGTTTTCATAAAGAATTCAACTGTTTTGACGAAAGATTGTCTACGAAACGAAGAATGAGTCCCCCTCCTCCCCCCAGCCAAGACGCCCCGGCACACAGGTCCTCGACTGAACTACTGCCTGGAAGCTTACCGCCGGTCATTGAACACAGAAGATGGACGTGTCCATCCAAACATCATAAAGAGCGTGTTGCATCCTACTTACCGTAGTTACCACGCATGACGTCACAAATTCTGCTTTTTTGTCGTCAAGGCTGGAACGATTTTTCTATTTTCCAGCGGAATATCATGCCACGGGTGAATCCGACCAATCACGTGACAGAGATTCGTGGTTACTACGCTTACCACGCTCCCGAGCGTGGTAAGCAAATAGTTACTATTAGTTACTATTTCGAGAAGGCTGGAACGGTCAGCGTAGTAACTTTTCGTGATGTTGGAACGGATTTAGTAATTAATAGTTACTATTGGTACGAGGGTGGAACACGCTCAAAGTTGCTAAAAATCGTCATAGACCGCGAATATTCAGTTCATTTCAGTTTCAACATTCCTTGGACGAGACAACAAACATAACGCTCCCAAGAAGGGCACAACCGTGTCCTGTGCGGGAATGTACAGCTTTCACTCAGTCATAACAAACGACAACACACATTTCTCGTCTTGACCTTCTCTTTTTTTTGAAGCATGAGAATAACAAAAGATTTATAAAAATGATGCTTGTGATAAAGTAAATTAGTGAAGTTTGTTTCGAAAAGTGTGTTTTACGTATTATAGTACAATTTAAATATTTTGTGGAGTTGGAAATGTTTTTATAGTTGTTTATAGTCGGAAAGTTATATTTTATCCCTTTGTTTTGTTTTTTCACTTATATGTATGTTTTTGTTTTTTCGGAATTTACAGTGGTTTGGTTGAGAGTAGAATTTTAAATGTGTGATTGTGATGGTATAAGGTTTGAAGGACAGAAAAAAAAAATCAAAGCGGGAGTATTAATGGGAAGAATAGTAAATGTAATAATATTTTCAAAAGTTAAGTGACGTAAATAGTTAAAAGTGGGTAACAATAGATCAAAATAAACGTCACTGAGGGATGGAGGAGTAGCCACAAAAAGTACGAAATGTGATTTTTTTTTCTTTTTTTTAGGTAATATAAAAATAAGTTAAATAACGGCTACGGGTTTAAAAAAAAAAAAAAACTTCTTTTTTTCTTTACCCCCCTCCCTACCCAACCCAACCCTCAGTCACTAATAATAATAACGAAATATTCATCTTAAACAAAAAAAAGTAATTTTTCAATCTATTTTTAAACAAAAACTGATTATCCGACTCCCTGATTCTCTCCGGAAGGTGATTCCACGCCTTCACACCCGAATTCCTCACACAAACCCTCCTCTTGACGACTCTCCAACATCATTTACCAATACTTTACTCATACTCGTGGTAATCTGCATGATTAACATAAAGTTCATAAAATACGATGGACATAATCCGTTCAGACTCTCATATACAAATACTCCAATCCAACTATAAGGCGGGGATCTCTAGCGAGACGAAGGAAGCGGGTCGAAAAGGACCGGAAGCCACACAAATTTCTACGTTCGTCCTCGATGACCTTCAATGACTTCTTTTATCGGGCGGCACAGTTTTCGTGACTTCCTTTTTTTATCTACCAATTTTTTGGTTATAAATTACTTATTTGACCAATTTTGTAATTTACCGAATGATAATCTTGCCTAACGGGAATTTACCGGATTGTTTTTTTGTCAAGTGATAGACTTGTCAGTTAAATACTTGTTAAGTGAAATGTAGCCTAGCCGTTGGAGTATGATTACTGATTAGTTACAATACCTCATCAGCGATGTCAGTTGATCAACAGATCCGCTGGGCTCCTGATCTAATCGCAAGGACAGTACATGGTCGCTTCTTGCCAATTCTAAAATGGTCGCTTCCTTTTCTCCCTCCTTTTTCTTGGATTGCTAGAAGAACAAAGAAACAAATAAAGCACACATTTTCACTGATTTAGATTCACTGTTCTTTAAAGTTTAACTCAAAAGGGCTGGGATAGGGCAATCTAGTTACCCGTCACTTATTCACTTAAATTGGCTTGAAGACACGCTGAAAATGCGTTACTTCGTTGTTCCGCTGTTCTAGAATAATCGATTTGCAAATAGTGGAATTTCCGTGTGATTTGTGGTACCTCTATGCGCTTGTATCTGTAATGTACGCCTCACCAGAAAGATTTGTGATTTTTGTTTTTGTTCAGGCACTAAGCAGTCTTCACCAAGCTCGCCACTGCCCACTGAAAAGCCACGTTTGTGTGGAAACACTAAATTTCCCGCGTCATAGTAGAATTTACGTTGTCGGGACGGCCGCAGATATTCTGAACGCCATGACTAGAGCAGATAGTGGAAACAAAAAAAAAATCCCTCAGCAGAATCCAAATTATTCAGTGTATTCAAGTGAATGACACAACAGAAGTTGGCATTTCAGTGAAACGTTAACGTTGTTGGCACGCCAACAAGGATCACGAGTTTCATCATAAAGTTGAAAAATCGTCAAATCTTAATATGGATTTGACGACGGTGCCGAAAATTCTTATTGTTTACCTGTGCTATATTCGTCCATTGTTCGAGCACGCGTGCCCAGGTGTGGAGTCCCTCTGCACCCCGCACAGCTTACCTATTACAGGACATTGAGTCCGTTCAGAAAAAGAGCAACACGGATTATTCTCCGGAAACGCGACAAGACCTTGTGAAACTGAATTTATCACCCCTAAAAGTGTGGCTAAAACACGTAATATTTGACAATAATTTGATCCCATTTGACAAGTCTATTCTGTCCAGTACAAACCACAAATCCCTTTTGCCGGAAACAATCGAACTCAGCAACAAAATAACTCACACTCCCTAAAGTCCGAACAAATCGGTATGGAAACTCATTTGTGCCTCTTTTCACATCAATAGTTGCGTCTTTGTCAGTCTTTGTTCGCCTTTTCACTCGCCGTTTCGATGGCTTTTTACTTGCTCTGCGTTTTCGTAAAATGGTTCTAAGTGCTGTTTGACAGTTTCTCGTTTTTGTCAAAAAGGTAAACGGCGACTTCGCCTTTTCCCTTGCCTTTTGGCAAAAAGGCTCGTTTGTAAGTTCATAGCTGACCAAGTTGCGCCTGAGTTGCGCTCCCCTTTGGCTTTTTGGGATCCCAAAACGTAAGTGGCGGGATATCTATGACATCGCACAAGTTGTCCGTCTGTCTGTCTGTCCGTCTGTACGCACTATAACTCTCGAAGGAAATGAGATATTTTGATGAAACTTGATGTGAGGATTCTTTGGCCAAGAGTAGGGTCGAGTTCGTAGATGGGCTCCGTGGCCCTATATTTAGGGGGGGGGGGGTAGGGGGTTTAAATTAAAGGGCAAATGAAATATTTTTAAACAGATAATGTGATAGTCGATTATGGGGTAAGAAGACATGCTGAACACGATGGTGAATATTTTCGTCGGACAATTAGTTAGCCCGGAATCCGGCCAAAACCGGAAAGTCTGTTAAAAGTAAAAGTTTTATTTGAAGTTGATTAGGTGTTCGATTAGTTCGAGTCGTTCGTCCGGAATTCGGCCAAAACCGGAAAATTGTTAAAAGCAAAAGTTTTATTTGAAGATTAGATGACAGATTTAGGGGTAAGAAGAGACGCTGAATCTGTTTATAACAATCTTTTTGAACCGGGACATTTACTTCGTTCGGAATCCGGCTGAAACCGTTTTTTTTATAAGTTAAAGCTTGACTTGAAGGTGACTAGATGTTCTCTATACGGATAAGCAGATACGCTGAATTCGTTTCTGAACTTTTTCTTTTCCTGGACAAGTATGGTAGTTCGTTCGGAATTCGGCCGAAACCGGAGATTTGGCAGAAGTAAGGCAGGAAGTTTCGATAGAACAAGTACTTCTCCCGGAATCCGGCCAGAAAATTCGCAGAAGTAAGACAGAATCGTTTCGATCAGCTTATACGAGTAAACACACATGCTGAAACCATATCTGAACTTGGTTTTCTTAGACGATTAGTAATTTGGCCTTACTCTGTTTCTAAATTTTAAAAGTAGAAATGTCCAAAAATTTCGGCGAACACTGGACCGGCAAAAACAAAACCTAATTGTCTGCATCAAATTTTCAATTTTTGGGATCCCTTCGGAACCTTTGGTCTTGTTGCCTCGCGTCAGTTTACCCCCAAATCCAATAAAAGATGGATTTGAGACAAAATGATAATCAGTATTTGAACACTGTCTCGGATTTCAATGATGGCAAATTTATAGTACAAGTAAAATGGCATTTGTCATAATTATGTTTTTTTCCAAGAAAAACGAAAAGTCATTAGTATAGTAACGGCGACTTACAAAACGCGAAAATGTTCAAAAAGGCATGAAAGACGCTAAAAGCTAAAGCCCAAAATGGACGATCTCTCTCGAACTATTAGCCCCAAAACGCATTCAACCGAACGATAACTCAGGTCATTCGTACCGTACTTCGTCAGCAACTTCAATCCCATGCTGTTATTTACCACATTAATTAAAACAAGAGCTGAAAGCTCATATGGCACTTGCAAGAATTAGCAAAATGTTGGCGGGAGTTTTTTGTTTGGGAGTTTTGTACAGAGTCGAATATTATTTTATTATACACTAGTAAGTAAAAAGAACTCCTCTTCTCTTCTTCCTTGGGCGGTTCAGTGGTCTTCAATATGGTTTCGATATTTATAGCAAGTACGTTTCTTCTTTGAATTGTTGCTGCGTAATTTACCGTTTCAAAGGCGCTAGAAATGCATCTGTAAGCAAAACCCTTGATGCAAAAACGATAGCAGGTTCTTAGGGATCATATATACAGTTTGGTCAAAAGTAGAACCCTTGTGGCACAAATGATCATGGGTTGAGATTTATCGTTTGATAAAAAGTACTTTTCGACCATGCGGTGAAGGTGCGCACTTTGAGGGAGCTAGAACCTCATTTGTAAGCAAAACCCTTGAGGCAAAAATGGTAATGGGCTCATGGGGATCATGAAAATGCATATTTTTCTAAAAAGTATTTTTCTTAATTCGCGGTCATGATTGGTACTTTAAGGAATGGTCGGAGTTGGAAAGTGGCGAATTCTAAGCCAATCTTGTCGAATTTCAAATACTCCAGCCATGCTTCATCGTCCTAGCACATTTGGAAGTACCTTTACTCGCGATCAGCGGAATTCCGGACTCCCCCTTAAACTCCCCCCACAGTCACCTGAGCCAATCCGGTTCTACAAATGATTTATCCGGAGTATCTGCTAGTTATTCCCACAAAGTTCCGTCCCGATCTCTCCAGTTTAAGCCGGTTGCATATTCCCCCCCCCCCCCCCAGTTGTTGTCGGACCCGGTCCGGACATGAAAAAGATCACCAGAGACATGTCCTCTCTTCAATTACAAAATTTCACTCAATCCGATCACCGGTTCCAAAGTTACGCATGACTCAGTATTCCGGATTCCCCGTTCCTCTACCACCACCCCCCCACCCCCACGACTATCGGATCGATTAAATTTTTATTTACAAGTCAGTTTGATAGGGTCCCTGATACGCCTCCCAAGTTTCGTCGTGAAAATCCCCAGAACCGCCATCACTGGAATTCCGGGAAACACCCCTCCACCTAGCCTCCACCCCCTCCAACCAAAGTGTCCGGGTCCGGTCCAAATGTGTAATCGATTTATCTGGAGCAGATGCTGGTTATTCCCAGCAAGTTTCACTCCGATCCGTCCATTCTAACCATTTCTCGGGATTTCCGGCCCCCCCCCAACTCCTCCATAGCTGTCAAATCCAGTTCGGACTTCAAATGGAACATCAGAGATATGTCATTTATTCAGGAATTAAGTTTCATTTCAATCCGATCACCCGTTCGAAAGTTACACACCACTCAATTTTTCGGATTCCCCCACCCTCCACTCCCCCAAGATGGTCGGATCGGGAAACTGAGGATCTCCAGGTTGGTTTGGTCGGGTACTGATACGCCTGCCAAGTTTCATCATCCTAGCACCCCCTAATCTATATCAACCCCTACCAAGGTCCAACAACAAATTTTGCCAACCCCTTCGACCTTGGGTTGATCTGTCTCTCTCCGAACGAATTCTTGCAAAGAATCCACGAGCAAAGCTATACTGATGTGATGAAAGAATGACTCATCCATGCGCAGAGCTATACTAGTGCGAAGAAAGGGGTAGGGGTTTGACGAAAACTAGAAAAAGCATTTCGGATGTCCCCCTCCAGCCCCCCCCCCCAGTTACCGGATCCGATCCGAATTTGACAATGAACATCCAAGACATTTGTTCTTGATACCTGTCAAGTTTAATGCACGCCCAATTATCCGCTCCAAAGCTATGAATGTTACTAATTTCCGGATTCCCCATGTTGCCACTCCCCCATTGATGGTCAGATCGGGGAAGTGATTATTTCCAAGTTAATCCGGTTGGGTGCCTGATATGCGTGCCAAGTTTTATCGTACTAGGTCATGTGGAAGTGCCCAAACTAGCAGACAGAAGACAGATATTACGATCGCTATATGGCACTTGAGTAATCTCAAGTGCCATAAAAAGCAAATCATATTGCCATAAGTTTCGCAACTGTACTGATAGTATTTAATTCACTTCCTTCCGCAAATCAGTTAATTCTACACACTGACGGCAGTAATGCATCTGATGACTCACACTTTCATTCACACTTCCACACATGTGAAATTGTATTACCTGTTCAGCCTCAGCAGTCTGGCCCTTGGCTGAAGTAATCTCTCCACTCTCCTGCTCTATTTGATTCCGACCCGCAACTGATTGGGTTGCCGACGATGCCCCTGACGACGTGAGGACTACATTTGCCAACTTTGCTAGAGTGCGGGCGGAGACGGGGTCTTCCCTCACGAGCACCGCTATGTCGTCTTCCGACCCACAAACTTTCGACAACACAAAAAACAAAAGATCGCTCCTCGGAACGTCCACAACTGACATCCCATTCAAGGATTCGTAAATAAAATCAGCGCCGAAGTCCGTCTTCATCATCTTAATGACCACTCTCCCTAAATCCATTTTTTTTATTTGTTTACACAAACTCTCAGCTACAAATTACCGAGTTAAAGCCCAAGCGACACGACAAAGGTTCCTCTTATCCTCTGTCAATCCTTTTTACAGTCTGTGAATCCCTTCAGAATCTATTCCTAATAATAACCCACTAGCAATAAAATTTCATTATCCGATTCAATCCTTCATACACTAGGTAAAGACAACGACTGGCTTTTCTATCCTTATCAGGGTCCTCGTTGGCGGCTTTTTTGTATACAAAGAGATGTATCTGGCGATTTATCTGCAGTTCACTGCATCGAGCAGAAAATAGGCAGAAATACTCTATATGACTAAGTCCAAAACACGCCAGTGATCCTCAGGAAGAAGGAGTAAACATGTCGTAACGACTCAGACTCAACGACTCAAATCCTGTTCAACCACGTTCAATCACGGCGATCTTTCGGAGCAGTTGTGACACCGTTTCTTCCTTTCTTCTGCAGGTACCCGGAGATTCTGCATCGGCAGGGAGAGATAGTCATCAAGATTATTATTACCAACCGATAGAAAAGACTTGCTAATAATACTACTGTACCTTTTGTTTCTGTACTGTACCTTCCGTTTCACCGGCCAACGTTATTCAGAACTAAGAGGAATCTAATTGACATTTTACGACAATGAGTCAGTCATAATAAAACCGGAACCCGTCACTACGTCCACCCGTCATTTTGTGCACCCGTCACTTCGCCTAAAAAATCCGCCAGTTCGCACACTTTTTCCGACAGTTTGTCTAAACGTCAGTTCTCTCACTTTTCCGACAGTTGGTCCACCCGTCACAACCTCCACCCGTCACTACCACCACCCGTCATTACGCCCACCCGTCACTACCCCCACCCGTCACTACCACCACCCGTCATTACGCCCAATCGTGAAATCCGTCAGTTAGCCCACTCCTGAAATCCGACACTTTGCCCAATTCCAAATTCCGACTTTTGGCCCAACTTTGCTAGATCATTAACATCCATGAAGAAGGGGCGCGATCCCAGAGGAATAATCAGAAGGAGCGGACCTTTTTTTGTTTATTTAAGGTCAATACAAAATGCCTTTGGGTGCGATTGTTCTGTTAACGTAAAAAAAGGGGAAAAAGATTCCGTAGGTGAAGATGGGTGAATAGAAACAGCTGTTCAAATAGCTTGTAACAGACTTTGTTGCTTGATAAAGAGGTTGTTGCTAATTCATACGGAAACCAGGAGGGTCACGACCGGGGGGGGGGGGGGGGGGCACAAATTTCGTCGGCCAGTCGGTAAAAAATAACTGAGTCGGTGCGAAGTTCGTAGAAGGGTCCTTTAGTCATCAAAACCTTGGGTCTTGTTTCTAATTCTGCGTAGCCTACCAACTGAATATAAATAGAACATCAATGGTATAAGTATAGAGGTGTGTAAGAAATATTTATTTCTTTAGCCGACGGCTTTCAAACTACGGACCCGAATGTTCAAAAGCTACTTCACGTTTTCGTGGATTCGCTCAGAATAGCTGTTCCAAGCCTGAGCTACTTGTGCTGTTAACCACGACAAGCCAAGGGTTGCCATTTGTAGTATCTATTATAGTGTATATATATATATATATATAAAACTTTATGTAAACCTAGGCTGTCTTGTTTCCGTTTTGTTTCGGCATCATGGTAAAAACCCGCCCCCAAAGCACTCAGGCCAAGGGAGGTAAGACCCCTCATTTCAGAGGCTTCTAGATTACAATATACGACTCCAACATACCGACAAAATTGGACGTTGCCACTTCGCGACAACGGCGCACATTCCCTGCCAATAGGTAATAAAATCGGTGTAAAGGTAACTGCAATGCATCAGCTGAAATTCTTGCTATAATGAAAATTCGTATATATAAATTCACAACCTCAGCTTCTCATTTTCGTTAAAGAGGAAAGCTTCCAATGCCTGGCAAGTTTTAACTACTTACCATACAAATTCTTGTCGTTAATGTGTTTCAAATCCCGAGAATTCCAAGCCTAATCGTCAAATAAAGGACACAATGAGCGGATTCCACCCTATTTACCGAAGTTACTACGCATGACGTCACGAATTTTGGCTTCTTGACGTCTAGGCTGGAATGTATTTTGAGTTAGAAGGGTGGAACACGCTCACTGTTCTTCTAAATAGAGAATACTGCAAAATGCGCCACAGGCAAAATTTTGTGAATGCCGAGGAGCACAGCGTCTTTTTGCGATTCCGATGAAAAGTAAAGAATAGCCTACTCACGAAATCACAAATCTGTCCGTGGAAAAATTTTGAAAACGAGGAAAACTGGTTTGCCAGCGCATTTAAAAAGTACAGATCCCAATTTATGGACAGAACAGTTTCGCCGACGAGATTTAAGTTGCCGGGTACAGTTTCACTGCAATTATGAAAGTTCCGTGTACCGTTTTATTTTTCCATTCGATATACTGTACTTTCATAAGTAAAACTAAAATAAGGCAAAAGACGGTAAACCTATATCCGAAAAAATACAACTTTAAACTGGTTTGCAGAATCTGTTTTGTTTTTTTTGTAAAAACAAAACATGAGTCATTGACGAAACAAACTTCGCCAATGCAGCATGTTAAAGTGCATCTGAAATCTTTCTATCTGCCTCAATCTTCATCTGCGACCTTACCATCAACTTAGGTCCGAGTAAACACGCGACGGAAGATGTTCTACACAGCAATTGAAGAACGAGAAGTCCTCCACTGGCAATCGTAAGTCTGTCGTAGCTGTGCTCGTCCGAAAACCGACAAAATGGTCGCTTACTACACGTTACGATTGCTTACGATAAGTTACGATCACTTCTGACCGCCTATTGCCAGTGGAGGACCCACTTAGCTTACCATCGAGACTGAGACTGTTTTCGAGTTGTAGGCGTGTCCTGATATTTTCATCCGAGAGACTGTGGAATTGGATTTTGGAGGCTTTGCAGATGTGCTTTAACTTAGCAGGGTAGCCAAAAATTTGCCCTACATTAAGCTATTCCAGCGTCTGCAGAACCACTCATGCCGTGGGAAACGAATTTCGGGTGTGTATCAAAATATTCCTTGTCCCCACTTCAATCTCGCTTTGTATAATCGACATTTTTTCACTGTCCAGGATACACTTGCTTCGAAAGGGTTTCGCGGGGCTCCTGTCATTTGAATTCTGATGACTTTTCCGTTTGTTTAAAAATTTCATGCCGTCTTTTCCACTTGTAGTCAAAATTTGACCCACAGTCCACGTACTTAACCTTGTCTTACGCTTTTGGTTTATAAGGCATATTGATGTTATCAAGTCAGACTTCACTTTAACAACTAATCCATTGTAATTTTGACAGGCTAAACTCTGAAAGACCTAAACAGATACAAATCATCTGCGGGTAAAACAGCTTTTAAAACAAGGCGAGTTGCGCCAGTCCAGACCCTTCGTTCGAGAAACTGGAATCGTGTCTCCGACCTAACGAGGTTATATTATGAAACCTGGTTCAAACAACTGGGGTCGCCTATGACTGGACGGATTTACGACTGAAGCTGAGTAGTGCCAAAATTAACAATATTTTGAAACGACTTGAATAAAATGAGTGCTCGAGACCTCATTGAGGCAACAATGAACGACTGATACGACTTAGCAAAAGGCAGGGAGGGTGGTTGAATCACCCCCCTCCCTTTTGGGCCACCCCAGGATAACAACCTCGTTACCAAGCATAAAATTTAGTAACGACCTATCTGAATACCTTTTCCTTTTCACCCATCTTCACACAAACAGCATCTTTTCCCCCATCTTTACGTAAACAGAACAGTCACACCCAAAGGCATCTCCCGTTGACCCTAATTAAACAAAAAAGGTCGGCTCCGTCTTAGTACTCTCCTGGGATTGCTTCCCTTTGTTTCATGTATTTAATGAGAGGGTCGAGTTGGGCCAACTGTCAGATTTTGGGATTGGGCGAAGTGTCGGATTTCAGGAGTGGGCCAACTGACGGATTTCACGATTTTGCGTGTGACGGGTGGGGGTAGTGACGGGTGGACGTAGTGACGGGTGGGGGTAGTGACGGATGTGCGTAGTGACTGGTGGACCAACTAACAGGTGGACGAACTGACGGGTGGGCGAACTGTCGGATTTCTTAAGTGGGCGAAATGACGGGTGGACGTAATTACGGGTGGGCGACAACTGGTTGATCTAACTTGCGGGCCGAATTTACGGATTTTGATGGGCCAACTGACGGGTGGTTAAACTCTCGAAAAAAGTGGACGAAGTGTCGGATTTCAGGAGTGGGCCAAGTGACGGATTTCACGATTTTGCGTAGTGACGGGTGGGGGTAGTGACGGGTGGGGGTAGTGACGGGTGGGGGTAGTGACGGGTGGGCGTAGTAACGGGTGGAGGTAGTGACGGATGGGCGTAGTGACGGTTGGACCAACTGACAGGTGGACGAACTGACGGGTGGACGAACTGTCGGATTTTTGAAGTGGGCGAAATGATGGGTGGGCGTAATGACGGGTGGGCGACAACTGGTTGATCTAACTTGCGGGCCGAATTTACGGATTTTGATGGGCCAACTGACGGATGGTTGAACTCTCGAAAAAAGTGGGAGAAGTGACGGATTTCTTAGGCGAACTAATGGGTTGCGGAAATGACGGGTGTGGCAAAAGTTCGTCCACCCCTTAGTTCGACTGCGAACCGTCGGGAAAAGTGGGCGGTGATGGGGTTTGTAGGCGAACTGACGGGTTCGAGAAATTACGGAAGGGCAACTGTCTGTTCGCCCATTTGTAAGCTAATCAGAGCGAAACAATTGGTTGGTCGCACTCACGGGTGGAAAAAATTGCGGATTTTGGTGGGTCAACTAACGGGTGGACAAACTGTCATAAAATGACAGGTGGACCAATTGACAGGTTCCGTAAATGGCGAGCTGTCTGCGTGTTAGCCCTTTCGCGAAAGCAAAACTGAAAGACGCACTTTTAATTAAAAGTATCGTACACAAACCTTTAGAACAAGTTAATTAGTTCCAAATTGTCAAGGAAATTTTTGGAAAGGGAAAACTCGAAAGATTTCCGTAACAAGTGTTCCGTCTCCAGAGTTAACCACCGTGAGTGCTGTTTGTTGTGGAAATGTTCCCGGAAACATTTCTCGAATTCCCGGAAAAGGAGTACTTTTCCCAGAACTGTTTTTGACCTTAATCAAAGGAACAAGCTTAAATCTTAACGCCAAATGTAATAAATGTAATAATAAAAGAAAAGAACTGAACAAATGGGAACAACTTTGGAAGATCTTGGGACACTCACGTGATGTCTTCCTGGCTTTCCAGGAACAGCTAAAAGCTTAACGTCAAATATAATAATCAATGTAATAATAAAAAAAGAATTGACCAAATGGGAACAACTTCGGAAGATCTTGGGACACTCACTCATGTCTTCCTGGCTTTCCGGGAACTGCTAAAACCTTAACGCCACATATAATAAATAATAAATGTAATAATAAAAGAAAAAATTGACCAAATGGGAACAACTTTGGAAGATCTTGGGACGCTCACTGATGTCTTCCTGGCTTTCCGGGAACAGCTAAAAGCTTAACACCAAATGTAATAATAAATGTAATAATAAAAAATAGAATTGACCAACTGGGAACAACTTTGGAAGATGTTGGGACACTCACTGATGTCTTCCTGGCTTTCCAGTAACAGCTAAAAGCTTAACGCCAAATGTAATAATAAAAAAAAGAATTGACCAAATGGAAACTACTTTGGAAGATCTTGGAACACTCACTGATGCCTCCCTGGCTTTCCGAGAACAGCTAAAACCTTAACGCCACATATAATAATAAATGTGATAATAAAAGAAAAGAATTGACCAAATGGGAACAGTTTTGGAAGATCTTGGGACACTGACTGATGTCTACACAAAGAACTGGACGCGTCGTACTTATGAAAGTAATTGATCCTACTTCTGTGGTATTTCCGTCCATTCTAGCTCTCGAGGTTCTTTACTTCATAATCGTATACTATCTCCTTAATGAGCAATACACTGATTATCACGCTTGCCACCTTTGTTGTCTTTACGTGACAGATCGTGTGCCCGATAATACTCTTGATGACTATCTCTCCTTGCCGATGCAAAATCTCCGGCCTCTCCGGGTACTTAGCGGAAGAAAGGCAGAAGTGGTGTCATATCTGCTCCCAAAGATCGCCGTGATTGGCTGACATGGATTTGAGTCGTTGAGTTTGAGTCGTTATGGAGACGCTTACTTCTTCTTCATGAGGATCACTGGCGTGTTTTGGACTTAAGTCATAGATAGTACTGAAGAGCTGAGCGCACAAAGGTGATGACTCTCTTTGCTAGTTTCGAGACAATCGCGTTTAAAGTTTGGGATGCTAGTATATTAAAGCCAGGGGTGGCCCGAAGGGGGGGGGGGGTGAGGGGGGGGGGTGACTCACCCCCCCTGCCTTCTGTTAAGTCGTATCAGTTGTTTATTTTGGCTTTTTGCTAAGTCGTAACAGTCGTTTATTTTGGACTCGCCGAGGTCCTGGGCATTCATTTTAATCAAAAATAATCCGAGTCGTTTAAAAAAAAATGTTAATTTTGTCTCTGCACAGCTTCAGTCGTAAGCCAGTCCTTGAAGAAGTCGTTTAAACCAGGTTTTTCAACCCCGATAGGTCGGAGACATAATTCATGGAGGCAGCAATGCGGCTACCTGTCCTACTCCCATGGGATTTGGATCTGCCTCATTTAGTTCTTTCAGATTTTAGCCTGTCAAAATTACAATAGGTTAGTTGTTAAAGTGAAGTCTGACTGGTAACATTGATATGCCGGAAAGACCAAAAGCGAGAGACAAGGTTATGTGAATTGATTGTTGGTCATCGTTGGCTATAAGTGAAAAAAGAAGGAATAGAATTTTTAAACGGAATAGAAAAGACATCAGAAATCAAATGACAGGAGACACGCGAAACAAGTGTGCCCAGGCATATCGAAAAATGTCGATTACAAAGAGAGGTTGAGGTAGGAACAACGCTTGAAAAGGACAAGGAGGATTTTAAGATACACCGGAAATTCGTTTCCCAGGTCAGGAGGGGTTCTGCAGCCGCTGGAATAGCTCATTCTAGTCGGGAGGTAGATTTTTGTTAGGGTGGAGGAGAGGAGCAAAAATGTTCCTTCAGTCCAAGCTGACTGCGAATCATAGGAGTATCGAATATGGCAGGAGCAAGGTATTACCGACTGGCTGGTAACTTTTACCGGCTTTTTTTTGCGAAAAAAACGACTGTTTTGAAGAAAAATCCACTGTTTCCAAAAAAACCGATTTTTCACGAAAAATCGCGGCGCTTCGCGCTGATTCAGCTATTCTTTTACCGGCTGGCCGACAACCACCCCCCCCCCCCCCATTCGTGACGCCCCTGTATGCTAGTGTTAAAGCACATTTGAAAAGACTTCGTAAAATTCAGGACACTCATACAACTCGAAAATGATCTCTTTTATGTTTAAGTTATTCTAAAAGCGAACTTCTCATCTTCATTTGCTGTGTATAGTCTCTTCTGTCACGTAAAATCAAATTCTGCAAACCAGTTTTAAGTTGCAATTCTTCAGATGTAGCTCACTGTACCTGTACCTACTTTAATTTTCGACATGAAAGTACAGTGTGTCGAATGAAAAAGAAAACGGTACACTGTACTTTCACAATGAAACGAAAGTACATCAAATCACCCGGAAAAAACGCAACTCAAGTCTTGTCGCCGAGCCGGCGTTTTTTTCTGACTGTAAACTCCTGTCAGGCTAAGACCAAAAGTTCGTTACGTCCGTAAATCGCGATTTTTTTAATTTTTTTTAATGCACTGGCAAACCTGTTTTCCTCGTTTCGTTTCTGAAAAAGTGTGTTTTGAACGTGAAAATGACTATTATTGCTATTAGTTCGGAGCAGATCTACTTTCTTTCCTATGGGCTTTATTTTGTCACTTTTCGATGGACAGAGTCGTGAATTCATAGCTATTCTTAACTTTTCATTGGAATCGCAAAAAGACGCTCTGCTCCTCGGCTTACGTCCATAAATCTGGATTTTCTTTTCTTTTAATGCACTGGCAAACTTCCTCGTTTTCTTTCTGAAGAAGCGTGTCTTTAACGTGAAAATTACTTTTTTTGCTAATTCAGAACAAATCTACTTTGTGTCTACTTTGTTTCCTATGGCCACTATTTTATCACTTTTTTCGACGGTCAGATTTGTGATTTCAAAGCTATTTTTTCCTTTTCAATGGGATCGCAAAAAGACGGTCTGCTCCTCGGCGTTCACAAAATTTCGCCTGTGGCGCATTTCATAGTATTCTCCATTTAGAGGAACGGTGTGTAATTTACTTGGCGATTAGGCTTGGAACTTTTAGATTTGAAACACACTAAAGGCTGGCTAGAATTTTTCTAGACAAAGGCAGATGAAAAAAATTCGCCGGCGGCGCTTGCTTTAATTTGTCCCGGGTACAGGCATTGAAAGCTTTCCTCTTTACCGAAAGTTGAAATGTAAAGCTGGGGCTATGAAGGTACGCATACACAAATTTTGATTACAAGAATAATGCATTGCAGCTGATGCATTGCATCTAGTTATAAACCGGCTCTATTATTTGCTGGTGGGGAATGTGCGCCATTGCCGCGTAGTCGCAACAGCTCATTTTTGTTGGTACGTGCTAGTCGTATATTACGATCCAAGAGTCGTTGAAATGAGGGGTCTCGCCCCCCCCTGGACTGAGTGCTTCGGGCCACCCCTGATTAAAGCTAGTTATCTCCTTTGTCGACTGAGTACCTCAGTCTGGCGAAAAATTTTATAGCATAGGGAGAAAGAGCACAAAAATTTGTCCTGGATGATGCTCTTAGCTCAATTCGTCAAAAAAGGCGAGTAATCGCCTTTGTGCGCTTAACTCTTCAATTGTTTCTGTGGAGCTTATTCGTCCGGAGACCGATTATGCACATTTTGCCAAGATTTTCATCCAAGGCAAGGGACTTGGAACACGGCTAAAAACAGCCGAAGCCGTGTGTAGCTTTCTGCATACATAGCTTAGTTGTTAAGTGGTCAACTATTTCAGAACATCTGAGCAGAAACACTATGTAGTGCGAGGTCGGCTTAACCGAGGAAATCAGTTCACTTTCAACCTCGTGGACTACCTCCGAGACTTAAAGCGGGCCACAAAAAATGGTCTTTCTACCACACACACACAATGCTAACCATCCCTACTGTCACTATGAATGTTCAAAACCACTAAAAACACCGTAAAACAATGAGCAACTTAAAAAAAGCTACCAAATTTCCTAGGTTTGAAATAACTCTGTCTGGACTAAATCTCAGCCGATTACCCCGGACAGCTGTTATGGCACGTAGGGAGCCAAGGGTCAATATAATAATTTCCATCTAATGCTCCAACTGTTTATTCAAAATACAAATAAATTATAAAACCAAGACCAGTGTGGTACCTCTGAAGACATACAAAAATTATCAGTTAGGTCTTATAATTCTTTGCTAATCAATCATGGAAAATTCCGCCATCTAGAAAAGAAGACGTTGTGCGTTGGTTTTTTCTCGAGCCAAAACAGCAACCCGGCAATCGAGTTCAAATCTCAACAAACCCGTGGCATGCGATCACTAAGAGAAGGTAAACCGAATGTTTGGATTAGGTCTTTAACCCTTTGAATGGGTTGACCGCTGGTCAGAATAATATACAAATACGTCACTATGTGAACGAGTGAAAAGAACATCCAGACAATGGGGCTTAAAAGACCGCAGTACCTGTACTGCCAATACAGCCTAGTGTTAGGTGATGTTCGATAACGATATATCGATATGCTGGACAAAATATTAATATCGAATATCGTAACTGCAGTTACGCCTTTTGATATCCCAGTGACGTTAATTAAGGCCTTTGCAGCTGAATTGGCCCTTCCGCTGACCAACATTTATAATAAAATATCACGAAGTGGCCAGTACCCTAAGAAGTGGAAAGTGGGGTTTATTACACCAATACCAAAGAAGGGTGGTGCCAATGATTTTACTGGGGTAAGGCCAATTTCTGTGACTCCAGTTTTTAGCCGCGTGTATGAAGGTTTTGTAGCTGCATGGTTGAAAAAATATTCAGTCATTAACCAGCATCAATATAGAAACGTCCCGAAGGCTTCTACAACACATTATTTTGTAAGTCTTCTAGATTTTATCCTGAAGAATCTGGACACCCCAGATAAATGGATTAACCTTATAGCTATTGATTTTAAGAAGGCTTTTGATCTTGTGGACCACCAAATACTGTTAAATAAGTTAATTGAGAATAATGTACCTGAATTTATTGTAAATATAGTACGGGGATTTTTAACGGATAGATTACAAATTGTAAAGTATAAACATTGCATGTCAGACGCGCTTCCAGTTTTTTGTGGGGTGCCCCAGGGAACTGTGCTTGGTCCTCTGTGTTTTCTTATTATGATAAATGATGTTGCTCAGGACATCGATGAGCGATGGAAATTCGTAGACGATTTATCACTGGCAGAAGTTGTGGGAAAGAATTCAAAAAGTCAATCAATCTTTGGGTATAATTCAGGATATTGCTACAGATGCTTCTCGGTCGAATATGGTAGTGAACAGTGACAAATCTACAATACTAACAATTTCATTTCTAAAAACTATCCCGCAGTTCCACCCACCCATTCCTGATAACCTTACTTCTGACCAAATTACACTCCTTGGCGTTATTATATCTTCTGATATGTCTTGGGAGGCAAATACCAAGTATATTTTAAAGAAAGCTAACTCTTCCATTAGTATGTTCAAAATTCTAAAGAAATTCAAAGTCCCTAAAGAAAGAATGGAAGATTATGGACTTACAAAGAGTGACTCAGATAAGTTGGAAAGAATCCAAAAACGTGCTGTTCAAATTATAATTGGTGGCCATAAAATGCCGTACTCGTATCTCCTAAAGGAGTGTAAGGTGGAACCCTTTTCTGTTCGTAGAGAACAGCTGTGACATCGTTTCGGAACAAATCTGTTATCCCACCCTTTCTACCGAAATATGCTTCCTCCACCCTTTCTACCGAAATATGCTTCCTCCATCCTTTAAACCGGAAAGAAACAGACCTCCAAGAGAAGCAGCTATGAAAGTACCAAAACTCAAACCTGTCGCTTGTAAAACTGAAAGGTACCGTAATAGTTTTGTGCCTCAGTTTACCTTGTATCATATCAACCTTACTTGAATTACTGTATTTATTTTATGACAATTGTATATATGTTTTAGTTGTAGGTTAATGACAAGTGCCAATTAATTTGCTCGCGCATGAAATGTTGTGCCGCATTTATTTTGAAATTAAATTAAATTAAATTAAAACGAAAATATCAATATCGAAAACGATATTTGTTCATTCACAATTATTGTAAAGAATCCAACATAACTTACATTTATATATCCGAAACTGGAGTAATATGTTTTCCGTAATTGAGTTCTTATTTATTCGGAGTTTGAGATGATGCAGTATGCTATTTAACGACAACTTTGTTCTTAAATTTTGGCGAAACGAGACGTATCCGATCGCGAAACATGGTAAAGAAATATCGAATATCGAAAGTGAAAATATCGATGTATCGAAAAATCCAAATATCGCCCAACACTAATGCAACCTATTTCCGTAATTGCATTCTTAAAGGCACAGAAAACTTGACTACGCAACTTTCGGCCATCAAACCGAACTGGGGGGCTTAGATAAAGATACAGGGACTTATTGTGGACAGGACCCCCCTTCTTTGTTATCTCGAACCCCCTCCTTAGTGTTGCCAAAGCTAGCTGACAGGCCCTTGCCCCTTATGCACTGTAAAAGTTCGCCTTTGGCCGTGTGGACTAACACATCGGAATAGTAGTCAAGAGGTCGTGCGTTCGATTCCTACTCCCGGCACACAAACCTTTTGCTTTTTTTTCTACTAACTCAAAAGTCGAATTCTCGGAAACTGCCCGGAAACTGCAATGGTCGTAACGAGAATTTTTCTTACTCTCAATATCGACTCACGGTACATTCTTCAGTCAAGTTTGAGTCAAGTTTTCTGTTCCTTTAAACGAGATCTGATAACTGAATTTTCTACTGTCATCTCTTTCGCATTCTTTGCTGCTCAAGAAAAGTAACTTTTAGCTGCTGGATTTAGAGAAATCCACAGGTTATCATTGGGATAAAGATAGACGGACGGATTCACTCAGCGCGGGTGGGAGGGTTGAAATGACTCTCCCTAGCCAAATGGTTTTGGAAATGGGTTGGGAGGTTTCAGGAAGTTGGAAAGGAGGGGGAAGTCTTCAACAAAAGGGTTAAGGAGGTGAGATCCTCGTGGACTACCTCCGATACTTAACCCTTTGGTTGGGTTGGCCACGGGTCAGAATAATATACTATTCTGTTACGACTGCTTATTGTTAGTTCTAGAAACACTGCTATCCATACGTTAATTTAGTAGTTTTTCTTGTAACATACTTGTCGATTGTTATTGTATTATTGTCGTATTATTGTACTTCAAGTAGTACTAAGAACACTTTTTCTGAGCTTTAGAAGCTCAAAAAATTGTGTCAGTGTGGCAACATTGAACGTCGCACGGATAAGAACCTTTTACTTTCAGGTTGAAGAAGGGTGCACAATAAGACGTAAACATCAGACATTGTTCAAATAGTTGTAATACGGTGTAATACGGCGTATGCAGTTTCGTCTTTTCCTCGAGGCGCGCTGGAATAAGCTGTAGAAGGAGAATGGACCCTGGTTCTATTTTGTCTTATGCAGAGGCAATCAGATCGCTCTGCCAGCGGGTCGAGGAAAGAGGAGCTTCGCCAGGGTTGCCACGGGGAGCACTAAAGTTCTACTTTGTTGGAAGTTGAAGTAACAACTTTCCTTCGAAAGAACACGTTTTGTTCTGTTACGACTGCTTATTGCCAGTTCGAGGAACACTGCTATCCATGGGTTAATTTAGTAATCTTTTTTAAAAACATAATGGTCGTCAAATTGTACTTGTGTACTTCAAGTAGTACTAAGAACACTTTTTCCGTTCTTAATAGAAGCTCGAAACATTGTATTAGCGTGGCAACACTGAACATCGAATGGATAAGAACTTTAACTTTCAATTTAAACAAGGGTAAGATATAAACATCATATACTACGCAGCTTACCACACCTATTTGAACAATGTTTCACGTATAGCACTACGCAGCTTATTACACCTATCTGAACAATGGTTAACAGCAGCGTTCTTTTATTACCGGATTACCCGCTACAGGTCTATAGTTTTCCTATAAGGAGTTTTTGGAATCACTGCTGACGGCTCTCTAGCGTGAACTCGTTTTCGCGACTCACCAGTCTCTGGATTGACCTCATTGGTGATTCCTCGCCAGAACCTGGCCGGGAGGTAGGTAACCTACCTAGAACCGTTCTAGTGAGAAGTCACTGGGGAATGGTGGGACCAAAAAACTCCTTATCAAGGAAAAAATAGAGAATTCTAGTGATCTTTTTTTTTGGGGGGGGGGGGCTGGGGATAGTTAGCAGTGTGTTTGGTTCGAAAGCTTTTTGTTGTTTGGGTGTCCTAGACCGGGTAAGTCAGGCTCTTTTCCTTTTCTGTTTCTTTCTATCCTTTTAGCGTACCCTGACAGGCTTTCATCTGGGCAGTGAAGAGCTGGTGGGTGTTTTTCTTGGAATAAACCCATTTATACTTAAAAAAAAAAGAATAAAAGAGACTACTAAGACTGCGATGAACGCGCTAAGCATAGTTAGAATATTCTGTGACAGCGAAGCTCGTAACAGACGGGAAAAGTTCGAGCGAGAAAAAGCTCGCACAAAATAAATTAAATGAACTACGAAACGATCTCACGCCACGAAGGGGCACTGAGAAATTTGTCAGTTTCACACAATATGTCCGCTACAACCTGCGCTATAACGCGGCTACCGCCAAAATCGTAAGACCCTCAACTAGAATAACACATTCTCTTATCAAAAACACGCTGCACTATTTAACCATAGATTTACTGAGTCGCGTTCACTGTCTAGATGTACGGAATGGATTGGAGGCTAAATTCGTCGAAAATGTATTCGAGAATCCCTCAAATGTCTTCGAGGAATCGTTGTTTGTATTCGAGAAACTAAAAAAAGTATTCGAGGAAAGATAAAAAGTATTCGAGAATGTTTCAAAGTGTTCGGCCCAAATTGAAATTAGGTATTTGAGAATGACCTAAATGTATTCGAGAATGAAAAAAACATATTCGACATTTTCATTTTTTTAAATTCTCGAATGTATTTTTGTCATTCTCGAATACATTTGTGCCATTCTTGAGACCTTAGTTCAATTTAAAGGTCAAATACATTTTAGACATTCTCGAATAATTTTTATCTTTTCACGAAAACTTTTAGTAGTTTCTGGAAGACCTAAGAAAAAATCTCGAAAACTTTTCGTCGATTGTCGGATACAAACACAGATTCTTCGAAGACATTTAAGGGATTCTCGAATACAGTTCGGGGATTCTCGAACACATTTTCAACGTATTTAGCCTCAAATCCACTCCATATAGATGAGACACTGTCCAAGCTTCGCACTGTAGATTCTGGGAAAAGGGGAGGGAGGATTAGAAATGGGGAGGAGCTCAAATGGGGAGGGAACCTTCACGTTACAGATTCTATTAAATGGGGAGGGAAGATGAGAAATGGGGAGGAGCTCAAATGGGGAGGGAGACTTCACCTTACAAATTCTGGGAAATAGGAGGAGCCCAAATGGGGAGGATGGAAGTGGCTAGGGATATTTTAACTATTGAGCAATAGTTTGATTATGGGAGGGGGATTACAAAAATAATGATTAGGTAAGAAGTTGTTTGACTTAGTTGTTTAGTGTGATAGAATATTTGTTAGATATGGTTTAATTTTAATAATTTTCTCCTTGTTTAGGTGGTTGTTTCCAGTTTTAGAAAAGGAATGAGTGTTTTTTTCTTTCTTGAATGTTTGTTAGTGAGATGTGTATGTTAGGAAGATGAAGAATAAATCAATAAATGCTGAAATGACGCTAGAAGCTCTAACTGCGAGTGTTTTCAGACTCTTTAAAAAAATGTCATATTCCGCTAGATCTTAATTTTACATTTCTTCTAATCTTAAAGCACACCTCGCACTATTTGCTGTTTGTGTTCCAATATTCAAAGATAACTGAACAGTGTGAAGCTAGGCCTTTCTTTTAACACATTATCCACGGCTTTGGCTGTTTTAAACCTTTTTCGAGCGAGCTTAGAATGTAACATATGAAAGTAGGGTCTCCAGGTTTAAGAATTAATGGATCAATTACAGAAGTAGGTTGCATTGGCATTATAGGTACGACGGGTCCTTTAAGCGGCAAACCCTAGCTCTGCTCCCAGAAGTCTTGGGTAAATTTTGATTCTTCCAAAATGGGTGTGGCATCCTGCTTATCCAATCTCACGCTTACACGGCAGAGGTATGCGTCTTTGAACAGTTACTTAACTTTGAACAGTGCATTTTTTTGCTAAAACAAAATACATGCACTCAGAAGTTCTAAGGAGGACTGCTTTTACTGACACATATTTTGTTTTATCGTAGCAAGTGGCAGAGGCGCCACTTACGGGGGGGGGGCGCCCCCGCCAATGCTTTAGGCCACTCGGTTAAAAATTGAGACGGCGTGAAGCGCCAAGATTTTTCCTAGGAACATTTGATTGTCCTGAAAAACAGTCGGTAAACAGGCTACCTTATTCCCCCCCCCCCCCTCCCCAACATTTTGGCTAGTAACGACTCTGGCAGTTGGATGCCCGATGAAAAATTTATCTCAAAGTAGTAGTACGAGGTTGTACGAAAAAGTAGCATGCAGTACTAACTGATGCTACTACATGCTTCTACTTCAAGGCTACCGTGTTACTGCATACTACTGCATGCTACTTTTAGCAAGACTGGATGCTACTATGGCAAGACAGGATGCTACTGGATACTACTACTTGAGATCGGACCAGTCTGAGGCACATTAAATAATAGTATTCTTTGCTATTACATAGGATTACATGCGACTTTTTCGTACAACTACCATACAACTACGCAGGCTACAAATTTTTCATCGGGTGGAATGGCAGGGCTCAAAATTAAGTAACTGTTCGAAGAACCACTCATCTACCGTCACACAAGATGCGTGAATTCAATAGACGGGGTCTGTTCTGTGATAAACTACTAACAGAGGCGCCATTTCAGTCCCAGGTTTCCTCAAATCCCACGTTCATTACACAGACTAAAAATGTAATTACTCTTTATGGGGTAAACTTGAATTAGTTTTCAAATATACTTTAAAGTAAACTCACTGCTTTGCATTGTGCTTACGGAAACCAGTTCAGTGGCAAAAAATATCACCAAGGAGAAAGATTTTGAAGTCTAGGGATACCCCCCAAATGGCGCCCCTGGACACCGGCCTTCTCCAAAACCAGCAGAAAACTCGAGTTGGGTCAAGAAAGACTTAAAGGACTCCTCGCACTATTTACTCTTCGACAGTCTTTTAAAATATTTGAATACTTTAAAACTAAGCTGTGCTTTCAACAAATAACCCACGGAATTGGCTGTTGTAAGCCTTTTACCGACAACTGTTGAATTGTAACGAAAACAGGGAAACAGTTTACATAACCGGTTTTTCTGATGGAAAAACATCTCGCAGACAACCGTCGACAGCGTGATAGCAGCGTGATAGCAATAGCAAAGCACGGCAAGTGAGAAAATCAGCGTGGTTTTGTTAGAGGGGTTAGAATATAGTATTATAGGCAAGACAGGTCCTTTAATCTTTAGTTATATGTACCCATCTTTCATCACCATATACGACCCATGACCGAAAACCTAGGCGGTAAATGTCGAGTGTCCTATCTACTTCGAGTGAACGAAGAGAAAGCGAAGAAGTAAATCTATAGTTTAACTGACACACAAAATATTAACTAAATTTAAATTAATTAGCCGCTCTAGTGCCATTGGCAGTGGCGCCTCTGTCGGCTGGTCTTTGGTATGATTTTCCGCCATGCTTTTCCCAGTCTTTGGTGAATTCGAGTTCCAAAATCTCGGCTCCACGCTTCCGGGTCAAACCGGTTTCGTCAAGGCTCAGTTCGCACATTTGCATGTCGTCACGGCCTAAAAGAAAAAAAAAAGGTACATGAGTAAGAAAAGATGGATGAGTCAGGGCAAATACCCGGATTACTGACCAGTTTTACCAGATTTTGTTTCCCGGAAAGTCGGAAAGCTTGTTAATTTCTTTAATTGTGCAAATTTGTTTTATGCTCATATGGCACTTGCAAGGCTGGGTCAGATGGAAGTGATGGCCAAAAGTATTTCTTTCCCTTTTCCGTTAAGATGCGCACAACTTGCTAGGCTGGGTGAGAGGATGGAAGTGATGGTCAAAAGTTTTTGTTTTTTTACTTTTCGTTTGAGATGCGCACTTTAAGGGTACTTAAAAAATAATTTATAAGCAAAACACTTGAGACAAAAAGGATCATGTGCTCATGGCGATCGTGAAAAAGTAGATTTTTCTTTAAGGGATGGTCGGATCGGAGAGTGACGATGTCTAACCCAATGATGTCAAGTTTCTAATGCTCCAGCATAGTTTTATCGTCCTAGCACACCTGGAAGTACCTTAACTCACGATCTCTGGAATTCCGGACACCCCTACAGCTCTCCCCCCCCCCCCTCGGTACCCGAATCAGGTCCGATTCTGTCACTGATGTACCTAGGACTGGTGGCTGTACTTCCCCCCAAGTTTCATCCTGATCGCTCCACTCTATGCGTGTCACAAGATGTCCGGTTCTCCCCTCCGACCCCCCCCCCCCCCCAGTTCATCGGATCCGGTCCGGACTAGAAATGGGACATGCTGAGACATGAGGTCTTTCAAGATATTAAGTTCGATAAGATCCGATAACCCATTCGAAAGTTATGCACACTACTGATTTCCGGATTCTGCCGTCTCACCCCCCCCCCCCACGATAGTCAGATCGGGCAAGCGACTGCTTCCAAGTTAATCTGGTCGGGTCCCTGAGATGCCTGCCAAGTTTTATAGTCCTAGCCCACCTAGAAGTACATTAACTACGGATCGCTGGAATTCCGGAACCCCCCTCCACCTCCCCCCACAGTGTCCAAATCCGGTCCAGACCTGTCAGTGATGTATCTAGAGCGTGTGCTTGTTCTTCGCACCAAGTTTCATCCCGGTCGCTCCACTCTGCGAGTTTCACACGATTTCCGGCTCTCCCCTCCGACCCCCCCCCCCCCCCAAGATTCGTCGGATCCGGTCCGGACTTGAGATGAGACATCTGAGACACGAGATCTTTCCAGATATCAAGTTTCATCACCCGTTCGAAAGTTATGCATGTCCCTATTTTCGGGATTCCGCCACCTCTCCCTCCCCCCACGATGGTCAGATCGGGCAAGTGATTGTTTCCAAGTTAGTTTGGTCGGGTCCCTGATATGCCTGTCAAGTTTTGTCGTCCTAGCCCACCTGGAAGTACATTAACTACAGATCGCTGGAATTCCGGAACCCCCTCCAACTCCCCCCACAGTGTCCGAATCCGGTCCAGTTCTGTTAGTGATGTATCTAGAGCTTGTGCTTGTTCTTACCACCAAGTTTCATCCCGATCGCACACGATTTCCGGTTCCCCCCTCCAACTGTTCCCCCCTCCAACTCCCCCCCCCCCAGATTCATCGGATCCGGTCCGGACTTGAAATGCCTGTCAAGTTTTGTCGTCCTAGCCCACCTGGAAGTACATTAACTACAGATCGCCGGAATTCCGGAACCCCCCTCCAACTCCCCCCACAGTGTCTGAATCCGGTCCAGTTCTGTTAGTGATGTATCTAGAGCTTGTGCTTGTTCTTACCACCAAGTTTCATCCCGATCGCTCCACTCTGAGAGTTTCACACGATTTCCGGTTCCCCCCTCCAACTCCCCCAGATTCATCGGATCCGGTCCGGACTTGAAATGAGACTTCTGAGACACGAGATCTTTATGAAGTTTCATTACGATCCGATCACCCGTTCGAAAGTTATGAATGTCCCTATTTTCCGGATTCCACCACCTCCCCCTCCCCCCACGATGGTTGGATCGGGCAAGTGAATATTTCCAAGTTAGTTTGGTCGGTTCCCTGATATGCCTGCCAAGTTTCATCGTCCTAGCATATCTGGAAGTACCCTAACTCGCAAACACCGGACTGACCGACCGACCGGCAGACCGACGGAAATGTGATCGGTATATGGCACTTGGCCGGAAGGCAAGTGCCATAAAAAATAACCACATTCACTCTTAAGAAGACCCTTGGCCTGTACAGAGTGTTTTGTTTTACCTTTCACTAACAATCCCTCACGTCACAATAATTACCCACTCCCTCCGTGCCCCCCCCCCTCCGCCAGATCTCTCCTTGAGTCTCCCGCCACACTATTCACCTCCAACAAATTAATTTAGGCGACTCTTAAAAATAAATACGTTTCCAGCCTCCCCAACGCTGATTCCAGACCGATACCGAACTATTTCTAATCGCAAAGCCTGCTGTACTTGTATTTCACTGCTCATGCATCAACATGCCTACATTTCTCGTTGAAAAAAATGATTTTTTTTTTCGTACAATAAATAGGATAAAACGACATTCGTTATATACAAGCAACCTGTTACAAACAAAAGAAAAACAAAATAAATGTACATCAACCTAGGGCGAACCACAGTACAGTAGTGTGCGCCACGAGAGCCAAATACTCTATATGATTAAGTCCAAAACACGCCATTGATCCTCGAGAAGAACGAGAAAACGTAGCACTAACGCCTCAAACTCAACAACTCAATCCTGTCTTAACCAATCACGGCGATGTTTGGGAGCAGCTGTGATACCAATTCCGGCTCTTCCGCCAGGTACAGGGCGATTTCGCATCGGCAAGAAGAGTTAGTCATCAAGAGTATTGGCAAACTGAGACGCATTTGAGAACTGGTCATCACCACAAGGAGGGGGTTCTCAGCACAAAAATTCGTGTCTGAAGTGATAAGGCAGATGCTCGTCCCACTTCACGAAAAGATAGAAGACCTTCACGAACAAACATACTAGAAGCACTGCAATTCCATGGGAGCCCGTGTAACCACTTTAAAATATTAGCTGCCTTCGTTACAATCCAGGCTGTCTCTGGTGTTTTGCCACCAGTGTCCGGGTCTTCTCTTATAACGCGTTTTTTGGTTCACCGGTGAGTTGTTTGAAAACCTTCAAACTCCTCGCTGAAGTCGGGCTCCCGAGCAGGTTTTGGTTAGTCCGCACCTGTGAGGTAAAACCGGACACCGGTTAGTCCAAAAACCAGGGACCCATAAATTTCCTGCAATGACTCGCCATTCAGGGGGCTTGTCAATAAGAGATTTTTGATGTGCTCTTGACCGAGCGTCAGATAGTTCGAGAAATACCCACGGGGATAAAATACCCGACTATCCAGAAAGACAACATTTTTCGCAGCTGTTGTGCTTAATTAGGAATATTTCTCTGTAATGGAAGAGTATCCTGGATATTTTGTCCTAGCTTAGGTACCTGGTGGCATGCTGAATAGTCCCAACAAATTTTGTCTATCTGAGCAAGAACGCCGATTCGACCCAAGCAGAATTTTTGGAAACTAGGTGAGGCTCGGGCAACATAGCAACATAGAAGCATAGGAAATGACAAGCCCCCTGAATTCCATTACAGGAAATTAATGGGTCCCTGCAAAAACGGGTTATAAGACTGGTGAGTAGTCACCGGTGGATGCAAAAACGGCTTATAAGAAAAACCGGAGACCACCGGTGAAAACTCCCGTGACAAAGAACGCAGCCATTATTTTGCACGACCCGAAAAGCACTCTCACTCTTCGGTGTAAGCCTGTTCACAAGAGAGCCTAACTCTGAAAAGAAAGGATTTCACAGATCACACCTAACCGAAACGCGCTACGTGCCCGATGAAAAATGTATCTCAAAATAGTAATATGAAGTTGTACGAAAAAGTAGCAGCAAGAAAAAAGAACCAGATGGAACTGCTGTCTCCCTGTCTCGGTCGTACAAACATGCTGAGTCGAGTAAAGTACGGCCGACTCCCGAAAATCCTGCCGGGAACCCCAAAAATCCTGAACAATCCTGCTCGGAAACTCCAAAACCCTGCAAAGAAATCCTTCCGAAGAAAACAAAAAAACGTGTCCGTACTTGTTAAAGGGATAGTTGTAAGACTTTATGTAGCTGGAGGATTTGAGCAAAAGCAGCTGAATTTTTCGTCTCTATCGTTTGGGAGGACTATAACGTTTTTGCCATAAGAACTAAATGAATATTAAACGACTAAAAACCGCAAATACCAACACTACCATTAAAGAGAGCGTCACTAGATGGGACATGAAAATGTAGAGACAACAGGCGCAGTGGCAACGACTGTACCAAGGACAAATTATACTATGCGCCGCAGGCAAACATTTTTAAATACGCTTTTTTCTGGCAAAATTTAACTTAAATTTTAGCTTTTAATGTGGTTTAAACTCACAAATAACAATGCCCACTCTAAGTGACGCACCCTTCTTCTAAATAGGGAATGTATAGAACAGAATGCGCCGCAGGCGAAATTTTGTGGAAACACTAATGAGAAAAGTGTCTTTTTGAATGAAGACACGATCATACGATCCAAACGAAAGACATAAGCCGCATTTCTTCGTTATTTAATTAAAAGGAGTTAAAAAGGAGAAAAGGAGTCGAACATAGCCATACAGCTAAAATGGAGCTTCTATTATGGTTGCGTTTCCTCCAAAATGCCTAATCTTAATGCAGTCTGTTAAAAATATCAGCAAATTCTTGGTAAATCCTGAAAAAGTCTGGAAATCCTGCAAATTCTGGAATCTCAAAAATCCTGCCGGGATCCAAAAATCCTGAATTTCAGGATAAATCCTGCAAAGTGGAAGCACTGGGAGGTTACCAGCTTTGCGCCACATCACGTTTTGTTACCTCTGCAAACTGAAAATTGCTATATCGCTGTTTAGTCGCTGAAGAGGAAATCTATCAGTCAAAGCTGATTGGTTCAGAGCGGGTCGGCCGGCGTAAGCCTCCTGCCCTGCTAGCCTCCTTCAATTTCTTGTGCGAAAAGCAATGGTGAAGACGGAAGAGGAGTAAACGAGCAGGGTTGCCAAGTGTGACACTTTTGGTGCTTTTTGATACTTTTTGTCTCTGGGTGACACCGTGATACTTTTTCTCTGAAAGTGACACCTTTTCTTATGAATGACACTTTTTAGGTCCTGTTTAGGTCAGACAAGCACTTTTTCATTTACTTTACTAAAGTGACGGATTACGGCCCCCAAAACATGTACTTTACGTTGACTTTATACACAAATACCGTCTGAAGCCTTAAATAAAGCTCATTTCCGATTAAATTTTGTTACAAAAATGTTTTGAAAAATTTTGTTATAAATTCAGTTATTACCAATTTTGCGCGTTGTGGAGCGGAATGCACAAAAAAAAGTTCGAGGTGTCAAAAGCACCTTTTTGTCAGCAATTGTGACATTTATATGAGTCGAGCTCTTGGCAACCCTGTAAACGAGTATCAACATAAGATAAGCTCAAAGCTAGAGTAAGGTGAGAGTAAGGTTAAGGTGAGGCTTCACCTTCCAGATTTTTAGCGGACCTTTAGGTCCGCTCAGTTTTGTCGGGGTTTTCATAGGCGCTGCATGCGACTAAAGACAGAAGTTCTCATGCAGTACGAACTGATGCTACTACATGCTTCTATGTCAAGGCTATCGTGTTACTGTATGCTACTATTGGATGCTACTATAGCAACACAGGATGCTACTGGATACTACTGCTTAAGATTGGCCCAGTCTGAGGAACATTAAATGATATTATTCTTTACTATTACACACTACAACTATTACATACAACTTTTTCGTACGACCATCATACAACTACGCAGGCTACAAATTTTTCATCGGGTTCTTACCCGTGAACCGAACCTCTAAACTACTCAAGTACAAGCCACGCACTTACAAATCAAATGCTACTTCAGTACATTTGTTGTCAGATACTCAATACTTGATACTTAAACACACATTTTTTTTGTACTTGATAACTAAATACTAATTCGAAGTACTCTTCCCAACAATGATATAGATAGGAAAAAAAGTCTCGGAACTCACCGGCCACTAGAAGAACGGGTGGCTTTTCAGGGTGGATCTCCATTTGCCTGGCGATATACTGGCCGTCGAAATGGGCGTACCACCAACCCTTTGTCTGGCTGGTCGAATCAGACGGACGCACATACGGGATGCGGAAATATCTCTGTTCGTCGCTTTTAATTACCGGAGCTTTGGGCGCCAGGGTTGCAGCTTTGGAAGCTAAAAGAAAAAAACCTTTTTTAAAGTTTAACTGGAAAGACAGCTTATTTTTACAACAGATATTTGTATACACTGAAATATTCTGACCTATATAAGGGATATTTTTTTTTTGTCAACAGAGGCTCTAGTAACAACGATCAGAATGTGCGCTGCTTGAACGACAACCCAAACCTCACCCAGACGCGGAGAATTTGAATTTAAAAACAAGCTTGCATTTCCAGGTTAAAGACGTTAAGCCCGGAAAAGTCACGGCTGAAGAAAGTAGGAAAATGAGTGGGAAGATGTCACGCAAGAAATCTGCCATTTTTAGTGTATTCTTCGGCAGTGGCTTACCTTTGTAGTTGGTAAACATTTCAAGCATAGATGGACTGGCGCAGAGAGGTAGCACACGTCCGAAAGAATAAGTTCATTCGATGAAATCTATTATCGTGGATAGCGAACAAACGAAGTAACACTTTTTTTTTCGCGTTTTCAAGTTTACTTAAAGCACAACTCTTACTAGAAATGATCTTTTCCCTATGAAGTGAATCAGAAAAATATTTTTGAAAATACCATTACTTTCCACCTAAAACTAGCGATTCTTTTGTTAGCGCTTGAAATCAATTGAAAATTGAAAACTGAGCGTGCCTTGGTTAAGAAGTGGGAAAACTAAGCAAATAAGCAGAAGATTATCACATCCTTATGTGTCAGTGGACGTTGAAGATTCCGGCAAACTCTTCCTTGGGGGACGGCAAAACTCGGCAAGGCCGAAAAAGCGCTAAAAATTCGTAGTTACGAAAGGAAACAATGGAGAAAGGTGGGGATTTTAGAAGCTTATAATTTCATATGGGAGCAATAAGTATATTATAAAAGGCAGAACAAGCAGAGGGGTCCTTTAAGTGAACAAATCATGCGTAACTAGACTGTCGAATCTCAGCCCTATTCGGTTAAACTTTAAAAAAGGTCTTGAAATACACTTTTTCTGCTAAAAGTTTTCGCAAATAAATAAAAAAAAATAAAAAAATTCAGAAGTTCGCCAATAACAGCAACTCCAATGGCATTGTCATGGATAAAGAATTTGTTTCACGTGGGCGGAGAAGGCGGGAGACAGCATTCTCTTTCGATGGGTCAGATCTTTACGAACACACTGTTACATTTGTTTTCTTCAAATCCCTCACGGTAGCCAACGTTATCCACACATTACTTGAACACAATTCACTCTTCAAAGCAAGGTGGCCATTGCTCATTAATTATCCAGTGATCTCCCGCCTGAGGTTAAACGGGTTACTAAACGTTCGAGAAGATCGAGTGGCCATTAAGAGGATTAATACAACCAAGTGAATCACCACGCGAACGTTTAAATATGTCGGAAGAGGAAATCATCGGCCAGTTTGACATTTTTTTGGTCTCGGAAGCTGAATATTACTTAGCTAAATTTCAGAATCTTCAACAAATCACTATAACGAATTTAGTATAATTTACGGCGTTTGTTTATCGTGGTCCAGTTTACATCCTTTCTTCTTTGGACTTGCGGGAATCAACAAGAAAAACCAGAAAATAAAATACTAAAGAAATCGATAAAGCTAGTAATTAGTTTGATTTTTCTCCACATTTTCCATATACCTGCTAAAAAAAAAGACAGTTTGTAAGATCACTAGTCAAACTCATCCTCCCCATGTCGGGTGTTCTGAACCGCCCAGCGGTCGGATCTAGTCGTGGCTTCACCTTGGGTCTTGGGGGGGGGGGGGTCTAGAGTTTGCAACTGCTAGTATACTTACGATGCAACTCTTATAATATCAGCCTGTCTCAAGCCAGGATGAAGGAGGGGGGTTGAACGACAGGTTTGCTACCTGTCCCTCTAAAACCCCAAGCCCCCCAGCAACAGAAACGTCAACAACTGCCTCGGATGAACTATCGTCCCCCCTGACAACGAACCCAGCACGCCCCGGACACGATTACATATGACGTACTTGTTTGTGTTTTATCTGTATTGTTAGTGAGTGTATGTTTTTCCAATTCCCGCCCGTGTTAGCCTAGTGCTATTAAGGTTGACTTAAACTTGATTGATTGAATGATGACCGAGATCTGAGGACGGCTGGTACCTCGCTAGTACGTATATTTGAAGACGCCACCACTGCGGCATCAATGCGGGACGAATGGAGAGGCTTTATCGACGCCCTAAGGAACTAAGGTAAGGTCTAAGGTAATGACAGCACGTCAAATACCGAACATGCCAGTGACGTACAAAAAATGGTACTTGATTGATTACCTGATATGCTGATCAAATGAGCTTAAAGCATTGCCAATTGAGTAAAAACAAACACAGCACTAAAATTGTAGAACAAGGTAGTCTACATACAAAGGAACCCAATGTTCCAGCGTCTTGTCGTGTTATACCCATAGAACTGGTTGTTCATACAGAATAGATTTTTAAAATCAGCAGGTAGAGAGGCCGAATCCATTTTTGAAGTTTGCAAGCTGTCCGAAACCATCCTCGAGTTTTCCAATTCAATAAAGCCACAGCCTCTTAGCTCAGAGCTGTTTTACCCCTTGTCGGAGAAACCTATCTTCTCATCTTCTCTAAGTCTAGCCTATGTCTTAACAAAAGTCAGGCTTCACCATCCCGATTACTATATATATCTAGGTCTTCCGTACAGTCAAGCCAACTCGGAAACCATGTATTGTGCCTAGCACAACTTTTGTCTTTCTTGCTATTTGCAGAAGGCTTCTAACCCCTCGCGCTCGCCGTCGTGACTCATTATTGTCTGACTACAAGTCAGTCTAATTCATTCCGATTTGTTCAGTCGCGGATCGGCAAGCGATCTGGCCACATGCCGATTCGCTGGCCCCGGGGTCGTTTGTAAATATGTTGTATTCGCGACTCATTATTTTGTGTGCATCGTATTATCAAGAACGTATTATTAATAAAAAAAAATGATTTTGCAACCACTCTTGGCAAACTAAGGGACACAAACCTAACACCATGAAAACGGTGACATATGGTTTCGCTATTATTCAAGATTTTTATAGACGTCAACTTCGCTCATCCTCCAAATCACAATCACTTTTGCCCCATCCATAACGTCTCTTAAACATGTCGCCTCTATGACACCCTTCCAGATTCAAGCCTTCGAGACATTTTTCGCCTGGCTTTACCTTCTAGATCCATGTCGACGAAACGGATATCTAGAATCCCGAAGATATAAACAGGAAGTTGGAGCCTGGTTTTACAGCCTTTTTTAAATTGTGCGTCATAAAGTAATGCATCCATTTGATTAATGCTTACCAGCCTCGAGTACAGCTTGTGGCGCCCTCTGGTTCTCATCCATGACGTCATCCCTCTTCCGGTTCTTCCCCTTCCAGGCGTGATAGACCTTTAGGCGACGATGAAACTCCTCTCGACAGGCCTAGTAAAAATATACTTTAAAGTTTCACCGAAAAGGCCTAAGACCCGACAGTCTCGTTACACATCACGCATTCACTTTTATAGGCCTGAAAACTCGATAAAAACGAGGAGATAATGGATTTCATCGAATGAACTTAATCTTTCGGATTTGTGGTACCTCGATGCGCCTGTCCCTCTATGCTTGAAATATTTAGAACTATATACAAATGCAAGCCATTGCCGAAAAAAGGCCTGTTTTCAAATTTAAAATATCCGCGTCTTGATGAATTTTGGGTTGTCGTGCAAGCAGTAATGACATTCTGAACGTCATTACTAGAGCCTTGGATGTTCAGTTCAGTTCAGTTCAGTTTATTTCTTACGACCAAAATACATTTAACTATGATGCCAGTACCCGCCCCAAGAAAGGTACAAAAATGCACTTGCAATTGGACGGGTACATAAAACTCATTTCCTAACTAATAATTAACTAAAAAAAAAACATAACACGAAATAAATGAAATAAATACAAAATGCTTTCGGTGTATTCAAATATCAGATGGACAAATAGGCTGCCTTTTCAGTTCAACTTTAAGTCCGTGTATAGTACTGTAAGAATGTTGCGTCATTCCAACGCCAAACATCTTTTTGGGATCCCAAAACGTAAGTTGAGGGATACCTATGACTTCGCAAAAGTTGTCCGTCTGTCCGTCCGTCCGTCCGTCTGTAAGCACGATAACTCTCGAAGGGAATGAGATATTTTGATGAAACTTGGTGTGAGGATTCGTTGGGTCGGGGACCAGTCGAGTTCGTAAATGGGCTTTGTAGCCCTACATTTAAGGGTGGGGGAGGGGGTTCAAATTAAGGGGCAAACAAAATATTTTGAAACAGCTAATGTGATAGTCGATTATGGGGTAAGAAGACATGCTGAACACGATGGTGAAAACCATTTTGTAATCGAACAAGTAGTTCGCCCGGAATCCGGCCAAAACCGGAAAGTTTGTTAAAAGTAAAAGTTTTATTTGAAGTTGATTAGATGTTTAATTTAGAGGTAGGAAGACATGCTGAAGACGATGGTCAAAACTATTTTCTCGACGGACAAGTAGTTCGCCCGGAATCCGGCCCAAACCGGAAAGTTGTTGAAAGTAAAAGTTTTATTTGAAGTTGATTAGATGTTTGATTTAGAGGTAGGAAGACATGCTGAAGACGATGGTCAAAACTATTTTCTCGACGGACAAGTAGTTCGCCCCGAATCCGGCCCAAACCGGAAAGTTTGTTAAAATTAAAAGTTTTATTTGGAGTTGATCAGATGTCCGATTTAGGGCAAGAAGACATGCTGAACTTTTATGTGAAAACAATTTTCTTCCCGGACATGTAGTTCGCCCGGAATCCGGCCAAAACCGGAAAATTGTTAGAAGTTAAAGTTTTATTTCTAGCTGATTAGATAACCGATTTAGGGGTAAGAAGAGACGCTGAATCCGTGTGTGACAATCATATTTTACCCGGACATATGGTTCGACCGGAATCCGGCTGGAGTCGGAAAATTTGTTATAAGTTAAATTTTTATTTGAAGTTGATTAGATGTTCATTATTGGGGAAAGAAGATACCCTGAGTTCGTTTTTGAGCTTTCTTTTTTCGCCGGACAAGTAGTTCTAGAGTTTGGCCGAAACCGGGAAATTGGCAGAAGGGGCAGGAACTTTTCGTCAAAACAGATATGACTTATACGGGTAAACACACATGCTGAATCCATGTCTGAACTTGGTTTTCTCAGATGATTAGCTATTTGGCCTTAATCTGTTTCTGAATTTTAATTGTAAGAATGTTCAAGGATTCTGGCGATGACTGGATCTGGCTAAGACAAGACCCAGTTGTCTGTATCAGATATTGAATTTTTGGGATCCCATCGAAAAGTTTGGTCTTGTTTTTCACGACTGCAGAGCGTTGACTGGAGATGCTGATCACGGATTTTGTAGCCAGGGGTAGTTTTGCTGGAATCCGGTCGAACTATCTACCCCGTGAAAAATTCTCGGAGGATTTCGAATGTCTTTTCTCTTCTATTAATTTCTGTTCAACATTCTAAAGTTTATCAGCCTTCGTTTTAAAACCATGGCAAAACTAACTGTTTTTATTTGTCCTGAAGTGGGCTATCGTGCTGAAACAGTCCAGATACAGCAAATCCAAGAAAAGTGTATTTTCACCATATTACCGGTTTTCACCGGTCTGGTTGATCCGATGAGAAAACCAAGCAAGCACTACTTCTTACACTGCAGTAGACCTTCGAATCAACTTGATCCAGAATTTTCTTATTCTATATATAGTTTCCAGTCAGGATTTCGGCCGAACGACCGAGCCAAAAACTAAACAGCATATCTAATGCATACAATTCCGACTTGCCCTTTTACCCTAATGCTGGCCTCTTGTCAATTCTCCTCGGTGAATTTTAGCTGTTCTCAAATTTCTGGTAACTCTGTCGGCTTTGGGCCGAATTATCCATCCAATCCGAATCAGCGTTCGTTTACCCTTATAGTGAGATCAGATTCACGGGGCAATTAGGCTTTCCAGGTTTTTTCAACTTAAATTTTTACCAAATCTTTCACAATATTTTGCCAAATCCTAGAAACTGAGAATTCGATCTTTAAATTATTTTTAATTGTTGAACAGAAAGGATTACGTTGCCTACAAAGAGTAATACTAAACGGCTGCATGAAAGATGATTAGCCAGCTACTATAGGCGTCGTTTTTGCGAAGCCCACTTGGAGAATATATTGCCAGGCACTATTGCAGTAGCAGCTTCTATTTACAAAAGGACCGATCTATGATTTCATCAATAGTCCTTACTTCTATGTTGGATCCCGAAAAGACGCTCTAATTATAAACATTTCAAAAATTCCGCCTGCGGCGCTTTTCGTAATGTTTTCTATTTTATGGAAGGGCGCGTCATTTCACTCGGGTTTTAGGTAAGTTTTAGTATTGGGATTTGAGAAACATAAAAGCTGCGTATCGTATTTCACGTGATCCAGGATTTTGTGCGAAATCGCAGCAGTGTGAACCAGGGCTAGCAGGAAAAACTCAACAAGTGGCAACGCTGCGCCGAGCAAGGCATTCGGTGCACAAACAAGGTTTTGCAAGTTCATCATAGGCAAAAACTCTTACTTCCAGCAATTCAATATCACACGACGTGTTGATCGTGTCTCGGAGTTCGGAATACTTCCATTTTGACAAGTCGTACTTCTTATTTGCCGCTTGCATGCGTTGGCTGATAATTAGCTCTGACCTGGAAAAAAAACGTAGACATACATTTATTTTTTTTATTTTTTAATAATGGATGATTGTGATTATTGTTGTTTATATCACTCAGTCAATTTATTTAAAGCGTGATATTATACATACAAAATTATACTACTACAGGACTACTCTTTACTAAATATACAATCATTTCATCCATTCGGTGGCTCGGGGCAATAGCACAGTCGACGGAAAAGGCGGTAGAAATGGCCGGAACGGCGTTCTGCATTCTCACGAATTGGCTTTAAAAGTGGATTTTCGGAAACTTCTAGCCTTGCAACAAAAATAACTAGCGCTTTCCGTCTCATAACATCACAAGATTCAATTTCAGTTTCTAAAAACATTTGACTAGCAGAGTAACGTCGATTATAAGAAAGGAGATGACGGGATTCATTGTTAAAACAAACTTTTCGCATCGTCGTCTCAAGATAGTTATCAAAATGTGGGAGACAATATAGTTGCGTGTAATACGTCAGAGTTCTCACCGACACAGTACAAAATTTAAAATATTGTATCATGTCAGGCTTATAGTATGTACCGTAAGGGCAGATATACTGATATTAGTGTTTTGGTCCGATCTGCTGAAATTTATAATTTGACGAATATGAATATTTTTGTTTTTATATAGCTTCATCTGTTGGCTAAGTAAGAACGCTATTTGGCATTGTGCCACGATTTATACTTATGTTTTACATAAAGAAATCGATCAATCAATGGTCAGTATGTTTTTTTAATATGTTAACTTAAGTCAGCTTGGGCTCACGGAAAATTTAATTTGTATCTCTCTTTTTTTCCATTTCGTGTAACTTTTCCAAATGAACTTTTCCAGACTTTGTGAAACTATGGTCTACTTCTTATGGTATAATTATCTCGGCGGTCCTATCAAACTATCATCCTCGCTATCACTCGGGAAATATTTTTCAGAACCTACCTCGCCTTCGGCTCGGATAGGTTATTTTCAATGGCCATGTCGATACTATTTTCCGACATCAACCTCCATGTCAGAAGTTAACCTTTTATATTTTGTAGACTCGCCAGCTTTTGCGGATACAGATAAACGAAAAGGAATGAATTTAAAGATTATGTCAGATTTGAGAGTTTCTGGTAGCAATTCATTTCCGTTCCTTCCAGGTATCCCGAATAAATGAACTCCAGCTGTTAGATCCCCGAGGCGGACATCCCTGAGGCGGAGGTTGGGTCAGAAAATACACGTCTGATGTCCCTCTGATCAGTGTGGCTCTCAGCCAAGTTGTCACAACGGATACCACAATTGCGTTTTTGCAGATCAATCAATCAATCAATCATTTATTTCCAAATATCTCTTAAAAGTGATAACGTAGGATTTTCAATACAAGAACAAGGTATAATACACTTGCAAATTAATACACTTACGAATCAAGCTCATTATATTCATTATATACAAATAGAAGTCAATCAATTAAGTAGTCGATCTGCAGTTTTTCACGAAGCACGGTACAAAGGATTTGAGAAATCTCTCTGAAGAGGCAGCTGGGGGTATTTCTTAGCAGCTGATGTCCGATCTGTTACCACGGTAACTGGATCTGCAATTAGTCGTTTTTATGGTACTTGCATCTCCGCTCAAGTGCCATATACCGATCACTTTTCGGTCGGTCGGTCGGTCGGTCTGTCGGTCCACTGTTCTCGAGTTAGGGTACTTCCAGAAGGGCTAGGAAGATGAAACTTGGAATTCATATTAGGGACCCGACCAAACTAATTTGGAAGTAGTCACTTGCCCGATCCGACCATCGTGGGGGGAGGGAGTTGGCGGAATTCGGAAAATAGGGGCATGCATAACTTTCGAATGGGTGATCGGATCTTAATGAAACTTGATGTCTGGAAAGACCTCGTGTCTCAGATGTCTCAATTTTAAGTCCGGACCGGATCCGATGAATCTGTGGGGGGGGGGGAGTTGGAGGGGGGAACCGGAAATCGTGTGAAACTTTCAGAGTGGAGCGATCGGGATGAGATTTGGTGGGAAGAACAAGCACAAGCTCTAGATACATAACTGACAGAACTGGATCGGGTTCGGAAACTGTGGGGGAGTTGGAGTAGGGTTCCGGAATTCCGGCGATCCGTAGTTAATGTACTTCCAGGTGGGCTAGAACGATAAAACTTGGCAGGCGTATTAGGGACTCTACCAGATTAACCTGGAAAGAGTCACTCGCCTGGTCCGACCATCGTGGGGGGAGGGGGAGACGGCGGAATCCGGAAATTAGTGGCATGCATAACTTTCGAACGGATTGTTGGATCTTAATGAAACTTAATATCTTGAAAGATCTCATGTCTCAGATGTCCCATTTCGAGTCCGGGCCGAATCCGATGAACTGGGGTCGGAGGGGAGAACCTGAAATCTTATGACACGTATAGAGTGGAGCGATCAGGAGGAAACTTGGTGGGAAGTACAGGCACAAGTCCTAGGTGCATCAGTGAAAGAAACGGACCGGATTCGGGTACCGAGAGTGGGGGGAGCTGTAGCGGGTGTCTGGAATTCCGGTGATCGTGAGTTAAGGTACTTCCAGATGTGCTAGGACGATAAAACTTTGCTGGAGCATTAGAAACTTGAGATCGTTGGGTTAGACATTGTCACTTCTCCGATCCGACCATCCCTTAAAGAACTCATCTTAACCGCAAAATACAAAAAATACTTTTAAGCAAAATTTACTTTTTCACGATCGCCATGAGCACATGATCCTTTTTGCCTCAAGGGTTTCGCTTAGAAATTATTTTTAAGCACCCTTAAAGTGTGCATCTTAACCGAAAGGTGAAAAAAAAAATTTGACCATCACTTCCATCCTCTGACCCAGCCTTGCAAGTTTGGCGCATCTTAACCGAAAAGTGAAAAAAATACTTTTGACCATCACTTCTATCTCACCCGGCCTTGCAAGTGCCATATGAGCTTCCAGCTCTTGTTGCAGTAACCGTGGTATATGATATACGGATGCTCTGCAAAAACGACAATTTCCGAAATTGCGCTTTTCGAAATCGTCCCAAAAGAAAAACTGATATTCAGTTACATCACTAAGTGCTAAACTTCTTTCTCAAAAAATTTTATGAAAGTGATATGACTTTTCAGATACTACGACCAGTTACCACGGTCGGACCGTGGTATCTGAAAGTCAGATACCACGATTACTGCGAAAACACATTTGACCGTGGTATCAGATACCACGATAACTGCAAAAACGACTTTATACCGTGGTATCAGACACCATGGTGTCTGCAAAATCGCAACTCACGCCACTGAGTGGGCTTTGTTTTAATACAAAACCGTAATTTGTAACTACAAAACCCTTGATGCATAAGCCCTCAACCGGAGGTCCGCTATACAGGGTACAGTTGAACAAGGCGACTTTTGAGATCCATGTTTTCCAGCCATTTCCATTCCGGACATGTTTATTTTTCTTCTCTTTTAGTTGCCCGTACGGAAATTTCCCGCCTGAAATCGACACGTTTGTATGCTACTTACAGCTGATTAAAGTAGATCAATAAATAGACTAATCATGTATATCTAATTTTTTCTTTTCTTCTTCTTTCCCAAAACGTAAGTGGAGGGATACCTATGACATCGCAAAAATGTCCGTCTGTCCGTCTGTCTGTGAGCACGATAACTCCCGAAGGGAATGAGATATATTGATGAAACTTGGTGTGAGGATTTTTTGGGTCAAGGGTAAGGTCAAGTTCGTAGGTGGGCTCTGTAGCTCTACATTTAGGGGTGGGGGAGGGGGTTTCACATTAAGGGGAAAACAAATATTTTTTAAAAGCTATTGAAATAGTTGATTTAGGGGTAAGGAGACATGCTGAATCCGAATATGAAAGTTATTTTGTTGCCGGACAAGTAGTTCACCCGGAATCCGGTGAAAACCGGACACAAAACTTGTCGACCAGTTTTTGGCTATAGCGGTCCTACCCCTTTCTTCTCAAATGATTATAACTCTGCGCACGTGGTCGAAGATCGTTAAATTTGTTTATATAGCGACGTAATCGAAGGTCGAAGGGGGTCTCGCGTCTCTAAGGTTTTCTACAGAGGCGAAAGAGACATGGGGTGAATGTGTTTATTTTATAGCGGGTTTCGATAGGGAGGAATTGAAATTATTAATTAGTATGCGTGCTGATATTTTACCGTTGGGAGATTGGAGGAGGTACACGGGTAGGCCGATTGGGAGAATTGGTCCTTACTTCTGCCCGATGTGTGGAGAGCGAGAGTGTGTGCGACATCTTATGTGTGATTGTAGGAATTGTAGGAATAAGTGAGGGGTTGCTCACTGAAAAAGGTGTACTTGGTAAGGGAGGGGCTACTCACTGGAAAAAAGATGTACTGGATAAGTGAGGGGTTGCTCAGTGGGTGTACTAAAGTTGTCTGGGGAGGGGGTGGGGTGAGCCGGTCCACGGTAGTCGTTAACCAATCCCAGGTACACGCGAGGGGTTAGGAATTGGGTGTGCCCGTTAAAGGAGTACTCGAGGGTTTAGACACTTGGGTCAGCCAAGCGAGGGGGTTGATTCATGGCGTACCAAAGAGGGATCTGCTAGGGTACGCGAGGGGCTACTCACTGAAAGAAAGGTGAACTGAGTGAGTGAGGGGCTGCTCACTGAAAAAAGATGTACTTGGGAAAGGAGGTCACTTATATTTGATGGTGCAAACGGAGGGGTTACTCACTGGAAAAAAAAGATGTACTGGATAAGTGAGGGGTTACTCAGTGGGTGTACTAAAGTTGTTTGGGGAGGGGGTGGGGTGAGCCGGTCCCAGGTACTCGTGAACCAATCCGAGGTGCACGCGAGGGGTTAGGAACTGGGTGTACCCGTTAAAGGAGTAATCGAGGGGTTAGACACTTGGGTGAGCCAATCCCAGGTGCTAGGTCTGTGTGAGCCAGTCCCAGATGCTCGGTGAACCAATCCCAGGTCTACGGGAGGGGTTACTTACTTGCAAAAAAAATCAGGGGTTAGGAACTGGGTCTTGAGGGGGATTCCCCGGGGGAATTATCGAATTTTGGACTTTATTTCCTTGACGGATAAGCTGGCAAAATTTACAAGGTTCGGCTCCAGCGTCACCAGATCTTTTGCTCTGCATGCAGTTCGTCGGGAATGCTGCTAAAATACGAGGAATTGGGTAGAAAAACAACAATACAATTCTAAAATACCTTTTTGAGGTCAATTAGGATGAGACATTGGAGTAAACATGCAATTGTTGAACCCGTATCTGGACTTGGTTTCCTAATTTGATTAGTTGCTTGCCCGTAAGCAAAAAACTTCAAATTGTAACATTTTTGTTGTAGGCTACATATTCAAGCGGTTGATTATGGATAAATCCATCCTAGCGAAGACTTAGAAATGTACAAGATCCGGCTGTCGGGAGTGTTCATTCATCAAAAAATTCACTCAGCGTCCGCTGTAGCCGGTTTCCGGTTTACCGTTTTTGGTTTTCACCGTTTTTTCTGGAGATCTTAACTCGTGAACCATTACAGATATCAAGTTGAAACTATACGTATTGGCATTTGGGTCTACTTGTGCCATATAGGGTCCCCCCCCCCACAGACCCACCAGACTCAGGGGTAATCGGGTCCAGATTGCCCAGTGAATAATGTTCATAACTTGACCAGAGCTGGATATAGGACGACGAAATTCCTTGTGCTTAAGTACAATTGCAGATCCTATGATTGGGAAAATACTTCGAAAGTTGCACCTCCCCCACCCATCCCATTCATGGGCAACTGGGCCCAGATTGCCGATGAGTAAAGTTCGTGACAGTAAATTACAGGTATCAAGTTGAAGCTAGGTAGGCTTGTGTGCATTAGGGTCTCTTTTTGCTTTTTCAGGTCCCACACCCCACTCCGGTTTGGTCCAGGGGCAATTGGGACCAGATTGCCCAGTTTTTAATATTTTTAACTTGACAGTAAATAGGACGATGAAATTCTTTGTGCCCTTATATCTTAGGGTTGGGTTGGGAATATATATTTTGAGCTGAAACACCCTCCACATTCATGGGCAAGTGGGCCGAAATTGTTAAGTTTTTGACCTTAAGTTTTTGGTCTTAGGGTTGGAAACATATATTTGAAGCTGAACCGCCCTCCACGTGCAGGGGACATGTTAAGTTTTCACCCCTGACTGGAATCAATTATAAGCTGGTATACTTGAGGATATATAGGTCTAGATATGCACTTTGACGGGTCCCCCCCCCCCCCATTCTGTTCATGGGAAACTGGGCCAAGATTTGGAACCTGGACGGTTTGTAACGTTGCGACGAAGGGGGTATTCGGCTGATACGATTTGCTTAATTGCATTTGTTATTGTTATAAAGGGATACATTGCTAATTGAAAAGAGGTTCAAAGGGTCGGACTGGCTGGCAAGACCTTCGGTACTGAAATTGAAACCGTTCCTGCAAGGTGTCTTTGGATTTCTAGATGTGTTTTGTTTTACCTAAAAAGCTTTTAAAATGCCTGAAAACTCCATCGTCACCTTTCATTAAGCGGGATAATTTCAAATAAGGCTAGTTCAATACTTGTTTGGTTATTGGGGATGTCGAACGTCTTGGTTCTAACGCTGTTCATATATCTAAGGCGGTAAGGAAAGTAAGGCATTTTACTTTCACACTCGCCGTTTGAGACCTTGCGCACTCATTTCTTTTTCTATGTCCTCCGTGACGACACATGTTTCAAGGGCTAAATAGTTAATACAACCTGTTAATAATATAAAATAGAAATAAAAAAAAAATACATACCTCTTAAGAGACGGCAGTTCATCAACTGATCCCCCAGACTCCTGAGCCAATCGCAGGGCCAGTTCGTGGTCGCGTTTTTCCTGCTCCAAAATCGTCGCTTCTTTCTCTCTTTCCTTGTTCATGGTTTGCTAAGAAAAAAGGAAATATTAAAGCACAGAGGAAATGGGTCCCCGTAATTTGTCTTCTTTAGTGTTTATTGACTTTTGACTTCCTGAACTGGCAGCTTAGAGTCTTTGGCATGCTGGCAGTTTAGAGTCTTTGGCATGCTGGCAGTTAGTCTTTGGCATGCTGGCAGTCTAGAGTCTTTGGAATGCTGGCAGTTTAGAGTCTTTGGAATGCTGGCAGTTAGTCTTTGGCATGCTGGCAGTTTAGAGTCTTTGGAATGCTGGCAGTTTAGAGTCTTTGGCATGCTGGCAGTTAGTCTTTGGCATGCTGGCAGTTTAGAGTCTTTGGAATGCTGGCAGTTTAGAGTCTTTGGCATGCTGGCAGTTAGTCTTTGGCATGCTGGCAGTTAGTCTTTGGCATGCTGGCAGTCTAGAGTTTTTGGAATGCTGGCAGTTTAGAGTCTTTGGAATGCTGGCAGTTAGTCTTTGGCACGCTGGCACTTTAGAGTCTTTGGAATGCTGGCAGTTTAGAGTCTTTGGCATGCTGGCAGTTAGTCTTTGGCATGCTGTCAGTTTAGAGTCTGTGGAATGCTGGCAGTTTAGAGTCTTTGGCATGCTGGCAGTTAGTCTTTGGCATGCTGGCAGTTTAGAGTCTTTGGCATGCTGGCAGTTTAGAGTCTTTGGCATGCTGGCAGTTTAGAGTCTTTGGCATGCTGGCAGTTAGTCTTTGGCATGCTGGCAGTCTAGAGTCTTTGGAATGCTGGCAGTTTAGAGTCTTTGGAATGCTGGCAGTTAGTCTTTGGCATGCTGGCAGTTTAGAGTCTTTGGAATGCTGGCAGTTTAGAGTCTTTGGCATGCTGGCAGTTAGTCTTTGGCATGCTGGCAGTTTAGAGTCTTTGGAATGCTGGCAGTTTAGAGTCTTTGGCATGCTGGCAGTTTAGAGTCTTTGGCATGCTGGCAGTTAGTCTTTGGCATGCTGGCAGTTTAGAGTCTTTGGAATGCTGGCAGTTTAGAGTCTTTGGCATGCTGGCAGTTAGTCTTTGGCATGCTGGCAGTTTAGAGTCTTTGGAATGCTGGCAGTTTAGAGTCTTTGGCATGCTGGCAGTTAGTCTTTGGCATGCTGGCAGTTTAGAGTCTTTGGAATGCTGGCAGTTTGGAGTCTTTGGCATGCTGGCAGTTAGTCTTTGGCATGCTGGCAGTTTAGAGTCTTTGGCATGCTGGCAGTTAGTCTTTGGCATGCTGGCAGTTTAGAGTCTTTGGCATTCTGGCAGTTAGTCTTTGGAATGCTGGCAGTTTAGAGTCTTTGGAATGCTGGCAGTTAGTCTTTGGCATGCTGGCAGTCTAGAGTCTTTGGAATGCTGGTAGTTTAGAGTCTTTGGAATGCTGGCAGTTAGTCTTTGGCATGCTGGCAGTTAGTCTTTGGCATGCTGGCAGTTTAGAGTCTTTGGAATGATGGCAGTTTAGAGTCTTTGGAATGCTGGCAGTTTAGAGTCTTTGGCATGCTGGCAGTTAGTCTTTGGCATGCTGGCAGTTTAGAGTCTTTGGAATGCTGGCAGTTTAGAGTCTTTGGCATGCTGGCAGTTAGTCTTTGGCATGCTGGCAGTTTAGAGTCTTTGGAATGCTGGCAGTTTAGAGTCTTTGGCATGCTGGCAGCTAGTCTTTGGCATGCTGGCAGTTTAGAGTCTTTGGCATGCTGGCAGTTAGTCTTTGGCATGCTGGCAGTTTAGAGTCTTTGGCATGCTGGCAGTTTAGAGTCTTTGGCATGCTGGCAGTTAGTCTTTGGCATGCTGGCAGTTTAGAGTCTTTGGCATGCTGGCAGTATGTTGGCGGGGATCCACATGTCGCTTTTTGTTTTACTAATCAATCAATCAACGATGATTTTCGATTATTATTAGAAATTTCGTCAAGAAATTGTCCAAAGGCTAACGGAAGGTAGCTACATAAACGGAGGATGTAAAAAACGAAGTCGTGTATTTGTTTTTCTTTTACTTGTAGTTTATTATATTTCAGTGTTTGTTATTTATTTTGTCATCTTTTTACCCTTGTTGGTAGTTTCTTAGTGTATATAAATGAAATAAATATCGGGAAAGGCAAACACATAGCACTAAAGTACCTTACAAATTCTGATTTGTTTTGATTCGAATATAATGTTTTTATTGTAAATTGAACGAATAGTAATACTGTCCCAAGAAAGTCACAAAGACACCCCCCCCCCCCCCCCCCCCCCGAGGAAAAATCAGCAAGACTGGGTACTACTATGGCAAATAGGGAGGCTACTGGATACTACTACTTAAAATTGGACCAGTCTGAGGCACATTAAATGATACTATTCTTTGCTATTACATAGTATTACATGCAACTTTTTCGTACAACTATCAAACAACTACGCAGGCTCCAAATTTTTCATCGGGCCACTCCCGGCCATACAAAGTTTTTTTTTTTATTTCAATGCTTCCGCGATCCTCAAAGGAAACACAATACTGTCTCGTACGTTTTCGAGTCCCAACGTCAAAACAGCATAGGCCAATCAACTCAAAAATAGCCTTCGAGTCCCAGATGACATTTATATACTTTCTCATTATAAAATTCCAAGCAATCACCTAGGTAACTAAGGTAGCAAGTGCGAGGGTGAACAACAATGGTATTCAATCAAACGGTCACTTTTCCCTAGCGTAACGCTAGAAACAAGAAGGGGGAGACTGGGACGAGCAATTGGCCTAGAAACAGGACTGAGGGGCTACAGGCTTTAGTCTTGATCTGTGTGGGACTCATCCTGCCTACCACTCATTTGCCTGCTCACCATAAAGGGGAACCCGATGAAAAATTTGTAGCCTGCGTAGTAGTATGGTAGTAGTACAAAAACTTTGCATGTAATACTATGTAATAGCAAAGAATACTATCATTCATTGTGCCTCAGACTGGTCCAATCTTTTGTATTAGTATCCAGTAGCATCCTGTCTTGCCATAGTAACATCCAGTCTTGCTAATAGTACCATATGCAGTAACACGGTAGCCTTGAAGTAGAAGCATGTAGTAGCATCGTTAGTACTGCATGCAACTTTTTCGTACTAGTTCTTAGTACTATTTTGAGATAAATTTTTCAAGTGGCGGAGTATACATTCACTAAAGAAAAAAGTAAGCCTGGAGGAAAAAGAAATAGCTTAATATTTATCATGTAGCCTACGGCTCGTCAGAAATCAAAACAACTTTTTATTTTGCCTTTAACTGAGCACGCTTTCAACAAGGCAAATGTCATTCCGTTTTCAGTAGACTTCACCACAACGTTAGGAGTTAAATGTTCCTTGATTTGGCTGAGAAAAAGAAATAGCTTAAAATTTATCATGTAGTCTATACGGCTCGTCAAGAGGAAATCAAACAACTTTTTATTTTGCCTTTAACTGAGCACGCTCTCAACAAGACAAAATTCATTCCGTTTTCAGTAGAATTCACCACAATGTTGGCAGTTAACTGTTCCTGGATTTGGCTGAGAGACGATCAAATTTCTTTCAGCTTTTGCTTTGTGGCAAATATGGATTTCTCTGAACGAGGCCTACTCTATTTTGTTTTATGTATTTAGCAAATGTAGATGTCCTGTTGGTTTCTTTTCTTTTCTATCCTTTTTTATTTTTTCTTTTATTCCATTTCAGACGATTTTGTGCCCTAAAAATGGGGAACGAATGTATTATCATCATCATCATTAAGAAACCTTCGTGCAATGCTTTCTGCAGTGAACATCATGTGTCGTAGTGCTAAGCAAAAAATGTTAAATACCTGTAGCTTTTCTGCTGTTTTTCTGTCCTCTTCTTCTTGCTTCTTTCTTTTTTCTTCTTCCTGTTTTCGACGTAACTCCATCTCGGATTTCCTGCAAGAGAAGAGAGTCTTTCCAGCTTTCAACAATGATTTTATTTGTATGTTACTGAAGGGCACTAAACAAGTCGTCCATAGCTTCATTATTACTTTAAATTACCTTAAATCACAGCTTGGAGTGGAATAAGGACTTTTGGTCCTCTTGTCACTCCTTGTGATGACTGTTGCACTTGGTGTTGGTTATCCAAAGGGACTTCCACTAACTATCCTTTAAAGCACAAGTAACAGCAGATGAAGTTTAATTCAAATACGAGACTTCTTTGAAATTCTGCCGGGTTTGCCACAACATTCTGAGCTCCTCCCGACTGTTTTCAGCCTCCTTTGCGCCCTTTCGCTTTTACAAGACACACGGAAAACTTGTATAACCGGTGTTTCTGACCCATCAGCTCCTCGGAAATAATAAGAGGGGGCCCAATCCGCCTTGAAAAGAGCCAAACATTGGCAACGTGGCAAACCGAACAATCAGCGTAGTGACTTTAGGACGGATAAAGACGACATACGAAATCCGAAATCTCGGAAATCTGAATGGTTGGAACGGTTGGGACAGTGGATCAGTAATATGGTAAGACGGATCTTTCGATGGACCAATCTTCTTTCCTCCTTTTACAGGGGGAATAATTTTTAATATTTATGAAGTTCCCAATTCTGTCAATCTGACCTAGTAGTGCGCTTAAACCAGCTGTGGCCGCTTTATATGGGGAGTTGGAAGTGGGTATCGGAAATCTTGGGCACGTCTAGGGACATATCTTGGGCTGAAACTTGGAAGGTTGGCGATGGCTTGGAGGTGATGTCGGAAATTTTCAGACTTGAGCGAAACTAGATATCCTAATTCTAGGTCCGAACCGCATTTTTGGATGGCGGGGTGTTTAGCCAAGTTCTCTTCTACTTTCTTGTACCACCTACTCATAAAAAGCGCCATATGAGCGCGTAGCTCTTGTTCTTACAGAGGAGTGTACTAAAGCTATGTATGGCTCTAAGGGAAAATTTCTACCTTTGTGGGTAAGAAGAAGATATGAGAAGTTAGCCTATTCAGGGGAAAGACGGAGATTGCGTCTGAACGTGTTCAATGTGTGGTACTTTGGGTGATAAGATCCACTTTTATGTCAAATTGGCAAGTACTACATGAACTTAAGAGTCTTGCAGCTTACGACCAAGTGGGGTTGGGGCATGGGTCTCTGTTTCTTTGAGTAGACGAGTGTACTAAAAGTTATACGAGCCCAAAGGACAGTTTTCTCTCTTCGGGAAAAAGAAAGTTCTTTGGGGGGGGGGGGACTATTAAGGAAGTGGAGAAGGGAGATTACCTTTGTTCGTGACTTTTGTGAGGTAGTATGGATGAGGATGCAATCTACTTTACGTCAAATTGACAAGAAATCCTTACAGCTTATGTCCGTCTTGGACTGGGGACATAGGTGTCATTTTCTTTAGGGATGTTGATACAAGCTCTTTTTTTGCCTCTTATGTACAGTATAAGTAGGCTTATCTGAAGGTCGCCTCGCAGAAGCTTACAAACCATACCAGGCAACTTTTACTGCAATAGCCTTGCCGAAAATGTTTTTTTAATGTCCAGATTATGATGCGTCAGCCTCCTTTGTGTCAGTTGGCTATTTAGCATAGTGAAGCAACGCAAATTAGCTGTTAGCTATGATGTTGTCTAAATAAACCTCTCTCTCTCCTTTCGAAATATTTACTCCTAATTTATTTCTGCGTCTTCTTTCATATTTTGCCAAGCGACGCGTAATTTCACTAAAAAGATGGCGTTCTAGCTATACAGCATACCCCAATGAAAGAAGAAGCATATTTAAAAGTAAAAAAAAATCTAAATAGCAGAATTCCAACTCAACGCTCTATTTGAATAAAAAGATAGTAGGTTTAAGACGAAAGTGTAAGAGATGTTAAAGTAGGGTAAACTGTTAGGTACATTTTGTGTTAACGTCGCTGTGTTGGAGGTGGAGACGTAGTTCGATCTATAGCAAGAACAAATAGAACAAATGAAAAAGAAGCTACGCGGAAAAAAAAAAACGCTCATGCTATAGAAAGCTTAAATAATTGGTTGTTGGCTAAATAGTTGGCTCCTTTCCATTTGACTGTTTTTTATAAGCAATAAATAAAAGCAAGACAGTGAAACATTTAACGGCCAAGTCGTACTTATGATAATAACTTATTCTACTTCAGTAGTATTTCCATCCATTCTCGTTCCCGAGATTCTTCACTTCGTTAGTGTATCCTATCTCCTCTATTAGCAATAAACTAATTATTACGCTTGCCACGTTTGCTCTCTAGCAGGCTCGTAAGTTCGTTCTCATTCTCCGATCAGGCTCCCGATCACTGTTTCCGAGGAGTTTATCCGTCCAAAGACCGGTTATGCAAATTTTGCCAAGATTATCATCCAAGGAAAGGGACACGGAAAGAGGCTAAAAACAGCTGAAGCCGTGTGTAATTTTCTGTAAGCATAGCTCAGTTGTAAAGTGGTCAAATATCTCAGAAAATCTGAACAAAACAGTAGGTTATGTTGTGTGAGGTGTCCCTTAAAGAAGTGTTCAAATACGCATACCTCAACTGGTTAGAGTACGAACCGTGTGTTACCATGTTACTTGCGAGTTAGTTAGTGTGTCCTTTGTTACATTGGGTTGGTCATTAATAATTAATTATCGGAAGCGTTTTATTCGTAGTTCAGAAAATATAAAAGACGTAAAAGAATATTCCATTTCCCCTTGGAAACGTAGATTTTGGGTGGAACTTCCTGGAAATGGTGGTTTTGAATATCCTGCTAAAAACATAGATTTTGGTAAAGCATCGTGGTTTCTGAGGGTTTTGGAAGAACCGCGATTGTGCAAGCTAACGGAAGTGGTGGTGGTGGAAGCAGGAACTGGAGAGCGGTTTTAGAAACAGATACGTACGAGAGGCGAAGGAGATACGATTTAGAAACAAGCCGAGAAAAAGCTGTTGTGCATTGGACTATTTTGTGACCAGCAATTTATAATACAGTAAGTCAGCTCGAACCACCGAACGAAAGACTACGATCCCAAATACGCCTTTGAAGAGTTGAACGATTCCCCGTTCGCACGCTACCGTTATGTTCGCAAGTCGGGGTTAGCTCTCGGTCAGAGTATCGACATTGAACCGGCAACGAAAGGTCCATCGCGGGAACTCGGAAGTAAAGAGTAATAACACGAGTAATAACCTCTTCGGTTCACTGGTGGCGCGTTTGTCTTTCGTTTGGAAGGGAATCATAGGCTAGATATAGTGTTTTGAGTGTATATTCCTTTAGACCGGGTTAGAATGTCTGAAGATGACACATCAAATATGTCCCTTGGCACACTTTGCAAAATCGCATCTCAAGTCTCCACTTTCTCTGGGAGCGAAGACGTTTTGATATTTATTGAGACGCTCGAAAATTTAAAATTCTGGGATAAGTCTATTCAGAGCGATGAACTTATCCGGTTGGCATTCATGAAAACGACAGGTCAGGCGGCTAATTTCCTAACCAGTCACGCGAAATTTGAGTCATTCGATGATTTGAAGAAAGCCCTTGCCAGGCAGTTTGAACACACGTCCCTTAGGGCACGGTTGGTCCACGAAACTCTTCGTCTGGAGGATGGCGAAGATCCGTTTCCGTTTTTCGAAAAATTGAAATTAAAAACTTTGAAACTTATGGGTTTGGATCAAGTTCCGTCGGCAACCGAAGGAAGCTTTGATGGCTATTCAAATCTTTTGAAAAACCTCCTCCTAGACAGCCTTTCCCCTCAACTAGGAATGCGGGTGGTCGCGAAGTGTCCCAAAGATTTTGAGGAAGCCACGCAGTTTTTGATAAACGATTTTCGTGCACGTGAATTTGCTAAAGCCAAGTCGCCTCATGTGCTTTCTAATATTGCTTCCGCTTCAGTCGAAACTAGGCCTAGTATACTAGCAAATGGAGCCACACGAGATGGCAGGGTCTCAGAAAACATACCAGATAAGCGTACCGACGGCACTATTTTCCGGCGTTCAAGTCGCCCAACGTTTCGCCGTCGGGAACCGTCACAAAGTAACCGACTGTCAAATGACATAAGCAGCTTCAGGGGTAGATCTCGTGACATGAGAGGGGTTCGGGAAGGTTCCTATGGGAGGTCCGAGTCCCGGAAACCTGGCGGTTCGAATAAGAATTGTTTCAACTGCAACAAAACCGGTCATTTTGCTCGGGAATGTCGCGCACCCCGTACCATGCGTTGCTATAGTTGTCAAAGAGTAGGGCATTTGGCAAGACAATGTCGCAGCCAATCTGCCGGTCCTCGTCCCAAGGAATGTTTTAAATGTGGGAAACCGGGACATTTCTCAAGGGAATGCCATCTAGCTGAAAACTTCAGTCGTTTAAACTTGTAAGGGGACGCGCACTTCGTCACGTTTCGGTAAATTCTGATGCGCATCCCGTCCCTTATCGTTCGACTAAAATTATGGGAGAAAATTTTATAGCGTCGTATTTTGCTAATTGCAGTGGAGTAAATTGTAAAGTTTTGCCGTATGTTAATGCTTCTGTGTGTGGTGTCTCTGTACGCGCGCTTGCCGATAGTGGCGCCTCGATATCGCTTTTAAGTTACGATATGTTTTTGCAGTTACCCGATTTAGTTAGGTCAAAGATAGTTAAAAACTATAATGATGTTAGCAGTGCTACCGGTCATTCCATGGAAATTATCGGGAGTATTTCAGAGAATGTTAATATTGACGAACATGAATACTTTGAGACGTTTTTGATAAGTGACAAGTTGAAAATGCCGATGATATTAGGTTATGGATTCTTGAAGAAAAATGACCTATTAATTGATGCTAAGAATGACAAATTAATCCGTAGAGGCTCTAACGGGGAAAGTCTGCGGTCTGTTTGTGAATTTTCTGACCCGTCGGCAAATCTGGTCAACCTTAAAGAACAAATGAAACCAAATTGTTGTTTTGCTCGAAGCCAGTCCTGTGGTCCACAGTCGATTCCTTGTTCCTCCGTTAGTCCTGTAGTTAATTTACCCCATCTCAGCTACCCTTGTCCACCTCCTATCAATGAAAGTGATGGTTTAAAATCAGAAATTGGGTTAGGAAAACCGGAGGTCGAATCGGCGAAATCGCCGAAACGCATATATAGGCTTCAACTTGTGTCTAGGGCTAGTGTTAATGCCAAGACCAGTAAGCGGTGCGTGTTATCTACTAGTAGGGGGCCAATAGATACGGACGGTTTATTTTTGGTTTCACCTACAAAAGAAATGAGCGAAAGATTCCCAGACTTAGTCCTACCGGAACAGCTTGTAACTACTCAGGATGGCATGTTTCAGGTGTTCATAGAGAACTATTCGGATAAAACTTTGAAAATTCCCCGGTTCTACATGGCAAATGCCGAAGCTTGGGTTCCGGAAGAAAACGTTTGCATGAGTATTTCTGAAACATTGAAACCCACAGAGGTCATTTCGGGTTCTGGTTTACTGCCGAACAATGAAGTGGATGGGTTTCTTAAAATGTTCAAATTAGATCATCTTGCAAAGAACCCAATCCGAAAACAAAATGTTGAGAAACTTCTTATTGATAATCATGACGTGTTTGCGAAAAACGATTTTGATTTGGGCACTTGTAATATTGAGCCGTTTGTAATTGACGTTGGTAATGCTCCCCCACAGAAAATCCATCCTTATCGCATCCCAGTCCACCTAGAACCAATTGCAAAGGCAGAAATAGACCGTATGTTGGCCTGTAAAGTCATAGAGCCAGCAGCTTCACCGTGGCTGGCTCCACTGCTGTTAGTAGGGAAAAAGGATGGATCTTATCGGGCCGTTACAGATTTTCGTCGACTGAATGATGTGACTGTCAGCGATGAGTTTCCCCTTCCCCATATTGCTGCTATTTTAGACAAACTGCATGGTAAAAAGATTTTTTCTGTTCTCGACTGTTTAAGTGGCTATTGGCAGATGACAGTTGACCCGGAAAGTCGAAAATATACAGGATTTTCAGCTCCCGGCTACGAGCAATTCGTATATGCGAAACTCGCGTTTGGTCTAAAAAACGCACCCGCCGCTTATAGTAGAATTATGCATCGAATTTTAAAACATCTGTTTGATGAAGGGGTCGCCGTTTATCTCGATGACGTGATAAACGCCTCCGATGACGACGATTCACACATGATTTTGTTGACTAAAGTTTTTGCAGCTTTTCGCAAAGCTGGTTTGAAGTTGAAAGCGCGGAAATGTGATTTTTTCAAGGAAGAAGTTATTTTCTTGGGTCACCGTGTCGATAAAAATGGAATTCGTCCCGATCCTAATAAGTTAAGTGCCGTACGTGACCTCGCGTATCCGAAAGACGTCAGTGAATTGCGATCCTGCATAGGTCTATTCTCATATTTCCGGAAATTTGTTCCCCAATTTTCGGCCATAGCGTCGCCTCTTATTAAACTCACGAAAAAGGAGGTATCTTTTGTTTTCGGTGATGAAGAAAAGAAGGCTTTTGAACAGCTTCGGTCTAAATTATTGGAAGAACCTATCCTTGGTCTTCCAGATCTTAGTCGAACAGCAAATCCGATGAAAATTTATTGCGATGCCAGCAACAAGGCGTGTGGGGGATTTTTGACACAAATTCAAAATGGGGTACAAAAGGTCTTGCAGTATACATCACGTACGTTCAATGACGCAGAGGTAAAACACGCCGCGGTTCAGAAGGAGGCCTTAGCCATTACGCACTGCATTAGGTCGTTTCGCCCTTACTTGCTTGGTAGAAAATTCATTGTCGCCTCAGATCATAAGCCTCTTCAGTGGTTGATGAAGAGCACAGGGAAGGATCTCACCGGGAAGTGGGCTAGAATGCAGATGGAACTGCAGGGGTACGATTTTGAGATTACACACATTCCGGGGGCCCAAAACGTTGTCGCAGACGCACTCAGTCGCCTTCCGACGGCTGATTCAAATCTCGATATAATGGCCGTGGTACCAGGGGCGGACAGCCAGTTCTCTTCACAGGAAATGCGTAATTTACAAGGGAAAGACGGGTTTTCGTCTGCGGTACGTAACTACCTTCAGCATGGTAGTGAGTTGCCCTCTCAAATCGAAAATCAAGTTTTGCGCGAAATCGAAAATTTTGTACTAGATGATGGCTTACTTTGTTACGTTTACACCCCGTATCAAAACTGCCGTAGATCGGATCTGCGGGTAGTACCGGTTTTACCCCGCTCGCTTATTCCGGAAGTGCTATTTGATTGCCATGATTCTAAAATATCGGGTCATTTTGGGTTCCTCAAGACATATGAACGCGTGCGCAACCGTTTTTACTTCAGAAACATGTACAACGTTGTCAAACAATACGTTCAGTGTTGCCTTGACTGCTGTCAACGAAAAGGTCTTAACCATTTACCTAGGGCACCTTTGGGCACCATTCCCGAATCATCGAGACCACTCGATATGGTAGGCATTGATTTACTAGGTCCCTTACCTGTGTCCAGGCAAGGATCAAAGTATATAGTCGTTATCACTGATCACTTCACGAAATACATTGTTCTTACTGCCATAGCGGATAAAACAGCAAAAGCTGTTGCCAGAGCGTTCGTCGAGAATTTCATTCTGGTTTACGGAGCGTGTGAACGTTTAATTAGCGACCAGGGTTCAGAATTCATAAATGCGGTATTCAAAGGCATCCTTGAACTTCTAGACATTAAGCAGCTTCGTACATCTGCTTACCATCCAATGTGTAACGGGGCGGTAGAAAGACGGAATAGAGATATTGCAAACATTTTAAGCCTTTATGTCAAAGATAGGGGACACTCTGATTGGGAGGATCAACTTCGTTATGTCCAGTTTGCTATGAATACGGCTTTTCATGAATCCATCTCAGATAATCCGTTCTATGCTATGTTCCTTCGCGACGTCCGTTTCCCGACGGACACTGTCATAAACAGTAGAGTTTATTATAATCTGGACACCGATTACAAATCAGAGATGATTACCCGACAAAGAACTGCGTACCAAATGATCAGAGAAAACTCTGACATTGCTCGGGAGAGGCAACGGTTTTATTACAACAGAAATGAGAATCAGAAACCTATAAAGGTGGGCGTTCTCGTCCTGTTGCATACTCCACCCGACGCGCGGCTACGAAAATTAGACAAAATACGATGGGCGGGACCGTACCGGGTATCGGCAATTTTAGAGAATGGGTTAAATTTTGAAATCACACGACTATCAGACGGACGGGTGGAAGTTGTCCATTATAATCGTTTGAAGACGTACGTTCCCAGGAGTTTGTGGGAAAAAGACGTCGTCCAGGATGAACTGATCATACCCCCTGATTTTGACGAAATTCCGCTACCCACACCCATAAATCTCCCGTTATCCCCGCCCACTACTGATCCGTTATCCCCGCCCACTATTCTTCCGTTACCCACTCTCGCAAAAGAACCGGCCGGGGGAAAACCTGAAAGTTCGCGCACCGGGAAAACAGTTACTTGGTGGGACAACACACCTTCGGCTCAGAAAGCTATTTCAGGTTGCGATCCACCAAACCTGCTTACTGAGGAAATGTATGATATCGGCACGGGTAATTTTACTTCTAGACCGGAATCGCCGGTCTTGGGTTCTGAACCGGGTGAGGATTTCCAAAAATTTCGTGAAATTCCCCTATTGACCCGCCCTTTAACATTACAACCGTATCACACCGATCAACCAAATGAACATGGGGACTGTAAACGACGTTATTCGGTGGGTTCTGAAGATATGGCTTGGGATGACCCCTACACAGAAACGCCTCTTCGGCGTCAAGGTTTAGGAAGTTCTTCAAGTTTCGAGAGTGAGTCACTAGATGACGCACTAGTGAAAAGAGAGCTTTTCACACCGGCGAGAATTAGATGCTCCACGCCAACTTTTGGCGAGGAACCAATGTCAAGGCCAGGTATCACGCCATCTCGTGATTACTACGAAAATCTGGAGGGTGCTTGGTTACCGTCACTAGATCCACCTAACTATCGCCTCCAGTTCGAGAGCCCAGTTGTTCCGGATCAGCGTAGTGATCCTGTTAATATTGAGGGTCCATCCGGGGTTATTAACTTTCCCCAGTCCAGTTCACGGGTTGACGGGTCCCCTAAATTTTCCCCTGTCCGACCGGAAGAAGAATCACCTAATCAGACGGTGATCGAGACACCTCAGTCTCGTAATAGTAAAGTGCCACGATTACAAGAAGCCGGAGGGACAAGCCCTCAGGACGAAGGTTCTGGTAAAGACTCGGGTCAGTCCGGACTCGAGTTAGAACCCGGCGTTAGGGTCAATAATGAGGGTAATTGTTCTGGGAGTATGCCTGAATTGAGGGGACCGTTCGGAGAACTGGAATCCGACCATCCAGTGTCGGAGTGCCCTATTGACCTTAATAGCCCCCCACCAATTTTAATTCGTGACAGAGCTTTAAGCCACCCTACGGTTCGTTCGGAAGCTCTCAGACTACGAACGCAAGCTGCACGTCGAGGTGCACTTCAAGGCGTTAGGTTTGATCTGGCTACGAGAGGTACCAGCCAAACGTCCAGAGAAATTCGCCCCCCAAATAGGTTAGGGTATGGTAAACTTGGAAGCCCTTATTTACCGGAAAATCATAGGCAATAAATAGAAGGGTAAATTAGTAAAAATGGATTCTACGTATAGTAGTTGCAGTGTTTTATTCTAAATTGAAAGAAAAATAAATACGATCAGACAAACATGGAAAGTTAACGAGAGGGATAAGATGGAGGCGCAGATAGCGCTTCAGAAGGAAAAGCTGGAAAACGCGTGAACAAAAGATCCAGTTAGCAATATCAGCAGAAAATCTTAGGTCTAAAATAAAATCTAATAAACGTTAGGCTGAATTAACCAATAGTTGAACTCCGGGGCGTAAAAGGTCACCTTGCAGACGTGCAAGAGCTGCTCTTTGAAGCCCAGGATAAACTCGTTGAGCTATTGCGATTTTTGTTCATATGAAAGATAATAGAATAGTCGTCAGTGGTTGCTAAATTAAATTAGTAATGTTGCTGTTTTACTGCGTAATCGCTTGGCTTTGTTTTGCTTCATATTGTGTTTGATGTAGCCAATAATACACGGACAAGAACGTTTATTGTATTGTTCCCTTGTTTCAGACAAATGGAACAAATCATAAAATTTAAGTTAGTTAGTAATAGACCCAGAGTTATAACATTAAAGGCCAAATTATGTTTTTACTATTGGTCTATTGTTATGCGACACCCTGGAAAAGTGTTTGAGACAGGCTCGAGCTGTCTCGGCACCGAAGACGGGTACAGTCTAAACTTTTCTAGTCGACCTAAAAATCTAAAAAAAATAATTTAGAAGCAGTAGGCCTAATTAGTAGGAAGTTTCAAACTCTTTTAATCCGTTTCATCGACGTTAAGTTAATTAAATCCGTCACGAAATTTGAATTCATGTGTGACGTAGTATAGAGCATGACGAAGTGTGTATGACATAAAAGAAGACCTGTAGAGCTTGTGAAGCCAAGATTTTAAATATTGCTACTCCTGATGTAGATCTGCAGTTTGGTTTCAGCCAAACGACCTAGCGGTTTAACTGCATATCGCAACTTTAATTTAATTTCAACTCGATTCGTTTAATGGTCGATTGATCTTGCTTAATTTGTTGTTCTAGTTTTCAGTTTGAGACTAACAGAGAAAGCCCATTAAGTTTGAATGGATTACGTCACGAGTTGAACTATCAAAACTTGCGGTAGAGTTATCATTTGCGTTCTTTTAACGACAAACGAGAAGTCGAGAGAATTTTAAACTGCCACGTAATTTGCGGTCTTGGCATTTGCTATATTTTAAATATCAAAGACGTGGAGTTTTAAATAATACCGAAACACGTGAACAAGTGAAACGTGAAGAAATGAGAAAAATTTGAAAGAAATATGGATTATGAAATTATCACAAAGAGAAGACGTGAGGATATCGCGAAGTAAGCGGTTAAATAACTGTTCTAGATATAATGCGTTTACTATTTTACAGATTTTAATTTAAAGTAGAAGTGAATCCAAGGATTATCAGTGTGTCGCCGTTGTAAGGCGTGATGGAGGAAAGACACAGTCCACATACAATACGGAGAAAGACGGACAAGCGGAATCACCACCCCTCATTGGATTGGGAGTCAACCTGTATGTGGACGAGGAGTTGTCTGCACCGCCAGAGGTTCTTAATGAAGAACCCAGGAGAAACGTAGCTATAAATCAATTTTATTACTATTTCATGTCAAAGTGCGTTTTTATCGCGTCTTTAGACTGATTACGTCATCGCGACACAGACGTCTATCGATCTAAAAGTACAAGTATCCGTTGACCAACTATTGACATTTTCTCGCACACTCCCAGGTAGACTAAGAACAACTGTTTAGAACCGTACCAAGGAGACTGCAACTGAGCAGTTAATCGAAATTCTGTCACTACCCGAAAAACACTCAAGTTAAAAGGGAGATGATAGTGCGACTGTACCATGTTGAGACATCGAATCATAGGTCACTCACAACAACAAGCCTAATGAAAGTAAGAGGTTACGACAACCTATATTACGAAATTGCGTATGAAGTATGAACTTCATCTGTGACATATTTGTTAGAATTGCCATACAGTTCTAACGGCTAAGAGTAAGCCAACTTCTAAAGACGCCAGTGTGTACAGAAGCATGTATATAAGAGAAACTATTTATTCAGCGAAATTATCGAAATGGCCATACCATTATAATGGCCAAACGCCAGCCAACTATTATGCAGTCCCTTATGGCTAAAATCGGGCGTCAGAGGACAGCCGATTCTAGCCATCGGCTAGTAAAGTCTTACTAGCCGGCATTTTATTGTATGCTAATTTGCTTATTTGTTGCAGGAGCTGACATCTGGTTGTATAAAGAAACGTCGTTGCAAACTCATTCAGCTACGCTGGCATAGAGGTCATGGAAGATGACCGCAAGGAGAGTTCATCATCATGGCCGAGTATCAAGAGCCAATGGAGGAGAATACGAAATTAGATATTGATGATTGTAAATTTGACAACAGCTTTGGCAAGGCGAATTTCAGAATCGTGGTAATGTAGTTCTCGTTCCTTGCATCGTGACCACAGCTTCCAAGGTTGCACATGGTTTAAGTAGAACTTTAAAAGGGAAAAAGTTTATTCCTTCTTTAATTCTGGGAGGTTGGTTCGAAAGCAAACTATTCCAAATAGTTGATATTTTAAAAAGTAATTGTGTCGATTTTGCTATATATCTCATTAGATCTACTAAACTTATAAAGTAAAATGGAGTGACCAGACGTTTGTGATACTAATTCTTCTTTGTTGGTAGTTGAGATCGGAGAATCAAAACTTGATTTCGTCGAAATAAAAATAAACCCTACCCCGAACGAGATTTTTCGAAAGGGGGGAGGGATATAGAATTTATTTTATTGTTTTGAATATTTTATAAAATATTACGCTTTGCCAGGAGAGTAGACAGCTAGTAGTGCTGGAGCACCGACTTCGGGTCCATAAAACCCGGTAGTCACCGCTATGAGAACCCTCAGGCAAAGCAAGAGTTGAGGCTGTTAAGAATTAAGAATCTTATTTTTACAAAGCCGATACTGCAACTAGGTTGTCCTGTTGTAACCTAAGGTTAGACAGACTGACCGATTGGTAGAGTTAAAAATAATTGAAATCAAAATGAAGCTTAAGCAGTAGAAAGCTAAGTAGAAGATATCAAGTTTTGACGTGGTTCTGTTTTGTCGGAGACAAAACTTTTCAGGGAAGGAAGGAGTGTTACATTGGGTTGGTCATTAATAATTAATTATCGGAAGCGTTTTATTCGTAGTTCAGAAAATATAAAAGACGTAAAAGAATATTCCATTTCCCCTTGGAAACGTAGATTTTGGGTGGAACTTCCTGGAAATGGTGGTTTTGAATATCCTGCTAAAAACATAGATTTTGGTAAAGCATCGTGGTTTCTGAGGGTTTTGGAAGAACCGCGATTGTGCAAGCTAACGGAAGTGGTGGTGGTGGAAGCAGGAACTGGAGAGCGGTTTTAGAAACAGATACGTACGAGAGGCGAAGGAGATGCGAATTAGAAATAAGCCGGGAGAAAGCTTTTGAAAGTGAACCTTTTTGTGATTGCCAAGTATCAATACAGTAAGTCAGCTCGAACCACCAAACGAAAGACTACGATCCCAAATACGCCTTTGAAGAGTTGAACGATTCCCCCGTTCGCACGCTACCGTTATGTTCGCAAGTCGGGGTTAGCTCTCGGTCAGAGTATCGACATTGAACCAGCAACGAAAGGTTCACAACGTCTTCGGTTCACCTTGTTACTTTGAAAAGCGTAAAATTTCTTTTCCATTTTTACCAGATACCCTGATGCCCCACTTCACCCCGAGGACTGGGCACTTCCTGGTACAGGTTAAGACCATGTGCCCCCAACACTAAGGCGTACAAGCATGGTGGAACTAACGCCCCTGGCATACTCCCTCCCCTCGTGCAAAACCAAGACGTCTAGATAGAGAAAGTGGTGCATTCGTAAGTGGAACTTCAGTGCAACGCTTGTTCTTTTCAGAAATCAGGCGGTTTTCAGCTCTTTCTCTGCAAATTTTTTAAGTTTCGAACCCGTTACTGGTTGTCTTGGCTGGGATCGACTAAAAAGAGGTACGGCACGGCACGGCACGGCACGACATAGTGTAGGAGGCACGAGTATTAAAAAGAGGCACGAAAGCTAAAAGGGCCCTTTCAGGCTTCAGAGTGAGGGGCAGGAACAATGTTCTAACGCGCCTTTTTTTAGGCTCAGGAGTTACAAACTCTCACTTACTTGTCTACTTCGACTACTTGCTAATCTCATTTAATACTCGTGCCTCCAGCGCCATAGTCGATCCCGTCATAGCTGGGCCACACATAAGACCGACGCTCCTGATTTGGGTGTTGTGGGAGAAGGCACTGTTTCGTAATTTTTCCCCAGGTCCCTAAGGTTTCTCATTGTCATCCCTACCCGATGATAAATTCTTTGATTTTGTAGTTGTACGGTACACTGTCAGAAGTATCATTACAGATAACACGAGGATGCGCGATTTCAACAGATAATGCGTAACAGATAACACTTCGGACGTTATCTGTTGTGTTTCAAAATGTTATGCATAGTAAGCGTTACCATCAGGAAGAACGAAAAAACCGCCAAAAAGTATCTGTTTAGTTTTCCGACATCATGGCGATAAGGAATAGAGTCAGTAGATGCTTTTTTGGCTCTTCCTAACAAAGCTTGTTATGCATAACGTTTCATGCATAACCTTTTGAGACACAACAGATAACATCCGAAGTGTTATCTGTTATGCATTATCTGCTGAAACCGCGCATCCTCGTGTTATCTGTTATGAAACTTCTGACAGTGTAGTTGTACAAAAAAGTTGCATGTATTGATATGCAGTAGTATGGAATACTTTGATTTAACATGCCACGGACTGGGCTAATCTTAAGTAGTAGTACCCGATAGCATCCAATCTTGCATCGAGTTTGCTAGTAGTAGCATGCAGTGGCAACAGTTACTACTGCTTGCTACTTTTTCGTACAACTCCATACGACTAATTCTCGAAAATTTTTCACTGGGTACCTAGCACGACACACGAGTACACTCGAGGAAGCTGACGAAACCACCTGCGCTCATACGTGTGTGACGAAATTTCTTCTCGTCAAGGGTAATAAACGACTGGAACTTCCTAACGGAAGAAATCGCAAGTCGAATCCCTGACAACATTCAAGGACCCCTCTTGCTTATTCTGCCTTTTATGATATACTTAGCTCCCATATGGAATTATAAGCTTCTAAAGTCTCCACCTTCCTCCATTGTTTTGTTTCGTAACTACGAATTTTTAGCGCTTTTTCGGCCTTGCCGAGTTTTCCCGTCACTCAACGAAAAGTTTGTCGGAATCTTCACTGTCTGCTGACAACTCTTTCACATATAAGGACGTGATAATCTTCTGTTTATAATAATAATAATAATAATATTGTATTTAAAGCCTTAGGGCCATATACATACAACAAAACAAAAAACTTCATAATTACTTCTAATATCGCACTACATATACTAAACTGCACTCGCCCGGTCAACTTTTACTTTAATACTTTGCAACACAAATCTACATAATGCACTAATTGCTCCTGGAGATGTGCTATTACTTCTTTTATTTGCTTAGTTTTCCCACTTTTTAACCAAGGCACGTTCAGTTTTCAAATCTTTTGCGCCCAGCCGCCGCGTCGAAGAACAGGAAGGCTGGATATAATCGGCAAGCGCTAACAAGAGAATCGCTAGTTTCAGGTGGAAAGTAATGGTATTTTCGAAAACATTTTTTCTGATCCATTTTGTAGGGAAAAGATCATTTCTAGTAAGAGTTGTGCTTTAAAGACACGTCTAGACAAGGAGCGAGAGAAAAAACATTTTAATACCAATGGGATTATTAATCCTTTTGGGTCAATCCTCAGAACTAACTTTATAAACGAACAGGACATTAGAAGATCGTTCAACCAGAAATCCAACAATAACCGGTGCATAACATGGACCTTATCCGCTCCGAAGTGCGGATTAAGGTAAAAGTTTAGGGTTTAACTTTGTTGTTAATTTTTGTTAATTTTTTGTTGAAGGCTTGTATGGCCCTAACTAGCTGCCAATGAGTTGTGACAGTTCCCTCATGTCATTTTTTATGCTAGCTTTTAACGGAAGAGGGAAATTAGAGGCAAACGGACAACAGAGACAACGTTCGCCGTGAACTTGAGGCTACTCGTTTCTTAATTATCGGTCAGGAGGTCAGCCGCCAACGACATTTGAAAGTGAAAAACAACCATAAGAAACGACAACCATAAAACCGAAGCTTCTGACTCACATTTTCCTCATCTCCTCCTCCTCCTTCTTTTTCCGCTCTTCTTCCTCCTTTCTCTTGTTTTCCTTTTCCATTTCTTCCTGCATTTTCTTCATCCTTTCTTTTTCTTCTTGAACTTTCTGCTCTTCCAATTTCTTTTTCAAAGCAGACAACTCCTGATTGGCTTGGGAGAGGAGCTGTGCGTAGAGGTTTTCGACTTCCGAGACTTTGAGGTTTGGCGTCTTCCGGATTTTCAGAATGGCTTGAGTGATGCTGTCATCTAGAGCTTTTATACGCTGGAGGGAGGTGTCCCGGTCCCGCTTTAGCTGGGACGCAATTTTCGAGTATTGCTGGGTCTGACCCTAAAATAATGATTGTCATTTTGAGTTTGGCAACAATAATAACATATACTCTATATGCCTAAGTCCAAAACACGCCAGTGATCCTCAGGAGTAAGCGTGTCCGTAGCGACGCAAACTCAACGACTCAAATCCTGAGTCAGCGCCGCTTTGACACCGTTTCTTCATTTCTTCCGCAGGTACCCGGAGATTCTGCATCGACAGGGAGAGATAGTCATCAAGAGTACTGCAGCATAAAAGGCAAAGAAATTTGAAATGGATCGGCTTAAAAAAAGGCACGGCATAGCGCAGGAGGCACAAGTATCCGATAAAAATTTCTAGCCTGCGTAGTTGTATGATAGTTGTACGAAAAAGTTGCATGTAATACTATGTAATAGTAAAGAATACTATCGTTCAATGTGCCTCAGACTGGTCCAATCTTTAGCAGTAGTTTCCAGTAGCATCCTGTCTTGCCATAGTAGCATCCAGTCTTGGTAATAGTAGCATGCAGTAGAATGCAGTAACACGGTAGCCTTGAAGTAGAAGCATGTAGTAGCATCAGTAGTACTGCATGCTACTTTTTCGTATAACTTCATGCTACTATTTTGAAATAAATTTTTCATCGGGTAATAAAAAGAGATTAGCAAGTATAGAAGTAGACAAGTAAGTGAGAGTTCGTAACTCCAGAGCCTAAAATAGAAGTAGACAAGTAAGTGAGAGTTCGTAACTCCAGAGCCTCAGATGAAAAACGGATCGTCAGAAGGAACGGATGGAACCTCTACTAATCTACTAAAAATTACAATCCCGTTTATTGTTGATATGTTAGTGCATATAATTAACCTATCTTTTAAGCACGGAGTCTTCCCATCTTGTGTGAAATCTGCTAGAATAATAGCGCTACACAAGGGTGGTGACAAGAAGAATCCGTCGAATTATAGACCGATTCGATTCTATCAGCTTTCGGAAAAGCGATTGAAAAATGTCTATACACTAGGATAGTACAGTTTTTAGTAAAAAATGGTTTCTTTTGCAATACACAATTTGGATTTCGTAAGGGCCACTCAACGGAACATGCTATAATTGCGGTAACACAGTTTGTCCATGAGGCCCTGGATCGTGGTGACATCCCTGCTACTATATTCATCGATATAAAAAAGGCATTTGACACGATTTGTCACAGAATCTTGTCTTCAAAACTAAAGAATTGTGGGCTAAGAGGACCAGCTAACGAGATAATCATGTCGTATTTATGCGGGCGTAAGCAGTACGTAGATGGCGGTGACGTGGTATCAACCCCAGTTGGACAGTCTGAAAAAGTCGGTGTGCCGCAAGGATCTATACTTGGACCGTTACTGTTCTTAATATACGTTAATGATATCAACAAGTGCGTTGACGGGTTAGGTCTAAACATCCTCTTTGCCGACGATACGGGTTGTAGTGTATCCGGATCCGACGAGCAAGTATTGAGGAAAAACCTTTCATGCGCTTTTAAAAACTTAGTAAATTGGTTCAGTGTAAATAGGCTAAGCATTAACTTCGACAAAACCAAGTTTATGATATATTCACGTGTATCAAGGGCATGCTCGAGCCTTCTAGCTCTAGCTATCCCTGGTTCGGACGGAGTCATAGCGCGTGTGGATTGTATTCGTTATCTGGGGATACTCATTGATTCGAATTTGTCCTGGAAATTTCACACTAATACTCTGAGACTTAAGCTGGGAAGAAATGTGGGGATTATGCATCATCTAAAATTTCTTCTTCCATTAAATGCGCTGAAATCAGTTTACTATTCACTAGTCCATTCTTACCTAAACTACTGTCCTCTGATTTTCTCAAACACTTTTAAAGTTCACATATCTCCACTACAGAGGCAACAGAATAAAGCACTTCGGATTCTGAAAAATATGCTACCTTCCCCTTTATCTTATCCCGGTAAATCCCCAACTAAAAGCTTGTATTTATTTTTAAATATTTTACCATTAGATCATTTTGTTACATTTCACGCATTTTTGTTCATGGTCAGGTATCGCCAGGGTGCATTACCTAGTTATTTCACATCTATTAATTTATTCCCGGATGATGTGGTATTGCCTGCTTATGAGACCCGATCGGCTTCGAAAATACGCCAGCCTCTAATCATCACAGAGAGGTCTCGTTTTTCGATAAGGAATAAAGTTATTGGAGTTTGGAACAAGTTTAAAGACCTTTTTGAACAGGACCGATCATTGATCACTTTGAAAAAGAAAATTAAAACTCATCTGTTGGCAGAATATTGATATTAAATATGATACCGTACGTTCACGTTTATGTTATCCCGGTAAATCCCCAACCCTTAATTATTAATTTTGTTTTAGAAAAAGCTAGCGTTCCTTCAGCTTAGGCCACGACTTGGTGTTATTATTATTTTTTGTTATTATTATTTTTTATTTTATCGTGTGGAGATTTTGGTATGGCGTGTGTAAGTATACGGAATGGAACGAGTCTTTCTTTCTTTTGTGTGTGCATTTACAGAGGAACGACTCATTTATACTATGTTCATATAGTGAGTGTTTAAAACGGGGCCGAGCTAACGAGCTCGTATCCCTGCCGGCCCCCAGTGATCAAAATATATTGTCACGAAGTGTTTTCGAAATAAAAGAACCTGAACCTGAACCTGAAAAGAAGGCACGTTGGAACATTGTCCCTGCCCCTCAGTCTGAAACCTGAAAGGGTCTTTTAGTTCTCGTGTCTCTTGTTAGTACTTGTGCCTCCTACACTCTGTCGTGCCGTGCCGTGCCTCTTTTTAGTCGATCCCATTTGAATGAACGTATTGAGTTAAGTGAATCGGTTCTGGATTGCCACGAGGTTTAACTGTTTCTATTAGATGTTCCTACGGCCCAAGCTGACTGCGAATCAAATTTGACGGTGCAAAACGGATAAGTCAGCCACATTTTATTCGAGCAATATTTCGGCCCTTCTTTATCCGTTTTGCACCGTCAAATATGTCTTCTATTATTTATAATATTGATTATTTTTTATTTTTTTATATAGTTGTTTATGTATAGTATTGCATTTATTTTTTTTCCCTTTTCTTTTTTGTTTCCAATATAATTATGCTAGGGGATTAAATTATTGAGCCCTGTCACAAACAAATCTGTCTAGATTTTTACGTGGCAGCTCTATTATGATATTGAAATTTTTTGTTGTTGTAAAATTCCATTATATATTAAGTTTGTCTCTCTCTCTCTCTCTAAATTATATTAAGTTATAGGCTGCCATCTCGAATTGTTTCGAATCACTTTTGCCTTCGTATTTTCACAATGATGTTGCGGTTAGTTATATTGCATAAGCTGATGACATGCTTCTCGTGAGTAGAAGCAAATGCACCATCGAAAAAAGTGTTCAGATCCTTTCTTCTGAATTCAGAAAGATTGGTGTTTTCGGAATGTGAATATTTTTGTTCTGATGCTTCAACTTCCAGTGCTCCAGTGACGCTGTCCTTGGATCTGCTTTCAGTTCCAGCAATTGATTCATTAAACTGACTCGGCCTTCATTTTAGAGGTACGCTCTCGTAAGACTTGTTCGGCTGTAACTCAGGATATCTCCAAACCGATTCGCGTTGCGTATGGTCGTTTTTGACCAAAACCGAAGTCGCTATAACCGGAAGGTGCTTGGGCGAATTTATAATACATCCTGTGGCCTACTGTTCTGGTGTGTACCACATTCTGCGGAAAAAAGACATTAAAGTTTTGAAGAAGTCCTACTTTCATCGTTGTAAATTTTTAGTGTATCTCCCTCGTCCATGCCGTAACCGCAAGTAAGTTCATAAGTTCGGTGTCCAAGATATTATTCAGTCACTGGAGAGGACGTCGGCGTCTCTACTAAAAACATCTGTTCATCCAGCTCATCATCCACATGATGATTTTAATGATTTTTTTAGGACCAATTATGAATTCAGTCTAGGTTGTCATGCTTTAAGTTAATCGTCCTTGTGCTGTTTTCTTTTTTTTCCTTTTACTCCACTGTCGCTTTTTGCATCTGGTTGGTCATAAACTAAATATATATATACCATAGCATAAACTGCGAAGAAATTCGGAATGTACCGGAACGGCGAAGAAATTCGGAACGAACGTACTGAGTGGATCAAGTTGTATTTGCTAATGACAGAAATCCGGTCGGCAGCGGGCTGAAAGTGAAAAAATTAGCCTATTCCAGGAAAATCCCTTTGAGTCGTCTAGGCTTCCGTACTTACCTGCAGTGAATTAAGCTTTTTGATGCTTAGAAGCCTGGGAATATGCTTTTTCCTTGCCTGGTAGCCTCGGATGTTGCTCTGGAGCTTGATCAAGCAGTCACGTCGATACGCGATCTTGTTTTTAACTAGGAAAAAATAAAATAATCATATATTACCGACATATCTCTACAATGCTGTGGCTCTGCCTTGGCACCACTTTAGCATAAAATGCTACAATCCCAACGTCAAAACATTAGATCTTATTATTATAGGTATGCCAAGTATCTGCTGAGCCTCCCCCCATGGGCAAGGACTGCAAAAATCAGTACAAAGTACCATCTTGCCGACCCTGTGACTGCGATTGAGGCAAGAATAAAGAAGTTTGAAAGCTCATTAAGCAGATCTCACGGTTTATACGACTCATTTACGTGCTAATGTTCGTATTCTCTTACATTGTTGTTGTGTTGTAATGTTGTGTTGCGTGTTGTTGTTCATTTTTCTTCTTTTCTGTTTTGTTTACTAGGTCCTCTCAGTTTAATGGGAAATAAATGTTTTCATTCATTCATTCATACGGTGTTTTCCAGCCTCCGTCAGAAGTAAGGATGATGTAGGAATAATCTACGGGTTTGTCCGATTACATGACATCTCGCAACAAGAACACTCGCCGCACTCGGAACCGACTAGTACCACATAGACATGTCGCCACACGGACAAATCACCTCGCCTATTACACTGTAAAAACTTTGTTTGCAGTATTTGCTAGATTAATCTTGTCTATAAAAAGATAATCTTATCTCTAATTCGGATCAATCTTATCTCAGTGAGATAAGATTAATCCCAGTAGCAAATACTGCAGTTAACTTTAATCCTTACTCGGAGAAACTTTTTACAGTGTAATCCGCACGGTGTACTGTGTCGTGCGACCACACGACGGTGTGATAGAGAGTTGTGATAGTGAGTTGTCGGTTACCAGTTTTCGCAGTGGCTATTTGCCGTATCACGAGGTTTTCTGACACGCTGTGGTGATCTATCGATGGGGAAAGATATCGGTGTGCAAGGCAATGGTTCCCAGTTAGTCTCCGTGGCTAAACGTCTTGATACGCTGTGGCAAGCTATCAGTATGGCAACTGTCATTGTGGTGAAATATCATTGGCGAGTAGTCGTTTCCAGTAGACACTGTGGCGAGTTGTTATGTGGCGAGATGTCCTGACACGCTGTGGCGATGACTCGATGTCGCAAGCTACCAGTTTGGCAGAATGTCACCGTAGTGAGATATCGGTGTGGCTGGTAGTCGTTTCCAGTTGATGTTGTGGTGAGTTGTTGTGTCGCGAGATGTCCTAACACGCTGTGGCGATGCCTCGATGTCGCAAGCTACCAGTGTGGCAAATGTCACTGTGGTGGTATATCGGTATGGCGAGTAGCCAGTTCCCAGTTATCGCGGTGGGTATTTGTCGTTTGGCGAGATTTCTGACGTGCTGTGGTGATATGGAATGGGCCAGATATAGTTGTGGCAAGATGTTACAATGATGAGATATAGGCGTGGAGAGTCGTCGGATGCAAGTAACCGAGGTGGGCAGTAGCCATGAGGTGACATGTCCTGACCGCAAAAAATCAACATTGTTGGAACACAGATAACTAAGATGAGAAGTGTTTCGAATATTCCGACCCCTGTGCTAAAAGTGACGAGTTAAGCAAATAAAAGCTTCTTAAACACCCCGAAACTCACAGCATACATATTACTTTCATAGAAATCTATATGATATGATATACATTTACACAAAAAGCCCGAGGGCCATGGCAATACAATACAAAAAAAAAGAAAATAAAAAAAGGCACTATCTATTTGCCAAATTCCAACTATATAAACCTCTCGATGCTTCATCGAAAGCTTAAGGAATCTTCCCAACTGGCAAATTCCCGTAAAGCATTTATATTTCATCACTTTAACCATCCACTCCTCATCATACACTTCTTCCTTGATCCCATCCAATTCTTTACATTCACACATCAGGCGAACCATATTCTCTTTCATATCCCCAGACATGGGGCAGTAGTAGGGACCAATCCCTTACCACATACCTCCTCCTATCCCCTAGCGGGATCGTACTTATCACCCATGCTAACTCCTCCCTATTTAACCCTTCTTTAAAATAAATACTTTTCCCCCACGTCTCTTTAGCACCTTGTAGAGCCTCTCGACCCAGATCTACCATAATACAAAACTGGATTGAAGTCCCCCTTTTTTTTTATAAGTAGTGAACTGACAAAAAGACAAAAATTCTCCTTAGCCGGGATTTGAACACAGGACCCTCTGCTTACATGGCAGGCGCTCTTACCATTCGAGCTATACGAGGGGCTTGTGAACAGAGTTCGCAAACCACTAAAATGGTCTGGTAGAAGCTGGCATAGGAACAGTGATCCCAGCCGAAGGCAAATTCATCTAGCCAGTTCACATCCCCATGTCACAGAGATTAATCTCTGTATTATTAGACGTCACCTTGGCTATTCATTTTCAAAATAAATTTCCCATCCAGACTTTCACATCCTAAAAACTTAGGACTGGTTCACGACTACGGTTTCCAAATTAAATTGCCCTTCAGCCCAAGCTGACTATAGGAATCATATATAAGACACATCTCAAAACGGAAAAATCAGCTAGGAGATTCATCAGCGAAATTTCTTCCAGCCGCAGCCTCAAGAGGACCCTAGCCAAGAAGGGCCGAAATATCGCTGAAGAATATCCTATACAGCTGATATTTCCGTTTTGAGTAATTTTTTATGTTTCCAAATTCCTTTAAAAACAAAAAAACTGCCACTGCCTCTTTATGGTAGGCCTACTCATGCCTCCAACGCTATGTCGTCCCGTGCCGTGCCTCTTTTAGTCGATCCCCTAATTCTGCAGATTCTGTGTGCATGAAAATATTTAGTTTATCAGAGTGAGGGGCGAGAATAATGTTCTAACGCGTGCCTTCTTTTAGGCTCTGGAGCTACGAACTCTCATTTACTTATCTACTTCCAATACTTGCTAATCTCTTTCTAATACTCGTGCCTCCTGCGCCATGTCGTGCCTCTTTTTAGTCGATCTCACGAATTTGCAATTCAAGTTTGTCTCTTGAGTACAAAGATTGTATTTGTATCTCAGGCGTTGAACGAAAAGGGATCGGCTCAAAAGATGCACGGCACGGCATGGCGAAGGAGGCCCGAGTAATACAAAGAGATTGACAGTTAATGGAAGTAGACAATTAAGTGAGAGTTCGAAACTCCAGATCCTAAAAGAAGGCAGGTTAGAACATTGTTCCTGCCCCTCACTCTGAAACCTGAAAGGACCCATTTAGTTTTCGTGCCTTCTTTTACTCCTTCTACACTATGTCGTGCTGTGCCGTGCCCCTCTTTAGTCAATCCCGAACGAAAGAACTGGGTCACAAACAAGTCCGTATCCAGAGGGGGTGTTATGGTGGTTGAACCCCCCCCCCCCCCCCCCCCGAAACATACAAAAATAATCATTTTTACAGGCTTTTCCCTCTGATCTATGTCTTTTTTGTACTTTTTTGTCCGACCTGCATGCAACCCCCCCCCCCCGAAAGGCGACCCCCCCCCCCCCCCCCCCCCCCGAAATAAATTCCTGGATACGGGCCTGGTCACAAACATAACATTTACCCTTTTTCGGCCGAGTGACCACTGACTTACGTTTGATAACGGAAAGGGCTCCCCACATGACCTTCCTCCATCGTGACTTGATGAGCCAGAAGCGGACCTTGGCGACGAGAACTCGCAGATTTTCTGGATCGGATTTCATAATCTGGTCGAATTCGGCGAATTTTCCGGGCCGGAAAAAAACCTTTGTCTGACCGAACTTGAAGTCAGCGTCGTTTAACCCGAGAGCCTTGAAGAGCGCCTAAGAGACAAAAAAGTGCTTACAATTTTTTCATTTTGCAAAATGCTATAGCACAAAGTATATAACAACAAAAATATATGATATTTGTAATGAAAAACCGGAAGGCCATATAAAGCATAAATAAATAACTATTATAGAAAACTAGAAACTAAGAAACAATGCTTCTGAACTCAAGTGCTTTATGTACATAATTACCAAGAGAAACAATTACTCTTGGGGACGTAACACGTACGATACCAAGAAGATCCCCAGCTTTCTACAAGACATTGAACCCTTCAAATGCGAAAGTTCCTTTTTTACAGTACAAAACCTAGCGCCCTGTCGAGATCTAGGATTCTCCTTTTCATTTTACCAACGTACCATAACTCTTCAAAAAAAATTCGAGAAGTCCAGAAATCAATACAGAACTTCTTATCTTGTCATGCGGACAGACGACCAGATTTCCTGGCCCGGGTTTCGACGCTTTCATGATAAAGTTTGACAAAAATTAACTTCTCCGTATGGAACTGATGATGCTGCGGAAACACCTGGCAGGAGTTACAGAGCACGACCGCCAGGCTCTGTTCACCTGCCCACATAGGAAGAAACGTAAAACAAAAGAATAGCTACGAACAACCACTCCCTCACAGTCAGATGTTTCATAACGGATAACACAGGGATGCGAAGTTTCAACAGTTAATGCGTAACAGATAACACTTCGGATGTTATCTGTTGTGTTTCAAAATGTTATGCATAATAAACATTACCATCAGGAAGAACCGAAAAACCGCCAAAAAGTATCTGCTGAGTTTTCAGACATCATGACGATAAGGAATAAAGTCAGTAGATGCTTTTTTGGCTCTTCCTAACAGAGCTTGTTATGCATATTAACATTTCATGAATAACGTTTTCATACAACAGATAACGTCCGAAGTGTCATCTGTTACGCATTATCTGTTGAAACGGCGCATCCTCGTTTTATCTTTTACGAACCTTCGGACAGTGTAAGCAGGGGCGTCACGACTGGGGGGGAGGGGGGCCCAATGCTGTCGGCCAGTCGGTAAAAAAATAACCGAGTCGGCGCGAAGAGCCGCGATTTTTCGTTAAAACAGTTGATTTTTTTTCATGAAAACAGTCGTTTTTTCTGGAAATTGGTCGATTTTTCGTCAAAATAGTCGTTTTTCCTGAAAATCAGTGGATTTTTGTGAAAATCAGTCGATTTTTTTCTAACTGTTATTTTTTGTTGTTGAAAACAGTCGTTTTTCTGCAGAAACAGTCGCAAAAAATTACCAGCCAGTCGGTAAATGCCTGCCCCCCCCCCCACAAACAATTTGGCTAGTAACGCCTCTGAGTGTAAGACCAACCACTTCTCAGAAAACGGGCTTCTCAAAAAACGGGCTTCTCAGAAAACGTGGTAGGTTCTGCTGTTCCGTCGAAGGCGATAATAGGGTAAAAAAATAAGGCTATGAAGGGAGAGAAAAATACCTACCTTGCAGAACATCCTAGCATCAAGCCTCGCCAGCTCAGGGGGCAAGTACTGCTTGTACATGGCGTACAAGTCGCTAAACGGTGCGCGGGACGGGAAGCCTTCCTGCATTAGCTGAAGTACGGTCGTCATTCCACTGCACTGAAGCTGGGAAAGGATAAGGCCTCCTTCGAAGTGATGGTCGATCATCTTGATGTTCGGCTTGATGCATCGGACGAAATTTGTACCCTGGAGGTAAGTGAATATTGTCAATTTATCTTGCTTCAAAAGCGCACATTTCTTCGTATACCCTTTCCAAATACTCTATACGACTCAGTAGAAAACACGCCAGTGCTCCTCAGGAAGAAGGAGTAAAAGTCTCCATAACGACTCAGACTCAACAACTCAAATCCTGTGTCAAACAATCACGGCGATCTTATGGAGCAGCTGTGATACCCGGGGTGATACGGCTTCTGGCTCTTCCGCTAGGTACCCGACGATTTTGCATGAGCAAGGAGAGTTATTCATCAAGAGTATAGCTAAAATGTTAATTAGGTGTTTGTTATTGGGTTGGGACTCGGGAAAGGTGGTTGAGTTCTTTACCAAGGGGTTAGAACAGTGCAATGGTATTTAAAACTGGCGACGATCTGCTGTAGTCTTTCATCCGAGTCGGAAGCCCAGTAGATGGAACAACGTTTTAAAGGGTCAAGTACCTGCGAAAAGCGATACAAATACAACCAACGACCAACAGCCAACGACCATTGTTATGAAGGATGAACGTGTGGTAGGCGGGGTTTAATGGATAAGGCTCCTGGGGTGTGGGCTGAAGACATTCTGACATCGTAGGTGCCTACTAGCCCCAGGACCAGTCAGGAAACCGGGCATAAGAGACAAGGGGAAGTCTCAGGGAATTCTACAGCTCAGCCGCAGTCAATCCAGAATCCCTAATCAAGCTGGTTCACACACTAGCGAAGCTGGAATTCACATATCCAGTCAAGCCCGAGGCCTATACTAGCCGAGATGGACCATTACATTGGTTATTTGAATTTATGAAACCATTTACAGGAGTACACAACATGTGTACGTAGATAATGCACAACACTGGGCCCTAAGTAAATATGTAACTTGATCCTTGCCATAAATAAAACGTAAGGTAACCGAGGTCTTACTCCGACCATTAATTAATATTGATTGTAAAACACATTAAAGGACACCTGAACAATGAAACATACTTGAACACACCATGGAGAATGCATTTACAGACATGGTCACGGAGAGCATTCTTCTCCTGAGCGTGACGTTTTCAAAATAGGGATGTTCGTTTCTGGAGGTTTGCACATGCAGACTCCAAGACAAAAAGCGCAATTCATTCAAATCGTGTACAGCGTTGGCTGGATCGTACTGGAATTTCTTCTAGATATACGTTTGGGCTTAACTGGTTAAAAGATATTCCAGAAGAAGGGTTGACTGGAGACATTTGTTCATTTCTAAAACTGTTCGGTACTGAAATAAGGACAGGTGCAAAATGTAGCAAAAATCATAGTTTGGAAACACTATTTCGTATTTGGATTGGGTTTTCTGCAGGCAATGTTAACGGAAGTCATACAGATAGGGATGATACTTGGTACTCTTCATTCAGGTGTCCTTAGATGTAAAAAAGACCAAAAGTTTCGTTGGGTTCTAAAAATGTAATATCTGATTCAGACAATTGCGGCTTATAGATATCCGGTCTTTGTCAGACTACTTGAACATTTTTACTATTTAAAATTTTGAACAGATTACGGCCAATTACCAATCATCTGAGAAAACCAAGTTCAGATATGGATTCAGCATGTGTCTTTACCCCTATACATCATATCTACTTTGACGAAATTCATCGAAACTTCCTGCCTTACTTCTAACAAATTTCCGGTTTCGGACCGATTACGGGTGAACTACGGTACTTGTCCGGCAAAAAACTAAAGCTCAAAAGGAATGTTAGTAGGCTATTTTATCCCTATATCCTACCTCTAATCAACTTCACATAAAGTCCAAATTTGAACAAATATTCAGGTTTTGGCCAGATTCCGGTCGAACTGTTTGTCCGGCGAGAAAATAATTTTCATATACGGATTCACCATGCCGCTTTACCGATACATCGAACCTCTAATCAACTTAAGATAAGACTTTTAGTTATAACAAAATTTTCAATTTCAGCCGGATTCGGGGTGGACTGTATGTCCGGGTAGAAAATTGTTGCCATATATGGATTCAGCATGTCTCTTGCCTCTAAATGGAACATTAAAATTCAAATAAAACTTTTACTTTTAACAAAATTCCCGGTTTTGGCCGGATTCCCGCCGAACTACTTGTCCGGGTAGAAAATGATTTTCATATACGGCTTCAGCATGTTTACTTGCCCCTAAATCGAACATCCAATCAACTTCAAATAAAACTTTTACTTTTAACAAATTTTCCGGTTTTGGCCGGCTTCCGGACGAACTAATTGTCAGGCCAAAAAATAAGCTTCATATATGGATCCAGCATAGACATGATCTCGGATCAAGTTTCGGTCGTGTCTCAGGTGGATTTCTCGACTGGCTAAATAAAACGGCTTTAAACCGTGACAAGGCAGTAACAAGAAGACAAGGAGGACTCAAATCGAACGCAGCTTTACGTTAATAAGTGATGGGTAACTAGACTGTCCTATCTCAGTCGCTTGTTCATGGTCTGGAACTTAACTGCATTTCGCTTTTCCCAGCAGCATCATTTCTCAGACGGACTTTGTCCTAGAGACGCACAGTAACAGCGGGAGGAAGGCTTCAAGGCTTACCGTGCTTTTTAGCTTCTCCATCAGCTCTCCAAGCTGAGTTTTGAACTTATTTCCGACGCTGATGAACGTGAGTTTCCCTTTTTGTGCAGCGGTGCCACTATTTCCGAACAAATTCCGGACGAACTTGTTCTCGGCTTCCATGATGATAGCTTCCAAAGAGGCGTGGAGGGCGTCGTTGTTCTTCTCGATGAATTTAGCCTAGAATCAAACAGTTTTCCAAGCACAAGCGCAGAACCACCACATTTTCAACTGTAAATAACCAAGTCACTTGCCCCTTCTTACGCTCTGTACCGAGAGTACCCAGTACCGAGACTCGTCTACCTTGGCAAAATTTGTAGACAAACTTTGTCTGGAATTGGCAGGAGAGGGGGGGGGGGGTGAGTATTGTTAGGTGCTAGCACGAATCAATTTGAATTTCCGCGCTTCATACATACTGTCATGCCACCTGAACCTCGTTTTAGTTGCAACAGTGGTGAAGAAGAAGCTTCTTTGCTTCTGCACAAGATGCGTTTTTGGATTCACTGCCTGCAAGATTTCTTCTTTTAGGCAGTGGTGAATTCGACGATATATGAATAATATAGGAAGATAGGTTTGGCACAAGATGGGACAGGTTTTAGAGGTTTTTGGGATCCCAAAACGTAAGTTGAGGGATACCTATGACTTCGCAAAAGTTGTCCGTCTGTCCGTCCGTCCGTCCGTCCGTCTGTAAGCACGATAACTCTCGAAGGGAATGAGATATTTTGATGAAACTTGGTGTGAGGATTCGTTGGGTCGGCGGACCAGTCGAGTTCGTAAATGGGCTTTGTAGCCCTACATTTAGGGGTGGGGGAGGGGGTTCAAATTAAGGGGCAAACAAAATATTTTGAAACAGCTAATGTGATAGTCGATTATGGGGTAAGAAGACATGCTGAACACGATGGTGAAAACCATTTTGTAATCGGACAAGTAGTTCGCCCGGAATCCGGCCAAAACCGGAAAGTTTGTTAAAAGTAAAAGTTTTATTTGAAGTTGATTAGATGTTTGATTTAGAGGTAGGAAGAAATGCTGAAGACGATGGTCAAAACCATTTTCTCGATTTTCTAGAGTTCGGCCGAAACCGGGAAATTGGCAGAAGTGGCAGGAACTTTTCGTCAAAACAGATATGACTTATACGGGTAAACACACATGCTGAATCCATAGCTGAACTTGGTTTTCTCAGATGATTAGCTATTTGGCCTTAATCTGTTTCTGAAATTTAATTGTAAGAATGTTCAAGGATTCTGGCGATGACTGGATCTGGCTAAGACAAGACCCAGTTGTCTGGATCAGATATTGAATTTTTGGGATCCCATCGAAAAGTTTGGTCTTGTTTAAGAGGTTGAAGTCAAAATGCCAAGGCCACATAACAGATCGTTTCACTAAAATATAAGGCGTATTCTCGCCGTTCCCCGAGGACTCCATGAGGAATCGAAAGGGACGGTGGAAATAGAGGGAGTCACTCCACACGAACTCCACGTACGGAAAACAACGAGAACACGGGGAATGCTTCCGAAATGGATGCTTCGAACAAACAGAAAAAATGTGCTTTTGGCAAAATTAGTCTGGATCCATTTTATTTTTGGTTTTGTTCCTTCTGATTGTTTTTAATTAATTTGTCACGACACCAGAAAAACTTGATTCCCCTCCGAATCTGAAAGGGAGTCCTTTTTGATGATGGTTAAGATAATCGGAGCATTCCCTGTCCATAAGGACTCGCGAGAATACGGGGAGTGAGTCCCTGGGACAAACAACAAGAGCTGTAAGCTCATATGGCACTTGCATGTGTCAAGATGATTTGATTAATCAAAAGTAAGTTTCGACTTTGCGGTTGAGATGCGCGCTATAAGGGAGCTGGAACTTCATTTGTAAGCAAAACCCTTGAGGCAAAACTGCTAATGGGCTGATGGGCATCACGAAAATGCAGATATTGCTTAAAAGTATTTTTTTTTACTTTGCGGTCAAGATTGGTACTTTAAGGAATAATCGGATTTGGGAACTAGCAATTTCTAAGCAAATGTTGTTGAGTCTCCAATATTCCAGCGAAGTTTCATCGTCCTAGCACATCTGGAAGTACCTTAACGCGCGATCACCGGAATCCCAGACCCCCCTCCCCCTCCTCCAACTCCACCCACAATAACCGGAGCCAATCCGGTTCTGTAAATGATTAATCCAGAGCATCTGTTTGTCATTCCCACGAAGTTCGATCCAGATCACACCAGTCTAAGCGGGTCAAGTATTTTCCGCCCTCCCCCCGATAATTGCCGGATTCGGTCCGGAAATGAAAAAGGTGACAAGAGAAAAATGTCCTCTGTTTAATTATTAAATTTCACTCGAATCCGATCACCCGTTCCAAAGATACACATGACTCAATATTCCGGATTCCCCTCCCTCAACTCCCCCCCCCCAAGATTATCATATCGAGGATTTTTTTTTTATTCCAAGTCAGTTTGACCGGGTCCCTGATATGCCTTCCAAGTTTGGTCGTGAAAATCCCCCAAAAAACGGAATTCCGGGATACCCCTCCTCCCCCCCCCCCCTCAAGTGTCCGGATCCAGTCAAATTATGTAAAAGATTTACATGGACCAGATGTTTGTTCTTCCCAGCAAGTTTCACTCCGATACCATCATTCTAACCGTTTCTTGAGATTTCCGGTCCACCCCCCCCCCACCCCACCCAGCTCTCCCGCGGTGCACGTAGCCAATCCGATTCAGCAAATGACTTACCTAGAGCATCTGTTTGTTCTTCCCACAAAGTTCCATCCCGATCCCTCAATTCTAAACGGGGCACGTATTTTCCGCTCCCCCCCCCCCAATAGTTGCCGGATCCGGTCCGGATATGAAAAAAATCATCGGAGAAATGTCCTCTGTTGAATTCTTAAATTTCACTCGAATCCGATCACCCATTCCAAAATTACGCATGACTGAAAATTTCGGATTCCCCTCCCTCCACTCCCCCCACCATTATCTGATCGACAAAATTTTTATTTTGAAGTCAGTTTGATTGGGTCCCTGATATGCCTGCCAAGTTTCATCGTGAAAATCCCCAAAACCACCATCACCGGAATTCCGGGACCCCCCCCCCCCATAAGTGTCCGGATCAAGTACAATGGTCCAAAGGACTTATCTAGAGCAGATGCTTGTTCTTCCCAGCAAGTTTCACTCCGATCCCTCCATTCTAACCGTTTCTTGAAATTTCCGGTCTCCCCCCCCCAACTCCCCCCTGGCTACCGAATCCGGTCAAGACTTTAAACGGGACATTACAGATATATATTCTGTTCAGTTATGAAGTTTCATTACAATCCGATCATCCGTTCGAAAGTTACACACTTCTCAATTTCCCGGATTCCCCTGCGGATTCCCATCCCTCCACTCCCCCACCATTATCTGATCGACAATATTTTTATTTTGAAGTCAGTTTGATTGGGTCCCTGATATGCCTGCCAAGTTTCATCGTGAAAATCCAAAAAACCACCATCACCGGAATTCCGGGACCCCCCCCCCCCATAAGTGTCCGGATCCAGTACAATGGTCTAAAGGACTTATCTAGAGCAGATGCTTGTTCTTCCCAGCAAGTTTCACTCCGATCCCTCCATTCTAACCGTTTCTTGAAATTTCCGGTCTCCCCCCCCCCCCAACTCCCCCCTGGCTACCGAATCCGGTCAAGAATTTAAACGGGACATTATAGATATATATTCTCTTCAGTTTTGAAGTTTCATTACAATCCGATCATCCGTTCGAAAGTTACACACTTCTCAGTTTCCCGGATTCCCCTGCCCTCCACCTCCCCCCCAAAATGGTCGGATCAGAAAAATGATTATTCCTAATTTTGTTTGGTCGGGTCTCTGATACGCCTGCCAAGTTTCATGGTCCTAGCACAACTGGAAGTACCCTAACTCGAAAAAGTGTGACAAAATGCCCTAAATTTTCAAGTTTCCAGCGCCCCCACTTCCCGGGAAACTGATTATTTCCAGGTTAGTTTGGTCGGGTCCTTGATATTCCTGCCAAGTTTCATTGTCCTAGCTCATCATGAAGTACCCTAACTCGAAAAAGTGTGACAAAATGCCCTAAATTTTCAAGTTTCGAGCGCCCCCACTCCCCCGCATATGGTCGGATCGGGAAACTGATTACTTCCAGGTTCGTTTGGTCGGGTCCTTGATATTCCTGCCAAGTTTCATTGTCCTAGCTCATCTAGAAGTACCCTAACTCAGAAAAAAGTGACAACATGCCCTAAATTTGCAAGTTTCCAGCGCCCCGCACTCCCCCCCATATGGTCGGATCGGGAAACTGATTATTTCCAGGTTAGTTTGGTCGGGTCCCTGATATGCCTGCCAAGTTTCATTGTCCTAGCACATCTGGAAGTACCCTAACTCGGATATGTGGGACAAAAAACTCGGACCGACCGACAGACCGACAGACCGACAGACGGAATTGTGATCGGTATATGGCACTTGAGCCAGAGGCTGCAAGTGCCATAAAAACGCAGGGACTCCTCTAAAGGAGTCCTCGGGGAACGGCGAGAATACGCCTATAACTGTTCTTCTAAACCGTATTGCTATGAATGTTGAAAGCTTAGACCAAAAAACAACCCGAATTCCGCAAACACGCTAGATATCACGTGTTTTCCCAAATTTACGGCAAACTATACAGCATTTTGCTTGAAGGAATCCACATATTCGGCTTCAGAAATGTCAAATTCTTCTAAAAAATGACACATACCCCAAACAAGAGCTGTAAGCTCATATGGCACTTGCATGTGTCAAGATGATTTGATTGATCAAGAGTAAGTTTCGACTTTGCGGTTGAGATGTGCGCTATAAGGGAGCTGGAACTTCATTTGTAAGCAAAACCCTTGAGGCAAAACTGCTAATGGGCTGATGGGCATCACGAAAATGCATATATTGCTTAAAAGTATTTTTTTTACTTTGCGGTCAAGATTGGTACTTTAAGGAATAATCGGATTTGGGAAGTAGCAATTTCTAAGCAAATGTTGTTGAGTCTCCAATATTCCAGCGAAGTTTCATCGTCCTAGCACATCTGGAAGTACCTTAACGCGCGATCACCGGAATCCCAGACCCCCCTCCCCCTCCTCCAACTCCACCCACAATAACCGGAGCCAATCCTGTTCTGTAAATGATTAATCCAGAGCATCTGTTTGTCATTCCCACGAAGTTCGATCCAGATCACACCAGTCTAAGCGGGTCAAGTATTTTCCGCCCTCCCCCCGATAATTGCCGGATTCGGTCCGGAAATGAAAAAGGTCACAAGAGAAAAATGTCCTCTGTTTAATTATTAAATTTCACTCGAATCCGATCATCCGTTCCAAAGTTACGCATGACTCAATATTCCGGATTCCCCTCCCTCAACTCCCCCCCCCCAAGATTTTCATATCGAGGATTTTTTTTTTTATTCCAAGTCAGTTTGACCGGGTCCCTGATATGCCTTCCAAGTTTCGTCGTGAAAATCCCCCAAAAATGGAATTCCGGGATACCCCTCCCCCCCCCCCCCTAAAGTGTCCGGATCCAGTCAAATTATGTAAAAGATTTATATGGACCAGATGTTTGTTCTTCCCAGCAAGTTTCACTCCGATACCATCATTCTAACCGTTTCTCCAGATTTCCGGTCCACCCCCCCCCCCCGCACCCCACCCAGCTCCCCCACGGTGCACGTAGCCAATCCGATTCAGCAAATGACTTACCTAGAGCATCTGTTTGTTCTTCCCACAAAGTTCCATCCCGATCCCTCCATTCTAAACGGGGCACGTATTTCCCCCCCCCCCCCCAATAGTTGCCGGATCCGGTCCGGATATGAAAAAAATCATCGGAGAAATGTCCTCTGTTGAATTCTTAAATTTCACTCGAATCCGATCAACCATTCTAAAATTACGCATGACTGAAAATTTCGGATTCCCCTCCCTCCACTCCCCCCACCATTATCTGATCGACAAAATTTTTATTTTGAAGTCAGTTTGATTGGGTCCCTGATATGCCTGCCAAGTTTCATCGTGAAAGTCCCCAAAACCACCATCACCGGAATTTCGGGACCCCCCCCCCATAAGTGTCCGGATCAAGTACAATGGCCTAAAGGACTTATCTAGAGCAGATGCTTGTTCTTCCCAGCAAGTTTCACTCCGATCCCTCCATTCTAACCGTTTCTTGAAATTTCCGGTCTCCCCCCCCAACTCCCCCCTGGCTACCGAATCCGGTCAAGACTTTAAACGGGACATTACAGATATATATTCTGTTCAGTTATGAAGTTTCATTACAATCCGATCATCCGTTCGAAAGTTACACACTTCTCAATTTCCCGGATTCCCCTGCGGATTCCCCTCCCTCCACTCCCCCACCATTATCTGATCAACAATATTTTTATTTTGAAGTCAGTTTGATTGGGTCCCTGATATGCCTGCCAAGTTTCATCGTGAAAATCCAAAAAACCACCATCACCGGAATTCCGGCCCCCCCCCCCCCCATAAGTGTCCGGATCCAGTACAATGGTCTAAAGGACTTATCTAGAGCAGATGCTTGTTCTTCCCAGCAAGTTTCACTCCGATCCCTCCATTCTAACCGTTTCTTGAAATTTCCGGTCTCCCCCCCCCCCCCCAACTCCCCCCTGGCTACCGAATCCGGTCAAGACTTTAAACGGGACATTACAGATATATATTCTCTTCAGTTATGAAGTTTCATTACAATCCGATCATCCGTTCGAAAGTTACACACTTCTCAGTTTCCCGGATTCCCCTGCCCTCCACCCCCCCCCCCAAAATGGTCGGATCAGAAAACTGATTATTCCTAATTTTGTTTGGTCGGGTCTCTGATATGCCTGCCAAGTTTCATGGTCCTAGCACAACTGGAAGTACCCTAACTCGAAAAAGTGTGACAAAATGCCCTAAATTTTCAAGTTTCCAGCGCCCCGCACTCCCCCCCATATGGTCGGATCGGGAAACTGATTATTTCCAGGTTAGTTTGGTCGGGTCCGTGATATTCCTGCCAAGTTTCATTGTCCTAGCTCATCTGGAAGTACCCTCACTCGAAAAAGTGTGACAAAATGCCCTAAATTTTCAAGTTTCCAGCGCCCCAACTCCCCCGCATATGGTCGGATCGGGAAACTTATTATCTCCAGGTTACTTTGGTCAGGTCCCTGATATTCCTGCCAAGTTTCATTGTCCTAGCTCATCTGGAAGTACCCTAACTCGAAAAAGTGTGACAAAATGCCCTAAATTTTCAAGTTTCGAGCGCCCCCACTCCCCCGCATATGGTCGGATCGGGAAACTGATTATTTCCAGGTTCGTTTGGTCGGGTCCCTGATATTCCTGCCAAGTTTCATTGTCCTAGCTCGTCTAGAAGTACCCTAACTCAGAAAAAAAGTGACAAAATGCCCTAAATTTGCAAGTTTCCAGCGCCCCGCACTCCCCCCCATATGGTCGGATCGGGAAACTGATTATTTCCAGGTTAGTTTGGTCGGGTCCCTGATATGCCTGCCAAGTTTCATTGTCCTAGCACATCTGGAAGTACCCTAACTCGGATATGTGGGACAAAAAAACTCGGACCGACCGACAGACCGACAGACCGACAGACCGACAGACCGACAGACGGAATTGTGATCGGTATATGGCACTTGAGCCAGAGGCTGCAAGTGCCATAAAAATACAAAACAAATGGGTCTTTGCGGCATACCGCAAAATATCCCGCAGTTCGGTTCTAGGACACGGCGGAAATACCGCGTTTTCATGAGGCCGGCACCGCGAAGCATTGTCGGTCGAGTGGCCACTGAACTGGAAGGCTGTCAGTTCAGTTGCCTAACAAGACCAGTAGAACAACATATTTGAGTTGTTTGCTATTGGAAATTGATGTTTTCCTGATTCTGAACTTATCTTGCATTGTCATTACGCTGTACATGTGTAAATACGAACACCTACAACTAAATTTTGTTGCTTTACTGAACAACTAACTTACTGTTTGATAGCAGACACCACCCGCGAAATGACGAATAAGAAACCCCTCATCGTCCCGGATTTCCCTATGATCTCTCAGCCTAGACTTTCTTGGTAAGTCGAGTCTGAAATGGTTGCCAAGTTGGCTGTGTAGTACGCTGGTGAAGTGATTGTGACTAGGCTTGGGTAGTTTGGATTCTTCGTCGAGCAAGGTGAAGATACCAGTAGTCTTGTGCTCGATTAGGTCTAGAAGAAGAAGAACAAGTTAAGTCTAAGAAGAACATCTTAGGTGGCTAGGTATCAGAGCAAAATAAAACTAAGGCAGAGCAAAATAACACTAGGGAGTAGTGTCAAGACCTATGCTTTCCTTGCTTCGCAAATGGGCCATGCTCATAGCGCCACCCACTACGCTCGCGACATTTAAAGCGAGACATTGTGGGTAGAGAAATTTCTAGAAAAGCTAAGATGCGGTCTACACACATCGAGGAAACAGGGGAGGTTGTATCTTTTTTTTTGCTGTTTACAGAATATGAAATTATTGGAGCGAGCGCTGGTGCACGACCGATTAAGTTTCAGTAGGGACCTTCACTATCGCTAGTGGTGCTAGTGTCGCTGCTATTCGAGTGCGTTTAACTTTTTTCAAGTCTTGGCGCTACTCCCTAGTATTATTTTGCTCTGCACTAGGGAGTAGTGCCAAGACTTGACAAAATTGACAAACACTCGAATATCAGCGAAACTAGCACCACTAGCGATAGAGAACGTCCCTATACTGAAACTCATTCAGTCGTTCAACAGCGCTGGCTCTGATAATTTCATATCCTGAACATAGCGAAAAAATGATACAGCCTCCATTGTTTCGTTGGTGTGGGCAGACCGCAGCTTTGGTCTACTAGACATTTCTGACCACAATTTTGTCTCGCTATAAATGCCGCAAGCGTAATGGGCGGTGCTACGAGTTTGGCCCGTTTGCAAAGCATGGAAAGCATAGGTCTTGGCGCTACTCCCTAGTGTTATTTTGTTCTGCTGTGTAGGTGCAATATTACAACATGGTAAATTTATTATTACTTTTATTCATTTGTGATCCTTTGAAACTGAACAGTATCGTTTCATCGCAAATACCATGTCAAACAATTATATAAGGTGGGAATTTTTTAAAATAACAGATCAAAGAAAATTACGCACCACGTACTAGAAGTACCCAACATTTTTTCTTAGCGTCCCACTCCGAAGTTCAGCAAAATACAAAGTAATAAACCCCACCGAAAAAATACATAAAACTGAAGCAAGTGCTCGAGCAAGAGCTTTAAATGCTTGCGCAAACCATATACTAACTCGATCCGTGGTATAGATTTTAGTATTATACTTAGTTCGTGTATATATTTTCTTTAGTTTCTTTTCTTTTTCTTTATGCACCCCGCTTTTTCCCTTTTGTAAGCGGGCAAAAATCAATGTATATAAACAAACAACTGAACAACACTAGAGAAATATTAGTAGGTCTTCGTTTCAACAGAACAGAAAAAAAAATATCAGCGCATTTTTTTTTCAGGAAAAGGAAATATGTATACGGATCGTGTCCTTTCATAGATTTTTTTTTATCTTACTATACAACACCTCCAAATAGGAATATCGAAAGATTTGCGTTAAAGAACAGGAGATACACGACCACAGCCGGCGTCGTCAATTTACGTTGCAATAAAAAGGATCATTTCTTTTTTTTTAAATCCCGCGTAGCATTTTTTCTATAAAATCTTGTTTTCGAATTTTTGGGCTACGACTCCTCCACTCGGTAACGTTAATATTTTCTTAAACTCTTTAACGTTCCATAAAAAAAAACTACAAATTTATACTTCAAAACTATAATCTTTATTTCAACTATTAAACTATTTTATGAATTTCAAATTACAAATCTACATTTTATCTGTTAATGAATGAAAAAATTTATTTCCCATCAAAATTTGGCCCGAGGGGACCTAGGGGAACTCCAACCGTACTCAATTGCTACAAACTATCTTCAACAAACACGCAACCACGATATCTAAAAACAACCTACTTTTCAAGTCTAAAATTCAAACTTCAATATTTGAATTTTGGCCTATATTCTAATTTAATCATTTTTATGGCACTTGCAGCCTCTGGCTCAAGTGCCATATACCGATCACAATTCCGTCTGTCGGTCTGTCGGTCTGTCGGTCTGTCGGTCTGTCGGTCGGTCCGAGTTTTTTTGTCCCACATATCCGAGTTAGGGTACTTCCAGATGTGCTAGGACAATGAAACTTGGCAGGCATATCAGGGACCCAACCAAACTAACCTGGAAATAATCAGTTTCCCGATCCGACCATATGGGGGGGAGTGCGGGGCGCTGGAAACTTGCAAATTTAGGGCATTTTGTCACTTTTTTCTGAGTTAGGGTACTTCTAGATGAGCTAGGACAATGAAACTTGGCAGGAATATCAGGGACCCGACCAAACGAACCTGGAAATAATCAGTTTCCCGATCCGACCATATGCGGGGGAGTGGGGGCGCTCGAAACTTGAAAATTTAGGGCATTTTGTCACACTTTTTCGAGTTAGGGTACTTCCAGATGAGCTAGGACAATGAAACTTGGCAGGAATATCAGGGACCTGACCAAAGTAACCTGGAAATAATAAGTTTCCCGATCCGACCATATGCGGGGGAGTTGGGGCGCTGGAAACTTGAAAATTTAGGGCATTTTGTCACACTTTTTCGAGTGAGGGTACTTCCAGATGAGCTAGGACAATGAAACTTGGCAGGAATATCACGGACCCGACCAAACTAACCTGGAAATAATCAGTTTCCCGATCCGACCATATGGGGGGGAGTGCGGGGCGCTGGAAACTTGAAAATTTAGGGCATTTTGTCACACTTTTTCGAGTTAGGGTACTTCCAGTTGTGCTAGGACCATGAAACTTGGCAGGCATATCAGAGACCCGACCAAACAAAATTAGGAATAATCAGTTTTCTGATCCGACCATTTTGGGGGGGGGGGTGGAGGGCAGGGGAATCCGGGAAACTGAGAAGTGTGTAACTTTCGAACGGATGATCGGATTGTAATGAAACTTCATAACTGAAGAGAATATATATCTGTAATGTCCCGTTTAAAGTCTTGACCGGATTCGGTAGCCAGGGGGGAGTTGGGGGGGGGGAGACCGGAAATTTCAAGAAACGGTTAGAATGGAGGGATCGGAGTGAAACTTGCTGGGAAGAACAAGCATCTGCTCTAGATAAGTCCTTTAGACCATTGTACTGGATCCGGACACTTATGGGGGGGGGGGGCCGGAATTCCGGTGATGGTGGTTTTTTGGATTTTCACGATGAAACTTGGCAGGCATATCAGGGACCCAATCAAACTGACTTCAAAATAAAAATATTGTTGATCAGATAATGGTGGGGGAGTGGAGGGAGGGGAATCCGCAGGGGAATCCGGGAAATTGAGAAGTGTGTAACTTTCGAACGGATGATCGGATTGTAGTGAAACTTCATAACTAAACAGAATATATATCTGTAATGTCCCGTTTAAAGTCTTGACCGGATTCGGTAGCCAGGGGGGAGTTGGGGGGGGGGAGACCGGAAATTTCAAGAAACGGTTAGAATGGAGGGATCGGAGTGAAACTTGCTGGGAAGAACAAGCATCTGCTCTAGATAAGTCCTTTAGGCCATTGTACTTGATCCGGACACTTATGGGGGGGGGGGGGGGTCCCAGAATTCCGGTGATGGTGGTTTTGGGGACTTTCACGATGAAACTTGGCAGGCATATCAGGGACCCAATCAAACTGACTTCAAAATAAAAATTTTGTCGATCAGATAATGGTGGGGGGAGTGGAGGGAGGGGAATCCGAAATTTTCAGTCATGCGTAATTTTAGAATGGTTGATCGGATTCGAGTGAAATTTAAGAATTCAACAGAGGACATTTCTCCGATGATTTTTTTCATATCCGGACCGGATCCGCAACTATTGGGGGGGGAGGAAATACGTGCCCCGTTTAGAATGGAGGGATCGGGATGGAACTTTGTGGGAAGAACAAACAGATGCTCTAGGTAAGTCATTTGCTGAATCGGATTGGCTACGTGCACCGCGGGGGAGCTGGGTGGGGTGGGGGGGGGGTGGACCGGAAATCTCGAGAAACGGTTAGAATGATGGTATCGGAGTGAAACTTGCTGGGAAGAACAAACATCTGGTCCATATAAATCTTTTACATAATTTGACTGGATCCGGACACTTGAGGGGGGGGGAGGAGGGGTATCCCGGAATTCCGTTTTTGGGGGATTTTCACGACGAAACTTGGAAGGCATATCAGGGACCCGGTCAAACTGACTTGGAATAAAACAAGAGCTGTAAGCTCATATGGCACTTGCATGTGTCAAGATGATTTGATTGATCAAGAGTAAGTTTCGACTTTGCGGTTGAGATGCGCGCTATAAGGGAGCTGGAACTTCATTTGTAAGCAAAACCCTTGAGGCAAAACTGCTAATGGGCTGATGGGCATCACGAAAATGCATATATTGCTTAAAAGTATTTTTTTTACTTTGCGGTCAAGATTGGTACTTTAAGGAATAATCGGATTTGGGAAGTAGCAATTTCTAAGCAAATGTTGTTGAGTCTCCAATATTCCAGCGAAGTTTCATCGTCCTAGCACATCTGGAAGTACCTTAACGCGCGATCACCGGAATCCCAGACCCCCCTCCCCCTCCTCCAACTCCACCCACAATAACCGGAGCCAATCCTGTTCTGTAAATGATTAATCCAGAGCATCTGTTTGTCATTCCCACGAAGTTCGATCCAGATCACACCAGTCTAAGCGGGTCAAGTATTTTCCGCCCTCCCCCCGATAATTGCCGGATTCGGTCCGGAAATGAAAAAGGTCACAAGAGAAAAATGTCCTCTGTTTAATTATTAAATTTCACTCGAATCCGATCACCCGTTCCAAAGTTACGCATTACTCAATATTCCGGATTCCCCTCCCTCAACTCCCCCCCCCCCAAGATTATCTTATCGAGGATTTTTTTTTTATTCCAAGTCAGTTTGACCGGGTCCCTGATATGCCTTCCAAGTTTCGTCGTGAAAATCCCCCAAAAACGGAATTCCGGGATACCCCTCCTCCCCCCCCTCAAGTGTCCGGATCCAGTCAAATTATGTAAAAGATTTATATGGACCAGATGTTTGTTCTTCCCAGCAAGTTTCACTCCGATACCATCATTCTAACCGTTTCTCGAGATTTCCGGTCCACCCCCCCCCCCCACCCCACCCAGCTCCCCCGCGGTGCACGTAGCCAATCCGATTCAGCAAATGACTTACCTAGAGCATCTGTTTGTTCTTCCCACAAAGTTCCATCCCGATCCCTCCATTCTAAACGGGGCACGTATTTTCCCCCCCCCCCTCCCAATAGTTGCCGGATCCGGTCCGGATATGAAAAAAATCATCGGAGAAATGTCCTCTGTTGAATTCTTAAATTTCACTCGAATCCGATCAACCATTCTAAAATTACGCATGACTGAAAATTTCGGATTCCCCTCCCTCCACTCCCCCCACCATTATCTGATCGACAAAATTTTTATTTTGAAGTCAGTTTGATTGGGTCCCTGATATGCCTGCCAAGTTTCATCGTGAAAGTCCCCAAAACCACCATCACCGGAATTCCGGGACCCCCCCCCCCCCCCATAAGTGTCCGGATCAAGTACAATGGCCTAAAGGACTTATCTAGAGCAGATGCTTGTTCTTCCCAGCAAGTTTCACTCCGATCCCTCCATTCTAACCGTTTCTTGAAATTTCCGGTCTCCCCCCCCCCAACTCCCCCCTGGCTACCGAATCCGGTCAAGACTTTAAACGGGACATTACAGATATATATTCTGTTCAGTTATGAAGTTTCATTACAATCCGATCATCCGTTCGAAAGTTACACACTTCTCAATTTCCCGGATTCCCCTGCGGATTCCCCTCCCTCCACTCCCCCACCATTATCTGATCAACAATATTTTTATTTTGAAGTCAGTTTGATTGGGTCCCTGATATGCCTGCCAAGTTTCATCGTGAAAATCCAAAAAACCACCATCACCGGAATTCCGCCCCCCCCCCCCATAAGTGTCCGGATCCAGTACAATGGTCTAAAGGACTTATCTAGAGCAGATGATTGTTCTTCCCAGCAAGTTTCACTCCGATCCCTCCATTCTAACCGTTTCTTGAAATTTCCGGTCTCCCCCCCCCCCAACTCCCCCCTGGCTACCGAATCCGGTCAAGACTTTAAACGGGACATTACAGATATATATTCTCTTCAGTTATGAAGTTTCATTACAATCCGATCATCCGTTCGAAAGTTACACACTTCTCAGTTTCCCGGATTCCCCTGCCCTCCACCCCCCCCCCCAAAATGGTCGGATCAGAAAACTGACTATTCCTAATTTGGTTTGGTCGGGTCTCTGATATGCCTGCCAAGTTTCATGGTCCTAGCACAACTGGAAGTACCCTAACTCGAAAAAGTGTGACAAAATGCCCTAAATTTTCAAGTTTCCAGCGCCCCGCACTCCCCCCCATATGGTCGGATCGGGAAACTGATTATTTCGAGGTTAGTTTGGTCGGGTCCGTGATATTCCTGCCAAGTTTCATTGTCCTAGCTCATCTGGAAGTACCCTCACTCGAAAAAGTGTGACAAAATGCCCTAAATTTTCAAGTTTCCAGCGCCCCAACTCCCCCGCATATGGTCGGATCGGGAAACTTATTATTTCCAGGTTACTTTGGTCAGGTCCCTGATATTCCTGCCAAGTTTCATTGTCCTAGCTCATCTGGAAGTACCCTAACTCGAAAAAGTGTGACAAAATGCCCTAAATTTTCAAGTTTCGAGCGCCCCCACTCCCCCGCATATGGTCGGATCGGGAAACTGATTATTTCCAGGTTCGTTTGGTCGGGTCCCTGATATTCCTGCCAAGTTTCATTGTCCTAGCTCATCTAGAAGTACCCTAACTCAGAAAAAAGTGACAAAATGCCCTAAATTTGCAAGTTTCCAGCGCCCCGCACTCCCCCCCATATGGTCGGATCGGGAAACTGATTATTTCCAGGCTAGTTTGGTCGGGTCCCTGATATGCCTGCCAAGTTTCATTGTCCTAGCACATCTGGAAGTACCCTAACTCGGATATGTGGGACAAAAAAACTCGGACCGACCGACAGACCGACAGACCGACAGACCGACAGACCGACAGACCGACAGACGGAATTGTGATCGGTATATGGCACTTGAGCCAGAGGCTGCAAGTGCCATAAAAAAAATCCTCGATGTGAAAATCTTGGGGGGGGGGGGGAGTTGAGGGAGGGGAATCCGGAATATTGAGTCATGCGTAACTTTGGAACGGGTGATCGGATTCGAGTGAAATTTAATAATTAAACAGAGGACATTTTTCTCTTGTGACCTTTTTCATTTCCGGACCGAATCCGGCAATTATCGGGGGGAGGGCGGAAAATACTTGACCCGCTTAGACTGGTGTGATCTGGATCGAACTTCGTGGGGATGACAAACAGATGCTCTGGATTAATCATTTACAGAACAGGATTGGCTCCGGTTATTGTGGGTGGGTGTTGGAGGAGGGGGAGGGGGGTTTGGGATTCCGGTGATCGCGCGTTAAGGTACTTCCAGATGTGCTAGGACGATGAAACTTCGCTGGAATATTGGAGACTCAACAACATTTGCTTAGAAATTGCTACTTCCCAAATCCGATTATTCGTACCAATCTTGACCGCAAAGTAAAAAAAATACTTTTAAGCAATATATGCATTTTCATGATGCCCATCAGCCCATTAGCAGTTTTGCCTCAAGGGTTTTGCTTACAAATGAAGTTCCAGCTCCCTTATAGCGCGCATCTCAACCGCAAAGTCGAAACTTACTCTTGATCAATCAAATCATCTTGACACATGCAAGTGCCATATGAGCTTCCAGCTCTTGTTTAACTTCCTTAATTTTATTTTTTTATTTTTGAGCAATTAACTGAAAAAAATCATGGGCCAAACCAGGTACTTCTACCTTAAAATAACATAAACATCCATTTGCACTTCCTGTTTCGAGGATCCCTTCCTCCATAGGGTTCCTTTCCATCAGTGGCATATTTCCATTATTTACTTTAAAAAATTTCCCTCTTCGCCCCATAAAAACCAACAAAACAACAACAACAAAAAAACACTTACTTTTTTACAATATTTTGTCTGGGAAGAATTCAAGCAGAGGACCTTGTCTACGCAAGCGTCAGGTGCCAGTACCTACTTTAACGACCGACATAAAGGCTTCAATAACGTCAATTTTCTTATAGCGCACGCTGTCTAATTTGCTAAGAGTTTTTTTGCTCCTCTGTCTATTGGTTACTCTGCAGTCGAATCCCGGCAGAATTCCTGAATGATACCAAGAATAAATAAGGGAAGAATTGAGAAGACTTGAATCATGGGACGTTGTTTTCTGCCCGATCCTCAAGTACCGGGGGTGGAGCCTATTCGGCGCCTGTCCAGACCACAGAGTAATTATTGGCGCTATTTCTTCTGATCGCCGTGCTTCGCGTCAAGGAAGTGCGCCAAATTCAAATTAAACCGAAAGAGGCCGACATTTTGCCCTTCTCCCTCCAACAAATCGCTGCTACCACTAGTTTAAAAGACGAGACAAGGGGCTAAAGTACAGTGAAATCGTGCAGTCGTGCAATCCTACATTCAAGGATGACGAAAATAAAGGCAGAAAAGGACCGATTTGGACTGAACACTAAAGTTTAAAGAAGGAAGGGACACGCTTCCAAACATTCATGCAATCTCTATGGCAGATTCTTAGTGATGAAAAAAAAGACTGTCAATAGGATGGATAATGAAACATTTAGCCAACTACTCGAGATAATGATATACATTTTGACCAAAAATAAAAAAAGGGTTATCTCAAATGTAGACGTTTTGAATGGTACTGTACAATTATCATTTTCAGTAAGCAATTAAAATTTTAAATTAGGAAATACTTCAAGCCAACTGTTTTTCGCAACTAACCGGGAAATGTTATGAACTGAATTGTGTGTTCAGAGTACAACTTAAAAACAAAACATAACAACTCTTTGAGTACAGTTCGCCAGCTATGCCCGAATTCCAACTTGAATGATGTAAAAACATGATAATGAAAAAAAAAACGATTACGAAAAGGCATAGACAATGACAAATTTGGGCAGATGTAAATTGCAACTATCCGAGATAATGATCTACCTTTTGGACCAAGAATATTAAGTTGTTATCACAAACTGATACGTCTTGAAAGATATCCTGCAGTCAGCAATCATTAATTTCTGTCTTTCGCAACTACACGAGAAAATGATATGAACTAAATTTCGTGTAGAGTACAACTTAAAAACAAAACATAGTAACTCATTGAGTACATTTCGACAGCTAAATATTGTCCAAGCTAAATACCTTTTCTAGAAGCGATTCTTTACAGTCCTGTGAAGACCAAAATAAAATTACTAATGTTTACACCAGTCCTATTGAATCTGAACTAAATGCATGCGTGTTAGGTCTATGCTTCAGCGTTCAAGTTGCTGAATTGCTCCCCTGAGTTATCAGATGCCGCATTCCCTTGGGCTTCACCGTCTTTGTGAAGGGTCGTGACAACATGAGCTTCATATTGCAAATCTGACCCGAGATTGAAAAGGAGTTTCCATTTATATAATCCTCAGAATCTGCACTGTTTGAACTTCCCGCCTTTTCTGACTGCTTCATCACTTTTGCTCTGGAGGTAACACTTAATACTGCAAGAGGCAACACGTGAAGCTCCACCCAGGCTCCACCCCCGATAAATTAGATCGGATGAAAAGAGATCTAGGATGCTGACATCGGGGTTATGTGAGTTCTCAATTCTTCCCTTATTTATTCTTGATGATACCCGCTGTTCAATCTTCCCTGAGGAAAAGCCTGAGAGAGGTGGTGGCTATTTTCTTACCGATGCAGTCCTGGTTATCGACGTATGGGATTTTGGTAACTCCAAGCCCCTCCTTCTCGTAAAGGCTCTGTTCTTCCCGAAGGAGCCGCTCGTTGAAAAACTGCTGCAGCTTCTCGTTACAGTAGTTGATGCAGAACTGCTCAAAACTGTTGACTGTGAAGTATTCTGAAAGCAAAGATAGTTCAAATGAGGGCCGGCGATCAGTTTCATTCATAAAAAAAATAAACACCAAAAACTCTTTATGGCCCCACCATAAGGCATAACATAAGGACTGGCAATGGGCGGGGCTTGTTCTTTATTCATATAGTCTTAAGCAAGGCCGTATCCAGGGGGGGGGGGGGCTAGGGGGTTAGACCCCCCCCCCGAAACCCACAAAAGTAATCGTTTTTTGTTGGCTTTAAAGTATGATCTATGTCTTTTTGTACTTTTTGGTCCGGCCCGCGAGCACCCCCCCCCCCACCAAATAAATTCCTGGATACGGGCCTGGTCTTAAGGGAAACAAACCAAACAAATAAAAAAAGGAGAAAATATGCCCACATATTTTATGACATGAGATGATATAATTTCAAAAGAAAAATTTCCAAACTCGACACTACAACAACCCAACAGAAAATACATTTAAAATCAACCATATTCGAAAAAAAATATCTAAATATTCAGGACTGTTTTCATTAAGAGCATTTTGTTGGTTTTCATTAATACTCAGACATGGTGTAATTACCCCTTTCCCAGATGGAAGGGGTTATGAAGCACGCCGCATCAATCGGGGAAGATCAGCACTTCAGCGAATCCACACCTTTCGACGCACACTACTTGTACGCAGAGATGGGCGAATCCGATCATGAAAGGATTCGAATCCGAATCCAGGGCTAGGTACGAATCGGAATCCGAATCCACCATTTCGTGTTGAGGATTCGAATCCGACCTTAACCAAAATTAAATCCTGTACATACGGTATAGTTTGAAAATCAGAGGTGACAAAAAGCACTGATATCTAAGGTAATCAGATAACGTGATAGATTACTGAGGATGGTTGGTGGTGGAGACAAAAAGTTGGATTGCCTGAGCACACTGTGTATAAATTTGGAAAACGGAAACTGGAAGGATGTAGACTAGAAATTTTAGCGGATTCGCAAGATTGAGGGTTTGCAATCCGAGTCCGAATCCGAATCCAGCCTGACATGCAGAAGATTCGAATCCGGACAAAAGGACGAATCCCGGATTTGAATTTAAATCCGGATTCGGATTTGCCCATCTTTGCTTGTACGTTCGTGGTGAGGAGGCGACAAGTGGACGAAGAAAAAAGGGAGCTTACCGAACCCAGCAATATCCAGGACTCCGATATAATAGCTTGACGACTGGAACGGTATAGACTGGTTGATCCTATGGACGATGTAGTCAAAGAGCTTGGAATAAATTGCCTTTGCGAGGGCGTCACGGGCGTTGCTCGCCTCGTAGACCTTGAGTGGAACCCTGAAAGAACGTCATTTTTTTAATCACATTAGAAGCGGCGGACATCAATGGACCAATAATTATGATACGAAAGGAAACCAATAGGGATAACGTATAGGAATAACAATAGTAAGACTTACATGATGACAGTCCCCTTGACTCCTCCCTTCGTTGCCTGCATGACCCTGGACACTAGGGCGTGTTTCAGGTCATCCGGGTCCAGGCCTAGAAGGCTACTGACAAGGTTGATCGTCGGCTCGCAACTTGCGGAAACCTGACATCCCCCTAAATAATAACAATTAAATTATTTCAAATCAAGACAATTATTACTTTATCTAGGGCTTGGCAAAGTGTTTCTTGTAGAAAATTAGAGGTTCGTCAGCAGTATTACCTGCAAATGGATTTCTGGTATATTTCCTCTAGCAACAACCTGACGAGAACCCTTGCCAAGAAGGGCCGAAATATAGCTGACGAACACCGTAGCTGAAAGAGAAAGTTCCTACAGGAGACCCGAAGAAGAAGAAAGTGTACAGATTCAAAAGGGTAATGGTCAAGAAATACAAAAAAATAACAAGAGGAAACAACACATCCGGGACGAGGACGCGACACCATCTGGCAACAACAATTGTTCTCTTAGCAGTCTTTCATCGTTTTAGTCTTTACCTCTGGCTTTTAATCAAGTGTATGGCGTTTCCTCTATACTGAGTCTGTCTGGTCTTAGCATTTTTCTGTGACTTCTTCCTAGAAATTGTACTCCCGACGAGATAGGCGAGGTTGATATTTTAAATGGCCATCGACTTTGTCATTCCGATATCAACCGAGATGGAGGTGTGTTAACTGTTATAACTTTTTCGAACAGAAACCCTCTCTAGAGGTTGATATGACTCCATATCATCCTCTCTGGAGGCTGCTATGACTTATATCATCCTCTCTGGAGGCTATGTCATCCTCTCATATCTATGGCTAACTTTCTGTGTGAAGATTAACTGGCCGTGGGTCATAGGAGGATGTGCATTACATAGCTGTTTACATCGAGGTTGACATCGGATTATAAAAAAGGAGATGACCATTGAAAATAACCTGTCCAAGCCGAAGGCGAGGTCGGTTATTAGAAATATCTGCCGAGCGCAGACAGGTTCATCTTTTTTAATGGCCTTCCAGCTTGTTATTCCGACATCAACTGGGATGGAGGTAGTTTGGTAGTATCTATTTTCTTCTTTATAGGGAATTTTTTTTTAGTGAAATGGCAAGCCTAATCTACTGTAAAAAAACAGAAAATGACTACCGTTGTGATCCGGGCATCTCTGTTCATAACATTACAATCCTTTCCAACAAAATCTTTTTCATTTGTGGCGAAGCAGATTCCATCTATCGGCGGGCTCTTAGAGAGATAGAATTAATCAAGCTTAAATCGGTGTTGCCACTGTCTGCGATTTGTCATACATTTTCGTTTCTTCGGCAAAGCGAGCAAGAACTCTGCGGCCGATTCCTTACCAGTAAATACAAAAATGAATCATAAAAGTTGAGGCGTATAACTATGAAGATGATAATGCGAGATTTCGCGTTAATAGTTGATAAAAAGGAACTAGTTTCATAGGTGCCAAGTTGTCATTGTTTTATCCGGCCAAAAGTCACAGGTTCCATCAGAAAAAGTGCCAACACCGGAGTTTTTATTAATGGACTGTTTAATTAGAGCAAAACTAAGCTGCCATTTGGAGAGTAGAGGAAAATAAGCTGAAGCAAGTTGGAAGTAATGTTGTTTCTGTTGACGAGTGGCGCATTTTCAGTGGGCCGTATCCAGGTTGTTTGGATGGGAAAGCAAGATTTTCTTTCAGTTTTTGAATATTTTTTTCTACAATATTTTTAAACATTTTTTTGTGCATTATTTTTTTGTGTTTCTTGTTTTTCTTTCTGAAAATGAAGTCTTTATTTATTTTTTGGAGGTCAGGTTTTACTTTTCAGTAGTTGACGAAAAGTGCTCGGTGAACTTCTACCGTTCTCTTTGGCGGCTGATATGATATCGTATCAACCTCCACAAATGTATTATCTTGTAAAATGTCTCTGTGGGACATAGGAAGATATATATTACATACTTGTTCGAGAGAAGTTATGACCCTTTCACATTATCTTTACTGGAAAAGCAAAGTTTAAAAGGGGTCATAACAGAAGTTTTGTCTAGAAACTTAAAGCTTAAAAGGGACATAAACAGAAATATCCTCGACATCCAACATAACATTGAACACAAGGATGAGCAACCATAGTTCCGTTTTTGCAGATACCATGGTTTAAAGTCGTGTTTACAGTTACCGCGGTATCTCCTAGCACGGTCGAACGTCGTTTTTCCAGTTATCATGGTACCTGGCCAGTTACCGTGGTATCTGATTTTCAGAAATCACGGTACCGACCGTGGTCACTGATCGTGGCGCGCAAAGCGTGATGGTCAAGCGCAAATTTGGCAATTGTCGCTTTGGCAAAGAAAGGGTAGTATCAGATACCATGGTAACTACACAACGATAAAATGCGGATACAGTTACCATTGTAGGCTATCTGCACAAAAGCAACTCATGTGCTATCTGTTGCAAACTTCTGACAGTGTCGCCTCTACTAGCAAGATCCAGTCACTCGCTAGTACCGGGCGAGAACAGCGTAATTGTTTTATCCTAGTTTTGGCATTTTTCCTCGAAATTTTCTGTCTGCGCTGAAGAAGGGAGGCGGCTGTCCTCCCGAAATATTCGCCTTTTATTTCAGTATATTCGTTGGCCTTTAAGTATTGTCCAAATAGGTGTTGTAAGGTGTATTACCGCGTATAAGCCTTATTACAGATACCTCTTTTCCTCGGGGCGCTCTGTAATAAGGTGAATAAGGAAAATAGAGCTCGGCCCTATTCTTCCTTATGCAGAGCCAATCAGATCGCTTGGCTGGTTCCGCCAGCGGGCCGAGGAGAGGCGCAGCGCCGTCAGGGTTGCTAAAGAATGCACAACAGCTCTACTTTGTTGGAAGCTAAAGAAACAACTTTTCTTAAAAAAAAACACGTTATTGTTCTATTACGACTGCTCTTCATCAGTTCGAGGATCAATGCTGTCTATCCCTTATTTTAATAGCTTTTTTACAGTACAATTTGCGTTATTGTACTCGTGTACTTCAAGTAGTACTAAGAACCTTTTCGGATATTTTTAGAGCTCGAAAAATTGTATTAACTTGGCAACACCGAACGCCGCACTGATAAGAACCTCTTGGGTTGTATTTGAACAGGCGTGTGTATTAAGACGTAAACATCGCGTATAGCGGTATTCAGCTTATTACACCTATTAGGACAATGATTTACAAACCCCATTTTCGTTTTTTTCTTCGTTGATTTTTTGTGAGATCCAAGGTACTGGCTGATGACTGAGATAGGGCGATAGGGAGATCAAGGACCTTCAGGATAGAAAAGCAAGACATACCCTTTTCCCACATCACAAACAGGTAAAGGAAAACAGATAAGCTACGTTTACACGAAGGGTATTTACCCGTACTCCGCGGGTATTTTTTGCCGCAACAGCAACAAATCCTCGGGTATTTTGGACTTCAATTTCGCGAACTTTTTACGCGGGGATTTGTTTGTCGATGGGTATTCTTCGAAGTCAGCAACAACAAAATCGGATTTTCGAGCAATAATTTTGATAATGTAATGTAAGAAGTGATCCAAATAGACACGTGTTGGTGTCCACTGTAGAGAGATATCTTGAGCTTTACAACCTTGGAATCAGTTGCCACATGACAGTACTTTCCCTTGAAAAAAACCCGGGTACCGTGTGAACACTTTCCCCTCTCGTCTCCGGGGAAAAATACCCGCCGTGTAAATGATCCTATACAGTACATAACTCCACATGTGCTGTGCCCGGACTCCACACAGTCATTGCTTCGGGGGTAGGTTTTGTTCCAATAATGTGCAAGTATCTAGATAAAGTAAATACCAGTATTTGCAGATGAAACATATTCAAAGATCAAAGAGGTTTGGGGGTGGAGGTTTATACTAGAGCGGATTTGAAAAGGGAGGTAATAATGATATGACAATTTGTAGGGCAGAAAGTCTGCCTCTCGGTGAGAGAGAACGCAGTATACTGGGGGGGGGGGGGGGTCCGTCCGATCCGTACTGACCGTTTTCCGTTGAAAACCACCACTTTGATTCTCCAAAGACTTTTGGATTAGCTATAATCAAGAACAAATAAGCCATTAGAACCTCCGTCTTTGTTTTTTTATTTTTAAGCTGTACGTATAGGTGAAATGTCTACTTATCTAATTGTCATGCATGATTTGCGTGAATGACCATCCAGTGCTAGCGTGTGTAACATAGGCTATTAAGGAAATAAAGTACATTATTATGAAAAGGGAGGTAATAAGGGATTTGACAATTTGGCAGAAAGTCTGCCACTCGGGGAGAGAGAACGCATTATACTGGGGGGGGGGGGGGGGAGGGGGTCTGTCCGATCTCTGCTGACAGTTTTTCGTTGAAAACGACCGCTTCGATTGTCCAAAGAGTTTCGGATTCGGATCAAGAACAAATAAGCCTATAGAACCTCCGTCTTAGGTCCATGTAGCGACTAGGGGTACCCCGACAAAACTGAGCTGAGCTAGAGGCATTTGCTGAGCTATGAGTTGCTGCCCATCTACTTCCCTCTTCGCCTTTATGCATATCAGAGAAATTAGTGCAGGAGGCGCGCTGACCCGCCCTGCAGCGCGTACGGACAACCAATCTGCTTTTACTTTGGAAGTTTCTTCTCCGGAGCTTTACTGGTTGATTGGGAGAATTGGTCCTTACTTCTGCCCGATGTGTGGAGATATGAATGAGTGTGTGCGACATCTTATGTGTGATTGTAGGGAATTGAATGACTTGAGAAGTGAAATATTTGTAGTAAATGAGTGTGATCAGGAATGGATGGAGCAAATGTTTAAGAGCGAGTGTTATGCTACTATAAAGAAAGTGGGTAGATTCCTCAAGCTGTCAATGATGCACAGAGAACATTTTTTGTAGTTCTAGTAGTGGCTAGAAATAAGTTCGTCAATTTTGTTTGTTTTTTTCTGATTGTATTGCCATGGCCCTTGGGCTTTTAGTGTAATAAATATCATATCATATCATATAGCTGTATGTAGAGGTAACGAATTGTGATCTTCCGCGTAGCTCGTTTGTATCAGGTAGGGGACAGGAATCTATTCGACTCCGCATGTTCGCATTGCAGAGGTATACATTTATTCATTTATTTATTATATAGCTTATTATACTATATAATATTATATATATTATGTATTATAAAGCGAGACGGAGGTTGGCTTATTTGTTCTTAATGAACTGCTCCGGGTTAACACGAAGATCGGGAGCGTACTAAAAGCCCCGTACCTGGGTAGGGCCAGTAGAGCTAGTCAGGGTTGCCACATGTCGCACTATAGTGTAAATTGTCACTCTATTTTGTTTTTGTCACTCTTGTCCTACGTACACTGTAAAAAGTTTCTCCGAGTAAGGATTAATGTTAACTGCAGTATTTGCTACTGGGATTAATCTTATCTCTACTTGGATAAGATTAATCCGAATTAGAGATAATCTTATCCGAGTAGAGACAAGATTAATCCTAGTAGTAATACTGCAAGATTGTTTTTACAGTGTAGGACATAAAAATCACTCTATTTCAGAAAATTACCGAATACGTCATTTTTAAAGTAGGGATTCCGACCAGAAGTAACTATTTCAAGTTTTTTTCATGAAAGTAAAATTAAGATTTGTCATTTTTACAGAGGCGATTCCGACCAAATATGTCATGAAAATAGATTTCACTCCCAATTCACTCTTTGTTTTGGGCCAAAAGTCAATCACTAAATATTTTTGATGTGGCAACCCTGGAGCTAGTGGGGTTCGACTGGAGACGCAGATCGTTCGTGACGAGCCTCTTGAAGGGATCAGATTGTTGTAGTATGAATCAGAACCTACAGACTTTGCTTGGGTGAAATTACACTATAAATATTTGGAAGGAAGGTTGCCAAACGGAGAATACATGTAAAGCGTCATAGGCTGTTTTCTTAATATTATTTTTTTTAATTTTTTTTTTAAGGACCCCTCTTGCTTATTCTGTCTTTTATAATATACCTAGCTCCCTTATGGAAAACAAGCTTCTAAAACCCCTACCTTTCTCCATTGTTTCGTTTTGTTCCTACTAATTTTAGCACTTTTTCGGCCATGCCGAGTTTTGCCCGTTAACGAAACTCAAAGTTTGCCAGAATCTTCAACTTCCGCTGAGAACTCTTTCACACACAAGGATAGAATCTCCTGTTTTTGACTTCTCTTGTGTGCACAGTTTTTCCACATTTTAGCCACGGTGCGTTCAGTTTTCAAATGTTTTGCGCCCAGCCGCCGCGTCGGGGAGCAGGAAGGCTGGATAGAATCGAAAAGCGCTAACAAGAAAATCGCCAAATTTAGGTGGAAAGTAATGGTATTGTCTAAAAATGTTTTTTCTGATCCACTTCATAGTGAAAAGATCATTTCTAGTAAGAGCTGTGCTTTAACGTGGCGGCCCCTATTGGTTATTTGTTTATGGTAAATAATATTAAACAGTTGGCAAATTTTCTCAGGGTTTCCTTTGCCCATATGAATAGGTGCTAGATGAAGATCCAGTTTCTATATATCCTTTTGCGTTTATTTTGTACATTTGTGCTAAGCACGGTCGTTGACTCTTAGAACCAAGGGGTTGCCCACTCTCGATTTTATTGTACAGCAAGTGCCCGGTGCCGCAGTGCCGGCACCGGTTGCCACAAGTTAAATCTTCAAAATAAGCGTTTTTAGAAGCGTTTGCAAGATGAACTGCATAATTATTGCCGGCACAGCCAATTTTCGGTCGGTGCCTGCCAGTGCCGGGAAAGGGTGTAAAGCAGGTGAAGGGGAGTGGACAACCCCTCCCTTAGAACAAATATCTTTTATACCTGAGCAGCATCTAGGTGTACACACAGGACTGCCAATGTCCACCCCTTGCTTGGTCCCAACAGAAATCGGAAACGTACTCACAGATACAGAACTAACGTCCCGAAAGCGTCATCAAGAAAACGTGCATTATCTAAATACTGGTGTAACAGACCTAATGTACCTCTAGAGTCATCTGGTCGATCTTCGAACACTATGTTGCCAAGATGTAATACTGCTGCAACTGCTGCGTAGATGGCCATACGATCTTCCTCTTTGATTCCAAGGTGGCTAAGAGCCTGGAAAACGAAGAAAAGAACTTCAGAACTCCAGAACTTAACGATTGTTAACAAATTGTTAACGATTGTTAACTTTTTGCCTTCCGGGTTTCTAATTTCGAAAATTAAGCTCCGCCCACCTACGATTTCCGTTCCAGAGCTTAACTATTGTTAACTATTTTGTAACGATGGTCGGTGAGCATCGTTGGGAAAAGCGAGGGGAAAAGTTAACAATTGTGGAATTTGGGAAGTTAACGATCGTTAAAGCTGCAGTTAGCTCCGCCCGAAATAAAATTGACGATTGTTAACAATTGTTAAGTTAAGGGGACGCAACAAAAGTTAGCATTCCCATCACCCGGCCAAGAGCTCAACCAATAAAGTGTCAAAACACCTGACAAAAAGGTGCTTTTTGACACCTCGAAATTTGTTATCGCCTTCGCTACGCAATAAGCAATATGCGAATAATTGGTAATTATTCTGAGTTTGTAAGAAAATTTTTCAAAACATTTCTTAATTTTTATATAAGAGTTTTGTCACAAATTTTTTTTTATCGGAAATTACCGTTTGTAAGGCTTCAAACCTGCTTTAAACTGTCAACCTTAATCAAAGTAAAGTACATGTTTTGCGGCGATAATTCATAACTTTAGTTAAGTAAATGAAAAGGTAGTTTTTCTACCCAAACAGTGTCATTTGTATGAAAAAGTGTCACTTGCAGAGAAAAACTGTTATGGTCTCACCCAGAGACAAAAAGTGTCAAAAAGCACCAAAAGTGTCATACTTGACAACCCTAGATTACCACTACCTTAACTTCACCCCAAAGCATCTATTACTAATCTGGGGCTGATGACTTCACTGCAGAGCGAAATAACACTAGGGAGTAGTGTCAAGACCTATACTTTCCTTGCTTCGCAAAAGGGGCCACACTCGTAGCACCGCCCACTACGCTTGCGGCATTTAAAGCTAGACAAACTTGCGGATTTAGACATTTCCAGTGAAGCGAAGATGCGGTCTGTACACATCGAGGAAACAAGGGAGGTCGTATCTTTTTTTGCTGGGTTTAGAATATGGAATTATTGGAGCCAGACATGGAGCACGACTCATTGAGTTTCAGTAGGGACGTTCACTATCGCTTGTGGTGCTAGTGTCGCTGCTATTCTAGTGTGTGTAACTTTTGCCAATTCTTGGCGCTATTCCCTAGTGTGTTTTTTGTCCTCTGGCCAAGACCAATGCTTTCATTGCTTCGCAAACGGGCGATACTCATTGCGCACCCACTAAGCTTCCGGCACTTAAAGCGAGACAAACTTGCGGGTTTACAAATGTCTAGTAAAGCTAAGATGCGCTCTGTACATATCGAGGAAATGGTGGAGGTTTTTTTTTACTGTGTCAGAATATGAAGTTACTGGAGCCAGCGCTGGTGCACGACTGATTCAGTTTCAGTAGGGATGTTTGGCAGGAATTTCAATTATCTATAAGTAAGATGGATATTTTTTCCACTATATATTGCAAGACAAGTAGCTGTCCGTTTCGGCTAACCTTGCCAAACATTTTGTTGGGAAAGTATGCGATGACGCGTGTTCTAAAATTTGCGACTCAAACTGTCTGAATAATTTTGTGCTTCTTTTCTTTTCGTTTTTAACATCCGAAAACCCATAAAACCTTTAATTTATAAGAAAATTTTCGACTCGTGATGTCAGCTTCGATGTCATTGGCTTCTAGATTCTAAAATCTCGAGCGTTCGATTCCAGATTCGGACAAAAAATTTTGCTCAAGAAAGGGCACGGGAATAGGGCATGATGCAAATCCAAGTGGGAAAAAAATTATGTGAAAGTGACGTCAGCTTCGACGTCATTGGCTTCCAGATTCTCAAATCTCGAGCGTTCGATTCCAGATTCGGACAAAAAATTTTGCTCAAGAAAGGGCACGGGAATAGGGCATGATGCAAATCCAAGTAGGAAAAAAATTATGTGAAAATGAGAATTTAGAGACCGAAAATACACAACCCGAATAAAGAATGAATGGGTTTGCCTGGCTGCTTTAAAGCACAACTCTTACTAGAAATTACACTTTCCGGATGGAACGGATCAGAAAAAATGTTTTCGGAAATGCCATTGCTTTCGATCTGAGATTGGCGATTTTCTTTTTAGTGCTCGTCGCCTTTATCAAGCCTTCCTGCTTTCCAACGTGGCGGGTGGGCGCAAAACGTTTGAAAACTGAACGCGCCGTCGTTAAAAAAGCAAATAAAGGCGACAAGCTAAAAGCTTAACGCCAAATGTAATAAGAAATAAAAGTAAAAAACAGAGGATTCTCATATCCGACTCATATACGAAAAAGATTTGTCAGCGGACATTGAAGATTCCGGCAAATTTTGCGTTATGTGACGGGCAAAGCTCGGCACGGCCAAAAAAGCGCCTAAAGTTCATAGGCACAAAACGAAACAATGGTGAAAGGTGGGGATTTTAGAAGCTTAGGTATAGTTCCACAAGGGAGCTGGGTATATTATAAAAGGCAGAATAAGCAAGAGAATAAGCTTTAAAGTTTAACTGAAAAGGGCTGAAACAGGACGATCTAGTTACCCATCACTTATTCACTTAAAGAGGCTTGAAGACCTGATGAAAATGCGTTGCTTTCTTTGCTCTGCTATTCATGAATATATGATTTTCAAATAGGGGAATTTTCCTGTCAAATTTGTGGTGCCTGTATGCGCTTGTACCTGTGCTGTATGCTTGATTAAAACGATTTACGAAAAATAAGTATTCACGCAGTGAGCTACCTTTCGCAAGATGAGGACTGGCCACAAGCTGCGTTTCGGTTGAGATTCAGATTTTCCGCGTCACAGTAGAATTTTTCGTTCTAAGGACGGACGCAGATATTCTGAACGTCATTCCAGAGCAAATAGTGAAGCATTAAAAAATCACTTTACACAATCCAAATAATGCAGTATGTTCAGTTAAATGATACAAAAATAAGTTGGATTTTCAGTTAAACTTTAAGAGCTGGCCGCCACTGGTTTGTTCAAGCATTTACCTTGTCCGTGGTAGCGAAGTCCTTGGCGTCATCTAGGATGGGGTCTTTCAGGGGGCCCACTTGCTTGTGCGCACGACTTTTCAACGTCGCGGGGACTCCAGGGTCGGTGGCAGCTGAAGCGAAGTAGCGCGTGCAGCCATTCTTTAGGTACTGAAAGGGCAGACGTTACGAGAAGGTGTTTAGAAGAAGAAAGAAAAATAACTAACCCAATAAAAATGTTTATACAGAGCTTGCACCCTATCCGACGAAAACGGATATTTCTACACTATCATCCGGTGGAGGGGGGAGGGCATAACAAAATAAGTTAACATTGAGATGTAGAGGATTTTCGACTTGGAACTAAAATTATCGGCGTTTGTTCATCATTCTGAGCCAGGGACTTGCTGGAAATGTTAAAGGACCTGTCTTACCTATAATACTAATGCAACGTACTTCCATAATCACTCCATATATTTCTAAACTCGGAGACCACAATTTTGTACGGTACATTCTAACCCCTCTAACAACACCACGCTAGTTTTCTCACTTGCCGTGTGTTGCTACCTTCGACGTGTATCACGCTGTCGACGGTTGTCTGCGAGAAGTTTTTCCATCAGTAAAATCGGTTCTTTAAATTTTTCCCTGTTTTCGCTACAAGTTAAGGGGTCTCATAAAAGGCTTAAAACAGCCAAAACCGTGGGTTATTTGTTGAAAGCACTGCGTAGTTTTAAAGTATTCAAAATATTGTAAAATACTGCAAGTTGAAGAGTAAATAGTGGGAGGGGTCCTTTAATTTGACTATTCCTTGATTGTATAATTCCATTTTTATAAAAGAGTTTCCATGGAAGTGAGAGCTTGAAGGCTTCAAAGTCCGAACACAAAAACGGAGTCTCAGATCCTGTTGGTCGGTTATGACGTATCATTAAAAAAACAACCGATAGGAAGTAGGATTCTATTGTGTATTAAATGACGAACAGAAAAATATTTATGTTTTACAGCCAATCCTGCTTCAATTCGGTCAATATATAGCCAAATCCTCGGAGCTAATTACATAACAACCCTGCTACCCTTTAACTCAATGTCAGTAGATTGCGGCGTTATGAAACTTTTCGCGATTGGCATCAGATCGACTTTAATTTGCGAATCTGAGATAAAAAAAAGACAGCCCCTTACCGACGTAAAAAAATGGCAGTTAGTGGCGTTTTACGGACACCGCCCACCACGTTCTATGGCCTGTAAAAGTTTCAAGCCTTCAAGCTCTCGTTTCTGATGGAACTTTTCAATAAAGCTGTTATTATACAATTAAGAAAAAGCCAGCAAAGTGTCTCCGTACAGGACATCTCCATAATGATTCCATACAAATGTTTCCCAATACAGGCTTAGGGTAATTACCAAACATGGATAATTCAGTCTCGAAGTCGAAAGTCCCATACTTCACAGTTTTAAAGTTTAACCGAAAAGGGCTGAGATGGGACAATCTTACCTATCACTTGTTCACCGAAATAGAGTTGAAAACCCGATGAAAATGCTTTACTTTGTTGCTCCGTTATTCACGAATAATCGATTTTCGAATAGTGGACTTTCCCTGTCGATTTGTGGTATCTCTGTGCGCGTGTACCTGCGATGTAGTTGACGGAAAAGATTTACGAAAAATATATGTTCAGACACCAAGCTCACCACTGGCCACTAAAAGCCGCGTTTGTGTTGAAATTCAAATTTTGACTGAATAATGGGCGTTTCTTAAATATGCCAAGCTTGTGAATACCTGCATACGCTTTTTCCGCCATTTCTTGATTGGTTCTTAATTGGTTGGCCCCGAAACACGCTCTCAAACCTCCATAGCCTGTTTGAGGAGCCTCCCAAGCCAACGAATTTTTTTTCTTGACCATATTTTAATATAAATATAGAAGGAGAAAACCATATTTTCTCCTCCACTTTTTCGGTGCCAATCAAAGTTAAACCGCGTCCAAATTAACATACCTCTATTGTAGCGTATGAGGTCAAGGGCAAACAGCATTTCTCCTATTGCCAGATGAAAATTTATCTCAAAATAATAGTATAATGTTGTACGAAAAAGTAGCATGCAGTACGAACTGATGCTACTACATGCTTCTATGTCAAGGCTACTGTGTTACTGCATTCTACTGCATGCTACTATTAGCAAGACTAGATGCTACTATAGCAAGACAGGGTGCTACTCGATACTACTGCTTAAGATTGGCCCAGTCTGAGGCACATTAAATGATAGTATTCTTTACTATTACATATAATTCAATTCAATTTCAATTTATTTTTAAAACCGATACAACGGTCAAGCCGATTTGGTGGTTCCCGTCCATATTAATTGTTTACAAAAATAATTCTACACTAGTTTTGACATAACCAAGACTTGTAAAACATAACACAAAATATTCAAATCTCTACAATTCACGATGCGAGTTAAAAAGGTTGACGAAAGCGGGAACAAAACTTCTCAGGTAACGAGTCGTTGTGTGTTTAATTGGCTGCAATTTGGGTATTGGCTGGGCTACCACTCTCTCAGGCCTTACTCTTGCCGCTGGAAAATCTAGTGCTGGTGTATCCAAGTCTTTAGTTCCAAACACTAACGAAAATTTTTCACGGCACTTAAACAGGGTTTCTAAATTATAAGTATTAAGGAGGTCTATATACATATCAATCCAAGCAACTTTTTCGTACAGCTATCATACAACTACGCAGGCTGCAAATTTTTCATCGGATGGGTTGTCAGTTCCTGCTCTTACCTGATAGTTGTCGGGATTTCCGAGCTGCAACTTTTTCCTTAACCCTTCCGGCGCTCCCGCGCAGAGCTGGTAGAAAATGTGATAATTCCTCTCCTCCGTACTCTGCATGCAAATTCTCGATTTTTCCAGAAGGTAATGAGAGATATATCCGCCCACCACAGTACATTTCTCGCTGAAGTGGATTTCGATAAACTTTCCAAACCGTGATGAGTTGTTGTTTCGGGTCGTCTTGGCGTTTCCAAAAGCTTCGAGAACAGGGTTGGCTAGAAGACGTTCAAGTTCAAGTTAAAGTTCTGTTCTAAAGTTCAGCGATATTTCGGCCCTTCTTGGCAAGGGTCCTCGTCAGGCTGTCAATCTTCAGGGTCAACATCGGGGACGGAAACAAACCTGTAATCTTTTTTGTAAAGCTGTAATCTGTAATATTTTTTGTAATCTTACCTGTAATGTTTCCTTCCCCGACGTCGACCCTGAAGATTGACAGCCTGACGAGGACCCTTGCCAAGAAGGGATGAAATATCGCTGACGACGCATTTATCGTAGCTGAAGCATCCTTTGTATACATGTTTTAATATATGTTTCAAAGTCAGCTTGGGCTCAAATAACATTTAAATGCAACATAAAGAGGCCAATTTGGTAGAGAGAAGGCTCGAGGCCAAATGACGGACATTTTCTTCTACTACCAAACTATAAGAACATCAACGCACAAGCTATAAATTAACCATAATCCATCCAATTTCCTGATTCAAAATATGAAGGTGAGATGGGATTAACCGCGACCAACCATACACTTTTTTTCTTTAATCTTTTTTTTTAACGCCATAAGTATTGAAATGACAGACAAAATGCCTCCTCCAGTGGGATTTGAACCAACTACCTCTAGCTTTCATGGCCAGCGCACTATCACTAGGCTACCGAGGTGCTTGTGACTATTCCAGCATAGTTCGCAAACCACTCCAGTCAACGGACAGACCCGGGCAACAGGAAAAGTGATTCCAATCCCGATAAAAAATTTCTCTCAAAATAGTAGTACGAAATTGTACGAAAAAGTAGCATGCAGTACTAACTGATGCTACTACATGCTTCTACTTCAAGGCTACCGTGTTACTGTATGTGCTACTATTAGCAAGACTGGATTCTACTATGGCAAGACAGGATGCTACTGGATACTACTACATAAGATTGGACCATGCAGTCTGAGGCACAATAAATGATAGTATTCTTTGATATTACATATTATTACATGCAACTTTTTCGGACAACTACCATACAACTACGCAGGCTACAAATTTTTCACCGGGATTGAGCCAAGCTACCATTCGACCTTTACGTGTACAGAAGAACACACTGTTTCTGTTTATGTTCCAGTACTGCATAACAGCTGAATACTCAAGAACTAGGCCCTGCTTTTTAACAGATTACCCACGTCGTTTTGTCGTCCGTTGACTTCTAGCAAAAGTAACCGTTTTCTGAAGTAACCGTTTCGGGGGTGGAATTCACCGTATGATTTTAGGGTTCAAAAATCGATGGAGTAAGTTTCAAACCAATTTAATTCAAGTCAGCTCACTCTATTTCTGAAATGGGAAGCGGACAAGCCGAATATTCGTTCAGTCGTCAATAAATATGTACATACAGTTTATAGTCAGCACTTATGAATTCATTTAAAATAAAAGTAATCGTCTAATACAGTGGTTCCCAACCGGTGGTACGCGTACCCAAACGGGTACGCGAGACCCTTACAAGGGGTACGCGAAGGAACCAAAATCGGTTTAATCTGTAGTTTCAAAACCTCGCCTCATTCATTTTTGATTGCCGAAAGCCTAATATTACCAGCAGAGGCATCACTAGCCAAAATTTGTTTGAGGGGCAAGGTATTTTTACTGACTGGCAGGTCAATTTACCGACCATTTTTCACAAAAAATAACTGTTTTGACAAAAATCGCGGCGCTTCGCGCCGACTGGTTTCTTTTTAACCGTCTGGCCGACCACTTTGGGGGGAGGGGTGTTGCCAACCCTTGCGTGACGCCTCTGATTACAAGCCTTAGTGAAAGTCAACGAAATAATGTTGATTCCAAAACAGCTAGCCTACTGCCGTAAAATCTGTTCCTGTGTCAAGCAATATTGTTTCAAGAAGAATTCAGGTTCCAAATTGGGTTAACGAAAAAGTTTGCGGTACAGCTGGATGAAAGCACGGAGAACGACTAAACCCAACACAGAAACAGGCGGACTGTAAAAAAGATTGCCGTTAATGACGTCGAGCCGAGACTTTACAAACTTTTTGCTACAAAGCAGCCTCGAGTGTTTCATTGAGTTTGTATATATTTCTAATAAATATCGTCTTTTTCACGTTCTGAAAAACGGGGTACCCAACCTTTTCGAACCTTGATAAGGGGTACGCGGTATGAAAAAGGTTGGGAACCACTGGTCTAATACAGTGGTTCCCAACCGGTGGTACGCGTACCAAAAGGGGTACGCGAGACCCTTGCAAAGGGTACGCGAAGGTACCAAAGTCTGTTTAATCTTTATTTTCAAAATATCACCTCACTCATTTTTGATTGGCGAAAGCCTAACATTACCAGCAGAGGCATCACTAGCCAAACAGTTTTTGGGGGCAAGATATTTTTACCGAGTGGCTTGTAATTTTTACCTACTATTTCTCGAAAAAAAAATCTGGATTTACGAAAAAATGCGGCTTGCTTCGCGCCGACAAGTTTCTTTTTTTGGACTGGCCGACGACTTAGGGGGAGGGGTGTCCCCAGCCCATGCGTGACGCCTCTGAATGCAAGCCCTAGTGAAATTCATGAAATAATATTGATTCCAGAACAGCTAGCCTACTGCTGTAAAATCTATTCCTGTGTCAAACAATATTGTTAAAAAAAGAAGCGAAGGCATTGCAAGTAATATTGTCATTCAGGTCTAGAACAAAATTAACGAAAATGTCTGCGATGCATCTTGATGAAAGCACGGATTTGCGTGATGTGTCACATGAAGCTCAGATGATAGTATTTGTCCATTATCGAGATTCTGACATAAAAGAAAATATTCCGTATTGCGAAAACCTCTAGTACCAAGGACAGCATGAAAAAAAGTATTCGTGTGCCTCTTATTTATCAGTTTGCAGTGACAGGGTGAAACTTCGATTTCCAAATCCATTTAGTGGAAACGTGATGTCAAGCTCCGTTAAAAATGTGATGACTGTAAAAAATGTTGCCGTTTGATTCATGTGTCGTGATGACTGTTGCCGAGATTTGACACAATTTTTGCTACAACGCAGTCTCAAATGTCTCGTTGATTTTGTATATATTTCTACACGTGTATGCCTTTTCATTAAGACATAAATATTTTCACGTTCTGAAAATGGGGGTACGCAACCTTTTCGAACCTTGTTTTAGGGGTACGCGGTATGGAAAAGGTTGGGAACCACTGGTCTAATACATCAAATAAAGAGAGTGAACTTCAGGCACGCATTCATTGGCATTAAAGGTAAGGCGGATCTTTTAAGTGAGCACTATCCTGATGTTGTGTAGTATCGTGAGTACGTAACCCCTAGGTAGCTTCAAGCGGACTGAGGGTACCTTGGGCGTTCAACAACCGCAGGATGTCGCGCATGGTCACTCAAGCGCCCATGCATTCTTGAATCATTAACGATGACCGATGTGCTTCCATTTAGTATTAGCTGGCTCTGATTTTTGTTTTCTTTTGGACGATAAATATTTTTAATGATAGCCCATAGGAGTTCAACGGGTCTCGGAAAAAGGTTTTCGGCCTGTCTAGGAAATCTGGGCCTTTCTTTCTGAGAGCAATGTAATTACACCACAAAATATCTAATTCTCTTCTAAAGAGACTAAGCATAGACAAAAAGTCGTGTCCAAATCGAGGCTTCATTTCTTTCATCACAAGTATAGATTTTAATTATGGTTTGTAGGACCTCTAAACTTAAACAAGAGCTGTAAGCTCATATGGCACTTGCATGGGTCAAGATGATTTGAATGATCAAAAGTAAGTTTCGACTTTGCGGTTGAGATGCGCACTCTAAGGGAGCTGGAACTTCATTTGTAAGCAAAACCCTTGAGGCAAAACTGCTAATGGGCTGATGGGCATCACGAAAATGCATATATTGCTTAAAAGTATTTTTTTTACTTTGCGGTCAAGATTGGTACTTTAAGGAATACTCGGATTTTGGAAGTAGCAATTTCTAAGTAAATGTTGTTAAGTCTCCAATATTCCAGCGAAGTTTCATCGCCCTAGCACATCTGGAAGTACCTTAACGCGCGATCACCGGAATCCCAGACCCCCCCCCCCTCCTCCAACTCCACCCACAATAACCGGAGCCAAAAGTTAGATCCAGAACACACCAGTCTAAGCGGGTCAAGTATTTTCCGCCCTCCCCCCCATAATTGCCGGATTCGGTCCGGAAATGAAAAAGGTCACCAGAGAAAAATGTCCTCTGTCTAATTATTAGATTTCACTCGAATCCGATCACCCGTTCCAAAGTTACGCATTACTCAATATTCCGGATTCCCCTCCCTCAACTCCCCCCCCCCAAGATTATCATATCGAGGATTTTTTTTTTATTCCAAGTCAGTTTGACCGGGTCCCTAATATGCCTTCCAAGTTTCGTCGAGAAAATCCCCCCAAAAACGGAATTCCGGGAATCCCCCTCCTCCCCCCCCCCCTCAAGTGTCCGGATCCAGTCAAATTATGTAAAAGATTTACATGGACCAGATGTTTGTTCTTCCCAGCAAGTTTCACTCCGATACCATCATTCTAACCGTTTCTCAAGATTTCCGGTCCACCCCCCCCCCCCCCCCCAGCTCCCCCGCGGTGCACGTAGCCAATCCGATTCAGCAAATGACTTACCTAGAGCATCTGTTTGTTCTTCCCACAAAGTTCCATCCCGATCCCTCCATTCTAAACGTATCACGTATTCCCCCCCCCCCCAATAGTTGCCGGATCCGGTCCGGATATGAAAAAAATCATCGGAGATATGTCCTCTGTTCAATTCTTAAATTTCACTCGAATCCGATCACCCATTCCAAAATTACGCATGACTGAAAATTTCGGATTCCGCTCCCTCCACTCCCCCCACCATTATCTGATCGACAAAATTTTTATTTTGAAGTCAGTTTGATTGGGTCCCTGATATGCCTGCCAAGTTTCATCGTGAAAATCCCCAAAACCACCATCACCGGAATTCCGGGACCCCCCCCCCCCCCCCATAAGTGTCCGGATCCAGTACAATGGTCTAAAGGACTTATCTAGAGCAGATGCTTGTTCTTCCCAGCAAGTTTCACTCCGATCCCTCCATTCTAACCGTTTCTTGAAATTTCCGGTCTCCCCCCCCCCCCAACTCCCCCCTGGCCACCGAATCCGGTCAAGACTTTAAACGGGACATTACAGATACATATTCTATTAAGTTATGAAGTTTCATTACAATCCGATCATCCGTTCGAAAGTTACACACTTCTCAGTTTCCCAGATTCTCCTGCCCTCCACCCCCCCCCCAAAATGGTCGGATCAGAAAACTGATTATTTCTAAGTTTGTTTCGTCGGGTCTCTGATATGCCTGCCAAGTTTCATGGTCCTAGCACAACTGGAAGTACCCTAACTCGAAAAATTGTGACAAAATGCCCTAAATTTTCAAGTTTCCAGCGCCCCCACTTCCCCGCATATGGTCGGATTGGGAAACTGATTATTTCCAGGTTAGTTTGGTCGGGTCCCTGATATTCCTGCTAAGTTTCATTGTCCTAGCTCGTCTGGAAATACCCTCACTCGAAAAAGTGTGACAAAATGCCCTAAATTTTCAAGTTTCCAGCGCCCCAACTCCCCCGCATATGGCCGGATCGGGAAGCTTATTATTTCCAGGTTACTTTGGTCAGGTCCCTGATATTCCTGCCAAGTTTCATTGTCCTAGCTCATCTGGAAGTACCCTAACTCGAAAAAGTGTGACAAAATGCCCTAAATTTTCAAGTTTCGAGCGCCCCCACTCCCCCGCATATGGTCGGGTCGGGAAACTGATTATTTCCAGGTTCGTTTGGTCGGGTCCCTGATATGCCTGCTAAGTTTCATTGTCCTAGCTCATCTAGAAGTACCCTAACTCGGATATGTGGGACAAAAAACTCGGACCGACCGACAGACCGACAGACGGAATTGTGATCGGTATATGGCACTTGAGCCAGAGGCTGCAAGTGCCATAAAAATAGACCTTCCCTATCATACTACAGGTGCGTTTTTTTATGTAGTTTCACTGTAGTTTGGCGTACTTTTGTTTCAGGTATGAAAGTACAGTATGTGTACCATTTTATTTGTCCGTTCAACATACTGCACTTTCATAACTAAAACAAACGTACGCCAAACTACACCGAAACTACATAAAAGAAAACGCACCTTAAAGCAACCTACATCCGCAATCATTAAATCCATTCTTCAGACTCGAACTTTCATACGGTACATTCTACCCCCCCCCCCCCCCCCCCTCCTAACGGTACGGCACTGATTTTCTCACTTGTCTTGTTTTGTTGCCTTGGATGTGTATAATTCTGACGACAGTTGTTTGCGAAAAGTTTATTCATCAGACTATGCACGTTTTCCCCCTGTTTTTGCTAGAAGTCAAAAGGCCTGAAGGAAGGCTTGAAACAGCCGAAAACCGTGATTAATATCACGGTTGGCTATCAAATGTGAGTGGGACATCCCGTCCTGCTCATACCTGCTATGAGAAACCACCGATTCAACTCAGGAGCATTCAACAGATCTACAGATCTTAATTTGCTCCGAAGTGCAAATTAAGGTAGTGAAAGCCTGGTTTCAAAGTATTCAACTACTTTAGAATACTGGAACATATCCAGTAAACAGTGAGGTCCTTTAACGCTTTGGAAACTGCACGTACCTTCCAATATGCGTTGTTCAATTGGTCCTGCTTCGGTTCCCCAGGATTCGCACAGATACCGAAGGATATATTTTGTTGACTCCGTCTTTCCGGCACCGGATTCCCCCGAAACGACGATGGACTGGGACTGCTTCAAAACCTTCATGTCTCGGAAAGCTTTGTCCGCTAAAAGATAGAAATAAAATTATTAAGTCTTTTCTTGTTCATGGGTTAATTTGACCAATACCACTGCACGTCAGTTCGCCCAAACTAAAATCCGACAGTTTTCGACACGTCAGTTCATCTACACTTCAGTTCGTCGACACTCCAGTTCACCCACACGTCAGTTCGCTCACAGTCTGTTGAACGACCATCATTCCGTTCACTTGGGAAACTTGTCAGTTCGTCAGCACGGCCACTTAACAACACGTGTTCATTCACATGTCAGTTTGACAACACGCCAGATCACACAAACGTGAATTCCGGAATTCCCGGAATTCCGCAAAACACCCTTCAACTCCCCCGAAAGAGCCCTGATATGATCTGGTTCCGTCAAGAACGTTTCTAATACTTATGCTTGTTCATCCCGCCAAATTCCATCCCGATCCCTCGACGCTAAGCGTTTCACGAGACTTACGGTGCCACTCTCTAACTCCCCCCCCCCACACGTATCGGATCTTGTCCGGACTTGACATGGAACATCTGAGACGATAGCGCTGTCCACTTGCAAAAGTTCATTCAAATCCGGTGGCCCGTTCAAAAGTTATAGATGCCACTAGAATACGGATTCCCCATCCCTAAACTCCCCCACGATGATCGGATCTTACGAACGACTATTCTCAAGTCAGTCTATTCGAATCCCTCATATAAGCCTGCCGAGTTTCATTGTCCTAGTACATCAGGAAGTAACAAACTCGCTTGAATCACCAAAATTCCGGATCCTCCCACACTCGCCCCACAGTGCCCGAATCCGGTCCGGTTATGTCAATGATGTATCTAGGACTCGTGCTTGCTCTTACCACCAAGGTTATCCCGATCCATCTACTGTAAGCGTTTCCGGAGATATCCAGTTCCCCCTTCCAGCTACCCCCAAAGTCATCGGATCAGGTCCGGATTTGAAGTGGGTCGTCAGAGACACCAGACCCTCGTTTTTGTTGCATGCTGCAGGTCCACTTCTCGGCCGATTCCGGACTGATTCTTCCTACATCCGTTTTTGCACTGCAGCGCTTCCGAGGAAGACGGCAGCGCTTCTCGAGAATCCCGGACCGACCAAGTCCGTGCTTCCCTGCAAGATGCTGCAGCGCTGCCGCTTCAACCAAGAAGAAAGTGAATCCAAAAACGCATATTGTGCAAAAGCAAAGAAGTGCTGCAGTAGCGATGCGGCAGCGCTATTGCAACAAAAACGAGGCTCAGGTATTTCCAAATATCGAGTTTATTAATATCCGATCACCCGTTCAAAAGTTATAAATACCTCAAGATTCCAGATTTACCCCTAGGTCCACTCCCCCCATGAGGTCGTATCTGGGAAGTGACTATTTCTAAGTTAATCTTTTGGGTCCCTGATACGCCTGCCAAGTTTCATCGTCGTAGCTTATTTGGAAGTGCCCGAACTATCGAAACCCGGACTGACCGACAGACAGACCGACGGACGGACAGAAACTGCGATCGCTTTGCTGAGGAGAAGATAGTACCAGATCCCAAGTTTTGGTTTGCTATACCGCAAACGGTTCAAGGCTTATTACCATTCACTAAAATAAGAACAGTTTGGCACAACTGTGTTGTATCCGAATCGAATCCCATTAGCAAATGGCTACTGGGGAATCAAGACCGTCAAAAGATGTGATTAGTATTAAAATTTCCAGGGTAAGATACGAAATTTAAATAACATTCCCCATCCAGATGACCTCCCTAAACCTCTATTGAAAAAAAGACCAAAGGTTTCGATGGGATCCCAAAAATTTTATATTTACAGACAATCGGGTCTTGTAGCGGTCCAATGGTAATCATCGGAGAAGACGAAGTTCAAATACGGATCAGCATGTGAATTTACCCCTATAGCCTGCGTCACGTCTACTTTGACAAAAGTTCTTGCCTTACTTCTGCCAAATTTCCGGTTTCACCCGGATTCCGGGCGAACTACTTGTCTTGAAAGAAACTGAAGTTCAAAAACAGATTCAGCGTATCTCCATACCATCCAAATCTCCATAATCAACTTCACATAAAACTTCAACTTTTAACAAATTTTCCGATTTCAGCAGGATTCGTGGTGAAATGTTTACAGGTATACAATGATTGTCATACACGAATTCAGCATGCCTTCTTACCCTTAAATCGAACACCTAATGAAATTCGTATAAAACTTGTACTTTTAACAGATTTTCCGGTTATGGCCGGATTCCGGACGATCTACTTGTCCGGCGACAAAACAATTTTCATATTCGGATTCAGCATGTTTCACTATCTATCCTTAATTCGAACCTCTAATCAACTTCAGATTAATCTTTTATTTTTGACAAACTTTTCGGTTTTGGCCGGATTCCGGCCGATCTACTTGTCCGACGAGAAAATCATTTTCACATTCGGATTCAGCATGTCTCCTTACCCCTAAATCGGATATCTTAATCAACTTCAGATAAAACTTTTACTTTTAACAAACTTTCCGGTTTTAGCCTGATTCCGGGTGAACTACTTGTCCGGCGAGAAAATGGTTTTCATATTCGTGTTCAGCATGTCGTCTTACCCCGTAATCAACTATCTCATTAGCTTTAAAAAAAAAATCGCCCCTTAATTTGAAACCCCTCCCCCTCCCCTAAATATGCAGCTATCGGACCCATCTACGAACTCGGCCTTTCCCTTGACTCGAAGAGTCCTCACACGAAGTTTCATCAAAATATCTCATTCCCTTCGAGAGTTATCGTGCTGACAGACGGACGGACAGACGAACAACTTTTGCGATGTCATAGATATCCCTCCACTTACGTTTTGGGATCCCAGCTAGGGGTCGCATAATTGACTTCTAGCGTACTTTACACCCGGAGCCCCAACTATTCTCGCGGTAACCGGCCGGATGCGACAAAAAATAGTTCCCGACTGAACAATCTGACTCAGTACTACGCCATAATACAGTAGGCTTTAACAGAGACGGAAACCAAAGCCATGGTGACTAGTAAACAAAAATGACCAGCCAAGAAAATAAGTCAAGCCGAAAGTAAGTGACATTTTCTTCAATTAATCGGTCTTTTTTAGGTAGTATCCGCCGTTAACAAGTGCCCGTGATATATTGTTCATAGGTAAGGAAGTAACTTATTTATGACCCACCGTTTATAAAAGGTGGAGCACCAAAAAGAAAGTAGGGAAATACTTCACAAAGTACATTTTTTCAGAACCAACTGCAAGTCAGAAAGAAAATCAAGTCGTTAGTGAAGTGCTTGACCATAATCAGAAGGGATGTAAGAAAATTTGTAAGCCATTCTTCCCCCCCCCCCACCCCCTCCATTATATGTTTCCACGTTTTGCGGTAGCCCAGCGTTTGGCATAAGGTAACCGACGGTTGAAATAGGATATTCCAGATGGGTATACTAAACCTTTGGCATAGCTTAACCCATCCAGAAATCAGGGATTTGTAGTGGATCCCCACTCGCAGAAGATAGCTACATCAAACGATGGGGCGTAATATCAACCCAGCTACCATGTTATGTGACATGCCGTTTCCAAGCCAACATCAGAGTAACTGGTATGTCGCACTTGAAGTGGGCATTTTCCGTAACAGAAAAATTAAATAATATATCCGAAGGAGAAATGATAATCACAGGAACTCTTTTTTTATGTATTGTTGTATCCCCCTTCAGTTGGCCATCTTCTGAATTGAATTATGGCAACGCTTTAAGTTAAATTAAATTCCTTAGTTGCTTAGGAATTAAATGAAGGCTACAGGAAAACAATGTGCTTTTACACAGGAATTACCGAATTCTGACTTCGGAACGGGCTCTCCTAACGCCATCTATTTCTGTTCTAGGCTTGATGCGAAATACCTCGAAAAAGTGTGCATTCGCCACTCCCTCTACCGCACCCCCCACCTCAACGACCTCTTGTACCTCCAATACGAAGGAATTCATGTAATTGAAGGACTTGAGCCATTTTATGGACTCAAAAGCTTGTGGCTCCAAAACAATGCGATTCAGCAAATTGAGAACTTGTGTCACCTTTCAGAGCTGCGAAATCTGTTTTTGCAACACAACCAAATCCAGGAAATTTGCGGACTTCAGAAACTAACCAACTTGGTTTCACTGGATCTGAGCCATAATCGGATTTCAAAAATTGAGAACCTGGACAGCCTCCCACATCTCCATTTCCTCAACGTCAGCCACAATTGTCTCAATGAATATTCAATCGAGCATCTTCGATACTGCGGACTTAGCGTACTGGATCTGGGACACAACAATATTTCTGTTCCTTGCGTCATTCAATCAATCCTTGGACGGCTGCCAAGCCTCCATGTGCTCTACTTACGTGGCAATCCCGTGACGTCACTAAAGAACTATCGGAAGATTACGATCGAAGCCTGCGAAAAGCTGGAGTACCTTGACCACATGCCGGTGACGGACAAAGAGCGACTCAGAATCAAGTCGTGGGCGAGAAGTGGAAGAAAGGATTATGCTCCTCAAGAAAAGAGAAACTTGGAAATGGAGAAGCAAGAAATAACAAAGTATATCAAGGACGTAGAGGTTTATGAAGAGAGAATGAAGAACTGGCAAGTGAAAACTGATCAGAAAGACGTCGAAAATAGCCTTCGAAGCATCGGAACGTTAGAAAAGGTGAACAGAGAAATGAAAATAAACGTAGAAGATGTAGTAAAGGTGAAAGATCTTGACCCTGGAATGCAAGAAGCTGATGTTGGCAGGGAAACAGCAAAAAAGCCACTGAAATCTTCCGAATTCGTGCAGGAGGTGGCTGAGATTCTATTCGAGACGTCTCACGAAGGAACAATGAACTGGCAAGGGCAACCCAATCAGAATGACGTAGAGGATAGCCCTCGAGGAGAAGATACAAAAACGACTAAAGAAGTTTACTATGAACTGCAAGAAGCTGATGCTGTTGGCAGGGAAACAGCGAAGAAGCCTCTGAGTTCTTCCAGATCCGTGGAGATGGTCGAGCTTCCAGTGAAGACATATGGCGAAGGGAGTCTTAACAAAGACGACAATGAGAACTTTATGCTCGAGACACAACGGCTGACTTTAACAGTCACACAAGCGACATTCACTGTAAAGTCGACTATGACAACAGAAGTCCAAGCCCAAGACCAACACACTGATAATCTTATAGATGTAATGGAGAACGAGAGCAACATCAAGGGAAATTCAGAAGTCAAAAGTGCAGATAATTGTCAGAACAGACAAGGTGGGGGGAACAGTATGCGAGGAAAACAAGATGCTGTCACTAAAGAGGAAGACCTCATCAACCAAAAAGAGAAGCCGGGCAACATCGATGAAGCCTCTGAAAAAGAAACAGCTGAGAATCCTCAGTACATAGAGGATATTGACAATGTCAGTAGTTTTTTCTGGCCTAGGCCGGAAGCCAAAACCAACGATTCTGAAGTCAATCAAACGAACGAAGACAACAAGGAAGTTCCTCAGAGAATCAACGACTTCGAAGCTATCCTGTTACGAATGTCCTCAATTTACGAAAAATCGGAGCCGATTTATCAAAGTACTCGAACAAAATCTGATGACGTCAATTGGTAGACAAGCAAAAACTTGAAAAGATAATATAAGCAAGATAAAACAAGTGCATGGGACACATGTGAGGTAAAGTCTGGTAGAAAGTCCAGTTAAATCGCAAATGATAACGTACACGGCTGAAAGAGGTTCAAGTTCTTTTAATAATAAACTAAATAACAAAAGGTCCAGAGCCCCGCTGAGAAGACGAATTCTTAGTGCACGGGATGGAAAGACTTATTTAACTAAATACACCATTTATAATTCACTGCATGCCATTCATACTAATGGAGATATGCGTGTTCTCCCCTCAACACCCGGTCCCCAACACGCCTCGGTGACACTTCCAGCGAAACCAACAATAAAAAAAACAAGAAAACACTAAAAGATAACAATATCCGAGGAAATGTGATATCAGTCCTAGGAAAGATCCCGGACCGAATACTCGCAATCCCTCAGGTCCAGTGTCTTCGAAAACCAGATAAAATGGGAACAAACTCAACCTCCGGAAGGCTATCCGCGTTAACTAACAACAACCAACTTATATTCGTAACAAATTCTCAATATAACAACATACATTTAAGTTTAAGTTTAGTTGTTTGAATTAACTGTGAAGTATCCAAATTAGAAGTATAAATATTTCAGTTTCGAATTACTTAGTTTCGAAGCGAAAATTTAGAGCTTTCAGTTTTGATTCTTGGCTGAAACAGTTTATTTAAATTTCTAGTTAGATGTCCGTGTTCATTAGTTTTAAGCGGGAAACGGTTCGAGGAACGAAAAAACGAGGGAAGCAAACCACGGTCGTACTTCAGGTTGAAGAGGATAGATTCAATAGTTACAAAATGTCTTAAAGAAAGTATATTAGGAAAGCAATAAAGAGAATATTTTGACGACTTCGATGGATATAATTTGGGGGAAGGCAGATAACTCTTAAGGACCGCAAGGCTTTGTTTTGTTGATTTTGAAGGGGCGCTACATGAGAATTAAAGGTGTTAAGGTATACAAGAGATGAAAACATTAAACGGGAATGGATAAGTGCATAACAAAGTAATCGCATTGCTTCAAGAGGAAGGGGTGACCTGAGTCTTTGCATTTTCCCTACATTTCTTCCCAACTTCACACGCAAGTTTGATATGTGATATTTCCAATAGATTAGAGTCAAGGAGGACTCCAATAGAGAAGGCTAAAGCTATCGTTTTCCATGATGCGACTAAATTTGCGTCGCAGCCACAGCGCAACTTCTTCTAAGCCTCTTTTTTGTTGCAATAGCGCTGCCGCATCGCTGCTGCAGCACTTGTTTGCATTTGCACAATATGCATTTTTGGATTCACTTTCTTCTTGGTTGAAGCGGCAGCGCTGCAGCACCTTGCAGGAAAGCACGGACTTGATCGGTGAGCAAGTCCGTGATTCTCGAGAAGCGCTGCCGTCTCCCTCGGAAGCACTGCAGTGCAAAAACGGATGTAGAAAGAATCAGTCCGGAATCGGCCGAGAAGTGGACCTGCAGCATGCAACAAAAACGAGGCTCTAGTTAGGGTCGCATGCAGTGTTGAAATATTGGTGGATTTACGACCGACTGGCGGATTTTACAACCGACTGGCGAATTTTTTTTACGGCTTATTAAGATTCTCTGGGTTCTATTGACAATCCTTGTAAGTTTCTGGAGATTTCGTGCAATTTTGGGTTAAAAATTTTTTTTGGCGTATTTTTCAAAGACAGCGGCGTATTTCTTGGATCACGATCTGGCAACACTAATCGCATCAGAGTTCATATAGAGTGGGGACTTTAACACAAAACTATTTTTTTTATTTTCCATTAATCCGAAATAGCGCCATCGGTAGTTTAATAACGATCCAAAGTAACATACTTTTGCTGTTCCCTGCAACGGATCCATGTTTATAAAGGTTCCCTGAAAAGCCTATCATTCCAACTACCAACCCCGGGCATATACAGTTGCTGCATTCCAGTTCAGCTTCCCCGGAAGAAAAGACGATCAGCTTCGATCCATTTACTCGCAATGCCTCTCCACTGTCAAAACACACTAGCTATTTCGCGAAATCTCAACTAACCTTGCCAACAAACGGTGTCTCTGATTGGCTTGTACATTCTGATTGAACCAATCAAAAAGGTCGCGGGAGAAAGGGCTTAATTGGGAAAAGACTCCCTATGTCTATAGGGAGCAAAAGCATGAAATAACTGTGAAAAGAAAGTCGAAAACCAGCGACTGATGATGGCGCTTATTATTGAGAGTAATAATATGGTTAATGGGGGTTCATATACTTGCCATCTTATACCGTACCTCGACCGCATAAGGTTTTAGCTTTCAGTTCTCCTTTAAGACACCTGAACTCCGGTTCATTACAACCAGAGCAAAATAACAGTAGGGAGTAGCGCCAAGATTTGAAAAAAGTGACACACACATTCCAATAGCAGTGACAATAGCACCACTAGCGACAAAGAATGTCCCCAGTCCCCACTGAAACTCAATCAGTGGTGCACCAACATTAGCTCCGATAACTCCATATTCCGAACACAGCAACAAAAAGATACAACCTTCCCTGTTTCATCGATGTGTGCAGACCGCATCTTAGCTGTACTAGAAATTTTCAAAGCCCGCAAGTTTGTCTCGCTTTAAATGCCGCGAGCGTAGTGGGCGGCACTACTGAAAGGGTCGTTTACCATGCCCGATAAGAATAGGTCTGGGCGCTACTTCCTAGTATTATTTTGCTCTGATTACAACAAATGGAGTGGTTATGTGCCAAAGCAAGACTTACCAATTGCGAAGACGTGTGGCGCTTGTGTACCCAGGGACCTCCCCTGATACTTCCGGATTGTGTCCCGGCTATAAAGGTTTGTGACCTCTTTATAAGGGTTGATGGCAACCAGAATGTTGGCGACATACGTCTGAAAATAAAATGGCTGCTGCACTACAATACCGAATTCACTGCCAATCACTAAAACTCAAACTTAGTGAAATAGTGAGTGTGATCCTTTTCTACGGCGAACATACGACCCATCTCCAAGAAATATTTAATTGAGTTCTTATTATTAACTGAACGGAATATTAAAGAACAGCTCCTCCCTCCTCCCCTACCCACGTAACTTAGCCGCAATCCGTTTCCAAGCCGCGCATTTGAATTGAGAATTTCAATTGAGCACTGGAGTGCCCCCCCCCCCCCCATGCACACCCTTTTGAATGACCCCCCCCCCCCCCCCCGAAACATACAAAAATAATCACTTTTACAGGCTTTTCCATCTGGTGTATGTGTTTTTTGTGTTATTTCTGTCCGACCCGCAGGCAACCCCCCTCCCCCCCCCCCGAAATAAATTCGTGGATACGGGCCTGGTGGTGGGTTTTGACGATTTTGTTGTGTGGCCATTCAGCATGGTCACAATTTTTGATTGTGTATTTACATGGCTTATGGCTTTAGGCTTTACGACAACGAATACTCATAAATTCTTGTTATCACCCGGTGCGTCACCCGTCTATTTCGCTAGATTAACTGCAGGAATGTAATATTCAGATTCAAGTTAATGGCTTGAATCTTTTTTTGTGCTAGTTCATGAAAAGAAGAATAAAATAGGCGGATCTGATAATCAAGATTTGAAAACAATTCTACTCAAATGACTACCACTTAAATGCGGGGCTATTTCGAAGGGATTGACTAAAAAGAGGCATGGCATGGCGCAGGAGGCACGAGTAATAAAAAGAGATTAGCAAGTAGTGGAAGTAGAGATGTAAGTTAGAGTTCATAACTCCAGAGCCTGAAAGAAGGCACGTTAGGATATTGTTCCTGCCCCTCACTCTGAAGCCCGAGCGCCCTTTTAGTTCTCGTTCCTCTTTTTAGTACTCATGCCTCCTACACTATATCGTGCCGTGCCGTGCCTCTCTTTAGTCGATCCCATTTCGAAACACCGGCTCGGAGGGACTGCAAAATTTCTCTGCGTCTGAGCTCTGTCCATGCAAGTGCCACCCATTTAAATATGTCCATTTTTTTTAGCACCGAATGCAGGATCAAAAGAATAGCTGCGCTTTTTTGCCTATTCTCCGTTACCCGGTGAACTGACCAGCAGTCGGCACGGCACTGAGGGGACTGAAAAACTTAGGTACTTAGAGGTCTTGAGCTCTACCCATTTAAGAGCCACCCATTTGAATTCCAAAATGTCCATATTTGAGCACCGAATGCAGGATCAAAAGAATAGCTGCGTTTTTTGTCAATTCTCCGTCATCCAAATTAACTGACTTATTTACCACTATGAGCCGTTTTTTCGACATCCCATCCCGTTCGTCCGGCTACACGAAAACGGCTTTTCGCATTCTCCAACATTACATAAAGATCCAAACCTCCTGCATCAGAACGAAAGTAGGTCGGTTGGACTGAGCAAGTGATCCTGGCAAGTGAAAAGATCAGTGAGGTTTACTTATTCATTACACATTAGTTCTTAAACCCGGAGACCCAAAGTTCATATGTTACATTCTTAACCCGATAACGGCTTATCGGGTTAAGAATGTAACATATGAACTTTGGGTCTCCGGGTTTAAGAACTAATGTGTAATGAATGCTGTTACGGAAGTAGGTTTCATTGGCATTACAGGTACGACAGGTCCTTTAAGGACCCAATAGTAGGACACTGAAAACCATCCAGTGAGAGGTATCTGTGCTTGCTCCTATCTATGCCTAGGACAGACGTACAGGATCGGGTGCTCCCGGATTGGACTTCCTGCCCGCGTTTCGGCACCATCATCAATTCCATATAATAGAGATTTTTTCCCACTTGATGATGAAATTGCAGAAAATCAACCGGGAGAATCCTGATCGTGCGTTTGCTCCCCGATGAAAAAACTGTCTCAAAATAGTAGGCTAGTATGAAGTTGTACGAAAAAGTAGCATGCAGTACGAACTGCTGCTACTACATGCTTCTATATCAACGCTACTGTGTTACTGCATTCTACTGCGTGCTACTATTAGCAAGGCAGGATGCTATTGGATACTACTGCTTAAGATTGGCCCAGTCTGTGGCACATTAAATGATAGTAGGCTATTCTTCACTATTACATATCAATACATGCAACTTTTTCGTACAACTATCATACAACTACGCAGACTACAAATTTTTCATCGGGTCCTATTTACAAAGTACATTACTTACGTAGATCTGATCGCGGTAGTATCGAAGACGGATGTTGTTAAGCAGCGTTGCCTCATTCAAGTACATCAGACCACCTTGAAAGAATAGAAATGATCAGTTCCTATCCGGTTAAACAAATTCATATTCTCTTATTTTCAAATAACAGCGCAAAGGCGGCAACACGCTGATTTTTTTGTCAGATAAATATATTAACATAAAACAAACAATAAAAGTTCACTGAGATCTTCTGTCAAAGAATTTTTTTAATAAATTGCAATAAAACTATAGTGTTAATCAAACAAACCATAATCCTCGCAAAACAGACTGACATAGTAGCAAGCCTGTAAAAAAATTTCGAACAATATTAACATTGAAATTGGCGTTCTCACGATGTTCGTGAAGTGCTAATTTAAAAGAGTTTAAAGTGTGAATGTGATCTCCAAGTACACAAAGTTTCGTCGTCCTACCACTAACCTTTGCCAAGTTACAAACTTAAAGCACAACTCTCACTAGAAATGATCTTTCCCCTGTGTAATGGGTCAGAAGAAACGTTTTCCAAAAATATCATTACTTTCCACCTGGAATTAGCGATTTTGTTGTTAGCGCTTGTTGACTCTATCCAGCCTTCCTGCTTTCCGATGCGGCGGCTGGGCGCAAAATATTTAAAACTGAACGCACCGTGGTAAAAAATTGGGAAAACTAAGCAAATAAACTAATTAAAAAAACAGAAGATTCTCATATCCTTATGTGTGAAAAAGTTGTCAGCGGATGCTAAAGATTCTAGAAAACTTTTTTGTGTGCCGAGCAAAATTCAGCACGGCCCAAAAAGGCTCTAAAAAATCGCAGTGAAACACTTGAGAAAAGTGGGGATGTCAGCAGCTGATAATTCCATAAGGGAGCTATAGGTATATTATAAAAGGCAGAATAAGCAAGAGGGGTCCTTTGAGTAACAGGGCAATCTGGGTACGGTTGCACCTGTACGGGGTGGGTATGGACGGCGAGGCCCCCCCCCCCAAAAAAAAAAAAAGTTATCTACACTCCAGTGCCGACAAGCACACCAAGTTTCAAAAATGCTTCACGAGATATGAACTGCACAGAAAACGGTGAAAACCCAACACTGAAAACCGAGCGGCCGCGACAATGGGTTCTTCATAAATCGACGCTCCGCTAAGAACTAGCTGAAATGAAATCTTTGACTAGGTGGTCTAGGTTTCCAAAGGTGGTGTTTCCTATAACAACTGTCACAAGTGCCAGCTCCATGCTAACACGATTGCTGATGACAATGAAAAGCAGCCGAATGTATGGTAGTCAGAGGCGTTACTAGCCAAATTGTTAGGGAGGGGCAAGGTATTTACCGACTGGTTGGTCATTTTTACCGACCGTTTATGCAGAAAACCCGACAGTTTCTGAAGAAAAAACGACAATTTTTAAGAAAGAACGACTGATTTGACGAAAAATCTATTGATTTACAGAAAAACCGACTGTTTTTAAGAAAAAATCGACTATTTTTACGAAAAACTGACTGTTCTTAAGAAAAATCGACTGTTTCCAAGAAAAACAAGACCAAAGTTTTCGATGGGATCCCAAAAATTCAATATCTGATCCAGACAACTGGGTCTTGTCTTAGCCAGATCCAGTCATCGCCAGAATCCTTGAACATTCTTACAATTAAAATTCAGAAACAGATTAAGGCTAAATAGCTAATCATCTGAGAAAACCAAGTTCAGATATGGATGCATGTGTGTTTACCCGTATAAGTCATATATGTTTTGACGAAAAGTTCCTGCCACTTCTGCCAATTTCCCGGTTTCGGCCGAACTCTAGAACTACTTGTAAAAAGAAAGCTCAAAAACGAACTCAGGGTATCTTCTTTCCCCAATAATGAACATCTAATCAACTTCAAATAAAAAAAACAAATTTTCCGAGTCCAGCCGGATTCCGGTCGAACTATATGTCCGGGTAAAATATGATTGTCACTCACGGATTCAGCGTCTCTTCTTACCCCTAAATCGGTTATCTAATCAGCTAGAAATAAAACTTTAACTTCTAACAATTTCCCGGTTTTGGACGGATTCCGGTCGAACCACATGTCCGGGTAAAAAATTGTTTTCACATAAAAGTACAGCATGTCTTCTTGCCCTAAATCGGACATCTGATCAACTCCAAATAAAACTTTTAATTTTAACAAACTTTCCGGTTTGGGCCGGATTCCGGTCGAACTACTTGTCCGTCGAGAAAATGGTTTTCACCATCGTCTTCAGCATGTCTTCCTACCTCTGAATCGAACATCTAATCAACTTCAAATAAAACTTTTACTTTTAACAAACTTTCCGGTTTTGGCCGGATTCCGGGCGAACTACTTGTCTGATTACAAAATGGTTTTCACCATCGTGTTCAGCATGTCTTCTTACCCCATAATCGACTATCACATTAGCTGTTTCAAAATATTTTGTTTGCCCCTTAATTTGAACCCCCTCCCCCACCCCTAAAGGTAGGGCTACAAAGTCGAATCCTCACACCAGGTTTCATCAAAATATCTCATTCCCTTCGAGAGTTATCGTGCTTACAGACGGACGGACGGAGAGACGGACAACTTTTGCGATGTCATAGGTATCCCTCCACTTACGTTTTGGGATCCCAAAAATCGACTATTTTTACGAAACATCGCGGTGCTTCTCGCCGACTCTGTTATATTTTACCGACTGGCCGAAAACATCGGTGAAGGCGCCCCTCAGCCCCCCATACGTGACGCCCCTGATGGGTAGTAGTGGATCAACAGCAGTGTTGCCACCTTTCTCTGACGGAACCTGTGACAGTTTCCCGCAAAAATATGTAACATTCTTGCGCATACGAAATTCGGTCCTTTGTTTCAGTTTCAACGAAAATCTCGTAAGTTTCTCTGGTGTGCTGTTTGTTTAAATGAACGGTTTACAGCTAAACTGGTAGCAGATTAAATAATTTCCGTTTTTATGTGATGTAGATTTAAGCCGGTTTTCGGACATTTCGGTTCATTTGAAAACGGAACGAGTGAAAGTTCGAGAAGAAACGAAATCCGTCATGTGATCAAACATAGAAAATAAATAAATATCTGGTTTCGAAAATAAACTTCCAGTTTAGTCTTATAAGACAAGTTAATGTTCGTCAAACAAATAAAACCTTTTTAGTCGAGTTGCCTTGACATTGGCCAAAAAGCTGTGAAAAGACAAAACTGAGCGACATTTTTGGCATAATTCCGATTTCCTACGACAAATTTTGTCGAAAACCTGTGAGTAATCACTGAATTCTGCGACAAGTGGCAACACTGGTCAAAACTACTATAGAAGGTGTGCAACCTTCATCTGCAACGCCGCAGAAATTGGTAAACAAATTCAAAAGCAAACTTACAGTTGTCGTCAAAGTCCTTGGTATCCTCGTCTTCGGCATAGTGGAGGTTTCCGTAGGGGACTATCTGGGGCTTCGCCCCTTTCTGATTAGCAAGGACTAGGGCTCCATCGGCAGCTAGGTCGACCGTGTATCCCAGGATATATCCATCCAGGGGATCAGGGATCCACACCTTCTGCCTCTCCATCTATAATAAATAAAACCTCAACTAAGGTCTAAGACCTGAAAAATATGCAGCGGTAACAGTCTGTTTAATTGCCTTACCAACAGTTACTAAAATCTATAATCTTAGTATCAACAAGTAAGTATTTGCTTGACTGACCACCATAACCACACTGTCAAAAGTTTCATAAAAGATAACACGAGGATGCGCGGTTTCAACAGATAATGCGTAACAGATACCACTTCTGATTTTATCTGTTGTGTTTCAAAATCTTATGCATAATAAGCGTTAGCATCAGGAAGAACCGAAAAACCGCCAAAAAAGTATCTGCTGAGTTTTCGGACATTATGACGATAAGGAATAAAGTCAGTAGATACTTTTTTGGCTCTTCCTAACAAAGCTTGTTATGCAAAACATTTCATGCATAACGTTTTCAAACACAACAGATAACATCTGAAGTGTTATACTAAACAGAAACAAAAACTTCTCAGATTTGCTTCATTTTTGGTCCTAAAAAAAATGTTATCTTTCCTGTTAGTCATAGAGATACTGAAATCCGGCCCTGATTACAGTGTTAATCTTTTACTTTTTATCACAATGTTAATTCTCTGTATTTTCTCTCGGAATAAATCATAAGAAGCGGTAGCTTATCCACTTGTCCTATTAGTAATTAAATAAATAGTTTGGAAACTGGTCTCACGTTCCAACTTTTAATCCAGAATTTCCAGTTCCCAGTAAAAGAATATAAGCTAAAAGACGGATAGCATCTTTTTTACAAAGTTGAGGAATTAATTGCATACTTGACTGTCACGAGAAACCGTTAATTCGCAACAGATGGTCGCTCAAACACATCCGCGGGTAGAGTTTGGACAACAAAGATCGTGAGACGGCTCGCAACCCAAATTTAGCTATGGTTCTCTTGTGTAAAAACTAGCCACGTATATACATTCTACAAAAAGAAATAATGATTTACTCACTTCAATCAAGGAACTATGATTTTTTGTAGATAGAAACTGTTTGGGGGATTGCACAAGCAAGCTAGTCGAGCAATCAAGATTAGCTTAGATTCTTGATTAAAACACATCCACATTTCTTACAGATTTGTTATTCTTCAGTAACTGGTTGGTTGTCGCCATTCTACATAGTTTCTCAACTTGTGTCCCAATCAACTCCAGTTATTTCCACTGCTTAGAAAGGAATCAGCATACCTCTTTACCCCTATATCGAATAGGTGATCAGTTTCAGAAGAAAAAAAAATTACCTCTGCCAACTTTTTCGGTTTTGGCCGGATTCCGGCCGAACTACTCGTCCGTCAAGAAAATAAGTTTGATATATGGGTTCAGTCAGCATGTCTAAATAAATTGTCTCATTAGCTTTCACACTATATTTGTTTCGACCCTAATTCAAAGGCCTATATAATCATCTGTCTAAGAAGGACTAGTACTACTGGCAATATACCCACTGAGGCTCACTGGAACCCACACGGCCGTTCCATATTTATTATATATTATATTGTACAGTATATACATTATAAAGTTTGTAATAACCTACTCGGAGAGTCGTACCAGTGCCAAAGAAACGAACCAGCTTGGTTCAAGTTGGGTTTTCCGGTGGAAGAATGATCAGATACTCGGAAATCGGGAAACTGCATATTAAATACAAAATTATTGTGTCAGATATATTTTCTATTGCAAAAGCACGACCTGAGCTTTCCTTAAGAACCATCAACTTGGCATTTCATTTAGAAGCAGCATAGTTCGTTCCTTAGATTAATGCCATTTTCTTTATTTTTTTATTACAGAAAGAAATGGCGATCTACCTGCTTAATTAAAAAAATGGTAACCTAAGCTCATTTAAAAAGTATAAAGCAATTACGTTATCTAATGATGAGCTGATACGATTTCCCCCAAAACAAGAGCTGTGAGCTCATATGGCACTTGCAGGCATACGTAGTAGCTAAGGGAATCCGCTAAGATTTGCGCTGTGTTGAAGCGCAGAGACGATTATGGGCCTTCGGATTCATGAAAATATATAGTTTATTAAAAAATATGCCATGCATTTTTCGGTTACATTGCACCCTTTAAGGGGGCTAGAAAGTGTATCATTTGCATCGAAAGTTTTTTTTTTGCACTTTGCGGTTAAGATTCGCACACTTTAAGGGGGCTAGAACTGAATTTTTAAGCAAAATACTTGGTGCACTGATGATCATGGGCGTTTGGGGATCTTAAAATGTATCGTTTCTTGAAAATGTGTTTTACAGTGTGTGGTAGAATTCGAAAGTCATTTGTAAGCAAAACCCTTGAGGTAAAAATGATCATGGACCCTTGGGAATCACAAAAATGTTTCGTGGTCAAAGTATCTTTTTTCACTTTGCAGTTAAGATACGCACTTCAAGGGGGCTAAAACTAAACTTTAAGCATATACTTGAGGTATACTATGAAAGTATATCGTTAGATAAGAAACACTTTTAAACTTTAAACACTTAAGAACACTCTTGTCAATTATCAAGCTTCCTTCGGTTCCTGTCAACCGTTCAAAAATTACACATGACACAAAATTCCAGTAGTTCGGATTCCAGTTCCCTTCATGCCCCCGAAGATGGCCGGATCCAGGAAATGGTTGCTTCCAAGTCAATCTGATCGTGTCCCTAATACACCTGCCGAATTTCATCCTCCAAATACATCTTTACGTACCTTCGCTCACTGTCACCAGAGTTGTGGGATAACCCCTCTACCCCCCCCCCCCCCCCCCACTACAGTACCTGGTCCATTTCTATCAAAAATGTGTTTACAACTTGCCCTCGTTCTTCCCACCAAGCTTCAACCAGATCCCTCCACTCGAAGCCTGTCCCCAAATTTCCAGTCCCTCTCCCATCCCTCCCTCCAGAGTTATCGGATCCAGTCCGGGCACGAAATTTGACATCCGCGACCCGAGCCCTTGCCAACTGTCAAGTTTCATCTGTGTCCGTCCGAAAGTTATGCTTGCCTCAAGATCCTGGATTTTTCTCTCCCCCCCCCCTCCGATGGTTTGATCTGGAAAATGACTAGGCTACTCTCAAGTCGATCTAGTCGGGTCTCTGAAATGCTTGCCAAGTTTCATCGTCCTAGTGCATCTAAAAGTACCTTAACCCGTGATAACCGGAATTCCGGGACACACCCTCCAACTCCCCTTACAGTGCCCGGATCCGATCCGGTAATGTCAACGCTCTATGTAGGGTCTGTGCTTGTTCTTCCTATCAAGTTTAATCCCGATCCCTCCACTCTAAGAGTGTCACGATATTTCCGTTAGCCCCCCTCCAACTCCCCCCACAGTTGTCGGATCCGGTCCGGACATAAAATGGGACATGTGAGGCATGTGTTCTTTCCATTTATCAAGTTCCATTCAGATTCGATCACCGTTCGAAAGTTACGCAAGCCTCAAAATTCCGGATTCCCCCTCCCGCCACTCCCCCCACGATGGTCGAATCAAAGAAGTGACTATTTCCAGGTCAATTTGGTGGGTTCCCTGATATGCCTACCAAGTTTCATCGTCCTAGCACGTCTGGAAGTACACTATAACTTACGATCACCGGACCGACAGACCGACCGACGGAAAAGTGATCGGTATATGGCACTTGGCCGGAAGGGAAGTGCCATAAAAACCGTATCTGATAAAGGTTACCTGATAATTTACATTGCTATAAAACAAACAATTTTTCTGTGCTCCTTTTTTCCTCGAAGAAAAGGTCAGATCAAATGGACAGTCTATTTAGAGGGTGTCTTGATTGATTGAGAGTTCAGACCTCAGTTTTTTCTCTTTTTATTTTCAATATCCTACACAGGAAAATAGCATTTCCAGAATCAACCGAAAAGTGTAATCCGAATCCCCCCAACAAGTAGAAAGGAGCTTCTTCGAATTACCAGTTTTTACGTTCAATTTGGATTAACTCTGACTTTTCAGTTTCTTTTTACACACCAAGAAATTACTTTCTTCTTAGACACAGGTAATGAATTTTAAGCCTTTCTAATTTTAACTTAAAATCGTAGTCGAAGATCCTTTAACAAGTATAAACGAGCCTCTTTTTATTACATTCAATTCATTTTAATTTTAACATTCCTTCAACATATCAACAGGCATAACGCTCCCAAAAAGGGCACAACCGTGTCCTGTGCGGGAGTGCACAACTTTCACTCACGCATGACAAACGATAACACTAATTTCTCGTCTTAATCTTCTCTTTCCTTTTTTCTTTACCCCATAGTTATGGAGTGACTAACTGTCACTGTTTCCGAAAATAAACTAGTATAGACTATTATACCCACTGAGACGGAAAATCCAAATTTGTCCCGTTTGCTCCTTATTTGGTCCTTAATTAGGAACCGCTCGCACTATTTACTCTTCAACTTACAGTATTTTAAAATATACAGGGAAACAATCTACATAACTGATTTTTCTGACGGAAAAACTTCTCGCAGACAACCGTCGACAGCGTGATACACATCGAAGGGAGCAAAACACGGCAAGTGAGAAAATCAGCGTGTTTTTTTTTTTAGAGGGTTTAGAATGTACCGTACGAAATTGGGGTCTCCGGTTTAAAAAAATATATGAATTGGTTATGGAAGTAGGTTGCGTTAGTGTTATAGGTAAGACAGGTCCTTTAAGGACGAGGTCAAATGGAACTTACATTCCATGTAGGTTAACTGAGCTAAATAATAGCATAATAATTAACAACATAATAAATTCAGACTTCGGACCTAAACTAATGTTTCGCCGTTTTCTTTGTTTATAATATGCACGCACGGAAATGGCAATGCCAGTTTTAACTTATAAACTGTAATCCGAGGCCCTCTAACAGCAAAGCAACTTCTCCTAATTACACATGACCAGCTGTTACGGTTTTCCCAAAATAACCTGTATACCATGTACCAACTGTACGGAAACCAAAACTCTTCAGATTTGCTTCATTTTTGGTCCTCGAAGAAAAGGTTATCTTTCCTGTTCGTCATGGAGATACCGAAATCCGGCTCTGATCACAATGTTAATTGTTTGCTATTTATCACAATGTTAATTCTTTGGGTTTTTTTTCCTTTTTCGGTGATGGTGTAGAATTGTCGTTTTCGTCCGGTAGGCTGCAATCTATTCCCGCTTCAGTGGATATGGTGGTACTTACCGGATCCTGTTCCGGAAATATAGTGAAGGAAACGACAGCAGATGGGATTAACAAATGCGCCGAGATACCGGAAGTATGTTACAGTATATGTATTGTTAGTCACGAACGAACAGAACTAACTGTGCGGAATTTTGCCTAACATGTGGCTCCCGGTCAAACAAAGTTTCATCAAGATCGAGTCGAAGCAAAAATGACAGAATGCGAATGGATTTAAAGTTTTATAAACCTGAAAGTTTCAAATGTATTTGTCAAAGGATTTCAATTTGTATATGTGTTACGTCACCGAGGGGATTTTACCAAAAAGAAAGAAGTATGATAATAAAAACCAAAACATGCTGAGTTTGGTTTTTAAAAAAGTCGCAAGTCGAATGAGAGAAGCTAGATCCGTCTATGTTCTACAACCCATAACCCATGTGGAGGAGTTAAGGGAGGAAATTCAAGGATAGGCGAATAAGGGGCCCTATTCCAACTGTAGGAATCGGCAAAGCCTATCCTGAAATCAGGGATGGGTGGAAGACTGAACCGGTAGTTGCTGCCGTTGTAGAAAAAATCAGGCCCTGTCATGTGGGTCCTAGTCTGTCTACGAGGCTCCAAAATTCGAGCATAGACTTATGAATTCAGTTCAAAATTTACTTCTGCTCTGTTTGTCACGGTACAATTCCCTTGTAGAACATTCCATCTCCGTAATATCGACTGAGTAGCTAGTCTACACAGGGAAAAGTGTTTGAGTGGTCTTTAGTTTGAAGTAATAGTGTGTTAACTTCTGTCTGTATTTATACTTGGACTTTTTATGTAAATAAATTTCGTTTCTTCCGTAATGGGGGTATCTAGAAGCCAGGCTTCACATTCCAGATTTTTCTTCCGGACCCCAAAATCGTGCTGTAGTAAGCTTATGGGATAATTTGTCCAGATATCCAATTTCGTCGAATTGGCTCCGGAAAGTGAAATCAGACTAAAACTGCCCTTCCCCACAGTTCCGGAATCTGGAAGGTGTCATAGAGGCAACACATTTGAGACACAATAAATACAAAAAAGGTTGGGAGAGCAGAAGGGAGGGAGAAGATACGGGAAGGGGACATCTAGGTAATGTTGCAGACGTCAAACTTAGTCATCATCATTATCATACAAATCCGGGAGTGCTGGCTTGACTTTGCCCAAGCCCCAGATATCTGGAAGGTGTAGCCGGGCTTTAACCCTTTAGTGTATAGCAAGCACACTTACAGGGGAACTTCCATCAATATGCTTTTCATATCTCAATTTGAAATCCATGCCACAGGCCGCTTCGACAAATTCTTATCCGACAAAAGCTGCAATAATCCACAACGAAAACAATATAACGTAGCTCTTGCTCGAAGAGCCGTCGAGCTCTAACTGCCAGAAATCGATCGCTGTGAAATCTAACAAGTGTTTCGTGTCAAAGCGTCAGATTAAATTACCCAAAGCTTAATAGTACAATGTAATCACGTTTCTGGGATAGTACAAAACCAAAGCGAGACTCACATAGTTTAGACTTCACTACCCCAATCCAATCTTTAGCTTTGAATTTTGTTTAATACAAACCCATCCCTGACAATGCAAAACGGATACGTCAGCTACATTTTATTCGAGCTATATTTCGGCCCTTCTTGCCAAGGGTCCTTTTCAGGCTCAAGCCGGAACTTCAAGTTACCCAGACATGCCACCGACAAGAATCCATATTACACTGTAAAAAGTTTCTCCGAGTAAGGATTAAAGTTAACTGCACTATTTGAGACTGGGATTAACCTTATCTATACTGAGATAAGTTTAATCCGAATTAGAGATAAGATTATATTTTTAGAGACAAGATTAATCCCAGTAGCAAACACTGCAAACAAATTTTTACAGTGTAGCTGAGCCTGAAGAGGACCCTTGCCAAGAAGGGCCGAAATATTGGTCGAATAAAATGTCGCTGACCTATCCATTTTGCATTCTAAAATTTGATTCGCAGTCAGCTTGGGCTGAAGGAATATTTACTTTAAATCGCCCAGACATGCGGCCGACAAGTATCCATCTTAGCTGGAAAGAAGAAGAGACAAGCGATTCCAAAACCAAATGTAGCCTATATAAATCTCTATTCTCCCAAGGACACAATCGAGCAGCAAAAAACGAGGGGCTGCTCACTGAAATTTTTGGGGTACACCAAGAGGCAGAGAGGCAGTGAGGAACAGAGGCAGGCCGGAGGCAGGGACCGTGTACACCTTGCGACAGAAGTGAGCAGCCCCTCGGCAAAAACAGCAGCCCAGTCAAAAATCGAATCACAGCACCATTATAACTCTAAGCAATTTTCAAGGATGAAATCCACAAAATCAGATATTTAACGAAGAATCTTTGATTGTTTTTCCACAAGTTCATTTTACAGCTTACCGGCTTGGGCCTGAAGAGGACGCTTGCCAAGATGGGCAGAAATGACGTATGCGTTTAGCATTCTTAAATATGATTCGCAGTCAGCTTGGGCTGAAGGGATATTTACAAACCCACCCTCTACTGTGACCCACCGTCAGGAAAATAGACGATTAGGCATCAACTATTCCTATCCATTTAAATAAAAAACCTCAAGCAAGAAAGAAAATAGAAGTCAGAAGACGTAAAATATTGTCAAGGACTAAATCTCACTAATGATTTGCTATGTTAAAAATACTGAAAGAATCTCTATTACCTCTTCGGCTATCCCAACAGCTCAGCTCGGTCTATAGCCTGTTGTCATATAACGGCTGAAGCCTCTCCAAACAGAAAACACCAGAATTTTTCGCTCAAATAAGACTTCAAGAACTTCCTACAGCTCTGAATAATCCTTATCTGCTCTTATCATCGTCATAATCAGGACTGACATGATTCACAGTAACTGTAGCTGCCTTCTGTTCTGTCGCCTAAAACGCAACGGAGCGCTTATCGCCGCACCGCGCTTAAATGACCCTTATCAGCGAAATTACTAATTGCACAAATTTTACTAGGGGTTTTGTTGAGTGCTAACCTTCAGTCAAGCGGATGTCGTCGCGTATTAAAGGGCAACTCTTACTAAAAAAGATTTGTCATGTCAAAATGATTATGAAACATAGTAATTCGAAAATACGAAGAACTACCCTGTGAAATTGGCGATTTTTGGGTTCGTGCTCAAGACGTGGAATCTCTCCATACTTCACGCTTTCTGGAGCGGAGGTTTGGCGCAAAATATTTGAAAACTGGGAGCCCCGTGGTTAGCCGGTGGCAGAGCAAAATAACACTAGCGAGTAGCGCCAAGACTTAAAAAAGGCGACGCGACTAGCGATAGAGAAGATCCCCGCTGAAACTAGATCAGTCGTGCACCAGCGCTGGCTCCGATAACTCTATATTCTGAACAGAGCAAAAAAAATACAACCTCCCATTTTTCGATGCGTGCAGACCGCATCTTAGCTGTAGGCTACTGGAAATTTCCAAGCCCGCAGGTCTGACTCGCTTTAAATGTCCAAAGCCTAGCGAGCCGAATTTTGCTTTGTTTTGGTTTTCGGTCTGCTCGAGATTTCGACTCTCTCCAGACTTTACGCTTTCCGTTGTGGAGGTTTTGCGCAAAATTTTCAATCAGAATTTCGCATGCACACCAGAGAAAAATATCACTAGGGAGTAGCGCCAGTACCTATGCTCTCCATGCTTTGCAAAGGGCCATACTCATAGCGCCACCCACTACGCTTGCGGCAATTGAAGCGAGACAAATTTTCGGGTCCAGAAATTTCAAGTAAAGCAAAGATGCGATCCGTACATACCAAGGAAACAATGGAGGCTGTATAATTTGTTTGCTGTGTCCAGGATATGAAGTTATCTGAGCCAGCGCTCGTGATAGATAGACTGATTGAGTTTTAGTAGGACGTTCTATATTGCTACTGGTGCTAGTGTCCAGGCTATTCGACTGTGTGTCAATTTTGTCAAGTCTTGACGGTACTCCAGAGCAAAATAACACTAGGGAAAAAGTTCAAAATAACACTAGGGAGTACCGCCAAGACTTGACAAAATTGGCACACACTCGAAGAGCATGGACACTAGCGAACACTTCCTTCAACGACTTCTGGATCCTAATATACGACTTGAACATACCGAAAAAAAGCAACGTAACGGCGCAAATTCCCCGCCAGGAAGTGAGAGAACTGTGTAAAACTATCTGCACTACATCAGCTGAAATCATTCCTCTAGTGAAAATTCGTACATATATAAATTCACACCCGGCCTTAGCTTATCATTTCAACTTTCGCTAAAGAGGAAAGCTTCCAACGTTTTCCGACGAAATTTTTTTAATCTGCCTTTTTCTGGCAGAATTCAACTATACTTTCCATAAAAATTCTAACATTCCATAAATTCACAGCCTAATCGCCAAGTAAACGACACACCGTTCTTGAGAATACTACGAAATGCGCCACATGCGAAATTTTGTGAAATGCCGAGGAGCAAAGTGTCTTTTAGCGAAATAAATGAAAAGTAAAGAATACGGATGAAATCACAAATCTGTCCGTCGAAAAAAGTGGCAAAAAAGTGACCGTACAAAACAGATTAGACAAAAGTATATTTGTTCCGAATTTACAGCAAAAAAAAAAACTTTCACGGTAAAAGATAAAGATAAAGACAACCAGTTTGCCGGTGCATTTAGATTATAATAATCCCGATTTACTGACGTAAGAAACTTCTGGTCTTCACCCGACAGGAGTTTTTTTTTATCTGCCGCAATCTATTTCTGCCACCTCCGAGTCTCGATACGCGACGGACGGTGCTTTACATGGCAATTGAATAACGAGAAGTTCGCTTATAGTCAGAATAACTTGCGATAAAAAGAGATCGTTTTCGAGTTGTAGGCGTTACTTTATATTTTCATCTGAGAGGCTGGAATCTTACGAAGGCTTTACAGATATTAATCAACACTAGCATCGTCGACATCCCGACCTGAATGAGCTATTCCAGCGTCTGCAGAACGGCTTACCGACGAAACGTCGCAAAACGTCCCCGGCAAAATGTCCCCAGCGAATAGTGCCCATGGCAAAATGTCCCTATGGCAACGTCCCATTACAAAACGTACCCATGGGGGGCTTTACAGATTTAAATTAACACTAGCCTGGAAGCCATAATTTCATCTCCTGAATTGAATGAGCTATTCTAGCGTCTGCAAAACGGCTTACCGACGAAACGTCGCAAAACGTCCACGGTGAAACGTCCCCATGGCAAAACGTTCCCATTACAAAACGTACCCATGGGGGGCTTTAGAGATATTAATTAACACTAGCGTGGAAGCCAAAATCTCACTTCCTAAACTGAATGAGCTATTCCAGCATCTGCAGAACGGCTTACCGACGAAACGTCGGAAAACGTCCCCGGCGAAACGTCCCCAGCGAAACGTCCCCATGGCAAAACGTCCCTATTCCAAAACATACCCATAGCGAAACGTCCCCATGGCAAAATGTCCCTATGGCAAAACATCCCCATGACAAAAAGTAGCCTACCCATGGCGAAACGTCCCCATGGCAAAACGTCCCGTGGCGGAACGTCCCCAACATTTTAAAGTCTGCCAGCGTTCTTCAGGCGCATGAACGAGGTAAAATAACTTCAGAGTTTGAATTGCTAAGCCTAAGAAATCATCAAATCATAGACGTAGCATGCTTGTGCGAAACTTACCCGAAAAAGGAGACCCCGCAGAAATTCCCAGAAGAACCTTACAGTGTGTGCGAAAAGTTACGTAGGCTAGACTCGAGTAAGAGCAACTATCCTGGTGAAATTCCAATGAAGCTCGTTATTGACTGTGTCGAGGAACTTAGTTTTATTTTGGCTGCCATTTTTAACCAGTGTTTTCATTGCATGCTTGTGCGAAACTTGGTCGGCAAGTGAATCTTTTGTTAATGTGAGTGGATACAATGTACACCGGCTTCCGAGACTTGGCTCTGACTTCACAATTGTCAGCCACGATGTTGCCGTTCGTCAATTCCGAACTGTATTGTAAAAACAGGAGTTCCTCGGAGAGCCGAGTTCAAAGTCCTATGGACAAGGCCAAACAAGTTTCCCAAGGAGATCTCTTCTGTTACATTTTGATGCTGCACTGATGCAATCCAATCGAAACACCCATACGCCGCCACAAACATTTTAGGCGACTTTAATGATCTAAAGCCTAGCTGCACTGTCAGAAGTGTCGTAACAGATAACACTTCGGATGTTGAGTTTTCCGACATCATGACCAGTAGGGTATATTCCGATTATTTTCGGGGGGGGGGGACAGCTCTGTGAAAATTTGCTGCCGAAGGCCACCCCCTTAAAATTTTCGGCGTTTTTTGCATATTTTGACCGTTTTTAACACTAAAAATACCTGTAGGTGCAAAAACACCTTTTAATCTTGTAATCATGCACACTACGACCTAAAAACTGTTTCTACGATCAAATACTAAAAAATACTGTAAACAATTTCGATTTAGCTCCTCAATTTATATTTTCGTGTACGTTTTTCCCGTAAAAAAAAACTCCTTTTCCGAGAATTTCGGATAAAGATAGCCCCTGTTGCCTATATTTCGCAAAGTTTTTCCAATTAAAAAACCTTTTTTAATGAATTTCGGAGGGGGGGCGATCACCCCTGTCGCCCCCCCCCCCCCCAGTATACGCTACTGATCATGACGATAAGGAATAAAGTCAGTAGATGCTTTTCTGGTTCTTCCTAACAAAGCTTGTTATGAATAACATTTCATGCATAACGTTTTCATACACAAGAGATAACATTCAAAATTCTGTCTGTTACGCATTGTCTGTTGAAACCGCGCATCCTCGTGTTCTCTGTTATGAAAGTTCTGACAGTGTGATGCAATCCGATCGAAATACCCATACGCCGCCATTAACATTGTAGGCGACTTTAATGATCTAAAGCCTAGCTGGTTAACAAATACGTTATCATTAACGCAAGTCGTGAAAATAAACACTAGAGAAACAAACTTTGGACCTTATCCTTACCAGCTGTGAAAAATACTACCGACCACCGTATAGCTTACCCGCTCTTGGACTAAGTGATCACCTGACCATTATCTGGGAACCGCATGGCTGAAAGGAGGCGAGGATATAAAAGACTGTTCGTTACAGGCCCCTGAGCGAAGAAAAAATCAAGTGTTTCAAAGAATGGCTGAGATATAAGAACTGGTCCGAAATCTTATTTGAGTACCTGCATTTCAACCCTTCGTCAAATGGTTTGAATGCATCCAAAGCTTCTATCTCTCTTGGATCGTTCGTCGTCAAATCAACAGACTATCTACCATGGCTTGGCATAACATTCAAATCTTCTTTGTCAAAATTTTGCTCTTCGGTTGTTCAAGAAGTTCGTAGATCAATCTTTACCGCCTATGGCCGCATCGTCCCCAACCGAGGGCGCTATAATCGGAAAGCTTTGGGAAAATTGTACAGCACCTTTTGCGCTCCTTCTGTACTGTTTTGTTCTGGTGTCACTCATGTTCTGCGAAAGAAGGAGATTAAAAAGATGAGATCATGTTATCTTCAATATGCAAAGCACATGCTCCACTTGTCGAAATTATGCCATAACCATACATTGACGGAGAAATTCAAAATTCAAGATGCAAGTGTTACCCTTTTGGATGTTTCTTCGTCACTATAAAAGATCATTGACAATAGAGCCCAACCAGCGCACGGCCTTCTCCACCGCTTCCTGGCCGAAGATTGAAAATTAGTGTCTTTTTCTGTGTCTTTATTGGTTTGATTTTATTTTATTTCATTTACTCCGAATTTTCGAAATGGCGGGTTACAAATATATTACTTACTTACTTACTTACTTATCATCAAATAACGGTAGCTTCGTGATGGAAGCGGTCACCACAGAGCTTTTTGAAAAATAGCAGGAAATGTTCCCAAAGAAAATAGTAGTGAGTCAGACAAAACCATGGATCTCAAACAAAGTTAAGCGTCTTATCACCCGAAAAGATAATCTGTACAAAAACGGCGGTAGACTAGAAACAAACAGGCTTCGCAATCTTATTGTAAAAAAGATAAAAAAGTCTCGCAAATTATACTGTGTTCAAACAGAAATAGATCTCATGAAAGCAAACCCCCGGAAGTTCCACGAAAATATGAAGCAAATGATGGGCGAAGAAAAAACCTTTGAGCGTCCATGACCCCGACGGAAACCCAATTACCTCAGCCCAAATAAATGAGTATTTTGCTTCAGTGTGTAGAGTACATCCTCCTTTGATTACCTTAAAGGAGATCCCGCAGAAATTCCCTTTATAGAACCGTACACTGTGCACGAAAAGTTACGTAGGCTAGAGGTGAGTAAGATCAACTATCCTGGTGAAATAAAGCTCGTTGTTGAATGTGGCGAGGAAAGTTTTTGAAAGTTTTATTTTCGAACAGTTATTTCAAGGTGTTGAGGCGAATCTAGATCCAAGACAGTTTGGTTGCCGACCTGGTTTCAATACCACTCATTACCTAGTTAGGCTAGTCGATGATCTTTTGAGACATTTGAAAGAGGAAAATGCGTACGCGGAATTACTACTAAGCGATATTGTGAAAGCGTTCGATAGTCTGGATCACTCTGTGGCGATCGTTGAAGTCAAGGAAATGGGAGCCAGAGGCGTCAAGACTGGGGGGGAGCGGGGGACGTCCCCCCCCCCCCCCAATGCTGTCGGCCAGTCGGTAATGAAATAACCGAGTCGGCACGAAGCGCCGCGATTTTTCGTCAAAACAGTCGGTTTTCTGAAAATCAGTGGATTTTTCTGAAAATCAGTCGATTTTTTTCAAAACTGTCATTTTTTGTTGTCGGTTTTTCTGAAAATTGGTCAATTTTTCGTCAAAATATTCGGTTTTTCTGAAAATCAGTGGGTTTTTCTGAAAATCAGTCGATTTTTTTCAAAACTGTCATTTTTTGTTGTTGAAAACAGTCGTTTTTTCTGCAGAAACAGTCGGTAAAAATTACAGCCAGTCGGTAAATTCCTCGCCCCCCCCCCCCCCAGGGAGGGGAGCACGCCAGTTTTTAGTCCGGTCTGCACTCGTCATTTGAGAATTTGGAACACCGCTCCTCGGTCCTATGAGCAGGACAACTAGATTTAAGTCTGGTGGATGAACATCTTCGTTTACAACAGCCTATTTTAAGTAAGTATACTCGCTTCCTTGTGTATGCCCAGCTTCAGTAGAACGGTGTCGGAAGGTGGTCTATTTGCTACAGAAGACGGCTGGCTAACCTTGGTGCCATGGAACTTTGACAAGAGAAAAACATGCATCTCATCTAGTTGATACATGATTTCCTCTATAGGGGAGCGGGGGGGGGGGGGGGGTTAAGGATCCAATGTTTTTCCGACCTCCATTGCTAGGCTACTGAAGGAACGAAAAAACCTCAAAAGAAACGTGCTTTTCTACCAACGCACCTCTTCCCTCTCCGTCGTGAGTTCACTCGAAGTGGTTCTGGACATACGTGTTTTCGCTCTGGATAACATACGGGATGCCGTAGGTTACTAGTTGATCGTAAATGTCACTCAGGAGCTGGATGGTTTCGCGCACAAGTAATTCTTTTTCTCTCAGCTTTTGCTTTAGTTTGTTTATTTCGGCTGTTTTCGAAGAACATTTTTTTACAGGGGCCAGTGAAAAGTGAGGTAAAGACTTCATATCGGCTCGGAGGTTATCGCTGGGCGGTATGGCCCCGTCGATTCAAAGGTGAGATTTGCTGGAATAAGACATGACTGGACACTGATATTCAGCATCGAGGGTTCATCGGGGTGATGGTGGTTTCTGCAGGGGCGGGAGGAATGTCCTTCACCCTTACTAGCGGTGGACGTTACGAATGGGGTTGTACCTTTGACGAGAACAGATAATCAGATAGAACTTCTGCGTCTTTAGTCCCATGCAGCGACTATGAATACCCCGACAAAACCGAGCGGACCTAGAGGTATTTCGCTAGCTTTGAGCTGATGTTGATGCCCGTCTATTCATCTTCCAATCCTTCATCTTTGCCGTTGCTTATCGCAGAAAAAATAGTGCAAGAGTCTGGCAGAAGGTGTGCTCCGCGCGCTGACCCGCTCTGGAGTGCGTCCATAGAACCAATCAGCTTTGACTTTTACTTTTCCTCACCGGCGGTTCACAGCGATTTAGCTGGTAACGCAGAGGTAACGAAACGTGATGTGGCGAGAAGCTACTAACCTCCGCTCGTTCGTAGCGGACAGGGTATGGGAAATATTAGACACCGCATAGTCATTTTACAGATATAGGGAGACGGAGATTCTAACAGATTGTTTGTTCCTGCTTTGACGTCACATTTGAATGTGCCTAGGATAATAGCTGAGTCGTTAATTGTGTTCGATCGATTTTGCTCCGACTTGAAAAAGATGGGTGGTGTGGTGAGTGATTCACTTTTATCCCGCTGATAAGGATTAACTTTTGATATTCGGCTAGCTTCAGTTATAGGAGTGGGTGGACCAGTGTTGCGATACTGTTTTTTAACTGTACTAGACATAGGTCTAAAATGTGCTTCCCGGGAAAAATGTACCAGACGCCAATTTTTTTTTTGCGCGTGTTCGAGCAACACGCGCATTTTCCTTCGCGGTACTCAACGAATCTATACAATATCTTTCTTTTCGCTTATTTTTCTCTCTCCTCCCGTTTTGTTTTCTATCCCACTTTTTCCACACCTTTGTGTCTTCTGGGATAGAGTTTGGCAGGAAGGAGTGCTCAGGACCAAAATGTGGCTATCGAGGTAAATTAGTTCTGCCAAACCTATGTAACTAGGAGCCGGAAAGTCACACAAAATCTGCCAGAAAGAAAAAAGTGGTTGGGTCGCGAAGAAATTCAACTGGATCCTCGAGCCACCAACACAAAAATGCCTCTTCCGAATTAGAGCTCTAGGTAAATCACCGAAGTTAGTACGATCAGTCAAGTTCTTTTTCTTACTTTAGAAGATTCACTGAATTTCTACCAGTTAGACGTTATTGTACTGATTTTCTGGCTTAAAAAAAGTTGTACTGTCCAGGTCAGAGAGAAAAGCACTGAATCTGGTACAATTGTACCACCCATCGCATCACTCCAGGAGTCGAGTCTTTTTCAACCAAGCTAATCGATTGGTGTTCATTGTCACCCGCCACCATCTAACGCTCCTAGTGACGTCCAGATTTCGGCCCTTAGATGGCGTATCCGCCATAGAGCATTTTTGAATGGAAGGCATGTCTGCGCTGCACTTCGCCTTACTCGACCCGACGAAGCACGACTTCTCAATGTTGCCAGATGGTGGGCATTTCGCCATTTGGGCGCTTTTTGGTATCCCAAGACGTAAGTGAGGATCTATGACATCGCAAAAATTGTCCGTCTGCCCGGCGTCTGTCTGTCCGTCTGTAAGCACGACAACTCTCGAAGGGAATGAGATATTTTGATGAAACTTGGTGTAAGGATTCTTTGAGTCAAGAATAAGGTCGAGTTCGTAGATGGGCTTTGTAGACAGGAGTCGGGACTCGAAGATCTCTTAGACTCTTAGTCATTCTTAGTCATATACTCGGATTCAGTGCTCGGAGTATATTCAGTGATTGGAAATCAGGATGTAAATAATGTATGCCAAGTTCAACAATAAATGTAAGTGTGTTTTCTATCACAAGATTTACCAGATTTAGAACCTAGGATAACCGTCCCAACTTCCCCCTCCACAGACACGAACCTAACCCTTCGAAGAATACCACTCGGAATAACAATAGCTTCCGGATAGTAGACATTAGGGTCAAGAAGAGAACCGACCGCAAACTCGTACCGCGACAATAGTGTCCAGAGGTGTGACTATGGGGGGGGGGGGGGGGCTCCCCCCCCCCCAAAGGGATTTTCGGCATTTTGTAGTGTTCTCTATTTGGAAGATCGGTGTTTCATTTAGTTGGCATTTTAGGATTGACATTCTTGGGGGTTTGAAACACGTTAAAAGTTAGAAATTGTATGGTAAGTATAGCAAAATGTTTCCGGAAGAAAGGCAGAATAAAAAAAATTTCGCCTGTGGCGCTTACTGTAACTTGTTCTGTATATAGTCGTTGGAAGCTTCGCTTTTTAGTGAAAGCTGAAATGAAAAGCCGAATATGTGAACTTTAATAGACGAAAATACATTAAAGGAATAACCTCAAATGATGTATTACAATTAGTTTTACACAGAATTTCGACTGCGGCGCATTTCGTTCTGTAGTATATAGTTTAAGTAGTTTCGTAGTATTCTCTGTAGTATCGGTGTTTCATTTAGTTGGCGTTTTAGGACTGACATTCTTGGAGGTCTGAAACACGTTAAAAGCTAGAACTTGTACGGTAGTTATAGCAAAATGTTTCCGGAAGAAAGGCAGAATAAAAAAACATCGCCTGCGGCACTTACTTTAACTTGTTCTGAACTTCTGAGTACAGTCGTTGGAAACTTCGCTTTTTAGCGAAAGCTGAAAATGAAAAGCCGAATATGTGAACTTCAATAGACGAAATTACATTAAAGGAATCTCTCAACAAATGCATTACAGTTAGTTTTACACCGGTTCTATTCTATGCTGGTGGGATAAGTACGCCGTTGCCGCGAAGCGGCAACGGTGCATATTGCCGGCACATTTTTTTAGTCCGTCGGCACACACTGGCCTTCCCCCCCCCCCCCAAAGGTAAAAGGCTAGTGACGCCCCTGCTAGTGACAGCTGTTTACCGTGGAAGGGAGAGTTCCGGTTTGTACCCGATAGGTTCGATTTTTTTGAATGGCCGGTAAGATTGAGATACTATTGAAGGGCGTCGATTATTTGATGGTAGGACGGACGTGGATAAGTTTTGGAGAAGGTGAAAGATGTTTTAGCTTGGGACGTTGACGAAATTTAAGAAAGTACTTAATTACGAAATTAAAGGTAGCGTTAGATTTTTTTCATTGCCAATGACGGAAAATTTACGACTTTTGCGGCACTTCGGACGGCATTCAAGGACCGTTTCCAAGGCACGTCAAAGAAAGATCGGCTTTTATACGAAAAATTTCGTACCTCGTACCGTGACAAACGCGCAAAGTTTCTTGGGTTTCATCGAAGACTATTTAAACCTAACCTAGCGTACGTATTCTTCGGGTTGTCGGGGGGTTGAAGGGGTTGGTCTCTGTTGTTCAAACTTCGTATGAGGATTGACTGGCAAAGTACATGCCAAGTTCGTCGATGGGCCTTTGGCAGTTTCTACTTTTAAGATATTTGGAGAGCAAAAAGCGCCCAATTTGCGCCGAGATTTAGGGAAACGCGCAAAAATGGCACAATGCGCACACCTGAAAAAAATGAAGCGCAGTCACCTCAGACAAGACGAAAGGTTTCGATGAGATCCCAAAAGTTTAATATTTATTAGACTTCCTGATCCAGACAATCGAATCTAGTACATTTCCGCGCTTGAATATGTAATTTTTTTTTATTTAATTACCGTTTTTGAGTTTTAAGGAGGCAAAACAACTAATCAAATGTGGAAAGTAAGTTCAGATATAGATTCAATAAACATGTTTATTCTAATTTCTCATCTAATCGACTTCAAAAAGTTTTTTTTTTTTTTACCAAATTCCTTGCAAGTATTTTTTAGCAGCTTCCCCGGCGAACTGCCAGGGGTGTCACTATGGGGGGGGGTGACCCCCCCCCCCCCAAAGGTCAAAGGTCGGGCGAAGCCCGGCGAAAGTTCACTTGTTTGTCGACGCGAAGCGCCGGCAAACACAGAAGAAATAAAATTGTGTATCCTTTTGTCAGGCGTCTTTTTATATGCAAGAAATGAAATCCTGCAAACGTTTGTCCGGCAAAACACTGAAGAAATCGAATTCTGCATGCTTTTGTCGTGCCTCGGTATTCTCGTCGGTACATCGGGTTCTTTTTCTACGCAAGAAATGAATCCTGCAAACATTTGTCGGGCAAACCACTGGAGAAATCGAATTCTGCTTGCTTTTGTCGTGCCTCGGTATTAACGTCGGCACATCGGGTTCTTTTTATACATAAGGAATCCAGAAGAAGTAATTTTTGGATGCTTTTGTCGGGCGTCGGTCGACTCGTTGGCATATCGGGCTCTACTTATAAGTAAGAAATCAAACTTTGCAGACTTTGTCGGGCGCACCCGGAAAGTTCAAGTTTCATGGCACAAGGGGTTATTTTTACACGTATGAAATCAAGTTCTGTACATTCTAGTCGAGCAAAACACAGAACAAATCAAATGCTCAATGGTTTTGTCGCGCGTCGGTATTCTCGTCGGCACATCGGGTTCTTTTTACACGAAAAAAAAAAATCAAATTCTGTAACCTTTTATCGGGTGCATGCCGAAAGTTCAAGTCTCGTCGGTACGTCGGCTTCTATTTAGACGTAAAAAATAAAGTTCTTTACAGTCTTATCGGGCAACACATAGAAGAAATCGAATTCTGAATGCTTTTGTCGGGCGTCGGTATTCTTGTCCGCACCACGGGTCTTTTATACGTAAGAAATCAAATTCTGCAAAAATTTGTCAGGCGCAAATTTTTCCGGAAAAAATACAGATTTAAAAAAAATCGCCGGCGTTGCTTAGTTTAACTTGTTCTGGGTACAGTCGTTGGAATCTTCGCTTTTTAGCAAAAGTTGCAACGAAAAGCCGAATATGTGAAATTAGATATATGAATTTACATCAAAGGAACAATCTCAACTGATGCATTACAGTAAGTAAGTTAAAATTTCGCCGGTGCATTGTGTAGTATTCTCTATTTGGAAGAACGGTGTATCATTTAGTTTTCGTTTTAGAATAGAAATTCTTGGGGTTTGAAACACGTTAAAAGCCGGAAATTGTATGGTACTATAGCTGAATTTTCCGGTGAATAACAGATTTAAAAAAATTCGCCTGCGGCGATGGTTTAACTTGCCTTGGCACAGTCGTTGCAAGCTTTGCTTTTCAGCGAAAGTTAAAATGAAAAACCGAATATGTGAACTTAAAATGCGAAATTATACCAAAGGAATAATCTCAACTTATGCATTACAGTTAGTTTACACAAAATTTCGCCTGCGGCGCATTTTGTAGTATTCTTTGTTTAGAAGAACAGTGTTTCATTTAGATTGGCGTTTTACGATTGAAATTTCTGGGGGTCTGAAACACGTTAAAAGCTAGAACTTGTATGGTAGGTATAGCTAAATTTTTCCGGAAAAAAGGCAGATTAAAAGAATTTCGCCTGCGGCGCTTCATTTAACTTGTTCTTGGTACAGTCGTTGGAGGCTTCGCTTTTTAGCGAAAGCTAAAATGAAAAGCCAAACATGTGAACTTTAAAATACGAAATTACATCAAAGGAATAATCTTAACTGAGGCATTACAGTTAGTTTTACCCCGGTTCTATTCTGTGCTGGGGTAAAATGTGCGCCGTTGCCGCGAAGCCCCTGCGATTGCAACTATATGTCCGGCTAAAAAATTGTTGTCATATACGAATTCAGCATCTCTTCACTGTCAGAAGTTTCATAACAGATTGCGCATAACGCTTTCAAGAATATCACCTTTTCACTTAGAAATAAAGTGTTATGACCAATTAGGTTTACACTATTTCGTGCCTAGACCTCCAACAACACCTTCAATAGGTAAAAATACTACACTATCAGAAGCTACATAACGATAACAGAAGGATGCGCGGTTTCAGCAGATAACACTTTGGGATGTTATCTGTTATGTTTCTTTCGTTCCCGTTAGTATTTTTACCAATTGAAGGTGTTGTTGGAGATCTAGGCACGAAATAGTGTAAACTTAATTGGTCAGAACACTTTATTTCTAAGTGAAAAGGTGTTATTCTTGAAAGTGTTATACGCTATCTGTTATGAAACTTCTGACAGTGTTCTTGCGCCTACATCGGACATCTAATCAACTACAAATACAACTTTTACTTTTTACAAATTTTCCGGTTTGGGCCGGATTCCAAGCTAACTTCTTGTTCGAGTTCTCCAGCAAAAAAAAGGGGTTCTGAAACGAATTCAGCCTATCTCCTTCTCCCTGTAAAGAACATCTAATCAACTTCAAATAAAACTTTAACTTTTACCAAACTTTTTGGTTTTGGCCGCATTCCGGGAGGACTACTTATCAGACGAGAAAATGGTTTTCATATTCGTGTTCAGAATGTCTTCTTACCCCTTTATCAACTATCTCATTAGCTGTTTAAAAATATTTTGTTCATCCCTTAATTTGAAACCCCTCCCTCACCCCCAAATGTACGGCTACAGAGCCCATCTACGAGCTCGACCTTTCCCTTGCTCCAAAGGATCTTCCAACCAAGTTTCATCAAAATATCTCATTCCCTTCGAGAGTCATCGTGCTCACAGACAGACGGACAGACGGACAACTTTTGCGATGTCATAGGTATCCCTCCACTTACGTTTTGGGATCCCAAAAAACAATTCGGTTCACTGGCGACAAACACCCTTCGGTTTACTGGGGTTAACAACCAATCATTTCAAGCCAGTAGAGCGGTTCCATGACACTAGCCGAAGAAGACCCAACTGGATCGCCAAGAAAAATGTAGGGTCAAAAAAACTTCGGATTATTTGCCCCTTCCAACTCATCACACTCCCGCCCGAGGGCAGAGAAGCGGGAGATCGGCATCTCCGCTGAATGTAAGTGGCCGTCTGTCCAGCCGTCCGTCCGTATGTCTTGTCTGTTAGCACGGTAAGTCTCGAAAGGGTTGAGACAATTTGTTCGAGCCTGGTGCAAGGATCCTTTGGGTCAAAGTGCAGTTCAAGTTCGTAAACTTACCTATCCCTATATTTAGGGATTGGGGAAGGGGTTTCAAATTAAAAGGTAAAAATAATTTTTTTTAATTATAATAAGATAGTCAATTTAGGGGCAGGGAAACATGTTGAATCCATATCAGAAGTATATTTCCTAGGCGGACAAGCACTTCATCCGGAATCCGGCAAAAACTGAAAGAAATTTATTTTTGCGCCAGACGGCCAAACACCGGAAAGTGAAGTCTTGTGAAAGTTTTATGGTTAAATTAGTTAGAGTATTGAGATCCAGACGAAAACACGTTGGATCAGTCCATTTTACTTGCTTTTCCTGCTAGGACCGATATTCAGCCGGAATCCAGCAAATCAGAACTTTGGTAGTTCTTGCAACTGCTTTATCAAGCGGTTTAGCCGTTTAGAATGTCATAGGGGGGCAAGCCGACACATTGAATCGGTCTATCTGCTTTGTTTTCAATTGTTCGATCGCGTTCTGATATAAACCGGAAATTTCGGAAAGAACAAAACCATCCGACACAACTAATAAAGTGGTGTATATAAAGATAAAGAACATATTGGATCAGAATATCCTCGGAGTTTTCGACTAGCACCGGTATTCCCGTAGTAGTCTGGGCAGAAATTAAGACAGAAATAAAATACTTAGTGGATCTGAAAACCAATGAGACGCAGTAGTTTGGCTGAAGAAGTCCGATAAAGACTTTCATCTAAAATAAATTGAAAATTAAAAGTTCCTCCTTTGGGAACCCATCAAAATCTTTGGTCTTGTTCAACTTGATGACGGGAGTGCAGAAAATCCGGCCGCGATATCCTGATCGTGCACCATCAAACTTGTTCTTTGACTACCCTGGTCAAAGTCATGAATTCCCAGAAGTACTTTCCTAAAGTGCAAAAAAATAGTACGTAACTCTTCGGATTCCTGACCTTCACTGATAACCAGGAATCTACGAAGTTTGCGCAGGAAGAAAAGGATTTGCACAGATCAGTGATAGACGAATTCTTCGTGAGAGAACACCTTAGATCAGTTCGTCAGTGAATAAGTCACTAAGGTGAGACTGAAGCTGAACACCTCGCACTATTTTACTGTTGATGTTCCAGTGTTCAAACATAGTTTAAAAGCTACACTGTAAGAAGTCTCTCCTTTATCGGACTTTAGTAGTTGTGCGTCACCGATTTCGGACACTTTTGTTCCTAATTCGGAGAATTAAATCCGAATTCGGAGAGATATAATCAGAGGCAAGATAAAAATAATAGAATTCAAAATACTGCAGTATACTCTGCAGTATTTTGCAATGTAGCGTTTTAATCCTGCATCATATTATAACTCTCCGAATTCAGATTTGAATTATCCGAATTAGGAATAAAAATGTCCGAAATCAGCGATGCACAACTAGTCAAGTACAATAAAAGGAGAGACTTTTTACAGTGTAGGCTCTACTTTCAACAATTATGTCTTTCTACAGGTCATTTGACTTGTAGCAAAAACACAGATAAATTCAGATAACCGTTTTTTCTGACGAGTAAGCTTCTAGAAAACAATCGTTGAGAACATGATACACAAAGAAAATAGCGAAACAAGGCAGGCGTAAGAAAATAGCGTTGGTTAAATTGTATTACCTGAAACCTGGGTTCAGCCCCCCCCCCCCCCCCACAACAGATATTGGATCCGGTCCGGATTTGAAACTGAACATTCTTGCCACAAGTTTCATGCACGTCCGTTTACCCGTTCCGAAGTTATGAATCTTATTAATTTTCCATCCCTCTATCCCTCCCCCAATGAAACCATACTTGAACACACCATGGAGAATGCATTTACAGACATGGCCCCGGAGAGCATTCTTCTCCTGAGCGTGACGTTTTCAAAATAGGGATGTTCTTTTCTGGAGGTTTGCACATGCAGACTCCAAGACAAAAAGCGCAATTCATTTAAATCTTGTACAGCGCTGGCCGGGTCGTATTGGAATTTCTTCTAGATATGCGTTTGGGCTTAACTGGTTAAAACATATTCCAGAAGAGAGGTTGATTGGAGACATTTGTTCATTTCTAAAATTGTTCGGTACTGAAACAAGGACAGATGCAAAATGGAGCAAAAATCATAGCTTGGAAACACTATTTCGTATTTGGATCGGGTTTTCTGCAGACAATGTTAACGGAAGTCATACAGATAGGGATGATACTTGGTACCCTTCATTCAGGTGTCCTTAAGGACCCCTATTGCTTATTCTGCCTTTTATAATATACCCAACTCCCGTATGGAATTAAAAGCTGTTCAAACCCCATATTTCTCCATTGTTTCGTTTCGTGCCTACGAATTTTTAGTGCCTTTTCGGCCGGGCCGAGTTTTGCCCGTTACACAACGCAAAGTTTGCCAGAATCTTCAAAGTCCGCTGACAACTCTTTCACAAACAAGGATATGAGAATCTTCTGTTTTTGACTAATTTTATTAGCTTAGGTTTCGTACTTTTTATCCCCTGTACGTTCAGTTTTCAAATGTTTTGCGCCAAGCCGCCGCGTCGGAGAGCAGGAAAGCTGTGCAGAGTTGTCAAGTGCTAACAAGAAAATCGCTAAATTCAAATGGAAAGTCCATTTCACAGTGAAAAGATCATTTCTAGTAGGAGTTGTGCTTTAAGTCTTATGCATAATAAGTATAGCCAGGAAGGGCCGAAAAACCGCAGAAAAAGCATCGGCTGACTTCTCCGATATCATGACGTCCAACAAAAAAGTCAGATTATGCTTTTTCGGCAATTTTCGACTCTTCCTAGCAATGGCTGTTTTGCAACATTTAATGCATAACGTTTCAAAATCACAACAGATTAGCCTAAATTCCAAGTGTTGTCTGTTGAAACCGCGCATCCTTGTGTTATTTGTTATGAGATGTATGACAGCCCATTGTAACTTCAACAAAAAATCCGGATTATAAGAAGAATATGGAATATTTCCCTCGTGGAGAAAGCCTGATACCAAATTTGGGGTTCGTCATGTGTTTTACTGAATCGGGAACACGTTGAAAGTTAAATGGAAAAAAAACTAGAATAAAAAAGAAAAAGAGTCGATATTTTGTCTAATTTCTGTCAACAATGAATTAAGAAAGAAACGTTTAAAGTTTGAGAGTTTTGTTACGAGACTGAATACGCGACGGAAAAATCATGTGATCCTGTATTGGATTGGTATATAAATGGAAAAAACTGGAATAAAAAAGAAAAAGAATCGATATTTTCTCTCATTTTTGACAACAATGAATTAAGAAAGAAACATTTAAAGTTTGAGAGTTTTGTTACTAGACTTAAGACGCGACGGAAAATCATGTGATCCTGTATCGGATTGGTCCTCCAAAATCAACACTGCCGAACATATTTCGAGAAATTTTACTCTTAATCTATCATCAGCTTCGTACAAAAATAGAACTACTACTAGATCAGCTTCGTATAAACATAAAAGTACTGCCGAACAGTCACCTGGACACCTTATCGTCGGTACATAGTCAATACATAGGGCGTGTTCCATCCTACTTACAGTATTTACTACGCATGACGTCACGGATTCAGACTTTTTGCCGTCAAGGCTGGAACGTTTTTTTCTATTTTCCAGCAGGATATCATGCCCCGGGTGAATCCGACCAATCACGTTACAGAGATGCGTAGTTGCTACGCTTACTACGCTCCCGAGCATGGTAAGCAAATAGTAACTATTAGTTACCATTTCGAGAAGGCTGGAACGGTCAGCGTAGTAACTTCTGGTGAGGTGGGACGGAAATAGTAAGTAATAGTTACTATTTCTGGGAGGGTGGAACACGCTCATAATTCCCGCGGACTAAACTTAGTTCATTCATAGCAGTCGGGAAATACACAACTATAAGTGTTGAAAACAAACGAAAAAGGTGGCTGACAATTTCCCGTCGTCAACCCGAGCCTCGTTTTTGTTGCATGCTGCAGGTCCACTTCTCGGCCGATTCCGGACTGATTCTTTCTAAATCCGTTTTTGCACTGCAGCGCTTCCGAGGAAGACGGCAGCGCTTCTCGAGAATCACGGACTTGCTCACCGACCAAGTCCGTGCTTCCCTGCAAGATGCTGCAGCGCTGCCGCTTCAACCAAGAAGAAACTGAATACAAAAACGCATATTGTGCAAAAGCAAAGAAGTACTGCACCAGCGATGCGGCAGCGCTATTGCAATAAAAACGAGGCTCCGATCGTCACAAGGACCGAATTGCCCCGTATGAAGTGACGATACGCACAGAAGATCAGTTTTTTAAGTCTGATTTTCCCTTTTGCCAATTCCGGCCGCGTAGGTTGGAAGAAGTCCGAACTTTCCGTAAAGAAGTGTTGGTGGTCGAAGCCAAGGCAATAATCCACGTGTCCGACCGCCATACTCTAAAGGCATTTCCACATAACGACGAGAAAAGTCTGCCAGTAGTGTAACACACGCAATTTTCGGTTTGTCCGTCCGTGTGTCTGTGGTTTGTCTTGCTGTTGGCTGTGACAACTACTTATTTATTTACAAATTTTTGTTTACAAGAAGTCACAGATCGACAGAAATCACAGCTAATTCACAGACCGAAGCCCGGACAAACCAATAATTAAGTTAGGGTTTCCTCTTCCAAAGAGTACCTTGGAAAAACTCCTCCAAACTAGAATTGCTCTGCCGTTCTTTTGTACCTCTTCATTTACCAGATTTGCTCTTCAACCATTACACCAGCCTCTGGTCCGACGAGCCGTTGCGGTTCGGAAAACGCAAAAGCTGAATCACAACAGTTTGTCGTCCGTTCTGTCTATGACTGCGCAATGACCGTCTGTAGTTAATACATCTATTGTCTACGACTATTATTTTTCATTTGAAGCACATTAATAATAGTTGCATAACAGACAGTCTCGCGACCGACGGACGGTGAAACCGATGATTGCATTGGGATATATACTACTTCGGCCAGCCTCTGGTTGAAACAAGCTGCAACGATTCCGAAAATGCATTTCTATAGACTGCCCGAACTGGCCGTTAAGACCTTTGGCATATTGGCAGTTCACGGACCCGCTACCCTTTCAGAAGTTGCGTAACAGATAACACAAGGATGCGCAGTTCCAACAGATAACACTTAGGATGTAATCTATTATGATTTTGGAAACGTTGCCGATTAAATGTTATGCACAACAAGCATTGTCAGGAGAGCCGAAAAATCATCTACTAACTTTCCAATATCACGAAGATAAACGAAAAATTCAGCAGATGGTTTTTCCGCGGTTTGTCGGGTCTTCCTGGCAATGCTTGTTATGCATCACATTTAATGCATGTCGTTTTCAAAATTACTACAGATTACTACATACCAAGTGCTGTCTGTTGAAACCGCGCACCCTTGTGTTATCTGTTATGAAACTTACGACAGTGTGGTTGTTCTCTCTTTTTATGGATAAAATCAGTCAGTCAAAGATGAAATGTTACAACGGAAAACAACAGCGCCGATGCTCACACACATGGGTCATCAAACGCATCCTTTCCACAAGAAACGCGTCTGTTCAAACCACGGGCAACGGAGCTCTGATGACGCAATAACATACACTCGGCTACATTTATTAACGCTCAAACTGTTTGTACCTTAACCTCAACATTCTTATCACGTCATATTAACACAGCTTAGATGAACTGCCAAACAACTAATTAGAAGCGATACTCGATACAAATTTTCTATTGTCACTAGTCCGTCACGGGGGGCAAGTCGTAGACGCAAAATTGGTCCTCCGTTATAGTTTTTTTCACGGTTGAACAGTAGATGGCGTCTAAGTCCAAACACTTAAGACTCTTCTACCTTAACAGTGGAAGTACTCGGGCGTTTCCACAAGTTTCGCGACAGTTGCGTTTCCGTGACAAACGCTCAGAAATGCGTATAACGTGTCACGTAAAAACGCCTTGAACACACATCAAAGAATAGACCGCTAAAGTTTAATAACATTTAAACAATGATGCGCAGTTTCCACAGATATGAGAGAACACACTATCTGGAAGTGTTACAGAATACTCCCATCACGACAATGTTAAGTGTTAGTTTTTCGCCAAAAGTAACATTGCAAACAATGTTTCGTGTAATATTCAAACAATGCATGAAACGGAAACGTCAGCTAGGATGCTTTGGCAGCGATATTTCGGCCCTTCTTGGCAAGGGTTCTCCTCAGGCTCTCGTCACACATTCATGACGTTCCGACAGCCAAAGCATCGTAGCTGACGTATCCGTTTCATGCGTTGTTTGAGTACATGTTTCCCGGTCAGCTTGGGCTCAAGGAGTATTTTTGTCTAGTGTGTAATGTTTACAGAAACTTAACTCTTCCAATCAAACTTTCAAAAACTTTTCGCAAAAAAATAAAACGAAATATTTGTCCTCCTGTATTTAACCACGCTTTTACATAATAACGTAAGGGTGTCCCACTTAAAAGCTCATAACAAAAGCCGCGTTCGATTTGCCATTGTCTCGATCCTGTCCGCTTAATGCCGTTTTATTTGTCCTGTCAGCTGACAATTGCCAGTGCCCTGTCTGACAGGAGGCCGTGAATGATGGCATGAGTTGCGTTTTTGCAGATACCATGGTATCTGTTACCACGTTAACTGGATCTGCAATTAGTCGTTTTTGCAGTAACCGTGGTATCTGATATACGGTTGCTCTGCAAAAACGACAATTTCCGAAATTGCGCTTTTCGAAAACTGATATTCAGTCACATCACTAAGTGCCAAACTTCTTTCCCACAAATTTGGCTAAAATTGATGAAAGTGAGATGACTTTTTCAGACACCACGGTCGGACCGTGGTATCTGAATATCTGATACCACGATAACTGGCCAGATACCACATAACTGCAAAACCACCTTTTGACCGTGGTATCAGATACCATGGTAACTGCAAAAACGACTTTAGACCGTGGTATCAGATACCATGGTATCTGCAAAACGCAACTATGATCTCGGAGCAAGTTTCGGCCCTGTCTCGGGTAGATTTCTAAACTGCGTTTTATTTGTGATGCTTGTCCGTTGAGTCATTCACCTGACAAGGCTAAATAAACGGCTTTAAACCGTGACAAGGCAATAGTTGCGTTTTTGCAGATACCATGGTATCTGATACCACGGTCAAAAGGCGTTTTTGCAGTTATCGTGGTATCAGATATTCAGATACCACGGTCCGACCGTGGTAACTGGTCGTGGTATCTGAAAATCTCACTTTCATCAATTTTTCTTTTGGGATGACTTCGAAAAGCGCAATTTCGGCACTTGTCGTTTTTGCAGAGCAACCGTATAACAGATACCACGGTTACCGCAAAAACGACTAATTGCAGATCCAGTTACCGTGGTAACATATACTATGGTATCTGCAAAAACGCAACTAATAACAAAAAGACAAGACCGAGACAAGGAGGAATCAATTCGAACGCAGCTAAACATTAACTGTAACCATGAAAAGATGGCGTGTTAACTCGTGTCTGTTGAAACTGTGAATCCTTGTTTAGTGACACCTACACCAGCGACGAAAAGAATAGGCTATTTGCCTTATTCGTCAACGCCAAATTCCCAGACACATTACTAAGCCCATCAAAATGACATCATTAGGTTTCAGATAAATTCTTCCACCGTTAAACTAGCACCTCTAGCCGTCGAAGCCGCGAAACTTGAAAGTTCAAAATCCAGATGATACACAGTACCAATGAAGGCGTCTTTGGTGATTGATCACAGCCTGAAACAAATTTTGACTTTAGCTGCTATTAATTTTGAACTGCCATCGTCGAGCCTACGCTGTCAGACATTTGATAATAACTAAAGGACCCCTCATATTATTTACTCTTCAACTTGAAGTATCTTAAAATATTTGAATACCTTAAATCTAGGCTGTGTTTTCAATATATAACACACAGTTTTGGCTGTTTTAAGCCTTTTCCGAGACCCGTTGATTTATTGCGAAAAAAGGGAAACAGTTTACACAACCGGTTTTTCTGATGGCAGACAACCGTCGACAACGTGATACACATCAAAGGTAGCAGAACACGGCAAGTGAGAAAATCAGCTTGATTTTCTTAGAGGGGTTACGATGTACCGTACGAAATTGGGGTCTCCGGGTTTAGAAATATATGGAGTGACTTACGGAAGTAGGTTGCGTTAGTATTATGTGTAAGACAGGTCCTATAACAATAGGTTAAGCATTACTATGTTCAAAAATGAGCAGGAAGTTTATGAATAAATGAACTGACAATCAGCCAGAGGGCCAGACACAACAATAAAGAATTATTGGGATCCCAAAACGTAAGTGGAGGGATACCTCTGACATCGCAAAAGTTGTCCGTCTGTCCGCACGATAACTCTCGAGGGGATTGAGATATGTTGATGAAACTTGGTGGGAGGATCCTTTGGGTCAAAGTACAGGTCAAGTTCAAAGATGGGCTCTGTAGCCCTATATTTGAGGGTGGGGGAGGGGTTTCAAATTAAGGGACAAACAAAATATTTTAAACAGCTAATGTGATAGTCGATTATGGAGTAAGAAGACATGCTGAGTACGATGGTGAAAACCATTTTCTTGTCGGACAAGTAGTTCGTCTGGAATCCGGCAAAACCCGGAAAGTTGGGTAAAAGTAAAAGTTCATTTGAAGTTGATTAAATGTTCGATTTCGGGGTAGGGAGACATGCTGAACATGATGGTGAAAACTATTTTCTTGCCGGACAAGTAGTTCGTCCGGAATCCGGAAAGACCGGAAAGTTGGTTAAAAGTAAAAGTTTCATTTGAAGTTGATCAAATGTTCGATTTCAAGTAAGAAAACATGCTGAACACGATGGTGAAAACCATTTTCTCACCGGACAACTAGTTCGCCAGGAATCCGGCCAAAACCGGAAAGTTTGTTGAAAGCGAAAGTTTTATCTGAAGTTGGTTAGATGACAGATTTAGGGGTAAGAAGAGACGCTGAGTCTGTATATGACAATCATTTATTACCCGGACATATAATTAGTGCGGAATCCGGTTTTAACCGGAATTTTTTTTTAAGACAAAGTTTTATTTAAAGTGGATTAGATGTTCTTTATAGAGATAAAGAGATCCGCTGGATTCGTTTCTGAATTTTCTTTTTTTTGTGCTGGACTAGTAGTTCGCTCGGAATTCGGGCGAAACCGGAAACTTGGCAGAAGTAAAGCAGGAAGTTTCGGTCAGTATCGTCAAAATAGATATGGCTTATTGAGGTATATCTGAACTTGGTTTTCTCTGATGATTAGCCCGGAGAAGACTGGATCTGGCGAAGACAAGACCCAATTGTCTGGATCAAATATTAGATTTTTGGGATCCCACTGAAACCTTTGGTCTTGTTTCACTTGCATCCCGCAGCAATACCCTTTTAAACCAGGTTAAAACACAAGAAAGGGCAATTAATAAACCTGGATTCAGATATGTTAGCCTAATTTTGCTTAAGTCTCGTAGTGTTGTGTGATTTCTTTTCTTTTTCTTTTGTTTCCTTACGAACTCCTCCGACCATTTACCTTGTATTTGTATGGAGGGTTTAATAAAATTATTATTATTATTTGTTGAATCTAAATATGAGCTTTATTTTCTCATCGGACAAGTAGTTCGACCGGAGTCCGGCCCCGACCGGAAATTTCGAAAAAGTAAAATAAAATTCTGATGTCGATAAAATTTGGCTGGGGGAGGTAGATGTACTCGAAAAAGATGGGGTGAATCAGGAAATAACGTTTATTCTCGCCTCGGCCTGGTCCCAGAAAATCCCCAAACTAGCCCCTGTGGCCCCTCTTCATGAAAGATATAGAAGGAGTTTTGTTCCAGCATTTGTTGACTTGTACAATAACCGATAAGTTAGTCCTTTCTAGTGTTTTTTTTTCCTTCGTGACAAAGTGTTATGTTATTCCTAATTTTGTATGACAAAAAGGTCAAATTCGGCGGTAACGCTGTGACAGCTGCTTTTGAAAAATAAAATTCTATTCTATTCTAAAACACGATTTTTTTTTCGAATGACCCTGGTTGTTTGATATGATTTTAGCTGGAATGTATGACTTAGTAGCTGTTGATCAGTGGCCTGTTAGAACGATATCAAATATATATATATATATATTTCCGCTATACTGTACGCCACTGGTGTGTAACACGAGAGTTAAGTGTCTAGATACATTTCGGGTCCTACATTACAACTCGTTCCGGTGCAACTCGTTACAGGTTTGTTTCCTTCCCCGACGTTGACCCAGAGGATTGACAGCCTGACTTGCCCAGAAGGGCCGAAATATCGCTGATGAAGAATCGGTTGTAAACATTGTTTGAATAAATGTTTCAAAGTCAGCTTCGGCTCAAAGAATATTTATCGTTCCGGTGGCTACACGGACGTGCCTGGAACTGTAGTGCGTCTAGCATGTTTGTGGGTGAGGGCCTTCCTAATTTCGGGGAACTTCGGCGTCGGGCTATCTTTTCTCTCCAGACCCGAATTCTTTGCTCTCGAAGCCCCATGCTCGTGATTCTTTCGAGTCCCCATATGAGACTGACGTTGTCTGTGTGGTTAGTTTGGAACCGCGGACTTCACGCGTGCGGCGTAGAAGGTTCGCAATCTTAAAATGTATTCTGTTGTTGTTTTTAATTGTTGTATGTATAATGGCTCTAGAAGCCGCAGTCAAAGTTAAATAAATAAATATATATTCCCTTTGGGATCCCATCGAAAACTTTAGTCTTGTTTTTTATCAACGCCACATTGCAGACTTTGCCCCTTGACAAAAGCTGTCTCAACAATTCGCAGCAGATACAATTCATACTCCAATATTTGAACGTACGTGACAATATTTTACCATACTCCTTTGAAACTGATTGGTTTTTCAAAGATTAAAACCCGTCTCGGCTGTTTTGAGCCTCGCCAAGCCCTTTGGTTCTGGTGAGAAACTGGAAAACGACATTTCTGACCAATAAGCTCGTTGGAAGCAACAGCTGGAGGCCCAAACACGGCAGATGCACAAAACAGCCTAGTGCCGTTAGGGTCGACATAGGAAGATATAATCTCGCGAATGAGAATGAAATAAAACTATCAGAGGTGCAGAGTGAAGAAGCAATATAGGTGAGAAGGGTCCTTTAAAACTAATTAGCATGTCCAACTGTTTACAACAGCTTTTCTACTATCTTTATTTTGTTTTTATTTAGTATTAGGCTCAGTCTACCACAAACCCCCGATTTTGGGAAAGCCTATGCCAAACACCGGGTATTTCTAGCGTTTGGTATACCCTATGCCTAACGCTGGATACACTATGGTAAATGCTGGATACTGGGACCCAGTAAGAATATTGACGATTTGAGTGAAGCTGAGAGATCAATCAATCAGATTTCATCTATAGTGAGGAAGGTCAGGGTTAACAGCTACCCAGCGTTAGGCATAGGCTATGCCAAACGCTAGATATACCCAGCGTTTGGCATCAGGGGTTTGTGGTTAACTGATTAGGCTCCTTGTTTACCTAGCTTCCTTAAAGGACCCCTAGCAGTATTTACTCTTCAAGTTCCAGCATTTTAACATAGTTGAATACTTTAAAACTTGGTTATGCCTTCAAGAAATTACCCACGGCTCTGGCTGTTTAAAGCCATTTTTCCAGGCCCGTTGATTTTTAGAAAACAGGGAAAATGTTGCATAACCGATTTTTTTGGTGAACGAACTTCTCGCAAACAATCGTCAACAGCACGATGTGTATCGAAGGCAGCAAAATGGGGCAGTGAGAAAATAAGTGCGATGTCGTTGGGAGGGGAGGGGGGATTCGGGTCTCAGGGTTTAAGGATGGATTCCGGAAGTAGGTTGCATTAATACTGTATGCAAGACAGGTTTTTTTAAAGTAAATGCGTCTTTCCCCGAAATACAGGCTTTGGGATTTTTTGTACGTCCTCAATAGACATTTCAGCTATTTTGTCTATAAAAAAAAAAATTCTTCAGTCTACTTACGTGAGTCCACTCATCTTTGTTGCTGGTGGCTCGAAACCGGGAGGGGGGCGGATGGGGCGTCCCCGTCCCGTGGGGGCGCCAAGGGAGGGGAAGTCGTCGTCATCGCCGTAGCCGTTGTAGTCTGCAGCAAGGCGCCCACGACCGATGCTCGTTGGTCGAGTTGGTGGCGCGCTAAAGCTAGCAGCGATCTTGCCTGAAAATTAACTAATGCTTTAGCAACACTTTCTGAAGCTATGCCGTCAGTTTTCGTTAAAGGACACTTGAACAATGAAACCATACTTGAACACACCATGAAGAATGCATTTACAGACATGGCAACGGAGAGCATCGTGACGTTTTCAAAATAGGGATGTTCGTTTTTGGAGGTTTGAACATGCAAACTCCAAGACAAAAAGCGCAATTCATTCAAATCTTGTACAGCGCTGGCCGGATCGTATTGGAATTTCTTCTAGATATACGTTTGGGCTTAACTGGTTAAAAATATTCCAGAAGAAGGGTTGATTGGAAACACGTGTTCATTTTAAAATTGTTCGGCACTGAAATAAGGACAGATGCAAAATGGAGCAAAAATCGTAGCTAACGGAAGTCATACAGATAGGGATGATACTCGGTACTCTTCATTCAGGTGTCCTTTAATGAAAGCCTTCCTCTTTTCCAGAAATTAGGCACTCCGTGCTCTTTCCCTGCAGACGCGCATTCTCGACTCCCAGAATCCGTTGCTGGCTCATATAAAGGTAGCTAGATGGTAATGGTAGCCAGATGGTAATGGTAGCTCATATAATGATAGCCAGACCGGGTTTCTTCGAAGGGTCGGTTCATGTCTGTAGAGGGGGAAGTTTGGATAGTTGTTCTAGGTCCTACATCCATTAAACGTAGACACTGTTGTAGAAAACACAAAACAACAACTATTGGGCATACAGCATTTATATCCTTAAAGGACCCCTCGCACTATTTAATCTTCCACGTACGGTATTTTAAAATGTTTAAATACTTTAAAACTAGGCTATACTTTCAACAAATAACCCACGGTTTTGGCCGTTTTAAGCCTTTTCCGAGACCCGTTGACTTATAGCGAAAACAGGGAAACAATTTACATAACCGTTTTTTCTGATGGAAAAACGAAGGCACACCCTGCGAAGGCAGTATGATCGGAACCTAAAGGAGGCCGACATTTCGCTCACTCCCAATGAGAAGACGTTACTGCAGCCCAGAGACCTATGCTCTCCTTGCTTTGCAAGCGGACCATACTCATAGCGACGCCCACTACGCTTGCGGCACTTAAAGCACAAGTCTTACTAGAAATGATCTTTTCACTACAAAATGGATCAGAAAAAATATTTTCGAAAATACCGTTACTTTCCACTCGAAACTAGCGATTCTCTTGTTAGCGCTTGTCGATTATATCCAGCCGTCCTGCTCTCCGACGCGGCGGCTGGGCGCAACAAATTTGAAAACTGAACATGCCTTGGTTAAAAAGTGGGAAAACTAAGCAAATAAAAGAAGTAATAAACAGAAGATTATCACATCCTTTGTGTGAAAGAGTTGCAAGCGGACAATGACGATTCCGGCAGACTTTTCGTTGAGTGACGGGAAAACTCGGCAAGGCCGAAATAGCGCTAAAATTCGTAGTTAAGAAAGAAAACAATGGAGAAAGGTGGAGAATTTAGAAGCTTATAATTCCAAATGGAGCTAAGTATATCATAAAAGGCAGAATAAGCAAGAGGGGTCCTTTAAAGCGAGACAAGTTTCTAGTAAAGCAAAGGTCCGGCCTGCACACACCAAGGAAATAATGGAGGCTGTATCATTTTTTTTTTTCAATATTCAGAATACTAAGTTATCAGAGCCAGCGCTGCATGGTGAAGGACTGAATGAGTTTCGGTGGGATGTTCTCTATCGCTAGTCGTGATAGTATCGCTGCTATTCGAGTGCGTCAATTTGTCAAGTCTTGGCGCTACTCCCTAGTATTATTTTGCTGTGCTGCAGCCGCACATCTTCGTGATGAACTGAGATGCCCCGTCGAAGCCCAATACGCCACTGATGGCTCAGGACGATCTAAGGTGTAAGATAAGGAGACTTACTCTTTGGTTTGGGTACATGGTCAACAGTAAGGATCTTGACCGACTGCCCAATTTCCTGTGTCGCTGCTAGTTGCTTAACTGCCTTACCGCGACCACCCGACGGTTGATAAGGCAACCTTCCCATGGGCTTTAGGGCCTCCTCCACATTTGCACCTTCGGGCCTACGAGGTGAGACAGGTAAGTAAAGGAGCAGGCAGTTGTGGTTCACGCAAGTAAAAATTGCCACGACCGGTGCAGCAAACGCACATTTATATTTAAATTAATCAACGGAAGTAATAACAACTTTGAAGTAAGGGGTATAATCAAAGTTAGCAGTAACGATAATCGAGGGCACGCGTTCAAAGCTTGCAAAATTACCATTTTTATTTATATTTATTTATGACCCGCTTAACAGCAGAGTAAAAGAAAACAAAGTAAAAGAAACAAACTAAAACACTATACAAAACAAAATAAATAAACCTGTTTGGGTTCTTTACATACACTTTAAAAACACACCGAGAATTTTGACACATTGACATGTACACTAAACGGGTTCAGGATCAAACAAGACCAAAGGTGTCGATGGGATCCCAAAAATGTAATATTTGATTCAGACAATCGGGTCTTGTCTTCGTCAGATCCAGTCTTGGACAGGCTAATCATCAGAGAAAACCAAGTTCAGATATACCTGTAAAAGCCATATCTATTTTGACGATACTGACCGAGACTTCCTGCTTTACTTCTGCCAAGTTTCCGGTTTCGCCCGATTTCCGAGCGAACTACTAGTCCAGCAAAAAAAGAAAATTCAGAAAAAAAATCTAGCGTATCTCCTTATCCTTATAAAGAACATCTAATCAAGTTTGAATAAAAGTTTGACTTAAAAAAAATCCGGTTACAACCGGATTCCCGACTAATTATATGTACGTGTAAAAACGATTGTCATATACCGACTCAGCCTCTGTTCTTACCCCTTAATCTGTCATCTAATCAAACTTTTGCTTTTAACAAATTTTTCCGGTTTTGGCCGGATTCTGGGCGAACTAGTTGTCCGGCAAGAAAATGATTTTCACCATCGTGTTCAGCATGTCTTTTTACCCATAAATCGAACATTTAACCAACTTCAAATTAGAATTTTACTTTTAACCAACTTTCCGGTTTTCGCCGGATTCCGGACTAACTACTTGTTCGGCGAGAAAATTGTTTTCACCATCGTGTTCAGCATGTCTTCTTACCCCTGAATCGACTATTAAATCAACTTCAAATAAAACTTTTACTTTTAACCAAATTTCCGTTTTTTGCCGGATTCCCGACGAACTATTTGTCTGGCGAGAAAATGGTTTTTACTATCGTACTCAGCATGCCTTCTTACCCCATAATCGACTATCACATTAGCTGTTTAAAAATATTTTGTTCGTCTCTTAATTTGAACCCCCACCCCCTCCCCTAAATGTGGAGCTACATAGCCCATCTACGAACTTGACCTTACCCTTGACCCAATGAATCCTTACACCAAGTTTCATCAAAATATCTCATTCCCTTCTGGAGTTATCGTGCTCACGGACAGACGGACATTTTTGCGATGTCATAGGTATCCCTCCACTTACGTTTTGGGATCCCAAAAACTGGCTAATAATGTCGTGGGCTGGCAGGGCAGGATGTTGGTAGAGAATTGTTGATTGATTATGTAACTGGAGCGTTGCAAACAGAAGTGTTGGTCCTACACTGTCCGAAGTTTCGGAACAAATAAAACATGGATGCGCAGCTTCAAAAGACAACACTTGGATGTAATCTTTTGCGATTGTGAAGACCGTATGCATTAAATGTTATGCATAGCAAGCATTGCCAGGGAGACCCCAACAATCGCCGAAAAGGCATCTGCTGACTTTTTTGTTTGTCGTCCTGATGTCGAAGTCAGAAAATGAATTTTCGGCTCTTCCTGGCAATGCTTATTATGCATAACATTTAATGCATAACGTCTTCAGAACCACAACAGATTACATCCCAACCGTTACGTGTTGAAACTGCGCATCCTTGTGTTATCTCTTATGAAACTCCAGACAGTGTAAGGACTTCCTTACTGATGCAGTTAATGCTGAACCGACTAGTAGATTCAAATCTATTACATACAAGATTGTCCGGGTTGTCAACAAAACGTCCCCATTCGAAACGACCCCTGGCGAAACGTCCCCGTGACAAAACGTCCCCATGACAAAACGTCCCCGTGGCGAAACGTCCCCGATCGAAACGTCCCCATGGCAAAACGTCCCCGGCTATAGATATTTTTTTTTTCGCTGAGGGATAGCTTGGCCTATGAGATTACTGATTGCGTCATCAATTCAGACAAAAAAATGTTCTTGGAACATAAAACTTTTGAAAACCACGATGGGCTGACTACTTTAGCCTTTAACCGATAGTCAAGAAACAAACCAAAGTGTTGCTCTCGCTATAGCCATTTCTTAAAGAAAGCGCAAAGATGTAGTAGTTTGCAAGTTTTCATTTTATCTTTTATATAATTAGTTTATTTGTGTGTTAGTTTACGCTGCGATATAACTCATTGATCCCGCTTTTGTTAGATATTTAATTTGGTGATATTCATTATCAAAGGAACAAATCAGTCTAACCTAGATTTACTATGTCTCTATCTTACCAATCGTTCCATCCGTTTCGTTTCCTAGCTTCCCATGTCATTTTTATCTAGCATGACGGCACTACGCTTATTTTTATATTTTCCTTGCTTGACTCTCTTTGAGCCAAAGCGGGTTCCCGTTTCTCTGAGGAGCTTATTGGTGCTCCTCAGACTGTGCATGTTGCTTCAAACAACCAAGGACTGATCAGTCACGAGTCAATTGCAAGGCATATTACACTACATATTTTAACTGAAAACAATATATTTATGACGCAACCAGTCCTATGTCCGATCTTTCCTGCTTATAAGGAATGTTCCCACATCTGTAATGCATAGGTACTCTGAAGTTGTTTTACCTCGATCATGCACCTTAAGATCGAGGCGAACTTAAAAATTTATGCTTGGGGACGTATTGCCGTGGGGACGTATTGCCGTGGGGACGTTTTGTCACTGGGCCGTTTTGACACGGGGGCGTTTTGTCACGGGGACGTTTTGTCACGGGGACGTTTTGTCACGGGGACGTTTTGTCACGGGGACGTTTTGTCACGGGGACGTTTTGTCACGGGGACGTTTTGTCACGGGGACGTTTTGTCACGGGGACGTTTTGTCACGGGGACGTTTTGTCACGGGGACGTTTTGTCACGGGGACGTTTTGTCACGGGGACGTTTTGTCACGGGGACGTTTTGCCGGGGACGTTTCGTCGGTAAGCCGATTGTCCACTCTGCTCAGTAAGACTATTCCCAATTTCTTCGAAGTACGTCGAGGCGAAAGCATTTTCTGACGCAGCATATTATTATTTTATCCACTGATGATAATGATGAAAATGTATTTATGCACTTAAGAAGAGGGAAATAGCGCAGTAAAAGACAAAGCAAAGGAAAAAATACACTCAGCTTTCAAGATAAACAAGACCAAAGGTTTCGATGGGATCCCAAAAATTCAATATCTGATCCAGACACCTGGGTCTTGTCTTCGCCAGATCCAGTCTTCGCCAGACTCCTTGAACATTTTTACTATTAAAATTCAGAAACAGATTAAGGCCAAATAGCTAATCATCTGAGAAAACTAAGTTCAGATACCGTTCAATTTACCCCTATAAGTCATATCTGTTTTGACGAAAACTTCCTGCCACTTCTGCCAATTTCCCGGTTTCGGCCGAACTCCGGAACTACTTGTCCGGCGAAAAAAGAAAGCTCAAAAACGAACTCAAGGTATCTTCTTTCCCCAATAATGAACATCTGATCAACTTCAAATAAAAATTTAACTTATAACAAATTTTCCGACTCCAGCCGGATTCCGGTCGAATTAGATGTCCGGGTAAAAAACTATTGTCATACACGGAATCAGCATCTCTTCTAACCCCTCAATCGAAGATCTAATCAACTACAAATAACCGGTTCCGGCCGGATTCCGGATGAACTACATGTCCGGGTAGAAAATTGTTTTCACATGAGTGTTCAGCATGTCTTCTTGCCCTAAATCAAACATTTAATCAACTCCAAATAAAACTTTTAATTTTAACAAACTTTCCGGTGTTGGCCGGATTCCGGGCGAAATACTTGTCCGTCGAGAAAATGGTTTTCACCATCGTGTTCAGCATGTCTTCCTACCCCTAAATCGAGCATCTAATCAACTTCAAATAAAATTTTTACTTTTAACAAACTATCCGGTTTTGGCCGGATTCCGGGCGAACTACTTGTTTGATAACAAAATGGTTTTCACCGTCATGTTCAGCATGTCTTCTTACCCCATAATCGACTATCACATTAGCTGTTTCAAAATATTTTGTTTGCCCCTTAATTTGAACCCCCTCCCCCACCCCAAAGCCCATCTACGAACTTGACTAGTCCGATGACCCAACGAATCCTCACACCAACAAGTTTCTTACACTTACAAGTTTCCTGTATTGTTGCCGAGCACTATACGTGCCTGATTTCGGAATGGCGGCTACGATTTCGTTTCGAGCGCTTCCGGTTGCTATAAGTGGAGACGAAGAAAAAGGGAAGTGGAGAAAGGGGAACAAAATTAGGGAACTCGGATGGTAAGCGCACTTGGGATTGCCAAAATTCTATTCGCTTGAAACACACGCAGCTCAGTTTGTAATAGGTAGTGTGGGAAAAAGAGAAAACAGCTCTTTAAACAGCTGTTTTTTCTGTTTTTAAAGAAAAAAAAAGACCAGTAACAGAACAGGGTAACTGTTTTCTACGACACCTACCCTTTATTTGCTAGAAATACACCTCTAATTAATTCTCTTTCAGTTAAAGATCCTGCCCTGGCAATTCAGCAGAAATCTGATAATTTTGTAGCTAAAGCTAATAATATTCTGACTCTGAAGAATCTGTTTCCGTTTTCCGATAAAAGCTAATAGTTAAGTAAGTACAGTGTTTTGTTTAATGTACGTCAATTGTTGTTTATTGTTATGAAAGTTATTTGTGATAGTGTTTTTTTAAATTTACTTTAGTACTCCTCATTATATCTTCTTTCAGGGAAATAAATAAATGAATGAATGAATGTTTCTGTTTCTGTTCTGTTCTTAAAATGCCTGTTTTCTGTTCTTCTGTTCTGTTCTTCTGCCCATCTACGAACTTGACTAGTCCGATGACCCAACGAATCCTCACACCAACAAGTTTCTTACACTTACAAGTTTCCTGTATTGTTGCCGAGCACTATACGTGCCTGATTTCAGAATGGCGGCTACGATTTTGTTTCGATCGCTTCCGGTTGCTATAAGTGGAGACGAAGAAAAAAGGGAAGTGGAGAAAGGGGAACAAAATTAGGGAACTCGGATGGTAAGCGCACTTGGGATTGCCAAAATTCTATTCGCTTGAAACACACGCAGCTCAGTTTGTAATAGGTAGTGTGGGAAAAAGAGAAAACAGCTCTTTAAACAGCTGTTTTTTCTGTTTTTAAAGAAAAAAAGACCAGTAACAGAACAGGGTAACTGTTTTCTACGACACCTACCCTTTATTTGCTAGAAATACACCTCTAATTAATTCCCTTTCAGTTAAAGATCCTGCCCTGGCAATTCAGCAGAAATTTGATAATTTTGTAGCTATTCTGACTCTGAAGAATCTGTTTCCGTTTTCTGATAAAAGCTAATAGTTAAGTAAGTACAGTGTTTTGTTTAATGTACATCAATTGTTGTTCATTGTTATGAAAGTTATTTGTGACAGTCTTTTTTTTAAATTTACTTTAGTACTCCTCATTATATATTCTTTGAGGGAAATAAATAAATGAATGAATGAATGAATGTTTCTGTTTCTGTTCTGTTCTTAAAATGCCCTGTTTTTTGTTCTTCTGTTTGAATGCTGAATCTGGAAGTACCCTAACTCGCGATCTCCGGACAGACGGAAAAGTGATCGGTATATGGCATATATGGCCGGAAGGCTAGGCAAGTGCCGAAGTGCCATACAAATGAAAAGATGGATAACAATTGAAAAAGAAGGTTACTTACAAGTTTCCTGTATTGTTGCCGAGCACTATACGTGCCTGATTTCGGAAGGCTTTCCTATCAGAGGGTTTGAGTCCACTGGGCACTCTGAAACGGTAAAAGAGCGGTAAAGGGTAAGTATATACGTATGTATGGCTAAACGCTTGAAGTTTAACCGAAAAGGGCCAAGGTACGACACGTAAACAGGCTTGATGACCTGATTACAATGCGTTACTTCGTTGCTCCGCTATTAATATAATCGAAGTTTCATTGATTGATTGATTTATTTATTCAAACAATGTTTACAACGGGTACGTCAGCTACGATTCTTCATCAGCGATATTTCGGCCCTTTTTGGCAAGGGTCCTCGTCAGGCTGTCAATCCTCTGGTTCAACTTCGGGGAAGGAAACAAACCTGTAATCTTTTTGATTTATTGTATAACTCCGGTACAAAATTTCGTGGTTGTCCAACCAAATTATTTGACCTTTGTCAGGTAATATATACAACAATTGTTAAAATCGAATTCGTACCCAAATAAAAGGTAAACCATTGAAGTAAACACCCGAAATAAAATTTCTAACAAAATAACTAAGACAAACCAACATTATTGTAAAAATCCACAAATTTCGGAATGAAGCTATTACAATATCTTTCCCGGTTACATCCGATCGGCATGAGCTTCGGGACTTTGGTGGATACTTGCCTCGGTGGCCTTGGGCGTTCAACCTCAAAATCAGGGGGTAAAAGGGATCGGAGAGTTGGGTCTTCAAGGAGTTTTAGTTCAAAATTTTGACACAACTTCAACTTTCATCGAATGAACTTTTTCTTTGGATGTGTGGTACTTCTATGTTTGTATTTTTTTTAAACTATAACAGTAAACGATTGCTGTTTTATTTCTGAACGTCACTACTAGAACCCAAGATGAAACATAAAAATCTCGTAGCAGCGTCAAAATAATTCAGTGTGTTCAAATCCAAGATATAAGGAGTGCGTTTGTACAGTCATTCGTTTGGTTTAGTCTGATTTTTTTCTTTCTTTTATTGTTTTTCATATACTCCGTGTGAGCATGTTCTGTGCCATTTTTATACGGGTTAAAATTATTGATTGATTGATTGATACGCCGGTTAACTATCAAAGAGAGGGACATACACGCATCCTCCGTGTGGGGCACAAGGATCACGGCTTATTACACCAACCATCAACGTCAAAAGTTATCAGAGCATATTTCAGTTTTGCTAAATGTTACCTTAGCCCCCCTCCCTCCCACCAGGACCAGACGAAGTTTTTGGCTCAGTAGATCCCATCTAATATGCCCCACCTCTACGACTGACACACGGCTATACGATTTTGGTTATTCTGCAACAATGTCATCTCAACCTTGATCAGCGCTTGTCTGTTTGTTGTTCAATTATGCTAATTCAATGTTCCTTTTTATAACATCTAATTTTTTTGGCTACACTTTTTTTAGGCTATCTTTTAGGCTGTTGCTCTTACTTCGTTGAGATGGGCTTACAAAAAGTCCGACATTAAAGCACAACTCTTAGCCTACTAGAAATGATTCAGAAATATCGTTGTCACCACTACTTGCCACGTGAAAATGCAATTTTCTTCTAGCGCTTGTCAACTCTATCCAGCCTTCCCGCTCTCCGATGCGGACAGCTTTTCCACTTTGACGGATTTTTCCGTCAAAAACGGATTTCTTGGGTCCACAACGGATGAGAATTTGTTCTGTTGGATTTCTGAGACCTTTTTCATCATTTGTGCAAGACTGAATTTCATTAACATTTTATCATGAGATACTATTCCTAAAAAGACGCTGTGACCACATGGTTCTAAAAAAAATTCTTGCGGTGCTTTTTATAGTAGCCTATTCTCCACTTAGTTGAAGGGCGTTTTGGGGCTTGGATTTTGTTTTGAGCTGTTCACATTTGTCGGAATTATACGGATTTTTGGACTACCAGAACGGAAAACCTGGCATCATGAAGTAGAAACACTGGATGCGGAGGCTGGACGCAAAATATTTAAGAACTGAGCACGCAGTGGTTATAAAAGTTGGAAAGCCAAGGAAAAGAAAAGACGTCCAAAACAAAAGATAGCCCTGATGGGCTACAATGTCTTCCAAAATGAAAAACAACAGTTTGAAGCTTCTCATGTCCTTATGTGTGAAAGAGTTGTCAGAGGGCCTTAAAGCTCTTGGTGAAGTTTGCTTTGCATGACTGGCAAAATTCGGCTCGGCCGAAAAAGCGAACAAAATCGTAGGTAAAAAAAAATGAACAATACCGAAAAGCGGGGATTACATGATCTTATGATTCCATATAGGGATAATATGAAAGGCAAAGAGGGGCCTTCAAGAGGGGCCTTCTAAAGAAAAATTACAAATGAAAAAGAGAGAGTAGAGTTTTTTGATGGAAATGGCATTCAGAGGACACAGGTGTCGTCGAAGAAATACCGAATTTTAAGACTGAAGAAGTATAACTTTTGTAAAGAATATCTGGAAAGGCTGACTATGCGGAAACCCCAGCTGCATGGAAGTCTGCCTTAAAGAACCCCTCTTGCTTATTCTGCCTTTTTTATTATCCCAAGCTCCCTTATGGAATTATAAGCTCATGAAATCCCCGCTTTTCGCCGTTCTTTCGATTTGTACTCACAGCTTTTTAGCTCTTTTTCGGTCTAGCCGAGTTTTACCCGTCACGAAACGCAAACTTCGCCCACAAACAAGGCCCGCCGACAATTTTTTCACACATAAGAATATAAGAAGGTTCAAAGTAAAGTTTTCATTGTGGAAGACATGGTAGACCATCAGGTCTATCTTCAATTTTGGACTTCTTTTGTTTTGCTTGGTTTTCCCTCTTTTAAACTACGACGCGTTCATTTTTCAAATATTTTGCGACCAGCCGCCAACAAGAAAACTGCATTTTCGCGTGGAAAATAACGGTATTTTCGAAAACAATATTCCTGTGCCATTTCATCATGAAAAGATCAATTCTAGATAGATAGATAAATAGATAGATATTTTTATTGATCTAACTCGTGCGACATGGCACTAAATACGTCGACCATTACGTTTCATGTGTTAAAATACTTGAATATATACAATTATTACATAAAAAAAAATAATCACTTGGAATTCACTTGTTTTTTGTTAATCTTCTCAGTGAAATATGGTGCAAAATATGGAATAGTGAGAGTTGTGCTTTAAAACTTACGGGGCTATTTCCAGTTGGGCAGTACGTTGTGTCGGATCATAGGAAACATGGTTTACTTCGGTCTCCCAGTCTTCGTCAGCTGTGGCTATGCTGCCTAGCTGCCTGGACTTGTTCGGCAGTATAACCTCCGCTAGAAAAAAAAAATCCGTTAAGGCACACCTGGCACTATCTACTCAGTATGTTCCTATATTCAAAACTCGGGAAAAGGTTCATTAACACGTTTTCCATAAAATGTTAACCCCTCCTAAGTTTCCGGCGAGAATGAACTGTGTGATCGGGCTTGATTCAATTTTCACAAAACGTGCATATTAGGTTAAGCCCCTTCTGGTACAACATCTCTTCTAGGGGCGGCGTCTCGGCCTCAGGCCGCAGCATCACTTTCTCATCGAATGGCTCCTCCCACAGGGCGGGGCTATATCTGAATACTGTAAAACTCAGTTCTGCTTTTATTCCACGGTCTTTGGCTGTTTTAAGCCTATTCTCAGACCCAATGACTTCTAGCCCCAACTTGGCAAAATTCAGATAACCGGTTTTACGCATCAATAGCATGATACGCGAACACTCGCCGGGAGCATAGACGTCGTCCACATGGAAAATAGTGAATCGTGGCAAGTGCAAATACAAAATCCCTTAGATGGGCTAAATGTTTCAGTGTATTCAATATCAGATGGTAAATTAAGCTGCCTTTTCAGTTAAACTTGTCATGGTTCCTATTTATACGGCTGTTGCTTCTCTTCTACCTTCCGTCCTTATGCGTCTAAGCATAACTCCCTTTTGACTTCAAACTCGTTCGGAAATATCGTTTCCGAAAACACCAGTACTTGGCCTTTAAAGAACCCCTCGCACTATTTACTCTTTAACTTACAGTATTTTACAATATTTGAATACTTTAAAACTAGGCTGTGCTTTCAACAAATAACCCACGGTTTGGCTGTTTTAAGCCTTTTCCAAGACCCGTTGACTTATAGCGGAAACAGGGAAACAATTTACATGATCGTTTTTTCTGATCGAAAAACTTCTCGCAGACAACCGTCGACAACGTGATACAAAACACGGCAAGTGAGGAAATAAGCGTGGTTTTGTTCGAGGGGTTAGAATGTACCGTACGAAATTGGCGTCTCCGGGTTTAGAAATATACGGAGTTATTATGGAAGTGGTTGCGTTGGTATTATACGTAAGACAGGCTGGTCCTTTAAAATTTGTGATTTTCTTGTTGCCGCTTGTCAACTCTATCCAAACTTCCCGCTCTCCGATGCGGCGGTTGGACGCAAAACATTCGAAAATGGGCGAGCCATGGCTAGAAACTGGGAAAACCAATCTAAAGAAAAGAAGTCCAAAACGCAAGACTGTGATGGTTTCTATATCTTTTTGTTAACCATCTTTCTTCACTTCTGTTAATCACGTTTGCATCCAATATTTATCACGTGTCAGCCTCACTTGAACCAAGCATCAGCACCAGCGCAATTAAAGTCATTGATAATTCGGTTCAGGCGAGGCTATATAAACCATTCATTGGCTGAACAGCCGCAGTACTCAGAGCAAAATAACACTAGAAAGTAGCGCCAAGACTTGAAAAAAGTGACACACACTCGAATACCAGCGACACTAGTACCACTAGCGATGGTGAATATCCCTACTGAAACTCAATCGGTCGTTAAACAGCGCTGGCTCCGACAACTTCAATCCTAAACATAGCAAAAAATGATACAGCCTCCATTGTTTCCTTGGTGTTTGCAGACCGCACCTTTGCTTTACTAGACATTTCTAAACCCGCAAGTTTGTAAATGGCGTAAGTGTAGTTGGGAGCACTATCAGTATGACCCGTCTGCAAAGCATGGCAGCATAGGTCTTGGCGCTACTCCCTAGTGTTATTTTGCTCTGGCAGTATTGTACCGGACTTCCAAGAATACAGATCACTGTTTTTCGCCACACAGCATTTCCCGTCTCTCCCCTTGACAAAAGTTGTCATAAAAACAGATTTAGTGGCCTACCAAGTCTTTTAAATATGAAAAAACATATTTTGAAGCTTCTCATGAACTTATTTTTACTAATTGGCCGAGCTTGAAGCTTTCGGCAAAGTTTGAGCTCCTGACTGACGAACTCGGCTAAGCCGCACAGGCGCAAAACGAGACAACGGAGAAGGGCGGGGATTTCTGAAGTTTATAATTCCATGGGTGATCTAGGGATATCGAAATAGCAGAATAAGAGGGGCCCTTTAATAATTACTCATAACACTAAATTCCTTCTTGGTTTCTAACCTTTAAAGATATCATAAAACAAAAAACTTTCACAATAAGGCCGAAAACAACCTTATACATCATAACCTTAACCCTTTAAAGTTTAACCGAAAAGGGCCAAAACAGGACAGTTCAGTTACCCATCACTTATTCATTTGAAGTGGCTCGAAGACCCGATGAAAATGTGTTACTTCGTTGCTCTGCTATTCACGAATCATCAATTTTCAGATAGTGGAATTTCCCTTTCGGATTCGAGGTATATCTGTGCGCTTGTACCTCTGTTGTATGCTTGATGAAAACTGATTTACGAAAAATAAGTGTTCAAGCAGTGAGCTACCTTCCGCAAGCTGATCACTGGCCATTGAAAACCGCATTTGTATTGCGATTCAAATTTTCCGCGTCATAGTAGAATTTTGCGTTCTGAGGACGGACGTAGATATTCTCAACGTCATACTAGAGCAAACAGTAAAAGATAAAAAAAAAATCCCTTGACACAATCCAAATAATGCAGTGTTTTCAGATAAATGATACAACAATAAGTTGGCTTTCAGTTGAACTTAAAAAAAAAGTTTATTACTGACATGTTTCTTATTTTTACGGTTTTCTTGGCAAGATATCGTGAAGTGCAACTGAAATATCCGAAATTTATTTATCCCTCGCACATCATCTTGGAGGGGTAACTAGCTGATCAAGAAAAAACCCCGAACATCTCGTTTTTTCTATTGTGTTTTTATTACAAATTAGGTAGGCTAGTATGATTGTAGTTTTGGTCAGTTGCTTGTCAGTTGCTGTTGCCATCCTACAACTCCAACGTTAGCCCTTAAGGGGGATTTAGGGCTCTGTTCTTTGCAGAAAGATAGAGCTGTCCAGGTTATTGGGTTCTGGATAAAACTTCTTCAACTACCAGATGAGAGGCTGTTGAAGGCAGCGTATTTGGAACTATTAAAGCAGGGAAAGAAGAGATCCTGGCCATTCCAAGTGAAAGCCCTACTTGATAAAGCAGGGCTGTCTTATGCTTGGAATGAGGGTCTTGGTCCTACAACTGATCAAGATAAACTTTGTCGCAGTTTTGCGCGAGTTCAGGAGGATCAGACTGTTAATTCAGAGACTCTGAAAGATTATAGGAATATTAAAGAGTCGGTTGGTTTTGAATTTTATTTTAAGTTACGTTTACCGGCTGAAAACCTGCGTTTGTGGTTCCAGATCCGAGCGAACAGTCTCCCTCTTAAGAGTAGGGTTAAATTATTTGAAAGAAATTCCCGAAACCCGAAGTCATGTTATACTTGCTCGTTATGTGGTTTGGAAGAGGAGTATCTGTCCCACTTCCTGTCAAGATGCAAGGGGCTCTCGGATTCGAGAGTAAGATTTTTTGGTGAAGATGGGTTGCTCTTTCCTGGTATCCTAAAGTCATCTTCACGGTCAGCGATAATGGCAGTTACAGGTTTTGTCAAAGAAGCGTTAAAGAGATGTAAATAGTTATTGGTGGTGGGAGTTTAAAGCGTTTTACATGTGAGTTTATATAACCGCTCTCTCGAAGTGTTTAAAATGTATGATTTTGTGTATGGCCTAACGGCTAAATTAAAGTATCTATCTATCTATCTATTTATGTAACTGTTTGTGAGTTGAACGATGTGTTATTGTCTAAAACTGTTATAATTACTCTAACGTTTCGAGAATTCAAATAAATAATAACAAGAACAAATAAGCAAACAGAACCTCCAATACTGTAGCATGCGTGTATGACTCGCCACTGCAGCGCGTCACATGTGACTACAGAACCAATGGTCTGTTCACTCTCGACTTTCTTCTTCGGGGCTCTACTGCGATGAGCTGTTTGTAGAGGTAATGGATTGTGATGTTCCGCGTAGCTCCTACCCTCCGCTCGTTTGCATCGTCAGGGCATCGGGAGTCTAGTCGACTTAGTGTTAAAAGACCCCTCGCACTATTTACTCTTCAACTTACAGTATTTTAAAATATTTGAATACATTAAAACTATGCTTTAAAGAATGCTTTAAAGCATTTGCTTTAAGATAACTATTCGAATACTTTAAAACTATGCTTTAAACTTTAAAGCATATGCTTTAAAGAAAATAACCCATGGTTTTGGCTGTTTTAAGCCTTTTCCGAGACCCGTTGACTTGTAGCGAAAACAGGGAAACAATTTACATAGCCGATTTTCCTGGTGGAAAACTTCTCGCAGACAACCGTCGATAGCGTGGTACACATCGAAGGTAGCAAAACATGTCAAGTGAGAAAATCACCCTGGTTTTGCTAGAGGGGTTAGAACGTACCGTACGAAATTGGGGTCTCCGGGTTTTGAAACATATGGAGTGATTATGGAAGTAGGTTACATTAGTACGGTATTATGGGTAAGACGGGTCCCTCGGGCATTGTTCAAATAGGAGTAATAAGCTGCGTAGCGGTATAGGTGATGTTCTCGTAGTATCACAAACCCTTGTTCAAACCGAAGATTCCTATCCAGGCGACGTTCAGTTTTGCCTCATTGATACACTTTTTCGAGCTTCTAACGATCAGAAAAAAGTGTTCGTACAATTTGACGACCACTACGTTGTAAAAAACTACTAAATTAACGTATGGACAGCAGTATTTCTCGAACTAACAATAAGCAGTCGTAACAGAACAAAACGTGTTCTTTCGAAGAAAAGTTGTTAGTCCAACCCCGTGGCAACCCTGGCGAAGCTCCTCTTTCCTCGGCCCGCTGGCAGAGCCCAACTAAGCGATCGGATTGGCTCTACATAAGACAAAGAACCAGGGTCTATTCTCCTTATACAGTTTATTGCAGCGCGCCCCGAGGAAAACACGAAACTGTATACGTTGTATTACACCTATTTGAACAGTGCTTTGGGAGGCGGAGGTTCTACTTCTTATTTGTTCTCGATAGCAATGAAGTCACCTACCAACAGCTGACGGAACCACGATTCTCCTGTCGTTACAGGTTTCCTCATGCGCCTTGATTTTTGATTTCAGAATGACGTGCGTCTGGTTAAAACGGCACGTCGTCATTTTAGATGCGACTTCAGGATGGCTCTAAAAAGAAACAATTATAAAAAAAGGTTCACGGTTCAAGTTTTTTTTTATCCTTACTGTAACTGATACATAAACATTAATGATACAATACTCTGCACTTACAATTATTTCAGGGTTTGAACCGGAGAGAAGAAAAACATCGAATGGTTCAAACCCTTACATAAAAGAAAATCAATAAAACAAAATCGACCCAACGCTTGGTAGAACAATTACCGCACGAAACCGCCAATACAAAGTCAGTCCATACAAAAGTCAATCCAAACAAAAACAACAACAAAAATGAGGGAAGGGTGAATGAAAACAGCATCACAGAGGAAAACACATACAAAAAATAAGTAAACATGAGATACAACCAGTCACTGTCTGTTAATTATATATTCTTAAACTTGTAGATGAGAATTTGGGATAGCAGTTTTTTTATACTTTGAAATAGTGGATAGTCAGTGAATATAATCAGTGTGACGCAGAGCTGGTGAACTCGGACTCTGGACTCGCCTTTTTCAAGGACTTTTTCACACACAGCTTGATAGTAGAGCATAGCTTTTTAACTGTGTTTAGTATTAAATTAAACTACATTTTATTTATGACCATCTAAGTAAAGATGGAGTATGGTAAAAGAAGAAGAGAATGACTTACTCCTAGTTTTCTTAGATGTAGAGGCGAAAGGCTTTCTGATGCAGTATATTAAGCCACGTTCTATCGCCCTATAGCACATCTGGAAGCACCTTAATTCGCGATCACCGAAATTCCGCCCCCCCCCCCCACCAACTCCCCTCACAGTGCCCGAACCCGGTCCGGTTTTGTCACTGATGTATCTACTTCTTGTCCTTGTTCTTCCGACCAAGTTTCATCCCAACCGCTCCACTCTAAGCGTGTCACAAGATTTCCCCCCCCCCCCATTCATCGGATCCGGTCCCGACTTAAAACGGGATATCCAAGAAACCTTGTTCAAAAGTTAAACATACCTCAAGATTCCAGATCCCCCCCCCTCCCTCCACTCCCCCAAGACGGTAGGGTCGGAGAACTGACTATTTCTAAGAAAATCATGTCAAGTCTCTAATGGTCAAGCCAAGTTTCATCGTTCTAGCACATCGGGAAATACCTTAACTCGCGATAGCCGGAATTCCAGACACTCCCCCACTGTGCCCAAATCCGATCCGGTTCTATCACTGCCGTATCTAGTTCTTGTACTTGTCCTTCCCACCAAGTTTCATCCCAGTCGCTCCACTCTAAGCGTGTCACAAGATTTCTGGTTCCCCCCTCCGACCCCCCCCCCCCACATTCATCGGATCCGGTCCGAACTTTAAATGGATCACCCGAGACACGAGGTCTTCCAAATATCAAGTTTCATTAAGATCCGATCACCCGTTCCAATGTTATACATAACTCAAGATTCCGGATTCCCCCTACATCCACTCCCCCACGGTGGTCGGATCAGGAAGTTGACTATTTCCAGTAAATATTCCTTCAGCCCAAGCTGACTGCGAATCATATTTGATGGTGGAAAACGGATACGTCAGCTGAATTTTATTGGAGCTATATTTCGGCCCTTCTTGGCAAGGGTCCTCTTCGACTGATTTCCAGAACAACCGACTGTTTTCATAAAAAAAAATCAACTGTTTTGACAAAAAACAAACTTGTTTCCCACAAGTTCGTCTTTCCAACTTGAGCGGTTTTGAGTCTGAAGAGGACCCTTGCCAAGAAGGGCCGAAATATAGCTCCAATAAAATTCAGCTGACGTATCCGTTTTCCACCATCAAATATTACTATTTCCAGGTTAATCTGGTCGGACTCCTGGCTTGCCTGCCAAGTTGCGTTGTCCTAGCCCACCTCGAAGTAACTTAACTCCGTATCACCGGAATTCCGGAACCCCCCTCCAACTCCCCCCACAGTGCACGAATCCGGTCCGGTTCTGTCAATGATGTACCTAAGGCTTGTGCTTGTTCCTCACACCAAGTTTCATCCCGATCGCTCCACTCTAAACGTGTCACATGATTTCCGGTTCCCCCCTCCGACTCGCCCCACATTCATCGGATTCGGTCCGAACTTGAAATGGGACATCTGAGACATGACGTCTTTCCAAATATCAAGTTTCATTAAGATCTGATCACCCGTTCGAAAGTTATGCATGTCACAAAATTCCGGATTCCGGCTCCCCTCCCTCCCCAACGATCGTCGGATCGAGCAAGTGACTATTCCCAAGTTAGTTTGGTCGGGTCTCTAATACGCCTGCCAAGTTCCATCGTCCTAGCACATCTGGAAGTACCCTAACTCGCAAACACCGGACTGACCGACCGACCGACGGAAAAGTGATCGGTATATGGTACTTGGCCGGAAGGCGAGTGCCATAAAAACTGGAGAAAAACCTACTAATGATGAAGAAAAACTTACTAGTGGTGAAAGAAAGGAGAATTCAGTAGAAGAAACCAAGAAAGGAGAATGAAAATGGTCATCCAGCGTGAAAGCTTCTCGCGCAGGTGTGAAAGATAAGCCGCCTTCACATTGACGCGCTAAGGCTTTCACACTAAGCTACGCAACCTCTGCGTCGTGTTTGCGTCGACGCAACGCAGAATTATGATATGCAACCTGTACGCAACACAAGATAAACGCATACGCAACGCACCAGGTTCCAGCTAACGGGCGTAAGGTAAATCGAATGCTCTCCATCAAGGAAACAGAAAATGCTAGAGTTCACTGTACCTGCCCACAAGTTACCAGGTGCCTCTGGAAACGCTCCTCATACAAGAAGTGAGCCGGGTTGTATGGACATTGCAGTTGTGGTTTCACCACTGGATCGGGATGGCATACAATCCGCGACGTCATTTTGAACTACTGCTGAAAAGATTACGACAAATGAGGTTGAAATTCTAACAATGTGGTAGCACTAATTACACAATACACACAAGAGGAAGTAATGGTTTTATAATTTCCAGAGAAGAATTTCAACTGGTCTTATACATATACAAGTAGGCCTATCTAGCAAAGGATACAAGCTAGAACATGAGCTTAGAGTCTCACTATCACTATTGTGAGGTTTGCATGTGTTGTTGGGGAAATTGTGGAAATATGAAGGGATATTACAGGCTGGTTGGATAGAGACTGGCTGGGGCAGAGATAAGCAAAAAAATCAATAAATAGGTCATATGCAGCCGCCACAGTGGTCACATCTGGTATGGACTGTAAACAGGGCATCTAGGAAGTGTGCTCTTGTCAACAGCCAATATTTCTTCATAATCGAGTCACTGGTTGGGAGTTAAGCATGTCACATGCAATATTGCCAGGACCCCCATCTCCCCCCACTGAGGTCTCATCCAATTGAATGAATGAATGAATGCATTTATTACCCATCAATTAAAAAACAGATGGAGCACAACAAAAGACAAGGCAAAAAAGAAGAAACGGGAAACATTAACTCCTCTGACAACAACAAAAAAGAACGATCACAACAACCAACAGCATATACTACCTACTCTTGCAGAATCATAGCCCAGGGTTGGGACTCGACTGACAAATTATAACGAGCAATCTGCGCTACGATTGCTTCTTCCGGATTCGTAACGCCGTACCGGCGCGAAACATATCTGTTGCTTGTCCACGGTGGCAAACGCAACAGAAACTTTGCATATTTGTAGTAGACCGAGCGCAATTTCAGTCTATCTGTAGCCGTAAGAAGACGCCAAAATGGGCTAAGGTACAAATAATGGGGCAAAACCATAGCATTGTGCAAACGGGCCAACAGACGACGGTCAAATTTCCGCTTATCTGCAACTATCCGGCTATACGTAACGAAGCCCTCTTCTGGAAGTGAGAAAGTAGTAACCGCCGCGTCTCAAGTATTGACCGTCCAATAGGAAGGCCCAAATAAACAATATACAATTCCAAGACCGATCCTCCAAAACCCACCCCCACCATTTCTGATACATAGGCTAAATGTTACACACAGGGCATTTGCTCTGACTTGACTGCAATAGTAGACACCTAAGCTGAGTTTTATTCTAGTAGTAAGTAAGTAAGTAAGTAATTTATTTATGACCCACCATTTTGAAAAGGCGGAGTAAATGACGAAAATAAAGAAAATATACAAAACACATATATACAAACAGAAAAAGACACTTAATTTTTAATCTTCGGTCAGGAAGCAGTGGACGACATCGTGTGCTGGTTGGGCCTTGTTGTATATGAGTTTTGAAAGTGATGACGAAACATCCAAAAGGGTAACACTTGCGTCTTGAATTTTGAATTTCTCCGTCAAAGTATGGCTATGACATAATTTCGACAAGTGGAGCAGGTGCTCTGCATATTTTTTTGCATATTTAGCATGTAGTATTTTGGCCCTTTTCAGCTGTTAGCATGTTGGAGTCGAATTCGAACACATTGCACTGTCACCCATTTTTATTGCCCCTGTTTTGCATAGGCTACAGAACAAGGAACACGGCTGCACTCTGCCGAGTGTTTCTTAAGAAACACAGGAGCTAAAAATGCTTGAAGCCACGGAACACAAGCACATGTTAGGATGTGCACTGGATGCACTCCGTCGAACGACTTGTCATGAACATGCGTTGAGAATCTCGAACCTGAACATGCAACTCTGATGAAGTCTGGTGCATTTTACACAAGAATTGCGGTACACTTTGAAAAACATATATCCTATGGCCTATTGCATAACCAGGATAATGCGATCTAGACCAGTGGTTCCCAACCTTTTCCGTACCGCGTTCCCCTAATCAAGGTTCGAAAATGTTGCGTACCCCCTTTTCCAGAACGTCAAAAAGACTATATTTATTATCATAAATGATAAGCATACATGTGTAGAAATTTATACAAAATCAATGAGACACTTGAGGCAGCTTTTTAGCTAAAGGTTTCTGAAATCAGGGCTCGACGTCATTTACAGCAATATTTTTATGGTTTGCAGTCAGCCTGTTTCTATATTTGGTTTTGATGTTATCCGTGCTTTGGTCAAACTGCATCGCAAACATTTTTGTTAGCTTAGTTCACAACCTGAATGACAATATTACTTGTTATGTCTTTGATTCTTCTTGAAACAATATTGTTCGACACAGGAACAGATTTTACGGCAGTTGGCTGGCTGTAGTCAGATGTCGTCAATCACTTGTTGGCAGCACCCCTTCCCCAAAGTGGTCGTCCAGACGGTTAAACAGAAACGAGTCGGAGCGAAGCGCCGCGATTTTTCGTAAAAACAGTATTTTTTTCTTTAAACAGTCAGTAAAATACCTTGCCCCTCAAAAAGTTTTGGCTAGTGATGCTTCTGCTGGTAATATTCGACTTTCGACAATCAAATGAATAAGGCGATATTTGAAGTTACGAAGTAAAAGATTTTGGTTCTTTCACATACCCCTTGCAAGGGTCTCGCCTACCCAAGTACCCCCGGTTGGGAACCAATGATCTAGACTAAATCTCAGATGATTATCCGATACTGATGAGGTTAATGTGATGTCATAAATAAAGTTGAGGAATTCGACTAAATTCATGTTTTTCAATAAGTAGGCTATTTAGATCTGTACAGATATATCTATGCCGAGACAAGCAGACAGCAAGGCTTTAGATGCATTTACATTTATAAACCATTCTAAGGACAATCAGTTAGGTTGGGACATGGAACATAGAAGATTCTCATTAATTAATAACTAAAGGCTAATTCATTTGATTCCATGTTACCTTTTTACAGAAAGTGTTGTGTATACAATACATGGTCACATACTGTAGTCACAAATAGTCACACATATGTTACAATTATAATATACTATTCCATAACAAACATTACTACAGGAGGGGTACCCAACTCTTGAATTTTTATAACCTAAAACTTGGCCTAAAAAGATTAAGAGGAAAGATCAGTGCAGTCCTAACAAGGTCCTAACTTGCCAAGAAAGAAACCCTGAATGACCTAGGGTAAATTTAGGAATGTACGGAAATTTGCTTGTATAGTATTTTCAGGCCAAGTTCGAGGTTGGATACCCCTCCTGTACAAAATATATAAATTTTTAATTCGGAATTTGTGCTGTCAGATGTGACGACATAACGAACCTCAGATAATTGGCTCAGGTTTAAGGCATTTTTCCGTGCTCCCAAAAACAGTTTGTGGGTCGACTGTGGCTTGAAAAGTGTTTCCGCAATCTTTTGTGCAGCCCACAAGTGTTTTTCCGTGACCAACAAGATTTTTGTGGCTCAAATTCGACAAACAACTGGCGAGGTGATTGTCGATTTTGTGGCTAGATTCTGGCGGGAAATTCAAATTAAGCAGCAAAATATTAGTTGCATTTTTGCCTTTCCTCCGTAGGTTGGTTAACCTACCTACTTGCCACTATTGACCGTTTTTTCCGTCTCGCCAGTCGGTTCGACTGAGCTCTAAAAAATGGCTTATAAGAAAAAATGGTGTCTTCCAGTCGCGGACGCCGATCTCTCCAATGAGAATTTTGAATTTCGCGCTTTGTCAAGAGCGTAGGTCGGTTGGATGGAGCTTAGACCTCAGTCCACAGGTCAGTTCACCGACCAATGAACGGCAACGAAAAAACAGCTTATAAGGATTTAGGTTGGTTAACCGAAGAAAGAAAACAGCTTATAGAGAGAAATCTCGTAGGTTGGTTAACTGCATGACGGCAAAAAATGCAATTATCGTCTAAACAATAGAGCTAACTACTTTTTCAAGCAAAAAGACTTAAGACTGAGGATACTTTTTGTACACAATGGTAAGGAAATAAGCCTTGAGTTCTATTTATTAAGATTTTACATGAATTTTATTTTTATTTTTAGATATTTGAAATTACCACCAAAAAAATAGACAAAATGGAGTTTCCGCGAGTTTCAACTAGTGGCTTGAATGTGTGGCACACAATTGTGTTTCCGCAAAAAACACTCAGAAGTGTGTGGCCCACAACTGTGTCGTACAAAAAGGCCTTTCGTTGACACGATTAGCCTATGCAAAGAGCAAAAAAAAATATTCAAAAAAAATAACCTTATCCTAGGCTGGGCTAGGGGCAAGCTAGGAGTTAGCCGCTTACCCTATTTGTAATGTCTGCTTAAGTCTGACTTAAGTACGTACCTCAACAAAAATGGGTGTGATGCAAATATTTCGAAATCTCTTCTTAGTTGGCAATTTCTTCTCTATTGCCTCAACTGGCCTCACCAACTTCACACTAAGTCAGCACTGACTGACTGGGCTTTGCTTGCAGTAGCCCAAAGAATTTGCTCAGGACTGTTTGTGTTGTGACAGGGAAATCTCAGACTCCCTCAGCTTGTTCATTAAACAAACGGCACTGTCTAGGGAACCGGGAGCCGTACTTGAGCGTGTTCCATCCTACTTACCGTAGTTACGACGCATGGCGTCACGAAGAGCATGTTCCACCCTCGTACCAATAGTAACTATTAGTTACTAAATCCGTTCCAACCTCACGAAAAGTTACTACGCTGACCGTTCCAGCCTTCTCGAAATAGTCACTAATAGTAACTATTTGCTTACCACGCTCGGGAGCATGGTAAGCGTAGTAACCACGAATCTCTGTCACGTGATTGGTCGGATTCACCCGTGGCATGATATTCCGCTGGAAAATAGAAAAATCGTTCCAGCCTTGACGGCAAAAAGGCAGAATTTGTGACGTCATGCGTGGTAACTACGGTAAGTAGGATGGAACACGCTCGAATTCTGGCTTTTTTCCGTGAAGGCTGGAACGATTTTTCTATTTTCCAGCAGGATATCATGCCACGGGCGAATCCGACCATCACGTTGCAGAGATGCGTAGTTACTACGCTTACCACGCTCCCGAGCATGGTAAGCAAATAGTAACTATTAGTTACTATTTCGAGAAGGTTGGAACGGTCAGCGTAGTAACTTTTCGTGAGGATGGAACGGAAATAGTAACTAATAGTTACTATTGGTACGAGGGTGGAACACGCTCTTTATGTCCCATGGGCTAGGGAACCGGTAGTCCTCACGGAAAACAATCCAAATGAGCTGCGATTCCGTGATCTGACGTCATTGACTAACGGAAACTTGTATATTGTGCTGGCTCCCGTTCCGGTAGTAAGTGAAAATAGCTCACGGAAACTTCATCGCACCAGCTTCTCGTCCGGTAGTCTCACGGAATAGTGTACTCAGAAGCTAGGGAGCCGGTAGCTGATACCGGAAACTGTCCAATTGGAGCTTATATTCCGGTAGTGTCGACGTGGAATATAGAACTCGCGGAACAGTTTGGATGAGAGCTAGGAGTTCTATATATATCCGTGAGTTCTATAGACCATGTCGACACTACCGGAATATAAGCTCCAATTATAAAAAATTATTTTTTTAATTTTTTTTTAACAATTTCATCTGTAATTATAACCTCATCTAACTCATGCTTTAAAATTTCACTTTCTAATGGAGATTCTAAACGATCATGCAGCGAATCATCAGCCTTAGAAAAAAGACCATTAAAATGCAAAACCCAATCACCGGTAGACAGAGGGCTATTTTCCAATGGATTACAACGATTCTTCTGCGTATTATTACGGACGAAACTCCAAAGCTTTTTAGGGTCACCCGAAATTCTATGACCTACTTCATCTCTTATAAAATCATTATGATCTCAACTCCCTTCTAAAAACTGATTTACTAGATTTCATATTTTCAAAAAAAAAAGGACCGCATCTTGGACTACCTGCACCACGCCAAAGCCGAAAAGTATTTTTCGCGAGATCATTGCTTTGGGTCAAAATAGGATTTAACTTCCACGCGAAGACTCTAGTACCAGAAATAAAAATAACTAACTCCAAAAGACTTCAAAGCTCCCTGTTTTAGGGAGTGTATTATTTCATTATACAAAATATCAACACTAATCTGGTCCAAAGAACCTGTAAGATCTTCTTTCTTAATTTTGTTCAAAATTAAATCAGATTCGCGATGGTAATCAGGGATCCTAGCTTTATCCCAAAGAGAACGAACAACCATTTGACGGGGTTTACTCGAACTACGAAGGGCAGGAACCGGAAGAAGTAGAAGAAAAGAAAGGTAGAGGTGGTCACTGATAGGAAAATCGTCTCCAACGTGCACTGTTCCAGGACACAAGCAACAATTAGAAGCTAGTAGGCTACGTGATCTAAATTAGAAGAAGATCCAGAAGAGTGAAAGTATGTAGCATCAGAATCCTTAGGGAAAATAAAATTATCCGGAATACAACCAAGTAAAACTGAACTCCGAGGGTCTAAACTATTAATAATATCACAGTTAAAATCTCCTAGCATAAGCCAATCACAATTAGGTGGTAACGATATCAAAGTATTTGCCAGTTCAGAGCAAGCGAAATTAAACTCATAATCAGAATGTATTGTTCGATAATTTGTCGGAAGGTAACAATTCACGATAAAACAATTTAAAATACGAATAACAGTAAAATAATCAGAAAATTTGTAAAAACTAGCATTAAGATTACTCCGAGTAAAAATGCAAGTGCCTCCAGATGGGCGTCCTCCGGTAGGAACGGCAGGGGCCGCAAATAATTTATGAGATGCTGACATTTGTAATAAAACCCCGAGAGAATGCTCAAGTAAGTGATGCTCTTGTAAACATAATATGCACTTTTTCTGAAACATAATATGCACTTTTTCTGAAACACCGTTAGTGTTAAATGACAGGATTTTCAACGCACTCATGGCACTGATTTCGATACTCGCTCTCTTACAATTTTGCATTTAAAACTATAACTTGGATGATCAGAGCTTCCGCAGTGCGAGCAGTTGAAGTCCTTCGAACATGGGTTATCACGCGTATTTTCGTGATCGATCCCGGAACATCGGGCACATCGATTCGTTCCTTTGCAAGCCGAAGCTAGATGGTCCATCGAACAACATTTGTGGCATATCTTAGGTAAAGCTTTAAACTCAAAAACCCGGAAATGCTCATAACCAATATACAGACCGTGTCTCAGGAAATACGCAAGATCATTTCTGGATTCGAATTCTACTTTGAACGACTTGGACGAACCTAAACGTTGGGTCCCAGTCACGCCATCATTTTCTTCTAGGAGAGAATGGGAGTCGAACTCGAAAATCACATTGTTGATGACACCGACAAATTTCCTGGAACGAATTTCGGGAGCGATGCCTAACTTCTCGTGTAGACTTTTCTTCAACGCCTCCGCCTTCGACTTCGTCACTCGATTTATACCTTCTGCGCCACTTATCCCTTTTAGCATAGCTTTTCGCTTATACGGATCACTTAGATCTGGTGGAGGAGTGCCGACTACAATACTCACCAAATCATCGGCACTAGACTGGAGTTTCGGCCACGGATCACGAGTCGAGGTTTGCGGACTGGCCTCTTTTCTTAATTGCTTAAATTCATTCAAATCTGTCTTGAATTTAGAACACATAGGGCCGAGATCCTGGACAGCCACAATCTTGCTCTATTTTACTTGCTACCATTTTCAGCTGCCTGTCCCACGTGAGCATAGCCCTTGTAAAATCAGCATGTTGTTGTGACGCAATCACGGGAATTGGGTCACCCGCGGTCATCACACACCTGGGCATTTTCGAGCTAGGTTCATTTGAATTTGATCAGGGACCCATAAATTTCCTGTAATGACTCGCCATTCAGGGGGCTTGTCAATAAGAGATTTCTGATGCGCTCTTGACCGAGCGTCAGATAGTTCGAGAAATACCCACGGGGATAAGATACCCGACTATCCAGATAGAGAAAATTTCTCGCAGCCGTTGTGCTGAACTAGGAATATTTCTCTGTAATGGAAGAGTATCCTGGATCTTTTGTGATAGCTTAGGTACCTGGAGGCATGCTGAATAGTCCCAACAAGTTTTGTCTATCTGAGCAAGAACGCCGATTCGACCCAAGCGGAATTTTTGGAAACTAGATGAGGCTCGGGCAACATAGCAACATTGAAGCATAGGAAATGACAAGCCCCCTGAATGGCGAGTCATTACAGAAAATTTAAGGGTCCCTGATTTGATACAGAAGGGTAAGAATGTCGTCAAAAAGCGCGCTGCTCGCATTTGCACCACGGCGATTGGGCAAGCGTTTAGGTGGTATTTCTGATTTTTTGTTGCAAATTTGGATCAGTAATTCGCGAGCAGCAATCAAATAATCAGTCGGGGAAAAGTTAGCAGCAGCTGTCATTGCATCTTCTTTCAGAATCCCGGCAACGACGCAATTATTCATGAAGCTCAAAACTGGCGAATCGACGAGGTCCATACTTCTAGATCCGAACTGAGGAAAATGGATAGTTTCTTCTGTAGGATTAACGGAAAAATTCGTATTTGCAGGCGTTAGCTTGCCTGAGCACAGAGCACAAAAATAGAAGTTAATATTGTTCCTTTCAAACAGCTCTAGAATGTCACAACCGCGGTGAAAAAGGAGTACACATCCACCGAAATCAGAATTACAGATCAAAGTATCCCGTTTAGAAATTCTGAGGGATTCTCCACATCTGCAGGTGGTGGCATTAGCCTTCATAATCCGGCGATAACATTACTTCTAACAGTTCATTATAAAACGATAATCGGTGCAATTTGAAAACAAAGCACGGTGCTGGGTGCTAGGGCTATGGGTTGAGGGCTACCTCAACCGCATCCCCCCGTCGGAGTCTGTGTAAATATCTGTGTAAATACCTGGAGCGGAGGCTTTATATTATATCCAAATCCAAATAATCAAAAGTTCATGAGCACCACGTCAGTTCAGTTACAAAGTAGCTCTCGCACAGCACCTCTCCGCTCACAAGTCAGACCGAGACTATGTGAAAATATCGATATATCGAACAATCCAAATATCGCCCAACACTAGACGTGTCACACGCTTGTATGGAATTACAATTAGTTTAGACCCATCAACAGTGTTGCCAAGAGCTCGAGTCATGAAAGTGTCACAATCCCTGGTAAAAAGGTGCTTTTTGACACTCTAAAAATTTTGACAAATATAAGACCTGTATAAGACATCCAAATAGTGCACGCTAAAGTTTGGTCACAGCTCAAAATATGGTTACTTATAAAGAAATTTCCGCAGATGATACTGCACTATTTTGCATTCTAGCCTTTTAGTCCTGCATCGGATTATAACTCTCCGAATTCGGATTTAGATTCTCCGAATTACGAATAAAAATGTCCGAAATCGGTGACGCATAACTCTTAAAGTCCGATAAAGGAGAGACTCTTTACAGTGTACCCGATCATTGTTTCCAAGGAGCTGTTCCCGTTCGAAGACCGGTTACGTACATTTTGCCAAGATCGTCATCCAAGGCAAGGGGCATGGAAAGAGGCTAAAAACAGCCGAAGCCGCGTGTAATTTTCTGTAAGCATAGATCGTACTTGAAGTATGAGGCGCCCGATCGTTGTTTCCGAGGAGGTGTTCCCGTCAGAAAACCGGTTATGCACATTTTGCCAAGATTGTCAGCCGAGGCATGGAAAGAGGCTAAAAACAGCCGACGCCGCGTGTAATTTACGAACGAAATAGAAAACCGTGATTTTCGGGATTTTCCTTGATCAGCTAGTTATCCCCCTAAGATGATGCGCGAGGGATAAATATAAATTCGGATATTTCGGTTGCACTTCCGGCAAACCGTCCTCAGCGAAAAAAACAAAACCAAATCATAAAATCCAACACAATACCAACAGAAAAACGATGCGGAACCAACAAAACATACAACGACAAGTAACTAAAAACGATGCGGACTGAACGACATACAAATTCAAATATAATAACGAATATTAAAATGTGTGTGCTAAAAGCGTCTATGTATAAATCTGTGATTATTTTAAAATTCTGAGTTCTGGGTCTATTTAAAAATTTACCAACTAATTTTACAATCATTCTCTGGGAAAGCGCAGAAGCTTTCATCGCACATCATCTTAGAGGGATAACTAGCTGATCAAGAAAAAACCCCGAAAATCACGGAGGTGTTCCCGTCAGAAAACCGATTAGGGACATTTTGCCAAGATTGTCATCCAAGGCATGGAAAGAGACTACAAACAGCCGAAGCCGTGTGTAAGCACAGATTGGTTGTAAAGTGGTCAACTACCTCAGAACATCTGAGCAGAAAAATTATGCAGTACGAGGTGTCCTTTAACATTATTTCTTGTTTATGCATTTTAATTCAGTGACGAAAGACATACTGCGTAATGTAACGTGCTGACATCGCTCGAACAAAAAAAGATTGAGCCGGGTCAATCCTAAATAGATCACGTGCGAAAGGGTAAACAAAAAAAAGGCGCGTAACATACGCCAATGGAAAATACAGAACAAAATAGTAAACTGTCAAAAGTTTGATAACAGATAAAAATCTTTGCAATCTTCGTGTCAAATGTTAATGCATCTGTTATAGCCCTTTTAAGTGTTATCTTTTCGCCAAACATAACACGCTTTAACACTTGAAATTTTCAAAATAGAACAAACAAATATATTTAAATGTATAATATGACCATATTTAATGGTGCAAAACGGACACGTCAGCTGAATTTTATTGCTATATTTCGGCCTTTCTTGGCAAGGGTCCTATTCAGGCTCAAAACCGCTCAAGTTGGAAAAACGAACTTGTGTTGTTTCCCACAACGTGTGTTGTTTCCCACAAGTTCGTTTTTCCAACTTGAGCGGTTTTGAGCCTGAAGAGGACCCTTGCCAAGAAGGGCCGAAATATAGCTCCAATAAAATTCAACTGACGTATCCGTTTTGCACCATCTAACATGATTCGCAGTAAGCTTGGGCTGAAGGAATATTTATAATATGACCCTTTCTAATGTTATCTTTTTGCGAAACATAACTCTCATTAACACTTGAAAATGTCATAACAGAAGGTTTGTATAGAAAAATAACACTATAACGCTTAACACAAGGATGGGCAAACATGTGTTATCTGTTATCAAAATTCTGAAAGTGTATCACAATAGTTGTGTTTTGCATATACCATGGTATCTGATCCCACGGTCTAAAGTCGTTTTTGCAGTTATCGTGGTGTCTGATATTCAGATATCACGGACCGACCGTGGTAACTGATCGTGGTATCTGAAAAAGTCATCTCACTTGCATAATTTTTTGTCAAATTGTCTCTTAGTTGATGTGACTGAATATCAAGTTTTTTTTTGGGATGAATTCGAAAAGCGCAATTTTGGCAATTGTCGTTTTTGCAGAGCAACCACGGTAACTGCAAAAACGACTAATTGCAAATCCAGTTACCATGGTAACAGATACCATGGTATCTGCAGAAACGCAACTAATAAGAAAATAACAGTAACTCGTGACCAAAGATGAATTCCGTAGCCAAAATTTTGAGGTTTCGAAGGCAAGGACATCAAAAACGATACGATTTCTCGTTCGCCTTTACTTTTCGGTCACACATTAGACACTCTGAAAACGAGCAGATTTTTAGAAACCGTCACTAGCCTGAACGATGACAGTTTCAGAAGTTTGATAACATTTAATACAGCTTCCCGATGAAAAATTTGTACCCTGCGTAGTTGTACGATAGTTGTACGAAAAATTGCATGTATTGATATGTAATACTAAAGAGTACTATCATTTAATGTGCCTCAGGCAGTGCCAATCTTAAACAGTAGTATCCTGTCTTGCTATAGTAGCATCCAGTCTTGCTAATAGTAGCCTACGCTTGCAGTAACATGGTAGCCTTGACATAGAAGCATGTAGTAGCATCAGTTCGTACTGCATGCTACTTTTTTCGTACAACTTCATACTACTATTTCGAGATAAATTTTTCAGCGGGTTTGTGTTATGAGGGCATGTCTGTTATGCCCCGAACAGATCTTATCTTTTAGTGAAACATAATAGGGCTTCGACAGACGTTTTATTTTGAGACATAACGCTTGAAGTGATCATGACATATCTATTCTCATGACGTGAAATACAAGGATGCGCATAAGTATGTTAAGTGTTACCCAAACTTCTGACAGTGTAGTACCAATCTTTACACTGTAAAACGAAAAAAAAACTTGCAGTATTTGCTACTGGGATTAATCTTGTCTCTAAAAATAAATCTTATCTCTAATTCGGATTAATCTTATCTCAGCAGAGATAAGATTAATCCCAGTAAAAATACTGCAGTTAACTTTAATCCTTACTCGGAGGAACTTTTTACAGTGTAGTTCCATAGGGCCCCCCAAACTTCTGACAGTGTAGTACCAATCTTTAGTTCCATAGGGCCCTTTTCCAAAGATATTGTGACAGAGTAGCCAACCCCTTGCGCCTGGCTCCTGATCGGTTCAAGACCCTCATTCAGTGAACCGGAGAACTTTGTTAACTTTTTGGATCAGATGATTTTAAACCATTGAAGAGTAAACTTGCCATCTATTTCACTGGGAGTTATAGGCTAATACATGTTACTTAGTTATAAGCCTATATTTAGGCTTTATAAGGGCTAAGCTTTCCCAAAATATGAGCTGTTAAATTTGAGAATACTCTTGATGACTAACTCTTCGTGCCGATGAATACTCGCCGTGTGACCAGCGAAGAGCCAGAAACGTCACGACAAAAAACCTTGTTGACTGGTTTACACGGGATTTGAATCATTTGGGTGACGTTTCTTGTTCCCTCAAGGTTCACTGGCGTGTTTCGGACTTAAGCCGCGTTCGATTTAACCTTGTCTCGGTCCTGTCTCATGCAGCATTTGCAATTACAGGAAAATTTGAACAGAATCCGATGTTGGTGACAAGATTATATTTACACGCAGGGAAAAAAAGAAGAAATTCTTCAAACCAGAAAACCTGACAAAAAAGCGGACAAGGCAGTTGAATAAAACGGCATTTGGCTGACGGGACTGATGTAGCGTTTACACGGACAAGAAATCCCTTTCAAGTAGACTGGAATTCCTTTCATCATGAAAGAATTCTCGTCCCGCTAGACTTTATTTCTAGTCGTCTTCACGACCGGAATTCTTTCGAGTCGACCGGAATTCTATTCGAGTCGACCGGAATTCCATTCTACTCGACGGCATTTCTTGTCCGTGTAAACGCTACATCAGTCCTATCAGCCAAATGCCGTTTTACCAAGTTCACCTCTCTGCTCGGTGCTGTATTTTTTTTAGTTGTATTAAAAATTAAAAGAACTTGAACTTGCGACAGACTTGATGAAATATGGATCCACAAGCCAATGAGGAGAAAAAATAACTTTCGCTTTCTATACGCTAAAGAAAGAACAAAACTTCCATTGCTTGGGAGAAGCTTGCAGATTTCTATTTTACTACATCTGCGGACAGGCGCTGATAATGAACCTAAGGGGGGGAATCCCGGCGAAAAAATTATCTCAAAATGGTAGTACGAATTTGTACGAAAAAGTAGCTTGCAGTACTAACTGATGCTACTACATACTTCTACTTCAAGGCTACCGTGGTACTGCATACTACTGCATGCTACTATTAGCAAGACTGGATGCTACTATAGCAAGACAGGATGCTACTGGATACTACTACATAAGATTGGACCAGCCTGAGGCACATTAAATGATAGTATTCCTTGCTATTACATAGTATTACATGCAACTTTTTCGTACAACTACCATACAACTACGCAGGCTACAGATTTTCCATCGGGTTATGCTGTTAGAAGATCAGGGTTTTCCGGATGAATTGTCTGCACTTCTCTTATCAAGCCGAAAAAATCTCAACTTTTCCGTCTAGAACTGATAATTATGCTGGGAATTCGGGCAGGGGTCTCATTCCGCGAGTCCCCGACCCTACCTTTCTGTTCAAGGCATCACAGAAACTAGCTCGCTTGGAAAAACTGAACTGGAATAATATGACGAACTCTCCACTGCAGAGCAGGACCGTCTATTGTTCTTTAAGAAGGCAATTGCTTGAATCAGCTCAACACAGCATCACATTTTCACTTCAGTACTAAAATATTCTTCTTCTCTGGTTTCACGGCGACTCCAGAGAAGACGACGAACATCTTCTTATTCGCTTGACACACTCGCGGCACGTTGGTACGGGGGACATACTCGCATGACCTGGTAAGGGGACCTTACCAAAGATACAGCGATGGCAGACGACTTCCCCGCAGCTCCAGCAGTGGTGCTGAAAAAGTGCAATGAAAGTAAAAGACCAGATAGAATTCCCTAGAGCACCGCTCGTACTAGAAATGATCTTTTCACGATGAATGGCTCGGAGATATCGTTTTCGAAAATACCATCACTTGCCCCATGAAATAAGCAATTTTCTGATTAGCTCCGTCAATTCAGAGCGTATTCCACCCTTCTAACAATAGTAACTATTTGCTTACCATGCTCGGGAGCGTAGTAAGCGTGGCAACTACGCATCTCTGTAACGTGATTGGTCGGATTTGACCGTGACATGATATTCTGCTGGAAAATAGCAAAATCGTTCCAGCTTTGACGGCAAAAAGGCCAGAATTCGTGACGTCATGCGTAGTAACTAAGGTAAGTAGGGTAAAACGGTAAGAAATAGCCGAGTGGCCGCGATTTTTCGTAAAATTAGCTCTTTAAGGGATGGTCGGATCGGAGAAGTGACGATGTCTAACCCAATGATGTCCAGTTTCTAATGCTCCGGCAAAGTTTTATCGTCCTAGCAATCTAGAAGTACCTTAACTCACGATCACCGGAATTCTGGACACCCCTCTACAGCCCCCCCCCCCTTGGTACCCGAATCCGGTCCGATTCTGTCACTGATGCACCTAGGACTTGTGCCTGCACGTCCCACCAAGTTTGATCCTGATCGCTCCACTCTAGGCGTGTCATAAGATTTCCGGTTCTCCCCTCCGACCCCCACCCCCAGTTCATCCGATCAGGTCCGGACCTGACATGGGACAGCTGAGACACGAGGTCTTTCAAGATATCAAGTTTCATTAAGATCCGATAACCCGTTCGAAAGTGACGCATGCCACTAATTTCCGGATTCCGCCGTCTCCCCCTCCCCCCCCCCCCGATGGTCGGATCGGGCGAGTGACTGTTTCCAAGTTAACCTGGTCGAGTCTCTGATATGCCTGCCAAGTTTTAACGTCCTAGCCCACCTGGAAGTACATTAACTACGGATCGCCGGAATTCATGAACCCCCCTCCACCTCCCCCCACACAGTGTCCGAATCCGGTCCAGTTCTGTCATTTATTTATCTAGAGGTTGTGCTTGTTCTTTCCACCAAGTTTCATCCCGATCGCTCCACTCAGAGAGTTTCACATGATTTCCGGTTCCCCCCTCGCGACTCCTCCCAGATTCATCGGATCCGGTTCGGACTTGAAACGAGACATCTGAGAAACGAGGTCTTTCCAGATATCAAGTTTCATTAAGATCCGATCACCCATTCGAAAGTTATGCATGCCCCTATTTTCCGGATTCCGCCGCCTCCCCCTCCATCCACGATGGTCTGATCGGGCAAGTGACTATTTACAAGTTCGTTTGTCCGGGTCCCTAATATGCCTGCCAAGTTTCATCGCCCTAGAACATCTGGAAGTACCGTAATTCGCAAACACCGGACTGACCGACCGACCGACGGAAAAGTGATCGGTATATGGCACTTGGCAGGAAGTCAAGTGCCATAAAAACGGTGAAAACCGGAAACCGAAAACAGCTACAGTGCTCACAATAGTGGACTGTTCCAACGAACACTCCACTAAAAATCGAACAACGGGACCTTCTGCCTGGACGAACTTCTAAAATACCCGTGCCAGCCATTCTTCCCATTCATTCTTTATCTCCACCTAGGTTGAGTATTTCGCAATTTCATTTTAAAATGAATACTGTTTAAATTCTTTTACATTAAAACATTTTAAAAATCACATCCGTATTTCCTAATTCTCATTTTCTTAGTAAAATATTTTGCCGACAACACTGTGATTTTTAGTAGGCATTCAGATTTGGTTCAGTTTTTCAAAGTCCTTACTTAAGGTAAGCTCTTATAATTGATTCTGACTTTTTTTGTATCAAATTACCTAGCTTCAAATGCGGAAAAATGTTGACGCATGCTTTTCTCCTGGTATGGTCAGTTTCGGCTCCTTTCTTCCATAAAACATCCTTGAACTGATTTATTTCGTCTGGCTCATTCTCATATGACGTCTCTGTATATAGTTATATATTTCATTATTTAAAGAAAAAAAAATGTTAGGACTCGGCGCGTGACTCGGTCTCGAGGGGCTATTTTCACGGACTCGGTCTCGTCTCGTCTCGAACGATTTTTGTCCAGGACTCGGACTAGTTTTCGTGAGCGTGAATTCCGTCTCGGACTCGGATATGCTCAACTCGCAACAACTCTGTGGCGAGGAGACAGTTTTGATCGAAACGACCGACGCATTCAAGAATAGGCAGTGCCTGGAAAGACGTGACCGGAAAAAATAGTTACAAGAGTTGCGTTTTTGCAGATACCATGGTATCTGTTACCACGGTAACTGGATCTGCAATTAGTCGTTTTTGCAGTAACCGTGGTATCTGATATGGTTATTGCTCTGCAAAAACGACAATTGCCGAAATTGCGCTTTTCGAGGTCATCCCATAAGAAAAACTGATATTCAGTCAAATCAGCAAGTGCCAAACTTCTTTCCCACCAATTTGACTAAAACTGATGAAAGTGAGATGACTTTTCCAGATACCACGACCAGTTACCACGGTCGGACCGTGGACCACGCATCAACGTCTTTTGACCGTGGTATCAGATACCAAGATAACTGCAAAAACGACTTTAGACCGTGGTATCAGGTACCATGGTATCTGCAAAAACGCAACTAGGGATCCAGCGTCAACTTCCAGAACGTAAACACCGACGACGTAAACAGGCTACACCGTTGTCACTAGCAAGTGCGATTTAAGGTAAGTCAAAGACTGTCGCAATCTCCCCGTTTCCAACAAAATATCTCTGTATAACAAAGGGACGTAGGCTATTTCTTTTTCTCCGTCAAATAAATAAAAAGAAGGCTCGCCCAGCTGCTTCCTTTTCGAAAGTTTGTCAGATCTCAGTATTTAAAAAAACTTAAAGAGCTGCCGGCTTATACTTTTCTTAAGTAAAGAACACAGGTGTACATTTTGCAGAAGTAATTTCATCCTCGTGTCTTTCCTACACTATTTGTCTATATAACGTAGGGCAACAGGTGATTTTTGTCTTAATTAGACAAAGAAAAACATTTTCTCAGCTGCTTACTCTGCGAAATCATGGTTATTTCTTCGTCTTTTAACCAACAGGTTTAAGAGATGTTCGCCGGGACACAGACATCGCGAGACCAGTGTTGCCAACAGTCGCAGAATCTTGTGATTTAGTAAAATATGCCAAAAGAAGTCGCACTTATGTCAAAAATGCCGCAGAAATCTGGGCTTGGCCAATTTCATGACAACTTAATTCTGGGAAAAGGATTTATTTGTTTTACGAACAGAGAGCAAATTGAAGTTTATTTCCGAAACCAATAGATTTTTATTTTTGATCTCGTGATGTATTTCGTTTTTCTCAGATTTCCACTGGTATCACTTTCAGGCAAATCAAAGCCATTAAATTAAAAACGGGAGATGGGTTTATCCATCTTCAGATTTTATGAACGGGTTGAAGGAGGAACGTCTAAAAACCGCTAAAACCGGTCTTAAAAAAGTCTAAAAACCGACTTACGAACAGGTGTGTCCGTAGTGGGGCCCGTGCATAAAAAGAAAGGAAAGACCAGGTATGGTTCAGGAGGAAAAAGGTAAATAAAAGTGGGAAGCTGCACCAGCACAAAATATCTCCGCTGATTTGTTTTGTTACAAAAATGGAAAGTTGCTGATAGTGAAGTTGCGTGTACACTTGCCTTCTTCTCCTTACTTGTTTCCTTTTATCTGAGTAACGAATAATATAAATATTGATTAATTGCCTTATAATATGTAGTAACAGCAATAATAAAATAGCATGTGTCACACCCCTCCCCAGAGGCGTTACTAGCCAAAATGTTTAGGGGGAGGGGGGGTAAGGTATTTCGACTTGCTTGTCATTTTTACCGACAGTTTTTGCAGAAAAACTACTCTTCTAAGAAAAAACTAATGTTTTGATAAAAAATCGACTGATTTTCAGAAAAAATCTACATTTTAAAAAAAGAAAAAACCGACCATCGACCGTTTCCGAGAAAAAAAATGAACTGTTTTTACGGAAATCGGGGCGCGACTCGGTTATACTTTACCGACTGGCCGACAACAATGGGGGGAGAGGGTCCCCCCAGTACGTGACGCCCCTGTCCCTCCATCCCCTTATTTGTTTTTCTGCTTGTGCATTTGTGCATTTTTTAAAAGCAATAAATAAAAATAATATGTAAAAATAGTCTAAAAAGTGACTTCTGCCAAATTCCCGGTTTCGGCTGGATTCCGGGTGGACTACTTGTCCGGCAAAAACTAAAGCTCAAAAACGAATTCAGCATATCTCCTTACACCCACATCAAACCTCTAATCAGCTTCAGATAAAACTTTTACTTTTAACAAATTTTTCCGTTTCAGCCGTCAGTCAATTTTAGTTTCAATGAAAAATTCGGAAGAGTTGTGTGGTTGACTGGAGGTGCCCTTTAAATTAACGTTTTTTTATAGTTAAACCGTTATAATAATAATAATTTATTTTTAACCCACAAATCGTACAAGACGAAAACAGTGGAGTACAAAAGAAATATGAAAACAATTAGGGAAAACACAACACAGACAAACAAAATCTTCTTAGGAGTCAAACAGACGAATAAGCCCATGAGAGGGCGACAGACGCGCGTACGCCGTTTCGGACAGTTTTCTGTGGAGAACAGACAATTTCTCCGTGATATCCGGTAGCGAGTACTTACTAATAATTTTAGAATTTATTTGCCAAGGATTCCATATTTTCCGTTTTTAAGTGACGTCTAAAAACATCTAAAAACCGAATTATGAACATGTGTGTCCATCGTGGAGCCCGGGCATTACACGACCCCTAAGGTATAGTCTACAAGCGAGAATTTGCCCAAAGCAAGTACTTAAACAAGCAATCGCCACTAGCAAATACAACACATCCCGCTGCTATCTAGGCTACCTCTACTCAAGCTTATAGCCTGCGGAAGGAAATATTACCCCTCGAATGAATCCAGCTAGTCTGTCGGACTCACTTTAGTGACACTCTGACTAAAAGGGGTCTGACAAGGGGGGCACTCGCTGGCCTCGCGAATGTTCTTCCAGGTGACGGCGACGGAGTTGAGTTCGGTGTCGAGCTGGACCTTAGAGACGATCTCCGACCCGAGGTGAAACACGGAGTCGTCGGTGCAGACCTTGGTTTCTTCGGTGACTTTCAGTTTAGAGAGGCGCATGGTAGACGATGACATCTGAAAATAAGGAATGGTTAAAGCACAGATGAAGGCCCGGCTTGTTCCGTTATTGAACGTCTCTTTTTTCTTTTTCTGTCATTTTCCGTCCAGTTAATTCCTTCAATCCACCAATTATAGTCGTGAAATTTTCGCACGCAGTCGCTCAAAAACACAAGGTACATGCAGTAGTAGACTAGAGTGGATTCATAAAGTAACTACCACAGCGAGGACGCCAAATCTTACTTTGTCTTCCGACTTGTTCCGTTATTTAACGTCTCGATTTCTCTTTTTTCTTTTTCTGTCACTTTCCGCTAACTCCTTCAATGCACCAATTATCGTCGTGAAATTCTCGCACGCAGTCGCTCACAAACACAAGGTATACGCAGTAGTAGACTAGAGTGGAATGGTTAAAGCACAGATGAAGGCACGACTTGTTCCGTTATTTAACGTCTCGATTTCTCTTTTTTCTTTTTCTGTCACTTTCCGCTAACTCCTTCAATGCACCAATTATCGTCGTGAAATTCTCGCACGCAGTCGCTCACAAACACAAGGTATACGCAGTAGTAGACTAGAGTGGAATGGTTAAAGCACAGATGAAGGCACGACTTGTTCCGTTATTTAACGTCTCGATTTCTCTTTTTTCTTTTTCTGTCACTTTCCGCTAACTCCTTCAATGCACCAATTATCGTCGTGAAATTCTCGCACGCAGTCGCTCACAAACACAAGGTATACGCAGTAGTAGACTAGAGTGGAATGGTTAAAGCACAGATGAAGGCACGACTTGTTCCGTTATTTAACGTCTCGATTTCTCTTTTTTCTTTTTCTGTCACTTTCCGTCCAGTTAATTCCTTCAATCCACCAATTATGGTCGTGAAATTCTTGCACGAAGTCGCTCAAAAACACATTAAGGTGTACGCAGTAGTAGACTAGATTGGAATTTACTCACAAAGTAACGACCACAGCGAGGACGCCGAATCTGACTTTGTCGTCCCCACAGAAGAACTCGCTAGACTAAATATGTACAAAATACTTCACATAAATCTTGGAAAATTAGCCATTAGTCAAAATTTAAACAGAGCACTAAAAAAGAAAAAGTGACTAGGGTATGGTTGTTAATTTATTGTAGAGCTCGACCAAAGACGGAACAAAGCTCCTTCTGTAATTTACATCTGTTAGGGCAATTGGAGCTAACTTTGGGACGTCTGGGAAATTTTGACGTCTTGGTTAAGACGTAGGGGTGAAATTTTTTTTAGAGAGAATATTACGCAGCCAGGGTTGAAAAGATTCGTGTACTAAACGCATGCAGAGGGTTACGAATATAAGGACATTCTTTCCTGTGGACTCTGGAACCTCAGGAGATTTCGCAAACACGCCCATTTCACATATCTTCCATTTACAATGGATCCGTTCCCCTCCAAAAAGACGCATCCCGAGATCTTGGCCAATTTACCCTCGATTACCGACACCCTTAATTTCACAGTCGTCCTCGTGTAAACGGCCTGTAACTCGGCTCAATCGTTATTTACGTAATCTGATGACATCAGTCGCCAGTACAAGAACGAAAGGAAACTCAGAAACCCCCCCCCCCCCTCTCGTTCGTCTGCGGTTAGGGCGATTAACAGACCCCCCTCTGTATTTTGCTGGATGGAGTTGAACAGGGCTAGCCCTGGTATTTCGCTGTTTATCTTGCCTGCCTTGTTTATTTATTTGTCCCTATTGATAAACAGATAGGATGAGTTCATTGACAAGATGGCGACTTAAACTTCGATGGATAGATAGATTCCGTTATTTCAATCAATCAGTTTGTTTTAATTTGTGATATTACATATCACATATCAAAATTGCACTAAAACAGGACTATTCTTTACTAGATATATACAATCATTTCATCCATTCGGTGGGTCGGGGAAATAGTCGACGGAAAAGGCGGAAGAAATGGCCGGAACGGCATTCTGCATTCTCGCGAATTGCCTTTAAAAGTGAATTTTTGGAGACTTCTAACCTTGCAACAAAACTAACTAACGCTTTCCGTCTCATAACATCAAACGATTCAATTTAATTTTTCTAAAAACATTTGACTAGCAGAGCAACGTCGATTATACGAAAGGAGATGATCCAAAAAACATTTCCAGGAAGCATAATCGTTCTTCAGAAAATTTGATGAAAGCAGTCCCTCAGTACATGAACATAATTGATCAGCCACTGAAAAACTTCGTAAACTGTTATAAACTTCGTTCCCTCTGTAGATGAACGAAGCTCCTCGAACAGCAGAGAAATAAATCTGAATAGAAAAATAACGTGGAATACCAACTTCCACAGGCCCAGAGCAATCCTACACAATCAGACATCACCTCTCGTGAATTACGGTTATCGCGCCTATCTGCCCCCCCCCCCCGCGCTGGCATCAGCATATTCTAAGGACATGAACTACGGTCTGCGCGCTTTCAGAGTCCAGGGGATCCTGAAGAGATTTTACTTGGATTCGTTAAACACAAAGTTTAAATATCTATCGGTACGCTACATGTAGTATTTTAACAAACAACCACTCTTTGTCTCCTCCTACTCTCAGTGACACAAGAGTGGCAGCTATACTCTTTCACTTTCAATTTTTGCTGCTTTACTACTTCTAATCTAAATTCAGCCTTAGTTGCGTTTTTGCTCATACCATGGTATCTGTTACCACGGTCTAAAGTCGTTTTTGCAGTTATCGTGGTATCTGATACCACGGTCAAAAGGCGTTTTTGCAGTTATCGTGGTATCTGGCCAGTTATCGTGGTATCAGATATTCAGATACTACGGTCCGACCGTGGTAACTGGTCGTGGTATCTGAAGAGTCATCTCACTTTCATCAAATTTTGTCAGATTGGTGGGAAAGAAGTTTAGCACTTAGTGATCTAACTGGATATCTGTTTTTCTTTTGGGACGACTTCGAAAAGTGCAAACTCGGCAATAGTCGTTTTTGCAGAGCACCGTATATCAGATACCACGATAACTGCAAAAGTGACTAATTGCAGATCCAGTTACCGTGGTAACAGATACCATCGTATCAGCGAAAACGCAACTCTTATCTTTAAGAGCAAAAACACAAAATACTTTTTGGGATCCCCAAACGCAAGTGGAGGGATACCTATGATATCGCAAAATTGTCGGTCTGTCCGTCCGTCTGTCGGTGTGCACGATAACTTTCGAAGGGAATGAGATATTCTGATGAAACTTGGTGTGAGGATTTTTTGGGTCAAGTGTAAGGTCAAGTACATAGAAGGGCTCTGTAGCCCTACATTTCGGGGTGGGGGAGGGGGTGCAAATTAAGGGGCAAACGAAATATTTTTAAACAGCTAATATAATATAATAATAATAATAATATTTATTTGTAACCCACTGTACAGATTAGGATAGTGGAGTAATCAAAGAAAAGAAAAGAAATAAAGACAATACAACATATAACACATAACAACAAAAATGTGACGGAAAAATTGGCAGAAGTAATGCAGGAAGTTTTCGTCAAAATAAATATGACTTCACTGTCGAAAGTTTCATAACAGATTGCGCATAACACTTTCAAGAATAACACCTTTTCACTTAGAAAAAAAGTGTTATGACCAATTAAGTTTGTACTATTTCGTGCCCAGATCTCCAACAACACCTTCAATAGGTTAAAAATACTACACTGTCAGAAGTTACATAACGACAACAGCAGGATGCGCGGTTTCAACAGATAACACTTTGGGATGTTATATGTTATGTTTCTTTCGTTCCCGTTAGTATTTTTACCAATTGAAGGTGTTGTTGGAGATCTAGGCACGAAATAGTGTAAACTTAATTGGTCATAAAACTTTATTTCTAAGTGAAAAGGTGTTATCCTTGAAAGTGTTATGCCCAATCTGTTATGAAACTTCTGACAGTGTTGTAGGGGTAAACACACATGCTGAATCCATATCTGAACTTGGTTTTCTCAGATGATTAGCTATTTGGCCTTAATCTGTTTCTGAATTTTGATATTAAACATGTTCAAGGTGTCTGGCGAAGACAATACCCAATTGTCTGGATCAAACACTGAATTTTTGGAATCCCGTCGAAACCTTTGGTCTTGTTCTTTACTTTTTCAGCCCACACAGCGAGGTGCCCTTCCACCAGAGGGTGGCAAAAATTATGACAGCAAAACAAGAATCGAACTCTTTCCAAACACGCTCTTTGGACTTTTTCTTTAAAAACAAGACCAAAGGTGTCGATGGGATCCCAAAAATCTAATATATAATGTAGATAGATAAATAATTTAATTGTAATATTTAGGAACGATACTTAAAAACTAATTGTCTTTTACAGATTGGTGCGCTTATCAGAGCCTCGTTTTTGTTGCATGCTGCAGGTCCACTTCTCCGCCGATTCCGGACTGATTCTTTCTACATCCGTTTTTGCACTGCAGCGCTTCCAAGGAAGACGGCAGGGCTTCTCAAGAATCACGGACTTGCTCACCGACCAAGTCCGTGCTTCCCTGCAAGATGCTGCAGCGCTGCCGCTTCACCAAGAAGAAACTGAATCCAAAAACGAATATTGTGCAAAAGCAAAGAAGTGCTGCAGCAGCGATGCGGAAGCGCTATTGCAACAAAAACGAGGCTCTGATGAGAAGTTTGACATTATGTTAATTTGAGGCACCGCTGGATAAGTTGTTGATTGTTTGGTGTGATTAGTCCAACACCTAATCAACTTAAAACAAAAATTTAACTTATAAAAAAATTTTCGGTTTCAGCTGGATTCCGGACGAACTACATGTCCGGCTAAAAAAAATTTGTCATAATCGAATTCAGCATCTATTTTTGCCCCTATGTCGGACATCTAATCAACTACAAATAAACCCCTATAAGTCATATCTGTTTTGACGAAAACTTCCTGCCATTTCTGCCAATTTCCCGGTTTCGGCCGAACTCTAGAACTACTTGTCCGGCGAAAAAAGAAAGCTCAAAAACGAACTCAGGGTATCTTCTTTCCCCAATAATGAACATCTAATCAACTTCGAATAAAAATTTGACTTATAACAAATTTTCCGACTCCAGCCGGATTCCGGTCGAACTATATGTCCGGGTAAAATATGATTGTCACACACGGATTCAGCGTCTCTTCTTACCCCTAAATCGGTTATCTAATCAGCTAGAAATAAAACTTTAACTTCTAACAATTTTCCGGTTTTGGCCGGATTCCGGGCGAACTACTTGTCCGTCGAGAAAATGATTTTCACCATCGTCTTCAGCATGTCTTCCTACCTCTAAATCAAACATCTAATCAACTTGAAATAAAACTTTTACTTTTAACAAACTTTCCGGTTTTGGCCGGATTCGGACGGAACGAATCCTCACACCAAGTTTCATCAAAATATCTCATTCCCTTCGAGAGTTATCGTGCTTACAGACGGACGGACGGACGGACAGACGGACAACTTTTGCGATGTCATAGGTATCCCTCCACTTACGTTTTGGGATCCCAAAAATCGGTCTTTGGACAATGGCAAAAGGGCCTCATGTTATCCCAAGCAAATGCTTTTGGGATAACTTGATGTTCGGACGCAGAAGACGACGGTGCTATCACTCAAGTAACAGTCTCCCCTGCACCGCACTTCTCTCCCTCCATAAGTTTTCACCTGTCTCGACATGTTTCTCTCGAAAAGGATGATTTCCTGTTTCTTTCCAAGCGTGAATTTTGTAAGCAGCCTCGTAAGTTGGTTCACGACAAGGTTATAAAGTTACTGCAAATGGATGTTCCAAAGCGCTGAGCAAGAGGAGGAAGGAAGTATAAGACAAGAAGTTGATTAAAGTCCGACTCGAAAGACATTTTGAGGAAATGCTCCGAAAGAAACTTGATGGTGGTTAGGAACAGACGTCCGAGATGTGCAATTTATGTGTCCGAAACAAATCCGACCACGGCGGGGAGACCTGGAGGGCGGGAGGAGGTCGACATTTAATGATATGTGTACCGCAGAACTAGTTGGGATCCCAAAACGTAAGTTGAGGGATACCTATGACTTCGCAAAATTTGTCCGTCTGTCCGTCCGTCCGTCTGTAAGCACGATAACTCCCGAAGGGAATGAGATATTTTGATGAAACTTGGTGTGAGGATTCGTTGGGTCGGCGGACCAGTCGAGTTCGTACATGGGCTTTGTAGCCCTACATTTAGGGGTGGGGGAGGGGGTTCAAATTAAGGGGCAAACAAAATATTTTGAAACAGCTAATGTGATAGTCGATTATGGGGTAAGAAGACATGCTGAACACGATGGTGAAAACCATTTTGTAATCGGACAAGTAGTTCGCCCGGAATCCGGCCAAAACCGGAAAGTTTGTTAAAAGTAAAAGTTTTATTTGAAGTTGATTAGATGTTTGATTTAGAGGTAGGAAGACATGCTGAAGACGATGGTCAAAACCATTTTCTCGACGGACAAGTAGTTCGCCCGGAATCCGGCCCAAACCGGAAAGTTTGTTAAAATTAAAAGTTTTATTTGGAGTTGATCAGATGTCCGATTTAGGGCAAGAAGACATGCTGAACTTTTATGTGAAAACAGTTTTCTTCCCGGACATGTAGTTCGCCCGGAATCCAGCCAAAACCGGAAAATTGTTAGAAGTTAAAGTTTTATTTCTAGCTGATTAGATAACCGATTTAGGGGTAAGAAGAGACGCTGAATCCGTGTGTGACAATCATATTTTACCCGGACATATAGTTCGACCGGAATCCGGCTGGAGTCGGAAAATTTGTTATAAGTTAAATTTTTATTTGAAGTTGATTAGATGTTCATTATTGGGGAAAGAAGATACCATGAGTTCGTTTTTGAGCTTTCTTTTTTCGCCGGACAAGTAGTTCTAGAGTTCGGCCGAAACCGGGAAATTGGCAGAAGTGGCAGGAACTTTTCGTCAAAACAGATATGACTTATACGGGTAAACACACATGCTGAATCCATATCTGAACTTGGTTTTCTCAGATGATTAGCTATTTGGCCTTAATCTGTTTCTGAATTTTAATTGTAAGAATGTTCAAGGATTCTGGCGATGACTGGATCTGGCTAAGACAAGACCCAGTTGTCTGGATCAGATATTGAATTTTTGGGATCCCATCGAAAAGTTTGGTCTTGTTTTCATTCATGCTTGCTTCACGTACCGTATCTCAAATGTCGACCGACCTCACTGTCAGAAGTTTCATAACAGATAAAACACGGATGCGCAGTTTTAACAGACAGCACTTGGGATGTTATCTGTTATGCTTTTGCAAACGTTATGCATAACATGCATTGCAAGGAAGAGCAGAAAACCCGCCAAAAAAACATCTCCCTTGATTTTTCCGATATAAGATGACAAACAAAAAAGCCAGCAAATGTTTTTCCGGCGTTGTTTCGGCTGCTTATAATGCATAAAGCTGCAATGCGTAACGTTTGAAAAACATAACAGCTAACATCCTTAGTGTTACCTGTCGAAACTGCGCATCCCTGTGTTATGAAACTTCTGAGAGTGAAGCGATCACGATCGGGCAGGGACAAAGCAACGCACTCATTTACCGGAGCCTGACGAGGACCGAAAGAATTTCTAACGCAGAGAACGAAAACACGAGAAATTGTACACAGTGTGAATGTGTTAGTGTTATTTTTACGCTTACCGTAATACTTATGTATAATACTTATGGGTTCCGTCTTCACTCAAATATTAACTATCGCGTGACGCGGGGATGTGTACTATTCAGAAATATTTGCCTACAAAAACAGAGAAACTAGATTTTCTTTTTTTCGAAAAAACTCGAATGAGATCACCGTTACTGTAATCCGTCACAATTTAGCGACAGTAGTGGTTTTCTGAAACTAACTGTATTTAAACTGTACAGAAATTATGCAAACTTATACCATGTACTTGCATGTCAGTGCATTTGTGTCGACATTTCCTACGTTATTTTCCTTAAAGCACAGCTTAGAAATGATCTTTTCCCTATGAGATGGATAAGAATTTTTTTTTTCGAAAATATGATTACTTTCCTCCTGAAACTAGCGATTCTCTTGTTAGCACTGTCGACTATATCCAGCCTTCCTGCTCTTTGACATTTGACATTTGAAAACTTTATGAAAACTGAACGTGCCTTGGGTAAAAAGTGAGAAAACTAAGCAAATAAAAGAAGTAATAAATAGAAGATTATGGCATTCTTATGTGTGAAAAAGTTATCAACGGACGTCAAAGATTCCGACAAACTTTTCGTTGGGTGACGGGAAAACTCGGAAAGGCCGAAAGCGCAAAAAAATCGTAGTTACGAAAAGAAACAATGGAGAAAGGTGGGGACTTTAAAAGCTTATAATTCCATATGATAGCTACGTATATTATAAAATGCAGAATAAGCAAGGGGTCCTTTAAAGAAGATTTTTGGAAAATAAAGTGAACTAGATTAAACTGAAGTGTTCACTTTTTTGTTTGTCGTCACGATACCGGAAAATTCAGCAGATGCTTTTTTGGCGGTTTTTCGGCTATTCCTGGCAATGCTTGGTATGCATAACATTCATGCATAACGTTTGTCGCGAGAACAGATTACATCCCAAGTGTTGTCTGTTGAAACCGCGCATCTTTGTCCTATCTATTATGAAACTTCTGACGGTGCTCTAATACGATTTCTCGGGTTCTTTCAAAGCCTTTTCGAGAACAACGACAATACTGAAGAGACATCATTAACTGCAATCTTTGACAAGAGCTTTAATTAGACGATAAAAGGAAGTGCAGTGTACTGATTTCAGGAATTTCGGCATTGTTTGGGCTTGAACACTTCGGTAAAGTGGAGAAAAAACTAATTCTTACTGTCTTCTTTGCTTTGAAGCAGAACCGAAACTAGATACTATACTCCATCACTTTCCTTCTCAAAAAGAAGCGCCACCACAATTAGTCAGCCTATTTTTTTTATTTTCCTTTCCCAGATGTTTCCGAGAAGATTACTGGTCCGAAGACCGTTTCTGTAAATTTTTCGAAGATTGTCATCCAAGGCAACGGACATGGAAAGAGAGTAAATACAGCTGAAGACTTGTGTAATTTGCTGTAAGCACAGTTAGAGGTATGCTTATGTGAACGTCTGCTAAGAGTGAACCATCGCTGAAGAAAAAACTAAAACCCGAACCAGGCATATTTTTACTATGAATACTTGAAAAAACCACTCACGCATTTGTCAGTTTTTGAATATTTTGCTAATTCACGGCTGAAAGTGCACCTTCAATGGAGAAGATGGCGGTCCGAACCTGCAGATGCCTTCAAAAGAAGAAGGACCTTTCTAATAAATTCAAAATCAAAGAAACTTAATTGAAAGTTTGTGCCAGAATAACCCTGAAATAGTTGGCTGTTAGCTGACATCAAGTTTGTTATTTTTCTTTTCCAATTTACTTTTTTATATGCAAGTAACACAGACAAGGTATAGTCGAGGTATGCTTATGTGAAAGTTTGTTGACAGTGGACTTAGCCATTTTCATGCACTTGCTGTGTCTAAAGCTAACTACCAGTTAGCCAAAGTAGGTAATTAGGGGCATCTGAAAACACCTGTATTGGTATTTTGGATATTCATTTTACCATTTAGCACAAAACTGCACTGTTCACATTAAAGTAACTGTTCACTTGTTCACATAAGCATACCTCTACTGTAGTGCTAGGTCTATCTATCTATCTATCTATCTATCTATCAGGTGTCCTTTAAGGTATAAGGCTAAACTTACCCCGTTCTGCTCGGGTTGTTTCACACCGTCCTCCGTCTTACCCCCCAACAACCCCGTTAGGGAAACAATCCTCCTTTTCAGAAACTTCACATGGTCCTGAAGGGATACAGCCTGATCCTGAAGCGACAACACAATTTCACTCACAGGCTCCGTGCAATCAATCCCGCTGTCGTACCGGGTATAAAGCCCCCTCCAAAATTGGATATTAGGGGGGCTTAGATCCGGCCGCAACAGGGGCACTTTGTCATTCAAATAGAAGGGGTTTAAGAACTCATTGATGTTTGCGGATATGTGCCCCCACAAGGAGTATGTACGTTCAGATAGGCGTAGATCCAACCGATCCTTTTCGCAGTTGCCTATGAATGTGCCGTACTGGCAGCTGTATAGATGATCGTGCAGTACGATAAGGTATTTCTCACTGAACTGGAAGGCAGTTGGGAATTGTCGGATAAGCTGCCAAACGCAGTCGAGGAACTGGGTGAAGACGGGGGAGGTTTCCTTGTTGTCCGGGGTTTGGAGGAATCCGCAGCGGTCGATGAATTTGTGACCAAAGGACAGCCACTCCTTCTCGATCAGTGCCTGTAAGAGAATGGATTCTACGTGAATATCCAATTAAAAGAAAATCACTCAAACTGCCTTACAAAGCCGATCCAACAGTGCCCACTAAATGGCGTTTCTACCGTATACCGATACGTTCACTGCGGTAAACGGTACGTCAGCTGAAATTAGTTGAGCAATATTTCGTCTCTTCTTGGCAAGGTTCCTTCTCAGGCTCTAAGCTAGTAAAGTGAACCTGAGGAGGACCCTTGCCAACAAGGGCAATAGTGCTCAAATAAATTCACCTGACGTATCCGTTAGCGCAGTCAACTATGATTCGCAGTCAGCTTTGGCTGAAGAAATATGTCTAGAGATAATGAGATCCAAAAAAAGATAAACAACCGACCGAAAGTACGAACTGATTTGCAGTTTGACTCAATGCTCGATTTCTAGTCACTTTATAAATGAATTTTGCCCTTGGGTGACATCGTATGCTGCTGCTAGCAAGAAGCCGGACATGTATAAAATACTACCGTGTCGCATTTGGCAAGACCTACTGAGTAAAGAAAGAGAACTCCCTCTGGTCTGGGACCCCAGTAACTGCTTTGACCTTGTTCTTGAATTCGTATCTTTCCGTACCACTCCCAATATTAGCTATGAAAGCCAAGAGCTCTATTCTCCATTTCTTCCCGTTTCTTCGGTGTAATAAGACCAACTTACGTCACATTCAATCCCATAAAACAACATAAAAAGGGAACTGACGTCACTCAAGATGGCAAACCAGGGTTAGAAAAGATGGGCAGTTTCTAACGGGATAGCAGTTTTGGGAAGAAAAAAAAATGGCACGTCACGCTATACCTAATGAGTAAAGAAAGAGAACTCCCTCTGGTCTGGGACCCCAGTAACTGCTTTGACCTTGTTCTTGAATTCGTATCTTTCCGTACCACTCCCAATATTAGCTATGCAACCAAGAGCTCTATTCTCCATTTCTTCCCGTTTCTTCGGTGTAATAAGGCCAACTTACGTCACATTCAATCCCATAAAACAACATAAAAAGGGAGCTGACGTCACTCAAGATGGCAAACCAGGGTTAGAAAAGATGGGCAGTTTCTAACGGGATAGCAGTTTTAGGAAGAAAAAAAATGGCACGTCACGCAATACCTACTGAGTAAAGAAAGAGAACTCCCTCTGGTCTGGGACCCCAGTAACTGCTTTGACCTTGTTCTTGAATTCGTATCTTTCCGTACCACTCCCAATATTAGCTATGCAACCAAGAGCTCTATTCTCCATTTCTTCCCGTTTCTTCGGTGTAATAAGACCAACTTACGTCACATTCAATCCCATAAAACAACATAAAAAGGGAACTGACGTCACTCAAGATGGCAAACCAGGGTTAGAAAAGATGGGCAGTTTCTAACGGGATAGCAGTTTTAGGAAGAAAAAAAAATGGCACGTCACTTGCAAATGTAACAATAAGAGGAAGCCATTACTGAAAGGGAAATGGGGATTATTCGATGGATGGCGACAACACAAATTCTGCCAAGCTTCAGCAGTCATGTACGTCAAACTACGTTCCAGCTCCAGACGGCGATAACGCACTGGTCCTTCAAAACAGTCTATCCTTTCCGTTTTTCCTACGTAAACGTCAGGTGAGCCAATCCGAGAGAGCCGGTTCCTTTTTGTCTTCATAACTGAATCCCCCTCCCCAGTTTTTGGGCAAAGTGGCAGACCAGCAAATACCACCAATGGAACGCGCAACAACCTCAGAAGCTTTGTTCCCGCATTAGTCAACCTTTTCAACGCAATCCCTTCGCATCATTAATTGTACATACATTTGAATAATTTGTGTTATGTTTGACAAGTTTTAAGATATTTATACTGGTGTCGATTTATTTTTGTTAAAACTGATATTTTCAAATTAGTGTTAATATCGACGATGGATGATAACCACAATTAATATGGATGATAACCACAAACTCTGCTCGACCAGGGCTTGACCAATGTATCGGTTTTGAGAATAAACTTAAACTGAACTGAAACCTAAGCGATAGTGCAAGTTACCGGTGTCCGAGGTGAGACAGAATGGAGTTCTTTTTTTTTCCGGTTACGAGTCGACCCCGATTGCGTGGAAGACAGCAGGTGGGCCCGAATCCGAAAATACTGAAAATTCTATATGAAACTGGTTAAGTTGCCTTAGTACATTGACATGTCCGTTATTTCCTTGTACCTCACCTTGCGACCCACCCAACACCGAGGAGGCGAAATACCTTTTTGCTGTAATAATATTATTATTATGAATGAATGAATGAATATGTTTATTACCCATCTTTACATAAAATGTCACTGATGGAGTATACAAAAAAGAAATAATGAATGTGGAACAATGAACAACACACAAGATACAATTTTAACTTGGCAATACATAATTCAAAAAAGAGAGAAAAATATACTATACACTATTATATACAGGGGCGTCACTAGCCTTTTACCTTGGGGGGGGGGGGGCGCGTCCGGTTAGTGCCGACAAAAAACGCCGTTGCGGCGTTCCCGCCAGCACAGAATAGAACCGGGGTAAACCTAACTGTAATGCATCAGCTGAGATTATTCCTTTGGTTCCATTTCCGGCTTCTAACGTGTTTCAAACCCCACAAATTTCTAATCTAAAACGAAAACTAAATTATACACCATTCTTCCAAATAGAGAATACTACAAAATGCGCCGCAGGCGAAATTTTGTGCAAAACTAACTGTAATGCATCAGTTGAGATTGTTCCTTTGGTATAATTTCGTATACTAAAGTTCACATATTCGGCTTTTCATTTTAGCTTTAGCTAAAAGCGAATCTTCAAACGACTGTACCAAGACAAGGTAAACCAAGCACCGCAGGCGATTTTTTTCAAACCTGCCTTTTTCCGAAAAAATTTAGCTACAGTACCATACAATTTCCGGCTTTTAACGTGTTTCAAACCACAAGAATTTCTGTTCTAAAACGAAAACTAAATTATACACCATTCTTCCAAATAGAGAATACTACAAAATGCGCCGCAGGCGAAATTTTGTGTAAAACTAACTGTAATGCATCAGTTGAGATAGTTCCTTTGGTATGTACCAAGACAAGTTAAACCAAAACGCCGCCGGCGAAATTTTTTAAATCTACAATTTTCTGGAGTAATTTAGCTATAGTACGGTACAATTTCCGGCTTGTAACGTGTTTCAAACCCCAAGAATTTCTATTCTAAAACGAAAACTAAATTATACACCATTCTTCCAAATAGAGAATACTACAAAATGCGCCGCAGGCGAAATTTTGTGTAAAACTAACTGTAATGCTACTTTGATGTAAATTCATATATTTAAATTTACATATGCGGCTTTTCGTTTCAAATTTTCGCTAAAAAGCGAAGCTTCCAACAACTGTAGCCTACCCAGAACAAGTTGAACTAACCAACGCCGGCAATATTTTTTTAAATCTGTATTTTTTCCGGGAAATTTGCGCCCGACAAATGGTTCCAGAATTCGATTTCTTACGTATAAAAAGACCCGATGTGCCGACGAGAATAACCACGCACGACAAAAGGATTCAGAATTTGATTTCTTCTGTGTTTTGCCCGACAAGACTGTAAAGAACTTTATTTTTTACGTGTAAATAGAAGCCGATGTACCGACGAGATTTGAACGTCCCGGGTGCGCCGGACAAAGTTTGCAGAATTTGATTCCTTACGTCTAAGTAGAACCCGATGTGCCGACGAGTTGACCGACGAGCATAAAAAATTTATTTCTTCTGGATTCCTTATTTATAAAAACAGCCCGATGTGCCGACGAGAATACCGAGGCACGACAAAAGCATGCAGAATTCGAGTTCTCCGATGATTTTCCCGACAAATGTTTTCAGGATTTAATTTCTTGCGTATAAAAAGAACCCGATGTGCCGACGAGTTGACCGACGCCCGACAAAAACATATAAAATGTATTTCTCCTGGATTCCTTATCTATAAAAAGAACCCGATGTGCCGACGAGGATACCGAGGCCCGACAAAAGCATGCTGAATCCGATTTCTTCAGTGTTTTGCCCGACAAATGTTTGCAGGATTTCATTTCTTGCGTATAAAATGAACCCGATGTGCCGACGAGTCCACCGACGCCTGACAAAAACATACAAAATTTTATTTCTTCTGTGTTTCTCAAGACCTTTGGGGGGGGGGGGGAGTCCCTGATTATATATACACTATTTCTGTAACTACTGTTTAATTGCTGGATAGAGGCTGTTTAGAGGGTCGAGGGATTCCAGAAATCGAGCACGACGCTCTAAGACAGCCTCAATCGGATCTTTAATCCCATGAGATACTCCAGCTCCCATGGCTATACTCCAGCCACTTTGAGTTTTTCACGAACGGCGTGAGAAGACCTTCATCCCTGCTCGTAAAATGCTATGATACCGACAGCACGACTGAATGATGGAAGTAAGTTCTACATAACTATATTTTACCAGTCATGGTGTTAATAATTTATAATTAAAGTTAGCAGTTGTTAAGTCTTCATATTCGACACATGTATAACTACATATATATTTTGTTTTCATTCGTATGTGCTACAAATAATAATACACATTATCTTTTTTTTAAAGTGCACTTCTGATGCACTTATCCAGTTCTTCGGCCATACAGGCCGTCCGCATGTTATTATTATTTTTTTAATCAAATATTATTATATATTACATACCATAGGATTATTCTGCTGTTCGGACTGAACCGGTGTTGTATTCGTACACACGTTACAGCTTTTTGTTGTCGAAGTTTACTTTTTGTTAGAAAAAATAAACTTTCGGCAATAAATCCTATTCTCCCCCACAAGAACAGGCGAGGCGTGTCGCTTCTCAAGGCGATAAACCACTACTGTTCTTTTTTTTCCTCCGTTCTTCGGCCGGCCTCATGATCGATAAACACATAAAGTGCGGATACAGATTCCATTTTCAAAAACCCTAACCGACTTATCAAGCAATTTTTAAGTCTGATGACTTTTCGGCAACTACTTATTCCTTCCTTCCCAGACCATTTTTATTGCACTAGAAGCTTCGCTCAAGTGCCATATACCATATACCGATCACTTTTCGGTCGGTCAAGCCACTATTCTCGAGTTAGGGTACTTCCAGAAGTGCTAGAACGATGAAACTTGGCAGGCATATCGGGACCCGACCAGACTAACTTGGAAATAGTCACTTCCCCGATCCGACTACCGTGGCAGGAGTGGAGGGAAGGGAATCCGGAATCTCAAGGTATGGGTGACTTTGGAATGGGTGATCGAATCTTACCGAAACTTGATATTTGGAATGACCTCGTGATTCGGATGTCCCACTTCAAGTCTGGACCGGATCCGATAAATGAGAGTGAGTCGGAGGCGGGAACCAGAAAACTTGTGACACGCTTAGAGCGGAGCGATTCGGATGAAACTTGGTCGGAAGAACAAGCACAAGCCCTACATACATCAGTAACAGAACCGGACCGGATTCGGGCACTGTAGGGGGGGGGGGGGGGTCAGGAATTCCAGTGATCGCGAGTTAAGGTACTTTCAGATGTGCTAGGACGATTAAACTTGGCTTGAACGTTAGAGACTTGACATGATTGGCTTAGAAATAGTCAGTTCCCCGACCCGACCATCATGGGGAGAGTGGGAATCCTGAACCCTGAGGAAACATAACTTTTGAACGGGTTATCGGGTCTTAATGAACTAGATATTTGAAAAGACCTCGTATCTCAAATGTCCTATTTAAAGTCCGGACCTGATCCGATGAATGTTAAGGAGGGTGGGGGAGCTGAGGGGAGAACCTGAAGTCTTGTGACAGGCTTAGAGTGGAGTACATCAGGGACAGAGCCGGACCGGGTTCGGGCATTGTGGGGGGAGTTGGAGGTGGGTCTGGTATTCCGGTGATTGCAAATTAAGGTAATTCCAGATGTGCTAGGAAGATGCGTTAGGACGATGACATTGCCTTGGAAATTAGAGACTGGACAAGATTGGCTTAGAAATTGTCACTTCTCAGATCCGACTTTCCCTTAAAGTACTAATCCTAACGGCAAAGTATAAAAAATACTTTTAAGCCCAATATACATTTTCATGATCCCCATGAGCCCACGGTCATCTTTGCCTCAAGGTTTTTGCTTAAAAATGAATTTCTAGCACCCTTGAAGTGCGCATCTTAACCGAAAAGTAAAAAAAAATACTACTGACCAAACGATATACATTCATGATCTCCAAGGGCCCACGATCATTTTTGCCTCAAGGGATTTGCTTACAAGTGAATTCCTTAAGGTCCAAGCACAAATTTTGAGCAATATAAATTTTCCTGACCCCGCTGAGCTTATCATCATTTTTGCTGTAAGAGTTTTCATTACAGATGAATTTCTAGCGCACTTAAAATGCGCAAAATCACAGCCAAATGCAAAACTAAAGTCATTGTTAAGAACGATAAGTGCCCATGATCATTCTTTTCTCAAGGGTTTTGCTTACAAATGATCACAACAAACTCACGAATTGACAAATTCCTACTTTCATCCTCTGACCCAGCCTTGCAAGTGCCATTTGAGCTTCTAGTTTTTGGGATCTCAAAACGTAAGTGGAGGGACACCTATGACATCGCAAAAGTTGTCCGTCTGTCCGTCTGTAAGCACGATGAGTCTCGAAGGGAATGAGATATTTTGATGAAACTTGGTGTGACGATCCTTCGGGTCAAGGGAAAGGTCGTGTTCGTAGATGGGCTCTGTCGCCCCACATTTAGGGGTGGGGGTTCGAATTAAGGGGCAAACAAAAATTTTTAACAGCCAATGAGATAGTTGATTAAGGGGTAAAAAGACATACTGAACATGATTATGAAACCATTTTTTCGCCGGGCAAGTAGGCCGGCCCGGAATCCGGCCAATACCGGAAAGTTTGTTAAAAGTAAGTTTATTTGAAGTTGATTAGATGTTCGATCCAGGGGTAAGAAGACATGCTGAACACTGATGTGAAAATCATTTTATCCCCGGACAAGTAGTTCGCCTGGAATCCGGCCAAAACCGGAGAATTTGTTAAAAGCAAAAGTTGTCTTTGTAGTTGATTAGATGTCCGGTTTAGAGGTAAGAAGAGATGCTGAATCCGTATATCACAATCAATTTTTATCCGGACATATAGTTCGCCCGGAATCCGGCTGAAACCGGAATATTTGTTATAAGTTAAATTTTAGTTGAAGTTGATTAGATGTCGGATATAGGGGTAAGGAGATACGCTGAATTCGTTTTTGAGCTTTGTTTTTACGCCGGACAAGTAGCTCCGGAATTCCGCCTAAACCGGAAATCGTCAAAATAGATATGATTTACAGAGATAAACACACTTGGTTTTCTCAGATGATTAGCTATTTGGCTTTAATCTGTTTCTAAATTTTAATAGTAAAAATGTTCAAGGGGTCTGGCAAGACTGGATCTGGCGAAGACAAGACCCACTTGTCTGGATCAAATATTGAACTTTTGGAATCCCATCGAAACCTTTGGTCTTGTTATTCCGGCTGAACACAACAAAATCGAGTGGGGAGATCTTTGGAAAATAGGATATCAGCAGAAAAAAAAAGCCCATCCAAAAAGATATTCAAGCCCCTTCAAAAAGTCACAAGTACAAATTTGAAGACGCACTCAAGTCTCTTGCTTATCCTTCTGAAAACCTAGTGAGTGGTGCTTCAATAGCCTCTTCTTGCTCAGCACACGGATGAGATCTGTTTCCCGGGAAATACTTGAGTCCATGGCAGTGAAGAACGGGCAGTAGACAATACGAAAATTTTTTAACGTTTTATTTTTTCTCTTGTTATTTTATTTTACTTTATATTTTATTATTCGCTAGTATATACACCCAAATAGCCAAAATAAAAATAAAATAAAAATAAAACCAAAATAGCACATTTGCTAGGTAAGGTAAGTTACCCTAAAATTTTCAATAAAATAAATATAGAAAATGGTAAATGAGAATCAATCAATCAATTTTATTTTGACCCAATAGCACTAGGCTAATACCTCTAATGGTCCATTTACACACTGCGTAAAATCCGAGCGCATTTTACGCACGTTATGAGCTTGAAAACATTTCTAGCAATACGGACGTATTTGAGAAATCGGTCCGTTTTGCATCTAAATACGTCCGTATTGCTAGAAATCTTTGCAAGCTCAAAACGTACGTAAAATACGCTCGGATTTCAAAATACGCTCGGATTTCAAAATACGCTCGGATTTCAAAATACGCTCGGATTTTACGCAGTGTGTAAACCCAGCGAACAACACAAATAACACACGTACTAAAAAACAAAGAATATGAAAAGAAAATACAAATCAAGAAGCCTACAGTCAAAATATTTTATGAAATATTGCACGAGAGCTGCACGAGAGACTTTAGGTATCGCTCTGAAGATCTGGTTGGCGGAGGAAGAAACCTGGGTCTCGGTTCATTCTTGCTTCGCGTGTTTTTTTTCCATTTTTAGTTTATCCATTAAAAATTTTGAAACGGCGGTAAGCCGACTAGTTGATTTTACATCAACAATGTATACATTAAAGATATAGTATTTGAAACTGAATAATATATATAGAGCTAAATCACATATCACACTATGGCCCATAACTGGTCATTTGTCTGTCAGGTCACGTAAGCCAGTCGGTAAATCCCTTGCCCCCCCCCCCCCTAAACGTTTTGGCTAGTACCGCCCCTCTGCCGGGTTTATGCAAATTTATATTTTGTAGGAGTTGTTACATCATTAAATTAACCTGAACCCGGTTGCCAATCAAGTACTACCAAATAAATACCACTATAGACTATCTAAACGAAGAAGGGCTTCTTTACCTGAAATCCATGAACTGTCCTGTAAAACGGATCCAGGAGAAGCGACGAGAGGGCAGAGACTTGCGCAGTTCTGTCCCATCCATCCGAGCAGTGAACTAGAACTGTATACCCCTCATCCATTGTGTTCGCAACCCAGTAGGCCGTGTCCAGTATGGACTTGATATGCCGAAGCCAACCGCTGGACTGTAGACCACTCAGAAAGGCGGTAACGCTGGGGTCTTTCAGCTCGCAAGCTAGGAAACAAAATTGTTAAAGGACCCCTCTAGCTTTTCCCTGTTTCGCACCCCAGTCGTGGCGTACCACCTGATATCTCTATCTTTCCAAAATCCTTGCGAATCACTTTATTTAAATTTTTCACTTTTCAGCGATGGCCGAGATTTTTTAGGGTTACTAATCACAGAGCAAAATAACACTAAGGAGTAGCGCCAAGACCAATGCTTTCTTTGCTTCGCAAACGGGAGAAAGAGAGAGACCGCTCTCTCTCTCTCTCTAGCCCTTGGATGGCAGGATAGGGGGGTCGGCGAGGAAGAGGTTCTCGTCGTATTTCGTCCCAAGACGAGCTTAACAATTGTGATCAAGACAGTATGTTGTTCAACGGAGCTCGGGTACCACTAGCTGCGTTCGTTGCCCGGTGACTGCTCACCAATGCTTCTTATAACGCGTTTTTGCATTCATTGGTGACTGCTCCCTGATCCTATAACCCGTTTTCGGACAACCAGTGTCTGGTTAGTGCTCACCAGTGGGGACTAACCTGCTCGGGAGGCAGGACCTAGTGACGTCACTGGTGACCAAAAACGCGCAATAGGACCGATCAACGATGAGGAAAAACCAGAGACAGCCCGTAGTGCAACGACCGCAGCTACTATAGTTGCGTTTTTATCGAAGTTTGAAGTTACCTTCAAACTCAAAGGTCTCTGTTTAAATACCAAACTCAAAGTTCTCTATTTAAATACCAAACTCAAAGGTCTCTATTTAAATACTGTTTTTGGTCGCCGGTCACAGTTTCTTTGTCCTTCAAACTCTGAAAGTCGAACTTCGTGAGCTAGCAAGTTCGAAGTTTACTTGAATCATCGAAGAAACGTCGACCGGGCAAGGATCGCCGGAGTCGTAAAAACACTAACTAACCAAACGGTGAACTTCGACGGCGTTCGAAAACGGAAATTAAGCAACCGGGTAAGTGAATGGCGAACAAAACTTCGATCAAAAACGCAACAACTGTTGAACAAGCATGTTCCATGGAGCTCTTGTCGAGCTCAACAACCACTCACGCGAAAAAGTTCCCCTAGTCTGGACTACAGAGGGTTTGGACACATGAGAGCCGGACACTTTCCAAGCACCGCAGGAGCGTTTAAGATTCTATACATGTTGTATTATCTATGTTAATTCTCACCGGGTAAAATAGACCTGTATTTCCAATGCTGCTAGACAGGCACCACATTCCCTAATTCTACTTCAAAGACTAAGGAAGAAAATAAAAATCTGCTGTTTCTGCTTCTTCTTCGTCAGAATTCAAAGAATCTTGCATGCAACAAAGGTAGAGCTCGCGCATGGCTGGAGCACTCACCACTGCTTTGCTGAAGTCAGCCTAATAAATTATACCCGGACCTTATTCAGGGTCGGGGTTCCAACCGAGAAGAGATCACCAACTGGAGGAGCGACAATGGTAGAAAAAAATTATTTAAATGCATCAAATCAACTAAATTTCTGTCTTCTTTCTTTCCCTTTTTATGCTCCTCCCTTTTTCTTTACTTCCTTCCCTGTAGCTCCTAACCCCCCAAACCAATGAGCGATTGGTTAGTAACTACCCTCAACCAACTCTCTTCGGGTCCGGTCTGTCTTCCAAGTGACCTTCGACCCTACATCCTCCATTATGTCGTTATGGAGAACCTCCTAGTACTCGATTTTTAGGAAAAAAAGTTCACGAACGGCTGATGGCCGAATTTGTAAAGCTTCCATTTTTCCCGATCAATCGATCCATTTACTTGATTCATGTATCTTACATATCACATATTTAAAACCACACTAAACGGGACGAATCTTTAAAAAATGTGTACAGTTATTTCAATCATTCAGCGGCTCGGTGCAATTACTTTGCGTATTTTACTCATACACCGCTGTTATGCAAAAAGCGGGTCGCAAATAAATAAATAAATAGAATAACAATCTACGGAACAGGCTACAGAAGTGGCCGGAGCGACACTCTGCATTCTGGTGAATAGTTTTTAAAATCAGACTTAATCCTCGCAACAAAATGAAGCCTCTCTTTGCGCCTCGTTACATCGAAGGACTCGCTATTATTTTCTAAAAACATCTGGCTGGCGGAGTACAGTTGACTGTGCGAAAGTGGATGTCGGAATCAGGGTTGCCAGGAGCTCGAGTCATGAAAGTGGCCCGATCCCTGGCAAAAAGGTGCTTTTTGACACCATCCACTTTTTGACACCCAAATTTTTTTTTGCGCATGCTGTACATAAATTTCAGCTTGTACACGCTTGTAAATGATAAAAATGGAAAGAAAAACAAAGTACCTTAAACACATTGGAAGGTATAGTTTGTATAGTTGTAATTTTGGTATGGTATTGGTATACTTGTAAGTTTGTTCACTCTGCTTATAGGTGCTCCTCCAACTGAACCGCAGCAGTAAATAAAAAAGGTTTTTTTTTTTTTACATAAAAATGTCACTTGTCAGAAAAGGTATCACTTTCAGAGAAAAAGTGTCACGGTGTCACCCAGAGGAAAAAAGTGTCAAAAAGCACCAAAAGTGTCACACTTGGCAACCCTGGTCTGAATGAGTTATAGTAAACGTATCGTCGTCTAAAGACAATTATCAAAAAGTGGGCGGCGATATACTTGCGTGCAATAAGTCTTAATTAGAAGAATAATAAGCTCGCACAGAAATTAGTACATGCACCACTTCGGGAACCTAACGGAATCGTTAAAAATAATTATTTATTTATATAACATGAAAGAGGAAGTTGATAGGAAGCTGGGCAAACGGAATAGTACAGGAAACTTTTTATTTCAGCTCGGGTTTCGAAATTCGAAGTGACAATTTTGTTCCAATAGAAACCAAGAGTAACGGTATTCAACAGAGCATATAACAGAATGCACTGCCGACCCCCCGATGAAAAATTTGTAGCCTGCGTAGTTGTATGGTAGTTGTACGAAAAAGTTGCATGTAATACTATGCAATAGCAAAGAATACTATCATTTTATGTGCCTCAGACTGGTCCAATCTTAAGTAGTAGTATCCAGTAGCATCCTGTCTTGCCACAGTAGCATCCAGTCTTGCTAATAGTAGCATGCAGTAGTATGTAGTAACACGGAAGCCTTGAAGTAGAAGCATGTAGTAGCATCAGTTAGTGTTGCATGCTACTTGTTCGAACAACTTCATACTACTATTTTGAGATAAATTTTTCATCCCCCCCCACGCACTGCCGAGCCCCCCCCCCCCCCCCCTCACACATAATGTTCTCCAGGCGGATTTTCTCGGGAATAACAGATCCAGTAGAGGAAAAATAGACGTCTAGAGATTGAGCTTGCGAAAACAGAAAGCTCGTAAGAAAAATCGAAAACAGATCAAGTTCTCGCCGAAAATCGATGTGAATGGGTGCCTGCTAAAACAGGGGTTACGATGCTTTACGCTCGGCTTTCCCAATGCGGCCTTCTCACGTCACGAGATTGATTGGAAATCGAGAAAAAAAACGATCCCGACTCGACAGAGGAGTGCTTAGGCTCTGATAATCGAGAACTACCATAAATACATCCTGTGGAAATACAAACAAAAAAAAATAACGGAGGAGCTGTCTCTTTTCCCGCAAATTCGTCTATCTCTGCCTGTGTAGCGAGCTTGGGGGGGGACTATATTGTATGTTAGACCGAGTCCTTGCGCCGTTGTGATTTTGGGAGTTCGGACCTTCAGTGTATTATTTGTGTTTTTGAGGCACTTGCAGACTCGGCTTAAGTGCAATACCGGTCGGTTTTCCGTCCATCGGTCTGTCTGTATAGGTCTGGTGATCTTGAGTTAGCGTACTCCCAGATGTGCCAGGACGATGGAACTTGGCAGGCATATTAGGGACTCGACCAGATTGACTTCAAAATAGTCGCTTTCCCCTACGACCATCCTGAGGGGAATGGAGGGATGGGGAATCTGGAGTCTTGTTGGCATGCATAACTTTCGAGAGAGTAGTCGAGTGTGAATGAAACTTGATAATTGTCAAGAGTCCGTGTCTCAGATGGCCAATTTCGTTTCGGACATGATCCGATAACTGTAGGGGGAGTTGGAAGGGGCACATGAAATCTTATGACACGCTTAGAGTGGAGGGGTCACGATGCTAATTGGTGGAACAAGCATAAGCCTAGATCTATCATTTACAGATCCGGACCGGATCCGATCCGGACCGAGCCAATTATTTCCTATCGCCTGATACTATGCTTACTCTTTATTTTGCTTCTGTTTTACCTTACCTCACTTATTGCTGTTTGGTTTGGTGAAATACTAACAAGTCAACACTGCGTTGTCTCCAGAAAGCTCAGAACAGAGCAGTAAAGGCAACTTTTCGCCTTCCTAAACTTTACCCTTCAACTTACCTATACGTAGATACAGGTCTCAATATGCTTGATACCATCATTGCTAAACATAATCTTTGCTTAGCTTATGCAGGTTTTCATGGATCATTGCCAGAAGCCCAACAGCATTACTTTATCAGGATGTCGTCCTCAAGTAAGTACTCCCTATCGCTAAGTGGTTTCTCTCGAAAAATTTCTGTTCCAAGACACGCCTCATCACCTTACTTTACATTCGGTTTTCCAGCGTCTGCTCCTATCCACTCAAGTTCACCAGTAGGTAATGCACCCGTATTTACCCATCATTTTGTGTGTGTTTTTTTTTCTCTTTCATTTTTATTCTCTTCTCTATTTTTCTCTATAGTTCATCTCGATAAAAAAATATAAATAAAACAAATTAATAACTCTTCCGTGTTTTTGTCTACTATTTCCTTCCTTTTCAGTGTGTCTTCTTCCTTTTTTGCCGTTAAGTATTATATGTTTGTTATATATGTTTTATATGTGTTTGTATTGCGATGTATCTATTTTAATGTGAATTTTTCTGTGTAGGTTACTGTATAGGTAGTGGATCTCCAACAAGATAGCTTCAGGGGGTCTTCTTTCTTGCGTTTTTATTTATGTTATGTAGTTTACGTAGTATGATTAAATGAATGAATCTGGGCACTGTCGTAGAGTTTGAGGTCCCGGAATTCGGCTGATGGTGAGTTAAGGTACTTCCAGATGCGCTAAGACAATGATACTTGGCAGGCTTATCAGGGATCCGACGCGACTGAGATGGAAATTGTCATTTCCCCGATATGACCATTCTGGGGGGGGGGGGGGAGGAGGTTTCAATGGGATCCCAAAAATCTAACATTTGATCCAGGCACTGAGGCGGTCCTTGGTGGCAACTGGCTATTCGGAGGGGAGGGGAAACACCCGATAGTTTAAGAGCGGGGACGGTTATAACCATGCTTGAGGCGGGAGTGGACGAGGAGATGGTGAGGAAATACGTCGGCTGGAAGTCGTACACAATGATCGAACGATGTAACTAGGACGATGAAACTTGGCAGGTATGTTAGAGACCCGACCAGACTGACTTGGAACCGTTCAGGCAGTTCGCACAACTCCAAAAATCCGACAGTTCACCCAACCGTCACAGAAAGTTAAATTTGCGCACCTCCATGCCACCAATTTGATTTGATACAAAGCCAGGGTTGCTAGTTGTGGGTCAACTGACAATGGCAAACTCAAACTAACGACCGACAAGCGCCACAACACTCAAAAGTAAGCGAGGAGTGTGAATCAAAGTTCCCTGCAAGAGCCTAAGTCCCCTCTCGCCGAAACTATTCTATTCATTTGCGACATCCGATCAAGCCTGTCTGTTCCTATGGTGACTTGGGATAACTGCGGGGGGGGGGGGGGGGATATGACGCGACACAATCTCCGGGAATAGGGGACCTGCGACAAAGAGTATTTCTAAACGACGGAAACTCTCGAGTTACCCTGGAGAAAGCTAGCAAAAATTAATCAAAGCAGCGGCTGGGGAGAGGGGTGGTCTAGCCAGAATATTAAACTTTGTCGTCAGATGACAAAAGCCTAAAGAGTAAAAAATTAGTTGGCGAAGGAACCATTCTGAGGTTCGTCTTCTTGTCCTGATTAAAATCATCCAACATTACGAACGTTGTTGCAAAACTGCAAAATTATCACTGAAAATATCAGTAGCGATGCCCTAAGAGTTTTCGTTGCAAAGTACTATAGTGTGTTATTTTAATTCAATTTAATTAGTTTTCCCCCAAAATTCTTCTCAATGGAAAATAGAAAAGGATAGCAAAGTTATGTAGTCTTCTTACTTTCGTTTTTGTAAATTTCTTCTTTTTCCCCCTCCTTGGCAACGTAATCAAAAAGATACTAGATTCTAATAAAATCGCCGCGACACGCGCATTGCGCGTGTACATGTACACGCACTGTACATGCAGGCTACCGACTGCATGTACTGCATTTCAACAATACATCGAAAGACAGTTCAGTTTTTATGGCACTTGCCTGCCGGCCAAGTGCCATATACCGATCACTTTTCCATCGGTCGGTCGGTTAGTTCGGTGATCGCGAGTTAGGGTACTTCCAAATGTACTAGGACGATGAAACTTGGCTGGCATATTAGGGACCCGACCAAACTAACTTGGAAATAGTCACTTGCCCGATCCGGCCATCGTGGGGGGAGGGAGGGGAGCCGGAATCCGGAATTTAGTGACATGCAGTACTTTCGAACGGGTGATCGGTTCTTAATGAAACTTGATATTTGGAAAGACGGCATGCCTCATATGCCCCATTTCAAGTCCGGACCGAATCCGATGAATGTGGGGGGGGGGGGGGGGTCGGAGGGGGTAACCGGAAATCATATGACACGCTAAGAATGGAGCGATCAGGATGAAACTTGGTGGGAGGAACAAGCACAAGCCCTAGGTACATCATTGACAGAACGGACCGGATTCGTGCACTGTGGGGGGCATTGGAGGGGGGGGGGGAGCCGGAATTCCGCTGAAAAGGAGTTAAGTTACTTCCAGGTGGGCTAGGACAATAAAACTTGGTAGGCAAGTCAAGGATCCGACCAGATCAACCTGGAAATAGTCAACTTCTCGATCCGACCACCGTGGGGGAGTGGAGGGAGGGGGAATAATCTTGAGGAATGTATAACTTTAGAACGGGTGATCGGATCTTAACGGAACTTGATATTTGGAAAGACCACGTGTCTCGGGTGTCCCATTTTAAGGCCGGACCGGATCCGGTGAATGTGGGGGTGGGGGTGGGGGTGGGGGTCGGAAATCTTGTGACGCGCTTAGAGTGGAGCGGTTGGGATGAAACTTGGAGGGGAGAACAAGGACCAGAACTAGATACATCAGTGACAAACCCGGACCGGGTTCGGGCACTGTGAGAGGAGCTGGGGTGGGAGTCCGGAATTCCGGTGATCGCCAATTAAGGTATCCTACACTGTAAAAAGTTTTTCCGTATAAAAATTTAAATTAACTGCAGTATTTGCTACTCGGATTACTCTTATCTCTACGCAGATAAGATTAATACCAAATAGAGATAAGATGTATCTGAGTAGCAAATACTGCAGTTAGCTTAACTTTAATCTTTATACGGAGGGACTTTTTACATTGTACTTCCAGATGTGCTAGGGCGATGAAACTTGGCTTGAAAATTAGAAACTTGACAAGATTGGCTTAGAAATTGCCACTGCTCAGATCCGACCATCCCTTAAAGTACTAATTCTAACCTTAAAGTACTAAACCTAACCACAAAGTACAAAAAATGCTTTAAAGCAAATTATACATTTTAACTCAAGGGTTTTGCTCAAAAATTAATTTTAGCACCCTTAAAGTGCGTTTCTTAACCGAAAAGTAAAAAAAAAATACTTTAACCAAACGACATATATTTATGATTCACAAGGGCCATTGACCATTTCTGACCCAAGGGTTTTGCTTACAAGTGAATTTCTTAAAGTATACAAACAATAATTTTGAGCAAAATACTCCTACTTCCATCCTCCGACCCAGCCTTGCAAGTGCCGTATGAGCTTCCAGCTCTTGTTGAGTCAGGCTTCTCATCTGTAAAGAAAGCTGCGAAAATATATCGGACCGCGGACGTGGTCATCAAGTAAGTAGTATCAGTAAGTAGGCTATGCGCTGCCAGATACTACGGAGAACTGGTGTGTTTCTCCACAGAAAGCTGTCCGAAACAGCGTGCGCGACAGTCACCCTCTCATGTGCTTCTTCGTCTGTATTGCGTTGTTTTCTCGTTGTTTTCTCAATTTTTCTTCTCATTTTCTTTTGTACTATTTTCGTTTTGTATAATTTGTGGGTTAGAAGCATATTGTTGTTATTATAGCGCTGAAATTACGGACGTCGCTTAATTCCGACCGGTGCCCAAGGACATGGCTATTAAAACAAGAACATTTTATTTAAATCGTACAAAATGTTATGTTAATTAACAAAAAGTCCTTATGTTAGGCCTTATGGTGGGGCCATAAACAGTTAATGGTGTTTTTTATTTTTATGAATAAACTGAACTGAACTGAACTGTACTCGCATATCAGTGTATGTCTATTGACATGTTGGATGATATTTTTCTTAGCGAAGAACTTTTGGAAAGTTAAAGTGAATTGAACTGAATACATTTCAAACCTTTCAAATACCAAAAAGTTGGCTGAGATTAGGGACTTACAGAAAGAAAATTTAAACTTGTGTCCATGAGCGTGCTAGTTACTATTTTCGTTCCAACCTCGTGAAAAGTTACTACTCTGACCGTTCCAACCTTCTCGAAATAGTAACTATATGCTTATCACGCTCGGGAGCGTAGTAAGCGTGGTAACTACGAATATCTGTGTGTGTGTTTTTTTTGTGTGTGGAGAGTTTGGTATGGCGTGCGTAAGTAAACGGAATGGAACGATTTTTTTTTATTTTTCTTGCGTATTACTCATTTATAAATAATACTCATTTATATTAGGTGGATAAACATTCCTTCAGCCCAATTATATTTATATTTTCTACGTATAGTCCGTGTATAAAATGGGACCGAGCTAACGAGCTCGTATCCCTGCCGGCCCCCAGTGATCAATATAAATATTATGAAGTGCTTTCGAAATTAAAGAACCTGAACCGGGTTGGCCCGATTAGCCCACGGCACGATATTTTGTCGAAAATAGAAAAATACGTTCCAGCTTTGACGCCAAGAAGCCAAAATTCAAGACGTCATGCGTAGTAACCACGACAAGTAGGGTGGAACACGCTCCCTATTAATCTTTCCTATCGACTGGTAATGTTTACTCTCGCATTTTCATCCACGTCTCACGGATTCTGGCTTCTTGGCGTCAAGGCTGGAACGAACTTTTCTATTTTCGGCAAAACATCGTCCCCGGGCTAATCGGGCCAATTACGGCACAGAGATCGTAGTTACCACGCTATTAGTTACTATTTCGAGAATGTTGTTCCAACGGTTAGCGTAGTAACTTTTCACGAGACTGGAGCGAAAATAGTAACTAGTAGTTACTATTGTTAGAAGGGTGAAACACGCTCATGAATTCCATGAATCAATCGTATTCTTGATATAAAACTTTCCGAATTTTCGTCTTCTCGTCAAATACGTATTCACACACCTCGCATTAACTTCTTTGCGTCAGGGCAATTACAGCAACCAAGTTACTTAATGGTCAGAAACATTATCCGCACTCCCTACTAATTATAGGAAATGGTTTGGAAAATACCTAATGGCTTCCCAGTAAGCGAGATGAAGGGCTCGCCAGGGCAGAAAAGAAACCGAAAACCATTTACCCCTTTCTAAGAAAAGTCTTTCTCAGATTTCTTCAGCTGCTAGGCCGGATACTTCAATAGCAAACGCTTGACGAACACGTTTCAAAAAGACCATAATAGAACTATGAAGAGTTCCCAAAGTTCCCACAATAAAAGTGAAATGGCTATCTCGGAATAATTCACGTGGCATATTTCACACGGTGCAAGAATTTCCTCCTCAACATTTGCTGGCACAGACGAGATTCATTTTTAAGCGGGCCGAAAATTAAACAAGAGCTGGAAGCTGACATGGCACTTGCAAGGATGGGAAAATATGACACGTTTAAACATCCGTCAATAAATCAGCCAGTGTGAATATTTCCTTTAGTCCAAGCTGTCATATTCGACAGTCCAAAACTGATACGATCATACGTCAGCTGCATTTTATTAGTGTCCGAAGTTTCACAACATTTACATAACGATCCACAATTTCAACAGCTAGGCTGTGAAATAACGCGCCACCTGTTGCTGTTACAGAATATCTCCGTAACGATCTTTTCAGCGTTATTTTGTCGCTAAATGTTGAGCGTGTTCCACCCTACTTACCGTAGTTACTACGCATGACGTCACGAATCCTGGCTTTTTGGCGTCAAGGCCTGGAACATATTTTTCTATTTTCCGCAAAACATCGTGCCACGGGCTAAGCCAGCCAATTACATCACAGAGATTCGTAGTTACCACGCTTACTACGCTTCCGAGCGTGGTTAGCAAATAGATACTTTATTAGTTACTATTTCGACAAGGTTGGAACGGTTAGCGTAGTAATTTTTCACGAGGTTGGAACGAAAATATAACTAAAAATTACTATTGTTAGAAGGGCGGAACACGCTCATTGCAAACCACGTTTAGTTTTGTTTTACAGAAAGGCAAGGCTCAGGATTTATTTTCTATCACATTCAATAAACTGTGTGTTCGATCATATCTTTAGAAACTGCGCGTCGAAAAAGCACGAAAAAGTCGCATTCAGTACGAACTGATCAGAATTTTTTTTTCTATAACAGGCAACAAACGGTGTGTTCTATCACACATCTCTAAAACTGCGCATCCTTGTGCAATTGGCGCGAAACTTCTGACAGTATATGGTGGGAAAGAGTGAAGCCCCCCCCCCCCCCTTCTCAAAAACCCGACGACAAATGTATCTCAAAATAGTAGCATGAAGTTGCACGAAAAAGTAGCATGCAGTGCGAACTGATGCTACTACATGCTTCTATGTCAAGGCTACCGTGTTACTGCATTCTACTGCATGCCACTATTAGCCAGAAGGACGCTACTGGATACTACTGCTTAAAGGACCCGTCTTATCTACAATACTAACGCAACCTAATTCCGTAATCACTCAATCCATTTCTAAATCCGGAGACCCGAATTTCGTACGGTACATTCTAGCCCCTCTAACAAAATCACGCTGATTTTCTCACTGCCCGTGTTTTGACACCTTAGACGCGAGTCACGCTGTCGACGGCTGTCTGCGAGAAGACTTCCATCAGAAAAACCGATTATGTAAATTCTTCCCTGTTTTCGCTACAAGTCAATGGGTCTCAAAAAAGGCTTAAAACGGCCAAGACCGTGGGTAATTTGCTGAAAGCGGAGCCTAGTTTCAAAATATTTAGTCATTTTAAAATCCTGGAAGTTGAAGAGTAAATAGTGCGAGGGGTCCTTTAAGATTGGCTGGGTCTGAGGCACATTAAATGATAGTATTCTTTACTATTACACATCAACAGTTGCGTTTTGATCTGAATTCTCAGTTCTCCATTCTCGGTTTTGACAAAACACTAATTTGGCAGCTCGTCCGCAACCCGGTGTACGTGTTTATGAATATTGAAAACCCGCACTCTGTTGACCAATCAGGGATAGAATAGAATAGAATAAAACTTTAATTCAAAAATATGGCTTATCATAGCAAAGTGCCAAATTCGATATTTTTCCGTCAGATTAGCAAATAAACACATTACAGTCAGCAAAAAGAAAACACTATAAGTCAAGTTGAGTTAAAAAGGGCCCAAAACTAGGCACAAGGCTCTTTTTATAGCGGTCGGTTTTAGCAAAAACAGGTGTCAACTTTGGAACCTTCACAGCCGCTTCTCTCGGGAGGCGTATTCGTTCGGGAGCATATGGGGGAGGCAAGAGACGGCTGTGGAGAGGATGTTTTAGAAGCTTTTGACCAAAATTTAGGGAAAGGTCTTGCCTTCTTTTAGCCAAAGTTTGAAGATTAAATCCTTTCAGGTAGTAAGAATATGGAAGCTTCGGTCCACCATAAATTATCTGAAGACATCTCTTCTGAACTCTCTCGATCTGATCTTCTTCTTCTTTTGTTCAATTCAATTCAATTATATTATATTTAAGAAAGCCATAACACCGACAACTCAGCTGACAACAGCTCGGTCAGTAAATATGTCCACTTGCGACAGTTATATGGTTTAACAATAGTATAAAAATAGCATAAAAATACATAGTCGTGCAATAAAATCTAAAAAATCTAAAAAAAACCACCACTAAATTCATTTACAATTGATTCTTGTTATTATACAATTTTACGAAACTAGGCACAAAGCTGTTCACGTAACGAGTGTGGAGCTGTTCAAGTGCCAAACTGGACAGGCATATTCTGTTATTCACCGAATGAACATGCAATAGATAAGTTTGAGTTTTTGGGATCCCAAAACGTAAGTTGAGGGGCAAACAAAATATTTTGAAACAGCTAATATGATAGTCGATTATGGGGTAAGAAGACATGCTGAACACGATGGTGAAAACCATTTTGTAATCGGACAACTAGTTCGCCCGGAATCCGGCCAAAACCGGAAAGTTTGTTAAAAGTAAAAGTTTTATTTGAAGTTGATTAGATGTTTGATTTAGAGGTAGGAAGACATGCTGAAGACGATGGTCAAAACCATTTTCTCGACGGACAAGTAGTTCGCCCGGAATCCAGCCCAAACCGGAAAGTTTGTTAAAATTAAAAGTTTTATTTGGAGTTGATCAGATGTCCGATTTAGGGCAAGAAGATTTGCTGAACTCTTATGTGAAAACAATTTTCTTCCCGGACATGTAGTTCGCCCGGAATCCGGCAAAAACCGGAAAATTGTTAGAAGTTAAAGTTTTATTTCTAGCTGATTAGATAACCGATTTAGGGGTAAGAAGAGACGCTGAATCCGCGTGTGACAATCATATTTTACCCGGACATATAGTTCGACCGGAATCCGGCTGGAGTCGGAAAATTTGTTATAAGTTAAATTTTTATTTGAAGTTGATTAGATGTTCATGATTGGGGAAAGAAGATACCCTGACTTCGTTTTTGAGCTTTCTTTTTTCGCCGGACAAGTAGTTCTAGAGTTCGGCCGAAACCGGGAAATTGGCAGAAGTGGCAGGGACTTTTCGTCAAAACAGATATGACTTATACGGGTAAACACACATGCTGAATCCATATCTGAACTTGGTTTTCTCAGATGATTAGCTATTTGGCCTTAATCTGTTTCTGAATTTTAATTGTAAGAATGTTCAAGGATTCTGGCGATGACTAGATCTGGCTAAGACAAGACCCAGTTGTCTTTTTTCTGTACATAGTTCGCTCGGAAGTCGGTCGAAACCGGAAACTTGGCAGAAGTAAAGCAGGAAGTCTCGGTCAGTATTGTCAAAATGGATATGGCTTATAGAGGTATATCTGAACATGATTTTCTCTGATTATTAGCCTGGCGAAGACTGGATCTGGCGAACACAAGACCCGACTGTCGGAATCAAATATTAGATTTTTGGGATCCCATCGACACCTTTGGTCTTGTTCTTTCGGCACTCCAAATTTTGTCAATGTTTTAAGCATTGAAATACTTGCATTTGTTTTCTTTAAAACTGATTTTGTGTTTTCATGCCAAGAGAGATCAGAAGAGATGACCACGCCTAGGAGACTCATTGAGTTGCAACGGAGTTCTTTGGGAATCAGAGATGAAGGAGAACGGAGAGAGGAGAATCGAGAATTCACCATCGGAGCAACTTCTCGATTCTGCAGAATCGCGAGGCTTTCCCCGTTCTCGATTTTGGCAAAAACGCAAGAAAAGGGGAATTCGCTTCTTCTGAATAGTCCAAAAAAGCGGAATAGGAGAATTGCGAGGAGAATTACAAGGAGAATTCGGATCATAAACGCAACTAATATATGCAACTTTTTTTCATACAACTATCATACAACTACGCACAACACACATTTTGCATCGGTAAGTGCTACTTACTCTCGACAAGTTTGGTTAAGCTGCTCCTCATTACGTGGATGTTTTCTATTCCAAAAAACATGAACTTGATGTCGCTATAATGAGCTTCGTTTTCGTACCCTTTCCCAGCAGCACGATTTGCCATGGCGTTTATCTGAAAGATGAATTAATTCACCACTTTATACAAATATTTAAAGCTTAAAGTCCGGTCTTCACCTCCTGGAATCTGAGCTTCCAGATTATTCTTTGACGTCTTCTGTAAATTTCATCTGGAATATGAACGGGTCCAAAAGTATATCAAAATAATCCGGAAAAAAGGGACGTTTGAACTTCCAGATTTCCGGATTTTTTAAGTATCGCAGAAGAAATCCCCCCAAAATCTCGGAAAATCTGGGAACCCAGATTCCGGAAGGTGAAGACTCACCTTAACTGAAAAGCCAATTTATTTTTCTATTATTTAACTGAATACACCGAATTATTTGGATTCTACTAAGTTTTTTTTTTTATTGTCCACCATCTGCTCAAGTAGTGACGTTCAGAATATATACAGCCACCCTCACAACGTAAAATTCTACTTTGACGCGGAAAATTTGAATCAATACAAACGCGGTTTTTCAGTGGCCGGTGATCAACTCACGGAAGGTAGCTAACTGCGTGCACAATTATTTTTCGTAAACCGTTTTCGCCAAGCATACAACACGGGTGCAAGCGGATAGAGTGGATCAAATGTCAGATTTTTGGGATCCCATCAAAACCTTTGCTCTTGTTCATATCGGGTCCTCTCGTAGTGAGATCGAGAATAAGGCACCAGGAAACCAAGAGTCGTCAAAAACTCCCATCTGACAAGGTCCCTGCGACCGAGGTCATTCATTAATGCCCACGCCAACAAGGCCATAAAGACCCCACGAGCAAGGTTATTCATTTGCCGGTATCCCCCAAGTCATATGCAGGCGATTGGGTATTAAAGAGCTGCACTGGAAAAGGGCAAATTTAAATTATGGACCGTTAAGTCAAGTTAACGACAAAATATCCTACCTACCGACAGGTGTAAATCCTAAGGACAGCATATATGTTTCCGACAGACCACAAGGGATCTTACAAGGTCCCTGCAAGCAACATCATTAAAGGACACATGAACAATGAAACCATACGATAACGCACCATGGAGAATGCATTTACAGCATGGCCACGGAGAGCATTCTTCTCCTGAGCGTGACGTTTTCAAAATAGTGATGTTCGTTTCTGGAGGTTTGTACATGCAGACTCCAAGACAAAAAGCGCAATTCATTCAAATCTGTACAGCGCTGGCCGGATCGTATTGGAATTTCTTCTAGATATACGTTTGGGCTTAACTGGTTAAAAAATATTCCAGAAGAAGGGTTGATTGGAGACATTTGTTCATTTCTAAAATTGTTCGGTACTGAAATAGGGACAGATGCAAAATGGAGTAAAAATCATAGCTTGGAAACACTATTTCGTATTTGGATTGGGTTTTCTGCAGGCAATATTAATGGATGTCATACAGATAGGGATAATACTTGGTAATCTTCATTCAGGTGTCCTTTAATGTCTCCGCGAGCAAGGTCATTAATTTGCCGATATCACCCAAGTTCTAGTTAGTGAATCGATTAAGGATGAGCGCTTAACTGAAAACGGGTAAACTGAAATTTTGTAGTGATTTGGTTAAGTTAAGCTAACCTTTGTCCAGTTTTTAGTAATATCAGTAAGGGACCAGGAAATCTAGAGTCGTCAAGGATTCAATCTTACAAGGTCCATGCGATGACAGGTCATTAATGTGGCCAGTATAATACGGCCAATAATATGGCCAGCAAGGCCATAAGATCCCCATGAGCCAAGTTAATTAAATGGGTAAACTCAAATTATGTACCGAGTTGGGTAAGTACCAACCATTGGTACCTTTGCCCAGTTTTTTTCTCTATCGAACGACATCGAACCTTGTACGTTGAAACCATACGGATATCCTTCTCCGACAGATCTCAAGGGATCTTACAAGGTCCCTGCCATCAACATCGTTAAGGTCTCCACGAGCAAGGTCTTCACTTGCCGGTTTCCCCCAAGTCCCAGGTGATGAATCGATTAGTGATACAACAGATCTTTGGCGGTAAAGCAGAGAAATCATGTGTTCGTTAATGAAAGACCGGCTGGGAGTGACAGGAAGGTTGCTAGGGGAGGGGGAATTAGTGGAAGGCTGAGGAGAGGGGGAGATTAGTTGTCTGAGATGAAAAGCGTGTGGTCAAAGACTATCTGGACCACAGGGTGTTGGAAATAATTTAAAATTTTTGATAGGCACAGGACTGGCATAATTGCCCACTTTGCAAATCTGGTGAAGAGGTTGCACCGTCAGAAGTTTCATAACAAATAAGAAAAGGATGCACTGTTTCAAGAGATAACACTTATTATGTCAGCTTTTATGTCTTTTAAAGTTACGTATTAAAACGTTATTCATACAAGAAGAGCCAAAACACGAAACAGATGCCGAAAAAGCATCTGGTGACTATTTTTGTTTGTCATCATGATATCAGGAAAGTCAGAAGATGCTTTTTCGGCTCTTCCTGGCAATGCTTGCTAATACATAACACCTGAGTAGAAACGGTATGTAGTGCGATGTGACCTTCACGAAACGACTGTCGCGTCATTCGTGACTGCTTCAATCAATCAATCAATTTTATTTTCAACCCTAATAGCACTAGGCTAACACGGGCGGGAATAGGTAGCCGGCGTTCACTGTGGTGGGATACTGTGAGAGTTAATGCAGGAACTGATAATTTTTTCTTACGGGAAGCCACAGAGGTGGTCGTCAGCGCTAAAGAAATTTTCACTGAGGGGTGGCTTGACTCAACAGAAATATATATTGGGGTTCCACCAAATCCCTGGGGGAGGGGGTGTGGGATTTTGCGATTTTCCTTTGATCGTCATTTTCATGCCATGGAAAGTGTTTGAAAAATTAGGCAGCGCGTCTCGCGTCATTTATGATTGGTGCAGTCGGATGTCCGACTATATAAAACCAGGGACCCATAAACTTCCTGTAATGACTCGCCATTCAGGGGGCTTGTCAATAAGAGATTTCTGATGCACTCTTGACCGAGCGCCAGATAGTTCGAGAAATATCCACGGGAAAAAAATCCCCGGCTATCCAGATAGACAAAAGTTTTCGCAGCTGTTGTGCTGAACTAGGAATATTTCTCTGTAATGGAAAAGTATCCTGGATCTTTTGTCCTAGCTTAGGTACCTGGTGGCATGCTGAATAGTCGCAACAAATTTTGTCTATCTGAGCAAGAACGCCGATTCGACCCAAGCGGAATTTTTGGAAACTAGATGAGGCTCGGGCAACATAGCAACATAGAAGCATAGGAAATGACAAGCCCCCTGAATGGCGAGTCATTACAGGAAATTTATGGGTCCCTGATAAAACCAACAAGAGGCGATATCTGTTGGCAATGTCAGCCAAGATCGCGCGTAGAAGGTAGTCTACGTCAATATCAATATCTCTGGAGAGATATTGCGAGAGCGAGAACTGATCTGTTTTTTCTTCAGGGGAAACCGAACTGGAATGCTGCAAAGCCCATGACAAGCTCTTCAGTTAACCGTTGAAGCTTGACTGAAAAGCCAACTTACTTCTGTATCATTTAACTGAATACACTTCACTATTTCGATTGTGTTTAGGGATTTATTTTTTATTTTTAGTATGACGTTGAGAATACCAACGGCCGTCCTCACAACGCAAGTTCTACTATGACGTGGAAAATTCGAATCTTTATACAATTCCTTATACTTTTCAGTGGCAACTGATCAGAACGCTGAAGGTGAGCTCACTGCGTGAACACTTATTTTTCGCAAATCGTTTTCGTCGAGCAGTCAACACAGGTACAAGCGCATAGAGGTACTACAAATCCGACAGGGAAAGTCCATCGAGTCTTCACGCCTCTAGTGAATAAGTGTTTGGGTAACTAGATTGTCCTATCTCAGTACTGTTCGGTTAAACTCTAAGGACTCTACTTACTCTAGGTCTGGTATCCACGACGTACATGAAACGAGTCTTGGGGTTCGTCTGGAGAATAGCCGTCATTAGCTGCTCATCCTCGAGACATCTAGCGCTAAACCCAGAAAGCGGCTGGCTGCACCGGCATAACGCTGCCTGCAAAGAAAGACTTTACTTTCTACTTTTTTACTTTCTATAATCGCTGTTTTTTCCTAATCTTCTACCTTAAAGCATGTTCCATCCTACTTACCGTATTTACTACGAATGACATCACAAATTCTTCCTTTCTGTCGTCAAGGCTGGAACGATTTTTCAATTTTTCAGCAGAATATCATGCCACGGGCGAATCCGACCAACCACGTGACAGAGATCCGTAGTTGCTACGCTTCCTACGCTCCCGAGCGTGGTAAGCAAATAGTTACTGTTAGTTACCATTTCGAGAAGGCTGGAACGGTCAGCGTAGTAACTTTTCGTGAGGTTGGAACGGATTTAGTAACTAATAGTTACTATTGGTACGAGGGTGGAAGACGCTCTTAATCTACCTCTACCCTAATCTACCGAAGAACTGCAAAATTCCGAAACCGTATTTCAATAGAGGCTAAGGATGTGAAATTTGGCAGGGAAGTGTAGGGAAGCATATTTTCTGAACGGGTGTTCGTCTCTGCAAGTTTATGTTAGTTTACTTCCGAATGGAAGATTAACAAATTTATCATCATCTGCCCGAATGAAAAGGCAAGCTCGACTATCGGGAAATACGTAATACAACAAACGTTCCGCAACCCTCATACTAAGAAAAAAGAAATGTACAAATACACAACAAAAACACTAAAAGAAAAAAAAACTTTTAAAGCTGACCTGAAAAGCCAGCTCACTTTGTATCTTGTTTTATTTGATTGCACTGAATCATTTTGACTGAGATTTTGAGAGATTTTTGTTCACAAAAAGCTCTCGTAGTGACATTAAGAATACGGACGGCGTCCCGACAAGACCAAATTCACAGTTAGAATGCGCACTTTGAATTTCACCGAGCACGTGCTTATAAAAGTTAAAGTCGCTGCTATTTGCTGGCTCCGCGAACTATCAGACTAGCAAAGTTTGTTTATTGACAATAGGCAATTTCGTGATGTTGATCCTAAAGTAGCGTGCACACACAGTCCGAATTTCGCAGTCCGGTGCGAATTTCCTTCTCTGCTCCGGAATTTTGACGCATCGCATGCGGATTCGGTCCGATAATTTCGTTCCGATTTGAGTAGAAAATATTCTACTTTTACCGGAGCGAATTTTAAACGCATGCGAAATTGTGCCCTGAGAATTGAAAAATTGGAAGCTGTGTTTGAAATTTCAACTGTTTATACGACCTATTTAATGTCAGCTGCATTCATTCATTCGGCAATCAATCAGCATCATCTGACTGTAGGCTAAGCAGTGGATTTTTCAAACCTGGGGCCAAGTTTCACGTCTGAATTTCATTTTATCTGAAAAACCTGTCGGGCATCGTGACGCGAATTTCGTATGCGCGTTTTTGCGTGCGGAATCTTACCGGACTGTGTGTGCACTTAGCTTAAGGATCTGGAATTACATAGAGCTGCCACCAGTTTGACAAGTTTTACGCACAGACGAACGTTATTCGGGAACAGCGGAGCAACGGGTAACGCATTTTCATCTGTTTATCAAGCTTGAAAGTGAGTAATTGATTCTTAATTAAATTTTCTTATTTCAGCCCTATTCCATGAGCATATACTGAATTTCACATTGTGCGTGAGGCCAATTATATAATATGTTTCTTGCAACATTTTTCAACCATTCTCGCAAGCAGAAGAAAAAAATAAACTCTTGAATCTTCTCCCCCAAAAATAATCTTAATAGATGGAAAAAATAATGCCAAAATTGCACGCACGTAAAATAGGGAGATTCGGCACGAACAAATATGTGGCCGGAGAAAGTGCCAAATCAGCACGTACCTCTTATTAAATATTCTGTTCTCAAAGTAAGAGACGACTCCTCAAAACAAGATGTTTATAGTTACTTGAAATTTCATCGCCGAAATATCGCTATAGCAAATCTTGGTAAACTTATCCTTGTTTATCGCAATGAAATAAGAAGTGGTTTTGATTCATCGATTTCTACCGGGACTTTTTTTTTTCAGACGGAAATTAAATATTTTCAGCCCAAGCTGTCAGCTGAATCTACTAAAGCTATATTTCGGCCCTTCTTGGCAAGGGTCCTTTTCAGGGTCAAGCCTCTCAAGCTGGAAAATGAACTTCGTGAAAAACAATTAAAGATTCTAGCTCAAGTGCTAATTAATTCTAGCTAAGTCAGATACCTCAGCTAGAATCTTTATTAGTTTTTCCACAAATTCATTTTCTAGCTTGAGCCTGAAGAAAACCCTTGCCAAGAAGGGCCGAAATACAGCTCTAATAAAATTGAGCTGACGTATCCGTTTGCGCTATAAAAGACGGAACTTCCTCATGATAACTTGATCTGATCCATTTTTTCTTCGGAATTAATTAAAATTCCGAATAACTTTTTAGATTCAAGATAGTCCATTTAAAGAACCTCTCGCCCTTATTCTGCCTTTTACATTGTCCCTAGCACCCCCACCCATGGAATTATAAACTTCAATAGTCCCCGCCCTTGCCATTATCTCGTTTTGCTACTACATCTCTTTAGCGCATTTTCAGCAGAGCCGAGTTTGCCAGTCAATCAGTGGCATTTTCAGCAGAGCCGAGTTTGCCAGTCAATCAGTGGCAACTTCAACGAAAGCTTCACAGTCGGCCGACAACTGTTTAAAAAAGAAAAGCCTGTAAAACTTCGAAAATCTCTTTTGCATTTGGAATGGTAGGCCAACAGGCCTATTCATTCGTTCCGTATTTCACTAAAACACTTTAACTCTACTTGATTTATGTTCTTTTCGTATTTGTTGTTTGTTATTTTGTGTTTTATTTGCATTGTTAGTGAGTGTTTGTTTTTCCAATTCCCGCCCGTGTTAGCCTAGTGCTCTTAGCGTTGAAATAGATTGATTGATTGATTGATCTGTCTGGGACTCCTTTTCTTTTGCTTCGCTTTTCATTTCTAGCAGGAGTTGTGCTTCAAGTGAGAGATTATTGATTTAAGTGACAAGCGCAAGCTTACTTTTTTTTATTAATAAATAGATATATAAATAAATTTCCTACTTACCCCATTTGTATGCAGAAAAGAGAGCACTGGGAACCTGCCCTTACTCCTGAATTTAGAGGATCCTATGATCACAGCACTGGAGGCCGCACTAGGTGCGAACAGGTACTTTGGATAAGTATCACAGAGCTGGAAAGGAAACAAGTTATTATTATTCTTTATAGATAATTTATTAAGATAAATTCTACCTTACCTTACCTTATTTTTAAGAGAAACAATTCGTTTTTTTTTTGATCAGCAAACTATCCCTCTAAGGTGTTCGTCGAGGCGCAAATTTCGGATTTTCGGTTGCACTTCCGGCAACCGTCCTCACCGAAAATCAAACTAAATCACAAATTCCAAAGCAAGACCAACAAAAGAGCGACGCGGATTCGGCAAACCAGAAAACGACATGTAACCAAAACCAGAAGAACGATGTTGCCCGTGTTCAAAAAAAGTTCTGTGTACATGTACAAATCTGTAATCTACAAATTTCTGTCTAGGCCTATATATGTACAGAAAAACGCCGACAATCTCGATTTTAATAGGCTGTACCAACAAAAGAGCGACGCGGATTCGACAAACTACAACCCGACTTGAAACCACAACCAGGTGAATGATGCGGATTGGAGACATAAAAATACAATAAAAAACGAAAATTAAAATACCCGTGTTAAAAAAAAAGTTCTATGTATATGTACAAATCCGTGATTTTTCTACAATTGTTCTTTGTTTCTGTGTATGGAAACAAGACAAAAGGTTTCGATGGGATCCCCCAAAAAATAATATTTGATCGATTCTAACAATTGAGTCTTTATTCATCCGGTCTTCGCCAGACTTCTTAAACATTTTTGCTATTCAAGTTTAGAAACAGACTAAGGCCAATGTAATCATCTGAGGAGACCAAGTTCAGACTTGAATTCAGCATGTGTGTTTACCACTTAAGCCTACATAATACTACTTTGACCAAATTGATCAAACAAGATCCCGGAACTACTTGTCTGGCAAAACACTAAACCTCAAAAACTTATTTAGCATGTCGTCTTACCCCTACTTCGAACCTCTATTCAACTTCAGATAAAACTTTACTTTTTACAAATTTTCCGGTTTCAGCCGGATTCCGAGCGAACTTTACGTCCGGTAAGAAATGATTGCCATAGACGGATTCAGCAATCAAATCAAATTCAAATAAAACTTTTGCTTATAACAAATTTTCCAGTTTCGGCCGGATTTCGGGTCGAACTACTTGCCCAGCGAGAAAATAAATTTCATGGTTGGATTCAGCATATCTCCTTAAACCTAAATCGACTATTTTATTAGCTTTTCAAAACATTTTTGTTTGCCCCTTAATTTAAACTCCCACCCCAAATTCTAGGGCTACAGAGCCCATCTACGGACTCGACCTGTCCCTTCAACGAAAGAATCCTCACACGAAGTTTCACCAAAATATCTCATCCCCTAGAGAGTTATCGTGCTGACAGACGGACGGACGGACAGACGGACAACTTTTACGAGGTCATAGGGTTTTGGGATCCCAAAAACCCGAAAGTCTCGTTTTTTGTTTCTCTCCCTATAAATAGTCAGCTTTATTATTGTTATTTTATCCCTTTCCACCGAAATCGGCGGGTAAATACAAAAGAGAAACACAAGACTATGCATATTGCACCAACGTCACATGTGCATACTCACACAGATCAAACAATAGACCTCTTCCTGGTATCCTGAAGTGTACATCCGCCCAGGCGATTAGTAAGATTTGTAGGTTTGTATCTAGAGCGTTAGAATATAGAAAGCTTTCCGTAGATCAGTTGTATGTTGATTGACGTTTCTGTGTATTAATAACCTGTGCCTGTATATGGCCCTCGGACTTTTTCAAATACAATTATTATTATTATTACTATTATCAATCAAATGATGCTAAAGTAGCACTTAAAGTTTAACTGAAATGGCAGCTTATTTTTGGGATCCCAAAACGTAAGTGGAGGGATACCCATGACTTCGTAAAAGTTGTACGTCTGTCCGTATGTCCTTCGGTCCGTCTGTCTGTCTGGCTGTTCGTCTGTCAGCAGGATAACTCTCGAAAGAATGAAATATTCTGACGAAACTTGGTTTGAGGACTCTTTAGGTCAAGGGAGAGGTCGAGTTCGTAGATGGGCTCTGCATTTAGAGGTTGGGGAGTTCAAAGTAAGGGGCGAACAATTTTTTTAACAGACAATGAGATAGTCGATTTAGGGGAAAGAAGACATGCTGAACACGAAAATGGAAACCATTTTCTCGCCGGACAAGTAGTTCGCCCGGAATCTGGCCAAAACCGGAAATGTGTTCAACGTCAAAGTTTTATATAAAGTAGGTTAGATGTTCGATTTAGGGTAAGAAGACATTCTGAAGATTAATATGAAAGCCATTTTCTCGTCGGACAAGTAGTTAGCGCGGAATCCGACTGAAACCGAAAAATTTGTTAAAATTAAAAGTTTTATCTGAAGTTGATTAGATGTCCGATTTAGGGGTAAGAAGACGTGCTGAATCCGCTTTTGACAATAATTTTCTACCCGGACATATTCTTCTCCCAGAATCCAGCTGAAACCGGAAATTTTTTTAAAAGTTAAAGTTTTGTCTGAAGTTGATTAGATGTTCGATATAGGGGTAAGGAGGTACGCTGAATTCGTTTTTGAGCTTTAGTTTTTGCAAGACAAGTAGCTCGCCCGGAATCCAGTCGAAACCGGAGATTTGGCAGAATTAAGGCAGGAAGATTTCATCAAGTTAAAGTTTTGTCTGAGGTTGATTAGATGTTCGATATAGGGGTAAGGAGGTATGCTGAATTCATTTTTGAGCTTAAGTTTTTGCGAGACAAGTAGCTCGCCCGGAATCCTGTCGAAACCGGAGATTTGGCAGAAGTTAGGCAGGAAGATTTGATCAATTTCGTCAAAGTAGATATGACGTACAGCCTAGGGGTAATACACACATGCTGAATCCATATCTGAACTTGGTTTTCTCAGGTGATTAGCCAATGGCCTTCTTCTGTTTCTAAATCTTAATAGTAAAAATGTGAAAAGGAGTCTGGCGAAGACCGTATATCTACAAGACCCATCGTCTGGAGTCTGGATCAAATATTAAAGTTTTGGGATCCCATCGAAATGGTCTTGTTACATCTGATATCTGGATACACTGAAATCGTTTGACTTTAAGAGATTTTGCAGTTTTCACCGGGGCCCTCATAATAGCCTAACATTCGGAGTGTGCGCTGCTTGCACGACAATCCAAAATTCATCCAGACGCAGAGAATTTGAACTTCAGCAAAGGCCTGCATTTCCAGTGTGGCATGTGAGAAACTTGGAAAAGGCTTACAATGGCTTCCATGTGTAGTTGATGAACATATCAAGCGTACAGGGAAAAGCACATAGAGGTACCACAAAACCCAGTTCATCTGATGAAATCGATTATCCGTGGATAACGGACAAACGAAGTAACATATTTCTATCGGGTTTTCATACCAATGAAGTGAGTAAACGATGTGTAACTAGGTTGTCAGATCTCAGCCCTATTTGGTTAAACTTTAAATGTTACAATGACACGGTGTTTGGCTTTAGGGAAACGTAACATATCAAAGCTCACAAGATAACTTTTCTGTAACATTAACTGATAATATCCAAAATGATATTTGGCGCGTCCTGGTGTTAAACGTTTTGACACTTCTTACAGTGTGCAGACTGCTCCTGCACCGCCTACGATACGAGACTAAGAGGACATTTTCGCGTGGATGGCTCTGGTCCCGTCGACCTCCCTAACTTTAAAGGTTACAATGACAAGGTGTTTGGTTTTAGGGGAACGTAACATATAATAGCTCACAAGATAACTTTTATGTAAGATCAACTGATAATATCCAAAATGAATATTTGGCGCGTCCTGGTGTTAAACGTTTTGGCACTTCTTACACTGTGGAGACTGCTCCTGCACCGCCCACGATATGAGACTAATGGGACGTTTTCGCGTGGATGGCTCTGGTCCCGTCGACCTCTCGTCGAGCTCGACGGACATTTTCGCGTGGGTGCCGTCGATCTTTTTGTCATTTTCGAGTGTACGGATAAACAGGTGAACGGGCCATCCAGCTCGAAGGACGCCTCCCGTTCAACACCGCTCCGAGGGCAGCGTTGAACTGAGCTGGGATATTGTGTGGACCTTCCCACTCATATGCTCCCATCCAGCTGAATGGAGATTTTAGCGTGGACGGAACCCATCTTCCTCAGCCGTTCAACGCCGGATCGATTTTCTCATTTTCACGTGGACGGGATCACCCGTTCAGAACCTACAGCCATCCACGCCAAAATGTCCCCTAAGAGAAATCCAGGGTGACTATAGGAACTTTGTAGCGAAGAATTTTCCTTCGGTTTTCATCATTGTCGTTTAGAAAAATAGGATTCAGCGCTTCGACTGCAAATGTCGTCGGCACCGACATAATCAGATACTATGTATGCGTATATCCCCTCATGCAACCTACCATTTACATAATAAGTTATCTCGTTTCCTTGGAATTGGACTTAAACAATGTTTGCATAAAGGCGGGCTCAAAATATGCAATTGCTGCTTAAAACCGCATATATGTTATCTATTCAAACATTTATGTGAATATGGAACTTCTACAAGGGACTTTTACCGTGACATCAGCGTGACAGTTAAACCGGAAACCAATTCGGCTCCTATGTATTACCTCTCGCAGCGTCTTTCCACCGTGAAAGCACACGACCTCAGACTATAAGGACGGTTGACGACCACAGACAAAAAACATTGTCTCTGATTGGTTTATGCAATTCGTAACTCCGACTGAACGAATCGCAAATGACGCGACAGGCGGGGCTTAATTTTGTAAAGACCCTCCACTGGAAGATAAGATTTGTCTAGACAGCAAAAGCATGGGAACAATTGTGGAGAAAATCGAAAAAGGCGGACTCGGCGCTTGTTAGAAGGAAAATAACAGAATAGTAATAGGTTTCACATCTGCTTTAAGGAAAAATAGTGAAACGCCTTCTAAACGGAAACATGGCTGAACTTTTGTAGCACGGACATATTCTTCTTCTTTTCCTAGGGTACAAGCGATCTGTCACCTAGACAAACCAAGACCCACTGTTGCCGCCCTGTATGCCAGCGTCGAGCTTCAACCCACTTGTGTGGTGAAACATAAAGTTCGACATGAAACAAAAAGTTTTCTCACATCTCCGCTACGAAAACTTACGCTCTTTTCTTGAACTTTTTCCTACTCTTGCATGTTCTCTCCTAACTCCGACGGCCATGCACGAGCGTTCGAGAGGGGCGGACAAGTCCAAATGGCAGCGTACAGCTAAACTTCTTACAGACGGACAGACTGATAGACTGGAAAGTATCCAGAAGAGAGTGGTGAAGATCATCCTTGGCCCAACATACACTTCGTGAAGGCGGACTGGCCAAGCTTGGTCTCTCTACTTTCTCTGACTGACGACACAAACAGACAATGGACTTCGGACGTAAGTGCTGACCTCGGACCTTCGAGAACTATCTTACCGGACTATTAAGTACCAAACTCACCTCGATGGAACACCAGACACAAAGCAGCAACTGTAAACTGTACGAACTTATTATCCAATACACACATTCAACCGACAGGTACCTCAAGTCCTTCATACCCTGCTTCGTACACCACTTCAGTTCTGTGCTGTGATTAATAAAGTAAATTGTATATATCAATTGTAAATTGTGGATCTTTGTTATTATTATCAAAATGTTTATATACGGTTATTATACGTGCTAGTTAACTGTATGACGAACCAACTGGCGAGTGAACTCGTGGCGACACAATCGCTGTGCACAACAACTTGAGCATCAACATCCCACCCGGCTTACTAATAAAGCAAGGGGACATTTTAGAGTGGATGTCTCCGTTAGACGCTACGTCCCATCATCATGATGTCATCGAGCTCAATGCCGATTTTCGCGCGAAAAGCTCGACGGGTGACGTCACCATCCAGCTGAATGGGTGTCTCCCGTTCAACGACACTCCTCGAGCTCTGTCGAACGGGTAGAGGAAGATGTCATCTTCCTCTGTCTCAACCCGCTGTCGTGTCGATGGCCTCTCACCTAGTGACATTGTCGCAGTATCTTCTGCCCAGCTCCACAGCCATTCACGCGAAAATGTTTCCGAAGAAACACCAAGGGTCATCCGAAACAAGACCAAACTTTTCGATGGGATCCCAAAAATTCAATATCTAATCCAGACAACTGGGTCTTGTCTTAGCCAGATCCAGTCATCGCCAGAATCCTTGAACATTCTTACAATTCAAATTCAGAAACAAATTAAGGCCAAATAGCTAATCATCTGAGAAAACCAAGTTCAGATATGGATTCAGCATGTGTGTTTACCCGAATAAGTCATATCTGTTTTGACGAAAAGTTCCTGCCACTTCTGCCAATTTGCCGGTTTCGGCCGAACTCTAGAACTACTTGTCCGGCGAAAAAAGAAAACTCAAAAACGAACTCAGGGTATCTTCTTTCCCCAATAATGAGCATCTAATCAACTTCAAATAAAAATTTAAGTTATAACAAATTTTCCGACTCCACCCGGATTCCGGTCGAACTATATGTCCGGGTAAAATATGATTGCCACACACGGATTCAGCGTCTCTTCTTACCCCTAAATCGGTTATCTAGTCAGCTAGAAATAAAACTTTAACCTCTAACAATTTTCCGGTTTTGGCCGGATTCCGGGCGAACTACATGTCCGGGTTTCACATAAAAGTTCAGCATGTCTTCTTGCCCTAAATCGGACATCTGATCAACTCCAAATAAAACTTTTAATTTTAACAAACTTTCCGGTTTGTGCCGGATTCCGGGCGAACTACTTGTCCGTCGAGAAAATGGTTTTCACCATCGTCTTCAGCATGTCTTACTACCTCTAAATCGAACATCTAATCAACTTCAAATAAAACTTTTACCTTTAACAAACTTTCCGGTTTTGGCCGGATTCCGGGCGAACTACTTGTCCGATTACAAAATGGTTTTCACCATCGTGTTCGGCATGTCTTCTTACCCCATAATCGACTGTCACATTAGCTGTTTCAAAATATTCTGTTTGCCCCTTAATTTGAACCCCCTCCCCCACCCCTAAATGTAGGGCTACAAAGCCCATTTACGAACTCGACTGGTCCGCCGACCCAACGAATCCTCACACCAAGTTTCATCAAAATATCTCATTCCCTTCGAGAGTTATCGTGCTTACAGACGGACGGACGGACGGACGGACAGACGGACAAATTTTGCGATGTCATAGGTATCCCTCAACTTACGTTTTGGGATCCCAAAAAGCTGACAAAGAGGCCGGTACTCAAAGGGACACGCACAAACCTTCTTCGCAAGTAGAAGAATCAATCTATGGAGCTCCCTGACAGACTCTACTGTTACCTGCCTGTTGTACCTAGCACAACTTTTGTCTAAGGCACTAGCCCCTCGCGCTCGCCGCCGTGACTCATTATTGTGACTAGTCAGTGTAATTCATTCCGGTTTGCTTTAGTCGCGGATCGGCAAGCGATCTGGCAACATGCCGATCGCTGGCCCCGGGGTCGTATGTAAATATGTTGTATTCGGGACTCATTTTGTGTTCATCGCAGGTTCATCGTCTTGTCAATAAGTCGGAATGATTTTGCGACCACTCTTGGCCAATTATAGGACATAAACCTAACACAAACAACAGTTTCCAAAAGCAACTAGATCACGAGTCGTTAAGCAAACCGTGGAGATTTGATTGCCAATTCAGCACAAACCTTCTTCGCAAGTAGATCAATCAATCTGCAAAACTCCCTAACAGACTCTACTGTTTCCTGCCAAGCAAACAAACAATTTACAAAAGCAACCAGATAAGGAGTCGTCAAGCAAACCGTGGAGATTTGATTGGCAATTCAGCATAAACCTTCGCAAGTAGATCAGTCTGTGGAACTCCCTAACAGACTCTACTGTCAGCTGCCAAGGAACAAACAGTTTCCAAAGGCAACTAGATCAGGAGTCGTCACTTCTCAGGCAAAGCGCGGAGATTTGATTAGCAATCAAACACGACAGCACTCATAAAGGAGTAGACTATGAGAAATCTTATTCGCCAGGAAGTGAGACTTTGGACCGTTCACTTATTCTCTGGACAAGTCGAGGAGAGGATGGATAAAGTGTTACCAAGTGACGTGTTGCTTAGTGGTAGGGTAATTGCTTATGTTGATGAATTTCGTTATTTAGGTTTATACATTAGAAAGGATCTAAATGACGATTCTCATATTACTGCTCTAGCTAAAAGCTACTCGAAAAGAGCTAATGCCCTTGTTTGGAAGTTAGGTGCTGTAGATGAGCCTGTAGAGGTCCGCCTCTTCAAGACTTCCTGTTACCAATTATTTGCTCTTGGCCTGGTTTCCTCTGCCCATGCTCGGTCTTTGTCCACTTTCACCGAAGATTGCAAATTCAGTGATCATGTTTGCAACCTAGTGAAGAAAGGGAATGCTGCACTACAGGCCATCACGACAATGAAGCGATTTGGATTCGGCGTAGAATCTATGAAATTGGCCTATGTGACCTACGTGCGACCGCTACTTACTGGAGTATGCCTGCCCAGTTTGGGGACCCTTTGTACAAAGGAGCATACAACACAACGAATGAGATTGAATCACTGCAACTCAGAGCGTGCCGCATTATGCTAGGACTGAAATACAATGGTTACGAAGCTTCCCTCCTCCTATTAAGACTTGAGCCACTCCATGTCCGCCGGGAAAACCTAATTTTACGTTTTGGCCGATCAATCCTTGCCAGCGAAAAACATAGAGATATCCTGCCCGATCTAGCACCGGTGACAGGACGGACGAGGCATCAAAATCTCCTGGTGCCAGTTAAATGTTGCACAAACCGGTATTTGAATTCCTTTGTACCGTACTTCACTGAGAAGAATAACAAAAAACAAGTGAATTCTAAGTGATTTATTTTCTTATATGTAATAATTGTATATATTCAAGTATTTTAACACATGAAATGTAATGGTCGACGTATTTAGTGCCATGTCGGCGCTACGAGTTGGATCAATAAAATATCTATCTATCTATCTATCTAGCTTTGCAAGTTGTCTACAACGTGGGTTTTCGGAAAATTTTCCGTTTGGCTAGGCAATGCAGCGTCAGTGGTGCAATGGTTGAAAAAAGAGTTGCTACCCTGAAGGAGCTGCGCCGCAAAGCTAATGTTGCTATAATTTGCCGACTAAAAAGATTCTGAAAATGACTTGGTGGCTTTTGCTGCTCTACCCATTTTCCATGCGCTACCCGTATGGAAGGGTATCCTCCTGGATATGTTTTGCATGGGATATTGTTCAGTGTCTGTTTTAGTGTATGATTCTTTGTTGTTGATATGGTCTTATGCACTGAAATAAAGCAGTAATAATAAATAATAAAGAAAATAGACGACGGATGGACAGACAACTGTAATGGCAATAATTATAAAAGCTCCTATTCCGTCAGAGACAAAAAGAAATACGTATGCAAGAATTCAGATGGAAGAATTCAGATCCCGACGTTCCCTGGTTAAGTTTAAAGCTCCGTACGACACTTGCAAGGATAGCTACCGTGTGTATCAGCTAAATTTCAAGTTGTCAAGGTTGGATAGCCCTTCCGAGACCCCCCCCCCCCCAAGTTCATCCGCAGTGGTCGGATCCGATCCGGATATGCAAATTGCAGATCTAGGGAATCCGGCATGTCCACCCCACCAAACTTGTGGCCAAGATTCTGGATCCACCAACATTAGATCCAGGGATCATCACCGCCCTACCTGCAGTTCGGTACTGGCTCCTCCACCCTAAGCCGAACAAAAGATTTCTGGGGACCTCCGACTCCCCCCACAGTGGTCAAAACTGTCGAAACCTTGTTTTACGCCAAATTATTGCGTTGTCGTGCAAACAGATGTGATGTAGTCTTTGGTTGGTTATTTTTTCATTCACTTTGTATACTCCCCGATTCATTTCGAGGGAAAACAAACAATAACAATAATAGTAAATTTCTTATAAAGAGGAAGTGTAAATGAAAATCTGTATTGAAGTAAACTAGTTATCACTACCACCCTCAAACCCCTCCTCCTTAACACTAGAGGCGTTTTTCCGTGATCCCACTAAGAGTTTGTGGCTCGGTTGTGACTCGAAACGAGTGTTTCCGCAACCGACTGTGTTTTTGTGGCTCGGATTTGACTCAGATTAGTGGTCTTCGATTTTGTGGCTCGAATTTGGCCGGAAATTTAAATTTAGCATCAAAGAACAAAGTCTAACTAGACCTACGTTGAATGGGCAACGTGAATTGTTGCAGCAACCTTTGTTCGACTTCGCCGATTAAAGTGTTGCGAGAGTAACACTTGGTTTTGTTACTTCGCTAACGGTTAAATGCTGAATTTGTGAACCCATCGAGGTTTTCCAAATGGTATGTTCCAATCCAAGAATATTTTTTTAAGGCACTTGAGCTTACTCAACTGCCATATAGCGATCGTAATGTCTGTCTGTCGGTCGGTCTGTCCGCATTTTGCTAGTTTGGGCACTTCCACATGACCTAGGACGATAAAACTTGGCACGCAAATCAGGGACCCAACCGGATTAACTTGGATATAATCACTTCCCCGATCCGACCATCAATGGGGTAGTGGCAAGATGGGGAATCCGGAAATTAGTAACATTCATAACTTTGGAACGGATAATCGGGCGTGCAATAAACTAGACAGGTATCAAGAACAAGTGTCTTGAATGTTCATTGTGAAATTCGGATCAGGTCCGATAACTGGGGGGGGGGGGGGGCTGGAGGGGGACACCCGAAATGTCTTGAAACACTTTTCTAGTTTTTGTCAAACCCCTACCCCTTTCTTCACACTAGTATAGCTCTGCGCCTGGATGAGTCATTGTCTCGTCACACTAGTATAGTCTTCAGCATTCGTGCCGAATGCCTGACCACCAGTTCGGTTTTCGACCAGGACTAGGGTGCGCTCACGCTCTTTTCAGTCTGGCCGCTATTCTAGCGGATTCCCATGAATCTGGTGACCTCATCGTGATCGGTGCTTTTGATGTTAGTAGAGCCTTTGATTCGTCGATTCATGCTCAGGCCCTTCTAGCGGCTTACCAGCAAGGTGTGAACCTCCGCGTCACCCGTGTACTGTATCATATGTACTGCCGTCTGAAAGCGCGTATAAAGTTAGGAAACCGAGTCACTTCAGTGGTTGTTCCGGTAGAGAAAGGTGTTCGTCAGGGTTCATTATTATCCCCGAGTTTGTACAATAACAGCGTTTTAAATGCCCAGGCAAGTGTCAATGTTTCATGTATCGCCAAGAGTATAAACGTGTCGCTACTTACGTACGCGGACGACTATTAAGTTTAAGTCGGTCGACTAGTGGCCTGCAATCGAATTTCGCGATCCTACGAGATGAATATAAAAAAATCGGCCTCGCCTTCAATACATCTAAATCTGCAGTACAGTTTTTTAATGATAATTCCTCTCAACCTGAACACCTTCAACTGGGTAGCTAGTCAATTACCGTTTCGTCTCACGTCGTATATCTTGGTCTGCCGATAGGCCGCAACCTTAAAGAAACTCGTGTACTACTCGTTAAACACGTGGAGAAAAAACTTCGTACCGCATACGGTTCTATCGTCGCCAGTAGACTCCTATTATGCCGAAAATATCTAGCGATCATGTATAACTCTGTCGCACTGCCGCATCTTCTGTATATCGCGCCGTTTTGGAATTTGTTAACCGAGACCCAAAAACATAAGCTCCGGTCCCTTTACTTCAGGTTTGCGAAGTTTCTGCTTTGATGTCCCTTGTGGACGAAGAACACCTTCATGATTGAAAAACACCAGATTGCGGACCCTAGTATCGCAGTGAATCGGTTAATTTCAAATTTCCAGGGGAAATGGAACCACCCCTGGCTTAAACACTTTTACAGTTCGTGATTGCTTAATTGTTATGTAAAATGTCATGTGTCTGTCTGGTCTGACCCGACCAGATTAACTTACAAATAATCACTTCCCCAATCCGACTTTCCCCGGATCCGGTAGTCCGGAAACTAGGGACAGCGGTAGCAAAAGGGGAGCAAAAGGAAGCACAAAGAGCGCTGCCCAAAAGCGGTATCGATCCGCGGACCTCTGTGGCGTAGGTCCGGCGCTCTACCACGGCGCCACGACTTGATGTATTTAGAAGCGAATGCGGGAAGAGATACGGTTTAAAGATTAAAGTAAGACAAGTGGTCAGAACGAATGCTAAATGCTAACCAGAGCAAAATAACTAGAGCCATTTTGCTCTGAAATGCTTAAACTAAAAAAATCTCGTGAAACACTTCCACATAAGCTAGGTATTGAAACTTGGCAGGCATATCAGGGAACCGACCAGGTTAACTTGGAAATAATCACTTTCCAGATCCGATCATAGTGGGGAGAGTGGAGGGATTGGAAATCCGTAAATTATTAACATGCATAACTTTGGAGAGGGTAATCGGACATGCGTGAAACTTGACATGAGTCAAGAACAAAAGTTTCGGATATTCAGTTTCAAATCCGGACCAGATTCGATACCTGTGGGGGGGGGGGGCTGGAGGGGGGCACCGGAAATTTCCTGAAACGCTTCCACATAAGCTAGGACAATAAAACTTGGAAGGCATATGAGGGAACCGACCAGGTTAACTTGGAAATAATCACTTCCCCGATCCAGCCATCGCGGGTGGAGTGGAGGGATCGGGAATCCGGAAACTAGAATCATACATAACTTTGGAACGGGTAATCGGACATGCATGAAACTTGACAAGTGTGAAGAACAAGTGTCTCAGATTTTCAATTTGAAATCTGGCCCGAATCCGATAACTGGGGGTGGGGGTAGAGGGGGTTTGGAAATCTTTTGAAACGCTTAGGGTCGAGGGATCGGGATGGAACTTGAAGGGAAGAACCAGCATTAACCCTAGATACTTTATTGACAAAATAGGACCGGATCGTGTCGCAGTGGAGGGTGTCGGAGGGGGTTTCTTGGATTTCCGCGGTGATCACAAGTCAGGATACTTCCAGATGTACTAAGACCATGAATTTGGCAGACATATTAGGTACTCTCCTAGGTCGACTTGAAAATAGTTCCTCCCCGATACGGTGATGTTGGGGGGAGTGAAGGGATGGGGAATCCAACATCTAGTGACATGCATAACTTTAGAACGGGTGATCGGACGTGAATGAAACTTGACAAGTGTCAAGAACAAGTGTCTCAGATGATCAATTTCAAGTTCGGAACGAATCCAATAGCTGGGGGGGGGAGCTGGAGGGGGGTGCAAGGAATCTCGTGAAACGCTTAAAGTCGAGAGATCGTGATGGGACTTGGAGGAAAGGACAAGCGTAAGCCGTAGAGACAATACGAGACAATACCGAATAAACAGGACCGGATCTTGTCACAGTTGGGGGAGTTTGAGAGGGTTTTCCACAATTCTGACCATCACGAGCTGGGGTACTTCCAAATGTGCTATGACCATGAAACTTGGCAGTCTGTGCTATGACCATGAAACTTGGGACGAAGTCCCTAACATGTTAGGGACTCTGTCAGATTGGCTTAAAAATAGTCTCACCCCCGATCGGATCATCGTTGTGGGAGAAACAGTTATCAGTGAGTGGAATAACAATTTCAGATTTAGTAGACCAAGCCGATTTTCTGATGAAATGAATATCGGGAGAGAGATGAAGCCTTGACAACTGCAAACCGTATCTGACAGACATGCTAACTGTTTTTACAAGTGCCATATGAGCTTTCAGCTCTTGTTCTGAACTGATGACAGAATTTGTAATCACATGACAGTCCATCAGCGTTCCAATCCAAGAATATTTTTTCTGAACTAATGACAGAAATTGTTATCACACACAGAATATCGGAATTAGGGACTAAATTGACTTTGCAACCAGTTTAGTTGAACCTTGTCCTTTTCAATCGTACACAACGTGACTGGAAAACTTGGAACACTATCTTTTATAGCCTAGTTGATACTGTAAAGCTATCCGTAACTTTTAGGATCAAAACACCATAGATGCCAGATTATTGCGAAACTATTTCGCTGTTTTACATTATCATTTCTATCCGCTGTGTTAACACTTGATTCTAGGTTACAGTGATGGACCATCACCATAGACCATTCTAGCATCTCATGAAAATGACAATGCTTAACAAACTATTCTTGAACGATGACATGAACCAAACTTTTCTTATCATCAAAAACACCGGAAACAAAATAGGTACATAAACTAGGAAAAGTTGGAAACCCCTCACCACTGAAGATAATTATGGTGTAACAGCCGATTGTTATTTACAAGTCCCTGACTTGTCTCACAATGGATGGGAGCCCTGCTAGAACGGAGCTTTCCACTCGAAAGCAGAAACATGGTTTGATACAACGAAAGCTTGGCTGCACAACGACATAGGCTATACAGCTCCGCTTCTCTTCACATACCGTAGCCTCTGGCTCGAGGACAAGCAAAAATCATCCTTTTTGGCCCCAGGCAAGAGCTCTACGGAGCTCCCCAAAATGTAAGGTCATATTCATCAATCCGGCCTAAGGTCAACACTTTCCGTAAAAAAAGCAGAGGTTAGACCCTTACCACTTTCTAGTAATAAGCTGAAATCGGGGTACTAGGGAAAAAAACGGACAAAACCAAAACCAAAGTATTGCTCTCGCAACGCAACAACACAAATACTCAAATTGGCTACTTCAGCCCGCGTGTATACATAAAGTTGAGGATTCTCCATGTACAGAATGGGAATGGCGTAAGGCTGAAGTTCTATTTAATGAGATTTTGGTCTAAATTAAGTTGCATCGTAATTACATACAAGCGTGACGTCACACCCATTTGATCTATTTTATCTCAGAAAACTAAAAATTGTAGTTTATTCCTATCGGTGAAAATTTATTTTAATATATATAGAGACGAACGGCCAGCGAGGCGCTGGTCGCGTTTACATTTATAAAACGACCTAGGGACAATCAAAACCCATGTGGGGTCCTGAATCACGCAACGTCACTAAGCACGTCACGACTGTACGGAATTCCGATACAATTAAGTCGACCCCTGAGATTTTATCTGGATTTTATTTTTACTTCCAGACACCGCAACAAAACTACAGGTAAAACGAAGTTTCCGCGAGTTGCAACTTGTGGGTCTAGTGTGCGGCACACACTCCTTTTTCAGCGACAAACACAAAAATGTGTCACCATATGGCACCAGACTCACGCTACCGGACTGACCACCCTCGAGAAACAATAAGGACAAGCTGCCCTATAGGACTGTGGGTTCTTGCCTTACAGGGTTGCCACATCGAAAAAAATAGTGAGTGACTTTTGATCGACAACAGAGAGTGAATTGGGAGTGAAATTTTCTTTTCATGAAAAAATTTGAAATGGTCGCTTTTGGTCGGAATCACTGCTGCAAAAATGGCACACCTTGGTTTTGTTTTCATGAGAAAAACGTGGAATTGTCGGAGTCACTGCTGGAAAATGACACATCTGAGTTGCGTTTTATTTGAAGTTCATAGTACAGCGGACTGTTCGTTGTCGTTTTATTCGCCAGCGGGCCGTACGCTGGGGAGGCCCCGGGATGCCTAGTTTCGTTTTCTTTGCCAGCGGGCCGTCCGCTGAGTGCCAGCGGACCCGCTAGTTTGTACGCTGGCTGAGGCAGAGGACAGTTCAGCGTACCTTCTGACGTAGTCCGTCAGGAATAAAACGACTATTAACAGTTCGCCGTCCGCTCCCGCTGTACTATGAACTTCAAATAAAACGGAACTCTGGATGATCTCTGAAATAGAGTGAATTTTAGGTCCTACTTAGGACAACAGTGACAAAAACAAAATAGAGTAATTCACACTACCGTCCAAAATGTGGCAACCCTGTTGCTTTATCTCATAGCCGTGGGTTCTTGCCTTACCTCATGGTCCTTATTCAGCAGGCTGAGAGACCAGTGCTGATTCGGGACGCCAAATCGCTGATACTCGGCCTGAATGTCAAACTGATACCAACCCATCGACCGGCGGATTGAGCTGCGACTCGGCGTGTAGTGGAAACAGTACAAACTCTCAATGTGCACTGGAAAGAAAACAAGGCCCATCTATCAGTTCCCGGTGTTTAGTCCTGAGTGATAATCACTATATGCGTGGATGACAGAGCTGATTCAATGGGAAACGGCAGCGTTGGAGTAAGAGATCTGGGCACACGGGCACTAAAGGAGCCACGGTTAATTAATGGGGTTCAACGTGGCAAGTTCATGTTTAACACGGGTTAGTGTATGATCAGTTAGGAATGTGCGCTGGAAAGAAAATCTATCAGTTCCTCGTGTTTAGTCGTGAGTGTTAATCATTTTATGCGTGGATGACAGAATTGATTCAATGGGAAACGGCAGCGTTGGAGTAAGAGATCTGGGCACACGGGCACTAAAGGAGTCACGGTTAGTTAACGGGGTTCAACGTGGCAAGTTCATGTTTAACACGGGTTAGTGTATGATCAGTTAGGAATGTGCACTGGAAAGAAAATCTATCAGTTCCTCGTGTTTAGTCGTGATTGTTAATCATTTTATGCGTGGATGACAGAATTGATTCAATGGGAAACGGCAGCGTTGGAGTAAGAGATCTGGGCACACGGGCACTAAAGGAGCCACGGTTAATTAATGGGGTTCAACGTGGCAAGTTCATGTTTAACACGGGTTAGTGTATGATCAGTTAGGAATGTGCACTGGAAAGAAAATCTATCAGTTTCCGGTGTTTAGTCGTGAGTGTTAATCACTTTATGCGTGGATGCCAGAGATGATACAATGGGAAACGGCAGCGTTGGAGTAAGAGATCTTGGTAGTTATTACCTGTAACTGCACTTCATCTCGTACTAAAATTTTTACATATTACATCAAAGAATAATAAATTAATAAGTCAGGATCAAGCTTTACAATTTCTCTTTAAAACTCTTATAAAAATGAAAGGTATTTAGACTTGGTAGTTATTGAAGAAATTAGTGAAGCAACAAAACACTCTTCCATTCGGGATTTGATTTTAGAGAAGAAGCATTCTTTTATCGATTTAAATATATTTTACTTCTCTTCGTTCTATAAATTAATAAATTTGTTAATTAATAATGGGGTTCAAGGTGGCGAATTCAACTTTGACAGGGTTCACTGTATGGTCAGTTAGGACTTGGAAATAAATGTTTAACCTCTGACCACCATCCGACTATTTTCCCAGACTCTGGGGATCCAGACCAAACCCTACACAAGGAAAAGAGGAGCTATCATTGACAAGCTACGGCTTCTTCAACTACCGATTAAATCAACCGAAAGACACTTATCTTCGTTTGTGCCTTTTTATGGTGCCAAGTGCCATATAGCGATCGCAATTTCTGTCCGTCCGTCGGTCTGTCGGTCCGGGTTTTGCAAGTTCGGGCACTTCCATATAAGCTACGACGATGAAACTTGGCACCCATATCAAGGACCCGGCCAGATTAACTGAGAAAAAGTCACTTCCCCGATCCGACCATGTGGGGGGGGGGGGGGGGGGGATGGGGTGGAGGGAGGGGGAATCCGGAAACTTGAGGTATGTATAACTTTGGACGGTTGATCAGATCTTAATGAAACTTGATATTTGGAAAGGCCTCGCGTCTCAGACGACCCAGTTCAATTCCGGACCGGATCCGGTGACTGGGGGGGAGCCGGAAATCTTGGGAAACGCTTAGAGTGGAGGGATCGGGATGAAACTTGGTGGGAAGAACAAGCACAAGTCCTGGATACATCGCTGATATAACCGGACAGGATTCGGACACTGTAGGAGAGGTGGAGGGGGTCCGGAATTCCGGCGATCCCGCGAGTTCGGTACTTCCTGCTGTACTATGATGACAAAACATGGCAGGCATATCAGGGACCCGAACAGGTTGACTTGAGTATAGTCTTTTCTTCGATCCAACTACCGTGGAGGGAGTGGAGGGATGGGGAATCCGAAATCTAGTGGCATACACAACTTTTGAACGGGTGATCAGATTTGAATGAAAATTGACAAGTGGAAAAAGCTATCGTCTCGCTACTTGTGGGGGGAGCTGGAGTCGAGGAATCGGGATGGAATTAGGCGGGGAGAATAGTCATAAGCCCTAGATACGTTCGTGATAGAACCAGATCGTATCAGAGCTCTTTGGAGGGTGTTGGAGCCATTTGGAGGGAGTTTCCCGGAATTCCGGTGATCACGAGTTAAGATATTTCCAGATGTGCTACGGATGATGAAACATGGCAGGCATATTAGTGACCCGACCAAATAGACTTAGGGATACGATACAATGCCCTAGGATCCGTTCCTGGATCCGACCATTTTTGGGGGAACTGACGGAAGGGTAACGCGAAAATTAACACGCGGCCATGGTTGGGGCAGTTGGAGGGGCGGAAACTTTGTGGCATACGGTACACAATAATCAAACGAATGGGCTGAATGGGATGCAAGTTTGACAGTCCCGAGTTTGTGCTGTCTAGGTTTTTATCTGTCGTCCAAACCGGATCCGGCCACGGCAGGAGGAGGATGAAGCGGGAACAGTAAATTTACAGATACGTTCCGATTCGAGTCAAACTTGATGGACGGGAAGAGGAGGCCGATGAGATGTTTATGTGCTCGAGTCCCATCAGGCCACGGGGGGGGGGGGATAGTCCCGGAAATTTAGTGGCTCGCAAAGTGGTCAAACGAGGAGAGCGATTTCAAGGAAACTTGGAAAGTAGAGAATTCAAGTGCCGTAGATGGCATATTTTATAGTGCGGACCGCATCCGGGCACGGTGGGGGAGGGTCTAGGCACCCCTCCCAGGCTAACCTCCCCCCCCCCCTCGGTCGGATCGGAAAACTGATTACTCCCAAGTCAGTTTGATCGGGTCCCTGATATGCCTGCCAAGTTTCATCTCCCTAGCACATCTGAAAGTACCCTACCTTGTCATCGTTGGACAGATCGACCGACCGACAGACGAAATTGCGATAGGTATATGGCACTTGTGCCAGAGGCTGCAAGTGGCATACAAATTGGTATGTAATCGTAAGTTATATAACGCGGATATTAAAGAATATGGGATAAAAGTAAATTAAATATGGGTTTATTTTATAAAAAGTTAGGGGACGTGAAAAGTTATAAGTGGGTAAAAATATATTAAATTAATGTCAATGAGGGAAAAAGGAGTAGCCACAAAAAATACGATTGTGATTTCGCTGTTTGTTTTGAAAATTTAAAACAATTCAAATTGCAAAAGATGCTATGGGGAAAAAACAAGAGCTATAAACTCATACGGCACTTGCAAGGTTGGTTCAGAGGATGAATTGGCATTTGCCTTTTTGTGGGTTTGTTCTGAGATTAGCAAAACCCGTTAGTTATATTTACGACACTGGGCAAGGCCTGTCTTCAGGCTACAGCCAAAAATCGAAACCTGTGTCGCACCTTATTCCCCCCCCCCAGCCCCCGTTACATCCAAGAGGCTCACCTGGTTGACACATGGCAGTCAGACTTGTGTAGAGGTCATGACAGTCACGCTCCTTGACAATGATAAACGTTACGGACAAAAAAGTCTTGCATCGTATCAGTAGAGGGGCTCCAACGGTAGAAAGCGGGAGTTTCAAAACCACGCCGATGTGTGGGAGAGCGACCTGAAAGACAAAAGAAAAATATAATAAAAATATTTTATAGTATAATAACTTCCGACATCGAGGCTGATCTCGAAAAGTAACATCGAGACGGACAGTGTAAATAATCTATCCGAGCCGGAGGCGAGGTAGGTTGTCAAAATCTCTACCGAGTTGAGGTGAGGTTAATATTTTTAAATGGCCGTCGAGTTGTACTTCCGATGTCAACCGAGATGGAGGTAAGTTAACTGTTATAACTTATCGAACAGACCATTAACCATGCACATCATCCCACGTCTCACAGTTAGTTATATTATGATAATCTCACACTGAAAGTTAGTGGTCTATATGACTCAATATCAACCTCTCTGGAGGTAGATACGACTGCATATCACCTCTCTGGACGTAGAAGTAGATATGACTTCATACCAACCTCTCTGAATGTTGGTATGAAATCATATCCACTGCTAACTTTCTGTGTGAAGATTATCGTAATGCAACTGACCGTGGGTCATATGGTGGTATGCATTACATGCTTGTTCGAGAGAAGTTATAGGTTTTTCACACATTCAAATAGAAACCCGAAATCCGTATCGGAACCTGTAATATTAATCTGAATCTGGTACTAATCCAATCTTCAACTTCTGCTGGACATAACATTATCTTTTTCCGACGGTTACCATCAATACCAGCCAAGATTTCAGACTTTGGAACACTTTCTTTCTTACAAATTTGTAAAGACAAAGAAAAATTAATAGTCGCAAGGATTAAAAAATCGGCCGGTATTTGACTCAAATAAATAAAATGTTCGCAACGATGAAAAAGGAACATTGTCCAATATGCATGCAAATATTTTCATTTAATGATCGGAAATTTTAAGTTCATGATTGTTGATTCTTTTGGTAGAGTCTCTTTGTCTAAAAATCTTTGTCTTTACTAAATATGCGCTGATTTGGAATATAGTGATTAAGCCCCTCACAAGCCTAGTTTCTGAGGCCGCAATATTTACCGTACGTGTGTGTTTTCCTAGTTATGTTAATTCAAATTCTTCACGATCAGTTTTTAGTATTAAATAATGAACTGATTATTGAAACGAACTCGAGAAAAACAAAGAAATGAAAAACAAGGACCGAAAATGGAAAAATAGTCAAGGGCAGAGATGCGAAGGTCCTGGGCAATAGATGATAGCTTCGAGCAAGGATAGGCCGGTAAAAAGTTTGGAAGCAACGCGAGAAAATCTTAGAAAAAGGTGCAAAACAAATTTGCAATATTTAAATAAAAGGTTCTGATTCGTTTAAATGTTTCCGACACAGGATAAGAAATCTATATCATCAATTTCCTGTCTGTTGTAACTTAGACATCGAATTAAACTGTCCATTTATTATCAGCAGAGCAGAGGCCCTTCACGACAAAAGAGTAACAGTGCTTTTCGTATATCTCCCAGGACTCCCCGGCACAATCAATATTAACGACAAAAGCAATTACATTAAGTACGTCGCAAGCCTTAGAAAACGGTCCGTCTAATCCGAATAATGGAAGACGTTTTGAAGATTCCGGGAAATAATTCCCGAGCTTTTAGAAACGTGAGAAATTGATCAGAGCGCCGGAACTACGCTTATAAGTGGCAGAGGGAACGCATCCGATCGTGCTGCTATATACAGAACTATAACGAACGAAGAGGGGAGGGGAAGAAAGGAAGAAAGATTTGTTTTTTAAGCACTATCCCAATATAAAAGTCTGCTGGGCATGCAAAGCACAAACCCGTCCCGGCTGTTTTCAGCCTTGGTCGGCCCCTTGGTTTGATTAGAAACACGGACAAACTTGTATAGCCGGTATCTCCGACCAATGAGCTCCTCTCCCCTAATAAACGGGAGTCTGATCCACCTAAAAAATAGCCAAAAATGGAAAATAAAAAAAATCAGCGTAGGGCCGTTACGATGGATAAAACTGACATAGGAAGTTCGACATCTTGGAAATAAGAATGGATGGAACAATTAGGGAGTTGACTGAAGCAGTAACACAGGTAATCCGTGCCAGTACGATTCCTAGAAAAGAACAATGTAAAAAGTTTGTCCGTATAAAGACTAAAGTTAACTGCAGTATTTGCTACTCGGATTACTCTTAGCTCTACGCAGATAAGACTAATACCAAATAGAATTAAGATGAATCGGAGTAGCAAATACTGCAGTTAACTTTAATCTTTTTACGGAGGGACTTTTTACAGTGAAGGCGGGGAAAGGTAATTCGACTAGTAGGTTATAAGTCCGTAAAGAAACCTAGACTTTTTAATCCTAATCCAATCATCAGAGTCTGGTTCATACAAAGTCACACGTCACAGATAACAGCCCAGCTTAAAGTTTAACTGAATAGCCAACATATTTTTGCGTCATTTAACTGAATACACTGAATAATAAAATTTGGATTCTGCTAAGGGATTTTTTTATTTTCCAATATTTGCTCTAGTTAGACGTTTAGAATATTTGCGGCCCTCCCCACAATGTAAATTCTACTATGCCGCGAGAAATTTTAATCTGAACACAAACACGGCTTTTCAGTGGGCAGTGGTGAGCTTGGTGGAGACTGCTTAGTGCCTGAACAAAAAAAATCATAAATCTTTCTGGTTGGGCATACATCACAAATAAAAGTGCATAGAGGTACCACAAATCACACGGAAATTCCACTATATGGAAGTCGATTTTTCGTGAATAGTGGAACAACGAAGTGACGCAAAAAATCAACGAAGAAACCAACGAAAATGGGGTTTTTATAGGCCAACGAATATACTGAAATAAACGGCGAATACTTCGAGAGGACAACCGCCCCGAATATTTCGAGAGGATAACGCCTCGAGCTGCTCGGCACGGTCGCTTGCCTGTGGAATGGAATTTTTCAGCAGTCATTCGCTCGTATCGAGCGAGAGCAATCTTAATTGTTAGTCGCAGCTATTGGTGAGTGGCTCGCTGTCTTTATTTTAGGCTTTCAATTCTTTCAATTTTATTTTAATCTTTGGTTTCTTGTTGGTTTTTTGGTTGGTTTTAGTTTTCTTGGCTGTTGATCTTCATCCTCGTTTTGGCATTTTTTCTCGAAATTTTCTGTCTGCGCTGAAGAAGGGAGGCGGTTATCCTCTCGAAATATTCGCCGTTTATTTCAGTATATTCGTTGGCCAATAAAAAACCCATTTTCGTTGGTTTCTTCGTTGATTTTTTGTGATATGTCCGGCTAATGTTGTTTACGAAATTATCAACGAAGTGACGCATTTTCAGCGGGTCTTCAAGCCAATTTAAGTGAATAAGTGATGGGTAACTAGAATGTCCTATCCCAGCCCTTTTCAAATAAACTTTAAGTAATGAATTCCAAGCAAGAAAGGAAATACAAATTCATGAAGACGTCCAAGATGTTCATAAGGACGAACTAAAAGACGGTCTCAAAATACGCTGTGTCTGCTTCAAACCAGCTTTGATCCTATTTCCGGACAACTGTGAGTCTTTCCACCACAGTATCACAATATTATGACAAAAGCGCGAGTAAAATCACTTCCTTGAGTTGTTAGCTGTAGTCCCCCACCCCCTTGCTCACTGCTTGTTCATTTCGAACGGTTAAGTACTGGTGGGATTCCTGAACCCCTACCACGAGTAGGCTAGTACATATTTATATTTTAAAATACTATTTTAAAATATTAATTTACATTTTATAATATTTTAAGCTATGGACAAGAATATCTGATACATCACATATTTTATCTTTCAGACATCGTGGAGTTGAGCGAAGCAAAAGCTGAATGTTTATACTGGATTAAGAAGTCCATGTTTGTATCCGGACTTTAAGTTGATATTCAATACTCACGAATATGCCCTTGCTAATTATTCACGGACGAATTCTCACGCTATGGAAGGAACTTGGGAATCCTTCGGCGGGGAACAGTACGTAGGTGATAAGCAAAGAGACAAGGACTAAGAAATAAGTAACGTGAAGGAAGAGAGTATACAGGCAGCTTTGCTCCTCTTTATGACACTCCATGAAAAGAAAAGTTTTACTATATAAGAGTTGGTTTCCAACGAAACAGCGTATTATGCGGCTTAGGGTCGGGGAATGGTTCTGACGGGGAAGTAATTGGTTAACCAACGAATTTCGACATACAGTTGGAAGGTACGGAACTTCGAATCGTCGAAGTATGGAAATCCAAAGCTCAGGCATGCCACCGACAAGTACCCATCTTAGATGGAAAGAAGAAGAGACAGGTGACTCCAAAACAAAATACAGAATAATCTCCACCCTTTCAACGAACCAAAAGAGCAGCAAAAACAGCAGTAGTGTCCATAACGAAATCGCAGCACCGACTTTAACTCCAAGCAACTTTCAGGGAAAAATTCACAAAATCAGATACTTAAGGAAGAATCTTTAATTGTTTTTCCAAAAGCAGATCAAAATAACACTAGAGAGCACCGCCAAGACTTGAAAAAAGTGACACACACTCGAATAATAGCGACACTAGCACCACTAGCGATAGAGAACATATTTACCGAAACTCATTACGTCGTCCACCAACGCTTGCTTCGACAACTTCATATTCTGAACATTGCAAAAAAATTATACAGCCTTCATTGTTTCCTTGGTGTGTGCAGACCGCACACTTGCATTACAGGAAATTTCTAAACCCGCAAGTTTGTCTCGCTTTCAATGCCGCAAGCCTAGTGGGCGGCGCTACACGTTTAGCCCGTTTGCAAAGCATGGAAAAACATAGGTCTTGGCGCTACTCTCTAGTGTTATTTTGCTCTGTCCAAAAGTTCATTTTCCAGCTTGAGCCTGAAGAGGACCCTTGCCAAGGAGGGCCGAAATATAGCTTTAATGTGGCAGATGGCACTTTACACAAGGGACTTGTACCGTGACTAATAAACCAGAAACAGTTTTTTCGAATGTACTTTAGAAGTCTAGGACCCATTGTCGGAGCCACGTAGAGCGTCAAAGATCATATTATCACTGTCAGATGTTTCATAGCAGATAACAAGAGAATGCGCGTTTTCAACAGATAATGCGTAACAGATAACACTTCGGATGTTACCATTTGAATTTGAAAATGTTATGCATAATAAGCTACCATCAGGAAGAACCGAAAAACCGCCAAAAAGAATCTGCCGAGTTTTCCGATATCATGACGATAAGGAGTAGATGCTTTTTTGGCTCTTCCAAACAAAACCTGTTATGCATTACATTTCACACAACATAGATAACATCCGAAGTTTTATCTGTTACGCATTATCTGTTGAAACAGCGTATCCTCGTGTTATCTGTAATGAAACTTCTGACAGTGATGCAGTCAGCTAGGGCTGAAGGAATAATTACATACAAACTCGATTGTTATCAATCTTTTAGACTGATAGACAATAGCCCAATGGGGAAACCAATAAGACATTTTTAAACATTTTAAATATGACGCTTTGACGGCCAGTCCAAAAACTGTAGCAGAAATGATTTTAAAAAGGGCTTAGATAGGACAATCCTGATACCCGTCACTTACTCACTTAGATAGGCTAGAGAACCCGATGAAAACGCGTTACTTCATTGCTATGCTATTCGGGAAAAAAATTTCAAATAGTGGACTTTTCCTGTCGGAATCGTGGTACCTTTACGCGCTGTAACTATGTATGTACGCTTGACGAACAAGACCCAAGGTTTCGATGGGATCCCAAAAATCTAATATATCATCAAGACAACTGGGTCTTCTCTTCGCCAGACCAAGTCTTCGCCAGGCTAATCATCAGAGAAAACCAAGTTCAGATATACCTCTATAAGACATATCTATTTTGACAATACTGACCGAAACTTCCTGATTTATTTCTGCCAAATTTCCGGTTTAGGCCGAATTCCGAGCGAACTACTTGTCCAGCAAAAAAAGAAAAATTCAGGCCGAATTCAGCGTATGTCCTTATCGCTAAAAAGAACATCTAATCAATTTCAAATTAAACTCTAACGTATAAAAAAAAACGGTTACAACCGGATTCCGGACGAATCATATGTCTGGTTAAAAAATGATTGTCATATACAGGATCAGCGTCTTTTGTTACCCCTAAATCTGTCATCTAATCAACTTCAAATAAAACTTAGTACTTTTAATAAATTTCCGGTTTTGGCCGGATTCCGGGCGAGCAAGTTGTCCGGGTTGAAAATGCTTTTCACGTAAGTGTTCAGCATGTTTACTTACCCCTAAATCGAAACATTTAATCAACTTCAAACGAAACTTTTACTTCTAACGAACTTTCCGATTTTTGCCGGATTCCGGACAAACTACTTGTTCGGCGAGAAAATGGTTTTCACCATCGTGTTCAGCATGTCTTCTTACCCCAAAATCGAACATTCAATCAACTTCAAATGAAACTTTTACGTTTAACCAACTTTCGGGTTTTGCCAGATTCCGGGCGAACTACTTGTCGGACGAGAAAATGTTTTGCATATTCGTGTTCAGCATGTCTTCTTATCCCATAATCGACTATCACATTAGCTGTTTAAAAATATTATGTTTGCCCCTTAATATGTCGGAGCCCATCTGCGAACTTGACCTTACCCTTGACCCAAAAAATCTTCACACCAAGTTTCATCAAAATATCTCATTCCCTTCGAGAGTATCGTGCTAACAGACGGACAGACGGACAACTTTACCATGTCACAGGTATCCCTCCACTTACGTTTTGGGATCCCAAAAAGAGGTACGAAAAATTTCTGTTCAGACACTAATCTGTCTACACCACACTCACCACTGGCCACTGAATAGCCGCGTTTGTGTTGAGATTCAAACTTTTCGTGTCATAGTAGAATTTGCGTTGTGGGGACGGCCGTAGATATTCTGAACGTCACTACTAGAGCAGATAGTAAAAGATTAAAAAAATCCCTTAACAGAATCCAAATAATTCAGCGTATTTAGTTAAATGATGCAAAAATAAGTTGGCTTTTCAGTTAAACTTTAAAGAAAATTTGCTAAAAAATAATAATTTAAAAAATTAAAATGAGATAATTAATTTCCAAATATTAGGGGGAAAGAGTAGTAAACTAAATAGGGGTTTATTTTTAGAAGTTAAGTGACATGACCAGTTAAAATTAATAAATTAATATTAACGAAAAAAATCAATTAACAAAAAAAGCGAACAGTGGAAAACAGATGTTCCTACGGCCCAAGCTGACTGCGAATCATATAACATATAACATATGTAATCAATTACATATAGCAATATATAACATCTATCACCGAAGTACGGAACTAATCGCCCATACATGCCGCCGACAAGTAACCATCTTAGCTGGAAAGAAGAAGAAGAGACATGTGACTCCAAAACCAAAATGCAGAAGAATCTCTACCCTTTCGACGACCGAATCGAACAGCAAAAACAGCAGCCGTGTCCTGAATGAAATCACAGCACCAACTTTAACTCCAACCAATTTTCAGAGAAGAAGTTCATAAAGTCAGATATTTAAGGAAGAATCTTTCATTGTTTTTCCACAAGTTAATTCTCCAGCTTGAGCGGCTTGAGCCTGAAGAGGACCCTTGCCAAGAAGGGCCGAAATATAGCTCGAATAAAATGTAGCTGACTTATCCGTTTTGCACCGTCAAATATAAAAAAGTGGAAAAAATTCATATGTCTGTCTGTTCTAAGCGTAAGGGGTTGGCTTATCTTCTGTTTCTTCACCCCTGCTTCTTCAGCAGGGCCCCAAAGTTCCCATCCCCCGCCCACTCACACGTAGCGAGATGAAATCTTGTCCTGTTCCCCGAAGGACAATAGCCAGCCTCATGGGACGGACCGAAACTCCCATGCACTTATTGATCGCTTGCTTTTAACTTTGGTCAAATCAACAAGTAAACTAAAAGATAAGATGGGAAGCAAGTTGCAGTGAATACAGAGTTAAAACATGCAAGAAGCCTAAATTCAATTCAATTCAATACTTCTATTCCGGTGACAAAGACCATAATTAAGCACTAATAATTAAAGTACAACTCTTACTAGAAATGATCCTTTCCCTATGAAATGATTCAGAAAAAACGTTTTTGGAAATACCATTACTTTCCACCTAAAACTAGCGATTCTCTTGTTAGCACTTGTCGACTATATCCAGCCTTCCTGCTCTCCGATGCGGTGGCTGGGCGCAAAACATTTGAAAACTGAACGTGCCTTGGTTAAAAAGTGGGAAAACTAAGCAAATAAAAGAAGGTATAAACAGAAGATTATCACATCCTTATGGATGAAAAAACTGTCATCGGACGTTGAAGATTCCGGTAAACTTTTCGTTGGGTGAAGGGAAAACTCGGCAAAGCGAAAAAGCGCTAAAAATTCGTAGTTACGAAACGAAACAATGGAGAAAGGTGGGGATTTCAGAAGCATACAATTCCATATGGGAGCTAAGTATATTATAAAAGGCAGAATAAGCAAGAGAGGTCCTTTAAATAACAACAAAGGAAAAAGAACAATCACACGTTTAACCATTCTCGATGCAGAGACACTGTTAGCGTAATGCAACTGATGAAAATTCAAAACACAAATGATTAGTTTAAAAATATTCAAATAATGCATAAAACGAATACGTCCGCTACGATGCTTTACCAGCGATATTTCGGCCCTTCTTGGCAAGGGTCCTCGTCAGGATTAATTTACAGTTGTAACATAAAAAAGTTTATAAGGTAACTGAAAAATGTTTTGACTTTCGACGAATTAAATATCACTGACCGGTAATACGCCTATGCTAGGGACTGTCGGCTGGATCCCAGGTCTTAGGGGGCTCTCTCCTTTATCCAATCGTCAGGGTTATAAATGGGTCACCTAGGTCGACTTATCCATGTATTTAGTGTTTGCTGGATCATCTTAGCAACTGAATTTCGGGAAGTTAAGGTTGGGGTTTATTTAAAAAGTATTTATAAAAGATTTATGTAAAGATAAAAAAAAGTGTTTTACAAGAATAGTGTTCTTATGTAGCCTACGTATGTGGATTGGGTTTGGGTATGATTATGGTATTAATTCTTATACACTGTAAATAGTTTCTCCGAATAAGGATGCAGTATTTGCTACTGGGATTAATCTTATCTCTACTGGGATAAAACTGATCCAAATTAGGGATAGTCTTATCTCAATAAAGACAAGATTAATCACAGTAGTGTACTGTGTGTAATTCCCCACAATGTCTATGTTTAGTGTGAGACCTCCCACATCTATGCTTCAGGAGCTTCTTACACTTTTCTGACGTATCAATTAAGGTCTTTAAATTACGTACTGGCATCCGACAGGTTGAATATTTATCCCTTGATCCTAGAAATGTAAATAGTATAACAAAGATAAATTTCTGAAACTTGTTTTTGGCATAGGACTTCCCACTGCCTAGAGTTGAGCGTTCCATGCAATAATGCTGCGCGTTATTTGAGACCGTTTTGAGGCGGCAAAGTCTTTTTCACTTTGTCACGGAAAAAGATTGACATTGCCGCCTCAAATTATTTAGTAAGTACTCGCTACCGGGTATCATCGAGAAATTGTCTGTTCTCCACAGAAAACTATCCGAAAGGGCGTACGCTCGTCTGTCGCCCTCTCATGGGCTTATTCGTCTGTTTGACCCTGAGTAGATTTTGTTTGTATGTGTTGTGTTTCCCTAATTATGTCTTCATATTTTCTTTTGTACTCCACTGTTTTCGTCTTGTACGATTTGTTGGTTAAATATAAACTATTATTATTAAATCAGTAGTTGCGTTTCTGATATCAATTCTCCTCGCGATTCTCCTCTCAATCCTCCTATTTCGCGTTTTTTTACTATTGAGATAAAGCGATTTCTCCTTTTCTTGGGAATTTGTCAGAGTCGAAAACGGAGAAAGCCTCGCAATAATCTTGATGACTAACTCTTCGCGCCGACGAAGAATTGCCGTGTGCCCACCGAAGAGCCAGAAACATCACGACAACAGACTTTGTTGATTGGCTTACACAGAACTTGAATAAGTTTAGAGGGTTCGTTTGGGTGACGTTTCCTGTTCTTCTTGAGGTTCATTGGCGTGTTTCGGACTTCGGATTGCTTCGATAGTCACTTTTTGATTCTCGTTCTCCGTTCTCCTTTCTGACTGATCAAGAAAGGGGGGATGTTATGTTTCCATCCGTACAAACCGGTACTGGCGGGTGGCTAAATTAGTGTTTTTGTCAAAAGTGAGAACTGAGAAGCGAAAAGAGCAAAAACGGTTTGTGCAAAAATACAGAACCTGATCCCAGATGAGCTGAGAGGTAGGAGCTCCCTTGAGTCATTTAAAAAAAAAAAGTAGTAAAAAATCATTTATTAGCATTACAGAAGAATAATTAAAATAAGATATGGTAAAATAAAAAAAAGGCTTAAGAATAAAATACAAATAATATATTTTTTTATTTTTTTTCATGATGGGGTGGCTTCTCCTGGGGTAAGGTGCAGGAAGGTAATTTGTTAGTTTTTTTAGAGGTAAGTTGTGTCTGAGAGTGGGAGCAGTGACCACTGTTTAAAATGTAAAGACTGTGGTTCTCGGCGTCTAGGAATGGACTGAGTGTTTTGATTATGTGTGATTTATTTTATTTTCTGTTAATAAACCCATCGAACTTGAGCTTGAACTCGGTAATCTGTACGAGAATCGATAACTGAAAACTGAGAATTCAGATAAAAAAGCAGTGAAAGTCATAACTACTATCCCGAAGCAAAATTTCAGAAATTTCTCTTCGTAACATTATTTTAATTCCAGATTTAAGGAATTACATATTCAACCAGTCAGGTGCCAATAGGTACTTTGAGAAGAAGACGAAGCTTACCCATGTCTCTTTCCGCGAGTCCAAGTCCACAAAGATCAAGTGGGTGGTTGTGAGATATAGAGTTCCCACGGGGGGTTTCTTCTTCCCACTGCGGTCCACCAAACGAACATTTTCAATCTGAAAAAGAGGAACTTGGAAAAATTTTAAAGCACACCTAGCACTACTTACTGTTTATGTTCCAATATTCAAAGCTATCTGAATACTATACAGCTAGGCTCTGCTTTTAAAAAATTACCCGCAGCCTCTCCTGTTTTAAAGGACCCATCTTGCTTATTCTGCCTTTTATAATACACTTAGCTCCCGTATCGAATTTCAAGCTTCTAAAATCCCTACCTTTCTCCTTTGTTTCGTTTCGTAACTACGAATTTTTAGCGCTTTTTCGGCCTTGTCGAGTTTTCCCATCACCCATCGAAAAGTTTGCCGGAATCTTCAACATCTGCTGACAACTCTTTCACACATAACGATGTGATAATCTTCTGTTTATTACTTATTTTATTTCATTAGTTTTTCCACTTTTTAACCAAGGCACGTTCAGTTTTCAAACGTTTTGCGCCCAGCCGCCGCGTCGGAGAGCAGGAAGGCTGGATACAGTCGACAAGCGCTAACAAGAGAATCGCTAGTTTTAAGTGGAAAGTAATGGTATTTTCAAAAACATTTTTTCTGATTCATTTCATAGGGAAAATATCGTTTTCTAGTAAGAGTTGTGCTTTGAGCCTTTTCACAGGCCCATCGACTTCTAGCAAGATCTCGGCAAAATTCAGAAACCGGTTTTACGCATCAATAGCATGATATGCGAACACTCGTTCGGAGCATAATGCGCATGGAAACTAGTGAGTCTCGGCCAGTGGAAAAATTAGTTAGGTGTTGTTAGCGGGTTCAGAATGTAACATAGGAAATTTGGATCTCCGTGTTTAAGAACTAATGAATGACGTTAAGGAAGTACGATGCATTGACATTATAGGTACGACAGGTCCTTTAAAGATGTCGCAGAGTCCTCGTGGGCGATATTTCGCCATACTTTTGTGCTAAAAGTATTCTTATACGCCGACTCCTTCTCTTGCCTGCAATGCTAGACCAAAATGCCTTCAAGTAGCATCTTCCTAAGGTAAGGGAACATTTTCTTCAAATTTCCCCAAGCTGACTGCAAATCATATTTGAATGCCCTAAATAGAGAATTGTTCAGCAGAAACTAAGCTGAAAAAAAAAATTAAAATGACGTCACGGGGGCTTTAAGTATTACTATTTTGCTAAAAGTAACATGACAAATCACGTTTAGATATGCTTTACGTGAACATTCCTAAGTCAATCTGGTTGGGTTTCTGTTACGCCTGCCAAGTTTCACCGCCTTAACCCATCTGTAGGTACCCTAACTCGCGATCTCCGGGCTGACGGACAGACGGACGGAAAAGCGATCGGTATATGGCACTTCAGTTGCAAGTGCTACAAAAAAGGCGACCGCTATTGAGTACTCTGGCTGTAAAGAACGTGGATTGCGCATCCTTGTACACATTTTATGTAACTGTGGCCTCATGCTCCGTAACCATCATTCAAGTATTTCCCTTAAGACCAATTTGGCCTATTCGGACTCACGGGGACTATCCCTTCCCGATGAAAAATTATCTCAAAATAGAAGTATGAAGTTGTACGAAAAAGTAGCATGCAGTACGAGCTGATGCTACTACATTCTTCTATGTCAAGGCTACCGTGTTACTGCATTCTACCATTTGTTCTTGATTCTACTGCATGCTAATATTAACAAGACTGGATGCTACTATAGCAAGTCAGGATGCTAATGGATACTACTGCTTACGATTGGCCCAGTCCGAGGCACATTAAATGATAGTATTCTTTACTATTACATATCAATACATGCACTTTTTCGTACAACTATCATACAACTTTTATTCAAATAATGTATACAACGGATACGTCAGCTACGATGCTTCATCAGCGATATTTCTGCCCTTCTTGGCAAGGGTCCTCGTCAGGCTGTCAATCTTCAGGTCCAACGTCGGGGAAAGAAACAAACCTGACGTTGGGCCTGAAGATTGACAGCCTGACGAGGACCCTTGCCAAAAAGGGCAGAAATGTCGCTGATGAAGCATCGTAGCTGACGTATCCGTTGTATACATTATTTGGATAAATGTTTCAAAGTCAGCTTGGGCTCAAGGAATATTTATCATACAACTACTCAGGCTATAAATATGTCATCGGGTTACGACCTTCCCCCCCCCCCCCCTCCTGTCCAAGACTTCAAGGACAACGCTGTCAGCCCGAAGGAAAAAAAAATCGATCCGATTCCTTGCTGTATGTCTGTTTTCTCACGCTTTGCTGCCAGGAATGCCATGTCTACGAAGCCAAAAGAATGCTAAGGACAACACGCAGACCATAAAGACTACTGTAGAGTTACGTTTCCTTGAAAACTTCTCCAATTCAACACTAGTTGCGTTTCTGCAGATATCATGGTATTACTACGGTAACTGGATCTGCAATTGGTCGTTTTTGCACTAACCGTGGTATCTGATATACGGTTGCTCTGCAAAAACGACAATTGTCGAAATTGCACTTTTCGAAGTCATCCCAAAAGAAAAACTGATATTCAGTGATATCACTAAGTGCCAAACTTCTTTCCCACCAATTTGACTGAAATTGATGAAAGTGAGATGACTTTTTTCAGATATCACGACAAGTTACCACGATCGGGCCGTGGTATCTGAATATCTGATACCACGATAACTGTCCAGATTCAACGAAAACTGCAAAAACGCCTTTTGACCGTGGTATCAGATACCACGATAACTGCGAAAACGACTTTAGACCGTGGTATCAGATACTATGGTATCTGCAAAAACGCAACTACTGCCTTGGTTTTGTTTATCGTCTCTCGAACAGCCAAATAAGATGACAAATTTTGAACTTAATAACTGCTATGAGCCAAGTGTTTCTGCTTTCTTCTGACATAGTCAGACACATCTTATGTTGGGGTGCTTCGGACGGTGATGCAAAATTATTCCAACACTTTTGACACCGTTGTTTTGCCGTTAGAGGGTGCTTTAACGGAGCAACATGGAGCAAAAGATTCAAAATAGACATCGGGCCATGGAGCTTTGTAGGGGTCGACAATTATTCTGTTCACTTTTTATGGCACTTGCCTTCCGGCCAAATACCGACCACTTTTCCGTCTGTCGGTCGGTCGGTTAGTCCGGTGATCGCGAGTTAGGGTACTTCCAGATGTGCTAGGATGATCAAACTTGGCAGGCATATTAGGGACCCAACCAAGCTTAACTTGGAAAAAGTCACTTGCCCGATCAGACCATCATGGAGGGAGGGAGGGGAGCCGGAATCCGGAGTTTATTGACATGCATTACTTTCGAACGGGTGGGTTTGGAAAGACGGCATGTCTCAGATGTCACATATCAAGTCTGGACCGAATCCGATGAATGTGGGAGGGTAGTTGGAAGGGGTAACCGGAAATCATGTGACACGCTTAGAGTGGAGCGACCGGGATGAAACTTGGTGGGAGGAACAAGCACAAGCCCTAGGTATATCTTTGACATAACGGACCGGATTCGTGCACTGTGGGGGGAGTTGGAGGGGGGTTCCGGAATTCGGTGATAAGGAGTTAAGTTACTTCCAGTTGGGCTAGGACAGTGAAACTTGGTAGGCAAGTCAAGGATCCGACCAGATCAACCTGGAAATAGTCAACTTCCCGATCCGACCACCGTGGGGGAGTGGATGGAGGGGGAATCCGGGATTTTGAGGAATGTATAACTTTGGAACGGGTGATCGGATGTTAACGAAACTTGATATTTGGAAAGACCACGGGTCTCGGATGTCCCGTTTCAAATCCGGACCGAATCCGATGAATGTGGGGGGGGGGAGTCGGAAGGGGTAACCGGAAATCGTGTGACATGCTTAGAGCGGAGCGATCGGGATGAAACTTGGTCGGAGGAAGCACAAGCCCTAGGTACATCATTGACAGAACGGATCGGATTCGTACACTGTGGGGGGGGGGGAGTTGGAGGGGGGTCCGGAATTCCGGCGATAAGGAGTTAAGTTACTTCCAGGTGGGCTAGGACAATGAAACTTGGTAGGCAAGGCAAGGATCCGACCAGATCAACCTGGAAATAGTCAACTTCCCGATCCAAGCACAGCGGGGGAGTGGAGGTAGGGGGAATCCGGAATCTTTAGGAATGTATAACGGGTGATCGGATCTTAACGAAACCTGATATTTGGAAAGACCACGTGTCTCGGATGTCCCATTTTAAGTCCGGACCGGATCCGATGAATGGGGGGGGGGGGCGATAATCTTGTGACGCGCTTAGAATGGAGCGATAGGGATGAAACTTGGTGGGAAGAACAAGGACAAGAACTAGATACATCAGTGACAAAACAGGACCGGGCTCGGGCACTGTAAGGGGAGTTGGGGGGCGGGTCCGGAATTCTGGTGATCGCGAGTTAAGGTACTTCCGGATGTGCTACGGCGAAGAAACTTGGCTTGAACATTAGAGACTTGACAAGATTGGCTTAGAAATTGTCACTTCTTAGATATCACCATATCTTAAAGTACTAATCCTAACCTTAAAGTACTAATCCTAACAACAAAGTACAAAAAATACATTTAAGCAAATTATACATTTTGCTCAAAAATTAATTTTAGCACCCTTAAAGTGCGTTTCTTAACCGAAAAGTAAAAAAAAATACATTAACCAAACGACATACATTCGTGATTCACAAGGGCCCATGATCATTTTTGGCCCAAGGGTTTTGCTTACAAGTGAATTTCTTAAAGTGCAAACTTTGCGGTTAGGATTAGTACTTTAAAGGACACCTGAATGAAGAGTACCAAGTATCATCCCTATCTGTATGACTTCCGTTAACATTGCCTGCAGAAAACCCAATTCAAATACGAAATAGTGTTTCCAAGCTATGATTTTTGCTCCATTTTGCATCTGTCCTTATTTCAGTACAGAACAATTTTAGAAATGAACACATGTCTCCAATCAACCCTTATTCTGGACTATTTTTTAACCAGTTAATCCCAAACATATATCTAGAAGAAATTCCAATACGATCCGGCCAGCGCTGTACAAGATTTGAATGCATGTGCAAACCTCCAGAAACGAACATCCCTATTTTGAAAACGTCACGTTCAGGAGAAGAATGCTCTACGTGACCATGTCTGTAAATGCATTCTCCATGGTGTGTTCAAGTTCAAGTATGGTTTCATTGTTCAGGTGTCCTTTAAGGGATGGTCGGATCTGAGAAGTGGATATTTCTAAGCCAATCTTGTCAAGTCTCTAATGTCCAAGCCAAGTTTCATCGTCCTAGCACATCTCATTTCTAGCGCCCTCAAAGTTCGCATCATCACAGCCAAGTTAAAAATAAAATACTTTTTACCAACGATAAATTCTCGTGACTTCCAAAGGTCCATGATCATTCTTGTCTCAAGGATTTTGTTCACAAATGATCACAACAAATCCCCAAAATTCCTACTTTCATCCTCTTACCCAGCCTTGCAAGTGCCATTTGAGCTTCTAGCTCTTGTTTTAATCACGTGTTTTATAACCCAAGTTCATACCTATCTTTCGAATAATAAGCATATTTTGTTTTTGAGCTGAGTCTGCACTTAGGCCTACTAAACTATAGCTTATCTATTTGGATATGCCAAATGTACAAATCCGGCAGAACCTCTAGTAGCTAAAGTTTCCGACACTCAGAATGGATTCCCTACCCTTGATATCCCGCCCATTCATCAGTTCTGCAGAGAACAAGACCAAAGGTTTCGATGGGATCCCAAAAATCTAATATTTGATCCAGGCAATTGGGTCTTGTCTTCGCCAGATCCAGTCTTTGCCAGGCTAATCAACAGAGAAAACCAAGTTCAGATATAAGCCATAAGCTCTATAAGCCATATCTATTTTGACGATACTGACCAAAACTTCCTGCTTTACTTCTGCCAAATTTCCGGTTTCGCCCGAATTCCGAGCGAACTACCAGTCCAGCAAAAAAAAAGAAAATTCGGAAACGAATCCAGCAACATCTAATCAACTTTAAATAAAACTCTGACTAAAAAAAAAATTCCGGTTAAAACCGGATTCCGGACGAATTACATGTCCGGGTAAAAAATGATTGTCATATACAGACTCAGCGTCTCTTCTTACCCCTAAATCTGACATCTAATCAACTTCGGATAAAACTTTTAACAAACTTTCCGGTTTTGGCCGGATTCCTGGCGAACTAGCTATCCGGTGAGAAAATGGTTTTAACCATCGTGTTCAGCATTTCTTCTTACCCTTAAATCGAAAATTTAATCAACTTCAAATGAACCTTTTACTTTTAACCAACTTTCCGGTTTTTGCCGGATTCCTCACGAACTACTTGTCTGACAAGAAAATGGTTTTCACCATCGTACTCAGCATGTCTTCTTAGCCCATAATCGACTATCACATTAGCTGTTTAAAAATATTTTGTTTGTCCCTTAATTTGAAACCCCTCCCCCACCCTCAAATATAGGGCTACAAAGCCCATCTTCGAACTTGACCTGTACTTTGACCCAAAGGATCCTCCCATCAAGTTTCATCAAAATATCTCAATCCACTCGAGAGTTATCGTGCGGACAGACGGACACACAGACGGACAACTTTTGCGATGACATAGGTATCCCTCCACTTACGTTTTGGGATCCCGAAAACCTGATAAATTCCAACCAGAAACGCAGGCAGTGTAGAAGTCGTAGATGATTCAACATACACCGGATTCCGGTGGCAGATTGGCAGTGCAGGTTACACAAACGACCAGAAGTGTCATTAATGAGCTGATTGCAATAAAGCCCCACTCTATGAGTGAGGAAAATTGACTCTAACGATCAATAGCTTGATCTAAGTCCGGCAAATTTAATCAAATTGTTGCAGTCTAAACCGACAAATCCGCTTCCGTATGATATTTTTCTACACAGGTCTATCTTTTTTTTATCCCAGAGAAGCTAAGGGGAACATCCAGTAAATAATGTAACAAGCACCTTCATTTCCTTGAAAGTCGCCACCTCTTCAAACGTCTTTTCAACGCTTTCATTAATCCAACTCATCATCCGTCCGTACATGGACGCCCTCAAGTTCCGGAAATCAGCCCCATCGCTAGTACTCATCTGGGCATTTACACCAGTTTCCGATATAAGGGGTACGGAAGCTCTTCTCTGTACCGCACCACTTGAGGGTAAGGGTTCAGTCATTGTCTCTACGGCAGTGTTTTCCATAAGCTCTATGGTTTTCTTCATAGCGTCCCACATGACGTTATCTATCTATTGTAGATTATGTTGTGAGGTCACGTTATGCCTAACAAACGCTTAGCGCTGAGATTCAAATATCTATATTCACTTGCACATCAAAAAGAGGCAAATATCTTGTTTCTTTCCGGGGTAGGAACTTAAAAACTTAATGAAATCTCTCTCTGTCCGACAGAAGTCGCAATTCACTACGAACGCAAACGCACTCCACTTATTAAACAGACAGTTTTCCTTTTAACCCGATCATCTCCCCGGGCTAGTTATAAACGCCTAGCAAGTCATGTCATAAGACCCTCCCGTGTTTTATCAGTGCAAGAACTGAGCAAACTACTGAGATCTCACTCCGTCCGGTCTGACTCGCAATTCACTACCACAAAAGCATCCTCTGTCCCAAACGCGCACTACCTATTACACTTTTGGTTTCATTTGAACCTGATAGCTTTCCTCTCGTGCCTTATTATAAATGCTTAACTGTGCAAAAGGTTGGGCACGTCACAGACTCACAAATGCAAAAACATGAGTTAGAGAAGTTCACTAATGGCAGCTTCAACCACGTGCGGTATTCCCATTGCACAAGTGAGTAATCACAAACAGTTGTGGACTAGTCCTATCTACTTCACCGTAGCTCTGCTGCTACTACAGTCACTTCAGCAGATAATCATCATCCGTGTCAATCCAATCACACTTTCAATATTGCCTTTGTCTTCCCGTCAAACGACTGTTACTTCACCCTTTCACTATAGCCTTCAATGCCTTTTATCTTCGAGGTCTTATAAACTGTTCTATTCTCTATTTGGAGTTAAGAAGCCGGTGAAGTTCCCTGTTAGAACACCAAGATCACACATTTGTATGCAACTGTCAACGTGCTTGTTTTCGCTATTACCACAATGAGAGAGCACCGACTGTTGCCATCCTGAACCGCGCGGTAGCGACTTCCCCCCTCCGCATCACTTGCAACAGAACACAAAAGTCGCAGGAACTGATATTCTGTCGCTAAAGATCTTTCTAGGCCGGAGTCTAGAACATTACTGGATCTGGAGAGAAATAGAAAACGGAATCCTGAATCGGCGTAAGCTGAGATCGATGCGCACTATCGACCCCTCAAAATAGTCTTATCGCGTGAAATACTGTTGATTTCAAAACATAATGGGGAGGGGGGGAGGCAGCCTTAAAGCACAACTCTTACTAGATATGTTCTTTCCACAATGAAATGTCCCAGAAATACCGTTTTTCGAAAAACCATTACTTTCCACCTGACATTAGCAATTTTCTTGTTAGTACTTGTCGACTCTATCCAGCCTTCCCGCTCTCCGATGCGGCTGCTGGACGCAAAATATTTGAAAACTGAACGATCCGTGGTTAAGATGTGGGAAAACCAAGCAAAAAAAAAAAGTCCAGAAGGTAGACCTGATGGCCTACCATGTCCTCATAAATTAAAGACAAAACGTTGAAGCTTCCCATGCCTTATTCGCGAAGAGTTTTCGGAGGACCCTTGAAACTTTCGGCGAAGTTTGCGTTGCGTAACTGACAAAACTCGGCTCGGCCGAAAAAGAGCAAACAATTCGTCGGTATAAAGGGAAATCTTAGAATTCCATACGGGAGCTAGGGATAGTATAACAGGCAGAATAAGCAAGAGGGGTCCTTTAAATAAATGCTTTCGCGTAGTAATAATAATAATAATAATTTATTTTTAACCCACAAATCGTACAGTGGAGTACAAGAGAAAATATGAAGACATAATTAGGTAAAACACAGCACAAACAAACAAAATCTACTTAAGAGTCAAACAGACGAATAAGTCCATGAGAGGGCCACAGACGAGAGTACGCCGTTTCGGACAGTTTTCTGTGGAGAACAGACAATTTCTCCGCGATATCCGGTAGCGAGTACTTACTAATAATACTAATAGTAGTTGTGCAGCAATAAAAGCTCTTACTGAAATTTAATGATGAGATAAGATAAAATACGATGTATACACGCTAAGAGCCAACGGCCATGGCAAATACATTTAAAAATTAACACAAACAAACAAACAAAATATTCCCTGTAAGCACCCATCCCTATGGGCTAGGAAAACCCTGAAGAACATCTCCGTGACACTTCACTTCCATCCTTCGTCCACCGAAACCAGAGGTTAATCTTGGCTCAACCACCGTGAATACTTGCTATCATAATTATTTGGAGATCCCGAGCAAACCGGGATGGTGCCACTACTTTTTTGTAGGAATTACCTGATGACTCCATTACGAGCCGTTCGAACATAAACATGATGCTTGATTAGCATTTGTTATAAGTAAAACAACTAATTAAAATCAAGAAGGAAGATCTTACGGACACTTTATTTCCCCATTTAGAGCACGGACAGCACGTCCCATACGGACACCTATACGCTGTACGCTGCTTGAATACATACAAATATTATATAAAAAGATTAATCCGGTGGTTTTTTACCTCCGGTTTTTGGTCTGACATCCGACCCAGGGAAACTACCACTGTATCATTTTTTGATTGGCTGAGTCTTGGGATACGCCCAATTCGGCTCTGATGTGCGTTTTAACACTGATAATCACCCCCGTGACCAATTTTATCATTTATTGTTTTATTTGGTTTGTGTTTTCCACCGTAATATTGGTTCAGTGACCATGTTTACCAGTAAGAAACAGTTAAACCCTGGATTTACGATCACTTGGTATAACCATTTAGCGCCTTATTATTTGCAACATTCCCCAGATACCCCCCCCCCCTTTTTCACCTGACATATCTGGGGACAGCGTAATCTGGTGTCCTTTCCTGGCTAAAATGTTTGTTTTTCAACACACAAAATGAAGCTGATGAAGCAAACAAATGTCCTTTTAAACAAAACCGCTAGTCTTTTCGCGTCATTTGCCTCCAGATTCTCATACTTGATCGGGGTCCGATCCTGATCAGGCCCAAATATTATGTAGAGGTTCGACATAGGGGGTAAAGAGACATGCTGAATTCGTTTTTTAACTTCGTTTTCTTGCTGGATAAGTAGTTCGCCGGGAATCTGACCGAAACCGGAAATTGGTAAAAATAAAGTCCATTCGCGCGTGATAAACCCATTTCTGAGATTTATTTTACTATTCAGACAGTAATTCTGCTGAAATTCACCAAAGCCCGGAAATTTGGTAGACTGGAGAATTTGAATTTTCAAGTCGACATGTAAGTCTCAACGAAACACAAAGGAGGTTAGCTCAACCGTTACGGCGTCAGACTGCAGGTCGGGAGATTCTTGGTTCGCCTCTCGGTGTCACCACTTTTTTGGTCTGCATACATTTTGCGAAGTTTTAGAGCTGCTAGGTGTCGATTTAAAGATTTGACATATTGGCTAAAACACGTGCTGAACCCATATTTGAACTTTATTTTCGTGCCGTAGCCTACAAAGAGTTAGTTCAGAATCTGGACAAAACTTTTTTTTTAAAAACGTTTTGAACTTTATTGTCCTGTCAGAGAAGTAGTTCGCCCGTAATACAGAAAAACAAGGAATTTTGTCGAAGTAAAAGACTTTTCTCAAGTCGATTAGAGATGAGATGTAGGGGATAAACATAGCCTACATGCTGAACCCGTATTTGAACTTGGTTTTCTCAGCTGATTAACTGTTTGGTCGCAATTTATCCAAAACACCACTACGTTACCATTTTTTTTTACATTTTCATGCGGTTGGATGGGGATAAATAGTAACATGTATAAATGGCCTGGCGAAGGACGCAGATCTACAAGATTGACTGTTTGGATCAAGAAATCCAGCAGATATTGAATTTTTGGGATCCCATCGAAAACTTTGGTCTTGTTCACCATGCATGTCTAATCAACTTCAGATACAATTTTTACTTTTAACAAATTTTCCGGTCTGAGTCGGATTCCGGACGAACTATCCGGAAGAAAATGATGTTCATGGCATGTCTCAGCATGTCTCTATCCCCCTAATTCGAACCTAGAATCAACTTCAGATCAAACTTCCATTTAAAAAAAAATTTCCAGTTTTGGCCAGACTTCGGCGAGAAAATAATTCTCATATTAGATTTTAAAAAATATTTTTGTCACCCTTTAATCTGAACCTCCGCCCCTAAACATAAGGCTATCGACTCATCTACGAACTTGACCTGTCCTTTGGGCTTTGACCCAATGAATCCTAACACCGCGTTTGAACAAAATAACTCATTCCCTTCGAGAGTTATCGTGCTTACGGACGGACAGACGGACAAATTTTACGAAGTCATGGGTATCCCGTCACTTACGTTCTGGGATCCCCCGATAAAAGACCAGGGGTCAGAACAGAAATACTCTGAAAACTATAACGCAGTGCCTGAAAATACACAACGGGAGTGGAGACAAAGAGTGAATGGGCATGATTACTGGCACGGATGCTTTAACGAGGTTGCCACGAGAGCAAGTATCGGTGCAGTTTTGTAGCAAACTACACACAATGGAACAAGACCAAAGGTTTCGATGGGATCCCAAAACGTAATATTTGATTCAGACAACTGCGTCTTGTAGACAGGCCTATCCGGAAAATGTAATTCTTTGACTTTTACCTACTAACATTTGTACTAGTAAAATTAGAAACAGATTAGTGCGAATGGCTAGTCACCTGAGAAAACCAAGTTCAGGTATGGATTCAGCATGTGTGTTTACCCCTATACGTCATATCTACGTTGACGAAATTGATCGAAACTAACTGCCTTCCAAATACCCGGTTTCGGCCTGATTCCGGATTTACTGCTTGTCCGGGAAAAAAACAAAGCTCAAAACGAGTTCAGCATATCTACTTACCCCTTTATCGAACCTCTAATCAACTTCAGATAAATCGAAACTAACTGCCTTCCAAATATCCGGTTTCGGCCTGATTCCGGATTTACTGCTTGTCCGGCAAAAAAACAAAGCTCAAAACGAGTTCAGCATATCTACTTACCCCTATGAATGAATGAATGAATGAACTTTATTACCCGTAAAGTGCAAAACACAAAATACGGAGTATTATGAAAGAAGCAAAACGATAAATAACGAAAAAAACAAACAAAAAAGACAAACAACAACAAAAAAACTAACACACTAACGAAACCACATGAAAAAGCTAACCAGCATCAATAACAAAGAATGTCCGCAGGGGGTCGTAAGCATGAATCAAATTAATGGTCTTTTTACAGAGGTCTTCACTCGAAGTCTGAATCCGAGAGGGCACATCTATGAGTTCAAATCGAGCAACGACGACTATGACAACTATATCGAACCTCTAATCAACTTCAGAAAAACTGGAACTTTTAACAAATTTTCAGGTTTTGGCCGGATTCCGGGCGAACTATTAGTCCGGCGAGAAAATAATTTTCATATACGGAATGCCTCCTTACCACTAGATTCGCATCTCTAATCAACTTCAGGTAAAACTTTGTAAGATTTTCCTGTTTCGGCCGGATTCCGGGCGGACTATATGTCCGGGTAGAAAATGGTTGTCATATATGGATTTAGCATGTCTTCATAACCCTTAATCGAACATCTAATCAACTTCAAATAAAACTTTTACTTTTAATAAATTTTCCGGTTTTGGCCGGATTCTGGGCGAACTACTTGTCCGGGTAGGAAACGATTGTCATATACGGATTCAGCATGTCTTCTTACCCACCATCGAACATTTAATCAACTCCGAATCACACTTTCAATTGGTTTTCTTTGGAAAAAATTTCCGGTTTGGCCGGATTCCGGACCAACTAATTGTCCGACGAGAAAAAAAGTTTCAGATATAGATTCCGCATGTCTCCTTATCTCTAGATCGACTATTTCATTGCCTTTTTTAAACACTTCTTTTCGTCCCTTAATTTTAAACCCCTCTCCCACCCCTAAATATGGGGCTACAGGGCTCATCTACGAACCTGACCGTCCTTTGACCTAAAGAGTCCTCATGCCCAGTTTGAATAAAGTATCTCAACCCCTTCGAGAGTTATCGTGCTAACAGACGGACATACGGACAACTTTTACGAAATCATAGGTATTATCACTTACGTTTTGGGATCCCAAAAAGGCTAAAGATAATGTACTGACTACTGAAGTAAGACAACCCTTCTTGTCACCCCCAAATACAAGACCAACTTTTGTCTTTTAACGTAAGGTTTTTGGGGGTTTTTTTTACAGATTTTTTTTTACAAGATTTTTCTACAGACCGCACCACAGGAGTGTCGAGCGCCTCGGAGAGGATTCGAATCTGGGGCCACACCCATCTTAGGTCAAAGTCCCGTGCCATCTTACTAGAAACGATCTTTTCGATTTAAAATGATTCGTAAATACTGTTTTCCGTAATACCAGTACCTAGGAGTTGGCCACTCTCGATTTTAGTGTAGTCGAGTGTAGTACCTGGTGCCGCGGTGCCGTCACCGGACGACACCAGCAAGCACCGGTTGCCACTTGTTAGAACATTAAATTATGGCCGGCACCGCCGATTTCGGTCGGTGCCGGGAAAGGGTGTAAAGCAAGTGCCAGGGAGTGGGTAACCCCTCGATTATAGCCATTTAACTTTTATTTTTCCTTGCTGCTGCGATAGTAACTGAGTATGCACTTTATGAATAAAGCTGAAATTAAAAAAAAAATATATGATCGTATTTGGCTGAACTAAAAGAGAATTAAAATTGGAAACAAAATGTGCGGTCAAGACAAGCTTCGAACAAACTCACCTTAGGGGTTTTGATGAGCTCCATTATCTTTCTTCAATTGCTCTCACTGCAAAATTCGCTTTAGAGCAGAGATAGCCATCCTGTTCCAAGAAAAAGCCCTAAAAGAAAAAAATTAACTTTATTTAAAACAAGACCAAAGGTTTCGATGGTATCCGGAAAAATCTAATATTTGATCAAGACAATTGGGTCTTGTCTCCGCCAGATCCAATCTTCGCCAGGCTAATCATCAGAGAAAACCAAGTTCAGATATACCGTACCTCGATAAGCCATATCTCTGAAAATTCAGAAACGAATTCCGCGTATATCCTTATCTCTAAAAAGAACATCTAATCAACTTCAAATAAAAATTTAACTTAAAAAAAAACTCCGGTTACAACCGGATTCCGGAAGAAAAAGATTGTCCGGGTAAAAAAGATTGTCATATACAGACTCAGCATCTCTTCTTACCTCTAAATCTGTCATCTACTCAACTTCAAATAAAACTTTTGCTTTTAACAAATTTTACTTTTAACAAACAGACTGACGGACGGACAGACAGATAACTTTTGCGATGTCATAGATATCCCTCGACTTAGGTTTTGGGATCCCAAAAAGGGAAACTTGTTAGATGACCAAGTTGCGCTCAGCTGCACTCTCCTTTTTGCTTTTTGCCTGACAACTTTTGTCAATTTACCCAAAATTCAATAAAAGATGGACTAGACTCGAAGTGATAATCAGTACTTGGAGACTGTCTCGGACTTTAAAGATGAAAATTCACAGTACCGCTACAAGTAAAATACAAATGAAATGGCATTTCTCAAAACGGTCTGTTTTATCGAAGAAAAGCGAAAAGTCCTTAGGCTAGTGCAGGGATAGTGGTAATGATGACTTACATCAGTGGTTCCCAACCGGTGGTACGCGTACCCAAAGGGGTACGCGAAGGTACCAAAATCTGTTTAATCTCTATTGTCGAAATATCACCTCACTCATTTTTGATTGCCGAAGCCTAATATTACCAGCAGAGGCATCACTAGCCAAAAAGTATTTTAGGGACAAGATATTTTTTACCGAGTGGCTGGTAATTTTTACCAACTGTGTTTCGAGAAAAATAACAACTTTTCCGAAAAATTGCGGCGCTTCGCGCCAACCAGTTTCTTTTTACCGACTGGCCGACCACTTCAGTGCTTCCACTTTTTTTTCTGAAAATCAGTAACCGCTACTAAAAAATCGGGAGATTATCGGGAGACATTTTGAAGAAATCAGGGAAAAATTTGGGAGTTAAAAACAGTGGTTATGTCTTAAAAAGCAATTTTATAGTTAGCTTTGTTGCAAAAAAGGCATTGAGTAACTGCATTCAACTTGTTAGCAGGTAAAAATACCAATTTTATTCGTCACACTTATGATTTCGATGCGCAAATGCTAAGGCTGAAATTTCCATTTGCTCCACTAAATTTAAAGGACACTTAAAAGGTTCGTCCGTGCTTTGAGGTCTACTTAAAGTTCTCTTTGCGTTTCCATAAGTGCTGGTTCTCCAACCATTGCAAATTTGAGAAACAGCGTGGCTTTCTCGACTGAAAATGATTAGAATTTTCTGCGTAGGCTTATGAAATGGGTATGTTCGTCGGTGAGGAGACTGAAAATCTTTGGTAAGCCGACCGTTTCCACCCTGGGCCTTTCCCACCCAGCCTATGCGTGACGCCTCTGAATGCAAGCCCTAGTGAAATTCATCGAACAATATTGATCTCAGAACAGCTAGCCTACTGCTATTCCAGTGTCAAACAATATTGTTCAAAAGAAGCGAAGTCATTGCAAGTTATATCGTCATTCAGGTCTGAACAAAATTAACAAAATGTCTGCCATGCAGCTTGATGAAAGCACGGATTTGCGGGATGTCTCACACGAAGCTCAGATGATAGTATTTGTCCTTTATCGAGATTCTGCCATAAAAAAAAATATTCTGTTTTTCGAAAACCTTCAGTACCAAGGACAGCATGAAAAAAAAAAATTTGTGTGCCTTTTATTTCTCAGGTTGCAGTGACAGGGTAGAACTTATGACTGGATTCAAAATCCATTTAGTAGGAAAGCGAAGTCAAGCTCCAGTTAAAAATGTGATGACTGTAAAAAATGTTGCTGTTCATGACATCGAGCCGAGATTTGACAAAATTTTTGCTACAACGCAGCCTCAAATGTCTCATTGATTTTGCATATATTTCTCCACGTCTATGCCTTTTCATTTACGACAGAAGTTCTGAAAATTGGGGTATGCAACCTTTTCAAACCTTGTTTAGGGGTACCCTGTACGGAAAAGGTTGGGAACCACTGACTTACATAATTCGAGAATGTTCAAAAAGGCCTGAAAAAGGATAAAACCTGAAGGATAATCCCAGACTAAGCTTAGTGAGCTTAAGGGGTCTTTTTTTGGCAGTGTCTATCGTTCCCGGCCTGGAACTGATACCTCAAAGGCTAAAAGTACTCGAGCTGTCGAGTATGCTGCCACACAGGAGCTAATAGTACTCGACCAGTCAAGTAAAAAGGGTCATGGGTGCTATTAATACTCTACCAGTTGAGGAATCGAGCCACCAGTCGCTATCAGTACTAGACTGGTCGAGTACTTGTGTCTTGGGAACTCGACCGTATAATTGGTTAAGTAGGTCGAGTATTCACAGCAATAGAAGCTATTAGTACTCGATCAAAAAGGAGGATAGATGGGTGGAGTATTTGACGTCCCAGGAGCTAATCGTGCTGGACCTAATATTACTAATAAGAGGTAAAGTATTCAGGGTTGTGGCAGCCAAAAATACTTGACCTATCGAGAGAGGATTGGTAGGTCAAGTACTTGACGCCCTAACCGCTATTTGAACTCGACCTAATATTACTAATAAGAGGTCAAGTATTCAGGGTGAAGACTGCTAAAAGTACTTGACCTATTGAAGGAGGATTCTGGGAGGATTGGTAGGTGGAGTACTTGATGCCATAGCAGCTGTTCATACTCGACCTAATATTACTAATATGAGGTCAATTCAGGGTGGTGAGGGCTAAAAATACTTGACATATTGAAGGAGGGTTGATAGGTTGAGTATTTGATGCCATAGCAGCTGTTCATACTCGACCTAATATTACTAATAAGAGGTTGAGTAAGTATGATGGCGTATTTAGCGGTCATCATCCTGAATACTTGACCTCTTATTAGTAAGATTAGTTTGAGTGGGATTAGCTCCTGCTGGGTGAGCAAGTCCGCGATTCTCAAGAAGCGCTGCCGTCTTTCTCGGAAGTGCTGCAGTGCAAAATCAGATGTAGAAAGAATCAGTCCGGAATCGGCCGAGAAGTGGGCCTGCAGCATGCAACAAAAACGAGGCTCTGGTTTGCTTTTTATAATCTGAAAAGTTTGCCGCGAGGACCGCACCTTCAATGGAGAAGATGGAGGTCCGAACCGTCAGATGCCTTCAAAAGAGGAAGGACCTTTTTAATAAATTCAAAATCAAAGAAAGTTAATTGAATTTCTGCTTCAAGTTTGTGCCAGGATAACCCTGAAATAGTTGGCTGTTAGCTGATATCAAGTTTGTTATTTTTCTTTTCCATTTTACTTTTTTATATACAAGTAAGAAAGCCAAGGTAGTGGAACAGTTAAAAGTGTTCAAATAAGCATACCTCTACTGTAGCCCCATAACCCTTATTACTCAACTGGTCGAGCACTATTAGCTCCTGTGCGGCAGTATACTCGACCACTCGAGTACTTTTAGCATTTGAGGTATCAGCCAGAAACGATAGACACTGCCAAAAAAAAAGCCGTAACCTCACTAAGCTTAGTCAGGGATTATCCTAAGGTCTTTAAAGCGATTTTTTTAGACCTTGAAAAGATCTTACCTTTTCAGAAAGACTACCCTACCAAACGTGATGCACTCATGCAACAAATGCTCTGTTTCAGAAAAACAACACAGAATAACTTGGGAATCTTGGGATGAGTCTGCTAATTTTCTTCTTCTTCTTCGGCCTTCGCAACGGAGGGCTCTTTTCCAAACATTTTTTGCGAATACAACAGCGAAGTATAGATGACTCTTACGTCGAAGCACCAAGTTCAACTAGATTAGTAGGCGAGTACGGAAATCCGATTTCAAATTCATCGCTCGATATTTTTTTATAAATCGTTTTTACTTCAATCCGTATATTAACTTACTTTCATTTTAAATTAATTCATAAGTGTCGACCGTAAATTGTATATATTTTTACTGACGACCAAACGAATATTCGGCTTGTCCGCTTCACGTTTTAGAAATAAACTGAATTGAAACCAGATTGAAACTTTTTTACATTTGCTAGGAGACTGACGCTGTGCCATCGCTCATCCAAATTACGAATAACTTACAAAACCAAGGGCCATGCCTTGGGCCTTGCATGTATAGGCGAATTTCGCAGTTACAGGTTCTATCTAGACTGTTCAGACAATAGTTGCGTTTTTGCTGATACCACGGTATCTGTTACCACGGTAACTGGATCTGCAATTAGTCGTTTTTGCAGTTATCGTGGTATCTGATATACGGTGCTCTGCAAAAACGACTATTGACGAAATTACACTTTTCGAAGTCATCCCAAAAGAAAAACAGATATCCAGGTACATCACTAAGTGCTAAACTTCTTTCTCACCAATCTGACAAAATTTGATGAAAGTGAGATGACTTTTCAGATACCACGACCAGCTACCACGGTCGGACCGTAGTATCTGAATATCTGATACCACGATAACTGGCCAGATACCACGATAACTGCAAAAACGCCTTTTGACCGTGGTAACAGATACCATGGTATCAGCAAAAACGCAACTAATATACCTACTTTAGATGGGATGACGATGAATGAATGAATGAATGAACTTTATTACCCGTAAAAGTGCAAAACACAAAATACGGAGTATTATGAAAGAAGCAAAACAATAAATAACGAAAAAAACAAACAAAAAAGACAATGATGTTTAGATCTTTTCTACTTTTATGTCAAATGTATTAGACGGCTAAAGATGTATCCAGGTTCGTACTATTACCAAGAACAAGAACTTCCGTCTCCCTCTCTGTGATACGACCACGCTGAGTCGAATATTTCCCCGTACCCTGCCCGATGCAAACGAGCGGAGATAAGGATCCACGCGGCATTGGCACATCACGTTTCGTTGCCTCTACAACTAGCTATATCGCTGTGAAGCCGCGTCGAAGAAGCTTTCAAAGTCAAAGCCGATTGGTCCTCCGGACGCGATCCAGAGCGGGTCAGCGATCAGCGTGCCTCTTGCACTTATTGCCTCTAGCTCGGCTCAGTTTTGTCGGGGTATCCCTAGTCCCTGCATCTGACCAAAGAAGGAGGTTCTATCTGGTTATTTGTTCTTGCTATTACGCACATGGTGCACAAGATATTATTTGCTGAACGAAATCTAAAATGGTTTCCCTTTTTTTTTTTTTTATTATTTTTCAACTTTCGAAAAGCGAATACATTTGTTTCAACCGTACCCCTAAAATTACAAAATTTCTCCGGATACATTTTTTCACGTGTTTTATTTTACAGTTGACCGGCTTGAGCCGACCCTTGCCAAGAAGGGCCGAAACATAGCTCTAATAAAATTCAGCTGACGTATCCGTTTTGCACTGTCAAATATGGTTCGCAGTTATCGCAGTCAGCTTGGGCTGAAGGAATATTTATGAGAATATGACTCTGAAAATCCTAGCAGGAATTTTAGGACGCGATATCCCATTGATCAATGTCTATCATTCTTGACTAACGATTTTTTATTGTTTTTGCAACTCGTTTTTTTTTCACCGATATAAGCAGAAATTGATGAACTACCATTACTCCACACTAAGTTTACGCCACAGGAAGACGACTTCGATGTCGAAAACGGAGAGATGTAGAGAATCGACAAAGATCTGGAGATCGAGAACAGGTCGCTTCTGAGAGCGGGAAGCCTGGAAAGTCTTCCTGTCCGGTTTTTCAGTAACATAATAAATTTCACATGTAAATTACTTGGTAAATATTTGAGCCAAGCTGGCTTCGAAACAATTATTCAAATAATGTATACAACGGATACGTCAGCTACGATGCTTCATCAGCGATATTTCGGTCCTTCTTGGCAAGGGTCCTCGTCAGGCTGTCAATCTTCAGGTCCAACGTTGGGAAAGGAAACAAACCTGTGACCCTTGCCAATAAGGGCCGAAATATCGCTGATGAAGCATCGTAGCTGACGTATCCGTTGTATAAATTATTTGAATAAATTACTTGGTATTGAAAATGATTTTTGAGAAAATCAGTTCGGCAGAACCTGGTGTGTCTGCCGGAACCATTACAAAGAGAAAATGCAGCCAAAAGAACCTGGTCGTTGGTTCGCACCCGTAATGGAAGATGATCAGGGCGGAGGGGCTGAAATTCCCACCAAGATTTCGTCAATCCGATACGCAAAAGCGGAAAGTGCAGAAATGCGTAAAAAAAAATAATTTTCTACACACACTATAACTCACCTTATGTGTCAGAATCTACACCCATCTAGATTGCCGGCTTATTGACTTCTTCTTCTTTGAATTCGTCAGCACCTGGGTTCCAGGAAGGGACCCTTTCGGCTTCCTTGTGGTTGATCCTTGGTTGGGTTGAGTCGCTGGGTGATGGATAGGTTAGGTTAGGGCAACCTTGGGCCGAGATGAATGGTACTCTCAAGAAATGCAGAGGAATTTGAGGGCGGTGATGATCGGCAGGAACACTGCTCGTTCGCGTCTAGGGGGGAGTGATATGGAGGATATTTGACAGTATAGCCGCAACAATCGTTTGAATGTTCTTGCTCCCTCTACATTCGAATAAAACGCCATCCTAAATTCGTCACACCCGAATGATCATTAAGACAACTTCGCAGAGCTGCATAGAAAAATACCAAACTTTGAAAGTCGGTGCCCATTTCTATACTAGTGAACCCTAATCCGATGTCCACGCATTTGCTTCGTACAAACCCATGGCCTGAAGTGGCCACCGATAAAATTTAACCAAATGGGGCCGAGATACGACAGTCTAGTTACACATTACTCATTTACTTAAAGTTTAACCGAAAAGGGCTGGGATAGGACAATCTAGTTACCAAATTAATTCACATAAATTGGCTTGAAGACCAGCTGGAAATGCGTTGCTCCGGTGTCCCGCTGTTCAAGAATAATCGATTTCTGTCCGTCTCTCTACCCCTACTCTGTCCCTCTACCCTTGAAACATTTACCGGCTACAGAGGTAAGCCATTGCCGAAAAATAAACTAAAACGGCAGATTCCTTGCAATACATATCTTAACATAATTTTCCTGCTTTCTTAAGCAGGGGCTTTTCCGGGCTTAGCGTAGCTGAAGTCCTGCAAGCAGCGTCCGTTCTAAACGTTACTATAGAGCCTCGACTGAAAAATACAAAATACTAAAGATCAAAATATTTCATTGTAATTAAGTATCAGATGAAAAGATAAGGTGCGTTGTCAGTTAAACTTTAAGACGAGATCAGATTTCAAGCATCGAATGTTCCCATGTTGCATAATAATAACAATAAGAATATAAATGCAAAAAAAAGCTTATGCCTCTATTAATTTCTCGAGACACTGTGTACACTAAATTGAATTTCAGCCAGGTAACGATCCACACCTGCTTTCAACTAATTGATATTTTCGTGAATTTTTGTTCGTTTCCTTGTTGATATTTCGTATAATTTGCATAGAAACACAATCAAAGCAAGAAAGAAAATAAAACTAAAGACGATGTTCAAAATATTCTCAACCTGCATTATTGGTACGTTGCAATCTTCTGGCCGCGGCCGGATGAGGAGTTGACAAGACTGACAAGTTCGTCTTTCCAACTTGAGCGGTTTTGAGCCTGAAGAGGACCCTTGCCAAGAAGGGCCGAAATATAGCTCCAATAAAATTCAGCTGACGTATCCGTTTTCCACCATCAAATATGATTCGCAGTCAGCTTGGGCTGAAGGAATATTTACTGATGAGGACATTTACCAAGAAGGGCTAACATTTCAAAGGAACGAATCTTAGCTAACTTCTCCGTTTATAGTGAAAACACACGATCAGGATCGGGAGCTCCCGGACTGGAATTCCTGCCCGGATTTTCGGCACCATCATCACTTCATATGGAAAAGTTGACATTTTGAGCGTGTTCCACCCTTCTAACAATAGTTACTATTAGTTACTATTTCCGTTCCATCCTCACGAAAAGTTACTACGCTGACCGTTCCAACCTTCTCGGAATAGTAACTAATAGTTACTATTTGCTTACCATGCTCGGGAGCGTAGTAACTCGTTCCAGCCTTGACGGCAAAAAGCCAGAATTCGTGACGTCATGCGTAGTAACTACGGTAAGTAGGGTGGAACACGCTCTTTGTCAACTTGATGACGAAAGAGCAGGAACCCCGGCCGGAAAATCCTGATCGTGTGTTCAAGGCATTAGTGCCATATTTCACATATGAGTCGCAGTCAGTTAGCACTGAAGGACCTTTCTATGTGTCCAGGGTTACTAATTCTACAGACTAAAGGCGTTTTATCGCGGCACACTAGTGTGCCACACATTTCTGAATATTTGTCGTGGAAACACGAAAGTGTGCCAAACACTCGACCAACAAGCGGAACCTAGCGGAAACTGTTTTTTGGGGTAGGGAATTTCAGATCTCTTGAAACAGAAAAATTAACCCAGATAAAATCTGTATAAACAGAACTTCCCACTTACGTCCTTACCATTCTGTACTAAACAGATCTTAAGAGTTATGTTTATCTACTTGATAAATTAGCTAATTTTGGACATGAATTTTCCACTACATTTAAATTTCCCGTCAAAATTGAGCCACAGTTATTTGGCCAATTCGACCTACAAAGCGAGCAGCAAAAATTTTTGTTGGGCGTGGAACCTACTGGGGGGCCACACAAACGACCGCGGAAACAGTGATCGGGGAAGAACGCCTTAAAGCACACCTCGCACTATTTACTGTGTATGTTCCAATATTCAAAACTACTTGACTACTATAAAATTAGGCTTTGCTTCCAACAAAATATACACGGCTTTGATTGTTTTAAACCTTTTCCCAGGCCCCATGAGAAAACTCTGCAAAAGTTAGACAATCAATTTTTAAACATCATTACGACGATACGCGAACACTCGTCGGGAGCATAACACGCATGGAAAACTCTGAATCGGCTATATAGTGAGGTATTGGCGGGTTTAGAATGTAATAAATGATATTTGGGTCTCCGGGTTTAAGAATTAACGAATGCAACTACGGAAGTAGGTTGCATTGGCACTATAAGTATGACGGGTCCTTTGAGATTTTCTTCTCAGGAGTGTTTTGAACTTGACGAGTACTTTTCAATCCACAGATGATGGGTTCCGAACAGGAAGAACGATAATGTTTAAAGGACGCAATTTTACTTTACTGAGTACTGCATTTTTTGCGCACAACACAGCGTATTCGTAAAAAGGTATCTAGCACTATCTCATCTTCAAGTATATTTCTTCAATTAGATGATGTTTGTTGTCGTCTGAAAATAACAAAAAAGATTATTTACAGGGTATGCAGCATTACCTGCTCTTTCATTCCTAATTTTCTACGATATACCATTACCCTAGCCCAGTCAATGAACACGTCAGTTCAGTTCATTCCGATTCCCGTTTCTCCTACCTTTATTTATTTATTTGTCACCCCGCTTTTTGGATTGATAACAGCATAATACACATATTAAACACTAAACAAAACAATGTAAATAAACATGACTACATTTTTTTCGTATAGTTTAATATATAGTAAGCACATTAAAGGGTTCAGGATTGAAAAACTGGCTAATAATTTTGGGTGTGATGCCAAGCGAGGCAGGCGTTGCCATTACGTCATCGATTTTCCGAAGAATCACAGCACAGGTAATGTTCGGCGCAGAAACCAAGGGAAGCAGATCGTGGATATGGAGCGTGTTCCACCCTTCTAACAATGGTAACTATTAGTTACCATTTTCGTTCTAGCCTCGTGAAAAGTTACTACGCTGACCGTTCCAGCCTTCTGGAAATAGTAACTATTTGCTTACGAGGCTGGAGTGCGTAGTAAGCGTGGTAACTACGAATCTCTTTGACATGATTGGTCCAATTACCCCGTGGCACGATATTTTGCTGAAAAAAGAAAATGTGTTCCAGCCTCGACGCCATGAAGCCGGGACCGTGACGTCATACGTAGTAACTACGGTAAGTAGGGTGGAACACGCTCAAGTTATCACTCAAATGCAGTCAGGTACCATTCGTCCTTGCCTGGAGTATGAATGAATGAATGTATTCCCAAAAAAGCCCTATGGGTAATAGCGGGACAAAATATAAAAATTAATAAGCACTCCAACTGCATTCATCAAACAAACTAAATGCTATCCCTACCATAACATCAATCTACAATAAAACGTTCACGGTGCTCCATGGCAACCTTCAGGAATCTATCCAACCGACGCAACTCATGGAATACTTTGCTACCCGTCAAATCTTTCAGAGACCCCCCTTGAAGAACCTCCTTACCAAAAACTTCTCTTCTTAAATCCCCCAACTCACTACAAGAACAAACCAAGTGCTCCACATCTTCATCCATCTTTCCGCATAACGGGCAAAAATAGGGACCAGAGCCGCACTTAATTCTACCAATATATTTTCTTCTCGCACCCACCGGTAAAGCATCTGCACGAAAACTCACCATCCACTTTAGTTCATCAGGTCCTAAACCAACCTTAAGATAGAGCTCCTCCCCCCATAAATTCTTTGACTGAGCATAAATCCTCAGAGAAGGGGTCGAGCTCACCTACCATAGCCATTGCCGAATCTCCTAGTCAATTAAAGTTTAACGGAAAAGGAATGTAACAGGACAATCTAGTTACCCGTGACTTATTCACTTAAAGAGGCTCGAAGACCCGATGAAAATGCGTTACTTCGTTGCTCAGCTATTGACGAAATACCGATGTTCAAATAGTGGAATTTCCCTGTCTGATTTGTGGTACCTCTAGGCGCTTGTGTCTGTGTTGTACGCTTGACGAAAATGATCCACGAAAAATAAGTGTTCACACAGTGAGCCACCTTCCTCGTGGTGATGACTGACCACTTAAAAACCACGTTTATATTCAGATTCAAATCTTTGCGTCATAGTAGAATTTTACGTTGTGAAGACGGCCGTAGGTATTCTGAACGTCATAACAGAGCAAATAGTGAAAAATAAAAAAAATCCCTTCACGCAATCAAAATAATGCAGTGTAATTAGTTGAATGATACAAAAACAAGTTGGCTTTTCAGTTAAAGTTTAACCTTCACGGTTCGCACCCAGGACTCACAAACGCACAGACTGAAAGACTCAAAGCCATCCAGAAAAGGGCTGTTAAGACTGTACTCGGCCCGGGTTATCTATCTTACGAGGACGGCCTGGTCAAGCTTGACCTGCCAACCCTTGCTGAAAGACGGCATCAGCTGATAAGAGCGTTTGGGAGCAAATGGCTGGCATCACATGCGCATCATTACCTGATTTTGAGACCCTAGCAAGTAGCAGGCCCAATTCGCGACAGAGACAGAGGGACGCTGCTTCCCAAAGACCACCCATAAACTCGACTGATCGCCATCTGAAATCTTTTGTACCCTATTTCACCCAATACTTTAATTGCAGTTAAGTCTTACGTATAGATGAAATGTAATTTATGTAATTGTGTCATGTGTAATTTGTGTGAATGACGATCCAATGCTAGCATGAATAATACAAGCTATCAATGGAATAAAGTACATTATTTATTCAAGAAAAATGGCGCACGAAGCTCTAACTTTTGGGAATAAGAGTGAATCAAGCGATTATGTAATGTAATTTAATGTAATGTTTATTTTTCACCCATCGTACAGGAAAGAAAAAATGATGGAGTATATAAAAAAAAAAGTAGAAAAAAAGGACACAGAAAAATCACACAACAAAGAAAAACAAAAGGCAAAATCACAGAACGAAAGTAGAAAAAACAGAAAACGATAGTCACACAACGAAGAAAACAAAGGGCAAATCACAGAGGGAAAATCACACTTATAATTCAAGAAATGAAATAGAAAATAGGAAGGATAAGTCGACCCGACCTGTATTTAACACAGTGATTTCATGAACTTACTAAGAGTGCGTGTCTTTATTATATCTATACTTATAGCCCACTTAAATTACTTTTTGCGCTCATCATATTCTTCGAAGCTTTTCAAGGCGATCAAAGTAGCATGCCTCCACCTCTACACACGGATGGAACACAACAACTTATACTTCCACCAAATTTCCAGTTTTGCCCAAATTCCCGGCAAAATACTTGGCAAAAAAATAAAGTTCACACGTGGATTCAGCATGCATTCTGTCCCCTATCAGAATGCTCCAATCGACTTCAGAATTTTTTTTTACTTCTAAAGAGCTTGGATTCCGCGGAAACTACTGTCCCGTGATAGCGTAGACTTCATATGGATTCAGCATACATTTTTACCCCTTTCTGGATGCTTCGATCGACTTTTTTTTTTGCTTCGGTGTTGAACGAGAACAAAAAGTTCAAATTCAACTTCAGAATTTCTTTTTACTTCTAAAGAGCTTGGATTCCGCGGAAGCTACTGTCCCGTGATAGCATAGACTCCATTCTTATCTTTCATATTGTACTTCAGCTTGGGCTTCAACTTTTTCGAAACATATTAATCGGATTCAAATCCTAAAAACAAATCAATTAGAGCAATTTATGGTCGTCCATTTTCTTCATCAGTTTCTCATATTCTGCCTCGTCTTTTTATTTTTAAATGTCCGTCAGATTAGAGACTGGAATATTGCAAGACTTGTTTACCGTTATCTTCTAGAAGATTCACTACCTGCTGATTTTAAATCATTTTTGCCTGAACAGTCAATTTCATGACTATAACACAATTCGGCGGTCCAATCTTTCTACCATTTGTTATCCTTCTACAAGGTCTAGCTTTTCTAATCGTCATACAGGTGTAAAAGTATGGAATTCATTGCCTGAAACTGTTAGTGTCCGAAGTTAGGAAAGTTTTTAAAAGAGCTCTAAAAAGATTTATGTTATCTAGCAATTATATTTCTTCTGTCTGATTTAATTGATTAATTTTCGCTTGTGCTCGGAGGAAGATCTGACCCATGTCGCAAACCTTTTTTATTTTTAATTTTTTCTTTAGTCATATGTCTGTTAAATTCTCGTGTTGTCCTTAAATTTTAGTGTTGATGTGTGATAGTTGTTTGTTTGTTTTTTCTTTACAATGCCTTAGGCTAGAATTGTATTAATAATTTTTACAAACCCATCAGAATTAGTGAAGCGTCGTTTTTTATGCCACTGGCATGTCAGATGCTTTTGAGAAACTCCAGGTTTATTCATATTTGCTCTTAAAATTGTACCTTAAATAGTGATTCAGGATGCGTACTTACCCATCAACTTCAGAAAAAATCTAAGTTCCAAATGAAAATTTTGAATGTTTGCCGGATTCCAGGCGAAGTAATTGTCGAGCGGAACATAAAGTTCATATACGGGTTCAGCATGTTTAAGTCTTTTACTTCTACCAAACTTCCTGCTTAGTTAAATTTAATGTATTATTTAATTTAGATTAAGCAAAATCCTCTTACCTCTAATCTCTACCTGTCACTAATTCGAACCACTGCCGAAGTGCGTCGCTGAGAACTACCGGTAGGGAGTTGATATCCCTCAGAATCAAATAGAAGGGGAAGGGGAACTGATCCATGTAGCTCCGGATTTGCTTCAACTGACCACCTTCGAAGATGGGTTGACGGATGTCCAAGATAGAATCCTGTAAGGTTTATAAGGTAATGTAGAATCCCTTTAAAGCGGACCACAAAAAATGGACTTTCTACCACACACCCAATCGTAACCATCCCTTCTGCCACTATGAATGTTTAATATCAGAAAAGCACCGTCAAACAATGAGCAAATTAAAAAAAAAAAAATCCTTAGGTTTGAAATAACTAGGTCTGGAGTAAATATCAGCCGATTCTCTGGGACAGCCTTTATGGCACGTACGGAGCCAAGGATCAAAATAATAATTTCCATCTAATGCTCCAACTGTTCATTCCAAATACAAATAAATTAAAAAACTAAGACCACTGTGGCACTCCCGAATACATAGAAAAAATGATAAATTAAGTCTTATAATTCTTTGCTAATCAAACGTGGAAAATTTAGTCATCTGGAAAAGAAGACGTTCTGCGTGGGTTTCTCTTGAGCCAAAACAGCAACCTGGCAATCAAGTTCAAATCTAAATAAACTGGTGGCTTCCGATCAGTAAGAGAAGGTAAACAGAATGTTTGGATTAGGTCTTTATAGGAGGAAAATTGGTCTAGGCGAGAACCCCCCCAGGTACCAAACCCCCCCTGGTACCGAAACCCGGGGGTATGACCGGTTTTTGTTTAGCCGGAACCCGAGGAAAACAAGTCCACAGGCATCAGTTTTAGGGGTTCATTGCCCCACTGAAGTACCTTGCTACAGTGTCAGAAGGTTTGACGACAATTTAACAATTGTCGTCAGATCCTTGTGTTAAAATGTTAGTAGAATATACCCGTTGTGACCTTTAAGTGTTATGTTTCTAGGCAAAACTTAAAGGAACCCTCGCACTATTTACTATTCAACTGTTTTTGTTAAATATTTGAATACTTTAAAACTAGGCTGTGCTTTCAACATAGCCCAAGGTAAACAGGGAAACAATTTACATAACCGTTTTTTCTGATGGACAAAATTCTCGCAGACAACCGTCGACAGCGTGATACAAATCTAAAGTAACAAAACACGGCACGTGAGAAAATCTGCGTGGTTTTGTTAGAGGGGTTAGAATGTACCGTACGAAATTGGGGTCTCCGGATTTAGAAATATATGGAGTGATTATGGAAGTAGCTTGCGTTAGTATTATAGGTAAGACAGGTCCTTTAAGTTTCGCGAAAAGATAAAATTTAAAAGAATCAGAACATATACAGTAGAAGTATGCTTCTGTGAACGTCGCCTAACAGTGAACGGTCGCTGAAGAAACAAGACCAAACTTTTCGATGGGATCCCAAAAATTCAATATCTGATCCAGACAACTGGGTCTTGTCTTAGCCAGATCCAGTCATCGCCAGAATCCTTGAACATTCTTACAATTAAAATTCAGAAACAGATTAAGGCCAAATAGCTAATCATCTGAGAAAACCAAGTTCAGATATGGATTCAGCATGTGTGTTGACCCGTATAAGTCATATCTGTTTTGACAAAAAGTTCCTGCCACTTCTGCCAATTTCCCGGTTTCGGCCGAACTCTAGAACTACTTGTCCGGCGAAAAAAGAAAGCTCAAAAACGAACTCAGGGTATCTTCTTTCCCCAATAATGAACATCTAATCAACTTCAAATAAAAATTTAACTTATAACAAATTTTCCGACTCCAGCCGGATTCCGGTCGAACTATATGTCCGGGTAAAATATGATTGTCACACACGGATTCAGCGTCTCTTCTTACCCCTAAATCGGTTATCTAATCAGCTAGAAATAAAACTTTAACTTCTAACAATTTTCCGGTTTTGGCCGGATTCCGGGCGAACTACATGTCCGGGAAGAAAATTGTTTTCACATAAAAGTTCAGCATGTCTTCTTGCCCCAAATCGGACATCTGATCAACTCCAAATAAAACTTCTAGTTTTAACAAACTTTCCGGTTTGGGCCGGATTCCGGGCGAACTACTTGTCCGTCGAGAAAATGGTTTTCACCATCGTCTTCAGCATGTCCTCCTACCTCTAAATCAAACATCTGATCAACTTCAAATAAAACTTTTACTCTTAACAAACTTTCCGGTTTTGGCCGGATTCCGGGCGAACTACTTGTCCGATTACAAAATGGTTATCCCCATCGTGTTCAGCATGTCTTCTTACCCCATAATCGACTATCACATTAGCTGTTTCAAAATATTTTGTTTGCCCCTTAATTTGAACCCCCTCCCCCACCCCTAAATGTAGGGCTACAAAGCCCATTTACGAACCCGACTGGTCCGCCGACCCAACGAATCCTCACACCAAGTTTCATCAAAATATCTCATTCCCTTCTTGAGTTATCGTGCTTACAGACGGACGGACGGACAGACGGACAACTTTTGCGATGTCATAGGTATCCCTCAACTTGAGTTTTGGGATCCCAAAAACTAAAATCCATACAAGGCAACTTTTGCTATAAAATACTTGTCATTCACATATTTGACATGTGCCACAATTTTTTAAATACTTGCTGTTGCTTTGCAACTAACTGCCATCTGGTATTTCTTTCATTTTGCTAAAGGCGTATTCTCGCCGTTCCCCGAGGACTCCTCGGGGAATCGAAGGGAACGGCGAGAATAGAGGGAGTCACTCCACGCGGACTCCGCGGAAGAAAACAGCGGGAACACTAGGAGTGGTCCCAAAACGGATTTTACTCGAAAAAAAAATCCAGTTGACGAAATTAGTCTGGATCCAGTTTATTTTTGGTTTTGTTTATTCTGATTGTTTTTTAATTAATTTTAGATTGCACCAACACCAGCAAAAGTTGATTCCCCTCCGATCTGGAAGGGAGCCCTTTCTGATGATGGTGATGATAATCGGAGCATTCCCCGTCAGTGAAGACTCGCGAGAATGCGGGGAGTGAGTCCCCGGGACAAACAAAAACGCGGGGACTCCTCAAGTGGAGTCCTCGGGGAACGGCGAGAATACGCCTTAAGTGGAACGTAACTTAACCAAATAGATGGCGTTCAAACCTGCAGAATCATTGAAGAAGAAAAACAAGCACATTTTAAAAATTCATAGCAATAGATTTTGACTCGAAAGTTTCTGCCAGGATGGGCAAAGACAAGCCTAAATCAGTTGGCTATTAGCTGATATCAAGTTTGTTATTTTTCCTTTCGATTTCACTGTTTTGAAAGCAAGTTGAAAAATCAAGGTAGTGAAATAGTTAGAGAAGTGTTCAAATAAGCATAACTCTACTGTATACTCTCATAACTATTTTTTAGACTTCGTTCGCGTCTATTTTTTTTTTAAGAAGATGCAAAATACCTATACAGGTGTTTCGGATGCCCTTAATTACCTACTTTGGCTAACTGTTAGTTAGCTTTAAACACAGAGAGTGCATGAAAATGGCAAAGTCCACTATCAACAAACGTTCACATAAGCGTACCTCTACTGTAGGTAACAAATTCATACTTTCAGCTAGAGCTTGAACAGGAGCCCCCAATAAGAGCTGAAATAAAATATAAGCTGACGTATTCGTCTAGCCCCTTCAAATTTTTTTTTTAAAGAAAAAGTAATCAATCAATCAATTTACCTTATTTTCGGGGTTGTCTATGATCACAAATACCATGAAGACATTGGATTCCTTTGCCCTTCTAATTGCCTGCTTTACAGACTCTTGGCCCTCACTGAATATGCCCCGCCCATCGGAGAGGATGACCAATAACTGAGCCACTTCGGAGGGCGTGGTCAACCTGTTCCGTGACTGCAGGAGATAGCCGGTGACGTAATCGACCATCTGACCAATCCGCGTCTTGGTTTGAGCAAAAGTGAGATCATGGAGCAGCCTAGAAAAGTTGAAAGGTCAAATTATAGGTAATCGTTTTTTTATGCTTAAAGCAGAAGTGAAGCCCTCTTGAGTATTCCATTAGTTTGGTTCTCAATATCCAGACTCGGTGACTTGTTTTACCAAGCGCGCAGTCGTAGGGCTAATATTTAATCTGAATAAAGGCGACATATATATATATATATCAACAAGATTTTTGCTTCCCGTTTTTGGAAATAATAGTTGCGTTTTTTGTCTGTGGTTCCTGTTCCATGTTCTGTGTTCACAGTTGTCTGCGTTTGGATAAAAAACGGTATCTTTTGTTTACGCTGTTCCGTGTTTCGTGTTTTGTCGCTGTTCTGATGAAAACGCAAATTTAGGTTCCTGAGCATGTCTTAGGCGGAAAATCTGTTAAATTGCAAATTAAATTCCAAAATGACCATACTTTAGGGTCCATCTTTATCCTATGAACTTCTCCTTTTCTATCTGCGAATCTGAACAGTGACAAAACATGCTAGGAGAGCAAGTTCCGTGTTTTACAAAACAGACAGCCGAACACAGAACACGGAACACGCAACAGCGACCAAAATCGGAAAAATGAGAAACAGCGTGTTCCGTGTTTCGACAAAAATGGGAAAAATATAAAACAGAGAGAAAACAGCGAACAGAACAGAGACAAAAAACGCAACTAATAAATAAATATACCGGCACGAAATATTATTAAAAACAATTAGGAAAAAACTTCACTTCGACACGAATGGTGTCCTCGACTTCGAGGCCATCTATAGATTGTCAGAAGTTTGATGACAGATAACAAATATTTGCGGATCAGTAACTCACAATTTAGGCGAATACATCTGTTACGACCGTTTAAAATGTCATCTTCTCGAAGAAGGTAACACAAAGTTATTTTTTGTGTGTGTTCTTTTTCTTGTTCTTCTTTCTTTATTATTTACTCCGTCTTCGTGCTTATTCTGACCGGTTAAAAATAAAATCATCATCACCATCAGACATACTTTAATAATGATTGACGCAAGGATTACGCAAACATCTGTTATCTGTTATCAAACTTTCGAGAGTGTAGTATAGTTATCAACCTACTCTGTACAAAGTTTCTCCGAGTAAGGATTAAAGTTAACTGCAGTATTTGCTACTGGGATAAGAGTAATCCGAATCAGAGATAATCTTATCTCAGTAGAGAAAGGATTAATCCCAGTAGCAAACACTGCAATTTTTTTTTTACAGTGTAGTCATAAAAAGGTCGAAGAAGACAGAAGCAGAAATAGATCGTTTCACCCCAGGCTTTACGCGCTGTCCAGTCCAGTCGGGTCAGGGGTGTGGAGAAAAGGCTTGTGCAGCCCTTCAGTACCGCTTTAAACATGTACGGAAACACGGACGGACAAAGACGATTATGTTTTCCCTTACCTGCCACCACTCTGGCTCGTAAAGGAATCCGACAACTCATGCACCAATCGGGTTGATTCGCCGAAACTGACCACGCCTAGTTCGCCTGCCTCAACCAGTGACAGAGCTCTAGAAATGAGCGCAACAGATTCGAAAGTCAGCTGTTTCGAATGGTTGTCCGCCATGCTAGACGAGTCATCGACGGCAAGCATGATCTGATACTGGCGCTTTGAGGGCTTAGTTCGTCGCAACCAGATCTTGTCCTTTCGGAACTGACTGGCAATATATGGGATAACCTGCAAAAGCAAGCAAGTCAATGATCGGTTTCTGAACAAGTACATCAATCCATCACTCTTCTACACTGTCAGAATGTAATCTTTAATTTAATTTAATCTTAAATCTTTTTAATTTGATCTTTAAGTTGTAGTTTAGCTAGGCCTACACATGATTCTTTTCCTTCTAGGCCAATAGACCAAGTTTTCCAGTGTTGAATCATTTTAATATACAATAAATACTTAAATACTTGAATTTGAAAAAAACTTCTGAAAGAAAACTTGACAAAAAAACACTAGGAGGCTCATTCTTGCTTCCAGTTACAATTAAAATTCTTACTGGCGCTAACGACTCTAAACTAATTAATAAGTACTTATTGCCCATGCCACAATCTCTCCCCCCGTTTTAAACTACAATAATTTTACCCACTGTGTTTTTTCCTTTTACTTTTAATTTGTTGGCTGCACTTTCATAATCTTACGTTGTCATCTAGATTGTCTGTGATATAACTTCTCGCTTTTGTTATTTCTCAAGGCTTTTCGATTTCGAAGAATAGTAAATAATAATAATAATAAGAGTACTAAACTGTTACGCTTTAGATTTTTACCTTTCTCATATTAAGTCTCTTTCCTGTTCGATAGTCTCCTCGTAGTCTGGAGGCTTGGCTAGGCTCCAAGATGAGTCGGAGCTGCTCACATAGATCCTGCGAAAGGGGGCCGACAACTGTTTCATATTTCAGCCACGCCTCCGTCGCTTCTGATTGGTCGATTTCATTCCACTGTTGATGCTGCAAGAAATCGAATGATTTGATCCAGATTTAGGATATTCTTGCGATATTTATTTTAACCATTTTTACTGCCATGCATGACATATAGAGCGTGTTCCACCCTACTTACGTAGTTACTACGCATGACGTCACGAATCCTGGCTTTTTGCCGTCAAGGCTGGAACGATTTCCAGCAGAATATCATGCCCCGAGGGCGAATCCGACCAATCACGTTCCAGAGATGCGTGGTTACCACGCTTACCACCCTCCCGAGCATGATAAGCAAATGGTTACTATTAGTTACTATTTCGAGAAGGTTGAAAGTAACTTTTTACGAGGTTGGAACGAAAATAGTAACTAATATTTACTACTGTCAGAAGGGTGGAACACGCTCAACGATTTTGTGAAGAGGGGATTTCAGAGGTTGGTAGATCACGTTTATCCTCACTCGACGTGTGAAAACCGTGAACAGCAAGACGGGGATTTCCTTTAACCCTGAAGCATCTCTCTTACCTCTTACTTTCGTTTTTGTAAATTTCTTCTTTTTCTCCCTCCTTGGCAAAGAAATTCTAAAATTATTAGTACCGCTACCGGATATCACGGAGAAATTGTCTGTTCTCTACAGAAAACTGTCCGAAACGGCGTACGCGCGTCTGTCGCCCTCTCATCGGCTTATTCGTCTGTTTGAATCTTGAGTAAATTCTGTTTGTATGTAAGTTTGAAATTTCCAGCAGAATATCATGCCCCGGGCGAATCCGACCAATCACGTTACAGAGATGCGTAGTTACCACGCTTACCACCCTCCCGAGCATGATAATTATTAGTTACTATTGTTAGAAGGCTGGAACACGCTCATAGAAGTCTTCCGGCGGTTCAAAGCCGACTTCCAGAACATTTCCGCGACCAACTGGAAGTCAGCTGCAGTCAGTCGGTTCAACAATCTAACCGATTCCATTCACAACTTTCAATTCTCACAATTTCAGCATTATGCCCCGCTCCTGGATAACTACTTGTTCCATTCCCATATCCATCAGCATGTTTCCTTTCCCCTAAATCGACAGTTAGGTTGAATAAAATAATTTAATCACGCCGTGATGTAAACCCCTTTCTCTTCAGCGTCAACGTCAGGGAAGGAGACAAACCTGCAATCTTGCAGTTTGTTTCCTTCCCTGCCGTTGACGCTGAAGATTGACAGCCTGACGAGGACCCTTGCCAAGAAGGGCCGAAATATCGCTGCTAAAGCATCGCAGCTGACACATCCGTTTAATGCATTATTTGAATACATGTTTCAAAGTCGGCTTGGGCTCAAGGAATATTTACCCTTTCTCCATCTGTAAATACAGAGCTACGAGACTTATCTTCGAATATATGGTTTGAACTTCGACCCTCACACCAAGTTTGAACAAAATGTATCAAGTCCTACCAGACTGACGGTCGGTCGGGCAGACGGACAAACTTACGTTGCGGGATCGCTGCACTCAGGTGCCAAACAAACTAGAGATCAGAATAACTTTCGTGACCGGTTTTGAGACTTCCCTGAAGATTCTAGATTCCCCTGACATGAACAGAAGCACTGGCATACTCTGTGGATAGGGTATGAAAGACGTTCCCTACCTGGGACCAACTTGAAACCTGATTCTCCAGCTCCGTCCTTATCTGGTCTATATCTTCTTGACTCAACCCAGCGTTCGCTCCGACGGCGTCGACATTCGTGAAGTATTCCGTATCCGAACCACGAGAGGCGCCACTAGTCTGAACTGTTTCGCCCTCAACATCGACTTGTTGATCTTCGGATGGTTCAGTTCCAGCAGGGTCGTTATTATCAGCTGGATAATTAAATAATTAGACTAAATTCACAATTAATGTTACCAACCAGTTAAATAGATAAATTTCAATCGCAAAAATAAATAATATTTGATTGAATTATGCATATCTAAGTTAAAACTGTATTTAGTGTTTTTTTTTCTTTTCTTTTTCTCCATATTCTATCAATAAAATTCTAAGTAAGATTGGGAATAGACGCAATCATTCATAGAGTGCCGCTGTCCGTGGGACCTATTTCGATTCCAGTAACCGATTCGCTAAAGTGGCTTAACCTCAGTTTAAAAAAACGCTTTCCAAGACTTGTTCGGCTATTATTCAGGATACCTCTAGGTTAATTCATATAGCATATGGTCGTTTATGTCCAAACAAAGGTCGCTACAACCGGAAAGCACTTGGGCGAATTTATAGCGCTTTCTGCACTCCGAGATCAAGAGATTCAGAGGTGGCATGGGGGTGTATCAGAGCACCAATCTCTGAAGTTGTATGGCATGGCCAAAGAGACATGGGGAGAAGAAATATATTTGAAGTTGGGTTTGGGGGGGGGGGCAGAATTGAATGGTGAGTCTTAGGGCGGATGCTCTTCCGGTGGGGATGCGGAGAAATTATATTGGTAGAGATAGGAAAAGTACTGGTCCTTATTTTTGTCCAATGTGTGGTATTGAAGGAGAGGATGCGGTACATTTGATATGTTATTGTGAGGAGTTGAAAGAATTAAGAAAGGAAGTGTTTGGTCGTGAGGCTTGGGAGGAAAGGGATTTGGTTTCAAGTATGGTAAGTAAGTGTTTTGGTGAGATCCGAAGGCTGGGTAGATTCCTGAAGCTAGCTATGGCCCACCGTGAAGTTGATTTTTTGGTTTGTGGTTGGAGTTTATGATATCTTGTTTTTGTTATTGTGTTATGTTTCCCGCCATGGCCCTTGGGCTTTATTGGGAATAAATTCGTTCATTCATCTTGTATTGTTCCGGTGTTTATCACATTCTGCGAAAAAAAGACATTAAAGCTTTGAAGACGTGTTATTATAATCATTGTAAATTTTGTATGTACCTTCCTCTAAGTTCGGCGTCCCAGATGTGATTCGCTCACTCGAGAAAACGTCAGCGTCACTACTATGTACATCTTGTCATCCTGGTCTTCGAGTACATGATGTTTTTCATGGATTTTTCAGGCCCAGTTAGAAATTATGTCTAAATTTTGTGTGTTTATACTGTTAGTTATCTTGTGTTGTTTTTCGATATTCTCTATTTTCCGCTACCACCTTGTGTATTTGGCGGGTTATAAATATAACAATACAAAAAAAATGCTCTTTGACAAAGATGACGATGATTTTTAAACGCTTTAACCTACCAAGAAAACATTATTATAAACATATATAAACAAATGACGTAAAACGGAGAAAATCTTATCCATTTTCCGACATTTTTTACACGATTCAGTCAGCTTGGCCTGAAGAAGTATTTATAATTATAAAAAAAAATAACTATTACTATTATTAATAACCTACACGCCACACTCGACGGAGCTACAATAAGCAAAAAAAAGAAACAACAAAAAAACAACAAAAAAAAACAACAAAAACAGAAGAATGATAAAAACAAATAAAATAAGTATTACTTACTTCTTCTTTGCTTTGAGGGTTTGTTTCCTTGCATTTTCTCACTCTCCTTTTTCTCTGATTCTTGCACCTCCTTCTCATCCTCACTTTCCATTTGTACATCCTCGCCTTCTGGCTTCTCCCCTTCCTCGCGAGGGACCGGACGCTCCCGCGCTTGCTCCTAAACAGATAATACGTCAGCTCAGAGTACAGCCAGAGGTCGTAGGAAAAAGTTCAAGGGATTGCTCACTTGGTGAGCTCTACTATACTTCGTCCAGTAGGCACCCCTGGGTACCGGTCACTTGGTGCAGTGCAGAGTTATTTTGCTCTGGTGCAGTGATTCCCAACCGGTGGTACGCGTACCCAAAGGGGTACGAGAGACCCTAGCAAGGGGTACGCGAGGGTCCCAGAATCAAGTTAGTCGATATCTTTAATACCTCGCTTTCGCCGTTTTTGAATCCCCTATCTCAGTTTAAGTATTGTCCTCGAAATGAGATACCCATCCCATCGTACGTAATTTCAGATTACACGACTTGTCATCGATGACAGTAGCCTAAATATCGTCTTTTTGACGTTCTGATCGTGATTTTTAAAATTAGTAAAACAACAATTCGTCAGAAAAGGGGTAGGGGACCTTTTTAGACCTTGGAAGGGGTACGCAAACCTTTTGAACCTTGATTAGGGGTACGCGGTACGGAAAAGGTTGGGAACCACTGACTTAGTGTATACCTATTCTGAGAGCTGTAAAGGACCCATCGCACTATTTACTCTTCAACTTACAACATTTATAATATTTGAGTACTTTAAAACTAGGCTGTGCTTTCAACAAATAACCCACGGTTTTGGCTGTTTTAACCCGTTTCCGAGAACCGTTGCAACATTTATAATGTATGTATGTATATATTTATTGCCCATCATAAATGTAAGAATACAACGCTGATGAGTAATAAAGAAAGAAAAGAAAAGAAAAGGAAAAGAAACGAATAGCTTGAAACGAATATTTGAGTACTTTCAAACTAGGCTGTGTGCTTTCAACAAATAACCCACGGTTTTGGCTGTTTTAAGCCTATTCCGAGACCCGTTGACTTATAGCGAAAGCAGGGAAACAATTTACATAACCGGTTTTTCTGACGGAAGAACTTCTCGCAGACAACCGTCCACAGGGTGATACACATCTAAGGTAGCAAAATACGGCAAGTGAGAAAATCAGCGTGGTTTTATTAGAGGGGTTAGAATGTCCCATTCGAAATTGGGGTCTCCGGGTTTAGAAATATATGGAGGGATTATGGAAGTAGGTTGCGTTAGTACTATAGGTAAGACAGGTCCTTTAAGTTCTGATTACCGAGTTCTTATGTCCGAGTTAAATGTATGAATTCTTATTCCGAGATTCTCCCCTTCCTATTTCGTGACCACGATTTATCGAATAATATAAATAAGTTCGGACAAAACAGACGCCGAAAGCGAACACTTTCACTTTAGGTGCCTTCAGACTGAAACGTAAAATTTTTATAAAATTTTGTAAAATTTTACGTTACGCTTCCGTAATCTCTTCCTTACGTCGACTCTTTCACACCTCCAGCGGACCCCTTTAGACCATGATGTTAGAATAAAATTCAAGAATTTAATTTATTTTCTCAGTTTTTCATCGGTTACGACGAAGAATAAGTCAATGATCGTATTTAAACAAATAAAGCTACTTAAATTTGTTTGATGTAATTCAGAGTAATCTTGGGGTCAATGAAAGTCATAGGAGTCTATATTGGTCCAAAGGAATCTAAAACGGAACTGTCACAAAAACTGATTGGATCTGAAGCCAATTTCAGTCTGCTGGCTGTCCCCAGAGTCATTTGGATCCAGTTTCCTGAAGCATGATAAGAACCATGACACAATATGCTCCATTGGAAAATTATGCGCAGAATATAGCAGACATTTTTCGTACTTGCCTCGCAGCTATGGAAAATAATTTCGACTCTGAGCAATTTGCTTTGGAGAAAAAAAAAGTGCGCGCAACGTATTTTATTGTTCACAACTTGTCGTTGGGTACAAATATCGTTGGGCCATGTTCTCTTGAGGTGTGAGGAGCTTTCTAATATAAGGGGTACTCTTTTTCAGAATGGGGGGGATGAGCTACTTCTAGGTATCCTTAAGTCTACAAATGCTAGGTCTATAGTGTGTTTTGGAAACATGATAGAAAAAGTTATTAGTTTAGCAGAAAGTCGGTAGGATATTAAGTTAAGAATGTGAGGTTGTTTGTCACTTGAGATTGTTGTTTGTTTTGTTTTTCTGTATATGGCTTAATAGCTTTCAAATACAGATATATATATATATATATATATATATATATTCTATGGTGAAATGTTTTTGGAATAATCCTGATAGCAGTTTGTACGATAACTATAATATCTGTAGACAAATATTCCTTGAGCCCAAGCTGACTTTGAAACCTAAGCTGAATTTGAATATATAACTTATCCTGTTGATGGTGATGATACAGGTCATACTAAATATCTGATATTAAAATAAAACTTTGCAGCTTACAGTGGTTAATTCCGCTTAATTTTGTTAGTTTATATCAGTCCGCTGTGGCATTTTGTTAGGTGTATACTTGCCATTTTACCATCGATTGTTCTTCTCTGGCACATTGGCAGTTTTCAATTTAAAAAGAACTTTAACGGTGTTGACCAAACCTCAGCCAGTTATCCGCAACCCGTGACGTCATACGAGAAGTCTATATTTTCCAGTTATTAACGGAATTAATTGTCCTTAGAACCGTTTATAAATGTAAACGCGTCCGGCGCCTCGCTGGCCGCTCGGCTCTATATTTACAGATACAAATATATATTCTGCAATATTAGATTTAATCGAATTTCCCTATTTCTATCATGACGTCACAAAAACGTCACGTTCCGCGAATAATAGGCTGAGGTAGAGTCAACACCACTTTAACTATATAGGAGCAAAAGTTTACTTCTGTAGCGGCATCAACGGTTTCCGCATCGAACTGCTTCTCAGAATCCCGGATATGCTCAAACATTTCCGCGTCCGCCCGTGGATCATGACTCGCTTCTTCTTCTTCTTTCTCAGCTGACTGGCGTTCGTCCGTCGTTTTGAGACGTTTCTTTTCACTTCCGCTCTGCTCCGCAAGAGAACGTTTGATGTCCGACGTACCGGGACGTTTTTGGACACGTTCGGGCTGTTCGTCACCCTTTTCACGTTGGCTTTCAATCGTGGCGGACGTTGGCCCCTGGTGGCCAGCGGTTTGTTCAACTTGAGAGACACCTAGCAATGGAAGTAGGAAAGTCACAAGAAGCACGTGAGAGTTAAGGAGCTACAGGATCACTTGGTATTTCCATCATGTTTTCAATCTAGTAATAAAAATCACAAACTTTGAATGTCCCTGTGATACTTCACAGTTGTCCAAAAAATGATAGAAATATCTTGAAAGAAACATCTACTTTTCTTCTCTTTTTCCCAATATTTTTCCTTCTGACCTATCTTGATAGTATTCCCAGATTAGTAAAAATACAATAACAACTCCAATACTTGATCTGAGACATATTTCCGTCATGGCGGATCTTCTTACTGGAAATTCTGATTTCTTGTCCAATTTACTCTTATCCCATTGGCTACTTAAAAGTCTTGAACCTGATTGGCTGGTTTTCTTCTTTTTTCTATATCTCAACAGTAACATTTTCAGCATCATCATCAGCGCCATGTGCTTTCAAATTACGTACGGCTCATCAGGGGCGTCGCAAGGGGGGGGGGGGGGGGTGCAGCACCCCCCCCCCCCACCTTTTTGAGATTCGGTAAAATTTTGGGCCTCCGTTCGATATATTTACGGGGATTAGGTAGTTATACAGAATCCTAAATAGGCTATCTGTACAAATCTCTTCAGTATAATGATCGGGATTCGGTATAATTACAAGTATTCGGTAGTTATCACGAATTTGGTGAAAGAATATTGTTCGGTATTTTTTCGATAGAAGAACTGTTCGATATATTTACGGGGATTCGGTAGTTATACAGAATCCTAAATAGGCTATCTGTACAAATCTCTACGGTATAATAATCGGGATTCGGTATAATTGCCAATATTCGGTAGTTATCACGAATTTGGTGAGAGAATTTACTGAAATCATTTGGTAATTTTTCGATGCCGGAACTATTCGGTATACTTATGGAGATTCCGTAGTTACACAGAATCCCGAATAAGCTATTGGTTCAAAATTATTCGGTATCATGATTGGGATTCGGTAATTTACTCAGTATAATTTCCAGGAACAGGAAGTTAACCCCGAATCCTGACTTTGTTCCAGTTTCGACGAAAGTATACCGGATATGAATATTGTTCGGTAGTCTTTCGATACCAAAACAATTCGGTATAATAAGCGGGATACGGTGGTTATACAGTATCTCGAACATGCTATCGGTCTAAACTTATTCGGTATAATAACTGGGATTCGATAATTTAGTCGTTATAATGGCCAGGATTCGGAAGTTACCACGAACCTTCGAAATTCAGAAAGGGTCGAGTGAAGCACTGGTCGCAGACAAAAGAGATGATCTATGATATCATCGATAGTGCTTACTTCTATACTGGATCCCAAAAAGAATACATAATCATAAATATTTCGAAAGTTCCGCCTTTTCGAGATATTCTCTATTTTGTGGAAGGGCACGTCATTTGACGGGGGTTTCAAGCCAGTTTTAGGATTGAGATTTCGAAACATTAAAAGCTAGAATTTGGATGGAAATCAAATTTGGCAGGAAAAAGCAAAAAATAATTTCGTCTGCGGCGCTCACTTTATGTATTGGTAGTATATTGACTAGACTAAAGTTGCTGCTGCTGCCAGAACGTGGCTCCATCCGGTTTCTGGAACTTCTTAGTATCGGTATTTAATCAACGGTAAATGATAGAATTTGTAAGAGAAGCAGTTCAATTTCAGCTTACAGAAAAAATGGATTTCGAAAACTTTCGCCTGCGGCGCTCGATTTAATTTTCTATCGGCTATAATAGATAGAAGCTGTTGCTGCAATCATGCCCGGCAATATATTCTCCATGTGGGCTTCGCCAAAACTCCGCCTAATAGTTGGCTTATCGTCTTTCATGCTGCTCTTTACTGTTACTCTTCCTACGTAATCGTTTCTGTTCCATAATTTAAAGCTCGAATTCTTAGTTGTAGGATTCGGTAAAATTTTTTGAAAGATTCGGTAAAATTTTGGCTCTGCACCCCCCACCGAAAATGCACTTGCGACGCCCCTGCGGCTCATTTACGGAATTAAAAACAGACGCAAAAAGAGTGTGATCCTGTCCTAGGGGGGAAATATCTATTAAGCACGCTTATAAAAATATCTATGAGCTACTACACAGTAAAAAAAAATCTTGCAGTATTTGCTACTGGGATTAATCCTGTCTTTAAGAATATAATCTTATCTCTATTTCGGATTAATCTTATCTCAGTAGAGATAAGATTAATCCCAGTAGCAAATACTGCAGTTTAATCCTTACTCGGAAAAACTTTTTACAGTGTAAGGGGAAAGTATATACAAGGAAGTGAGAGTTAAGCAGCTACACTCTTATATCTATAAGCACGCTTATATAAATATCTATGAGCTATACCAGGGGGAAAATACATATAAGCACGTAAGAGTTAAGGAGCTACTAGGGGGGAAATATCCAATATTTTAATTCCAGTTAAGTTGTAGGTATAGATGAAATGTTATTTATGTAATACTCTGGACGACTAAGTCTCCTTGCCGATGCAAAATCGCCGGGTACCTAGCGGAAGAGCCAGAAGCGGTATCACCTCGAGTATCACAGCTGCTCCCGAAGATCGACGTGATTGTTTGACACAGGATTTGAATTGTTGAGTCAGAATCGTAAGTGAGACGTTTTGTCGTTCTTCCTGAGGATAACTGGCGTGTTTTGGACTTAGTCATATAGACTATTGTGTCATCTGTAATTTGTGTGAATGACGATCCAGTGCTAGCATATACAGACAAGCTAGTAAGGGAATAAAGTACATTATTACATTAAATATCGTACATGCTTTCTTAAATTTCGAAAAGACATTAGTCACGTTTTTGCATATATAACATGGTATCTGATACCTCAGTCTAAAGTCGAGCAGTTACCGTGGTATCTGGATAGCATCCATGGATCCTTTATCCAGCTAATCCCATGTAGGTAAGCACGGTTTTAGATATTCTTAAAAACCAAAGGAAGAGCCGATATTTGCTTTTCCCGTCAATAACAACGCTGATAAAATAAACATTAAACACACGCCAACAAATACGAAGTACACAGATGCTATTCAAATTTATTTGTCATTGCCTTGTCATTCTTATTAATTTTCGCAGTTAACAAACAGTACTAATATGTTTGACGGTGTAAAACGGATACGTCAGCTTCATTTTATTAGAGCTATATTTCGGCCCTTCTTGGCAAGGGTCCTTTTCAAGCTCAAGCTGGAAATGAACTTGTGGAAAAACAATTAAAGATTCTTCCTTAAATATCCGATTTTGTGAACTTCTTCTCTGAAAACTGATTGGAGTTAAAAGCAGGTGTTGGTGACTTCATTCTGGACACGGCTGCAGGTTTTGCTGTTCAATTGGGTCGTTGACAGGGTACAGACTGTGTACAGATAATACTAATACTCAAGCCGGGTCAGTAGATGGTAACTAAACATACAACATGCAAAACAATCGCGATCTTCAAACTCGTTCAACACTTCTTGAAAGAGCCGCTCCCGCCCCCTCCCCCCACAGTGACCTTGTCTTGCCGAAAAGGAAGAAAATGTGTTAGTATAGTGAACTGAAAATCAAAAGTGCACCTGAACCGGGATTTGAACCAGGACCCTCTGGTTACTCAAGGGCTCCTTTCCCATCAAAACTACATCTTTGGTTTTATTTGCCTTTCATTTCACCTTGAGGCCCCGCTAAGTGGCTCCGACATTGGATTCTAGACTTCGAAATTAAAACTCAAAATTTGCATCTGGTTTATTTGTCACGGTACAAGTCCATTGTGTAAGGCGCCATCAGTTTATTTCTGAATTCTGAATTTAAACTGGCACGCTAGTAATTATGTTTGTTATCGGATTGTATTTTAAAATTGTAACATATATGTGATTATTTATGACATGTTGACCATGTATGACGATTCACCACTATTTTTGTAAAAAGATAACACGGAATTGAACGAATTAATAATAACACGAAAATTTGGTGGATAAAAGGTTGTGAGCGTACAATAATAATAATAATCAATTTGCCATGAGCTTCTACAAAAATGCGTCCAGCCTATAAATATAAATACAATTTCTGTCACTTAGGCTTACTTGGAGACGAATGTTGTGTAATCAGTGAATTTCATGTGAAGATAAGCTAAAAGACAAATATAACCTTAACTAAAAGACCTTAGCCTTATAAATTGCTATATAAATATACTTTAAGCTTCCCTTACCCACTCCTTCCGCTTCTTTGTTGGTTTGCTCTTCATTGGTCCCGCCTTGATCCGCATCAGTCTCCGCCTCCGCCTGAACCTTGTCCGCGGATCCTTTGCTCGTCGTTTCCGCGGCCTGAGTGTCCGCTTCACTTGGCTTATCGTCGGAAGAAACAGCTTGCGCGGATTCCGGTTCGTTATCTGCAGCTGGTTCGTCGGATTTCTCCTTGTCACCGGATTCCGGCTGTTCGTCCTCCGGTGTTTTTTCGTCGGCCGGATTTTCCTCCTTGGATAATGTCAAGTGTTAATCAAAACTTCAACCGCGCTTAGTAAAAGAAATGCAGTATACGGGTTACAATTGTCCACTCATCTGCCTTAAACGGTCCACTAGTCTTATTTCTGGATTTTTTAGTTCGATCCTTAGGTATCCTGCGTCCTACACGACTTCATAGCCACACGTTGGAAATAAATATAAATTATATTATATTTTTATTGATTTAACTCGTAGCGCCGACATGGCACTAAATACGCCGACCATTACATTCCATGTGTAAAAATACTTGAATATATACAATTATTACACAAAAGAAAATAAATAACTTTTTTGTTAATTTTCTAAGTAAAATATGGTACAAAGGAATTCGAGTACCGGTTAGTGCGTTATTTACCTGGCCCAGGAGATTTCGTCCCTCGAGCATGTTCCTGCACCGAGTGGAATCTGATGTAAAAGGGCATACTAATAACCACGGGCGATGTATGGGGCCAGTGGGGGGGGGGGGGGGGACGCATGCCCCCCAAATCGTGTCGGCCAGTCGGTAAAAAAGAATAACCGCGCGGTTTTCGTAAAAAAAGTTGATTTTTCAGTACAACTGCAGTCGGGTTTTCTGAAATCAGTCGATTTTTCATCCAACCAATGGTTTTAACTTGTCGGTAAATACCTTGCCCCCCCCCCCCAAACATTTTTGGATAGTAACGCCTCTGCCAGTAACTGACAGGTTACTTTAATTTTCGAAGTTGTCTATGATACTGCGAAACTACGATGCCGGCTGTGCCAATGAATTGGGCTGAAGATAGGACTAACTTTAAAGATATAAAATACACTGTAAAAATTTTCTCAGAGTTAGGATTAAAGTTAACTGCAGTATTTGCTACTGGGATTAATCTTATCTCTACTAAGATAAGATTAATCCGAATTAGAGATAAGATAATCTTTTTAGAGACAAGATTAATCCCAGTAGAAAATACTGTAAGATCTTTTGGTACACTGCAGGGCTTTAGTTTTTTTTTAAACGTCTCAACAAGACCAGCGAAATTCTTACGGTTGATCAGGGTCGAAATTTACCGCTTTAATACAGTTCCCTCTATTTCCCGGCAATTCTCACCTCTTCAGCTTTTTTATCTTCCGTCTCTTCCCCCTTTTCTTTATCCTCTTCACCCTCCGCATCTTTTCCATCTTCGATATTTGGAGCTTCTATGTCCCAATTTTCTTGAGGCGTTGCTTCTTCTTCTTCGCCATCGGCTTGTTCGCCATTGTCGAGGTTCAAATCATCTGGGAGGTCCAACGCTTCTGGCTCGGGCTCTGGACCTTGCTGACCTGTACAAAAAATGTGTCGACAAAACAAATTCTGCCAGAAGCGCCGAAACAGCGGACCCATCGGTATACTGTCAGAAGTTTTATAACAGCCAACACAAGGATGCGCGGTTCCAACAGAAAACACGCAACAGACAACACTTGGAATGTTATCTAACACGCAACAGACAACACTTGGAATGTTATCTGTTATCGCGACAAACGTTATGCATGACGTTTACGTTTTACATTTATGTAACATTAACTACATAACGTTTGTTTCAGCTCCCCTTTAAGCAAAAATTATCATGGGCTTACAGGATCATGCAAATGTAAATTTGGCTTAAAAGTATTTTTATACTTGCGGTTAAGATGAGTGCTTTAAGGGTTGGTCGATCTCGAAAGTGAAAATTTCCAAGCCAATCATGTCAAGTCTGTAATGTTAAAGCCAAGTTTCATCTTCCTAGCACATTCTGAAGTACCTTAACTCCGAAAACCGGAATTCCGGACCCTCACCTCCAACTCCCCCAAGTACCCGAGTCCGGTTCTGTCACTGATGTATCTAGGGCATGTGCTTGTTCTTCCCACCAAGTTTCATCCCGATCGCTCCACTTTAAGCGTGTCCAGTCTGTAACTGATGTACCTAGGGCTTGCGCTTGTTCCCCATACCCAAGTTTCATCCCGATCGCTCAATTGTCGCAAGATTTCCGGTCCTCCCCCCCCCCTACTTTCACCGAATCCGGAAAGGAGACATCTGAAACACGAGGTCTTTCCAAATATCAAGTTTCATTAAGACCCAATCACCCGTTCCAAAGTTATGCATGCCCCTAAATTCCGAATTCCGCCTCCCTCCCCCCCCCCCACGATTGTCGGATCGGGCAAATGACTATTTCCAAATTAATTTTGTCGGGTCTCTAATACGCCTGCCAAGTTTCATCGTCATAGCATATCTGAAAGTACCTTAACTCAGGATCACCAGACTGACCGACCGACCGACGGAAAAGTGATCGGTATATGGCACTTGGCCGGAAGGCAAATACCATAAAAAATAAGAAAGCCATTCCAACTCACCATGGTACGGGTCCACTTGGTTATCATCAACCTCTTGCTCGTCCATCTCGTTTATTTCCTTCTCCTTCTTTTCTTCTTCACCACCCTTTTCTTCTTTTTCATCATCGTTATCTCCCTCTGGTGCGTTTTCTTTTGCAACCGTCTGGGACTCACCGCTCTAATAAAAGAAACGTACTTGAGCAGATGTTTCTTCTAGGTTTAAGTTATTAACGACAAAATAACAATAATTCATTAGCACAAAAAGCCTGAACTATCGTGACGAAGTCACTTGGTTGCAAACGTCTGAGTTATTCATTCAAAAGTCAGCATTGCCTGCTAAGCATGTACGTTTGGTCTTCTGCTAACCGTTATAGCGTCATCACAAATATACTGTTAGACTGAACCCGACCATTAGATATTTTGGTCGCATCCTCACAGGTATGTCCATGGTTTTTTACGAAATGGACGCATCGAAGAACATTAGCAGCTAATGAAGGATTTTTTGTTTAATATCTTCAACTTTCCAATGACAAACAAACATCTATGAAAAACAAAATAGTCATTCATTCTCTAAAAGTAGAAACAACCACACTGTAAAAAGTTTCCCCGAGAAAGGATTAAAGTTAACTGCAGTGTTTGCTACTGGGATTAATCTCATCTCTACTGGGATAAGATTAACCCGAATCAGAAATAATCTTATCTCAGTAGAGACAATATTAATCCCAGTAGCAAATACTGCCAGATTTTTTTTTACAGTTCCCGAACAAGGATGCTGAGTGTCAGATCTAGGCCTATCACCATTCAGATTACAATTACCTTTCCGTCTCCTTTGCCTTCCTCGTCCTTCTTTTCTTCATCCTCCTTCTCTTCGTTTTCTTCTTCATCCCCCCACATCTCCTCATCCAGTGTCTCGGCTCCCTTTTCCGTTTCTCCCATTTCCTTATCTGCATCTTCGTCGTCACTCTTTTCATCTTGGTCTTCATCTTTGTCGACGTCTTGTTGTTTTCCTTCGAAATCTTCGCTCATTTCTATACCACCATCTTCCTCCTAGAACGAGTAAATCAGTTAAGGCCAGCGGGATGGTTTCAGTCACAGTTTATTTACGATTATTAGTTAAAGGACCTGTCTTTCCTATAATACTAACGCAACCTACATAATCACTCTATATATTTCTAAGCCCGAGACCCCATTTCTTACGGTACATCCTAACCCCTCTAAACAAAACTACGCTGATATTTTCACTTGTCTTGTTTTGCTACCTTTTGATGTGTATAACGCTGTCGACGGTTGTCTGCGAGAAGTTTTTCCGTCAGAAAAACCGGTTATATAAATTGTTTCCCTGTTTTCGCTATAAGTCAACGGGTCTCGGAAAAGGCATAAAACAGCCAAAACCGTGGGTTACTTGTTGAAAAGCACAGCCGAGTTTTAAAGTGTTCAAATATTTTAAAATACTTATTTTAAAAAACAGTAAACGGTGCGAAGGGTCCTATAAAAAAAAATAAAAAATCCACATGCCTGAAATGGAAAGGGCCCTCTCTACCGATACTAAGCCCTCTCTAATATTCTGAACCCTCGTACTAGCTAATTATTTTTTTTAACGAAAGATAAAACAAACATACATAAAGAAATGTAACCTTTAGTGAACTGTGCAGGAAAACATGTAACGGTGCTTTGACTAAGCTATACTCGGCTTCTCTGGGGGGCTAAGGTTGCACCAGTGACACCAACGATTCCACGTCCGAGCAACGTCCAGACTATTCCTACTCACACATATAGAATGACTCCAGTCAGCTTGGGCTGATGGAGTATTCATACTCCGAGGTATAATAAAGATGAAAAGTGTGTTTTTATAATAATGTTAGTTATACTACCTGTCTTAATCGTAAATGACGGTCCATAATGCTAGCATTAGTACACAAGCTTAAAGGACCTGTCTTACCTATAATACTAACTCAACTTACTTCCATAATCCATGATCCCGGAGACCCCAATTTCGTATGGTACATTCTAACCCTTCTAACTAAACCACGCTGATTTTCTCATTTGCCGTGTTTTGCCTTCGATTTGTATCACGCTGTCAGTGAGAAGTTTTTTCATAAAAAAAAAACGGTTACGTAAATTTTTTTTATTTTTTTTTTATTGTCGCTTTTATTTATTTGTTCATATCCCCCCTCACATTTAATCCAAAAGAAAAAATTACCTTTGCATCTTCATTTGCTTCTTCTTTCTCTTCCCCCTTTTTCTTTGCACCTTCAAGCTGATCTTCGGATTCAATCTGATCGGAGACGTCCTTTGCACCCTCTCCCTCGCCCAGGCCACCGCTCTCAATGTCTTCGAATTGTGAGGTCCCTTCCTTCATGATCTCGTCACTCAGCTCCGAGGGTAAGCAGAAGCCCTAAAATAAGATAATTTCATAAACCACATTGGTCTGACATATCACAAAAAATCTACGAAGAAGCCAAAGAAAATGGGGTTTGTAGAGTCACTCGCTAGTATCGAGCGAGAACAGTCATAATTGTTATTCGCAGGTATTGGTGAATGGCTCGCTGTCTTTGTTTTAGGTTTTCAATTCTTCCAATTTTGTTTTAATCTTCGGTTTCTTGTTGGTTTTCTGCTTTGTTTTAGATTACAGGTTTGTTTCCTTCCCCGACATTGACCCAGAGGATTGACAGCCTGACGAGGACCCTTGCCAAGAAGGGCCGAAATATCGCTGATGAAGAATCGTAGCTGACGTATCCATTGTAAACATTGTTTGAATAAATGTTTCAAAGTCAGCTTGGGCTCAAAGAATATTTATTTGTTTTAGTTTTCTTGGTTGTTGATCTTCATCCTAGTTTTGGCATTTTTCCTCGAAATTTTCTCTCTGGGCTGAACAAGGGAGGCGGTTGTCCTCCCGAAATATTCGCCTTTTAGTTCAGTATATTCGTTGGCCTATACAAACCCCATTTTCGTTGGTTTCTTCGTTGATTTTTCATGAAGCCTTAAAATAAATACAAACTGAATGAAAATATTAGTAATTTAGTTATTATACCCACAATTCCACAAAGGTGGAGTAGAAAACAAAACAAAAGCAAAGTAAGAAATATACTCAAGATAAATAGAAAAATACACAAGCAGGAGCCAGTTCCCGAAAAAAGGGAATAGGCTGATCCTAAGCCCATTCGTATTTGTCGTTAGGGGGGGGGGGGGGGGGGGGTAGCAAGCCGGAACCCAAAACGGGTATCTAAGGGAAATCTAGGGTATCCCACACAAGGAGCGTCTGATGGTTTGCACCTGGCCAGTTTCTATGGTTTGCTGTTATTACTTCGTTATTGTCGTTACAACTTTTATTTCTTGTTTTCTTTTCAATCAATCAATCAATCAAGTTTAATCCAAATAGCTAAAAAGCTAGAAGAGCAATACAAATTCACGAAATACACAGACACGAAATAAATTAACTAATACACTTACAAGATATGACCAGAAATAAATGATGGGATGACACTACGTCAAAATTGGGCAGAAGAATTAGCAGGATATGGAGAAAACTGATTGCCAGTATTCCTCTCTGACAGGAGGGGAGGGGGGAATAGATGGGCCATCTTTTCTGTATTTATACTCCGCCAGTTTTCTTTTAGCGTTTGCAGGCATAAATAAGGAAAAACATAATACCAAAAAAATCGTACCTTTTCTGCAAGCAGACCGAATATCCCCAGAATCACCGACAAGAACTTCAGGGTTGTTCTCAGCGCCGACAACTCCTGAAGCATCAAAAACTCCGCCAGACTGACAAACTGCTCCAGCACAGGGGTGCACAACTCCAAAATCCTCCTTACACCCTCACTTCCCGATCCAATCATCGCACTAATACACTTCTGAACAACCGATTTGACATTTTCCAAACGTAGCGCTTTCACTTTCTTGTCCAAGTCTCCCACCACGTCTAGTAGATGGTTCTGGCTTAGTTCATAGTCTTCTTCAGCATTTTCATCGCTCGGCTTGATCTCCGATTTCTGTACCTCCTGAATGCCGATCAGTGCTGATTTGACGACATCGTCAATGGACAGGATCGCCATGGAACTGACCTCGCTGTTGTCACCGCCATGAAGATTTGCAAAGGTCGTGTCGAACGAGCTTTGTAGACTGTGGTAATCGTCAGTAAAAGCGTGTAGGGGTGCTAAGAAGGGATTGGATAAGCAGGGGGAACACTCGCAGATCTCCTCCCCGTGCGTCGCGTCTTTAAGTAGGCCTAAAGTAGTCTCATTCGCAGAGCAGAGGGTGTGGTACGATTTTTCAACGGCACTACAATGCTTCTCGTTCAGCACGATTAGTTCTTGTTCATGTTTGGCTGCCTTGAATAAGCTATAGGTCTGCAACGCGTTCTTACGAGCCGAGCGCACCTGGGCCATCTCACGTTCAATTTGGGTAGTCAATTCCGAAAGCTTCTCATCGCTTGAGAAAACACCGTTGTTGGAGTCTGGGGAGAGTTTCGCCAGGGTTGCCGACCCTGGTTTGAAGCTTCGTAGGAAAATCAATAGAGTTTCGAATAGGGTTTCTAGCTCTTGGGACATGGGCTCGATTTTTCCGAGGTACTGACTGGTTAGGATTTCTTCCGCGGAAGGGGTGGTGAGGGGTCCGTGAGTCAATGCGTCTTGAATGGTTTGGAGTTGACGTCGGACGGCCACGTACGAGCTAGAATAGAAAGCTTCGTCAACAGACATGAATCGAGGCCATGCTTAGGAGAGCTTACGTTAGTCTACGACTGTAAAAGTTGAAGATACAGTTTTAATTCTAAAGAAAAAGGTGACACATATTTACAAACGAAAAGCTTCGGAAGCCCTCCTAACCCATCACTATACCCATTATTAAAGAATCAGAATAAGAATCATGTTTATTTGCCCAATATCTTTACACAAGGGAAAAAGATAACCTGGGAGGTCAACAATTTATACGCGTCATGAAACACATAAAATAACACTTAATATATACAATTAAATCATATCGTGTCAAAATGCTTCATTGTCTTCTTTTCCTTCTATTTTCAGGTAGTTATGACGGATGAAATATGGCACGAACGAATTTGCGTAGCGTTGACTTGATTTTGTCGGTGGTGGTTGAAGGAGTGGATCGAGTCCCTTAGGTTTTTCGGCATGATGTGTTCGAAGTGAATAATGTAAGACGGTAAGGGTATTATCACGTACTTCTGCAGTGTGTATGTGCCTGTGTGTGTGTGTGTGTCGGGGGGGGGGGGGGGGGGGAGGGGGCACGGCCTTCAGCAACCTTTCTTTAAAGCACAAGTCGCAGCAGCTATTTCTAGCACTGTATAAGGAGGGTGCATAAAGATGATACAGGAAATTCGGAATCTCGCGAATGGGAGATGGAACGATTGTCGACGTCGGGTAATCAGCAATACAGGTACAGCGCAAAGAACACCACACGGTTATTACCTGAATGTAGAGGCGGTCTGGTTCCAGAGAGTATCAGCAAACTTCATTATCGTTTCAGCAAAGCCTTTGAGTCGGTCGATCAGCTGTGGGCCAAGTTCTTTCGACGGTTGCTGCATTCGGGCCTTCATTGACCCAAATCGGTTCATCCGACGGGCTTGGTAATGGGGGCACTTAGACCACAGTGACGTCAGAAGGGCATCAGAGGGCCTGGTGAAGAGAAAAAGAACATACAAATCAAAATAACAAGAGCATGAAAATCAAACCAAAAAGAACATACAAAAAAAATCTAAAGAGAACAAGAACGTATAAATCAAAACAACAAGAGCATGAGAATTAAACAAAAAATAGATAATCTCTTTTGAGTGCTCAAGTATTCGCGTCGCGAGGGAGTGCACGAAACTGTTTTGCATCGGTAAGGGAGCAGGATGGTTCACATGAGTGCTAAGCGAGTCTCTGCTGGTTGGGGGGGGGGGGGGTCGGTTTGGAAGTGTGTAGTCGTTGCGTCCAAGACCGAGTAATCAAGCCTCTAACTTTCTTTTTTTTTCTGTTTACTTCTTTCAGCTTTTGAAGAACTTTTCGTTTATGTTTTAGGGTTATTTGGTCCATTACAGGTTTGCCTCTGGGCAATGAAGAGTTGGCTTTTTTTTTTTAACAAACACATTCATCTGTTCAAGAGTAGTTGGAAAAGCATATTTCTAACCTTTTAGGAAGCCATTTTAGCGCCCCCTCAACATCAAATATCTCCAAGGTAGCAGGGGCTGCCTGCTCCATCGTAAAGCTGGACAATCCTCTTCTGTACGAAAAGCCAAGTCGCTGCAGAACCTTAAAAAGCTCCGCCAATGCTGTCCTCTTGCGGGAGTGGATCTGTCGCGCTTCGGAGAGTTGCTTCTCCTTATTTGGACCGCCAACAGTCTTAAAGAAGAAGATGAAAATAACGTATTTCTATATTTGATAGTGCAAAACGGATGGGTCAGCTGAATTTTGTTGGAGCTCCAGTAAAACTGAGCTGACGTATCCGTTTTGCACTATCAAACATGATTCGCAGTCAGCTTGGGCTGAAGGAATATTGAAAGTGTTTCTCTTATGATAAAAGTGTAAGTGACGTTAAAGCAGGGTAAACTGTTAGGTAATTTTGGTATTAACGTCACTGAGTTGGAGGTGGAAACGTAGCCACTGTTTTCGTTCAATCTAGAACAGGAAAAAATGGAAAAAGAAGCTACGCGGGATTTTTTTTTTTCAACAAACTTTTGATATTAAAAAAAAAAGAAGAAGATGCTTAACTAATAACCAGAAGAGCGTTCCGTTATTACGGTAAAGTTAAGTTAATATAAAGTTATTACGAGTTACGATGATAATAGGGAGGAGCCAGACCTTATTGTGGTAGTTACTACGCTCTCTCTGGAACGAAAATAATAACAGAGCTGCCAGACGTCACCACTCTACCGGGATTTTCCTGCTGAACAGCTAGTTACGTTACGTTTTTGATCGAAGTCTGGAGTTACCTTCAAACTCAAAGGTTTCTGTTTAAATACCGTTTTTGGTCACCGGGTCACAGTTTCTTTGTCCTTCAAACACTACCGTCGATCTTCGTGAGCTAGCAAGTACGAAGTTTGCCTGAAACGTTGATGAAACGGCGACCGGGCAAGGATCGCCGGAGTAATAGTTGCGTTTTTGCAGGTACCATGGTATCTGATGCTACGGTCTAAAGTCGTTTTCGCGGTTACCGTGGTATGTGATACCACGATCAAAAGGCGTTTTTGCAGTTACCGCGGCATCTGGCCAGATACCGTGGTATCTGATATTCAGATACCACGATCCGACCGTGGTCGGTAGTTTTTCTTTTGAGGTGACTTCGAAAAACGCAATATCGGCGACTGTCGTTTTTGCAGAGCAGCCGTAGTATTAGATACCACGGTAACTGCAACAACGACTAATTGCAGATCCAGTTACCGTGGAACAGATACCATGGTATCTGCAAAAACGCAACTAATAAAATCAGTAATTAGGCTAATGGTACAATTACACACTGCGTAAAATCCGAGGCTCGGATTTTACGCACGTTTTGGGGCTTGAAAAGATCTCTAGCAGTAAGGACGTATTTGAGAAATCGGTCCGTTTTGTATCTAAATACGTCCGTATTGCTCGAGTTCTTTTCAAGCTCAAATACATGCGTATAATACGCTCAGATTTGACGCACTCGGATTATCACTTATGATGCTCCCAACCATCATATTGTAACGATCTTAACTCTTGTGGAAAAAAAATGATAAAAAAGGAGGACTTTCTTATTAAGACGGGCGCAGAGCAAAATAAAACTAGGGAATAGCGCCAAGACCTATGCTTTCCATGCTTCGCAAATGGGTCATACTCGTAGCACCGCATTGCACGCTTGCGGTATCTAAAGCGAGACAGACTTGCAGGTTCAAAAGTTTCTAGGAAAGCTAAGATGCGGTCTAACAGGAGTTGAAACATGAGAGTTTATATCTTTTTTTTTGCTGTGTTCAGAATATGAAGTTGTTGGAGCCAGCACTGGTGTAACACTGATTGAGTTTCAGTAGAGACGTTCTCTATCGCTAGTGTGCTAGTATCGCTGCTATTCGAGTTTGTGTCGCATTTCAAGTCTTGGTGCTACTCCTAAGTGTTATTTTGATCTCGACGGGCAGTGGAACAAAATTTGTAACAGAATCAGAGCAAAATAACGCCCGAAAAGCAGCGATACTAACACCACTAGTGACAGTGAACGTCCCTACTGAAACTCAATCAGCCGTGCACCAACGCTGGCTCGAATAGCTTCATCTTCTGAATACAGCAAAAAAAAAGATAAGACTTCCACTATATCCTTGATGTGGGCAGCTCATATCTTAGCTTAAATATAAATTTCTAAACCCGCAAGTTTATCGCGCTTGAAATACCGCAAGCATAATGAGCAGCGCTATGAATATAGCCCGTTTACGAAGCATGGAAAGCATTGGTCTTGGCCAGTGCAAAATAACGCTGGACAGTAGCGCCAAGCCTTGGAAAAAGTGACACACACTCGAACAGCAGCGACACTAGTACCACTAACGATAGTGAACGTCCATACTGAAACTCAATCAGTCGTGAACCAGCGCTGGATAAAAAAAACTTCATAATCTGAACAAAGCAAGAAAAAGATAAAACCTCCACGGTTTCCTTGATGTGTGCAGATCATATCTTAGCTTTACTAGAAATTTTTAAACCCGGAAGTTTGTCTCGCTTTAGATGCCGCAAGCGTAGCGGGCGGCACTATGAGTATGACTCGTTTCCGAAGCAAGGAGAGCATAGGTCTTGACGCAATTCCCTAATGTTATTTGCTCTGGTCTTGGCACTATTCAGTAGTGTCATTTTGCTCTGAACAGAATCGTAGCGATTTAACTGACAGTAACTCGGTGGAACGCTCACGCGACGTTCCTACCAGCGTTGCGACCGCTCGCAGAATTCTGCGATTTGTCACAGGTTTCAAACTTTTTCGACAAAGCCAGCCAAGTTTCGTAGGCGTCAGAACGTTACAGGTTTTTGCGGCCAAATGTCACAAGTAGAGAAAGTGGCAACACCACAGTAGAGCTATGCTTATTTGAACGTTGCCTAACTTGAACAGTCGCCAAAGAAAAAACTAAAAACAAACCATGAACTTTTACTGCACAATAATTGCAACATTCAGATATTCAGATACCTCGGTCCGACCGTGGTAACCGAAAGTGGTGTCTGAAAAAGTCATCTCACTTTCATCAATTTTTGTCACATTGGTGCTTGGGAAAGAAGTTTAGCACTTAGTGATGTGACTGATTATCAGTTAATATTTTGGGATGACTTCGAAAAGCGCAATTTCGGCAATTGTCGATTTGCAAAGCAACCGTATATCAGATACCACGGTAACTGCAAAAACGACTAATTGCAGATGCAGTTACCGTGGTAACGCAAAAACGCAACTAATGTCGTGTATGGGGGCAACTAAAGAAATACGAGGTTTACCTGTAGTTTCTGAAGATCATCCACAGTCTTTATAACTTCTCCTGTTAGATCGTCGATGACGTTTATGTCGTCACCGTGTTTGGACTTGGTGACTATTTCTTGGACGATCGTTCTCGACTTGGTGTAGAGTTTTGGTACGCGGGGCAGAGTTGGCGCTTCAGCAATCGACACGGCAATCTCGGCCTGAGAAGGGGACAATTAAATACAAAATGGGGAACATTTAGTAAAGTAACGATCATGGTGGAGAGTATGATTATTATTTTTATATTATTTTCCAAAGAAATGGAAGAAAGGTTTTATCACCCCCATTCCAAAGAAAGGAGCACCTAATGATTTCTCTGGTGTACGGCCGATCACAGTTACATCAATTTTCAGCAGAATTTACGAAAGTTTTGTTGCCACATGGCTTAAAGAATATCTTTTAAAAGTAACTGATCGAAAGCAGTTTGGTAACATTCCTAAGTGTTCGACAGTCCATTACCTAGTTAATTTGATTGATTTTATTTTAAAACATCTCGATGAACCTGGCAAATGGATAAATTTAATTGCAATTGATTTTAAAAAGGCATTTGACCTTGTTGACCATGAAATTCTTTTAGAAAAAATGGCGGAAAAAAATATACCCGATTTTATCGTCAAAATCATCAAGAGCTTCTTGACAAATAGAGAGCAAACTGTAAAGTATAAAGGCCATTTTTCTACTTCTTTACCAGTTTTTTGTGGAGTTCCACAAGGAACTGTGATCGGTCCGCTGTGCTGTCTCCTCATGATAAACGAAATTGCTGCTGGGTTGGAGGACAGATGGAAATACGTTGACGATTTGTCCTTAGCGGAAGTCGTATCTGAGGATCTGAAAAGTAACGCTGCCGGTTTCATCGACCAGGTTACCTCAGAGGCGACTGAAATGAATATGGTCGTGAATAAAGATAAGTGCTCGGTTACGACCTTTTCTTTTCTTAGAAAAACTCGGCCGTCTTTCGAGCCTCCTATCGACCCTGGGCTCATCAGTGATAAAATAACGCTATTAGGTGTAGTGATCTCTTCTGACCTTTCGTGGCATGAAAATACAAAGACAGTTGTAAAGAAAGCTAACAGCGCAATTCAAATGCTAAAAACACTGAAAAAGTTTCGGGTTCCTAAGGACAAGCTAAAGCTAATGCTTTGCTCTTTCATTCGACCCTTAGTCGAATATGCTTGTCCAGTTTGGCACTTTGCTCTTACCCAAGGTGAAACTGATAAAATAGAGCGAGTTCAGAAGAGATCGCTGCAAATTATCTATGGCGGTTCCCCCCTACCATACTCTTTTTACCTCAAAGAATTTAAAATTGAATCCCTTTCTTCCCGCCGCGAAAAACTATGCCGAAACTTTGGCTCCTCCCTTCTCCAGCACCCCATATACCGTTCATTCCTTCCCCCACCCTTTGTTCCTGTAAGATCTCGTCCCCCCCGAGAAGTGGCTGAAAAGGTTCCCAAACTGACCCCAATCTACTGTAACACTATGCGCTACAGTAGAAGCTTTGTGCCGAGCTTCGTAAAGCAGTACAATGCTCTTTAGCACTTTTCTGCCTTGTTGTTGTTTTTTTTTTTTTTAAATTATCTGTTGACAAGTTATTTTATCTTTACTTATGACTACAAAAACATCGTATTTGGGCTCTGCCCACGAGAGATATGTTTTGCTTTATTATTAAATAAATTGAAATTGAAATTGAAAATTCGCAGCAGCCGCGGTCTCGAAAAAAGACGATCGTGGCAAGTGTTGAGTCCAGGCCAATGCCAGTTGCGGCGGGTAAAAATACCGTAAGTTAGAAGTTTCAGGAATGAATATATATGTGGGGTACTGTGAGTGAGGTATTCACTGAAGTATCGTGGACTGGTATTATACTATAATCATTATGTTAGACTATTCAATAAGCTTGTGATAAGGTAAAGAGAGACAAACAGAGAAAGAAAATTGTTGCTTTTAACGGTAAATCCTTTCTTTATGGTAACGTCCATTGCCCAGGGCCTTCACTTCTATTCTCTTGACAAATTTTGACACTTGTCCTTTAAGGCCAGATTAGTTCTTTTTTGTCCTATTTTGTTTTTATAATCTTGCACATTTACCAAGTGTATTTTTTTCTCCTTACTCCTTTATTTCCTTTCGTTGTTTCAAAGCTTAGCGAAATTCATCGTCATCATCATCCATAGTTCAGCTTGTCCTTTAAGAAAAAAAAAACTTACTTCGATCACCAAGTTTCTCTCAGGAGCAACAAACATCTTCAGATGATTTTCATCCAGTCCTTTCACCTCTCCTTGCGAATCCCAGACGCCTTGCTCCACTTCCTCTTGCTCGACTCCTAGTACCGACTGCACATTTTCCTTCAGTGCAGTCTCATACTCCTTCACATGCCTGTGCAGCGTCTTGTGTGATTTGTTGACCGTATCTCGCGTGGACCAGTAATTGATGTCATTCCAGCGCATGATCTTGACGAAGTCCTTGACCTTCTTCTCAATGGGCTGTCGGACCGAGTTCATACGAGCTCGGATGGCGGGTAGCTGTTGGGAGTACTGAAAGTGGAGATTCCAGAAGGTGCTGACCAGAGCATCTAGAAAAGGAAGGGGGAATTGAATTTCATCAAGTTCAAGTTCTTTTATTGTTTGAATATACATATTTAACACTATTTACATAACGTCCCCAGCAGGAAGATTGGCTCGATAGCCGGGCGACAGATGGGATAAACAAACAAACCCAGAAGAAACGGATGCCACCACACTTCTCACTCTATCTCACACAAAAAAATATATACCAAAATTTATTTTTATAATTATTATCATTATTTATCCGATAGCTAAACGGCCGGGAGCTAGTCACAAACTAATATTCATTAATAAGTACAGCGTTAATTGTAGTTTTTAATGTTATGAGCGACAGACTCTGATTAAAACAAGATTCATATTTGTTCCAATTTTTAGTAACAATATTTTTAGGGGAAAATCTTGATCGCTCAGAAATAATTAAAGGCATAGGAAGCTGTCGGACTGAAGGAGGGCCTGGAAAAAATGATTTAAAGCAAACTTTGACGAAGAGGCAGGTTCGATTCCAATATTTTACAGTATATTATAACGTGAAAATACATAAGTGAATAATTTATTTTTAACTCGCCATTTTTAAAAGCGGAATAAGTGACGGAAAAGAAATAAGACTGCAACACCCGTCCCTGCCGGTGAAGCACCTTCCTTGGTATGCCAAACATCTTTACCTCAACTTACCTTTAATCGCACTTGGTGTGTTTTATAATGGATTTTTTTTTATGACTTCGACTGCTTACATTAGAAACACACTATCAGGCCTGGGAGAAGTGTGCTGGGCATCCGATCCTTACAGACAGTGGTAGCGCCGGGCTACATACGTACGCCCCTACATCCCGGCGAAATTCCTACAAATCTTTTTATTGAATGCGCGGATGAGTTGAGTGTGATTTTAGCTGCTTGTTTTAACCAGTGTTTCATTCAGGGAATTTTTCCCACATTTTTTTAGAAAGCTTATGTCACACCTATTCCTAAGAGCAACAATGTGAATTCAGTGAAGGATCTGCGACCGATTTCTAAAACCCCTTTATTCTCTAAGGTTCTAGAAAGTTACATTTTTGAATTGTTGTATGAAGATGTAGAGTCAAACCTGGACCCAAGGCAGTATGGTTTCCGGCCTGGGTGCAGTACAACTCATTACATGGTAAAATTAGTTGATGATATACTTAGACACTTGGACACTGAAAATTCATTTGCTGAAGTACTTTTAAGTGATATTACTAAGGCGGTTGACAGTATTGATCATGGGGTAGCTATAGTCGAAGCGAGATCAATGGGTGCGCGTACGTTTTTAATCCGTATAGTAGCAAGCTTCCTTACGGGACGGACACAATGTGTTGTGCTTAGTAAAGATGATGTGTCTGAATTTTTAGAAATTTTGTGTGGTACACCACGGGGAACAAAATTAGGTCCACTGATATTTTTAATTGTTTTTAACAAAGTTTTACGTGAGTATCCTAACCGGTATAAATTCGCGGACGATCTCTCAAGTTTATCGTTGCGGAATGTACCTTCTAATTCGTCTGAACAAAGTTTGACTGACATTTTCGAAATTTTAACAAATGAGTTGTCGGAGGTAAAGCTGTCAGTCAGCCTTCCGAAGAGCGTGAATCATAAGGTTTTCTTTTTTAAAGGGAGAATTACCACATCAAGAAAATGTCGGTTTGGCTTACCGCGATAAGGTGAAACTCCTTGGAATCACGATTGACAAGAATTTAAAATGGGATTCTCATGTTGACACTATCCTACACAAATCTTCTCTACTTCTGAAATCCCTTGCGATGCTCCGGAGATTTGCGTATGTACGCCCTGCAACGGAATACTCGTGTCCTGTTTGTCATCCTGGCCTTACCAAAAGTCAGACGGATAAACTAGAGGGGATACAGAAGCGGGCTTGCAAGATTATCCTTGTGCAAGATTATTCCACATATGAAGATAGCCTCACAAAACTTAGTCTTCCCACTTTAGCGTGCCGTAGACACAAGCTCACCATGGATTTTGGACTGAAATGTCTTGGACTGAAATGTCTATCTTCAGATAATCACAGATCCATTCTACCTGATTACCAATCGCCCAACCCCCATCGGCCCATCACTAGACTAAGAACTGAAAACAAAAATCGGCTTCAAATTACCCCGCCCCTAGTAAATTCGTCTGACCGATATTTATCATCATTCGTACCTTATTTTATTTCTCATTTTAACTCTTGATATTTTATTTTATTATTTACCATTTTAATTCTTGTCGTGTGACATGTATTATATTATGTAGGCTTATTCATTATTATCATATACTGTATATATTGTACGTCGCTGCTTTGACATGTGTTACGTCATGATGATCCTCTGCTAGCCATATTATGTTGTGCTATTTGGAAATAAAGAATATATTATTATTATATTATTATACGCCAGGCTATATATCAAGTATATTTTAAAGAAAGTCTCTAAAGAAAGAATGAAAGAGTTGTATTGGATGTTTGTCCGTTCACTACTTGAATATGCCTGTCCACCATGACATTATGGACTTGCAAAGAGTGACTCAGATAAGTTGGAAAGAATCCAAAAACGTACAGTTCAAATTATAACTGGTGGCCATAAAATGCCGTACTCATATCTCCTAAAAGAGTGTACGCTAGGACCCCTTTCTGTACGTAGAGAACAGCTGTGTCAATGTTTCGGAACAGATTTATTATCCCACCCTTTCTATCAAAACATCCATCCTCCACCCTTTAAACCGGAAAGAACCAGACCTGAATGTACCAAAACTCACACCTGTCGCTTGTAAAACTGAAAGGTACCGTAATACTTTTGTGCCACACTTTACCTTGTATCATAACAACCTTACCTGAATTGTTGTATTTACTCTAAGACAATTGTATATATGTTTTAGTTGTAGGTTAATTGTATTTATCCTATGAGTATATATGTTTTAGCTGTAGGTTAATGACAAGTGCCAATTAATTTGCTCGCGCATGAAACATTATGCGGCATTTACTTGAAATTAAATTTAAATAAACAGACAAATACGGTGATATGAATAACATTTAACACTCAAGAAAGCAAGGACGAGCGGCTCACAGTTTTTCAACTTTCCGAAAACTCGGGTTTGTTCTGGCCTTCAATATAGAGAGTGTTGCAACCTTCTAACAATAGTAACTATTAGTTACTATTTTCGTTCCGGCCTCGTGAAAAGTTACTACGCTAACCGTTCCATCCTTCTCGAAATAGTAACTATTTGCTTACCACGCTCGGGAGCGCAGTAAGCGTGGTAACTACCAATCTCTTTGACGTGATCGGGCCGATTAGACCGTGGTATGATATTTTCCTGCAAACAAAAAAAATTCGTTCCAGCCTCGACGCCAAGAAACCAGAACCCGTGACGTCATGCGTAGTAACTATGGTAAGTAGGGTGGAACGCACTCATAGTGGCATATTCTGGCAAGTGTGTGCGCTAGTTTTAAATTTTCTCGAAAGAAAATAAATGGTTGTGAAATTCTAAATTTTAAAAGGGCTTGAAAGGACATTCGGTTTATTTTGAAAAAAAAAATAAAGAATATAAATGTTTACATTTTAATACGAATTCAATTTTAATTAATTCCGTTTCCAGAAAGAGTAGGCGACGTCATACCGTTAAAAAACATTAACGTCACCGAGTCGTAAAAAGTAAAAAAAAATTATACGAATTTAAAAAAGTAAGCAGGATTGGCACCCTGGCGCTTTTTGCGCAAATGTATCATTTCATCATATCATACCTTTCCTAGTGTCTCTATTTCCAGTCTTCTCCGGCGATCTCCAAACAAGCAGATGTAGCATGAACGCTTCCACCATGTCCAGTCGCCTACTGAATTCTCCCAGTGTGGAGCCATCTAGGAACTGCTTAACAGTTAAACCCACGTCAGCCACAGAAGGGCCATCTTCAGCGTTGGAGAGGAAAGACATGAGAATGGTGTACATATGGAACCACCATTTATTCGAGTTGGCCTTCGACCTAAAACATTTGATTTTCTATGATATGTCATTTTTGCTCATCCATCTTACCCTTGAATGCCCTATTTTTTTTTTTTTATTAAAACAAAAACAAAAAAGTATCCCTGAGTATGTGAGCGCGCTAAACGGATACGTCAGCTGGGATTGTTTCTATGATATGTCATTTTCGCTCATCCTTCTTACCCTTGAGTACCCTAAAAAAACTGATTAAAGTAAAAAACAACAAGAGCTGAAAGCTCATATGGTACTTGTAAGAACAGTTAGCATGTTTGTCAGATACGGTTTGCAGTTTTCAAGGCTGGATCTCTCTCCCGATATTCATTTCATCAGAAAATGGGCTTGATCTAGTAAATCTGAAATGGTTATACCACTCATTGACAACTGTTTCTTCCTCCAAACGATGATCAGATCGGGGGAGGGACTATTTTTAAGACAATCTGATAGAGTCCCTAACATGCCTGCTAAGTTTCACGGTCATAGCATATCTGGAAGTACCCTAACTCGTGATCATCGAATTGTGGAAAAACCCCTCCAACTCCCCCCACTGTGACACGATCCGGTCCTATGTTGTCAATGTATCTACGGCTTACGCTTGTTCTTCCCTCCAAATCCCATCCCGATCTCTCGACTCTAAGCGTTTCACGAGATTTCCGGCACCCCCCTATAGCTCCCCCCCCCCCCCCAAGTTCTCGGATCCGTTCGAAACTTGACATTGATCATCTGAGACACTTGTTCTTGACACTTGACAAGTTTCATGCACGTCTGATCACCCGTTCCAAAGTTATGCATGTTACTAGACTCTGGATTCCCCATCCTTCCACTCCCCCCCCCCCGATCATCGGATCGGGAAAGGAACTATTTTCGAGTCGACCTGGGAGACTACCTGATATGCCTGCCAAGTTTCATGGTCTTAGTACATCTGGAAGTACCCTAATTCATGATCACCGGAAACCTGGGAAAACCCACTCCAACACCCTCTAATGTGACACGATCCGGTCTTGTTTTCTCAATAAAGTATCTAGGGTTAGTGCTTGTTCTTCCCTTCAAGTTCCATCCCGATCCCTCGACCCTAAACATTTCACAAGATTTCCGGTCCCCCCCTCTACCCCCCCCCCCCCAGTTTTCGGATTCGGTCCAGATTTGAAATTGAAAATCTGATACAGTTGTTCTTTGCAATTTTCAAGTTTCATGCAAGTCCGATTATCTGTTCGAAAGTTAGGCGTGTTTCTAGTTTCCGGATTCCCCATCCCTACACTCCCCCCGCGATGGCTGGATCGGGGAAGTGATTATTTCCAAGTTAATCTGGTTGGTTCCCTCATATGCCTGCCAAGTTTTATTGTGCTAGCTTATGTGGAAGCGTTTCACTAGATTTCCGTTGCCCCCCTCCAGTCCCCCCCCCCCAGTTATCAGATCTGGTCCATATTTGAAACTCAGCATCCAAAACACTTGTTCTTGACACATGCCAAGATTCATGCATGTCCGATTACCCGTCCCTATAAGTTACGCATTCTACTAGTTTCCGGATTTCCCATCCCTCCACTCCCCCCACGATGGCCGGATCGGGGAAGTGATTATTTCCAAGTTAATCTTAATCTTTCCTGATACGCCTTCCAAGTTTCGTCGTCCCAGCTTATGTGGAAGCGTTTTACAAGATTTCCGGTGCCCCATTCCAGCCCCCCCCCAGTTATCGGATGTGGTCTGAATCTGAAACAGAGCATCTGAAGCACTTGTTCTTGACACATGTCAAGTTTCATGCATGTCCGATTACCCGTTCTAAAGTTATGCATGTTACTAGTTTCCGGATTTCCAATCCCTCCACTCCCCCCACGATTGCCGGATCGGGGAAGTGATTGTTTCCAAGTTAATCTGGTTGGGTCCCTTATATGCCTGCCAAGTTTCATCGTCCTAGCTTATGCGGAAGTACCCAAACTAGCAAAACCGGGACATACCGACAGACAGACAGACAGACAGACAGAAAGTATGATCGCTATATGGCACTTGAGTATGCTCAAGTGCCATAAAAAAACTATCCCTCAATATGTGAGTGCGCTAAACGGATACGTCAGCTCGGATTATTTCTAGCGACATTTCGGCCCTTCTTGGTAGTGGTCCTCTCCAGGCTCAAGCTCGACAAACGAAACTGCGATCACTTCTAGCTTGATTCAGGAAAAGACCCTTGCCAAGAAAGATTAGTTGCGTTTTTGCAGATACCATGGTATCTGTTACAACGGTAACTGGATCTGCAATTTTTCGTTTTTGCAGTTACCGTGGTATCAGATATTCAGTTGCTATGCAAAAATGACAATTGCCGAATTGCGCTTTTCGAAGTCATCCCAAAACAGAAACTGATATTCAGTCACATCACTAAGTGCCAAACTTCTTTCCCACCAATTTGAGAAAGATTGATGAAAGTGAGATGACTTTTTCAGATACCAAGATAACTGCAAAAAGGCCTTTTGACCGTGGTATCAGATACCATGGTATCTGCAAAAATGCAATTAATGCCTTTGGAAAATCGCCGACCACAGAGCTAGAAGTGGTGTCCGCGAAGACCGTGCTTGTTAAACTGAGAAGTGTGTCAGCAGGCACGTTGTCATAAGTTGCGTTTTTGCAAATACCATGGTATCTGATACCACGGCGTTTTTGCAGATATCGTGGTATCTGGCCATTTATCGTGGTATATGATATTCAGATACCATGGTCCGTCCGTGGTAACTGATCGTGGTATCTGAAAAAGTCATCTCACTTTCATCAATGTTTGTCAAATTGGTGGGAAAGAAGTTTGGCACTTAGTGATGTGACTGAATATCCGTTTTTCTTTTGGGATGACTTCGAAAAGCACAATTTCGGCAATTGTCGTTTTTGCAGAGCAACCGTATATCAATAACCACGGTAATTGCAAAAACGACTAACTGAAGATCCAGTTATCTTGGTAACAGATACCATGGACACCATGGTATCTGCAAAAACGCAGCTATAGTTACCTTGGCGTATTCTGAAACATTCAATCAGATCGCCACATTGATACAGATACGATTGTGAAGGTAAATTCAGAGCTTCGAATTCATGAAACATCGCTGGGCTGTTTCTATGGCGTCGATGTGTGTATCAAAAGAGAGTCTGACCGAACAGTATATACGAATAGAACTTACAAGCTAGTTTATCTGTTTCAGTATAATCAAACCCGATGAAAAATTCTTTGACTGTTAGTTGTATGAAAAAGTTGCATGTATCGATATGTAGTAGTATGGAATACTTTGATTTAACATGCCTCCCCCTGAGTTAATCTTAAGTAGTAGTATCCGATAGCATCCAATCTTGCTGTACTTTGCATGCATGCAGTGGCAACAGTTACTACAGTAGAGGTATGCTTATGTAAACACTTTTTTAACTGTTGCACCACCTTGCATTTGTCAATTGCGTATAAACACGTAAAATGGAAAAGAAAAATTACAAACTTAATATCAGCTAACAGCCAAGTATTTCAGGGTTATCCTAGGACAAACTTGAAGTAGAAATTCAATTGCCTTTCTTTGATTTTGAATTTAAAACGAATCTTCTTCCTCTTTTGACTGCATCTGGAAGTTCGGACGGCCATCTTGTCCATTGAAGTTGCGTTCCACTTGGCAAAATTTTCAAATTAACAAAGGAAATCAGCGATACTTCAGTCACTTTCATCAGTGAATTAGCAAAATATTAAAAAAGTACAAATGGCGTGAATGGTTATTTTCAGTATTTACTGAAAAAATGCCTTGTTTGGGTTTTAGTTTTTATGGCACTTGCAGCTTCGCTCAAGTGCCATTTACCGATCACCTTTCGGTCGGTCTGTCCACTCATCTCGAGTGGCACTTCCAGATGTGCTAGGAGGATGAAACTTGGTAGGTATATTAGGGACCACACCAAACTGACTTGGAAATTATCATTTCACAGATCCAACCACCGTGGGGTAGTGGAGGGTGGGGGAATCCGGAATATTGACGTATGTATAGCTTTTGAACGGGGAATTGGCTCTTAATGAAACTTGATATTTGGCAAGAGCTCCTGTCTCAGATGCCACACTTCAAGTCCGGAATGGATCCGGTTACTTTCGGGGGAGTTGGAGGGGGGGGGAATCGGGTGACTAGTTCAGTGTGGACGGATCGGGATGAAAGTTGGCGGGAAGAACAAGCACAAGCCCTAAATACATAGTTGACAAGACCGGACCGGATCCGAGCACTGTGTGGGGGAGTTGAAGTGGGGGTTCCCGAATTCAGGGGATCCCGAGTTAAGATGCTTACACATATGCTAGGACGATGAAACTTGGCAGGCGTATCAGGGACTCGACAATTTAACTCAAGAACAGTCGTTTCTCCGATCTGACCATCGTGGGGGGAGTGGAGGGAGGGGTAATCCGAAATCTTGAGAAATGTCCAACTTTTGAATGGGTGATCGGATCTTAATGAAACTTGATATTCGGAAAGAACTCATGTCTTAGATGTCCCATTTCAAGTGCGGACATGTGGAGAAAACTATTCTTTGAGCCCAAGCTGACTTTGAAACATTTATTCAAACAATGTTTACAGCGGATACGTCAACTACGATTCTTCATCAGCGATATTTTGGCCCTTCTTGGCAAGGGTTCTCGTCAGGCTGTCCTGACGAGGACCCTTGCAAAGAAGGGCCGAAATATCGCTGATGAAGAATAGTAGCTGACGTATCCGTTGTAAACATTGTTTGAATAAAAGACAATGTGGGGGTCAATGTGGGGGAGTCGTTAGGGGGGGGGGGATTTTTTGACACGCTTAGATTGTAGTGATTGGGATGACACTTGGTAGGAAGAACTAGCGTAGCCTAACATTATAGACTTGCCAAGACTGGCTTCCCAGTCACTGGAAGATTCACTTCCTAGATCAGACCATCCCTTAAAGTACCTACTCATCTTAACTACAAAGTACAAAAAATACTTTTAAACAAAATCTGCATTTCATGATCCCATGACCCCACGATCATTTTTGCCTCAAGGGTTTCGCTAAGAAATGACTTTCTAGCACCCTTAAAGTGTGCATCTTAACCGAAAAGTAATAAATACTTTTGACCAAACCATATATATTCATGACCCTAAAGGGCTCAGGATCATTTTTGCATCAAGGGTTTTCAATACAGATGAATTTCTAGCGCCCTTAAAGTGCGCATCATGACAGCCAAGTGCAAACCAAACGAAACATTCTCGTAATTTCCAAGGGTCCGTCGTCATTCTTATCAGAAGGGTTTTGCTAACAAATGATCGCAACAAACCCACGAAATTGGCAAATTCCTACTTTCGTCCTTTTACCAAGCCTTGCAAGTGCCATATGAGCTTCCAGCTCTTGTTTCTTCGGCAATCGTTCACATTTACCAGACGTTCACATAAGCATACCTCTACTGTACTGCATGCTACTTTTTCATACAACTCCATACGACTAATTCTCGAAAAAAATTTCATCGGGAAGAGAAGAAGAAATAGAATTTTGCATGCTTTTGTCGAGCGTCGGTCGACTCATCGGCACATCGAGTTCTTTTAGACGCAAGAAATATAATCCTGCAAACATTTGTCGGGCAAAACTAAGAAGAAATCGAATTCTGCATGCTTTTTGTCGGACCTCGGTATTGTTAAATTCTCATCAAGGGATCCGATAACTTGTTTTAAACTCGAAAGGAAAAGCCTTTTGCAAAGACTATAATAGGTTGCTAAAGGCTTCCAAAACTAGCAGGAATAATACTATTCGTGTCGTTGGTGCTTTAAGACTAGTGAGGAGGGTAAGGGTTGCCCTTACCTTTCTTCCACAGCAGTGAGGCATTCCTTCCAGCCTGTCAGCTCCATTTTACGCCATTCCAATACAAGTGACGACAGCGCCTCTAAGTGAACAGATATGGAAACTCCTCTGTGAGCGTTGGCCTCCCATTCTTGGCATTTCGCCAAAGAAAGTTCCAGTCCAGTAAGGAGCTTCATAAGAGGACTGGAGATCGGGAAGCTGAGGAGATGCCCAACGGAGACCAAAATCTGGAAGACAATTAAGTATTTAATCGTATTGAGTTGTCAATCAGATAGTTTTTCAATTGTATTTGTTGATTTTTTTTCCCTATGAAAGTGTTGTGTTTTTCTTTGGTCTTGCATTTCTTTACGTTTGTGCACTCCTTCCTTTTTCTTTTTGAAATGACGGGTGATAAATAAATAAATACAAAAATTAGATCCGAGCTGTACAAAAGTAAATCACACTACTACGTATGAAAGCCCAGTGAAATTTACAAAGTAATAATTGTCATTATTATAAATAATGAACTTTCAGCCCAAGCTGACTGCGAATCATATTTGATAGTTCAAAACGGATACGTCAGCTGAATTTTATTAGAGCTATATTCCGACCCTTCTTGGCAAGGGTCCTCTTCAGGCTCAAAGCCGCTCAAGTTGGAAAACGACTTGTGGAAAAACCAACTAAAGATTCTAGCTTAGCGTTAAATATCTAATTTCGTGAATTCCTGGAGTTAAAAGGTTGCTGTGATTTTATTTTGGATACGGCTGCTGTTTTTGCTGCTCGATTGGGTCGTTGATCGGGATTTTGGATACGGCTGCTGTTTTTGCTGCTCGATTGGTTCGCTGATCGGGTAGAGATTTTTCTGCATTTAGGTTGACTTTGATTTGTTGTAGAGAAGAGCTTGGGGTCTGAATTTCCTTTCGATGATGATGCCGTTCCATGTTTCTGGTAGTGAGTATTCGCCTGTGTCTCTTTGATCATTGAACGTTTTTTTCTTAATTTCAACACCTCATAATCATTTTAACGGGTAAGTAAGCGGAGGTTTGTTCCAGCAATATTTTTGCCCTTCTTGGCAAGGGTCCTCTTTTGGCTGCAGTAAGAAGAAGGCCCTTGTTAGAAAGGGACGAAACATCGCTGGAACAAATCTTACACTCATTTATCCGATTTAGTGGCAACAAATAATCGAATCAAATCAATCGTTTACTGACAAACCAACTTCATAGCTTTCTTCGTCAGAAATTACGCTGGTCATACAGTGATAAAATGAATAAATTACACTAATTATTCACGTTGTTAAAAATCTCTGTAAAAAGGGCAAAAACAAGTTCATGAACCTTGAAGTTCGTCCTCTGACAGGCACTAGTTTGTTTTGCTGTCTTGTCCTGCTATTTTTCGGAGCATCAGGGGGGAGTAATGATCGGCTGTTCTCATTTGCCAACAGTTTTTTTCCAAACTTTAGTCTCAGTTCTGTTCTTCGGTTGTAGAGGCTCGGGATTTTCAACACAGACAGCGCTTGCTCGTGAGACTGATAGCCAGGACCCATTCTAATTTTCGTTGCGCGTATCTGTACGGATTCGAGCTCTTATTTATTATTACAAATTATATTGTTATATTGCTACAAACTAGTTTAGTAAATAAGTTAGCTTGCTTTTAATATCCAACCACATTATTTTCAGATCGATAACTACGTCACAAGTCACGTCAGAATTTGAATGCCGAAGTGGTAGATCCAGCACTTACGTCGCAAACTTAAAATAATTTGTTTCTTCAACTTCCGCCTTCCGCCTCCACTGAGACGCATACCAATAAAAAAATAAATAAAAAAATCTGTGCTGTATTGACTCGCAAATCCGATGCATCTCGTCTCCGAACATTTTCTTCTTTCAAATTATAGTTCAAATTCTTTTAATATGAATGTAAATAAGCACAGATGCAGCCAATCTGGAGCTAAACGGCAAGAAATAATATCCACAATCTGTGTGGTAGAAAAGAGGATCCTTAGATCCTCCATAGTATTGGCCAAATCTGTTCACAGCTGTGATATTCTCTTACAGGAGTATACTACGCCCTTTTTTGTTAAAGTTTAACTGACGGCAAAACGGGCAAGAACGGCAAGAAATAATATCCACAATCTTTATGGTAGAAAAGAGGATACTTAGATCCTCCATAGTATTGGCCAAATCTGTTCACAGCTCTGATATTCTCTTACAGGAGTACACTACGCCCTTTTTTTTGTTAAAGTTTAACTGAAAAGCCAACTTATTTTTGTTATCATTGAACTGAACACACTGCATTATTTGGCTTGTGTTGAGTTTTTTTTCCTATTTATACTCTCTAGTATGATGTTCAGAATCTCTACGGCCGTTCTGACAACGCAAAATTCTACTATGACGCGAAAAATTTGAATCTCAAGATAAACACGGCTTTTCAGTGGCCAGTGACCAGCTCGCGGAAGCTAGCTAACTGCGTAAACACTTATCTTTCGTCTATCGTTTTCGTCAAGCATACAACACAGGTACAAGCCCATAGAGATACTACAAATCCGACAGCGAAATTCCACTATATGAAAATCGATTACTCGTGAATAGCGGATCAACGAAGTAACGAATTTTTATCGGGTCTTCGAGACTCTTTGAGTGAATAAATGATGAGTAACTACACTGTCAGAAGTTTCATAACAGATAACACGAGGATGCGCGGTTTCAACAGATAATGCGTAACAGATAACACTTCGGATGTTATCTGTTGTTTCAAAATGTTATGCATAATAAGCGTTACCATCAGGAAGAAACGAAAACCGCCAAAAAGTATCTGCTGAATTTTCCGACATCAAGACGATAAGGAATAAAGTCAGTAGATGCTTTTTTGGCTCTTCCTATAACAAAGCTTGTTATATGCATAACGTTTTCAAACACAACAGATAACATCCGAAGTGTTATCTTTTACGCATTATCTATTGAAACCGCGCATCCTCGTGTTATCTGTTATGCAACTTCTGACAGCGTAGATTGTCTAATCTTAGCAATTTTCAGTTAAACTGAAGTACAATGGGCAGACCAAACTATCACAGATCACTATGTCATTTTACCACCCTCTAGAATGCCATATTACATCAGATATCAGCCGATTCCTAAACAATTTATTTTCGCATGTGGCATTCGTTACGGCATTTTTTGCTGCCTGCATCCTCCAATTTACTAGCCTTGACAAATATAAGCGGGGTTTCTTTTCTATCCGTTCGTTGTTACACTCCGATTTGTCAGTATTATTGACAAATAATTCCATTGACAGTATTAACTGAGAATTCCTTGCACATAATAGGACATGGATGGCACTTTGCACAACGGACTTGTACCGTGACCAATAAACCAGAAACAGTTTTTCGAATATAATTTGGAAGTCTAGGACTCCATTCCGCAGAGGGTCCTGGGTTCAAATCCCGGCTGAGGAGCATTTTTGTCTTTAAGTTCACTACTTAAAAGTCCTTGCAATTTGCAATTTGTACATTTTTGGCACTCCTATGGCTTTACGTCCAGAAACCAAAACTTTTATTTGGTACTATAGACAAGAAAAGTTTCGTCCGATAGCATTTGAGCAATCTTCCAGCTATGGAGACTGTTTATTCTATTAGCTATGGCACTCACTACAGTCAGTACCATAAAGAGCGTGTTCCGCCCTACTTACCGTAGTTACTACGCATGACGTCACGAATTTTTGTTTCTTGGCGTCAGGGCTGGAACTCGTTTTTTTATTTTCAGTAAAATATCACTCCGCGGGGTAATCCAGCCAATCACGTTACAGAGATCCGTAGTTACCACGCTTACTACTGTCCGGAGCATGGTAAGCAAATAGTTACTATTTCGGGAAGGTTGGAACGGTCAGCGTAGTAACGTTTCGCGATGTTACAACGGAAATAGTAACCAATAGTTACTCTTGTTAGTAGGGTGGAACACGCTTGAACGAGAGTTTTTGAATTTTCGCGCCTTACAAGTGCAATCTCCCCAAATCGTCTCCGCCGAGGCGGCGAAGAGATAATGGCAAGAGATAACAAGAAAACGGCTTATTTTCGAAGCGCTACCTAGGGTTAATCGGAAACTTCTTATCTGTAAAGCATTTATGAAAAATAAAGCATACTTGGTGCCCATTGCGCTTTAACGATGCTCAAATTCTGGGGCATGCTGGCAGGGGTGGGCATGGTGATCATACGTATATGTATCCCTTGTTCCCCAGAAGAATAGCTATACCAAGATCCAGCAAATCCGGAGTCACTGGTATCCCGCAGGGAATAAGAGGTACGCATGCGTCTGAGCACCATGCTCCAAAATTAACAAGAAATAGGTGTATTTAAAGAGACATATTTTTTTTGTGATGATATGTATATTTTCAAGTTATTTTAACCCGTCAAATGTAATCGTCGACCTGTTAGTGCCAATTCCGCGCTACGAGTTGTATCAATAAAACTATGTCTATATCTATCTATATCTCCTATCTTCCAGGATATGGCCCCGCGTTTGAACAGGATTACCGAAAAAGGGGCCTAGAGTAAGAGACTGTTGGGGGGGGGGGGGCTCTTTTGAGCTTCTTGACATTTTGGAGACAAGAACAGGACAACTAGAGAATGAACAGATGTCTTAGCTTCAAATCAGAAGGCAAAAGGACTAGCTAAGACCGATTTCCACATTCAAAATTGTATTCATACCTGGATTAGCACAGGGTGTCCTGGCCACTCCTCCAACAGCTCTCCAACCCTCTTTACAAGTCCATCCAGCAACCCCCTCATCTTAATTGCTTCTTCGGGGTGGGGGTCGAAATAAATGTTGAAATGCTTCCTCTTCAGCGTAGGTGGCGCTGATGCGACAGCTAGTGCCATCGTGTGAGAAATTAGCAAGTTCCGGTCAAGGCTGTTATCGAGTAGAGGGTACAGCTGATCGATAAGCAAGGTGACACATTCGTACCTAGAGTGAAAAGAATTTTTTTACATGTATTTACAGAAAAAACGATAAAAAATCATGATAGGTAATGATAATAATGATAGTTTTACGTATAAATATCTAATCAGAACGTGATATGGGGATGACAACTGTTTAGTAAATTTGCCTCGAGTGAGATCACTGTTCCTGTAGAACGTTACTAACTGGCAACTGTAGTGGTTTGCGATCTTTGTTCGTAAGCCCCTCGATAGCTCAATTGGTTGGAGCATTTGCATAAGGAGACGAAGGTTATGGGTTCAAATCCCGCTTGATAAACTTTTTTATTTTTCTAGTCACCACTAGCCCACTAATGACAAGTTGTAAAGTGAAAAATACAAAAATAACATTTTTTTTATACATTTCCGTTTTCTTTACCTGATTCGGAAAGACTCCGTAGCATCTCTATCATCATCATCCACTTTTGGGAGACCAATCACCAAATTCTCTGCAAACTTTCTGAACAAGTGCAAGTGACTCTCTACAATGAACGACGCATCTTCCGGCCGGACGTAGTGAAGCAACTCGTCAGACATGTCGGACTCTTCTGGTGTGACGGGGTCAACATTCATGTTGTCGGATTCGAACTCGTTGAAATATGTAGGGAACATTTTCCGGGCGGATTCGAGGTCCGCTTCAGCTTCCGGTGCTTCACCTTCGTGGGTTTTCGTCCTGGGGGAAAGAAAAAGAAGACAAGGAATTACTGCATTTTCATTCGTGAACGAATGTGTTTATTTTCAATCCTAACATGAAATGTTAATGATGTGTCATCGAGAGAAGGAGATGTTGAATGATCATCATTTTCAAAGAAAAAATGAGAAAACACAAAATACAAGTTTTCCTTATAACTTAATAAAACATGATAACTGTTTCTTATACACTGTAACGAGTTTCTCCGAGCAAGGATTAAAGTTTAACTGAAAAGCCAACTAATTGTTGTGTCATTTAACTGAATACACTGAATTATTTGGATTCTGCATGCTACGGGATTTTTTTTATTTTCAACTATCTGCTCTAGGTATGACGTTCAGAACGTCTGCGATCGTCCTCACAACGTAAATTCTACTATGATGCGGGAAGTATTAATCTGAACACAACGCAGCTTTTCAGTGGGCAGTGGCGAGCTTGGTGAAGACTGCTTAGTGCCAGAACAAACAAAAATTCATAGATCTTTCTCGTAAGGCATATAACACAGATAAAAGCGCATAGAGTTACCGCAAATACGAAAATTTCACTATTGGAAAATCGATTATTCGTGAATAGTGGAACAACGAAGTGACGCTTTTTAGGCGGATCTTCAAGCCAATTTAAGTGAATAAGTGATGGGTAGCTAGATTGTCCTATCCAACCCTTTTTTGGTTAAACTTTAAAGTTAACTGCAGTATTTGCTACTGGGATTAATCTTATCTCTACTGAGATAAGATTAATCCCAGTAGCAAATACTGCAAGATTTTTTTCAACAGTCTACTACTCCTCAATGGCTGGATAGAGGCTGTATAGAGGGTCAAAGGATTCAAAGAATCAAGCAAGATGCTCTTGAACAACCTAATTTGGGTCTTGGTTAATAGGGCACCTCAGCAAGAACGAATATGCACAAAAATTACCATTCTGCATTCAGCGAGCCCCGGTTTCTCAGGTACAGATAGTATCAGTGTTGCCAACGCTTCGAAAGAAAAGGTACCAAAAAACGCCCGAAAAAAGTACAAACTGACCAAAAAATTGTACCACGTCCAAAAATTTTCCCGCGCGTTGCGCTTCGCACGTTCACTTCAGCGTATCTAACCGAGATGGAATCTGCACCCCAAAAATGCCTTGATCTTAACAGTTATAATATGCATTACACAAAAAAAAGTCCATCTCTACTTGCTCTGTCAGTCAGTTTTCCTTGACATATACACACAAAAAATGTCATTGTACCATATTGTACCAACTTTGGAAGATGTAACAGAAAAAGTGCGATTGTGCCATACTGTACCAGCCGAGTTGAAATGTTTCAAAATGGTACAATAGTACCGCTGTTGGCAACACTGGATAGTATTCAGAAGTTTTTTTTGTAGTAGGCCTGTCTACACTGTAAAAAAAAAATCTTGCAGCATTTGCTACTGGGATTAATCTTGTCTCTAAAAATACAATCTTATCTCTAATTCGGATGAATCTTATCTCTAGAGATAAGATTAATCCCAGTAGCAAATACTGCATTTAACTTTAATCCTTGCTTGGGGAAACTTTTTACAGTGTATAGTAACGGTACTATATAGTAATGTTACTACAATGTAAAAAAAATCTCTGAGTAAGGATTAAAGTTAACTGCAGTATTTGTTTCAGTATTTATTATATATTAGTATTTATTTAACTGCTAGTGGGATTAATTTTATCTCTACACGGATTAATCTTATCTCTAATCCCAGAAGCAAATACTGCAGTGAACTTTAATCCTTACTCTGAATTTTTTTACAGTGTAGGAGGTATATCTAGTGACATTACTCGTTAATCATGATGAAAGTAAAATAGCTGAACTGAGTCGACTTACCTCAGAGCAAAATAACACTAGAGAGTAGCGCCAAGACTAGAAAAAAGTGACACACACTCGAATGGCAGTGACACTAGCACCACTAGCGATAGTGAACGTCCCTAGTAAAACTCAATCAGTCTATCACCTGCGCTGGCTCCGATAACTTCATATTCTGAACATAGCAAACAAAATGATACAGCCTCCATTGTTTCCTTGGTGTGTGCAGACCTCACCTTTGCTTACTAGAAATTTCTGAACCCAAAAGTTTGTCTCGCTTTAAATGCCGCAAGCGTAGTTGGCGGCGCTATGAGTATGGCCCGTTTGCAAAGGATGGAAAGCATAGGCATTGGCACTACTCCCTAGTGTTATTTTGCTCTGACTTACCTGTACAGACTCTCTTTCTCCGCCTCCTTTATCGCTTTCTCCTCCTCACACGCCGTCCACGCCTTGACAAAGTAATCAAAGACCTCCTCCAACTCCCCTCGCGTTCCCTCTTCAATCCTTCCCTCACGATACACTCTGTCTTTCAACTCAATCAGTCCACTGAGCAGTATGTTCCTCTTGAGCTTATTTACTACCCAAGTACTTTCAGACACACCAAATGACTTTTCGATGATCTCGTGGAAGCCGGCTCGCTGACCGGTCAGCACTGAGATTAGGTCGTTCTGGGTGGTGGAGGGGGAGTAGCGAAGGAAGGAGCCGACCTCTGAGAGGAGGTTTTCGGGAGCGGCGGAAATGCTCCCAAACTTTTGGAACTTCTGATAATTGCGCTGCAGGGATGCGTAGAGGATGTTCAGTCCGTGGGTGATCTGTTGGAGTAAATAAAAAACAATTAAAAAACTGTATATAGATAATAATTAATAAAAGATTGGGAAAAACTGGTCATTTGCCTCTACGGAGTTCGTATACATACTTTTCATCAAACATTTTTGTCGGGGACAGACTGTTCAAGGCATTCTCAACGAAATTCTTAAAAGCGCTCATTTGCCATTCTTACAAAATCAGACTCCAAACCTTACCATATCTTACAGTGGACTGAATTTCTTTTGACCGGTCGCAACCAGAAAGTGGCGGTCGATGGAAAGCTTCATAAGAATAATGGTAAGTTAAACCAGAACTGAAGGTCTATCCAACCTCGACAGCTCGAACCTTTACTAATATATACAATACATACCCCTGCAAGTGCCACTTGACCTCACAGCTCTTTTTTTTAGACAGTGTCGTAAACCAGGTCAAAATTCCCTGTATGGTTCGACGGTTTTACAATTACAATTCATTTGTTCCCAAAATTCTGATAATACAAAATGCACGGGATTGTCAAATTTTTGGTTAATTCACATTAAAATGCGGATAAAATAAGGCACAAATAATTTCAAATAGCGTTCACTGCTATGAGCGGGCGGGTTCATTAGCTGAGCTTTCTTAGCTGCCATTGAGAAACTCCTTGTTGGTGGAGTATCCATTCTTTTTTCATCTTCAGGTGGCAGGATCTCACGATGAATTGCCGAGGCCAGGCACTTTAGCCCGAATTTCATTGTGAGATCGTGCCGACGCGACGCAAGGTTTTTACGGTCTTCCTCTTTCTAATTATTTTATATAGCTCTACTTCTCTTCCTTCCTGTCTGTTTATTTTTGTGTTCTCTCTTTATTTCCGTAATCCGCTTTTTATGGCATTTTCAACTTCACTTAAGTGCCATATACCGATCACTTTTCGGTGAACACAACTGTTCTCGAGTTAGGGTACTTCCAGAAGCGCTAAGACGATGAAACTTGGCAGGCATATCGGGGATCCGACCAAACTAACTTGCAAAAAGTCATTTCCCCGATCGGACCACCGTGGGGGAGTGAAGGGAGGGGGAGTCCGGAATCTTGACAAATGCACAACTTTGGAACGGGTTACAGGATTTAATGAAACTTGATCTTTGGAAAGAAATCGTGTCTAAGATGTTCTATTTCAAGTTCGGACCGGCCCCGATGAATGGGGGGGGGGGGGGTTGGAGGGGGGAACCGGAAATCTTGCGACACGCTTAGAATGGAGCGATTGTGAAAGAGCAAGCATAAGCCCTAGATTTATCAGTGACAGAAACGAACCGCATTCGGGTACTGTGGGGGGAGTTAGGGCGGGGGGGGGGGGGCAGAATTCCGGGGATCGCGAGTTAACGTACTTCCAATTGTGCTGGGATGATGAAACTTAGCATGAACATTAGAGACTTGACACGATTGGCTTAGAAATAATTAGTTTACCGATCCCACCATCGTGGGGGAGTGGAGGGACGGAGAATCCTGAATCTTGAGGTATGGTATAACTTTCGAACGGGTGACCGGATCTTCACGAAACTTGATATTTGGAAAGACTTCGTGTTTCAAATGTCCCATTTCAAGTCAGGACCGGATCCGATGAATGTGTGTGTGCGGTGAGGGGGGGGGGGGGGGTAAGCCGGATGTCTTGTGACACGCTTAGAGTACAGCGATTGGGATGAAACTCGGTAAGAAGAGCAAGCACAAGCCGTAGATACATCAGTGACAGAACCTGACTGGATTCGGGCCCTGTGGCGGTGGAGGGGGTTTGGAATTCCGGTGATCGCGAGTTAAGGTACTTCCAGATGAGCTACGACGATGAAACTTGGCTTGAACATTAGAGACTTGATAAGATTGGCTTAGAAATCGTCATTTCCTGGATCCGACCATCACTTAAAGTACTCGTCTGAACCGCAACGTATATAATCATATAGTATATCATCAATACCATCAAAGTATATCATCAATAATATACGGATCTCCATGAGCCCACGATATTTTTTTCCTCAAGGGTTTTGCATAGAAATTCATTTTCAGCACCAAATACTTTTTACCACACCGTATATATTCATGACCCCCAAGGGCCCATGGTCATTTTTGCCTTAAAGGACCCCTGCACTTTTTCCTCTTCAACTTACAGAATATTATTATATTTGAATACTTTAAAATTAGGCTGCGATTTCAACAAATAACCCGCGGTTTTGGCTGTTTTAAGCCTTTTCCGAGACCCGTTGCGAAAACAGGGAAGCAATTTACATAACCGGTTTTTTTAATGGAAAAACTTCTCGCAGACAACCATCGACAGCGTGATACGCATCGAAAGTAGCAAAACACGGCACGTGAGAAAATCAGCTTGGTTTTGTTAGAGGGGTTAGAATGTACCGTACGAGATTGGGGTCTCCCGGTTTAAAAATATACGGAGTGGTTATGGAACTAGGTTGAGTAAGTATTTTAGGTAAGACAGGTCCTTTAAAGATTTTTTCTTACACGTGAAACCCTTAAAGTACAAACAAAACTTTTGAGCAAAAATATACATTTTCATGATCTCAATGAGCCTATCGTCACTTTTGCTTTAAGGGTTTTATTACAGATTCTAGCGCCCTTAAAGTTCGCATCATCACAGGTGAAAATGATACATTATCGTGATTTCCAAGGACCCATGATCATTCTTATCTCAAGTGTTTTGCTTAAAAATTATCACAACAAACCCTCGAATTGGCAAATTCCTACTTTCGTCCACTGAACCAGCCTTGCAAGTGTCATATCAGCTTCTAGCTCTTGATTTTACTATGTCAATTGCAGTCGGTCAATAAATACAATCAATAATCAGCACGACCAGCGGCCGATCTGGCCTCCATCACTCTTTCACGGTCAGGCGGTCGATGTGTGAAAAAAAAACATGGTGTCATGGCAACAAAACAAAAAGAAAACACAACAAACTACAATAATCGCTCTCTATGGGACAAACCAACGCGGAGGAATCTAGCCACCTTACGGATATCCCCCATATTTGTACTTCTAATCTTTTCTAATGGCCACTCCTCTCTAGTAGACTAATTCCCACCCTAAATACTTCAACCTTAAATCACTCAATCCTTCACATTCACACATAAAGTGTAATTGTCATGTGTTATTTGCGTGAATGACGTTCCAGTGCTAGTTAAGGAAATAAAGTACATTATTATTAATATCATTGCATTCAGGTTGTGTCAGACAGCAGGTTCTGACCTAGGTAGGAAAAATTTGACTATATAGTCAAATTTATTTTAATAAAAATATTCAAAATATTTTTGTTCTATAGTCATGGACACCAATCCCAGATAAAGTAGTTCTGGGGGGCTTTCCTTTCTACCAAGCTCAACTCGTAATAGGGGTCTAGACTAAGCTGTATCGGAATTCCATACAAGCGTGACGTCACACACATTTGATCTATATTACCTCAGCAAACGAAAAGTCGTAGTTTATTCCTATCGGTGAATATGTATTTTAAGGTGTCTATATTCAGAGCCGAGCGCGTTTACATTTTGAAACGGCCTAGGGACAATCAAATTCTATGTTGGGTCCTCAATCAAATGACGTCGCTACATACGTCACGACTGTATGAAATTCAGATACAATTAAGTCGACACCATAAAAGGCACTGTCTAACTTCTCGATGCCACTACGTCAAATGAAGCTAGAAGCCAAGCTAGAACCCCGTTACTACCGTACGGAGCGGTACCGTAATAGTTTTATCCCTAAATTTGTACATATTTTCAACAAAGAGGTTTAGTCATTCTTGTGTGTGTCTCACTTCTATGTTTTTGTGTTAGGCCATATTCAGTTTGAATTATTTATCTTGATATTATGACAGACATTATTGATTTGCCTTTAAATATGCTTAAAAAAGCTAACGCAGGGATAAGTTATCTTAAACTATTATCTCGTTACGGTGTTCCAGCCCTCCATTTGTTGTGAGTATATTTGTCATTTATCCGTCCGAATCTTGAATATTGCTGTCCTGTGTGGCATTTCGGGCTGACCCATGAACAGTCGGATTCGCTTGAGAGGATCCAATATAGAGCGTTACTCGTAGTATCTAAAGCGCCAAAAGTCCCATATATTGGTCTTTTGAGGGAATTTAAGTTAATATCCCTTTCTTCTCGTCGACTAGAGCTGTGTATGAAATTTGGTACATCTCTGGTTCAAAATCCTTCTCAGCGCGATATCCTTCCCCCTGATTTCGTCCCATCCCGTACCCGACTACCACGACAGGCGTCTGAACCTGTGCCCCGTCTGGAACCGATTTTAACTTTACGAACACGGTACGCTCAAAGTTTTGTCCCCGCGTTTGTTCGGTTGTACAACTCGGAACGTGTCTGAAATGGTTTGTTTTCTTTTGTGTTTATTTATGTAATGACATTTAGCAACCTGACTATGTACCCTAATTGTATATATATTTATTAATAGGCTATTTATCAATCTTATTGACTTGAAAGCAACCAATCGGCTTGTCCGTTATTTGTTTTGAAATAAATTGAATTGAATTGAAATTGAATGTATATTGACGTATTCAACACGCCATTTGGCCCCAAGCCACGATATGTGTTGATTTTTGAAATAAACTGAAACTGAAAACTGACTTGCGAACAGAAACAGGACAGGGTGCTACTTGTGAGAGCAGTGCTCCTGCCATCTATTTAAAAAATAACAACTTGCCTTCACAGCGCTGGAGAGTATAGGAGTTACGATGTCTCTGTACCAAGAATAGCCATCTTCCAATTTCTTCATAAAACTCAGCTGAGATTCGATCGCCGATTTGCATTCTAGAAGAAGAAGACGAACTGCGTCTGCTGCTGGAGCAGAGCCACCAATGAGGCGCTCCAAGCATTCTGAAAAAAAAATAAACAAATAATAATACAAAAGAAAAATGTTTCGGTTAAAAGCCTAAATCACTTTCAAGTGAATCAAACTGTACCTTAAGGACAAATGTCAAGGTAATAGAAATCGAGGGAAAAAGCTATCCCAAACGTTGGTTACCCTACGCCAAATTCTGGGCAAAAACATTCTGGCCGAATTCCAAATTCTCAAATTCTTACCTATCAGAACGTTGACGGTTTGTGCGAAATTCAGGAAAGAACCATTCAAATTCTTTTTAGTGCGTCAAAGTGCCTATAGTGTCGTCAAAAGAAAACAGCAATAGTTTATTTCGATCTGCAGTAATACCACACTGTCAGAAGTTTCATAACAGACAACACAAGGATGCGCGGTTTCAACAGACTATGCGTAACAGAAAACACTGGGATGTTATCTGTTGTGTTTGAAAACGTTAAGCATGAAATGTTATCCATAACAAGCATCGCCAGGAGGAGCCGAAAAAACGCCAAAAAAGCATCTGATGAATTTTCCGAAGTCATGATGACAAACAAAAAAGTCAGCCGACATTACAAGTCAGTCAGGCATATTTCATGCATAACGTTTACAAGCACAACATATAACATCCCAAGTGTTGTCTGCTCCGCACAGTCTTTTGAAACCGCGCACCCCTGTGTTGTCTTTTATGAAACTTATGACAGTGCAGACATTTGACACAGCCAATCCAAAATTATTTTTGGACATGAAATTGGAAGTTGGAAGTATTTGGAAATGAAACCAAACCAAAGCTGTTCAGCTTGTATGGCTTCGTTGTCCGTTAATACTCTTGATGACTAACTCTCCTTGCCGATGCAAAATCGCCGTGTAACTAGCGGAAGAGCCAGAAGCGGCACCACAGCTGTCCCCGACGATCGCCGTGATTGATTGACACAGGATTTGAGGTGTTGAGTTTGAGTCGTTAGTGAGACGTTTTCTCGTTCTTCCTGAGGATCACTGGCGTGTTTTACAACCACAAAAGAAAGACATACCGGTGAGTCTCGACTTCAAGCTGTCCAACATCTCCCTTGATCCTATGCCGTTCATATATTGCGATAAATCCTTCTTCAACTTCTCATAAAAGATGGCCTCCGGGCGAACGGCCATTTTCTCCGATAATCCTTTCTTTTGAACTCCAAGGTCAGTTTCACGGCGATAGTAGTATTGGACAAACGGGTGGATTGTAGAGAGGGTAGGCTGGATATCTAGATTAGTTTTGAGAAGAGAGTCAAGACGGTGGATGGAGATATGAGCTTGGATTTCCTCAGACTGAAAAATAAAGACAGGATATAGAGACAAATATAACATAAGCCATCACAAATCAAGAGACAATTAATGCCATGGGTCTGACCAGCTTGTCAAGTATCATAATTTCAGCGTCAAACTGATTCAACGTGCCTCTTACGTGTAAAAAGAACCCGATGTGCAAACGAGCATACCGACGCCCGGAAAAACTATACAGCATTTGATTTCTTTTGTGTTTTGCCCAACTGTGTTGTACAGAAGTTGGTTTCTGACGTTTAAAAATAACCCGTTTTGCCGACGAGACTTGAACTTCGTGCGCCCGACAAAGTCAGCAAAATTTGATTTCTTACCTATAAATCGAACCCGATGTGCAGACGAGTCGACCGACGCCCAACAAAAACATAGAAAAATTTATTTCTTCTGTATTCCTTATGAATAAATAGAACCCGATGTGCCGGCGACAATACCGAGGCCCGACAGAAGCATGCCGAATTCGATTTCTTCCGTCTTTTGCCCGACAAATATTTGCAGGATTTTATTTCTTGCGTATAAAAAGAACCCGAGGTGCCGACGAGTCGACGATGCCCGTCAAAAGCATACAAGTTTGATTTCTTCTGTATTCCTTATGTTTAAAAAAGAACCCGATATGCAATAGAGAATACCGAGGCCCGACAGAAGCATGCCGAATTCGATTTCTTCCGTCTTTTGCCCGACAAATATTTGCAGGATTTTATTTCTTGCGTATAAAAAGAACCCGAGGTGCCGACGAGTCGACGACGCCCGTCAAAAGCATACAAGTTTGATTTCTTCTGTATTCCTTATGTTTAAAAAAGAACCCGATATGCAATAGAGAATACCGAGGCCCGAAAAAAAGCATGCAGAACAATTCGACAATTCTCCACTTTAACAAGAACGGTCTGTGCGCAGACGACTTCAAGGCGAGTCGCTGGCGATTTTCTAAGGACATCGACAGATGGTCTTTCCAAAGCAAGAGTGTTGGACTGTTGGAACGAATTTCCTTTTGGGGTGTTCAAGAAGCATCATCTCAGCATCTCGACTGGATCCCTACTCCCCCCCCCCCCCCCCTGATGCTGAAGCCACAATCATCAAAACTATCATCTAATCTAAGCAGTAGCGTATATTAGGGGGGGGGGGGGGGGGGGGCGAATGCGGCGATCGCCCCCCCCCCAAATTCTTGAAAAAAGGGTTTTTAATTGGAAAAACGTGTGCGAAATACGGGCGGCAGGGGCGATCTTCATCCGAAATTCTCGGAAAAGGAGTTTTCTACGGGAAAAACGTACGCGAAAATACAAATTGAGAAGCTAAATTGAAATTATTTACAGTATGGTTCAGTAATTGATCTTAGAAACAGTTTTTGAGTCATTGTGTGCATGATTACAAGATTTGGCACCTGAGGTATTTTTAGTGTTAAAAACGGTCAAAATATGCAAAAAAAGGCCACAGGTTTTCACTGAGCTGTCGCCCCTCCCGAAAATAATCGGAATATACGCTACTGAATTTAGGTATCCGAGTATCTAAGTAATCTAAGTAACGAATGCTACGTTGCCCAGCCGAGAAGAGGCGAGATGTAAACAACAGTTCGTTTTTGCAGATACCATGGTGTCTGTCTGATACCACGGTCTCAAGTCGTTTTCACAGTTACCGTGGTATCTCATACCACGGTCATGGTGGGTTTACACACTGCGTAAAATCCGAGCGTATTTTACGCACGTATTTGAGCTTGAAAAGATTTCTAGCAATACGGATGTATTTAGATACAGAGCAAGCGGACCGATTTCTCAAATACGTCCGTACTGCTAGAGATCTTCTCAAGCCCAAAAACGTGCGTAAAATACGCTCGAATTTTACGCAGTGTGTAAATGCACCATCAGAAGGCGTTTTTGCAGTTACCGTGGTATCTGGCGGAAGGATCTGAAAAGCCATCTCACTTCATCATCACCAACGATAGAGCCTAGGATTTCGCTAAATTGGTTGGGAAGGAGTTTGGCACTTAGTGATGTGACTAGATAACAGTTTTTCTTTTGGGATGACCTCGAAAAGCGCAACATCGGCAATTACCGTTTTTTGCAGAGCAACCGTAGTATCAGATACCACGGTAACTGCAAAAACGACAAATTGCAGTTCCACTTACCGAAAAATAGAACTCCACGATCGCTATCAAATATTCCCTTGACAATATGTGCGCTGGCAAAACTGATAATGAAAAATATTTTAGACGAACTATGTAAAGACCAATGGTCTATTTTTTGCATTATATTATTACTGTTTATTTTAAAGGACCTGTCTTACCTATAATACTAATGCAACCTGCTTCCACAATCACTATATATATTTCTAAACCCGGAGACCCCAATTTCGTACGGTACATTCTACACCCCGCAAACAAAACCACGCTGATTTTCTCACTTGCCGTGTTTTGCTACCTTCGATGTGTATCACGCTGTCGACGGTTGTCTGCGAGAAGTTTTTCCATCAGAAAAACCGGTTATGTAAATTGTCAACGGGTCTCGGAAAAGGCTTAAAACGGTCAAAACCGTGGCTTATTTGTTGAAAGCACAGAATAGATTTAAGGTACTTAAATATTTTTAAATACTGCAAGTTGAAGAGTAAATAGTGCGAGGGAGGACCCCTCTTGCTTATTCTGCCTTTTATAATATACTTAGCTCCCATTTGGAATTATAAGCTTCTAAAATCCCCACCTTTCTCCATTGTTTCGTTACGTAACTACGAATTTTTAGCGCTTTTGCAGCTTTGCCGAGTTTTCCCTTCGCCCAACGAAAAGTCTGCCGGAATCTGCAACGTCCGGTGACAACTCTTTCACACATAAGGATGTGAGAATCTTCTGTTTATTACTTCTTTCATTTGCTTAGTTTTCCCACTTTTTAACCAAGGCACGTTCAGTTTTCAAATATTTTGCGCCCAGCCGCCGCGTCGGAGAGCAGGAAGGCTGGATATAGTCGACAAGCGCTGATAAGAGAATCGCTAGTTTTAGATGGGAAGTAATGGTATTTCCAGTAACGTTTTTTCTGATTCATTTCATAGGGAAAAGATCATTTCTAGTAAGAGTTGTGCTTTAAGGAAGAGTTATTTAATCTATGCACGACTGTTATCGAAGCGAGTGAAAGAAGAAATTATCTTTCACGATGCTCACCTCTGTTTCAGCGATGAGTAAAAGAATCCTGGTACTTTCCACTGGGTCTAGAAGCTCCAGGCAGGACAGCAGACTTGTCCCAACCTGACCAGTCAGGATCCAGAGCCGGCCGACCAAAAGCTCAAGCTCCGTTTCTTCAGAACGCGCTGACAAGGTGTCCTGCAAATCCATAGATTAAAGCTTAACTGAAAAGGGCAGAGATGGGACAGTCTTGTTTCCTCTCACTTATTCACTTAAAGAGGCTCGAAGATGGGAAAATGCATTACTTCGTTTCTCCGCTATTAACGAATAATCAGTTTTGAAATAGTGGAATTTCCCTGTCTGATTTGTGGTACTACCTGTGTCGCATACTTGACTGAAACGATTTATGAAATTTGTATGTTCAGGCACTAAATACTGTTCACCAAGCTTACCAACGCTCACTGAAAAGCCGCGTTTGTGTCCAGATTGAAAAATTCCACGTCATAGTAGAATTTGCGCTGTGGGGACAGCCGTAGAGATTCTTAATCTCACTACGAGAGCAGATAGCGGAAAATCAAAAAATCTCTTAGCAGAATCCAAATAACTCAGTTTATTCAACTAAATGATACACAAATAAGGTTGCTTTTCAGTTAAACTTTAAGAAATCCGTACACACGCAGCAGGACTATGAATACAATTCGAGACGTTCTTTTTGAAAAAAAAAACGCGCCTTCACAGCTGATAGATACTGCGAAAGTTAATGAACAAGAGCTGAATCTTTTTCGGGGGAATCAGAACTGGAATGAAGCAACTGTAAAATAATTTTATGTCAAATAATATTGACCATTTGATTTTTTAGGAACCATTTTTTTTACTTTTGTAAATCGTTAGTAATACGTTTGAGAAATACAGTAAATGCAATTATGACGAACTACTTTTGTAGTTCTTTAACGTATCTTTTAATTCGTGTTTGGTACCAATGACTTGTACTCGAAAATCATAAATCGTATATATATAACATAAGTTACAACTGTAAACGGACTTGCCGGACGGATTCATTTAACAGTTCATTTATGCCCGTAGTGGGAAACTGGAACCACAAGCTCTTCAATCAACCTTCACAAACAAAGCAGGAACACACTAACGAGGAAGTCTACCCAAGCAACATCCGATGAAAAATTTATCTCAGAATAGTAGTATGAAGTGGTACGAAAAAGTAGCATGCAGTAAACTGATGCTACTACATGCTTCTACTTCAAAGCTACCGTGTTACTGCATTCTACTCAATGCTAATATTAGCAAGACTGGATGTTACTATAGCAAGACAGGATGCTCCTGCTTAAGATTGGCCCAGTCTGAGGCACATTAAATGATAGTACTCTTTACTATTAGATATCAATACAAGAACCTTTTTCGTACAACTACGCAGGCTACGAATTTTTCATCGGGGCACTTTGAGGCACTTTCCTCCTATTGAAACTTTTAACACTAGGAAAGCTGGCACGGGAGAGACTTACCTTGGCCCTCTTTGCAAGTTGAACGAGGAGGATTTGAACCACTTCCTCTTAGAGTGCCAAGAGCTTTCGCACTTGAGGGTAAAATTTGTTGGGGGTGGGTTGGTGTTGCTTCCCTGTATCCAAAAATCTACGAAGATCAAACTTCATCGTAGAAGTATGTATATATGTGATCAAAGCGTTTAGACTTAGGAAAGAAAGTTAAGAATAGTTTATGAAGCATAATAGTTCTAGAGGTGTAATAGTTTATTTGTGTAGTGAAACATGTATTTAATCTTGTATGGCCTTTTGGCATAATAAACAAACATATTATTATTGTTATTATGACACTGCTGACCCGACCCGGAAGCTCCGCGAACTATATCAACGATTAAAATGCAGTCAGAGCGGCGGTGAGTGGCAAGGGATTGTTCTCTGATAATCTTTGAGTTATTGTGATATTCTCTCTGTTCTGCTTTTCTTTGTTGAGTAATCTTTTTCTGTGTTTCTCTACTTTACGTTTTGTATACTCCATCATTTTCAGTATCCTGTACGATGGGTGACAAACAAACATCACATTCCATTGCATTTGAGGAGGTGTGACCAGGTCCTTTGCGATTACATCCGATAATACCCTGTTGATAGTTATGTTCTTCCTTTCATTTCTTTCATGTTCTTTTTCTTCTTCTTCATTTCATTACTCCGTCTTTTTGTACGTTTGTGCATTATAATGGGCAATAAATCTATTATTATTATTATTATTCGAGCTGGAGGGTTGATATACGGGTGAAAAACAGCGGGACCAATCGTGTATCACGACATCCGCTAATCGAAGAGTTAACCAGAAGAACGAAAGTTTCGAAAATTTGAAAATTTTGTGGGGAAATTTTGTGTGAAACCGTAAGAAATTTTCAGGTTTCTGTGAGCATTTTCAGTACAGGAACAGGAAACAGAGCACAATAGCCGGATTTGGGAAGTGGCGATTTCTAAGCCAATCTTGTCTAATCTCTAATATTCCAGCCAAGTTTCATCGTCCTAGCACATCTGGAAGTACCTTAACTCGCGATCACCGGAATTCCGGACCCCCCTCCAACTCCCCCCACAGTGCTCGGAGCCAATCCGGTTCTGTAAATGATTTATCTAGAGCATCTGTTTATAAATAAAAGAACTCGATATGCAGACGAACCGACCGACGCTCGACAAAAGCATATAAGAGTCCCTCCCTCCCCCCCCCCTCCCATAGTGACGCCCCTGTCTAGAGGTGTAATAGTTTATTTGTGTAGCGAAATATGTATTTAATCCTTTTTTTCAGGTTTCTGTGAGCATTTTCAGTACAGGAAAAGGGACCAGAGCACAAGAACAGTTACAGGACTCCTGGAACTGTTCTTGTGCTGTCAACAGACTTACATCTGTCTGCATTTCCCCGCCTTCTCCTCTCATTCTGTCCTCCACATTCTTACAGACGACATTCGCAGCTCGTAGGGTTTCTGTTAAGGCCACTGGGATGTTCCTACCACGGAGCCGCTCTATAACCACGTCCAAATTGTTACATCCTGTTTCGTCAGTGCCATCGTCCGTGGAAACTGCAGAAATCGCATTCGCCACTAGATGGAAGGCCGAGACGGCGAGCTTGGCATCACTTTTCCTGAAATAAGAATAAACCTTATGAACGGAGAAACTACGGCAGGGGTTAGGGATATATACAGAGGTGGACGAAACTGGAAACTCGATAAGTACACTGTAAAAAATGTCTCCATTGTCGGACTTCAGTAGTTGTGCCTCACTGATTTCGGACATTTTTATTCCGGAGAATTAAAATCCGAATTAGGTATAAAAATATCCGAAATCCGTGACGCACAACTACTCCGTACGATAAAAAAGCCAGATAAAGGAGAGACTTTTTACAGTGTAGTTGGTTAAAATACCAAGGAATCCTTGGCAATTTCAAAATGGTATTCCAGTCTATCAGTATTTCAGGTCCCTGGATTTTTTTTGCGGCGGCCCAAGAGGTGAATGAATTAATTTTAAAGCGGGAACAGGTAACATAGAATTTAAAGGACCCCTCTTGCTTATTCTGTCATTTATAACATATCTAGCTCCCTTACGGAATTCACACATTTCTCCATTGTTTCCTTTTGTGCGCAGGAATTTTTAGCGCTTTGTCGGCCGTGCCGAGTTTCGCCCGTCACACAACGCAAAGTTTGCCGGAATTTTCAACGTCCGCTGACACTTCTTGCACACATAAGGATCTGATAATCTTCTGTTTTTTACTTCTTTTATTTGCTTGATTTTCCCGCTTTTTAACCACGGCGCGTCCGATTTTCAAACGTTTTCCGACCAGCCGCCACGTCGGAGAGCAGGACAGCTAGATAGAGTCGACCAGCGCTAACAAGAAAATCGCAAAATTCAGGTGGAAAGTAATGGTATTTTTCTTACCGGTTTCATTGTGAAAAAATCATTTCTAGTAAGAGTTGTGCTTTAAGTATATTACTGAAATGGAGGCTACCACTTAATGCAAGGCGAAAATGTAATAGTAGAGCGAAAGAGACTTCATAAAACCTCTGAAGGTCCGAACAAATCGATACGCTAACTCGTCTGTGCCTCTTTTCTACCTCAGTATTTTAACTGGTACGGTGAGACAACCCTGTCTCACCGTCGCGAAAATATGTACTTAAAGTTTGGAGGGCAGACTCTACTGAACCCAGTCCTTCGCGAAATCCTGCCCCCCAACTTTACAACAGAAAGGGAGAGGCCTCAAAGACAAGCTTCCGAACCAGTCCCCACCCTTCAACCAGTGTTTTGCCGACACGTGAGATACAAGAATAGCTTTGTCCCCTCCTTTGTTTCCCTACGTAACAGAAATTAGTAGGTTTATTATTTTACCCTATTTCTATTTCCCCAATCGTTACTTGTTATATTGTTTGTTTTCAGTATTTTATATGAAATTCGACCACTTTCTAGTATATGCTGACAATTTTGGTTAGTTTTTAATGTATGTTGACTTTACCACCTGCTATTCGGCTAGTCCGTAACTGGTGTTGAAATAAAACCGAACTGAACTGTTTGTGTTTGCACGCAAGAAACTGAAATTAGTTGTACGATGGTTTCTCATTTATTCAAACAATGCATAAAACAGATACGTCAGATACGATTCTTTGGCAGCGATATTTCGGCCCTCTTGGCAAGGCTCCTCGTCAGGCTGTCGAAAGTCGGGGACAACGTTGGGGAAGAAACGAACCTGCAATAGTTGCGTTTTTGGTCCGAATTCTCCTTGTGATTCTCCTCGCAATTCTCCTATTTCGCGTTTTTTGACTATTCAGATGAAGCGAATTCTCCTTTTCTTGCGTTTTTGTCAAAACCGAGAACGGGAAAAGCCTCGCATTTCTGCAGAATCAAGAAGTTGCTCCGATGGTGAATTCTCGATTCTCCTCTCTCCGTTCTCCTCCCTGATTGGTCAGCAGAGAGCGAGTGTTCAATATTAATAAACACGTATACCAGGTTGCCGACAAGCTGCCAAATTAGTGTTTTTCTGATTAAAGCGGTGATAGAATATGTGAGTGGGAATTTAAATAGGAAATAGTTTATGTGTAGTAGGATCATTATTTTTCACTGCATTAATATATTTGTATGTCGTGTATATAAAAATCTGTGTATGGCCCATTTGAGCCTAAATAAACACTATTCTATTGTATACCAGTCGCTCTCTCTTGTTAGTTGAAAAAAAAGAAAAAGGCGGCGACGGCTCTGTTAAATGCCTCCGAGCCCTGGCTTTCAATGTCCGGGACTCGATAGACCTCAACTGACCTCAAATCGTAATCATCGGAAACCAGCTGCGGAAGATTCCTCCACAAGGTCGTAGCAAGGGTTTCCATATGACCTGATTTCTCCTTATACGAATCCAGTTGGACGGACTGGCCGAAGTCCCAGCTATCCAGTCGCTTGCTGAGTTCTTCGTTCGAATGTAGGGCTAGGGAGCCACACGTTCGGCTTAGTAGGGGGGAGTAGATTCCTCCATCAACCTGCGAAGAAAAGAACATTCTAAAAAGAACCACACGGTTTTCTTTCTTATCATCCTTTAATAATCCGATCATCGAAAGCTTCTCTACAGATCGGCTCAGACGGCGTTCGTCAGACTATTCAAGTTTTTCGCAGATTAAAGGCGTATTCTCGCTGTTCCCCAAGGACTTCACTTGAGGAGTCCCCGCGTTTTCGTTAGTCCTGGAGACTGACTCCTCGCGTTCTCGCGAGTCCCCACGGACGGGGAATGCTGCGATTATCATCACCATCTTCAAAAAGGACTCCCTTTCATATCCGGAGGGGAATCAATTTTTGCTAGTGTTGATGCAATGTAAAATTAATTAAAAACAATCAGAATAAACAAAACGAAAAATAAAGTGGATCCAGACTAATCTCGTCAACTGCATATTCTTTTTTCGAAAAAAATCCATTTTGGAAGCATTGCCCGTGTTCTAGCTGTTTCTGTAAGCGGAGTCCGCGTGGAGTGACTCCCTCTGTACTCGCCGTTCCCTTTGATTCTCCGAGGAGTCCTCCGGGAACGGCGAGAATATGCCTATAGAGGTACAAGCATATAGAGGTACCACAAATCCGAAAGAAAAGTTCATCCGATGAAAATCGATTATATGAATAGCGGGGCAACGAAGCAAAGTACTTCCATTGGGCGTATTTAAGCCTATTTCGGTGAATAAGCGATGGGTAACAAGACTGTCATATATTAACCCTATTCGGTTAAACTTTACGAAAGTAATCAAATCTAAAAAAAATGTGCAGGTTCACAGAACAATTTTACGCACTTTACAAACACCGCCTAAGCGGGCCTTATGGGTCCCGATTAATTTCCAATTTTCGCGCAAAAAGAAAACACAATTTTAACCCTAGAGAACAATATGACGAAGAAGAAAGCTTTTGAAGCTCTCCGTACCCGCAACCTGTAATTATTCTTCAGAAATGAGTAAATTAAAACGATGAGAACCGCACGACGTCGAGAATTGTCAATTAGTTGTTTGAATCTTGTGTATTTCAATCTTCTTTTAAAAGAAGCAGAATTCTATTCCTTGCAGGATTTTACTTCTTGCATATGAAAAGAACTTGATATGCCGTCGAGTTTATTTACAGTGTTGCTGAAGGATAAACTGATTTGGGTATAGTTTTCTATTTATAGTATTAAATTACTCCTCAGTGTTGAGGGATGGAAATAAGTAAATGAATAAATCTCCTACTGATAGTTTAGGTAACTATCCTATGCACGGACATCTGGCTTTTCACAGCAACAAATCTTTCCGTATCGCTCTTGGTATTTGAACATGTAGTAACCATCTTGGACAGCTATCGCACATTCACTAGTAACACACAGTGGCCAAAACTTGTTCGATATGCTTTTAGTCACGACCACACTGTACAAAAAAATCTTGCAGTATTTGCTACTGGGATTAATCTTGTCTTTAAAAGTCCAATCTTGTCTCTAATTCGGATTCATCTTATCTTAGTAGAGATAAGGTTAATCCCAGTAGTAAATACTGCAGTCAACTTTAATCCTTACTCGGAGAAACTTTGTATAATGCAGACGCAATCCAGTTGTCCGTATAGGTCTCCTATTGGTCGACCTTATTAACATCTGGCTTTTCACAGCAACAAATCTTCCATATCACTCCACAACTTAAAGGACCCATCGCACTATTTACTCTTCAAATTACAGTATTTTAAAATATTTGAATACTTTAAAACTAGGCTGTGCTTTCAACAAATAGCCCACGGTTTTGTCTGTTTTAAGCCTTTTCCGAGACCCGTTGACTTATAGCGAAAACAGGGAAACAATTTACATAACCGTTTTTTCTGATGGAAAAACGTCTCACAGACAACCGTCGACAGCGTGATACGCATCGAAGGTAGCAAAAGACGGCGAGTGAAAAAGTCAGCGTGGTTTTGTTAGAGGGGTCAGAATGTACCGTGCGAAATTGGGGTCTCCGGTTTTAGAAATATATGGAATGATTATGGAAGTAGGTTGCGTTAGTATTATAGGTAAGACCTGTCCTTTAATGAACACATGACGCTACTAAAGCCTTACACAGCACTCCCAAGAAAGCAACCAGTAACTTTCAAGGTCGAAGGGGAGTAAAACCTTTTAGGTCGAAAAGGGGTTAAACTTACCACTTTCGTTGCAAGCTCCTCATTCTCCTCCTCTTGTATACCCTGGGGCTTGTATGCAATCCACGTTCCAACCGGCTTTGAAACGGGCGCCCTCAAATTGAAATTCAATAGATGATACAGGAGCTCATTTTGAGAGCATTTCGAGTCTCTGAATTCATTCCATTTTCCAGAAATAGTCGGAATAATCGATGAAATTGTTGGGATGCGGTCTGAATTCAAACACAGGGCCTGTTGCCTCTGCCACAAGTTAAGTGAGAGGGGCAGAGTTTGAACTTGGAGGATGGTGAGGATGGGCAGGGTTGTTGGTTCCAGGTCGCTAGGACGTGTTGAAAGGAGCTGGGCTTCGGCGAGCTGGGCTTCGATATCAGACAGAGCGTCTGAAACCGCAAAAGAAATAATGAATTAGTTTTGCCTGGGCTTGGCCGGCGCGAAACATGAGGGGGGCACCGTTTACGCTCACCTTTTCTTCTTCTTTTAAAGCAGAACTGAACAATGATGGTATCTCATTATTCTCCTTCTCATTTTCCTTTCATAGATGTTTTTATGGTTTTGTTCTTTAAAGTTCAATGAACAGATCAAACAATCATGATGCCACATTACCACCCCCTAGAATGCAGTGTTACATCAGAAATCAGCAGATTCCTAGACAACTTATTTTCTCTGATTTATCGTTTCGGCCTCATTTACTAGCTTCCACAAATATAAGCGGAGTTTCGTTTTTCTTCTCCATTCGTTGTTATTATACACTCCGGATTATTTGTATTGTTGACAAATATTGACATTAACGATGTTAACTGAGAATTCCTTATGGGCTCTGGAATCAGCTGCAAGTAGGTCGGTTATATTTGTACATTTTTGGCAGTTTTGTAACTTTACATCCAGAAAACAAAACTTTTCTTCGGTAATACAAACAACAGAAAGTTTGATCAGATAACACTAAGCAATCTGCCAGCTACAGAGATGGTTCATCTTAGCAGTCATGGGACTCTCATCACTCAGCTCTACAAAATGATTGATTTTTTTTTACATGGCCGAGAGTTTTTGAATTTCCGTGCCTTGCAATATCATGCTCTGAAATCGTCTCCGCCGATACGCCGAAGAGTCAATGACAAGCGATAACAAGAAAACGGCTTATTTTTGAGGCGTTCTCGTGTGGAAGTCAGAAACGTGTATGTGTGAAGCATTTTATAAAAATTAAAGCATAATTAATGCCCATTGTGCTTTAACAAAATCTAATCCTCTCATCGCAAGTCTTTTCACAAATAAGCTCCGCCTCTAACGTCGCTTGTGGTTGGCTCAGTTGGAGGTACGGACTGTACTAATCAATGAGAGACGACATGCGTTGAGCAAGTCAAGACTGCGTGTAATAGGTAATCTGCTTTCACAGTTAAAGGACCCCTCGCAGTTCTTTACTCTTCAATTCCCAGTGTTTAGGACTAGGCTCTAATTTTAATCTCTAAGACAAACGCGGATTTTCAGTGGGCAGTGGTGAGATTGGTGAAGATTGCTTAGTGCCTGAACAAAGAAAAAGTCATAAATCCTTCTCGTAAGCCACACAACAAAAATACAAGCGCATAGAGGTACCACAAATCACAGGGGAATTCCACTATTTGAAAACTGATTATTCGTGAATAGCGGAACAACGAAGTAACGCATTTTCAGCGGGTCTTCAAGCCAATTTAAGTGAATAAGTGATGGGTAACTATATTGTCCTATCCCAGCCCTTTTCGGTTTAACTTTAAGGAGAGGGAAAAAAGACCCTGCGTGTTCCTCTCCTAAACTCGAACTGGCATAGGCGTGGCGTGACCGAAATCACTTCTAGGCGTCTTGCTAGATCTTCAGTATTTCAAAATAATGCACTCTGGTAATGAGCCTGTCTCGGCCCTGAGAAAGGAATATTCCCTAGAATTCTGAAAAGCAGAGATCGGAATCGCTGGTTCGGATCCAAGTTTACACAATAGTCCAGCTGCTATGGCACCGCCAAACGAGTTACGGGGTCACTTCGACACAATGACAGAGGGGATGGCAAAGAAACGAAATTAATCTTACGACGTTCTAGAAAGGTCGGTTTAGGACATGAGAAAACACTTTCTTTGCTAAGGGTCTCTAAACCTTTCAGGTTGCTTGAACAGCGGAGTGCCGCTTTTCCTCTCAATTGACAACACAACAGTGTGACGGTGAAGCACGTGCCGACAGAATTGGATTTTTATCTTCTCATTTGGCTGTTCACGACTCGATTCCTGTCCGATATGGTATGGTCCGAAACAGAGGGAGGTATAAGAGAGTAGACCCTTGGTAGCTTATATAATGAAATCAGATTTTTATGTAGCTGTGATGGTTTTTATGTATCTTTTTGTTAATCATCTTTCTTCACGTCTGTTAATCAAGTTTGCATACAATATTTATCACGTGTCAGCCTCGCCTGAACCAACCATGAGCACCCGCGCAATCAAAGTCATTGATAACTCGGTTCAGGCGAGGCTATATAAACCATTCATTGGCTGAATAGAAGTAGTCTTGTACCCAGTCCCAGTGCTTCCCCTTTGCAGGATTTATCCTGAAATTCAGGATTTTTGGATCACGGCAGGACCTTTTTCAGGATTTTTGAGATTCCAGGATTTTGCAGGATTTCCGGACTTATTCAGGATTTACCAGGAATTTGCTGATATTTCTAACAGACTGCACTCTGCAGTAAGAGTTAGGCATTTTTGAGAAAACGCAACCATAATGGAAGCTCTATTTTAGCTATTTGGCTACGTTCGACGTTCTATTTTTGTCCGAGTTAGACCATCTAATATCAAACTGCTTTTTATTAAAAATCGAAGAAATGCGGTTTAATTCTTTCGTTTGAATCGTCTGATCGTGTATTCATTTCGGATAGCAAAAAGAAACTTTGATCATCAGTGTTTCCACAAAATTTCGCCTGCGGCGCATTTTGTAGTAAATATTCCCTATTTAGAAGGAGGGTGCGTCACTTAAAGTAGGCGTTGAAGGCTTGGAATATTTGTGAGTTAGAACCACACTAAAAGCTAGAATTTAAGTTAAATTTTGTCAGAAAAAAGGCGTATTTAAAAATTCTTGCATGCGGCGCATAATATAATTTGTCCTCGGCACAGCCGTTGCCGCTGCGCCTGTTGTCTGTACATTTTCAAGTCCCGTCTAGTGACGACCTCTTTAATGTTAGTGTTGGTATTTACGGTATTTAGTCGTTTAATATTCACTAAGTTCTTACTGCAAAAACGTTCTAGTCCTCCCAAACGATAGAGACGAAAAATTCAGCTGCGTTTGCTCAAATCCTTCAAGTAGTCTTAACAACTATATCTTCAACTAGTACGGACACGTTTTTTTCCGGCAGGATTTCTTTGCAGGATTTTTGGACTTTCCGAGCAGGATTTTCCAGGATTTTTGGGGTTCCCGGCAGGATTTTCAATGTGGAGCAAGTGGAAGCACTGATTGTACCGGACTTCCAAGCATAAAGATCACTGTTTTTCGCCACACTGCATTTCCCGTCTCTCCCCTTGACAAAAGTTGTCACGATAGCCCGTCTAGTGAACAGACGGACTATAGTAGATAACGAAAAAGAAAGAAACACCACTACAACAGCAACCAATTCAGCATCATTTTGTTCACAGATCTCACGACAGCCGCAGAAGGATTAGTAATACCGAATTTTTCTATGGGGTGGCAAGTGTGCAACGAAACAAAACCAATGGAACGCACTTGGCGAAGATGTTCGTTGCTGAAGATGGTTCAGAACGGGGAAAGATACAAACTATGAGCAATAACAGTGGCATTGTAGGATTGTTCGGTTAAATCGCAACTTTTCCGAAGCAAAACGGGCATCCACTATGTACTAGTTAAGAATATCTGCGGCCGTCCCCACAACGAAAGTTCTACTATGACGCGGGAAACTTTAATCTCGACCCAAACACGGCTTTTCTGTGGGCAGTGGTGAGACTGGTGAAGATTACTAAGTGCCTGAATGAAAAAAACCCATGAATCTTTCTCGTAAGGCATACAACAAAAATACAAGCGCATAGAGGTACCACAAGTCAAACGGAAATTCCACTATTTGAAAATGGATTATTCGCGAATAGCAGAACAACGAAGTAACGCCTTTTTAGCGGGTCTTCAAGCCGATTTTAGTGAACAAGTGATGGGTAACTACACTGTAAAAAGTATCTCAACGTAAGAATTAAAGTTAACTGCAGTATTTGATACTGGGATTCATCTTATCTGTATTTCATATTAATCTTACCTCCGTAAAGATTAGAAAAATCCCAGTATAATACTGCAGTTGACCTTAATCCTTATTCGGAGTTACTTTTTACAGTGTAGATTGTCCTATCCCAGACCTTTTCGGTTAAACTTTAAGTGAATAAGTGATAGGTAACTAGATTGTTCAGTTAAATTTCAAAGCAGATAATAGTATTTTCTTTATAACCCACTGAAAATGAACAGCGTGAAGATAGTGGAGTTAAAAAAGCGGAAGAAACTAACAAACAACAGAAAAACACTAGTGCAAAAGAATGGAGAAAAAAAGGCAGAACAAACGGATGAGCCCGTAATATGGAAAAAAGCCTTTGATATGCTTAGGCAGATAACTTCGATCATGGAGTTTTGTCGTTATCGGGCTTTGTATTTTCGGATTCTTCTCCGACATATAGACGCAAATAAAGCACGTATTTACAGTTTTTACCGCAAAATCTACGAAGTTTACATGTCACTCTTTTTCAATAGAATTAAAGTGCCAGAAAAAATCAAATGCTCTCTATCCTTGGTGATGTTCAGAATTTTGATATCGGTACATTCTGGACCAAGCTTTGTCTTACGTAAGCCTCCTTTTATCTTCTAATTTTCCGTTTCAAGCTCTTCTCCTTTACGCTTCAAAGCTTCACGTCCACATAAAGGAAATACGAGCTTCGACCGATTCAGAATGGGGGGGGGGGGGGGGGGGGCTCCGAATGACTGCACACATAGAGACATAAATTTTGTCCTTTAGTGAGCTTTATTACTCACCGACGTTACGAAACGACGTTGTTGGACCGCATTTTCATTGGTCAATTTACAGGACGGAACAAGCAATTATGAGTCAGTAAGTTTATTAGCAGCGAAATGAATTAATTTATTATGCACTGCCCTAGGGCGTTAGTGCAGTACAAGTACAATTTTTGGGGTATGGGGTACTGTGAAATGGCGGGGTACTGGAAGAGGAACGATTATGAATATATATGGTGGGGGCTTGAACATTTTTACTTTTATTTATTTGTCGCGGATCATTTCAGCAAAGAAAAAGGACGAAGTACAAAGGAACAAGACCAAAGGTGTCGATGGGATCCCAAAAATCTAATATTTGATTCAGACAATCGGGTCTTGTCTTCGCGAGATCCAGTCTTCGCCACGCTAATCATTAGAGAAAACCAAGTTCAGATATACATCTATAAGCCATATCTATTTTGACGATACTGACCGAGACTTCCTGCTTTGCTTCTGTTCCCGGTTTCACCCGAATTCCTAGGGAACTACTAGTCCAGCAAAAAAAAATTTCAGAAACAAGTCCAGCGTATCTCCTTATCCCTATAAAGAGCATCTACTCAACTTTGAATAAAAGTTTGACTTATGTCCGAGTCAAAAATGATTGTCAGATACAGACTCAGCCTTTCTTCTTACCCCTTAATCTGTCATCTAATCGAACTTTTACTTTTAAAAAGTTTTCCGGTTTTGGCCGGATTCCGGGAGAACTAGTTATCCGGCGAGAAAATGGTTTTCACCATCGTGTTCAGCATGTTTTTTTACCTCTAAATTGAACATTCAATCAATTTCAAATGAAACTTTTACTTTTAACCAACTTTCCGGGTTCCGGGTTAAAATGATTTTCACCATCGTGTTTAGCATATTTTCTTACCTAGAACTCGACCATTTAATCAACTTCAAATAAAACTATAACTTTTAACCAACTTTCCGGTTTTTGCCGGATTCCGGACGAACCACTTATCCGGCGAGAAAATGGTTGACACTATCGTGCTCAGCATGCCTTGTTAGCCCATAATCGACTATCACATTAGCTGTTTAAAACTATTTTGTTTGTCCCTTAATCTGAACCCCCTCCCAAACCCCTAAATGCAGAGCTACATAGCCCATCTACGAACTTGACTTTACCCTTGACCCAATGAATCCTCACACCAAGTTTCATCAAATATCTCATTCCCTTCGAGAGTTATCGTGCTGACAGTCGGACGGACAGACGGACGGACAACTTTTGCGATGTCATAGGTATCCCTCCACTTACGTTTTGGGATCCCAAAATACAGAAAAGTTCCCACACAACAAAAGAATCAAAAACAGGCTATAATCGAAACATCTCTAGTCCTCGACTGATTTTACATCTAAATGCAATTCTAGATAATTTTGTCCCAGGACCGGGCGGTATTTTTGAATATTGGTTAGCAATATGGGGGGGGGGGGGTCACGTACGTAAATGATTTTGGTATTTCTTGTCTGGGGGGGCGTAGAACTAAATTATTTTAATTTTATTGTTATTATGTATATTTTAACTCATCAGCGGCCAGCAAGGGCCATCCATATACTACTTCGCATTTAGAAAATCTGAAAAAGTTGACCGGAGTTAATTTTTTCACTAGTTGGAAATATGTGCCAAAAGGGAACTAGGAAGAGGAAGTGGGGTGTTACAACTGATTTTTGCATTGAAGATTATAGCGATTGTAGCGACAAACTTCTAGCTTGCCGCTTTTTGAAATAGTAAGTGAATAAATAAAAACACTGAGCCCAAAAACTAGATTCTAGAAACTTCGTGACTGGCCTTATGCCTACGAGTTTAGGTGTTTTTTTCTCCCACTTTTAGAGGAAGACGGGTATGTTGTTCGTCATGTTTTAGAATGCATGTTTGTCAAGTTGGTGGATAACGAATCAATCAATAAATCAAAAAGACGAATGACGAATCAGTCAGTCAATCGATCAGATCAAGATAAAAATCCACTTGCTTTGATTGGGTTTGTTGTTACTGCATAAAATTCCCAACCTTAGGGTTTTTTAGGGGTGGGGGGCAATGGGGTATAGAGTGGGTAGAATAGGCTTCATTCGCTGCTTAGATATCAAAAACGGAGTAAGCGAAAGAAGAAAACAAAGAAAATCAACGTGCAAAAAATTAACAAAAACATAACTTCGGTGGCTCAGTTGTTAGAGGTTGTTACTGCATACAATTCCAAACCTCAGGGTTTTATGGTTTTTTTTTAGGGTTTGGGGGGCACTGGGATATAGAGTGAGTGTACTTCATTTTTGTGAAGGAGTCAATGTTTTACCGCTTGCTCAAAAGAGCAAGATTTTAAAAGCGGAGTAAGTGAAAGAAGAAAAAAAAAACGTGCAAAAAAAGAACAAAAACATAATCCTCGGTGGCTCAGTTGGCAATTCAAGTCGTAGGTTCCAATCCCACCCGAGGAGCGATTTTCTTTTGCAATTCGCAGTTTTTTTTTGTCAGTTCTTAACATGGAATCCTCCCGGAAAGCCAAAGGCTCCCGAAAAGTATCAACGGTGCTTTACACGAATAATTCCTACTATCCCCGGTACTTCAGGTTGACAAAATCCACCGTTCCCCTCCTTCAATCTAATCCAGGGACCAATCTTTTCCTACAACACGATCTACCTCCAATAGCCCTAGTCGTCCTTGTGGACTATTCGTGTCCAGGATATCCAACCAGGACCATTCTACTAACCAGAAGTACGTGTCTACACCAAAAAGGAAACGGGGAAAGACCCAGGGGAAAACACTAAAAGAGGAAATGGCAGTCGTGTCTGTAGTACGAAACTAGAGCTATTTCAGAGGAGGCTGGGTGTAAGACTTGCGTAAGACTCAAGTGGAAGAGAAATGAAGTTATTAAAGGTATTTCAATAATGTAGGCTAATTACGATTGCTTTATATGTACATAGTATAACTTTGACTATTAATTGTTCACCCATCATTATAGGTAGACGGATATAAAGTTTATTTTACAAATGTAGCCTACTTTCGTGGTTACACAACCAAACTTGCAACTACTATCAACAAAAATATTTACAATTCCTGTTTCAATACACTTGAAAATCAACCATGCTTCGTTAAAAAGTTTTACCAATTCTGGAATAAGACTTGTTGCATTTCTGATGTGTTTTAACAGGACAGAGTTTGGATACACTAGAGCTTGCCATTCGTTCTGGTCGATGCTTCAAGATTTTCCTGTCATTTCTGCTTAAAAATCGAAACTTTTTAAGAAGACATAGGTGTGTCGCGGATTTACTCTCCGGCTTGAACCATTAAAGAAAAGACCCCTAAATTTAACAACAGATTTTGGTAAGAAAATTCTGTAGTCAAACAGATTCCGCCACCTCCTTCCCGAACAACTCCCTGAACCGACTTACCCAACGAGACACTCAAATTTACTCAAGCCGTTTCCAGCACCAAGTACCGCACGACGGCTCCACTCATTCTCCCCCCTTGTTACTAATTATTTTAATAACCAATAAAATTTCATGTTTGTTGTTCATTTGTGCCTGTTCGGTTCTTGATTTGTTTTGTATTTTGTCTTAAGTTTGTGTTGATGGTTTATTATTTAGATCTTGTTAGTTATTACTGTGTCTTTATTTATTTTCTCTTTGTTGCCTATTGTTTAGCTTTTGCTATTGTGGCGATTTTTCCGTTAAACCTTAAACCTTAGTCAATCCAGTCAGACCTACTGAATTATTATTGCTGATTTACTGAACAGTTAATGGCTTGAATAGATTGACTGAAAAGGGCAAAATTGATTTTTTCTGGTTTTTTTTTTCAATAATGTTGGCTATAGTCAGTATTTTGCGGGAAGAAAAGGTACACCTCCTACTGATTCGTTTTGCTTTCTTTCCGATTTTCAGCGAACTTTTTTAACGAGCGGACGCCAAATTTCGGAAAAAGATCAGCCTTCAGCTTTCGGCTACTCACTTTGCACTTCAGGATGATTTCCTGCGAGGATTCCACTCAGGACCTGACAGACCTTCTCCCCCTGTTCGGACAGAAGGAATAACATCTTCTTTCCAAAAGTCTTATCCCCAGGGACCTGGGACGGATCTGGTAGGGACAATTTCTCGGCGAGGCTGAAAAAAAGAACTGGATGAAGACCTGCTGCTTTCGATAAAGCAGGCAATTAAGGACGACGGAGGAAAAAAGAAAAGATTATACCCGTTCTGAATGAAGGCTAGCGGGAGTGGACAAATTGAATAAGCATTAAATATTCCTTGAACCCAAGCTGACTGGGAAGCATATATTCAAACGATGGATAAAACGGATACGAAAAATGAAATCTCAGCACTTGTTTTTCCCTACAGTTGTATCCACAAGTAATTTCCCCGAACAGGTTATTTATGAATGAATGAACTGTATTACCCGTAAATTGTAAAACACATAATACGGAGTATTATGAAAGAAACAAAGCGATAAATAACGAAAAAAACAACAACAAACAAACTAACAAAACAACATGAACAAGCTAACCACACCGTAAAAAGTTTCTCCGAGTAAGGATTAAAGTTAACTGCAGTATTTCCTACTGGGATTAATCTTATCTCTACTGGGATAAGGTTAATCCGAATTACAGATAATTTTATGCCAGTAGAGACAAAATTAATCCCAGTAGCAAATCCTGCAAGATTTTTTTTTACAATGCAGCATCAATAAGAAAGAATGTCCGCAGAGGGTCGTGACCGTTAATCAAGTTATTGGTCTTTTTACACAGGTCATCACTCGAAGCCTGAGTTTGAGAGGGCACGTCTAGTCGGTAGTCGGTAGAAGCTTTAGTTATTTATTACAGATTCGTTTCTTCCCCAGCGTTGTCGCTGACGTTCAACAGCCTGACGAGGAGCCTTGCCAAGAAGGGCCGAAATATCGCTGCCAAAGAATCGTAGCTGACGTATCCGTTTTATCCATCGTTTGAATTTATGAATAAGCATTTTCATATATAGGTTATTAACTGCTTTGGCTAAGGATAGGAACCGATAAAAAGGATTCTAACCGGTCCGAGGGTTCAGGCCTGCCAAATTGACACATAAAATGACACATTCAGTCAAAAAGATCGACGATAATGACACATTTTTTTTTTATAGAAATGACACATTTTATTTATATGGTTTTGTATTAATTATTAGTCTTGGGAACAGAAGAAAAGACAAATTTCAACTTCCTACTCTAGGAATAAGCCGTTCCAAGTACACACATTTGTCACTATGAGTTGGGCTTCAATGGGGCTAGCAGAGGGCTCGGAGCGGAGTGGACAGTTTGGGATGAGTATTTCCATCTGCACGTAATTCTGCTGCTTTCGACAATGCTAGGAAGCGAAAAAAAGGGATTATAACGGGTCAGAATAGAGCACAGAAGCAGGCCAAAGAGCGGAGTGGATAGCTGGGTTGAATCTGGAATCTTTTGCTTTCAATGAGGCTAAGAGGCAAAAAAGAACACCATATTGCCAACTTACAACAGCATCTGGAGAATCAAGAAAAGCGTGCAATTCAATGGCTATTGAGCGAAGCTGAGAAATGTTTAATTCCAGGTTGTAAGGACACTTCTGAAGAAAGCCAAGCTATTGCGTCTGACACAAAAGACTTATTTTTTGTATATCGTTTAAAGTTGTAGTTAATTTAAGAGAGGTACAAGCAGATAGAGGTGTAGCAAATCCGAAAAAACAAGACCGAAGGTTTCGATGGGATCTCAAAGATCTAACATTTGATTCAAACAATTGGGTCATGTCTTCGCCGTTCAGTCTTCGTCAGATTCCTTGAATATTTTTACCGTTAAAATAAAGCTCAAAAATGGATTCAGCATGTCTCCCTGCCACGATACCGACTCTCTAATCGATTTCAGAAACAACTTTGGCTTCAACCAAATTTCCAGTTTCAGCCGAATTCGTGATGAACCATTTGTCCAGCAAGAAAACTAACTTCAGATATGGATTCAGCGGACCTCCTTACCCCCAATGAATATCTTATTAGCTCATAAAACATGCAATTTTTTACCGTAAATTCGAAACCCCTCCTCTGCCTCTAAAGATAGGACTAAAGGACCCATCTACCAACTTGACCTGTACTTTACCAGTATATCCTCATTGAACGACATCCTCGCTTGAACATTATATTTGCTCGTTTGAACATTATATATCAACCCCTTCGACCTTCGATTACACTAGGGCTCTCCGACGTCCTTAGGACAAACAAATGAACGCGTCATCCAACGCGCAGAGCTATGCAGGGTTGAATATAAAGGGGTAGGGAATGCTATAGCCGAAAATTGGTCGGCAAATTTTGTGTCCGGTTTTTGCCGGATTCTGAACTACTTGTCTGGCAAGAAAATAAATTTCATATTCGGATTCAGCATGTCTCCTTACCCCTAAATCAACTATCTCAATAGCTTTTATAAAATATTTTTTTTTTGCCCCTTAATCTGAAACCCATAAACCCATGATCATAGGTTGGGGATATATATGTGGGGTTGACCCACCCCCTACCCTCTCCGTTCATGGGCAAGGGGGCCCAATTTGCCCATGAACTAAGTTTTTGACCCGTGGCTGGAATCAAGCTGGTCTAGTAGAGGATACTTAGGTCTAGATATGCAATTTAATGGATCCTGCCACCCCTCCACTTACGTTTTGGGATCCCAAAAATTCATTAGACGAAAATCGATGATGTGAACAGCGGAGCAACGAACGCATTTTCATCGGGTCTTCAAGCCTATATAAGTGGTTCGGTAACTAGACACACAGAGCCCTGTTCGGTTAAACTACTGTTTCAGCTACTGTTAGCCAGAAAAAACAATGAATAGTAATTGTATCAATGCGAAATTACTTAAGAAATTAGTTTCGACATTCAGATGTGAAGTGCTTAATTGGCGGAAGTTGAAGTCTGCAAATACCGCTGCATGAGTATTTTAACTGTCCAAAGACCGCCTTTGATGCCTTCTAAAAAATCAATATCCTATGGATGCCTTACGTAAAAGCCCACGCAAATCCAACAAAATCTAATAAACTTGTTCGCCGCGTAGTCTGCTGAACCAATTGGTGAAAATTCTACTTGAAAAACAGAGAGGCTCTGGAATCAATCAACTTTCGTCCACTCAATCTAAATTATTCTAGAGAAAAAGCAATCCTAGATTTCTCGGATAGCTGTAAGAGACCTGATAGCTGATCCTTCATCTGCTTTCTAGAACAAAAGGTAGAAAGAAAGGACAATTCTCTAGTAAGCGTTAGGAATGCCAAGCGGAGGATTAGGAAACGCGGACGCCTACTTCACGAGAAAGAAGCAAACGAGAAAAAAATGATGTAAATAAAAGACAAGCAAGGTGACAAAAGATTATAAGTAGTGTTGTAGTTTTGTCGACAATTACTTCGTATGGTGCAAATATATTACTGTCTTCAACTATCAGTTATCCTCTTCACGGTCATCAACAATATAATCAAGAAAAACTAGAATTACTAACTCAAACTGAATTCGAAGAATAAGTCAAAGTTATAACCTTCAAGACGTAGGACATAATATAACAAGTACTAGAAGCTCATATGGTACCTGCAAGGCTGGGTATGAGTATGAAAGTAGATTTGCCAAATCGTGGGTTTGTTCTAATCATTTGTAAAAACAACCCTTGAGATAAAAATGATAGACCCCTGGAAATCACGACAATGCATCGTTTGGTAAAAAGTATTTTTTTTTTGCACTTAGGCTGTGTCGATGCGCACTTTAAGGGCGCTAGAAATGAATCTGAACCCTTAAGGCAAAAATGATCCTGGGCCCTTTAGGATCATGAATATATACAGCTTGGTCAAAAGTATTACTTTGACTTTTCGGTTAAGATGCGCACTTTAATTGGTGCTAGAAATTCATTTCTAAGCAAAACCCTTGAGGCAAAAGTGATCATGGGCTCACGGAGACCATGAAAATGTATATTTTGCTTAAAAGAATTTTTTGTACTTTGCGATTAAGATGAGTACCTTAAGGGATGATCGGATCTGGGAAGTGACAAGTGTCTGTAGTTCAAGCCAAGTTTCATCGTCCTAGCACTTCTGGGAGTGCCTTAAATCACGATCACCGGAATTCCGGAACCCCCCTCCAACTTCCCCTAGAGTGCCCAAATCCGGTTCGTTTCTGTCACTGATGTACCAAGGGCTTATGCTTGTTCTTCCCACCAAGTATCATCCCAATCGTTACACTCTTATTTTATTTTATTTTTATTCGCGCGTAGGCTAGCTTCTTTTCCATTCGTTCGTGCTTTAGATCGAACTAAAACAAGTGGCTACGTCTCCAACTCAGTGACGTTAATACAACATTTACCTAACAGTTTACCCTACTTTAACGTAACTTAAACTCTCGTCTTAAGCCTAGTTTCTTTTTATATTTTGCAACTCTAAAAATAACTTCTTTTTTCAAACTTTTCATTTTTCTATCAAACATTCTCATAAAGTCTCGCTCCCTTTTCCGGAAACACTTCCTCCATAGGGCCTTTATCTACTATGGGGATCTACCCCTATTTTTTACTATTTGTATAAAAATATTCATTTTTACATATTATAGTTTATAACAATTAAACGTTTTTTCTTAATTACCAATAACTTACTCATATTCTTAAAACGTATAAAAATATTCATTTTTACATATTATAGTTTATAACAATTAAACGTTTTTTCTTAATTACCAATAACTTACTCATATTCTTAAAACCTATGGTAAAACCCCAAAAATATAAACTTTACGTCACTTCGAAAACAAGCAGTCAAATTTTATAGGTTCGATCAGGAATAAACTACCAACAAATTTTTCAACCATCATGATAGATAGACAGATACACTCCAAGCGTGTCACAGAATGTCCGCCCCCCCCCCAACTCCCCCCACATTCATCGGATCCTGTCCGCACACGAAATGGGACATCTGAGACATGAGTTCTTTGCGAATATCAAGTTTCATTAAGATCCGATCACCAGTTAAAAAGTTGGATATGCCTCAGGATTCCGGATTCCCCCTCCCTCCACTCCCCCCATGATGGTCAAATCGGAGAAACGACTGTTCTTAAGTTAAAATGGTCGAGTCTCTGATACGCCCGCCAAGTTTCATCGTCCTAGCACATGTCGAAGCATCTTAATTCGGCGTCACCGGAATTTCGGAACCCTCCCTCTAACTCCCCCAACAGTGCCCGGATCCGGTCCAGTCTTGTTAACTATGCATCTAGGGCTTGTGCCTGTTCTTCTCAACAAGCTTCATCCCGATCCGTCCACTCTGAACATGTCACACAATCCCCCCCTCTCCCCCTCCAACTCAACACCAAAGTCACCGGATTCATGTGGAGACACGTGGTCTTTCCAAATATCAAGTTTCATTAAAGTTTAAAGGACACCTGAATGAAGAGTACCAAGTATCATCCCTATCTGTATGGCTTCCGTTAATATTGCCTGCAGAAAATCCAATCCAAATACGAAATAGTGTTTCCAAGCTATGATTTTTGCTCCATTTTGCATCTGTCCTTATTTCAGTACCGAACAATTTTAGAAATGCATAAATGTCTCCAATCAACCCTCCTTCTGGAATATTTTTTAACCAGTTAAGCCCAAACGATCTCTAGAAGAAATTCCAGTACGATCCGGCCAGCGCTGTACAAGATTTGAATGAATTGCGCTTTTTGTCTTGGAGTCTGCATGTGCAAACCTCCAGAAACGAACACCCCTATTTTGAAAACGTCACGCTCAGAAGAAGAATGCTCTCCGTGGCCATGTCTGTAAATGCATTTTCCATGGTGTGTTCAAGTATGGTTTCAATTTTCAGATGTCCTTTAACTGCAAAGCCAACTTAAAGAAAAGCGGAAGAAAGAAGACAACTTACTTTTGTATCATTTACACTGAACTATTTGGATTCTCCTAAGGGATTTTTTGGTTTTCCACTATCTGCTCTAGTAGTGATGTTCAGAATATCTACTTCCGTCCCCACACAAACTCTACTATGACGCAGAAAATTTGAATCTCAATACAAACGCGGCTTTTCAGTAGTCAGTGATCAGCTCGCGGACGGTAGCTCTCTGCGAAAACACCTATTTTTCGTAAATCGTTTTCGTCAAGCATACAAAACAAGTACAAGCGCATAGAGGTACCGCAAATAATAAATCCGACAGGAAAATTCCACTACATGTAAATCGATTCGATGAAAATCGAAGGTCTTCATGCCTCTTTAAGTGAACAAATGATGGGTAACTAGATTGCCCTATCTAAGTTCTTTTCGGTTATACTTTAAGATCTGATTCCCCGTTCAAAAGTTATACATACGTCAAGATTCAGTATTCCCCTTCCCTCCACTCTCCCCACGATGGTCGGATCGGGGAACTGACTATTTCTAAGCAAATCATGTCAAGTCTCAACGTTCAAGCCAAGTCTAATCGTCCTAGCACATCTGTAAGTACCCTAACTCGCGATCTCCGGACTGACAAACAGACCGACCGACAGAAAAGTGATCGGTATATGACACTTGGCCGGAAGGCAAGTGCCCTAAAAAAATAAGTTAGAGATATACGCGAAGGGCGAAGAAACGGAAGCTCAAGGAAAAACAGGCAACCAAAACAAGAGAAAAAGTTTCCATGCGATGCCAAAGGCGAATACTTGTTAGACTTCTTCGTCTAGAAAATCGAGTCTTACAGAATTCCGGTCTCCGCCACACCCCGTAATCAACTCTTATCTAGCAAAAAATAAAAAATAAAAATGGATTCAGCATGTCCCCTGTATCGAACATCTAATCAACCTTAGATAAAATATATTTTACTTTAACCCATTCTTGCCGGATTCCTGGCAAACTACTCATCCGCGAGAAAACGAATTTCAGATACGAATTCAGCATTTAACCCAAAATAATAACTGATCTTTATGGCTTTTGAAAATACATTCGTTCGCTCCTTAATTTGAAACCCCCTCCCCCAACCACATATATAGAGCTCCATCTACGAACATGACAAGTACTTTGATCTATATCTCGACCAAAGCTGGAGTTATCATGGTGACAGACGGACAACTTTACAAGGACATAGGTATCCCGTCACACACGTTTTAGGATCTTAAAGAGACGATCCAGATATAACCACCCACTAGACTAGGCCTACTAGTAATGTTGTCCGTTTGTGCAGTGTAATTCATTTGGCGTGTGATTGCGTGGGACTGAATGAATGAATAGCAAGGATGGTGAAGGATGAATGTTTTTTTTAGGGAGACAAATTTGAGGCGTTATTCGAGGCTTGCAACAGAACGAGATTCTCAGATGAGGGAGCATTTTTTTTTACAATCGTTAGAGTTTAATGTTGGCTAAATAGTCCTGATGTAGCTGAAATATCCGGTTTGCAGTCAGTAAGTAATTTATTTTTCACCGGCCATTTTGGAAAGCGGAGTAAAAAGAAAATGAAAGAGAGAAATAAAACAAATTCAACACACATAAGATAACACACATTTAATCTTCGGCCATGAGACAGGATAAAAGGCCATGCGCTGGTTGGGTAGTTGACGATGATTTACGGTAGAGACGAGAAGACTTTGGAAAGGAAATCCTGAACTTTAAACTTATCCGTTAGGGTGTGGTTGTGGCAAAATTTTGAAAGATGGAGCAGGGGCTTCGCATATTAAAAGCAGTAGGATCTTATCTTTTTCAGTTCCTTCTTCCAGAAGGAAATAAAAGTGAAGGAGCGCAGAAAGTGCTGTATAATTTTCCTAAGGCTTTCCGATTGTAGCGCCCTCAGTTAGGGACGATGCGCCCATATCCAGTACGGATAGATCGACATACGTCTTGAACAACTGATTAGCAAGTTTTTGACACTGTAGATTTGAAGTTAAACCAAGCCATCGTAGAGAATCGGTCGAGCTGATGATGGATTGATGCAGTGTCAAATTAACGTAGGCTATTTGTGTAACTTTCGCTGCCATGGCCCTCGGGCTTTTGTAATATATCCATATTTACAACAATGGGTATGTGAAGATCGAACTCAAACAAGGGACAGTTACCGTGACAAATAAAATAGAAACCAGTTCTGGATTTAGAAGTCTCGGACTCTAGCGTCGGAGCCACGTAGAGAGTCCAAAGCCCGAGTGGGGAGGCCTTATAGAAGAAAAAGATAGAGAACCAATGACTCGATTTGAAGGCACTCTGCACCCTTCAAACTAGCCCTTGAGATGGAAACAATGGGACTAGGGGATTTTGTTTTGGGATTCAGTTAAAGTTTAACTGAAAAGGCAGTTTATTTTTACATCTGATCTTTGAATACACTGAAACTCGTACAAAGGATTTTTTATTTTTCATCTTGGGCTATAGTAATAACGTGAAGAGTGTGCGCTGCTTGCATGACAACCCAAAATTCACATACACGCGGACCGTGTGAATCCTGGCATGATGAGCGGCAAGACCGGGAAACAAGTTCCCATTTTTTGTTCCGTGAACTAAACTGAAAATAATTATATCAAAAATGAGAGGGGGGGGGGGAGTATGTCCCTTTCTACTAATGGTGGGTTAACACACTGCGAGCGTATTTTACGCACATAGTGGTTGGGGATTTCAGTTTCAACAACCCTCAGAAAAGTGTGCAACGCAGTTGTTTTTCGATGCTTCCTTAGCTGCTTTTGAAGTAAGTAATCAGCTGCGAACGCGTACGATTGTTTATTGGTGAATCAGGTGGGAGGATAGTTCGGTGTTGGACAGATGCAAGGATTTTACACCCAAACTTAAGAATTAGTATGTTAAGACGTTCATGTAGTGAGGGGAGGGATAATTCTGTTAGAAGCGATTCATAGGAACTAAGACCCGAAGAGGACCATGAAGACCTTCTGGCGTACTTACATTATTTTTTTTTTGTGATATTTAAGCAAAGTTCGGACATCAAATCTATGAAGGTGCGGTCAACATTTTGCAGAATAGCTCTACTGAGTTTTTTTTAGCTTGAAAAGATTTCTAGCAATATGGACGTATTTAGATACAAAACGGACCGATTTCTCAAACACGTCCGTACTGCTAGAGATCTTTTCAAGCCCAAATCGTGCGTAAAATACGCTCGGATTTTACGCAGTGTGTAAATGCACCATAACGTAGCCTGTTAGGAGTATTTTGCACGACACGAAATACTTCACCCACGTCCAGATTGCAGTTCCGCATTTTTACTGCAAAAATGAGTAACTGACGAAAATGCTTTCCCAGAAAAAAACTTTTCTTATCGCCCATTCAAACTTGCTGATAGGCTGTAGAAGTGCTAAAAGCTTTGTACACTGTCGCTATCCCCCCCCCCCCCCCCCATGCTTAGCTGTCTGACGTCGAGCACTCCGCTGGAACGATTCTTCAACGATAATAAGAGCTGAAAGCTCATATGGCACTTGCAAGGATACTTCGCATGTATATCAGCCAAGGGGCGCTGTCGAGACGGGTTGGATTTCCTTAGACGGAATGGAACTCCATAGAAACATGGGAGCTAACGAGTGCGCAAGCGCTCAGACGTGGAGTGTGATAGTAAAATCTTTATCACATTTTATATAGATATACGCCCTTCACAAAATCCAATGACGAATTGCCGCCAGATGCGCTAGAGAAACAATAACAATCGCACGTTAGATCTTGGTATAAGTTATCTGAAGTGGAAATAAGCGATAAGGTTTCCGGCTCATAACTAGTCGCGCATTAGCCCGGTGGAAAAGTCAACCAGCAGTCAACACCGAAGTCGGAAGCGACAAATGACAAACTTGATGAAGTCTGACGGAACTGGGTAGAGCATACATTGTGGCACAGGCATTTTAAACAGTTTTAAACATGGCCAGGCATAAGAGGACAAAAATAGCCAAACAAACCTATAGTCAAACGTACACCAAGAAGTAAAGTGTCACGTTTATTATATGCTAGCGCATTTAGCGGGATAAAAAACAACTAATCTTGAAAGGCGCATAGAACACGGGAACCCGTGTTAGGATGCGCTCTATGAAAACGAATTGTCACGAACACCAACACGAGTTGGCTTTCACAGAGAGATTGGACCCAGTCAACGAAAACGGACCCATGTCAACTGACCAATTAGGAAGCCAGGCTTTGACTCGAAGGCGCAAAAATCGACCAACAGGATGCAAGGCTTATTTGTGGTGAAGGTTTGAAACCATCAGGATCTCATTTCTGACACAGCTTCGCACCGATACAGTGATTAAATAATAGAAGAGTAGTGAAAACATTTTTGTCTTGCCTCATGTCGCCGCAGCAACTGTGTATGACATTTGGTAATAATATTCTGATTAATCCTGATTTAAGAGCGTCTTCCAACCTTCTAGCGGTGTTAACTATTAGTTACTATTTCCGTTCTAACCTCACCAAAAGTTACTACTCTGACCGTTCAAACCTTCTCGAAAACCTCCAGGGAAAAAAAGTTTCAACCCCAGCGAAAGTATTTCAGGCCCTAAACTCTTCTCTACAACAAAACCAAAGTCAACCCAAATGCAGAAAAATCTCTACCCGATCAACGAACCAATCGAGCAGCAAAAACAGCAGCCGTGTCCAAAATGAAATCACAGCAACCTTTTTAACTCCAAGCAACTCTCACGAAAAAATTCACGAAGTCAAATATTTAACGATAGAATCTTTATTTCGTTTTTCCTTAGGTTCGTTTTGCCAACATGAGCGGCTTTGAGCCTGAAGAGGACCCTTGCCAAGATGGGCCGAAATATAGCTCTAATAAAATTGCACTATCTAAATACTTACTCAAATACTAAAACCAAATATCAGCTCGACCGTCCATGGTTTTAAAGAATAAATACACTTACTTACGCTACCCCCCCCCCCCCCCAATAGCTTACAGGTTCAGAGAAATTACCAAGCTTCTACATTTCCGTCTCAAATTAGGAAATCTCGAGATTTATTCAAGCGATATTTCGGCCCTGCTTGGCAAGAGGTCTGAATATGGCTAGAATAAATCTAAGCTGACTTAACCATTTCGAACAGTCAAATGTTATACTGTTGTTCTTCAAGGCCCCAGGGCTTCGATAGTCGCCTTAGATCGGTTGAGGGTGTTTGAGCAAAGAGAGTTGGTATTTTTAAAAACTCAGGTAGTTCCGAGGCTCGGGATTGGCCGTTGGATGAGTTGGCTCCTCCTTATGGGAGGAGTCAAGTAGTGACACGTTACAGGTGGCTCGACTCGGAGGAAGTTGAAGTAAGTTTTCGATTTAAAAAAAAAGTTGAAAAAAAAACGGAAACTTCGTTGTCCATCTTGCACAGGTGACCTGTTGTCATATATTAAAACTGACTATTAGTCTATGAATATGCTGAATGTTGGTTATGTTGAAGAATAAACAATCGACAACTGAAACCAGAAAATTGACAACTGACCATCTATCTATGGTCCGCACTGCGCACTCCGCAGTTAGCTTCGGCTGAAGGAATACTTTGATGCTATAAAAATATCGGGTTTCGTCGAGTAGGCTGCAGTCTCTGTACAGCTCTGGGAAGGAAGCTACTACCTCGTCCGTTTTAAAGCCACGTTTCCAGGAGTCTGGGGCTTCCGAACAATCAAGCAAACCTTTCCGTATTTTCATAATAGCGATGATAGCTAATGTCATTATGAGCGTGTTCTACCCTTCTAACAATAGTAACTGTTAGTTACTATTTTTGTTCCAACCTCCTCAAAATTACTACGATGACCGTTCCAACCTTCTCGAAATAGTAGGCTAACTAATAGTAATTGTTTGGTTACTCAGGAGCGTAGAAAAATCTTTCCAGCCTCGACGGCAAAAAGCCAGAATTGGTGACGTCATTCGTAGTAACTACGGTAAGTAGGGTTGAGCACGCTCTATCCTTCAACGTTTTCAAGATCAAGATTTACATATCTTTTGCTTCCCAGTAACAATAGCCAATGACTTTCCTCCTTTCTCCTACTTCGTTCGTTATTGGGTCTCTAAACTGCGTTGCTGCTATGACACCTTCCAGATTTCCGGAAACTGGTTTTTCCAACACCCGGACTTCCAGACGTTTTTGGCCGGGCTTCACCTTCCAGATCTGACTTGACGAATACGGGTGTTTGTGATGCGGAAGGAAAATCCGATGGGTTGCCCACCCGATGAAAAATTTGTAGCCTGCGTAGTTGTATGATAGTTGTACGAAAAAGTTGCATGCATTGATATGTAATAGTAAAGAATACTATCATTTAAGGTGCCTCAGATTGGGCCAATCTTAAGCAGTAGTATCCAGTAGCATCCTTTCTTGCTATAGTAGCACCCAGTCTTGCTAATAGTAGCATGCAGTAACACGGTAGCCTTGACATGGAAGCATTTAGTATACACTGTCAGAAGTTTCATAACAGATTGCGCACAACATTTTCAAGAATAACACCTTTTCACTTAGAAAAAAAGTGTTATGACCAATTAAGTTTATAATATTTCGTGCCCAGATCTCCAACAACACCTTCAATAGGTAAAATACTACACTGTCGGAAGTTACATAACGACAACAGCAGGATGCGCGGTTTCAACAGATAACACTTTGGGATGTTATATGTTATGTTTCTTTCGTTCCCGTTAGTATTTTTACCAGTTGAAGGTGTTGTTGGAAATCTAGGCACGAAATAGTGTAAACTTAATTGGTCATAACACTTTAATTCTAAGTGAAAAGGTTTTATTCTTGAAAGTGTTTTGCGCAATCTGTTATGAAACTTCTGACAGTGTAGCAGCAGTTCGTACTGCATGCTACTTTTTCATGCAACTTCATACTACTATTTTGAGATAAATTTTTCACCGGCACTCTCAATTTTAGTGTATAGCACGTGCCCGATGCCAGCTCACACAAGCCGGCCGCGGTTTCCACGTGTTCGAACATCACACTCAGCATGTTTACCGTTTGAAAAATTTACAGCCGGCACCACTGCTGGGAAAGGGTGTACAGCTGGTGCCGGGGAGTAACCCCTCGGAAAAATCTGGAAGATGTAGCCTGGCTTTTAAAGAGAGCTCTTACCTAATGGCTTTATCTGATTGTTCTGCTTCTTCGACCGTCTTGAAAGGCTGGGGTCGGCCGTATCTGTCCAGGAATTTGGCAATAAATTCAAAGTCTGTCGCATCGTGACTTTTAAAGGTTAGACGGAACTTCTCAGCGATATCCTGCAGCTTCTTGGTTGACAGGCTAGAAGCGAAGAAGGTGGTCAGAAAGGGATGAATAATCCTTATGTAGATCAATCAATCAATTTTAGTGTGACCTCAATATCACTTTGGCTAACAAAATAATAATAATAGTAGTACACTGTAAAAAATATCTCCGAGTAAGGATTAAAGTTAACTGCAGTTTTTGCTACTCGGATTATTCTTGTCTCCACTGAGGTAAGACTGATACGAAATAGTGATAAGAATAATCCGAATAGCAAATACTGCAGTTAACTTTATCCTTACTCGGAGATACTTTTAATGTGAAGTGGTCTTCGTCTGAATAGGGAGCTTGCGAAGAAATCAAAGAAAAGCCGTTCGTAGTTAGGCAAGGTAAATCAAAAAATCACATTTCCTTTTAAAAAATAAGTTTACAGAAAATGGAAAATACTCCCGACGGCAAAAAAGCGTAGGACATGCAAATAGAATGCAAAAAAGACGTTTGGACAAGGAAGTGCCGGCGTTCAAGCGCATGTGCACTTGTTGAAAGTAAACATCAAATGAGGTTATGCGCAGGAGGAAAAAATACAAGGCTAATTATCTGTTTGGATCTATTTCGCTGACCTTGATCGTTTCTCTCCATAAAGACCTAATCCAAACATTCTGTTTCCCTTCTATCAGTGATCGCATGCCATGGTCTGTTTAGATTTGAACTCGATTGCCGAGTTGCTGTTTTGGCTCGAGAAAAAACCCAGGCACAACGTCTTCTTTTCTAGATGGCGGAATTTTCCAGGATTGATTACCTAACTGATAATTTTTGTATGTCTTCAGAGGTACCACACTGGTCTTGGCTTTATAATTTATTTGTATTTGTAACAAGCAGTTGGAGCAATAGATGGAAATTATTATTTTGAGCCTTGGCTCCCTACGTGCCATCACAGCTGTCCGGGATAATCGGCTGAGATTTAGTCCACACAGAGTTATTTCAAACCTAGGAATTTTTTTTTTTTTTTAATTTACTCATTGTTTTACGGTGTTTTTAGTGGTTTTGAACATTCATAGTGACAGTAGGGATGGTTAGCATTGTGTGTGTGGTAGAAAGACCATTTTTCGTGTCCCGCTGTAAACACCGTAAAAACTAGTTGTCCGCCAACTCTCCACCAGATCCTGACGCAGTTCAAGGAAACTTGGTTAACCACCGAAACTAGGTCACTACAAGCACCAACGTGCGTTTGCTGAACAATAAAGTGTGTGTGTGTTTGTGAGTGACTAAGCAGAGATAAATGGGTGTGCAGCTAACGCTTGCAAATTATTGCTTCACTGATAAATGTTGGTTGAGACATGTCCGAGTCAAGACGAGCCCGAGTCCTGGACAAATTACTTCGAGACTAGAAAAGACCGAGTCCGTGAAAAACACGTCTCGAGACCGAGTTACCCTCCAAGTCCTAAAATTAATTTATCTTTCTTTTTCAAAAAATGCACAAAATATACTTCAGTTGATATTGCACTTTACTTCATTTTGCCGAGACGTTTACTTGGACTCTTTATAGCCCACTTCTCACTATTTACTGCTTATGTTCTAATATCCGAAACTAGTTGAACACTGTACTAGGCTTTAAGAAATTATACACGGCCTTGGGTGTTAGAAGCCTTTTCCCAGACCCATTGGCTTCTAGCAACGACAAGGAAAAATTCAGAAATCCTGTTTTACGCATCAATAGTAGGATACTCGAACACTCGTCAGGAGCATGAGGCGCATGAAAAGATTAGAAGGTGTAACATGAAATTCGGCTCTCCGGGCTTAAGAATGAATGGATGTAATTACGGAGGTAGGTTGCAAATGGCGGTACGACGGGTACTTTAACTCGTCCGGATTTCGAGGCGAGACGAGTCCGAGTCCTGCTACAAAAGCGACGAGACCGAGACGAGTCTGGAATCGTGAAAAAGGTGTCTCTAGACACCTCAGATTTTACGCATTTCGAGGCGAGACGAGTCCGAGTCCTGCTACAAAAGCGACGAGACCGAGACGAGTCTGGGATCGTGAAAAAGGTGTCTCGAGACGAGTCAAGAGTCCGAGTCCAACAATTCCACTCGAGGCTAAGGGAACCGCTGCTAATGACAAGAGTCGGCTAATTATTAACTTATGGTCCATTTACACACTGCGTAAAATCCGAGCGTATTTTACGCACGTTTTGAGCTTGAAAAGATTTCTAGCAATACGGACGTATTTAGAAACAAAACGGACCGATCTCTCAAATACGTCCGGATTGCTAGAAATGTTTTCAAGCTCAAAACGTGCGTAAAATACGCTCGGATTTCAAAATACGCTCGGATTTTACGCAGTGTGTACACCCACCATTAAAGGACCTGTCGTACCTAATACTTTTGCAACCTACTTCCGGAATAACTCCATACATTCGTGAGTTCGGAGACCCGAACTTCATACGATTCATTCTAAACACTACCGATACCACACTGATTTGTACAATTTCCATGTTTTGCTACTTTAGATGCGTATCATGCTCCCGATGATGGCTTGCGAGAAGCTCAATCTACCGGTCATGTAAATTTGTCAGTTTTTTTTGGCTAGAAGCTAACGGGCCAGGACAAAGGCTTACAACAGGCAGAGCCGTGGGCGATCTGTCAAAACCACTCAACTATTTCACGATATTGGAACATAAACAGTAGAAAGTGCGAGCGGTACTTTAATTACATTAGCTGCGTTTTTTGCCGTCATCCAGTTAACCGACCTACAAGATTTCCCACTATAAGTCGTTTTCTTCCATCGGTTACCCGACCTAAGTTTTTATAAGCTGTTTTCTTGGGTCCGTTTGCAGGTCGGTTAAACGACCTGCGGACTGAGGCGGGAGGTCCATCCAACCGACCTACGCTCTTGGCACGGCGCGAAATTCAAAATTCTGATTGGAGAGATAGAGCGTGTTCCACCCTTGTAAGAATAGTTACTAATAGTTACTATTTCCGTTCCATCCTCACAAAAAGTTACTACACTGGCCGTTCCAACCTTCTCGAAATAGTAACTATTTGCTTACCATGCTCGGGAGCGTGGTAAGCGTAGTAACTACGCATCTCTGCAACGTGATTGGTCGGATTCGCCCGTGGCATGATATTCTGCTGGAAAATAGAAAAATCGTTCCAGCCTTGACGGCAGAAAGCCAGAATTCGTGACATCATGCGTAGTAACTACGGTAAGTAGGATGGAACACGCTCATAGGCGCCGGCGATGGGAAGACGCCATTTTTTCTTATAAACCGTTTTTTTAGAGCTCAGTCGAACCGACCCGTGAGACGAAAAAACGGTCAATAGTTGCAACCGACCTACGGAGAAAAGGCAAAAAACGCAGCTATTAGTTGTGTTTTTGATCGCCTGTTAAAATTCCCCTGTGAGTTCGCTGTTGCAGCTTAATTTCCGTTTTTACACTCAGTTCGCCTGACGCCTGACGCCTTCGCCGTTTCAAGACGCAGGTGAATAAAAACGGAAAATAAGCATCCCGGCAAATCATTCATAAAATCGGCTAAATAAGTCAGTAAAGGGTAGTTATATTTGCCAGTGAAAAGGCCATTCTTGTAGTCAAAGCACACAAGTTGTAATCATCCATTTCCAAACACACTTTCCAAGACTTTAATTTTTTGGCGTTAATTTAGTTATGACAGGCGAACTCGGACCGGGAACTGTGTCTGCGTCACAGTTCGCCGTTTCACTCGCAGGTGTTGTAGAACCGAGACCGTACACGGTCTCCGTATCAGCAAAAACGACAATTATGCAAACTGCGAACTCGGAAGGTGATCGAAAATGAGAAATAAGAAGAACTGAGATCAGGAACAGCAATCAAAACCGAAACTATTGATTCTCACTTGGGAACGAACAAGTTATTCTCCGGTTTGTGTTGGTTTTCTGGTCTTTCTACTGTCTTCCATTTTCGCTTTTGTTTATAAATCTGAGGAGTAACTCAACTGGATTTATTATATCGATATCTGAATTGCGCTTTCTCCCTCTCCTTGTCCAGACGAGATTTGAATACTGCAATGGACTCGGGAGGTTTCCCGGGGGAACGGATGTTTGCTGTTATCTACTAGAAGTAAGGACGCGGGGAGCATAATTGATGGAAAGTTCTCTAACTTCTCCAAAGGCTAGAGGAGGCGCATAGAAGGAGCGCCAAAGGGTGTTTGTCTACTGGAAACAAGGAAGTTGGGTGGGGGGGGGGGGGCGCATATTGTTAATGAAAGTTTGCAACGTCTGCAATAGCTAAAGCGGGAGATAATGGATGTGGAGATAACTAACAAACTGGAGTTCTATCCACTCCACTTTTTTAACTTTACTGCCGTTGTGGAAAAATTGAGTCATGAACTTGTGGTTCCTTGATATGTCATTTGGTTACACTTGTGGTTATGTATAATATGTAGTAGCTGATGTGTATATTTCCCTATATATATGGCTATGGCTGAAGTAAATAAATAAATAAAGAACATTCAAGAATCAATGGTTCACCGATATATGTTGATGAGGCTGTTGTCGATATATGCTGATGACCTGCACATGATATGATGAGGTGAAGTAAAATGATATGAAGAGGAGGCGAAACTAATAACCTGCCAATTGGTAAAAGAATAACTTGGGGACTGGTTGCTGAAAATTATGCGCAGTAGGTGTTTCTTAGTTTGAGAAACCTGGCTAGGCTCCTCACAGTGGCTAATACACAAGGGAAAGTGTTTGAGTGGTGTTTAGTGTTATGTAGTAGTATGTTAGTTTCATTCTGTGTTTATATTTATTTGTTTTGTATTTTGCTATGGCCCTAGGGCTTTTAATGTAAACAAATATAATATCATATCATGCAGTGACAAACTTTTGCTTAAACAAACTACTATGCGGATTAATTTTATTCCAGTTGAGATAAGATTAATCCCAGTAGCAAATACTACAGTTAACTGTAATCCTTACTCGAAGAAACTTTTTACAGTGTAGCCGTGACAGGCTTAACTGGCTTCGAAGGGTTCAGTTTGTAGGTTCGTTCTTTCCCCAACGCTGTCCCTGACGTTCAACAGCCTGAAGAGGACCCTTGCCAAGAAGGGCCGAAATATCGCTGCCAAAGCATAGTAGCTGACGTAGAAGTGTATGCCTTGTTTGAACGGATGTTTCCAGTCGGCTTGAACTCAAGGAGTACAATTTACTAGCAACTAGTCTTCCCCAGACCCCCTCCCGGATCAAAAACAGAGAAAAAGACGGATGAATCACCCAAGTTCTTGCACTCAATACCAACAAATTTCTGTCTAAAGTTATTTCTGCTTAGATCACATCATTCTGCACCTTGAAATGCTAATGGCAGCGTCTATCCAAAAGCATTAAAAAAAAAGAAACATGAAATTCCGGCTGCACACATAGTAAGCAAACTAATACATGGCGGAGCTTCATTCAAAGCTGCAAATACTATGTTCTCTCAATGTACAAAACTTGAAGTATTACTGATGTAATTAAAATTCATTAATTAATTAATAAATTAAAACTCAAGGACTACTCAGGTACATAATACCACAGCCACATGCTAACGGAGCGTTTCCAAGTTAAACATGCAAGCGTCCCACCTTTCGAAATTTCCTCGGCTCTGCCAAAAATCATGTACAACAGGGCCCAGCCAGTACATGACACTCTACATTCTTCTCTGGCCGATGAATGAAAAATTATATATTGTACTTGCTGTGTTTTATTTAATTATATTATTTTATTTTAGATGATCCAGCTTTTCAAATGGCGGGTCCGAAATAAATTACTTACTTACTATTCGCTGCCAGGTAGGCCTACTTCATACCTGCTGCTCAACTACAAATACTTGTCCCAACACTAACAGAGGTTGGAAACCATGTTCCAAGACTAACTTCCTACTTCTAAGCCCTAATCCAAGAACTTCCTGTTTAAGCCACAAGATAAGGAACTAAGAACATCAAAGTTTTCCAAACTTGTGAGTGACAGAGTCAGAATAATGTCCGAAACTTCGGAAAATAGTGACACATAAACTAAAGATTAACTGACGGGGAGGGGTAAAAACAAATTAACCAATCGAGCTACAAGGAAGATGAAAACTGTTTCAGTAGTTTACCAACAGCAAAGCAGAACAGGATACTTTTTTTTTACGTGAAGATGGGAATTATACAAGAACTTGATAGCCGTGAAATCTAACTAACGGCTAAGTTACCATAAACAAACTAAATGGAGGAAACATGTAGCTAAACTGAGAGGGGGGTAAAAACAAATTATCATGTCAAGCTACAAGGATGCAGAGGACTGTTTCTGTAGTTTATCAGCAGCACATGGCCGGTTATAGTACAGTTTTTTTTAAGTATATAGACGGAAATTATACAAATTATTACTGAATGCTGAAAGGAGGAAACATGTAGCTAAATTGAGGGGGGGGGGGGGTAAAAACAAATTATCATGTCAAGCTAAAAGGATGCAGAGGACTGTTTCTGTAGCTTAACAACAGCACATGGATATAGTAGCCTACACTTTTTTTAAGTATATAGATGAAAATTATACAAATTATAGTACTGAATACTACATGCAGGAAACATGTAGCTAAATTGAGAGGGGGGGGGGGTAAACAAAAATTATCATGTCAAGCTACAAGGATGCAGAGGACTGTTTCTGTAACTTATTAACAGAACATGGTTATAGTACACTTTTTTAAGTATATACCCGATGAAAAATTTATAAATAAAAATTTTCCCACAAGTTCGTCTTTCCAACTTCAGCGGTTTTGAGCCTGAAGAGGACCCTTGCCAAGAAGGGCCGAAATATAGCTCCAATAAAATTCAGCTGACGTATCCGTTTTCCTCCACCAAAGAAAAATTTATCTCAAAATAGTACTATGAAGTAGTACGAAAAAGTTGCATGCAGTACTAACGATGCTACTACATGCTTCTACTTCAAGGCTACCGTGTTACTGCATACTACTATATAGTACTATTAGGAAGACTGGATGTTACTATGGCAAGACAGGATGCTACTGGATACTACTACATAAGATTAGACCAGTCTGCGGCACATTAAATGATAGTGTTCTTTGCTATTACATAGTATCACATGCAACGTTTTCGTACTACTACCATACTACTACGCAGGCTACAAATTTTTCATCGGGTAGATGGAAATCATACAAATTATTACTGACTCAATTTATGGCTCAATCTGTCTTGTTATTTTATTGAGAGAAGATTATCCCTAGTTCGGATTAATCTCATCCCAATAGAGGTAAGATTAATCCCAGTGGTAAATACTGCATCCTTATTCGGAGAAACTTTTTACAGTGAAGAACAAATGGTTCTTACCGGAATAACGAAGCCATATCTTCCAATCTGCTCAACAGGTTTTCATCTAGCCATTTCCAGAACTGTCCAATCCTGGACACCACAACGTCCAGCGATTTCTTAGAAACTTCCAAACTTAAAAGCTGCCCGAAGTTAAATCTCCATCGCACCGTCTCCATAACTGCTACCCAATCTTCATTGGAGGGTAGGAATTGGGTATTCCGCAAGAGAGCATCGAAGGCGGAGTCGATGAGGGACAAAAGAGGGCTAATGAAGGGAAAGATGGGGTGGGGGGAGCTCTCGGCAGATAGACGACCTGTGAAAAAAACAGATAATTAATAAAAATCCAAAAAATTAGCTATCACGTTATTTTTCTGCGTATGCTTACGTATAACAAGAGAACTCCAGCAGTTACCCATCAGATATTCACTTAAAGAGGCTTGAAGGCGCGATGAAAATGCGTTCCTTCGTTGCTGCACTATTCACGCTTAATCGCTTATTTCATATGGTGGAATTTCCCTGTCAGATTTGTAGTACCTATATGCAACTGTGTTGTATGCTTGGCGAAAACGATTACGAAGAATAACTGTTCCGCGAGCTGATCACTGGCCACTGAAAAGCCGCATTTGTACTGAGAATCCGATTTTCCGCGTCATCGTAGAATTTTGCGTTGTGAGGACGGCCGTAGATATTTTTATGTCATACAAGAGCAAATAGTGAAAAACAAAAAAAAGAATCCCTTAGCACAATCCAAACAATACAGTGTATTCAGTTTAATGATAGAAAATAAGTTTGCTTTTCAGATAAACTTTAATAGGAAAAATAACAAAAAATGATATTATATAGCTGAGAGCTGCAGCTTAATTTCCTCTCAAGGACGCTAACTCGAATACCCTCTCTTTTACACGGCATTCCTTCCTAAAAAAAAAATAAAAATAAAAAACAGGTCGTCTCCGCTTCAACGTCTTGCCCGCATAAAACACGAGTTAACGATTCACTCCGAACCCAATTACTTCCAAGTGCTCATCCCCCCAACCTCATTTACGGCGAAATCGGGTTGCTAGGTCGTGTTCGTCACCTTTTGATAACCAAGGATCCAAAGCTAGAACCTTGGGAGCGAAGCAGAGCGGTAATTCATTGGTATCCTGGCTGAAAGCTGTGATGGTAGGAGCTACGTCGTATAGAAACACTTTTTATATTCTGTGATAAAGTGAGCTCTGTTACCATGGAAAGGGAACGGAACGGAACTCATCGCTAGCTTGGTTAAGACCTTTCAGCCTAGGATAACAATAGCTACGAGCTCATATCGCACTTGGTACGAGTAGGAGGTACAAGAAAGTAGATGAGAACGTCACAAAATACCCCGCCATCCAAAAATACGGTTCGGACCTAGAAATAGGATATCTGGTTTCACTCAAGTCTGATCATTTTCCGTCATCGCCTTGGATCATTCAGGGCAAATGACTTTTTTAAATAGTCACCAGTTTATCCAATCGTTTGATCTTTAGACATGCGACACGATTTCCAGTACCCCCTCCAACTCCCCTACCGCGGCCGAATCTGGTTCGGACTCCTAAATGGATCATCTGAAGCATGTACTCTTACGACCTATCAAGTTTCACTGAAGTCTGAGCGCTTTTTGGGAACTTCCGGAACCTCCCCCCACCCCCACTGTGGTCGGATCCGGTTTGAACCCTAAAATATGTCATATACGTCATGTAATTTCTCTACATCCCAAGTTTCATTCAAAACGCTTCACTTGTTGGCCTCTATGCGAGTCACAACATTTCCGGGACTCTCCCACTGTGGCTGAATACGACTTGGACACAAAAAGGTAGCATCTCCGACCTCTCCTATTCCCGTCCATCAAGTTTGACTGGAATCGGAGCATAGCCTATCTGCAAATTTTCGGTTCCCGCTTAACCCCCCCTCCCCTACCCTGGCCGGATCCGATCCAGACGCCAAATAACAAATCAAGGCCGGATGGAAGGACCTGAGCAAAACCGGACCGACCGACTGATGGACTGACAGAAATTAAGACCGCTATTTGGCACTTGGCCGAAGAGCAAGTGCCATAAAAACTACCCAGTATAGAAATAACTTGGTCAGTATCGTGCGCTTTGTAGCTACTGACCCAAGTTTGTACCAATGAGCGACTTCGTCTTACTCTTCCATCGCTTATTCCTTATATCTGGCTTATATTTAAAGAATGGCTAAAAACAGAAAAGTCAGCTAAGACATTCGTCAGCAACATTTCGGCCCTTCTTTGGCAAGGGTCCTAGTCAGGCTTTTGCTGGGATGAGCTTTGCTTTTCAAACACATCGAGAACCTGTGATAAATCGAAGAATTCTGCGACAAGTGGCAACACTGTCTACACCAGCCAAAATGCTAATGAACTCGGTAACGAAATTCCCTCTAATCCCAGAAAATCTCACTAGCTCTTTGACGGGGCTCAGATTCCAACACGGAGAAATCTCAAATTCATTGCAATATTTTTCGTCAAGAGAAATTTAGGAACACAAAAAGGGCTCACATGGGCGTCTGCGAGAACGATAAGCGTCGAAATTCATTCCAAGTGAAATGGGATGAAGACTAAAGCAAGACAGAAAGAGATACGCAGATAGCTCTGCCCCTACCAACATCTGTCGACGTGCTCAAAGATGAGTTTCACAAAGAGTAGCATTCTAGCGAGAGAGGGAGGGGGAGTGAAATGTTAACAGTAAGTGTCGTGTTCACTAAGTGGTGTTAACAATAAGTTGACTTTCAAAGCGCAAGTCGCAGTCGACTAGTGGGCGATATTCGATATCGATTTATCGAGCCAAATATCAATATCGAATTATCGAAACGTAAATACAGAAATCGCGAAAACGATATTTGTACATTTATAATTATTGTACATAAAACAATACAAGTTATATTAATATATCCGAACCTAGAGCAATATGTTGTTCGCAGTCAATTTTGTTTATTCGAAGTCTGAGATGATGAAAATGTTTTTCTACGACAGTTCTGTTCTTCAATTTTGTCAAAATGAGACGTATACTTTAGCGAAACATGGTACTGAGATATCGATATCGATTATCGAAAAATCCAAATATCGCCCAACAATAGCCTACACTTTCTATGCCACTGTTCCAAAATGCAAGACTTCTTTAAAACACGTTTCGCAAAAGATTACAAACCATGTTTGAGCGTTCGTGAAGCTGAGGCTGTTTTTCATCCTTGCTTTGCCTCTTTCTGTTCAACACGGAAAAACTTGCATAAACGGTATTTTTGACCAATTGGCTCCTCAGAAGCAATAAACAGAAAACGATCTGCCTCAAAAACTGCCAAACTCGGCAAATTCAAAAATTAAAAGAGTGCCAGTACGGGGGATAAAATAACATAGTAAGTTCCAAATCCAAAAATTGACAAGTGATGGAGCGATTGAGGAGGTAGAGTGGAGGTAGAGTGAATAAGTTTTTTTTTCCTTTAAATTTTATTCTTTCATATTCTGCGTTTTACATTATGCTTAGCTCCCTTCTGGAATTATACGATTCTAAAATTCCTGTCTTTCACCATTGTTTTGTTTGTACCCACGACTTGTAGAGAGCCTTTTCAGCCGAGTCGGGTTCTCGAGTCATGCAACGCACATTTCGCCAAATCTCCAAGGTCCGCGGCGACTTCAAAGTTTTGTTTTTCATTTTGGATGCCATGGTAGACCTTCAGGCCTGTCTCCTGTTTTGACACCTTTTGTTTAGCTTGGTTTTCTCATTTTTTTCACCATGGCGCGTTCAGTTTTCAAATATTTTGCGTCAGCCGCATTGACCAGAAAGTATGGACAGAGTCGACAAGCGCTAACAAAAATATCGCTGTAGGCTAGCGATTTTCTGGGTTCGTTGAACTGTTTTTTTTAAGTCCGAAGTAGGAGCCGGGTTCGTTGACTGAAATCAAAACATGGATTCTAACTCAAACCAGGGATCCTGACTTAAGGAAGAAGAAGAAAACCAAAAGAACAGGGACCCTGACTTTAGCGCGGAACAAGAACTTTTCCGAAAGAATCGCTGTAGCGATTTTCTTTTTAGCGCTTGCTTGTCGACTTTACTAAAGCACAACTCTTACTAGAAATGATCTTTTCACTATGAACGGATCAGAAAAATGTTTCTCGAAAATACCATTACTTTCCATCCGAATTGAGCGAGTTTCTTGTTAGCGCTTGTCGATTCTCTGCAGCCTTCCTGCTCTCCGACGCGGCAGATGGGGGCAAAACATTTGAAAACCGAACGCGCCGTGGTTAAAAAATAGGAAAACTAAGCAAATAAAAGAAGTAAAAAACAGAAGATTGTCATATCCTTGTGTGTTAAAGAGTTGCCAGAGGAAGCTCAAGATTCTGGCAAACTTTGCGTTGTGTAACCGGAAAAACTCGGCACGGCCGAGAAAGCGCTAAAAACTCGTAGGTACAAAACAAAGCAATGGAGAAAGGTGGCAATTTTAGAAGCTTATAATTCCATAAGAGAGCTAGGTATGTTTTAAAAGGCAGAATAAGCAAGAGGGGTCCTTTAAGGCTAGTTTCACTTGGAAAGTAATTGTAAACCAATATTTCTGAGCCAATTTATCGTAAAAAAAAAATCATTTTTTAAGAACTAGGACCTGACAGGACGAAAATCATGAACTTACCTTCTTTAATTCCTCTGACTATCGAGTGGACAGTCACCTTCTTTCGATCCTCTTTCAGGCGAACCTCCTCTCGCCATTGCAAACAGCAATACTGCATCCACAGAACAACGCGATTGGCTGATTCGAAGCCCTGCTTGGCATACCGAGACAGCGGCGATTTCAATCTTGAGTCGAGGGGGACATCACTGGGTCCAGCGACTAACTTCAAATGACCTTCCAGTGTCTGAACGAACTGCCTGAACTCTGGCGACTTCTTAAGATACTCAATTCGGAGTGGAATGTCTGATTCGGTGGATAAGTGGAAAAAGTTTAAGATGACAAACTCTTGATAGGTTTTAAGCTGGGATAGGTTGATGCCCTGGAGGGAACCTTCATATCCCAATACGCTTAGCAGGGTTGAATCCTGAATGATTCGGGTGAGGGTGGAGGAGCAACGTAGGGTGCGGCAGGATACGATGCAATGTCTGAAAGGGTAAAGAAAATTAAGCGGGTGAAGAATCTCAAATAACCAATACGACAATTATCCATCAAAACAGAAATTGTATCAATAGAGACAATAGAGAGAGAACAATAGAGAGGATATAGCAGGGCTGTCAACATTTTTTTTCCCTATATGTTTTTTTCCCTTACCATTTTCTGAACTATACAAGAAGTTGTTCCATGAATAGTTATACAAGACTAGTTAGTTGTTATAGTTATTGCTCAGGAAATTGTCGGGATAACCATTAATAAAAGTAGCCATTTTCTCCACAACTGTTCATGTTCTGGTCTTATCTTGATTTATGGTTATTTAGATGTTTTTTGTTTGGTCTTACTCTACTTACATTCCGTTGTGGAATTGTGGTCATAAATAAAGTGCTTTTCCCGTTTATAAAGATCATTGTGTCAAGATCCGGCAACGCAGGGAACTGAGGATTAGCCGTTACATAACTGCTTCTACTGTCCCAAAGCAATCAATCAATCAAGTTATTTTTACCCTCCACAAACATACCACTATCATTTCATCCTGCCCTCTCAGCCCATCAAATTATTAGCCAGTTTTTCATTCCTGAACCCGTTTAATGTGCTTGTGACTGTGTCCAAATTTTAAGTCTAGTGTGTTTTTAAACTATATGAAAAGCATGCAGTCATGTTTATTTACATTTTTTTTTAGTGTTTTAATATGTGTATTTTACTTTGTGTAATTAAGTCATACCCCGCTGTTATGCAAAAAGCGGGTCACAAATAAATAAATAAAAAGCCAGAAGAGGAATAAAATATTTACGAAATACACAAAACCGACAAAAAAATAAACTTACAAGATATGACCAGAAATAAATGTCGGAATGAGATAAATGTTCCACTCGGACAAACGCACGGACGACGGGAGGGGAGGGGGGAATAGACGGCTCATCTGAGGACAACAGACTATCTTTGCTCAAAAGATCAACCACATACAGCCACAAATGATTACGCAGTTTGTTGGGACTTTTTCTATGGCAGCGGGGTCCCTTAACATTGTCAGTCAAACTGTAGTGCTTCCGACGGTCAGGCCGCGGTATCTGAATATCAGATACCACGATAACTGGCCAGATACCACGATACCTGCAAAAAGGACTTTAGACCGTGTTTTCAGATACCATGGTATCTGCAAAAACGCAACTAAGGATACTTGCTTCAGAAAATCTGCTCCTTCTGGTGCTATCCTGGGACGGTTTTTCGCCTGTCTCTGCCCCTTTGGCCGACTTGATCTGGTGAGATCTATCTATACACAACAAAGCACCATTGCTTTGCACTATTGCACTATTTTTGTTGTTTGTTTTTCCCCTTTTTTGTTACTGATTTATTTGTTATTGTTGTTTTTTTGTATGTTAACGAGTTCGTCCTTAGTTAAATGAGTAAATAAAATAAATAATCATAAGTATGATGATTGTAATGTTTAATCTACCTCCCTCGTTCCTGTGGCACCCATCAATTATTCCAGAAGCGTCCAATATATCATTCGATCACTATATAGAGAAAACTTAAGCGTCTAAGCTATGCACATAACGGTACGTCATCTAACTCATTATATACGTTTACCTATGAATTATTTAGGCAGAATTATAAATTATGTCTAAGTTTTCTGTGTTCATATGTTAGTTTCTGGGATCCCATAACATTAGTGACGGATACCTATGACTTCGTAAGAGATATCCGTCTGCTGGTATGATAATTCTCGAAGGGGTTAGGATATTTTGTTCAAACTTTGTGTGAGGATTCTTTCGGGAAAAGTACAAGTCAAGTTCGTAGTTGGGCTCTGTAGCCCTATATTTAAAGGAAGGGGATTTAACTTAACGGACGCAACAAATTTTGTTGAAAAGCTAACACAGCAGTCGATTTAGAGGTAAAGGAGGCATGCTGAATCCGTACCTGAACTTAAAATATTCTTTGAGCCCAAGCTGACTTTGAAACATTTATTCAAACAATGTTTACAACGGGTACGTCAACTACGATTCTTCATCAGCGATATTTCGGCCCTTTTTGGCAAGGGTCCTGACAGCCTGACGAGGACCCTTGCCAAAAAGGGCCGAAATATCGCTGATGAAGAATCGTAGTTGACGTACCCGTTGTAAACATTGTTTGAATAAATACCTGACCTTGTATTATATTTCGGATCCAATCGAAACCTCCGGTCTCTTGAAAACATCTTTGTGCTGTTTTTCTTTGTTATGTTTTACTCCGCCAACGTCAAACTGTCCTTGTCGCTAGCGTTACGATAATGACTGAGCGTTACACACAACGTGATTCCAAATATAATATTATTAATTATACTATTAATAACAAATATAATACCGAGCACTCCTCCTATCCCGATGAAAAATTTATCTGAAAATAGTAGTATGAAGTTGTACGAAAAGTAGCATGCCGTACTGACACTACTACATGCTTCTATGTCAAGGCTACCGTGTTACTGCATTCTACTACATGCTACTATTAGCAAGACTGGATGCTACTATAGCAAGACAGGATGCTACTGGATACTGCTGCTTAAGATTGGCCAAGTCTGAGGCACATAAAATGATAGTATTCTTTACTATTACATATTAATACATGCAAATTTTTCGTACAACTATCATACAACTACGCAGGCTGCAAATTTTTCATCGGGATCGCTCGGATTTCGTCCACTTTTTGAAGCACACCATGCCCTTCAAGCAGTTCGTATCATCTTCTCCACTTCCCGCTAACCCCCTCTACCGGCCGGCAAAGGGCACTTCGTGTGCCTCAATGTCTAGAGCGGGCAACCATTCTGTCATTCAAGCAGTTCGGATCACCTTCGTCCCCCACTCCCCATTTCCCACGGCGTAGGGAAGTCTCAGGGACCTGAAGAGCTAGGCATTAGGCTTGACTACTCTTAACAGCATTTCCAACGATTTTTCGGAGAACCCACTTAGATTTCCCTAATGACTCATTCATTATTCCGGGATTGGTTTTGGGACCTGGTTCAATCCTCTTAGACACAGAGATGATGTTCGAGAAAAGAATCTGGGAAGTGTCATTAGGGCAAACCAAATTTTGGGACGAACCTCTTGTTCGACTATCATATTTTAAATTACCAAACTTCTTCTGGGGTTTACCATTTCTTTTTGTTATTATTAATTAATTTCCGAAGATGACGGCAAATTATTACAAAAAAGTTTCTGAAGCCATCCCAGCCCGCAAACTATACCCATTCTTTCAGAAGTTAGTATTTTAAGTTGTGAGTAATCATGAATCAGTTTTTATGGCACTTGCAGCCTCTGGCTCAAGTGCCATATACCGATCACAATTCCGTCTGTCGGTCTGTCGGTCGGTCCGAGTTTTTTGTCCCACATATCCGAGTTAGGGTACTTCCAGATGTGCTAGGACAATGAAACTTGGCAGGCATATCAGGGACCCGACCAAACTAACCTGGAAATAATCAGTTTCCCGATCCGACCATATGGGGGGGAGTGCGGGGCGCTGGAAACTTGCAAATTTAGGGCATTTTGTCACTTTTTTCTGAGTTAGGGTACTTCTAGATGAGCTAGGACAATGAAACTTGGCAGGAATACCAGGGACCTGACCAAAGTAACCTGGAAATAATAAGTTTCCCGATCCGACCATATGAGGGGGAGTTGGGGCGCTGGAAACTTGAAAATTTAGGGTTTTTTGTCACACTTTTTCGAGTGAGGGTACTTCCAGATGAGCTAGGACAATGAAACTTGGCAGGAATATCAGGGACCCGACCAAACTAACCTGGAAATAATCAGTTTCTCGATCCGACCATGTGCGGGGAAGTGGGGGCGCTGGAAACTTGAAAATTTAGGGCATTTTGTCACACTTTTTCGAGTTAGGGTACTTCCAGTTGTGCTAGGACCATGAAACTTGGCAGGCATATCAGAGACCCGACCAAACAAAATTAGGAATAACCATTTTTCTGATCCGACCATTTTGGGGGGGGGGGGGGGTGGAGGGCAGGGGAATCCGGGAAACTGAGAAGTGTGTAACTTTCGAACGGATGATCGGATTGTAATGAAACTTCATAACTGAAGAGAATATATATCTGTAATGTCCCGTTTAAAGTCTTGACCGGATTCGGTAGCCAGGGGGGAGTTGGGGGGGGGGGGGGGAGACCGGAAATTTCAAGAAACGGTTAGAATGGAGGGATCGGAGTGAAACTTGCTGGGAAGAACAAGCATCTGCTCTAGATAAGTCTTTTAGACCATTGTACTGGATCCGGACACTTATGGGGGGGGGGGTCCCGGAATTCCGGTGATGGTGGTTTTTGGATTTTCACGGTGAAACTTGGCAGGCATATCAGGGACCCAATCAAACTGACTTCAAAATAAAAATATTGTCGATCAGATAATGGTGGGGGAGTGGAGGGAGGGGAATCCGCAGGGGAATCCGGGAAATTGAGAAGTGTGTAACTTTCGAACGGATGATCGGATTGTAATGAAACTTCATAACTGAACAGAATATATATCTGTAATGTCCCGTTTAAAGTCTTGACCGGATTCGGTAGCCAGGGGGGAGTTGGGGGGGGAGACCGGAAATTTCAAGAAACGGTTAGAATGGAGGGATCGGAGTGAAACTTGCTGGGAAGAATAAGCATCTGCTCTAGATAAGTCCTTTAGACCATTGTACTTGATCCGGACACTTATGGGGGGGGGGGGGTCCCGGAATTCCGGTGATGGTGGTTTTGGGGATTTTCACGATGAAACTTGGCAGGCATATCAGGGACCCAATCAAACTGACTTCAAAATAAAAATTTTGTCGATCAGATAATGGTGGGGGGAGTGGAGGGAGGGGAATCCGAAATTTTCAGTCATGCGTAATTTTGGAATGGGTGATCGGATTCGAGTGAAATTTAAGAATTCAACAGAGGACATTTCTCCGATGATTTTTTTCATATCCGGACCGGATCCGGCAACTATTGGGGGGGGGGGGTCGGAAAATACGTGCCCCGTTTAGAATGGAGGGATCGGGATGGAACTTTGTGGGAAGAACAAACAGATGCTCTAGGTAAGTCATTTGCTGAATCGGATTGGCTACGTGCACCGCGGGGGAGCTGGGTGGGGGGGGGGGGGTGGACCGGAAATCTCGAGAAACGGTTAGAATGATGGTATCGGAGTGAAACTTGCTGGGAAGAACAAACATCTGGTCCATGTAAATCTTTTACATAATTTGACTGGATCCGGACACTTGAGGGGGGGGGGGGGAGGAGGGGTATCCCGGAATTCCGTTTTTTGGGGGATTTTTACGACGAAACTTGGAAGGCATATCAGGGACCCGGTCAAACTGACTTGGAATAAAAAAAAATCCTCGATATGATAATCTTGGGGGGGGGGGGAGTTGAGGGAGGGGAATCCGGAATATTGAGTCATGCGTAACTTTGGAACGGGTGATCGGATTCGAATGAAATTTAATAATTAAACAGAGGACATTTTTCTCTTGTGACCTTTTTCATTTCCGGACCGAATCCGGCAATTATCGGGGGGAGGGCGGAAAATACTTGACCCGCTTAGACTGGTGTGATCTGGATCGAACTTCGTGGGAATGACAAACAGATGCTCTGGATTAATCATTTACAGAACCGGATTGGCTCCGGTTATTGTGGGTGGAGTTGGAGGAGGGGGAGGGGGGTCTGGGATTCCGGTGATCGCGCGTTAAGGTACTTCCAGATGTGCTAGGACGATGAAACTTCGCTGGAATATTGGAGACTCAACAACATTTGCTTAGAAATTGCTACTTCCAAAATCCGATTATTCCTTAAAGTACCAATCTTGACCGCAAAGTAAAAAAAATACTTTTAAGCAATATATGCATTTTCGTGATGCCCATCAGCCCATTAGCAGTTTTGCCTCAAGGGTTTTGCTTACAAATGAAGTTCCAGCTCCCTTATAGCGCGCATCTAAACCGCAAAGTCGAAACTTACTTTTGATCAATCAAATCATCTTGACACATGCAAGTGCCATATGAGCTTACAGCTCTTGTTTAAATACTGTTTATGTTTGTCTTCTTTACTAGTACAGTATTGTTGAACGGATACACTGATTTAAGGTTTTGAATACAATTCTGCAGTGCATCTTCAAGAGCTCCTCGGAACAGGTAATAATAATAATAATAATAATAATAACTCATTTATTTCCTTAATAGCATTTAAGTTTGTCAAAGTGCCCTAAAACTTATAGCGTGTTAAGGTCTTTGAATATTAGAATATAGAGTATATATAGAGTATTTTTTTCTCGGCTTCAAATGCAATTATTTTATAGCGTTGTCGACCTCGTTGGGTACGTTCAATGAACAAGGAAAACTTGTTGCGCCGTACGACGATACTATAATATTTCTTTTCCTGATTGTTCTATTTTTCTTTTCTATCCTTCGCTTTTCGACCATATGTGGTGGGTCAATAAAATGTATTCATTCATTAATTCATCCCACGAGGGTTCATTATTTATTCGTCTTGAGCATTGCACCGTATCTGCTGCATTAATCACTGCTTTGGGATCGAGAGGGAAAGGGATCTTTACGACTCTGCGGAGATCTTTAGCTTAGCTCAATTTCCGTGAAAACGATTATTCTAGGCGTTGCTGAAATCCATGCCCGAACCAGGACTTGTTATCCTAGCCCAATCTTCAGCTTTCGAATCATAGAAACCCCACCCTCCGCTGAGGCCCACCGTCAAGAAAATCGAACAGATTTCGGGCATCATGTGTTCGCGGTTAAAAGCGGAGAAAGTATATTGGATGACAGGGGATGACAGGCAAAGTACCGAGGAGGGTTTTCGCGAGGTCTTGGAATCACTTTCGGACGAGCGAAGCGCATCGCGAAAACTGTGGGAAAGTGATTCCTGGAATCACTTTCCACTTTCCCGCTGGACTGATCGCGAAAACACATGGAAAGCTGATATCGCCGACAAAATGTTGAATTACAAAATTTTCGGATAGATATGGTTCACTGAAAGGTTCTTTAATTCTCATATATTCCATCGAAGTCATCGTTAGTACGATTGCCATTTTTTTTAATTTATTAGTGACACTTGCACTGTTTTTTCTCGCCGAAAGATTCAACTTTCCGCGGAGCTTTCCACTAGCCACGTGGAATCACTTTCCGGGAAAGCTGCTTCGATTTCCAAAGCGCGAAAACCGGGTTGGAAAGATCGGCAACTTTCCGAAGTAGCGCGAAAACCATTGGAAAGTGATTCCGAATTTGTTTCCAGCTCGCGAAAACCCTCCTCTGGTTATTACTTTTGCCTAATATTGGTACCAAAAACAAGTAAGCCAATAGCTCCGCTTTGGCCCCATGCACCGACTATGGATACCCCGACAAAACTGGGCAGAGCTAGAGCTACTTGCTGAGCTTTGGGTTGAAGCCCGACTACTTCCCTTTTAGCCGCTGCGAAAAGACAACAGCAGGTGTGTATGACAAGCCTCTGCAGTGACATCACACTGTTAAACAACCAATAGCTATGTTTACTCTCCACTTTTCTTCATCGGGGCTCTACTGCGACGCGCTGTTTGTAGAGGTAATGAACTGTGATGTTCCGCGTAGCTCCTACCCTCCGTTCGCTTGCATCGGGCAGGATATCGGGAATCTATTTGAATCCGCATGGTCGTCTTGCAGACATCGAGATATAAGTGTAGGCTAATTGTAAATGATCACTTGCAGTGATTCGAACTGTATATGAGATTATTATTTATGACATAATTATGACAAAGATTTTGATGTTACTATATTTATGACGAAAAATCCAATGTTCGGCTTGCCCGTGAAGGAATTTTGAAAATCAACTGAAATTGAAAAAAAAAAAAAATATAGAGACGGAAGTTCTTTTGCTTATTAGTTCTTGGTGGTACTCAAGAAATAAGGTACTTTTATGGTTGTTGTGAGGAGTTCAAATATTCGACACATGAAGTGTTTAGTCGGGAGGTTTGGTAGGGAACAACTGTTTGCAACTTGACATATAAAACTCAGAATACGCTAGATGGTCCTTCAGCCCAAGCTGACTGCGAATCATGTTTGAGGGTGCAAAACGGATGTCAGCTACATTTAATTACAGCTATATTTCGGCCCTTCTTGGCAAGGGTCCTCTTCAGGCTCAAGCTGGAAAATGAACTTGCACCATCAAATCAGAATAAGCTATTGCTAATTATTCACGGATGATTCATGAACATCAGGGAATTAAAGAGTTGTATGTTACCAACATCTTTCAGTGCCAAATTGTGTTTCCGTTCTCTCAGCAAAGCCCCTTCGTTTTTTATTCAATTTCCCATCTACACTCAAGTCATTTTACGACTAGAGGTGGAGATAAAGTTTTGGGGCTAGATAAAGGTTTGAGAATGAATAAATGAACTTTAATACCCATCAGAGCAACGACAACACGATGCAGTACAAGAATAAAGAGAAAAAGGAAAATGGAACACACATCGTATCGTGAAAGTTCTTCGGTAGTCTCGGTTAGTCAGGATTCGGCTCTAGGCGAAACGCCCCGCCCCCCTCCCCTTGGCGAAATTCTCACCAGTATCAAAAACCCCTGGCCAAAAAAACAAGACCAAACTTTTCGATGGGATCCCAAAAATTCAATATCTGATCCAGACAACTGGGTCTTGTCTTAGCCAGATCCAGTCATCGCCAGAATCCTTAAACATTCTTACAATTAAAATTCAGAAACAGATTAAGGCCAAATAGCTAATCATCTGAGAAAACCAAGTTCAGATATGGATTCAGCATGTGTGTTTACCCGTATAAGTCATCTGTTTTGACGAAAAGTTCCTGCCACTTCTGCCAATTTCCCGGTTTCGGCCAAACTCTTGAACTACTTGTCCGGCGAAAAAAGAAAGCTCAAAAACGAACTCAGGGTAGCTTCTTTCCCCAATAATGAACATCTAATCAACTTCAAATAAAAATTTAACTTATAACAAATTTTCCGACTCCAGCCGGATTCCGGTCGAACTATATGTCCGGGTAAAATATGATTGTCACACACGGATTCAGCGTCTCTTCTTACCCCTTAATCGGTTATCTAATCAGCTAGAAATAAAACTTTAACTTCTAACAATTTTCCGGTTTTGGCCGGATTCCGGGCGAACTACATGTCCGGGAAGAAAATTGTTTTCACATAAAAGTTCAGCATGTCTTCTTGCCCTAAATCGGACATCTGATCAACTCCAAATAAAACTTTTAATTTGAACAAACTTTCCGGTTTGGGCCGGATTCCGTTCGAACTACTTGTCCGTCGAGAAAATGGTTTTGACCATCGTCTTCAGCATGTCTTCCTACCTCTAAATCAAACATCTAATCAACTTCAAATAAAACTTTTACTTTTAACAAACTTTCCGGTTTTGGCCGGATTCCGGGCGAATTACTTGTCCGATTACAAAATGGTTTTCACCATCGTGTTCAGTATGTCTTCTTACCCCATAATCGACTATCACATTAGCTGTTTTAAAATATTTTGTTTGCCCCTTAATTTGAACCCCCTCCCCCACCCCTAAATGTAGGGCTACAAAGCCCATTTACGAACTCGACTGGTCCGCCGACCCAACAAATCCTCACACCAAGTTTCATCACAATATCTCATTCCCTTCGAGAGTTATCGTGCTTACAGACGGACGGACGGACAGACGGACAACTTTTGCGAAGTCATAGGTATCCCTCTACTTACGTTTTGGGATCCCAAAAACGGATACCACCCCCCCCCCCCCCCACCCGAATGCAAATATATAGGAAATTAGAAAAACTTTTTAAAACTGCAGTTTGGACCGCAAGCACTTAATGATTTTCCTTCGACACGCGAGTTAAATATCGCCTCTGGTCGATCACTCTCCATAAAAATATACTGCCTTTTACAGACTTTTTATTAACACTGTGTAGGGGAGTTTTGGTCGGTGGTGGGGGGGGGGGGGTAGCCGGAACCCCCCGGATCCACCTTCCAGACATCCGAGACTTCCGCACAGTCATGCCAACCTTTCGTATTTTCATGATAATGACGATAGCTAATGTAACTATCCTTCAATATTTCTAGGGGTCTAGACCCCCCCCCCCCCCCGATGTAAATATATGGGAAATCAGAAAATCTTTTTTAAAACTGCAGTTTGGACCGCGAGTACTTATGGCTGATCAGCCCCGCAAATGTTGTCTGTCAAGGCTAGTGCTCGTACCTCTACTTTAATCAATCAACAAACCCTGAGCAGAACTTCAATCACTTACCCTCCAAGTGTGTCATATAACCCTTTCTTCCCGAAATCCAATTTCTTCCACTCCGCGCAGGCGTTACCTAGTGATTCCTTAACCCGATTTTTAGTCTGTTGATTTCTTTGTGATCGAACATAGATATCAGCACAAGCAAACATCAGCGCATCAGCAACAGTCCATGATCTCTGGAGAAGCTGTACAACAAGCGCACTGGCCTGTAGCAGCTGGATTATAGACGGTTTTTCAGTCCCTGCAAAAATAAACGGCATGACTGATGCGTTAAGCCATGAACGCAAAAAAAAAATACTAGCTGCGTTTTTGCACATACCATGGTATCTGGTACCATGGTAACTGGATCTGCAAATAAGGCGTATTCCCCAACTCGCCGTTCCCCGAGGACTCCACTTGAGGAGTCCCCGCGTATTTGTTTGTCCCGGAGAGTCAATCCCCGTATTCTCGCGAGTCCCCACGGACCGGGAATGCTCCGATTATCATCACCATCATCAAAAAGGACTCCCTTTCAGATTCGGAGGGGAATCAATTTTTGCTGGTGTTAGCGCAACGTAGAATTAATAAAAAAGAATCAGTATTCTTTGAGCCCAAGCTGACTTTGAAACATTTATTCAAACAATGTTTACAACGGGTACGTCAGCTACGATTCTTCATCAGCGATATTTCGGCCCTTTTTGGCAAGGGTCCTCGTCAGGCTGTCAATCTTCTGGTTCAACTTCGGGGAAGGAAACAAACCTGTAATAAACCAGTTGGTTTATCACTTGTCCTTTCCTTCCGGCCAAGTTGGATAATTGTCTGCATGTCTGGGCTGTGCAAGTTCCGTACTTCGTAGATAAATATTCTTTGAGCCCAAGCTGACTTTGAAACATTTATTCAAACAATGTTTACAACGGGTACGTCAGCTACGATTCTTCATCAGCGATATTTCGGCCCTTTTTGGCAAGGGTCCTCGTCAGGCTGTCAATCTTCTGGTTCAACTTCGGGGAAGGAAACAAACCTGTAATAATTATTACTGTAATGATTATTACAGGTTTGTTTCCTTCCCCGAAGTTGAACCAGAAGATTGACAGCCTGACGAGGACCCTTGCCAAAAAGGGCCGAAATATCGCTGATGAAGAATCGTAGCTGACGTACCCGTTGTAAACATTGTTTGAATAAAAAGAATCAGAATAAACAAAACCAAAAATAAAGTGGATCCAGACTGATTTCGTCAACTGTATATTTTATTTTCGAGCAAAATCCATTTTAGAAGCATTCCCCGTGTTCTCGTTGTTTTCCGCAGGAGGAGTCCGCGTGGAGTGACTCACTTTATTCTCGCCGTTCCTTTCGATTCCTCGAGGAGTCCTCGGGGAACGGCGAGAATCTACCTTTAGTCGTATATGGAGTTACCGTGGTATCTGATATAAGGTTGCTCTGCAAAACGACAATTGCCGAAAATGCGCTTTCGAAGTCATCCCAAAAGAAAAACTGATATTCAGTCACATCACTAAGTGCCAAACTTCTTTCCCACCAATTACACAAAAATTCATGAAACTGAGATGACTTTTTCAGATCCCAAGACCAGTTACCACGGTCGGACCGTGGTATCTGAATATCAGATACCACGTTTACTTCAAAAATGCCTTTTGACCGTGGTATCAGATACCACGATAGCTGAAAAATCGACGTTAGACCGTGGTATCAGATACCATGGTATACAAAAAAACGCAAAAAAATAATTTAAACCTGATATATCTACCCGTTTCCTTCTGCCATGACATGGCCCTTGACGCATTTCCAATTGCTATACATATCATGTTGTATGAACGAATGAGCAGAACAAACTCGTCTCTCGATCACAGCGGATCAGACTTCTCACACTTTCTCCCATCACGATTTTAGTTGACAAGACCAACTCGATTTCTAAGAGCTATAACCACATCTCTTGCTAAATACTCTCATTTCTCTCCATTCATTTTCAAGCTCACTTCGAGCCGAATCAAGAGGGACATCTCAATCCGTAGGAGCTAAGAGCGTCCGGAAACGGACAGACGTCCCATTTCAGCCTCCTTGAAACGACTTTCTCAGTAATAGTGTGAAACTTCATAAGTGCATCTAAACGACTAGCCCTCCCCCCTCATCCCTGCCAATGGATCACGATGGGGATAGCGGGAATTATCAATTCAATTCAATTTATTTTAAAAAGTTTCCTAAAGGACGAAGCCGAACACTGAATTTTTTCGTCATGTACATCCTAATCACATAACTCAACAATTAAAAACAACTATAGCTAGTGTTATTCATTTGGACAATGTACATATGTAAAAGAGAGTAAATGAGTATGATGTAAGTGAGTAAAACCTTTCATCATGCTCACCCTAAGCGATTTCCAGTTTTGGCATGGTTAGCGCATCTTAAATTTGGTTTTGGTCAACCCAGCCGTCCCCTCCCTCAGCACACTGAACTGAGGATAATGGGAGTTCCAACTCGCTTCATCAAACGAGTTATGTGGGGTTATGTTCAACAGTATCAGCATAGAACTTTATCAGCACGTCTTCAACACCCAACCCAATCCCCCAGCACTTCCTTTGGATTATGCTAGGGATAATGGGAATTCTAAGCTGCAAGCTATAGCATTCTAAACTCACCAAAACTGATTTCAACAGTATCAGCATGGAATTTTATCAGCGCGTCTTAAACACTTCTTCATCCAAGCCCTTCCTATGAACTGCACTGGGGATAATCGGAATTCCAACTCAACTCACCAAACGCGGTTTTCACAGTATCAGCATGGAATTTTATCAGCGTGTCTTCAACGCTTATTGAATCCAACCCCTCCAACCCAATCCAACAGCACTTCCTTTGGATTATGCTGGGGATGATGGGAATTCTAACTTCAATTACCACAAGCCATAGAATTCTAAACCCATCAAAAGCAGTATCAACATGGAGCTTTATCAGCGTGTCTTCAACACTTATTCAACCCAACCCCTCCCCTCCCTCCAGCACTTCCCGTGGATTGACTTGAGGATAAAGGAAATTCCAACTCGATTCACCAAACGCAGTTTCCACAGTATCAATGCACCCCAAAACACTTATTCAACCCAACCACTTGCCTCCTCTCAGCACTTCCCTTGTATTATGCCGGAGATAATGGGAATTCTAGCTTAAACTACCACAAGCTATTCCTATAGTATTGGCATGGACGTTGATCAGAGCATCTTAAAACGTTGGTCAACCCCCCATTTCCCTTCACAAAGCCGTTCCCATGGATTAAGCTGGGGATAACGGAAACACCACAAGTTATTTCTTTGTATCAGCATTGAACTTCATCATTATTTACTTTATCTATTAAACTATTGAAAGCCAACTAGGGCCACTCACAAACGGATAAAAGAAAAAAACAACAACAACAACTACAAACAAATAAAAGAAAAGGATAGAGAGAAAAAACCTGAAATATCACAGTCAAACTAGCCTCCCCCCCCTAGCCCTAACAATAGATTATGCTGGGGATAATGGAATCTAACTTACCAGAAGCGATTTCTACAGTATCATCATGGAACTTCATCAGCGCATCTTGTACACTTTGACTAGAAAGTCCTTTGTTGTTTAGCAGCGACCTGATTTCGACTTCCGTATAGGGGGATCCTTCTTCAGGACCAAGAACGTAGATCTCAACTCCTCGATTTCTCATTGCACTGAAACGGACAAGCTTTTCAAACATACTTTTTATGTATTTTTGTTTTAAGCAATAGCTATTCTGCCGCCATAGTAAGTTTAAAGTATAACCGAAAAGGGGTGGGATAGGACAATCTGGTTACCCATCACCTATTGACGTAATAGATCATCACCTATTGGCCTTCGAACCCGCTGAAAATGCGCTACTTCGTTTTTCCGCTATCCACGAATAAACGATTTTCAAATAGTGGAATTTCAGTGTGATTTGTTGTACCTCTATGTGCTTGTACTTTTGTTGTATGCCTTACGATAAAGATTTACGATTTTCCTTTTGTTCAGGCACTAAGCAATCTTCACCAACCTCGCCACTGCCCACTGAGAAACCGCGTTTGTGTTGAGATTAAAATTTCCCCCGTCATAGTACAATTTACGTTGTGGGGAAGGCTGCAGACATTCTGAACGTCATAACTAGAGCAGATAGTGGAAAATAAAAAAAATCCCTTTGCAGAATCCAAATAATTCAGTGTATTCAGTTGAATGACACACAAATAAGTTGGCTTTTCAGTTAAACTTTTAAGAATAAATAATTAACAGTTACTGAGATTGGTTGTATTTCATATTTATTTACTATAAGGTTTTATTTGCTTGTTTTCGTCTAGTGGTGCTGGTTTTCTATTACCCTTCCCCCGTCTTTTTTCGGGTTGGTGTTTGGATTGATCTCGCTTCGTGTTGGGGGTTTCGTGCCAAGATCGCTCTACTTAGCGTTGGGTCGATTTTGTTTTATTATTATTTTTTTTTTTATGGAGGGGTTGAACCATTCTATGTAGCTTTTCTCCGGTTCAAACTCTGAAATCACTGTAAGTGCAGGGTATTGTGTTATGAGTGTTTTGTGTACTAGTTTGACGTCAAGAACAAAAAAAAACTTGAACCCTGAATAACGGGACCCGTAACAGAAATACATCTGTGAATAATAAATGAACAAACTATAGTTTACCAATAGCATAAACCACAAAAGGAGACGATTTCATTAATTTGAAACAGGCTAGTTGGTGTAAATAGATGTAATATAACTGCATCAAAAGGCTTTCGCCCCTACAAATTCCTTTCGCCTCTATAAATTGGATGCTGATAGTGTCTTTGTCGCTTTTCTTATAGTAGTTTTTCTTCTTCTTTCTTTCGTTTTACAATGCTTCGTCTATACTCATGCTTTATGACGGGTCAGACATTATATTATTTTGTATTATGCCTAGAAGCACAAGTCACAGCATATGCAGGTTATGTTCGAATATTCTGAACACACGTGACTAGGTATTTCTGACAAATTAATTCCTCGGAATCGATAAGCGGGAGCCTGGAATACGGAAAATGTAGCGATATCTAGAGTATCAGTATGGAGCTTCATCAGCGCATCTTAAATACTTTGACTAGAAAGTTATTTTGAATATATTTACAACGGAAAACGGAAATGTTCTTTCCAGAATCAGTATTAGCACCGTCTTGGTGGATAAACTTTAAACGAAAGCTCGAAAATGGCAACAGATGGAACGACCGGATAGACTTACAGTTAATCAGTGGTATGGGCAAGACGGGTCCTTTAAAGGAACTCTCGCACTCTTCAACTTACACTATTTTAGAATGTTTGAATACTTTAAAACAAGGTTGTGCTTTCAACAGATAACTCGCGGTTTTGGCTGTTTTTAGCCATGTCCGAACCCGTTGACTTGTAGCGAAAACAGGGAAACAATTTACATAACTGGTTTCTCCGATGGAAAAACTTCTCGCAGACAACCGTCGACAGCGTGAAACACATCGAAGGTAGCAAAACACGGCAAGTGAGAAAATCAGCGTGGTTTTGTTAGAGGGGTTAGAATGTACCGTACGAAATTGGGGTCTCCGGGTTTAGAAATATATACTTTAAAGGAGTTAGATTTATGTTATCTAGCAATTATATTTCTTCTGGCTGATTTAATTGATTCATTTTCGTTTGTGCTCGGAGGAAGATCAGACCCATGTCGCAAACCTTTTTTATTTTTCATTTTTTCTTTAGTCATATGTCTGTTGTCGTAAATTCTCGTGTTGTCCTTAAATTTTAGTGTTGATGTGTGATAGTTGTTTGTTTGTTTTTTCTTTACAATGCCTTAGGCTAGAATAGTATTAATATTTTTTACAAACCCATCAGAATTAGTGAAGCGTCGTTTTTTATCCCACTGGCATGTTTGATGCTTTTGAGAAACTGCAGGTTTATTTATATTTGCCATTAAAATTGTACCTTACCTTATCTTAGATCGGAAGCCTGCTTGCACTTGCAAAGTCTAGATTACTCCCATCCAAACCCGACGAAAAACCTGTAACCGGAGTTGGGTAACTAAGTAACTTCATCCGTAGAGTTGTATGTAGTAGATGTATGTAAATACTTTTCATTTAGCTGTACTCATGAGATAACCTTAGCACAAGTATCCAGTAACATCCATTCTTGATATAGTGGCATCTGTTACTCCCACATGCTACTAAAGTGTGCAACTTCATACAAATCAATTCCAAAAAACTTTCTTCGGGATTAGCGACTTCAAACCGTGACCCACGGTTGGTCTTATATAGTGAAGCGATTTACAAACAACGAATACAAAACCCGAATAGCGGGGAGAATTTACGCTGCAGTCAGGACATGCCATATAACGAGACAACAGATTCGAACAAGTACGTAGCTCCTTGATGTTCCTACGGCCCAAGCTGACTGCGAATCATATTTGACGGTGCAAAACGGATAAGTCAGCTACATGTAGCTGACTTATCCGTTTTGCACCGTCAAATATGATTCGCAGTCAGCTTGGGCCGTAGGAACATCTATCACCGAAGTACGGAACTAATCGCCCATACATGCCGCCAACAAGTATCCATCTTAGCTGGAAAGAAGAAGAAGAGACAGGTGACTCTAAGACCAAAATGCAGAAGAATTATTATGTAGCTGACTTATCCGTTTTGCACCGTCAAATACGTAGCTCCGATTCTAACAGATTATTTCCCCAACGTCCTCGCCCGATTTTCCTTTCTCTCACTGACCGAAATCTATCGCAATAATAACGCATTTATGTTTCTGTCAAAGACAATATCTGAGAGCTTTGTGATTTCCAAAGTTCAATTCCTCTTTGTTCTACTTATTCAATTTCAGTAACAGATCGAAGACGGATTAATTGCCTCTCTGAGATAGCGATTGCCTTGTGCATTGTCCAAATAGGTGTTATGAGGTGTATTACGGCGTCTAAGGTTTATTACAGATTCCTCTTTTCCTCGGAGCGAGCTGTAATAAGGTGAATAAGGAGAATACTCGCGTTCTATTCTCACTTATGCAGTGACAATCAGATCGCTCGGTTGGTTCCTCCAGCGGGCCGAGGAAAGGAGCAGCGTCGTCAGTGTTGCCACGGGAAGCACTAAAGTTCTACGTTGTTGGAAGCTGAAGAAACAACATTTCTTCAAAAGGACGCGTTTTGTTCTGTCACGACTGCTTATTGTTAGTTCGAGGACCAATGCTGTCCATCCGTAGATTTAGTAGCTTTTTACATTATATTGGGCGTCAAATTGTACTCGTGTCCTTCAAGTAGTACTAAGAACACTTTTTCTGATCTTTAGAAACTCGAAAAACTGTATCAACGTCGCAACACTGAACGCTGCACCGATAAGAACCTTTGGGGTTCCTATTTGAACAGGTGTGTGTATTAACACGTAAACGTCCGTTTAGCGCTATTCAGCTTATTACACCTTTGTGAACAATGCTTTACGGAAAGGATTTTTGTCGCTTTACGCCTGAGTATAGGAGAGGCAGAAGATCACCTCTGGGAGCCTGGTCATACCAAGAACAAATAAGCCAACAGAACATCGGTCTTTGGTCTCATGCAGCGACTATGGATATCCCTTAAAGTTTAACTGAAAAGGGCTGGGATGGGACAATCTTGTTGCCCATCACTTAATTACTTAAATTGGCTTGAAGACCCGCTGAAAATGCGTTCCTTCGTTGTTCCGCTATTCACGAATAATCGATTTTCAAATAGTACCTCTATGCGCTTGTATCTGTGATGTATGCCTTACGAGAAAGATTTATGGTTTTTTTTTGTTCCGGCACAAAGCAGTCTTCACCAAGCTCACCACTGCCCATTGAAAAGCCGCGTTTGTGTTGAGATTAAAATTTCCCATGCCATAGTAGAATTTTCTTTGTGGGGACGGCCGGAGATATTCTGAACGTCGGAACTAGAGTAGATAGTGAAAAATTAAAAAAAAATCCCTTAACAGAATCCAAATAATTCAGTGTGTTCAAGTAAATGACACAAAATTAAGTTGGCTTTTCAGTTAAACTTTAAAACTGAGCTGAGCCAGAGGTACTTCGTACTCGAAATTTCTTCTCCGGAGCTTTATTGCGATATAGCTGTTAGTAGAGGTAACGAATTGTGATGTTCCGCGTAGCTCCTACCCTCCGCTCGTTTACATCGGGCATGGTATAGGGAATCTATTCAACTCCAGATGTTCGTATTACAGAGATAGGAAGACGGTGCTTATTTGTTCTTGGTCACACTCGTACTGCACTGTAGCCTGGTGTTTTCTGAAGTTCAATTCCTATTTGTACTAATTACTACGGATTTCATGGATTCGGACTTGGATTTCAGAGAAAATTATTTCTGGAAGAGACATTAAGGGCGTTTCAATTGTCTCTTTGAGATAGCGAGTGTTGCCCTGCCAAAACGATGGGTTGTCGTATTAGGACCAAGTCTATGCAGTGTTGCCAGGACTGGACATTTCTCAGCACAGCTGGTGAATGGCAGCTGATCATTTCAATCAGTCTGTGTCATCGAATTACCAAATTTTAACGAAAGAAATAGAAAACCGTGATTTTCGGGTTTTTTTCTTGGTCAGCTAGTTATTCGTCTCAGATGATGTGCGAGGGATAAATATAATTTCGGATATTTCGGTTGCACTTCCGGCAAACCGTCTTCAGCGAAAAAAAATTCATAAGATCCAACACATTACCAACAGAAAAACGATGCGGATTGAACGACGTACACATTCAAGTAAAATAACGAATATTAAAATGTGCGTATTAAAAAGTGTATCTGTACAAATCTGTGATTATTTTACAGTTCTGAGTTCTGTGTCTTTTTACAATTTACCAACTATTTTACAATTATTCCCTGGGAAAGCGTATAGGCTTTCACCCAGCATTACACAGTCCTTGTTTTCCATCACTGCCAAATACTTTCACGGAGCTCCGGCTTAAGAATTAATAGATACAATTTCGGAAGTGGTTGCATTGGCACTGTAGGTACAACGGTCCTTTAAAGGACCCCTCGCACTATTTACTCTTCAACTTGTAGTATTTTAAAATATTTGAATACTTTAAAACTAGGCTGTACTTTCAACAAATAACCCACGGTTTTGGCTGTTTTAAGCCATTTCCGAGACCCGTTGACCTGTAGCGAAAACAGGGAAACAATTTACATAACCATTTTTTCTGATGGAAAAACTTCTCGCAAGCAACCATCGACAGCGTGATACATATCGAAGGTAGCAAAACACGGCAAGTGAGAAAATCAGCGTGGTTCTGTTAAAGGGGTTAGGGGGGGGGGGGGGGTACAAATATATGGAGTGATTAAGGGAGTAGGTTGCGTTATTATTATAGGTAAGACAGGTCCTTCAAGGAAACTGGATTTTTAGAAAAAGGAAAACAACTCCTAATAACTTTGCGCTTTAAACAGTAGCATGGCCATAGTCCCTGGACAACACTTGTGAAGACAAATGACCTGTTCTCAACCCATCAATTCCAGACTTTGCGGAGATATTGCTAGTCTAAGGAAGAGGAATGGGAGCTTTGATTGGGTTTCCGGCAATTTAGCCTTGGAAAGCGGCCTATTCCGACAGATGCTAAACACAAAGCGTCCAAAAACGTAGAGATATCTCCGGATTTCCCCCAATATTTTTCTGGCTATAAACTGAACAAAACCAAAGACTTTGATTGGATCCTAAATAGGGGTGCGTTTCGATCGATCACAGAGATCCAACCGCCTTCCTGCCCATTGCCCAACGCGCCTGCTAATGCAGTAAATTTATTTTTCTTTTCGTGTTTCCTTGTTCTTGTTTTGCGTTCGTTTTATCTTTTGCTGCTGTTGTAGATTTTGTGTACCATCTGCATTTCTTGTCAAGCGTTCATTTACCTTTTTTTGTATGTCCTGTGCAAATGCCTTATTACTAGGCTGCAGGCAATAAATTCATTCATTCATTCATTCAGAGCTGGTGGACTCGGACTCTGGACTCATCTCGAGACGCCTTTTCCAAGGACTCGTACCTGTCTCGGACTCGGGCACCAGCTCTGATCGATTAACTAGAGACCACAGATGGGCGAGACCGGTCATGAATGGATTCGAATCCGAGACCATGGCTAGGTACAAATCCGAAACCACCATGTCATGTCGAGGATTCGAAATCCAAACTAAAAGACTCGTCGTACTTATGATAGCAATTCATTCTACTCCAGTAGTATTTCCATCCATTCTCGCTCCCGAGATTATTCACAAGTGTATATTTTCTCCTCTATTAGCAATGCACTGATTATCCCCCATGCCACGTTTCTTCTCTTTATCATGCGTATCATGCGCACGATTGCTGTTCCCGAGAAGCTCATTCGTCGGAGACCGGTTATTTATTAATTTGTCAAGTAAAATCACGCAGCACCCCTGGATGTCTGTCTTTTAGTTAGATTTTTAAAACACAGTAAAAAGTCCTCCGAGTAAGGATTAAAGTTAACTGCAGTATTTGCTACTGGGATTAATCTTATCTCTACTGGGATAAGATTAATCCGAATTAGAGACTATCTTATCTCAGGAGAGACAAGATTAATCCCAGTAGCAAATACTGCAAGATTTTTATACAGTGTATAGGCAAACCATGTTAATTTTTTTTTTTTTTCCTTTCGTGTTTACTTTTGTTCTTTTCTTTGAACTCTATCGCACGTTCTTTTGAAGGTTGATGGGTAATAAGTTTACTTACTTTCGTATGCAAATTTTGCCAAGATTGTCATCCTAGGCAATGGACGTGGAAAGAGGCTAAATACAGCCGAAGCCGCGTGTACTTTTCTGCAAGCATAGCTTAATTGTGGAGTGGTCCTGAGCAGAAACACTATGTAGTGAGAGGCAAATATTCTTTGAGCCCAAGCTGACTTTGAAACATTTATTCAAACAATGTTTACAACGGATACGTCAGCTACGATGACGGTCCTCGTCAGGCTGTCAATCCTCTGGGTCAACGTTGACCCAGGGATTGACAGAGAAGGGCAAGACAAGAAGGGCCGAAATATCGCTGATGAAGAATCGTAGCTGACGTATCCGTTGTAAACATTGTTTGAATAAATGTAGTGAGAGGCGTCCTTTAAAACATCAAATAATATACATGGGTTATAGTTTAATAATATGTGTCTTTTATGTTTTTTATTCATTTTCTTTCACTTACTCCATTTTTTAAAAATGGCGGGTTACAAATAAATTACTTACTTCCTGTCAAAAGTGAAAAGTCCAAGGCAAATGAAAAGGTTACCGTAATTCCTTGCTAATAAACCATCTTTCTTTGGAATAGAAGAGCTTCCACTGAAAGGGGAATCGGATTACCTAAGAATAATTTTAATACGTTAAATAAATCAGAGAGTTTTAGTTGTATTTGCTGATTTTTTCCCCTATGAAAGTGTGATGTTTTTCTTTGGTTTTGCTTTTCTTTTCTTTTCTATACTCCGTCTTTTTCTTTTTGAAATGATGGGTGATAAATAAACAAATAAATAATGGTCGACATATTTAGTGCCAATTCGGTGCTACGAATTGTATCAATAAAAATATCTATTTATTTGTATCTTTAGAACTGGGAAAACGGAAACTAAAAGGACGGAGCTTAGAAATTCGAGCGGATTCGTGATACCGAGGGTTCAGAATCCGGATATGGCCCGACCTGCAGAAGATTCGAATCCAGGATTGGTCCGAATCCAGCAAAGAGGACGAATCCTGAAATCGAATCCACATCCGGATTCGCCCACCTCTGCTCGAGACCGAAAAAGTTCCACCGGATTCCGTTGAAACAATTAACCCGGTAAACGATTAGTAAAATCCGTAATTGTACAGCAGGTGTTTCTCATCTCAAGTCGAAACGTGGTATCTGACCGTATCTTGACCGTGGTATCTGAATATCAGATACCACGGTAACTTGCAAGATACTCAGTAACTGCAAAAACTACTTCTGACAGTGGTATCTGCAGGTACCACGGTGACTGCAAAAACGGCTTTAGACCGTGGTATCAGATACCAATATAAGGTTTGAAGCCATGCTGACCATTCATTGCAAAACAAATAAAAGGATTTTCTTTTCGGTTTAGTTTGTTTTTCGCTGAGGGCGGTTTGACGGAAGTGCAACCGAACAATATTTATCCCTCGCATATCATCTTAGAGGGATAAATGAATGAATGAATGAACTTTATTACCCGTAAAGGTGCAAAACACAAAATACGGAGTATTATGAAAGAAGCAAAACGATAAATAACGAAAAAAAAAAAAAAACTAAGACAAACAACAACAACAAACTAACAAACTAACGAAACAACTTGAAAAAGCTCATCCAGAAGATTTTATTTCTTTTATCGGATAACACCGATTTTATTTACTCCGCCTTTTCAAAATGGCGGGTCATAAATAAATTACTTACTTACTTACTTACACGGCATAACCACTGCCCCGAAACAATATTATGAACGTGGATGATATTTGACGGTGCAAAACGGATATGCCAGCTACATTTTATTAGAGCTATATTTCGGCCCTTCTTGGCAAGGCTTCGGGCTCAAGCCACTCAAGCTGAAAAATAAACTTGTGGAAAAACGATTAAAGATTCTTCCTTAAATATCTGATTTTGTGAACTTCTTCTGTGAAAATTGGTTGAAGTTAAAGCTAGTGCTGTGATTTAATTCTGGACACGGCTTCTATTTTTGCTGTTCGATTGGGTCGTCGAAAGGGTAGAGATTCTTCTGCATTTTGGGTTTGGAGTCACCCGTCTCTTCTTCTTCTTAACGAGGATGCTTTCACACCCTCCCCCGCCCCGCATTAAAAACATGCTTACCGAGAAATTTCTCCATTCTGCGGGTCCATTGCTAAAAACAACCTGAAATCCTTATGCGGCTTGATGGTGGGAATCTGTCCGTCGATGATGCCTCTTTCGCTGATGACTAGAACTCCGTTGGGCTCGAGAAGGGCGTTGAGTCGATCGAGAACGGACGCTCCACAGAAGTTGACATTGTCGATCATCAGCCAATGACCATCTCGTAACGCCTGGGCGAAGGGGAAGAGGTTAAAGCACAACTCTTACTAGAAATGATCTATTTGGTATAAAATGGATCAGAAAAAATGTTTTCGAAAATACCATTACTTTCCACCTGAAACTAGCGATTCTCTTGTTCGCGCTTGTCGATTACATCCAGCCTCCCTGCTCTCCGACGCGGCGGCTGGGCGCAAAAGATTTGAAAACTGAACGTGCCTTGGGTAAAAGTAGGAAAACTAAGCAAATAAGAGAAGTAATAAACAGAAGATTACCACATCCTTATGTGTGAAAGAGTTGTCAGCGGACAATGGAGATTCCGGTAAACTTTTCGTTGGGTGACGGGAAAACTCGGCAAGGCCGAAAAAGCGCTAAAAATTCGTAGTTACGAAACGAACCAATGGAGAAAGGTGGGATTTTAGAAGCTTATAATTCCATATGGGAGCTAAGTATGTTACAAAAGGCAGAATAAGCAAGAGGGGTCCTTTAATGTTTTGTATTGCTACAAGATCAGAGGTCTGAAAACATTTGGATTTTGGCCGATAGGGCTGAGATACGACGGTCTAGTTACCGACCAATTATTAGCTTGAAAAGGCTTGAAGCCTAATGTCGTCGAATGAACTTTTTCTTTCGGGTTTGTGGTACCTCTATGCGTGAAATATTTAGCAGCTATAATGGAAAACGATTGCCGAAAAATAAAATCTTTTTGGGTCACGCACAACAGCAGGTTAGTGACCTTACAATCTGGAATTGCCCATTTATTAAAGGAACCCTCGCACTATTTACTCTCAACTTACAGTATTTTAAAATATTTGAATACTTTAAAGCTAGGCTGTGCTTTCAACAAATAACCCACGGTGTTGCTGTTTTAAGCCTTTTCCGAGACCCGTTGACTTATAGCGGAAATGGGGAAACAATTTACATAACCGGTTTTCTGATGGAAAAAGTTCTCGCAGACAACCGTCACCAGCGTGATTCTCATTGAAGGTAGCAGAACACGGCAAGTGAGAAAATCAGCGCGGTTTTGTTAGAGGGGTTAGAACGTACCGTAGGGAAATTGGGGTCTCAGGGTTTAGAAACATATGGAGTGATTATGGAAGTAGGTTGCGTCAGTATTACAGGTAAGACAGGTCCTTTAAGGTCTGTTTATTCAAATAACTTCTACAACGGATACGTCAGCTGTAATCCTGTAAATTACAGATTTGTTTCAATCCCCGACACTGGACCCGAAGATTGACAGCCTGACGAGGACCCTTGCCAAGAAGGGCCGAAATATCGCTGATGAAGCATCGTAGCTGACGTGTCCGTTGTATACATTATTTGAATAAATGTTTCAAGTCAGCTTGGGCTCAAGGAATATTTATTAAGGTTCGCTTCGTTAGCCAATGAAATGAACGCTCTATATAGCTGAAATTTAAACTCTCCGCGTCAAGATGAACTTTATCCAAACAGGCCAGCAGTACATATTCAGAAAGTCACTACCCGAGAACAAGGCGAAACAGCCTGACGATGACCCTTGCCAAGAAGGGCCGAAATATCGCTGGCAAAGCGTCGTAACTGACGTATCCGTTGATGCATTATTCAAATTATTATAAATTCTCTAAATTCCTTCTTGGCTTCCCGATTTCTGCGAGTAACTCTTTCTTAACTTCGAATTTTAAAGTGAAGAATCCTTTGGAAACTTTAAATGGTAAAATCCAGAACTTTCATAAAAAGGCTGACAACATTCTTCTTCATCACAACCTTTTTCCTTTTTTTCACAAAAAAGCGCCCTGATTAGTTGGTTTATTTTGAGCTTTGTTTTTTTGCATGTACTTCGTTGTATATTTAGTAGGCTAATTTGTCTTTAACAGTCAGCTGTTTATTAGTATGTAATTGTGTGTGAGTCTGACTGACATGTTGTTGTTCCTTTTTATACATTACTCTTCTGTTTTGAAGGATTCAAATAAATAATAATAATAATAATAATAAATACATATATATTCACTTCCTTCAGGTTGTTCATTACAAATGCCTAATCCCTTTAACCATCTGGATGGTTTTCGGCGACACCGTGATTCTTTAGGGACCTGTCTTACCTATAATACTAACGCAACCTACTTCCATAATCACTGCATATATTTCTAAAACCGGGGACCCCAATTTCATACGGTATTCTAACCCTTCTAACAAAACCACGCTGATTTTCTCACCTGCCGTGTTTTGCTACCTTCAATGTGTATATAACACATATAACTATATAAGACCAACCGTGGGTCACGGTTTGAAGTCGCTAATCCCGAAGAAAGTTTTTTGGAATTGGTTTGTATGAAGTTGCAAACTTTAGTAGCATGTGGGAGTAACCGATGCTACTATTTCAAGAATGGATGTTACTGGATACTTGTGAGGTTACCTTATGACTACAGCTAAATGAAAAGTATTTACATACATCTACTACATACAGCTCTACGGATGTACTTACTTAGTTACCCAACACCGGTTACAGGTTTTTCGTCGGGTCTGGATGGGAGTAATCTAGACTTTGCAAATGCAAGCAGGCTTCCGATCTAACTCCTTTAAAGTACCTGTCTTACTTATAATACTAACACAACCTACTTCCATAATCACCCCATAGATTTCTAAACCCGGAGACCCCAATTTCGTACGGTACATTCTAAGCCCTCTAACAAAACCACGCTGATTTTCTCACTTGCCGTGTTTTTCTACCTTCAATGTGTATCACGATGTCGACGGTTGTCTGCGAGAAGTATTTCCATCGGAAAAAACGGTTATGTAAATTGTTTCCCTGTTTTCGCTACAAGTCAACGGGTCTCGGAAAAGGCTTAAAAAGCCCAAACGGTGGGTTATTTGCTGAAAGCACAGCCTAGTTTTAAAGTATTCATATATATTAAATTACTGAAAGTTGAAGCGTAAATAGTGCGAGGGATCCTTTAGCTTCGGTTCATGCTAACAAACTGATCACCGCTGAATAAACAGTAAAGTTGTGACTGTGATTTGTAAACAGCAGCATGTTACAATCCTGGCAAAATATTCAGCATCTCTTTTTATTTTTATCGCTCGAAACGTGTTGCTATTTAAAATAAGAATTTTTCATGCCTGCGATCTCGGTTGGTACTGAAAGGAGTTATATCATAAGCATTCTAGCGCTTGCAACGTCTAGAACCCCCCCCCCCCCCCACCCCAAGATGAAGCCACGACTCGATCCGACCGCTGGGTCATCTAGCGGTGCGGGTCGGAAGCGCCCGTCATGGGGAAGATGGAATCATAGTTTGACTTTGGATCTTACAAAATGTTTTTATTGTAGCAGGCATATGGAAAATGTGTAGAAAATTAAACTAATTATTTGCATTATCGATTTCTTTAAGTATTTTGTTTTCTGTTTTTTCTTGTTAATTCCCGTGAGTCCAAAGAATTAAGGATGTAAACTAGATCAGACTAAATAAACGCCGTAATTTATACTAAATACGTTATGGCGATTTCTTGAAGATACTGCAACTGAGCTAAATAATATTCAGCTTCCGAGACCCAAAAATTTCAAACCGGCCGATGATTGCTTCTTCCGACATATCTAAACGTCCACATGGTGATATACTTAGTTGTTTTAATCCTCTTACACGCCAATAAATCTTCTCGAAAGTTTTAGTAATCTTGTGACTAGCGGCAGGAGATCAGTGAATACTTAATTAGCAATGGCGGATTGGCGTTCAGGAGTGAACTGTGTTCAAGTATTTTGTGGATAACGTTGGCTACCGTGAGGATTTGGGGGAAAACAAAGGTAACAGTTTGTTCTTAAAAATCCGACCCATCGAAAAATGATGGTGTCTCCCACCTTCTCGGCCCACATGAATCAAAGACTTGAAGGTTAAACAGCAGCATGTTATAATCCTGGCAAAATTTTCAGCATCTCTTTTTATTTTTATCGCTCGAAACATTTTATAATAATAATTCTTATTTAGAATAAGAATTTTTCATGCCTGCAATCTTGGTTGATGCTGACGGTTACCAGGAAGAGAGCATAGGTTCGAGTCAAGCAAAAACTGAAGACTGGATTAGCACTAGTTCAGAATTTTGACCTACTTATAAATGAAAAAATGCTTGCCCACTTTGTGAGAAGGAGGAAGAAAATTTGGACCATTTCCTCCGTAGTTGCCCGAAACTTTCAGATTTAAGGAAAAGTTATCTAGAGGGTGTGATTTTATCACTACCTGAAATTTTGAGTAATACTAACCCTACCGTTATTACTCGAGTGGGCGTGTACATAGATAAATCTTTAGAGTTAAGAAGGAGTCTGATTGTTTAAGTTATGTTTCTGTTTTTGTTTGTTTGTGTATATGGCCCATGGGCTTTTGAAATACACTGATCTATCTATCTATCTATAGAAGATTTGAAATGAATAAAAGATTTACCTTAACGAGCAAACTGTCAACCCACTCGAAGCTTCCTCCACCACTGACGACACGCTGTTTCTCAACTTTGAGTCTTAGTTCTTCAAGTTGACGCAAGATGTCGGGACTGCTAATGTCTCTCAGGACATGCCTAAGCGCTTCAATCTTCTTCAGGAAGTGGTTGGTTTCTTCGGTGATGTTCTTCGGACGCACTACAAAGAGCGACAATTAATTAGCTAAGACTAGAACCGCCCTGACAGAATGGTTAGCACGTAGAGCTCATAAGCGAGGGTCGCAGGTTCGAGCCTCGGTGGTGCCTACCGTTTGGTTTGGGGTGTTCCGCTTTAAGGCAAGCCAAAAGTCAACCCAGCGTTCAAACAGGTACCTGGAGAAACCTGGGGAAATACACGGGAAGCGCCGGGTGGTTTTCCACCAGCCGCGCATCGCACTCCCATCCGACTGCAGAGTATCAGTGAGATCGGCACGGTTGCCACATGTCGCACAATAGTGTGAATTGTCACTCTATTTTGATTTTGTCACTCTTGTCCTAAGCAGGACATAAAATTTCAGAATATTTCAGAAAACGTCCAGATGCGCAATTTTTGCAGCAGTGATCCCAACCATCAGTGACCATTTCGCTTTATTATGAAAAAAAATTTAAGATGCGTCATTTTTGCAGAAGCGATTCCCACCTAAAGGGACCATTGTGCAGCCCTTCCGCATTTTTTTTATGAAGATAAAATGTCACTCTAAATTCACTCTCCTGTTTTTGACCAAAAGTCTTGAATTTTTCACGATGTGGCAACCCTGTCGGCACCTGCGCTGCGCGACCCTTCAATGTTTGCCTGTTAAAGTTTTTTTTTTTTAAGACGGGAAGAACAAGACCAAAGGTGTCGATGGGATCCCAAAAATCTAATATATAATGTAGATAGATAAATAATTTAATTGTAATATTTAGGGAATGATACTTAAAAACTAATTGTCTTTTACAGATTGGTGCGCTTATCAGATGAGAAGTTTGACATTATGTTAATTTGAGGCACCGCTGGATAAGTTGTTAATTGTTTGGTGTGATTAGTCCAACATCTAATCAACTTTAAACAAAAATTTAACTTATAAAAAAATTTTCGGTTTCAGCTGGATTCCGGACGAACTACATGTCCGGCTAAAAAAAATGTGTCATAATCGAATTCAGCATCTATTTTTGCCCCTATGTCGGACATCTAATCAACTACAAATATACCCCTATAAGTAATATCTGTTTTGACGAAAACTTCCTGCCACTTCTGCCAATTTCCCGGTTTCGGCCGAACTCTAGAACTACTTGTCCGGCGAAAAAAGAAAGCTCAAAAACGAACTCAGGGTATCTTCTTTCCCCAATAATGAACATCTAATCAACTTCGAATAAAAATTTGACTTATAACAAATTTTCCGACTCCAGCCGGATTCCGGTCGAACTATATGTCCGGGTATCACACACGGATTCAGCGTCTCTTCTTACCCCTAAATCGGTTATATAATCAGCTAGAAATAAAACTTTAACTTCTAACAATTTTCCGGTTTTGGCCGGATTCTGGGCGAACTACATGTCCGGGAAGAAAATTGTTTTCACATAAAAGTCCAGCATGTCTTCTTGCCCTAAACCGGACATCTGATCAACTCCAAATAAAACTTTTAATTTTAACAAACTTTCCGGTTTGAGCCGGATTCCGGGCGAACTACTTGTCCGTCGAGAAAATGGTTTTCACCATCGTCTTCAGTATGTCTTCCTACCTCTAAATCAAACATCTAATCAACTTGAAATAAAACTTTTACTTTTAACAAACTTTCCGGTTTTGGCCGGATTCCGGGCGAACTACTTGTCCGATTACAAAATGGTTTTCACCATCGTGTTCAGCATGTCTTCTTACCCCATAATCGACTATCACATTAGCTGTTTCAAAATATTTTGTTTGCCCCTTAATTTGAACCCCCTCCCCCACCCCTAAATGTAGGGCTACAAAGCCCATTTACGAACTTGACTGGTCCGCCGACCCAACGAATCCTCACACTAAGTTTCATCAAAATATCTCATTCCCTTCGAGAGTTATCGTGCTTACAGACGGACGGACGGACAGACGGACAACTTTTGCGATGTCATAGGTATCCCTCCACTTACGTTTTGGGATCCCAAAAAGGGGGACAACAATCTGAGGTCTAAAACCACTAAAGCAAAACTGAATTGTTTTCTATTACTTTATTCCCCAGGAGCCAACACCAAAGGCGTCGTTGGGGGGGGGGGGCGGCATTAATGCCCCCCCCCCCCCCCTTAGGTTTCAGTGAAATGACGCCTTTGGCCAGCACCATCACCAGCTCAACTAGTTTCAACTAGGGGAGGTTAAGTACCAAATTTGCCTTTTTTTGCAATACTTATTTTGGACAATGAGCAGGTGACCGGAACAATCAATTTCTGTTTACCTGGCTCAAATTGTTGGGGAAGTCGGGGACAACGTGTGTTCAAAATTGGCAAATGTCTTCATTTTTCCCACTTGTTTTCTTTTCGTTATTGGGCTAATAACCGAAACAACATACAGTTAAATTGCCAGCTTAAGTGCATGCCTCTCAGAAGAAAACCCTGGGTCTTGCGACGCCACATGCTTCCAGATTCTCTAATCTCGTATGACGACATGGTTTCCTACTTACTATTTGTTGAGGTTTTTTTTCTTTGCTTTCTTCCTTCATTTCTTTTTGTTCTTCCTCTTTCAGTTTTTTTCTCTTTTTTGAAAAAGTATGTGAAAATTAATGTAAAGTGAGTTTTTGTTTCTGCCCCCCACAGGTCCATTCGGGCTTTCCTGCAGTCAGAGGTATCAACCACATGTGTAAAGGATGGTAAGAGGGTCATAAAAGATGTGTTCATGTAGTTTAGCATGTAAAATTTGGTTTGTATAATAAAGAGTATTAAACTAAAAAAAAAAAAACTCAATTCCTGATGAGGATAAAACATTTTGCTAAAACTGAGGAAGGTAGTAAGAAAACATTATACGATTCCGGGCAGGAAACAAACTATAGCTGCGTTTTTCCAGAAACAACGGTATCCAATTCCACGGTCAAAAGTTCTTTTTGCCGTTATTAAGTCTGTGGCCAGCTTCTGTGGTATCTGATATTCAGATACGACGGTTCTGAAAAGGTCACCTCACTTTCATCATCACCAACACAACAGCGTTTTTGTCAAATTGGTGGGAAAGAAGTTTGGCACTTTTGATTTAGTGGATGTAAGCAGGATGGAAGTAGATCTTTTGGGGTGAAAGCTGAAAAGGGACGAACCCAGCAATTGTCATTTTTGCAAAGCAAACACAGTAACAGATACCACAGTAACCACCAAGGGGTTGCCCAATCTCGACTTTGGAGTTAAGCAAGTGCCTGGTGTCGTGGAGCCCATTCGGTGCTGGCACCGGTTGCCACATGTTAGAACATGTAAATTAGCATATTTGGAAAAGGGAATCGCCTAATTTATGACCGGCACTGCTGGTTTCGGCCGGCACCGGGAAAGGGTGCACAGCAGGTGCCGAGGAGTAGATAACCCCTCGGTAACAAAAACGACAAAATACAGATCCAGTTACCGTAGCATCAGAGATCATGGATATCAGACCCGATGAAAAAATGTGTAGCCTGCGTAGTTGTATGATAGTTGTACGAAAAAGTTGCATGTATTGATATGTAATAGTAAAGAATACTATCATTTAGTGTGCCTCAGACTGGGCCAATCTTAAGCAGTAGTATCCAGTAACATCCAGTCTTGCTAACAGTAGCATGCAGTACAATGCAGTAACACGGTAGCCTTGAAGTAGAAGCATGTAGTAGCATCAATTAGTACTTCATGCTACTTTTCGTACAACTTCATACTACTATTTCGAGATAAATTTTTTATCGGGGATATCTGCCAAAAAACAACTTGTTCGAAAATGAGAAATTAGCGACCCTAAAAGACAAAAATGGAGCTGATAAATGAATGAATGGGCATGAGACTGGCAACAACTTTGGCAAACACTTTGTTCAAACATGGCAGTTTTTCCCTATATAGTCCTTTTTCTGAAAGTTCCATCAGATTTCCGCGTTTTCTCCTCATCTTCAAAATCCATTATGTGAAACAACTACAACTTCAAAGAAAATAAAAAAAAGATTATTCTTGTAGCTCGCTCTGTTCGTGCAGAAAAAAACATACAAAAGAAAGGATCTTCAAAGAACCATATCCTTTCTTCGCTGCATTTTCGCAGTTCAGAAGTCTTTGAAAACATAAGTATGTAAAAAAAACAAAAAAACTGCGTCTCTTATTAAAGTATCATAACCGCGCCTTCATATTACACTGTAAAGAGTTTCTCCGAGTAAGGATTAACGTTAACTAGTTGCTTGTCATTTCCTATGCTTCAACGTTGCTATGTTGCCCGAGCCTCACCTAGTTTCCAAAAATTCCACTTGGGTCGAATCTGCGTTCTTGCTCAGATAGACAAAATTTGTTGGGACTATTCAGCATGCCACCAGGTACCTAAGCTAGGACAAAAGATCCAGGATACTCTTCCATTACAGAGAATTATTCCTAGTTCAGCAGAACAGCTGCGAAAAATTTTGCCTATCTGGATAGTCGGGTATTTTATCCCCGTGGGTATTTCTCGAACTATCTGACGCTCGGTCAAGAGCGCATCGCTCTTACTGACAAGCCCCCTGAATGGCGAGTTATTACAGGAAAATTATGGGTCCCTGTCTTTACGCAGATAAGATTCATACCAAACAGAGATAAGATGAATCCGAGTAGCAAATACTGCAGTTAACTTTAATGTTTATACGGAGAAACTTTGTACAATGTACAAGCTTTTGACTGAAATCATTTGCTACCTTTTATAACTGAACCTTGCTAGGATTTTGTTGCAGCTACAAAAATGCTACGAAGTTTCTCGCCTTACACTCTGTGTGAACGCAAAGTTATTTCTTTCTACTAGACTTTGTTTATCAAAAGGTACTTCGATATTACATTTCCCGATATTGGGCCTAGTTGGGTGCGTTATCTGTCCGGCAAAGGGATATCTTTTTAAAGAGAGAGAGAGAGAGACAAATTTAGTATATAATGGAATTTTACAAAAAAAAAATCAAAATCATAACAGACCTGCCAAGTGAAAATCTATACAGATTTGTTTGTGGCAGGACTCTATAAGCAATAGTATACATAAACAACTACATAAAGATAATAGAAAAAATAAAATAAAAAATAATTCAATACTATAAGTAATTATAAGACATTAAACCTCGTGGCAATCTAGAACGGATTCGTACCCAAGCTAACCCTCTCTCCTCACCCATCTTTACTCATCAAAATTTTTCATCCTAATTTTAATATCAATAATATCAGCTCAAGTGTTCTTATTTAGAAAAAAACTTTGGAAAATAACTGCAAGTAATAAACTGAACGACAAAAGTACTCCTCAGGCACGATTTGAACCAGCAACCTTTCGCTTACAAAGTGATACAATTACGCTACATGCTACCCATGCCCAAAACATGAGCCACGCCGGTATTCCACGACAGTGGGCTCCTGGCCTCGTCTCACGTATACTGCGAAGATTAAGGCATGACTGCGACTGTTTGTTACCACTTTGAGATGAAATAGAAAAATCATGGGCACTTATGTAACTCTTGAAATGAATTAAAGTTCTGCTTGAAATAAATGAAACCTCGACTTTACAACACACGTTATTTCCTGTACATGGACGAATATCCCCCCCCCCCATTTAATAATTAAAATTCAAGTCTAAACACAGTAAAACCTATTTAAGACCTTAACCACTCTGATTCCTGTAAATAGACGAATAGTCACTTCTCCATTTAATATTAAAATTCCTGTCTAAAATACAATAAAACCTCCTTAGATCTTCTAACTGACTATTTCCAATACACGGACGAATAATCCTTTCCCCATTTACTATTAAAACCCCAGTCTAAAGTCCAATAAAAACCTTATAACATTACCTCCCATATTTAGTCGTAAAATTCCTGTCTAAAGTACAATAAAACCTCTGTAAAACATTATAACCGACTCTAGTTCCTGTACATGGACAATCCCTTCCCCCGTTTAATATGAAAATTCCTGTCTAAAATACAATAAACCCTTTTAAAACCTTCTAACCCACTTTATTTCTTACACACGGGCAGACCCTTTCAGTAAATTCGGGCCCCACTGAACACTGCAGCCAAGCCAAACTCAAATTGGATCTAATCCGTTTTCTTCTGCACCGTCAATAAAAGATCAGAGGAAAAGAGTTGGCTCCCAGGTTACTTCAAGACTTTCAGAGCTACGACGATAAAGCGAGCAACTTTTCTCGAATCCTTATTAGACGACTTCCTATCGGAGTACTTGCCTCAGTTACAGAACGTGCTAAGATTTAACGAAGGGTGTGGTGGTTGGGGGGGGGGGCAGCTTTGGAGAGCCGAGTTTCGGTGCCATTCCCATTTTCTGGTCGGACTAAAACACCCAATCTAGTCTATGTCTGTTGCCGCATCACCGACTGATTACTTTTTGGGATCCCAAAACGTAAGTGGAGGGATACCTATGACATCGTAAAAGTTGTCCGTCTGTCCGCACGATAACTCTCGAGGGGATTGAGATATTTTGATGAAACTTGGTGGGAGGATCCTTTGGGCCAAAGTACAGGTCAAGTTCGAAGATGGGCTCTGTAGCCCCATATTTGAGGGTGGGGCAGGGGTTTCAAATTAAGGGACACAAAAATACTTTTAAACAGCTAATATGATAGTCGATTATAGGGTAAGAAGCTAAGTACGATGGTGAAAACCATTTTCTGATCGGACAAGTAGTTCATCCGGAATCCGGCAAAAACCGGAAAGTTGGGTAAAAGTAAAAATTTATTTGAAGTTGATTAAAAAACCGGAAAAAACCGGCAAAAACCGGAAAGATGGTTAAATAAAAGTTTCATTTGAAGTTGATTGAATGGTCGATTTAAGGGTACGAACACATGCTGAACACGATGGCGAAAACCATTTTTTCACGGGACAACTAGTTCGCCAGGAATCCGGCCAAAACCGAAAAGTTTGTTAAAAGCGAAAGTTTTATCTGAAGTTGATTAGATGACAGATTTAGGGGTAAGAAGAGACGCTAAGTCTGTAGGCTATATGACAATCATTTTTTACTCGGACATATAATTAGTCCGGAATCCGGTTTTAATCGTAATTTTTTTAAGTCAAAGTTTTATTTAAAGTTGATTAGATGTTCTTTATAGGGATAAAGATATCCGCTGGATTCGTTTCACATGCTGAACACGATGGTGAAAACCTTTTTTTCACGAGACAACTAGTTCGCCAGGAATCCGGCCAAAACCGAAAAGTTTGTTAAAAGCGAAAGTTTTATCTGAAGTTGATTAGATGACAGATTTAGGGGTAAGAAGAGACGCTGAGTCTGTATATGACAATCATTTATTACTCGGACATATAATTAGTGCGGAATCCGGTTTAAACCGGAATTTTTTTTTAAGAAAAGTTTTATTTAAAGTTGATTAGATGTTCTTTATGGAGATAAAGAGATCCGCTGGATTCGTTTCTGAATTTTCTTTTTTTTTTGCTGGACTAGTAGTTCGCTCGGAATTCGGGCGAAACCGGAAATTTGGCAGAAGTAAAGCAGGAAGTTTCGGTTGGTAGCTTCAAAATAGATATGGCTTATAGAGGTATATCTGAACTTGGTTTTCTCTGATGATTAGCCTGGAGAAGACTGGATCTGGCGAAGAGAAGACCCAATTGTCTGGATCAAATATTATATTTTTGGGATCCCATCGAAACCTTTGGTCTTGTTTTTATTGATAGTTGTTTCGTAAGTTATTCTGCGGTTGTCTTTGTTCTTTTCTTTTTGTTCTTATCTTTACTCCACTTTCTTTTGTTGCAAAATATTTCGTTGGTTACAAATATACTCACTTACTTACCATGACATTATCTTTGTTTGTAAGCTAATCTGTACCTGCCTTTTAGGCAATCTTCATATAAAAGTGCTAGTTCACACACACAAGTATCTTGCAGCTTTATCGAGAAACACCGTCGGTCTTTTGACGTCATTTGTATGTACGTATGTTTGTATATTCTTTATACCCCGTCACATCCGAACGAAACAAGCATGGAGGAAATGAAAGAAAAGTAAAAAACAATAGAGAGAAAATATATAAGAGATTCATGTCAATATACATACAGCACTACAAATAACAAATCACAAACGGCGGGTTACTCATTGGTCATTCGTTGGGCAGAAAGTATTGGTGACCACCGGTGTGTGCGGCCCTGTCACGTGTCCAGGGTGACGTTTTTAGTTATTCACGTTTCCCCTGTGGCCCCCCTTCATGCAAGATTTAGAAGGAGTTTTGTTCCAGCATTTGTAGAGTTGTACAATATCCGATAAGTTAGTCCTTTTTAGTGTTTTTTTCTTTTGTGACAAGACTATAGAGTGATAGAGTGTTATGTTATTCATCATTTTTTTATGACGAAAAGGTCAAATTCGGCGGTAACGCTGTGCAGCTGCTTTTGAAAGAATAAAATTCTATTCTCTCCATTTTGGTCGAGGGTTCGATTCTCATCAGGCCAAAACGTGTTGCTTAACTACGTGCGTGGTAGAGAAAAGACTTAGTACGATTCCCATTAGAAAGGAATTCTGTGGAAATGCACCAATGGGCAGAGGAACTGGCATGGATGCTTTAAAGGAGTGAATCGAGATGGACTAAAACAGGGGAGAAGGGAATTACCAATTGATTTTAAGTGGGTTCTCCACTGTCCACTCCACTTAAAAAGATGAGATCATGTTATTTTTAAGATGCAAAGCACCTGCTCCACTTGTCGAAATTATATCATAACCATACATTCGACGGAGAAGTTCAAATTCAAGACATGCAAGTGCTACCCTTCTGGATGTTTCTTCGTCGCTATAAAAAATCATTGGCAACAGAGCCCAACCAGCGCACGACCTTCTCCACTGCTCCCTGGCCGAAGATTGAAAATTAGTGACTTTTCCTGTGTATTTATGTGTTTTATTTATTTTCTTTCTATTACTCACTTTTTCGAAATGGCGGGTTATAAATAAATTACTTATTACTTACTTACTGGCTCGTAAACTGTCGGAAGCGATCGTAACGCGTCGTAAGCGGCCGTTTTGGCGGTTTTCAGCCAATGAGAGCACGCCGGGTCCGGATCAGCACGGTTACGACGGACTCACGAGAGAAAGGCCAATCACGGTTAAAATTCGTTAAGTGGGAGGAGGGAAAGAAATACTGTACTCAATAAAAAATTTTGGGGACACAATTGGGTAGAGTGATTCTTACCATTCTTTACAAGCTGTATGTAGAGCTTGTAGTCCTGAAGTAGCGAAGAAGCGAGGTCATATTTCTTTCCGATCAAATGGCAACGGATTAGGGAGTCCACTTGTTTTTTAACCTCAGATGCGACGTCTTCCAGATGTCGTGCGAGGTCAGACTTTAAAAAAGGAAACAGTTAGTAACATAGCCAATCTTGAGTTGTTCGCATTTAAAGCACAAGTAGTAGTAGACACGGTTTCTAACGTACTTTTTCATAATGGGGTGAAAGAACATGAAATTTTTTTTATGTTTTTAAGAAACATTTTGTTTCTTCAGCTGGGGAAGCCCCGATCCCGGAAAAACGGTAATTGTCTATAGCGGCCGAGCTGAGTTTTGCCAGTCACGCAACGCTCCGCCGAAAATTTTAAGGTCCGCCGACAACTCTCTCACACATAAGGGCATGAGAGGCTTCAAGGTGTTGATTTTATTTTGGAAGACGTGGTAGGCGATCAGGGTCTATCTTCTGTTCAGGAACTTTCATTTGTATTAGGTCTGCTTCGGTTGATTTTTCAACTAGTTTGCGTCCAGCATCCGCATCGGAGAGCGGGAAGGTTGGATAGAATCGACAAGCGCTAACAAGAAAAAGAACGATATTTGTCGGCCATTGCATCGTGAAAAAGATCATTTCTAGTAAAAGCTGTGCTTTAAGAATGATAGATTTGCAGAATTCATTATCTCTCAAGTTAACATGAATTTGTTCACTTTTTTTGTGTATAGACTATCTAAGTTTGTACACTGTCATTTTAACTATTTAACTTCACTCATTCAACAAGCCATTTGGCCTCAAGCCCCGATTCGTGTTGTGTTTTCGAAATTAACTAAACTAGACATGTCTTAAAACTTTTCAAATCTTTTTCCTGAAGCACATTTTCACTTTTCCCCGTACAATCCTTGTAAGAATTCAAGTGCCCAATAGAGACGATGCCTGTGGAGCCTCGAAAAGGGCATAACAGGTCAAAGTTTCGAAGAACTAGTGCTACCTGCGGCGAAGTTGAAAAAGTTCACCTTCGGAGACTAGCGTTTTGGGACCTACAGCAGATATATAATGGACAGTAGTGACTGATCAGTCACAAGCTAAAGGACTCGTTGTTATTATGATACTAGTTCATCCTATTTCAGCAGAATTTCCATTCACTCTCATTCCCGGGATTCCACACTTCATTAGTGTACCCCATCTCCTCTATTGGCATTACACCGAGTATCACGCTTGCGACAGTTGTACCCTTTACATGACGTATTTAATCTCGAACATTGTTTCCGAGAAGCTTATTGGTCCGGAGACCGGTTATGCAAATTTTGCCAAGTTTGTCATCAAAGGCAGGGACATGGAAAGAGGCTAAAAACAGCTTAATCTTGTGTACTTTTCTAGCTAAGTTTCAAAGTAGTCAACTATCTCGAAACATCTTAAACCCTTGGTCACACTGGGCTCAAAAAGCCGCCTCTTCGACAAACAACTGAAAATCTTTAGGCGACGTGAGATTTGATGGGCTTTGTGGCAGCTTGGAGATAATGAGCAGACTTCAATTAGGGGTCCTGTAACATAATTATACACGAGGTTTTGCTCTAATTGATCCCCTGAATTTAAAACGACAACATTCAGAATTAGTTGTATCTTGTTCTTTTTCTTTTTCCTACTTTTGCAACCCAAAAAGCCAGGAAATGAGCCAAGTGTGACCAAGCTCTCATGGCAGGAACGAAACCCTATGTAGTGCGTCATAACTTAATTTAAAGGCGTTTTTTCGTGGCAAAATTCTGCTCGATTTGTGTGCCACACATTTGTGAGTGTTTGTCCTGGAAATAAAAATTGTGTGACACACTCGACCCAAAACTAGAACCTCTCTGAAACGCGGTGTTGCCTATTTTTTTGGCGGTAGTTCAAAATGTCTGAAAAAAACAATACAATCTAGACAAATCTCTGCAAATATAACTTCTGACGTCCTTACTATTTTTTACTAAGAGAATCCTGAGTTTTATGTCCATCTACTTCATAAAGTAGCTAATATTTTAATATGATTATGATGATGATGAAATTTTACTTACGAACTTAAGAAGAGGAAAATATTGCAGTACACACAAAGAAAAAGAAAAGAAAAAATTCAGTGAGCTTTCAATAATTTAGTAAATGTACAAGATCAAAAATAAATATTCTTTGAGCCCAAGCTGACTTTGAAACATTTATTCAAACAACTTGCCAAAAAGGGCCGAAATATCGCTGATGAAGAATCGTAGCTGACGTACCCGTTGTAAACATTGTTTGAATAAAAAGATAAAAAAATCATGAAATCAACATGAATTTGCCGCTATCACTAAATTTCCCGCCCAATGAAGCCACAAACTGAAAACCACTTCGAAAGTTGTTTGTCGATCCGACCCAGAAAAACCTTTATGGTCACCGAACCACTTGAGGGAAATAACTTTTCGAATCAGAGGTAAGGACACATGCTGAATCCGAATATGAACATTATTTTCACTCCGGACATGTAGTTCGCCCTGAATCCGGAAATTTAGCACGAAGTTTTAAAACCCAATGATATAGCCGATGTAGGGTGAGCAGACATGCTGTTGCAAGTTTCGAACATACTAATGATAAGCAAAAAGTGTATGTGATCAGTTTAGTTATCTCCAAAGTCCCAACCAGCATTTACTGGGTCGAAAAAGCAGAATGCATCCGAAAACTGTCTGGTGAACAATTTAATAAAATTAGCTGACCAATTTTCGTGAAAAATCAGGTGGCTATACCAGTCCGTACCCTACCCCTTTATTCACACAGGCGAAAGTTCTACGCGTGGGTGACGACACTCTTTGTTTAAACTGTGGACGCAGGAGGGATGGTGACTGCGGTCGCGTGTATAACGCGCAGTTTCTTGGGCTTAATCGAAGACTATTCAAACCTATCGTACGTATTTTGGGGGTTTTCAGTTGTCTTCGTATGAGGATTCACTGGCAGATGGGTCCTACAGCCCTATATTTAGAGGCAGACGAGGGGGTTTCGGATTAAGGATAAAAAAAAATATGTTTTATAAGCTAATGAGATATTCGTTTAAGGGGTAGGAGGCCGACAGAATCCATATCTGAACTTAGTTTTCTTGCCAGACAAATGATTCACCAGGCATTCCGCCAAACTGGAAATTTGGTTGAAGCTCAAAGTTATTTCTGAAGTCGATTAGAGATTCGGTAGGCTATCGGGGTAAGGAGACATTGAACTTAATTTCCTTGACGGATAAGCTGGCAAAATTTGCAAAAAAATGGGAAGTTGGACTGGAAGGTTCGGCTCTCAGTGTCACTAGCTCCTTTGCTCCTCCTTTGCAGTTCGCAGGGAATGCTGCTAAAATACGAGGAATTTGGTAAAAAAGAAAAGAAAAGGAAATTGGCCATTTCTGAACTTGGTTTTCTTATTTTATTAGCTGTTTGGCCGTAGGTTGTCAGAAAACTCCAAAACAGTAACATCTTTTTGTACATATTAAAGCGGTTGATTATGGATAAATAGCAAAAATGTTAAAGGGGCCTGGCGAAGACTCGGAAATGTGCAAGATTCGATTGTCTGGATCAAGAAGTCCAATAAATAGCAAATTTTCGGGAATCCCATCGAAACCTTTGGTCTTGTTCTTTTGGTGATTTATTTTCAAGAAAAGGTAATTTGTTTTTCGTTACATTGCTGCTCACACGATTGTACCTCCCAGACAACGGTTGTTCTACTCACATGACCAGTAGCATTAGTGGCGTTTTTGATCGCCGATGAAATTTCACCAGTAGACAAAGTGAGTTTGCCGATTCGTGCTTATTTAATGTTTTCGATAGCCGATAGCCTTTGGCGTTCGCCGTTGTTTTTGGGTGCGCAAAACGGGATTTTGTTTTGCTGGCAGTGTCCTTCTGTTATAACATAAACTACACATTGGATATTTCTACTCACATTGGACTTCAAAGAGGCTGTTCTCATAACGCAGAACATAAAGAACATAATCCTCATTTCCCTCCATTTTTGAAAGAAACGCCAAATCGTCAAACAAAATCAAAACGTCTACGGCAAACGGCGAGTCCTTGGCCGATCGGCGATGGACAGGAATGCAGGCGATAGACGTTAGCCGATCAGAACAAAAACAGAAATTAAGATATACAGCTACGGCAATCGGCTTCCGGCGAACGTCAAAAACGACAAAAAGTCAGACGGCTACGCTATCGCCGAGCTGATCGGCGATCAAAAACGCCACTATTGCTGTTAGGCGGGAGCTGATGTGAGGTGATATTTACGATACATCAGTGCGACGATATATTTGATCACATAATATATACATGAGGCGGCACACTTGACACAGGCCTGTATCCCGAGCACTACTGTTTTCTAGTTCACACACTGAGTCAAGACCACAGCGCCGGAGACGGGCTGGAGCTGGAGGAGGGAATCAATCTCTGGTGATTCCAGTTCGGGTGTAAAAGCAGTCGAATGTGCAAGTGAGGAGTGGTGGAGATGCTGGGGATCCCAAAAAGAAGGTAACAACCCACTGAAGACGAACACACAATAAGCACAACTCTTACTAGTAATTGTCTTTTAACGATCAAATGGCTCAGGAATATCATTGATACCATTACTTTCCACGCGAAATAAACGAGTTTCTTCTTAGCTCTTGTCGACACAGTCCAGCCTTCACAGTCTCCAATGCGGCGGCTGGACACAAAATATTTAAAAGCTGAACACGAAGTGGTTAAAAAGTGGGAAAACCCACAAAACAGAAGAAGTCTAAAACAGAAGATCGACCTGATGATCTACAATGTCTTCCAAAATGTAAACAACACTTTGAAGCTTCTCAGATCCTTATGTGTTAATTAGTTGTCGGCGGACCTTGTAGCTTTCAGCAAAGTTTGCGTTAAGTGTCTGGCAAAACTCGGCTAGGCCGAACAAGTACAAAATGAAAGAAAGGCAAAAGGCTGCGATTTCAGAAGCTTATAATCCCATAAGCGAGCTAGGGATAACAAAAAAGGCAGAACAAGCAAGAGTTGATGAAGCTTAGTTGATGAACGTTAGAAGGTTTATTCATAACAGAAAACACAAGGATGCGCGATTTCAACAGACAACACGCAACAGAAAACACTTGGAATGTTATCTGATGTCGCAACAACCGTTATGCATGAAATTTTATCCATAACATAGCGCTTCCAATCGCACTTAATCCGCTAGGAGCACTCAGTTGAAAAAGTGATGAGAAGTTGGAACAGCCTTCAACCTGCAGTTGTACTGAGCGATTCTATCAATGCTTTCAAGAATTTCTAGTACAATCAGTACGCTGACATAATTTACAAGGGGTAGTGTTTTAGATGATTTTTTTCGAGGCCAATCACCTTTTTTTTTTAAAAGACTTACAAATTACTTTCATGCTCACGTGCATGATCTTGAAGAGAAAAAAAGCTCCTCGGGAGGGGAGGGGGGTCGAAAACGCGACCTTTGCTTAAGTTGGAAATGCGATGCGACAACTAACTGAGCGACCATTTTGTTGTAGCAATAATCATTCGTACCGACTGTAAAGGTGTCTCCCATTTTTTCTGCCACACCAATAAAACCTTTAAAGGTTCACTGAAGAGCTATTCGTTCCAATTTCTCACCATGCACTACCTCTAGCAATGTCACATCCGAGTGAAAGGACATTACCAGTACCAGTTACGCAAAATCTTGACTAACATTCCCAATAAACGTTGCCTCTGATTCGTTTGTACAGTCCGAACTCCCACTCGAACCAATCACATACGACGATGAAGGCGGGGCTTAACTGTGAAGAGACTCTTCATGGAATAATCAGATCAAGCTAGAGATCATAAACATGAAGCAACGTGAAAGTAAAATATAAGATGGGCGAATGGGCTTTTTATTGAGAAGGGGAATAATGGAATAGTATCAGGATTCAGCTCTGCCTTGAAGTTTAACCGAACAGGGCTGAATACGACAGTCGAGTTACCCACCACCGGACAAAATCCGCTATTCATATATAACCGATCTTCATCGACTCCTAAAACTGTAAGCGATTGCTCAAAAATAAAACTCTTTCGAGTCACACGCAATAGCGGAGAGCTTTGGCCTGAGCTTTGCCTCATTGACCTCTGAAATTCACGTTTTTGTTGAAATTCAAATTCTCCGCGTAGGGCCAGCAGTGCATATTCTGAACGTCCCCGCCAGAGTCCAATGAGAAAAAAGATCCCTTGGTAGTCAAAACAATTCAGTGCATTCAAATCCATGCTGTTAAAATAAGCTCATATTTCAGTTAAACTTTAAAGCATACCTCGAAGTACTTAATATTATGTTCCAGTATCCCAAACTAGTGAAATACTGCAAAACTAGGCTCTGCTTTTAAAAAATTATACGCGGCTTTGGGTGTTACAAGCCTTTTCCCAGGCCAACTGACATCTAGAGAGGATACGGCAAAATTGAGATCGACGGTTTTACGTACGACAGTATGATACCCGGACACACGTCGAAAGCATGATACGCATGGAAAATAGTGAAACGCGGCAAGTGTGAAAATGTGTGAGGTTTCGCTAGCGGGTTAATATGTAACATATGCAATTCGTGTCTCCGGACTTATGGATGTAATTACGGAAGTTTGTTGCAATCAGGGTTGCCACATTAAAAAATATTTAGAGAGTGACTTTTGGCCCAAAACAGAGAGTGAATTTGGAGTGAAATTTATTTTCCTGAAATGTTCATTTTTGGTCGGAATCGCCTCTATAAAAATGACACACTTTAATTTCACTTTCATGAAAAAAAAACTTGAAATAGCCATTTCTGGTCGGAATCCTTGCTGCAAAAATGACACATTTGGTCATTTTCAGAAATAGTGATCTTTATGTCCTACGTAGGACAAGAGTGACAAAAACAAAAATAGAGTGACAATTCAAACTATCGTGCAACATGTGGCAACGCCGGTAGCAATGGCATTGTAGGTACGATAAGTCCTTTAAAGGAGGGTTTTCGCGAGATATCGGAATCACTTTCCGGCGAGCGAAGCGCATCGCGAAAACGGTTGGAAAGTGATTCCTGGTGATTCCTGGAATCACTTTCCACTTTCCCGCTGGACTGATCGCGAAAACGCATGGAAAGCTGATATCGCCGAGAAAATGTTGAATTATAGACTTTTTCGAATAAATATGGTTCACTTAACGGTTCTTTGATTCTAATATATTCCATCGAAATCACCTTAATTACGATTGCCATTTTTTATTTATTAGTGACACTTTTCACCGTTTTTTCTTCACATCTTTGAAATTCCCGCCGAAAGATTCAACTTTCCGCGGAGCTTTCCACTAACCTCGTGGAATCACTTTCCGGGAAAGCTGCTTCGGTTTCCAAAGCGCGAAAACCGGGTTGGAAAGTTCGGCAACTTTCCAAAGTAGCGCGAAAACCATTGGAAAGTGATTCCGACTTCGCTTTCCAGCTAGCGAAAACCCTCCTTAAAGTAGCGTGCACACACAGTCCGAATTTCGCAGTCCGGTGCGAATTTCCTTCTCCGCTCCGGAATTTTTGACGCATGTCATGCGGATTCGGTCCGACATTTTCGTTCCGATTTGAGTAGAAAATATTCTACTTTTACCGGAGCGAATTTTAAACGCATGCGAAATTGTGCCCTGAGAACTGAAAAATTAGAAGCTGTGTTTGAAATTTCAACTGTTTATATGACCTATTTAATGTCAGCTGCATTCATTCATTCGGCAATCAATCAGCATCATCTGACCGTAGGCTAAGCCGTGGATTTTTCAAACCTGGGGCCAAGTTTCACGTCTCAATTTCATTTTATCTGAAAAACCTGTCGGGCATCGTGACGCGAATTTCGTATGCGCGTTTTCGCGTGCGGAATCTTACCGGACTGTGTGTGCACTTAGCTTAAAGCTACTACAAAAAGACCCAATAAAGCCAGGGAGAAAACACTCCAGCGGGCTCATCCTTGGAGATACAACTTTCGAAATAATCGTTCCGAAGATGCAGAACTTCCCGGGGGATCTGTAGGGTAGTCAATCAACTTTCGCAGTGATAGTGAGCTGGCAACTTCTTGATTGAGTTTACGAGCTCCAAGTTAGGAACTCAACTCACTTGGGAAATGGAAGTCCATTTCTTGCGCAAAGAGAGACACGACAGCGACGCTGAACTACTGCCGAGAAAGAAACGAACAAAAAAAAACTGGCGAAAACCAGATGGGACACGAAATTAATTTCAGTCTGTCTAACTCTAGTTTCAGAAGGTGGAGACGTCCTGTTGTTATGCTTCAATTCGAGAGTGAAACGTTTTTGTCCCTAGTATACTCTATATGACTAAGTCCAAAACACGCCAGCGATCCTCAGGAAGAAGGAGTAAGCGTGTCCGTGCGACTCAAAATCAACGACTCAAACCGTGTGTCAATCAATCACCGCGATCTTTGGGAGCGGCTGTGACACCACTTCTGCCTTTCTTCCGCTAGATACCCGGAGAGGCCGGAGATTTTGCATCATCAAGGAGAGATAGTCATCAAGAGTATTCTCACAAAACGTGTCTGGTACTCATTTAAGGTCATAAATATTCCGTCGATCAAGCTGACTGCGAATCAGCGTTGATTACGTTAAACGGAATTGTCAGCTGATTTATACTAAAAATATCGTTTCCCGAAATTATCAATTTTTGCACTGGTTGAGTTTATCCAGAGTTCTCGCTGTCACAAGCGGATTAGGACGCACAAAGTTTGAAAAACATACGCGCCATGGTTAACAAGACCAAATGTTTCTGTGGGATCCCAAAAATACAGCATTTGATCCAGACAATTGGGTCTTTGGATTCGACAGACCCAAATTTCCGGTTTCGGCCGAATTCCGGAACTTCTAAAATAAAACTCAAAAACGAGTTCAGCGTATCTCCTTACCCCTGTATCGAACATCTAATCAACTTCAAATAATACATCAACTTGTAACAAATATTCCGGTTTTGGCTGGATTCCGGGCGAACTACTTGTCGGGGTAGAAAATGGTTTTCATATAAGCGTTCAGCATGCCTTCTTACCCCTAAATCGAACATCTAATCGACTTCAAATAAAACATTTACTTTTAACAAACTTTCCGGTTTTGGCCGGATTCCGGTCGAACTACTTGTCCAGTGAGAAAATAGTGTTCATATTCCTGTTCCTCGTGTCTTCTTACCCATTAATCGACTATCTCATTAACTGTTTAAAAATACTGGTTTGCCCCTGAATTTGAACCCCTACCCCTATATTTAGGGTTACAGTGCCCATCTACGAACTCAACCTTTCCCTTGACCCAAAGAATCCTCACACCAAGTTTCATCAAAATATTCATTCCCTTCGAGAGTTATCATGCTCACAGACGGACGTTCAGCTTTTGCGATGTCATAGGTATCCCTCCACTTACGTTTTGGGATCCAAAAAAGTAGGAAAATGAAGCAAAAGAAAAGGAGTCTGAAACACAAAATAGACCTGTCAGCCTTCCAAGTCTTTTAAAAATCAATGACACTTTTGAAGCTTCTCATGCACATGAAAGATTTGTTGACCTTAAAGCACACATCGCACTATTTACTGTTTATACCCCAATATTTACAACTATTTGATTACTTTAAAACTATGCTCTGCTTTTAACGAATTACCTTGGCTTTCCCTGTTTTAAGCCTTTTTCCTAGGTCAATCGACTAGAAAAACTCGGCAAAATTCAGATAACCGGTTTTACGCATCAATAGCATGATACGCGAACACTCTTCGGGAGCATACTGCGCATGAAGAATAGTGAATCGTGGCAAGTGCAAAGATTAGTGAGGTATCCTCGACGGGCGACGGTCTCCGGGCTTATGAATTAATAAATGCAGTTACGGAATTAGGTTGCATTGGCATTTTAGACACGACGGGTCCTTTAAAGATTCTGGCGAAGTTTAAGCTCCGTGATCGACAAACTCGACTGAGCCGAAAAAGCTGCTAAGCTCTGGCATCCCCTTAAATCTGATTGTACTATTTCTAGAGACACCTGATGTCAAGCCATGATTGGAGCCAATCTACGCTTCGGAACCGGCGGACTCCTGAACGGCACCTGGCATGGACCAAGGCAATTCCAGTGCCACCCTGGCGGAGCCACGGAAGCCGGTCTACTGATGACCATAGCAGTAATGGGGGTAGGGGCAAACCTAGCCCTGATACTAATCATCCTTGCTTATACCCCACTCAGAAGGTTTGTTCAGTCACATCAAGAAGTTATCAGAACAACCCTTTGTTCCGACAATACAATTCGCCACATTCTATTTCAGCGACTCCAAGCGGAATAGTTACCTAAGTCCCCCTTCATCATGCTTGTCCACGGATATAGTAGAAAATCTTCCCGAGCACTGTCTTTGGAGTAGAAAGAGATTTGATAGTGCAAAACGGATACGTCAGCTGGATTTTAAACCCACAAGTTCGAATTTTCAACTTTAGCGGCTTCAAGCCTGAAGAGGACCCTTGCAAAGAAAGGCCGAAAGATAGCTCCAATAAAATTCAGCTGACGTATCCGTTTTCCACTAGCAAGCATGATTCGCAGTCAGCTTGGGCTGAAGGAATATTTAGAAAGGGAAAGCTAATATTTTTTGCTCATATATCCCATGGACCCATATTTTACTATTTCTCTGTCTCAAGTCATGGAAGACATTCAAAAACTAGTACGCTTGGAGCGCTGAACTGGGATTAAGACCAATTGTCAGCCTGAATGAGCGGTACCCCTGAACCTAAAAACCCTGTTTCTCACACCTATGCAACGTCCGATAAACTATGCCAAAGAGATAGCTCAGAAGCACCCGCTCGATCTTTTCAAAAAATCGCACAATTTTATGTGGCGCAGTTCCTGAGAGACGGAGGTTCTTATCCTTATCAGTTCCTACACCTTTCTTCAACCACAGTCATTTTCTTACATCCCGACGAAAAATCTATCTCAAAATAGTAGTACAAAGTTGTACGAAAAAGTAGCACGCAGTACTAACTGATGCTTCTATATGCTTCAACTTCAAGGCTACCGTGTTACTGCATACTACTGCATGCTACTAACAGCAAGACTGGATGCTACTATGGCAAGACAGGATGCTACTGGATACTACTACATAAGAATGGACCAGTCTGAGGCACATTAAATGATAGTATTCTTTGTTGTTTCATAGTACTACATGTAACTTTTTCGTACAACTACCATACAACTACGCAGGCTACAAATTTTTCATCGGGATTGATTACGAGTTCTGTCAACAAAGTGCTTTTCGCTGATCGAGTAGCGGAATGGCGACATTTTTGCACATCTGGCCAAGTCGAGGAATGGGGAGAATTTCCTTTCACCGGAATTGTCAGACACTAAACCCTCCCACGATTCACACAGAATTCCTCTCAGCAGCACTATCGGGAAAAAGGAAACATCCGAGACGAAACTAAGTATGGAGGACGCAGAAATCTGATCTCCCTCTCCACAGCTTGTCCATGCATGTCATTCCAGAATAAAAGATTGGCCATGCATGTGCTATTCCCCACTAGGAGATTATCCATGCATGCCATTCCAGGAAATCCCTCTTATTTTCTACTCATGAGAAGACACCAGATAATCCAAAATGGAATCCCTTCCCTTCATTCCTCTTACTGTTACGTCGGGAAAATTCTTCCGCTCTACGGAACGACTGTACAGGAAGACTACTAAACTGTATCCCCCACTTCGTTTATATACACCATAGTTGCGTTTTTGCTGATACCATGGTATCTGTTACCACGGTAACTGGATCTGCAATTAGTTGTTTTTGCAGTTATCGTGGTATCTGATACACGGTGCTCTGCAAAAACGACTATTGCCGAAATTGCACTTTTCGAAGTCATCCCAAAAGAAAAACAGATATTACATCACCAAGTGCTAAACTTCTTTCTCACCAATCTGACAAAATTTGATGAAAGTGAGAAGACTTTTCAGATACCACGACCAGTTACCACGGTCAGACCGTAGTATCTGAATATCTGATACCACGATAACTGGCCAGATACCACGATAACTGCAAAAACGCCTTTTGACCGTGGTATCAGATACTACGATGACTGCAAAAACGACTTTAGACCGTGGTATCAGATACCATGGTATCTGCAAAAACGCAATTCATATGTATCGGAATTCAAGTAGATTTCCCAGTGGTCGATGCCTATCATCGACGCAGTACAAAAACTTTACAGCAGTTTTACTGACCATCCTATCTTATTTCTTTCTGGCCTCTCCTTAGTTTTAAAGAAAAAAGATCTTCATTCCGTTCTTGTTTTAACCGATATGCAAAATAACTCCTTTTCCTACCCACCTGCGTTTACCACCTACCCACCCCGGAAATCTCGTTTTTTCTATTGTATTTTTTTCTGTTGTATTTAAGAAGTAGAGAAAAAATTAGTAAAGACACCACGCGAGTTCAAGAAAAAAAAAGGTCCATCACCTTGTTCTTTCAGTAACAGAAAAGGATCAAAATTTCTGTTTCGAAAACAACTTAGACATAATTGCCAACTTCCATATTCACTAGCTCCCCACCCGAAAAAACAGCATCTACAAAATGTTAGTAGCCTACAGACATTAGTACAAATCCCTTTTCATCCAACAGACACGAGTTAGCAGTTTTAACTGGAATTCTAGCTAGTAATCTGACAGAAGCAGCGGCTCCTTACTCCATAACCAATTATGAAATCCTAATCACCTGAGCACAGCAGTTCCATTCCTACTAGTATAGAGAATTAAATCTTGGGACCCACGTGGATCTGCAACTCCTTTCCGAACAAGAATGAACCTCATTAGCATAAGTAAACGACAGAAAGGATACGTATAAAGCAGAGGTTTCTTGCCCTAAAAACAGTCGAACGGAGACAGCAAATTAAGAACATAACGTGAACCAAAAGACAAATGGTTGATGGATGAGGTCAAGAAATGAAAACGAATACTCTTCCTGTGATTTCTTGTGTTTTATGAATGTACCTATTCTTCTGCTGAGACACACTGCACATTCATGAAAGCAGAGCAAACAGTTTGTTCTTTGACCGCGGCAACCTGGCTGCACGAGTGATGGGGAAAATATTCAGAAGAATGTTATTCTGTCGTTTGTCGCTTTGATTTGACGTACTAGCCTACTGTCTGCATTAAGTTTTGTGCTCAAATATTGGCTAACTTGAGTTTCATCAAAATTTTCAGCGCCGACTTCCGAAGTAACACACTTCTAATGTAATGTGGAAGTCTTTTCCGTATATGTCACTTCTTCTTTCCTCCGGTTACCAACAAATAAGTTCCTCGTTGCCGAAGTTCCATTAGCAGTAATGTTTTTCAGTGCCCCGCGTTGTCTAGTGACAGGTCTTGCTGTCTCATCTCTTTTGATGATAAATAAAGTCGGCATTGTGCTCATTGGCATTCAGTTCCTATTCTACTTCTTCTTCCAGATGGTCATTGGGTCTTGTGTTCCATCAAGCCATTGTGGACCTCCTGCGGGGGGCATTATTAATACCCCTAAGCAGCAGTATAATGAACTGTCAACCAGTCCCCAAGTGTGCTCTGCTCGAAACTGCTTTTATTCTGCTGGTGTCCGTATCTTCCATAAATCTCCTCACGACCGTTCTGAACGACACACCCCTCCTTCCGGAAGATGATAATCCGGAATTGGCGTCAATCATGGGTGCAGACACGGACGATTTGAAGGTAAAGCTAGTCTTAAAGCACAACTCTTACTAGAAACAATCTTTTCACGATGAAATGGCTAAAAATATCGGTTTTCGAAAATACCATTACTTGCCACGTGAAAATAGCGATTTTCTTGTTGGCGCTTATCGACGAGGCGTCTGGACGCAAACTATGTGAAAACTAAACGCACCGTGGTTAAAAAGAGGGAAAACCTAAAGCTTAAGAATAGAGATCCGAAACAGAAGACCACATCTAAAAAAAAAAAAAAAAAAAAAACTTATAATGTCCTTGTGTGTGAAAAGAGTTTGTCGGCGGACCTTGAAGCTTTCGGCTAAGTTTGCATTGCGTCAAAGTACAGACTCGGCGGGGCCGAAATAGCGCTAAAAAGTCGTAGCTACAAAACGAAACAATGGCGAAAGGCGGGGATTTCAGAAGCTCATAAATCCAAAAGGGAGCTAGGGATGTTACAAAAGGCAAAAATAAGCAAGAGGGGTCCTTTAAAGGATACCTCGCACTACGTTGTGTTTCCGCTAAGATCCGCTGACTACTTTAAACACAAAAATTTGGCTGTTTTTGGCTCCTCTTCAAGCCCATTGCCTTGTACGACAAAATTTGAATAGCCGGTCTCCTGACCAATACGCTTCTCGAAAACAGTTATCCAGAGCCTAACGCGCATCATCAAGGGAGCTATGGCAAGCGGAAAAATCGGTTTGATGGTAATAAAGAGGATAGAATACAGCTGTGAAATGCATAATCGCGAGAATAATAATGGATGGTAATATTACGGAAGTAGAGCTAAGTAGATCGTAGGTAAGATGCTTTAAGATGCCTGCACACGCGGTTTTGAATTCCGCTTTCAGTCCCTTTGAATTCGGTCTGAAATCCACAACAAAAGGAATGTCTAATTAAGTGAAGACGGAAATAAAGGTCTTGTTAATTAAATTCGAAAGTCTAGGACTGCGACATCGGAACCTCACAGACAGTTCAGAGCACAGGAATTTCATAGACAAAGTCAAACACAGCGAGAAACTTAATGTTAAGCTGGCACCTTTGACTTCCAAGACGGGCACACTGTAAGCTATACCAAAAGACCAACTGAGTCCAGTTTGCAGCGCCTGGTTCCGGTAAAGCGAAGGTCACTGGTTCGAATCCCGGCAAAGGAAAAATCATTTTTTTTCCGGTTTACTACTTACAAACCAATCCCCATGTGCCTGATGCCTAAGGTAACACGGCTGACATTTTCCCACTCATTTCTAGCCCCTCGAAGCCAGTTCTGTCCCCCTGCTTCATGACGCCCCCCAGTGTGTTATATTTGGTGTCTTTATGATATGGTTTTCGGCAATCACTATCAACCTCGGACCAACATTCATCAGTGGAGCTCTGGCGGCCAGCGCAGAAGTCATACAGATGGCCCCATCGTGCCCTTTAGTTCAGGTAAAAAATCCGTTCTAGAGAAGAATCTCGTTATTCTTCCCGCTTTGATCACCGCAAGCAATTTCCGGAAGGTTCGAAAAAAAAACGTTTCCTTAGCGCGAGATATTCCTTCTCAGCAAAAAGTGCCAAGAACGTATAAATAGGTCACAGTAAATGCCATGTCAAGTAGAGGAGGTTTACGACTTTCAAAATCTAGAATGTTGAGAAGAATCAACCCATGGAGGGAACTTGTTGGAAAGGAAGAAGGATTCAAAAAGGGTTGGGAAAAGACAAGCCTTAACCTTAACTACTTAAGTGCTAGGAACGAATAAAAAAGTCAGGATGATTAACAAAACCAAGTGCGTCGAAAGGGTAGAAACGAAATTTCGGGTAGAGAACATCCCTATCCTAGATAGCAAGTATCAACCAAGACAAAAACAAATAAAGTGAAATAGGACATTCAAGATGTTTCTAAGGATGATTTATTTAAAAGTTGACGTTCAAAACACAAAGACGTAAAACAAAGGACGTTTCCGAGTACAAAAATCCAGAATGCTGAGACAATCGGTACAAGGAGGGTACCGACTAAACAACGCAATAAAATTATACGTGGAAAGAAAACACAACTAATAAACACGGGGAAAACTAATTGTCCTCGGAACATATGTGAAGAGGTCACGGTAATGTGGTCCTCAATTAAAGGAAGTATCAGAATTCAAAAACCCACAATACTGACAATCCTAAGGAGGATAGCTACTGAGAGCAATTACTAACTAGCCAACAACAAAAACGTATAAGTGAAAAGAGAATTGGCAACTACTTATTTATTAACGTGAATGGAACGAGAGAAATGTTAACTGCCATACAGGTGAACTGCTCAATACAAAAAAAAACTGCCGAATCCAAAACTGAGCTTTTCAATCCTAATCCAATCTTCGAATTACGCTTCATACAAAACCACGTGCGTCACCGCAAGGGCGAAATGAAATTTCCGGTACAGAACATCCTAGATAGAAAGTTTCAAGCAAGACTAAAATAAATACAGTGGATGAACTGTTCACAAGTTGACTTTCAAAACACACAAACAAGAAATCGTTACTCTTCTTAGGCGTGTCATAAGGAACCTAAGAATCCTGACGTCCAAAACCGGGCAAAGGCGATGCCCACAGGAGGATAACTTTGAGGATATCAAGAAATGGATAGTAGTACTGGTTTTAATCAGGCATGTCGTATTTTGACACCGGCTTTAACGTAGCTATAGGTGGTAGAAATTGGATGCGAGGAAAACAAATAGCCGATCTTAGAAATATAAGAAGCCTCCACATCGCAAAATTGCTCCATAGGGAACAAGACCAAAGGTTTCAATGGGATCCAACAAAAATTAATATCTCATCCAGACAATTTGGTCCTGACAAAAATTCAGAAACAGATTAAGACCAAATAGCTAATCATCTGAGAAAACCAAGTTCAGATATGGATTAAGCGTGTGTGTTTACCCCTATTAGTAATATTTGTTTTGACGAAACTGATCGAAACTTTCGGGAACTACTTATCCGACAAAATAACAAAGCTCAAAAACGAATTCAGCGTATCTCCTTACCCCTATGTCGAACATCTATTCAACTTCAAATAAAACTTTTACTTTTAACCAACTTTCCGATTTTGGCCGGCTTCCGGGCGAACTACTTGTCCGGCTCAGAAATGGTTTTCACCATCGTGTTCAGCATGTCTTATTACCCCATAATAGACTATCACATTAGCTGTTTAAAAATATTTTACTTGCCCCTTAATTTAAACCCCCTCCCCCACCCCTAAATATAGGGCTACAAAGCCAATCTACGAACTCGACCTTACTCTTGATCCAAAGAATCCTCACACCAAGTTTCATCAAAATATCTCATTCCCTTCGAGAGTTATCGTGCTTACAGACGGACGGACGGACAGCTTTTGCGATGTCATAGGTATCCCTCCACTTACGTTTTGGGATCCCAAAACTGTTCGCACCTGCACTCTTAAATGACCTGTCGTATCTATATTGCTGATTGACTCTCCGCCCCTAACAGTCCCGTCAGTTCCCATTTCTGATATTTCAAACGTCCGATGTCATTTCTATCCACCCGAACGAAAATACACCGATTGTTTGTAGCTGCCTGAAGAGCTCATTGGTCAGAAAGAACGGTTATACAATTTTGTCCAGTCAAAGCTTAGTTGACACTTCACCGATTTATGTGTTCTGGTTAGAGGGCCAGGCTCATATTTGTCGTTTCCGAAGAGCTCATTTGTCAGAAAGAACGGTTTTGCAATTTCCCCGTATTTCTCATTAAAGCTGAGGACCCGTGCGCGGATAAAATAGGCGGGATAAGGTCTGTAATTTAAAAAAAAAAGAAAAGATAAGACTCAATTTCCAAGGAGCCTAGTAAGTTTGAGCAGTAACTACATAAATTGTAGGCCTATATACTAAGAAATGTGTGATTTTCAGGGACCCTTTCGTCACTACATAGTGAATCTGCTTTGGGTACTCGTCAATATGCTATGTATTTCTATGGCTGCATTTCATCTATACAAGCTTCACAGGGATCTCACAAAACCTCAAGTCCAAGCTGTCCGCATTGCGAGGTAAGATCTAATACTTCACAATTACGACTTCCCCATTTACAAATTTATCCACAGGTTGGATGGAAAGAAAACTCTGATGTTGTTTCAAGGTACTCTCCGAATTATTTCTCACTTTCTCTCAATTCCCTTCGAATGCTGCGTGTAATCTAAATTGCCAAAGCGATGCAAGCGGTGCTTTTGAGAAACAAAATCATAGGCTTGATTTCAACTAGATTTCACTCGCGGGTATCGGTTCAAAATGGCATGTCACGCGCTCGATCTCAAGTTCTTTTTCACACCAATTTATTTTGCAGAGAGTGGTAGTCATTAGTTGTGGTTTAACCTCGTAAAAACTTTTCAAATATGAACGCCTAGTGATCAAATTTAAGAGGGTTTCAAAATAGGCTGTTTGTAGTTCCGTATATCATGCTACCAGCAATTTTTTCTTCCTGTAAGTGCCAAAAACACTAAATAACTGCACACCTACATTCACTTTCTTCAGGATGTCACTCGCAAGTGGCCAACCCCTTTGTTCACCACCTAGCTGCGGTTTGATCAGCTCCGGATCGCGACAAACGTTAAGCATGAAATGTTATGCATAACAAGCACTGTAAGGAAGAGCCGAAAAACTGCCCAAAAAGCATCTGCTGGCTTTTTTATTTGTCGAAATGATATCGAAAAATCAGCAGATACTTTTTTGGCGTTTTTTCGGCTCTTTCTGGCAATGCTTGTTATGTATAATAGTCCATGCATAACATTTCTCGCGACAACAGATAACGTTCCCAGTGTTGTCTGTTGAAACCGCGCATCCTTGTGTTGTCTGTTATGAAACTTCTGACAGTGTACTGATTCTCGATTATTTTCTTTCCTTCTAACTTTTTTTTTTACAGCTTCGTCACTACAATGATAAGCGTCGCCACTCGAAGCCAAGACGTGGCCAATCAGAGAGAACATCGACAGGTTCGAACTGCCATCCAGCGGATAGAAATCGAAGGATTACAAAAAGTGAAAATGTTCGCAGTGGTGATAGTCGCATATCTAATATTCTGGGGACCTTTGTTTCTCGTCGTCGTGGCCAGTGGGACAACGGGTGTGCGCGAGATTGGTGAAAACATTTTGCACGAAATCGCACTCCACGTCGCATTTGTGCACGCGTTTGCGAACCCAGCCCTCTTTCTATCCTTGCACAAGGGTATCAGGTCGGCAGTGAACGAGATATTTAAGTGTTACTCAATACGAAGAAGAAATTTTAGGAAGTACCCACGTGCCATGCCTACTTCTCTGGCATCTCTGCCACCACTACCCGTGTCGGCCAATCAGAGGGTCAGCTTTGAGGAGGAGGATGACCCTCCCACTCCACCGCCCCCCCTCACGCCATCTGCGAAGAGAAGAGGACATATGTGAGTGAGTATGCTTTTATACTTCACACCCCTCCCCCTTAGATTTACTCCGCTATTCCCGGAAAGACAAGGAAGATCCAGTATGGTTGAAGACACATTAAACAATGGCTAAAACGGATTATTGCAGATTCGTTTCGACAAGCCCAGCAGCAGCCCTTGCCAAGAAAGGCCGCTGACAAACATCGTAGTTGACTTCCGTTTTAGCCATTTTTTAATGTATGTTTCCCAGTCAGCTTGGGCTCAAGGAATATTCATTGCACAAGAGCTTGCAAACTTATAAAAAAAAAATCGAAGTAAGCCTATATATCGGTTAAAATGTATTTCTCTTTTGCCCAACCAGATGTTTAACAGTAACTGTATTTATTTCGAAAAATACAAAAAAAATGTGATATCACACCCGCAGGCCGTTCCAATAGTGTTTTCTGTCACATTTTTTCTCCTCCGCTTTAATCAGTGTGGAGTTGCTTAAGCTGGAGTTGCTTGGATTAAATTCGTTAAATTGATTGCTTAATGAGATAGAACATGAGGCGTTAAAAGTTCACCTTACCACTCTCACTAAGGGGAAGTTTTTGCGAGGACGGTCCTTGAGCTCAACGAACAATGCCATCATGGAAATGTATGTCAATGAATGATGCCATGCCGTCTTCAGGAACATTTATTGAGAAAAGAAGCTGCAGTTTTGTTTGAACGTGCTGCCGCAGGAGCACCGCTGAAAAAAGCTTAGTCTCCGAACTTAATCAACAATTAAGTCCCCGCTAAAAGGAAACTGAGCCATATGGAATCCGTACGAAAACGCATATCTTGATGATTACGTCTCCCTTTGAATGGCGAAGTCCACGCGAAAACGCCCCCTAAGACCCCGTTTGACGAAAAATCGAGCATTAGTGACCACTATTTCACATTCCGTTTCGAAACCCTTGGACCAAATCCAAGTTGTGTTTTCAGCAATTACCGTCTTGGGTCAAAACATGATGAGCTGTTGAATGTTTTCATTGCCTGTGTATTGTACTCTATATGCCTAAGTCCAAAACACGCCAGTGAACCTCGGGAAGAACAAGAAACGTCACTCATACGAACCCTCTAAACTGACTCAAATCCCCTGTAAACCAATAAACAACGTTTGTTGTCGTGTCATTTCCGGCTCTTCAATGGGCAAACGTTGATTCTTGACAGGCACGAAGAGTTAGTCATCGAGAGTATTAGAGAACATGGAGCGGGAATCCTCTTGTGTCTAGATCCGGTGTTGAGCCCGTGTTAGAATGTGCAGCAATACAACGACTTGTGACGAAAACGCAACTCAGCTGTCGGTAAATCGGCTGTTGTTTCACGCCTCTTTGGACGGTTATAAGCAGGATGTCCTCTGCTAAGTGAAGTCGGGCTTCCTTTCATCACCTCAGATAATTGAACTTTGTGAGGTACAGGATTTTCAGCTTCGACCGAAGTACCGGCACTTAATAATTACTCTGAAAGTTGCTGGAAATGGTTTTCCGACAGTTTTGTAATTACTCTGAACCAGAAAGATCTGAAGAGCCTAATGACTCTTAGCGCGAGAATTGCTAGAAATGTTTCCGACCCTTTTTGACTATTCAGTCACAGTCTTAGAGCACAGTACAATCATAAATAAGATCTTGTAAAACTACGAGATTTACGTCATGACACATTGTGTTAGGGTGCTACTATTCAGGCTTCTGCCTAAGCTTCAACCGATCAAAAGGCCGGCTCAAAATTAAAGGACCCGTCGTGTCTACAATGCCAATGCAACCTATTTCCGTAACTGCAATTATTAACTCTTAAAGGACCCCTTTTGCTTATTCTGCCTTTTAAAATATACTTAGCTACTATATGGAATTATAAGCTTCTAAAATTCCCACCGTTCTCCATTGTTTCGTTTCGTAACTACGAATTTTTAGCGCTTTTCGGCCTTGTCGAGTTTTCCCGTCACCCAACGAAAAGTTTGCCGGAATGTTCATTGTCCACTGACAACTCTTTCACACATTAGGATGTGTTGTCATTACTTCTTTTAGTTGCTTAGTTTTCCCACTTTTTAACCAAGGCACGTTCAGTTTTCAAATGTTTTGCGCCAAGCCGCCGCGTCGGAGAGCAGGAAGTTTGGATACAGTCGACAAGCGCTAACAAGAGAATAGCTAGTTTCAGGTGGAAAGTAATGGTATTTTCGAAAAGTTTTTTCTGATCCATTTTATAGGGAAAAGGCCATTTCAAGTAAGAGTTGTGCTTTAAGCCCGGAGACACAAAATCCACGTTACATTCTAAGCCCGCCAACAATACCTCACTAATCTTAGCACTTGCCACGATTCACAATTTTCCATGAGCCTTGTGCTCCCGATGAGTGTTCGCGTATCATGTTACTGATACGTAAAACCGGTTATCTGAATTTTGCCGATGTTTTCCTCGGAGCCAATGGACTTGGGAACTATTCCAATTCCGTCGCGTATATTTTCAAAGGCGTGTTATAGCTTGAGCGGTTTCCGCTTGATTCAGGTTCAGGACACGTTTATTGTTCTGATCATTGAGATATCTTCACTTGACTCTTTAACAGGGTCTGACGAGAAATAATCTAAAAGGAAGACTCTCTGACGTCATGCTCGCCTTGCTGTAACCTCAAGATTCTCTCAGTTTTAACGCTACATTACAGCTTGATCTAGACTTGGTTTTACTGGGAAAAAAACATTCCTTTCAAATCTGACAGAGTTTAAAAAGTGAGAGACAGATGAAAACTTCACATGTACCGTACTAATGTGACTACAAAACTAAAGTCTCGCACAGTATTGGTCGGTTGGTGCGCCTTCGAGTCAACGTCTGTCTCCCTAATGGTAGATGTTTCAAATATTATCTCAGATCCATTTCCGTTCCTCTCGACTTCATATATACTTTATTGTAACCGAAAAATACACAGGCGGACAGCAGCGTAAAAATAAAACAAAGGAAACAAGACCAAAGGTTTCGATGGGATCGCAAAAATTTAATATCACATCCAGACAATTGGGTCCTGTCTTCTCTAGACTCCTCAAGCATTTTTACTATAAAAATTCAGAAACAGATTAATGCCAAATAGCTAATCATCTGAGAAAACGAAGTTCAGATATGTATGTATGTATGGATTCAGCATGTGTGTTTAACCCTATAAGTCGTATTTGTTTTGACGAAACTGATCGAAACTTCCTGCCTTAGCTTACTTCTGCCAAATTTCCGGTTTCTGCCGAATTCGGGAACTATTTATCCGACAAAATAACAAAGCTCAAAAACGAATTATCGAACATCTAATCAACTTCAAAAATAACTTATTCTTTTTAAAAAAAATTCCGGTTTTGTCCGGAGAAAATGGTTTTCATAATCATGTTAACCATGTCTTTTTTTCCTTAAATCAAACATCTAATCAACTTCAAATAAAACTTTTTCTATTAACAAACTTTCCGGTTTTGACCGGATTCCGGGCTAACTACTTGTCCGGCGAAAAAACGGTTTTCACCACCGTGCACAGCATGTCTTCTTACCCCATAATCAATTATCACATTAGCTGTTTAAAAATGTTTTGCTTGCCCCTTAATTTAAACCCCCTCCCCCACCCCTAAATGTGGGGCTACAGAGCCCATCTACGAACTTGACCTTATTCTTGACCCAAAGAATCCTCACACCAAGTTTCGTCACAATATCTCATTCCCTTCGAGAGTTATCGTGCTGACAGACGGACGGACAGACGGACAACTTTTGCGATGTCATAGGGATCCCTCTACTTACGTATTGGGATCCCAAAAAGCACAAAGAAAAATCAACATAACACAGACAATTAAGACTGATTCCTAATTGGCCCCATGAAATTCATATATATCTTATATGTGTAACCCGTCAAATCACATATCGAAAGAGGAGTAGAAAAAAATGTGAGGGCAAGTACCTTCGAACACCCAGCAATACAGCATTTAGAAATGCAGTCGATACCAACTAGATAAACCAATTTATGAATTATGCGATCCCACGGGAGAAAATCCGATTAAATTCCCTAATAGACTTGCTCCGATTTTTGTAAAACGCGGGGACAATAATAATTTCCTTGGGGGACCAAATCGTAAAATATTTCCGAGACGCGGTCGATGTCTTTGTCGAGTAAATCAGACCGGATGTCACCGACAAATGTGTGAGAAAAGTTGGAAAAGATAAAATAATCGCTGCAATAAATCTACTGTTCCACTATAGAACCGACCATTCAACGGTCAAGCATTCCTGGTTGAACACGGAGGCGACACATAAACAAAGCAGGAGACGACGATCGACCAGATACGAGAAATGAGATTCTTCTCCCGCTTTGCGAATGGCTCCAGGTCACCATCCAGAACAAGTCCGGAAATCTTGGCCCCACTTCCTCTTTTATTACGAGGCACTCTTGATTCTCCAACAGACGTAGACGTTCTATATCATATTGGACAGTTGTCCGACACAAACCGAAAGCGAACAATCTTAGCATGACATGTAGATCGCCACAAATCTCTATGAAACCAGCGGTTCCAGCTAAGATCCGCGGTTTAAAGCGAAATCCGCGGTTCGAAGCGAAATCTGCCGTCCTAACTGAAATTTGCTAGTGGGAGCCAGATTCGCGGGCCATAGCAGAAAACTGAAACCATGGTTAGAATTATAAAGAAAGCAGGTTAGAGTCAACAGCGACGATGCTGAAAAACCCTTGAATTTGAAGAAATAAATTCTATTTTTCAGAGAGACGGTGCTGTGACGTGTGCTGCCACGTAAATGCGAATCCTAGTGTCAAGTTACGGGTTACACATCTGTGCTTATTCATCTGAACGTGACCGAAAGAAAGTGTTTCCAGCAAGAAAAGGGGCCGATCAATGTTATGACAGTGCGAAATCACCAATCGTGTCCAATACAGTGTGGTGCTACGCCAAAGAGCGATTTCCGCTTCTGCCAATTTCGTCGCTTTGCTCCACAGAAACTGGGATAAGCAAACCTTATTGACAAGCGAAGCACGATCCGCGGTTCAAAGCGTAATCCACGGTTCGAAGCTAAGAAGCGGTTTAAGGTGAAATTAGCGGTTCGAAGCGAAACTCGCGAATCAAAGAGAAACCTGCGGGACAAAGCGGAAATTCGACAATGGCGGGAACAAAGCTTAACTTACGTGTTTCATAAGCTAATGAAATGATGACAGTTCAAGTGAAACTCTACATTAAGAGTCGTGAATATGAAGGTCATGACGTTGGATTTTACTAAGATATCTTGTAATCATGATTATACTTAAAGATTGTAACTTTATGCTGCTCAATAAGACCAACTTTTCAAATCGACTACACAAGTTATTGTACACTCTTTTTCTTTCCATCCTTTGAACGTATAGTAACAACCTTTTAGCTTAGGCCTGCCGTTTTTGGAAAAAAAAACAAATAGAAACAAAAGCAAACAGTAGCAAAAGTAGTCGAAGAAGTAAGAATTAGCGAACCAGTTGGTAGTGGGCGTATGTACCAAAAGTTCGGCTTGTTAAGAATAGCTGACCTCAGAAACTAGCTTACCACCGCTACTCAACCTAGACCTTCCACCGGTTAACCATTACGAATACAAAACTTTATTAGGGTCATGAAGTGCCGTCCAAAATTTGGAAGTTCGTCAAGAACAAGAACCTTCAAACTGAAAGAGGCAAGTAATTTGTCTATATTTTATTTTATTTTCCGTTTTATTTATTTTCGTTATAATTTATCGTTGTTTGGTTGAATTGTTTGAAACTTGACGGAATCTTTTTTATTTGTGTAGTACTCTTTCTTCCTTTTTGGCAATGGCTCCTCTTCCACTCGCTGACCTCTGCTAAAACCACAGTTTTTGAGCTGCACGATGGGTAAAAAAATCATATTCATTCGTTCTTTTGAAACATTTGAAATTACCAGTCATCAAATTAAAGTTACAGTTAGCCTACAGTTATACTCAGTCGCCAAATTAAAATTAATCTGTGTTTGTCTTTTGCACCTGAAAACCACTGCACTTACTGACGAGCAAGGAAGCAGAAAGCTTCTTTGTAAACAGCAGAGCATCATTTCTTATTTATTTTCATTTTTTTATCAACTTTTCTTACTATTTAGGCTACGGTCCCTCCTCCACTCGGTGACGGTAGCCTAATATTTTTTTTGATAACTAAAACTTAAAATTTCTTGTCGCAAAAAATATACATCTTTACATCGCATAAGATAACTGTATGTTTCTTTACATCTTATTTGGTACAATTCATGTTTATTTATTCGAATTATTCATTGCACTGTTATCCCTTTTGGCAAGAAAAAAGTAGGTAGGATACGATATAATTGTCCAGACTTTCACAAGTTTCATGACATTTAAAGGACGCGTCAAACTCATGATACTAATTCATTCTACTTCAGTAGTATATCCGTCCATTCTCTTTCCCGAGATTCTACACTTAATACGTGTATTCTACCTCCTCGACTGGCAATACAACGAGTATCACCCTTGCCGCTTTTGACCTGTTTAAGTAACGTATCAGGCTCCCGAATGTTGTCTCTTATTGAATCTTATTGGTCAGCAGATGGGCTATGCAAATTTTGTGTAGTTCTCATCCAAGGAAAGGGACATGGAAAGAGGCTAAAAACAGCTGAAGCGGTGTGTAATTTGCTATAAACATAGCTAACTTTAAAAGTAGTCAATCATCTCAGGACATCTTAGCAGGAAACACATTTTTAGTGCGAGGTGTCCTTTAACACAACAATGTGCAAATCCAACATATTACAACTTACAAGTCTTGGCTGATGCTAATAGTGACCCACAAGAGAAGCTAGATCTGCTCGTGTCAGAGCAAAATAACACTAGGGAGTAGCGCCAAGACCTATGCTTTCCATGCTTCGCTATCGGTCCATTCTCGTAGCGCCGCCCAACAGGCTTGCGGCATTTAAAGCGAGACAAACTTGCGGGTTTAGAAATCTTTAGTAAAGCTAAGATGCGGTCTGCACTCATCGAGGAGACGGGAAACTGTATCTTTTTAATGTTTTCAGAATATGAAGGTATTGGAGCCAGCGCTGGTGCACGACTGATTGAGCTTCGGTAAGGACGTTCCCTACCGCTAGGGGTACTAGTGACGCTGTTATTCGAGTGTGTGTCACTTTTTTTAAGTCTTGGCTCTACTTCCTAGTAATATTTATCTCTGGCTCGTGTCAAGCAGTAAGCTGAAGACTGAATTAGGCCTAACATGTAAGTCGTGCGTACGACCTTAAACAGAGGCATTCCATTATTGTCAGTCTAGTCTCCAACTTCCTTTCACAGTTGTTCCCGTACTTGCGCTCTGTTACTTGGCTCGATAGCAACCATTTTTCACAGTGACGGATTCGTGCAATGAACGAATCACACACAAATTATTCAGTAGGCTACATGTCAAGGTGTCAAAGTAGTTCATACTGTAAAGCAGCAAAGAAGACTGCTTACTTTACGAGCCGATAGTCTACTCTTGAGGAATCGGAAGATGTATATTGGTAGAACAAGTGGGAAAACATGGTCGAAAACCTTATAGGACCCCTCGCACTATTTACTCTTCAACTTGCAGTATATTAAAATATTTGAATACATTAAAACTAGGCTTTCAATAAATAACCCCTGGTTTTTGCTGTTTTAAGCCTTTTCCGAGAATCATAGTTGAAAAGAGGGAAACAATTTATAAAACCGGTTTTTCTGATGGAAAACGTCTCGCAGAAAACCGTCGAAAAGCGTGGTACACATCGAAGGTAGCAAAACACGGCTAATAAGAAAACCAGCGTGGTTTTGTTAGAGCGGACCGTACGAAATTGGGGTTTCCGGGTTCAGAAATATATGGATTGATTATGGAAGTAGGTCGCATTAGTATTATAGGTAAGACAGGTCCTTTATGGATTCAGTGAAAGTCCCAGTTATTTTTAATTACCCGCGTAATGCGACCAACCAACGAGGCATTCATCTACGTTGGCTTGCGTAGGCATCCTTCAAGAAAATCGTCAAACAAGTTTTCTTAGCAGAACTTCTTCCCTGTTGACAAGGAAACTGGATGACAAACTCGATAACTGTGTGGACGGCAGTAAAAAAAAAAAAGATTCCCACATTTTGCGCTGGACAGGAAAAATACTCCGGAATGCGGACACGTCCTCTGGCGCCCAAGCTCTATCACTCAAAGAGGGATCGTAAAGTTTGTCTCAGAGGGTTATTACCGCAACAGCTAATGACCAAGGATGGCCAAAGGGTTTATGGCATCGTATTCTCTGAGATTCAAGACAACCGAAGTATACTGTACTCCGACATTGAGTGAAATATGAGGTTCTTGAAAATCACTCGAGGGGAAAACTATCGCACCAATCACCGATCAACTTTCGCGCCCAAGTTCTAAAAAAAGGATCGTAAAGTTTCTTAGGAGATTAATATCCCTATGGCTAATGACCAAGGGTTTATTGCATAGTTTATGCTGAAATTCAAGACAACCGAGGTGTACTATACTCAGCCATTGCTCTCGTCAGAAGCGCCACTATGGACCCCCCCTCCCCCCAAAGGACTTGAGAAAGTGCTTTCGTCGGGTGAAGTTCGGCGAAAGCTCACTAGCTAACCGGGATTTCAATAAAGGCCTACATTTCCGGAGTGACAGATGCGAAGCTCGGAAAAGTTATGACACTAGATCTGCTCTAGATATATACTGTACTCCGACATGCTCTCTTGAGTAAAATGTGAGGTTCTTGAAAATCACTCAAGGGGTAAACTCTTGCACCAATCATCGATCAACTTTTGCGTCCAAGTTCCATCACTAAAAGAAGTTGAGGACCCCCCTCCCCCCAAAGGACTTGAGAAAGTGCTTTCGTCGGGTGAAGTCCGGCGAAAGTTCAATGGTTCTCCGGAATTTCAACAAAGGCCTACATTTCCGGAGTGACAGATGCGAAGCTCGAGAAGTTACGACTCTAGGAAGCAGGACAATGATCTTAAGATATGTCTTGCAAGGAATCGGACATTTTTTATTTTAGTTTCAGGCAATGGCTCACATTTGTATTTGGTTGGTACATATTTCAAACGTAGGGCGACAAGCATAGAGGTACCGCAAATCCGAAAGAATAAGTTCATTTGATGAAATGAAGTTATGAGATAAATGATGACAAATGAAGTAGCGCATTTTTATCGGGTTTTCATGCCTATTTAAGTGAATAAGTGATGCGTAACTAGACTGTCGGATCCCAGACCTATTCGGTTGAACTTCAAAAATGGTCGTTTGTTATAGGCAACAAGACAGGCCAATATCCATTCGCTCGATTACGCATTCCCAATGACGCAGTATGGGGCAGCTTGCTTATGAAAGAAGCGGGGAAAAACGAGGTGATAAAAAAGCGAGCCTTGGAACAGGGATGACAGAAAGAGTGATGAGGACGCCATCCCGGATATTTCGTAGAATCAGAAGGATTAAGGAGATTAATGGGATGTCTCCCGGCTTTCCGTTTTACGCGTCCGGAGCTTTCGCGGACTTATTATGTTAGGCCGAGGAGCATAAACGGCAAAGCTAGATTTCCCTAAGTGAGAAAGCTGAGAAATAAGACATTTTACGGAAGTAGAGGGAGGCTAGGAAATGCGGCGTTTTGCCGGTGGAGATGGTGATGAAAAAAGTGGGTTATAACGCGTATGAGCCACTAGTTTTTCTCGAACCGGTATGTAATACATATCATCCTATGTCCCACAGGTGGTTATTCTAATAATATTTCCTGACTTTCGTCAAGGTGGATATTAGAAGTAAATTAGAAGCTTTGTTGGAATGCGGGACACAAACAGCGAAGCTTGACTTATCTGACTAAGATAAGATAAGATTGATTTCCGGAAAAGCACAAAGGGCCATGGAAACAACAAAACAACACAAAAACAAAACCATAACCTCAACCACTATTTACAAAAAACTTTCCCTGTGAATCATGGCTACCTTTAGGAATCTTCTCAAATTTCTAATATCTCTAAAACTTCTACTTTTCAAAATTTGTTTAAACCTTTCCTCCCCCCAGATCATTTCCCCAAATATTTCTTTCCTCAGGTCTTTTAACTCCTGACACTCACACATTAAATGGAAAATACATTCGTTCATTTTACCACACATCGGACAGAAGTAAGTACCACGGAGCACTCTAACCTTTCCCAAATATTTCCTTCTTAGTCCTACCGGTAAACAATCTGCCCTTAGGCTAATTATAAGTTGAATTTGGTCTAAAGGAATTCCCGCCTTAAAATAAATTTCTTCCCCCCATATCTCCTTGGCTGCAGCATAAAACCTCAGGGAATCCAAAGCAGCCAGCCAACACTGCCAATCTTGCACCTCCTGTTCTCTTATCCTACTCTCCACTTTTTTCACAATGCTACCTATGTTATCCCACTCTTTTCCCTCATTCCAAATATAAGATAATCCCGTACTATCTAAAAATTACCTTAACCTGAGACCAGGGAAATGCAGTATTTTGCGCGAGGGGAGGTGTACAAAGATGAGGTTGAGAGAAAAGATACACTTTTCCAGAGAGCAAGATACCGAAATCTCCTCAAGTTTAATAGACATTCTTGCCAGATTGTCAGGGTTACTATCCTCTTCCCCACAGTAATGATGCACTTCCGGAATCCGGTCCTTTCGGTCTGGTAGGGGAATTCCTGCCCGGATTCTCAGCATGAATAACAACTCTATCCGAAAAAGTCCGAGAATTTTAACTTCTCTGGCGCTTCATCTTTTCTAACGCTTCGATTGACCATACTATGACGTTTTGAATTTCGCGCGTGTGTATGTACATATTTTAAACCATCCATACAGCTACAAATATGGGGTACAGAAAAGGGCGAAGTAGTGTCGAATGAAGCTCGTTATTACGCAGTTGTGTCAGTGTTTACGACACTTCGGTGTAAGACAAATCTTTCACATCACGGAACTGCGAGCAAATTTGGTTTCAAGTTGACCATCGTATTGCAAAGCCGTCGACGTCAATAAATTTAGATTACTTATTTCGACAAGAAGACGGGATGGGGATGGCCGTCCAGGCCCATGTGTAGTGACGGTTAAAACGGGGCCAGGTCTAAGGGTTGCACTGCAAATGCTGCGCAAACTATCACGACCCGATTCCCAAAAATATTATTTGATACACTGTCAGAAGTTTCACAATAGGTAACACAAGGATGCGCAATTTCAACCGGAAATACTTGGGATGCAATCTGCTGTGATGTTTAAAAAGTTATGCATGGAATATTATGCATAACAAGCATTGCAGAAGAGCCGAACAATGCCGAAAAAGCATCTGCTGACTTTTTTGTTTGTCGTCATGATATCGGAAAGTTCAGCAGACGCTTTTTTGGCGATTTTTCGGCTTCCTGGCGATACATCTTATACATAACATTTCATGCATGACGTTTATAAAATCACTACAGATTATATCCCAAGTGTTGTCTGTTGAAAGTGCGCATTCTTGTGTTATCTGTTACGAAACTTCTGACAGTGTAACTGAGAAATGGCCTTGGAGAACGTACCCTTCACAAAAGTGATCTAAGAATTACAGCCCATTGAAGAAAAGAAACGGAACTGGGGAAGAATCACACAATGTGAAAAAAAAAAACAAAAAAAAACGGCGGGGCTTTCCGTCGAGCTCGTAAAGCGGAAAAGTGATCGTAAATTTGGACGGTTCTCAAGAACTATGAGAAGGACAAATGCCAAAAAACGAGGAAGCATTACCGTAAGTACTTGAAATTTATTCGAGGAAACCGAAGCTTGTTTCCCCGATAGAAACTTAAGACCGAGCTTTACAACCAGATAGGATAACTTTAAGCCACAACAGGAATTTTGCTTGCCAGGTTCTACTATTTGCAATGAGCTAAACAGACATTCGAATATTTGGATCCCACCGTCACACTCGAATTCGTGGGAACCAAATAAAAGGCATGGATGGATAAGGCAAGATAAGGAGAAACCAACATCATTCTGGAGGAGTGATTGTTATACACACTACTGTACCTTTTCTTTCTGAAAAACCTTGACAAAGGGGCAACACGCATTTAACAGGAAAATGAATCAACCCTTTATGATAATGATTCCGTCAACTGCGTCCGCTAATGAATTATTCAGTGCGTCAGACAGTATAAATACTTAGCGCTGAATTTCCCATCCGGAAAGGGAAGCCCGGTGTCGTCCGGACAAAGTCGACAAGCGCTAACAAGAAAACCGCTAACTTTATGAGACATGCATTGAAAAACGATATTTCTGAGCCAATTGGTCGTGAAAAGATCATTTCTAATATGTTTTTTTCAAAAGTTTATTTTACAGTTTTAGCGGCTTAGAGCCTGAAGAGGACCATTGCCAAGAAGGACCGAAATATAGCTCTGACAAAATTCAGCTGACGTATCCGTTTTGCAGTATCAAATATTATTCGCAGTCAGCTTGGTCTGCAGGGAATATTTATTTCTAATAAGAATTGTGGTTCAAATATGAAACCAATAATAAATACCAGAAAATAAGGATATGTGAAGAAAGAGCTTTCAGTACCGTATTACGAGTTTGCGAAGTCTGAAGGACCCGTCGTACCTTTAATGTCAATGCAACCTACTTCTGTACAACCTACTTCTACATTCTAACCTGCTAAGGACACCTCACTAATATTTGCACTTGCCACGATTACATAGTTTCCATGCGCCTTATACTACCGACGATTGTTGGAATGCTATTGATGCGTAAAACCGGTTGTCTGAATTTTAACAAATTTTTGCTAAAAGTCAATGGGTCTGGAAAAGAATTAAAACAGCCAAAGCCGTGGACAATTTGTTAAACGCAAGCTTAGTTTTACAGTATTCAGATAGTTTTGAATATTGGAACAGAAACAGTAAACTGTGCGAGGTGTGCTTTAAGTGTGTCTGCTCGTGAATCCATATTCCTAATATTAATAATACATTGCAAAAACAGCAAGGCCAAAGCCTCTACGAAATTCCTGTAAAGCATGCAGGGTTATTCATTTCAGCAGCAAAAATACTGGTAGTTTATCTCTTTTAATTGGCTCAATAACGGGCAATTTGCAGTTTTAGTTGGTTCCATGCAGAGGTACGCGATTTCTGAAAATCTCTTATTTGAGCTCCCGGTTGCTGCCTGTTGACTCGGTTTGCCTGTTCCCCCTGATTTTCTCACAACTATTTAGTCGTCGTATTATCTCTTTTCTTTTCTGCTTTAACATTTCGTTCTTGTCTCTTTTCTTTAGAAAAAACAAATATAAATATATAAAAGTATTCGCCAGAAGAGATAGGCGTTTCGTTTTCCCGGGAATTATAAACACCAAGACAACTCGAGGGTCTTTAGAAACTCCTCACACATCAGTTAAGACTGCTAACAAGAGTAATGCCAAGGTACAAAGAAAAATTCAAAACTTGAGAAGGGAAGAATCGCTCCTTCATTTTTCCAACAATTCTAAGACTCTGGAAAAACTGAAGGATCTTGAGAAGCTCTAAATCCGGTCCAGTATAAGCCTATGGATAAAGTGGTGCAACCATATTGGGCAAACTAAGGCAAGGGGCAAAGTGAAACAGCTGTTACCCAGGAAAAACGAAAACACTGAAAGTACAGACAAGTACAAAAGAGACGGAAGATTAGTACACTGTAAAAAGTTTCTCCGAGTAAGGATTAAATGTAACTTCACTATTTGCTACTGGGGTTAATCTTATCTCTTCTGGGATAAGAATAATCCGAATTAGAGGTAATCTTATCTCATTAGATCATTTGAGACAAGATTAATCCCAGTAGCAAATACTGCAAGATTTTTTTTTTACAGTGTATGCTATGCTTTATCCAACCAATCAGCATCTTTTACCATTACAGAACTAGCGAAAGTCTACTAAAACATGCTTCTACCAAGCCAGTCAAACTCTCACTCGGTTCTCAGCTTTTACCGGTAAATCTGGGTGTGGATTTACGCCTGTATACATCACATAAGTTGTGTAACATTAACCTGATGAAGCGTGTTTCACGGGGATGAAAATATGAATTAGCAAAACGAGACAGAAACTATTTTTGTGTGAAGGCTACGATTCTAAGGTCAACAGACACAATTAGGGTCATGAATGCCTTAAAGACCAAATAGATTCGTCATTGACAATTAATTAATTATCATGATTAAAATGTACTTACCTGCAAAAAAACAAACAAAACAAGATCATTGTACATCCTTGCTCAGCTCGTCTAGGATGTATTATGCGAAAAATAATGAAATAAAACCATATATTATATAAAATAATAAAAAATAATTAAAATGAATCACAAGTGCTTACCTGTTCAAAGCCACCAAGAAGCTCAGTTGTGTCCATACTTGAGTTCATCGATAGAACATGCAGGGGGTGTCCTGTCATCTGAGCGAGGGCGCTGACTAAGCTACTTTTTCCGGCGGCGTGGGGGCCAACCTAAGAATATTAATGTTTAAACGAAAAGGGCTGGGATAGGACAATCTAGTTACACATCACGTATTCACTTAAACTGGCTTGAAGACCCGCTGAAAATGCGTTACGTCGTTGTTCCGCTTTTCACGAATGATCGATTTTCAAAAAGTGGAATTTCCGTGTGATTTGTGGTACCTCTATGCGCTTGTATTTTTGTTGTATGCCTTACGAGAAAGATTTATGATTTTCTTGGGTTCAGGCACCAAGCAATCTTCACCTATCTCACCACTGCCTACTGAAAAGCCGCGTTTGTGTTGAGACTAAAATTTTCCGCGTCATAGTTGAATTTACGCTGTGGCGACGGTCGCAGATATTCCCAACGTCAAAACTAGAGCAAATATTGGAAAATGAAAAAATTCCTTTGCAGAATCCAAATGATCCAATGTATTCAATTAAATGACACAAAAATAAGTTGGCTTTTCTGTCAAACTTTAAAGGTTCTTTGAAGGCCTTTTCCGATTTTCCACCACATTCACACATTTGCTACTTTTCAGCTAAAATTACCTCTAAAAAAAAAAACCAGCTCCCATGCATTAAATCCCGCAATATCCATCCACTGCGATATCACAGTACCAATTACGCGCAATGTTGACAAAGAATGACACTAAACTTTGTCTTCGATCGGTTAGACCGAACCTACGAGTGGACCAATCACAAACGACGCAAAGGGCGTGGCAAAGGGAGACTAGGAGCGTGTTCCACCCTTCTAACAGTAGTAACTATTAGTTAAAGTTTTCGTTCCAGCCTCGTGAAAAGTTACTACGCTGACCGTTCAAACCTCCCGAAATAGTAACTAATAGTAACTATTTGCCTCCCACGCTCGGGAGCGTAGTAACTAAAATCAATGTGACGTGACTGGCCCGATCAGCCCGCGAATATTGTGCTGAAAACAGAAGTCGACATCAAGAAGCCAGAATCCATGATGTCATGTGTAATAACTACGGTAAGTAGGGTGGAACACGTTGTATATTTAATTAGAGAGCAAAAGCAGGAAAAGAACTTTGAAAGGAAAAATTAAAAAAGAACTGGGGACAGCGCTTATTATTGACAAGGGAAAATAATGAACAAGTATCAGATTTCAGTTCTGCTTTGGCTCACATTTACGGGTAATAAAGGTCGATCGATAATAGTTGCGATTTTTGCAGATACCATGGTATCTGATACCACGGCCTAAAGTCGTTTTCGCAGTTACCGTGGTATCTGACACCACGGTGAAAAAGCGTTTTTACTGGATGAACATCCACTTTTGCGAGCGTTGTAGCAGCTTTTAGCTTTCTGTTTTCACCGTTTTTTGTGGAGCTCATAACTCTTGAACCAGTGCAGGTATCACCTTCAAACTTGGTCCACTTGTGGGTATTGGGGCGTAGTTGTGCCTTTTGAGCCCCCCCCCCCCCAGATTCAGGGTTAAATGGGCCCAGATTGCCCAGGGAATAATGTTTATAACTTGACCAGAGCTGGACGTAGGACGATGAAACTCCTTGTACTTGTAGATCCTCCGGCTTGGAAATTACTTTCAATGCTGCACCTCTTAAAGTTGGAACTTGGTAGGCTTGTGAGCATTGGGGTCTCTTTTTGCTTTCTGGGGGTCCCAAACTCCACTCCCACTTGATTCAGGGCAATTGGGCCCAGGTTGCCCATTTTTTAATGTGTTTAACTTGACAAATAACTGGAGATAGGGCGATGAAATTTCTTGTGCTTTTAGATCTTAGGGTTGGGAAAATATATTTGGAGTTGAACCACCCTCTACGTTCATGGGCAAGTGGGCCCAAATTGCCCATGAGTTAAGTTTTGGCCCGTTACTAGAATCAAACTCTAAGCTGGTATACTTGAGGATTTAAATACTTGTCTAGATACATCCCCCCCCCCCCATTCATTGGCTGCTGGGCCCTGATTTCCCATGAGTTCAAGTTCGTCTATGACAGGTCTCAAGTTCAACTCTTCTATACTTGTGGAGATACATTATTAGGTAAGGATTTGCGTGTAACAGCAACAACTTGGACCACGCGACGTGCTTCAATCCTTGATGAAAAGTTGGAAACTGGTCGGTTTTGTCATATGATCGATGACACACCGTTCTTAATGAAGTTATGACGAAGGGGGTTGGGGTGCTACGATTTGGTTATTGCACTTGTTATTACCTTGCTAATGGAAAAGAGGTTTAAAGGGTCGAGCTGGCTGGCAAGAGATTCAGTACTGAAGATTAAACTGTTCTTGCAAGATCTTCAAGTCTCTTTGGATATCTAAATGCGGTTTGTTTACATTAAAAGCTGAGACAATTTCAAATTAGGTTATTCCAATACTTGTTTGGTTACTGGAGATCTGAAATGTCTTGCTTCTAACGCTGTTTGTTGTAAGACATTTTACTTTTACACTCCACGTTTGAGCGCTTGCGCATTTGTTGCAATTATCGTGGTATCTGGCCAGTCACCGTGGTAACTGATCGAGATATCTAAAAAACTCATCTCACTTTCATCATCACTAACACAAGAGTCTAGTTTTTTTTTGTCAAATTAGTTATGTCGCTCAAGATGTCAATGGATATCAGTATTTCTTTTTGGATGATTTCTAAACCGCAAATCAGGCAATTGCCGTTTTTGTAATGCAACCGTAGTTTCAGACACCACAGTAACTGTAAAAACGACTAATGTCCAGCTACCGTGGTAACAGATATCATGGTACCTGCAAACACGCAACTAATGTCAGTGTCGCGTTCTTATCAAGGAAGTAGCATATCGGGCTCACGTATACAAAAGGACATCCCTCGACGCTGAGATATATATGGATGCCGGAAACCGCATATCTTCAGACTAGACCAGATTCTCGTAAGATTTCTCTTATCTATCTCTGTAGTCTGTCGTTCAACACAAAGTCATACTTTCGTACCGCCGAGATCTATATCACGATAGGACCCGACCACATTACCACATTTACAGATAAATCAATAATAATAATATTACATTTATTTGTGACACACTGTACAAGTTTAGGATAGTGGAGTATCAAGAGAAAAAATAAAGAAAGTACAAAACATAACACACAACAACTGATAAACACTCGATGAAAAAGCCGGATAAGGCCGTGGCGCGCACCAAGTCGGAAACACCCGTCAGCACCAATATTGGCCTGCACGTACAATTTCGGTAGCTTAGGACCGTAGCGATCTACAAGGCGTATGTTTCGGAACGAGAGGAATTAGCAGTAACGAAAATACTTAATAGAAAATTAGTTAACATAGAATAAAATAGTTAATATAGGACATACCAAAATTGACATCCAGTTCATTTCCACGCAGTGCATAACCGACTCCAGGGACTCGAGGTTTCTATGAAGAAGAAGCAGATCTGAATGACTGTCAGATAATGCCGCGGAATCCTGGCATCGTTCCAGGAACCCATTACCGACTTGCAGGAGCCTTTTGTTACTGAAGACTTTACGAGCGGAGGTTACGTAGGGATGGTCGGAGCCAAATACCTCTTGATAGACCTGAACCACCTATAAAGAAGATAGTGCCTATTAGTGAATTAGTGAAGCTATCTTCCCTCCCGTTCGTCAAAGAGAATATTGCGTCTTTTTTTCGTATTATTCTCGTGCTACTCGGGGGGGGGGGGGGAAGGGGGCATGTATATGGATATATAAATAATAACAATTTATTTTTAACCCACATAATTGTGCAAGACGAAAACAGTGGAGTACAAAAGAAAATATGAAGACATAATTAGGGTAAACACAACACATACAAACAAAATCTACTTAAGAGGCAAACAGACGAATAAGCCCATGAGAGGGCGACAGACGCGCGCACACCATTCCGGACAGTTTTCTGTGAAGAACAGACAATTTCTCCGTGATATCCGGGAGCGAGTACCTACTAATAATTTTAGAATTTCTCTGCCAAGGCGGGAGAAAAAGAAGAAATTTACAGAAACGAAAGTAAGAGGATCGCATAGAGGATCCTTTCTACCAGTTGAGTAAAACGAAGTCAAAAGTTAAAATTTAAATGGTTAGCGAATTAGTGAAACTATCTTTCTTCACGTAACCCCTGCCATAATGTTCATCTAAGGAAATACTGTGTCTTTTCTTCGTGTTCCTCTCCATTTTTTTTTTCACTGGAATGGGGGTGGAGAGCATGGAAACAGATATGTCAGCTGAGTAAAATGAAGTCAAAATTAAAATTTAAATGGTTAGCATATTAGTGAAATCATCTTTCTTCGCGTATCCCCTGCCATCTAGTTCATCTAAGAATATCCTGGGTCTTTTCTTGTTCTTTTCTCGATCGTTTTTCTTGTTCTGTTACTCTCCCTTTTTCTGTTGTTCACTGTGGAAGAAGAGGGAGGGGGGGGGGGGGGGGGTGGAACGGAAACGGATGTCAGTTGAATATAATAAGTCTGAAGGAAAAAATCAGATGGTTACTCTCCATTGTATTTTGTTCGGGAGGGGTTATGGAAACGGATACATCAGTTAAATGAAATGAAGAAGAAAATTAAATGGTTAGTGAATTAATGAAAATATCTTTCTTCCCGTATCCCGTACCATCATATTCAGCTAAGAAAAGACGCGTATTTGGTTCGTGTTGTTCTGCCACCTTCGTGTTCACTTGGGCCTTGCTCCCACCTCTGGTAAAGAGAAGCCAATTTTAAGGTTAGTTTAACAAATCCCTGAATCTGAAAAAACTCCCTCACCCCTAAATGTAGGGCTACAGAGTCCATCTATGAACTTGACCTGTACTCTGACCTCAAGAGTCCCCATGCCAAGTTTGAACAAAATATCTCAACCCCTTCGAGAGTTATCGTGCTAACAGACGGACAACTTTTACGAAGTCATAGATATCCCGTCACTTTTGGGATCCCAAAAACCTCTGGTCAGTTTTTAGCGCAGTTCGGCTAGGAAATTTGCTTCAGCTACATGAAAATTACTACCGTCATTTCCGGATATCTATTCGGACCTCAATATCGTCATATCCGGATATCTATGCCTTAATCCCAAATCACCACTCTAACTTCTCACTCTCTTTTTATGACATAACTGCCTAACTCGGACAGCGATAATTTGACAAATCCACATGAAGTGATGACTCATTCAGAAGGCAAGTGCCAGATTTAGAGTCTGCCTGCTCGAACGACTAGCACGTAAAAAGACTACATGAAGTTAAACAGAAAAGTCAGTTTCTTTTAGTTTATTTTTTATCTTTGTTTATCCCAGGCGCCGTGTTTTGGGATTTTTTTGTTTTTTTTTAACACTGGGTAACCCTTGGTAAAACTTACGTTATTCACGGGGGGTCGGCGACAAAAACTGGTGCACTTTGAAAACCATTTATATCTTTTGCAGGCTTCTATACAGACATTTACGTCTCTGTTTTTCCAAGTCTATTATTTTTCTTTGTTGATTGCTTTAACTGGTTCTATTCTTCTTACTCTTTTACTCCACTTGGTGGTCATTCTTCTGATGTCAAGTTGTTGCTTTTAATGTTATTAATATTTCTCTTTACACTTTTTACATTTACTCCGATATTTCCAGATCTTGTACATGCAGTGTGACAGATAGCTAGAAAAAGTGCTTCCTAACATAAAAGATGGCACCAAACGTCAGTTGAGATTTATTTTGGCGATAATGCGACCCTTCCTGACAGAACCGAGATCATACGAAGAGCGACCGTAAACCCCACTCAAGGGCCTGAGCCATATAGAACTTCTTCTCGATCCGCATGGCGAAACTGTGGAATAACCTTAAAGTTTAACAGAAGGAGCCGACTTATTTTTGTACACAATCCATTTTCTGGAGTATGTTAGGGTATTTTTTTGTATTATTTTCTCTAGCACGAAGCTCAGAGGCTCGGAGGCCGTCCTCACAACGCAAAATCCTACTACGACGCGGAAAATTTGAATCTGAAAACGCGGCTTTTCAGCGGCCAGTGATCATCTCATTTCGCAGAAGGTAGCTCACTGAGTGAACTCTTATTTTTCGTAAATCATTTTCGTCAAGCATACAACACAGGTGCAAGCGCACAATGGTAACAAAAACCTGTCAAGAAAATACCACTACTATCTCGGCCCTTTTCGGTTAAACTTTAACGAAAATACAATAGTCCGTTTCTTTTTACCTATCATTCATTTTCCCCTTTTTGCACCACGGCCTCACTCATTTTGGCCGTTTTTTTTTACGGTGGCCTTTGTCCTTTCTGGACAGGCCTGCGAAGAAAGGAGACTGGCCGAGGTTAGTTGACCAATCGCCTCAGGAGAACGACGCCAGACTCCTCTATACCGAAATTATCAATTATTAATTAGTGCTTGGTAACAAAGATTTAAGGACACCCGTCCTGTGCCACTAAAACCAAAGGAGAAATAAAGGAGCAATTTAAAGTATTTAAAATTAGTATTTATAATATATCCTGAATATATCTAATAACTTTTCTCGAAGAAAAAGCTGGCACTGTCCCAACAGAAAGACGGCAGTTTCTCTAAAGTTTTATCGGTGCTTGGTAACAAAGATTTAGTGTCACCAGTCCTGTGCCACTAAAACTAACGGAGAAACCAAGGAGCATTTTACAGTATTTAAATGAGTATTTATAACTTTTCTAATAACTTTTCTCGGAGAAAAAGCTGGCACTGTCACAACAGCAGTTTCTCTACAGTATTATCGGTTCTTTGTAACACAGATTTAATGACACATTGAGACTCCCATTCTTATCCCAGCTCGCTACGAAGAAACGCTCAACCACTTCATTCCAATTAGTTCCCCATTCTGGCTTTTTGCAATTCCTCTTTTCGCTTCCCTAATCTTTTCTACTGCTGACATTCTAAAGACATTGGAAGATTTCCAAAGACGACGTCCCCTTATGCCAACCTTTCTAAAAAGGGGACAACTGTCAAAGAGACTACTAAGGGCGACTTTGAAACTCTTCTTTGGACTAAGTAAAAAAAACAAAAGACGATGATTCCTTGAAAGCTCAGATTTCAACTGGCAAAAACAAGACCAAAGGTTTGGGTGGGATTCCAAGCTGTGTAACCAAGGTGTACTTTCACCAGGGAGCTGCTACACCTTGGTTCTTCCAGTTTAATCCGCCAGGTAACAATCAGATTCCTGGCGATGACTTATCTGAGTCATTCAAGTTTGAGGTAGAGAATTGGGAGAAAGTTTATTCAGTTCGTTTTGAGTTGGACCTGTGGAAGGTCGTTTCCGGAGAGCATGAAAACTTAACTGCTGTATACATATCTTTTCCTTTATTTCTCAAGTTTAAATACACATCTATGTTTTCTATAACTGATCAACGGTGCCATGTACAGAGTGATGTTGCATAAACAGTTCGTAATAGTGGGTTAAGAGTTAAAGGGTCCGCAGCAGATTAAGGGTCCATAACAGCTGGGTGTTTTATTTTATCCAAGAGCTATCGCAATACATACATCTGGGCAGCCATTCTTCGTAGGTCATGGACGCCAAATGAGGTGGCAATCGTCACGTCCCGCTATTTAGTAATTTAATTCAATAATTTAAATAAGTACTATTTCCCATAAATTTTTTCAGTTTAAGTTTGATACTCTTTATTATACGAACCATCTTTTACATGCTAAACCACACGAACACACCTTTTGCGCAACTCTCTTAATATCCTTTATACATGTAGCTCTTTCTTCTGACTGCAGGAAAGCCCGAATGGGCCTGTGAGGGCAGTCAAAAAACAAAGCTTAACTTTACATTAATTTTCACATACTTTTTTGTAAAAAGAGAAGAAAACTGAAAGAGGAAGAACAAAAAGAAATGAAGGAAGAAAGCAAAGAACAGAAAAAACAACAAAAACAAACAATAAGTGGGAAACCATGCCGTCGTACCAAAATCAACCAATCAACTAAACAAATAGATAAATTTTGTCGATGGTGGTCTGTCCAGAAATGATTCTTTGGTCGGTCCTTGAACTGAGCTAAACTTACCGCATTCTGGATTTCACAAGGAATCGAATTACAAACTGTGGTTCCCATATGCTTTATGAAAAATCCCGAACGTGTAGTGTTTCGCTTGGCTCGCCAGTAGTTCCGCATTTCTTGTTTTATACTCATGATTAAACATGTTCATTTTAAAATAAATCAGAAAACACTGTTGGGCCAAGTCCGCACAGACACTGGTACACAAACGTTCCAATCTGGTAATTAAAGGACAGGGGGCGGATCAAACCATCATGATGGCATATTACCACCACGTAGAATACAAACTGTATTTATATTGAAAAACCCGGAGGTCTAAGTCATTAGTATTTCCATCCATTCCCATTCCTGGCATTCTATCTCTCCTATTGGCAACACCAATTATCACGCTTGTCACGTTTGTTCTCGACACGTGACATATCAGGCTCCCAATCATTGTTTCCAATTCAGTAGACTGGTTACGCCAATTTTGCCACGTTTTTTAACCAAAGCAAGGGGCGGATAGATAGTTATCATTTTTATTTGTCTGGAAACTATCATAGTAAAATCAAAATTTGTCGATATCGTAATTTGCTGTAAGCATAGCCAATTTAAAAGTAGTCAACTATCCCAAAACATCTTAGCAAAAACACTATGTTGTGCGAGGTGTCCTTTAATGCACAAAATTGTTAAAAGAAACCATCAATTCTGCTGGCACGAATCGTAGGATCCCACGCAGAGATGGGCGAATTTTATCATGAAAGGACTCGAATCCTAATCCAGGGCTAGGTACGAATCCGAATCCACCATTTCATGCTGAGGATTTGAATCCAGAATCGAATCCGGATTCGAATCCGACCTTAAAGGACCCCTCTTGCTTATTCTGCTTTTTATAATATACCTAGATCCCATACAGAATTGTAAGCTTCTAAAATCCCCACATTTCTCCACTGTCTCGTTTTGTGCCTATGAATTTTTAGCGCTTTTTTGGCCTTGCCGAGTTTTGCCCGTCACACAACGAAACTTTTGCCAGAATCTTCAACATCGGCTGACAACTCTTTCACACATAAGGATCTCAGAAGCATCTGTTTATTATTTCTTTTATTTGCTTAGTTTTCCCACTTTTTAACCACGGCGCGTTCAGTTTTCAAATGTTTTGCGTAGCCGCCGCGTCGGAGAGCAGGAAGGCTGGAGATAATCGACAAGCGCTAACAAGAAAATCGCTAATTTTAGGTGGAAAGTAATGGTATATTCGAAAACGTTTATTTCTGATCCATTTCATTGGGAAAAGATCATTTCTAGTAAGAATTGTGCTTTAAAAAAAATCAAATAATGTGCAAAATTTATACTTTAAAGCACAACTCTTACTAGAAATTATCTTTTCCCTATAAAATGGATCAGAACAAACCTTTTCGAAAATACCATTACTTTTCACCTGAAACTACCGATTCTCTTGTTAGCGCATGCCGATTATATCCAGCCTTCCTGCTCTCCGACTCGGCGGCTGGGAGCGAAAGATTTGGAAACTGAACGTGCCTTGGTTAAAAAGTGGGAAAACTAAGCAAATAAAAGAAGTAAAAAACAGAAGATTACCACATCCTTATGTGTGAAAGAGTTGTCAGCGGACAATGAAGATTCCGGCAAACTGTTCGTTGGGTGACGGGAAAACTCGGCAAGGCCGCAAAAGTGCTAAAAATTCGTATTTACGAAACGAAACAACGGACAAAGGTGGGGATTTTAGAAGCTTATAATTCCATATGGAGCTTAGTATATCATGAAAGGCAGAATAAGAAAGAGTGGTCCTTTAAGCATCAGAGGTGATAAAAAAGGCACTGATATCTAAGGTATTCAGATAACGTGATAGATTTCTGAGGATGGTTGGTGGTAGAGATAAAAAAAGGTGGGTTGCCTAAGCTGACTGTGTAAAAATTGAAAAACGGAAACTAGAAGGAACTAGAAATTTGACCGGATTCGTCAGATTGAGGGTTTGGAATCCGAATCCAAATCGAACCTGACAAGCAGAAGATTCCGTGGTCCGAATCCGGATTCGGATTCGCCCATCTCTGATACCACAGAGCTGCCCATCAAACCCCTCAAATATGAAAGTTCCATGCACCTAGAGAGAAAACGATTCAAACTAAACGTGAACCAAACCTTAACCCCCTCTTCCGTTCATTTGTTTTTTACCCGCGTAGCATGTTTTCTATAGAAAAAAATTTCAGGTCTTTCACTTTTTGGGCTGCGACTCCTACTGGACTAGGTAACGCTGATATTTGCTGAAATTCTTTAACGTTACCTTTTATTTCCAGAACAAAATAATCATACAAAGTTCAAAATCAAAAGAATCAACAAATTCATTTTTTGTATCAATTTCTACTATAATTCCTACTAACTCTTACTTTCATTAATAATTTGTACACTTTCTTTCGTACCTGCAATCCCGAGAGTAAAGCAAAATTAAAATCATCTAGTTCTAACTCAATAATTGTTGTTCATTGTTGACTTACCATTTCTTTATCCTTCGACGTCCTCATTCTATCCGCGTAAATCAGCTTAACGTAATCTCCCGGATTATTCAGGACCGTTGAAGCTCCAGCCACGTGTCTTCTTTTTGAAATGGCCTCGCACCACCGGAACATATCCCTCAGGTTCAACTCCCAAGGTCCCCCCTTCTGACCCCATCGGTTCAACTCGAGAATTTCGTGTTGAAGTCGACTGTTGAACTCGATCATCTTGTCGATAATATCGTGTGGGATGTTGAAAAGGGCTTTGAGGATGAACTCAAGGTCGGTGGCGAGAAGCGGCTCAACATGGACCTGCAAGAAACGGCACAGTCGAACACTAGTCGCAGTGATGCAGACGCCTAACTGCAGGCTACTCCCAGATTTAACAAACTCTTCGATTCTGCAGGATTTTTTTACATGATTACAAACCCCTCCCGGCTGTTTGTAGCCCCACTCGACCCCGTTAGCTTCGACAAGAAACATGGTAAAACGTTTCCAACGACTGGATGAGAATATTGCATACTTGAAGTGAGAATGTAAAGGATTGGATGGACTGATGGAAGAAGTGCCTTCAGGATGAGTGCGGACGAGGAGTGGATGGTAAGAGGGATAAAGGATGAATGCTTTACGGAAGTTCAGTAGTTGGGACGATTCCTTAAAGGACTCCTCGTAGTATTTCCTCTTCAGCTTAAAGTATTTTAAAATATATTAATGCTTTAAAACTAAGCTGTGCTTTCAACAAATAACCCACGGCATTGGCTGTTTTAAGACTTTTCCGAGACCCGTTGACTTACAGCGAAAACAGGCAAACAATTTACATAACCATTTTTTCTGATAAAAAAAACTTCACGCAGACAACCGTCGACAGCGTGGTTACACATCGAAGGTAGCAAAACGCGGCAAGTGAGAAAATCAGCGTGGTTTTGTTAGAGGGGTTAGAATGTACCGTACGAAATTGGGGTCTACGGGTTTAGAAATACATGGAGTGATTATGAAAGTAGGTTGTGTTAGTGTAATAGGTCTATTTTTCGCTTGGTTTTGAGGGCAAAACTAAGTTTTCCCTAAACTGAACGTTTGCATGCTGCATACCGTAGGAAAGGTAGTTTTTTTCTTTCCTGCGTCTGATATTCCATTATCGATAAAGTACTGTTCTATCGTCTCTACGAACATGATACCTTGCTGTTTGCTTTGCGTTTCCCTTGAATGAAATATATGCCTGCAACTCCCACTGTTTCTTTCCAGCACCTACTGGGCCTTCACTGAAAGGTCTAATGATTAGTTGTGTTTTTGATCCGAATTCCCCTCGCGATTCTCCTCCGAATTCTCCTATTTCGCATTTTTGGACTATTCAGATGAAGCGAATTCTCCTTTTCTTGCGTTTTTGTCAGAATCGAGAACGGGGAAAGCCTCACGATTCTGCAGAATCGAGAAGCTGCTCCGATGGCGATTTCTCGATTCTCCTCTCTGCGTTCTCCTCCCTGGTTGGTCGACATATTGCGGGTGCTCAATATGCATAAACACGTATAACCGGTTTCGGACGAGCTCCAAAATCAGTATTTTTTTTTTATCAAAAGCGAGAATGGAGAAGTCAGAGGAGCAAAAACGGTAATTTGTGCGAGAATCGAGAATTCAGAAGCGAGAATTTGGAACGGAGAATTTGGATCAAAAACGCAACTATTCTCTACAACCTAATATTTTTTCCGTCTTCGTTGAACGAAGTTGCTGCGTTGCCAAATGCCTTTCTTCTAAGCACCTGCTGGCCACGGCCAAATTGTTTTTGCACACCTTCCGTTTCCAATTTTCTTTTGCACCTTTCCCGGACTTATTTACGCTACCAGGTTAACCCAAATAGCTTGAGCGTGACTATTTGCGCCAGCGTTTTTCCGTTGCCTTTATTTACGCCTTTTCGGCTTTTTGAGTCAGGTAATTCTTCAAGAAGAAATAGAAGTAAGTGGATGACATTTGATATTGACTATTTCGGTCGGATTGGATGTATTTTGATGTTAGACACGCAATCCTTGTGATTTAGTCTTTATTTACACAAGCTTACTCGGGGTGTTCGCAAATAGCAAGGTATCCTGTAATCACCAAAGTCATTTCCAATCACGTATTCATGAAGTATCCAATGACGGTACTCATAATTAGTCCGTCTTTTATCGCTAATTGTCACAGCGAAAAGTTCTTCAGTCCCTTGCTTAAGAACGCTTGGTTGCAACAGTTTCAACTTCTTTGTTTTCAATCGTACGTCTCATACTCAGCTGAATAACTATACAGCTACAGCACTCAGTGATCATTTACGTTTTCTTTTTCTCGCTTGAAATGTGTTGCTTTGTAGCACAAGATGGTTTGATGCCTGAAATCTTGTCTCATCTTGACAGTAAACACAGTAGACGGTGATTTTAATCATGAGTTTATGTCAACTTGCAAAAGTCAATCTTGCAAATATTTTGACTGTCATCTTTCATTGTATTTTTTTTTTCTTGTTTGGAATGTGCTGCTACCATAGATAGGTAGATTTATTGATGCTGACCTGCCCAAGGGCTTACCTCCATTCACTCAACTCCCCAACCGCGTGAACATCACTCTCGTTGTGACACCCTGCTATGTAGCACACGATCGATGCCCAAAATCTTGTCTTGTTCTTGACGTTGTTTTTGGGCTCCCAAAACGGAAGTGGAGGGATACCTATGACATCGCAAAAGTTGTCCGTCCGTCTGTAAGCACGATAACTCTCGAAGGGAATGAGATATTTTGATGAAACTTGGTGTGAGGATTGTTTGGGTCAAGGGTAAGGTCGAGTTCGTAGATGGACTCTGTAGCCCTATATTTGGGGGTGGGGGAGGGGGTTCAAATTAAGGGACAAACAAAATATTTTTAAACAGCTAATGTGATAGTCGATTACGGGGTAAAAAGACATGCTGAGCATGATGGTGACAATCATTTTCTCGCCGGACAAGTAGTTCGTCCGGAATCCGGCAAAAACCGGAAAGTTTATTAAAAGTTAAAGTTTCATTTGAAGTTGATAAATGTTTGATTTAGGGGTAAGAAGACATCCTGAGCACGATGGTGAAAACCATTTTCTCGCTGGACGAGTAGCTCGTCCGGAATCCGGGAAAAACCGGAAAGTTGGTTCAAAGTAAAAGTTTCATTTGAAGTTGATTAAATGTTTGGCTTAGGGGTAAGAAGACATGCTGAGCATGATGGTGAAAATCATTTTGTCGCCGGACTAGCAGTTCGTCCGGAATCCGGCCAAAACCGGAAAGTTGGTTAAAAGTAACAGTTTCGTTTGAAGTTGATTAAATGTTTGATTTAGGGGTAAGAAGACATGCTGAACCCGATGGTGAAAACCATTTTCTCGCCGGACAACTAGTTCGCCTGTAATCCGGCCAAAACCGGAAAATATGTTAAAAGCAAACGCTTTATCTGAAGTTGATTAGATGATAGATTTAGGGGTAGGAAGAAACGCTGAGTCTGTATATGATGATCATTTTTTACCCGGACATATAATTAGTCCGGAATCCGGTTGTACCCGCATTTTTTTTTTAAGTCAAAATTTTATTTAAAGTTGATTAGATTTCTTTATAGGGATAAGGAGATACGCCGGTTTCGTTTCTGAATTTCCTTTTTTTTGCTGGACTAGTAGTTCGCTCGGAATCGCTTCGGTCAGTATCGTCAAAATAGATATGGCTTATAGAGGTATAGATAGATAGGTAGATAGAATATCTGAACTTGGTTTTCTCCGATGATTAGTCTGGCCGAATTGTCTGGATCAAATCTTAGATTTTTGGGATCTCATCGACACCTTTGGTCTTGTTTATCAAGCAAGATCTGAACCAAAAGTTGCAAACATAGGTTATATTTGTGTTCTTCTCTCCTCTTCTCTTGTTTCTTTGTTGAGACATTCGGTTAATCTGTTTGCTTTTTAATTAATATCGGTTAGTTTGCTGTCCTAGCCAAACAAAACCTTTTATCATCCTTTCATATCTACGCCAACTTTTTGTGTGGAGATTATCGTAATACAACTGACCGTGGGTCATAGGAGGATCTGCATTACATACCTGTTCGAAAAAAGTTGTATTCGGTTATTCTGTTTGCTTTTTAATTAATGTCGGTTAGTGTGCCGTCCTAGCCAAGCAAACCTTTTTGGGCTCCCCTCGCAGGAATATCATATCAGCTGTGGATTTCTGTTTATAAAGGTTAACTTAAGACATCGAGGTTGATATCGGAAAATAACACCCGAGGCGGTCATTGAAAAGAGCCTATCAAAGCCAAATGGCCATCGAGGTTGTGATCCCGATATGAACCGAGAGAACCGAACCGAGAACCGAGGTGCGTTAACTGTTATAACTCTTTTCAACAGAAGTCATCTCTGGAGGCTGATATGACTTATATCATCCTCTCATATCTACGCTAACTTTTTGTGTGAAGATTATCGTAATACAACTGACGGTGGGTCATAGGAGGATATGCATTACAACCTGTTCGAAAAAAGTTGTATTCGGTTAATCTGTTTGCCTTTTAATTAACATCGGTTAGTGTCCTGCCCTAGCCAAGCACACCTTTTTGTGCTCTCCTCGCAGGAATATCATATCATTTGTGGACTTCTGTTTAAATACAGTTAAACGAAACTGACCACTAACAAGCCCAATTCTGAATACGGAATTAACCAGCCTCTATCTGTTTTCGAAATACTATCAGCTCTAGGACTCCGCTGCGGGGATGCTCAGCCTCCAAAGCGAAGAAGGCTTATACCTGCGTTGTTTCGATAAGCGCCTTATCCTCCAAGCAAGAAAAACATCCAAACCGGAAATGAGAAAGCCCTGAAAATAACCCACCCACGGACTAAGTAACAACACAGCAGAGGGATGACAAAACAGTGGGGAAACTTCCCCTAAACGGTCCTTACTTTTGTCCTATCCCGATGAAAAATTTATCTCAAAATAGTACTATGAAGTAGTACGAAAAAGTTGAATGCAGTACTAACGATGCTACTACATGCTTCTGCTTCAAGGCTACCTTGTTACTGCATACTACTATATGCTACTATTAGCAAGACTGGATGCTTCTATGGTAAGACAGGATGCTACTGGATACTACTACATAAGATTGGACCAGTCTGAGGCACATTAAATGATAGTACTATTTGCTATTACATAGTATTACATGCAACGTTTTCGTACTACTACCATACTACTACGCAGGCTACAAATTTTTCATCGGGATGTTTCATTGGCGAATAGCCATGATGAAAGTGTGGTACATATAGTGTGCGGGCACGAGGAACAGAGGGGATGGTGTTCCTACGTAGACACGACAAAACAGCGAAACGAAAAAACCGTCAGTACACGACGGAAGGAAGACCGCCGCTAGATGGACACGACGATACAAGTACCAACATTAAACGGACACGACGGTATCAGTACCGACACTACATCGACACTTTTTGGCTTTCGATTTAGTGTCGGAATTTGTCCTCTTAGTGACGTGTCCGCGTAGTGTCGTTCGATGTACCGTCGTGCCTACGTCGTGTCGTCCGACGTAGACACGACACTACATAGACAGACACTAAAGAGACACGACACTAGATAGGCAGGTTCGTAGTGCCGAATAGTTTGTCTCTGTAGCGTCCTTCAACGTACTGGCGTGTCTACGTAGTGTCGTTCGACGTCTTGACCTGTCTACGAAGTGTCGTTTCGACGTACTGACGTGTCTACGTAGTGTCGTTCGACGTACCGTCGTGTCTCCGTAGCGCCGTTCGACTTACCGACGTATCCAGTGTGTCCACGTAGTGTCGTTTTTGTATTGTCTACGTTTTGCCACGAAATTTGTCCATATAGCGTCGGATTTTTTCCACTTACTGACGTGTCTACGTAGTGTCGTAACTACTTAGGGGCACACACCCGAATAAAGTGAACGGAGGTATGTGGACAGCGTAATGATGGTGATGCAATCTATACCTTATATAATATTTCTTGTTAGAAAAACTTGTTATTTAAAATGAGAATGTTTGATTACTGAAATTAGTGGCGGACGATAGCTCGATTTTTGAAAATATCGATATTTTCACTTTCGATATTTCCGATAGCTTTTTTCGCTATTAAATACGTCTCGTTTCGCCAAAAATTTAAGAACGAACATTGCCGTCAAACAGCATTTTGCATCATCTTCTGTCAAAAACTTCGAATATTATGAAAAGAAAAATATCTTGCTCCAACGGGTTAGTTATGTCTGATTACTTACAATAATCAGAAAATTTACAAATACCATTTTCGATACCGATAGTTTCAACATCGATGTGATCCGATATCTCGTTATCTACATCGAATATCGTCCAACAAAAACTGAAATCTTGTCTGGTTGCAACTATGGACAACAACAGATAATGGGTGGGTCGCAGGGGGGGGGGGGGAGTGAAGATTGAGTTAGGATTTTGATGTGGACCAGACTAACCTGAGTGAAGCGGTTCAAGAAGGACTTCGGAAGACCTTTTCTGGCGCCCCCCTGCCGCTGGGGGTTTTGGCAAGCGAAGAGCTTGGTCTTCTTCGGGTCGAGTTGGAAGGAGCGTCCCAACTCGGGTATGTATAGCTCCCCACGGTGATCAAGCACGGCGTTCAAGCCTTCCAAGACTGACTGGGATGCCAAGTTCAGCTAAAATGAATAAAAAATTATTATTGTCTGTGCTCGTTGGATATTCTGCAGATCAGAATTGGTGGTGACTCACGTTTCCGACTCGGTGCACACCAAGACCTCGTCCGGTGTTGGTCAGTTGTAATCAGAGACGTTACTAGCCAAAATGTTTGAGGGGGGGGGGGGGGGCACAATATTTATTGACAGGCTGGTCATTTTTACCGATTGTTTTTTTTTTTTTCTTGCAGAAAAACAAGTGACAAAACACTTTGACGAAAAATCGACCGACTTTCAGAAAACGGACTGTTTTCATGCACAAAAAAGAAATATTTTATGAAAATAGCGGCGCTTCATCGGCTATTTTCTACCGACTGGCCGACATCATTGGGGGGGGGGGTGCGTCCCCCCATACGTGACGCCCCTGGTTGTAATTGTGTGTTATGTTTAGTACTTTCTTTATTTTTCTCTCATTACTCCACTATCTTGAACTTGTAAAGTAGGTCATAAACAACTTCTTATTATAATTACTTGCAGATGAATTAAAAATAACTAATAGCCTAATGATAAATGATCGCATGAAAAGGCCATTTGGCCTCTTAATGACTCGTCGAAAATCAGAGTTGTCGGATGAGTTCTTTCGGGCATTAATTAGGACCTATTCCGGCCATTCCCGGAGGCTGAAGCAATAGTTGCATTTTTGCAGATACCATGGTATCTGATATCACGGTTTAAAGTCGTTTTCGCAGTTACCGTGGTACCTGATACCACGGTCAAAAGACGTTTTGCAGTTATCGTGGTATCTGGCTAGTTATCGTGGTATCTGAAAAAGTCATCTCACTTTCCTTTCAACAAACTTTGTCAAATTGGTGGGAAAGAAGTTTCGCACTTAGTGATGTAACTGGATATCAGTTTTCTTTTTGGGATGACTTCGAAAAGTGCAATTTCGGCATTAGTTGTTTTTGTAGAGCAACCGTGTATCAAATACCACGATAACTGCAAAAACGACTAATTGCAGATCCAGTTACCGTGGTAACAGATACCATGATATCTGCAAAAACGCAACTAATCTTTCTAGAAACGGAGAGATAAAACTTCATCCCCAACTGCCCGATGGAAAGTTTGTAGCCTGCGTAGTTGTATGATAGTTGTACGAAAAAGTTGAATATATATTGATGTGTATTGGTACAGAATACTATCATTTAATGTGCCTCAGACTGGGCCAATCTTAAGCAGTAGTATCCAGTAGCATCCTGTCTTTCTAATAATAGCATGCAGTAGAATGCAGTAACACGGTAGCCTTGGTATAGAAGCATGTAGTAGCATCAGTTCGTACTGCATGTTACTTTTTCGTACAATTTCATACTACTATTCTGAGATAAATTTTTCATCGTGTGGGTCGTCCCTTATGGAGGTGATGGAGGAGTAATGGCAGAAACCGTTTTTCCAAAGACATTAGTTGCGATTTTTGCAGATACCATGGTATCTGTTACCACGGTAACTGGAACTGCAATTAGTCGTTTTTTGCAGTTACCGTGGTATCTGATATACGGTTGCTCTGCAAAAACGACAATTGCCGAAACCGCGCTTTTCGAACTCATCCCAACGAAAAACTGATATTAGTGGCGTTTTTGATCGCCGATTAGCTCGGCGATAGCGTAGCCGTCTGACTTTTTGTCGTTTTTGACGTTCACCGGAAGCCGATTGCCGTAGCTGTATATCTTAATTTCTGTTTTTGTTCTGATCGGCTAACGTCTATCGCCTGAACTCCTGTCCATCGCCGATCGGCCAAGGACTTGGGATTTCGTTTGACGATTTGGCGTTTCTTTCAAAAATGGAGGGAAATGAGGATTATGTTCTTTATGTTCTGCGTTATGAGAACAGCATCTTTGAAGTCCAGTGTGAGTAGACATATCCAATGTGTAGTTTATGTTATGACAGAAGTACACTGCCAGCAAAACAAAATCCCGTTTTTGCGCACCCAAAAACAACGGCGAACGCCAAAGGCTATCGGCTATCGAAAACAGTAAATAAGCTCGCTTCGTCTACTGGTGAAATTTCATAGGCGATGAAAAACGCCACTATTCAGTAGCATCACGAAGTGCCAAACTTCTTTCCCACCAATTTGACAAAACTGATGAAGTGAGATGACTTTTTCAGATACCACGATCAGTTACCACGGTCGGACCGTGGTATCTGAATATCAGATACTGCGATAATTGGCCAGATACTACGATCACTGCAAAAACCCCTTTTGACCGTTTTCAAAAGAGTGTGGTGGACTGCGGGAATGCCCTCCCGTCTGAAGTAGTTTGAGTGCCTTAAACGCCTTAAAGAATTCCCTGGACAACATGTACGCTGAATAAATGTATGATGCAAAGTGTTTTAGACGTACAATATAGAGTGCAATGACCTATTTATCCTCACTTATACTATATACGTATAGTCAGTATATAAAATGGGGCCGAGCTAACGAGCTCAGTGCATAAAATGGGGCCGAGCTAACGAGCTCGTACCCCTGCCGGCTCCCAGTGATCGATTTATACGAAGTATTTTAAATTAAAGAACTTGAACCTGACAAAACGCATATAATATGTGGGATACTTTATACCACCGTTTATGTTATCCCGGTAAATCCCCAACCCTTAATTATTAATTCTGTTTTAGTTAAAAAGTTAGCGTTCCTTCAGCTTAGGCCACAACTAGGTGTTATATTTTTTTATTTTTTTTCGTGTGGAGAGTTTGGTATGGCGTGTGTAAGTATACGGAATGGAACAAGTCTTTCTTTTGTGTGCGTAGTACAGAGGAGCGACTCATTTATATTATCTGCATATAGTCAGTGTTCAGAGTCGGTCATAACCTGAACCTGACTTCATGACATATTTCCAGGAGCTTAATGATTTAAGGTTGGAGTTGCTCCACAGAAATACAGTTGACGAGCAGAGTTTCCAAATTACCTGCTCATTAGCAGATGTTTTGGTACTATCAACAAGAGCTGAAAGCCCATATGGCACTTGTAAGAACAGTTAGCATGTTTGTCAGATACCGTTTGCAGTTGTCAAGGCTGCATCTCTCTCCCGATACTCATTTCATCAGAAAATCGGCTTGATCTACTAAACCTGAAATGGTTATTCACGAGATTTCTTGCACCCCCCTCCAGCTCCCCCCCCCCCAGTTATCGGATTCGTTCCAGACTTGAAATTGATCCTCTGAGATACTTGTCAAGTTTCATTCACGTCCGATCACCCGTTCTAAAGTAATGCATGTCACTAGATCCTGGATTCCCCATCCCTCCACTCCCCCCAGTCACAGTATCGGGGAAGGAACCTACGTATGTTTCTATTTTCCGAATTCCCCATCCCTCCACTCCCCCCGCGATGGCTGGATCGGGGAAGTGACTATTTCCAAGTTAATCTGGTCGGTTCCCTCATCTGCCTTCCAAATTTTATTGTGCTAGCTTATGTGGAAGCGTTTCAGGAGATTTCCGGTGTCCCCCTCCACCCCCCACCCCCCCACAGGTATCGAATCTGGTCCGGATTTGAAACTGAATACCCGAAACACTTGTTCTTGACACACGTCAAGTTTCACGCATGTTATGCATGTTAATAGTTTCCGGATTCCCCATCCCTTCACTCCCCCCACTATGATCGGATCTGGAAAGTGGTTTTTTCTAAGTTAATCTGGTCGGTTCCCTGATATGCCTGCCAAGTTTCATTGTCCTAGCTCATGTGGAAGCGTTTCACGAGATTTGTTTAGTTTAAGTTTAGTTGGCATCAGAGCAAAATAGCTCTAGTTATTTTAATCTGGTTAGCACTTGGTCTTACTTTAATCTTTAAACCGTAAATGTTCCCACATTCGCTTATAAATACAACCGAGCGTAACGCAGTGGTAGAGCGCTGGGCCTCTACCACAGAGATCGCTGGATCGATACAGCTTTTGGACATTTGGCTCTTTTGCTCCCCTTTTGCTGCCGTTGTTCCTAGTTTCCAGACTCCCGGATTCGGGGAAAGTCGGATTGGGGAAGTGATTATTTGTAAGTTAATCTGGTGGGGTGCCTCATACGCCTGCGAAGTTTCATCGTCCTAGCTTGTGTGGAAGTGCCCGAACTAGAAAAACCTGGACCGACAGCCCGACCGACAGACCGACGGACGGACGGAAACTGCGACAGCTATATGGCACTTGGCCGGAGGGCAAGTGCCATAAAAACCTGTCACTATTTGTCCAGGCGGGACTGCGACACAGGCCCCTTTTCATGTAAAGTATTTTGATTATCTAGTTACTTTTCTTTGTGTTGTATTTCACAAAGTGTGTTAAATATGTAGTTATTTATTCTTTGCATTTGATTTTATGTACCATGGCCCTGTGGGCTTTCCGTGTAAAATACATACATATTGGCACTGGATGGAAAGGCCATTGAAGAGCTAGATGGCGATGCGCCTCTTACGGCCTTGCAAACCATCAAGTTTAGCTTTAAATTGTGTCTGACAAAGTTTTCGTACGAATATGAGAACTGTATCAACTAAGAGAGAGATTTTTCTGAGAAAATTACCAAAAAAACAAGTGAAATCCAGGTGATTTTTTTATGTAATAATTGTATATATTCAAGTATTCTAACACGTCAAATGTAAAGGTAGACGTATTTAGTGCCATGTCGTCGCCTCCAGTTAGATCAATAAAAATATCTATCTATCATCTATTAATTTCTATCTATATATATATATGATGATCGCTTGCCAATTCAACAACACCACTCATGCGAAAATGTCCCTATCTTACACCTCAACTTGTTTGTGCAACAGCTTTATATATATATATATATATATATATATATATATATATATATATATATATATATATATCTGTATTGAAAAACCCAAAGGCCATATACAGGATGAACAAACAACTCATAGGAAACTAAACAAAATAACAAGCTAAGAAACAGCACTTCTCAACTCCAGTGCTTTTTGTACAAAATAATCTCATCTCATCTATTCTCTAACCCCTCACCCGCCACTTACCTCATCTAGAACAATCCAATGTCCCGCCTTCAAAGCTTGTAAGAGGGGTCCGTCCCTCCAAGCAAATTGACCTCCAACGCCCCCCTCAACAGGTAAATCAGCACCAAACAGGTCGGAGACGTCCTGCAACAAGAGAAAGGCATTAGAAAGGAAGGGCGCTCAGGGGGGGAGGGAGGGTCAATGGCAAGGGAAACATCCACGGATGTTATCCTGCCAGTAATGATTCCTTTAATTTCTAAGATGTTGATTAAAAAGTATCCAGCGCGTCCTTGAGACACGAGATCAGACATAGCTAGTGTTGGGACAAGTATTCAAACTTTGAACTTCAGTATTTCGTGTTAAGTATTGTATACTTGACAACAAATGTACTAAAGTAGTACTTGAGTTCTAAGTGGCGACTTTGTAAGGTTCAAGATTTTAAGGTTTTGCTTTAAAATTCTGTACAAAATGGCCATGTATAGAGGGCCAGACTCGACTAACAAAAAAAAAAAAAAAAAAAAAAAAAAAAGTCGTTCATGTCGTTAGCGTAAGTTAATTCATAATTTCGGCGTGCAAAATGTTATTCGGTCACTGGAGAGGACGTCGGCGTCTCTGCTAAAAACATCTAGTCATCCGGCTCATCATCTACATGTTTTTCAGCATTTTTTTAGGCCTAATTAGAAACCAAGTCCAAATTCTCGTCATAAATTTGATTTTAATTTGTGTTGTTTTCCTATTTTCCGCTGTCAGTTCGTGCATTTGGTGGGTCATAAATTAAAGATGTGTATATATATGTATATATATATCCAACAAATATATGAATAAGAACGTTGGAGACATCGTTTGGCGGAATGCCATGAGTTCAGGATTTGCGCGAGGAAATGTTTTGGGTGAGAGAATGTGAGAAAATTTATTTGTCTCTTCAGATGCGATGTTATTCTCGGTTCTTTGCTGTTCCTTGTATTCTTTCTTATAGCGATGAGTCGGCTTTTCTACGCAATAAATCTTGCTTACTATCTATGCCCTTCCTTTTTTCTAAATTCTTGGTATCTGCTTTCCACACAGGTGAGTTTAATCCCGATATCACAAACTGACAAACTATCCCCGAATAAATCCCATCGCAGTTATCGCGGTGACAGTACACAACAAAATGCTTCCAAGCAACCCATAACGAAGGCAATGCATATCTCTTTCACGAGCTTAAGAATCCGAGAGAGATTCATTCCCAAACAGTTGCCTAGATGAAGCAAGAATTCAGTTCAAATTTCTATGCATAAAAAGAGCTGAATTCCAGGCGTTCTCCATATTTTCTTGCAGACTTGGCAAAAGCTAAGAGTTGGATGACAAAAGGATCCCCCCTCCCCCATAGACAGAGTGGTATCCGGAAGTGGCCGGGTGAAAGGAGGATCCCTGGAAAAAGCTTAAATACCGAATCCCAAATCCGATTCTATCATTACTGTTTAAAGTTTAACTGAAAAGGCAGTTTATTTTTACATCTGATATTTGGATACACTGAAACATTTTGACCCATCTAAGGAATTTCGTATTTTTTTCACTCGAGGCCTTAGTAATGGTTTTCGGCTACTTGCACGACAACCCTGAATTCATCAAGAGGGGAGATTTTGAATTGCAAAACAAATCTGCATTTGCAGGATTAAAGACACTAAAAGCGGAAAGGCCAAGGAGGAGGATGTCTTGCAAGGGATGGGACGTTTTTAATGTATTTTTCAGTAATGGTTTAGTTGGTAAATATTTCAAACATAGAGGTACCACAAAGTCGAAAGGTAAGTTCATTCGATGAAATCCATTATCTGTGGACAGCGGAAAAACAGAGCAACGAACTTTTATCGGGGCTTCAACGCCTACTGAAGTATATATACCTTCAGGCCAATGTAATTTGATCTGCAATTACTAGTTTTTGCAGTTATCGTGGTATCTGATGCTACGGTTGCTCTGCAGAAACGACAATTGCCGAAACGCGCTCATATGATATCCAAACTGATATTCAGTCTCATCGCTAAGTGCCAAACTTCTTTCCAACCAATTTGACAAAATCCTAGTCTCTTTTGTTGGTGATAATGAAAATGAGATGACTTTTTCAGATACCACGATCAGTTACCACTGTCAGACCGTGGTATCTGAATACCAATACCATGTTATCTGGCCACATACCACGACAAATGCAATAACACCTTTTGACCGTGGTATCAGATACTACGGTTAGCTGCAAAAACGACTCTAGACCGCGGTATCAGCCGGTATCAGACCACGGTATCATGATAGAGTTTTGACTGATAAATTTGTAATAAGTTTATATTTTATATATAGGTTATTTGGGGGAAGCACAGTAAATGCAATATGGGCTTTATTCTTAAAAGTTAAGTAACGTAAATAGTTTAAAAGTGGGTAAACATAGATTAAAATTAACGTCACTGAGGGATGGAGGAGTAAGCACAAAGAGCACGTAAGTTAAATTAGAAAAGATGCTACGGGTATTAAAAAAAATTGTGTTAAAAAAAAAACAAAAAAAAACCCATAGCATCTGTAAAGACGCAACTCTTAGGCGTATTCTTGCCGTTCCCCGAGGACTCCTCGGGGAATCGAGAATAGAAGGGAACGGCGAAAATAGAGGGAGTCACTCCACGAGTACTCCGCGTACGAAAAACAACGAGAAAACGGGGAATGCTTCCAAAATGGATTTTGTTCTAAAAATATAAATATGCAGTTGACAGTATTAGTCTGGATCCACTTTATTTTTGGTTTTGTTTATTCTGATTGTTCTTAATTAATTTTACATTGCACCAACACCAGCAAAAACTGATCCGCCTCTGAGTTCGAAAGGGAGTCCTTTCTGATGGTGGTGATGATAATCGGAGCATTCCCCATCCGTGCGGACTCGCGAGAATATAGGGAGGGAGTCCCCGGGACAAACAAAAATGCGGGACTCCTCAAGTGTCCTCGGGGAACGGCGAGAATACGCCTCTTGTCTCAAAACAATGACTGTTGGTGAACAGTGGAAATTGACAAGGGTGTATTTTGGACACGGCTGCTGTTTTTGCCGCTCGAGTGTGTCGTTGGGAGACTAGAGATTTTTCTGCATTTTGGATACTTGTCACCGAAGCACAGCACCAGCTCTAACTCCAAGCAATTTTCAAGGATGAATTCACAAAATCAGACATTTAACGACGAATCTCTCATTGTTTTCCCACAAGTTCATTTCCAGCTTGAGCGGCTCGAGTCTGAAGAGGAAACTTGCCAAGAAGGCCGAAATATAGCTCGAATAAAATGTAGCTGACGTTTCCGTCTTGCGGTGTCATACATGATTCGCATTCAGGTTGGGCCAAAGGAATATTTATAAATAAATCAATTTCCAATAATATAAACAAGCCAGCCTTCCTTCCTAAAAACAACAACACAACAAATCTAAAAAAAATTGTCTCTATATTCGCAAAATTCAAAAAGTAGAAGTGAAAAAAAAATCGGCTGCATTATCGTCTAGTTCTGGATGGTTTCGAACAAAGTTTCCCCCACTTTCACTGACAGAATCTCACAACTCCCGACACCGTAAACTTTTCTTTATGAGCTCCTTCCCATATCTCCTTCACGACAATCGACCAACATGTCGTTTCCCAACCAGGAATCCAAGTCGACTCAGCAACTTGTTTCCCTGGCGACTATACCGCAGACATGGGACAGTGAAGGCGGTTTATTCAGAACCCCAACGCCGTGGCACGAAAAATCAACTGTTTCCGGAGCTCCTAGTTATAAAACATAAACATGCTTTCAACGCCAAACGCGGGCTGACAGGGGTTACTAGGACCGGGGGAAGACCGGGGGAAGGAAGGTATGCTTTATCAATATTTACACTAAGAGATCAAGACAGGGGTACACGGAGCACCTTTTTTTTTTTTTTTTTTTTACTTTGACCGTATTTCGACCCTACTTGGTCGTATTTTAGCGTTAATTTTATTTAATTTGCGGTATTTTAGATAAATAAAAATGGGAAAGGCACTAAATACACACTTAGTAAAACACATTCATCACGAAGCTGCGCGGCTGCAGTGAAGTCTACGCAATATAAGGTTGGCCAGTTCTGTGACAGAGTTTATTGGAAATGTTTGCACATTGTAAAGGATGACGGGCTGAATTCCGGATGATAGCTTCTGCGATTTCCCGGGTCATTAACTGTAAGAACAATCACTAAATTGAAAATAGACACAGAATAATTGTAAAAATATCACAGATTTGTACATATACACACAGTTTTAAACACGCACATTTTAATATTCATTGTTTTATTTTATTTGCATGTCGTCCAGTCCGCATCGTTTTTCTGTTGGTATTGTTGTGAATTTTATGATTTACTTTGTCTTTCGAGGACGACTGTTTGCCGGGAGTGCAACCGAAATATCCGAAATTATAATAATTCGTTCCGGTGGCTTCACGGTCTTCCTTGGAATTGTAGTGCATCGGGAATGTTTGTTGGTGAAGGGCTTCCATCTTTTGGTGAACTTCGGAGGCGGTCAATTCTTTCCCTTCAAACCAGGATCTTCCGATCCCCTAGCCCACTTCTTAGGATCCTTTGTGGGCCTCAGATGCGGCTTTCTCTGCCTGTATGGCTTGCGTGGACTCGTGAGTTGTACGCGGGGCTTTTTACGGGAGTCGCGTAAGTGACCTGGTACTTACATTTGTTTGTTTGTTGAGTGTGTTTTTGTTATATTGTGGCCCATGTTGGCCTTATTTAAAAAAAAAAAAAAAAAAAAATATTTGTCCCTCACAAATCATCTTAGAGGGATAACTAGCTGATCAAAAAAGGCCCGGAAGATCTGGTTTTTTTATTTATTTTTACTACCCAATGTGGACTAGCCTAAGCAAAATGTTGTCCTCTTTGGTCCCGATCGATCTGCAACCGCAGTGTCTGCCTTAGTCGACCTTGTCCTCGTCTTCCTTTAGGCTGTCACCAGAAGTGTCTTCTGAGCTTTCCAAAACTCAGGTAGCTCTGGGGCCCCGGACTGGCCGATCGATGTTAGTTAGCTCCTCCTTTGGGAGGAGTCAGGTAGTGCCAAGTGACAGGTTTCCGCCTTGGAGGAGCAGTCGAGTGGTGATAAGTGACAGGTCTTCGGGCATACGCACATGTACTAAATATGTCCATCTTCACTTTTTCATCATTTCGGTCACTAGGATATAGGCTGATTGGTTTTGTGCCAAATTTCCACGTTCGTAGCTTTCTGTTACCACCTGATTTCTTTCAAAGACAGATATTTTCGAATCCAAAGATGCGTTTTTCGAGTTGTTCGTTGAGTTTCTAACATTCACTGGTATACTACATAAATATGGTTAGCACGTTTCTACTGAACAGTCGGTATTTAAGGCGAAGTGAGTTTTTATTGCTACTCCATACCGGCCTCAATTTGTTGCAGAGATAGTGGACTCGGACTCTGGACTCGTCTCGAGACGGTCCCGAGACGCCTTCTTCAAGGACTCGGACTTGTCTCGGACTCGGATTTGCTGGACTCGCAGCAGCTCTGGTTAGTTGAAGCGACTTGATGCCTGAACAATTCTTCTCTTAATTTCGGATCAGTATTATCTATCCAGGTACCGGAACTCCTGGACCTGCTCAAACAGTTTGTTTGAACATCTTAGAGCTGAGGGGGGGGGGGTAGCTATGCTATTAGATTTGTCAACACTAACTGACAATCCGACCTCTCGGGCTTTTTCTGAGATATCGTCATGTTGCAGCTGTAATCGATCTTTGGTTGCTCCTAGCGTCGTCTGCGAAGTCAGCGGAAGTCCTCCTCAAATTTTGTCTCGCCAGTTTTGTTTTCCTCCTGTTCTTGTTTTCATGTTTTCTCTATTCTTCTTCTTTTTCAATATTTAAAGTCGAGACCATGGGGTATTTTTACTTCTTTTTTCTCTCATCACATCATCACAGCCAAGTGCAAAAACAAAATACTTTTTACCAAACAATACACTCTCGTGATTTCCAAGGGCACATGATCATTCTTATCTCAAGGGTCTTGCTAACAAATGATCACAACAAACCCGTGAATTCATAAATTCCTACTTTCATCCTCCGACCCAGCCTTGCAAGTGCCATATGAGCCTTTCTTGTTTCAAAATGCGTGTGAACTGGAGTGGCAGGCGTTGGTTACATTTTTTTAATTCAATTAAATGCGGAAAGCTTGGCAGCTCAGTTGCAGCGGAAACAAATCTGCCATGGTTGCTTTAATGATGGGAGTCTTCGGCCATCCACATTTTCATTTGTATTTGTTTTTAGATGCGTATGTACTGCAGTGGCACCCGTTGGCTATATTTTTTTTTTGTATTCACTTAAATGCGGAAAGCTTGGCAACTCCTTTGCAGCGGAAAAAATATGTCATTGTTGTTTTAATGATGGGAGTCTTCGTCCATCCACAGTTTCATTTGATTCTGTTTTTAGATACCTACGACTGTAGTGGCACGCGTTAGCTATATTTTTTTAATTCAATTAAATGCGGAAAGCTTGGCAACTCCTTTGAAGCGGAAAAAAATGTTGGCTGTTTTTTTTATTCAATTAAATGCGGAAAACTTGATAAGTCCTTTGCAGCGTGAAAAAAGTCTAATCAAGGATCGGATTTATCTTCCGGAAACTGTATGCCCCCATTACTCAACTCCCGAAAACCTTTTCAAAGTGCCTGTCACATAGAGAGCCCTTACTGGGTGAATCCGACAAAGGATTTTGGTTATATCTCGTCCACGGGGACGAGATAGAGAGACGACGTGAGTTCGTTCTGTCGCAGACGGACCCGAGGGTTGTGAAGAAACTGCTTACGCCAGCCCTCAGACGACATGCATAATGCTCGGACCGGACGATGTTGCATACGAGGAAGGCCTGGTCAAGCTTAGCTTGCCAACTGTTGCTGTAAGACGGCATCAGCTGACCATAGCGTTTGGGAGCAAATGTCTGGCATCGCATGCCCATAGTGTCATTTTACCTGATTTTGAGACCCTACACTCACAAAAATAAGCGTTCCCAGACGGGAGTTTTCCGTATGCAACAAGTTATTTTACTCTGCTTTATCTTTCTGTTCATGTACTGTAAATTTCCGTTTAATCGTCAACAGGAATATTCCTGTTCAAGCCAAAATTTCCATTTAGATCAATTTCAGTGGTTTTCTGTACGCAAGCGGTGAAGTTGAGTGAGATTTTCACGCTGGTGCACGGAAAATTTCTCCTTCGCGAGAAACGGAAAGTTTTCTGTTTTGTTTCAGACATGTTTACGCTGGTACACAGAAATTTTCAGTTTAACAAGAGACAGCAATTTTTCTGTTGCGGTTCAGAAAATTTACGCTACTGGACAGAATTATTCCGTTCTTGTTAAACTGAAAATTTCTGTGTACCAGCTTAAAAATGTCTGAAACTAAACAGAAAACTTTCCGTTTTTCGCGAAACAGAAATTTTCCGTACACCAGCGTGGAAATCACACTGAACTTCACCGCTCGCGTACAGAAAACTTCTGGAATGGGCCTAAATGGAAATTTATGCTTGAACAGAATATTCCTGTTGACAAACGGAAAGTTGCATTACATGAACAGAAAGATAAAAAAGAGTAAAAATAACTTGTCGCATATGGAAGACTCTCGTCTGGGAACGCTTTTTTTGTGAGTGTGGCAAAACCCGGTTAGGCCGAAAAAGCGCTAAAAAGCCGAAGGCACAAAATGAAACAATGGCGAAAGGCGGGATTTCAGATGCTTAATTCCATAAGGGATCTAGGGCGTATTCTCGCCGTTCCCCGAGGACTCCTCGGGGATTCGAAGGGAACGGCGAGAATAGAGGGAGTCACTCCACGCGGACTCCGGGTACAGAAACAGCAAGAACACGGGGAATGCTTTGATGATGGTGATGGTAATAGGAGCATTCCCCGTCCTTGGGGACTCGCGAGAATACGGGGAGTGAGTCCCCGGGACAAACTAAAACGCGGGGACTCCTCAAGTGGAGTCAAATATTCTTTGAGCCCAAGCTGACTTTGAAACATTTATTCAAACAATGTTTACAACGGGTACGTCAGCTACGATTCTTCATCAGCGATATTTCGGCCCTTTTTGGCAAGGGTCCTCGTCAGGCTGTCAATCTTCTGGTTCAGCTTCGGGGAAGGAAACAAACCTGTAATCAAATTACAGTAATCAGATTACAGGTTTGTTTCCTTCCCCGAAGTTGAACCAGAAGATTGACAGCCCGACGAGGACCCTTGCCAAAAAGGGCCGAAATATCGCTGATGAAGAATCGTAGCTGACGTACCCGTTGTAAACATTGTTTGAATAAATCAAGTGGAGTCCTCGGGGAACGGCGAGAATGCGCCTCTACGGATAACAGAAAAGGCAGAATAAGCAAGAGGGGTCCTTGAAGAAGATTGAAACTTACGGTTTGTTCCGATAAGTTGATCCGAACCAGCTCAAAGCCAGCCGCTTTGGCCATTGCCTCAACCAGGCTGGTCTTTCCCACACCAGGGCTTCCTTCAAGCAAAATGGGCTTGGCCAGTTGTAATCCACGAAAAACGCGAACAACATTTGTTGCTGTTGTGGGTGCTTGAAATTTGAACAGATTCCTCTCAGTGTTTGCTGGTCCACGAGTGATGAAGAATGGTGCGATGCCAAATCTGGTGTCGTCGGATACAATGTGGACCTTGGTGTAGTCACCAATCAGGTTCGAAACATCAATCACGTGACCAGAAAGGGACGAGATCTGATTGGCTAGATAGGCGACGGCGGAGGTGCGCAGTTGTCGCGGCGCACGGAGACTGAAAGAAAAATGAATGTTAAGTTTATTAAAGAAGTGACACGAGATTGCGTAAAATAGGAGAGAAATATTAGCCTACCAGTCACCAGGGAATAATTAGTGTAAACACTACTGCACCTTTATTTTCAAAAAAATTCTAACACCAGCCTAAATTTGTCGCATTTGATAGTGCAAAACAGATGCGGCCCTTCTTTCCCTTTCCACAAGTTCATTTTTCAGCTTGAGCGGTTTGAGCCTGAAGAGGACCCTTGCGAAGAAGGGATGAAATATAGGTCTAATAAAATTCAGCTGACGTATACGTTTTGCACTCTTAAACATGATTCGTAGTCAGCTTGGGCTGAAGGAATATTAAATTTTTCGCAATCAACACAAAAATTAGTCAACTTTTAATTACGACGAGTCCATTATTCCCATCCGCGTAACAGTCAGCTCCAAAAGCAAACCTCAAACACTAAGATTCGACGATATAAAGCTCAAACTTATTCCGAATCCCTGGTACGGTAACAACACCAGATATCAGCTCAACCTCAACAAGTGATCTCTGAAACCAAAGATCAAACTTCTTCCGTAAATTGATGTGAAACTAAGTATTTCTTTTTGTCCGATCTTCAAAGCTCTGATACATACTCAGCTCCAAAGTAATCAAACCTCGAACACGAAAGTGATCTCGAACACAAGTGATCTCTGAAATCAAGATCAAACTTCTTCCGTAAACTGATGTGAAACTAAGTATTTCTTGTTGTCCCATCTTCAAAGCTTTGAAACAAAATGCAGCTCCACGAAAATCAAACCTCAAACACCAAGATTCGACGGTTCAATCTTAATAAGTGATTTCCGATATCGTAGCTCGAACTTCTTCAGAAGCCCTAAACTACGTAATCGTTTGCTGTACTATCATCAAACGCTGAAGCAACAGTCAGCTCTTGAATCATAAAGCCCTTTTTTCCGATCTCTTGCAATCAAATACAAACCTCCAATATAAACCAACTGCCTTGAATCAACACGAACGTTCTAAGGCGGAAGTTCCTCTTACTCAAGCTATCTTTGTAGTTTCAAAAAGCCCCCGGACATCCAATGAAATTGAAGAGCAAAATGAAAGATGACAGCAGGATCACTGGTAGAATGAAAACCGAGATGAGATTTACACTGAGTATTAGGTGTGGTATAAGAAATGAGGTGGAAATATACTGAATGAATACACTTTACTTGCCCACTAGAAATGATAGAGGAAAACAAGAGCTATGAGCTCATATGGCTCTTGTTACAAGTAGGTGGTACACGAGAATGAATGAGAACGTCATTCCTTGTTGTCCCTTCTTGTTCAGTAAATTTTTGTGTCCTGTTAAATTTTTTTGTTCTTTTTCATTGTTTGTACTCCGGTATTCTGTCTTTCAGCGGGTTACAGAAATAAATAATAAATATCCCCCTTTCAACAGTTCCAGCCCCCCCCCCCCCTCCCCCCGTCGAGAGATGTTCCAATAAACCCCGATTCTGGTTCGGACACATAATGAATCATGTAAGGCATGTGACCTTTGTGCCTTCCGAGTTTCATCCCAATCACTTCACTCGTTTGATGCCAAACAATTTCCGGGACCCCCCTCCAACTCCCCCACCGTGGCCAAATCCGGTTCGGAAATATAAAAGGATAATCTACGGAGATTTTACTGAGTGAATGCACATTTGGCCGCTACACTTGACAGAGTAAACAAGAACAAAGGTTTCGATGAGATCCCAACATTTTATTTTTAAATTTGATGCAGGCAATTGCGTCTTGTAGATATAAAGTCTTAGCCGGACTCCTTGAACATGTTTACTATTAGAACTTAGAAATAGATTAATGCTAATGGCTAGTCATCTGAGAAAATCAAGTTCAGGTATGGACTGAGCATGTGTGTTTACGTCATTTTATGTTATATATACTTCGACGAAACTGATCGAAACTTCCTGCCTCACTTCTGCAAAATATCTAATTTCCCCCGGATTCCGGTGGACTACTTGTCCGGCAAAGAACGTAAGGTCAAAACGAATTCAGCATATCTCTTTACCCCTATATCGAACCTCAGATCAACTTGAGATAAAACTTTAACTTTTGAAAATTTTCCGTTTTCGGCCGGATTCCGGGCGAACTATATGTCCGTTAAGAAATGATTGTCATTCATGGATTCAGCATGTTTTCTTACCCCTAAGTCGAACATTTAATCAACTTCAAATAAAACTTGTACTTTAACAAATTTTCCGGTTTTGGCCAGATTCCGGGCGAACTACTTGCCCGGGTGGGAAACAATTGTCATAAACGGATTAACCATGTCTTCTTATCCCTAAACTCGAACATTTAATCAACTTCAAATAAAACTTTTACTTGTAACAAACTTTTCAGTTTTGGCCGGATTTCGGGCGAACTACTTGTCCGGCGAGAAAATGATCTTCATATTCGTGTTCAGCATGTCTCCTTACCCCTAAATCGACTATCTCATTAGCTATTAAAAAATATTTTGTTCGCCCCTTAATCTGAAACCGCTCCCCCACCCCTAAATGTAGGGCTACAGAGCCCATCTACGAACTCGACCTGTCCCTTGACCCAAAGAATCCTCACACCAAGTCTCATCAAAGTATCTCATTCCCTTCGAAAGTTGTCGTACTGACAGACGGATGGACAGAAGGACAACTTTTGCGATGTCATAGGTATCCCTCCACTTACGTTTTCGGATCCCAAACACAGAAGCATATCAGATTCACAAAGGACTTTATTCGCTCTGTACGAGTTAAAGTAATTGGGGTAAGTTAAGCACTCTTAGTAATTTAGGGTTGTTGATATGGTGAGTTCTGGGAAAGAATTATTAATACGTCGCGAGTACGAGTGCTTAAAGCAGCAAATTTTGGATCACTGTAGGGTTAGATCTCTCTGGAATAATGGAGAGGGGCAGGGCCACGAAATAGGAGATGTCACAGGTGTTGTTAAAAATTTGATGGAACAGGAGACATAACTGTGCACTGCGACTTTGGGAAGTCTGGTTCGTTGAGGTTCTACAGAGGTGCTAAAGAGACGTGGGGGGAAAGTATTTATTGTATATGAGGGTTGGATAGGGAGGAGTTAGCGTGAGTGATAAGTACGAGGGCTGATTGTTTACCGCTAGGGGATAGGAGGAGGTATGTGGGAAGGGGGTTAAGTCGGATTGGTCCTTACTACTGCCCCATGTGCGGGAATATGAATGAGAATGTGGTTCTCCTGTATTGTGATTGTAATGAATTGGACGGGCTGAGGGAAGAAGTGTTTGGAGAAGGAATGTGTGATGTGGAGTAGATGGTTAAAGTAATGAAAGATGAATGCTTTACGGGAGTTCACCAGTTGGGAAGATTCCTTAAGCTTTCGATGAAGCATTGGAAGGGGTTTATCTAGCTGGAATTTCGTAAGTAGATAATGTCTTTCTTTTGTTTTGTATTTTGTAATGTATTGCCATGGCCCTCGGGCTTTTTGTTCAGATATATCATCATATCATATCCGAGTTATACGCCCCCCACCCTCCCCCTATCACAACATTATCCACCTTCCTCAAAGAAGGTGAATACATGCCACTTCTCTCTGCGATTCCTTTCAGCAGCATTACAAATCTGTCAACACACATCGCAAGTTGTCATAACATGTGTCGGAATATTCTATTTCATTTCGAGAAATGGAATGATTTCATGAATACAGAGAGACTGAAATAATTAAAGACTTGTTCTACCTTTTCCTTGCTTGTTAATAATCCCGCATAAGTGAGCAAAAGCGCTTCCTTCGCTTGAGTGCATCTTAGGCTTAAGGCACAACTTCTTACCAAAAATGATATTTTCACAATGTGACAGCTCAGAAATGTCCTTTTTCGAAAATACCATTACTTTCCACATTAAATTACCGATTTTCTTGTTTGCGCTTGTCGACTTTCTCCAGCCTCCCGCTCTCTGACGCGGCTGGACCAATATATTTTAAAACTGGACGCGCCGTTGTTAAAAACCAAGCAAAACAAAGGAAGTCCCGAACAGAAAAGACCGGACGGTCCATCGCGTCTTCCAAGTGGAAAACAACACTTTGAAGCTTATCATATCAGTATGTGTGAAAGAGTCGTCGGCTGACCTTGAAGCTTCGACAAAGTCTGCGCTGCGTGATTGGCAAAACTCGGCTAGACAGAAAAAGCGCTAAAAAGTCGCAAGTACAAAACGGAACGATGGCGAAAGGCGGGGATTTCAGAATTTCGACGATTTCAGAATTACAGAAATGCCCTTAATAAACTTTTGAGAAATGCGAAGAAAAAATACCTCGAAAGTATGTTTAAAGAAGCTTGCGGGAACCCTGCCCAAAACATGGAAAATTATAAAAGGAGTTTTCGGATCAACAGATTTTGTTTTGCCCGATGAAGCTGCCACATGGAGAGGTTTGTCGTCAGATAAACCAGAAGATGTATGTTTTTCATGAATTTTTCAGGCCCAGTTAGAAATTATATTGTCTAAATTATGTGTGTTCATACTGTTATTTATCGTGTGTTGTTTTTCGTTATTCTCTTTACTCCGCTACCACCTTGTGTATTTGGCGGGTTACAAATAAAAGAAATATAATATATATGCAATGCTCTCTCGGAACATTTCGCTAATGTTGGTGTAAAACTGTCCTCTACTATGGTACCTTTTCCGCATGATTCTTCGGTAGAATCTTTCCTAGATACTCCGGTTGACATTTCTATGCATTTGAGACCCGTAACTTAAGATGAGGTATTTAAGATTATTTTTCCGATGAAAAGCACTTCGGCCGGTAGTGATTCCATTAATCTTCTCGTGCTGAAAACAGCGCTACCTATTATTTCAGATGTGTTGACTTCCAATATTATTGCTTGATTGGAACAAGAAGGGCTCCATGATTGTCTGAAAATCGCTAGAAAATCGCTAGAAGAACTCTTACTTTTAAGGGTGGTAAAAGGTTCCTCGATTGATTTCAAGTAGGTCTTCGTTTTCAATTACTTACAGAGCGTCTAAGCTTCGGAATAAGGTACAAGTTCAAAGGAATTGGGTAATTTTGCTCAACTTAAATCGGAGCTATGTAGGTATATTTTCGAAATGGATTAAGGAAAGTTATTTAAATTTTTTTCTTTATTTTTGCTGTTGCTCGGAATCACAAAACATAATGTTTTTTTTTGTAGTGTAAACAATTGTGTGGATTGTTCTGGTCCGTGGTTTCACCCTGTTTTTCATTTTTTTAGTTTTGTTTTGTTGTTGTGTCGTTCAAGAGTACATCCTTGCAAGCAACGCTTTTGCTGTGCTATATACCCTCGATTGTCAACAAAACTACTACTACTAAAAATCGACTGTTTTCAAGAAAAACAGACTGTTATTTTTACGAAAGACCGACTGTTGTGAAGAAAAAGCGACTGCTTAATGGGCTGTTTTTACGAAAAATCAGTGTATTCAAGTATCCGACGTAAAACTAAGCTGCCTTTTCAGTTTGAACTTCTAAGAAGCATATCCCAGTTGTATTATAAGAGCAGAACCATGTCTTTGCTAACACCCCTTGAGGAAAGAATCTAATCCCGCCCACGCTCACAGAAGTTCAAAGAATGTCGCACTAACATTGGATTGACTGGAGATAAAGGTTCTCGAGACTCATCAGATTACTCTAGCGCTAAAGGGATTCCGTCCCCTTCTGTCAGATCACCTTAGCAAAGGTTCAGGAAACTTGACAATCTTAGAACTGTGTGCTTACAGCTGAGTAATTAGAATGGTCTGAAATAGGGCGGAATTAATGAATTTTTAACACGCACTTACGTGAAAATGACGCGTTAAAAGAAAGAAACAAAAAACATACACCATGAGCCTGTCCATTATTCGTATTTATTTTATTTAAGGTGAATGTTACTTTCTGTAACTTTAATGTGTAAAGAGTAAGACCAGTCTATGGGTTATCGGGCCTAAAAATCGGCATTACTTCAATACGGAACAGTTAAAATAATTAACAAATTTGAAATAGTTAATATCCTGACAATTTTGCATATTGGCAAACAGGTACGAACTTGAGAAGAATGTATCACGAAAACACTATTCTGAATTTGATGAATTTTCATCATACTGAATGAATTCTCATTCATTATTTTTCCCATCGAGTTACTGGATATGCGAAAAAAAATACCTAAGGTTTCAACATAGGTTGCGTTCCAGAAACTTAACAATTATCAACAATCGTTAAGTTTACTTCAGGCGGAGCAAACTGCAGCTTTAACGATCATTGACTTTTCCCAATTCTACAACTGTTAAGTATTTTGTAACGATATTTTGTAACCATCGTTACAAAATAGTTAACAATCGTTAAGCCTGGACCGGAAATTGTAGGTGGGCGGAGCTTAAATTTGGAAATTAGAAACCTGGAACACAAACAGTTAACAACTATTAACAATTTTTTAACAATCGTTAAGTTCTGGAACACAACCCCAGTTGCAACCGTACGGGAGGACGGAAGCCTACTTCCGTTTCTTTCCATCTTTCGCCTTTGCCTTTCCACCTTAAGCCTTTTGAACATTTCGCTTTTTGTAAGTCTCCATTTTTACTTAGCAATTTTCTGGAACAAAGACATAATTCTGATGAATGTGTCACTGGTGTTTTTATTTAAAATTGTGCCCTTTTACTTGTGTTTCACCTATAACTGTAAACTGCCGTCTATGTAATCCAGGACAATCAACACATACTGTTTATCACTACGATCCGAATCCATATTTTATTGGGTCTTGGAGTACACCGAGGCGGTGAGGCAAAAGGACAGTTACGCAACTTGGTAAGCTACCAAGTTTGTCTTTTCGCAAAAATGCGAGTAAAAAGACGAAATTCGTCTTTTTTACAAAAACGAGAAACTGGCAAACAGCGCGAATAATACTATACTATAAAACTTAAAAACATAGATGCACATATGAACATTATACGAAAACACAAAGAACTAAAAAAGCGGTTGAACCGAAGGGTGAAAGGCGAACAAAAACGCAGCCAATGTATCAGGTGCCAAGCGGATTCCGGTCTAACTTTGCTCCGTTAAGAACTATTTCCGGTTACTCGACCAGAATGAACAACCGAGACGGTATTTTCGCAAGTGTTTCAGAAATGTCAAGCTATTTTCAAGCCAAGCCATTTCGTTGATTGGAAAGTGGGGAGTTTACTGTTTAGAAAAAGAAATAAATGAATGTTTTTGGCTGTTTAGTTACCTGAATGTTTCGCAACTAGCCTAAATCCAAATGGGTCCAAAGAGGACAAGCCTTTTAAGATAGCACCGATTTTTACAAAATCTTGACATTTATTGGCCTAGTATACTTCTAAGCAAGGTTAATGTCACTAGGTTTAAGCAAGTTGACATAAACGGTTCACAACTATCGTTCTTGAAATTAGAGATTTTCTTGTTCTCGCGTGTCGACTCTGTCCCGACTTCCTGCTCTCCAACGCACAGGCTCTAAGCAAAATATTTGAACCAGTACCGCCGTGGTTAAAAAGTAGGAAAAGTCACCCCCCCCCCCAAAATTCCGAAACACAGATAGACCGGTCGGCCTGTTAGCCTTCCAAAGTGGAAAAAAAATCGCATTCTGGAGTTTCTCGTGACCTTATTTTCAAAGAATTGTCAGTGGACCTTGAAGTTTCGATTTTGAGCCGACTAGCCTAAATAAAAATGGGTACAAAGAAAAAAAACTCTTTTAATATGTCACAGGTTTATGGTGCATTTACACAGTGCGTAAAATCCGAGCGTATTTGAAATCCGAGCGTATTTGACGCACGTATTTGGCCTTGAAAAGATCTCTAGCAGTACGGATGTATTTGAGAAATCGGTCCGTTTTGTATCCATTTTGTGTCTAAATACGTCCGTATTGCTAGAAATCTTTTCAAGCTCAAATACGTGCATAAAATACGCTCGGATTTTACGCACTGTGTAAACCCACAATTAAGCAAGTTGATATGAAACGGTTCACCAATATCGTTCTTCGAACATACCAATATTTGCTCCTAGATTTTCCTGTTCTCGCGTCTCGACTCTGTTCTGACTTCCCGCTTTCCGACGCGCGATTGACGCAAAATATTTGAACTAGTACGCGCCGCGGTTTAAAAGTGGGAAAAGTTCCCCCCCCCCCCAAAAAAAAAAAATTCCGAATGAAAACATAGACATGTTAGCATTCCAAAATGAAAAAATCACATTCTGAAGCTTGTCGTGACCTTATTTTCGAAGAGTTGTCGGCCGACCTTAAAGCTTTCGGCGCTGTTTGACTGACAAACTCGGCTCGGCCGAAAAAGTGCTAAAATATCGTAGGCAGAACGAAACAATGGCAATGGATGAGGCTTACTGATGTTTATAGTTCCACAAGGGAGAATACGGGTATCTTAACAAATTGTTTGCATGTACAAAGTAATTAACAAATGAAATAAGTAAGTAACTAAGTAACTAATTTATTTATAACCCGCCATTTTGAAAAGCCGGAGTAAATGAAGAAAATAAATAAAACACATAAACACACAGAAAAAGACACTTGACTTTCAATTTTCGACCAGGAAGAAATGGAAATGGAATAAATAGATCGAAAAAAATTACTTTTCAGTGGAGGTGGCTCCGGCACCGAGTCCATCAAGGAACACCAAGCATCCACCGTGGATATATGCTGATCCAACGTCCAGAATTGGACTTGCCTCTTCGCTCTGACCAAGGGAGACAGCATTGACGAAGCTGACCCAGGATAAGATGTCACGAATGCTGAACGTCGTCCTAAAAGGTAAAATCGATAAAGCGCACCCCATCACATCCCCTCCCGGAAAATTCAACCGATCTTCGTAGGTTTTTGGCAATCAAAATATGTGGCGGTCCGTCGCTTCCTACCTCATAGAAGTTTATTTTACAGAAATTTTTGTTGGAGGGGTGAGGAGTCGCGATTCAGAGAATGAAGGTATAAGTTATTATTTCTTTTTTCATTACCTTATTTATTTTTTCTTTCTTCTTCTTTTTTCTTTTGTGTGTTATAAGGAAACAAACACAAAAATGATTAATTATTGTTGAAATGAAATTAAGTTATTGTTTAAGTTAAGTTGAAGTAGTTTTTGGTAAATTTATGTCTTCTCATGGGCGGTTACCTTTCATGATAGGTTATGATGTAATTTAGTAGAATAAAAATCTAATCTAAAATTAAAGCCTTAACGGCCATGATAAATTACAAGAACAAAACAAAACACGAAACTCATATGGCTCTTCCAACGCTGGTTTAGAGAATGAAATATAGAATTTGCCTTTTCGTGGGCTTGTTCTGATCATTTGTAATCAAAACCCTTGAGATAACAATGATCATGGACTTGGAAATCACGAGAATGTATCGTTTGGTAAAAGGTATTTTATTTTTGAACTTGGCTGTAACGATGCGCACTTTAAAGGCGCTGGAAACTCATCTGTAAGCAAAACCCTTGAGGCAAAAACGAAAACAGACCCTTGTTATCATTAATAGGCCTATATATTTTTTGGTAAAGTATTTTTTTCACTTTTCGGTACTTTACTTTAAGGGTGCTAGAAATAAATTCTTAGGCAAAACCCTTGTACCACGAGATGTATCGTTTGATCAAAAGTACTTTTCGACTTTGCGGTAAAGATGCGCACTTTAAGGGAGCCAGAACTTCATTTGTAAGCAAAACCCTTGAGGCAAAAATGATAATGGGCTTATGGGGATCATGAAAATGTGTATTTTGCTTAAAAGTATTTTTCTTACTTTGCGGACAAGAGCCATCGGGTATTTCGGCCCTTCTTGAAAAGGGTCCTCTTCAGGCTCAAAGCCGCTCAAGTTGGAAAAACGAACTTGTGGAAAAACAAACTAAAGATTCTAGCTTAGCGTTAAATATTTGATTTCGTGAGTTCCTTTGTGAGAATTGCTTGGAGTTAAAAAGGCTGTTGTGATCGAAGAAGATCAGATCGAGACAGTTCAGAAGAGATGTCTTCAGATGATTTATGGTGGACCGTAGCTTCCATCTTTTTACTACCTGAAAGAATTTAATCTACAAACTTTGGCTAAAAGAAGGCAAAACCTTTCCCTAAATTTTGGTCGAAAGCTTCTAAAACATCCTCTCCACAGCCGTCTCTTGCCTCCCCCATTTGCTCCCGAACGAATACGCCTCCCGAGAGAAGCGGCTGTGAAGGTTCCAAAGTTGACACCTGGTTTTGCTAAAACAGACCGCTATAAAAAGAGCTTTGTGCCTAGTTTTGTGTTTGTGTATCGAATTTGGCAGTTTGCTATGATAAGCCATATTTTTTAATTAAAGTTTTATTCTATTCAATTCTATTCCAAGAACGGCCAAAAGATAGCTCTAATGAAATTCAGCTGACGTACCCGTTTTGCAATATCAAATATGATTCGCCAGTCAGCTTGGGCTGAAGGTATATTTTTCTTTGATTACTTTTAAGATTGGCAATTATTAAATTGTTGACATAGTCAACACTCATTTCCCCTCCCGCCACACTCCATGTTGATCCTCTGGAACTGTTAAAGCAAACAAACTTAAACCTTATCGACAATTTTCTTTTGAACACGCAATAGGTGCCTAGTTACAAAATTCAGCCTGGTAGAACCTAACGAGGCTGTAAAGAAGGTAGTTCAAAAGTTCTTAGAACGGCCGCACACCCGTGGTTACCAATTCTTTGTACCCAATGGATGACCACTGATTAACTCGCCCTTTGTGTTTTTCTTCATTTGTAGTGTTGTGTTGAAACTGCAGCGCGTCCTTATGTTATCTGTTATGAAAATTCTGACAGTTATCTGTTGAAAACGCACATCTATGTTATACGTTATGAACATTCGTTCATACGTTATGAACATTCTAGTAGGAAATCCTTTCATTTATGTGTGGTTCAGACTGGGATAGCCATAAACTGTAGTATTCCTGTCTAGATACAACAATTATAATAACAATTCGTCAAATAGTGCTTCAGCACAAACTGACTGCGAATCATATTTGATAGTGCAAAACGGGTACGTCAGCTGAATTTTATTAGAGCTATATTTCGGCCCTTCTTGGCAAGGGTCCTCTTCAGGCTCAAAACCGCTCAAGTTGGAAATACGACCTTGTGGGAAAACCAACTTGAGCGGTTTTGAGCCTGAAGAGAACCCTTGGCAAGAAGGGCCGAAATATAGCTCTAATAAAATTCAGCTGACGTATCCGTTTTGCACTATCAAGTATGATTCGCAGTCAACTTGGTTTGAAGGAATATTTATCAGAGGAACTAGCTTTTTATGTAATGTAATGTAATGTTTATTTTTAACCCATCGTACAGGAAGGAGAAAATGATGGAGTATAAAAAAGAAAGAAAGTAGAAAAAGTAAAGATCACACAGAAAAACAAACGACAAGTCACAGAGGGAAAAAATCACACTTATAAATCAGAAAATGTCAAAAAACAATCCCTTGCTACTCATGGCCGCTCTTACTGCATTTTACTCGTTGACATAGCTCATCCAGCTTTCGTATTTGGTCAACGATACCGTATTTCTTGGTCATGTAGGTATTGCGCGTCCAAGGAGGGAGACGAAGAAGGTATTTTGCGAATTTAAAGTAAATCCGTTCAATTTTTAGTCGGTCCATATCATTTGTCCGTACACATGCTACTACCCTCTCCCGAAAATACTCGAAGCACGGAAAGACGTCATCAGTCTGACGGGAATTCCTGCTGAGCAGATAGTTAGTGTCACTTATGATGCTCTCGACCATCATAAGTAACTTGTAGAAAGAAGGTGATAAGAGGGAGAGACTAATTTTCTTCTCAAGGTGAAACGAAGAAACTAAATTAATCGTAACGGTCGTGACTGATATTAACTCGGTGGAACTATACAATCAAAAGTACCAGCACATATACAGCATTTATTGGCAGCAATTACTGCAGCTGCCTACTTCTAAACCTTACTATTTCATACAACTCATTTTAGACAGAAATAAATTCATCGAGGTGCAGTTTTCAGGTTACTGAGGTTGCAATCCGTAACTAAACGATTGTTAACAAGTTGTTAACTCTTTGAGTTCCACGTTTCTGATTTCGAAATTTAAGCTCCGCCCACCTATAATTTCCGTTCCAGAGCTTAACGATTGTTAACTATTTTGTAACGATGGTCGGTGAGCATCGTTACAAAACAGTTAAGAACTGTAGAACTGGGAAAAGTTAACGATAATTAAAGCTGCAGTTAGCTCCGCCCCGAAGTAAAGTTAACGACTGTTAACAATTGTTTTCAAGTTGGTGGAACGCAACCTGATTCCCTTCACTGCAATTTATGAATAAAGCCACCACTCACTTATGTTTATATGGCCGAAAGTTAACTTCGTCCTGCGAGAATTACTCGCCAATATTGCCACGGGAATCCTCTTAATATTTCAAACAAGTTCAATCAAGCATAATGGACAAGTTCTAGGCTACAGAGGGGAAACGAGGTCATGAACTAGGCAATATGACTTATACATACACCCATTTGTCCCGCACCACATCATGCTATGAAAGAATTTTTGCGCTTTCTTGCAGAGGTATAATCCCAGGTTTATTTTTTTTTCTCGATTTTTATTATTATTTTGATTAACACACTTTTTATTTTAACTTTTAATTTAATTTATGACAATTAACATTTCAGCTTGTTGTCGCCTTTGCGCTGTTTTAGACGATAAAAGAATTTGGATGGAAAAGGCAATTACTAAATGGACAGCAAAAGGCTGTCGAAAACCCGAAAAAAAGTAGAAACCTTCACTGTCAGATATTTCAAAACTAACAACACAAGGATGCGCGGTTTCAACAGACAACACGCAACAGACAACACTTGGGAGCACTTGCTGACATAGATGTTTGTCATCATGATATCGGAAAATTCAGCAGATACTTTTTTGGCGGTTTTTTGGCTCTTCCTGGCAATGCTTGCTATGCATAACATTTCATGAACCGACAACAGATTACATCCAAAGTCTGTTGAACCGCGCATCTTGTGTTGTATATTATTAAACTTTTGACAGTGTGATACTGGTCTTTTTCGTACAAATCCCGATGAAAAATATGTAGCCTGTGTAGTTGTATGATAGTTCTACGAAAAATTTGCATGTATTGATCTGTAATAGTATAGAATACTTTTAATGTGCCTCAGACTGGGCCAATCTTTAGCAGTAGTATCCAGTAGCATTGCTATAGAAGCATCCAGTCGTTCCCAGTCAGTTCCAATAGTAGCATGCAGTGGTAACAGTCATTACTGTTTGCTGTCAAAACTTACAACTCCATGTAAAAAATTCTTGAAAATATTGCCTGCTCACTGAGGATGCCAATATCAAACAATAACAATAGTTTTTACCTATAGCGTCCGAAACTCTCCCACCCCACAACAAAAACACTTTGTTGTGGGAACAATGAGTTTCGAAATATTTCGGATCTTTGGATAATTTAGGGAATCCCTGAATTAAATCTTGTATCTTGGGGAATCTCTAAATCAAATTTTGCATCTTAGGGTAATCGATGAATCCTTGAATCATATTTTGTATCTTTGGGTAATTTGGGTAATCCCTGAATCACATTTTTACCTTTGGGTAATTGGGGGAATCCCTGGATCACATCTGTATCATTGGATAACTTTGGGGAATCGCTGAACTAAATTTTGTATCTTGGGGAATCCCTGAGTCACATTTTGTATCTTTGGGTAATTGGGAGAATCCCTGAATTACATTTAGTATCTTTGGGTAATTGGGGAGATCCCTCAATATTTCGATCCTTCTTGGCGAGGTTCCTCTTCAGGCTCAAGCGAGAAAACCGAACCTGTGATCAAAGGTTCAAGATAGAACAAGACCAAACTTTTCGATGGGATCCCAAAAATTCAATATCTGATCCAGACAACTGGATCTTGTCTTAGCCAGATCCAGTCATCGCCAGACTCCTTGAACGTTATTACAATTAAAATTCAGAAACAGATTAAGGCCAAATAGATAATCATCTGAGAAAACCAAGTTCAGATATGGATTCAGCATGTGTGTTTACCCGTATATGTCATGTCTGTTTTGACGAAAAGTTCCTGCCACTTCTGCCAATTTCCCGGTTTCGGCCGAACTCTAGAACTACTTGTCCGGCGAAAAAAGAAAGCTCAAAAACGAACTCAGGGTATCTTCTTTCCCCAATAATGAACATCTAATCAACTTCAAATAAAAATTTAACTTATAACAAATTTTCCGACTCCAGCCGGATTCCGTCGAACTATATGTCCGGGTAAAATATGATTGTCACACACGGATTCAGCGTCTCTTCTTACCCCTAAATCCGTTATCTAATCAGCTAGAAATAAAACTTTAACTTCTAAAAATTTTCCGGTTTTGGCCGGATTCCGGGCGAACTACATGTCCGGGAAGAAAACTGTTTTCACATAAAAGTTCAGCATGTCTTCTTGCGCTAAATCGGACATCTGATCAACTCCAAATAAAACTTTTAATTTTAACAAACTTTCCGGTTTGGGCCGGATTCCGGGCGAACTACTTGTCCGATTACAAAATGGTTTTCACCATCGTGTTCAGCATGTTTTCTTACCCCATAATCGACTATCACATTAGCTGTTTCAAAATATTTTGTTTGCCCCTTAATTTGAACCCCCTCCCCCCCCCCCCCCTAAATGTAGGGCTACAAAGCCCATTTACGAGCCCGACTGGTCCGCCGACCCAACGAATCCTCACACCAAGTTTCATCAAAATATCTCATTCCTTCGAGAGTTATCGTGCTTACAGACGGACGGACAGACGGACAACTTTGCCAAGTCATAGGTATCCCTCAACTTACGTTTTGGGATCCCAAAAACGAACTTGTGTAACACGCACAATGTGCGTGTTCCACCCTTCTAACAATAGTAACTATTAGTTACTATTTCCGTTCCAACCTCACGTTCCCCACCAACCGTTCTAACCTTATAGGAATAATAACTAATAGTAACTATTTGCTTACCAGGCGCGGTAAAGTAGTAAGAATGGTAACTACGGATCTCAGAACGTGATTGGCTGGATTACCCCGTGGAGTGATATTTAAGGCGAAAATAGAAAAATGCGTTCCAGCCTAGACGCCAAAAACCCAAAATTCGTAGGTAAAGAAGGGTGAAACACGCTCAGAGTCGCTCGAACTATTTTAGCGTGAAAAAGTCATTTCTAGGAAGAGCTGTGCTCTAACTCGATCATCGTACATTTTGACTCAGCAAATAGTAAGAGGACCGACAAAATAAGCGTGCACGAATCCTGGCTTTTTGGCGTTAAGGCTGGAACGCATTTATTTATTTTCAGAAAAATATTTTGCCACGTGTTGATCCGGCCAACCACGTCATAGATATTCGTAGTTACCGCGCTTACTACGCTCCCGAGTGTGGTAAGCAAATAGTTAGTATTTTGAGAAGGCTAAAACGGTCAGCATAGTAACTTTGGAACGGTCAGCATAGTAACTTTTTACGAGACTGGAACGAAAATAGTAACTAATAGTTACTACTGTTAGAAGGGTGGAACACGCTCATTCTGTCGGTCCTCTTAGCATTAGCTGAGTCAATGTGTACGGTCATCTAATTATAACACAGCTCTACTACAAATGACTTTTTCACGCTAAAATGGCTCAAAAATATTCTTTTTCAAAAATACTCATCCTTAACTTACGAAATTAGGGATTCTCTTGTTAGCGTTCGCCGACTCTGACCGTGTTTCACCCTACTTACCTTAGTTACTACGCATGACGTCACGAATTTTGGCTTTTTGTCGTCAAGGCTGGAACGCATTTATCGATTTTCAGCAAAATACTGTGCCACGTGCTGATCCGGCCAATCACGTCACAGATCGTACGTACCACGCTTACTACGCTACTGAGCGTGGTGAGCAAATAGTTACTATTTAGAGAAGGTTGGAACGGTGAACGTAGTAACTTTTCACGAGCTTGGAACGAAAGTAACTAACATTTACTCTTGTTAGAAGGGTGGAACGAGTTCTCTGTGGTTCTCACTCACTTGGTTCTTCAATCACTTCAAGTTCTCACTTGCTTTGCACAAAAATACTTGTTTTTCCTCGCGAAAAATTTGAAACAGCTGCTCATCGTGGTTAAATGCGGTAAAACCACAGCAAAATCATAGTCATCCGAGATAAAGGACTTTTTTTTCCTGGACGCCTTTGGATAAGAAAAGTTATGGACTGGACATAAGGTTTGCAGCCAAGCTGACAATTCATTGCTAAAGAAACAGAAAAAGCGCGATTCTGCGCTTTCCCAGGGAATAATTGTAAAAACAGCTGGTAAATTGTAAATAGACACAGAACTCAGAATAGTAAAATAATCACAGATTTGTACATATAAACTTCTGACAAGCACATTTTAATATTCGTTACTTTACTTTTATTTGCATGTCGTTCAATCCTCATCGTTCTTCTGGTTTTTAGTTACATGTCGTTTTACGGTTTGTTGGTTCCGCATCGTTTTTCTGTTGGTATTGTGGTGGATTTTATGATTTTATGATTTAGTATTTGTTTTCACTGAACCCCGAAAATCCCGTTTTTATTTCGTTATCGACTGGCAACCCGCGAAACTCTCAGATAGCGCTGAAAATCGAAAACTTCAAATAAAGTGACTGATATGGATTTTCTGAAAAACTAGATTTCATTGATTAGTAGACCACGCACATCGTCTATGGGGGTGTGAAAACAGTGAAAGGCAAGACTGGTCATTTAAAGGACCTGCCTTACCTATAACACAAATGCAACCTACTTCCATGATCACTCCATATATTTCTAAACCCGGAGACTCCAATTTCGTACGGTACACTCCAACCCATCTGACAAAACCAGCACGCTGATTTTCTCACTTGCCGTGTTTTGCTACCTTCGATGTGGATCACGCTGTCGACGGCTGTCCGCGAGAAGTTTTTCCATCAGAAAAACCGGTTATGTAAATTGTTTCCCTGTCTTCGCTACAAGTCAGCGGGCCTCGGAAAAGGCTTAAAACAGCCAAAACCGTGGGGTATTTGTTGAAAGCACAGCCTAGTTTTAAAGTATTCAAATATCTTTAAATACTGTAAGTTGAAGAGTAAATAGTGCGAGGGGTCCTTTAAGGTTTCTTTTCTGTTACACAATGGTATTCCTCAGTTGAGAGGAACATAAACAAATAGATAATGCGTGTTCTGAGTCTTCCTTGTTTTACTGTACTTACTTCTTCCCAAGCTCTTGCACGGAAAACCACTCCACGAAATCCATAATCGCTTTCCCGATACCGGTGCTGCCATCTTGCTGGTTTGATAGAAAAACCCCTTCCTTCAAGTTATGCTCGACTATGGCGATCAAATCCTCGCGTTTTCGCGACAAGGGGCACCAGATTTCTGTGAAACGGTTCCTAAGAGCTGGAGACAGCTGGAAGAAAAAGTGAAAGTTTAAACACGGACGTTAAAGCAGAAATGAAACACGTTACTATTTTCAAATGACTTTGCGTATCGTATCAAAATCGGACAATAATATACAAAGCTCCCGATATAACGGCAAAACAATAATCCGAAAATACAAAGCTCCCGATATATCGGCAAAACTTCATAAGCTTCATAATAATTTATTTACATATAAACGGCTTACTCCATATCACGGACTCATCAGTTGTTCTGTTGATTTTTGTGTTTATTTTCTTGTACTAGTGTTTCTTTCAGTTGTTTATTTGTTTCTTTCTCTTCTCTACTCCACTGTCTTCACATTGCATTTGTGCAGTGGGTTACGAATAAATTATTGTTATTACTACTGTTACTTCACTAAATGAACGAATGAATGAACTTTATTACCCGTAAAGTGTAAAACACAAAATACGGAGTATAATGAAGTTCAGTTCAGTTTATTAACAAAAAACAAATCATACACTGTAAACTAACTTTACCCTAAGTGAGCACTGCCCGTAACGGGTGACAGTTGTCAAGAAAAGAAATACAAGGAAAAAGAAAAGAAAAAAGAACGAAAAGAAGAAGAAGGGAAAAGAAAAGAAAACAAACGTACATTTTGAGACATAGAGAACTAACGGTAGAAAAAATATGGATCTAATTCTATATTTTCCAACAAGAAAATTTTAATCTTACTCTTGAACTCTGGTATGCTATTAGCATTTTTCAGTGTATTTGGCAGATAATTCCATATTTTCGGACCGGTAAATTTGACTGAAAAGCCAGATGACGTGAGACGTCTCGTTTCTTGAACTAGTTCCGATGCATGTCGAGTGTCATGTTGGTGAATTTCATCATGTCATCGAAAAACCGACATAAACGACTCAGGTGCGGTATTCGTGCTTACTTTATACAAAGTTTCAGCAATTTTTTTTCCCGAAGTGGAGCCACATTTAGTATCTTAAGTTTTATTAAAAACGGCTTCACACTCTGACGAGGCTCAAGCTTGCAAATAGCACGTATAGCTTTATTCTGAAGAATTTGAGAGAAACAAAACGACAAATATCGAAAAAAAGAACATTAAACAAACTAACAAAACAAAATGAGCAAGCTAACCAGCATCAATAAGAAAGAATGTCCGCAAGGGTCCTAAGCGTAAATCAAGTTAATGGTCTTTTTACATAGGTCATCACTCGAAGTCTGAATCCGAGAGGGCACCTCTAAAGTGGCCGTTAGATCTCTAAATGTCTGTAACAGGCCTGGGAGTGACTTGAGGGTAAAATAAATCTAAATATGAGATTTTTCACATTAAACAAATAGGACAGAAAACAGGTATCCAGGCTCGAAAATTTCCTTGGCCCAACCATTGTGCAAATCACAAATGACGATTATGCTGAAACTATCTCATCACTAACCAAAAGTAAAGTAGACAGCAAGTGTTGTGGCCCGCACAACTTTTGTCTTGCTTGCGATTTGCAGAAGGCACTAACCCCTCGCGCTCTCCGTCGTGACTCATTATAGTTATGTCGAGGTTGGATTGACAAGTCAGAGTCATTCATTCCGGTTGATTTTAGTCGCGGATGCGGATCGGCAGGCAGTGTTGCCAGATTGGCTTATTTTACGCCAAACTGGCTTATTTTGTTTGTGACTGGCGTGAAAATTTTTGGAACTGGCTTGTGGCTTAAAACTTGGCTATTTTTATTTTGAGCTGGCTTATTTTTTGGCGTGAATTTCTTTTTCGGGAAGAAATTATATTTTTTGGCAACCCATTTGAGATGAATCTGGTTCTCGAACGAAGTTGGAGCCTCTATGCTCACGAAAGGTCAAAATCACGTGAGAATTTCTGTAAAGTCTCTAGAGTTGCACATGGGGTAGCGGTTTCTCGCAATTCTACTAAATGCAGCCTCAAAATAATCTCTACACTGGAACTGAACTTCCTCAAGCCAGAGAACGAATTGGAAGGTGGATAAGGCCTGTAGGATCAAAGGACCTGAATAGTGGTGGGTATTTCTATAAAACGGCCGTCAGAACTTGGACACCTTTAAAAGTAAAGTTAGATTTTGGGCAAAGAATTGTCCGGCTTATTTTTGGCTTGTTTTGCAAAGGCTGCGGATTACTTTTTGGTTCACGATCTGGCAACACTGTCGGCAGGCGATCTGGACACATGCCGATCGCTGTCCCCGGGGTCGTTTGTAAATATGTTGTATTCGCGACTCAATATTTTGTGTTCGTTGTGTTATGAATAAACTGGAATGTTTTCGTAACCACTCTTGGTCAACTAAGGGACACAAACCTAACAGCAAGCATCCAGGACGAGAGACTGTGATGAGAAACGTAACGGAGGAACAATAAAGACGAAATATTTTCGGATTTTGACTTAATTCGGAAAAATCAGCAACACTCAAGGAAAGGCTGAGACATAGGACAATATAGGGTTTTGAGTCAACACATAAGATAATACAGAACAAATTATATAGGATTAACTCCCAGCCCTGATAATAATAACTCTTTTGTCTCGGCCACACAGGGAAAGAGGCAGTGTTTTTGTTCCACAGATCACGGATGCCTACGACATTTTCAGCACAGGACAGGTCGCAAGAAGTACATTATTCTGTTCCAATATACGAACTTTCAGGTAATGAGTGTATTCCAGCACCTTGAATTTAACCGGTATACCATACGCTACTACTCTCAACTGACTAACCCTGGTGCATCTCTATTCATTCCGCAAATCCATGCACCCCTGTACTTGATAGATAGATAGACATATAGGGGGAGGTGCAGCGCGAAGCGCTGCACCGAGGGCGTCGAAGTCCCCAGCCACACTAACTAACCACACCCAAACCGACTGGTGCAGTAACCACAATTGTGAATATAAAATTGTTATTCCCATGTGATTCGTGTTTTGTGTAAATTCCAAAATAATTGGTTTATTTACATTGGATCGTCAACCTTGCCGATACGAGATAATACATCTATTGTAAGCAAAAAAGGTTTCCCTGGGTCGGATGTCAGGACCGAAACCTTAAAGGGAAACCTTAGTCGTATCCAAATAAGGTTTATGAGATTAATGTATATTGCTTACCAAAGTAAGCGATTAATAATGGGTAAATTTTCTGGGTATATACCAACGTTTACTATGTGGGTATACGATGGTCTTCAATGTACTTCAAGGAACACACGTCTTTGTTTGTAGTATGTGGTCCTTAATAGTCATCATATGTGCTTTAAGGAGTGAAAATCAGTTTCTAGGCTCAGTCTGGAGTCATCAGGTAAATACTACAAAACGTAGCCTCGTAGCCGTAAACCTCTGGTTTCGGTGCATGACATCTGATATTTTTACTGATCAAAGTCGTAGCGCCGACATGGCACTAAATACGTCAACTACAGGCGTATTCTTGCCGTTCCCCGAGGACTCCACTTGAGGTGGTTGAGGAGTCCCCACGTTTTTGTTGTCCCGGGGACTCACTCCCCGTATTCTCGCGAGCCCCCACGGACGGGGAATGCTCCGATTATCACCACCATCATCAAACAGGACTCCCTTTCAGATTCGAAGGGGAATCAATTTTTGCTGGTGTTGGTGCAAAGTAAAATAAAATAAAAACAATCAGAATAAACAAAACCTTTTCGAACAAAATCCATTTTGGAAGAATTCCCCGCGTTCTCGTTGTTTTCCGTACGCGGAGTCCGCGTTGAGTGACTTCCTCTATTCTCGCCGTTCTCTTCGATTCCCCGACGAGCCCTCGGGGAACGGCGAGAATATGTCTTACATACATACACATTCAACTTTCGGTAATAGAGAGAAAGATGCGCTAATACAGAAACTGTCCGCCAAATGGATCAAAATTTGTGGCATCGGCTTAAAAACTAAGGTAAACGAAAACTAAATTGTGTCCTCTTTGCCTGAAAAAGGAATAATCATGGCAGCCTACCTCCTTTTTTCCATAATCTCCGCCAGGGTTCATCGTCCCCACGAATCTGAACCCATCAGCTGCCGTTAGCACTGCGTCTGGGTTGACCCCTCCTTCCGATCCTCTCTCAGCCAATAGCAGTGTTCGTTCAGATTCGAGGACGGAGTTCAGTCGCTCAAGCACGCTGTCGTCGGCCAATGATATCTCGTCGGAGAGGAACACGTGACCCCCACGCATGGCGTGAACCAATGGGCCGTCGACCCATTCGAAAAGTTTCAGCTTGCTGTCATCCTGAAATGAAAAGCCGTTGGAAAACAGCGTGATGATAAACTTACTGCCCGTTTGTATTGTCTTAATGGACAGAGCAAAATAACACTACGGAGTAGCGCTAAGACCTGAAAAAAGTTACACACACTGAAACTGCAGCACCACTAGCGACAGAGAACGTCCCTACTGAAACTTAATCAGTCCTGCACCAGCGCTGTCTCCAATAACTTCATATTCTTAACATAGCCACAAAAAATATAAAACCTTCCCTGTTTTCTCGACGTGTGCACTGTGCAGACCGCATCTTCGATTCACTAGAAATTTCTAAACCTGCAAGTTTGCCTCGCTTTGAATGCCGCAAGCGGGCGGGGAGACACTACGAGTATGGTCCGATTGCGAAGCTCGGGCAGCATAGTGCTTGGCGCTACTCCCTAGCGTCGTTTTGCTCTGTTAAAGCATTCTAGCATCTGGATTGTCTAGGTAACCCCCCATATCGATAGTTCAAACTAGGTCTCCGTACGACTGTGGAATGATCTAGTGACGTGACTCGAAAACAACCGACTGGGCAAGAACAAAAAAGGTCCTAACAGGAAAACCAGGAAAAGAAAAATATTTATCTGGTATAAAGAATGTATCAAAATATTTGGCCTATCTGCTTTGAGGTTTTTCTGTAGTTTCTCTCATTTCAGTAACCATATTTTCTAGAAGAAAATGTGTGTCCAGTAAGAGAGATTATGAGCGGATGAGATTACAAAATTGCTGCTATGAAGGGAGGATGCGGATGTTTCCCGTGAGTTGATGAACTAATTCGTTACTAACGTCGACTCAATATTTTTTAATAACGTCAACTGACTCTTTTCATAAATCTCTTTTACAGCTAAGGTTTTTTGTTAAAATAAAACTGACTCAGTTGTGCAACTTGACATTACAACAACGAAACTTTCCAAGTAAAAACGCAAGATCAAAGTAGGAATTTCCAAGGACTTCCCAGTCAGGTTGAGCTGAAGGACTATTTATAAACCAACGATTTTCTGGACTTGAGGTGATGTTAATAGAGACAGAGGGGGCCAGGGGGGTTTGAATGAATGAATGAAGGATTTATGACGCACTGCCCAAGGGCGTAAGTGCAGTAAAAAGGACAAAGAAATATAAAATAATCACAAAACACTCAAAAATATTTTCACTAATTTAGAATCACATTGATGGGGTCGTGGACAGGTAAGTTTCCAATCGGAGAAATTAGAGGAGAGGGCTTCGAGCGTCAACAATGGGTCGGAAAGCAACAAACGGCGGATCAGGTAGCGGTTCCGCGTGCGCCGTGGTAGGTAGAGAAGAAATCTCAGATATCTGAAGTATGTCGAGCGTAGGCGTTGAAGGTCCTTTCTTCTAAGTATAAAATGCAATCCAGCAAGGAAGTTAACATACGGTGCGCAAAAGGCAGTATATAATTTCCCAAGCCCAGGTCTGCTATACCTGGAACGGTTCGGCACAATTTTGCAGTAACCAAATCTGATTCCTTTAGCGGCTGATTTGACTGCTTCCTCGCAAACCTTTCGCATAGTTTGCCCAATTGTAATCCCTAGCCATCGAATTTTTTCCTCAGTTATGAGAACATTGCCTCCAACATTCAGAGAGGGTTTCCGAGGAGTAGCAGGAGCATTGAAACAAACGTACTGACATTTACTAGCGTTGACTGATAGGCCAATCTTGCCAAGGGAATGGTTCAGGCTAGCAACGTTTGTTTCAAGGCCCTTCCTGGATCGGCTGATAAGGAGGACGTCGTCAGCATAGGCCAGGTAGCTAACATCAATTCCACGGAAGTTAAAAGTTGGCGTAAGCTTTCTTAGGCACTGAGCAATCGCACATTTAAAAACCTGTGGCGATAGGACCCTGCCCTGTGGAACTCCCTTTTTCACTGTAATAGGGTCACTCAGCCTGTCTTGCCATTCGACTACCAGCTTGCATTTGGAGTACCACGATCTTAAGGCAAATATAATCGACCTATTTACGCCGTTTTCCATCAAAGACACTAGAGCCTGGACGTGGTTAACGTTGTCAAAAGCTCCAGCGATGTCAATTGCACAAAGATGAACTGTCTCTCTCTTTGCTGATGCTTGCTTTAGAATTTGGATCAGAGACTTATGGGCATGGGAGCATCCAATTCGTTTTCTGAAACCATACTGTAGGCTTCCAAAGTCACATTTGGAAATAATTTCTGGTGCCAAAGTGTATTCGAAAATTTTGCTGAGGATGCATGAAACGGTAATTGGTCTGTAAGAGCTGCAGTGATTTGCATCTTTGCCTCTTTTTAAGACGGGGGTAATCGTACCGAGAAGAAAACTCTCCGGTAAGGTGGATGTTGACAGGATCATCTGGAATAATAGCTGGAGGTGGTTATTAATAGCTGGTAAATCGTACTTTAAATGCTCATGGGAAATGCCATCTCTATCCGGGTTCTTCTTTTTCTTCATGGTTTTCAATGCATTCTGGATGGCAGATATTGTAATGGGGAAAACTTCATGCTGTTTTAATTTGGGTGACAAGTAACGGTCAGTGTAGACTGAAAAGACGGAAGATACCTTTTCATTGCAGACAGAAAACAATCTTGTATAGTGAGACAACCAGTCCAAACAAGAGAGGATGGAAGGTACCTCCGGATTACATTTGTCCGAGCGAATGACGTTCTCCCAGGCCTTCTTATTCTGTGGGGCATCGGCTGCGTTCAGGCGAGTCTTCCTTAGACAGGATTTGTATTCCCTTTTTGTCTTTACTTTTAGCTTGGAAACTGCGCCGGATGTAGGCCGGCCGCAGGCGATCCATATTCTCAACCAAAGTTTTGCTGAATTTTTTAGCTTTTTTATCTCTGGGTTGATTTTCCAAAATGGTTTCCGTGTACCTCGACGGATTTTCTCAAGCGGGACGGATAAATCCTCCGCTCGACGCATACACCATACTACTTGTTGATAGTAACAGTTCAGATCAGTTTGTGTTGTTCTGGAAGGTACTGAAGTCTGAAGTAGGTGGAAAGGGATTTTGATTGAGGCCAGGAGAAAGGTAAGTGTTTGGCAAAAAAGGAGATGGTTGGCATGTTTCCAGTCACGTCGCGTATACCAGTTTGAAGTCCTACTAGATTGTATGTTCTTCCAAGCCCCTTGTAGGTTGATGTTGCATGTCAAGATGAGATGATCGTCATCGATCTTTTCTTCATCAACATGCACTATGTCGGTTACCAAAGAAGGATCAGAGACAATGACGTGGTCCAGATTGGACGTGGTGCCGCCTATATTATGGATATACGTGTGCCCAAGGTTTTTAGGCACAACCATATATCCAGTCGGGAGTGCTGACAGGAGTAGGCTGCTCCGAGTACTATCGATGAGCAAGTTGCAGTTTAAATCGCCAGCTAAAATCCAGGTTTTCTTCTTCTTCGCACAATCTTGAAGGACAGCTTCCAGTTTGTTGCAAGCGCTCGAAAATGCCTCAAGCGATTTTTTGTCCTTTCTTTCGCAGGGGAAGTAGACATTTATCAGAACAGTGCCATTGATCTGCGTCGCTAGGATATTTTGATCTGAATAAGTGCAAACCGGGACAGGGCCAACAGAGGTCCGAAGGAAGGTAGCAAGACCACCTGAGGGTCTTCCATTTGTCTTCTTTGCTGCCTGGATAAAGATATAATGATCTTGGGAGCGGCGAAGGGAGCTGGACGAAGCCTGAGTCAATAAATGCTCTTGTAAAAAAACGACATCATTATTGGTAAGAAGGTCTTCGATCAACAGGTCTTTATCCTTCGTTCCATTTATGTTCAGACTTCCAAGTTTGATTGTTTTCTGAGAATCCATCATTTTCTGACATTCTCAGCGGCTTTTCGGAGCTCAGGACAACGCAAGCTAAAAGAGACATGACTCGCACCACAGTTGGCACATTTGGGGGGTTTTGAACAAGGATTAGCTCGTGAATTCTCATGGTCTTCTGAGCATCGAGCACACCTCTGTGTTCCGTTGGGAAGGGGGCAGCTCTTTTTTTTATGTTTGTACAACATAACATTACAACAGTGAAAATTTCCCAGTAAGAACGCAAAATCAAGTAGGAATTTTCCTGCGACTTACCTCTGATCTCTGGCGGACTGGCCTAAGCCCTCCAAGGAAGTCAGATGCTTCACTATGCTGATGACAGTTCACAGCGTATAGCTGAGCAGAGCTTAAAGCAGCAAATAGCTGGGAAATGGTCGTCTTTCCACATCCGGTTTCGCCTACCAGCAGAACCGGCTCTTTGAAGCTGAAGGACTTCCCTACAAAAAAAAAAAATGAGCCCGCTAAGTCCCGTAACAGTTTGCCGAAACCTTTCTTCTCTTTTTAAGTTCTTTAAAGGACCCCTCTTGCTTACTCTGCCTTTTTTAATATACTTAGCTCCCATGTGGAATTATAAGCTTCTAAAATCCCCACCTTTCTCCACTGTTTCGTTTCGTAACTACGAGTTTTTAGCACTTTTTCGGCCTTGCCGAGTTTCCCGTCACCCAATGAAAAGTTTGCCAGAATCTTCACTGTCCGCTGACAACTCTTTCGGACATAAGGATGTGATAATCTTCTGCTTATTACTTCTCTTATTTGCTTAGTTTTCCCACTTTTTAACCAAGGCACGTTTAGTTTTCAAATCTTTTAGCCCAGCCGCCGCGTCGGAGAGCAGGAAGGCTGGATGTAACCGACAAGCGCTAACAAGAGAATCGCTAGTTTCAGGTGGAAAGTAATGGTAATTTCGTGAACGTCTTTTTCTGATCCATTTTATAGGGAAAAGATCATTTCTAGTAAGAGTTGTGCTTTAAGCAGAAAACCAATGGGGATACCTATTGTTGATCCCCCACGAGACCTTCAGCCATCATTTACAGCGCCTAACCCCACTTTCACGTACCCCCCCCCCTTTAAAGCGCAACTGAAACCTGATACTCTTCCACTATTTTCCTTCTAAACAACTAGCGCCACCACCACTAGCCTCCATAGTTACTTTCGTGATTCTGGTCTACAGCGAAATCTGATCTTCCTACGGAGATTTTTTTTCACAATTAAGGTCCACCCCTTACGTGGTTCGTGACTGGTTCAGTCGGAGGTACGGACTGTACAAACCAATCAAGAGACAATGTCTGTTGGCGAAAGATTGTGCGTAAGAGGAAGGGTGTTTCCAAAGTGAAAGGACATTGCGAAAGTTAATGCACAGGACCTGATCTTGTTCTTTATTCCGGGGAGTCTGAACAGAAATTCAGCAACTCCGAGCGTGTTCCACCCTTCTAACAAAAATAACCGTTAGTTACTATTTTCGTTCCAACCTCGTGTAAAGTTCCATCCGTTTCATCCTTCTCGAGATAGTAGCTAACAGTTACTATTTGCATACCACGGTCGGGAGCGTAGTATGCGTGGTAACTACGAATTCTGTGACGTGATTGGCCCGATTAGCCCGTGACACGATATTTTTTCGAAAACAGACAAATTTCGTTCCAGCCTTGACGACAAGAAGCCCGAACCATCGACGTCATGCGTAGTAACTTCGGTAAGTAGGATGGGACATGCTCTATATGCTCGTGGTGGGAAAATGGAACGACAAGCTATTCAGTGAACCTTTAAAAGTCTGGGAGTAAATGTTCCTACATTTTATTCAGTTTCAGTTTTCATTTTTTTTTTTTTTTTTAATGCCGTGTAGTATCTTTTCCGTTCTTCCTGTCCAATATGATTTAGCCCAGGAAAAAATAATAAACACCATTAACTCTTTATGGCCCCACCATAAGGCCTAACATGAGGCTTGGTAATGGGCGGGGCTTATTCTAAGAAGTAAAGTTACATTCCTTTGCCTAAGTTTTAACAGCATTGAAGGATATCGGACGAATAAAATATGTTTATCATTTTTATTTGGCTGCTTTACATACAAACAATAATCTTTCATCATCATCTTTCTTGCTCCAAATTAATTGCTATTTAGGGTAGGAATATTCCTTGACCACGAGCCGCAACAGAGGGTAGGTTTGTCAGAAGCAAAAGCTGGGAATTTGAGAGGGATCAAGAACTCCAGTTATTTTACAGACTTAAATGAACAGAAAAGATAAGCTTTCAATTTTTCAAACTGAAGGGTAGTGCAAGCCTTTCATTTTTTTGCTGAAGGAATATAATTTAACATATGTCCTAGTGGAGTTTTAGTTCAACACTGATGACAGTGATGATCATAGGGGGACTAACAGAAAAAAAACACGATGGGTCTCTGAACTGGAATACGGAGAATTAACATCAAATAAAAATCTAATCTTGCTAAGATACCCAGGGTTGCCACATCAAAAATATTTAGAGAGTGACTTTGGGCCCAAAATAGACAGTGAATTAGGAGTGAAATTTATAAATATTTCTTCAGCCCAAGCTGACTGCGAATCATATTTGATGGTGCAAAACGGATACGTCAGCTGAATTTTATTGGGGCTATATTTCGGCCCTTCTTGGCAAGGGTTCTCTTCAGGCTCAAAACCGCTCAAGTTGGAAAAACGGACTTGTGGGAAACATGAACTAAAACTAAAATGCTTGTGGTTTCCCACAAGTCCGTTTTTCCATCTTGCATGAACTAAAACTAAAATGCTTGTGGTTCCCCACAGGTCCGTTTTTCCAACTTGAGCGGTTTTGAGCCTGAAGAGGACCCTTGCCAAGAAGGGCCGAAATATAGCTCCAATAAAATTCAGCTGACGTATCCGTTTTGCAGCATCAAAAATGAAATTTATTTTCATGAAATGTTCACTTTTGGTCGGAATCGCCTCTGTAAAAATGACATATTTTAATCTTACTTTCTGGGAAAAAGTTTGCAATAGTCACTTATGGTCGGAACCCCTGCTGCAAAAATGACACATTTGGTCATTTTCTGAAATAGAGTGATTTTTATGTCCTACGTAGGACAAGAGTGACAAAAACAAAATAGAGTAACAATTCACACTATCGTGCGACATGTGGCAACTCTGAAGATACCGGCGGGTCAGCGGAGGTTCGAATGAGCCAATTGCACAAAAAATGTTTCCTCTAGAGATGTCGAGATTTAGAGAGACTAGTGATTCTTTTTTTTTTTTTTTTTTTTTTTTCTTCAATAACTTGTATACTCTTTTTTCTCTTATGCACAAACGCGTAATCCATCACCACTATACATATAAACTCCTACCGTGCTGAATTGCCACAAACTATCTCCAACAAACACGTAACCCGATATCTACAAACAACCTACTTTTCAAAAATCTCAAATTCAAACTTCAATAGGCTATGAATTATGACCTACATTGCAAATTCAAATTCAATCCCTTTCCCACTTGCCCATTTTTATTTTTCGTTTTTGAGCAATTAACTTTAAAATTCATCGGCCAAACCAGGTACTTCTACCTTAAAACTTATCATATAACTCGATATGAACATCCTGTTTCGAGGATCCCTTCCTCCATAGGGTTCCTGATTCTTTGTGAACCTGAAATCTAACCCAGCAAATGGATGTAACGATTTTCCGACAACTGCTTTCCGGTAAATATTTACACTCATTTCCATCCCCAAAACAGTGTAAAACTGTCAGTGACCTAAAAAAAACTGAGGAGCTTCACCCCCCACCCCCGCCACTCAGGGTGTTGGTCAAAGATAAAATCTTGAAGGACCTGTCTTACCTATAATACTAATGCAACCTACTTCCATAATCACTCCATATATTTCTAAACCGGAGACCCCAATATCGCACGGTACATTATAATTCTCTAACAAAAAACATGCCGTGTTTGCTACCTTCGATGTGTATCACGCTGTCGACGGTTGTCTGCGAGAAGTTTTCCATCAGAAAAACCGGTTATGTAAATTGTTTCCCTGTTTTCGCTACAATTCAACGGGTCTCGGGAAAGGCTTAAAGCAGCCAAAACCGTGGGTTATTTGTTGAAAGCAAAACGTTTTAAAGTATTCAAATATTTTAAAATACTGGAAGTTGAAGAGTAAATAGTGCGAGGGGTCCTTTAATTTTGGTGAAGGTATCCAATCAATTTGACAATGCTATAGGGCTATCGATCTCTGTCCTTTCTTTCAGCACAAGCTGACTGCGAATCACAGAGCGTGTTCCACCCTACTTACCGTAGTTACTACTCATGACGTCACGAACTTTGTATTCCTTCAACCCAAGCTGAGGACGAATCATATTTGAGTGCAAAATCGATACGTCGTACCAAGTTCGTTTTTCCAACTTGAGGGGCTTTGAGCCTGAAGTGAACCCTTGTCAAGAAGGGCCGAAATATAGCTCAAATAAAATTCAGCTGACGTATCCGTTTTGGACTGTCGTCAAGCCACAGATTCTGGCTTCTCGACGTAAAAGCTGGAACGCATTTTTCGGCAAAATATCGTGCCACGAGCTAATCGTGAGCCAATCACGTCAGAGAAACCGTAGTTACCATGCTAACTACGCTCCCGGTGGTAAGCAAATAGTTATTATTAGTTACTATATCAAAAAGGTTGAAACGGTCAGCGTAGTAACTTTTCACGAGGTTCAAATAAATCATAGTAACTAATAGGTACAATTGTTAAAGAGGTGGAACATACTCATAGTTGGCTGCGTTGAACGCATAAGTTATTTTCCTCGTCACTGACCACATGTTTGTTTTTCTAGCTAGACCGGAAGAAGTTCGCTAGACTAAAACTCAGCTGATATATCCATTTAACGTAGTCAACTAGTGCTATTCACTGAATTTAAGCGAATAATAACTGTTTTTTTCTTGAAATTCATACGACCCCAGCAAACTTTCCTAATGCAGAACAGGAAATCCTTAAAACAGCACCTATTTTGTTTTTGCCTCACTAAACAACCCCCCTAAGCAAACAATGCTAAAGTCTTTAAAACAGACCTTCCCCCCCCCCCCTCTCATTACCTTGTCCTTGTTTCTCCCCTATTCAAGAAGATACTGTGTGAAAACGCAAGCCGGCAAAACTCCCCCTTGCCATTTCCCTGCCGTTAACCACGAGTGGGGAAAACGTTTCCCTGACTACATCCTTAACAAGCATTTTTCTGACAGATCCGAATGCTAATTTGACTTGGAGCAAGCCTATCTCAGGGTCGTTTAAACGCTTCCTTGTGCCAGCCACAGATGCAGTATAGCAGTTGCCCAGGCTTGGCATTTCTGTTACAGAACAAAATTCAAGCTTCCGGCAGCAAGCAGTTCGTGATAGTAAAAAAAATAAAAAAAAATCAGTAACTGAGATACAGTTGTCAAGTTACTGCTTGTTTATCCGTAACAGTGCACATTTGTGGGAGTTATATTTAATATAGTTTTGCGTTTTGTTTGCTGTTGCCTTTTCGTTGCTAAGTGGTCATATAAATAGCGTAGAATTTCGCGATTTTATTTTCTCCGTTGGCAACAATTTTAAACATATCCAATTTTAAACAATCCGTAAAACATAATATATATATATATATATAATCAATGTGACACATAATCAATGTGTCCACTTGAGTCTGTCCACTTTAGTCTGTCTACTTTAGTCTTTCCACTTTGTCCACTAGAGTCTGTTCCCTTTAGTCTTTCCACTTTATTCTGTCCACTTCAGTGTGTACACTTTAGTCTGTCCACTTTAGTCTTTCCACTATAGTCTTTCCACTATAGTCTTTCCACTATAGTCTTTCCACTATAGTCTGTCCACTTTAGTCTTTCCACTTTAGTCTTTCCACTTTAGTCTTTCCACAATAGTCTGTTCACTTTAATCTTTCCACTTTAGTCTTTCCACTTTATTCTGTCCACTAGAGTCTGTTACTTTAGTATTTTCACTTTATTCTGTCCACTTGAGTCTGTCCCTTTAGTCTTTCCACTTTAGTCTGTCTGTTTCTCCACAGACAGTGTATCCACTTGAATATATATATATTTCCACTTTCCACTTTATTCTGTCTGTTTTACCACTTTAATTTGTCCACTTTAATCTTTCCACTTTAGTCTTTCCACTTTAGTCTTTCCACTTTAGTCTTTCCACTTTATTCTGTCTGTTTCTCCACTTTAATTTGTCCACTTTAGTCTTTCCACATTAGTCTGTCCACTCAAGTCTTTCCACTCAAGTCTTTCCACTCAAGTCTTTCCACTTTAGTCTTTCCACTTTATTCTGTCTGTTTCTCCACAGACAGTGTGTCCACTTGAATATATATATATATATATATCTATATGCTTATTTGCCCATCGTAATACCAAAATGGTAAGGATGGAGAACAAAAAGAAGACAAAAAAGGAAAGAAAAAATATTTGTAACAAATTATGATGTAAAACAAGTCCTATAACACAGACACTACTTTCCCGGTTGTAGGATAATCGGTACAAACTATGAGGAGGATCCAACGGCTCTTTAAAGTTCAACCTCCGTTTTTCAACTGAAACTACAGGAGCATTAACATTGAACTTTGTACTGATCCAAGTGTTTCTTATCCAAGGTATCCACTCTGAATGTTTTTTGTTTGTTTTTTTTATCAAGAACTGCTTGCTACCGAAAACTTGAAACTTCTGCTGCTACAGGAATACCGAAAATAATGTGTTTTACACCATCATCTGTTTCAGATCGTTTCCCGTAAAGCGCATTAGTTAATTTGTTGTGTATTACTAACTGTTGCTGCTTCCTAACCGTCTGCGACGACCTCCTCTTGCTATAGGCTATTTCTTTAATGAAGTTGATCGATTGATAAAGGGAAATAATGTCTTTATAAGACAAACTTTAGAAGACAATATTTTAGGAGACAGTAGCCGCGTTCGTTTCGTCGTTCGGTTTGCCGTTCCAACCGTCGTTTTCCTATAAGCGTTTTCTTTATAACGCCGTTCAAGAATAAGGCGTTTTCTTTGTTCAACTGCCGTTTAATTCGACATCCCTGAAACAACGAACTGAGGCGGAAAGTCAGTTTCAACAAACTAATAAAACTTGTCAACCAAGTTTTAAAACAGTGGGCCTGTTATTCTAAAATCCAATTTTGTACTTTGTTGCGGCTACTGTTGCAAATATTGAGTTAGTTCAACTTTTAACGTTTTTGTATCTAGTTCGTTTGTGAAGCGACGTGTATACAACGTGCCACAGAAAACGCTAATACGAAAAAAAGAAAACGACGGAAGACGAAAAAGAACGCGGCTAGTAAGTTTAATAAGTTCAAGCTACATGGTTCCACCTAATCCTCCTCGCTCGCACTACCTCTTCCGCCAGCGGGGAAGGGGCAACCCGATAATTAAGAACACACAAACAAAACTGCCGGAAAAAAACGAGAAGAGGGGGCCGACGTCTTTTTTCTTTCCGCCAGAAATTAGCTGAAAAGACGGAGATGTATTGGTGAGGTTTAGTACCGACAGCTTTATAGTCGTTAAGCACAGCGCAATAGAGTGCTTAAAAGAACGGTGTTTTTACTGCTACATATTCCAGAGTCTAGAGAGACAACGATGAGAAACCGTATAATGCCCACCATCATCTTGAAGATTTTTAAGTGAATGTGTAGTGTATGACTAGGATAGAATAGTGTTTATTCAGCCATCAGTGGGCCATACACAGAGTTTTATAAACACAACATAGGAATATAATGACACACACACCATGACACAATATGATAATACAACACAGAAAATAAACTACCTCCTATTTAGATTTCTCTCGCGTAATCTACCACCATTTTTTATGGCACTTGCCCTTCGGCCACGTGCCATATAGAGATCGCAATTTCTGTCCGTCTGTCAGTCTGTCGGTCGGTCGCTCCGGGTTTTGCTAGTTCGGGCACTTCCACATAAGCTAGGACGATGAAACTTGGCAGGCATATCAGGGCCCCGAAAAGATTAACTTGGAAACAGTCATTTCCCCGATCCGACCATCGTTGGGGGAGTGGAGGGAGGGGGAATCCGGAATTTTGAGGTATTTATTACTTTTGAAAGGGTGATCGGATCTCACTGAAACTTGATATTTGGAAAGACCTTATGTCTCAGCCGACCCACTTCAAATCCGAACCGGATCCGGTGACTTTGGGGACCGCTTAGGGACCAGGAGGGACCGCTTAGAGTGGAGGGATAGGGATGAAATTTGGTGGGAAGGACAAGCACAAGTCCTAGATACATCATTAACATAACCGGACCGGATTCGGCCACAACTGTGGGGGGAGTTTTGGGGGGGGGGCTCCGCAGGGATATCAGAGATCCGAATAAACCGACTTGAGAATCGGCGTTTGCACGATCCGAACATCGTGGGAGGACTGGAGGGATGGGGGATCCGGAATCTAGTAGCATTTATAACTCTTGAACGGGCGATCGGATTTGAATGAAACTTGGCAAGTGGAAAGAGCTATTGTCACAGATGGTCCACGTCGAGTTCGGACCGGATTCGATACTTGGGAGGCGAGGAGTTGGAAGGGTGCACAAGAATCTTTGTGAAACGCTTAGCGTCGAGGGATCGGAATGGAATAACAAGCATAAGCATTCGATACGTTCTTGATAGAACCAAATCATATCGGGGCTCTTTGGGGGGAGTTGGAGGGGGTTTCACGGAATTCCGGTGATCGCGATTTAGGATACTTCCAGATGTACTAAGGACGATAAAACTTGGCAGGCATATTAGTGATACGACCATATAGACTTAAGGATTAAGGCCATGATTGAGGGAGTTGGGGGGGGGGGGGGGGGGTCCGAAAATGGGTGGGTCGAATGGGATGCAAGTTGGACAGTACCATGTATATGCGGCCTAGATTTGTCATTTGGCGTCCGAACCGGATCCGACCATAGTAGGAGGAGGATGAAGCGGGAACCGGAAATTTGAGGATATGCTTCGATTCGTGTTAAACTTGATGGGCGGGAAAAGGAGATGTTAGAGAAGCGAAATTTTTATGTCCGAGTCGTATTCGGCCACAGTGGGAGGAGCTGGAGTGGGAATCCCGGAAATATTGTGGCTCGCATAGGGGTTAAAAGCGTGGAATGACTTGAAGAAAACTTGGAAAGTAGAGAGATCTTATGCCTTAGATGGCATATCTTAGGGTCCGGACCGGATCCGAGTACGGTGGGGAGGGGTACCGGAATTTCCGGATAAATGCTCAGATTTACTTTCTCGTTTCTCACACCACCGACTCGTAACAAGTGCCATAGGAGCTCGTAGCTCTTGTTATTCTACTATTTTTACGAAAACCCGACTGTTTTTGAGAAAAAATCGACTGTTTCGAAGAAAAATCGGCTGTTTCCAAGAAAAAAATCGGCTGTTTCCAAGAAAAAAAACGGCTGTTTTAACGAAAAATTGCGGCGCTTCGCGCAGAGTCGGTTATTTTAAACCGACTGGCCGGCAACTTTTGGGTGTGGGCGTCCCCCCCCCCCCTCCCCATACGTGACGCCGCTGGTACTGGTAAACCTAACTTAAAATAAAATTGCATACTAAATGTTCGCTTCAATAATTTAAAATAATTTAGAGTTTCAGACGATCAACGTTCACTTATTTCTGACTCCACATCACTTTCTGTTGCCTATAGGACGACGGTGCTGTCTGCAAAAATTTTCGTTTTTAAATACTCCTTGAGCCCAAGCTGAATGGGAAACATATATTAAACAGCAGTGAGTACTGAGTATCGCAGTGAGTATTCGCGAATATTCACTACCAGAAACATGGAACTGAATCATTAGCGAAAGGAAATTCAGACCCCAAGCTCTTCTCTACAGCAAAACAAAAGTCAACCCAAATGCAGAAAAATCTCTACCCTATCAACGACCCAATCGAGCAGCAAAATCAGCAGCCGTGTCCAAAATGAAATCACAGCAAACTCTTTAACTCCAAGCAACTCTCACAAAGGAATTCACGAAGTCAAATCTTTAACGCTAAGTTAGGATCTTTAGTATGTTTTCCCTCAAGTCCGTATTTCCAACTTGAGCGGTTTTGAGCCTGAAAAGGAGCCTTGCCAAGAAGGGCCGAAATATAGCTCTAACAAAATTCAGCTGACGTATCCGGTTTGCACTATCAAATCTCATTCATATCCCCACAAATGGGGCAGTAGTAAGGACCAATCCGACTTATAAATACTCAATATTTGGGATCCCATCGAAACTTTGGTCTTGTTCTTTTCGTAACGAACAGAAACTTAGTGGGGAGCCTGATAGTCCAGCGTTCTACCCGTCAGTCCAGGACAGTCTACCGTAAATCCCTGATTTTTGGATACCTCATGCCAAACGCTGGGTATATCTACCGTTTGGCATACCCTATGCCTAACGCTGGATACACTATGCCAAATACTGGATGCTCTAACCCAGTAAAATACTGATGATTTGACTGAAGCTCAGAAATCAACCAATCAGAATTCATCTGTAGTGGGATAAGTCAGGGTTAGATTGACAACAGGTATCCAGCGTTTGGCAGAGGGTATCCAGCGTTACACTGTAAAAAGTTTCTCCGAGAAAGTATTAAAGTTAACTGCAGTATTTGCTACTGGGATTAATCATACCTCTATCGGGATAAGATTAATCCGAATTAGAAATAATCTTACTTCAGCAGAGACAATATTAATCCCAGTAGCAAATACTGCAAGATTCTTTTTTACAGTGTAGGCATAGGGTATCCAAAAATCAGGGGTTTGGTACTCCCCCCTGAAACAAATCTTTCTCCCACTTACCAACGAGTACGGCAAGCCTCCTCGTCTCAAACGTCCAGACGATATGCTCGAACCCTTTAGGAGTGCTCTTGATCACCTGCTCAAGTATACTTTTCGTGACACTAGATGTCTCTAATGATAGAGTGAAGAGTTTTTCCTCATCAACAGCCCGCTTCATATGTTTATGAAGAGCCTGAAACAAGGGTGTCAGTTGTTAATTAGGTCTTGGATGACTTATATTTAGCGGTTAAAGATTTAATATAGTTTAACACGTGTGTATAATTTATATTTTTGGCCAAATTGTTTTTTTTTGTAGTATTACATGTTGGGCCAATTTGTTTGTATTACCTTCATTTTATACTCTCCGATCTTGGAGGTCAATAAAATATTTGAATTGAATTGAATGAATGAACGAATGACAGCTCTGAAATGAAGTTTAACTGAAAAGGGCTGGGATAGGACAATCTAGTTACCCCATCACTTATTCACTTAAACTGACTTGAAGACGCGCTGAAAAATGCGTTACTTCGTTGTTCCGCCTTTCACAAATAACCCATTTTCAAATAGTGGAATTTCCGTGGGATTTGTGGTGCGCTTGTATCTGTGTTGTATGTCTTAGCAGAAAAATATTTATGATTTTTTTGTTGTTCAGGCACTAAGCAGTCTTCACCAAGCTCACCACTGCCTACTGAAAAGCCGCGTTCGTGTTGAGATTAAAATTCCCCGCGTCATAGTAGAATTTACGTTGTGGGGAACGGCCACAGATATTCTGAACGGCATAACTATAGAGAAGATAGTGGAAAATAAAAAAATCCCTTAGCAGAATCCAAATTATTCAGTGTATTCAATTAAATGACGCAAAAATAAGTTGGCTTTTCAGTTAAACTTTAAGGAACTGGCGGGGGCTTAATGTAGTCAATACTGTATGCTTAAAGGAGTTAAATCGAAAGCGCTCGAGCATTTGCAATAGCGGCCGATGTGGAAGCACACGAATGGACAAGCTTAAAATAGATCTTAACAAGAAAAACAGACAAAAAGAACAACATTTGGCTGGTAGGCTATGTGAATATAATCAAAAAGACAATAAATATTTGGGAAAATCTACTATCTTGGATGAAAGACTGAACGAAATTTCAAGGACAGCTCTGAAATGGTTAGGGATTTGGCGGGGGGGGGGCCTTAATGTAGTCAATACTGTATACTTAAAGGACTTAATTCGAAAGTGTTCTAGCATTTGCACTAGCGGCGAGACGTGGAAGCACAAGAGTGGACAAGCTTAAAATAGATCTTAACGAGAAAATCAGATAAAAAGAACAACATTTGGTTGGTAAGCTATATGAATAGCAGTAAAAAGATATTAAATATTTGGGAGCATCTATTTCTTATTTCACAACAACATTTGGTTGGTAGTCTATATGAATAGCAGTAGATATTAAATATTTGGGAGCATCTATTTCTTATTTTTTTGTTAACATTAGTTTAATGACATTTTTGCCAAACAATCATCATGTTTTCAAGAGACAAGGGTGTGTCTGGCAAACTAGTGCATGCAGTCTGACCCACTGAACATTTTTTTTTTTTTTCTGTGCGGATGGGATTGACTGAGTCGTTGAAGAGCTTTTCTTAGTTGTAAATAGTGTTGGCTGGGGTTGGGAATTTTCAGCAAGAACAGGTACGGTGGTGTTCAGGATAACCTTTCCCATGGAATTCTCCCCTATCTAACGTCATATCAATCAACTCCTAAAGCCCTTAATACTCTTCAGGAAACATTTGCAAAGGACCCCTCTAGAACTTTCTCTCGACTTAACTTGGAAAACAAGCAATGTGTAGAACAAAGAAGTACAAAGTGAATCTCGATTTGCCTGGTTCTCTGTTCCCAAGATCTCATAATATCACGACGTTAAATGAGAACGATGTGAGGTTTGCAGAAAGGAAATTTATGGCTCGAAGAACAGCGGGAAAACGCGAAACTTAGAGGCTGAAGCGGAAATGGGCGAATCCCAATCCGGATTCGAATACAGGAGTCGTGCTTTTGGCCGGATTCGAATCTGGGTTCAAATCTTCTGCTTGCCAGGCTGGATTCGTACTCGTTTCTAAACCCTCAATCTTACGAATCCACTCAAATTTCTGGTCTACATCCTTCCAGCTTCCGTTTTCCCAATTTTTACGCAGTTGGATTTTACGTGTTTATTGGTTCCCATTCTTTATCGAATTCGGTAATTTATCTAACTTGTGTTCAGTCCGCTTCGATTTCACCACATTCGTAATCTATTTCACCACATTCGGTCCGTCCCTTTGTAAATTCCGTGATTTAACGTGTTTATTTGGTCTCATTCGTTACCGAGTTTGCTAATTCACCGGACTTTCCTCAAGTACTTATCTGTTCTATCGTATTCGGCCAGCCTAGTCCATAACTCAGTGATTAATCAGATTCCTTTGGTTCTGATTCGTTACCGAATTCGGTAATTCACCGGATTTTTCTTCAGACCGTATCTATCACCAGACTTGCCACATTCGGTTGTTTTGGGTGGTTCTGACAAGAGTTTTATTTCATTACGAAATTCGGTTGTTACACCGCTCCCGATCTGTTCCTTATTAGTTTAGGTAGTTTTTCGGTAGTACTAATTCATTATCTGGTTCACTAATTTATCAAGCTCGATCATTTCAGTGGCATTTATTTAGCTCTTCTCTTACCATTTAATGCTAGCTTCAGCTGGTTGCCATTCATTACTTAACTTTTACTTCTAATGATTGCAGTAGTTCAGGAAAAAGCACTTCTCTTGACGGGAAAACTAGCCTACTTTTGTTTGCTGTAAATTCAGAATAAATGTACTGTGTATCTATTTTACCCTGGATTCAGCATGGATGGCTTTTTTTTCGCCAGACAGCTCTGTGTTTTTTTATTATTTTTTATTTACAAGCTCTATGGTTTAATACATATTCGTGGGATCGCGAAAAGGCACTTTGATCTTCTGTGTTTCCACGCTCTTCAGTATTTAGAAGAAGGATGCGGCATTTAGTTGGCGTTTGAGGCTTGGGATTTTGGGGGCTTGAATCACATTAAAAGCTACAATTTAAATGGTAAGTAGTTAAATGTTGCCGGAAAAAAAAGGCGGATTCAAAAAATTTCACCTGCGAGTTTTAATTTGTGCTTTGCAGCAACGGTGTTTTTGTCGGCACGTTTTCAAGTCCTGTTGGCAAAACTGGACGTCCCCCCAAAGGTTAAAGGCTAGTGACGGCGTATCCCTGAACAAAAAAAAACAGAAGTGGAAGGGCGTGAAAACGCGACAAAATTTTCTCTTAGACTTGATTTTGCATATACTATGCAACTTTTTACATTGTAGCTTCTTGAAGGCAACTCGCTGTGTTTTAAGAATTTTTCGGTATAAATCAAATACGGATTCGGTCAATTTTACCAGGTTCTCTCCCCCCCCCCCCCCCCCCAATCAAGAAAGGCTCGGGACGCCCCTGACTGCCTGTGGTTGGAAACTGGAACGAAAAGCTCTCCAGAGAACATTTAAGGATGGAAAAACAGCGGGTACGCGGATGAAACAACAAAAAATCTGACCTCCTTAATAACTCCGGTCTCTTCAGGTTTCCTAACTTTTCCGGCCAGGACGAGATAACCTTCATCAACCATATGCTGGTCCCAATCGTACAGCTTAGTAGTAGGCGGTTCAGCATGCCGATACCTGCAAAAACAAGTCAAATTAAACAACAACAAAGACTCTTGAACTCATATGACACTTGCTACGGGAAGATACTGAAAACAGAACATTTACTAGAAATGATTTTTCACGACGAAATGGCTCGGAATATCGTTTTTGAGAATATGTTCCTCGTTAAATTAGAAATTTTCTTGTTCGCGCTTACCGACCGACCCTATCCACCTTTCCCGCTCTCCGACGCGGCGGCTGGACGCACAATATTTGAAAACTGAACGCAATGTGGTTAAAAAATGGGAAAATAAAGCAAAAAAAAAATGTCCAACACAGAAGGTAGGCCTGATAGCGTCTTCCATAGTTGCGTTTTTGCAGATACCATGGTATCTGATACCACGGTCTAAAGTCGTTTTTACAGTTTCGTGGTATCTGATACCACGGTCAAAAGGCGTTTTTGCAGTTATCGTGGTATCTGGTCAGTTATCGTAGTACCAGATATTCAGATACTACGGTCCGACCGTGGTAACTGGTCGTGGTATCTGAAGGGTCATCTCACTTTCATCAAACTTTGTCAGATTGGTGAGAAAGAAGTTTAGCACTTAGTAATGTAACTGGATATCTGTTTTTCTTTTGGAATGACTTCGAAAAGTGCAATTTCGGCAATAGTCGTTTTTGAAGAGCACCGTGTATCAGATACCACGATAACTGCAAAAACGACTAATTGCAGATCCAGTTACCGTGGTAACAGATACCATGGTATCAGCAAAAACGCAACTCGTGTTTATCATGTTCCAACATGAAAAACAACGCTTTAAACCTTCTCATATCCTTATGTGTGAGAGGGTTTTCGGCAGACCTTGAAGTTTTCGGCGAAATTTGCGTTGCATGGCCGGCAAAACTCGGCTCGGCAGAAAAAGCGCTAAAAGTCGTAGGTACCATACGAAACAATGACGAAATGCGGGGATTTTAGAAGCTTATAATTCATAAGTGAACAAGAGATATAAAAGGTAGAATAAGCAAGATGGGTACATGAATACATTCAACAAATCTGATGGCTTACGTCTGAAATAACTGTTAACTTTTCACTCTGGCACATTAGAAATAAGTAGGGTACAAAACTTTGTTGCGAATCCTTACTGTCTCAATCCATCACCTATCATTTATTCATACGGTACCAAACTGGCGAATTGTACCGATGGCCTTACTAGCGACGTGTATAATGTTTTGAAGCTTCGCACGTTGAACTTGTTGCCATTTTTTTTGCTGTCGCACTGGTGACCAATCAATTTTTCGATTCAAAAAAAAATAAAATACGAATGGCAAAATCCGTTCAAACTCTTATATAAAAATATTCCAATATGGTGTTCACATATCTTTTTGACCAGTAAAATACACAACGACTATAAGCAATTAACCGTATCACTATAATTCAGACGTTCACCTAAAATACGAAGAGCTATTTTAGCAAAATCTGCCCTTTCTCAAAATTCTACTAAAAATTACATGCATAAACAGAACAACCATACGTTATATAAGAATGAATTAAAGCATAATAAATATTTTTCAAAGCACACAAAGCAAACAAAGCAAGGTAAAAGGAATTAATTTTGGAAGTTGAGATCCAGGTTTATGTAAACAGAAATGTAAGATATCATTGGGAAGATAGATAGATGAAGTAGTTGTTCAGTGTATTTCTTGTATTCTTCAGCCTTAAAACTGTAGTTTATAAATGAAAATGGAACATAATCCTATCGCCAAGAGTCTGAGCAATCTCGGCGGAAGTTGTAACATTTGTCCAGGCCCAAGCTACATCCTCCCTACACCCCACATCAAGCTACGTCCTGTCAAGAACAAATAATCTGATAGAACCTCCGTCACCCTATCTCTGTAATACGACCATGCCAGAATCGAATATTTCCCCATATCCTGCCCGATGCAAACGAGCGGAGGTTAGGAGCTGCGCGGCATGTAACGTTTCGTTATCTCTGCAAATAGCTATATCGCTGTGAAGCCGCGTACAAGAAACTTTCAAAGTAAAAGCCGATTGGTTCTCTTGACGCGCTCCAGAGCGGGTCAGCGTGCCTCCTGCACTTTCCTCGGCTATGAGCAACGGCGAAGGCGGAAGTAGACGGGTATCAACTCAAAGCTAGAGCAAGTCCCTCTAGCTCAGCTCAGTTTTGTCGGGGTATCCGTAGCCGACCCGTAGATGACGGGACGGACGCGGCACCAAAACCTTTTGTGTTTTGTCGGGGTATCCGTAGCCGATCCGTAGATGACTGGACGGACGCGGCACCAAAACCTTCTGGTGCAAGAGAAGGGTCGTACAGACCGTTGTTTGAATTATTTTGTGGCTTATTTTACAGAGAATATTAAAAAAAAAACTGGTGGACTCACATTTTTTGGACATACAATTTTTTTTTTACGATTGCATATGTTTAGGATATTTTAACCCGTTAACTGTAATGGTCGACATATTTAGTGCTAATTCGGTGCTGCGAGCTGGATCACAGAGCTATCTATCTATCTGTAGCGCTTCATTTGTTCTCATTTCGAGGAGATGCCTCACGTTTGAGGGAATTCGCCCCTAATTTTTTGCCGTCTGTCTGCTTCTGAGAATATTCTTATGAGATTTGTCGCTTAGCCAACTTTCCATTGTTTGCCTGTTTAGCAGTCCCTTCTTGCCACAACTTCGCAACAGGAATATTCTGCACTTTTTTTTTGTTTCTCTTGTGTATTCATTCTTCTTCCGTTTTGTCTGAATTAATTTTGTTTGGAACTTGGAACTAAAAAATCGCGCTATTTTAAATATGCGAAGCCCCTGCTCCATCTTTCAAAATTATGCCACAGCCACACCCTAACGGATAAGTTTCAAATTCAGGATGCCAGTATTACCCTTTCCAAAGTCTCCTTGTCTCTACCGAAAACTGGACCCAACCAGCGCATGACCTTTATCCTGTTTCCTGGCCGAAGATTAAATTTGTGTTACTTTATGTGTTTTGTTTTGTTTTTCTTTCTGTCTTTCATTTTCTTTACACTCCGCTTTCAAAAAAGGGGGTTAAAAATAAATTACTTTCTTACTTAATAGCAGCAATGCCGACCCAAGGTACTCAATCATTTATTGTAAGTGGTGATCTTTGAGTTACGTTTTAGTTTTTTTTGCTTTCCTCTAGTGGTGCTGGCTTATTGTCATCCTTCCCGCCTTTATTCGGTACTGACTAAACTTCAGCCGATTATCTACGGCCCGTGGCGTTTTCAAGACGTCATGAAAGAAACAGGAAAATTCGATTAAATTAATGTTGCAGAATATACATTGTATCTATATATATACAGAGCCGGGCGGCCAGCGAGGCGCCGACGCGTTTACACTTATAACCCTTTCTAGGGACAATCAGTTCCGTTAGTAAATGGAAAATATAAACTTATCGTGTAACGTCACGACCCATAGATAATCGGCTAAAGTTAGTCCAACCCTTTTTTCGGGCGGATGTTTGGATTAATTTCGCTTCGTGTTGGCGGTTGTGCGCGGTGGTTGTTTACTCAGCGTTGAGACGATTTTTTTCTTAGACTACTGAGTTTTTTTTCTACGGAAGGGTTTTAACCATTCGAATTAGTTTTTCTCCGGTTCAAACTCTGAACTAATTTTTCCCGCAGATTACTGTGTTGATGCTGCTAAGTTTTGTATATTAATTTAGTGGCAACAATAAAAAAAAAAATTGAACTGTTTTTTTTTTCAGTTATAGTGAACGGAAAGACAAAAATGCTCCTTTGGCTGGGTCTGAACCCACAAAGTTCGGATTCCAGGGCCAAGTTTCTACCACAGAACTAAAGTGGGGCTGCGTGCCGTTTTGACACTCAGGTTAGATATTATACTTGCATGAATGGAGAAAGGAGGTGTTTGGTGAGAGAGTGTGTAATGAGGAATGGTTGGTAAGGATGATGAAGGATGAATGTTTCGTTATTGTGAAAAAACCTTGGACGTTACTTAAGGCTTGCGATGGAGCATAGAACGAGATTTTTAGAATAGGAGCATAGGTTAGTGATTCTTTTAAACAATTACCTTGGCCCACGGGCTTTTTTCGGTAATTACATTCTATTCTATATGTTTTTCATTAAATTACAATTTTGTCTTCCCACCTATAATCAACTTTTTATACTCTTCAGTCACCAGAAGAAAAAATCAATCATAAATCGTTATCATAATATATATAGCCTACATAATATATACATAAAAATCAGTCACCAGAAAAAAAAATCGATCATACAAAAAATCAATAATCAACAACATCAGTGTAATTATTACCTGTCTGCCCAACGAAAGAGGTCTCCCAGTGTGAGGAATCCTGACTTGCCGGCAAAAGCGGCGCTGCCACGTCTGTGCATCTAAGGTTCGTTATGGACGGCAACAAGTTTCTTGGCGTATGACAATGGCAATGTCAATGGCAAAAAAATCAATCATACAAAAAATCAATAATCAACAACATCAGTGTAATCTGTATAAAAATCAACTTTTTATACTCTTCAGTCACCAGAAGAAAAAATCAATCATAAATCGTCTTATATTATAGTCTTATAGTAGTATTTAATTACAACAAACATAGATAAAACTCACGGACCAGTGCACATGCCTGGTGGCATACTTTAGCACTGACAATGTTGCACAACGAAAATAAAATAAAAAGCCGTCTTCTAACTACATTTTGACATCAACAAAAAGAGAACAAAAACAAAAGAAATTGCTCAACTACGCGTCGTAAATTTTTTTTTTCAGTAATTTTAGAAACTGTCGCTTATTGCTACATTCTCGCACTGATACTGGAATTGAGTTCCAGATTTTTGGCCCAGTGTGACGGATGCTGAAACTCGCTCTTGACGTAGGGCGAAATTCGCACGAAAAATCTGAACGATGAGTGGTTGGATAATTATGAAATTGGGAATTCGTTGGAAAAATACCAGAGAAATTTGAAGGTAAACTATTGTATAGATAATCATGGCAAATATTAGAAATAGAAATTGTATGAAGTTGATCAGTTGATCGTTGCTATCACGTCTTCGTTATTTTTTTCCTAAAAATATTCTAAAATCAATTTATTATTCTTTTGTCCACCCATATTTTCTTTATTGTATTTCTGTTTGGGCTTCTACCTTTTCATCTGTATTTAAACCTCTCCAAATACTCCAGAATAAAGCAATGAGGATTCTTTTTAATGTTGAATATAGATCTTCAGTTAGACACATATATGGGACTTCAGGAATATATTCCTTGGATATCATAATATATATAGCCTACATAATATATACATAAAAATCAGTCACCAGAAAAAAAAATCAATCATACAAAAAATCAATAATCAACAACATCAGTGTAATCTGTATAAAAATCAACTTTTTATACTCTTCAGTCACCAGAAGAAAAAATCAATCATAAATCGTTATCATAATATATATAGCCTACATAATATATACATAAAAATCAGTCACCAGAAAAAAAAAATCAATCATACAAAAAATCAATAATCAACAACATCAGTGTAATCTGTATAAAAATCAACTTTTTATACTCTTCAGTCACCAGAGGAAAAAATCAATCATAAATCGTTATCATAATATATATAGCCTACATAATATATACATAAAAATCAGTCACCAGAAAAAAAAATCAATCATACAAAAAATCAATAATCAACAACATCAGTGTAATCTGTATAAAAATCAACTTTTTTATACTCTTCAGTCACCAGAAGAAAAAATCAATCATAAATCGTTATCATAATATATATAGCCTACATAATATATACATAAAAATCAGTCACCAGAAAAAAAAATCAATCATACAAAAAATCAATAATCAACAACATCAGTGTAATCTGTATAAAAATCAACTTTTTATACTCTTCAGTCACCAGAAGAAAAAATCAATCATAAATCGTTATCATAATATATATAGCCTACATAATATATACATAAAAATCAGTCACCAGAAAAAAAATCAATCATACAAAAAATCAATAATCAACAACATCAGTGTAATCTGTATAAAAATCAACTTTTTATACTCTTCAGTCACCAGAAGAAAAAATCAATCATAAATCGTTATCATAATATATATAGCCTACATAATATATACATAAAAATCAGTCACCAGAAAAAAAAATCAATCATACAAAAAAAACAATTAATCAACAACATCAGTATAATTATTACCTGTCTGCCCAACGAAAGAGGTCTCTCAGTGTGATGAATCCTGACTTGCCGGCAAAAGCGGCGCTGCCACGTCTGTGCATCTGAAGTTCCTTATGGACGGCAACAAGTTTCTTGGCGTATGACAATGGCAACTGACAACGCTGGTTCAAAATGGTTTCCAATTCGTCCGTTGGGATTTCATCGAAGTGAAGTTCAACGAAACGGTTTCGGAATGCTCGAGATAGGACCTAGAGATATTGAGGACACGCTCAAATCTAGAAGCTGGGAAGCGAAAGTTAAAACAACCACCTGTCAAGGCATCAACAAGATATCTCCACTAGTTTGTACCTTATTTTATTCAACACTACAACGACGCTCTAAAAACTTGAAGAAATAACCGATAGGCCTGCAGACAATATTATGAAAATTCGACAATGTATTTTAGTGTTTTATCGTATATCTAGCATTGTATTTTAATTAATTTGACAAGCCAACTGTATATAACTATTCTTGTTCTTTTGTCGTGTAGTGTACGATTACTTTGTCGTCAGCCTATACTATCTAATGGATAATTTGGTATTATATTTGATGGTGGAAAACGGATACGTCAGCTGAATTTTACTGGAGCTATATTTCGGCCCTTCTTGGCAAGGGTCCTTTTCAGGCTCAAAACCGCTCAAGTTGGAAAGACGAACTTGTGGGAAACACAAAACTAGAGATTCTAGCCTAGCGTTAAATATTTAACTTCGTAAAGCCTGAAGAGGACCCTTGCCAAGAGGGCCGAAATATAACTCCAATAAAATTCAGCTGACGTATCCGTTTTCCACCATCATATATGACTCGCAGTAAGCTTGGACTGAAGGAAATTGATTGATTGATTGATATAATACGTAGACAAATTTACGTTGTCATTCGAAGCCTACCCAATTATTGGGTGGATCTCTATGTCAAGCGCTTAAATTAGGTTATGATGAAGGGTAGAGAGGGATCTGCGGGCGTCCCTAGTTTAAACCCGACCGCGAACGGAGAGTCCGGCATAATTTACTAGTCCGGTCCAGTAGGGAGCGGACGGGGGTATAACTCTTCTTCAGTCGTTGGTTGAACGGCTGAGAGTTGGGAGTCAAAGAGAAAGAAGTGAAAGTCGAAGTAAAAATAAATAAATAACTAACACTATGTACACGGCGAAGTGAATATGATCCTCCGGTACTTATGTACTTAGGCTCCAGTACCTAGAATTTAATTACACAAGTGAAGATTAAGAGCTAAATCTAAATCCACGTCAGTTTCAACTTGCTAAATCTGAATTCACTTCAGTTGAATCTTCACTTGTGGAGATAGAGTTTAGAGTTAGAGCTTATCCTTGTAGAATTCGTCCTCTTCTTAGTTAAAGCACAACTCTTACTAGAAATTGTCTTTTCACGATGAAATGGCTCAGAAATATCGTGTTTCGGAAACGCCATTACTTTCCACGAGAAATTTGAAATTTTATTATTAGTGCTTGTCGGCTCTTAGCCAGCCTTCCCGCGCTTCGACGCGGCGGCTGGACGCAAACTATTTGAAAACTAAACGCGCCGTGGTTAAAAAGCGAGAAAACCGAGAAAAACAAAAGAAGCCCAAAACAGAAGATCGATCTGCGGGCCTGCCATGTCTTCCCAAATGAAAAACAAAAGTTTGAAGCTTCTCTTCAACTTTTATGTGAAAGACTAAGTTTGCGTTGCGTGACGTGACAAAACTCGGCTGGGCCAAAAACCGCAAAAAAGTCGTAGTGCTAAAAATAAGTCTAAAATAAATAAATAAGTTATGTAAGTAAGTCTAAAATAATACTATCTACTGTAACCCCCTTACCTTTCGCCCACCATATTGCCCAGGTGGGTTCTGAGTCGCAAAGACCTGGAACCTCGGGTGAGCAGTAACGGTCTCTTGCGTCTCGGGTATGAACAACTCTCTATTCTCGTCTAGGACTCGATTCAGCGCCTCCAAGACGTCAGATGGCGCTAGGTTAAGCTCGTCGAGGATAATCCAATGTCCCTTTCTCATTGCCTGTACAAGGACACCTGAGGAAAACAAATGACTTAGTTCGCCATGAGAGCACGGCTATATGCCAGGCTTCACTATTTTTGGGATCCCAAAACGTAAGTGGAGGGATATCTATGACATCGCAAAAGTTGTCCGTCCGTCTCGAAGGTAATGAGATATTTTGATGAAACTTGGTGTGAGGATTCTTTGGGTCAAGAGTAAGATAGAGCTCGTAGATAGGCTCTGTAGCCCTACATTTAGGGGTGGGGGAGGAGGCTTCAAATCAAGGGCAAAAACTATTTTTTAAAAGCTACTGAGATAGTTGATTTAGGGGTAAGGAGACATGCTGAATCCCAATATGAAAGTTATTTTCTTGCCGGACAAGTAGTTCACCCGGAATCCGGCAAAAACCGGACGCAAAATTTGTCGACCAGTATTCGGCTATAAAGCAGTCCCTACCCCTTTATTCTCAAACTAGTATAGCTCTGCGCGTGAATGCCGGCATTCATTTGTTTATTCTGTGTGACGTCGGACAGATAGAAGGTCGACGGGGTTGAAATATGATGTTCAAACGAGGAAATATCAAGCGAGGATGTTGTCCAATGAGGATTCACTGGTAAAGTACAGGTCAAGTTCGTAGATGGGTCCTTTAGTCCCATCTTTCGAGGCAGAGGAGGGGTTTCGAATTTACGGTAAAAACATGTATGTTTTATAAGCTAACAAGATATTCATTGAGGGGGTAAGGAGGTCAGCTGAATCCGTATATGAACTTGGTTTTCTTGCTGGACAAATGGTTCATCACGAATTCGGGTGAAACTGGAAAAAAAGTTGTTTCTGAAATCGATTAGAGATTCGGTATCGGGGCACCGAGACCTGCTGAATCCACTTTTGAACTTTATTTTAACAGTAAAAATATTCAAGGAATCTGACGAAGACTGAATGGCGAAGACATGACCCAATTGTTTGAATCAAATGTTACATTTTTGGGATCAATATTCTTTGAGCCCAAGCTGACTTTGAAACATTTTTGGGATCCCATCGAAACCTTGGTCTTGTTTCCTCTGGATTCCGGATACCCGTTTTCGTCGAGGTGGATCCGGAAGGTGATGTAAAACCAAAAACTTTTGAAGTCTGGGGAGTGATACCCCACATATTCCATTTCCTGAGCTACCCTTCGTTCGCAAATGGAATGCCCGCTTTTGTTGAAATTCAAATTCTCCGCGTCATGGTGAATTTGCGTCTTTGTCTTGTCGGGCCATCAGTGCATATTCTAAAGGTCACTTACTCACTACTAAAGCCCAAGATGAAACAATAAGCCTACTTTTCAGCTGAACTTTTAAGACATTATCTTTTTGATCAAATAGTGCACAAGTAAGGCTATTACACCCACTACAGATTTCGATACCAAAATCTGACCAAGTTAAAGCTCTCCCGAGGAAAATTTCCTGGACTGTGTAGTTGATGGTAATTGTACAAAAAAGTTGTGATATGTGTGATGTGTGATGATATGTACAGTAGAGGTATGTTTATGTGAACAGTTACTTTAATGTGAACAGTGCAGTTTTGGGCTAAATGGTAGGATGAAGATCCAAAATACCTATTCATGTGTTTTCAGATGCCCTTAATTATTTGCTTTGGCTATAACTGCTAGTTAGCTTCAGACACAGCAAGTGCATGAAAATGGCGAGGTCCAATGTCAACAAACGTTCACATAAGCATACCTGTACTGTAGTAGTATGAAATACTTTCATTTAGCATGTCTCCGACTGGGTTAATCTTAAATAGTAGTAGGCTATCCGATAGCATCCAATCTTGCTGTAGTAGCATCCATTTTGATAGTAGTAGCATGCAGTGGCAACAGATACTACTGCATGCAACTTTTTCGTACATCTCCATACGACGAACATCTGGTCCTTCAATTTCGATATCAAAAAATGTCACGCAGAAAGAGGCTCACTGTAAAAAAAATCTTGCAGCATTTGCTGCGGGGATTAATCTTGTCTCCAAAAGATAACCTTATCTCTAATTCGGATTAATCCCAGTAGCAAATACTGCAGGTAACTTTAACCCTTACTCGGAGGAACGTTTTACAGTGCCGTTTGCATCTAGTGAAGGGTTGCCTCGTCAAATACAAATGACTGAACACTCACCCTCCTTGAAGACCAACTTTCCACTTTCGTCGGCGGTATAAGAACCGACATATTCCTGAATATCCGTATGTTCATGATTGTTCACTCTCACACAACTATTCCCAGTCAGCCTTGCCAGGTATACTATCAAACTGGTTTTTCCCACAGATGTCTCTCCCTGTAGTAAAACTGGGTGACGACTCGCAGAGACAATACGCGCTATATCGCGGAGATTGTCACGGACAGTTCGCGTGACGATGTAGTCATCGGGGGTTTGAGGCTCGTTGGGGCCTTGCTCGATCCAGTATTTTTCGACTTCAATGTACTGACCGCCAAGTGGTTGGGGAATAGGCTGGGATGTGATGGCTAGAAAGAAATAGACAGTTAAAGCACAACTCCTACTAGAAATGATGCTTTCACGATGAAAGTTTTTCAAAAATACCATTACTTTCTACGTCAAATTAGCGATTTTCGTGTTAGCGCGTGTCTACTCCATCAAGCCTTTCACCAATCGCCCTCTACGACTCGGCGGCTGGACGCAAATTATTTGAAAACTTAAAGCGCCGTGATAAAAAAAAGAAGTGGGAAAATAAACCAAAACAAAAGAAAACCAAAACAGAAGATGTCTACCACGTCTTCCAAAATGAAAAATAACACTCTGAAGCTTTTCATATCCTTCAGTGTGAAAGAGTATCGGCGAACCCTGAAACTTTCAGCGAAGTTTGCGTTGCGTAACTGAAAACTCGGCACGGTTGAAAAAGCGCTAAAAAGCCGCAGGAACAAACTTGTGCTCCTACTTTGTGCTTTTCCTCGCTGGTTTGTACCCGATCATCAGGAAGAAAGACACCAGTCGAATGCGGCCATGTTTTTTCAAATGTCTCCGTTTTCTTCTGTACCTTCCTCGTCGCATGCGCAATCACCGAAACATGGAGAAGTTTTTTTTCTTGGACCCAACTCTCAAGCTAAAAGAAAGTGGACATCTTCTGCCACCCCTTCCTGCCCATTGCCCAATGCACCTGCTAATGCAGTAAATTTATTGTTCTTTTCGTGTTTCGTTGTGTGTTTCTTGTTTTGCGTTCGTTTATCTTTTGCTGTTGTTGTAGATTTTGTGTACCCTCTGTATTTCTTGTCAAGCGTTCATTTACCTTTTTTTTCTGTCTGTACTGTGCAAATGCCTTATTACTAGGCTGCATGTAATAAATGCATTCATTCATTCATTCAAACGAAACTATAGCGAAAGGCAAGGTTTTGAGAAGCTTACAAGTCCATAAGGGAGCTAGGGATAATATATAACTTCAAGTAAGAAGGGTCCTTTAAGACCTAATGAAAGTATTAATAGTCTACTTTACTGAGGCTTATAAAAACTTTTAAATTCTTCTGGGACCGTTAAAAACCCCATAGGCTACTGCAAGTCGTCTAACTCTGGACAGTGGACGGCCTTCCAGATAGCATCTCAGGTAAATTCGGGTAGAGCTTGTTAAATTAGGAGAACTCCGACGCGTGAATTTTTACTACATACTACTTCACTGTACGGAAGCATATTAGCTCTTTTAAACCATTCCCGAGCCCGGAAAATCTCAACAATACTAGAAACATCAAGTCTCTTGTGCGTGGCGAGTAATTACTCACTTTTGGAACTCTTCTACGGTCACTGGAGGAACCAGGGCAGTGGCGTAGTTTAAACTGTAAACGAATTTCCCCATTCCAACCTCTTAGTCACATTAGGTTCCCAGCCACTACCTCTTTCCCGAAAAGAAAAACTTTCCCAACTCATTATTCGCAATCGCAAGTGCCAACAGCTTCCTTCACTCGGTTTGTTTTGGATGCATTCAAAAGGAAAAAAATGTTCGTGTTTTTATTTTAATGGTCTGAATTTCTAATAGCGCCTTAGGCTTTTTTAATAAATTATTATTATTATTATAGTCCACGATCGTAGTCACCCTCTTCAACCCTAACCGCTTACTACACAAAATTTTACCAACCTTTTCCGAAAAAAAAAAACACATACCTTTCAAGTTTTTCTTTCCCAGCACATTCTTCGCAATCATCTCTTCGACAATCGGGTGGGACTTGCGATCCAACTGCGTCAGAAAACTCAGGCAGAACGCCTCATATAGAGATCTTGGCACGCTTCCAAAGCAGTTCGTTGCACCAATCGCGAGAGCCCGACAGAGCGTGCGCAGACTATAGTGGGGTTTGTGCCCCGTCCCGTCTTCAAGGGATCGTAGCGCTTCTCCGCGGATATGCAGGTAGAATTTGACAATGCCATCCACCTGCGTGGAGGTGATGCTGAGGCTACGAAGGTAGTCGCCAACGAGAAGCTGGAGGTCGACTTCGTTGACGACTTCGTCAACATAGTATTCGGTAAACCTGGAATAATACTGGGTCAAAATGGGGCATAGGTTCTTACACCCTTTAAACAAATGACTATCGTTATATCCTTGTGACAGAACACTGAAATGCGTTTCAATTCGCCTCCGACAGGCGGCTTAAAGCCTGCAGGACACCATTTTTTCAGCTGGTACACTGTCAGAAGTTTCACAACAGGCAACACAAGGATGCGCGAATTCAACAAACAACACGCAACAGACAGCACTTGGAATGTTGTCGCTTATTACGCTTCCGAGCATGGTGAGCAAATAGTTACTATTTCGAGCGGGTTGGAACGGTCAGTGTAGTAACTTTGTTGGAATGAAAATAGTAACTAATAGTTACTATTGTTAGAAGGGTGAAACACGCTCTAAGCATAGGGTTTACCGGTTGGTCTGGTGAATTGAGTGTCACGGGACTCTTCGGCGGGAATTTCAATTGTCTTACAGTCTTGTCTACGCAAAGCTGCGACTGTTTGCACTACTTAACTGTACTGCAAAATAAGTAGCTGGCCAGTCCGTTTCTATTTGCCTCGCCAAAAATTTCGTTGGGAAAGTCGGTGATGGCGTGTGTTCTAAAACTGGCGAAACAAACTGTCGGAATTATTTTGCACTTCTTTCCTATTCTTATTTAATGACCAAAAACCCATAAAATTAAACTGTCCATGTGTATGGCTTTTGCAAGAAAATTTGGAACTTTTAGACTCCACTGGCTTCCAGATTTTCAAACCTCGAGCGTTCGATTCCTGGTCAGGACGAAACATCTTGCAAAAAATTATACAAGGTAATCGGAACTGGCACGGCTGCTTTAAGACCCGTCAGAAACTAACCTATTTCTAATGCCTGGGGGTAGATCCTTCTTTCCGACATCCGTTGCGGGGTTCATGCAAGCGAAGAGGCGGAAGTCTGGATGAATCTTGATTGGTTCCATTTCTCCCTTCTCTAATAGAGCGAGGGAGCTACCCTCCCCCTCCAACAGACTAGAGAGGCATTCGAGGGTCTCTGCTGACGCCAAGTTGATTTCATCGAGGAGGATCCAGTCACCTGTAAGTTGGAAAAAGGATAAGCCATAGGTTGTCCACGAAATTCGTCCTATGAAATCGCTGGCTTCTATTTGGGAAGAAGGCGAGGAGGTTTACCCCACTGGGGGCTCGGCCCGTTTTTAGGATCCCAAAACGCAAATGGAGGGATACCTGTGACATCGCAAAAGTTGTCCGTCTGTCTGTCCGTCTGTCCGCACGATAACTCTCGAAGGGATTGATATATTTTGATGAAACTTGGTGGGAGGATTCTTTGGGTCAAAGTACAAGTCAAGTTCGAAGATGGGCTCTGTAGCCTTATATTTGAGGGTGGGGGAGGGGGTTCAAATTAAAGGACAAACAAAATATTTTTAAACAGCTAATGTGATAGTCGATTATGGGGTAAGAAGACATGCTGAGCATGATGGTGAAAACCATTTTCTTGTCGGACAAGTAGTTCGTCCGGAATCCGGCGAAAACCGGGAAGTTGGGTAAAATTAAAAGTTTCATTTGAAGTTGATTAATTGTTCGATTTAGGGGTAAGGAGACACGATGAGCACGATGGTGAAACCCATTTTCTTGCCGGACATGTAGTTCGTCCGGAATCCGGCAAAAACCGGAAAGTTGGTTAAAAGTCAAAGTTTCATTTGAAGTTGATTAAATGTTCGATTTAAGGGTTAAAAGACATTCTGAACACGATGGTGAAAACCATTTTCTTACCGGACAACTAGTTCGCCAGGAATCCGGCAAAAACCTGAAAGTTTGTTAAAAGCGAAAGTTTTATCTGAAGTTGATATATATTTATTATATAAAGAGATCCGCTGGATTCCTTTCACATGCTGAACACGATGGGGAAAACCATTTTTTCACGGGACAACTAGTTCGCCAGGAATCCGGCCAAAACCGAAAAGTTTGTTGAAAGAGAAAGTTTTATCTGAAGTTGATTAGATGACAGATTTAGGGGTAAGAAGAGACGCTGAGCTGTATATGACAATCTTTTTTTACCCGTACATATAGTTAGTCCGGAATCCGGTTGTAACCGGAATTTTTTTAAGTCAGAGTTTTATTTAAAGTTGATTAAATGTTCATTATTGGGTAAAGAAGATACCCTGAGTCTGTATATGACAATCTTTTTTTACCCGTACATATAGTTATTCCGGAATCCGGTTGTAACCGGAATTTTTTTAAGTCAAAATTTTATTTAAAGTTTACTAGATGTTCTTTATAGGGATAAAGAGATCCGCTGGGATCGTTTCGGAATTTTCTTTTTTTTGCTGGACTAGTAGTTCGCTCGGAGTTCGGGCGAAACCGGAAATTTGGCAGAAGTAAAGCAGGAACTTTTGGTCAGTATCGTCAAAATAGATATGGCTTATAGAGGTATATCTGAACATGATTTTCTCGGATGATTAGTCTGGCGAAGACTGGATCTGGCGAAGACAAGACCCAATTGTCTGGATCAGTTTTTAGATTTTTGGGATCCCATCGAAACCTTAGGTCTTGTTTCTTCTTGATTGGCTATCCCGCACAAGGGACAACATCGAAGTTCAATCTTTATTATCAAAAACAGCACAAGAGAGCAACATGCCAAAAAAATGTCTTGGCAAGACAAATATGTTAAAAAAAAATGTAACAGTGGGCAGACAGACATATAACAGTGTCCAGAAAGACAGAGCTTTTCGAATTTATATTTCTAATCGCGAAAGGGTACATACCGGGTAGCTGTCCCCTATAACATAACAGGCTTTCAAATCGTCCCTGACGGTTTTGAAAATAAACTTACTGGAACTGAATCAATTTTCCCCACGATTCGAACGAGATATTCCCACCGGAATCCAGATACTTGATCATAAGTGTGGAGAAGGGGAGAGCAATTTCAAAAAGAAGACGATAAACAGGACTAGCCTACATTTCGAAATGGACCTTTGCCCGAGATCCCATGGAGATCAAGCTTTCGACGGAGAAGGGGGGATATACGGAAGTAAAAAGCAGAAACTTCTTGCTACTCACCATTTTTCACAGCCTTCACCAAACTTCCCTCAACGAACGCGAACGCCAGTGCATTTTCAATATGCTTCACTTGCGCCTTCAGCTGCACAATCCTATTTCCAATCTCCTCCCACTGCTTCACCAAACTCGCATCGTCCTTGAACTTCTTCACAGCTGCCTTCTGGCTGTGAAGCATCAGCGTGAAAAGATCTGTCCACTTCTGATTGCAGAAGGTTCGCATCACGTGGCCAAGAAACTTTGAATTCTCCGCGCGGTTGAAACATATGACGAAGAGCTCCTCGAACGCATCTCGGACGGGAGCAACGACATGTCGGATCTCTACAGGTTTATACCCGCCAAGGAGGTCTGTACTGTCGGACTGCTGGTTCATATTTAAGACGGTGAGGGGGTGGTGGGTTACCCGGGAGAGGTACTGAACCGTAGAGGTTTTGCCGCAACCGGTCTCGCCCACGAGAAGGACGGGTTCGTTGTTTCGAATGCAGACGGCAACCCGCTCAAGAAGGATGGTGGCCTGGCGAGTGAAGGAGAATGTGCTCTTCAGGACTCTGAAAGAATGAATGAATAAATGAATGAGCTTTGTTACCCGTAAAGTGTAGAACACAAAACACGGAGTATTATTAAAAAAAACAATAAATAACGAAAAAAAAACTAACAAAACAACATGAACAAGCTAACCAGCATCAATAAGAAAGAAGGTACGCAGATACTTTAAGGTACTCTAAGATACAACACATCTTCAATACAATTTTCTTTCCAGACAATTAGTGTTAATACGGAAGCATGCGGGAAGTGGTTAAAAATATGGTTGAGTAATAGAGTAGATGGAAAAAAAAGGTAGATTTTAATCGAAAGAAACTGAAAGAAGTTTGATTATTGAATTTCGTTTTTTAGCTATATAAATTAGAGTTTGCTGTACAGACTGAGACCAAATTTTGTCTGAATTGTGTTAAATGGGGTTTGGAAGAACGATTAAAGTTAAATTTAACTGAAAAGACAGGTTATCTTGACATCCGATAATCGAATACACAGAAATATTTTGGCTCATCTGAGGGGTTTTGTATTTTTCCACCCGGAGCTCTAGTGATAACGTTCAGAGCGTGCGCTGATTGCACGATAAACTAAAATTCATCAAGACGCGGAGAATTTGAATTCAAACATAGCCCTACATTTCCAGGGCTAAAGATGCGACATCGGAGAAGTTGCGCCTGTGGAAAAGTAGGAAAATGATTTTATCTGATATTTTTATTTTATTTTTTGGCAATGGCTTATATTTTTAGTTGGTAAATATTTCAAGCGTAGAGGACAAGCACATAGAGGTACCTCGCATCCGAAATAATAAGTTCATTCTAAGAAATCGAATATCCCTGGATAGCGGACAAACGATGTAACGCATTTTTATCGGGTTTTCGCGCATATTTAAGTGATACGTTACTAGACTGTTGGATCTCAGCCCTATTCGGTTAAACTTTTAAGTAAGTTTCTATTTCCTGTTTTGAAAAGAATAGGTGAGGTTAAAGAGGATAACGAAAAAACAAACAACGTCACCGAGTGTGGGAGGAGTCGTAGCAAAAAAAAAAAAAAAAGAATTTAGAAAAATCCTATTCAGGTTAAAAAAAAAATACAATACAATACTGATGAGTATCACGGACCCCACCTCGGTAGCGACCACGCCGTACTGTTCCAGTAAAAAGGCAAACAGACCCTGAAGAATGGATTACAAATACGCTACATAGTACTTCTGAGCCTGAGTTGAAACGAAAGGTCAACCTCGGTTCGGTCCACGCGAAAACGGATATTAGTTCAATGCTTGCTGGAGCTCATACGCACATGACCCGGTTTCCATTTACACAGCGCTTACACGGACAAGAAATCCCGTCGAGTAGAAAGGAATTCCGGTCGGCTTGAAAGGATTCCGTTCGTGAAGGCGACTTGAAAGGAATCGCGACGGCGGCTCTGGCAAAAAGACAGACTAAAAAAAAGTCTAGCTAGCTTTTGAGAGCGCTAGTCGTCAGTACTGATGTCATAAATGCTCTCAAAACATTTTTTTGTTGGCTGGTGAATTTATTTTTCCAGATTTTCTGGTCTGAAGAATTATTTTTTCCCCTCTGCGTGTAAACATAATCTTGTCACCAAGGCCGGATAATGGACAAAGGGAATGCCATAAAAATGTTGTTCTTGAGGTTTAGGTTTATTTAGATGTTATTACAGATATTGCAATTGCCTACTTTATCTGCCTCTGTCTTACCGACATTGGACAAGTCCTTGAATATATCCTGGTACACAAGACCAAAGGTTTCGACGGGATCCGAAAGGAAAATATTTATCGGACTTCTTGATCCAGACCAACGGGTTTTTGATATTTCCGGTCTTCGCTAGATCCCGTAGTAATGTAATTTATTCATAATCAACCACATAACCAAATCCATTTGGTAATTTCTTTCTGTCTTTAATTTCCGTTCTAGCCCAGATTACGAAGGAAACACCAGTGCTAGTCGAAACTTGGAGAATATTCGGATCCCACATTTTCTTTATCTATACGTACACCACCTTTAAAAGTTTGATCGGATGAATTTGTTCTTTATAAAATTTCTGGTTTATATCAGAAGCCGATCATAACATTTAGCAGAGAAATATTACAAAGTAGGCTTCTCTTCTCTACACCGAAACAAAGAGCTGGATAACAAGAGTTGGAAGCTCATATGGCACTTGCAAGGCTGGGTCAGAGAATGAAGTAGGAATTCGTCAATTCGTGGGTTTGTTGTGATCATTTGTAGGCAAAACCCTTGAGATAAGAATCTCAAGATAAGAATCATCAGAATCGAGATAAGAATCTTTAATTAATTTGACAAACCGATTGTATGTAAATATTCTAATTGTCTCTTTTGTCGTGTAGCGTACAATTACTTTGTCGTCAGCCTCTGCTATCCAATGGATATTTTGGTACTAATAAATGACTGATTGATTGATTGAATGATGATGGGTCCTTGGAAATCACGAGAATGTATCGTTCGTAAAAACTATTTTTATTTTGCATTTGGCTGTGCTGATGCGAACTTTAGAGATTCATCTGCAATGAACACTCTTGAAGCACAAATGATAATAAGCTCATCGGGATCATGAAAATATATATTTTGCTCAAAAATTATTGTTGGTACTTTAAGGAATTCACTTGCAAGCAAAACCGTTTTGCAAATTCCTATCTCAAATTTGTCCACCCTAATGGCACAACCCTGAAATTTTCATCTGCCGTTTTTGGCTTTATCGAGGAAGATCAGGCTCCCGCGTGTTGCTTCCGAGAAGCTGACTGGTCGGAAATACCGATTACGCAGTTTGTTCCGTGTTTCTCGTCAGTGAAGCGGAAGCCTTTCACACTGAGCTACGCTGCGTCTTCACAAATACGCAACGCAAACTCTGCGTACGGAAAAGCTATGCGACGCAAGAATGGGATCCAAGTCCATTTTTGCACTAATGCAACCAATCCCGCAGAAAATCCGAACCCAGTAGCGGATCTTTTGGTACTATTAAACACCTGTTAGTATTTGTCCAGGTGGGACTACGACATGTTTCTTTTCGTGGAAAGTGTTCTAACTATGTAGTTTGGTTTGTTTTTTGTTTTGTTTTGCTATACTTCAAAAAGTGTTATGTAGTAATGTTTGCTTTGCATTTCGTTTTTTGTACCATGGCCCTTGGGGCTTTCCGTGTACAATACATACATATATATACTGTAAAAAAATCTTGCACTATTTGCTACTGGGACAGGCCCGGGAGTGACCTAAGGCTAAAATATATATAGGATATAGGATTTTTCTCATCAAAATATAGGGCAATATAGGATAAACAAAACAGCTTATTTGTCTTCAGCTTAATCTGTGTCTGTGGGAACAGCATGACACAGGGGAATGTAGGTCGTCCACGAAACGAAAATTCTATCTTTGTTAAATAGCGGCAAAAAAAAAAAAAATCAACCTTTTTTCCGATAGATTAGAAGTGAAAAATGGTGGCTTTTGTTTCAGTATTTTTTGAGTTGTGCGCGATAAGCTTGTCCTTTTTCTGTGTTTTCTTTTATGACAAAAATGGTAAAGTGATCCAAGTATATTTTATTTATTTGGTATTACGAAAAGGTCAGATTCGGCAGTAACGCTGTGACAGCTACATTTGATTATATTATATTCATAGGCTAAATCAGAAACACGGCACAGCCTAGACCAACTCGGCTTCTTTTACTTGCGTATGAATTTCTAAAAAATGTGTTTAGCGAAAACTCAACGGTTAATGAAGCTGCGCATCTATTTATAGTCCCAAAAACATTACAGACAGACAACCTTTAACAGTCTAATGGGAAGGAACTGTGTGAAAATGAATCAAACTTACCTCTTATACAGTTCCTTGTTCTCCCTTACGGTCAAAGCTGCTCTTCCAACAACTATTCTCTTTTCATCCACATCAACAGACGGCTTGTGCGAGTTGACATAAAACTCCGCTTTCGCCTTCAGGATATTCAACTTTCCACTGATTATTTCAGCAACCGGCAACCGTGCCTCACTTTTAATTACTGATCCACAAAACACATCCATCGCATCCTGAAACGCGTTGTGTTGGCTCACCGGCGACTGAACGTCGAAGTTCTCGGACATTCTATGGCACCACTTTAAAAGATCACGGGTTGAAACCAAGCGCGAGTCACGTGATTTTAGCGCGATTGAAAAATCCGCACCGTCTTGCACTGGCGCTACGGCGTAAAACACCTCCAAGATCCGGTCAACTATCGTCTTCAACATTGGATGCTTAGTTTCAATCACAACTTTAAGCTCCGCTTTCGATAATGGCTCAACGTGAATCTTTCTCAGGTACCTTTCAACAATATGGAACTGTCCCACGTGTTGCTTATACAGCCCGGTCACGCCACTGAGAAGTCTTTGTGTTAAAAACATCTGAAAGCCTGGAGCAGCTTTTATACTTTCTCCATGCCCTGGGACTAACAAAGTCCGGGACTCTAGAACTGGTACTAGGACGCTCAAAACATCCATTGAGGCATAATCTACATCTTCAAGTAGGATCCAATGCCCCTCACTCACAGCTTGTGCAAGTACACCAGCCTGCCAAACAAACTCACCAGGTACATCTGTACACCGGTATGTCCCAACTAGGACTTTGCTATCTGTTTGATCACCAAGCTGTATTTTCGTGTACTTAGGTGTGTTATGCCGTCCAGTTATCATGGCTAGGTGGTCAACTAAAGAGGTTTTGCCCGAACCGACAGGACCCTGTATCAGCACTGGGGCGTTTTCAGCAACAGCAAGGGCCAAGCTTCTTAGGTTATTTACGGCCGATTCGACGGGTACCAAGCATCCCTTTGTTGCTAAGGACTTGTCTGCTACTGGTAGGTCTATTCCAGCAACAGATGTCACTTTATCGGTGAATCTCATGTCTTCGTGTGGAAGAGAATCGGTTTTGGGGAGTAGATGGGGTTGCTGCAGCTGCTTGAGGATGAAGGTGCGGTATTCTTCAACCGGTATGTGCCCCGAGACGAGGTCGGCTTTCTGCGATTCGCTCATGTTGAAAACCAGTGCGAGAGTTTCACAAGCCAACCTAAAAGAGCAATCAATAACTTTACTGACAACAAAAATGACACAAACTGCCCGTAAGAAGTATTGAAAAACGACAAAAAAAATACTTGTTTTCACGCTGAAAATCTGTCGAAAAGACTCCATCTTAAGGGAGCTACAACGACTGAAGAACCAACCCGTTGTGCCCTGCACGACCTACTTTCGCAGTCGGATGCAAATTTCCTCTTTCGCTCCGAAGTTTTGACACATCGACGCGGGAACGGAGTCTCCTGCCTCCAATAACCAAACTGACTACGAAAAGGCCAAGCTCCAATCCAAAGAGATCACTTCTCTGCAAACAGTCCGTTAAATAACCCCCGCAAATAACCCCAAGGTTATTTCGCTGCAAAAACTCTGATCCTAAAGCAGCGAGGACAATGTCCTTTTTCCAAATCATGGACTGATCGTGTTAAGGAGCTGATAACTCAAAGAGCGTGTTCCATCCTATTACCGTAGTTACCACGCATGACGTCACAAATTCTGCCTTTTTGTCGTCAAGGCTGGAACGATTTTTGTATTTTCCAGCGAAATATCATACCACGGGTGAATCCGACCAATCACGTGACAGAGATTCGTGGTTACTACGCTTACCACGCTCCCGAGCGTGGTCAGCAAATAGTTACTATTGGTTACTATTTCGACAAGGCTGGAACGGTCTGCGTAGTAACTTTTCGTGAGGCTGGAACGGGTTTAGTAACTAATAGTTACTATTGGTACGAGGGTGGAACACGCTCAAAGAGTCTGTGGCTCGGTTGTTGTCTGGGCTTCCAGGCAGCAAGTCCGGTGGCCTGGACAGGGTGACGACAAATCAGGTTAAAGGACCTTAAACACACTTACCACCTCACTTCGGAGTTACTATTTGTCATGTGCTGTAAAAACTGGCACCAGTCCCAGCCTTGTGAAATATCTTTTTCGACCAAAACCATGTTGTATGTCGCTTGAACAACGGACAGTGCTTCAATCATCTTTGGTTTCTTTTTCTTTGCTGGTGGTAACAGTCCCTCTTCTGGTTGAAAGGGGGGTGGGTTTTGTGCAAAGTATGACAGGGCAAACCTAGAAAATGAGGCACACTTTATAACTCAAAATCTTTCATACTGTACCACTGGTATCAAACATCCATCAGAGCTGAAAACTTATGACAAATCTTGTTAAAGCTAAGCTCTGCTTATAACAAATTATTATTGGCTTTGGCTGTCCAGACCCATTGACTTCTAGCAAAAACTTGGCAAAATTCAGAAAACCGGTTACAGATCAATAGCGGGTACGTCAGCTACGATTCTTCATCAGCGATATTTCGGCCCTTTTTGGCAAGGGTCCTCGTCAGGCTGTTTGACAGCCTGACGAGGAGGTCTGTCAGACAGCCTGACGAGGACCCTTGCCAAAAAGGGCCGAAATATCGCTGATGAAGAATCGTAGCTGACGTACCCGTTGTAAACATTGTTTGAATAAATGTTTCAAAGTCAGCTTGGGCTCAAAGAATATTTAGATCAATAGCGGAATACTCAAGACTCGTCGGGAGCATAATGCGCATGGAAACTAGTGAATCGTGGCAAGTGCAAAGATTAGTGAGGTGTCGTTAGCGGGTTGAGAATATATCATATTAAATTTGGGCCTCCTGGCTTAAGAATTAATGAATGCAGTTACGGAAGTAGGTTGCCTTGGCGTAATAGCTACGACCGAACCTTGAACCTTAAAGGACCAATCGCACTTACTCTTTAAGTTAAGATATTTTAAATAGTTTGAACTGAACACTTTAAACTAGGTTCTACTTTCAACCAATTACCCACATCTTTGGCCGTTTTAAGGATTTTTCCCGGCCCACTGACTTCTAGTAGAAACAGGGCAAAATGTATAGAACCATTTCTTTTTTCGAATGGAAAAACTTCTCGCAAACAATCGTCGACGCCATGATACGCATCAAAGGTGGCAAAACACGGCAAGTGAAAAAATCAGTTCGGTATTGTTAGGGGGGTTGGAATGTACTGTATAATGTTTGGGTCTCCGGGTATAAAGGACGCGTCATACCTATGATAGTAATTCATTCTACTTCTGTACTATTTCCATCCATTCTCGTTTTAAAGATTCTACACTTCATAAATGTATATTATCTCCTCTATTAGCATTACACCAATTGTCACGTTTGCTACTTTTGTTCCCTTTACGTGTCGTATGAGGCTCCCAATCATCGCTATCAATATATCCTTGTAGTGCGAGATAGAAAGAAATAAAAAAAAGTAAAAAGAGTATGACAAAATGAAAACGTCCACAAGGGATGAGTCTTCCAATTTGAGCGTGTACTGTTCTTTTTCACTTTGAACGGACAGAAACTACTGAACCACAACACATGGATGCGCACATCGATAAGCTTCTTAGTCCGAAAACTGTTTGTGCAAATTTTGCCAAGACTGTCATCCAAGACAAGGGACATGGAAAGAGGCGAAAACAATCGGAGCCTTGTGTAATTTTCTGTAAGTTTTCAAGTGGTCAACTATCTCAGAACATCTTGGCAAAAGTACCATGTAGTGCGAGTTGTCCTTTAAGGACCTGTCTTACCTATAATACTAACGCAACACATTTCCATAATCACTCCATACATTTACAAAACCCGGAGACCCCAAATTCTAACCCCTCTAACAAAACCACGCTCGATTTTCTCACTTGCCGTGTTTTGCTACCTTCGATGCGTATCACCAGGTATCACGCTGTCGACGGTTGTCTGCGAGAAGTTTTTCCACAAGTTTTTCCCTGTTTTCGCTGTAAGTCAACGGGTCTCGGAAAAGGCTTAAAACAGCCAAAACCGTGGGTTATTTGTTGAAAGCACAGCCTAGTTTAAAGTACTCAAATATTTTGAAATACTGTAAGTTGAGTAGTAAATACTGCAAGGGGTCCTTTAAGAATGGATTCAACTGGAGTCAACCTTCAACAATTAATATTTGAGCCTGAAACTAAAAGGTTATGTCCGAAAATGAATATCAATCAATCAATCATTCAAAAAAATCAAAAAAAACAAATTAACCAATATACTTACAAGATTTGACCAGAAATAAATGATGGGATGATGCTATGTAAAAATTGGGCAGAAGAATTAGCAGGGTATGGAGAAAACTGATTGCGTGCGTTGGTCCAACGCACACTATCTTTGCTCCAAAACTTTTTGAGAGTCATTCTGCGGTCAGTTAATTTAGGAACGTCCAGTTTAATCAGAGCCTCTTAATATAAAATGTTATGATTACCCAGAACGATTTTCCCTGATATCTTTTTTGGACATTTTCCAGGCGATCAAAATAGCTCTGGAGAAAGAGAAGAGTGCCAAACCGGTGAAGCAAATTCTAAATGAGGACAGGTATAAGTTTTAAAATAACAGAGGTGGGATTTTGTATCCAAACCGAAAGATCTGAGGGTCGAGAGTGATTTAATTAGAAAGTTTGTTTTACGTATAATATTACCAATATAAGAATTCCATTTCGGATCGTCATCGATTATCAGGCTACCCCAAGCAATTTAACAGATTTACACTGCCTGAATGACGATGGATATTTAGCAGTTTCTCTTCTCAATCTGCTAAACCGCATGGTTTAGAAGAGGTAGATGGGTAGATGCGATGAATTTAATGATCTGCGTAAAGAGATTTTTGGACATATTAGGATGGAGGATGAGGATTTGGTTAAGGTTATGGGGAGGACAAATTTTGGGGACCTTCGTCGGCTTGGGAGGTTCCTCAAGCAGTCTATGGAGTATCGGGAGCGTTTTTTGGAGTAAGGATTCCTTCCTTTTGGTGTATACATTCTGTTTGTGAGTGTAATGCTTCTTGGAAATAAATTAAAAAAACTCGTTCATACCCGAAGACTTGCTATCATTAATATGCATTTTCTTGCTTGATAGTTGAGTTTCAAGGGAAGTGGAGTCTTGTACCGGATTTGGACTGTTTGGAAGTCTGAAAGAAAGCTTAGAAATAGATGTTCCTACGGCCCAAGCTGACTGCGAATCATATTTGACGGTGCAAAACGGATAAGTCAGCTACATTTTATTCGAGCAATATTTCGGCCCTTCTTGGCAAGGGTCCTCTTCAGGCTCAAGCCGCTCAAGCTGGAAAATAAACTTGTGGAAAAACAATTTAAGATTCTTCCTTAAATATCTGCTTTTGAGAACTTCTTCTCTGAAAGTTGGTTAGGGTTAAAGCTGGTGCTGTGATTTTATTCTGGACTCGGCGACTGTTTTTCCACAAGTTTATTTTCCAGCTTGAGCGGCTTGAGCCTGAAGAGGACCCTTGCCAAGAAGGGCCGAAATATTGCTCGAATAAAATGTAGCTGACTTATCCGTTTTGCACCGTCAAATAGCTTAGAAATAATATATGATCACTTACTTATGAGCATCTGAAAATCTTGGGACCAGTCGACCTAGTAGTACAAATAACTTTAGTGAGTGATCCTCAATTTTCTTCACAACTACTGGTTCCACTGCAACCTCCAGAAGTGGGTACAAGTGAGCTCCAAACGTCGTGCAAATTTCATCCACAAGTCTCCCATTTAGTAAGTACTGGACAAGGACCTGTAGAGATTTCTGAGAGCTGAGTCCGGCAGCTTCTTTCACCTAAAAAAAAAGACTAACTATTAAAACAGCAACATCCTCTGACTCAGTTCCTGGAACGGGATATTAGATCCAGGGCTATGCTCATATCTCACAAGGCAGGTGGAAAGCAGAGATCCAAGAATGGGTGACAGACTACAAGTGGAGAAAATGCAGACTGTCAAGCCACATAAAGTTTGATACCCACTCTGTATGAGACACAAACAAGATGTTTAGTCTCCATGAAGAAAGATGAGATCCAACGATCAACCAGACTGTTTCTCGAACTAAAACCAGGGAAAAATAGTCAAGTCTCCAATTTAGAATAAAATAGGAGACAAACATACATTTTTGTTCCAGACTGTCCAGTATCGGCAACAGCAACTAGAAGCATTCCACTCCTTGATGAGTGGCAATCTTCTTGCTGCTGTCAAAGAGGCATATCTAAATGAGGCTCTAAGGAGGCACATAAACGGGGCTAGAGGCTCTAGAAAGCTCCAACCACGTACGTACTGTATAGATGATGAGGATGCCACTCAAGAAGTATTATAACAGGGCTGGGTTGGTTTCCCATTCCGGGATTCCCATCAGGACTGATGATATTCCTGAGCTACTGGGACGAGCGTTCCCTCTAGCTTTTACTGAGTCTAACATGACAAGTGGTTTTCGAAAGACAGGGATTTTCCCTTACAACCTGCCAGCATTCAGCGATCATGATTTTCTCTCCTCGTATGTGACCAATAGACCAGACACAACTAACAACACCGACCTCGCGTCTTCAGAGTCCACCGCAGGCTTTTGCGACGCGATGACACCCTTTGGACCTCTCCTTTCGGGATCCCAAACAGATGAGTCAGGTGGCCATTTGCAAAGTTCAATCCTTTTTTCACCAGGAAAGGCTGACCCACTACCAAAGGCACCGCCCCAAAAAGAAGCGACGAAAGGACGAAAACGTGGTTCATTTAAAATTCTAACTAGCACACCCATAAAGGAAGCTGCTCGCGAAAGGAATCTGAAAAAGACAACGAAACGAAGAAAGCAAAAGTACAAAAACCGTGACAGAAGAAGAAGGAGGAAGTGGAATCTCTCAGTTGTGGCGACGATGATGACCAGTTGACAGGTGCGTCACTGGCCTTTTACCTTTGAGTGGAGGGAGGGGGGACGTCCAGTCTGTGCCGACGGACTAAAAAATGTGCCGACAAAATGACGGGTGGTGACGGCTAAAACTACTCGACCTGTTGAAAGAGGATTGGTAGGTTGAGTACTTGACCCCCTAGGCGCTGTTCGTACACGACCTAATATTACTAATACGCAGTGTCTATCGTTCCCAGACCTGGAACTGATGCCTCAAATTCTAAAAGTACTCGGCACGTCGAGTATGCTGCCACACAGGAATTAATAGTACTCGACCAGTCAAGTAACAAGGGTCATGGGAGCTATTGATACTCAACCAGTTGAGGAATCAAGCCTCTACTAGACTAGACTAGTTGAGTACTCGTGTCTTGGGAAGCTATAAGTACTTGACTATCGAGTACGAGTCGAGTATGAACAGCGGTTAGGGCGTCAAGTACTCGACCTACCAATCCTCCTTCAACAGGTCGAGTATTTTTAGCAGTCATCACCCTGAATACTTGACATCTTATTAGTAATATTAGGTCGAGTATGAACAGCAGCTAGGGTGTCAAGTATTCGACCTACCAATCCTCTTTCAACAGGTCGAGTATTTTAGCTGTCACCACCCTGAATTCTTGACCTCGTATTAGTAATATTAGGTCAAGTATGATTAGCTCCTGAGACGTCAAATACTCTACCCATCTATCCCCCTTTTTATATCGAGTAATAACAGCTGCCATTGCCATGAATACTCGACCTACTTAATCAATTATACGGTCGAGTATTTTTAGTCCCTGGGCCTGGATGGTTGGTGACTCGACTCATAACTTCCCGGATTTCATTTGTATGGTTGAGGAAAGATAGCTCCTATGATAGTAATTACTCGACTTGTTCCTTCCCGAATCCAAGTTCCATATAGTCAAGTACTTTTATGGATTGTCCAAATAGGCGTAACAAGCTGAATAGCGCTATACAAGATGTTTACATCTGAATACAAACTTAGTCCTCGAACTTGAAGTAAGCAGTCGTAACAGAACAAATTGTGTTCTTTTGGAGAAAAGTTGTTTCTTCAGCTTCCAACAAAGTAGAACTTCAGTGCTTCCCGTGGCAACCCTGATGATGCTGCTCCTATCCTCGGCCGCTTGCGGAACCAACCAAGCAATCCGATTGGCTCTGCATAAGGGAAACTAGAGTCGAGCTCCATTTTTCTTATTCACCTTATTACAGCGTGCCCCGAGGAATAGAGGAATCTGTAATAAGCCATATATGCAGTAATACACCTTACAACACCTATTTAGACAATACTTCAGCTTCCCAAGACAGGAGCACTTGACTAGTCTAGTACTGAGCCTGTTTTGTTGCAATAGCGCTCGGAAGCACTGCAGCGCAAAACAGATGTATAAAGAATCAGTCCGGAAGCGGCTGAGAAGTGGACCTGCAGGATGCAACCAAAACGAGGCTATGATAGCTAATGGAGGCTTGATTCCGAGACTGTTCAAGTACTAATAGCTGCAATAATCCATGTTCCTCGACTGGTTGAGTACTGTTAGCTCCTATGCAGCTCCTATTATGTCGCAGCATACTCCGGTTAAGTACTTTAGCAATTGAGGTATCAGTTCCAGGTCCAGGAACGAAAGACCCTGCATACGCAAAAGCTTGCACCTGCAATATAAATAACTTCTACTGCCTGCCATACAAAAGTTTGTTTTTTCCCAGGCGAAAAAGCAAGACAAAATGGGCCAGATTTCAGCAAAGGGGCAAAAATAATTGCAGCAGTTCTCCAATGATGAGATGGTACTCCATCAAGTTAGAAAATCAAGTAGAGACCAAGCCATACCTTGTGACGATGACAAAAATCATCTAAAACAGTTTTCCAATTATCCATTTCAAAATTACCCACATGTGCAACACGTGGTTATTTTCTCTTGAAATCTGGCGGTGTGCGGCGATTGTTCATAGAGTAACCAAATCTGGGAGAGAGAGGTGAAGCACAAAACAGTAGCAGCGTTTTCTAAAATTCCGATTTCCTTATGCCGTGCTTCGTTCTGCATACAAGCTCGTTTTTCGTTGAACGAGTTTCAAACTCGTTCTCAGTTGAGGTTGTTACAAAAAACTCCTATTGCTCCAATCTTAAACTGAGGGGCTTTTAACTTAAAAAATCAGCATTTAGGTTTAGGTTTAGGTTTAGGTTTAATGGAAAAATTGCCACAATAGCAAAAGCTAAACAATAGGCAACAAGGAGAAAATAAATAAACACACAGTAATAACTAACAACATCTAAATAATAAACCATCAACACAAAACTTAAGACAAAATACAAAACAAATCAAGAACAAATCAAGAACAAATCAAGAACCGAACAGGCACAAATGAACAACAAAGGTGAAATTTTATTGGTTATTAAAATAATTAGTAACAAGGGGGGAGAATGAATGGAGCCGACGTGCGGTACTTGATGCTGGAAACGGCTTGAGTAAATTGGAGTGTCTCGTTGGGTAAGTCGGTTCAGGGAGTTGTTCGGGAAGGAGGTGGCGGAATCTGTTTGACTGCAGAATTTTCTTACCAAAATCTGTTGTTAAAGTTTAAAAGTAAAAGTTTTAACTGAAGTTGATTAGATAACCGATTTAGGGGTAAGGAGACATGCTGAATTCGAATATGAAAATGATTTTCTCGTCGGAAAAGTAGATCGGTCGGAATCCGGCCAAAACCGGAAAGTTTGTCAAAAATAAAAGATTAATCTGAAGTTGATTAGAGGTTCGATTTAAGGATAGTGAAACATGCTGAATCCGAATATGAAAATTATTTTGTCGCCGGACAAGTAGATCGCCCGGAATCCGGCCATAACCGGAAAATCTGTTAAAGGTAAAAGTTTTCTATGAATTTCATTAGGTGTTCGATTGACGGGTAAGAAGGCACGCCGAGTTTGTGTACGACAAATATTTTATACCTGAACACATTTCACCACGACTCCTGCTGAAATCGGAAATTTTTTAAAAAGTTGATTCTGGCGACATGGATGGTATGGAGATATGCTGAATCTGTTTTGAACTTCAATTTTTTGCAAGACAAGTAGTTCGCCCGGAATCTGGCTGAAACCGGAAATTTGGCAGAAGTAAGGCTGGAACTTTCTTCAAAGTAGACATGACGCAGGCTATACGGGTAAACTCACACGCTGAATCCATATTTGAACTTCGTCTTCTCCGCTGATTACCACTGGACCGCCACAAGACCCGATTGTCTATAAATATTAAATTTTTGGGATCCCATCGAAACCTTTGGTCTTGTTTTCCTAATACCCCGATTTCAGCTTGATCCCAGTAAGTTTTAGGTCTAACCTGTGCGGTTTTTACGGAAAGTGTGGACGCCGGATTGATGGAAAATTGGAAAACTCCGAGAACTCTTGCCTGAGGCCAAAAAAGGATGGTTTTTGCTTGTAATTGAGCCAGAGCCTAAAGTGTTTGAAGTGAAGCGGAGTTGTATAGCCTATGTCAGGGAGAAATGTCTGAAGCTATGCAGCCGAGCTTTCATTATGTCAAACCATGCTTCTGCTTTCGAGTGGAAAGCTCCGTTCTAGCAGGCAAGCAGACATGCACTAGTTTTAAATTGAAGATGGACTCAATTCTAGAAGTGCTAAATACGTGCGGCAGTTGTCCGGCCCCACAGCCAATATATCTTCTTGGAGTGTTAAATAGAAAAATTTACAGAATAAAAGAATGGCATTTTCCCACGGGTCCGAAAGTGCTGCCATCTATTGTTTCTACTCATTTCTGTTCGTGATTTCAGCTGAGTTTATCATTTCATTTCTTACACTTGGGATTGAGGAAGAGAAATGATATCAGATGGACATCTTAAACTTTAAAAGTTCTATCAGTGCTAAAGAAATTAGAGCTTATCCTTTGCTGCTTTCTAAGTAGCAATATTAGAAAGTTGGCCTACGGCAAAAATGTCAACTTTTGAACTACAGATAGAATTTTTTTTTCAACGGCAATCGATAGACCTTGATGAGCTGATCAAAGTATATGTCGTTCGTTTTTGGTACAAAATTCTTTTATGAGGGACAACAGTTGGAAAGTTTAGAGGGGTTGACAACTTCAGTAGTAAGGTATACACTGAAACCAAAAATAGGCCGATCCCAATCTTGAGACATGTAGGGGACCTGTAGTCAACAATCGGCTGTTATACCATGATCATCTTCGGCGACGAGGGATTAGCAACTTTGGCAGTTGGTATACCTATGAACCCTATTATTTGTTTCCTGTGTATTTGATCGTGAGAACATTCTGGTACTGGGAGATGGACTTGTAAGAAAGAAACGGTTGCTAGAAGGGATTCATGAGTGGCTAGAAACTTGTGCAAATTGGTGCACATTTTATTTGATCTCTATATATAAATCTGAGGGCAAGAAAATTAGTCTTCATGGTCTACCACTGTAACTTAGAATTAAGTCTTTGAGGGGCTGACAACTCTAGTGGTAGCGTTTAGTTCATGTCATCGTTCAAGAATCGGTTGCTAGCACTGTCATTTTCATGAGCTGCTACAATCGTTTATGGTGATGGTCCATCACTGTAACCTAGAAGTAAGTGTTAAAGCAACGGATACAAATGATGATGTAAAACAACGAAATAGTTTCGCAATAATTAGCAGAGTGGCATCTATGGTATTTTGATCCTGAAGAAAATCGTACTCTTTCTCATTCGTATATTTCGAGCTTATCTGTCATGTTTTCAGCTTGCACCAGATCATTAATTTTGCCTGCAAATGACCTGTTTCTAGCCCTACGTTTACGTTAAAATGACATTCACTTACCTTTTGTCGCCCAATCCCTGCCTAAACCACTCGGTTACATAGCTTTACGATCGGACCCTCAGGTTCAGGTTCTTCAGGTTCAGGTTCTTTTATTTCAAAATACTTCGTGACAATATATTTTGATCACTGGGGGCCGGCAGGGATACGAGCTCGTTAGCTCGGCCCCGTTTTAAACACTGACTATATGAACATAGTACAAATGAGTCGTTCCTCTGTAAATACACACACAAAAGAAAGAAAGACTCGTTCCATTCCGTATACTTACACACGCCATACCAAACTCTCCACGATAAAAAAAATATAATAATAACACCAAGTCGTGGCCTAAGCTGAAGGAACGCTAACTTTTTCTAAAACAAAATTAATAATTAAGGGTTGGGGATTTACCGGGATAACATAAACGTGCACGTATCATATTTTAATATCAATATTCTGCCAACAGATGAGTTTTAATTTTCTTTTTCAAAGTGATCAATGATCGGTCCTGTTCAAAAAGGTCTTTAAACTTGTTCCAAACTCCAATAACTTTATTCCTTATCGAAAAACGAGACCTCTCTGTGATGATTAGAGGCTGGCGTATTTTCGAAGCCGATCGGGTCTCATAAGCAGGCAATACCACATCATCCGGGAATAAATTAATAGATGTGAAATAACTAGGTAATGCACCCTGGCGATACCTGACCATGAACAAAAATGCGTGAAATGTAACAAAATGATCTAATGGTAAAATATTTAAAAATAAATACAAGCTTTTAGTTGGGGATTTACCGAGATAAGATAAAGGGGAAGGTAGCATATTTTAAAAAATCCGAAGTGCTTTATTCTGTTGCCTCTGTAGTGGAAATATGTGAACTGCGAACGATGCTGCGCTGGTAGCTAAATCCCCCGAAGAACTGCAGAGTTTGTTAAATATATTAGCAGATTATTTGGACAATAAGAAGATGAAGCTGAATGTTAAAAAAACAGAAATAGTAGTTTTTGGTAATAATAAAAATAATCACAAATTTTTCTATAAAGGTACTGATTTAAAAAGAAGTGATACTTTCAAGTATCTTGGGTTTTTGTTGAATGGAAAAGGAAATTGGAAAGATCATGTTAAAGAAATGATTCGTAGAGGTAAAGCAGTGTCTGCTGCTGTGTTGAGAAATCCAGTGATAAGTGGAATAAAAAATTTAAAAATGCATAAGCAAATATTTCAGTCAAAAATTCGCCCTTCTATCCATTATGGGGCTGAGCTTTGGGGGTATGAGGCTATCCCGCAACTTGAAACCGTTCAGCTGCAACATTATAAGAAATTAATTGGGGTCCATCCTACAATTCCCACGCTAGCCCTTAAGGGGGATTTAGGGCTCTGTTCTTTGCAGAAAGATAGAGCTGTCCAGGTTATTAGGTTTTGGATAAAACTTCTTCAACTACCAGATGAGAGGCTGTTGAAGGCAGCGTATTTGGAACTATTAAAGCAGGGAAAGAAGAGATCCTGGTCATTTCAAGTGAAAGCCCTACTTGATAAAGCAGGGCTGTCTTATGCTTGGAATGAGGGTCTCGGTCCTACAACTGATCAAGATAAACTTTGTCGCAGTTTTGCGCGAGTTCAGGAGGATCAGGAAATTCAACTTTGGCATGAACAGACAGTTAATTCAGAGACTCTGAAAGATTATAGGAATATTAAAGAGTCGGTTGGTTTTGAATTTTATTTTAAGTTACGTTTACCGGCTGAAAACCTGCGTTTGTGGTTCCAGATCCGAGCGAACAGTCTCCCTCTTAAGAGTAGGGTTAAATTATTTGAAAGAAATTCCCGAAACCCGAAGTCATGTTATACTTGCTCGTTATGTGGTTTGGAAGAGGAGAATCTGCCCCACTTCCTGTCAAGATGCAAGGGGCTCTCGGATTTGAGAGTAAGATTTTTTGATGAAGATGGGTTGCTCTTTCCTGGTATCCTAAAGTCATCTTCACGGTCAGCGATAATGGCAGTTACAGGTTTTGTCAAAGAAGCGTTAAAGAGATGCAAATAGTTAGTGGTGGTGGGAGTTTAAAGCGTTTTACATGTGAGTTTATATAATCGCTCTCTCGAAGTGTTTAAAAATGTATGATTTTGTGTATGGCCTAACGGCTAAATTAAAGTATCTATCTATCTATTTTAAAAAATCCGAAGTGCTTTATTCTGTTGCCTCTGTAGTGGAGATATGTGAACTTTAAAAGTGTTTGAGAAAATCAGAGGACAGTAGTTTAGGTAAGAATGGACTAGGGAATAGTAAACTGATTACAGCACATTTAATGGAAGAAGAAATCTTAGATGATGCATAATCCCCACATCCCCACATTTCTTCCCAGCTTAAGTCTCAGAGTATTAGTGTGAAATTTCTCAAATGTTTAATCAGTTAAAAATATAGATTTGTCTTAAGTATTTTTTTCAGTGTTCCTTCTGATCCGTAAAGATTGGTTATCGTTATCAGAAAACTGACTTATTTTCTGCCACCAAAGTGAAGACGCTAAGCTCAGTCGCTAGCCGTTGAGAATTGGTGAAAGTTTAGTGCGTCCAAGCAGAATAAAAACCATGGTCAAAATAACGGTCAGTAGGATTCCAGTCGGAAATCCTGTTCAGTAACATTTCTCTTTCGCCATTAGACAACATTTATTACCCCCCCCCCCCCCCCCCTATCATGTTGTCTTACTAATCGCCTTCCAAACTGTGGAGGAGATTTGGAATTTTTAGACATGCATAAATTAGATCTGTTTGAAATGCAATAATTGGCCAGAGCACGAGCGTCAGATGTTCTATTTCAAATACCGACCTTATCCGACAACCTTGGAGGGTCCTGGAAGGGGGACCGAAAATTTGGTGTGATCTGCAAAGGCCCGTGATCATTTATGCCTCAAGGGCTTTAACTGTAAATGAATTGCTGGCTTCCTTAAAGTGGGCATCTTAACTGCAAAGTGGACAAAATACTTTCGACCAAACTATACATTTACATAAAGGGCCCGGGATCATTCGCGCCTCAAGAGTTTCGGAGGCCATTCGGTCGGATACGGCCTTGACATGGCAAACTCTAGCTGAATTACATACTACCTATCTTTACAAGTACATTTCTTTTTCAGTCTAAACTGCGTTCGTGGTGGTCTAAAATGCGTTCGCGGGAGTTTAACCAGCGTTTGTGGGGGTCTACACTGCGTTCGTGGTGGACTACACTACGCATATCTTGTCTACACTGTTTTCATCATTGGCTGCAACTGACTGGGTGAGCCAAACGTCATTAAAAATGCATTCCTTAGTTCACGGCCATTCTCAGGACACTGTAGTTCCGCTGGGAGCATATCACGAGACAAATTTTCACGAGACAATCGGCTTTTGACAAGTGTCACTAGGCAAATCCGCGCGAGGCAATCAGAGCATTAGACAAATCTTCGAGAGACAATTCTTCATTAGGCAACCCTTCTATGAGACAACCCGGATGAAGAAAAGTAGGATTAAGACAATCAGCTTAGAGTGAGCTGATGACATACTTTTGATCAGTAGATGTAAACAAAAATTACAACACAATCTGGAATCACTTTTCAAGGACCTTAGCAACATCGGGCTATCTATTAATCTGGCGAAGTGTCAATATCTTTGTTTTAATCCGCCTAAAAGTTCTTCTTCTACCCTTAAAGTCACAAACAGCCTTCTGCAACCACAAACCTCAATCAAGTGGTTGGGAATTTCAGTTTCAACAACCTTAAAAAAATGTGCGAAGCAGCTGTTCTATCAACAGCAAATGGGACGAGGATGGGCTATGGGAAAATTGTTCCAAACAAAGCCAGATACAACCGACGAGGTCTAGCGAAAATCTGCACAAGTTTTTGCTCCTCCTCTGTGCTTTTCCTCGCTGGTCTGTACCCGATTCTGAGGAAAAAAGATATCAGTCGAATGCGTTCATGTTTTTTCAAATATCTCCGTTTTCTTCTGTACCTTCCTCGTCGCATGCGCAATCATCGAATCATGGAGAAGTTTTTTGTCTTGGACCCAGCTGTCAAGCTAAAAGAAATAAGCGAACATCGTCTGCCATCATTCAACCGCATTCCTGCCCATTGCTCAATGCGCCAACTAATGCAGTAAATTTGTTGTTCTTTTCGTGTTTCGTTGTGTATTTCTTGTTTTGTGTGAATTTATCTTTTGCTGTCGCTGTAGATTTTGTACCCTCTGTATTCATTGTTAAGCGTTAATTTACCTTTTTTTTGTATGTACTGTGCAAATGCCTTTTACTAGGTTGCACGTAATAACTTCATTCATTCATTCATTTAAAGTTTCTGCTCGAAAGTCTGTCTTCAAAAAACGTGAACTGGGTTTTAGCCGGTGACCTGAACTGTGACATTCTTGGGAATTCCGATAGGTCAACCCTTTTTTTAGAATCACTTCCGAGTAGATATCATGTGGCCGAAAAGAACCTCCCTTTTACTGCTCAAACTGCTACTACTACTGCTCAAAATCGAATCTGGATCATGTGATCGCTTCCAGTTCCGGTTTAATATCATCGATTGTCAGGGTAGACGAAGAAAAAATCGACGACGATCACCTTATTCTCAGCTGTGATGTGTCTTGTGAGCTATCTGGCCAAACGCTTCCGGCTCAGCCTAAGTGGCTTCCGAAGCAGAATTGGGATCGTGCCAATATCCCCTATACCTTGCTACGCTAACTGCATTACTGTCGACCATTAAAGTGCCTAATCACCTGCTGCAAACTTCGGTATCCTCGACTTCAAGTAGGATTGACCTTAATTCCTATTATTATCAAATTGTTAGTTGCCTTAAATCTGCAGCTAAAGCCACAGTGCCTGTTGATAAAGTTCGGGTTGGAACTAGGAAGCCTAATTGGAACGTGGATCCCGAAGTAAGGCGTGCAAAGCAAAAAGCCAAATTTTGGCTGCGTATGTGGATATCGTGTGACCGGCCCTCGTCGGGCGCTGTGTTCTCAGTGAAGCAAAAGTGTAAACGTGAATATAAGGCTAGTCTGAAGAGAGCCCGTTTGAATGCGTGGCCGGGCCCCACCGATAAGGCCTCAGGGAATAAGGTTATAAACAATGAGAAATGTTCCCCATCTGTCCTATCTTGTCTCCAGCTAGCCGATTTTTTCGATCATCATCAGCGCGTGTTCACTCTTTTCAATAGTTTTCTTCAAACTTTTTATTGTAACTTACTTAAAGCGCTATTACCATGCCGTCTCCTGCAGGCTCATGTGCAGCCTGTAGCAATGTCTGACATTTGCCAGGCCTTAAGAAAAATTAAGCGTTCAAATAACCTTGATGCTGATGGCCTTTCTTTCCGATTTTTTGCTCATGACTGTCCCGCCCTACTTGACCATCTACAAATACTTTTCCAGTCTTGCCCAGCGCAATCACTTGTTCCTGATAGCTTTCTTTGTGGCCGCGTAACGTCCATCCTAAAACGTGGTAAGGACCCTATGTCATGTGCAAATTATCGTCCGATTACCGTATCGCGTTTTTTAAGTAAGTTGCTTGAACATTTATTATTACCTGAAATAGAGTCGAAATACACCTTTTCAGTTTGGTTCCCGGAGAGGTATGGGTTGGTCCCATGCCCATCATGCCCTAAGCCGGCTCATGAAAGATGCCGTAAAATCGAGAACGACTTTGTATTGTCTTACTGTTGACATTTCAGGGGCTTTTGACAATATTGTGCATTCCCAGGCTCTATTTTCCCTTACGTCTTCAGGTGTTAATCCTTCCCTGGTACGTTTATTGTCTTTTTGGTATTCAAAGTCTGAAATTCGAGTGACTTGGAATGGCCAAACATCTGACCCGGTAAAAATTAACAAGGGAGTCCGGCAAGGAGCCGTGTTGTCTCGTAGTATATTTAAATGTGTCCTTGCGTCGTGCATGCGTCCCCTTAATTGTTCGGTTTTTTACGGTGATACTGGTTTGTCTCACGTTGCATCTGGTGATGATGTTCTGCTTGTTGCCCGGACTCGCCGCGGATTGCTTGCTAACCTTAGTGTTTTAACGAATGAACTGTCTAAGATTGGATTATCAGTTAATGCATCTAAATATGAATTTATTTGTTTTAATAGCCCTTATACGGTCGCTCCACTTGTTGCTGGGGGTGCAGTTCTACCATGTTCTTCTTCCGTTAGTTGGCTTGGTCTGTCTTCCGGCTCAACGCTTTCAACTACGTCTTCATCCCTTGTAAACAGAGCCATAAAAAGCCTACGCGTGGCTTACGGGAAAATATCCCCAAACAAAAGCTGTTATATCCGCAATGGTCTTTGTACGCTTTACAACGCTTATTGCGCCCCTGTGCTTCTGTTTTTAGTCGGCATGGCTCATCTGTTTTGTAAAAAAGTTTGCCAGACTCTGCGAGTGGCTTATTTCAAATATTGTAAATTCCTCCTCCGGCTCCCTAGATGGCACCGAAACAGAAAAGTCGTTGCTCGATTTGAACTCATAGATGTGCCCTCTCGGATTCAGACTTCGAGTGATGACCTCTGTAAAAAGACCATTCATTTGATTCATGCTTACGACCCCCTGCGGACATTCTTTGTTATTGATGCTGGTTAGCTTTTTCATGTTGTTTCGTTAGTTTGTTAGTTTGTTTGTTGTTGTTTGTCTTTTTTTTTTTTTTTTTTTCGTTATTTATCGTTTTGCTTCTTTCATAATACTCCGTATTTTGTGTTTTGCTCTTTTACGGGTAATAAAGTTCATTCATTCATTCATTCATATATTCAGATATCCATTTTGCGCTGTCAAATAGTCAGATATGGATTCAGCAGCTGATTTACCCTATAGCCTACGTCGTATCTCCTTCCTTTCTTACTTCTCCAACTTTCGGTTTCGGCCGGATCATCTTATCAAATTTAAATAAGACTTTTACTTTCGACAAATTTTCCGGTTTTTGCCGGATTTCGGGCGAACTATTTGTCCGGCGAGAAAAACAAAGTCCATATTCGGATTCAGCATGTGTCCTTACCGCTAATTCGACTATTTCATTAGCTTTAAAAAAATAGTTTTTTGTTCCCTTAATTTCAAACGCCTCCCCCACCCTTAAATATAGGGCTAAATCGCCTTCGAACTTTACGCGTACTTTCACCTAAAGAGTTCTGTTGCCAAGTTTGATGAAAAATCTCAACCGCTTCGAGAGTTGTCGTGCTAACAGACGGACTTCGGACGGAGAGACGGAGGGACGGACAGACGGACAACTTTTGCGATGTCATAGGTATCCCTCCAATCACGTTTTGGGATCCCAAAAATTCTGGCTCTTTGTTTCATCGATGATCTCGGGAAGCGGCCATAGATGGCCAAGTAAAGGTTAGGTCTGGTGTCGCGGGAAATGCATGGTTAAAACAAACAAAGTGGGAGGATTGGATTATCAGACGTCGAAATATGTTTCTCACATATTTTTAAGATTGTATTTAGTGTGGGAACCGTACTTTTTTTCTGGGGGGGGGGGGGGCTATGAGTTGGCCTACCGCGTCTTGGCCGAGCGGTAGGTGGCGTTACTGCCATGGCTTTTGGGAATGACACCCCTATCATATGAAAACCAACTATTTGTATCAATTATTTTCAACGACTCTTCGACTTACCATACTGATCTTTCCTCCAATCACTCAGTTCTATACACCCCCGCAAAATTAAACCAGGGGGTTTAGGCTGGTCAAAATAGGTCAATGGTATATACAAACTTGCACTAAACGGGTCCATGCAGACAAGATTCCTCCACCGAAATGACTGGAGATTCTTACTGCTAGTTAGAGCCTGACGAGGACACTTGCCAAGAAGGGCCGAAACATCTCTGGAGAAACCTTGGCAGACTTATCCGTTTTGCGTAGCCTGCTTGCTTGGAATCCCAAAACGGTAGTGATGGGATGCCTATTGGCTTTGTAAAGTTCTTTCGTCTTTCCATCCGTCCGTCCGTCTGCCCGTCACTGAACACGACCCGATGAAAAATTCTTCTGGTTTCGCGCCTGATGTTTTTAGTAATTTTTTTCGTTTTAACTCATTTTATCACGGACATGCTACGAGGCATGCTGGAGACCTGGTAAGTGAGCCAAGAAGTACGGTTTGTTCTAGCCATGTGGCAAGGCATTCAGGTACGGTGGTCTGGAATACTTTTCCAGACTCAATTCGTGAAACGGAAAGTGTACCGCAATTTAAAAACCGGTTAAAAAAACATCTCCTTGAGGGTAGTTGGTGAGTGGAGGGTTTGGAAGACGAGAGAGGACTAATTGACAAATTAATTAATTAATTTTTAGTTTATTTTAGTGAAGGTTTGATTAGTTAGATAATATGGTAGTAAATGTGTACTGGATACGTTTTTCAAGCACGTATGTGCTTTGTTTGTAACCGGTCGTCAAGCCGGAATGATTTTTTTTAGTAAAGTTGTTGAATCCTGAATCTTGAAAATCCTGACTGTTTAGTTGTATTTTAGTTGTACGAAAATTTGCATGTATTGATATGTAGTAGTATTGAATACTTCGATGTCACATGCATCGCCGACTGGGTTAATCTTAAGTAGTAGTATCCGGTAGAATCCAATCTTGCTGTTGTAGCATTCAGTTTGCTAGTAGTAGCATTCAGTGGCAACAGTTACTACTGCATGCTACTTTTTCGTACAGCTCCATACGACTGATTCTCGAAAATTTCGGGGATAACTCGTGTAGGGGTTTGAGACATTTCGGTCAAACTTAGTGTTAGGATACTTTGGGTCAAAGTCCAGATCAGATTCGTATTTGGGCCCGGTAGCACTATATCACGGTGAGAGGGTTGCGATTGAAGTTTAACCGAAAAGGGCTGAGATAGGACAATCTAGCTACCCATCAGTTCTTCACCGAAAGAGGCTTGAAGACCTGATGAAAATGCGTTACTTCGTTGTTCCGCTATTCACAGTAATAGATTTTCAAACAGTGAAATTTCCCTGACGGATTTGTGGTACCGATATGCACTTGTACCTTGTACCTATGTTGTATGCTTGACGAAAAACATTTACGTAAAATAAGTGCTTATCAATCAATCAATATATTTCATTCGTGATATTACGCATCACATAAAAAATTACACTGACACAGGACTATTCTTTACTAAATATATATTTAGTAATCCATTTAGAAATCCAGTAATAATCCATTCGGTTGCTCGGGGCAATAGCAAAGTCGACGGAAAAGGCGGTAAAAATGGCCGGAACGGCATTCTCACGAATTGCCTTTAAAAGTGGATTTTCGGAGACTTCTAGCCTCGCAACAAAACTAACTATCGCTTTCCGTCTCATGACATCAAAAGATTCAATTTTATTTTCTAAAAACATTTGACTAGCAGAGTAACGTCGATTGTATGAAAGGAGCTGACGGAATGCATTGTTAAAACCAACTTTTAGTTACGCATCGTCGTCTCAAGATAGTTATCAAAAAGTGGGAGACAGTATAGTTGCGTGCAATACGTCTTAAATAAAAGAATTCTCACCGACACTGTACAAAATTTAAAATTACGAATTCAGTGGTTCGCACGCGCGCAAAGACCCCGATACTGACTCGAAATTGCTGAATCAGGTCATCGTCTAAAAAATAACCAATGTTCTTCACTTTGTGCACTATCTTTAAGACAAAATCACCAAGTCGAATAGATGGAAATATCAGGGATTTAAAATGTTTCGGGATAAAAATCATGTTAATTGCACTTCGCAGAATTGAAAATAATGTCGTGCGTCGCTGCAAAATTTGCGCAAATCTTCAACAGGAGATTTAATGCGTTAGCCGACGGCGCCATTAGAACCATGTCGTCAGCGTAAGCGATCGAGTTCAAAAACACACAGAGATGTTACAGCCTACACGGCTCTCCATTAACTGTTTACAAAGGTAATATAAAAACATTAAATAAAAAAGGTGAAATAATGCCCCCTTGTTTAATTCCGTTAGCAGCATGAAAAGGAGCGGACAGTTTTGATCCCAACTTCACACGGAAGTCCTGTTGAACATACCAATTTGGAAAAAAATGAATCAGCAGCTTTTTGGCATACCCCTTGTTCGTAACTTTTCAAACAACAATTCGTGGTTAACACGGTCAAAAGCTTTACGTATGTCTAAAAAACTAATGAAAACACGACTTCCAAGACCGAGATAATAACACACAGTTTGCTTAAATGAGAAAATACAAAAATCGGTGCCATGCTTCTGTTTGAAACCAAACTGATTAAAAGATGTCTTTAAAAAATCAACAGAATGTTTCAAAAACAAATGCTCGAGCAGCTTCGAAGAAACTGTTGTAACAGCAATGGGGCGGTAATTATCAACACTTGTGAGGTCCCCGCTCTTGTTCTTTAACAGAGGTATGATCGTAACCCTCGTCGCAACCATCATCAGGTCTGGCGAAAGACAACTGTGAGCGAATGCGTAGGTAAAGTATACTGAAAGTAAAGCGCACATATACTTCACATGCTCGGCAGACAGACCGTCATCGCCGGCTGCTTTGTTCGCTTTCAGTTCCTTCGTAATCACTTCATCAGTTTCATTACTCGTAAAACTAATTCTATTAACTTCGCAGTCGCAGTCATTAGCGCAGCTAGGCGAATGCGAATCACTGGGGACTGAATTGAGCAATTCACTGAAGTGGGAACGCCATCTTACCACTATGTTGGACTCTCCAACCTGTCCATCCAAAGTGGACGCTAGCACATTCGGGACACTATTGACGGTTCGAAAGGTCGACCACAGATTCTTACGATCACCAAGGTAAGCTTCAGCCATCTTGTCCGCGATGTGCTTCTGCCGAGAAGATTTACACCGTTGCAAAGCAGACCGAAATTCTTTGCGTTTCACTAGAATACTGCTGTATAAATTGCCGATTCTCCGTTTACCAGCTTCTCGCCACATAAGGTAAGTGGAACGGTATTCAGCGTGCAGACTTCAGAATTCCATCCCGGGACAGTTTTGTACACTCTATTTGACGCCACAGAACTGCAAGAGCCTTCTGCAGTACTAGAGAGTGGTGACACAATTTGATCATATAGACTATTTACCTGGACCCGATGATTTGCACTGCTGCAGTGAACTTCCTTGCACTCAACTGCATCCTGGGGAATACTGATATCAGATAGTAACCTTTCTGATAGAGAGTGATATGCCTGCCTCACAGACATGTCACACCACTTAGGGGCTGACCTCTTCTGTGGGGGTACCTCACAAACTTGCATGGTGCTGGAAACTCCTCCAGTTACGTTTAGGACGAGCTCAACGGGATGGTGGTCAGAAGCTAGCACGTCATAGCGAACATGAATGCTACGAGTCTTTTCAGCCACTACTGAATTCATTAGACAGTGATCAACCCATGACGTACTCTGGACTGAGTTAAAGTATGTGTAGCTGTCGCTTGGCAGCAAATCCATGTCATCAAGTTTTAGACCAGAATCACGACAGAAGTCCCGCAGCTCACTTCCAAAATTGTTTGTCTGAGAGTCCCGGCCCGATATATTTTGGCTGTTTTCTTTTCAGATCAGAAGTGTTGCACAAAATTGAACTGTCTTTCGATGTATGCTTTCGAAAGAAACCTGCGAGTTGCTGATAACAATGTATTAAGCTAATACTTTATTGTTGAAATGTAGTACACATATTTTAGGCATACCGTAGGGCAATGGGCAAAATTTGTCTCGAGTTAGTAAATTTTCTTACAATCTTGTAAAATATTTCTCCGGAGTTTAGTAAACTTAATTTTGGTCGGGTGGCAACACTGTTTCAAATTTGCCAAACCTAGTCTTTACGTCATCATGGGAACCGATCAAGACCGGTTTCTCTTAGGATCCCCTACCGATTCGTATTCGCTCGGCCCGGCTAAACACACGGGAAAGCATTTGTATTTTAGTTTGTGAGAAAAAACTCTTGGCGCAATATCGGAATGGTAAGTTGAGAAATTTTCCTAGTCAGGTGATTGGTCTTGCTCAGTCAGACATGATTGTTTAAAGGATAAAGACTGAAATATTATGGTTGGTTTAAAGTTACACATTGGATAGCTAGGTCGTGAGGCAAGGATTGGTGCAAGACAGAGACGGGCCAATTGCATGGACAGTTTACCACCTCAGTTTGACTTAATTATAACTGAAGAAACGGCTTCAGCTAGGCAGTGTAAAACTTAGTATACTACAAACACAGACATAATATAGTTAGGCCTATAGTAATACAAAATTTTGATGTACAGATTTGCGTCAGTCAATCTAGCGTCAAATATGACTTGACCGCAAACAAATTGCAACAGAAATGATTTTTACACCATCTTGTAGAGAAAAAAAACTGTAAAAGTTAAAACTGTAAAAGTTGAGAAACCTAGCGGGGTGCAAAATTCGTGTTTTTTAGCGTTTTCTGTTTTATTTATTTTTTTTGCTGAAATTTTCTATTTTCTTCAGTCTTAGTGTTTATTTCATGGGAAACTTTGATTTTATGTGCTGAATCCGAATATCACATCAGATTCAAGATACTGTCAACCGAAGAAATTCACGATTCTATTATAGCACAATCGTTTGACCGCATATAAATCACAACAGAAATGATTAAACCATTTTGTAGAAACAATGTGACTGTTCGATGTGTAAAATGCTGGAAACCTGTCTCAATGATAAGCTCGTGTTTCATAGTGTTTTCTGTTTGTTTGTTTTTCGGCTGGTATTTTCAATTTTCTAAAAGCTTACCATTTTCTTCCTAGGATACATGTTTTAATATAGTTTCCTGTGCTAAACTCGAATATCGTATCAGATTCACATTCACCACCATATAAGAAGTTTTTTTGAACTCTAATTACTATTTATCGAATATCCATTCGGATATTATGGATACAACCATTTCAAGTAGAAGTCTTCAAATAATCCTGTTCGTCATTTTTTAGTTGTAACTAAACTCGAATCACAGATCACAGGTAACAAAATCACATTGGTAAAAGACTGAGAAAGTTTATCCCTTCCAGTCCGGTGCGATAGATGTGCACATTTTGTTCCACACTTCACATACACATCATCTAGCGCGCTATAAGAAGGTTTTCGTGAGATTCCGGAATCACCTTCTGGCGAGCGAAGAGCATCTCCAAAAATATGGGAAAGCGATTCCTGTAGTCACTTTCCTCTGGACCGATCGCGAAAACGTTTGATCAGAATATTTGATCAGAATTGTTGAATTCCAAACCTTTCAGAATAAATATGGTTCACTGGACGTTTCTTCCACTATCATATAATCGAACGACGTCATCCTCAATGACGCTTACCTCATTTGTTAGTGAGAATGTTTTTTCATCAGTTTGAAGATTCCCGCCGAAGCATAGTTTCCCGCGGAACTTTCCACTATCTTCCTGGAATTACTATTCGGGAAAGCTGCTTCAATTTCCAAGCAGCCTGAAAACCACTGGAAAGAGATTACGACTTTGATTTCCACTCGAGAATACCCTCTTTACATTTAGTCTCATTCGAGTCGAGAGTCTGGTCTTCAACGCCTACAAATATTGACGATGGAGGGTCTCAGACCTAGAATCATAACCTTAGAACCCCTAGACGACAGGCAGGTTAGGCAAAACCGTCTGTCGTCTCGGACCGTTCGAAATTAAACAATCACCAAAATGAGACGAAGAACACAACAAAAAATTGGCCTACACCAAGAAGCCAAGGAAAAAAATGTTGCTGATGTAGCGAAGCGGAGGACGGAGAAGCAAGCACTGACTAAGAAGTACCGAGGTCAACGACGCAACACGAGAGAATCTGTTTCAGTTCCAAATTTCCCGCGAAGAGACCGCACAGCACCAGCAAGTACTACAGTACCCTTCCCCTAAAAGAAAAGGTCCACCAACAAATGGAAACCCATGGCGCTAGTGCCCTGCACAAAGCACCGAAAGACCCCAAGGCCCTAACCAACAACGCAAACCAGTCACCACGAAGACCGAAATGGCTCCGTAACGACTAAATTCCAGGACAACCGACGACCTGTCCCCAAGAAGGACCTTAAGCCCCTTAAGACTATGAACGGTATGAAAATAATTTTTGAACTTGGTGGATATGAAAAAGCTCATTAAGAGCGTAATAATCAGAGACACCGCATGCACTCCTGCCACCTAAGGGGACCAAGAAACACAGGCTTAGAGCCTGAAAGAACTAGAGCTGAGACTAATACGGACGCAGCTTTCGTCAAGCTCATGGATGTGCGAATGATCCCGCCAGCGAAGGCAGCCATCCTAAAGTCCCCTAAGAAACTAGTCTCAAAAGACGACCTAACGTTGCGGAACCTACTTGTTACAGGCAACCGTCTACCCAATTTGTCGCTAGCAGAGTTGCCGCAGGGTAACACAGCTCGAAGGGAACATCAGTCAACACCGGGCGAGGACGGTTTTAATACTTACATATGTGTAAGCTTTATACATATATGTTATATATACATAGGCTAGATATATATATTTAAAGATTATTAACTGGTATGTAGATAGAACGATTAATAATTAGTGCTACCGTAAAACTTGGTATCGAGTTTATATCCCTGGAAAACTACGACTATTGGCTAAGCTTTATAGGCTATAAGCTTGAGTTTTTTAATAAAGGACAGCCCGTTTTGTCTTAGGGGCGAAAACGGTTCGACATGAGAAAGGATAGATTACTCATATCGCAATTAAGATTCACCCCAATTTTATACAGAGTATCAGCCTACTCATAGCCTAACTAGGAGGGACAAAATAAGTGACGTAAACCAAACATAGAATAATGAAATAATTACTAATTAAAATTATAAGTAATTATTTATAATGAATAGAATACGGTTATTAATTGGCCATTCAACACATCCATTTGGTTCTCTATTCGGTCCCAAGTGCGAATAACGGATAATGTAATAGAAATATGGATTTCTGGGATAGTGATGAACGTGAAACACTTTCGGTTGACCGTATCTTTAATCTGATGTGATATTCGAGTTCAGCACATAAAACTACACCAGAAATGTGTTTCACATGAAGTAAACACTAAGGCTTAAAAAATAAAAAAAAATCAGCTGAAAAATAAAAAATTAAATAGAAACTGCTAAAAACCACGAATTTTGCACCCCGCTAGGTTTCTCAACTTTTGATATGTTGTACAGTTTTTTTTCCTACAAGATGGTGTAAAAATCATTTCTGTTGCAATTTGTTTGCGGTCAAACCTTCGATTAACTGTACTATAATTTCAAGGGGAAGAACAAATAATTGTAGGTACAGTAGATAAGGTTTTAATATTATTATTTATTGACCCGCGTCGAAAGTTTATTTTTCACTCTAATCACGGGCCGATAAATAAGAACGTCAATTAAATTATATCTAGGTCCTGAATATTGTTTGTTTACCCACTGAAATGACCTAAAGGCTTATTTTAGCAGTGCCTTTATTGGCGGAGCAGCCAAATATCCGTCGAGACCCGTCGTACATATAATGCTAATACAACCTAATTCCGCGATCGCTCCGTCCATTCTCCATCCATCCTACAAATTTCCGGGTTCCCTCAGAATTTTGTCTGACAGAGAGAGAGAGGCAAATTTAATATATAATGGAATTTTACAAAAAAAAATTCAATATCATAACAGACCTGCCTACAAATTTGTGTGTGGCAGGACTCAATAATTTAATCACTTAACACAATTATATTGGGAACAAAAAAGAAAGGGAAAAAACTTTACAAGAAAGTTAAGTTCAGAAATGTAACCGTAAGTTCTTACAACCGATTAGAGCTTAAGATCGTCTTAAGAATGAACGGTATTACTTTTACCACATGCCCGGTTTCGGCCGGATTCTGGAGAGCTACTTGTCTTGCGAGAAAATTAGTTTCAGATGTGGATTCAGCATGTCTCTTTACCCCTAAATCGACTATCGCATTAGCTTTTAAAAATATAGTTTTGTTCGTCCCTTAACTTTAATACCCTCCCCCGTACCTAAACACAGCGCAACAAAAACCATATACAAAGTTGACCTGTACTTAAACCTAAAGAATAATCACACGAAGTTTGAACAAAATATATCATCCCCTTAGACAGTTATCTTGCTTACAGACGGACGGACAGACGGACAACTTTTACTAAGTCATAGGTACATATCACTTATGTTGTGGGATCCCAAAAAGAAAAAAAATGGTATTGGCCATTTGCTGTCCCGCAAAACAAGCCAGTGGGCAAAAGTAACACTAAATAAATGGGGAAGAAGATCGTTGTAATTCTAGGAAAGGTAGCCTATAGCGAAAGGCCTTTTTCAAGAAGTAAGTTGTGAACAACAGCTTATGGGCCAATGGTATTCGGCACAATTCTCCGTTTATGTTCATAGGCAAAGTCTAGTTTAAGTGGTTCTTTTGAATGAAAAGTCTCTTAACAGACCTAAGCATAGAACAGCCTAGAACCAACCTTGATATTACATAGATACATACTCATAGTCATCGGTAAAGTCTAGCTGGTACGTGACTGTCATTTCTTTATAAGAAAAGATACCGTTATTTACTGGTTCTTTAGAAACTTTCACTACTCATAAATTTCATCCATTTCTGGTGTGACTTGTCAAATCTATCCGACGGGTTAAGTTGCTAGTGCACATGCTAATTTTGGCTTAGTTACCGAGCTACCAACTAACTTTGTTCTTTCATCCAAGTTGAAAAGGGAACAAAGTTAGTTGGAAATTTGGTAACAGAGCCAAAAAATCAACCAAACGACCTAGCCATATAACCCGTCGGGCGATGACCTAAAAGCCCCTTCTTGAGATAGAATTAGATGAAAATTATGAATCAGTAAACGTTTTTTTTTTACAAACTGAGAACCCGTAAATACTTTTATTTTTGGGATCCCAAAATGTAAGTGGAGGGATACCTATGACATCGCAAAAGTTGTCCGTCTGTCCGTCCGTCTGTCAGCACGATAACTCTCGAAGGGAATGAGATATTTTGATGAAACTTGGCGTGAGGATTCTTTTCGTCAAGGGAAATAGTGAGTTTGTAGATTGGCCCCAAAGCTGTATATTTAGGGGTAGGGGAGGGGTTTAAAATTAAGGGCGAGAATAGATATTTTTTAAAAGCTAAAGAAATAGTCGATTCAAAGGTAAGGAGACATGCTGAATCCGAACATTTAAAAATATTTCTCGCCAGACAAGTAGTTCACCCGAAGTCCGGCAAAAAACGAAAAATTTGTAAAAAGTAAAAGTAGAATCTGAAGTTAATTAGATGTTCAATTCTGGGATAAGAGGACATGCTGAATCCGAATACGAAAATTACTTTTTCGCCGGACCAAACGGTGACATTATTTTTTTGTATATATTCAAGCGTTGGGTTATGGATAAATAGCGAAATGTCAAAAGGGTCTGGCGAAGACTCGGAAGTCTACAAGATTCTATGTATGTAATGCTTAGGGTAGAAAGAATCTGCCCCCGACGAAAAAATAGCGAAAAATCCTAGTAGGCTCGTATTAATTAGCGGAAGTGAAACATCTGTAAAATTAAAACTTCTTTTAATTTTCAGTCGGCGCTATTCTCGTCAGTGTCTACTACAGATTGGGTAAGTTGGATTTCCTTCTTTGTCATTCGTCCGTTCTGATCAGCGCTCCTGGCGGATTGGTCTTTGTATTCCTCCTTTGCCTGATTATCAGCACCCATCACACAGAGACAGTACAATTGATCAAACATAAAAGAGAAGCTGTGCAACACTCGCATCTCCAGGGAGGTTTACACCTTTTTGGGATCCCAAAACACAAGTGGAGGGATATCGTAAAAGTTGTCCGTCTGTCCGTCTGTCTGTCCGCCTGTAAGCACGATAACTCTCGAAGGGAACGAGATATTTTGTTCAAACTTGATATGAGGATTCTTTGGGTCAAAGGACAGGTCAAGTTCGTAAGATGGGTTCCTAAGGGACCAACAAAATACTTTTTAAAAGCTAATGAGATAGTCAATTATTGGTAAGCAGACATGCTGAATCCGTATTTGATAATTATTTTCTCACCGGATAAAATGTTCCCCTGGCATCCGGCTAAAACCGTAAAAATTTGTTAAAATAAAAAGTTTTGCTTGAAGTTAATTAGAGGTTTGATGCAGGGGTAAGGAGACATGGCGAATCCGTATATGCAAACTATCTTCTCCCCGAACATACAATTCGTCCGGAATCCGGCCAAAACCAGAAAGTTGTTAAAAAGTTTTACTTGGATTGATTAGAGGTTCCATACAGTGGTAAGGAGACATGCTGAATCCGTATACGTAGGCTAAATTATTTTCTCTCCGAACTTACAGTTGGCCTTGAATCCGGCCAAATCGGGAAATTTGTTAAAAGTAGCCTACAGGTTTTGCTTAAAGTCGATTAGAGGTTTCAGACAGGGGTAAGGATACATGCTCAGTCCATATATGTAAATTGTTTACTTTCCCGACTGACTGTTCGCCCGGAATCCGGCCAAAATCGGAAAATTTGTTGAAAGTAAAAGTTCTATCTTAAGTTGATTAGAGTTTCGATGTAAGGATAAAGAGATATCTTGAATCCTTGTATGGGAATTACTTTCTCGCCGGACCCCTCGCTTTCTCGCCGTTCACCCGGAATCCAGCTATAACTAGAATTTTTTTTATAAAATAACAGTTTTGTCTGAAGTTGAGTCGTTTGGCCCTAGTTTTTAAATAGAACACCACTATGGTATCATTTATGTTGATTTTCAAATGGCAGATTAGTGATAAATAGTAAAATGTTTAAGAAGTCTGACGACGACTAGATCTCTACAAGCCCTGATTGTGTGGGTCAAAAAGTCCAATAAAGATTAAATTTTTGGGATCCCATTGAAACCTTGGTCTTGTTTCTAATGAAGGAATATAATTAAAAATAATAGCTCTCTAACCAAAAATGACGAAATTTTAATCAAGGATAATAGCAACTCTCATTACGAATGATCTTTTCACAGAAATTAGCAGGACTCACGCTTTTTCTGCTTAAAACCAAGTCTTCTCTACATATATCGTGATATCACCTTCTCTTCATGAGAGAGAGTTTTTTTTTTTTTTTTAATTTAAAGAGAGAGTTTAATGAACGAATAATAATACAAACTACATGAGGGCCACCCCAGAAAGCACTGGTATGTCCTAGGGGGTGGCCGTATCTGAACTACAAACACTATATCCATATAGTGTTAATTTTCAAAGCACCCGAAAATTACGATTGCTCATTTGCTGAAGCGCATCAGTGGATCGTCTCTGGAAAGTTGCGGTTTAACCGAAAGATTCTTGCCTAGACGTGCACTGCCACTGCTCTTCCACACTTTCTGTATCTTTCCCAGTGATGTCGACAAGACCAAAACGTCAAGACCAAGGCCAAGACCAAGATTTTCGCACCGGAATTAAGACCAAGACCAAGATTTTAGCCCTACATGAGGGCCACCCCAGAAAGCACTGGTATACCAAGACCAAGAATTCAGCTTTGGTCCAAGACCAAGACCAAGACCCAGACCAAGAAAGTCTATTTTACTAGATTGAGTGAGGAATTACTTTTCTAGCCTAACTACGGGAAATTAATGAAAAGTAAGCTGATTATATTTCTGTCAATAAATACGCACATAAAATTTTTCTGTTGCATTTTAAATAAACCAATGCTGCCAATAATTTCTGGGACATCCTTGCTCTATGCGGTCGCATAAAAAGTCCACTGTGGCTGAACACTCGCTCCACTGGTGCTGAAGTTGCTGGAACGCAGAATACCTTCTCGTATAGGGGATTTAGGCGTGAAAAGGCAGGATGCTCTTTCAGTCTCTTCCAGGGGTCATCAGATGAAAAGAATGACGGGATAATTTCTAGGGCTGCAAGAACTGATGACCGCATAGACTGCGTCTGAGTGGTGGTCGAATGTGTAGCCCGTCTTCGCCTGTCGTAAGAAGCGAAGAGAGTGGTTCGTTGAACTTTCTGTCGAGGCTCAGGGTCTTTCTCCGCAACCAATGCTGCGGCTTCGGTGTCATGTATGGAATTTGCTTCGCGAAGAATGTAGTCAAGGATTTCGTTCTTCAGCTCCAACTTAAGATCCGGATTTCCTGGATGGTCTTCTTCAAGCCATGCCAGGCCATAAACAGGGTCCAGGACGCTGGCAACCAGGTACAGCATGTTTCCGAAAGAACTGTAGTCCAAAAGGGCAGTTTCCATGCAAGGTAGGATCTTCAGCAGCTGCAGGAGGCCGTTGAACCTTCGAGAGAATGAGCTGTTAAGTGCTGCCACAAGACTTGAGTGATATTTCGTTGACTTCTTCAACATGGCCAAGTGTTTATGGAGAGCCACCACCGACGGAACGACGATACCAATCGTAGCATAAGTTTCTCCCTGACAGACCTCAGTGGCTTCCGCGAACGGCTGAAGTACTTCCACTAGTTCAGCCAAAGCTGCATGTTCTTTCGAGGAAAGAATCAGGTGTGGCATTTGCTTGTCCCGGAGAAGCTGGGTTAGCTTCCCGCTGTCAAGCATACTGACTACCGAAAGTTGCTTGTGAACGCTGCTCCATCTCGTTGCGTTGGTAGCTGGTACTGAACGATTCTTCCCAAATATCTCATCAAAGGCCTCACGAAACTGCGTGCTTTGATGAACGATGTTTGCTAGCTTGTTGCACTTGACGATGACTGAAGTTGATCCGCCAAGTTTGTCCAACCCATCCTTGACAACAAGCTGAAGTGTGTGGGCATAGCAGGGAAGTCTTCCAAGACTAACTTTACTTATGCTGCTCAGTACGTCATCTTCGTCTCCTTCTTCCAGATCCAGCCAAAGGTCTTCGTCGTCTAAAAAGTTAGGGGCAGCTCCATCTGTTGTGTCTTCTGTTTCGTCTTCTTGTAGCAAATCGCCAAGGACTTTGAAAGCTTTCTTAATGTTACTAGCGTTGTCGGTCGTTACGTAAGTCATCTTCGTGTCAACTCCGTTTACTTCAAGAGTGCTTTCAAGGTGCTCGGCAATTCGTTCTCCAGTGTGTGAGCCTCTGAATTCTTCAAAGGTTAGAAGAACTGATTTTGGCTGGAAGTCGATGAACGTGTGGACTGTAATGGCAGAATACGCATGGCAGTTCCTGTCGCTCCATAGATCAAGCGTCTCAGCTACAAATTTTACTTGGGCCAGCAAATTCTTCACCTCCACTTCCTTTTTCGTGCGTAGCTCCGGAATTTTGGAACCTGATATCGTACTGCGTGCAGGCAAACAAAGCTTCGGATCCATGTCGGCGACAAATTTTCTGAAAGATCGGTTCTCAACAAGTGAGATTGGCAGGCTGCAGCTGATGATAAGATTTTCCAAGAGTGACTTCTCAAATCTTCGTTGTACGGGGTGATCTCTAGCGTAGTGAGCTCCAGCGGAGTCTGTTGCAGAGTGGAAGCCAAAACCAGTAAGCAATGTCTGACTGGAACTGGAAGCTGGAGATTTCGTGATGTACGATTCGTATACAGAAACGTGCTTCCGCCTCAGATGTCTAAAAAATCTCAACATAGCTTTTAGTTTGAGTTTGTTTAAAAAAATTCCCTCCTCGAAAATTAGCGGTCAAAAAGGGGTTGGTCAACCGACTGACCAAGATTTTATTAGATGTTTTGGAGGGCACGAACGAAAACAGAGTACAAGTTTGAGGATTGGGATGTTGCTCTTTGGTTGCGTTTTCTAGTACTATGTCCTTCAGCTCCGCCGAACTAGAGACAGCTCACCCCCGAACTGGATTATCCTCATTCAGATCATTAGTTCCGACCAGGACCTGATGTGACTTTCGGATTATCTAGCGACACAGCTGAAGTTTTAGCAACCAAATAGACAAAGCAAAATATCAAACAAAACGCGAAAGATTTGGCTGATGTGTGAAAAGAAAGTGTCATTTGGTAGTTGGCTATTTATATAATTCTACAATTTCTATTTCTGCTAACATTCAGCCAATGATCAAGATGAAATGGAATGATTTTCGACCCGCTAAATTGAGTCATGTGCGGGGAGAGCTGATGCGCATAATTTGAAGGAGAATAAGTTCCTCTGTCCGTTTCGCATCATGTTGACTGGATCTTAGAGAAAAGGTAAATTTTTGTTACCAGCAATCATCCCTGTCCATATTTTACGTAGCTAAAAATAAAAAATGTCAGCAATAACTGTACATACTGCATGCTTACCTTACAAAAGTAGAAGAAACCCCTTTACTGTCAGTGCTCTTCTCGTTGCAGAACTTACAAACAGCGGACCACTTTCGAGTTTTTTCACAAAGCTGAAAGTTGGTAAACGCATACTTCACTACTGAAGGTTCCTTGGTAGCCATTATTTTGTTACTGAAGAAAATCACCTCAAGCCTTTGCTTTTATAGCAATGATCGCTACGAATAGCCCCTAAATAATTTGATCCGGTAATCTCTTGACCTCCAAAATGTGTCCTGATGATGCAATCCGTTATTAACCTTTTCCTGCTTTGCAACGTTTTGAAAAGTTTCGAAATTAATCCGGATGTAATTAGGGTCTTGAAGACCAGCCTCGGTCTTGAAGACCAGGCTAGGTCTTGACGACCGGAAGCGCAAGAACAACACCAAGACCAAGAATTTGCCACTGGTCTTAAGACCAAGACCAAGATTGTCGGCATCGGTCTTGAGACTGGTCTTAAGACCAAGACCAAGATTCAAGACTACATCTCTGATCTTTCCCCTTTCTGGACCATATTTAGCAACGAAAATCTTCGTCGAATTCGTTCCATTTTCTTTCGAAGGAACAGCCATCTCATCGAGAAGTTCCGTATAGCTGATCTGTCTGCGGCTATCCTGAGATCCATCAACAGGACAAAGGAAAGCTGTAACCACCCATGGAGCTCCATGACGTTCCGGTTTACTGAATTTTAACTATTTTCGTTGTAGTTGTTGTTATGTTGTTTCTCTCTTTTTTATTTTTTACCATACTCCGTCTTTACCTAGACGGGCTACAAATAAATTTAATTTAATATAACATCCAAGTCGCAACATGAACTAACCAAAATTGGTACAGAGAACACAAACCAACAACCGAAAAATGGAAACAACCGGGTAAACTAAAAACTAAAAATCATATTTATTCAACAAACATTCTTTCAATTGTATTTTAGACTCAGGGATCTCAGTCTAGCCAGATCTGAATGTGCCTTAACGCACTGAAAAAACTGTAAATACATTCACTTCCTTCAGCCCACTACTCGCAAGGGGCTGACTCTTTTACTCGGATGCTGTTCGGCAACGCTGGGACACTTAATTTCCTTCCATGAGCATCTCGAACCAGTATTTAATAATCAGAAATGTAATATCTGGGATTTTAAATATGTTCATCCTTGCAAATATGCCAGTGTCTCCTTTGATTTGTATTTCTGTTCTTACTCGAATTGATTACTAAGTATAAGAAGAATGTTGCATCACTGTAATCTTGGCTGTATTGATAGAGTGGTAATCCACAAGAAAGTATTAATTTTTGACAAACAAAAGCTGAAGATTGTAAGCCTATGAAGAGTGGGTCCATTTTTGCGTACGGACTAATTAATATTTCTTTTTAGGGGTCAGCTTCCAACGTTCTGAACCAGGTAGCACCCTGGGGGTTGACCGAGAGATGTCTCCTCGTAACCGGAATCTCCTTGGTGATTAGTTATTTGTTCGGTTGGATTTTGACGATCGGAAGTTTCGGACTATTTTTACTTCTCGTTGCTATTGGAGTACCGACGATTGCAGCAGCTTCCTACCTAACGGTAAGTTCGGCTTATTGTCTATCAATTAATCAATCACTAATTTTAGTAACCCATATAGAAACGGGACAAGGTTAAGTCCCAGGCACAGAACTTTGGGTACATATAGCCTTTAGCAACGCCCATGCCTAACGCTAGATCAAGCGCTGGATACCCTATGCCAAACGCTGGATACATGTTCGTACCCTAACCCAGATCTTCTCCAATATGAATGAATTCTGATCGGTTCATTTCTGAGCTTCATTCCAATCATTAATATTTGTTAGAGTGTCTAGCATTTGGCGCATAGGGTACCCAACAATCAGGGGTTTGTGGTAGACTCCACCCCACATGGGGTATTTGAAAGACAGTAAAACGAAAAGAAAGAAAAAGATCAAAGTAAGCTAAACAATATTAAAAAAACACACTGTAACTTGGGTGGATCCGGTCTAGAGAAGAAACATACTCGGCACGGTGTTGGTCCACAGCCACAAATTGATAAGTCGCTTAACTTTGTGCTTATGAGCCGATGGAGGAAGACATTTCACGGATCCTTACAGTTTAACTGAAAAGCTAACTTATTTTTGTATCATTTTGTTGAATACAGTGCATTATTTGGATTGTGTTACGGGATCTTTTCTGTTTTTCACCATTTGCTTTAGTATGATGTTCAGAATAGCCACGGCCGTTCTCACAACACAAACTTCTACTATGACGCGGAAAATTTGAATCTAAACAGAAACGCGGCTTTTCAGTGGCAAGCGGTGAACTAGGTGATCACTGCTCATGGTGGGTTTACACACTGCGTAAAATCCGAGCGTATTTTACGCACGTTTTGAGCTTGAAAAGATTTCTAGCAATACGGACGTATTTAGACACAAAACGGACCGATTTCTCAAATACGTCCGTATTGCTAGAAATGCTTTCAAGCTCAAAACGTGCGTAAAATACGCTCGGATTTTACGCAGTGTGTAAATGAACCATCACTGTAAGAACACTTATTTCTCGTAAATCTTTTACGTCAAGCATACAACACAGGTACAAGCGCACAGAGGTACCACAAATCGACAGGGAAATTCCACTATACGAATGTCGGTTATTCGTGAATGGCTGAGCAACGAAGTAACGCATTTTCATCGGGTCTTCAAGCCTCTTTAAGTGAATGAGTGATGGATAACTAGATTGTCCTTGCTCATCCCTTTTCAGTTAAACTTTAAAGGTCCCATCTTACCAATATTACTGCTTCACTGTTCCTTTTACGTAATTTTAATTTCGATCCTCCTGTTTCATTATTATCCTCTTTTTAAGGCGGATATCAGAATCCCGGTTATATCCTCTGCAGAGCTCGCTGTAGCACCTGGTTTATTGAAATGATAACAATACCATCTGGGGCCTGTACAAGGAGCACAGTCAACCATCTTTTTCCATTTTTTTTTTACCATCTTTCCGGCAAGGCCTTTTATCTTTAGGGCTTTAATGACCAAATCTGAAATCTGAAACTAAAAAAAAACAAGACCAAAGGTTTCGATGGGATCCCAAAATTTAATATTTGATACAGACAATTAAACATTTTTACTTTTAAAATTTAGAAACAGACCAAGGCTTATAGTGGGGTTAAAACCACCTTCGAAACTGAAAAAAATAATTGCTTTTTATAGATTTTAACTTGTTATATATACCTTTTTAGTACTGTTTGCTATTAGGTCCGATCCGCAGGGAAGACCCCCTCCGTAATTAATTCCTGGATACGGACTTGGCCTATAGTCTGTGTCAAAAGAGGCACCTATATTGACTATATCATTGGATTTTAAGACTTCATGCTAAATTTCCGGTTTTGCTTGATTCCGGACGAACTAATAGTCCGACAATAAAATGAAGTTCAAGAATGGATTCAGGTTATTTCCTTACCCCTAACTTTTCACAAATTTTCCGTTTTTTGCCGGATTCCGGGTGAACGACTTGAGTCCTCGACCCAAAGAGTCGTCGTCCCAAGCTTAAACAAAATATCTCGAACCCTTCAACATTTATCCTGCTAACAGACGGACAGGCCTCTAATCAACTTCAGATAAACTTTAACTTTTAGAAAAATTCAGGTTTTAGCCAGGTTCCGGGTGAACTATTTGTCCGGCGAAAAAATAATTTTCATATGCGGATTCAACATGTCTCCTTACCAGTACATCGAACCTCTCATCAACTTCAGAGAAAACTTTTACTTAAAACGAATTTTCCGGTTTCAACCGGATACCAGGCGAACCAAATGTCCGGGTGGAAAATGATTGTCACATACGGATTCAGAATGTCTTCTTACTCCTGAATCGAGCCTATAATCAAGTTCAAATAAAGCATTTTTAGAACAATTTTTCCGGTTTTGTCCGGATTCCGAGCGAACTACTTGTCCGGCGAAAAAATAATTTTTGTATACATGTTCAGCATGTCTCCTGACCCCGAGATTGAACCTCTAATTGATCAAATTCCGATTAAACTTTTATTTTTCATTTTCCGGTTTTTGCCGGATTCCCGGTGAACGGCTTGTCCGGCGAGAAAATAATTTTCATATTCGGTTTCAATATGTCTCCATACCCCTTACTCGACTATCAGATTATATTTAAAAAAAATTCGCCGCTTAATTTGAAACCCCTCCCTCACCCCTAAATGTAGGACTACAGAGACCATCTTCGAACCTGACCTGTGCTTTGACCCAAAGAGTCCTCGTGCCAAATTTGAACAAAATATCTCACCCCTTTCGATAGTTATCGTGCTAACAGACGGACAGACCGACAACTTTTACGAAATCATAGGTATCCCTCCACTTACGTTTTGGGATCCCAGAAAGTGCTAGCCAATTGGCCACCTAGTTTGGTGATCGTGCATGTAAGTCAGTCTGTAAAGATACCTTCTAGGAAAAAACTGCCGCTAGCATTTAACAATGTATCAAACCCATGTATAATCACCGGCTTATCTTGTAACCACGTAAGTCTTTTCAAGTTTTCCGCTACTGAGTTGCCTACGTGCCGTCGATTTTGACCAGTTTTCTTATCAAGGTATGTAACTTAAATAGGTTGGAACCGTTCGAGAAAGGGCCGGAAATAAATGTCCGAAATTTTTTTTTGCGGAAACCCTCCTATTCACATTTCTGATGATGATGTTCAGGAGGGGTTGTCAACCTTGAATTACTTGACTTAAAAGTAGCCTAAAGAATGTTGAAATCTCTGCAGTTTTCAACTATGTAGAAAACCCGTGTTTGATCACCGGCTTATCTTGTAACCACGTACTTTCCTAGTTTTCCGCCGATGCGTGGCCTACGTGCCTCAAATTTTGGCCGGTTTTCCTATCGGGTACATAACTTAATAAATTTGGCATTATATCTGACCGCTCCAGAAAGGGTCGGAAATAAATGTCCGAGATTTTTTTTTTGCGGAAACTCTTTCCAAGTTTTGTCCTATGAATATTTCTGATGATGATATTCAAGAGGGGCTGCCAACCTTGGATTACATGACCTCCAAATTGACCTAAAAAACGTTAAGCAGAATCCGTACTAGAAATGATCTTTTCACGATAAAATGGCTCAGAAACCCGATGAAATTTTTTTAGCCTGCGTAGTTGTACAAAAAGTTGCATGTAATACTATGTAATAGCAAAGAATACTGTCATTTAATGTGCCTCAGACTGGTCCAATCTTATGTAGTAGTATCCAGTAGCATCCTGTCTTGCCGTAGTAGCATCCAGTCTTTCTAATAGTAGCATGCAGTAGTATGCAGTACCACGGTAGCCTTGAAGTAGAAGCATGTAGTAGCATCAGTTAGTACTGCATGCCACTTTTTCGCACAACTTCGTACTACTATTTTGACATAAATTTTTCATCCGGAATATCGTTTTCAAAACTACCGTTAGTTTCCGCGAGGAATTAGCGATTTTCTTGTTAGCGCTTTGTCCACTCTATCGGGCCTTCCCTCTCTCCGATGCGGCGGCTGGACGCAAAATATTTGAAAACTGAACGCGCCGTGATTAAAAAGCGGGAAACCCAAAACAAGCCCAAAACAGAAGGTAGACCGTAGGTCTACCATGTCTTAAAGCACAACTCTTACTAGAAATGATCTTTTCCCTATAAAATGGATTAGAAAAAACGTTTTTGAAAATTCCGTTACTTTCCACCTGGAACTAGCTATTCTCTTGTTAGCGCTTGTCGATTACATCCAGCCTTCCTGCCCACCAACGCGGCGGCTGGGCGCAAAGGATTTGAAAACTGAACAACTGCCTTGGTTAAAAAGTGGGGAAACTAAGCAATAAAAGAAGTAACAAACAGAAGATTATCACATCTATATGTGTGAAGGAGTTATCAGCGGGCAATGAAGATCCCGGCTAACTTTTCGTTGGGTGATGTGAAAACTCGGCAAGGCCGAAAAAGCGCTAAAAATCGTAGTTACGAAACGAAACAATGGAGAACGGTGGGGATTTCAGAAGCTTATAATTCCATATGGGAGCTAAGTATATTATAAAAGGCAGAATAAGCAAGAGGGATCCTTTAAAGAATGAAAAGCAATACTTTGAAGCTTGTCATGTTCTTATTTGTGAAAGTGTCGTTGACGGACCTTGAAGCTTGCGTTGCTTGACGGTCAAAACTCGGCTAGGCCGAAAAAGCCCCGAGATCTAATGGGTGCAAAACAAAATAATTGCGAAAGGCGGTGATTTCAAAATCTAATGATTACATAAAGGGGGCTAGGAATAATATGAAAGGCAGAAGAAGCAAGAGGGGTCCTTGAAAAGAAAGTTTCTGTAAAGTGGAATGACTCGTCAGTTTGGAATCACCCCAGAAAGGGGTGAAAAAAACCCAATAAAAGTCCCACTTTTTTTTTATTGTTGTGGTAAACCTTCTTGAATTTGTGCTAATAATATTTCTGATAATGATATTCGGACGTAACGTATTTAAGTCAGTTGGGAATTAAGGAGGCTTCACATTGCCACTTAAGAACTAAAGTTAAGTAGCAAAAGTTAAGTTAAGTAAGCCTTACACAATGTACTTAGGCCTTTCACACCAAGGAGCTGAAGATAAGTAAATTTTCTTCATTTCTTCCTAGATTTTCACCCTTTTCATCATCAGTGAATAATTCATCAGGGAATAAATTTCCTCCCCCCTTCCTTAAGTCAGCCTTAAGTGCACTTAACTTTGAGTGTACAAAGATGAAAAATTTTCAACTTTGAAAAATACTATAAAAGTTAAGTGAGATTTCTTACGTTAAGTGCGACTTTAGACGCATAAAGTACACTTAAAAGGCCTAAGTACTCCAGTGTGAAAGGGGTCTTAAGTCAGTGTGAAGCCGCCTTTGTGTCAAATAGGGGGTTTTAAGCGCTAGTTTTTTGCTCCTCGGACTACACACTAAACAAAAAAGTCACAAAATTTCGATTAAAGAAGGTCTGTATCGGTTCTCCTTCCAATTTAACTTGGTAATGCCGAGTCATTAGCATACACTATTAGAAGTCTCAATACATTTTCGCAAAGGATGCTAAAGTTCAGCAATGTTGATGTTTCAGAAATTTATTTTTATTTTTGTGAACTGCCTACAAAACAGAACAGTAAACGTGGTTTGTAACGTTTTAATATCTGGACCAAATTCATCTACAAATCCAAGCTTGGTGGCACCAACAGGAGAGTCCCGACACCTTCCAGATAGGAGGGGGGGGCTTCAGAATTTTATCGGAATTTTTCGAAGTTTACCGAAATTTTTCGAGGTTTTACCGGAAAATTCTCCGTAGTGACCATCTCTGCAGAAACTCTAGAATACTGTTGCGTTCTGACTTCGATTGTGTTACAAACAAACAAAAAGTTTAACGGAAAAGGCAGATTATTTTTATATCTGATATTTGGAAACACTGAAATATTTTGACACATCTGAGGGATTTTATTCTCGGCAGTTCAGCGCCTTATTCTCGGTAGTCCAACGCCTTATTCTCGGCAACGCCTTATTCTCGGTTCAACGCCTTCTTCTAGGCAGTTGAACGACTCATTCTCGGTTCAACGCCTTCTTCTAGGCAGTTGAACGCCTTATTCTCGGTTCAACGCCTTCTTCTAGGCAGTTGAACGACTTACTCTCGGCAGTTCAACGCCTTCTTCTTGGCAGTCCAACGCCTTATTCTCGGCAACGCCTTATTCTCGGTTCAACGCCTTCTTCTAGGCAGTTGAACGCCTTATTCTCGGTTCAACGCCTTCTTCTAGGCAGTTGAACGACTTACTCTCGGCAGTTCAACGCCTTCTTCTTGGCAGTCCAACGCCGTTCATGAACGGCGTTATAAAGAAAACGCTTATAGTAAAAGCAAGAATAAATGGACGGTTGGAACGACAAACCCGAAGACGAAAACAAACTTGGCTAAAGTGGTCTTAACCAACTTCATCTTGCTAAAAAGTATTTCCACCTTTGTTTAGGTAACAGGGATTGTCTAGCTAGCTTGAACGCTTTCCATAGTAGTGGTAAGACATCTTTCAATTCACGAAAGACTTGGAATATATCTTCAAACTTTTTCTTTGTTGGCTCTCCTGGCGACTTTCGAAATCATGTCGGAACAAGGCTAACTCGTTTTTGAACTCTTCTCGGCTTATCACCGGAAAGGAATCGAGAAAGCTGTCGAAACTGGAGTAGACGGTACCGTGATATTATTCCTCGAGGAGTATTTGTTGTTGGAAATAATGGAAATTTCAGTTGGTTACCTAATTCTTGAAAGCTACAGAAACTTAGGAGATTACCGAAGTCACCTGGTGAATGTTCCGGACGCTGTGTTGTCTGTCTGCACGAATCGCTCTGTTAATTTGTCTGCCGGGGTCATCCCGGTAAGCTGTCAGTCTATACTTATCCGGTAAGCAGCAACATTCCGGTAGCCATGAGCAATAATCCGGCGCATTCCCTAAAAATCCTCAAGTTCAGATGAATTTTGCAAATGTTAATTTTTCCACAAGCCTTTTTTTCCTTGAGCAAGATTTCGGTATATTCCCTGATTCCGGTAGGTTCCAAGCATTTCCTAAAAATCATCAAGTTTTGGTGAGTTTTGCAAATTTTAACTGGCGCGGCTTCGCGGCACCAGTCAAAAGTTACCGATTTCTTTTTTCCACAAGCCTTCTGGAGGGGAGGCAGACCCCCCCCCCCCCCCGGCACGCCTCTGGCACCAACCATTATTGGTTTTCCTCAACATTGACTGAATGTATTTTTCTAGGTTGTTCCAGAAGGTAAAGCGATCTTCGTAACTGGCTGTGATACTGGTTTTGGCAATGCTCTGGCCAAGCACCTGCATTCTTTGGTAAGTATATTGGGGCATGTCTGAAATTATCTTTTCATGTTTTCAGTTCAACTGATTTTCATGGTGTATTGTGCCTTGGAAGTAAATGTTACGCGAACCAGTGGTTTGCATGCGAAAGTTTTTTTTGTGCTTGGGGTGTGTGGTTCTGGGGATCCCAAGCAACCAACTTCTGACCTCCTATACTTCTGCCTGCCTCTGCCAACACTCGAAAAGTAGTTCCCATTAAGTTTGTTCGAATGTCAGAAATCACAAACGAATGACCTGGGCACGCCTATGATAGCCCATGAGCAAATGTGTCGAATGTTCAATATTTCAGGGATTCACTGTGTTCGCTGGCTGTTTTATGAAGGATGTTGGTGGGGATGGTGCAAAGGAGCTAGAAGCTCTTGGTGTCAGCACTAAACGTCTCTTCACCGTCCAACTTGATGTCTCCTCCAATGAGAGTGTTCTGAAAGCAGCAAAAGATGTTGAAGCTAGATTACCTAAGAACTGCAACGGTAAGCTTTTAAATTAGGCTTTTAAATTGTTACAATGTAAATGCGGTTCGTCCCCTATCATAATATGAAAGACAGTTTGATGGATATGGTAGAATAAGAAGAACAAAAAAACACAGAAAGAGTTCATAACAGGAAAGTAAAGAACTTTAACAAAGGGGTTGATAAATGTGGCGGAAATGAGAGAGAGTGAGAGAGAGAGAAAGAGTTTATGGAATAATTAAAGGAGTTGTATCATAAGCATTCTAGCACTTGCAACGTCTAGAACCCCCCCCCCCCCCCTCCCAAGACCCAATATGAAGCCTCGATTCCATCCGACCGCTGGGTCATCTAGTGGCGCGGGTCGGAAGGGCCCGACATGGGGAGGCTGGGATCATAGTTTGACTCTTACAAAATGTTTGTATCGTAGCAGGCATATGGAAAATGTGTAGAAAAATCAAACTGATTATTTGCATTATCGATTTCTTTCAGTATTTTGTTTTCTGTTTTTTCTTCAGTTTTAAAAATATAAGACGATAACAAAAATAACTACAAATAGTATAAATTAGGAATTCAGAACCGTTAAAATACTTCCCAAAATGGGGAACAAAGGACTTGAGGTGACCCTCCGTTGATTTTACATGCGGTTTCGTCAGTTGGATCTTTGGTGAGTCTGCCTACGGGTTGGCTTAACTGGCAGGTTTGTGATCGCAGGTGATAAAATGGACCGGTGCATATCCGAGGCAAGACTTTTGATAATAGTGTTGACATTTTTCAATGTTTCAGGTGTCTGGGGAATTGTCAACAACGCCGGTTGGTCAACCTTTGGTGAGGTCGAATGGGTGCCCATGGACGTCTATGAGCGCATTGCCTCAATCAACCTCTTTGGAACCGTTAGAGTGGCAAAGGCATTCCTCCCCCTCATACGCAGAGCCAAAGGTAAATAATACGTTGCGAGAAAACCTCGGAGAAAACCTTCATTCCTCAACAACACGTTGGAAGAAGATTGCGCTGAAGCGGGAGAAGGTGGGGGGGGGAGCGGTGCTATCGCCAAAGTCATCAGTGAATTAAACAATTACTTTATTCCCTTAATTTAATAGATTACCGTGACAGATTACTCGTAATACAAATAATTATTCCCTTAATAACCATTTTCTAAATGCTAACTGCGGATCGTCAAGATGATACACGTTAAAGGACCCGGCGTACCTTTAACACCAATGCAACCTATTTCCTGAACAGCATTCGTTAATTCTTAAACCCGGAAACGGCTAACACCACCTCAATAATTTTTGCACTTGTAAAGATTCACTAGTTTCCGTGTGCAATATGCTCCCGACGAGTGTTCGCGTATCATGCTATTCATGCTTGAAACCGGTTTTCTGAATCTTGCCAAATTTTTGCTAGAAGTCAATGCGTCAAGGGAAATAGTCCTTCATGTGACTCCAAAACCAAAATGCAGAAGAATCTCTACCCTTTCGACGACCCAATCGAACAGTAAAAACAGCAGCCGTGTCTAGAATGAAATCACATCACCAGCTTAACTCCAATCAATTTTCAGAGAAGAAGTTCATAAAATCATATATTTAAGGAAGAATATTTAATTGTTTTTCCACAAGTTCATTTTCCAGCTTGAGCGGCTTGAGCCTGAAGAGGAACCTTGCCAAGAAGGGCCGGAATATAGCTATAATAAAATGTAGCTGACTTATCCGTTTTGCACCGTCAAATATGGCTTAAAACAGCCAAAGCCGTGGACAATTTGTTAAAAGTAGAGCTTAGTTTTATATTGTTTGCTTTGAATATTGGAACATAAACAGTAACAGCTTGTTCACACGGGACCGAAATCAGCGCGTAAACAGCGGCTGATCTGTTCAGACTACGGATCAACTGTCTGGGGTAGACGGGAGGGAGAATTAAAAAGAAAAACCTAATTCCGAAAATTCTTTTTGTTTGGAACAAAGTATATAAAATTAACACAAACATCTTGTAAAGTCAAATATAGTTGACTTGTAGTCTTTAGACAAGAAAAAAGTCACAAATCGAATATTGACAGATTTCCGGCGACACGGCAATTTTAAGTTAAAAAGCAAATAATATTAATTGAAATATATTTGTTTTTAAAATATGAACATAAAATACAATTAATAATAAATATGAATAATACGAGAACAGAATGCAATCATTTAGTGTTGTTCAGTCACTTTTCAGTGAAGGTTGAATGGAAAAAATTATTCAGTATATTATTTTTTAAAAAGAAAAACTAAGAAAACAAATATTAGAACATGCGCTGTTGTACTTAGAAAATTATTCTAGCTTTTTTAGGAATCATTTAGTAATTCTGGGATGCTTAGTGAAAAAATCATGTTATGTTCACACTTGCCTGGAAGAATTTGAACTGGATTGACCTAAAATTCGCCAAGTTTGACCTAATTCCCCTAATTACAGTTTGTTTACTGTCCCTAGAGTCATCAAAGGTCACATTCCAAAGGATTTAGTTTATCCCGATCGGTGACCGCGAGGAAAATACGTGCCTATTTGGAAGATCAGCGCTGCTTTTTGGGTTTTTTCAACCGCTATTTACGCGCGTAAATCAGCCGCTGATCGAGAATCGGCCGCTGTTTCAGCCCCGTGTGAAAAAGCTATAAATAGTGCGGGTGGGTTGTTTGTCTGGGTAGTGGCTCTCTTCCGGAGTCTAAAAACCTGGTGAAACGGTTCTTTGATGATGAGAAGCTGAACATTTAACTATAGAACACTAGAGAGTGACTTGCTTTCTCGCAGAAAATATTTGTATGGTGTGACCTTTTCGGGACGAAACTGACAGGGGATTGACCCCTTGGACGAATGTAATTCCCGGATGTTAGTCTTCCGAGGCACGACATGTCGGCAACAGAAACGACGTCCTCATGGGACACCACGCGGTAAAAGCTGGCATTTTTGGAAACTTTTAGAAAATTTGCTGTTTTTTTAATTTGTGATTCGCGTTGCATATTTAATATTTTGACATGGATATCATCTAAATTGAGTAATATTGTGATACAAAAAAAACATCAAAGTTGCTGGTAAATCAACAACCTTGGCAACCAGTTATAATAGATAGCGAGTCCGCGCGACGAATTTTATTTATTACAAATTTCATTATAAAAAAAATAAAGATCCGGAGCGAGTCTGTTTCGATTCCGTCTTGACAACGGTCCTATCGCGAATATTTTCTGCAGAAAACATGTCCCTGTATGTTGCTATCCGGTTTTCTTACCGCATTTTAACAAATTGAATAATTTCCTGTTTCTGCCGACAAAGTTGTAAATCAGTTTGTTGGCAAGACATCGATAAGTGCCAACACCTTTTGTTTACATTTCCCTACAATCAAGAGCATGGAAGAATGAAAAAAATTTGTATTTTCGAAATTTTCGTTTTTGGCTCGTTGCCAAGCATGGTGACGTGACTGATTTAGGCGCCAAGAATTGATTGGCTGGTCTTCAGTTTCGAGCAAAGCTTGATGGGTTAGACACTCCCATCAGAAATTGTGATCAGTATCATACGCCTGTATTTAATCCAGAGGGTCTCGGGTCGAAAACTCCGAAGCCAACCCGATGAAAAATTTGTAGCCTGCGTAGTAGTATGGTAGTAGTACGAAAACGTTGCATGTAATACTATGTAATAGCAAATAATACTATCATTTAATTTGCCTCAGACTGGTCCAATCTTATGTAGTAGTATCCAGTAGCATCCTGTCTTGCCATAGAAGCATCCAGTCTTGCTAATAGTAGCATATAGTAGTATGCAGTAACACGGTAGCCTTGAAGTAGAAGCATGTAGTAGCATCGTTTGTACTGCATGCAACTTTTTCGTACTACTTCATAGTACTATTTTGAGATAGATTTTTCATCGGGAAGTTAAATGACGTGACTCTTTTCAGTGCCAAAAGCTGATAGGCCTGTCCAGATCCGTAAGCTTGTCCGGCTTGAGACGAGCCGAAAAACAAAACAAAAAAATTTAATGAAATTTTTTTGCCCCTGACTTCCCAAACTGATGAACGATATGTACTGATCAGCCACGATCACATTCGGATACCGAAAAGATAGTCGGAGTCGGTATTTTTCGAAATCCGTTATCGGATATGAGAAAACACGAACCGGAAAATCGAACTGAGAGCGATTCCTAGCGGTATTTACGTCTTTTCTGAGTATCCAATCCCTCGGTATTCCATGGGAAATTATGATGATCTTGAGACGAATTGGAAGCCAGATTTCTTGGCCAGCCGGAAAGTTGAGATTAAAAAATATTGAAGATCTTGGATCGGCACCTCGAGGGAACAGATAACTTGGTGGGTTTAATTTATTTGAGTAATTGTAGGGTGGGGATGCATTGTAGTTGGAGGCCACCAAAGGTCAAATGACAAGATTTCTCAGTAAGCTATTCTTACATGGTTGCATCTGATTCGTTGTGGTTGTACGCGAGGGCCAAAGAGACATGGGGGAGGAAATTTATTTCAAGGTGGGGATCCCAGCAGATCATTTGAGGTTGTTAATGAGTTTACGGGGTGATTGTCTACCTTTAGGAATGCGTAGAAGATATTTGGGTAAGGTAAGAGTGTTGTCTGGTCCTTACTTTTGCCCAATGTGCGGACAATTAGATGAACATATTTTTCACTTAATGTGCGCATGCCCTGAGCTTTCAGATCTTCGATGGGGAAATTTTTGGTGTTAGTTATTGGGGGGAGGATTGGTTGGTAAAAGTAATGAGAATTAAATTATTTGGTGTTATTGAAAAGTTGGGAAGATTCATTTCGGTTTCGATGAACCACAGAGAAAGGCTCCTGTAAAGGAATATGTAAAATAGTTATCATTTATTTGGTTTTTGTTTTTGATTTTTGTTTGTGTTTATGTTTTCCCTTTGTGCTTTTAGTTGAATAAATCTTATCTTATCTTATCTTATCATACAACGACTTCGTGCAAAATAGGCCGGTGTATAAGGCCTATCCGTCTGTTTGGGCAGAATTGATAATAAGTGGGAAGTGAGCCTTGAGATTCCCTCTCGTGACGTCCCTACATCAATAACCCAGAAGCATCCGGTTAACAGCTGAGCAAAGTGCGAGAGTGACTGGGAAGAGAAGATCATAGTAATGGGATTTTCTTGAGACTTTTCTTTTGCTCGCTCAGGAGTTAGCAACTCTTACTAAAAGCATTTCATTACAAGATTGAGACTAGTTGGGACGGTGTCAATGAGAAAAATAGAACACTTTGCAGCCCTTCAGTTCTACTTTAAAGTACCCAGTTATTATTCTACCCAACTTGACCAACACCAGACACAAAGCAGCAACTGTAAACTGTACGAAGCTTATTCGCCCAAACACACATTTTACAGACATGTACCTCAAGTCCTTCATACCCTACTTTGTACACCACTTCAGTTCGATGCTGTAATTAAATTAACCATCATAGCCTGCAATTTATTCGTATATATTAAGTGTACATTGTGAATCTTCAAATTTCTTATCAGAATGTATTAAATAGTTTATTATACGTACTAGTTGTTAATTGAATGAATGAATGTATTCCCAAAAAAGCCCTATGGGTCATAGCGGGACAAAATTTAAAAATAAATAAGCACTCCAACTGTATTGTACCAGTCCAAATATTCAACACTCAACTCATAATTCTAATAACTAAATAACTATCAAACAAACTAAATCCTATCCTTACCACAACATCAACCTACAATAAAACGTTCACGGTGCTCCATGGCAACCTTCAGGAATCTACCCAACCGACGCAACTCTTGGAACACTTTACTACCCACCAAATCTTTCAGAGACCCCCCTTGATGAACCTCCTTACCAAAAACTTCTCTCCTTAAATCCCCCAACTCACTAGAAGAACAAACCAAGTGTTCCACATCTTCATCCATCTTTCCGCATAACGGGCAAAAATAGGGACCAGAACCGCACTTAATTCTACCAATATGTATTGTATGACGGATCAATGCTAGCGAGTGAAGGGTATGAAAGTAAAGATTATTAAATTAAATTAAATTTTATTTGTAACCCGTCTAGGTAAAGACGGAGTATGGTAAAAAAATAAAAAAGAGAGAAACAACATAGCATCAACAACAACCAAAATAATTAAAATTCAGTAAACCGGAACATCATGGAGCTCCATGGGTGGCTACAGCTTTCCTTCGTCCTGTTGATGGATCTCAGGACAGCCGCAGACGGATCAGCTATACGGAACTTTTCGATGAGATGGCTGTTCCTTTATTATGATTGTAATTCATTTGGTGGGTCGTTGTGTTGATATACAAGAATTCGGGTTAAGACAAGAGCAATGTACCATCGACAGCATTTTTGTGTCTATTTTTAGGGGGTGTTTATAGGCCTATCAAGTGTATGAGTGTTATTGTTTTCCCTCCGTAGCCCCACGGTCCTTTTGGGGATTAAATTCATTCACTCTTCTGCGCTTTTTTTAATTTAAAGAATTATCAATTTGTAAACTCTTTTTAAATTCTCTACTTTTCCAGGACGAGTTGTCAACGTTGCATCTATTCTCGGCCGTATGGGTGCTCCCATGCGCTCCCCTTACTGTGCCACCAAATGGGGAGTCGAAGGATTTTCCGAGTGCTTACGATTTGAAATGAGGAGATGGGGAGTCAACGTGTCACTGATTGAGCCTGGAAATTACATTGCTGGTACGTGCAACCTTCTTTCTGGTGGGTTGTACCCCCCTCCCCCCCCCCCTTCTTACAATAGTAACTGTTAGTTACTATTTTCGTTCCAACCTCGTGAAAAGTTACTACGCTGACCGTTCCAAAGAGAATAGTCCTTGAAATAGTAACTATTCATTAATAGTGATTTATTTAATAATAGTTGTTGTTAATAGTAACTCAATTCTCCTAATTCACGTTTTTATGGCACTTGAGTATACTCAAGTGCCATATAGCGATCGTAATTTCTGTCATTCTGTCGGTCTGTCCAGGTTGTGCTAGTTTGGGCACTTCCACACAAGCTAGGACGATGAAACTTCACAGGCATATCAGGGACCCGACCAGATCGACTTACAAATAATCACTTCCCCAATCCGACTTTCCCCGGATCCGGGAGTCCGGAAACTATAAAGCAAAAGCGGAGCGAAACGTAGCAAAAAGAGCGCTGCCCAAATGCGGAATCGAATAACGGACCTCTGAGTCGCTACGCCAGTGCTCTACCGCTGCGCCAAGACTTGGATGTATTCGGTAGCGAATGCGGGACAATATATGGTTCAAAGATAAGGTAAGATCATGTGGTGCAAACGAAAGTGGAAAACTAAACAAATCTCGGGAAACGCTTCCACATAAGCTAGGACAATGAAACTTGGCAGGAATACCAGGGAACCGACCAGATTAACTTGGATATAATCACTTTGCAGATCCGATCATAGTGGGGGAAGTGGAGGGATGGGAAATCTGGAAACTATTAACATGCATAACTTTGGAAAGGGTAATCGGACATGCGTGAAACTTGACATGTGTCAAGGACAAGTGTTTCGGATATTCAGTTTCAAATCCGGACCAGATTCGATACCTGTGGGGGAGGGGGGTGGAGGGGGGCACAGAAAATCTCCTGAGACGCTTCCACATAAGCTAGGACAATAAAACTTGGAAGGCAGATGAGGGAACCGACCAGGATAACTTGGAAATAATCACTTCCCCGATCCAGCCATCGCGGGGGGAGTGGAGGGATGGAGAATCCGGAAACTAGAATCAAACGTAACTTTGGAACGGGTAATCGGACATGCATGAAACTTGACAAGTGTGAAGAACAAGTGTCTCAGATTTTAAATTTCAAATCTGACCCGAATCCGATAACTGGGGGTGGGGGTAGAGGGGGGATCGGAAATCTTTTGAAACGCTTAGGGTTGAGGGATCGGGATGGAACTTGAATGGAAGATCGAGCATTAACCCTAGATACTTTATTGACAAAATAGGACCGGATCGTGTCGCAGTGGAGGGTGTCGGAGGGGGTTTCTTGGATTTCTGCGGTGATCATCAGTTAGGGTACTTCCAGATGTACTATAACCATGAAATTTGGCAGAAATATTAGGTACTTTTCTAGGTCAACGTGGAAATAGTTCCTCCACCGATACGGTGATGTTGGGGGAGTGGAGGGATGGGGAATCCAGCATCTAGTGACATGCATTACTTTAGAACGGGTGATGGGACGTGAGTGAAACTTGAGAAGTGTCAGGAACAAGTGCCTCAGATGATCAATTTGAAATTCGGAACGAATCCAATAACTGGGGGGGGGGGGGTGCAATAAATCTCATGAAACGCTTAGAGTCGAGAGACCGGGATGGGACTTGGAGGAAAGAACGTACATAAGCAGTAGAGACAATACTGATAAAACAGGACCGGATGTTGTCACAGTTGGGGGAGTTTGCGAGGGTTTTCCACAATTCTGGTCATCACGAGCTGGGGTACTTCCAAATGTGCCATGTCCATAAAACTTGACAGGCTGTGCTATGACCATGAAACTTGGCAGGCATGTTAGGGACTCTGTCAGATTGGCTTAGAAATAGTCCCTCCCCCGATCCGATCATCGTTGTGGGAGAAACAGTTATCAGTGAGTGGAGTAACCATTTCAGATTTAGTAGATCAAGTCGATTTTCTGATGAAATGAATATCGGGAGAGAGATGCAGCCTTGACAACTGCAAACCGTATCTGACAAACATGCTAACTGTTCTTACAAGTGCCATATGAGTTTTAAGCTCTTGTTGACTATTGAGATGAAGCCGACGGGGAAAGCTTCGCAATTCTATTCACGTCTCGAGTCTCGTTCTCCATTCTTCTTCTGATTGGTCAATCCGTAACGGGTGGCTAAATTAGTATTTTGTCTAAAGTGAGAACGGAGAAGCGAGAAGAGCAAAACAGTTATTTTTACGAGAATCGAGAACGGCGAATTCAGATCAAAAACGCAACTATTGTGGGGTAGTAGAGACAAATCTTTTACTAGCTCCCGATTTCAGGCACTGCGCTCTATACGAAGAGTGCCGTCGAAGCACAGGCTAAGAACATGTGGGACAACATGCCCCAAGGGGTTAAGGACGACTACGGCAAGGACTACTTTGACGCTAAGATTGATCAGATGCAGGGATACACCACCACTGGAGTAAGTCTTACCCTTTGAAAACTCCCTAGAATGCCTGTTCTTAAATCTTTGTTTATTGTTAACTCTGTGTACCTCTATCCAGCGTTTCCTCAGGTGCTTTTGTTTGTTCTCTAAGGCTTTGAACAAGTCTCGGCCAAAGGGGTTGTATGCGAAACTTTCCCATGGCGAAAGGTCCCCCATGGCGAAACCGAAACGTCCTCATGAAAAATTGAACATGTTTCGGCCAAAGGGGTTGTCTGCGAAACATTCGCATGGCGAAAGGTCCCCAACCAAAACGTCCTCATGAAAAACGTCCCCGGCTAAAAAAAAATAAAAAAAATATGAGAATTGTTTAATTTAGGTGGTAATTGCTTCTGTCACAGCAAGTGGACGAAAGTGGCACTCTTCAAGGTTAAAGGCACAGAAAACTTGACTACACAACTTTCGGCCATCAAACCGACCTGGGGGGCTTGGATAAAGATACAGGGACTTTTTGTCGACAGGACCCCCCTTCTTTGTTATCTCGAACCCCCTCCTTAGTGTTCCCAAAGCTAGCTGGTCCCTAGCTGGCCCTTGCCCCTTATGCACTGTAATTATGCGCTTATGCACTGTAAAAGTTCGCCTTTGGCCCTGTTGACTAACACATCGGGGTAGTACTCAAGAGGTCGTGCGTTCGATTCCTACTCCCGGCACACAAACCTTTTGCTTTTTTTTCTACTAACTCAAAAGTCGAATTCTCGGAAACTGCCCGGGAACTGCAATGGTCGTAACGAGAATTTTTCTTACTCTCAATATCGACTCAGGGTACATTCTTGATATGCCAGCCCCGAGTCAAGTCTGAGTCAAGTTTTCTGTTCCTTTAACTAACATTTAAAGAAGCATGTTAAATGTAATGGTCGACATATTTAGATCCGATTCGGCGAATCGTAAACCTATATCTATAATTACACTGTCAGAAGTTTCATAACAGACAACACAAGGATGCGCGGTTTCAACCAACATTACGCAACAGACAACACGTTATGCATGAAATGTTCTGCGGCATAGCAAGCATCGCCAGGAAGAGCTGAAAAAACACCAAAAAAGCATCTGCTTGCTTTTTTGTTTGTCGTCATGATGTCGAAAAATTCACCAGTTGCTTTTTTGGCAGTTTTCAGCTCTTCCTGGCACTGCTTGTTATGCATAATTTCATGCATAACGTTTGTCACTACAACAGGTAACATTCAAAGTGTTGTCTGTTATGAAACTTCTGACAGTGACAGATATATAATAATACTATATCTATACCTCAGCTGAGTTGGAGCCGAAAATGAGCAGCATACCCTGATTGAGCTCAAATTTGTAAATCCTCTCTCGTTTCTTCTTCTTCTTCTTCTGAGGGTTACAGACGGAGGATCATCCGACTTCCTCTTCCTAGGGGAGAAACTGTTTCTCTTTTCTCCAACGGCCTCGGCCAGGAAATGGTCAGACACACCTACAAGGTTCAAGAACTGGGCAGTCTTAGGAAAATGATTTTACTGGGGTTGGTTGAGTGGAGGCTTGAAGTCGCGTCATTATTTTGCCGTTTCTTTGCTTCAGAGATGGAGTTTGTGAAATTTGCCACCAAGCCAGTATTCCATGGCTTGCCTGTGTGTCAGTCTCATTTTGCTGAAAGGATAGTCTGTATTTTTTCTATTTTTATTGTCGTTGTTTTTTGTTATCCTTCTTTATATGTCAGTGTTTTTATTTATTTGAGTAAAATACGAGTAAAATACATAAAATAAAATACACATATTGAAACACTAAACAAAACAACGTACATAAACATTACTACATTATTTTCATAATAGTTTAAAAACACACTAAATAGACTTAAAATTTTTTACACAGTGACAAGCACATTAAACGGATTCAGGACTGAAAAACTGACTAATAATTTCGTGGGCTGACAGGGCTGGATGTTTGTGGAAGGTAAATAGATTTGAATGCGAACGAAGGTGATACTATCTTGAACATTAAAATTCCAAACCAATTTACGATTACGGAAAGATTTAGGAAGATACATTATTGTCTTTTTGAAACAATTAATGAAAAAGTATTCAGTCATTCATATTCATTCAATCTTCACTTTTCCAGAACGTTACCATCACCCCCGTCATTGAAGCTATGACTGATGCCCTCATTCGAACCTTCCCCAGCGCTCGCTACCAGCCAATGATCCTCGCTGAGAAAATCAAGGTCTACGTGGCCAGCCATCTACCGGAACTCGTTTTCGACTACATTTACACATAAACGCTGCCGTCCAAATTAGTTTAAATCATGACCGCGAGATGCACTAGAATTATGGCTAAAAGTAAAGCCATGTTTTCTGGAGGGGGCGGGGCTCTGATGAAAGGATAGTGGGCTCAGATATACGAAAAGTCAGATGACTTCCATTCTGTTGAAAGTTAAGCAACTGATGGGAGAAGTAAGGGGACAGTTTAAATTTTGTTAGATAGACGAGGAATTCTAGATAGATAAGGGTTCGGAATTTCTGCCAGTTTGGGCGTGTGTCGGGCTTATATCCAAGTTGTGGCTGAAGCCGGTTATGAAGTTATAATTTGAGCATGAATCTTGTTGTTAAAAGGCCTGTAAATATTGAGGTTCGAACCGATATCCCTCCAGTGTGAACGGATCTTAGAATGATTCTTGTTATTTAAAGGTCTGTAAATTCTGAGGTTTGAGCTCACACCGATATCCCTCGAGTGTGACCAGATCTTAGGTTACAAGCACCTGCCTTCAAAGACAGTTTTTTATAGATAGCTTAGATTAAGCTTATGAGTAACCTAGACGCTGCGTATTTTTCCTGGTAGAAACCCAGACATTTAAAGTGCCATTTTTTAGGAGAAATCGTACTTACTACATGCAGCTAAGAACCGATAACGAACTCGAGCCTATCATGTTCAGTAAATATTGAACGGTTGCTTGCATAATAGCATGAACAAATAATCTGATAGAACCTCCGTCTTTGGTCCCATGCAGCGACTATGGATACCCCGCTAAAACTGAGCGGAGTTAGAGGTTTGAGTTGATACCTGTCTACTTCCCTCTTCGCCGCTGCGCATACCAGATGAAAGAAACCGTTTGGTGCCTGCAGGGGTGGAGAACCCGGTCTGCAGCGAGTTACGTGACGTTACAATAGTAGACAACCAGTCTGCTGTAAAGGACGACTCAGACAGCGTTCGTATTCTTCTGCGGGGTTTTACTGCGATGTAGCGTTTGTAGAGGTAACAAATTGTGATGTTTTGCGTAGCTTCTCCTCCGCTAGTTTGCCTCGGGTGGGGTATCAGGATATATTCGACGCCGCATGGTCGTATTACAGATATGGGGAGAAGGAGGTCCGATCAGATTATTTGTTCTTGCTAATAGCTCGAAGACTATCTGTCTTACATAGTGCTAGCGCACTGAGCGTTACAGAAACGTGAGGACACAAGTGTCGGGTCTAGTGTACCACCTTTTTTGGTTTGAAATTTGCGATTTTCCAGTTGAGAGCTACAGCTTAAGTAGGATTGGAAACGCGTCTCCGGATTGAGGCCTAAAACTCTTCACCAAAGCTAGTGTTTCTGACTCAGACCTCATTTCTTCCTGCGCCGCCAGAGACACCCAGAAAGATTCGCCAGTCTTCCGTCATATGTGCTGCTGCCCATCGTATTCTTCTTTAAAAGGCATGGCGATTTTAGTACTGTTGTGCTTAAGGTCATGCTGGTAGGTGCGACGAAGCTTATTTTTACTTCATTAGACTACTGTGATGTACGGTTGTTTTATGTGTTATTGCCAATAGCTTGCCAGTAGTTCTCTTTGATTTAGCTATTTTAAAAATCATCTAGGCAGAAAATTCAGTCTTATGTTGGTGTTGAGTTTCACGCGTCAAATCGGAGTAGCGTTTCCAATCGTACTTTAGTCCGCTAGGAGTGATGAACTGGGAAGGGGTGAATTAGCGGAACAAGGCTGTAGGATAGATGTTCTACTGAACAGTCGGATTACGAGTCTTTTGTGTAATACGAAGGGGGGGGGGGCATGTTCCTTAAGGGAGGAGCCGAACCCCCAACGCTGACTTCTGAATTTTCAAGAAATCGACCCGCCAGATGGTCACGTCATCTTGACGCTTTAAAAATGTGCGAATTACTTCGAGGTTACAGACTAAAACCAAGATCAAATAATCAGATAGAACCTCTGTCTCCTTATCGGACTCCTATACGGAGTCGAGTATTTCCCCGTACTTTCTCCGCTGCGAACGAGCGGAAGTTAGTAGCTTCGCGCCACATCACGTTTCGTCCCTCTACAATTAGCTATATCGCTGTGAAGCCGGCTTGAGGAAAAGTAGAAGACAAAACTGATCAGTTCTCTGGACGCGCTCAAGAGCGGGTCAGCGCACATGCATTTTCTTTCTCTGCAATGAGCAACGGCAAAGATGGAAGTAGAGTAGACGGGTTAAAAGCTACAATAAATACCTCTAGGTCAGCTCAGTTTTGTCGGGGTATTCATAGTCGCTGCATGGTACCAAAGACAGAGGTTCTATCTGATTATTTGTTCTTGCTGAAACCCGCAAATGAAACTCTTGCCTTGTTATCCCAGTGTCTTAATTAGCTCAATAAACGTAAGTCTTTCGAATATGATGTGTTTGAAGTAGAGCTGAACTGTTTCACTAATTGTTTCGCGGTAAACAGCGTTTTGTCGTGGAGTTTCGATATGTTCGCTGAAAGGCCCCGTCGTAACTACATGGCTGAATCACTCTACGTCCGTATTATAAGTAGTGAACTGAAAGACCAAAATGCTCCTCAGCCGGGATTTGAACCCAGGACCCTCTGCTTCCAAGGCAGGTGCTCTAACCATTTGAGCTACCGAGGGGATTGTGAACAGAGTTCGAAAACCACTCCAATAGTCAGGTAGAAGCCGGCCATATGAACAGTGATCCCGCCCGAAGGCAAATTCATCTAACCTGTTCACATCCCCATGTCACGGAAATTAATAATAAGACATAGAGAGCACTTTACACAAGGAACTTGTACCGTGAACAATAAAACAGAAACAGTTTATTTTCGAATATAATTAGAAGTCTAGGACTACATTATCGGAGCCACGTAGACATACCAGGACCTACAAAGTGGGTCTCATGGTTAAAACCAATTAAACCAAATATATAATTTTAATGGGGAAGACGCCCTTGAGATGGGAACATTTTATAAGAAGTGAACTGAAAGAAAAAATGCTCCTCAGCCGGGATTTGAACCCAGGACCCTCTGCTTCCAAGGCAGGCGCTCTAACCATTTGAGCTACCGAGGGGCTTGTCAACAGAGTTCGCAAACCGCTACAATAGTCTGGTAGAAGCCGGCCATAGGAATGATCGTCCGTGACCGTATCTACGGCATACCCCCCCCCCCCCCCCCTACAACTTCGTCCGTGTTTTCGACTTAGTCATAGAGAGAATTAGTTCATTCGATGAAATCGATTATCTTCGGGTAACGGACAAACGAATTAACGCATTTCTGTCGGGTTTTCACGCCTATTTAAGCGAATAGGTGATGTATACTAGACTGTCGGATCCCAGCCCTATTCGGTTAAACTTTAAAAGCCGGCTCCGCTTTTTAACAAACTCCCCAACGCTTTTGGCTGTTTTAAGCCTGTGTCAAGCTCCATTGGCTTCTAGCAAAGAGGAACCGTCGTACCTATAATGCCAATGCAGACTACTTCCGTGATCGCTGCATCAAGTCTTACTAGGGACCCGAATTTCAGACGGTACATGCTAAGCCCTTTAGCGAAAACTCACTGATTTTCACAGTCGCCTTGTTACGCTATTGACAATTGTTTACGTGAATATCCGTCCCCAAAAATGGTAATGTCAATCTGTCCCAATTTTTGCTAGAAGCCAAACGGGCTGGAAACAGCCAAAGCGTCCGATAATTTGTTACACGCAGATCCAGCGCAGAGCCTATAGTTTGAAAGTATTCAACTATCATAAAATACTAGAACAAAAACAGTAGAAATTGCGAGGGGTCCTTTAATAAATGAGCCAATTTCATTTTTTTCTATTCATAAAGCTTTTTATTTTAGAAACAACAGCTTTCAGGAGTACAAAAGTATGCGGAATCTCGATATCTGTTCGCGTCAAAATCGAGCAAAATAATTACCTAATGTCTTAGAAAGAGAAACCACCTTGAGGGGTGGACCCTTCAGACTGGAACTCGTAACCCTCACTTCCAACGCCTGGGGCTACGCCAGTTTCAGCCTCCTAGAAAAATAAAGGCCCAATTACTGAGAGATACATAATGACGACAAGAATGTAAGTACGTTCCCCCCACCAACGTTTCAGCTGACTCCGTTTCGGGGTTTTAATATTTTTTAGTTCTTGGGGTTGGTTACCACCAAACTAGACTTCTAATCGGAAAACAAGGCAGCTGGCTTTTTTTTTTTATTACCAAAAACGTAATATGTAGGGGGACCAGGATCTCCGGGTCTTAAAACATCCTTTAACGACGACGACAATTTTTTTTTTACTTCATTCACTTTTTGTTAATCGATGCTGAATCTCAAGTTTCGGCCATCAAACAGACCTGGGGGGCTTAGATAAAGATACAGGGACTTATTGTCGACAGGACCCCCCTTCTTTGTTATCTCGAACCCCCTCATTAGTGTTCCCAAAGCTAGCTGGCAGGCCCTTGCCCCTTATGCTATCACTTTGTATATTTTATACATATACTTGCCCCTTAGGTAATGCTGAAAGGACTGATTGCGATTCCGGGTAGAACAAAATCACAAGCAAACATTCCATGAAAATTAGAATTTTGTGACTAAAAATACACATCCGAGCTGAAAAGAAGGAATGAGCATATTTACCGAGACAGATCCTTTAAGTAAATTTTGGACTAAAAAAGTCCCATCTCTACCCTCTACAGCTGCTTCGCTTTGGGAGAATGTTTGCAGAAAAGAATGTTGAAAGAATATTCACTCCAATAGTCAGCCTTCGGAGTGGAAAGAAAAGCAAGGGAGTCAACGCAAAACTCGGCTAGCGTATGTGAAAGTCCATCTCGAACCTAAAGGAGCATTCCGACGTCTTGGCTCAGAAGCTGGCTCGGACTCACACATCAACGGATCCACGACCGATAAGGATGGAACCCGGCTGTGGGACTACTCTTGGATGTCAGGTGTCCTACAAGTAGTCCAGCTAGTCTTCAGGCATTTTATTGATGTCGACTAATTTGTATCGGAATCCCATACAGACGTGACGTACGTAGTGACGTCATGCGATTGAGACACAACCCTAGGTCGTTTTATAAAGGTAAACGCGACCGGTGCCTCGCTGGCCGCTTGGCTGTATACATATATTTATTAGTAAAACTAAAATTATTAGTAAGTACTCGCTGTACCGGATATCACGACGAAACTGTCTGTTCTCCAGAACACTGTCCGAAATGGCGTACGCGCGTCTCTCGCCCTCTCATGGGCAGCATGGGCTTATTCGTCTGTTTGACTCTTGAGTAGATTTTGTTTGTATGTGTTGTGTTTTCCCTAATTATGTCTTCTTATTTTCTTATGTACTTCACTGTTTCGTCTTTTACGATTTGTGGGATAAAAATAAATTATTATTTTATTCAAATGTATATTTACCGATAGAATTAAACTATAATTTTTCGTTTTTTGAGGTAAAATAGATCAAATGGGCGGTATGTCACGCGTGTACGGAATTACGCTACAACTTAGCTTAGACCATTTTGTCGTGTCACAAATGTAGGATTAGGTCTTACCTCTTCGCTAAAGTACTTCTCGATGATTCCTGCTGCCTTTTCGTACACCGCTGTATTTTCATGTTGCTGGAGAGACTCGATGCGATCCAACCCACCACATTCTTCAATCATCATCGCGACGCGGCCAATTTCGTTCAGCTTCGCACCAGTCTAGGAAAAAAAAATGGCGACGTTTTAATCAAGAGGCGGGGCTAGCTGAATAGCAATTAAAATGTTACGGCTTATCAGGTCAAATGGTGTCAACAATAGAGTTCGGAATGTGAACAGTGTATACGACATTCATCATTTAGACAATTTTATTTTAAGGCGGGTATTCCTTTAGAATGCAATTGTTAATTAGCCTAAGGGCATATTGTTTACCGGTAGACTTACGAAAATATTTGGTAAGGTTAGAGTGCTATGTGGTCCTTACTTTTGTCCGATGTGCGGGAGAATGAATGAAAGCTTTTTCCATTTAATGAGTGAATGTCAGGAGTTAAAGAGACCTGAGGTAGGAAATATTTGGGGAAATGGTGCGGAGGGAGGAAAGGTAAAAACAAATTTTGAAAAGAAGAATTTTTAGTGATGTTAGAAATTTGGGAAGATTCCTGAAGGATGATACACAGGGAAAGTTTTTTGTAGTTAGTTGTTGAGGTTATGGTTCGGTTTGATGTTGTTTCCATGGCCCTTTGTGCTTCACGGAAATAAATCTTATCTTTCGTATCACTGGCTATGGTAGCTAGTATTTGTTCATGCTTTAAACATTTTTTTTCGTATTGTTTTGCGTTTATTTTGTTCCAGATTGTTTAATCATGATAGACAGTTGCACCATTTCATGTATATATATTCAGTTGATGATAAGAGATGTTTCAATTTATAATTGTTGATGTTATTGTTGTTTGAACATCTCCTCGATAAACTGATCAAATCAATGTGTGGATTTCTGGCCTCGTCACAAGTATAATCTAAACTGCGGCCGTCTGGCCTTGCCAATAATTGGGAGATTTGTAGGGCTTCGGCAAAGACGTCGTACGGAGTATACTGGCTCAGTCCAATTTCTTCTCCTTTCTTTATTTCTTCCTTGGCGATTCTCACTTTTCCATTTATCTTAATTTAACACACACGTCTGTTCAAATAGGAACTCAATAGGTTCTTATCGATGCAGCGTTCGGTGTTGCCACGCTGATACAATATTTCGAGCTTCGAAATATCAGAAAAAAACGTTCTTAAGTACACGAGTACAATTTGACGCTCTTTATATCGTAAACAGCTACTAAATTAAAGGATGGATACTATGGATAGGCAATGGTCCTCGAACTAACAATAAGCAGTCGCAGCAGAACAAAACGTGTTCTTTTGAAGAAAAGTTGTTTGTTCAGCTTCCAACAAAGTAGAACTTTAGTGCTTCCCGTGGCAACCCTGACGACGCTGCTCCTCTCCTCGGCCTGCGGGCGGAGCCAACCAAACGATGTGATTGGCTCTGCACAAGGGAAAATAGAACCTGGCTCTATTCTCCTTATTCCTTATCACAGCGCGCCCCGAGGAAAAGAGCAATCTGTAATAAGCCTTATGCGCCGTAATACACCTTACAACACCTTGGACAATGCTTAACTACTTTCAGCAGACCGCCCGATCATTCTTCAAGTAAGCCTGACATGCAAGGCCAGCACTTCACGGTCATTTACTGTCAATTATCGACACTCGTTCCCCCACCCGTCCTCTCATTAGGAATTACCCACCGGTCTTTTCATTAAAGTCACGTTTTTTGCCTGGATTAGCTATTAAGGACCCACTCACGACGCAAAAGAAGGGCTTCCCAACAAGTTGTCTCGTAGAGTGGAGAGAAAAGGACCTGGCAGGACTAACAGGGGCAAACGGAAGTTATTTCACAAATTGAGAATTAGAGCACCATCCAGTGTTAAAGGACCCATCGCACTGTTTACTCTTCAACTTCAATATCTTAAAATAATTCGGTTTTTCCGATGGAAAAACTTCTCGCAGACAACCGTCTACAGCGTGATACACATCGAAGGTAGCAAAACACGGCAAGTGAGAAAATTAGCGTGGATTGATAGAGGAGTTAGAATGTACGGTACGAAATTGGGGTCTCCGGTTTTAGAAATATACGGACTGATTATGGAAGTAGGTTCGTTAGTACTATAGGCAAGACAGGTCCTTTAAAGATTAACTGAAAATACAGCTTATTTTTACATTTTGGATTTGAGTAGGATACACTGAATTATTTTGACTCTCCTATTGGGGTTTTTAATTTTTCCCCCTTGGGCTCTAGTAGTGACGTTGAGAGATGCGTTTTTAGCTATAAGCAGGCTGGACTCGAATCCTAACAGATGCGCTGTCACCCGTTTTTAGTCCCCGTGTTCTGCATAAGAGAACCTGGAACAGGATTTGGTACTCTACCGAATCCGTTTGAGTTACGGTGTCGGACTCGAAAGAAACACGGGAGCTAAAAGTTCTTGAAGTTTTAGTTTTTTCTTCGGCGACCGTTTACTATTAGGCCACATTCAAATAAGCATAACCCATCTGTACGCTATATTGCCGAATAACTTCCAAACGTTCCACCCATTATAATTTCTGAGATTCCAAACTTTCTTATCCCCCATAACGGCACTAAAGAAACATCAAGTACAAATAGCATATTTTGAGCCCCTCTTTAAACTTATATCGCAAGGATGCTTTCCTGTGCAGTATACGAGATCCTGTCAAGAACAGGGCACGACTTTGTCTGATACAGAAAGACATTTTCGGGGTTCAGCACCGCGGAGAAGGACAAGAAAAGAAGATATAAATGACAGCAATTTATAAGCAAGACATGTGGCGACGACAGCTGGAATTTTTGGAAACATAAATATCCTGCAACTTAGGAGTTGTAACCGATCTAGGGAATGGGGAACACGTCAGCATCAACATTTCATGCCGAGCTAGGGTTCGAGTCCTAAATGACCCATCTTCGCTATACACTGTAAAAAAAATCTTGCAGTATTTGCTACTGGCATTGATCTTGTCTCTAAAAAGATAATCTTATCTTTAATTTGGATTCATCTTATCTCGGTAGAGATAAGATTAATCCCAGTAGCAAATACTGCAGTTAAATTTAATCCTTACTCGGATAAACTTTTTACAGTGTATTACTATTCGCAATTCTTGTGCCAGTTGTATCCACCCTAACAGTGTTGCCACCCCACCCCACCAAAACTGAGTTTACTAAACTCCGGATTTTTTTTTTCCAGGTTCTAATAAAACTTACTACTACTTTAGCCGCGAAACGCGCATTGCCCTACGTTACAAGTAACATATATGTACTGAATTTCAACAACGAAGTATTGGCTTAATAAAAACTGTTATCAGCAGTTCGCGAGATTCTTTGGAAATCGTACCTTTAAAGAAAGCAGCGAAAATGTATCGGACCTCACTTGGTCATAAAGAGAAAAGGGGTCATGAATGAGGGGAGAAGGGGATACGCCCCCTCTAGTGTTGTTGGCCAATCGTTACAGAAAAATGGATTGGCGCGAAGCAGACCGATTTTTCTTTAAAATAAGTTTTTTTTTCTAAAAAAAAAAGTTAAATTCTCTTTAAAACAGTCGGTTTTCATCAGGGACGAAAAACTTAACACAAGGGTCAAGTAGCTTATTCCGATCCTTGGTTTGGAATAACCGACGAAACTGAGAATCGTCGCTCTGGCCTCTGCCTGTGAATGGGGCCAGCTACAGAAAGAAGCGACAGCATATTTCTCCAGAATTCATGAAAGATAACACACTTCCCGAGTTGGACGATTTTTTTTACTAGATTTAAAAAAAAGTCTTACCAGATCCTCGATCCTCTAGATTTTTTTTTTACAAGGTCTAGTTGCCGGTGCCACACCCCGCCCCTCAGTCGTTTTCTTTTCTTTCTTTTTTTTTCTTTTTCTTTGGTATTTGTTTTAGTAATTAGGAACGTTTTGTTAGTAGTAGTATTTATTTTTCACTAGTAGTTGAGTAGTATTTACTTTTCATTGGTAAATAGATATGACTTTTGTTTTTCGTCTGTTAAGTAACAAGTTCCTCGGGACTTCCGCTGCAGATGATACAGATTATGTGGTATGTATTTGTTTGTAATAAACGTAATCTAGTCTAATCTAATCTAATCACTATTCACTGTTTATGTTTCAGTACCCAAAATTATATGAATACTGTAAAACTAAGATCTGCTTTTAACAAATTATCTACGGCTTTGGCTGTTTTAAGCCTTTTCTCCGCCCCATTGACTTCTAGCAAAAACTTGGCCAAATTCAGCAGACCGACTTTACGCATCAATAACAATAGCAAATTTGGGTCTCCGGGTTCGAGAATAAATGAATGAATGATTTATGACGCACTGCCTAAGGGCGTAAGTGCAATATTAAAGGACAACGAAATATAAAAAAAAAATCGCATAACACTAAACAAATATTTTCCATAAAGGTTCAGTAATTTAGAATCACATTGATGGGATCGTGGACAGGTAAGTTTCCAATCGGAGAACACAAATTAGAGGAGAGGGCTTCAAGCGTCAACAATGGTTCGGAAACTAACAAACGGCGGATCAGGTAGCGGTTCCGCGTGCGCCGTGGTAGATAGAGAAGGTGCAGTTACGGAAGTAGGTCATATTGGCATTATATGTACGACGGGTCCTTTATGGCACTATGTATCTGCTCAACTGCTGTATGTTTTCATATATTCTAAAAATCGAGTAGGTTATTGTAGTTAATTGGGAGCATAATAGGTAAGGTCGAAATTCTTTACGGGTCTAAAGTGTGTGTGTGGGTGAGTAGATCTTACCTTTAGGATATTTTCAAGACAATCCAGTAGAACCTGAAGGATCTTTGCATCCTGGACGGAAAGCAGGTCACAAATCGGCTTAATCGCACCAGTTTGGCATAGCATGATGACCTGCTCTACAGTACCACCCATAGTGAGGTTGGTCACGGCCCAAGCAGCTTCTTTTTGGGACTTGAAATCGCCCTTTTGAAGAACCTATTCGAAACAGATGGCGTTACTAGTTAGTTACGAGCAAAGAAAGGGAAGAGCGAGTGTGGTGATTTCGTCACAATAGTCCAATGATTGTTATGTAGTAATGTTCTAGGAGTTGCCAACGCGGCAGCCCTCCATTCATTCGAAAGACAGCGTGTTCCATCCTACTTACCGTCGTTACTACGCATGCTGTCACGGAGCGTGTTCCACCCTTCTGACAATAGTTACTATTTTCGTTACGAACTCGTAAAAAGTTACTACGCTGACCGTTCCAACCTTCTCGGAATAGTAACTAATAGTAACTATTGCATGGTAATTACGCATCTCTGTAACGCGATTTGTCGGATTCACCCGTGGCGTTATATTCTGCTGGAAAATGGAAAAATCGTTCCAGCCTTGACGGCAAAAAGCCAGAATTTAGTAACTACGGTAAGTAGGGTGGAACACTCACGAATTTTGGCTTCTTGGCGTCAAGGCTGGAACGCATTTTTCTATTTTCGTCAAAATATCACTCCACGGGGTAAACCAGCCAAACACGTTACAGTGATCCGTGGTAAGCAAACATACATGGTAAACAAATAGTTGCTGTTTCGAGAAGGTTGGAACGGTTAGCGTAGTAACTTTCGTGAGGTTGGAAAGGAAATAGTAACTATTGTTAGAAGGGTGGAACACGCTCAGAATGTCTGTTGCTTCTGGCACATGGCACTCGGTCGGACGAACAATATTTACGATTTCATCTCACGGCCCGTTTGAGATCGCAAACTAAATAAGAACAAGCCTTAACCATGACAGGCGGATAAGCTTCGCAATTGCACAACTTCCATGTGTTATCCCCAAAACTAAAGGAAATGTCGTCACCCAGGACAGACAGACGGTCGAACGGACAAACTTCAAGACATAGCAAGTGTCGCCTCCCTACGCTTTCACTTACATCAACTAGTGGTTCCAGACATCCAGCTACGATTACAGCTTGAATCTGGATGGTGTTCCCAGCAGTAACATTGCTGATAGCCCAGGCGGCTTCCTTGACGATGTTCGCCTTCGAGTGACGTAGCAGCTTGGCAAGGACGGGTAGAGCTCCCAACTGAACCACAGCGTCGGTCTAAAAAGAAAAATATTCAATATAGGAGATTGCGCAAGTTTTGTCCGGGTTCATGTCTAAATTATTTTATTTATTTATTTGTTTTATAATCCGCTGAAAAGACAGAATAGCGGAGTACAAACAATGAAAACGAACAAAAAACTAAACAAAACACGAAAGAAGAAGGGACAGGCCGTGATGTGCGGGGAAGCTGAGATGGGAGGTTGGGCAGACTTTTTTTTACTTAGGGCCGAAGGTTTCAGCGATGTATCCTGAAGCTTGTAACGCGAAATCAGATGTCTATATATCATATGTTATACATCATACACCGTTAAAGTTTAACCGAAAAGGGTTGAGATAGGACAATCTAGTTACGCATAACTTATTCACTTAAAGAGACTCGAAGACCCGACGAAAATGCATTACTTCGTTGCTCTGCTATCCACGAATAATCAATTTTCATTTAGTCGAATTTGCCTGTCATATTCGTGATACCACTATGCCTTTGTACCTGTGTGTATGCTTGACGAAAACGATTTACGAAATATAAGTGTTCATGCAGTGAGCTACATCCGCGAGCTGATCACTTGCCACTGAGAAGCCAGGTTTGTATTGAGATTCAAATTTGCAATAGTAGAATTTTGTGTTGTGAGGATGGCCGCAAATATTCTGAACGTCATACTACAGAAAATAGTGAGAAAAAAAACCTCAACACAAGCCAAATACAGCAGAGTATTCAGTTAAATGACACAAAATAAGTTGGCTTTTCAGTTAGTTTAAGCTTCGTGTACACACAGTGCGATAATATTTTGCATACGGAATTCGAACCTGTCTGCGAAAATCGAACTGCGTGTTCTATCTTCAAAGCATAACTCGCGCTATTTATCATTTATGCTCCAATATTCCAAAATGCAAGGCTGGTTCAGAGGATGAGATATAGAATTTGCCTTTTCGTGGGTTTGTTCTGATCATTTGTAAGCAAAACCTTTGAGATAAGAATGATCACGGACCTGGAAATCATGAGAATGTATCGTTTGGTAAAAAAAAAAGTTTTAAAATTGGCTGTAGGCTATAGATGCGCACTTTAAAGGCGCTAGAAATTCGTCTGTAAGCAAAACCCTTGAGTCAAAATGGTAACAGCCCATTGGGGGATCATTAAATATATTGTTTGGTCAGAAGTATTTTTTTTCACTTTTCGGTTAAGATGCGCACTTTAAGGGAGCTAGAACTTAAATTGTAAGCAAAACCCTTTAGGCAAAAATGATAATCGGCTCATGGGGATCATGAAAATGTGTATTTGCTTAAAAGTATTTTTCTTACGCGGTCAACATTGGTACTTTCTGGAATAGTCGGATTTGGGAAGTGGCGATTTCTAAGCCAATCGTGTCAAATCTATGTTCCAGCCAAGTTGTATCGTCGTAGCACATCTGGAAGTACCTTAACTCGCTATCACTGAAATCCCAGACACCCACCTCCAACTCCCCCCGCAGTGCCAGGAGCCAATCTGGTTCTGTAAATGATTTATCTAGAGCATCTGTTTGTTATTGCCACAAAGTCCCATCCCGATCTCTCCAGTCTAAGCGGGTCACGTATTCTCCCCCCCCCCCAATAGTGGTCGGATTTCGTTGTGGTCGCCCGTTCCAAAGTTACGCATGACCCAATATTCCGGATTCCCCCTCCCTCTACTCCCCCAAAGATGATCGGGTCGAGGAAATTTTTATTTCCAAGTCAGTTTGATCGGGTCCATGCCTGCAAAGTTTCGTCGTGAAATTCCCAAAACCACCGTCACCGAAATTCCGGGAAACACCCCTCCCCCCTCCAAGTGTCCAGATCCAGTGCAATTGTATAAACGATTTATCTAGAGCAGATGCTTGCTCTTCCCAGCAAGTTTGACTCCGATCCCTCCATTCTAACCGTTTCTCGAGAGATAAGTTTCATTCTAATCCGATCACCCGTTTGAAAGGTACGCACTACTTAATTTTCCGGATTCCCCGCCCTCCACCCCCCCCCCCCAGATGGTCGGATCGGGAAACTGATTATTTCCCAGTTAGTTTGCCGGGTCCTGGCACATCTGGAAGTACCCTAACTCGCAATCGTGTGACAAACCACCCGACTGACAGACGGAATTGCGATCGGTATATGGCACTTGAGACAGAGGCTACAAGTGCTATAAAACAGGAAAAAATTCACAGAACCGTTTTTTTTTTAAAGGCTCTTCTCGTAATGGATTGTCGGGAGCATACGTGAAAATTGTCGCCAGCGTGGTAGAATGTACCATGTAAAATTCAGGTCTCCAACTCCAACCGGACGTTACGGAAGTAGGTTGCATCGAAATCAAAGGTGCTACGGTTTCATTATATCAAGCCTGAAATTCCTCAGAACATATCTATATAAAAAATAAAATAACAAAATTAACATGATACAAGAGAAAACGATAACAGTGTCGATATTAGCAGGCTTGTGTCGGCAGCGCCTGACACTTAGCATAGGATTTGGTTGGTATGACATCCCGAGCCCCAAGAAAAAAGGATTCCCACGTCAGGTGTTCCTGAAAGCCTATGAAGAGGTTTCCAATAGCTTTATCTGCCTGTCCGTTTCAGCTTTTACAACAGCCCCGACTGATTCGATCTTTTTGACTTGATTACATCGTTACGTGTGTGACATTAATTTTATGCGATGTTTTATCGGTAATAGCTTTGCGAAAGGCGAATTAAACAATTTATCGATCCGAACATCCCAAAAGAGAAGACATGCGAAACTGCAATGCTCAGTGCCAGCATGAGGGTTAGAATAGAACAGACTTCCTCATATTCTTTTCCCTCCTGTTTTCTTTTCTTTTTTCCTTCCTTCCAAATTCTGTGTTACAATTTAATTATTACAAATTCTTTGTTAGTTTCCCAGTGTCCATAAATAACTCTTTCATAGCTTTTAATTTTGTGAAGAATCCTGTGTTTCCATGCTTCGCAATCGGATCATACTTGTAGCGCCGCCCGGTCCGCTTGCGGCATTTACGGCGAGTCAAACTTGAGGGGTTTAGAATTTCAAGTGAAGCTAAGATGCGGTCTGCACGCTTCGAGGAAACAGGAGAGGTCGTATATTTTTTTTGCTGTGTTTAGAATATGAAGTTACTGAAGCCAGCACTATGACGACTGATTGAGTTTCAGTGGGAACGTTCGAGTCTTGGCGCTACTCCCTAGTGTTATTTTGCTCTGCCCAACATTTCAATGTACAAAGTCAAAACCGAGAAAATCCCGCGCCCTAGTCGATCGAAGAGATCGGCTGGACAGTTTTTCTTACCGAAACTGAACCACCTTTTTATGGAGGATTGTGGAACATCTTGGTCACAGTTCACTTGCTTTGGGGAAAGCTAGCATCATTAATAATTCCCGAGCTCGGGAAGGGAGAAAGCTGAGCCAAACTCCATTAAGACATTCTGAATTAATGATTTTATTAAGCGAACCATTTGTGCCGAGGAGACTTTGCCTTTTTCTTCTCTGTTGTTTTATCAGAAGTACTGTTTGGATCTGGATGCTTTTTCTTTAACAAGAGCTGAGAGCTCAGAAGGCAGTCGTAATAACAGTTAGCATGTTTGTCAAATACGGTTTGCAGTTGTCAAGGCTGGATCTCTCTCCCGATATTCCTTTCATCAGAAGACGGGCTTGATTTAGTAACTCTGAAATGGTTATTCAACTCATTGACAACTGTTTCAGAACAGAAGTTTTGTCGTACTCTGGTTCCGATTCGCGTATAACTCAATCGAAGGTAGAAAGCAAATACTCTAGCTGTGATAATTCTGTGCCCGAACTGGAACTGACCAAAGTAGTTGGAAGGGTTTTCACGAGATTTCCAGTGGCCCCCTTCGAGCTCCGCACATCGTTATTCGGAACTTGTCCGGACTTAGAAACAGGAGATCTGAGACATTAACTCTTTGCCACTTGTCCAGTTCTATTCACATCCAATAACCCATTCGAAAGTTCCCTACATCGCCCACGATGATCGTATCTGGGAATGAGACTATTTCCACGTCAATGTGGTCCGGTCCCTGATACGACTGCAAAGTTTCCTTGTCATAGATAATCTGGAAGTACCCGTGATCACGGGCATTCCGGGAAACCCCCTCCAGCTCCACCCATGATGCTCCCGTCCGGTCCTGTTCTGTCAATAATGTATCCAGGGTTGATGCTTAAAGACCTAATCTTTTGTATGTCTTCAGAGGTACCACACTGGTCTTGAACTGGTCTTAAACAGTTGGAGCATTAGATGGAAATTATTATTTTGACCCTTGGCTCCCTACGTGCCATAACAGCTGTCCGGGATAATCGGCTGAGATTTAGTGAAGACAGAGTTATTTCAAACCTAGGATTTTTTTTTTTTAATTTGCTCATTGTTTTACGGTGTTTTTAGTGGTTTTGAACATTCATAGTGACAGTAGGGATGGTTAGCACTGTGTGTGTGGTAGAAAGACCATTTTTTGTGGCCCGCTTTAATGTCCCCACTAAGTTCCATCCCGATCCATCGGCTCTAACTATTTCACGAGATTTCCGGTACCCTCCTGCAGCTTCCCCCGCCAGTTACTGGATCCAGTTCAGACCTGGAACGTGATCCCAGACTCGAAACTGATCCGTATGATTTTGTTTATCTTTTTATAATGGTATTTTTCATTATGTGTGGCAGAGAAAACATAGTCAAAACTTAGGCCCTGCTGAGGACATTCACTCTATCAACTCTATATAGTTATTGCAATACTCTATATGACTAAGTCCAAAACACGCCAGTGCTACTCAGGAAGAAGGAGTAAACGTCTCCGTAACGACTCAAACTCAACAAACTCAAATCATGTGTGAAACAATCACAGTGATCTTCGGGAGCAGCTGTGATACCCGAGGTGATACCGCTTCTGGCTCTTCCGCTAGGTACACGGCGATTTTGCATCGGCAAGGAGAGTTAGTCTTCAAGAGTATTCATCGAAGTCTCTGCTCGGAACATAACAATAGTCGAAACTGAGGGCATGCCGAGCCCATTACCTTAAAGGCACGCGTGACTAAGGAATTTCGAAAAACTGCGAGAGTGACGCGAATTTCGCATGCGGAATCTTATCAGACTGTCTGTGTACGGCCCTTTAAGTTTAATTGAAAAGGCAGCTTATTTCTGTATCTGATATTTGGATTGAGTTTTTTACAGGTTTGTTTCCTTCCCCGACGTTGACCCAGAGGATTGACAGCCTGACGAGGACTCTTGCCAAGAAGGGCCGAAATATCGCTGATGAAGAATCGTAGGTGACGTGTCCGTTGTAAAAATTAATTGAATAAATGTTTCAAAGTCAGCTTGGGTTCAAAGAATATTTAATATTTGCATACACTGAAATACTTTAACTCATCTAAGGATTTTGTATGTTTTCACCCGGGGCTGTAGTAATAACATTCAGAGTGAGCGCTGCTTGCACGACAAACCAAAATTCACCACGACGCGGAGAATTGTGAATTTTAACAATGAACTGCATTTCCAGTGTTACAGATGCGAAGCTCGGAAAAGTTTCGCCTCTAGGGTTTGGGTTTGAGGTTGAGGGTTGGAAAGGAAGGTAATGGAGGGAATGGAGGGAATGGAGGGGGGGGGTCGTGGACTCTACTCCGATACTAAACAATCCGGCTAGGCCTAGAGAGTTCGGCATATATCACTACGCCGGACGTGAAAGGCATAGCCAATCAGTCGGTGGGCGGTCGTGGGAACTAGAAGGTAGATACCGAGTCCTACTTAGGTTGGATGGGTCTTTTTCGATAGAAAAAGAAGAAAAAAGGAGGGACAGAAAAGAGTATGAAGAGTATTGAGAGTATGGATACACAATATCCATTTTCTAGCAGGCCTAGTCGGACCATTGCTGTTCTCGGCGAAAGTCGTGGACTCTACTCCGATACTAAACCATCCGGCTAGGCCTAGAGAGTTCGGCATGTATCATTAAGTAGGAAAATGATGTTCAGATATATCTTGCAAGGAACCGGACATTTTTATTTTAGTTTCGTCGACTTGCATTTATAGTTAGTATATATTTCAAGCGTAGAGGGACAACTACACTGATGTACCACAAATCCGAAAGTACAACTTAATTTAATGAACTAACTTAACTGTGGATAACGGACAAACGAAGTAACGCCTTTTTATCGGGTTTTTAGGCTTACTTAAGTGAATAAGTTTTGAGTAACTGGAGTGTCGGATCTCGGACCTATTTGGTTAACAAGTTTAAACTGAAAAACCAGCTTATTTTTGTAAATTATTTGTAAATACACTGAAATATTTTGACTCTCTTGGGGGATTTTCAATTTTGCCACAATAGGGTCTAGTAGGGACATTGAGAATGTCAGAAGTTTCATAAAAGATAACACCAGGATGCGCGAGACAACACTTGGGATGTAATATGCATGAAATGTTACGCATAAAAAGCATTGCCAGGAAGAGACGAAAAAACGCCGAAAAAACTTCTGCTGAATCTTCCGATATCATGGCGAAAAACAAAAGAGTCAGCAGATATTTTTGCTTTTTTTCCACTCTTCCTGACAATGCATGTTATGCATAATAGCTCACGCATAATGTTTTCAAACACAACAGATTACATCCCAAGTGTTGTCTGTTGAAACCGCGCACCCTGGTGTTATTGTTCTAAAACTTCTGATAGTGTATGAACGGTCTCCCTACGATACCGGCTCCACAATTGCACTGCTAAATTTTAACAAGAGAACAAACATGATTTTTCTGTCCTCGACTCTGACCGAGGTCAATATCCGATTGACAATCTGCCACTTTGAGTATTTTCCATATTTTTGTATTAATTTTCTGGGAATCGCTTGACATTCTAGTTGCAAAACACTCAAAGATAGAGGTCTGTGCGGCCACGAATAATCAACATCAGATCAGTTGCCGTTGAATGTTTTAAGGTCCGATGAATGTTAGGGGGGGGGGGGGAGGGGAGGGAAGGGGAGAACCGGAAATCTTGTGACGCGATTAGAGTGGAGCGACCGGGATGAAAATTGGTTGGAAGAACAAGCACAAACCTTACATATATCAGTGTGTCACTTCTCAGACCCGACCATCCCTTAAAGTACTAATCCTCACCGCAAAGTACAAAAATACTTTTAATCAAAATATGCATTTTCATGATCCCATGAGCCCGTGATCATTTTTGCCTTAAGAGTTTTGCTCAAAAACGATTTAGCATCCTTAAAGTGCGTATCCTAACCGAAAAGTAAAAAAAATACTTTTGACCAAACGATATATATACATGGTCGCCAAGGGCCCAAGATCATTTGCCTCAAGGTTTTTGCTTGCAAGTTAATTCCTTAAAGTACAAACAATAATTTTGATCAAAAGATACATTTTCATGGTCCCGATGAGCTTATCATCATTTGCGCCTCAAGCATGTTCGTTACAGATGAATCTCTATTTCCCTTAAAGTGCGCATCAACATAGCCAAATGCAAAAATAAAATAGTTTTTACGAACGATATATTCTCGTGATTTCCAAGGACCCATGATCATTCTTATCTGAAGGGTTCTGCTTACAAATGATCACAGCAAAGCCGCGAACTGAAGAACTCCTACTTTCACCATCTGACCCAGCCTTGCAAGTGCCATATGAGCTTCTAGCTTTTGTTTTTTGTTCACGTACTTTGAGCTTTTCTTTTTCCTTTTTCATACTCAAGCAGTTCTCATGCCGTGCAGTGTGTCTAAAAATCATTCATTCATTTATATACGCAAATGGAGATACCACAGATCCGGAAAGGAAAATTTACAGTACGAAAACCGACTATCCGTGAATAGCGGAACAATGAAGTACCGCATTTTATTAAAACTTCTAGCCTATTTGAGTGAACAAGTGATGGATAAGTAGATTATTGTATCTTAGCCCTTTTCGGTTAAACTTTACACGCCACAAGAATTCAAAAGTTTGTTAGAAATGACGCAACTGAGACCTCTCATGTTATTTAATCTTTCCCTTCTACCTTAACCTTTGATCTTTAAGTTGTACTTTAGCTAGGCCTACACAAGATTATTTTCCTTCTAGGCCAATAGACCAAGCTGTCCAGTGTTGTATTATTTTAGTACATAAATAAATACTTGAATATTACGAGCACTAACAAGAGCCACATGGATCCTCATGTCACAAAAGGATCCTTCCATAAACGCCTACGGCATCGTTACGTCTGCCATAAGCTGACCAGGCTTTATCCGGATCGAAGATTTCAATCTTCTCGACAGAACTAATCACGAACAGCCATTTTTCTACGGAACGCCAATATTTTCTAAGAAAGCCGTTTCTGATGAATGATACAGGCTCAATATAGATTATTGTAGGTTCATTCTTCTAGCTACAGCACTGCAAGGATCAGGGTTGCCAAGAGCTCGACTTTTAAAAGTGTCAACATTCCTGGCAAAAAGGTGCTTTTTGAAATCTTGAAATTTTTTGGCACAATGCCCAAATGCGAAAAACCTTTTTAATAAGATCACAGCTGTGTAACACAATTTTTTCGGAAATTAGTTTTGTATACGGCTTCGAACTTGTTGTCGTTACTGACTTTTTCTTGACTTGCTTTATTTTACTACTAAATACAAAATAAACTATAAAAACACGCAACCGCCCGGGGAAGGCTCAAAAAGCCTGATGATGGACGACTGCAATCCTCTGATTCTCAACCTATATCAAGTTTCATAAAAAAAAGGACAAGAACACTCTCTCTCAACTAACCTTTAATACAAAATCTAAAAAGAAAAAAAAAATCCAAGAAAAAAGAAAGAGAAAAAAAAGAAGAAAATTAATTCCCCTCTCCCAATAAATGTTTTTTAAGTTTTACTTTAAATAACCCAATGTGTTCAGCCTCCCGAATGACAACTGGGATATTATTCCAAATAGCCGGAGCTAAATACCTAATTCCGAAAGCTGCACGTGTGGTGTCTCGGTACTCAACAAAGCATAGAGGTACCACAAGTCCGAAAGAAACCGTAAAGTGATGGGATAGTAGACTGTCGTATCTCAGCCCGATTCGGTTGAACTCCGAACATTCACCGAGTAGGGCCGAAGTGCGAAAACCAACCTTTTTATTTTTATATAACTTATTTACTTGAGAATAAGGTATTCAACAGTGTTGAAAACCGGATGGAAATACGTCGGTCTATTACTACCCAATTCCGAATAACAATTTTTATTTGCGACAAAGATCTTTCACATTTGTGGTAGCTCTTATTTTGTCTCTGTTAAAGGACCCCTCTTGCTTCTTCTGCCTTTTATAATATACTTAGCTCACATATGGAATTATAAGCTTCTAAAATCCCCACCTTTCTCCATTGTTGCGTTTCGTAACTACGAACTTTTAGCGCTTTTTCGGCCTTGCCGAGTTTTCCCGTCACACAACGAAAAGTTTGCCGGAATCTTCATTGTCCGCTGACAACTCTTTCACACATGAGGACGTGATAAGCTTCTGTTTATTACTTCTTTTATTTGCTTAGTTTTCCCACTTTTTAACCAAGGCACGTTCAGTTTTCAGTTTTCAAATCTTTTGCGCCCAGCCGCCGTGTCGGAGAGCAGGAAGGCTGGATATAGTCGACAAGCGCTAACAAGAGAATCGCAAGTTTCAGGTGGAAAGTGAAGGTATTTTTGAAAACGTTTTTTCTGATCCATTTTATAGGGAAAAGATCATTTCTAGTAAGAGCTGTGCTTTAAGGAGTTTTTTTTTTTTTACCAGTAGCGACGTTCAGAATATGGACGATGGTCCTGACCTGACAAGACTTTCAGGCCAAATGCAGCACTCTAATTCAATACAAAATATTTTAAATGGTTGTCTCCCGAATTTCAAAACACTCCAAAACACGCCGGTGCTCCTCAGGAAGGAGTAAACGTCTCCGTAACGACTCAAACTAAACAACTCAAACCCTGTGTCAAACAATCACGGCGATCTTCGGGAGCAGCTGTGATACCGAGGTGATACCGCTTCTGGATCTTCCGTTAGGTACCCGGCGATTTTGCATCGGCAAGGAGAATTAGTCATCAAGAGTATTCTCAAAAGTCTTAATTCTGGCTTCCGACTTCAGTAATGAGTGGTGGTTGAGGCTAATGCGCGACTCGGTATGAAGCGAAAGCCTAACCGCTTATTCACCTTTCAAATAACATATACCAAGATCTCACGTGTGACTGTTATTGTTTCTCTAGCGCACCTAGCGGCAATTAGTCATTTGAATTCGGGAGGGGCATATTGATTTTTTCCTTTTAGTATCGGTGTTATCCTTCTTTTTCGCCCCTTTCCTTTTTACTTTGTCTATGGCTTGCACTTCTGGACGCCTTACAGTTTCTATTGTTATCCGTTTCTAACCAACACTGCAAAAAGTTTCTCCGAGTAAGGATTAAAGTCAGCTGCGGTGTTTGATTTCTGGGATTAATCTTATCTCTACCTAGGCACTAGCAAATTCTGCAATATTTTTTTTTTTACAGTGCAAAGTAGGGAATTTCTCAGCAAACATCAGTATCGGAGAGTAACGCCAAACGGCAAAATTCACCCACCTGAACGTCTGATCCGGTGACGATATTTCCGACGCAACGCAGCGCTGGCGTCACAATGGCCGCTTCTTCGCTGTTCAACAATTCGACCAATCGGGGAATGACTCCGGCATCAACGACCAACTGAATTCGATCGTTCGTTCCATCAGAGATGTATGAAAGCGCCCAGCAGGTATCAACTGTAAACAGGCAACGGTAAACAACAGTAAAAGTTTTTGGTTTGTCTTCATAAAAGTTTCGATAAAAGCAACAGTAAAAGTTATTTGTTTGTCTTCATGATACTGGAAAAGTCGGCAGATGCTTTTTCGATGGCTTCCCGGCTCTTCCCGGAAATGCTTTTTATGCATAACGTTTGCAAATCATAACATATAACATCCCAAGTGTTCATCTCTTGAAACTGCACATCCTTGTGTTATCTGTATGAAACTTCTGACAGTGTCTAACTTGCGCCCTGGTACTACCAGGGCTGAATGAAGGGGGATTCTGGCGATCTGGAAGGCGCTAGTTTATGCGGCGGCTTTTTTGTTGCGACTTCGGCTAAAAGTCGCTTCGCTTTCCAGAGCTTTTCTGGCACTCCGCTAGTTTTCAAAAATGACGTGGAAAGCGGATCCACTGCGTGAGTGGAAAGTGATCTTGTCAAGTCAGCTAGAAAAACGAGAAAATCAGTATCCCTGTTCTTTTGGTTTTCTTCTTCCGTAAAGTCAGGATCCCTGTTTTGATTTTAGTCAACGAACCCGGCTCCTACTTTGGACTTCAACTTTGGAGCTAGACGCTGCAAAGGCGCAACGCTCACAAGTGCGAATTTTCGCTTCATTTTCAGAAAGCGATCCGTTGGCACACCGGAATCGCGCTTAAAAGACAGGTAGACAAGTAGCTGAAACAACGTAGCAAGTCACGGTCTTTAGATTTGGTTCTTCTTTAATATTTTATCGAATAAGATGTAGAATAAGTGACAGTTCAATGTTCTTAAGTACGCCAGACATAAAGTGGTAGTCAGAAACAGGACTGAACCTTTATAAAGCGAAAGTGGACAATCAGCATCAATCTCACCTGACGGTGGGAGCGGGGCAATTCATGGCAATAATTGACTCAAACGCCGGTGACTGGTCGGTGGACAAAAAACAACTGTCCAACGTCATCTATGCATTTCTTTTTTATAACATTTCATCTATCTGAATAAAAATACAATCATTACTTTTCCAATCCAATTCAATTTTTTTTATCCTTTCTCTCGTCATCCAATCTTCTTCTACTACAACCCGAAAAAAAGCAAAATGAAAATAAAAATAACTTTCATCTGTCGAACGACTTGGTATCTACTTTGATACATTCCTTGAAATCCTCGATTCATTAGTTGATTTACTTTTAAAATTCCAAATATTTTTTTTTTCCCGAAATTTCATAAAGATTATTGCCATTCATCCAGAGTAAGATCCTTTTTATGCGAATGGATTGCTGAGAGAAGGTCCCGGGCACTATAGATGGCAGTTGCTTGTACAACCGATGTCCAGGAGTACGAAGCCCCTCGAGAACATCTAAAGCCCACTTTTCCCCATCCCACTGGAGCTGTTCAATGCCAGCATATCATCTTTTCTGCTCGAAGCAAATTTGACGGTAACCTATGGCAACATTATTTCAACACAAAACGATATCCATTCCAGGCTGACAGAAAGCGACAGACTGAGACAAGCTGAACATTATGCGATATTATTTACTCATTTATGACGCATTAGACGTTGGCAGACCGCCAGAAGTCGGTGGACACATCAAGGAAAAGGAATAAGCGCAACTTGCTCAAGATTAGAGCACCCATGCACCCAGGGTTGCCACATGTCGCACGATAGTGTGAATTGTCACTCGGATCTATTTTGTTTTTGTCACTCTTGTCCTAAGTAGGACATAAAAATCACTCTATTTCTGAAAATGAACAATTGTGTAATTTTTGCAGCAGGGATTCCGACCAGAACTAACTATCTCAAGTTTTTTTCATGAAAGCAACATTAAGAGCGTGTTCCATCCTACTTACCGTAGTTACTACGCATGACGTCACGAATTCTGGCTTTTTTCCGACAAGGCTGGAACGATTTTTCTATTTTTCAGCAGGATATCATGCCACTGGCGAATCCGGCCAATCACGTTGCAGAGATGCATAGTTACTACGCTAACCACGCTCCCGAGCATGGTAAGCAAATAGTAACTATTAGTTACTATTTCGAGAAGGTTGGAACGGTCAGCGTAGTAACTTTTCGTGAGGATGGAACGGAAATAGTAACTAATAGTAACTATTGTTAGAAGGGTGGAACACGCTCTAAGATGTGTCATTTTTACAGAGGCGATCCGACTAAAAGTGAACATTTCATGAAAATAAATTTCACTCCCAATTCACTCTCTGTTTTGGGCCAAAAGTCACTCTCTAATATTTATGATGTGGCAACACTGCATGCACCCCCCCCCTTTTTGTGGTTCCGATGATGGCAGAACGCACTCGGCATTTGAAAGCAGATAGTTTATATAAAATCGCATTTTCAGTTAGTCACGTAGATGGCTCACGGTCACTCTTGAACATTATGCCGTCCTTCTCTGGCGAATTTTTCAAAAAGGTTTGGTTCAAGGCAGAGATTTTTGACACTACTTGGCTTGCGCTACTACCAGCTAATCGAAACATGGCCGTTTGCGGCGCGTGTTTTAACAAGAGCTCGAAGCTCACATGGCACTTGCAAGGCTGGGTCAGAGGATGAAAGTAGGAATTCGTCATTTCGTAGGTTTGCTGTGATTACTAGTAGGCAAAACCCTTGAGATAAGGAGGATCACGTGTCCTTGCAAATCACGAGAATGTATCGTTCGTAAAAACTATTTTATTTTTGCATTTGGATGTGCTGATGCGCACTTTAAGGGCGCTAGAGATTCGTCTATAATGAACACTCTTGAAGCATAAATGAAGCTCATCGGGATCATGAAAATGTATAATCTGCTCAAAATTATTGTTTTTACTTTAAGTAATTCACCTGTAGCAAAACCCTTAAAGTTTAACTGAAAAGGGCAGAGATGGGACAGTCCTGTTATCCCTCATTTATTCACTTAAAGAGGCTTGAAGACCCGATGGAAATCCGTTACTTCGTTGCTCCGCTTTTCACGAATAATCAGTTTTTAAATAGTGGAATTTTCCTGTCAGATTTGTGGTACTATTTGTGTCGCATGCTTGACGAAAAAGATTTATGAAATAATTTTGTTCAGGCACTAAGCAGTGTTCACCAAGCTTATCATCGCCCACTGAAAAGCCGCGTTTGTGTTCAGATTCAAATATTCCGCGTCATAGTAGAATTTGCGATGTGGGGACATCCGCAGATATTCTTCACCTCACTACGAGAGCAGGTAGTGGAATATCAAAGAATCTCTTAGCAGTATTCAAATAAATATTCAACTAAATGATACACAAATAATTTTGCTTTTCAGTTAAACTTTAAGCCAAAAATGATCATGGGCTCATGGGGATGATGAAAATGTATACTTTGCTTAAAAGTATTTTTTGTACTTTGCGGTTGGGATTAGTACTTTAAGGGATGGTCGGTTGTCAAGTCTCTAATGTCCAAGCCAAGTTTCATCGTCCTAGCACATCTGGAAGTACCTTAATTCGCGATCATCGGAATTCCGGACCCCCCACCCCCCACCAACTCCCCTCACAGTGCCCGAACCCGGTCTGGTTCCGACACTGATATTATCTAGCTTGTTCTTCCCACCATGTTTCATCCCAATCACTCCACTCTAAGCGTGTCACAAGATTTCCGGTTTCCCCCTCCGACTCCCCCCACATTCATCAGATCCGGTCCGGACTTGAAATGGGACACGCAAGACGCAAGGTCTGACTATTTCTAGGCCAATCAGTCAACTCTCTAATGTCCAAGCCAAGTTTCATCGTCCTAGCACAACTGGAAGTACCTTAACTCGCGATCACCGGAATTCCGCCCCCCCCCTCTAGCTCCCCCCACAGTGCCCAAATCCGATCCCGTTCTATCGCTTATGTACCTAGTTCTTGTGATTGTTCTTCCCACCAAGTTTCATCCCAATCGCTCCACTCTAAGCGTGTCACAAGATTTCCGGTTTCCCCCTCCGACTCCCCCCACCCCCACATTCATCAGATCCGGCCCGGACTTGAAATGGGACATCAGAGACGCAAGGTCTCCCCAAATATCAAGTTTCATTAAGATCCGTTCACCCATTCAAAAGTGATACATACCTCAAGATTCCGGATTCTCCCCCTCCATTCCCCCACGATGGTCGGGTCGGGGAACTGGCTATTTGTAGGCAAATCACGTCAAGTCTCTAATGTCCAAGCCAAGTTTCATCGTCCTAGCACATCTGGCAGTACCTTAACTCGCGATCACCGGAATTCCGGACCCCTCCCTCTAACTCCCCCGCATTGCCCAAATCCGATCCGGTTCTATCACTGATGTACCTAATTCTTGTGATTGTTCTTCCCACCAAGTTTCATCCCAATCGCTCCACTCTAAACGCGTCAAAAGATTTTCGGTTGCCCCCTCCCAACTCCCCACACACATTCATAAAATCCAGTCCGGACATGAAATGGAACATCCGAGACATGATGCCTTTCCGATCACCCATTCCAAAGTTATACATTCCTAAAGATTCCGTCTTCCCTTCTCTCCACTTCCCCACGGTGGTGGGATCGGGGAAGTGACTATTTCCAAGTTTTTTTTGGTCGGGTCCTGATGTGCCTGCCAAGTTTCATCGGCCTAGCCCTTCTGGGAGTACCTGAACTCGATAACACTGGTCTGACACACCCACCGAAAAGTGATCGGTATACGGCACTTGAGGGAACCTGCAGGTGCCATAAAAACGACTCGTAATGGTCGGGATTATTGTGAACAGTCCTTTTCGTTTTCCGTTTCCGTAATCACCTAAAATGATTTCAATAAAGGAGACAGACATGCCACTTGTATACAAAATGAAGCTTTGTTGATTATCTGATCTCTATTGTGGATAATAAGATTCTAGCCTTAGCATTTTAGGACAATGTAGCCTTCATAGGCTACATTAAAAAAGGAAAAAATATTTTAATCATTATTTGCAAAACCGGTTAGCTAAAAGCTTGTCGCTGTAAAAAACGGACTTTCTAAGTATTACGCTCTCCCAAAAGTTTATACAGCCTCCCTTTCTTCCAGTCCTAGTTTTCCCATCCAATAATCCTGCTACCCCGTTAAATCCGTTTCATTTACACAGTACTGTGATTCAATTTCCACCACCACCACAGCAAAATAATCAGAGCAAGGAATCATTAGAGGAATTGCCCCCCTTCCCCCGCCAAGAAAATTCGATTTTTCCCTAACCAAGCAGAAGTCTGACGTCATCACTGTCTTTCAGACTCCATTAAAGGATCAAAGGAAAGTAGCTAGGCTAGCACGAAGGGGGATTACCCCCAACATCTGAGGAGTAGCAACATGTTATCTCGCCTAATCGATTCGAAGTCCTTGTTGGGCTAGGCTTAACAAGACCGAAGGTTTCGATGGGATACCAAGAATTTAATATTTGATCCAGACAATCGAGACTTATCTTCGCCAGGTCCAGTCTTCGCCAGAATCCTTGAACATTTCAACTATTGAAATCTGGAAACAGATTAATTTACCAAATAGCTAGTCATCTGAGACAATCAAGTTCAGATGTACCTCTACAAGCCATATCTATTTTGACGATACTGATCGATACTTCCTGATTTACTTCTTCCAAATCTCCAGTCTCGGCCGAATTCCGAGCGAACTACTTGTCCGGCAAAAAAAAAAAGTTCAGAAAGGAATTCAGCGTATCTCCTTATCCCTATAAAGAAAACCTTATTAACTTCAAATAAAACTTCAACTTATAACAAATTATCCTGTTTCAGCCGGATTCCGGACGAACTACATGACTGGGTAAAAAATGATTGTCCAGTCTTCGCCAGAATCCTTGAACATTTTAACTATTGAAATCTGGAAACAGATTAATTTACCAAATAGCTAGTCATCTGAGACAATCAAGTTCAGATGTACCTCTACAAGCCATATCTATTTTGACGATACTGATCGATACTTCCTGCTTTACTTCTTCCACATCTCCAGTCTCGGCCGAATTCCGAGCGAACTACTTGTCCGGCAAAAAAAGAAAGTTCAGAAAGGAATTCAGCGTATCTCCTTATCCCTATAAAGAAAACCTTATTAACTTCAAATAAAACTTTAACTTATAACAAATTATCCTGTTTCAGCCGGATTCCGGACGAACTACACGACTGGGTAAAAATGATTGTCATATACGGATTCAGCGTCTCATCTTACACCTAAATCTGTCATCTAATCAACTTAAAGTAAAACTTTTGCTTTTAACAGATTTTCCGGTTGTGTCCGGAAAGTGTTCAGCATGTCTTCTTATCCCTAAATCGAACATCTAATCAACTTATAATAAAGCTTCTGCTTTTAAGAAACTTTCCGGTTTTCGCCAGATTCCGGACGAACTACTTGTCCGGCGAGAAAATGGTTTTCATCATCGTGTTCAGAATGTCTTCTTACCCCATAATCGACTATCATACTAGCTGTTAATAAATATTTTGTTTGCCCCTTAATCTGAACCCCCACCCCTAAATATAGGGTTGCAGAGCCCATCTACAAACTCGACCTTACCCTTGACTGACCTCACACCAAGTTTCATCAAAATATCTCATTCCCTTCGAGAGTTATCGTGCTCACAGACGGACGGACGGCAACTTCTGCGGTGTCATAGGTATCCCTCCGCTTACGTTTTGGGATCCCAAAAACACATCGGTGGATGGGTAGTGGCGGGTAGTGAATACCTAGGTTAGGATGAGGGGGTACTACCCTAAATTTGGAGATGTAGCTACATGTCTTTGGCTTAATGAATAAGAAAATCCTTCCGGGTTTAGACTCAACAGAGGCACCAGTGGAGGCCCGGAAGATTAGTGAAGGAGGTTTGTTCATATACCTGCGCTAGCGCGAATAGAGGTTACCCTAAATTCGAATAAGTAGCAACATGTTCGTTGGCCTTATGGATCTGAAAATCCTTTTGGGTTTCGACTTCATAGAAACATCGGTGGATGGGTAGTAGAGGCGGGTGTTTATTTATATCTAGAATGGCACGAAGGGGGATTACCCCAAAAATCTGAGGAGTAGCAACATGTTATTTGGTATAACCGATCCGAAGTCCTTATTGGGGGCTAAACTTAACTGAGACATCAATGGATGGGTAGCGAAGGCGGGTAGTTACTTCCTAGTCTAGCACGAGGGGGATTATCATAAATTCGGAGAAGTAGCAAAATGTTCTTGGACACCTTGACGGACAGTGAAGATGGGTTGTTATACCTAGGCTAGCACTACGGGGTTTACCGTAAATTCGGAGAAGTAGCAACACGTTTGGCTTAATGGATCTGGAAATCCATTTGGATTTTCAGATCCATAGATCATCGGTGGATGGGTAGAAAGGCGGGTTGTTAATGGATAGGTTATCTCGACGAGCAGATCTCTCCCGCAGCATGAGAACCGATTTTAGACGGCACAGTATGGATCGACATCGCTATATTTGTAACAAATCAACGAGTTTCTGATTCACGCCATACTCTGTGCTGATACCTCATTCCCAATAATGTGTGTCAAATTCATTTATTCAATATTTTTTTCGTGCAATTTGTCCTTCTCTTTGCTGCCACCGCTGAGAAAATTCGGTCACCCGTGAGAAAAGAAGTTTAGCTAAAAATGCTATCGACACCTGTGAGACCTCAATACGGTTTACTAGGAATATCTGTATAAACTCGGTGCTTTCGTGAGGAGTTCACCGAAGAAGGGCACGTAAAGATTTAAAGCACACCTCGCACTATTCACTGCTTATGTTCCAACCCTCAGAGCTAATCCACGGCTTTGTCTGTTTTAAGCCTTTGCCCAAGCCCACTGACTTGTAGCAAAACTCGCCAAAATGCAGACAACCGGTTTTACGCACAAACAGCATCATACGCGAACAATCGTAGGGAGCATAATGCGCATGGAAAATAGTGAATCGTTGTGAGACCAAATATTGGGGATGTATCGTTAGAGGGCTTAGAATGTAACATGTGGAATTTGGTCTCCGGGCTAAAGAGCTAATGAACGCTATTACGAAAGTAGGTTGCATTGACATAATAGGTATGACGGGTCCTTTAAATAAACTGAGACAAATAAAGACGGGCTATTGAACAATTGTTTAATGCAGAACTTTATAACTTTACATTTGTTCTATAATATGCAGGGAGCTACAGTAGTTTTAGTGGTCTTTCTATAGACATGGTGCTTGTTTTCTATTGTAAATACGTCTTCACTGAAACCATATTTTTATCGTATTTATTCCAGGCAATAAGCCCCAATCTGTGTCGAGTGCTTAATTTACGTAAAGAGCCACTTTGTATTCGGAGGCAAAACCCCTTAGGGATATGAAAGTAATTTTAATGTTTTCGAAGGAAGCACTTTTCTTCCCAGTCGAAAATAACAACTTCCTTCCAAGCAATTAACTTGCAAAACAAAATGTCTAAATATTAAAGACAGCAGAAATGAAATCTACAAATTTTCTAGAACGTTAGGACAGCAGCAAAACAAGAACAAATGGGTGAAAGCTTTCAAGGTTTAATTTTTATCACTTCTGTACAACTATCAGCATTATACGGTCAAAGCCGAAGACACAAGATCAAAAGAAAAAGAACCGACCAGGGTGAAGCTTGTACCAGGTTACGGTTCAATGAAGGTTAAGGTACTAAAGGCTCACAACTGTCCATTTTCTTTGTCATACCATGATACCATGGCAGGTATTAAGCTGAGACAATTTCCACCCGGTTCCCGCTACCTCGGCTTCCCACCCCAATTCCCGCTAAGTCCGAAGACCGAGCCGGGTTCGTCGAGGTACTTTGGACTCCCTTGAAAACGTCAATCAACGAACCCGGCTCCGACCCCAACTTTGAACTTTCAACAAACCCGACTCCGAGCCGACTTCGAACTTGGTCAAACTTCAGTCAACGAACCCGGCTCCGACCTCGACTCTGGAAAAGTTTCCTCCTGTTGGACAGATTGCCCAGCGACGTAAGATCGTAACTTAACTACGGTTGGACTGAGGACGTTGAAATTTCATGTCACACATGTCCATTGCAAAAAAACATACTGTAGCCTATTCGTTGATCTTCTGGCCATTGAGATCTGTCTCTTTGTCTTAGGAGACCCGTCAAATCCTTTAGTCTCCTTGTTTATGTTCGAGAAAAGAAATAGCAGAGATGACTTACCAAGAATTTCCTTATCAGTGAAAGTGAGCAGCTGTTTCAGGGCTGGTAAGCAAGTCCTCGTTTCCTCAATGGGGGGATGTGGGTCCTTGTTTCGGCAAAGATTCGACAGGGTCCAGGCCACGTTTCTCAGAAAGGCAATCTGCAAAATGGGACCAATGTCAATCGGTCTATAAGTGTGTCACTTACACTTTAAGCGATGAGGGGCAATTCAGTTCAAAACTGGCATCAGGAGGTTCAGAATGTGAGCAGTGATTACCCATCATGCGACCTTTTTCGAGCGGCCAGAACTCGTATACGCGGTTATGATTATTTGCATAAGAGGTGGCATTAGGCATTCTTGGCCTTACCAACTAAAGAAGATTATGGACAAGTCTGGCCTCCCTGGATGTTGGGGTGAGGGACTTGGCCTGCAGCTCCATAGGAAGGCATCCATGATTTGGTTTGATGGTTAATTCAAGATCGGGAAATCAAGCCATGGCACGCGGTAAAGGACCAGGCAGAATCGCTGTGTTTTAACGCCAAGGCAAAATAATGTTGGGACGAAGAACTTTATTTTATGTGTGGTCTGTCTCATGGCGGAATTGTGTTATTTATGGGTATGAGAGGGGATGGTGTACCTCTTGGTAAAAAAAAAAATATTTCGCTACAGTTGGGGTTAATACTGGTCGTTACTCTTGCTCTATGTGCGGATGCGAGAAATAAAGTACGAGTCTTTTTGTGGGAGTGAGTGGATTATTAACATAATGAAAGACAAACGTTTCCAGGCTATTGTACTAAATATCCTTATAGTTTCTATACAGGAATAATGTCTGTCTTTTTCTTATTTTCTTGTTGTTTTGGTGCGACGGTCCTTGTTGGATTTTGCGCCTAAAATGGTGTGGTTACAAGTTAACGAATAAACTAAACAAGAGCTGTAAGCTCATATGGCACTTGCATGTGTCAAGATGATTTGATTGATCAAGAGTAAGTTTCGACTTTGCGGTTGAGATGCGCGCTATAAGGGAGCTGGAACTTCATTTGTAAGCAAAACCCTTGAGGCAAAACTGCTAATGGGCTGATGGGCATCACGAAAATGCATATATTGCTTAAAAGTATTTTTTTTACTTTGCGGTCAAGATTGGTACTTTAAGGAATAATCGGATTTGGGAAGTAGCAATTTCTAAGCAAATGTTGTTGAGTCTCCAATATTCCAGCGAAGTTTCATCGTCCTAGCACATCTGGAAGTACCTTAACGCGCGATCACCGGAATCCTAGACCCCCCTCCCCCTCCTCCAACTCCACCCACAATAACCGGAGCCAATCCTGTTCTGTAAATGATTAATCCAGAGCATCTGTTTGTCATTCCCACGAAGTTCGATCCAGATCACACCAGTCTAAGCGGGTCAAGTATTTTCCGCCCTCCCCCCGATAATTGCCGGATTCGGTCCGGAAAGGAAAAAGGTCACAAGAGAAAAATGTCCTCTGTTTAATTATTAAATTTCACTCGAATCCGATCACCCGTTCCAAAGTTACGCATGACTCAATATTCCGGATTCCCCTCCCTCAAGTCCCCCCCCCCAAGATTATCATATCGAGGATTTTTTTTTTATTCTTTTTATTTTTTATTATTATTTTTTTTTTTTTTTTAGTCAGTTTGACCGGGTCCCTGATGTGCCTTCCAAGTTTCGTCGTGAAAATCCCCCAAAAACGGAATTCCGGGATACCCCTCCTCCCCCCCCCCCCCTCAAGTGTCCGGATCCAGTCAAATTATGTAAAAGATTTATATGGACCAGATGTTTGTTCTTCCCAGCAAGTTTCACTCCGATACCATCATTCTAACCGTTTCTCGAGATTTCCGGTCCAGCCCCCCCCCCCCAACCCCACCCAGCTCCCCCGCGGTGCACGTAGCCGATCCGATTCAGCAAATGACTTACCTAGAGCATCTGTTTGTTCTTCCCACAAAGTTCCATCCCGATCCCTCCATTCTAAACGGGGCACGTATTTCCCCCCCCCCCAATAGTTGCCGGATCCGGTCCGGATATGAAAAAAATCATCGGAGAAATGTCCTCTGTTGAATTCTTAAATTTCACTCGAATCCGATCAACCATTCTAAAATTACGCATGACTGAAAATTTCGGATTCCCCTCCCTCCACTCCCCCCACCATTATCTGATCGACAAAATTTTTATTTTGAAGTCAGTTTGATTGGGTCCATGATATGCCTGCCAAGTTTCATCGTGAAAGTCCCCAAAACCACCATCACCGGAATTCCGGGACCCCCCCCCCCCCCATAAGTGTCCGGATCAAGTACAATGGCCTAAAGGACTTATCTAGAGCAGATGCTTGTTCTTCCCAGCAAGTTTCACTCCGATCCCTCCATTCTAACCGTTTCTTGAAATTTCCGGTCTCCCCCCCCCCCCCCCCAACTCCCCCCTGGCTACCGAATCCGGTCAAGACTTTAAACGGGACATTACAGATATATATTCTGTTCAGTTATGAAGTTTCATTACAATCCGATCATCCGTTCGAAAGTTACACACTTCTCAATTTCCCGGATTCCCCTGCGGATTCCCCTCCCTCCACTCCCCCACCATTATCTGATCAACAATATTTTTATTTTGAAGTCAGTTTGATTGGTCCCTGATATGCCTGCCAAGTTTCATCGTGAAAATCCAAAAAAACACCATCACCGGAATTCCGGCCCCCCCCCCCCCATAAGTGTCCGGATCCAGTACAATGGTCTAAAGGACTTATCTAGAGCAGATGCTTGTTCTTCCCAGCAAGTTTCACTCCGATCCCTCCATTCTAACCGTTTCTTGAAATTTCCGGTCTCCCCCCCCCCCCAACTCCCCCCTGGCTACCGAATCCGGTCAAGACTTTAAATTGGACATTACAGATATATATTCTCTTCAGTTATGAAGTTTCATTACAATCCGATCATCCGTTCGAAAGTTACACACTTCTCAGTTTCCCGGATTCCCCTGCCCTCCACCCCCCCCCCCAAAATGGTCGGATCAGAAAACTGATTATTCCTAATTTTGTTTGGTCGGGTCTCTGATATGCCTGCCAAGTTTCATGGTCCTAGCACAACTGGAAGTACCCTAACTCGAAAAAGTGTGACAAAATGCCCTAAATTTTCAAGTTTCCAGCGCCCCGCACTCCCCCCCATATGGTCGGATCGGGAAACTGATTATTTCCAGGTTAGTTTGGTCGGGTCCGTGATATTCCTGCCAAGTTTCATTGTCCTAGCTCATCTGAAAGTACCCTCACTCGAAAAAGTGTGATAAAATGCCCTAAATTTTCAAGTTTCCAGCGCCCCAACTCCCCCGCATATGGTCGGATCGGGAAACTTATTATTTCCAGGTTACTTTGGTCAGGTCCCTGATATTCCTGCCAAGTTTCATTGTCCTAGCTCATCTGGAAGTACCCTAACTCGAAAAAGTGTGACAAAATGCCCTAAATTTTCAAGTTTCAAGCGCCCCCACTCCCCCGCATATGGTCGGATCGGGAAACTGATTATTTCCAGGTTCGTTTGGTCGGGTCCCTGATATTCCTGCCAAGTTTCATTGTCCTAGCTCATCTAGAAGTACCCTAACTCAGAAAAAAGTGACAAAATGCCCTAAATTTGCAAGTTTCCAGCGCCCCGCACTCCCCCCCATATGGTCGGATCGGGAAACTGACTATTTCCAGGTTAGTTTGATCGGGTCCCTGATATGCCTGCCAAGTTTCATTGTCCTAGCACATCTGGAAGTACCCTAACTCGGATATGTGGGACAAAAAAACTCGGACCGACCGACAGACCGACAGACGGAATTGTGATCGGTATATGGCACTTGAGCCAGAGGCTGCAAGTGCCATAAAAATATTACCTTAATTCGTACTTCCGAGCGACTAAATAATTCTGGTTGGCTTGCCATTACTATTTTTGGGGGATCCCAAAACGTAAGTGGAGGGATACCTATGACATCGCTAAAGTTGTCCGTCTGTCCGTCCGTCCGTCTGTAAGCACGATAACTCTCGAAGGGAATGAGATATTTTGATGAAACTTGGTGTGAAGATTCGTTGGGTCATCGGACAAGTCAAATTCGTAGATGGGCTTTGTAGCCCTACCTTTAGGGGTGGGGATTGAAATTAAGGGGCAAACAAAATAGTTTTGAAACAGCTAATGTGATAATCGATTATGGGGTAAGAAGACATGCTGAACACGATGGTGAAAACCACTTTGTCATCGGACAAGTTGTTCGCCCGGAATCCGGCCAAAACCGGAAAGTTTGTTAAAACTAAAAGTTTTATTTGGAATTGATTAGATGTTCGATTTAGGGCAAGAAGACATGCTGAACACTTATGTGAAAACAATTTTCTACCTGGGCATGTAGTTCGCCCAGAATCCGGCCAAAACTGGAAAATTGTTAAAAGTTGAAGTTTTATTTGTAGTCGATTATATATCCGATTTAGGGGTAAGAAGAGATGCTGAATCCGTGTGTGACAATCATTTTTTACCCGGACATATTGTTCGACCGGAATCCGGCTGGAGTCGGAAAATTTGTGATAAGTTAAATTTTGATTAGATGTTCATTATTGGGGAAAAAGATACCCTGAGTTCGTTTTGAGCTTTTTTTTTTCGCCGGACAAGTAGTTCAGGAGTTCGGCCGAAACCGGGAAATTGGAAGAAGTGGCAGGAAGTTTTCGTCAAAGCAGACATGACTTATAGGGGTAAACACACATGCTGAATCCATATCTAAACTTGATTTTATCAGATGATTAGCTATTTGGCCTTAATCTGTTTCTGAATTTTAATAGTAAAAATGTTCAAGGAGTCTGGCGAAGACAAGACCCAGTTGTCTGGATCAAATATTGAATTTTTGGGATCCCATTGAAACCTTTGGTCTTGTTTCTCTGGTGATTCACTACGCTAACTAAAAGAATTTGAGAATTCCAGCGTCCCTGAACAATGGAATAGAATGAACGGTTGTGAGCAAGGGGGAGAGACTTTGCTGTTAATAACCTGAAAGGACCCGTTGTACCTATTATGACAATGCAACCTACTACTCCTGTAATTGCATTCACTGATTTTTAAGCCCGAATACCAAAATTTCATACTTTACATTCTAAACCGGTAACGACACCTGACTAATCCGTGCGTTAGCCACGATTCACTATTTTCCATGCGCAGTATGCTCCCTCATGCTATTGATGCGTAAAACCGGTTATTTGAATTTTCCCGAGTTTTTTGCTAGAAGTCAATGGACATGGGAAAAGGCTTAAAACAGCCAAAGCCGTGGATAATTTGATAAAAGCAGAGCCTAGTCTCACAGTATTCATATAGTTTTGAACACTGGAACCTAAACAGTAAATAATGGAAGGTATGGTTGAAGGAAGTGAATAGTTGTGCAGTTGTGTCATTGACTGTTATACTTAGGTGGAAGAAAAAGCTTGAATATATCCCAGAACAGACCAGATTCGGTTCCGAGCAGAAACAGAGTCTTCAACTTTTCATTCCGTCTTAAGTTTTAAGTTTCTTAAGTTTAATCCTTTCATTCGTGTCTTAAGACACAGCTTCCCATCGATTCGTTTCCTTCGAGATGTTCATTGCCGAGTTTCTAGAGCTTAGGAAACCTAAGGATGAACAAAGTTTTCCATCAAATTGACTAAAAGGTTGATTAACGGGTAAAAGGACATGCTGGAACAAGGAAATGTGGTTAGCACTTGCCCTGAGTGGATAGTTGGGACGGAATCTGGTCAAATCCGACGTTTGCAGATTATCTGATTACTCTATGAAGGAAACTAGAGGTCGATCAGTTTTAGTTTCATGGGACTATATTTAATGAGAAAAAAAAATACACAATTAACATTCCTGCCAGGAAAGCACAAAAGGAGTGCTTGGCTAGGGCAGGGAAAACCGATATTAATTAAACAACAAACAGGATCAACTGACTGGATACTCAATATACGGAAAAAGGGAGGAGATGAAAAAAATAACCAATGGTTTCAACTTTGAATGAAAAAGAGAGAAAAATAAGGGAAACAAGGAAACAAGGAACACTAAACAATTTTTCTGTAATGACCTTTCGCTGCTCGCTTGAAGGAAATAAGGTTATTCGAATTCTGGATATCTAACGTAGTAGATTCCAAATAGTCGGCGCAAAAAATCGAATTAACGAGACCAAAGGTTTCGATGGGATCCCAAAAATTCAATATCTGATCCAGACAACTGGGTCTTGTCTTCGCCAGATCCAGTTTTCGCCAGACTCCCTGAAAATTTTACTATTAAAATTCAGAAACAGATTAAGGCAAAATAGCTAATCATCTGAGAAAACCAAGTTCAGATATGGATTCAGCATGTGTGTTTACCCCTATAAGTCATATCTGTTTTGACGAAAACTTCCTGCCACTTCTGTCGATTTCCCGGTTTCGGCCGAACTCTTGAACTACTTGTCCGGCAAAAAAAGAAAGCTCAAAAACGAACTCAGGTATCTTCTTTCCCCTAAATCGGATATCTAATCAACTACAAATAAAACATTAACTTTTAACAATTTTCCGGTTTTGGCCTGATTCCGGGCGAACTACATGTCCGGGTAGAAAATTGTTTTCACATAAATGTTCAGCATGTCTTCTTGCCCTAAAATCAAATATCTAATCAACTCCCAATAAAACTTTTAATTTTAACAAACTTTCCGGTTTTGGCAGGATTCCGGGCGAACTTCTTGTCCGTCAAGAAAATGGTTTTCATCATCGTGCTCAGCATCTCTCTCTACCCCCAAATCGAACATCTAATCAACTTCAAATAAAACTTTTACTTTTAACAAACTTTCCGGTTTTGGCCGCATTCCGGGCGAACTACTTGTTCGATGACAAAATGATTTTCACCATCGCCTTCAGCATGTCTTCTACCCCAAAGAATGCAGGTCTCGATTTAGTGTGAACATATTTTGGAATGAAGACGAATATGACAACATGTTAGAGCTGGGTAAGATGTTAATTTCAGACAGACTTAGCTAGTTCGACACTTTCCGATTCAGCGCTTTTTCGCGGCTTAAAGTACGATCGGAAACGCTACTCCTGAGTTGACGCGTGAAACTCGTAAACACAAGACTGAAAACTCATGATCGGTAAAAAAAAAGATGAGGACAGATTATGTAGGAGTAATTTCAATCGTTAGGAGCGCTAAATTTAAAAACCATGAACCAGTAAATCACGAATTCCGCTAAAACACACCTCGCACTATTTATTTTCCGATATTCAAAACTATTTGAATACTGTAAGACTAGGTCTGCTTTTAACAAACTATCCACGGCTCTGGCCGTTTTAAACCTTCCCCTAGCTCCATTGACTCGGCAAAATTCAAATAACCGATTTTACGCATCAATACCATGATAAGAAAAAATTCATCGGTAGCATAATGCGCACGGAAAATGGTGAATCTTGGCATGTGCAAAGATTAGCGAGATTCATGCAAAACGCTGCTCTTCCCGTCGGCTTACACCGGATCTATCCCGAATTCGGCATGGCTTTCGAGGGGTACACATCTTGCAATCGCACGTGCAGTCAATCTCCTTTATTTTTATCCCTCTCTACCCTCGCATCTTTAGGTTTGGATACTAAATGCCTTCTCTGTTACTTTAATACTCATGCCCGTGCTCATTTGGAATATTTGTTTACTTATTCTGTTTATTTTTATAATAAAGACAGAATAGCGGAGTACAAACAATGAAAAATAACACAAAAACTGAGTCACCGGTCTGGCAACTGTTCTCTTTCTGCCGAGCGATCTGATCGCTTAGAAAATGTCCAAAAGAGAGCAGCGAGAATTATTTCGGGGACATGACATATGAAGAAGCTCTCTTTAAACTGGGCGTTCCTAAATCAACTGAACGAAGAAGTACCCTTTCAAAAATCTGGACCGAAAATGGTGTCTTGCCCCCAGATGAGCCCTCTGTCCTCCCCTCCCCTTCGGTCTTTCAATGGTTTTCAAACTAGCACCTGTGGCCCCTCTTTATGAAAGATATGGAAGGAGTTTTGTTCCAGCATTTGCTTAAGTTGTACAATAACCGATATGTTAGTCCTTTTTAGTGCTTTTTTGGGATCCCAAAACGTAAGTTGAGGGATACCTATGACTTCGCAAAAGTTGTCCGTCTGTCCGTCCGTCCGTCCGTCTGTAAGCACGATTACTCTCGAAGGGAATGAGATATTTTGATGAAACTTGGTGTGAGGATTCGTTGGGTCGGCGGACCAGTCGAGTTCGTAAATGGGCTTTGTAGCCCTACATTTAGGGGTGGGGGAGGGGGTTCAAATTAAGGGGCAAACAAAATATGTTGAAACAGCTAATGTGATGTCCGATTTAGGGCAAGAAGACATGCTGAACTTTTATGTGAAAACAATTTTCTTCCCGGACATGTAGTTCACCCGGAATCCGGCCAAAACCGGAAAATTGTTAGAAGTTAAAGTTTTATTTTTAGCTGATTAGATAACCGATTTAGGGGTAAGAAGAGACGCTGAATCCGTGTGTGACAATCATATTTTACCCGGACATATAGTTCGACCGGAATCCGGCTGGAGTCGGAAAATTTGTTAGAAGTTAAATTTTTATTTGAAGATGATTAGATGTTCATTATTGGGGAAAGAAGATACCCTGAGTTCGTTTTTGAGCTTTCTTTTTTCGCCGGACAAGTAGTTCTAGAGTTCGGCCGAAACCGGGAAATTGGCAAAGTGGCAGGAACTTTTCGTCAAAACAGATATGACTTATACGGGTAAACACTCAGATGATTAGCTATTTGGCCTTAATCTGTTTCTGAATTTTAATTGTAAGAATGTTCAAGGATTCTGGCGATGACTGGATCTGGCTAAGACAAGACCCAGTTGTCTGGATCAGATTTGAATTTTTGGGATCCCATCGAAAAGTTTGGTCTTGTTTCTTTCGTGACTAGAGTATAGAGTGTTATGTTATAAGAGTGTTATGTTATTCATCATTTTGTTATGACGAAAAAGGTCAAATTCGGCGGTAACGCTGTGACAGCTGCTTCTGAAAAATTCTATTCTATTCTATTCGTCTGTGCGTCGGTCTGAGAGGAACACTGGCAATCGTTTTTTGCCGTATCCTTCCCATTTATCAACTCATTTTTCAGATAATCTTATATCAGCAATTGTATCAGATCGTCTCTCGTAAACTTTATTAATTAATTTGTTATCTATTGTTAATAACTGATGTTGCCACCCGAACAGTCTTGGAAGACTTCTAGTTTTAAGCTATAAGTCAAATAAAGGTGATAGATGGATTGACAGAACAGCCAGCTTCCAACGTGGAACTTGAAACAAATGATCTCCAAGAGTCCCCACTTCCGACAGGAGACGTCTCACTAATTTAGCCAATCACAACTTTCTAAAATCACGAAAGTTCCGAAAAAGGCAGTCCTAAGGGACCAAAAGAATACGGAGGTAGAAAATATCTTGATCCTTCACAACAAGTAAGGCGCTTCTTCGAGATCCCATAAAAGAGGCTGTGACTCGAAAAGAAGTTTCTGCGATCGTTCGTGAGACCCGCAAGTCAAGGGTTGCTCACTTTGACCAGACCAGAGGCTTTCCTTGTTTCGCAAACGGGCCATACTCATAGCCCCGCCCACTACGCTTGCGACATTTAAAAGCTAAGATCCGGTCTGCACACATCGAGGAAAGAGGGGAGGTTGTATCTATTTTTTGCTTTTTTCAGAATATGAAGTTATTGGAGCCAGGGCTGGTGCACGACCGATTGAGTTTCAGTATTTACTACATTATTTACGACACTATTTACTAGTGTCGCTGCTATTCGAGTGTGAGTTACTTTTTTAAGTCTTGGCGCTGTTCTCTAATGTTATTTTGTTCTGACTCCAACACACTGACCACAGTCCTTCAACTCAACTGACCTTATATCTCTACAATAGGGTTAAGGAGGCCTGGGGCGAAGAAATTTATTTTAAGTCGGGGTTATCTCCAGAAGAACTGAAATGTTTAATTAGTCTGAGAGGAGATTGTTTGCCTTTTGGCCAAAGAAGAAAATATATTGGGAAAATTAGGGTTTCGTCTGGTCCTTATTTCTGCCCTTTGTGCGGGATGATTGATGAAGATGTAGAGCATTTTATTTGTGATTGTGAGGGTTTAAGGGATTTAAGGGAGGAAATTTTTAGGGTGGGTTTTTTCTCGAGGGAGGAACTTGTTAGAAAATTAAAAAGTAAACATTTTGGGGATTTAAAGAGATTTGGAAGATTCCTTCGGATCGCTCTGTCACATCGGGAAGGATTTTTGTAGGTTTGTTATTGTTGTTGTTTTGTTGTTATTATTTTTTTTTTTTTTTTTTTTTTTTGTATTTGCCATGGCCCTTGTGGCTTTTTAGCGCAAATAAATCTATCTATCTATCTATCTATACTAATTTATCTCATATGAACAGGCTCTCATTAAACTGGACGTTCCGAAATTAACTGACCGCAGAAATACTCTTTCAAAAAACTTTAGAGCAAAGATAATGTTTTGTCCCCAGATGGCTCATTTATTCCCCCCTCCCGTCTTCTGTGCGTCGGTCCGAGAGGAATACTGGCAATCAGTTTCTCCATATCCTGCTAATTCTTCTGCCCAATTTTACGTAGTTTCATCCCATCATTTATTTCTGGTCATATCTTGTAAGTGTATTAGTTAATTTGTTTCGGGTCTGTGTATTTCGTAGATATTGTATTCCACTCCTAGCTGTAAGCTATTTGGATAATAAACTTGATTGATTAATTACTTTACTCCAGAGGAACCTAAAATTGTAGCCAATCGAGGGAAATACAATCGTGTCGCCCTTGGTAAGCTTTGGTCTACTTTCTCCGATCATTCTGTTCTTTACCTTTCTGGGCTTTACCCTATATTTAAGAAAAAAGATATTAGTGATATTCGATCTTCTTACTTCCGATTCTGTAAATTTCTTCTCTATCTTCTTCTGTGGTACAATAATCGAAAGATAGTTAAAAAGTTTTATCTTCCGAATATTACTGAGAAGCTGACTGACCTACACAAAAAGCTCTCAGAAACAGCGTATCGACGTTTTTCGCCTCACCACGGTTCTATCCGTTTGTTAGATTAATGTTTTGTTGACTTTAATTTTTATTTTACGTCTTTTTCCGTTTTTTTTTCCTTCTTCAAGTTTATACTCCACTATTAATCTTTTTGATGTAAGTGGGTAATAAATAAATATTATTACTGTTATATTATTACTATAGCAAGATGGTCTATAAAGAAAAAGAGAGTTAATATATGAAGAGTAGGGACGTTCACTATTGCTAGTGGTGCTAGTGTCGCTGTTATTCCGAGTGTGAGTCACTTTTTTCAAGTCTTGGCGCTACCCATTAGTGTTATTTTGCTCTGACTACAACTCATTGACCACAGTCCTTCAACTCAGCTGATATTATATACTAATTATACTAAAACAATCTCCAAGGATAGCACTGATTTCTTGCGGAACAGAAACTACAAAGGTTTGTGTCTTTATCCAAAGCCATAGGCGGAATGCTTACGACGAAATCTCTTGTTTCGCTCAGTTTTTTATGGCACTTGCAGCCTCTGGCTCAAGTGCCATATACCGATCACAATTCCGTCTGTCGGTCTGTCGGTCTGTCGGTCTGTCGGTCTGTCGATCGGTCCGAGTTTTTTTGTCCCACATATCCGAGTTAGGGTACTTCCAGATGTGCTAGGACAATGAAACTTGGCAGGCATATCAGGGACCCGACCAAACTAACCTGGAAATAATCAGTTTCCCGATCCGACCATATGGGGGGGAGTGCGGGGCGCTGGAAACTTGCAAATTTAGGGCATTTTGTCACTTTTTTTCTGAGTTAGGGTACTTCTAGATGAGCTAGGACAATGAAACTTGGCAGGAATATCAGGGACCTGACCAAAGTAACCTGGAAATAATAAGTTTCCCGATCCGACCATATGCGGGGGAGCTGGGGCGCTGGAAACTTGAAAATTTAGGGCATTTTGTCACACTTTTTCGAGTGAGGGTACTTCCAGATGAGCTAGGACAATGAAACTTGGCAGGAATATCAGGGACCTGACCAAAGTAACCTGGAAATAATAAGTTTCCCGATCCGACCATATGCGGGGGAGCTGGGGCGCTGGAAACTTGAAAATTTAGGGCATTTTGTCACACTTTTTCGAGTGAGGGTACTTCCAGATGAGCTAGGACAATGAAACTTGGCAGGAATATCACGGACCCGACCAAACTAACCTGGAAATAATCAGTTTCCCGATCCGACCATATGGGGGGGAGAGCGGGGCGCTGGAAACTTGGAAATTTAGGGCATTTTGTCACACTTTTTCGAGTTAGGGTACTTCCAGTTGTGCTAGGACCATGAAACTTGGCAGGCATATGAGACCCGACCAAACAAAATTAGGAATAATCAGTTTTCTGATCCGACCATTTTGGGGGGGGGGGGGGGTGGAGGGCAGGGGAATCCGGGAAACTGAGAAGTGTGTAACTTTCGAACGGATGATCGGATTGTAATGAAACTTCATAACTGAAGAGAATATATATCTGTAATGTCCCGTTTAAAGTCTTGACCGGATTCGGTAGCCAGGGGGAAGTTGGGGGGGGGGGGGAGACCGGAAATTTCAAGAAACGGTTAGAATGGAGGGATCGGAGTGAAACTTGCTGGGAAGAACAAGCATCTGCTCTAGATAAGTCCTTTAGACCATTGTACTGGATCCGGACACTTATGGGGGGGGGGGGGGGGGGGCCGGAATTACGGTGATGGTGGTTTTTTGGATTTTCACGATGAAACTTGGCAGGCATATCAGGGACCCAATCAAACTGACTTCAAAATAAAAATATTGTCGATCAGATAATGGTGGGGGCGTGGAGGGAGGGGAATCCGCAGGGGAATCCGGGAAATTGAGAAGTGTGTAACTTTCGAACGGATGATCGGATTGTAATGAAACTTCATAACTGAACAGAATATATATCTGTAATGTCCCGTTTAAAGTCTTGACCGGATTCGGTAGCCAGGGTGGAGTTGGGGGGGGAGACCGGAAATTTCAAGAAACGGTTAGAATGGAGGGATCGGAGTGAAACTTGCTGGGAAGAACAAGCATCTGCTCTAGATAAGTCCTTTAGGCCATTGTACTTGATCCGGACACTTATGGGGGGGGGGGGGGGTCCCGGAATTCCGGTGATGGTGGTTTTGGGGATTTTCACGATGAAACTTGGCAGGCATATCAGGGACCCAATCAAACTGACTTCAAAATAAAAATTTTGTCGATCAGATAATGGTGGGGGGAGTGGAGGGAGGGGAATCCGAAATTTTCAGTCATGCGTAATTTTGGAATGGGTGATCGGATTCAAGTGAAATTTAAGAATTCAACAGAGGACATTTCTCCGATGATTTTTTTCATATCCGGACCGGATCCGGCAACTATTGGGGGGGGGGGGAAATACGTGCCCCGTTTAGAATGGAGGGATCGGGATGGAACTTTGTGGGAAGAACAAGCAGATGCTCTAGGTAAGTCATTTGCTGAATCGGATTGGCTACGTGCACCGCGGGGGAGCTGGGTGGGTTGGGGGGGGGGGGGTGGACCGGAAATCTCGAGAAACGGTTAGAATGATGGTATCGGAGTGAAACTTGCTGGGAAGAACAAACATCTGGTCCATATAAATCTTTTACATAATTTGACTGGATCAGGACACTTGAGGGGGGGGGGGGAGGGGTCTCCCGGAATTCCGTTTTTGGGAGATTTTCACGACGAAACTTGGAAGGCATATCAGGGACCCGGTCAAACTGACTTGGAATAAAAAAAAAATCCTCGATATGATAATCTTGGGGGGGGGGGAGTTGAGGGAGGGGAATCCGGAATATTGAGTCATGCGTAACTTTGGAACGGGTGATCGGATTCGAGTGAAATTTAATAATTAAACAGAGGACATTTTTCTCTTGTGACCTTTTTCATTTCCGGACCGAATCCGGCAATTATCGGGGGGAGGGCGGAAAATACTTGACCCGCTTAGACTGGTGTGATCTGGATCGAACTTCGTGGGAATGACAAACAGATGCTCTGGATTAATCATTTACAGAACAGGATTGGCTCCGGTTATTGTGGGTGGAGTTGGAGGAGGGGGAGGGGGGTCTGGGATTCCGGTGATCGCGCGTTAAGGTACTTCCTGATGTGCTAGGACGATGAAACTTCGCTGGAATATTGGAGACTCAACAACATTTGCTTAGAAATTGCTACTTCCCAAATCCGATTATTCCTTAAAGTACCAATCTTGACCGCAAAGTAAAAAAAATACTTTTAAGCAATATATGCATTTTCGTGATGCCCATCAGCCCATTAGCAGTTTTGCCTCAAGGGTTTTGCTTACAAATGAAGTTCCAGCTCCCTTATAGCGCGCATCTCAACCGCAAAGTCGAAACTTACTCTTGATCAATCAAATCATCTTGACACATGCAAGTGCCATATGAGCTTACAGCTCTTGTTATAGAAAGTAAGGACGAATACCGCACCTGAGTCGTTTATGTCGGTTTTTGAAGAAATTATGAAATTCACCAACATGACACTCGACATGCATCGGAACTAGTTACAGAAACGAGACGTCTCACGTCATCTGGTTTTTCAGTCAAATTTACCGGTCCGAAAATATGGAATTATCTGCCAAACACACTGAAAAATGCTAATAGCATACCAGAGTTCAAGTGTAAGATTGAAATTTTCTTGTTGGAAAATATAGAATTAGATCCTAATTTTTTCTACCGTTAGTTCTCTATGTCTTTGTTTTATTAATGTACGACTGTTTTCTTTTCTTTTTCCTTGTATTTCTTTTCTTGACAAATGAATGAATACTGTCACCCGTTACGGGCAGTGCTCACTTAGGGTGAAATTAGTTTACAGTGCATGATTTGTTTTTTGTTAATAAACTGAACTGAACTGAAGTTTGCAGGAGATTAATTCGTTACACTCCCTTACCGAGGCCGCGTTCCACCGAGTTATTATCAGTTACGATCTCCGATTCTGTTCTTATCTTCGTTCCACCATCTTGACGTGATTAGATTAGCTCATATCTCTTATCATTCTCATTCCACAAGAGAGTCAGTTACAATTTACTTATCTACTCTGGAAAATCATAAGTGATAATGAATGTCCGTGCAGCAGGAATTCCCGACAGAATGGTGAAGTCTGTCAGCGCTGTTACTATTTTCTTTCCTGAGAGACTAGTAACTAACTCAAAAAAAAAAGAGCTGGCTGCTTCTCTTACCATCATGACTTGGTACTAACTTCTTTAGAACGCACCTTGCTGCATTTAAGACCACAGCTAAAAGGTTCTTCCTTGCAAAAGAGGAAGCAAGAGTCAGTCGTTAGTATTTGTTTTAATAATTATAAGTGTAGTGTTAGTAGAAGTATTTATTTTTCACTAGTCGTAGTACCGTATTTATTGTTCATTGGTAAATAGATGTGAATTTTGTTTTTCGCCTGTTATTTAACAAGTCCCCCCGGGACTTTCCTCGCAGGTGATGCAGATTTTGTGGTATGTATTTCTATTTCTATTCTTTCTGCGTATCTAAAAAAAATCTAAATCCTGAGTTACAGCGCGGAATACTTACTGGGGTAGTAGGTTTGATGAGCTGCATGAGGGGTTGAAGAACCCCGCATTTCAGTACTTCATCTCTAAGCATAGCTCCGTCTCCAGCAATATTGCCAAGTGCCCATACCGCTTGCTCGGCAACGTTGGAATGGGGGGAGGCGAGAAGGCAAACGAAGGGAGGGACGGCACCAAACGTAACGACAGTGCGCGTCTGCTCGGACGTTCCAGAAGCGATGTTGGTAAGGGCCCAGCCAGCCTCGAACTGAAGTTCTGCCCTGTAATAAGTAAGTAATTTAAAGCTCATATGGCACTTGCAAGGCTTCGTAAAAGGACGAAAGTAGGAATGCCAATTCGTGCGTTTGTCGTGATCATTTGTAAGCAAAACCCTTCTGACAAAAATGAAGATGGACCCTTGGAAATCACGAGAATGTCGCGTTTGTTTGGTTGGCTGTGATGATGCGCACTTTAAGGGCTGTAGAAATTCATCTGTATTCAAAAAGCTTGAGGCAAAAACGGTCCTGGGCCCTTTAGAATCATGAATATATATGGTTTGGTCAAAAGTATTTTTTTAATTTTCGGTTAAGATCCGCACTTTGAGGGTGCTAGAAAAGCCGTGAGGCAAACATGATCAATGCATGAAAATGCAGATTTTGCTTAAAAGTATTTTTTGTACTTTAAGGGATGGTCTGATCTGAGAAGTGAAGATTGATAAGCCAATCTTGTCAAGTCTCTAATGTTAGGCTACGCTTGTTCTTCCTATAACAAGTGTCGTCCCAATCGCTACAATCTAAGCGTGTGATTGCCGACCCCCCCCTCCCCCCCGACTCCCCCACATTGATCGGATCCTATTCGCACTTGAAATGCGACATCTGAGACATGAGTTCTTTCCGAATATCAAGTTTCATTAAGATCCGATCACCCGTTCAAAAGTTGGACATTTCTCAAGGTTCCGGAATACCCCTCCCTCCACGAAGGTTAAGTCGGAGAAACGACTGAAATTGTCGACTCACTGATACGCCTGCCAAGTTTCATCGTCCTAGCATATGTGTAAGCATTTTAGCTGGGGATCACTGGAATTCCGGACCCCCCCCCCCCCCTCTAACTCCCCCCACAGTGCTCGGATCCGGTCTTGTCAACTATGTGTTTAAGGCTTATACGCCTGCCAAGTTTCATCGTCCTAGCATATGTGTAAGCATTTTAGCTGGGGATCACTGGAATTCCGGACCCCCCCCCCCTCTAACTCCCCCCACAGTGCTCGGATCCGGTCTTGTCAACTATGTGTTTAAGGCTTTTGCTTGTTCTTCCCACCAAGTTTCATCCCGACCCGTCCACGAACAAGTCACACGACTTCCGGTCCAGCTCCCCCCAAAGTCACCGGATCCATTCCGGACTGGGAGTGTGACATCTGAGACACGAGGTCTTTCCAAATATCAAGTTTTATTAACATCCGATTCCCCGTTCAAAAGTTATAAATACGTCAATATTCCAGATTCCCCCTCCCTCCACTTCCCCAACGGTGGTAGGATGGGGGAGGTGACTATTTCCAAGTTATTAAGGTCGGGTCCCTCATATGCCTGCCAAGTTTCATCGTCCTAGCACATGTGTAAGCATCTTAACTCGGGATCACCGGAATTCCGGAACCCTCCCTCCAAATCCCCCCACAGTGATCGGATCCTGTCCGGTCTTTTCAACTCGGTATCTAGGACTTGTGCTTGTTCTTTCCACCAAGTTTCATCCCGATCCGTCCATTTTTAACATGCCACCTGATTTCCGGTTCCCCCCTCCAACTCCCCCCAAAGTAACCACATCCATTCCGGACTTGAACTGTGACATCTGAGACAGGAGGTCCAAATATCAAGTTTCATTAAGATCCGATTCCCCCTTCGAAAGTGTCAATATTCCGGATTCCCCCTCCCTCCACTCTCCCCACGGTGGTCGTATCAGGGAAACGATAATTTCCAAGTCAGTTTGGTGGGGTCCCTAATATGCCTACCAAGTTTCATCCTCCTAGCACATCTGGAAGTGCCCTAACTCGAGATGAGTGGACAGACCGACTGACCGACCGAAAATTGATCGGTATATGGGACATGAGCGGAGCTGCAAGTGCCATAAAAACAAACCAAATTTCCTAGGTTTGAAACAAATCAGTCTGGATCTCATCCGATTATCCGTGACATCCCTTATGACAAATAGGGAGCCAAGGATCAAAGTAATAATTTCCATCTAATGCTCCAACTGTTTATTACAAATACAAATAAATAAAAATACCAAGACTCTTCTGATAGATTCCTTAAGTCATTTGTGCCATATTTTGTGAAGTTTCTTAACAAGTGAAGACACGTATACTGTTTTGACAATTAATCTAGTAATACATATTTTATATTTTTATGTTTGACATACCGTTTAATTTTGTTACAAGTTATGAAGTCGTACAAGTTTTAATATGCAACTGTATATAATTATATTTTGTTTAAGTTGACAGCCCTATGGTATCATGTTGTGAAACAGATATTCAGGAATAAATACGATGATTGATTCATGATTGATTGAAGACCAGAGTGGTAATCCTGAAGACATAAAGAAAAAATCGATTAAGTCTTAAAAGTCTTGCTAAGCAAACATGGAAAATTTCGTCATTTGGAAAAGGAGACGTTCTGCGTGTTTTTTTTTTCGACCCAAAAAAGCAACCCAGCAATCAAGTTCAAATCTAAATAAACTGATGGCTTCCGATCAGCAAGAGAAGGTAAACAGAATGTATGAATTTGGTCTTTAACTCAGAGGCTTTACTAGCCAAAATGTTTGGGGGGGGGGGGCAAGGAATTTACCGACTGGCTGGTAATTTTTACCGACTGCTTTTGCAGAAAAAACGACAGTTCCGAAAAATTCGACTGATTTTCAGAAAAAAAACGACTGTTTTTACGAAAAATCAACTGTTTTGGCGAAAAATCGCTGCGCTTCGCGCTGACTCGGTTATTTTTTTACCGACTGGGCGACAACGTTGGGGGGGGGCTCCCCCCCCCCCCGGTCGTGACGCCCCTGCTTTAACTAACGTGTTCCTCTCATCGTCCTCGCCCCAATCGCCCAACAGCGGCCGGGTAAAAAATTAAATCTCAGGACTAGTTTTTTCCCTACAGTGGTATTTGTAAGTAATTTGCCCGAAATCCCCCCCCCCCCCCCCAACGTTGTGACGCCCCTGCTTTAACTAACGTGTTCCTCTCATCGTCCTCGCCCCAATCGCCCAACAGCGGCCGGGTAAAAAATTAAATCTCAGGACTAGTTTTTTCCCTACAGTGGTATTTGTAAGTAATTTGCCCGAATAAGATATCTATAGTCGGTAGAAGCTCCAGTTATTTATTACAGGTTTGTTTCCTTCCCGACGTTGACCCTGAAGATTGACAGCCTGACGAGGACCCTTGCCAAGAAGGGCCGAAACATCGCTGATGAAGCATCATGGCTGACGTATCCGTTGTATACATCATTTGAATATATGTTTCTAAGTCAGCTTGGGCTCGAGGAATATTTATAAGTAATTTAACAGCTTTTAAAAGACGGAGTAGCAAAAGAAAAACAGGGACTTCTTTTGTTTTAACATTTTTGTTTGCTCATAATTAATCTTCAGTGATAAGACAGTGAAGAAAGTCGAGAGCAACTGAGCCAAGGCTGTCAAAACTTTGAGAACATGTAACACATGGATGCCAGGGATATTCATGCTGTGAAGTGTTATCTTTTCGCAAAACTTAGCACTTAAAGGACACCCGCACTACATAGTGTTTCTTCCAAGATGTTCTGACATCGTTGACTAATTGAAAACTTGCTATGATTACAGAAAATACACAATGCTTCGGCTGCTTTTAGCCTCTTTTCATGTCCCTTGCTTTGGCTGACAATCTTGGCAAAGTTCGCATAACCGTTATTCGGACGAACACGCTTCTGGAAACAATTATCGAGAGCCCGACACGTCACGTAAAGAGAACAAACGTGGCAAGCGTTATAATCAGTGTGACGCTTATTAGAGGAGATAGGATACACTTCTGAAGTCCAGAATCTCGGGACGACGTGTCCTTTTAATGGGAAATAACTAAAATGGTCAGCATTCGTAGAGAAATTTAACACCAGGATGCACATTCATGTGTTGTGGTTCAATGGTTTCGGCCCGTTAAAAGAACGGTACACCCTCAAATTGGTATGACTCATCCTTTGTGGACGTTTTCATTTTGTCACACTCTGTTTACTTTTTTTTTTCTTTTATCTCTTTTATGCCCCATAGTCCCTTTAAAGGACACCTGAATGAAGAGTACCAAGTATCATCCCTATCTGTATGACTGCCGTTAATATTGCATGCAGAAAACCCAATCCAAATACGAAATAGTGTTTCCAAGCTATGATTTTTGCTCCATTTTGCATCTGTCCTTATTTCAGTACCAAACAATTTTAGAAATGAACAAATGTCTCCAATCAACCCTTCTTCTGGAATATTTTTTAACCAGTTAAGCCCAAACGTATATCTAGAAGAAATTCCAATACGATCCGGCCAGCGCTGTACAAGATTTGAATGAATTGCGCTTTTTGTCTTGGGAGTCTGCATGTGCAAACCTCCAGAAACGAACATCCCTACTTTGAAAACGTCACGCTCAGGAGAGGAATGCTCTCCGTGGCCATGTCTGTAAATGCATTCTCCATGGTGTGTTCAAGTATGGTTTCGTTGTTCGGGTGTCCTTTAACTGTCTTTTACTATCACGAAGTGGGACTCCACTAGTAGAAGACCCTTACATAGCCTTGGGACAAATCTTAGTAGTACTTTAGCTATTTCGTTTTTTAACCTCAGTTAATAAGATTGTTAAATGCACTAACATCCGATAACAAGCGCACAATATCTTCGCGGATATAGCTAACCGTTTTGAAAGCAGTATCAGGTGATTAATCCAAGAGATCTAAAATGAAAACTTTATCCTCAATAAAGAGGGAGAAATTTAACAGAAACCGGCAGGAAACTTTTTCAAGAGAGATATGAGATCATCATATCGATAAAGAGGATAGGAACCTCGAGATCCAAAGAAAAATACAGGCTTCACAATAAAGAAAATACTAACTATCATTCTTTCCGATATCATGACGACAAACAAAAAAGTCAGCAGATGCTTTTTCGACCGTTTTTTAGCTCTTCCTGACAATGCCTGTTGTGCACAGCATTAATACATAACGTTTTCAAAATCACAACAGATTACATCGCACGTTTTGTCTGTTGAAACTGCGCATCCTTATGTTATCTTTTATGAAACTTCTGACAGTGGAGATTGTCAAGTTACCTCTGAAGAAAACCCACTACTGCGTGTGACCCAAACACATTTGTTTTTCGGCAATCCACTATAATAAGTTCCTCCGAGTAAGAATGAAAGTTAACTGCAGTATTTACTACTGGGATTAATCTTATCTCTACTGAGATAAGATTAATCCGAATTAGAGATAAGATTATCTTCTTTTTTATGGCACTTGCCTTCCCGCCAAGTGCCATATACCGATCACTTTTCCGTCTGTCTGTCTGTCTGTCGGTCGGTCAGTTCGGTGTTTGCGAGTTAGGGTACTTCCAGATGTGTTAGGACGATGAAACTTGGCAGGCATATTAGGGACCCGAAATAGTCACTTGCCCGATCCGATCATCGTGGGGGGAGGGGGAGGTAGCAGAATCCGGAAAATAGGGGTATGCATAACTTTCGAATTTTCACGATCGACCAGAGTACATGATCCTTTTTGCTTCAAGGGTTTTGCTTAGAACTTAATTTTTAGCACCCTTAAAGTGCGCATCTTAGCCGAAAAGTGAAACAAAACTTTTGACCATCACTTCCATCCTCTGCCCAGCCTAGCAAGTTTGGCGCATCTTAACCGAAAAACCATATGAGCTTCCAGCTCTTGTTTTTACAGTGTCGTTTACCGTTAGTTGCAAGCACAGAGGTACACGCACACAAAGAGGCAGAGCTGTTGCGAGTCCAGCATATCCGAGTCCGTAAGTTGTGTGTCCCGAACAATTTATAGAGGCGAAAGCCTTATTGTTGTAATTATATATAATTGTTAGTATTATTAAGTCCGATACCGAAGTTACGCTCACGAGTCAAGACGAGTCCGAGTCCTAGACAAATTCGTTCGAGACGAGACGAGATCGAGTCGGTGAAAAAAGCGTCTCGACACGCCCGAGTCCTAACAACCATTTTTTTCTTTAAATAATGAACTATATTCTTCATATGTAGAGACTTCATGAGAATGAGCCAGGCGAAATAAATCAACCGAAGGATGTTTTATGGAAGAAAAGGTTTGAGATAAAAGTGCAAACCATTATTTGGATCAATTTCTGAGGCAACGAATCAATGTGCTGTCTAAAAGAGATATTTTCCTCAACAGTAAGGCTAACATATTTGGAAATAGAAGATCAAAGTTCGGCATATGAGAGACCAGATTTAACAGAAGCCGAAATTGAACATCAAATTTTTCCGCATTTAAAGTTAGATAATTTGATTAAAAAAAAAAAAAAAAAAGAGTCACAATCAGTTATAAGAGCGAACCAAATCTGAATGCCAACCAAAAATCAGTGTTGTCGGCAAAATAACTTGCTAAGAAAATGAGAAATAGGAAAGACGAATATGATTTTATAAATATAAGATAAGAATACTGTAAAAGAATTTGAAGAGTATCCATTGAAGAATCGTAGCTGACGTATCCGTTGTAGACATTGTTTGAATAAATGTTTCAAAGTCAGCTTGGGCTCAAACAATATTCATTTAAAAATTAAATTTGCGAAACAATCAACGGAAGTGGAGATAAAGAATGAATGGGAAGATTGACTGTCACGGGTATTTTAAAAGTTCGTCCAGGAAGAAGGTCCAGTTGTTCCGTTTTTGAAACACGCAAACGACGTTTTGATGCGGAAACAGTGATTTATTCAACAACTATTTAAAGTAAAACCGAAAGGTCTGGGATAGGACAATCTAGTTACCCATCACTTATTCACTTAAATTGGCTAGAAGACCAACTGAAAATGCGTTACTTCGCTGTTCCGCCATTCACGAATAATCGATTTTCAATTAGTGGAATTTCTTTGTGATTTGTGGTACCTCTATGCGCTTGTATTTTTGTTGTATGCCTTACGAGAAAGATTTATGATTTTTTTTTTGTTCAGGCACTACGCATCTTCCCCAATCTCACCACTGCCCACTGAAAAGCCGCGTTTGTGTTAAGATTGAAATTTCCCGCGTCATAGTAGAATTTACGCTGTGGGGAGGGCCGCAGATATGCTGAACGTCATAACTAGAGCAGATAGTGGAAAATGAAGAATATTCAATAAAATGACACAAAAATAAGGTGGCTTTTCAGTTAAACTTTAAGATTTCCATTAACTGTGCAGCCTAAATGAAGTCCTGATCCGTCGCAAGAAATGAGACTTTAATGGGACCCTCCGACCAGTTTTGGGGGAGTTGATTAAAGGGAATCCGTAATATTATTGATGTGATAGCGACGAACGGGTGGTCCAATTCCAGTAATATTTTTGGGGTGGTTAACTGAAAACTGTCTATATAAGATCTGACCGAATTACTTGTAGAGGTGACTGGGGGAGATAGGAGAGGGGTTCCAGAAATTGTGTAAGCGCACAAGAAAGTTAGACAGTACCTAGTTTATGCGGCCTGAATATGTTATTTGACTCCGGACCGGATCCGGTAACGATGAGACGGATAAGGGGGTACCGGAAATTGGCAGACATACTCCGATTAGAGCCAAACTTGATGGACGGAGGAAGATATGCCAGACATGTGACATTTATGTATCTGAGTCGTAGTCGGCCATAGTGGAGGGAGTTGGAGGGATAATACTGGGAATTTTCTTGCATGCTTAGAGATCACGAGTGGAGCACGACTGGGGTGAAATTTAGAAGGTGTAAAGGTCATATGCTCAGGGTGACCCAAAATCGGGGTTCCAGACGGATTTGACCTCACCGGGGGGGGGGGGGGGTACCGGAAATTTCCGAGAAATGCTCAGGTTCGATTAAAAATGTGTGGGTGGTAAGATCTGGCGCTCTCGATAACGTATGTATGTGCTCGAACAGGATTCTGCACTGCATTCGAGTTGAGGGAGTGTTAGAGGTTAGTCCTCCCAGGTAGCCGGGATCTCTGCGATTCCCGCAGAGATCCGGCAGTCACTGAGTCTTGGTTCGTTCAAAAAACACCTTAAAAGACTATTGTTGGAAAATATTAATTAATTGTTTGAAATTTGGAGAAGAAAATTAAATTTATTGAAAAAAAAAGCAATAACGTTTGAATATGGGTGTTTATTTTATTTTATTAGTTTAGAAAAATGAGACGTTATAGTGTTGGCTCTCGATGAATTTGTCTGTTTATCTATTTATTTTTTATTTTGTTGCGTGGTGATGTGGAGGTCGGTTGTATTCGCGAGAACACCTGGTGAATCGTTTGGTTTTAATGCAAAGATAGATGTTTCCCAACCAAGAGCCCTTGGGATTCTGATAATAAATAAAATTTGTTTTTTGGCTATGTTAGTATTACGTTAGTTGTGTATATATAAGTTTGTCAATAAAAATAACTTGAACTTGATTTAATCCTGCTGGAAAAGGTGCGATAATCACCATCCACTGGCCAATCTCTTTAATTGGTCACTTGAAACTTCGTTTTGTTTTAAATTACCGGGCCGAGACTTGGACTCGTGACTCGGCAGGATTTCGAGACGAGACGAGTCCGAGTCCTGCTCCATGAACGACGAGTCCGAGTCCTTGAAAAAGGCGTCTCGAGACGACTCCAGAGTCCGAGTCCACGAGCTCTGCATAGAGGTCAAATCTCAGCCCTATTAGGTTAATTTAATTTTTCCCTGTTTTTGCCAAAAGCCAACGGGCCTGAAAAAAGGCTTAGAACAGCCAAAGCCGCGGGGAATTTGTTAAAAAGCAGAGCCTAGTTATAAAGTATTCAACTTTTTTTTAACGATACTCGAACATTAAAAAGTAGTTAGTGCGTGGGGTCTTGTATTCCGGCACCAATTATAAATAATCTATTTTACACCATTTGAATCCCAATTTTTTTGTCGCTTCACGAGCACTATTTCCACGTTTCGTCGGCACTTTGCTTGAAAATGACGTCCCATAAAACTTCCTCCAACTGTCACCGGGACAGTTGGGTTCCCAGGACGTCAAAGACGGTCCTGCCAACAAGGCAGACATGACTAACCGGCTTGGCAAACAAATATGACATAATCAGACACATTGGATGGGCTGTCAAAGGACATTAGTGATAACTGCAGAAAGGAGAAGATTTATAGGCAAGATCAGAAAGCCAAAAGGTTAGTTACATCGACAAAGTTATCAGCTGTTTTGCCGTTTTTAATTGAAGTTTTGTTCGCCGCTGGCTTAGCCGGTTGCTGAATTTCCATCAAACGCCTTCGAAGTTCAAATTAATACGCAGAGCTGGTGGACTCGGACTCTGGCCTCGTCACGAGACGCCTTTTTCAAGGACTCGGACTTGTTGGCCTCGCAGCAGCTCTAAGTCCAAAACACGCCATGTGAACCTCGGGAAGAACGAAAAACTTCGCCCGAACGATGACTCAAATTCTGTGTCAACCAGTCAACGGCAGTCGTTGGGACAGCTGTGGTGACGCTTCCGCTAGGCACGCGGCGATACTCTTTATGACTAAGTCCAAAACACGCCAGTGATTCTCAGGAAGAAGGAGTACGCGTCTCCGCAACGACTCAAACTCAACAACTCAAACCCTGTGTCAACCAATCACGGCTATCTTTGGGAGCAGCTGTAATACCGCTTCCGGCTCCTCCGCTAGGTACCCGGCGATTTTGAATCGGCAAGGAGAGTTAGTCATCAAGAGTATTCTTTATCGGCACGAAGAGTTAGTCACCAAGAGTATTAGTGTTTCTACGGCTCCGGCAATCCTTGTCCGGTCGCCGGTTGCAGGGCAAACTTCGAACTTGCTCGCTTTGACGGTCTTTGAAGGACAAAGAAACTGTGATCGGCGATCAAAACGGTTTTTAAAAGGTACTTTTTAGTTTGAAGGTAACTTCAAACTTCCACCATAAAAGCACAAGTGACCAAGATGATGAGGAGAAGTATCACGACAAAATCAGGAATAGCCCCATGGAACTTCCGCATCAGGAATTATAGGTCAAAATCTTAGTTTATCTCATGTGGGGTGAGAGAAAGTTTCTTTCCTTTCTTTGCGAAGTTCTTTAATCTTTTGAATCTGATGATTCCAACTTTTAACGTCGCAACTTGTTCTTAGTTTCGTTGTTACCGAATTATTTGACGAGAAGTATTACCGTTAGCACTGTTCCTTGAAGAACTTCAGATAAAACTTTCGCTTTTAACAAACTTTCCGGTTTTTGCCGGATTCCTGGAGAATTAGTTGTCCGGTGAGAAAATGGTTTTCACCATCGTGTCCAGCATGTCTTCTTACCCTTAAATCGAACATTTAATCAACTTCAAATAAAACTTTTACTTTTAACCAACTTTCCGGGTTTTTTCCGGAATCCGGACGAACTACTTGTCCGGCAAGAAAATGGTTTTCACCATCGTGTTCAGCAAGTCTCCTTACTCCTAAATCGAACACTGAATCAACTTCAAATGAAACTTTTACTTTTACCCAATTTTCGTTTTTTTGCCGGATTCCGAACAAACTACTTGGCCGACAAGAAAATGGTTTTCACCATCGTACTCAGCCTGTCTTCTTACCCCATGATCGATTATCACATTAGCTGTTTAAAAATATTTTGTTTGTCCCTTAATCCGACCCCCCTCCCCCACCCTCAAATATAGGCTGCAGAGCCCATCTTTGAACTTGACCTGTACTTTGACCCAAAGAATCCTCCCACCAAGTTTCATCAAAGTATCTCAATCCCCTCGAAAGTTATCGTGCGGAAAGACGGACAACTTTTTGCGATGTCATAGATATCCCTCCACTTACTTTTTGGGATCCAAAAAATAAGGGGATGGCTAGTTTCAGTAGTGTCCAGCCAACTCGTCACAGGACATTCTGTAACATGGACAATTCGTCAAAAGGACAGACAATTCGTCATTGGGACAATTTGTCATACGGATATTTCGTCACAATGAGCCTAATTTCAAGTTGGATTTCATTTAAGATATGTATATTAAATACTCACTTCCATGAAAATAAGGTGGCTGTATTATACATTAAAACATGTGGATATCATTTCCACGCATGTGTTCGAATACTTCTATAATAATACTAATAATAATAATATTTATTTATTACCCACTTACATCAAAAAGATTAATAGTGGAGTATAAACTTGAAGAAGGAAAAAAAACGGAAAAAGACGTAAAACAAAAAATAAAGTCAACAAAACAGTAATCAAACAAACGGATCAAACCGTGGTGAGGCGACAAACGCGCGACAATACGCCGACAATACGCTGTTTCTGAGAGCTCTTTGTGTAGGTCAGTCAGCTTCTCGGTAATATTCGGAAGATAAAACTTTTTAACTATCTTTCGATTCTTGTACCACAGAGGAAGATAGAGAAGAAATTTACAGAATCGGATGTAGAAGATCGAATATCACTAATATCTTTTTTCTTAAATATACGGTAAAGCCCAGAAAGGTAAAGAACAGAATGATCGGAGAAAGTAGAGTAAAGCTTACCAAGGGCGACACGATTGTATTTCCCTCGATTGGCTACAATTTTAGAGTAACCAATCTGGATTTTCACTCTAGCATCCCGGACAGCGCGCTCCCGAAGAGTTTTAAGATTTTTTTGTAAGTGTCATACCCAACCACCGGATCGAATCTACATGAGGGATAGAGAAATTTTGAGAGCTTAGAGGTCTAGTAGAGGAAGGAACGTTGAAAGAAAGATACTCGCATTTATCAGCATTAAGCGAAAGACCGATTTTAGTAAAAGAAGAAACTTTATGAACCATCTGCGAGAGACTGAGTTTAGACCGGCTAATTAGAAGAATGTCATCAGCATAAGCAAGGTAGGAGATATCACTCAAACCAACAAAACACATAGAAGAAACATTCTCAAGAATACCAGAAATACAAAATTTGAAAATACTAGGAGATAACACTCCACCCTGCCGTACGCCCCGACGAACAAGAACATTAGAAGATGAAAGGGCACCATTAGTTTTAATCCGAAGATAAGAATTACCATACCAAAACTTTAGAAGAAAAATAACAGAAAGGTTAATACCATGACTATAAAGAGAGTAAAGAGCCTGACTATGTACAACACTATCGAAAGCCATGGAAAAATCAAGAGCACAAATATGAAGACCATAACCTTTAGCCGAAGCATCTTTAAGAAGGGAAGCAAGAGCACGGTGAGCGTGCTGGCAGCCAATGCCAGTCTGAAAACCAAACTGATTCTCCCCAAAATTAGCATTAATGCTTATGAAAGGAAGTAGGATATACTCAAGGATTTTACTAAAATTACAAGCAACCGTAATAGGCCTGTAAGAAGAACAATCCAGCGGAGTCTTACCTCGCTTAAGTACAGAAGTGACAGTTCCACACAAAAAGCTGTTCAGTTCAACCAGATCGTTATTTCCCTACGATGGTTTTCAGTCGCAAATTACAGTCTTCGTACTTCCTCTTGTTGCTCGGTTGGGACACCCAACAACAAACTGCTCTGTAGCAGAAACAACATGAATTTCCAAATATGAGTGAAAAAATGAGCTGCTCCAACGTGCTTGTTGTAAGCTGAATGCCATCCTTCAACATTGTAGTTAGTTCTCGAAGGTCTAATCTTTAAGTTTAAGAAAGTGATTTGTGTAGCGTGTTGAACGTTTTCCATTTTCGCTTTCTAAGATATGTTTTAATTTCCGAGTTTGTAGGGTTCAAATACACATGTAACATCAATTAGTGAAGGTCACAAATAATTAGTGAAGGTCACAAATAATGCTAAGAACTATCAGAAAAGAATGAGTAGTCGAAGTTTCGCAATATTAGAACTCTGACTACCTTGAATTCAGTAGTTTCTCTGTGTTTTATACATAAGAATCCTTTATAACGAAGTTTCCCACGACCTCTCCCAGTATTTGTGAGTTCCATATTTAACTGATAACACCTTGACTCTAATCAAGTATATCCCAAAAAGACTGAGGAATGAATATTTGAGATTAGTTCAGGGATTAAATATAATGATTCAAAGATGGATTTAAACAACATCTTGTGGAGGGGTGGCAATTTTGCTTTGATCCAAATTACCGTTCCAATATCAAATTTTCTAAAATGTAACGAACTGTCCTATAACGAGTTGTCCGTGTGACCAATTGTCACGTGATGAAGTGTCCCTGCGACTAATTGTCCGTGTGACGAATTGTCTTGTGAAAAATTGTCCTAGAATCGTTTCAGTGGGGGCAATTTTCATGCCCCAAGGAGTACAGAATAAATACCTAGGTTTGTTGAATGGTCTTTTGTGGATGGTCTTTTTTCTTGCTCCGTGTCTGGATAAAAGTTGGAAACACTGAGCACTTTGAATACTAAAACAAGACCTAAGGTTTCGATGGGATCCCAAAAATCTAATATTTGATCAAGACAACTGGGTCTCGTCTTCGCCAGGCTAATCATTAGCGAAAACCAAGTTCAGATATACCTTTATAAGCCATATCTATTTTGACGATACTGACCGAAACTTCCTGCTTTACTTCTGCCAAATTTCCGGTTTCGGCCGAATTCCGAACGAACTACTTGTCTATCAAAAAAAGCAATTCAGAATCGATTTCAGCGTACGATATCTCCTTATCCCTATAAAGAACATCTAATCAATTTCAAATAAAACTTTAGCTTCTAAAAAAAAAGGATTCCGGACGAATTATATGTCCAGCTAAAAAATGATTGTAATATACAGACTCAGCGTCTCTTCTTACCCTTAAATCTGTCATCTAATCAACTTCAAATAAAACTTATTACTTTGAACAAATTTTCCGGTTTTGGCCGGATTCCGGGCGAACTAGTTGTCCGTGTAGAAAATGCTTTTCACATAAGTGTTCAGCATGTCTACTTACCCATAGATCGAACATTTAATCAACTTCAAATCAAACTTTTACTTTTAACCGACTTTCAGGTTTTTGCCGGATTCCGGACAAACTACTCATGCGGCGAGAAAATGGTCTGCACATTCGTGCTCAGCATGTCTTCTTACCCCATAATCGACTATCACATTAGCTGTTTAAAAATATTTTGTTTGCCCCTTAATTTGAACCCCTTCCCTCACCCCTAAAAGTAGGGCTACAGAGCCCATCTACGAACTTGACCTTACCCTTGACCCAATGAGTCCTCACACCAAGTTTCATCAAATATCTCATTCCCTTCGAGATTGATCGTGCTAACAGACGGATAGACGGACGGACGGACAGACCGACAACTTTTATGATGTCATAGGTCTCCCTCCACTTACGTTTTGGGATCCCGAAAACCGGGAACTTTGCTAAGGACGGACGATTCTGGAGTGGACTCTGGGGGAAAAGATTGGTTGATACAGAGACAGAGCGGTTTTTTTCTTGTAAGGACTAAATGGTTCGGTTCTGTTGGCACTTTGGAGTGCCAACCAAAGTGGAGTTTGGAAAGTGCCTTTGGAGGCATGATTGCAAACAATCATGTATTGCTTTCACGACCGTCGGGTTATCTCGACAGTAGAAAAAGAGCATTCGAAAAGAAACATCAAATCACAGGAAGTACTGGAATACTTGGCTCTCAAATAATCGTTTCCTTTTCACTGTTTCACAGACGGAAAGCAGAACTGAGGCGGGTCTAAAATTTAAAGCTTAACTGAAAAGGGCTTAGATAGGACAATCTAGTTAAACATCATTTATTCACTTAAAGAAGCTTGAAAACCCGGCGAAAATGCGTGACTTCGTTGCCCCGCTATTCACGAATAATCGATTTTCAAATAGTGGAATTTCCTTGTCTGATTTGTATACTCTATGCGCTTGTATCTGTGTTGTATGCTCGACGAAAAAGATTTACGAAAAATAAGTGTTCATGCAGTGAGCTACCTTCCGTAAGCTGATCACTGGCCACTCAAACGCCGCGTATGTATTGAGATTAAATTTTTCTGCGTCATAGTAGAAATTTGCGTTGTGAGGACGACCATAGATATTCCGAACGTCATTCTAGAGCAAAAAGTGAAAATTAAAAAAAATCACGTAACACAATCCAAAAAATGAACTGTATTCAGTTAACTGATACAAAAATAAGTTGGCTTTTCAGTTAAACTTTAAAGAAGTGTTCAAAGAAGCAGAGGACCGTGTTTCGTAGGCTTGGGAATAATCTCACTCGACAGAACTTTCAGATATGCTAGGAACTCGAAATGTTGAATTCAAGGGTTATGAAGGATGCCATTTGAGACAGAGCGTTTCGATTCATTTTGGGTTCTAACAGGTAACTGCTAAGTAAATGAGTTGTAGGGCTAGAAAATGATTTCCGACCGGACAGAAGTGAAATAGAATGCAGAGTAAATGTTTTAGACCTTGATCTTGATTCAAGAACTCTTGATCAGCGCAGTACTTATTATATTAGGAAGTCCGTTCGACTTTTAAATTTTTAATGTTGTAGATATTCCAGCTTTGCCGCATTCCAGCCCTGCTCGTCTATTCGCAGCATTTTAAACCGCAAAAACAACTAAGCAGGAAAGACCAGAAGATTCAGAAAAACTATAGTGTACGGCTTTAGTTCGAGTTTATTTCACAAAATGATTGTTTGGGCTCGCTACTGTGCAAACAAATTTGCTGGTTTGAGTGTCATCATATTCTTCAACGCTGTGCGAAATCAGGCTACGTCTGGAATAAGATAAGTCGACTGTGGGATATTTCTCCTACACATATATCCACGGGACATATCCGCGGGAATCATGTCCGTCCCCTCATATGGCTTCATTACCACCATCATTTACGGCTTACGGTGTCGCCACCAGCTCCTAATACGCTTTTTTATGTCTCCGTATATATTGATAATTGCGGTATGATTGGTAATTTCATTAAGTCGCTAGGGCATCATACTGATCACGACTGTTTCGAGGTGTAATATAGGCGAGAAAGCAACACCGAATTTCCGGCAAAATATGAACGACCAAAGTAATACCAAATAAAGTTGACTGATCGATAAAAAAAAAAAAAGTTAGATCTGAGGACTAGATGAGGCAAGGTATACGCGGTACTGAAACTAGTACTTTCGTGATCCCAAATCGCAGTGACTGAACCAGTGGTGAAACTGGGGAGGAGGGGGGGGGGCAGCTGCCATCATTCCGTTTCTGACACTGACAAAATCTCTGTCGACAAAAGGAAACTTCCTGCTGGGAAATAGGCAGCGTTTGTCGGTACGGCACGCTTTGGCATTCCGTTTCTGATACCGACAATAGTTCTGTCATTAAGCCAGGAAACTTCTTGTTGAAAAATCGGCAGCATTTCTCGGTGCGGAGACGGTGCGCGGATTCGATTTTCTGTACCGATAAGAGCTCTGACAAACTTACTTACTTACTACCGGCAAGAGCTCTGATAAAACACTTTCCTAATACTGTTTCTGATACCGACAGAAGCTCTGTCGGTAATCAGGAAGTTTCTTGTCTGGAAATCAGAATTTTTTGTCGCTGGGAAGATGATACCGACAAAAGCCTTGTCGGGGAATCAAGCCGATGATCGGTTCAAGATCCCGACATCTATTGTTTTTCATTTTTCGATACCGTCGATAGTAGTGCGGACTGTGCGTCCGTCTATCCGTTGTGCGGAAAAACAGTAAAAGGACTGACGAGGAGCGTCCAGAGTCTTTCTTCAATGGGGGGGGGGGGGCGAACCTGGTAAAATTTACAGAATCGTTAAGGAATTTTTAGGATCCCAAAACTAGGCCTACCTATTAACCCACGGACCTGTCTGGCGAAAAAACGGGCTATCCAGGTGAATTACCGAATTCGGTAACGAATCAGAAATGGACTGACCAAATGCGATAGAACAGATACGGGCTTGAAAAAAGTCTGGTGAATTACCGAATTCAGTAACGAAGGAGACCAAATAAACACGTTAAATTCACCGAATTTACGAAGGGATGGATCGAAGGCGCTGAAATCGATGCGGACTGAACAAAAGTTGGATGAATTACCAAATTCGATAAAGAATGGGAACAAATAAACACGTTAAGTCACCAATTTGGATACGTGGGGACAAAATATTTGATAAGACGGGTATCACGCGCCGCGATGCCGGTTTCGAATGCCCAAAACGTAGGGGGGGGGGTGCCGTACTCCACCCCACCCCCCCCTCGGGACGCCCCTGGTGCTGATTGGGACAAGGTAAGGACGGTGCTGATACTAGTGCTTTCTTTAAACGGCGAGGACTGTTTGACGATCGATAGGAATCCCTAGTAATATTATAACAGCTAGATAAATGTTAAGCTTCACCTTCCAGAACATTTTCCGGATTCCAAACATCCATTTTCGTCGGGACGGATCCAGAAGTTGAAGCCAGGCCAATAACGTTTGGGGTGTTCGACACCCCAGATTCCAGAATCTGGAAGGTGTCATAGGGGCAACACATCTGAGAGACTCGACTGATCCGCAAATAAATGGTGTATGGGAACAAGACCAAAGGTTTCGATGGGATCCCAAAAATTGAATATTTATCGGACTTCCTGATCCAGACAATCAAATCTTGTAGATTTCCGGTCTACGCCAGACCCCTGTAACATTTTGCTATTTATCCATAATCAACCGCTTGAATATGTAAAAAAAATGTTATCGCTTTGGTGTTTTTTTACAAGGCCAAAAAACTAATCAGATGAGAAAACAAAATTCAGATATGTATTCCGCGATAAGGGTTCGTCTTGTATGGATAAAGGGGTAGGGTAGGGACTGGTATCGCCACCTTTTTTTTCGGAAATTGGTCGACAATTTTTTATTGAATTGTTCACCACACCGTTGTCGAATAATTCTGCCTTTTTGATCCAGTAAATGCCGGTTGGGACTTCAGAGATAACAAGATAACTAAACTTATCGCACAGACTTTTTTTTATCTTTAGTAGATAATTTCGTAAATCACATTGGCTTGACATAACACAAGAAATCAGAAGAAAAACAGACGAAAATATTTTTTTTTGAAGGCCAACGAATACTGAAAAACAAACTGAATATATCGGGACGACAACCGCCCCCGTTCTTCAGCGCAGACGGAAAATTTCGATAAAACGAGACGAACCAAAACAAAGCAGAGAACCAACAAACAACCGAAAAGGAAACCAAAACTGGAATAATTAAAACAAGAGCTAGAAGCTCATATGGCACTTGCAAGGCTGGGTCAGAGGATGAAAGTAGGAATTCGTCAATACGTGGATTTACTTTGATCATTTGTAAGCAAAACCCTTGAGATAAGAATATCATGGGCCGTTGGAAACCACGAGAATGTATCGTTCGTAAAACCTATTTTATTTTTGCATTTGGCTGTGATGATGCGTTAGAAATTCATCTGTAATGAAAATTCTTGAAGCAAAAATGATGATAAGCTCATCGGGATCATTCAAACGTATATTTTGCTCAAAATTTTAGTTTATACTTTAAGGAATTCACTTGTAAGCAAAACCTTTAAGCACAATGGGCACTAACTATGATTTAATTTTTATAAATGCTGCACCTACACACAGTTCTGACTACCACTAGAGAGCGCTTCAAAAATAAGCCGTTTTCTTGTTATCGCTTGTCATTACCTCTTCGGAGATTTGGCGGAGACGATTTCAGAGTATGGTATTGCAAGGCGCGGAAATTCAAAAACTCTCGGCCATGAACGAAAATCAGTAATGTTGTAGAGGTGAGTGATGAGAGTGCCATGGTCGCTAAAATAAACCGTCTCTGTAGCTGGTAGATTGCTCTAGTGTTATCTGATGAAACTTCTGTTATTTATAGTACCGAAGAAAAGTTTTGTTTTCTGGATGTAAAGTTACAAAACTGCCAAAAATTTACAAATATAACCGACTTATTTGAAGCCAATTCCTGAGCTTACAAGGAATTCCCAGTTAACACCATTAATATGATTATTTGTCAAAATACAAATAATCCTAAGTATCTAATAACAGCGAATGTATCAGAAAAAATAAACTCCGCTTATATTTGTGGAAGCTAGTAAATTGGAGTATGGCAGTCAGCTTTAAACGCCGTAAGGATATTTAAGCGAAAATAAGTTGTCTAGGAATCTGCTGATTTCTGATGTAACATTGTATACTAGGGGGTGGTAATGTGACATCATGATTGTTTGATCCGCCCACTGAACTTTAAGGCAAAAACGATCATGGGCCCTCGGGGATCGTGAATATATATCGTTTGGTCAAAGTATTTTTTTTGACTTTTCGGGTAAGATGCGCACTTTAAGGGTGCTAGAAATTAATTTTTAAGCGAAACACTTGAGGCAAAAACGATTATGGACTCATGGGGATCATGAAAATGTATATTTGCTTAAAAGTATTTTTTGTACTTTCCGGTTAGGATTAGTACTTAAAGGGATGGCCGGATCTGAGGAATGGCAATTTCTAAGCCAATCTTGTTAAGTATCTAATGACCAAGCCAAGTTTCATCGTCCTAGCATATATGGAGGTACCTTAATTCGCGATCACCGGAATTCCGTCCCTCCCCCCCCCCCAACTCCGCCCACAGTGCCCGAACCCGGTTCGGTTCTGTCTCCGATGAATCTAGGGCTAGCCCACTAATGTCTGTGACCCAGAAAAGATTAATTTGTCGGTAATCGTTTACCACAGATTGTACTTGCTAAGTATTTCAAGTACATCGAGGTATCACAAATCCGAAAGAAAAAGTTCAGTCAATGAAAATCGATTATACGAATAGCGGAGAAACAAAGTAACGGATTTCTATCGGGTTTTCAAGCCTATTTAAGTGAATAAGTGATGGAGAACTGTTCGGGTCGGATCGGCAACGGCTCTGTTGGGTTAAACTTTAAGAAAATCAATGAAAAAGAAAAACATTTAGGTGGCATATGGATAAAAAGTAGAGGATGACAGCTAAAAGTATCTATTTATTTTTTCTAACGACCTCACTACATGACGATCAGCCATGTCTTACGGTGTTGGGTGTTTTTGTTATTTTATCTAGTGTTTTTACTGCAGAAAGAAAATGGTACAGTAATGTTTACAGTAGTAATTCCAATTGGCCTGTAATGTTTTTTTCTCATTTCCGACATATTAATCAACTCCTTTCAAATCGCCGGATCGGCTCCAGAAAAAAACGAAGAAGTAAATGCCCCCCCCCCCCCCACCGTGCATGACCAATCACAATAACACCAATCAGTCATTTTGATGACAATAAGCCCTCTTTTGACTGGGAAGCAGGGTTTTCCATTTTTGCCGATTTCCCAATTCCGAGCGAAGCAAGACAGTTGGTCCTGACGGAGTACAAGGATGTGCTCTATATAGCAGTCGAAAAAGGGACTTTTAAGCCTGTGGGGAGAAAAAACATGGAAGGCTTCTAATAACAAGAATAAGGTTACGAAGAAGAAGGCTACGATGATCACAAAGGGGACTTTTTGTTTATCTATCTAGAATGGACAATCAAGTCTTGCAGATGTTCGGTATTTGCGAATCAGTTCAATGTTAACTTTCATCCTAATAGAACAGAAATCCAACTTATTTTTGTGTCATTTAACTGAATACACTGCATTATTTGGATTCTGCAAAGGGATTTTATTATTTTCCACTATCTCCTCACAGCGTAAATTCTACTATGACGCGGGAAATTTTAATCTCAACACAAATGCGGCTTTTCAGTGGGCAGTGGTGAGATTGGTCAAGATTGCTTAGTGCCTGAACGAACAAAAATTAACAAATCTTTCTCGTAAGGATACAACAAAAATACAAGCGCATAGAGGTACGACAAATCACACGGAAATTCCACTATTTGAAAATCGATTATTCGTCAATAGCGGAACAACGAAGTAACGCATTTTCAGCGGGTCTTCAAGCCAATTTAAGTGAATAAGAGATGGGTAACTAGAGTGTCCTATCCCAGCCCTTTTCTTTAAAGTACTACTCGCATTATTTATTGTTTATGTTCCAATATTAAAACTATAATTAAATATTAAAACTACTATAAAACTAAGATCTGCTTTTAACAAATTATCCATGACTTTGGCTGTTTCAAGCCCTTTCCCAGGCCCATTGGCTTCTAGCAAGAACTCGGCTAAACTCAGAAAACCGGTTTTGCGCGACAGTAGCATGACACTCGAACAATCGACGGGAGCATAATGAGCACCGGAACTAGTGAATCATGAAACGAGCAAAGATGAGTGAGCTGTAATCAGTGGATTCAGTATACAACATATGAAATTTAGATCTTCGGGTTTAAGAATTAATGAATGTAATTACGGAAGTATGTTGCATTGGTATTATAGGCATAAGGGTACTTTAACCAGATCCACGAGGTAATGCTTTGCAGCAAAAAGCAGTGGAAAAGAGCAAAGCAGAAAATCAGTTCCCACAACTTGAAAGTTTTTTTTTTAAATATTCTTTTTTAGTCAGGAATAGCGGACGGATTTTCATCAAGATTTCATGCCTGTTTAAGTGAATCTTACAGGACCTGCCTTACGTATAATACTAATGCAACCTACTTCCGTAATCAGTCCACATACTTCTAAATCCGGAGACCCCACTTTCGTGCGGTACACTCTAACTCCTCTAACAAAACCACGACGGTTTTCTCACTTGCCGTGTTTTGCTGCCTTCGATGTGTACCACGCTGTCGACGGTTGTCTGCGAGAAGTTTCTCCATCAGAAAACCGGTCATGTAAATTGCTTCCCTGTTTTCGCTACAAGTCAACGGGTCTCGGAAAAGGCTTACGTGGACTTGCTTAGTGCTGACTTATCTAAGGCCTTCGATCTGACCGACCATTCGATACTTATGGAAGAACTTACTAATTATAACGTTTGTCAGTTCCTTCTGGTGTTGTTACAAAGTTTCCTCAGTAACCGTACACAAAGCGTTATTTTAAGAGAAAATGGTGAGGTTTCTGATCCCCTCGCAATCACATGCGGCGTTCCCCAAGGAACACGCCTCGGTCCCATTCTTTTCCTAGTTCATATTAACAGACTTGCATCGAATTTTAAGAACAGATTTAAATTTGCTGACGACCTCACAATTGTTTTGTTTCAGTTAATATCAAATTCCTACTCAGCTTCTGTTGCAATAGAAAATTTGAAGACTGAGTGTGAACAGTTAAAGCTAAAAATAAATCTTGAGAAGTCGTCGGCTATGCGAATCTCTTTTTTGAAAAGGGAGATTCCAAGTTCCAGTCTAACTTTTGCCCCAGTCAGCCAAGCGAAAATACTGGGAGTTTGGGTTGATGATAAACTTAACTTCAAGCATAACACACATCAGATACTAAAAAAATCCCATGCACCAATTAAAACTTAATGTCAACTCAAAAAGTTTGGTTTTGACCGTCAAAGTCTCGTTTACTGTTATAAGACATATGTAATCCCCCACACTGAATACGCTTGTGCCGCCTGGCACCCCGTACTTACGTCTGAATTGCACGATTTAATTGAATCAATCCAGACGCGGGTTGTTAAAATCATACTTTCTCACGAATACACTAATTATGACGAGGCGCTTAAAACTCTCCGGCTTGAACCATTAAAGAAAAGACGCCTAAATTTAACAACAGATTTTGGTAAGAAAATTCTGCAGTCAAACAGATTCCGCCACCTCCTTCCAGAACAACTCCCTGAACCGACTTACCCAACGAGACACTCCAATTTACTCAAGCCGTTTCCAGCATCAAGTACCGCACGTCGGCTCCACTCATTCTCCCCCCTTGTTACTAATTATTTTAATAACCAATAAAATTTCACGTTTGTTGTTCATTTGTGCCTGTTCGGTTCTTGATTTGTTTTGTATTTTGTCTTAAGTTTTGTGTTGATGGTTTATTATTTAGATGTTGTTAGTTATTACTGTGTGTTTATTTATTGTCTCATTGTTGCCTATTGTTTAGCTTTTGCTATTGTGGCAATTTTTCCATTAAACCTTAAAAGGCTTAAAACAGCCAAAACCGTGGATTATTTGTTGAAAGCACAGCATAGTTTTAAAGTATTCAAATATTTTAAAATACTGCAAGTTGAAGAGTAAATAGTGCGAAGGGTCCTTTAAGTGTCGTACTTTAGCCCTTTAAAAGAAGAAGGTACTTACATATCATCGCGGCCCAGGAATTCTACCAATCGGGGTACAATCCCAGACTGAATAAGACTGTCGATTGGTGGATTACGTTCCCTGCTCAAAATTTTTCTAGCGGCATACGTGCATGACATCTGCTTCTGCGAGTCGTCTGACATGATACCTAAAACAGAACGGGAATGCAGCAGCTATATGCCCGAGGTGGGGAATTGGAACGATCAGCTCTGAACCCAGTGTAATATGAGTAATCGAACCAGTTTATTTACAGTCACCAAACGATTGACGAATAAATGCATTACACTTGACTTTAAATACTCGGAATGCCTCGGAATGCTCGGCAGTTGGCGAGTGCCCCCCGAAAAACAACTAGAGCTTCTTTCATAATAAACACTTTGCTCCGGGGGTGTGGAATTCAATACCCGAGGAGGTAAGGGCTGCGTCTACCCTTTCAGCTTTCAAGTCACAGGCCAAGTCCTTTTTCTTATCGAAAATATAATTTCCTTTCTTCTTTTTTCCTTCCTATTTTTGCGGGGGGGGGGGCAAGGGCGCTTTGTTGATGGATGATCGTTCGCTAGTGGATTTTTCTTGTCAGTGTGTTATGTCTTCATTCTTATTTTCTTCTTCTTCTTTTTTTTCTCTTCTTCTTTTTCTTTTTTTGATATCTTTGGTTTGTTTCCCTTAAGACTAGATGAATAAAGAATAAGCCCCGCCCATTGCCAGGCCTTATGTTCGGCCTTATGGTGGGGCCACAAAGAGTTCATGGTGTTTTATTTTTTATGAATAAACTAAAATGAAACTAACTGAAAATACAAATTCAAATCAGTTAATCAAGTCCCATGAGCTTTGGGCTTAATCTTAAAAGTGGATAGGTGATCAGATACTAATTAATTAGGCTACTTCAATGATCAAATTGGTTCGCAGCATTAATTACTAATATTATATTAATGTAATGTAATTTATTCGTCAATCATTTGGTGTCTGTACACCAGTGCAAATGTCAGTGAACTGGTCCTGTCAATGTCCATACTATATGACACCCAGTAAACCAGGACCTTCCACACCAAAGACAGGACCTTTGAATTTGTCGATTGGTGGAAGTAAAATTCCTGCCCTATCTTTGGTCCAAGTCAGAGCTGGATTTTTATCCAGCTCGGGAGGGGGGGGGGGGGGGGTATCTTTTTTTTTGGGGGGGAGAGGGGTCTTTATTTATCTCTTTTTAGTTGCTGTGCAAATGCCGTTCTGTATTTCTTGTTAAGCGTTTATTTATGTTTTTTGGGATCCCAAAACGTAAGTTGAGGGATACCTATGACTTCGCAAAAGTTGTCCGTCTGTCCGTCCGTCTGTCTGTAAGCACGATAACTCTCGAAGGGAATGAGATATTTTGATGAAACTTGGTGTGAGGATTCGTTGGGTCGGCGGACCAGTCGAGTTCGTAAATGGGCTTTGTAGCCCTACATTTAGGGGTGGGGGAGGGGGTTCAAATTAAGGGGCAAACAAAATATTTTGAAACAGCTAATGTGATAGTCGATTATGAGGTAAGAAGACATGCTGAACACGATGGTGAAAACCATTTTGTAACCGGACAAGTAGTTCGCCCGGAATCCGGCCAAAACCGGAAAGTTTGTTAAAAGTAAAAGTTTTATTTGAAGATGATTAGATGTTTGATTTAGAGGTAGGAAGACATGCTGAAGACGATGGTCAAAACCATTTTCTCGACGGACAAGTAGTTCGCCCGGAATCCGGCCCAAACCGGAAAGTTTGTTGAAATTAAAAGTTTTATTTGGAGTTGATCAGATGTCTGATTTAGGGCAAGAAGACATGCTGAACCTTTATGTGAAAAAAAATTTTCTTCCCGGACATGTAGTTCACCCGGAATCCGGCCAAAACCGGAAAATTGTTAGAAGTTAAAGTTTTATTTCTAGCTGATTAAATAACCGATTTAGGGGTAAGAAGAGACGCTGAATCCGTGTGTGACAATCATATTTTACCCGGACATATAGTTCGACCGGAATCCGGCTGGAGTCGAAAAATTTGTTATAAGTTAAATTTTTATTTGAAGTTGATTAGATGTTCATCATTGGGGAAAGAAGATACCCTGAGTTCGTTTTTGAGCTTTCTTTTTTCGCCGGACAAGTAGTTCTAGAGTTCGGCCGAAACCGGGAAATTGGCAGAAGTGGCAGGAACTTTTCGTCAAAACAGATATGACTTATACGGGTAAACACACATGCTGAATCCATATCTGAACTTGGTTTTCTCAGATGATTAGCTATTTGGCCTTAATCTGTTTCTGAATTTTAATTGTAAGAATGTTCAAGGATTCTGGCGATGACTGGATCTGGCTAAGACAAGACCCAGTTGTCTGGATCAGATATTGAATTTTTGGGATCCCATCGAAAAGCTTGGTCTTGTTTTGTATATACTGTGCAAATGCCAAACTAATAGGCTGCGCGTGATAACTTCACTGATTCATCCCAAACGACAAGTCACTGGTTGCGACGGTGGCATCGTTCCCGAGAGGTTACCCACTCCTCGGCACTTGGTGTGCCGGCCATAAATTACGCGATTCGTCTTTTCAACACTTCCAAATATGTTGATTTTAATATGTATGTCGTGTTTATTCTATTCTATTGTTTTGTTCCGTTCTTGCGGGGTCCCTGAAAGGAGCAAACGGGGACCATAGGTCCACTGTCACAAGTTTTGTAAGATTTAACACATTTGCGCATCCTTGTGTTAAACGTTGTGGGATATAAATGCTATGACCCCTTTAACTGTTAACTTTTCCCGAAATATAACATTTAAACGGGTCGTAACAGAACCAGGGGCGTCAAGACTGGGGGGGGGGGCGCCCCCCCCCCCCCCCCAATGCTGTCGGCCAGTCGGTAAAAATCGCGATTTTTAGTCAAAACAGTTGTTTTTTTTCACGAAAACAGTCGGTTTTTCTGAAAATTGGTCGATTTTTCGTCAAAATAGTGTTTTTTTTTCTGAAAATAAGTGGACTTTTCTGAAAATCAATCGATTTTTTTTCAAAAATGTCATTTTATTGTCAAAAACAGTCGTTTTTTCGGCAGAAAAAGTCGGTAAAAATTACCAGCCAGTCGGTAAATGCCTCGTCCTCCCCCCCAAACATTTTGGCTAGTAACGCCTCTGAACAGAACACATATCTTGGTATGTCTTTCTACTCAGACCTAAAATCGACAAGGCTTGGCCTAGTCACTGACTTTTCAGAAAAAGTACGGAAGTGTTCGGTACCCTAGTTTCCTGCAAGTGTGTGTATAACCGACATATTCTGGCACGTCTCTACAATGCTGTGGCTCTGCCGCATGTTATAGCTTTGTCACCACTTTGGCATATAATGCTACAATCCCAACATCAAACTATTAGATCTTATTATTATCGGTACGCCAAGTATCTGCTGAGCCTCCCCCCCCCCCCCATGGGCGAAGAAATACAAAAATCAATACAACGTACCATCTTGCCGACCCTGTGACTGCGATTGAGGCAAGAATAAAGAAGTTTGAAAGCTCATTAAACAGATCCCACGGTTTATATAATATATAACTGCAGTAAAAAGGCTTTCGCCTCTGTTAATTTCTCGAGACACTGTGTACACTAAATAGAATTTCAGCCAGGTGACGATCCACGCCTGCTTTAAACTGGTTGATATTTCGGCCTTTACGGCATTTTCGGGGAGATTATTCCAGTATTCCACTATCCGGTTTTTGAAGCTCCATTTTCCAATATCTTTTCGGCTTATACGACTCATTTACGTGCTAATGTTCGTATTCTCTTACATTGTTGTTATGTTGTAATGTTGTATAGCGTGTTGTTTTTTTCTCTTCTTTTAATAATATATTAATAATAATTCATTTATTTCCTTAATAGCATTTACAACTGCTAGCTGCGGATCGTCAACATAACGAATTACGAATCACGGCTGATTGATATTCTGACAGTTAAAATTACGAACAAAATCAGGCACAAACGAACATAAATACCTTTCGGTTGAGTTTATGGGGAGCTGAAGAAGTCGTGGCTTGTCAATGTTATCTAGTCTTCCCCTTGCCAGAGTTCGGTCTGGTCTGGTCTGGTCTTTTCTGTTTTGTTTACTCCGACTAGGTCCTCTCGGGCCAATTTTGATGGTAAATAAATTTTTTCATTTATTCATTCAAATATCCTGGGCATTCAATATAACATTTAATACAAGGTATGCGCAATCACGTGGTATCAGTTATCAGACTTCGGACGGCCTACTCTGCTTATCTGGTACTCTAGCGTTGGTTCAAGGGCTACTTACCAGCTACGATTTCAGTCAGTGACTGGGCGGTCTGCTGATCCTGAAGCTTTTCTTGGACCGGACTAGATGGCTCTTCGCTCAAGTCAACCTGACGCCGTTTCATTAACTGATCATCCTTCTTCTGTTTACGAAGTTCAACGTTCATATCTTGGCGACGGCGGCGCAGATCCTAGAAAATCAAATCACTTACAAAACGTTCCGCCAATCCGGGGGATGGGTTCAGTATCAGAAACGAACAGAAACTTAAAGAACCTCTCGCACTATTTACTCTTGAGCTCCCAGTATTTAAAAATAAATGAATACTCTAAGACTAGGTGTTGTATACATTATTTGAATATATGTTTCAATGGGGCTCAAGGAATATTTATTTTTATATTCCTTGTTTGTACGCGAAACTCAGATTATACAGAAAAGTTCCATGTTCAAGGCACAAGCATTACCCTTATGGAAGTTTCATCGTCCCTGGCAAAAATCACGGACAAGTGGAGACAGCCGCCGCATTATGTAACAAATTTTTTCCAAGTGGAGACTGAAAATTTTTTATTTCTAGTATGTATTATTTATTGCCTTTTTGCACTGGCCGGTCACAAATAAATTACTTAGCTACTTTAAAGAGCGCAAGTTTATGTATACTAAGGAAATTTAGCACATTTTCTACGTGTAGCCTACTAAAAAAAGGATTCATCTACTAAAAACAAGACCAAAGGTTTCGATGGGATCCCAAAAGTCTAATAATTGATGCAGATAATTGGGTCTTGTCTTCGCCAGACTAATCATCAGAGAAGCCCGTGTTCAGATATACCTCTATAAGCCATATCTATTTTGACGATACTGACCGAAACTTCCTGCTTTACTTCTGCCAAATTTCCGGTTTCGCCCGAATTCCGAGCGAACTACTAGTCCAGCAAAAAAAAAAAATCAGAAACGAATCCAGCGGATCTCTTTATCCCTATAAAAAAACATCTACTCAACTTTAAATAAAACTTCGACTTTCATCTAATCAACTTCAGATAAAACTTTCGCTTTAAACAAACTTTCCGGTTTTGGCCGGATTCCTGGCTAACTAGTTGTCCGGTCAGAAAATGGTTCTCATCATCGTGTTCAGCATGTCTTTTTACCCGTAAATCGAACATTTAATCAACTTCAAATGAAACTTTTACTTTTAACCAACTTTCCGGTTTTCACTGGAGTCCGGCCGAACTACTTGTCCGGCAAGAAAGTGGTTTTCACCATCGTGTTCAGCATTTCTCCTTACCCCAAAATCGAACATTTAATCAACTTCAAATGAAACTTTTACTTTTAACCAACTTTCCGGTTTTTGCCGGATTCCGGACGAACTACCTGTCCGACAAGAAAAGTGGTTTTCACCATCGTGCTCAGCATGTCTTCTTACCCCATAATCGACTATCACATTAGCTGTTTAAAAATATTTTGTTTGTCCTTAATTTGAAACCCCTCCCCCACCCTCAAATATAGGGCTACAGAGCCCAGCTTCGAACTTGACCTGTACTTGGACCCAAAGGATCCTCCCACCAAGTTGCATCAAAATATCTCAATCCCCTCGAGAGTTATCGTGCTGACAGACAGACGGACAACTTTTGCGATATCACAGGTATCCTTCCACTTACGTTTTGGTATCCCAAAAATAACTTGTGGGACCGCATCACTGGAACGATATCAACGGCCAATTCCAATTAATTTTCATATTAATTCCAACTTTTCAGGGAATCTGGTGACGGTCGGAAATTTCAGCAGGCTGGCTGGTTTCCTAATAGGCTTAAAGCAAGCCGCTTGGAGTAACAGTTTTATGCGACGCCAGCCATTCACGTAAATGTAAGAAAGTTTATGTCAATGGTTTCAAAGTCTTCAACGCTGCAAGGCCAACCGCATTAGTGGCAGCCTGTTCCGAGCATGATTTTTAACTATACCAAGAACAAATAATCAGACAGAACTTAAGTCTCTAGTTGCATGCAGCGACTATGAAAACCCCGACAAAACTGAGGGAAGCTAGAGGTATTTACTGTAGCTTTGAGCTGATGTTGATACCCGTTTAGTCCTCTTCCGTCTTCACCGTTGCTTATCGCACAAGAAATATTGAAGGAGGCGTACTCTGCGCGACGACCCGCTCTGGAGCGCGTCCATAGAACCAATCAGCTTTGACAGCTATATTTCCTCTTCAGCGACTTTAACAGCGATATAGCTATTTGTAGAGGTAACGAAACGTGATTTGGCGCGAAGCTAGTAACCTCCGCTCGTTTGAGTCGGGAGTCGGCCGCATTTTACTCGACTCAGCATGTTTGTATGACCGAGATAGGGAGACAGCAGTTCTATCTCGTTATTTTTTCTTGCTTCTTCTTATGTTGATCATCCATATTACCACGAGTATTAGACGAGAAATGCGAGTTTGTTGGTTAGTGATATTGGAGGGTCGTCAAGAGGAGCGTTTTCTGTAAGGAAGTCGAGTGTGAAGGTGTGGAATCATCTTCCCGAGAGAATCAGGGAGCCGGAGAACCAGTTTCTGTTAAAAATAAACTGAAACATTATTTTTGGTAGTTAGGAAAATGTGGAATATTATTTAGTATTTTATTTAAGATGAATTTTATTATTATTATTAGTGATTGAGGGTTGAATTGGGTGGATATATGGGAGGGGGAAGGGTCAAGAAAAAGAAAAGAGAAGGTCAGACGAGAAATGTGTGTTATCGTTTGTAATGAGTGAGTGAAAGTTGTGCACTCCCGCACACGAAACGGTTGTGCCCTTCTTGGGAGCGTTATGTTTGTTCTTTCGTTTAAGCAATGCTGAAATTAAAATGAACTGATATTGGATCCTATCTACTCTTTTGGCAGACTAGCCTCTAGCTTAGTTGAAGGAAAATCGCGTTTTCTACGTCATACAAATCCCCGGACGGTGATAAGAAGGAAAGATTCCAAAAAGAAATTTCATTGGTGAATGGATGCTTAACGAAAACGAAAGTCTTTTAAAGTGGATCCTTTTGGGAAAGGGAGGTCAGCTTAACAACACAAGTTAGAACAACCCAGTTGTGGGTGCTATTTCTGGGATCCCAAAACGCAAGTGATCGCAAAAGTTGTCCGTCTGTGAGCAGGATAACTCTCGAAGGGAATGAAATATTTTGATGAAACTTGGTATGAGGGTTCTTTGGGTCAAGGGAAAGGTCAAGTTCGTAGATGGGCACTGGAGCCCTACATTTAGGGTTGGGGGAGGGGGTTCAAATTAAGGGGCAAAAAAATATATTTTAAACAGCTAATGATGTAGTCAATTAAGGGGTAAGAAGACATATTGAACACGAATATGAAAACCGTTTTCTCACCGAGCAAGTAGTTCGCCCGGAATCCGGCCAAAACCGGAAAGTTTGTTAAAAGTAAAAGTTTCATTTGAAGTTGATTAGATGTTCAATTTAGGGGTAAGAAGGCATGCTGAACACTTATATGAAAATCATTTTCTACCCGGACAAGTAGTTCGCCCGGAATCCGGCCAAAAATTTGTTAACAGCAAAAGTCTTATTTGTAGTTAATTATATGTCCAATTTAGGGGTAAGAAGAGATAATGAATCCGTGTATGACAATCGTTTTTTACCCGGACATAAGAGTTCTCCCGGAATCCGGCTGATACCGGAATCTGTTTTAAGTTGGAAGTATTATTTGCAGTTGATTAGATGTTTGATTGAGGGGTAAGGAGATGTGATGAATTCCGTTTTTGAGCTTTATTTTTTTGCCGGATTAGTAGTTCCGGAATTCGGCCGAAACCGGAAATTTAGCATAAGTAACGTAGGAATTTTCGATCAGTTTCGTCAAAACAGATATGACTTATAGGGGTAAACACACTATTTGGCCTTAATGTGTTTCTAAATTTCAATAGTAAAAATGTTCAAGGAGTCTGGCGAAGCAAATACCCAATTGTATGGATCAAATGTTAAAATTTCGGGATCCCATCGAAACCTTTGGTCTTGTTATCGTATGACCTTTAATCGTAAAAAAAAACTTGTTAGCTTATATGTTTTATGGGGTTTCTATTCTTCTGTATTTTCTTTTCACTTTCCTCCTTTGTTTAATTTGCTACCTTGAATACACACTTTTAAGGGAAATTAAGCCACACCAAATTTTCAGGCGATAAGTTCACAAACATTTTCGATCTGAACAAGACCAGAGGTTTCAATGGGATCCCAAAAATCCAATATTTTGATCTAGACAATTGGGTCTTCTCTTCGCCAGGTCCAGTCTTCGCCAGACTCCTAGAACATTTTTAATATCAAAATTCAGAGACAGATTAAAGCCAAAGAGCTAATCGGCTGTGAAAATCAAGTGCAGATGTGGATTCAGCATGTGGGTTTACCCCTATAAGTCATATCTATTTTGATGAAAACTTCCTGCCTTACTTCTGCCAATTTTCCGGTTTGGATTGAATTCCGAAACTACTTCTCCGGTGAAAAAAGAAAGCTAAGAAACGAATTCAGCGTATCTTCTTTCCCGGATATCGAAAATCTAATCAAATTCAAATAAAAATTTTCCGGTTCCACCGGGTTCCGGGCGAACTATATGTCCGGGTAAAAACTGATTGTCATATACGGATTCAGCATCACTTCTTACCCCTATATCGGATTTCTAATCCACTACAAATAAAACTTTTACTTTTAAAAAAATTTCCGGTTTTGGCCGATTTCCGGACAAACTACTTGTCTGGCGAGAAAATGATTTTCACACAAGTGTTCAGCAAGTCTTCTTACCCCTAAATCGAACATCTAATCAACATCAAATAAAAATTTTACTTTTAACTAACTTTCCGGTTTTTGTCGGATTCCGGACGAAATACTTGTCCGGCGAGAAAATGGTTTTTATCACCGTGTTCAGCATGCCTTCTTACCCCGTAACTGACTTATCACATTAGCTGTTTCAAAATATTTTGTTTGTCCCTTAATTTGAACCCCCTACCCCACCCCTAAATGTAGGGCTACAAAGCCCATCTACGAACTTGACCTGTCCGATGGCCCAAAGAATCCTCACACTAAGTTTCATCAAAATATCTCATTCCCTTCGAGAGGTATCGTGCTTACAGACGGACGGACGGACAACTTTATCGATGTGATAGGTATCCTTCCACTTGCGTTTTGGGATCCCAAAAACTACCGGATTTGTACTATAACCTAAATTCAGTCCATCCAAGTTTGCTGCAGAAAGCGAAACAAAATTTCCAGCACGCACAGAAAATCAACTATTTATCTCTTGCATTTTCTGAGAAGAATTCAAAGCTTTAGCAAAATAATAAGAATAATCGTATGATCTTCAATACTTTATGTAGGATACAGGCTTGTCCATGACCTATTTCTACTCCTATATTAAGGCCCTTTTCAGTTTGATCAGACAATTTTCTTCGTTCCTAATATTAAACAACATTTTTTATTTATAAAATGTCCTGTTTTCAGCGAATTCCGGCAAAACTATGTAATCGGAAGAAAAACTAAGAAGGTTACGCATTGCTTTCTTACATTAATTAACATTAATCCACACTGTTATTCAATTAACATTCTTACAGAACTTAAAGTTTTACTTAAAAGCAAACTTATTTTTGCATCATTTAGCTGAATACACTGAGTTATTTGGATCCTGCTAAGAGATTTTTTGATTTTCCACTATCTGCATTCGTAGTATACCGTACCTCGGTATATAGTTATATGGGTAGCGAGGAGGCGAGTCATGTTCTCCTTAGTCTAGAGGCTACAACGCAGTACTAGAGAGTATAAGATCTATATAGTTTTATTCACTCACCACACTGTACAATGATAGATCTTCTATGAAATTCACGACCGGTAATCCATTCCAACGACCGTACTTGGTCTAACACAATATACACTTGGACTGCCACTTAGACTACGACTTAGACTGCCCAACTAGCGCGAACACCCTGGCTTATATCTTAATCTTAGAATTGTAGTTCGGCACCACAATTGTTGAACAATTGTGGGAGACACGAAAACTGCTGACTACTATTGTGTAGAACCACAATTCCGGTAAAGCACAAAAGTAGTTGCAGTACAAACTGTGAACAATAAAAGGTGCCTAGGGGGTTCTCACTTGCGGGGTCCAGTTAAAACTATTAAACAATGCGATACACCGTTATAAGTCGCCCGACCTGGGAGAAAACAGATCTCCCGATCTGTGTCAAGCGACGCTCCTAATACCTAGCCACAGACAAATGACACTCCTAATACCTAACCAAATACTTCGACTCTAGACGGCGGTTATACGCAGCGGGACTCAAAAACAGAATTAACTTGAGGTGCAAACCTCGGAATTCCACGTATTTACACCGATCAATATATAACGATATACAATAATACCTAGCGCAACTTACATACTATGATCGTGAGCATCGCGATCGCGGAACTCGAAAAACGTTTTTATCGCTAGGTTGGCTTACGGCCTCTAGCATCTGACGCCCCCCACGCCCGAACTACCCCATACACTGGCCACCATGTCCAACTTGCCGATTGTTCATAATTTGCACTGACCACACGATTAATTTTGGAATGCGGTGTCCAAACGAAACACGGAGCTGAGTCGCTTACTTGCGGCAATAAACACTGCACAGTTACTTTTGGTTCATAATCCTTCTAATGTTCCATTAACTCTTTGATGTAGAAGAGTTTTAATGTTTCGAATGTAGAAAATGTTCAGTATCGTGCTTCTGTCCAAAATAAATGCCATTCGTGATGTAGGCGTACGAAGGCTTTCTTTTAGTCGCTTTTAGTTCCGTTCCGGTGATGTCACTAGGTGTCACACAGAACCGGTGATAAGTCCAAAACGATAACTGAAGAAGGGTCTGAAATGTTCTTGATGAAGAATGGTGATAGATTCAAACCATTAACGATGATAGCACCATAACTGGTGATAAGTCCAAATTTTCCAGTTTTTGTTTTTGCCATGTAAACATGTGTCCAAAAGTAACGTGATGATATTCTTGACTTTCCTCTCCGCTTTCCGATTTTTTCGTCCTCGAAATGTTTTGCGCGCCGGTCAGTGCTGTAGACAGGCCAGGTTCTGGAGCAGGTCGGGTGCGTCGTCAGCCAGAAGAGAGTAACCAACGCCTCGTGCCTGGAAAATTCACGGCAGTATCAAATTCGAAAGGTAACAATTCCACGAGCAAAATAGATCGGGTTTTCCGATGTCATTTGCGACGATTATTCACCATAAAAGTTTGCCGAGTATACTGGTTTGCAATGAAGCATAAACTTTGCGTACTTTGGGGCTGATTAAATACAAACTGGCTAATAAATTGACATAAATCATTGTCTATTAATGAACTGTTAATATGATCCTATATACGTTGAACAATATTATATAACAGAAACGATACGAAATATACAAGTCGGTGTCTCGCATTGCCTTATGCATGCGGAGCTTCCGATACGAGTAAAACTACCCGAGCGCGGTCATAGGAGATGGCTCCTCATGTGTTTCATCGGCTAAGACTTTACGTAATTTCTTCAAGGACGATAAAGTTACTGAAGTTAATTAGAATTCGTCACTCTTCATCTGTATACATTATTATACTCTCATAACATTATTAACATGAATTATTAACACTGCTTACTCTATACTACTACACAGTTTTGGGCTGGATGTCATAACATTTGGGGCAGATGGAGCTTGTCGCAAAAAAACTAAATATCAACACGGTCAATGCAAGTGGCTGCGGTTGAGAGAATCGCTTTCGCCATACTATTTACTGTCGGTTGTGATTGGCTACAATCCACACTTGTGGAAGTCCGATTCTCGTCGTCAAACAATATTCTGCCCGTTTGACTTATTTTCCTCGTTTTAACTGGATTTTCTCGCGCTGGTCTAGAACGACAACTTGGGACTCTGTGATCCTTCTAAGTTTGCAGACTGATTTCAGTCTGTCTGGCTGAACCTTTCGTTTAATCGCTTAGGTTACTTATTATTTTACTGTTGAATCGGACGTCTAACTACAGCAGCAGCGCTAATGTCTGTTGGCAACTCATCATAATTCTCAGAGAAATGGGGAATACCTGGCTTCAGAGCATCATTGGCTCCCCTATATTCTCCCGAGTCTCGAAATGTATTCAAGTGCGTACTCACACTGCGTGAGCCGCAAGCGCGCAATAAACAAATTCTGCCGTTCCACGAGTCAGCAGTTTTTCCACAAAACTGATACGGAAATCTAACTGGATTTGGCGTATAACATGCGCGCTATTTCTGGGTCACTGTGCTTGGCGGTTATCAAGGAGTATTGTCTCCATGCTTCTCCTACCATGAAAGGAGGGTATCCTGCGTGCCATTCTGACCACGCCATGCCACCAACTAGGCAAATCCTGCCAACACAACCCAAACTGACGTCTACAAGATTCAACTAGAGCTGGTCGTGCTACCACGCGCAACACGAACTCGAGTAACCTATAGGGACTAGCAACCGTTCAGACAGCAGACGACATCGTTCGACTGACTTTCCAAGTAAAACATGCGGACAGACATCCCTCGCGACGAGACCTAACAGTAAGTTTACTCACTGAAAACGTATAAAATGACAATCATCGTGATTAACTATTAACTAGATATAATATGTTACTGAAATTACGTTATATATTATACAATACATATTATGAACTTATTATATCTTATACTTTCACAAGTCTAAAACAAATCAAAGAAGTAGGCTATTACTTTTGTTTCCGATCACATTTCCAAATGGCTAATCTTGACAAAATAAATTTTGCCAAAATATTTTTTTTCTTTTTTTCTTCGCCATTTTCACATGTGTTCCCTGCTTCTTAATCGTGATTTTTATCTTACCATTCTAGCACTATAAAGAAACTTCCTTTCTGTTACTACGTTAAAGACTTCTAAAAAACTAAAGACCGAAGCTGCCACCAGTTATACCGTTCCTCGGTATATAGTTATATGGGTAGCGAGGAGGCGAGTCATGTTCTCCTTAGTCTAGAGGCTACAACGCAGTACTAGAGAGTATAAGATCTATATAGTTTTATTCACTCACCACACTGTACAATGATAGATCTTCTATGAAATTCACGACCGGTAATCCATTCCAACGACCGTACTTGGTCTAACACAATATACACTTGGACTGCCACTTAGACTACGACTTAGACTGCCCAACTAGCGCGAACACCCTGGCTTATATCTTAATCTTAGAATTGTAGTTCGGCACCACAATTGTTGAACAATTGTGGGAGACACGAAAACTGCTGACTACTATTGTGTAGAACCACAATTCCGGTAAAGCACAAAAGTAGTTGCAGTACAAACTGTGAACAATAAAAGGTGCCTAGGGGGTTCTCACTTGCGGGGTCCAGTTAAAACTATTAAACAATGCGATACACCGTTATAGTAGTAAGGTTCAGAATATCTACGGCTGTCCCCACAGCGCAAATTCTATTATGGCGCGGAATATTTGAATCTGAACACAAAAGCGGATTTTCAGTGGGCGGCGATAAGCTTGGTGAACACTACTTAGTGCCTGATAAAAAAAAAAATCATAAATCTTTTTCGTGAAGCATACGACACAGGTAGTACGACAAATCTGACAGGGAAATTCCACTATTTGAAAACTGGTTGTTCGTGAATAGCGGAGCAACGAAATAACACATTTTCATCGGGTCTTCAAGCCTCTTTAAGTGAATAAGTGAGGGGTAACAAAACTGTCCCATCTCTGCCCTTTTCAGTTAAACTTTAATAAAGACTTACTTAAGTACTTAAGACATAATTAACTTAAGAAGACTGACAGAAGCAGAATGACTGACCCAGCACACCGACCTCCAACAGCTCAACCAAGACACTGTTCACATCACCGAATTTCTATTTTTCAACAGATTCCAGCTGAGCTATCGATCCCGTGGCAAAACCAAATAGACAAGTCAATTCAGCGATATATCTGACTGACCCCTATGTCAACACTTTATTCGCTCGACACGATATTTTCCATTCCGTAATTTGTATCTCCCTTCCCAACTAATCAATCTAGGGCTAATCGTAGGTAATCTACGAACTTGGCCTGTAATTTAATCACGTCCATGTCCACATCAAAACAAGACCAAAGGTTTCGATGGGATCCCCAATGAATATTTATCGAATACTTCACGGATACTTGATCCAGACAAGCGAATTTTGTAGATTTCCGGTCTTAACCAAACCCCTTTATCTTTTTGCTATAACCTATAACCAAGTCCAGACCTGGATTCAGTAAGCATGTTTACTCCCAACATGTCATATCTAATCGACTTCAGCCCAACTTGACCACTTGACCAAATTCCTCGTTTTAGCAGTAGTTGAAGCAAAAGAGCTGATGACACTGAGTGGCGAACCTTTCGATCCGAATTAGCGAGTTTTGGCAAATTTTGCCAGCTTATCCGTCAAGGAAATAAAGTTCAAAACCGGATTATGTCTAATCTAAGTTTAGTATATTAAAAGCTGCAACAGCATGTCTCCTCACCATATATCGACAATATCATAGGGTTTTAAAACTACGTGTCCTGCAGGAAAATAATTTTCATATTCTGATTCAGCGTGTCTTCTTACCCCTAGATCAAACCTCAAATCAACTTCAGATTCAACATTAACTATTCAAAAAATTTCCGGTTTTGCCGGATTCCGGCCGAACCACTTGTACGGCAAAAATAAATCTCATATTCAGGTTCAGCATGTCTCCTTAACCTTAAGTCGAACCTCTAATCAACTTCAGATTAAACTTTCAATTTTCGCAAATTTTCCGAATTTGGTCTGATTCCGGGTGAACTACTTGTCCTGCGAGAAAATAATTTTCAATATTCGGATTAAGCATGTCTCCTTACGCCTAAAACGAATATCTCATTAGCTTTTAAAAATATTTTTTTTTCACCCCTTAGTTTGAAACCCTCCCCCACCCCTATAGGGCTACAGAGAGCCAATCTTCCAATCTGATCTATACTTTGACCCAAAGAGTCCTCGTGCCAAGTTTGAATAAAATATTCATTCCCTTCAAGAATTACCGTGCTAACAGTTAACGTGCGACAGACGGACAACTTTTACGAAATCATAGGTATCCTGTCACTTACGTTTTGGGATCCCAATTAGGGGGGCTGTCCTGCGTTAGCCCATCACTTCTGTTTGGACGCCCAGAAAGTGCCCCACATATTACGTAGGAAATTCTCGAGACTTTCGCTTTCTTATAAGAAGTACAAATCGCAGTAGGTATAGTTTATATTCCAATATTCTAACATACGTCCTCTTGCGGCTTTCTTAAAGGACTCCTCGTACTTATTCTGCATCTTATATTGTCCCTAGCTCCCATTTGGAATTATAGGCTTAAGAAATCCCTGCCCTTCGCCATTATTTCGTTTTGCACCTATAATACGTTTTGTTAGTACTTTTTCGGCCGAACCGAGTTTGCCAGTCCAGCACCGCAAACTAGCAAAAACTGCTAGGTCCGCCAACAAGTTTTTGGGATCCCAAAACGTAAGTGGAGGGATACCTATGGCTTCCTGAAAGTTGTCCGTCTGTCTGTCCGTCTGTCAGCACGATAATTCTCGAAAGGAATGAGATATTTTGATGAAACTTGGTGTGAGGACTCTTTAGGTCAAAGGAGAGGTCGAGTTCGTAGATGGGCTCTGTAGCTCAAAATTTACGGGTGGGGGAGGGGGTTCAAATTAAGGGGCGAACAATTTTTTTTTAACAGATAATGAGATAGTTGATTTAGAGGTAATATTTTCTCGCCGAACAAGTCGTTCGCCCGGAATCCGGCCTAAACCGTAAAATCTCTCAAAAGCCAAAGTTTTATTTAAAGCTGATTAGATGTTCGATTTAGGCGTAAGAAGACATGCTCAACATTTATATGAAAATAATTTTCTCGTCGGACAATTAGTTGTCGCGGAAACCGGCCGAAACCGGAAAATTTGTTAAAGTAAAAGTTTTACCTGAAGTTTATTAGATGTCCGATTTAACGGTAAGAAGACATGCTGAATCCGCTTTGACAATAATTTTCTACCCAGACATAGTTCGCCCGGAATCTGGCTGAAACCGGAAAATTTGTTAAAAGTTAATTTTCTATCTGAAGTTGATTATTTGTTCGATATAGGGTAAGGAGATACGCTGAATTCGTTTTTGAGCTTTAGCTTTTGTAAGACAAGTAGTTCGCCCGGAATCCAGTCGAAACCGGAGATTTGGCAGAAGTAAGGCAGGAAGATTTGATCAATTTCGTCAAGAGGATTAGAGGTGTAGCCTAGGGGTAAATATACACATGCTGAATCAATGTAAGTAATTAAGTAATTTATTTGTGACCCGCCATTTTGAAAAGGCGGAGTAAATGAAGAAAATAAACAAAACACATAAACACACATATCTGAGCTTGGTTTTCTCAGATTAGTCATTGGTCTTCTTCTGTTTCTAAATCTTAATAGTAAAATGCTCAGGAGTCTGGCAAAGACCGGATATCTACAAGACCGATTTGTCTGGATCAGATATTCAATTTTTGGGATCCCGTAGAAACCTTTGACCTTGTTCAAAACAGGGGAAGGAGAAGCTTCAAAATGTTCTTTAACGTTTTGGAATAATTAGATTAGTAGGCCACCAGGTTTATCTTGTGTTTCGGGCTCCTTTTCTTTAGCTTGATTTTCCTTCTACAACGTCGTGTACAGTTTTCAAACATTTTCCGTCAAGCCTTCGCAAGTCCGGACTGAGTCGACAAGTGTCAATAAGAAAATTCGCTAAATCCACTGAGAAAGTATTAGTATTTCGAAAAGCGATATTTCAGAACCATTTTATACAATACGATACGAATTTATTAGGTCAAATAACATAATAGTTAAATAAGACCCAATCAATAATTTATAAAACATACTGTCACTTACTCATTAAAATGCTTTACAAAATTTTGACAAAAAGAAGATCTATACCGGTTAGAAGCTGATGGTTTGCAGGGCTCTAATTTATTTTGATACCTCGTGTTATATCCGGTTCGTGCCGGTTCCGGTAGCAAATCACGATGCTTACTTGATAGGGCAACAAGGCTTACTATACCTAGGAGCTTTATACCTTCCTTATAATTCGTGTACTCCTGGCCCGATATCACACGAACAGCTCGCTTCTGCACATTCTCGAGGTCATTGCTTTGTTAGGTCAACAGATCATTTTTAGCCCGTCTCGGCTGTTTTCGCCCGCAATCGGACCCCCTGGCTTTAATGAGAAACACAAGAAGCCTGCATAACCCGTTTTTATGGCACGCAATTTTTGCCAGTCAGTCGGTCTGTCGGTCCCGAATAGTTCAGGCACTTCCACATAAGCTAGGACGATGAAACTTGGCAGGCGTATCATGTACCCGATCAGAATAAATAGGAAATAGTCTCCCGGATCCGACCACCTGGGGGAGGAAGGAGGGAGGGGGAAGCCGAAAAATTGAGGTATGTTTAACTTGCGAACGGGTGATCTGATCTTGATGAAACTTGATATTTAGGATGACCTCGTGTCTCAGACGTCCCACTTTAAATCCGGACACGATCCGATGACACTGGGGGGAGCTGGAGGAGGGAACCCAAAATCTTGAGAAACGCTTAGTGGAAGGATCGGGATGAAACTTGGTGGGAAGAACAAGCACAAGTCCTAGATACGTCATCGCCGTAACCGGACCGGATCCGGGCACTGTGGGGGAGTAGGGGGTCCGGATTTCTAGCGATCCCGCGACTTCAGTATACATCCATGTGCTAGGACGATGAAACTTGGCAGGTATGTCAGGGATCCGAACAGATTGACTTGAGAGTAGTCGTTTCCCGGTCCGACCATCGTGGGGAGAGTGGATGGATGGGGAGTCCGGAGCCTAGTGTCAGATGGGAAGAGCTATCGCCTCAGATGTTCTGTGTCAAGTCCGGGTCGGATCCGATACCTGTTGGGGGATGGGGGACCGGAAAACTCATGAAACACTTAAAGCAGAGGGATTGGGACGGAACTTAGTGGAAGGAACAAGCATTAGGCCTAGATACGAAACTGATGGAGCCAGATGGTATAGGGCTCTGTGGAGGGAGTTGGAGGGGGTTTCCCGGAATTCCGGTAGTAGCGAGTTAGAACAGTTCCAGAAGTACTAAGACAACGAAACTTTGCAGGCATATTAGTAACCCGACTTAATTGACTTAAGAACCCGACACAACATGCCCCCGGAAACTTCCGTTCCTAGATCCGAGCATTTTTGGGGGAGCGAGGGAAGTGAAATATGGAAATTGACTTGTGGTCTGATTCAAAAACTAACGGGTGATAAGAATGGATGACCTGGACATTCAAAACATGAGTTCGAACTACATGCGACCACGGTTGGGGGAATTGGGGGGGGGACTTTTGACATTTGACATACTTAGTGGAATACTCAGGAATTTTCCGATTGGCTAATGCTGAACCACGTAAGACCGAATAAAAATGACATAAATTCACTTTCGGTTTTCAAGACAGCAAGAAGTGAATGTGATTTTATCTATTGGACTTGGTTCGAAACTAGCCAATCAGAATATTCCTCAATATTCCCCAAAATAATCTGATTGGCTAGTACCCTCAAACTGATTTCAACTTGGGTGCGAGACTAGCTGGTATTCGAAACTGGCACCAGTATCAATGTTAAACGGCAGAAACCCAGCTAAATCTCGGTCTCAGAGCGATTTCCGGTACTAGCTGGTACCGAGTATTAGCTAAAACCCGTTGTGAATGGGCCTGATTGATAGTTACTATTGTTGGAACACGGTGGAACACGCTCTATGTAAGACAGCCTCCAAAAAACAGGTTCCCTTCCTCACCCCATTACGCATAACGTCTTACCATTACCCATTACCGTCTCGGCAGAGGGATTTAAAGAAAGCCCTATACTTTATTTTGGTATCTCTAAACATCTTTTACACATTTCTGTTTATCTCTTGTCCATTTTGCGAAAGAAACTCGTGTTTTCAGACATTCTTTGGAGAAGCTTCTGCCGACTAATTGTTAACTTGGACCTCTCTGTAGAGTTTCCCGTCACAATTTACAGAAAGAGTTTCTGACGAGGTCATCCCCCCGACCCGACCCCCCACGGAAGTTGACTGGGAATCGTATCTGATGGCGTTAAAGCACAACTCTACTAGAAATGATCTTTTCATGATAAACTGCTTCAGGAATATCGTTTTCCGAAAATACCAATAGCCTACTTGCCCCGTGGAATTGGCGATTTTCTTGTTGGCGATTGTCGACTCTATCCACACTTGCCGCTCTCCGACGCAGAGGTTGGGCGCAAAATATTTGAAAAATGTGCGCATTGTGGTTAAGAAGTGGGAAAAGACAAGCAAAACGCCAAGACCCTTATAAACTGTACCCTCCGAAACCACATAAAAAAAATTGGTCAGTGTTCATTCGTCAATTGGGTAACTGAACCGTGAAACAGTTTGCCAGCAGAAGTTGTTGATTCAGGTATCCAAACGTTTAAGGTGGTATAGTCGACAACCCCATTTTACTCAGTTGCTTTTGTAGTTTTAAAATTTGTTTACTTTTGTAGTGTGTCAGTTTCTGAGTGAAGTGTATATCTAATCCGTTGGTACTTCAGTAGTAATGGCGACAAGCTAAAAGCTAACGCCAAATATAATAATAAATAAATAAAAACAGGAGTCTGAATTTGCCACGGAAAATGCAACATACGACAAAGAAGATGGACCTGTTATTCTAGCCCAGAACAATAGAATGACTCGAGCCTACGTTAGCCCAGAAAATACCCATGGAAGCCTGTAACGTATCCCCCCCCCCCCACCAAGCACAATCAGTAAAACTTCTGAACATGCCAACCACTTACGTTCAGTGAATCGACACAACCTTCCAATTATCCAGCCTTATGTGAACTTTGAAACAAGAAGAAGGGAGGTTGAACATAATATAATGAAGGCACAAAACGTGATTTTCCGGGGTTTTCTTGATCAGCTAATTGAAGGTGTTAAGCGAGGGATTTAGAGAGAAAATGGAAATTTTATTCATCCCTAGCTTAACACCTTAGCTTAACACCTCTACCGGCTAGCATCAGGGAGTCTGTCGCTTTATACGGGTTTAAAAAGAAACTGAAAACTTTCCACTTAACTAATACGAGTCTTTTTATTTTTTTATTCTTTCTTTTCTTTCACAGTTGTTCGGGGTGGGGGGCTGAAACTAGTAAAAGTAAATATTAAGGATTTTTGTTGGGTTGTGTTCATGTTTATTTGTTTCTTATTTAAGTCACAGGCTAGGTGGATAATTGTAAGTTGTTGTGTTTAGTTATTTATTTATTAGATACAAGTAGTATTAGTAAATTGCAGCACAAGTAGCACAGCAATAGGATTTTTGTCATGTTACTTTATTTTATTTCCAATCTTTTGGTTAAAAATAAAAACCTACCTACCTCAGAGGGATAATTAGCTGGCCAAGAAAACCACGGAAAACCTCGGTTTTTGCATATAAATAGTGAAAATTGTTCTTTTTTCTCTACTTCCTTCAGACTGGCTTCAAACCTTTGCTAACTGACCTGGCGGACGATGGTTTATTCTACAAAACGATTATCATCCACCAGAATGCCACGACAGGGGATAATTAGCTGGCCAAGAAAACCACGGAAAACCTCGGTTTTTGCATATAAATAGTGAAAATTGTTCTTTTTTCTCTACTTTCTTCAGACTGGCTTCAAACCTTTACTAACTGACCTGGCGGACGATGGTTTATTCTACAAAACGATTATCATCCACCAGAATGCCACGACAGGGGCGTAATTTGCTAGCAACTGTCCCCCCAGACCCCAGTCCCCCCCCCCCGCTTGATGTTTGCCCCCCCCCCCCCCCCCCCAGCTGAAATTTAGCGTCTTCGAAACTCTCGTCGAAACTAAGATAGGCCTACAGAATTCAAGCATCCACAGAAACAGATCGGTTTTCTTTAGTATACCTTTGTCTTTTTGGTAAGATTGGAACACGGAAGCCTTGAAACTTTTATAGCGATCTGCATGCGCTATGCAGGGTTAAACACGTCTATGTCAGACGACCGACTAAGTGATCTTTTAGTCATTGGTACCCAACCTGTAAAAGCGAATAAGCTTGACGTCAATCGCGCAATGGACAGTTTCGAGAATTTGAAGAAGCGTCGTTTCGCTCTGTTCGATTAGTAAAATATCTCTTTGTTTCTTTGTTTTTATTACGTTTTTCTTCTTGGAATAAAACTGCTCATTTTCACTTGACTTGGGAAAATCGGCTCCAACTTTGCCCCCCCCCCCCCCAGGATTTTGACGAAATTACGTCCCTGGCCACGATAGCCCGATTGAACTGGAAGATAAACGCGGAAAAAATGGGCAACCGGCAACACATTCAGAGGAGGGGGGGGGGGGGGGGACTTCAAAACAGGGACAGATTCTTACCTCCATATCTTTGCCTTTGTTCTTAAAGAGACGGGTGTGTTCATTGTCAGCCGGCATCCTGGCGAAATAAGTCCAAACTATAGTTCAAAGGCTGAGACTGACAAGAGCCTTGATTGTTTCTAAAAAAGAAAAAAAAAATCAAAGAGAACGAATATTTTAAGACACAATAGTTGCGTTTTTGCAGATACCATGGTATCTGATACCATTGTCGACAGTCGTTTTTGCAGTTATCGTGGTATCTGATACCACGGTCAAAAGGCACTATATTACTACTAATTTCCGTGACATGGGGATGTGAACTGGTTAGATGAATTGCCTTCGGGCGGGATCACTGTTCCTATGGCCGGCTCCTACCAGACTGTTGTAGTGGTTTGCGAACTCTGTTCACAAGCCCCTCGGTAGCTCAAATGGTAGAGCACCTGCCTTGTAAGCAGAGGGTCCTGGGTTCAAATCCCGGCTGAGGAGCATTTTTCTTTTTCAGTTCACTACTTATAAAAAAAAAGGTCAAAAGGCGATTTTGCAGTTATCGTATTATCTGGCCAGTTATCGTGGTATCAGATGTCAGATACCACGGGACCGTGGTAACTGGTCGTCATATCACAAAAAGTCATCTCACTTTCATCAGTTTTAGTCAAATTGGTGGGAAAGAAGTTTGGCACTTAGTGATGTGACTGAATATCAGTTTTTCTTTTGGGATGACTTCGAAAAGCGCAATTTCGGCAATTGTAGTTTTTGCAGAGCAACCGTATATCAGATACCACAGTTACTGCAACTGCAGATACAGTTACCGTGGTAACAACAGATACCATGGTATCTGCAAAAACGCAACTAATGAACCAAGGAGTTTGTCAAAAGATATGCAAAAAGTTACAGCCCAATGCAGAAGGTTACAGAAATCGAGTGGTTGCCACTCCCCAGCCCCTGCTATACCCTTTCCTGGAACCTACACAAACCATCGGTGTCGGCCATAAATTCAGCGACTCCCGCTTCTAAACATGCTGATTTTAATGTCCTAACACGTGATAACCAGTGCCGTCACCGGGCACTTGCCGTACACTAAAATGGAGAGTGGACCACCCCTCGATAGTAATCCAATTATAGGGTTGCTAGCTATTTCGAGGGCGTGTCACTGAAGCGATTTGTTTCCGAAGTCTTCTACTAAGTCGGTAACTATCGTTTGTTCCCTGGTAGATGGCTCACTTTCGTGCAGTGTGACAAACAACATTGCAACCTTGAGCTGTGTGGTCAGCGTCACTAGAGGGTATAAGTGAAAAACTGGGGCTGAAGAAGGTTGCAATGCCCATGCGCAGACAGAGACAAGATCTCGCAGTCATAACTATTTTACTCGCCGTCGACAAACCTGTGGTCACAAGAATAGAACAATAAAAAATAACTAGGCTACTCCCGAAATGAAAGTTCGGATTATTCAAAACTAGGCAAAGAAAAACCAGCCGTGCATATTCACAACATCACTACCAAATCCCTAAGTGAAACAAGAGCTACGAGCTCATATGGCACTTGTTGCGAATAGGTGGTGTGAGAAAAGATAAAGTAATACTGAGCATTTTCTCGTAAATTCTGGCACCCCTCCACGCCTTGCTCGGATCCTGTCCGGACCCTAAAACAGGGATCCGTTTTTGCCGGCTAAAATTGTTTTTGCCATACCGGCGGTTTTAATCGGATTTTATTAATAAAAAACGATTTTTGCCGGCTAAAACTGGCTAAAATCAAATCGCACTGATCTTTTCTACGTATCAATCTTTACTGTTGTTCCTTCGTTGTTTTCCGACTATTTTTCAACCAGGGTTGATTCCCGGACTGATTAGCAAACTTCTTTCACCCCAAATATCAGGGCAAGCGACTCAAAGAAGATCACCTTGAAAAAGCCTGGGAATGGTTACGATCACGAGACACCGAGTTCTCCCTACTTCGCATCCAGTTCGCGGGCAGAGGTGACCCGTTTCCCCGAGAGCATTTTTTGTGATGAAATCATGGTGAACATAGACCCGGTCACGTTCTGGAAATCCATGACATCTAATCCCAAAATCAAGCAGGAGTTTGTAGAGCTAATGCCTGTTCTCCAGCTCTGCCCATCTAGTTCTGCAGGTTTAGAACGCCTGTTCCCGAGCCTGAAGATTATACATACCGACCTTCGTAACAGACTCAGCGTGGAGAAGGCTGAAAAGCTATTGTTCTCTTTTCGTAGCCTGGGAATCAAAGGCAGTTCCACCAGGGACCCATAAATTTCCTGTAATGACTCGCCATTCAGGGGGCTTGTCATTTCCTATGCTTCTATGTTGCTATGTTGCCCGAGCCTGACCTAGTTTCCAAAAATTCCGCTTGGGTCGAATCGGCGTTCTTGCTCAGATAGACAAAATTTGTTGGGACTATTCAGCATGCCACCAGGTACCTAAGCTAGGACAAAAGATCCAGGATACTCTTCCATTTCAGAGAAATATTCCTAGTTCAGCACAACAGCTGTGAAAAATTTTGTCTATCTGGATAGTCGGGTATTTTATCCCCGTGGGTATTTCTCGAACTATCTGGTTCCACCAAGAAAGAAAAATCAGCAAAGAAAAATCAGCAAATGTGCAGGTGGGCACCAGGTACCAGGTGCATCGCTTGCACAACATTCTACAGGTTCAGCCATTGGGGTTACCGACTCTGATTCGGAAAGTGCTGACGATATCCAGGGGCGTCCCGACACCTTCCTGATCGGGGGGGTGCAGCTTCAGAATTTTACCGGAATTGTTCGAGGTTTTACCGAAATTTCAAAAACTCGAGAATACTATTGTTTTCTGACTTCGATTATGTATTGTAAATAAGAGCAAACAAAAAACAAGACCGAAAGTTTCGATGGGATCCCAAAAATGTAATATTTGATCCAGACAATCGGGTCTTATAGAGGTCCAGTCTTCGCCAGACTCCTTGCGCACCTTACTAATAGATTCAGAAAAAAATTAAGGCAAATGGTAATCATCTGAGAAGACCAAGTTCAAATATGGATTCAGCGTGTGTGTTTACCCCTATAGCCTGCGTCATACCTACTTCGAAAAAAGTTCCTGCCTTACTTCTGCCAAATTTCCGGTTTCAGCCGGATTCCGGGCGGAATACTTGTCTTGCAAAAATTGAAGTTCAAAAACGGATTCAGCGTATCTCCTTACTCCTATGTCGAACTTCTAATCAACTTCAGATAAAACTTAAACTTTTAACACATTTTCTGATTTCAGCCGGATTCGTGGCGAACTATGCGTCCAAGTAGAAAATGATTGTCATACACGAATTCAGCAAGTCTTCTTATCCGTAAACCGAACACCTAATGAAATCCATATTAAACTGTTACTTTCAACAAATTTTCCGGTTATGGCCGGATTCCAGGCGATCTACTTGTCCGGCGAGAAAATAATTTTCATATTCGGATTCAGCATGTTTCTCTATCCTAAATCGAACATCTAATCACCTTCAGATTAAACTTTTATTTTTGAAAAATTTTCCGGTTTTGACCGGATTCTGGACGATCTACTTGTCCGACGAGAAAATCTTGTTCATATTCGGATTCAGCATGTCCCCTTACCACTATGTCGTACAACTAACCAACTTCAGATAAAACATATAGTTTTAACAAACTTTCCGGTTTGACCGGATTCCGGGTGAACTACTTGTACGGAGAGAAAACGGTTTTCATATTCGGTGTTCAGCATGTCGTCTTACCCCTTAATCGACTATCTTATTACCTGTTAAAATATATTTTTCGCCCTTTAATTTGAAACCCCTCCCCCTCCCCTAAATATGCAGCTATCGGGCCCATTTACGAACTCGACCTTTTCCTTGACTCGAAGAATCATCACACCAAGTTTCATCAAAATATCTCTTTCCCTTCGAGAGTTATCGTGCTGACAGACGAACGGACAGACGGGCAGACGGACAACTTTTGCGATGTCATAGGTATCCCTCCACTTACGTTTTGGGATCCCAAAAGGCTCGTGAACACTTAAAACAAACAAAAATCTGACATTTAACACACCCTGCAGATTTATTCGTCGCGTTTTAACCATTCTCCATTTGTCCACACACATCCAATTTCACACTCATCAACCAGATCTGTTTCATAGACGATGAAAAGACGCTGGTCAGCCATGATTGTTGAACGCAAGGTGGTCTTAACCAGCTTCATCTTGTAAAAATTCGTCCTCCTTTTGCTGAGATAACAGGGATTGTCTTAGCCAGCTTGAACGCTTTCCATACTAGTGGTAACACGTCTTTCAGTTGACCTCGAATATATCTTCAACTTTCGAGGCTCTCCCGGCGACTTTCTCCATCATATCGAAATAAGGCTAATTCGTTTTTTAACTCTTCTCGGTTCACCCGTATCACCGGAAAGGAGTTGAGAAAACTGTCGACGCTTTTCGGATTTAGATTCAGCCGAATTCCGGTAGAATCTGTAGGGTAAACTACGGTAGATTCCCTGAGACAAGTTCCGGTAGATTTCTTGTGAAAGATATCGCACAAATTCCGGCAAAATTCCGGTAGATTCCCTGAGCCAAATTCTGGTAGATTCAATGGGGTAAATTCTGGTCGATTCCCTGAGACAACTTCCGGTAAATTCCTTGTGAAAGATTTGGCACAAATTCCGGTAGATTCCCTGAGCCGAATTTCGTAGATTCCCAGAGGTGAATTCCGGTAGGATCCTGAGACAAGTTCCAGTAGATTCCTTGTGATAGATTTCGCAATAAAACCGGTAGATTCCCTGAACCGAATTTCTTAGATTCCGAGGGTAAATTCCGGTAGATTCCCTGAGACAAGTTCCGGTAGATTCCTTGTGAAAGATTTGGCACAAATTCCGGTAGATTCCCTGAGCCAAATTTCGTAGATTCTCAGTGGTAAATTCCGGTAGGATCCTGAGACAAGTTCCGGTAGATTCCTTGTGAAAGATTTCGCAATAATTCCGGTAGATTCCCTGAGCCGAATTTCGTAGATTCCGAGGGGTAAATTCCGGTAGATTCCATGACACAAGTTCCGGTAGGTTCCTTGTGAAAGCTTTAGTGTAGATTCCCTGAGCAAAATCCGGTATGTTCCCTGAGCAATAATCCGGTAGATTCCCTAAAAATCATCAAGTTCGGGTGAAACTGACAAATTTCAACTGACAAGTTCCGGTAGATTCCTTGTGAAAGATTTCGAAATAATTCCGGTAGATTCCCTGAGCCGAATTTCGTAGATTCCCAGGGGTAAATTCCGGTAGATTCCATGACACAAGTTCCGGTAGGTTCATTGTGAAAGCTTTAGTGTAGATTCCCTGAGCAAAATCCGGTATGTTCCCTGAGCAATAATCCGGTAGATTCCCTAAAAATCATCAAGTTCGGGTGAAACTGACAAATTTCAACTGGCGCGGCTTCGCCGCACCAGTCAAAATTTACCGGAATTTTTTTTCCACAGGCTTTCTGGGGGGGTGCAGCACCCCCCCGACACCCCCCCTCGGGACGCCCCTGACGACATCATGTTGGGAGACCCCTGAACTAACGAGGAAGTTTTCGTTTTGTTTTACTATTGAATGTCTGCTCTATAGTTTGAACGATGTGACTTAATGGACATTTAACCTTAGTTGGTTAATTTATTTCTGCCATAGTCGAAGCTGATTTCGTTTTAGTGATAACAGTGCAATGAGGCAATTTTTGGGATCCCAAAACGTAAGTGGAGGGATACCTATGACATCGCAAAAGTTGTCCGTCTGTCCGTCTGTAAGCACGATAGCTCTCGACGGGAATAAGATATTTTGATGAAACTTGGTGTGAGGATTCGTTGGGTCGGCGGACCAGTCGAGTTCGTAAATGGGCTTTGTAGCCCTACATTTAGGGGTGGGGGAGGGGGTTCAAATTAAGGGGCAAACAAAATATTTTGAAACAGCTAATGTGATAGTCGATTATGGGGTAAGAAGACATGCTGAACACGATGAACCATTTTGTAATCGGACAGGTAGTTCGCCCGGAATCCGGCCAAAACCGGAAAGTTTGTTAAAAGTAAAAGTTTTCTTTGAAGTTGATTAGATGTTCGATTTAGAGGTAGGAAGACATGCTGAAGACGATGGTGAAAACCATTTTCTCGACGGACAAGTAATTCGCCCGGAATCCGGCCCAAACCGGAAAGTTTGTTAAAATTAGAAGTTTTATTTGGAGTTGATCAGAAGTCCGATTTCGGGCAAGAAGACATGCTGAACTTTTATGTGAAAACAATTTTCTACCCGGACATGTAGTTCGCCCGGAATCCGGCCAAAACCGGAAAATTGTTAGAAGTTAAAGTTTTATTTCTAGCTGATTAGATAACCGATTTAGGGGTAAGAAGAGACGCTGAATCTGTGTGTGACAATCAGATTTTACCCGGACATATAGTTCGACCGGAATCCGGCTGGAGTCGGAAAATTTGTTATAAGTTTAATTTTTATTTGAAGTTGATTAGATGTTCATTATTGGGGAAAGAAGATACCCTGAGTTCGTTTTTGAGCTTTCTTTTTTCGCCGGACAAGTAGTTCTAGAGTTCGGCCGAAACCGGGAAATTGGAGAATGGCAGGAACTTTTCGTCAAAACAGATATGACTTATACGGGTAAACACACATGCTGAATCCATATCTGAACTTGGTTTTCTCAGATGATTAGCTATTTGGCCTTAATCTGTTTCTGAATTTTAATTGTAAGAATGTTCAAGGATTCTGGCGATGAATGGATCTGGCTAAGACAAGACCCAGTTGCCTGGATCAGATATTGAATTTTTGGGATCCCATCGAAAACTTTGGTCTTGTTTGTTTGAGAAATGCAGCAAAAAAGTTTAACAGATTATTTTCGAATAAAGCAGCCGCTTGGATCAGTTAATTAAGCTTGTTTGAGTTCTTCTAGGTTTCTTTAATACCTGAAAGAAGTATGACAGTCTCAGAATACCGGAGTGCTACCAAAATCATATAGCAGCAGTTGGAAATTTGATTTTAGCTAGTTATTTGATTTTATCCATGCCACTTGATTTCAACCATACCGGTAGAAATCACGCTTTAGCCGGTATTAACCGGCTGGTATTTTAGCCACCCGGGAACCCTGCCCTAAAATATCTCATCTAAGACAAACGATCTCTCTACTTTCCAAATTTCATTCAAATCACTCCACTCGTTTAACCCCTATGCGCGCCACAACCTTTCCGGGACTCCCCCTCTAACTCCCCATGGTCGAATACGACTCGGATACATAAACTTCGCATCTCTACTATCTCCTCTTCCCGTTCATCAAGTTTAGCTCGAACTCGAGCATATCTGCAAATTTCCGGTTTCCGCTTCATCCTCCTCCTACCTTGGTTGGATCCGGTTCGGACGCCAAATGACAAATCTAGGCCGCATAAGCTTGTTACTGTCCAACTTGCATCCCATTCGGCCCATCCGTTTGTTTTTTGTGCATGTCACAAAGTTTCCGGACCCCCCCCCCCAAACTCCCCCAACCATGGCCGCATGGAGTTCGGACACACGCTTTGCATATCTAGGTCATCAGTTCTTATCACCCATAACGTTTCACTTGAATAGGACCATTTGTTCGCAACCCGCAGAAGTCAGTAATTTCCAGGTTCCCCCTCCCTCAGCTCCCTGAAAAATGGTCGGAAGTCTTCCTAGGGCATTCGGCCTTAGCACATCTGGAAGTATCCTAACTCGCGATCACCGGAATTCCGGGAAACCCTCTCCAACTCCCCCGAAAGAGTCCCGATATGATCTGGTTCTGTCAAGAAGGTATCTACTGCTTATGCTTCCCTCCAAATCCCATCCCGATCGCTCCAAGCTAAGCGTTTCACAAAAATTCCGGTGCCCCCTACCAACCGTACCGTATCGGATACGGTCCCAACTTGACATGGAACATCCGAGACAATAGCTCTTGCCACTTATTAAGTTTCATTCAAATCCGATCGCCTGTTCAAAAGTTATAAATGCCGCTGGATTCCGGATTCCCCATCACTCCACTCCTCCCACGATGTTCGGAGCGTGCAAACGACTACTTTCAAGTCGGTCAACACGGATCCCTCATATTCCTGCCGAATTTCATCATCCTAGTACGTCGGAAAGCACCGAATTCGCTGGATCATCAGAATCCCCCCCCCCCCCAACTCCCACGACAGTCCCAGAATCCGGTCCAGTTATGTCAATGAAGTATCTAGGACTTGTGCTTGTTCTTCCCACCAAGTTTCATCCCGATCCCTCCGCTCTAAGCGCTTCCCAATGTTTCCGGTTCTCCCCTCCAACGTCACCGGATCCGGTTCGGATTTGAAGTGGGTCGTTTGAGACATGAGGTCTTTCCAAATATCAAGTTTCATTAAGATCCGGTTTAATGTCCAAAGTATAAATACCTCAAGATTCCGGATTCCCCCTCTCTCCACTCCCCCCACGATGGTCGGATCGGAGAAATGACTGTTTCCAAGTTAATCATTTCGGGTCCCTGAGCCAAGTTTAACCGTCCTAGCTTTTGTGGAAGTGCCCGATCTAGCAAAACCCGGACCGACCGACCGACGGACGGACAGAAATTGGGCCTTAAAAAATACAAATCCCTTGGCAGAGCCAAAATAATTCAGTGTACTCAAATCCGAGATAGAAAAACAAGCTGACTTTTCATTTAAAGTTTAACCGAAAAGGACTCAGATCGGACAGTCTACTTACGCATCACTTACTGACTTAAGTAGGCTTGATAACATGCGTTACTTCGTTTGTCCGTTATCCACAGATAGGCCTAATCGATTTCATCAAATGAAATTTTTCTTTCGGATTCGTGCTACCTCTATGTGCTTGTAGGTCTATGCTTGAAATGTTTAGCAATTAAAAATGTAAGTCGCTACCAGAAAATAAACTAAAAATGGCAGATTCCTTGCATTCCATATCTTGACATCATTTTCCCAACTTTCTTCTGCCATGACTTTTCCGAGCCTTGCGTCTTCAACCATAGAATCTGTCGAAACTGAAATTCTCCACGTCTGGGTGAGTTTTGTGTGTCGTGCAAGCAGCGCACATTCTGAGCCTTATTACTAGAACCCCGGGATACAAAATCTCTCAGATGAGTCAAAATGATTCAGTGTATTAAAAAATCAGATGTAAAAATAAGCTGCCTTTTCAGTTAAACTTTAATGAATAAGTTATGCACTCCTGCAAACGACACGGTTGTGTCCGTCACGGGAGCGTTATGTGTTTTTTTATGGATGAACCATAAATAAACTGAACTTCAGGATGTGACTACGATGAGTAGGACAATAAAGCCCCGTTCACAAGCATGCCTAGCCAAGCACAGGTGTCTAACTAGCATCACCATTCACGCCCATGCCTAGGGCACAGAATTTGGGCCAGGGCTCTAGAACTCGGCTCTTGGCTACGACTGAGCACGTGCCTAAGCGCTTGGCTAGGAATGCTTTTGAACGCAGTTTAAGAAGATCGTTCCTCCAGTAATACTTCCATAAAAAGGAAACAATTTCCAACTCAGATTGTATGAGATGGCCATACCCTTTTAAGATGATCTTCCGGCCGACGTTCCCTCAACACGGTCTAAAGCACTGGCCACAAATACACAAACACATCATATCATGCCGCTTGCCGGCAGGCAACTGAATGAAATAAAACATGTTTATGACGTCACTCACTTTAAACCGCCAGCGCGGTTTCCAACTCGGCTGCAAGCCTAAACAACTTTCAGACAAGACGCGTTACTACTGACTTTCTTGCGGCTAAAATCTTGATAACGGTGGTGAAAAGGCAAATGCAGGCCAACGGCAAAAAATAAAACTATCAAACGGGTGTGATACACCTATCGGTGAAAGCTCTACGTCAAGACGGCGACTGGCCCAGAGACAAGATGCCAAATTTCAACTCGTCGTTTATTTACACGAAAAGAACAGAAACATTCGGAAATGTAAACTGAATTGTGGCCTACAAGCAAAGGAGGTCGGTGAAGAACTGAGCCTACACTCCAATTCACCTCCTGCTATTATTCTGTAGCTTGTGAATTCCCGGGAAATAACTTTCCAAAATTAACCTTACCACACTAATGATGCGCCAACGACTGGATCGGGACTAGTAGTACCAATGTTCAGGCCTAGACTTTATCAAACACACTCGACTCCGGTAAAGAACTAAAACGCACATAAAGGCGGGGATAAAGAGACAGTCTATCAGATAAGAAAAACCGTGTTACATAATCCATCAGAAGCTGCAGAAGGTTCAAATGATTTTGTAAGCGATGGCTCGATGGCGATGCTTGTAGTTGGAAAGGGACATCCCATGTACTTTCTAAGGGAGTAATCCAACAGTTTCCGCCATTTTCACCTTAGAGCCCGGAACTGGGGTGGGGTAGGGTGGGGGGATCCGTGTCCCAGCTGAACATCAAACCGCCTACCGAAAACTGGGCTGAACGGAATACACGACTTACGCCAAGAAGTTCCTTGAAACTTACACCAATTTAACAATACTGGAATCCAGCTCTTTCGCATTTTCGGGCAAATTTGTTGGGGGTTGTTTAGTTTTGCTACTCGGTATCCTGAAATCCACGAACCCTCGCAAGGGATTTCGAGGAATTTTCGAAATAGGCTATGGAAAGCACTTAAATTTCGGCCTAGAAACGACAGCTTAGATTGGGGAAGGAGTAACCGTTTTTTTTTCTTCACATGTTCGCAGTTGTATGCGCTTTCGGCTAAATAAACATTATTCTTACTATTAGAATGTCGGGAGTCTTTCCTGCCCGGATGTACTTAGCAAAGCCAAGCAGTTTCCAAGAATATAACAACGTCATAAACTACGTGCACACTCTATCCGATAAGATGTCACATATGAAAATAGGCGTGAGAGATTCACGTCACCTGTGTACGATACGTCAAATTTCAGAGCGAAGTAGGAAATCCGGATCCGACTGATATAATCCGACTGGGTTCACGTAATTAGATAGTTGACGCGAAATTCGGATCAAAATATTATAATGATCTCTATTGGAAACCGAAAGGATTGTAAAGTTTAATGTCCAGCTTCAAAAACCGAACACTGCCGGAGTCAAGCCTTACGTTAGAATCCAACGCGTCGTCCCCCCCCCCCCCCCAAAAAAAGTTTCCAATAATAAATATTCCTTCAGCCCAAGCTGACTGCGAATCATATTTGACAGTGTAAATGCATACGTCAGCTGAACTTTATTAGAGCTTTATTTCGGCCCTTCTTGGCAAGGGTCCTCTTCAGGCTCAGCAAAAAAACACACACAAGTTCGTTTTTACAAAACTTCATTTTCCAGCTTGAGCATGGAGAGGACCCCGTATCCGTTTTCCACTGTCAAATATAGTTTCCAAACAATTCAAAGAAGATTTCGAAAGAAGGGCGCCGGGTACAAAAACAATGTCGGTGGTCAATACTGTGTATTAAAACCCGTAAAGAAACGACCGGACCTAAAAGCACCAACACTTGCCGAAATATCAGCCACGACTTGATCGTCACAACGTGAAAAATATCAGCTAGAGATACAACGGACTTGCATGGCATTTTTGGTTGTTCTAACCGATCAGTCAGATTACAAACTACAATCTTGGAAGGAGGGGGGGTACGAGGTCTATCGAGTCAGACGCGGGATAGGATATCAAATATAAGATCGGAACTAAACGGATCAACCTTGCGGAACATTAGAGTGTGATCATCACGACAAAAAGAAAACATCAACTAGAGATAAACAATGACTCATTTCCTAGGACACAATGCGAGCTTTTCAGTTTGTAATTGACCGATCGAGACGCTCACCGGGAGTACAAGCGAAATTTACCCTGAGAAAAAATTTCGAGCTTTAAATTTACCCCTCTTAGAAGGATAATTAGCTGAATGGTCGGCTTGGGTTCAAACCTTGAATTCATCATAGTCTCCAGTGTTGTTTATTTTGTTTCTTTCTCTTTTTTACTCCACTATCTTCACATTGTCAATGTGCAGAGGGTTATAAATAAATTATTATTACTACGCTCTCGAGCGTGGCAGGCAAATAGTTACCATTTCGAGAAGGTTGGAACGATCAGTGTAGTAACTTTTTCACGAGGTTGAAACGAAAAGAGTAACTAATAGTATGGTGTGAACCGAAGTACGAAGAAACAGTATGGTATGAAGCAAGGTATGAAGAAATATTAATCTTCTTCGGGTCAATGCCAAAAACCTGAAAAAAAATAATAGCTGACAAGTTCAGATACTGCGTTACCGAGACGGAACATGGCAGGAAAAAAAAAATTCAGCTGACCCATTCGTTTGACCACCAACATGACCCGCAGCCAGCTTTGGCTAAAGGAATAATACCCGAGGAAAGCTACCCCGGTATGATCACATACAGGAGGGGCCGCGAACCTCCAAATTGGCAGCAAAAATGAAGTAGAAAATTTCATCGCGGTCCTAAAAGTCAGAAAGCAGACATTTCTATTTTCACCAGTCCTCAGCAACATAAGAAATAACAGATACTGTAAATCTACACCTTGAGCGTGTTCCACCCTCGTACCAATAGTAACTATTAGTTACTGAATCCGTTCCAACCTCACGAAAAGGTAGTACGCTGACCGTTCCAGCCTTCTCGAAATAGTAACTAACACTAACTATTTGCTTACCACGCTCGGAGCGTGGTAAGCGTGGTAACCAGGAATCTCTGTCACGTGATTGGTCAGATTCACCCGTGGCATGATATTCCGCTGGAAAATAGAAAAATCGTTCCAGCCTTGACGATAAAAAGGCAGAATTTGTGACGTCATGCGTGGTAACTACGGTAAGTAGGATGGAACACGCTCCTTATGTAGTCAGGGATACTCCCCCGAACGATCCATTTTATTTGGACACTTCGAAAGTCCTCGTAGCTTAAGCGAAAAGAATCATAAGTGTACAGCTAAATAAGGTGTTTATCTAAAAGGACAATCTTCGCCATTTCTATTCGCTGAACCTGCTTTAAAAAGGGTGTTTTTTTATTAACTTAAGTACCTGTAAGGAATTTGAACTTTGGTGTGACCAAGATGATTCTGCATGAAATTAAAATAACTAGAGACACCGAGGAAGAATTTTAACCTCCAACACGTAAATCCTTGTTGTAGCTTCTGTCTGGTACTTTTGAGACTTATGTCATGCTTTTTAGTTCCTTTTTAAGCCAGATAGGATATAGATAGGATATTCTTAGGAAAGGCTTTTGTGGAAATTTAATTCGAGAATGGTCACCCTCCTGTGGGAAATAGGCCCAGGTTCATTTACAATCCCTTTAAGAAGGTCGCCGATACAAAAGACGAGGAAATCTAGTATCTGATGTTACTAAACGGATAAGCCTTTTCCGTCTAGTACCATCAAATACGGCTTGTAGTCAGCTTTGACCGAACGAGTACAGATGAGGAAAAATGCACGAAAAATACTGCGAGGCCTTGATTGTGCGTCGGTTACGGTACAACGTCTATCACAATGAACTGTATCGCAAAGAATCGTAGAGTTCTAGAAGGTCCAGGGGAGGCTCCTTTTCTAGGTCACTACAAGCTTCAAGCTCAGCCCGACACTTCTCCCGACATCGAACGAGTTTCTCCTTTGTCTCAATGTGCTTCTCTTCAAGTCCGGCCTTTACCATCATGAAACATTCGAGCAACTTTTTCCGCTCTTCTACACCTTTAGTCACAAGTCCTTCAGATACCTCCGATTTAATTCGATCTTTATCATTACTATCCTTTCCTTGTAATTGTTTCAACTGTTTCATGTTCTCCTTACTTTGCGCTTTAATGTTCTTCATGATTTCTTCCGTCGTTCTCTTCTGCCAGTCACTCAGGGTTTCAACCTGCTGTATCTGGGAGGATTTTAGCTCTTTGCTGGCACATTTCCAAAGTGCCTCAAAAGCCTTGACGGCAGCTGCAATTTCTTTTTTGCGGCAGTTTGTTTTCACTGAAATTACCTTGTCAGAACTAGAGCGCTTGAGCTCATGTTCTTTCAGATTCGTCGAGGAGATCCGTTTCACCAATCTTCTCTTGAAACTCGACTCTCCGTTTTCCTTGACGTCTGAAGACGATGAGCTCATCGTCCGATCAAGTTTCCCTCTAATTTTCCTGATTTCTTTCTTATACTCCTCCCGTCTCTCACTCACACTCTTAGATTCAAGAATGTGAGTGACTGTCTCGGGAATGAGCAAAGGGGGCTCAAAGGGCTTGTCCTTTGAAACAGATTGTTGGATCGGGTTCGAATTGCTGGATTTCACGGGCTGATGAGTGGCAAGAGCGTCTGGCTGGCTAGCGACTGAGGAATCCGAGGGAGTGGGGAGAGACAAAGGTAGACCTAAGGCGTTGGTATCCCCTGCCAACGTTGGAGGGACAGCGTCACCTGCCTCAGACTCAAGCTTCGAATCCTCCGTGTCTTCGTATAGCTTTTTTAGGGCTTTCTCCCTTTCATCAAGCTTGTTCTGCCACTTAATCGGATTGGAAAGGGCTAGGACAATATCGCTATAGCTGTCGGGCACGTAGTCTTTAACAACTATATACACAAAAATAGAGGGAAGGTACAAGGGTTGCCCTAGTTCATTTCGGAGGCTAATGTGCCTGTATCCAGGGCACAGGCCAGTCACGGGGAGGACACGATGGCCAATCATACGTCCGGAATCGTCATAGACAGCCAATCGGATGCAAGCAAGGTCAGGAAATACTATTTTGGGGAATACGAAGGGTTCGTCCTCATACTGGGGGTTGATACCGTTCAAAGGTACCATCTTTGTCTTGTACTTCTTCCGTACAGTGTCAACCGGAATACCGTACATTTCCACTTCTACATAAGTCCCGACACGGCGCTCGGACAGCATCTGCCCTGATATGACCTGTATAGAGACGTAGGCAGCAACAATGCCATCTACTGTTGACTGCGAAAAAGGGTCGAATCGCTTGTCATCCCGCCGCATGAAGTCGGGCTTTAGAAGAAAGCCAGTCCTGTTATTATATTCAAACAGTGCTAGGTTCAACTGCATTGGAACGTCAACGGTCTGAAAATTCAAAGCTACCATCTGTACACCAATGTTCCAGAAAATATGTGGCATGAAGTTGGAAGATTCAACACGCGTGCCCCGTGGGTAAACCCGGCTCATTTGACGCTTATTATAGTTCACGAACTCAACTGGATGTTCTTTCAACAGGGCCATTGCTTGTGTCTCCACAAAAGAAGACATTTCATAGTTGCACTTGCGGAGTTCTGCAGATTCGAAGGAATGGAAGTGTACCGGTGTGACGTAATTAACTAGTGCCGAAATCTCAGCCCCTGCCTCCGTTTCCTTGCCAGCCGTACCCTTATCCTTCATAGTCCTTTCCCGAAACTGTAGCTGCTCTGAGCTCAGCTCTTCAACTTCTGAGTCGCTCGGAATTTCTTCTTCGTCTTCAACACCGATCTCGTCAATGTTCTTATAGTCAATCTTTTTCTTGTTCTTGATAATGATTCTGCGCTTTAGCAGAGATGGCGGGGGGAGTGACACACCCGATTCTAGTGGATAGCCATCTATCGGGGCTTCGAGTAGTAGCTCCCCGAAGGCCTCGCGGCAATACTGTGCTATCTTTGCTTGGTTCCGTCTGTTACAGTGATTCTCAAAAGATAAAATAACCGGGTAGTCAGAGGTCTTAAAGGCAGACTCAGCGATAGCGTCGATCGCGTCCTTAGCGGGAATTTCCTGAACTAAGGTGTAACCGTGGACGATAACAGGCTCGTTTGTGAAGCTATTGTTCCAAAAGTCCAGTTCAATGCAACGACAGCCTGAGAGTAACGCCTGCCGATACATTTCCGCTGATGATTTACTCTTTATCTGGTGACCGGTAAGATAAGTATTGTGCGAGGAGTTGATAAAATAGTGTGCTAGCGGCTGGTCCATGTCGTCACTCAGGTCCAGTTTGTCAAGTTTAACGACCAAATTGTCCTCACTGATAAGATATCTCATAAAACCTTCCAGTGACATAAGCCCACGCGGTCCATGAGTCGTGGACGGCTCGTACTGGTTGATTATGTCACGTGCTTTGAGCTGATTGGCGTACGGGTAAAGGATCTCATTCAATCGCGGATCACGTTGAATGTGGTTCAAGAACTCGACGAGTTCTTCAGTCGTCATGTACTTCTTTTTGTCACCACACAACTGGACAAATACTTTCTCAACATCTTGACGATGCGTGAGATACTTGTAGAACTCATAAAATCGATCGAACGTGAGGTCTTTGGGATCGATAGATTTGGCGTTACCGGTGACTTTCACGCCAATGTCTGCAAGTTCGAACGCCCGCTCAACTCGTCTTTTGTCTTCCTTATGCGAGGCAAAGAGCTTCAACACAGAAGTAAATGGCAACCTGCCAGTTCTATCAACTGTCAATAGCACTCTGGAGTGCGTTTTTTTCAGAAAGGTCTCCACTGATCCATTCTGTGCGAGTAGGTTGTACGCCAACTTCAGCAGCTCATCAGACCAAACACGCGCCACCTCTCTTTTTCCACAAGTGAAGTTCAGAAACTGAACGTTCACGAAGTCGGTCCCGTAGCAAATCGTCAACGTCTTATCCTCGAGGCTATCACTGGACCCAAAGTTTATACACTCTTTGATCTTAGGGTCTTTGGGGTTCTTTGCATACTTCCCCGTGCGCGTGTCCCGGATTAGGGAAATGTCAAGGAACTCGATCTCCGTTCGCTGGTCAGTCCAGTGGATATAGAATCCCTGCTCGTCCACTTTCAGCGTAACAGGTGTTCCCACGGAAGAATCTTCGTCCCATTTTATGAACTTCTCCCCTTCGAGTAGAGACGAGGGAACGACAACAGGTTTCAGTTTCACGACGTGAACTCCTTGCTTAGCGTTTGCCATGTTTCACAGGGCTACTCGACATCCAGAGTTGTACTTCAGAGAAAATTGTCAGGGCCTCATTTTATGGATAAGCGGAAGTTCAATAGTAAAAAAAAAAATCCACGACCCGGAAGTTTAACATGTTGGAAACTTAAATTTTGACTCCAGGTGTAGTGAATCCTCCGCACTTGTCCCCACGACAACATTACTCATCATTTTAAGACTGTAACAGGACATTGCCTAACAAAGGTGTTTTCGAAACTTGAGTTTTCGAGTGGTGCAACGACTTGCGAAGGTAAAAGAAAGAAAAGGGAATTAAAAATCATGCTACACTACTCTTATGAAGATTAGATTATTCTGAGTATCCTTTCACATCAATATGAGCAATCTTCGCAAAATAGGTTCAGTCAGATGCTAACGGAAGGCCAGCAAAAATAAACGCCATATATCAGCAAATGTATCAACCTATGCTGATACTATTTATGGCGATATTTCCAATATTAGCACGTTAAAAAACTACCGACTGATGTGTGTGCTCCTTGACAAATTCAGAACTTTTCTTTTTAGGATAAATCGATTCGGTAAGAGAAAGGTTTTTACTACAGGATTGTTTGTTTTCTGTGTTTACTCGAACGTTATGTAGGGAAAATCAATTCATTATATCTTAACTGAAGTTTAGTTCAGTTAATTAACAATTAATTAAGTTCACGTAATTAACAGTTAGTGCTTTACCTAAGTAAAGTAAGTGCCCAGACAGGCTATAGGGACAAACACTATTTCTGCCCGACATTCAGGACCCACGGAAAATTTCAACAGTTCCTCAAGCTTTATGCGCCCAAGTACTGAGAAGAAGGAAATTCGGACATGCGCTGCAGTCAGGATCCTTTAAAGTTATTTAACAACCAAGTAAGGACCCATCGGCCAAATAACCAATAGACCTTTGCTCAGGAGCAGACTGACTGCTTGCAAGGTTTTGGTTTTAGGTTTTAATCACTCCTCGGCCTCTCAGTGACACAATGGCACCTAATCTTCCTTTTTTTAATCTTTATTTTTTAACCACATTTTTGTACTACGTTTACGTGAAAATGTTGCGCTTTGTCAATAACTGAAACCACTTAAAATTATTTCTGAATAATATTCAAATGGTTACTGTCAAGATCAAACCTACACAAGTATGCTAGTCTGCCCAAATTTGTTGGGGCCAATTATTGTTTACAAAACTAGCAAGACAGAAACAGCTGGACAAAAGAACTGAATCCAGCACAAAGCACTGCTACTAAACTCGCAACGACATGACTTGGGTGTGACTATGAAGGTACTTATCTCAGTTAATTTGCAACAGGTGCCGTTTTACTTAAGATGTCAACACGTAACACCTGTTGATCTTAAAAAAAAAATCCCAAATCCAAATAATAATCCTGAATTATTACACAATCGTACGTATCCATAAAATGAGGCCTAGATCAAAATTCCACATTACACTTCGTCCGCCTTCATTTCTAGTCTATTTACACACATCTGTTCCAAATTTCCCGCAAGCCGGAATCGATTCAACGCACGGTACTAAGAGCCAGAGAGATTGGGATAGGAGAGACCCAGTCTTTGGACAAGTAACGCCGGCGCAATCTCACGTCCTGATAAGACGGGAACACCCGGAGACGGCTGAAAGAGAATGCAAGGAATCAGTATAATACCAGCCACAAGAAGGAAAATTCGAAATAAACAAGATAAGAACAACCATGCAACAAACATGCGGTCCTTCATACTAGGAAATTTACATTTAGAAAATCGATTTTCATTCTGTGGCTTGAGGTATTGTTCTGATTTGTCTTGCATTCTCTTAAAAGCAAACACTAAGCAAATATAAGTCAAACTACAAAACATCTCCTCGTATGAAGTGCAGATAACACGAAGCACAACTAAAAAAAAAATCACAGAAATAAAGGTCGTGTTCCACCCTACTTACCGTAGTAACTACACATGATGTCACGGCTTCTGGGTTCTTGGCGTTAAGGCCGGAACACATTTTTCTACAAAATATCGCGCCATAGAAATCGCAGTTATCCCGCTTACTACGCTCTCGAGCGTGGTAAAAAAAAATAGTTAATATCGAGAAGTTGGAACGGCCAGTGCAGTAACTTTTACGAGTTGGAACGATAATATTAACTAATAGTTACTGCTGTAAGGAGGGTGGGACACGCTCAAAGTAACTCCAAAGCTAAGTTTCTACTTGTGGCGACTCTCGCTTCATTCTTCAAATTTCAACTCACTTAAAAGACCCGTCGTACCTATAATGCAATGGAACCTATATCGTCACTGCATCCATTAATGCTTAAACCCGGAGACCCGAATGTCATGTGTTATATTCTGATCATCGTACTTGCCACGTTTCACTATTTTCCATGCGTATAATGCTTCCGCCTAGTGTTCGCGCATCATGCTATCAATGCGTAAAACTGGTTATCTGAATACTCTTGATGACTAACTCTCCTTGCCGATGCAAAATCGCCGTGTAACTAGCGGAAGAGCCGGAAGCGGTATCACAGCTGTCTCCAACGATCGCCGTGATTGGTTGACACAGGATTTAAGTTCGAGTCGTTAGGGCGACGTTTTCTCGTTCTTCCTGAGGATCATTGGCGTGTTTTGGACTAAGTCATACAGAGTATTTTGCCGTGTTCTTGCTAGAATGTTATGGGTGTGGAGAAACGCTTACAAAAGCCAAAGCCGTGGGTAGTTTGTTACACGCACAAAAGCTAAACGAAGTTATTATAATAAGAGTAGCCAGCTCTTGTTGTGGTAGTTACTAACCTCTCGGGAAAGAAAATGATAATAGCGTTCTTCCTCCTACCATTCTGACGGGATTTCCTGCTGAACAGACAGCTTATCATTATGATACTACCGACGACCATCGTAAGTAAATTACAAGAGTTACGATCGTAAAAAGAATAACATAATTAGTTGCATTTTTGTAGATACCATGGTATCTGATACCACGGTAACAGGATCTGCGTTTTGTCGTCTTTGCAGTTACCGTGGTATCTGATACTACGGTTACTTTGCAGAAAAGACAATTGCCGAATTTACACTTTTAGAAGTCATACCGAAAGAAATTCTGATATTCACTCATGTCCCAAGCAGAGGCGTCACTAGCCAAAATGTCTGGGGGGGGGGGGGGCAAGGTACTTACCGACTGGCTGGTAATTTTTACCGACTGTTTGCAGAAAGCAAACTGCATTTACGGAAAAAATCGACTACTTTTACGAAAAACCGACTGTTTTGAAGAAAAATCGACTATTTCCAAGAAAAAATGAATATTTTTACGAGAAATCGAGGTGCCTCGACTATTGTTTACCGACTGGCCGACAACATTGGGGGGGGGCGTCCCCTCCCCCCAAGTGCAAAACTTCTTTCCCACCAATTTGACTAAAATCTAGAGCCTTCTGTTCCATGAAAATGAGACGAATTTTTTCAGAGTCTACGATCAGTTACAACGGTCGGGAGCGTGATATCTGAATATCAGATACCATGGCAAATGGCCAGTTACCACGGTAACTGCGACACCGACTTCAGATCGTGGTATCAGATGCCATGGTATATGCAAAAACGCGACTAATAACTCGATGGAACGCTACCAGAAACTTTCTTATAAACAACGCCGACATCCGCAAAGGGGATGGAAAATCGCAGATCCGACTGAAATGTCAAGAATAGAGACTAGATCGCAGATCCGACTGAAATGTCAAGAATAGAGACTAGATTTCAAAGTAAGACACACATTTTATGTGACATTCTCAATAAAGGAAGTTATGACAATCCCACCCATGTCATTTTCGGCCAGAAAAAAGACTACTGAAAACTATTGGCCATTGGTAGTCCAAACAAGAACAAGTGCACTGTAAAAAGTTCCTCCGAATAAGGATTAAAGTTAACTGCAGTATTTGCTACTGGGAATTAGAAATAAGATCATCTTTTTAGAGACAAGATTAATCCCAGTAGCAAATACAGCAAGATTTTTTTTGTACAGTCTATGTACCAGAACCTCCGTCTCCCTATCTCTGTAATACGACCATGCGGAGTCGAATAGATTCCCTATACCCTGTCCATTGCAAGCGAGCAGAGGGCAGGAGCTATGCGGAACATCACAATTCTTTACCTCTGCAAACCGCTGTATCGCAGTAAAGCCCCAGAGAAGAAATTTCGGAAGTAAAAGCCAATCGTGCACAGGTGACGTGCTGCAGAGCCGGTCAGCACGCCTGCTGCACTTTCCCTCTGATATGCGCAGCGGCGAAGAGGGAAGTATACGGGCATCAACCCAAAGCTTAGCTCTAGCTCAGCTTAGTTTTGTCGGGGTCGGGTATCCATAGGCGCTGCATGGGACCAAAGACGGAGGTTCTATTGGCTTATTTGTTCTTAGTCTAAATGAAGTCACGAAAGTTAGTTGGCAAATGACTAACCAATATCAAATGCCGTATGTATGAAGGCATGCTAAAACGAGCATGATGGCGATTAATGCAAAGTTGCTTTTCCAGCAATTTTCGTAATGAAACACGGTGCGCTGTTAGCCAATTTTAGTGCCCGTGTCTTGTAGAAAAGAACATGGAATAGGATTTTTCATTTGCTCAAATCCATTCGTGTTTATATTCGGTGTGAAACCGGAAATATGGATACTCTAAGATTGTCAAACCGTTCCAAGTATAATCGAAAGGCTTTGGTTTCTTTGTATTCATTTTTCTGCGATCACCCTGTACTCTAACTTTCTGGCACTTTTATTCTATTGAAAAAGAGTGACATGTGTAAACTACGTAGATGTTACTATAAATACTGTAAGTACCTGCTGTATTTGCCTATATCGTATCGAAAATGGAGAATAATCCGAAAATACAAAGGTCCCGATATAACGGCTAAACTCCAAGAGCTTCATGATAATTTATCTGGACAAGCATATCAACGGCTTCCTCCATATCACGGGCTCATCCGTTTGTTCTGTTGATTTTTGTCTCTATTTTGTTGTAATAGTGTCTCTTCTGTTTGTTTATGTTTCTTTCTCTTTTTTACTCCATCTTCACACTGTTTTTGTGCAGTGGGTTACAAATAAATTAGCAGTAGTATTATTACTATAGCAGTCCATACAGGAGCGGTTCCAAGTCCCGAGTCGAGGGGGGGGGGGCAAGGTCAAAACATCTCAATAGTTACACTGATCAGAACCAACGGACGAGAAATAAAGAACCGGGCAAACAACTGCAGGAATTTCACGACGGGGCTTGGAGGAATTTGTAAGAGAAGGGGGTAAGAGCAGGTGGTTGCGGGCTCTACCCTCCGATACTTAACAACCAAGGACGGGTTCATGCGGTTTGGATTCGGAATATATTACTATTCCGAACACGAATCGCGGCAACCCGGATGTAGGTTAGTCGCTTCCCTAATCGAAGCGGGGCAGTGATTAAGTGGAGAAGGGAAACGTGATAGAGAGAAAAAAAAAATTATGAGATTTGGGTAAAATTGAATGGAATGTCGATTACTACAAAATAATAAATAAATTAAGTGAAAGGCAATTCGTAATAGTAGAAGCACCAATGGCAAAAAAGCAAGAGCTTCACGACACGGCAGCTTCAAGACAAAGTTGGCCTGAGCAAGAAGAAGCAGATCTGAAAGTCAATCAAACATCTAAAAATCCTAATTGTAATTCACTGTTTATGCCACAGAAAACTGAAACTGTTGCTGTTGGCTGTGATATCAAGTTTGTAAGCTATCCTTTCCAATGCACAAGCAAGACACAAAACCAAGATGGTGTAAAGGTATTCAAACAAGCTTAACTCTACTCTACAGTACAAACAACAAAGGAGTTGGAAAGCAGAGACTCGCCGAAACGACCCCCAGACCGGAGGGGACTTCAGTCAAGTCAAGTAAGTAACTGAGCTTGGTGGCAATCCAGCTAAATCATATCGAACTCTTACCGCATTAACTACCCATATTTCGTTCATCAACACTCGCTGATCAGAAGACGTATTACTTGCTATTACAAACTTGAAAACAGTCCCACTTGGAGGTTCACTGCTTCTCCTCTGCGCTCAGCCTGACCGACCATGATCTCTTCCTCCACATACCCCACAATGTTAGCTGTATCAAAATACAAAATAAATCATCTGCCATGACTAAAACAACCAAATGGGGCTTCTGTCCCAAGAAGATTCAGGAGAAACTATGGCAGTGGGATCCCAACCAAACAACAGTTGGTAGGAAGAAATAATACTTTTCTGCAAGCACAGAAGTGGAAAACAAACAAAACCATCTCAAACCAAGACAACGACACAAGGAAGAAAATTCATGACCAGGTTTTCCAGGCCATATTTTCTTCACTCTCATCCTGAAAGCGGAAAAATCTAAATTTTCCCAAACGGAGACGATGATGGTGACGAAACCCTGGCAGGAAATCCAGTTCACGACCGCGCGAACTTGACCGTCTGTCGGCAACATAACAGTGAAGGATGAATATGAGATATTTTAAAATATGGTAGGCTTCTCTAGATCCTCCCCTCTACACTTCTTGGAAACTGGTCGCACTTCCACCCTGATAAGAACTCATATTAAGTTCTCCGGAGTCCGATCAGTTCAGAACCGTAAAACTTCATAGGCAAGAGTACTAAGCAAGAAACATTCAGGCAGGACAGTAGGCGTGTGTTGCGGCATTATACAAGAGTGGTCCGAGTACAACCCCAAAAAATGTAGGAGCAAAGATGGTAAGTTTTTTGCATGGGTAGTTAAAGTTACAAGGTTACTTAGAATACTCTACTTTGTATGCTGATACTGATCCCACTCGCATTTTTTTTTTAAATCACAAGCAACAGTCCAGGAATAGTCAGTAGCCTAACACCAGGTTAACACTGGAAAATCATGAGAGAAGAAAAAAAATGAGATTTTGTGGTGAAACTAGATGAGAGAATTATCATCACGGGCATAGTGCGCGGGGCTGGGAGCTCAATACATACATCTGACAAGTGCTCCATCTAGACTCTTGATCAGTAGCAGTGGACAAGAAGTATAGCACCACAGGCCAAAAATAGCACAAATTTCACTTAACATTAGCCACATTTGTTTTTGTCTTTCCATTCGCTGTTTCTATCATCATTTTGCTATAAGCGTTTTCTTTATAACGCTGTTCGTGTACAGCTTTGAGCTGCCGAAATTAAGGAGTTTCAGTAAAAAATAAAACTGGCCGAAAGTCAGTTTCAACATCTCAGTTCCGTAATTAGATGTGAATTTTCAAAATTTGAGAAAAAACAAATAAAACTTGTAAACCAAGTTTCAAAACAGTAGGTTATACTAAAATCCATCTTGGTACTTTGTTGGGTCTGCTGTTACAAACAGTAAGATAATTAAACTTTTGACAGTTTTGCAGCTATTCCATTGGTGAAACGAAGTTCACTGGATGTGCCAAAGAAAACACTAATAGGAAAAAGTTCAAGCAACAATTTGTGTACCGACAAAAACAACGAAATTGAATGCAGCCATTATGTCTAGTCTTTAGAAAACGCAGCCAAAGGCCATTCCTGGGCTTGACTCTCAGCAAATCACCTGCAGCAGCTTAAAAAAATAATGCATGACCGCAAGCGAAGCCAGTGAATAGAAGGGGAAGTTTAAGAAATTCAAAGAATTTAACACAACTTTTTCAATTTAATTTGGTGCCAGACAGATTGCTGAGACAGTACGCTGTTCATCGGTATCAAGTTATCTATTTTTACTTTCTATTTGAGTGTTTTGTAAGATACAAAACCAAGTCATGGACAAACTGAATATGTTCAAATAAAATTAGCCTACAACAAATCTGCAGCACAGAAAATCTGAAATCAACATTTATTCTCAGTCATCAAGAACTGAATTTGTTGCACTCCAGGATAATAACTCACACATCCAGACTTTGGAAAATACAAACACTGAATACAACGCCTTTTCCGAACCCTGACAAATTTTATCACATTGACAAGGCCAGACGGACAGAGTCACAATTGAGACGGGCCTATAAAAACACGCATACTGAAAAAAGATGTTAATTCTTATGTTGAGGATACATGAAAATATGCTTGCGGAATATTATTTACTACGGGAAAACTTGTATGACATGCATCACAATTCTCCAGCGAAAGAGATTCATTTCTGACTGCGGAAATCAGACTGTGTATACACATAGCCTACCTTAAATCAGTAGTAGGCGCAGTCTAGTACACTAGCCCTTTATCAGTCATGGTGCTCGAATGTCTAGCACCATGCCAGAGCACTAGGCGTTTGAGCAATGCACCTTTAAATTCATGCATGGTGCAGGGATTTCAGCATACATTGCACACATAGAATTTCAGACAGTACTGTGCAAATGAACCCCATGTAGCCTAGCATGCACCGCACTTTGTACCATGACGACCAGCCGTGTTTTCAGAAGTTGGCATTTTCTGTTCCGGTGGCCCCTTTTACCTGGTTGCAAGATTTAAAGAAACTGGCAAGATATATCAAATTGTATCTTTGAAGCAGTGCTATTTATTGCTGTAACTGTAATCCTTACCCGATGTAGCCTGCGTAGTAGTATGGTAGTAGTACGAAAACATTGCATGTAATACTATGTAATAGCAAAGAATACTATCATTTAATGTGCCTCAGACTGGCCCAGTCTTATGTATTAGTATCCAGAAGCATCCTGTCTTGCCATAGTAGCATCCAGTCTTGCTAATAGTAGCATATAGTAGTATGCAGTAACACGGTAGCCTTGAAGTAGAAGCATGTAGTAGCATCGTTAGTACTGCATGCAACTTTTTTGTACTACTTCATAGTATTATTTAGAGATAAGTTTTTCATGGGGTAGACCAGATGCAGCTGGATGCAGCAGTTGGTAAGCAGTAATTCGTTTTGATTTAGAAAGTGTAGTAGACTGGTATACCTCTGGCTCTGGGGAAGAAGGGTGTAATAATGCATGTTTAAGTAATGGTATGACTGCTTGCTGCGGTTATGCCTTATGCTTCTTTAGATGTTAAGTGCTTGCTTTTGCTATATCCAGATACCTGGGTTTAAATAAATCACATCACTGCATTGGTAAAATGCTACATGGTGCACTCAACCACAAAACCCTGATTTTCGGATACCCTATGCCAAACGCTGGATATCTCTAGCGTTTGACATACCCTATGCCTAACGCTGGATACACTATGCCAGATGCTGGATACTGTAACCCAGTAAAATATTGATGATTTGAGTAAAGCTAAAAATCAATCAATCAGAAGTCCTTTATATTGAGGTAGGCTGGAGGTAGGTCAGGGTTCGGTTACCAATAGGTATCCAGCGTTTGGCATAGGCTATCCAGCGTGAGGCACAGGCTATGCCAAATGCTAGATATGTCTGGATATATCCAGCGTTTGGCATACGGTATCCAAAAATCAGGGATTTGTGTAGACTGACATGGTGTCAGAAATGGGTCAGAAGTAGGCTATAGAAGTGAATAGAAGTATCTGTTTTCATCAGGTGGGGCGCGATCTCTCTAGACCATTGTCTAATACAGATTTTTTTTAAAGAAGTTGCTACAACTTCATAAACTCAAAGGCAATGTAGAGAGGTGGTTTTTACCTCAGACCTGACTCAAACCAAAGCAAAAAAGTAGGAGAATCAAATTCTGGGTAGGCTCAGGGTAGGCCAGGGGGCTAGGGTAGCAGTGCAGTCTCAGAGCCTCAGAATTTTTAAATAATTCAACGGTTATGTTACAATACAGTAATTCACCACCACGTTTTCTTCATCAACACATACATTTGTATAACAAGGAACAACCTGACATGAATTCTTGACAAATTCCATACCTTTGAATGTCAGGAAATAACCCACAAAATCAAATTTCCACAAGCCCTCCAAAATTCTAAATTCGTAATGAAAATGATGCAAAAGCGGTGTTTCCACTTCCCGTTTTTGTAATTCTCAGGCGAGGTTAGGGACTTCCGATTTCCCTGTCGCACTTCCCTTTTCGGTACTCCTCGGGAAATCGGGATGTCGAAGACAACCGCGAAAATACGGGGAGAAAATTCCTGGGAAGTGTTTACGAAAGGCTTAAAAGCGTTTACGGTTTACGGAAGGACCGTTCCACAGGAACTCCCACAGCGGAGTCCCCGCGTTTTGGTTTGTCACAGGCAGGGGCGTCGCAAGCAACTTTTCGTTGGGGGGGGGGGGAGGTGCAGAGTTAAATTTATTACCGAATCGTTCAACAATTTACAGAATCCTAGTGGCTGAGAACTCGAGCTTTAAATTATTTTAAATTATTCAACAAAAAGGATTCTGTACAAAGAGTAACAGCGTAAAATTAGTAAAGGAGTAGGCAGCATGAAAAATGATCAGCCAGCTACTAAGTGCCGTTTTTGGTCACTTGGACAATATATTGACGGGCAGATGCGTTACTAGCCAAAATGTTTGGGGGGGGGGGCCAAGGAATTTACCGACTGGCTGATAATTTTTTTTACTGACTGTTTTTGCAGATAAAACTACTGTTTTCAAGAAAAAAAAGACACTTTCGAAATCAGTAAAGGAGCAGGCAGCATGAAAACTGATCAGCCAGCTACTAAGTGCCGTTTTTGGTCACTTGGACAATATATTGACGGGCAGATGCGTTACTAGCCAAAATGTTTGGGGGGGGGGCCAAGGAATTTACCGACTGGCTGATAATTTTTTTACTGACTGTTTTTGCAGATAAAACTACTGTTTTCAAGAAAAAAACGACACTTTCGAAAAATCGACTGATTTTCAGAAAAAACGACTGTTTTGGCGAAAAATCGCTTCGCGCCGACTCGCTTATTTCTTATCGACTGGCCGACAACATTGTGGGGGGGGGGCGTCCCCTCCCCCCGTCGTGACGCCCCTATTGAAGGGCACGAGAGCAACAGCTTCTATTTATTATGCCAAAGATAAATTAAATCGAGCGCCGCAATTTTTTAAACTGATTCTCATTCAAATTCTGTCTTTTACCGTAAACTAAACACGGAGATCCTAAGAATTTCCAGAAACCAAATGGAGTGACATCCCGGCAGCAGCAGCAACTGAAAGGCTAATCAATCCTCCCCATTATCACATAAAGTGAGCGCCGCAGTCGAGATTTTTTCAAGTTCGCTTTTTCCTGCCAGATTTGAATATTTCCATAAAAATTCTAGCTTTTAATGTTTCGCAAATCCCGATTCTAAAACTGGGTTAAAACCCCAGTTAAATCAAGTGCCCTTCGACAAAACAGAGAATATTACGAAAAGCGCCGCAGGCAGAATTTTCGAAACATTTATGATTAGAGCGTGTATTTGCGATCCTACTGAAATCATATATTAGTTCTTTTGTCTGCGACCAGTGCTTCAGTCACCTCTTTGAGTTTCGAGGGCCTTAGCAACTGCCGAATCCTGGCAATTATACCGAATTTTTGAACGAATCCCAGTTATTATACCGAATAAGTTTAGTCCGATAGCCTATTCGGGATTCTGTATAACTACCGAATTCCGGTTGTTATACCGAATAGTTTTGGTATCGAAAAACTATGCTGAATGGTCTTCGTATTCGGTATAATTTCGTCAAAACTGGAACTATAGCCGAGTTTCGTGGTAACTACAGAATCCTGAAAACAATACCGAATAAATTATTGAATCCTAGTCATGACACCGAAGTATTCTGGACCGATAGCCCATTCGGGATTCTGTGTAAGTACCGAGTCTCCATAAATATACCGAACAGTTCTGGCATCGAAAAATTACAAAAGAATTTCAGAAAATTCCCTCACCGCATTCGTAATAACTACCTACTCCTGGCAATTATACCAAACCCCAATCATTTTACCGAATAGATTTGTACCGATAGCACATTCTGTATAACTACCGAATCACCGTAAATATACCGAATGGTTCTGGCATCGAAAAAATAACCGAACAACTTTAGTGACAAAAAGTTGGAGGGGGGGGGAGGGCTGCATCCCGCGCACCCCCACCTTGCGACGCCCCTGGTCACAGGGACAGCTACTCTTGATGACTAACTCTTCGTGCCGATACTGCCGATGAAGAATCGCCGTGTTCCTAGCGAAGAGCAGGATACGTCACCACAGCTGTCCGCAACAAACGCTGTTGATTGGGTGTCTATAGATCGTGTATTTTTGTTTTGTTTGTTTTGTTGCCGCGGCCATTTGGCTTTTTTGTGTAATTAAATCTTATCTGTCTTCTCTTTAGATTTGATTGTCGTTCGTGTGACATTTCTCGTTCTTCTAGAGGACAGGAGTGTTTTAGACTTAGTCATGTAGAGTCGCATAAAGAGATTGCAGCCTACCCAATGAAAGCGGAAAAGGGTACAAAAGGAGTGATTTAACATTGCGAGGTATAGGACTAATGGACTTTGAGACTAATTTATCCACGTCTGATAACTATTCTGAGCCTGTAAAGGTCGGAAACAGTTCCCTGGCTCGTTCTAAATTGTAGTTACAGCTTTGTAGAAAAGTTTCATCAAAAATGGGAGCTTGAAGGCTTCAAACTTTCCGTACAAAAATAATTCGTGCTTCCTATTGGTCGGATTTAAAAAAATGTGTCATAACGGACCAATAGGATGCGAGACTACGTCTTTGGTTACAAATTTTGAACCGTTCAAACTCTCATTATCAATAAAACTGCAAAAGTTTTATTGTACCAACAAGAAGAAGCCAGATTAACGTCGAGGGGTTGCTCACTCGCTGGGCACCACCGTACACCCTCCCTGGGCACCGGCTGGGCACCGGCACCGCTGGGCACGGCTAGGCACCGGCTGGGCACCACTGTACAACCATTTCGGGAGTGAGCAACCCCTCGATTAACGTTTCAGCAATTCACTGTCTTAGAATGATTACCAACGGCCGATAATTTAGTCTCAAACTTGAAAGTCCTAAACCTGCTAATGTGAATTTTTTCTTACTTCCGTGATGTTGTGTAGCAATATATTTTTTCGTCGGGTAGGGTACAATCTCTATATTCTACCCATTGCACGGACAGGGAATGCTCCTTCTGGCATCATAAAAAAAGATGGACTTTTAGGTTAGGTGGAGAGCCAATTTGGGTAGCTGGTTTTTGAAACAAAGCTATTGGAGACGGTGAAAGGGGTTTTAGTACCGAGTTCCCTTTTTTGTTGTCTGATAACCATACTGGTTTTGAGTAGGTGTTTATTTTTGTACGATTGTGAGTTTTGTCAGAAATAGTTTAATTTAAAAAAAAACAGCTAAAAACAGAACAAAAGAAGGGAAAAGAAAGTGGTTCATAGCTTGTTGGCTCCATATTCAGGCCAGTACTACAGACTATTTTTGACACCTGAAGACGTTTCGCATAGACGTAGCCTACATCTGCTATTTTCGAACGGAATCCATAAGGAGACATTCACTGTTCTCGTTGTTTTCTGTCGGAGAGTCCCCAGGAAGCTTTTGTCGTTCCTCTCGAATTCTCAACGACTCATCTCCGAAACGTCTAGATTGCGCCTTTAGGAACGTAAGAACTTACGACTAGAAATTTTAGCTTCATTTCCCATGAGGTCCGGCTGTAAGGTTTCACGCCACCCTGTAATATCGGTCCCTCTGTCTCACTCTTGCTAGTTCAGGCGCTTTTGCATGCTAGGACTACCTTGCTAAATGCCGAGTGGTACCTTGTATTCCCCGCATCCGATCATCCGTTTGAGGGGGGAGGGAGGGGACTCATTTACGTTGCGAACGCGTGACCCCATTCGAATGAAAATTGATGCGTTGTAGGAGCATCACGGGAGGGGGGAGGGGCTGAAGGAGAGACTCCTGAAATTTCAGAACATACATAGGAGCCAAACGAATAGAGTTGGGATAAAACTTGGACGACACAAAGAATATGGTTACTAGCAGAGGCGACACTAGCCAAAATGTTTGGGGGGGGATGAGGAGTTTACCAACTGGCTGGTAATTTTTACCGACTGTCTCTGCAGAAAAAACGACTGTTTTCAACAACAAAAAATTACAGTTTTAAAAAAAATCGACTGATTTTCAGAAAAACTGACTATTTTGACGAAAAATCGACCAATTTTCAGAAAAATCGACTGTTTCCATGAAAAAAATCAACGGTTTTGAAGAAAAATTGAAGCATCCACAGAAACAAATCGGTTTTCTTTAGTATACCTTTGTCTTTATGGTAAGATTGGAACACGGAAGCCTTGAAACTTTTATGGCGATATGCATGCGCTATGCAGGGTTAAACACGTTACACATCTCTATGTCAGACGACCGACTAAGTGATCTTTTGGTCATTGGTACCCAACCTGAAAAAGCGAAGAAGCTTGACGTCAATCGCTCAGTGGACAGTTTCGCGAATTTGAAGAAGTGTCGTTTCGCTCTGGTCGATTAGTAAAATCTCTCTTTGTTTCTTTGTTTTTATTACGTTTTTCTTCTTGAAATAAAACTGCTCATTTTCACTTGACTTGGGAAAATCGGCTCTAACTTTACCCCTCTCCCCCCCAGGATCAAGTATCACTCAAATGGGAGGTAAAAGCAAATGCCCCAGATGCGGGTTTATGTGTCCGAATCACAACTGACTTCAGAGGGAGGTGGAGGGAGGGGGGCCTGGGAATCCTTTGAAATGCGTAAATACCACTGGGATGAAACTTGGACCGTACAAAGGTCGTTGATATTTTATTTTGAGGTCCGGAATGGTTCTAGATTCGGTAAGGGAATGTGTGACTACAAGAATTTTCATGAAGTACGTCGGTTAGAGCAAGGTTAGAGTGAGAGTGATACTGTGGATGATAGGAGCAAACCCCTTGAGGCGTATTCTCGCCGTTCCCCGAGGACTCCTCGGGGAATCGAAGGGAACGGCGAGAATAGAGGGAGTCACTCCACGCGGACTCCGCGTACAGAAACAGCGAGAATACGGGGAATGCTTCTAAAATGGATTCTGTTCGAAAAATGAATATGCAGCTGAAAAAATTAGTCTAGATCCACTTCATTCTTGGTTTTCTTTATTCTGATTCTTTTTAATTAATTTTACATAGCACCTACAACAGCAAAAATTGATTCCCCACCGAATTTGAAAGGGAGTCCTTTTTGATGACGGTGATGATAATCTGAGCATTCCCCGTCCGTGGGGACTCGCGAGAATACGGGGAGTGAGTCCCCGGGACAAACAAAAACGCGGGGACTCCTCAAGTGGAGTCCTCGGGGAACGGCGAGAATACGCCTTTGATCTAATTTGTATGTGTCCGAAGCGCACGCGGACACGGCGGTGGAGTTGAATGGGGTTCCGGAAATTTTATGATAAGCATAGGAACCAAATGGATGGAGTGATGAACTGATGAAACTTGGAGGTTACACATGTAACAGGTGATAAGAACTCCAGGAACACCCCTCGAACTCCCCCAACAATGACGGATCCGAAGGGGATCTCAAAATTACAAATCAAGCAACCATGACGTTTGTACCGTCTAAGTTTCGTCCCAAGCACTTCATTTGTTTGGTCCCTACACGTGTACACGATTTACAGCTCCCGCCTCCAACCAGATCCCCCTCTTACCTCCACTCCTACACGGTTGGTCGAATCCGGTAAAGAAGTTCTAGAAAGCCTTCAGGGAAACTCTGCTTATTGTCGGAGGGATGACAAGTTTCACCGTCCTAGCTTGTCCGGAAGTGTCTGAACCAGCAAAATTTGGACAAAGGGAACGCCCGACAGACATTACGATACAATCTCTATTTGACATTTTGTGTGCGCGGCTTGTGGAACCAACCTAGAATGTCGGGTAATTGTCAGTTCTGAACTGCCATGACAGCTGAAAACCTTTTTTCTAGTACTCTTGCCGACGGGGCGTCATGACTGGGAGGGGAGGGGGGACGCCCCCCCCCCAATGCTGCCGGCGAGTCGGTAAAAAAATACGAATCGGCGCGAAGCGCCGCGATTTTTCGTTAAAACAGTCGATGAAACAGTTCATGAAAAAAGTCGTTTTTCTGAAAAATGGTCGATTCTTCGTCAAAATAGTTGGTTTTTCCGAAAATCAGTCGATTTTTTTCAAAAATGTCATTTTGTTGCTGAAAACAGTCGTTTTTCTGTAGAAAAAGTCGGTAAAAATTACCAGCCAGTCGGGAAATGCCTCGTCCCCCCCCCCCCCCCCAAGCATTTTGGCTAGTAACGCCTCTGCTTGCCGATGGAAATGCAAAACAAACAACCTGCAGCCTTTTGAAGAGAATCCTCAACAGAAAGAGAATGTGAAACGTTTCACCTAAAAAGATTCAGCGACCGAACTTTTTCGTTGGGCCGCCACCGCCGAACCCAATTGCGGTGCGTCCAAAATTTTCTCGGCGGCGGCCCGCTGAGTTGTTTCCGACGGCGCGCCCCTGACTTTCGTCGCGGCTTCAGGGGCTACTTACAAAGCATTATTAAACTTCCATGGGCTCATCAAACTAACACGTTGTCATAGTGCCACCCCCAAGGATACAATGTTACATCAGAAATCAGAAATAAATGTTAAACGAATGCAGGCCTCTTAAACCATAAGGCGTTTTCTCGCCGTTCCCCGAGGAATCCTCGAGGAATCAAGGGGAATGGCGAGAATAGAAGGAGTCACTCCACGCGGACTCCGCACAGAAAACAGTAAGAACATGGGGAATGCTGTCAAAATGAATTTGTTCGAAAAAAAAATATGCATTCGACAAAATTTTGTCTGGATCCACTTTATTTTTGGTTTTGTTTACTCTGATTGTTTTTAAATGATTTTACATTGCACAACACCAGCAAAAATTGATTCCCCTCCGAATCTGAAAGGGAATCCTGTTTAATGATGGTGATGATAATCGGAGGATCCCTGTCCGTGAGGACTCGCGAGAAGACGGGAGTGAGTCCCAGGGACAAACAAAAAACGGAGGGACTCCTCGGGGAATCTAAAGGAACGGCGAGAATAGAGGGAGTCACTCCACGCGGACTCCGAGTACAGAAAACAGCGAGAACACGGGGAATGCTTCCAACACGGATTTTGTTCGAATAAAAAAATATGAAGTTGAGAAATTAGTCTGGATCCACTTTATTTTTGGTTTTGTTTATTCTGATTGTTTTTAATTAATTTTACATTGCACCAACACCAGCAAAAACTGATTCCCCTCCGAATCTGGTGATTACAATCGGAGCATTCCCCGTCCGTAGGGACTCGCGGGAATACGGGGAGTGAGTCCCTGGGACAAACAAAAACGCGGGGACTCCTCAAGTGGAGTCCTCGGGGAACGGCGAGAATATGCCTATAGATAAATATCACTAGAGCCATCTAGAAACATGACTCGACTCAGAACACCGAATTTGTAATTAGTACCTAGTCGATCACAACTTTCAGCAACCACAACACTTCCTATCGTTCCACGGAAGAAAGGAGGAAAATGGTTCGGGTATGTATTCTTGTGAATTTACAATATTAATTTAACAAAACTAACTGTGACAAGACAAGCTTTCAGGATGTGAAAATATATAATTTGTACGAGTTCTATTGTCTGGTTCTACAGTAATGTGAAAACGCAATCCTGTTCAGTGTAGAATATGACCCACAGGGTGTCCTTGGTTTCCAGTTCCAACTAGAAATCTAAAAGTTAATACTATCAGTAGCATTCTTCAATTTACAACTTCAGATGTGCTCTCTTCCAAATCTCTTATAACCTTCCATCCTGTTTTTATGCTCTTGAAAATGTAAAAATTGGTCCGATCAAGTGGAGAATTGGAAGTGTATATCATCAAAGAAAGTGTTTCAGCTCTGTAGCTGGTTTTTGACATGCCGCTGATTGTGCTATGCCTATTCAGTTGATCTCAGGTTTTCTAATGATGGGATATTACATGTACAGTACCTATTCAAGACAAAATACTCCTCTTAGCCTATGAGATTTTGACCTTATCAAACTTGAACTTGAGAAACTGTAGAAATGCAGATTTGTTAGGAAACATTGATATGTTTTAACAAGTTAAGGATAAGGTATTAATCTGACCTGTGAAAGGTGTTTTCAGAGGCGCTTATTTACTTGCAGGGGGGGTATCCAGCTAAAGACAAGATTTCAAATTTCCAGAGAAGTCTTTCCTTCAGAATAATCTATCTGGCTTAGAAAAGAACCATCAAATATGACAAAAATGCTAGATTGAAGCTAGTTGAATGGTCTACATATTTGATAAATAAACATTGCTTCAATGTTTCTAGTTAAACATATTTTTCTTTTCAAACAAGCTCCTAAAAAAGGAACCAACTAATATGACAAACATACTAGATTGAAGCTAATTGAATGGTTTACATATTGGATAAATAAATATTGCTTCAATATTTCTGGTTAAACATATTTTTCTTTTCAAACAAGATCACTTCATTTTAACCTTACCTGGATGAACTTACTAAATGATGAAAAAAGTAGAGTTACCAAAGTCATAAACCAGAAAATTCCTTGACAATGCCAATGCAGCTTCAAAACAAAGACAGGTGCAGAATACGAATATTTTTTGGACACATGATGCCTCTTGACTGTCAGGAAAGCATGTATATTTCATTTTAACATTTTTGCGGTAACAATCGAGGAAGTGTAAAAATTAGATCAGGTACCCTTCCTGTACGTTAGGCTAAATGGTAGTTGACTTTAGTCACACCAAGCAATGTATACCACTGTTGCTGTTTCCCACCTTAGAGGTTTCTCCTGATCTAGCTACTGTTTTTTCTCTGATCTGGCTGTCAAGCAATCTCTTGAATCTGAGGTTTGTCCTGGTATGGTTGGTTAAAGTAATGAAAGACGAATGTTTTTCGGGAGTTCGCCAGTTGGGAAGATTCCCTAAGCTTTCGATGAAGCATCGTGAAAGATTCATTTAGGTTTATTAGTAATTTAGTGAAAATTTATTTTTATTTTGTTTTGTATTGCCATGGCCCTCGGGCTTTTTGTGTAAATATATATCATATCATATCTACATAGCCTGCTATCTGCAGGGTTTCTGCCCATCTGGCTTCTGTGGTGTTCTACTGAGCAGGAGGTTTGCTTCAGTTTTTCAGTGATGTGATCTCCTGGGTCTGCCAAACTTCCCAGAATAAACGTGTATGCATATGTGAGAGATCATAAGATGATCAGATGACTGTAAAATTGAGGCAAACCTCCTGTTCAAGAGAACACCAGATCAGCTAGATTGGCAGAAACCCCACAGACAATGGGTTCTGTAGATACTGGGACAAACGTTAGATTCAGGAGATTACTTGACAGCAAAATCAGAGGAAACCTCCCAGGTAGACTACAACAGAGGCTAGATCAGGAGAAACCTCCAATTTATGCACGAACATAAATCCTTTTCAGCGTAAGGTAGGAGAATACAACTTTGGTATAGAATGACACCAAGTGCATGAAAACTGCAAATTTCAAAGTCAACAAATGTTCAAATAAGCATACCTCTTACTGTACAAAGAAAATAAAAATTTGACATCATCTAGGCTGATTCACAAGGGTTCCAGGTTACTCCTGGTTATGAACATAAATCCTTTCCAACATATCTTATATTATTAATTTTTATTCAAACAATGTTTACAACGGATATGTCAGCTACGATTCTTCATCAGCGATATTTCAGCCCTTCTTGGCAAGGGTCCTCGAACTCGTCAGGCTGTCAAAAAGGTTTAGAAAAGTTGTAGAAAAGGTTTGTTTCCTTCCCCGAAGTTGACTCAGAGGATTGACAGCCTGACGAGGACCCTTGCCAAGAAGGGCCAAAATATCTCTGATGAAGAATCGTAGCTGACGTATCCATTGTAAACATTGTTTGAATAAAAGTTTCAAAGTCAGCTTGGGCTCCAAGAATATTTATTAATCTTTAAATATACCTTCTGCAGGGTGTCCTGCAGGGAGACATTATGACAAAAATGCTAGACTGAAGCTAGCATTATCATACTAAGTGGGATTCAGTATGTGTACAGTGCAGTGTGATGTGAAGATGGATATCACCCTGTGCAGTTATAAGAGCTATGTGTGGATAGTGAACTTTGTTTGAGGTTCGGTACCTCACCTGTATACTAAAGTTGTGTCTGATTCACCAACAATTTATACTGTTAGGTCCAACCAAGGATGCCATTTTATTCAGCTACCACATGGTGTTGTAGTCAAAGTTGTGCCTAATATTCAGATAATTTCCCTTATGCAGCAGAAAATAGAGTCTTGTCTTGTGTTTGCTACTTGACATGACGTTTTTTTCTTGCTGGTGTTTTGCTGTAAAGCAGAGATTTTTGGAGAAGTTGCTGTTGTAAAATGCTTGGGCATTCAAATTTACTTATTTCTGTTACAGCCAATCATCATCGACGCCAAGGAGCACCTTATCGGTCGGCTTGCCACCGTTAGCGCTAAGGCCCTACTCAATGGAAACAAAGTTGTTGTCCTGAGAGCTGAAGAGATCAACATCTCTGGAACTTTCTACAGGTGAGCACTTCTCTTGACTTTTTAGAGGGATTTTTTATATGTGCGCTTGGGCTATTTTTACTGTTCTGGTCTTATTTTTTTTCTATTGCTATACATGGTTGAAATCTTAATATATTGTATCCAAAGATATGTGGTAGCACAAGGCTGGCTGTGTGGGTTTGATAGAAATATGTGCCAAGTTACTTAAACCCAGGTCCGACAGTCTGGGTTATTTGTGAACTGAAATTGCCTGTTTGACCGTCTAATTTTATTATTTGATTCAAAGTATCTTGCAATTGGGAAATGATATTACATTTGAAAATTTTGGATTAAAATCAGTGACATAGGATACAGAAAATGTCTGCACTCTTGTTTTTGCTCAGGGAGGGATGTGGTGTTAGTGCCTTGCAAGAGTTATGACTTCTGGCAGGTGTTGTTCCAAAGTTGGTGAAAGCATGTTTCTTCAGAGATTGTGGTGGTGTACCTTCTGTACAGCTTATGGAACCTTTCAGTACTTCATGTGCTTTTCTTAGAATTGTAGAGACTGTTTAAATATGAAAATGGGTTTCCTGTTGCTTATCTCAATGAACATACCAGTGGTTCTGTAAAATGGCAAGGGTTTGCAGTTACTATTCCTTTATTCCCAAATTCTGATAAAACAAAATGCACGGGATTGTCAAATTACAATTTGGTTAATTCACATTAAAATTACGGATAAAATAAGGCACAAATGAGTTCAAATAGCGTTCACTGCTATGAGCGACCACCAGCTTATGCTTGTCAGATAAATGCTAGAATTTGACACTTAACGGTAGAGGTCGCACCCTATTCTGAGTATTCCTTAAGAAATATTGCTAAAATAACAACACCTTTTTTGCATTAACCACATAGATAGCTTTTATAAATGCTTCTGGTTTCAGATTGAAATACGAGTTAGCGCAAGTCCAAAATACTCGGAATACAGCAGGTCCTGTCCCATTTACTTTTTTGCATTGTTTATTTTGCTGTAGTACGGAATGGTAGCGAGACCTTATAATACTATTTAGTAGAATGTCCATCTGTCTCTTCCCATAATCATCTTAGGGTTATTATGCTATTTTTGACCCAATGAGCGCTCCCACTGTGACCAAGTTTATGCAAAACATTGTATACAAGTATACTGCTGATCTTGTCTGATCAGTTTGGCAATTATTTTGATATTAAGTTTTTTGAAGCTTGATTATCCATTCTTTAGTCATTACTGCAGTCTGAACCAGGAACTTAAAGTCTGCTTTGGTTATGAAGACTGTAGAGGCAAATGGAAGAAAATGCATAATTGTGTGTTCAGGCGATGTTGCTCATAATTTTTAATCGTTAGAATGTTGTCAAAGAAACAAACTGTGGGTATTTTGTAAAGTATATATCCTTTTCAGAGCAAAACTGAGGTTTTTGCGTTTTTTGAAGAAGAGATGCAATGTCAACCCTGCCAGAGGTCCATTCCACCACAGAGCACCATCTAAGATCTTCAAGAGGGCAGTTCGTGGTAAGTCCATTTTTATTTGAAGCCAACCTGCATTTTCAAACTTAGCAAAAGCTCCTGGTTACTGTTAAAAATACTTCCCTTTCTGTTTTCGAGATTATTTACATGATGACACACCCAGCTCTCTTATCCATACATGATTATTACCCTGTTCCACTTGTCTGAAATTAACCTTTTCTTTCTATTTGTGCTTTTTCCGGTTGCTGATCTAATCACATTCACTTTACCTAGGAATGCTTCCCTACAAAATCTACAGGGGTCGCACCGCCCTCAAGAGGCTACGAGTCTACGAGGGAGTGCCCCCCAAGTACCAGAAGATGACCAAGCAGGTTGTTCCTGCTGCCCTTAGGTCCGTTGCCCTCAAGCCAGGTGGAAAGGTAAGTCACGCAGTTTGAACTTCGGGGACCTTTTTGCCACGCAAGTTGGCTTTGCGTTTCCGCACATTACTTTACATACGAAATCCCGTTCTTCGTGTGAATGTAGTGAATTGGATGGGTTGAGGGATGAAGTGTTTGGAAAAAGAGTGTACGATGAGGAATGGTTGGTTAAAGTAATGAAGGATGAATGTTTTTCGGGAGTTCGCCAGTTGGGAAGATTCCTTAAGCTTTCGATGAAGCATCGTGAAAGATTCATTTAGGTTTATTAGTAATTTAGTGAAAATTTATTTTTATTTTGTTTTGTATTGCCATGGCCCTCGGGCTTTTTGTGTAAATATATATCATATATCATATCATATAAATCCGATTCCTTTTCTCTGAGCTTGAAGTTCCTTCCAGTTTAAAGTGCGACTCATTGTGCTACAGTAGAGGTATGCTTATGTGAACGTCTGCTAACAGTGAACGATTGCCGAAGGAATAAACTACAACACAAACCAGGCATTTTTACTATGAATACTTGTAATAACTACTCGCACCTTTGTCACAGTTTGAATATTTTGCTAATTCTCGGCTGAAAGTGACTCAATTGACACCTGTTTGCTTGTTATAATTTGAAAAGTTTGCCACGAGGAACGCACCTTCAATGGGGTAGATGGCGGTCCGAACCTGCAGATGCCTTCAAAAGAGGAAGGATCTTTTTAGTAACTTCAAAATCAAGGAAAGTTAATAGAATTTCCACTTCAGGTTTGTGCCAGGATAACCCTGAAATAGTTGGCTATTAGCTGATATAAAGTTTGTTATTTTCTTTTCCATTTTACTTTTATTTTGGAATTAACCAACAAAGGTAGTCGAATAGTTAAAAATATTGTTCAAATAAGCATACCTCTACTGTATTTATTGATTGACTGGACTTAAGTGCCAGTTTAGTGGACTTAACCACTAAAAGTGGTTGTATAAAGAAGCGACGAGGAAGGAAGAAGAAACACAGAAGTACTTTTCTGCAAAACAACCTTATCCTGTCAGAACAGAAAAAAAACGTCGCAGAGGGTTATACAGATGTCAGATTTGTAGTGTTCAACTAGTCATCTCAAAGGAAAAACTGAAATCCATTCACGCCACTAAGTGCCAAACTTCTTTCCCACCAATTTGATAAAATCCTAGGCTCTATTGTTAGTGATGATGAGAGTGAGATGACTTTTTTCAGATACCACGGTAACTGCAAAACGTCTTTTGACCGTGGTATCAGATACCACGGTAACTAATATAAATTCACTACTTAGAAAACCACGGTAACTGTGGAAACGACTTTAGACCGGGGTATCAGATACCATGGTATCTGCATTCACGCAACTACCGTCATCATTCATAACATTAGGCGAGGATTGTGCGCCTGTGTGCAATGTTACCAAACTCACTTGCGGTGTAGCGAATTTCCGAGTTTCTGAATGTTTTCAGATTTTCGAAACCTTGGGTTGCGTTCCACCAACTTAACAGTTGTTAACTTTACTTCGAGGCGGAGCTAACTGCAGCTTTAACGATCGTTAACTTTTCCCAGTTCTACGGTTGTTAACTATTTTGTAACGATGCTCACCGACCATCGTTACAAAAAAGTTGACAATCGTTAAGCTCTGGAACGGAAATTGTAGGTGGGTGGAGCTTAAATTTCGAAATCAGAAACGTGGAACGCAAAAAGTTAACAACTGTTGACAATTTGTTAACTATCGTTTAGATTTTTTTTCTGTTAGCGTAGCTCAGAGACGCGTAGCATGATCGTCCACTCAGACGCCGCAAAGGATTCTGATAAGCAGTGGAATCATTCGACCTCGTATTAAAATGTTATATTGCGTATTGAGGTTTTAAATTATTTCAGTACTGCACTGTTGGCAGACTGTCCCACGAGGTTGGATGGAAGTATCAGGATGTCGTGGCCACCCTTGAGGCAAAGCGAAAGGTGAAGGCAGCCATCGCCTACAGAAAGAAGAAGGCAGTTAAGGTAATGTAACATTCCTCTTTGGTTCCCAGTTAAAGTCCCGCTGTGTAAAGGGGAACTTGCCTCTTCTGCTACCGATGCAAACGAGGATTACATGACCTATGCCAGTTGAGTTGAGTGGGTGCTAAGCCAAGCTAAAACTAGAAAGCGAGCAATGTTGAAGTTTGCTTAAAGAACTCATTTGAAGAAAATTATCACGTAGTTCCTGTAGAATCCTCTTTTGTGATCTGTGTAAATTATGCGCGTATGAGAATCAGTAAAAAAACTGCAAAGTTAAATTAACTGTAATATACATTCCTTTCAGAGCCTGGACGAACGAATGGATTTATTATGTAATTTAAGCTTATGATATGTCACAGATGCAAACTGACAAAACAAGATTTTAAATAATCACGTCTCTTTGTACAAACTGTATAAATAAGGAAGAAATATAATACATAACTAAACTAAACTGAGCAATCCGCATGGAAAAGTCCGTTGATCAGAAATCGTGGGAAAACCAAGCGCTTTTGGGTCGTACATAACACCAAACATTCCTTACGTTCTTAATCCAAAAATTAAATCAAGAAGAACTAATACAGGTGATCCTTTCAAAATAGTCCCTTAGGTGAATTTTTAAGCAAAGCAACGTTCTTAAAGTAAATTTTAGTGAAATAATTCATGGGATATCAAAGTCAATTTTGTGAATTTTTCAAGAAGCCTATAAATCAGTTGAGGTCCACACCTGCTGTAAAGGGGTTAGTCAGTCAGGCGTCCACAGACGGTTTCGAAAGGTGGTTCCAACGACCCACTTTCTTTTTTGTAACCCAACATCCGATAATCTTGAGACAAAATCTGATTGTAGAATCTTCTCTTGAAATCGGGGTAGCTTGTTGCGAAGATCGAAATGGCAAGTGCATCATGCCGTGGAGCTAGGATAATAGTACCCACAGAAGAATGTGTTCGAAAGTCAAATTTTCGTTTCAGATTTTTAGTTCCAACAGATTCAACAGGTCAACACGCCGTGGAGCTAGGATAACATTACCCCCATAAGAATGTGTTCGAAAGTCGAATTTTCAGTTCAACAGATTTGAACGTCTTGTCATTTGCCACCCGCTGCTCCTACTTTGGGGCATACCCTGATGTTGGAGCACTGCCCTATAATTTAGGATTTATTTATGACTGATGGAATTTTATTTACGCACATAAGAAGAGGAAAATGGCGCAGTTTAGACAAATAAAAGAACAAAAAAAAACATTGACTTTCAATAATGTAGTAAATGCACAAGATAAAAAAAAAAATAAACATTAAAAAAGGGACTAATTGGCTCTAACAAATTTGTGTATGACTGATAGGAGGTATCGCAAACGTTATTGCCAGCTCAGAGAAGTTTGACGTCGCCAAATGCGTTGAGGGAAAACGCAAGTCTCCCTGCAGTATTACATGTCTGCGAAATTGCGAATCAGTTTACATGATGACACACCCAGCTCTCTTATCAACACGTGATTATTACCCTGTTCCACTTGTCTGAAACAAATACCTGCCCTCCCCTAAGTCCATCCCGACTCCTTTAAGGCATGCTTTAAGTTTCTTCTGTTTCTCCTAGAAATTGAGCGCTGATGTCAAGCAGCAGTATGCCAAGAAAGTTGAGCCCTTCCAGAAGATCGTCGAGTCCTATGGTTTCAAGTAAACTGTTGTCAACCGGGAGAAATTAAAACATTCTTCACGGTATAGAAGTATTCCTTCAGTCTAAGTCGCTACATATCATATTTGTGGGTGTCGCGAAACGGAGAATGCAGGTTCGTTTGTTTAAAGGCACAGAAAACTTGACTACGTAACTTTCGGCCATCAAACCGACCGGGGGGGGGGGGCTTAAATAAAGATACAAGGACTTATTGGTGGCAGGATCCCACTTCTTTGTTATCTCGAACTCCATCCTTAGTGTTCCTAAAGTTAGCTGACAGGCCCTTGCCCCTTATGCACTGTAAAAGTTCGCCTTAGGCCGTGTTGTCCAACACATCGGGATAGTAGTCAAGAGGTCGTGCGTTCGATTCCGACTCGCGGCGCACAAACCTTTTGCTTTTTTTTTTACTAACCCAAAAGTCGAATTCTTGGAAGCTGCAATGGTCGTAACGAGAATTTTTCTTACTCTCAATATCGACTCGGGGTACATTCTTGATATGTCAGCTAGCTCCCCAAGTCAAGTTTTCTGTTCCTTTAAATTCCAGCCCTATTGGCACAAGTTTCATAACAGGTAACACAAGGATGCGAGTTTCAACAGACAACACTGGGATGTAATCTGTTGTGATTTCGAAAATGTGCATGAAACGTTATTCCGATCAAGCATTGCCGAAGAGCCGAAAACGTATCTGCTGAATTATCCGATATGAGACTAAGAAAGTCAGCAAACGCGTTGTCGGCATCGTTTGGCTCTTCGGCAGCGCTTATTTTGCACAACATTTCATAACGTTTTCAAATTCACAGCAGATTACATCCCAAGTATTGTATATATATCCCTTCAGCCCAAGCTGACAGCGAATCATATTTGATAGTGCAAAACGGATATGTCAGCAGAATTTTAGTGGAGCTATATTTCGGCCCTTCTTGGCAAGGGTCCTCTTCAGGCTCAAAACCGCGCAAGTTCGTTTTTCCAACTTGAGCGGTTTGAGCCTAAAGAGGACACCCTTGCCAAGAAGGGCCGAAATATAGCTCCACTAAAAGTGTTGCCTATTGAAACTGCGCATCCGTGTGTTATCTGCTATGAAACTTCTGATAGTGCGGAAGTGAACCCTTGCTAGGAATGGCCGAAGCACCTGTGTGTCGAACCACATAACAGATTACACATGGTTTTGCATCCTTGTGTCAGATGTTAGGTTGGATGCCTACGTATCTGTTGTGACCTTTTAGTGTGGTTACGAGACAAAATGTCAGTTATGACCCTTTTAAAGTTTAACTGAGAAGCCAAATCATTCCTTGCTTTTGTTTTTTGTACCATTTAACTGAACACACTGTATTATATGTGTTGTGTTAAGGTATTGTTTTATTTTTCACTGTTTACTTCTTCGTTTTTTTAATTAAGCAATCATTTAATAAACCAAATTATCCATTGGATAGCATAGGCTGTCATTATCTTCAGAATATCCACGGCCGGCCTCACAACGCAAAATTCTTCTCTGACGCGAAAAATTTGAATCTTAATACGAACGCGGCATTTCAGTCGCCAGTGATCAGCATGGGGAACACTGGGGTCACTGTGTGACCACTTATTTTTCGTAAATCGTTTCCGTCAAGCATAGAACACAGGTAAAAGCTCATAGGGGTACCACAAATCCGACTGGGAAATTACTATAATAAAATCGATTATTCGTGAATAGCTGAGCAACGAAGTAACTCATTTTTGTCGGGTCTTCAAGCCTCTTGAAGCGAGTAAGTGATGGGTAACTAGATTATCCCATGTCAGCCCTTTTCAGTTAAACTTTAAAGATGGCAGGTAAAAGGGTCATAACAGGTACTTGCTCATTAACACGAAGTTGGGCAATTTTTTTTTATGTTATCAAATTTTTGACGTCCGTCTTGCGTCATTAGCGAATTTTGTCGCGGTAGCGTTTCTGTTTGTATTGCTTAATTTGTTGAGAGAGCGTCCACTCCTAGCCTTGATTAGTACACCGGGCGGTAGAAGCCGCTTTGTCTTTTTTTTAAGGTGGACTGGAGATCGTCAAAAATTGTTTTCTGAGGCGTAGTGTCAACCCTGCCAGAGGTCCGTTCCGCCACAGATACCCATCTAAGATCTTAAGGTAAGTCGCAGTTACCTTTATAATAATAATGATATAACTGCAGCAAAGAGGCTTTCGCCTCTAAAAATTTCTCGAGACAGTATGTAAACTAAATTGAATTTCAGCCAGGACACGATCCGCACTTGCGTTGAACTGATTATATATTTGGCATTTACCATTCTTTCAATTAGATTATTCCAGTATTCAACTCTTTCTGAAGCTCCATTTTCCAATGTCTTTTCGGAATTTCTCACCACGCAGTTTCAAGGTGTGCCCTCTGAGATTGTTGGTTGAAGGTGAGGACATGATAAGGCCTAATAAGGCCATAGTAACTAAGACAAATCCTAAAAGTTTCGCTCAAATCACCTCGGAGAAGTCTGTGAGCTAGAATGCGTAACCTTAAGTTTCAAGCCTGTTTTCGTAAGGCAGATGGCGAATGGCTGGTACTGTTTTTGTTGCTCTTCTCCGAACTTGCTTAATGGCGATAATGTCCTTGTTATAGAAGGGCGTTGTTGTTGCGTGGCCATTTTCATTTAGTGGGAGAGCTAGGGCCTTAACTAAAATAGGATACGCCATCGTGTGTCTGTGTCATATGATTCACAATTCTTGTAGTTATTCTTGATGATAGTTTCGTAATGTGTTGAAAGTTAGATAAAGCCGAGTCTTCACCTTCCGGAATCTGGGTTCCCAAATTTTCCGAGATTTATTTTGAGTTTCTTCTGCGATACTTAAAAAATCAGGAAATCTGGAAGTTCAAAAGCCCCCTTTTTCCGGATTGTTTTGATATACTTTTGGACCCGTTCATATTCCAGATGCAGTTTACAGAAGACGTAAAAGAATAATCTGGAAGCCCAGATTCCGGAAGTTCCGGGAGTTGAAGACCGGATTAACTTCTCGAGGTCACGCTCGGAGGCGGTTGTCGAAGTCGTCCTTCCGTCTGATTGGGTCAAGGATGGTGGGACAAAGACGTAGATGCATTTAATAGCTGAGCACACACTCCTACTAAAGCGGAGTCCACATTTCCCACAGAGGGCGTCATAATATTGACAGTCAAAAGTGCGCTTGGCCACGTCAGGGCGAAATCGTAGGGTCCGGAATTTCTTTCATTCCGTGCGCTGTCTCTTATTCCATTTGTCTCTATATTTATTGATACCAGTATGGTAAATGACTGGGTAACTCGGAACTAAACTGATTAGCTGTTCTACATCCATCGTTTCCATCCTTCAAATTATTTTCCTGGCGTTTGCTCAGAGCTTGACGAAGCATTTTTTGGGGCTTGACGATGCGTTTTTCAACGCCTGAGTGACGACCATCGCGAGGCGTAGCGAAGTTCGCTGAATTAAGCTTAAATCACAATGGGCACCAACTAAGCTCGAATTTTTAATAAAATGCTTCACACACACACATTGCTGACTTCCATTAGAGAGCGCTTCAAAAAGAAGCCGTTTTCTTGTTATTTCTTGTCATTACCTCTTCAGCGTCTCGGCGGAGAGGATTTCAGATCGTGGTACTGCAAGGCCCGGAAATTCGAAAACTCCCGGCCATGTACGAGAATCAGTAATTTTGATGAGCTGAGTGATGAGAGTGCCATGATTGCTAAAAATAAACCGTCTCTATAGCTGTGACTTTGCTCTGATGAAACTTTTGTTGTTTGTAGTATAGAAGAAAAGTTTTGTTTTCTGGATGTAAATTTATAATACTGCCTAAACGTACACATATAACCGACTTACGTTTTGCTGGCTCCGGAGATTATAAGGAATTCTCAGTTAACACCGTTAATATGAATATTTGTCAACGATACAAATGATCCGGAGTATATAACAATAACGAATGGATAAGAAAAAAGAAACTCCGCTTGTATTTGTCGAAGCTAGTAAATCGGAGTATGGCAGTCAGCAAAAAACACCGTATCGAAAAATTTGTGAAAATAGGTTGTCTAGGATCTGCTGATTTCTGGTGTAACATTGTATTCTTGGGGGTGGTAATGTGGCATCATGATTGTTAGATCTGCCCATTAAACTTTAACAAGATTTTTTACACATTTTGCACTGTTGTCTAGGACTAGATATTCAGATGATGACACACCCAGCTCTCTTATTCACTCATGATTATTACCCTGTTCCACTTGTCTGAAACAAACCATCATCCACCTAATTAAGCTGTTCCACCTCCCACTTGCTCTAATCCAGTCTTATCTACCTAGGAATGCTCCATCTCCTGGTATGTTGTGTGAGCCTTGCCAGAGGTTCGTTTGTCACAGAGAACTATCCTAAATCTTTAAGTGGTAAGTCACAGTTACGCTATATTTAACCTTCATTTAATAGCTGAGCAAATCTCCTGCTAACCAGATGGTACTTTTTCTGAGATAGTTGACCACTTTACAACTTAGAGCTTGTTCCACCCTACTTACGTAGTTACTACGCATGACGTCACGGATTCTTGCTTTTGCCGTCAAGGCTGGAACGATTTTTCTATTTTCCAGCACAATATCATGCCACGGGCGAATCCGACCAATCACGTTACAGAGATACATAGTTACCACACTTACTGCACTCTCGAGCATGCTAAGCAAATAGTTACTGTTTCGAGAAGGTTGGAACGGTCATCGTAGTAACTTTTCACGAGGTTGGAAAGAAAATAGTAACTGATTGTTACTATTGTTAGAAGCGTGGAACAAGCTCTTAGTTATACTTGCAGAAAATTACACACGTCTTTGGCTGTTTTTAGCCCTTTCCATGTACCTTGCCTATGATGACAATCTTTGCATTACCGGTCTCTGGACGAATCAGCTCCTCGGAAACAGTTATTTGGCTCATGATATGCAACGTATGGAGAACAAACGTGGCAAGTGTGATATCAGTTTGTTAATATAGGAAATAGACTTGTGAAGTGAAGAGTGCGAGGCGTCCTTCAAAAAGATTTTCGACAAATTTTGCACTGTTCTCTAGGACAAAATATTCAGATGATGACACACCCAGCTCTCTTATTCACTCATGATTATTACCCTGTTCCACTTGTCTGAAATAAACCTTCATCCTCCTAATTAAGCTGTTCCACCTCCCACTTGCTCTAATCCAGTCTATCTACCTAGGAATGTTCCATCTCCTGGTATGTTGTGTCGACCTTGCGAGAGGTTCGTTTCGTCACAGAGGACTGTCCTAAATCTTCAAGTGGTAAGTCACAGTTACGTTATATTTAACCTGCATTTTAATAGCTGAGCAAATCTTCTGCTAACCAACCGTCGGATTTTTCTGAGACAGTTGACCACTTTACAACTTAGAGCGTGTTCCACCTTACTTACCGTAGTTACTACGCATGGCGTCACGGATACTGGCTTTTTGCCGTCAAGGCTGGAACGATTTTTCCATTTTCCAGTAGAATATCATGCCACGGGCGAATCCGACCAATCACCTTACCCGGTCATGTAAATTTTCTCCCTGTTTTCGCCATAAGTCAACGGGTCTCGCAGAAGGCGAACAGCCAAAACCCTGGATTGTTTGTTGAAAGCACAGCCTAGTTTTAAAGTATTCAAATATTTTACATAGTGCGAGGGTTTCTTTAAACTAGACGTTTATATGATGACACACCCAGCTCTCTTATCCATACATGATTATTACCCTGTTCCACTTGTCTGAAATAAACCGTCGTCCTTTTAATTACGCTACCCCACCTCTCACTCTTTCTTGACCAAGTATATTTACCTAGGAATGCTCTCCTACGAAATCTAAAGGGGTCGTACCACCCAGAAGAAATGACGAGTCTGCGAGGGTCCCCTTCTCCCAGTACCTGATGATGGCGAAGCAGGGGGGTCCCTTGGTCCATTGCCCTCGACGAGGTGTAAAGGTAAGAATGCAAAGGTTTTATAGTTTTTATTTTCGGGGCCTCCTTAGTCTGCAATTCGATTGGGCACGTTCAAATCCAGTCCTCTTTCTCAGATACAATTTAGACGTAAAAGTGTGCCCGCTACATCGTTTTTTTTTTTTATGGAATAGGGAAGTAGCGAACGATTGGGGATATAGAATTTGTATCGCATTAGAACCGTGTTGCCGCTCATAGAAATTTGATATCGCCTAGATGGTACATGGTGATATTGAGATAAATGGACGAAGGTAGTTCTTCCGCATTATTATACGATCTTAACGTAATCAGCTTATATGATGACACACCCAGCTCTCTTATCTACACATGATTATTACCCTGTTCCACTTGTCTGAAACGAACCCCCCCCCCACTTGCTCTGAATCCTTTAAGACATACTGAAAGTTTCTTCTATTTCTTCTAGAAACGGAGCGCTGACGTCAAGCAGCAGTATGCCAACAAGTTGAGCGAAGATCTTCGATTCCTATGGTTTCAATCAAATTGTTGTCAGCCGGGAGAAATTAAAACATTCTTCGCGGTATAAATGTATTTCTTCAGCCCAAGTTGTCTACGAAGATTATTTGTTGATGGCGCAAACGTATAGTTGCAGGTTCATTTTACCTAATGCCTGAGGAGGACCCTCGCGAGGATTGGCCAAACTACCGCGGGATCGAATCACAGCTGACTTAACTGTTTGCGTCATCAACAAATTTCTTCGCGGTAGCTTTCCTGTTTAGATGGCTCAAGTGCCATATACCGATCGCAGTTCCGTCTCTCGGTCCTGTATTTTGTCACGTTTTTTCGAGTTAGGGTACTTTCAGATGTGCTAGGATGATGAAACTTGGCAGGCGTATCAGGGACCCGACCAAAATAACCTGGAAATAATCAGTTTCTCGGTCCGACCATCTGGGGGGGTGGAGGGCGGGGGAATCTGAGAAATTGAGTAGTGTGGAACTTTAGAACGGGTTATTATTATTTTCAGTTTTCCTCTGAGTACTGACCCACTCCCCTGAATGTTTTATTACCTCACGTTTCTCGACGCGCTGGACACTATAAAAAAAAATCTTGGAGTATTTGCTACTGGGATTAATTTTATCTTTATTGAGATAAGATTACCCCAAATTCGGATTAATCTTCTTTCAGTAAAGATAAGATTGATCCCAGTAGCAAATACTTCATCCTTATACAGAGAAACTTTTTACAGTGGAGTGTAATCCTAAAAATATATGAGCAGCGAGCGCACTTAGATTCTTCAGCAGACGCTCTGCGAATGCTCTGGGTTTATTGCCCGTTCTCTCTGACAGAGTTTATAAAGCAGGACTGACTGGTCCACTTCGACAGACACCGCCCAGCCTGAGAGTTCATTGCTCTCTCCCTGATACAGGGTCTATGAAGTTCAGGACCGACTTGGTTCCAGTTGTGTGTGTCCGTCCACTTTGAATTAGCTAATTTGGGTAGCGAGCCGAGCCTCTCGCAGAAGCAAGAAGAATCTGGTTTGAGAAGAAAAAAGGATGTGAGACAATTATATTATTCTATCCCTTAAAGTGCGTTTATAAATGAAACCTTTGATTTCTCCCTCAACCAACGAATCGAACTAAGGGTCCGAAGTTGCGTTACCTTTAACTGTCACTAAGTCCAGCGCCACGCTACCACAGCAGCTGGAGACAGTTAAAGGTAGCATGACAATATGGTAGTTGTTGGGTAGAAGAGTACAATCGACTACTTTCACAACACCATAGGGTGATAGGATTGGGATGGAATGAAACCTAACAACTGGGGGAGGAGTTCGGGGGGGGGGGGAGACCGGAAATCTCGAGAAACGGTTAGAATGGAGGGATCGCAGTGAAACTTGATGGGGAGAAATAGCATTTGCTCCAGATAAATCGTTTACACAATTGGACTGAATCCGGACACTTGGCTGGGGGGGGTGGAGGGGAGCTTCCCGGAGTTACGGTGATGTCAGTTTTGGGGATTTTCGCGACGAAACTTGGGAGGCATATCGGGAATCCGATCAAACTGACTAGTAAAAATTTTTTTCCTCGATCCGATAGTCTTGGAGGGAGGGGGGAACCTGGAAAATTGAGTCATGCGTAACTTTGGAACGGGTGATAGGATTAGAGTGAAATTTAATAATTGAACAGAAGACATGTCTTTAGTGATCTTTTTCATGTCCGGACCGGATCCGACAACAATTGTTTGGGGGGGGGAGACCGGAAAATACGTGACCGGCTTATACTGGAGAGATTTTGATGGAATGAGTTGAGGTACTTCCAGATGTGCTAGGACGATGCAACTTGGCTGGAATATTAGTCACTCGACAAGACCGGCTTTGAAATCGCCACTTTCCAAACCCGACCATTCCTTGAAGTACCATCCTTCATCGCAAAGTAAGAAAAGTACTTTTAAGCGAAATACACATTTTCATGATCACCATGAATCCATTATCATTTTTGCCTCTAGGGTTTTGCTTACAAATGAAGTTCCAGCTCCCTTAAAGTGCGTGTCTTAACCGCAAGGTCGAAAAGTATTTAAGGTCAAAAGACACATCTCGACCCCTGATCATTTGTTTCTCAAACATTATATCATTTGTCTCAAAAATTTGTTTCTAGCACTCTTAGCGCATTTTGACCGAGAAATGAAAAAAATACTTTTGACCAAACGGTAGGGTCTTGCTTACAGATGAATTTCTAGCGCCTTTAAAGTGAGCATCAGTACAGCAAGTTAAAAAATAAAATATTACCTATACCTATTGGTACCCCAACCCTGACCTACTCCAATAAAAAGGAATTCTGATGGGTTGATTTCTGAACTTCATAAAAATCGTCAGTATTTTCTTGCGTTATGACATCTAGCATTTGGCATTGTGTAAACTAAGGTATTTTTTTCCCAGCATCAGCAATGGTTACGACGTTTCACTCCGTGTAAACCGCGCGACATAGAGCGCGGCCGAGCTTCATTTGACAATTTGACGCGGTGAAATTACACAGTGCTGCTGACTGACCACGCTTTTTCCAATGCACGTTAGTGCCCAGATATGCATCCTTTCAGGTATGGATCCGTGCTTTAAAGAAAAAACTTTAAAAAGCTTTTATAATAACTTACCGTTAAGATGTCCCAAAATTGCTTGCGCTGGCTAAAAACCTGGCTTCACCTTCCAGAATTTTTTTCGAATTCCGGACAGCCGTTTTCGTTCGCGGAGATAGTGCGTGCTCTGTCGCGTCTAGCATGAGCCCAAGCCTTGTCACTTGTTTCTGCACTGACTTCCGCTTGTCTGTATCGAAGCATCAGCACATGTTTTATTGAACTCTCGGATCTATCAAACTTTGTTCAGATGTCTGTTTACTTAAACAAAAAAAATGTAGTAACAGAAAATAAAATATTCAGTTCATCAAAAATAGTAAATATCAAAACAAGATAATATCCATAAAGTCTCTGATGTTTTCGGTAAACAGAATTCGACATAGCCCACATTTGTCCCTTCGTGACAGAGCAAAAGAACACTAAGGCAGTGGTTCCCAACCTTACCGTGTACCCCTAATCAAGGTTCGAATAGATTGCGTACCCCTTTTTTCAGAACGTGAAAAAGACGATATTTATTATCACACCTGATAAGGCATACACGTGTAGAAATATACACAAAATCAATAAGGCAGTCACTTGAGGCTGCTTTCTATTGCTAACATTTTGTCGAATCTTGGCTTAACGGCAATATTTTTTACAGTCAGCCTGTTTCTGTTTGGCAGGGGCGTAGCTAGCTCTTCTCTGTTGGGGGGGGGGGGGGTGAGAAGCGGCGTTGTGCCGACAGTGGGGTGTCGTACAGTGTGGACAAATTTACAAACAAGGTCTTACAAACAATACAACAAATTTATATTTGTGTGTGAAATGTATAGAAATGGGAGAAAAATCCTGTTTTGGCGCTCTAATGCGCACAAGTTATTGTCTGGCAAACCCTCAAAATCTCGGCTAGACCTGAAAAGCGAAAAATTCAGATAAAGTGACAAACATATATTTTGTTAAGAAGCAGATTTCACAGGTTCATAGACCACGCACGTCGTCACTGGATGTGTGAAAACAGTGAAAAGCAAGAGGGGTCCTTTAATATCGCGAACCAGGCGGTCCGTTATGAGAGAACCCTGCCGCAGCCAAAAATGGAAGATGTATTTTACAGCGACGGCCATACCAGTCGTTGTTTTTTCAAGACGAATCTAATGAAATAATTATAGATCAATAGATAACCGAGATGCTAAGAAGGTCTTAGTTTCTCTGAAAGGATGAAGACTGGACTATTCTAATATAACAACAGAAATTCTAAAGGGAATTATACAAAGACAAAGTTTTTTCAATGCGACACAACGCGGGCCTTTTATACCATTTCTCGTTTGTTCTAGTCGTGTCAGAGTTTACCCTAGTGCAAAATAAAGTATGCCCGTCTGGCTTAATACTCGCACAGTCACTCGACACAATAACTCGAAGATTATTCAAATAATCTTTGCAATAACTTTTGTACTGGTATGTCTGCTACCAGCTGGGTTGCCACATCAAAAATATTTAGAGAATGACTTTTGGCCCAAAACAGACAGTGAATTGGTAGTGAAATCTATTTCATGAAATGTTCACTTTTGATCGGAATCGCCTCTGTAAAAATGACACATCTTAATTTTACTTCCATGAAAATACTTGAAATAGTTACTTATGGTCGGAATCCCTGCTGCAAAAATGACACATTTGGTCATTTTCTGAAATAAAGTGATTTTTATGCCCTACGTAGGACAAGAGTGACAAAAACAAAATAGAGTGACAATTCACACTATCGTGCGACATGTGGCAACCCTGGCTAACAGTGCTACCACAAACATTACTGAATGCGAGCGAGATTTCGTGTCGCATAGCAACAACATAGTTGTATTTCACTGCATGCATAGCGTCGTGTTCCCGGAGGCCGGATGTGCGGCAATGCAAATTCTGAGGTCAGACGTGAAACTTCTATATCGTACTTTTTCTTGAATCTCCTGACCTTTAGAGTATGCGTGAACAGAACTGCATTGCAGAAACACGTATGGAAAACGTAACAGTATGTAAATATACATGACAAATTCCATAAACTAGTGTGCCGACGATTCGTGCGACATTGGGGGGGGGGGGGGACTCACCCCCACCTCGCTACGCCCCTGGTGTTTGGTTTTGATGTTCTCCGTGCTTTCATTAAGCTGCATCGCAAACTTTTTCGTTAGTTTATTTCGCAACCTAAATGACAATATCACTTGCAATCGTCACTAGGGCTTGTGGTCAGAGGCGTCACGCAAGGGTTTGCAACACCCTTCTCCCCAAAGTGGTCGGCCAGACGGTTAAAAACAAAAGATTCGGCGCGAAGCGCCGCGATTTTTCGTAAAAGTGGTTATTTAAACAAAAAAAAAAGGTTGGTCAGTAAAAATACCTTGCCCCTTGAAATACATTTTGGCTGGTGATGCCTTTGCTGGTAATATTAGGCTTTCGGCAATCAAAAGTGAGTGAGGCGAGATTTTGAAGCTACAGACTAAATCGGTCTTGGTTCCTTCGCGTACCCCTTGCAAGGGTCTCGCATACCCCTTTGGGTACGCGTACCACCGGTTGGGAACCACTGCCTTAAGGAGTAGCGCCAAGCCTTGAAAATGTGACACACTCAAATAACAGCGACACTGGCACCTCTGGCGATCGAGAACGTCCCGACTGAAACTCAGTCAGTCGTGCACCAGTACTGACTCCGATAACTTCAAACAGCAAAAAAAAAAGAAACAACCTCCCCTGTTTCATCGATGTGTTCAGATCGTATCTTAGCTGTACTAGAAATTTTCTAACTCACAAGTTTGTCCCCTTTGGATGTTCCGGGTGTAGTGGGCGGCAGTATGGGCAAGGCCCTTTTTTGCTGCATGGAAAGAATAGGTCTTGGCGCTACTCCCAAGAGCAAAATAGCACTAGGAAGTAACGCCAAGACTTGAAAAAAGTGACACACACTCGAATGGCAGCAACACTAGCACCAATAGTGACAGGGGCGGATCGAAGAGGGGCGTGGGAGGGGGGGGGTGACTCACCCCCCGTGTACCAGAGAATCTACTCTCAGGTTTCGAGCTTGTCTGTATGACAGTCGCATGTTTTGAGCTTTTCAGAATGACATACAGGCAGTACAAAACGTGATTTTAACCCACAAATCACATTTTTTAGTCGTATGTGCTACGAAGAAATTTTTATTCGTATGTGTTTAGATTCACAGTTGTGTCCTGAGTTCTCCAGAATGAAAGTCGTATGTTTGAGCTTGCCAGAATGACATCAACCACGAATTTCGCCTGAAAGCCCGTTTCTTGTCGTACTTTACGAAGGGATTTTCTAGTCGTAAATTAGGGACAGTCGTAAGTTTTGACCTTGCCAGATGATGGCAGACAAAGCAGGTAGCTAATCGTGAACTTCGCCTCCAAATGACCTGTCTCTGGTCGTATTGTTCCATAGAGATTTTAGTACTATGTTTGAAGCTTGTGAGATTCACAGTTTTGTGTTCTCAGTTTATCACCGCAGAAATATTGCCGAATAAGGCCGATTTAACTGGATTTAACAAATTTTCTGCGGCCCTTTCGCATTCCTACCCTATTTCTGTTTAGTTGAAGTGTCCATCATTTATGTGCGGTTTTAAGCTTGAGATTTGGTGTCTAAGCTACATTAAAAGGTAGAAGTTGTAAAGGAGTAGTTGAATTTTCCTCCGATTGAAAAAAAATGTTGCCTGCTGCGCTCACTTTAGTTTGTCTTGAGTAGATATGTCAGAAGAATTCCAGATTTGTCTTCTCTCCAGCGAAATCTGAAATGATCGGCGTCGCCTAGTTCCTGTTACTTATTTGTTTATTATTTTATTACTACAATGGCATTTTCCGTAACGTTTTAGAGCTTATAACGTTAATATTTCTTGGCCCTGCCGGTGCTGTGTTTTTAGCCAGTCTTATATTTTGAAGTCCTCACCCCTCCCCTGCCCAAGCCCTTCGAACCGCCCCTGAATAGTGATAGAGAACTTCCTACTGAAACTCAATCAGTCGTGCACCAGCGCTGGCTCCAGTAACTTAAAATCACAAACGCAACAGAAAAAATGTACAGCTCTCCTGTTTTTGCGATGTGTGCAGACTGCATGATAGCTTTACTAGAAATTTCTAAACCCTCAATTTTTGTCTCGCTTTACATGCCAGAAGCGGAGTGGGTGGCGTTACAAGTATGGTCCGATTGTGAAGCTTGGAAAGCATAGGTCTTGGCACTACTCCCTAGTGTTATTTTGCTATGATTTGTGACACTGCAATATCATCCTACTTTCCAACATTCAGTTTTCAAAAAATACCTACATTTTGTTACACGCCAGTTTTAAAGCGTTTTAGCTTTTTTTTGTTTCCTGTCATCAATAGTGGTGGTTGCAAGACCTCAATTTTGTGGGGGTGTACCGCCACGGAACTGCACAAGAATCACTAAATACGTCACAGCGGATCCAACAATCTGAAAAGAAAGATTAAAATAAAGGCCAGGTGTAGCATTCTACCGATAACTTTTCCGTCAGTCGCGAGTTAGGGTACTTCCAGATGTGCTAGGACGATGAAACTTGGCAGGCTTATCAGGTACCCGACCAAACTGACTTGGAATTGGTCACTTTCCCGACTCGACCTTCGCAGGGGGGAGTGGAAGCAGGCGGAATCCGGACTATTGAGGCATGCGTAACTTTCAAATTGGTGATCGGATCTGAATGAAACTTGAGCCTCGTTTTTGTTGCATGCTGCAGGTCCACTTCTCCGCCGATTCCGGACTGATTCTTTCTACATCCGTTTTTGCACTGCAGCGCTTCCAAGGAAGACGGCAGCGCTTCTCAAGAATCACGGACTTGCTCACCGACCAAGTCCCTGCTTCCCTGCAAGATGCTGCAGCGCTGCCGCTTCAACCAAGAAGAAACTGAATCCAAAAACGCATATTGTGCAAAAGCAAAAAAGTGCCGCAGCAGCGATGCGGAAGCACTATTGCAACAAAAACGAGGCTTTGGTAAACTAAACTTGTTAACTGGAAAGCGCACATATCTCATATCGCCCATTTCACTTCCTGACCGATCCGACGATTGTGGGGGAGTTGAGGGGGACCGAAAATTTCGTGACGCGCTTAGAGTGGAAGGATGGAGATGAAACTTGACGGGAAAGATAAACACAGACCTTAGATGGATTAACCACAGAACTGGATCGGATCTGGGCACTGTAGGAGGAGTGGGAAGGGGGGCCCTCAATCCCGGTTAGCAAGAGCTAAGGTACTTCCAGATGTGCTGGAATGATGAAACTTGAATAGACTTAGAAATGGTCACTGCCCTGATTCGTCCATCCCGGGGGGGAGTTGAGGGAAGTGGAATCCGGAATGTCTTATCATGCATAAATTTTGAAGGGGTGACCGGGTTCAGGCAGGACTTGATGATTGACAAGGGCACTAAATTTCAAATATTCCGCTTCAAGTCGGGGCTGGATCCGTCAGCTGTGGGGGGAGTTGTGGGAAGGGTCGACATTTTTGCAATGTGTAGGGTAGTTTATCAACGTAACCCCAAGGGAGATTTACTATTTTCATCACACTTCGATGGTCCTTCTGTTTCTTTATCAAAGTCACCCCGCAATGATCACCATGTAAAAATAATACTTCTCGATGTAACGAAATTTCTGGCTTCTTTTACTTTCTGTGTCATTTTACGAGATTTTTAACACTTTTTAAAAACACATTCTCGGGGAACCCGGAAATGTGTTGTCACTGTAAGTGCCAAACTGGTGGAGGGGTCGGTATAGGTTTTACAGAATGGTGAACCCCCCTTTTTGGGTTCCAGTCGGATCCGACCTCTTTGGGCCAGTTCCCACTCGTGTCCAACCAAGAACAAATAATCCCATTGAACCTCCGTCTTGGGTCCCATGCAGCGACTATGGAGACCACAGAGCGGGATACCCCGACAAAGCTGAGCTGAGCTAGAGATACTTGCTCGAGCTTTGAGTTGATACCCGTCTACTTCCCTCTTCGCCGTTGTGCATATCAGAGGAATTAGTGCAGGAGGCACGCTGACCCGCTCTGCAGCGCGTCCAGACAAACAATCGGCTTTCACTCGGGGCTTTAATGCGATTTAGGTGTTTGTAGAGGTAACGAACTGTGATGCTCCGCGTAGCTCCTACCCTCGGCTCGTTTGCATCGAGCAGGGTATAGGGATCTATTCCATTCCGCATGGCCAGGTAATTGTTTAGACCAAAAAATGACCGAAACAAGAAACTCTGTTTCTGCTACGGCAGGCCACTTTCATCTCAAATAGATCCTCCACTGGCAATAGTAAGTCTCTCGTAACCGTGCTTGTCCGGACCCGGCGTGCTCTCATTGGCTGAAAACTGTCAAAATGGCCGCTTACGACACGTTACGACGGCTTCCGACAACTTACGATTGGCTAGTCGAGGACCCACTTCACTTCAGTCCCGGTAACGACTACTAGAGCTTGTGATACAGCTGACCTCGTTGATCGTTTCAGTGAGGAGAACGCAGGGCATAGTATGTGACAGTACGCGAAAGTGAACTTTGAAATATAAAAATTGAAATAAAGGCTTACATGCCCTTGGATTACCGTTGCCCGCTTCGGCTTTATTACAAGTGAGTTGAATTACACAAGCATGACTATTAGCATAAAAAAAGGATAAATTTACTCAACCGCGAGCTATTGTCGTGAAGTCACCAGCCCTTGGTAACATATAGTTGATTTATGAAGCACATTATTGCACAAATCGATGTGATCTAAGTAGAATTTGCTTGAGATATCACACAAGTTTATAGGTAGGCTACTTGAAGAGTTCAAGTATCTACCTAGTCTACTTAAGTATTAAGTACTTTAGAGAACTCGTACCTAAGTAAAACCCAAATACTTCGATTTTTCTTAAAGGACCCGTCGTACCTGTAATGCCAATGAATGAATGAATGAATTTATTGCACGAAACAACCCATGGGGTCATGGCAACAGAACAAAAGGAAAACAAAACAAAACAAACTACAAAAATCGCTCTCTATGGGACAAGCCAACGCGGAGGAATCTAGCCACCTTACGGATATCCCCCATATTTGTACTACCAATCTTCTCTAGTAACCACTCCTCCCTATTAATTCCCACCCCAAATACTTCGACCCTTAAATCACTCAATCCTTCACAGGGGCGTAATTTCGTCAAAATCCTGGGGGCGGGGCAAAGTTGGAGCCGATTTTCCCAAATCAAGTGAAAATGAGCAGTTTTATTTCAAGAAGAAAAACGTAATAAAAACAAAGAAACAAAGAGGTATTTTACTAATCGACCGAGGCGAAACGACGCTTCTTCAAATTCGCGAAACTGTCCACTGCGCGACTGACGTCAAGCTTCTTCGCTTTTTCAGGTTGGGTACCAATGACCAAAAGATCACTTAGTCGGTCGTCTGACATAGACGTGTTTAACCCTTCATAGCGCATGCATATCGCTATAAAAGTTTCAAGGCTTCCGTGTTCCAATCTTACCATAAAGACACAAAGGTATACTAAAGAAAACCGATCTGTTTCTGTGGATGCTTGAATTCTGTAAGCCTATCTTAGTTTCGACGAGAGTTTCGAAGACGCTAAATTTCAGCTGGGAAGGGGGGGGGGGGAAACTGGGGTCTGGGGAGGGGGGGGGGCAGTTGCCCCCCCTGCCCCATATCAAATTACGCCCCTGATCCTTCACATTCACTCTTAAAGTGGAACACATCCTCATCCATCTTTCCACACATAGGGCAAAAGTAAGGGCCATTCTTTCACCTATTTTTTCCTATAAGCCTTTTTTTCTCCCCAATAGCTAATCCCCCCCCCCCTTAAGCTCACCATCCACTCCACATCTACTCCCGACAACCCGGCTTTAAAATACATTTCCTCCCCCCAAACAATGCTACGTCCTATCGCAATTGCATTCATTATGTAATTCTTAACCCGGAGAGCCAGATTTCGTAATATGTTACATTCTATATCCGCTAGCGACACCTCACTCATCTTTGCAGTTGCCGCGGTTCACTACTTTCCATCTCCCGACGAGTGTTCGCGTATCATGCTATTGGTGCGTAAAACCGGTTATCGCAGCATTGCCGAGTTTCTGGTCATGGACACATAAGGCTTAAAACAGCCAAAGCCGTGGATAATTTGTTAAAAGCAAAACCTAGTTTCACAGTATTCAAATAGTATGAATCTTGGAACATAAATAGTTAATAGTGCGAGCAGAGGCGTTACTAACCAAAATGTTTGACTTTTGGCTAATGTTTTGGCTATTTACCGACTGGCTGGTAAATTTTACCGACTGTTTTTGCAGAAAAAACCACTGTTTTCAAGGAAAAAACGACAGTTTCGAAAAAACTCGACTGATTTTCAGAAAAAACGACTGTTTTGACGAAAAATCGACTGATTTTCAGAAAATTCGACTGTTTTAATGAATAAAATCAACTGTTCAAATCAAACTCCCCCGGTCGTGACGCCCCTGAGTGCGAGGTGTGCTTTAAATACTACTTAAAGTACATCCGAACACTGGTTGGAACATAGCGAGCTGAATGGCAGACCTTACCGTGGGTAGCAGGGACTTCTGTATGACAAATAATCCTCTGGCAGAAATATTGACATCACTATACATCACCTGGGTGACGAACGACTGGACCTCCATTTTGACTGCCAAGTCCGTACCCAGCGGCTTCTCTAGGAATGATATCGGCACATCTTTTCCCTCTTTTATAACCTTCGACCCAGCAGCTGCCATTAGAGCGAGATTGGCCAGACAGGTAACCGTAATGAGAACTCCATATATGAGGATGTTGCAGAAGAGATTTCGACGCGCGGGGATAGTGTGATTATGACAAAACTCCACTGCATCCACAAAAGCTGAGTACATTCCAGTCATTGATGACACAAATTCATGAAGGAACAATAGGGCTAACGGGAAACTGAAGAAGCCTTCGATCTTCTTGGTGACCTGGATCAGTCTGGCGTACTGGAGACGAGCGGCCTCGATTCGATACAAGACTAAAAAAAAACAAAAAAAATAAGTACAAATACAAATAAATCCCTCCCCAGAAAAACGAGCACTCTCTTTCATCGGAATGCATTTGGAGACTTCGGCAGTCGAAAATGTGGAAGACTCTTGATGACTAACTCTTCTTGCCGATACAAAATTGCCCTGTACCTAGCGGAAGAGCCGGAAGCGGTATCACAGCTGCTCCCAATCATCGCCGTGATGGGTCAACACAGGATTGAGTTGGTGAGTCTGAGTCGTTAGTGCTACGTTTTCTCGTTCTTCCCGAGGATCACACTGGCGTGTTTTGGACTTAGTCATATAGAGTATCTTGGCTTCTCTGGTGCGAAAAGACAACCAGGTTCGGGTTCTCCGGACCGCATCGCATCGTAAGCTAGTTTCTCCACAATGACATGAATACTCTTGATGACTAACTCTTCGCGGCGATGAAGAATCGTCGTGTGCCCAGCGAAGAGCCAGAAACGTCACGACCACAGTCACAACAAATGTAGTTGATTGGCTTACACAGGATTTGAATCAATGTTGAGGGTTCGTTTGGGTGACGTTTCTTGTCCTTCCCGAGGTTCACTGGCGTTTTTCGGACTTAGTCCTATAGAGCGTGTTTCACCCTCCTAACAATAGTAACTATTAGTTACCATTTTCGTTCCAACCTTTTAGAAAGTTTCCACGCTGCCCGTTCCGGCCTTTTCGAAGTATTAATTTTTTGCTTACCACCCTCCCAGCGTGGTAACTGCGGTCGTGACGTAATTGCCCGATTAGCCCGCGGCACGATATTTTTCAGAAAATAGAAAAATGCGTTCCAACCTTGACAACAAGAAGCCAGGATTCGTAACGTCGTGCGTAGTAACTACGGTAAGTAGGGTGGAACACGCTCATAAGGTATTTCGCATTTGAATTTTCGCATGCGAAGTCGTATCGGACCGTGCGTACATGTAGCTTAAAGCGGACCACAAAAAATGGCCTTTCTACCACACACACAATGATAACCATCCCTATTGCCACTATGAATGTTCAAAACCACAAAAAACCACCGTCAGATAATGAGCAAATTAAAAAAAAATACAAAATTTCTTAGGTTTGAAATAACTCGGTCTGGACTAAAGGCGTATTCTCGTCGTTCCCCGAGGACTCCTCGGGGAATTGAAGGGAACGGCGAGAATAGAGGGAGTCACTCCACGCGGACTCCGCGTACAGAAACAGCGAGAACACAGGGAATGCTTCCAAAGTGGATTTTGTTCGAAAAAAAAAATATGCAGTTGACAAAATTAGTCTGAATCCACTTTATTTTTGGTTTTGTTTATTCTCATTGTTTTTAATTACTTTTACATTGCACCAACACCAGCAAAAATTGATTCCTCCCCGAATCTGAAAGGGAGCCCTTTTTGACGATGGTGAGGATAATAGGAGCATTCCCCGTCCGTCAGGTACGGTGAGCGAGTCCCGGGGACAAACAAAAACGCGGGGACTCCTCAAGTGGAGTCCTCGGGGAGCGGCGAGAATACGCCTTAAATCTCAGCCGATTATCCGGGACAGCTGTTACGGCACGTAGGAGCCAAGGATCAAAATAATAATTTCCATCTAATGCTCCAACTCTTTATTACAAACACAAATAAATTAAAATAACAAGACTAGTGTGGTACTCCTGAAGACATACAAAAAATAATCAATCAAGTCTTATAATTCTTTGCTAATCAAACGTGGAAAATTTCGTCATCTGGAAAAGAAGACGTTCTGCGTGGGTTTTTTCTCGAGCCAAAACAGCAACCCGGCAATCAAGTTCAAATCTAAATAAACTGGTGGCTTGCGATCAGTAGGAGAAGGTGAACAGAATGTTTGGATTCACGCTGTGGAATGCATTCGGGAATATATATTTTTTTTTTGAAATAGGTAAGATCACTAACGAGGGTAGGGCGACATCCCTGGACGGTAGGCTTGAGTGTTTTTATTTTTATTTTTTTTTATATTGTTTTGTTGAAAATGAGTGATTGTGGGAGATCGGCATAGACCTTGAGGTGAACTTTGAGGACGGAGCGGTAAGTAAAAATAAAGTTCTTCAATTGTTTTCTTATGTTTTATTGTAATAGTTAAGAGACTCGTTCATTTGTTAATTATTGTCGTCTTAACCCCTATGTAACGGGCCATGGAGCTTTGTAGGGGTCGAAATTTATTTTGTTCCTTTATTTTGATTTTAATAAAACTGAACTGAACTGAACTGAACTGGATTAGGTCTTTAACCATTTCCTTACCTTGAGGACATGGTACTTTTTGCGCAGTCAAACAGATCGATGAACATTCGCGTCGTAGCTCACGGAATCCATTAGCCAATCCGTAACAGTAAATCGCAAATGGGAAAATGAACCATTTAGAGCCGGTGGTTACGAACGCCGACATAACAGGCCGTAAATATCGACTTGCCCCTTTCACCGTCCTGTCATCAAACAATCCTTCTGATCCAAATATGTCGACCGCCAAGTTTGCCAGGTACCATAAGACTGCGAGGAGCGACATCTTGGTTGTCCCGGATTTTGAATCGGTCGACAGCACTTCTTGCACGGAGGTTGTTAGGCTTTTCATTTCTTTTCTTCTCAAAAAGTTGCAGATCAGAGAGCAAACCATAAGCATTCCTCGTATAGAATTTGCGAACAAGTAGAAGACAGTACTCGTTGTCGGTAGTTTTTCTCGTTCGCTTGATTCTATTGCCATCGCTAGAAATAGACACTTTATTGAAAAATGCTATTGCCAGTTACCAAGTTAAAGGACACCTCGCATTATACAGTAGTTGCGTTTTGATCCGAATTCTCCTCGCGATTCTCTCTCCTATTTCGCGTTTTTGGACTATTCAGATAAAGCGAATTCTCCTTTTCTTGCATTTCTGTCAGAATCGAGAACGCGGACAGCCTCGCGATTCTACAGAATCGAGAAGTTGCTCCGATAGTGAATTCTCGATTTTCCTCCCTCCGTTCTCCTCCCTGATTGGTCAACACAGTACGGGTGTTCAATGTGCATAAACACGTATGCCGGGTTGCGGACGATTTGCCAATTTAGTGTTTTTGTCAAAAGCGAGAATGGAGAAGTAAGAGGAGCAAAAGCGGTAATTTGTACGAGAATTGAGAATTCAGAAGCGAGAATTTAGAACGGAGAATTCGGATCAAAAGTGCAACTACGTTTCTGCTCAGATGTTCTGAGGTAGTTGACCACATTACATGTAAGCTATGCTTACAGAAATTACAAGCGGCTTCGGCTGGTTTTAGTGTCGCTGCATGTCCCTTGCCTTGGATATAGTAATCTTGGCAAAATCTGCCAACCCCTTGATTTCAAGGTCAATCATAGTCGACAACAGCAGATCAATCATGTCAGGTATCGCTGGATGCAGCGAAGATCAAAGTTAACGTCAGCGCCGTAGGTGACTTTTTTTTAGACTAATACTAACCTAAACGCCGCAGGCAAAAATTGTTTATATTTGATTTTTTTCTCGCAAAATTTCCCGTAGAACTTTTAGTTTTTCTTACATGGCGCAAACCTTAAGTTCCCAACTGTCAAGCCACACAAATGGCACGATTTGAACTGAATGTAGACTACTAAGTAATGCGCCACGGGCGAATTTTTTGGATTCGTCTTTTTTCTCCCAAAGTTCAACTGTTTCCCGTAGAACTTTATTTATTTTTATGTTTGTATGTAGCGCAAACTCGAAAATCTCACACGTCCGCCACGTATATGACTCGCCCTCAGTGCTGCCACCCAACCAAAATTAAGTTTACTAGACTTCGGAGATTTTTTTTTACTAGATTCTGACAAATTTTACTAGCGCGAATTTTTTTTTCGCGGATGTTGCCGCGACACATTCATTGACTTAGGGAACATATACTATATTTCAAAAATAGAGAAGCACGTACAAAACAGTTAAATATTGAGGCTCTCATTTTGAGTCACACTTCTGATCCGTAAAGAAAGCAGCCAAAATATATCCAACCGCGGACTTGGTCATAAAGAGCAGAGATATCAGAAATGGGGGGTGCGCCCCCTCATAATGGTGTCGGTCAGTCGATTTTTTTCTTTAAACAAGTCAAATTCTCTTAGGCGTTTTTTCCGCGACACAATTGTGGGCCACACACTTCTGGGTGTTTGTCGCAGAAACACGACTGTGTGCTGCCGGTGGCAACACCGCTCACCCTCATACAAAATACAGGATGCCAAGAAGGTCGCCGCAGGCGAAAATTTCTACATTTATTTTACATTTTATTGGTGCTTCGTACAGACAATAAAATTATTTTGGAAGAACCATGCCGACGGATTTCCTGTCCGTTCCTCCTAAGTAAGCCTGTCCGTTTGATTAGGTGGTGGTTGAAGCTGGAATTTTAACATGATGCGATAGGACTTCAATTTGTGGTATCGACACGTTTTTTGACGAAAGTTAGTCGCGTCAGAAATGTCGGTAAAGTTTTGTCAGTGCCGGATGCACGCTTATTTTGGGCGAAACTGAGCAGACGGATTTCTTGGGTTCGATTAGAAAACTATAACAAAATATGCTTAGCATGATACTAATTCTAGTTATTGGTACAAGTTGTATTTTGAATCAGAATACAACAGATAAAAGCAGGGGCGTCCCGAGCCTACTTCATTTGGGGGGGGGGGGGAACCTGGTAAAATTGACCGAATCGGTACCTGATTTTGACCGAATTTTTTCTTCCTCTAAAAACACAGCAAGCTGTCTTCAGGAGGCTACAATGTAAAAGGTGCATAATATGTACAAAATCAAGTATAAAGAGCAAACTTGGCGCGTTTTCACGCTCTTCCTCTTGTTTTTGTTTTGTTTTCAGGTATACGCCATTACTCGCCTTTTACCTCTGGGGGGACGTCCAGTTTTGCCAACGGATTCGAAAATCTGCCGACAAGAAACGCTGCTGTCGCCTAGCGATAACGTCACTAAAGGCTGTACCTAGGACAATTTAAAGCGCCGCATGCGAAAATTTTGCAACATTTAACGATTCCAAGACTACCTATTAAACCACAAAGCTGTCTGGCAAAAAAACTGGCAATCCAGGATAAAGTAGATACAAAGTACATTTATACTGAATTTACAGCAAAAAAAGTAGGCTAGTTTTCACGTCATGACACTTGCTTATTCCCGAAGTACTGCAATCATTAGAAGTAAAAGCTTCGTAAAAGTCATGTAGAATGGCAACCAGCTGAAGCTACTGTTAAATGGTAGAGAACATGAGCTAAATAAATGCCAATAAAATTACCGAGCTCAGTAGCTATTTTGGGTGAAATTGTGCTACGGATCACTTCAGAAGTATTTCTATTGGCTTGATTAGAGCTGATTTTTGTACAAAAATGTGCCGAGAAATATTATTGGTATACTTTGCCGGCGCTTCGCGCCGACAAAAGCTTATTTTGGGCCAAACTATGCCTACGGATTTCCTTCTCAGACCATGTTAAGGGGGGGGGGGGTCCCGTGCCGCCCCTTAGTTACGTCCCTGGATAGGGGCCGAGCATTAATCTCTGCGGGCCCCCAAGGTTTATTGAAATGTCGGCACTGATCTGCAATCTAACGAACAAAAAGAGAAGCCTTAATTTTTTAAATGTAAGGGTAGTGCAACATTTTCACCGTTAGTTGACTGTCAACAGCTTTCAAGTTTAGAAGTTTCAGTGACTAAGCAATTTGATCCGAGTTGAGCTTAAACCGGCGAAATGACGCTCCACTTCAAAAACCTAAAGAACTGTCTATAGTTAAAGAATGCAATAAAGAGGCGCCATACCTGTATACAGCAAGTACCCGTAATACGCAACAGCTGCATTTTGTGCAATATACGTCCCAATGGCTAGAAGTTGTGTTATATTCCATTGCTCCGTTAGTGTAAAAGAGTATCCTCCTCCCAATCTCAGGGCTGCCGTTAGAAATCGGATGTCTTTGCTAAAACTTCCACGAGGTTCGATGCCTGTTTTCTTTTCCATTTCCTCGGTTACACTGTCTTCTGCCACCAACTACTCGCATTGCTCTCCTTTAAAACAGTTGCAGCATTTCCAAGCCCTAAAGATAAACAGACTGTTACATCTTCCATTTCATTACGTATAGTTAAACTGACAAAAATATGATAAATGGTTAACTTGTTGCTATGGTTATTTCAACTGAAATAGGCGGAACTACATCAGGAATTACTTGGAGTATTTTCACAATTCGGTGACATTTTGAGAACTCTTACCGAGACAAAGACAAAGCAGTAATCTCGGTCTACCTACTGTTCATAGTGGTTCTTACTCCAGCTCCCGGTTCGGAGGAGTAATTCTTATACTTTTTTTTTACCTTTTGGCCAAACCAACCTGTTTACAAGTACCAAATCTCTAATCCATAGTAAGAAATTTTACCTTCCTTTTCACACATTTCATTTGTTCGTTTCTTTGAAGGACCACTCTTTCTTATTCTGCCTTTTATATTATCCCTAGATCCCTTGTGGAGTTATAAGCTTCTGAAATCCCCGCTTTCCATCATTGCTTCGTTTCGCACCCCTGACTTTCTAGTGCTTTTTCGGCCCACCGAGTTCTGTCTGTCATATGCAACGTAAACTTCGCCGAAAACTTCCAGGTCCGCCCACAACTCTTTCACACTTAAAGGACCCCTCTCGCTTATTCTGCCTTTTATACTATACTTAGCTCCCATATGGAATTATAAGCTTCTTAAATCCCCCCCCCCCCTTTCTCCATTGTTTCGTTTCGTAACTACGAATTCTTAGCGCTTTTTCGGCCTTGCCGAGTTTTCCCTATTTTTGAATACTTTAAACCCAGGCTGTGCTTTCAATAACCCACGGTTTTGGCTGTTAAGCCTTTTCCGGGACCCGTTGGCTTATAGCGAAAACAGAGAAACAATTTAAATATCCGGTATTTCCGATGGAAATACCGGCAATTTCTGACAAGTGAGAAAATCAGCGTGGTTTTGTTAGAGGGGTTAGAATGTACCATACGAGATTGTGGTCTCCGGGATTAAAAGTATACGGAGTGATTTTGGAAGTAGGTTGCGTTAGTATTATAGGTAAGACATTTCCTTTAAGAGACTGGTAAAGATTGACAGTGTTTGTGACAATTTAGCTGCTTTTTCTTTTCTCTTTCTTTACGTATATTCAAACAATGCGTAAAACGGATAAGTCAGCTATTATTATTAGAATATTATTATTATAAGAATGAACTATTACACTTTTACCAAATTTCTGGTTATGGCCGGATTCCGCGCGAACTACTTGTTCAGCGAGAAAACAAGTTCCAGACACAGCATCCGTTTAATCTTTTTTTTTTAAATATATATTTTCCAATAAGCTAGGGCTCAACGAGTATATATCTTCTTTACGTCGTCCGTCCTTCATTTTGTTCTACGTGATGGATCCACAAAAAACAAGACCAAAGGTTTCGATGGGATACGAAAAATGTAATAATAAAATTCAGCTGACGCATTCGTTTTGCACTATCAAATATTTGGTCAAGCCTATTTCGTCTTGTAAATGAATGAATGAATGACTGAATATGTTTATTATCCATCTTTACATAAAATGTCAATGATGGGGTATAAAAAAAAAAGAAGAAATAATATCCGGTCTTAGCCAGACTCCTTGAACATTTTTTACTATCAATAAAATTTAGAAACAGATTAATGCCAGTGGCTAGTCATCTAAGAAAACCAAGTTCAAGTATGGATTCAGCATGTGTGTTTACCCCTATAGGCCTCTTCTTCGACAAAATTGATCGGAACTTCCTGCCTTACTTCTGCCAAATATCCGGTTTCCGCCAGATTTCGGGTGGACTACTTGTGGGGCAAAAAACAAAAGTTCAAAACGAATTCAGCATATCTCATTACCCCTATATTGAACCTCTAATCTAATCAACTTCAGATAAACTTTAACTTTTAAGATATTTCCGATTTCGTCCGGATTCCGGGCGAACTACATGTCCGGGTGGAAAATACTTTTCATATAAGGATTCTGAACGTCTTCTTACTCCTAAACCGAACATTTAATCAACTTCGAATAAAACTTTTACTTTTAAAATTTTTTCCTGTTTTGACCGGATTCTGGACGAACCGATTGTCCGGCGAGAAAATAAGTTTCAGATATGGATTCAGAATGTCTCCTTACCCCTAAATCGACTATCTCATTGGCTTTTAAAAATTTGTGTGTTTGTCCCTTAATTTGAAACCCCTCCCCCCTCCTAAATATGGGGCTACAGGGATTATCTACGATCTTGACCTGTACTTTGACCCAATGGATCCTCATACCAAGTTTGAAGGAAATATCCTACCCCTTCGTGAGTTATCGTGATGACAGACAGACAGGCGGACGGACAGACGGACAAGCTTCACAAAATCAAATGTATCCCGTCACTATCGTTTTGGGATCCCAAAATCACAAATGTGTCACAGTCAGCGGATTCCCAAGGTTAATGAAGCCGTTCGTGCCCTTTTTTGCAGAGATTTTTAACACAGTGAAAAATTAGTGCAATATGTTAATTTTATAATTGATCAGCGTACTTTAGCATCTTTCTTGGGGGGAGTTGGATTATTTGTCAATGCTTTGAAAACAAGACAAAGGGTTTCGATTTGATTCCAAAAATGGAACATTTATTGGACCTCGTGATTCAGACAATTGGATCCTGCAGATTTCCGGTTTTCGCCAAACCCCGTACATATTACTCTTCACCCCTTAAAACCGCTACAAAATGTGCACAACAATAATACCGAATGGTGTATTTTGACAAATTACGGCCACAAAGCTAACCGGATATGGGTCGAACATATTTGTTTACCCCTCTACATGTCTCTAATAGCAAGAAAATAAACTTCAGAAATGGATTTGCCATTCTTACCATGATGCGAACCTCTAATCGACTTGAGAATGAACTTTTATACTTTTACCAAATTCCCGGTTTTAGCCGGATTCCGGGCCAACTGCTTGTTCAGCGAGAAAAGAAGCTCCTGAAATAGATTCAGAATGTCAGTTAATGCTTGGATCGGAAGTTCAAACGACTTAAGAATAATTATTTGGCTGACTAACTTTCCGGTTTGGACCGGATTCCGGTCGGACTAGTAGTCCGGCCACAAAACAAGTTTCAGGTATGGATTCCGCATGTCTCCTTACCCATATAAATCGATTGTTCCATTTAGTCTAGTTGATTTAAAGAAGAAACAGTGTATTTTTAGGCCCTCTGTAATGTGTTAAAACCTTGTTTTCTTCTTTGTCCCGTGGTTCATTTTCAAATACGAGTCTTGCATTATTTTACGAGTATATTACGAGTCTTGCAAATCTTTGGGGCTTTGTTTTCTTCTTTGTCCCGTGGTTCATTTTCAAATACGAGTCTTGCATTATTTTCATTCAAGTTTCTCAGCAAAAGACATGAATGCTGGAAGAAAAAAGAAGCGAATTCAATTACTTTCTTTATGTTAGTGAGAAGCCGAATCAAATGAATCCTAGCTGATGTTAAAAAAAAGAAGAAAATCAATGTGGCAACAAAGTTTGAGAAGTAAAGAATGAAGTGTAGTTTCTATTTCAGCTCAAACATTTTCCGAAACGCTGGCCATATCTTTGTCTATTTGTTCGAAAACATCTTATTAACTCTTTGCATCTTATGAACAAGTTTTAAGTGACAAATTTCCTTTCAACTGATTGGTATGATCAATATCACTTTTTGTCATAAAAGCCCTTCTTTTGTTTTCACTCTGAATACAAGTTTCCGAACTTTCTACGAGTTCTGCGCTACCTTCCGTTTGCGCTCGTCTCTCTTCTCTAGGTCTTAACTTTGTCTGTAGATGGCATTGAAAATCATTTTGGTTACTCAGACGCTTCATTGCTGTGCTAGTGCCATCTAGGAGCTTTTTGAAGAAAGTTGTGTTGTACGGTAGAGCCCTCTGCCAAAACGATTCGTGGCACTGAAGTGCTGAAACTATCAGTTTCTGCTGCGGACAGGCGACCAGGGGCGGCTGCTAGTGGACTGGAATTCCTGCCAAGATTTTTGGTACCATTAATGACATTTGGTACCATTAATGCCTTTATGCAGTTATTAGACGTCTAGAACAATACTTAACAGGAGGTTAAGAGCACTGCTAACGTAAACACATACGCAAGAGCAAAGAGTTTGAAAAAATGATAAAATTACTTATTGTTTTCAGTCCTCTCAATTTAGAGTGAATCTAAATTTATTTAAATAGGCTACAAGTAGGTGGTGGTCCTCCCTGCTTACCTTAGTTACCACGCGTGACGTCACGGCTCCTGGCTTCTTGTCGTCAAGGCTGGAATGCATTTTTCTCTTTTTGGCAAAATATTGTGCCACGGGATAATCGGGCCAATCGCGTCACAGAGATCATAGTTAGAACACTTACAACGTTCCCCAAGCGTGGTAAGCAAATAGTGACTACAATTTACTATTTCGAAAAGGTTGGAACTGCCAGCCTAGTAGCTTTTCACTAGGTTGGAACGGAAATAGTAAACAATGGTTACTATTTTTGGAAGGGTGGAACACACTCTTATATACTGATATAGAAAGTTGGATTAGCCAGAAAAGGTGGATTTTCGAGACTTGCTTATGCGCCTAATTTTTTGGTACTGTTTTACTTTACGAAAACGAACTGAGCCAGATATGTCAGTTCTTATCTGCCAAGTCTTGGATTTTGTTCACAAACTGGATAGAAAAGAGCCGAAACAGTTTTAAAACATTTCGAGGTCCGAAGGAAAACGAGATCAAAATCGACTGCACCTTGACATGCTGATACTGAGTCGAGGATGGAGGGGGGGGGGGGCAAAATAGAGACTAATGTGTGTGCTGAAGTTTTATTAGGCCAATTATCGGAGAGTGGGGGAGGGGGGCTCTGTAAGTAAAGTCAAAATGTAATAGACGGGCTAGTCTAGCTCAATCCTATTTTGTCATAGCCTATGCCAAATGCTGTGTACCCTAGTCCAGTACAATACTGATGATTTTAGTGAAGTTCACAAATCAACCAATCATAATTCCTTTACAGTCGATTAGGTCAGTGGTAGTCAACTCATCCATGAAGCCCGAATGGAAATATGCATGGGCAGCGGCTGATAATTATGATGGACGACCTGCAAAGCTTCTTGAATGCCCTGAGCGCTTCTAGAGGGGCAGGAGGAATTAATGTCAGCGTTATTGTAACCAGAGGTACCCGCTATTCAGCATACCGAAAGCAGCGTTAGGCATGGACCATTATATTAGCTGAGATATTTCGCATGTTGATCAAAGGTTTCGGTTTTCTAGCTGGAGCCTCAAGAAGACCCTTGTCTTGCGGAAAGCGAAATTTTCTTTCTTCTTCCTTCTTTCTTTCTTTCTTTTTATCTTATCCGTTTAAAGCAGCCAAATACGATTCGCATTCATCTTGGGCTACATGAATACTTGGGCACAGGCTATTTCAAAATCAGGAAAATGATCAGTGGTGTAAAAATAATGTCACTTCCTCACTTGCTATTTTTGGATTTTAATTTCATCCCTTAACACTTCCTCTACTTATTTAAGTTTTTTTCCATACCCGTTTCAACTTTCTTCCTCCCAATTATGGCACTTCTTTTAAGAAATGTAGTATCTATTCTAACTTTCGTAATTTTTACTTTTTGGGCCTCGAGTCTCCTCAACTTGGTACCATAATTTTTTTTTTTTTATGCATTTTTTAAGTCACTTACTTTCCCCACTCCCAGAAAAAAGAAAAACAACTTCCTTTAACCATTAAATCTCGGTTTCGTTTCAACTCTGTTTTTAATCTATAAAACTTAATCTATACAAGTTTCTCGTACTATTTCTAACTTTTCTAAATAGATCTTACTGAGGCTTTAATTCTACTTTTCACCTAATATAAAGCTTAAAAAAAATATAAAAAATTTGAAAACCAAAAAAATCTCATAAGAAAAATCACACCACTATGCTAACTACTATTTTAAAATTTTCGAAAAAGAATATGCAAATTTTAACCTATATAACCAGATAACACTTAAGTTAAAAAATCCAATTCCTTCATTAGTTACCGGTTGTGTGACTAATACTGTATGACGACCACAAGATACCAAATTTAAGTAGGCAGATAATACGCTACTGGACTGATGGACTGCCCCGAAACTGTAGCAGAATTACCAAATACGTCACAGCAGATCCAACAATCTGAAAATAAAAATGAGAAGTATGTGACTATATTTGGTGGCATTGATTTTGGTTTATTGCTGATACAGTTTCTTCCCGAGTATTTCGGAAACATTTTCGTCATTTAGTAACTTTTTCTCGGCGTGCACAAGTAGTTAAATGCCACTCGACATCCGTTGTACACTTACTTGTTTTCTTCACTTTGTTTTGTTTCTCTTATTTTATTTTTGCCTTCTCTGCATGGCGCTGTGATATAGTAAACGCCATAGTAAACTATGGCGCTGGTTCGAGTCTCGGTGGTGCCGACAGTTAGGTTGGGACTGGGGTTGGTGTCGTGCGAGGGGTTACTCACTCCCAAAATGGCTATACAGTAAGTGCCAGCACAGTCGGTGCCCAGCCTATGACCACGGAGGCTTGTACAGTGGTGCTGAGCAAGAGAGGAACTCCTCGGTGGTAACCAGATTGAAAAATTTATCCCAAAATAGTAGTATGACTGTTAAGTTTTACGAAAAAGTAGCATCAGTACGAACTGATGCTACTACAAGCTTCTATGTCAAGGCTACAGTGTTACTGCATTCCACTGCAATGCTACTATTAGCAAGACTGGGTGCTACTATAGCAAGACAAGACAAGACTAGCAAGAATAAACATTATTTATTATTTATTCTTGATGCTAGTTACTACTGCGCTATAAGAGTGGCCCAGTCTGAGGCACATTAAATGATAGTATTCTTTATTATATAATACATGCAACTTTTTCTTACAACTATCATACAAGTACGCAGGCTACAAACTTTTCATCGGGAAGACCCTGTATGACAATCCAATGTCCCTCCAGCTTAAAACGGGATAGGTAACAGGAAAGGTGCACGAAAGCACTAGGATGGCTTGCCCCCAGCCGACCATCGCACCCCCTGGCTGAGGGTCGAGAATCAGAGATCAGCACTGCCAGTATTCCTGACACGGCTACTGCTCCACCTTCTTTCTTATTTTAAATCTAAGTCGGCACAATATTTTTTTTTTTTGGTATCTGTACATGGTCTCATACGTCCTTCATAAAATCCGATGACGAATTGCCGCCAGACGCGCTAGAGGAACAATAACAATTGCACGTGAGATCTGGGTTCAAGTTATCTGACGGGTGAATAAGTGACTAGGCTTTCGCTTCATATAAAGTCGCGCATTAGCCCCGTGGAAAAGTCAGCCATCACTCAGCACTGAAGTCGGAAGCCAGAAATGACAAACTTGATGACGCTTGACAGAACAGAGTTGGGTAAAGCAAAAAGAGGGGAAGAGGCATTTTAAACAGTTTTAAACATGGTTAGGCCTAAGAGGAATTGAAAATAGCAAAACAAACCTGGATAAACGTACACCAAGAAGTAACGTGTCATTGTTTTCTTTACGATAGTGTACCTAGCGGCCAAAAAAGAACTAATCTGAGAGGAATTTTATGAGGGGCGTATTCTCCATTTCGATACCCGGTTATCATAAGATCGTATCTCCGATTGTGGGACAAACTTGAGGTACCCCAGTGGTTAGATTCTCCACTCAAAACTACGCATCTTCATGTTCTTGTCAACAAAATTTGACGATCTAAGAGCCATCTAGAGTAGAGCCTCTGATAAAAAAAAAGATTTAACATGAGAGAGGTCGCATCTTCCGATCTAAATTTGCGTCTCCCGCAAAACTGACAAATGGGCGGATACGACCTTCTGATAACCGAGAATCTATATTCTCTCTTCTTTTTTTTCCTGTGAGTTAGTGCAGTCTCGCAAGCCCCGCTTTTGTTGTGCTATTGAAAAAAAGAATGTTTATTTTCAATAAAACTGGTCTACTACTACTACTACTCAGGGGCGTCAGGACTGGGGGGGGGGACGCCCTCCCCCCCCCCCAATGCTATCGGCCAGTCGGTAAAAAATAGCCGAGTCGGCGCAAAGCGCCGCGATTTCTCGTCAAAACAGTTGATTTTTTCATGAAAACAGTCGATTTTTCTGAAAATTGCTCGATTTTTCGTCAAAATTGGCGGTTTTTCTGTAAATCAGTGGATTTTTCTGAAAATCAGTCGATTTTTTTCAAAAGTGTCATTTTTTGTTGTTGAAAACAGTCGTTTTTTCTGCAGAAACAGTCGGTAAAAATTACCAGCAAGTCGGTGAATGCCTCGTCCCCCCCCCAAACATTTTGGCTAGTGACGCCTCTGCGAGTACTACTACTACCGTACTAATAATAGTTTAACTTTTGTTGTATTCTCTCTTCTTTTTCTTTCTGTTCTTGATATATCCAGTTGTCCGTCGATTCTGTTTTTTTAAGAAAAGTATTGGTCATAGCCTGCCTTAATCAAACGCACCCTTTGTCCTATTTTATCATGTTGTACAATTGATATTTAGTAAGTAAGTAATTTATTTATGACCCGCCATTTTAAAAAGCGAAGGATGTAAAAGAAAAAAGAAAAGAAATAAAACACAACAAAAACACACACAAAATACAATCTTTCAGTCTTCGGCCAGACAACATTGGAGAACGTCATGTGCTAGCTCAGTGTCCATGATTTTTGGCAGATACGACAACGTTTTTACGACAAACTTTTAGGAATAAAAATGGTGATTGATTGAACCGCCTGTGCTTTCTTGGTAGGTTTAGTTTACATTAGTTTTGTTTTCTGTTTAAACACAAATGAATGTAATCGAAAATTTAAAATGATCGATTAGTGTTACTGATTGAAGCGAAAGCCATAGTCGAAACACCAGACTCATTGCAAACCGCTAAAACAAGGAAATATGATTCGTGCTTGGTTGCTTCTATAGTCTTTTATCCTGAACGCACCGCGGGAGTTACGAGCTCGAATCTAGTCAGCGAAAAAGTAGACCTTACCGTGGGTAGCAGGGATTTCTGTATGACAAAGAATCCCCTGGCAGTGATACTGACGTCACTGTACATCACCTGGGTGACGAAGGACTGGACCTCCATTTTGACTGACAAATCCGTACCCAGTTGCTTATCCAGGAAGGGCCTCGGCACATGTTTTCCTTCAATCATAACCATCGATCCTGCGGCTGACATTAGAGCAAGATTCATCAGACAGATAACCGTCGACATAACTCCGTATATCAGCAAGTTGCAGAAGATACTTTGACGCTCGGGGATAGTGTGATTCTGGCAATATTCCCACGCATCCGTAAGTGCCGTATATGATCCAGTCATTGCTGAAACAAATTCATGAAGGAACAACAATGCCAATGGGAAACTGAAAAATACTTCGATGTTCTCGGAGATTTGGATCAATCTGGAGTACTGCAGCCGAGCGGCCTTGATTCGGTGTAGGACTGAAAAAAATCAATAAGTCAATTAGTCAGGGTACGGCTGGTTCGTAACTAGAAGAATCTGTAAGCTTTTAAGTGTTGCACCCCCCCCCCCAAACAAGTATTCTCTTTCACCAGAATCCTTATGAAGGTTTAGTAGTGTGATAATAGTACCCAGTGCCTCCTTCTCACCCCAGCCCAATAACTCTAAACGTGGTTAACGTTGCAAAACAAAGCTCTGATAATCGAATTGTCAAGGAGAACAGTGCCCTGTCTCTCAAATTTCAAGAAAGAAGAGGAAGATAATTAAAACAGGGGTCGTGCCCCCTCGTTTTTTTGGCGGCAACGTCAATGGAACAGTACCAAGCAATTGTAAACTACAGACCTAGGGCTGGTGGCATATCTTACTCACAGAGGTTTGTCCCAATACCTACTCCGATTCGGCCATAACGCTCGTCACAAGATTTACTTGGCCCCCTTCCCCCACAGTTACCGGATCTCCTTCCCGACAGTGTACCTGTTTGACATAAGCGACTAGTATTCCGTATGGTCAAGGTTAGGTGACCTATATTGGCATCTTTGACCGCTTTGACAGACAATTCAGCATATTTAATCCGCAAGAAGATCCCTATGTAAATTAACTCCTTTCTTCTCGACATAGAGCTGAACGAAAACCAGCCACTGTTCGGGTGTCTCGTCGGCACAATTGGATCCCCACCCCCAACGCTCGGACCCTAGCTTCCTCCGTGTTTGTATGCCTAAGTTAAAGTCAGGCTTCACCTTCCAGCTTATCAGATATCTCGATACCATTCTCAGACACCAATGCAATGATGATGACTAACTCTCGTGATAACCGCTCTCCTTAATGCCCCATCCACCAATCTCTAGCCTCCCTGTCGCTACTCTCATCCCCTGTCCGCTTTACCCCACCACATCCTTTGCATATTAATTTTGTAATTTTTTTGAAATCTGTGCTGCCTTTATGAAACCCGTCCAGATTGTGGAAGCTTGGGTGTCCGACGCCCTTTCCAGTCCTTGTTTGGACTTCATTTTTTGCATCTACTTTGACGAAAACGGATATCTGAAAAACAAAAACAAAAACCTAGACGGTAAATCCGAATTTTTGTGTTGAGAAGGGACGACCAAGGTCGGTGCTTTCGACTGTAGTTCCTGCCAGGATTTTCGGCACTTCATCAATCCGTACGAAAAGATCTGGTCTCTGAAATTCTGATACGTTGCAAGCGGGATCGGCTAAAAGCGAGAAGGGAAAGGAACAAGATCAAAGGTTTCGACGGGACCCCATAAATCTACTATTTGATCCAGACAATTGGGTCTTGTCTACGCCAATTCCAGTCTTCGCCAGGTGCCAGGCACACTGTAAAAAGTTTCTCCGAATAAAAATGCAGTATTTGTTACTGGGATTAATCTTATCTCTACTGGGATAAGATTAATCCGAATTAGGGTTATCTTATCTCAATAAAGACAAGGTTAATCCCAGTAGCAAATACTGCAAGATTTTTTTTTTTACAGTGCAGTCCGGCGAGAAAAAATATATTTTACCATCGTTTTCAGCATGTCTTCTTACCCAATAATCGACTATTACATTAGCTGTTTAAAAATATTTCGTTTTCCCCTTTATTTGAACCCCACCCCTAAATGTAGGGCTACAAAGCCCATCTACGAACTTGATCTTACCCTTGACCCAAAGAATCCTCACACCAAGTTTCATCAAAATATCTCATTCCCTTCGATAGTTATCGTGCTAACAGACGGACATACGGACAACTTTTGCGATGTCATGGGTATCCCTCCGCTTACGTTTTGGGATTCCAAAAACTACAAAAATGGCAAATGGTACTAAGAACATGAAAGGCATACTACAACGGGGAAAGCTGCACTAAGAGGCAAGCATACTACAAAGAAGAAATATGCATCGTTCCTTTCCCCTTTTCAGACTCCTTATTGGGTAGTTAGCATTCTTAAAATGTGCATGAAAATAATTTCGGCCAAATGGCAGATTTTTATCTTCCGCGACGGACAATAATCCTCAAGTTACTGAAAAATCATCATAGACCGTAAAAACAGCGACATCATCCTTGTAAAGCAGCTATACAACTTGACGAGTTTTCAACCGACAAGTCTATCACTTGACAAACAAGACCAAAGGTTTCGATGGGGTCCCAAAAGTTCAATATTTAATCCAGACAATTGGGTCTTGTCTTCACCAGATCCAGTCTTCGCCAGACTCCTTGAACATTTTTAATATCAAAATTCAGAAACGGATTAAGGCCAAATAGCTAATCAATCAGCTTCCAACAAAGTAGAACTTAAGTGCCTCCCGTGGCTACACTGACGACGCTGCTTCTTTCCTCGACCCACTGGCGGAACCAACGAAGCGATCTGATTGGCCCTGCATAAGCGAGAATAGAACGCGAGTCTATTCTCCTTATTCACCTTATTCTAGCGCTCCGAGGAAAAGAAGGATCTGTAATAAACCTTATACGCCGCAACACACCTTATAACACCTATTTGAACAATGCATTAAGGAATCTCCGTTCACCATCGAAGACAGTCATGGCGGGACCGTATAGATTGATTTTTGTATCTATTAGTTTCTTACTTGACCTATGTTTTTGTTACTTGTCAATCGAAAACTTGTCTTTTGTTAAATTAAATTAAATTTTATTTGTAACCCGTCTAGGTAAAGACGGAGTATGGTAAAAAATAAAAAAGAGAGAAACAACATAGCATCAACAACAACCAAAATAATTAAAATTCAGTAAACCGGAACATCATGGAGCTCCATGGGTGGCTACAGCTTTCCTTCATCCTGTTGATGGATCTCAGGACAGCCGCAGACGGATCAGCTATACGGAACTTTTCGATGAGATGGCTGTTCCTTGTCCAGGGGGGGGAGGCGTAGCAAATATTTAGAAAACCGAAAGAAAATGGAACGAATTTGACGAAGATTTTCGTTACTAAAGATGGTCCAGAAAGGGGAAAGATACAAAACGTGTGGAAGAGCAGTGGCATTGTAAGTGTAGGCAAGAATCTTTCGGTTAAACCGCAACTTTCCAGAGACGATACGGGCATAAGCTCCACTGATGCGCTTCAGCAAATGAGCGATCAGTAATTTTCGAGTGGTTTTCATTGAATCTCCGATTGGCAGTCCTAGGTATGTCAGACTGGATTTGCTTTCGACTTGGCATCCTATAAGGTCGATGACCGTTGGCTCCCTCGAATGGTTATTAAACATTAAGAATTCAGTTTTTCCCTTGTTGAATTTAAGTCCAATGCCAGCATATTCCGAAACTAGTGATTGGAAAGCACTTTCGATACCATTTGTAATACGACTAAGGTTCAGAATGTCATCTGCATATGCTATCACTGAGCAATTGAGGCCATCATCGACACAAGTGCAAGGGGCTTTGGACTGGGCGTTCAGGACAGCATTGTCAAATAACGTAGGGCTAGTAATAGCTCCTTGTTGGACTTGCGAGTTGGAAAATTGCCGAATGCTAAGCTTGTCTAAGGGGAATTTGCCGATTTTTTTTTGTCAAGCGATAGACTTGTCGGTTGAAAACTTGTCAAGGGATATGTACCCGGTGCATCAGTCCTCTCTTCGAAAAACTTGCCTCCTGGTGCAGCAACTGTGCCTTTTCGGTACCCTTTCCCGTTTTTGTGTAGCTTCTCCTTCTGCACCATGACTTTCCTTTTCCGTTTTTAGGTCTAACCATAGCAAGCAGGTTTCTCCACAGTTACGCGAACTTTTCATTTCTATTTTCGCATACGAAATCGTTTCGGTCTGCGTTTATCTTGTGTTGCGCTGCGGACGTAGCGTTGGATCCGTCTACCTTTTCCTCTCTCTTTTTTTCTGCTGAGTTTTCGTTTCTTTAATTGTACCGTGTTCTTCAAAACTGTGCTAACTACATTTTCATAACTTTTGGGCCCAGTTTTGTGTATGCCATCTGCACGAAGAAAGTAGGAACTCAAAAAGTTAAAACCAGTCTACCTGTTAGATGGCGCTCATGTCGTCATCTAACACAGCACAATTTAACAGAATACCAAATCAGCTATGTTCTTTCCAATGGTATAGTTAACTCAGTTTTCAAAAAAAATTCGGTTAGCACAGTTTTTTCTTCATCATTAATAGGTTTTTCTCCAGTTTTTCTTCAGAAACTTAAATTTTTTCCCTGAAATATGCGTACGTGTCGACGCAACCAAAGTCAGTAAAAGTGGGAAAGACCGGAAACTCCCGTAAGCGCCACGAGTCGCAACAATCAGCGCCGTTTAGCGGGTGGTCCAATTTGGAGCGATAGATGATTCATGTAATCAAAGCAAGAGGGTGTGATTCGGGTGAATCCTGTCACACAGGGCTGAAATATCGGCTAATTCTCGATCAGCGGCTGATTTACGTGCGTAAATAGCGGCTGAATAAAATCCAAAATCAGCCGCTCATCTTCCAAATAGGTGCATATTTTCATCTCGGTCACCGATCGGGATGAAGTAGATCCTTTGCAATGAGACCTTTGATGACTCTTGGGACAGTTAACAAACCGTAATTAGGGGAATTAGGTCAAGCTTGGCCAGTTTTATTAGGCTAATCCAGTTCAAACTTTGTCAGATCAATGTGAACATAGCCGGTTTTTTAAATTAAGCGTCCGATTACTAAATGATTAAAAAAAGGTAGAATAACTTTCTAATTTCAACAGTGTGTGTTCTGTTTATGTCTGGTATTCGTTTTCCTTGTTTTTCTTTGAAAATTTTAATTTAAATAATTTTTCCATTCAACCTTCACGGAAAAAGGACTGAACAACACTAAATCACAATACTGTGTTCTTGTGTTATTTATAGTTATTATCAAATGTATTTTATGTTCTGATTTAAGAACTAAATTTTTTTATCTAAATTTTATTTGTTTCAACTTAAAATGCGGAGTCGCCTGAAATCTGTCAACATTCAATTTGTGACTTTTTTCTAGTCTGAAGACCATACAAGTCAACTATATTTGACTTCGACGATCTCACAAGATGTTTGTGTTGATTTTTAATTCTCTGTTTAATTCACCCGTAGACCTCAAAGAGTCGTCTGAACAGATCAGCCGCTGTTTACGCGCTTATCTGGGTCCCGCGTGAACAAGCTCAAACTGTTCGGGTGTTCTAAAGAAACCGCTAATTCATGTTTACGATTAAAAACTCTCGTCTTAGCCTACAGACTGAGATTGCGTTGTAAGTTGCTGTGTACTTATCCGTGAATTCGTTTAATCATTTGCAGGCTTTCACGAATTTAGCAGGTAACCTATCTAAGCTTATATTAAACTTCGCACAGACTGAATCCCTAACTACCTGTGTTGGACCTAATAATTTTGGCCATATTCGGCGTTTGCAGGAACATGAATTCTCCTTTAGCCCGAAACAAATCGCTAAATATTTGTAACTGCATAAGTAATTTATCAGTCGTTTACTATATTTTTCCCAGTCAGCTTGGGCTTCAACAGCCAAACGAAGATCCTTGCCAAGAAGAGACTAAATATCGCTCTCAAACATTGTAGCTGACTCCGCAATCGTTTATGAAGAGCATGCTTTCTTCCTTCAGAGTTCCTCTTTAATTGGAAGAAAAAGCAAGTAAGAATACAATTAATCACTTTTTTACTTGAAGATGAGTGTTGAATTCACCGGCAACCAGTCATTTCAAGTCCAACTAATACTGACAGACATTGCGGATTCACAATTTGATTATATGAATCATCTACCGGTCGAAATTGGACAAAGTCCAAACGCTAGGCAGCGGTCCAGTCGATTTTCATCGACTCGGTTTTAGCGGAGTTTCCGGTCTTTCCCACTGTTATTGTCTTTGGACGCAACCAGGACGCAACACAACTTTGCGTTGCGCTTTATTTGTCTGCGTCAGCTCTACGCTGTGTCGCCGCAAGCGCGGCGCAGAGGTTGCGTAGCTCAGTGTGAAACTCCCAACGTGTCAATGTGAAAGCGGCTGAACCTATTCGACAAACAAATGAAAACCCCTAGGGGACATGGGGACATGGGATTTGATGGGCTTTGTGGCAGCTTGGGGATAATGAGCAGACTGCAATAGAGGTCGATTAGGATTCCTGTAACATAATTAATACTCGCTATTTTGCTCTAACCGATCTCCTGAATTTAAAACAACAACATTCAGAATTAGTTGTATCTTGTTCTTTTTCTTTTTTTTTCTACTTTTGCAACCCAAGAAGCCAGGAAATGAGCCCAGTGTGACCAAGCTCGTACCTTGAGTACTTGGTACTTTTTGCGCAGTCAAACAGATCGATGAACATTCTCGCCGAAGCTCTCGAAATCCATTAGCCAGTCCGTAGCAGTAGACTGAAAATGGGAACATGAACCATTTAGAGCCAGTGGTTATGAAAGTCGACATAACGGGCTGTAAATATGTAATTATCCCCGTCTCGGTCCATGCATCAAATATTCCTCTTGATCCTAAGATGTCAATCGCCACGTTTGCGAGGTACCAGAAGACTGCGAAGAACGACATTTTAGCTGTCCCGCATTTTGAATCTTTTGAAAGTACTGCTTGCATGGAAACTATTAGACTTTTCATTTGTTTTCTTCTCCAAAAGTTGCAGGCGAGAGAGCAAGCGATAAGCATTCCTCGTACAGATATTGCGACACCGTAGAGAGCAGTACTTGTGGTAGGTAAATGTTCTTTTTCGTGTAACCTGAAGACCATCACTAGAAAAAGACAAAAGAAATCAGTCTAAGATATTTCTAGCGACAGTTACCATGCTATCTCGTACTCGTGCTTTAGACATCCCATCTATTGGCAGACACCGGATCAGCGCTCCAAGCGGATTAATTTCTATTTACCAGCCCTTGCCTTACAGTTACAGAGTACAATATATTCATAGGTAAAGAATAGAGAAGAGAAGCTTGAAAGCACTACTCTTACTAGAAATGATATTTTCCCGAAAAAATGGTTCAGAAACAACGTTCTCCGGAAATACCAATTTTTTTATAGGGGTAAACACACATGCTGTATCCATATCTGAAATTGGTTTCTCAGATGATTAGCTATTTGTCCTTAATCCGTTTCTGAATTTTGATATTCAAAATCAGGAGTCTGGCTAAGACTGGATCTGGCGAAGACAAGACCCAATTGTCTGGATCAAATATTGAAATTTTGGGAGCCCATCGAAACCTTTGGCCATTACTCCACGAATTTAGCAATTTCTTGTTGACGCTTGTCGACTCTACCCAGACTTCCCATTTCTCCGAAGCAGAAGCTGAAGTCGGCTGAGCGCAAAATATTTGAAATATGTGGTGGGCGCCATGTACAGGGGCGTCGCAAGGGGGGGGGGGGTGCAGCCCCCCCCCACCTTTTTGAGATTCGGTAAAATTTTTCGGTATTTTATCGATAGCAGAACTGTTCGATATATTTAGGGGGATTCGGTAGTTATACAGAATCCTAAATAGGCTATCTGTACAAATCTCTTCGGTATAATGATCGGGATTCGGTATAATTGCCAGTATTCGGTAGTTATCACGAATTTGGTGAGAGAATTTACTGAAATCATTTGGTATTTTTTCGATGCCGGAACTATTCGGCATATTTATGGTGATTCAAAATTATTAGGTATCATGATTGGGATTCGGTAATTTATTCAGTATAACTTCCAGGATTAGGAAGTTAACCACGAATCCTGACTTTGTTCCAGTTTCGACGAAAGTATAGCGAATACGAATATTGTTCGGTAGTCTTTCGATACCTGAACAATTCGGTATAATAACCGGGATACGGTAGTTATAAAAAATCCCGAACATGCTATCGGTCTAAACTTATTCGGTATAATAACTGTGATTCGGTAATTTATTCGTTATAGTTGCCAGGGTTCGGAAGTTAGCACGATAAATATTCTTTGAGCCCAAGCTGACTTTGAAACATTTATTCAAACAGTTTTTACAACAGATACGTCAGCTACGATTCTTTATCAGCGATATTTCGGCCCTTCTTGGCAAGGGTCCTCGACGAGGACCGCTGATGAATAATCGTAGCTGACGTGTCCGTTGTCAACATTGTTTGAATAAAAGTTAGCACGAACCTCGAAACTCAGAAGAGGTCGAGTGAAGCACTGGTCGCAGACAAAATGGATGATCTATGATATCATCGATGGTCATTACTTTTATTTTGGATCCAAACAAGAATATAGAATCATAAATATTTCGAAAATTCCGCCTGCAGCCGAGCCTGCAGCACTTTTCGCAATATTTTGTTTTGGGGAAGGGTGCGTCATTTGACGGGGGTTTTAAGCCAGTTTTAGGATTGAGATTTCGAAACGGTAAAAGCTAGAGTTTGGATGGAAATTAAATTTGGCAGGAAAAAGCAACAAAAAAAATCGCCTGGTGCGTCATTTTAGGGGTGGTGTAATGACTAGACTCAGGGGGGGACTGGTATGAAATCTGAGGACCCTAGCCGGGTGGGGTGGGTCATTTTTGTCGCGATTTAGCAGATTTTATTTGGGTGGTCCTCTTAGTTTTTTTTTGTACACTGACCCAAGCAACATAATCATTTAGCAGGAAATCACATGGCCGAAACAGCTGGGACAAAGAAAACTATAGATCTCTTATTCTGAACATCGTACTTACAAGTGCAAGAAGCCCATTCGCTTTCCCGTCTTAGCAAACAATTTGGAAACAATTGTACTAACTTTATTCCAATTAAGTTAATATTTAGATTATAAGCATACAGTTTAAAAGTAGTCAGGTAATAGTAGTAAAGCGCAGACATCTTTCACATGTCTTTTGGTGCCAAAGAATGCTGGTGATGAATTTCATGGTGCCTCCTTACACCAAGACGCCAAACTGCTTGTGCAAGTGGAATGGCGGCATTGGTATCTTCCGTCGTACAATCTGGGCACCTTACTGGGTGGCTGGGTGGTTCGTTGTCTTGTCTCTGGCCGACTTCAGCTTGAACTTGTGATAGTATTGGCAATCCGACTCGGCTCTTTCATATGATGCTTTCCCTCTCCCATATGTGCCAATCTTTATCTTGCCTGACGGGTCTGCCTTGAATTCCAGATTGAACAACATTGACTGAACGGTGAAACTTATTTTTAAGTTGGACTGTTTGTTACGGATCATTTTCGTGACAATGGTTTTCTTTTCAGCAGGAATTTACGCCAGAAAGGTAGCACCTGTCTGCGTTGTCGTTATGTTCGTTATGTTCGTTCGGAGGGAGTAGTAACTACCAAACCTGGCTCTTCCAATCACCGTAACTTATGCTAGCTACTTTCTAACGCAAGCGTTATTACACATGATGCCCCCGACCACCATAAGCAAACTGTAACGATCACAGCTTTCATGCATAGAAAATGATAAAGGGAAAGACCTAGTTATGGACTATGTGATGAATAAGCTTAGCGTTACATCCTGTTTCTTTGTTGATGAGTAAGAACCAAGGAATTGCTCTGAAATCATAGCAAAGACGAAGCGCGGCTCTCAGCTGCCCATGAGAAAAAGTAACGGTTATAAAAAGGTTTACCAGAACAAATACGAGAAATTTAACGACGTGTTCATCATGTGAGAATGCTTAATTGTACTAACCTCCTCTAGTCCCACAGAAACCGCAAGAATCAGCAGGAATATCGCATTTTGCAATGTGTACACTGACATGCTCGCGCATTTTCTCCCTCTTCATCAGTTTCCTGCAGTTGAGCTCGTACGTCGTACGTCGCATCTCATCTCTGACATCTCCTAATCCAGTTAGACTAGAATCGGAGCATAGCCTATATGCAAATTTTCCGGTTCCTACTTCCCCCCCATCCCCTACCGTGACCAGATCCGACCAAATAACAAATCAAGGCCGCATTAACTCGGAATTGTCCAACTTTCATCCCATTCTGTACCCCGCCCCCCCCCCCCACTCGTCCAACTCTCCTAAACGTGCCCGCATGTGGCTCGGACGCATATTTTGCTCGTCTAGGTCATCAGTTCTTATCACCCATAAAGCTTCACTGGAACTGGATCACCCGTTCGCAACCTACGGAAGCCAGTGATTTCCGGATTCCCCTTCCCTCAACTACCCAAAGATGGTCGGATGCAGGAACCCCAACTTTTTCCTAGGGCATTATGTCGGGTCCTTGAGTCATTAATAGGCCTGCAAAGTTTCATCGTTCTTAAAATAGCTGGAACTATCCGAACTGCCGATCACCGGAATTCCGGGAAACACCCTCCAACTCCCCCCACAGAGCCCCGATACGATCTGGTTCCGTCAGTTACGTATCTAGGACTAATGCTTGTTCTTCTCACCTGGTTCCATCCCAACCCCTCGACTCTAAGCGCTTCACGAGATTTCCCGCCCCCCCCCCCCAAAAGTATCTGATTCGACCATGACTTGACATGGAATATCTGAGACGATAGCTCTTTCCACTTGCTAAGTTTCATGCAATTCCGATCACCCGTTCAAAAGTTATGCATGCCACCAGATTCCGGGCTCCCCATCCCTCCCCCCCCCACTCCACCCCCATGGTGGTCGGATCCAGGAGACGACTATTTTCAAGTTAATCTGTTTGGGCTCCTGAAGTGCCTTCCAAGTTTCGTCGTCCTAGCACACCCGGGTGTACCGTACTAGCAGGATCACCGACTTCCGGACCCCCCCCCCCCCCCCCCCCCCCCCCTTGACCCCCCACAGTGCCCGAATCTGGTCCGGTTATGTCAACGATGTGTCTGGGAGTTGTGCTTGTTCTTCCCACCAAGTTTCATCCCGATCCCTCCACCCTAAGCGTTTCCCAAGATTTCCGGTTCCTCCCCTCCAGCTCCCCCAAAGTCACCGGATCCGGTTCGGATTGAAATTGGGTCGTCTGAGACACGGGGTCCTTCCAAATATCAAGTTTCATTAAGATCCGGTCACCCGTTCGAAAGTTATATATACCTCTAGATTCTGGATTCCCGCTCCCTCCACTCCCCCCGATGCTCGGATCGGGGAAGTGAGTATTTCCAACTAAATCTTTTGGGGTCCCTGCTATGCCTGCCAAGTTTCATCGTCCTAGCTTATGTGGAAGTGCCCGAACTAGCAAAACCTGGACAGACCGACCGACCGACGGGCGGACAGAAATTGCGATCGCTATATGGCACTTGGCCGAAGGGCAAGTGCCATAAAAATCGTCAATTTTTCGTCCCACTGAAAGCACAAGTAGAAGACTAGACATTCTTTGGCCAAGTGCAAAGCCTTACTTGAAATCTGATGCTGAAGTTCATTTACGTCATCGATGGTACGCACAAAAATCCTTCACGGCAATCTAGGCCTAGTTGACCCTGGACCCGGAGGATGTATGGTTCGGAACTCCTGAAGGGCACATCTAGATCCCAAGACAGCAAAGTAGTTTCGTTTTTAAGTGCAGACAAGCCATATTGTTTGGTTCTGTTAGCTTAAAGTTTAACCGAAAAGGGCTGGGACAGGACAATCTAGTTACCCATCACTTATTCACTGAAATTGGCTGGAAGACCCGCTGAAAATACGTTATCTCGTTGTTCCGCTATTCACGAATAATCGATTTTCAAAATAGTGGAATTTCCGTTCGATTTGTGGTACCTCTATGCGCTTGTATTTTTGTTGTACGCCTTACGAGAAAGATTTGTGATTTTTTTTGTTGTTCCAGCACTGAGCAATCCTTACCAATGTCCCCACTGCCCACTGAAAAGCCGTGTTTATGTTGAGATTAAATTTTCCGCGTCATAGTAGAATTTTCGTTGTGGGGACGGCCGCATATATTCCGAACGTCATAACTAGAGTAGATAGGGGAAAATAAAAAAAATCCCTTTGCAGAATCCAGTAATTCAGTGTATTCAGTTAAATGACACACAAATAAGCTGGCTTTTCAGTTAAACTTTAAAGAAAACGTTAGAAATATGAGTTGGTTAATGGCAATGAAGAAAATATATTTAATACTCGTAAAGTATGGTATGTTAAAGTTCATATTGCTAGAATTTTTTTTTTCAATTGTAGGAATGTAGATGACATTAATAATGAAAGATTAGTGTAAGCTAGGATTCAATGTCGTCGAGGGAGGAGGAGACTTAGGATGAAGCTGATGTCAAAACTAGTTTGAAAAGTCTGTAATAATGGCTAAGCCGGTACAAAAAGGAACGATTTTTCAACTTGATCCCAGTCAAATTTAAGGATTGCTTCGCAAAAATCAGTGGAAACTGAGAAACAGCAAACCTGGCTTGAGCGGCCAAAACCAGCTAAATGAACCCTGCACTAAAAATCTAAAGACCTGTCCAGATAAACAAAGTGGTACCTATGACCATCAAGTATCCATAATACGTAACAGCCACGTTTTGGACAATGTACATCCCAATGGCTAGGACTTTTGCAATATTCCACTGTTCCGTGAGTGTGAAGGAGTATCCTCCTCCTATTCTCAGGGCTGCCGTTAGAAATCGGATGTCTCTGCAAAAGCTTCCATGATGCTTCATGCCTGCTAGCTTCAACTACCAACTTAGCGCGTTACTCTCCTTCCAAACACTTACAGTATTTCCAGGAAGGGCTTCGGTGTTTTATCTTTCATTTCATTACGTTAGCTTAAAATGTTTGATTACGCGATAAAAGGTTAACGGTTGCTATGGTTATTTGAACGGAAATGGGCGGGATTACTTAGGTGATTTTCACAGAGGATTCTTCAAGTCATGGCCGAATCGGGACTTATAATACAAACCGAGAAACTCGGGTGGGTTTCAGCTGCTAATAGTTTTCGGATCCCAATTCACATTCTCTGCTCCACTTTTTATACATGATTGACTTCTTGACACTGAACTTTCGCGTAGACCTAGGTTGCGTTCCAACGAGTTAGTATCAGTAACGACCGTTACGATTCTGTTACTATTTTCTCTCCTCCGTCCGACGTGATAAGAAAATTAGCTTTCCCTTTTATCATCTTCGTTCAACAGAAGTCAAGGCCGTTACTATTTATTTATGATGATCGGGAGCTTTAAGATCTGATCACCGGGTCGAAAGTTATGCTTGGATCAAGTTTCTGGATTTTCCCTCACTTCATTCTCCCCCTGCCAGGATGGTCAGGTTGGACTACTTCCAAGCCAATCTTCTTGGATCGGTTCATCGTCCTAGCAAATCTGGAAGTACCCAACTCGCGATTACCGGAGTTCTGGACCCCCTCCAACTCCCCCATAGTGCCCAGATCTCGTCTAGTTTCGTAAACGATGTATCTAGAGTTCTTGTTTGTTCTTCCCACAAAGTTTCCTCCCGATCCCTCCACTTCGAGCATGCCACTAGATCTCCCGACTCCCTTACAACTCCTAAGTCACCGGATGCGGTCCGGACTTAAAACAGGACTTCTGAGACACGAGGTGTTTTCTGATATCAAGATTCGTAAACTTCCGATCACCCGTCCGAAAGTTAAACATACGTCAAGATTCTGGATTCCACCTCCCTCCACTCCCCCACGATGGTCGGATCGGGGAAACGATTATTCTTAAGTCAATCTGGTCTGGTTCCTGACATGCCTTCCAAGTTTCATCGTCTTAGCACATCAGTAAGTAGCCCATCTTATCTCAGGATCACCGGAATTCCGGACCCCCCCCCCTCTTACTCCCCGGCTTCTTCCCACCAAGTTTCATCCCGATCGCTCCACTGTAATCGTGTCACAAGATTTCCGGTTCCCCCCTCCACCCCCCACATTCATCAGATCCGGTCCAAACTTGAAATCAAACATCAAGTTTGATTAAGACCCGATCACCCGTTCGAAAGTTACACATACCTCAAGTTTCAGGATTCCCCCTCCTTCCACTCCCCCTCACGATGGTCGGATCGGGGAAATGGCTATTCCAAGCTTGGCTGGTCGGGTCCCTGCTATGCCAGCCAAGTTTCATCGTCCTAGCCCAACTGGAAGTACCTTAACTCCGAATCCCCGGAATTCTGGAACCCCTTCAACTCCCCCACAGTTCCCAAATCCGGTCCAGTTCTGCCAATGATGTAGCTAGGGCTTGTGCATGCTCTTCCCACCAAGTTCCATCCCGATCGCCCACCTCAAAGTGTGTCACATCATTTTCGGTTTCCCCTCCGACTCCCTCCCCTACATTCATAGGATCAGTTCCGGACTTGAAATGGGACATCTGAGGCCCGAGTCTTTCTTCCAAACTCTTTCCGAATTTCAAAGTTATGCATGCCACTAGGGGGAGTAGGAGGGGGTTTTCTGGAATTTCAGTGATCGCGAGTACGGTACTTCCAGATCGGCACCCATGGGGCATCAGCTTACCGCAGACAAAGGCAATCCAGAATTACCTTCCACCCTCTCTTGTGTGGACTGGATGTCTCACTATATAAAATTGTTTTCTCTCTGCAATGGAAAGGTATCTTCAGTCTTTTCAATCTGCGTTGACCATTACTTGTTCCCCAGGTTAAAGCAGCTTTCACACTGACGCGTAGAGCGTTTCACACTTAGCTACCCAACCTCTGCGTTACGGTTGCGGCGACGTAACGCAGAGCTTACGCAGACAAATAAAACGCAACGCAAGAATAGAACCAAGTTCCAAGAACCAAGTTCTATTCTTGCGTTGCGTTAATGCGTTACGCATCATATTTCCCAGTGAAAAATGGAAGCTTTTGAAGAGAAACTGGAGAATAGCCTTCTAATGATGAAAAAAAAACTACTAATGACGATTAGAAACTCACCAACTGATGAAAGAAATGAACTAAGAGCCTGGTCACACTGGGCTCAAAACGTGGCCAAACAACTGAAAATCCCTAGGGGACGTGAGATTCGATGGGCTTTGTGTCAGCTTGGGGATAATGAGCAGACTGCAATTAGAGGTCAGTTAGGGTTCCTGTAACATAATTGTACGCGCTGTTTTGCTCTGATTGATCTCCTGAATTTAAAACCACAACATTCAGAATTAGATGTATCTTGTTCTTTTTCTTTTCTCTACTTTTGTAACCCAAAGAGCCAGGAAATGAGCCCAGTGTGACCAAGCTCTAATACAGATATATTTGTTTTCCAAAGGCGATCGATAGCCCTTGATGAGTTGATAGCCCTTGATGCATAAGTCATTCGTTTTTCGGTACAAAAATTTCACACCATTTTGAAAGTTTCGAGGGGTCGACAATTTCAGTGGTAAGATACACAATGAAACAAGAATAGGCAGACCCGAATTGTGAGACATGTCAGGGACTTGCAAGTAACAATCGACTGTTAGGCCATCGTCATCTTCGGCGATGACTGGTCCGCAACTTTTGCTAGTTGGTGTACCTATTATTTGTTTCCAGTGTATTTGATGGTAAGAACAGGTTGGTTCCATGTCTATCACGGAGAGAGACTTGTAAGTAAGAATCTGTTGCAAGAACACTGTCATTATCATGAGGGTCTAGAAACTTGTGCAAATTAGTACATATTTCATTGGATCACTGTGACCTAGGATTAAGTATTTACGCAACGGATACAAATGAAAATGACAAAACAATGACGTAATTCGCAATAATTAGTAGGGGGGCATGTATGATGTTTGATTCTGAAAAGTTACGGATAGCTTTAAAATACTAAGTTTTCATCCGTCACGATGTCTATGATGAACCAGACCAAAGGTTTCGTTGGGATACCAAAAATGTAATATTTCATGAAAATTTTTACTATTAAAATTTAGAAACAGATTAAGGCCAAATAGTTAAAGCGGGCCACAAAAAATGGTCTTTCTACCCAGGGGCGTCCCGATACCTTCCTGATCGGGGGGCCTTAGAATTTTACCGGAATTTTTTTAGGTTTTACCAGAATTTTTCGAGGTTTTACCGGAAATTCTCCGTAGTGACAATCTCTGCTGAAAGTCTAGAATACTCTTCTGTCACACGTCTTTCACTTGACGAGAGACCTCGAATACATCTTCAAACTTGTTGTTTGTTTCAAGGCTCTCCCGGCGACTTTCTACATCACGTCGAAACAAGGCTAATTCCTTTTTATGGCACTTGTAGCCTCTGGCTCAAGTGCCATATACCGATCGCAATTCCGTCCGTCGGTCGGTCCGGTTTATTTGTCACACTTTTTCGAGTTAAGGTACTTCCAGATGTGCTAGGACGATTAAACTTGACAGGCGTATCAGGGACCAGAGCAAGCTAACCTGGAACTAATCAGTTTCCCGATCCGACCGTCTACGGGGAGTGGAGGGCGGGGGAATCTGAGAAATTTAGGGCAGTTTGTCACACTTTTTCGAGTTAGGGTACTTCCAGATGTGCTAGGATGATGAAACTTGGCAGGCATACCAGGGACCCGACCAAACTAACTTAAAAATAATCAGTTTCCTGATCCGATTATCTGGGGGGGGGAGTGAAGGTGGGGAAATCTGGAAAATTGAGTAGTGTGTAACTTTTGAACGGGTGATCGGATTGGAATGAAACTTGATAACTGAATAAAGGACATATTTTTCATGTCCCATTTGAAGTCCGGACCGGATTCGGTAGCTATGGGGGAGTCGGGGGGGGGGACCGGAAATCTCGAGAAACGGTTAGAATGGAGGGATCGGAGTGAAACTTGCTGGGAAGAACTAGCATCTGACCCAGATAAATCGTTTACACAATTGAATTGGATCCGGACCCTTGGGGGGGTGGGGGGGTGGAGGGCAGTTTCCCGAAATTCTGGTGATGTCAGTTTTGGGGATTTTCGCGACGAAACTTGGGAGGCATATCAGGGACCCGTTCAATCTGACAGAGCCCTTACCTACTACATACAGTTGCAAGTGCCATATGAGCTTACAGCTCTTGTTGAACTCTTCTTGGTTCACCGGTATCACCGGAAAGGAGTCAAGAAAGCTGTCGGTGCTTTTTGGATTCAGATTCAGCCGAATTCCGGTAGATTCTTTGTGGTAAATTCCGGTAGATTCCCTGAGCCGAATTCTGGTAGATTATGTGGGTAAATTCCGGTAGGTTCCCTGAGACAAATTCCGGTAGATTCCCTGTGAAAGATTCAGCGTATATTCCATGAGCAAAATCCGGTAGATTCCCTGAGCCGAATTTCGTAGATTCCGATGGGTACATTCCGATAGATTCCCTGAGACAAGTTCCGGTAGATTCCTTGTGAATGATTTCGCACAAAGCCGAATTTCGTAGATTCCGAGGGGTAAATTCCGGTTGATTCCCTAAGACAAGTTCCGGTAGATTCCTTGTGAAAGATTTAGCGTAGATTCATTGAGCAAAATCCGGTAGGTTCCCTGAGCAATAATCCGGTAGATCCCTAAAAATCATCAAGTGCAGGTGAATTTGACAAATTTTAACTGGTGCGGCTTCGCCGCACCAGTCAAAATTCACCGGAATTTTCCCCCACAGGCTTTCTAGGGGGGGTGCAGCCCCCCCCCCCACACCCCGTCGGGACGCCCCTGTTTCTACCACAGACACAATGCTAACCATCCCTTCTGTCACTATGAATGTTCAAAACCACTAAAAACACCGTAAAATATTGAGCTATAACTCTGTCTGGACTAAATCTCAGCCGATTATCACGGACAGCTGTTATGGCACGTAGGGAGCCAAGGGTAAAAATAATATTTTACATCTAATGCTACAACTGTTTATTACAAATACAAATAAATTATAAAACTAAGACCAGTGTGGTAACTCTGAAGACATACAAAAATTGTCAGTTAGGTCTTATAATTCTTTGCTAATCAATCCTGGACAATTCCACCATCTAGAAAAGAAGACGTTGTGGTTGGGTTTTTTCTCGAGCAAAAAAGCAACTCGGCAATCGGGTTCAAATCTAAACAAACCCGTGGCATGCGATCAAGGAGAGAAGGTAAACAGAATGTTTGAATTAGGTCTTTAATAATCTGAGCAAACCCGGTTCAGATATGGATTCAGCATGTGTGTTTACCCATATAAGTCATATCTATTTTAACGAAACTGATCGAAACTTCCTGCCTTACTTCTGCCAAGTTTCCGGTTTCGGCCGAATACCGGGAAAACTACTTGTCCTGCAAAACAAGAAAGTGTATCTCCTTACCCCAACATCGAACATCTAATCACCTTCAAATAAAACTTTAACTTATAACAAATTTTCCAGTTTCAGCCTTATTGCAGACGAACTATATGTCCGGGTAAAAAATGATTGTCATCTAACTTCAAATGAAGCTTTTGCTTTTAACAGATTTTCAGGTTTTGGACGGATTCGGGGCGAACTACTTGTCCGGCGAGAAAATGGTTTTCATAATCATGTTCAGCATGTCTTCTTACTCTCTAATCGACTATCTCATTAGTTGTTTAAAATATTTTGTTTGCCCCTTAATTTGAACCCCCACCACTAGATGGAGGGCTACAGATCCCATCTACGAACAGACCTTTCCTTTGGCCCAAAGAATACTCACACCAAGTTTCATCAAAATGTCTCATTCCCTTCGAGAGTAATCGTGCTGACAAACTAACGGACGGACAGACGGACAACTTTGGCGATGTCATATGTGTCCTTCAACTTATGTTTTTGGAACCCAAAAAGGATAAAGTTCAACTGGCTGCAAAGTCTCATATTTTTTTTTAATCCCTTCTTCCGACATTCTGTTGTTTTTTTTTTATTCTGATGGATATCTTCTAATCGTATGATTACGAAATGTGTGATCAGTTTTCTACTAAAATTTGTTCTTGGAACATACCATTTTTAAAGCTTCGGAGGGTTGACATATTCAGCGTTTAAACGATAGCAAATAAAAAAAACCAAAGTGTTGTGCTCGCAACACTTTTTTCGGCGAAGCCGAACAGAGGTTGCTCAAATATTTCACCTTGCCCAGGCAACGAAGATCTAGTTTCCGCTTTGCTTTGTGTTTCTGAATCATCCTGGGGTGCAGGACTGCCTTCCTTTTGCTTCAGTCTCTCTTCTCTAGTCCCGAGCCTTGCCAATAGATGGCTTTCCGTATTCGGCCGAAACGACATTTTAGGGCGATCTCATGGATTCGCGTTTCAGAAAGCAAAACGAGAATCCGCCCATTCTCTTAGAACTTCTCGTCGACTTGCCGAAATCACTTCCACTCGCGGAGTGGATTCATTTTCCAAGTAACTTTCCTGATGTAGTGGAGCGCAACAAAAGCTCTTAAAAGTAAAGAAAGTTGTAGCCGAGGTCGCCAACACAACACCATACAACACAACTGGCGCAGAAAGTAGCGGAGACAAGAATCACTCTTTGCTCGTTTCAGAACTTTCCAGGCGAACGAAGTTGCAGACCTGCGCTAGAGCCGTTTTGCGGTAGATTACAAAACGATACCCTACATGATTCCCAGTCAGCTTGCGTTCAGTTTTTGGGCCTCGAATCTCCGCCATTCCGTGAGATATATTTGTCATCTTTAATGTCACCTACTCTTTCCATACCCATAAAACTTTTTTAGTCATTCAATCTGCATTTCAGTTCTTCTCTCTTTCAATCTACACAATTTTCTCGATCCAATACTAATAATATAATACTGTACCGCAAAAAATAGCCCATTGGCCTCTAACAGGCTACTATTTTTTTGTCTAAATCGGTCTTACAACATACTTGTCATTCTTATTTTCACTTACAAATACACAAAAGTAGGCTCGCTACTTTACACCCGCACACATAACTTTCCGATCTTGACTAATTTACTGTTATAGAAAAAAAAATTATATGATGCAAACATTGTATTTAAAATTCAAAATTTCGAACTATAAGTCTTACTTTTCAACCTATACTATACAATTTAATTCGAAAATTCCGACACTGTCATACGCAACTCGTGGTGTGAGTACTAAACAACCAGACATAAAATGAAGTATGGACAGACACACTACTGCCCTGGTGTGTTCCCCCGGAACTGCAGAAGAATCACTAAGTACGTCACAGCAGATCCAACAACCTGAAAATAAAGATGAGATTAAGGTGTCTAGTGTCTGATGTTACAGTAGCATGAGTTAAATTTATTGCTGAAACTGTTTCTCTCCAGAGCCTCGTTTTTGTTGCAATAGCGCTGCCGCATCGCTGCTGCAGCACTTCTTTGCTTTTGCACAATATGCGTTTTTGGATTCACTTTCTTCTTGGTTGAAGCGGCAGCTACGGCACCTTGCAGGGAAGCACGGACTTGGTTGGGGAGCAAGTCTGCGATTCTTGAGAAGCGCTGCCGTCTTCCTCGGAAGCATTGCAGTGCAAAAACGGATGTAGAAAGAATCAGTCCGGAAGCGGCCCGATGAAACATTTATCTCAAAATCTTACTATGAAGTAGTACGAAAAAGTTGCATGCAGTACTAACGATGCTACTACATGCTTCTACTTCAAGGCTACCGTGTTACTGCATACTACTATATGGTACTATTAGCGAGACTGGATGTTACTATGGCAAGACAGGATGCTACTGGATACTACTACATAAGATTGGACCAGTCTGAGGTACATTAAATGACAGTATTATTTGCTATTACATAGTATTACATGCAACGTTTTCGTATTACTACCATACTACTACGCAGGCTACAAATTTTTCATCGGGGGTCGAGAAGTCGACATGCAGCGTGCAACAAAAACGAGGCTCAGATGTCTAGGAATATCTTCATCGTTTAATGCACCATGATCTTTCTAGAAATGATCTGTTCACGACAAAATGGTCTAGAAATACCATTTAAAAAAATATCAATAGGTGCTGGCGATCGATGTTGGGCGCTTGTAAAATCCGCACAGACTTCTCTGGTTGCGAAATGGAGGTGCGGTGTAAAATATTTGAAAACTGCGTGTGCCGTGTTTGAAAAATGGTAAAAACCAGACAAAACAAGAGCTGGAGCTCACATGGCACTTGCAAGGCTGGCTCAGAGGATGAAAGTAGTAATTTGCCAATTCGTGGGTTTGTTCTGATCTATTTGCAAGAAGAACCCTTGAGATAAGAATGATGAAGAGCCCTTGGAAATCGAGACAATATATTGTTTGGTTAAAAATAATTTTAATTTTCCACTAGGCTGTAATGATGTGCACTTTAAGGGCGCTAGAAATTCATCTCTTAGCAAACCCCTGAGTGAAAACGATAATGGACCCTTGGGGACCATTAAGATACATCGTTTGGTCAAAAGTATTTACTTTTCACTTTTTGGTCAAGATGTGCACTTTAAGAGTGCTAGAAATTCATTGATAAGCAAAACCGCTGTGGCGCAAATGATTAGGGGCTGAAATATATCGTTTGTTCAAAAGTAGGTTTTTTTACGTTGAAGTTAAGATGCGAACCTTAATGGAGCTAGAAATTCATATAGAAGCAAAACCCTTGAGGCAAAAATGATCACGGGCCCATGCAGATTATTAAATGTATATTTACTTAAAGTATTTTTTTTACTTTGCGGATAAAATTATTAGCCTACTTTAAGGAATGGTCGAAATTTGGGAAGTGACGATTCCTAAGCCAATCTTGTCGAATCTCCAACATTCCAGCCAAGTTTCATCGTCCTAGCACGTCTGGAAGTACATAATCTGTAGAGCGCCGGAATTCCAGACACCCCCTTCAACTCCCCACACAGTGCCCGGATCCAATTCTTAAAGTATACCTGCCAATTAAGTTTCGTCGTGAAAATCCTCAAAACCGCCATCACCGAAATCCCGGTCGGGTCCTTGTTATGCCTGCGTCCTAGCACATCTGGAAGTATTCTAACTCGCCATCATGAGACAGACCGCCCGACCGATAGACCGTGGTATATGGCACTTCAGCCAAAGGCTGCAAGTGCCATGAAAAAGGAATCTGAATTTACCAGGAAATGCATTGTCTGTAACATAGGATAGACCTGCTGGCCTACCATGTCTGTTAGAGTGAAACACAAATCATTGAAGATTTACTTTATCTTTTTCTCTTTCTTGACAGAGTTATCATTGTTTTGCTAAAGTTCTCTGGCAAACTCGGTTCAGCCGAAAAAGCGGTCTAAAGTTTTACGTGTTAAAGCGAAACATGACGAAGAGTGTGGACTTCTGAGGCATATGATTCTGTAGAGGAGCTAGGGAAGAGTAAAAGGCAGAAAAAGTGCGATGGTCCTTTTAGTCATAATATTTTCACTGCTCAGGTTTAATCTGAACGACCTAGCGACGTCAATAGCCTATTGAATGACTGGTGTGTGTTCTTTGTTGAATAGAGAGCTATGGTCCAAGATTATGGGAAATAAATGCTTGGTAATGGCCTTCTGAACTCTTCTATTCCAATAAACTTATACAGAATTACAACAATAAGATTAAGCATCAATGGGAGAGCATTCTTCTACAATAGGATAGTTTTATAGATAGTGTTGTCGTAGTCTCTATGTTGTGTCTGGTTTCCTCTTGTTATAGTGTTTCCTTGTTATAGTGTTTCCTTCTTCTTTTCTTTCTTTATTCATACCCCGTCTATGCCATGTGCTTTTTGATGGGTGAAAAATAAAATGAGTATTATTCATACCACCCATCCAACAGATCGAAATCAGGAAGTTTCTAGTTGGGATCTAGTAAGCGGAAAGATCGACCTTACCGTGAGTAGCAGAGACTTCTGTATGACAAAGAATCCCCTGGCTGTGATGCTGACGTCACTGTACATCACCTGAGTGACGAATGACTGGACTTCGCTTTTGACTGACAAGTCTGTTTCCACTGGATTTTCCAGGAAAGGTCTTGGCACATCTCTCCCCTCATTTATAACCCAGGACCCTGCTGCTGACATTAGAGCAAGATTTATCAGACAGAGAACCGTCGAAAGAACTTCGTAAATCAATATTTTGCAGAAGAATTCTTGACGTTCGGGGGCAGGATGAGTTTGACAAAATTCTCCTGCATCAGTAAGAGCTGCGTACGTTCCACTCATCGCTAACACAAATTCCTGAAGGAATAATAGGGCCAATGGAAAACTGAAAAATCCTTCAATCTTCTTGGAGACCTCGACCAGTTTAGCGTAGTGGAGCCGAGCGGCCTCGATTCGGTGTACAACTGAAAAAAAAAACAAAAAAACAAGAGCTGTAAGCTCATATGGCACTTGCATGTGTCAAGATGATTTGATTGATCAAGAGTAAGTTTCGACTTTGCGGTTGAGATGCGCGCTATAAGGGAGCTGGAACTTCATTTGTAAGCAAAACCCTTGAGGCAAAACTGCTAATGGGCTGATGGGCATCACGAAAATGCATATATTGCTTAAAAGTATTTTTTTTACTTTGCGGTCAAGATTGGTACTTTAAGGAATAATCGGATTTGGGAAGTAGCAATTTCTAAGCAAATGTTGTTGAGTCTCCAATATTCCAGCGAAGTTTCATCGTCCTAGCACATCTGGAAGTACCTTAACGCGCGATCACCGGAATCCCAGACCCCCCTCCCCCTCCTCCAACTCCACCCACAATAACCGGAGCCAATCCTGTTCTGTAAATGATTAATCCAGAGCATCTGTTTGTCATTCCCACGAAGTTCGATCCAGATCACACCAGTCTAAGCGGGTCAAGTATTTTCCGCCCTCCCCCCGATAATTGCCGGATTCGGTCCGGAAATGAAAAAGGTCACAAGAGAAAAATGTCCTCTGTTTAATTATTAAATTTCACTCGAATCCGATCACCCGTTCCAAAGTTACGCATGACTCAATATTCCGGATTCCCCTCCCTCAACTCCCCCCCCCCCCCAAGATTATCATATCGAGGATTTTTTTTTTATTCCAAGTCAGTTTGACCGGGTCCCTGATATGCCTTCCAAGTTTCGTCGTGAAAATCCCCCAAAAACGGAATTCCGGGATACCCCTCCTCCCCCCCCCCTCAAGTGTCCGGATCAAGTCAAGTTATGTAAAAGATTTATATGGACCAGATGTTTGTTCTTCCCAGCAAGTTTCGCTCCGATACCATCATTCTAACCGTTTCTCGAGATTTCCGGTCCACCCCCCCCCCCCCACCCCACCCAGCTCCCCCGCGGTGCACGTAGCCAATCCGATCCAGCAAATGACTTACCTAGAGCATCTGTTTGTTCTTCCCACAAAGTTCCATCCCGATCCCTCCATTCTAAACGGGGCACGTATTTCCCCCCCCCCCCCCAATAGTTGCCGGATCCGGTCCGGATATGAAAAAAATCATCGGAGAAATGTCCTCTGTTGAATTCTTAAATTTCACTCGAATCCGATCAACCATTCTAAAATTACGCATGACTGAAAATTTCGGATTCCCCTCCCTCCACTCCCCCCACCATTATCTGATCGACAAAATTTTTATTTTGAAGTCAGTTTGATTGGGTCCCTGATATGCCTACCAAGTTTCATCGTGAAAGTCCCCAAAACCACCATCACCGGAATTCCGGGACCCCCCCCCCCCCCCATAAGTGTCCGGATCAAGTACAATGGCCTAAAGGACTTATCTAGAGCAGATACTTGTTCTTCCCAGCAAGTTTCACTCCGATCCCTCCATTCTAACCGTTTCTTGAAATTTCCGGTCTCCCCCCCCCAACTCCCCCCTGGCTACCGAATCCGGTCAAGACTTTAAACGGGACATTACAGATATATATTCTGTTCAGTTATGAAGTTTCATTACAATCCGATCATCCGTTCGAAAGTTACACACTTCTCAATTTCCCGGATTCCCCTGCGGATTCCCCTCCCTCCACTCCCCCACCATTATCTGATCAACAATATTTTTATTTTGAAGTCAGTTTGATTGGGTCCCTGATATGCCTGCCAAGTTTCATCGTGAAAATCCAAAAAAACACCATCACCGGAATTCCGGGCCCCCCCCCCCCCATAAGTGTCCGGATCCAGTACAATGGTCTAAAGGACTTATCTAGAGCAGATGCTTGTTCTTCCCAGCAAGTTTCACTCCGATCCCTCCATTCTAACCGTTTCTTGAAATTTCCGGTCTCCCCCCCCCCCCCCAACTCCCCCCTGGCTACCGAATCCGGTCAAGACTTTAAACGGGACATTACAGATATATATTCTGTTCAGTTATGAAGTTTCATTACAATCCGATCATCCGTTCGAAAGTTACACACTTCTCAATTTCCCGGATTCCCCTGCGGATTCCCCTCCCTCCACTCCCCCACCATTATCTGATCAACAATATTTTTATTTTGAAGTCAGTTTGATTGGGTCCCTGATATGCCTGCCAAGTTTCATCGTGAAAATCCAAAAAACACCATCACCGGAATTCCGGCCCCCCCCCCCCATAAGTGTCCGGATCCAGTACAATGGTCTAAAGGACTTATCTAGACAGATGCTTGTTCTTCCCAGCAAGTTTCACTCCGATCCCTCCATTCTAACCGTTTCTTGAAATTTCCGGTCTCCCCCCCCCCAACTCCCCCCTGGCAACCGAATCCGGTCAAGACTTTAAACGGGACATTACAGATATATATTCTCTTCAGTTATGAAGTTTCATTACAATCCGATCATCCGTTCGAAAGTTACACACTTCTCAGTTTCCCGGATTCCCCTGCCCTCCACCCCCCCCCAAAATGGTCGGATCAGAAAACTGATTATTCCTAATTTTGTTTGGTCGGGTCTCTGATATGCCTGCCAAGTTTCATGGTCCTAGCACAACTGGAAGTACCCTAACTCGAAAAAGTGTGACAAAATGCCCTAAATTTTCAAGTTTCCAGCGCCCCGCACTCCCCCCCCCATATGGTCGGATCGGGAAACTGATTATTTCCAGGTTAGTTTGGTCGGGTCCGTGATATTCCTGCCAAGTTTCATTGTCCTAGCTCATCTGGAAGTACCCTCACTCGAAAAAGTGTGACAAAATGCCCTAAATTTTCAAGTTTCCAGCGCCCCAACTCCCCCGCATATGGTCGGATCGGGAAACTTATAATTTCCAGGTTACTTTGGTCAGGTCCCTGATATTCCTGCCAAGTTTCATTGTCCTAGCTCATCTGGAAGTACCCTAACTCGAAAAAGTGTGACAAAATGCCCTAAATTTTCAAGTTTCGAGCGCCCCCACTCCCCCGCATATGGTCGGATCGGGAAACCGATTATTTCCAGGTTCGTTTGGTCTGATCCCTGATATTCCTGCCAAGTTTCATTGTCCTAGCTCATCTGGAAGTACCCTCACTCGAAAAAGTGTGACAAAATGCCCTAAATTTTCAAGTTTCCAGCGCCCCGCACTCCCCCCCCATATGGTCGGATCGGGAAACTGATTATTTCCAGGTTAGTTTGGTCGGGTCCCTGATATGCCTGCCAAGTTTCATTGTCCTAGCACATCTGGAAGTACCCTAACTCGGATATGTGGGACAAAAAAACTCGGACCGACCGACAGACCGACAGACCGACAAACCGACAGACCGACAGACCGACAGACCGACAGACGGAATTGTGATCGGTATATGGCACTTGAGCCAGAGGCTGCAAGTGCCATAACAAGAGCTGTAAGCTCATATGGCACTTGCATGTGTCAAGATGATTTGATTGATCAAGAGTAAGTTTCGACTTTGCGGTTGAGATGCGCGCTATAAGGGAGCTGGAACTTCATTTGTAAGCAAAACCCTTGAGGCAAAACTGCTAATGGGCTGATGGGCATAACGAAAATGCATATATTGCTTAAAAGTATTTTTTTTACTTTGCGGTCAAGATTGGTACTTTAAGGAATAATCGGATTTGGGAAGTAGCAATTTCTAAGCAAATGTTGTTGAGTCTCCAATATTCCAGCGAAGTTTCATCGTCCTAGCACATCAGGAAGTACCTTAACGCGCGATCACCGGAATCCGAGACCCCCCTCCCCCTCCTCCAACTCCACCCACAATAACCGGAGCCAATCCCGTTCTGTAAATGATTAATCCAGAGCATCTGTTTGTCATTCCCACGAAGTTCGATCCAGATCACACCAGTCTAAGCGGGTCAAGTATTTTCCGCCCTCCCCCCGATAATTGCCGGATTCGGTCCGGAAATGAAAAAGGTCACAAGAGAAAAATGTCCTCTGTTTAATTATTAAATTTCACTCGAATCCGATCACCCGTTCCAAAGTTACGCATGACTCAATATTCCGGATTCCCCTCCCTCAACTCCCCCCCCCCAAGATTATCATATCGAGGATTTTTTTTTCTTCCAAGTCAGTTTGACCGGGTCCCTGATATGCCTTCCAAGTTTCGTCGTGAAAATCCCCCAAAAACGGAATTCCGGGAGACCCCTCCCCCCCCCCTCAAGTGTCCGGATCCAGTCAAATTATGTAAAAGATTTATATGGACCAGATGTTCGTTCTTCCCAGCAAGTTTCACTCCGATACCATCATTCTAACCGTTTCTCGAGATTTCCGGTCCACCCCCCCCCCCACCCTACCCAGCTCCCCCGCGGTGCACGTAGCCAATCCGATTCAGCAAATGACTTACCTAGAGCATCTGTTTGTTCTTCCCACAAAGTTCCATCCCGATCCCTCCATTCTAAACGGGGCACGTATTCCCCCCCCCCCCAATAGTTGCCGGATCCGGTCCGGATATGACAAAAAATCATCGGAGAAATGTCCTCTGTTGAATTCTTAAATTTCACTCGAATCCGATCAACCATTCCAAAATTACGCATGACTGAAAATTTCGGATTCCCCTCCCTCCACTCCCCCCACCATTATCTGATCGACAAAATTTTTATTTTGAAGTCAGTTTGATTGGGTCCCTGATATGCCTGCCAAGTTTCATCGTGAAAATCCCCAAAACCACCATCACCGGAATTCCGGGACCCCCCCCCCCCCATAAGTGTCCGGATCAAGTACAATGGCCTAAAGGACTTATCTAGAGCAGATGCTTGTCTTTCCCAGCAAGTTTCACTCCGATCCCTCCATTCTAAACGTTTCTTGAAATTTCCGGTCTCCCCCCCCCCCAACTCCCCCCCTGGCTACCGAATCCGGTCAAGACTTTAAACGGGACATTACAGATATATATTCTGTTCAGTTATGAAGTTTCATTACAATCCGATCATCCGTTCGAAAGTTACACACTTCTCAATTTCCCGGATTCCCCTGCGGATTCCCCTCCCTCCACTCCCCCACCATTATCTGATCGACAATATTTTTATTTTGAAGTCAGTTTGATTGGGTCCCTGATATGCCTGCCAAGTTTCATCGTGAAAATCCAAAAAACCACCATCACCGGAATTCCGGCCCCCCCCCCATAAGTGTCCGGATCCAGTACAATGGTCTAAAGGACTTATCTAGAGCAGATGCTTGTTCTTCCCAGCAAGTTTCACTCCGATCCCTCCATTCTAACCGTTTCTTGAAATTTCCGGTCTCCCCCCCCCCAACTCCCCCCTGGCTACCGAATCCGGTCAAGACTTTAAACGGGACATTACAGATATGTATTCTCTTCAGTTATGAAGTTTCATTACAATCCGATCATCCGTTCGAAAGTTACACACTTCTCAGTTTCCCGGATTCCCCTGCCCTCCCCCCCCCAAAATGGTCGGATCAGAAAACTGATTATTCCTAATTTTGTTTGGTCGGGTCTCTGATATGCCTGCCAAGTTTCATGGTCCTAGCACAACTGGAAGTACCCTAACTCGAAAAAGTGTGACAAAATGCCCTAAATTTTCAAGTTTCCAGCGCCCCGCACTCCCCCCCATATGGTCGGATCGGGAAACTTATTATTTCCAGGTTACTTTGGTCAGGTCCCTGATATTCCTGCCAAGTTTCATTGTCCTAGCTCATCTGGAAGTACCCTAACTCGAAAAAGTGTGACAAAATGCCCTAAATTTTCAAGTTTCGAGCGCCCCCACTCCCCCGCATATGGTCGGATCGGGAAACTGATTATTTCCAGGTTCGTTTGGTCGGGTCCCTGATATTCCTGCCAAGTTTCATTGTCCTAGCTCATCTAGAAGTACCCTAACTCAGAAAAAAAGTGACAAAATGCCCTAAATTTGCAAGTTTCCAGCGCCCCGCACTCCCCCCCATATGGTCGGATCGGGAAACTGATTATTTCCAGGTTAGTTTGGTCGGGTCCCTGATATGCCTGCCAAGTTTCATTGTCCTAGCACATCTGGAAGTACCCTAACTCGGATATGTGGGACAAAAAAACTCGGACCGACCGACAGACCGACAGACCGACAGACGGAATTGTGATCGGTATATGGCACTTGAGCCAGAGGCTGCAAGTGCCATAAAAACAGGAAGTCGAATAGACTGGTTACGACTGGGCCGTATACTGTCGGAAGTTTCACAACAGATAACAAGAGGTTGCGTGGTTTCAATAGATAATGCGTAACAGATAAAATAAGCGGTACCATCAGGAAGAACTGAAACACTGCCAAAAAGTATTTGCTGAGTTTTCCGACATCATGACGATAAGGAATAAAGTCAGTAGATGCTTTTTTGGCTCTTCCCAACAAAGCTTGTTACGCATAACATTTCATGCAAAATGTTTTCAAACACAAAAGATAACATCTGAAGTATTGTCTGTTACGCGTTATCTGTTGAAACCGCACATCCTCGTGATATCTTTTATGAAACTTCTGACAGAGTCGCCATAATCATAATAGTTGCGTTTTTGATCCGAAATCTCCTCGCGATTCTAATCCGAATTCTCCTATTTCGCGTTTTGGACTATTCAGATGAAGTGAATTCTCCTTTTCTTGCGTTTTAACGGGGAAAACCTCGCGATTCGGCAGAATCGAGAATTTGCTCCAATGGTGAATTGTCGATTCTCGTCTCTCCGTTCTCCTCCCTGACTGGTCAACAGAGTTTGGGTGTTCAATATGCATATACACGTATACCGGGTTACGGATGAGCTGCAAAATTAGTGTTTTTGTCAAAAGCGAGAACGGAGAAGTCAGAAGAACAAAAACGGTAATTTGTACGAGAATCGAGAATTCAGAAGCGAGAATTCGGAACGGAGAATTCGGATCAAAAACGCAACTAATATATTCGCAAATTGGATGGCAGGCCGTTAAGCCTGCTACTTGCTAGAGTCCGAGACGAAAGTCACGCTCGCACGAGTCAAGGCGAGTTCGATTCCTGGACTGAATCCTTGGAGAAGGCACGAGACCGAGACTATCAAAAAAGGTTATCGAGCCGGCACTTGATCGAGTCATGGCTCGATTATTGACAAAACTTTTGTTTGTTGAAAGAAATAACTTTTAAATTTGCCGGCTCGTGAATCTGGACACAACTGATTTCGAGACGCGCGGAGTCCGAGTCCTGCTCCATAAGCGAGAATACCGAGACGAGTCGGAGTGCGTGAGAAAGGCGTCTCGTGACGAGTACAGAACCCAAGTTCTTCAGCTCTGGGATCTGCAACAGGATATATTATTGGTAGTCTGTAGATTGTAATAATCGGTGTCTGGAAGTCATAATCTAGATCAGTGGTTCCCAACCTTTTCCGTATCGCATACCCCTAATTAAGGTTCGAAAAGGTTGCGTATCCCTTATTGAATAATCATTCTACTATTCTACTAAGAGCTGTCAAGATCAGAACGCCAAAAAGACGTCATTATTGTCATAAATGGTAAGGGATTAATGTGTAAAAGTATAAAAATAAATTGGATACTTGTGGCTGCAAGGTTGTCAATTTCATTATCTTCCGTAAACTGTTCAAGGTTTAGAAAGACACTTCTCTGAAACTTCGAAGGCCAAAACTTTAATTCTTGAACAAAGGAGACATTTTCGAATTCAAAATCTGGGACCTTCGCGTACCCCTTACGAGGGTCTCGCGTACCCCTGGTTGGGAACCACTGATCTAGATTACTGCAGACTTGTTTCGTCTAGCTAAACCATGGCACCAAAACGGGCCGAAATATCGCTGGATCGCCGGCAAATCTTATAGCACACGGGGCTGAAACTGCGGCCAATTCTCCATCACCAACGGATTAAAATTAAAAGTTAGCCTCTGATCGTTTGAAAAGGCGCGTATTTTCATCGTGGTCATCGATGGGGATAGATAATCTTTTAGAACCTGACATGACTCTAGGGACAATAAACAGAACTGTGATTTGGAGAAATACGGACAGATACCCTAGATTCGACCTTGTGTGTTCGAATTGCGTCTAGATGCTGGATTTAGGGTGGGGACTCGGAGCAGATGCCTTCTATATGTGATGTAGTTGACCGTAACTTACTGCATCTGGCCAATATGGTAGGGGGATAAAACTTGGGCAATAAACAGGTCATCTACCCCCAAAGCATTAACCTTCGGATCCGACTTCGGTTAGAGGAGATGGGAGGAGGGGGGGGGGGGGGGGGGGGAGGTGAGCTACTGGAAAACTTTTTAATTTTTGATTGACCTGATTCGACTGAAAGTCGATGGGTGGTTAGAGCGGTCGAACGAGATGTGTCACTTGTGGGCGATTCCAGCTACGGAGGGGGTAGACGGAGGGGGATCCGGAAAGTTTTTAGAGCAATTGGACAACTTAGGTGTTACAATTGTCATTTGCCCTAGATTCTATTTCGGGGTTAGCGTCGAATCCGATGTCGGTGCGGGTTGGGTGGCGTATACTGGAGGTAGTTGAAACCCGAGAGTCCTTGGGTATAGGCTAAGTATTCCTCCACCCCAAACTGACTACGAATTACGCTTTAGGGGTGGCGCCATTAAGGATTAGCTGGCTGAGATTGATTCTTAGCATGGGTTTTCTTCAGGTTGTGTTGTGGCTAGGAGTAAGAAACTGCAGTATTTAGAATATTTTCTTTGTCAATCAGAAGTATTTTCAAAGAAGTTTTGTGTTACAGAGAATAATCTACTGATATCCTCGTTGTAGTATGCCATTCCTCGTTTTAGTATGCCCTTCCTGGTTTTAGTATGTCCTTCCTGGTTTTCGTATGCCTTCCTGCTTTTCTCACGTTCCCTTCCCTTCCTGGTTTTAGTCGAACCCCCAGATATCTGAGTCTTCCGTACAGATGAGACAATTCTTCTGGATATTCATGAAAATAGCTAATTTTGGTATTATTCAAACCTTCCTTCTCTCTCTTTCTTCTTTTTAGTTCACTCTTTCTTTCCATTACCCCATCTATTTCCAATTCTTTTCTAAACGTGTCAACTCTGTGACAACCTCCCAGATTCCGGAATGTGGAGTGCTCAACACTTCGGACTCCCAGACGTTTTGAGCCTGGCTTCACTTTTCGGATCCACCTCGACGAAAACGGATATTTGGGATCCGATGGAATATTCTAGAAGGGGAAACCTGGCCTAACCGTTTCCTTACTTCGATGGCATGATACGTGTTGCGCCGCAGCTAAACATATCGACGAACACTCCTGTCGAAGCTCACGAAATCCATTGGCCAGTCCGTAGCAGTATATCACAAATGGGAACATGAACCATTTACTTCCAGTGGCTATGAAAGTAGACACAACGGGCTGCAAGTACTGAATTATTCCTGCCACAGTTGTAGCCTGAAATATCACTCTAAATCCGAATACGTCGACCATCACATTTGCCAAGTACCAAAGGACTACGAAGAATGACATTTTAGTGACCCTGGATTTGGAATCTTTCGACAGCACTGATTGCACGGAGACTGTTAGAAGTTTCATTTCTTTTCTTCTCAAAAAGTTGCAGGCGATAGAGCAGGAGAGAAGCATCCCTCGAACAGACATTGCAAAAATGTAGAACGCACTACTCGTAGTCGACAGATGTTCTCGTTCACTTATGCCGAAGATCATCACTAAAAGAGACAAAAAGTATCGCGAAAGAACGTTTAAATTATCCCCTGTCTTCTTATTCAATAACGGCCTGATGGAGATGTTTGCCTTGCACACCGACTGAACACTGTGGCAGAAGAAATGCCTTAGAACGTTGGACAAATCATGGATGAATTTATCTCCACTGATTTTAACTTGTTTTAACGCGCAAACAAAGTTGTTTCGTAAGATGCACGGTTAGCCTTATTTTCCCTTCGCGGGGGTGGGGGGGGGGGGGTAAACTAGTTTTGACGATTTAATAGCGGTTTGAATTTGTCGGTTCCACGAGCACATGATCCCCTTCGAAGGGGAGAGTAGAGGTGTTGGTGGGGTGGTAAAAATAGGCCAAATCGAACACAACTTGAACAAAAGCAACTATATCTGGATCAAGCTGTAGACATCTAAACCACACATTATTCCAATACAGTATCTCCCCCTCACAAGTCAATGGAGGTTTTGACTAAAAGCACGGCACGGCACGACAGAGTGTAGGAGGTACGATTACTAAAAGGAGGCTCGAAAACGCTCTCATGCTTCAGAGTGAGGTACAGGAACAATGTTCTAGCGTGCCTTCTTTTAGGCTCTGGAGTTACTGACTCTTACTTACTCGTTTATATCTACTACTTGCGAATCTCTTTTTATTACTCGCGTGCCTCCTGTGTCATGCCTTGCCTCTTTTTAGTCGATGCTGTCAAAGGATTTCAAGAACCTGCAACTTTAACAGCAATCGACAACACTATATTATCAACGTCTCAGCAGTAGAAATAAGATCCGAGAGAGAAACCTGAGAGAACTCCAGCCCCCATCAAGATACTAATGGCTCGCTACCAAACACTACTGTTCGCCGGAGAAGATAGGCCGAAAGGGGTCGACGCCCATGTGCTAATGAGGTCGAAATTTGTCGTTGTCCCAAAAACGGCTAACTGGGCCTTCCACTAAAAACCTAAACATCTGTAAACAAAGCAGTCTCCATACCTGTAAACATGAAGTACCCATAATACGCAACAGCTGCGTTTTGTGCAATATACGTCCCAATGGCTAGGGCTTTTTTGATATTCCACTGCTCCGTTCGTGTGAATGAGTATCCTCCTCCTATTCTAAGGACTCCTGTTAGAAATCGGATGTCTTTGGAAAAGCTTCCATAAGGCTCCTTGCCTGTTGTCTCTTCCATTTCTTCGTAACTATGTCTTCAACTACTACCTTGCTTGTGTTACTATCTTTAAAACAGTTATTGTACTTCCGGGAAGGGTCCTAAAGATAAACATTGTGTGTGTTTATCTTTAATTTCATAGCGTTCGGTTCAACTGTTTGGCTATGATAAACGGTCAACAGGTTGCTATGGCTATTTCACCAGAAATAGGCGGATCTACATCGGAAATTAATGAATTGTTTTCAGTACTTGACGCCATTTTGAAAACTTCTACGAGAGGTAGAAGAATCAGAAACCGAAGACAGAGAAGAAGAATACCTGCTTTCGGTAGGCGACTCTAAGTTCTTCACTCCAACTGCCATATCCTCAGTCGAACAATTGACAAGGTCTTTCGAAAACCGGGCTCCGGTAATGTAATGAATGCTGTCAACTGCAGGTCATGATGACGAAGAGTCAGAGCGAAAATTTGACACGTTCTTGAGGAAAACTTGACAAGGAGCTGAGGATTGGGGACTTTAAGCTTAGCCTAAAGGATGGAAATAGCTATATATGAGTAAAGGACCATTCACAACGGGTTTTAGCTAATACTCGGTACCATCCAGTTCCGGAGATCACTCTGAGACCGAGAATTAGCTGGTTTTCTGCCGTTTGCAATTGTACCGTGTTCTTCAAAACTGTGATAACTGAAAATTTTTTGAAAACTGAGTTAACTATACCATTGGAAAGAACATAGCTGATTTGGTATTCTGTTAAATTGTGCCAAGTGTTAGATGACGACATGAGCACCATCTAACAGGTAGATTAGTTTTAACTTTCTGAGTTCCTACTTTCTTCATGCAGATGGCATACGCAAAACTGGGCCCAAAAATTATGAAAAATGTAGTTAGCACAGTTTTGAAGAACACGGTACAATTGATATTGTTGCCAGTTTCGGTACTAGCTGGTCTCGCACCCCAGTTGAAATCAGTTCAACTTTTCAGGGTACTAGCCAATCACATTATTTAGGGGAATATTCAGGAATGTTCCGATTGGGTAATGCTGAACGACGTCAGACCGAATATCAATGACCTAAATTCACTTTCGGTTTTCGAGACAACAAGGAGTGGATGTGGTTTTACCTATTGGGCTTGGTTCGAAACTAGCCAATCAGAATATTCCTCAATATTCCCCAAAATAATCTGATTGGCTAGTACCCTCGAAAGCTGAACCGATTTCAACTTGGGTGCGAGACTAGCTGGTATTTGAAACTGGCACCAGTATCAATTGCGAACGATAGAAACCCAGCTAATTCTCGGTCTCAGAGCGATTTCCGGAACTGGCTGGTACCGAGTATTAGCTAAAACCCGTTGTGAATGGGCCTTAAGGGCCTTGATCGGTGTTTTATCAGATACTTGCACCCTAATAAAATAAGACAGAGAATATTCAGTAATTATTAACGCAGTCCAAACTAAGTGGATCGTGAACATAAGTGAAACAATTAAAATTAATAGCATATTTCAAGTACCCCAGACTCTGCAAAACGATGCATTTCGTGCTCATCAACAGCCTGATGGTCAAGGACTTAGCGCAGAACTACTCCGGGGCGAACTACTTGAAAACGAATTCAGCGTGTCTCCTTACCCCTACATCGAACCTCTAATAAACTTCAGATAAACCCTTTCACTTTTAACAAATTTTTCGGTTTTGACAGGATTCCATTCGAACAACTTGTCTGGCGAGAAAATGAGTTTTATATTCGGATTCAGCATGTTTCCTTTTCCCCTACAATGAACCTCTGATCAGCTTCACATTAAACTTTTCCTTTTCACACATTTTCTTTTTTTTGCCGGATTCCGAGCGAACTATACGTCCGGAGAGAAAATGTTTGTCATATTCTGATTCAGCATTTCTTCTTACACGTAAATCAAAAATCTAATCAAATTCAAATAAAGCTTTTACTTTAAAAAAAAAACCGGTTTGGGCCGGATTCCGGGCGAACTACTTGTCCGACGAGAATTTTTTTTTTATACTCGGAGTCAATATGTCTCCTTACCCATAAACGTATTTTTTCGTTAGCTTCTGAAAAACATTTTTTGAAAACACAATTTGAAACCCCTCCCCCACCCCGAAATAAACAGCGATGGGGCCCATCTACGGACTTGACCTGTACTTTGACCCAAAGGATCCTCACACTAAGTCTGAACAAAACATCTCCATCCCTGCGAGAGTTATCGTGCTAACAGACAGACGGACGGACGGACAACTTTGCGACGTCATAGGTCACTTACGTTTTGGGATCCGAAAAATGAAATGTCCCGTAGAAATATTACCTGGTGTTAAGATTCTACCTGACTGATCCTAGTTACTAATTAAATTCGTTTCTTCCCTCTGGAGCGTAAAAAAGAAAAGGTACTGGAATTTGAATGAATTAGTATTTACTTTCCATTCACTTATTTCTTTTAGCAGTTAAGTGTATAGCATTTTCTATGTTCCGACAGTAGCCTACGCTACTTTTCACACCCTCAGATAAACTTGCCGACCTTAATTTATTTATAATAATAGAAACAAAATTATAAGTAAATGCCATAAAACTCGACTACGACTATAGTTTTAAAGTTCAAACTATGATCTACCTTTTATCAGTCCTCATTGTACACTAAAAAAAAAAGAAAAAGCAGACCCACCTCTGCACTGATGTGCTACACCAAAACTGCAGAACAATCACCAAATACGTCACAGCTGACCCAAGAATCTGAAAGTATAGGGACAGTTTAATCTGACGCTAATACTATTTCTCCCCAAAATATTCAAACAATGTTCCGCAGTTGTAGTTTTGTCACGCAGATTTCGTCTTCGTGAGTGACAAGACCAAAGGCTTCGATGGGATCCCAAAAATGTAATATTTGATCCAGACAATTTGGTCTTGTAGATACCCGGTCTTCGCCAGACTCCTTGAACATTTTTATTATTAAGATTTAGAAACAGAAGAAGTTCAATGGCGAATCATCTGAAAAATCAAGTTCAGGTATGGATTCACCATGTGTGTATTTACCCCTAGGCTATACGTCACATCTACTTTGACGAAACTGATCAAATCTCCCTGCCTTACTTCTGCCAAATCTCCGGTTTCGACCGGACTCCAGGCAAACTACTTCTCCGGCAAAAACTAAAGCTCAAAAACCAATTCATCCTATCACTTTGCCCCTATATCGAACAGATATTCAACTTCAGATACAACTTTAACTTTTAACAAATTTTCCGATTTCAGCCGGATTCCCGGCAAACTATATGTACGGGTAGAAAATGATAAACAATTTGGATTCAGCATGTCGTCTTACCCCTAAATCGAATATTTAATCAGTTTCAGAATTTTGCTTTTAACAAATTCTCCAGTGTTGTCCGACAAGAAAATGATTTTCATATAAATGTTCAGCATGTCTTTTACTCCTAAATCGAACATTTAATCAGCTTTATATGAACCTTTAACTTTTAACAAACTCTCCGGTTTTGGTCGGATTCCCACCGAACTACTTGTCCGGCGAGAAAATGGTTTTCATATTCGTGTTCCGCTTGTCTTCTAACCCCTAAACCGACTATCTCATTAGTTGTTAAAAAAAATTGTTGGCCGCTTAATAAACGTTGAGCTACAGCGTTGGCTTGAGCTCTACATCTAAGAACTCAACATCTCCATTGACCAAAAGAGTCCTCACACCAAGTTTCATAAAAACTATCTCATTCCGTTCGAGAGTTATCGTGCTTACAGACAGACTAACGGAAAGACGGACAGAAGGACAGACGGACACACGGACAACTTTTGCGATGTCATAGGTATCCCTCAACTTACATTTCGGAATCCCAAAAACAAAGAGCCGTTTCTCCCATCACATAGCAAAGAAGATCGGTATCGCAAATTCCGATGTCTCGGCCGTTCTTGTCAAGGGCCCTTGTCAGGCTAAAGCTAGAAAAAAGAATTGGTTTAGCGCAGTGTACTTATTAAGCAGCATGTATTGCACAAAGAAAAATAAAACTGCCCAATCCTTCCATAACAATCTTATTATTGTAATTTAGTAGACGCAGTTTAGCACTAATCTTCTAAACTGTTTGTATTCTGCTTTAAATATAGCGATCGCAATTTCTGTCCGTCTGTCGGTCGGTCGGCCCGATGAAAAATTTATCTCAAAATAGTACTATGAAGTAGTACGAAAAAGTTGCATACAGCACTAATTATGCTACCACATGCTTCTACTTCAAGGCTACCGTGTTACTGCATACTACTACTATATGCTACTATTAGCAAGACTGGATGCTACTATGGCAAGACAGGATGCTACTAGATACTACTACATAAGATTGGACCAGTCTGAGGCACATTAAATCATAGTATTCTTTGCTATTACATAGTATTACATGCAACGTTTTCGTACTACTACCATACTGCTACGCAGGCTACAAATTTTTCATCGGGGGTCGGTCCGGGTTTTGCTAGGTTGGGCACTTCCACCTTAGCTAGGACGATGAAACTTGGCAGGCATATCAGGGACCCCAAATTATTAAGTTGGAAATAGTCACTTCCCAGGTCCAAGCATCGTGGGGGAGTGGAACGAGGGGAAATCCGGAATCTTGAGGTATTTATAACTTTCGAACGGGTGATCGGATCTTAATGAAATTTGATATTTGGAAAGATCACATGCCTCAGACAACCCACTTAAAACCCGGACCGGATCTGGTTACTTTGGGGGGAGGTGGAGGGGGGAACCTGAAATCTTGGGAAACGCTTAGAGTGGGGGGATCGGGACGAAAGTTGGTGGGAGGTACAAGCGCAAGACTATACACCGTTGACAGAAACGGACCGGATTCGGTCACTGTCGGGGTAGTGGGGGGGGGGGGGGGGTCGGAATTTGGGTGACCCCTCGAGTTTGGTACTAGGACGATGAAATTTGATAGGCATATCAAGGACCCCAACAGACTGCCTTGAGAATAGTCGTTTCTCCGATCCGACCATCGGGGGGGGGGGGAGTGGAGGTATGGGGAGTCCGGAATCTAGTGGCATGTATAACTTTCGAACGGATGAGCGGATGTGAGTGAAACTTGGCAAATGGAAAGAACTATCGTCTCAAATGTTCCACGTGAAGTCCGGACCGGATCCGATACTTATGGGAGGAGTTATAGGGGGCACCGGAAATCTCGTGAAACGCTTAGCGCCGAGGGATCAGTATCGAATATAGACTTACAAACTCGACATAATGCCCCAAGAAAACTTCCCCTCCTGGATCCGACCATTTTTGAGGCGCCTAAGGGACGGGTAATCCGGAAATTACTGACTTCCGTAGGCTGCAAACAGGTTGTCCGATTCGATTGAAACTTTATGGATGATAAGAACTGATAACCTAGATATGCATAACATCTGTCCGAACCACTGCAGTTATGCTTGGGGGAGCTGAAGGGGGGCCCTGTTATGATTGTGAGCCTGTTGTTCGGTAGCGTAGGTAACCAGGTAAGTAGAACGACCTTTATTCTTGTGTACAAACAAAAAAAAACTGAAAAAGGAACACAAACATAATATTTATCCCTTTCAGTTTATTCACTTCATAACGTAAATATATTATTCTATTTAAATTCACTTCGACCAACATCCGAATTCTGACTTTATAATTAAATAAACTAACCTATCCGGGTTCCTCAATGCTTTTTTTAATGCATTTACTTTTCTTCGTCTTCTTCCGCGGATCAATTGGAGATTGGTAACGGTCACTCTTACTACATTCAGATAGATGGCAGGGCATATCACAAATACACATAAATGCGTATGATTTTAAGACCGTCCTCCCATTTTAATTATTTTTTTCTCTTTTTTTAAACATTAACCGTAAACATCAACTTTGACTAGCCTATATTTTCATATGCAAACATAGACATACACAAATTATTTACACGAAACTGTCTCGTCTAGTACTAAGCGAGGAAGTCCGTCTGCATTCCCGTCTGTGTGGCCAGGCTTTGCCTTGACTTGAAAGTCAAACAACTATAGTTCGGCTGACCATCGGGATAGTCTCCGATTGGTGCCCTTTACAGAGTTCAGCCACTGCAACGGCTTATGGTCACTCTCAACAATAAACTGGCGACCATATAAATAGTACTCCAGCTTTTCAATGGCCCACCGAATGCACAAACGCTCTTTTTCCACTGTCGAAAAGTGGACCTCCCTAGGAAGCAACTTCCGCGATAAATAGAGCACCGGGTGGTCTCCATCATCATATTTCTGACTGAGCACTGCACCTATTGCAGAATATGACGCATCACACTGTAATACTGCTTCTGGTATACCCTTCTTGGTAAGTTCCGTCAAAGCGTAAGCCAAGGGTAAACCTGCGTTTTCGTTTTTGGCCGTTTAAAGTTCGCAACGGCTTTCACTTTGCTTTGTGCAGGTTCCACTCGTCCACTTCCAACCATTAGGCCTAAGTATTCAACAAATTCTCCTACTACCTTCACTTTACAAGGGTTGATGGTGACACATTTCTGTCTCAGCCGCTGGAGCAAACGTTGAAGGTGGTCAATGTGCTCTTGGAGACTGAAACTTCGGACTACAACGTCAACATAAAAGGCTTTGGAGAACTGGATCATGTCCTCCAGGATGCTGTCCATATATCTTTGAAACGTAAAAGGTGCATTTTTCAGTCCGAATGGCATGACAAGCCACTCGTACGCGCCGAACGGGGTGACAAAGGCGCTCTTACGTCTGGCATTCTCTGTAAGAGTGGTCTACCAATATCCGATCTTGCATTCGAATATTGAAATGTAGGTTGCCCTCTGCAACCCACTCGATGAGCTCGTCAGCACGAGGCATAGGGTAGTTTTCAGTCTTCGTCAATTCGTTGAGCTTACGTGAGTCTGTGCAGAGTCTTATTTCCCCGGTTTTCTTGGGGACACAAATAACGGGGCTTGACCAGTCGCTGGTAGATGGCTGTATGATCTTAGCTTCCGTAAGTCGGATGACCTCAGTTTCCAGCTGCTTGCTTTTTGCCTCCGGTATTCCGTACGGTTGCATACGTTTCGGTTTGGCGTCTCCTGTTTGTATGTCGTGTTCGACACCTTCCATTTGTCCAATTTTGTTTGTGATAACGTCTGAGAAACTTTCTAATACGCTTTGGAGCTCATCACGGTCGGAGGCAACGTTTCTTGCATCGATGAACTTATCCATGTCGATTAATTCGTTGGTACTCTGGTCTGGAAAGGTGCGGATCATTTCTTTGACCGTTTCTTCTTCTTCTTCTTCTTCGGGCTGTATGATGCAAAAGAGGCTGCGCTTCTCTTTTGGCTGTGATACGTCTTGAAATTTTTCGGAGTAGGTTGACGTGAAAAAGACCAGTCTTTTTCCGTTGACCCTCAATTTCCACATCATAGTTTCCTTCGTTAATTCCTCTGAGGATTTTGTAGGACAAGACACTTGAAGCTTGTTGTTACCTTGCGGAAGCAAGAGTAGCACCTCCTCCCCTTTTTCGAAGGAGCGGGGCTTGGCTGACGCGTCATACCACGCTTTGGTCTTAGCAGCGGCTTTGGTCTTGGTTTCTTTTGCTAGACTATGATAAAGTTGTAGCCTGTCCCTTAAATTTGTGATGTAGTAGACGACAAACTGGGCTTTAGAGTTTTCGTGTTGGTCTTCCCAGGCATCTCTGAGTAGATCGTGGATTCTTTCCATCCAGCATTTCAAAAGGTGAGTACCCGGTTGAAGGGTGGGTGGTCTCTCTGTATGCGAGTAGAGCCCATGGAAGATATTTGTCCCAAAGCTTCGGCTCTGACATCACAAATTTCTTCAGCATGCTGATGAGTGTAGAGTTTAGTATCTCGTTCATTCCGTTACTCTGCGGATGATACACGGAAGTTCTCTCTGGCTATATGTTTAACAGCTTGTAGAACGTCGTTAAAGCTGAGATGATGAAGTAGTTTCCCATGTCTGTTAAGATTTCTTGGAGCAGTCCGAATTTACCCACGTACCTTACTATTTCTTCTGCTATACGCTTGGTTGTAGTTGTTCCAAGAGATATCGCTTCTGGATATCTCGATCTGGGGTTCCGGCTAAAAAAAAACCCGGCGACCCCCCCCCCCCGCCAACCCCCCCCCCCCCCCCCGGTACCAAACCCCCCGGCGACCCCCCCCCCCCCCCCCCGGCAGAAACCCCCCGGTACCAAACCCCCCCCGACCAAACCCCCCCTGGTGACAAAAAAAACCCGACCAAAACCCCCCAGGTACCAAACCCCCCCCCCCCTCCCGGAGAACCCCCCCCCCCCCCCGAATGCTTAAAAAAGTGGAATCCTAAAAAAAAGACAATCCTAGAAGAATCTCCTAGTCCCAAATAATCCCTACGCTACGTATAGTACAAGGGATTAGCTGGGTACCCGGATTAGTTCATGCACCTTCTGACGGATATAGAAGAGTAATAACTGGACGCAACTTCATTCGCAGACTTGACTGTACAATAATGTCTGAAGTACAGCAGATATCCAGTAACACGTGTAAGAATGAGCTTGTGCGTGTACAAAGGGTATGTTGTATATGTGAAGCAAAAAGTGACGGCTGGATGTGTTCTTAGTTTTGAATGTAAGCGTAGGCAGAACAAATATATCCAAGGGAGAGGAGTGTAAAGCGAAGGTGATGGTTGACCGTGACATAATAATTGCTGAAGTGAACTAACACACGCATTCACCTGAAGCTGTGGTCAGTGAGGTGTTAAAAGTGAAAGACCAAAACCCGTGCGACTCAGTGTAACGACCCCCCCCCCCCCAACAAATCCTTTCCCAATTATTTCCCCTTCTTGCCGAGGAAGCTGCAGTTAGTTGCCGTTAGTTTTTCGGGATCCCAAAACGTAAGTGGCGGGATACCTATGACATCGCAAAAGTTGTCCGTCTGTGCGCTCTGTAACTCTCGAAAGGAATGAGATATTTTGATGAAACTTGGTGCGAGGATTCCTTGGGTCAAGAGTAAGGTCGAGCTCGTAGCTCTGTAGCCCTATATGTAGGGGTGGGGGAGGGGGTTTAAGTTAAGGGGCAAATGAAATATTTTGGGATCCCATCGAAACCTTTGGTCTTGTTCTTGTTGTACGGGAAGTCCCCTTGATAGACTAAGATCAAGGGAAGTCAATTTAAATGTTTAAATGTAAAGGATTCGGGGGGTTTTCGCCGGGGGGGGGGGGGGGGGGGTGGTTGGTACCCGGGGGGTTTTGGTTGGGGGGGGGGGTTGTCATCGGGGGGGGGGGGGGGGGGTTGGTCGGGGGGTTTTTGGTACCGGGTTTTTTTTTAGCCAGGGGGTTTTTCGCCGGGGGGGGGGGGGGGGGTTGGCGGGGGGGGGGTATCCGGGGGGGGGGGTCGCCGGGGGGGGGGGGTTCTCGCCTAGACCCCTCGATCTGTGGTCCACTATTACCAAGATGTATTTGTTTCCAAAGAACCCAATATGTCCATTGAAATCTTCGTGAATGGTTGCTCGATGATAGGCATTGGCACCATTGGGACTTTTTCCATTGGTCTTCTTTTGGCTACCAGCTGGCAGGGCTCGAACGTCTTGCAGAACTCGGCTATGTCGGATTGTATGTGCGGCCAGAAGAACCGTCTGATATTCTGTCTCATGTACGATTTACTCCAAGATGACCACTCATTGGGTTGGAGTGCCCGAGTTCAAGGACCTCTTGTCTGCATTGCTTCGGCAAAAGCAGTTGGAGTCGTTGTGGAGACTTGTTCTTGTTTTCAGCTCTGTAGAAGAGTCCGTTGATTTGCAGCACCTGTTGAGGCTTGGCAACGTCACTTGTAGGGTCAACTTTTGAGATAAGGTTTTGCAGCGTCTTATCCTTCTTTTGGAGAGTTGCAAACTCCTCATTATTCAGTTTGAACAGCTGCTCAAGAGAAAAAATTTCGAACTCCTGTTTCGATTGCTGGGCCGGGTAATTTCCTGACCCAATAGTCGAATCTTCGCTGGGCGATGCATGTATTTCGACGACATCAGTTAAGTTTACTGACACATGGACGCAACTTTCTGCAGACTCTGGTTCTGACTGTTGAGCTTGAGAGCTTTCCGATCTGATAGATGACTCTTCGCTGGAAGTTGCAGGGTTTTCGACGACATCAGTTGGGTTTTCTGACATATGGACGTCGGTTTCTGCAGACTCCACAGAAAGGTTGAAGGTGCTATCAGCGGCGATGCTTGTATCGTCTTGCTTCTTTGAGGCAACTCCCTGGGAATGACCATCGTCATTTGCAGGCGTTGTCGCTTGCAGCTTCTTGTTAGCTGAGAGAGTGACCACCAATGCAGGTGCTGAAGGTGAGTTGACTGTTTCCTTAAATAAGATAAGACTGGAAAAGCCATCGAAGTCACAGCCGAATTTAACACCAATAGGTAAGTTTTTGACAACTCCTACTTGTATTTTCTGATTGACGAAAGAGCCATCTCCAGAGAGAATTTCGATTACAGCATCAGTAGTTGGAGCGGAGTGACTGTCTCCGAACACGCAGCCGATTTCTAGTAGTCGCGAGTAATCGATGCTAGATGGGTCTAGTAAGTCTTCCCTCACTAGAGTAATGTCAATTCCTGAGTCCAGGAGTATCTCCATCTCTTTTCCGTTTAGCTTGCCTAAAGTTCATGTCTTGTGTTGACAGGACTGCGTGCTAGACCCCTAAAACCAGGTTTTCAAGGGGTCTCTTGTTTGCTTTCCTTCTGGCTTTCCAGGTTAAAGGTCTTCTTTCCTTCTCGGTACCAGCAGTTCTCGGAAGCATGATTTGTCTTCTTGCCATGATTGAAAGGAGTCAAATCCTTTCTTGATCGAAGATGTTGAGACGATTTTTTCGTTGGCATTATCTCCTTCTGATTCGGCTGAGCTGGAACGCTTCTTGAACGTTTTGTTGCCACCGGATTTTGCAAAATGAGATTTTCGGGACGTGTCGTAGCCAACTATTTTCTTTGACAGCACATGTTCGTCAGCGCTGTTTGCCACATCTGCTACATTCTTCAGTTTCTGCTGCACGATGTCTAGTTTGAGATATTCGCTGTCAATGCATTTGAAGAACTGTTCGATCGTTATTGCCTCCAGCACGTTTTTCAAATTCTCTTGTAGAACTTGAACGTCCGTGCACGAGTCGATGGCTGTTGGAATTTCAAGCCATTTATCTCGAAATTTGACAAGAGATGAGGCGAGCTCTTTGAAGGTTTCAGTAGATTTCTTCCGGTAAGTCCTGAATTTCTGCTTCGTTGATTTGGCACTTCACTAGAATTTAACTTTTGTATTTTTTTTCAATCGTTTGTTTTGGTTTTGTTTTGGTTGCACCACCCAGGTTCACAATGGTCTATATGCTTTACAAGGAGAGTGTAATTTTCTAAATGGAACAAGAGCTAGAACCTCATATGGCACTTGCAAGCTCGTTAGCATGTATTTCAGTTCTAGGGTGGTGGTTGGGTCGTTCTTGTACTGGAATATGAATGAAGAGTCGCCTTGTTAGTGGCTCGGTTGCTATTGTTCTTACCCACAAAATCAGTGGTCACTTAAACAAGTCTCACTCGAATCTGAGCATTTTTTGTGAAATTCCAGACCCCCCCCCCCCCACCGTCGTCGGATTCAGTCCAGACCCTAAAATATGTAATCTAGGGCGTATGATCTCTCTACTTCCCTTAAAATCGCTCCACTCGTTTGACCCCTATGCGAGCAACACAATTACCGGGACTCCTCCTCCAACTCCCCCCACTGTTGCCGAATATGACTCGGATACATAAACTTCGCATCTCTGACATCTCCTCTTCCAGTCCACAAAGTTTGACTCGAACTGGAGTATATCTGCAAATTTCCGGTTCCCACTTCATCGTCCTCCTACCGTGGCCGGATCCAGACCGGAAGCCAAATCACGAATCTAGGACGATTAAACTCGGTCATGTCCATCGTCCATCCCGTTAGGCTCATTCTTTTGTCTTTATGTGCGTTAAAATGTTTCTGGACCTGTTGTAAAATAACACGCATTTATGTGTATTTGTGATATGCCTTGCCATCTATCTGAATGTAGTAAGAGTGACCGTTACCAATTCAGTTCAGTTCAGTTCGGTTTATTTTTTAAGACCAAAATACATTTAACTATGATGCCAGTACCCGCCCCAAGCATGGTACAAAAAAGCACTTGCAATTGGGCGGGTACATAAAACTCATTTCCTAACTCACAATTAACTAAAAACAAAACATAACAGAAAAGAGACGAATGATCCACGGAAGAAGACGAAGAAAAAATAATGCATTAAAATAAGACTTGAGAAACCCGGGTAGGTTAGTTTATTTAATTATTTAGTCAGAATTCGGATGTTGGTCTAGGTGAATTTAATATATAGGATAATATATATATATTTTTAATATATATTTATCATATATTTACGTTGTGGAGTGATTAAACTGAAAAAGGAACAAAATTATGTTTGTGTTCCTTTTTCAAGGTTTTTATGTTTATACACAAGAATAAAGGTCGTTCTACTTACCTGGTTACCTACACCAGTGGTTCCCAACCTTTTTCGGTCCGCGTACCCCTAATCAAGGCCCAAAAAGGTTGCGTACCCCTTTCTGAAGAATTTTTTTTACTTCTTCTTAACTAAATCGGATTGCGAAAAACAAAATATTTATTGTCATACATAAATGATGGGGCATATAGATGTGTAAAAGTAGGTTCAAAATCAATGAGACATTTGAGGCTGCTTTTTTGCGAAGATATTATCAAATCTTGGCTCGATTTCACTGACGGCAATTACAAGATCATTTTCTACACTCAGTCTGTTTCTGTGTTTAGTTTTGATCAATGACATTGCCGAAAACGACACTTCACAAAGGTAAGTAGATCCGAATGGCAACAAAACAGACATGGCGATTCCACTTAGTTCCTTATATTCTCCCTTCACCTCCAACCAAAACTGGGAAACAGTTAAATTTTGGAATTTCAATTCCAAGGCGCGATCGCTTGCAAGTTCAATCAGATTCTCTGTAAGCTTGTCACTAAGACCGGAGCATGAGGTCACGTCTCCAACAAATGGATTTTGGATCCAATCCTGAGTTCTATCTTGGGTCGTAATCGACGGAAAATATGACACAAGTTCATCTCGCAACTTTGTCAAATGCTCCCGAATACAGTCACAGATTTTGCTGAGGTTGTCAATTTCACTATCGTCCGCAAACTTGTCAAGGGTCGGAAAGACACTAACGCTGTTTCTTTGAACCTTTTTAAGCCAGAACTCCAATTTCTTGATGAAAGCAGACATCTTCGAATTCAGGGACAGTTCGTCCTTCCGGAAACCTTGCATTGAGAGATTCAAGTCATTCAGTTTGTCGAAAACATCCGCAAGATAGGCCAACCTGCAGACCCAGTCCTGGTTTTCAAAAAGTGAACTGAATGCAGACTTTTGATCCAGAAGAAAGATATGAACTTCTTGTCGAAGCTCAAAAAGTCTGTTCAAAATCTTCCCACGAGACAACCAGCGAACTTCTGTGTGGAGGAGTAGATGTTGATGTTCCGAACCCATTTCTTGGCACAGCAACTTGAACAGTCTTGAGTTCAGTGGTCGGGCTTTGATGAAGTTGATCAATTTCACAGCCTCGTGGAGGGTCTCGTGCAGATGTGCGTTCATCCTTTTCGATGCAAGAGCTTGCCTGTGAATGATGCAGTGCAACCACTTCACATTTGGATTTTTCTTCCTTATCCAGGCCATGAGCACATTATTCTTCCCTGTTAGCGCGGCAGCCCCATCACTGCGAACTGACAGACACCAGTCCCACAAGATGCCCATTTCTACGAAGAATTTGTCAATCGCCTAGAATAGTTCTTCTCCTGTTGTTCTCGACTGTAGGTTTCGGCAAAACAGAATATTTTCTCTTATGTCAGAAGAATCTTGATATCGGACAAAGGCAATCACCTGGGCTTCACCTGACACGTCCGTGCTTTCATCAAGCTGCATCGCAAACATCTTCGTTATCTTTACTCGTTCAACAACCTGCATGACAATATCGCTTGCAATTTCTTCGATCCTTCTTGAAACAGTGTTGTTTGACAAAGGAATAGATTTAAGGGCAATAGCCGTTTTCGTATCAAACATTATCTCACTGGCTTTCACTAGGGCTGGTAATATTAGACTTTCGGCAATGGTATGCGGTTTTTTCTGTTTTGCAATTAAATAGGAAACAGCATATGAAGCCTGGAGAGCCTTGGAAGAAACTGAAGCCACTTTTGCGATTTCCAAACAGTTACTAGCAAATGCTTCTTGTTTACGCTTAAAAAACTCTATAGGCTTTGCGATATGAGAAGGATGCACAGTGCTGAGATGTCGGCTCATATGCGCAGGCTTCATGGAACTCTTTGCCAAGACTTGCCCACAAAGAACGCACTGTGCGTTCACTGGATCAGACTTCGTCGCACTAAATCCGAGTCCTAGGTATTCTGACAAATACCGACGACTTTGACCGAGCATGATTCTTCAATTTTCTTCTTCTTAGATGCAGGTTCTAAATTTGGGGTCCCATCATTCGGCTGCTTGTTATTCCTGATCAGGAATCTATCCATTCTTGTTAGCAATCACAATTCACGAACTTTGTGCTTCAACAGATGACAAGATACTGAACTTGCTCGGTAAATTGTCTCTGACCGAACTGATCTGACCTGACCTGGCTCCTGCAACGGCTGCAACACCCGATTACACTTCGCTTTAAGCGTTTCAGGCCACCCCTCTCGGTTAACCCGCAAGTGAGGCGGCTTAGGGTGGAAATGCTACGAGTAATGAGCGATTTTTTCAAGACATTACGGCTACGGGAAAAATTAGCGGGTTACTGAAAGCGAAAGTTTTGAAAACAAGTCTGAAATTACGTACAACGGGGTATCTGATTTCGAAGAAAATGTTGAAACATAGTCAGAAGACTCGAATCGAGCTTCAAAGCTGTAGACTAAATTGATTTTGGGACCTTCGCGTACCCCTTACGAGGGCTTCGCGTACCCCTTGGGGTACGCGTACCACCGGTTGGGAACCACTAACCTAAACTACCGAAAAACAGGCTCACAATCCTAACAGATGGTGGCAGCGAATTTCAAGAATCCGTGAGCCTAGCTGAGTTCCAGAGAACTGCATTTTGGTTCCAGAGAACTGCACTTCAGAGGAAATCAGGCTATCCACAAGGTCCCATGGTGAACCTATTCAAGACCTAGCCTTAACCACCAACCTCGAAACCATATCATTATCTATACCACATTGCTCACATAAAGGGACATCTTTTAGGCGTCTCATACACTCATATTTATTTCTTCAAACGTGTCCAGAACGGAAACGGACAATCTCTTCTTTTCATTTTCTCATAAATCCTTTTTTCAAATCCCATCTTTTCCTTCTTCTTCTTCTTCAACTTGGTCATAGCTTTGGGAAAGCTGGCTAGTGCGACCCGTTTCGCCTTCTGGTTGTCTTCTGCTCAGTCAATGACGAGCGGGTTAATGGAAATGGTACTCAACTGGGGTCGCTGTCCAGAGAGAGTTATCCTCTTCTTTTGCTTGTTGTAGCAGTAATGACATCTCAACTGAGATCATAGCCCTGAAGGAATTACCCTCTTGTTGAGGGTGGTGGGTCTGATGATTGCACCTCAACTGAGATCAGAGCCAAGGAGGAATTATCCTCTTCTTGTGGCTGGTGGATTGATGATGGCACCACGACTGAGATCATTGTTCAGGAGTAATTACCATCTTGTTTGGTAATGGTTGATTGCTTAAAAACTCAAAGGAAGTTTTTCTTTATCACAAAGTTGGGGCAGTTGGTCCGAGAGTAGTTCGGCTGCAAATTAGTTGGCGAGAGGTGCCGTGCTTTCGTTTGGAGAGTGTACACAGACTGGTGGCTGATACTCAGTGTCAGGGCACCATTTTTCAGTCTATGGTACAAAGACGACGGCTAGATTGTTAGTTAAGTTATTTAACAGACAGTTATTTAAAACTCATTACCTACTGCCTGCCTCTCGTTATTTGCCAGAGTATCTACAACCTCGTTTTGAATCCCCCATTTGGGTTCGGATGGGTTTGAAACGGGCACATTAAACCAGGTTTTTAAGTTGTCTGAGGACCTTCCTGATATTCAGGAGGTCCATGTCTTACAGCATGGCAGTGGTATCTCCTGATGACGTTGAGAGCCGATCTAGAATCAGTGAAGTTGGCGACATTTTGACTGGCTGGCGGTTTCCTCGAGGTAACTTCTACTGCTTCCCAGACGCCTGTCAGCTCTGCCGTCAAGGCGGGCAACATTAGCAAATTATGTCAGGATGCAGCTCAGGTCATATTGCGGTATTTTTTATGCTAAGCCCAATCTGCTGTGTTTTACTAATCCATCTGTTAAGACTTGCATGGGGTAAGCTCCAATGGTAACAGCTGCGCGATTTCTACCTCTAAATATTTATGTTTCCTGTGTGGGATTAGCTGTAGCTTAACCTTGTGTGATGTCGTTTCCAAGGTTGGGTCTTCTTGGAAAGGGTAGGTCATTACGGCTTAATTCTTCTACTCGCATATTTGTTCCTTCTAGATCTCCCAGCTGGTGCCTCATTGCTGCCCTTCACCCCCTCCTTGTGTTCGACGTGGGTTTGTCCGTGGCTTTGATCTTTCGGGCTACATTGTTGTACTTAAATTCTTATGCGACTTTCTTTGAATGGGGAACACCAGTTAGCTGATGAAGCTTCGTTGTGGGGATTTTTTGTGCAAGCATAGAACAATCCTGATAGCAGTGTTCTGCATCGTTTCAAATTATGCTGTGAGGTGTTTTGAACTTCGGATCGTTAGCGTTGCTCAAATAATATTTTTAACCGAATATGTCGTATAGAATTCAATCAGCAGTTTTCTTGAAGAGTCCCAACCATTTCCGGCCAGTCTCTTCGTCAGGGATAGCCATTTCATGCAAGATGGCCGCGTGGCTTCTATCTACTTGTTTCCATATCAGCGTGTTGTCCACGACCATTCTCAGGATCAATGCATCCTGAGCACGGGCGTCGCAAGTGCATTTTCGTTGGGGGGGGGGGGGGGGGGGGCAGAACCAAAATTTTACCGAATCTCTCAGAAATTTTACCGAACCCTAGAGACTGAGAATTTGAGCTTGAGAATTTGAGTTATTACCAAGAGAAAAAGAATTGAGCGCCGCAGGCGAACGTTTTCGAAATCCAATATTTTTTCCTGCAGGCTAAGAATTTAACTGCTTCTCTTACAGATTCTATCATTTACCGAGGATTAAATACCAAGACTCTAAGAAGTTCGAGAAGCCGGATGGAGCGACGTTCCGGCAGCAGCAGCTACTCTAATCAAGAACACCCATACTCACATTTTTCTTAAGGTAGCTTTGCTCAGTCAATGATGCGCGCTTCCACAAAGTAGAGAATCGTCATTCAGTAGTCAAACTGGTTACACCTCACAAGTGAGCGCGTCAAGTGAACCTGTTTTTCAAGAGAATCGATACGGATTATTGCATTATTGCGGTGAGTGAGCGCGTAGCTAAGAGAGCCAACGAATTGTTAAAAACGAACTCTGGACTTACGCGCTAAAAGAATAGTTGGATATTTGCGTTGAGGCGAATATTACTAAAAAGAAGTGGCAATCAGCCAAAATGGATCCTGCAAACCAAGCCGTTTCTGCAGACGCATCGGTGTTTGACCCGGTGGCACTAGCACAGATGATAACCGAGATACCCCCGCCCCCTTGAGAGCAGGTCCTATGCCTCAGTATCGAATTGCATTCGGGACAGAGGGCCCTGAGGTCGTGGAGGTCCCACCTAGGCCCAATTTTCTGGCTAGCCCCAGCCAGAAAGTTCCACGGGACCGAGTAGTGTAAGTAACGCATAGGAACCGAAAGGCCATACTCGATCATTAAATCTAGTATCGTGGAACGTACAGGGTATTGAAAGTAAAATTGTCGAGATCCAGCGTGAAATAGCAGAATTTGACATTGTGGTATTAGTTGAAACTTGGCACAACTCGGATCGCGTGCCATCTTTCCCGGGTTTCGAGGTAGTGAATGCTTGTAGACCTATGTCGCGAAATAACCGTAATTATGGTGGGTTAATGATACTGATTAAGGATGGATCGTTTAGTTATTTCAAGAGTATCGGGAGTAAATCTGAAAATTTGTTATGGATAAAGTTAGGATGTGTGTCAGGGAGGAAGCTTACACTGGGTGCTGTTTATATCCCGCCGCAATATAGCTCTTACAATAAAGAAGATACGTGGAGTATGCTAGAAAGCGAAGTGGAACATCTCCGTAGGGCGTACATGGGGGAAAACATGATCCTTTTGGGAGATTTCAATGCATACACAAGTGATGTCCCAGAGTTAAAGGATGTCCAGATTCCGGGTAATGATGGGGTGGTGCCGATAGCTTTCAGGATACCACGGGGAAGCAAAGATGCCATGCGCAAAATAAATGTTTGGGGGCGAAAGCTCCTTTCACTGTGTGGGGAAGTGGGTCTCATTATCGGGAATGGTAGGTTCGGTGATGATAAAGACAAGGGTGAGTTTACTTGTTTTTCGGGGGCTAAGCCGAGCCTTATTGATTATGTTTTGGTAGACATTAGACTGGAGCTGGAAAACCTACGTGTGAAAGTACTAAGTTGGCAAGGATCAGACCATGTGCCGGTAAGTTTACAAATATTGAATGAGGTATCTACTCGGATGTCACCGCGAAAGCATAAGTCGAATCATAGGGAACCAGGGATCCTAAAAAGTTTGAAACAAGAATGGTCACAGGAAGAGAATCAGGTAATTGAAAGTTTGTTATCTAGTAACCGAGTTAAACAGTACCTCCATAAGATTGTTATGGAAAGCGATTCCCCTGATGCTTTGGCGGGTAAGTTTCAGTCAGCAGTTCACGAAATAGTAGAGCCAATTCTAACACCGAGGAAACCTATTAGGCCTACTACAGGTTTTTACGGTGAAGAATGTAGGATATGTAAGCTTAGTTTAGTACAGTCTTTGGAAGCGATACGTGAAAACACAGCACCACATGAGAAAACAAGACTAATGGGTGTTTACAAAGAAAAACGGCGAATTTACAAAAAGCTTATCAAGGTTAAGAAGGATGAGGCAAGTAAGAGAGAGATGAAAGAAACCCTGGAATCGTTTGTAAAATGTGACATGAAATCATTTTGGAAAAGGGTGAGCGAAAAAAGACCAAACACCGGGAGGAACGCTCCCGACCCGAGCACTTGGCCGGCGCATCTGGGGACAAAGGATAATGAAGGGGCAGATTCTGATATGAAGATATGAAGAATTTTCTAGAATTGATAATGAAACTAATTTGCCTATGTTTGAACAGGATTATGATTTAACACAAAATATATCAGAAAAAGAAATAAACGAGACTCTTGATCGTATGGAAGGTGGGTCGGCACCGGGTGCCGACGGTATCCCAACAAAGTCTTATAAACGTTTTGCCCCGCATTTCATAGCGACGTTTGTTTTCCTATTTAATAGTATCCTGGCGACTCGAATTTGGCCAGATGCATGGAAGACTTCTGTTGTTCTACCTCTTTTCAAAAAGGGAGACCCCACATCACATGGTAACTACAGACCGATTTCTCTAATACCATGCGTAAGCAAAATACTAGAAAAAATATTGGATTCGAGGCTAGCAAGATGGTTAAATCAGAATAAAATAATTAGAGAAGAACAGGGGGGGTTCAGAGAAGATTATAGTACGATAGACAGAGTTTTTGTGTTGAAAGCGATGATTGAGAAGTATTCCAAAGGGCAGGGTAAGTTATACGTAGCATTCATAGACTTGGAAAGAGCTTTCGACAGTGTTGATAGGATCCTTCTATTTGCAGAGATGATAAGAGTAGGTCTGCCCAGGATATTTGTAAGTTTATTAGCGGATATGTACAGGGCGACGAAAGGTATTGTTAGGATCGTAGGAAAAGGTACATCATCACCTTTCGAAACTGGGAAAGGAGTAAAACAAGGTAGTTCCCTGTCCCCGAGAATGTTCTGTTTATATATTAATGATATTGTGGATTTTTTTCAAAGGCGTTGGGCTCCAACGGTTAGTCTAGGGAATTTTGCTATATCAGTGCTGCTTTTTGCTGATGACGCAGCGCTGTTCGCGAAGACACCCCAAGATCTCCAAAACCTCCTAAATATCCTTAAAGAATATCTAGACAAAAAGAAGCTAACCCTGAACGTCAAGAAAACAAAAGTCGTAATTTTTTCTGGAAAGACTAAAAAGCAAGATGAAAATTGCGTCAAATTTCACTTCAATGGGATAGAGTTGCAGCAGAAAACAAGTTTTAAGTATCTAGGAATGATCCTTCCCAGTAAGGGGGGGTGGAAAGATCATATAAAGGAAATGGTAAATCGAGGGAAAGCAGTGTCATCGGCGATTTTGAGAAATCCCAGTGTTTCAGGAATAAAAGAGCTAAAGATGCAAAAACAAATTTTCACGACTAAAGTCCTTCCTACAATCCATTACGGAGCAGAACTTTGGGGTTTCGAAGCGGCAGCGCAACTAGAATCGATTCAGCTGCAGCACTATAAGAGACTTCTTGGAGTGCACATTACCACTCCTACACAGGCTTTGAAAGGAGACCTTGGAATATTTTCGCTAAGGAAGTACAGGCTAGTCCAGATTATTAGGTTTTGGATCAAGATAGTTCAGTTACCAGATGAAAGGCTGCTGAAAGGTGCGTACTCACTTTTGTTACAAGAAAGGAGAGCAAGATCGTGGTCGACTCAAGTAAAAGCTCTCTTAGACAACGCAGGATTATCTTATGCATGGAATGAGGGCTTAGGCCCGACACAAGATCAGGGAGATATTTTAAGGAAGTATGAAAAGATAATTGAAGACCAAGAAATCCAAGGTTGGCATACTAGACTCCAAACTTCAGAAACTCTTAAGTTGTATGCTGAAATAAAAGATGTTTTTGGTTTTGAATATTACTTTAAGCTAGGACTAGATCATGCTCCGATCTAACAGTCTGCCTATCCTCAGTAAAAATAAACTTTTCAATAGGAGGAAAGCTGGCACGAGAGAGAATTACCTTTGCCCTCTTTGCAAGTTGCAGGAGGAGGATTTGAACCACTTCCTCTTAGAGTGCCAAGAGCTTTCGCATTTGAGAGTAACATTTGTTGGGGGTGGGCTGGTATCGCTTCCCCGTATCCTGAAATCTACGAACCCCAAATGTATCCTAGATGTTTGTAAATATGTGACTAAAGGATTGAATCTCAGGAAGGAAAATTTAGCTTAGTTTACGTAGCATAGTATCTCTAGAGGTGTAATAGTTTATTTGTGAAGTGTATTAAATCTTGTATGGCCTTTTGGCTCAATAAACAAGCATTATTATTATACGAAAACCGCCGCAGGCGGAATTTGAGAAACATTTCTGATTAAATCTTCTTTTTGGGATTCAAAATAAAAGTAAGGACTATCGATGAAATCACAGATTAGCCCCTTGTCTGCGACCAGAGCTTCACTCGACCTCTTCCGAGCTTCAAGGTTCGTGGTAACTCCCGAATCCTGGCAATTACACCAAATAAATCCCCGAATCCCAGTTATTCTACCGAATAATTGTAGAGCGATAGCATGTTGGTATTCTGTATAACTACAGCATCCCGGTTACTATACCGAATAATATTCGTATTCGGCATAATTTCGTAGAAACTGGAACAAAAGTCGTGAGAGAAGATACCCTTGCTTGTATCATCTCTTCGTGTCGTTACTCGCACGTTTAGATTAGAAATAGGAGGGGCTGAGGATAGTTCCTTGAGACAGACCAATTACAGGATGTCCTGTTTAGCCAAGGTGATTCCGTTAGCTCGGACCCTATACGATCTTCTGCTACAAAATCTTTCTAGTTTCGAGGATTGTTCTTAGACGACTCAAGCAATTCATTCTTGTCAAGAAACGACACTTAATGACTGATAATTTTATCAGCCGAGTGAACTACTTAAAAAGAAAGAAACAAAGAAAATAAAACACGCACAAAATGGGCACAGGAACGTAAATCGGCTAAATCTTTCCCAAAATATCGAAAGCTTCAAGACAGACGCGAAAGTTGCTTTGTTCATGTTCATCCATCAGTCTCTGATCAACGCAAAAATGTTTAGAGGACACCTGAATGAAGTGTACCAAGTATCATCCCTATCTGTATGACTTCCGTTAACATTGCCTGCAGAAAACCAAATCCAAGTACCCCCCCAAGCCCAATACGCTATGATTTTTGCTCCATTTTGCATCTGTCCTTATTTCAGTACTGAACAATTTTAGAAATGAACAAATGTCTCCAATCAACCTTTCTTCTGGAATATTTTTTAACCAGTCAAACCCAAACGTATATCTAGAAGAAATTCCAATACGATCTGGCCAGCGCTGTACAAGGTTTGAATGGATTGCGCTTTATGCCTTGGGGTTTACGTGTGCAAACCTCCAGAGACGAACATCTCTATTTTGAAAACGTCACGCTCAGGAGAAGAATAATCTCCGTGGCCATGTCTGTAAATGCATTCTCCATGGTGTGTTCAAGTATGGTTTCATTGTTAAGGTGTCCTTTAAGAAGTCATTGACCGAATATCTACAAGACCGAAATGTCGGGAGCAAATATTCAATTTTTTGGATCCCATCGAAACCTTTGGTCTTGTTTCTATCTTTTGGATGACGTATATCCATCGCTACAACGCGAACGTTTCGCGGGTTAGTGCACTGGTCAGCGAAGTGACTGAATTTTTGACAGTTGTAGCATCTCTGAAGGAAAAAAACGTGTCAGTGTATATTTGATATTCGGTTTTCTGCCATTTTTGATGAATCGACCCAGACTGCAGTAACTCTTGACGAGTCGTTCCCACGACTTTATTACCAACATCCTACTCATCAAGAATACGGGGACGTTTTCCGTGGACGGCTCTGGTCCCGTCGACCTCCCGTCGAGAGCGACGGACGTTTTCGCGTGGATACTTATAGTCATTTTCGCGTGTATGGATGAACAGGTGAACGGGCCATCCGGCTCGATGGACAACTCCCGTTCAACACCACTCCGAGGGCAGCATTGAGCTGAACTTGGATAGAAAAAAGGTCTGCACAGACTGAGGACAGACAAAATGTGGCCTAGCTTCCCACTCATATGCTCCCATCCAGGTGAATGGGCATTTTCGCGTGACCGTTCAACCCCCCATCGATTTTTTCATTTTCGCTTGGATGGGGTGACCCGTTCAGCTCTACAGCCAACAACGCGAAAACGTCCCGACCTTCCCACTCAAATGCTCCCATTCAGTTGAATGGGCATTTTCGCGTGGACGGAACCCATCTTCCTCCGCCGTTCTACCCCCGATCGATATCTCATTTTTGCGTGAATGGGGTCACCCGTCTACAGCCAACAACGCGAAAACGTCCCCGACCTTCCCACTCATATGCTCCCATCCAGTTGAACTGATTCGACCTTCCCACTCATCCAGTTTATTCCTCTTCTAGCTTTGAGCTATTTGGATTAAACTTGATTGATTCAGGTTCGAATATCGAAAACACGCAATTGTCAGTAGCCTGCAGGTCTCAATGAATAACCTGTAAGAGTTAATTAACTCCGTGAGAAGCTCTTCCTTTGTTTGTCCTTTCACTGAGGTTTCAGTGTAAATTTCGCCGAGACGATCTCTAGCACTCGGTATTGCCTGCTTCTTGTAGAAATCAGTCGCTATCGTCACTATGTCACGACTAGGCTATTCTTTTTCCATCTACCTTCGGAATGAAGTATTAGACCATTCCATATAACTTTCATTCTCGCTGCCGCGAAGCATCGAGCGAACTTGGTTGTTTACAGCTCGAATATAGGGAGCGTTCGAAGCATCTTGGAGTTTTTCCAGAAAGAATTTTTGAACGCAATTTTTAAGTTAAGTAAGTAAGTATGTAAGTAATTTATTTAGAACCCGCCATTTCGAAAAAGCGGAGTAAATGAAAGAAAATAACAATTTTTTAAATTTAACAGTTTATCTGTTAGTTTTCCGGAAATAATATTTTGCAGTCATCCATTATAACAGAACTAGATAAGATAACCCAAACAAAGGTATGGCTGTGCATGCACAAGATACACAAATTCGGACACCTTCATGAATTCATAATAACATAGATAGAAAAAGACGACTACGAAAACAGCACCTTCTAGATTTCAAACAAATTTAGTCTTTAGCATATGCTTTCTTTAGAAATTCCATTTCTGCCATAGGGCACATAACACACATGCACATGCACATAACTTGTGGTCTTATCACTACCGAATGAGCACGACGAAGACTCAAATGTCAGTTGGAAAACGAGTTATTGCACTCATTTATTGCCCCGAAACTGCAGAAGAATCACCAAATATGTCACAGCAGATCCAACAATCTGAAAATAAATAAGGGAATAAGCTGTCTAATTTTTCAGTAGTATCTAGTTTAATTTATTGCTAATCCTGTTTCTTCCCAGATATTCCTAAAACATTTATCTCTTTTCCTACCGGTATTTCTCAGGTTGTCTGCTAAACATCCCCAATCGAAACTTCCCCTTACGAAACGTCCCCAAGGCAAAACATACTCACGGCTACATGTTCCCATAAAACGTCCCCGTGACAAAACTTCCCTAATTAAAAACATAACATAAATAACAAACGTTTCGATGGGATACCAAAAATGTAAATGTAACATGCACATTTCCGAGCTTCGCCAGACCCCTTTAACGTTTTGCTGTTTATCCATAATCCACCGCTTGAATATGTACAAAAACTAATGTTACCGTTTTAGAGTTTTTGGCAACTTACGGCCAAACAACTAATCAGATGAGAAAACCAAGATCAGATTTGGATTCAGCAAGCATATTCTCATCCAGTATCTCATCTCTAATCGACTTCAGAAAGCCCGTACGGAAAATCTACACCTCGAATCTAGGTCGAAACGGCCTCGTACATTTGCCTATTCGCTCTCGTTTTCACGAGATCATTTTTTTGCCGCAATTTGTCAACAAATACCAATGGTATCATTTCTTGTACAAGCGGTTGATTATGGATAAATAGTAGCATGTTACAGAGGTCTGGCGAAGACCGGAAATCTACGAGACCCCATTGTCTGGATCAAGAAGTCCAATAACTATTCAGTTTTTGGGATCCCGTCGGAATCTTTGGTTTTATTGATCTTTGAGAAGATCTGAAAAATCAAGCAGTCGGACGCAACGGGTAACACAATGAACTACTCGAAATTTTCTTATCTCGTGTTATGCCTGAAGACCAAGGCGAACTTCAAAGTCTATGCTTGGGACATTTCGCCATGGTGACGTTTGGTTAAGGGGACATTTTGTTAAGCGGACGTTTTGTCATGGAGACATCTTGCAATGAAGACGTTTTGTCGCGGGGACATTTAGCCGGGGACTTTTTGACATGGGAAAGTTTCGTCGGTAAGCTATTTTCACCGTACAGATCGTGACTCATTATTGTCGATTGACTACTTTTTAACACTTTTGTCCAACTTTTTTATTTTTCTTTTGTTTTAAAGCTATGATTCTGATTGTGTCACTAAAAGATACTTTGATGTTTCCACAATATTCACCGGATTTTTTAGTTATTAGATGGTAAAGGTTGGACAAAAGCAGGAACTACAACTTTTATCCAACTTTTTGTCCAACCGCTGGCCCCGGGGTCGTTTTTAAATACGTGGTGTTCACGGCTAAATGTTTTGTTTGCATCGTCTTATTAACAAACTGGAAAGATTTTGCAACCGCGGTTGGCCAACTATGGGAAATAAACTTAACAAACCGCATTTCCCCTCACATAGCTATGAAGGTAAGCGACTGGTCTCGAAAAGATCATGGCAAAAGAAGAAACAGATAAACTTGATCTTGTTGATTAGGGAAGGAGGGTGGACCGGTTTCACAAGGTAACGAAGACGAAGAAAAATATCCAATCCCTCTGCAATATTCTGTTTATGATAAAGCAGTAGACACAGTTTCAGTCCTTGTGTTCTAAAAAAAAAAAAACTTTTTGAATAGTTCTCGAACTTTAGAAAAAGAGCAATATCCTTATTATCATAAAGCTTGTAGCCCTTTGTGAGCCTTTGTCGGTGAACCGAAAGAAACTGGCTTTAAACAGATATCGACTCGTCCGTCCATATATTTTCTGAACAAGTATACTTACTGACTTTTCCCTCAGAACGGCTGTGCAGGAGTCGAAAAGATTTATGGTACAAGCAACAAGAGCTACGAGCTCGTATAGTACTTGTTACGAGTAGGTGGTACAAGAAAGTAGATGAGAACATCACAAAATACCCCTTCACACCCCCGCCGTCGCAAAATGCGGTTCGGACCTAGAAATGGGATATGGAAGTTTCACTCGAGAAAATCCAGAAAATTTCCGGCATCACCTCGGATCATCTAGGGCAAATGATTTGTCTACCTTCCAAGTTTCAGCCCAATAGATTCATTCGATTGATCCCTAGAAGTGCCCCATGATTTTCAGTATCCCACGCCAACTCCCCGTATCGCGGACGAATCTGATTTGGCAACATAAATGAATCACGTAAAGCATATTCCTTTTCCACCTATCAAGTTTCATTCTGATCTGATCATTTTTCGGGAAATTCCGGTACCCCTACCGTGGTCGGATCCTGTACAGATCATCACGGGGCATCTAGGGCATATTATCTCTCTAAATTCCAGATTTCATTCAAATCGCTCCACTCATTTGACCCCTCTGCGAGCCACGACATTTTTGGAACTCCCCATCTAACTCCCCCACTGTGGCTGAATACGACTCGGACACATAAACGACACATCTCTGACCTCTCTACTTCCCGTTCATCAAGTTTGACCGAATCGGAGCACATTCGCAAATTTCCGGTCCCCCCCTCCCCCACCCTACCGTAGCCGGATCCGGTCCGGACGCCAAACAATAAATCTAGGCTGCATAAGCTCGGCACTGTCCAACTTGCATCCATTCAGGTCCATCCGTTTGTTTGTTTTGAATCTCAAGAAAGGGAGGCTCTGACTCCCCAAACCATGACCGCATGTGGTTTGGACACATGTTTTGAAACTCTAGGTCATGAGTTCTTCCGACCATAAGGTATCACACGAATCGCCCACCGTTCGCATCTACGGAAGTCCAGTAATTTACGGATTCCCCCTCCCTCAACTACCCGAAAAACAATTGAATCTGCAAACAGAAGTTTTCCTTGGACATTGTATATCCTTAAGTCATCGGGCAACTAACACGCCTGCCAAGTTTTATCGTCCTTAGCACATCTGGAAGTATTCTAGCTCGCACTGGAACTCCAAGAAACTCGTCCAACTCCATCCACAGAGCCCCGATACGATCTGGTTATGCAAATAATTTATCAAGGGTTTATTCGTGTTCCTCCCATCAAGCTTCATCCCGATCTCTTGATTCTAAGCGTTCCACGAAATTTAAAGTGCCGCCCCCCCTCCAACTCCCTCCGCAAGTACCCGATCGCTCCGGGCTTAAAACGGAACATCTGTGACGATAACTCTTTCCACTTGCAAAGTTTAATACAAATCCAATAACCCATTCAAAAAGTATGCATGTCACTAGATTCCGTATTCCCCATGCCTCTACTCCTCCCACGATGGTCTGATCGGAGAAATGACTATTTTCAAGTCAGTCTGGTGGGGTTCCTGATAGGCCTGCCAAATTTCATATTCCTATTAAAGCATGAAGTATCGAACTCAAAACATTAATTCCCGCGCGATCATATTGATTCCCGATCCCCCCACCCCCAAGTCCCCTCATGGTGCCCGATTCCGGTCGGGTTATGTCAAAGATATATCTAGGATTTTTGCTTGTTGTTCCCTCAAAGTTTTGTTCCGGTCCCTCCAATCTAAGCGTGTTCCAAGATTTCCCGTTCCCCTGAACTCCCCACAAAGTCACCGGATCCGCACTGTCAGAAGTTTCATAACAGATTGCGCATAACACTTTCAAGAATAACACCTTCTCACTTAGAAATAAAGTTTTATGACCAATTAAGTTTATACTATTTCGTGCCTAGATCTCCAACAACACCTTCAATAGGTAAAAATACTACACTGTCAAAAGTTACATAACTACAACAGAAGGATGCGCGGTTTCAACAGATAACACTTTGGGATGTTATCTGCACTGTCAGAAGTTTCATAACAGATTGCGCATAACACTTTCAAGAATAACACCTTTTCACTTAGAAAAAAAGTGTTATGACCGATTAAGTTATACGGAATGAAAGAAACATAGCATATAACATCCCAAAGTGTTATCTGTTGAAACCGCGCATCCTGCTGTTGTCGTTATGTAACTTCTGACAGTGTAGTATTTTTTACCTATTGAAGGTGTTGCTGGAGATCTGGGCACGAAATAGCGTAAACATAATTGATCAGAACACTTTATTTATAAGTGAAAAGGTGTTATTCTTGAAAGTGTTATGCGCAATCTGTTATGAAACTTCTGACAGTGTGTTATGTTTATTCCGTTGCCGTCAGTATTTTTACCAATTGAAGGTGTTGTTGGAGATCTAGGCACGAAATAGTGTAAACTTAATTGGTCATAAACTTTATTTCTAAGTGAGAAGGTGTTATTCTTGAAAGTGTTATGCGCAATCTGTTATGACACTTCTGACAGCGCGGTCGGACCTCAAATTTCCGATTTTCCCCCTCTTCTCACCCCAGATGCAGGATCTTGGAAGTGACTATTTCCAATTTAATCTAGTTTGGACCTTGATATGTGTGCCAAGTTCGTCGTCCTAGCTTATATGGAAGTGGCCGAATTAGCAAAACCCGGGCCGACCGACCAATGGACGGACGGACAGAAATTTTGATCGCAATATGGCACTTGGCCGAAAAGCAAGTGTTTTTAAAATCAGTCAAGTGTGGTTTAGGTCGAATTGGATACATCTTATGAAACTCAACGCTTATGGACAAGGTTTGTGTTGGCAATTAGAGAAGAAGAGTGGGATGGTACCACAAGTAATGTCTTTCTGTTACAGGGGGCGAAACTCTACTACTGACTTCATACAACACACAGTTTTCAGCAAAAGAGAGGACGGGTGCCAACGTGGAAACTGGCAGGCAAAGTCACAAAGTGGTTAATAGTCACAAAGCCCTGGTCGAAACGCATAATAAAAGTAACTAAAGTTTTATTCTGGTACGGCATAGGACGAAAATAGTTCAAGTCGTAATCAATCGTAGACAATTGTTTTTTTTTTCCAATTCTGTTATGGGACATTTTTCCAATCGCAAAAAATTGTAAACAATTGGTAACGATCGTAAACAATTTTTTTTATGATTGTAAACAGTTGTTCCCAATCGTTTGCAATTGTAAACAGTTGTTAATGATCGTATTTTTCTGATCAAAACCAGTTGTTTCCAATCATATTTTTACGATCGGAAACTGTTGTTTCCTATTCAAAACAATTGTTTACGATCGTAGTTTTATGACTGAAAACGATTGTTTCCAATCGTTATTTTACGATTGGAAACAGTTTTACGATTGAAAACAGTTGTTTACGATTGGAACCGATTGTTTCCAATCGTATTTTTACGATCAACAACAGTTGTTTCCGATCGTATTTTTAAGATCGGAATTTTCGACTGCAGATTCTTTTTCAACATAACCCTCCACCCGCACCCCAATACCCTAGACTGTAGCTTGTCGATAAGTGGAAGGACTTCGACTTCTCTCCAACTTCAACTAATACTTAGTTTTCTGTGATTCAATTGGGGACCCGTCTATTCACCCACCCGTCGATTCGCCCAACCGTCATTAGACCCAAAAAATACGTCACATCCCCCACTTTTTCCGACAGTTCGCCTAACCGTCACAAGACCCAAAATATCCGTCGATTCGCCCACCCGCTGATTCGCCCACCCGCTGATTCACCCACCCGTCGATTCACCCACCCGTCGATTCACCCACCTGTCGATTCACCCACCCGTCGATTCACCCACCCGTCGATTCGCATACCGTCGATTCGCCCAACCTCGGTTTCGTGAAGCGTCGATTCACCCACTTCTAAAATCCGTCGATTCGTCCACCCGTCGATTCGCCCACCCGTCATAAGACCCAAACAATCCGTCACAACCCCCACTTTTTCCGACAGTTAACCTACCCGTCACAAGACCCAAAAAATCCGTCGATTCGCCCAAAAAATCCGTCACAAACCCCACTTTTTCCGAAAGTTCGCCTACCCGTCACAAGACCCAAAATATCCGTCGATTCGCCCAATTTTCAAAATCAACCTCTGACCTGGTGCGGCCTTTATCATTGAACGCGGTATCAGAAAGCGACTGAGTCGCAGGGGAGTAATTAAGAAGGTTACGATACCGTCCCATGTAAATAAGGGTGAAAACTAGTAAATATAGCTTGGGGCAGATTGATCAGAAGCATCAAAAAGAGGATGAATGCAAGAGTAAAACTTCAGAAAAAAGAGCTACCGTTTTTATGGCACTTGCAGCTCCGCTCAAGTGCCATATACCGATCACTTTTCGGTCTATCTGTCATGCCACTGTCCTCAAGTTAGGGTACTTCCAGACGTGCTAGGACGATGAAACTTGCAGGTATATCAGGGACCCGACCAAACCAACTTGAGAATAGTCATCTGCCCGATCCGACCATGGGGGGGGGGGGAGGGGAGACCGCGGAATCCGGAATTTAGCAGCATGCATAACTTTCGAACAGGTGATCGGATCTTAATGAAACTTGATATTTGGAAAGACCTCTTGTCTCAGATGTCTCCCTTCAAGTCCGGAATGGATCCGGTGACTTTGGGGGGGGAGTTGGAGGGTGGAACCGGAAACCGTGTGACATGTTCATAGTGGACGGATCGAGATGAACTTGGTGGGAAGTACAAGCACAAGCCCTAGATACATAGTTGACAAGATCGAACCGGATCCGAGCACTGTGGGGGGAGTTGGAGGGCGGGTTCCGGAATTCCTGTGATCCCGACTTAAGGTGCTTACACATGTGCTAGGACGATGAAACTTGGCAGGCATATTAAAGACCCGACCAAACTAACCTGGAAATCCGACCCGGTGGTCGGAAGATCCGACCTCCGTGGGGGGAGTGGAAATCCGGAATATTGACGTATTTACAAATTTTGAACGGGGAATCGGATCTTAGTGATGCTTTTATACTTGGAGAGACCTCGTGTCTCAGATGTCACAGTTCAACTCTGTGATAGATCGGATGACTTTGGGGGGAGTTGGAGGGTGGGGGACCGGAAATCGCGTGACATCTTCAGAGTGGACGGATCGGGATGAAACTTGGTGGGAAGAACAAGCACAAGCCGTAGATACATAGTTAAAAGACCGGACTGGATCCGAGCACTGTGGGGGGAGTTGGAGGGAGGGTTCCAGAATTACCGTGATCCCGACTGAAGATGCTTACACATGTGCTGGGACGATCAACTTGGCAAGCAGTTAGCGACTCCACAATTTTAACTTAAAGGACCCCTCGCACTATTTACTCTTCAACTTAAAGTATTTTAAAATATTTTAATACTTTAAAACTAGGCTGTGCTTCCAACAAATAACCCACGGCTTTTGCTGTCTTAAGCCTTTTCCGAGACCCGTTGACTTGTAGCGAAGACAGGGAAAAAATTTACATAACCGGTTTTCCTGATGGAAAAACTTGTCGCAGACAACCATCGACAGCGTGATCCACATCGAAGGCAGCAAGACACAGCAAGTGAGAAAATCAGCATGGTCTTCTTAGAGGGGCTAGAATGTACCGTACAAAGTTGGGGTCTCCGGGCTTAGAAATATATGGAGTGATTATGGAAGTAGGTTGCGTTAGTATTATATGTAAGACAGGTCCTCTAAGAACAGCCGTTTCTCCGATTTGACCACCGTGGGGTGAGTGGAGGGAGGGGGAATCCAGAATCTTCAGGTATGCCTAACGTTTGAACGGGTGATCGGATCTCAGTGAAGCTTGATATTCGGAAAGAACTCATGTCTCAGATGTCCCATTTCAAGTTTGGACAGGATCCGATCAATGTGGGGGAGCCGGGGGGAGGGGGGGGGGGGGGGGGGGGACCGGAAATTTTGTGACACGCTTCGAATATAGCGATTGGGATAACACTTGGTGGGAAGAACAAGCGTAAGGCCTAGATACATCAGTGACAGAACCGGACCGGATTCGGTCACTCTGGGGGAGTTGGAGGGGGATCCAGAATTCCGGTGGCCGCAATTTAATGTAGGCTACTTCCAGATGTGCTAGGACGACAAAACATGGCTGGAACATTAGAGACTTGACAAGAATGGCTTAGAAATTGTCACTTCCCAGGTCCGACCATCCATTAAAGTACTCATCTTAACCGCAAAGTACACAAAATACTTTTCAACAAAACCTACATTTTCATGATCCCCATGAGCACATGATCATTTTTGCCAAAATGGTTTCTGCTTAGAAATGAATTTCTGCACCCTTGAAGTGCGCATTTTAACCGAAAAGTAAAAAAAAATACTTTTGACCAACCATATATATTCATGATCCTAAAGGGCCCATGATAATTTTTTTGTCAAGGGTTTTGATTACAGAAGAATTTCTAACGCCCTTAAAGTGCACATAATCACAGCCAAGTGCAAAAAAAATACCAAACAATACATTCTCGTGATTCCCAAGAGTTATAATATTCAGTATGTACCCAACAATTGCGAAATCATAACAGAAAATATCACAAGTGTAGCGAAGTGTTATTTGTTATTGAACTAAATTACGTCACAGATATGTAATTTTTGATGCTAGTAAGACCATCCGCCTTACATGAGGGGAAGCTGGAGGGGGGAGGAGGGGGTATGGCCACAACATGCCCTTTCAACATCCTAACCACAGGCAGTTACGGTTCGGACCTAGAAACGGGTCAATTAGCTCATCAGCTCTTACGACAAGTCTCATTAGAGCCAAGCATTTCCGGAAATGTCTTCCCCACTTTAAAACCTCCCGCAAATGAGTTTTTCATCAGTTCCACACGCAATCTGGCAATCTACTAGTGATACTTTTCGCACTTCTGTGAAACTGGATCCTGGATATTCCAGTTTTCCCTTACTTGATAAAAGCTTTGTTCTAAGGCCAAGTATCAGGCTGGAGAATTAACACACGTATTTTCGTGCCGTTGAAAAACGGTAAGTAATGTCTTGTAAAAGTTTGACCAGAACCGATGAGAGTGCCGAGATAGGGGCATGAAAACCCTAAACAAACAAAAATGGGGATATCACAGACGTTTTTCGGGTCAAAATCAGCACGATCTTTTTGCCCACCTCACAATGCCCACGACTCAAAATGCCGTAATTCAGGGTGAAATCAAAATTGTCAAAAATGTCATTCCGACAGTTGAAAATGCTTTCATGGAAGGCTAAAATCGTCCTGGTTCAAAGTGCCGACGACTAACTGTCGGTAGGGGAGGTCAAAATGATCTGGGACAACGGACAGCGAGATTAAAAGGGACAGGATTACTACGGAAAATTATGAAAGGATTATTTTATAATTCATCAAACTAGAATGATTTGCGCGAAAGTACGAAGAAATGGCGATCTAAACCTTGCACCCTGAAGGTAAGAATCGTTAAAAATAACAGTTTTGAGCTCACTGTTCGTGTTTCATTTCTATTTTCAGAATTCGAAATTACATTGTAACTGAACAGTTTCAATGCACGATTATCGCCATCCTGATACTCGGTCCGCGCCTTTCGTTTCACATTCATCACTAGGTCCAATTTACTACGGCCTGAACACCTCAAACTCTACGATCGTGGGCATTCTGAACCGTGGGCTGGGTCGTAGGCATTTTGAATCGTGGGCATTTTGAGTCGTGGGCATTTTGAGTCGTGGGCGTTGTATCATGGTCATTATGAGCGTCAGCCCATTTTTCCTGCTGGACCGATTCAGCTAAAATCGGGTTCAGCCCGGAACAACAAAAGAAATCCGGTAATAACTTTAAGTGAAAAAGTTGACTTATAATTGTCGTCGGCCAGCTGTTCTGCAGAAGCTTGTAAAGCTACCGACTAATTAGTACAATTTCCGATTCATCCGACAAGGGTCATATATAAGGAAGCATAAAATGGATCAGAATATCCCTTGGAGCTTCAGTATTCCAGCTGTAATAGTTTCATAAATATTCTCCTCTGGGTTTCCGTCGGAACCTTTGGTATTCCTGCCGCCCAGCTTCTAGCCGACTTTGGGTCGAGTCTGCCGACCAAAGGAGTACCAGTCAAATTTTAATCTATTGAGAATCGAATGATCGTGTGGCGTTATAATTTCCTTTAACCGACCAAATAATCGCAACATGTAGCCTACCACTTTCGGAACATGTTGTACTTAAAAACATGGTAGCTCATTGATATTTTACTCGTGCATTCATCCTCCATTTCCTCTTTCATTATCAGCACCGAGGTCTTATATCATGCTTCTCATCATTCTGGCTCAAGCTGTATTGACTAGTTTTCACCCTTATTTACATCGGATGGTATTGTATCCTTCTTAATTACTCCCCTGTGACTCAGTCGCTTTGTTCCATCGCGTTCAATGAAAAGAGCCGCGCTGGATCAAAGGTCGGTTTTGAAAATTGGGCGAATCGACGGAAATTTTGGGTCTTGTGACGGGTAGATGAACTTTCGGAAAAAGTGGGGGTTGTGACGGATTTTTTGGGCGAATCGACGGATTTCTTGGGTCTTGTGACGGGTAGGCAAACCGTCGGAAAAAGTGGGGGTTGTGACGGATATTTTGGGTCTTATGACGGGTGGGCGAATCGACGGATCATAGAATTGGGCGAATCGACGCTCAAGCAACAGGACGTTGGGTGAATCGACATTGGGCGAATCGACGGGTGGGCGAATCGACGGATGGGTGAATCAGCGGGTGGGCGAATCAGCGGTTGGGCGAATCAGCGGTTGGGCGAATCGACGTTGGGCGAATCGACGTTTGGGTGAATCGACGGTTGGGTGAATCGACGGATTTTTAGATTGGGTGTATTGACGGGTGGGAGAATCGACGGGTGGGGGTAGTGACGGCGACCCATTCAATTCAGTCAACGATATTAAGGAGTGATATTGCATTGTGGTATATACGCAAATATTTTTTCTTCAAAATTATCGAAACGGCAGCACTCTAAAAAATTACCAGAAGACGCTTTAGCACTTCAAGCATTTCCACGTCTTTTAAAACTTTTCTAAAAAAACAATCGTGAACAGTCGTTAGATTATGATTGGGATTCCAGATTCACCGTTTCACTTAAGCGATTTTGACCGTTCTGACGGTGCAAAACGGATAAGTCAGCTACATTTTCTTCGAGCTATATTTCGGCCCTTCTTGGCAAGGGTCTTCTCCAGGCTCAAGCCGCTCAGGCTGGAAAATAAACTTCAGGAACACCAATCAGGTCTTGTTTCAAGACCTGAAAACCAAACCAATTGTTTCCGATCGAAAACAAAACAACTGAAAACGATCGAAAACAACTGAAAACGATCGTGGACAGTTATTTAATGGCACTTGAAAAAAGCAATCGTAAACAGTTGCAAAGTTACGATTGGGAATTCAGATTCCCCGTTTTATTTAAACTATTTGATCGTTTACAACTAAAAAAAAAAAATCAACTTCCCTGTTACCGTTGTCAAAACTCAGGTCTGTATTTCACGACTGCAAAACCAAACCAACTGTTTCCAATCGAAAACGATTGTAACGATTGGAAACAGCTGTTTCGAATCGTTTCCAAAGAGTTGTTTCCAGTCACTTACGACTTACTTTCCGATCGAAAACAACTGAAAACGATCGTAAACAGTTGTTTAATGACACTTGAAAAAAAAAACAATCGTAAACAGTCGTATATTTACATTTCAGATTGACCGTTTGAGTTTGAACTATTTTGATCGTTTACAACTCAACAAAATTCAACTTCCCTAATACCGATGTCAAAAATCAGGTCTTGTTTCAGAACTTGAAAACCAAACCAGCTGTTTCCGACTGAAAACAACTGAAAACGAAAAAAAAAACCTGAAAACGATCGTAAACAGTTGTTCAATGACACTTGAAAAAAAAACAATCGTAAACAGTTCTGAAAGTTACGATTGGAAACAGTTGTCTCAAATTGTTTACGGTTGGGATTTTAGATTCACTATTTCAATTAACACTATTTTGATAATTTACAACTCAACAAAATTCAACTTCCGTACTGCCGTTGTAAAATCAGGTCTTGTTTCAAGACATGAAAACCAAAAAAACTGTTTCCGACTGAAAACCATCGAACACAACAGAAAACGATCGTAAACAGTTGTTCAATGACACTTGACAAAAAACCCTAAACAGTTGTAAAAACTACGATTGGAAACAGTCGTTTCCAATTGTTTAAGATTGGGGTTTTAGATTCACTGTTTGAGTTAAACAATTTTGATCTTTTATAACTCAACAAAATTCAACTTCCCTACTGGGATCGACTGAAACCAGGAAGGGAAGGGAACGCGAGAAAAGCGGAAAGGCATACTAAAACCAGGAAGGGCATACTAAAACGAGGAAGGGCATACTAAAACGAGGAAGGGATGTGAGCTTTGAGTTTGAAAAGTTGCCGACCCCTCGAAGAATACTAAACAGAGGAAGGGTGGGGCGAATTCTGGTGACAGTCTTCCTCGTTTTAGTATGCCCTTCCTGGTTTTAGTATGCCTTCCTGCTTTTCTCGCGTTCCCTTCCTTTCCTGCTTTTAGTCAATCCCTTCCCTACTAGCGTTGCTAAAAATCAGGTCTTGTTGCAGGACTTGAAAACTAAACCAACTGTTTCCGACTGAAAAGAACTAAATCGAAGAACTAAGATCGAAAACAACTGAAAACAATCGTAAAAAATTGTTCAATGACAGATACCAACTACCCTATTACAGTTGATAAAACTCAGGTCTGTATTTCACGATGAAACAAAACCAACTGTTTCCTGAAAACGATTGAAACAGTTGCAAACGTTCGTTTTGAATGGATACGAAAAAAAAGCGATCGTAAAATTACGATCGTAAACAATTCTTTCCAGTTGTCAACTATCTACATAATTATTTCCATACGGGCTTCACTGTCTTGGTGTCCTAATGTTCCATCGCCATCACATCAATCTACTTGCGAAAGTTACTAGATCATCTAAAAAGTAAACCTTACCGTGGGTAGCAGGGACTTGCTTATGACAAAGAATCCTCTTGCAGAAATGCTGATGTCACTGTATAGCACCTGGGTGACAAACGACTGGACTTCCATCTTAATTGCCAAGTCCACACCCAACGGCTTATCAAGGAAAGGTCTCGGCACCCCTTTCCCCTCGTTTATAACCTTCGACCCTGCAGCTGTCATCAGAGCAAGATTCATTAGACAAAGGATCGTCGAAAGAATTCCGTGTATCAGTACATTGCAGAAGAAGTTTTGACGCTCCGGATTAGTGTGACCGTGACAGGATTCTACTGCATCCGTTGAAGCTGCGTATGTTCCAGTCATTGCTGATACAAATTCGTGAAGGAACAATAGGACCAATGGAAAGCCAAAGAAGTATTCGATCTTCCTGGAAATTTGGGTCAGTCTGGCATACTGAAGACGGGCAGTCTCAATCCGATGAACAACTAGAATCGTAATAGGTGAAATGATCGGTCGATAAAGTCAAGAATTCGGAAGTCTTAAGTTGTCCACCCCCCAACGAGAATCAGCCGAGACCCTTGAAAGTTTTATGGGTCTTAGTGCCGGATCAGAAAATAGGATTAGCAATTAGCACGGATAGCGGATTAGCAGCAATGCGTATTGGCAAATTAGCACCGGCAGGTCAGCGTAATACTGATTTATCCTGAAAGAATGGGAATCATGCTCGGTCGTGGGAGGCTTAGCAGTAGTTAGTTGTAATCTTTTGTCGCCATTGCGCTCGGGCTATTTGAAAATTTCATTCTACTCGTCTTGCAACGACTCCGACAACTATTGGGGGGGGGGGGGGACTGGAAAATACGTGACCCGCTTAGACAAGAGAGATCAACAGCAATGGCTTCTATATGCTCTAGAAAAGTCTTTCACTATTACAACGAGTCCAGGATTACTCTGGCAGTCTGAAGTCCCGCTAGTTTATGTTTAAGTAAAAACGTCATGATAATTCAGTTTAGGCAGGCTATTAAGTGAGGTTGTGAAAGTTTGTTTATTATTTTGAGATTTTTTTTTGTATATTATGGCTTAATAGCTTTTAAATACAAATATCGTCGCTTGAAAAAGTCTTTCACTATTACACCGAGTCCAGGATTACTCTGGCAGTCTAAAAGGTAACTCAAGGCTCTTTTCTCTGGATCGGAACAGAAAAATATAGATGATTCGATACTGGCTTAAAGATACTGGATCTGCCATCCGAGCGCCTCGAGAATGAAGCTTACGCGGATATGCTACCATCCCAGAAGGAAGCATCCTGGCCGTACAAAATAAAACGGATCCTAGACGAAACCGGGTTCTCTTTTATAAAAAAGAAACGGGAAACATTTTTTTCAAAAATTTATTCCATAAAGCACACTTTGACCGATGCGTTGCGTTGATTGTATTTTGGTTAAAGTTTAGGTAGACTTCATTGAGGATAGCGTAGGCTAATTGTTTTTTTTGTTTTTTTTTTTTAAATGAAGTAGAGTTTTTATGAAAGTATATGGTCTAGTTATTAGTTTGTAGACCGATTGTTTGAATTTTATTATATTTTCTTTACTCGCCAGCTTTGACGGATACAAATAAATAAATTGAATTATATGAAATGAAGGGAAAGGTCGCAATGTAAATACTATAGTGGATTTCTTAGCACGTTAAAATCAAGAATTGAAGACCAACAGATTCAGTTGTGGTGGAATGATCTTCACAAGTCATCTAGTCTAAAACTGTATCATGAAATTAAAGAGTATTTTGGTGCGGAATTTTATTTAAAGTTGGAAATACCAGTAAAATTTATTCGTTTATGGATCCAGGCAAGAGCAAACTGTCTACCGGTACTTGGTAAAAGTTTTTCGAAAAGGAGAAAAGTGGTGGTCCGGGAGCGCAGTATCCTTGTCCTTTTTGTAATTCGAGTGATGAGGGGCTGGGTCATGTTCTATTGAGGTGCGAGGAGCTTTCTAATGTAAGGGGTACTCTTTTTCAGAATGGCGGGGATGAGCTACTTCTAGGTATCCTTACGTCTACGACTCCTAGGTCTGTAGTGTGTTTTGGCAACATGATAGAAAAAGTAATTAGTTTTAGAAAATCGATAGGTAGGCAGGCTATTAAGTGAGGTTGTGAATGTTTGTTTATTATTCTGAGATTGTTTTTTGTTTTGTTTTCTGTATATGGCTTACTAGCCTTTGAATACAGATATATATCTATATGCTCGAAAAAAGTCTTTCACCATTACAACGAGTCCAGGATTACTCTGGCAGTCTGAAGTCCCGCTAGTTTATGTTTAAGTAAAACGTCAACATAATTCAGTGTAGGCCTATTCAATGTATTCTCTTTCAGAATAAATTTTTGTCGTACTTTGGTTCCGATTCGCGTATAACTCAGCCGATGGTAGAAGCAAATACTCTAGCTGTGATAATTCTGTACCTGAACTGAATCTGACCAAAGTACTTAAGAAAGAGTTTTCTCGAGATTTCCGTTTGCCCCCTTAGAGCTCCGCACATCGTTATCGGAATCGGTCCGGACTTGAAAGGGAAGATCTGAGACACTAGCTCTTGCCACTTGCAACACAAAGTTATTCATGCCACTAAAGTCCCGATTCCATATCCCTTCATTCCCCACGATGATCGAATCGGGGAAATGATTATTTCCAAGTCAATGTGGTAGGTCCCTGATACGACTGCAAAGTTTCTTCATCATAGATAATCTGGAGTAACCCCAGTCCTGATCAGCGGCATTCCGGGAAACCCCATCCAGCTCCACCCAAAATGCCCCGGTCCGGTCCTGTTCGGTTAATAATGTATCTAGGGTTTAACCTTATTGTCCACACCAAGTTCAATCCCAATCCATCGGCTCTAAATGTTTCACGAGATTTCCGGTGCCCGCCTCTAGCTCCTCCCCCCCCCGACAATTATCGGATCTGGTCCAGCCTTGAAACTGAATTTGTTTTTGAATATTGTCAAATTTCATTTGCATACGATCACCCCTTCCAAAGTATGACTGTCACTAGGTTTCCGATTCCCCACTCCTCCACTCCCCCACAATGACTGGATCGTGGAAGGAACTATTTTTAAGCGAATCCGATAGAGTCCCTAACATGCCTGCTAAATTTCATGGTCATGGCGCATCTGGAAGTACCCTAACTCGTGATCACCGGAATTCCGGGAAACCCCCTCCAACTCCCCCGACTGTGACACAATCCGTCCTGTTTTGTCAATAAAGTATCTAGGGTGTATGCTTCTTCTTCCCTCCAAGTTCCATCAGATCCCTCGACCCGAAGCGGTTTCACGAGATTTCCGGTGCCTCACTCCAGCCCCCCCCTCAATTCTTGGATTCGGTCAGGGTTTGAAACTGAATATCTGAGACACTTGTTCTTCACCCTTGTCAAGTTTCATGCATGTCCGATCACCCGTTCCAAGTTATTCAGGTTTATAATTTCCGGATTCCCCATCCCTCCACTCCCACCACGATGGCCGGATCGGAGAAGTGATTATTTCCAAGTTAATCTGGTCGGGTCCCTGATATGCCTTCCAAGTTCCATCGTCCTAGCTTCTGTGGAAGCGTTTCACGACATTTCCGGTGCCCCCCTCCTGTTCCCCCCCAGTTATCCGATCCGTCCCGGATTCCAAACTGAATATCTGAGACACTTGTTCTTGAATATGTTAATTTTCATGCATGTCTGATTATCCGTTCCAAAGTTATGCAGGTAACTAGTTTCCGAATTCCCCATCCTTCCACTCCTCCACGATGGCCGGATCGGGGGAGTGATTGTTTCCAAGTTAATTTGGTCGGTTCCCCTATGTGCCTAGCACTGCCTGCTAAGTTTCGTCGTCCTAACTTCTGTGAAAATGCCCAAACTAGCAAAACTGGGACAGACCGACAGACATTACGATCGCTATATGACACTTGAGTATGCTCAAGTCCCATAAAGCAAACAGAATCTATTCACTGAATACCTTACATAGAGGAAAAAAAGAGGAGAGAAAAAAAAATTAACCTATGGTCTCACCTCACCCTTAAATGAAAAAAATACAGAAAAGCAAGGGAAATAAGGAACGAGAAAGACAAAAAACGCAAACATGGGGGGGGGGTCTAGATGAGGAACACACTAACTAATTTTTCTATAAGGACCTTTCGCTGCTCGCTTGAAGGAAATAAGGTTATTCGAATTGGCATCATTGCCTGTTCGAATTGTCATCGGCAATTACGTCTGACAGCTCCAGTTTCAGTTTCATTGGACTACATTTAAATACAAAAAATACAGAACTAACATCATATTCCTGCCGGGACAGCACCAAAAAGAGCGCTTGGCATATATATTAATTAAGAAACAACAGAATCAACTTACTGAATACCCTACATAAAGAAAACAAAGAGGAGAGAAAAAATAGCCAATGGTCTCACCTTTAAATGAGCAACTGACCGTAAAATTACCTCAGCAAATAAGAAATACCATTCACGTCGAATATAACAACGGACGAGAAAGAAAAAATAAAATAAAAAAGGGGAGGTCTGGATTAGAAAAACGCTAAGCAATTTTTCCATAATGACATTTCGCTGCTCGCTTAAAGGAAATAGGATATTCGAATTCCGGATATCTAACGGTAGTAGATTCCAAATAGTCGGCGCGAAAAATCTAATTAAAAAAGAAGCTGCTTTTGTTGGGGGCGGTTCTTGGGTGATTTCATAAGAATTTCGGGTATCATAAGAACGAAGGTCTTGATTTAATGTGAACAAACTTTGGAATGAAGACGAAATGAGGTCACTGAAATACTTCAAACAAAAAGTTGCTATCTTGAAATCTCGTGTCTTCGAAACATAAAATGTCTTGGCACATTTGAAATGAAAATTAATGTTATCTGTGTGTTGAACAGGTGAGGAGGATGGTCAAGGGAGATGGTGTTTCCAATGTAAAATTTAAACCCTCCTTGCCCCCCGACCCTTGAACCCTACTTACACCCATCGGGGGAAATATCGAATTTAGACTTGCCTGTTTCCTTGGTTTCAAGGCAGGATGCATTTTGCGCCGCCAAAGAGATTGATGAACATTCTCGTCGAAGCTCAAGAAACCCATTTGCCAACCCGTAGCAGTACACTACAAACAGGAACATGAACCACTTAGAACCAGTGACGATGAGAACTATCGTAACAGGCTGCAAATATTGAGCTGTCTCCGCTATACTTGACTGCTCAAACAGTCCTGTTGATCCGAATATGTCGATGATCACGTTTGCCAGATACCACAAGACGGCGATGAATGACACTTTGGCTGTACTGGATTTTGAATCTTTTGGCAGTACTTCTTGCATAGAGACTGTTAGGCTTTTCATTTCTGTTCGTCTCAGAAAGTTGTATGCAAGAGAGCAGGCAAAAAGCATTCCTCTTAAAGAAAATCCAAAAATGTAGAAGGATTTACTCGTCTTCGGTAGTTCGTCGCGCTCACTAATGTCGAAGAGGACCACTGGAAAAAGAAAAAAAATACATCGCAAAAGCAAATCGTCTAATCTCTTTGGCGTCCCATCGTCTTATAGTATTCTATGCTAGCGACCAGGCTGAAATCATGCGACAGTTTTCTATGCTAGTGACCAGGCTTAAATCCTGATACACTTCATATAGATAGATGCTTAACACTAAAAAAAGTGTTAATGAGCCGTGGTTAATACAAGCTTACAGCAAAATAACTGAGTTCCAATAAATACATCGCGAAGAAAGCCACACAATCAATTTCCAATGGTGTAAACCAAAATAATCCTTTCTTTAAAACTCACCTTTAAACAAACCAAAAACAAAATAAAAATAAAAGATTATACACATTTTTCTTTGTGTGCTAAGCCCAAACTAACCAGTCTATCCAAATTTTGTCCCAAGAAATGTGTATCCCTCGAAATAATCTGCACCCATTCCTCCTTTTCAGAACATCCCCAAAAAATTTCCTGCCTCAACGCTTTTAATTAATTCTTTACAAAACCATAGAAAATGCCGAAATCTTCATTACATTCTCCACTCATCGGACAATAGGGACCAACTTTGGACCTCCTGCGCATTAAATACCTCGTTCTATTTCCAACTGTTAAACAATTTCCCCTAAGAGATATAACTCACTTGAACTCCTCACGAGGAAGCTTCGCCTTAAGATAAACTTCCTCCCCCCTACCATCTTTAATTCGTGCATACAGAAAAAGACAGGGTGACTAGGAGATTTGTCGAGAAGTGGCAGACCCCTCTCCATTAAATTAGTGACGGGAAATTGTCGGACTCATTTCAGAGGTGAATAAATCGAAAAGAGAGTTCAGTTGGTTACGGGACTCTAAATGAGTAAGGTGTTATAGAGTTCTTCCAATAAAGAAAACCATTTGTTTTGTTAAGTCTTGTTAGACGAAAGAGTTAGCGAGAGAGATGCCTGACATAAGTGGTGTAGAAGTCCGTTTTTTCCGATTAATTAAGTGAATTAAGAAACTTGATTTTTTGTATTCATTTGATAAATTAATTCTTTTGGATTAGTTTAGTAAGAGGTAGACGGCAGAAATTTAATCTTTTATTAGTAAATTCGGGAACCCAGTCACCAACTCGGCAGTGCTTCATAGCACATTTGGGCCGTGCTTTTTGTACAGCACACTTTTGTTCGTGCTTTACAGCACTTCAGGTCGTGCTTCACAGCACTTTTTGGTGTGCTTCACAGCACTTTCGGTCGTGCTTTACAGCACTTCAGGTCATGCTTCACAGCACTTTTGGTCGTGCTTTACAGTACTTCAGGTCGTGCTTCACAGCACTTTTTGGTGTGCTTCACAGCACTTTTGGTCGTGCTTTACAGCACTTCAGGTCGTGCTTCACAGCACTTTTTGGTGAGCTTTACAGCACTTCAGAGCGTGCTTCACAGCACTTTTGGAAGTGCTTCACAGCACTTCTTGGTGTGCTTCACAGCACTTTTGGACGTGCTTCACAGCACTTCTTGGTGTGCTTCACAGCACTTTTGGTCGTGCTTTACAGCACTTCAGGTCGTACTTCACAACACTTTTGGTGTGATTCACAGCACTTTTGGTCGTGCTTTACAGAACTTTAGGTCGTGCTTCACAGCACTTTTGGTGTGCTTCACAGCACCTTTGGTCGTGCTTCACAGCACTTCAGGTCGTGCTTCACAGCACTTCAGGTCGTGCTTTACAGCACTTCTGGTTGCACTTTATAGCACATTATGGGTCTCACTGTACAGCATTGAAGACGGGCTTCACAGCGCGCTTCAAACACGACCCAAAGAAGTGCATGGAAGTGGCCAAAGTGAATGAGCAACAAGAAGCCGTCACAACCACGTGAAGAACCAACAGGCGTCGTTACAGGAGCCCGTGCAGCAAAAGAACGAAGCGAAGCCGAGTTGAATCAACAAGAGCTCGTCGAACTACTGACAAGCAGCATACAAATCAACCTGGCAGCCATGAAACATGAAATGGCGGCTGAGAGGAAGCCAACAGAGTGCAACTCGAGGCACTAACCTCGCAGATTAGGCCGCTGGTTCAGACGGTCCAAAACAACCAGGTTGCTATGCAAAATGCTCCGGCTACGGCTAATCCAACCATCCACATCCCAAAGTTTACAGAAGATGGGGATATTGACGCTTCGAGTTCGAGCGGGTAGAAACCCAGAACAACTGGACGCAGATTCGTGGGGTGTGCGACTTCAGCCTTTGCTGACGGGGAGGGCTTCAGAAGCGGCTTCACTCATGACGCCATCGAGCAGCGCCGACTACGCCCAGCTGAAAGAGGTCGTTCTGTGCAGATTCCAGATCACAGCGGAAACATACAGACAGCGTTTCCGAGCAGCAAAGAAAAACCATCAGCAGTCCTTCATCGACTTTGGAAATGGGCTGGAGATGATACTAATGAAATGGCTGAGCTGCAGTGATTCCAAGTCAATCACAAATACCGATACCTTGAAGGGCTACATCGACGAGATCATTTGGAAACTGGTGGTAGAGCAGTTCGTAAGTAGTAAGTACAGAGCGAGCAGTTGAGGATAAGGTTGAGAGAGCTGGAAGAGCCTTCGATTCGAGATGTCACCACTCTTGCCGAAAGCCATTCCTTAGCACGGAAGGATGAGAGGGAATGCGTAAAACCAAGGCAGGTCGAGTCAAACAAGTCGAGCGGCACTCACTCAGGGCGAGAAGCTGTCAAAAAGGAGAAGCTGGAACTACCTTCAACATCAACCGCAAGAAGGGCAGTGGCCGATTCCAAGAAAGGTAAAACTCCGTTCGATTGCTACAGGTGTGGGAGGCCCGAACATAGAGCTATGAATTGCCGAGTGCCAGTGAAGCGAGAGGACACTCTACTAGCTCATAGCCCTAGCCGCGAATTGAGATAGATCCCCAATTCAACTGTAAGGGTGACATCGAACAAGTCCCGGCGAGAATCTTGGTAGACTCAGGAGCTACCTTGACGATTATCCACCAGAAATTTGTCCAGGGCACAGAAGGAGAAGATTTTGGTCAGGCGGAAATCTGCTGTGTCCATGGGGACCAGAGGCGCTACCCCCTGAGGAAAGTAAAAGTCAGGTGAGATCAGATGACATGATCTTCGATGAGAAAGTGGAGGCGGCCATCAGCGATGACTTGCCAGTGGATGCTGTCATAGGATGGAACTTCCCGAAGTTCTTGGAACTTTGTCAGCCCAGCATCAAGGGCAAAGAACCCAAGGTCTCTATTCTCCTTTAAACAAGATCAAGAAGCTATGATGAGCCAGCCCAAAACCTTTGGAACGAAACGGGAGATCACAAGGAGACGCCGTCAGCGATGAATTACCCAATCGAGACGGAGATGGGAGAAAATTATATTTTCAGCATAGAAATCGAGACTGAGCTACGAGATTCCAAGACAAAGAAGCCTCGTAGAGAGAAACGTCTCAAGAAAGGCAGCCGACTGATCAAGATGAAGGAAGATGAGGACCAAGAACGTCACTTGAAGACGATTTCGACCAACAATCTGGCAGAGCTCCAGAAGGGAGTTCCTAAAGAAATATTGGGATTTGGCGAAGCAACAGCGGGGATTCACAGTCTCAAAGGACCTCCTGTATCGAAAACTGTTTCGAGATTAGATCGGGAGGAGGACTTGCAGATAGTGCTACCAAAAACATGTCGGTCGAGCACGTTACATCTGGCCCATGACAACCCAATTAGTGGCCAAAAGGAAAGGAGACGCACGGCTGATCGTCTATTGCAACGGTTCTTCTGGCCGGGATTGAGAAAGGACGTGGCCCGTTACTTACAGACGTGCAATGAGTGCTAGTTAGCTGCGAGGGAAAAACCGAAGGAGAGAGTGCCCATGATGAAAACGCCAATCATCTCTGAGCCCTTTCGCAGGATCGCAATGGACATTGTTGGTCCATTGGCGCCGTCAAGTCCGTCTACAAGTTTCTTCTTGTGATGTCAGACTATGGAACACGATACGCAGAGGCATTCCCAATGAGAACCACAGGAGCACCAAAAATTGCGGAAGCTCTGGAGCAATGTTTTTGCCGCTTGGGTATACCTGACGAGATTCTCACAGACCAGGGCAGCAAATTTCTTAGCAAAGGATTGAAGAACCTTTATCAGAGGCTCGAAATAAAAGCCATCAAAACCAGTCCATACCACCCACAAACTGATGGCCTGGTCGAGAGTCTGAACGGTACTCTCATCACAATGCTTAAGAAGTTCACCTTGGAAAACACGAAGGATTGGGACCGACTGTTGCCGTATGTCTTGTTCGCGTACCGGGAGACATCCCAGGCATCTACTGGCTTAAGCCCCTTTGAGATGTTATACGGCCGAAGACCCCGTGGACCACTTGACCTTCTGAAGGAACAGTGGGAACGCAATCAAGCAGACGAAGATCAGAATGATCATCAGACAACGCTGGTTCACCATCTACTAGAGATCAGGGAACGCTTGAAGTCAAATCACAGAAGCAGCTCACGAAAATTTGGCAAGGGCCCCAGTTGGGCAGAAGAAGTACTACGACAAGAAAACGAAGCCTCGACATCTGGAACTTGGAGATGAAGTATTAGTGCTCCTTCCAATAGGTCAGCAGAAGTTAGAGACTCGCTGGAAGGGTCCCTTCAAAGTCCTAAGACGAGTCAATCTCGTAGACTATGAGATAGAGATCCCCGTCAGCCGTAAACCAAAAAGGATTCTTCATATCAACCTGCTGAGAAAGTTTGAAAGGAGGGAGCCATATTTCGCTTTGTTTTCTCGCCAACCTGAGTTTCCTAATGCCGATGAAGAGGTTGACGCACGTCAGTTGTTGGCCAAGCTCGTAGCTCATCTTCCAGTCGAGCAGAAAGATCAACTTGTCAGCCTGATAGCGAAGTTCAAGGATACGCTGTCATCGAAACCAGGGAGAACAAATGTAGTCGAACACGTGATCAACACGAGGAACTGTCGACCTGTGCATCAGAGACCCTACAGAATACCGCAGGCACGGCAAGAAGCCATAGAGAAGGAGGTCAACGACATGTTGAAGATGGGAGTGATTAGACCTTCAAATAGCCCGTGGTCAAATCCAGTGGGCAGAGTCCCAAAGCCAGATGGTTCTGTGCGATTCTGCCTGGATCTGCGGAAGTTGAACAGCGTGTCAGAATTCGATTTCTATCCGCTACCAAGAATAGATGAGATGGTAGAGACTTTGGGGAAAGCAAAATATATCACAATTTTGGACATGACGAAAGGCTACTGGCAGATTTCATTGGCCCAGGAGAGCTGTCCAAAAAACAGCCTTTCAGACTCAGTCGGGACTATATGAGTTTGTGGTAATGCCTTTTGGCCGGCATGGTGCGCCGGCTACCTTTAAACGCCTCATGGACACCATCCTAAGGAACCATCGAAGGTATGCAAGAGCATATCTGGACGATGTCGTCATCTTCAGCAGTGGTACCTTCGAGGAGCATCTACAATATCTTGAAGCCGTTCTCCGAATTATTGGTATCGCAGGATTGACCATAAATCCGAGGAAACGCAAGTTCGCCGAGCCAGAAGCGACGTATCTCGGTTTTCGAGTGGGCAGTGGGAGAATGTGCCCAGTGGATAGCAAAGTTCAAGGCATCGAAGGTTTTCCGACCCCTAGAACCAAGAACGAGGTGCGAACGTTCTTAGGAATGGTCGGATACTATCAAAAATTTATCCGAGATTTTGCCACCGTCGCAGCGCCTCTGACAAACCTGTTGAAGAAAAAGCAGTCAAAGGAATTCGAGTGGACTCCAGAGAGAGACTTGGCTTTTTCCGAGCTCAAAGAGCGTCTGAAAAGAACCCCTATCCTTCACAATCCGGATTTCCAACGACCCTTTGTACTACAAACGGACGCGTCCAACGTGGGAGTAGGAGCTGTGCTGACACAAATTTTGGAAGACGGTGAGCATCCCGTAGCATTCAAGAGCAGAAAGCTCAATCCTGCGGAAACGCGGTACTCCACAATCGAGAGGAAAGCCTTAGCCCTTAAGTGGCGGATTGAGGACTTCCACTATTACCTGGCTGGAAGAGAGATCGTGGTACAGACAGACCACCACCCCCTATAGTAGCTCAGTGTCTCGCGAATGACCAACGCCAGGCTGACTGGATGGGCCCTTTCCCTACAAGAGTACCGTTTCACGATCAGACCGCGAGCGGAAAGCAGAAATGGCAACCCGGTCGCCATTTCATGCCTGTGTTGTTATGTATACTGTTCTGTATATAGTTGTATATAGTTGTGAGTCAAACGATTTTTCCCACAGATGTCACTGAAGAACGTACCAGCATGCAACAGAGAATCTCCAGGTCGTGGAGCTAGAAGACGTGAAAGGCGCGTCCTATATCCTCCGTGACGGTGCACTCTACCGTCGGACTAAAAGGATCACCGGAGGTACCGTCCACTTGCAGCTAGTCCTTCCCGCAAATTTTAGAAGAAGAGTCATGGAGGCTGCCCATCGTATGCCAAATGAACATGGGAGGTCACCTCATCGAGGGTGAAATCTGACAAGCAAACTGGTTTTAACTCATTTCTATTGCACGCATTGCATACAATGACATAAAACAGTTTCTGGACGAGTGTTCCTGCAGGCAGACGACCGCGGAATTTTTGGGGCACATAGTGGAAGTTAAACGGCCCGTGTTCCAAAGGCTTGGCCCGCCTAGACGCTAAGTGTTTGTAGGCAGTGATGATGTTTGGACTGTCTTTTCTTTTTAAGGGTGGAGGGAGGGATGACGAGAAGTGGCAGACCCATCTCCATTAAATCAGTGACGGGAAATTGTCGGACTCATTTCAGAGGTGAATAAATCGAAAAGAGAGTTCAGTTGGTTACGAGACTCTAAACGAGTAGAGTTTTCACAATAAAGAAAACCATTTGTTTTGTTAAGTCTTGTTAGACGAAAGAGTTAGAGAGAGAGATTCCTGACAATATATCAATGAATGAAGGAATTTGGTGTACGAAAAAGAAACAATGACACAAAGGAGAACACTTGTGACATGAAGAGAATTCATGTTCAAATTTATTCGCTAATTTCAGTTGATCAGGAGGGTAGAAAGTTTTTTGAATATACGGGAAATTCGCAAAGTGTGACGGGGTGGTGGAATTTGTCCTGTTCTGTGCTAACTGTACAAAACTTTAAGGGTTTATCTCTGATGACTAATAGCACGGTCAAGCTTGGTAATTCTTATCGTGCTCTTTAAAATAAATCCTTCCAGGGGCTGAACGGTTTTTCTTGAGATTGTATGATGATGATGATTTTATATATGACCCGTCAAAATAAATTGTATTTTTCTTTCATTGCCTCCGCAACGTTTGTTGCTGAAGGTCTCACATCTTTATCTGTATTATGACCCGCGTCAGAGCCTGAGCCACCTCCTTTTTTCCTTGTTCCCGTGGTGGGACACAGACAATTGTTCTGCGCTCGAAGCACACCTCTTGTGCCCTGCACTCTATTTTGGTCAGTCAGTACCTTGCTGAAATATTAATCGGATAAATCTTACGCTTGAATTGGTCATAACTTTTTTGGAAAACATACGCTATCTAGAGTCTTTGAGGCACTAACTGTAACAAATGTAAATTCAAAAAAATGTAGTATGCTGATGACTTTGAGCAAGAACTTTTACTAACAAGATCCTTTGTATCTCCTAACTGCACTAAGCAAAAATCTGGGGTTGTGTTTCGCAACGGTTGCAAACACCCAACAGGGATCTCCTGATACTTGCTGGAGATCTTAACGCCCATGTTGGCAGAATAGTCTCTGACGCCGAGCGAAGTGTTGGACGGTTTGGCTTCGGAGCAAGATGTGAAAGGGGTGTTAGGCGTGCGCAGTTCGCTACTCTTAACAGCCTTACGATAGCAAACACGCTCTTCAAACACAAAACCTTTCACGGAGTCACTTGGCGATCCCGAGATGGCAGAGCACAATCTGTTCTGGCCTTCTTCATGGTGTCAAGCCGCTGTATCAGCTCCTTCCAAGACTGTAGGACATACCGCGGCACCGACACTGGGTCAAAGAACGGTTCCGACCATGCACTTGTCAAAATGACGATCAAGCTCAGACTCGCCACCAGGAAGCGGATCCCACCACCTCCAAGATCCGACATCGAAAGTCTTGTAGACAGTAGAATTCTAGAAAGGTTCCGATTGACCCTCTCCAACCGTTTCTCCCTGCTGGACCCCAACGAAGAAGACAAAAGTACCGATAATCATGATGTTGAAAAGTCTTTGGGTAGCCTCCGCGAAAATATTCGAAATGCGGCTGAGGAAGTTCTTGGACTCCGGAAGCGGACCGAACGACACAGATTGCTGTGCGCAAGCAAGCCGTTAGTAACACCAACTCGGCGGAGTTCGAGGCCCTTTAGAAGGAATACCACAGGTCAGCGCGACGGGATAGGCAGGAGTACTAGGATCGTATCGCAGACAAGATGGAGAACGCCGCAAAGAAGTAAGATTCAAGAAAGCTATTCCAGCTCCTTAAAGAAGCAACTGGCAAGAAACCCGCCATCTCCTCTTCAATCCGGAACGACCTAGGAATCCTGCTTACGAACAAGAACGACGTCGTCAAGCAATGGAAGGCCCACTTTCAGAAACTCCTGAACCCGATAGCTGCTCCGACTACCAACGCAACGCCCCCAAAGCCTCCCAATCATCCTCCTTGCTCCATCTACTCTTCAGTAAACACCGATCCCCCCAGTATTTCTGAAATCCAAGCTGTAAGCTTGTAAAACAGCTGAAAAACCACAAGTCTCCTGGCCCTGATTCTATCCCAGCCGAAATCTTCAAAGCTGGGTTTCCGGGACTCATGGAAAAGCTCTACAGCCTCTTCGGTACGATCTGGGAAAAGGAGGTATTTTCCCAGGATTGGAAAGACTCAATAATCATTCCGATCTTAAAGAAACGGGACAGACTATCTTGCAAGAACTACCGCGGTATCTCCCTGATCAGCATAGCCGCCAAGATATTCTATATAATTCTTCACAACCGATTCCGGACACAGAGGAACGCGAGAACTAGGACCAACCACGCAGGCTTCTGGCCAGGGATGGGCTGTGTTGACCAACTCTTCACCCTTCGACAAATACTGGAACATCGAGCCAAGCACCAACAAATCTCTGTGGCGTTTTTTTTCATCGACTTCATCACTGCCTTCGGCTCAGTGGTGCGGGAGAGCTATGACTCATGAAGGCATACCCGACAAAATCGCCTGTCTCATCCAAGCATACTTCCAGCATACTAGGGCCCGAATCCAGACCGGCAGAGAACTGTCATCAGTTTTTGGTATTGGCTACGGCGTACGCTAGGGCTCCGTACTATCGCCCACGCTCTTTAACTCGTATTCAACTGGATTATGAGAAGGGCTACGCAGAACCATGCGGGCATCGAATTCAGCCCCGAGTTCTCCGTGACTGACCTCGATTACACTGATGACATCGGACTACTCTCAGACTCAGCAGCCCAGGCCCAAAGGATGCTGGATGATGAATCAAAGGAGGCGGAACCATTTGGGCTCGGAATCAGCTCTGAAAAAACAAAGTACATTTCCAACAAACCGTCGGATTTGGGCATCAAGCTGACCCAATGTCCCATGGAGAAGGTTGACGAGTTCAAAAACCTTGGCTCACTCATCGACGTGACGTGACGTGATGTCAGAAACATGGCCTATAAACGCTGCCGAGGCCCGATCCCTTAATGTGTTCGACAACGGATGCCTCCAACAAATCTTGGGAGTGACATTCTGAGACCGTCTCAGTAACAACGAAATAAGGAGACGGTCCTTCAAAAATACCATGCAGCGTCACTAGCGAAACCTCACTCTGCTCGCTACCCCAATGCCCTTTTGGAAGAAACTCCGGATAGGTCAGCGTAAAACGTGGCTGAGCACCCTCAAGGAAGACTTCGAGCCCATTGGAGGCTTCCACCGGCATGGTAGGAGATGGGATACCTACTGGCTTCAAATATCGATGCCATTCACAGAAGACCGAGATTCGTGGCATACCTTGGTCGTTCAGCTGCTGTCGCCAGGGAGAGCTGCGGAGCTTGCGTCCTGACAGAAGTAAGTAAGTAAGTTCATACCTGTTAGCATCAAGTAGCCAGAATACGCCAAAGCCACGGTCTGCACAATATACGTTGCAATGGCCAGAATTTTTTTGATGTTCCACTGCTCCCTTTGTGTGAAGGAGTATCCACCTCCTATTCTCAGAGCTGCCGTTAAAAATCGAATGTCATTGGAGAAACCTCCACGAGGCTCAGTACCTGTTGTCTTTTCCATATCTTTTGTTACTCTGTCTGCACCTTCTCTGAAACTCTCGTTAAAACAGTAACAGTTCTTCCGGAAACGTCCCTAAGATAAACATCATATTGTTTAATTATATGATAAAAGGTCGTATGGTTGCTATGGTTATTTCAGCGGAAAAAGGTGGAACTGCTCCGAAGTAGCTCCTATTATTTTCTGAGCCAGTTTTTTCAAGCCACGATTGAAATTAAGCAGGACACCTCTCAGGACTTTCAGTACGAAACTAGAAGGCTGGGTGGGTGCACCCACTATTAGTGTTATCGTTTTCTTCCACACTTTATTTCTTGGCTGGTGCCATTAACGTCACCGATCGTCATGCTGCATATTTGTCTTCTTCAATATGGACGTTGAGTTCAACTGGATCGGCATCCCTTTCTTCTTACGGTTGGTTTTCTCAATTGTTGACGAGCGGGTCTATGGACATCTCAACCGGTATGACCACCCAGGAGGAATTATTCATCCTCGTTTTGAGGTTGATGGAGCTGATGGTGGCACCTAGACTGGGATCAAAGGCCAACAGGAATGTCATTCTTGTTTGGAGAGGTGACTAACCAATCCTGGTTCGTTTCACCATTGCTCTGGTAGATGGCTTCTTCATTTGTTTTGCTGAACACCGCGATTGCTTCAAAATTCAAAGGAGTTCCACCGTGTTTTTGTTTGTGAAGTATTTGCGCGACTCATCAGTTGAGTGCCATTTCCATTTTACTTCAATATCTTTCCAGTTTCGAGTAACGTCCCTAGATTGCTCAAATAGTTCGTTTTTCTAAAGACACGCCAGTTGTATAGAATCTCTAGTGATGTTGGGCGATATTTCGACTTTTCGATGTTGCGGAATATCAGTATCGATATTTCAGAACCGTTGTTGCCCTCATATGCCTCTCGTTTCGCAAAAAAAAGCATTTTACATCATCTTTTGTAAAAGCTTCAGGAATATAAAAATAAAATTATGAAAATCGTAGGCTGTTACTACAACTTCGAGGGTTGCAAACGATTCAGCTACGACATTAAGAGATGGCGAAAACAATTGAATATTAATTCACATGTCGTTTTGACATCGATATTTACGATTCGATCTTTGATTCTGATATTTGGTAAAAGTTCGAATAACGCCATACACTAACTACCAGTCATGTAGAATCTAATGTACTAGAACCTTTGCAAATGAGTTAACCATTAGACAGGGATGACTCTGTAGTAGAGAGCTGCATTGATTGGGAGGGATTTGACAGGTACTGTGCCAGATAGGAGCTGAATTTACTCATGCTTACATGGTGCTACTTCTTTGACAACGTTTAGATTGTGAAACTGAGCCAGATGGCCGTTCTTATTTTACTACATGAGACTTCCTTCTAGAATCGGATGAAATGATCCTACAAGTTTCAAGGTTGGATCTGAAAACTGCGATCCCAAAACAAGTTCGAAATTGACACACATTATGACGCCAGCTCCCGACGTCGCTCCTCTTTGCCATCTCTGTTTGGAAATCAGGATTTGCACATTCATTTGTCGGTTCGTCTCTGATTCGCACTTGAGAGTTTGAACTGGAAGCATCCAGGAGGACTTTAATCGTGGAAGATGAAACATAGAAATTTACTCCTTTAACACTAGTGTTGATATTTTTCATCGGGTAGTGCCGTATTTATTTATTCATTGATTTCCCTCAATACTGAGGAGCACAATATATAATATAGTAAACAGAACTATGCCTAAATCAATTGATCCATCCAGTTACACTAGAAATATGATAGAAAACACTAATGGTTTGGGGAACTAAATAACAACTGTTTATATTCAAATAATGCATACAAAGGATACGTTAGACGGATCCGTTTAATCCATTGATTGAATATATGGATCCCAGTCAGCTTAATTGGGCTCAAGGAGTATTTACAAATGTTTATATATTACTTTATTCACTTGTTAAGAAAATGGGTAGAAGTTGTGGGTTAAGACGGTTGAGATTGATTGTTGCAGCAAAAGGAACATTAGGTAAAGCAACGGCAGTGAACAACGACCCAGGCAGAGGCGTCACTAGCCAAAATGTTTGGAGGGGGGGGGGGGGACGAGGCATTTACCGACTTGCTGGTGATTTTTACCGACTGTTTCTGCTGAAAGAACGGCTGTTTTTAACAAAAAAAAATGGCAGTTTTGAAAAAAATCGGCTGATTTTCAGAAAAAGTCACTGATCTTCAGAAAAACCGACTATTTTGACGAAAAATCGACCAATTTTCAGAAATTTTTTACCGACTGGCCGACAGCATTGGGGGGGGGGGCGTCCCCCCCCCCTCCCCCCTCAGTCGTGACGCCCCTGGACCCAGGGCTATCTTTTTTGTATCGTCCACGAAAACGAATTAGAAGGCTAATTGCCTTGCAAATTTTATCTTGAATATGGTTGACAATTTTGGACTAAGAAGCCTTGTCAGACGATGAATATGGGATCCCAAAGTACGTCACTAAGTCACATGCTTAAGAACTAATCCCATTACCACAATCGAGACTTTAATTTTCATCCACAATACTGTTTGGGATTTACTAGCCCCAGCGGAAAAAAATTTTTGCTGACAGTGAAGGGGCAAGACCGTGAAAATTGTCAACCAATGCAATTTTTTTATTTGCTCACTAAAATTATGCTGTCGGTATAAGCTAGGGAACAAAAATCTCGAAGGACCGAGATCAGGGACATTCGAATTGACAGGAGACACTCTGCTAGGCTAACGTTAAATATATCAGGTGATAAAATACCCTTTTCTCCCTCCTCTGCCCATTGGCAAAGAAGTAAAACATAGAAGAGAAACCGATTGCCGACTATACCAGGAACGCAAAACAGGACAAATAGAAAGTGGCAGATTTAGTCAAACAAAAGCAGATATCTTGTGGAGAATTAGTTGTTGTTTGTGCATGGCGATTGTGATACAACGGTTTCAATATTCTTTGAGCCCAAGCTGACTTTGAAACATTTATTCAAACAATGTTTACATTCAAACATTGTTTGAATAAACAACGGTTTCTGTTGATAACTTTTTAAATCAGGCTTTAGGGCGCACAATCTAGCAAAACTAGCACAAGCAAGACTAGCCGCATCCTGCGTCAATAGGCTCATATTATGAGTTATAAATAGCCACGCTTTTCGTTATTGATTCTTTTGTCGTTTTCACCTTTCTAATTCCGTGTGAGTTTTCAGGTCACTAAAAATGACTTACCTCCTTTAGGTTTTTTGTGCACCATCATCAAATAACGATATCAGCTAGCAAGTGCACGGGTACCGGCTAAATACCCCCCAGACAAAAAACCCTCACCAAAAAACCCGGTACCCCCCCCCCGCTCCCGCGACCCCCCCCCCCCCACATAAATAAAAAAGACAATCCCAAAGGAATCTCCTAGTCGCAAATAATCCCTAAGCCACGGATAGTCAAGCTCTCTACTCTTTGCTATCCCACGGTGTTAACATTTCTGTAATTTTCCTTTTGCGTTCTTGGTATGAGAGCTCTATCCTTCGACTCAACCGGAATAACTCACCCTCTGTTCGGATTCGGCGGGGAGTTCGACAAGGGGGTATTCTTTCTCCTTGTATTTTCAAGATTTGTCTATCGAATATTTTGTCAAAAATCCACTCAACATATTCTATTGGTCATTCTGACGTTTCAAATCTTGCTTATGCAGACGACTTGCTTCTGATTAGCAATAGTCGTACAAGCATTTCTTCAATGGTTTCAAAAGTTTCTAGTCTTTTCTCAGATGCTGGACTGTCTCTCAATGTGGAAAAATGTGAATTCATGGTTTTTAACGATCGTTCTTCTTCTCAGTCGTCCCTTGTGTGTAAACGTTTTACCATCCCCCTTGCTACTTCTTTCAGGTGGCTGGGCATCACTTTCACTAATTCTCTACCGTCTCTATGACAACAAACTGTCCTTGATGCAAGAAAAAAAATTCAATGTGGTTATTCGAAAATTGACGCTAACCGTGGACGGTATAATAGACGAGCTCTTGGTCGGCTGTATTCAACTTTTTGCGACCATTCTATATTCTATGTTTCTGGACTTTATCCACTTCTTAAAAAGAAAGACCTTCTTTCTCTCCGAAAAAGTTATTTTCGTTACTGTAAATTCCTTCTTTACCTCCCCCCTTGGCATCGGAATAGAGTAAATATTCGGAAGTACGGTGTAACAGATATTTCGGAGAAATTGCTAATGCTACACATGAAGCTGCCGGGCTCAGCCTACTCTCGGTTTTCACCACACCACCCCCTGACCCCCCTGTTTATGTGCTAGTGTTTTTGTATATATAGTTATTTAAGTATTTTCTTCCTTTCTTTATCTTTATTGTTCTCCACTTGTTTTTCCTCTGGAATTTGCGGGTAAGAAATAAATTATTATAGTACAAAGGATTGGATGCGTACCCGGATTAGCTTATGTACCTACCTACTATATAGGAGTAGGATAACTGGACGCAACTTCATTCGCAAACTTGACTCACAATAATGTCTCAGGTACAGTGGGTATCCAGTAAAAAGTGTAAGAATATGCTTGTGAACAAAGGTTTCAGCTTCAGTTTCATTTGGACTATATTTAAAGACAAAAAAAAAATACACAATTAACATTCCTGCCAGGAAAGCACAATAGGATATCTTAGCTAGGGTAGGGAAATAATCGATATTAGTTAAACAACAAACAGATCCAACTAACTGAATACATTATTTACACAGGTTATGTGTAAGTGAAACAAGAAGTGCTGGCTGTAAGTGTTCTTAGTTCTGAATGCGTTAAGCGCATGCAGAACAAAGATAAACAAGGGGAGTGTAAAGCGAAGGTCAAGGTTGCTGGTGACATAATAATTGTTGAAGTGGACGAACACACGCAATCACCTGAAGCTGTTGTCAGTGAGGTGTTAAAAGTGAAAGATCAAACCAAAACCCGCACCACTCAGTGTAATGATCCCCCCCCCCACAAATTCTTTCCCAATTCCTTTCCCTTCTTGGAGAGGAAGCTGTAGTTAGGATGCCACCTCGTACAATCAGACGCTTTAAACAGTCAGCCAATTGCCCTCTCCCCTTGCCTGCTACCCGTTCCTCTTTATTTATCCTTGATTCATACCAAAATCTCCGCAACCCCTTTTTGAGTTAGGGACGCGTGTACGGGTTACGATCGACTATATCGCACGACATGGTAGACGCGGAGGCGACCTTACTTGACGGCTTGGCGAGAAGCCGCCGGATTGAGGGGTTGTTTTGGTAGCGTAGACGATAGCGCTCGGCAAGGCGTATATTTGGTTATTGCTTTCCTATCTAATGTGGTGAACAATCAACCCACTTTCTAAGTCTTAAGCCGTAAACTCTCGAGTCGCAAGTACATGGTTATTATAATAATACGAGGATACAAAACATAATCGTTAGATAACTGATAGGCGGCGAGTCAGAAGGAAGAATCAGCAGTATTGCAGAAGGCTGTCATAGCTTGAGTGTATACTAAGTAGAGGTGAGTTCAGCTGGGCAGAGTGCGTCGGAGGAAGATGGATCTAAAGAAATAAACTTACTTTAGTTATACATATTGAATTCCTGTACCAAGAAGTGTGCTGGCTAGATCAAAACTCCCCGAATTCAGCCCGAAAAACTTTCGAGGGAGAACTTCCTTTTGGTGTGGGTCACTTCGTCCAGTTTGCCATTCAGAAAGGCCAACTCCTGATTGGCTGAGTGAAGCCTTATGATGGTGGTGGCTTTCTTCTAACGGTCTTTTGCGATTTCTGCCTTTTGACGGTGTCAGAGGGACCTGGACTTTGTGGTGATTTATTTGGTTGGGTTCGAGCTCTCAGCCAACGTCCGTCAGAAAAGACAGGGAAAATAAATCTTAGAGAGGGAGGCCTGTTGTAAAATAATTTAATAAACCAGATGGATCTTACCTTATGTTTTTGGGAGAGGTCATACTTAAGGAGGGGAAGTATCCTTACAGAGAGGAAGCTGCAGTTAGGATGCCACCTCGTACAATCATACACTTTTAGACGCTTTAAACAGTCAGCCAATTGCCCTCTCCCCTTGCCTGATTCCCGTTCCTCTCTAGTCATCCCTGATTCATACCAAAATCTCCAAGATGGGTAGCAGTTTTTACTGTGCGACAGCGGCGTTGATTCTTATAATCGCATTCTTGTTTTGGGGACAGAGCGTAGCCTGGAACTATTTAGGTTGTACCATCGCTGGTTTTGTGATGACACTTTCAAGATAGTCCCAGAGATGTTCTACCAGCTGTTAACCAAACACGTGCCTGTCAACGGTAAAACTGCCCCATGCTTGTTTGTTTGGTTGCCCAATCAACCCCAGTCTACATATGTGTGTATGCTTGAAGCGGGCCACAAAAAATGGTCTTTCTACCTCACACACAATGCTAACCATCCCTACTGTCACTATGAATGTTCAAAACCACTAAAAACACCGTAAAACAATGAGCAAATAAAAAAAAAACACAAATTTCCTAGGTTTGAAATCTGGAATAAATCTCAGCCGATTATCCCGGACAGCTGTTGTGGCACGTAGGGAGCCAAGGGTCAAAATAATAATTTCCATCTAATGCTCCACCTGTTTATTACAAATACAAATAAATTATAAAACCGAGACCAGTGTGGTATCTCTGATGAAGAAAAATTGACAGTTAGGTCTTACAATTCTTTGCTAATCAATCCTGGAAACTTCCGCCATCTAGAAAAGAAGACGTTGTGCGTGGGTTTTTTCTCGAGCCAAAACAGCAACTCGGCAATAGAGTTCAAATTTAAACAAACCCGTGGCATGCGATCACTAAGAGAAGGTAAACAGAATGTTTGGATTAGGTCTTTAACCAAGTGGAACAGTTAGGTCAAAACTTGAGCCCGTCTTCTGTGATGGTGAATTTTGAAGCTAGTGCTATTAGTGTGATTCGGACTGTGTTTCCTTGTGCTGAAGTTAAAGTTTACCACCTGAGCCACTGTTTTTATCGGAAAATCCTGAAATCCTCCATGAAAGGTATAAGACTTGCACTGACTTCAGCGTGAAAGCACGGATGTCCCCGCACTAGCGTTTTTGCCGAGGGCGCGGCAGATGTCATAGAAGTTTTCAAGACTCTACAAGGAGAGATGGATGCCGAGTCTGATGGCCTTCTCAACTACTTCGAGGACTCCTACATCGGCCGTCTGAGGAGAAACCGCCGAACTGTTACGTTGTTCCCAGCTGAACCGTGGATCATGTTCGAGTGGTGCACAGACAAACTACCCAGAACGAACAACGCGGTTTAGGGATGGCATCACAGAATGCAAGCTACGGTGGCGGACTGATTCCACTGGAAGTACAACTGGGAACTGACTAAGCTTCGTTTTCTTGTTGTACCAGAATTCCACTTGAGTTAAAGACTAGGATCACGGGAAGTCAAGTTAAATGTTTTGAATTTGTGCTAAATGTAAACGATTTGGGGGGGGGGGGTCACCTGGTTTTTTTTTGGCACCAGGGGGTTGTGGTGGCGGGGATGTTTTGTCCGGGGGGATGCCGGGGGTGTCTCGCCTAGATTCTACGTGCCCGCACGGTCCGATTTTCACAGTCAGATGCAAATTTCCGTCTTCGCCGTGAAATTTTGGCGCATATTCAAGAACAAATAATCTGATAGAACCTCCGTCTTTCAATCTGATTATTTGTTCCTGATCGGATGCACGTTTCCCTTTCACGGGGTTGGGTTCCACTTTCGAGGCGGTTACTCTTAAACACGGTATTTTAAACCAAGTTTATTTACAAACTAACCTAACACGATAATACAACTCCAGTCACTGAAAATAGACTACATAAAGTACCTAACTCATTTGCTCCTCCACCAATTCCACTCCACTTCAACCCCGCCAATGGTGGGTTTACACACTGCGTAAGATCCGAGCGTATTTTACGCACATATTTTAGCTTGAAAAGATTTCTAGCATGACGGACGTATTTAGCTATAAAAACGGACCGATTTCAAGCTCAAATACGCGGATTTTACGCAGTGTGTAAATGGACCATAAGTCAGATCACGACATAAGACTTAAACTCCAACATCTTGGAAAGACCTCGTGTATCAGATGTCAAAAGTCCGGAATGGATCCAGTGACTATAGGAGGGGGGGGGGTGAAGGAGAGGAGCCGGAAATCGTGTGATATGTACAGAGTGGACGGATTGGGGTGAAACTTGGTGGGAAGAACAAGCACAAGCCCTAGATAAATAGTTGGCAAGACCGGACCGGATCCGACCACTGTGGAGGGAGTTTGAGGGAGGGTTCCAAAATTCCGTTGATCCCGAGTTATGATGTTTGTACATGTGCTAGGGAGATGAAACTTGCAGGCATATCAGGGACACGAAAATTTTAACTTAAGAACAGTCGTTTCTCCGATTTGACCATCGTGGCTGGAGTGGAGGGAGCGGGAATAAACTTTTGAACGGGTGATCGGATCTTAATGAAACCTAACATTCTTAAAGAATTCATGTCTCAGATGTCCCATTTCAAGTGCGGACAGGATCCTATCAATGTGGGAGAGTCGGGGGTGGGGGGTGGACACGCTTACAGTGTAGCGATGGGGATGACACTTGGTGGGAAGAACAAGCATAAGCCCTAAATAAATCAGTGACAGGACCAGACGGGATTCGGGCACTCTGGGGGGTAATGGGCGGGGGGGGGGGTCAAGGATTCCGGTGATCGTGATTTAAAGTACTTCCAGATGTGCTAGGACGATGAAAATTGCCTTGAGATTGGCTTAAAAATTGTCACTTCCCAGATACGACCATCCCTTAAAGTACTCATCTTACCCGCAAAGTCCAAAAACTACCGTTAAGCAAAATCTACATTTTCATGATCCCCAAGAGCCCTTGATCATTTTTGCCTCAAGAATTCTGCTTAGAAATTAGTTCCTAGAACCCTTAAAGTATACATCTTAACCGAGAATTCAAAAAAAATACTTTTGACCAAACCATATATATTCATGGCCCTATCTAAATGATTACAACAAACCCATGAATTGGCAAATTCCTACTTTCATACTCCTAAATTAAGCACCCTAGCAAGTGCCAAATTAGCTTCTAGCTCTTGTTTGTTTTATCTAGACTCTCGAGGAAACCTCTAAACGCCCAAGAGTCAACACACGTTAATGAAGATTGGCACCGCAGGGTCTATTTTTTGGATTTGGTTTTATTCTCATAAACTTTGTTTAACTGGCGCAAACTGTAAAACCAACCCATGGAAATGACGAGTCATTGCATATCAAGTATTCTAAGAAAGGCGCCGCAGGCGGAAATTTCTGGAAAGATTTTATGATATGATGTCTTTGTAGGGCTCCAGATGAAAGGAAGGGCTAGCTTTGATAATCATAATATATATTCTATATTCCCGTCTGCCTCACGAAAACTGGTATCCTGCCGGAACGAATAAGGTCAAGTTTTAAACGCGCTGGTACTGCAACATTTAGGGTGGGAGGGAGCTTAAAGTTTTGGGCGTTTGAGACTTCTTGAGCTCTTGTCGGGACGACAAAAGCTAGGCAAAATTGTTTCGAAGGGTTTGCTCAGCAGTACTAAGTTTGATTAGAAATCGAACATGATTTTTATGTCGTGCAAAATTACTTTGATTTATTTTGCCGACAAGTTGGATTTGAAACAGAATGCGGTAACTAAGACATTGTTGATATAACAAAAATCTTTGTCTGGAGCTGATTTTGTGCCGAAGTGTATCAGCAATTTCGGTTTCGTCGGCGCTTCACTCCCGACAAAAGCTTCTTTGGGGGGAGCTTTGCTGGCGGATTTCTTCAGAAATCTTTCTATCAGTCTGATTAGAAACTCGAAAAAATACATTAACTCACTCAGGACCCGAAGCTCCTCGAAAGTATTCATTATTGGTTCGATTAGAGCTGATTTTTGTACAAGAATTTGCCGACAAAAACATGCTTGATTGGATGGATTCGGGCCCCACAGAAGCTATTTTGGGTGAAGGAAAAAACTAACAAGAGAAAACACCATCATTTTCGCCCATTTTTTTTTAAAGTATAAATTAAAACTGAGGGGCCTCGGTTCATTGATCCTGTTTTAGTTAATGTATTCTGCTTAGCAATCCAATTTGTTGGAAACAAACTTCTATTTTATTCCTTAATGGTTTTCTACAAACTACTCCTGTAATACTTTTCCTCTCCATTCTAGCCAGATCTACCAGAAACAACTATTTGTATAGCACTACTGAACCTAGACTTGATGGCTTCAAATGAAGCTCGCGCGCAGTCTCACTGTTGTGGGAGGCCATTGCCACGGAACTGTAGGAGAATCACTAAATAGGTTACAGCAGCTCCAATAATCTGAAAACAAAGATGAGCATAAATGTCGACTTCTTGCGTCGACGCTGTATAGTTCATAGAGATCTTGGTGGTTGTGTTTCAAACATGCCATTTTACTCCTGTCGGGTGCAACGCCCTTCTTGACTGGAAAACCGAGTTTTGCCAGTAACTGATAGCATAGTAACCGAGATGGGTTTCTGGGGCGTGTACAGTGTACCAATGGTCCGCGGTAGACCCTTTACCCAGATCATCCATCCAAAACCTCAGAACGCTCGAGTACAAAAGATAGGTATTTTACTGTAGAAAAAGTGAACAATAATTGAATAGAACTTAAAGAGATTTGTGTTTTGTCTTAAGTGAAAAGAAACCGGGACCAGACTAAGCTGCCCAAACTGACTAACCCGAAGGCACTGAAAACGACTTATCTAACTGGAGTAAAGACCTGACGACAAAAACCTTATAAACCACGACACGACCCAACGCTAATACCGTCACTCTGACCAGTGTGCAAGCAATCTGAACCACAACTGACGGTTTAGCTAGGCCGTGCGTCTCCTATAGGTCTGGGTGAAATTCAATTCGAAGCCCATGGCAATCTTTCAAGGAGACCTGGAATTTCCCCAGAGTGTGCGGGCCACTCGTTACAATTGCGTATACGCTATTTTGTTGTATGTACTAAAACTGGAAAAAAAAGCTCTCACTGAAGCTTCTCACATAGCAATAAAGCTTCTCACATTTATTGCTATTTGCAATTTTTGTTTATTTCGTGTCAACCCATGTCTACACTGTCAGAAGTTTCATGACAGACAACAGATGGATTCGCAGTTTCAACAGGCAATGCGTCACAGAAAACACTTCGGATGTTTTCTGTTGTGTTTGAAAATGTTATGCAGAACAAGCGTTGAGAGCCGAAAAATCGCCAAAAAGCATCTGCTGAATTTTCAGACATCATGACGACAAACAAAAAAGGCAGTGACGCTTTTTTGGCTCTCCCTGGCAATGCTTGTTATGCATAACATTTTCCAACACAACAGATAACAGCCCAAGTGTTGTCTGTTACGGACTGTCTGTTGCAACCGCACATCCTTGTTTTGCCTGCTATGAAACTTCTGACAGTGTATAGATGGCAGCTGGAGAACCTCCCCACAAAGATTCAAGGGTTTGACAACTTGTACCGGAGGTATTTCAATACAAAAGTGCAAGAAGAGTTTCTGAAACTGATTAAAGGGAGTGTCGGCTAAACTTCATCAGATTATCCCAGCTTTCTAGTCAATCAACTGTTTACAGACTTACCAAAGTATCATCTGTTTCATGTAGCTGAAGGTTGATAGACGACCTGCCGGACATTACTGTCAGATCCAACTACTTCTAAGCTTATCTAGGCTACCGAAGAAAAGATACTTTCATCCAGAAAGCTTAGGTGTTCTAAAGACACTTTTCAAATCAGTCTGTACAATGAGATAGATATTTCTTGTAAATCTTTGCAATTTTAAGTGGTTGCATGCCAAAGCTTTGCCGACCAGTTGGGATCATGCCACTGCCAAAAATCGACAAGTAGACCATTTGAACAAACCTTACTGAAGACGTTGTGAACGCAGCAACTACGAATCAGTTTATAAATGGTGTGTGCGACAAATTTCTGATGGATTGTCATAGGAAACAGGAGTGTGCAACATACTCCACCCATGAGTTGAAACTCCTTTTCTCTTTTTTTGGTGATAATTTTTGAAGTAGCTAGTTGAAATATTTGGACTTTTTGATTCCAGCCGAATCCGAGCCACAAAATCTAAAATCACCTTCAGAGTTTGTTTTTCTTAATTTGAGGCACAGTCTTGGGTCACATAAGCCTTGTTTGCCTCGGAACCAAACCAATGGGCAACACAAACGACTGCATAAACACTTTTTAAGAGTTACAAAAGAGTCACAGTCTGTCTGAGATCGCGGATAAACTTCTGTAATGTCATAAAATGACTGATTAATGTTACTAAATCATTGATTTAATCATTTCCATCACTGTCGAAAAGTCACGGCCCAAGCTACCAGCAAATATAATTAAAGTTTATTTAAGCCTCGTGGTGCTTCCAGTGCCCTTGGCTTCAACTTTGGATGGGTTAACTTGAAAGTAAAAGGTAATCCTTACCGTGGGTAGTAGGGATTTCTGTATAACGAAGAATCCTCTGGCAGAAATGTTAACGTCACTGTACAGCGCCTGAGTGACCAACAATTGGACCTCCATTTTAGTTACCAAGTCTGTACCCGCCGGCTTTTCGAGAAACGGTCTCGGCACATCTTTCCCCTCGTTTATAACCTTTGTTCCTGCAGCTGTGATCATAGATAGATTGACTAAACTGAGTACCGCCGAAAGAATTCCGTATATCAATAGGTTACAGAAATACATTTGACGCTCGGGATCTGCGTGACCATAACAAAGCTCTAGTGCATCAGTAAGCGCGGCGTAGGTTCCAGTCATTCCTATTATTAGTTCATGAAGAAACAGAAGGGCCAATGGGAAACTGAAAAAGCCTTCAATCTTCTTGGAGATTTTGATCAGACTGGCGTACTGAAGCCGAGCAGTCTCGATTCGGCGTACTACTGAAATAAAAACAAAAAAACTAGATAAGGCAGTGAAGGGTTGGTCCATAATGGAATTTGGATTTCCGTTCCGGTTTAATACCTCGGGTGTGCAGGTAATGTATTTCAGTTTTAATTTCCCCGTAAAAAGGTACAGATTGTTGTTATTGTCAGGCATAAAATAGTCTACAGTCAAATAAATACTTAATCTAAAGTCAGAAAAAAAACTATCACGTCCCATTTTTTAAGAAATGAAAAAGGTTGTGACGTACAGGAATATTCTCGGCTTTTTTGTACAGCATTTTATTTTACTATTCAGGTCTACAAAAATCTCCACTTAAGAATTAGGAATCAGCTCGTTTGCATCAACTCTTGCAATGTCAGCTACAGTGGAGTGCCAGTGCGAGGCGATGTAACAACAACACCTACTAGCCAAGCTAAAAACCAGCGAAAGACTCCGAAAGCACACTACCTATTAGGCGCAGGGTTGCCAAAAGATCTACCCACAAAAGTGTCAAACCTCCTGACAAAAAGGTGCTTTTTGACACCTCGAATTTATTTTGTGCATTTCACAGCGCAATGCGCAAAATGCGAATATTCTGAATTTGTAAGAGCATTTTTCAAAATATTTCTTCCGATATATCTAGGGCTTACGTTTGTTCTTGCTGTCAGATTCCGCCCGATCCCTCCATTCTTAGCTTGTCACGAGGTTTTCGGTGCCCCCTCCCAACGCCCCCACAGTTATCGGGACCTGTCGGGACTTGAAACATAGCCCTAACATCTGAGACACTTGTCGAGTATAAAGTTTCGTCTAAATCCGATATCTGTTGGAACGTTATGCTAGCGACAATATTCCCTATTCCCCCTTTCTTACACTCCCCGACTAAGGCCGGATTGAAGAAGTGACCATTTCAAAGTCGACCTGGTCGGATCTCTTATATACTTGCCAAGTTTCATCGTCCTAGCAAACCTATATCTTTAGTCTTCTTTTCTTCTCCTTCTTTTTTCTTTTTTTCTCTCCTTTTGTTTTGATTTTGTTTGGTCTGTTTCCCTTAAGACTATATAAATAAAGAATACGCCCCGCCCATTGCCAGGCCTTATGTTAGATGGGGCCATAAAGAATTAATGGTGTTTTACTATTTTCCATGAATAAAACTGTAACTGAAACTAGCCGTCAACGAAATTGCCGAACTGCCTTCGAGTACATCACAGTGCCCAGTTCCTGTCTGGTTCTGTAAATGATCTATCGAAGGCTTGTGCTTGTTCTTTTCCCCATGTTTCATCGCACTTCTTTGGTTATGGGAGATTGCGAGATTTTCAGTGTCCCCCTCCAACTACACCTCCACAGTAAGGATTCCCCCTTCATGCACTCTTCCACGATAGGCAGGTCCACATGCATGCCAAGTTTCATCGCCCTAACACATCTGGAAGTACCTTAACCTGGGCCACTGTAATTCCGGATCCCCCCCCCCCCCCCACTAATTCCCCAAAGTGCCCGCATCCGATCGGGGTTTGTCAGTGATTTGTCTAGGGCTTGTGCAATTGTCTTGAGACCAAAATCTCTGCAACCCCTTTTTGAGTTAGGTACGCGTGTACGGGTTACGCTCGACTATATCGCACGAGATTTGATTCCCCAAGATTCCCCAAATTACCCGCATCCGATCGGGTTTTGTCAGGGATTTGTCTATAGGGCTTATGCAATTGTCTTCCCACCAAGTTTTATTCTGATCACGGCACTCTAAGCGTGTCACAAGATTTCCGGTGCCCGCCTCCAACTCCCTCGAAGTCATGGAATCCGGTCCGAACTTAAAGCTGGAAATCTGAGACTGGAACTATTTCCATCTAACAAGTTTCTTCAAGATCCAATCACCCGTTCGGAAGTTGCGCATAACCTTTACATTCCACATTCCCCGCCCTCCACTTCCCGAACAATGGCCAGGTCGGGGAAGAGAAGAGACTACCAAGTTTCACAGTCCTACTCATTTGGAAGTACGCGATCATCGGGCCGACATATCGACCGACGAAAAAGCGATCAGTATACGGCACTTAGCCGAACTGTTGCACAACTAACAAAACTGAGAATTACAACAAACAAATTCATTTTTGACAAGTTAAGTAAGTGTGCAAATGATGGGGCAAAACATAGCTGATAGCGGACATGGGAGGGCTGTAGGAGCTTCAGCTTTAGATTTGGCCGAGATGCTTCTCGTCAGTCTTGGCCGGGAGGGGTAAAATGGGGTGGTAGCCTTAGTATTTTTGCCAAGGCAAAGTCTTGCCAAATTTCCGATGGGGTAGCCTATCTAATCGGAATTGCTTCAGGAACTCAATAAAAGGGACTTTTCCGCAGGGAAGTAAGTAAAATAACTAATCGAAAATCGAGCATTGTTCGAGTTTCTTGGGCAAAACTGAATGCCCCTCATGCCATGCTTACGACCACCGATGTAAGTAACAACAAAGTTAGGCTCACCCGTTTCCTTAGTTTCAAGGCATGGTCCATTTTGCGTCGCAGCCAAACAGATCGATGAACATTCTCTCCGAAGCTCACAAAATCCGTTGGCCAATCCGTAGCAGTAAACTACAAACAGGAACATGAACCACTTGGAGGAAGTAATTGCGAAGACCGCCATTACAGGCTGTAAGTACTGAACTGCGTTTGGCATGGATGGGTCATCAACTAGTCCTTTGGTTCCGAATGTGTCGATCATCAAATTTGCCAGGTACCACAAGATAGCAACGAATGACGCTTTCGCCGTTCCTGAATTTGAACCTTTCGACAGTGCTGCTTCCATGGAAACTGTTAAGCTTTTCATCTCGTTTCGTCTCAAAAAGTTGCAGGCTAGAGAGCAGACGATGAGCATTCCTCTCATACAGTATCCAAAAACATAGAACGCAAGACTCGTCTTCGGTAGATGATCGCGGGTAGATAATTCAACGATGGTCACTAGACAAATAAAGAGTAAAGTTAAAGAATGTTGTGGAATGCGCTTATCGGTCCCATTGTTAGGCGCTTATCAATCAATCAACCAATTTATTTAATTCGTGATCTTCCGCACCTTTAAAGGTTCACTAAAACGGGACTGTTGCATATGACTTAAGCGTTTTTGGGATTCCAAAACGTAAGTGGAGGGAGTCCCATTTTCTTTCGGTTTTCTGAATATTTGCTACGCCTCCCTCCCCCCCCCCCCCTGGACAAGGAGCAGCCATACTCGTTGAAAAGTTCCGTATAGCTGATCCGTCTACGGCTGTCCTGAGATCCATCAGCAGGATGAAGGAAAACTGTAACCACCCATGGAGCCTCGTTATCTTCCGGTTTACTGAGTTTTAATTATTTTGGTTGTTGTTGACAGGGGCGTCACGACTGATGGGGGGGGAACGCCCCCCTCCCCAAATGCTGTCGGCCAGTCGGTAAAAAATAACCGAGTCGGGGTGACGCGTCGCGACTTTTCGTCAAAACTGTTGATTTGTTTCATGAAAACAGTCGGTTTTTCTGAAAATTGGTCGATTTTTCGTCAAAATAGTCGGTTTTTCTGAAAATCAGTGGATTTTTCTGAAAATCAGTCGTTTTTTTTCAAAAATGTCATTTTGTTGTTGAAAACAGTCGTTTTTTCTGCAGAAAAAGTCGGTAAGAATTACCAGCCAGTCGGTAAATGCCTCACAACCCCTCAAACATTTTGGCTAGTAACGCCTCTGGTTGTTGATGTTATGTTGTTTCTCTCTATTTTATTTTTTACTATACTCCGTCTTTACCTAGACGGGTTACAAATAAAATTTAATTGAATTTAACACCTATGACATCACAAAAGTTTTCCGTCTGTCCGTCCGTCCGTCTGTTAGCATGATAACTCTCGAAGTGGTTGAGATATTTTGTTCAAATTTGGCATGATGACTCTTTGGGTCAAAGTACAGGTCAGTTCAAAGATGGGCTCTGTAGCCCTATATTTAGGGGTGGGGTAGGGTTTTCTAATTAAGGGACGACAAAACATTATTTTTGAAAGCTAATGAGATAGTCGATCTAGGGGTAAGGTAACATGCTGAATCCGAAATACATTATTTTCTCGCCGGACAAGTAGTTCACCTGGAATCCGACTAAAACCGGAAATTTTGGGAAAGGTAAAAGTTGTATCTGAAGTTGACTAGATGTTCGATTCAAGAGTAGGAACACGTGCTGAAATCTGAATATGAAAATTATTTCACGCCGGACAAGTAGTTCGCGCTGAATCCGGAAATTTAGCATGAAGTTGTAACATAGTCGATGTTAGAGTGAGGAGACATGCTGTTGCAGCTTTCGAATATACAAATACAGGATGTATGGCACATAAAATGCATTATAAGTTTGACCAAGGAGCCAATGGAACGATTTTACGGCAGTTCTGGTGTCCTCACGGATTCACTTTTTAAAAAGCAAAGAAGACCAAACGCCACGCAGAAGAACTCTTGGAAGGCCGTGTCATGCTACACACCTTTCCGCGATCACTTTTCACTCGGGGATTTTCTTACCAGAACGCTTCGCTTTTCAAACCTAGTGGATCAACGAAAGTGAAGAGACCACGAGACATACCAGGTCAGGTGGTCAGACCACCAGTTATGGAAGCAACCGAACAAAACCATAACCTGAAGAATTATTTACAAAAAAACGTTCCCTGTGACTGATGGTCAGCTGAAGAAATCTTCCCAAATTTCTAACTTCTCTAAAACTACTTTTCATTTTCTTAAGCCTTTCCTCCTAATTTAATTATCGTATGCTCTTCTCGCTAGTTAGTTATTAAAGTTTAACTGAAAAGGGTTGGGATAGGGCAATCTATTTACCAATCACTTATTCACTTGAAGGGGCTCGAAGACCCGATGGAAATGCGTTACCTCGTTGTTCCGCTATTCACGAATAACCGATTTTCAAATAGTGGAAAATCCATTTGATTTGTGGGACCTCTATGCGCTTGTATTTTTGTTGTATGCCTTTGGAGAAAGATTATGATTTTTTTTGTTCAGGCACTAAGCAATCTTTACCAGTCTCCCCACTGCCCACTGAAAAGCCGCGTTTGTGTTGAGATTAAAATTTCCCGCGTCAAAGTAGAATTTACGTAGTGGGGACAGCCGCAAATATTCTGAACGTCATAACTAGAGCAGAAGGTGGAAAAAAATCCCTTGCAGTATTTAAATCATTCAGTGTATTCAATTAAATGACACAAAAATAAGTTGGCTTTACAGTTAAACTTTAAAGAAGAAAAAAAAATTCTTTGTTTTCAAATTAGACTTTTGCTTAAAAGTATGGTCCGGGTGAACTACTTGCCCGACGAGAAGAGAAGGTTCTAGAATGGGCTGAGCACGTGTCTATCTCTTTAACCAATGATATTAGCTTTAAAACATATATGTACACCGTTAAAACTGAGCCCCACCCGTACCCGTACATATACTGTTAGGAAGTCTATCTGAGAATTTGATGTTTCGTTACTTGAACATCAACTGCTCCCTCAGCACCATCACGTTTTCTGTAAACTACATCAACAACTGGTAACCATCTTGCTCAGTGAGTAGACTTTAGTTGCACACTTTTGAGAAGTATCAGGACATTTTTATTTTAAAGAGAAACAGCACAGCGGCTCTGAGCCTTAGGCTAACTAGGAAATCCCTGTTCTCTTCAAGTGGAAAAAAGAAGAAGCCCGCCGGTTTTCAGACAATTTGTCACGCTGCTCATAAGGTCCTGGGAAACTTTTCCAGATCACATCAGATCCCAACAAAACGTTTCTGTACAGTAGAGATATGCTTAGGTGAACAGTTACTTTAATGTGAACAGTGCAGTTTTGGGCTAAATGGTAAAATAAAGATCCAAAACACCTATACAGGTGTTTTCAGAAATTGGCTCAGTCCACTGTCAACAAACGTTCACATAGGCATACCTCTACTGTACTAATTCCATACCTGTAAACATCAGGTAGCCAAAAAATCCTGCCGCTGCGCTCTGTCCGATATACGTTGCAATGGCTAGAACTTTTTTCATATTCCACCGTTCCGTAAGTGTGAAAGAGTATCCTCCTCCTATTCTCAGAGCTGCCCTTAGAAATCGGATATCACTGGAAAAACTTCTACGAGGCTCTATGCCTGTTGTCTTCTCCATTTCTTCTGGAACTCTTTCTTGGGCTACCACCTTCTAGTGTTCTGCTCTTTACTGAAACAGTTGCCGCATCTCCTACAGACGAAGCTAAGTATTTAATTTTCTTAGAGTGTTATATTACCGGCATGGGCCCTAAAGACACACATAAGGTGGTTTCTAAGGTGTTTTGTAGAATTTCTGACTAAAGTCGGCTGGTTGCCATAGTTATTTCGGCGAAAATAGATGGAATTATGATAAGCCCCAGGAAACCTAGTTGGTTTTCAGCCGCTAGACGTTTCAGGATTCCAATCAATGATGAAGTCCGAGCCTTATCTAAGAATTTCCGTTTTACAGTGCATGATTAAGTGCATGATCTTATTGACCTTACCTTACCTTTTACCAATTACAATCTAAACCCTTGACGGATAATGATCATGGCTCTTGAAGAACACGAAAACTTTATCATGTGTCCGAAAGCTAATAAATGTATCATCATCATCATATCAGCTAGTCGGTTTTATGTGTTTTTTTTATTAAATTTATCTACTGATTTGCTGTACTGACTGTTGTAACCAATTCTACTCTCTATTTAAAAACTACACAGAATATGCAGCAAAGGGATTTATTCCATACCTGTAAACATCAAGTAGATTTAGTACATAGCAACCGCGTTCTGTACTGTGTACATTGCTAGGGCTAGAGCTTTCTTAACATTCCACTGTTCCGTGATTGTGAAGGAATATCCTCCTCCTATTCTCAGGACTGCCGTTAGAAATCGGATGTCATTAGAAAAACTTCTACGAGAGTCCACGTCTGTTGGCTTTTCCATCTCCTCTGTTACTCTGTCTTCAACTACCATCTTCACGCCTTACTCCCTTTTACCAGAGTTATCGTATTGCCGGCAAGGGGCTAAAGACAAACATTCTGTGTCATGCCTTTCATTACGTTAAGTTGTGATTACTGTTGGACTAAGTGATAAAAGGTCAACTGGTTGCTATGGTTCTTTCGGTAGAAATACTAATGTTGTTTCAAGGTGGGCTCGTCGGATCTGTTGACCTCTGGAGTATAGTCACTGTCAGACTAGATCTTTCAGAAATAAGAACTAGCTATTTCAATAAAATTTTCAGCAAAGAAAAAAACTAATGAACAAAAATAATCTTCCGCATGAAGGGAGATTTATCGCATATTGGGCTACAGATTTTGCCGAAGGGGTTTGATCGAAATCAAAAACTTATGAATCTGTTTGAGCTTCAAAAACTTCAAAAAGATATCCACAGTTAGACAGATGGTAACAGAATGACTGTCCCGCTGAACTCCCTAACAGAGGCCCTCTCTTGGCTGGAACAAGTGAAGCAAGAATGGCAAAAGACCCAAGCTTCTTCCTCCACCAATTTCAAGAAAGCTACCTCAAGTGATTCTTCCCGTATTTCATGAAACATTTATCTGTACTTAATTTTTTTCTTTTCATACTCTTTTTTTAATAGTTTTTGTTTTATTCGTATTGTTCTTACGTGTTGTTTCCAATTCTGTCCGTGCCATCCTCAGTTCTATTAGGGTTTGAACAAAAACTTTTGGATTGATGAGGTTGTCGATGCTGAAACGTAGATAGGGGGGGGGGGGGGGGTCAATCACTGTCTGTCAGTTTTTGAAAACCGTCCCAAAAATATGAAAAGTCGTAGAAAACAAGACCAAAGGCTTCGAGGGATCACAAAATTATAATATTTACTGAACCGGGCACGGTGAGCATTTTACTTATCCCTAATCAAACGCTTAACCAGATCCATTAAGTAATTCATTTCTGTCTTTCATTTCCGGCCTTGCTGAGATTATCACCGGAATATCCATGCTCGTTGAAAACTCTTAGAGTATTCTAACCCAAGCGTGTTCTTTTGGCCATCACATACTCCACCTTATGAAAGCAGGGAGTTTTGTTCGCTCTGAAAGCTTCACATTGCATTAGATTCTGATCGTACAGTTTGCCGGGGAGCTCTTTCAAAAGGGGACGATTAGTGGTGGACGTTTCTTACCCATGTCAGTTCAGTGCTTAAAGCACAACTCTTACTAGAAATGATCTTTTGTCTATGAAAGGGATCAGAAAAAATGTTTTCCAAAAATACCATTACTTTCCACCTGAAATCAGCGATTTTCTTGTTAGCGCTTGTCGAGACTATCCAGCCTTCTTGCTCTCCGACGCGGCGGGTGGAGCAAAACTTTGAAAACTGAACGCGCCGCGGTTAAAAAGTTGGAAAACTAAAGTAAATAAAAGAAGTAAAAAACAGAAAATTCTCATATCATTATGTTTGAAAGAGTTGTCAGTGGACATTAAAGACTCCGGCAAACTTTGCTTTTTGTGACGGGCAAAACTCGGCATGGCCGAAAAAGCGCCAAAACTTGTAGGCATAAAACGGAACAATGGAAAAAGGTAGGGATTTTAGAAGCTTATAATTCCACAAGGGAGCTAGGTATATTATAAAAGGCAGATTAAGCAAGAGGGGTCCTTTAATTTCTTACAGTTTAACTGAAAGGGCAGCTTATTTTTACATCTGATATTTGAATACACTGAAATATTTTGCCTCATCAAAGGGATTTTGTATTTTTTCACCCGGGGCTCTAGTACGGACTCTGCTTGCACGACAACCCAAAATTCATCGATACAAGCAGAACTTAAATTTGAACAATGGCGTGCGTTTACAAGGTTAAAGATGACAAGCTCGAAAAAGTTACGACTGTAGAAAGTAGGAAAAGGACAATACCTGCAATTTTACCTGCAAATTTAAAATTGCAGACGAATAGGATTTCTCCTAATATAGGCCTTCATGGGTGCTGTCTTTTTCAGGTTTCCAGTTGAATATCCACTGTTTGCCAGACCACTCCTTGTCCAAATGTTGTTTGAAACTATTTTGTATTTGTCACGTAGCAGTGGAATCTGCTAGTGCGTTCTACAAGTTAATTGATCTACTTGTGAAGAAGGTCCGTGCATGCCGCTTCAGTACAGATATGTCTTGCAAGGAATATGACATTTTCAGTTTATTTTTCGGCAATGGTTCTTCAGTACAGATATGTCTTGCAGGGAATATGACATTTTCAGTTTATTTTTCGGCAATGGTTCTTCAGTACAGATGTGTCTTGCAGGGAATATGACATTTTCAGTTTATTTTTCGGCAATGGGTCACATTTGTAGTTGGTAAATATTTCACGACTAGTGGGGCTAACACGCTAGTTCATTCGATGGAATCGATTATCTTTGGATAACGGACACAGGATGTAACGCATTTCAGTCCGGTTTTCTGGCCTATTTAAGTGAACAAGTGATGTGTAACTAGATTGTCGGATCTCAGCCTTATTAGACTATACTTTAAACGCGGCACTTTAAACACTGGCGGAAAATATAGGAGAAACCATTTGTCAGTTGATAGTAGGCTAATGACTATTGTGAACAAAACTGTAACTTTTTCGGCAAAACCCTAACAACAGCCAACTTGACCTAGAAATATACTAAAGTAATCTCAACACTTTGGGCACTTCGATTTTCTTTCTCGCTGGCTCATTAATTATTCGTTTGGTAGTATTCACTGACACTAGCGTACAAAAGTTTTCCTCTATAAACACATGATCCGAGGACAAAACAATGGAAGCGAAATAATTAGGTGATGCACCCCGGCGTTTCTTGATCATAAGCCAAAATCCATGAAATGCAAGAAAATGGTCTAATGGCGAAAATATGATAATAAATACAAGCTTTCAGTTGGGGATTTGCCTGGATAAGATAAAGGTAAAGGTAGCATGAATAATGTTTCAACCTTATCCAGGTTTTGCAGCCAGCCACAAATAAACCCGTAGGCTAGAGACCTCTCTAAGAAGACCAAACCCACCCAAACTTAGACCCAAGGCAGAATTTATACTTAACTTAATTTACAGCCAAAGTGTTCTGGGATAATTAAACACTTCATAACTATCTCTGCTTTATGGTATGGATTAGAGGGTAAAGACGTCGAAAATGTATTCGAGAATCCCTCAAATGTCTTTGAGGAATCGGGCTTTTTTTCGAGAATCGATAAAAAGTCTTCAAGATCTTTTTAAGTCTTCGAGAAACTAAAAAAAAGTGTTCGAGAAAAGAGAAAACGTATTCGAGAATGTTTTAAAAGTATTTGACATTTAAATTGAAATTAGATATTCGAGAATGACATAAATGCATTCGAGAATGACAAAAATGTCTTCGAGAATGACAATAATTATTCGAGAATTTTAATTTTTAAATTCTCGAATGTATTTTCGTCATTCTCGAATACATTTGCGTCATTATCAAGTTCCATCTTTCAATTTAAATGTCAAATACATTTCAGATATTCATAAAACCCATGAGCTTCTCCAAAAGGTTGATCCTGATACGCTGCGTAGGGAGAATAATAAGGCGTGAGCAAAAAAAGATTGAAAGGGTTGAGAGAATAAATCCATGCAGTATCTCGGTAATAAGACTGTATGGAAAGGCTACGGAAGCATGGTACATGTATATATGTTAAACGTGTCCTGTAAGTATTTTTTTTCGGAAATAAAAGTAGAATCCGATAACAACATCATAGTCACAGACTTGAATATGGTGTAGTAGAGAGAAAAAAGTTCACTGCCTAATATAAAATGAACGAAGGTTACTAGGAAAGAACCAGTAAACATGGTTCCAGTTACTTGACCTAGATCCTAAAACCATGCAGTCTGATAGCACCTTTACTCCTTCGATCTTGCTCCGGTGTCTCGTAGCTGAACCATAATGACGAGATACTTTCATTTATACTGCATTCACATATTCACAATATTCACGTATTCACAATACTGCACATGCGTCCGATTTACTTCCTCCAGGCCAAAAAGACCACTCCCCAACATCAGTGATCCTTGGTAACATAATTGATACAAGAGATTCAAACGGCACCATAACATTTCGCTTGCAGATCAAAGAGGAAGTCCTTGTTGCCCCAGGCCGATCAAAGATGGTTCCTTACTTAGAGGACTCATGTCCTATGAGCGGATGTCTTGACGAAAGTGTGAGTCATTTTATGTGTATAAGTGCAGAGTTGAGTGAATGGAGAGATTCTAGATGTGACAGACAGCTAACGTTGAGTCTGCCATAACCTCGAACAAAAATAAGTAAACACGTTCGATTCAGCAATGCACAAACACGTCAACATGACTCAAACTACTTGATACAGAAATTTCTAATGTAAGAATTAAATGTCCAAGACGGGATCTGTAGAGGTCTTACGGTACAAAAGGTAGGTAAATTGGACTCCTTCCTTGTATTGTTCCCGGAGCAGTCTTCAAAATGGCGTTGAGTTTTGAAAATAACCTAAGTAATATCCCATGTAGTTCTGAAACAATCATAGCAACCACTTAATCTTTTATCATATAGTTAAACAGTGTGATGAAAGATAAAACAGAAAATGTTTACCTTGAAGGACCTCGCTGAAAATGCAGTGTCTGTTTAAATAGAGTAACGCGAGAAGGTGGTTGATGAAAACAGAGTTACATAAGAAATGGAAAACACAACAGGCTTTGAGTATCGTGAAAGTTTCCGCAAAGACATCCGATTTCTAACGGCAGCCCTTAGAATAGGAGGAGGATCCTCCTTCACGCACACGGAACACTGGAACGTTACAGAGATTCTAGCTATTGGGACCTATATTCTACAGAACGTAGTTCTTGCTTATTATGGGTACTTAATGTTTACAGGTATGGAGCCTCTTTACTACTTTTTTTACCTAGACATGTCTTTAGGGTTTTAGTATAGTATTCATTTAGCCGGTTTTGGGCGCACGAGGAAGTCTTCAGTCTTACGGTTTTCACTGATCCCTGTTGAGAAATCGCTTTACAATGGCAAATGTCAAGGTATTCTTGACGGTCTTGGCATCATGGTTTCTGCCCTCCCCCACACCCTCCCGATTTCGTACTGACAGGGTCCCTTTTCACTTCTCTTCTATACATGACGCACATCTAATTTTCTACGAAACAATTTAACTCTACTTAAGTTAGTTGAGCGACTTAAGTTGTTAGTTGAGTTTTCTTTCAAGAATACTTTTTTGATCAGTTGTCGCGGGGGCCTTAAGAGGAGGAGGACCAGGGCCTACTCAGTCTGTTTTGGAAATCCGGTAGAGACCCGGGTCGTTTTCCATTACTGATTTTTCTCAGAACAGAAAAACCTTCTGCATTTTCTTCAAAACCCTGTTTTCCTCATTAGGCATCACCGAAAAAGCCAAAGCTGTCTAAGCACATTTGCTTTGGTACGACAGATCCGGCATACGGTCTGCTTTGTCTCAAAGATAGTGTCAGTAACTTCACTGGCAATCGCACTCCCCTCACATTTGGTTCGTGCGCAATTAAGTCAAATTTTTCACTGCTTTCAACTAGCCACCTGAGTTATGTTGCTGATTTCATACAGCTTATGATCCAGATATAGTTGTTCCTGTTCAAGATATGATTTATTATTGGTGAATCCATGACTTAAGTGGAAAGTGATCATGGAGTAGGCTACAACTACAGCCAATTTCCTTGAGTTCTCGCGTGTGGAGAATTTTCCTTTTTGCTTTTCGGCAAGCGAAGCCTTAAGAATAACTGGAGCAATAATGACGGAACTGAAATTCTTCATTTCCGGTTCGGAGCCACCACGAGATTTAGCTCCTGTTAGTCACCAATATCATCACCACCATGCAAATGCAAGTAAAAGTCTGCTAGCATGTGTTTTTCATTCTTTTCCTTCAGCAGAAAAAGGTTGAGAATTTCTATGACGATGAGACCTTTTCATTATCCTTCAGTTTTAAAAGTTGAATCTTTTCTTTTCTGTGAATTAAATTAAGGATCTATCTATTGTGATATGTTCTATCTTTGTGCGATGAATGCTAATAATAGGCTATGGAAGGCAAACTAAAACTAGTAAGATTGGAGCGGTGAACTCGTTTAAGGCCAATTGAAACAGTGTCTTCAGTACGAGTATAAGTTAAATTGGTAACCATCACACCAGCATTCTTAAATCCAGTAGACTATTAGATGACAGGTACTGACGTTCAATGTTCTTCCGCGATATCTTTTGTCTCTTTCTAGTAATGATCTTCGCTCTGAGTGAACGAGAAAGTCTACCGACTACGAGTAGTGCCTTCTACATTTTTGCAATTTCTGTACTAGGAGTTCTTATCTCTTGCTCTCTGGCCTGCAACTTATTGAGAAGAAAAGAAATGAGAAGACTAACAGCATCCATGCAAGCAGTGCTCTCTAAAGATTCAAAATCCGGGACCGCTAAAATGTCGTTCTTCGCAGTCCTATGGTACCTGGCAAACGTGACGGTCGATATATTCGGATCTAGAGGAATATTTGATGCCTGGACTGTGGCAGGGCCGGCTCTACATTTGCAGCCCGTTATGTCGGCTTTCATAACCACTAGCTCTAAATGGTTCATGTTCCCGTTTGCGATATATTGCTACCGACTGGCTAATGGATTTCGTGAGCTTCGACAAGAATGTTCATCCATCTGTTTGGCTGCAACGCAAAAAGTACACTGTCCTCAAAGTAAGAAAATCGACAAGCCTACTGGTACGGATAGACGATTAGGTTTTTTCTCTAGAGAATATGTAGTATACAAATGCTTTTAAAATAATCCCACATGACAAATAAATGTTTTCCCGGGTCTTTCCGTTAGCGTTAATCAGCTAGATCTTGGTCTGTTAGCAGAAGTCAATGAGTTATCTGTCGGCACACAGGCGGAGAAAGATGTTAAAGACCAACCGCAAGTACCTGCAAAACTGCAGTTTCTTACTTGTAGCTACAACCTGAAGACAAACCTTGTCAATAAGCGCCGAAATTTTGCTACAGGAAATTTCAGTCAACCTATCGATTTCGCGCCTGGCTAAGCCTCGATTAAGATCAGTAGTTTGTATTGGAAACTACATTTCCGGGATACCCTGGAAACGTCTTTCCCCGCTCCGAGGTCGGATCCGGCACCCAAACTCATGAAATAGCTTATCAAGTGCAAACGACTTTTGTAACGGACGAGTTATCCATTCGCTGTACCCGTATGGGTAGACCGATCATGGATCGATAATTAACCTAACTCGCGACCACCGCACCGACAGACATAAAAGTGATCGTATAGGGCACTTGATCCGAAGGCTGCAAGTGCCATAAGAACTCATGGTTAATGCGGACCGTTCCACCATAGTAAATTTCTCCTATTACCGCGAGTGCTTTATTTATTTATTTATTTATCACCCGTCATTTCAAACAGAAAATGGACGGAGTACAAACACGAAAAGAAAAAACAAAACAAAAGCAAAACGTAACACTTTCATATGAAACACACAAGAAATCGACAATTACAAACTGAGACACTCTGACTGAGGAAGAACTGAACACCAGTACATACATATACACTTAAACTCTGAGAATTTTACTCCAGGGGTGGGACTGGATTTTTGAGTTGTACTTGCTAATCAGGTTAGAGATAGCAAGGTCTCTTATGTTATATATTTTCATCATTTTGGTGTTTCTTGTCCAAGGCGGGAGCCGAAGTAAGTATTTGGAGAATCTGACGAAAGTGGAACGGAGTTTATTTTTTTCACTAGCTGAGAATATTTGCCAGAAGGGAGCTAGGTAAAGAAATTGGGGTATTGCAACGGAGCTATAAAGGGAAGCTAGTATTTTTCTGTTGAAACGTGTTACATTCTTTACAAGTAGAGCATAGGAAGCGCATAATTTTCTTTCAAAATGTTCAGAAAGAAGCCGGCGGGTTTGTTTTAATGACGAGCCAATGGGGAGACCAAGGTAAACAATGCTCTCAACGGGTTTTACATTGATATCACCAAGAGCAATGGAGGGAACGGGACCTTCAGCTTTCCAATTAAATAGTACGACGTCTGACTTAGCCGAATTAAATTCAAGACCTTGATAAACGTATTCGTTTTGCATAATTTTAAAATTTTCTTCTATCCATTTGATTGACCTGCTTAAATTAAAAATATCGTCGGCATAACATACGAGGGAAATGTCAATGGCTTGGAATCCATGAACAAAGACATAAAGATTGCGCTTCTAGGACACTATTATTGAACAATGTTGGCGAGGAGATCGCCCCTGACGAGTACCCTTTCGAACTGGGACCGGACGACCGCAATGACAAGGGTGAGGTGACCGTGTTAAGTTTTGAGGCAGCTTAAGCCTTACTCGAAGCCGCGAGTACATATTCCGCAAAGACTACACCTCGCTTCGCCGCATGCAAAAGTATGGCAGCGTGAATCAAAGAGTCGAAAGCTCGACGAACATCGTGACCGGCTAAGACCAAACTTTCCCCAGAATTTTCGGCATCAATCAGCGCTAATGCTGCCACGGCAAGTGCATGCGTGCAGCCGATACCTGGTTGAAATCCGAACTGTGAAGGGGGTACATAGCACTTATTACTCAACTCATCAATAAATAACAATTCATAAATTTTACACAAAGTCGTGGACACTGTAATTGGACGGAAGCTTGAACACTGTGGCGTCGCACTAGATTCTCTTTTTTCGGAATTGGAGTAAGGTCCCCTATACAAAATGTTGTAGGGACAATGCTAGTGTCAAAAATCATTTGCATTAATAAAAAAATGTGGTTGACAAACAGAGAACTACCATTAATAACATGAAGAGCGCTAACACTGTCAATACCGAAGATCGTTTTCGTTTTAGGCGAGAAATCGCTGTTATGACAGATTCTCGCGAAACTAAGAAATTACAAGCCGGATGTGCGTTAAGAAATTCTGTCAGATCACGCTCAGCCTTAGCTTCAGTCTCGGGGTCGGGTGAAGCAAACTCATTCGTAAAGTGCGTGGACCATTCTGACTCTGGAATATCTGCCGCAGAAAAACTACATTCCGGCTCATTTCTCACAACATTCTTCTAAAGCATTGCCGGATTTATGCTACGACTAGAATAATGGTCTTGTACTTGAATACGGTGGGAAGCAAGCTCAGGTCCGAAATCTTTTTTCACATGTTTACGAATATCATTAATCAAACCAGATCTTGGGCGGCCACAATCACTCCAAAGCCTGTACCAAAACTTTGCTTTGTCACATGCATTAACAAGGGCAGGATTTTTTGACCAATCACGAACTACCGACCCAATTCTAATTTTTTCACGGGGACGGCCGCTTTTTTGGCGCAAATTAGAGCGTGGCATATTTCCGCGCAATACATATCAATGGCCAGTTGAGTCTCAGTTTCGCTTGGCCTCACTGATCTCTGTAGAAGGTTGAAAGGCACATGGATTTTTTGAAGAATCGAATCACACACATTGACATACTTGTTCACATTAATCTTGTCCCAATCTTGAACAATTTTCCATTTAAGTCTGTGTCTGATGTATTATATCTCTGTGTCAGATGTATTGTGATGTCTTTAGACGCTCAGGATGAATTTAGAAAGGTGGAGTCACACTCACACAGCAAGTCAAAGTCTATGAGTTCCGAGTTGGTCGATGATGAATATTCGAGATACAACAAAACTCATTGATTTCGACAAACATATTGGTCAAAGAACCGGTGCATGGTTTCTTATGGTTGCGGACCAGCCTTGCCCTGCCTAATTGGCGTGTTTTTTTTTCAGTCGTACAACGAATCGAGGACGTTCGGCTTCAGTATGCCAGTCTGATCCAAATCTCCAAGAAGATCGAAGGCTTTTTCAGTTTCCCGTTGGCCCTATTGTTTCTTCACGAATTTGTTTTAGCAATGACTGGAGCATACTCAGCTCTAACGGATGCAGTGGGGTTTTGCAATAGTCACACTATCCCCGAACGTCAAAATTTCTTTTGCAACTTACTTGTATATGGAGTTCTCTCGACGATTATCTGCCTGATCAATCTTGCTCTGATGTCAGCTGCAGGGTCGAAGGTTAGAAACGAGGGAAAACACGTTCCGAGACCGTTCCTGGAGAAGCTGGTGGGTGCGGACTTGGCAGTGAAAATAGAGGTGCAGTCGTTCGTAACCCAGGCGCTTTACAGTGACGTCTGCATTAACGCAAGGGGATTCTTTGTCATTCAAAAGTCTCTGCTACCCACGGTAAGGTTTACCTTTCAGTTTACTCGAGATAAGATTCAAGGTTTTTCTTTGATTCTTAACACTAAAATAGTACACAAAACATTGTTACTACTCTGCACTTAAAATCATTTATTTCAGGGACTGAACCTGAAAAAAAGTAAATCGAAAATAAGAGAAGATAAGATAAGACTTAATTGCTCAAAAAAGACAAAAAACCATAGCAATAAAACAATGCACAGTCTATGGAACCGGAAGTCGTACTTTCTGTCCTACTTGCTACGGAACCGATTGTTCTCACGGAAACCAAAGCGTAAGAGATCCATTCCGTGAGACTACCAGTCGAGAAACTGGTGCGACGAAGTTTCCGTGAGCTATGTCGATTTACTACCGGAACATAGGAGCCAGCACATACAAGTTTCCGTCAGTCAATGACGTCGGATCCCAGAGTCGTAGCTCATATGGTTTGTCCCGTGAGAACTCCCGGTTCCGTAGCCCGTAGGATATAAAGTACGGCTCCCGGTTCCCTAGACAGTGCCATAAAACAAACAAAAACAGAATGGAGCAAACCATACTTCATTATTAACCTACTAGAGGCGGAATTTTCAATCTTGCAAAGCGATCCTCATGAATCTTGCCAGCCTCCTCCACATCTCCAGATTGACTACTACCAATCATACTACTCATCCATGCTTCCTAAAGCACCCTCACACAATCTCCAAACCCTTCATGCCTAAGGTCCCTAATTCTTCACATTCACACATGATATATACCACTGTTTCATTCTCATCTCCACACATTGGACAGGAGAACTTCCAGTTAACTTTCTTCTCATCCTAAGCGGTAAACAATTTGCCCCAAGACCAATCTGTCCAAGACTACCAACTTATTTTCCTCCCTTTTTAACCCCACCTTGAAAAGATTTCTTCTTCTTTGAAACTGTGGATTCTGTGGATTCTCTGGTCGAAAACTAAATCCCAGCTATCAACTTCCGCCAGTGGAAAGACAAGATGGGTTAATAAAAAGGATATTTACGTCATAAATTACCGGAAATAAGACGCGCAGTTTGTCTGTGATTTTATTTCTCATGTGACGACAGGCGAGAATTAAGAATGCATAAGAAAAGGCTGGCTACCGAAATGCTAGACGACCAGTATGAACATCGATACAAGAATCTAGAAGAGCTATTAAGGCTGTGGGTGGAGTATTGAGTTGATAGCGACAGAAAAGTCAACACTGCAAATACACTACTGTTTCTTCAAAATATGGGATTTGTTTAACGCTTTCCTAGTCTATTGTGCAAAAGAACAAATTCTTCTGGCAACCATTTTTCAAATACTTTGCCGATAACCAGCGTAACCGTTATTGGGCAGCACGAGGTACACTTTCTACTCTTTTTAATAGCATTACGGTGCGGATTCTCTGACGTAATCTGCATTAAACTTATTAGGCCTTTGACATCCGTTCAGCATGCTGCCGTTCACTGCTTTTTAATTAAAATAAACACTATTTCATAATTTTGGTTTAACAAAACGTCCAGTTTTCACGACACGACTGGCATAGGGTCCCGCATTGGTCAGATCCGACTGGACCGCCGGCATGGTCATTTGACTACTCCGCCTCTAAAATATTCGTCCCGAAAACTATATATGAAACAAACGATAGAAACTATATACGATATCTTTGAACGTGCACATGCATTCCCAGAGATATCTGGTTCCCTTTGAAACTCCCCCGGCAGTGACCGAGACAGATCCAGACTCTTTATACGATCGACCATTGCGACATTGCGAGGTTTTTCTAGGATGTTCCATTCAGACAGATGGTGAAATCTAAACACTGAACAACCCTAAGTACCGCGGTGTCTTACTTTCTCGAGTTACACTATTTTAAAGACTGATTAAGAATATTAGGAAAAAAAAGTACCTTGTCCAATTTGAAGAAGTAAAAGCTATGGAGATACTTGGGTCTTGCCCTATATCTTATTCTTTATTTTACAGATTATTGGATCTGCTGTGACGTATTTAGTGATTCTCCTACAGTTCCGTGGCGATGCAACCATATAGCAGTTCATATGCTAACTTACACATAAGGGACATTTGGAGTCAATAGTCGTCACACCACTACCTTAATAATTTGAAGACAAAAAAGTGTCAAATAGGCTTCACAATTGGTGCTTAGTCAATTTTATACAGTAGCTTTGAAATTTGAATGGTGAGAAGAAGAGTTTACAAAAATACAGAATACAAAAGTAGAGGACACAGTGAAAGAAGACATAACCTTCTCACGAGTCTTGGCCACCAAATTTAGAGTTTCGGATAACGCAGGATTATCCTTCCTGACTTTATTACACGTACCTTCTCTTAGCCCTAACACGCGAAGCAAGAATTACCCGAGATCCAGGCTTCTTCCTCCGCCTATCAAATCCTCAGGGCGATACTTGGTAATTCGTTCCATATTTCATAAAAACCTTTGAACGAAAATTAATTTTTATCTTTGTTTCATATCTTTGTTTTTTTATTCCTTTTGTTCGCAAGTTCCAAGTTAAAATAAAACTGATTGATAGAAATAGCAAAAAGGGAAACGATTGTGTTTTTCTGTTATTTGATTCTCTCATTGTCAACGAGTTAAGTTCGGACATTTCCATATCGATACTGAAATGACAGCTCGACCTATATTGCCATTTTCTCGTTATAGCCGGTTAATACTACCAAGAATAAATAAGGGAAGAATTGAGAACTCACATAACCTCGATGTCAGCATCCTGGATCTCTTTTGGTCCGATCTTATGTATCGGGGGTGGAGCCAGGGTGGAGCTTCTCGTGTTGCCTCTTGCAGTATTAAGTGTTACCTCCAGAGCAAAAGTGATGAAGCAGTCAGAAAAAGCGGGAAGTTCAAACAGTGCTGATTCTGACTTGACTTGACTTGACTTACTTTATTTACTACTAAATACAAAATAAACTATAAAAACACGCAACCGCCCGTGGAAGGCTCAAGAAGCCTGATGATGGACGACTGTAATCCTCTGATTCTCAACCTATATCAAATTTCATAGAAAAAAGAAAAAAAAGAAGGACAAGAACACACTCTCTCAATTAACCTTTAATACCAAAATTTAAAAAGAAAAAAAAAAGAAATCTAAGAAAAAAAAAAAAAAAAAAAAAAAAAAAAAGAAAATTAACTCCCTTCTCCCAATAAATGTTTTTTAAGTTTTACTTTAAATGACCCAATGTGTTCAGCCTCCCGAATGACAACTGGGATATCATTCCAAATAGTCGGAGCTAGATACCTAATTCCGAAAGCTGCACGTGTGGTGTCTCGGTACTCAACAACAAAATTATCCGCCTCTCTAGTCGCATACCTGTGGAGTGAACGATTTGCGCGAAAAAATTCAGTAAAAACTGCAGGACATACATCATTCCAGCATCGATACGCAAAAACAGCAGCTTGATAATCGCGGATCTGACCAATGTTAAACACTCGTAATTTCTTAAAGCATGACGCGGTATCATTCACATTTTCAACATAATTACCAAGAAGACGCACTGTTTTATTTTGTAGAATCTGCACTCTTTTAAAATTTGCGTAGAAATTACTAGACCAAAGGACACAACCATAAGAAATATAAGGCGCAACAATAGTATGATACAATAAGAAAAGAACTGATAATGGTAAAGCATGCTTTAATCGACGCAATATTCCCAGACCTCTAGCAACTTTAGCTGCAACAAGATCACTATGGTTCTTCCAAGATAAATTACAATCAAGCTGGAAGCCCAAATAACGCACTTCATGCACCTGTGACAAAGGCCTACCATTAAAAAATATCTCTCTATCAACACTTGGAGGCTTACCAACTCTCCTAAAAATCATAAAATTAGTTTTTTTAACGTTCACTGACAAAAGCCTCAAACTTGTAAATACATAAAATGACTTTAAGACCCTATTTACTTTCAACAACAAATCATCAAGGGATCGACTAGATACAGTTAAAGCAGTATCATCAGCAAAAGTCGTAATAAAACACTCAGGTAAGTAGAAACGCATTGAATCAACATACACAAGGTACAGAAGAGGTCCCAAAACAGACCCCTGAGGTACACCACACTTCACTTGAAAAGGAGAAGAAAACGCATCATTTAATACTACTTGAATAGACCTACCACTTAGAAAACTATCAAACCACTTCAGATAATTACCACGAACTCCAAGGGATTGTAGACGTTTGAGTAGAATATTAAAATCCACTGTATCGAACGCTTTACTAAAATCAATAAAAATAGTCAAAGGGATTTCACCACGTTCAAAACATTTACTTACAGTATCACAAAGGGAATGCACGGCGTCCGACGTCGAGTGACCTTTCCTAAAGCCGAACTGGGTTTCACTTAACATCCCCGTTTTCATAAGGTGATCATAAAGCCTTTTATGCACAATTTTTTCAAATATTTTTGAAAACAGGGGTAGGATTGATATGGGTCTATAATTTTCAATATCTAGCTTAGAACCACCTTTGTGAAGGGGGATGACTTTTGCCCTTTTAAGCGCATCAGGGAATACACCCGTTTGGAGGGAAAGATTGATTATGTGGACGAGACATGGTAGTAAATAACACATCACCGACTTAAAAGTCTTCAGATTAATGCCATCTGTCCCTGCTGAATTCGATTTGATTGTTTTCACAACCTTCAGAACTTCATCTTCGGTACACGGCTGGAATTCAATTTCATTTCCAATTCCTCTTTCATCCACGAATTCATCTTCCAGTAAATCATTATTAAAATTCACTAACCCTTCCGCCTGTACATTCTGACCAATATAGAGGATTATATGAATGGAAACTAATTTTCAATCTCGGGTCAGATTTGCAGTATGAAGCTTGTGTTATCACGACCCTTCACAAAGACATTGAAGCCCAAGGGAATGCGGCATTTGATGACTCGAGGGAGCAATTAAGCAACTTGAACGTTGAAGGGTAGACCCAAAGACAATAATAGTGGGAAAGACCGGTGAGTTCGCTAAAATCGGGTCTCTGAAAATCGATCGGAACACTGCCTAGCGTTTGGACTTTGTCCGATTTCGAGCGGTAGATGATTAATAGCATCAAAGCAAGAGGGCGTGAGTAGGCAATGTCCGTCAACATTAATTGATTCGAAATCGTCAATTCAACTTTTTTTTCCATAAAAAAGCTATTTATTCTTTTCCTACTTGTTTTTTATTCCAATTAAAGAGGAAATCTGAATGGAGAGAGGATGCTCATCATAAACGAAACGGGAAAAAATCAACAAAACGTGCTTTGATGATTATTCTGCGGAGAGCGATGGAAGAAAATATCAACAGAGCGATTTTTTAACGAAAGAACATCCGCTAAACGGCGCTAATTGTTGTGACTCATGGGGCTTACGGGAGTTTCCGGTCTTTCCCACTTTTCTGTCTTTGGGTAGACCGAACCTGCATGCATTTAGTTCAGATTCAGTAGGATCTGTGTGAACATTAATAATTTTATTTTGGTCTTCTCAGGACTGTACAGAATCGCTTCTAGGAAAGGTATTAAGCTTGGACAGTTTAGGGTATTTAGCTGTCGAAATGTACTCAATGAGTTACTATGTCTCGTTTTTAAGTTGTACTCCCGTGTAGTTGCGAAAAACAGTAGCTAAAGTCCTGATTTTAAACTAATGATTGCTGAGTGTACGATATCTTTCAAGACGTCTCAATTTGTGATAACAAACAACCTATTATTCTTGGTCAAAAATGTATATCATTATCTCGGATAGCTGCACTTTACATCTGCCTCAATTTGTCATTGTCTATGCTATTAACAGTCCGCCTTTTCGTCATGTTTTTTTATTCAGTATCATATTTTTAAATTAATTCAAATTTGAATTTGGGCATAGCTGGCGAACTGTACTTAAAGAGTTGTTATGTTTTGTTTTTAATTTGTACTCTGTACACAAAATTCAGTTCCTAACAGTTATCGGTTAGTTGCGAAAAACAGTTGGCTTGAAGGACTTCCTAATTATAAATTTTAATTGATGACTGAAACAGATTATTCTTTGGCATCATTCAAAACGTCTACATTTGAGATAACAACTTATTAACTTTGGTCAAACTATATATCATTATCTCGGGTAGCTGGCTAAATGTTTCACTATTTATCCTATTAACAGTCTTTTTTTCATCACTAACAATCTGCCATAGATATTACACGAATGATTTGTGCGAAAAAAAGTAAAACTTTCTTCCCACTTCGCCAGAGACGGATATTCTAACTGAATTTCTAAGCCTAGAGTAAAAACATTTGGAAGCATGTCCCTTCCTTCTTTAAACTTTTTTGTGTTCAGTCCAACGGCCCTTTACTGCCTTTATTTTCGTCATCCTTGAATGTAGGATTGCACGACTTCTATCATCTCACTGTACTTTAGACACTTATCTCGTCTTTTAAACTAGTGGTAGCTGCGATTTGTTGGAGGGAGAAGAGCAAAATGTCGGCCTCTTTCTGTTTAATTTGAATTCGACGCACTTTCTTGACGCGAAGTACGGCGATCAGAGGAAATAGCGCCAATAATTACTCTGTGGTCAGGACAGGCGCCGAATAGGCTCCACCCCCGCTACTTGAGAATCGGGTAGAAAACAACGTCGCATGATTGAAGTCTTCTCAATTCTTCCCTTATTTATTCTTGATACTACTCAACTAAAGTACTATTTACGCAGGATTCCGGAATTAGTCCGATACTCTGGAGATACCTCCGGAAATCTATTGCAGCTTCATTTAGGCAGTGTCTACCGTTCCCGCATCTGGGAATCGGTACTCCACACGCTATTGTTCCCGTTCGTCGGTGATTCGATGAGTTAGGAGCCAATGTTCCTATACAGATCGGGAATCTAATTGCCCAGGGCTAATCTTAGTGAACCTGCGAGGTGAGTGAGAGGAAGTGATCTTGGGATATATTTCCACTTTTCGTGGATTCTTTTTCGAATCTTTGGTTACGCAAGAACCGCTCCTATTTAACCCTTGCAAAAATAAAAATGGAACGCGCACCTAGACACATCATTAGAGTTCGGGGGTATCATTGCAGTGGCCAGCTTCAGAGACGACTAGAGGCTCATTCGCCTCCTTTGGTGCTTCTAGAGTCTAGAGACGAGGTTATGAAGTCTCTCAGCCCCCAATCAAGTATCCTGGCAGAATAGCAGTACACTATCGTCACGGACAGTTGAGAGACGACTGTGGACTCTCTCGACGGCCTGGATAAGAGGTTCTAAGGTCCAAGGGTCCCAACTTTTGCAGTATCCTGGCAGTAAGCAATCACAGAAGCGGATCAAAAGCTTTTTGGAGACATCTTCGTCCAGAAGGTCAGTATAAAGAATTTAATGTGAATCTGAAAAACTGACAGACAGAGGAAATCCTTACCATGAAACTATGAGACACAAGAACAAAAGAAATAAAATTAGGAACAATAAAAAAAGAAAGAGCATAAAACTAAAGGGTTTTAGGTCATCGTGCTTGGGAATTACTGTTATAGGTTGCCCAACTGAGTGGCCTGAAAGGAGTGTCCTTCCTTTCAGCTCACTTAGTTTCCCGTGAAGTCTTTCAGTCTGAGAGCGTTTAACGAAGGCGTAGATCTGTTCGAATAATTCTCGCCAAGTTCAGGTTCAGGACACGTTTATTGATTTTTCCTCACTGATATGTTTTCACTTCCAATCGCCACTGTGATCTGCTGCGATCTGCTTAGAAAATGACTAGAAAAGCCTTTTCATAGACTCTTTTTCTGACGTCATATTCCTTGCTCAACTCCCACTGACGACCTGCTCAGCTCCTCGTGCTTGCAAATCCTGGATTGGTTTTTATTTGGTTTCAGTTCAGAAACAACATTCCTTTTAAGTCTGACTCGGTTTCAAAGGTTCGGAAACAACATTCCTTTTAAATCTTAGTTTAAAAAGTAAACAAGATGAGAGCTTTGAATTTGCGGATGATAAAGATACAAAGACCCTTCGTAACAAGCAAGATACTATCATAAGAAGCATATCCGATATTTTGTAAAATCAACATATTGAAGTTCACTAAATAGAATTTTATGATGTCCGCTTTTGCCTCGTCCTAAAGAACTAGTGTAAAACAAACAACATCCGTTTACTTAAAAGGAGCTAATTGGTATCCTGGAAATGGGAAGACGACACTTCCCCTTTTCTTTCTGCAATTCCTAACACCAGCCACCATTATTCATACAGATTGGTACTAGCTTACCCGGTTGCGATTGAGATGAAATCAACCATTTATTTGATTATTCGATCCGAATTGAGAGAGGACTTCGACAAGGAAGAATTCTTTCGCCGGTTATATCCAACATTGCGCTTGCAACTTGTTTGAAGACACTAGTACTTTTATTTTCGATCTTTTAATTTATCATGGTTGAGATCCGCGGATGATGTCCAATTATTTAAGCTGTTCTCTAGTTAGTCGGTATGGACTTCCTGGGAAGATCGTTGGAACTTTATGACTTGAGACTGAAGCACGAGAAGCGTAAATTCCTAGTTTTAGGTACAAAGTTAAGTAGTTTTGTTGTATATGTTGTACATATATATATTACTGGTACGGGAGTTAAGGCTAGTGAGTTGTTTACATATTTATGGTACCCTGATTTAGGCTGAATGATCCTTGATTGCCTGAAATAGTTTTTATCTCGAAAGACTCTCGCTCCAGAATGTTTTAACACAACTAATCGGTAGCTCTGTCTTCCCATTTCTGACATTAGACCACACATTAGACCTTCACATTTGACCTCACATTAGACCTTCTTTTGTAGTGGCTGTCCAAGCATAACTGATTTCAATCAAATCGGTTGATGATAAATGGTCTAGGTTTGAAGGATCCGATCCGAACTTAAATGCCAGTTAAAGTCATCTTGGCCACCATCGGAGCAGAACCTAGGACTTCTAAAGTTACTGCCCTGTTCAAAATTTTATTTCGTCGATATAGTTTGTATTTTTATTTGGATATATAACAGGTTGTCTTATTTTGAGTTTTACGGATGTTAAAGATGTTAGAACTTCAAACTGAATTATTGAAAGAAGAGAAAGAATAATTTAATTTAGCAAATTACTATCGACAAAAAACTATGCAACAGAAAAAAAAGAAAAGAGAGCAACAACCAAAAAGGCAGACTATTTTTTTTTTAATTAAGTTGCAACAATAGGATTGGTTGGTGGTAGGATTAGTGACGACACTTCCAAATAAAACATAATGCTAAAAGTAAGTTAGAAATAACTGGACGTGTACATCGAGGCCCGCTTTATAAACTTTCGATTTACAACATTTTTTTCTTCCAGAACTCCTTTGTCATCTCTTTATTGTAGTCTCAGGGAGTCTGTCACATTATACGGGTTTAAAAAGAAACTAAAAACTGTCCACTTAAATAGGAGTAGGAGGTCTCTTCTGTGTTTCTTTTTTTTCTTTACAGTTGTTCGGGGTGGGTGGCTGAATCTGGCAACGAGTAAATGCTACGGATTTCTCTTGTGCATTGTCTTTCATGTTTATTTGTTTTTTTCTAAGTGATAGGCTAGTTGGATAATTGTGAGTTGTTAGGTCTAGTTATTTATTTATTAGATATACTTGGTATTAGTAAATCGCAGCAAAATTTCTTAGGACTTTCTTTAACTGCAATAAAATATTATTATATGTTAAGTTTAATTTGATTTTAAGACTAAAAAACCTACCTACCTACCTTCCTAACTACCTACCTATAGATCGTCAATCAGATCAGACTTAGAATGTAAATCTTAAATAACGGAATGTCCTTCAAAGTTGTGACTGATAGATGCACTCCATTTTTAATAGTCCCAATGTCATTTCCACGAAATAACACCGGTTGAGTTAAAGTGAAAAGAGTAACAAGTAGATACTGCTAAATATTTCTCAGCTTTTTCTTAAAATACAATTTATCTACTAAATTTTTGTTTATTTTGAGCTTAGCTCAGTAACCTGCGGCATGGCCGGGACTCGAATCGAGTCTTGGTCTGAAATCGCAACCTGGGTACGAGTCTTGACATGAAAACGCTAAAGCATTGTCCTAATAGGTGTAATAAGCTGAATAACACTATACGCGATATTTATGTCTTAATACACACGCCCGTTCAAATACGAACCAGAGAGGTTCTTATCAATGCAGCGTTCAGTGTTGCCGCGCTCATACAGTTTTTCAAGTTTCTGAAGATCAGAAAAGTGCTCTTAGTGTTACTTTAAGTACACCAGTACAATTTGACGCCCAATATATTGTAAAAAGCAAGTAAATCTACGGATGGACAGCACAAGTCCTTGAACTAGCAGTAAGCAGTCGCAACAGAACAAAACGGTTTATTTTTTAGAAAAGTTGTTTCTTCAGCTTCCACCAAAGTAGAACTTTAGTGCTTCCCGTGGCAACCCTGACGACGCTGCTCTTTCCTCGGCCCGCTGGCGGAACCAACCAAGCGATCTGATTGGCCCTGCATAAGCCAGAATAGAGCGCTAGTCTATTTTCCTTTATTCACCTTATTACAGCGCGCTCCGAGGAAAAGAGGAATCTGTAATAAGCTTTATACGCCGTAATACACCTTACAACACCAATTAGGACAATGCTTAAAACGCTTCTAAAACTCTAACTTTAACAAATCTGCTCGTTTGAGGCACCCACACTCCTAAAGCATTTTTAACTTTCTCTTAGCCAATTTTATAATTTTCCATTTCATTTTAAGTCATCTATAGATTTGTCGCAAGCTATAAATAGTATTTTTTTCCAAATCAGTATTACTCATAATTTTTATTTTCATTTAGAATTTATCTACAACATTTTTCATGTCCGACACTGTTTTATAAACCCACACAGACATCCCTACCTTAACTAATTTACTATAACAGAAACACTTCTCTCATTAGCAACTAGTTAGGTATGACCACTACAGAATGAAGACTATAAATCCTGAAATGAAGTTCGCAGTTGCGCTACTGTGCGGATGTGCTGCCACGGAACTGTAGGAGAATTACTAAGTAAGTCACAGCAGATCCAACAATCTGAAAGCAAAAATGGAAATAATGGTCGAGTGTCTCGATAGTATATAGTTTGTTAAACTGCACTGTCAATATTGTTTCTTTCCCAATATCCCGAATTTTTCTCGTTTTCGTTCTCAGCTTATATGTTTCCTTTACGAAAGTTGCAAATCTCGAGACAGACCGATTTTCCTAGGGAATGGCTACAAAGGTACGCATAACGTAGGACTCTAGACGTCTTGAGGACCAACCACTGTGGGACTCGGGGAGGGATTTTTCGTGGACCCCGGAAATATTTCGGTATACATGACTGCAGAACTCATGGCCCGACATGATGGAGGAGAACCCCAAAGTGTTAAAAAGCTGGCACGCAAACTAAAGAGTGGCACGGCATACTAAAAGAAGGTAGGTTTTTAAACTTTCTTCTACAACTCGCATTCTGACCGATTAGTTCTCGAGAATGGTTCTTGTGAAACAAGACCAAAGGTTTCCATGGGCTCCCAAAAATTTGACTTGACTTTTTGATCCAGACAATCGGGTCTTTTAAATGTGTTCAAATAGTGCATACAACGGATACGTCAGCTACGATTCTTCATCACTGATATTTCGGCCCTTCTTAGCAAGGGTCCTCGGCAGGCTGTCAATCTTCTGGGTCAGCGTCGGGGATTCAGATTCAGATTCAGATTTTCAGATTCAGAGATTTTTTAATTCACCAAAGAAACACAACTACTCATACAAAAAACTAAACAACCACATAAAAGACAAAAATCCTGTGGGTGGCTGTATCTTCTAACCACCTTTAGCTTAAAATTATTCAATAAATAATAACACAAAAAGTAATCTAATATATTTTCAAAAAAAAGAATAAAGAGGTAAAGAAAGAGAGGAAAAAAAGGAAAGAAAAATGATTCCCTCGTCAAAACCTACCCACCGCCCCCTATCTCACCTTCCCCCACCCCACCTCCTCACTCCCCGCCTCCCTACACCCCTTCCGAAAACCCACAAAACTCATCCACCTTTTTCAATTTAAAATTTCTTTAACTTTTTTTTAAACAAAATTAAGTTACCGGCCGCTCTACTACTATCCGGGAGACCATTCCACACTGAGACAGCGATGTTTCTAATAGAGAAACCTGACCTCGTTGAGTGTCGGATTTCATGAACCAGATGGTCACCATTTCTGGTAGCATATTCATGGTAAAAAGAATTCTGGGAAAACATATTCCAGAAGTACTCAGGGGACAACTTATTTAAACACTGAAATACAATAACTGAGAGCTGGTAGTCACGATGTTGTCCAACATTCAGAACACCAAGCTTTTATAACATGCAACACTATTTTCACACAGGTGCAATTCACCGAGTACTCTCATTGCTTTTATACTATTTTATACTATTTGAATCCTTTTGTAATTACTTATGAAGTTACTGGCCCATACCGGGCACCCGTAACCAATATAGGGTTCAAGAATGAAGCTATGTATAAGCTTCAGGGTTGAGACTGGAAATGTATGTTTCAGTTTTCGGATTATCCCTAGACCTCTAGAAGCTTTGGCTGATATTATTTCACTGTGTTTGTTCCAGCTAAGGTTGCAGTCGATATGGAATCCAAGGTAAAGCTAAGTTCTCACTGCCCAGTGATTTTTGCTGGCCAGATTTAAAATCTGGCCAGTTTAAAAGCTGCCGTTTTTTTGTTCTCACTGCATAATCTGGAGTGAACAACAAGAGCTGTAGATTTTCTCCTGGTCGAAAGTCTTTCAGTGAGTCAAATTTTCTTTTTAAAACGCTTGCTAGTTCTTCGATTGAAACACCGAGTCCTTCATGTAAAAGTTCACTCTCTGCAATATAACGTTTTTTTTTTCGCTGATCTTTGTAGTCCGCCCTGGGTGAATCCCAGAGCCAAGGGTAGCTCATACAACCGATAACTAGCAGTTCAACATTGCTACCGCTCCACTTTATCTTTTCAGTTATCTTCAGTATTTCTACAATTATTTATATCTTACAAATCTTTTCTACTAAAAAAGCCGGCGATTTGAAGAAAACTGGCCAGCGTTTTTTGCTGGCCAGTAAATATCAAACTCAGTTTGATCAGAAAAACTGGGCAGCAAAACGAAAAATCGGGAGAAAAAAGCTGGCAACAAAAAAAACTGGCCATTAACTGGGCACTAATAATATTTATTTATTACCCACTTACATCAAAAAGATTAATAGTGGAGTGTAAACTTGAAGAAGGAAAAAAAACGGAAAAAGACGTAAAACAAAAACGAAAGTCAATAAAACATTAATCAAACAAACGGATCAAACCGTGGTGAGGCGACAAACGTCGATACGCTGGTTCTGAGAGCTTTTTGTGTAGGTCAGTCAACTTCTCAGTAATATTCGGAAGATAAAACTTTTTAACTATCTTTCGATTCTTGTACCACAGAGGAAGATAGAGAAGAAATTTACAGAATCGGAAGTAAGAAGATCGAATATCACTAATATCTTTTTTCTTACATATAGGGTAAAGCCCAGAAAGGTAAAGAACAGAATGATCGGAGAAAGTAAAGCTTACCAAGGGCGACACGATTGTATTTCCCTCGATTGGCTACAATTTTAGAGTAACCAATCTGGATTTTCACTCTAGCATCCCGGACAGCGCGTTCCCGAAGAGTTTTAAGATTTTTTGTAAGTGTAATACCCAACCACCGGATCGAATCTATATGAAGAATAGAGAAATTTTGAGAGCTTAGAGGTCTAGTAGAGGAAGGAACGTTGAAAGAAAGATACTCGCATTTATCAGCATTAAGCGAAAGACCGATTTTAGTAAAAGAAGAAGAAACTTTATGAACCATCTGCGATAGACTGAGTTTAGACCGGCTAATTAGAAGAATGTCATCAGCACAAGCAAGGTAGGAGATATCACTCAAACCAACAAAACACATAGAAGAAATATCCTCAAGAATACCAGAAATACAAAATTTGAAAATACTTGGAGATAACACTCCACCCTGCCTTACGCCGCGACGAACAAGAATATTAGAAGATGAAAGGGCACCTTTAGTTTTAATCCGGAGATAGGAATTACCATACCAAAACTTTAGAAGAAAAATAACAGAAAGGTTAATACCATGACTATAAAGAGAGTAAAGAGCCTAACTATGTAGAACACTATCGAAAGCCTTGGAAAGATCGAGAGCACAAATATGAAGACCATAACCTTTAGCCGAAGCATCTTTGAGAAGGGAAGCAAGAGCACGGTGAGCGTGCTGGCAGCCAATGCCAGTCTGAAAACCAAACTGATTCTCCCCAAAATTAGCATTAATGCTTATGAAAGGAAGTAGGATATACTCAAGGATTTTACTAAAATTACAAGCAACCGTAATAGGCCTGTAAGAAGAACAATCCAGCGGAGTCTTACCTCGCTTAAGTACAGAAGTGACAGTTCCACACAAAAAGCTGTCAGGAACAAGGGAACAGCAGAGGCACATTTGGAAAAACAACTGTAAATGGAAAAACAAAGACGGGCAATTTATTTTTAGATGACACGAACTGATACCGTCAACATCTAAAGAGCTTGATTTCAGTTTCTTAACGGAAGCAATTACAGCATCAGCTGGCATTATCAGCATCAGCAGGAACAGCAAACTGGACAGTGAGGAACAGCAAACTGGACAGTGAGAACTTAGCTTAACGGAAGTCGTAAACTTGTTGGATAACTTCAGATCCATATATAACTACAGAATCCATTGGGGACAGAGACCCAGTTCTGCTAAAAATCACGAAGCTGGTCTTCTTTGCGTTGATAGCAAGGCAACTCAGACTAATGAAGACACGGAGAAGGAAACAAACCTGTAATAAATAACTGAAGCTTCTACCGATTAAAATATCTTCTTAGGGCAAACTGTAAAAAAAACTAGTCCTGAGGTTTAATTTTTGACACTGCCGTTGTTTCTGCTGCACGATTGGGGCGATGACAGGAAATGTTTTTTTCTGTATTTTGATCAACTTCGGTTTTGTTATTAACAAGGGACTGAAAAATTAAATGTTATTTCATTAACCGCGTTCCACGTTTCTACAACGGAGTACTCGCCTATATCTATTACTTTTAATAATCACTGCAAGGAAAAACTAGTGCTGAGATTTAATTTTTGACACGGCTGCTGTTTTGCTGCACGACTGGGGCGCCGACAGGAAATAATTTTTTTCTGCATTTTGATCGAATTCGGTTTTGTAGTTAATAAGTGACTGAGGCTTAAATTTTCTTCCCTTAATAGCCCCGTCCCACGTTTCCGGTAGGGAGTACTCGCCTATATCTCGGTTAATGCCTGCTCGGTTTTTCTTTGGGAGCGTTCCAGTAGCTTATTATTAGTTACGATCGTTACTATTCTTGTTATTATTGCCGTTCCCGAGCCCGCCGTAATAAGTAACTCCCACTTATTATTTTCGTTCCACGACTGTTACGATCGTTACAATTTACTTATGATGTTCGAGAGCATCATAAGTGATAATAACTATCGGTTCTGCAGGAACTCCCGTAAGAGTGATGACGTATGTCCGCGTTGTTATTATTTTCGTTCCAGAGAGCGTGGTAACCACGACAATACGGCGCTCGCCCCTCCTCTTATCATCGTAACTTGTAATAACTTCACTGGAACGCTACCTTTATCTCAACGACTTCTCGATTAGTTTGATGGAGTCCAGTGCACGTTGCAAGAATTTGACCTTTTTCAAAATACACTGAACGGGATGGGTTTTCGAAAACATTTTCTGCAAGTGCAGATTTGAAAGTACAGTTATGACGGTGTCCGTTGGAGAGGGCGTGGTCAATTTCTTGCTCATACTCTGCAAGTCGTTTTCCGAAAGTTCTCTTTGTCCTTCCTACGTAACGCTTTCCGCAATCACAGGGTATTGAGTAAATGCCTCTTTGGTACTGATTTGGGACTTAATCTTTTCCGGAGTTTAGGTAAGACAGCAAAGTATTTTGGTTTCTGTGAAAGACTTGGATGTTGTATTTTTTCAAACTTTTGGACAATTTTTCTGCCACGGACGTACGGAAGGTAAACGCGGGCATTTTTTTCTTCTGCCTCACCATTATTAGTGGAACTTACAGTGTCTTTGGGGGCTGAATGCAGCTTCAGTCGTCTTCTGATAATCTGTTCAACCAGTTGAACGGGGTATTTGTTTCCAAACAGGACGTCACGAATGTGGCAAAGCTCGTCATCTAGGAGATCTTCGTCGCTAAGTTTAGTGGCTCGATCGATAACTACTCCTCGTTTCAAATATTCTGTTTGGCTGGCTGGTGAGGGAAATTGAAGAGATCGCTTTCAGCATCGCGCCGATGGTTCCAAGTTTCTACAAACGTTATGCTGATGATGGTTTCACAGCATAGGAAGGCCAAAAAACAGACATTGTGAGTTTCGTTGACACTTTAAACTCAATCCAACCGAACATCCAGTTCACGACTGAATTTGAAAATGATACACAGAAGCTGCCATCTAGGTAGATGCTTTGATTGCTAACAGTGAAGGAAGTTTTGTCTGCTCAGTCTACAGAAAACCCACCCACAACGGTCTATACCTAGCATACGATTCCTACCAGACAGAATATGTGAAACGAGGAGCAGTTATCTCACTAGTAGACCGAGCCATCAAAATTTGCGACGAAGATCTCCTAGATGACGCACTTTGCCACATTTGGGACGTCCTGTTTGGAAATAAATACCCCGTTCAAATGACAACACGCACCGGACTCCATCAAACTATTCAAGAAGCCGATAAAGAAAAACCGAGCAGGCATTAACCTAGATGCAGACAAGTACTCCCTACCTGAAACGTGGAACGGGGTTATGAAGGGAAGAAAATTTAAGCCTCAGTCCCTTATTAACAACTAAACCGAAATCGATCAAAATGCAGACGAAAATGTTTCCTGTCGTCGCCCCAGTCGTGCAGCAAAAACAGCGGCCGTGTCAAAAATTAAATCTCAGCACTCGTTCTCCGTGCAGTGATTATTAAAAGTAATGGAAACAGGCGAGTACTCCGTTATAGAAACGTGGAACGCCGTTATTAATGAAATAATATTTAATTTTTCAGTCCCTTATTAATAACAAAACCGAATTTAATCAATATACAGACCTGGCCTTTCCTGGCATCTCCCCAATCGTGCAGCAGAAATAACGGCCGTTGCATAAATGAAATCTCAGGACTACTTTTTTCCTTACAGTGGTATTTGAAAGTAGTTTGCCCTAATAAGATATTTAAAGTCGGTAGAAGCTTCAGTTATTTATTAAAGGTTTGTTTCCTTCCCCGACGTTGACCCAGCAGATTGACAGCCTGACGAGGACGCTTGCCATGAAGGGCCGAAATATCGCTGATGAAGAATCGTAGCTGACTTATCCGTTATATACACTATTTGAGTATGTGTTTCAAAGTCAGCATGGGCTCAAAGAACGTTTGTCTTTTTAAAATATACGGTCTTTGCCAGACTCTTTTAAAATTTTTACTATTTATCCCTAATCAGCCGCTTGAAAAAAGCATAAACGATACCACAGTGGCGTTTTATTGACCAATAACGGCTAATCATCTGAGAAAACCAAGCTCAGATATGGATTCAGCATGTATGTTTACCCTTATATCTTATATCTTCTTTAACGAAATTCCTTGCTTTAACTCTGTTCCGGGCGTAATTCTTTTCCGGAAGGAACAGAAAGTTCAGATATGAGTTCAGTCTGTATTTAATGTCGACTCGTACTCCAAGCCTAGTAGCTCTAAAACTTAGCAAAATGTATGCAGACCAAAACAGATGGTGACACCATGTGAGGCAAGCCAACGATGCAGTTTGACGCTCTAATGGTTCAGCTAACCTTCTCGGTGTTACTTTGAGGATTACTTGCAGGATACTTTGCAAAAAATAATTTCAGTAGTCGAGGTTTTTACAATTTTCGGTTGAATAACTTGTCTGACAAGAAATTAAAGTTCAAAAGTGGATTCATCGTGTGTTCTTACCCCCGATAAGACTGCCCTGTTCGACTTCAGAATGAACTTTGATTTTCACAAAATTTTAATTTTTGACCGGATCCGAGCGAAATACTTGTGTTGCGAGAAAATTAGTTTCAGATCTGCATTCACCATCTGTTCAGATAAAACTTTTACTTCTACTAAATTTTCCGGTTTTGACCGGATTCTGGGCGAATTGTTTTTCCGGAGAGCAAAGATTTTCATATTCAGCATGTCTCCTTAGCTATAAATCGATCCTCGAATCAACTTCAGATTAAGTCTTTCCTTTTAACACAGTTTTTGGTCTTGGTTGGATTCCGGGCGAACTATTTTCCCTGCGGGAAAAAAAGTCGTAGACAGATTCAGCATGTCTCCTTACTCAGAAATCTATCTCATCAGCTTTAAAAAATAATGTGCCCCTTAATTTTGACCCTCTCCCCCACCCCTAAATATAGAGCTACGGAGCTCATCTACGAAGCTGACCTGTCCTTTGACCCAAATAATCCCTACACCAAGTTTGAACAAAATATCTCATTCCCTTCAAGAGTTATAGTGCTTACAGATGGATGGACACCCTTTTCGAAGTCAAAGGTATCCTGTCACTTACATTTTTGGATCCCAAAAAGGGGCAATAAGCATGTTCTAAGTGCCTTTTCTCCGGAGTTTCTTAAGGCATGCTAGTGTGAAAATTATCAAGGTTCAAGCATGCCTTGAGACCCTTTCGTGTCTTCTCATAGCATCCTCGCTAAAAGAAGGGATGAATCGGAACTAGTGGCAGTTTGCAACTCCAGGGCCGAAAAGAAGCCACGTTAGAACATGGGTCCTGCCCCTTAAGTTTTCATGCGAGCACACGCAAATTAGGTACGAAACAGAGCCTAAAAGAAGGCAAGCCAGAACACGGGTCTTAAAAGAAGGAATTTACGGTGCGTGAAGATATGGCATAACCTGGTATAAACGGTATCAGGTGAGAGTTATTAACTCAAGATCCTAGAAGAAGGCGCGATCAAACGTTAGTCCTTCCTCTTTTTTCATGCAAACAAGCTCAAAAACTAAAAGAAGGCACGTAGAACACGGGTCCTAAAGAACGCATAGGCGGTGTATGCCTCCTGGTGCACGCATGTCTTCAATGTGATATGCCGTGCCTCTTTCTAGTACGCGTGCATCTTTTTGGTAGGCGTGCCACACTTTAGTACTCGTCCCCCCTGCACCATGCCGTGCCGTGCTGTACCTGTTTTTAGTGGACCCTGATGGTCGGGGTCGAGATTGTGTTCGCAGAGTGGTCAAATGTTCCTTTTGGGGACCCAACTCCCCTTTCATACCTCGAGATTCCTAGGGCAAGCCACTGCCCCGAGCTCTCTGCAATCCTATTAGGCTTATTTTACTCCCGGCATACTGTGGCGTCTGGGAGTAAATCCGGCTATCCTCGCAACAGTATGTGAGGATAGCCGGTTAGGCTTGGGTAAAATGGCAATACTGGACTAGTCATTGCGGTTTTCCTTTCTGATTTCAGTTTTACATTATTTTACATGCTTACATGATAGACTAGCATTGGTAAATGGCTGGCTAAATACTTTCACAACTTCCCTTCCTTAACCTTGTCACCCCCCCCCCTCCTTTGAGGAAGTTACTCGTTGGGATTTAGTAAACCTTACCGTGGGTAGCAGAGACTTCTGTACGACAAAAAATCCTCTGGCTGTGATGATGACGTCACTGTACATCACCTGGATGACGAACGAATCGACTTCCATTTTCACTGCCAAGTCCGTACTCAGCGGCTTCTCAAAGAAAGGTCTCGGCACATCTTTCCCTTCGTTTATAACCTTTGACCCAGCGGCTGTCATCAGAGCAAGATTTACCAGACTAAGAACCGTCGAAAGAAATCCGTATATCAGTAAATTGCAGTAGAAGTTTCGTCGATGAGGGTTAGCATGACCCTGACAAAACTCTACTGCATCTGTGAGAGCTGCGTACAATCCTGTCATTCCTACTACAAATTCATGAAGAAACAACAGGGCCAACGGAACACTGAAAAAGTCTTCAATCTTCTTAGAGACTTCGACCAGTCTGGCGTACTGAATCCTGGCAGCCTCGATTCGGTGTAGCACTGAAAAAAATAATTCGGTAAGGCGACAAGTCTAAATATACCCCACACCCCCAAAAAGAAATCAACTTCAGTGGAATCCCACTGAAGATTCTTATGGATTTTGGCTGATAATACCTGTTAGCCCTCGAATCACTCCCATTCCCGCCGAAGGCCGTTTTTCAGATCCCAAACGCAAGTGGGCGGATACCTGTGACAACGCAAAAGTTCTCCGTTCGTCTGTCCGTCTATCCGTCTGTCGATCAGTCTGTCAGCACGATAACTCTGGAAGGGAATGAGATATTATGATGAAACTTGGTGTGGCGATTCTTTGAGTCAAGGGAAAGGTCGAGTTCGTAGATTGACTCTGTAGCTCTATATGTAGGGGTGGAGGAGGGGGTCCAAATTGAGGGACAAACAAAATATTTTTAAACATCTACTGAGTTAGTCGAATTAAGGGGTAAGAAGTCATGCTGAAAACGATTATGAAAACCCTTTTCGGAGAGAGTTTGTTAAAAGTAAAAGTTTTTTTTTAGTCGATTAAATGTTCGTCTAGGGGTAAGAAGACGTGCTGAACACTCATGTGAAAATCATTTTCTACCCGGACAAGTAGTTCGCCCGGGATCCGTGAATTTACGGAATTTACGTGAACTTCCCTCTGCTGTCTTGACACAACTGGTTGTATCTTCTTACATCGCAAGAGATTTACCATGTTGTCCGGGATACCATAGTTGCGAAGGAGCTTCCAGAGTGACTGGTGGTTTACTGAGTAGAAAGCCTTTCCAAAATCGATGAAGATCATGTAGAGTGTATTGCGCTATTCGCAGCTCTCCTTCGTGAGCATTCGCAGGGTGAATATCAGGTATGTGCAAGAGCTGTTTGGGCGGAAGCCATGCTGCTCATAACGCAGGTATTCATCTAGGTGACGCCGTATTCGCGACAGGATAATGTGGGAAAACAATTTGCCAGGGCTCGAGAGCAGGCTGATGCCTCGCAAGTTTTTACAGAGCGCGGCATCGCCCTTCTTGAAGAGCTTTACTAGCGTACTCTGGCGAAAGTCTGAGGGTACTTTTACTGTTGTCCGGATGGTTCCATAGAAGTCTTTCCAATGGGTGATACAGGTGTCTATGGAGCATTTCAGCGTTTCTGCTGTGATTCCGTCGTCTTCTGGTGATCTTCCATTTTTCGGCTTTCTGACCACCTTTCAGAATTTCGCCTTCAGTCGGGGGCTCGGTGTTAACATCGAGGGAGATCAGTGGGTCTTTGGGGATGGAAATTGGCTCATCCGGGGTTAGTTTGTTCAGGATTTTGTCCAAGTAGTTAAACCCATACCTATTTCTTTTCTTCGAAGTTTGTAACCACTACGCCGTTTTTATCCTTCAGCGGGCCATTGCTGGCTCACTTCTTCCCGATGGTCTCGTTCGTTATCTTGTACAGCGACCTGTTGTTTCCATTTTGGCAGCTTGTTCAGCTTTTGCGGCTTTTGCTTCATAGGAGTGGTGTTTGTCTCAGCGCGCGCTTTTTTCGACAGATATGTCAATCCGTTTATAGTTCTCGTTTTTGTAGAAGGGATTCGCGTCATGGTAGACACAGAACAGAAATTTCACGACTTTCCTCTCATCTATGAGCTGCCAAGAGCGGTCCGATAGCCACTGGTTCTTGGGTCTCTCACAGTGCTCAAGAACCTTGCTGGCTGGTTCATTGTAGAGGTTCTTAATGTGGTCCCATATTATCTCTTGGTCGTCTTGATCGCTGATGTAGAGTGCTTGGAACTTGTTGCAAAATTCGGTAACAAAAACTTGCCTTGTCGTTCGATCTAGAAGATCTGGAAAATATTAAACTGGGGTTCTGACTTCGGTGCCTTATTCTCTTTCTTTTTAACTTCAGGGAGAATTGGGTTACTAGCAGGTTGTGGTTTGATCCAACGTCGGCGCCTCTACATGCTTTCACATCCTGTATACTTAAGCGGAACTTGCGGTGACATGACAGTGGTCGATCCGATTTCTGACTGCTCCACCAGGGGAGGTCCATGAATACTTTGTGGGAAGAGGCTGCCTTCTATCACCAGATCATTGGCCATTGCAGATTCGATCAGCATAGTTCCATTCTCCTTACGCATGCCCATGCCGTGGCTACCGAGTGACGGTGGGTAGTAGGATTCACCGTTCCCAACGATGGCGTTTAGGTTACCGAGAACGAACGTGATGCCATGCTTCGGAATGTTATTGACCACTTCCTGTGAAGTCTGGTAGAGTTCTTTTTTGGCCTCAACTTCTCTGACGTTAGTGGGGGCGGAGCAGACTACTACAGAGAGTTTTGCTTCACAACCCGTGAAGCATGCTACGAGTATTCTTGGCGATATGGTAGTCCATTTCAAGAGAGATCTAGAGGTTTCACTCGTCAGGATTGTTGTCCTGTTCAAGCCTACTTTCGGCGCCGCTGTAGACGATCGTAGAAGGGTCGTCGAGCTGTTTCTTTCCGGAGCCGGTCCGTCTCACTTCGGACAGTGCCAGGATGTCTAGATGGTATCTGCGCATCTCCTGGAGTACTTGTTCCGTCTTCGATAGTTGAGAAATTGTGAGGACATTCCAAAAACCAAATTATTTTTCTCCTCAGCCCTGCAGCACTCCTTTGCCGAGGGCTGCTGAGAAGGGCAGAATGTCGACCCCGAACAGGCGGATCCTGCACATCGTTTCTTCGACATACCAAGGTCTGCCTGGTACGCGGACAAATACTGCGTTTGCCAATAGATATAGGAACGTTTCGCAGAGTCAAGATTACGCCAAGTGCTGTCACCTGTACACCGACAGATGGCTAATTAACCTTTGGTAACAGAAAGAAATCTAGTTGTTAAAATGTTTGCAAAGGAGCAGCTGGGTAAATTTTTACTTTATGATGCTATGAAGAAAATTTCACCTGAGGTAATTTATTTTGTCGAAGTACTATAACAAACACGGAGGTCGGAGCACAAGAAAAATAGGTGAAGTTTACACTTTTTTTCAGAACAGCTTCCACAAAAGCACATTAGCATATCCCTGTTGGAGGGGCCAATCTTGTCTGAATTTCTTGGAAACTACAAGCCGGATACGACAACCCGGCACTCCCGTCCGATACATCCTGGAGATGGACAGATTATCACAAATCTCCATAAATTCGGAGTCTAGTTTGTCAATGAGGTTAATGTTGCTAAAGCAAAGCTGAGAACTTCAAAATTTATAAAAAAAAGAAAGAAAGAAAAAGCATTGCACCAGAACTGGGCGACTTTCTCTCAACTCTTAAGGAAGATAAAGACACAAATTAGAACAGCGGTCGAGGCCCTCGTCGTTTTTCGAAGCACTACGTTACATTTCAATTAACTGTTTGCAGATCTGTCTCATGACATTTGGCCTTTGCCGTCGGAAAAAAAGACCTCCCTCCACCCCTATACCTTTACTCACTAGTTACGCCCATGTGTGTAAATATCTAAGTCAGGCTTACCCGTCTCCTTAGTATGAGGACAAAGTGTTTTTTTCGTCGCGGACAAACATATCGATAAACATTCTCGTCGAAGGTCACGAAACCCTTTAGCCAGTCCGTAGCAGTCTACTACAAATGGGAACATGAACCACTTTGAACCAGTGATCGCGAAAGCCACCATAACAGGATGTAAGTACTGAGCTGTCCCTGCCACTATTGAGGTCTCCAATATTCCTTTTGATCCGAATATGTCGACAATCAAGTTTGCGAAGTACCACAAGACTGCGACGAACGATACTTTCGCGGCTATGCATTTTGGGTCTTTTGGCAGTGCTACTTGCATAGAGACCATTAAATTGTTCATTTCTTTTCTTCTCAAAATGTTCCAGGACAGAGAGCAGACAGCAAGCATTGCTCGTACAGAATATCCGAAAACGTAGAACACAGTACTCGTCTTTGATAGATTGTCGCGGGCGGTTAATTCGACTGTAGTCACTAGAATAAAAGATATCGTGAAAGCATGTCGTCTAAAGCATACTCTACACACTTCATCTATTACCTGTTCCCCCAAAAGTGTCAATTCCGTACTATATCCTCATATTTACCACTAAATTCGTATTGCTCGTCAGAGTTTTGTCTATACGGCAACGACCAGGTAATTCTTGTATTGTCACGGATTCGCTTTCAGAGAACAAAAGGTAAAAATTCAGAGCTCGCAAGAAATGCAATTCAGACTATGGGGATTTTTACGATCGTATTCGCTTTCCAGAACTCGTAGCTTCACTTGCCAAATCTGGCGCAGCGCCAAACAGTTCTGAAAAGTGAAGCGAGCTCTAGCCAAAGTCGCATAAGGTAGCGGAGAAGGCAGAGAACTGAAGCATCTGAAATATCCCCTCCAAGCGTCTTTGTTTCAAATCTATGTGAATAATGAAATCTGAAGGAAGTCATACAGATAGTTAAAAAGTAGTAATCGTTTCGCCTGAATAAGTGAATTCGGTGTCGCTTAAAGATCATCGCCTATCCAATACTTCCAAGAATCGCGGTGTTCGTCGTGAATACCTTGAAATATTGCCTATATGATATGAGATGATATGATATATTTGCTTAAATCCCGAGGGCCATCGCATACAAAAAAAATACAAAAGAAATAAAAAACAAACATCAACAAACAAAAATTCTTCTCTATGCTTCCAGCCTATCCGCAAAAACCTTCCAAGCAATAAAGACATTAAAGAGAATACTCCGTACCTGTAAACACCAAGTAGGCAAAAAACGCAAAAGCTACATTCTGCACCATATACGTCCCAATGGCTAGACATTTTTTTAAATTCCACTGTTCCGTGAGTGTGAAGGAATATCCTCCTCCTATTCGAAGGGCTGCTGTTAGAAATCGGATGTCGTTCGCAAAGTCTCCATGAGGCTCCATGTCTTCTACTACCACCCTCTCGTGTTCCACTCTTTTAAAATAGTTACAGTGCCCTGTAGATTAACAAGCCGCGTTTTATCTTTCATTTCCTTAGAGTGGTTATACTGTTTTACTGAGTGAAGAAACGTCAACACCGTTGCTATGGTCATTGCTGGCATTGCTGGCGGTACTAATGGAAAATTACTTACGACAGTTTCATAGCGGATTTGTCAAGCCAGGGGCCTAAATGGGACTTTCAACATGAAACCAAGTTTCAGCCAATAGATTCGTTTCCCAGTTCGTGCTTCTATTCCTAGCTACAGTATTTTAACGTGTACCCAATATCCGCCCCCCTCCCCCATCCAGATGTTCTACTTTTGCATTGTAAGGTATCACTACGGAAGTGGTTTGTTATTTTGGACGTCGTCAATCATTGTACAGCAATGTGATCAGAATCAACCACTAGAATATTTCTACAGAGTAATGAGTGGACGTAGCAGTTTAGTCGAGTTGAGGCGTTCTAGCACCCTCATCCGGGACATGGTACAAGCGTCGTGGTATTTAGTGGCGAAGTTCAGAAGCACTCTTATGGGCAAGCTTAAAATAGATCTTAACAAGAAAAAAAGACAAGACGAAAAAGGTAGCTTTTTTTACTTGTTTCGAGCTGCCCAACAAGCAGCCAGTTTTTCATGAAGAAAAATGTCTAGTCCCAGACTAATTTCCTTCCTTTATTAGCTGGTGTGCTTAACAACGCCTCTCGTTCTGAAGGATACTTTCCGACATGCTTTTAATTTTTGAATTTTTTGCGCGGTGCAGCAGATCAGCACCACCTTTGGAGGGTTTTAGCGAGATCTCGGAATCACTTTCCCGCGAGCGAAGCGCATCGCGAAAACTGTGGGAAAGTGATTCCTGGGATAACTTTCCACTTTCCCGCTGGGTGATCATGAAAACGCCTGGAAAGTTGATATTGCCGGAAAAATATTGAATTACAAACTATTTCGAATAAATTTTCTTTATTTATTCTTGATACTTGCACTTTTTTTCTCCTGGAACCTTGTGGCATCTCTTTCCGGAAAAAGCTGCTTCGGTTTCCAGAGCGCGAAAACCGGATGGGAAAGTTCGGCAACTTTTCGAAGCAGCGCAAAAACAACTGGAAAGTGATTCCGACTTTGCTTTCCAACTCGCCAACATCCTCCTCTTCTCTGTGTTCTGGTATCTCTTTTTCTAATTTAACATAAATGTCTTCATATGGTTCTAGACAGACTAGAAGTGTATTCTCGCCGTTCCCCGAGGACTCCACTTGAGAAGTCCCCGCGTTTTTGTTTGTCCTGGGGACTCACTCCCCGTATCCTCGCGAGTCCCCACTGACGGGGAATACTTAGATTATCATCACCGTCATCAAAAAGGACTCCCTTTCAGATTCGGAGGGGAATCAATTTTTGTTGGTGCTGGTGCATTGTGAAATTAATTAAAAACAATCAGAATAAAAAGAACAAAAAATAAAGTGGATCCAGACTAATTTCGTCAACTGCTTAATCTTTTTTCGAACAAAATTCATTTTGGAAGCATTCCCCCGTGTTCTCGCTGTTTCTGTACGTGGAGTCAGCGTGTCTCCTCCCTCTACTCTCGCCGTTCTCTTCGATTCCCCGAGGGGAACGGCGAGAATACACCTTAGGTGGACTGATCCATGGAATATACATGAGTAGATGGGATTTTATGAGTCGCTGTCATTAAAGCACAACTCTTAACAACTCTTACTAGAAATGATATTTTCTCGACGATTTGGCTCAGAAATATCGGTTCCAAACATACCATTAATTGCCACGTAAAATGAGCAATTTTTTTGTTAGCGTTGTTAGGTTGCTATATAAGCGTTGGGTTTCTCCGGAAGGACGAATGTTCCAGCGCGCGTCCAGCAGTTTTTGGGGTTCTGCTGGACAAAGGAACATCCTTGCTTACGGTGCGGCGCGGAGGTTTTTGGGGCGCGCGACAGAAGGATATAGACCAGACAAGACCGATAGCCACTCTCTTCCTTCATTGCCGTGATCCAGAGCAGATCAAAAGATAAGTTATATTTTGTTTAAGCAGTAACTATGTAGAGTCAATGTTATCTTCAATATAGTTAGTTGTGTTCGTCTTATCCCGTCCTATACCACACATTAGGAATGTAGTATATCCCGCATTCGAAGATCTTGTCCGGCCTACGCTACCATATGAAGTCTCTGACCCCGGTGGAGGTTTACGTTCACCAAGCTGGGAACCGCTCCAGTTAACCCTGGACCTCGAGCCAAGCTGAAGGCAAGACCAGTGAATAAACGACAGTTAAGTAAAGTGGATTTTTTCGGTATTCAGTTAACAATGAGTTCTCTACAGACAGTGTGCCATCAATGTCTTCGGCTCTTGACTGCTTTTCCAGTTCAAGTTTTGCTGTCTCAGTCAAGTCAGCCTACTGGGAACTTATCTATACTGTGACGACCGTATCGTCTGGCTCTCCAATTCACTTTCGGTTTACAAAGAATGAAAATTTTTATATAGATCTTCGGGATTCTTTGGTCGATGTCAAGTTGAAACTGGTCAAATCTGCCGACAGAGAAGCCACGACATCAGCATTAAAAACATTGAAATTTCACTTCTCATTAGAACTGAGAAAGGTAAGATCATACCGATCAACCAAGGCATTATATAGTTGACAGTGCATTTCAAAAAAGATGCATGGAAAAAGATCGTTTGTCTGTCCGTTGGTCAAATGCGTTGCTCAAACGTTGCAACAAGGGCGTGGCATAGAAAATTATTCGGGCAGGACCTGCCCGCAACAAGGTTATGGTGCCTTTTCAGACTTTTTCGGTAAAATGATGAGGTTTGCCTTAACTTTTGGTCAGAAGGTATGTGGTGCCCGCCGCCAGCGAGGATGCTTTCCGTTCGATGCAGGATTTTGAAGGCGGGAAGGATTTGGTGCTTCTCTAAAAGAAATCGTTGAACATAAAGTAAAAAAATAACTGAGAAAGTGAGCACAGTGGAATAACTTTAAAAGAGCGAAACGACGTAAAAGTATCAGTTTACCTCGAGCCAAGCTGAAGGCAAGCCCAGTGAAGAAACGACAGTTAAGTAGAGTGGATTTTTCCAGTCAAAGTTATGCTGTGTCAGTCAAGTCAGCCTACTGGGAACTTGTCTATCCTGTGAGGACTGTATCGGCTGGCTGTCCAATTCACTTTCGGTTTGCAAAAAAATGAAAATAATTAAATGGCTTCGGGAATCTTTGATTGATGTCTAACTTAAACAGGTCAAATCTGCCGACATAGAAGCCACGACATCAGCAATAAAAACATTGAAATTTCTCTTCTCGTTAGAACTGAGAAAGGTCAGATCATACCGATCAACCAAGGCATTATATAGTGGACACTGCATTTCAAAAAAGATTCATGAAAAAAGATAGTTTGTCTGTCCGTTGGTCGAATGCGTTGCTCAAACGTTGCAACAAGGGCGTGACGATTCGAGCAGGATCGGCCCGCAACAAGGTTATGGTGCCTTTTCAGACTTTTTCAGTAAAATGATGAGGTTTGCCTTACCTTTTGGTGAGACGATATGTGGTGCCCGCCACCAGCGAGGTTGCTTTCCGTCCGATGCAGGATTCTGAAGGCGGGATTGATTTGGTGCTTCTTTGAAAGAAAAAGTTAAACATAAAGTAAAAAAATAACTGAAAAAGTGAGCTCAGTGGAACAACTTCAAAAGGAGCGAAACAACGTAAAAATATCAGTTTACCTCGAGCCAAGCTGAAGGCAAGACCAGTGAAGAAACGACAGTTAAGTAGAGTGGATTTTTTCGGTATTCAGTAAACAATGAGTTTTCTACCGACAGTGTGCCATCAATATTTTCGGCTCTTAACTACTTTTCCAGTCCAAATTGTGATTGATCAGTCAAGTCAGTGTAATGGGAATTGTCTGGCTCTCCAATTCGGTTTACAACATTTGAAAATTAATATATTGATCTTCGGGATTCTTTGATCGAGGTCAAACTAAAAGTGGTCAAATCTGCCAACAGAAAATCCGTTGTCCCTGCAGATCGCATATCCTACGGTGATGGAGGTGTCCTGAATTCGTTATTTCTGAATACGCAAGTCCAAATTAACGAAACCCTTGTTAGTTCAGGGAACAATCTTACCCCGTACATGACCTTTCCATCCTACACTCTGATAACGCCTTGTTCTACGAAACTTGCAAAGGGAAGCAATATATTATTCTTTCCAAGCGATTAGAAACTTACCGAAGCAACTACGTCTATCCAGCATGTGGTCGGTCATCTCAATAATGAATTTTTCAATATCAGACAATTCATTCCACCAGCTTTGACGATCGATTTAAAGCTTTCCCAACACCCTAAACATTTTTGCTCGGAAAGACGGATGCCTGTGCCCCAGACTGTGAAGTAATCATTATGGACGTCACGCTGCATATCGCAAAGTATGCACCATTTCCTCTCTGAGTTGGGTCATTGAGAAGCTGAAAGCAAGCGGGAGTTTAGTATAAAGCTAATGTTCCGTAAAATGAGTTTTACTGGTAGCAATTCCGATAGCAATTTGACGAGCTTTGGTCAACTGCCTAGTAAGCTTCTTGTAGGATCAATTAAATCATCTAGTCAAATCGCTCTGAATGCTCTCAATTTAAAAGCAAACGGACTTCCTATTTACAGTTTAACCTTTCGAGACAGTAATTATCGTTTGATTTACGAAATGACGCAACGCAGGTTAAGTGACGACCCCAATTTTCGAAATGGAATCTCGTATGAACTATTGAAAAAAGACACTGCTTTTATGTGCTTCGACATTAGTGGGACGGCGGATTTAGCCCTCATCAAAGAAGGGACATTACGATTGGATATGACCTTTAATACGGCTCTTAATTCCTCTGTGAAATTAGTCGTGATAGGGATCCAGGAAAACTTTCCTTGAAACTGGTTCGGATGGGAACGTTTTCTGTCCGGTTTCACCGTGAATTTAGAGCAAGTTCTGCCGATCCAGAAAACGGATTCGGTTGCACAGCTTGTGAAGATCGATTGTCGAGCCCCTTAAGTTTTCTCGTCGGACATTGGACTGCAATCTTATTGGTCGGCAAGGATCATCTGGAACTTCTAGGCTCTTACGGACGAGATCATCAACAGCGGAATTATATTTCAAGTTTTGTTTCCCAATTTAAGTATATTACACAAAACAGGCGTGTCATTCAAGACGAGTCAATTCAATCCTGTGGTTTTCATTGTTTAGTAATTGTATTGCTTCGATTACGCCAAGTTTCATTTCAATCAATTATTAATTTGTACAAAGTGACGATGTTTTATTTAATGATTTTTTTAGTGAAGTGATAATGAGTAGCTTATTTAAGGTTTCTATTAAAACATTAAACTCGTACTGTAGTGAAGGTGCATGTGAAACAGTGTCGTATCAGTATTAAATGGTTGTGAAATAAGATGTTTGAAAAAAAAAATTACCTTGAATCGAGTGAATCTCAGGTTGGCCACTGGAGTCTGGGTATCACCATCGATTAGCGGTACGGTTTGATACAATGATTATTTTCCAAATGCAAAGAGAAAAACAGTTAGGTATGCTGAAATCCGTCGGTATAGAGATGGCAACTTCATCCAGGGCCCATGCCATGTTGCCATAGCCCTAGAGATTAAATAACTCGACTAACCTCTAGCCCCAAACAAAAATGTTTAACATTACTACAATAAAAAAAAAAATATATTGAATTCTCTCCCGTCGGCTGGATGATTTAAACTCCAAAAGCCTCTTTTTAACCTCAGTGATTAAATAACTCTACTAATCTCTAGCCCCAATAAAAATGATAAGAGTTCCTAAACCATAATAAGTTAAGAAAAAAAATTAATAATTCTAGGCTGGAACTCTTGGCTGTATAAAAATGCTGTAATGAATCTACAAAATTAAAGCCCATTTAAATAGCAATTATAATCTTTCAGTAACAAGAACATTGTCATTACCTCGCTCAGTAAAATATCTTCTCACGTTCACTACAAAACGATACACTAACTCTCAGATGGATCCAGAGGGTGGATCTGGCTGTCTAGCTCTGTGTAAAACAGCCCCCTGCCCGACTCTGACTTATCTGATTTGTTGGAGCTTGGCGAGTTTCGAGACGAGTGGAATCTTACATTGTTAGACAATTAACAGACTGATCTTAATGAAAAAAAAAACTTTATTTATACCTGTGTTACAGCCCCTAATTACATTTAACATTTTCTCGATTCGAGAACTAACAAAGAAAAGAACAGATAGGATCTGCTTAACTATAATTACTTTAAAACAGAAACGGGTTATTCAGCTGTATGACAGCACTTATTTATATTTGAGAGATTACTCGTTCCTAGGTGGCAAACTATCAAGAACTGAAAAATCAATAAGATCTTGATTTGTTTTAGCAGAATCAAGATCAGACATCTGATAATGCTTAACCTTCCCTGTACAAACATACCGAGCAATTCTTGCTGGATATCAAAGTCGGGTCGAAGGTGGATGTCCAAACTGGAAACGAATGGACTGGAATTACTGAAGAATGTTCAGTATCTTCCGCTTCATTTCGATCGAAAACTCGGCGTATTCTCCGTTCTTCTCACCGTAAAAATACGCCAAGGTGATCAGTTTGCAAGGAAATCTGTTTCATACCTTGCATGTTTCCTCCAGAACTTTATCTCATATTTATGTTTCCTAGAACAGACATTTTTTTCTAGACAATTTCAAATTCTAACTGTATAATATACTGTATATCTAACGGAGCACAGGGTCGTTCACTTGGTATTACTTCCATCTATCCTGGAATTCACGTGACAAGGTCATTTCATTATTGGCACCCTAAATCTGATTTGAGAAACCCCTTGTGTGAAACCCCGTTATGTTCTCTGAAAGCCATTAGTGGTTAGTAAATATCACATGCAGATGAATATCTGGTGTAATCTGATCCTACCCTAGCAGAACATCCGTCAACACCCTTCCGAATCAAACATTTCATCGACGAATTGCAATATTGTAGCTAGAATTAAGTCAATGTACAATCCTCATAAGATCCTATTATCACTTCACTCTATTTTATCATTAAGAAAATCCTTAAAGCACTCGTCACAGGGGTTTCCTTAATGCACCCCTCAAAGCCAACCGTGTTCAATTTCGCTGAACCGAGTGTATTCCAGACCACTGCGCGCTCGGATGGAGACCGGAATCCGGAATGACAGGAGTTGAGTTGAGTGGTGACAGACGGACGGACGGACATAGTGTAATCCGTCAGTATCTTAGTGCCTATAATCTACTGTTCATGAAGGCAACTCGCTGTCTTTTTAGAATTTTATTTAAAACTTCAGTAAAAATCAGGTGCCGATTCGGCAAATTCTACCAGCCCCCCCCCCCCCCCCCCCATGAAGAAAGGCTCAGGACACCCCTGCTTGTAGGTCGTGCGATTGTAAGATTTTTTACCATCGCTACTTTCCTCACTTTCTATCACTACTTTCCTCGATCTGTTGAGGTGTTTAACGGGCATTCGAAGAGGAAGTGTTATGTTGCTTCTTTTTTTTTATGTCAATGATTGCAGTTGGGTGTGTAGCAGTTGTGGAACATCCAGTCCTATGAACTTCTGACTCATATTTCCAACTTGCTTTTTATTTTGAATCTTCTGTGCGCTTAGTCGTTAAGCGCCATTCTCTAAATGCTTCAGTCTCTCTTTTTTAGTTTAATCGAAGATCTGGAGGTGTCTTTTGAGAGACTAGGTGGATGGACAATTCACGGATTCATATTGTCGGATTTTAGGAAAGAAAATGGTGTTGCTTTTTAGAAAAGCTTTTGCCTGTTATCTTTATTTCGTGCTGACCAACAGAAGAGCTAGTGTAGGACGGCTTGACATCTCTTATAAAAGATCGGATGAGTTTCCTGGAAGAAGCTAATTAATCTAGTGGAAAATAGGATTAAACCATCATCAATCGAAAGGAATGATTATCGTGAACACAATTGTATCTATTCTTTCTGCAAAATTCAACACCAGCCAAAATTATTCGAATCAGACTTTTAACAGAATGAAAATATACAAGTCACCCTCTCAGTGACTTTTCACTGAGCTTTACACCGTTCATTGAGCCGAGTGGACACACCTTTTCTTCTTTAAATGTGGCAGATTGTTAAGCAGAAAAGATGGAAAAAACTAAAAGGTTATAGAAAGTGAATAGAAAACGCTAATTGTTTTATTTTTTTAGTTGTATACTCTTAGCAGCTAAACATTTTTCTTTTGCCTTATTTCCTTGTTATGAACTATCTTGAGCTTGCTCATTCACGTGGTTCCAAATCAAGCCACTAGATGACTGTATCAAGTCCTGTTTTAATTCATCACTTTGGTAAAGGTGATAATGACATTCTGCATTGTTTAGGTGTCTTAACTTTTCGATATCTAAACAAATATCAAAAGAAAAGCCATTCATGAAAACACCACAAACACCGTAGCACTTTCTTCTAGCCTATCTTAGTTCCATTTTTAATCTATGAGGTTATCTCAAACTGTTACTATTCGTTTAATCGCTAATTTCTCGGTCATATTTTAGAGGTTCCTCGACCTTCATAAATGTCCCTGGAAAAGTTTCTATGTCCTCCGATACGATACCTTACACACAACAAATTATATGAGTTTCACCGAGTTGTTACGATCGTTACAGTCCTGTTTATTATCGTCCCATAGTCCCACATAATGAGAAATATAGCCACTTCCTTCTTATTATTTTCGTTCTCCACAAGTTATGATTGTAACCACGGGGACATTTTGACAGTCGAGCCCTACAAGAGCTCTAGGGTCGACGAAGTTTCGTTCAACAGGGCTGCCCAAGCATCGCTTAACAAACGTCAGATCTTGAGGACGTCACGCATTAAGCTATTCACGCGAAATGGGTTTGAGGAGGATGGCAGGCATGGTAAAACACAGATTATGATAATGGCATGTCCCGCTGAACAACAGGGAATCCCAGTCGACATGGTGTCTGCACTATTATTATTTTTGTTCCAGAGATGGCAGTAACTACCAAAATATATAGCTGGCTCCATCTTTTCTTATAACTCGTAACATCTTTTGTGGAACACAACCATGTAGACTTTCCAACCTTAAAGCAAACTTCGCAGTATTTACTGTTTATAGTCCAATGTTCGAAACTATTTGAATACTGTAAAACTAGGCTATGATTTGAACAAATTATTCACGGCTTTGGCTGTTTTAAGCCTTCTCCCAGGTCCATTGACTTCTAGCAAGAACTCACCAAAATTCAGGTAACCGGTTTCACGCATCAGTAGCGTGATACGTGAACGCTCATGGAGGTAAATCTTGGCAAGTGCAAAGATTAGTTAGGTATCGAAATTTGGTTCTCCGGGCTTTAAGAATTAATGAGTTTAGTCACGGAAGTAGGTTGCGTTGGCATTATGGACAAGACGGGTCCTTTAACTAAAAGACCGTGGAAACTGTAAGATAAACCATTGCCAGTCGATAGTAATGATTATTATGAACACAACTGTAACTTTTTCTACAAAATCCTAAAACCAATAAAACCATCTACAAAAACTATTTCAACCCTCTAAGCAATTTGCTTCTCTTCCTTGTTGGCTCACTAATTATTTGTTAGGTCTGCTAATATTCATTGACACTAATGGACACACCTTTTCCTCTGTAAAATGTGGTATGAAAGGTATTTAACTTAATTTAAACTTCAGTAATCTTCACTTCGCATCAAGTGTTTCTGAAAAAGGTGATAAAAGGTTAAGAAAGCCAAAATCGTGCTAAATATTGGTTGAGACTATGGATAGCTTGTGGACGCCCTGTCAGTGGAACCGTGTTTGACCGTAAAAAGAAGACAAAGCCGGAGTACAAGAATTGTTGGAAATCCGCACGTTTGAATGGCGCTGATGCCCCTAGAGATCGCAAGTCTTGGAAAAAGTGCTTCTTTCGGACAAGTGTTGTGCAGTGCCTCCGTCAAAATTGACCTCCTCTGACTGGATACACCATTATCGCAACTTATTCACTCAGTGCAATATGCGTGTGCAACAGTTTTTCGATTCTTTACTTTCAAGGTTTCTCCCTGTGAAAATTTCTCAGTCTTCTGTATTTGCGGTTACTAGTAATGCTTACTAGCAACAGTGGAGATTCAACTGGAAACCTGAACAAGACAGCACCCATGAAGGCGTATATTAGGAGAAATCCTATTCGCCTGCAATTGCAAATTTGCAGGTAATTTGTAGGTAAAGGCTGTTTGCAGACTTAAAAAAGACTGGATCTGTCGATATCGATGGTATTTCTTCAGAGTTCTTCATAACTGAATGTCCTGTCCTGATCCAACATCTACAGCTACTGTTCCAAATGTTTCTTTCCCAATCTCAGGTCCCGAATAGCTTCCTTGTTGGAACAGTAACATCTGTCCTTAAGCGAGGCAAGGACCCTGATATGTGCAATAGTTTCCGTCCGATTACAGTATCATGTACACTCAGCAAAATTTTTGAATATGTCCTTCTTCCCAAACTTTTTCAAAAATGCAATTTTGGAAATATGCAATTGGGTTTCAGGGATGGTACGGGTTGTGCGCATGCTCACCACGTTTTGACAAAAATAAAGCGACAGGCCACCCTAAACAGATCAACCATTCACATTTGTTCCAGATACATCTCTGGGGCTTTTGATAACGTTGTCCATTCTCAAGCTTTGTATTCGCTTGCTCGTTCTGGGGTCAATTCTTCTATTCTTTGCCTTTTAAAGTATTGGTACGCATATTCTAACGTTCGGGTAAAATGGCAGGGTCAGTTATCGGAAAATATTCCCGTGAACCATGGAGTTCGCCAAGGTGGAGTTTTGTCACCGTATTTATTTAAGGCTGCGATTTCTGATTGCTTGGATTCTCTTCTTCCTGCATATTTGTTCAAGGAGATTTCGATCAGCTACATTGCGTATGCTGATGATATCCTCCTAGTCAGCCGTACAAAATCCACTCTTTCTAAAAATATGAAAATTTTAGCAAACAAACATTCGGACATTGGACTTGAGATAAATCTGTCAAAATGTGAATATCTGTGTTTCGGTCGCACAATAACCTCTGAGCGCCCTTCTGTTGCAATTGGTTCTTTTTCTATTTTCTCGTCTGAGTCGCTGAAATGGCTCGGGCTTACCTTCAAATCGACATTATCTTTAACTTGCTCCTCTATCCTAAAAACAGGATCAAATTCCATTCGATTTGGCTACGGGCGTTTGGTCCCATATGGAGGAAAATATTCACGCAATTCGATCGGAAGGTTGTACAGTGCTTTTTGCGGCCCATATATTCACAATTGTACAATATCCTAAGGAAAAAAGATGTAAAAAAATTGAGAAGTTGTTTCTTTAAGTACTCAAAACTTCTGACGTGTCTTTCAAAATCTTTTCGTAATCGTAAATTGGTTTAGAATTTTAGTGTTCAGGATAATATCAATACACTTTTTCTTTCGCATTCAAATCTATTTTCCCTCCACAAACATCCTGCCTCTCAGCCCATGAAATTATTAGCCAATTTTTCATTCCTAAACCCGATTAATGTGCTTGTGTACATATTTTAAGTCTATTTAGTGTGTTTTTTATCGATTTGAAAAGAATGTTGTCATGTTTATTTACATTGTTTTGTTTAAGTGTTTTCATTTGTATATTTTACTTTGTGTATTTTATTCATACTCTGCTGTCACGCAAAAGCGGGTCACAAATAAATAAAAAAATAAATAAAGTGTTCTGAAAGAACTGAAGACCTTGAAACTATTCCTACTTACAGTGAATTACACACGGTTTTGGCTGTTTTTGGTTCAGAGCCCATTTCCTCCGATGGAAAACGACAATAAGCGTCTCGGAAACACTGATCGAGGAGCCTGACGCTTCCGTAAAGCGAAAAAGACGAAAAAAAGAAAAATCCTTGTAATGACAAAAGGGTGGAGAGAATAAACCTGAAACACAGGATTTCGGTAATAAGAATGAATCGAAAGATTACGGAAATAAAGTGAACAATCAGAAGTACAACGGGTTCCTTATTCAAAGCCTTTGGTTCATGTGGGCAGAGAAGGTGGGAGACACCATCGTTTTTCGATGTGTCGGACTTAACACACACTGTTACCTTTTGTTCTGGCTCAATGCCCCTTTCGTTAGTTTATCAGCTCCAACCTAAGCGGAAATACATAACGGTTTGGAACGCTGACGCCATCTAGGTAGTCAGCGTTAGATAGATAGCGTGATGCGACGTTGGTCAGTCGTCTGGACAGCACCATGTTCAAGGGCTTTGGCCCAATAGGGAAATAATCATGTTCTCGGTCTTATACAGTACTGTGTGAATTACAGGGATTTATTTTCCACTTGCTTGAGAAGCAGAGAGAAACAGGAACGGGTGTTGAGGCATAAGCTGAGTAGGTAGGACATTCCTTCCCCTCAAACTGTTGATTGGTGAGAGGGTGGAGAATAAAGTCAGTCCCGCTGGTCTGAAGTTTTGTCACGCTCTTCACCAGGTTCCGAGGACCCTCCTCAAGACCTAACCTGACCTCCGCCCTCAAAACCCCATTACCTTTGTTTTCCTCAAAATCCTTACGGTAGCAAACGTGATCCACAAATTACTTGAAACTAAGCTTATCACCACGTGAACGTTTAGATATTTCGGAAGAAGAAATCATCGGCCAGTTCGACATTTCTTGGTCTTGGAAGCTGAATACTATTTAGCTCAGTTTCAGAATTACGGCGTTTGTTTATTGTGATCTAGTTTACATCCTTAACTCTTTGGACTTACGGGAATTAACAAGACAAGAGCTGTAAGCTCATATGGCACTTGCATGGGTTAAGATAATTTGATTGATCAAAAGTAAGTTTCGACTTCGCGGTTGAGATGCGCACTCTAAGGTAGCTAGAACTTCATTTTCGTAAGGAAAAACCTTGAGGCAAGAATGATAATGGGCTGATGGGCAACAGAAAATGCATATATTGATTAAAAGTATTTTTCTTACTTTGCGGTCAAGATTGGTACTTTAAGGAATATTCGGATTGGGGAAGTAGCAATTTCTAAGCAAATGTTGTTGAATCTCTAATATTTCAGCGAAGCTCCATCGTCCTAGCACATCTGGAAGTACCTTAACTCGCGATCGCTGGAATCCCAGACTCCAACTCCGCCCACAGTACCCGGAGCCAATCCGGTTCTGTAAATGATTAATCCAGAGCATCTGTTGGTGATTGCCACAAAGTTCGATCCCGATCACACCAGTCTAAGCGGGTCAAGTATTCCCCCCCCCCCCCCCCCCAATAATTGTCGGATTCGGTCGGGAAATGAAAAAGATCACCAGAGAGAAATGTCCTCTGTTCAATTATTAAATTTCACTCGAATCCGATCACCCGAGCCAAAGTTACGCATGACTCAATATTCCGGATACGGAATACGGTCGGATCGGGAAAGTGATTATTTCCAGGTTAGCTGGGTCGGGTCCCTAATATGCCTGCCAAGTTTCATTGTCCTAGCACATCAGGAAGTACCCTAACTCGAAAAAGTGTGACAAAAAACTCGGACAGACCGAAAGACCGACAGGCCGACAGACGGAATTGTGATCGGTATATGGCACTTGAGCCAGAGGCTGCAAGTGCCATAAAAACAAGAGCTACGAGCTCATATGGCACTTGTTACGAGTAGGCACGTAGGCAAGAAAGAAGACGAGAACGTCACAAAATACCCCCTTCAACCTCCGAGGATCGGACCTAGAAATAGGATATCTAGTTACACATAAAATGATCACCCAAAACATCTTTTCTTACCGGCTATCCCGTTTCGCTTGAGTCTGAGCATTTTTCGCGAAAATACTGCCCCCCCCCCTCATTGGATAAAAAAAAGAAAGTTTCTCTAAAGGCATTGTGTCAGGTCCTTAATTCTATTTGGTTGGGTCACTAATATGCCTGCCAAGTTTGATTGTCTTTAGCAAATCTGGAAGTATTCTTATTCGCGATCACTGGAATTCCGGAAAACTCCCTCCAACTCCCCCCAAAGAGCCCCGATATGGTCTAGTTCTGTCGAGAACGTCTCTAGGGCTTATGTTTGTTCTTCCCACCAGATTCCATCCCGATCCATTTCACACCGATTTCACGAACATTTTTGGTGCTCCCAGCGACTCCCCCCACAGGTATCGGATCCGGTCCGGACTTGACATGGATCATCTGAGACCACACTTCTTTTCACTTGCGAAGTTTCATTCAGATCAGATCACCCTTTCAAAAGTCATGAATGCCACTAGACTCCGGATTCCTCATCCCTCCACTCCCCCACGATGGTCAGATCATTCAAACGACTATTCTCAAGTCAGTTTATTCGAGTCCTGGATACGCCAGCCCAGTTTCATCGTCTTAGTACACCAGGAAGTACCACACTCATGGGATCGACAGAATTCCACCCCCCACCCCACCCCCCGAAGTCCCCCAACAGTGCCCGAATCGGTTCGGTTATGTCAACGATGTATCTAGTGTTTGCTTGGTGTCTTCCCACGAAGTTTTATCTTGATCCCTCCACTCATAGCGTTTCCCAAGATTTCCGGTTGCCCCCTCCAGCTCCCCCCGAAAGTCACTGGATCCGGTCCTGATTTCAAGTTGGTCGTCTGAGGCACGAGGTCTTTCCAAATATCAAGTTTCATTAAGATCCGATCACCCGTTCAAAAGTTATAAATACCTCAAGATTCCGGATTCCCCCTCCCTCCGCTCCCCCCACAGTGCCCAAATCGGCTCGATTATGTCAACGATGTATCTAGTGTTTGCTGGTTGTCTTCCCACCAAGTTTCATCTCGATCCCTCGGCTCATAGCGTTTCCCAAGGTTTCCGGTCGCCCCCTCCAGCTCCCCCCGAAAGTCACCGGATCCGGTCCGGATTCCAAGTTGGTCGTCTGAGGCACGAGGTCTTTCCAAATATCAAGTTTCATTAAGGTCCGATCACCCGTTCAAACTTATAAATACCTCAAGATTCCATATTCCCCTCCCTCCACCCCCCACAGTGCCCGAATCGGCTCGGTTATGTCGATGATGTATCTAGTGTTTACTAGGTGTCTTCCCACCAAGTTTCATCTCGATCCCTCCACTCATAACGTTTTCCAAGATTTCCGGTTGCCCCCTCCAGCTCCCCCCCAAAAGTCACCGGATCCGGTCCGGATTTTAAGTGGGTCGACAGAGGCATGAGGTCATTCCAAATATCAAGTTTCATCGAGATCCGATCACCCGTTCAAAAGTTATAAATATCTCAATATTCCGGATTCCCCCTCCCTCCACTCCTCCCACATTGCTCGGATTGGGAAGGGACTATTTCCAACTTAATCATTTGGGGTCCCTGATATGCCTGCCACGTCTTATCGTCCTAGCTTATGTGGAAGTGCCCGAACTAGCTGGTCCGGATTTGAAACTGAATATCCGAAACACTTGTTCTTGACACATGTCAAGTTTCACGCATGTCCGATTTCCCGTACCAAAGTTATGCATGTTAATAGTTTCCAGATTCCCATCCCTCCGCTCCACCCAATATGATAGGATCTGGAAAGTGATTACATCCAAGTTAATCTGGTCGGTTCTCTGATATTCCTGCCAAGTTTCATTGTCCTAGCTTATGTGGAAGCGTTCCACGAGATTTGTTTCGTTTTGACCACTTGGCCTTACTTTAATCTTTGAACCATACCTATTCCCGCATTCGCTCCCGAATACATGAAGTCTTGGTGCAGTGGTAGAGCACTGGCTTAGCGACTCAGAGGTTCCCGCATTTGGGCAGCACTCTTTTTGCTACGTTTCGCTCCACTTTTGCTGTATAGTTTCCGGACTCCCGGATCCGAGGAAAGTCGGATTGGGGAAATGATTATTTGTAAGTTGATCTGGTCGGGTCCCTAATATGCCTGCCAAGTTTCATCGTCATAGCTTACGTGGAAGTGCCCGAACTAGCAAAATCCGGACTGACCGGCAGACAGACCGACAGACCGACGGACGGACAGAAATTACGATCGCTATATGGCACTTCGCCGAAGGGCAACTGCCATAAAAATAGAAAACAAATGCAGAATTTAAATAATTAGTTTAATTTGTCGACACATTTTCCATATGCCTGCTACAATAACAAGAGCTGTAAGCTCATATATGATTGCACTTGCATGGGTTAAGAGGTTTTGATTGATCAAAAGTAAGTTTCGACTTGCGGTTGAGATGCGCACTCTAAGGGAGCTAGAACTTCATTGTAAGGAAAACCCTTGAGGCAAGAATGATAATGGGCTGATGGGCAACAGGAAATGCATATATTGCTTAAAAGTATTTTTCTTACTTTGTGGTCAAGATTGGTACTTTAAGGAATAATCGGATTTGGGAAGTATTTTAATACTTAGTAATTTCTAAGCAAATGTTGTTGAATCTCTAATATTCCAGCGAAGTTTCATCGCCCTAGCACATCTGGAAGTACCTTAACTCGCGATCACTAGAATCCCAGACCCCCCCCTTTCCAACTCCACCCACAATACCCGGAGCCAATCCCTCAACTCCCCCCCCACCATTATCAGATCGACAATATTTTTATTTTGAAGTCAGTATGATCGGGTCCCTGATATGCATGAAAAGTTTCATCGTTATCCCCAAAACCGCCATCATCGGAATTCCGGGAACCCCCCCCCCCCTCCTAAGTGTCCGGATCCAGTACAACTGTCCAAACGAATTTATCTAGAGCAGATGCCTGTTCTTCCCAGCAAGTTTTACTCCGATCCCTCCATTCTAACCGTTTCTTGAAATTTCCGGTCTCCCCCCCCCAACTCACCCCTGGCTACCGAATCCGGTCAAGACTTTAAACGGGACATCACAGATATATAATCTATTCAGTTATTGAGTTTCATTACAATCCGATCACCCGTTCGAGAGTTACATTCCACTCCATTTCCCGGATTCCCGTGCCCTCCACTCCCCCCAAAATGGTCGGATAGGAAAACTGATTATTTCTAAGTTTGTTTGGTAGAGTCTCTGATATGCCTGCCAAGTTTCATTGTCCTAGCACATCTGGAAGTACCCTAACTCGAAAATGTGTGACAAAAAACTCGGACAGACCGACGGACCGACAGACCGACAGACGGAATTGTGAACGGTATATGACACTTGAGCCTGAGGCTGCAAGTGCCACAAAAACATTTTGTTAGATCCATACTCAAACTATGATCCCAGCCTTGTCGGGCACTTCCGTAGTTCCGACCCAAGCCACTAGATGACCCAGCGGTCGGATCGAGTCGTGGTTTCATCTTGGGTCTTGGGTAAGGGGGATTGTGGACGTTGCAAGTGCTAGAATGCTTATGATACAACTCCTTCATTTATTTTATAGAGTAAAAAGCAAGCTCAGACAATAAAATCATAGTCACATACTTGAATATGGTGCAGCAAAGGAACTAAAAATTAACTACCTAGTATAAAGTGGACGAAGGTTTCTAGAAAAAGAGTAATTACACTCAATTCCAGTCACTTGACCGTAAATGAACCTGAAACCGTGTGTAGTCTGATAGCACCTTTACTCTTTTGACGTTGTTCCGGGGCCTCGTAGCTGAACCAGAATGACGAGATATGTAACAACGGAGCTGATAATCTAAAAAAATGAATGAAGCAGACATTTTTTCGCTGAAAACAAAAGTTAGGAACAATGCTTTCTAAACGAAACGTTCCCAGATACCTCGCAGCTTTCGTTCATAGACTGTCACAATACTGCACCTGCGGCCGATTCGATTCCTCTAGGCCCGGAAGACCACCCCCTAACTTTACGTTGATGAAGACATCATACAGCCGAGTGACTAATGGTGTTTGGATAGCATAACTGATACAAGAGATTGAAAAGGCACCGCTATTTTTGTTAGCCGATCAAAGAGAATTCTTTGTTGTCCTCTATGTCCGTCGTTTCCTATGTTTGAATGTCTTGACGAAAGCGCGAGTCATTTTCTGTGCATACATGCAGGTTTCAGTGAATGGGCAAATGGAAGCATTTGGAGTCTGTAAGTCCGGGATAGAGGATTTAGAGGGTTTGTTAACTTAACCTATAATTATGGCACTTGCAGCTTCGCTCAAGTGCCGTATACCGATCACTTTTCGGTCGTTCTGTCTGTCTGTCTGTTGGTCCACTGTTCTCGAGTTAGGGTACTTCCAGAAGAGGTAGGACGATGAAAATTGGCAGGCATATCTGGGACCCGACCAAACTAACATGGAAACAGTCCTTTGCCCGATCCGACCATCGCGGGGGGAAGGGGAGACGGTGGAATCCGGAATTTAGGGAACTGCATAACTTTCGAACAGGTGATCGGATTTTAAGGAAACTTGATATCTGAAAAGACGTCACGACTCAGATGTCCGGTTTCAAGTTCGGACCGAATCCGATGAATGTGGGGGGGAGGGGGTCGGAGAGGGGAACTGGAAATCTTGTGTCTCGCTTAGAGTGGAGCGATCGGGATGAAACTTCGTGGGAAGAACAAGCACAAGCCTAGATACATAGTGGACAAGACCAGACCGGATCCGAGCACTGTGGTGGGAGTAGGAGGGAGGGTTCCGGAATTCCGGTTCTCCCGAGTTAAAATGCTTCCAAAGGTGCGAGAACGATGAAACTTGGCAGGTATATCAATTTTAACGCATCTTAGCCGCAAAATGCAAAAACATAATACTTTCGAGCGAATGACATACTTTCATGACCAAATAAGGGCCCGTGATTATTTGTGTACCAGTCCATTTGCTTACAAAATGGATTCCCAGCCCCCTTAAACATCGTATTGTAACCGCAAAGTGTATGGCATAATTTTACTAAACCATACATTTTCATGAATCTGAAAGGTCCAAAATCGTCTGTGCCTCAACACAGCACAAATCTTAGCTGTTACCCTTACTTAATACGTAGTGCCACATGAGCTTACAGCTCTTGTTTTAAGTTAAGTTACTGCTATTTTTTAACATGCAAGTTGGATCTGAATACAAACATTCATATTATGCTTACCGTTGGCAGCAATGACTTCTGTATGGTAAAAAGACCGCTTGCCGAAATGGAGACGTCGCAGTATTGTGCTTGCGTCACGAAGGCTTGCAGCTGTCAAACAAAAAGGTAGGGCACCAAAGGTTATATTTTGTTGCAATTGTAACTAACCAAAATGGAACACTTATAGTTACTAGAAGTTTTGTTTATTTTATTCAGTATCGTTTCTTTCAGCAACAAACACACGAGGACTCTTCCAAAATGGCAGATATAATGCTCACGAATATCGTAGCTGACTTGTCCGTTTTGAGCCAAAGATGGGCATTAGCTCCAGAAATTGCCTCGGTAAACTGGTTCGTTCCAGCTCCTCTTAGTAGTTAATTCGAAGTAACTACATGTGACGTCACAATTAGCTAGTATCTGGACCGGTCGAAGTTACTAAGGGACGAGATAAGCGGGTTTCTTGAATGCAAGAAGAGATGGTGACTGCACGGGGAAGGATGAACAGAAAAACTTTGTTATTTTTTGCTCTGAAAGAATGGCTTGATAATTATTATGAAACAGATTCTTCAACAGAAGGAGAAGAGGAGCAAATTCACTATGCCCGTTAATTCTTTTGAATCTATTCCGGTTTGTTCTTTTGGTCGCAGAGTCCTTATTTCCAGATGTAATTGTTTCCTAGCCGGAATCTCAACATTCTTCCCTATTCCCATGCAAAATTTTTAGCACAATGTATAGCCCTGATCAGGAATGGAACGCTCAACGCTTCAATCTAGAAGCCAATGTTGTCAACGGTGGTTTCAAAGGTTCATTCAATCAATTCGGAGCTTCTTCTCCTACAATATATATATATCTGTATATAATGATAATACTAATATTACAAAGCAAGAGAAAAGGCGTTCGTCTCCTAATAACTCTGAGGAATTCAATATATAATATTTTTTAATTTTAATAAATGGAAATATAATATTATACAGTGCAAAAATTCGCCGTCGGAATTACAGGCATTTCAAATTCATTCCTGCCGCTGTCCCAATCAAGTCACCAGACCGACCTTTAAACTGTCGATGAGGTTGACTAGATTTTTTTTTGCTATAGGCCAAGTACAGCTGAAATACTCCTGTTTCCCTTAGCAACTCACTTTGCTGCCCCGAGTTCACTTCTCAAGACAGTTCTTGGAAAGTGAAGGTCAGGTAAAGATGGTCGGCTACTATCTTTACAAAAAGTTACTTGGAAGTAACGGTCTTCCTTGTGCTCCCAGTAACTTTTGACAAGCTGGAGCGGTGGAAGTGGCTGAAAAGTAACTATTTAGTAACTTTCGGGCCGAGCTGGAACGAACCCAAAGTGTGTAGCGTATCACAGAAGTTTAGAGTTTATTTGCGAAAAGGCTTGGAACTGAAGAGGGTGTACAAAATAGTGGGATTAACTGGAATTGCTTACTAAAAGCACATTTTATTCACAACACATCTCTTAGACAAAATGTTGAAAAATGCAGGGGTTTTTTTCAACTCACGAACAACGCATGTTTTGGGAAAGGAGTATGTAAAAAAAAAGGGCAGTCATAGGAATAAAATAAAAGAAACAAACATGAATGAAGTCATACTTAAACTGAAACTGAACTCAGTGAAAACTTCAGTGTTGCTAGGATGAGGGAAAATTAAACTAGAGAAGTCGGATTCGTGATTTTACAAGTTTGTAAATCCTTCATGCAAGAATCTGATTAGGGTTATTCGAACCTGGAAACAAAAACTATTTGTTTTAAGTGGACACAAATATTTACATCAGAAGATTTAGGCCGAACTGTAAAACTTGATTTGAAGAATAGATTCGATATGTCTGAAAGGAAGAAAGGTATGGATTCCCGCACTAAACAACGAGTGATAGAGTGACTACTTTTTCTGTACCTGCATCACGCGGCCACCCCGATGAAAAATTTATATTCTGCGTAGTTGTATGATAATTGTACGTTTGCATGTACTGATATGTAAATGTAAAGAATACTATCATTTAATGTGCCTCAAACTGGGCCAATCTTACGCAGCAGTATCCAGTAGCATCCTGTCTTGCTATAGGCTAGAAGCATCCAGTCTTGCTAATAATAGCAGTTAGTAGAATGCAGTAACACGGTAGCCTTGACAAAGAAGCATGTAGTAGCATCAGTTCGTACTGCTAGCTACTTTTCGTGAAACTTCATATTACTGTTTTGAGATAGATTTTTCATCGGGACCACCGAAGTGCATACGGTGTGAGGTAAACCAGGAAAAATTAAATAAGGAATTCGATTGTTTGGACACAATATTACCTGCAGGTTTGCCTTCGTGTCACTTTCGGTTAAAGCCTTTGAAAACATCGCCTTAGGAACTTCCTTTGCCTGAAAAAGGAACACGGATTTTTTTTTCTTTTACAAGAGGCAAAAAATTATTACATAAGATAAACGGGGTTTGGTGATAGATTAAAATTAAAGCGACATTTCTAGGTCTATTGGTTTATGGAAATACAAGTTATTGTTAACATACTAAGCTATTTAACAGTTTCGAACAGGGATCTGTATCCTTCTCTTTTGAAGAAGAAACTGTTCATGTTCAACTGATCGATTGTAAAATCATTCAATCAATACGATTTTCGAAGATGTATAGCAAGTTTCCAAGTTATGTCATCGAAAAACATGCGAAAGAAGTACTATTAGCGAGTTCTAGACTAGATGCAACTACAACTCTAGGCCGTAGGACCAGATTTGCCCCTGTCGCACAATAGTGTGAATTTTCTCTTATCCTACGTAGGACATAAAATTTCATTATATTTCAGAAAATGTCCAGATGTGTCATTTTTCATCAGTTGTTGTTGTTATCAGTTTCATTGTTGGAAGCTCATGAAACAACTTTTGTTCAACAGAACACGTTTTGTTCTGTTACGACTGCTTATTATTAGTTCAAGAACCAGTGCTGTCAACCTGTACCTTTAATAGCTTTTTACAGTATATTGGGCGTCAAATTGTACTCGTGTACTTCAAATAGTACTAACAACGTTTTTTCCGATCTTTAGAAACTCGAAACATTTTATCAGTGTGGCAGCACCGAACGTTGGATTGATAAGAATCTTTTGTGTTCCTGTCTGAACAGGCATGTGTATTAAGACGTACACTTCGCGCCTAGTGCTATTCAGCTTATTACACCTATTTGGACAATAGCTGCGTTCTTTGTCACGGGAGTTCTCACTGGTGGTCTCCGGTTTTTCCTATAAGCCGTTTTTGCATCCACCGGTGACTTCTCACCAGTCTTATAACCCGTTTTTGAACTAACCAGTGCCCGGTTTTATGTCACCGGTGCGGTCTAACCAGAACCTGCTCGGGAGCCCGGCTTCAGCGAGGAGTTAGCCAGTTTTCATCAACTCACCGGCGAACCAAAAAAACGCGTTTTAAGAGAAGAACCGGACACTGGTGACTAAACACCAGAGACAGCCCGGAGTGCAACAAACGCAGCTAATGCTTTACGAACGCCTTCTGAGTTGTCACACCTGTCTGGGTGTTTACAATTGTGACGTCACGTGTGACGTGGCGTAGAGCTCGTTCGTCTATTGTTTTTCATCTAGTATGCGCGGAGTCGAAAAGGGAGGTAGACGGGTATTAACTCAAAGCTTTGAAAATACCTCTAGCTCCACTCAGTTTTGTCGGGGTATCCATCCACCTTCCTCGACTACGTTATAGGAATTCCCGTATAACTGTAACTTTTTTGCCCTGATCCTTGTGCGAAGTTATCTTCAATTGCCAAGGACCTTCACCTTTCTTCCCTTGGCCATTTTTCCGCAGTCCATCGAGGAAGAAGATTTTTAGACCCTTCTATGTATTTTTAATGTTTAGTTTCTGGGATCCCAGAACGTAAGTGAAGGGATACCTATGACATCGCAAAAGTTGTTCGTATCGATGTTCCTTTTTTTTAGTTTTTTTTTGTGGTTTGCCCTATTTTTCGTTATTAGATTATAGTTTGACTGCTCAAAAGGTAAATTGAATTAAAGTTGACATGCTGACACGCTGAAGACATGCTGAACACGATGATGAAAACTATTTTCTCGCCGGAAAAATAGTTCGTCCGGAATCCGGCAAGAATCGGAAAGTTTTTTAAAAGTAAAAGTTTTATTTGAAGTTGATTAGATGTTCGATTTAGGGGTAAGAAAACATGCTGAACAGTTATGTGACAAGCATTTTCTACCCGGACAATTAGTTCCCCCGGAATCCAGCAAAAACCGGAAAATTTGTTAAAAGCAAAAGTCGTATTCGAAGTTGATTAGATGGCAGTTTTATTCATTCATTCATTTATTTATTTATTTCCCTCAGAGAATATATAACGAGGAGTACCAAAATAAATTTAAAAAACACTGTCACTAATAACTTTCAAAATAATATATAACGACTGACGTACTTTCGAACACACTGCTTACTTAACTATTAACTATTATCGATAAACGGAAACAGATTCTTCATAGTCAGAATATTAGTATGGGAAAGAAAGAGACGCTGAGTCTCTATATGACAATCATTTTATACCTGGACATGTAATTCGTGCGGAATTAACCGCCGGATAAGGAGATACGCTGAATTCGTTTCTGATTTTTTTTTGGGATCCCAGAACGTTAGTGAAGGGATACCTATGAAACCGCAAAAGTTTTCCGTCTGTCCGCACGATAACTCTCGACGGTATTGATATATTTGATGAAACTTGGTGGGAGGATCCTGTGGGTCAGAGTACAGGTCAAATTCGAAGATGGTCTCTGTAGCCCTATATTTGAGGGCTAATCTGATAGTCGATTATGGGTAAGAATCTATGTTGAGTACGATGGTCAAATCACTTTCTTTTTGGACAAGTAATTCGTCCGGAATCCGGCAAAAACCGGAAAGTTGGATAAAAGTAAAAATTTCATTTGAAGTTGATTAAATATTTGATTTAGTGGTAAGGAAACATGCTGAACACGATGGTGAAAACCATTTTCTCACGGGACAACTAGTTCGCCAGGAATCCGGCCAAAACCGGAAAGTTTGTTAAAAGCGAAAGTTTTATCTGAAGTTGATTAGATGAGAGACTTAGGGGTAAGAAGAGACGCTGAGTCTGTAGATGACAATCATTTTTTACCCGGACAGAATCCGGTTTTAACCGGATTTTTTTTAAGTCAAAGTTTTATTTAAAGTTGATTAGATGTTCTATATAGTGATAAAGAGATCCGCTGGATTCGTTTCTGAATTTTCTTCTTTTTTTTGCTGGACTAGTAGTTCGATCGGAATTCGGTCGAAACTGGAAATTTGGCAGAAGTAAAGCAGGAAGTTTTGGTCAGTATCGTCAAAATAGATATGGCTTGTAGATGTATATCTGAACTGGCTTTTCTCAGATAGCCTGTTGAAGACTGGATCTGGCGAAGACAAGAGCCGATTGTCTGGATCAAATAAAAGATTTTTGGGATCCCATCGAAACCTTTGGTGTTGTTTATCTTTTGCATTTACTACATTGTTGAAAGCTCAGTGTATTTTTTGCTTTTCTTTGTCTTGTACTGCGCTTTTTCTCTCTACTTAAGTGCGTAAGTAAAATGTCGTCATCATCATCATCATAGTCGCTGCATGGAAAGTAGTATATAAAGGGGGTTTCTACCCCACACAACCCCCAATAAAATAAACGCCTAATTACATGAAATTTACCAATTTTAACAGATTATATATCAAATTAACCCCCTTTTCAAAGAAATTTTAATTTTCATAATTTAAAAATAAATGCCCCTAGAAATAAAAATATTACCCTTTAATCCCAATAAACTATTGATATATATACTATACAAAAATAACGGTATACTATACGCTACTACTGAGTAAGCAGTTATAAATCCACATGTTTCTTTGTTCTTGTTTTCCCGTAGGCTACAATCGGTTGCAAAACTAGATTTTTCTTTACAAGCAACTCGTTAGCAATAGCATTATATTTCTGAGTTATAAACAAATCACATGGTTTGTCATTATGATTAATGACTACAACCAACTTATCACCGTATTTTGTCTTAGCAATTCTCATTTTAAATACATTATATTTCTTTCCTAATACAAATGATTCTTTTTTGATTGTCTCATTGTATTTGTTTCTTCTGATCGTATTCAAGACTTCCTTTGTGGACTCCATTTATTAGCGGATGATTTTATTAAACAAAAATCCAAATCGCTTATAAATATCTGATAACAGAAACCGGACACTAAATGGGAGAGATTAATTTATTATAGACGTGTTACTGAGTTTGCGTGATAATGTGATGATTACCCATGTTGAAAAATTCATAAAATACTTTTGCAAGACCCCACACCCCCAGACTTTGAAAATTAAGAGGTGTGATGCTGGTACACCCCGATTGGTGTAGTGTTTGTGGTGATGTTGCCTTAGTCTGGGGGGGGGGGGGCTGAAAGGGGAACCCCCAAGTTTTTATTACCACCCCACTATCGACAAACAGAAACTGTGGTCAGTGGGATTCGTAGGTCTGATTGCAGGTGAATCAACGCTCGGCCAAGCGCTAACCAATTCTGCCATCGGGTCCTCGTCTAATTTGCTAAGTTTCCGAATGAAGATGAGATTGCGTTAGTCATGCTGGAGAATGAAATTACGTCACAAATTGGCAGCGGAAACTTTGAATGACGCAGCTCATTATTGCGCGCAGGAAATAAAGATCTGTTTGACAGGTAGGAAAGAATAGTCTATATTTTTGGTAATTTCTCTTGACTTCTTATAGATTAATCACAATATTTATAACCATTCAAACGGACTTGTTTCATGTATTTTTCGCGAGGAAAAAATCTAAATGTTTTACGCATTTCGATTTTACGCTGAATTACCTCCTCAATTGTTAATTGCCCGCATTTTAGCAACGACAACAATTCAGTATAGAAATTGAAATTAGTTCTATATTCTGCTTTTCTATCAGCAATGCTTAACAGCTTTTCAATTATTTCAATAACGACAGCACCCAGACTTAACGATAGGTAATGGAAAAAACGCAGTTAATCAAGATGCGGAAAAGAGGAATTTGGATAAAAGTAAGCAATTACTAACATTATTTTAATACTTGTAGCTTCGGCGATACATTGATTTACGCCATCTAGGTAACTTTTGCAGAATGATTTTCTTGCTAAACTACTGCTAAACTACTGCTCTTGTGCATCAAAGTTGGAGATGTAGATAGCGCCTACCACAACATTTACGCCATCTAGGTAACTTTTGCAGAATGATTTTCTTGCTCTTGTGCATCAAAGTTGGAGATAAAGATAGCGTCTACCTCAACATTTACGCCATCTAGGTAACTTTTGGAAAATGATTTTCTTGCTCTTGTGCATCAAAGTTGGAGATATAGATATTGTCTACCTCGTGTAATGCATGAGGATCAAATGATTTTATTCACATCTAAGTTTTCTCAATCGAGGGAAATTCATTTAAAAAAATATTTACCTAATAAATGATGAACATTGCAGAAGAGATCCGACGTTTTAAAAGGATTAAGTCTAACAACGAATCGATTATACAGAGGTTACCGCAATACACGCATAATGAACTGCAAACGTATGCGAAACTTAATAATATCAAAAGAAATGGAAGAAAGAAAAACGAAATAACAAATAGTATTATAAATTACCTTAATAAAAATATTGTACTATCTGAAGATTTAATTAAAATTCTACTAAGAGACGAAAGGATCCATAATAAGAATAGACCATCCGTCTATAAACCAGAACCGAAATTAAAAACAATTCTGGAAAATGAGATAAAAGAAAGTAATATCACTATTACAAAAAAAACAAGAGAAAACAAAAATAAAAGAAAAAGATAAAACTGAATTAAAAAGATTTTTAAAGAACAAAAACCTATCAACTAGCGGAAATCGAGATGAAGTTCTAAAAAGGGTTAGAGACTACTATAAGAATAATATTCAAAAACATGAAGAATCCAGAAAGAAAAATAGAAAATTCATAAGAAACCAAGTAGAAAGGAGTGATCAGAATAAAGACAGAGTAATCAATTTATAAACTCTCTTTATAAACAAGAAACAAATCAAAGAAAAATCACTTCCTGGTTATTTGTTTAGAACGGAAGAAGAACAACAACCTACTATTTTTAGTGAAAGTGAAAATATGTATACTGTAAACGTTTCAATTCAAGGTAATGGAGTTGATGAACAAACTATTATTGATTTTACTTTCGCAGATTTACAACGAAGGATGAATGAAAGTTTTCAGTATAGAGTTCAGTTTGTAACTCGTGTTATTTTCCATCGCCAGGAAAATGATGAAGAAGTAGAAGTGTTTTTTGCAATAGCACTTCGTGGATTCTGAATAAAAATAGTGTACTTCTGCATAGCCATTTAGATGATAATAACAAGAGACTTAGTTCTTTAAGTAATACCCCTCGATCAGGACTACAATTTCATCGATAAGAAAGAATTGATTATCGGATGACTCGAATAGAATCCTACATGGGTGGAACATTTAAAACACTACCAGATTTCGAAAAAAATAAAAGATCTTGCCTGAATATTGAAAATAGCGATCAGAAATGCTTTCTTTGGTCAATCTTAGCAAATCTATATCCAGCTAAAACTCATGCGGAAAGAACTTCCAAATAAAAACAATATGAACACGAATTTGATTTCAAAAGGATTACCAGCTTCCCAATGAATACAAAAGATATACACAAATTTGAAAATAGATACAACATTAAGATTTGTTTATTTCAAATTGAAAAAGAAAAAATTATCAGAAGTCATATACTAAAAACTACAATCAATGGGAAAAACAACAAAATGTATCATTCATTTATTGCATTTCGATAATCATTATTTATTGGTAAAGGATCTGAGCAGATTAGTTGGTACTCAAATCTCTAAAAAGAAAACTAAAACATACCTCTGCACTTATTGCGGTAGGCATTTTAAGAAGGAAGAACACTTTGAAAAACATGAAAGTAAAAATAATTGCGAAGATCCTGATAAAATAATGCCTCCTGAAGGTTCAAGTATACAATATAAAAATACTGCAAAACAAATGAAAGTACCTTATTGCATAATAGCAGACTTTGGGTCTTATAATGAAGAATAAAATCAAGTACACGGAAAGAAAACAACAAAAGTGGCGGAACAAAAACCATTTGCATACGGATTTCAAGTTTGCTGTTCGTTTGATTCAAACCAGAACAAATACTATGACTATTACGGCGAAGATGCTGCAGAACATTTTGTTAAAACGATTACAGAAGTATCCACAGAAATTCCAAACAAATATGAAAGCAGACCAAGAAACCATAGTTATACAAATGCAGAAATTGCAGAAAAATGGAATAAACTAATTAAGAAGACTTGTCATATCTGTAAAACCAAAATTACTCAAAATCCCCACTTTGATCACGATCACATGACAGGAGAAGATAGAGGATTTGCTCATGCTGAATGTAATAAGAAATACAGGATTCCCAGGCATATCCCGGTAGTAATTTATCAAAATATGATTCTCATCTATCTGTGAAAGAGTTGATACAAGAGATAAAAGAGTATGAATTCGTAGATAGTTTCGATAAAATAAATTGTACAAAGTTACCACCAATAGAAAGCTTTTATTCTAGGCTGACAGGGGAAGGTATTGACAAAAGTGATTATAAAAGAGCGGTATCTATATGGAAACAATTTCACAGTGAAACATTACTTGATCATACCATGTTATACCTGAAAAGTTATGTTTTAATACTGTCAGATGTTGTAGAGAATTTCAGAAATGTTTGTATACATAATTATGATTTGGATCCACTTCATTACTTCTCAGCTCCTGGATTAACGTGGGATGCTTTACGAAAACATTCGGAAGTAGAATTACCGTTATTCTCGAAGGAAGACATGTATACATTTATGGAAAAGGGGATAAGAGGTGGTGTATCTCAATGTATAAAAAGATACGCTAAAGCAATCATCTAATTATTTAGTGTATTTAGACGCTAATAATTTGTATGGTTATGGGATGTCGCAAAAAATACCAGCGAATAATTTCCAGTTCATTTCAATGCCAGATGGTTTTAAAGAAAGGAATGAATACGAATCACTCGAGTATTTAAACCATCTGAAAATTCATATCAATTCAATAATGTCGGCTAACTCAGTGATACAATTACAGAATGTGAGTGCTACATATGATGTAGATTTGGAATATCCAAAAGAACTACACGAATAACACAAAGATTTACCATTAGCACCCGAACATTTTAATGGTAAGCTTTGTACCACATTATTAGATGAGCACAACTATGTAGTTCACCATAGGAATCTAGAATTCTATTTACAAAAAGGTTTGATATTGGAAAGAGTACACAGAATACTAGGATTCACTGAAAGTGCTTACTTAAAAGGATTATAGATCACAACACAGCCCTTAGAACTAAAGGTACAAATGACTTTGAAAAGGATTTCTTTAAGCTTATGAATAATGCTTGCTTTGGAAAATAACATGGAAAACGTAAAGAAGCGAGCGGATATGGAAATAATTACTGATAATAAAACAAGAGAAAAAATAATAAAGAAACCCAACTTTAAATCTGAAATAATTTTCAGTGAAAAATTTTCAGTGGCAAGAATGTCAAAGGAAAAGATAAAATTAGACAAACCAATGTACATCGGTTTTGCTGTATTGGAACTATCCAAATCATTGATGTATGAATTCCATTATGATTATATGAAGCCTAAATATGGAGATGAAATTGATTTGTGTTATATGGATACTGATAGCTTTAATATGATATTAGAACCGACGATTTCTATCAAGATATAAAACAGGATTTAAATGAGAGATTTGATACGTCTGATTATGAAAAAGATAATCCATACGGATTTCCTAATGTAAATAAGAAAGCTATAGGAATGATGAAAGATGAATTAGGTGGACAAGTTATGACAGAGTTCGTTGGATTACGAACAAAAGTATATGCTTATTTAAAGGATTATCAAGATCAATCAAGAGCTAGCAAAATCTGAAAGGAATAAAAACGAATATAGTTAAAGATAAAATTACGATTCAAAACTATAAGGATATACTGTTTGGAAACATTGAAAACCTTTCCATAACCCAGTAGAATTTGCAATCATACAAGCACAATATGTTTCTAGAAGAACAGAATAAAAATTCATTAGATCCAAAGGATGATAAAAGGATAGTATCAAGCGATAAATTTACAACTTTGCCTTTAGGTTATAACTTAAAAATTCAAGTATATAGTTAAACAACTCACGTATATAGTTAAATAATTCAAGTATGTAGTCAAACAATTCAAGTATGTAGTTAGACAATTCAAGTATATAGTTGGTAAATCTTATAATAAAATTTTTTATCTAATAAATGAGTGAAAAGGCTCCGATCAAAGTGTATGACTTTGGTGAAAAGAATAGTTACCAGAACAAACACAAACTTGCAGCTCAGTGGCCATTTAGATTATTAATTTGTGGAAGTTCTGGAACAGAAAAAAACAATCTACTCTTGAATTTAATCCATGAATCCATTTGTTTCAATCGAATATACTTGTATGCAAAAGATCTTGAAGAAGAAAAATATAAAGACCTTATAGACAATTTAAACACTTTGGAGTCACACTGTAAAGCGAATATTTTATCAGTGAGTAATGACCCGAATGATATTGTTGATGTCGACGACCTAGACCCTAAAGACCCAAAACTTGATTATCTTTGATGATTTTGTTACTGAAAAAGACCAGAAGAAAAAAGAAGATTTATTCATAAGAGGAAGAAAGAAAAATGCCTCAATTGTTGATTTGTCACAGAGCTATCATAAAACCCCAAAGGTGGTAAGACTTCAATGTAATTATTTCGCATTCTTTCAGTGTTCTAATCCAAAAGAAATAAAATTCATCAGACAAAATCATGCATCTGACATAGACAATGAGAACTTTCTGAAACAATTCGAGGTTGCAACTGAAGGATATGGATTTTTCTTTATTGATTTAAAAACAAAAGATAAAGATCTGATTTATAGGTAAAACTTTGAAAAGTTTACTAGATAATTTCTTTCAGTTATAAATGAATAAATTCGGTAGTGTTGGAAAAAAGGTTAGTAACGAATCGAATGAAAAGAGAGTTACTGATGACAACGGTAATATTAACCTACAAGATAAGAGAATTATTAATTTAGGGGATGCGAAAGCAGATCAGAACGCCATTAGTTTCAGATCTATGAATATTATTTTGAACCAATTTAAAGAAGAAATAACCGCAGAACAAGTGGGGACAAATCAGTATTTTAGCGAAGATATCAACAGATTAACTGCTGTACACGATTCTCTTGACAATTTATTGGTAAGCACTTAAGAAAAAGGGTTATTTGTAAAAGAAATAATTCGAGTTAATGATAAAGAAATTAACGCTGAGAACAAATTGATAACAAATGTTCAAAACCCTAAATACAAAAATGATGCTGTTAATTTAGCAACGTTAACTATGAATCTTTTAGAGTATGACAAAAAGCTTCTTGGTCAACACACCCATAACAATATAATTGAAACAAAGATTGCTGACCAACAAACACATATCGATAATATTGAAAGAGCAGTAGTAAATATTTTAAAAAGGCTTCTATAGCTAAAACCTGTTGACAAACCGTTCGTTTCCAGAATAGAAAAAATGATGGCTGGTGAATAAACAAAAAGAATTTATAAGATAAAATAATTCTCTAATAAATGGAAGGAATATCTGAATATACAGTTTATTTATCAAGTCTACAAAAAGCTAAGCTGAAGAAATGTTTTGACGCGAAACAAAAATGTCAGATTCGTGTTAGTCATAATAAACAGAATGAACGAGAACCAGTAAAACTGCTTTTACGTAACGACAGATTGATAAAATTGAAAAACTTAAAAGTACTGACAAAGGTTGTGATATTGATATATCGTACAAGCAGATGAGGGAAGCAACTCAAAAAGGTGGATTACTTCCATTTTTAATACCGCCAGAAATTACACTTGGCAAGGCAGCTTTAAAAAGCGGTGTTCCTGCTTTAGGTACATTCGCAGGTAAGAAAATAGCGGATAAAATAACCAACACAGGTGGAGCGCTAAAACTTCCTTGAACACAAAGAGTTGTGGATAATGGTGTACGTGGTAGACCTAAGAAGGAAACCCATTCAAAAAACGGGGGAATTCAAAAAGAAGCAAAAGTAAAGTAGGACCTATAACTAATTTTGATATCATGGAAGAACTAGGAAATCTGCCGCATTTCAGAGGTGTTTTCTCTATAGATACGCTACCCAAACAGATAAATAGTTTAGAATGTGGTGTAGTTAATTATGATAAACGTGGAATGCCTGGAACTCACTGGGTTGCTTATTGTAACCTACTCGATAGCCCTTATGTAGAAGTTGTCGATTCTTTCGGTATTCCACCAGGAAAAGAAATAATTAAATATGTAAAAACTTCAAAGAAAAAAATAGCATATGAAAGTCTTGCAATTCAAAATATAGATGAGTTAAACTGTGGATTTCATTGCATTTATTACATTACAAACCGAATGACATCTCTTGGTAAAAAAATCAATTTCATTTATAAAAATTGTTTTCTAATAAATGGAGATTTATTGTTTGAAATGTAGAAAGAGAACTGACACTGAATCAATGTTTAAGACAGTGTCGAAGAATAACCTGCCTATGCAGAAAGGTAACTGTGTTATTTGTGCATCAGTGAAATGTCAGTTCTTAAAAAAAACTCAACGCAGAAAAAGAAATATTAAATACGTATTATTCTAGTTATTCAGGTGTTGACGATATTTACAGAAAATTAAAAGAAAATGAAGTAAACCTTTCAAAAGATAAAATAAAAATATTTTGCAAAATTAGAATGTATATACTTTACATAAACCATCGTATCAGAATTTTGAAAGGAGGCGAGTCTTTGTTCACTTTACTGCCGAACAATGGCAAGCTGATCTTTTTTATATGCAGAAATTTAAAAAACAAAACAATAAGACAAATTATATTTTAACTATTATTGATTGCTTTTGTAAATATGCTTGGTGTTACCCTTTGAAAGATAAAACTGGTGTTGAAATAATAAACGCATTAAGTAATATATTTAAAGAGAGAATTCCAAAAAAGCTACAAACTGATAAAGGTAAAGAATTTTTAATGAGAATGTTCAAACTTTTTCGAAAAATAATAACATACAGTGGTTTACATCTGAAAGTGAATTGAAAGCACAAATCGTTGAACGATTCAACAGAACGCTGAAAGAAAAGCTATGGAAATATTTTACTCACAACAACGCAAATAAATAGATTGATATTTTACCTGTATTCGTAAATAATTATAATAACTCGTACCGCCGCTCAATACAAATGAAACCAGTTGATGCTAGTAAAAAGGTAAATCAGAAAAAGGTTTTTAATGCTTTGTTTGCTCCATGTGATTACAAAGTCACAGGAAATTGCAAAGTAGGAGATTTAGTTAGAATTAGAAAAGAAAAAAGTATTTTTGATAAAGGTTATTTACCTAACTACACGAATGAAGTATTCCAGATAGCATCCGTTAGACCTACCAACCCCATTACTTATGAAATATCTGACAAAATTGGGGAATTAATTCGAGGGGGGGTTTATGAAAAAGAATTTTCAAAAATTATCATTAAATAAAAATTAGTAGTCTAGAAACGGATTCAAGACGCATGAGTGATATGTTATCAGGTATAGTTAACAACAAAGAAATTCAAAGAAAAAAGATTCAACAATATGAGAAGGAGAAAGCAGGGTTTCGGGAATATGCTTCATAATTAAACGCTCCAGTTCTTACGGCAGAAAAAGAAAACACTAAAGACACCGTCAAAAAATTACTAGAAAACGCTGAAGCTATCATCGAAAAATTAGAGGAGGCGGATATTAATTCAAGAAGCCGGCTTCTCCAGTTAGATGAAACGTATAAAACAGCTTTACAAAGACAACCACATCAGATTCCAGTTTCAGAGGTAGAAGCTTAGTCAAAACAATCTACCGCTTTAGAAGCATCTCCAGATTTACCAACAAGTATCAAAATCGTTGATATGGATCAAGGTGTTGAACGAGTTATTCAAAGCACTTAATGTAAAATTTAGAGAGAATCGTACAAGATATAAAGGAGATATTTTGAGATGCCTAATTATTACTTTGATAAACCAGAGAATATAGAAGATGCTTTGTCTGAATTAACACCTATAAGTCAAAGTTATGGTGGTTTGAAAAGTAAAAGTAGTTCTAGTCAGTATGATAAAAGAAAATTATTTATACAAGACTATAAGGATAGATTAAAAAAAAATTCAATCTAGTAGACCCTTTATCAAACAGCAAGGAACCGGTATCTATATGAATCAGGATGAAATTAATAAAAAATTATACACTTTGATAGGTAGTAGAGTAAACGGGAATACATCCGATGAGGTGAGGAATGAGGCGATTGATATTATGGATTCAATTCTGCGAAATAAAGTTTATACAAAGAAACAATATAATTTATTGTATAAAAAATATTTCTAATAAATGGTGTTGTTAAACATTGAAGGTAATGAAAGTATCATTGATACAACATTTAGTCAACCAATCGAACTGAATCGTCATTGCGGTTATGAAATAGGTTTGAATCAATGCACTTTGTGGTATTCGTGGCATGATATAAGTGATAAATTTGAAAATAATACATTTCAGTATAGGAAATCTGAAGAGGAGGAATGGATTAATTTAACAATTCCTAATGGGATGTACAATGATGACTGCTTCAATAAATTTTTCTGTCAGTACTTTGGTACTCCAAAACATAAATGTCCTTTTGCAATTTCATCGAATCCGGCAACTATGAGATTTGTAATTGTATTACAAGAAAAATATGTGTTTAGATTTAATAGCGACTTGTGTCAGATTTCAGGATTTGAGAAGGAAAGTGAGATTTCTAGGAAAATCAATGAAGTTGCAAAGCTTCCGAATATTACAAGAAGCGTTGAAAAAATTCAAATTCACTGCTCTCTTGTACACAGCTCTATAGTAAACAAAAGTAAATCAGACGTAATTTGGACATTTGTTCCGAATACAGAACCGGGTTGTTAAATTGTTGAAAATCCAAGACAATTAATTTATCTTCGAATAAATACGAAAGAGTATATTTATTCCTTGAGAATGATAATTACTGATCAATTAGGAAGACCTATTGATCTGAATGGAGATAAAGTTGGATATGTATTGCATTTAAGAAAAGCTTAAACGATTATTGAAATAAATTTATTTTCTTATAAATGTTGATTATATTATAATCAACGATTACTTTATGAGAAACAGTATGGAAGTGGAATTGGTCGTATAGTCAAAGACATTGCCAATTCTCAGCTATTCCAAACGTCTGCAAAACAAATAAAAGATGGCGCATTATCAATGTATAACAGAATGAATAAACCGAGATTTGAGTTGTTGAAAAATAGAGCAATAGAATATGGGATAGATTTGATTGATGTAAACAAGAAAGAAATAATTGATGTCATTCAAAACAAAAAATCTATAAAGGATCTTCTAGGTGCATATAAAAGAATTTTAAATCAAAGAAGCCAAGACTTATTCAAAACGTTAATGACTGGAAGTGGTTAAAGATTTTGAAATAATTTTTATTTAATAATTTCATTCTCAAATAAATGGCAGTAAATAGAATTATTAGTCCGCAGTGGAACATGTTTGACGAACCTCTTGTTGATGATACAGTGGTAAAATATGAATTTAAAGAAAATTCGAGAAACAGATGTGAATGTATCTAATAAATCAGAGTTTGGATTTGTAACAAAGGAATTAGATTCGTGGTTCTATCCAAGTGAAAGTTATCTTGATGTTAGTGTAAGAATAGTAAAAGAAAATGGAACTAACGTAGCTGCAACCGATGTTGCTACTTCGACGAACAATGGATTTAATTTATTCAGTACCGCTGAGTATGTAATAAACGATGGATCGGTTGAAAAAATTAATCATGTTGTTATTACAACTACCGTTACAAAGTTGATTGAATTCTAGAAGTGCAGCAAGAAATCATTTCTGGTTCAAAGATTATAATCAAGGAAAAGATACCAATCCTGTAGTTGCTTCGTTTACTCCAAATGCAGCAGTAGCAGGGACTGGAACAGTCAGTTTGACAAATTATAATAATTATAATAAAGGATTTGAAAAAAGATATAACAGAACAAAGAGCAGCAAATTAGTAAATATGTATTCACCATTATCAGAATTGTTTGGATTTTGAAAGGAAACAAACGATTCTTCAGAGGTGCATCGCAGAAAATATTTCTAAGAAGAAATGATGATAACAACATGATTATAAGAAACGGAAATACTAATTTGAAATTAGTAATCGAGTATTTATCCAGGAAGATCCCTATTGTAGCTCCTAGTATTGAAATGATGAGTGAAATGAAAAAAGGATTGGCAAATGACAGAAAGCATAATCTGATGTGGGAAGCATGTAATACTTATAAAAGCGATGTTAGTCAAAATAAGGAACACACGTGGAAAGTAATTTCTGAGAGAAACAATCCAAAAAAAGGAGTTGTAATGTTACAGAAAAATGATAAGCATAACAATCAATTAATGAATAATATGGTGTTTGATCATATGAATTTAATAGACATAGAACTTAGAATTAATGGGGATAAATATCCTGAAGAACCACTCAAATGTTATTTTAGCGATGAGAAATGCAAATACTCGAATCTCTATAATAGATTTATACATATGGGTTATCAGCAATTAGGGTTTGATACTGGTAGCGTTGCTAGTATAGAAGAATTTAAAGAAGTGTATCCACTATTCTGTTTCGACGTTTACAAACACGAATCAAGTATATATAATGGAACACCTGCTGATATTGAATTAAGCTTAACGTTGAAAGACGCTCAACCTGTAGCATATAATGTTTACCCTATGTTCTATTTTATGAAAGAAAAAGCTACATTAGATATTATAAATGTATGTGAGTTTGTGAGTATTTAATAAAATCATCCGCAATAAATGGAGTCCACAAAGGAAGTCTTGAATACGATCAGAAGAAAGAAATACAATGAGACAATCAAAAAAGAAGCATTGGTATTAGGAAAGAAATATAATGTATATAAAATGAGAACTGCTGAGACAAAATACGGTGATAAGTTGTTTGTAGTCATTAATCATAATGACAAACCATGTGATTTGTTTATAACTCAGAAATATAATGCTATTGCTAACGAGTTGCTTGTAAAGAAAAATCTAATTTTGCAACCGATTGTACGGGAAAACAAGAACAAAGAAACATATGTGGATTTAGAACTGTTTACTCAGTAGTAGTGTATAGGATACCGTTATTTTTTATAGTATATATATCAATAGCTTATTGGGATTAAAGGGTAATATTTTCATTTCTAGGGGCATTTATTTTTAAATTATGAAAATTAAAATTTCTTTGAAAAGGGGGTTAATTTGATACATAATATGTTAAAATTGGTAAATTTCATGTAATTAGGGGTTTATTTTATTGGGGGTTGTGTGGGGTAGAAACCCCCTTTATATACTACTATGGAACCAAAGACTGAGGTTCTATTGGATTATTTGGTCTTGGTAAAATAGATTCCCGATGCAACCGAGGAGGTAGCACTCCCAGTAGAGCCTAGAAATAATAAAGGCGAGAGTAAACAGACTGTTTGGTGTATACTATTGTGACGCACTGAGATTACGGAACTTCCTTCCGTCTGATTCAGAGGCAGATAATTTCTGGGGCGTTTTGAAAGGCCTCAAGAGTAAACAGACTGCTGTATGTATCTCAATGTGACGTCAATTCTGACGTGATCCGATTGGGGAGCGTCCTTCGTTCTGATCCTGAGGCAGGTCATGCACGCTTGCTATGCTGTTTTCCTCTCACATGCTCAGTTGCTACGAGAGAGGTAGACGGGCGCCAACTAAAACCCCAGCAAGCAGCTCTAGACCTGCTCAGTAACGTCCGGCGATTCCTGGGACCAAAGACAAGTGTTCCACTTGGCTTATTTTTTCTTCGTTCTGAATAGTGCCCGAAAGGTTAACGTATAAACCGGTACTATTACCACCCTTAGTGTTCCAGAAAACTGTTGTCGGTCACCTACATGGTCGTCCCCAACACTTTGAAGATACATCAGGGCCATTGATCGCAAACAAAATCTTCTGAGACTGCTTCTAGGAAGAGAGCAGTACAAGCAATATAAAAGTTGTTTTCGAAAATACCTTAAAAAAAGTCATCCCTTAGTGTTTTGCCTTTTGAACCCTATTTAGCGGCAAAAACGCCCTGCATTGAAACCTTGACCACGCGGAACTTTCCTGATAAACATGCTTCCTAGTCTTACAAGTGCCAAGCAAGTGTTCAGCTCTTGTAGACTGTTCATATGTATTTTACACCGCCTTGTACCTCCTCTACTTCTCTAGAGTGTACCAAGAGTAAATAAAAAGTAATGGCAATTAAAAATAAAACACAGAGGACACAACGTTTAGGTCCAGTAACAATATCAAAATGAATTAACTTTACCTCATTTGCGACTCTCGTGCCTGCATTCGTCAAGATGTAGACATTTAGTAGACTAAAAGCTGATGTCCCAACTCCATATAAAAGCATTAAGCAAAAGAACTCTCGAGTTTTAGACTCCTTGTCTGTAGTGCAGTGCTCCATAGCGTCAGTAAGAGCCAGATAGATTCCCATGGAGCCACTGCATAGTTCAGAAAGGAAAAGGAGTGCTATCGGGAAGCTGAAGAATCCTTCTATTTCCTTCGCGACATTCGTCAAAGTTATATACTGTAGACGAGCCGCGTCTATGTCATCTGAAAAGATAAGTTTTCAAGAATTAGTTACATAGACAAGGCCGTATCCAGGGGGGGGGTTAGGGGGTTGAACCCTTCCCTCCCCCCCCCCCCCCGAAACATACAAAAAAAAATCATATTTATAGGCTTTCCCTCTGATCTATGTGTTTTTTGTACTCTTTTGTCCGACCAGCAGGCACCCAACCCCCCAAAAGGCACCCCCCCCCCGACAGAAATTCCTGGATACGGGCCTGTATATAGAGTTGTATGTTTTAATAGCATACAGCAGTAACCCTTGCAACTGCATGCCACTATAGCAAGACTGAATGCTACTGGAGCAAGACGGGATTCTACTGGATACTGTTGGTTAAGATTAGCCCATCGTGAGGCACATTAAATTTAAGTATTCTGTACTTAATTTATTATTTGTATTTACTTTCCACACATGGAACCCATTAGCAAGGAGCGCTAGCTCCTTCCATTCGGGATTTACTTTCCACACATGGAACCAATATCAATGCATATCAATACATACAACGACACAGGTTAAAAACTGTCAACGGGTATGGAAAATATGCTACTAGGTTTTTGAAAATTGTGTGATTCTGCTAGCCGATTTTACTGGAAGTACTTACCTGAGCCACTTTTTCTTAGAATTCCCAAATCGATATCTGAACAGTGCTTGCGAAGTTCTTCGAATGCCTTCCCCAGAGTGTGGCAGTAAAGCACGAAAAAGATCGCCATCCATCTCATGCTGCAGACAGCAGCCACTGCTACTAAGGGGTGTAGCCACTTTGCTATCTCCTCGCCCAGTAAAAGGGCATAACTCCTGGAATTCCCAAATATGTCCATAGCTAGGCTTTGAGCTAGCCATAGAAGAGAAAACACAGACGTTTTGACAATGTTAACTCCTGGGTAGTGCGCCTGTATCCACTCCATTGAATCTGTGAGCTTCTTCATCTCCTTCGTTCGAAACAGATTTGTGGCACCGGAAGAAATTATAACGGCTGCGCGCAGTACCGCATAGCAGGTATAGAATATCGTACTGGTAGTTGGTATTCCGTCGGTTTTGGGGTACTCGATGATGATGACTAGAAAACAGACCATCAATAGCGGAGCGAAGAAGTCCATCTCAAAAGCTTACACCGACACAAGTTTGTGCATTCTTGTGTTGAATATTAAAAGTGATCAGAACATGTTGTGAATTGTTTTAAGTGTTACCAAGGACAAACAATGTACATGTACCTCTGCCTCCCTATCTCTGTAATTCGACCATGCGTAGTCAAATATATTATGATACCCTACCCGATGCAAACGAGCGGAGGAGGAGCTACCCAGAACACCATGATTTGTTACCTCTACAAAAGCTATATCGCAGTAGACTCCGCAGAAGAATGACAACGCCGTCTGAGTCAGCTGTCCTTGCAGACCGGGTTCCCCACCCCTGCAGACATTCTACGGTTTTTCATCTGGTATGCGCAGCGGCGAAGAGCGAAGTAGACGGGTATCAACTCAAACCGCACAGCAAGTACCTCTAGCTCCGCTCAGTTTCATCGGAGTATCCGTAGTTGCTGCATGGGACAAAGAACGGAGGCTCTATTAAATTATTTGTTCTTGGTGTTACCACTTCATAAATACAACAGTGTTGACGTTTTCGAATGACGGTTTCAATTGTTATGTTTTCGAAAAGACAGCAGAAATTTGAACTTTCGACAGTGCAGTATCTTGCATCTTGGAACAAGAGCTGTAAACTTATATGGCTCTTGCAAGGGTTAGTAGCATACATCTGGCATATATATGCTAAGGTTCGCACTGTCAAGGACCCCTCTAAACTCTCCCGAAGCATATGATAGTCTTTTTCCTTCAAATACCATCAGAGAGCTCCGTCTTAATGCGTGTAAAATATTTTCGATGAACCCCCTCCTCCTTGACTGCCCCAAGAGTGGTAAATTCTGATCTCGACCTGTGGTTGAACATCAGAACATGGGACCCTAACAAAAACTACCATCCTACAGTGGCACAAAATGACTGTTGCACTGTGCGGTTGAGGTATCCTCATTAGGGTTATACGAGTTCATTTTTAAGCAAAACACTTCGACTATAGAAATAATATTGGGTCGACGGGGAACATGAAAATGTATCATTCGGCACTAATTATTTTTGCACTTTGCGGTGATGTACCCTTTAATTACGATTACAAATTCGAATTCATTTGTAAGCAAAACCATTGAGACAAACGATTATAGGCCCTTGCTGATCATGAAGTGAGAGTATGACCAAAGGTAAATTTTCGCTGTGTGGGTAGATGCGCACTTTTAGGGGATTTGGATTTCAGATGTAAGCGAAAAACCCTGAAGGCTCAATTGATTATGGGCCCTTGGAATCATGAAAACGTACGTTCTGGCCTGAAGTGTTGTTGCACCGTATGGCTGAAGTGCTAGGACTTCATTTGAAAGCAAAACCATCATGGGCCGTTGGGGGATCATGAAAAAAGTATTCGGCCAAAGGTACTTTTGCACTGTGCGGCTAAGATGCGCATTTTACTTTATTTTTTTACGTGCGGTGAAGCTTCAGCCTTTAACGATCCATTTGTAAGCAAAACCCATGATGTATAAATGATCATGGCCCTTAGGAAACATGAAAAATTATCATAACCCACTCCGGACCTGAAACTGGATATCTGGGACAAGTGCATTTGTCGGTCATCAAGGTTCATCCGATCGGATAACTCATTCGAAATTTGCGTGTGTCACAAGAGCTGTTCCCTAGTGCAAAATAGCACTAGGGAATAGCGCTAACACCTACGCTTTCAGTACTTCACAAACTGGCCATACTCATAGCACCGCCCATTACGCTTGCGGCATTTAAAGCGAGCAAAACTTCTGGATTTAGGAATTCTAGGAAAGCTCAAATCCGGTCTGCAGACATTGAGGAAACAGGAGAGGTTGTATCTTTTTTTGCAGTGTTCAAAATATGAAGTTATCGAAGTCAGCGCTGGTGCACGACTGATTGAGTTTCAGTAGAGTCGGTCGCTATCGCTAGTGGTGCTAATGTCGCTGCTATTCGTGTGTGTGTAACTTTTTTCAAGTCTTCATGGCCCTACTCCCTAGTGTTATTTTGCTCTGCCCCTGAACAGTCAGCAAGGTAGTGAGAAAAGGGGATAGCCTCTTACAGGTAGCATACTGAATGAAGTGAATGGAGGTGCTTCTTTTTTCGGTTTTTGTTATGCATTCATTGAAGTCAAAGGTTGCTGGTATGGTTTTAAGCAGAAACTGCATATTTTTGCTGCACTTCTTAAAAGAGTTGAAATCCCAACAAAGATAAAATTGTGTTCTTGCCTTTAATAATTCCGTATAAAAAAAATCCAAGAACTCCGTTCACTAATACACACCACACCAATGACAGAACCTTTGCTAAATCCCATCTCTCCGAACGTGTAAAGGAAAAAGCCCCACATAGTCGCAAAACTGCCACTAGAACTCTAATATCCTTTCTGAAACTTCGTCTCGTCATTTCTGCAGGGACGTCTTTGCCTGCACTGGCGTCTAGAAGACTATGGAAAATAGACACACAAGCAAAGGGTTCGGCCCAGAAAGTAAATACGCTATTAACAATCGATTAGTTGGTTTAACGCCAGCACCGTTAGTAGTCCCAACGTTTGCATATGGACGCACAGTTAGTTTTAAAAGATTAGATAACACGTCATCTGTTGACGTTATAATTATTTTGGTTAGGACCTTTTTCGTGTTATTTTTTCGTAAAAGCAACGCCACAAATTATGGTTACTGTTTTGTTTTACGGAAATGTAGAACTCAAAGGCTCATTATAGTACAGCCAATATAAGGTTTGACCGCAATCAAATTGCAACAGAATTGATTTTACACAATAATGTAGAGAAAACAAAAACTTTACAAACCTAGCGGGGTGCAAAATTTGTGTTTTCTTGCGTTTTTTAATTTATTTGTCATATTTCAGCTGAAATGTTCGATTTTCTTAAGGCTTAGTGTTTACTTCATGGGAAAACATTTCTGATGTTGCTTTAGGTACAGGACTCGAACATCACATCAGATTAGAGATACGGTCAAACGTAAGTGTTACACATTCATCTTTATTCAAGAAATCAATATTTCTATCACATTATCCAGTTGTTAGCACTTGGGGCCAAATATAGACCTAAATAGATGTGTTGAATGGCTAGTTAAGAACTTTGCTGCATCTATTATTCATAATTACAAACTAGTTAACTATTCTGTATTTCTGTATTTGGGGAAATGAGCTGGGGGGAGGAAAGGTTTAAACAAATTTTGAAAGGTAGAAGTTTTAGAGATATTAGAAATTTGGGAAGATTCCTAAAGGTAGCCATGATTCACAGGGAAAGTTTTTTGTATATAGTGGTTGAGGTTATGGTTTTGTTTTTGTGTTGTTTTGTTGTTCCCATGGCCCTTTGTGCTTTTCCGGAAATAAATCTTAATAAATCTTTAGTTGACGTCACTAATTTAAATTCATCATTTGTCCCTCGCACGATTTTAATTAGGCCCATGAGTTGGTAGAAAGCCTACCGTGTATAAATTGGGGTAAATTTTAATTGCGATATGAGTAATCCATCCGATTGTGGGTGAGGATAGCAGGAGAAGTTTGTTTGATTGTATGCGGAGTTTATGTACCTCCCGAGTCAAGTAGTTAAAGCGGTAAAGAAAATACGTGGAGGGAGTATTTTGTGTAAGGAAATGAATCATTATTCTTCTACATCATTATTCTTGGTGTAGGCCTATTTCGTTGTGTTAATCTTCACACCTTCGTGATGATTTAATTTGGAATCGTCCGAGACGAAGGATGGTTTTTGCGAACCTGCCTATCGTCTAGGGATTCTAAGGTTGGGGTTCTAGGTCTGAGCCGCTCCAGCGAAAATATTTGCAAAGATCGTTGACAACTCTTGGCTCCAACAAGACCAAACAAAAGGAGGGTTTTCGCGAGTTGCAAACAAGGTCGGAATCACTTTCGAATTATTTTCGTGCTGCTGGGAAACTGGTGCAACTTTCCGGATAGTGGTTCCAGAAAGTTAGTCGGAAGCTCCGCGGGAAATCGAATGCTTCGGAGGGAATTCTGATACTGCTGAAATGTTGAATTCCTCTGTATGGGATATAATTCCAGTTGAAATTAAAAATTCGAGTCATATGGCATCCTTCAAGGCTACAGTGAAGAGATTTTTCCTTGCAAAAGAATAGTAATGATGCGTGAGTGTTTTTTGTAAGCAGAATGAATGTTGTATATGTATGAACAGTGTATGAATGGCATGTATAATAATGTAAAAATAGTGTTACCACATTATGTAGAATAGAGAAGACCGCCACCTGCGGCCAACAAACCCTTTGGGGCTTTCTTAGCAGGTGTTGTAAAATGTTTTGTACACATGTGTAAAATAAAATCTAATCTAATCTAATCTAATCAACAATTTCCCGGCGATTTCCCGTGCGTTTTGCACTCCGCCCAACGGGACAGTGACCAGGAATCGCTTTCCCAATGTTTTCGAGATGCGGTCCGCTCAACGGAAGGTGATTCCGGAATCTCGCGAAAACCTTCTTACAGCACTCGAAGTGATGTGCAAGTATAGTGGTGGAACATAATGTGAATATCCTTGCGCTGGACCGGAAGGGACTGGACTGGAAGGGCCTGTGATTCGAGTTTAATTAATAACTGAGAGATGATGCACAGGATGTTTTGAAGAATTCTGCTTGACATGGGAGTATCCAATCTATAAATAACAGTCCCAAAGAAACTTCTTGCCTGGTGATGAATTTGAAACAGTTTAGGTTGAACATGTCTTGAATGAAATTTAGCATAGAAAATTTCTTTGAAAACATGTATCCTATGAAGCAAACGGTAAGCTTTTAGAAAATCGAAAATACCAACTGGGAAAGAAAACAACAACAAAAGAAACGCTATAAAACATGAGCTTTTACTTGAGATAGGTTTCAAACTTCTGACACGTCGAATAGTTTCCTTTTCTTTAAAAGATGGTTCAAACAGTGTCAATTCTAATATCCGACCATCCCTTAAGGTGCGCATCTTAACCACAAAGTGAAAAAAATACTTGTGACCAAACTATGCATTTCATGATCCCCGAGGTCGATGATTATTTGTGCCACAAGGGTTTTGCTTACAAATGGATTTCTAGTACCCAGAAAGTGCGCATCTTGCATCAAACAATACTCTTGACCAAACGATACATTTTCATGATCCCCAAGGGCCCATGATCATTTTAGCCTTAAGGGCTTTGCTTACAAGTGAATCCCCTGAAGTAAAAACAAATACTTTTGAGCAATACGTTTTCATGACCTCATCATAATTTTTTCCTCCGGGGTTTGGCTTACAGATAAATTTCTAGTGACCTTAAGTCTTGCGTCATTACAGCCTAGTGCAAAAATAAAATATTCTGTACCAAATGATACATTCTCATGTTTTCCAAGGGCCCAGATCATTCTTATCTCAAGGGTTTTGCTTAGAACTGATCAGAACAAATTCAGGAATTGGCAAACTCCAACTCCAACAAAAAGTAAATCGTAAACAGATGTGACTGACGATGAAACTTTGGAATCTAGAAATCTAGAGACTCTTTACCTTTCTCACCAACAAAAAAAAAGGATAATCGAAGGATATTGAAGCAAAATCATGTTAGCTCGCACTAGTTCAATATCATTACCCGATGAAAAATTTGTAGCCTACGTAGTAGTATGGTAGTAGTACGAAAACGTTGCATGTAATACTATGTAATAGCAAAGACTGCTATCATTTAATGTGCCTCAGACTGGTCCAATCTTATGTAGTAGTATCCAGTAGCATCCTGTCTTGCCATAGTAACATCCAGTCTTGCTAGTAGTCCCATACAGTAACACAGTACAGTATGCAGTAACACGGTAGCCTTGAAGTAGAAGTATGTAGTAGCATCGTTAATACTGCACGCAACTTTTTCGTACTACTTCATAGTACTATATTGAGATAATTTTTCATCGGGTAGAGCTGATTTGGTAAAAAACTTTATCAAGTTTCCATTTTATACCACCAATTGCAGTTTTCTGCGCTGATTGTCAAATTGGCGTCGTTTTGAGTCTAGTGTGACCAGACTCTCATATCCGTTGAAACTGGGCATCCTATGTAAATGTTATGGAGCTTCTGACATAGAGGTCACTTGTCGTATCCCTAGTTAGTTGGCTTTGCAAGTCTCGAGCCTCGGAATCTGCTTATATTAGCTTGCTGTCTCCAGGCTCTACCCGTCAGTTCAGCTTTTAGTGACGTATTTTGGTTGTAAATCGACGACTGATCGAAGTGACAGGTGGACAAACTAATGGATGAGGTACTAACAGGCGAAAATAGTCAGGGCTTTTGGTGGGCCAATTGACGGGTGGAAGTGCGTCTACTCATATCTGTTGAAATTGTGCGGCAAAGTCTACTTGCCGCGTCTCCAGGATATACACGATATTTTATCGTGTATTGACGTGTTTTGGTGGCAACAGTTGCCGAGTGGGTGAAGTGACGGGTGGACAAACTGGTGGCTAGGCCTTAGGGAACTAATAGTTCGTCGATTCAGGGGTTTGGGTTTGTCAATTGGGATGGGTGAACTGCTGATACGGGTTGTCGTGTTGACGGGTTGTGGTTGACGTACTGACTGCTGATCAACGTTACACGGCTTCTGAACTGTGGTGTAGTGGTAATTTTAGTGGCCGAATATACTGCGATCTGCACGATCATCCATTTTGGGATTCCTAGATTTTCGATTCTGCAAGTTGTAGTTAGAAAGTGCTTGAAACTATTCCTGAATTTCTCTGGTTAGCAGGCCCGTTTTACAGGTGGGTGGGTACGTTTTACACATGGTCTGGCTAGTTTACCATGCAATTCCGTCAACAGACCATGGCGGCCACACGCTAATTCACACATACGTCCATTTTACGACGCGTCATTTCGTCCATACGTCAGTCCAACCACGCCCCACTTCACCGATACTTCAGTTTGCCAGTCAGTGAATCCCCGATCAGATCGCCCACACTGAAAATCCCAGTTTGTCAACGAATCAGGTCCCATTTCCGAAAATCCGACAGTTTTCGCGGATGTCACTAGGTCCGTATTTCATGACAGTTCTCCCGCACCCTGTTGATCCACTCTTTAGTTTGGTCAACTCAGCCGGACCACTGAAAACAGTTAAAGAAAGGGACGAAACCCCAAAGAATTGAAAAAAGGAGGCCAACAGTCGTCTTGTAGTGAGGATAAGTCGGAAGCCTGTGTTAGATCTGACAGTTGTGTTGTACGTTACGAAAGGAATAGAAAGGATGTATGCATATTTCATGTGCAAACTGATCGATTTACTAGTCAAAATGGGAATAATCTGATTCAAGACTCCAGGCTTTCGTTGCCAAGCTTTATCAAACAAATGTCTGATATGGTTCTTGAATGGTAGCGAACAAGGTTTTACACAGGAAAATTAGAGAATAGGAAACAACTTTCCGAAAAGTCTCGAAGGGGTTAAATATTTCGGTCAAACCTGGTGCGATTTACCAGTACTTGCATGGGGCAACGTACACATCAAATTCGTAGATTAGGGGTAAGGTAAGGGTTTTAAAACTAAAAGGATAGCAAAAATATTGTTTCGAGCTAATCAAATAGTCAACTCATAGTTCAAGATCCAAGGCTGAATTTTTCTTTCCGGACAGATAGGTCACCGGAATCTTTTAAAACCGGAAATTCGGTCAAGGTCATGTAAAAATTGTTTCTGAAGGCAATTAGAGGTTTGGTATACGAGTAAGCAGATTGACTTCAGTAAACTTTGACTTCTTCACGGTATTGGCCGGGCTCTTGGCGGATGAAAAAGCTCAATCTACTTTTAAAAATTTTCTTCTTGTCGGGGAGTCAAAGTCTTCTGAAGTCAATTAGGATTGATTATAGATACGTGCTTAATTTATATCTTAAATTTATATTGTCCCCTGACACGGTTGGAAGGTTTATATGCTTAAAAAAGCCAGTAAACACCATTTGTCACCCCTCGGATGGCCAGTATGGGTGGATCAGGCCGGAAGCTTTCGACTGAACCTTATTATCTGATATTCCTTACTGCAAAAGATATTCATCTTTGGGATTCCTTGCAGATTACACATTAAACAATATTTACTTTATAAAGGTTAACCAGCTCATACAATGGAAGCTATAGTCCGATACTTAAATGTGGTGCAGCAAAGGAACGGATCAGTGGTATACAGTGGACGAAGGTTCTTCTTTTACAAAATAATAGATCAGCACAATTCTCCAAATTCCAGTTCAGCGGCTTCAGTTCCTTTTAGTCCCCCGATGGTCGGCACCATCATCAACGTTGAACTATAACTCATATAGGATGTGTGTTTGATTATTTACCTACAGCAGAAAGAATGTTCGCACTACCTTTCAATTACAAAAACTAGGGTTCCATTATTTTCCACTAGCGTAATCACCAGTCCACGTATTATCCTTTCTTCTTTTCTCAGTTGTTTTCCTACTTTTCAGTCAAGTGTGATATTCTCATTGATAGCCTTTTCATAATTAAGGCCCGCCTCTCGCGTCGCTTGTGATTAGTCCAGTCGTAGGTGTTCATTGTTCGAACCAATCTAAGATAACGTCTGTTTGTGACTTTAGTCAAGATTGTGTGAAACGGCGGTGTGCTTTCACAGTGGAAAGACACTGCGAGATTTAATGCACAGGATTTAATACATTCGGGCAACAAATATATTCCCGTGGTAGGAGACTGAACTCATAACCTCTTGAATAAACCTTCAAATTGTGTATCTGTTGCACTATTCCTGTGTGATAGATGCTGATAGTGAGGCGAGGAAGGCAATCAAGGACTAATCCTCTCGGATCACTGATCTGATCCGAGAACTATTCTTGTCACTTGACTGACAAAGGTGAAACCAAGCAGTCGGATAGCACCTTTACACGTGCAAGCTTGGGTCGCTGCTAACCTAGTTGCAGAACTATAACGAGGTAGGCAACGATGGTACTGATTATCTGCAAAACGAAAAGTGGATGAACCTCAAACTTTTCAGCTGTGAAAATAGTAAACAAATTTTATTATCTGTCCTTTGCGTTTGAATCTTGCAGTTGCTCGGGGGCTTCTTGGGGAGTGAGGGGAGCGGCATAAACAGAAGAAGTCATCTCCTTGGACTCCCAACGAGAACGAAAATACGGGAAATACCGCCCTATAGATAAGTTTGTATAGAAAGTATAGAAAGTTTGTAGATGTACGTCACTTGCCAGATTTATTCTGGTGACACAATTAGTATGTGAAGGGTCGGATCCACACTTTTCAAGTTTTTTTTTTAATTCTATACCATTCACAGAGTAAGACCAGAATCAAAATGAAACCGATACTCTATTCTCATGCCCGGTCTGCTCCAACAATCAAACTTATTTTTAATGACATGAGTTCCTTTGAACATACCCTTTCATCTGTTTTCAAAGAACCCAACAAATCGAATCTCCAACGAATCTGAAAAGTGGTAACTTCTCAGTAAAGGTAGCAATAATCCGGAGCATTCTCTGCAAGAATGCGGGTAGTGATTCCCCGGTACAGATAACAAGAGGTAGAAGCTCATATGGCACTTGCAAGGCTGTGTCAGAGGATGAAAGTAGGAACTGGCCGATTCGTGGGCTTGTTGTGATCATTTGTAAGAAAACCCTGGAGAAAAAGAATGATCATGGTCCCTTGGAAATCACGAGAATATGGGACAATGGGGACATGAGAAGACAGCCGAGTTATCGTAGAAACAGTCTATTTTTTCTTGGAAACATGCGATTTTTTTTATAAACAGTCGGCTTTTTAGCAAAAATAATCGACATTTTCTTAAAAATAGTCGTTTTGTCTTAAAAATCAGCCGATTTTTCTTCAACGTAGTCGTTTTTTTTTCAATAATAGTCTTTAAAAATGACCAGCCAATCCTATATCCTAAACTGTTCGAACAAGTTTCTTCGTCCTAGCACTCTGGAAGTACCTTAACTCACGACCACCGGAATTGCCCCCCCCCCCCCTCTTCCACCCCCACCCTCAATGCCCTAATTTGGTCCGGATCTGTCGTTGATGTCTCTAGAGCTTGTGCCTGTTCTTCCCATCAAGTTCCATCCAAATTGCTCCACTCAAAGCGTGTCACAAGATTTCCGGTTCCCCCCTCCGACTCCCCAACATTTATCGGATGCGGTCCCAACTTCAAATGGACGATTGATATACGAGGTTTTCCCAAATATCAAAGCCTCAAATATATAGCCTGAAATATATATTTCCGAATATGTAGCCTGACGAGGACCCTTGCCAAGAAAGGCCGAAATATCGCTGCTAAAGCATCGTAGCTGTCGTATTCGTTTGAGGCATTATTTGAATGTATGTTTCAAAGCCAGCTTCGGCTCAAGGAATATTAAAATATCAAGTTTCATTAAGATCCGATCACCCGTTCCAAAGTTACACATACCTCAAGATTCAGGATTCCCCCTCCCTCCACTCCCCCCACGGTGGTCGGATTCAAGGAGTGACTATTTCCAAGATGGTTTGGTCGGGTGCCTAACCTGCCTGTCAAGTTTCATCGTCCTAGCTTATATGGAAGTACCCTAACTTGCGATCAGCGGACTGACCGACCGACAGACAGACGGAAAAGTTATCGGTATATGGCACTTGGCCGGAAGGCAAGTGCCATACAAACGCAAAATCTTTTGCTGTGTAAAAAAGGAACCTTAATTGCCTGATTTTTTTCTCGCTTTGTCGCAACAGAGGATGAGTTTGTTGGAAGTAAAAGCTAAATATAGGATTGGGACCAGTAACTCCAGGTTTGCATTGCATACGGCCTTGAAAGAACGCCTAAATTATCTTTTAGTGCCTAAAGTAAAATCCTATTTAAATCGTTTTAAACAGTAGGGACAGGCATCGTGACTAACAGGAAAGGCAAGTGCACACACAGTCCAATAAGGTTTCGCATACAAAAAATCGTCTGCGAATTTTTGTTTGCGTTTGAAATTCACTCCGAGAAAAGTAAAATATTTTCTAGTCACACAGAGCGTGTTCCACCCTACTTACTGTAGTTACGACGCATGACGTCACGAATTGACTTCAAGGCTGGAATACAGTCTTCTATTTTTGCCAATGTATCACTCAGGGTAACCCAGCCAATCACGTTACAGAGATCCGCAGTTCCTAGTTACCACGCTTATTACGCTCCCGAGCATGGTAAGCAAATAGTTACTATTTCGAGAAGGTTGGAACGGTCAGCGTACTAACTTTTCGTGAGGTTGGAACAGAACTGTTAACTAACACTTACTATTGTTAGAAGGGTGAAAAACGCTCATAGAACCAAATTTCCAGTCCGAAACATGCATTCAACACCGGAATGCTGAGCGAAGAAAGAAAATCGCATCCAACATAATACTCCGTATTTTGTGTTTCACACTTTACGGGTATTAAAGTTCATTCATTCATTAAAGTTCATTCATTGACACTGTAAAAAAAGGGACTGTTGTACACGTTGCTGGTGGCTCCCGACTTACCGTTGGCAGCAATGACTTTTGAATGGTAAAAAGGCCGCTTGCCGAAATAGAGACGTCACAGTACTGCGCTTGTGTCACGAAGGCCTGAAGCTGTCAAAGGAAAATGTAAGGCACTGAACGTTATAGGTAAGTTACGATCTTTGGAACACAAATAGAGAATATGGCACTGGAACTGTAAAACTGTAGCTTGGTTTGAATGAACCGTTCGCTAGGAGGCCTAGGGTTGGCTAGATCCGTGCTTCTTTCTTCTATTGGTGCAGAAGTGGTAGGCCTTGCAACGGCTGAGATTGGTTTTCCTGAGGCGCTCATGTTTTCTATTTGCTATGTAATTCGCCATGAAACCGTTAAAATTGTAAACAAAGTGCCATAACTGGAACCTCGCTGGATCCATTTCAATTTATCATCGACTATGGAGACACTAAACATGTTTACGACACTCGATGTCCCAGGAGGGATCAACTCCCTTCGCAATCATAGTATGTAGTAGATATCCCACTAAACACAAGAATTACACTGAACAACTACTTCATATTTCTAATTTACAAGAAAATTATCTTATATTCCTGTTTAAATACACATGGAAACCTGGATCGAAAAGCGATTTTCGTTTGGGGGACCTTGGTGGTGCCTGTTCCGGTCGTTGAATGACGACCGATGGCGTATTGGTTATAATTGTATTACCTACATAATTTCAAATTGCGTACACTCGTCTTCGCCCAAATCGGAGTCAATGTAGTTGAATGGCGCTTGGACGAATTTGTTACGCATTCTGCGGTTCCTAACTCCTTTCCTGCTCTGGTGTATATCACATGTCAGGGATGTGCGAGTGTAGTACTCGGGCTTAAGCTGGTGCCAAATCGATAAATTCATTCATCAGTATTCATTCATTCAGTGCGGTCGTATTTCGTTCCACTGCATGGAAAACCGGTTTTTGCATGAGCGATAAGGACAATATCGTTTGGAATCCTGTTTTGAACTTTATTTCTCGTGCCATGATTGCGGGAATAAAGAAGGAAGCTTTTCTGAGGCGTGCATACGAGTTTTTTCAACGCGACGAAATCTTGGCTGCAAAAGAACTGCTACACAAGAAAGCAGGAATCACGGAGCGATTGGTTAAATCCGTTAAAGATAGTGACAACCTTATTGACATCGCGAAATATTTTCAAACGAGTGCGTCAAATAAGGTAATCCTGCCAACCTTTGTCATTTTCGAACCGACAGAGGTCCCAGTGTGCGGCGACGAAGTGGGAGCCTGTATAACGTCAAAAGTGAATTATATGTGCAGAAGATTTGATGGATATCTCGAGCGCGTGAAGCAAGAGCCACCACCCGCGCAAGCCAGCACCTCAGCAGTAAGCCCTATCCTCCGAGTTCCTTATTCCGTAATCGTTAAGAACCCACCTAGCCTAGCAACCCCCGAAAATCGTATGTCCTATCTGAAAAATGTTTGTGGTGACGAACTCAAAGACGAAGTTGAACTTGACTTGACTTGACTTACTTTATTTACTACTAAATACAAAATAAACTATAAAAACACGCAACCGCCCGGGGAAGGCTCAAGAAGCCTGATGATGGACGACTGCAATCCTCTGATTCTCAACCTATATCAAATTTCATAAAAAAAAGAAAAAAAAGAAGGACAAGAACACTCTCTCTCAATTAACCTTTAATACCAAAATTTAAAAAGAAAAAAAAAGAAATCTAAGAAAAAAGAAAAAAAATAAGAAAATTAACTCCCTTCTCCCAATAAATGTTTTTTAAGTTTTACTTTAAATGACCCAATGTGTTCAGCCTCCCGAATGACAACTGGGATATCATTCCAAATAGTCGGAGCTAGATACCTAATTCCGAAAGCTGCACGTGTGGTGTCTCGGTACTCAACAACAAAATTATCCGCCTCTCTAGTCGCATACCTGTGGAGTGAACGATTTGCGCGAAAAAATTCAGTAAAAACTGCAGGACATACATCATTCCAGCATCGATACGCAAAAACAGCAGCTTGATAATCGCGGATCTGACCAATGTTAAACACTCGTAATTTCTTAAAGCATGACGCGGTATCATTCACATTTTCAACATAATTACCAAGAAGACGCACTGTTTTATTTTGTAGAATCTGCACTCTTTTAAAATTTGCGTAGAAATTACTAGACCAAAGGACACAACCATAAGAAATATAAGGCGCAACAATAGTATGATACAATAATAAAAGAACTGATAATGGTAAAGCATGCTTTAATCGACGCAATATTCCCAGACCTCTAGCAGCTTTAGCTGCAACAAGATCATTATGGTTCTTCCAAGATAAATTACAATCAAGCTGGAAGCCCAAATAACGCACTTCATGCACCTGTGACAAAGGCCTACCATTAAAAAATATCTCTCTATCAACACTTGGAGGCTAAAACTAAAACTAAAAAAGAGGAAAAATGAATGGCGCCTCGTAGTCGGTAAGAAAACTCTAGCCAATAGTATTGCATCTGCTCTAAGAGACGAGGGGGTTGAATCTACGGTTAAAACTCCGACGCACATTGGAATAATAAGAAATGTGCCTACATCGTGTGGATGCGAGTCGCTGAAAACTGTTGTTTCGAACTGCGTAAAAGTTGAGCATTGCGGTCAGTCACGGGCTTACAAACTGTTCTTTGAGTCTCGAGATTTCCTTAATCGTGCCATTCAGGATCCCCCCAAAATCGGTTTCGAACGGCTGCGGGTCGAGGAATTCGTATTCCTCCCTAGACGTTGCTACAAATGCCAGGATTTCAACCACACAGCTGCTAATTGTGCAAAAGCCCAAGTTTGCTCGAAATGCGGTGACACCAGCCACACGTCTAGCCCGTCAGACCCGTGTTTAAGACCTGCCTCATGTGCTCTGTGTCAGCAGAAAGGACACTCAAGTCGCTCGATTCGATGCCCTGAAGTTCAGAAGCTGATAAACAACATGAAAATCAAGAATTCGAAGTAATATCATGGAACATGAATGGAAGTGTAATAAACCGGTTACCAGTAATCGAGAACTTGTGCTCAAAAGCGGACATTGTTTGCGTCCAGGAACATTTTCTCACGAGTTCGAACACAGATGTCATGAAGTTTTCGGACAACTTTTCATTCCATTTTGTACCTGCACGAGCTGCTCGTTCCGGCCGAGGCCGCCCTTCTGGCGGTCTTGCCATCATCGCTAAAAACAGTATTGCTCTGGAAGTTCTTTTCACGAACGAGTGTTTCCTAGCAGTTCGTTGTGATACCATTGCCGTTATTAATGTGTACATGCCTACAAATTATAATAACGCTTCTTCCGAATCAATTAGGTCGCTTGCAATTAGGTCGCTTGATCGCTGTATGAACATTTGTGAGAGACTGAAGTTACGATGCATATTCGTTGGGGATTTTAACTGCGACATTGCCGATCCCACTAATGCAAGAGCCCAATTGGTAATGAGCATATTAATGTGTACATGCCTACAAATTATAATAACGCTTCTTCCGAATCAATTAGGTCGCAAGCAATTAGGTCGCTTGCTCGCTGTATGAACATTTGTGAGAGACTGAAGTTACGATGCATATTCGTTGGGGATTTTAACTGCGACATTGCCGATCCCACTAATGCAAGAGCCCAATTGGTAATGAGCACCCTTGCTGATAAGTTCCACGTGTTACCCAAGGACAATGATTACACGTATGTTCACACTAGCGGATCAGTATCGAACATTGACCACGCGATTGTCACTCGTGAACTTAGCGGCTCAGTAAAAGTGCTTTTCGAATCGTTCTCTGCTGATCATATCCCCCTCCTGTGCCTAATTGATGCGCAAATCTCCCCTAGTGTTCGTCAGAAAAAGAAGTGCCGCTGGTTTAAGATAACCGACTGGAAAAACGTCCACATACCGAAATACCGTCAAGTTCTTGACGACATACTAAGAAAAATTCGTGTTCCTTTCGCTCTCTTACAGAAAAGTGTACACATTCCTGTTCAGGAAGCTCGTCTACAACTAAACATGTTCTGTGCCGAAATATGCCTTGCTCTAAAAACTGTAGAAAAATGTGGAGTTCCTGTGAGAAGCATTAAGCTAGGTACTGAAGTGCAAGGATTCTCGAAAAACCCAGAGCTAGTGAGTTCTTGTAACAGTGCAAAGTTTTGGTTTTCTATATGGCGTGAATGTGGTAGTCCAAGGTCAGGGACTGTAAATTCTTTGCGACTACTGTCCAAAAGGAAATTTGACAAATGCCTAAAGAAACATAGATGCAATATAAGAGCCGAGTTTACTGAACGTATAGCTAAAGACCCCAATCTAATTTGGAAGCTTCGGTCTCGTGATCGAACAACAGAGCAAACAAGTCCAATAAGCCCCGCTCAGTGGCAGTCTCATTTCACCAACGAATTTGCAGCCCCTGACCCTGTTGTAGCCAGCCCGTTTGTACAGGAACTTGACGATGTTCTGTCACAAGAACATACTTCGCAATTTTTGGTGTCAAGCAACGATATACGACAGAAGATTTTTAAGTTGAAAAAGAAAAAGTCTAGAGGTACGGATGATATTTGCGCATTGCATTTGGTTCATGGTTCAGAGTTGCTGATTAGTTACCTTGCGATAATGTACCAAGCGATTTTTACAACCGGGATTGTGCCTGATTCTTTTTGCGTAGGTTTAATCTCGCCGATTCTAAAAAAGGGGAAGGTAGAGAATGAATGCAGCTCTTATCGACCCATTACCGTTTCCTCGACACTGTGTAAGCTCTTTGAGCTGTTGATAAAAGATGTTATTAAAGCTCGATGTTGGATGCCTGAACATCAGTTTGGCTTCACTAAGGGCCTAGGGTGCGCTCATGCCCTGTTTGTCTTGGCTGCCGTTTTATTTGATTCGTATGAATCCGGGGAGGGACTTGTCATAGGTGCGCTTGATGTTAGCCGAGCATTTGATTCATCCGTTCATGAGCAAACACTGTTGGAGGCATATAAGAGAGGTGTGCCGGTAGAAATTATTAAAGTGCTATATTACATGTATAAAAATCTGAAGGGTCATATTAGGGTTCCAAACAATCCCAGTGCTACTGTAGTGGTCCCAATTGAAAAAGGGGTGAGACAAGGTTCTCTGATCTCCCCCGATCTTTTTAATAATAGCGTCCTGAATGCCCAATCAAAAGTTCCTTCTTCCTGTGTCCTAAAAAAAATTGATGTCTCTCTTCTAACTTATGCTGACGACGTGCTTAACTTAAGTAGATCAACTTTAAGTATCGAAAGAAATTTCAGTATTTTAGAGGCTAAGTATAGCTTGATCGGACTCAAGTTCAATGCTTCAAAGTCAGACATACTATTCTTTAATGATCGGGAAAAAATGTGCAGACCAGTTCAACTTGGTTGAACTGGTCAACTTGGTCACCTGCACGAGCTGCTCGTTCCGGCCGAGGCCGCCCTTCTGGCGGTCTTGCCATCATCGCTAAAAACAGTATTGCTCTGGAAGTTCTTTTCACGAACGAGTGTTTCCTAGCAGTTCGTTGTGATACCATTGCCGTTATTAATGTGTACATGCCTACAAATTATAATAACGCCTCTTCCGAATCAATTAGGTCGCTTGCAATTAGGTCGCTTGCTCGCTGTATGAACATTTGTGAGAGACTGAAGTTACGATGCATATTCGTTGGGGATTTTAACTGCGACATTGCCGATCCCACTAATGCAAGAGACCAATTGGTAATGAGCATATTAATGTGTACATGCCTACAAATTATAATAACGCTTCTTCCGGATCAATTAGGTCGCAAGCAATTAGGTCGATTGCTCGCTGTATGAACATTTGTGAGAGACTGAAGTTACGATGCATATTCGTTGGGGATTTTAACTGCGACATTGCCGATCCCACTAATGCAAGAGCCCAATTGGTAATGAGCACCCTTGCTGATAAGTTCCACGTGTTACCCAAGGACAATGATTACACGTATGTTCACACTAGCGGATCAGTATCGAACATTGACCACGCGATTGTCACTCGTGAACTTAGCGGCTCAGTAAAAGTGCTTTTCGAATCGTTCTCTGCTGATCATATCCCCCTCCTGTGCCTAATTGATGCGCAAATCTCCCCTAGTGTTCGTCAGAAAAAGAAGCGCCGCTGGTTTAAGATAACCGACTGGAAAAACGTCCACATACCGAAATACCGTCAAGTTCTTGACGACATACTAAGAAAAATTCGTGTTCCTTTCGCTCTCTTACAGAAAAGTGTACACATTCCTGTTCAGGAAGCTCGTCTACAACTAAACATGTTCTGTGCCGAAATATGCCTTGCTCTAAAAACTGCAGAAAATGTGGAGTTCCTGTGAGAAGCATTAAGCTAGGTACTGAAGTGCAAGGATTCTCGAAAAACCCAGAGCTAGTGAGTTCTTGTAACAGTGCAAAGTTTTGGTTTTCTATATGGCGTGAATGTGGTAGTCCAAGGTCAGGGACTGTAAATTCTTTGCGACTACTGTCCAAAAGGAAATTTGACGAATGCCTAAAGAAACATAGATGCAATATAAAAGCCGAGTTTACTGAACGTATAGCTAAAGACCCCAATCTAATTTGGAAGCTTCGGTCTCGTGATCGAACAACAGAGCAAACAAGTCCAATAAGCCCCGCTCAGTGGCAGTCTCATTTCACCAACGAATTTGCAGCCCCTGACCCTGTTGTAGCCAACCCGTTTGTACAGGAACTTGACGATGTTCTGTCACAAGAACATACTTCGCAATTTTTGGTGTCAAGCAACGATAAACGGCAGAAGATTTTTAAGTTGAAAAAGAAAAAGTCTAGAGGTACTGATGATATTTGCGCATTGCATTTGGTTCATGGTTCAGAGTTGCTGATTAGTTACCTTGCGATAATGTACCAAGCGATTTTTACAACAGGGATTGTGCCTGATTCTTTTTGCGTAGGTTTAATCTCGCCGATTCTAAAAAAGGGGAAGGTAGAGAATGAATGCAGCTCTTATCGACCCATTACCGTTTCCTCGACACTGTGTAAGCTCTTTGAGCTGTTGATAAAAGATGTTATTAAAGCTCGATGTTGGATGCCTGAACATCAGTTTGGCTTCACTAAGGGCCTAGGGTGCGCTCATGCCCTGTTTGTCTTGGCTGCCGTTTTATTTGATTCGTATGAATCCGGGGAGGGACTTGTCATAGGTGCGCTTGATGTTAGCCGAGCATTTGATTCATCCGTTCATGAGCAAACACTGTTGGAGGCATATAAGAGAGGTGTGCCGGTAGAAATTATTAAAGTGCTATATTACATGTAGAAAAATTTGAAGGGTCATATTAGGGTTCCAAACAATCCCAGTGCTACTGTAGTGGTCCCAATTGAAAAAGGGGTGAGACAAGGTTCTCTGATCTCCCCCGATCTTTTTAATAATAGCGTCCTGAATGCCCAATCAAAAGTTCCTTCTTCCTGTGTCCTAAAAAAAGTTGATGTCTCTCTTCTAACTTATGCTGACGACGTGCTTAACTTAAGTAGATCAACTTTAAGTATCGAAAGAAATTTCAGTATTTTAGAGGCTGAGTATAGCTTGATCGGACTCAAGTTCAATGCTTCAAAGTCAGACATACTATTCTTTAATGATCGGGAAAAAATGTGCAGACCAGTTCAACTTGGTAGCTCCACACTTTGTCCGACAGAATCGATAATGTACCTTGGTGTCCCCATAGGAAGGACCCTAAAAGAGACTCGGTCTCTCCTTTTACAAAACGCAGAGAAGAAACTTCGATTTGCCTACGCTTCGATCGTGACAAATAAGGTCCACTTTTCACGCAGTCTGGTCGCCAAACTCTACAGCGCTGTGGCGCTACCCCACGTTTTATATCTGGCTCCTTTTTGGAAACTATTCACGACCACCGAGCAGTCTCGAGTCCGGTCACTTTATTTTCGTTACCTAAAATACTTGCTAAAAATGCCACCGTGGACACGCAACAGGTACCTAATAAGAAAATTCAGCCTGGTAGAACCCAACGAGGCTGTAGATAAGTTAATTCAGAAAGTTCTTGGAACCGCCGCACACCCGTGGTTACCAGTACTTTGTGCCCAATGGATGACCACTGATTAACTCGCCCTTTGTGTTTTACTTCATATTTAGTGCTGTATATAAATTTTGTCATTGATCGCTAATTGTCTTTTTTCTCTTTTGTTCTTTATTTCTTTTTCATCCATTTACTCCGTTCTTGTTCAGTTTGAATGTAACGGGTTATAAAGAATATACATACACACATACATAAACGAAATAGCTACTTATATTTAAAATACTTGACTAACGTACAAGTGAATAGGTGAACAGGCAACGCTTGGCCGATCGAAACCGATCTCCAGTTTATATCTCTGAGGGTTATCTTCTTCTCCGGCAGAACTAGGGCTCACGCAAAATGCTTCCACTTCTCCTGATTTATAAGGAGATCTACGTTTTTCTGAGGTCTCCTACTGATTTATTTTTGAATCTCCTGATCTACTGATTTTCTACTGATATTTCGCTATTCTACCTAATTTTCTCCTAATTTTTTCGAACCCCTATATATTCTTAATTATTCTTTTGTCGAGCTTGGCTTGGAGGCTGGAACTCATCACCGAAGCTAGAATCTGGATGGAAATAGTTCAATTTGGCAGGAAAAAGCTAACTTAAAAAAAAATCTCTCCTGCGGCGCTCACTTTATGTGATCGTAACTAGTAAAGACTAGACTACAGTAGCTGCTGCTGCCGGAACGTCGCTCGATCCGGTTTCAGGAACTTCTTAGAGTCTTGTATTTAATCCACGTTAAATGATAGAATTTGTAAGAGCAGCAGTTAAATTTTAGCCTACAGGAGAAAAAAAAATGGATTTCGAAAGTTTTCGCCTGTGGCGCTCGATTTAATTTTCTCTTGGGTATAATAGATAAAAACTGTTACTTTAGTCACGCCCGGAAATAGATTCTCCAAGTGGGCTTCGCCAAAACGTTGCCTAATGATTGGCTTATCGTATTTCATGCTGCCCTTTAATGTTACTCTTCCTTCGTAATCCTTTCTGTTCCAGGATCTGGTAAAATTTTTGAGAGATTTAGTAAAATTTGGCTTTGCGCCCCCCCCCCCACCCCCTACCCAACGAAAATGCACTTGCGACGCCCCTGCGCGCCACACCTATACTTTGAAGATTCCCCTCTTTGACAGATAAACCATAAATACAAATTTCCTCCTAATATCTCCTTATAAACTTCCGATTTCTAGAACTTCTCCTTATAAATCTCCTGATTTTTCGGATTACTGAATCTCCTGATTTCTCCTGATTTTTGAAATATGTCTACGTTTTTTCAAAATTCTGGAGTGGAAGCACTGCTCACGCAGGCTATTCTCACCCTCGGAGTCGGAGGCGCGGGTGAAATCAGTTCATAGCGAAGGCTCAGCCACGACAGTCGCAGTGCTTGGCTACGCTTAGCAAGTTTTTGGGATCCCAAAACGTAAGTTGAGGGATACCTATGACTTCGCAAAAGTTGTCCGTCTGTCTGTAAGCACGATAACTCTCGAAGGGAATGAGATATTTGATGAAACTTGGTGTGAGGATTCGTTGGGTCGGCGGACCAGTCGAGTTCGTAAATGGGCTTTGTAGCCCTACATTTAGGGGTGGGGGAGGGGGTTCAAATTAAGGGGCAAACAAAATATTTTGAAACAGCTAATGTGATAGTCGATTATGGGGTAAGAAGACATGCTGAACACGATGGTGAAAACCATTTTGTAATCGGACAAGTAGTTCGCCCGGAATCCGGCCAAAACCGGAAAGTTTCTTAAAAGTAAAAGTTTTATTTGAAGTTGATTAGATGTTTGATTTAGAGGTAGGAAGACATGCTGAAGACGATGGTCAAAACCATTTTCTCGACGGACAAGTAGTTCGCCCGGAATCCGGCCCAAACCGGAAAGTTTGTTAAAATTAAAAGTTTTATTTGGAGTTGATCAGATGTCCGATTTAGGGCAAGAAGACATGCTGAACTTTTATGTGAAAACAATTTGCTTCCCGGACATGTAGTTCGCCTGGAATCCGGCCAAAACCGGAAAATTGTTAGAAGTTAAAGTTTTACTTCTAGCTGATTAGATAACCGATTTAGGGGTAAGAAGAGACGCTGAATCCGTGTGTGACAATCATATTTTACCCGGACATATAGTTCGACCGGAATCCGGCTGGAGTCGGAAAATTTGTTATAAGTTAAATTTTTATTTGAAGTTGATTAGATGTTCATTATTGGGGAAAGAAGATACCCTGAGTTCGTTTTTGAGATTTCTTTTTTCGCCGGACAAGTAGTTCTAGAGTTCGGCCGAAACCGGGAAATTGGCAGAAGTGGCAGGAACTTTTCGTCAAAACAGATATGACTTATGCGGGTAAACACACATGCTGAATCCATATCTGTACTTGGTTTTCTCAGATGATTAGCTATTTGGCCTTAATCTGTTTCTGAATTTTAATTGTAAGAATGTTCAAGGATTCTGGCGATGACTGGATCTGGCTAAGACAAGACCCAGTTGTCTGGATCAGATATTGAATTTTTGGGATCCCATCGAAAAGTTTGGTCTTGTTATCCAAGAGAATGATATAAAATGACTTTATAGTGAGAGTAAAATCGTGTAAATGTGAGTAAGTGAGGGGCAAAAGTTTGAAAGCACGAAGATATGCAGCGTGGACAGACAAACTAAACAGTTCGTTTAGTTGTTGTTGGGAAAAATTATACAGGTCGAGGCACCGATGCCGTGCTCAAGTGGTCGAGGGAGGTGTGATCCCAGAACAGCATCAACCGCGAGCAAAGATAAGGTTGGTAAGGTGGACAGAAATTGCCAGTATCTGTTCCGAAAATCCGCTTTTAAAGGCAATTCGTGAGAATGCCGTTCCGGCCATTTTTACCGTCTTTTCCGTCGACTGTGTTATTGCCCCGAGCCACCGAATGGATCAAATCTCTGTATATATTTAGTAAAGAATAGTCCTGTATTAGTGTAATTTTACTATGTGATGTGTAATATCACGAATTAAATAAATTGATTGATTGATTGATTGTGGGTGGGAAGAAGGGCCGGAAAAATTCCGAAAGGCTTCTGATGTTTTTTTCTGTAAGGCACGGGCATTTTTGGAACTTTCATTGATTCTCGCTATTTCTCTATTAAAATTCTACCTTAAATTACTTTTAAGTTACCTTAAATTACTAAATTTTACTCTGTTATGTTTTCGAAAAGCCTTTGGGAAATATTCTCCGGTGCTTTCTTTCTCAATGTAGTTTCTAAGCCGCACGGTGTCAGGTTTAAATTTTTTCATTACTCACAAACATCAGAAACAGTGATAACAGCCCGGGAGGGGAAGAGCCCCGGATGGGAAAGAGTCCGGGAGGGGAAGAATCCCAGGAGGAGGAGAGCCCCGGGAGGGGAAAAAGCCACAGAGAGAGGGAATAACCCCGGGAGGGTGAGGGAAGTCCCCTAGTAAGGGAAAAAACAGTATCGATAAAGGGGAAAGGGAGTACAAAGTAACAGAGATAAAGAGTGTTCTTGTTTGTCGACTGAATACTCGTGGCAAAGAACGACGAGTTGCTCTCAGAAGGAGACGAAAAGGACTTAACTCAGGATGGCATGATAAGATAAAATGCTCCGCGATGAGCTCGCAGTGATCAAGCAAGGGTCTACAGACCAGATGCAAGAAAGGGTTCGAGCACAGCTGTTTGACATTAGTAAGAAAAACGCAAGAACAGACGTTAGACTGTGTTTCTGGAGGAACTACCGTGAATAAGGTAGGCCGAGATGGTCTGCAGGCAAGTGGAGAAAAATGAAAAGCTTCGAGGAAGGGCACGCTTAGCAGCTCGGCTTTTGGCACCAAGACAAATTCTTGGGAGCAAAAAGATAAGTGTAGACCGAAAGAACAGGTTCAAAGGATAGAGGGACAGAGGCTGCAGAAGACAGAACCGTCTTTGCCAATCGTCCGGAGGTGAAAAGAGCTACGACTTTGGACCAGATATATTGATTTTGCTCTCTTCATCTTCTTGTAGTGATAAATAAAATCGACAGTCATGAAGAAATGTTGAAATAGGAAAGGTAGTTCAAGGATAAAACGGAATTTCCCTTACCGCGCCGGAATGTAATGGGGTGTACATTGTGAACTGTGAGAGCAAACCCCTTCACCCAGATACGAGCTTGGGCTCTCAGAACTCCAGATCCGGGTGACAGGAGCTCGCTAATTAATCCTATATATGTGTGTACTATATGTGTTTTTGTATATAAGGGAAGGAGGCTGAGGTCCTAGGAATACATGGAGGAACTGGGTGGGGTTAAGGTTGACTCCATATCTCAGACTACCAGCCCGTGCATGCGAGGGTCTGAATATAGTACTATTCTCATCCTCGGAGGCGCGGGCGAAATCAGTTCATAGCGAATGCACAAAGCACAGGGTAGCTGGGGCCGAGGCCCAGCGCAAATGGAAAAAAAAAGAAAAAAAGAAGTTAAGTGACGAAATTTGATAAAAACTCGTTTACCCACATGCATGGTATGGTAGCACCTTTTTTCAACCGTTGAAGGTTGACTCCGTCTCTTAGACTACCAGCCCGTACATGCGAGGGCGTGAATACAGTACTGATGTTGTTGTCCGCCCTACTTCTGCGGGACCTTCACTGAGATGGAATGGCAGCTCTTATGCCATGGGTGACATCACATTTTGAGAAAAAAGATCTGAAAGCTTCGCAGACAGCCTATTGCAGTCACGAAGCTCCTGCAGAAACGTGGACTTACTACATAGACCTGCCCATAGCTACATGGCATCTTCCATCGGTTCTTCAGGCCCGAGTCAAAGTTGGCCTTGGTTTGCCAATGTTTTTTTCCACAATCATACGCTGGTGCCGATGGTATGGCACCAGCAACACAGTCCGTACATGTAGTCTACATGTTGTCAAGTCGACTATTGCTCTAACTCACTGACTTCATTCTATTTCCTGAATAAAATGCTAAGCTTGGATTTCGACTCCCGCCGTCCTACTACTAAAACAATAAATCACAAGGTCCGGATACCAATTAATACAGGCCAAACATACGGCCTACACGACTCAAGGAATCATAGCCGTCCGATTGCAACGTAATGAAATAATAAATAACTCAAGTGAGATATGGTCACAGAGGTGGGAGACTGAAGAGGGTCCCAGAAATAGTGTGGCTCACCTAGGGGTAAATCGAATGGAGTGATTGGTACGGAATTTGTAACGTAAACAGAGTATTTACCTTATATGATGCATTTTGGGGACCGGACCGGATTCGACAACATGTAGCCCAAAATTCTCAGATTTGAGTCAAACTTGATGGTTGGTAAGAGAAATACTCCATTTTACTTTTTGTGTCCGAACCTGATTCGAGCAATATCTTAGGATACTGACGGATGATTCCTCAGAATTTCATCACTAAACAAGTGAAGCGATTGTGCTAAAATTTTGAAGTTCAAAAGTCGGATGCTTATGACTATACGACTAATGACAGCTTAAGGGAAAAAGTGTTGGGATTCAAAGCATCCCTTTGTAGATTTTCCGCTCCAGTTAAAGTGGAACGATGCCAGGACTCGGAAAGCCGAGGTTACCTATGCTTATATCATTTTCAGCGTATTGCATGTAGAGGGTGTGCTTTTTCCTCATTTGGAAATTGTGTTATTTGATTACCTAGATGATGCTGGTCCTTCAGCATCATCATGTCCGAGAAACTACAACAGCAACTGTGGTAGCCATCTTTGTCCAGCAAGGAGATTGTTCTGTTTTTACCGAGAAGTCTATATTGTTTTTAAAACGAGAGAAAGTACATTGTGAGTCTGAGCCTCATACTCACTAGTACAGTAAATCCTACCCCTCGTTTGTTTGATTTTTTTGATGACGATATCAGCAAGGTGCCCGACCTTGCTCAACATCTTGCTTAGTTCCCGTCTACAAAGAACAAGCACGACCAATTCTCAGTAAAAAAAATGACAGTCGGATTTTCCTTTCAAAAAGCTCATTCAGTTTCAGTTATACCCCAGTGTCTCTCCTAAAGTTTAACCGAAAGGGCTGAGGTACTACAGTCTTGTTATCCGTCATCTGTTCAACTAATAGGCGTGAAGACCCGACGAAAATGTGTTTCTTCGCTACTTTGCTGTTTCCAAATAATCGAGTTTAACGAATGAACTATTGTCGTACCTCTCGTGTTTTTTACTTCTGTGCTCAAAATAATGTTTTGCAACTCGCAACTATCTAGCAACTTTCAGTCCTCGAAATATTTTGCGTTCCTCAAACATGATCTTGCGTGACGTGATCGTCTCTCAGGCGTGATCTTAACTGTTACTTTGTTGGCCATTGAAATCCATGCTTTTGCTAGCATTCGAATTCGTCGAGGCTGCATGAATTTTGACTTGTTTTGCCAGCAGCGCATTTTCTTAATGTCACTACTAGATCCCGAGATTAAAAACATCGCAACAGCACCAGAACAAACTACTGATGTAAATAAATGATGCCAAGTATTACTCTGTATCCTCTATAATGTCTCTCAACATTTGTCCTGAACTCTAGCAGGCAACTATAGTATACTGCAGCTCTAGTGAATTAGGTGGATCAGGCAGTCATTACACCAAGTATGAAGTGACCTCATTTGTTCTGCTTTTACTGCTTTAGCGATGGTATCTGTGGTTAGAGAACATGAACTATTACCTGCAGATTGGCCTCCGTGTCTTTTTTGGTTAAAGTCTTCAAAAACAACGGTTTTGGAACTTCCTTTGCCTAAAAAACAAGAAATAAGATTAACAAGATAAGATTAATAAGATTAACAAATAAGATTAAATAAAAAAGACAAAATAAGATTAACAAATATTCCTGAAGACTATAATAGGATTATTTTTCTATGAAGAGCGGAATTGGTCGGACTAACCCTTCGTGGTTAGTAGTGAGTATAAAAACAGGGCGAGAGGACCAATAATTAATCGCGGCCAGACACACTAGTCCAGTTCGGATGCATTTAGAGATATTGGGGTTAGCGCACTGCATTGTTCGTCAAACACCTTCTATACCCTTCGTGTTGCTTAAATCAAATGTAATATGTTATTTCATAGATCTTACAGCATACTAAGTCAACTCCCACGAAAACGTCATAACCAATGACACAACTGCACATGCGTTCACTTCCTTAAGGTTTAACCCATTGTCTCGCCATCTGAATGCAATCGGTCACGCCGGATTCATAAAATTCCTTCCCTTGACAGTATGAATCCCCAGTGAGTAACTCGCACTTACATAATTTTAAATTTTCAAATGTGAGCATCCGTACGACTTTTTAGAATGGCTCCTTACATTTTTATCTCTGATATTTGTCGATTTGAGTCGCTATTTAGTTCAAGTATAGAAGCTCAGGGTCGCATTTGGATTGATACGTCCAGGTTTGATATAGACTTTAAGCTAATTTTACCCCTTACTTCAATAGATTAGCCTACCGACACCGAGATTCGATTGTATGCCATATTAGTTTTGAGAAAATAAAATATAACTGAGTGAGTATGTAGTGGTTCCTTCAATGACAGTCGTAAGGTCATCGTAACCGTTCTCATCCAGACCTGGCATTCCCCATCGGCTGAAAATAGCCAAAATGGCCGCTTCCGACTCCTTACGATTGCCTCCGACAACTTCCAGTTGCTAGTGGTGGTCCGACATATATTATTCATAAGAAGTCCTGAAACGTTAATTGAGGGTCTGGGAAATAATTGTCTTTGCCTTTTAAATTGTCTTTACTCTCTAAAAGTCTCAGGCTAGTTCCCATGGAACTCGAGCTTCTCCAAACTGCCCCACTCTTAAGATTTGGGATCTGGTAGCCCACTAAATGTTTCCAGCTAGGGATTTATGTATCTGGCTTGGTACCACATTCCGGTGGGAACCGTCTTTGGTATTCCAGCCGGAGAATTAAAGTGTCTCGTAATTATGCAGTCGATTGTTCATTCTTCCAGTAGGCTGTACAATTTTGAGCGGTAGATGATTAATATCATCAAAGCAAGAGGGCGTGAGTAGGCAATGTCCGTCAACATTAATTGATTCGAAATCGTGAATTCAACATTTTTCCGACTTGATTTTTATTCCAAGAAAAGAGGAAATCTGAATGGAGAGAGGAAGCTCATCATAAACGAACCGCAAAAAAAATCAACAAAATGTGCATAGATGATGATTCTGAGGAGAGCGATGGAAGAAAATGTCAACAGAGCAATTTCTTAACGAAAGAGCATCCGCCAAACGGCGCTGATTGTTGTGACTCATGGGCCTTATTTACTGTCTTTGTGTACAGTGTCTTATTTAATATACTAGATCTTTACTTTCTGACTTTGGTTTTCACTGATGCTGTTCACCATAACACGAATACAGACAAAAGTTCTGACGGACTGATTTAGGCTACAACAAGGCTACTACACAAAAAATGGTTGAATAAAAATGAAATATGAAGTTATATTCAGGCAGGTTTTAAGGAAGGATACAGTACTTTAGACCAGATTTTCGCGTTGCATGTGTTAATTAGAAAATATACTCGAGGTAGAGGAAAGAAACTTTATGTAGCTTTTGTGGATTTGAGGGGGGCTTTTGATAATATAAATAGAAAGTTGTTAATGCAGACATTACTAGAAATTGGTCTTCCAAAATTGTTTGTATTGTTGATTGTGGAGATGTATGTTAATACGAGGGTGGTGGTGAGAGTACTTGGTAAACTGTCAAGAGAGATTAAGTCTGTTCTAGGTGTTAAGCAGGGTTGCACGCTTTCCCCTAAGTTGTTTTCTGTTTTTATTAATGATGTTGAAAAGTTTATGGTAGACAATAATGCTCCTTTGTTAACGCTTGACGTAGTGTCTCTTTGTTTGTTGCTTTTTGCAGATGATCTAACCCTGGTGGCAGAATCCCATACAAAATTGCAGAAACTATTGGATATTTTGAAGTTATACCTTGAAAAGAAAGAGCTAGATTTGAATGTCAAGAAAACGGTGGTAGTGGTATTTAGAAAGGGTGAAAAGCGGAAAAAAGGAGAGATTTTTAAGTACGGTGAAGCTGTATTGGAGGTGAAGGAGGAATGTGTTTATTTGGGATGCAAATTTAAAGCGGTTGGGGGAATGTTTGGTAAGCAGGTGGAACAGAATGTGAGAAAGGGAAAAAATTGTGGTAATTTGATTTTAAGAAGTAGTCTAAAGGAGGTAACGAATCTGAAGCTGCATAAAGAAATATTTTCAACGAAAGTGGTGCCAGTAATGCATTATGCTTCAGAGATTTGGGGATTTAGTAAGGCAGAAAAAATAGAACAAGTACAACTAGGTTATTTTAAGAGGTTACTAGGGTTAAGCAATAGGATTAATGGATTAGTGGTGAGAGGAGATCTAGGTCTAGTGTCGTTAAGAAATAGAAGGTTGGTTAATATGGTGAGTTTTTGGGAAAGAATTATTAATATGCCGCGAGTACGGGTGCTTAAAGCAGCATATATGGAATCATTACGGGATGAGTCGAGTGATTCTTGGGCGTCCCAAATAAAACAAATTTTGGACCAGTGTGGGGTTAGCTCGCTTTGGAATAACGGGGAGGGGCAAGGTCATGAAGTAGGAGATGTTGCAGGTGTGGTTAAAAAGGTGTTGATGGATCAGGAAATACAGCTGTGGCAGTGTGATGTCGGTAAGTCTAGCTCGTTGAGGTTTTACAGAGATGCTAAAGATACATGGGGGGAAAGTATTTATTTTAAAGCAGGGTTGAATAGGGAGGAGTTAGCGTGGGTGATAAGTATGAGGGGTGATTGTTTACCGCTAGGGGATAGGAGGAGGTATGTGGGAAGGGGTTTAAGTCGGATTGGTCCTTACTACTGCCCTATGTGTGGGGAGATGAATGAGAATGTGTTGCACCTGATGTGTGAATGTAGTGAATTGGATGGGTTGAGGGATGAAGTGTTTGGAAAAAGAGTGTACGATGAGGAATGGTTGGTTAAAGTAATGAAGGATGAATGTTTTTCGGGAGTTCGCCAGTTGGGAAGATTCCTTAAGCTTTCGATGAAGCATCGTGAAAGATTCATTTAGGTTTATTAGTAATTTAGTGAAAATTTATTTTTATTTTGTTTTGTATTGCCATGGCCCTCGGGCTTTTTGTGTAAATATATATCATATCATATATCATATCATAACATATACAAATAACTAGAGCAACCGTTTGAACCAAGTATCATGGATTATCGAAAAGAACGGTTGCAATCCTGCAAATGAAAAATCGTGACCGGTTGACCTCGTGATTTCAGAAATGCAATCCTAAAAAAAAGTAACATACGTCATACCAACGCCCATATGGAAATAATTCAAGTCGTAAACGTTCTTTTTTTCCAATTGTATTATGGGACATTTTTCCAATCGTAAACAATTGGAAACGATCGTATTTTTACGATTGTAAACAGTTGTTTCCAATCGTTTGCAATTGTAAACGTTTTTTTCCAATCGTTTGCGATTGTAAACAGTTGTTAACGATCGTATTTTTACGATCGGAAACAGTTGTTTACGATCTAAACAGATTGTTTCCAATATTTATCTTGCGATTGAAAACAACTGTTTCCAATTGTATATTTACGATCGAAAACAGTTGTTTACGATCGTGGTCTTAAGACCGAAACCGATTGTTTCCAGTCGTTATTTTACGATTGAAAACAACTGTTCCCAATTGTATTTTTACGACTTAAAACAGTTGTTTCGGATCGTATTTGTAGATCAGAACTTCCGACTGCAGATTCTTTTTCAACACACCCTCCACCCCCACCCCTTATGCCCTAAACTGTAGATCGTCGATAACTGGAAGCGGAAGGTCTTCTACTTCTCTCCAACTTCAACTAATGCTTAATTTTGTGTGATTCAGTTCAGTCGACAACATTCAGGAGGAGCGATATTCGCACTGTGTTATATAGAGGCAAATATTTTTTCTTCAAAATTATCGATGCAGCACTCTATAAAAATTACCAGAAGACGCTTTAGCAGTATAGAGGGGGCATTGACTGCGAAAGCTGCTTTTGAATTATTTTGCGCTTCAAAGAAAAGTTAAAATAGCAAAAACACGAATGACAGCTCTCAACTTCAAGCATTTCCACGTCTTTTAAACTTTTCGAAAAAAAAAACAATCGTAAACAATTGTAAAATTACGATTGGAAACAGTTGTTTCCAATCGTTTACAGTTGGGATTTCAGATTCACCGTTTCAATCAACTATTTTGATCATTTATAACTCAACAAAATTCAACTTCTCTACTACTGTTGTTAGAAATCAGGTCTCGTTTCAGGACTTAAAAACCAAACAAACCGTTTCTGATCGGAAACAACTGAAAACGATCGAAAACAACTGAAAACGATCGTAAACAGTTATTTCCAATCGTTTACGGTTGGGATTTCAGATCCACCGTTTCAGTTAAACTATTTTGATAGTTTACAACTGAAGAGAAAAATCAACTTCCCAATTACCGTTGTTAAAACTCAGGTCTATATTTCACGGCTTGAAAACAAAACCAACTGTTTCCGATCGAAAAAATTGAAAAAGATTGGAAACAGTTGAAAACGATCGTTTTGAATCGGTACAAAAAAACGATCGGAAAATTACGATCGGAAACAACTGTTTCCAATAGTTAACAATTGTTTACATTTGTTAACAATTGTTTCAAGTTGTTAACGATCGTAAACAATTGTTAACAGTTGATTACGACTTGATTATTTCCATACGGGAGCTAAACTATGTTGATCGTTTTCAACTTAAAAAATTCAACTGCTAAAAATCAACGGTTGTTTCCAATCGTTTGCGATTGGGATTCAGATTCGCCGTTTCAGTTAAATTATTTTGATCGCTTACAACTAAAAACATTCACCTGCCCTACTACCGTTGTTAAAAATCAGGTCTTGTTTCGGGACTTTGAACCGAACCAACTGTTTCCGAGTTGAAAACAACTAATTCCGATCGAAAACAACTGTTTCCGATCGAAAAACAACTGAAAACGATCGTCAACAGTTGTTAAATACCACTTGAAAAAAAAAAACGATCGTAAACAGTTCTAAAATTACGATTGGAAACAGTTGTTTCCAATCGTTTACGGTTGGGATTTCAGATTCAGCGTTTCACTTGAACTATTTTCATTCTGTAAAACTAAAAAAAGTACACATCCCTAATACCGTTGTTAAAAGTCAGGTCTGTATTTCAAGATTTGAAAACAAAACCAAGTGTTTCCGATCGAAACAACTGGAAACGATTGGAAACAATTGAAAACGATCGTTTTGAATCGGTACGAAAAAAACAATCGTAAAATTACGATCGGAAACAACTGTTCCCAATCGTTTACGATTGGGATTTCAGATTCACCGTTTCACTTGAACTATTTTCATCGCGTAAAACTAAAAAAAAATATTCTTTCCTATTACCGTTGTTAAAAATCAGGTCTGTATTTCCTTATTTGAAAACAAAACCAAGTGTTTCCGATCGAAAACAATTGAAAACGATTGGAAACAATGGAAAACGATTGGAAACAATTGAAAACGATCGTTTTGAATCGGTATGAAAAAAACGATCGTAAAATTACGATCGGGAGCAACTGTTTCCAATCGTTAACAATTGTTTACAGTTGTTAACAATTGTTTCCAATTGTTAACGATCGTAAACAATTGTTAACAGTTGTTTACGACTTAATTATTTCCATACGGGCGATCAAGAAGAAAACGGTCTGTATTTCGGTATACTTAGAGAGAATAATCTCAGATAGGCTTCTCTGGCTAAGCTATTCCACTAAGCTATGTCCCTTATCCCGTTTCCTCTGATCCTCATCAATCCATAACCTTCAGGCAAACTCTGAAGTAACTAGCACCATTTCAAGCACTCCAGTCGTATTACCCATGGCGTACATTTACCAGCCGAGTTACAAAATTCACAGTCTGACCTCAGTCTCTACCATGCTACCCACCAACGGGAAATGCCAAGCCGCACCATAGCCAGTTTATATCAACAGTAAAACAATATTCAGAATCCATGCACGTTGACCTGTAACTATTTTTATTTTGTTATGTCTTTTTCCATCCCATATGATAAACATCACAAAGCTTTTAACGTCCAAACTACTGAAAGCCAATTCCCCAATTAATTTGTTAAAGTTTCTTCCCGTTAAATAATATGCAATAACTTTAAACTGTGCTATTCAATCACGCAAAACTCTTATGTCTCGTCCTTCCCCAATAAACATCGTACAAACACACTGTTACCTTTTTTTATTCAAAATCCTCACGGTACCCAACGGTATCCAAAATTTACTTGAACACAATTCACTCATCGTCGCCATTGCTAATTAACTATTCATTGATCTCGCGGCGGCGGTCAAAAGAGTTACTAAGACCTTCGAGAACATCGAGTGGCGTTGTAAGAGGATCAAGACAACTAAGATCACCATGTGGACGTTTAGATGTGTCGGAAGAAGAAATCATCGGCCAGTTTGACATTTTTTGGTCTCGGAAGCTGAATATTATTTAGCTCAAGTTCAGAATCTTCAAGAGATCACTACAGCGAATTTAGTATAATTATGGCGTTTGGTTATTGTGATCTAGTTTACTTCCTTCTCTTTGGACTTACGGGAATTGACAACAAAAAAAAACAGAAAACAAAAATACTTAAAGAATACTTAAAGGTTCTACGTTGCAAGTGCTAGAATGCTTATGATACAACTCCTTTAAGCAAACTATCAGTTGTTCTCTCACCAACTTTCCAGATTACTTTACAAATCTTTCTGAACAACTTGCTATAATGTTAAAAACCGTTACCCTCCATACCTCCAGAAAGAAAAAGTGTTCGTACCTAGTCAATAAAGAGTACAGATACAACTGTTGGCGGTTGCTACACCTATATAAGGGGGTAGGATTAGATCATGGGGCCCTTCTTTTTCGACTGAATATTGTTTCCATGAAACGATTAACTACAATAATAAACACATAATATACAACTCTACCTCTTTAGTGACTCTGGTGCCAGCATTCGTTAAGATGTAGACATTGAACAGACTAACAACTGTTGTTCCAACTCCATATGCAAGCATTGAGCAATAGAGCTGTCGACGTTCAGGATCCTTCTCTGTAGTACAATGCGACATAGCATCGGTAAGGGCGAGATAGATTCCCATGATGCCATTGCAGAGTTCGAAGAGGAAAAAAAGTGTTATCGGGAAGCTGAAGAATCCTTCTGTTTCCTTTGCGACTTTAGTCAAAGTTATGTACTGCAGGCGAGCCGCATCTATGGCATCTGAAAATAATACGATTAAAGCACACAGGACATAATTTCTTATCTTTTAGTTGGTTCGTCCTTGTCGTTCAGCTTACCTCAAAATGAAAGCCGTTGTTTAACTCTGAGCCAGCGCACCACGTAGGAAGCGATGACTCTAGTGGGGTTCGTCTTTGGCCTGAATGTCAAAAATGTGTGAGCTAGTGGTCAATTTTAGCACTGCTTATCTTGGAAAATGACCACCAGAATATGTCCGTTTCTTTTTACTGGCTAAACAAATAGTTTGGGAAGTCAAGCGACGGTGTGTCTGAATTATGTTGCACTTGCTGTCTTTTCATTTCTCGTAGATACTGATTTTTATGATAGCATATGGCTTTCAGAAAAAAGTACCTGGTCTTGTGAAGTCACTTGCTTCCACATTTTCAAATATCGAGGGTTTTATTCCTAATCAGAACAACACATTTTGCTCAAAATGTAAACGGTAATAGGAAAAGCTGATTCAGTTCCGTGGAGGAAAAGAGGTATGTAAAAAAGAGAATTCAGTGATTAGAAAGACACAATAGGAGCTAACAAAGAAACGAATGGACACTTCATGCCTGCTTTAAAGGTATTATCAAGTATCCTAAGTGTGTTCCTTATCTGTCATCTCAAAAATTAATCAGTCTTCTTGAAAGGACACCTGAACAATGAAACCATACTTTCTCAGTGATTGCCTTGGACTGAGAGCAACAGACTCGTTCGGATTAGTAAATCGTCTTATGCCCGCTTGAATTTGGCAGTCTTCTTAGCTGATACAATACAGGTCAGTTAAAAACTTTAGTAAAACAACTGGAATCTTGTTAACTTCCATCTACCATAAGAAGTTTCAGGATCTCTAGCAAACGCGATGGAAGTTAGATCTAGGACTAGTTTTGCCTTTTTAGGGTCCAAACATGATTCAACCCCTGTGGGGGAGGGAGTATTTGAATGTTTCCAGATCGTTCGAGTTCTTCCAGCATTGCTTTACTGTTAATGTGTTTGCCACTTAAAAACAGGTGGAATTGATTTGATTTTCTAGATAAGCTTTTCCATAACTTGAGTCGTTCCTAGCCAAAATGTTAGGGGGAGAGAGAAAACTATCGACGTGAGATTAGTAGGTAAATTAACCAGCCAGAAGGTTAAATAACATCTGGCTGGTCAATTTTACCAGTTAATTTTACCGGTTAATTTTAGAAGGTTACATACCTACTGGCTGGTTAATTTTAACTATTAATTCCACGAAAGTCGACAGTTTTTCAGAAAATCGACTGTTTTTAAAAATGCCGTCTAATTTTTTCCTTTACCTAGTGTCCGACAACATTGGGGAAAGCGTGCCCCTCCCCCTCATACGTGACGCTTCTGGTCTAGACTTATTATATCTAATCTATGTTCATGTTTGGGAGCAAGGACTGTGTTAGGTCCGACCCACGGGACACCCCCACCCCCGAAAGAAATTCCTGGATACGGCCTTGCCAGTACCTCTGGCTTTCTAGACCACTGCTCTACCACTGAGATACAGAGTGAAAAAATTTCGTAAACCACTAAAATAGTCAGATAGAAGCCGGTGATTAGAATAGTGACCCCACCCGAATCAAAATTTGTCTGAACAGTTCACATTCCCATGTCACGGGATAAGATAGATTTCACTTTTATGGAACCTTGTGTCAAAGACTTTACCGTGAAAAAAAAAGTTGGATTCCTACGCTTTTCAATATAACTCAAAACTTTTATCACGGTACAAGTTCCGTGTGCCAAGTGTCAGGTAAATAATGTCCAGGAAAACAAAAAAAAAATAAAAAATTATATCGATTTCGACAAAATCATCTTACATCGATCAGGTCACATTGTTTTCGATAGTGCCTGTTCAGGAAAAAAAAACGGGATGGAGTTGGTCTGGTTCTCTGCATCTAATAGCTATTGAGACTGGAGTTGATCTTCTTTATATATATCTTTTTCTGTTTGCTCTTTCAGGTTTTCTGATCAGTTTTTGTGAATTTCCTTCATAATGAAACAGAACTTTAACTTTCCGGTATTGAACTGACGACAGTGAGGGAAATCCTAGCAGGGACTCAGTCTGCGAAATACCAACCCTGATAGTTAGTCCGAAATCAAATAAAGTTAAACAAATTTAACGGTCACTACATCTTGTACTTGGTTTCCCGTAGGCACAGATGATTTTTTTCGTTGTGAGGGGAGTTTTTAGTTGAATTGATACGTATGTATAGGTCGAAACAAGTTTATTTCTTTCCGTAAAGAACGAGACATGGAAACTAACATAGACTTAGTGAAACCAATCGGAATCGACTAAAAGAAGGAATGGAATGGAAGGGAATAGTGCAGGTGGCAGGGAGAGCTAAAAGTAACAATGGATGTTAAAAAAGGGAACGAAACACTAAAAAGAGGAAAGTTTTACCAAGATAAAATTTGCACCAGGAGACAAGCATACTATAAAATGATCACCAGTCCGCTCCCTCTTTTAGTATCTGATGAGAGCGTTCTCTATGAAATTAGAAATGAAACTTGACGTCACTGACCCACTTTTTTTAATTGTTTCTCTGGCAACCTTGCTCTTTTTAGGATGGCATCTCTTCTTTAAGTATCCATTTCCTTGTTTCATACTCGTTTCGTAATCACAACACGACATGCCGTTTCAGTCCGTTCCTTGGTTTTGTCTATCCCGTGCCAATCAATTGTTCCAGTGAATGAATTTCGTAGTCACTTTCTGGTCTGAAATGTCACTTGTAGGATGGGAGGAAATTGGATATTATACTGGAAAACTATAAAAATCTTTGCTGGTGTTTTTAAGACGTCACTAATGAAAGGAGGAATAGGAGTTGTCTGCAAGAATGTTTGAACCTGTTAGATATTTGACTAGAGAATTAGAAGGATATTTCCTAATGTTATTTTTCCACCCAGGGAAGGAATAATGGTTATATCGTCTGTAAAAATGGAGGAAAAGGTGCTAGGGTAAATTCTAAAAACGCCCAAATCTGCTAGACGACTTCGCTAGATATACTATGTATTTTACCTGGGACGTTTCTCTCGAGGATCTCGAAGTCGATCTCCGAGCAGTGATTGCGCAGTTCCCGGAAAGCCTTGCCTAGGGTGTGGCAGTAAAGCACGAAAAACACAGCCATCCATCTCATGTTACAGCAAAGAAACAGTGCTACTATGGGTTGTGCCCACTTCGCTACCGTCTCACCCAGCATATGAGCATAACCTCTAGAATTGACAAGTATGTCCATCGTTAGGGTGAGAGCTATCCATGGGAAAGAAAAAAGAGACATCTTGACTATGTTGACTCCTGGGTACTGCGCCAGTATCAAATCCATTGAATCGGTCAGCTTCTTCATTTTCTTCCTTCGAAACAAGTTCGTAGCACCAGAGCAAAGAATTACGACTGCGCGCAATGCCGTGCAGCTGGTGTAGAAGATTGTACTGGTGGTTTCTACTCCGTCGTGTTTGGGGTAGTCGATGAGAAGGACTAGAAAAGCAGAAATCAGTATCAGGACGAAGAGGCACACTGTCGGAAGTTCGCAAATACTTAAAGGGGCAATGCCAGTATCGTGAACATTTTAGTTATTTTCGGGCTGCTCCTGCTGCGTGTTTCTCAGTCATTAAATTACATTCTTCACAATGTTTCTTTCCTACCCGGAATCGCATCAGTCTTTCCTGTAAACGCGTAAATTATTGAGCAAAATTTTGTGTCTTCACCAGATATCAAACACTCGAGATTTGCCAATCTAAAAGCACAACACCCAGGGTTTTCCACTATTTGTTTATTTACTTATTTCCCTCAAAACTGAGGAGTACAAAATAATGTATAAAACAGAACTATGCCTAAGCTCTCTGGTGCTTAGACCAGAGAATGGCCCGTAACTACTATAAAAATACACAAGGTTTCGACAACTAAATTACAATTATTTTACGCACTACATTGTTCACTTGTTAAAAAATGGATATAGGTTGTGGTCTTGGAGGGCTACCGAAGCTTTTTATAAAAGTTGGTCATCTTTTTCTTCAAAATTCAAATTAACAAATCAACAAAATCAAAATTTAAATTAGAAACCAACTACGTATTACTGAAAGAAATGGGGAACCAAAGGAGAAATTTGGAAATTTGATATTTTAATAGCAGACATGTCGCAAATTTGAAAAGTTCTACGATTGTTGCAGCAAAAAGAACATGAGTTAAAGCAACGGGTAAGTTACATGCATAAATTGACAGTTGAATTTTAAGGTGTTTCAGATATTGAAAAAGTAAAGGAAACAAGTGCAAAAAATGCATACCACTTAAGTTGCCAATTTTAAAACGAGAAACCTATAGATACAAATCTATTACACCTTGTGAACAGATGTTGCCTAGTTCCGCTAAGGAACCAAACTAAACCAACTTTTTTTTAAATTCATTTCAAAACATAAACAGAAACTGCTTATGAGCGTGTTCCCCCCTTCTAACAGTAGTAACTGTTAGTTACTATTTTCGTTCCAACCTCGTAAAAAGTTACTACGCTGATCGTTCCAACCTTCTCGAAATAGTAACTAATAGTAGCTATATGCTTACCATGCTTGGGAGAGTAGTAAGCGTGGTAACTACGAACCTCTGCAACGTGATTGGTCGGATTCGCCCGTTTCTGTTGGAAAATAGAAAAATTGTTCCAGCCTTGACGGCAGAAAGCCAGAACTCGTGACGTCATGCGTAGTAACTACCGTAAATAAGGTTGAACACGCTCTATATACCTTTAAAGTATCCGCTGATGAAGCATCCCAGAACTCCATTCACCACGAGAAACCAAACAAGGGCCCCCATCTTCAATAAACCACATCTCTCCGAACGTGTAAAGGAATACGCGCCACATAGTCGCAATAGCCCAACTAGAACTCTGATATCCTTGCGAAAACTTCTCTCTGTCATTTCTGCTTGGTCGTCTGTACCTGCGACTGGCTTGATAAATGATGGGAAATGTGCAAACAAGTGCGCTTCTTCCCAGAAAGTAAATACCGAATATGTTTGAATTATTGATTGTTTCAACTTTTTGTTGATTTCCTTGCCTCGTGGAGGGTTTCTGAAAAATTACAGGCTAGCCTTATCGTAACTTCACTGTCAGAAGTTTCATAAGAGACAACACAAGGATGCATGTTATCAGCAGGTAACACTTAGGACGTTAGCAAGTGTTATTTTTGAAAAGAAGAGCCAAAACACGTTTGATAAAACGTCTGCTGACTTTTTTGTTGTCATCATGATCTCAGAAAAGTCAGCAAATGCTTTTTCGAAGGTATTTTCACGCTTGCTGGCAATGTCTGTCATCCATTTAAGGCATAACGTTTTCAAAATCACAACAGACAATAGAAAAGTGTTTTCTGCTGAAACTATGCATCCTTGCTAGGAACCTGTTATGAAACTTCTGAAAGTGTAAATAATCCTAAGACTTTGAAGAAAACAAATTGTTTGAAGTAAGGAAAGAAAACTAGACCGAAAAAAACAGAGCTTGACTTACCAGATATGGGATGCCTAAACAACAGAGCAACCAGAAATTTCAAACAAACACACTATTAACATAATATAGAATAGAATAGAATAGAATAAAACTTTAATTCAAAAATATGGCTTATCATAGCAAACTGCCAAATTCGATATTTTTTCGTCAGGTACATTGTCAGCAAATAAACACATTACACAATCAACAAAAGTAAGACAGAATTTAAGTCAAGTTGAGTTAAAAAGGACCAAAAAACTTCTCTCGGGAGGCTTATTCGTTCGGGAGCATTTGGAGGAGGCAAAAGACGGCTGTGGAGAGGATGTTTTAGAAGCTTTTGACCAAAACATAGGTAAAGGTTTTGCCTTCTTTTAGCCAAAGTTTGTTATACTGTAGTGGACCATGGTCTATACTGGATACTAATTCATAATATTTATTTTTGAACTGCCTGAGGAGTCATCTGTCTTCAGTTTGCTTTTTATTTGGTCTTTGCTCGGGCAGTCTAAATTAGATGGAGTGTTGGAATCTTATTTTTAAGTTTCTTACGAAAATCGTTGTGCCTATCCTCAAAACCGGAGATTCAATAATACCGATACCTTTATAGTTTTCAAGATTTTAGCTGAAACTTGACGAAAATTTGTCATAACGTTAATTTTGTGATCTAGTTCATGTAAACTCCATATAGCGAATTACTTCATCGAGTTTGACCACAAAAGCTGTTTTGCTACTGGAAGAAAAACGGTATATTTTCATGTTTAATTATAGTTCATTCGATCATACACGCAACTATTTTTCTTCTTCCACGAAAAATACGAGAGGTACACATTATCCGAGAAAATCTTTTGGTATAGTTGAAGTTAAAAAAAAAAAATAACAGTACAGTAGTGCGAGCTGAAAAAATGCGATCCACGATAGACCGGTCTTCGTATACTACAATGCTGTATTAGAAGCATTTTAACTTCTAACGCTACCTATTCTTTTGCAGTAAATACAAAATGTTCTAGCGGCTTGCAAACCGTCATTGGTAATTAATGAATGAATTAAACCTTCTCACGCACTGAATGGGAACAGGGAAACAATGCAGGAAAAAAAGCAGAAAAAGAAAACTCCCACTGAGTTTGCAGTAAGGAAAGCTTAGAGTTCAATAAAATGAAAATAGCACTAGGGTTATAAAATGACCTATATTCCAGTGTCATACAAAAATACACTTAGTTGACAATATGATATTTATAGACAGGTAACAAAATTCTAGCTAAGGTAGTAACGGAGCGAATGCACAAGATAATAAAAACTCGTAAAAAAAATTGGACCAAAGAAATCTGTCATCCTAGATTACAAGCGGAAAAATGGAGAAGGTCGTCAATGAACATTATTTTTCGAAGGCTCAGCGAGCAAACAGTCTGCAGTAACGCGGGAGTTCCTGTTTAGAACTTTAAACTCCTCCAGTTAAAGAGTGCTGTGAGCATGCTATGGAAGGCTTTGCTGGCATACGTCCTTCGTAAAATCCAATGACGAATTGCCGCCAGACGCGCTAGAGGAACAAGAACAATCACACGTGAGATCGGGGGATAAGTTATCTGACAGCTGAAGAAGCGATTAGGCTTTCGCTTCGTATCGAGTCACGCATTAGCCCCGTTGAAAAGTCAGCCAGCACTCAGCACTGAAGTCGGAAGCCAGAAATGACAAACTTGATGACGCTTGACTAAACAGAGTTGGGTAAAGCAAAAAGAGGAGAAGAGGCACTTTCAACAGTTTTAAACATGGTTTGGCCTAAGAGGAATTGAAAATAGCAAAACAAACCTGGATAAACGTAACCCAAGAAGTAACGTGTCAGTGTTTTCTTTACGATGGCGCACCTAGCGGCCAAAAAAGAACTAATCTGAGAGGAATTGTATGAGGGGTGTATCCCGGTATCACTTCCTCTTTGACCGAAGAAATCGTTGACACCTTCTTTGCAACTTTGTCAGGAGATGCATTGAGGTTGATTTTGCTGACGGCTTCTTGACAACGCAACGGCAAAACAAACATAATTTTAGAAAAGGTCAACAATTAAGGTCGGTTTCCAATTTAAGCATAAAGTTCACAAAATGTGAATTTTTCCAGTTCTGAAGTTTTTCCCTTCGCGCCCCTCGAGGAATTTGTTCCGTCTGACACATACAGAAATTCACAAAGTCAGGGCTTTGTTCGTTCAAGTCTAATCCCGTCAATTAACCCACCAAAATGACCATTAAACCCCAAGTTCGCCGTTCCTTTCTTCTACGCGTCAGTACTTCTACCAGAAATCGTCTCTTCCCTTTTTTCTGACAGTTCGACATCCGTCAATTAATGTAACTTCGCCAACACCCCACCCACCTGTCGAATCGCCACCTCAAAAACGTCACTACATGGTGAAATGACGGATATTTCCTAGAAAAGGCGACCTGAAACAAGCAGATGCTCAGGCCCGAGAATCGCAAGAAGGACACGTGACGACACTTTCAGCAGCTTCATAGCATTTACACAGAATGTGAACAGATTTGAGCCAACACACTCTCTGTTGATGCCAAGAAAGAACTCTGTCATGACCCGGTCTGTAAAACATAATAGTAAAAATTGTTTGCAACCTTTTTTTCCCCCAAAAAACACGTAAGAGGTAAAACGGTAATATTCTGAATTTCAACAGATTTCGTGTAATCTCATCTGTTCAAACTGTGCGACCTTTTGCATATATTATTTGCTGTTATGGAACTCCTGACAGTGCACGTTTCCAGTGCGTGCCAGGTTTGCCACAAGAGACACGGAAATGAATAAAACGGAGCCGAAACATTTGATTGTTAATCTTGTGTTTACCTTCAGGGCAGAACAGTTTACTTGTGTTTATCTTTCACGGTTTCTTCTACAATCAACTGCAGGCAAATACGGCGCTGCAAATATGATAAGACAAAATTTACGTAAGGATAAAAAAAATTTATTGGCAGTTTTGCGACTATGTCGTGGGGTCACCTAAAAGCAGGAAAGGAAAGGCATAGTGTACGAGAAAAGCAGGCAAGCATACTTAAACCAGGAAAGGAAAACTAAAACCGGGAGAGATGCACCAGAACTCAAGGATTCGAAAAACTGGCAGGCTGCACCATGCCTTTCCTCTGTTTAGTATCCTGTGAAGGGTCGGCAACTTACACATTCACCATTCCTTCTCTCGTTTTAGTACTCTAACGATGTTAATCGTCTACAACGTGCCGCTGAGAGAATGGTGGAACAAGGAAAAAACGGTGGACTTGGAATATGTTAGAAGCCGACCCCTCACTGAACTCTTGAGGATGTTAGTTGCCTACCGACAGGATATTAAAGCGAGGACAAAAACGGATAACTAGAAATATGTAAGTTGGCGCCCCCTTACAGGATACTAAACATAGGAAAGGCGCTGTGCAGCTTACTAGTTTTTTGAAACCTCGAGTTCCGGTGCATCTTTCCTCGTTTTAGTCTGAACTTCCTGGTTTTAGTATGCTTCCCTGCTTTTCTCCTGCACCACGCCTTTCCTTTCCTTTCCTACTTTTCGTTGATCCCCTTACTTGTCGTGCCCCTGAGAGAATGGTAAAACGAGGAAAAAACGGTGTGACTTGGAATATGTTAGTTGAAGACCCCTCACTGAACTCTTGAGGATTTTAGTTGCCTACCGACAGGATACTAAAGCGAGGACAAAAACGGATAACTAGAAATATGTAAGTTGGCGCCCCCTTACAGGATACTAAACATAGGAAAGGCGCTGTGCAGCTTACTAGTTTTTTTAAACCTCGAGTTCCGGTGCATCTTTCCTCGTTTTAGTCTGAATTTCCTGGTTTTAGTATGCTTCCCTGCTTTTCTCCTGCACCATGCCTTTCCTTTCCTTTCCTACTTGTCGTTGATCCCCTACTTGTCGTGCCCCTGAGAGAATGGTAAAACGAGGAAAAAACGGTGTGACTTGGAATATGTTAGTTGCCGACCCAACACTGAACTCTTGAGGATTTTAGTTGCCTACCGACAGGATACTAAAGCGAGGACAAAAATGGATAACTATAAATATGTAAGTTGGCGCCCCCTTACAGGATACTAAACATAGGAAAGGCGCTGTGCAGCTTACTAGTTTTTCGAAACCTCGAGTTCCGGTGCATCTTTCCTCGTTTTAGTCTGAATTTCCTGGTTTTAGTATGCTTCCCTGCTTTTCTCCTGCACCATGCCTTACCTTTCCTTTCCTACTTTTCGTTGATCCCCTTTGTCGAGCTTATTCCTTCACACGTTCGCCGAGATGCATTCCGCTGCACATCGCGCAAAATGCGAATAATTGGTATTATCTGAATTTGTAACAACATTTTTCAAAACATTTCTTTACTGCTAGGTCACAGTTTGTAAAAAAATTAATCGGAAATGAGTTTTAAACTGTTTTGGGGCGGTAATCCGCCACTTTAGTAAAGTAAATGAAAAAGTGCTTTTCTGACCTAAAAAGTGTCATTAGTAAAAAAAAGGTGTCACTTTCGGAGAAAAAGTGTCACGGTGTACCCAAAGGCAAAAATTGTCAAAAATCACCAAAAGTGTCCCACTTGGCAACACTGTGACATATAATTTGAGTTGTCGTTCGGGCGACGTTTCTATTTCTTCTCGAGATTCACTGACGTGTTTTTTTACTTAGTCATCTAGAGTATTCGGCCCTTCGAAACATACAAAATTCCGAGTTAAGGTAATACGGCAACAGCGTCATCACAGCTCTCCACAACCACCGCCGTTGATTGGTTGACACATAATTTGATTCATCGTTTGGGCGATGTTACTTGTTACTCGTTCTTCCCGAGATTTACTGGCGTGTTTTGGACTTAGTCATACAGAGTATTCGGCCTTTCTAAAGGTACAAAATTCCGAATTTAGTTAATACGGCAACAGCGTCACCGCAGCTCTCCCCAACCAACGCCATTAATTGGTTGACACAGAAATTGAGTTGTCGTTTCGGCAAAATTTTTCGTTATTCCGCGATTCAGTGCAGTGTTTTGGACTTGATCATATTGATTATTCGGCCGTCTTGGCGAAGGTCCTGTTCAGGCAGCCACCAAAAAACATTCTCGACTCCTTCCTCCCAAGACAGAAAGACCCTTCCTGTTCAGGCAGCCGTAAAAAATGCGATTTTTGATATAGATAGACTACCATAAAAACATAATAATTTTTTTTATGAAATCAACAAAAATATAAATTCATAAAATATTAAATTATCAGTCCTTTGGATTTAAAAATCAACTACCACACACCCAGTCCTGCCAAACAAACATTTCTAGTTTTTTCGGACCTTCTTGTTCATGCTGCACCTGAAAACTCTGATTTTAAAAATCAAATAAATAGTAACTGAGAAAATATTAAAATAGTCATCATTTTTAAAAACCGATTTCAATTATTTATTTTCTTCTTTGAAGTGGGCTACTTCTGCAGTGATGTTCACATGCTGCGGCCCTGAACCAAATAGCCTATCTGAATTTTCCTAGACAAGGGAATCCAACACCAGAAATGATACCATCTATACCAGAGAATTCTTCAATTCAGGTGAGGCCACTGGCCAAGTGATTTCCCTTCGTCAAGGGAAGCCAACACCAGAAGTGATACCACCTGTCAAAGCGAAATCTTCCTCTCAGGTGAGACCTACCGGCCAAGTGATTTCTCTTTGGTATCTTCTCCACATAAGGGGAAAGCGCTTGGAGAAGTGAAACGTGCAAGAAGAAAGGAAGTAAGTAGTTAAAAGATGAGGAATGGGTTCTTAAGTTTCACTGTAAAGGCAGTCATGCACACTGGCATCAAGAACCTCTCTTGGATACCAGGTAAATCCAAAAAATGCAACTTTTATGTTTTCTGACCTATTTTATAGGATTTCTAGGGGTAAGGGTGGAGGGGGAGGAGAGGCGCAGTAAGATATAGTTTCCTAGTGTCTCTAGAACTGAAATATCAAAAGATTTTTTTCCAGCTTTGCTCATCTCAGAAATTTCAAACACAGGGGATTCTTTTTCACCTCTGTAGGGGACTCCCCTGAGCAGGAGAAATCCCCCAAAAGTATGGTAGGCTACCCAGCTGGTAAAGAAAAATTCATACCTTTGAAAAGAGGAGAAGGAACGTTAAGCAACAGCAATCATGATGGCCGAACGTTTGACAGGCTAAGCAACAGCAATCAAATGACCTAAGGTCTTGACAGGCAATTCACCTCTGGTTCAGGATCAAACGGGAGACAGAAATAACTTTCTTGACGGAAAGCCGCTGAATTATGACTTATTTGAGGTGGAAGTGACGAACGATGACAGAAAGGAAGGACAATGATTATGGAGAAAGTCCAACCACTAAGAGTATGTTTGCACTAGATGGCGCTTGCGAATGGACGGTTTTTAGGAACTTACGAACGTTGATGAACAGCTTTCCACTTGTTTTCGCACTTCTCAAACAGAAGCTGAATTATCTAAAAATGAAGCCAGCAATTTTGATTGTGATCCACCATATGTACAATACGCTGACGTCACATGCATGCCGTCATGGGCCCTGGCTACTTAAAGGACACCTGAACAATGAAACCGTACTTGAAAACACCATGGAGAATGCATTTACAGACGTGGCCATGGAGAGCATTCTTCTTCGGAGCGTGACGTTTTCGAAATAGGGATGTTTGTTTCTGGAGGTTTGCACATGCAGACTCCAAGAGAAAAAGCGCAATTCGGATCATTCAAATCTTGTACAGCGCTGGCCGGATCGTATTGGAAGTTCTTCTAGATATACGTTTGGGCTAACTGGTTGAAAAATATTCCAGAAGAAGGGTTGATTGGAGACATTTGTTCATTTCTAAAATTGTTCGGTACTGAAATAAGGAGAGATGCAAAACAGAGCAAAAATCATAGCTTGGAAACACTATTTCGTATTTGGATTGGGTTTTCTGCAGGCAATAATAACGGTTTAAAGATTAAAGTAAGACTAAGTGGTCAGAACGAATGCTAAATGCTAACCAAAGCAAAATAACTAGAGCTATTTTGCTCTGATGCTAACTAAACTTAAACTAAACAAATCTCGTGAAACACTTCCACATAAGCTAGGACAATGAAACTTGGCAGGCATATCAGGGAACCGACCAGGTTAACTTGTAAAAAATCACTTTCCAGATCCGATCATAGTGGGGGAAGTGGAGGGATTGGAAATCCGGAAACTATTAACATGCATAACTTTGGAGAGGCTAATCGGAAATGCGTGAAACTTGACACGTGTCAAGAACAAATGTTTCGGATATTCAGTTTTAAATCCGGACCAGATTCGATACCTATGGGGGGGGGTGGAGGGGGGCACCGGAAATTTCCTGAAACGCATCCACATAAGCTAGGACAATAAAACTTGGAAGCCATATTAGGGAACCGACCAGGTTATTACTTTCCCGATCCAGCCATCGCGAGGGGAGTGGAGGGATGGGGAATCCGGAAACTAGAATCATACAAAACTTTGGAACGGGTAATCGGACATACATGAAACTTGACAAGTGTGAAGAACAAGTGTCTCAGATTTTGACTTTTAAATCTGGCCCGAATCCGATAACTGGGGGTGGGGGTAGAGGAGGGACCGGAATTCTTTTGAAACGCTTAGGGTCGAGGGATCGGGATGGAAATTGAAGGGAAGAACGAGCATTAACCCTAGATACTTTATTGACAAAATAGAACCGGATCGTGTCGTAGTGGAGGGTGTCGGAGGGGGTTTCATGGATTTCCGCGGTGATCACGAGTTAGGATACTTCCAGATGTACTATGACCATGAAATTTGGCAGAAATATTAGGTACTCTCCTAGTTCGACTTGAAAATAGTTCCTTCCCCGATACGGTGATGTTGGGGGGAGTGGAGGGATGTGGAATCCAGCACCTAGTGACATGTAATTTTAGAACGGGTGATCGGACGTGAATGAAACTTGACAGTGAACTTTGAGACGGTTTTCCATTATTCTGGTCATCACGAGCTGGGGTACTTCCAAAAGTGCTATGACCATGAAACTTGGCAATCTGTGCTATGACCATGAAACTTGGCAGGCATGTTAGGGACTCTGTCAGATTGGCTTAAAAATAGTCATATGCAGCCTTGACAACTGCAAACCGTATCTGACAAACATGCTAACTGTTCTTACAAGTGCCATATGAGCTTTCAGCTCTTGTTTAATTTTCCAAAAAAAAAAAAAAAAATATATTATACAAGCACTGTGGAGAACAAAAATTCGAACATGCAGTGCTTGTTAAAAATTTTACTATGTTTACGCAATTGCTAGAATGCTTCTGATATAACTTCTTAAAACTTTGTAACGAAGTTGAAAACCTAATTGTTTGTCTGCAACAGAATAAATCGTTTTTCAGCTCATATGCGTTACAACTTAGAGGGCAATAGAACTTAAAGGACCTCTCTTGGTGTTTCTGCCTTTTACAATATAACTAGCTCCCTTATGGGATTATAAACTTCAAAAACCCCACCTTTCTCCATTGGTCTGTTTTGTGCCTACGAATTTTTAGGGCTTTTTCATCCGTGCCGAGTTCTGCCGGTACGCACCGCAACGTTTGCCAGAATCTTCGAGTCCGCTGACAACTCTTTCACACACAGGGACTTAATTTGACTTATTTTATTTGCTTAATTTTCCTAATTTTTAACCACGGTGCGTTCAGTTTTCAAACGTTTTACGCCCAGCAGCCGCGTCGGAGAGCAGGAAGAACGGATAGAATGGACAAGCGCTAACAAGACAAGCGCTAAATTCAGATGGAAAGTAATGGTATTCTCGAGAAACGTTTTTCTGATCCGTTCCATAGTGAATAGATCGTTTCTAGCAAGAGTTTCGCTTTAAGATTTTTTTTTTTTTTCTCAAGCCAAATTACTGAGCATCTCTGGCATTCTGTATTTTTGAAGTTAGTTTTGTAGTGTTAATCAATCCATAATTCACAAATAATAGATGCTGAATCGACCCTTACTAATCCAAGGCGACCAGTCTGGGATCGACTAAAAAGAGGCACGGCACGGCACGACATAGTGTAGGAGGCACAAGTACTAAAAAGAGGCACGAAAACTGAAAGGGCCCTTTCAGGCTTCAGAGTAAGGGGCAGGAACAATGTTCTAACGTGCCTTCTAATAGGCTCTGGAGTTAAGAACTCTCACGTACTTGTCTACTTCCACTACTTGCTAATCTCTTTTTATTACTCGTGCCTCCTGCGCCAAACCGTGCCGTGCCGTGTTGTTTAGTCGATCCCTACCAGTCTCGCCCCCTCGTCAATAACCTTGCATCATGCATAAGTGGGAAAGTTGGGCAATCGAGCTCTGAATAGCTCCTTCCGCAACCACCTTTCGAAATCACTGGTTAATTCTCAGAATTGGCCAGCCCTTCTAATTTATGTACTTGTCACTCAATAAGCGATTGTCAGTTATCTTAGCTCTGTTTGACTTCCATTTATTTCAATTTACATAATCTCTTCCTTGTTTGTCTTATCTTAAGTATAATATACTCGACAAAACATCCGTGACACTGGGCCAGTACTGAAATAGATAATGAACGCCGACGATATTAAATTTGCCGGGTCCCTCGAGCTTCCTCGAAAGAAGAAGAAAAAATTAATAAAAAGGGGGACAGTGCTTGGAACAGTGGTTTTTAGCGTGCTCTTTGTTGCGTCTGTTTTGGTGCTGGCAGTGGTGTTTTTTGAAGCACTGCCGGCCGAACCCGTGAGACCATGGTGGGTGAAAAAGCCTATGTATAGGATACTAGTTGAATCCTTCCAAGATTCGAACGGCGACGGACTTGGTGATCTCGAAGGTAAGCCAAACTAATTGAATAAGCCGCGGATTCCAGAACAGCAGTCGGACAGACAGACGCACAAACTTTCAGATGTATTAGGAGTCCCGTCACTAACGTTGTGGGACCTCAAATAGCTGCCAGGACATTTTATCCCCGGGGAATCTTTGTCTGTCAGTTACTTTATATACCTTTACAATTGGTGGCGATGTCGTCTAGCGTTTGCAGTTCGGGGTCACGATAGGAAGCAGGTTGCTCAAGCTGCTCGATTTTTTACGACAAGTTTTAAGGGAATCCCCTGTAATTCCCACTCTTAAAGTTTGTTACTCCGACTATGAAACTCCCACCCCGATTAAGCTCTAGGACTCCACCCGAAACTTCTTCATTCCTAAGTCTCTGAATCGATTGTGGAGCTAGCACCACGTTAACACAAATGACATACATGGTCTTGGGTATAACACTGAACAATTCGTTCTTGGTAGAACCATCCATTAATTGTTTACGGAACAGGATTGCGGATTTTCTATCGTCCCAGGGGCCAAAAGATTGAAGTTCTTCTCAGTGTCCATTCTTGGTACGACTGTGGGATCATCTAGTGGAACGACCTTCCACCTGGATAAGCTCAAAATAGGTCTGGAGAAGAAACAGAGCTGTAAGATCATATGGCACTTGCAACTGTAGTAGTGCAACTATGTAGTAGGTAAGGGCTCTGTCAGATTGATCGGGTCCCTGGTATGCCTGCCAAGTTTCGTCTTGATGAACGTCATCACGGTAACCAAATGGTTACCTCAGGCATATAGGGCTACCCATATTATTAGACATCTGGCTCAAGATTTGGAGAAAAACAGAAGGATAGTCGCCTTGCATGGCAATAAAGTTTTCTTTATAGTTCCATACCAGGTAAGTCAGATGGCAGAGCAATCGGGTAATTCAATGGTTACCTCCGGTCCACAGTTCTTCATAGGCTGACCATACCTAGATGCAATTTTTCTTTTTTCAGCTACGTAACTTATCAGTATAATACTACCCTGTAAGTACTAAGCTGACCTATTTAGCAGCCAAAGCCAGAGCAGTCTCTTCCGGTAACGAAACAGCTAACGACGTACCAAGCATTAGCCTTGGATGAGGTCGCTGTTCTCGACGTCAAGAGGAGAAAATCTTCCAAGAAAGAGCAAGACGATTTGCTAGGAAGTTCACTGCGGAAGAAGCTGCAAAGCTTCTTTTCATACCAGGGGAAGAATCTTACCTCATTCTTTCATCTGATGATGATGAACAGCCTAGCTGGAGGCCAGATAATCGAGATAATGAGTTTCTACATTTACAGAATGTACGTCATTTGGCCTAAAACGACCAAGATTGCAGTGACCATCTTCCACTGTCAACGATCCACAGAACTGAAATAGATAGGCCAGACGAAGGCAGTGCTTCCGATGCAGTACTTGATTTGGACGAGCAAATTATGAATCAAAGTCTTTCGACTCCACCCAGCTTGTCTCATACAACTTCACTAAGCTCATTGATAACTTCGTCCGTTTCGTCATCTCCACTTCCGCTGCCGACAATCATTACACAAGAATTGACAATTTCGTCCGTTTCGTCATCTCCACTTCCGCTGCCGACAACCATTACACAAGAAGAGCATGAGCTGATAAAATCATGACATCTTTGCCTGCAACAGCTGAAGCACAAGCTTAGGTATTTGTCGCTCAACTTGCACCCCCCTGCTATACCATGACACCAGTGACCAAACAGACAACAAGTGGATGAAGGAAGGACACGGCGGCAGACAATACTTACACAATAAGAACAAGGACTGAACAAATCTTGACACCTTCGCCTGCACCAGCTGAAGCAAAAGCTTTGGTATTTCTCGCTCAACTTGCACCCCCTGCTATTCCATTACACCAGCGACCAAACGGGCAAGAAGTGGCTGAAGAAAGGACACGAAGGCAGACAATCATTACCCACAAGGGCTGAGAAAATCTTGGCAGTTTCGCCTGCATCATTTGAAGCAAAAGGTTAGGTATTGGTCACTCAACTTGCAAACCTGCTATTCCATTACACCAGCGACAAAACAGACAACAAGTGGTTGAAGAAAGGACACGGAGGCAGAGATATGACCTGGAAAGGGTCTTTCCCAAAATCAACACGCAGGTTTAAAAGTAGAGATCAAAAGTTGCAAGAGCTTGATCCGGCAGGCCCATCGCAACAAGTGAGCACATCTCAGCTACTACGATGGTAGGGATGCCTGCCAATTCCATAAGAGATGGCCGCACAAACCTCCTTTCAGACACTATCGAGAAGAGCCGGTGCCACTTTGAGAAGTGTTAGGTTAGGGACGACACCAACTAGAATCCTTTGCACGAAGTGTAAAGTGCGACTTTGCCTGAATCCAATCAGAGATTGTTTCATAAATTTCATTCGGAGTGATTTTGTCTTTCCGTCTTTACCTAATGAATGGTAGCTCATATAGGCCTGTTGTGACCATATGGTTACCATTCCAAATTTTCAAATGGAATGAAATATAAATGAAAATAAACCACTGATTTTTCATAAGGGTGCTTATCTGATCAACTGCTGCAAGTTTCAGAATTTTACCATGACTCGATCTTGGGTCAGGTCTGAAAGGGTTAAGGGAGCTTTAACTTCATTTTTATGAGAAAACCAACGAGGCAAAAATGATAATGGGCTCATGGGGGTCATGAAAATGTATATTTCGCTTAAAAGTATTTTTCTTACTTTGTGGTCAAGATTGGTACTTTAAGGAATAGTTGGATTTGGAAAGTGGAGATTTCTAAGCCAATCTTGTCGAATGTCTAATATTCCAGCCAAGTTGCATCGGCCTACCACATCTAGAAGTACCTTAACTCGTGACCACCGGAATTCCGGACCCCCCCCCTCCCCCCTCAAACTCCCCCACAGTCGCCGGAGCCAATCCAGATCTGAAAAAGATTTATCCAGAGCATTTCTTTGTTATTCCCACAAAGTTCCATCCCAATATCTCCAGTATCAGCCAGCCACGTATTTGCCGGTCTCCCCCCCCCTCCCCAAACTGTTGTCGGATCAGGTCCGGACATGAAAAAGATCACCAGAGAAATGTGATCCTCTGTTCAATTATTAAATTTCACTCAAATCCGATCATCCGTTCCAAAGTTACGCATAGCTCAATATTCCGGATTCCCCCTCCCCCACGACTATCGGATCGAGTATATTTTTATTTACAAGTCAGTTTAATCGGATCCCAGATATGCCTCCCAAGTTTCGTCGCGAAAATCACCAAAATCGACCTCACCGGAATTCAGGGAAACTTCCCTCCACCCCCACCCCCCAAAGGCTCCGGAGCCAGTCCAATTATGTAAACGTTTTATCTGGGGCAGATGCTTGTTCTTCCCAGTAAGTTTCAATCGGATCCCTCATTCTAACTGTTTCTCGAGATTTCCGGTCTCCCCCTCCCAACTCCCACATAGCTACCAAATCCGGTCTGGACTTCAAATGGGACATCATAGATATGTCCTTGATTCACTCATCAAGTTTCATTCCAATCCGATCACCCGTTCGAAAGTTACACACTACTAAATTTTCCAGATTCCACCGCCGTCCACCCTACCCCCCCCCCCCCCCAGATGGTCTGATCGAGAAACTGATTGTTTCCAAGTTAGTTTGGTCGGGTCCCTGATATTCCTCCCAAGCTTCGTCGCGAAAATCTCAAAACTGACATAACCAGAATTCCGACAATCTCCCCTCCCCCCCCCCAAGGGTCCGGATCCAGTCAAATTGTGTAATCGATTTATCTGGGGCAGATGCTTGTTCTTCCCCGCAAGTTTCACTCCGATCCCTTAATTCTAACTGTTTCCCGAGATTTCCGGTCTCCCCCCCGCCCAACTCCCCCATAGCTACCGAATCCGGTCCGGACTACAAATGGGACATCAGATATATGTCCTGTATCCAGTTATCAAGTTTCATTCCAATCTGATCACCCGTTCAAAAGTTACGCACTACTAAATTTTCCAGATTCCCCCGCCCTCCACTCCCCCCAGATGGTCTGATCAAGAAACTGATTATTTCCAAGCTAGTTTGGTCAGGTCCCTGATATGCTTGCCAAGTTTCATCCTCCTAGCACATCTGGAAGTACCCTAACTCGAAAAAGTGTGACAAACTGCCCTGAATTACTCAGATTTCTCCGCCCTCCACTCCCCCGCAGATGGTCGGATCGGGAAACTGATTATTCCCAGGTTAGTATGGTCGGGTCCCTGATATGCCTGCCAAGTTTCATCGTCCTAGCCATCTGGAAGTACCCTAACTCGAACAAGTGGGACAAAAAATTCCGGACCGACCGAGTGACAAACCGACAGACGGAATTGCGATCGGTATATGGCACTTGAGCCAGATCCTACTTGTGCCATAAAAAGAAAAGAATGTATGAATAGCTTAACATCTTTTTTCTTTCAGCAACTGTTCAAATTTTAAAAGAAATTTCTTTCTGCAATGTGTTTTGAAGTTTGTATGTGCATCCGTACAGGTGAACAAACTAAGCTATCGTATGTTAACTGGCCCACTAATTAAGCTATGAGTGGACGCAATTGACGTACTCATTGTCAGAATGGTCTGACACCTCTTTTGTTAATTTTTAGGCTAATATTCAGATTATTAGAAAGAATACCTTTTTATAGCAATCATTCCTTCCAACAGGAATGGTTTCTCCTCTATTTTTCACCATATTAATTCAGTTATTTGATTTTTGGCTTTCCTATAGGTGTACGTCAACGTCTCGACTACCTTTCCGAATTAGGCGTCGGCTCACTTTGGCTCTCAAACATTCTTGAAAATGACGTGACGAAGCTGACTCTGTCCAGACCGAAGCTTCAAGTGCGGCTTCGAAATCACACGGCTTTGGACGCGGTCTTGGGAGCCTTGGAAGACATGAAAGAATTGACAACAGAAGCTGCCACTAAAGGTAGGCAAGTCTTCTTCACAACCTTTCTTCTGTGAATGTCAACGGAATTAGCCTTTTCCAGCGCCCTGTAACCCTTAATCCCGCGGGATCGAATAAAAAGAGGCATGAGTAGTAACAAGAGGCACGAGAAAGACCCTTTCAGGCTTCAGACTGAAGGGCAGGCACAATGTTCTAAGGTGCCTTCTTTTAGGCTCTTCAGTTACGAACTCTCACTTACCTGTCTACTTCTACTACTTGCTAATCCCTTTGTATTACTTGTGCCTCCTGCGCCATGCCTTGCCTTTTTTCAGTCGATACCCAGTCCCGCAACCCAGCGCAGTAGCCAATGGGCAGATCTCATGTATTTTATCAGGGACCCATAAATTTCCTGTAATGACTGGTCATTCAGGGGGCTTGCCACTTCCTATGCTTCTATGTTGCTATGTTGCCCGAGCCTCACCTAGTTTCCCAAAATTCCGCTTGGGTAGAATCGGCGTTCTTGCTCAGATAGACAAAATTTGTTGGGACTATTCAGCATGCCACCAAGTACCTAAGCTATCACAAAAGATCCAGGATACTCTTCCATTACAGAGAAATATTCCTAGTCCAGCACAACGGCTGCGAAAAATTTTGTCTATCTGGATAGTCGGGTATTTTATCCCCGTGAGTATTTCCCGAACTGTTTGATGCTCGGTCAAGAGCGCATCAGAAATCTCTTATTGACACGCCCCCTGAATGGCGAGTCATTACAGGAAATTTATGGGTCCCTGATTTTATTTTGATCTGTTGATCTAAACATAAAGAAAGAAAATGCACAGAAAAATCAGTCTACTCGTTTGACAATACTGTATATAACAAGACCTGTCAGCTCATATGGTACTTGCAAGCAGACGTTGTGGCTAAGGGTATCAGCTAAGGAGGCACAAATGATGATGGGCTCTTCAAAATCATGAACATGTATGGTTTAGTCAAAAATATGCTATGCACTTTGCGATTATAATGCACACTTTCAGAGGCATAGGAATTAATTTTGAGATCAAAAGCACTGGTTCACAAATGATCATGGGCCCTTGTGGTCATGGAAGTGTATCATTTGCTCAATTTTTTTTTTACACTTTGCGGCTAAGACGCGCACTGTAAAGGGACTAGAACTGTACTTGTAAGAAAAATGGTCGAGGCAAACCTGATCATGGGCCCTTGCGGATCTTAAAATGTGTTGTTTCTAAAAATTTATATTTTTTGCACTTAGCGAGAAGATTGGCGTTTTAACAGTGTTGGAAAGTCATTTGTAAGCAAAACCCTTGGAGGAAAAATGATCGTGGGCCTTTGGGAGTCAGGAAAATGTATATTTTGATCAAAAGTTTTATTTTTCCTTTGCAGTTAAGGTACGCACTTTAAAGCTTAACTGAAAAGGCAGCTTATTTTACGGTTTCTCAAAGGGAGGCCCGCAAACACTTAAAGGAAGTGATGAGCCTTGCTCGTAACGACGAACGTGTTACAAAATTAAGGGGTGAGAAGCTATTTATCGATGAACACGTGTTTGGTTTTGATGGTAAAACTGTCGTAGAAATTACGCGCAAAGCTATTCCGACCAACCCCGCGCAACGTGTTAGACAACCCGAGAGTGCTATTCCTCCAATCGTACCACAGGATATCGAGATGAACCGGGACAGTGACGCTAGTGATAGTGACGCGGAAACTGTTGTGCCTAAGGAAACCTATTCCCAGGTCGCTTTGTCAGCGAAAAGACCTGCAAGTGCTATTGTCAGCCCTAACGATTTAGCATCGGCAAGGAGTCCGCAATGTTGAACCTAGAGGGAGAAGTATGCGAGGACGTGGGTTTGCGCAACGACCCCAGGTTGGGTCTTCCCGTGGTTTCTCGGTAAATAGTCCACGAGATGATATTAGTTAGTCTAATAGCCGGTGCCGCGATTACTATCGTTTTGCACTCTCCCCGAGTGATCCTGATCAAGGAACAAGTGACGAGCCCCTCGCCGTGGCTGGGCAAAAGTAAACCGACGTCTGAGAACGTTGCCGCATAGGTAGACGAGGGCCATATACTGAGTCTTGTTTCGTGGAATGTGCAAGGCTTGCGTGAAAAATTACCTTTTTTGTACCAGGACTTATGCTCATTTGACATGATATCGCTTATTGAAACTTGGAATGATTCATCATCCGTGTATGTTTTTCGCGGTTACCAGGTCGAACAGGTTATTCGAAAAATCGCGAAAAACAATAGATGTTACGGTGGTATTCTGGTTATGATAAAAACGTCCGCTATTGATGGGTATGAGTGAATTACGAGCAGATCTGAAAATTTAGTTTGGTTGAGTATTTGTTTGAAATGTGGTAAACACTTGATTTTGGGTGTGGTGAATGTCCCGCCTCAAAATAGTTCGTATAGTCGGGAAGACACTTGGCGAATATTAGAGGAGGAATTGACATCAATTAAAGAAAAGTATAGTAATGCCGAGTGTGTTCTACTGGGTGATTTCAACGCATATACGGGTATTGCGCTTGAGGTTCTCATGTACTAATACCGGATTTAGGTGATGTTGCTCCATCAAGTAGTAGAATGCCACGTAGTAACAAGGATGAAACAAGACCTAAGGTTTCGATGGGATCCCAAAAATCTAGTATTTGATCGAGACAAATGGGTCTTGTCTTCACCAGATCCAGTATTCGCAGGCTAATCATCTGAGAAAACCAAGTTCAGATAGTTCAGATATACCTCTATCAGCCATATCTATTTTGACGATACTGACAGAAACTTCCTGCTTTTCTTCTGCCAAATTTCCGGTTTCGGCTGAATTCCATGCGAACTACCTGTCCAGCAAAAAAAAACAACTTAGAAACGAATTCAGCGTATCTCCTTATCCCTATAAAGGATATTTAATCAACTTCAAATAAAACTTAAACTTACAAAGAAATTTCCGGTTTCAACCGGATTCCCGACGAATTATATGACCGGGTGAAAAATTATTGTCATATACAGACTCAGCGTCTCCTTAGCCCGAAATCTGTAATCTAATCAACTTCAAATAAAACTTTTGCTTTTAACGAATTTTCCGGTATTGGCCAGATTCCGGGCGAACTATTTGTCCGGGTAGAAAATGCTTTTCATATAAGTAGTTCAGCATGCCTTCTTACTCCTGAATCTGTCATCTAATCAACTACAGATAAAACTTATTAATTTTAGTCAACTTTCCGGTTTTCGCCGGATTCTGGACGAGCGACTTGTCCGGCAAGAAAATGGTTTCTATCATCGTGTTCAGCGTGTCTTCTTACCCCTAAATCAAATATCTAATAAATTTCAAATAAAACTTTTACTTTTAGCCAACTTTCCGGTTTTTGCAGGATTCCGGACGAACTACTTGTCCGGCGAGAAAATGGTTTTCCCCATCTTGGTCAGCATGTCTTCTTACCCCTGAATCAAACATTTAATCAACTTCAAATAAAACTTTTACTTTTAACCAAAATTCCGGTTTTTGCCGGATTCCAGTCGAACTACTTGTCGGACGAAAAAATGTTTTGCATATTCGTGTTCAACATGTCTTCTTACCCCATAATCGACTATCACATTAGCTCTTTAAAAATATTTTGTTTGTCCCTTAATTTGAACCCCCTCTCCCACCCCTAAATATAGGGCAGAGCCCATCTACGAACGTGACCTTACACTTGATCCACAGAACCTTCACACCAAGTATCATCAAAATATCTCATTCCCTTCGAGAGTTATCGTGCTGACAGACGGACGGACAGACGGACGGACGGACAGACGGACAACTTTTGCGATGTCATAGGTATCCCTCCACTTACATTTTGGGATCCCAAAAAGGAAAATTAACATTTGGGGAAGAAAGCTCCTGGAACTCTGCAGAGAGCATGATCTGTTGATTGCGAATGGTAGATTCGGTAAGGATACGTGTGTTGGTGAACTTACTTGCCTGTTAGGGCCAACGAAGAGTATGTAGACTACGTTCTGATTGGAACGCATTTTGCCCCGGATTCTGTTGGTGTTGAAATTTTGGATTTAGTTGGATCTGATCATAGGGCGTTGAAGCTCGAGATGAAGTTAAGATTGCACCAGAAAGATCGTTTTAGTGTGAGGGAATATTGCGGTAGTGATACAAACGATAGGCTAAGCTTACGGCCTAGAATAAGATGCAATCTGTCAGATGATGAAACAAGGAGTCTAGAAAAAGTGTTTTCGGCGATTGATGTGACGACTAAGTGCCAATCATTTGCTGATGACTAAACCGACGTGTGCGAAATAATTTCTGGTCTAAATGATTTAATAAGTAGTTGTGCTGAAAGGTGTAAGTTGACGAAAAGAGAAAAAAAGGCTGAAAGTTTTTTTGATTTCGAATGTAATATAATGAAAGAAAAGTTGAGGCTGCTACTTAGCCGTTTAAAGCAGTGCGTGACCGTTGAAGAACAAAGTCGAAGATTAGTTGAATATATAGACCATAGAAGTGAGTAGAAAAGACAGATGAAAAGAAAAAAAAAACATTTTTGAGAATAACAAGAAACTGGGTATTATTGATTGTTTTCGGAAGAAAGATTATAAGAAGTTCTGGGGTGATGTAAAAAGAGAAGAAAGAAATGGAAAAATAAATAATTTCGCGGCTCCTGAAGTTGATTCTTGGCCCGATTATCTAGAAGAGCTGGAAGGTCAATGTTCAGAAATGCAAGAGATGACTGTAAGTCCGGAAGACGCTGTTTATCCAATGAAGGAAAATGATTATGATTTAGTTGCTCAAGTTAGTAAGGAGGAGGTGGAAAAAGTGTTATAAAAGTTAAAAGGGGGGTCAGCCGCAGTATTGATGGGATCCCAGTATTGATTTTTAAGAAATTTTCGTCTGTTTTTATGCCGGTAATACTTTTGTTGTGTAATATGGTGTTAAAGGTTGGAGAATGGCCGGATCAATGGAAAAAATCCATGTTTCTCCCGCTTTTTAAGAAGGAAGAACCCAAGGTTCATGAGAATTATCGTTTGATAGCGTTAGTACCTCCTTTAAGTAAGCTCATGGAAAAAATATTAGATGTAAGGTTAGGGACATGGTTAAATAAAAGTAGTACAATTCACGAGGAGCAAGGGGGATTTAGGGCCGGGTACGGAACGTCAGATGGATAGGGTATTTGTTTTAAAGGCGCTAATAGATAAATATGGGAAGAGGAAGAATAGTCTTTATGTGGGATTTTTAGACCTCCACAAGGCATTTGATAGTTAGATAGAGAATTATTTTAAGATGCTCTAGTTAGAATTGGTTTACCTAATACATTTGTAAGTTTAATAGTTAGTATGTATGTTTGCGTAAAAGGAATAGTTCAAGTTTTAGTAGTGTATCGAGACAATTTAGAATTATGCGAGGTGTAAAACAAGGTAGCACTTTCTCCCCACTATTATTCGATATTTATATTAACGATACTGTGGATAATCTAGAAAAAAGATGGGCTCCAACGGTAAGTCTAGGAAGTAGAAAGTTGTCAGTGCTGCTGTTTGCGGACGACCTTGCAGTTGTTGCTAAAACGCCCGAAGATTTGCAGACGCTTTTGAATTTGATTGGGGAGTATTTGGCGATGAAAAAATTAAAGTTGAACGTAAAGAAGAGTGAAGTAATTATTTTTAATAAAAGAAAAATTAACCGTATAGAAAACTGTAAGTTCACCTTCAATAATGAAGAACTGAAGGTTGTTAAGAGAATATGATACCTCGGATTCGTGTTAACTGACAACGGAAGTTTTAAATCCGTATTGGTGAGGTGATTAATAGAGGTAAAGTAGCCATGTCAGCTATTTTTCGAAATAAGACAATTATGGGTATAAAAACCTTAAAATGCATAAAAGAATATTTAATACAAAAGTTTTGCCAATTTAAGAATATGGAGTAGAGACATGGGGCGGAGAGACGGCAAAACAACTAGAGTCGCTCCAACTTCAGTATTACAAAAGAGTATTTGGACTACATCAGACTACCGATTCTCAAATTTTAAAGGGTGATATAGGTTTATTTTCTTTAAAGTTACGTAGGGCTATCCTGATGCTTAGATTATGGTTAAAAATTATAAATATGAGTAAGGATAGACTAGCTAGGCTAGCTTATGATGAGATGCTGAGGAATGGTTTGAAACATTCTTGGCCATTCCAGGTAAAGCTATAACTGGAGCGAGTAGGTCTTGGTTGTGTTGATCTGCCAAAAGATCTAGAACGTCAGATTAGAGGGGTCTTAGAAGGACAGGAAATCCAGTGTTGGCAGAGTATTGTTAATAGTTCTATAACATAAAGTCATTATCAAGTGGTTAAAGTTTGTTTTCGAGAGGAAGTGTATTTTAAGTTTAATCTACCCGGGAAAGTTTTAAGTCGTTGGATCCAACTAAGGGCAAACTGCCTTCCAGTTCAGAGCAGGCAGAAGGTTTTTGAGAGAGGAAGCGTGGTTCCTGATGGGAGGTATGCTTGTCCACTTTGTGAGAAGGAGGAAGAAAATTTGAACCATTTGCTCCGTAGATGCCCGAAGCTTTCTGATTTAAGAAAAATTTATCTAGATGGTGTAATTTTGTCACTTCCCGAAATTTTGAGCGATACTAACCCTACTGTTATTACTCGAGTGGGCGTGTAGATAGATAAATGTTTAGAATTAAGAAGGAGTCTGATTGTTTAAGTTATATATAAGGAGTCTGATTGTAGCCTATAAGTTACATTTTTTTTTTTTTTTTTTTGTATATGGCCCTTGGGCTTTTGAAATACACTGATCTATCTATCTATCTATAAGGATATCGGTTTAAAATTCAATCCGAGTAAGAGTGAATGAATCAAGTTTACTCGTAATAGACCAGGTTCCAGTAGCGCTACAGTTTCTTTGGGTGATTCCAGTATCCAGCTTTCTTCGTCCCTAAACTTATCTCGGTCCACCACTTGGTACCGACCTGAAAAGTACCCGTGCTGGACTACTCGGACATTTCGGCGCGAAGGCTAGAGCAGCTTACGGTCTATTAGTCAGTGCTAAAATCTGCTATAGTAGACATATTTTGGCTAGACTTTACAATGCTTACACAATCCCCCACATTCTAGCCCTATCTCCTTTTTGGAAGTTATTTATCACAACTGATGGCTCGTAACCGCAAAGTTACGCAGCTTTACGACGTTACTGATCCCTTTGTGGCTGTGGCCCAACGCCGTGCCGAGTTTGATTCTTCTCTAGACAGGTGTCATCCGTATTATAGTGCATTTGTATAGTCATTTCGTTTACTTTAGTTTAGTCTGATATTTTCTTAGCGCTCACAAGTAATTAATTTATCACAGCGTACTGGCAAGTACGTGCCAATATATCTCTAGCGCTCACAAGTAATTAATTTATCACAGCGTACTCGCAAGTACGTGCCAATATATCTCTAGCGCTCACAAGCAATTAATTTATCACGGCGTACTCGTAAGTTTTTTAATCCATTACAGCGTACTCGCAAGTACGTGCCAATACATCTCTAGCGCTCCCAAGTAATTAATTTATCACAGCGTACTCGCAAGTACGTGCCAATATATCTCTAGCGCTCACAAGTAATTAATTTATCACCGCGTACTCGCAAGTACGTACTAACATGCCTCTCATACTCGCAAGTATTTCCTGAACTTACTTCTCCGTACTTTCTTAATTTCACATTTGCTGAATCGTACGCTATTTCATATTTCTAAAAAAAAAAAAAAAAAAAAAAAATCAATCACCGCTGTAATATCCATAACAACAAATTTTTCTTACCTTTACCTCCAACGCTTCACAATAAACCCTTTTTCAAAACGATCCCGTGAATGCCGGCGGGAGCCATTGGGCTCTTTCCTCCCTGATTAACTGAGATCAACTGACGGCTGCGACCACGCGTTGCGCGTAGGATACTCCGATGCTACACAAACAGCGTGATAAATTTATCCCGCTTTAATTGTGAGATCCCTGTCTGCACTTTCCCGTCTACTGTTTTTAGCGTACCTTTACTGATTATAAATTGTCATAAAATTACATAACATTTTCAGAAGGATGCGTAATTCCAACAGATAGGAGATAACCAACTATCTGTGACGTTACAGGATATTTACCTTACCTTTCGTTCGGTACTTGGTACTTCAAATACGCCGATCTCAATTCAATTCAATTCAATTCAGTTCAATATAATCTAAAAAACAGATAACGGACAAGCCGATGGGTTGTTTTTACGTCAAAGCATGACGTCATAACAGAACAATCTACAAGTATATACAATTTTGCGACATTTATAACGACGTCTTATAATAAATATGGTCAATAACACGCTAGACTACGATTAATAAAATACAAATAACTTAAAATTAACGTTCAAAAGCGCTCCGAGTTATATAAACGAACAAACGAGGGGACGAAACTCTGAGCATACCTTGTTCGCAAAGCTACTACCGGCTCTAAACGAGGCACAGGGTCGGCAGCTTGACGAGGAATACGAATTCGGTCTGAAATACAGATAGAAATAGATAGAGAAAAAAGACCATCTGTGCAACTAATTTAAAAATTAGCCAACAGCAGACGCTGCCACCACAAATAAGAAACAGCACGACACCACCATTTTTTACTACCCAAACATCGTAGAAAAAAAAAATCACAGCACTCGGCCGAAACCTAGGACCCCCACCAAACATGCAACACATCGCCGATGCCATCCCTGATACGGAAAGATGTTGCCCAATACAAGCAGACGGATGATGGAACAGTCGCACAATTAACGTCCAGAGTGGTCAAAAGAGAAGAACAAAAGAAAAGTGGAAAGGGACTGGCATCGTGCCAGACCCGAAGCCAACTGAGATTGAAAGAAGGAGGCCTTTTAAGGAGCGGAACAATATGTGTTTACATTACCTTGACATGATTAGCCATATGTCTGCAGAATAACTTGGTTTCATTATCAGCTCATGTTATCATCTCTTTCGTTATCTTTTCGTTACCAGCTCATGCTTACTTCCTTTTTTTGAAGGTATAACCATTGTAATTGACATCAACCCCCTTTGGACAAGCATTTCGCATCGATGGTTCGCTGCAAGCCGAGAGGAACAGTTCCCGTATTCGGAGTACTATATATGGTCTAACACGACACATAACATTTCTGTAAGTAGTTGTACCTATAGTGTAGTTGCTTGAAGTATAATATTACTAGAAATGATTTTCACCATAAAATGGTTGGAAAATACAAATACCCTATTCGCCGACTGAAAAGGGCTAATTTCTTTTTGCCACTTGTCGACTTTTTCCACACTGTCAGAAGTTTCAAAGCAGACGAGAGAAGGATGCGCGGTTTCAACAGACAATGCGTAACATACAACACTTGGGATGTTATCTGCTGTGTTGGAAGACTTTATACATAAACGTTATGCAGAACAAACACTGCCAGGAAGAGCCAAAAAACAGCCAAAAAAGCCTCTACTGACTTTTTTGGTTGTCGTCATGATGTCGGAAAATTCAGCAGATGCATTTTGGCGATTTTTCGGCTCTTCCTGATGGAAACGCTTGTTATGCTTAATATTTTAAAACATGACAGACAACATTTGAAGTATTGCCTGTTACGCATTTTCTGTTGAAACCGCGCATCCTTCTGTTGTCTGTTATGGACTTCTGACGGGGCAGACTTGCCACTTTTCGAAGGTTTTAACGGGTGGTTTTGAGAAAATGAAGAAGACTGTCAAACTATTTTGTAATTAACTCCTCTTTTTTCAACAGTCTCCAGACTATTTTTGGCAATTCGATCGCACGCGAAGTGAGTACTACTTATGTCAGGCTACTCCTGAAATCGCTGTCCTAAATCTCAACAGCGAAGACGTTCAACAAGAAATTCAGGTATTGACTTCTCCTATATTTCATCGCTTTCCGGCGTTTAGGCCGTTATACCATGGTATTTGCAAAAAAAGCAACTAATAATTATAATGGCCTTCCTAAAACCTCTACCTCCCCCGCAATGGCCAGTTCTGTAAATTTCAGGTTTAGGGACTATGTAGTAATCCGCCCATCAAGCTTTGATAGGGGGAGGGGGGGCTGAAACTGCCCCCCCCCCCCCACCTGATGAGGTCTGGATTTATTATTCTTGATCGAATAAAAAGCTGGTCTTCTTCATCCTAAGCCCACCTTCAGCTTTCGCTTCATACAGACCCATCCTCCGTGGTATCTTTCAAGATTTCAGGCATCAAAATAGTCTCTACCTAAACAAGAACTATAATTTTGAGCAAGAAACAAACTGAAACAAAAGAAGGCATCCGTCACAATCGTAAGGCTGATAGATTTAGGCTGCAGAAAGACCCATAAGCATAATTGCGTTTTTACAGATACCATGGTGTTTGATACCACGGTCTTCTGGCTGAAATAGTGGTACATTATATTCAAATACCACGTCAGACCGTGGTAGCTGATCGTGATATCTGAAAAATTCATCTCACTTTCCTCATCACTAATAATAGTTTTCTGACAAAGTTCTCCTTTCCTGGAAAACGAATATCACGCGCTCTCTGAAATGTCTCATAAAGGATTATTGATAAGAGCCTGTTGTTTGTCATTTAGTCACATTGTTGGGATCGATTATTCTAGAGAATTAGGAAAACACATCTGGAATGAGCAAAGAGGTCTTTGTTTACGAAGAAAGTCCTTGTGCTGTCAGTCAGCGATGCGGTTCCTGTAGTTTGTGACCGTGTCGGTTATAGTATTTGCCGTGTCATGTCGTATTGTTCTCCGAAACGGAATGCAATCAGAACTTATTCTCCTCAAAGTCTTATTCTAAGTGATCTTGGCTGATGCTGGCCGAGTAGGTTATAGAACAATTTACGAATTGTCCTTAAATCAGTTGTGATAAATAACTTCCAAAAAGGAGATAGGGCTAGAATGTGGGGGATTGTGTAAGCATTGTAAAGTCTAGCCAAAATATGTCTACTATATCGGATTTGAGCACTGACTAATAGACCGTAAGCTGCTCTAGCCTTCGCGCCAAAATGTCCTAGTAGTCCAGCACGGGTACTTTTCAGGTCGGCACCAAGTGGTAGACCGAGATATGTTTAGGGACGACGAAAGCTGGATACTGGAATCACCCAAAGAAACTGTAGCGCTATTGGAACCTGGTCTATTACGAGTTAGCTTGATGCATTCACTCTTACTCGGATTGAATTTTAAACCGATATCCTTATAGATAGACGGATCATCTCGAGTGGAGTCGACAATGGAGTAGAATTCTAACACACAACCAACATTATTCAGAGCTAAGAGGAACCGAATCGACTCTTTATTTCAACTAGCAAATCTCACCAGCTCATGAATTCTTCAATGGGTTAGACTGCATGACCACTCTACTGGACACGGGTTTCCTTCATGAAAACCCTGCGACTGTTAGGCAGGAGTTACTTAAAAAAAGTTAGCCATATTTTTAAGTTTTAACCTATTTTGAAATTAGCATAACGCGCAACTTAGGGGGCATCGTAGATATGCAGAATATTAGAATACTTCCAGAGAACTCCCAAAAAATAGCACAGATCTGTGAAATAGCCTACTATTGCGGCACTGTAGAACTCTCGACTCGTCCTTCTCCCAATGCGCATTGGCTCGAACCATTCAGTTCCCGGAGCTTCTTAAAAAACTAGAAATTCAACAAAACGAAGCATCAGGGATCTACGGGTAACTACAGTTTTCTTCTATTGTACTCATGGAGCGTGTTCCACACTTTTAACAATAGTAACTATTAGTCACTATTTTCCTTCCAGCCTCGTAAAAAGTTACTTCGCTGACCGTTCCAACCTTTTTGAAATAGTAACCACTGGCTTACCAAGCTCTGGAGCTTATTTAGCGTGGTAGCTATGATCCGGGACTGGTCCGACTAGCCCGCGGCACGGTATTTTGCCAAAAATTGTAAATTTCGTTCCAGCCTTGACGCACGAAGCCGCGAACTCGTGACGTCTTGCGTAGTAACTAAGATAAGTAGGGTGGAACACGCTCATGGACTTCAGAGCAGCCGCGGAGGGATCAGCTATGTCAAATGATACTACTGCGTAGTAGAAGTCAGTCTCTCACTTCTCCCAAAATAGTCTTGCTCCGACTACGAAGTTCCCGACCTGAATGAGCTTTATCACTGTGCCCAGAATTTCCGTTTTCTCATATCTTTGCAACGTCCAGTAGCACAAACGGATTTTTATGGCACTTTCAGCCTCTGGCTCAAAAGCCATATACCGATCACAATTCCGTCTGTCGGTCTGTCGGTCTGTCGGTCGGTCCGAGTTTTTTGTTCCACATATCCGAGTTAGGGTACTTCCAGATGTGCTAGGACAATGAAACTTGGCAGGCATATCAGGGACCCGACCAAACTAACCTGGAAATAATCAGTTTCCCGATCCGACCATATGGGGGGGAGTGCGGGGCGCTGGAAACTTGAAAATTTAGGGCATTTTGTCACTTTTTTCTGAGTTAGGGTACTTCTAGATGAGCTACGACAATGAAACTTGGCAGGAATATCAGGGACCCGACCAAACGAACCTGGAAATAATCAGTTTCCCGATCCGACCATATGCGGGGGAGTGGGGGCGCTCGAAACTCAAAAATTTAGGGCATTTTGTCACACTTTTTCGAGTTAGGGTACTTCCATATGAGCTAGGACAATGAAACTTGGCAGGAATATCAAGGACCTGACCAAAGTAACCTGGAAATAATAAGTTTCCCGATCCGACCATATGCGGGGGAGTTGGGTCGCTGGAAACTTGAAAATTTAGGGCATTTTGTCACACTTTTTCGAGTGAGGGTACTTCCAGATGAGCTAGGACAATGAAACTTGGCAGGAATATCAAGGACCCGACCAAACTAACCTGGAAATAATCAGTTTCCCGATCCGACCATATGGGGGGGAGTGCGGGGCGCTGGAAACTTGAAAATTTAGGGCATTTTGTCACACTTTTTCGAGTTAGGGTACTTCCAGTTGTGCTAGGACCATGAAACTTGGCAGGCATATCAGAGACCCGACCAAACAAAATTAGGAATAATCAGTTTTCTGATCCGACCATTTTTGGGGGGGGGGTGGAGGGCAGGGGAATCCGGGAAACTGAGAAGTGTGTAACTTTCGAACGGATGATCGGATTGTAATGAAACTTCATAACTGAAGAGAATATATATCTGTAACGCCCCGTTTAAAGTCTTGACCGGATTCGGTAGCCAGGGGGGAGTTGGGGGGGGGAGACCGGAAATTTCAAGAAACGGTTAGAATGTAGGGATCGGAGTGAAACTTGCTGGGAAGAACAAGCATCTGCTCTAGATAAGTCCTTTAGACCATTGCACTGGATCCGGGCACTTATGGGGGGGGGAGGGGGGTCCCGGAATTCCGGTGATGGTGTTTTTTTGGATTTTCACGATGAAACTTGGCAGGCATATCAGGGACCCAATCAAACTGACTTCAAAATAAAAATTTTGTCGATCAGATAATGGTGGGGGGAGTGGAGGGAGGGGAATCCGAAATTTTCAGTCAGATAATGGTGGGGGAGTGGAGGGAGGAGAATCCGCAGGGGAATCCGGGAAATTGAGAAGTGTGTAACTTTCGAACGGATGATCGGATTGTAATGAAACTTCATAACTGAACAGAATATATATCTGTAATGTCCCGTTTAAAGTCTTGACCGGATTCGGTAGCCAGGGGGGAGTTGGGGGGGGGGGGGAGCCCGGAAATTTCAAGAAACGGTTAGAATGGAGGGATCGGAGTGAAACTTGCTGGAAAGAACAAGCATCTGCTCTAGATAAGTCCTTTAGACCATTGTACTTGATCCGGACACTTATGGGGGGGGGGGGTGTCCCGGAATTCCGGTGATGGTGGTTTTGGGGATTTTCACGATGAAACTTGGCAGGCATATCAGGGACCCAATCAAACTGACTTCAAAATAAAAATTTTGTCGATCAGATAATGGTGGGGGGAGTGGAGGGAGGGGAATCCGAAATTTTCAGTCATGCGTAATTTTGGAATGGGTGATCGGATTCGAGTGAAATTTAAGAATTCAACAGAGGACATTTCTCCGATGATTTTTTTCATATCCGGACCGGATCCGGCAACTATTGGGGGGGGGGCGGAAAATACGTGCCCCGTTTAGAATGGAGGGATCGGGATGGAACTTTGTGGGAAGAACAAACAGATGCTCTAGGTAAGTCATTTGCTGAATCGGATTGGCTACGTGCACCGCGGGGGAGCTGGGGGGGGTGGGGGGGGTGGACCGGAAATCTCGAGAAACGGTTAGAATGATGGTATCGGAGTGAAAATTGCTGGGAAGAACAAACATCTGGTCCATGTAAATCTTTTACATAATTTGACTGGATCCGGACACTTGAGGGGGGGGGAGGGGTATCCCGGAATTCCGTTTTTTGGGGGATTTTCACGACGAAACTTGAAGGCATATCAGGGACCCGGTCAAACTGACTTGGAATAAAAAAAAAATCCTCGATATGATAATCTTGGGGGGGGGGAGTTGAGGGAGGGGAATCCGGAATATTGAGTCATGCGTAACTTTGGAACGGGTGATCGGATTCGAGTGAAATTTAATAATTAAACAGAGGAAATTTTTCTCTTGTGACCTTTTTCATTTCCGGACCGAATCCGGCAATTATCGGGGGGAGGGCGGAAAATACTTGACCCGCTTAGACTGGTGTGATCTGGATCGAACTTCGTGGGAATGACAAACAGATGCTCTGGATTAATCATTTACAGAACAGGATTGGCTCCGGTTATTGTGGGTGGAGTTGGAGGAGGGGGAGGGGGGTCTGGGATTCCGGTGATCGCGCGTTAAGGTACTTCCAGATGTGCTAGGACGATGAAACTTCGCTGGAATATTGGAGACTCAACAACATTTGCTTAGAAATTGCTACTTCCCAAATCCGATTATTCCTTAAAGTACCAATCTTGACCGCAAAGTAAAAAAAATACTTTTAAGCAATATACGCATTTTCGTGATGCTCATCAGCCCATTAGCAGTTTTGCCTCAAGGGTTTTGCTTACAAATGAAGTTCCAGCTCCCTTATAGCGCGCATCTCAACCGCAAAGTCGAAACTTACTTTTGATCAATCAAATCATCTTGACACATGCAAGTGCCATATGAGCTTACAGATCTTGTTGTTATAATGCATTCGATTCTACCCCGCACCCGTCAATATTTCAAAGTCGATTTTGTATTTTGTCTCTACGCGGGGCCGACAACACAGGCCCTCCTCCGTTCTTGATTGTATATAACTTTTACTGAACGTAAAATATTTTCTGCCAGGGGGAAGGCTTAATAAATGCTTGGAAAGTCGAAAGAAATGGAACGAATTTGACGAAGACTTTCGTTAGTGAAGATAGTCCAGAATGGGGAAAAATATATGGCATAGAAGTGGTATTGTAGGAGCGCGTAAAGATTTTTCGGTTAAATCAAAGCAGGGATCTACTAAAAAGAGGCACAGCACGGCACGGCGCAGGAGGCACTAGTAATAAAAAGAGATTAGCAAGTGACAGAAGTAGACAAGCAAGTGAGAGTTCGTCATTCCAGAAACGATGTTCGAAGTTGTTGGTGCGACTAAGTCCCGCTTCTGCGCTTCGCCAGATAGTTGCAGAGCTCCCTAGACACTTCACTCCTGGAAAAGCGTATCCCTGCATCATTGTTCGCTCAGAGATCAGTCAGTCTTTCAGCATCTGGTACCAAACAACCTTCCCTCGAAAGGAACATGGAACAAAACGCACGAAATGCTACAACTATTTATCACTGGGGTAGTTAACGTACGGTAGATTTGCCCTTCGACAGGACACAGCAGATGGTTCAAGAAATAAATGGAGCGTTTCTTCTCTTTCAGAACGTCTTTCAGTTTTGGATGAACTTCGGCGTGGCGGCTTTCAACATTGGGCCCATTTCAGAGTATATTCGAGATCCGTTCAACCAAACAGAATGCCTGTACGTGACCGAACCAGTCGAACGAGTGTGGAACAAATGCAATGGTCGAGTTTCTGCCGTAAATGTATGGGCTCAGTTCCTTCATTCGAAGAAAGCGTAAGACTTTAGATTTAACAATTGAATCTCATTTGGCTGACATCTCAAACCGTAAATAGGCTTTGCTCGTTCATTTCATCCATGGCCCGCTTCCCAGTGCTTTCTGGAACCACACGATACAGTTATTCTTGTTTTGAAGTTTAAAGCACAAAAAACAGATTTATTTTGTCTTCTAGAGTCCTGTATCCCCAATACCTTCGGGACTAAGATAGATTAATTGTCGTTGTTTATGTTTGGTAATTCACCCATTTAGAATGTAAAACTGTTTTAATATTTTAATAAGGTGTTTTTCCCGACCTCCAGAAAACATACAACCCATTTCACTAAATGGTGCAGCCTATGGTTCGCTTCTCAGAGATTAGCGTAGTCCTATGTCCCAGAACTTTTAAGACCCATACGATTCCTGTTTTCTTGTTTGGGTTTAGTAGCTTAAACACAAAGAGCAGACATTTTTAACACTTTGCCAAGTTGTCCGTTGCGCCTGGCCCACGGGAAAAATGGCCCCCATGTCCATATATCGGACCATAAGCTTATGGTTTGCTTGCAGAAGATACCGTAGATCTACACCCTTTAGGCCATTTGGGGTAAGATGTCTTTGGTTTAATTTGGAAGTTCAAAACACGAACGGGAGCAGACAGTTTCTTATACTTAGACTAAGTTGCTCATTCTGCCCGGCCACCTGAAACAAATACGAGCGATGTCCACACGTCGTACGCTGAAACCATCGTGTTGATTTTTCAGAGGATAAAACATAATATTCAGGAACATCTCGGACAGCTGGAAGTAATGGCGGACCCAGAGCTCCAGTTCTGTTCGGGATGAAGCGTCCCTCCATCATCATTATTCAGGTATTTAAAAAAAAATTAACCCTCCAAGCACCCCTTGTTTCCGAAGAACTTGATCGCCAGTTCAGAGATTGTTTCAGTTAGCCAAATTGCAGTGTCATTTCAGGACAATTTTTGGGTACTGGAATGTAGACGACAGCGATGTACCATCTGAAGACTTGAGCCTTCGTAACCTGTTGGACTTTATAGTCAATCTTCGGATCCCGTCCTATCTGGGTTTTCAGTACACTGGTTCGGCAGTTGCTAATGCAATGATGTCCTGGGTGGATTTGGTGAAGTCATCGAAAACAGTTTGGATGGTAAGCTGCCCTAAATGAATGAATGAAATGTTTTACCCATTTTTAAGACATAAAAGTCTCAAATGCAGTCTGAGAAAAAAAAAAAGACAAAAAGACACAATATATACCATATAACACAGACATGTGAAGTATGCTTTGTTTTATCGCTGAACCTTTCCAGACATTTTCTGACAATAATAATGATTATGTGGGCTGTGGTTTCGGGACAGCTTTTTCGTCATTTCGTGTTTACGCAAGGATAGCAAAATATATTTCACCACAATGAGGTAGTTTCGTTATTCTTAGTAGTGTCAACCAATAGTAGTATGATTCTGAAAAGCTAAGAATAGAATTTTTACTACCAACCAAATTTTATGACAGTATTTTGTGAGTTTTCAATTGTCATGAAGTAAACAATGAAAACGGTAAAGATCAACTGGCTATAAATGCAGTATATTTTAATTCCTTCGGATATTTTTTTCTTCAGCACTGAGCGACACTCCTTGATAAAGCAATGTGTCATTCTCTTTTTATGGCACTTGCAGCCTCTGGCTCAAGTGCCATATACCGATCACAATTCCGTCTGTCGGTCTGTCGGTCTGTCGGTCTGTCGGTCTGTCGGTCTGTCGGTCGGTCCGAGTTTTTTTGTCCCACATATCCGAGTTAGGGTACTTCCAGATGTGCTAGGACAATGAAACTTGGCAGGCATATCAGGGACCCGACCAAACTAACCTGGAAATAATCAGTTTCCCGATCCGACCATATGGGGGGGAGTGCGGGGCGCTGGAAACTTGCAAATTTAGGGCATTTTGTCACTTTTTTTCTGAGTTAGGGTACTTCTAGATGAGCTAGGACAATGAAACTTGGCAGGAATATCAGGGACCCGACCAAACGAACCTGGAAATAATCAGTTTCCCGATCCGACCATATGCGGGGGAGTGGGGGCGCTCGAAACTTGAAAATTTAGGGCATTTTGTCACACTTTTTCGAGTTAGGGTACTTCCAGATGAGCTAGGACAATGAAACTTGGCAGGAATATCAGGGACCTGACCAAAGTAACCTGGAAATAATAAGTTTCCCGATCCGACCATATGCGGGGGAGCTGGGGCGCTGGAAACTTGAAAATTTAGGGCATTTTGTCACACTTTTTCGAGTGAGGGTACTTCCAGATGAGCTAGGACAATGACACTTGGCAGGAATATCACGGACCCGACCAAACTAACCTGGAAATAATCAGTTTCCCGATCCGACCATATGGGGGGGAGTGCGGGGCGCTGGAAACTTGAAAATTTAGGGCATTTTGTCACACTTTTTCGAGTTAGGGTACTTCCAGTTGTGCTAGGACCATGAAACTTGGCAGGCATGTCAGAGACCCGACCAAACAAAATTAGGAATAATCAGTTTTCTGATCCGACCATTTTGGGGGGGGGGGGTGGAGGGCAGGGGAATCCGGGAAACTGAGAAGTGTGTAACTTTCGAACGGATGATCGGATTGTAATGAAACTTCATAACTGAAGAGAATATATATCTGTAATGTCCCGTTTAAAGTCTTGACCGGATTCGGTAGCCAGGGGGAGTTGGGGGGGGGGAGACCGGAAATTTCAAGAAACGGTTAGAATGGAGGGATCGGAGTGAAACTTGCTGGGAAGAACAAGCATCTGCTCTAGATAAGTCCTTCAGACCATTGTATTGGATCCGGACACTTATGGGGGGGGGTCCCGGAATTCCGGTGATGGTGGTTTTTTGGATTTTCACGATGAAACTTGGCAGGCATATCAGGGACCCAATCAAACTGACATCAAAATAAAAATATTGTCGATCAGATAATGGTGGGGGAGTGGAGGGAGGGGAATCCGAAGGGGAATCCGGGAAATTGAGAAGTGTGTAACTTTCGAACGGATGATCGGATTGTAATGAAACTTCATAACTGAACAGAATATATATCTGTAATGTCCCGTTTAAAGTCTTGACCGGATTCGGTAGCCAGGGGGGAGTTGGGGGGGGGGGAGACCGGAAATTTCAAGAAACGGTTAGAATGGAGGGATCGGAGTGAAACTTGCTGGGAAGAACAAGCATCTGCTCTAGATAAGTCCTTTAGGCCATTGTACTTGATCCGGACACTTATGGGGGGGGGGGGTCCCGGAATTCCGGTGATGGTGGTTTTGGGGATTTTCACGATGAAACTTGGCAGGCATATCAGGGACCCAATCAAACTGACTTCAAAATAAAAAATTTGTCGATCAGATAAAGGTGGGGGGAGTGGAGGGAGGGGAATCCGAAATTTTCAGTCATGCGTAATTTTGGAATGGTTGATCGGATTCGAGTGAAATTTAAGAATTCAACAGAGGACATTTCTCCGATGATTTTTTTCATATCCGGACCGGATCCGGCAACTATTGGGGGGGGGGGGGAAATACGTGCCCCGTTTAGAATGGAGGGATCGGGATGGAACTTTGTGGGAACAACAAACAGATGCTCTAGGTAAGTCATTTGCTGAATCGGATTGGCTACGTGCACCGCGGGGGAGCTGGGTGGGGGGGGGGGGGTGGACCGGAAATCTCGAGAAACGGTTAGAATGATGGTATCGGAGTGAAACTTGCTGGGAAGAACAAACATCTGGTCCATATAAATCTTTTACATAATTTGACTGGATCCGGACACTTGAGGGGGGGGGGGAGGGGTCTCCCGGAATTCCGTTTTTGGGGGATTTTCACGACGAAACTTGGAGGGCATATCAGGGACCCGGTCAAACTGACTTGGAATAAAAAAAAAATCCTCGATATGATAATCTTGGGGGGGGGAGTTGAGGGAGGGGAATCCGGAATATTGAGTCATGCGTAACTTTGGAACGGGTGATCGGATTCGAGTGAAATTTAATAATTAAACAGAGGACATTTTTCTCTTGTGACCTTTTTCATTTCCGGACCGAATCCGGCAATTATCGGGGGGAGGGCGGAAAATACTTGACCCGCTTAGACTGGTGTGATCTGGATCGAACTTCGTGGGAATGACAAACAGATGCTCTGGATTAATCATTTACAGAACAGGATTGGCTCCGGTTATTGTGGGTGGAGTTGGAGGAGGGGGAGGGGGGTCTGGGATTCCGGTGATCGCGCGTTAAGGTACTTCCTGATGTGCTAGGACGATGAAACTTCGCTGGAATATTGGAGACTCAACAACATTTGCTTAGAAATTGCTACTTCCCAAATCCGATTATTCCTTAAAGTACCAATCTTGACCGCAAAGTAAAAAAAATACTTTTAAGCAATATATGCATTTTCGTGATGCCCATCAGCCCATTAGCAGTTTTGCCTCAAGGGTTTTGCTTACAAATGGAGTTCCAGCTCCCTTATAGCGCGCATCTCAACCGCAAAGTCGAAACTTACTCTTGATCAATCAAATCATCTTGACACATGCAAGTGCCATATGAGCTTACAGCTCTTGTTGTATTCTTCTTGGGAAATACCATTTTTAAAGTTTCAAGGGGTTGGCAACTTCAGTGTTACAATGGTAGCAAAGAAACTAACACTTTGTCCAACCACGTAAATTTAATAATGTGTGATTCATGGGCTTGCAGCCTGTCCGTCTTTGCAGCTTTGGGCGGGAATGGACGAGCGAGACTTCCGCAAAACAGGCGAGCACAATTTCGTGTGTCTGCTGATGGTTTTTGGGATGGGAAAACGTAAGTTGGGGGATACCTATCACTTCGTACAGTTGTCGGTCTGTCAGCACGATCACTCTCGAAGGGGTTAAGATAGTTTGTTCAAACTTGGTGTGAGGATCCACTGGATCGAAGTACAGGTCAAGTTCGCAAATGGGCCCTGTAGCCCAATATTTAGGGTTGGGGGAGCTGGTTTTAAATTAGGGGATGGCCAAAATAATGTTTCAAGCTGATTTGAGAGTCCATATAGGGTACAGAGACATGGTGCATCTGTTTTTGAATTTTCCTTTTTCGCCGGAAAAGTAGTTAGCCCGGAAACCGGTGAAGACCGGAAATTTGGTAAGAGTGAAAGTCTTATCTGAAGTTTATTAGAGGTTAAACGTTGTTCGATTAGAGCGTCAGTTTAAAGGTAAGAATAGGTACATCCTGAATCTCTATTTGAACTTCATGCTCCCACCGGACACGTAGACAGACCGGAATCTTCTGAAAACCGGAAATTTGGTAGGAGTAATGTTTATTCTGAAGTCGGACGGAACATTCTTATGGGAGCAAGAATACAAGCTGAATCCATGTGTGAACCTGAGTTTTCTCGCTGGATAATTAGTTCATCCAGAATTCGGCAGAAACCGGAAGTTTGATAGAAGTAAACAAATAATTTAGGCCGATCAGAGCATCGATACAGGGCTAATGATATATGTTTATTCTAAATATGAGCTTTATATTCTCACCGGACAAGGAGTTTGACTGGAATTCCGGTCAAAACCAGAAATTTCGAAGAAGTAAAATAAAACTCTGATGTCGATAAAATTTGGTTGGAGGAGGAAGGTGTACGCGAAAAAGACAGGATGAATCAGGATATACTGTTTATTTTCGCCTCGGCTAGATAGTCCCTGTCGGAATCTAGTCAAAACACGATTGTTTCGAATAAGCCTAATTGTACTTTTAGCTGGAAAGTATGACTTAGTGGCTGTTGTTCAGACAACGATATCAAAGTGTACGGGTTCTCTTTGGGATCCCATTGAAACTTTTGGTCTATTCTTTGTTTATGGTGTTTTCTGTCCATTGTTTTGTTCTTTGTAGCTTATGTGGGTGGCCCTGGTTGGACCTTCGTTTCACAAATAAATAAATATTATACAATCGAAATGCAAAACATAGCTCATGCACGCATTTCTTAGGCCACTTTTAACACTACTATTGTTATAAAGATTCTGTTCGTTAATCATCCTTCCGGTGTCGAAGAATTAACAGACTGGACTGTCTGTAGGACGCCTACACACAGCAGAACGCCCTTTAAAAATGTCCCCGACAAAAAAGGCCCACATCTAAAAACGTCTCCAACCTAAAATTTCCCAAAAATTCCCCCTGAGTTTGTATTCCTTTAAGCATTGTCCAAATGGGGGTTGTTAGGTGTATTACGGGGTATAATATAAGGCTTATTACAGATTCCTCTTTTCCTCGGGGTGCGCTGTAATAAGGCGAATAAGGAGAATAGAGCCAAGTTCCATTTTCCCTTATGCAGAGCCAATCAGATCGCTTGGCTGGTTCCGCCAGCAGGCCGAGGAGAGGAGCAGCGTCGTCAGGGTTGCCACGGGAAGCACTAAACTTTTGTCGAAGCTGAAGAAACATTATTTTCTTCAAAAGAACACGTTTTGTTCTGTTACTGTTATTTTCTAATAGCTTTTTACAATAAAGGGCGTCAAATTGTACTCGGTACTTAAGAACACTTTTTGTATCAGCGTGGCAACACCGAACGCTGCATCGATAAGAACCTATTGAGTTCCTATTTGAACAGGCGTGTGTATTAAGACGTAAACATCGCGTAACACGTTTTACGCCTATTTAAACAATGATATACTCCACGCTGACTGGTAATCATAGTCGATGTGAAACGATTCAGTCAGTGCAGATGTTTCCTTGAAAACAGAATATGAGTGAAAATTAAGCCACAGCCGATTGCCAGTTGGGAGCCTTATGGTTTAATAATGTGAATTTTTTGTTTGGACAAACTAAACAAAACTGAAAACAAACTAATCCTGGCAAGTGCCCAAACGAGGCTGTAGCTAACGGAACGTCATGTAACAAAATAAAGGAAGTTACTAACAACGATAAGCATCCTATTTTTGGTATATTCATCTTATTATGATGCTGTAGGGTAGGCCAAAACTCTGGCATAAGGCACAACTGAACTATTGTCTCAATCCCCCCAAAAAGATTTTATTTTGCTCCTATGTTTCGTGATCGATTGGGTCAGATCGATATTTTCGGTCTTACACATCGGGTTCGACTAAAAAGAGGCACGGCACGACATAAGTGTGGGAGGCACGCGTACTGAAAAGAGGCACAAAAACTAAAAGGGTCATTTCAAGCTTTAGAGTGGGGGGCAGGAACAATGTTCTAACGTGCCTTATCTTAGGCTCTGGAGTTGCGAACTCTCGCTTAGTTGTCTACTTGTACTACTTGCTAATATCTTTTATTACTCGTACCTCCTGCGCCATGCCGTCCCTCTTTTAAGTCGATCCGAGAGTAGATCCCTTTCACATCATACGGACTTTTGTTTTATGACAACATTGCCTTAAAGCTAGGCTTCCCCTTCAAGATTTTTCTTCCGGATTCCAGACAGCCGTTTCGTCAAGACGGATCGTCGAGCCAGACCAAAAACGTCTGGAAGTCCGGTGTGTTGGGCACCCCAGATTCCGGATGTCTGGAAGGTACAATAGAGGTAATCCATTCGAGTAGGAAGAAAGAGAAACTGATTGATAGTTTGACTGGGATGCAAGAGATGTTTGATCGAGGAGATATTGAAGAATAGCGAAATTAACTGTCATCATTATCATGAAATATGGAAGGGTTGGCTTGACTGTGCGGAAGCCCCGGTCGTCTGGTAATCTGGAAGGTGACGCCTGGCTTTTACTTTTTAGTTGGGAGATGAGGACACGAGTCGGACAGCATCGGCTTCAGGTTCAAACCGAGTACTTTTCAACCTCGTACTTCAAGTCCTCCTACCAGGTGGGAGTGCTGTTTATTACGGCGAAGAACTGGGCTTGCCCAATAATTTGGTAAGTTCATTGTTCCGTTCTTCTCCATGGAAAAAAAAAGTCTTAGCAGTGCTAAAAAATACCGTGGAAGAAGAAGTCTCAGAGAGTTTAGAAAATAAGGAGCTGGAAGGAGAAGTGTTATTGATACCTGACGAACACTTAGTTTGGCAAATATGACGCCAACTAAGGCAATAGAAAGTGCCAAAACAGCTCTTACATAACTAAAAAAATTGTCTTATATTGGTTCCGTGGTTTTTTCAAGGTGCTGTTTTACTTTTTACGCATATTAATCGTATTTATTATAATTTGAGTCTGCTTGGCAGTCACCTTCTCTGTGGCCTGGACCGCCACGGCTGAAAGTACGGATCCATCTCAATTAAAAATATTACGTATATATAATATATTATTCTTATTATTACTTTATTTCTTTCGACAGCAATCAACGAGTAAGTTATGTAGGTTAATCTCTCAAAGGGGGTTTGTTAAACCTCTTAACAAGTGTAAACTTCTAGAGGGTTTTGTAGTTCTTAGTATTTTTTTTTCCAATAAACCCCATATATAATCTAATCTAATCTAATCAGAAAAAAGAAAAGAATCCAATCAGTCAATCAAATCAGTAAAAGAAAATTATGAAACCGCTACGGCCCTGTAATTGTTTTTTTTTCCTAGAATGTCACCACTGATCTCGAACGTTCTCGAACCCCAATGCTTTGGTCCAATGGAACTTCATCAGGGTTCTCCACCAGCAAGCCGTGGCTACCAGTGCACCGGCTGTATGAAGAACTCTGTGTTCAGTCTCAAATGAATCAGGCTGATACTTCTTTAAAGACGTTCTTACACCTTACAACCTTAAGAGAGGAGTATAGAGGGAAGCAGTACTTCACAGCACTGCTGGACAATTATGTAGCCTTTTCAAAGTAAGTCGACAACCCTTTTAAAGTTTAGCTGAAAGCCAACTTATTTTTGTGTCGTTTAATTGAATCACTGATTTTTCACTACATGCTCTAGTACGGCGTTCAGAATATCTACGGCCTTCCTAAATCGCCAAGTTCTACAATGACGCAGGAAATCTGAATCTCAATACAAACGTTTCTGTTATTTGCCAAATGTGAGCTTGGTGAAGATGAGCTGACTCCGCGAACATTTATTTTTCATAAATCGCTTTCTTCAAGCATACAACACAGGCACAAGGGCATAGAGGTACCAAAAATCCGACATAGAAAGTCCACTATATGAAAATCGATTATTGGTGAATAGCGGAGGCATCGGGTGCTCAAGCTTATTCAAGTGAATTTGTGAGGTAACTAGATTGTCCTATCTCAGCCCTTTTCGGTTAAACTTTAAAGAAACATAACATTGTTTCCGTTACGTCATTTAAAGAGGTTGAATAGAAAGCACTCTAGCATTTTCAACGGTCTAGATCGCTGAAATCGCGAAACCACGACTCGGTGCGACCATGGGGTCATCTAGTGGTGTTATTCGGAAGCAGGCAAACGGACAACCTCTTAAAAAAGGCTCTAAAAAAAAAAAAAATTACGATTGGTATAATTGAAACTTTCAAGCTATGCCACAATTACTATGACAATGTAAGATCTGGTGATGTCCCCATCTTCAACCATAACGGTCTAGGATGACAAAGCTGGAACTGCGTGGTAACAAATTTTGAAAAGAAATTGGGAAGTGGAGCTTCAGAAACCGAATAGTTCAATATTGGAATCATCTTCCTGAATGTGTCGTAAATGCTGAAAATAATAATCAGTTTAAAGCAGGTATGGACCGTCACCTGGCTGACATTCAATTTAGTGCACACAGTGACGTGAGAAATTTATGGAGGCTAAAGCATTTCTGTTGCAATTATTATTATTATTATTATTATCATATTAACGAGAATCAGAGAAAAAGAATTTTTTTAGCTTTATATCAACAGAAAGCAAAGAAAAACTAAATACTTGAGAGTATTTAGCATCTGTGGCTCAGGTTACAAAAACTGTGTATGAAGCGCCTAACGTTTCAAAAATGATCTTTTTCCAGTTTTATTCAGTTCATACCTGTACAAACCTGTCACAACAATCTTCTCTTTATTCAATTTGGCTACAAATTAAATTGTGTTTCTCATTATTACTATCATCATATTAACGAGAATCAGAAAAAAGAAAAACATTTAGGTGGCATATCAACAGAAAGTAAAGAACAACTAAATACTTGTGAGTATCTAGCATTTGTGGATGCTAGTTGTGTATTAAGTTGTGTATTAAGTGCTTACACGTTTAAAAAATGATCTTTTTCCAGTTGTAGTCAATTCTAATTTACTTTTTATGAGAACACATTCAACAAAACCCTAAAAAAAACATACATGTCACCACAACCTTCTCTCTATTCAATTTGGCTGCAAATTAAATTGTGTTCAAAGCCTCACTCAGTTCACTCAGCAAATAAAAGTATTCAATTTGTTTCAGGTGGAAGCTCTTTGAATCGGACGCCATCTTGATTCTGATGAACTTTTCCCGACGTCCAATAATGATCAACATGCTGCTGCACAGTTTGGAATATGAAACTGATGGAATTGTTTTAATTTCAAGCCAGAACTCCGCTTACAGTGCTGGACAAACAGTAGAGTAAGTACTAGCTGCTATTTTCCATCTAGAGCTAGATAATAGCTAGATCCTTAGCTAGAAGCGATGAACCCTAATACAACGTTCGAGAAGGTTTGTTTCGTAATGTGAACATTAGTTAACTTTGAATAGTGCAATTTTCATCTACTTGCTGTGACAAAAGTCACTAGACACCAATCAGCCGAAGTAGCTAGGTAAACCCGATGAAAAATTCTTTCACTGTGTGGTTGTCTACGCCCATCATAAAATTCCTCTCGGATTAGTTCTTTTTTGGCCGCTAGGTGTGCTATCGTAAAGAAAACAAGGACACATTACTTCTATGCTTACGTTTATCCGGTTTGTTTTGCTATTTTCAATTCCTCTTAGGCCTAACCATGTTTAAAACTGTTTAAAATGCCTTTTCCCCTCTTTTTGCTTTACCCAACTCCGTTCTGTCAAGCGTCATCAAGATTGTCATTTCTGACTTCCGACTTCAGTGCTGAGTGCTGGCTGACGTTTCAACGGGGCTAATGCGCGACTCGATATGAAGCGAAAGCCTAATCGCTTATTCACCCGTCAGATAACTTATCCCCCCATCTCACGTGTGATTGTTATTGTTCCTCGAGCGCGTCTGGCGGCAATTCGTCATCGGATTTTATGAAGAACGTATTGTAGTTGTAAGAAAAAGTTGCATGCATTGATGTGTAGTAGGATGGAATCCTTTGATTTAACATGCCTCCGACTGGGTTCATCTTCAGTAGTCTACAGTTAACTACTGCATGCTACATTTTCGTACAACTCCATAATACTAATTCTCGAAAAAAAATTCATTGGGAGGGCTGGCAAGGACACCTTAAAGGACCCCTCGCACTATTTACTCTTCAACTTACATCATTTTAAAATATTTGAATACTTTAAAACTAGGCTGTGCTTTCAAAAATAACCCACGGTTTTGGCTGTTTTAAGCCTTTTCCGAGACCCGTTGACTCGTAGCAAAAACAGGGAAACAATTTACATAACCGGTTTCTCTGGTGGAAAAGCTTCTCGCAGAAAACCGTCGACAGCGTGATACACATCAAAGGTAGCAAAACACGGCAAGTGACAAAATCAGCATGGTTTTCCGAGAGGGGTTAGAATATACCGTACGAAATTGGGGTCTCCGGGTTTGGAAATATATGGAGTGATAATGGAAGTAGGTTGCGTTAGTATTATAGGTAAGACAGGTCCTTAATAGGTGTTCTGAGTCTTCGTTTTACCATCTAGCCTGGAGCCGCACTCTTCAAAGTTAAGTAACGTTCAGAAGCATATCTCCACTGTACTACAGACGAGTCCACACGGTATAAAAGTGCGAGTCAGAAGCAGAACTCTCGCTGAGATTTTATTTTCATATGATCGTAAGTTAATATTTTCAGCTAGTGCCTGAAGGAGACTCTTGCCAAGAGCGGCCGAAATCAAAATCTCGGTTAACTACTCTGTTTAGCACGACCTAACATTGCTCACAGTCAGCTTGGGATGAAGGAATACTTAAATAATGAACTGAAATAGCCCGATTCACGTTCACCTGAGTGAACAAGACCTTCTATGATTTCCATATTTGGGTAATACCAAGAATAAATAAGAGAAGAACTGAGAAGACTTGAATCATGCGACGTTGTTTTCTACCCGATTCTCAAGTAGCGGGGGTGGAGCCTATTCGGCGCCTGTCCCGACCACAGAGTAATTATTGGCGCTATTTTTTCTGATCGCCGTACTTCGCGTCAAGAAAGTGCGCCGATTTCAAATTAAACAGAAAGAGGCCGACATTTCGCCCTTCTCCCTCCAACAAATCGCAGCTACCACTAGTTTAAAAGACGAGATAAGGGGCTAAAGTACAGTGAGATGATAGAAGTCGTGCAATCCTGCATTCAAGGATGACGAAAATAAAGGCAGAAAAGGGCCGTTGGACTGAACACAAAACAGTTTAAAGAAGGAAGGGACATGCTTCCAAATGTTTTTACTCTAGGCTTAGAAAGTCAGTTAGAATATCCGTCTCTGGAGAAGTGGGAAGAAAGATTTACTTTTTTTTCACACAAATCATTCGTGTAATATCTATGGCAGATTGTTAGTGATGAAAAAAGACTGTTAATAGGATAGACAGTGAAACATATAGCCAGCTACCCAAGATAGTGATATATATTTTGACCAAAATTAATAAGTTGTTATCTCAAATGTAGACGTTTTGAATGATACCATACAATAATCTGTTTCAGTAATCAATTAAAATTTAAAATTAGGAAGTCCTTCAAGCCAACTGTTTTTCGCAACTAACCGAGAACTGTTAGGAACTGAATTTTGTGTACAGAGTACAACTTAAAAAAAAAACATAACAACTCTTTGAGTACAGTTCGCCAGCTATGCCCAAATTTGAATTCGAATTAATGTAAAAACATGATAATGAAAAAAAAACACGACGAATAGGCGGATTGTTAATAGCATAGACAATGGAAATTTTAGGCAGATGTAAAGTGCAACTATCCGAGATAATGATATACATTTTTGACCAAGAGTAATAAGTTCTTTGTTATCAGAAACTGATACGTCTTAAAAGATATCTTACACTCAGCAATCATTAGTTTAAAATCAGGACTTTAGAGCCTACTGTTTTTCGCAACTACAAGAGAGTACAACTTAAAAACAAGACATAGTAACTCATTGAGTACATTTCGACAGCTAAATACCCAAAACTGTCCAAGCTTAATACCTTTTCTAGAAGTGATTCTGTACAGTCCCGAGAAGACCAAAATAAAATTACTAATGTTCACACAGATCCTATTGAATCTGAACTAAATGCTTACAGTTTAGGTCTACCCTTCAACGTTCAAGTTGCTTAATTGCTCCCTCGAGTCATCAAATGCCGCATTTCCTTGGGCTTCACCGTCTTCGTGAAGGGTCGTGATAACACAAGCATTCATATTGCAAATCTGACCCGAGATTGAAAATTAGTTTCCATTCATATAATCCTCAGAATCAGCACAGTTTGAACTTCCCGCCTTTTCTGACTGCTTCATCACTTTTGCTCTGGAGGCAACACTTAATACTGCAAGAGGCAACACGCGAAGCTCCACCCAGGCTCCACCCAGGCTCCACCCCCGATACCTAAGATCGGACCAAAAGAGATCCAGGATGCTGACATCGAGGTTATGTGAGTTCTCAATTCTTCCCTTATTTATTCTTGGTAATAAGAACCGAAGTTGCGAGTGACTCAGAACCTCAGAAACAGCCAGAAGTCTATACTGTCACCAGAGACGGAGTCATAAGAGCTATACGCAGATAGAAAAGCACCTTTGTTGTCAGCGACGTTCTCTGCTGCAGCCACTTCAAGTTCAGCTCTCCCGAACCCATCGTCTACACTCAGCTGCAAATAATAATTCTGCCTGGAACTATTGCGTCAATCCAAAAAAAAGGAAAAGATCCAAACCAGTGCAGCTCTTTCCGGCCAATTACTGTGTCTTGCATCTTTAGAAAGTGCCAGAAATTACGTCAAACTGCCAGATCGGGGACTTCCAGTTTGGTTTTCAAAAAAGACTCAATTGCAGCCATGCCCATAGAGTCCTGTCTACAATTCTCAAGGAGGCGACTCTTGGAACATTTGCCGTTCATCTTTGTGCATCGACATTTCTGGATCTTTCGATAATGTAGTACATTCACAGGCTCTATTTTCTTGGTTGCGTCAGGGTGTTAATGCTTCCATTGTTTCTGTTTTAAGGTTCTGGTACCGTAACGCGATTGTTCATTTTAAATGGTAAAGGACGGCTTCGGAAGCCATTCCTTTGAGCAAGGGGGTACCACAGGGTAGAGTCCTATCTCCTTTTGATTTTAAAAGTGATATTTATGAATGCCTTTCAGGTTTATTGTCAACATTTTTTCTTGGAGACCTAAGTATTAATTAGATAGCTTATGCAGATGTAATTCTTTTAATAAGTCGAACTAAAAGTGGGTTAGAATCTAACATGAAAAATAATTTGTCAGAGCCTTTCTCAAATTGGCCTTTCTGTTAACATTTCTAAATGTCAGTATCTTAAATTCAAAAGCCCAAAAGATTCCGGTATTTCTTTTCAAAGTGAAAACTTCCCGATTCCCCTACCGTAAAATGGCTTGGTATGATCATAGCACAGTCTTTAAAAAAAAAATCTGCGAAAATGCTTTCGACTCTTCACGGTTCCACTCGTGTCGGATACGGAAAAATATTTCCAAATCGAGGAAGGTATAACAGAAAAACCCTTGGTAGTTTATATAATAGTTTTTGTTCTTCCTCTGTTTGCAACCTTTCCGGAAATTTTGGTATTCTGAGACGAAAAAGATTAAAATGTATCAGGAATTATTTTTTTAAATATTGTAGATTTCTCTTGTACCTTCCTCGACGTTACAGGAATTCCCGTATAACTGCAACTTTTTTACCCCTGACTCTTGTACAAAGTTATCTTCAGTTGCCCAGGCCTTTCCCGTTTCTGCCCTTGGCCATTTCTCGGCATTCCATCTAGGAAGAAGAGTTTTTAGACCCGATAAGTCCCTTTATTTAATGATTATTTTCTTATCTCGTGCATTTACTACATTATTGAAAGCTCAGTGTATGTTTTCCTTTTTTTTGTTTGTACTGCGCTATTTCCCTCCTCTTTAGTGCACAAATAAAATTTCATCATCAACGTCATCATTGCAAAAATACTTTTAGCCAGCCACCAATGTTCGCAAAGGGTCCGTGATATTTTGTGCTACAAAGCTTCTAATCATCTCTTGGCGAATGTACGGTTGTTGCTGGTCCATTTGTGGTTGTAAATTCGAGCCACATTTTTTGACCCTCTCCAAACCTATTATTATTGTTGACTCTAATTGGATGTGAAGCTTGGCTACGAATTGCCTTTGCCTACAGGTCGTTACTATTTGTTACAAATAAAGCCCCATCCTCACCGAATCCTTTTCACCGTTTGAAACAGACCACAAAAGGAGAAAATTTCTCAAAAGTCCCTAAATCGAACACAAAATAGCTTTCTTCCAGGTTCTGTTGAGCTGTAAGCCTCGAACAGCTAGTAAGACTAGTTACTATTAGGCTACTGGTAGTCTCTGTACCTTCAAGTGACGAATTGATTGATTTTACAAAATATACACTTTAGTGTAATCACGTTTGGCAGAAAGCCAAAGTCGACGCACCGCTGGAAAAGATACTTTTGTGAACCCACCACTGCTACAGTCCACTCCAAGTCTACTCTTACCGCAGTCCTACTCCACAACCACTGCAGTCCACCATCGTGCCTAGGTTGTGGTTGGATCTCCGAATATGATTATTCAAATTACATTTCTATAAGGGTAGTGGACTTTATTGACTAATGTTTGTCTTCGTTTCAGTATGACCCATCTCGAGGTGCAACCCAACGACCTTCTCGTCATTCAGTACTATCCTGTCACCAATGGCCTAGAAATACCCGAAGACTGAACTTCCAAAACAGGTTTCAAAACAAGTTCAAAAGGGATGCGGATCTCATCCATCCCTTTCCATTTAGGGGGTTCGTCTGTTCCATGCGTTGTAATAAGTTAGTCTTAGTCTTAGTCTTGCAAATACCTGTACCTGATAGAATTAATATAAGCTTTGTTTTAGTCGTACGTGACTGTCATCCCAGTTTTAGAAAATCAATGAACTACAGTGATAGCACCACACAAATGCAATACAGTAACTTGTCGTCTTCGGAGAAGAGAGGTTGGCATCTTTTGCTACACTGTCAGAAGTTTCATAAGAGATTGCGCATAACACTTTCAAGAATAACACCTTTTCACTTAGAAAAAAAGTATTATGACCAATTAAGTTTATACTATTTCGTGCCCAGATCTCCAACAACACCTTCGGTAAAAATACTACACTGTCAGAAGTTACATAACGACAACAGCAGGATGCGCGGTTTCAACAAATAACACTTTGGGATGTTATATGTTATGTTTCTTTCGTTCCCGTTAGTATTTTTACCAACTGAAGGTGTTGTTGGAGATCTAGGCACGAAACAGAGTAAACCTAATTGGTCATAACACTTTATTTCTAAGTGAAAAGGTGTTTCTTGAAAGTGTTATGCGCAATCTGTTATGAAACTTCTGACAGTGTAGCGAGTGTGACTATCGTTGTTTCCGATGCGTTTGAGGGTAAGCAACTGTCGGTTCCATGTCCGTCATGGAGAGGGACGTGCAAGTAAGAATAGCAGCGCAAGGTCATCTTCAGGGGTGAGCCCTTAGAAACTTGACTTAAAGAAATGAAGGCGTCTGAGGACTGAAAGTAAAATGTTTTGAACATAGAAGTCGAACGACTTAGAGGTACGGCAGGTCCGCAAGAGTAAGTTCATTTAATAAAATCTTGTTCGGAAACAGCTTAGTAACGAAGTAACACATTTTCACCGGGCCTTCAAGTCTATTTAAGTCAGTAGATGATAGATAACTAGAGTCACCAATGGCCTAGAAATACCCGAAGACTGAACTTCCAAAACAGGTTTCAAAACAAGTTCAAAAGGGATGCGGATCTCATCCATCCCTTTCCATTTAGGGGGTTCGTCTGTTCCATGCGTTGTAATAAGTTAGTCTTAGTCTTAGTCTTGCAAATACCTGTACCTGATAGAATTAATATAAGCTTTGTTTTAGTCGTACGTGACTGTCATCCCAGTTTTAGAAAATCAATGAACTACAGTGATAGCACCACACAAATGCAATACAGTAACTTGTCGTCTTCGGAGAAGAGAGGTTGGCATCTTTTGCTACACTGTCAGAAGTTTCATAAGAGATTGCGCATAACACTTTCAAGAATAACACCTTTTCACTTAGAAAAAAAGTATTATGACCATATCTCATATCTCAGCCTTTTCGGTCAAAACTTTAAATTTGGGATTTTGGGTGTTTATGGAAAAAGTTCATGTACCGTCTGGAGGGCTCATGATACGTGCACACACAGTCCGATAAGATTTTGCACGCGAAATATCGAGCACGAAATTCACGTCACTATGAGGAAATCTATATTGCGATGCGGTTGTCGGTTGTACATGTGATTTCACTGTTAAAGTTCGAAGTTGTGCATAATATTGTAGAGGGATCGACTAGAAAGAGGCACGGCACGGCACGGTATGGCACAGGAGGCACGAGTTATTAAAGGAGATTAGCACGTAATAGAAGTAGACAAGTAAGTGAGAGAACTCCAGAGCCTAAAAGAAGGCACGTTAGAACATTGTTCCTGCCCCTCACTCCAACGCCTGAAAGGGCCGTTTTAGTTATCGTACCTCTTTTTAGTACTCGTGCCTCCTACGCTATGTCGTGCCGTGCCTCTTTTTAGTCGATCCCTATTGTAGGAAATATAGAAAAAAAAAGGCTGAAAGCTTTTTTGATTTGGAATGTAAAATAATAGAAGAAAGATAGAGGCAGCAACTTAGCTAGACCGTTGAAGAACAAAGTCTAAGATTATTAGAATAAAGACAATAGAAGAGAGGATAAGAGACTGAACAAAAAAAATATTGTTTGAGAATAAGAAGAAACTGGGTATTTTTTGTTATTTTCGGAAGAAAGAATATAAGAAGTTTTGGGGTAATTTAAAAAAAGAAGACAGAAATGGAAAAGTAAATTGCCTCGCGGCTCCAGAAGTTGATTCATGGCCCGATTATCTAGAACAGCTGGAAGGCCAATGTTCAGAAATGCGATATATGACGGTAAGTCGGGAAGAGGCTGTTAATCCAATGAAGGAAAATGATTGTAATTCGGTTGCTCAAGATAGTAAGGAGGAGGTAAAAAGCGTTAAAAAAGTTAAAAGGAGGGTCAGCCGAAGGTATTGATGGGATCCCAGTATTAATTTTTAAGAAAGTTTCGTCTGTTTTAAGCCGATGATAGTTTTTTTGTGTAATAAGGTGTTAAAGGCTGGAGAATGGCCGGATCAATGGGAAAAATCCATGTTTCTGCCGCTTTCTAAGAAGGGAGATCCCAAGGTTCATAAGAATTACCGTTTGATAGCGCTAGTACCTGCTCTAAGCAAGATCATGGAGAAAATATTAGATGTTAGGTCAGCGACATGGTTAGATAAAAGCAGTATAGTACACGAGGGCTGCATCCGGAACGCTAGATAGGATATTTGTCTTAAAGGCAGTTCAGAGAAATACGGAAAAGGAAAGAATAGTATTTCTGTGGGATTTTAGAACCTCTGTAGCAATCAGGGTTCATGGACCCTCCAGTACAGGAAGTTCAGGATGCGGCTGAGTGAATAAGCGCAGGTGGAATTGTGGCATGCCTTGATCACCAATCTTTTTCAGGACACGCACCTGGAGTACACACGGTCAGTCGTTGGTTCGGTTCGTTCCGATGCCATTGTTTGTGCCAGGTCGTGTCGCTTGTGTTTTTCTTAATGTCAGATCTATACTTCGGCTAATCTGTGGATTCTTTATTTTGGTATTACTTTAGTATCTGTCGACATAATTCATTAATCTTGGATCAGCAGTTAAACGTCCTATTTTCGTACACTGTGTGCTGTGGTTGATTCGAAATAGGGTTGTCTTGGTACGGTTATTTATCTGTACGCGCCCCAGAAACCCAGCTCGGCGGATCGTGCTATCTACCAGCTAGGGAACTCGGTTCCCTGCAAGGAGAGAGAATTACTGAAAGATCTATTTAGAATTAATTTGTAAGCCTAATAATTAGTATGTGTGTTTGCGTAAAAGGAATAGTTCAAGTTGGTAGTAGGGTATCAAGAGAATTTGGTTTCATTCGAGGTGTAAAACAGGGTAGCACTTTATCCCCAAGACTATCTAAAATTTGTCTTAATGATATTGTGGATTGTCTAGAGACAAGATGGGCTACAACGGTAAGTCTTGGAAGTAGGAAGTTGTCAGTACTGCTATGCGGACGACTTTGCAATGGTTGCTGAAACCGCCTGAAGATTTGCAGACGCTTTTGCATTTGATTGGGGAATATTTGGCGATGAAAAAATTAAAGTTGAACGTTAAGAATGAAGTAATTATTCAAACAAAAAGAAAAAATAACGATTTAGAAAATAGTAAAGTTATTCTGAATAATAAAGCACTGAAGGTGGATAAAAGAGTATGGTAGCCTACCTGGATTCGTGTTAACTGACAATGTAAGCTTCTAATCCCATATTGACGAGGTGATTGATAGAGGCAAAGTAGCCATGTCAGCTATTTTCCGAAATCAGACAATTATGGGTATAAAAAACTTAAAATGCATGAAAGATTATTTAATACAAAACTTTTACTAACTTTAGAATATGGAGCAGAGATTTAAGGTGGAGCGGCGGCAAAACAATTAGAGTCACTCCAACATCAGTATTCTACAAGAGTATTTGGCCTACAACAGACAACCCATTCTCAAATTTTAGAGGGTGATATGGGTTTATTTTCTTTAAAGTTAAGTAATGATAGAGACTATAGGCTAGTTAAGTTGGCTCATGATGAGATGCTGGAGAACGGTATGAAATACTCAAGGTCATTCCAGATAAAGTACCTGTTGGCGCGAGTGGGAATGCCATATGTATGGAATGAAGATCTTGGTTGTACTGATTTGCCAAAAGATTTAGAACGTCAAATTAGAGTGGTTTCAGAGGAGTAGGAAATCCAGTGCTGGCAGGATCTTGTTAGTTATCAAGTTGTTAAAGTGTGTTTTGGAGAGGACTTGTCATTTAAGTTTAATCTACCCGATGAAAAATTTGTAGCCTGCATAGTTGTATGGTATTTGTACGAAATAGTTGCATGTAATACTATGTAGTAGCAAAGAATACTATCATTTTAATATGCCTCAGACTAGTCCCATCTTATGTAGTAGTATCCAGTAGCATTCTGTCTTGCCATAGTAGTATCCAGTCTTGCTAATAGTAGCATGCAGTAGTATGCAGTAACACGGTAGCCTTGAAGTAGAAGCATGTAGTAGCATCAGTAGTACTGCATGCTACTTGTTCGTACAACTTCGTACTACTATTTTGAGATAAATTTTTCATCGGGTACCCGGGAAAGTTCTAAGTCGTTGCATTCAACAAAGGGCAAACTGCCTTCCAGCCCAGAGCAGGCAGAAGATTTTTGAGAGATGTACCGTAGTGTGCTTCCTGATGGGAAGTATGCTTGCCCACTCTGCAAGGAGGAGGAAGAAGATTTGGACCGTTTTCTCCGAGATGCCCGAACCTTTCTGATTTAAGAAAAAAATATTTAAATTGTGTCGTTTCGTCACTCCCTGAAATATCGAGTAATGTTAACCCCACCGTCATTATTCGGGTGGGTGTCTGTATAGACAAATGTTTAAAATTAAAAAGAAGTGAGTGTTTAAGTTATATTTTTGTTGTTTTTTTGTGTATATGGCCCTTGGGCTTTTGAAATACACTGATCTATCTATCTATATGGTGAACACACAAATGTATGCCTAGGGTCAGATTATCAGCAGAACTATGTGAATCACCAGTAACCATTTGTGTCTTATACATAAAAGAAATACGGCCGTCCTGACACCATCTAGAGTAACAAGACAAAAGGTATCGATGGGGTCACTTCAGTCGGGTCTTGTATATTTCCAGTCTTTGCCAGACCCCGTAAGCATGTTGTGTTTCCCCAGTTCAAATTACCCAGACTGGAGTCAGATTACGACCGGCAGGGGTGGCCCGAAGCATTCAGACCAGGGGGGGGGGGGTGAGACCCCTCATTTTAACGACTCCTGGATCGTAATATACGACTCGAGCGTACCAACAAAAATGAACTGTTGCGACTACGCGAACTGCGAATGGCGAACATTCCCCACCAACAAATGATAGAGCCGGTGTAAAACTAGCTGCAATGCATCAGCTGAAATTATTCTTGTAATCAAAATTTTTGTATACAGACGTTCATAGCCTCAGTTTTACATTTCAATTTTCGCTAAAGAGGAAAGCTTTCAACGCCTGTACCCGGGACAAATTAAAGTAAGCGCCGCAGGCGAAACTTGTTTAATCTGCCCTTGTCTAGTAAGATTCTAGCCAGCCTTTAATGTGTTTCAAATCTAAAACGTTCCAAGCCTAATCGCCAGGTAAATGACACACCGTTCCTCTAAATAGAGAATACTATAAAATGCGCCACAGGCGGAATTTTGTGAAACGCTGAGGAGCAAACCGTCTTTTTTCGATCCCATTGAAAAGGAAAAAATAGCTTTGAAATCACAAATCTGACCGTCGAAAAAAGTGACAAAATAGTGGCCATAGAAAACAAAATAGACACAAAGTAGATATGTTCCGAATCAAAACAAAAAAAGTAATTTTCACGTTAAAGACACGCTTATTCAGAAACAAAACGAGGAAGTTTGCCAGTGCATTAAAAGAAAGAAAAATCCCGGATTTATGGACGTAAACGCCGAGGAGCAGAGTGTCTTTTTGCGGATCCCAATGAAAAGTTAAGAATGGCTATGAAATCACGACTCTGGCCATCGAAGAAAGTGACAAGATAGTGCCCATAGAAAAGAAAGTAGATTTGCTCCAAACTAATAGCAAAAAAGTAATTTTCACATTCGAAACACACTTCGTCAGAAACGAAGGAAAACAGGTTTGCCAGTGCATCAAAAAAATAATCCGGAAGTACGGACGTCACGAACTTTTGGTCCTGGCCTGACAGGAGTTTACAGATAGAAAAAGACGCCGGTTCGCCGACGAGACTTGAGCTGTGTTTTTTCCGGGTGGTTTGATTTGTCATTCCACACACTGTACTTTCATGTCGAAAACTAAAGCAGGTAAAGCTGCAGTGAGCTACATCTAAAGAATTGCAACTTAAAACTGCTTTGCTTTGCAGATTCTACGCGACAAGAGAATGCTATACACAGCAAATGAAGACGAGAAGTTCGCTTTTAGAATGACTTAAACATAAAAGAGATCATTTTCGAGTTGTATGAGTGTCCTGAATCTTACGAAGTCTTTTAGATCTTCCCCGATGTTGTCGGCCAGCCGGTAAAAAATAGCTGAATCGGCGCGAAGCGCTGCGATTTTTCGTAAAAACAGTCGATTTCTTTGGAAACGGTCGATTTTTCTTCAAAACAGTCGGTTTTTCGTAAGTCGATTTTTCCTAAAAACGGTCGAATTTTCTTTACATCAGTCGATTTTCGTCAAAACAGTCGTTTTTTCCGCAAAAAAAGCCGGTAAAAATTTACCAGCCAGTCGGTAAATACCTTGCTCCTCCCATTGATAGTGCTATGATTCGCAGTCAGCAGTGATACACATGATTTGCAGTCAGCTTGGGCTGAAGGAATATTTTTGCTCCTCTCCCCTACCCAAACATTTTGGATAGTAACATCTCTGCTAGCATAGAGGCCAAAAATTTACCTCCCGACTAGTATGAGCTATTCCAGCGTCTGCAGAACCCCTCCTGTCCTTGGAAACGAATTTCGGGTGTATATTTATATCTTCCTTGTCCTTTTCAAGCGTTTTTCCCACCTCAACCTCTCTTAGTAATCGACATTTTTCCATCTGTTCTGGGCACACTTGTTTCGCGGGTCTCCTGTTATTTGATTTCTGATGGCTTTTCCATACTGTTTAAAAATTCTATTCCTCCTTTTTTTCACTTATAGCCAAAGATGACCAACAATCAATGCACATAACCTTGTCTCTCGGTTTTGGTCTATTAGGTATATGAATGTTACACAGTCAGACTTCACTTCAACAACAGTAGTTATATAAAGGGGCTTCTGGCTCACCCGCCCCCCAATTTCAAAACCCCATTTTAACATAAATTTCTTAAATTTTAACATCCTTTTTTCCAAATTATCCCCCTTTTTAAAGATATTTTTATTTTCTTACTTCCCAAATAAAGGACCCAAGAGATAGGAAATGTTACCCTTTACTACATATAAACTACTACAAATACTACTTTTTTGCATTTTTCATTTTTTATCAAAATATGATACCACCATATTACTGAGTAAACAGTTCTATATCAACATATTGGTCAGAGTTCTTATTTACCCTCATAATAGGCTGCAAAACCAGATTGTTCTTTAGAAGCAACTCGCTAGCAATTGCATTGTATCTCTGTGGAATAAACAAATCACAGGCTTTGTTATTATGATTAATAACGACAACCAACTTATCACCATATTTTGTCTTAGCAATTCTCATTTTAACAATGGCATATTTCAATCCTAGAACTAGTTCTTCCTTCCTGATTGTCTCATTATATTTGTTTATTCTGATTGTATTCATGACTTCCTTCGCTGACTCCATTTATTAGTGGCTGAATTTCTTTAATAAAAATCCAGATCGCTATTCATCACATCATCAAATTAAAATCACCTCAATGTACCCAACAGTTCTATCTCTAGTGCGGATAAAGCTCTTTGGGCAAGCAAAAAATAGAAAATCTCTTTGCGCATTAGCATTCACATCACAAAACAGTTGATCCCGGAGAGATTACAGGCCCCGTTGGCATAATGGTCTCAGTCATTGCAAGCTTAGTAATCATTGCATCGACGATGTCGTGAGATCGAATCCCACTACCAGCAATCCGTTGATAGTGAGCGATTTCGAACAAAAAAAACTCAAGAGGGTTTCCTCCCCTCACGGGGGGGAATTCTCACGACAAATAAACATCTTCAATCTTCAGAGTCTGGGGTGGGAGGTTTTGCAAAAATGTTATATTTTTGGTAAATTTTCTTGTTTTCTTATAGATTCATTCTTACAATATTTATAACCGTTTAAGCGAACCTGTTTCATATATTTTTCGCGAGGAAAAAATCGAAAGGTTTAACGCATTTCAGTTTCACGCTGAATGACTGCTTCAACCGTTAATTGCCCACATCTTAACAATGATAACAATTCAGTGTAAAAATTATAAGCGGTTTTATACTCTGCTTTTCTTTCTGCAATGTTTAGATGTTTTTTGATTATTTCGATGATAACATCACCCAAACTTAAAGAAGCTAAAGGTAGCATAAGAAATGCGCTGAGACCAGCTGCTGAGAAGACGAATTTGGATAAAAGAAGACAATTGCTAACAGTATTGTAATATTTATAACTTCTACGGTAAACGAATAATTTCTTTTCCAATTCTTCCATTTATAACATAATAAAATTGTTTCATAAATTATTTGACTGAGTGAAAGCTTCGCGGTTCGGAACACATCCGCCATCTAGGAAACTCTACTGACTCTTGCTTGACTGGTCAGAGACAATCTAGACAGCGCTTGCACTGTGAAACGCAAAACACATCCGCCATCTAGGAAACTCTACTAACTCTTGCTTGACTGGTCAGAGGCAATTTAGACGGCGTTTGCTACGTGAAACGCATATTGAAACCAGTGATTTTCTTTACGGCTGAGAAAACGCAGACGGGAGAAATTCATTAATAAAAATATTCCCCTAAGAAATGATGAAAACTGCAGAGGCTATTCAGCGTTGTAAAACCATTTTATCAAAAAACGAATCGGTTATACGAAGTTTATCGCAATACCGAATTAATGACCTGCGGACATATGCGAAAATTAATAAAATCAAAACAAATGGAGCGAAGAAACATGAAATAACAAATAGTACAATAAACCATCTTAATAAGAATATTTTGCTAGCTGAAGATACAATTAAAATTCGACGCAGAAACGAAAGAATCCATAATAAGAACAGACAATCCGAATACAAGCCAGAACCTAAATTACGAACCATTCTGAAAGATGAGATAAAAGAAAATAATATCGCTATTACAAAAATAAAACAAGAGAAGAAAAAGATAAAAGAAAAAGATACAAGTGAGTTAAAAAGATTCTTAAAAAACAAAAAACTATCCACCCGTGGAAACCGAGATGAAGTAATACAAAGGGTTAAAGGATACTATAATAACATTATTAAAAAACATAAAGATTCCGTAAAGAAAAATAAAGGTATCATAAGAGATCAAGCAGAAAGAAGTGATAAGAATAAACACAAAGATTTATCAACTCTCTTTTTAAATAAGAAACGGATTAAAGAAGAAACTATCATTCCTAACTATTTATTTAGAACGGAAGAAGAACAAAAACCTACTATTTCTAGGGAAAATGAAAACCTGTATACTGTAAATGTTTCAATGGAAAGCAATGGAAGAGATGAACATACTCTTATAGCTTTTGTTTTCGCTGATTTACAACGAAGAATGACTGAAAGATATCAATATAGAGTTCAATTCGTAACCAGGGTTATTTTCTATAGACAGGAGAATGATGAAGAGGTAGTAGTATTTTACAACAGTACTTCTTGGATTTTAAATAAAAATAGCATACTTACTCATAGTCATTTGGATGATAATAACAAGTAATACTCCTCGATCTGGGCTACAATTTAGTCGGTATGAAGGAATTGATTATAGGATGACACGAATAGAATCGTACATGGGAGGAACGTTTAAAACACTGCCAGAGTTCGTAAAAAATAAAAAAGCGTGCATAAATAGAAAAAATTTAGATCAAAAATGCTTTCTTTGGTGTATCTTAGCACTTTTATACCCAGCCAAGGACAACGCTGAGAGAACTTCGAAATATAAACAATATGAGAACGAATTTGATTTCAAAGGGGTTACCAACTTCCCGATGGATACAAAAGATATACACAAATTTTAGAATAGATACAACATTAAGATTTGTTTATTTCAAATTGAAAAAGAGAAAATTATCAGAAGGCATATACTAAAAAGTACAATCAATGGGAAAACTGCAAAACATATCATTCATTTATTATATTTCGATAATCATTATGTACTGGTAAAGGATCTGAGCAGATTAGTTGGTCCTCAAATCTCAAAAAAGAAAACAAAGACATGCCTCTGCACTTATTGCGGAAGACATTTTAAGAAGGAAGAACACTTTGAAAAACATGAAAGTAAAAATAATTGCGAAGATCCTGTTATTATAATGCCTCCTAAAGGTTCAAGAATAGAATTTAAAAATATTTCGAAACAAATGAAAGTACCTTATTGCATAATAGCCGACTTTGAGTCTTATGATGAAGAATACAATTAGGTAAACGGAAAGAAAACAATAAAAGTAGCAGAGCAGAAGCCTTTTGCATATGGTCTTCAAGTCTGTTGTTCGTTTGATACAAACCAGAACAAATATTACGAATATTTCGGTAAAGACGCTGCAGAACATTTTGTTAAAACCATTACAAAAGTATTCACAGAAATCGCAAACAAATATGAAAACAGGCAGAGAAAATACAATTATACAGATGCAGAACTTGCAGAAAAATGGATTAAACTAATTAACAAGACTTGTCATATCTGTAAAACCGAAATTACTGAAAATCAGCACTTTGATCACGACCACATGACAGGAGAAGATAGGGGATTTGCTCATGCTGAATGTAACATGAAATACAGGATTCCCAAACATATCCCTGTAGTAATGCATAATTTATCTAAATATGATTCCCATCTATTTGTAAAAGAGTTAATACCTGATAACGGAATATTTGAAAGTGCAGAAAGTTTCATCTCATTCTCGAAATCAATAAGTATCCCAAGACAGGATCAGGAAATAAAATATGAAATCAGATTCATAGATTCCATTCGATTCATGGCTTCATCGCTGGACAAGTTATCAGCAAATTTAGCAAAATGCGATTGCAAAGAATCCTGTAATCATCTGAGAGAGAATTTCAAGTATACATCGAATAGTTTCAAAAACGATGAAGAATTCAAAGAAATAATTAAAAAAGGGGTAAAAATCCGTATGAATTCGTAGACAGTTTCAGTAAAATGAATTGTACAAAGTTACCACCCATAGAAAGCTTTTATTCTAGGTTAATGGGAAAAGGTATTGACAAAACTGATTATAAAAGAGCGGTGTCTATTTGGAAGCAATTTAATTCTGAAACATTACTTGATTATACCAAGTTGTACCTAAAAAGTGATGTGTTAATATTGTCGGATGTTGTAGAGAATTTCAGAAATGTGTGCATACATAATTATGACTTGGATCCAGTTCATTACTTCTCAGCTCCAGGACTAACATGGGACGCTTTCCTAAAGCATTCAACAGTAGAATTACCGTTATTCTCAAAGGAAGACATGTATACATTCATTGAAAAGGGGATAAGAGGTGGTGTATCGCAATGTATAAAGAGATACGCAAAAGCAAATAACAAATATATGAGCAGTTATGATAGGGATAAGCCATCTAACTATTTAATGTATTTCGATAAGAATGACTTATATGGGTGGGCGATGTCACAGAATTTACCAGCGAATAATTTCCAGTTCATTTCAATACCAGATGGTTTGAAACAAAGGAATGAATACGAATCACTCGAGTATTACAGCCATCTAAAAAATTATATTAAGTCGGTGATTAAGTTACAGAATGTAAGTGCTATATATGAAGTAGATTTTGAATACCCGAAAGAACTTTTCCACTTACACAAAGATTTACCATTAGCACCCGAACATTTTAATGGTACGTTTTGTACCACATTATTAGATAAGCACAATTACGTAGTTCACCACAGGAATCTAGAATTCTATTTACAAAAGGGTTTGATATTGAAAAAAGTACATAGAATACTAGGATTCACTGAAAGTGCTTACTTAAAGGGATACATAGACCACAACACAGCACTTAGAACTAAAGGTGCTAACGATTTTGAAAAGGACTTTTTTAAGCTGATGAATAATGCTTGCTTTGAAAAAACTATGGAAAATGTGAGGAAACGAGCAGATATGGAATAATAACTGACGATAAAACAAGAGAAAAAATAATAAAGAAACCCAACTTTAAATCTGAAATTATTTTCAGTGAAAACTTTTCCGTGGCAAGAATGTCGAAGGAAAAGATAAAACTAGACAAGCCAATGTATATTGGTTTTGCTGTACTGGAACTATCCAAGCTACTGATGTATGAATTCCATTATGATTATATGAAACCTAAATATGAAGATAAAACAGATTTATGTTATATGGATGCTGATTCTTTCATATACGACATTCGAACCGAAGATTTCTATGAAGATATCAAACAAGATTTGAATGAGAGATTCGATACATCTGATTATGCGAAAGATAATCCATATGGGTTTCCTAATTTAAATAAGAAAGTGATAGGAATGATAAAAGACGAACTAGCAGGACAGGTTATGACTGAGTTTGTACGATTACGATCAAAAGTATATAATTATGTAAAGGACAACCAAGACCCTTCAAAAGCTAGCAAAAAACTGAAAGGAATAAAAACGAATATAGTTAAAGATAAAATTACGATTCAAAACTATAAGGATGTACTGTTTGGTAAAACTGAAAACCTTTCTGTAACCCAGTATAACTTAAGATCATACAAGCACAATATGTTTCTAGAAGAACAGAATAAAAAAGCGTTAGATCCTAAGGATGATAAAAGGATAGTAACAAGCGATAATATTACAACTTTACCTCTAGGTTATAAACATTAAATTTTAGTACCTACTTCAAAAAATGCAAGTCCCTACTTCAAAAATTCAAGTACCTACTTCAAAAATTCAAGTACCTACTTCAAAAATTCAAGTACCTACTTGAAAAATTCAAGTACCTACTTCAAAAATTCAAGTACCTACTTCGGTAAATCTTATAATGAAAAATTCTTCCGAAATAAATGAATGAAAAGGCACCAATCAAAGTATATGATTTTAGCGAAAAGAATAACTATCAGAAGAAGCACTACCTTGCACCTCAGTGTCCATTTAGGTTATTAATTTGTGGAAGTTCAGGAACAGGGAAAACCAATTTACTCTTGAATTTAATTTATGAATATATCTGTTTCAACCGAATATACTTGTATGCAAAAGATCTTCAAGAAGATAAATATAAAGAACTTATAGACAATTTAACCACCTTGGAATCAAAATGTAAAACGAATATTTTAACCGTAAGTAACGACCTTCATGATATTATCGATGTTGACGACCTAGACCCCAAGTATCAAAACTTGATTATCTTTGATGATTTTGTAACTGAAAAAGACCAGAAGAAAATAGAAGTTGTATTCATAAGAGGAAGAAAGAGAAATGCTTCAGTTGTTTATTTATCACAGAGCTATCATAAAACACCAAAGGTTGTAAGACTTCAGCGTAATTATTTTGCATTCTTTCAGTGTTCTAATCCAAAAGAAATAAAGTTAATTAGACAAAGCCATGTATCCAGTATAGACAATGAAAACTTTCTCAAACAATTCGAGGCTGCAACCAAGGGCTACAGTTTTTTCTTCATAGATTTAAAAACAAAAGATAAAACCCTGAAGTACAGAAAAAACTTTGAAAAATTTACTGGATAATTTGTTTCTATTATAAATGAATAAATTTGGTAGTGTTGGAAAAAAGGTTAGTAACGAATCGAATGAAAAGAGAGTTACTGATGACAACGGTAATATTAACCTACAAGATAAGGGAATTATTAATTTAGGGGATGCGAAAGCAGACCAGGACGCTATTAGTTTCAGATCTATGACTATTATTTTGAACCACTTTAAAGAAGAAATTACCGCAGAACAAGTGGGGATAAATCAGTATGTTAGCGAAGATATCAACAGATTAACTGCTGTACATGATTCTCTTGATAATTTATTGGTAAGGATTAAAGATAACGGGTTATTTGTAAAAGAAATAATTCGAGTTAATGATAAAGAAATTAACGCTGAAAACAAGTTGATAACAAATGTTCAAGACCCTAGAAACAAAAATGACGCTGTTAATTTAGGAACGTTAATTACGTATCTTTTAGATTTTGACAAAAAGCTTCTTGGTCAACATACCCAAAACAATATAATTGAAACAAAAATTGCTGACCAACAAACCAATATCGATAATATTGAAAGAGCAATCGTAAACATTTTAAAAAGGCTTCTAGAGCAAAAACCTGTTGACAAACAATTCATTTCCAGATTAGAAAAAATGATGGCTGGTAAATAAGAAGTTTATATGATAAATTATTTTTCTAATAAATGGTTGAAACAATGGAGTATACAGTTTATTTGTCAAAGCTTCAGAAAGGAAAGCTGAAGAAATGCTTTGGCGCTAAACAAACATGTCAGATACGTATTAGTCATAGTAGACAGAATGAACGAGAACCAGTAAAGTTACTTTTAAGTAAACGACAAATTGATAAAACTGAAACATGTTGTTGGGAATCGTCCGACTCCGTTTTCACCTTATTTGAATACTCCGCGCTTTTCCCGTTTATAACGCCATCTAGCAGTGTTGAGTAAAGTAAAGTATCTTCATAGAAGCGCTACCAGTTCAGTTGGTAGACAGCTTTCAACCAGATCAATGGCTTCTAATATTTAAAGTGGATTTGTTGTAATTTTAAGGTAAACCTTTTTCGGATTATTATATTAGTATATAATTAAAATATTAATTATGAATTGAAGTATTCATTCTTAAAGTAAAATCATAAAGTAAATGATTTATTATTTATAGGGTTCCTGACTTTCCTGACTTCACGTATACCTGGCTTGTACATTTGTAAATACTCGTTGTTACAATAAACGTTATTTAACGTTGGACCGGAGGAATTGGCGTGCCAGAGAGGTTTCCCAACATAATTGGTACCAGCGGTGTCGAAACGTCCACCATCGCCAGGAGCCTACCCTGCCGCTCAGCCAAGGCTCAACGCGGAAGACTGCTCAGCCCATGCCTATTTGTGAAGCCCAAAGGCCGACAGCTCAACGAACGTCGCGCAGTGCATAAGCCGTGTTTGTGAACGTTAGTACTTGTGTCCTTTAAGAACTGTGACAATAGTCTGGCAAGTGACTCAAGGATGACCAAGTGACACCAAAGGAAAAGGACAAGTAAGAACACGCCGCAAATTTGTAAGTCAGAACCCTTAAGATTTTCTACCCATCCATTTCGTGTGCTATTTCCTGTACCACCGTGCTTTTTCTCCGTTGCCATCGACAGTCCCATTCATTTCAAGGTGACCGTGAGATCCTCCATTTGTTCAGCGATTCTTGAAATTTGCATAATTTCCTCACCCTACCTGTCCACATACCAGCTTGGTAACCGAGTTCACGCCGCACGTTCGTGCCTGCAGCAGGACCCAAAACAAACAGCTATCGGAGTGACGTCATACTAGCAGCATTCCAACTGGGAGTTGTGAATGAGCGCGTAAGCTGCTACGCTTGAGACCGGTTTTGATGTTATTGTTTTGATCGGCCAGTGGGTCAAGCACGTGCGGCATATTATTGTCGGTTGCGTAATAAGGGGGCTTTGTTGATGTTTACCAGATCGCAAAGAACGAAAAGAGATGGCGCAGAATTTCAGGAATTGGGAATAAAAGATAGAAAAGAAGTAGGAGAATCTGTTTCACTAAAAACAAGAAGAAAGTCAACAAGGCCGCATCTCGAAAACACTCCTTACCAAAGTCGAGAAAATAAGTTTTCTGAGGAGTCTAACACTTCTGACAGGTCAAGACCCTGCTCACCCGAGTTTACAAGCCCCATAGTCTCTGACTCAGAAATCGTAGACATAACACCGGTTAAGGAGGAGTTAAGAAAATTGGAATTCGCTGACTACATCTTCCATACTCCAAGTTTTCCTCTTTCTCCCATCGACGGTGCCGAGAAGACTTTCTCCGAGACTGAGATATCCCCTCTTCTATTTCAAATTTCCCCACCTAATCTGACAGATAAGAAGCCCGATACGACCGATCTGTCTTTCGAACTGAATAAAACAGTCATCATGAATCAGCAACAACAGCAGCAACAAAGCACATCAGGACAAGCTGCAATTAGTCAGCAAAACCTTCAGCAGAGTACATCGGCGCCTGTAGCTCTTGTCCCCACCGCTCCTTTAGTTGCGTCCGAACCTCAAGCCGCGATGTTCAACATGATGATGGAAATGATGAAACAACAAGAGAAAATTCGTCGTGAAGAGGCTGAACGAGCAGAGAAATTTCGTCGTGAAGAGGCTGAACGAGCAGAGAAATTTCGTCGGGAAGAGGCAGAGAGAATTGAGCGCATCCGTAAAGAAGAACTACATGCTCGAAGAGAAGAACAACAAAATCTCCAAAAGCAAAGAGAAGCAGAAATGGAGCTACGAGAAAAAGAGCTGGAATTGAGACGAATTGAACTTGAACAGAATGAGAAGCTACGAAAAGAAGAAATAGAAGCTACTGAAAAGCTCAGGAAGGAAGAACTTGAAATTCAGCGCAGAATGCTTAAATCAAATCGCATGGCGCAAATTCCAGCGATGAGAGACGGCGACTGCATCGAAACGTACCTGAGTAGCTACGAGATGACTGCCAGATCCCTCGGCTGGGATGATTCCCTATGGGTTCCGCGTCTTCTTCCTCTCCTGACCCCCAGAGCACAAGAAGCCACTCATGTTCTGTCAGATGAAGACCGAAAAGACTACGAAAAAGTAAAAAAGGCCGTACTGGAAAAATTTCAAGTCAACGAAGAGTTCTACAGACAGAAATTTCGCTCTTATCGGAAGAAATATGAAGATAGCTACCGAGAACTAGCTTCCAGCCTTTCTAAGTTTCGGAATAAGTGGCTCAGAATCCCAAGCGACTACTTAACAGCCACCGATTTAGATACCACGAAAGCCCTGCTGTCCAGCACACTCGAGACAATTTCCCTTGAGCAATTCTACAGCAGCATAGCCAACGATTACTTGAAAATGCACGTGGTCCAGCAAAAGCCAACTACTGTTGAAGAAGCTGCAAAAGCTGCAGATGAGTATCTCCTCACTCGCAAAACGCTGGGAAAAGATGACATCAGCAAAAAGCAACGTCATAGCCGTCCAACTTCTCCAACATATGGGAAACATGCTTCGGATGCTACATCAGCCTCATCTTCAGGCACCAGCCCCAACCGTTCTAGGAGAGAATTATCTACAGTGGAATGCAACTACTGCCATAAGAAAGGACACATGGTCCGAAACTGTCCCAACAAGTCTGGAGTGAAGAGAGACGCTCCAGACCCGCATCGCTCAGCACAGTACAACAAAGATGGTCGCCCTGAAGGACCGGCAAGTAGTTCAACTACCATCTTTAGTGGCCTGGCCAGAAGTCCTGAAAAAAATAGCTCGTCACTCAAGAAAAACCGCGAAATCCTGGGCAGGATGAACGGTAAGCCAGTTAAGATGATTCTTGACAGTGGCAGTGACGTGAGCTTAGTCCGAGCTGATCTTGTCGACCCGAAAAATGTGAATCCGGAAGGTAGATGCATGATCGATTGTGTCTTTGGTGACACGCATCAAACTCCGACCACCGTCGTCAATTTCAAGCTCATACGACCTGATAGCTCCATCGGCGCCCGAAAACTGGAGGTAGGTGTTGTCACAAATCTGCCGGTAGATGTCCTTCTTGGTTACGACTATCCAGATTTCGCCAACCTGGTTAGTTTTGATACATCAAAGACATCTCAGCCAGCCTCCCTGGTGGTAGCTCGTTCAGCTGCGGCCAAACGACCCACAAGTCTCTCCGATACCTACGACGATTTTGGTTCAACTGAAACCAGCGAGCCCGACTTCCTGAATTTTGATGACAGCATCTTCAGCATCCCGTCTTGCAGCAAGCCAGCCCGAAAATCAAAGCGAAAATCTGTGCATCGCCTTGAGAAGCAAGACCCGAGTAACATTCGTGACGCATATTTGGCAACACCGAACGATGTAACTGAACATGGGGCCTCTAAGGAGCCACCTGAAGATACGGCTGTCCCGATTAGTCTTTTAGCCCCTGAAATTCTTGGTCTAAAAACAGAAGAATTTGCAGCTTTGCAGAAGAGTGACCCTTCCTTGAAGTCACTTATCAGCCAACTTGAGTCTACACTTGACGAGTCCAAACCTCACCAAGTTTTGGAACGCAACGGCTTATTCTACAGAGCTCAACACGGAAAAAGAAAACTGCTACAACTACTAGTTCCAGAAAGATGTCGCTCAACAGTCTTACACCTAAGTCACTCATCACCTCTCAGTGGCCACTTAGGAATCAATAAGACTAAAGACCGCGTCGCACGAAGATTCTTCTGGCCACACTTACCTTCAGATGTCGCAGAGTTCTGCCGTTCCTGTTACAACTGTCAGCTCATCTCTAGACGCAGACCCCTGGAAAAAGTCCCCATGCAACAAATGCCTGTACTCACTGAGCCATTTACAAGGATATCGATGGATGTAGTTGGTCCTCTGATCAAATCTTCCTCAGGCAATCGGTTCATCCTTGTCATCGTCGATTTGAGTACCCGATATCCCGAAGCAATCCCGCTTCGGACAACAACCGCAGCCAAGGTCTCTGAAGAACTCATCAAGTATTTCTCCCGCTTTGGCCTCCCGCAAGAAATACTCACCGACCAAGGCCAAAATTTTATGAGTGCTGCTCTGAAGAAAGTTTACAAGGCACTTCAGATCAAGCCGATTCGCACGTCACCATACCACCCACAGACGAATGGTTGTGCTGAATCTGTAAACTCTACACTCATCACCATCATCAAAAAGTTCATCATGAACGAGCCAAAAGCCTGGGACAAATACTTACCGCTAGCTCTGTTTGCCTACCGAGAATGCACCCATCCGGCAACTGGATTCACTCCGTTTGAGCTGCTATACGGTAAAAATCCCAGAGGCATCCTTGATCTGTTGAAAGAATCTTGGGAATCGCAGATTGACACGGAACCGCTCTCCGTTGTCAAATATATCATTGATTTGCGACAAAAACTCAGCTTGTACCGAGATCTATCAAGAGAGAGTCAAGAAGAATCCAGTAAATCAGCCAAGCTCTGGTATGACCGCAAGACGAAACAGCGAGAACTCCGAGAGGACGACGAAGTTCTGCTACTTCTCCCTCAAGGAAACCACAAACTCGAAGTCTCGTGGAGAGGTCCGTACAGAGTATTGAGAAGAGTTGGCCGAGTCAACTATGAGATCCAACTCGATGGCCCTAGAAAGAAAACCGAGGTTTTCCATATAAACCTCCTCAGGAAATTCTTCCGCCGAACGCCATCCGATCAGCGTCAAAATGACTCCCAACATAACGCAACTAGCCTGTTCTGCTTGATGCAACCTGACGAAGATGAAGAAGCTGATGATAATCTTCAAAACTTTCCAGAAGACCCATCAGAAGAGCCAGTTGACTTCGACACCATCATTGACCGGGGCATCGAAGGAGACGACAGAGCCAAAATTAAATCTCTTCTTGAAGAATACAAAGACGTCATCAGCAACAACATCGGAGTCATGAAAGACGTAGAACACGACATCGACACCGGAGATGCCAAGCCAATCAGAATGCAGCCATACCGCATTCCAGAAGCGAAACGTAAAGCGGTCAAATCAGAGCTGGACCGTCTTGTCAAGCTGGGTGTCATCCAGCGCTCGCAATCAGATTGGGCTTCTCCTATAGTCATCGTTCCGAAGAAATCCGGAGAAATCCGAATCTGTTCGGACAGCCGACGACTCAACAACATCACGAAACCAGAAATCTATCCTATGCCTAGGATAGATGAACTGGTTCCCATGGTGTCGAAGTACCGCTATATCAGTGTGTTCGATTGCCGCTACGGGTACTGGCAAATCCGTCTGACCAAGAACGGGCGCATAAAACGAGCATTCACCACCCCATTCGGTACATACGAGTGGCTGGTGATGCCCTTCGGCCTACGAAACGCGCCGTTCACCTACCAGCGATACATGGACAAAATCCTGGAAGAGTTTCACGACTTTTGCCGAGCGTTCTTCGACGACATCGTCATCTTCAGCGTGACAATCGAGGAACACATCCAACATCTGCGCGCTATACTCGATCGCCTACGACGACAGAAAGTGACCATCGGACCTGCAAAGGCGAAAGTCGCCTGCTCAAAAGTTGAGTATCTAGGACACATTGTCGGCAACGGACGTATTCAACCATCCGACACCAAAACCGAATCCGTTCAAAACTTCAAACGCCCACAAACGAAGACGCAGCTCCGCGCCTTTTTAGGCCTTACTGGCTATTATCAAAATTTCGTCAAAAACTACGCAGCAGTGGCCCGCCCGTTGACGGAGCTGACGAGGAAAGGAGTTCCAGACAAAATCACCAAGTCTTGGAAACCAGCATTTCAACACCTGAAAACATCACTGTGTAGGCCACCGATCCTACGTAGTCCGGACTTTGATAGGCCGTTTGTGCTACAAACGGACGCGAGCGATTTTGCGCTGGGTGCGGTGCTGACCCAGGAGTACTCCGACGGGGAGCACCCAGTGAGTTATGTGTCGAAAAAGCTCCTGCCACGTGAATGCAACTTCTCCACAGTTGAAAAAGAGTGCTACGCCATCAAGTGGGCAATTCAGAAATTAGAGTATTATTTGTACGGAAGACATTTTACTGTGCAAACCGACCACTCGCCATTACAGTGGTTAAATTCTGTGAAATCCACCAACCGACGTTTGGCAAGATGGTCTGCCGAACTGCAACCATATGAGCAAATGCAAATGCTGATGCCATGTCACGTTTTGGACATGATTGATTTCTATCATATTTACGGTGTCCATGTTTTGTAATTGTTTAACCTGTGCATTTTTTTTTGGTTCTTTCTTGTATTTTTTTTTTTCTTGCCGCAGATGTTTTCTTGAAAAGGGGGAGTTTAATTTTAAGGGGGGAGGGATGTTGGGAATCGTCCGACTCCGTTTTCACCTTATTTGAATACTCCGCGCTTTTCCCGTTTATAACGCCATCTAGCAGTGTTGAGTAAAGTAAAGTATCTTCATAGAAGCGCTACCAGTTCAGTTGGTAGACAGCTTTCAACCAGATCAATGGCTTCTAATATTTAAAGTGGATTTGTTGTAATTTTAAGGTAAACCTTTTTCGGATTATTATATTAGTATATAATTAAGATATTAATTATGAACTGAAGTATTCATTCTTAAAGTAAAATCATAAAGTAAAAGATTTATTATTTATAGGGTTCCTGACTTTCCTGACTTCACGTATACCTGGCTTGTACATTTGTAAATACTCGTTGTTACAATAAACGTTATTTAACTTTGGACCGGAGGAATTGGCGTGCCAGAGAGGTTTTCCCAACACATGTAAAATGAATAATAAGGGCTGTGATATTGATGTATCATACAAACAGATGAAAGAAGCGATTCAAAAGCGTGGATTACTTCCTTTCCTAATACCGTTGGCAATTACCCTTGAAAAGGCAGCTTTAACACGCGGAGCTGCTGCTTTGGGTACATTCGCTGGCAAGAAATTGGTGGATAACATAACCAACACAGGTGAGGCGCTTAAACTTCCTGGAACACAAAAAGTTGTAGGTAATAGGGTACGTGGAAGGCCTAAGAAGGAAACCGATGATGTCAACACAGGTGGTGCGCTTACACTTCCTGGAACACAAAAAGTTGTCGGTCATGGTGTGCGGGGAAGACCTAGGAACTAAAAAAACGGGGAGATAAAAAAAGAAGCAAAGGTAAAGTAGGACCTCTAACCAATTTTGATATTATGGATGCATTAGAGAGTATACCACATTTTAGAGGTGTTTTCTCTATAGATACGCTACCCAAAAAGATAAATAGTATAGAATGTGGTGTAGTTAATTATGATAAACTCGGAATGCCTGGAACTCACTGGGTTGCCTATTGTAATCTACCTAATCAACCCTATGTCGAATTTTTCGATTCTTTCGGTATTCCACCAGCAAAAGAAATAATTAAATATCTAAGAACTTCAAAGAAAAAAATAGCTTATGAAAATCTTGCTGTTAAAAATATAGATGAATTAAACTGTGGACTTCATTGTATTTCCTACATCCAGCGCAAACTGAAGTTGGTAGCTTTTCGTTTATAAAAATTGTTTTCTAATAAATGGAGATTTATTGTATGAAATGTAAAAAGAAAACTGACACTGAATCAATGTTCAAGGCAGTGTCACAGAAAAATAATGTTCCAATGCTGAAAGGTAATTGCGTTATTTGCGGATCGAGGAAAAATCTGTTTTTTAAAAAAAACTCGACGCAGAAAAAGATATTTTAAAGAGCGCCAACTCCTGCTTTAGAACCAACTCCCGCTTTAGGACCACCATCCATTGATATGAATAAAGATATTAATCCAGAGTTGTTAAATCAGATTAATTCAAAACAAGAATCGCGGGGCGGTAATGATCATTATTTTAAAATGCCTATGTATTACATTAGTCATCCTACTGATATAGAGGAGGCTCTGGATCATTTAACAAATATACGTCAAAGTTATGGTGGTAAAGGTTAGTCTAGCCATGATCAAATTATTAAATTTATACAAGAATACAAGGATAGGTTAAGAGCCATTCAAAAAAATTTGAGATTAGTTAAACAACAAGGAACTGGAATATTTATGAATTGTGATGAAATGATTAAAAAATTGTACACTTTGATAGGTAGTAGAGTAAACGGGAATACATCTGATGAGGTGAGGAATGAAGCTATTGATATTTTAGATTCGTTAATGCGAAGTAAATGTTTTACGAAGAGAGTTTACAATTCAATGTATAAAAAATATTTCTAATAAATGGTGATGTTAAACATTGAAGGTAATGAAAGTATCATTGATATAACATTTAGTCAACCAATCGAATTGAATCGTAATTGGGATTATGAAATAGGTTTGAATCAGTGTACTTTGTGGTATTCGTGGAATAATATAAGTGATAAATTTGGGAATAATACATTTCAATATAGGAAAGATGAAGAGGGGGGTGGATGAATGTTACTATTCCTAATGGGATGTATAACGATGATTGTTTGAATTATTTTTTGTGTCAGTATTTTGATACACCAAAAGATAAATGTCCTATTGTAATTTCACCCAATCCAGCATCTATGAGATTTGTCATAGTATTACAAGAAAAATATGTGTTTAGATTTAATAGTGACTTGTGTCAGATTTTAGGCTTTGAGAAGGATAGTGAGATATCTCAGAAAATCAAAGAAGGCACGAAGCTTCCAAATATAACAAGAAGCGTTGATAAAATTCAAATTCACTGCTCTCTTGTAAACAGTTCTATCGTAAACAAAAGTAAATCAGATGTCATTTGGACATTTGTTCCGAATACAGAACCAGGTTCTCAAATTTTTGAAAATCCTAGACAATTAATCTACCTTCCTATTAACACAAAAGACTTTATTTACTCCTTGAGAATGACAATTACTGATCAGTTGGGAAGACCTATCGATTTGAACGGTGATAACGTTGGATATGTTTTCCATTTGAGAAAAGCTTAAAGGATTAGTGAAATAAAATTATTTACCTATAAATGTTGATTAATATTAAACGATTACTTTATAAAAAGCAGTATGGAAGTGGAATCGGTAGTATATTCAAAAACATTGCTAATTCTCAGTTATTTCAAACGTCAGCAAAACAAATAAAAGATGGAGCTATGTCAATGTATAACAAAATTATTAAACCGAGATTTGAGTTGTTGAAAAACAGAGCAATAGAATACGGGAAAGATTTGATTGATGTAAACAGAAAAGAACTCATTGATGTAATTGGAAACAAAAAATCGATGAAGGATCTTCTGGGTACAAATAAAAGAATTTTAAATCAAAGAAATCAAGACTTGATCAAAACGTTCATGACTGGAAACGGGTTAAAGATTCTGAAATAAGTTTTATTTAATAATTTCTTTCCTATATAAATGGCAGTGAATAAAATTGTTAATCCACAATGGAATATATTTGATGAACCGCTTGTGGATGATACAGTGGTCAAATATGAGTTTAAAGAAATTCGAGAAACAGGTGTGATTGTATCCAATAAAACAGAGTTTGAATTTGTAACAAAGAAATTAGATTCCTGGTTCTATCCAAGTGAAAGTTATCTTGAAGTGGGTGTAAGAATAGTTAAAGAGAATGGAGCTAACATAGATGCAACCGATGCCGCTACGTTAACTAATAATGGATTCAATTTATTTAGTACCGCTGAGTATGTAATAAACGATGCTCCTGTTGAAAAAATTAATCATGTTGGTATTGCAACTACCGTTACAAAGTTGATTGAATATTCCGATGATTATTCTAGAAGTGCAGCTAGAAATCATTTCTTGTATAAGGATTATAATCAGGGAACCGATATCAACCCTATAAGTAGTTCATTTACCGTACCTGCAGGTGGAGCACTAGCAGGAACTGTGGTTGTCAGTTCTAAACCCAATCGAAATTATAATAAAGGGTTTGAGAAGAGATATAACAGAACTAAAAACAGCAAATTAGTAAATATATATTTACCATTATCAGAGTTGTTCGGATTCTTGAAAGGAAACAAACGATTTTTTAGAGGTGCATCGCATAGAATTTGTCTAAGAAGAAATGATGATAATAACATGATTGTAAGAAATGGGGATACTAATTGTAAAGTAGTCATTGAGTATTTATCCTGGAAAATTCCTGTCATAGCTCCTAGTATTGAAATGATGAGTGAATTGGAAAAGGGTTTGGCATAGGATAAAAAGTATAATCTGATGTGGGAAGCTTGTAATACTTATAAAAGTGATGTTAGTCAGAATAAGGAACACACATGGAAAATTGTGTCTGAGAGAAATAGTCCTACAAAAATCGTTGTGATGTTACAGAAAAATGAAAAGCATAACAACCAAAAAAAGAATAATATGGTGTTTGATCATATGAATTTGACGGATATATAGGTTAGAATTAACGGGGATAAATATCCAGAAGAACCCCTCAAATGCGACTTTAGTGATGAGAAATGCACGTACTCTAATCTGTACAACAGATACATACATTTGGGTTATAAACAATTAGCGTTTGATACTGGTAGTGTAGTCAATATAGAAGAATTTAAAGAAGTATATCCACTATTCTGTTTCGATGTTTCCAAACACGAGTCAAATATTTATAATGGAACAACTGCTGATATTGAAATAAGTATAACATTAAAAGATAATCAACCCGTACCATATAATATTTACTGTGTTATATATTATGAAAGAAGAGCTACACTTGATATTATTAAAAAAAATATGTATGTGAGTTTGAATTTTTATTAAAGAAATTCAGCCACTAATAAATGGAGTCAGCGAAGGAAATCATGAATAATATCAGAATAAACAAATATAATGAGACAATCAGGAAGGAAGAACTAGTTCTAGGATTGAAATATGCCATTGTTAAAATGAGAATTGCTAAGACAAAATATGGTGATAAGTTGGTTGTCGATATTAATCATAATAACAAAGCCTGTGATTTGTTTATTCCACAGAGATACAATGCAATTGCTAGCGAGTTGCTTCTAAAGAGCAATCTGGTTTTGCAGCCTATTATGAGGGTAAATAAGAACTCTGACCAATATGTTGATATAGAACTGTTTACTCAGTAATATGGTGGTATCATATTTTGATAAAAAATGAAAAATGCAAAAAAGTAGTATTTGTAGTAGTTTATATGTAGTAAAGGGTAATATTTCCTATTTCTTGGGTCCTTTATTTGGGAAGTAAGAAAATAAAAATATCTTTAAAAAGGTGGATAATTTGGAAAAAAGGATGTTAAAGTTTAAGAAATTGATGTTAAAATGGGGTTTTGAAATTGGGGGGCGGGTGAGCCAGAAGCCCCTTTATATAACTACTAACAACTAACCTATTGTAATTTTTGCAGGCTAAAATTTGAAAAACCTAAGTGAGGCAGATCCAAATCTCATGGGAGTAGAACAGGTAGCCGCATTGCTGCCCCCATGAATCATGTCTCCGACCTATCGAGGTTACAAAACCTGGTTTAAACGACTCGACGTGGCTTACGGTTGAAGCTGTGCAGAGACAAATTAATATTTTTTTTTTAAACGACTCGGATTGTATTTGATTAAAATGAATGCCCGGGACCTCGGCGAAGCCAAAATAACCGACTGATACGACTTAGCAAAAGGACAAAATAAACGACTGATACGACTTAACAAAAGGCAGGGGGGGGGGGGGTGAAGTCACACCAACACCCCCCTCACCCCACCTTCGGGCCACCCCTGACGACCGGAATACCAATGCTAGTCGAAAATGACCTTGTCAATTTTATCGGAGGAGTTTGTTAACTCTGACTATTCTATTCTGATCGTCCCATTTGACCGGTGACCTTTACTCCTAACTCGAATCTCTAATCGACTTCGGAAAAACTTTTACTTAAGCAAATTTCAGTTTTGGCCAGAACCCGGCAAACTGCTTCCCGTATGGAAATAATTAAGTCGTAAATAACTGTTAACAATTGTTCACGATTGTTAACAACTGGAAACAACTGTTAACAACTGTAAACAATTGTTAACGATTGGAAACAGTTGTTTCCGATCGTAATTTTACGATCGTTTTTTTTCGTACCGATTCAAAACGATCGTTTTCAATTGTTTCCAATCGTTTTCAATTGTTTTCAATTATTTTCGATCGGAAACACTTGGTTTTGTTTTCAAATAATGAAATACAGACCTGATTTTTAACAAGGTAATAGGGAAGTATATTTTTTTTTGGTTTTACACAATGAAAATAGTTCAAGTGAAACTGTGAATCTGAAATCCCAATCGTAAACGATTGGAAACAGTTGTTTCCGATCGTAATTTCAAAAATGGACTAAGAATGTTCTTTAATCGAGTTCAGAAAATAAGTTTTAATCTTACCAGATTTTCAGTTATGGCCGGATTCCGGATGAACAACTTGTAGCCTTCTACAAGAAAATAATGTTCAACACAGGATTCAGCACGTCTCCTTACCCAATACCGAATATCCAATCGACTTCAGAAACGAATTTCAACTTCTACAAAATTTCCGGGTTTTGCCGGATGCCGAGTGCAGGAAAAAAAAAGTTCAGATGGATTCAGCACTTCACCTCACCCCTAATTGGACTACCTCATTAACTTCAAAACACATTTTATTTCATCCCTTAATTTGACACCCCCATCCCTAAATATAGGGATCCAGGTCTCATCTACGAACACAGTGGATCCTCATACCAAGTTTGAACAGTTATCGTGCTGTCAGACTGACAGACAGGCGGACAACCTTTACGAAGTCATAGGTCACTGTCTTTTTGGGATCCCAAAAAGACAGGACAAATTAGCCCATTTGTGTTTGGACGACAGTAAAATAATTTACTGGAAAAAAAAACCAAACACGGCGATAATATCGCCGTGTTTGGTTTTTTTTTTTGGTTTTTTTTTATTATATCTGACGAATGTTTTCGATCGAATAGATGGTGACATAATAATAATCAGGGTAGAAAAGTTGTTATAACACATCCTCTTCGATACCATCAGTTGAGGATTCGTTCTGTCTTTCTGGAATTGTAAATACTTCTGGTTCTGCATCAAACCGCACGCCACCTCTCCGCTCTTTCGCGTCATCTTCATCCAACATTGAGTTCTAAAAGGAAACAAATAAATTTTTAGCAAGGATACAGGAGTTTTCTAAGGATCTATCATTGCAATAATTCCACCGCTACCAAAACTGACTGAGGAACATGCGTGATCAAGGATCCAGGATTTGAGGGCCTGATCGTTGCGACACTTTCTCCACTATCAACAGCTTATTGGCGATAGCATTGCATTGACGATTGAGTGACACACGATCTAGGATCCAGGATTTCTTAAGGCAAGTCACTGTAATCATTTCTCCACTCACATCAGGTTATTGCCAATAGTACGCGTCTGTGAATGAGGAGATGTGACACAGGTAAAAGTAAAAAAAAAAGGAAGATTGGCCTTCCCTCGGCACCACTTTTTGACCTGCCTAAGCGTCAAATTGCGGAGAGGTTCCAAGAGGGGTGGAGGACCTTAGTTATAGGCACTAGTTAATATCTACGAACAACAGATCAAGGGTTCCTAAGTTGCTCTTTCTTGGATGTAGTTTCGGTGTCCTTTTACTGTAGTTTGACGTATTTCTGTTTTAGTTATGAAAGAACAGTATATTTACCGTTTTATTTGTCCACTCCATTTAACCTACTGTACTTTCATTACTAAAACAAAAGTAGGCCAAACTAAAGTGAAAGTACACCGAAAATTTAAGAAGTACAATTTTCTTCTTAAATTGGCTGCCGCGGAGTCATCGCCGCAGCCACTTAATCCACGAGGAATCTGTCTATTTGTTGACCAATCTGTTGGTCCACCTGTCGTTTCGGCTACCCATAACTTTGTCCGCTCGTCACTCCGTCCACCGTCAGTTCACCTATGCCGATTCTTACACCCGTTAGTTCACTCACTGCTAAGACCCGAGGGAAGTCGTCTGTACGTCCACCTGTCACTTCGAGCCGAAAATCCGTCCTGTAATCGTCTTCTTCCGACAGAACGTCTACCCGTCAGTTAAACAATCGTTCTCCGTCTTTTGCCCTCCGTCAGTTCACTTACCGTCAGTTCGTCCACTTCTAGTACCTGATGTTCGCATACCCGTAAGTTAACCAATTCGCGGACACAGTGACGCAATCCGATTTATGGAAAGCCAGAACCGCGCTATTGTAGTAAACTTCAAGCTTTGAGGGTCCCTCCGGTAGGCCGCTAAAGGATCTCTCGCTGTTACTAGAGGGAATTTTAAAATCCATGTCACACCACCCCTCTATAGACCGATAGGAAACGAGCAAAGGGACCGGAGATCCCAAAATTAACAGCGTAAGGTAATGATTGATCTTGCAATTTTGATTCTGTTAAACATCACAGGCTGTGGGGTTGGTCTGCGCATGAAAGACTCGAGTAGAATTTTAGTTACCCGAAGGCACCCGCTGCAGAGGAAGGTCTGCACCAACACGTACACACCTTATTGTAACCAGCGTGGGAAGACACCATGAGCCTCTTGAGCACAACTTGTAAAACGATTTACCAACTTTTGAGACCCCCGACCAGACCCGACTAAACAGTAAACACTAGACAAACACAAACTACCAGCAATTAATCAGCAAGAACCTGTTCGACCCCCACAGACTCAACCGAGAGGTATTTATATTCGGTTGTGCCTTATTTAAATCGTAATTTCAACTGTACGTAATTTGACCCAGTGTTCAGTTTTTATGTCGACGATCTGCATCGAACAATTTGTAAAAGACTATGAAGGGAATAAGAATTATTATTACTGAAAGGTCTAAGGTTACGAGCCTTTCGTGGGCGGGAAAGGGCCAAGTCATCAAATAAGTTGACTTTCAAGCTGAAATAGGGGGTTCTGAGCTCGCTTGGAACAAAAACAAATTGCTTGATGGCGACAATCTCAAAGCTCAACATAAAATGAATTAATCGATATAAGTAAACAAATACCTTGATAGCGCTCTTTACCGGCTTCGGACTCTCTGGCCGGTAGTCCTCGTCCGACTCGGCATCTATATCGGTAATCTGGATAGCTGAGGAGTCAAAGGAATACGCGGGGGGTTTCTTTTCCTCTGGGGGGCTGAGCTTGACTGCCGACTTAACGTTGACCTCTGACTTGACAGTAACGCTACAAGAGAAACAAGAGCTTTCTAATCATACTAGGCACTACATCTATAACATAACATTTTTCATATATCCGTGTTTTTTCCAATGTCGTCGGCCAGTCGGTAAAAATAAGCGAGGTGCCGTGACTTTTCCCAAAACCAGTTGATTATTTCTTTGAAACAGTCGCTTTTTCTTAAAAACAATCGGTTTTTCGTAAAATTAAGAGAATTTTTCTTGAAAACAGTCGTTTTTTCTGAAAAGCCGTTTTTTCGTCAAAACAATCGTTTTTTTCTTTAAAAGAGTTGTGACATGTCAGTCGATTTGAACGCTACGAGTAAATCGCCGCGATCGTTCATTGTTAGGCGACATTCAAAGAAGCATGATTTTTCTATATTAAAGTAGTTTTTGTGGGCCTTTCTTTAACCCGTTTGTTAGATTGATTTTATTCATGGTAATTCAGAATTTACTACGTCCCCACTGTCGAGGGCAGTCTCGCTCTTTGGTCCTATACCCCATATACTTCTTGACGGACCCAAATCCCTTTCAGAAGTTCACTACCAATCTAGATGTGACCCTTCGTCACTGAAAACCCAAGTAACTTCAGCAACCGTTTTTTGTTAACCAGAGGAAAGGTCACACTTACACTGGCGCTGAGATGTCCTTGACAGCCTGCTTGAACTGCGTTTCAGGGATCGGTATTCTGAGTTCCTTCTCATTAATTCGAGGCATACTAGAATAAAAATTGGATATAAGACAAACAACCTAGACTGATCACACCGTAGAAATCTCGAAATTCAATTCAATAAAAAAAAAACATTCATTTAATTTATTTATATCAGAAGAAAAAATATAATAACACAATAATAATAATTTATTAATAGCCCACTGCACAAGAAAATGTGAAGATAATTGGAATAAAAACAACATGCAGCCTACATAAAATAAAAGAAACCATACCAGTACAGCAAAATAGACAACAAAAATCAACAAAACAAACGGTTGAGCCCGTGATATGGAGTAAGCCGTTGATATGCTTGTGCCGATAAATTATCATGAAGCTCCTGGAGTTTTGCAGTTATATAATAAAATATAAAGATAGGTCTACAAATGACAATAACTAGACGACGTAGCCTACTTTCACAAAATCATATACTTTCACAATTTCACAGTTCATTTTTAAAAAGTTACACTACCCTGAATGAATATCCACCTAAAACTGTTACCAAAATACAAGCATCAATCAATCATCAGAAAAAGTGTGCTTTATGGTAAAAAATTTTGAAAAAAAGTTCCCGTTTCCTTTTCAAAATGTCAATGGTTTTTTTAGACCATAATTTTCCATCATAACCGAACTAGATTGAAATTAGGAAACTGGCAGAAGAACTTCACAAAATAGAAAAAGTAGTTTTAATACGAGATAAATTTGTAAACTTAAAAAAAAGAAGAAGAAGGTAAGAGACAGGAAATCCCTAAGACAAATCGCCGCCCTGAAGCTAGAACAAATGTGTGACTCTACATCTTTTAAAATTAAAGTCCTGGTTAAAGACGAAGTCGGGCCATACTGGATGCCCAGACATCTTGAAGTCTCACAGGGCTTCAGAACTGAATCATTTATATGGACAGATACTGGAAGATAAATTTGTTCAAGGGGTTTTGGTCCAGACTATAAAGTGATATTTTTTTAAGTCGGAAAATCAGGCCTTGTTCTTTAAAAGATTTAACTAGATAGTTTACATTATTAGAAGGCCTGATAGAGAACGGCTAATACAGTTTCAGTTTTCAGTTTCACTGGACTATATTTAAAGACCAAAAAAAATACTACACTTAACATTCCTGCCAGGAAAGCACAAAAGGAGTGCTTGGCTAGGGCAGGGAAACCAATATTAATGAAACAACAAACAGATAAAACTAACTGAATACCTTAGATAAAAACAAGACCAAAGGTATCGATGGGATCCCAAAAATCTAATATTTGATTCAGGCAATCGGGTCTTGTCTTCGCCAGATCCAGTCTTCGCCAGGCTGATCATCAGAGAAAACCAAGTTCAGATATACCAGGGGGCACAGGTATTAAATCTTAAGACATCTAGCCGGGTGGGGGTGGGTGGTTTGGTCCGAAAATTGCGGATTTAATCCGGGGTGGCTCCCTTCAAAGTTACAAAATTCGGGATTTTATACCTTGATAAATAGGGTGGGTGGTTTGTCAATTTTATTTTATTTTAGGGACGAGTAACATATCATTCGATAGCTCACCACATAAAGACTGAATAGGTAATATAGAAAACAGTCGTCGAGATGGTTTTAAGCCGACATTATAGGAATTTCCTGAAAGGATTACAACCCAGATTTAGGTTTCCCATACACTGTGAAAATTTTCGGTGTTTATGAACATTTTCCGGTGTTTATGTTTAAGCGACTGCCTCCAAACTTATGTATCTGTGCCCAAAAATAACTTTATCTTCCGGCATATTCGAGTACGGGAGGTTATTCCCAGGAGCTACCGCACTAGACTTACTAATTTTATTTTATTTCTCCTTTTTTCACGTATAGTATACAGACAAGCCCAATTTAGTCGGAAACGCTGTGATAGGTCCTCCCTCCTTACCACCGGACCCTTCCGAGTTCTGACAAACGAAAACAGGACCCCAGGAAAACAAAAACGGGACCGATCTGGCTAACCAAAGAGCCCTTGTAAACATCAGACATACCTTCAAATCGGGGCAACGGAAGGAGACCCATAATTTAAGAAACAAGGACCCATTTTCTGTGTGTAGTATAGTATAAGAGACTAAAAAAGTTGTTCCTAGTTGCCTCTTTTGATGATCCAAACACTGTGCGGAGGGGGTCCACATTTGCGTGAACAGCAGGTTGAGCCAGGTGCCAGATTGAGTTGCCGGGTCTCACCAAACTTGGGAAGTAAGAGCCGTAGTTCTGCCTTTTGATGGTTTACACCCAATCCAACGACCCCTACATGAGCTCTGGTAGCACGTCATTTGGAGGTGTTGTTGTGGTTTAAGGTGATCTGATTCGGTCCTTCAATATATACTGTTAGGACACTAGCTCTAGCATCCCAACAAGTCTGGTTTAGATCAGGCAACTCTTTATGTGGCGGTTGACAGCAACTCCTCATTAGGGCTCCTATGACCGGGTCGAAAAAGCATATTTTATCTTCCCACCAAGTTTGGTTAAGATCAGGCAACTCCTTCTGGTAGATGAGATGAAAAAAAAATTTAAAGCCACCTTGTTTGGTTGAGATCTGGCTAGTCCTATTGGTAGATGTAACATATAGGGACTCGCCTCCCCCCCCCCCCTCAATGGTTCGGGTTTCGGACAACGAGGAACAACCTTTTTTCTATTCTTCTACTATTTTACTATAAAGAAGAAGGGCTGAAAGCTCGTGTGGCACTTGTAAGGGTAGTTAGCATGTTCATCCACTCCCCCAAGATAGTCTGATCGGGGAGATGAATTTTTCCAAGTTAATCTGGTCGGGTCCCTAATTCGCCCGCCAAGTATCATCGTCCTCGCCCGTCTGGAAGTACCCTAACTCGCGATAACCGGAATTCCGAGGAAACCCCCTTCAACTCTCCCCACGGTGCACTGAACCGGTTATGTTCCGTCAATAATGTGTCTAAGAGTTATGCTTGTTCTTCCCACCAAGTTCCATTCCGACGGTTTCGATTTAGTTAGAGTGTGTTGGATCCAGTTCCTTGGTGTAGCTCTCTTGAACTGGAGATGAGGCAGTGTTTCACTTCTATTTTTGCTCAGAACGTCACAATTACCGAAATATCGGCATGATATTGTACAAAAACTGATCCAAATCATCAATCTAGACCATCTCATATATTTTTTTTTTATTTTTATTTTTTTTAGTCTTGGGGGTGGTGGGGTGGGTGGTTTGGAAATAAAGTTGTGGATTTTTTCCAGAGGGTGGGGGGGGGTCCCAAACCCAAAAACGGATTTTGTACCCTATGGTCGGGGGTGGGTGGGTCCTTTTCTTGAAAGTTGACTGATTTTAGGCTAGATATCAGTAGATTTCATACCTGCGCCCCCCTGGATATACCTATAAGCCCTATTTATTTTGACGATACTGACCGAGACTTCCTTCTTTACTTCTGCCAAGTTTCCGGTCTCGCCCGAATTCCGACGAACTACTAGTCCAGCAAAAAAAGAAAATTCCGAAACAAATCCAGCGTATCTCCTTATATATGAAGTTTGACTAAAAAAAAATCCGGTTACAACCGGATTCCGGACTAATTGTATGTCCGGATAAAAAATTATTGTCATATACAGACTCAGCCTCTCTTCTTACCCCTTGACCTGTCATCTAATCGAACTTTTGCTTTTAAAAAATTTTCCGGTTTTGGCCGGATTCCGGGCGAACTAGTTGTCCGGCGAGAAAATTGTTTTCACCATAGTGTTGAGCATGTCTTTTTACCCCTAAATCAAACATTTAATTAGCTTCAAATGAAACTTTTACTTTTAACCAACTTTCCGGTTTTCACCGGATTCCGGACGAACTACTTGTTCGGCGAGAAAATTATTTTCACCATCATGTTAGCATGTCTTTTTACCCCTCAATCGACCATTTAATCAACTTCAAATAAAACTTCTACTTTAACCAACTTTCCGTTTTTGCCGGATTCCGGACGAACTACATGTCCGGCGAGAAGTAGTGCTCAGCATGCCTTCTTACCCCATAATCGACTATCACATTAGTTGTTTAAAAATATTTTGTTTGTCCCTTAATCTGAACCCCCACCCCTAAATGTAGAGCTACATAGCCCATCTACGAACTTGACCTTACCCTTGACCCAATGAATCCTCACACCAAGTTTCATCAAAATATTTCATTCCCTTCGAGAGTTATCGTGCTCACAGACAGACGGACAGACAGACAGACGGACATTTTTGCGATGTCATAGGTATCCCTCCACTTACGTTTTGGGATCCCAAAAAAAAGGAGACGAAAAATATAACCAATTGTTTCAACTTTAAATGTAGAAGAGAGAAAAATAACGAGAAAGAAAGAAAAGAAAAAGAAAAACAGGGGAGGGTCCAAAGGAGGATAACACTAAAAAATTCTCCTGTAATGACCTTTCGCTGCTCGCTTGAAGGAAATAAGGTTATTCGAATTTCGGATATCTAACGGTAGCAGATTCTTCTTGGACGATTTCTCAAGAACTCCGGGTGTCATAAGAAGAAATTTCTTGATTTAGTGTGAACAGATTTGGAATGAAGACAGGAGGAGGTTACTGAAATATTTAAAGCAAAAAGTTGCGGTCTGGTAAACTCGAGTCTTCGATACATCAAATATCTTGGTACATTTGAAAGGAAGATTAATGTTATATATGTGTTTAACCGGTTTTATAATTTGAATTGCCCTATTTTGGATGATTTAAACTCTTTTATAACAAGAAATGAAGGTAGGTCGAGAATGAGGAGTAGGTCGTCGACATACGTTATTAGAGAAGCTAGGGGACTGTACCGTGTAAATAAGACTGTACACCATCGAGACATGCAGCGACTGTTATACCGAAAATTGCTCAAGTAAGAATCCCACCCTGACGAAGACTCCTGTTTAAAACAACACCAAACTCGGTGAAAGAACCCTTGCAAAGAACTCTAATTCGAGAAGATCCAAACCACCAACGCAACACGAGTACTACCCTCATTGGTTCCAAGCGTGGATCATACCATCATATGCTGACGCAATGTCTAGGGCTAACAAATATACTTTGTTACTAAAACTAGAAGAACTCAAAATACGAGACATAAGAGTGTGAACCACATGAACATTCAACCCTTGAAAAGTGCAAGCGGAGTTTTGATAGAGACTGTTTTGAGAATAAGAAAGTCGGGGGAGTGCAAATATGTGGTGCTTCAAGGAAGACACTGCTGGTCTTCCTCACAAATAAAGTGACTTGGGGCGAATGTGCGATTGGATACTTCGTCCGTGCAATCCTCGCGGTAATCCCTCCGACACTAAACCAGTCGATCGTGAACGTTAGGTGCGTCCAGTGCACTCCGAGCTGTTTCTAGTCTTTTCTCACCAGTGATTGGTTCTTCTCCTATAACGCGTTTTTTGTCTCACCGATATCTCACTAGAACCCACCTAATAATACACAGATGGCACTTTACACAACGGACTTCTACCGTGACCAATAAACCAGAAACAGTTTCTGGTTTATTGGTCACGGTACAAGTCCTTTGTGTAAAGTGCCATCTATGTAGTATTATAAATTTCCGTGACATGGGGATGTGAACTGGTTAGATGAATTTGCCTTCGGGCCGGATCACTGTTCCTATAGCCGGCTTCTACCAGACAATTGTAATGGTTTGCAAACTCTGTTCACAAGCCCCTCGCTAGCTCAGATGGTAGAGCGACTGCCTTGTAAGCAGAGGGTCCTGGGTTCAAATTCCGGCTGAAAAGCATTTTTGGCTATCAGTTCACTAATTATAAAATAGAACCCACCTCCCGAGCAGGTTCTGGTTAGTCCACACTAGTGAGGAATAACCAGGCATACGCCCTTCATAAAGTTCCTTCCGGATTATTTCTTTTGTGCGGTCAGATAATTGTTTAATTGTTTGTTATGAAGTCATATTTAATTATTTGTTATTAAGTCAGAGGCTAGGTGGATAATTGTAAGTTGTTGTGTTTAGTTATTTATTTTTAATTCACGTAGTATTAATAAATTGCAGCACAAGTCCTTAGGACTTTCTTTTTGCTGAAATAAGATATTAGTAATGTTATTTTATGTTATTTTCAATATTCTGGTAAAAATAAATAAAAAACCTAAAAAACCTAAAAAAGATACGCTAGTATAAGTGTAAACAGCGACAGTTACTTCTCGGTCTACGTTTAACCAGTTTTATTATCCATTTTCAATTCCCTTTGAGCCTGGCCATGCCAAAAACTGTTTAAAATCCCTCTGCCTCCATGTGTGCTTTACCCAAAAGTCTGTCAGTTCTGGCTTCCGACTTCAGTGTTGACTGCTGCTGCCTTTTCCACGGGTCTAATGCGCGACGCGCTATGAACCAAAAGCCTGTCGCTTATTCCCCCTTCAGATAACTCCCAAGGTCTAACGTGTGATTGCTATTGTTGCTCTAGCGCGTCTGACGGCATTTTGTCATTGGATTTTCTGAAGCGCGTATTGGTTTGGACTGGGGAGCAACCCACAGTGAACACATAAACGCCTTATAGGTAAAATCAGATGCCACCAGTGATTATTCCGCGGACAAAGAACGCAGCTATAATATAAGAAATTTTAATAAGTTTTGTCCTTCGCCCGCCTGCCGAGGAGAAAATAAAAGGCGCATTCTCGCCGTCCACAGAGGACTCCTCGGGGAATCGAAGGGAACGGCGAGAATAGAGGGAGTCACTCCACTCGGACTCCGCCTAGGAAAATAACGAGAACACGGGGAATGCTTCTAAAATGGATATTGTTCGAAAAAAAAAAATGCAGTTGAAAAATTAGTCTGGATCCACTTTATTTTGGGTTTTGTATATTCTGATTCTGTTTAAATAATTTTACATTGGACCAACACCAGCAAAAATTGATTCCCCTCCGAATCTGAAGGGGAGTCCTTTTTGGTGATAGTGATTCCCCGATTCCCCGAAGCATTCCCCGCCCGTGGGGACTCGCGAGAATACGGGGAGTCAGTCCCCGGGACAAACAAAAACGCGGGGACTCCTCAAGTGGAGTCCTCGGGGAACGGCGAGAATACGCCCATGGTATTTGACAAACAAGTTCAAAAGAGAATGCAAGATTTCGGCAAACCTTGATACAGGACAACGGATCTCACGCTGCTACGTTAGACTTACATCGCAACGGCAACCTCCTCTGAGCTGATGCTTTCCTCACCTTCAGACTCCAGGCGGTCGGTGCTTGAACCACGTCGCATACCGTCACCCCTGAAATTAACTAATTTTACGAAAAAGTCATCAGTAATTTTCAAATGCATCAATTCTTTTCCCCTTTCTCGGACGCTTAAGGATACGGGATCGAAAAGAGGCAGGCACGGCACGACAAAGTGTAGGAGGAACGAGTACTAAAAAGAGTCACGAAAACTATAAGGGATCTTTCAGGCCTCAGAGTGAGGGGCAGAAACAATGTTCTAACATACCGTGTTTTAGACTTTGGAGTTACGAACTCTCACTTACTTGCCTACTTATACTACTTGCTAATATCTTTTTATTACTCATGCCGTGTGCGCCATGCTGTGCCGTGCCTCTTTTTAGTCGATCCCTAAGGATACGTCACACTGTTTCCTGTTTGTCTTTCAGTATTCTAAAATAGTTGAGTACTTTAAACACAGGCTCTACTTTCAACAAATTACCCAAGACTTTGGCTGTTTTAAATCTTTCTCCAGGCCCGTTGACTTCTAAGGAAAAACATGCACAAATATAGACAACAGTTTTATGACGAGTGAGACTCTCGAAAACAATTGTCCGGAGCATTATACGCATCGACTATAGTGAAACAAGACAAGTGCAAAGATCTGGCTCATTGAGGGGTAGTGTTTGAAATTCGGTGGGGAGAGTTGAAGAGGGGTGCCGGAAAACTTTGAGGAGGAATACAAACCGAACTTGATGGGCAGGACATTCACAAGCCCTGCGTCTGTACTTAAGGATCAGGGCACTGTGTAGGGTGCTGAGAGTTGGAGAGGGGTTGGATATCTTGGGTTTATCCATTTATATGCCCCGACTGTGTTCGACCCTTGGCTGAAATACATGTTGACTACCCCCCCCCCCCCCCAAGTGCCAGAAGAGCTACCTTACAGCTCTTGTTTGGGGTAATAAATTGTTGTTTGTTTGTTGTCGTGTTTGATTATGATCAGAATTCGCCGTTTGTGTCGTTTTTATGGCACAGCCTCTGGCTCAAGTGCCATGTACCGATCGCAATTCCGTCTGTCGGTCGGTCTGTCCGTTTTTCTGTCACACTTGTTCGAATTAAGGTACTTCCAGATGTGCTAGGATGATGAGACTTGGCAGGCATACCAGGGACCCGACCAAATCAACTTGGTAATAATCAGTTTCCCGATCCGACTATCTCGGGGGTAGTGGAGGGTCGGGGAATCCAGAAAATTGAGTAGTGTGTAACTTTCGAACGGGTGATCGGATTGGAATGAAACTTAATAGTTGAACAGATGATATATTTCTGATGTCCCATTTTAAGTCCGGACCCGATTCGACAGCTATGCTGAGTTGGGGGGGGGGGCCAAAATCTCGAGAAAAGGTTATAATGGAGGGATCGGAGTGAAACTTGTTGGGAAGAATCGTTTACACAATTGTACTGGATCCGGACAATTGGGGTGGGTGGTGGAGGGGGGTCCCGGAATTCCAGAGATGGCGGTTTTGGGGGATTTTCGCGACGAAACTCGGCAGGCATATCAGGGACCCTATCAACCTGACTTGGAAGTACAAATTTTCTCGATCCGATAATCTTGGGGGAAGTGGAGGGAGGAGGAATCTGGAACACTGAGTCATTCGTAACTTTGGAATGGGTGATCGGATTCGAGTGAAATTTAACAATTGAACAGAAGACATGTCTCTGGTGATCTTTCTCATATCCGGGCTGGTTCCGCCAACTACTGGGGGGGGGGGATACGTTACCGGCTTAGATGTACTGGAGAGATTGGGATGGAACTTTGTGGGAATAACAAACAGATGCTCTGGATAAATCATTTACAGAACCGGATTGGCTCCGGCCACAGCAGGGGGAGTTGGAGGGGAGGGGGGCGGAATTCCGGTGATCGCGAGTTAAGGTACTTCCAGATGTGCTAGGACGACGGAGAGATTCGACAAGATTGACTTAGAAATCGTAATTTTCCAAATCTGACTATTCCTTAAAGTACCAATCTTAACCGCAAAGTAAGAAAAATACTGTTAAGCAAAATATACATTTTCATGGTCCCCATGAGCCCATTATCGTTTTTGCCTCAAGGGTTTTGCTTACGAAGTTCTAGCTCCCTGTAAGTGCGCATCTTAACCACAAAGTCAAAAAGTACTTTTGATCAAACGATAGGCTACATCTCAACCCATGATCATTTGCGCCACAAGGGTTTTGCTTAAAAATTTACTTCTCTAGCACCCTTAAAGTGCGCATCTTAACCGAAAAGTGAAAAAAATACTTTTGACCAAATGGTATATATTAATGATCCCCAAGGGCCGGTTACTGTTTTTGCCTCAAGGGTTTTGCTTGCAGATGAATTTCTAGCGCCTTTAAAGTGCGAATCATTACAGCCAAGTTCAAAAATAAAACCCTTTTTACCAAACGATACATTCTCGTGATTTCCAAGTCAATGATCATTCTTATCCCAAGGGTTTTGCTTACCAATGATCAGAACAAACCCACGAAAAGGCAAATTCTATATTTCATCTTCTGAACTTCTCGCTCGTGTTTCTTATATTTGTTTATTCTTTCCACTATGGCCAATCGGTCTGTTGGGAAAATTCATTCATTCATGTCACTATCATTCATTAGTTTCAATACTATCTGCTATTTACTTTACTACACTACTATTTTCAAATACTTATTATCTACCAGTAGATACTATGGAAGGGAGAGGGGGGGGGGGGGGGCAACAAACTAGGGTCTTACTTGAGAACGTAGAGAGCGAAGGTGGCTGCTCCAATGATGACCAGTCCGAGAACTACGCTCAGTGCGATGGTTGCAGCTAGGAGATCGTCGCTGCTTGCCGGAGTTTCGATTCCATGATCAGGTTGGCGGATTTCCCCGAGCTTCGACCACGAAGTTATGCTACTCGCTACTTCGTCGAAATCACTAAAAGTAAAATCTTGACGATTAATGACAATTCACTGAAAGATAAAAAATTTTAAAAAGTCACTTACGAGTCATAAGTACCATTGTATACTTATTACTTACTTACTTGAAGTTAATTAAGGTTGTTCATCACCATCCGGCAGTTGGCCTGCCTATTTGATACCATCTGTTCGTTTGACCGAAGTGGCTGCTACTTTGGCCATTCAGCCAAGGTGTTAAATTTGTCGCTATTTGCTTCTCAGAACAGTCAACTCTGTATTAAAGCTGTTTCCTTTTGGTATCTAGATGGCAGGCTCAGGCAGCCTATTCCAAGTGTCGACCATTCGCGTTGAGAAGAAGTCTGCCCGGGCTATTTTGTGGCTTGTATATATATAAAATAGAAAAAAACGAGTTTTCGGGTTTTTTTTCTTGATCAGCTAGTTACCCCTCCAAGATGATGCGAGGGATAAATACAATTTCGGATATTTCGGTTGCATTTCCGGCAAACCGTCCTCAGCGAATAAAAACAAAACCAAATCATAAAATCCAGCACAATAAAAAAAGGAAAACGATGCGGAACCAACAAACAATCAGACGATATGTAACTAAAAAACAGAAGAACGATGCGGACTGAACGACATGCAGATAAAATTAAAATAAAGAAAGATAAAATGTGCGTCTTCAAAGTGTATATGTCCAAATCTGTGATTATTTACAATTCTGAATTCTGTGTATATTACAGTTCACCATCCGTCTGGGAAAGCGCAAAAGCTTTCACCCAGAAAACGGCCCACTCCAAACATCCATAATATTTTTCACCACTTTGAATAAAACCTTCCACAGAACTAGCTGATCAAGAAAAAACAAGAGCTGGAAGCTCATATGACACTTGCAAGACTCAGTAAATAAGAAGGACGATGGACCCTTGGAAATCACGAGATTGTATCGTTTGGTAATTTTTTTTTCTGTAATCATCATAATCAAAACCCTTTGAGGCAAAACTGATCATGGGCTCAAGGGGATCATGAAAATGTAGGTTTTGCTTAAAAGCATTTTTTGTACTTTACGGTTAAGATGAGTCTCTTAGGGATGGTCGGATCTGGGAAGAGACAATTTCTAAGCCAATCGTGTCAACGTCCTAGCACATCTGGAAGTAGCCTACCTTAAACTGCGATCACTGGAATTCAAGACCCCCCTCCAACTCCCCCAGAGAGACCGAATCTGGTCCGGTTCTATCACTGATGTATCTAGAGCTTACACTTGTTCTTCCCACCAAGTCTTATCCCAATCGTTATATTTCAAGCGTGTCACAAAATTTCCGCTCCCCCCCCCCCGACTCTCCCACATTGATCGGATCCTGTCCGCACTTGGAATGGGACATCTGAGACACGAGCTCTTTCCAAATATCAAGTTTCATTAAGATCCGATTCCCGGTTCAAAAGTTATAAATACGTCAATATTCCGGATTCCCCTCCTCCACTCTCCCCACGGTAGTTGGATCAGGGAAATGACTATTTCCAAGTTAGTTTGGTCGGATCCCTAATATGCCTGCCAAGTTTCATCTTCCTAGCACATGTGTAAGCACCTTAAGTCGGGATCACCGGAATTCCGGAACCCTCCCTCCAACTCCCCCTACAGTGCTTGGATCCGGTCCGGTCTTGTCAACTATGTATCTAGGGCTTGTGCTTGTTCTTTCCACCAAGTTTCATCCCGATCCGTCCACTCTGAACATGTCACACGATTTCCGGTTCCCCCTCCAACTCCCCCCAAAGTCAGCGGATCCATTCCGGACTTGAAGTGTGACCTCTGAGACACGAGATCTTTCCAAATATCAAGTTTCATCGAGATCCGATTCCCCGTTCAAAAGCTATAAATGCGTCAATATTCCGGATTCCCCCTCCCTCCACTCCCCCACGGTGGTTGGATCGGGGAAGTGACTGTTTCCAAGTTAGTTTGGTCGGGTCCCTAATATGCCCGCCAAGTTTCACCGTCCTAGCACACGTGAAAGCATCTGAAGTCGGGATCACCGGAACCCTAACTCCAATCCCCCCCCCCCACAGGGATCGGACCCGATACGGTCTTGTCAACTATGTATCTGGGGCCTGTGCTTGTTCTTCCCACCAAGTTTCATCGCGATCAATCGACTCTGAATATGACGCACGATTATCGCCCCCCCCCCTCCAACTCCCCCCGAAGTCACCGGATCCATTCCGGACTAGAAGTGTGACATCTGAGACAGGAGATCTTTCCAAAGATCAAGTTTCATTAAGATCCGATTCCCCCTTCAAAAGTAAAAAATCCGTCAATATTCCGGATTCCCCCTTCCTCCACTCCCCCCATGGTGGTTGAATCGGAGAAGGGACTATTTCCAAGTTAGTTTGGTAGGGTCCCCAATATGCCTGCCAAGTTTCATCGTCCTAGCACTTCTGGAAGTACCCTAACTCGAGATGAGTGGCCTGACAGACCGACCGAACGACAGACCGAAAAGTGATTGGTATATCGCACTTGAGCGGAGCTGCAAGTGCCATAAAAACCCGAAAATCCCGTTTTTTCTATTTGAAATGAATGGTCAGCTTGGCTTCAAACTTTATATGCTTGTATATATTTTCTGAGTGGCCTAGTGTACGGTTCGTGGATAGTTTCTCGAAGAATTTATCAAAAGGCAGGTTCTCTGTCTTGGATTTCATCGTGAGAAAGCCTGGATCAGGTCACCTCGTTTGCGTCTGCACGACAGACTTGGCAACACTTTAGACGGTCTTCATATGGCTTCCCTTTTAAGACTGTCATCAATCTGATTACCCTGTTTTGAGCCTTGTCCATGGCTGTACAGTCTCCGATGTAGGATGCCCCCAGTCAATGTTGCCGTATTCGATGACAAGACGGACAAGGCTTTTGACAGTTCGGTGAGGGTTGCAATTGTGTAGTATATGAACGATCGGTAAATCAGGGACAGTATCCCGTTGGTTCTGTTGGCTGCCGCGTTGATTTGGAGTTGGAATTTAGGTCGTCGTCAATGATGATACCTGCACTTTGAACACTTTGTCGAACTTTCAGTTTTGTTTGTCCCTACTAAAACAGCCAAAAGGGAATGATAAATTGTTAATAAGATTTTTTGTGAGGTGGCAAAATAAGGTTAAGGAAATGATTTGAAGACTTGGGATTACTAGAACCCCTCCAGGCCAGCTCCAGGCAGGGTCTAGATCTAATTATAGTTCTTTGGATCAGATTCTATTTTGAATGTATTAGCTCGGAAGTATACGCGGAAAAAAGATGGTAAATTAGCTTGTAGCATTTTTAGACTTGAAATCAGCTGAGAATCTGTTTAGAGCCGGACTGCCGTCCCCTCCGTGTTGCCTGTTACTTAAAATGTGCGAGGGTTAGAGTTGGTCGTCAGGGGTCATGGGTATTGGTATTTAAGTCCAAGATTGGACTCGAAACAGGGATGCACACTTTCCCCAAAACTTTTCGTATTGTATTTAATGTTATTAATAGTTACCTTTTGAAAGAACTACCCCCCTAGGTAGTATAGATATAATTAAGTTATGCATGTTCTTATTCACAGATGATATTGTACTGGTTGCTGATAGCAGTAATAAAAAAAAAAAAAAAATATCAGCTAAGAACCAAATCTTTTTTTTTTTTTTTTTTTTTTTTTTAAATCGTCTTAAGTGAAAAAAAATTCAAAACAATATAACAAAATTGAAATATAAAAAATGCAATATTGCATAATATTAAAGAAGAATTTAAACAATTCTAAAAGATAATATTACAATCTAAATAAGATCCTTATAAATTACGTTCTTAATATTAATTAAAATAAAATTAGAAAGAAGTAATATTACCGGGTCTTATTATAAAGAAAGAGCATTATTATTATTTTTTTAATCCCGCGTAGCATCTTTTCTATAAAATAATCCTGTTTTTGAATTTTTGGGCTACAACTCCTCCTCCTCTCGGTGACGTTAATATTTTCTTAAACTCTTTAACGTCACCTACTCTTTCCGTAACAAAAAAACAAAAAATTTATACTTCAAAACCATAATCTTTATTTCTATCATTAAACTATTTATAAATTTTAAATTGCAAATTTAAATTTTATCTTTTTTTTTTCAAATTTTTTAAATCCCACCTCCACTCCTCTCAGTGACGCAACTTTCTTTATTATTACAAAATCAAATATCTTATCTTTATACGTCACCTACACTTTACTCATACACTAAATTCAAATTATTTCTTATTTCTTACTTTAATTAATTATCAATCTTTTAATTTTATTTGAGCAGTTAAACCAAAAAAAAAACAAAAAAGAGCCGTATCCTACAATCAATCTATAACATTCACATTAAAATAATGGCTCAGCCGGTATCACAGGGTGCCCCTCCAGCACAGGGAACCCCCTCCACCGTGACCAAAATTACCAAAAATAAAATAAAATAAAAATCCTAAAGAGCCGTATCCTACAATCAATCTATAACATTCACATTAAAATAATGGCTCAGCCGGTATCACAGGGTGCCCTTCCAGCATAGGGAACCCCTTCCACCGTGACCAAAATTACCAAAAATAAAATAAAATAAAAATCCTCTTACGGCTCTTAACCACTTTACTAAACCCTCATTCCAACCTCCCAACCCCCCAATAAAAGACCTAAAAATAAAATACTCTATCTCAACAAAAAATCAACACAACTATATAACAAAACACCATAAATCATACGTAGATAGAGGATTTTATTCCCCACTTTTTCACATTTATTTAACCATAATTTTAACTGCTCAAATATTATCAAACATAAAAAGTATCTAAATTATATTTACAAATTTTAAAATCTTTAATAATTATTTCTTTACAATTTTTTTTTTTTTTCACAAACTCATTTTACACAGCCAGTCAACATCTAAATGGGATTTCCATTTTAGACCTTCACACATCACCTTCAAGTAATTCACGAGCCAGTAATTTAGCTTTATTTTGTCGACCCACTTTTTCCGTTTCCTTGTTTTCCATATGATCACGCACACACATACGGCAAGGACACATAGTGCCTTTTTTCTTTTCTCATCTTTGTGCGAAAAAGAGAGTTTCAGCACCCTTTTCCTTTGTTCTGTCGTTTCAGCATTTACACCTTCTTGCCGGAAAACTGCAAAGAGGTCTGAGCACACGTTTCCACTTGCCGGGCATTCAACGAACTCGTGTAATAAACCGTCGGTTACTACTTCATGGCAGAATGTGCACTCCGGGGGTTCGGAGCGTAGCATCCGGCTAAGTCTGTTTCTGTAGGGCAAAATCCCGTGTATTATGCTAAAGGCCAATTCTTTATGTAGTTGTTCACATGGTAGATCGTGCAGGTTCGAAAACGAAAAGCTCGAAATCGAATGAAGGATCTTTCAATTTAGCGTTAAAGCTGACGGGGTCAGTATTTGTCAGTGTTGAAGCTACAATTTGTTTCAAATCATCTTTGCCACTAGCTGAAAGTGCGCCGGCTTGCTTTAGTTTCCTAAGGTCACTCACGGAACACTGTAGGGGGACTGGTAATTTTGTTGACATTTCGTCAGCGGTTTCATCTTCTATTTGGTTAATAACCGGGAGCAACCACTGTCGCACTAGCGTAGACGGGGCTTCATCTTTTACTATCAACTCACAAATATTCCTCAAGAAAAGAGATTTACACGTGACTCTGAAATCCAAAACGCCAAGCCCACCAAATTTTAACGGAACATATAGCATTTTCATGCTTAGTTTCTCTAATTTTCCCATCCACACAAATCTCCAGATCGTTCTCTCGATTTTCTTTGCTTGTTCTTCGGGGAGAGGGTACACCGGGGCTAAGTAAAATAGGTGAGGTAGGCAATACGTGTTTATAAACAAAGCTCTGTCAAATGCTGTTTCGAGGAGTCCATTCCTTGCTCCGTTGATGCTCCCAGTTATCCTAGCAACTTTCTCGTTCCATAGTTTTTCTACTGACATCAGTGGCTCAAAAGTATTACCCAGAATTTTCGTCCGGGCAACTTCTGGAAGCCAGCAATTTGCTAGCACGTCTGAATAATCACTGTTGGTGTTAAGCGGTAGGATGTTGGTTTTCTGTTTATGAACCTGGACATGGAAATGTTTCTCAAACCACAGAAGACCTTCACAGACCTTTTTCACGTCTTCAACGGATGTTGTCACAAAGTTACCATCATCGAGGAACGCAGCGCATTTTAGGTGTCTATGAGAACCTAGTTCTAAGCCAACAATTCTCTCCTCAACATATCGGAAAAGGGGGTCGATGTAGAGTTCAAATAGTGCTCCTGAACAAGGGTCTCCTTGTCTGAGGCCTTTTTCCATATTAACCCTTCTGGTTAGCCCACCATTAACTTTAATTACTAGCTGTGGGCGTTTATACAGCATTTCAAACTTTCTTATAGCCTTCCTCGAAAAAAGCATCTTTCTTTTCATCAGAACCCGCAATATTTGACGTATCACCGAGTCATATGCTTTAACGATGTCAGCATCAATAAGGGCTAGGAGGTCCCACTCTGTAACCTTTTTTTGTATCATTTCGTCCCTTCTCATGATAAGGTCTCTGATAACGCTTAAAATATGTTGGGCTCTCCTTCCTTTCAAAGCACCATATTGATAATCGCCTACCAACAAGATAAGCACTTCTTCCAGTCTTTTTGTCAGCACTTTGCTGCATATTGTGTAATCGCAATTTAGCAACGCGATAGGTCTCCAGTTTCTTAAATCACTCTCACCCTTCTTATGTATCAACGATACAACCCCCACTTCCTCTTCAGGGTAGCCCTTTTCTACAAACTCATTCATAACTTCAACAAGAAAATCACCTAGTACTCCCCAGAACTTCTTATAGAAATCATACCCCAACCCATCAGCTCCTGGGGATTTACCCACTTTCAGATTTTGCACCACCTTCTCAACCTCGGATCTAGTAAACTTGTTCTCTAGCTTCTCATTCTCAGCTTCTGGAACTGTTTTTCTACACTGGAAATCACTAAAAATGGCGGAAGTTTCACTTAGTTCTGGCCTCTTATATTGATATACGTAATTAGAACCTCTTCTCTAATTTCACGGGCATCAGATGTCAGTTGTCCGTTCATTTTTCTTACTTGCTGAATAAAATTTTCATCCCTGTTCTTCTTTGCTCTAATTTTAGCTGCTATTGTTAACTGTCTCACTTCATCAACTTCACTTAGACGGTTTAGGATTTTAAAACGATCAAAATCACTTTCTTCAACTTTTTTAATTTGTTGTTTTACTACATTAAATTCGAACCAGACGTCTTTTCCAGTATCAGCTTCAGCTTTCAGGTCGTAGAGTACATGGTACAGGTAACGTTTAGAGCTGGCATCTTGCCGCTTTGACTCTAGCTCCATGTGTTTAATTAAAGCCCCTATCTTCATCTTAAATTCTAACCAGAAGGTCATCTTGTCACTATTTTCAATATATTCACTTAGGAACTCTTCTACTTTTCCCCTGATCTTTTCACAATTTTCCTTATTCTTTAACATATTTGGGTCCATTTTCCAACACTTTTTCCCTGTACGCCGTGGCTCTTTTCTACCTTTTTAAAGTCTGTGATTAGAGCCGTGTGGTCGGAAAAGGTACATACCACATTCGATATTCCCGAGATACCTCCGAGTAGGTCTTCAGTGCAGTATACTCGGTCCATGCGACTTGCCCCTCTTCGGTCGATCCTTGTAAAAGCAGTTTTAGCTTGCTTTTCGTTCCACACATCCTTCAACTTGAAAACTTTTATCAGATCCGAAAGCTCGTCACTCATTCGGCTTTTGTTTGTCTTTTTGTTCACAGTTTGCAGATCCCTTTCTTGCACTACACAGTTGAAATCACCCAGTAGGATCACCCAAGAGGGCCTCAAGTATTTCGGTAGTTTCTTTCTAATCAACTCTTCACGCTCACGGAAGTTATTTGTCCCCGAAGGTAAGTGCACGTTCACCACTAGGACTCCGTTCACTAGCAAGCTCCCCACATTAACATTACATTACAGAACCAAATCTTTTAATGCGATTTATCTTTCTTTATTAATGTTATTTCTTTTTTCGTTGAAATAGTTTGGACTGCTACAAGAGTAATAAAAAAAGGCCGGACGCCTGACCCTTACGGGGAAACGGCGCAAAATTAACTGATATTTAATATTCTCAATATTCAAACGAATAACAGTTTGTGACTGCAACTTTTTGTTTCTTTGCTTAAATTAATATTAGAGCTTAGTCCTCTTCATGTACATTTACTTGATGCGTCTTTATATAGTCATAGTCTTCGCCACTGTGTAAAGCTAGCCAACGTGCAAAGTAACTTACAACTATTGTATTAGCGGGACTCTGATCTAAAACTTCCACAGAACACAGTAGAATTCATAATCCCAGAATCCCCCCTCTAAATTTTCTCACACGGTTACCATTTCTTGTACGCAATTTACTCTAAAGGATCGAATTGTCTTTTTAGCGACCCTATCCTTCCGAGTACAATGGAAGTTTGAATAAAAATACCATTAATTTCTTATAAATATATTTACCTGATCGGGAGACAGCAAGCTCGACATTTATAATTGTGTGTGTTAGCTTCGGTAATCAAGTCATCGTCATCGTAGTCTTATATCTATGGCGGTCGGTCTCACGCTCGTTGAAAATTGAAAACTGGCTGGTATTTTAGCGACTAGGCAAAACTCAGTCAGAAATATTTGGTTTCAACCAGAGCAAAACAACACTAGGAAGTAGCACCAAGACCTATGCTTTCCTTTCTTTTAAACGGGCCATACTCGTGGCGCCGCCCTCTATCCTTGCGGCATTTAAAGCGAGACAAACTTGCGGGTTTAAAAAATTCTAGTAAACCTAAGATGCAGTCTGCAGACTTCGAGGAAACAGGGGAAGTTGTATCTTTTTTAAGCTGTGTTCAGAATAGGAATTTATTGGAGCCAGCGCTTGTGCACGACCGATCGAGCTTCAGCAGGGACGTTCATTATCGCTAGTGGTGCTAGTTTCATACTGCTCTTCCTGTGTCTGCCACTTATTTCAAGTTTGATGCTACTTCCTACTATTACTTTGCTCTGTTTTCAAGATTCTGTGAAGAGATGAGGAATCAATGAAACGCAAACTACGGAACGATGAGCCCAGATTACACCCCGGGACAACATATTTCATAAATTCCTCTCTGGCGACCAGTGGTCATTGCCTTTGTACACATAAGGAGAAGCTGATTGGCTGAAATTTTCTGGACACCATCAATGGGAGCCTGTCACGATAGTCATACCCCAGACGTTTAAAAAGCCTATATCAAATGCTGGGACTAACAACTGTATAGCCTACCCAAAAAATCTATGATCGACCAAAAAGAGGCATGGCGCAGAAGGCACGAGTAATAAAAAGATATTAGCAAGTAGTAGAAATACAAAAGTAAGTGAGAGTTCGTACCACCATGCCTAAGAGAAGGCACGTTAGAACATCGTTCCTGTCCCTCAGTCTGAAGCCTGAGTGTTCGAGCCTCACTCATGCCTCCTACACTATCTCGTGCCGTGCCGTGCCTCTTTTTAGTCGATCCCAAAAAATCTTTGGTAGAGTGATACTCTGATTTTACTAAGAGACAACATACCTCATAAATTTTTCTCTGGTGACCAATTGCTCGCCTTGGTACGCATATATGCTAAGAAGAAGCTGACTGGCTGAAAGTTTCTGGACACCACCAATCGGAGAAGCGCTAAGGAGCTCAACTGGATATCCAAGTTTCAAAGTCAGTTCGTTAACAACCGCTTTTGGGGTGATAGAAGACGACCCTTTGGCTGAGACGGTCATGACCGAGACGTATTCATCAACAATAAATCGGACCTAGAATAAGGAGTTGACCGTCCTTTAACAGCATACATTTACGGCATCGCTGCTCTTTCCGATACTAGACCAGAAACTCAGAATAGTCTAAAAGAAGGAAAGGAAAGGCGAATCTTCCGCAGTGACAATTTGTTTTATAACAATAAATTGTTATAAGAGAAAAATGCTGGGTTAGTCAGCGTTGACCGAAGCTGTTCAGTGGGTGGGCCGTAGGCTTGTAGTGAACTAGACTTTACGGTAACGTATCTGGATAACGTACATAACTGGAAAACCGAGTATTTACAGCTCGGTAGCCGAGGTGGGTTTCAAGGGTGTGTGCATTGTATCGATGGTCCGTCGTAACCCCTTTACGCGGACCAACCAGAGAAACCCTTAGAACTCTCGAGTACGAAATGTAAATAATGTACTTTGAAAAAGGTAAATAATAAGATTATGCTTAAAGAACTGCTCCGACCCAGAAGAGATCTGACAACACAACATAAAGATGTTATGTTGCTCAGACCAGGCTTACCCTAACCGACTAACTTGAACAAACACACCTGAAGTCAAGACCTTAACCAACCGAGCTGGACCAGACCTTATAAGCCACGACACAGCCCAACACCTACACCGTCACTCTGACCAGTGTTTCAAGCAATCTGAATCACAACTAATGGTTCGGCTTGGCCGTGTGTCTCTTATAAGGCTGGTAAAGTTAGATTCGAGGCCCATGGTCTTTTTCAAGGAGAGCCAGAGACTTTCAGATTTATAAAAAATCGTTACAAAATAATGGTTCGGCAAGGTATACATTTGGGCATGCAAAAATCAGGCCAAAAGAACCAAGTTGTATTAATAAGGAATTCACTTGGAATCCTTTCGATTCAATTACTTTTCCACAAGTCCGTTTTCTAGCTTGAGCCTGACTTGGACCCTTGCCAAGAAAGTCCGACCATAGCTCTTCTAATAAAATTCAGCTGACGCATCCGTTTTGCACCCTATTGCTTTGAGTTTGTGCAAGTATGCACTGGAATCTTTAATTCGCTCGGGCAAATCTTTTTTTCGGTCCAGTTGGCCAGCAAATGAACACCGTCCAGGTTCAGGTTCATTTTATTGATTTTACTGCCTCAACAAAATAAAAATTTGCACATATCCGGCAGAGTGCGGAGCGCGAAAAGGCCAGACCTTAAGACCCCAGACCCTAAAATTTGTAGCCTGCATAGTAGTATGGTAGTAGTACGAAAACGTTGCATGTAATACTATGTAATAGCAAAGAATACTATCATTTAATGTGCCTCAGACTGGTCCAATCTTATGTAGTAGTATCCAGCAGCATCCTGTCTTGCCATAGTAACATCCAGTCTTGCTAATAGTACCATATAGTAGTATGCAGTAACACGGTAGCCTTGAAGTAGAAGCATGTAGTAGCATCGTTAGTACTGCATGCAACTTTTTCGTACTACTTCATAGTACTATTTTGAGATAAATTTTTCATCGGGCGAAGCTCCGAAGTCCCACCGTTCCATCCTCAGAAACTCCATCTTGAGGATCGATGGGGGGGGGGGGGGGTACTTCCGCTAATTTACCGTGACCAATTAGCTGTAACTGCAGGTATACTCACTTCTGTCGTCTGTGTTTGGGCCCGTGGCGGTGTTCCTTTGTCTTGTGCTGTAACGTCAATCTTACATCCGGAACCGCATTCGGTCGCTGCATCACGTTTGGCGTAGAGAACTCCTTCAACGTCATCAATGTAGAAATATGGTGATATGAGCGAGTACACAATCTCTGCGTTCACTCCAGAGTCTGCATCCACGGCCTATGGAAGAAAGATGAGCTATCAGCTGGCATCGAAAGCTGAAACAAATTCTCTTCACAGGGTTTTAGGAGAGCAGCCCCAAGACGACATAGTATTTAGGATTTGAAGTATACCAAATAACCACTTTATGCAATGGGTCGGCGTGCCCAGCCTTTTAGCATGTACTAGCCGGCGTTTGAAAGCCTATATCAAATGCTGGCTGTAACAAGAGTTTGGCATAGCCTTTCCAAAAATCAGCCATTTGTGGTTGATTGGACAGATCACTCTTCGGCCCACCCTTTTTTTCTCCTCCCCCCCCCCCCCCCCAGAAGGTTAGTGGAACTTAATGACTTTTAGGGAATCTACCGGATTACTGCTCAGGGAACCTACCGGAATTTTGCTCAGGGAATCTACCGAAATCTTGCTCAAGGAATCTACTGGAACTTTTCTCAGGGACTTTACTGAAGGCTGGATCACGGGAATCTACGAGAATTTTGGAATCTACCGGAATTTCGCTCAGGGAATCTACCGAAGCCTTGCTCAAAGAATCTATCGGAACTTGTCTCAGGGGATTCACTGGAAGCTGGATCAGGAAATCTAGCGGAATTATCTCCACGGAATCTACCAGAATTTGGCTCAGGGAATCAACCGGAATTTTGATGCTTACCGGATAAGTATAGACAGACAACACAGCATACCGGAACATTCATCGGGAGATTCCGGTAATCTCCTAAGTTTCTATAGCTTTCAAGAATTAGACACCTACTGAAATTTCCATTATTTCCAACTAGAAAATACTATTCCAGGAATAATATCAGGTTACCGTCTACTCCAGTTTTGACAGCTTTCTCGGCTACTTTCCGGGGATAATCCAGGAAGAGTTAAAAAAAAAAACGAGTTAGCCTTGTTCCGACATCTCGAAAGTCGCAAGGAGAGCCTCGAAACATACACAAATGTTGAAATATATACGAAGTCTTTCGTGAACTGAAAGATGTCTTACTCCTAGTAGGGACAGCATTCAAGCTGGCTAAGACAATCCCTGTTACTTTGTAGCAACATTAAGTTGGTTAATACCACTTTGCGTTCAACAATTGTCGACCGGCGTCTGTTGCTAATCGCATGTGAAACCGGTCTAATTGACGAATGTGAAATTAGAATTGGAAGAACACGAATAAAAAATGTGTAGGGTGGGTTGAAGGTCGAAGACTTTTTAATTTTAATTGATAATCTTAAACTTTAACCGAATAGGGCGGAGATCCAACAGTCCAGTAACATTTCACTTGTTCACTAAAATATCTGAAAACCCGATAAAAACTCGTTTTCTCCGTTATCCGGGGATAATTGATTTCATAAAAGGAACTTATTCGTTCGGTTTTGTGGTATCTCTATGTGCTTGGCCCCTCTATGCTTGAAAGAAGCCATAGCCGAAGAACAAAATAAAAATACCAGATTCACTGCAAGACATGTCCTAAAATCAATTTCCTCCGGGAGTAATTTTTCCGATGTAGCATCCTTTTTCAAATTCAAACTCTCCGCGTCTGGATGAATTTTGGTTTGTCGTGGAAACAGCACACGCTCTGAACGTTAATACCAGAGCCCGGGTGGAAAAATACGAAATCCTAAGAATAAAAATATAAAATATATTTCAGTGGATTCAGATACCAGATTTGTCAATAAGCTTCAGTTAAGCTTTAACGAGTCTATTTTTTTATTGTTTGTAACACAGAATCAAAGTCAGAACACAACAGTATTCTAGAGTTTCTGCAGAGATGGTCACTACAGAGAATTTCCGGTAACTCCTCGTGAAATTCCGGTAAAACTCCGAAAAGTTACGGTAAAATTCTGAAGCCGCATTCTCCCCCCCCCCCCCCCCCCCCTATCAGGAAGGTGTCGGGACGCTAGATCCCTGGTCGTGGATCTAGTTGACAGTGGGCGACTGGGAAGCAAGCGAAATCTGAAAGAGACATCATAAAAGTATTAATGAAGAGAGACATTATTTTTTTCGTTATTACGAAACGGGAGGTTTGCTTTACTCTACAGAAGGCCCAGACATTTTGAAGTCTGGAAGATGAATCCTGGCTTTAAGCGTGATGCGGTGGATAGTTTAACCCCTCGAACACCTTTCCTTGAAGTCGGTGACTGCTACTTACTGCAAATTTATAGAGCGGTGCCGGAACAGATTCATCAAAGCCCGAGGCTGCTGGGTAACCAATCATGACCGGTGCGGTGACAAAAACTGGACTGTTGTCGTTGACATCTTCGATTTTAACTAGGGCAGTGGCACGGCTGTACTCCGAGATTCTCGTCTAGAAAATAATGGTTGCTGGTCACTCGATGAATGAATGAATGAATTTATTGCACGAAAAAACCCAAGGGGTCATGGCAACAAAACAAAAGGAAAACACAACAAACTACAAAAATCGCTCTCTATGGGACAAGCCAGCGCGGAGGAATCTAGCCACCTCACGGATATCCCCCATATGTGTACTTCCAAGCTTTTCTAGTAGCAAAAAAACAAAGGTCCGCCGACAATAGTGCAAAATATGTAAAAAAGACTATGCTTTATTTTGAATGTTAAGTTTGCTCACTTCATCACTCGATACAGGTGTCACTCTGCCACAAGCAATCGGTCAATTCCCGATGAAAAATTTGTAGACTGCGAAAACGTTGCATGTAATACTATGTAATAGCAAAGAATACTATCATTTAATGTGCCTCAGGCTGGTCCAATCTTATGTAGTAGTATCCAGTAGCATCCTGTCTTGCCATAGTAACATCCTTTCTTGCTAATAGTACCATATAGTGGTATGCAGTAACACGGTAGCCTTGAAGTAGGAGCATGTAGTAGCATCGTTAGTACTGCATGCAACTTTTTCGTACTCCTTCATAGTACTTACTTTGAGATAAATTTTTCATCGGATGAGCCGAATATCTTACAGTTGGAAAAGGTAGTCGAATGAACTATTTACATCTGACAGTAATACAACAAGTACCAATTTATTCAGACAATCAGTAAAATTAGAAACTGAAAATTTGCTGGAATCAAAATGCAAAACTAACGCCACCCAACGTGCCATGCCTACGAGACTTCGAGTATAAGTACAAGTAATATAAGTAAGAGCATAAGTAATACGAATCTTCGAGTGTTCAGATAAAGACAAAGACACGCACCACTTACCTTAGCCTGCTAAGGACTGGGATAATGTTTGTTCCTGACTCCTTTTCAAACGTATAAAAGTTGAATGCTTGAATTTTCAGGATTGAAAATTATATTTTTGGGTTTTATTACGTTTTAAACCCAAAAAATTTTTAAAGGACACCTGAACAATGAAACCATACTTGAACACACCTTGGAGAATGCATTTACAGATTTGGCCACGGAGAGCATTCTTCTCCTGAGCGTGACGTTTTCAAAATAGAGATATTCGTTTCTGGAGGTTTGCACATGCAGACTCCAAGAGAAAAAGCGCAATTCGGATCATTCAAATCTTGTACAGCGCTTGCCGGATCGTATTGGAATTTATTCTAGATATACGTTTGGGCTTAACTGGTTAAAAAATATTCCAGAAGAAGGGTTGATTGGAGACATTTGTTCATTTCTAAAACTGTTCGGTACTGAAATAAGGACAGATGCAAAATGGAGCAAAAATCATAGCTTGGAAACACTATTTCGTATTTGGATTGGGTTCTCTGCAGGCAATGTTAAGGGAAGTCATACAGATAGGGATGATTCTTGGTACTTTTCATTCAGGTGTCCTTTAATATGTTAATGTTAGTGAAGAAAATCTATTTAAGAGACTGATAGGTTATATTAAATATTGTTAGAAAAATAACTTTATGAAATTTAGTCAATAATATCTGTAAAATATTATTATGTAGATGACATTAATAAGGAAAAATTAGATTAAGTTAGGTTTTATTGTCAGCGAGACAGGAGACGTAGTATCAAGCTGGAGGCAAGTCCTCCTTAAACTATCTTTTGAAATCTTTTTTAAGTTTGAAAAGCGGGAAAATTGCCACTTCAAAGTTTATTAAACTTGTTCAAAAAATATTTGCTTCTGATGAAATTCGTAAGTTAGAGGTCCTGTCCTACCTAGTTACTGCTTTAAAAGACCCCTCTTACTTATTTTGCGTTTTAGTTTATCCATATCTCCTTTGTAGAATTATAAGCATCTGAAATTTCAGCCTTTCTCCATTGCTCCCTACCTGAAAATTTTAAGCGTTTTATCCGCTTAGCCGAGATTTGCTAGGCACGCAACGTAAACTTCGCCAAAACCTTCAAGGTCCGCCGACAACCCTTTCACGCATAAGGACATGATGAGCTTCAAACTGTTGTTTTTCATTTTGGAAGACATGGTAGACCATCAGGTCTATCAAGCTCTTTTCATTCAGTTTTCAAATATTTTGCGGCCACCCGTGATGTCGGAGAACAGGGAGGTGGATAGAGGTGACAAGCGCTTTTTCCAAGCGATTTCACGTGGATCATGGAAACATCATTTCTAGTGAGAGTTAAGTGCTTGAGTCTACGTCCCTAGCCGTTCAATCCAGTTTCCGAATATCTGTACGTGAAGTCTCCACGGGAGAAAACACGAGAATGTTTGGTGCTGCTAAGTCGGCTGCAATTCTTCGAAAATATTTCGACACTTCTTGGTAAAATCAGGGTCAGTCTTCAGGGTCAGAAAACTCTATGGGTCATAGATCTTAGCTACGGCATCTTTAGAACTTTGTTTGCCCTTGTAGCTTCTTTTTTCTTCTCCTTCAGAATGGAGCAAACTCGAGTGGATACGTCTGTACCTTCACTCCTGACCAAAACATGTTAATTAACATCAGTTACATTAATTTATATTCAAACTTAATTCCATCAAAGTCATTGACAAATTTGTCATCCCATATTTCCCTCTTACTTTAAAATCCACGTTATTTTATATTTTAATTATGGCAGCAAAAACGGAGAATTTCAATCAGGTAGCCTATCCTGATAACATCCACGAACAAATAGAATAAAACTCCCGCAAGAGGTTCTGAATCAATGAAAAAAGCAAAATATCGCTGATCAGCTACAGAATTCGACATGAAAATTTTAGTTTTCAACCACAACAAGAGTAGATATACAAAAATACCAAAGAATTTAAAGAAACGTACCTGGCTTCGAGTTCGAGCCTCAACGGTGATTCGAATCTCTTTCTCCTTTTCGTCCACAAAGCTTTCGTAGTCCACCGTTTTAACGGCAGAGATATAGCCAGTTCTGTTGTCAATAGTGAAGTACTTATCTGAAAATAAAAATGATTTTTCAGAACAGGAGCTGGACCGATCGACGTGTCGTCACACTGTCAGAAGTTTCATAAAAGATAACACGAGGATGCGCGGTTTCAACAGATAATGCGTAACAGATAACACTTTGGATGTTATCTGTTGTGTTTGAAAACTTTATGCATGGAATGCTATGCGTAACAAGCGTAGATAGGAAGAGCCAAAAAAGCATCTACTGACTTTATTCCTTATCGTCATGATGTCGGAAAACTCAGCAGATACTTTTTGGCAGTTTTTCGGTTCTTCCTGATGGTAACGCTTATTATACATAACATTTTGAAACACAACAGATAACATCCGAAGTGTTATCTGTTCCGCATATCTGTTGAAACCGCGCATCCTCGTGTTATCTGTTATGAAACTTCTGACAGTGTAGCCACTTTCGATTTGGTGTACATCAATTGCCCGAAGTCGTGGTGCCTGGCCGGTACTGGCCCCGGTTGGCACGTGTTAGAAAACTGAAATCAGCATATTTTCAAGCGTTAAAAGATGAATCGTTTAACTACCCGCTCCCTAACTGACAACTATACTGACTACTAAACATCTCTCATTGCAAGGTCACTGCAAATCCGAGTAAGACAACAAGTTAAAAAACCTTCATATATGGCTGGTTGCACCCCGGATATGTAGTAATCGACATTAGTTGGATTTGCTACGGTGACTTGTACAAAGTTCTGAGCCAAGACCCCTTCCTTCAGATCCGACGGGAAGAGAACTTCACTGAAAAGCGGATCCCCGCAGTTGGCCCCAGGAACAACTTTCACGAAAACCTAAAAAAAAAGGAAAATCACATAAATTAGCAAAAGAACAGGTGGTTAAAATGGGGATGCAAAAGGAAAGCTGAAATAACAGAAAGCCCAAAAGTCATCACAACATACTAAAACGAAACTATTGTTTCATGATTACGCGACACTCATTACGTCATATGTTTCTTTTTTGTAGTTCTTAAAATTTCACTGAAAAGGGCTGAAATAGGACGATCTAGTTACCCATCACTTTTTCACTTAAAGAGGCTTGAAGACCTGATGAAAATGCGTTACTTCGTTGCTATGCTATTCACGTATAACTGATTTTCAAATAGTGGAATTTCCCTGTAAGATTTGTGGTACTTGTATGCGCTTGTACCTGTGTTGTACATGGTCACTAGACACTGAAAAGCTGCGCTTCGGCTGAGATTCAGATTTTCCGCGCCATAGTAGAATTCTGCGTTGTGAGGACGGACGTAGATATTCTGAACGTCATTCCAGTGTAAACAGTCAAAAATTAAAAAAATCACTTTAAATAATCCAAATAATGCAGTAACTTCACTTAAATGATACAAAAATAAGTTGGCTTTTTAGTCAAACTTTAAGTAGTTCAGTATGCTGTAGTTCTTTTGAAATTTCAAAATTGACTGATGTTCTCATGATCGAAGTTCCAGATTTTTGATTAGCATGGTTATCACAACTATCATACAGACTACTGCGGACAAACAAATCATGTACAAACCGAATGTGAAAACAAAACCCCGCAGCTGAGTAAAAATAATTCAGTTAGTTCAGATATGATAAAAAATAAGCTGGCTTTTCAGTAAGGCTCTTAGAAAGTCAAAGAATAGGAATACTTACATTTGTTCTGTCGGCACTTCCTCCCGCAGTGGCAACGGCAGAAAACAAATAACTCTGGGGAGTTGTTGGTAATGATTGTGTAGTGCTAATTGCTCCCGTGTTTGAGTTGATGGTGAACTTGCCAATCGCAGTACTGCCTGCTGCGCCTAGAAGAGAAATAGGCTACTGTCACCACGTCCAGTCAACACCACAAAAACGTGGCTGCCCAAACTGCTATAAAACTTGTACCATTTGAAAGATCCACTTCAAATTATGCGAAAAAAGCAACAAAAATTTCTGTCGAAAATTTTTCTCTTACTCATAACCTATATTTAGCGGTTAAAGAGTTAATATAGTTTAACGCGTGTGTATTTTATTTTTTTGTATATTTAAGCATTATTTGGCCAGATTGTTTTTTTGTAGTATTATACGTTGGGCCAATTTGTCTGCATTTATTTCGTTTTATACTCTCCGATCTTGGAGGTCATTTGAATTTGAATTAGAAACACAGAAACGATCATAAACACGAAATCAGAAGCTGGGATACCCAGGGCATGAACGGTAAATTTCTGGCTTCATAAGGCATAGGACTTTACAGTAGTTAAAGACGTTCTGAAAATACGCTGCTTCTGCTAAAACCAACTTTAACCTCTTTTTCTTCTGGCACATCACTTGTCCCTTCCAAGGGGGCCCAGAGCTACCCAGGAAATACAGAAAAATAGCCACAAAAAATCGGTTTCTCACCGGAATCGTGACATCTGGTTGCGCCATATCAGTTGACCAAGGTCACTCATGAAAATTGAACCCTTTTTAACCCGAGATAATGACCCAATGTTCGAGATTATAATGTCTCCAAGGCGCGTTTGATCCTACGTCAGCTGTGTGTCTGAACTCTGAACATGACGAGATACATTAATCTTTGAAACTGGCGTCGAATATCACTCTATGATTTATTCATTTCATTTCATTTATTTCTGACCTCCAAAGCTGGCGAGTATAAAAAGGAAATAAGAACACAACACGGCCAAAAATTGCATTAAACGTGGCCCAACACTTGCACAATCAAATACTCAACAAATTTTGAAAAAAAGAAATAAAAAGGAACATACCATACTAACAGACACAATCTAATTCAAACCTTGACCCAGGTTGTGCTTTAGGCTATCAAGCTTCATCATGAACTTGGCGTGTTTTTGCTTCAGGATTTCAACCGGATTTTTCATATTATAATCTTTCATCATCAAAGAAGAAGATTCAAATTTCGAAAAACGACATAAGAATTTCCCAAATTTAAAAAAAGTTGTTTTCAGGGAAGTTAAATTACCTTTAGAAAAATATGGCAAAAAAGGAGAACCCAGTAAAACATGTGGTAAAACTACTCTATTAAAAATCTTTGCCAGTCGCTTCTTAGACAGATAATCTCTTAGGCAAACAATACTACCAAAACTTCTCGCAATTCTTTTTTCTAGATCAACTATTATCAAAGAACGAGTTAGTACCATTGACGAACTAATAGGCAAACCTAAGTACTTTAGAGAAAACATTCTGGATCGCTGAGGTCCCCCTTGGAAATTAAGTGGGGCACCACCACGAAGGAGCACAAAATAAAAGCGTAGGAAGTGGAGAGGGTCACTATGTTTAACCTGGGTTGCAGCGAAGGCTACTCTGTTTCGGTTTTGCTTCGGATGGGCATTTTGTTCAAAGGGTTGACGTGAAGCACCGTCATGTCCCAGTTTTAAGTTAAATGTCTCATATGTTTTTGACTGTATCATGACCTAAGACTACGAGCCTATGACAGGTGGCCCTTGCTTCCATCTGTCGTCCAAAATGATCATAAGGAATTCCAAAATTCTGCATGCGGCGCCTTTAACAGTAAGCTTTGCTTACTTGAAGGGGATGGGCCCTTTTAGAACCTAAAATTTGTTGGGGGGTTAGATTTGTTGCAAAACATGCAGATAAAAAAAAATTGCCTGTGGAGCTAATGGGCGTTTTGTTGTTGCACAATCGTTAAAAGCTGCAGTGGTGGCTTCGCTCTCGAGCGAGCTCCTGTTATTAGGCATGATCTTTATCTTTGGTGTCTAGAAATTCGTTTGGTTTTCCGGATCTGGTGCACTACGTTTCTTGTCTATTCTTTCTTAACGTTTAACTCTTCATCCGTGTTGAATCTCCAACAAGTATATTTCGCGGTATCCCCGCCCCCTGCCCAAGCACTTCAAACCGCCCCTGAGTCACGAGGTCCCAGGACAACGCCGCTGCCCCCCACCTCCTTACGTCTCAGCCAAATGATCCCTCTGTCTTTCCGTCAAAGTAGCACACCATTAGGATAAAACTGCGATTACATTGACCTCCCTCAGTTGTTAATTGCGGAGTCTCTAACCTCCTTGCTCAGCGCTTGTCGTATTCCGAACGATTAAGGCTTAAAGCACACCTGAATGAAGAGTACCAAGTATCATCCCTATGTGTATGACTTCCGCTAACATTGCCTGCAGAAAACCCAATCCAAATACGAAATAGTGTTTCCAAGCTATGATTTTTGCTCCATTTTGCATCTGCACTTATTTCAGTACCGAACAATTTTAGAAATGAACAAATGTCTCCAATCAACCCTTCTTCTGGGAAATTTTTTAACCAGTTAATCCGAAACGTATATCTAGAAGAAATTCCAATACGATCCGGTCAGCGCTGTACAAGATTTGAATGAATTGCGCTTTTTGTCTTTGAGTCTGCATGTGCAAACCTCCAGAAACCAACATCCCTATTCTGAAAACATCACGCTCAGGAGAAGAATGCTCTCTGTGGCCATGTCTGTAAATGCATTTTCCATGGTGTGTTCAAGTATGGTTTCATTGTTCAGGTGGCCTTTAATCTAATACGGCAGCCTAGTTATCCATTACCTGTCCACTTAAATACTCTACATGACTAAGTCGAAGCCACGCCAGTGAACCTTGGGAAGAACGAGAAACGTGACCCGAATGATGATTCAAATCCTATGTCAACCATGGGGACAGCAGTGGTGCCGTCTGCTGCTCTTCCCGAGACAGCGTTTCTTCATCGGCACGAAGAGTTTGTCATCAAGAGTATAGGTTTGACGACCCGATGAAACTGCATTACTTTGTTACTAAGCCATTAATTCTAGTTATCCTTAAAGTTCAATGGGCACATCAAACTACCCCAATCCCACTCTGTAACAACCTAGGAACAATGCTTATTACCCCCTAGCTCAGCAGCTTTTTCAGCAGTTTCCTCTCTGTGATATTTCAAAGCGTAATTTTTTGGCCCAGTACATGCTCAATTTATTAGCTTGGACAAAGATAAAAGTGATGTTTCTTAAAACACTTAGTAGATCTTTGTTTCATGCATAAATCAGCTTGTCTAATTCAGATTTGAATAGGCTATTTGTTTTTGAATGATTTTTGTAGCTATGTTATTTTTTATAACCTTATTGCATATTCTGTTACATTTTATAAAGCAAGTTAATTATGCTTCACAATACTATTCCACAAAGAAAAACTTTAAATAGGCACTTAAAACATGGAACTTCTGATGAACACTAGAACAATCAGTTAAACTGCATCTGCGGCTTGACTTATTGGTGACATCTCAAATATATCCTTTTCTATCAAGCATTGCTGGGAGTTTTTGAATTTCCTGCCACGATATCCCAGCTTCTAAGATTTGGATCGCCAAAATGCCAGAGAGGTAAAGACAAGGGATAACAAGAAAACGGCCGATTTTCGTAGCGCCTTCTAAAGGAAGTCGGAAATGTTTTTTTGTGGAGCATTTAACACAAAAGAAAGCATTAGAAGTGTCCATTGTGCTTTAAGTCTACGGCTGGTAGGTCTATAGTGTGCTCTGGTAATATGACATTTGCTTATAGTCTCAGATATATAGTCTGTTGTCACGACAGACGTTCTGCATTAAACGATAAGCATAACAAACATTGCCTGGATGAGCCGGAAAACCGCCAAAAAACATCTGCTGAATTTTCCGATTTCATTACGACAAAGAAAAGTCTGCGGATGTTTTTGTTGGCGTTTTTTTGCTTTTCCTGGCAATGCTTGTTATGCACAACATTTCATGCATATACCGTTTGCCGTGAAAACAGACTACATCCCAAATTGTGTCTGTTGAAATCGCGCATCCTTATTCTATCTTCTATGAAACTTTTGACATTGTAGATAGGAAAATAAAGCTTCCTAACCGAAATCTTGGCTGGTATCAACGGTGACACATGGGATCCGAGGAGGCGGATTTGTGTCAAGCCGACGTTGAAGCCAGGATTAGGACTAGCCTGCCTAGTTTTTTTTGTTTTTTTTTGCCTAGGTTTTGATTCGGACACAAACTAATCTTTTGCAAAGTATTGAGTAGGTTAACGGCCGCATGGTCCCCCGTCACAGTTTGTCCCAGGGGCTCTCTTTCCGCATTTTTGCGAGTCCCAGTAAACGGATATATCTTCACCATCATCATACAGGTACTCCCTTCCACATTCAGGTACAGGATTGCCAGGAGCTCGACTCATAAAAGTGTCACAATTGCTGACAAAAAGGTGCTTTTTGACAACTCGCCTTTTTTTGTGCATTCCGCTGCACAAGTTCGAATAACTGGTAATAACTGAATTTGTAAAAACTTTTTCAAAACATTTCTTAACTGTTTACATCGCAGCTTTATAACAAATTTGATCGGAAATGAGCTTTATTTAAGGCTTCAAACTGTTTTTGTGTAAAAAATCAAAGTAAAGTAAATGCTTTGGCAGTGTTCTTGGGGCGGTAATCCGTCGCTTTAGTAAAGTAAATGAAAAAGTATTTTCTGATCAAAGAAGTGTCATTCGTAAAAAAAGGTGTCACTTTCAGACAAAAAGTGTCACGTTGTCACCCCGAGACAAAAAGTGTCAAAAAGCACCAAAAGTGTCAAACTTGGCAACATTGTTCAGGTAAGGAGTCGATACTAGCTCTTCGTATCGATGAAGACTCACCGTGTACCTAGCGAAGAGCCAAAAAAGTGACTGGTTCGTCAGGCAACAAACGCCGTTGATTGGTTGACACCGGATTTGAATCAATTTTGAGGACTCGTTTGGGTGACGTTTCTCGTTCTTCCTGAGGTTCACACCATATTGCGTATTCGTTTTTGAAACAAGAGCTAGAAGCTCATATGGCACTTGCAAGGCTGGGTAAGAGGACGAAAGTAGAAATTTGACAATTCGTGGGTTTTTCGTGCTTGTTCTTCCCATGAGTTCCCACCAATTTGTAAGCAAAACCCTTGAGATAACAATGGTCATGGACCCTTGGAAATCGCGAGAATGTATCGTTTGGTAAAAAGAATTTTATTTTTACACTTGGCTGTGATGATGCGCACTTTAAAGGCGTTAAAAATGTATCTGTAATCAAAACCCTTGAGGCAAAAATGATCCTGGGCCCTTTAGAATCATGAATATATACAGTATGGTCAAAAATGTTTTTTTTTTACCTTTCGGTTAAGATGCGCACTTTAAGGGTGCTAGAAATTCAATTTCTAAGCAAATCCATCGAGACAAAAATTATCATGAGCTCATGGGTATCATGAAAATGTATATTTTGCTTACAAGTATTTTTTGTACCCGGCGGATAAGGTAAGCACTTTAAGGGATGGTCGGATCTGGGAAGTGATAAATTCTAAGCCAATCTTGTCAAGTTTCTAAAGTTCAAGCCAAGTTTCATCGTTCTAGCACATCTGGCAGTACCTTAAACCGCTATCACCGGAATTCCAGACCCCCCTTGCTTGTCCTTCCCACCAAGTGTCATTCAAATCGCTAAACTCTAAGCGTGTCACAAACTCCCCCCCCCCCCCATGACTCCCCCCATATTAATCGGATACTGTCCGCACTTGAAATGGGACATCTTAGACGTGAATTTTTTCCAAATATCAAGTTTCAGTAAGATCCATCACCCATTCAAACGTTGGACAGACCTCAAGATTCCGAATCCCCCTGCCTCCTTCCCCCACGTCGGTCAAATCGGAGAAACGACGGTTCTGAAGTTAAAATGGTCAAGCCCCTGATATGCCGGCCAAGTTTCATAGTCCTAATACATGTGGAAGCATCTTAACTCGGGATCACCGGAACTTCGGAACTCTCCCTCGAACTCCCCCTTCAGTGCCCGGATCCGGTCCGGTCTTCTCAACTATGTATCTAGGGCCTGCGCTTGTTCTCCCATGAGCTCCCACCAAGTTTAATCCCGATTCGTTTCACTCTGAATATGCCACACGATTTCCGCACTCCCCCCCCTCCAACTCCCCCCAACGTCACTGGATCCGTTCCGGACTTGAAGTGTGACATCTGAAACATGATGTCTTTCCAAATAACAAGTTTTATTAAGATCTGATTTCCCGTTCAAAAGTTATACATACGTCAATATTCCGGAATCCCCCTCCCTCCAATCCCCCCACGGTGGTTGGATCGGGGAAGTGACTATAAGTTAGTTTGGTCGGGCCCCTAATATGCCTGCCATCGTCCTAGCACATCTGAAAGTACCTAACTCGCGATGACCGGATTGATCGACCGACAGACCGACGGAAAAGTGATCGGTATATGGCACTTGTCCGGAAGGCAAGTGCCATAAAAACAGAAGTTAGGGATGGTTCTAAGTTCAATGATCAATACTGAGTTTAATTGTGGAATGACACTAAAAGAAAGGCATGCATTTATTTGTGATTATTACTTTTTTTTAAATAAGACAAAGTTGAAAATCCAGTAAAAAAAAATAAGTAGACATAAGAAACGTATTGTGTCACCTCGATAAGTTTGGCAAGGAGGTAACCCTGCAAATTTCAAACAAAATCCATACGGAGACTTTCCCAGTGCTCTCGTTGTTACCTGTCAGAGGAGTCTCCAGTAAGTGGATGCCTCCTTTTCGTCGTTCCCCTTGACCCCCCAAGGGGAACGGCCCTTGCTTGCCTTAAGCAAGCTGAGGAGGCCGCTGGATCCCCAGGAATAAAGCGATGAGACTGTTAAGGATTCAGCTCCATTTAAGCGTCAGGTAAGAAAAACCATAGCATCTACCGACAGGTATAGCAACCTACCTAAATCAAGGGAATATGTGACGGAAGCTCCTCCTGTGTGAGAAGCTCTGACGGTAACGATGTTGTATCCCTGAACGTTCTCGATAACCTCTGCGCTGTACGACTGCCGCTCGAACTGAACGAACGGAGCAAGAGCTAGAAAACAGACAAAACGTAATAAGATGAACTAAAAAAATAAAAATAAACACTGGATAAGGAAGTACGGATTGAAGCTCTGGTGGCGGTGTCGTGTCACCCAATCTTACTCTCTTGACGTTCCTTCCAGGTCAGCTACCAAACCATTATATATTCGTATACAACATGGATCCAAAAAACAAAACAAAGTTGACAGATCAACAAAAAGAAAGAATTAACTACAATCTTTACAATTAAATCATGGGAAAAATCCCGTCTGAGGTGTCCTATATGTCAGTCTAAGCTAGCTTACTACTTTCAAATTACTTCAAATTACTAATTACTCTTGATTTCCGACTTCCAGGTAACGATGAAACCATGACAGAGCTTCATGAATTAAGTCTGGGCAAGTTGTTCAGTAGCCGGCTCACGAAAAGGTTCAGGTGATGTTGAGGTTATTTTGGGGGTTAAATCTACCTTCTCAATTTTATTCCACACGGAATAAGTAAGAAATGGATAAAAATATATTGTCAGAAGTCTTATAGCATGTAACACTAGGATGCATCATTGCCATTGACAACAGACAACACAGTATACATGAAACAGACAACTTGTGCTATGAGCCTTTCAGTGTTATTTTACTTGTTTATTTTATTCAAATAAAGGAGTAAGCCATATGGCTTGTCGCATATCTTTTCTAAAAAGAAAAACTACAGGGCAATCAAGGAAATATTCTGTAAGCTTGTGGACATCAGTCTTGTTGAATTCGCGCATCCTTGTCTTAAATGTTAGTTACAAAAATACAAAAACTTTTAGTTACAAAAGTACCGCCGTTCAAGCTCGTATTTCTTATTTACCATTTATATATGTCCCGCTTTTAAGTTACAGCAGACTAAAAGAAAAAAAAGCAAAAGCAAAATGTGACTAACTAAGTGTCGAGGCACCAAGGATAGTTCCGATATGCGACCCCCCCCCACCCCTCCTCCCAAAGATGTCTTCTTCTCTGCTTGCAGCTGCAGGAGGTACAGAAAAGAGGTGTCCGCAAACATTCCACTCCTGCTGCGAAATGTGTTTCGTACAGTATGGAAATGATTATTTTTTAACACACTCCTTCTTTTAGTTTTCAGCTCTGCCTCTTTGGAGAAAATGAAAATTGTGGATTGTTAATTGAACTTCCTAGTATTCATTTTTCTGTGTTTTTATATTCATGAACGAATGTAGAAAAGAAAAATCGATCTTACTGGTTGGCTTTTCTGTCGTAGTTGTGCAAGGTGGGCAGGTTCCACCTAAACAAAAACAAAAAAAAATATTAGATAAAGGAACAGACAAGCCAACGGCCTACGCATCAGTGACCGGATCCGCCCCACATTGGCACGTGTGCACTTACCATCCCTTAGCAGCAGGGGCGTCCCGATGGGTGGGGGGGGGGGGTTGGATGCTGCACCCAGGGGCGTCACTAGCCTTTTACCTTCGAGGCGGGGACGTCCGGTCTGTGCCGACAAAACACGCCGTTGCCGCGGCGTACATTTCCCGCCAGCACAGAATAGAACCGGGGTAAAACCAACAGTAATGCATCAGTTGAGATTATTCCTTTGATGTAATTTCGTATTTTAAAGTTCATATATTTGGCTTTTCAGTTTAGCTTTCGCGCTTCCAACGACTGTACCAAGAACAAGTTAAACTAAGCGCCGCAGGCGAAATTTTTAAATCTGCTTTTTTCCGAAAAAAAATTAGCTATAGTACCATACAATTTCCGGCTCTTAACGTGTTTCAAACCCCAAGAATTTCTATCCTAAAACGAAAACTAAATGATACACCGTTCTTCCAAATATTTTGTGTAAAACTTACTGTATTGCATCAGTTGAGATTGTTCCTTTGATGTAAATTCATATATTTAATTTCACATATTCGGCTTTTCGTTTCATCTTTCGCTAAAAAGCGGAGCTTCCAACGACTGTACCCAAAACAAAGTTAAACTAAGCAACACCTGTGAAATTTTTTTAAATCTGTATTCGAAAATATTTGCGTCCGACAAATGTTTGCAGAATTCGATTTCTTACGTATAAAAGATCCGATGTGCGGACAAGAATACCGACGCCCGACAAAAGCATTCAGAATTCGATTTCTTCTGTGTTTTGTACGACAAGACTGTAGAGAACTTTATTTTTTTAAGTGTAAATAGAAGCCGATGTAGGCTACCGACGAGACTTGAACTTTCGGCATGCGGCCGATAAAAATTTGCAGAATTTTCTTTTTCTTTTTCGTGTAAAAAGAACCCGATGTGCCGACGAGAATACCGAGGCACGACAAAAGCATGCAGAATTCGATTTCTCCAGTGCTTTGCCCGACAAATGTTTGCAGGAGTTCAATTCTTGCGCATAAAAAGAACCCGATGTGCCGACGAGTCGACCGACGCCCGACAAAAACATAAAGTTTATTTCTTCTGGATTCCTTCTGTATAAAAAGAACCCGATGTGCCGACGAGAATACCGAGGCACGACAAAAGCATGCAGAATTCGATTTCTTCGGTGTTTTGCCCGAAAAATGACCTTTGAGGGGGGAGTCCCCCCCCCTCCACTCATATTGACGCCCTTGGCTATACCCCCTCAGAAGGTCTAAGGGAAACAAATCCGGTAATTTTCGACTTGTTCGTTAGTTAAAATTCAAAGTTAGTTAGTTATTTAAAGTTAGTTAGTTAAAATTTAACTTGTGCGCAAGTTAAAATTTGTCAAATTCACCTGAACTTGATGATTTTTAGAGAATCTATGGGATTATTTATTGCTCAGAGAACCTACCGGAATTTTCTCAGGGAACCTACCGAAATCTTACTCAACGAATCTACCAGAACTTAACTCAAGGAATCTAGGTTGGATCAGGGGATCTACCGGAATTTCGCTGCTTACCGGATAAGTAGGCCTATAGACTCACAGCTTACCGGGATGAACTCGACACAGGACTTGCCAGAGTGATTAGTGCAGACAGGCAACAGAGCGCACCGGGACGTTCACCGGGTGATTCCAGTAGTGTCCTAAATTTCCGTAGCTAAATTTCCGTAGAATTAGGTAACCTACTGAAGTTTACATCCTTTTCAACTAGAAATACTGTCCCAGGAATATTAGCACGGTACTGTCTACTCCAGTTTTGACAGCTTTCTCGACTCCTTTCCGGTGATAAGTCGAGAAGAGTTCAAAAACGAGTTGCTTTTGTTTTCGACATTATCTCGAAAGTCGCCAGGAGAGCCTCGAAAACAAAAAACAAACAACAAGTTTGAAGACAAATTCGAAGTATTCCGTGAATTGAAACGTGTCTTACCACTACAGTGGAAAGTGTTCGAGCTAGCTAAGACAATCCCTGTTACCTCAGCAAAAGCGTAGAGGATAGCAAGGTGAAGTTGGCTAAGACCACCTTGCGTTCAAAAAATGACTGACCAGCGTCGTTACAGTCTGTTGTTTTCCTACTTTTTACAGTCGGAATTTCTACGATGTGACAGCTTTAGCCCTGGAAATGCAGGCTCTCCGCGTCTGGATGAGTTTTGGTTGGTCTTGCAAGCAGCGCAAACTCTGAAGGTTATTACTAGAGACCTACACTGTCAGAAGTTTCATAACAGATTGCGCATAACACTTTCAAGAATAACACCGTTTCACTTAGAAATAATGTGTTATGACTAATTAAGTTTATGCTATTTCATCGACTATTTCACGACAACAGAAAGATGCGCGGTTTTCAATTCAATTCAATTCAATTCAATTTATTTCAAAACAAATAACGGACAAGCCGATTGGTTGCTTTCAAGTCAATAAGATTGATAAATAGCCTATTAATAAATATATATACAATTAGGGTACATAGTCAGGTTGCTAATGTCATTACATAAATAAACACAAAAGAAAACAAACCATTTCAGACACGTTCCGAGTTGTACAACCGAACAAACGCGGGGACAAAACTTTGAGCGTACCGTGTTCGTAAAGTTAAAATCGGTTCCAGACGGGGCACAGGTTCAGACGCCTGTCGTGGTAGTCGGGTACGGGATGGGACGAAATCAGGGGGAAGGATATCGCGCTGAGAAGGATTTTGAACCAGAGATGTACCAAATTTCATACACAGCTCTAGTCGACGAGAAGAAAGGGATATTAACTTAAATTCCCTCAAAAGACCAATATATGGGACTTTTGGCGCTTTAGATACTACGAGTAACGCTCTATATTGGATCCTCTCAAGCGAATCCGACTGTTCATGGGTCAGCCCGAAATGCCACACAGGACAGCAATATTCAAGATTCGGAGGGATAAATGACAAATATACTCGCAACAAATGGAGGGCTGGACAACTGGACAATGACAATGGACAACTGGAGGGTTGCACAGTGAAATTATTCAGTGCACTCAAATCAAAGACATACAATAAGCTGGCTTTTCAGCTATAAGTTACATCTCGACTGGATCCGCCTTTCCAGAGGCAATAACTGAATCGGAACGTTCCTTGTAGTTTTTTTTTTCTTTCGGAGCTTTTAATTTTCACTTCAATTATCTCGACATGATTTTATGACGTGGCATAAGCTCATGCTGCATCGATTAAGCTAGATTGACAAAAATATGCTCAATCCAGCATCCGGTTTAAGGGTTCGAGGTTCCAACCACTAAAACAGTAGCCGATACACAAAACTTCTACATTAATCCACACAGCACAAGAGGCGAAAATTATTTCGAGTTTTGTATTGAACCGGAAAAAAACTAGTCATCGATTCGTGTAATAAGCCGCCTTACCAAGAGAACCGAGAATCGACTAGTGCTATTTGCGCTTTAAGAGGATGTGTGCGAGTTTAACCGTTCCACTGTAATCTCCCTATCCACTCACTGAAAACTCCCAAAGACAGAACACTCACCAGTAACCGTTGGAACCGTAACTGACGGACAGGTAACTGTTGGACAGGATGTGGTTGGGTTAGTCGGGCACACACTAACAGGTGGACAAGTCGGACAGCTTGACGTAGACATAGTGCTTGAGTTTCCACAATCGACAGGTGGCGGGCAAGTGAGCGGACAAGTTGTAGGCGTAGCGGTAGTCGGACACGTTACTGGACACTCGGTAACGGGTGGACAAGTTGTCGTACCTTAACAGAAAATTCGGGAGAAAATTAGTTTTAAGCGGAAGAAACAATAGTTTCCCGCTACAGGAATCCTACCCGGTTTTCAGCGATGTGGCTGCAACCTCTCGGCTTGCCGGGGAGGGCGTCAATAAGCGTCATCCGAACATCCGGAGACACACAAATAAGTAAATTGGGCTAAAAGATCTAGATGATTAGTTCAGCGCTACTCACACTTGGGCTGTAGGCTATGTCTTCATTTCTATAGTGGCCTAAATCTTTTTATTCTAGTGTGTACTATATTAAAAGAAACAGAGAAAGAGAGAAGAGAGCAGGAGAGAGAGAATGGAAGAAGAAGGAAGAGAAAATGAAAGTGGAGATAACTAATTGCAATTTAATGGGTTAAGCTGCAGACACACTGTCATGTTTTCCAGCCTAATTTTCTCCTAATTTTGAAGTCGCAAAGGTAATACGAAACTGATGCCGAATGGACGATGGTGGAAACGTTGAACGAACTACATTCCCAATCAAGAGATCCTGATCAATTACAGAAAAGTCAATAACTTGTTCATTTCTTAACATTTCTTAACGTTAAAACATTGGCATTATTGTTACCAGTTTAGTTATTATATGTAAAGAGTATTGTTTAAGATATGACTATTAAGTTTTCAGTTTTGACTCAAAACGGAAAGGACAGCTAGGATTTTCTTCGTAGTTTTAAAACATATACACCATGAACAGAATATAGTTTCAAGACAGTACAGTTTTTAGCTCTTAATTTTTGGACGAAAAATGTGTATGGTTGTTAGGAAGAACTTCATGATGCTTGACGGTGCAAAACGGATAAGTCAGCTACATTTCATTAGAGCCATATTTCGGCCCTTCTTGGCAAGGGTCCTCTTCAGGCTCAAGCCGCTCAATGTGAACTTGTCACTTAAGGAACTTGTCAAGTTCATTTTCCAAAACGTTCAGAGTATTCTGTATAAAAAAATCGACTTTTTTTGCAAAACACCGACTGATTTGAGTTGATTTGTTTTTGAGAAAAAATTGACTGTTTTTGCGATAAATCGCGCCAAATCGTTTAGTTTTTAACGACCGGCCGACAAAACTGGGGGGGGGGGGAGGGCGCTCCCCTCCCCCCAAACGTGACGCCCCTGGACCCTAGTTGGCAATAGTTTATTAAATTAAGAAAATACAAAATTGTGAACTACCTCTGGGTTAAAGTAAATGCTGCTACAGATATTGATATAATTTTGTACAGGGTACTTAGTGCTGAGAAATCTTTAACGGCAATTAAAGAGCATATTTAAAAACTGAAAAGAGGACCGTTGGAATCCTGAAAGCGCTGTGAACGCTGAAGCAACAAATCAGTTTATAGAAGGTTTAGACCGCAACCTGACTGGTGTTCAGTTTAGTTGTAGTATCCTGAGAAATTTTTTAGAGGTGAAAGACTTTTTGCTGTGTTTGTATTATTCTATGAAGAAGATTAAGAAGTACGGCACTTTGAGAGAAGGAAACACTCTGGCTCGTGATCAGGCTGTAAACTTGTGCGGGTAAGGTCCATTCAACAAGAAACGGGTCCGCGACCAGGTACCGGGTCCCAGACGGACAAGTTTTTTTCTTCACTCTGGCAGTTTGGGCAAGGTAGCATGTAGAATAACACTTGGCCACAATTACTCATCCTACAGCGAAAGCCTTCAAACCCTTGGCATCGAAATACAGTCTGAAAGAAGACATAATCCTCTCATACATTTTGGCCACCAAATTTGGAATTCTGGACGCCACATCCTTCTGGACTTTCTCTTGGTCCTCCCGATGAAAAATTTATCTCAAAATAGTACTATGAAGTAGTACGAAATAAGTTGCATGCAGTACTAACGATGCTACTACATGCTTCTACTTAAAGGCTACCGTGTTACTGCATACTACTATATGCTATTATTAGCAAGACTGGATGCTACTATGGCAAGACAGGATGCTACTGGATACTACTACATAAGATTGGACAAGTCTGAGGCACATTAAATGATAGTATTCTTTACTATTACATAGTATTACATGCAATGTTTTCGTACTACTACCATACTACTACGCAGGCTACAAATTTTTCATCGGGCTAATATGCGAAGCAAGAATGACACGAGACCCAAGCTTCTTTCCCTGCCAACGAAATCTTCAGAAAGATACTTTCAAGTCATTTGTCCCATATTTCATTAGTTCTCTTAACTGTACTTAAATTTTATTATAGTTTCATATTTTTGTTTGTTCCTGAGTGTTTTATTCCAAATTCTACCCGTGTTAATCTAGAGCTAATAGAGTCTAAATAAAGTTGATTGATTGATCGATTAAAGTTGGGCAGTCGGTCGGGCAAGACTGGCACTAAGAAATTGTGATCGTACCCGGTTGCTCTGTTGAGCAAGTTGGGCAAGTGTTCCCATCCGGACAAATTGGACACACGGTCTGTGTGGGACACTCATTCGGACACGTAGGACACTGAGAAATTGAGGTCGTACCCGGCTGCTCAGTTGGGCAAGCTGGGCACGTGTTCCCATCCGGACAAACGGGACACGTGGCCTCTGTGGTACACTCAGTCGGACAGGAAGAGGGCGTACCCGGTGGTTCTGTTGGGCACTGCAGTGGACAAGTTGGGCACGTCGTCTGCGTGGGACATTCAGTAGGACACGTAGGACACTGAGACATTGTGGTCGTACCCGGCTGCAGCGTTGGGCAAGCTGGGCACGTGTTCACATCCGGGCATGTGACCGGTGTAGGACATTCAGTTGGAAAGGTTGGACACTGAGAAATTGTGGTCGTACCCGGCCCTTCTGTTGGACACTCCAATGGGCAAGTTGGGCACGTTGTCTGTGTGGAAGATTCACTCGGAAAAGTAGGGCATACTGGGCATGTCGTTGGGCATTCGGTAGCGGCGGTTGTGGTAGAACAAGCTGGGCATGTCGTGCAGGCAGCGTCAGTTGGGCACACGGGGCATTCGGTCGGAGGGATTGCTGTAGAGCACGGTTCCGGGGTCACTGCAGTTGTAAACAGACAGTTAGGACTGGTCGGGCCCTCGGTAGTTGTTGGGCATTCAGTTTGGGTGGTACATTCACACGGAGGTGAGGTAGGACACTCGGGTTGAGTGGGACAAGGAGGTGGGGTGGGGCACTCGGTAGTGGTTGGCTCAGTCTGAGTAGGGCAGGGGGTGAGAGTAGGACATGCTGGACAGGTGGGAATGGTGGTTAATTCCGTCGTGGGAGGTAAGGTAGTGGTGATGGGTTCGTCGGGTAGGATGATGATATAAGGTACGACGGACTCCTTCGGATTGGGCGCTCCAGATTCGGTCGCCTAGAACAAAAAAAAATCAACTTATTAAACATTTAAGTAACCCATTTAAGTAAACCCAGACAAGAGCTTGAGTCAAGGGCAACTAACGAGGTGCTCCTCTACCGAAACTATTCTACAAACTCTCCTTTTTGCCTCTATCCTGAACCTACTGATGTAATGCTCCCCTACAGGGTCAAGCAACGACTGCAAATATACGGGTGTAAAGAGCCATAATAATAAATAAAAAGGATACACAAACTTAGATCTCCTTACAGAACATACGACATATGTCTGGGTACCACAGGGACAAACTGCTAGACCATTAGCAAATGGTTTATGAAACAGACGAAATTTCGTACCTTAATTAATGCGACCACGGCCTTTTTGCGGAGGATACCAACGTTCACGACTGAAGTCAGCGACACCACGCCAGTTGACGCGCTAACAGAGAGTCCGTCAAGCCCTGTAACAGATATATAGACAGATGAATGTTACATCGATTGGCCCATATAGAAACATCACATAAGCCAAGTCTCACCTTTCGTCTTCCCAAATATCTGGAGATTCCTTACAGTCCAGCCGATTTTTATGGAGACCGCGAACATCATAATGGTTAATCTCGTTACTATTTAGACTTTAGTAGATGTCCCTTTCACACGTCTCTTGCCTCCCAACCACAACTCTCACTCTGTCGCCGTCACTACCCCCACCAATCATTTTGCCCACTCCCTATATCCGACAGTTCGTCCACCGGTAACTTTGCCTACTCATTAGCGCCCACCCGTAGGTTCTCCTAACCTTAAGTTCGTCAACACGTCAATTCTCTCACCCGTAAGCTCGTCGACCCGACAGTTCGCCTACCCGTAACCTCGCCCACACGTAAGTTCGCTCATCGTCAGTTGACTCATCCGTCATTTGACTCACTGTCAGTTCGCCTACTCCTGAAACCCGTCCGCTGGTCCAACTTGGCTCGATCATTAAAATCCGTGAAAGAAGTGACACTATCCCAGGGGAATCATCAGAAGGAGCCGACAATGACGTAAACATTTAGTCAGAAATATCGAAAGCTTGTTGTTAGATTCTGCGCCAAACTCGAAAGGAAAAAATAAAGGATGAAAAGAAAAGTAAAATGGAAGAATAGAGTAACGTGCAGGGAGGGTACTGGCAGCACGATCGGGAGTAGTTTACACGGAAATGGAAAGTAAAAGCAAAATAGAAAGAACATAATGCAAGACTCCTGGTATTTTAGCGCCAAGCAATCTTGTACTGCCTCCGAGTATTTCTCAACAAGTCAACAACACGTTTTTACTTGCTAGCTTTGCTTGTTAGTGGGAAACTGGGTTATCTAATTTCAAGTACGAACGAAACAAATAGGACATCAACGGTCTGAGTTAAACGGTGTGTAAGAAATATCTATTTCTTTAGCCAACGGCTTTCAAACCAGGGATACGAATATTCGAAAGCTACTTCAGACTTTCGCGGATTTTTCGCACAGAATACCTGTTCCAACCTTGAGCTATTTGTGCCGTTAACCACGGGCAAATCCAGGGTTGCCCACTGCAATATATGTTGACTGTTCTTGGATCCCATCTAATAAGAGGATATCTCGTATATATTCCCCACATCATCGGCAGTCGGAATGAGAAGTAAAGCACGTCAGACAAACGATCGTTCTTGCAGTAACAACCGGCTTCCTAAGCGAAAACATGATAGGGGGGGTTTAGGCGCCCCAAGTACATAAACAAAACTGGCGACACCCCACGCCCTCCCCCACCCCAACCCCCCTCAAAAGAAAAGCAAATATATAGGATTTGAAAAAAACTCATTAGAAACTGTATTTATCGAAATCATATCCGAACGTCTAGACACGTCCTGGAGGGGGGGGGGGGGTACCTGGAGGGGGGTCGCAGGTGGATTTTGGTGCCGGGGTGCTTCGCCAGATGGGGATGGTAGCAGGAACCCTTTTAGTTAAGAGGAAACAAACACTTGAAAGAACTGTCGCACCCTAGGCAGGGGCGTAACTACCATCCTAAGGCTGGGGGGTACAACCCAACACGTGCCAACGATTTCTGAGTGTGCCGACGAAGTATTGTCGTAGTAAGAGATAATTTTGGCTTGACATCAGATATTGCTCTTAAAGTAAAAGCTAAATTGTCAAATAAGCCTGACTTCACCTTCTGTTGGTACTACAAAGTCGCTGGGGTGGGAGGTTGACTAACCAGTGGCGAAACGAATAAAAACAGCGCTTAAGGAAGGCTTAGATTTGTTCGAATGGTTTTCGCTGTCCAGGTTCAGGACACGTTTATTGCTCTTTAATCACTGATATGTTTTCACTTCAGTCTGATCGAAAAGGAGAAGCTGAAATTTTCTGCAAAGTGCGAAATTCATTTGATTTATTTTGCCGGCTGACAAAACAAAGTTTATTCGGAAGCTGATTTTTTAACAAAAGCTTGCCGAAATAAATGTGGGTATGTTTTTTTTCGTCCGTGTCGCTTCCGGGCAAGAAGTTAATTTTGACCAACTGTGCCAACAGATTTCCTCATCAGTATTTCAATCCCTTTGGGTAGATGGTTGAAGTTGGAATGTTTCGATGCGATAGGACTTCTATTTATGTTGCCGACAAGTTGAATCTTGAAGCATAATATGCTAACTAAAACAGAGCTGGCAAAACAGGGTTTTGTCCGGAGCTTAGAGCTGGCAGAACAGGGTTTGTCCGTAGCTAACTTGTGTGCCGAAAGTCACTAGCGACAGAAATGTCGAATGCTAGTTTCGGGCAAAAATTTGCCGACGGATTTATCAGACGTCTTTGTATCGGTTTGATTAGAAACATAGTTTCATCCTTAGCATCATTTATTAATTCTGTGAATTTTGTCTACATTAGTTCTGCAACGTGTCGGCACACGTTTGATTTCTAATCCGAATGCGATAAATACAAAACGATTTTTGTCTGAAAACGTGCCGAAAGAAAATGAGTGTAGGCTATGCGTTTGTCGGGGCTTACAACCCGACGATAGCTATTTGGGGCAAAATTCTGCGGACGAGTTACTTCAGAAGTATTCCTATTGGCTAGATTGGCTGATTTTTGTACAAAAATGTGAAGATAAATAATGTTGATATAAGGCGCTTCGCGCTGACAAAAGGTTTCCGTGTAAACCAGCAACCTCTGAGGTCTTACAGCCTGCGGCTCGGGAAAAAAAAAAGTTAAAACCTTTCCCAGTGAGAAGCCGAAAAGTCTTCATATTTTTTTTTTTTGTTGTTTGTAACGAAATACTTCCTCCATTTACTTGAACGAAGTTTATATTTTAAAACAGATTATTTCTTTTCATGCGTTTCGTATATAGGCTACTTATTTCTTTTTGGTTGTTGAAGTAGTTCTCCATACATTTGAAAGATACTGCATATATTTGAAAGCGTATATTCACGTTACTCTGTTGTCTTTTTTTAGTCTTACGAAGTATTATATGAAGAATTTTCCACACGAACTTCTGTCTTGATGGGGATGGTCTGGATCATTTTCTTTTCAGGTGCCAGGAGCTTTCGCACTTAAAGGACCCCTCTTGCTTTTTCTGCCTTTTATAATATACCTAGCTCCCTTATGGGTTTAGAAGCTTCTAAAATCCCCACCTTTCTCCATTGTTCCGTTTTGTGCCTACTAACTTTTAGGGCTTTTTCATCCGTGCCGAGTTTTGCCCGTTCGGCAACGCAACGTTTGCCAGAATCTTCGACGTCCGCCGACAACTCTTTCACACACAAGGATATGAGGATCTTCTGTTTTTTTTACTTATCTTATTTGCTTAATTTTTAACCGCGGCGCGTTCAGTTTTCAAACGTTTTGCGCTCAGCAGCCGTGTCGGAGAGCAGGAAGAATGGATAGAATGGACAAGCGCTAACAAGACAAGCGCTAAATTCAGATGGAAAGTAATGATATTGTAACGAAACGTTTTTTCTGGTCCATTTCATAGTGAAAAGATCGTTTCTAGTAAGAGCTGTGCTTTAAGGGGTTCATTGTCTTCTCGGAATGGTGGGCTGCTTCTTGGTATTTTACGTTCTACGTCACCAAGAGTGATTGTTTCTTTTGGTAATTTTGGGCAAAAAGCACTCGAGTTGAGAAGTGTTGTTTCTTAGTTTGTTATTTTGTTTAGTTTCCTATGAGTTGTTTGTTTAACCTGTATATGGCCTTTGGGTTTTTCAATACAGTTTATATATATATATATGTATTCGTCATCTCCCACTTGTCAACAGTGGGTCGTTTTGTAGAGGTAAAATGCAGGGGGGTAAGGGGGCCCGGGGGGGGGGGGGTCTAGCTATACTTTAATCACTTCTGAATCACTTCAGTCAATCCGAAGGTCAAAGCGTACGTGTCTCAAGACCCTCCCTTGGCACGAACATGTGACCATAAGTGTATTGCGGAGTTTTTTGTTTTTTTTCCTAGTCCGCCGATAAATATACAAACATGGGATTTTATACAAAAGAATTTTACCATGACAAGTAAACGAAAAGTAAATATTGGATTGTACGAAGGCCCCAACATACGGGCCCTGGTTTGTCTACGACATCTCAAATTTAATAGAAAATTTACTTCTTGTTTATTTGCCACGGTAAGATTTGTCTTTTTTTTCTTTTTTTTTCGTTATTTATCGTTTGGCTTCTTTCATAATACTCCGTATTTTGTGTTTTGCACTTTTACGGGTAATAAAGTTCATTCATTCATTCATTCATAGATTACAGGGCAAACTCCCTTTATGTCACTCTGGCTAGAATCTAAAGCAAGGAAATCTTTATAAAAATCTTAACATTTGCTTTCGTTTTATCAATCAATCAATCAATAAATTTATTACCCGAAATAAATACATGGTGGATACACGGAGTAAATATGAAGAGAAAAAAAAAGAAGAAAAAGAAGAAAGAGCAAATACAAACATAGACAAAACACCTTCTCATCACAACAACTGCAAAAAAAAAAGAAGAAACACACTTAACAACTTCAGATAACAATTTACAGAAAGGCGCTGAACAAGCTATTCGTCGAATCTAACGACTTCTCAAACCGCAATCTCCGTTCCGCGATGGCTTTGATCGATTATGAAGGATTTGAGGATTATTAAGTACTGGCTGTTCCTCCCCTACAGGGAAAAGAAAAAGTCATCTTTATCGAGAAATTCGAGCTGATGCTTGTGCAGCCGTACTGAAATTCCTTAAAGAATCTACCAAACCTGATCTAAACTTGAGAATGTTCAATTGCTTCCGATTCAACTCCTTTAACTTTAGATGTCTTTTGAGCTAGTCGTAACACGACTGTGCTGAAACCTGGACTTGTAAAAATTCTAAATCCCCTGCATAGCATCGCCTTCGAATACAATTTGTGATCGTTTCTGAAGATCTGGAACAGTTTAGTTTTAGCACGAGTACTACTGCTTTTGCGAAGTCAAGAAGTAACATAAAAAGCGAAGAAAAAGAAGTTCGGATCTACCTAGGATGTCTAACTTTGAATAGGTTTATGTTCGCATCGTGGTAAGAACCGTTCAGTTTCAGTTAATCCACCGTCAATTCGTCCACCCGTAAGTTCCTCCAGCCGTCAGTTCGCCCACTTCTCAATTTCGACAGGTCGGAATCCACCGTCAGTTCGTCCACCCGTAAGTTCCCCCACCCGTCGTTTCACCCACCCACAAGTTCACCCACGGTCACTACGCCCACCCGTTAGTTTGCCCACCCGTAAGTTCCTCTAGTCATCAGTTCGCCCACTCCTCAATTCCGACAGGTCGCTCGGTTCGAAAATCCGACAGTTTGCCCGCTTTGAAAATCCGACACTTGACCCGCTTCGAAAATTCGACAGTTGGTCCAACTCGGTCTTGTCATTAAAATCCATGAAAGAAAGGGGCGCAATCTCAGGGGAGTATTAAGTAAGAGCCGACCTTTTTTCTTTTAATCGACAAGATTAGCTTAGAAATCGCCATTTTCCAAATCCGACTATTCCTTAAAGTACCAATTTTGACCACAAAGTTAGAAAAATACTTTTTAGCGAAATATACATTTTCGTGACCCCCATGAGCCCATTATCATTTTTACCTCGAGCGTTTTGCATACAAATGAAGTTAAAGCTCCCTTAAAGTGCGCATGTTAACTGCAAAGTCGATCTCAGCTTATGATAGCGGATTCAACAGCTATGGGGTAGTTGGGATGGGGGTGATCGGAAATCTCAACAAACGGTTAGAATGGAGGGATCGGAGTAAAACTCGCTGGGAAGAACAAGCATTTATTCTAGATAAATCGTTTGCACAGTTGGACTGGATCCGGACACTTGGAGGGGGGGGGGGGTTGAGGGGGGACTTCCGGAATTCCTGTGATTGCCTTTTTCATTGGTCAGAGGGAATGATATGATATGATATGCTATGATGGTAATTCACTGTAGCTTGGTTCCCAGCGAGACAGTAACCGCGCTTAGCGGCAGTCCGTAATCATTACCTTGCTCCGAAAATTCGAAATAGAAGTGTAAATCTTACCATCAGTATCTTCAAGTGAATAAGTGACTGGAAAAACGCCATCACCATCAACTGCTGATACAGTACCCAAAGAACCAGTGAACTAGAAGACAAATAACACGTCTCATTGACTGATAAACTGCTCACTATAAAAAAGCACAGGAAAAGGAGCTCCAAAAAGAGGTCGACCCGAAACAAATTGCAACAGAAATGATTTTTGCACCATCTTGTACAGTAAAAAAGCTGAACAACATATTCAAAGTTGCAGATCTAGGCTCGACGCAAAATAAGCGTTTTTTGGCGTTTAATGTTTTTTTTTACGTATTTCAAAATAAAATATAAAAATTTTCGTGGTTGTCCGTTATTCTTGAACTGAAGTACGATTCTAATGGAAAATGACAAGCTGGAACTGAAAATGAAGTCAGATTTGGCGTATAAAGCACCAGAAAAAAGTTAATTTCAGTTTTTCAACCTATTTTGCAAAAAACTAAAAAATTTCGTACTGGTCCGATTTTCTTAAGCGAAAGTGCGATCCTGACATAGAGTCCCGAGCTGAGACCGAAAATGGAATCAAATTGGGTGTCTACTGTGCCTTAAAGAAGTTTCGTAACCATAAATATGTGATCTTTAGAAAACCATCACCTATCTCATTCATTGTTGTTTCTGAAATAATATTAATCTAAATAATAGTATAATGCAAAATGTATAGTTTATCATTCTCAAATGCATTTTGGGTATGGCATTCCTGTTTCTCTTTTTAAAGAAAATACTCAGCTTCAAGAAAAAAATGGCGATCTTTATAATTTCCAAATTTCTCTACCCTCCATCGCGTACAGATTTTTACCAACATCACATAGGTGGCACGCGTTTAAGCTTGCAAATTCACAATTTCTTATGGACGTGTAAAGATGGATTTTTGCAAACAAAATTGTTAGTGATTAACCGTAACCAATTAATTGTTTCAAGTGTGTGGTAGAAAACATTTTTTAACTCTTCCCAGGACACCCATGTGGAATGGATTTAGCACCGTTTTCAGCCAAAAATCAACCATCCCGTACGGAAAATCTACACCTCGAATCTAGGTCAAAAAGGCCTCGTACGTTTGAAACACAAACTAGGTCGTTTTCGCTCTCGTTTTTCACCTCAAATTTGGGTCAAAACGACCTCCTACACGTACATTTGAAACAGAAACTATCTCGTTTTCTCTCTCGCCTCATTTGGTAGCGAATCCAACTCGTACATTTGATACAAAAACGACCCCGTTTTCGCAGTAAGCGTTACGAGGTCGAACCAAATAATGTCAATAATACCCGTGTCCCTAATACCTTTAAATGTTTTCCAAAGCCCAAGCCTAAAACAAGCTAAAAGCCCAGCTAAATGACGCGCCCTTCCATAAAATCGCGAATACTACGAAAGGCGTTGGCTACTACTATGCCTGAGATCTTGAAGTTTGCTAAAGGAAATTAAAAAGCCCTAACACTCCTAACAGCGGATGCCAAATGTAGTGAAAAATATAGAAGTCAGCAACGACACGAAATGATTTGGGGTTGATTTGAAAAATTATTGATAAAGTGCCATTTTAGGACAAAAAAGTACTACTTTCACAGAAAGTATTAAAAAAGTACTACTTTGATCAAAAAGTACTAAAAATAGTACTTTCGTACTACCCGTGGCAACCCTGTTGATCAGTGATCTCTTATGGAACTCTTGTCACAGACCCAGACAGCGGAAGCCTTCAGGTGGCGCCGCAGCCTTCCCGTTGTATTAAGGAAGTACTCAAAATTATACTGAATATTTTCCCTAGATTATCGATATAGGACTAGTAACTCTCGAAATTTTTTGGGTGATGCTTTTGCACCATCGAACACGTTTCAAACTCGGAAACTGCTTCTGAAATTTTTTGCACTTCACAGTACTGCAATATTTTCAAAACTATAGACGGCGGGGCTTAAATTAAAGCATTTCCGTGGCTCTTACAAGTAGTAATTTTTTTTCCTGTCTCGAAACAGGCAATTGAGAATAAGGTACCATCAGGGACCCATAAATTTCCTGTAATGACTCGCCATTCAGGGGGCTTGTCAATAAGAGATTTCTGATGCGCTCTTGACCGAGCGTCAGATAGTTCGAAAAATACCCACGGGGATAAATACCCGACTATCCAGATAGACAAAATTTTTCGCAGCTGTTGTGCTGAACTAGGAATATTTCTCTGTAATGGAAGATTATCCTGGGTCTTTTGTCCTAGCTTAGGTACCTGGTGGCATGCGGGCAATTTTGTCTATCTGAGCAAGAACGCCGATTCGATCCAAGCGGAATTTTTGGAAACTAGGTGAGGCTCGGGCAACATAGCAACATAGAAGCATAGGAAATGACAAGCCCCCTGAATGGCGAGTCATTACAGGAAATTTATGGGTCCCTGGTACCATATACTGCGTAGATTGGATTTGCTTCATATACTGATACATAAAATCGGACTGGATTGCTCTTTGCTCCTAGGTTTCTGGCAAAAGTAAAGCTCGAAAGTAGTTTCTCTCTCATTAGTCCCATTCTAGATATTCCTTCAGCCCGAGCCGACTGCGAATCATATTTGACGGTGCAAAACGGATAAGTCTGCTACATATTATTAGAGCTATATTTCGGCCCTTCTTGGCAAGGGTACTCTTCAGACTCAAGCTGGAAAATGAACTTCCTGGAAAATGGAAAATTCTGAAAAATGAGCTGGAAAATGACTGTTCATTTTCCAGCTTGTGCGGCTTGAGCCTGAAGGGGACGCCTGTCAAGAATGGCCGAAATATAGCTCTAATAAAATGTAACTTACTTATCCATTTTGCACCGTCAAATATTCTTTCTTATTGCTCACCCAATGCAACTGCCTCTGCATCTCGTCAATCACCTTGCCAGTGGAACAAAAGTCGAAGTATTATAGGAAAAGTCTTTAACCATCACCTGATGGCAACTTCGCAGTGAAACTATAAGGTCGCCCTCGCACTTCACCAAAAACGAGGCGGATATGAAATCTCCCAGATGTTTCGCTGCCATCTTCGCAGCGAAAACAAGGCCGAATTTGAATACACCCTCGCCCTTCGCCAAATATGAGGCAGAGGTAGAATCGCCCTGTCTTTCGCCATCTTTTTCGCAGCGAAAACTAAGGTCGAAGGAAAATCCGCCTTCGCCCTTTACTAAACACGATAGCGAACGCGAGATCTCCCTCTCCTTCGTCTTCATATTCGCAGCGAAAATGTGGGTCGAAGTGGTTCGCCATCAATATTCATCCTCGCTATACTTTCGCCCGCATTTCGCTTTCAAAAATGCCGTTTCGTCCTCGATTCGAGGTGTAAAATGGCATTCGACGTGGAGATTTTCCGTACGGGGCAAGAATACAATGAAATGTAGCCGAGAAAGTTGGAAAGTTAGCCGAGAATGCTGCATTTGTCGTTGAAAGGTTTTGAATTTACCCGAGATAGCACAGTTTTTCATCGAGGTTGATGTCTTCGTAGCCGAGCTTGCTGCGAAAAACATGACAACATTTTAGTCTGCTAATATATTTTCTTGTAATCTCGGCGACAATAGCTGCCATATCGATTACATTCTCGTATTTCTCGGCGACGGTTTTTATGGCACTTCGCCTTCGGCCAAGTGCAATATAGCGATCGCAATTTCTGTCCGTCCGTCGGTCTGTCGGTCGGTCGGTCTGTCCAGGTTTTGCTAGTTCGGGCACTTCCACGTAAGCTAGGACGATGAAACTTGGCAGGCATATCAGGAACCCAAAAAGAGCACCGTGGGGGGGGGGGGGGGGTGGAGGGAAGGGGAATCCCGAATCTTGAGGTATTTTTAACTTTTGAACGGGTGATGGGATCTTAATGAAACTTGATATTTGGAAAGACCTCGTGTCTCAGACAACCCACTTCAAATCCGAACCGGATCCGGTGACTTTGGGGGGAGCTGGATGGGGGAGCCGGAAATCTTGGGAAACGCTTAGACTAGAGGGGTCGGGATGAAACTTGGTGAGAAGAACAAACACAAGTCCTAGATACATCATTGACACAATAGGACCGGATTTGGGCACTATGGGGGGAGTTGGGGGGGGGATTCCGGTGATCCGGCGAGTTCGGTACTTCCTGATGTATGATTAGATGATGAAACTCGGCAGGAATATGAGAGATCCGAATAGACCCACTTGAGAATGGTCGTTTGCACGCTCCGAGCATCATGGGGGGAGTGGAGGGATGGGGAATCCGGAATCTAGTGGCATTTATAACTTTTGAACGGGATATCGGAAGGTGGAAAGAGCTAGTTTCTCAGATGTTCTATGTCAGATCCGGACTTGATCCGATTCTCGGGGGTGGGGGTGGAAGGGAGCACCGGAATTTTTGTGAAACACTTAGTGTCGATGGATCGGGATGAAATTTGGTGGGAAGAACAAGCATAAGCGTTAGATACGTTCTTGACAGAACCAGATCATGTCTGGGCTCTCTGGGGGGAGTTGGAGGGGGTTTTCCGGAATTCAGGTGATCGCGAGATAGGATAGTTCCAGATGTGCTAAGGATGATAAAACTTGGCAGGCATATGAGTGACCCGACCAAATAGACTTAAGGAACCGACACAATGCCCCAGGAAGACCTCCGCTCCTGGATTCGACTGTTTTTCCGAGAGTTGAGCGAGGGGGAATCCGGAAATTACTGACTTCCGTAGGTTGCGAAAAATGGTGTGATTCAAGTGAAACTTTATGGGTGATAAGAACTGATGACCTAGATATGCAATGCAAACCGATGCGGCCATGTTGGGGGGGGGGGGGGGGGTCCGGAAACTATTTGACATGCACAAAAACCAAACGGATGGGCAAAATGGAATGCAACTTGGAGAGCCCAAGTTTACGCGGCCTAGATTTGGCATTTGGCGTGCGAACCAGATCCGACCAAGGTAGGAGGAGGATGAAGTGGGAACCGGAAATTTGCAGATATGCTCCGATTTGAATTAAACTTGATGGACGGGAAGAGGAGATATTAGAGATGAGAAGTTTATGTGTCCGAGTCGTATTAGGTTTCATATTCCTTTATTAAATGAAAGCATTTTATATTGGAGGGGTGTCTCGGAAATGTTGTGACTCGCATAGGGGTTGAACGAGTGAGGTGATTTGAATGAAACTTGGAAAGTAGAGAGATTTTATGCCTTAGATTAAATATGTTAGGGTCGGGGCCGGATCCGAGGACTGTGGGAATCCGGAATTCCGGGAAAATGCTCAGATTGACTTTCTCGCTTCTCACACCGCCTACTCGTAACAAGGGCCATATGAGCTCGTAGCTCTTGTTTCTTTAACAAATATCTATTTTCTAGAAATTTCGGTTACATTTTCTGTAATCTCGGCTCAATTTTCAGCTATCTCAGATTTCTGGGACACTTAAGGATTTTCCGTATAAAAGCAAGTTAAATGTAAACGCGTGACTACGGCACTCTGGCCGTTCGTCCCTCTATTTTTATATACTTTTCGTATGAATATCTTTTTATTTCCAAAATATTATCAGCACGAAAAGGGATTACTGACGATGTATGGGGGGGGGGGGCAGGTCTGGGATTGGTACCGGTGAGTTTGCCGGGGAGAGTTTGTCTCGTGGGGCTTAGTCGTAACCTGCGAAGAATAAGTACGTCCTTGACGGACGGAAAAACTTTGAGGATCCTTTGGGTCAAAGTATAGGTCAGACTCGTGAATGGGTTCGGTACTCCTCTAAGGCAGAGTAGGGTTCTTTTTCCAGTGAGGATCATTTGGGTCAAAGTACAGGTTCAGCTCGTACATATGTCCTGCAGTCCTGTCTTAAGAGTGGGGAGGGGTTTCAGGTTAACGAGCTGTGAAAAAGCGCATTTTCAAGCTAATATATCAGTCGACTTCGGGCTACGAAGACATGATGAATGCATGTCTGAACTTCTTTTTTCACACCGGATTCGACCAAAAAAAAAGGAAAATACAAGTGAAATCTTAAGAGGTTTGGAATAAGGTCATACGGTTAAGTATACAGGCTGATTCCAAAATCTCTCTCAGTCAGTCGTTTGGCAGTAATCCATCGAAAACCACCACTTCCGTGACACAGACCCATTAGGAATCAAATTCTCTTCCATGACAGCAAAAGCTTTCGATAAAACATGGAGAAGACCGGTTCATCAGCAAGTACTGACACAAATCTGAGGATAAAAGATCCCCAAAAGATACGCGCCGCGCTGAGGATAAAATACCTCCGGTGATACATATATTTTGTGACGTCACTGGAGATTCTGCGGTCTAGGCCTTTAGCAATCGTTTATGCTGAGCTACACCTAGCTAAACTGAGCAATACTAGCCTAAAATAAGCTGAAACTTCCAGAATATGCGGTGTCGCACAAATTAGTTGCGTTTTTTATTGCCGTTCCTGATCTCAGTTCTTCTTATTTCTCGAGTTCGCAGTTTGCTTAATTGTCGTTTTTGCTGAAACGGAGACCGTGTCAGTTCTCGGTTCTACAACACCTGCGAGTGAAACGACGAACTGTGACGCAGACGCAGTTCCTGGTCCGAGTTCACCTGTCATGAATAAATTAGCCCAACCAAATTGAAAGTCCTGGAAAGTGTGTTTGGAAATAGATGACTACAACTTGTATATTTTGACTACAAGAATGGCCTTTTCACTTTTCAAATGTAACTACCCTTTACTGACTTATTTAGGCGATTTTATGAATGATTTGCCGGGATGTATATTTACCGTTTTTGGGATCCCAAAACGTAAGTGGAAGAATACCTATGACATCGCAAAGTTGTCCGTCTGTCCGTCCGTCCGTCAATCCGTCCGTCCGTCTGTTAGCACGATAACTCTCGAACGGGTTGAGATATTGTGATCAAGCTAGGTATGAGGACTCTTTAGGTCAAAGTACAGGTTAAGTTCGAAGATGGGCTATGTAGCTATATGTTTAAGGGTGGGGGAGGGGTTTGAAATTGAGGGGAACAAAAAATATTTTTTAAAAGCTAATGAAATAGTCGAGTTAGAGGTAAGGAGACATGGTGAATCCGAATATGAAACTTATTTTCTCGCCGGACAAATAGTTCACCCGGAATCCGGCGAAAACCGGAGAATTTGTTTAAAGTAAAAGTTTTCTTTAAATTTGATAAGATGTTCGATTTACGGGGTACGAAGACATGCTGAATCCGTACATGACAATAATTTTCTCACCGGACGTATAGATCGCTCGGAATCCGGCTGAAAGCGGAAAATTTGTTAAAAGTAAAAGTAGGTTGGATGTAGGGGTAAGGAGACATGCTGAATTCGTTTTTGAGCTTTATTTTTTTGCCGGACAAATAGTTCCGGAATTCCACCGATACCGGAAAATTGGCAGAAGTAAGGCAGGAAGTTTCGATCTGCTTTGTCAAAATAGATTTGACTTAAAGGGGTAAATACACATGCTGAATCCATATCTGAACTAGGTTTTCTCATATGATTAACTATTTGGCCTTAATCTGTTTCTAAATTTTAATAGTAAAAGTGTTCAAGTAGTCTGGCGCAGACTGGATCTGGCGAAGACGTGACCCAATTGTCTGGATCAAATTTGAACTTTCGGGATCCCATCGAAACCTTTGGTCTTGCGCAGTGTTTCTTGGGTAATTAATCGCACGTATTTATTGGGCTTTATGGTTAGTTATTAGTAGTTAGTAGTAGTTATGGCAGTCTGCCATGTCAGGGGTCGAAGGGGCTGAGATATGTTGTTCGAACTTCGTATGAGGATCACTGGCAAAGTACAGGCCAAGTTCGTAGATTGGTCCTTTAGCCCTAAATTTAGAAGCAGAGGAGGGGGTTTCGATTAAGGGTAAAAATTATATTTTATAAGCTAATGATCGTTTAATCATGTCAATAAACATCGTAAAGGAGGCCCGCTGAATCCACATCTGAACTTAGTTTTCTTGCCGGACAAATGATTCACCCGGAATTCGTCCAAAACTGGAAATTCCGTTGAAGCTCAAAGTTGTTTCTGAAGGATTAGAGATTCGGTATCGGGGTAACGAGACACGCTGAATTGAATTTTGAACTTATTTCTTTCACGGATAAGCTGGTAAAATATGCCAATACCCCGAAATTTGGATCGAAAGGTTCGGCTCACAATGTCACTAGCTCTTTTTCTCTACATGCAGTTCGCCGGGAATGCTGCTAAAATACGAGGAATTTGGTTTTCCACTTTGGACCTTTCTAAAAGTACCTTTCTGAAGTCGATTAGAGATAAGATATTGGAGTAAACATGCTTGCTGAATCCATATCCGAAATTGGGTTTCTCATTTGATTAGTTGTTTGGCCATAGGCTAAGTTATAAAAAATCTCCAGAACGGCAACATTTGGTTTATACACATTCAAGAGGCCGATTACGGATAAATAGCAAAATGTTAAAGAGATTTGGCGAAGACTCGGAAATCTACAAGATTCGATTGTCTGGATCAAGAAATCCAGTAAATATAAAATTTTTGGGATCCCATCGAAACCTTTGGTCTTGTTATTCACCTGCGTCTTGAAACGGCGAAGGCGTCAGGCGAACTGAGTGTAAAAACGGAAATTAAGCTGCAACCGCGAACTCACAGGGGAACTTACACAGGCGATCAAAAACGCAACTATTATGTCTGTATACCGTACAGTCGTGACGTAACCCGATAAAAAATTTGTAGCCTGCGTAGTAGTATGGTAGTAGTACGAAAACGTTGCATGTAATACTATGTAATAGCAAAGAATACTATCATTTAATGTGCCTCAGACTGGTCCAATCTTATGTAGTAGTATCCAGTAGCATCCTGTCTTGCCATAGAAGCATCAAGTCTTGCTAAAAGTAGCATATAGTAGTATGCAGTAACACGGTAGACTTGAAGTAGAAGCATGTAGTAGCATTGTTGCATGCAACTTTTTCGTACTACTTCATAGTACTATTTCGAGATAAATTTTTCATCGGGAAATGGTGACGTCATGTGATAAGGACCCAACATAGGATTTGATTGTCCCTAGGATGGTTTATAAATGTAAATGTGACCGGCGCCTTGCTAGCCGCTCGGCTCTATATTTAGGCTCAAGTATCCACCGATATGAATAAGATACACTTTTTCGTGCTCTACAACCTCTAGTGATACAATTTGTATCCTTGGATGGTACGTATCTTTTTATCCCTAGAGATATCCCTTTTAAAGGACCCCTCTTGCTTGTTCTGCCTTTTACAATATACTTAGCTCCCATATGGAATTATAAGCTTCTAAAATCCCCACCTTTCTCTACTTTTCGTTTCGTAACTACGAATTTTTAGCGCTTTTTCGGCCATGCCGAGTTTTCCGGTCACACAACGAAAACTTTGCCGGAATCTTCATTGTCCACTGACAACTCTTTCACACATAAGGATGTGATAATCTTCTGTTTATTACTTCTTTTATTTGCATAGTTTTCCCACTTTTTAATCAAGGCACGTTCAGTTTTCAAATCTTTTGCGCCCAGCCGCCACGTCGGAGAGCAGGAAGGCTGGATATTCTTTTTTTTGCATAGTTTTCCCACTTTTTAATCAAGGCACGTTCAGTTTTCAAATCTTTTGCGCCCAGCCGCCGCGTCGGAGAGCAGGAAGGCTGGATATGATCGACAAGCGCTAACAAGGGAATCGCTAGTTTCAGGTGGAAAGTGAAAGTATTTTTGAAAACGTTTTTTCTGGTCCGTTTCGTACGGAAAATATCGTTTGTAGTAAGAGGTGTGCTTTAAGGACCTCGCGGTGTCAGATACTGGTGGCTCGACTGGAGCGTCTTCATTCTCCGCAACTTGCTCGTTCAGCGTCATCTATGATGTTACGCTGACTCTAAGGTAGCGTTCCAGTGAAGTTAGTACAAGTTACGACGATAAGAGGAGAGGCAAGCGCCGTATTGTCGTAGTTATCACGCTCTCTGGAACGAAAATAATAACTACGTGAACATACGTCATCACTCTTACGGGAGTTCCTGCAGATCCGATAGTTATTGGTAGCGTTCCAGCGACGTATTATTACTTACGATCGTTACTATTCTTGTTATTATTGCCGTTCCAGAGCCAGCCGTAATAAGTAAATTGGCTCCTCCCACTTATTATTTTCGTTCCACGACTGTTACGATCGTTACAATTTACTTATGATGATCGCGAGCATCATAAGTGATAATAACTATCGGTTCTGCAGGAACTCCCGTAGCAGTGATGACGTATGTCCGCGTTGTTATTGGTAGCGTTCCAGTAACTTATTATCAGTTACGATCGTTACTATTCCTGTTATTATTGCCGTTCCCGAGCCCGCCGTAATAAGTAAATTGGCTCCTCCCACTTATTATTTTCGTTCCACGGCTGTTACGATCGTTACAATTTACTTATGATGGTCGAGAGCATCATAAGGGATAATAACTATCTGTTATGCAGGAACTCCCGTAAGAGTGATGACGTATGTCCGCGTTGTTATTATTTTCGTTCCAGAGAGCGTGGTAACCACGACAATACGGCGCTCGCCCCTCCTCTTATCATCGTAACTTGTAATAACTTCACTGGAACGCTACCATTATTGTCGTTCCAGAGAGCGTGGTAACCACGACAATCCGGCGCTCGCCCCTCCTCTTATCATCGTAACTTGTAATAACTTCACTGGAACGCTACCATTATCACTTATGATGCTCGCGACCATCATAAGTAAATTGTAACGATCGTAACAGTCGTGGAACGAAAATAATAAGTGGGAGGAGCCAATTTACTTATTACGGCGGGCCCGGGAACGGCAATAATAACAAGAATAGTAAAGATCGTAACTAATAATGGGGGTTAGATTCCAGAAAACGTGGGCTGGGACCGAGAAAATAAACTGGGATCTCACTATTGGAAACTTCAGAAATGCACTGAGCTATGGATATGGAAGGGGCATGACAATCTTCCAGAAAGCCCAATATGTGAACATATATGCATGTCCTATATTGTGGTATTTCGCAAGCATCTCGATTCCCAAGAAAAAGGACGTCAAGAAGCTTAAGAGTGCAATATATCGTTTTGTATGGCACGGGATCGAGCCACCCCGAAGCAAAATCACTGACATGTTTTTGAAAAAGGAAGATGGAGGCTCCAGATAATAGAAATTGAATCGAAATCTAAAGAAATTTGCGTAAAAACACTGGCAGAAAGCATTATCAGCGACCAAGAATCCGAACTGAAGACCTTTTTACTGCTTACAATGAAAAAAGGTGTTTCCCAAAAAAGCTGGAGAACCTTTTTAAAGAAGCTCGTGACCTGACGGAAAATAAAATAGTAGACCTCGAAAAAGGAACCCTTGATAGGAAGGAAATGAAAGAGTACTATTTCAAGAAGTCGAACCTACCTAATTTAAAGATGGTACAAGATGGGGAAAAGACGGAAAAGGAAGTAAAAGAAATTTTCAGCATTTTGCATGGCCTTATCCTTGCTCCGAAAGTTGAACAACATTTGTACCAACAAATAAACAATCTACTGCCAACACGAGAACGAAAAAAAAGAATCAACGAGAGAGAAACATATGTTTGCCAAAGATGCAAGATAGAAATAGAAACAATCTTGCATGCTTTGATAGAATGTGAAGCACTGAAAGAACAAATAGAGCAACTAAAAAATGTGCTACAGGAAACTACAGGTAGCAAAGCTGCCCTCGATAAGCTCCTAAAACTAGGAGGCGACAATAAGGAAGAGAAACAAGACCGATCGACCATATCCATAGTGGCAATCTATAGCTACTACGCATGGAAAGCGAGGACACAAGAAAAATAAGAAAGCTATGTTCTGGAAAAGACATTGGCAGCATGGGGGCTGTTGAAAGAGCTGACAAAAGAAGGTATGGTATGTAAATAGATCAAAAATTGTAAATAAATAAATGTTTTAGCAGTAGTTACTAATTTTCTTCCGTTGTTTTTTTTACTGGAAATTTAAAAAAAAAAAAAAAAAAAAAATTGTGTAAGGATTATAAAAAATGCCCAATAACGCAAGGCCCAGTGAAGGTATTGATTTTATTATAATTATTATATAGTATCAGTGTATTTTAAAATATGTTAGTTAGATGATTTATATAGTGCTCAGTGTATTTTAAAATATGTTGGTTAAATGATTTTTTATTTATTAGTGATGTTTTTTAGTTGAATATGTTAAAGATGGGAGCAGCCCCTTGCAGTCGTGGGCGTTTTGTTTTTATCCTTTTGTGCTGTTTCCAGTAAAGTAGTTAAATTTGAAGAGTTTGAGTGTATTTTGAGTAGCCGGAACGGAAGATGGAAATTTGTATATATAATGAAAATAATTTGTATGTTTTGTCCTTTGTCCTTGTTTTTGTGCCAGTAAAACAGCTGGGGTTGATGACATGATGTGTGAAGGTGTGATTATTGAGGATCTTTTATTTTAATGTTTACAAATGCCGTTAATACCGTATTTTAGATTTAGTTCTTTAAAGAAAATTGTTGTTGTTTGTAGTTATACAAATTATTTAAAAAATTTAAAAGAGAGAATTAATTTCCAAATATTAGAGGGGAAGAATAGTAAATAAAATATGGGTTTATTTTCAAAAGTTAGGTGACGTGAATTGTTAAAAGTGGGTAAAAATAGATTAAATTAACGTCACTGAGGGATGGAGGAGTAGCCACAAAAAGTATGAAATCTGATTTCTTAGTTTTTCAAACAATATAAAAATAAGTAAATGAAAAAAGATGCTACGGAAAAAAAAAAAAAAAAAAACGCTACCTAATGTGCATATGATGTACGAGCTGGCCCAGACATTGCTCGCTCATGGTTAAACTCTACATAACTGAAGCCGCGTTTTTTGTAAAACTCCATTTTCCTTACGCCGTTCTCCGTTCTGCCTATAAGCCTGTTTTTTGGTTGAACGATTTCAAACTCGTTCTCCGTTGAGGTTGTTACAAAAAACGCCTATTGCACCAATTTTAAATTGAGGGGAGTCTGGGAGTCTGCCACTTTATACGGTTTTAAAAAGAAACTGAAAACTTTCCACTTAATCACTTAAGGATTCTTGTTGTGTATAGGTAATTGTCCATTATTTAAGTCATAGGCTTGGTAAGTTGTTGTGTTTAGTTATTTATTTATTAGATACTAGTAGTATTAATAAATTGCAGCACAAGTCCTTAGGACTTTCTTTTTGCTGCAATAGAATATTAGTCATGTCATTTCATTTTATTTTCAATGTTTTGGTTAAAAATAAAAACCTACCTACCTACCTACACGATGAAAAATTTATCTCAAAATAGTACTATGAAGTAGTACAAAAAAGTTGAATGCAGTACTAACGGTGATACTACATGCTTCTACTTCAAGGCTACTGTGTTACTGCATACTACTATATGCTACTATTAGCAAAACTGGATGCTACTATGGCAAGACAGGATGCTACTGGATACTATTACATAAGATTGGACCAGTCTGATGCAAATTAAATGATAGTATTCTATGCAATTACAATTGATTAACAAAACAATTAGTTTTGTTAATCAACACCTGCAGTTGATTAACAAAACATTTACTGCAGGGATGTTATTTGTGTGTGTGTGTGGGGGGGGGGGGGGGCTGGCCTTCCAAGGGGACCCAGAGCCACCCAGTAAAAAACAGGAAAATAGCCAGAAAAATTCAGTTTCTCCTCAGAGATTGCCACATCTGGTCACTCCTGATAATTTAACCCTTTAATCCGAAGTAATGAGCCATTTTTCGAGGATCGATTGTCTTCAAGTCGCGTTTAAGCCTGGACCAGTTGTATGTCTGAGGTCCTGTAGTCTGAACTCTTGTCAGAGAAACAGTTTTGTAAAATGGCGTCGAGTGATTTGTTCCTGGGTAGCTGAGGGCCCCCTTGGAAATTCAAGTGGGGGCACTGCTCCGGAAGGCACAAACTAAAAGCGTAGGAAGGGGAAAGGTCAGCAAACGCTCAGTGCCCTTTCCACCTAATCTCAGCTTGTTTATTTTGTAAATGGTAAGAAAAGTTTTAAATTCGTTTTTTTCCTGTTATTAGGCATGACCTTTCCCAAGCTTTACAAACTGGTTTCTTTATTATAGATGATTCAGAATAGATCTGCTTTAACATTTTGGTAGGAAACTCCTCAAGACGACACGTCCTGTTTTCTCCCGTTGAAGCTCACTCCCTTGGTCAGTATTGACCACAAATTTGGGAATTTTTGTTCCTGAATGAATGAAAATAGGAAGATCCATTCCATGACACCCTTTTTCTTCTTCATTAATCTCTGTTAATTTCGAAAAAAATTGGGTGCTTTTATCCATTTCTGCAATTTTGCCGAAGTACTTTTTCCCAATACTTTATGAATTTAGCAGAACGGGATGAGAACGGTATTCAGAACTGAGGTTCCTATTCCGTTGATCATCCAGCAAAATGGAATATATAATGAGATACAACTCTTTCTCAGTTCTGCTAAAGACGGACAATAGCACTACGGTGTTCTACTAAAAACCGTTATAGGAGAACGAGATAGAGAACGGTTTGTTTACAAAAAACGCGGCTTGAGTCTGAAACACGTCAGTGAACCTCAGAAGACCGAGAAAAGTCACCCAAACAAATACTCAGAATTGATTCGAATCATATATAAACCAATTAACGGGGTTTGTTGTGGTGATTTTTCTTGCTCTTCGTTTGGCACGAAGAGCTTGTAAGGATACTTCCCTTCCTTAAGGATGACCTCTCCCAAAAACACACTCACTAAAAAGATTTTAGCTCGTCTAAATTGTTAGTTCTTGGGATTACTTACGTCTAGATCCGAGATAACCGACTTGTAAAATGGAGACTCGAATTGTGGTGGTAATATATTTTCAGCTTCCATGAAGATTACTGTGAATGTCATGCTGGACGACTGGCTTGGTACTCCCATATCCTGAAAATAAAACATTTGAAAGTGAAAAATAAAATCAGAATATTGAAGTCGTCCTTTTTTCTTTCTCGTTCGCTTTCGAAGTAGGTTATTTCGAGTGAAGTAACATCTATGATATTCAAAGGGAATGTGACACTTGTTTGACCTCTCAGTTGTCGTTTTTTAATGAAATAATTATCTAAGACAAGAAACAAGCGCTGTGAATAAAGAAACTTCGTAAAGGCAGTACATGTCTGATAAAGGAAGTTAATCTTGTATTGATTTACTGTCACTACGGAGTTTAATCGCAGGCATTCTATCATTTGCAATGCCTAGATCAATCCCACCCAATTCAACTAGTTACGACCGTGGCGTCATCGAACGGCTCACGAAATGAGTTGTTCAACCGTGATCATAAGGCACGCGTTCAAACTTGCAAAATCACGATTCTGCTGAAATTTTACTAACAAGATTGCTGGAAAAAAATTTACGCAGCGATAATGAATCGTTATTTTCGATCCGGCATGAACTTCTAAACTTTTTCATAGAAACGTTTCATCGTCACTACAATAAACTAATTTGGATTGCTCTGTAAATTTCATTTTTTTTCTTTTTATTTCCTATATTGGTTATTAGTTGACAGATGTTTTGTCTCTCGCACTCGTCTCAGGCTGTTCATGAAGAGCGTGTTCCATCCTACTTACCGTAGTTACCACGCGCGACGTCACAAATTCTGCCTTTTTGTCGTCAAGGCTGGAACGATTTTTGTATTTTCCAGCGAAATATCATACCACGGGTGAATCCGACCAATCACGTGACAGAGATTCGGGGTTACTACGCTTACCACGCTCCCGAGCGTGGTAAGCAAATAGTTACTATTGGTTACTATTTCGACAAGGCTGGAACGGTCAGCGTAGTAACTTTTCGTGAGGCTGGAACGGGTTTAGTAACTAATAGTTACTATTGGTACGAGGGTGGAACACGCTCGAAGTCATTTACCATTCACGTTCGTGTGATCCCGTTGGCGCTCTACAGACAAATAACTAATGAGATTCCAGTACAAAAACTTCGCCTCTTTCATAAACTTTAAGACGCAAACGATCCAGTCCTTCTAAAACTGTGATGGATGATGATGACGAAGAAATTTTATGTACGCACTTAAAAAAAAGGGAAATAGCGCACTACTGTGCAAATCGTCCCAGCAGACGTTTGGTAAAATTATAGGGTACTCACCTTGGCAGTTACAACAATGGCCGTCTGTGCTGTGCCATAATCTGTCGCGTCTCTGGACAGCTTAATGTCCGGAAGGTATACATTTTTGCCATAGGCAATACTGGTCAACGGAGCAACAGTATAGCCAGTGCTGTCGATGGAGAAGGCAACCTTCCCGTTGGTGTCTGTGCTCCTATCGGCGTCGTAAGCCCAAACGGTGGTCGAGTAATAGGGAATCAGGGAGTCTCCTGCTTTCAAGGTCCTGGGAACTTCGATGGTTGCGCTGGAACAACAAGACTGATGAGCCAGGTCTTACGAGAAACGCAAGCTTCTGGCAAAAGACTACAAATAGGCTACTTCTTATGTATTCAGTATGAAAACCCTATCCCTACACTGTCAGAAGTTTCATAACAGATAACACTAGGATCCGCGGTTTCAACAGATAAAGCGTAACAGATAACACTTCGGATGTTATCTGTTGTGTAACGTTACCATCAGAAAGAACCGAAAAACCGCAAAAAGTATCTGCTGAGTTTTCCGACATCATGAAGATAAAGAATAAAGTTAGAAGATGCTTATTATGGCTCTTCCTAACAAAGCTTTTTAGGCAAAACATTTCATGCATAAAGTTTTCAAACACAACATCCCAAGTGTTATCTGTTATGCATTGTCTGTTGAAACCGCGCATCCTAGTGTTATCTGTTATGAAACTTCTGACAGTGTAGATTTGTTCTTGGTACCTCGGGTTTATGCTCGGAAGATCAGGAACAGGAGTCAACTAGAGGAGCGACTACGCACCTCGAGAAAAGGCACGGTGAAGTGAGAAAGGAGAAAGCAACTAAAAAGGTAAAAAGTGCAGAAAGAGAAAAGGAAAAAATAGTGCACCACGAGGAAAAGCATGGTGCAGAAGAAACGGCTGAAAAGGAGCACCAAGAAGAAAGGAGGAAATGGTACTATTAAGGTTAAAGTGCATCACGAAGAAAGGCATGAATCAGAAGGAATGCAGGAAAAGCTACTAAAAGGAGAAATAAGGAAATGGCACTAAAAGAGGAAAGGTTCAACACGATGAAAGGCATAGCTCAGGAGGAAAGGACGAAAAACTACTGGAGAACTCAGAAAGTAGGAAATTTGGCTAGAAGCCCGATTAAAAATTTATCTCAAAATAGTAGTACGAAGTTGTACGAAAAAGTACTAACTGATGCTACTACATGCTTCTATTTCAAGGCTACCGTGTTACTGCATACTACTGCATGCTACTATTAGCAAGACTGGATGATACTATGGCAAGACAGGATGCTACTGGATACTATTATATAAGATTGGACCAGTCTGAGGCACATTAAATGATGGTATTCTTTGATATTACATAGTATTACATGCAACTCTTTCGTACAACTAAATACAACTACGCAGGCTACAAATTTTTCATCGGGAAGCAAAGATGCAATACGAGGAAGCCATTGTGCAGGAGGAATGGACGAAAATGTACATCAAGAGGAAAAGAGAATTGTACTAAAAATGGAAAGGTGCACTACGAAAAAGGTTATGGTGCACGAGGAAAAGCTAGCGGAAGGAGAAAAGGAGGAAAGGGAGAAATGGTGCTAAAAAGGAAAGTATCACCCCGAGGTAAGGCAAGGCGCAGGAGGAACGAAGGAAAAGTTGCACCAAAAGAAAAGGACGAAATGGTACTAAAAATAGCCGATGAAAAAATTATCCCATAATAGTAGTACGAAGTTGTACGAAAAAGTAGCATGCAGTACTACTGATGCTACTACATGCTTCTACTTCAAGGCTACCGTGTTACTGCATACTACTAAGCATGCTACTATTAGCAACACTAGATTCTACACTGGCAAGACAAGATGCTACTGGATACTACTACATTAGATTCGACTAGTCTGAGGCACATTAAATGATAGTATTCTTTGCTACTACATAGTATTACATGCAACTATTTCGTACAACTACCATACAACTACGCAGGCTACAAATTTTTCATCGGGTAAAAGGTCCAATCACGAGGAATAGCATGGTGCTGGAAGAAAATCTACTGAAAGGAGAAAGGTGCAAGGAAATGAGGAAATGGTACTAAAAAGGGAAAGATGCAGCAAGAAGAAAGGAATGGTGCAGGGGGAAAGGCGTAAAAGGGAACGGTGAAAGAGGATAGGGCGAAAAGGTACTAAAAGAGGAAAAGCTGCATCAAGAGGAAAAAGAAAATGGTACTAAAAAGGTAAAGATGCAGCAAGAAGAAAGAAATGGTGCAGTAGGAAAGGGGTAAACGCTACTGAGAGTAGAAAGGTGTATCACGAGGAAAAAAGGGAATGGTACTAAGAAGGCAAAGATGAAGCACGAGGAAAGTTAGGTAGCAAGAGGAAAAGAAACAAGACCAAAGGTGTCGATGGGATCCCAAAAATCTAAGATTTGAACCAAACAATTCGTTCGTGTCTTCGCCAGGCTAATGATCAGAGAAAACCGAGTTCAGATATTCTATCTACCTATCTATGTATACCTCTATAAGCCATATCTATTTTGACGATACTGACCGAAACTTCCTGCTTTACTACTGCCAAATTTGCGGTTTCGCACGAATTCCGAGCGAACTACTAGTCCAGCAAAAAAAAGAAAATTCAGAAACGAAACCGGCGTATCTCCTTATCCCTATCAAGAAATCTAATCAACTTTAGATAAAATTTTGACTTAAAAAAAATGCGTGTACAACCGGATTCTGGACTAATTATATGTCCGGGTAAAAAATGATCATCATATGCAGACTCAGCGTCACCATCATGCTCAGCATGTCTTCTTACCCCTTAATCGACTATCACATTAGCTGTTTAAAAATGTTTTGTTTGTCCCTTACTTCCCCTTACTAAACCCCTCCCCTACCCCCAAATATAGGGCTACAGAGTCCATCTACGGACTCGACCTTACCCTTGACCCAAAAAATCCTCACAACCAAGTTTCATCAAAATATCTCATTCCCTTCGAGAGTTATCGTGCTTACAGACGGACGGACGGACGGAGGGACGGACGGACAACTTTTGCGATGTCATAGGTATCCCTCCACTTACGTTTTGGGATCCCAAAAAAGGTACATCAAGAGTTAATCCTAAGACTCGGTACGACACTGTGGTCAAATGGTTGCTCGATTCAGAAGAACATTAGGTTGGCACTATCAAAGGAGCTCTCAGCAAGAGAAAGAAAAATACTTAGCTGGCTATGAATGAAAAGTAGAAAAAAACTGACGTGCTATTCCATTCTTTAAAATTTGTCATGAAGATTTACGCCATATCTGCTTAACAATGAGCCACACATTAAAGAAGAAAAAATGTGTCCATAGAGCAAGAAACTCTCTCTATAATATCAGAATAACTAATGAGCGGCCTCGATTGATGTAACAGGGTGAACAACACTTTCTATTATTTGCGACTTGTGTTGTTTGTGGTTTGAATTTGCAGAAATTAAAGGTACTGTAATGTACACGTCGATCGATAATGCGTCCTCTCTATTCACTAAGCTTAGGAGACTGAAATCTGAGAGGTCCATAGCTTAATAAAAAGAAAACTGGAACCAATATCTACCTTCCCCCATTTAAGTTCCACTCAGGCTTCTGGTTGTTGGCGTCTTCGAGGAAAACGAGGACCTAGAAAAGAGAAACACTACTGAATTTGTGTCAACTCACTATCGCATTGCATTTACTTTACTGGCTTAGCATCCGAGATTGACTGAAAGAAGAGAGGGAAAGGCAGGGTGCGGAAGAAGGTATGAAAAGAGGAAAGGGCACAAAAGCAAGGATACATATACTAAAAAGGTGAAAGCATACTAAAAAGAGGAAAGGCTAACTAAAAAGTATCGAATGGAGTTATTTTGTCTCTTTCTCGAGCCAAACTGTGACATTTATGAACTGTGAGAGCGAAGCCCTTCACCCGGATACAAGCTTGGGTTCTCAGGACCCCAGATCCGGGTGACAGGAGCTCGCTAATTAACCCTATAAATGTATGTACTAAATGTGTTTTTGTATATAAGCATCATTTGGCAAAGGAAAAACTATAGTCGTCTGGTAGCTGAAGTCGAAGAAACAACAAGAAGTAGCCTGTGTGACCAGCACTGTCACGCAAACCCGCTTTTGAAAACTGTCATGCGGGTGAGTCTGTCGTCCTGCTTTCCTCTTTTTAGCATGCTCAGCTCCTGTTGCAGCCTTGTTTAAAGTTTAACTGAAAAGCAAACTTATTTGTGTGTCATTTACTTGAATTCACTGAGTTATTTGGATTCTGCTAAGAGATTTTTTGATTTTCCACTATATGCTCTCGAGTGAGGTTCAGAATATCGGCTGTCCCCACAGCGCAAATTCTACTATGACGCGGAATTTTGGTATCTCCACACAAACGCGGCTTTTCAGTGGGCGGTGATAAGCTTGGTGAACACTGCTTAGTGCCAGAACAAAAAAGTTTCATAAATCTTTTTCGTCAAGCATGCGACACATGTAGTACCACAAATTAGACAGGGCAATTCCACTATTTGAAAATTGATTATTCGTGAATAGCGGTGCAACGAAGTAACGCATTTTCATCGGGACTTCAAGCATCTTTAAGTGAATAAGTGAGGGGTAACAAGACTGTCCCATCTCTGCCCTTTTCAGTTAAACTTTAAGGCTGCAACCCACTTTTCCCACTTTCCCACTTGTCCTAGAACCCACTTTTCCCACTTTTAATATTCTTTCCTCCTGAATCATCCCTTCCCTTTCTTTTTCGTCTTTTAGTCAGTGCCTTCGTGTTTATCTCTTTCTAAAAGCCTTCAAAGCCTTCTCTTTTCTAAAGAGCCCTTCTAAAGAGCCTTAAAAATAGCCTTCAAACTATACAAAAGACAGCAGCCTGAGACATTCTGGGAAAAACATGAGTCGTATCACATGCGAAAAGTCATGATATTATAACACAGTGTCAGTGAGCCTGGCCTTTCCAAATCCAGCTAGAAGAGGGATGCAAAGACGGTGTCGTGTCCCTGGATGATTTGCTTATTCCCTCCTATCTCACTGTCTTCCGTGTGTTAGTCTAAGATAAACACTGGCAGACCGCCAATTCTTCAGTTGTTCTTTTTTTGTTATATTTTAATAGTGAAGAGAATCGTTTATTTGTGATTATTTGAGTATTAACCCCTATCTCATGGAGCCTTGTTGGGGTTGAAACTTATTTTCTTCGTCTATTTTTGCATTTAATAACACTAAACTGAACTGAACCGCTGCTGCAGACGGCGTCATGTCACTAGATGATCCGTTTATTCCCTTCTCCTCTCGTCCGGTCTCAGATTAACACTGGCAGACAGATGTTGTCGTATTTAGACATTATTACGGCCGAATTATGAATAAAACCACGCATTTTTTATTAGATATGGCATGGCACAAGTCCAGCTCGCACGGATGCCTGCGATTTGTGGAAATTTAATTGCAGCAGCAGGAAAGGCGATTTAAATCCAGTGAGAGGAGTCCAAGGTTGAAAAAGGACAATAACAGCAATAGAAAGTAATTTATTTAGGTCCTATGTAGAGGAGCCCATTTTCGTGAAATTAAAAAACTAAAGGTTCAGAGAGTGCGGCTGTCTTTGCCTGTTGGAGCTTAGGTAAGATCTATATCGCGGTTTCAACCCTTTTTGGGATCCCAATACGTAAGTGGAGGGATACCTATGACTTTGTAAAATTTGTCTGTCTGTCCGTCCGTCTGTGAGCACGATAACTCTCGAAGGGAATGAGATATTTTGACGAAACGTGTGAGGATTCTTTGGGTCAAGGGATAGGTCGAGTTCGTAGATAGGCTCTGTAGCCCTATATTTAGGGGTGGATGAGGGGGTTCAAATTAAGGGGCGAACAGAATATCTTTTAACAGCTAATGAGATAGTCGATGTAGAGGTAAGAAGACATGCCAAACACAAATATGAAAATCATTTTCTCACCAGACAAGTAGTTCAACCGGAATCCGGCCAAAACCAGAAAGTTTGTTAAAAGTAAAAGTTTTATATAAGCTGGTTAGATGTTCGATTCTTATAAGAAAACATCCTGAACATTTATATAAAATCGTTTTCTCGTCGGACAAGTACTTTACCCGGAATCCGGCCAAAACCGGAAAATTTGTTAAAAGTAAGGGTTTATCTGAGGTTGAGTAGATGTTCGATATAGGGGTAAGGAGATCAGATATTCGATATTCGATCTAGGGGTAAAAAGACATGCTGAATCCGCATTTGACAATCAGTTTCTACCTTGACACATTGTTCGCCCAGAGTATGGCTGAAACCGGAAATTTGTTTAGCCTATAAGTAAAAGTTTTATCTGAAGTTTATTAGAAGCTCGATGTAGTGGTAAGGAGGCATGCTGATATGTGAATATCGTATGTGAAAATTATTTTCTCGTCGGGCAAATAGTTCGCCAGGAATCTGGGCAAAACCTGAAAAGTTGTTAAAGTTTTATCTGAAATTAATTATACGGGTAAGAAGACACGCTGAAGTAAGGCAGGAAGCTTTGATCAATTTCGTCAGAGTAGATTTGACGTATAACCTAGGGGTAAATACACACATGCTGAATGAATTTCTGAACTTGGTTTTCTCAGATGATCAGCCATTGGCCTTATTCTGTTTCTAAATCTTAGTAGTAAATCTGTTCAAGGAGTCTGGAAATTGTCTGGAAGAAATCTAAAATTTTTGGGATCCCATCGACACCTTTGGTCTTGCTTAATTGGGGCCGTGTCCTTTCATACCCTCCATTTTTTTTTTCAGTTTCTGGTGGTTTATGTATATTACGTACATTCGGGGGCTTCTTACGGATTCAAGAAGATAGATATACTTTCACACTTACCACGGGGACTTCAGCTGAACAGCTTAAAGTGATAACAAGAAAGTAGGCTTGCGCAGTATCCGAGACTTGGCCCTGTAAAAACGAAAGTTAGATAGAACTCTTAAAAGTTCAGGAAGAGCTAATGTTTCCAGTTTCTCAACACGGGCATACAGTGGCTGCAATCCAGTTCAAACTCCCCGAAAGAAGAAAAAAAAGATCGGCTCTTATCAAATCGTAATATTTGCCCACTGTGAAAGAATGCTCACCTAATCTACGCAATTTTGTTTAATGTCGTCAGCAATTGTTGTCTCTGTTGGGTTTGTACAGTCCGTGCCTTCGACTGAACCAATCAGAAATGAAGCGACATTATGAAAATAACCGCCATGGGAAGATCACATTTGGCTAGAGGCCGAAATGATAAAAAAAAAAAATGAGGTCGAACAAAATGTAACAGGATCGATCCAGTTCTGCATTGAAGTACTTATTGTACTTAAACCTTCCAATTTGGATACTTTAACGCTAAAACAAACAAGGACATCGGGGGTTAAGCAAGAAAACATTTTCCAACTGAAAATATTTCGCATGTCTATGAGTCCTTCTTAACTGTCTTCGACGATCACCGTCTGGCTGCTATGCCAGACTATAGCTATAAGCTCTTTGGGTGAAGAAAGTTATTAGTTGATCGAACTGCAACGTCACTCTAAGACTGGGCAAAACTACCCAGAGTACCGAGCATCAAGGGTACAATTCGGGATTTCCTAAATTTTTTTTTTGGATGAGCGAGGCTTGGGAAAGGTATTATGATTCTGGAAAGGGGCCCAAAATTCGAGGCTTTTTTGTTTATATTCCTTGTTTTTTGGCATGCTGACATGAAGGTTTGTGCAGTCCGTGCCTTCGACTGAACCAATCAGAAATGAATCGACATTATGAAAATAATCTCCACGGGAAGATCACATTTGGCTAGAGACCGAAATGCTAAAAAAAAAAAAAAAATTAGAGCGAAGAAAATGTAACAGGATCGATCCAGTTCTGCACTGAAGTACTTCTTGTACTTAAACCTTCCTGTTTGGAAACTTTCACGCTAAAACATACAGCACGGAAACATTTCCCAGCTGAAAATATTTCGCATGTCTGTGAGTCCTTCTTAACTGTCTTCGACGAGCACCGTCTGGCTGTAAGCTATTTCGGTGAAGAAAGTTGATTGATTAGTTGACCGAACTGAAACGTCACTCTAAGACTGGGTAAAACTACCCGGAGTTCTGACAAAACTGACAAAGCTTCTTTTGTAGGCTACTTAACTCTCTGTTTTCTATGAGTGTCAAGGGTACAGTTCGGGACTTCATCTATTTTTTTTTCTGGGTGAGCGTGGCTTGTGAGAGGTCTTATGATTCTGGAAAAAAAAAACTGGACCTTCGGGTGTAAGCGAGATTTGTTTCTGCACTGAATATGATATTCCAACAGCTATCTTCCAACTGGATTCAAGCACCTCGTTACTGCTACTTAACTCACCGAATCGAAAAAATTGGTATCCTCTGGCCTCGTGTAAGAAATAGAAAGGCTATTTGTTCCGGTCCCAGACGTAGAGAAAATTTTGCTTTTACAGTAATCATTGGTCTCTTGCTGGACCACACCTGAAAATAAAACAAGACGTGATCGACTTAACGGGGATGGAATGGAAGGAGATCGACTAAAAAGAGGAACGGCACGGCACGGCATGGCATGGCGCAGGAGGCACGAGTAATAAAAAGAGATGAGCAAGTAGCAGAAGTAGACAAGTAGGTGAAAGTTTGTAATTCCAAGGCCTAAAAGAAGGCACGTTAGAACATTGTTCCTGCCCCTCACTCTGAAGCCTAAAAGGACCCTCTTAGGTGTCGTGCTTCTTTTAAGTGCCCATGCCTCCTACATTATGCCGTGCCGTGCTGTGTCGCTATTTGGTCGATTCCGAACGGAAGGGCACGGTGCAGGAGGAACGCCTACTAAAAACGGGAGCGCGGACTAAAACAGGAATGGCGGACTAGAATCGGGAAGGCTGCACCAGGGAAAGCACACTAAAAGGGGGCACGATTCGCCGTCGTTCTTTAGTAGCTTATTTGGGTACGACTCTTTTACTATTAGTCTTGTTCCTTCTTTTAGTAGAGTTAACCCACTTACGATGAGGGGCAGAGCTACTGTTCTTTCATACTTGATATCCTGTTGCAGGAGGAACATGTACGGGAACAACATACTAAAAAGGGGAACGCCCTGTTGTTCTAGATCCCGGCTGGAGGGCACGATCCGAGTGACGCCATTTTGCCAATTATTCAGGGCTATGTATAAAGAAAGCCCACGGCTAGAACGTCTTAAAGACGTTAGTTTGAGCTCGTTTCCAGGGCACAGAGAGAAGGAACAAGCGTTCGCGGAAATAAGCGGTCACTTGTTCCTCTCCCAACAGGGAATCAAGGATTGCGAAACGTCGGCACTTTTGTTCCTTCTTAGTCACCTTCTTGCATCTCCTGCTACAGGGATAGTGTTAAAGAACAGGAGACCTGCCCCTAGTCGTACTTAGTGATACTTAACTCGACTAAAAGAAAGAACATGACTACTAGAACAGGGATCGTGAATGGGAATAATCGTGGCACTTGTGTCCAAACACGATACTACAAGAAGGAACGAAAGTGCATCGTTACCCCTTTTAGTAGTGTTCTTCCTGGAGCAGCATTCCCGTTTTTAGTAGTAGTTCCTCCTGCATAGTGTCCTTCCCTTCCGTTACCATTTTTTGTCGATCTCGAAATGAGATAAGAGTTATTTCTTTAAGAGCCAACGTCTTGGCAAATGCATAATAATAAACCCAACTGAGCAAAGTCAAAATGAACATACCTTTTGGGTCTTACGAATCCTGGAACCCCGGAACTCCGGACCCTCCGCCACCGGACCGAGTGGCTACACGAAAACTGGAACGAGCGGCTCGGGGGACGAAATAATAACGTATCACACGAATCCTGGAACCTCACTATATTCGTATTAAAGCGCTCCATAATTTTCCGGACCCTCCTTACGAGGCGGGCCCTTTTAGGTACAACTCAGATTAATATGATCATCATGGTCACATTTAGAAAGTGCATTATTCCAAGAAGTCAGTTCCTAATCTGCCAGAGCGTACAACTGAACAAGTGTTGCCGCAGTTTTAGTTCTCACGAATCCTGGACCCTGTCACTTGCGACATTCAATGTAGCTAGTGCGTTATTTTAAAGCTATGATAGTGCTGAAAGTCCATTTTCTAAGATCATTTTGGTGAGCAACAGCCTAAGATCCCGGATTGCTTATAGGTTCTCCCCCTGGCGTGTTGTTATTCCACACGAATCCTGGAACTTGCAAATTCCAACGTCTCATATATTTCGAAAGTTATGGATACTAATTCAGGGGTCCTAGATCCATGGAAGTAAATTCGTGGCTGCGTTTGTAACACACGAATCCTGGACCCTCGCTCTGTTCATACAGGCTCTCCATAATTTTCATGACACTTCTTACGAAGTCGACTCGACAACGCGTGTTCTGTCTGACTAAGTCGGAGCAACTTTTGACTGGTAAGGTAACTTTTGTCTTCGTCCCCTATTTTGCTCAAACTCGAGTAAGGAACGACATTTGTGCAGCTGCATGTGTAGCCGCTCCGCTAAGTTTTCACTTTTTTTTTATTGTTTTTTTCCAAGCAGGATTTTTCCATATAAAGTGGGTACCACTGCTCAGATTTTTCGCCCGGAATCTTGGTTCCCATTTTCTTCCAGTCCGTTTATGATAGTGGTAGATGAAAGAAAGATCTACAAGATTTTCATTTTCCCTCAAACTGCAAAAAACTGTCACCTAATACGGATCCCAGATTCCGGGGCGTCTGAGTGGTGAAGCCTGATGTTTATTCCTACACAACGAAGACGCTTCTTCCAGAATATCGTTTAGACACACTAACCCGTGTAGCGGGATAAACCTATCAGAAAGTAAAAAGCCTCTTTGGAATATTAAGGTTCTTGATGGTTCCTCAAAGAGATTTTTACTTTCAGGGCGACAGAAGAAAAGTGCTGTACATTTGTGACTGGGTCCAAATGAAATAGTAAAGTTCACGAAGAATTGGAACCCAACGAGCTTCCCGATTCGAGCGCACTTTAAAATTAAAAACACAGTGAATCGAGCGCTTTTACTCTATTACGTATTTACTTTTACGCCGTTCACAAACAGAAGAAAAGAATATACCAAGAAGTAGCTGAAAAGAAGAAAAGCACGTGTTTAATGGTGTAGCTAAGTTTGTCCATTTTTTTTTTAATGGTAGAGGTGATGATGATTCTCTCTGTGATTTTCTACGCCTTGAGTGGACCAGGCTGGCAGCTCAGTTAATTGATTAGCCTAGCCTAATTCTCCCCTACTCCCCATTTGATTCACACAGATTGCTCAACAGCTGTTTGTAATTTTAGAATTAGGACTAGCCATGCTCAGTGTAATAGTGGATGATACAAATGGCATCAAGTTTCTTCTACCGCAAATTGTGATTTTTTCAAGTTCTAGAAGATGTCCGTCACATAGTTATGAGTTATTAAAAATATGATGTGAAAGGAATAGGGTTTTTGCCCAAAAATACTGCAAAGAACTATAGTTTTTACGAGTATACAGACGCCAATGTACCGACGTGACTTGAACTTTAGGGATGTGCGTGATAAAAATTCAGAGTTTTTTTTTTTTTTTTTTTTTTTTTTTTTTAAGAAAAGAACCAGTTCTTCCGACGAAAATATAGATACCAGGCAAAACCATCGAGCATTTGATTTTTTCTGTGTTTTACTCGGCTAGACTACAGATGTGTTTAAATAACCCCTTGTGCAGATGAGACTTGAACTTCCCGAGTGCGTCCAACAGGGTTTGCAAAATTTGATTTCGTAATTATAAGTAGAACCGGATGTGCCCTGGATGTGCCGACGAGTCTTCCAACGCCCGACTAAAGCATACTAAGTTTATTTCTTCTGGATCCCTTATGTATTAAAAGACCCCAATATGCCGCTGAGAATACCGATGCCCGATAAAAGCATGCATAATTCAGTTTCGTCAGTGTTTTTCCTGGCAAGTGTTTGCAGGATTTCATTCTTGCTTAAAAAGAACTCAGTGTGCCGACGAGTCAACAGACGCCCGCCACAAATATTGCAAATTTATTTCTTCCAATGAGAATACAGAGGCACAACAAAAGCATGCAGAATTTTATATCTTCAGAGTTTTTCCCAACAAATGTTAGCATGATTTCGTTTCTTGCCAAAAAAATAACCTGATGTGCCAACGATTCACCCGATGCCTGACTAAACCATGCGCAATTTATTTCTTTAGCGTTCGTCATCTTCTAACAACAACAACAACAACATTCTTAGTTTACCCAGTTACCCACCATGTGGAATTTTCCTGTCCTGTTTTCACATAGCCCTTGAACATATAAAATTAGTAGCATAATATAATATTTTTCTCAAGGAAGTGGTTTGTTACACCATAAGCAGCTTTAATTTCCTTTGCATTCGCTGTACAATCAGGGGCATACCATTTCCACGCACTTGGTATGGTCAGCTTGCATTCTGGCTTTGATCTAAGTTTAATTTCAATCCTAACACCATTGCGATGAAGCAGATGGATTCCAGCTTGCAAGGTGTCATGGACAGTTGTTTACCATCAATCCTTCAAAATTGATATTGAACACATGTTTATCATTCTCTACAGCGTACAGCGAGACATGTTGAACATCGGGTGTAGCCAATCGCTGTACAATCAGGGGTATACCATTTCCATGCAATTGGTATGGTCAGCTTGCATTCTGGCTTTTATCTAAACTTAATTTCAATCCTAACACGATTGCGATGAAGCAGATGGATTCCAGCTTGCAAGGTGTCATGGACAGTTGTTTACCATCAATCCTTCAAAATTGATATTGAACACATGTTTATCATTCTCTACAGCGTACAGCGAGACATGTTGAACATCGGGTGTAGCCAATCGCTGTACAATCAGGGGCATACCACTTCCATGCACTTGGTATGGTCAGCTTGCATTCTGGCTTTTATCTAAGTTTATTTTCAATCCTAACACGATTGCGATGAAGCAGATGGATTCCAGCTTGCAAGGTGTCATGGACAGTTGTTTACCATCAATCCTTCAAAATTGATATTGAACACATGTTTATCATTCTCTGCAGCGTACAGCGAGACATGTTGAACATCGGGTGTTGCCAATCGCTGTACAATCAGGGGCATACCATTTCCATGCACTTGGTATGGTCAGCTTGCATTCTGGCTTTGATCTAAGTTTATTTTCAATCCTACCACGATTGAGATGAAGCAGATGGATTCTAGCTTGCAAGGTGTCATGGACAGTTGTTTACCATCAATCCTTCAAAATTGATATTGAACATATGTTTATCATTCTCTACAGCGTACAGCGAGACATGTTGAACATCGGGTGTAGCCAATCGCTGTACAATCAGGGGCATACCATTTCCATGCACTTGGTATGGTCAGCTTGCATTCTGGCTTTTATCTAAGTTTATTTTCAATCCTAACACGATTGCGATGAAGCAGATGGATTCCAGCTTGCAAGGTGTCATGGACAGTTGTTTACCATCAATCCTTCAAAATTGATATTGAACACATGTTTATCATTCTCTACAGCGTACAGCAAGACATGTTGAACATCGGGTGTAGCCAATCGCTGTACAATCAGGGGCATACCATTTCCATGCACTTGGTATAGTCAGCTTGCATTCTGGCTTTTATCTAAGTTTATTTTCAATCCTAACACGATTGCGATGAAGCAGATGGATTCCAGCTTGCAAGGTGTCATGGACAGTTGTTTACCATCAATCCTTCAAAATTGATATTGAACACATTTTTATCATTCTCTGCAGCGTACAGCGAGGCATGTTGAACATCGGGTGTTGCCAATCGCTGTACAATCAGGGGCATACCATTTCCATGCACTTGGTATGGTCAGCTTGCATTCTGGCTTTGATCTAAGTTTATTTTCAGTCCTACCACGATTGAGATGAAGCAGATGGATTCTAGCTTGCAAGGTGTCATGGACAGTTGTTTACCATCAATCCTTCAAAATTGATATTGAACATATGTTTATCATTCTCTACAGCGTACAGCGAGACATGTTGAACATCGGGTGTAGCCAATCGCTGTACAATCAGGGGCATACCATTTCCATGCACTTGGTATGGTCAGCTTGCATTCTGGCTTTTATCTAAGTTTATTTTCAATCCTAACACGATTGCGATGAAGCAGATGGATTCCAGCTTGCAAGGTGTCATGGACAGTTGTTTACCATCAATCCTTCAAAATTGATATTGAACACATGTTTATCATTCTCTGCAGCGTACAGCGGTACTGGTCAACTACACGGTGCAACACAATCATCATTAAAATTATTGTCAGTTTTGTCTGGTGACCTAAAACTGTAGAAGATAATTAATAGCATTTTCCCTTCATGACGACTGGAATGAGTGTCCAGAGCTGGTCCAGAGATATATCAACAAAGACAACCGATTTGCCATGTCTTAGTTTACCCACCCTGTGGAATTTTCCTCTCTTATTTTCACATAGCCCTTGAACATAAAAAAAATTAGTAGTATAATATAATATTTTTCTCAAAGTAAGTGGTTTGGGCTGGAATGTGGAGAACTGGCCCGGCAACCTTGCATCACTTTTTTTTCTATCTCGGATATCGTGTTATATGTTCAGCATGGGAATAGTTTTACAACGAAGAACGTATGACACGAGGTTGACCTTGGTATCTGATTTAGAGGGTTTAGAGACCATATATTTATTCACGAAGTGCTATCTGACGAAGATTTGGTACGTCTTCCTGTTTATTTAAGGCTCGCGGCGGCACTTTTATATCATAAGAACTTATTTTTTACCAGCTTTACTGGAACTGAAAGGTAAGTTAGAATAAGCGGAATGACTGAAAGGTCAGCGAGTCTCCGGCCTGGTGGGGAACACGAACACAACAACACTGCACCAATTAGTTCATTTTTCTTTTATAGATCACATGCCCGAAGTGCCGTGCTGCATACCATGTAAGATGTAGCAGGCAACAGGAAAATGACTGTGAAGTCTGCTCTACAGACGTTACTAGGTGAATATCATAATTTATTGACTAAAAATCATCGGATAATGTCCCATCAATTGCGTTTCAGAATCTTTCATTATGTTTGTACATCCTAAGGTCCGACTTCATCGAAGAGAGCAGATTTTCAACGTTGGATAGCCAAATAGGTTGTTACTTCCGGTCCGAGAAAAGAAAATTGCTCTGCCGCAAGATGGGGAGTGTGTGCAAACGAAAAGAAGCGCGTGAACGTTTTGAAAGAAAATACGTCATGGAGCAGAGGTGCTCGAGTCGCTGACTTTTTACTCCGTCGTTACGTTTCTTTTGAATTTCATTTTGGCATATTTTCTTCTCTTGTACCGTAGGACCTTTTAACTCATGGGCACATCAAGTAATGCAGCTTTGCTGCAAAAAGCACGAAAGACTTAAGTTTTCCGTGTACTGTGGACTATAGTCGTGCCTGTCAGCACTGGTTAGTATGCTCATTTCTCACTGAGAGCCTATCTTATATATATATATCGTTTATTCACCAAAATAGCAACGATAGCTAGCAAAGGTAAGTCAACATAGCACTTTCAACGGGATATAAAATGGCCAATGGCAAATGACAAATAGTACAAGATAAACACGCCTAAGAACTATTAAACGAACGAACAAAGTACGGCACAAACTAGTTAACATATCTTTCAGTTGCATCCACTGGATAATTTGTTAATTTAGTTTTATTTGAGTGGGTTGAGTACGCGTGTTGGGCCTGTTTTTATTTTGTTCTACATACTCAGGCAACATTGATCTGTGAAGTTCAGAATTTAGACATTTGTGGCCAAAACTTATTGTAAAATGGTGCCTACGTTGCTGAAAGGAAGGGAGACCGAGATTTGAAAGGCTCTCTTCATAACTAACGTACACTGGGCCCAGGATAATCTTAATTGCTCTTTTCTGGATTAGCTCCAGTCTACTGGATTGCTCCTTAGTCAAACCGGGATGCCATACCTGGCAGCAATATTCAAGACAAGGTCTGACATAACAACAATAAATTAAGACTAATTGTTGCACGGGAATCTTAAATCTCTTCAGGACCGAGAAAGATTTCAGCAGATGCGACCCATTTCTAACAAGAGCGTCAATGTGAGTATTCCATTTGAGGTCACTGTGGATATACACACCAAGTAGTTTAACACAGTTTTGTGTACTCAAACCAACATCTTCAATAACCGGAACATCTTTCTTGAGGACTGAAAATCTCATAACAATACTCTTCACGCTGCTTACCGTTAATCTAATTCGGCTTAGTTCGGGCTGGAGATTTTCATAAATATCACTGAGCGTGGTTGTATGATCAGAATGATTTGAAAGGTTTCTCAATGAAAGCACAGATAGGTCATCAGCAAATTTAAAACGGTCACGAATTGAAGTTAAAATACGATTAAAAACAATAAAAAAAGACAATTGTTCTAGCTTAGTCCCCTGCGGCGATCCACAGTATATGTCCAAGAATTCGGAAACATCACCGTTTGGTAGCTGCACACACTGTTCTCTATCAGATAAAAAACTAGCTAACATACGTAAGACAAATTTACTAGCCCCCATATCACCAGCCTCATGAATAGCCACCTCGTGGTCTAAACTGTCAAATGCCTTTACAATGTCAGCGAAAAGAGCGTCTACAAACGCATGTTCCGTTTCGAGGTGCCTTAAAACATCATCTAACATTCGAACTAAATAATGCGCTGTACTACACCCGTTTGTCACGAATTTCGTTATTCGAATTACTCACGTTTGTCACGAATTTCGTATGCTGTGGCATAATTTAGCTAAAGCCTCTGCGTGGCGTGACCGTTTACGTATGGTAGGCAGGCAGCCTAGTAGTTATGTGCTGGCAGAGACCTTGTAGGGCGTTAACTTTGAGCAGATCAACAATGCAGCTGTTCTTAATGGCAGCACCAGAAACAATACATAATCTACGTGAATGAGCTTCTTTGATACATAGCGAAGTGAGCTGTTTCTACCGGTCGGCATATCGGTATCGCTACTGGCAATGGTAGTGGTAAACCCGGCATGTAAAATTTAAGTTAAATGCCGTGCTAAATTCTTGCTACGACTCAGTCCGCTTGGTCACACGAGGCTAGACGAAAGAAGTTCGTTCTCCTTAGGTTGTTTATTCTCGCAGAGAGTCAAAGCAATAGTACGCTGCATGAGCAAACATGCGCATGTGAAAAGGAAGTGTAAACTCAAATTTTTCCAAATTCAGAGGTCTTCCTGAGCTGGTCATATATTGAAAAAATATTCGCCAAATTAGGACGAAGTTGGTTGTACCAGCCGCAATTTTTTTTACAGTTCCATTAGAGATCATTCGAGGCGAAAGCGGATACGACCAGAGGCAGATATTTCCATGCAGAGACCGAAGAGGACCAGATTGGAGATGAGCAAGAGGAAGCTAGTATTACCAGATGAGGAGGAACTGTTCAAGGAAATCGAGGAAGCAATGAAAAAGCATCATAAGAAATAGGAAGCACTCTGGTTGTGTCTAGCAATTGTAATCTCGTTCTCGTATGTCGTACAGTAGCTGCTAAGCAGCAACATTTCAGTTACCGTGCACTCACCATAAGTAATAACAAGACCAAAGGTGTCGATGGGATCCCAAAAATCTAATATTTCATTCAGACAATTGTGTCTTGTCTTCGCCAGGCTAATCATCAGAGAAAACCAAGTTCAGATATACCTCTGTAAGCCATATCTATTTTGACGATACTGGCCGAGACTTCCTGCTTTACTTCTGCCAAGTTTCCGGTTTCACCCGAATTTCGTGCGAACTACTAGTCCAGCAAAAAAAGAAAATTTAGAAACGAATCCTGCGTATCTCCTTATCCCTATAAAGAACATCTAACCTACTTCAAATAAAAAAAAATCCGGTTGCAACCGGATTCCGGACTAATTACATGTCCGGGTAAAAAATGATCGTCATATACCGACTCAGCCTCTCTTCTTACCCCTGAATCTGTCATATAATCAAACTTTTGCTTTTAACAAATTTTCCGGTTTTGGCCGGATTCCGGGCAAACTAATTGTACGGCAAGAAAATTGTTTTTCACCATAGTGTTTAGCATGGCATTTTACCCCTAAATCGAACTTTTAATCAACTTCAAATGAAACTCTTACTTTTAACAAACTTTCCGGTTTCCACCGGATTCCGGACGAACTACTTGTTCGGCGAGAAAATGGTTTTCACCATCGTGTTCAGACTTTTAACAAACTTTCCGGTTTTCACCGGATTCCGGACGAACTACTTGTTCGGCCAGAAAATGGTTTCACCATCGTGTTCAGCATGTCTCCTTACCCCTAAATCAATTTCGAATAAAACTTTTACTTTTAATAACCTTTCCGGTTTTCGTCAGATTCCGGACGAACTACTTGTCAGGCGAGAAAATGGTTTTCAATATCGTGCTCAGCATGCCTTCTTACACCATAATCGACTATCGAATTAGCAGTTTAAAAATATTTCGTTTGTCCCTTAATTGGACCCCTTGACTTGACCTTACCTTGACCCAAAGAATCCTCACACCAAGTTTCATCAAATATCTCATTCCCTTCGAGAGTTATCGTGCTCACAGACAGACGGACAATTTCATAGGTATCCTTCCACTTACGTTTTGGGATCCCAAAAACACCATAGTAAATTAAGCTAGTCCGTGAAGTGTCAAGACGAGCGACGGTCAGGCGCTTTAAGAGCTTTGAATGAGCTTTGTTTTCCTGCAAACCCTTAGCTGATAATAACCTGATCTTTCACTTCTAGTAAAAAGAAAGCTCGATACTTCAAAATCCGAATCTTTACTAGAAACAAACACGAACAGGTATTTCTGTTAGATACACTGTAAAAAGTTTCTCCGAATAAGGAGCCAGTATTTTCTACTGGGATTAATCATATCTCTATCGGGATAAGATTAATCCGAATTAGGGATAATCTTATCCAAATAATGATAAGATTAATGCCAGTAGTCAATACTGCAAGATTTTTTTGGCAGTATAGTAAGATAACCTACAGGCTTTGTATTGGTGAGCCGTGACACAGCAAGACCAAAGGTTTCGATGGGATCACATCGGTGAATAGTTAATATACTTCCTGATAGGGATCATAGGGTAATATTATGTATTTACATACAAATTTCAAGTTTTTGGCCGTTTTTCGGGCAAACTAGTTGTCCGGCGTCAAAATAAATTTCAGATTTGGATTCAGCATGGTCTCCATACCTCTATGTCGACCCTATGATAAGCTTCAGGAACAACTTTATCTTTCGCCGAATTACCCTTTTTGGCCGGATTCCGGGCGATCTACTTTTCCCGTAAGAAACTTAAGCTGAAATATGGATTCAGCATGTTTACTTACCCTATATCGACCCTATAATCAGTGTCAAGAACCTTTTACCTTCCTGGAAATTTCCGGTTTTAGTCGTATTTCGGGCGAAATTGTCCGGCGTCAAAATAAATTTCAGATTTGGATTCAGCATGTCAACTTACCCTTGTGTCGACCCTCTAATCAGCTTCTGAAACAAATTTTACCTTCCGCCAAAGTACCGGTTTCGGTCGGATTCCGGGTTAACTTCTTGTCCGGTAAGAAAATGATGTTGTAAAACGGATTCAGCATGTCTCCTTAACCCTATATTGACCCTCTAATCAGCTTCAGGAACAGCTTTTACCGTCCTCCGAATTTCCGGTTTCGGCCAGATTCCAAGGGAACTAATTATCCGGCGTCAAAATATATTTCAGATTTGGATTCAGCATGTCTCCTTACCCCTTTTCGACCATCTAATCAGCTTCAGGAAAACTTTTAACTTCCTCCAAATTTCCGATTCTGGTCGGATTCCGGGCGACCTAATTGTCCGGCGTCAGATTTGGATTCAGCATGTGTAACTACATCTAAATCGACAATCTCATTGGCATTAACAAATTTTTTGTTCGTCCCTTCCTTTGAAACCCCCTCCTTCATCCCTAAACATAGAGCTAGGGACCCATCTACGAACTTTACCTGTACTTTGACCAGAATGATCCTCACACCATGTTTGAACAAATATCTCAACCACATCGAGAGTTATCGTGCTAACAGACGATCAAATTCATAGGTATCCGTCACTTACGTTTTGTGATCCCAAAAAAGTGCAATGCAGGATACGCCACCGACTCTAGGACCGCTCAATATGGGCACCGACCATGTAAAAATGGGAAGAGTCATCCTTGGCTGCACTGTAAAAAGTCTCCCCTACATCGGACTTTCGTGGTTGCACATCACCGAATTCGGCGATTTTTATTCTGAATTCGGAGAGTTAAAATCCGAATTCGGGCAGTTAAAATCCGAATTCGGGCAATTAAAATCCGTCAGGATTAAAACGCTGGAATGCAAAATACTGCAGATTAAGATAACTTAATCTGCAGTATTGCATTCCAGCGTTTTAATCCTGTATCTGATTTGAAGCCTCCGAATTTGGATTTTAACTCTCCGAATTCGGTGATGTGCAACACTAAAGTCCGATGTAGGAGAGACTTTTTACAGTGTGGCCAATTGTGTTTAAAAACGAATTTATTCTAAGTGTGACCATTTTATGGCCAGGTCTTAGGTGTCTAGCCTGATTATGTGCGCAACTGTTTTATATTTTCGTACGACTACACGTTTTATACATTCCTAAATAAAAGTTGAAAAATCCCGAAGAGTTTCCCGCTCAAGTTTTTCTGCGTACTACATAATCCGAGTCGCTTTGCTGATGGGTCAGAGTGCCCGAAGTTACAGGGTCCAGGTCCAGGTTTGTATAGTCCCAAAGACTATACAAACTATCAAGACTGGCGCAAAATTAATAGTTTTCCTGTCTCACGATATGTTGTCTTAGTTCGGCACCGTATCGCAAGACGGCTAATTAGTACAATATAATGCATGTCGCACGGTACAGGGTTCACGATTCGTGTGAAGTAAAACTATTGATTAAAACATGGGAAACTGTTCCGGATCGGGGTTCAGTAACTGCTCCGGTAAAAGTCGATCGGGCTTCAGTCTATTGCTCTCCAGAATGATCAGAATATAAGTCCTTCAGCACTATCGTGGCAATAACACAACGCTGCATAATTAAAACATCTAGAATGTCGCAAGCAACAGGGTCCAGGATTCGTGTGAACTAAAACTGTGGTAACACTTGTTCATTGGAACGCTCTGGCAGATTACGAACTGAAAAACTACCATAGCACTACTATAACGCACTAGCTACATCTGGAGTGTCGTAAGTGGCAGGGTGCAGGATTCGTGTAAAGTAAAACTCCGGTAGCACATACGCGAATGTTACGCCGTGGAAGGTTACGAACTGATTTGAGAAAATGGACTCGTAAGGAGGGTCCGGAAAATTATGGAGCGCTTTAATACGAATATAGTGAGGTTCCAGGATTCGTGTGATACGTTATTATTTCGTCCCCCGAGCCGCTCGTTCCAGTTTTCGTGTGTGAGGGTCCAGCTTTCGTGTAGCCACTCGGTCCGGTGGCGGAGGGTCCGGAGTTCCGGGGTTCCAGGATTCGTAAGACCCTACCTTTTAGAGCACAACTTATGGATCTAGATGATTGAGCTGTGTTCTAGAGGCATAGCTCTCCCAATGAGATAGGGCTACCCCGAGGGAGCCTCCCCAAATGTTTTATGTTACCAAAACAACTGGTCTCCGTGACGCTCCAGACCCATTCTTCATTCGCTCCCCTAGCGTTCACTCCAAATATTCTTACCCAAATTCCATCAAACAGTCACATTTAAACATACAACATTTCGGGTTCTCATTGCTAACACACCGAACGTCAATGAGGATCGGACCAACTTTTAGCTCTCCCAGCACACCCATTGGCATTGGCAAACTGGGGTTGCATACCATACCGCAGGTTTAACCGAAAAGGACTGAGATAGGACAATCTAGTTACCCATCACTTATTCACTTGAACTGGCTTGAATGCCCGCTGAAAATGCGTTAGTTAGCTGTTCCGCTGTTCACGAATAATCGATTTTCAAATAGTGGGATCTGAGTGTAATTTGTGGCACCTCTATGTGCTTGTATTTCTGTTGTAGGCCTTAAGAGAAAGATTTAAAAAAAAATTTCAGGCACTAAGCAATCTTTCAATCTTCACCAGTCTCACCACTGTCCACTGAAAAGCCGCGTTTGTCTTGAGATTAAAATTTCCCGCGTCATAGTAGAATTTTCGTTGTGGGGACGGACGCAGATATTCTGAACGTCATAACCAGAAAAGATAGTGGAAAATAAAAAAATCCCTTCGCAGAATCCAAATAACTCAGTGTATTCAATTAAACGACAAAAAAAATAAGTTGGCTCTTTAGTTAAAATGTAACTACGCTTAAAAGCAAACCTCCTGCCCTCAAATCTCCTTGATATATACACCGGTTAGCGGGATGTCGGTTCATACAGACGACTATCTATGGATAATTTGTGCTCTAGCATAATCAAAACATCAAGTGGCATATACAGGTTAAGGCTAATAGGTTATTTGCTTGTACAGTAAGCATTGACCTCTGACTGGACCACATGTAAAAATACAATATGGACGGTTAACGAACGAAAGCTTAAAGAGTATGTTCTAATAGAAACAGAAATATGCATCATTAGCGTATTTCAGATTGTCAAAGGAGTATTTTATCTTGACTACGATTATTTTTTCAAGTTCAGTCACTATCACTCAACCGGACAATACCATTATAAACCGTACCCTCCGAAACCACGTAGAAAAATTGGCCAGTTCTCTTTTGTTATATGGTCTAACTGAACCGTGGAACAGTTTACCAGTAGATGTAGTAGATTCAGGTAGTGCCCAAATGTTTAAGCGTGGTATAGTAGACACCCCATTTTACTTTTGTAGTTTGAAAATTTGTTTACTTTTGTAGTGTGTCAGTTTCTGTGTGTGGCGACGAGCTAAAAGAGCACTAACATAGTATGACATAATATAGTACCCCAAGAATGACTAAACTCTATCCTTTACTCTATCCATAATATGGCATAACATAGTAGTTTTAGTACCCGAAGAATAAACAAATTCTATCCTTTACTTACAAAGCCTTTAACCACGGAAGCTGATTAGCAAAATAAAATTTCCATAAAAGTATTTATGTGTCTCAGTCCCCTTGGTACTTGTACTTGTCACGTCATATAATAAGCGTGCTTTCCAAGTAAAGGTTATATCTAGGTCATTTTTGGGGTACTTGCCTTATAAACTATCTCAGTTTATCGAGAAGATTTTCACAGTCAAGAAGATTTTCATTTAGTCAAATGCTTTAGAAACATCAAATCTGGTGAGCGTCGTTGAGCATGTAAAATATCGTACCATATCAGATCATGGCATAGTTGTGCAACATTAAGAAATGTAAACCTCGGTTTGTAAATCTTTCTGAAATCTAAACTGATTTTCATGAATCCAAGCTGATTTTCATGATATTCAGTAAAATAAGAGACAAGAAAAGTCTCTAAAATAAGGGATAGGCAGGTTGAATGGAAAGGTCAGCGACAATCCAGCTCATAGTCAGCAGGGAATCAATTTTGACACTGACACGTGACTCTTGAGAGAGGGACAAAGCAAGCAGAAAATGGACGGGCTGGTGAAAACTGGGCAATAAAATAACATCTTATGTTCTACTTTAAAAGCATTAAAACTTACCGGTCCCTCCCTGGATGTCAAAATGAGCGAAGATACCAGGACTGTCTTCTTTGTGACGTAACTGGAAAGGGTCTTTACCCAGCACTTCACCTGTCTCCCGGTGGACTACCTGGCACCCTAGAAAAGAAATGATTTATGTTTTAATTACTCGCTCATGTAAAGCACAAATTTTACTAGAAATGACTAATTACAACAATACTTGGCCCGTGAGATTAGCGATTTTCTTGCTTGGCGTTTCTCTACTCTATCAAGACTTGCAACTCATCGAAGCTCGCAGAAGCGAGCTGTTCGTGTGATATTGGGCCAGGAGTACGCGAATTATGAAGAAGGTATAAAGCTCCTTGGTATAGAAAGCCTTGTTGCCCGGCGTCACCAGCTTACTATGACATGCGGGAATAAAATATTAGAATCAAGTAAGCATCGTGATTTGCTACCGGAACCGGCACGAACCGGATATAACAAGAGGCATCAAAATAAATTAGGGCCCTGCAAACCATCAGCTTCTAACCGGTATAGATCTTCTTTTCGTCAATATTTTGTAAAGCATTTTAATGAGTAAGTGACAGTATGTTTTATAAATTATTGATAGGGTCTTATTTAACTATTATGTTAGTTGACCTAATAAATCCGTATCGTAGCGTATCGTCAGTGGAGGCTTGAAGCAAACTATTTGAAACTTTTGCTCACGTGTTTAAAAGGTGGGAAAGGGCAAGCAAAGAGTCTGAAACACAAGACATGTCTACGATTATCAAGGTGTCCAATATCGAACACAAATGTTTTAATCTTCTCATGCCCGTATTGTTTACAATAGGCGAACGTAAGGAAAGACTGGTGAAGGGTAGGGAATTGTGAAGCTTGTAATTTCATAGGGGAGCTAGAAATAGTATCAAAGCCAGAATAAGTCAGAGGTCCAATTAGTGAAGCAGACCCTGGACAAGAAGCTGACTTGTCCGTTTAGCACGGTAAAACATGATTTGCAGTAAGCTTCGGCTGAAGGAATACTAGGAATACTAGACTGTCAGAAGTTTCATAACAGATAACACGAGGATGCGCAGTTTCAACAGATAATGTGCAACAGATAACACTTCGGATGTTATCTGTTGTATTTGAAATAATATGCATAAGAAGCGTTACCATCAGGAAGAACTGAAAAACCGCCAAAAAGTATCTGCTGAGTTTAAAAAAAATAATAATAATTAAATTGTGACCCACTATACAAGAAAAGAAGCGGAGTAACTTAAGAAAAAAGAAAAGGAACGTAAATTACAAAACAAGAACAACACAAAATCAAACAACTCAAAACTCAGCGCGCTGTCGCTACCCGGAGGAGCGGATGGTTAAAACCCAACGTGGCAAAAAAAAATATCCTGAAGGCGGCTACTTTGTTTTATAAAACAACTAATAATATCAGGAGCACCAAAAACTCTTATGATCTTTCTGTTGCTGTATCTGCGAGGTAGACACAGTAAAACTTACAATACCGAAAAAACATAACTCGTATAGGCCTATCACTGACATCACCTGAGCCTAACAGAACACAATGGCCGGCCGCAAACAAAACAGAATGATCGCAAAAACAAGAATATAGCTTTGCCAAAGCTTTTCTGTTGTACCTTCCTCTGTTAGCAACAATTTTCACATACCCTAATTTTAGCTTCTCTTTAATATCCTTCAGCACCCGTAACCTGAATGAAATGAGCGATTTACAAACGTTGATCCCTAGCCATCGGGAAGATTCAACATTATTTATAGAAAATAAACCGCAATCAAACGAAGTCGCCCGAGATTCTGAATTAAAAATCAAATAATCACATTTATCAGTGTTGACCGATTTCTTTATAAAGCCGCGAAACCAGCAGCACTGACTTCATTAATGAAAACTTTGACCGGCTAACTAGCAAAAGATCGTCAGCATATGCAATATATGAAACATTTGACAACCCTGAAGAATACGAAAGCGGGATCCTATTAAGCACATTTAATAAACAAGCTTTAAAAATAAGAGGAGAAAGCACGCCCTTCTGACGGACTCCAGACCTAACTGGAATATTACCAGAAACACGCGAACCCTGCCTCAACTGAACAAACTAATTCTGGTACCGAAAACGCAACACATCAATAACCGAACTATTTACACCCAACTGCGCCAGAGAAAACCATGCCTGAGGGTGACAAACGGTGTCGAAAGCTTTCGATAGGTCTAACGCGCAAAAATGGATTTCCGTTTTTAGTCGGTGAGCTTCTTGTAATACGGCTCCGAGGATCCGGTGTGCATGCTGGCAGCCGACACGCGACTTAAAACTAAACTGATTGGCCTCGTAATCAACTTCGTCTTATATAATGGGAAGGAATGCATATTCAAATAGTTTACTAAAATTGCATGCTACCGTGATGGAGCGGTATGGCCCACAATTAAAGGCACAGAAAACTTGACTACGCAACTTTCGGCCATCAAACTGACCTGGGGGGCTTAGATAAAGATACAGGGACTTGTTTGTCGACAGGACCCCCCTTCTTTGTTATCTCGAACCCCCTCCTTAGTGTTCCAGCTAGCTGGCAGGCCCTTGCCCCTTATGCACTGTAATTATGCACTTGTGCACTGTAAAAGTTCGCCTTTGGCCGTGTTGACTAACAAATCGGGATAGTAGTCAAGAGGTAGTGCGTTCGATTCCTACTCCCGGCACACAAACCTTTTGCTTTTTTTTCTACTAACTCAAAAGTCGAATTCTCGGAAACTGCCCGGAAACTGCAAGGGCGTAAGGAGAATTATATACTTTATATACCCGTTTAATACTTTTAACAACAGACTCGGTACTTATAGGGATTATATCCTTCTCGCCTCCATTACGCGGTATTATTGAATCAAGCAGCCTAGAAAACCGAGTATGAACCGCATAATTCATGCTGAATATTTTGGAGTAATGATTGAGCCAAGAATCACCGGGAATTAAACTAGACGAAGGAGCCGGACCAAGCTTGCTATAGAGTTCACCACATCACTCCATTGACGAGGACACTTCGGAAAGTCTTTACCTTTATAGCGGACGCTTCGCAAGTAAGTTTTAAACTCAGACATTATGAGGATAAGAAATAAAGTCAGTAGATGTTTTCTGGCTCTTCCTAACAAAGCTTGTTATGCATAACGTTTCATGCATAACATTTTCAAACACAACAGATAACATCTGAAGAGTTATCTGTTACGCATTATCTGATGAAACCGGGCATCCTCGTGTTATCTGTTATGAACTTCTGACAGTGTACGAGATTGTGCAGGTTCGGTTGTCCGAGTAGAGGTACCCCATGATGGAGGACATCTCTCAGTGCGCCTTGGGTACTAGCTTTATTTTGTGCTACATAACCAAAGTGTCTCGTTGTCAACATACCTTGATGACGTGCCTTTGGCTTAAATGGCTTTCTCGATTCTCGCCAGATGGCAAACCCTGATGACCTCTAAAATACATTTACATCTTCGTCTGTTTCAGCTTTTCAGATACATGTTTTCGACTTTTAAAACTAATTTACTTCCTATGATGATGATGTGGAAAATTTCTTTGACACTGATTTGGAGGCTTGTGTGTGCTCCGTGAAAACTTTAAATCTTCATGAATTGTATGAAACAAGATTTCTTTTTATTTACGAGTAATGTTACTTGACTTTGGAAAGAGATACTGTAGACTAAAAAGGATCGTAAGTACATTGCACATTTCGGAGCGAATAAGCCAACGGTAAGCACAATAGCTTTAGTAGTTCCTAACGCTTGCCACTGAGCTTACCATTGGACATAACTAGACATACCACTGAGGTTACCATAAGACATGAGCCACTGAAAGAACCGAACTGATATGGTGTCAGCAAGCAAGAAACAGTTACCTGTCAGCAGCAATTATTACCGTAAACACTGCTGTAGCCTACTCTTTTCTTTGAATCCTAATACCGAGTTCGCAACAACAGAATATCCGACTTCCGTTTTATTTGATCTGTCAGCTGACGATACTGTATAGGACAAAGTCCCAAACACGCCAGTGAACCTCGGGAAAACAAAAAACGTCACCCCAACGAATCCTTAAAATGTATTCTTATCCTATGTAAACCAATCAACAGCGTTTGTTGTAGTCAGTTGTCGTGACGTTTCTGGCTCTCTGCTAGGCACACGGCGATTCTTCACCGACGCGAAGAGTTAGTCATCAAAAGTATTGTCGCTGCCAGCTGTCGGACAAGACCCCGTGAATGATGAGTTAATCTTGTAGCAAGTCTCGGCCCTGTCTCGGGTAGATTTCTCGACTGCGTTTTATATGTTCTACTAGTCATTCACCTGACAACTAAATAAAACAGCTCTAAAGTTTAACCGAAGAGGCCTGAGATCTGGCAGTCTAGTTACACATCACTTATTCACTTAGATAGGCCTGAAAACCCGATAAAATGCGTTACTTCGTTTACATTGTCCGCTATCTACAGAAAATCGATTTTATCGAATGAACTTATTCTTTGGGGTTTGTTGTAACTCTATGTGCCTGTCCCTCTATGCTTGAAACATTTACCAACTACAAAGGTATGGCATTGCCGGAAAAGAAACTAAAAATGGCAGATTCCTTCTGAAACATCTTTAGTCTCATTTACCTCATTTCTTCAGCCCCGACATTTCCGAGCTTATCGTCATTAACCCTGGAAATTCAAATTCTCCGCGTCTGGGCGAGTTTTGGGTTGTCGTGCAAGCAGCGCACATTTTGGACGTTATTACTAAAGCCTCGGATGAAAAAAATTCAAAATCCTTTCGATGGGTCAAATATTTCAGCGTATACAAATATCTGATGAAAAAATAAGCTGCCTTTTCAGTTAAACTTTTAACCTGACAAGGCAGTAACAAGAAGGCAAGACCGAGACAAGGAGGACTTAAATTGACCCCTGTCGGCCCCCCGTGATCAAAATATACTGTCACGAATTGTTTTTGAAATTGAACCTGAACCTGAACCTGACCGCGGCTAATGGGTGTATCACTTTCGTCAGATCGTGAATGATTCAGCGCCCAGCGGTCAGGGGCGTAATTTCGTCAAAATCCTGGGGGGGGGGGTGCAAAGTTGGATCCGATTTTCCCAAGTCAAGTGAAAACGAACAGTTTTATTTCAAGAAGAAAAACGTAATAAAACAAAGAAACAAAGAGATAGTTTACAAATCGGCCAAGGCGAAACGACGCTTCTTCAAAGTCGCAAAACTGTCCACTGCGCGATTGACGTCAAGCTTCTTCCCTTTTTCAGGTTGGGTACCAATGACCAAAAGATCACTTAGTCGGTCGTCTGACATAGACGTGTGAACCCTGCATAGCGCATGCATATCGCTATAAAAGTTTCAAGGCTTCCGTGTTCCAATCTTACCATAAAGACAAAGGTATACTAAAGAAAACCGATCTATTTCTGTGGATGCTTGAACTCCGTACGCCTATATTAGTTTCGACGAGAGTTTCGAAGACGCTAAATTTCAGCTGGGGGGCAAACATCAAGCTGGGGGGTGGCAAACTGGGGTCTAGGGGGGCTAGTTGCCCCCCCTGCCCCATAGCAAATTACGCCCCTGCCAGCGGTCAGAGACTGTACGATCGCGTAGGCTACCTTTTCTTGGAACTTTTGGTGTATACTATGCTGAAATTAGATTTATAAACAAATTATTAAGAGAAACAAATAATGCAAAAATTTAGCCGTATTTCTAAAAAAAAAATTTAATTTACCAGTCTGACTTGCTTTCATCTTGTGTCTGATTTGTCTGAGATGAGACCTGTTTTGACCTTGCACCAGCGGGACGGCTGCTTCCGGATCGCGATACTAGACCAACCCACTGTCGTCCAGAAACATCTGGTTTGAACTTGTAAATTTAAGATGGACTTATCCTTAATACGGCTGATCTAAACGTTCCAAATTTCTAGACTGCTTCTGTTATATTTGACGGTGCAAAACGGATAAGTCAGCTACATTTTATTAGAGCTATATTTCGGCCCTTCTTGGCAAGGGTCCTCTTCAGGCTCAAGCTCAAGCTTCCAGGTTCAAGCGGCTTGAGCCCGAAGGGCCGAAATGTTTGCTCTAATAAAATGTAGCTGACTTATCCGTTTTGCACCGTCAAATATGATTCGCAGTCAGCTTTCGCTGATGGAATTTCTGCTTCTGATTTAACTCCTTTTCCTGGCTAACATTCAATTTCCGCTAAAATGAGATGCATAGAGGTGAAGACATCAGTTGTTAATATTCTAATATACACCAACATTACCTTGTCCATTAGCGTATCCCAATATTATTCCAAAGATCACAAAATTCAACAGTTTAGTCCCCATTTTGCGGGAATCTGTTGTTTTCTTTTATTCACATACCGAATCGTTCATAAAGAATACAAGGATACTGATAACAGACCCGTTATCTACGACCCAAGGTAAATCTGAGTGATCACTAATTTGTCAAATGATAAGAAAAGAAAAATAGTACTTGGGGAAAAATGTGTGAATCAGCTTTACACCCGTTTAAAGGTTAAGAGTGACATATACTCAAATAATGCATAAAACGGATCCGTCAGCTACGATGCTTTAGCAGCGATATTTCGGCAAACAAACCTGCAATCAGAAAAAAGAACCCGCACAAGATTGCAGCTTTGTTTCCTTCCCCGACGTTGACGCTGAAGATTGACAGCCTGACGAGGACACTTGCCAAGAAGGGCCGAAATATCGCCGCTAATCATAGCTGACACATCCGTTTTATGCATTATTTGAATATATGTTTCAAAATCAGCTTGGACCCAAGGAATATTTTAGAGTGATATTAATGATTCTGGCCTCCGTCGTCTAACTAACAACAGGAACACATGGCAGACTTAAAGTCCGTCTCAGACCAGAACATGCTAGTCCTAATTCATCCTTCAGCTTCTTCTTCACCAAACTTGCCCTCTCAAGGGCATAACTATTAGCGAAGAGAAAACAATATATTGAATAAAACAGAAAGTACACATGTAAAATGAACGGAAGGGTGAACTGATCGGGCTAATTCTTGAATTTTGGAAATAACAGATATTACGCCGCTAATTCTTGAATGATGATTCATAATGTCCATGGAAGGAAATTTGAGAATCCTGGCGTTGCGGAACCAAGAAAGGGTGGTGAGTACAGGGGTTAGCCACTTGCGAGTAGCAACACGAAGGAATTGAATGTATGTGCGTTATTTTTTTATTACACTCGCCGCCTTCGGCCCAAGTGTCATGTTACGGCAATCGTAGTTGGGAAGTACTTCCAGCACTAGACTACTTAAGTGGAAAGTCAAAGACACTAAGTAACTGGGTTTTACTTAACTGCGACTTACCTGGAACATTTAATACTTAAATGACTGCTCTCACTGTTTACTCTTTAAATTCCATTACTTTATATTAATCAATCAAGTTTACTTTCCAAATAGCTTAAAGCTAGAACAGGAATAAAATATTTAAAATTTCTTGAATACACTAAAACTAGGCTCTGCTTTCAACAAAATACCCACGGCTTTGGCTGTTTTCGGCCTTTTCCCAGGCCCATTGACTTCTAGCAATGGGAATATGTCCATAACTGTTTTTTCTGATGAATAGACTTCTCACAAACAAGTGTCGACAGCATGAAACGCATCGAAAGTAGCAACACAAGGCAAGTGAAAGCAAGTGAGACAACCAGTGACAAATCCGATTTGTGTTCTGTCACAAATTCTGAGCATGATCGCCATGATCGGTGCACGCGTAATATTTCCTTCAATATTTCCAGAACGGTCAAGATTTTCGTTGAGGAATAAAATACGACTCGGGTAAATAATACTTGACAGAAACTGGCTACAGCATTACAAGTCACTCTTATTCATAGAAGAAGGAGACAATTATTAAAAGGGAACTGGAAAGGACTGACCGTGAGATTCTGTTCATGCAAATGCTGTTTTAGACATGAACCTAATGCTTTTTTTCTAATAGTAATGGTGGGAGATTGTTCTATGGTTTCCAAGTACGGCTCCCAAAAGTCCCGGAAGGGTTAAATAAGAACTCTATAACCCCTCATACAGGAAAAACAGAAAGCCTAACCGGCATAAAATCGGCCGAAGCCGGAACTCACATTTTCGTAAGAAATGTTTCTTCTTTCCAGATACCTTTATTCGAAAGAAAATATGCACTGGTGCACTGGTTGCCGTAGCAACAAGTAAACACGCTTGATGGGTAAAAGAAACTGCCACAATGGCGGGAGCTGAACTGGACGTAGACCTGCGGATTGATTTTATAGGTGAAATATGCATGAAAGTGTTTCCAATTGATGAGGACACCTGGGCTAAATTTTCTAGCCTCCACGAAAATCACAGGTGAGACAACGTATCATTTCAGCCACTACAAACGTAGCACTTTTTTGCCGCCGTCTCAATACGAAGGAAAAGGAAAATGCTGATAGTCCAGCTAGGGGCCTGCACTTGCTTTCCCTGCAAGGCAGCGTCCAGCCTCGATTACTCTATCGGTTAGTTTTTTTGGGTCTGTTTTATAATATAAATTCGTATAATACCTAATAATATTAGGTTTTGTGGGTCTTTTTTTCTTAATGGATGATGATGATTATTGTTGTTTGTATACTGTAGCATGTCATGGCTCATAGTATGTGCCGTAAGGGAAGATATACTGATATTAGTGTTTTGTTCCGATCTGTTGAAAGTCATAATTTGATGAATATGATTATTTTTATACAGCTTCATCTGTTGAGTAAGTTAGTCCGCTATTTGGCACTGTGCCACGATTTGTGCTTATGTTTTAAATAAATCAATCGATCAATCAAAAAACGACATTTGACCTTGGCGAAAATAGTACGGCCAACCCCATCTTTAGAGACATCCTGCTTGACAACTTTAATCCCTCCAGGCTAAGACTAGCGAGAGGTGTAGCTAAGCCAATCTCAAAGCTGAATCGCCTACAGCCATTCTCTGTCCGCTTTCAGCATAGTTTTGTTCCATGATTGTTTTTACCACTTTTGTTTCACATTCGAAAAATCTTGCCAACGGCACAAGACTACTAATCAATTCACAAGGGTGTCCTACTGCAATGACTTTTCCTTTGAAATTCTTCTACGTCAGTAAGTCTCCTTCTGTCCCAGCAGATGACTCCTGTGGTCGAGTCGATACAACCTTGCTTACGATACAGTCGATACAACCTTGTTTAGCGTCACATTTTGAGAATGTTACACGAAAGTGAAATCCGAACTTTATTTTATAGGAAATTTGCCGAGTTCCTCGACTCGCCAGACGAACCTCGACAGCTCATCCTCGTCTATCGTGACTTTCAACTCGAGGTTTACAACTCACCTTTAACGCTAGCCATCGTACACCTCTCAGAGCCGATTCTTTATTTCTTAAAGGCAAGTCGATTTCATGAAGCCGCGACAGCTCAAGCTTCAAGTGAATACTTAAGAATACAGTTACGAATACTGAAGCCCCGGGGATGGATATCGGTCGCGATCAGGTGCTGCCACCTCGCGGTGGGCACTGCTTCGACCGGACAACCCGGTCGTCCGGGTTTCTATTAAAAGCAAGGTCCCACCTTCCAGGCTCCCAGATATTTGGGGCTACCTCACAGTCAATTAAGCGAACGCTTCATGATAATGATAAAAGTTAATTATGTCGTTACCTAAATTTCCTTCCCTAAATCTTCCTTTGTCTTATGACGCCCTTCCCCATCCCTCTAGAGAGACTACTTGGGGAATGGAGGGGAACGGCAAGAATAGAGTGAGTTACTCCTCGCGGACTCCGCGGACTGAAAGCAACGAGAACACGGGGAATGCTTCAAAAATGGATTTTGTTCGAAAAACATTCAGGTGAAGCAATTAGTCTGGATCCGCTTTATTTTTGGTTTTGTTTATTCTGGTTTTTTTTTCTTAATTTAAGCAATCTCTTTAATTTCCTTCATAGCTCGTACAATTCACTCGCTCGCATTGGATCGTCGTACAATTTTAACATTTTTACATTGTTATTACGTAGAAAAAAAAATCATAGCCTCACATAATGAAAAAATGATTTTTTTTTCTTCTGAAAATAAGTTTTAAACTATACCCAAAATCAGCCCTGGGCTGAAGGAATAACTATCAGACTCAAGTTTGATCTGATAAAAGAAAAGAAAGTCTTATTTGACGGTGCAAAACGGATAAGTCAGCCACATTTTATTACAGCTATATTTCGGCCCTTCTTGGCAAGGGTCCTCTTCAGGCTTAAGCCGCTCAAGCTGGAAAATGAACTTGTGGAAAAACAATTAAAGATTCCTACTTATATATTTGATTTTGTGAAGTTCTTCTCTGAAAATTGGTTGGAGTTAAAGCTGATGTTGTGATTTCATCCTGGACACGGCTGCAGTTTTTCCTGTTCGATTGGGTCGTCGAAAGGGTAGAGATTTTTCTGCATTTTGGTTTTGGAGTCACCTGTCTCTTCTTCTTCTTTCCAGCTAAGATGGATACTTGTCGGCGGCATGTATGGGCGATTTGAAGTCTTATTGACCAACTCTAACATCTATTTAAAAAAGAAAACCAGCAAAATTCCCCACCGAATCTGAAAGGGAATCCTTTTTGATGATGGTGACGCTTATCGGAGCATTCCCCGTCCGTGGGGACTTGCGAGAATACGGCGAGTGAGTCCCTTGGGCAAAAAAAACGCGGGAACTCTTGAAAATAAGTCATCGGGGAACGGCGAGAATACGCCTTAGGTGTCCAACACCCCGCACTTCCAGACGTTTTCTGTTCAGCTTCACCTTCCGGATCTACCTTATCGAAAAGAATCCGGAAGTAAAATATGGGAGATAAAGCACCATTTTGGACGCCGGTGGTGGACCCCCAGTAGCGTATCTTAGGTGTGTGGGGGGGGGAGGGATTCATTCATCAGCTAAATTCATGTCGACTTCATCGGCTTTTGTGAGCCACCAAGGGTCCGAGGGCCTTTTAATAAGTAAAGATTGTATACATGATTCATAGTAACGTATCAAGCCCCTGCCCTTGCGTCTTGCGCCCCTGCCCTATGACTTTCGGGTAGTTATTCGTTTGTTTGTGTTACGTTTTCCCTATTTATGTGTTCCTATTCTTTTGTACTCCACTATCTTCGTCTTGTACGATTTGTGGGTTAAAAATAATTATTATTAGTAGTAGTTGTAGTAATGCTCACCGAAAGTTTTCCGGGATCCGGGGTTCGGTGTCCGTTTCTCGAAAGGACCGAAACAGTGATGCGAGAATTCAAGTTTACCGTGGACTAGCGAGAGAGGAAAGAAGCTTTACTGCTTATAATTAGCATCATATCATATTCATATCATTACAAATTACGAAGGTACCAATGAAAGATTATAATTACTTCTCGCGTCACTGGCTTTTAGTTTTGTTTTATCTTACAGAAAGATGCAGAGCCAGTCTCTTCGCGCTGTGTTCGTGACTGTCTCATCTTCGGGACGCTGTACAATGACGTCTTACATCAGATACTGTCCTTCTTATCTCAAGAGGTAAACCAACATGAATTACACTCTTTATCTCGAAATTTTGAATGACATGACGCCATTCGAAATCTGACTAATAAAATAAGTCGCATGTACTCATTCGCGGATATAGCAGCGACACTAAAGCAAGTTTTAATCTAACCTTTCCGCCCTCAAAGGTTGACGACAAACGCGGCATTATCAAACTTTTAAGGAGATGATTCAAAGAACTACACTGTGAAAAGTCTCTCCTACTTTGGAATTTAGTGGTTGCACATCACCGAATTCGGTGATTCTTAATCCGAATCCGCAAAGTTAAAATCCAAATTCGGAGAGTTAACATCCGATATAGGATTAAAACGGTAGAATGCAAAATACTGCAGACTGAATTATCCTAATCTGCAGTTTTATGCATTCTAGCGTTTTAATCCTGTATCGGATGTTAACTCTCCGAATTCGGAAGAAAAATCGCCGAATTCGGTGACGTGCAACCAGTAAAGTCCGATTTAGGAGAAAATTTTTACAGTGGGAGGATGGGCGAAATTCGCCCAAAGGAGAGGATTTTGAAGCACTCTCCTATTTGCAGAAATCACCCACACTCAAGTCACTAGTTTGGACGATGACTCAGCACGACCGCGGGATGTATTCGATGTTGGAGGTACAAGGAGGAACTGGGGGAATATATAACAGTCATTTAAGCTGTAGATCGACTAAATACGAGAGCACCCTGTCCTTTAGGCAACCCCTTTGAGCTAAACGCATGCACGATTACATTTACCAAAATACAAATTTAAAGCCCAACTCTTCCTAGAAATAACCTTTTCACGGTAAACAGGCGATGGTCCAGAAATAACAATTTCGCAAATATCAACACTTGCCCTGTGAAATAAGCGATATTCTTGTTGGTGCTTACCGACCCTGTCCGGACTTCCCGCTCTTCGAAGATAAAACTCCATCCAAATATTTGAAAACCGTGCACGCCGTGGTTAAAAGGTAGGAAAAGCCATGTATAACAACAGTCCGAACACACAAGACAGACCTGTTTGGCTACGAAGTTTTCCATAACAAAATAAAAAAAATGAAAATCTTTGAAGCTTCTCATGCCCTTATTACTGAAATAGTGTGCGAGTGGGCCTTGGGGGTTCCGACGAAGTTGCGCTCCCTGATTGACAAACTTGGCTCGGAGGGGTACACTGTAAAAAGTCTCTCCTTTATCGGACTTGAGTAGTTGTGCGTCACCGATTCCTGACATTTTTATTCGTAATTCGGAGAGTTATAATCCGATGCAGGATTGAAACGATAGAATGCAAAATACTACAGATGATACTGCAGTATTTTGAATTCTAGCCTTTTAGTCCTGCATCGGATTATAACTCTCCGTATTCGGGTTTAGATTCTCCGAATTACGAATAAAATAAATATTCTTTGAGCCCAAGCTGACTTTGAAACATTTATTCAAACAATGTTTACAACGGATACTTCAGCTACGATTCTTCATCAGCGATATTTCGGACCTTCTTGGCAAGGGTCCTCGTCAGGCTGTCAATCCTCTGGGTCAACATCAGGGAAGGAAACAAACCTGTAACAAATAGCTGAAGCTTCTACCGACTATAAATATCTTATTAAAGTAAATTACCTTCAAATACCAATTTATGAGAAAACTAGTCCTGAGATTTAATTTTTGACACGGACGCTGTTTTTGGTGCACGATTGGGGCGATGGCAGGAAAGGGTTTTTTTCTGCATTTTGATCAACTTTGGTTTTGTTATTAATAAGGGGCTGAAAACTTAAATATTATTTCATAAATCAGCGTCCGTGAAACAGCGTCCGTGTCAAAAATTAAATCTCAGGACCAGTTTTTCACTAAAATTGGTATTTGAAGGCAATTTACTTTAATAAGATATTTATAGTGGGTACAAGCTTCAGTTATTTATTACAGGTTTGTTTCCTTCCCCGAAGTTGACCCAGAGGATTGACAGCCTGACGAGGACCCTTGCCAAGAAGGGCCGAAATATCGCTGATGAAGAATCGTAGCTGACAGATCCGTTGTAAACATTGTTTGAATGAATAAAAATGTCCGAAATCGGTGACGCACAACTCCTAAAGTCAGATAAAGGAGAGAATTTTTACAGTGTAGGCTGGTTTAAATACTCAAATGAATGTGTAAAATTACCGTACTGACCCCCGGTAACTTTATTTTAGGTACTAGTCGGTATAGTTAGGAACGACCGCCTCGATCCCATTTGGACCACGACAGTCGACGAAGAAATTCAGAAACTAGTAAAAGAAGCAGCTACTGAAGCACAGCGTATACGAAGGAGATGCAAGGGAGAAACGGTATTAAGCGTTCAAGAGTAAGTAGAGCCAGCATAAGGATGTCAGGAATGGCCGTGTTTCGTTTAGGTATTACGATACCAACCTTTTTTTTAACGATCCAGAGACTGGTTCGATGGTTTGGCACCAGACATAGTCACAGAGTACATGGTTCATTGTTCAACTTCGAACTCTAACCGTCTAGCTTTCGACACTATCTGACACTTACTCATTCTATGAACACCCAACAGTATAAGCAAGCTTTGCTGTCCTAACTGCTAACATAATAAATGTCCATTTCCTCGTTTCCAAGTTGACGCATGCCCGATTGTATGGTCCACATGACTCAAGGATGGACGAACCACAGAGTGTCTCTTAATAAGAGGCGTTACTAGCCAAAATGTTTGGGGGGGGGGGCAAGGTATTAACCGACTGGCTGGTCATTTTTACCGACTGTTTTTGCAGATATAAACGACTATTATTGAGAATAAACGACTGTGTTGACGAAAAATCGGCTGATCTTAAGAAAAACTACTATTTTTGAGAAAAATCGACTACTTTTACAAGAAAACCGAATGTTTCTTAGAAAAATAGACCGTTTCCAAAAAAACCAACTGATTTTACGAAAATTCCCGGCGCTTCGCGCCGACTCGGCTATTTTTAACGACTGACCGACAACACTCGAGGGGGGGGGGGCCGAGTCGGCGCGAAGTCGACTAGTCGAAGTCGACTAGGGGGGGGGGCGTCCCCCCCCCCCCTAGTCGTGACGCCCCTGCTCGTAATGAAGTAATCAATATCTCAAATGAATTGGGTCGTCCGCTGGCAATCGTAGAGCCGTCGCAACCGTGCTCTTCCAGACCCCGCGTGCTCTCATTGGCTGAACATCGCCGAAGTGGCGAGGAGATACCAGAGAAGGAAAATGACGAATGATATTAAAGGATAAGTGAAAATGGATGGAAAATCAAATGGATAAGTGCAAATTTTTGTGGACTTTGATCCTACACCAATATGAAGTAAAAGATTCAGACCGGCAGATGGCACCACCTCCATCACTGTCCTTTCTCTTTAGGGACATCTTTCAGGACAATTTAAGTGGTCCAGCTCAAGTGGCGGAGGCGGAAGCTCTAGCTTTGATGTGGGAGCAGTTATTACAGTCAATGCAGTTACGCTGGGAGAGTGACTTACATGGTAAGGCCGCTACGGTAGAGGTATACTTTGAGCGTGTTCCACTCTCGTACCAATAGTAACTATTAGTTACTAAACCCGTTCCAGCCTCGCGAAAAGTTACTACGCTGACCGTTCCAGCCTTGTCGAAATAGTAACCAATAGTAACTATTTGCTTACCACACTCGGGAGCGTGGTAAGCGTAGTAACCACGAATCTCTGTCACGTGATTGGTCGGATTCACCCGTGGTATGATATTTCGCTGGAAAATACAAAAATCGTTCCAGCCTTGACGACAAAAAGGTAGAATTTGTGACGTCATGCGTGGTAACTACGGTAAGTAGGATGGAACACGCTCTTTATTAATACTTTGATGATAAGTATATAATGATGTTTGTTTATCAAAAATCTGTCATAGTTTACGCCAGATTTGTTTGGTAACGTCATTGTCTAGTTCTCTAAATACTACTTACCGTAGACCCTAGATCCTCCTCAGCCATCAGTGGCTTATACGGCGTCCAGAGACGACATTTTTTTTTGGGGGGGGGGGGGGAGAGATGACGACACTTTAAAGCACAACTCTCACTAGAAACGATCTTTTCACGATGAGACGGCTCGGAAATACTCTTTTCCGAAAATATCATTACTTGCCACGTGATCTAGGCACTGTCTAGGGAACCGGGAGCCGTACTTCATGTCGCACGGGCTAGGGAACCGATAGTTCTCACGGAAAGCAAACCATACGAGCTGCGATACCGGGATCTGACGTCATTGACTAACGGAAACTTGTATGTGCTGGCTCCCGTTCCGGTAGTAATTGCAAATACCTCACGGAAACTTCATCGCACCAGCTTCTCGTCCGGTAGTCTCACAGAAGCTAGGGAGCCGGTAGTAATAGTAATAGTAATTTATTTATGACCCGCCATTTTGAAAAGGCGGAGTAAATGACAAAAGTAAAGAAAATAAACAAAACACATATATACACACAGAAAAAGACACTTAATTTTTAATCTTCGGTCAGGAAGCAGTGGACGACATCGTGTGCTGGTTGGGCCTTGTTGTCCATGAGTTTTGAAAGTGATGACGAAACATCCAAAAGGGTAACACTTGCGTCTTGAATTTTGAATTTCTCCGGTAATGTATGGTTATGACATAATTTCGACAAGTGGATACCGGAAACTGTATACTTAGCTGATACCGGAAACTGTATACTTGGAGCTTGTGTTCCGGTAGTGTCTACGTAGGATAGAGAACTCGCGGAACAGTTTGGATGAGAGCTAGGATGCCTGGATTTTCACTGACTTAGAGAAATAAAATGGGAAAAAAGCACTACCGGAACCCATATATTGAGAGCTAAGGTACCGGTAGCAATAACTATTTGGTTGAAAATGACCAGCTCACGGACACAGATGGCTATTGGCTAGGTTTTCGGTAGTGCCAAAAAATAAAAAAAAATTGAACTCACGGACCCATGACAGTGCAGACTAGGAAACCGGAAGTGAATATTTTTAACTCACGGAACCCAACTCTTGCGGGCTATGGTTCCGGTAGTGCCAAAAAATAAAATTACAAACTCACGGACACCAATATGGACTTTGAGTCCGGTACAGCTCACGGAATCCACTTCCATGGGCTAGGGTTCCAGTAGTGCGTGATATTTATTAACATTTCTTACCCCATGAGTTGATAATATTTGCTACCGGACTCTTTAAGTCCATAATGACATGTGTCCGTGAGTTCCTTTTTTTTGCACTACCGGTGCATGACAGTGCAGACTAGGAAACCGGAAGTGAATATTTTTAACTCTCGGAACCCAACTCTTGCGGGCTAGGGTTACGGTAGTGCCAGAAAGTAAAATTACAAACTCACGGACACGTGTCAATATGGACTTTGAGTCCGGTACAGCTCACGGAATCCACTTCCATGGGCTAGGGTTCCAGTAGTGCGTGATATTTGCTACCGGACATATTGACATGGGTCCGTGAGTTCAAAAATATTAATTTGTTGGCACTACCGGAACCCTAGTCCATCGGAGATGGTTTCCGTGAGTTAATAATATTTGATACTCGAATCAAAGTTCATATTGACGAAGTGTCTGTGAGTTCGTAACTTTCAGTTTTGGCACTACCGGAACACTAGCCAATACCCATCTGTGTCCGTGAGCTGGTCATTTTCAACCGAATAATTCTTGCTACCGGTACCTTAGCTCTCAATATATGGGTTCCGGTAGTTGATTTTTTCCAATGTTATTTCTCTAAGTCAGTGAAAATCCCGGTATCCTAGCTCTCATCCAAACTATTCCGTGAGTTCTATATCCTACGTATACACTACCGGAACACAAGCTCCAATTATACAGTTTCCGGTATCAACTACCGGCTCCCTAGCTTCTGGGTACACAATTCCGTGAGACTACCGGACGAGAAGCTGGTGCGATGAAGTTTCCGTGAGCTATTTTCACTTACTACCGGAACGGGAGCCAGTACATACAAGTTTACGTTAGTCAATGACGTCAGATCCCGGAATCGCAGCTCATATGGTTTGATTTCCGTGAGAACTACCGGTTCTCTAGCCCGCACGACATAAAGTACGGCTCCCGGTTCCCTAGACAGTGCCCGTGATCTAAGCCATTTTCTTGTTAGCGCTTGTCAACTCTATCCAGCCTGCCCGCTCTCCGACGCGGCAGTTGGATGTAAAATATTTGAAAACTGAACACGCCGTTGTTAAAAGGCGGGAAAACCAAGCAAAAGAAAAGAAGCCAAAAACAGAAGACAGACCTGATGGCCTACTGTGTCTTCCAAAATGAAAAGCATCACTTTGAAGCGTCTTGGGTCCTTATGCGTGAAAAAGTTGTCGGCGGACCTTGAAGCTTTCGGCAAAGTTTGCGTTGCGTGACTGGTAAAGCTCGGCAAAGCCAACAAGACCAAAGGCTTCGATGGGATCCCAAAACTTGAATATTTGATCCAGATAATTTGGTTTTGTAGATATTCCAGTCTTCGCCAGACTGCTTAACATTTTAACTATTGAGATGTAAAACACCTCGTATGGAAAGAATTCAAGGCATTGTATTATTGGACATTTTCCCGAGATTTCCCAATCGTTTGCGATTATAAACAGTTGTTAACGATTGTATTTTGACGACTGAAACCAATTGTTTCCAATCGTAATTTTACGATTGGATGTCAAGATGAAATTCCGACGAAAAAATGATTTTCATATAAATGTTCAGCATATCTTCTTACCAGTAAATCGAACATCTATCAACTTTAAATAAAACTTTTGCTACTAACAAACTTTCCGGTTTTGGCCGGATTCCGGGCGAACAACTTGTCCGGCACAAAAATGGTTTTCAATCAATCAATCAATAAATTTATTACCCGAAATACACACATGGTGTAAACACGGAGTAAAAATAACATAATTGTTTCAGCATGCCTTCTTACCTCTTAATCCACTATCTCATTAGCTGTTGAATAAAAATGTTCGCCCCTTGATTTTTACCCCCTCCCAGACCCCTAAATGTTGAGCTACAAAGCCCATCTACGAACTTGACCTCTCCCTTGACTCTAAGAGTCCTTACACCAAGTTTCATCAAAATATCTCATTCCCTTCGAGAGTTATGGTGCTCACAGACGGACAACTTTTTCGAAGTCACAGGTATCCCTCCACTTAAGTTTTGGGATCCAAAAAAGCGCTAAACAAGCCGTAGGTACAAACGAAACGATTGCGAAAGGCGGGGATTTCAGTAGCTTATATGTTATCATATTTATATTTTGGGTCTTCCTTTCACCGATTTTTCGGTTCTGAATTTCCTTCGACTTTCTTTTGCTTGAGATACTAGTTGCGCTTGGTCTTCTGCATATACATTTGATAGATTTGTTTTTTATGGCACTTCCAGCCTCTGGTTCAAGTGCCATATACCGATCACAATTCCGTCTGTCGGTCTGTCGGTCGGTCCGAGTTTTTTGTCCCACATATCCGAGTTAGGGTACTTCCAGATGTGCTAGGACAATGAAACTTGGCAGGCATATCAGGGACCCGACCAAACTAACCTGGAAATAATCAGTTTCCCGATCCGACAATATGGGGGGGAGTGCGGGGCGCTGGAAACTTGAAAATTTAGGGCATTTTGTCACTTTTTTCTGAGTTAGGGTACTTCTAGATGAGCTAGGACAATGAAACTTGGCAGGAATATCAGGGACCCGACCAATCCGACCATATGCGGGGGAGTGGGGGCGCTCGAAACTTGAAAATTTAGGGCATTTTGTCACACTTTTTCGAGTTAGGGTACTTCCAGATGAGCTAGGACAATGAAACTTGGCAGGAATATCAGGGACCTGACCAAAGTAACCTGGAAATAATAAGTTTCCCGATCCGAGCATATGCGGGGGGGTTAGGGCGCTGGAAACTTGAAAATTTAGGGCATTTTGTCACACTTTTTCGAGTGAGGGTACTTCCAGATGAGCTAGGACAATGAAACTTGGCAGGAATATCAGGGACCCGACTAAACTAACCTGGAAATAATCAGTTTCCCGATCCGACCATATGGGGGGGGAGTGCGGGGCGCTGGAAACTTGAAAATTTAGGGCATTTTGTCACACTTTTTCGAGTTAGGGTACTTCCAGTTGTGCTAGGACCATGAAACTTGGCAGGCATATCAGAGACCCGACCAAATAAAATTAGGAATAATCAGTTTTCTGATCCGACCATTTTGGGAGGGGGGGGGGGTGGAGGGCAGGGGAATCCGGGAAACTGAGAAGTGTGTAACTTTCGAACGGATGATCGGATTGTAATGAAACTTCATAACTGAAGAGAATATATATCTGTAATGTCCCGTTTAAAGTTTTGACTGGATTCGGTAGCCAGGGGGGAGTTGGGGGGGGGAGACCGGAAATTTCAAGAAACGGTTAGAATGGAGGGATCGGAGTGAAACTTGCTGGAAGAACAAGCATCTGCTCTAGATAAGTCCTTTAGACCATTGTACTGGATTCGGACACTTATGGGGGGGGGGGAGGGGTCCCGGAATTCCGGTGATGGTGGTTTTGGGGATTTTCACGATGAAACTTGGCAGGCATATCAGGGACCCAATCAAACTGACTTCAAAATAAAAATTTTGTCGATCAGATAATGGTGATGGAGTGGAGGGAGGGGAATCCGCAGGGGAATCCGGGAAACTGAGAAGTGTGTAACTTTCGAACGGATGATCGGATCGTAATGAAACTTCATAACTGAACAGAATATATATCTGTAATGTCCCGTTTAAAGTCTTGACCGGGTTCGGTAGCCAGGGGGGAGTTGGGGGGGGGGGGAGACCGGAAATTTCAAGAAACGGTTAGAATGGAGGGATCGGAGTGAAACTTGCTGGGAAGAACAAGCATCTGCTCTAGATAAGTCCTTTAGTCCATTGTACTGGATCCGGACACTAATGGGGGGGGGGGGGTCCCGGAATTCCGGTGATGGTGGTTTTGGGGATTTTCACGATGAAACTTGGCAGGCATATCAGGGACCCAATCAAACTGACTTCAAAATAAACATTTTGTCGATCAGATAATGGTGGGGGGAGTGGAGGGAGGGAATCCGAAATTTTCAGTCATGCGTAATTTTGGAATGGTTGATCGGATTCGAGTGAAATTTAAGAATTCAACAGAGGACATTTCTCCGATGATTTTTTTCATATCCGGACCGGATCCGGCAACTATTGGGGGGGGGGGGAATACGTGACCCGTTTAGAATGGAGGGATCGGGATGGAACTTTGTGGGAAGAACAAACAGATGCTCTAGGTAAGTCATTTGCTGAATCGGATTGGCTACGTGCACCGCGGGGGAGCTGGGGGTGGGTGGGGGGGGGGGGGGGGGGGGGTTGGACCGGAAATCTCGAGAAACGGTTAGAATGATGGTATCGGAGTGAAACTTGCTGGGAAGAACAAACATCTGGTCCATGTAAATCTTTTACATAATTTGACTGGATCCGGACACTTGAGGGGGGGGGGAGGAGGGGGTATCCCGGAATTCCGTTTTTTGGGGGATTTTCACGACGAAACTTGGAAGGCATATCAGGGACCCGGTCAAACTGACTTGGAATAAAAAAAAAATCCTCGATATGATAATCTTGGGTGGGGAAGTTGAGGGAGGGGAATCCGGAATATTGAGTCATGCGTAACTTTGGAACGGGTGATCGGATTCGAGTGAAATTTAATAATTAAACAGAGGACATTTTTCTCTTGTGACCTTTTTCATTTCCGGACCGAATCCGGCAATTATTGGGGGGAGGGCGGAAAACACTTGACCCGCTTAGACTGGTGTGATCTGGATCGAACTTGGTGGGAATGACAAACAGATGCTCTGGATTAATCATTTACAGAACCGGATTGGCTCCGGTTATTGTGGGTGGAGTTGGAGGAGGGGGGTCTGGGATTCCGGTGATCGCGCGTTAAGGTACTTCCAGATGTGCTAGGACGATGAAACTTCGCTGGAATATTGGAGACTCAACAACATTTGCTTAGAAATTGCTACTTCCCAAATCCGATTATTCCTTAAAGTACCAATCTTGACCGCAAAGTAAAAAAAATACTTTTAAGCAATATATGCATTTTCGTGATGCCCATCAGCCCATTAGCAGTTTTGCCTAAAGGGTTTTGCTTACAAATGAAGTTCCAGTTTCCTTAGAGCGCGCATCTCAACCGCAAAGTCGAAACTTACTTTTGATCAATCAAATCATCTTGACACATGCAAGTGCCATATGAGCTTACAGCTCTTGTTCTTTTAACAAGAGGCTAAGACCTCCTATTTGAAGCGGGCACTAGTTCAGGTTTCGATCTTTTTTGTATATTTCTAAATGATGACAATCGACCAAATCAACAAATCGTCAATCCCAAAAATGCTCTTGTCTAGACGAGAAATACTGGAAGCTACGATGTGAAGACTTGGACAGAGTCTATCATCAGCTGACCTCAGAGGTCTCAAAGAAGGCATCGAAGATTCTTGAGGTTTCCGGTAGCATCCACACAGGCACCATGAGGAGGCTGATTATTGCAACCACAGCAGGTAAGCTTTTTCGGGGCGCTCTTTCAAAAGGCGTTTTATCGCCAAAGACCTACTGAAGCTTCACCAAGCTCAGCCCTTCGCCTCTGTGACCGAAGGTTTGAGACCAGATCTTCCTAATCACGCCGAACACTTCCACCGTGGTGATCTGATTTAGCGTTAATTTGTCCGTAAAATATTATTTATTCATTGCTTCGCACAAGCTTACAAGAAACTGTATTTTTTTTTTGTCAGCACGCAGCCTATTGTCTTTGTTGGTACGAAGGCTGAGAACATTGTGTTCTGAGCACAATGGCTAAGTCGCAATCTTTTCTGCAAAGTCCAGAAATCGAGGTTGCCTCTTCATTCAGGTATGTGAATACCATTTTGTGTAATTCAAATTTAAAAATGACTTATGTCAACTATGGAACTGTATTGCGTGAGCGCTGTGTAGTAAGCAGGTTTCTTGACCAGTGAGGTTTGTCTCCAGTTATGCTTGTGTTAACACCGTCCCGTTTGTTCCCCTCCTCTTCAAACCGGCTGCCACAGTACAAAATCCATAGTTCGGAAGATCAATATATATCACAAATTTGTTGCAGCCATGGCCGAAGCCAAAACAGTCTTCAAGAGTATCAGGACTGTCACTGACAGCTTGAAGAAGATAACAAGCCAAGAAGAGTCGGAAGACCTTCTGAATAACATCGACAATCTAATGGAAGACTTTGCCAATAGCTTGGCAAGAGTCCAAGAAGAGTGCATACCCCTGAAGAACGGAATTTGCGCGCAGAAGCTGCTTCAGTATAGCACAATTGCAATGCTTGATAAGATTGCGAGTTCCTTCAAATGCTCAGTTTTCGAGGTGGAGAGAGAGGAATTCGAGAGGAAGATCGGAAAAGCCAAGGGGCTTGTAGAGAAGTTCAGGTATGTAGTACCTTTCGCCTCATATCTGTTCAACTTGTGAGGTGAATGAAGAGGTGTATCACTTTTTTTGCTTCACTTAACTTCACATTTTGCGGTGGCTGACCATCAGGAAGAAACAAGATTTCAGCTATCGATTATCAGCTATATTGGGATCCCTGTTTTCAATAGCAACCCATTTTGATGAAGACAGAAAACAAAAAGAAAGAAGGTATCAAATGTTTTTTTTCAGTTTAGTCCAACAGGTCTATCTTATGTTTGACTATTTTTCATTTTGCTTGGCTTTCCCACTTTTTAAGAACGGGCGTTAAGTTTTGAAATATTTTGCTTCTAACCTCCGCGTTGCAGAGCGAGTAAAGTCTTGACAGAGTCGACAAACGCCAATAAGAAGACCACTAATTACACGGGGTAATCTTTGGTATTTTCGGTATTTTTTAATCATTTTATTGTGACAACATCATTTCTAGTAACAGTTGTGGTTCAAGGTCGATCATCCTGCCGCCTAATGGCGAAAAAATCTCCGAATCCAGCCAAAGTGAAGCAACCACAGGGGAGCAGCGCGATCCAATCGTTGCGTCGGATGACCGTTCTCGACAGGTTCTCCACGCTATTTTTGACAGCTTCACCTGGAAGATAGAGAGGACAGAGGTAGGTCTAGTTTATCCCTCAGACAGTAACTCGAAATAATACTAGTTAAATTTCTGATCGCCTTTCGCTGTGTCAAGGATGGCCTTATTCGTTCGGGTATAAAAACATCAGTGTCTGTTCAGGATTCATAAGCAGTTGCAGATGGTCTGGCACAAGCCATACATGTTGACATTTACTAATTACAATGTCAAATTTAACTTTTGGAGGCAAGACGATGACTGATTAGCTTCTTTCATTCTTTCAACTCTCAGATACTACACTTGGACTTCAACTCTAGCCATCCTACTTTCTAACATAAACATATATATATATTTATGCCCACATAAATCAAGTATACATATGACCCCGTCATGGAATAATAAGAACCTCAAATGAGATCCGCTTTGAAGAGAAACTACTATAGTAGAGCAGGAGAACGAAGAACGGAATTAATCAACGAAATCCAAGTATTTGTTAATCCCCTAATTTAAAAGTTTTACAGCTGTCATCTTTTTCCTTAAAGTACTTGCGATAAGTTCCTTCAGGTTCTTTCCCACGTTTCGACAGCTTCACGTAGAATATTTGCGCACCAAAGGAGTGTCCAGTATGGACCCTAAGGGCGATTCTGGCAATCTGGAAAGCTCCGCTAGTTCATGCGCCGGCTGTTCTTGCGACTTCGGCTTACGCTTCGCTTTTCAGAGCTGTTCTGGCGCTCCGCTTGTCTCCGCCAGTGACGTGGAAAGTTATGGTATAGATAGATGGTAGATAGATAAAGGGCGATCTCTTGGATTCGCTTTCCGAAAAGCAAAGCTAGAATCCGCCGAGCGCAAGAACAAGCAAAAAGTTGTGGAGCCTCAGTTGCACCTTTACAACTTCTCGCTGATTTCCCGAAATCACTTTCCACTCGCGATGTGGATTCGCTTTCCAAGTGCTGGCGGAAACTAGCGGAGCGCGAGAACAGCTTTGGAAAGCGAAGCGACTTTTAGCCGAAGTCGCAAGAACAGCTGGCGCATAAGCTCGCGGAGCTTTCCAGACCGCCAGAATCGCCCTTAAATCTTTTTCTTCACCAAAACCTTATCATGGCTGACACCAAATTTGTTTGGTACAGTCATGGATACAACTTACGAGCAAACACATAAATCATAATAGGCCTAATTATATACAGGGCTGCAACGGTCATAAATAACATTATGAATTTGAACTAGCAGCTCAGTTTATGCTTTGTTATAGAACTTTAGAAAAGAAGGGACAAAACTCTTTGCAAACATCTGGTGGGCACATTTAGAAACATCTGGTGGGCACATTTGATTGGCTGCAACTTTTCAACCACAGTAGTTACGTGAATCGTGTAAAAATAAAGTGAATCGACTACGCGAGTAGAAAGTGATCTCGGAAAGTCAGCGAGAAGTTGAAAGGCCCAACGACTTAACGTTCGTTGTTGGGACATCATCAGAAAAAAGCTAGCTACATTTCTACATTTCTGACGGCTGTTGCTGTCACCTCCGTTTTTAGTGGAGTGTTCTAGGTACTTGGTACACTTGTGGGTATTGGGGTCTAGTTGTGCCTTTCGGGGGTCCCACCCCCACCCCAGCCCGGTTCAGGGGCAAATGGGCCCAGATTGCCCAGCGAATAAAGTTCATAGCTTGACCAGAACTGGACGTAGGACGACGAAATTCAATGGACGTGTAGATTCTAGGGCTGGAAAATTGCTTTTAAAGTTGCTCCTCCCCCATCCACTCCGTTCATGGGCAACTGGGCCCAGATTGCCCAGGAGTAAAGTTCGTTACCCGTGACAGGAGTCAACAGGTATCAAGTTGAAACTTAGTAGGATTGCGAGCATTGGGGTCTCTTTTTACTTTTTGCGGGTTCCAAACCCCACTTCCACTTGGTTCAGGGGCGATTGGGCCCAGATTGCCCATTTCTTAATGCTTTTAACTTGACAATAACTGGAGATAAGGCGATGAAATTCCTTTGTGCTTTTGGATCATAGGGGCTTGGAAGAGATGAATCATCCCCACACTCCCCGTCATGGGCAGTGGGCCCGAATTGCCCATGAAAAAAGTTTTTGACCCGTGACTGGAATCAAACTCTAAGCTGGTATACTTGAGGAAAAAAAGGTGTTAATACGCATTTTGATGGGTCCCGACCCTCCCCCCCCTTCCGTTCATGGGCAGCTGGGCCCAGATTTCCCATGAGTTAAGTTCGTCTATAACAGGTCTCAAGTCCAACTCTTGTATATTTGGGGAGATATATCTATTGATGAGGATTTGGTGTAACAGCAACAAATAAGACGACGCGACGTACTTTCATCTTTAATGAACAGTTGGAAACTTGACTGTTTTGTCACATGATCGATGATATGCCGTTCTTAATGAATTGTGACAAAGGGGGCATTAGGCTGCTACGGGATTTGGATTTTGGTGTAACAGCAACAAATAAGACGACGCGACGTACTTTCATCTTTAATGAACAGTTGGAAACTTGACTGTTTTGTCACATGATCGATGATATGCCATTCTTAATGAATTGTGACAAAGGGGGCATTAGGCTGCTACGAATAGGTTTATTGCACTTGTTATTACCTTACTAATGGAAAAGAGGTTTAAAGGGTGGGACTGGCTGGCACACCATTCAGTGTTCGAACAAATGCTATTCGTGCAAAATCTTCCAACATTTATTTGGATTTATACTGGCGGTTTGTTTACATTTAAAGCTTTTAAAGTGGGATGATTACAAGGTTATATCAATACTTGTTTGGTTATTGGGGATGAGAAATGTCTTGGTTCTAAAGCTGTTTGTACATAAAGTGTGATAAACATTTTACTTTTACACTCCACGTCTGAGCGCTTGCGCAATTGTTCAATAGTTGAAGTACTTGCAACAGCGACATCGGCGGGTTCTTTGTGCTCTTTTCACATGGAAATGGAGAGGACAGAGCAAATTATTTGCTTCAGCCTCTAGAAACAAAATAAACAAGACTAAAGGTTTCGATGGGATCCCAAAAATTCAAGATCTGATGCAGACAACTGGGTCTTGTCTTCGCCAGACTGCTTGAACATTTTTACTACTGAAATTCAGAAACAGATTAAGGCCAAATAGCTAATCATCTGAGAAAACCAAGTTCAGATATGGATTCAGCATGTGTGTTTACCCCTACAAGTCATATCTGTTTTGACGAAAACTACCTGCCAAAGGTAGTTTTTCCAATTTCAAATTCCAAATTCCAATTTCCCGGTTTCGATCGAATTCCGGAACTACTTGTCCGGCGAAAAAAGAAAGCTCAAAAACGGACTCAGGGTATCTTCTTTCCCCAATAATGAACATCCAATCAACTTCAAATAAAAATTTAACTTATAACAAATTTTCCGGATCCAGCCGGATTCCGGTCGAAAAATGATTGTCACACACGGATTCAGCATCTTTTCTTAACCCTAAATCGGATATCTAAACAACTACAAATAAAACTTTATCTTTTAACAATTTTCCGGTTTTGGCCGGATTCCGGGCGAACTACATATCCAGGTAGAAAGTTGTTTTCACATAAGTTTTCAGCATGTCTTCTTGCCCTAAATCGAACATCTAATCAACTTCAAATAAAACTTTTACTTTTTACAAACTTTCCGGTTTTGGCCGGATTCCGGGCGAACTACTTGTCCGATGACAAAATGATTTTCAACATCGTGTTCAGCATCTCTTCTTACCCCATAATCACCTATCACATTAGCTGTTTCAAAATATTTTGTTTGCCCCTTAATTTGAACCCCCTCCCCCACCCCCAAATGTAGGGCTACAAAGCCCATCTACGAACTTGACTTGTCCGATGACCCAACGAATCCTCACATCAACTTTCATCAAAATATATCATTCTCTTCGAGAGTTATCGTGCTTACAGACGGACGGACATAGGTATCCCTCCACTTACGTTTTGGGATCCCAAAAACTAGTTAAGTTTCCGATAGTCCTAGATTACATTAGAACAAAGCTACTTTTCTGAGACCGTTGCCACCACCTTGTTCCTTAAAGTACTTATAATGGCCACATTGACGCTCTTGACTACGTAAGCGCTCTTTTCGACATCCTCGTACGATAATGGACAGAACCAAGGAAGATCCAGCCCTTCTTGGCAAGGGTCCTTGTCAGGCTGTTGAACGTCAGGGATAACGACGAGAGGAAGAAATGAACCTGCAATCTTCTGCAGATTCCGATTGCAGATTCGTTTCTTCCTCCCGACGTTCAACAGCGTGACGAGGACTCTTACCAAGAAGGGCCGAAATATCGCTGTCAAAGCATCTTAGCTGATGTATCCGTCTTAAGCCATTGCTCGAATATATGAATTGTATTGGTTGTTGTGGAGTCGACAGCTTTTAAATGGTTGTTGTGTAGTCGATCTCTTTGTTTCGTTTTGGTCTGACGGGCTTTCTTTCGGAACCATATACCATTTAATACATCATATATCATCCCAGAAGAAAAATTTTACCATGGAAATGAAGTATAAGAAAATTCGGCAACGACTAGCAGCAAAAGTACAACTATATAGTTGTAAATTTATCGAAATGGGTCTTACACCATCTGAAGTGTCTTCCCATGATATTCTGGGGAAATTTCGCCCGCTTATGTTAGGCGGACGGAAAGCAGTAGCTTTGGAGTATAGATAAATAGGCCCTCATCATGTTGACCTAAACTACTTTTTCAGGACATAGTGAAGCGCAGTCTACTACTCGCCCAAATCCAGGTTTCTCCGGAACGACTAACCCCCAAAACCTTGCTTCTTTTCGGCCGCCTGAAAGCAGTGGCTCTGGGCTACAGAGAAATAGCTGACAACCCTGGCATTCCAACAGCAGATCAGTTCCTGATTTCAGGGAAGGACCCTGAAGATCTAGACGATCTTCAGAACCGGATTGAAGAGCTAACGAAAAAGCTAAAAATGATAACTGAAGTGTCGGAAAACACCGAGTGCATATCGCACATACTTAGTGAACTGGAAGGGTTATAGGTGAGAAGTAAGTGCCCACATTTTGAAGCGTGGCACTGTATTTTTTTGGACTTTCGGAACTATCAGTGTGCGAAGACGCAAATACTGAGCTCTTAATTGTTTTTTACCGCTCCATAGACCACTTCAATACTTTAGGTGAACAGACAGCTTATTTTTCTCTCTCACACCCTAATTCACTGAAATATTTTTGACCGATATTCAAATAATGAATAAAAGGGATATGTCAGCTACAATGCTTTAGCAGCGATATTTCGGCCTTTCTAGGCAAGGGTCCTCGTCAGGCTGTCAATCTTCAGGATCGACGTCGGGGAAGGAAACAAACCTACAATAAATAACTGAAGCTTCTACCGACTATAAATATCTTATTCGGGCAAATTACTTTTAAATAATACTGTTGGGAAAAAAATAGTCCTGAGATTTAATTCTGACAAGGCCGCTGTTTTTTGCTGCACGATTGGGGCGATGACAGGAAAGTTTTTTTTCTTCTGTATTTTGATCAACTTCGGTTTTGTTAGCTGTTAACTGAAAGCTTAAATTTTATCCAACTAATGACCTCGTTCCTGTTAGGGAGTACTCGCCCGTATCTACTTTTGACCCCCCCCCCCTCCTACCCCACCCCCAGTGTTGTCGGCCAGTCGGTAGAACAAAACGAACAGTAATAATCAGCACGAAGCGTCGAAAAATCGTAATTTTTTAATCGGTAAAGATTACCAGCCAGACGGATAAAAAAAAATGTTTCGGCTAGTAACACTACTCTCACGTTGTTTTTATTTTGTAAAATAGCGAGTAGGGGAGAGGGGGGTAGGTTCGTTACGTTTTTGCTTTTTTGAATACCAAGATTTCGTTTTAGGTTCTGAATGTTCTGATGATTCCATTTTATTCTGACTGTTCTAGAATCATGTTTTAGCTGTTATTGTTACTTTGTAGAATCCTGTTACCTGCAACATTTTCTTTGCAAATTCCATTTTCCTTTTAACTACTTCTGTCCGAGCCTATCAAGGACTCCGGAGGGCAAATACAATCTACCAGCCAACTATCTTTATTCTACATAATAATGGTCAAACAGGTACAATATCATATTAGTGACACTAATCACAAAACCACCCTGAACAAAACAATACCGAAAACTTTCAACGAGGTACCACACTTCAAAGTTCTACGTGGATGGCATCCGGATATTTACCAGAAAACACACAGTCGCCTTACTTATATATCAATATTATATCCGGATTAGCTCCATAATTCTATCTGGGGCACATGGCGTGTCTTCCGCCATCTACAGGCAGAGAAGCGCCGGTGATGAACGAAGCGTCGTCTGAAGCTAGAAAGGCAATCGCTTTTGCAACTTCCTCCGGCTGTCCAGGCCGGCCAAGGGCATGCGTCTCCTTACTACGCTCCAAGAACTAGAATAGAATAGAAATTTGGCTGTTGGATCTCTTGGAACCTATGCTCCCCTGTCCCATCTGCATTACGAATAAAAGCCGCACTTCACCTTCCTGATTCCCTGATATCGGTCTGAACTAAGAGAGCGTGTATCATCCTTCTAACAATAGTAACTATTTTAGTTCCGACACGAAAGGTTACTACACTGACCGTTCCAACCTTCACGAAATAGTAACTAATAGTTACTATTTGCTTACCACCCTCGGGAGCATAGTTAGCGTGGTAACTACGATTTCTGTGATGTGACTGGCCCGATCAGCTCGCAGCACGATACTTTGCCGAAAAAAGAAAAATAGGTTCCAGCCTTGACGCCACTAAGTCAGGATGCATGACGTCATGCATAGTAGCTACGATAAGTAGGGTGGAACACGCTCTAAGCCACAGCTTGTTATCCAAGCCCCGTGACTTTGATTCGACGTCATGAAAGAAATCGGGAAACTGAATTTGCACAATATATATTTGTATCTATATATACGGAGCCGAGCGGACAGCGAGGCGCCGGACGCGTTTACATTTATAAACCGTTCTAGGGACAATCAATTCATTAGTAAATGGAAAATACTGGCCTCCCATGCGACGTCACGGGCCTCGGTTAATCAGCTGATATTAAGCATAAGGATTTTTTCCGTGATCCCTCCCAAATATGGTTTCCGCGACCAACAAGGGTCCTGTGGCTGTGACAAGCGTTCCTATAGTAGCACAAATTTGCTGCTTTCGACACTTTTTTTTGTTCTGCAATTCCGACTGCTGTTTCCTTAAAAAGCACAAAATAATTGAAGGAACTGAGTTCTTCATATGTTAATTTGAGTAGTTGTACAAAGTGATGCATCAAATTGTTGGCAACGCCAAAATTTTTACCGAAATAGTACTTTTCAAGAAAGTAACACTTTTTAGGACGAAAGTATAGGACGAAAAACATCCTTCTGGTATAGATTGTACCTTCTGGTATGCATTGTAGGCTACCATTTGTTTTCATGCGTTTGAAATTACAGCAAAAAGAAAGAGAAAAAACGTAGGGTCGAGTATGCGGGACACTTCTGTTCCATGATAAACACTCGGAACCAGGTGAGATGGCCTACAATTACGCAGCCGAAAAAATAGTCAAGCAAACTCTGTCGGATCTTCATGATACTGATTTTGGCTTGATCGCTATTCTTTACAATTACCTTAGTGCGTATATCTTTTGACTCCCAATCAAAACTGTCAGTCACTCTTCATTTGACTCCTACCTAATTCATTTGCATATTTACTAGTTGTGTTATTATCTGAATTCTCTTCGCGATTCTGCTATTTCGTGTTTTATGACTGTTGAGATGAAGCCAATTCTCCTTTTTCGCATTTTTGTCAGAATCGAGAACGCGGACAGCTTCGCGACTCCCGAGTTCTCGACGAATCTAGAAGTTGCTTCGGTAGTCAAACTCGATTCTCATTTTGATTGGGTCCCGACCCCCCACCCACACTCCCGTTCATGTGCAGCTGAGCCCAGATTTCCCATGAGTTAAGTTCGCCTATGATAGGTCTCAAGTTCATCTCTTGTATACTTGTGGATATATGTATAGATTTGATTTTGGTGTAACAGCAAGAAATAAGACCATGTGACGTACTCCAATTCTTAAAGCACAACTCTTACTAGAAACGATCTCTCACTATGAAACGGATAAGAAAAACGTTTATCGAAAATACCATTACTTTCCATCTGAATTTAGCCATTTCGTGTTAGCGCTTGTCGATTCTATCCAGTCTTCCTGCTCTCCGACGCGGCGGCTCGGCGCAAAACGTTTGAAAATTGAACGCGCCGTGGTTAAAAAGTAGTAAAACCAAGCAAATAAAAGAAGTCAAAGAAACAGAAGATTCTCATATCCTTGTGTGTGAAAGAGTTGTCAACGGACGTTGAAGATTCTGGCAAACGTTGCGTTGCGTAACGGGCAAAACTTGGCACGGACAAAAAAGCCCTAAAAATTCGTAGGCACAAAACGGAACAATGGAGAAAGGTGTGGATTTTATAAGCTTATGATCCCATAAGGGAGCTAGGTATATTATAAAAGGCAGAAAAAAGCAAGAGGGGTCCTTTGATGAAAAGTTGGAAACTGGACGGTTTTGTCATATGATCGATGATGTGCCGTTCTTAATGAAGTTGTGACGAAGGGGGTACAGGCTACTATGATTTGATTAACTGCACTTGTGATTTCTTTGCGAACTGAAAAAAGGTTTAAGGGTTGGACTGGCTGGCAAGACATTCAGTACTGAAATTGAAACCGTTCTTGCAAGATCTTCAGGATCTCTTTGGACTAGTACGTGCGGTCTGTTTACATTAAAAGCTTTTAAAGTGAGGTGATTTCAAATTATGTTTTTTCGATACTTATTTGATTATCCAGGATGGTGAATGTCTTGGTTCTAGTGCTGTTTACATATAAGATGTGATAAATATTTTACTTCCACACTCCTCGTTTGAGCACTTGCGCACTTGTTAGCCCATATCTCCGATATGCCCCAACGGTGGAATTGCGCCCTGCTATAATCGTTTTTAGCGCGATTCACTGCCCTAGGAGCACTTTTATACCTTCCGTCATGGGTATTAAGAGAAATAGGTGAGATACAGAGTCTGGCGACCTGACTATAAATTAGCTTGTCAAAAGCGATAATGGAGAAGCGAGAAGAGTAAAAAAGGTAATTTGTACGAGAATCGAGAATTGAGAAGCGGGAACTGAGGATTCAGATCAAAAACGCAACTACTCTATTTCTCAAATATGTTGCCCCTATGAAACCCTTCCAGAAACCACAAACTGTAGTGGTCAACGCTCCGGACTTCCAGAAGATGGTCCACCTTTCGGATCCACCTCAACGAAAAGGGATACCTGGAAACCGGAAGAGATACTTGGAAGGTGAAGCCTGGCTTGAAGAAGTTTAAGGAGCATAGTTTCGAGTTCTAAGCTTGGTATTTTGAAGCCGGTCGTCCGTGGAGCTTTCAGTCCCTCCTTAGCCCCAGAAATTTTCATGTGCAAAGTACTAAAAACTCGACATGGCAGTTGATACAAAAGGAATCTCCCCCAAAACAAGATGCCTCAATTCATTTGAAAGTTATCAGAATTTGAGGAATGAAGGGCGGACGGACGGGAGAACTCAACCGCCATGTCGAATGAATCGCTGACAAACGAGCGGAACGACAAACGGAGAGACGGACAGACGACCGACAGGAGGGCGGATGGACGGAAAGATGGGGGTACAAACAGATGGGCGGACGGATAGAATCGTGGAACGACGAGCGGATGAACTAGATGGTTATCACATGCCCAGGAAAGAGTATCTGGCGGTGAGGTGAAAGGGGATGGAGCAAGTCAATTGCCAGGTTGAGTAGACCAACGGAAAGAAGGACGGATGGACCGACCGACAGACAGACAAAACAAACTCATGAACAGTCGATAAGACGGCAGGAAGGACGGGCGGGTGGACGGACAGTAGAAGTGGAACGACAAAAAAGACGGGCAGAAGAAAGAAAGAACGGAGAGACAGTCGGGTCGGTAGGAAAGACGTAAATGTGCATTATTCTCCTGTCACTGTCCTGAGGGATCCCAAAACGAACAGTGAGTAAGACTCTAGACGTATTAGTGCCATCAAATCATACCTGCTCATAAACAGCCTGGGTAAGTCCACCTCGCTTTTGCAATTCGGTAATAATCACACCGGGACTGGAAAAGAAAGGTAAGTTAGATACTTGGAATTCGCCTTACCTTTTCATACTGCTCGTCGTTCAAGCCAGCGCGTTTGTGGACATCGGTAATCACCACGCCGGGACTAAAAGTAACAAACAATCCGCTTGAGGCGTTTTCACGTTACGGCATCGAAGGCCCCATGGTACGTGTATTTATCTTTCCATTTTCTATCCATTCCCGACTTTCCGAACGTTCAGCATGTTCATCAACCATAACGGTGCTAGACTGATTATCCAATTCTCCCTGTTTGGCTCTTTTCGACGAAGATCAGATCAGAGGCTTGTCGCTTCTAATGAGCTCACTGGTTAGAAATACCGGTTATGCAAGTTTCTCCGCGTTTCTCGTAAAAAAGAAGAAAAAAGGCGGCTCCGTAAGGCTGAAAACAGCAAAGACGGGAAGGAGTCATGTATGCCCGAATGTTGGAACGGAAACAGTATCAACTGCAACTTCTGCTTTAAGGCAGGAGGTCTATTCGACAAGAGGCCCCTAATATTCCCAGCGATCTACGACCCTTCTATTGAATGAATGAATGAATGAAGGATTTACGACGCACTGCCCAAGGGCGTAAGTGCAGTAGAAAAGGACAAAGAAATATATATTCAAGCACTACATTTAACCACTTGCTAGAGGGTGGGTGTATAATAAAAATTATATAAGTTAAAGTTTAACTGGAAAGGCAGCATTGAAATATTTTGACTCATCTAAGGGATTTGTATTTTTTCACCCGTGGCTCTAGTAATAACATTCAGAGTGTGTGCTGCTTGCACGACAACCCAAAATTCACCCAGACGCGGAGGATTTGAATTTCAACAAACGCATGCATTTCCAGTCTTACAGATGCGAAGCTGGGAAAAGTTACGCATGTACAAAGTAGGAAAATGATATTGAAAAAGACACGTCTTGCAAGGAATCAGACATTTTTATTTTAGTTTTCAGCAATGGCATTTGTAGCAGTAAATATTTCAAGCGTAGAGGGAGAAGCACATAGAGGTACCACAACTTTGAAAGAATGAGGTTATAGAATGAAATCGATTATCTGTGGATAACGGACAAACGAAGTAACGCACTATCGGGTTTTCAGCCTATTTAAGTGAATAAGTGATGTGTAACTAGACTGTCGGATCTAAGACATATTCATTTGAACTTTGTTGTCACTACGAGGTATAAACTTGAACTTAAAGTAAAAAAGGAAGGCTATTTAGAAGTCAAATGTTGAAGCCTTATATACAAAAGCAAGGCAGTGATGCAGAGCCCATGGACAAAGCCAAAGACTTGATCTTAAGAAGAGAAAAACGCCTTTGAGACAAAAATAAGAGGGGTTAAGCTGACTGAAAGAATCCTATTAGCTTGAATTGAGCATGTGTTAATAATAATAATAATAATAATAACAGTTTTGCTGCATTTGATAGTGCACAAACGTACAAAAAGACGGAGTGATCAAATAAAGAAGAATAAAAAGAACAAAGAAAGAAAAGATAAAAAGAACATTACTATCAACAATAATAATGGAAAGAACCTTAAAAAGAAAACAACACACACTGACAGAATTTACCCTTAGTAAAGCATCTGCTGAGCTACATTAAGGCTACGCTTAAAGCGCTCTCGCCTTTCCCGAATAACAGGTATTGGTCGCGCTACCTCATACTTCGAAGACAAACTGTTATTACTTGTCCAATGTGGAACCCTCGGCAGATTCTTTACATATTTGTAAAAGATTTACGAATGTCATTCATACCTGAGCAGGAAAACAGCTTCTAAAAAGGTGCCAGAGAAATAACGTGCGGAACTACAAAGGAATTATACATTTGCTAAGTGTCATTTAATTTCTCTTGTAAACAAGCGTCAAGCTTCTTCGCAAGATTTTCTTTCTGTTAGGCTACAATGGGCGCTTTATCCGCGAAGAGGTTTAGGGTATTTTTAGGGAATTTTTTACTCGTCACTAATTTGTGTGCTAATCTTAGCCGCCTTCAATTTACCTTGCGCCGGTTCACCATCAATCCTAGAGTTGACTTTTCTCCCTTGCATCGTTTACTTCGGTCTTCGAACCATCACTTTTTTTCTATCGATGACAATTCAAAAAAAAAATCGATAAACGTAACTTTGTGTCGACTGCACAGTCGACCGGGAGGATCGAACGCTTCCGATTAACCGAGGATTGCAAATATGATGCAAAAATGACGTTTTCAATTCTCCGGAAAGGAGAACAGAGTTATTTACTCCACTCGGAGCATGGTAGATATTTCACAACTATAACCTAAAACCAGAATACGTCACTAAACTACACATTCACAACAAAACAGAAGATCAGATTCAAAGAAGAAAGAAGAAAAATAAACTAAGACTAATCCGATGGTGAATTTCTATCAGCCTTCATCTAAACAATTTCAAAACGTTTCTTATTCATAATAAACTTAAGAACTATCTCTCTAAATCTTACTATTACTGACTAAGCTAAGGCAAAATCGAAACTCCACAGTTCAGTCAGTCTGCGTGTCATTTCAAATGGCAGGGAACCTTCTATATAAATAAGATTTTAGACTACTATGTCCAGTAATAAATCTTGAAAGCAAATACGATGGTTGAAATTTCTTGGTCGCGATCAGGTCCTCTTTACTTTGAAAGGATTTTATCGGCTAACTACCAACTGAATGCTCAAACTGAAAGTACCATCTCTGGTAAAGAGCACTATTTTAGTGTAGCCTATCAGTACAAAATCCACATGTCGCTGCAGGACAAGTTGTAACAATGGTTTACTTTACAGGAAACTACAGTTGCATTTTTTGGGGATTCACTTCTGTTTTGTCAGAGTTTATAGTTTGGCTCTTGTTTTGTCTTACTTGCGTTTTATTGAGTTCTTGTTTCCGAAAAGGCAAACTACGTCTGCGAGGTAGTTTGTAGTTTGAGCTCCGCATTTTCAGGTTCGAAACTACAGCAAATAGAATGGAAAATAAAACAGCTTTTTAGCGAAACTACGCCGAAACTAGATGAAAAAACGCAACTTAGGGTAGGAAAGTGAGTAAATAAAAGCACATGACTGCACCTGACAGTACTCGCTTGAACCAAGAAAACAGAATGAAGATAAAAAAAAAATTGCCCCCGTATAATAGCTTAGACTATCACTTCTGTTTCATCAAAGTTTATAGTTTGGCTCTTGTTTTGTCTTACTTGCGTTTTATTGAGTTCTTGTTTCCGAAAAGTCAAACTACGTCTGCGAGGTAGTTTGTAGTTTGAGCTCCGCGTTTCAGGTTCGAAACTACAGAAAATAGAATGGAAAATAAAACAGCTTTTTAGCGAAACTACGCCAAAACTAGATAAGAAAAACGCAACTTAGGGTAGGAAAGTGAGTAAATAGAAGCACATGTCTGCACGCTGACAATACTTCCTTGAACCAAGAAAACAGAATGAAGTAAATTGCCCCCCCCCCCCCCCCCCTGTAATAGCTACTACTTTTCACTAGGTTGTCTTCGCGTTACAAACAGCGCGGACGAGCTTCGTTCGAAACAAACGACGGGCCGAAACCCGACACGGCGCGGTAGCGTGGTCAGTCAGTAGCGCTGTTTCTACTCACAGTGCAGTGGCACTACCCCACGTCTTATATCTGGCCCCATTCTGCAAATTATTCACACTTACCGGGCAGTCACGAGTCCGTTCGCTTTATTTTCGGTACCTAAAATACTTTAAAATGCCCCCCCCCCCCCTCCCCCGGACACGCAAAATATACCTAGTTATAAAATTCAGCCTGGTAGAGCCTAACGAGACTGTAGAACAAGCTGGTTCAGAAAGTTCTTTGAGTGGCCGCAACCCCGTGGCTTCTAATACTTTATGCCCAATGGATGACCACTGATTAACTCGCCCTTTGTGTTTCCTTCGTCTGTAGTGTTGTATGTCTTTTGACACTGATCGCTAATTGTCTTTTCTCTCTATTTTCCTTTATTTTTTCTTTCATTTACTCCGTTCTTGTTCAATTAGAATGTAACGGGTTAAAAGAATATAGATACATACATAGTAGTAGCGCTGTTTCTAGCCTATAGCTTCCCAAGAGCTTTCCGATTGTATTTCCCCCTATTAGCAACAATTTCGAATAACCCAACTGAATTCTGGATCTACAATAAGAAATCGTCGGGGATCACGAACCTTTTCGCTACGTTACGTTGTTTCCGAGATTCGACTGAGTACACACGCAGCCTGTCAGGTTTGGGTACAGTAGAGGTATGCTTATGTGAACGTCTGCTAACAGTGAACGATCGCCGAAGAACTAAAACCCAAACCAGGCATTTTTTCCTAAAAACACAAGTAATAATCACTCGCGCTTTTGTCACTTTTTGGATATTTTGCTAATTCACCTATGAAAGTGACCCAGCTGACACCTGGTTTGCTTTTTACAATTTGAAAAGTTTGCCGCGAGGAACCCACCTTCAATGGAGAAGATGGCGGTCCGAACCGTCAGATGCCTTCAAAAGAGGAAGTACCTTTTAATAAAATCAAAATCAAAGAAAGTTAATTGAATTTCTGCTTCAAGTTTCTGCCAGGATAGCCCTGAAATAGTTGGCTGTTAGCTGCTATCAAGTTTGTTATTTTTTTTTTCCGTTTTACTTTTTTATATGCAAGTAAGAAAGCCAAGGTAGTGTAACAGTTAAAAAAGTGTTCAAATAAGCATACCTCTACTGTACGTGCTCTAAAGTATTTCTCGGTCAGTTCGACTGCTAAATCCAAGAAAAAGGACTTACTTGACGCTGTTAACCCTGACCTGCTTGGGGGCCAGCTCAAGTGCTACGCAACGGGTGAACTGATCCACAGCTGACTTTGACATATTGTATGCCAGGACGCCAGCAAACTGCAAAACAATAGCCGATCAGCTGAGCGACCTCAGAACAACACAGAGCAAAACGACACTGGGGAGTAGCGCCTAGACTTGAAAAAATTGACACGCACTTCAACGGCAGTGACACTAGCACCACTAGCGTATAGGGAACTGCCCTACTGGAACTCAATCAGTCGTGCACCATCGCTGGCTCCGATAAATCCATATTCTGAACAAAGTAATAAAAGATACAACCTCCCTGTATTCTCGATGTATGCAGGCCGCATGTTAGCTGTACTAGAAACTTTCTAAACCCGCAAGTTTGTCTCGCTTTGAGTGTCCCGAACGTAGTAGGCAGCGCTAAGAGTAAGGTCCGTTTCTGGTGAATGGAAAGGCGCTTCTCGCTAATGGTATTTTGCTATGGAACGACAAATGAGAGAGCAGACACACCTTCCGTCTTTAAGCTTAAATTACTATAAAAGGACACACCGTACTTATGATACTAATTCATTCCACTTCAGTTCTATTTCCATCCATTCTCGGTCCCGAGATTCTACACTTCATAAGTGTATCCTGTCTCCTCTATTGGCCTTACACTGATTATCCCGCTTGCCACGTTTGTTCTGTCAACGTGACGTATCAGGCTCCCGGATCGTCGTTTCCGAGAAGCTTATTGGTCATCAGACCGGTTATACAAATTTTGCCAAGTTCTCATGGAAGGCACGGGGCATGGAAAGAGGTTACAAACAGTCGAAGCCTTGTGTAATTTGCTGTAAGCATAGATAAGTTTTAAAGCAGTCGACTATCCCAGAATATCTTAGCAGAATTACAATGTAGTTCGAGATGTCCTTTAAAGTTTAACCGAATAGGGCTGAGATATGAAAGTCTAGTTAAACTTCAATTATTTACTTAAACAGGCCTGAAAACCCGATAAAATGCGTTACTTCGTTTGTCCGCTATCGACAGATAACCGATTTCTTCGACCGAAATTATTCTTTTGGGTTTGTGGTACATCTTTGTGCTTGTACCTCTATGCTTGAAATATTCAGGAACTACAAAGGTAAGCCATTGCCGAAAACACAAACAAAACGGCATAACTTATCACCCCTTTCCTACTCCCTTCAGGGGATTTTAGCGTCAGTAACACATTGAAATGTAGGCTTTTTTTGGAATTCAAATTCTCCGCCTCTGGACGAATTTTCGGTGGTTGTGCTAACAGTACACATTCTGAACGTTATTTACCAGAGCCCAGGGTGAAAAAATACAAAATCCCTTAGATGGGTCAAAATTTGTCATTGTATTCAAACATCAGAAGTAAAGACAAGCTTGCTTTTCAGTTAAACTTTAAGGGCCATCAATGAACGCGAAGAGGCACGGCCACAGCAATCATTGGGCGGTCGTTGCGTGATATCATCGACATGTTTTCAAGGCACTCCATTCTATGTTTATAATTTATTATAATTATAATAATATTCATCCCAACATCACTTTGTTAGTCCCATGGTAAGCCCGTTCAGCATGTTGTTTAATAATGATCCATTGGTATCGTTGTTTTTTGGATGAGGGTTTGGAGCTTCGGGTCGGAAAGAAAGCTAATGAAGGGAGTGGGGGGTCGCGGACTCCATTCCGACATTACACCATCCAGCTAGGCCTAGAGAGCTCGACAAGCTACCCTTGAGAAGCCACGACTTATTCAATCCTCTATAAACTCAACTGAAAGGTATTTACCTTTGTTTGCGCCTTACTTTATTCTTTATCTAACTGTATGTATTTAAATATCAACCAGACGCAATCTGTAATCTGTTCTGTTGACGATCCGCAGCTGGCAGTTGCAAATGCTACCTGATAAAAAATTTGTAGCCTGCGTAGTTGTATGATAGTTGTAAGAACAAGTTGTATGTAATTGTAAAGAATGCTATCATTTAATGTGCCTCAGACTGGGCAAATCTTAAGCAGTAGTATCTAGTGGCATGCTGTCTTGCTATAGTACCATCCAGTCTTGCTTATAGTAGCATGTAGTAGCATCAGTTCGTACTACATGCTAATTTTTCGTACAACTTCATACTACTGTTTTGAGATAAATTTTTCGACGGGTATCAAGGAAATGCATGTGTAATTCTGCATCAGTTATCTATAGTTGCGTTTTTGCAGATACCATGGTATCTGATGCCACGGTCTAAAGTCGTTTTGCAGTTTTCATGGTATCTGATACCACGGTCAAAAGGCGTTTTTGCAGTTAACGTGTTATCTGGCTAGTTATCGTGATATCTGATATTCAGATACTACTGCCCGACTGTGGTAACTGATCGCGGTATCTGAAAAAGTCATCTGACTTTCATCAAATTTTGTCAAATTGGTGAGAAAGAAGTTTAGCACTTTAGCGATATAACTGGATATCAGTTTTTCTTTTGGGATGACTTCGAAAAGTGCAATTTCGACAATAGTCGGTTTTGCACAGCAACCGTGTATCAGATACCACGATAACTGCAAAAACGAATAATTGCAGATTCAGTTAGCGTGGTAACAAATACCATGGTATCTGCGAAAACGCAAATTATGTTGGCTCACACCGAGGAAAAAGCCTTGTGTTTGACGAGTGCCCTTTACTTGGGTCGTCCGTGATTCTGGTCAAGATTTTAACGGGAAAACAGCTATTCCAACACAATAGTTGCGTTTTTGTAGATACCATGGTATCTGATACCACGGTCAAAAGGCGTTATTGCAGTTATCGTGGTATCTGGCCAGTTATCGTGGTATCTGATATTCAGAAACCACGGTCCGACAGTGGTAACTGATCGTGGTATCTGAAAAAGTCATCTCACTTTGATCAATTTTTGTCAAATTGGTGCGAAAGAAGTTGGGCCCTTGGTGATGAGACTGAATATCAGTTTTTTTTTGGGATGACTTCGAAAAGCGCAATTTCGGCAATTGTCCTTTTTGCAGAGCAACCGTATATCAGATACCACAGTAACTGCAAAAACGACTAATTGCAGATACAGTTACCGTGGTAACAGATACCATGGTATCTACAAAAACGCAACTAATAACTGTGCTGAGGCCTACCGATCTGATTCCATTGACACTAGAGACGTTAACGATTGATCCTTTCGTCTTAATCAGATGTGGAACGGCCAACATAGTAAGTTGATATATGGACCTGAAAAACAAGAAAAAAAAATACTCTTGTCTCCAGCAGCCGATTTTTGCAGCGCTATTGTTTTTTTTTCTAGTTCTGGCTGTTGTTGTTTTTTTGGTTCATTATTAGGTTAATTTTTTAGAAGTTGGTTTCGTGTTATTTTTGTATGGTGTTATGTCTTTCCGTATATTACTTTTTCCTCTTTTTTGTTTTTATACTCCATCTTTCGCTTTGTGAGTGTATGATGGGTCATAAATAAATTATTATTATTATTATTATATACGATCAGACATAGCACAGAAATATGCCAATCTACAACTATAGAATTAGATTTCGGGAACAGGCGATGTGGGATTTACTTAAGTATATTACCAACTTATCCGCCGCCATACTGACAAAACGACAACTGAAGACAAATTAAAAAAAAAGTTCATGAATAACCCTCAAGCATATCTGCGGACTCGAAGAAGATTCTGAAACGAGGTCCCTGATACAGAGGTGTTCCAAAGTTTCTGCCTCCCTCCCCCGAACCGAATGTTACACACTGGCTTCAAGATCTGCTTGACATTTGGCAGATTTTTCCTACACGACACATCCATTCAGGCCGAAGGAAGATACATGGGTAGCAGCTGCCTACCTGAGGAACGACTTTCGATTCTACTTGTATGCCCTGTGGCTCCTGTGAGGATACAGTTATAACCAAATGAGATTGACTAACTTTTAACAAACTTCTTCACTTTTAATTCTAACAACCTTTTCCCCTGTTTTCTTCATAAAGGAGAATCTCTTTGTCCCTCGGTCTTACTAATTTAATGGGTATAGCTAGGAAGCTAAAATATCTAAGAGAGAGGGCTGTTTAGTTATTGACATACAAACTGAGCCTATCACCTTCGGAAAGACTCGGTATATTAGCATCCAGCAACCAGTTACCACCATTATCACGCTCGCCCGCTACACTTAACCACGCTGCCCTCAACTACCTTAACTACCCCTTCCACCTTCACTGCACACCACTACACACATCATACAATATTTCTTTCTCATAAGGCGTATTGTCGCCGTTCCCCGAGGACTCCTCAAGGAATCGAAGGTAACAGCGAGAATAGAGGTAGTCACTCCACGCGGACTCCGCCTAGGAAAACAACGACAACACGGGGAATGCTTCTAAAATAGATTTTGTTCAAAAAAAAAAATATACAGCTGACGAAATTAGTCTGACTGTGATTCTTTTTAATTAATTTTGGATAGCACCAACACCAGCAAAAACTGATTCCCCTCCCCGTCGCAAGGGGGGGGGGGGGGGTTCAAAGATTCGGTAAAATTTTGGGCCTAAGTTTTACTAAAACTGTCCGGTATTTTTTCGATCCCAGAACTATTCGGTATATTTACGGGGATTCGGTACAGAATCCCAAATAGGCTATCGGTACGAATATATTCGGTATAACGATCGGGATTCGGTATAATTGCCAGGATTCGCTAGCTATTACGAATTCGCTGAGCGAATTCACTGAAATTAGATGGTAATTTTTCGACGCCAGAACTACTCGGTATACTTATGGAGATTCGGCAGTTGTATTGAGTCCCGAATAGGCTATCGACCGAAGATTATTCGTATCATGATTGGGATTCGGTAATTTACTCGGTATAATTTTCAGGATTCGGTAGTTACCACGAATCCCGACTTTTGTTCCAGTTTCGACGATAGTTATACCGAATAATTTTTCGATACCCAAAAAATTCGGCATAATAACCGGGATTCGGTAGTTATACAGAATCCCAAATAGGCTATCAGTCTAAACTTATTCGGTATAATAACTGGGATTCGGTAATTCATTCAGTATAATTGCCAGGGCTCGGTAGTTACCACGAACCTCGAAACTCGAAGAGGTCGAGTGAAGCACTGGCCGCAGACAGAAGGACTGATCTGTGATTTCATCGATAGTCCTTACTTTTATTCTGGATCCAAAAAAGACGCTCTAATCATGAATGCTTAGAAAATTCCGCTGCGGCGCTTTTCATAATATTCTCTATTTTGTGGACGGGCGCCGCTTTAACTGGGGTTTGAAGCCAGTTTGAATACTAGTATTTGAGAAACATTGAAAGCTAGAATCTGCATGGAAATGGTTAAACTTGGCAAAAGAATCTAACTTAAAAATCTCGCCTGCGGCGCTCGCTTTATGCGATCATGGGTATTGGCTAGAAAAAAACCTTTCCTGTCATCGCCCCAGTCGCGCAGCAAAAAACAAACTTGATGGAACATACTTTGCGGAAAACTTTACGTGCCTTACGAACGCCGTCGGAGTCGTCCTTAAAGGACCCCTCGCGCTATTTACAGTATTTTAAAATATTTGAATACTTTAAAACTAGACTGTGCTTTCAACAAATAACCCACGGTTTTGGCTGTTTTAAGCCTATCCCGAGACCCGTTGACTTACAGCGAAAACAGGGAAAAAATTTACATAACCGGTTTTTCTGATGGAAAAACTTCTCACGGACAACCGTCGACAGCGTCATACACATTGAAGGTAGCAAAAAACGGCAAGTGAGAAAATCAGCGTGGTTTAGAGGTGTTAGAATGTATCGTACGAAATTGGGGTCTCCGGGTTTAGAAATATATGGAGTGATTATGGAAGTAGGTTGCGTTAGTATTATAGGTAAGACAGGTCCTTTAACAAGTTTAGCATGGCATACCTAACATTGGTGTTCATTACTCGGTCATACTGATCTAAAGAAGTGTTTTCGATAGTTCCTAGTTCAAGGACACCTGCATTGTTAACAAGGATGTCTAGGCGTCCAAACTTCTCAACGGTTTTCTCCACTAGATTCTTGACATCTTCTTCATTGTTCAGGTCACCTGAAAATGAAAGATTACGATACAGATTACAAATTACAATATTTCAAAACGAACTTTCATCCGTAACCGGGTACAGTAGAGGTATGCTTATGTGAACGTCTGCTAACAATGAACGATCGTCGAAGAAAAAACGAAAACCCAAACGAGGCATTTTTTACAATGAATAGCCTATACTTGTAATAACCACTCACGATTTTGTCACTTTTTGAAAATTTTGCTAAATCACGGCTGAATGTGACTCAACTGACACCTGGTTTGCTTTTTATAATTTGATAAGTTTGCCAAGAGGAACGCACCTTCAATGGAGAAGATGGCGGTCCGAACCAGCAGATACCTTCAAAAGAGGAAGGACCTTTTTAGTAAATTCGTAATCAAAGAAAGTTAAATGAATTTCTACTTCAAGTTTGTGCCAGGGATAACCCTGAAATAGTTGGCTGTTGGCTGACATCAGGTTTGTTATTTTTCTTTTCCATTTTACTTTTTTTATGCAAGTAAGAAAGCCAAGGTAGTGGAACAGTTAAAAAAGTGTTCAAATAAGCATACCTCTACTGTAGCCACTGGGTCAGATAATGAAAAGTCCGTGAGCTTGGCAACTTTGATACCTGTAAATAGGTGTCCTTACTGCCTTAATTCTGATTCCAATCTTTTTTCTTGCTCCAATTTTTTCAAATTTAGTCAAGCTTGTCTTATTGTGAACAGACCCAATTCGAGCAAGAGGACCCGGAAAATCAATCGGGTATACCATAGATGCTGATGGACCTAGGAATATAAGAGCTCTGGAATAAATAAGAAGCAAAATCAATAAGAAGAATGAACAGCAATTCTACCATCCTCAGAGTTCACAAACACGGCTACAAACTGAGAGGACTGAAACTCAATCCCAAATTCCGATACAACGTCTCTTACCAACAACAATCAGATGATCATTTACGCCATCTGGTGTCTTACACTTTGACTTTACAGACTGCAGATTCTCAATATTTCTTCCTGTCAAAGAAAGGACAGCGCCAAGGTCAGCGAAGTGGATGGCAGTTGAAGCTCCAATGCCAGAGCTAGATCCTAAAAGTAAAAGCTTGTTCAAAGTTTCATCAAAAATTAGTGATTGACGGCTGAGTGGTTAAGGTGTTGGACTATCTATACAGACGGTGTTCTAAATGAAGGACTAACATTCACAAATTTATTAATAACTGTAGAAACTACAAAAATTCAGGACAATTATCATTACAGGCGTCCCGAGGGGGGCGCAGCCCTCCCCCCACGTTGTGGGCATTCGGCAAAATTTTGGTAGAAACGGGCATCGCGGCGAAGCCGTGGTGCCCATTTTATAGAATCTTTTTTCCACGTCATTCCAAACTGGGTGATTTAACGAGTTTCTTGGTTACCATTCTTTATCGAATTTGGTAATCGACCCAACTTTTGTTTTGTGCGCATCTATTTCACCGCGTTCGGTCTGTCCATTTGCAAATTCGGTGATTAAAACTATTTTTTATTTTGTTCCCATGCGTTACCGAATGTGGTAATGACCAAACCTTTGTTTAGTCTGCATCTATTTCACCGCGTTCGGTCTGTCCATTTGCAAATTATGTGGTTTAATGTATTTATTTATCATTCGGTATCGAACTGGGTAATTCACCGGACTTTTCTGTTCCATCACATGCGGTCAGTCCATTTCACATTTCGGTCATGAATCAGATGCATTTGGTTCTCATTCGCTACCAAATTCGGTTATTCACTGGACTTCCGTTTGGTCCGTATCTGTTACCAGACTTGCCACGTTCGGCTGTTTTAGTGGTTCTAACAAGAGTTAGGTTAGGTAAATGGGATTTATTTAGCTCCCGTTCTTTGATATTTAACGGTAGTTTCAGCTGGTCATCATTCATTACTTAACTTTTACTTAACCTGATGACTGCAGTACTTAAAAATATCCTAAGCACGTCCCCTGACGTGAAAACTACCTTTGTGTTTGCTATAAATTTAAAATAAATGTACTTTGCGTCTATTTTTACCGTGGACGGCCACTACTTTCTTTGACGGACAGGTCTATGATTTGATACGTAGCCTAGACCATTTGGTAGTTTCATTTGTGATGTGAGGTTTGAAGAATTTTTTTTTTCCGGTTCAAACCCTGAACTAATTTTGTAAGTGTAGAGTTGTTTTATTAATATTTGTGTATTAACTAGAGTTATGAATAAAAGAAACTTTAAATATTTCATCAATATTTCCATAAAATTTCGCCTGCAGCGCATATTGCAGTCTTCTCGATTTATTTATTTCGATTATTATTTGGCGTTTAAGGCTTGGAATTGGGGGGGGGGGGGTGAATTTATTTATTTCGATTATTTATTTGGCGTTTAAGGCTTGGAATTGGGGGGGGGGGTGAATCATTAAAGGACACCTGAACAATGAAACCATACTTTAATACACCATGGACAATGCATTTACAGACATGGCCACGGAGAGCATTCTTCTCCTGAGCGTGACGTTTTCAAAATAGGGATGTTCGTTTCTGGAGGTTTGCGCATGCAGACTCCAAGACAAAAAGCGCAATTCATTTAAATCTTGTACAGTGCTGGCCGGATCGTATTGGAATTTCTTCTAGATATACGTTTGGGCTTAACTGGTTAAAAAAATATTCCAGAAGAAGGGTTGATTGGAGACATTTGTTCATTTCTAAAATTGTTCGGTACTGGAATAAGGACAGATGCAAAATGGAACAAAAATCCTAGCTTGGAAACACTATTTCGTATTTGGATTGGGTTTTCTGCCGGCAATGTTAACGGAAGTCATACAGATAGGGATGATACTTGGTACTCTTCATTCAGGTGTCCTTTAAATTTAATTGTTATGGCTCTATTTAAAGCTACAATTTAAGTATTTGCATTTTTTGAAAAAAGGTGGATTAAAAATTTTCGCCTGCGCCGCTTCAAGTTTTCCTGGGTACGGCCATTAACGAAGTTGCCGCTTCGTATTTTGTAGATTGTATGCAAATTTTTGGGATCCCAAAACCTAAGTGGAGGGATACCCTATGACATCGCAAAAGTTGTCCGACTGTCCGTCCGTCTGTGCGCACCATAACTCTCGAAACGAATGAGATATTTTAATGAAATTTGGTGTGAGGATTTTTTGGGTCAAGAGTAAGGTCGAGTTCGTATATGGGCTCTGTAGCCCTACATTTAGGAGTGGGGGAGGTGGTTTCAAATTCGGGGGGAAAAAATGTTTTTTAAAAGCTATTAATTATTATTATTATTATTATTATTATTTATTTGAATCCTTCAAAACTGAAGAGTAATTTATAAAAAGGAACAACAACATGTCAGTCAGACTCACACACACTTACATACTAATAAACAGCTAACCGTTAAAGACAAATTAGCCTACTAAATATACAACGAAGTACATGGAAGAAAACAAAGCTCAAAATAAACCAACTAATCAGGGCGCTTTTTTGTGAAAAAAGGAAAAAGGTTGTGATGAAGAAGAATGTTGTCAGCCTTTTTATGAAAGTTCTGGATTTTACAATTTAAAGTTTCCAAAGGATTCTTTACTTTAAAATTCGAAGTTAAGAAAGAGTTACTCCCAGAAATAGGGAAGCCAAGAAGGAATTTAGAGAATTTATAATAAGTAACTTTTAACGCAGAAAGTTCAGAAGGACGGAAAGAAGAAAAGAAAGCAGACGGAAAAAGAATATGAGGAAGTGCAACAGCCGTAGAAACAGAACCAAGAACATCTCTGCGATACATCCCTCGTAAACGAATAACAGCACCAAATGCTCTTCTTATTTTATCTTGCACATGTTGAATAAGGATAAGTTTTCAATCCCTGGTATTAGATGAGTAAGGGATTCCAAGATACATAACTTTCTTAACAGGGCTGAAAACAATCCCCCCACCACAATCCAGAGGGAAATTCAGTGTCGGCAAACTACTAATCACAAAATAATTACACTTTTCAGAACTAATTATTAGACCCTTCTACCTCAATTTAGATACTAGAATGTTATAATTTTCAATTACTTTTTCCTTTGACCGACTTAAAATAATAATATCATCAGCATATGCTAAAAACGTTACATCACGTGCAAAATGTATTAAAGAAGTCTTAAGCGACCGAAGACAATCTGCCAAACATGCATTAAAAATATATGGTGATAAAACTCCACCTTAACTAACGCTTTTTCCCACTGAAATTAAATTAGACAGAATAAGATAGTTGATTTAGGGATAAGGAGACATGCTGAATTCGAATATGAAAGTTATTTTTTTGCCGGACAAGTAGTTCACCCGTAATCCGGCGAAAACCGGACACCAAGTTTGTCGACCAGTTTTCAGCTATAGCAGTCCTTACGCCATTATTCTCAAACTAGTATAGCTCTGCGCGTGGATGCCGGCATTCATTCGTTTATTCTGTGTGACATCGGGGAGATCTAGTGTAATCAAAGGTCGAAGGGGTTGATATAAAATGTTCAAACGAGGAAATATTAAGCGAGGATGTTCTTCAATGAGGATTCACTGGTAAATTACAGGTCAAGTCGTAGATGGGTACAGGGGTTCCTAACCGGTGGTACGTGCACCCCAAGGGGTACGCGAAGGAACCAAAATTTATTTAGCCTTTAGTTTCAACATCTCGCATCACTCATTTTCGATTGCTGAAAGTCTAATATTACCAGCAGAGGCATCACCAGCCAAAATGTATCTTAAGGGGCAAGGTATTTTTACTGGCCGACAGGTCATTTTTACCGACTGTTTTTTGTTTTTTTTTGGTCTTTAAGTAACTGCTTTTACGAAAAATCGCGGCGGTTCGCGCCTACTCTTTTCTGTAAAATTGTCTGGTCGACCTTTTTGGGGGGATGGGTGTTGTCAACCCGTGCGCGACGCCTCTGATAACAAACCTTAGTGAAAGTCAGTAAAATAATGTTGATTCAAAGACAGCTAGCCTACTGCCATAAAATCTGTTCCTGGGTCAAACAATATTGTTTCAAGAAGAACTGAAGCCATTGCAAGTGATATTGTCATTCAGGTTGCGAATTAGCTAAAGAAAAAAGTTTGCGATTCAGCTTGATGAAAGCACAGAGAACTCAGAACAAACACAGAAACAGACTGACTGTAAAAATATGTTGCTAATTACGTCGAGCCGAGAGTTGATAAAATTTTTGCTACAAAGCAGCCTCTAATGATTGCCTCATTGACTTTGTATATATTTTTACACACGCATGCCTTGTCATTTACGATAATAACTATCGTCTTTTTCACGTCCTGAAAAGGGGGTACGCAATCTTTTCGAACCTGGATTAGGAGTACGCGGTATGGAAAAGGTTGGGAAACACTGCTTTACTCCTATCTTTAGAGACAGAGGTTGGGTTTGGAATTTACAGTAAAACATGTAGGCTATGTTTTATAGTTCAGTTCAGTTCAGTTTATTTCTTACGACCAAAATAAATTTAACTATGATGCCAGTACTCGCCCCAAGAAAGGTACAAAAAAGCACTTGCAATTGGGTGGGTACATAAAACTCATTTCCTAACTAATAATTAACTAAAAACAAAATATAACAGAAAAGAGCACTAAAGTAAGAAATAATAACCAATCTCTCATCAACTCATTTAATAATAATAATGAGAAAAAAGAAAATAATAAGAAAAATAGGAAAAATAGAAAAAAAAACTACGAACCTAGGCCTAACAAATACTTTTTCAATTTATTTTTAAATAGCCCCAGGTGCTAGCCGCTCGAATGCTCTCCGGAACAAAGTTCCACACATTAGGCCCTGAAAATCTAGCAGGGAAGCCGGCCCTGGTTCCACTTCTATGCGGGACGACGAAGTCACTAGCATGACGCGTTTCATAATGATGCAAAGATCTATTGTCACTAAAATAATCACGAAAAACCTCTGGACTTACATCATTCCAACATTGATAAGCAGAAATTCCGACTTGGTGCTCCCATAACTGTCCTACATTCAGCACTTGCAACTTTTGAAGCAAGCTGCAGTGTTGTGTACACCTTCAACATATCCACCAATAGACGCATCGCTTTATTTGAAGAATCTGCACACGTTTAATATTCAAATAAAAATTGCTTGCCCATAACATGCAACCATACGAAATATATGGGTGAATCAAAGTGTGGTATAAAAGCAATAAAACTCTCGGAGGTAAAAAATTTCTGAAACGTCTAAATGCACCCAGGCCACAGGCAACCTTTGTTGCAACAACATCACTGTGGCATTTACACGAAAGATTACAATCAATGTAAAAACCTAAATAACGGATTTCCTGAACCTGAACCACAGGCTTATTACTCTAGAATATAACTCTAGAATATAAAATAAAATTAGTCTTAGCAACATTTACTGATAACAAACTCATTCTAGTAAATACGGAAAAATTTCTCAGGACGCCATTCACTTTCAAGACAAGACTATCCAAGCAACGACTAGAAAACGTAACTGCAGTGTCATCAGCGAATGACGTTAAGCAACAATCGGGAAGATAAAACCTCATGCTATCTACATAAACCAGATAAAGAAGTGGACCAAGGACAGACCCCTGCGGCACACCACACGACACTTGATAAGGGGAAGAAAAAACATCATCAATCATCACTTTAATAGACCTCCCGCACAAATAACTTTCAAAACCACTTCAGACTCAATCCTTTAATACCCACTGGATATTATAACTGTATAATCTAATAAGATATTCATTGAGGGGGAAAGGAGATCTGCTGAATTCATATGTGAACTTAGATTTCTTGCTGGACAAATGGTTCATCACGAATTTGGCTGAAACTGGAAATTCAGTTAAAGCTCAAAGTTGTTTCTGAAATCGAATAGAGATTTGGTATCGGGGCAATGAGACATGCTAAATCCCTTTTTAACTTATTTTTACAGTAAAAATATTCAAGGAATCTGACGAAGATTGAATGGCGAAGACATGACCCAATTGTTTGAATCAAATCTTAGATTTTTGTGATCCCATCAAAACCTTTGTCTTGTTACTTTATAGCTTTTTAGAAAAAAATTAACAGATATAGTCAAAATCGGATACCAAGTCGAGCAATTTCCAATCCAACTGTATTGTTGTTGTTGTTTGGGGTTTGACGCGTTCAACCGAAAGGTCATATGCATTTGTATCACTGTATTGGACAAGCTGCTTTGCTTTATGGTCAATAGAATGGACTGCATCCCCAAAGATGTGCTGAATCTATGTAAATGTTTCTACAGCCCAGAAGATATTTTGCAGAGCAGGTCTGCTTTCTGCGATGCATTATCTCAGCAGAGAGGGGTAAACTCTCTAATATACTGACTCATTCAAGGCATTTTAAAATCCAGGCCCTTGGTAATTTAAATAAGATTCTTCAGGAATGTGATAGAACCTGGATAGGCTAGAGCAAGTCTGTTTTTGTCGCTGGTTATTTAAAATGCCTACCCTCGCTCCCACTGTCAAATTTTTATATTGCAGCTGTCATCACCTCATACTCATTGTTGGAAAAACAAGTGAGCTCTCTTAGACCTCCAGTATAGTCATTCTGCTCCGATCCAGTGTGGAACAATTCCTAGTTACGACCCTATGAATAAACTACATATTAACCAGTGCTAAAATTGTATCCTACCTGTAATCAGAGCAATTTTTCCAGTAAGGTTGGGCATTTTTCAACTGATTTCTATGGACTAAATTTTTGTTTTGAGGACTCAGTGCTACAATGCTTTCAAATTTCGCGCTTTCGTGTCTGTAACCGAGTAGAGCTAACGGCAAACCTTCTTTCTGAACATGTTGACGCTGAAAACTTTTCACTGTGTCTGAATTTCCGAGTTGGCATTTTGGCAAACTCTAATGGTCTATTTTTTAAATTAGACCAGAATATTTTAGGTAACCTATTGCGTTATTGCATGAATCCGGAACATCTAGTCAGATGATTTTTAATTTTGCTATATTGACCCTACGTTAATTTCTTTGGCCGTTTGTTTGCCTGGTCAAAGTCTCTTTACTTTAAGTTAGCCTAAGTGTTTTTCTGTGACAATCTCAGATTATAATCCTAAATAGCTGATTCATCAGAGAAAACAGCGAATCGACTATCTCAGATTAAAAACATCAGCTTGATGATCTTGCTCCACTGCAAGATTCCCAAGATGGCAATCCAAGAACGAATCTAGACTTAACAGAAAAAAGATTTTCATAATCTGGATTGTCAGAGAAAATGCATTTTGGAGAATCTGGATTCGGAATTGACTGAATCCTCATTCCGGAGTGTCACAAAAAATGCTTTTAGTTTTGTCTTGGTAGGCTATTTTGGCACTGTCTAGCTTGCTAGGGCAGAGCTAGGGAACAGGGAACAGTAGGCCTACTTTATGGAGTATAGAACCCTAGCCCATGGGATTTGGTTTCTATGAGTTAAAATTATTCACGTTTACTCTTACAGTAAATCGACATGGGACAGGGAGTTCAGTTTTTGTTTCTTTTGCACTACCGGAACCCTAGCCCATGACCGTTTGTGTCTGTGAGCTGGTAATTTTTAACCAAATAATAAGTAGGCGAAAATTCTGGAATCCCAGCTCTAAGCCAAACTATTCTGTAAGTTCCATATTCTGTGTATGTACTACCAGAACACAAGCTCCAATTAAATAGTTTCTGGTATCACCTACCTTGCCCCAGCTTCTGAGTACATAATTCTGTGAGGCTACCAAACTGGGAGCTGGTATAATGAAGTTTCCATGAGCTATTTTCATTTACTACCAAAACAGGATCCACCACGTCAGTCATACACAAATCCTCAATTTTTAGGCATGGTGCCCCAACGTCTGGACATGCCTGCACGTATGGGCATGGTACCCCTATGAAATTTAGTTAAACTTAGACTGGCTACATACCTAAATAGGGTCGTCTTCCTGTCCTAGATCAAAAGGTACCTGAGTTTACTTTCTATCCAACCTCATTTTCCAATTTTCAATATGTTAGAGCACTTCCAAGATACATAGAGTTTTGTGGAGGCCACTTCTTTCCTAGTGGGTTTACTCTATCCTTTTCCAGGTAATTGCCACTAGGCTACTCAATCCTTTCCCAGGTTGTCACCGCTAGGTTACTTTATCCTTCTCAGGTAGTCATTGCTAGGTAGAATGGATGTGGTGAGCTTTTAAATTTTCTTCCTTTAAATTTCCTTCCCTTCCAAATTCATTTAGATTGTTTGCCTTTTATTGTATTGCTTTTGAGTGTACTGAGTTTCGGTAACAATTGTTGACATAGTCAAACAACAGAACATAGTCATACAATAAAAGGCAAACAATCCAAAGGAAATATTTGCTCCAGTGAACAGATTGAAAAGCTTGCCTCATCCATGGTACCTAGCAGCAATTTTCTGAAAAAGGATAGAGTAAACCCACTAGAAAAGAAGCGGCCCCCAAAAAACTCTTATGTATCTTGGAAGTGCTCTAACAATTTGAAACTTGGAAAATGAGGTTGGATAGAAAGTAAAATCAGGTATCTTTTGATCTAGGACAGGAAGAAGACCCTATTTAGGTTTGTAGCCAGTCTTAGTTTAACCAAATTTCACAGGGGTACCATGCCCATGCTCCAGGGCATGGTGCCACAATGTAAGGGCACCATGCCCTCACGTCCAGGCATGCCCAGACGCTGGGGCAGCATGCTCTAAAATTAGGCCAGGTTCAGTTTTTTTTGACCGGTCTACCATAACTCCATAAGAAGGGGCAAACATTGCTAACAAATATTGTAACTGACTTTCCATGTTTGGACAATGTTTCAAAATTTCGGTGAAGAACAGCATAGATAGGCTAGCTGATGTCATTTTTTGCCATTGTTAAATATGTGCTTCCTAGTCAGATTGTGCTCAAGGAGTATTTATGCACAAATCCTGGTTTTGGGATATGCTATGCTAAATGCTGATTGTACCTCTAACCTGTACACATTGCAGTGTTGACACTTATACTGCATTTTGCAGTTAAATACTGCAATCCTGAGGGTCCTCTTGATCCTGATGGTCAGCTTGAGCGGCTTGATCCTGAAGAGGACCCCTGCCAAGAAGGGCTGAAATATAGCTATAATAAAATGTAGCTCACTTACCCGTTTGGCACCATCAGATATGATTTGCAGTCAGCTTGGGCTGAAGGAATATCAATCCTGAGGGAAATACCTCATATAGTTTCGAATATACCACGTACTGCAATTATACAGTGAAATGGCAAGAAGGGAATTCCAACGTTGGTGAATTCGACACTATAAGAATAGTTTCAGGATGTGAATCACAGAAATGCCAAGGCCAGCAATAACAGATCGATTTCACCAGGATATAACTCTTCTTCTGAACTGTATTATTGCTATGAATGTTGAAGTGGACAGTTTTGACCGTAAAACAACCCATGATTCCACAAGGCGCTAGCTAGCATGAGTTTTCCACATTTACGTCAAACTTTCCAGCATTTTACGTAAGGAAATCCACAAATGTGGCTTCAGAAACTCTATATACCGCTTCAGAAACCTCAGATTCCAATTTAAAATGACAGTAAATAGAGCCTCCTACGAAAAATTCTGAACGCAAGAATTTCAAGTGTTCAAACTTAAGTAGAAAGTAGGAGTTTGTCGCAGAATGAAGTATAGCCTATAGGCTATTCCGTATGTCAAAAACTCTACTGCAGCACTAGCGAGCACTATCTGAATAAGTTTTTTACGATCAGACGACACTGAGGCTGATGGTACTCCAGTGACAAAAGATGCAGCTATTATTACTTTTGCTGTGAGTAGATGTGTTGTCACAAAGATTTGAACACACTCTTTCAGTCTCAGTCTACCAGAAACCCCTTATTTTGGATACCCTATGCCAAATGGTGGATACCTTTTGGTACCCTAACCTGGACCTACTCTGCTATAAAGGAATTCTCATTGGTTGATTTCTGAACTTCACTCAGCTCATTAGTATTGTGTTGGGTTAGAGTATACTGTATCCAGCATTAGGCATCTGATATGCCAAACGCTAGATATACCTAGCGTTTGGCATAGGGTATCCAAAAGTCAGGGGTTTGTAGTAGTCTGGTCAGGAAAAGATACAAAAAAAGGTACTTCTAGCTTCTCCAATAGTGATACCATCATAGATCTGATTATGAGTGTTATTTTTCTGATAGGCCTGTGCCATGGTAGGTCAAATTATTTCTTTTACTTCTAGGTGAATTTCTTACTTTCAGGCTAACTTCTGACCTGATGTTCAGCAAAAAACATATTTTCTCTCTGTTTCTTATTGCTCAGTTAACACTGTGCGATGAACATGATCATTCCGTAAGTTGTGTAATTCTTTTATTTTGTTTTAAATTATTGGACAGTACGAACTACTGTACCTACCAATTATTTCAGACCTTTGATCCCCAGCTTTATCTCAGTTCTAAACTGAATCTGGACGAACCCTTCAGCCTAAAGTAATTTTATTGCCAATGCCTCCCATCTTGTGGTCTCTTTCTAGCCTTTCTGTCAAAACAGGTTTTTGCTTGAAATAATATGTATATACATATATAACATAACTCACTTATTTCCTCAGTAGCATTTACAACAGCTGCTGATCGTCAGCATAACAAATTGTCAGATCAGCATCTAGTGTCCTTTTTGCATTCAGGATTCATCTTAGAAACAAATTCTGGTTGTTCCTGTGTCCCATCGTTATAATTTGTTCATCGCAACTCCTCAGCGAGTCGCATGCGAGCCAAGAGGGCTCTGTTACCGCATTCTCAGTACTCAGAACCACCTGAAACATAGATAGCTAACCAGTCCAAAAAAAAAGTCACAATGAGGTTTAAACGTGGGTACTGTCTTGTTACCTGTCAGCTAAACTTTAACGTGTCTAAGTTGTATATTATTATTATTATTCTGTGGGGTAAGCCAGACACTCCAGCCGAAACTCTGGCCACAAATGACCCATTGTCTCATTCCCCCATTTCACAATTGACGTAAACAATACATCACTCTGTAATACAATTGATGAAAACATCACACTATCAAAACAATTGATAAAAACCATCACTCATTCTACCGCTTTTTCTCGCGATCTTACCTTAAAACCTGTCTAGCCTCCCTTTCAACTGATAGTACCGTACCTCGAAAGTTCCTTTAATCTAGCTTTTCTCACTCCCTCGTGGAAATCAACATTCGGAGAGTGGAAAGCTTCCAGACGTTGCCTTGTCCGTGCTAAGTTGTATAAGTTGAAAGAAACAATAGCCAACCAATATGTTTTTTTAGTATAACGATGGGGAAGAAGTTGTTTTGTGGATGAACACAATTGGCCCCTATGCAAACAGGCAAGAGACATATGGATACTTTTCATTGCCATTTTGTCGAGGACCAAAAGAGATGATTGGACACTACCACGAGACCCTTAGTGAAGCACTGCAAGGGGTTGAGTTGGAGTACAGTGGTCTAGCTGTCCAGTTTAAAGGTAAGGTGATTTTGAGAAAATCTACTTGGGTGACCTTTTCAGAAGAAATTTTGTCCCCTCGGTTGTTCAAGCAAACAACCGATCGTCCTTGTACTAAGGCTTGAGAATAGACGTCAGACGATTGTCAGAGCAGCCTGCAGAAGCTTCACATACGATAGGGGTATAAATCAATGTTGTATTTATGCTTTGTAAGTAAGTATCTGAATCAATATATAAGTAAACGTTATTACCCTTCAAGGCTGTGAGGATTTAGGAAGTAAGGATGAAAGGAAAAACGGAACCAGAAATTTAAAGGGTTAGCGACTCGACAGCGTAAATGCGTTTTTCTGCGATCCTACAAACAGACTGTCGCTCGAAAGAGTGTTTCAGTTCATTTTCCTTTATTTTTCCAAAAATTCTTCGTTAAAGCACACCTCGCACTACTTACCGTTTATGTTCCAGTATTCAAAACTTTCTGAATATTGTAAAACTAAGCTCTGCTTTTAACAAATTATCCACGGCTTCGGCTGTTTTAAGCCTTTTCCCAGACCCATTTACTTCTAGCAAAAAGTGGGCAAAATTCTGAAAACCGGTTTTACGCGTCAATAGCATGATACTCGTGTTACGTAACGTTTCCTTGTTACGCATGTCAACACTGTTACGTAGACTCGGGTCGAATCAATATATACTCGGGTAGCGTGTCCGACCGTTAAACCATCTCCCGTTACCACAACTCGCGTGACCGCCTTCGCTTAGAAAAATGGTATTGGTTTATAACCAGACAAGCCTATTAATAAAAAGAGAACAATACTCAATCCATTAGATAATATGATAATCCCATGTCCTAGTATAACGCGCAGCGACCTCTCCACTCCATAGTCCGAACTCCGAATGAATCACTTTCCATCAGATATTGCGCTGCTCAATCAAATGTCAATTCTCATCGCTCGCCAGATCGAGTCTCGAGCGAGGGGGTGAATATGAACATGAATATATTTAATAGAAAATTGGCCGTAACAGAATTGAAAACCCATAAGAAATAAAATGACAGGAGACCCGCGAAACAAGTGTGCCCAGAACAGATTTAAAAATGTCGATTACAAAGAGAGGTTGAGGTGGGAACAACGCTTGAAAAGGACAAGGAAGATTTTAATATACACCCGAAATTCGTTTCCCAGGACAGGAGGGGTTCTGCAGACGCTGGAATAGCTCATTCTAGTCGGGAGGTAAATTTTTGGCCTCTATGCTAGCAGAGGCGTTACTATCCAAAATCTTCGGGGGGGGGGGGGAGGAACAACAATATTCCTTCAGCCCAAGCTGACTGCGAATCATACTGACTTTGAATCATAGCACTATCAAAAATGGGAGGAGCAAGGTATTTACCGACTGGATGGTAATTTTTACGGGTTTTTTTTCGGAAAAAACGACTGTTTTGAAGAAAAATCGACTGTTTTCAAAAAAAATCGACTGTTTTTACGAAAAATCGCGGCGCTTCGCGCCGATTCAGCTATTTTTTACCGGCTGGCCGACAACGTCGAGGGAGGGCGGGTGCATCCACCCCCCCATACGTGACGCCCCTGTATGCTAGTGTTAAAGCACATCTGAAAAGACTTCGTAAATTCAGGGCACTCATACAACTCGAAAATGATCTCTTTTATGTTTAAGTTATTCTAAAAGCGAACTTCTCGTCTTCATTTGCTGTGTATAGAATCTTCTGTCGCGTAGAATCAAATTCTGCAAACCAGTTTTAAGTTGCAATTCTTCAGATGTAGCTCACTGTAGCTTTAGCTGCTCCAGTTTTCGACATGAAAGTACTGTGTGTCGAATGACCAATAAGACGGTACACGGTACTTTCATAATGAAACAAAAGTACATCAAATCATCCGGAAAAAAACGCAACTCACATCTCGTCGGCGAACCGGCGTCTTTTTCTATCTGTAAACTCCTCTCTGGCCAAAACCAAAAGTTCGTTACGTCCGTAAATCCGGATTTTTTTTTTTTTTTTTTGTAATGCACTGTCAAACCTGTTTTCATCGTTTCGTTTCTGAGGAAGTGTGTTTTGAACGTGAAAATTGCTTTTTTTGCTATTAGTTCGGAGCAAATCTACTTTCTTTTCTGTGGGCACTATTTTGTCACTTTTTTCGATGGACAGAGTCGTGATTTCATAGCTATTCTTAACTTTTCATTGGGATCGCGAAAAGACGCTCTGCTCTTTGGCGTTTACTTCTATAAATCCGGATTTTTTTTTCTTTTAATGCACTGGCAAACTTCCTCGTTTTGTTTCTGAATATGCGTGTCGTTAGCGTGAAAATTACTTTTTTTGCTTTAATCTGGAACAAATCTACTTTGTTTTCTATGGCCACTATTTTGTCACTTTTTTCGACGGTCAGATTTGTGATCTCAAAGCTATTTTTTCCTTTTCAATGGGATCGCAAAAAGACGGTCTGCTCCTCGGCGTTTCCCAAAATTTCGCCTGTGGCGCATTTCATAGTATTCTCTATTTAGGGGAACGGTGTGTCATTTACTTGGCGATTAGGCTTGAAACTTTTTAGATTTGGAACACTTTAAAGGCTGGCTAGAATCTTTCTAGACAAAGGCAGATTAAAAAAAATTTCGCCTGCGGCGCTTGCTTTAATTTCTCTCGGGTACAGGCGTTTAAAGCTTTCCTGTTTAGCGAAAGTTGAAATGTAAAGCTGAGGCTATGAAGGTATGTCTCCAAAAATTTTGATTGGAAGAATAGTTTCAGCTGATGCATTGCAGCGATTTGCAGCTAGTTTTACACCGGCTCTATTATTTGTTGGTGGGGACTGTGCGCCATTGCCGCGTAGTCGCAACAGTTCATTTTTGTTGGAGTGCGAGTCGTATATTCCGATCCAGGAGTCGTTGAAATGATGGTTCTCATCCCCCCCCCCCCTGGCCTGAGTGCTTCGGGCCACCCCTGGCCGTACAAAATACATGATGGTTACAATACACTTTACATCACTCAATACTTATCTTTATTTAACTAATACACTCTTTAAGAATTGGCATATTTTAAGTATCTTAGCTTTATTTTTTGTTTCAAGAACATCGAGGAACTAGATAGTATACCCATTAAGAAAGTGTCTCCTGGGGTCTGAGAGTTCCTCGCATTCAACCAGAAAATGGCCCTCTTCCTCTGTATTAAAGCACATGGGGCATTGTCGCTTACTATTTGGGATCTTTTTATCCCAATTACTACGACCACGTACTGGCAGGCAGTTCGCTCGTAGCTGAAACCACAGGCGCAGGCTCTCCGCCGGTAGGTATAGCTTGAAGTAAAATTCCATTCCGAAAATCTGCTTAACTTCTTTGTAATACTTTAATGTATTTGAATCATGTGCAAGTTCGTACCAAGCCTGAACCTCTTGTTCTTCGTGACACTCGTGATTCGTGACACTCGAACACTTGTCGGGTGCGAAATTTGCATTGAAACTAGTGAATCGTGGCAAGCGCAAAGATAAGTGAGCTGTCGTTAGCGGGTTTAGAATGCAACATACAAATTTGGGTCGGGTTTAAGAATTGATGAATGCAGTTACGGAAGTACGTTGCATTGACGGGTCCTTTAAGAAAAAGGCCAAAAGTTTAATATTTATTAGACTTCTTGATCCAGACAATCGAATCTTGTACATTTCAGAGTCTTCGCTAGACCCCTTTATCATTTTGCTATTTATCCATAATAAAGCGCTTGAGGAGTTTGGGAGTTTTTGCTTACGGCCAAACAACTAATCAAATAAGGAAACCAAGTTCAGATATGGATTCAGCAATCATATTTACTCCAGTATCTCATCTCTAATCGACTTCAGAAAAGGTCTTTTTATTTTATTTTTTTTTACCAAATTCCTCGAATTTTAGCAGCATTCTCAGTGAACTGCATGCAGAGCAAAAGATCTAGCGACGTTGAGAGCCGAACCTTCCAATCCAAATTTCCAGATTTTTTAAATCTTGCCAGCTTATCCGTCAAGGAAATAAAGTTCAAAATTTGATTCAGCATGTTCCTTATCCCGATACCGAATCTCTAATCGGCTTCAGAAACAACTTTGAGCTTCAGCCAAACTTTCACTTTGGGCGAATTCCTGGTGAATCATTTGTCCGGCAAGAAAACTAAGTTCAGATATCGATTCAGTGGGCTTCCTTACCCCTTAACCGAAAGTCTCATTAGCCTATAAAAAAAAACATATTTGTTTTTACCCTTAATTCGAAACCCCCCCTCTGCCTCTAAATATAGGACTAAATGACCCATCTACGAACTTGACCTGTACTTTACCAGTGAATCCTCATACGAAGTTTGAACAACATCGACTCCCCGACAATGCAAAACCCAAAGAATACGTACGTTAGGTTTAAATAGTCTTCGATTAGACCCAATAAACTTATACACGCGCGTTATATACGTGACTGAAGTCACCATCTCTCCTACGTCCATAGACTAAACAAAGTGACATCATCCACGCGTAGAGCTTTGGCCTGTGTGAATAAAGGGGTAGGGTAGGGACTGGTATAGCCTCTTAAAGTTGATCAGCAAATTTTATTAAATTGTTCACCAGACAGTTGTCGGATGCATTCTGACTTTTCGACCCAACCGATCGCATACACTTTGTTTTATCATTAGTAGGCCATGTTCGAAAGCTGCAACAGCATGTCTCCTCACTCTAAATCGACTATGTCATTGGGTTTTAAAACTTCATGCTAATTTCCAGCTTCAGAGCGAACAACTTTTCCGGCTTGAAAATAATTTTCATATTCGGATTCAACATGTCTTCCTACCCCTGAATCGAAAATCTAATCAACTTCAGATACAACTTTTACTTTTTCCAAATTTTCCGGTTTATCCCGGATTCCGGGTGAACTACTTGTCTGGCGAGAAAATAATTTTCATATTCGGATTCAGCATGTCTCCTTACCCCTAGATCGACTATCTCATTAGCTTTTAAAAATATATATTTTCGTCCCTTAATTTGAAACCCGTCCGCCACCCCCGAATATACAGCTTTGGGGCCCATTTGCGAATTTATCCTGTCCCTTGGCCCAAAGGATCCTCACACCAAGTTTCATCAATACAACTCATTCTTTTCGAGAGTTATCGTGCTCACAGACGGACGGACTGACGGGCAACTTTTAGGAAGTCATAGGTATCCCTCCACTTACGTTTTGGGGTCCCAAAAACAGTATCGGAAATATCAACAGAGATACACATACAGCTATAGCGTGTGTGTCCCTCAAGTCTGTTTCAGCGACCTACAAGGTTTTTGTGGCTCAAACTTGACAAACAGCTCTCGAGGGGATTTTCGGTTTTGTGGGTCGAATTCGGCGGAAAATTCAAAGTTTGCGCCAAATGAAATTCCGAAAAACAAATTATCCACTTTATCAAGCAGACAGACATGAAACTGAGGATTCTTACGGTGCAGTTTATCTGTATTTTTATGGCACTTGCAGCCTCTGGCTCAAGTGCCATATACCGATCACAATTCCGTCTGTCGGTCGGTCCGAGTTTTTTGTCCCACATATCCGAGTTAGGGTACTTCCAGATGTGCTAGGACAATGAAACTTGGCAGGCATATCAGGGACCCAACCAAACTAACCTGGAAATAATCAGTTTCCCGATCCGACCATATGCGGGGGAGTGCGGGGCGCCGGAAACTTGAAAATTTAGGGCATTTTGTCACTTTTTTCCGAGTTAGGGTACTTCTAGATGAGCTAGGACAATGAAACTTGGCAGGAATATTAGGGACCCGACCAAACGAACCTGGAAATAATCAGTTTCCCGATCCGACCATATGGGGGGGAGTGGGGGCGCTCGGAACTTGAAAATTTAGGGCATTTTGTCACACTTTTTTTAGTTAGGGTACTTCCAGATGAGCTAGGAAAATGAAACTTGGCAAGAATACCAGGGACCTGACCAAAGTAACCTGGAAATAATAAGTTTCCCGATCCGACCATATGCGGGGGAGTTGGGGCGCTGGAAACTTGAAAATTTAGGGCATTTTGTCACACTTTTTCGAGTGAGGGTACTTCCAGATGAGCTAGGACAATGAAACTTGGCAGGAATATCAGGGACCCGACCAAACTAACCTGGAAATAATCAGTTTCCCGATCTGACCATATGCGGGGAAGTGGGGGCGCTGGAAACTTGAAAATTTAGGGCATTTTGTCTCACTTTTTCGAGTTAGGGTACTTCCAGTTGTGCTAGGACCATGAAACTTGGCAGGCATATCAGAGACCCGACCAAACAAACTTAGAAATAATCAGTTTTCTGATCCGACCATTTTGGGGGGGGGGGGTGGAGGGCAGGGGAATCCGGGAAATTGAGAAGTTTGTAACTTTCGAACGGATGATCGGATTGTAATGAAACTTCATAACTGAATAGAATATATATCTGTAATGTTCCGTTTAAAGTCTTGACCGGATTCGGTGGCCAGGGGGGAGTTGGGGGGGGGGAGACCGGAAATTTCAAGAAACGGTTAGAATGGAGGGATCAGAGTGAAACTTGCTGGGAAGAACAAGCATCTGCTCTAGATAAGTCCTTTAGACCATTGTACTGGATCCGGACACTTATGGGGGAATTCCCGGAATTCCGGTGATGGTGGTTTTGGGGATTTTCACGATGAAACTTGGCAGGCGTATCAGGGACCCAATCAAACTGACTTCAAAAGAAAAATTTTGTCGATCAGATAATGGTGGGGGGAGTGGAGGGAGAGGAATCCGAAATTTTCAGTCATGCGTAATTTTGGAATGGGTGATCGGATTCGAGTGAAATTTAAGAATTGAACAGAGGACATTTCTCCGATGATTTTTTTCATATCCAGACCGGATCCGGCAACTATTGGGGGGGGGGGGGTGGCGGAAAATACGTGACCCGTTTACAATGGAGGGATCGGGATGGAACTTTGTGGGAAGAACGAACAGATTCTCTAGTTAAGTCACTTGCTGAATCGGATTGGCTACGTGCACCGCGGGGGAGCTGGGGGGGGGGGGGGGTGGACCGGAAAGCTCGAGAAACGGTTAGAATGATGGTATCGGAGTGAAACTTGCTGGGAAGAACAAACATCTGGTCCATGTAAATCTTTTACATAATTTGACTGGATCCGGACACTTGAGGAGGGGGGGAGGAGGGGGTTTCCCGGAATTCCGTTTTTTGGGGATTTTCACGACGAAACTTGGAAGGCATATCAGGGACCCGGTCAAACTGACTTGGAATCAAAAAAAATCCTCGATATGATAATCTTGGGGGGGGGGAGTTGAGGGAGGGGAATCCGGAATATTGAGTCATGCGTAACTTTGGAACGGGTGATCGGATTCGAGTGAAATTTAAAATTAAACAGAGGACATTTTTCTCTGGTGACCTTTTTCATTTCCGGACCGAATCCGGCAATTATTGGGGGGAGGGCGGAAAATACTTGACCCGCTTAGACTGGTGTGATCTGGATCGAACTTCGTGGGAATGACAAACAGATGCTCTGGTTTAATCATTTACAGAACCGGATTGGCTCCGGTTTTTGTGGGTGGAGTTGGAGGAGGGGGGGGGGGTCTGGGATTCCGGTGATCGCGCGTTAAGGTACTTCCAGATGTGCTAGGACGATGAAACTTCGCTGGAATATTGGAGACTCAACAACATTTGCTTAGAAATTGCTACTTCCAAAATCCGATTATTCCTTAAAGTACCAATCTTGACCGCAAAGTAAAAAAAAATACTTTTAAGCAATATATGCATTTTCGTGATGCCCATCAGCCCATTAGCAGTTTTGCCTCAAGGGTTTTGCTTACAAATGAAGTTCCAGCTCCCTTAGAGTGCGCATCTCAACCGCAAAGTCGAAACTTACTTTTGATCAATCAAATCATCTTGACCCATGCAAGTGCCATATAAGCTTCAGCTCTTGTTCTTTATAGACATTAGTTGCCGCTAAAGAATAGACAAAACGGCGTTTCCGCGAGTACCAACTTGTGGTTCGAGTGGTGTGGCAGGCACTTCTGTCTCTGCAGGAAACACTCAGAAAGACGTGGGACAAAAAATGATGCGGAAAATCTCTTCGTCCCTTTAGTGCCATTACAGTCCACTTCTGTAATCCGTTCTGATGCCCGGAGACCTTAATTCATTTTGTAACTCCTTAACGACAACTCAATGACTTGCACATTTACCTTATTTTGTTATTTTCGATGCGCAACGTGGTCCGATGATTGTTGTCAGAAAAAACCCGTTCAGGATCCCGACACCTAACGGCCAACCCCCGGCTTCCCCCTTCCTCCCCTCTGCAGAACCCTGAACGAGACCCTGGACCAGTGCACCCATTGCCAAATCCTCTTGAACAAACATAGAACTGTCATTGTTCAAGAAGCACCATCTCAACCTCTCGACTAGATCCCTCGTGCAGCCTACTCTCGCCCGTGCTGCTGAAGCCTCCATCATCAGAATAATCATCAGTTGCGATTTTGCAGATAGGCCTACCATGTTATCTGTTACCATGGTAACTGGATCAGCAATTAGTCGTGTTTGCAGTTACCGTGGTATCTGATATACGGTTGCTCTGCAAAAACGACAATTGCCGAAATTGCGCTTTTCGAAGTCATCACAAAAGAAAAACTGATATTCAGTCACATCACTAAGTGCTAAACTTCTTTCTCCCCAATTTGACAAAATTTGATGAAAGTGAGATGACTTTTCAGATACCACGATCAGTTACCACGGTCGGACCGTGGAATATCAAATACCACGATAACTGGCCAGACACCACGATAACTGCAAAAACGCCTTTTGACCGTGTTATCAGATACCACAATAACTGCAAAAACGACTTTAGACCGTGGTATCAGATACCATGGTATCTGCAAAAACGCAAAAATTAACTTTCCGGGAACAACAAACCTACTTGAGTCAATCTAATTAACCAAGGCTACGCTGCCTAGCCGCGAAGAGGCGAAATGGACAAATTTGATCCGATGCCGTGCCAGAACTGAGAGGGATGTAAACTGGGCCGTGTTCTTGCTAGAATTCAGGGCCTGGAGATAGGCTTAAAACAGCAAAAGCTGTGTGTACTTTGTTAAAAGCAGAGGCTCGCTTTGATGTATTTTTGCTATATACTTTAATGCGATCACTCTGTACTCTATCTTTCTGGCACTCTTAATCTATTGAAAAAGAGTGACATACCTAAACTACATACATGTTACTACAAATACTGTAAATAGCCTACCTGCTTGATTTGCCTATATCGTATGGAAATCGGAGAATAATCCGAAAATACAAAGCTATAGCGGCAAAACGCGGATATAGCGGCAAAACTTCATAAGCTTCATAATAATTTATCTGGACAAGCATATAAACGGCTTACTCCATATCACGGGCTCATCCCTTTCTTTTGTTTTTTGTTTTTATTTTGTTGTACTAGTGTTTCTTTCAGTTGTTTATTTGTTTCTTTCTCTTCTTTAGTCCACTATCTTCATATTGTTTTTGTGCAGTGGGTTACAAATACATTATTTTTATTATTATTATTATTCAACTATTGTAGAATAGGGGAACATAAACAGTAAATAGTGCAAGGGCCGAGGTGTGGTTTAGATAGCTGAGCGTCGGCTGCATTAACGGCCTCACGAATTCCGTATTTTTCACAAAGGCTTGAGTTACGCTGTCGTCCTGTTATACGTCGGATGGTAGCCTTCTTACAACCATTGGCAGCTTTCCTCTATCTGACAATCCCTTCCTATTTTTGTAGAAGAGGTAGACAAAACAGCGTACTGCGAGATTACATTGACGCCCGAGTCTTTGAAAGCCTTTACTTATGCTGTGAAGAATCACTACTGGTACCAGATGTACATTGACGACCTACCAGTCTGGGGTAAGTGAGGGGTTTCATTCCTTGTGAGGTGGTCTTCGACTAGTTTGATGGCAGAGGTTACATTGGTACAGTGAATTTATGTATTTTGTGCTCCCTACATCTTTTACTGTTCTGGTGTGTACCACATTCTGCGGAAAAGACATTAAAGCACAACTCTTACTAGAAATGATCTTTTCCCAATTAAACGGATCAGAAAAAACGTTTTCGAACATACCATTACTTTCCACCTGAAATTAGCGATTTTCTTGTTAGCGCTTGCCGATTACCTTCAGCTTTCCTGCTCTCCGACGCGGCGGCTGGGCGCAAAACATTTGAAAACAGAAAGTGCCGTGGTTAAAAAGTGGGAAAACTAAGCAAATAAAAGAAGTAATAAACATATGCTTCTGAGATCCTTATGTGTGAAAGAGTTGTCAGCGGGCGTTGAAGATTCCGGCAAAAGTTTCGTTGTGTGACGGGCAAAACTCGGCAAGGCCGAAAAGCGCTAAAAATTCATAAACACAAAACGACACAGTGGAGAAACGCGGGGATTTTAGAAGCTTATAGTTCTGTATGGGAGCTAGGTATGTTATTAAAAGCAGAACAAGCAAGAGAGGTCCTTTAAAGTTTTGAAGACGACCTACTTTAATCACAATACGTATCTCCCTCGTTCATGTTGTAACCGTAAGTTAATTCAGAAGTTATGTGTACAAGATATTATTCAGTCATCGGAGAGGACTCGGCGTCTCTACGAAAAATATATACTCATCCCGGTCATCATCTGCATTATATTCTCCATGATTCTGCTTGCTTAGTCCACAGCTTGGACCTTTCCGGATACTTTTAAGTAAAGATTTTAGTTCCACTGTGAGCCTATTAATTAGTCGTCCATACAAGTGTCATGCGGTGCGATTGTTCTACTGAATAGCGACCAGTCAGTCTTTCCATTCGTTCATTTGGTATTAGCAAGTTCTCGGATACCCAAACTCTGTCTATACCTACAAAACACGTCAGCAAATCCTTTGTCAAGATCCTTTCCGGATCCTTTAACTAAAGATTTATTTCCACTGTGAGCCTCTTAATTATTCGTCCATACAAGTTCATGCGGTGCGATTGTTTCTGTTGAATATAGGCCAGTCAGTCTTTCCATTCGTTCGTTTAGTATTAGCAACCTCTAGGATACCCAAACTCTGTCCTATACCTAGAAAACATGTCAGATACACACCAAGTTTCATTCCAGGATTCGTAATACTTTCTAACGAGGTATGATCGATTTTTCATTAGATTGACACTTATAGTGTTTATATTTGTGTTGGCAATGATCGTAAATAGAATAGAATAGTGTGAGAATAGAACATATTTTTCAAAAGCAGCTGTCACAGCGTTACCGCCGAATTTGACCTTTTCGTCATATAAAATGATGAACGAATGATTTATTTGCACATTAATTCACAGAAAACTTGACTACGCAACTTTCGGCCATCAAACCGACCTGGGGGGCTTAGATAAAGATACAGGGACTTATTGTCGACAGGTCCCCCCTTCTTTGTTATCTCGAACCCCCTCCTTAGTGCTCCCAAAGCTAGCTGGCAGGCCCTTGCCCCTTATGCACTGTAATTATGCACTTTTACACTGCAAAAGTTTGCCTTTGGCCGTGTTGACTAACAGATCGGGACAGTAGTCAAGAGGTCGTGCGTTCTATTCCTACTCCCGGCACACAAACCTTTTGCTTTTTTTTCTACTAACTCAAAAGTCGAATTCTCGGAAACTGCCCGGAAACTGCAATGGTCGTAACGATAATTTTTCTTACTCTTAATATCGACTCAGGGTACATTCTTGATATGTCAGCTAGCTCCCCGAGTCAAGTTTGAGTCAAGTTTTCTGTTGCTTTAAAGTCATCATGCAACAAAACAAAAGAAAAAGCGAACAATCTTACATGCGTATATACACACTAACACACTCTTAATTTTTTTAATTTACTCTGAATACTTTATTAACACTATAAAAACACAACTTGTTATGAATAACATAAAACTCTATCACTCTATAGTCTTGTCACGAAAAACAAACAAAAACACTAGAAGGACTAACTTATGTAGTGACGTAGATTGTTGTAATTCTTAAACCACTGAACAAACGCGCACCACTTGCCAACTCTCATAACAGCGAGCTGGCGGACGTGAGTTATAGCAGTGTGACTGCTATAATAGCTGGCAAGCTGACCGTGTTCGCGGACTTACCGACTTCAAGAATAGCAAATCGACTCTTTTATTGATGACGGGTGCAAAATTGGCAAGTGCGCAGGTGGGCTAGCGCCTTATTGAGTATAGCGGTAAATTGTATATATAAGTAAGAATTTTCACGTTTGATCGGATGAGTGGAGATCAGAGATCAGTTATTGTACAACTCAACAAATGCTGGAAATGCCTGTGTGTAACCGCGGAAATTGAATTGTAAAATAAACTTTTATTAATCTATCTTTTCAGGAGTTGTTGGAGAGATGGACAACGGTGAACCATACATATGGTCTCATAAGAAGTTTGACATGGGCTTTAATGGTAAAAGAATCGTTGACGTCAATCTGACGTCTGAAAATAAGGTCAAGTTAGAACAAGGAGGGAAGATTAGTTTTACGTATGAAGTCCATTGGAAACCATCGACAGTGAAATTCGAAGATCGATTCGACAAGTATTTGGACCCGACGTTCTTTCAACATAGGGTAAGTTGATATTTTTCGCAAAAACAGACGCCGACCCATTGTTGTACGTGAAAATCGACCGTACACTGTAGTTTTAGGGTAGCGTGTAAGGGATAGTAAGGGCGGTAGTAGACTAGGCTTTACGGTAACATAGAAATAGTTTTATTTCTGACTTACTCTGTATAATGTAAATCCCAATCCGGGTAAATACAGTCACTGTTGATAATAACGACAGTCTAAATAATGAATGACTGGTAAGTAACGTGTGACGAGTAGACAATCAATGACTTACAAATAATGAATGACGAATGACCCAGCGCTAAGACTGGAACGAGCTTATATACTCTGTTTCGCACGAGTGAAGATTGCATATCCAGGGTTAAATATAGGCGTGATTCATGCTATATTTAGTGCTCATGTTGTAACTTACGTCTCTTGAATTTAACTCTGGATCATCACTTGGCAATTAAAATTAGAAACATAGTTCGGCGCTTGAAGTTAGCATGAATCGAGGTATGATTCATGCTGTAACTTAACGTCTCTTGAATTTAGCTCTGAATCCTCACTTGTGCCATTAAAAACTAGAAATACTGAAGGATTACATTTCCTTCGCTATACTTAAAGATAGTTCGACGCTTTAGAGACCGACGCAACACCATGACACATGAGAAAAGGAATGACCATCTCCACCGCGTGGCTCCTCGGTTCCTTACCGCCAACCATGAGTAAAACCGTACCACCAGTAATAGACCACCCAAGGGCCAGAGAGGGGCGAATCTGAATCCGGATCCGAATCCAGGATCCTTTTGGCCGGATTCGAATCTTCTGCTTGTCAGGACCTGGTTGCCGAGAGGAAACCCACACTATAAAAACCACACATGAAAAGCTAGAAACAGGGTTTACATCGCCCAATTAACTGTCCCATTTGCCTTGGGCATCAGTGCTTTTTTGTCACCTCTGATTCTTAAAGTTTAACTGCAAAGCCAACTTATTTTTGCGTCATTTCATTGAATACACCGAATAATTTGGACTCTGCTAAGGTATTTTTTTTATTTTCCACTATCTTCTAATGACGTTCAGAATACCTGCGGCGGTCCCCACAACGTAAATTCTACTATGACGCGGGAAATTTTAATCTCAACACAAACGCGGCTTTTCAGTGGGCAGTGGTGAGCTTGGTGATGACTGCTTAGTGCCTGAATATATCTTTATGATGAATAATCATAAATCTTTCTAGTAAGGCATACAACACAAATACAAGCGCATAGAGGTACCACAAATCACACGGAAATTCGATTATTTGAAAATCGGTTATTCGTGAATAGCGGAAAAACGAAGTAACGCATTTTCAGTGGGTCTTCAAGCCAATTCAAGTGAAGTAGTGATGGGTAACTAGATTGTTCTATCTCAGCCCTTTTCAGTTAAGCTTTAAACAATGACCTATGTACATGATTTGATTTTTCTAAGGTCGGATTCGAATCCAGAGCATGAATGGTGGATTCGGAATCGGATTCCTGCCTAACCCTGGATTCGGATTCGAATCCTTTCATGGTCGGATTCGCCCATCCCTGCCAAGGGCCTCCGTTAGCCAGACGAAGTAGGGGATGCTAGGGGATGCAGTAACGGCTATTACGTTCAGGAAAAAAACTAGATAGCCTGAATTTGGGCGATATGTTTCCGATCGCAGCATCTCTTACGGAGCTTTGGTTTAGTCAGAGTTTTGGCATCAGAATTTAGCAGTCTTATCTGAGCAATGCCTATCAATAAATCAATCATTTAGTCTTCGAAGAACGTTTCTAATGGTAGCCTAATACAAATTTCCGAACGTTCGTTTTCTCGTCAGATACTCTGTAGGCGTATTCTCGCCGTTTCCGAGGAGTCCTCGGGGAACCGAAGGGAACGGCGAGAATAGAGGGAGTCACTCCACGCGGACTCCGCCTAGGAAAACAACGAGAACACGGGAATTGCAGTACAGAGATAAAAATTGCGACATTAAAAATGAAACTACGTTCTTAAAGTTTAAGTGAAAAGGTAGCTTATTTTTACATCTGATTACCACTGAAATGATCTGAACTCTTGTAACTATAAACAATTGTGCTAGGTATATCCGTGGGACATCGTGAAAGATTTTTGAGGTGAAATCTTCGCGCTTTTATTTTTATGGCATAGCGATCGCAGCTTCTGTCCGTCCGTCTGGCTGTCGGTCCGGGTTTTGCTAGTTCGGGCACTTCCACATAAGCTAGGAGGATGAAACTTGGCAGGCGTATCAGGGACACCAAATGATTAAGTTGGAAATAGTCACTACTCCAATCCGAACATCGTGAGGGAAGTGGTGGGAGGGGGAATCCGGAATATTGAGGTATTTATTACTTTGGAACGGGTGATCGGATCTTAATGAAACTTGATATTCGGAAAACCTCGTGCATCAGACAACCCACTTAAAATCCGGACCGAATCCGGTGACTTTGGGGTGAGTTCGACGGGGAACCGGAAATCTTGGGAAACGCTTTGAGTGGAAGGATCGGGATGAAACTTGGTGAGAAGAGCAAGCACAAGTCCTAGATACATCATTGGCATAGCCGGACCAGGTTCGGGCACCGTGGGGGGGGGGGTCCTAAATTCGGATGATCCTGCGAGCTCGGTACTTCCTGATGTAGCCTACTAGGACGATGAAACTGGCTTTTAAGGGACTCGAACAAATTGACTCGCGAATAGTCGTTAGCATGATCCGGCCACTGTGGGGGAAGTGGAGGGATGGGGAATCCGGAATCTAGTTGCATTCATAAATTTTGAACGGGCGATCGCATCTGAATGAAACTTGGCAAGTGAAAAGAGGGGTCGTGTCAGATGTTCCGTGTCAAGTCCGGACCGGATCCGATACTTATGGGGGGGGGAGTTGAAGGGGGCACCGGAATTTCCGAAACGCTTAGCGTCGATGGATCGGGATGGGATTTGGTGGGAAGAACAAGCAGAAGCCCTAGATACGTTCTTGACAGTACCAGATCATATCGTATTTAATGATGCAAAACGGATAAGTCAGCTAAATTTTATTAGAGCTATATTTCGGACCTTCTTGGCAAGGGTCGTCTTCAAGCTAAAGCTGGAAATTAACTTGAGGGAAACAATTAAAGATTCTTTCTTAAATGTCTGATTTTGTGAAATTCTTCTTTGAAAATTGGTTGGAATTAAAGCTGGTGCTCTGATTTCATTCCAGACACGGCTGTTGTTTTTGCTGTTCGATTGGGTCGTCGAAAGGGTAGAGAATATAGCTTAATAAAATGTAGCTGACTTGTCCGTTTTGCATCGTCAAATATGATTCGCAGACAGCTTGGGCTGAAGGAATATCTTCCAGATCATATCGGGTCTCTTTGGGGGGAGTTGTAGGGGGTTTCGCAGAATTCGAATATTTCTGACCCGAACAAATAGACTTAAGGACCTGACACAACGCTCTAGGAAAACTTCCGTTGCTGGATCCGACCATTTTTGGGGGAGTTAAGGGAAAGGGAATCCGGATATAACTGACTTCCGTAGGTTGCGAACGGGTGGTCCGATTCGAGTGAAACTTTTTAGGTGATAGGAACTAATGGCCTAGATATGCAAAACACGTCTCCTGAACCACACGCGGCAACTGGTTGGAGGAGTTGAAGGAGGGAAACTTCGTGACATGCACAAAAAACAAACGAATGAGCCGAATGGGATGCAAGTTGGACCCTACCGATTTTATGCGGCCTAGTTTGTTATTTGGCGTCTGGACCGGATCCGGCCACGGTAGGAGAAGGATGAAGCGGAAACCGGAAATTTCCAGATATGCTCTGATTCGAGTCAAACTTGAAGGACTATAGGAGATGTCAGAGATCCGACGTTTAATGTGTCTTAGTCGTATTCGGCCACAGTGGGGGAGTTGAAGGGGGAGTCCCGGAAATTTTGTGGCTCGCATAGGGGTCAAACGAGTGGAGTGATTTGAATGAAACTTGGAAAGTTGAGAGACGATGGGTTCGAGTCTGATGAGCCGGGTTCGTTGACTAAAAGTCCCAAGTCGGGGTCGGAGCCCGGTTCGTTGACTGACAGTGGAGTCGCACCGTCCGGACCAGACGGTGGAGGGTATCGAAGTTTCCCGAAAAATTTTCAGACTCGAATGAAACTTGATAGCCGGTAAGAGAAGATGCTTTACATGATCTGTTTATGTGTCTGAACCAGATTCGGCCGCGAATGGGAATAGTACTGGAAATAGTGTGGCACTCCTAGGGATCAAAGATTCGGCAACCAGATTCGGCCGCGAATGGGAATAGTACTGGAAATAGTGTGGCACTCCTAGGGATCAAACTAGTGTGATGAAACAGTTGCCTTTGATTACCCGAGGCGATGCCGGAAATGCTCAGACTCGAGTGAAACTAGATATCCTCTGTCTAGGTCCGATCCTAGGGCGTTTAAGCGGGTTTGTGACGTTCTCATCTACTTTCTAGCACCACCTAATGGTAACAAGTGCCATACGTAACTCTTGTTTGTTTGGTGTTTATTTTTGTTTATTGCCATGGCCCGAAAGGTTTTTTTTGTGATTAAATATCATATGATATCATATTTGTTTGTGTAAATAGTCTAGCTAGAACATTCTCTATTGCACTTATGCTGTTTGGCTAAAGTAAAATCTAATCAGGCTTATCGAATGAAAAATAAAGAGAATTTCAGGATTTTTCTAGACTCTTCTCATTGACTTCATCGAAGTTAGGCGAGCCGGCAGCTTCCAGAGACATAAGGCGTATCCTCGCCGTTCCCCGAGGACTCCACTTGAGGAGTCCCTGCGTTTTTATTTGTCACGGGGACTCACTCCCCGTATTCTCGCGAGTCCTCACGGACGGGAAATGCTCCGATTATCACCACCATCATCAGAAAGGCCTCCCTTTCAGATTCGGAGGGGAATCAGTTTTTGCTGGTGTTGGTGCAATATAAAATTAATTACAAACAATCAGAAAAAACAAAAACAAAAATAAAGTGGATCCAGATTAATTTCGTCAACTGGATAAAAAAATTTTCGAACAAAATCCGTTTTGGAAGCATTCCCCGTGTTCTCGGTGTTTTCTGTACGCGAAGTCCGCGTGAAGTGACTCCCTCTATTCTCGCCGTTCCTTTCGATTCCCCGAGGAGTCCTCGGGGAAAGGCGAGAATATGCCTATATTTTCGTTTTGCGGTTTTCTTTCCTTTCTGGGATGAGGGGACAACTGTCCTCACTTTTCCTTCGGAATACGGCCCGTGTCTAGCAGTCACCTTATCAAAAAGAAGCTATAAATAAGCTAGACGTGGAGAAATCTGTGTTAGTTGGTTAGCAGCTGTGAATGTTATTTTTGCCAGTAAGCTTTTTAGGGGCTCTGATAAGATAAGAAAGCTTTTATTGACTCTAAAAGCTAGCGGTCATATAAAATGCTTAATGAATGAATACAAATAAAAAATAAAAAAAATATTTTTAGGATATTCGTCAGGAGGAACCCCTCCCCACCCCTATCTTGCTTAAGGAGTCGATTTTGGTTTAAGGCGATGCATTTTTTTTTTCCAGATTCATTGGTTCAGTATCTTCAACAGCTTCATGATGGTTCTTTTCCTGGTCGGACTAGTCACGATGATCCTACTTCGCACTCTTCACAAAGATTATGCTCGCTATTCTCGGGACGAAGAGTCAGATGATATGGTACGCTTACCCCCCCCCCCCCCCCCGACTATTACTTGTACTTGTGTCAGGATGGTACGCTCTTCAACTTTCCTTGGCGATGGCAGCTGAATAAGGACCAATTAAGTGAATCTCTGTCGACTTTTGTGAAAAGACATTGAGGGTTGAAGCCAAGAGGGATCTCACCTCCGTCCATGACGGCGGAAACCCCCGACGGGCTCGAGGTCTTCCTTGGGAATTCCCCCTGACTCTCCCCTGCGAAAATTGAAGCATATCATGGACGTTCTCGATGAAAAATTTCGAGAGTTGGTCGTATGGGGTTGTACGAAACTGCAGGCTACTATTAGCAAGCTACTAGCATTTTACTACAGCAAGATTGGATGCTATCGGATACTACTACTCAAGATAAACCCACTGAGAGGCCTGTTAGATCAATTTATTCCATACTACTACATATCAATACATGCAATTTTTCGTACAACACCCATACAACTACACAGTCAAAGAATTTTTCATTGGGTTCTGATAAACGGTGAAATGTGTTCGTCTAACAGTCTGGGAAAGTTGGCCTCTTCACACTCAGCTCAGCTCTTAACACGGAATGCTCGACACTGTCGGGACGAAGACTCAGAAGAGTCCCCCCCCCCCCTCCCCACACACACACACCTCCGCTCCCGTGATACAATTCGCCTTACTCCAGTTCAACGCACCAAGTGGACTAGTTGTTGTTAGTCCTCCGATGTCTCGTAATCAACACGTGTGTAGACATACATTTAAAAAAAAATATTGCAGTATTTGCTACTGGGATTAATCTTGTCTCTATACGCCCCTCATAAAATTCCTCTCAGATTAGTTCTTTTTTGGCCGCTAGGTGCGCTATCGTAAAGAAAACAATGCACGTTACTTCTTTGTGTACGTTTATCCAGGTTTGTTTTGCTATTTTCAATTCCTCTTTGGCCTAACCATGTTTAAAACTGTTTAAAATGCCTCTTCCCCTCTTTTTTGCTTTACCCAACTCTGTTCTGTCAAGCGTCATCAAGTTTGTCATTCCTGGCTTCCGACTTCAGTGCCGAGTGCTGGCTGACTTTTCAACGGGCTATGTTTAAAACTGTTTAAAATGCCTCTTCCCCTCTTTTTGCTTTCTCCAACTCTGTTCTGTCAAGCGTCATCAAGTTTGTCATTCCTGGCTTCCAACTTCAGTGCAGAATGCTGGCTGAATTTTCAACGGGGCTAATGCGCGACTCGATATGAAACGAAAGCATTCACCCGTCAGATAACTTATTCCCAGATCTCACGTGTGATTGTTACTGTTCCTCTAGTGCGTCTGGCGGCAATTCGTCATCGGATTTTATGAAGGACGTGTTGAGACAAGATTTTCTCTAATTCGGATTCATTTTATCCCAGTAGAGATAAAATGAATTGCAGTAGCAAATAATGCAGTTAACTTTAATCCTTACTCGGTGAAACTTTTTACAGTGTAGTAAAAGTCGGATGCATAAGGTAGTGGATAACTTTCACTTTCTAGTACTGAGACATATATGCAAAACCTCCATTAGCCTACCTGGGAAGCAGATTGCAGATTTTATAATCATCAACCTGTGGATATGTTTTACTATGAGCGTGTTCCACCCTCCTAACAATAATAACTTTCAGCTACTATTTTCGTTCCAACCTCGTCAAAAGTTACTACGCTGACCGTTCCAACCTTCTCGAATTAGTAACTAACAGTAACTATTTGCTTACCATACTCGGGAACGTATAGTAGGCGTGGTAACTACGCATCTCTGTAACGTGATTGGTCGGATTTGCCCGTGGCATGATATTCTGCTGGAAAATAGAAAAATCGTTCCAGCCTTGTCGGCAAAAAGCCATAATTCGTGACGTCTTGCGTAGTAACTGCGTAGTAACAACGAAGTAGATAGATAGATAGATATATAGATAGATATCGCTTTTATTCTTTTCGAACTATCGTGGTGGAATCCAAATTTGCCGAAATCGTCATATATACATGCAGACACTCATATAGATATGTCAACGTCATGTATAAAAGTAAACACTAAATGAGATTAAAAATTTTAACGAAAGACGGTACAAACGTCTTTTCATACCGTACATGGTCACGTTTTACGTGTTGGAGTTTTGGGATGCGAAGTAACGCATTTTCAGCGGGTCTTCAAGCCAATTTAAGAGTATAAGCGATGGGTAACTAGATTGTCCTATCCCAGCCCTTTTCAGTTAAACTTTAAGGAAAGAGAAGGTCAGCATGCGAATATCCTCCTCTCCGAAATTTTGAAGCATCGCATGCAGGCCATAATGACGTGACTTTTGTATGCGTATCTTCGAAGGCGAAATCTTATCAGTGTGCGCGTAGCTTAAAGGACCTCTCGCAATACTTGCTCTTCAACTTGCAGCATTTAAAAATAACTGAATACCTGAAAACTAGGCTCTGCTTTCAACAAATTATTCACGGCTTTGGCTGTTTTAAGCATTTTTCGAAACCCTTTGACCCGTAGCGGAAACCGGGGGAAATTTACGTAACCTGTCTTTCTCATGGAAAAACTTCTCGCAGACGACTGTCGCTAGCGCGATACGCGTCAAAGGTAGCAAAACACGGTACGTGAAAAAATCAACAAATTTTTGTTAGAGGGGTTAGAATGTACCGTACGAAATTCGGGTCTCTGAGCATAGAAATGGATGGAGTTATTACGGAAGTAGGTTACGTTTGTATTATAGGTAAGATAGGTCTTTTAAGAGAGGCCGAGAGGACTGACCTTGTTTAAACCCTCGTTGGTGCTTTAGGGTCACGACCTTGGCGACGAGTACGGCTGGAAGCAAGTGCATGGTGAAGTGTTCCGTCCAGCTCAACATGCGACGTTTTTCTCGGCTGTGATTGGCTGCGGTTTCCACATTACGGCTGTAACGTTCTTCGTCATCATTTTTGCTATTTTGGGAGAACTGTACACAGAGTAAGTACCCCTCAGAATTATTACGCTCGGATTCTTTTTTTGATTTTCCACATTTTTCCTGGCGATTTTCCACCTATATTTGACTGCGCTATACAAGTGGGTAAATTAATCAAAATGCGGAAAAATTTCTACCGTGGCAGCAACCCAATCGGCAGGAAAAACAGCAGCCGTGCCCAAAATGAAATCACAGCACCAACTTTTACTCCCAGCAGTTCCGACGAAGTAATTGACCGAACTCATTCCTTCAGTCATTGTTGTATTACATCCTACAGATAGCACACGTATATAATCAGAGACAAAAATCCCCCGAAGCTATCTAGCTGGGGGATCCAAGACCTATACACTAGACTACACTACACATAATCACATTACATAATAGGCTAATCACGCACAGAATGTAGTATAGGTAAACTACACATATATATAAACATTAACGGCAAAAATAAAAGAAAGACGCAAAAAGAGAAAAAAAGATAAAAAAAAGAAATGAAGGAAGAAAGAGTGAGAGGAGAATAAACTGTCAGAAGTTTCATAACAGGTAACGCAAGGATGCGCGGTTTCAACAAACAACACTTGGGATGTAATCTGTTGTGATGTTAAAAACGTCTGTTGAAACTGTGCATCCACGTGTTATCTGTTATGAAACTTTCGACAGCGTAATGAAGAAAGATTAATTAAAGAAATACGATAGTTAGATAAATGTTTAGTGAAGCCCCTGGGCCGTGAACAAAAACAGTACAACCTTTACATTCAGTATACGAGCCAACTTTTAATCACTGAATAAACAAATTCCCGCAACCTCAAACTAACCTCACATACTTTTAATTGTCTTACTTAAATGGTCCAGAAATGCACCAATCCTCCATATAATTCTAGGTTTGTACTGTTAAATAGATCCTTTACTGACATAACTACACTGTAAAAAGTTCCTCCGAGTAAGGATTAAAGTTGACTGCAGTATTTGCTACTGGGATTAATTTTATCTCTACTGAGGTAATATTAATCCGAATTAGAGATAAGATTATCTTTTTAGAGACAAGATTAATCCCAGTAGCAAATACTGCAAGATTTTTTTTTTTACAGTGTATGTCATTCAAATACTTCTCACGCTGGACAGACAACTCCTGGCACTTGTAAAGAAGATGTTCCAGATCCCCTACATCAACTTTACAAAATTGACAACTCGGCTTATCCCTTGTCCCTGCCCTTTGAATATCCCAAATATTCCCCAAAACTGGGAGACAGTTTGCTCGCAGCTGAATCCATGAACGCAAAAATCTTAAAGGACCTCTCGCACTATTCACTATTCAACTCATAGTATTTTACAATATTTGAATACTTAAAACTAGGCTGTGCTTTCAACAAATAATCCACGGTTATGGCTGTTGTAAGCCTTTTCCGAGACCCGTTGACTTACAGCGAAAGCAGGGAAAAAATTTACATAACCGGTTTTTCTGATGGAATAAGTTCTCGCAGACAACCGTCGACAGCGTGATACACATCGAAGGTAGCAAAACACGGCAAGTGAGAAGATCAGTGTGGTTTTGTTAGATGGGTTAGAATGTACCGTGCGAAATTCCGGGTTTAGAAATTTATGAAGTGATTATAATAATAATTTATTCTTCACGCCTCTAAATACAAAATTTCTACATAACTGACAAGAAAAATGATATGGCAGGGCGAAGAGCGGATCGACTGCGGCACGATTGCCATTTAAAGTCGTCCTACGTTGAAAGTCTCGAGATATGGTATGTTTATGTTTAGGCTATTGGAGAAGGCTTCCAGTGATTTCATCTTTTCGATAACCTTACCTTTGCTACCTTGTAACACCTAAGTGTTTCGGACCTATGAAGATATTTATCTTCAATTATTATGGCACTTGCAGCCTCTGGCTCAAGTGCCATATACCGATCACAATTCCGTCTGTCGGTCTGTCGGTCGGTCCGAGTTTTTTGTCACACTTTTTCGAGTTAGGGTACTTCCAGATGTGCTAGGGCAATGAAACTTGGCAGGCATATCAGGGACCCGACCAAACTAACCTGGAAATAATCAGTTTCCCGATCCGACCATATGCGGGGGAGTGGGGACGCTGGAAACTTGAAAATTTAGGGCATTTTGTCACACTTTTTCGAGTTAGGGTACTTCCAGATGAGCCAGGACAATGAAACTTGGCAGGAATATCAGGGACCTGACCAAACTAACCTGGAAATAATAAGTTTCCTGATCCGACCATATGCGGGGGAGTGGGGTTGCTGGAAACTTGAAAATTTAGGGCATTTTGTCACACTTTTTCGAGTTAGGGTACTTCCAGATGAGCTAGGACAATGAAACTTGGCAGGAATATCAGGGGCCCGACCAAACTAACCTGGAAATAATCAGTTTCCCGATCCGACCATATGCGGGGGAGTGGGGGCGCTGGAAACTTGAAAATTTAGGGCATTTTGTCACACTTTTTCGAGTAAGGGGACTTCCAGTTGTGCTAGGACCATGAAACTTGGCAGGCAAATCAGAGACCCGACCAAACAAACTTAGAAATAATCAGTTTTCTGATCCGACCATTTTCGGGGGGAGTGGAGGGCAGGAGAATTCGGGAAATTGAGAAGTGTGTAACTTTCGAACGGGTGATCGGATTGTAATGAAACTTCATAACTGAATAGAATATATATCTGTAATGTCCCGTTTAAAGTCTTGACCGGATTCGGTAGCCAGGGGGAGTTGGGAGGGGGAGACCTGAAATTTCAAGAAACGGTTAGAATGGAGGGATCGGGGTGAAACTTGCTGGGAAGAACAAGCATCTGCTCTAGATAAGTCCTTTAGACCATTGTACTGGATCCGGACACTTACGGGGGGGGAGGGGGTTTCCCGGAATTCCGGTGATGGTGGTTTTGGGGATTTTCACGATGAAACTTGGCAGGCATATCAGGGACCCGATCAAACTGACTTCAAAATAAAAGTTTTGTCGATCTGATAATGGTGGGGGAGTGGAGGGAGGGGAATCCTAAATTTTCAGTCATGCGTAATTTTGGAATGGGTGATCGGATTCGAGTGAAATTTGACAATTGAACAGAGGACATTTCTCCGATGATCTTTTTCATATCCGGACCGGATCCGGCAACTATTGGGAGGGGGGGGGGGGGAAATACGTGACCCGTTTAGAATGGAGGATCGGGATGGAACGTTGTGGGAAGGACAAACAGATGCTCTAGGTTAGTCATTTACTGAATCGGATTGGCTACGGGCACCGTGGGGGAGGGGGGGGGGGTGAACCGAAAATCTCGAGAAACGGTTAGAATGATGGTATCGGAGTGAAACTTGCTGGGAAGAACAAACATCTGGTCCATGTAAATCTTTTACATAATTTGACTGGATCCAGACACTTGAGGGGGGGGGAGGAGGGGGTTTCCCGGAATTCCGTTTTTTGTGGGATTTTCACGACGAAACTTGGAAGGCATATCAGGGACTCGGTCAAACTGACTTGGAATAAAAAAAAATCCTCGATATGATAATCTTGGGGGGGGGGTTGAGGGCGGGGAATCCGGAATATTGAGTCATGCGTAACTTTGGAACGGGTGATCGGATTCGAGTGAAATTTAATAATTAAACAGAGGACATTTTTCTCTAGTGATCTTTTTCATTTCCGGACCGAATCTGGCAATTATTGGGGGGAGGGCGGAAAATACTTGACCCGCTTAGACTGGTGTGATCTGGATCGAACTTCGTGGGAATGACAAACAAATGCTCTGGATTAATCATTTACAGAACCGGATTGGCTCCGGGTATTGTGGGTGGAGTTGGAGGAGGGGGGGGGGGGTCTGGGATTCCGGTGATCGCGCGTTAAGGTACTTCCAGATGTGCTAGGACGATGAAACTTCGCTGGAATATTGGAGACTCAACAACATTTGCTTAGAAATTGCTACTTCCCAAATCCGATTATTCCTTAAAGTACCTACCGTGACCGCAAAGTAAAAAAAAATACTTTTAAGTAATATATGCATTTTCATGATGCCCATCAGCCCATTAGCATTTTTGCCTCAAGGGTTTTGCTTACAAATGAAGTTCCAGCTCCCTTAGAGTGCGCATCTCAACCGCAAAGTCGAAACTTACTTTTGATCAATCAAATCATCTTAACCCATGCAAGTGCCATATGAACCTACAGCTCTTGTTTTATCTCAGGTTCGTCTTTCTAGCTTCAGCCTGAAGAAGAACCTTGCCAAGAAAGACCGAAATATCTCTGGAATATATCTCAGCTAACTTGTTTAGCGCATTTAAATATGATTCGCAGCCAGCTTGAGCGGAAGGGGTTAAAAAGCATAATTTGTTGAAAAATCTTGGCTGAAAAAATTCCGCAATGGTTCTCGTCAGGCTGTACAAGAAGAAACGAACCTGCAACCACTTTTAATGTCACTTTTCTGGCACTTGTCGGTCCGTCGGTCTGTCTGGCCGGGTTTTGCTAGTTCGGGAACTTCCACAGGACGATGAAACTAGGCACACCTATCTTGGACCCGAAAAGATTAACTTAGAAAAGTCACTTTCCCGATCCGACCATCTGGAGAGGGGAGAGCGGAGGGAGGGGGAATCCGGAAACCTCTGGTATTTTTTACTTTCGAACGGGTGATCTTAATGAAACTTTATATTTGGAAAGACCTTGTATCTCAGACGACCCAGCTAAATTCCGGACCGGCTCCGGTGACTCTGGGAGGAGTCGGAGGGGGAAACCGGAAATCTTGGGAAACGCTTAGAGTAGAGGAATCGGGATGCAACTTGGTGGGACGAACAAGCGCAAGTCCTACATACATCGCTGACGAAACGGAACCGGATTCGGCCACTGTGGGGGAGTTGGAGGGGGGTCTGGAATTCCGGCGATCTCGCGAGTTTGTTCAAAATTGATGGACGGGAAGAGGAGATGTCAGAGATGCGACGTTTATGTGTCCGAGTCCTATTCGGCCACAGTCGGCGGAGTTGGACGGAGAGTCCCCTTGTGGCTCGCGTAGTCGTCAAACGAGTGGAGCGATTTGAATAAAACTTGGAAAGTAGAGAGGTCATATGACATAGACGACATATTTTAGGGTCCGGACCGGATCCGGGCACGGTGTGGGGGGGGGGGGGAGGGTGTGACCGGAATATCCAGAAAAGTGCTCAGCCGCGGTATGGGGAGTTGGAGGTGGGGGATACCAGAAATAGTGTGGCACGCCTAGAGATCAAACGAGTGGATTTAAACTTGGTAGATACAAAATTCATTTGCCCTAGATGATCCGTGGCGATGCTAGAAATGCTCAGACTCAGGTAAAACTAGATACCATATTTCTAGGTCCGAACCAAGGGGGTTGAAGTAGATTCTCATCTACTTTCTTGCATCACCTACTCGTAGCAAGTGCCATATGAGCTCGTAGCTCTTGTTGTATACTAATTATGCTTTCCCTTCAGGCGTGGATCCCTGCTTTCCACAGCTCTCTTTGCCTACGCTCTTACATCGCCAATTAACGGCTACACCGGAGGTAGTCTTTATTCGCGGATGGGGGGCAAGAAGTGGATCCGGCAATATTTGGTGTCCGTTCTGCTCCTTCCTGCCGTCCTAGGTGGCACCATCCTCTTCGTAAACTTCTTCGCAGTCTATTACCATGCCACTAGGATGCTTCATTTCAAGTCCATTGTAAGTTTTTAAAAACATTTAACCTGAGAGAGTGTTCCACCCTTCTAACAATACTAATTATTAGTTACTATTTCCAACCTCGTGAAAAGTGACTATGCTGACCGTTCCAACCTTGTCGAAATAGTAACTAATAGTAACTATTTGCTTACCACGCTCGGGAGCGTTGTAAGCGTGTTAACTTACGAATATCTGTGATGTGATTGGCCGTATTAGCCCGTGGCACGATATTTTGCTGATAAGAGAAAAATACGGTCCAGCCTTGACGCCAAAATTTCAGAATTCGTGACGTCATGCGTAGTAACTACGGTAAGTAGGGTGGAACACCCTCCGAGTGTAGAGTAGAGTAGAATTTAATTTAAAAAATGGCTTTCACAGCAATGATTCCGAATTTCCATTGCACGTCAACATAGTCATTAGCAAAGGCATCGTCAGTTCAACGTTTACAACAGATATACAAATGTAAAATATATGTGCAATTTGAACACAACCAGTGTTATCAGTCGGAGCACAATCAATCAAATCAATCGGCCAATCAAATTTATTTCCAAATAGCTTAAAGCTAAAAGAGGAATAAAATATTTACGAAATACACAAAAACGAAAAGCTAAAAGAGGAATAAAAATATTTATGAAATACACAAAAACGAAACAAGTTAACCAATACACTTACAAGATATGACCAGAAATAAATGATGGGAAAACTATGTAAAAATTAAACGGCATGACCCCTCATCTAATTTTCTTCTTTTTCCTTAGAGCTCTAACTCATACTAGTAATAATCTTTTCACGATGAAATGGCTCAGAAATATCGTTTTCGAAATACCATTACTTTCCATGTGAAATTAGCGATTTTCTTGTTAGCGCTTTTCGACTTAAGGCGTATTCTCGCCGTTCCCCGAGGACTCCACTTGAGGAGCCCCCGCGTTTTTGTTTGTCTCGGCGACTCACTCCCCGTATTCTCGCGAGTCCCCACGGACGGGGAATGCTCCGATTATCATCACCATCATCAGTAAGGACTCCCTTTCAGATTCGGAGGGGAATCAAATTTTGCTGGTGTTGGTGCAATGTAAAATTATTTAAAAACAATCAGAATATACAAAACCAAAATAAAGTGGATCCAGACTAGTTTCGTCAACTGCTTATTTTTTTCTCGAACAAAATCCGTTTTTGGAAGCATTCTCTGTGTTCTCGCTGTTTCTGTACGCGGAGTCCGCGTGGAGTGACTCCCTCTATTCTCGCCGTTCCCTTCGATTCCCCGAGGAGTCCTCGGGGAACGGCGAGAATATGCCTTTAGTCCAGCCTTCCTGCTTACCTACGGGGCGGCTGGACACAAAATATTTGAAAACCGAACTTGCCGTGGTTAGAAACTGGGAAAACAAAAGAAAACGGAAGGACCTGATGGCCTACCACTTCTCCCGAAACGAAAAGCAACAATTTGAAGCTTCTCATGTCCTTATGTGTGAAAGAGTTGTTGGCGGACCTTGAAGCTTTTGGTGAAGTTTGCGTTATGGACGGGCAAAGCTCGGCTCGGCCGAAAAAGCGCTGAAAAGTTGTAGGTACAAAACGAAACAATGGCGAAAGGTGGGGATTTCAAAAGCTTCTAATTTCACAGGGGAGCAAGGGATAATATAAAAGGCTGAATAAGCAGGAGGGTTAAGAGTTGAGAGACAGAAGACTTCGAACATGGCTCCACATTCAGAGAGGTTCGGTTACAGATTAGGTTCAATGTTCAAGTTATCTTTATTTACAAAAAAAAATCTATCATTACCACTTTCCGCTGCTGAGAGCAGAGCTCGAGCGCACAAGAAACAAGACCAAAGTTTTCGATGGGATCCCAAAAATTCAGTATCTGATCCAGACAACTGGGTCTTGTCTTAGCCAGATCCAGTCATCGCCAGAATCCTTGAACATTCTTACAATTAAAATTCAGAAACAGATTAAGGCCAAATAGCTAATCATCTGAGAAAACCAAGTTCAGATATGGATTCAGCATGTGTGTTTTCCCGTATAAGTCATATCTGTTTTGACGAGAAGTTCCTGCCACTTCTGCCAATTTCCCGGTTTCGGCCGAACTGTAGAACTACTTGTCCGGCGAAAAAAGAAAGCTCAAAAACGAACTCAGGGTATCTTCTTTCCCCAATAATGAACATCCCCGATGAAAAATTTGTAGCCTGGGTAGTAGTATGGTAGTAGTACGAAAAAGTAGCATGTAATATTGTGTAGTAGCAAAGAATACTATCATTTAATGTGCCTCAGGCTGGTCCAATCTTATGTAGTAGTATGTAGTAGCATCCTGTCTTGCCATAGTAGCATCCAGTCTTGCTAATAGTAGCATATAGTAGTATGCAGTAACACGGTAGCCTTAAAGTAGAAGCATGTAGTAGCATCATCAGTACTGCATGCTACTTTTTCGTACTACTTTGAGATAAATTTTTCATCGGGTCTAATCAACTTCCAATAAAAATTTAACTTATAACAAACTTTCCGAATCCAGCCGGATTCCGGTCGAACTATATGTCCGGGTAAAATATGATTGTCACACACGGATTCAGCGTCTCTTCTTACCCCTAAATCGGTTATCTAATCAGCTAGAAATAAAACTTTAACTTCTAACAATTTTCCGGTTTTGGCCGGATTCCGGCCGAACTACATGTCCGGGTAGAAAATTGTTTTCACATAAAAGTTCAGCATGTCTTCTTGCCCTAAATCGGACATCTGATCAACTCCAAATAAAACTTTTAATTTTAACAAACTTTCCGGTTGTTCCGGATTCCGGGCGAACTACTTGTCCGTCGAGAAAATGGTTTTCACCATCGTCTTCAGCATGTCTTCCTACCTCTAAATCGAACATCTAATCAACTTCAAATAAAACTTTTACTTTTAACAAACTTTCCGGTTTTGGCCGGATTCCGGGCGAACTTCACCATCGTGTTCAGCATGCCTTCTTACCCCATAATCGACTATCACATTAGCTGTTTCAAAATATTTTGTTTGCCCCTTAATTTGAACCCCCTCCCCCACCCCTAAATGTAGGGCTACAAAGCCCGTTTACGAACTCGACTGGTCCGCCGACCCAACGAATCCTCACACCAAGTTTCATCAAAATATCTCATTCCCTTCGAGAGTTATCGTGCTTACAGACGGACGGACGGATGGACAGACGGACAACTTTTGCGATGTCATAGGTATCCCTCCACCTACGTTTTGGGATCCCAAAAAATAAAACCAAATTAAGTTTAACATAACGAAAAAAAAAAATACACAAGGATGGGAATATCGATAGACTATAAATAACAAAATAAGAGAATACCGGAAAGTGAGAATCACTTGAGCTACGTTTACACGGAGGGTATTTACCCGTACTCCGCGGGTATTTTTCCCCGCAACAGCAACAAAAACCCGGGTATTTTCGACTTCAATTTCGCGAACTTTTTACCCGGTTATTTGTTTGTCGAAGGGTATTCTTCGACGTCAGCAACAATAAAATTGGATTTTTGAGGAATAATTTGATTTTGCCCATGGAAAAAGTGATCCAAATGAACACAGTAGCCATTGTAGCCACACAACCATTGTAGAGAGATATCCTGAGCCTTAAACCTTGTAATTATTGCCACATGACAGTACTCTCCCTTGAAAAATACCCGAGTATCGTGTGAACACTTTCCCTTTTCGTCTCCGGGGAAAAATACCTGCCGTGTAAATGATCCTTTCTAACTTCTGTAATTCTCGATCAGCATTCTTCTAAGCCGTGAATTTATAGCAGCTATTCTATTACAACGTAGAACTGGTGTCTGAATCAACTAGTTTGAAATGCCGGGAGTACAAGTTTATCTTTCATTATTCGTTGCGTCTTCTTTCAGGTCTACATCGTAGCCATTTGGCTCTTCGTGTTGTTCCCCCTCACTCTGATCGGGACCATCGTGGGGCGCAACATCTCTGGTCGACCAAATGCCCCTTGCCGAGTTAACGCTGTACCTCGCCCAATCCCAGAGAAGAAATGGTTCATGGAGCCGGAGGTCATCATAGCACTAGGAGGAATTTTGCCGTTCGGGTCAATTTTCATCGAAATGTAAGCAATACTTTTAATAGTAATAATACGAAGGCTATATAACAGACAAAACAAGGAGAGAAGAACACAACAGACATTAAAGTTTACCCGAGTAGGGCTGATTATATGACAGCCTAGTTAAAAAGACGCTTTCAGACCTACTTTAAATCTTCCGCTACCCTGATATCGTTTCAAGATCTCAAGATCATTTGCAAGTCCCCCTGTTTCTTACCGAATTCCTATCCGGTGCTCTGCTGCTTGTGAGCTAAGATGAACAGCGCGGTCTACCACATATCCCTGATTTTTGGATACCCTATGCCAAACGCTGGGTATATCTAACATTTAGCATAGCCTATGCCTAACGCTGGATACCCTTTGCCAAACGCTGGATCCCTGTTGGTAATCTAACCCTGACCTACCTCAATATAAATGAGTTCTGATTGGTTGATTTTTTAGCTTCACTCGCGCGGTCTACCACATATCCCTGATTTTTGGATACCCTATGCCAAACGCTGGGTATATCTAACATTTAGCATAGCCTATGCCTAACGCTGGATACCCTTTGCCAAACGCTGGATCCCTGTTGGTAATCTAACCCTGACCTACCTCAATATAAATGAGTTCTGATTGGTTGATTTTTTAGCTTCACTCAAATCATCAATATTTACCTGGGTTACAGTATCCAGCACCTGGCATAGTATATCCAGCGTTATGCATATGGTATGCCAAACGTTAGACATATCCAGCGTTAGGCATATGGTATGCCAAACGTTAGACATATCCAGCGTTTGGCATAGGGTATAAAAAATTAGGGGTTTGTGGTTGACTGGAACAGCCCACCCAACGATTCCAGGGAACTATAAACTTATGCGTGAGTTACGAGGACATACTGTCCATCGAGTTCTAATGTTGAAAACTGTTTTTAACGGCTTGCAAATCTTGTTAAAGCACAAATTACAGAAGTATCCATTCTGTTTTAGTAGGTCACGGCCTTTCAAACTCTTCGAAATTCCGACTAAACTAGAGTTGTATCATTTCGTACAATCTCTGCAGGAAACGGTTCTTAGCAGGCTCCTTTATCTTAGGGCGTGACTTCGCATATGTCCAGTTATGTAGATAAGTTTATTGCTGAGCAGGATCGTTTTTGCAGGTACTTCATCTTCACGTCTTTCTGGGCCTATAAGATCTACTATGTCTTTGGTTTCATGCTACTCGTGTTCCTGATTTTGGCCGTGGTTACCGTTTGCGTTACCATTGTAGCGACATACTTCCTACTAAATGCAGAGGATTACAGATGGTAAGTTTGTTTCTATCTGGTTTCCTGACTTATCATGTGCTAGTGGGCACCTGTGGTGTCAGTTTATCTTCAGTCCACTCCCCAGATGATCAGTGTTATCGTCACCCGCCTACTCTCCCTTTCCCTGTCAGAACCGTTTTACTCAGTTGATATAATTTATTTTCTTTCTGTCGTTTTGAACTTTCTGCGTTAAAAGTTACTTATTACAAATTCTCTAAATTCCTTCTTGGTGTCCCCATCTCCACTAGTACCTTCGAAGAATCCATTGGAGATTTTGAATAGTAAAATTCAAATATTCAGATAATCAGTGTTATCGTCACCCGTTTACTCCCCTGTCCCTGTCAGAACCGTTCTCGTGCATTTACTCAGTTGATATATTTTCTTTTCTTTCTGTCCTTTTGGACTTCCTGCGTTGAAAGTTACTTATTAAAAATTCTCTAAATTCCTTCTTGGTTTCCCCATCTCCACTAGTACCTTCGAAGAATCCATTGGAGATTTTGAATAGTAAAATTCAAATATTCAGATAATCAGTGTTATCGTCACCCGCCTACTCCCCTTTCCCTGTCAGAACCGTTCTCGTGCATTTACTCAGTTGATATATTTTCTTTTCTTTCTGTCCTTTTGAACTTTCTGCGTTGAAAGTTACTTATTAAAAATTCTCTAAATTCCTTCTTGGTTTCCCCCTCTCCACTAGTACCTTCGAAGAATCCATTGGAGATTTTGAATAGTAAAATTCAAATAATCAGTTAATCAGTGTTGTTGTCACCCGTTTACTCCCCTGTCCCTGTCAGAACCGTTCTCATGCACTTACTCAGTTGATATATTTTCTTTTCTTTCTGTCCTTTTGAACTTTTTGCGTTGAAAGTTACTTATTAAATTTCTCTAAATTCCTTCTTGGTTTCCCCATCTCCACTAGTACCTTCGAAGAATCCATTGGAGATTTTGAATAGTAAAATACAAGACTCTCACAAAAAGGCCGACAGGATTCTTGTACGTCACAACCTTTCCTTAAAAAAAAAGTGAAAAATAAATTTTTGACCCCCTCATCCATTGCCGGCTCCTTAGAGGAATGCGTGATCAAGCCACTCTGGTGATCCTGCTGCCAAGAACCCCACTTGGAAACCCGAGGGAGCAGTGGCGCAGGAGAGTGTTCTGAAACTTGGGTACTTGCAATGCCATAATCCCTTATTATCCAAATATTCATTTTAACCCATGCTGACTGCGAATCATATTTGACAGTGCAAACGTATACGTCTGCTGCATTTTATTCGACCATATTGTTTATTTGTAATTTTATTATCATAATAGACTAACTTTGTAACTTTGGCTCATTGCTAGCCAGTGATATGGAGATTTGTGTGCAGTGACACTTAAGAAGGGTTGGTATTGTTTGATAAAAGATTACATGAAGATCTGGTCTTTAAAGGACCCGGCGTGTCTACAATGCTAATGCAGCCTACTTGCGTAATTGTATTAATTATCCTTAAGCCCGGAGACCCAAATTTCATATGTTAAATTCTAAGCCCGCTAACGATACCTCATTAATCTTTGCACTTGCCAGGATTCACTATTTCCATGCGCTTTATGCTCCCGACGAGTTTTCGTGTTACGACGACTGTATTTGTATGTGACGATGCACTCTCAACCTGATGTTATGGCGAGGGCTGTAGTAGGCCCAAATCCCCAAACTAGCACCTGTGGCCCCTCTTCATGAAAGATGTAGATATAGATATAGTTTGTCCAGCACTTGTTGAGTTGTACAATAACCGATAAGTTAGTCCTTTTTCGTGTTTTTGTCTTTCGTGACAAGACTATAGAATGATAGAGTGTTAATGTTATTCATCATATTTTTTATGACGAATAGGTCAAATTTGGCGGTAACGCTGTGACAGCTGCTTTTGAAAAATAAAATTCTATTCTATTCTGTAGGCCGGACAAAAGATGGTAAATGTCCTAAAATACAATCATTGGAAGCAGTAGGGCTTACTACACATGCAGAACTTCACGGGTTCATTGTCGATACCCCAGGTCAATACACACTATGGTTTGCAGACCGAACACACAATCTACTAACCACCCATCATACACTAGAGGCGTATTCTCGCCGTTCCCCGAGGACTCCTACGGGAATGGAAATGAACGGCAAGAATAGAGGGAGTCACTCCACGCGGACTCTGCGTACAGAAAACAGCGAGAACACGGGGAATGCTTCCAAAATGGATTTTGTTTGAAAAAAAAATGCAGTTGACAAAATTAGTCTAGATCCACTTTATTTTTGGTTTTGTTTATTCTGATTGTTTTTAATTATTTTTACATTGCACCAACACCAGCAAAAGTTGATTCCCCTCCGAATCTGAAAGGGAGTCCTTTTTTATGATGGTGATGATAATCGGAGCATTCCCCGTCCGTGGGGACTCGCGAGAATACGGGGAGTGAGTCCCCGGGACAAACAAAACGTGGGGACTCCTCAAGTGGAGTCCTCGGGTAACGGCGAGAATAAGCCTTTAGCCTCTATCCCTACATATTAGCAAGCGCAATAACAATCATAAGATACCAACTTTGTAACCCTGTTAATGTGGTGAAAGAGCCTTTGAGAGCTGGGGTCCAGCCGACAGTCCCTAGCAGAGGCTCATTGCTAATCAGTGATATGAAGCATTTTCGTGCAGTGTCACTTAGAAAGGGTTGGTATTGTTTGATATAAAGATGTCACGAAGATCTGATCTTAAAAGACCCGTCGTGCCTACAATGCTAATGCAGCCTACTTGCGTAATTGCATTAATTATCCTTAAGCCCGGAGACCCAAATTTCGCATGTTGCATTAGGACAAAACAGGGGATGTCATTTTTTTCCTAATAAAAAAAAAATACAGAAGAAGAAAATAATAATAAAAAAAACACTAGTTCCTTCATTTTTAACCTGCCGCTGCCGTCGTAGGATATTGTGTGAAGAAAAAAAAAAATTAACCGTCCGAGGAGGAAGGGACACGGTACAGCATTGGGACACGTGGCCCCATATACCAAACTATACCAGTGCCATATACCCAACTATAGCTAAGAGATTCGACTAAGATCGGCGAAGATAGCTTAGAGATTCGGCATTCGACAATGCTTAAGCTCACTCAGTTTTGACGCGGAGACTGACTTTGTCCCAGACCTCCACCCGCTCCCCTATTCAAATAGTTTTGAATACTGGAACATGAACAGTATAGTGCGAGATGTGCTTTAATGTCAAGTTTTAGTGAGCTCTGTGCCTCTGCATTCATGGGTGGGGTAGGGGTTGTATATTCCAGATTCTTCCGACTTTAATTTGTTGCATTGCAGGCAATGGACAAGTTTCCTGTGTTCCGCGTCGACATCCATCTATGTCTACCTGTACGCTGTTTATTATTTCTTCTTTAAAACGAAGTAAGTAGCCGTTTTTTTTTTCTCTAAACTCTTTGATCTGTCAATCGAAAACCTTTCGGTTAAGCCGCATTCGCACTGACGCGTTCAGGCTTTCACACTGAGCTACGCAACCTCTGCGTCGCGCTTGCGGTGACGCAACGCAGAGCTTACGCAGAAAAATAAAACGCAATGCAAGAATCTAATCTATTCCAAGTTATATTCTTGCGTTGTGTTGACGCATACGCATCAGATTTTTCAGTGAAAATGGAAGTTTTTGAAGACAAACTGAAGAAAACCTACTAACGATGACGAAAACTTAGTAATGATGAAAGAAACGAGAATTCAGCATAAGAAACCGAGAAAGGAAAACGTAAAGACACATCCAGCATGAAAGCTTGTCGCGTAGGTGGGAAAGATACGCTATGCAACCTGTACGCAGCGCAAAATAAACGCATATGCAGCACATCGAAATGACGCGTCAATGTGAAAGCGGCTTTAGTCTTGTATTGGTGGAATGTCGATTGGCTAGTAGGGAGTTAGGTGGAGTTCAGTAGTTGTTCGCATGAAGAAGCTCCCCTTAGCACTTCACGAAACCGTACTAGACATACGTTCCCTTTGCACGTGTTTTGTTTCTATTTATACTCATCTTATTTGTGTTAATTAGTTGGCCACATTTATTGTCTATTTTGAACTAGTACCCCCTGTTTTGCCTGTCCACGATTTGGGTAGTAATGAAAGATAAATAGATGGATAGATTTGTTGCTGAGCACCCTTCTAACAATAGTAACTATTAGTTGATATTTTCGTTCCAACCTCGTAAAAAGTTACTACACTGACCGTTCCAGCCTTGTCGAAATAGTAACTATTTGCTCACCATGCTCGGGAGCTTAGTAAGCGTTATAACTGCGCATCTCTGCAACGTGATTGGTCGGTCTCTGTCAAAACGCAACTTATATAAAGCACGCTCTCATCCAGACACCCACACATCTGATAGAAGTAAAGACGGATTTCTGGCTGCTATTCTTCTTCCTCTTGTTCTGCGTCGGCGGATTTGACGCCGCTCAGCAGGTTATTCTGAGAGTGTTCCACCCTTCTAACAATAGTAACTGTTAGCTGCTATTTTCATTTCAACCTAATGAGAAGTTACTACGCTAACCGTTCCAACCTTGTCGAAATAGTAACTATTTGCTTACCACGCTCGGGAGCGTAGTAAGCGTGGTAACTACGAATCTGTGTGGTTTGAATGGCCGGAGTAGCCCGTGGCACGATATTTTGCTGAAAATAAACACATACGTTCCAGCCTTGACGCCAAAAAGCCAGGATTCGGGACGTAATGCGTAGTAACTACGGTAAGTAGGGTGGAATTGAGTCTCTGAACGGACTTCCAGACGGGGTTTGGCCAGAAACTGAAATCTGGAATGAGTGAAAATCCGGATCGGGGTTTCAGCCTCTAATCATGGATGCTTTATAGACCCGTCTTACCATGTTACTGCTTCACTCTACGTCACTGATCATCAGTCCATTCTCATTCTCGAGACTTCGAAGCTTCGAACTTCCTATGTTCTTTATCCACCCAAACGGCACTACGCTGTGTTTTACTGTATCCGGGTTGTTGGAAGTCGGCTATGCAAGTTTCCATATTTATCGTCAAAACCAAGTTGGCCGCTCGAGGCTGGAAACAGCCCATAGTCTTTGAGAAGCCCAGTAGATTTTCAAAAGAGAATACTGGGATAGAAACTGTATCTGCTGCGACTAGTGCTTTAAGAATTATTTGTCTTCTTCTCTAGGATGTACGGCGTGTTCCAGACCGTGTTCTACTTCTCCTATATGGCAATGTTCAGCATGTGTCTAGGAATCATGTGTGGGACACTGGGCTACATTGGAGCATCTATGTTCGTCCGGAAAATCTACGCTACGGTGAAAATAGACTAAAAGTTGGAAGCATCTAGCAATTCAAATTGATTATCTTAATTCCAGTGTTTGTAAAATTTCGCTGACAGCCACTAACTGGTGATGAGTTTTTCGGGGAGTTGTTGAGTTGGTTTATTTATTTGTTTTTCGAAGTCAAACCAGTGTAAAAGCGTAGTGGCCGAATGCGAAAGAAGCCCGGAGTGAAAGTCGGGCAGTGGTTGATTGTCACAGTGAAAAGTGCTCTAGATCCTAGCTATTGAAACCAGCTGCATTCTTTACCCCCAGAGTACTCTCGTTCCCAGAGGACTCCTCGGGGAATCGAAGGGAACGGCGAGAATAAAGGGAGTCACTCCACGCGGACTCCGCGTATAGAAACAGCGAGGACACGGGGAATGCTTCCAAAATGGATTTTGTTAAAAAAAAAAAAAGGATATATGCAGTTGACGAAATTAGTCTGGATCCACTTTATTTTTGGTTTTGTTTATTCTGATTGTTTTTAATTTATTTTATATTGCACCAACGCCAGCAAAAATTGATTCCCCTCCGAATCTGCAAGGGAGTCCTTTTTGATGATGGTGATGGTAATCGGGGCATTCCCTGTCCGTGCGGACTCGCGAGAATACGGGGAGTTAGTCCCCGGGACAAACCAAAACGCGGGGCTCCTCAAGTGGAGTCCTCGGGGAACGGTGAGAATACGCCTTTGGGGTCTCTATTTTTTCCTATAATTCGTTTTTGGATTCACTGGTGATTGCTTCCTAGTTTTATAAACCGCTTTCGGACTCACTCCGTCAGGTTTTTACAGCGCCAGACGTGGAACCTGGTCGTAAGGAAGGCTCTAGTGAGAAGTCGGAAAAGGTGGGACCCTGTGAAATCCTTGTACAGGAAGTACCGACACTGGGGAGTAAAATAGAAAGTACTAGAAGTCCAACGAATGCGCCGTGCCTACTGTTTTTCTACCTCTTCCCATCAGGAACTAAGAGTGAGCTAAGAGTGACTGTGTGAGCTGGATTCGATTCGCTTTCCGATAGTTTTCTCGCTGTTACCCCGCAGCTCACACTGCTGCGACTTCGCGCAAAATTCTGCGTCATGCGACATACGATACACAGCGTGCGACAGTCAACGCGAAACTTTTTGTCTTGTCGCATGTGTCGGATGCGTTAAAAATTTCAACTGATCCGACACAGCGCATGCGATTTTTTGAGGGATAGAAAACAAAAAAACAAAGATTTTTTAATTTTAAAGAATAAGAGCTTGGTCACACTTGGCTCATTTCCTGGCTTTTTGGGTTGTCCATCAGGTCCATGGATCAGGAGATCCATTAGAGCAAAACAGTGTGTATAATTATGTTACAGGAACCCTAATTGCAGTCTGCTCATTATCCCCAAGCTACCACAAAGCCCATCAAATCTCACGTCCCCTAGGTATTTTCAGTTGTTTGTGGAATAGGCTTGTTTTTGAGCCCAGTGCGACCAAGATCTAAAAGTTGCTACCCTAGCGAAAAACATGAAGTTGCGGTCACCTTAAACCGGAAATGTTTACTTTTAGAATCTTAACTTCAAAACTGTATATGGTTGATCATTTTAATTTCATTTCACACTGGCCGTTCAATCAGAAATCCGGAAACCTTTTCTCGTTCCGGATTTTCGAAAGTCATCTCTCCTGAGCAGGGCGGGTATGCGCGAGGGAAACGCAAGACAATTCCTTTCTCGCTGTTAAAGCCCCAACTAAGGTGACCGGATAACAGTAGCCTAGACTGGCGCCTAGAGGTCCAAAATGGGACACTTGGAAATAACATTTCATTGACGCCAGCTAAAATTTCATTGACACTAATTAACAATTCGTTGAGAGTGATTAACATTTCATTGATGCGAAGTAACATTTCGTTGACACGAAATAACATATCTTTGCTAAAACCAACTCTTCATTAGCCTACCACCCAAATCGCTTTGCAATGTTTTCTTATTTTTCTCGCAACCAATTTTCGTTTCGGACGTCAATGAAACGCTAATTTTGTTGAGTGGTTCAGTAGTGGACATTCGTATCGATACATTCGCGCACAAAATGGCGTTATCGTATCGATAACTCATTCTTTCACCGCCATCACCGTCAAGAAAAAAGCTTATGCCGATATATTCTATATTATCTTAGGTTATTCGAACCTAGGGCTGAATATGAATTTAAACATCCGAAAGTCTGAAAGACCTTACCAGTCTACCACAGACCCCTGCTTTGTGACAGTTATAACAGTTCTGGGGTGTTATAACTTTATTGCAGGTTGCAAAGACGATGGTAGCCATTTGTGACACTTTAGTACGAGGCTGGAATGCGCCCGAGAATTTACGTTCAGTTAGGAACATAGTTAAAATGTGCAGACATTGTCCCTCGCGAAGCGTATGTTATAGTAGGAAGGAGAGGGGTCAAGTACGCTCAACGGCTGGAGCCGAAAGCGGTGGAACCTAGTTTAAATGTGCAGACATGTATGTTCTAGTAAAGGGCGAATAACGCACCAACTGACCTCCACCCCTTGACTCGGAAAAGGTGGAACGTAGCTTAAGATGTGCAGATGCGACAGCGAAAAGAATTTATGTTTTAATAAGGAGGGACAACTGCGCTCCACCTTGGTGTCCGGTCCGATCAACGGATATATGAGCATCTAGTATGCTAGATGGGGGGGGGGGGCTAAGTAGACGTATTAGTACGTTACAGTGGGTGGAGAGACACGAGGCACTAACTAAAATAAACTTTGTGTTTTCGTTTTGTTTTGGACCTTGGTGATTGTGTACATGATGGTCTTTTTTTACATTTTATGCTGTTGCATTTCTGGAAGTTTGTTAATAAAATTTTGTTAAATTGTCCGGTTCTTTGCTTGCCGTCAGACCCGGACATAAAGAGCGTGTTCCATCCTACTTACCGTAGTTGCCACGCATGACGTCACAAATTCTGCCTTTTTGTCGTCAAGGCTGGAACGATTTTTCTATTTTCCAGCGGAATATCATGCCACGGGTGAATCCGACCAATCACGTGACAGAGATTCGTGGTTACTACGCTTACCATGCTCCCGAGCGTGGTAAGCAAATAGTACTATTTCGAGAAGGCTGGAACGGTCAGCGTAGTAACTTTTCGTGAGGTTGGAACGGATTTAGTAACTAATAGTTACTATTGGTACGAGGGTGGAACACGCTCAAAGATTCAGGGCCCCCATGGAGTTGGCGGAGTCGGGGTGGCCCATTTTGGTAATTTAGCAAAAAGTGCGCAAGCGTTCAAACGTGAGTGTGAAAGTAAAATGTTTATCGCATCTTATATACGAGAACCAAGACATTTAACATCCCCAATTACCAAACAAGTATTGAAATAACCTAAATTGAAATCATCTCACTTTAAAAGGTTTAATGTAAACAAACCGCATGCAGAAATCCAAAGAGATCTCGGAAGGTTTCGCAAAACCAGTTTCAATACTGATTGTCTTGCTAGCCAGTCCGACCCTTTAAACCTCTTTTAAATTAGCAAGGTGCATATCATCGATCATATGACAAAACCTTCCAGTATCCAGCTTTTCATTAAGGATGAGTAAGTCGCGTGGTCTGATTTATTGCTGTTACATCAAAATACACATCTAGACATTTACCTATAGAGACCTATTCTATCATTGACGAACTTAAAGCACAACTCTTACTAGAAATGATCTTTTCACTATGAAACGGATCAGAAAAACGTTTCTCGAAAATACTATTACTTTCCATCTGAATTTAGTGATTTTCTTGTTAGCGCTTGTCGATTCTATCCAGCCTTCCTGCTCTCCGACGCGGCGGCTGGGTGCAAAACATTTGAAAACTGTACGCGCCGTGGTTAAAAAGTAAGAAAACTAAGCAAAGAAAAGAAGTAAAAAACAGAAGACTATCATATCCTTGTGTGTGAAAGAGTTGCCAGCAGACACTCAAGGTTCTGGCAAACTTTGCGTTGTGTAACCGGCAAAACTCGGCACGGCCGAGGAAGGGCTAAAATTCGTAGGTACAAAACGAAACAGCGAAGAAAGGTGGGAATTTAGGAAGCTTATAATTCCATAAGGGAGCTAGGTATATCATAAAAGGCAGAATAAGCAAGAGGGGTCCTTTAACAAATGGGAAATCTGGGCCCAGCCGCCCGTGAACGGGAGGGTGGGGGACGGATCGGGACCCATCAAAATGCGTAGCCTATCTAGACACCTATATCCTCAAGCATAACAGCTTGCCAATGAAAAATGTGTAGCCTGTTTAGTTGTACGAGAAAGTCGCATATATTGATATGTAATAGTACAGAATACTATCATTTCATGTGCTTCAGACTGGGCCAATCTTAAGCAGTAGCATCCTGTCTTGCTAATAGTAGCATGCAGGGGCGTCACGACCGGGGGGACGCCCCCCCCCCCCCCCCCCCCCCCTAACCGAGTTGGCGCGAAGCGCCGCGATTTTTGGCCAAAATAGTTGATTTTTGTCGTTAAAAGAGTCGATTTTTTTGAAAATCCGTCGTTTTATTCTGAAAATCAGTCGATTTTTCGCAGACGGAATTTTTGAAACATTGATGATTAGATCTTCTTTTTGGGATCCAAAATAAAAGTAAGGACTATCGATGGAATCATAGATCAGTCCTTTTGTGTGCTGTGCGACCAGTGCTTTACTCGACCGCTTCCGAGGTTCGTCGTAACTCCCGAGTCCTGGCAACTATACCGAATAAATTACCGAATCGCAGTTATTATACCCGAATAAGTTTAGACCGATAGTATGTTCGTGATTCTGTAACTCTACCGTAACCGCATATCGGAAGACTACCGAATAATATTCGTATTCGGTATAAGTTCATCGAAACTGGAACAAAAGTCGGGGTTCGTGGTAACTACCGAATCCTGAAATGTATACCGAATGAATTACCGAATCCCAACCATGATACCGAATAATTTTGGACCGATAGCTTATTCGGGATTCTGTGGAACTATCGAATCACCATAAATATACTGTGTAGTTCTGGCATCGATAATTTGCCAAATAAGCACCGAACTCGTGATACATACCGAATACCGGCAATCATACCGAATTCCGATCATTATACCGAATAGACGATAGGGATTCTGTATAACCGAATCCGAATCCCTGTAAATATACCGAATAGCTCTGCGATCAAAAAAATACGGAACAGTTTTAGTAAACTTTGGGCATCCGTGCCAAAATGCTACCGAATCTCAAAAAGTTTGGGGGGGGGGGTGCTGCACCCCCCCCCCCCTTGCGACGCCCCTGTCTACAAGTACAAGGCATTTGGGCCCATTTGCCCCTGAACCTGTTTGATGTGGGGGTGGGACCCCCAAAAGGTGCAACTAGCAGAGGCGTTACTAGCCAAAGTGTTTGGGGGGGGCATGGAATTTACCGACTGCCTGGTAATTTTTACCGACTGTTTTTGCAGAAAAAACGACTATTTTTCAAGAAAAAAACGACAGTTTCGAAAAAATAGACTGATTTTCAGAAAAAACGACTGTTTTGACGAAAAATCGACTGATTTTCAGAAAAAGAATGGTTTGATGAAGTCGACTGTTTTAATGAAAAAAAAAATCAACTGTTTTTGAGAAAAATCGCGGCCGACTCGGTTATTTTTTACTGACTGGCCGACAACATGGGGGGGGCGTCCCTCCGTCCCCTCCCCCCCCCCTCCGGTCGTGACGCCCCTGGCCCCAGTACCCATAAGTGTACCAAGTTTCACGAGTTGTCAGCTCCACAAAAAAAATGCGAAAAACTGCTACAGCGCTCACAAGGGTGATTGCTCATGAAGGAACACTCCACTAAAAACGTACGTGCTGATGTATTAGTAACTTGTTAATGTGCTGACTTGAGAAAAAAGACAACCAGACGTTGAAACGGAACAGATAAGTACCGAATGAATCACCGAATCCCAATCATCATACCGAATAATTTTGGACCGACAGCTTATTCGGGCTAAATATGCCAATTCTTAATGAATGAATGAAGGGTTTATTAAAAAAAATGGAATCTTCAATGCCCAGAGGCGAACCTCTAAGGGACTAATTACCCTCGAAACAAAACATCAACAACAACAAAAACTTCGACAAAAATAAAGAAAATGATGGAAAGAAAGGAGCTTGACTTACCCGGTCTGGGACGCCCAACCAGAAAAAAACAACAACAAAAAACAACACATTTTCAACTTCAGGAAAAAACACAACATAAACGGCTGAGAATAACGCATCAGATTCATATACAGCAAAACAATGAACCTTTAACATGCTACGAAAATCCAGTAAAACACTACATGACTCTGTCGATAAACCTTTCCATACTAAAGGCCCAACATGTCTAATGCTAAATTTCGGTCTACTAGTTACTACAACCGGCCTACGGATCAGCTGCGAACTACGAGTTCCATGTTCGTGAAAAGATAATGCTAAATTTCGGTCTACTAGTTACTACAACCGGCCTACGGATCAGCTGCGAACTACCAGTTCCATGTTCGTGAAAAGATGACGCACGGGAAAAATACTGAGAAAAGCACTGGGGTAACACTTCATTGTAATGTTTGTAAATAAATAAAGCGTCATAAAAGTGTATTAGTTAAATAAAGATAAGTATTGAGTGATGTAAAGTGTATTGTAACCATCATGTATTTTGTACGGCCAATTGGTTATAAAATATATTCATACCAATTATACTGTTTTACTAAACGCTGACTAGACGGAACTTCGCCACTGCATGACGTTGCAAGATCTTATCACCATGACATTCGTGCCTTGTCTCAAAACCAACTCGAGACTACACTCTGTACTTTGGAATCCTTATCGACACGTCCAATTGTTGAACGGAAGATCCTGAAAGTAATCTAGCCAGTCACTTACTGAAAACCGAGAGACTTAGGTACCGTAATTACTTTTTGATTAGTTTTTTTGTGAAGGCTACTGAACGGTGTAACGTAACTGCAAATATACGTAATCTGCTAGTCTAGGTTATTCCGAGCGATCCGGGTTCCGCCAGGAATAACGGTCTTCACAGCAACAATGGAGTAGCAGGACCCATGCCTGCAATCAGGGCGTCGCAAGTGCATTCACTGTAAAACGTTTTTCCGTATAAAGATTAAAGTTAACTGCAGTATTTGCTACTCGGATTATTCTTATCTCAACGGAGATAAGCTTAATACCAAACAGAGATAAGATGAATCTGAGTAGCAAATACTGCAGTTAACTTTAATCTTTATACGGAAAAACTTTTTACAGTGTTGTCGTTGGAAATGGGAGGGGGTGCATAGCCAAAAACATTACCGAATCTTTCAAAAATTCTACCGAACCCTAGAAACTGAGGTTTCGAGCTTTAACTTATTTAAATTATTAAATAGAAAAGACGAAATACAAAGAGTAACACTAAAGAGCAGCATGAAATATGATGAGACAGCTACTAGGCGTCGGTTTTGTGCAGCGCACTTGGACAGTGTATTGCGGGGCACGATTCCTGTAGCTGCTTCTATTTACTATACCCAAGACAAAACTAAATCGAGCGCCGCATGGCAAAAATTTTCTTTATAAAATTTATTTTTTCCTGCAAAAATTTAACGCTTCCCCTATAAATCCTATCTTTTACCGTGGACCCCCTATTCTTCACCGCTAAATCCCAAGAACTTCCAGAAACATCAAAACCGGTTGGAGCAGCTTGTAGCTACTGTAGGCTACCCAATTCGAGGACCTAATAAAATGAGCGCCGCAGGCCAGATTTTTTTAAGTTCGCTTTTTTCTACGAAACTTACCTTTTTACCTTTTACTGTCTCTCAAATCCCAAGCCTAAAACTGGTTTAAAACCTCAGTTAAATGTCGCGCTCTTCCACAAAAATAGAGAATACAACGAAAGTCAACTCAGGCAGAATTTTGGAAAACATTTTTGATTACGGCTTCTTTTTTGGGATCCAAAAATCAAGAACGACTGATGAAATCATAGATCTCTTTTATCTGTGGCCAGTGCTTCACTTGACCTCTTCTCAGTGCTTACAGATTCGATTTACGTCCCAACCTTGCCTTGCATGTTTTTTTTTAAACCTACTTCTCTGCTAAAATACAAGATTTTTGAGGCCGATTTCGAAAATCTGCCTCTTTCCCCTGTGAGAAAGATTTTGGTACAAACCCGACTGTGAAATTCAAAGTTTGGTAATTGCCTTTATCTGGCAAGCATACGACATACGACTGATATTCTGACAAGATCAAAACAATCAACTAAGACAACGATTCTCTGCGGCATGGGGTGGGGATTTTAGGATTGGCGTCGAACTCGGACCAAAGTTCGGAATTCGGGATATTTACATAGCAAATGATACCGATATTCGTGATTTGGTAAAATGTCGTCGCAATCCGGCCGAAGTTAGGGGTTCGTTGTAACTACCGAATCCTGGCAATGATACCGAATAAATTACCAAATCCCGTTATTATACCGAGTAATTTTGGACCAATAGCCTATTCGGGATTTTGGATAACTACCGAGTCCCAATTATACTGAATAAATTTATAAAATTCGTAGAAACTGGACTGAAGTTCAGGATTCGTCATAACTACCCAATCCTGGCAATTATATCGAACAAATTAACGAACTTCAATATTAATATCAAACTCGCTTTCGGGCTCAGATAGGTTACTCTCTATGTCCAAGGTTTCAATTTAAATTTCTGTACAGAACGCCATATCTAGCCGGAGACACGAGGTCGATTGATAAAAAAACGGAAATGTTCGTCTCGATGTTATTTTCTCATATCAACCTCGATGTCGGAAGTTAACCTTTATGTACTATCGGTTAATTTATATAACTATTCCTTATTTTACAGAAGCCCGTGAAAATGCCTTCCTACAAGCTTCACTACTTCAATTCTCGTGGCCGGGCCGAGCCTGCACGACTTATCCTCGCGTATGCTGGGGCCAAGTACGAAGACGTCAGGATAGCCAAGGAAGACTTCCCAGCTCTGAAGCCAAGTAAGTTCTTCCGCGTATTATGGTAACTTCCTGAACCTTTATTGATTTATTTATGACCCGCTTCCTGAGTAGGCTACAGCAGTGTTTAATACAAAATATATAAAGACTAATCAAAACACTAAACAGAAGAAAATAACTGAACATGTTTACGTTTCTTCGAATGTAATTTACAGGGGAGGGGGAGGAACGAGAGAAGAATTAACGGCTTTTTGCGGAAATGGCTGAGCTACAGGAAGACCCAGTTACCCAATTTCTTGGAAATACGGAAAAAAAAATACCCGCGATCTTCGATTTCCGACGTCGACGAGCCACCGACTGAGCCGAAGCGTTTATAAATATAACACAAACCACTCAAATGGCTCTTTGGCCGGTCGATCCTTGAAACTGAAAAGCACTGGGGTATAAATTTCCTTGAGCCCAAGCTGACTGGGAAACATATGTTGATTGTATGATGTATGAGGAGGCTGATTGATGATTGCAGGTTCTTTTCTTCCCCAACGTTGTCCCTGACGTTCGACAGCCTGACGAGGACCCTTGCCAAGAAGCCGAAATATCGCACCCGAAGCATCGTAGCTGACGTATCCGCTTTATGTATAGTTTGAATACCACTGGGATATATTACCCGAACAAGCAACGCGGAACCAACGTACACCGTACCAGCCTCTCTTGGAGCAAGTGAAGGGTCGTACTAAGCGCTATTTGCACGCATACTTTACCAGATCAACGACATTGTTTAGAGACACAATTAAAAATATGGATTTTAACTTATTAAGTTTTCGTACAACGGTTATATTCAATTTATTTTATTATTTACACTTTATTTACACTTAAGTGTAAGAATTGATGTATTAGTGCCCATTCAGCACTACAGTTGTATCAATGAAACTACAGACAAAATGTCTATTGCAAATTATATTTTTACTTAGTTCACAGAATTCTCAATGGTTTGCGAAAGGTAATGAAATATAGCGCTCTTTGAAATACATTTTAACACAGAAAGCAGCTCCTCGAATAATTAAAATGACTGAACTCTTGCAGCGTTACCTTTTGGTCAGCTTCCGGTTCTTGAGGTCGACGGTAAGTTCCTCCCTCAGAGCTTCACCATCTGCCGTTACCTCGCCCGCGAACATGGCCTTACCGGAGCTGACAACTTCGAAGCAGCCTTAGCAGATGCCTTCGTGGATAGCGTCGGTGATTTGTTAACTGGTAAGCTACACTACACTCTGCTCACCCCCTTCTACTGACAACAAGAACCTCTGATGAGACGACTAGAGGCGTATTCTCGCCGTTCCCCGAGGACTCCACGGGGAATCTAAGGGAATGGCGAGAATAGAGGGAGTCACTCCACGCGGATTCCGCTTCCACAAACAGCGAGAACACGGGGAATGCTTCCAACATGGATTTTGTTGGGAAAAAAATATGCAGTTGACGAGATTAGTCTGAATCCACTTTATTTTTGGTTTTTAATTGATTTTACATTGCACCAACACCAGCAAAAATCGATTCTCCTCCGAATCTGAAAGGGAGTCCTTTTTGATGATGGTGATGATAATCGGAGCATTCCCCGTCCGTGGGGACTCGCGAGAATACGGGGAGTGAGTCACCGGGACAAACAAAAAGGCGGGGACTCCTCAAGTGGAGTCCTCGGGGATCGACTAGAATACGCCTTAGAGTCTTTCCAAGTACGCTATCGGTAAAAAGGGACTCCGCTAGTCGCAGAATTCTGTGTTTTGTCACGGGTTTTTTACTCCTCAAATTCGCAACTGTGATAACACTTTTAGCAGGAAACCGCATAAAAAGCTTTTCGAAGCACCTTTCGGGAAAAGTATATATTTGTTAAAAACTGTACCGTTTTTATATCCCATATTAATACCTCTAATTATTTTAGCTGCCATGCCAGCATACCGCGAAACCGACCCGGTTAAAAGGAAGGAAATCGGAGGTATCTTCGTTCAGGAAAAGTTGATGCCCTTCTTGAAAGTCGCCGAAAAATACCTAACAGAAAGCGGAAGCGGGTTCGTCGTTGGCAAACAGGTAAAACTAACCTTTATCTCGAAGTGCCTTGCTTTTGAATGCTAAAAAGCTCCATTCAGATCCGCTCGCAGGTTCAAGATTTAGGTGCGTAAGAACCAGTTTACTGGCCCTCGCCCCCAAAGATGGTCGGATCGGGAAAATCACCACATTCAAGTCGAACCAGCCAAGAATACTCTAAATGACTAAGTCGCCCTAACGCCCTAACGAGTCAAACTCAACAACTCCTGTGTCAACCAATCACGGCGATCGTTGAGGACAGCTGTGGTGCCGCTTCCGGCTCTTCCTCTAGGCACACGGCGATATTTCATAGACACGAAGAGTTCGCCATCAAGGGTATGGGGCGTCACTTCCTTCTACGGCAATTTTGCATCGGCATGGAGAGTGAGTCATCAGAGTACGGAGCACATAGACGAAAAGTGACGTCTTCTCTACTGCAAACTCGAAAATGCAGCTCATTAAAATATAACACCCCTTTTACCGGAACACCAGTAACTGATCTGGGGTTATACAGAGCGTGTTCCACCCTTCTAACAATAGGAACTACTAGTTACTATTTCCGTTCGAACCTCACGAAAAGTTACTACGCTGACGATTCCAACCTCTCGAAATAATAACTATTTGCTTACCATTCTGGGAAGCGTAGTAATAAGCGTGGTAACTACGCATCTTTGCAACGTGAGTGGTCAGATTCGCCCGTGGCATGATATTTTGCTGGAAAATAGAAAAATCGTTCCACCCTTGACGGCAAAAAGCCACAATTCGTGACGCCGTGTGTAGTAACTACGGTAATTAGGGTGGAACACGCTCACAGTGTAGGAATCGTCCGCGGTAAGCTCTTCACGCGAGTTTTCCTCGAGTACGAAATATAAATTGTTTACCATAGAAAAGGTAAATAATAAGTTTCATTGAAGGATCGAACTACTCAAACCCAGAAGGGATCTGACATCACTGACGTAAAGATACTCGCTTGGTCAAACTAAGGGGGGCAACTGCCCCCCCCCCAGCTGAAAATTAGCTTCTTCGAAACTCTCGTCGAAACTAAGATAGTCCTACAGAATTCAAGCCTTCACAGAAAAAGATCGGTTTTCTTTAGTATACCTTTGTCTTTATGGTAAGATTGGAACACGGAAGCCTTGAAATTTTTATAGCGATATGCATGCGCTATGCAGGGTTAAACACGTCTATGTCAGACGACCGACTAAGTGATGTTTTGGTCATTGATACTCAACCTGAAAAAGCGAAGGAGCTTGACGTCAATCGCGCAGTGGACAATTTCGCGAATTTGAAGAAGCGTCGTTTCGCCTTGGTCGATTAGTAAAATATCTCTTTGTTTCTTTGTTTGTATTACATTTTCTTCTTGAAACAAAACTGCTCCTTTTCACTTGACTTGGGAAAATCGGCTCCTACTTTGCCCCCCCCCCCCCCAGGATCTTGACGAATTACGCCCCTGGCTTGTAGGTCTACTTCTTCATTGCTGTGGTTATGGTAAGCCTATGTTGGATCAAGGAGAGCCAGAGGTTTTGAAAATCGTTACAGAAAGCTCAGGGCTCATTGAATGTTACTTGTCAATATATACTACAGTAGAGGTATGCTTATGTGAACGTCTGCTAACAGTGAACGATCGCCGAAGAAAATACTAAAAGCCAAACCAGGCATTTTTTACTATAAATACTTGTAAGCTTTTCTCACTTTTTGAATATTTTGCTAATTCATGGCTGATAGTGGCTCTACTGACACCTGTTTTTTTTTTATAATTTGAAAAGTTTGCCACGAGGAACGCACCTTCAATGGAGAAGATGGCGGTCCGAACCTGCAGATGCCTCCAAAAGAAGGAGCCTTTTTGTAAATTCAAAATCAAAGAAAGTTAATTGAATTTCTACTTCAAGTTTGTGCCTGGATAACCCTGAAATAGTTGGCTCTTAGCTGATATCAAGTTTGTTATTTTTCTTTTCCATTTTACTTTTTTATACGCAAGTAACAAAGCCAAGGTAGCGGAACAGTTAAAAAAAAGTGTTCAAATAAGTATATGTCTACTATACATTTTGGTAGCAAGCCTAGTGGCCCTATTTACGGATTCCAAAACGGATTCTCCGTCCCTCCAGCCGCAGGGACCATACAATCATGAAGTGGAACTTCTCCCTCCTTATTACCCCCCCCCCCTCCCCCGTGCTAAAAAAAGATGAAGAACTAGATTCTTCCCCGCTCTACCCGCCCTCGAACGCGGGCGGCTCCAAATTATTAACTGCAACTAGTGGAAGCGAAATGGTACAGACAGAAAATAACACCGAGGCGAAAATAAATCGTCGCGGCTCTTTTTCATGCCTCCATACTCGAAATCATTAAAATTTCTCAATCACAAGATACTTCATTTTTCAACAATAAAAAAGAAAAGAAAATAACAATAATCGTAGTAATAACAATAATGTTGCATAACAAAACGTTTGCCGCTACATACCTCGAATTAACTGGGAATAATTAATCAGACCAGAGTTAAAGCAGTAACCATATTTTCGCTAAAGGTCCAACAATTTTTGAAACCTATCAGTAAGCAGTATACTACCTTTATTGTGTCAAAGGCTAGCAATTTTAATGTGATACGAACAAACTATTTTTCAGTTGACCTGGGCTGACATCGTGATTTTCAACTTCCTCGACGAAGCAGTGGCACGCATGGGTGCTGCGACGCTTAACCCCTTCCCCAAAGTGACAGCACATCACCAAAAGATCGCCGCGATTCCCGCTATCAAGAGCTGGATTGAGTCCCGGCCGAAATCCGAAAACTAAACATTATCGGGACAAAAGTGGACATTTTATCGTTCGAAATTACATTATATTAAATTACGATATGTATGACTTAAAAAGATTCTATAAAGCGGGCTAATAAAATGCTACGTGATTCGATGTCACAGCCAAACCCGAAATACTCTATTTGACCAAGTCCAAAACACGCCAGTGAACCTCGGGGAGAGCGAGAAACGTCGCCCGAACGAGGACTCGATCCTATGCCAACCAATCAACGGCGTTCGTTGGGGATAGCTTTGGTGACGCTTCCGGCTCTTCCCTAGGCACACGGCGATACTTCATCGGCACGAAGAGTCCGCCATCAAGGGTATGGGGGATCACTCACTTCATCCCTGCCCTTGGGTAATACGACCATGCAAATGTCGGTAATACGAGCAAGCATACAAAAACATACGGCCAAGAACAAATAATCTAATAGGACCTCCGTCTCCCTATCTCTGTAATACGACCATGCGGAGTCGAAATAACCCTACCCGATGCAAACGACCGGAAGAGGAGATACGCAGAACACCATACTTTGTTACCTCTACAAACACCTATATCGCAGTAGTACCCGCAGAAGGATACGAACGCCGTCTGACTCGCCCTTTGCATCTGATTGGTTGTACTGCATCGTCATGTCCAACTCGCTACTGACCGGGTTCTCTACCCCTGCAGGCATCATACAGTTTTTCATCTGTTCATCTTTCATCTCCACTCAGTTTTATCGGGGTATCTATGGTCGCTGCATGGGGCCACAGACGGAGGTTCTATTATATTGTTTGTTCTTGATACGGTCAAAGAAGAACAAGGCTTGAGAAAAAGTGTTCTGCTAAAGAGAATTCGGACAAAGGTGGTGCCAGGGATCTACAGATGCCCAATTTCAGGCGCAGTGCTTTATTGTCAGTATCCTCCAACGGAAGGGCACTAATGCCGAAAAGGAAAGGTGCATGTTCCTTGAATAGCTTTTGTCAGCCGGTACATGCTAAGTTCGAAATTTCGCTCAGGCAATGATTCCTCCCATTGTTTTCGTGGGTCGTAGCCCGGGAATGAGTCAAGTTTTCTTTCCGCATCTGTGTCCATATGGGCAAGAACTTTTTAACCTACTGTGTAAAACAAGCAAAAAACATCCACCTTTCCTTTCTCGTAGTGCAACCCTGCTCGCACCTTGCAATACTCTATAACTTGCGTTTTCAGCTATTAGCGTGTTTGCCTCGAATCCGAACACGTTGCGCTATCACCCGTTCTTAAGCATTGTCCAAATAGGTGTTGTAAGGTGTATTACGGCGTATAAGGCTTTTTAAAGATTCCTCTTTTTCTCGGGGCGCGCTGTAATAAGGCGAATAAGGAAAATGGAGCTCGGCTCTATTCTCCCTTATCCCGAGCCAACCAGATCGCTTGGTTGGTTCCGCAAGCGGGCCGAGGAGAGGAGCAGCGTCATCAGCGTTGCCACGGGAAGCACTAAAGTTCTACTTTGTTGGAAGCTGAAGAAACAAATTTTCTTCAAAAGAACACATTTTGTTCTGTTACGACTGCTTACTGCTAGTAAGAGGACCAATGCTGTTCATCCGTTATTAAATTTATTCATGAGAACCTCTCGGGTTCCTATTAGAACAGGCGTGTATATTAAGACGTAAACATCGCGCATGGCGCTATTCAGCTTATTACACCTATTCGGACAATGCTTTAGAGCTGGTGCCCTGCATAAGAGAACCCGGAACAGGATTTGGTACTCTACCAAATCCGTTTGTGTTTGGATTCGGTGTTAAACTCGAAAGAAACACGGGAGCTAAAACGCTTGAAGCCACAGAATACGGAGCCCGTGTTTGGATACGCACTGGATGTGCTCCGTAAAAACGACTTGTGACGAACACAAGTTGAGAATCGCGAGCCTGAAAACGCAACTCTATACGACAGTCCGAACCACGCCAGTCAACCTCGGGAAGAACAAGAAACGTCACCCAAACGAACCCTTTAATTGATCTAAATCCTGTGTAAATCAATCAACTACGTTTGTTGTGATGTTTCTGACTGTTCGCTGGGACTCGGCAATTCTTCATCGGCACGAAGACTTGGTCACCAAGAGTATTCTCGACACTATGAGCGCTATTAAGGATGATTGTGACGGTCGGAAAATGTCCACTAGTTTATGCACCGGCCGTTTTCACAACTTTGGCTTAAATTCGCTTCACGTCACGGAGTTGTTTTATGAGTTCTAGAAGGCGGATCTACGACGGGATTGGAAACAGATCTCAGAAATTTTTATAGCCAGACGGCTTTGGATAAATATTCTATATGACTAAAGGAGGGTTTTCGCGAGATCTCGGAATCACTTTCCGATGAGCATAGCGCATCGCGAAAACTGTGCGAAAGCGATTCTTGGAATAACTTTCCACTTTCCCGCTGGACTGATCACGAAAACGCATGGAAAGCTGATATTGCCGAGAAAATGTTGAATTACAAACTTTTTCGAATATATATGGTTCACTTAACGTTTTTTTTATTCTCATAATAACTCCATCGAAGTCACCTTAATTACGATTGCCATTTTTTTTTTATTAGGGACACTTGCACTGTTTATTCTCCACACCTTTGAATTCCCGCCGAAACATTCAACTTTCCGCGGAGCTTTCCACTACCCTCGTGAAATCACTTTCCGGGAAAGCTGCTTTGGTTTCCAAAGCGCAAAAACCGGGTTGGAAAGTTCGAGGAAAGTGATTCCGACTTTGCTTTCCAGCTCGCGAAAACCCTCCTTAAGTCCAAAACACGCTAGTGAACTTTGTGAAGAACGAGAAACGTCGCCGTTACGACGATTCAGATCCTGAGTCTACTAATCAACCAGTGTTTGTTGGGGAGAGCTGTGGTGACGGTTCCGATTCTTCACTAGGCACGCGGCGGTTCTTCGTCGGCACAAAGAGTTAGTCATCGAGAGTATTCCTACCGCGTATCGAGAATTTGTTTTGAACGCGAATTCGAGAGAGCACCAGAATCGCCCTTTACCGAAACCTAGACTGCAATCTAGATACACAAATGCAATCGAGAATAAATCCAGACTGTATACAAAACTATGTTCTATGTGTTTGTGTTTCAGCACTTTCTTTACGAATTAAAGTGAGTTACCAGCTCACAGTTACCTCCAATGCCCTCTGAATAATAACCCGAACACAGGATTAGGGTCATTCTGACTGATGACTTCCGCAGACTTGGAATTCATTATTCAGAAGCTGGCCAAACTTCCTACACCCTCCATTTACAAACCCAGCATCCCCCACTTTGAAGTATTCTAAACGCTTCGTCGCTCTGCCAACCGCAACTTAATCCTTCTCCACTCTAGAGAAGCACTCTTCCACCTCTTCTTTACTCAAGGATAAAATGGGACAATTACTGTAGAGCTTTCAAAAATCTGGGGATAGAGTGGGTCAGCCCTCTGAGTAATAACACGAAAACAGTTAGGGTTTAGACACACGATTGTCATTCTGACTGATGACTTCCGAAGACTTACAATTCATTATTCAGAAGCTGGCCAACCTTCCTACACCCTCCATTTACAAACCCAGCATCCCCCACTTTGTAGTATTCTAAACGCTTCATCGCTCTGCCAATCACAGCTTGATCCTTCTCCACTCTCGAAAAGCACTCTTCCACCTCTTCTTTACCCAAAGGATAAAATGGGATAATTACTGTAGAGCTTTCCAAAATCTGGGAGTAGACTGGGTCAGCCTCAAAAAACTGTCGAACTTCATATGTGGTATCCTCAAAACTTTTCTCTTTGCTTTTCTCACTTTCAATAACTTCATCCCCATCAGCAGTGGTCATTAGAATTAAAATTTTTCTTGAAGGACACACAGGGTTTATGCTCGAAACCATGTTAATAAATTCTGTGAAGGGTTGAATCTGATCCTGCACCAAATATTCAAGGTTTTCTATGACTATGAGATTCCGGCCACAACAGCTCAACTTGTTCAAAACGTTCGTATAAGCATTATGCAGCTTTCCCACTTCAGAAAGGAGAGGGACAGCTAATAGGAACTTATGCTGAGAAGGCCACGATTTATAAACTACAGAAGCTGTCATACTTTTACCCACACCCTGTGGTCCACATAAGATACTGATCATGGTGTTCTCATTTAGATCAGTTAATAAACTCTGAAGTTCGTTCTTTGTATGTTTCTGGCCAACAATTAATGTGAGATGTTCATTAATTTTGGTCAAATTTAGTTGACTCTCTTGCTCTAAGTAGCACTTGTAACTGTTGTAGCTTCCACTAAATTTGTACACAACAAATGAAGCTAGGGCGACAGCGAGGAATTTCCATGCTAACACAAAATGAACTGGTGCAGATATCTGAGCTTCTGGCAGGCTTTTAGATGCCCGAGTGTGTATGTTAGTCTCCTTGGAGTAGACACTCAGCCTGTTGAAGTTTGGTGTTGGTGACCTGAGCATAATCTCTTTTCCTTTTCCATCCACCTTGCCTATTCTCAGTTGTTTAACAGTGGATACTTCGTCATGGCTGGACATTTCAAGCAATAATGAACTGCCTACAAAAAAATAAGGTCATAAAAGGAAGAACCAAATAACCGCCAACAGGGTTGCGGTACTCGACGGTCTTGACGAATCCCACAACGATAAGTAAGATATCAACCTCTTTTTTCGGATGTGCATTTCAAATCGAAAACCAAAAATATAACGAAAGAACATAAATCTGAAAGTGTTTATTTCAAAATTTCTTTACTGTAACGCCGAAAGCCTAAACCCTAAGAAAACGGCCGAACTGGAAGCCCTTTCGTCTTCGCTGAAGTCGTCAGTTATGGCTATAACCGAGGTCCATCGACAAAATGATGATTTGTTGAAGATTGCTTATTATAGAATGTTTCTGAAACTTCGACCCGATGACCACCCACTAGGTAAGAAAGGGTGCGGTGATACTGCTTATATACATAGCTATACAAGCTAATGTAATCGAGATGCCTTGTCTGGATAAATTTGATGAGATAATGTGGATAAACCTTAAGCTTAAGCGACTTCACGTGCAAGTATACTGGCATCTTATTTTGCATTTTTTGTTATTCACCCGCGCAAAATACGTTCAATCGTTCTGCACTTCTGTAGAAAGTAAAGTTAAGTTCCGACTACGTGTCTGGGAAGTACCCGAACAGCGGTATATTTATAATGGGCGACGCAAATGACCTTAGGCTAGACCACACAAATAGAAGCTTAAGTTGCGTTTTTTTGGATGCAGTTTCGGCCTAGTTTCGCTTAACAGCCGTTTTATTTGTCCATTCCATTTGCTGTAGTTTCGAACCTGAAACTACGGAGCTCAAACTACAAACTACCTCGCAGACGTAGTTTGGTGTAGTTTGACTTTTCGGAAACAAGAACTCAATAAAACGCAAGTAAGACAAAACAAGAGCCAAACTACAAACTTTGACAAAACAGAAGTGAATCCAAAAAAAACGCAACTTTACGTCTAAAGCAGATGGTGAGAATTCTAACCACTAAAGGTGGGACTACTTTAGATGTAATGTGTATCAATATGCATGATTTATACCAAAAGACTGTGTCTGGATCCCGCTCGGTGGTAGTTACCATTATACTCTTGAGCTAAATCCCGTCAGCAGTTTTAAAGTTACATATAAGACTACAGTAACCACTTCAAGACGGATTACCGACGAAGAACTGCTAACGTTTGAATACTGGATCTCAAGCGAAAGCTGTGATCAAGTCTATAACGCTAAGGATCCTGAAGATAAGTCAACTCTTTTCCAGGAGATTCTGCTTACCAAATACAAAGAATGCTTCCCGGGAAAAATTTCAAAGCATTTTTCATCTGATCGCACATAAATTACCAAGCATTTAAAAAGCTTGATTAAGGAAAAAAGGCGCCTTTTCCAAGAAGGCAAACGCGACCAGGCCTCGAAGCTCAAAAATAAGCTAAGAAAGATGACTAGACAAGCTGCTTCATTTTACAACAAAAATGTAAGCGGTCTTTTCAAATCTAAACGGTCACAGTGGTATAAACATGTAAAAAATATGACTGGTTTGACGAAGCAAGGAGTTGAAAACTGCTAACAATCTGAACGCCCTTCTCGTGCAGTCTCTACCACCTCTACCAAAAGAAGAAATCCCCCAAGCACCCCCCGATTTTACGGATTTTTCCATATTACCCCTAGTGAAGTATTAGCGAAACTTAAAAAATTAAAAAGAACTAGTGTAACCCCAGTTGATCTACCCGTCGATTTAATAAAAGCTTTCCCAGATAAAATATGTAACCACATATCTCATATTTATAATGGGATAACAGAAACGGGTGAATATCCTTCAATTCGGAAAAATGGTTTTGTTACCCCATACCGAAGAAGGAGGCACCTAATGATTTACAGGTGTTCGTCTGATAAGATTAACGCCAGTTTTAGCACATTATCCGAGCAGTTTTTGACATCCTGGTTGAAAGGTCATATAAGTACTCGAACTTATCGACACAAGGCAGTTCGGAAATCTACCACGGAGATCTACAGCCCATTATTTGATAAGTCTGATCGACGAGATCCTTAGAAATCTCCAACTGCCTGATCGATGGCTTAACCTTATTGCTATTGACCTGAAAAAGGCTTTCGACCTAATGAGGCACAGTGCACTTTTGCAAAACTGATGAATCAGTTCAAAGTAGAACCATTTTTGGCGCGAATTGTGGCTAGTTTCCTTTCCGATAGGACCCAACAAACTAAGTATAAATCGACGTATCCGGCTACTCTACCTATTTTCTGCAGTGTGCCTCAAGGAACCCTGCTTGGGCCACTAATCTTTTTGGTAATGGTGAATGACCTTGCCACTTCTTCACCTGATCGCTGTGAATACGTCGACGACCTGTCCCTTCATGAAATGTGTTTTAGGAACATTAAAAGTAGCGCTAAATTTCTTATAGACGAGATTTGCGAGGAAGCAGCGTCTGGGGATATGACAGTTAACATGGTTAAAACAATGTGCTTATAGTAAACTTCCTGAAGACCAGACCTGAGTTCGAACCATAACTCTCTGAAGAACATTTCGTCGACAAAATAAAACTTCTGGGCGTATGGATCTCGGCGGACATGAAACGGCATGATCAGGTAGAAGTGATGCTCAAAAGAGGTAACTTGGCAATTTTGTACCTGAAACTGCTGGCAAGGTATGGCGCCCCCCCCCCCCCTGAGTATTTACTGCGAGTTTATATCTCATTTCTCCGACCGGTACTGGAGTACTGTTGTCCCGTCTGGCATTTTGGGCTGACGCATGAGCAGTCGGACTCGTTAGAGAGGATTCAATATCGAGCCCTTTTAATTGCTTCTAAATCCCCAAAGGTGCCTTATTTAACTCTTCTTAATAAGTTTCATCTAAAACCCTTTCCCAACGCCGCGAAGCCCTGTCATTTAACCTTGAAAAGAAATCCTACAAGACCCAACCCTAAGCCCCATCCTGCCTTCTGATTTCGCGCAATTTGAGTCAGGCCTGTCCGAGCAGCTTCGCAACCGATTCCGGTAATACAACCGGTCACATGCTCTCATGCTCGGTATCAGCGTAGCTTCGTGGCCGTGCCCTCATTCGTGAGCCGGCTCAATTCTGAAGCAGTTTAATCAACTGCCAGAATAAATATATGTCTCAATGATCTTTTGTTCTTTAAATTTAATTAACCTATATTGCGGTCTGAGTATCTTTTTTGTTGTTGTTGTTGTATTTATTCATTTTATGTTTGACGTCATTTTTATCTTGATACAATTATTTTTGTTGACAAAAAAAAAAATTCGGCTAGTCCGTGAATAGTTTGAAAATAAGCTGAATTGAACTGAACTGAATTAAACCAAGTACTGACATAACCACTGAAAGCTAGATATTTGAGGTCACTAGTGCAAACAGAAAATGTCTTTATTGTGCTGTTCTATTTTACCAAACCACACGAGGCCTGAACGAACTACCTGAGCTCCTGTGAGGGCAGGAAAATTGGACAGCTCTTAAAGGACCTGTCGCACCAATAATGCCTATGCATCCTACTTCCGTAACAGCACCCATTAGTGCTTAAACCCGGAAACGGAAATGTCACATGTTAAATTCTGAACCCGATAACGACACCTCACTAACCTTTGCACTTGTCGCGATTCACTAGTTTCCATGCGCATTATGCTCCAAACGAGTGTTCGCGTCTCATATTATGGATCCGTAGGCTATTATGTGTTATAAATTTTGCTGAGATTTTGCTAGGAATCAATGGGCCTGGTAAAAGGCTTGAAAAAGACAAGTCCGTGGATAATTAATGAAAAGCAGAGCCTAGCTTTACAGTATTCAGATATTTTTGAATATTCGAACATATACAGAAAATAATGCAAATGTGTGCTTTAAATGCAATCAATAGCTCTTGATGAGCTGATCAAAGTACATGCAATCGATTTTTTGGTACAGAAATTCCTTCATGAGATACATCATTCTGAAAGTATCGAGGGGTTGACAACTCTAGTAGTCGGGTACACACTGAAACCAAAAATAGGCCGATCCCAATTGTGACACATGTAGGGGACTTGCAAGCAAAAAAGGGCTGTTAGACCATAATCATCTTCGATGATAAGAGGTTTGCAACTTTTGCTAGTTGGTGCACCTATTCTTCGTTTCTGGTATATTTGGCGGTAAGAACGATTCGGTTTCTGACAATAAGACGTTTAGGGGACCTGTCATTAGCAATCGACTGATAGGCTATAATTATCTTAGGCGACGAGGGGTTTCCAACTTTTACTAGTTGGTATAGGCCTACCTATTATTTGTTTCGAGTGTATTTGATGTCTATCACAGGGAGAGCGACTTGTAAGTACGTAAGTACGAATTAGTTGCTAGAGGGGGTTCACGAGAGGCTAAAAATGTCTGCATATTGGTTCACATTTTATTCGATCTCTATAAATCTGAGGGTAAGAAAATTCGTCTCCATGGTCTATCATTGTAACCTAAGTGTTTACACAACAGGTGCAAATGATAATGTAAAACAATGAGTTATTTATGCAATAATTGATAGGGTGTCATCTATGGTATTTCGATCCTGAAAAGTTACAGAGAGCTTTACAATATCAACTAGATTATATAAGATAATGTTCCACATTTTCATTCTTCACAATGTCTACGATTGGAAAGGATGAAGTTCAACTGGCTGCCAAGTCAATTTAGTCCCTTCTTCCGATATTCATTTGTTGTTGGTTTTTCAACACTGAGGAATAGCCTTTGGTCATACGACCACCAATTGTGTTCTTCTTGGAACATACCGTTTTGAAAGCTTCGATGGGTTGACAGCTTCAGCACTTAACCGACTAGAACTGTATCCCAACTCTTGACTTGGCTTGGTAGGGTTATTGCAGTGTTACCCCCTGCCCCATCAAACTAAAGGGGTTTGTAAGTATTTTGGCAGATAACTAACTGAACTGATCAAAGGAGTGATTCTGAAATCACAAATAAGACAACAGTCCTGTTCAGGACACAAAATTCACAAAGGGCACAGAGGATCTGCTGTTCAACTCCTTCCTGAAACCGTCTAAATCCCAAAATATTCCTCGTATTAACCTTGGCAAAAAGTAAAGAAACCTTATTCATCAAAATGATAGCAAATGTTCCGTCATCTCAACAATGCCAACACACACTGGATGAGATAATTTGGAGTTTGGTTTAAACCATAAGTGTGCCTTCTTTCACCAAACATCCAATGGTTGGTCCTTATTTGAAAAATACAATTCTGACTCTTTCTTTAGAGAATTTTTTTGTGTTGAAAGTTCAAGCATTCATACCCTCATTTCAAGGTTCAAGGTTTACTATTAACAACTGCCAAAAACCAAAATAGTACACAGGACTTTAACACTGACTAAATATCACTTGAATGCAAAATTATTTTGGGGTTTGAACTGGTCTGAACCAGAGAAAACTTCTTTGGTACAACTGAAGCTGAAGACGAAGGAACTTATCTAAAAAAGTGGTAGGCTACCATACTATAAAATAAAGCAAGAATAAGAGTCAAAATAATGTTTCCAATAAGTTAAAGGTTCAGAATAGACTGAATAGTTACAGAAGCCCAACAATTCAGTCTCACAGTCAAAAGTCATAGGTCTTGCTACACTAAATTATTTTGGTCATACACGTTTCAACACTTGTGTAGAAATAACAGAGATTATGGTGATCTGGACAGTCATGCACAAATCCTCAACTTTTGGGCATGGTGCCCCAACGTCTGAGCATGCCTGGACGTAAGGGCATGGTGCCCATACGTTGGGGCACCATGCCCTGGAGCATGGGCATGGTACCCCTGTGAAATTTGGTTAAACTGAGACTGGCTGCATACCTAAGTAGGGCCTTCTTCCTGTCCTAGATCAAAAGATACCTGAGTTTACTCTCTATCCAACCTCATTTTCCCATTTTCAAAATGTTAGAGCACTTCCAAGATACATAGAGTTTTTTGGAGGTTACTTCTTTTCTAGTGGGTTTACTCTAATGCAAGTAAAAGGCAAACAATCTAAATGAATCTGGAAGGTAAGGAAATTTAATTCCTAAAGGAAGAAAATTAAAAGCTTACCACATCCATTCTACCTAGCGATGACTACCTGAGAAGGATAGAGTAACATAGCGGTGACAACCTGGAAAAGGACTGAGTAGCCTAGTGGCAACTACCTGGAAAAGGATAGACTAAACCCACTAGGAAAGAAGTGGCCTCCACAAAACTCTATATATCTTGGAAGTGCTCTAACATTTTGAAAATTGGAAAATGAGGTTGGATAGAGAGTAAACTCAAGTATCGTTTGATCTAGGACAGGAAGAAGGCCCTATTTAGGTATGTAGCCAGTCTCAGTTTAAACAAATTTCACAGGGGTACCATGCCCATGCTTCAGGGCATGGTGCCCCAACGTATGGGCACCATGCCCTTACCTCCCGGCATGCCCAGACATTGGGGCACCATCTGGGGCACCATGCCCAAAAATTGAGGATCTGTGCATGACTGGATCTGGAAAGCTTGGAGAGCTTAAAGAAAGCTCATTTGCAACTTTGGCTAAAACTCACTTTGCTTAGCTGTTCTCATGCTCTGCTAGTTTACACCAGCACTTGGAAAGCAAATCCACTTCCCAAGTGGAAAGTGGCATCAGTCAGGGAGATGTTGTAAAGGTGCAACTGAGGCACAACGACTTTCTGTTTGTTCTTGGGATCTGCAGACTCTCTCTTTGCTTTTCGGAATGAATCCAAGAAATCACCAGAATCTCCCTTTATTTGCTTTCGTTACGTAGGGTGCAAACTCTCTACTGAAATTAGTAAGACAACAGACTCTGATCTTTACCAAAACTTCAAAAGGCTAAAGGATCATTTACACGGTGGGTATTTTTCCCCGGAGACGAGACGGGAAAGTTTTCACACGGTACCCGGGTATTTTTCAAGGGAGGGTACTTTCATGTGGCAATAAATTCCAAGGTTGTTAAGCTCAGGGTATCTCTCTACAATGGAAACTAACATGTGTCCATCTGAATGGCTTCTTATATGGACATTATCAAAATTATTGCTCGAAAATCTGATTTTGTTGTTGCTGACGGCGAAGAATACCCTTCGACAAACAAATACCCGGGTAAAAAGGTCGCAAAATTGAAGTCCAAAATACCCGGGTATTTGTTGCTGTTGCGGGGAAAAATACCCACGGAGTACGGGTAAATACCCTCCGTGTAAACGTAGCTTTAGAAGTAAAGTAACACAGCATACTTGATTTGATTTGAAATTTCCGCCCGGGTATCTTGTACTAAACGACAGTTTCTTCACTCATCTAGTAAGCTGTTCACGAATCTGGTACTTGTGTACTTCCCGCAGCACATGTCTACACACACGGTTCTAATTTCAAACTTTGCTTTTCGTGCTTTTTTTCAGTCAGGCAAGCTTTGAAATATGGTAAGATAAATAATATCAGAGGCATACGTTAGGATTGATTGTTACCCATTATGCAACAGGTGTTTCAATTATAAATATTCCTTCAGCCCAAGCTGACTGAGAATCATATATGATGATGGTGCAAAACGGATATGTCAGCTGAATTTTATTAGAGCTACATTGCAGCGCTTCTTGGCAAGGGTCCTCTTCAGGCTCAAAACCGCTCAAGTTGGAAATATGAACTTGTTTTTCCCAGAAGTTTGTATTTCCAAACTGGAGCGGTTTTGAGCCTGAAGAGAACCCTTGCCAAAAAGGGCCCAAATATAGCTCTAATTAAATTCAGCTGATGTCATTTTGTACTATCAAATATGTTTTTCAAGTTCTTAGTTAAACACGATAGTTGTATTTTTACGATACCGTGGTCAAAAGTCGTTTTCGCTTGAAGTCAAAGGCATTTATTTTTAAGTTATCATGGTATCCGGCAAGGTACAGTGGTATCTGATATTCAGATACCATGGTAACTGCAAAAAAGACTCTAAACGGTGGTATCAGATATCATGGTAACTGAAAAATGTAGATCCAGCTACCATGGTAACAGGCAGAGGCGTTACTAGCCAAAATGTTTGGGGGGGCAAGGTATTTACCAACTGGGTGGTCATTTTTACTGACTGTTTTTGCAGACAATTTGACTGTTTTTGCAGAAAACTCGCTGTTTCAAGAATAAAACAACTGTTTTGATCGTCTGATTTAAAAAAAAATGACTGTTTTAAGAAAATATTGGCTATTTCTGTGAAAAATCAACTTCTTTTTAGGAAAAACCAACTGTTTCCAAGAAAATAATTTACTGCCTTTATGGAAAATCTTTGTTTTTATTTGTTAATCAGTTGTTTTTTACAGACTGACCAACAACATTTGGGGGGGACATCCTCCCCTTCCCCCCACTCTACCACAGTTCCCTGATTTTGGGAAAGCCCATGCCAAATGCTGGGTATATCTAGCATTTGGCATACCCTATGCCTAATGCTGGATAGGCTATGCCAAATGTTGGATACTGGAACCTAGTAAAATATTGATGATTTGAGTGAAGCTCAGAAATCAACCAATCAGAATTCATCCATAGTGGGGTAGGTCAGTGCTAGGGTACCAACACCTATCCAGCGTTTGGCATAGAGTATCTAGCATTAGGAATACGCTATGCCAAAGGCTAGATATACCGAGTAGACAGGCTAGCCTTGCCTTAATAATGTGCAGGAGTCTAATTTGAATGTTTGTTGACTTTGAACTTTGCTATTTCATGCACTTACTGTGACTAAAGTTAACTGCCACTTAGCTAAAGTAGGTAATTAAGGGTCTCTGAAAACACCTGAATAGGTATTTTGGATCTTCATTCTACAATTTAGCCCGAAATTGCACTGTTCACATTTAAGTAACTGTTCAAATAAGCATACCTCTTCTGTATAGATTGGAACGATGGACAGAATTCTGGATCTGTGCTTTATCTGTGTCTTCCATTTGAGTAATGACCTGAATCCTGAAAATCAAAAATAGTTTCATTCAAGATTTGGAAGACAGCTTTGTGCAACTTGGTCTTGAGCAATCCTTTATGCTACTGGTCCAATTTTTTTGTTTTACTCAGGAAAGCTTTGGGAACCATTGCCATCATGCATGGCTGGTACTAGATCAGTCACTTGTCACTGTTTAGATTATAGACCACAGTCAACCAAGTAAAAGACAGACCTACATAAACTGTAAAAAAATATTGCGTATAAAGATTAAAGTTAACTGCAGTATTTGCCACTTGGATTACTCTTATCTCTATGCAGATAAGATTAATACCAAATAGAGATAAGATGAATCTGAGTAGCAAATACTGCAGTTAACTTTAATCTTAATACGGAGGGACTTTTTACGGTGTATATGGCTCACTAGGAAATTCAGGAGCACTGGAATAGGAAGGCTGCTTCTAACTTCATTTGGTCCTGACAACCGTAGCCTAAGTAAACAGTGATATGGCTGTTCTCTGTGTGAATCGGTTTGTCATGTTTTTTTGCAGCCAAAATCCAAGACCAAAGGTAACACCCCAGCAGAAAAGCTGAAGCTCATTCATCCACAGAGTCGTAAAGCACAGCAGATGCAAAGGAAGGTCCACAGGTAAAGTAGATCATCACATAACTATGGGCTTGAACTACCATAATGAACCCTCCCAATATACCACCCTCTCTCTGCAAAAGTGGCAGACTGTCCACTTTACAACACATCAAATCCCTTCTTTCCTCCCTTCCAAATCCAGTTTAAAGGATGGCTACAGGATGGAAAATCCTTCAATTGCTCAAAGCTACAATAAATTAAGGTAAAGTATCAGGCAGTAGAGGGAAATCAAGTCATTGTGGCGCTGAGTTCCAAAATTGGATGTTACTTACTTGATGTAGACCTAGGTATTTTTGTACAATGACATCATCACTATTTATATTAAAGCATAAGAATGGATGAATGAATGAATCTTTTTATTTACCCACTTCTATAAAATAGAAATATTGGAGTACATAGAGAAAAGAAAGAAAACAGTTTAAATTAGATAAAAATTTACACTTCAAACAGATTACACTTCAGACAAACGGGCAAGACCGCGATGCGGAGAAAACGTCGCGACCGACAGATTCCTATGCAGCTCGTCAAGTTTAACAGTCATATTTGTTACTGAATTTTTGTTATCATTTTTCGGTTTTTGTAGGAATGTAGGAGGAATGTACAGCAGCGGAAGTATGCGATTCGAATAGCAGCTACATCCTTTTTCTTCAACAGGGGGTAAAGTCCAGAAAGGTAAAGGACCGAATGGTCACAGTAAGTGGCGAAGAGCTTGGCAAGAGCTCCCCGGTTATATTTTCCGCGGTTGGCAACGATTTTAGCATATGCAGACTGAATTTTGGTTTTAGTATCAAGAACTGGAAATGTACCTTTACTGTTTTCCCACACGAACTAAATAAAAAGAATTGAGAAATTGGAAAGAAAAGGTGCTGAAAACGTAAGATAGTCAAGATAGAAAAATCCATCTCCGCAATTTTGAAACGTATCTTTGGATCAATCACAGGCCACATTAGACTTTTGTTAGTTTTGTTTTCCTATGAGTGATGATGGCGGTAATATTTCTTGAATTTCTTTGTTCCAAGTGACCAGGATGAAACGTAAAAAGTGGGTAATAACAAAATTAACGAACCAAGCTACGTACCAGAGGCGTTACTAGCCAAAATGTTTAGGGGGGGGGGGGCAAGGAATTTACCGACTGGCTGGTAATTTTTACCGACTGTTTTTGCAGAAAAAAACCACATTTTCGAAAAACCGACTGATTTACAGAAAAAACGACTGTTTTGACGAAAAATCGACTGTTTTAATGGAAAAAAATCAACTGTCTTGACGAAACAGTACAGTTTCTCGATCTTCTAAAGATCAGAAAAAGTGTTCTTACTTTACTACTACTTGAAGCAGACAAGTATAATTTGACGCCCATTATGTTGTAAAAGCGACTAAATTAACGAATGGACAGCATTTATCGTCGAACTAACAATAATCAGTCGTAACAGAACAAAACGTGTTCTTTTGAAGAAATGTTATTTCTTCGAACTTCCAACAAAGTATAAAATTAGTCAGACTTTAGTGCTTCCCGTGACAACCCTGACGACGCTTCGCCTTTCCTCCGCCCGCTGGCGTAACCAACCAAGCGATTGGCTCTGCATAAACTCGGGTCGCCTTAAAGTTTGACTGAAAAGCCAACTTATTTTTGTATCATTTAACTGAAGACACAGCATTATTTTGATTGTGTTAAGGGATTTTTTATTTTTCACTATTTGCTCTAGTAAGACGTTCGAATATCTACGGCCATCCTCACAACGCAAAATTCTACTATGACGCTGAAAATTTGAATCTCAATACAAACGCGGCTTTTCAGTGGCGAGTGATCATCTTGCGGAAGGTAGCTCACTGCGTGAAGACTTCGTAAATCGTTTTCGTCAACCATACAACAAAGGTACAAGTGCATAGAGGTACACAAATCCGACAGGCAAATTCCACTGAAGGAAAATCGATTATTCGTTTTCAAGCCGCTTTAAGTGAATAAGTGATGGGTAACTAGATTGTCCTATCTCAGCCCTTTTCGGTCAAACTTTAACGCCTTATTACAGCGCGCCCCGAGGAAAGAGGAACCTGTATAATTAGTACACCTTGTCAGGGTTTTCGTGAGCTGGAAAGCAAAGTCGGGATCACTTTCCAATGGTTTTCGCGCTACTTCGGAAAGTTGCCGAACTTTCCAACCCGGTTTTCCCGCTTCGGAAACCGAAGCAGCTTTCCCGGAAAGTGATTCCACGAGGATAGTAGGAAGTTTCGCGGAAAGTTGAATGTTTCGGTAGGAATTTCAGAGATGTGGGAAAAAAACAGTACAAGTATCACTAATAAATAAAGAAAATATTTGATGGTGGAAAACGGATACGTCAGCTGAATTTTATTGGAGCTATATTTCGGCCCTTCTTGGCAAGGGTCCTCTTCAGGCTCAAAACCGCTCAAGTTGGAAAAACGAACTTGTGGGAAACACAAGTTCGTTTCAAGGTGTTTCCCACAAGTTCGTTTTTCCAACTTGAGCGGTTTTGAGCCTGAAGAGGACCCTTGCCAAGAAGGGCCGAAATTAAGCTCCAATAAAATTAAGCTGAAAATCCGTTTTCCACCATCAAATATGATTCGCAGTCAGCTTGGCTGAAGGAATATTTAAATAAAGAAAAATGGCAAGCGTTATTTCGGTGGCTTCGATGGAATAGATGAGAATCAAAGAACCGTTACGTGAACCATATTTATTAGCATTAGTTTGTAATTTAACATTTTCACGGCGATGTCAGCGATCAGTTCAGCTGGAAAGTGGAAAGTTATTCCAGGAATCCCTTTCCCACAGTTTTCGCGATGCGCTTCGCTCGCCGGAAAGTGATTCCGAGATCTCGCGAAAACCCGCCTCTTATTACACCTATTTGAACAATGCATTTACCTTCTAGACAGATCCGTCAAAAGAAGCAGAGGAAAGAAACCCATCAGAAACAGAACCTAGTAGGAGGCAAAGTTTTATGGTTTCAAGAGAATCTGAAGGAGGGAAATGAGTCTTGCACAGTGGAAGAAACATTGGAACTTATAGAGAGGTAACGGTTTGCACCCCCTATGATGACTGTTTCGGGTCCATAAATCGATCCTTCCATTAGTTGCGTTTTTGCATGTACCATAGCATCTGTTACCACGGTAATTGGATCTTCAATTAGTCGTTTTTTTGTAGTTACCGTGGTATCTGATATACGGTTGCTCTGCGAAAACGACAATTGCCGAAATTGCGCTTTCCGAAATCATCCCAAAAGAAAAACTAATATTCAGTCGCAGCACTAAGTGCCAAACTTCTTTCCCACCGATTCGACGGAAATTGACGAATGTGAGATGGCTTTTTCGGATATTCAGATACCACGATAACTGCGAAAATGCCTTTTGACCGTGGTATCAGATACCACGATAACTGCAAAAACGACTTTAGACCGTGGTATCAACTATTGACTATATACGTAGTCGTGTAAATTAGGTCAAGAAACGGGTAAACGGGTCCATAAAATGTATTGACTTAAAGTTCAAGTTCTTTTAATATTTCAATATGACTAAACAAAAATACAGTACTGAGCGGAGAGGTGAACTAGGTTCACTCAGATGCAAGCTATAGTACATACAACATAAAAACACACATATAATTGTAGCGATACATCTCCAGTTCCCGTCACCCAAAAGGCTCGGCCAAACTCACAAAAATAAATATAACAAAGAATGTTTCTTATAAACCAAAAAATTACCGAATTTAAAGGTGACGGATACACACGTAAATATATCTAAATATTTTAAATCACAACAAAACTAACTATTCTTGAGTTCAAACAGTACGTAATAGTTGCACGAGGCTTGATCTGACAACTGGTATGGGCAGTTCAGCACATAGACGGTCATGGTAAATTATCCAGTAGTGTGGTACTGAGTGACGTAGTGAAAACCCATGTCTCTCGAAAACCACCTTAGGACGTTTTAAAGAAAAGCAAGCCTTGAGGACCTGTCGTACCTATAAAACTTGTGCAACCTTCTTCCAGATTTGCTACATAGGTTACATTCTTAGAGTTGGAGACCGGAATTCAGTACGGTGTAAGCCCCCAACCCACACACGGCGATTCTTTCACTTTTCGTGTTTCGATGCGCATCATGCTCCTGACGATTGCTCAGTTGCCAGAAAGAAACGGTTATGTCAATGTTTCCGTGTTTTTGCTAGAAGACAACGGACCCTGAGAAAGGCTTAAAACACCCAAAGTGTAACCTGTTAAAACCAGAGCCTAGTTTTGAAGTATTCAACTGTTTTGAAAAATTGGAATATATACAGTAACTAGTGCGAAGGGTCCTTTAAAAACAACTTGATTAACTTGCCCTTTGTGTTTTTCTTCATTTGTAGTGCTATATACATTTTGTCATTGATCGCTAATTGTCTTTTCTCTCTTTTCTCTCTTTTGTTCTTTGCTCAAAGTAAACAGAATGTACTACAAACTTTTTGGAATTTTGGAATTTTTGGAATTCTTTATGATCAGAGTGCCTTTTTGGATCACAAATGAAAGCAAGGGCCACCTATCATATATCTGCTCATAAGTGTTTGATCACGATCCACGTTCTTCCATTTACTCTGTTCTTGTTCAGTTTGAATGTAACGGATTATAAAGAATATACAAACACATACATACAATTGAACTAGTAAATAATACTGTATAGTATACTCGGGTCTCTTAGCACTCCTAAGCACCAAGGAGTCTGGAAGACTTTTTCTGATTATCTCGCTGGCGTAGCCTGCATAGAGCGTTAAGCTGCTTTCACATTGACACGTTAGCCTCCCACACTGAGCTACGCAACCTCTGCGTCGCACTTGCGGGAACGCAACGCAGAGCTTACGCAGGCAAATGAAAGCAACGCAAGAATAGAACCGACTTCTATTCTTGCGTTGCGTCGACGCGTACACATCCGATTTTTCAGTGAAAAAAAAATATGTTTTTGAAGAAAAACTGCTAATGACGAAGAAAAACCTACTTATGATGGAAAAAACGCTAATTCAGCAGAAGAAAACCAGGAAGGAAAAGGTAAATACCCGTCCAGCGGGAAATCTTCTCGCATAGATGTGAAAGAAACGCTACGCAACCTGTGCTAACGCATACGCAACGCATCGGAACAACGCGTCAATATCAAATAAGTGCTCACATGACATCTACCGAAATCTCGATCTCGGTCACTAAATGCAACGGTTTACCGACTGGAAATAATACACTGGATAAGCCAGTCAGTAAAACACCTTGTCCCCTCTCGAATATTTTGGATAGTAACGCCTCTAATCAACTGCGGTCTCGATTCTCCGATCCCAGAAAACATTATTTGCTTATCGGGGAACATTAGGTCCTGACACTTCAGTTCCCCGATCACACATTCGATAAAAAACAACAAAAAAAGCGTCAATGTGAAAGTGACTTTTTAGTCAGCAATGATACAAAAAAAAAGTCACCGAATCTTTGAGGGGTGTGCAGTGTGAACGCCAGTTCCGACGTCACAAGAATCGGCTTCAATTCCTTCCAGATATCTTGGCCGCTTTGACGAGGAGTTGGAACAAATTGAGCTGAAAAACTGTATTGGTCAACGAAAGACGAACCAACATGCCAACCGAGTTGACGCCATTGGACTGGCCAATCAGCTAGAGAAAGACGAGTTTGAAGGAGCCGGATTGGGTAAGAACGATACTCTTGTAAACATAGGTGGGCGAATCCGATCATGAAGGGATGCGAATCCGAAAGAGTAGGTACCATGAATTTAAATAGAAATCTCTTTTGGATAAAGGAGCTTCCACCGAACTGGAGATCGGATTGCCAAAGAACAAAGTGTAAAAACTGGGAAATCGAGAGGGTTCGCGATACTGAAAGTTTAGGATTCGAAACCGGCATGACAAGCAAACGTTTCGAATCCGACCAAAAGGACGGGTCCCGGATTCAAATACGAATAAACAGTTTATTATTCTGTTTCTTTTCGTTATTTTCTTCCTCTTGCTCGGTCCACCATTCCTTGATAGGCTTGTTTAAAGCTTAACCGAAAAGGGCTGGGAAAGGACAATCTAGTTACCCATCATTTGTTCACTTAAATTGGCTTGAAGACCCGCTGTAAATGCGTTACTCCGATGTTCCGCAATTCACGAATAATCGATTTTCAAATAGTGGAATTTCCGTGTGATTTGTGGTACCTCTATGCGCTTGTATTTTTGTCGTATGCCTTACGAGAAAGATTTATGATTTTTTTTTTTTGCTCAGTCATTGACAATCTTCACCCATCTCACCACTACCCACTGAAAAGCCTCGTTTGTGAGATTAAAATCAGTCCTGTCAGCCAAATGCCGTTTTATTTGTACTGTCAGTTGACAACTGTCCCTGTCCCTGTCAGCAGCTTTCGGGGGTTGACAAGTTCAGAACCAATTACAATATATCCAAATATAAAGAAACTGGCATTCGATACAAAGCAGATATTACGAATGTGTCAAACCCTCTGGTAATTTAGTTAAAAGTACGACAAACTGTATATGGTAACGTAAATTGTATCTTTTGGGGGTCAATTCAACTAGGTCCCGTCAACATACAGAACAAGAAGAGATAAATTTCATTCCAGATATTTGCTCTCATCTGAGAATATCAGATGAAAACAAGCAGATTCTTTCAAAAAGCCGTGTTTCAGGTTTAGTAAGCAGAGTGGAAATGAGCAAATATTACGCAGATGGAACATTATACAATAGGTTTCTACTTTGACAAACCAACCAGAAACTATCTTGAATTAAATTTAAAAAAACAAGGACTACAATGTGGGTCCTAGACAAACTATAACCCAGATGGCAGGGCCTCAGTGCGAAAACCAAAGACTTTATTTGATGGGAAAATACGCCGTTGACATGGAATTATTTGTAGCCTGTAAAGTCTTGATTTATTTAGAAATCCCGGACATATTGGACCCGCTGACCTTGCAGTATCTACGCGAGTGGCAAGGAGAGGCGAAATATCTGCAGAACCTTAAGATGAAGAGATATTGCCGAAAAGAACTAGAGGGAGAGGTCTCTAAGAAGGAAATGGACACTGAGTAGCTCTTTTTTTTGTAATAAATTTTCTGCTGGCTAAGACTTTATTCTGTTTTGAGTGGACAAAAGGACGAGAGTAGGATTTCTTCCATCCTCCCAAGATTCTCAGAGGCGGTGTATCCACGATCCACAAAGAGGCTCGGAAAAAGTTTTTCGTCTTTTGTGTGGCTGACAAGTATGTCGCCGCGACTAACAAGAGGCGTTTGTCCGTCACAACCCAGATTGACGATGCACTCTCCGGACTCTCCGAAATGCTTTTTCTATGGACATCCAGATAACAAAAAATCGTTTTCTCTGACAATCCGGACAGTGTTGCCACTCGAGCGTCACCGCTTCGCGGTACCGGCCTCTTGAAAACGTGGTATTTCCGCGGTATACTCCAATCAGAATGCGCTAAAATTTGCGGTACCGGTATCCCCGAAAGCACATGCTCCTTTAGTCTGGGTTTGACATTTCTGAAGCGTTATGTGATTTTCTTTCAAGCTAAATTCGCCAAAGTCTGTCGTAAAGGCGAGAAAACGTGTGCTAGCTATGCATTTGCGTTATCTGGGGCTCATTTTTAGACCACACTAAAAAGTTTTTCCAAATAAAGATTAAAGTTAACTGCAGTATTTGCTAATCGGATTACTCTTTATCTCTACGCAGATAAGATTAATACCAAATAGAGATAAGATGAATCTGAGTAGCAAATACTGCAGTTAACTTTAATCTTTATACGGAGAGACTTTTTACAGTGCAGTTTAATCATCTCAATAAGGTTTAGAGTAACAGCTATATCCTCGTTAAAATGTATGTGCGAGGACGAAGGAAATTGCCAGACCTATCATGGAACTGACCAAACTAACTTGAAAATAGTCACTATCCCCACTCGACCATCGTGGGGGAGTGGAGGAGGAGGGGGAATCCGGAATATTGAGGCATGCGTAAATTTTGAACAGGTAGTCGGCTCTGAATGAAAGTTGATAATCGGAAAGAGTGTGTCTAAGATGCGTCGTCTCACGTCCGGACCGGATCCGACTACTGTGGGGGAGTTTGGGGGGGGGGGGGATACCTGAAATATCGTGACACGCTTAGAGTGAGGGGGTTCGGTATGAAACTCGATGGGAAGAACAAGCGAAACTCTCCCAACACAGTGCTCGCGGTCAAGTCTGGCTGAAACTCTGCATGGAGTTTGGTGTCAAATCTCTGAATCACCCGATCCACAAAAATATTTTCCCTTCTGAAAAGCTGTCAAAAAGGCTCCCTCGCAAGGCAGCTACTACGGTTGAAAAGTTGCAGCCGATTAAATGTGCCCACCAGAGGTTTGCAAAGAGTTTTGTCCCTTCTTTTTTAAAGTTGTATAACGAAGCATAAGCTGAGCTGCTAGTTTCAATTTATCATGTTATTTATGACCGTTGTAGCCGTATATGCGTAGGCCTATTATGTATGTGTTCATTTATATATATGACTATACCGAACAAATTTGGCGTGAGCCATGATCAGTTTTTGGCGAATAAAAAGATTTATCTATCTATAAACTGCAGTTTTTAATAAGATTTTCTAATTTCCTTTATATTTACATTCGGGGGGGGGGGGGGGGCGGGGGCCAGAAGCACAGAACTGGGTCGGAGCCGATCACTGTGGGGGGGGGGGTGGAAGGTGAGCCCCGGAATCCCGGTTTCACGAACTAAGGTACGACGAAACTTAGCAAGCATATTAAGGACCTGACCAGAATTACTAGGAAATAGTAACTTCCCCGATCCGGCCATCCTGGGGGAGTAGATGGAAGGGGAATCCGGAATTTTATATCATCCATAACTTTCAAACGGGTGACCGAATCCGAGTGGAACTTTATATCTGACAGGCTGATAGTCCAGATCAGTTCCGGCCCGGATTCGACTTCTATGGGTGAAGTTGGGTACGGTAAATCTATAGACACGTTTAGACTGGATAGAACTTGCTGGGAAGAACAAGCATATGCTCTAGAAAAATCATTTACAGAATCATAATGGATCCGGGAGCTGGAAGGGATCCCTGAATTCCGGTGATCGTGATTTAAGGTACTTTCAGATTTGCTAGGACGATGAAACTTGGCTCGCACATTAGGAACCCGACCAGAGTGACTTATAAAGTGTCACTTCCCAAATTCAACCAATCTAAGGGGAGTGAAGGGAAGGAAGATCCGAATACTTGACGCATACAGAACTTCCGAACCTGTGTTCATATCTGAATGAAACTTGATAATTGGCGAAAGTGCGTGCCTCAAACGTTCCATTCCAGATCGGATCTGTCAACTAGAGGGGTACCGGAAATCCTATCGCACTCTTATAATGGAGTAATCGGGACCGTTTTTGGGACGAAGAGAAAACATAAGCCCTAAGTGCATTATATGTAGAACTGGGACGGACCCGGACACTATCGAGGCAGTTGGAATCGGTGATCATGTAAATCATGTGACATACGTAATTCAGGGGCGAGTGATATGATTCTGACGAAACTGGAAGACCCCTTAAAGTGCGCATGTTAACCGCAAAATGCTTAAAGAAGTTTTGATAAAGCTATATGTTTTTGTGATCCCCGAGGTTCCGTGATCATTTTTGTCTTAACGGTTTGGCTTGGAAACGAATTCCTAGTCCCCATGAAAGCGCGCATTCTGACTGCAAAGGGAACGAAATAATTTTAACCTGAAAGAGATATTTTCAGGGCTCCCAAGTGGCCAGGGGCGTCGCAAGGGGGGGGGGGTGCAGCCCCCCCCCCACACCTTTTGAGATTCGGTAAAGTTCTGGGCCGGAGGCCCAAAATTTGACTAAAATTGTTCGGTATTTTTTCGATAGCAGAACTGTTCGATATATTTACGGGGATTCAGTAGTTACACAGAATCCTAAATAGGCTATCTGTACAAATCTCTTCGGTATAATGATAGGGATTCAGTATAATTGCCAGTATTCGGTATTTATCACGAATTTGGTTAGAGAATTTCCTGAAATGATTTGGTAATTTTTCGATGCCGGAACTATTCGGAATATTTATGGAGATTCCGTAGTTAAACAGAATCCCGAATAAGCTATTGGTTCAAAATTATTCGGTATCATGATTGGGATTCTTTTTATTTATTCAGTATAATTTCCAGGATTAGGAAGTTAACCACGAATCCTGACTTGGTTCCAGTTTCGACGAAAGTATACCGAATATGAATATTGTTCGGTAGTCTTTCGATACCAAAACAATTCGGTATAATAACCGGGATACGGTAGTTAGACAGAATCCCGAACATGCTATCGGTCTAAACTTATTCGGTATAATAACTGGGATTCGGTAATTTATTCATTATAATTGCCAGGATTCGGAAGTTACCACGAACCTCGAAACTCAGAAGAGGTCGAGTGAAGCACTGGTCGCAGACAAAAGCGATGATCTATGATATCATTGATAGTCCTTACTTTTGTTTTGGATCCCAAAAAGAATATATAATCATAAATATTTCGAAAATTCCGCCTGCAGCACTTTTCGTAATGTTCTATATTTTGTGGAAGGGCGCGTCATTTGACGGGGGTTTTGAGCCAGTTTTAGGATTGATATTTCGAAACATTAAAAGATAGAATTTGGATGGAAATTAAATTTGGCAGGAAAAAGCATGGGTTATGGGTGGTATATTGAATAGACTACAGTTGCTGCCGGAACGTCGCTCCATAGGGTCTCGGTATTTAATCAACGGTAAATGATAGAATTTGTAAGAGAAGCAGTTAAATTTTAGCCTACAGAAAAAAAATAGATTTAGAAAATTTTCGCCTACGGCGCTCGGTTTAATTTTCTATTCGATATAAGAGATAGAAGCTGTTACTACAATCATGCCCGGCAATATATTCCCCATGTTGGATTCGCCAAAACTCCGCCTAATAGTTGGCTTATCCTACGTAATCGTTTCTGTTCCATAATTAAAAGCTCAAATTCTTAGTTCTAGGATTCGGTAAAATTTTTAAAGATTCGGTAAAATTTTGGCTCTGCAACCCCCCACCGAAAATGCACTTGCGACGCCCCTGGAAGTGGCTCATGCTCATCTGTGCCTCAAGGGTTTTGCTTACAAATTACTTCCTAGCTCTTTAAGGTGTGCATCGTAACCGCAGAGTGGAACAAAAAATATTTTTGACCAGGCAGTACGTGTTAACGATTCCTAAGGTTCCATGTTTATTGGCGCCTTATGGACTTTGCTTACAAATGAATTTATAGACCCCTTGAAGTGCATACCTTGCCCGGAAAGTAAAATTATACTTTTGACCGAAAGATATAATTTCGTGTCCCCAATGGCCCGTGATCGTTTATGCAGTAAAAGTTTTGCTAACAAATAAGTTCCTAACCCCCAAAAAGCCAAAAAGTGTGCACCACAAACGCAACGTGCAAAAGATTTGTCGACCAAACGATACATTTTCACGATGTCCAGGGGCCCAGGATCACTGTGAACACCTAAACGGCTGTTCCAAGACCCAAAATTCCAAATTGTGGATCTCCTTTTTACCATTTAAGCCCAGAACTGCTCTGTTCAAAGTTAAAAAAAAGCATCCTCTGCTGTAGGTTGAAAACAGCATATAGCTATTATCCCCTGATTTGCTGATGCCAGTCCACTGACAAATAATTTATAATGCTCCACTCTTTCCAAGCGAGCTCTTTTCTACACCATTCCGTATAGCTATTATGAAAATTCCTTCAGCCCAAGCTGACTGCGAATCATATTTGACGGTGCAAAACGGATACGTCAGCTGAATTTTATTAGAGAATATTTCTTCCCTTCTTGGCAAGGGTTTTCTTCAAGCTCAAGCTGGAAAATCAACTTGTGGAAAAACAAAGTATAGCTTTAATAAAATCCAGCTGACGCATCCGTTTTGCACTGTCAAATATCGTGTAGCTATTATGCCTTAACTTGCCGAGGCCATTCTTCTGACAGATTGCTCCAGTCTTTCCGCGAGCGCTTTTCCCTTATTTACATGTGTGATGAGGAGTTTAAATATAACTTAATTAATCATTTATTTCATTTTTGACGGATTATGGTCAAACCGTTACTGAACCGCCCTAGCCACATGTTATAGCTTTGCGCGGATCAGCTCTCATACCGTAATAGTCACTAATGGTGAGCACTAGTCAATCTTAGCTATAGCAGACAACTACCACTATAAGTGATGTGCTAATGGATATGTCATATAGGGTTTGTGTATTTCTCTTATAGGGGGTGGGATGCGGAGACTGTAATAGTCATAATTGGTGGGCACTAGTCAATCGTAGTTGTAGCCGAGACCTACTATGAGTGATAGGCTGGTGGATGGGTGCACTGAGTGTATGCTGATAATATGTTATTGGCTTATTATGTTTTGCAAAAAAGGAAAGCTAGAAGATTTACGCTATTAGCCTATAGATAGTAACAAATAAATATCAAGACAACACTGAAATAAAAGATACGTAAATGGCTCTAAAAAAAAGTAACTACTTAGTTAGAAACACTCAGCCATGCAAAGGCGTCACGTATGGGGGGGAGGGGGGGGGGAGCCGCCCGCCCGCCCAAATGTGGTCAGCCAATCGGTAAAAAGTAGCCCAAGTCGATTTTTTCTTAAAAACAGCCGGTTTGTCTTAAAATCGGTCTATTTTTTCGTCAAAACAGTAATTTTTTTCTTAAAACAGTTTTTTTTTCTGCAAAAATAGTCGGTAAAAATGACCAGCCAGTTGGTAAATACCTTGCCCCCCCCCCCCCCACAAAAAAAAAATATTTTGGCTAGTAACGCCTCTGCTTCACCTTCCAGATTTTCCTTCCGGACTAAAGATTCCAGTTTTCGTCAGGGATGGTCCGAAAGGTGAAACAAAGCTAAAAACATCTGGAAGTCGGGGTGCTGGACATCCCGGACATTCTACTGACAAATTGCTCCAATCTTTCCAGGTTTCAGGTTCAGGTTCAGGTTTCAGGTTTATATATTTACGTAAAAAATTTATAAAATAAATAACACTTCTTTCCCGGCAGAGAGGCATCTCGAATGCTCGGGAACAACATACAATGAAAAAAACAGTTTAACTTAAATAAGTAACGAGTAATCATCCGCAATACCATAAATACAACATAAATAACAAATACCACATTCACCAGACCAGACTTGCACCTCCAACTTTTCAATCCTGTGGACCTTTGCAAGGGAATGCAACCTTCCGGACCATTCAAGAGGAGAAAACCACTCTTTATCATAAATAAATTTAATAATTCATAATCATTATTTCTTTAAATTTCTTCTTTATTAATTCTACAGAAGAACCAACCTGGATCTTACTATTATATTTATTATAACTGATTATCATACTATTCCTCAATGAAAATCGCGACCGCTCACATCTGATCAAAGGCTGCCTAACCAAATCTGTTTGCCGGGTGTTATGATTATGGGTGGATGATAGGGGTAGAAGATCAAGTATATAAAATAGCGATGGAAGCAAACCCTTCAAGTGCTTCGCTGACAGAAGCACAGACGCATAGGGCACAGTAAGTGAAACTGGAAGTATCTGTAAGAATTTGTACATGCTCTTCGTATGGGATGACTTTGGGTAGGCTGAAGGTAAAGGCAGATAGTTAACTAGGACCCTTAGTGCTTTATTCTGCAGAATCTGTAGTGGATTCCAGTGTGTCTTGAATGTATTCATGAACGACAGTGCACAGTAGTTCAGATATGATTGTACCAGGGAAAAATACCAGGGAAAGCGAGCGCCTTTGTCTTATTCACATGTACGAACAGTTAAAAATATAACTTAATTAATCATTTATTTCATATTTCGTCCCATCTTGGCAAGGGTTCTCTTCAAGCTCAAGCCCCTCGAGCTGGAAAGTCAACTTGTGAAAAAACAAAATAGCTTTAATAAAAACCAGCTGACGCATCCGAGGCCATTCTACTGACAGATTGCTCCAGTCTTTCCGCGAGCGGTTTTCTCTTATTTACATGTGTAAATATAACTTAATTAATCATTTATTTAATTTTTGACGGATTGTCGTCAAACCGTTTCTGAACCGCCCTAGCCACATTTACGCGGATCCTGGAATCCGGATGTGTGTCAAATATGCAAGCAAATGTTTGGTGAAGAAAAGAGAAGAGCAGTGCCGTCTTTACCCCTAGGCCGATGCTGGCAGGCCAGGGCAAACGAGAGGCCAAAGGGCCGGTGTAAATGGTCATGTTGTTTTGAATTCGGATTGACTTGAAAGTGCTAAACTGTTGATGAGTGATCACTGCTTTTATTTCTTAAAGGACCTGTCTTACCTATAATATTAATGCAACCTACTTCCATAATCATCCATATATTTCTAAACCCGGAGACCCCAATTTCGTACGGTACATTCTAACCCTTCTCACAAAAACCACGCTGATTTTCTCACTTGCCGTGTTTTGTTACCTTCGATGTGATCACGCTGTCGACGGTTGTCTCCGAGAAGTTTTTCCATCAGAAAAACCGGTTATGTAAATTGTTTCCCTGTCTTTGCTACAAGTCAACGGGTCTCGGGAAAGGCTTAAAACAGCCAAAACCGTGGGTTATTTGTTGAAAGCACAGCGTAGTTTTAAAGGATTCAAATATTTTAAAATACTGTAAGTTGAAGAGTAAATAGTGCAAGGGGTCCATTAATAGTTTTATAACTGTTAATACACCAAGAGTTGTGTTTGCTAATGTTCTGGCATTTTTACATTTCTGACTCACGAAAAGGGGCAACAGATCCATGTATGGCCTAGGTCCATCAAAGTTAAAAGACGGCACTGGAGAAGAGTTTGACAGTAGTGATTGGGAGGCAAGAGACACGAAAACGGTATACCTAGGAAATGTTGAAGAGTAGCGAAATTGGTTAGCATCGTTATAATGGTAATCCGGAAAGGTTGCCATGGTTTTGCGTAAAGGTGAGTCTTCACCTTCCGGAATCTGGGTTCCCAGATTTTCCAAAAAAAAATTTGAATTTCTTCTGCGATACTAAAAAAAATCGGAAATCTGGAAGTTCAAAAGCCCCCTTTTTCCGGATTATTTTGATACACTTTTGGACCCGTTCATATTCCAGATGCAATTTACAGAAGACGTCAAATAATAATCTGGGAGCACAGATTCCGGAAGTTCCGGAAGGTGAAGACCGGACTTAAGCCCCAGAAATCTGGAAAGTGAAGCCTGGCTTTTACTTTTGCATTAGAATGGTTCTCACGGGTCGCTTAAAAGAAAAAGTAACATCTCCATGCCAAGTTCTATACACGTTTGCCTATAAGATAGGGTCCGAGGATGTCTAGGGTGGTAAGGTTTCTCTGATCGTGAGAAACACTATCGGGACCCACTTTCAATTCGAAACCAGAAATTCGGGCGAATCGGTTGGTTGGTGTGTGGAACTTTCTTATTTAAACTGTAAAATAAGTCATCCTCGTTAAATCCCGGAATTTCCGAACTTAAGCGACCTTGCCGACCGGTTTAACCTATTTCCTTATCTCGCCGTTTTCTCCTAACGTGTTCATAAATGCAAGTAACATGTTTCTTCGTAGGGGAGAGGATCTGTCATTGAATGGTATGCATATATTAAAGCTTCCTTGTCTGCAATTGAGAGGAAAACCTGTTTGAACAGCCGTTTTTATAGCTTTTCATTTAATGTATGTTGTAGATTCACTCTTCCTCTTGCGCCAAAAATGTGCGGAGAGGATTTTTAATTATTTGTTAACTTACGCGGTGAGTTCATATTTTTTTTTACTTTGCGCTTTTTTTTATTTGCCACTCCTTTTAGAACGTTATCGAAATCGTCTCTTTGTATTATTTTTCGTTTTTGCACCATTTCCTTTCCTTGCTCAGTTTGTTACGTGTTTTGTGTTGTTTTCTTAAAGTTATCATCATCATCATAGTGAGGCTAGGTTCGTTATTCCAGCTTGAGCCATCAGAAGGGCCGAAATAGGCCTATCGCTAGAACTTTCTCACCTGACACCTGTTTAGAGACGCCAAATAGTATAGTGAGGACTATATACTTTCTCAGCTCACGCCTATGAAAATTTTTAAAGTTCTGATGTGAGGAGCAAAAAACTTTCCGTTTCATTGAGACATCCGTGGTTTATGTACTTAAGTAAATTGTTTTTTTTTCTACTTCAAGATGGAAGTCATACCTGAAATAACTTTAGATGGAGTGTCGGTAACCGTATCCGGTCAAAACCGCGACTATGGTACTACGTACCCTGTAAATCTAACCTAATATAGTTTGACCTATGTTATCTATCTACCAAAATCAGAGCCGTTACTAGCCAAAATGTTTGGGGGGGGGGGCAAGGAATTTACCGATTGGCTGGTAATTTCTACCGACTGTTTTTGCAGAAAAAACGACTGTTTTTCAAATAAAAACAAGTTTCGAAAAAATCGACTGATTTTCAGAAAAAAAGACTGTTTTGACGAAAAATCGACTGATTTTCAGAAAAATCGACTGTTTTAATGAAAAAAAATCAACTGTTTTGGCGAAAAATCGCCGGTTATTTTTTTACCGACTGGCCGACAACATTGGGGGGGGGGCGCCCCTGACCAAAATGCTATCTGCCAAATACCCCTCCCTCCTCTGAAAAAAGAAACAATAAAAAAAGCTGCTGTCTTGTAATTATTTTTTGGGTCGGCAAGTTAACAAATAGAATCACTCCGAGGCGAAGATTGTTGCTAAATTATTTATTTACTTGTCGGCGCGGCGTCGTATCAGTTACACAAACCAAAAAATAAAGGAAAGACCGGAATGAAGTTAGTTAGCCTCATGTTGGCCATGTTTCACTGTTAACGAGTGCAAAAAGTTTTGCTTACTCAGGCCTGGCAAAAAGAAAGAGCAAGAACTAGAGCAGCTGTCAATTTCGAAGCTACAGTTTGAGGCGCTAGTAATTTTTAATGTGTGAGAAACGGAAATTCTGGTGCATTTGGTGGCTTTTATTCCGGACTGTTTTTTGGACATTACCTATAAATTGGCTGTCTTGTGAAGTATAAAGGAGGAACTGTGGATTTATACTGAGTGGTGCAGGTACCTCAAAAATCGAGGGGGTCGTCGATTCTCGGCCTCGCGATGCACATCTGTTCTAGCCTCGCACTGCCCTACCCTGCCTTCCGAAATTGTTAAACGACCAGTTGTACTTATTCTGCCATTTGTATAACTCTAGCTCCCCTACGGAATAATGAGCTTCAGATCTAGCCCTTCAGATAGAGCTCTTCGCTATTGTTTTCGTTTTGTGCCCACGGCTTTTTGAGCTTTTTCGGCCGAGCCAAACTCGCCAGTTAAGCAGTGCAAACTTCGTCGAAGCTTCAAGCTCCGACGACGGCTCTTTCAGAAATAAGGGCATGAGAAGCTTCATTTTTTTTTTACGACTTGTTAGGCCATCTTGTGTTTCGGGCTCCTTTTCTTTTGCTTGGCTTTCCCAGTTTTAACCATGGCACGCAGTTTTAAAAAATCTTGCGACGAACCTCCGCTTCTGAGAGCGGGAAGTCTGCACAGAGCCAACAAGCGCAAACAAGAAAATTGCTAATTTCACTGTAAAAATATTGGTATTTTCGATAAACGTTACTTCCGGACCATTTTATCGTGAATAGATCATGTCAAATAAGAGTTGTATTGTTTTCTTAACGAGGCCTCACGTGGGCCCCTGCCTGGAAGTGTACACCTGTTCGGCGAATTGGGAATCCCTTCTTAAAGCTTAAGTAAAGTAATTTCATGTTGCTCTTTTGTCTTACTTTTTGCTTGTACCACAACAGTAGAGAATTTGATTCAATTACGGATTCTTTGTCGCCTGTATTCTGCCAATTAGTTTATTGGCTGCTCCATTTTGCTGTCATTCTAAAATTCGCGTGGGAACTTTCAGTGTTTTTTTCCCGCGCTAGGTTAGCTACTATATTCGAAACTTAGTATCCATCTTCCAGGTTACTCCCGTCAGTTCCGGCACAGAGTTTTAGTCAGAATAGGAAATTTCAGCGAAAACCGTGATATTTGGTGAAATAGTGAATTCTTCGAAGTTGCAATGGAAATGGTAAAGTTATGGATTACGTTCGGATTTCTGCTGTGTGGATGTTTATCAGAAGAAGTGGATCCGCTGAACAGACATATAAATACAGGTACGACTATGTTCATTTATGTGTTTGGGGTTTTGAATTGCCGAAGGACAGTTTATATTTGGTGAGTGACTGAGGGAGAGAGTTTTATTTTAATTATCGGTTGATATAAATATCGAGTTACGAAAAACATTATCGGGTTGGCAAAAATATGATATTTTAGCATTTCGATCAAAGTTAAAGCCGTTTCCGCTTGAAAACAAATCTACTCTCTCTTACTTAATACATACAGTTTCTAACTGTTATAAACATGCACTTCTATTGATTGTTTCATTGCAAAGTTCATCATCATCTGTCTTCACAAGTTCTCTTCCGTGAAAATGATGGATCATCTGTGAATAAATTATTTCTTTCTCATAAGTGGTATATGTAATAAAATTGTAATATGTAATATTCTAATGTTACAATATTTTTATATGTACCTTATTATTTGTTATTAAAGGTTACATCGAGGTTGGTATCGGAAAATAACACCGAGACGGTCATTGAAAATAACCTATCCGAGCCGAAGGCGAGGTAGGTTATGAAAAGTATCTACCGAGCCGAAGGCGAGGTTGATATTTTTAAATGGCCATCGAGGTTGTCATTATGATATCAACCGAGAGGTAGGTGTGTTAACTGTTATAACTTTTTCGAACAGAAATCATCTCTGGAGGCTGATATGATTTATATCATCCTCTCCGGAGGCTGATATGACTTATAGCATCCTCTCTGGAGGCTGATATGACTTATCACATCCTCACTGGAGGCTGATATGACTTTTATCATCCTCTCATATCGACCGCTAACTTTCTGTGTGAAGATTATCGTAGAATAACTGACCGTGCGTCATAGGAGGATATGCATTACATACCTGTTCGAAAAAAGTTGTATTATTATATATATCGTACAGTCAGTACTGGATGACTGAAATCTTGTCTCATAATCATGGATCACTAGAGAAGTTAAAATAAGAGATAAAAAAAAAAATAGAGAATAAAATAAAAGCTAAAGACCGCAATAGAAGTAAGAAGTCTAGGTTTTGTATACGTACACGGTCCTTGTAGTAAACCTAAATCTATTTAGCACGAACGTCTTTTTTTTTCAAATCCAACAGTAAAATTCGAAACATTTACGGTAGAAATAGTCATTTGGTATAAGTTTGAACAAGAACTGCCAGTAGAATTGTAGCTGGTATCAGCTCCCCCAACTGGTTGCAATACGGTGGACACCCCTATACATCCTTCATTGGGCACACCTGGGCATTAACTGTACCCCTATTTAAGAGTCAGCAACCCTTCGTCTCAACCTTCCCGGGTCTTGGTGAAACTACTTCGAACGTCCAAATAGACCAATAATTGTAGAAGCCGCGTCTTTTTGCAGCATATTTGAGCATTCTTTAGTTATGTTTGCGGAACAGTCGTAGAAAGAGCTTAAAAATGTTGCGGTCATTTTATTTTATTTTTCGTCATAGCTGTTCAAAATCATCCTCCTCCTATTAGCCCTTTGGTGAGAGAATGGCGAACTCTGTCTGACGAATTGACGAAGAATTGGCGAAATCTAGGGAGTCTTAAATTTAGATGCTCCTCAGATTTAACAGTCGCGATACCCGAAATTGTGTGTAGTTTCTGCTAAATTAGTGAAGACATTTGCTGAGCCTCAATTCAAGTTCAAGTTCAAGTTATTTTTATTGATGAACTTATATATACACAACTAACGTAATACTAACATAGCCAAAAAACAAAATTTATTTATTAACAGAATCCCAAGCGCTCTATGGGTTGGTTGGAAAACATTTATCTTTGCATTAAAACCAAACAACTCACCAGGTGTTGTCGCGAATACAACCGACCTCCACATCACCACGCAACAAAATAAAAAATAAATAGATAAATGTTACCTGTTTTGACTTTTGCAGGATTATCAAGTGCTTTTCGTTCTGAGGGATCCCAAGGGCTCTATGGGTTGGTTGGGAAACATTTATCTTTGCATTAAAACCAAACAACTCACCAGGTGTTGTCGCGAATACAACCGACCTCCACATCACCACGCAACAAAATAAAAAATAAATAGATAAATGTTACCTGTTTTGACTTTTGCAGTATTATCAAGTGCTTTTCGTTCTGAGGGATCTGTCCTGAGTCCTGATGTAGTAAACCTAGTACTATGGCTATCCACACCATTCATCAGAGGAAATGTGTCACCAGTTTTGTTGAATTTTTCTTGGGACAAATCAATTGATTAAATTTAATGTAATTAACTGCTTCAAAGCTGCGAGCTAACGAATAGGTTAGAAGAGACCTTCCAAAATTTCATTCGAGATACTTAGCACTTTTTGCTATACGTGACTATCCAGGCGTTGATTTTACCGCTCGAGTTATTACCGATCGGTTAATAAACGAAAGTTTAAACTCGATAACTTCCGGCACATCTTCTAGTCGCTAAAACAGTTGTTGCTACCCAGCTTCAGTCAGCTCGCCGCACCCAACATTTTTGTAAAATTTAGTGTAGTTTCACCAGTCTAGCAGCCCAGTCTAGCAGCGAAAAGTTTTATGTACCGAGCTTCCTGCTCCTAGTCTCTTCTCTTGAGAAGCAGGACCAGTATTGTAACACACATTTTGGGTAATTAGGTACCGGGTCGATGTGGAGGGAGAGGAGGGACACTTCTGCCAAGGGCGGCAACCTCTGAAGAGGCACCGGCCGGGGTACCAGGTGGCAAAAAGTTTGCATTACAATATGTAAAAAAAATGAATATGGTTGGTGTTTTGTCTATTTCATTTCTAAATCTGCTTGTCTATTTTCACAGAAGTAGATCGTTCCGACTAGATATTTCTCGACATAACTCGGGTCAAAGCGATGAGCCAGGGGGTTAGAGACTCTGCAATTAACAACTGAAGGAATTTCGAGGGGTTATTCGCTAGTTGGGCACCACTGTACAAGCCTTCAGGGGCACCAACTGGGCGCCATGGCACTGGTTGGGCACCGGGCACTTACTGTAGAGCCATTGTGGTTGTGATTAACCCCTCGATGAATATTCTCGCGGTTTTAATATTTTGACACTTTGCTGTAACGGAAAAGAAACAGCGTATTTCGAGACCATCTTTGGGGCGTGTTTTCTGATGAGTCGGTACAAGATATTCAATCTCAGTGATAAATATCTGATTATTGAAAAGCCTATGCAGTTAAAGGCTTAAGACCCCTCGCACTATTTTCTCTTCAACTTGCAGTCTTTTAAAAGATTTGAATACTTTAGAACTAGGCCGTGCTTTCAACAAAAAAAACACGGTTTTGTCCGTTTTAAGCTTTTTCCGAAGCCCGTTGACTTATAGCGAAAACAGGGAAACAGTTTACATAACCGGTTTTTCCGATGGAAAACTTCTCGCAGACAACCGTCGACAGCGTGATACACATCGAAGTTAGCAAAACACGATAAGTGAGAAAATCAGCGTGGTTTTACCAGAGGGATTAGAATCTACCGTAGGAAATTGGGGTTTCCGAGTTTAGAAATATATGGAGTGATTATGGAAGTAGGTTGCGTTAGCATTATAGGTAAGACAGGTCCTTTAACAGTGTCGCTTTGAATGCCGACTGATGAGCTTCTTTACGTAAAATCTTACTTAGTTATTATTTTTCCCGTTTATTTTTTCTTTTTTTGTTTGGACTCCGCCAGTATTTCTTTCATGGATTGAAGCCCAACGCGTCCAAAAACTTTACATGGCACATTAAGGCGGAACGGTACTTTAAAACTCGTAAGGAGCAGGTATACGCTTTTCCCATGTTGACTGGAAATATCTGTTTCAGATGTGTCTAGCCAAACTGACGGTGGCGGAAAAATTCCAAGATACCCATTTTGTACAAAATTTTACGGGCTACAAAACGTTATGAGCAGTTTTCAAAGCCGATACCTAGTTTGTCAGGTAGGCTAGAAATAAGAAAAAAAGTGTCTTGTCTGCCAACAAACTGTCCGCGACTTGGGTAAATTCTGTCACGATAAATCCGGTATCTTCTGATAGCCCACAGAATAAGCGACAAAATGTTTAGAATGGATTTTGGAATTTTCGTTTCTTGTAGTTTCAGTCCCTTCTTTTCTAAAAAAAACACACTTTTCTCGTATCGTTTCCATAGCATGGGCTGTTATCGCAAGGATGCATCAAGACCTGTAACCCCATTGGGACAGCAGAGGCTATTCACAGGGGGTCAAGAGGGGAGATTATGAAAACAGATTATTATGCCAGATTATAAAACAAATAATTGAAAGGACTTCCAATAATATGGTACGTTTCCATAAGTCAGTTGCTTAGCACAATTCAATCGGGATAGCAAAATGAGAAAAAGGAACAAAAGAGGCGATTACTTGGGACCTGTACAAACTCATTGGGAGAAACTTGAAGTAAAATATTTAAGACTAGGACGCCCGACTTTGCCTAGATATGTGCTTAGTGAGATAACAAAGGATTACGCAGTCACAAATGACACACCGCCAGGAAGCGAGACAACTTACTGGAAATTCGGATGATGACCAGACCATCAAAACTCGGACAGCGTTCAGAAACTTGAAATGCCCTGACCTTAAAATCTGCCGACGGCTCGTCAATGTCCCCGGTATGTTTCTGTGTTACGGAGCGCAAGTTGTCAAGCATGTGTAACATTCTTCTTTCATTCAGGTAGGCTGATGAATCTCTAGAAAACTTATTGCGTCACAGCCTAGCTGTTTCTGTACCACTTGCCCTTCAGCCAAGTGGCAAATAGCTAAGGCAGTTTCTGTCCATCCGTCGGTCAGTCCTGGTTTCCCAGCATAATGGTAAAGGACCCTACCTAAACCTCTAGGTAGATTTCGTTTTTCGGATTCAACCATCTGTGGGGGAGTGGAGGAATGGGAAATCCGGAAACTTGTGGGGAGCGCCTTCAAACGGGCCATACAACTGGAATGAGATTTGATGAATGTAAGAGAAAATGTCCGATAATTCATGTACGTGTCCGACCGGATTCGGCCACAGTGGAGGAAATCGGACATTTTGTGGCGTTTTTGTTGCGTTTTGAATGCAACTTGGAAGATAGTGATATCATATGCCCTAGACTACACAATTTCTAAGTCTGGACCGGATCCGACCACGGTTCGTGGGGGCGGCACCGAAATTTCTCGAAAACTGTTCTGATTTGGGTTAAACTTGGTAGGTGGCAAGGAAAGTTTCCCTATAGGTCGTCTACAGACGACCTTTTTACGTGCCAAAGCCGAATTCGACTAGGTGGGGGAGTTAGAGGGCAATTCGGCACAGTTTTTGGCACGCATATGGATGAAATGATACAGTGAAATGAGCCTAGTTGCGGACATGAAACTCGGAAAGTACAACGGTCATACATTCTGCAGGATCCTTTTCAGGGTCCCGAACTGATTTGACCTCGGTGGAGGAAGATGGAGGGGCATCGGAAACTTTCCGGAAATGAAAAATTGCTGGGTTGGATAGATAAGACGCTCTTGATGACGTACTCATATGCCGAAATTGGATTGTGACACGTAAGCGGGAGCTGGAAGGGGGAATCCGGAACTTCTGAGGCATGCCTATAAGCATCCAACGAGTGGAGTGAATAGGATGAAAATGTTAGGGTACAAAGTTATGAAGGATTTCCTAATGACGGTAGGACGTCCTTCATTTCGTAGGATGGGCGCTGTTTATTTTTGTTGTTTTAACTGTTTTTGGTTTTATACACTTTTTGAAATTTTTTGACTATTAATAGTAGTGTTTTAGTTTTATAAGGAAATTGATTTTAAATTTCAACAGGGTATTAGATTAATTGACTGATTATGTGTAGCAGACTGTTTATATGTAGTAGAGTAGTTATTGTGACGAAGCATGGTTGTGTGATGGTGAGGGGGTCAGGGTAAATTAATCAAGAATTTGTCATTTTAAGGTAAGAGACAAAGTCAAGAATAAGGATTCTGGAGCGTAGAGAAGAAATTCTGGAAGCTCCAGTCAACAACACAAAACAACAACAACATATTCTGTGGTCAAATAACAGTTGGTCCACTAGAGTTACGGAAATCCCCTTGATTGAACAGATAGCTCGTAGCGCATGTTCTTTTTTTCTGAAGACCAGCGTGGCTCTTTGGTGTAATTATTACAACTATCTTAATTATAACTTAATGTAAATTTTTCAGATCCTTCCATTATAAAACAAGACCAAAGGTTTCGATGGGATCCCACAATTTTAAATATTTCTTGGACTATTTTATCCATACAATTGGGGCATTTAGAGAGAGATCTGGTCTTGTCAGACTGTTTCAACATTTTACTATTTACCAATAATTAGCCGTCTGAAAATAAACATAAATGCACCATAGTGGTGTTTTCTGGAAAAATTACGGCAAAACGGCTAAACTTCAAACAAAACTGTCACTTTTAGCAAATTTTCTGGTTATGGCCGGATTCCGGCTGAACTATTTGTCCTGCGAGAAAATGATTTTTACCCCTACATCGACCTCTAATAATCTTTATATAAAACTGTTGTTCCGGTTTTGGCCGGATTCCCGGCGAACTGTATGTCCGGATTTGTATATACAGATTCATCATGCCTTCTTGCCCCTTTATCGGACCTCTAATCAACTTCAAATAAAACCATTACTTTTAACAAATTTCTTGACGGATTCCTGGCGAACTGAATGTTTGGGGAGAAAATAATTTGCATATATGGATTCAGCATGTCTCCTCACTCTTTTATCAAAGGTTTTGTACCAAAAGGTTTCATCGGTTAGATATTCGTTACTGGAGTAACAAGAGCTGTAACCTTATGTGGCACTTGCACGGGTTGAGATGTATTGTTTGATCAAAAGTACTTTTTAACTTTGCGGTTAATATGCGCACTCTAAGGGAGCTAGAACTTCATTTGTAAGCAAAACCCTTGAGGAAAAAATGATAATGGGCTCATGGGGTACCATGAAAATGTATGTTTTGCTTAAAAGTAGTTTTCTTTTCTCAAACCCCTCAAGGGTTTCCCTCCTCCATAGTTGTCGAATTCGGTCGAGACTTCTAATGGGACATCAGAGATACATCGTCTGTTCTGTTATTAAGTTTCGTTCCAATCCGATCCCCCGTCCGACTACTCAACTACTCAACTCACACTACTCAGTTTTCCGGATTTCCCTTCCCTCCACTTCCCTCCCCCAGATGGTCGGATCGGGAAACCGATTATTTTCAAGTTAGTTTGGTCGGGTCCCTGATATGCCTGCCAAGTTTCATCGTCCTAGCACATCGGAAGTACCCTAGCTCGAAAAAGTGTGACAAACTACCCTCAATCTTCGAGATTCCCCCGCCCTCCACTCCTCCACAGATGGCCGGATTGGGAAACTGATTATCTCCAGGTTAGTTTGGTCGGGTCCTTGATACGCCTGCCAAGTTTCATCGTCCTAGCACATCTGGAAGTACCCTAACTCGAAAAAGTGTGACAAAAAAAAAATCGGACAGACAGGCAGACGGAATTGCGATCGATATATGGCACTTGAGGCAGAGGCTGCAAGTGCCATAAAAATATATTCTGAAAGTGCTGTAACCGTTTCTGATCTATCTGGCAAGTAATTTGAACTGAAATTTCGGAATGAACAAACTTGTTAAATCAGAATATTTCCGCGTTTCCCCTCCCTCTAGCCACGGTGGCTGGGTCGTGGAAGTGACCACTTCCAAGTTGTTTAGTCGGGTCCCTGATATGCCTGCCTGGTTTAATCGTCCTAGCACTTATGATGGAAGTACCCTAACTCGAGAACAGTGGACCGACAGACAGACACGATTACGAGAACGATTTTCTCGCCGGACAAGTAGTTTGCCTGGAATCCGGCCAAAACCGGAAAGTTGTTAAAGTAAAAGTCTTATTTGAAGTTGATTAAATGTTCGATTTCGGGGCAAGAAGTTTGTTGAGCACTATGTGATAATAATTTTCTACCCAGACAAGTAGTTTGCCCAGAACCCGACCAAAACCGGAGAATTTGCTGAAGCAAAAGTTTATTTGAAATTGATTAGTTGTCTGATTTAGGGGTAAGAAGAGGTGCTGAATCCGTACGTGACAATCATTTCTTACCCCCAACATTCAACATATGGTTCGCCCGGAATCCTACAGAAACCGGAAAACTTGTTGTATGTAAAAGTTGTTTGAAGTTGATTAGATGTTCGATATAGGGGTAAAGAGATACATTGAATTTGTTTTTTAGCTTCATTTTATTGCCGGACAAGCAGTTTGACCGGAATTCGGACGAAACCGGAAATTCGGCAGAGGTACGGCAGGAAGTTTTCGTCAAAAATAGGGATGACATATAGGGATAAACACACACGCTGAATCCATATCTGAACATGGTTTCTCAGATGATCAGCTATTTGGCTTTAATCTGTTTCTAAATTTTAATAGTAAAAATGTTCAACGACTCTGGCGAAGACTGGATCTGGCGAAGACAAGACCTAATTGTGGATCAAATGTTAAATTATTGGGATCCCATCGAAACCTTTGGTCTTGTTATGTTTCGGGATCCCACAGAGACTTGCAGCCTTGTTACTTGAAAAACTTTTAGATTTTCGAAGATTTTCAATGTTTGACTATTAGACACTTTTAGTTGACACTAAGTGACGCTTTTACTCCACAAGTGAATTAGCGAACTGGTTGCTTCATGCACTTCAATGACTGCTAAAAAGCAGCACCCAAAACGTCATTCAGATGTTATTTAGTGTCAGTCTCTCGACCCAATTCCCTCTGATGACCTCTGAGACATAGATAAACATCGAACAGAGGGAGTCCTTTGACTTTGACCTGTTCACCGACCAAAACCCATTCTGATTCTGCAATAACGAGTTTCGACTACCGTTCCCCCTTAAAGCTTAACCGAATTCTCTTGATGACTATCTCTCCCTGCCGATGCAGAATCTCCGGATACCTGCGGAAGAAAGCAAGAAGCGGTGTCACAGCTGCTCCCAAATATCGCCATGATTGTTTGATACAGGATTTGAGTCGTTGAGTTTCAGTGGCTACGGACACACGTTTACTCCTTCTTCCTGAGGATCACTGGCGTGTTGTGGACCTAGTCATATGGAGTATAGTGCTGAGAAACGACAATTTAGCTCTTACCTCTATGTTTGAAATATTTAGCAGCTACAACGGTACATGGTTGTCGAAATATAAATCTGCTTTGGGTCATACACTGTAAAAAGTCCCTCCGTATAAAGATTCAGGTTAACTGCAGTATTTGCTACTCACATTCATCTGGTCTGTATTTGGTATTAATCTGCGTAGAGATAAGAGTAATCCGAGTAGCAAATACTGCAGTTAACTTTAATCTTTATACGGACAAATTTTTTACAGTGTATAGGCGTTAATGGATTTTCTTCAGAAGTGATCTTACAGTCGGATTGATCATTTCCGGAGATTGCCTTCGTTAGCTATTGGAATGCGAGTTTTTGTTGAAATTCAAATTCTCCACATCGGGGTTGAAAATTGTCCTCTCGGGCTAACAGCACTGTAAAAAGTTTCTCCGAATAAGGATGCAGTATTTGCTGCTGGGACTAATCTTATCTCTTTTGGGACAAAATTAATCCGAATAAAGGATAATCTTATTTCAATAAAGACAAGATTAATCCCAGTAGCAAATACTGCAAGATTTTTTTTTACAGCGAGTGCCAATTCTGAACGTCATCACTAAAGCACAATTGGCAGAAAAAAAAAATCCCTTAGCGGAGTCAGAATAATTCAGTGTTTTCAAATCCAAAATATAAGAATAAGCTGGCTTTTCAGTAAAATTTAAAGTCTAACTGAAAAGCCAACTTATTTTTGTATCATTTAACTTAACACACTTCATTATTTGCATTGTGTTAAGAGATTTTTTTGGTTCACGATTTGCTCTAGTCTGATGTTCAGAATATCTACGACTGTCTTCACAACGCAAAATTCTACTGTGACGTTGAAAATTTGAATCCCAATACAAACGCGGCTTTTCGGTGGCCATTGGTCAGCTCGCAGAAGGTAGCTAACTGCATGTACACTTACTTTTCGTAAGTCATTTTCGTCAAGCATACAGCACAGGTACAAGCGCATAGAGGTACTAGAAATCCGACAGGGAAATTTCACTATATGAAAATCGGTTATTCATGAATAGCGGAGCAACCAAGCACAGAATTTTCATCGGGTCTTCGAGTCTCCTTAAGTTAATAAGTGATGGGTAACTAGATAGTCCCATCTCTGCCCTTTTCAGTTAAACTTTAAAGGCATAAAACTCAGAACCGCAGACCCTTCTTCAGCCCAAGGTTTTAAAATCTAACGGAAAAAGCAAACAAAATTTTCAAATTTACGTTGCGTAAAGTGATGGTGGCGAAGTGATGGAAGTCAATCTTCGAAGCGATAAGTTGGATGCAAGATATTTCCGTTTCATGAAGTTTGCATACCCTATATGAAGCCAGCCCAAATTCGGTACTTTCTCGTGTATAAATATTTGAGAATATCGCCAAATTCTCACATCCGGAGAGTGCGTTGGTTTTGGGCGATGTTTTTAGACGGGAAGTCAAATTTAGAAGAATTCAAGAAAAAAAAAAACGAATGCCAATTTCTCACGGAATGGTGCTAATTTGTTTGCTCGCAGTAGTTTAAAAGGGAAAGAATAGTCTCCTGTGAGTAAATGTTTAACTTGTTATCAGTGCATTGAATTGAACTGAATTTGAATGGGTCGCAAAATTTCAGACCCGGAGACTGTGGTGGTTTTGGGCATTATTTTTTGCAAGAACTTTAATTTAAGGGAAATTTATCAGTGAATTTAGGCCATTTTCTCACGAGTTTGAGTTCTTTTTCTCATATCCGTATCTGAATTCTGATAACGGATAGTATTTGAGCTAATCGGGTGGAAACAGAATTTAAATAAATAAAAGAGGACAAGGAGCTAAAGAGGCTATACTAAATGAACAATAGTCTTGTAGCCTATCATGTTTAGAGACAGATTTTCAGATCCTGTCAATGGCTGTCCAACAGTCGTTCGCCACCGTAGCATTGTCAGTCCTGTGAGTTGTTGGTAGGAGATTCCCTAGAAGTGACACATGAGCGAATAAGAAGATCGTATACCTCGCTCTCTTGACTCGGAGCATGCTTTACTAAGATTGGCTGGAAGGCCGGTTGACCATCTCCGTAGCCGGTTCACCATCTCTCCTTCCAGTCGGCTTACGTGTCCGAGTCTCCACTGTCACGGGGCTTTCTGATTCACTCAAGTCACTGGATAAGGAACCTCCTAAAAGAAAACACCCGAAGAAAACGGAAAGGGGCATGAGCAAAAATGGATTTACATTGTGACGGATACGACTTTTGAGTTTGAGACTTAATTATCGACATCTGATAAGTATGGTGAACCTGCTAATGGCTCGAAACATTATTAAAGTTCAACTCAAAAGCCAACCTATTTTTGTCTCATTTAATTGAAGACATTGAATTATTTGGATTCTGCATTTTTTATTTTCCACTATCTGCTCCTCCGCTATCTTTCCACTTATGACGTTCAGAATATCTGCAGCCGTCCTCACAGCGTAAATTCTATTATGACGCGGGAAATTTTAATTTCAAGACAAACGCGGCTTTTTAGTGTGCATAGGTGAGATTGGTGAAGATTGCTTAGTGCCTGAACAAAAAAACAAACATGAATCTCTTATGGTTCATAAATCGTAAGGCCTACAACAAAAATACAAGCGCATAGAGGTACCACAATTCACACGGAAATTCAACTATTTGCAAATCGATTATTCGTGAATAGCTGAACTACGAAGTAACGCATCTTCAGCGGGTCTTCAAGCCAATCTAAGTGAATAAGTGATCGGTGACGAGATTGTCCTATCCCAGCCCTTTTCAGTTAAACTTTAAACGAACTCCTTGATTATGTAAGCACAACTTTGTAGAAAATGTTTTGACGGAAATGAAAGCTTTAAGACTTCAAAGTTTTATTACAAAAACGAATCTTGATACCTATTGGCTGTTTTTTTTTACGCCAACGTCATAACCGACCACTAGGATGCGAGACTACGTTTTTGCGTTCAAACTCTGAAGCCTTGAAGCTCTCATTCCCAAGAAAACTCTTTTCTGAAAGTGTGATTAAACAAACATGAAATAGTTAGATTAGGTTTCCAGCAATTTACAGGCTCTCAAGAGCTACCAAACGTCGGTAATTCGGTCTCAAAAGTCGAAAGTCTCAAAAGGTCCAAGGCCTATAGAATAGAATATAATATATTTGCACGAAAGCCCGAAGGCCATGGCAAATACATATAAGTGTTAATATTGATTTGAATAAACATAAGCTACTAACAATATACAAATAAAAATAATAACTGTTAAATAAGCAAATCGCGGTGGCGCAGACCAATCCGGAGGAATTTCCCCAACAATCTCATATCACAAAATTGTATACTTTTTAATATTTTAGACGTCCACTCTTTACCGAACACTCCTTCACCAAATACCTTGGATCTTAAACCATTTAGCTCTGTACTCCCCAATGTTAAATAATTTTTTTCCGCCCCTTCGATGATCGTGAGAAATTTCCGTTTTCGTCGGGTAGGTTGCAGTCTCTGCAGAAGCAGTTGAGCAGGTGATCCTATGACTTGGTAGCAAATCCGAAAAAACGATGGAGACTGGTCAAAAAATCAACGATGAAAATGACAAAGTTATAAAGTTGGGATGCCTGGTGGGTTTGAACTGGTAAATAATTTGACACTACAAAGGAGTTACCCTGTGGAGAAAGGGCACCTCTCGGCAGGGGCGCCCCGAGCCTTTTTTGTCATGGGGGGGAACACAGTAAATTTAATTATCATAAAAAAAAAATTCAAGAAAATGTTTAATTAAGATCAGGAGTTGCAAGGAATTGAAGGTTTAAAAAAGTAGGTGCCACGCTTGTTTCACTGAGAAGAGGAGGAATTTGAAACAAAAAAAATAAGAACCTGGCTAGGTCTACAGCTCTACTTACGGACTGAAACGGAACCTAAGATAGACTTACCTTCCCTCCCCCGACGATTCTACTGGCAGTTCACGCCTGGCGGTAGGCTACGGGATTTCAGCTATTTAAAGGACTCCTCTTGCATACCTAGCTCCCCTATGGAATTAAAGCTTCTACAATCCCCACTTTTCTCAATTGTTTCGTTTTGTGCCTACTAATTTTTAGCGCTCTTTCGGCCGTGCCGAGTTTCGCTCATCACACAACGCAAAGTTTGAAGGAATCTTTAGCGTCTGCTGACAACTCTTTCACACATAAGGATATGAGAATCTTTGTTCTTTTAATTCTTTTATTTGCTTATTTTTTTTTCATTTTTTTTACCACCGTGCGTTCAGTTTCAAATGTTTTGCGCCCATCCGCCGCATCGGAGAGGAGGAAGGCTGGATAGAGAGCGTGTTCCACCCTTCTGAAAATAGTTACTATTTCCGTTCCATCCTCACGAAAAGTTACTACGCTGACCGTTCCAACCTGCTCGAAATAGTAAACTAATAGTTATTATTTGCTTACCATGCTCGAGAGCGTGGTAAGCGTAGTAACTACGCATTGGTCGGATTTGCCCGTGGCATAATATCCTGCTGGAAAATAGAAAATCGTTCCAGCCTTGACAGAAAAAAGCCAAAATTCGTGACGTCATGCGTAGTAACTGCGGTAAGTAGAATGGAACACCCTCAGAGTCGATAAGCGCTACACAAAAATCGCTAATTCCAGGTAGAAAGTAATGTATCTACGAAAAGGTTTTCTCTGACCAATTACATAGGGAAAGGATCATTTCTAGTAAGAGTTGTGCTTTAAAGCTTTTATTTTTCAGGATATGATTTATATCGGAAAGCTTCCAAACTACTTCGCCAGGGACCAGCACAAGTTCGACAAGTGGCCGAGCCTGAAGCGTTTGTGCACGTTCACGCTCCCAAAAGTATTCGACCCAATTTGGTGCAAACAGCGTCACCTAGTTTTACGCGGCGAATCGATCGGACGGATAAGATGGATATATTTAGCAGCGCTGAATACGGTGAGTTCTATCCCCTAGTCTAGTACCGGATAACCAAACAGAGCGAGTAGGCATCTGCCTGTGGACCCCCACTGTAAAAAGTCTCTCCTTGGTCGGACTTTAATTACGCGTCACCGATTTCGAACATTTTTGTTCCTAATTCGGAGAATCAAAATCCGAATTCGGAGAGTTATAATCAGATGCAAGATAAAACGCTAGAATGCAAAATACTGCAGAATGCTAGAATGCAAAATACTGCAGCATACTCTACAGTACTTTGCGTTACTCTCCGAATTCAGATTTTAATTATCCGAATTAGGAATAAAAATGTCCGAACTCGGTGACGCATATCTAGTAAATTCGATAAAGGAGAGAATTTTTATAGTGCCGCTACTTTAAGGGGCCCTGCGACAATGGATTAAATGAAATTATGAATTTTTGCAGATACCATGGAATTCGATACCACGGTAACTGGATCAGCATTTTGTCGTGTTTGCAGTTACCATAGTATCGGACTCTACAGTTGCTTTGCAAAGACGACGGTTGAAAAATTTACGTTTTTGGAAGTCCCCGAAAAGATCCGTTTTTAAACATTTTTTTGATATGATTCCCAGTCAGCTTAGGCTGAAGAATTAGGCTATTTATACCTACTATTCCATCTTTATGTTCGGATTTCTTTATGATGATCTTTCATTAGGCCCTGGACTGTCTACGAGCCCTGATACTGGATCCTTAGACTTACGAGTCCAAAATAAAAATTATTTCATGTTTATTTGGTTAACCCCTTGAATAATAGTAATAAAAATAATAGTAATAACAATTTTATTTATAACCCACTGCACAAGAACACTGTGACGATGTAGTGAAGTAAAAAAGAGAAAGAAATAAAACAAACAACAGAAAAGAAACAACGCCAGTAAAACAAAATAGACAACAAAAATCAACAGACCAAGCGGATGAGCCCGTGATATGGACTAAGCCGTTGATATGCTAAATTATCATGAAGCTCCTGGAGCTTTGCAGTTGGATCGGGAGCTTTATATTTACGGATTATTCTCCGACTTCGATAAGATAGAGGCAAATAAAGCAGATATTTACAGTATTTATAGTAACATCTGCGCAGTTTACATATGTCACTCTTTTTCAATAGAATGAAGGTGCCGGAAAGATAAAGTACAGAATCATCGCAAAAATCTGAATACAAAGAAACAAAGCCTTTCGGTTATACTTATTTTTAGTTTTACTTAAACTTGAAGCGGACCTCAAAACATGGTCTTTCCACCATACACACAATGATAACCATCCTTACTGCCAATATGAATGTTCAAAATCACAAAAACCACCGTCAAACAATGAGCAAATTAAAAAAAAAAAAAAAAATCCTAGGTTTGAAATAATTCGTTCTGGACTAAATCTCAGCCGATTATCCGGGACAGCCGTTGTGACACTAGGCAGCAAAGGATCAAAATAACAATTTCCATCTGATGCTCCAACTGTTTATTACAAATACAATTAAATTAAAAAACCAAGACCAGTGTGGTATTCCTGAAGACAAAAAAATGATAATCAACTAAGTCTTATAATTCTTTGCTAATCAAACGTGGAAAATTCGTCATCTGGAAAAGATGACGTTCTGCGTGTTTTTTTTTTCTCGAGCCAAAACAGCAACCCGGCAATCAAGTTCAAATCTAAATAAACTGGTGGCTTGCGGTTAGTAAGAGAAGGTAAACAGAATGTTTGGATTAGGTCTTTAAGGAAGCTGTCGTGAGTTCGTGACTCCTTGTTTGATTTCATGTTTACGACTTGCGGTCAGCGTTGCTTGACGCTCTTAAGTAATTTTCACGTGTTGAATTTCTTCATTACGAGCTATTTCGTAGCGTGTCCAGAGATAGTATTTTTTTTTAACTTTAAAGTAGCACATGGTTGTAAATCAAAGATCCTTAAAACGCTGTTATTTTTGGAATTCCGAATATAATGAGAGACATCGTAAATCGTAAAGCTAGCATATTCTTCGGTGACATTTCGGCCCTTCTTGGCAATGGTCTTCTTTCAGCTACAGACCGCTCGGGAGCAAGCCTGAAATTGGTGTAGGGCGGTCAGGATGGATGAAAATCGCATATGAAGTTTGACGTCTCGGAAATGAGAAAGTGATTAAAAGGGAATAAATAGGGACTTCTCCTTTTTTATTACCCATAGCTCTCCTATGGAGTTATAAGCTTCAGAAATCCCCACCCTCCGCCGTTGTTTCATTATGAGCGCATTTTCCGCCGAGCCGACTTTGTCAGTCTAGCAGCGTGACGACTCTTTCCGAATAAGTGCGTGAAAAGCTTTTGGAACACTTGATAGGCCAGCAGGTCTATCGAGCTTGTTCCACCCTTCTAACAAACCTCGTGAAAAGTTACTCCGCACCGTTCCAGCCTTCTATTTGCATACCACGCCCGGGAGCCTAAGTTAGCGTGGTAACTACGATCTTGTGACGTGATTGGTTCGATCAGCCCGCAGCACGGTATTTTGCCGAAAATAGAAAATTCTGTTCCAACCTTGACGCCAAGAAGCTAGGATCAGTGACGTCATGCGGAGTAACTACAGTAAGTAGGGTGGAACACGCTCTGTGTTTCGGACTTATGCTTTGATTTTGCCACTATCTAATCTCGGTGCACAGTTTTCAAATATTTTGCGCCGAACCTATGCTTCGGAGAGTGGCAAGTCAGGAAAGAGGCGACACTCACCAACAAGAAAGTTGCCAGTTTGACGAGGCAGGTATTGGTATTTTCGAAAAAGGATCTCTGTGAACCATTTTGGCATGAAAAGATCGTATCTGGTAAGAGTTGCGCTTTAGAGAGGAAAAAGTTTTTTTTTTCAGAGTTGGTCAACCCACAGACCTACTATCCTAAGAGCCGTGAGCAGCCAAAAAAGGTTCCGCACGTGGATAATCAGTTGAAATTGGCGCGCCTGCGGAAAACAGAAGAGCTTGCCGAGTTCCGCCCAGCGGAGCATTCTGAAAAGTTCAGTAAGTTACTTTGTTGTTGTCTAAAGTTTTCTGCTCACACGTTCTGAAATAGTTGACCACTTTACAACTAAGTTGTACATACCTAAAATTACACACGGCTTTCGCTGTGTTTAGCCTCTTTCAATGTCCTTTGCCTTGGATGGCGATCTTCGCAAAATTTGCATAACCGGTCTGCTGACTAATAAGCTCGTCGGAAACAATGGTCGGGCGCATGATACGTGACGTAAAGAGACCAAACGTGGCTAGTGTGATAATCAGTGTATTGCTAATAGAGGAAATAGAATACACCTATGAAGTGAAGAATCTCGGGAACGAGAATGGATGGAAATACTACTGTGGTAGAACGAATTACTATCATAAGTAGCCTACAACATGTCCTTTAAAGGTTGACGTTTGGGCGAGTCAGTCGCCCGTGTCTCCTCAGTATAGGCTTCGTATTCATTTCTTTTTTCAATGTGTGCTTTATAGCCTCGTTGTGAACGTTGTAAGATGTGTGGGAGTTTGGTAAAGACATCGTACCAAGAACAAATAATCAGATAGAATCTCCGTCTCTCTATCTCTGTACTATGACTATCCAAAGTCGAGTAATTCCCCGTACCTTTTCCGCTGTGAACGAGCGGAGGCTAGTAGCTTCGCGCCACATTACGTCCCCTCCAATTAGCTATATCGCTGTGAAACGACTTGAGGAAAAGTAGAAACAAGTCTGATGGGTTCTTTGGACGCGCTCAAGAGCGGGTCAGCGCGCGGAGTAGGATACGCTGCATTTTCTTTCTCTGCGATGAGCAACGGCGAAGATGGAAGTAGAGTAGACGGGTAAAAAGCTACAGTAAAATACCTCTAGGTCCGCTCAGTTTCGTCGGGGTATTCGTAGTCGCTCCATGTTACTAAAGACAGAGGTTCTATCTGATTATTTGTTCTTGGTTGTACAGAGAACATTGGCTCATCTAATCATACCTTTTCATTCTTTATTTCTTCTTGATAATGTGCACTTTTCCAGCAAGTTACATTTGTAACTTGTCACTTCTCGCTCCACCGAAGACGGGATTGCCATCGATTCCGACAAACCCTGTGTCAAACCAGTCATACGCAACTCAATATTGGGTTAACTGGTTAAAAAAAAACAAGAGCTAGTAGCTCATATGGCACTTGCAAGGTTGGGTCAAAGAATGAAAGTAACAATTTGCCAATAAGAGGGTTTGTTGTGACCATTTGTAAGCAAAACCCTTGAGATAAAAATGATCATGGGCCCTTCGAAATCACCAAAGTGTATCGTTTGGTAAAAATTATTTAATTTTTGCACTTGGCTATGATGCTGCGCTTATTAGCTCGTAAAACATACATGTTTTTACCGTAAAGTCAAAACCCTCCTCTGCCTCTAAATATAGGACTAAAGGACCCACCTACGAACTTGACCTGTACTTTGCCAATGAACCCTCATACTAAGCTTGAACAACATATATCAGCCCCAACTAAGCTTGAACAAAATATACCAACCCCTTCGACCTTCGATTACACTAGCTCTCTCCAACATTCATACGCGCAGAGCTAGAAAGGGGAGGGACTGCTATAGCCAAAAATTGATCGACAAACTTTGTGTCCGGTTTTTGACGGATTCCAGGTGAACTACTTGTCCGGTGAGAACATAACTTTCATATTGGGATTCAGCATGTCTCCACCCCTAAATCAACTATCTCAATAGCTTTCAAAAAAAAATGTTTACCCCTTAATTTGAAACCCCTCCCCCACCCTCAAATATAGGGCTACAGAGACCATCTTCGAACTTGACCTGTAATTTGACCCAAAAGATCCTCCCACCAAGTTTCATCAAAATACCTCAATCCCCTCGAGAGTTATCGTGCGGACAGACGGACAACTTTTGCGATGCCATAGGAAGAGCTTAATTCAAATTCTCCCAAGAGAATTCAAAAATGGAGAGCTTTAATAAGTCAGTCTGAAACTTTGGAGTTTTACCGTGAGATTAAGAAGGTGTTTGGGCCTGAGTTTTATTTTAAAATGAATCTACCTCAAAAATTTTTAAAGTTGTGGATCCAGGCTAGAGCTAATTCCCTCCCCCTGTTTGGTAGATTTAGAGTGTATGATAGGCATAGGACTGGTCCAGATGTCAGGTATAATTGCCAACTTTGCAAAGCAGGGGTAGAGGAAAACATGGACCACTTTCTCAATCGATGCCAGGAGCTTTCGGAGTTAAGGGGATCTTATTTTAAGGAGAGTGTTTTGCTTCTTCCGGATATCCTGAATAGCACTTCGGAAAGGGTTATAACAAAGGTGTGCGAATTTATCGAGGGAGCGCTGAAGCTAAGAGCGACCAAGCTTAGTAGCGAGGCTACATATCCGTAGAAAAATAATGTTGTTGTTCTATTTTGTAATGTGTACTATTGTTGTGTTATGTATATGGCCACTGGGCTTTTAAATACACTTATTATTATTATTATTATTATTATGGAACCCACTAGCAAGGATGATGTTTATTCAACTATTTAATCTCTTAATCCTAGCTACGAAGAGTGAGCTTCTTTATTTAAATGGATCTTCTTCTTTTCCTTTTAGTGAATCCTTAGTAAGCAGCCTACATTTTAATTCTTAAAGAGGACATAGAAATAAAAATTAAAAGTTCTGAGATTAAGTTAAAAGATTATCCCTCCACTTACGTTTTGGGATCCCAAAAAGCGATAATAACAAAAATAAAACATATTGTTAAAAGTGTGCACGAATTTAGGGGTGTGTAGACTGAACCAGTAATACAAGTAGGACGGGACTTGTCTAGCCTCGCATGAACAAGGGTTTTAATCTTCCAAATTGGTCTACCTTAATTTCTTTTTAGGGAAGACGGACGTTTACGCCCAAGACCCGAAGAAACAGGTCGCCGAACCCGTTCCGCCTCGACCTCAGCCACCTCCACCACCCCTTGACTTCACTTATCACAACTATACTGTGATGACGGAGTTCTTGCATAAAATCTCCAACGCTTACCCCCATTTGGCGCGGCTGTACAGCATTGGAAAATCGGTTCAAGGTAATGCCATTTATTCAATCAGTCAATCAAGTTTATTTTCCAAATAGCTTAAAGTAAGAAGAGGAATAAAATATTTAAAATATTTATTTGTTTATACCAGTCAACTTCTATTAAGTGCCGTAATTATTATAATAAGTTACGTCGCGTAAAAAGCCTTAAGCCCGTCGTAATGCAAAAAGAAAAAGCACTCAGAGTTTAGCCAAATAGGGTTGATATGCGACAGTCTAGTTACTCTTCACTCATTTACTTAAATAGGCTTGGGAGAACCAATGAAAATGCCTTACGTCGTTGCTCCGCTAATCATAATTTATGATTTATACTATTTAGCAACTGAAATGGTACACGATTACCTAAAAATAAATTCTTTTCGGATCACATGCAAAAGCGGGCTTTCTTCAGTGACCTTACAATCTGGAACTGAACATTTCCTGAGCTTCGCTTCATTAACCATTGAAATGAACGCTTTTTGATGAAATTTGGATTCTCCCCATCGGGTTGAACTTTGTCTTGTTTGGCCACACAGTCAGAGGTTTATAATAGATAACCCGAGGATGCGCGGTTTCAACAGGTAATGCGTAACAGATAACACTTCGGATGTTATATGTTGTGTTTCAAAATGTTTTGTATAATAAGCGTCACCATCAGGGAGAACCGAAAAACGGCCAAAAAGTATCTTCTGAGTTTTCCGACATCATGACGATAAGGAATAAAGTCAGTATATGCTTTTTTGGCTCTTCCTAACAAAGCTTGTTATGCATAACATTTCATGCATAAGGTTTTCAAACACAACGTATAACATCCTTCCGAAGTGTTTTCTGTTACGCATTATCTGTTGAAACCGCGCATCTTCGTGTTCTCTGTTATGAAACTTCTGACAGTGCAGCTGTTCATATTCTGAACGTCAATACTAGAGCCCAGGATTAAAAAAAAAAAATCCTAAGCAGAGTCAACATAATTCAGTTGTTTGATCCAAGATATAAAAATCAACTGGCTCTTCAGTTAAACTTTAAACGAAAATACTACCGAACTAAAGAAAACTTTGTCTGTGGGCCCCAGAATATCACCCCCGTAGAGACATTCACAATCATAAGCAACAAATTTTCACTCTCGGTATAACAAACAAAGATTTCAAATGGAACTTACTCATCGAGATCTTTTTAAACTCTTTCTGTCCATCTACCTTTCCTCCAGTTGGAAAAGAGGATCAGAATATATTCCAGTAGAATCTGAGGAAAGTTAATCCTGATGGCTAGTCAGGTGTGTCATTTAGGGGAGGTGGGGGGCGAAGGCACCTGGCTTCCCAAGGGAGCCTAGAGCTGCCCATGAACACCACTTTATTTTTCATAAGTTTTCGTTAGTACATTATTTACTTTTTTATGGTGTTATGGTGTTAACTCAGGCAGATATTTTTGGTCTCGCTTACGTAAGAATTAGATTAAAGGATGCGAAGGGGTCACGGGATAACGCCGCTGCCGCCCCCCCCCCCCCCCCCCCGCTTAGGTCTCGCGAAATTACGCCTTTGTGGCTAGTAAGCTGAGTAAGCTAACATTCTGGATGGTTATTCGCTCAGAAGGAAAACAGTAGAATCTGTTCCAATGGCACAATAAGGAAGCTAACGCTACTGGCTGAAGATAGATTAGTAACCCACCCCACCCCCTTAGATTTCCGCGAAATGACGCGTGTGTGGTTAGGAAGCTGAGTGAGCTAACATTCTGGATGGGGATTCGCTCAGAAGGAAAACAGTAGAATCTGTTCCAATGGCACAATAAGGAAGTTAACGGTACTGGTTGAAGATAGATTAGTCCCCCCCCCCCCCTTAGATCTCGGCGAAATTACGCCTTTGTGGCTAGTAAGCTGAGTAAGCTAACAGTCTGGATGGTTATTCGCTCAGAAGGAAAACAGTAGAATCTGTTCCAATGGCAGAATAGGGAAGTTAACGCTACTGGTTGAAGATAGTCTGAAGCAAGGCTGGAACGGATTTCGCAGGTGGCAAGTTTGTCAACTCATTAGAGTTTCAAGCAAGGAAACAAGCTTACTGCACATAACTCGACTCCAGTAGTACAGCTTTAGTAAATGTACTTTAGCTGTTGACCTACGAACTGCTGGTCGTCCTGGCGGAATGGTTAGCACGCCAAACTCGTAAGCGAATGATCGCTGATTTAGTTGGTGCCTACCGTTTGGTTTGGGGGGGGGGGGGCTCCTGTAAGACAAGCCAAAGTCTACCCAGCTTAAACGGGTACCTGTAGGAATCTGCGAAAAGTGACAGGAACCTGCGAACTGAGTATCGCCTTCAAAAAGACTAGGTGCTTGGTGCTTAACACCAAAAGCCAGTTGCCGCATTGCCATGCTCGGCCGCTTACACCGCCACAGCATCAGTAATTTTGTTTCATAGCAATATCACACTAAAACAAATACAGTAACAACTAAACGGGCACACCAGCGATTCGAAAATAGCAAGACCATCAGACAGGCTATTTCGAGACAGCTAACGAACGAAAAACTCGTGTGTAAGATTCGCGACTAATTGACCGAACAATTTCATCCAATTATTTTATTGCTGCTTGTTGACTTTTGGTGTCAGCCCGGTGCTAACTTGCAGGGGGGAAACTTGCATCATGTCCCACGACAACCAGATCGGGAGCTTCAGTCTCGCATGCGCCTTAGCCAGGACGATTAAAAATGCATTAGGAATAGGTTTGTGAAGTTTGACCGAAAAGGGCTAAGACCCGATAGTCTTTATACATGACGTATTCGTTTAAATAGGCCTGAAACCCCATAAAAAATGCGTTACAAGTTTTTTTCGGGTCCGGGGATCTCCGGGGGCGGATCTTTCAGATTTGTGGTAACTCTATTCGCTTTGCCCTCTATGCTTGAAATATGTACCAACTACAAATGTAAGCCGTTGCCGAAAAATAAGCCGGTGCTAATCGGCTTTAATCCTGCAATGCAGACTTGTTATCAAATTCAATATCTCCGTGTCTAGATGAATTTTGGGTTGTCGTGCAAGCAGCGCACATTTGAACGTCGTTACTAGCACCTCGGATGAAAAAATGCAAAATCTTTTAGATGGGTCAACATTTTTCCGTGTATTCAAAAATCAGATGTAAAAATAAGCCGCCTTTTCAGTTAAACTTTGACAGAATAGCACAAACAGAATAGCACTGAACTACACAAAATTACATATAAATAATAAAATTACATATAAGAAAACTGACATTCTAAGAGCGTCCATTGTAAAAGTAGGGGACACACAACTTCAGGTAGCGTTACTGTGGGCTCACACGGAGCAGAGCAAAATAACATTAGTGAATAACGCAAAGATCAATGCTTTTCATGCTTTGCAAACGGGCCATAATCATAGCGCCTCCCAGTATGCTTGCGGCGCTTAAGCGAGACTTGCGGGAATTTCTAGCTAAGCAAAGGTGCGGTCTGCACACACCAAGTGAACAATGGAAGTTGTAACATTTTTTTGCTATGTTCAGAATATTAGTTTATTGGAACCAGCGCTGGTGAACGACTGAATGAGTTTCAGTAGGGACGTTCTCTATCGCTAGTCGTGCTAGTGTCACTGCTATTCGAGTGTGTGTCAGTTCTGTCATGTGTTGGCGCTACTCCATAATGTTATTTTGCTCTGACACGGAGAATCGAGTTCCCTAACTGTGATGACATATCCATTTTTAAACTATTTATCAATATATATATTATTATATATATATAGTATATATATAACAACTGCATATATGCATTTGTTTCCAGACCAAACTCGGTCATAATTGATAGTTGGGTTCTATACTTCTATACATCACAAGAGCAAAACAAAGTGTACAGAGAAGAGTCTTCCTCGATTCAAACTAAGCATATGTTTGAAAGACAGTAAATTGTAAAAATACATGCAAGCAGTAAGTTTTAAATATACACAGAATTCAGAACTGTAAATAATAACAGATTTCTACATATACACTTTGAACACGCACGTTTTATCTTTCGTTATTTTACTTGTATCTGCATGTCGTTCAATCCGCATCGTTCTTCTGGTTTTTAGTTACATGTCGTTTTATTTTTTGTTGGTTCCGCATCGCTTTCCTGTTGTTATTGTGGTGGATTTTGTAATTTAGTTTCGTTTTTCGTTAAAATACCGAATCTCGTCTTTCTATTTTGTTTAAAACTATTTACCCTTATATGCATTTGTTTGTAACCCAAACTCCGTCATAGTAGATAGTTGGGTCACAAGAGCAAAACAAAGTGTATAGAGAAAAGGTCTTTCTCGATTCAAACTAAGCATATGTTTGAAAATCAAGCATGCTAACATATGTTGCGTAAAAGTTAAAAAAAGGCAGCAGCGAAGCTGCGGCTGTCTATTGTTCTTACTTCAAATCATAAAATCCATTTGCAAGTAATTAAGCTTATTTGTAAAGGTATTTAACTTTCGTGAAAGTTGACGGAAAGATGAAATGAGTGAAATTTGAATTAGCACACATGACTGTTGAAACAAAAATACTGTCGCTGCTCACAAGTTTTGACTGTTAAAACAAAAATACTGTCGCTGCTCACAGGTTTGCCTATTTGTTGACCTACTTTTGGGGCACTACCTATAGATCGGTCACCGTCAATATTTTACATTGTAGTTTATGTGAAAGGATGGTACCAAATCAGGTAGCCTAGATTGTCTCGTTATAATCATTATTGTTTATTACTACCAATATTTCTTTCTCGCTCGCACTACCTAGATCAGACACTTGAAAGATAAAAAGCACAAACGACACGAGAAGAAGTTCCGCTGAATCAGAGTTTGAATCAAGCAATCGCACTAGAGCATTAAATTTCTTCTCACTCAGTCAGTATCTTATTCTTCAAAAAACATTCCCCACGGTAGCAAAAACAAGAGCTGTAAGCTCATATGGCACTTGCATGTGTCAAGATGATTTGATTGATCAAAAGTAAGTTTCGACTTTGCGGTTGAGATGCGCGCTATAAGGGAGCTGGAACTTCATTTGTAAGCAAAACCCTTGAGGCAAAACTGCTAATGGGCTGATGGGCATCACGAAAATGCATATATTGCTTAAAAGTATTTTTTTTACTTTGCGGTCAAGATTGGTACTTTAAGGAATAATCGGATTTGGGAAGTAGCAATTTCTAAGCAAATGTTGTTGAGTCTCCAATATTCCAGCGAAGTTTCATCGTCCTAGCACATCTGGAAGTACCTTAACGCGCGATCACCGGAATCCCAGACCCCCCTCCCCCTCCTCCAACTCCACCCACAATAACCGGAGCCAATCCTGTTCTGTAAATGATTAATCCAGAGCATCTGTTTGTCATTCCCACGAAGTTCGATCCAGATCACACCAGTCTAAGCGGGTCAAGTATTTTCCGCCCTCCCCCCGATAATTGCCGGATTCGGTCCGGAAATGAAAAAGGTCACAAGAGAAAAATGTCCTCTGTTTAATTATTAAATTTCACTCGAATCCGATCACCCGTTCCAAAGTTACGCATGACTCAATATTCCGGATTCCCCTCCCTCAACTCCCCCCCCCCAAGATTATCATATCGAGGATTTTTTTTTATTCCAAGTCAGTTTGACCGGGTCCCTGATATGCCTTCCAAGTTTCGTCGTGAAAATCCCCCCAAAAACGGAATTCCGGGATACCCCTCCTCCCCCCCCCCCCCCCCTCAAGTGTCCGGATCCAGTCAAATTATGTAAAAGATTTACATGGACCAGATGTTTGTTCTTCCCAGCAAGTTTCACTCCGATACCATCATTCTAACCATTTCTCGAGATTTCCGGTCCACCCCACCCCCCCCACCCCACCCAGCTCCCCCGCGGTGCACGTAGCCAATCCGATTCAGCAAATGACTTACCTAGAGCATCTGTTTGTTCTTCCCACAAAGTTCCATCCCGATCCCTCCATTCTAAACAGGGCACGTATTCCCCCCCCCCCCCCCCCAATAGTTGCCGGATCCGGTCCGGATATGAAAAAAATCATCGGAGAAATGTCCTCTGTTGAATTCTTAAATTTCACTCGAATCCGATCACCAATTCCAAAATTACGCATGACTGAAAATTTCGGATTCCCCTCCCTCCACTCCCCCCACCATTATCTGATCGACAAATTTTTTATTTTGAAGTCAGTTTGATTGGGTCCCTGATATGCCTGCCAAGTTTCATCGTGAAAATCCCCAAAACCACCATCACCGGAATTCCGGGACCCTCCCCCCCCCCCATAAGTGTCCGGATCCAGTACAATGGTCTAAAGGACTTATCTAGAGCAGATGCTTGTTCTTCCCAGCAAGTTTCACTCCGATCCCTCCATTCTAACCGTTTCTTGAAATTTCCGGTCTCCCCCCCCCCCCCCAACTCCCCCCTGGCTACCGAATCCGGTCAAGACTTTAAACGGGACATTACAGATATATATTATCTTCAGTTATGAAGTTTCATTACAATCCGATCATCCGTTCGAAAGTTACACACTTCTCAGTTTCCCGGATTCCCCTGCCCTCCACCCCCCCCCCAAAATGGTCGGATCAGAAAACTGATTATTCCTAATTTTGGTTGGTCGGGTCCCTGATATTCCCGCCAAGTTTCATTGTCCTAGCTCATCTGGAAGTACCCTCACTCGAAAAAGTGTGACAAAATGCCCTAAATTTTCAACTTTCCAGCGCCCCAACTCCCCCGCATATGGTCGGATCGGGAAACTTATTATTTCCAGGTTACTTTGGTCAGGTCCCTGATATTCCCGCCAAGTTTCATTGTCCTAGCTCATCTGGAAGTACCCTCACTCGAAAAAGTGTGACAAAATGCCCTAAATTTTCAAGTTTCCAGCGCCCCAACTCCCCCGCATATGGTCGGATCGGGAAACTTATTATTTCCAGGTTACTTTGGTCAGGTCCCTGATATTCCTGCCAAGTTTCATTGTCCTAGCTCATCTGGAAGTACCCTAACTCGAAAAAGTGTGACAAAATGCCCTAAATTTTCAAGTTTCCAGCGCCCCCACTCCCCCCCATATGGTCGGATCGGGAAACTGATTATTTCCAGGTTAGTTTGGTCGGGTCCGTGATATTCCTGCCAAGTTTCATTGTCCTAGCTCATCTGGAAGTACCCTCACTCGAAAAAGTGTGACAAAATGCCCTAAATTTTCAAGTTTCCAGCGCCCCAACTCCCCCGCATATGGTCGGATCGGGAAACTTATTATTTCCAGGTTACTTTGGTCAGGTCCCTGATATTCCTGCCAAGTTTCATTGTCCTAGCTCATCTGGAAGTACCCTAACTCGAAAAAGTGTGACAAAATGCCCTAAATTTTCAATTTTCGAGCGCCCCCACTTCCCCGCATGTGGTCGGATCGGGAAACTGATTATTTCCAGGTTCGTTTGGTCGGGTCCCTGATATTCCTGCCAAGTTTCATTGTCCTAGCTCATCTAGAAGTACCCTAACTCAGAAAAAAGTGACAAAATGCCCTAAATTTTCAAGTTTCCAGCGCCCCGCACTCCCCCCCCCCCATATGGTCGGATCGGGAAACTGATTATTTCCAGGTTAGTTTGGTCGGGTTCCTGATATGCCTGCCAAGTTTCATTGTCCTAGCACATCTGGAAGTACCCTAACTCGGATATGTGGGACAAAAAACTCGGACCGACCGACAGACCGACAGACGGAATTGTGATCGGTATATGGCACTTGAGCCAGAGGCTGCAAGTGCCATAATTACCGAATAATTGTCTTCTTGAAAAATACACTGTATAAACAAATGCAGCGTATCTATATTAGCGAACACTCGACTGTTTTTTCGCAGGGCTCAGTAAATGAGGGCGCGGCTTTGTATTTGTCCAGTCGCAGCAGTACTTCGACGCTTTGCATGACGTCACGTCACTGTTAAACTCCCACTACTCATAAATCGGGTCCAAGAGAGTCGCTAGATCCCGCACAGTCTATACCTACCATTGTTTTAGCCCGGTAATTTCGTGGTATCTTATTATTTGTTTGCGATTTGGACCTATTTGCTATGTTAGAATTAAGTGTTTTTATGGCACTTGCAGCCTCTGGCTCAAGTGCCATATACCGATCACAATTCCGTCTGTCGGTCTGTCGGTCGGTCCGAGTTTTTTGTCCCACATATCCGAGTTAGGGTACTTCCAGATGTGCTAGGACAATGAAACTTGGCAGGCATATCAGGGACCCGACCAAACTAACCTGGAAATAATCAGTTTCCCGATCCGACCATATGGGGGGGAGTGCGGGGCGCTGGAAACTTGCAAATTTAGGGCATTTTGTCACTTTTTTCTGAGTTAGGGTACTTCTAGATGAGCTAGGACAATGAAACTTGGCAGGAATATCAGGGACCCGACCAAACGAACCTGGAAATAATCAGTTTCCCGATCCGACCATATGCGGGGGAGTGGGGGCGCTCGAAACTTGAAAATTTAGGGCATTTTGTCACACTTTTTCGAGTTAGGGTACTTCCAGATGAGCTAGGACAATGAAACTTGGCAGGAATATCAGGGACCTGACCAAAGTAACCTGGAAATAATAAGTTTCCCGATCCGACCATATGCGGGGGAGTTGGGGCGCTGGAAACTTGAAAATTTAGGGCATTTTGTCACACTTTTTCGAGTGAGGGTACTTCCAGATGAGCTAGGACAATGAAACTTGGCGGGAATATCAGGGACCCGACCAAACTAACCTGGAAATAATCAGTTTCCCGATCCGACCATGTGCGGGGAAGTGGGGGCGCTAGAAACTTGAAAATCTAGGGCATTTTGTCACACTTTTTCGAGTTAGGGTACTTCCAGTTGTGCTAGGACCATGAAACTTGGCAGGCATATCAGAGACCCGACCAAACAAAATTAGGAATAATCATTTTTCTGATCCGACCATTTTGGGGGGGGGGGGTGGAGGGCAGGGGAATCCGGGAAACTGAGAAGTGTGTAACTTTCGAACGGATGATCGGATTGTAATGAAACTTCATAACTGAAGAGAATATATATCTGTAATGTCCCGTTTAAAGTCTTGACCGGATTCGGTACCCAGGGGGGAGTTGGGGGGGGGGGAGACCGGAAATTTCAAGAAACGGTTAGAATGGAGGGATCGGAGTGAAACTTGCTGGGAAGAACAAGCATCTGCTCTAGATAAGTCCTTTAGACCATTTTACTGGATCCGGACACTTATGGGGGGGGGGGGTCCCGGAATTCCGGTGATGGTGGTTTTTTGGATTTTCACGGTGAAACTTGGCAGGCATATCAGGGACCCAATCAAACTGACTTCAAAATAAAAATATTGTCGATCAGATAATGGTGGGTAGTGGAGAGAGGGGAATCTGCAGGGGAATCCGGGAAATTGAGAAGTGTGTAACTTTCGAACGGATGATCGGATTGTAATGAAACTTCATAACTGAACAGAATATATATCTGTAATGTCCCGTTTAAAGTCTTGACCGGATTCGGTAGCCAGGGGGGAGTTGGGGGGGGGGGGGAGACCGGAAATTTCAAGAAACGGTTAGAATGGAGGGATCGGAGTGAAACTTGCTGGGAAGAACAAGCATCTGCTCTAGATAAGTCCTTTAGTCCATTGTACTTGATCCGGACACTTATGGGGGGTGGGGGTCCCGGAATTCCGGTGATGGTGGTTTTGGGGATTTTCACGATGAAACTTGGCAGGCATATCAGGGACCCAATCAAACTGACTTCAAAATAAAAATTTTGTCGATCAGATAATGGTGGGGGGAGTGGAGGGAGGGGAATCCGAAATTTTCAGTCATGCGTAATTTTGGAATGGGTGATCGGATTCGAGTGAAATTTAAGAATTCAACAGAGGACATTTCTCCGATGATTTTTTTCATATCCGGACCGGATCTGGCAACTATTGGGGGGGGGGGGGCGGAAAATACGTGCCCCGTTTAGAATGGAGGGATCGGGATGGAACTTTGTGGGAAGAACAAACAGATGTTCTAGGTAAGTCATTTGCTGAATCGGATTGGCTACGTGCACCGCGGGGGAGCTGGGTGGGGGGGGGGGGTGGACCGGAAATCTCGAGAAACGGTTAGAATGATGGTATCGGAGTGAAACTTACTGGGAAGAACAAACATCTGGTCCATATAAATCTTTTACATAATTTGACTGGATCCGGACACTTGAGGGGGGGGGGAGGAGGGGTATCCCGGAATTCCGTTTTTTGGGGGATTTTCACGACGAAACTTGGAAGGCATATCAGGGACCCGGTCAAACTGACTTGGAATAAAAAAAAATCCTCGATATGATAATCTTGGGGGGGGGGGAGTTGAGGGAGGGGAATCCGGAATATTGAGTCATGCGTAACTTTGGAACGGGTGATCGGATTAGAGTGAAATTTAATAATTAAACAGAGGACATTTTTCTCTTGTGACCTTTTTCATTTCCGGACCGAATCCGGCAATTATCGGGGGGAGGGCGGAAAATACTTGACCCGCTTAGACTGGTGTGATCTGGATCGAACTTCGTGGGAATGACAAACAGATGCTCTGGATTAATCATTTACAGAACCGGATTGGCTCCGGTTATTGTGGGTGGAGTTGGAGGAGGGGGAGGGGGGTCTGGGATTCCGGTGATCGCGCGTTAAGGTACTTCCAGATGTGCTAGGACGATGAAACTTCGCTGGAACATTGGAGACTCAACAACATTTGCTTAGAAATTGCTACTTCCCAAATCCGATTATTCCTTAAAGTACCAATCTTGACCGCAAAGTAAAAAAAAATACTTTTAAGAATATATGTATTTTCGTGATGCCCATCAGCCCATTAGCAGTTTTGCCTCAAGGGTTTTGCTTACAAATGAAGTTCCAGCTCCCTTATAGCGCGCATCTCAACCGCAAAGTCGAAACTTACTTTTGATCAATCAAATCATCTTGACACATGCAAGTGTCATATGAGCTTACAGCTCTTGTTTAGTTAGGGTACTTCCAGATGAGCTAGGACAATGAAACTTGGCAGGAATATCAGGGACCTGACCAAAGTAACCTGGAAATAATAAGTTTCCCGATCCGACCATATGCGGGGGAGTTGGGGCGCTGGAAACTTGAAAATTTAGGGCATTTTGTCACACTTTTTCGAGTGAGGGTACTTCCAGATGAGCTAGGACAATGAAACTTGGCAGGAATATCAGGGACCCGACCAAACTAACCTGGAAATAATCAGTTTCCCGATCCGACCATATGCGGGGAAGTGGGGGCGCTGGAAACTTGAAAATTTAGGGCATTTTGTCACACTTTTTCGAGTTAGGGTACTTCCAGTTGTGCTAGGACCATGAAACTTGGCAGGCATATCAGAGACCCGACCAAACAGACTTAGAAATAATCAGTTTTCTGATCCGACCATTTTTTTTGGGGGGGGGGGTGGAGGGCAGGGGAATCCGGGAAAATGAGAAGTGTTTAACTTTCGAACGGATGATCGGATTGTAATGAAACTTCATAACTGAATAGAATATATATCTGTAATGTCCCGTTTAAAGTCTTGACCGGATTCGGTGGCCAGGGGGGAGTTGGGGGGGGGGGGGAGACCAGAAATTTCAAGAAACGGTTAGAATGGAGGGATCGGAGTGAAACTTGCTGGGAAGAACAAGCATCTGCTCTAGATAAGTCCTTTAGACCATTTTACTGGATCCGGACACTTATGAGGGGGGGGGGGGGTCCCGGAATTCCGGTGATGGTGGTTTTGGGGATTTTCACGATGAAACTTGGCAGGCATATCAGGGACCCAATCAACTGACTTCAAAATAAAAAATTTGTCGATCAGATAATGGTGGGGGGAGTGGAGGGAGGGGAATCCGAAATTTTCAGTCATGGGTAATTTTGGAATGGGTGATTGGATTCGAGTGGAATTTAAGAATTGAACAGAGGACATTTCTCCGATGATTTTTTTCGTATCCGGACCGGATCCGGCAACTATTGGGGGGGGGGGGGAAATACGTGACCCGTTCAGAATGGAGGGATCGGGATGGAACTTTGTGGGAAGAACAAACAGATGCTCTAGGTAGTCATTTGCTGAATCGGATTGGCTACGTGCACCATTCTTCATCAGCGATATTTCGGCCCTTTTTGGCAAGGGTCCTCGTCAGGCTGTCAATCTTCTGGTTCAACTTCGGGGAAGGAAATAAACCTGTGAAACAATGATGTAAACACATGCAATACCTGAGGAGACTGTTGAGTCTGGAAATGTAAATATATTGGATAAAATAGTATTTTAGGCTGGCGTTCATGCAGACACATGTTTGCCAACATAAGCCCAAGTTAATGCCCCAATTTCTAGTGCGCCATGTGTGTAAAGTATCTTAGTGGCTCTAAAGGAATGAAAATAAATAAATTATGTAGAGAAAGAGAACCGGTGATTGGTTCGCTTTTTGAGGAGGTATATTTTTTCTTTCATGTCCGTTCAGTTGAAGTTGGAAGACTGGATCAATCAATAACAAGAAAAAGTTTTCGATGGGATCCCAAAAACTCAGTATTTATTGAATTTAAATATTCCTTGAGCCCAAGCTGACTTTGAAATCTTTATTCAAATAATATATACAACGTATACGTCAGCTACGATGCTTCATCAGCGATATTCCGGCCCTTCTTGGCAAGGGTCCTCGTCAGGCTGACGAGAATTGAATTTCCTGATCCGAACGGTCAGTCTTGTGGATTTTCGGTCTTCACCAGGCCCATTGAACATGTTACTGTCTATCCCTAACCCAGCCGCTTGTAAATGTGCAAAAATTGTACCGTAGTGTTGTATTTGACAGATTACGAACAAACGTCTAACCAGCTGAGAAAAACACTTTTAGATTTGAATTCAGCATGTAAGTTATACCTCATCTCTCGTCGACGTTAGAACAGTCTTTTATTCGAAAAAAATCCTTATTTATCTGTATCTCGCGCGAACTACTTCTCTGAAAGGAAAAATTAAGCTCAGAACCGGATTCAGCATGTCTCTTTACCCCTATATCGAACCTCTGACCAACTTCAGAAAGGATTTTACTTTTTCCAAACTTCCCAGATTCCGAGCAAACTCTTTGTCTGGCAGGAAACTAAAGTTAAAGACCTAATCCAAACATTCGGTTTACCTTCTCTTAATGATCGCATGCCACGGGTTTGTTTAGATTTGAACTCGATTGCGGAGTTGCTGTTTTGGCTCGAGAAAATACCCACGCACAACGTCTTCTTAGCAAAAAATTATAAGACCTAACTGATAATTTTTGTATGTCTTCAGAGGTACCACACTGGTCTTGGTTTTATAATTTTATTTGTATTTCTAATAAACAGTTGGAGCATTAGATGGAAATTATTATTTTGACCCTTGGCTCCCTACGTGCCATAACAGCTGTCCGGGATATTCGGCTGAGATTTAATCCAGACAGAGTTATTTCAAACCTAGGAAATTTGGTGTTTTTTTTTTAATTTGCTTATTGTTTTACGGCGGTTTTACTGGTTTTGAACATTAATAGTGACATTAGCGATGGTTAGCATTGTGTCTGTGGTAGAAAGACCATTTTTTGTGGCCCGCTTTAAGATATGGGCTCAGCACACGTTTTTACCAATATGTCGAACGTTTAAATCGACTCCCAGTAGCTAAAAAGATTTGCAAAAGATTTGCAAAGAGCTGCTGATACCGGGAGCCGAACCAAGAATCTCTCGATCGGCAGTCTGACGCTCTAACGGTTGAGCAAACCGTCTCACTGTTTCGCTGAGACTTAAAAGTCGACTTAAAAATTCAACTTCTCACCAGTCTACCAAAGTTCCTGATTTTGGTAAATTTAAGCAGAACTATTGTCTGACAAGTAAATAACGTTCAGAAATGGATTTGTCTCGCGTTCTTACAGAGGATGCGAGCCTCTAATCGACTTAAGAATGAACTTTCCGGTTTTGGCCGGATTCCAGACGAAATATTTGTCCGGCAAGTAAATAAAGTTCAAAAACGAGTTCAGCATGTCTCCGTATCCTTGGTTCGAACCTCTAATGGACCTCAGATAAAACTTTTCTTTAAACAATTTTTTCGGCTTTTGGCCGGAATCCGGACGAACTATTTGGCCGGATCCCGGACGAACTATTTGGCCGGATCCCGGACGAACTATTTGTCCGGCGAGAAAATAATTTTCATATTCGGATTCAGCTTGTCTCCGACTATCGACTATCTTATCAGCTTTTAAAAAATATTTGTTTGCCCCTTAATTTGAACCCCCTCCCCTACCCCTAAATATAGTGCTACGTAGCTCGCTTACGAACCTGACCAGTGCTTTGACCCAAAGAATCCTCACACCAGTTTGAGAAAAATGTTTAATTACCTTCGAAAGTTATCGTGGTTACGGACGGACGGACAGACAGACCACTTACGTTTTGGGATCCCAAAATCACGATGAAAAATATAAATTTACTGAATAAGTTGACGTATTGGAGATTACTCAAGAAGGACCGCTGTGCACTGGTGACGGTGATGATAAACCTGTCCCTCAGCCTTTGCTCCATTTTCAACTACCTCCTTATAACTCACCTGTCACTATTTGCTTATTTAGTGACTGACATACTGCCTGTCTTCCCCAGATGTATTATTTTTTTTTACAAAAACATCAATTTTCACCTACAGCTGCAGGACAGCTTGCATTGTACTTCCTATATGTCAACCTTCTGATAGTCGTTAGTAGTTTTAAATTATAGTTATTAATGTTATAATCGGATCTGTGCGAATTATACGGTATGATGCGGTTTTTGAGTTTTCGCAGAAAAAAACTAAAATACTACTGACATAGTTCCCGTAGGAATTGTTTGGTGGAGGTGTTAATATGGATTTTTTGGATGGATATGGATTCACCCGAAAAACGATGTAATGTGAAAATCCGCGATGGATCACTAGAAAATGTGTTACTCCTCAAGACGGTGCGAAAAACGAGGGAGATAGAAGCCTGTTCTGATTTTCTTCAATATTCTTCCTTAAAACAGGAGTCCTGTTCTGGCGTATTTATTCTTCTTCTTCCTTGATAGATTTGGATTTCGGAGCCTTGTTTTAAACCGCTAGTTCCAGAATAAGCATTTTTCGTCAGTGTGAAAAATCTTTCAGACTCGTAGTACCTGGACTGGAATAGGGATATTCACCAACAATGACATCAAATTGCCAGAAAATGAATTTCCCAAATAAATTACAATTGCCAAAGCGTAACTATTTTGTAGCAGCGTATTTGATATTCCCGCTATTCCCGACATCATGAAAAAAAATACCGCGTTTTGATGAAATTCAAATTGCGCTTCTTACTTGGGGGAAGACGTCTAAGGGCGATTCTGGCAGTCTGGAAAGCTCCGCGAGCTTATGCGCCGGCTGTGTTTGCGACTTCGGCTAAAACTCGCTTCTCTTTCCAAAGCTGTTCTCGCGCTCCGCTGGTTTCCGCCAGCACTTGGAAAGCGAATCCACTTCGCGAGTGGAAAGTGATTTCCGCAAGTCAGCGAGAAGTTGTAAAGGTGCAAGTGAGGCGCAACCACTTTCCGTTGATTCTTGCGCTCGGCGGATTCTCGCTTTGCTTTTCAGAAAGCGAATCCAAGAGATCGCCAGAATCGCCCTCTATATTCTCAGTGTCAACTCGAAACTGTCATTGTAAAGAATTAGTAATCCCTCAACGCAGCCAAAGAAATGCACTGTATTCAGTTGGCTTTTCAGTTAAAATTTAAAGGACAAATGAAACATTCGATTTTTTCCCAAAGCCTGGTAACTGGTGATAATTGCCTTATATTACCTTCAAGACCCTATACAATCCGCTTCCTATCTTTTCTCCTTTGGCTTTCTCCTCTCCGGACCGCTGGTATTTGTCCATTCACTCTCTCTGGCTCCATTTGACTCGGCTCCACCCTGTCAGTGCCAGTTTCTTCCAGTTAAGCGGACTGTCCATGCTGTTACAGGATTAACTGGGCTGGTCAGAAAACGGGTGAGTGAATAACAGAAACTGAAAGTTTGAGCCTTAAGCCATTGATTAGAGACGTCATCGTAATTATCATTTAGAGGTCACTTACATAACTTGAAAGAAACAAAAACGCGATTTTGGGTTTTTTATTGATCAGCTAATGATCCCTCTAAGATATATGCTAAATACAGTTTCGGATATTTTGTTTGTACTTCAGGCAACCGTCTTCAGCGAAGAACGAACTTAGTTATTCTTTTTCATTTTATATCATACTCCGCTTTCCAAAAATGGCTGCTGAGAAATAAATTACCTATTTACCCGGCCACGGACGGACTGCCAGTGGAGAACCACTTATGCAGTCGTCTCTACATTCGACCAGTTCATCTTGAGGGATAATTATCTGATCCAGAAATTCCCCGAAATATCGTTATCGATCCGTCCATTATGGACGGTCAGCTTGGCTTGAACCTCGAACTTAAAAAGAAACAAAACCTAAGGTTTCGATGGGATCCCAAAAATCGAATATTTGATCCAGACAATTGGGTCTTGTCTTCGCCACGCTAATCATCTGAGAAACCCAAGTTCAGATATCCCTCTATAAGCCATATCTATTTTGACGATACTGACCAAAACTTCCTGCTTTACTTCTGCCAAATTTTTCGGTTTTGGCCGAATTCCTAGCGAACTACTTGTCCAGCAAAAAAAGAACAATTCAGAAACGAATTCAGCGTTTCTCCTTATCCCTATAAAGAACATCTAATAACTTCAAATAAAACTTTAACTTAAAGATTTCCGGTTTCAACAGGATTCCGGAAAGTTATATGTCTGGGTAAAAAATGATTGTCATATACAAACTCAGCGTCTTTTCTTAGCCCCAAGTCTGTCATCTAATCAACTTCAAAATAAAACTTTCGCTTTTAACAAATTTTCCGGTTTGGCCGGATTCCGGGTGAACTAGTTGTGCGACGACAAAATGGTTTTCATCATCGAGTTCAACATGTCTTCTTACCCATATTCAAACATCTAATCAACTTCAAATAAAACTTTTAATTCTAACCAACTTTCGGGTTTTTGCCAGATTCCGGACGAACTACTTATCCGACAAGAAAATGGGTTTCATCATCATGTTCAGCATGTCTTCTTACCCCATAATCGACTATCACATTAGCTGTTTAAAAATATTTTGTTTGCCCCTTAATTTGAACCCCGTCCCCCACCCCTAAATGTAGAGCTACAGAGCCCATCTACGAACTTGACCTTACCCTTGACCCAAAGAATCCTCACACCAAGTTTCATCAGAATATCTCATTCCCTTCGAGAGTTGTCGAGTTGACAGACGGACGGACGGACAGACGGACAACTTTTGCGATGTCATAGGTATCCCTCCACTTACGTTTTGCGATCCCAAAAAAATACATGAAAAAGCAAGCCGTCTCACTACATCATTTGACTACACTGTAAAAAGTCTCTCCTTTATCGGAGAATGCAAAATACTGCACATGATACTGCAGTATTTTGCATTGTAGCCTTTTAGCCCTGTATCGGATTATAACTCTCCGAATTCGGATTTAGATTCTCCGAATTACGAATAAAAATGTCCGAAATCGGTGACGTACAACTCCTCAAGTCCGATAAAGGAGAAACTTTTTGCAGTGCAGCTGAGTTGGTACTACTAAATCTTTCTTTCCAGCTAAGATGGATAGCTGTCCACACATTTGTGACATTTAATTGTTGATTGATAATTATTGATCAATAAGATAACAGAAGTGATTTTATTCTTAGTTCGGAAAATGTAATTGACGTAAAGGAATTCCCATTTCCCCTTGGGAACATAGATTTGGCGAACTATCCTGTGCTGAGGTTTTGGAATACTCTATATGACTAAGTCGAAAACACGCCAGTGATCCTCGGGAAGAACAAGAAAACGTCGCCCTAACGACTCAAAGTCAACAACTCAAATCCTGTGTCAACCAATCACGGCGACTATTGGGGGAAGCTGTGGTGCCGCTTCCGGCTCGTCCGCTAGGTACACGGCGATTTTGCATCGGCAAGGAGAGTTAGTCATCAAGAGTGATATACTGTAACAGTATACAGGTATGATACCTTCGATATTTTGTGAACCGAAAGATTAATATAGTAAGTTAAAACGAATCACCAAACAAGAGACTACGATCCCTATGCGTCTTCTAAGAGTTGATTAATTTCCCCAGCGCTCGACGCTGCCAAGATTAATCAGCCTTAGGGCTTTGGATCAGAAGCCAAAGTGGGGCAAACACGCATCATTTAACATTTTGGCCTTACCGAGTAAGTTTCTTTACTTGATGCAGCTTGGGGCGAAGGCCGACTGCTCCCTGTAATATCAGCAAACATTAGGTGGTTTGCAGATACCACTGTATCTGCTTCCATGGTAACTTGATCTGCAGTTTGTCATTATTGAAGTTACCGTGGTATCTTATACTACGGTTGCTTGCTAAAACGGCAATTGCGAAACCCGTATTTTTAGAAGTCCCCCCGAACATAAATTATTTCATTCACTCACATCACAAGTGCCAAAGTTCTCTCCCACCAATTGGAGATCACTTCTTCAGATACCATGGTCAGTTACTACGGTCAGGACCGTGGTATGTGAATATCAGATAGATCTATACTGGCCAGATACTCAATAATACTCTTGACGACAAAGTCTCCTTGCCGATGCAAAATTGCCGCGTACCTAGTGGAAGAGCCGGAAGCGGCACCACAGCTATCTCCAACGATCGCCGGGATTGGATGAAACAGGATTTGAGTAGTTGATTTTGAGTCGTTAGTGCGACGTTTTCTCGCTCTTCCTGAGAATCACTGGCGTGTTTCGGACTTGTCATATAGAATATTGGAATTTTAAGCGTGGTACCAGATACCATGTTACTTACTTACTTAAAGTTACTTAAAGTTGTTCAGCACCATCCGGCAGTTGGCCTGCCTGTCCGATGCCCTCTGTTTGTTTGATGAGTTTTTAGTTGGTTGATCTTGTAGCTATTTTGACCATTCAGCCAATGTGTTGAATCTGCTGTTGTTTTCTTCCCAGAACTTGTCAACTCTGTTTTTAAAGCTGTTTATATTTGGTGCCAAGCTGTTTATATTTGGTGCCACGGTATCAGCATTGGTGCCATGGTATAAGCAAAAAAGCAACTACTGTTGTCACACCTTTTTTTTTGTATTTTTGTTTTTGTTTTTAAGGTCGAGAACTGTGGGTCGTTCTGTTGACGACGAACGTCCTGCGAGAGAACATCGGCCGCCCAAACGCCAAAATTGTTGGAAACATTCATGGAAATGAGGGTGTTGGAAGGGAAGTGTCACTCCACATGATTGAGGTATGTAAATCTTGTCAGACCCCCCTCCCCCCCCCCCCCCCCCCCGCACTTCTAGTTTTACTTAAAGTATAATAGGCTATCCGCGACTCCAGAATTATTGCCAGGATAATCGCGAATCCTCTCGTCTCGAGTCTATAACCGAAAACTCTGTTATTCATTTAACAAACCTAAAATCTCTCGTTTTAATAGTCTTAGTGTAAAAAGTGAAGGAGAAAATTTGTTTCGGAACAGAGATTTGATGAGGTCTCAAAGGGGAATATTTATTGATTTTCCTGAGGCATCGAACCACGTGAATTTGATATCATCCAAATAGACCTAATAGATCAGATCCATAAGATAATGATTTCCAGAAAAAAAGAATATCGCACAGTCACGTTCATCAGTAATCATCCGGTTTGGACCGATTTCGGTGGGACTATCCATCCAAGACTAGTATTTCGCGATTCACCGGGTCCTTTTCGGGTAAACCAGCCTTTCAAACCAGTTTTGTCGGAGAATTTGTTTGCCCACAAATGTATAAGCCCCTTCCCCTCCCCAGAAATTTCAAGAGTTGCATTTTTGCAGATACCATGGTATCTGTTCCCGCGGTAACTGGAACTGCAATTAGTCGTTATTGTGAGCATCAGTGACAGTGAGCATTTGAGAGCATAAGTCATCAGTACTGATGTCATAAATGTTATCAAAACAGTTTTTTTGGCTAGTGAATCTTTTTGTCAGAAGTTCTGACTTGTAGATAGAGTTTTTTCCCTCTGTCTGTAAGCATAATCTTGTGACGAAGACCGGATTCTGTTCAAGTTTTTTAAACGCTGCATTACCCCATCCTTCTATCGACTTCAGAAAAACCCGTCGGGGCGAACTGCATGACCAGCGAGAAAATAAAGTTCTTATATTCAGCATGTAGGGCATATTCTTACCCCTATATAGTTGTCTCAATCAACTTCAGAAAAACTTTTGCTTCTACTATTTTCCCGGTTTTGGGGGATTTCCGTTAAACTACTTTTCCGGTGAAGCAGCAAGGTTTCAGATCTGGGTTCAGCTTGTATTCTTATCAGTTTTCCAGTGTTGGCAGGACTCCGGGCGAACTAGTTGCCCGGTGACAAAAGAAAGCTAGAAAATGGATTTAGCACACCTCCTTGCCCCTGTATCCAACCTTTATTGAATTCCAGATAAATACGTTTTTTGCCGGATTTCAGGCGAAATTGCCCAGTGAGAAAACGAAGTTTAGATCTGGACTCAGCACCCTAAATGGACTGTCACATTAGCTTGACAAATATTTGTTTCGTCCCTTAATTTGACCCCCCCCCCCCCTGCGGTCCTAGAAATATGACTACGTTCCCATCTACAAACTTGACATGTACTTTGACTCAGATGGTTATAACACCACTTTTGGAAAAAAAATCTTCGAGCCTTATCGAGCTAAGGGACCGACGGACAGATTTTGTTAAGGCGTAGGTAAAACTTCAGTTAAAGTTTTGGGATCCCAAAAACCCGAGACCACTATGCGGTTTTTCGCGGTCCCGCAAAAAGGCTGTTACTTGAAAAGAGTCTTTCCGCGCTCGTTTGTGTGGCCCACAGGGCCATAGGGATTAAATTTGTTTCGATTTTTGGGGTTAGATTTTGAGATTTTTGTTTTCGCGACCAAAAGGATTTTTGGGATCCCAACATCTAATCAAATATCCGTGGGGGATGTCTAATATTCATACCTCCATTGGCCTAGCTATTAGGAGAATAAATGATCTGGTCGGCTTTATATTCTCTTTTCTAGTATTTGTTGGTAAAATATACGACCGAGCCTTACGTCAAGTGGCTTCTGGATCATACGAAGATCCATATACTTCCATCGCTGAATCCAGATGGATTTGAAGTCTCAAGGGAAGGTGCTTGTTACGGCGGACAGGGAAGGTTAGAATACTATTTCTAGTACTTTTTTAGTATATTTAGTTTTTATTTTGTTTTATTTTCTTTTTATTCATTTGATTCTTTAGTTTTGCCTAACTTGGAACGGCGACGAAGAACATAAGTTCAAACTTTCATGTTGGAAGAACCGTCCAAGTCTGTCAGAAAGATAGGATAGCTTTTAAATCTGGAACAACGAGATAAGACCCGGCTTCGCGCAAAAATTCTTGTTTTCTTGCGAAAAGTTCAAAACAAATGCACGCCGTGGTTTAAGCATTGTTCAAATAGATGTAATAAGATGTATTATGGCGTATAAGGTGTATTATAGATTCCTTTTTTCCTCGGGGCGCGCTGTAATAACGCGGATAAGGAGAATAGACTTGGGTTCCATTTTCTCTTATGCAGAGCCAATCAGATCGTTTGGTTGGTTCCGCTAGCGGGTCGAGGAAAGGAGCAGCGTCGTCAGGGTTGTCACGGGAAGCACTAAATTTCTACTTTGTTGGATGTTGAAGAAACAACTTGTCTTCAAAATAACACGTTTTTATGGCACTTGCAGCCTCTGGCTCAAGTGCCATATACCGATCACAATTCCGTCTGTCGGTCTGTCGGTCTGTCGGTCGGTCCGAGTTTTTTTGTCCCACATATCCGAGTTAGGGTACTTCCAGATGTGCTAGGACAATGAAACTTGGCAGGCATATCAGGGACCCGACCAAACTAACCTGGAAATAATCAGTTTCCCGATCCGACCATATGGGGGGGAGTGCGGGGCGCTGGAAACTTGCAAATTTAGGGCATTTTGTCACTTTTTTTCTGAGTTAGGGTACTTCTAGATGAGCTAGGACAATGAAACTTGGCAGGAATATCAGGGACCCGACCAAACGAACCTGGAAATAATCAGTTTCCCGATCCGACCATATGCGGGGGAGAGGGGGCGCTCGAAACTTGAAAATTTAGGGCATTTTGTCACACTTTTTCGAGTTAGGGTACTTCCAGATGAGCTAGGACAATGAAACTTGGCAGGAATATCAGGGACCTGACCAAAGTAACCTGGAAATAATAAGTTTCCCGATCCGACCATATGCGGGGGAGCTGGGGCGCTGGAAACTTGAAAATTTAGGGCATTTTGTCACACTTTTTCGAGTGAGGGTACTTCCAGATGAGCTAGGACAATGAAACTTGGCAGGAATATCACGGACCCGACCAAACTAACCTGGAAATAATCAGTTTCCCGATCCGACCATATGGGGGGGAGTGCGGGGCGCTGGAAACTTGAAAATTTAGGGCATTTTGTCACACTTTTTCGAGTTAGGGTACTTCCAGTTGTGCTAGGACCATGAAACTTGGCAGGCATATCAGAGACCCGACCAAACAAAATTAGGAATAATCAGTTTTCTGATCCGACCATTTTGGGGGGGGGGGTGGAGGGCAGGGGAATCCGGGAAACTGAGAAGTGTGTAACTTTCGAACGGATGATCGGATTGTAATGAAACTTCATAACTGAAGAGAATATATATCTGTAATGTCCCGTTTAAAGTCTTGACCGGATTCGGTAGCCAGGGGGGAGATGGGGGGGGGGAGACCGGAAATTTCAAGAAACGGTTAGAATGGAGGGATCGGAGTGAAACTTGCTGGGAGAACAAGCATCTGCTCTAGATAAGTCCTTTAGACCATTGTACTGGATCCGGACACTTATGGGGGGGGGGGGGGCCCGGAATTCCGGTGATGGTGGTTTTTTGGATTTTCACGATGAAACTTGGCAGGCATATCAGGGACCCAATCAAACTGACTTCAAAATAAAAATATTGTCGATCAGATAATGGTGGGGGAGTGGAGGGAGGGGAATCCGCAGGGGAATCCGGGAAATTGAGAAGTGTGTAACTTTCGAACGGATGATCGGATTGTAATGAAACTTCATAACTGAACAGAATATATATCTGTAATGTACCGTTTAAAGTCTTGACCGGATTCGGTAGCCAGGGGGGAGTTGGGGGGGGGAGACCGGAAATTTCAAGAAACGGTTAGAATGGAGGGATCGGAGTGAAACTTGCTGGGAAGAACAAGCATCTGCTCTAGATAAGTCCTTTAGGCCATTGTACTTGATCCGGACACTTATGGGGGGGGGGGGGGGTCCCGGAATTCCGGTGATGGTGGTTTTGGGGATTTTCACGATGAAACTTGGCAGGCATATCAGGGACCCAATCAAACTGACTTCAAAATAAAAATTTTGTCGATCAGATAATGGTGGGGGGAGTGGAGGGAGGGGAATCCGAAATTTTCAGTCATGCGTAATTTTGGAATGGTTGATCGGATTCGAGTGAAATTTAAGAATTCAACAGAGGACATTTCTCCGATGATTTTTTTCATATCCGGACCGGATCCGGCAACTATTGGGGGGGGGGGGGGAATACGTGCCCCGTTTAGAATGGAGGGATCGGGATGGAACTTTGTGGGAAGAAAAAACAGATGCTCTAGGTAAGTCATTTGCCGAATCGGATTGGCTACGTGCACCGCGGGGGAGCTGGGTGGGGTGGGGGGGGGGACCGGAAATCTCGAGAAACGGTTAGAATGATGGTATCGGAGTGAAACTTGCTGGGAAGAACAAACATCTGGTCCATATAAATCTTTTACATAATTTGACTGGATCCGGACACTTGAGGGGGGGGGGGAGGGGTATCCCGGAATTCCGTTTTTGGGGGATTTTCACGACGAAACTTGGAAGGCATATCAGGGACCCGGTCAAACTGACTTGGAATAAAAAAAAAATCCTCGATATGATAATCTTGGGGGGGGGGGAGTTGAGGGAGGGGAATCCGGAATATTGAGTCATGCGTAACTTTGGAACGGGTGATCGGATTCGAGTGAAATTTAATAATTAAACAGAGGACATTTTTCTCTTGTGACCTTTTTCATTTCCGGACCGAATCCGGCAATTATCGGGGGGAGGGCGGAAAATACTTGACCCGCTTAGACTGGTGTGATCTGGATCGAACTTCGTGGGAATGACAAACAGATGCTCTGGATTAATCATTTACAGAACAGGATTGGCTCCGGTTATTGTGGGTGGAGTTGGAGGAGGGGGAGGGGGAGGGGGTCTGGGATTCCGGTGATCGCGCGTTAAGGTACTTCCAGATGTGCTAGGACGATGAAACTTCGCTGGAATATTGGAGACTCAACAACATTTGCTTAGAAATTGCTACTTCCCAAATCCGATTATTCCTTAAAGTACCAATCTCGACCGCAAAGTAAAAAAAATACTTTTAAGCAATATATGCATTTTCGTGATGCCCATCAGCCCATTAGCAGTTTTGCCTCAAGGGTTTTGCTTACAAATGAAGTTCCAGCTCCCTTATAGCGCGCATCTCAACCGCAAAGTAGAAACTTACTCTTGATCAATCAAATCATCTTGACACATGCAAGTGCCATATGAGCTTACAGCTCTTGTTTTCTATTACGGCTGCATATTCTTTTCAAGGACCAATGCTGTCCATCCGTTAATTTAATACCTTTTTACAACATAATGGGCGTCAAATTGTACTCGTGTACTTCAAGCAGACTAATAACAATTTTTCTGATCTTCGAAGCTCGAAAAATTGCATCAGCGTGGCAACACCGGACACTGCATTGATAAGAACCTTTTCATGTTCCTATTTGAACAAAGGTGTGTATTAAGACGTAAGCATCACGTATAGTGCTATTCAGCTTATTACATATGTTTCAACAATGACTTAAATGCTGAGAAATCTCAGCGAAACACGGTGCCTCCCACCGCGAGCGACGTCCGCATAGTGAAGAAAAAATGTGATTCACAAAGGTTTTGTGATGAGGCAGATCTCAGAGGTCACAGAGCAAAATAACACGAGAAAGTAGCGCCGAGACTCGAAAAAAGTGACACACACTCGAACAGCAGCAACACTAGCACCACTAGTGATAGAGAACGTCCCTACTGAAACTCAATCAGTCGTGCACCACCGCTGGCTCCAATAACTTAAAATTCTGAACACAGCAGAAAAAAGGATACAACCTCCCCTGGTTTGTCGATGGGTGCAGACCGCATCTTAGCTTTACTAGAAATTTCTAAAACCGCAAGTTTGCCTCGCTTTAAATACCACAAGCGTAGTGGGCGGCGCTACGAGTATGGCCCTACTGTGAAGCATGGCAAGCATAGGCCTTGGCGCTACTCCCTAGTGTTATTTTGCTCTGCAGAGGTCAGTACAGAGCAAAATAACACTACACTGTAAAAAAAATCTTGCAGTATTTGCAGCTGGGATTAATCTTATCTCTAAAAAGATAATCTAATCTCTACTGAGATAAGATTAATCCCAGTAGCAAATACTGCAGTTAACTTTAATCCTTACTCGGAGAAACTTTTTACAGTGTAGGGAGTCGCGCCAAGACTCGACAAAACTGACGAACACTGGAACAGCAGCGATACTATCACCACTAGCGATAGAGAACATCCCTACTAAAACTCATTCAGTCGTTCACCAGTACTGGCTCCGATAGTACTGTCCGTGTTCTGTTTTTGGTTTTCATTTATATACTATAACAGGTCTATGATGACGAATTGATGATTAACTGTATAGATTTTAAAATGTGCATTATGCTTGACGTAATACCCAAATTTGGCATTGCCATGATAGTGGTTGTTTGAAAAAAATTCGTTATGTTATGTTATGTTATGTTTATAACTTCATATTCTGAACATTGCACAAAAATTATTCAGCCTCCGTTGTTTCCTTGGTGTGTGCAGACCTCACCTTTGCTTTACTATAAATTTCTAAACCCGCAAGTTTGTGTCGCTTTAAATGCCGCAATCGCAGTGGGCGGCGTTACAAATATGGTCCGTTTGCAAAGCATGGAGAGAATAGGTCTTGGCTCTAGTCTCTAGTGTTATTTTGCTCTGGGTCAGTAAACCAGGTAAGTCGCCAATGGGGTTGTGAAAAGAGTGAGAAGCAAGAGGGTCCTTCAAGTGTATTTAGCATATTTTAGAACGTAAACATGTTTATTTTTTTGTCTTTTTCATTAGGGCCTTTTATTTTGTTTTTCCATTACTCCGCTGTAACTAAAAGGCGGGTCATAAATAAATAAATAATGAGTGGTCTTTCCATATCTTAAAGGTTCGCCTACAACTCTTTCGAACATAAGAAAATTAGAAGATTCAAAGTGTTGTTTTCATTTTGGGAGACATGGTAGACCATCAAGTATATCTGCTGTTTTGGATTTCTTTTCTTTTGCTTGGTTTTCCCACTTTATAACCACAGCACGTTCAGCTGGATACAGTCGAAAGGCGATGACAAGACAATCGTCACGTAGCAAGTCATGGTGTTTTCGAAAAACTATCTTTCTGGCCCATTCCATCGCGAACATATCATTTTCTGGTAAGAGCTGTGCTTTAATAGTAACCGAGCGGAGTGAGACCCTCTCGTGTTTTATAACGCTTATTTAAAGCGGAAATTAAGCGTTTACGTTATCTTTCCACGTCCTATTACGTTTGTATTCACCCGGTATAGTGTTGATTCATGGCCTCAAAGACGCAATGCGATGCTGCATATATTAATGTTAATGTCTCTTGTTCATGTTTCGTGTTCTGTGTTCACAGTTGTCTGGTTTGGATAAAAAACGGTATTTTTGCATACGATGTTCCGTGTTTGGTGTTTTGTCGCTGTTCTGACGAAAACACAAATTTAGGTTCCTGAGCGTGTCTTAGACGGGAAATCTGTTAAATTGCATATTAAATTCCAAAACGGCCATACTTTAGGGTCCATCTTTATCCTCTAAACTTCTGCAATTCTTTCTTTCGTGTCTGCGAATCTCTCTGCAATTTCCTATCTGAACAGTGATAAAACATGCCAGGAGAGCAAGTTCCGTGTTTTGCAAAACAGACAGCGGAACACAGAACACGGAACAGCGTACAAAAATGGGAAAATGAGAAACAGCGTGTTCCGTGTTTTGACAAAAACGGGAAAAATATAAAACAGAGAGAAAACTGTGAACAGAACAAAGAAAAAAAACGCAACTAATGTTTATTAATCACCTGTTTTCAAGCAGTAGTGGAATTATTAGGTTCGGGCATGCGATAAAAAGTTAGTGTGTCACTCACTAGCGCTTGGGGAAGAACATGGAACAAGCTAGGACAGTGATATCCATTAGTCAGGTTATGGAGTTCGAACGTTAACACGAAATATTTGAATCTAAGTTTAGTATAATAACTGTTTAGTTACTATTTCGCGAACCGATACGAGAGTATTTAATTTGTTATTATAAGTTAATGAAAAAATTGTGATTATTAACTGTAAATAATTTGAACGCTATCTGTAGAATATACTTGTAATTTCTTGACATGAGTTTACTGTTTTATTTTAACATTATCAATGCTGACTTTATAAACAAAAATCAGCTCGTCCCCCCGTGATTATAAATAATAAATATACTTACTAATAATTATCCTATGTTTTCTTTACAGATATAACGCCATGGGCTTCGACTTGAATCGAAATTTTCCCGACTATTTCAAAACGAATGTGAAGCAGCCCCAGCCCGAAACAGAAGCATACAAGTAAGAAATATTTTTGCTTGCTCTCCTACTCAAGGTAGAGGTTGCACGCTACCCGAAGAAAACGGATATTGCAACACCGTCATCACGGGAGCATAACAAAAAAAAAATTAACATTAGGAGGTATAGGACTTTCGACTTTGAGACTAAATTATCGGTCTTTGATAACCATTCTGAGCCAGTGAATCGCTGGAAACGTTCATCTGGCTTCTTCTTGTTGGTATAATAAAACTTTTCCAAAAGAGTTTCGTTGATAATGAGAGTTTGAAGGCTTCAAAGTTTGTAAACAAAGACGGAGTCTCGCGTCCTATTGGTCGGTTATGACGCGTTTTTTGAAATCCTACCAATAAGAAGCACGAATCGTTTTTACAACGGAAAGTTTGAAGGCTTCAAGCTCCCGTTTCTGATTAACGTTTCTACAAAGCTGTAATTCTACAATTAAAAAAGAGCCAGCGAACTGTTTCCAGCAGTTTACAGGCTCAGAATACTCATCAAACATGGACAAATCACTCTCAAATTCGGAAGTCCTAGACCTCGCAATGTTAAATTACTCCTTTTCTACCCTTTTCCGTTTTCGTCGGGTAGGCTGCAATCTCTCTGTTGGAATTGAGATTTAGCCACCGAGAAGGCTGATCATAGAAGTGTTTTGTCGCAGGGGGCGTCCCAGTTTCGATGACCTCAGCTGTTTTCTTGGTGAGTTGGTTAGCCGCCTTATCGTGCACAACCCTCGTATCGCCCGGCCGAAGGGAGGGTGATGCTACCCTGGTCAAACACAATACGATCCATTCGCTACACAGCTGACTTATGTAACTTTTCTTATAGACAATGGCTAGCGCAAGAGAATTTCGTGTTGTCTGCGAGTCTTCACGGTGGTGCTTTGGTCGTCTCCTACCCATTTGACAACACTCCGAATACCGGTAAGAACATTTTAATTAAAGGAGTTATATCATAAGCATTCTAGCACTTGCAACGTCTAGAATCAAACTAATTATTTGTATTATCGATTTCTTTAAGTATTTTGTTTTCTGTTTTTTCCCATTGACTTCTAGCAAGATCTCGGCAACATTCAGACAACCGGTTTTACGCATCAATGTATTGATGCTACAGTATGAGACGCGAATACTCGTCGGGAGCATAATGCACATGGAAACTAGTGAATCGCGGCAAATGCAAAGATTAGTGAGCTGTCGTTTTGGGTCTCCGTGTTTAAGGATTAATGAATGCTGTTATGAAGTAAATACTATTGGCATTATAGGCAGGCTACGACAGGTCTACTTCGGTACAATTTTTCAAATTTAAAATTCAAACTCATTTTAGTTCGAAAGAAAAATCTTCCAGATTTCAGATTCAGCTTAGGAATTGTTAAATAACTTACTGTACAGAAATATAAAAAACTAGAAAACTTGTAAGAAAAAAATAAGGCTTAAAGACAACACAGATTCAGACAACACAGATTCCAGATTCAGCGGTACCACACTTCAGATGCTTTATCATCTATCCTTTGCCCAACGCCGGACGAAAAACTTTTAGGCCCCTAGGCGGAGTCTGGTTGCAAATTATCTTGTAGTGCTTTTCTTTACCAACCAATAAATATTGCACCAATTTTATTACCGAAAACTTAAACACTAGCAATTATACTTGACACTGCGAAACGGATACGTCAGATACATTTTATTAGAGCCCTTCTTGGCAAGGGTCCTCTTCAGGCTCAAGCTGGAAATGAATTTGTGGAAAACAACTAATGGGAAAAACATGTGGAAGAACAACTAAACGCCAAGAAGGGAACGAAATACAGCTCTGATAAAACGTAGCTGAAATATCCGTTTTGCATTGTCAAATATGATTCGCAACCAGCTTAGGCTGATAACACAGATGATCTGGTTTAACGTTCCGAGTTTAATGATTCGAGTGCTTGAGTGTAGTGTTCTTCCAAGATCAAGTTAGTATTACTTTGATCAGTTGTCGTTGGGCCCCTAAAAAAAGAGGGCCCATAGGTACGTGCTTAATTTGCCCATTTCTTAATCCGGTAATGTAATCCGAGTAGTCCTTAACAGTACTACCCGATGAAAAATTTGTAGCCTGCGTAGTTGTACGAAAAAGTTGCATATATGGATATGCAACAGTAAAGAATACTATCATTTGATGTGACTCAGACTGGGCCAATCTTAAGCAGTAGTATCCAGTATCATCCTGTCTTGCTATAGTAGCATCCAGTCTTGCTAATAATAGTATCCCGGTGAAAAATTTGTAGCCTGCGTAGTTGTACGAAAAAGTTGCATGTAATAGTAAAGAATACTATCATTTAATGTGCATCAGGCTGGGCCGATGTTGAGCAGTATTATATAGTAGCATCCTGTCTTGCTATAGTACCATCCAATCTTGCTAGTAGTAGCATGCAGTAGCACGGTAGCCTTGACATAGAAGCATGTAGTAGCATCAGTTCATACTGCATGCTACTTTTTCGTACAACTTCATACTACCATTTTGAGATAAATTTTTCATCGGGATGCAGTAGAATGCAGTAACACGGTAGCCTTGACGTAGAAGCATGTAGTAGCATCAGTTCGTACTGCGTGCTACTTTATCGTACAACTTTATACTACTATTTTGAGATACATTTTTCTTCGGGTAGTAGCCTAGTAATCCGAACTGATATCTTCGTTTGTTCATTTTAGTCAGCCACCCGTTCGTTGCATCCGCTTCTCAGACCCCTGACAATGACGTGGTCCATTACCTAGCAAACTCGTACGCCTCCACCCACCCGACGATGCATTTGGGTCTTCCCTGCAAACCCGGTTCCCCCACATTCCCTAATGGTACAGTCAATGGCGCTTCATGGTACCCGCTAATAGGTGAGAACTAATAAACGAATTTTCGTTTGTAAATATAGTTTGTACTCCAAAATTCTAACATACTTGACTCCATCTCTTAAACGTTAATTTTTGTTATGCCAGAGTAGCTTCTTTTTCCTTCTCCCTCATAATGGAGTGGGTCAGTTCAGTTCAATATATATATAATAAGAGAGACAATGGAGGGTGTGTATGTAGCCGTATAGTGACGGAGTAAAAAAAGAAAAAAGTATGTGACTTATCAGTTTTGCACCGTCAAATATGACTCCCAGTCAACTTGGGCTGAAGGAATATCTAAAGAAAAAAGAAAAAACAACAACAAAGAAAAAAGGCAACGCACGTAGCAAAACTTTACACTAAACACAACACAAACATAACTACAGAGGGACCACTGGTGGTTAACTTTACTAGCAAAAACAACCCATCGGCTTGTCCGTTATCTGTTTTTTAGATTATATAAGTTGCGTTTTTGCAGATACCATGGTATCTGATACCACGGTCTAAAGTCGTTTTTGCAGTTATCGTGGTATCTGATACCACGGTCAATAGGCGTTTTGCAGCTATCGTGGTATCTGGCCAGTTATCGTGGTATCAGATATTCAGATACTACGGTCCGACCGTGGTATCTGGTCGTGGTATCTGAAAAGTCTTCTCACTTTCATCAAATTTTGTCAGATTGGCGAGAAAGAAGTTTAGCACTTAGTGATGAAACTGGATATCTGTTTTTCCTTTGGGATGACTTCGAAAAGTGCAATTTCGGCAATAGTCGTTTTTGCAGAGCACCGTGTATCAGATACCACGATAACTGCAAAAACGACTAATTGCAGATCCAGTTACCGTTGTAACAGATACCATGGTATCTGCAAAAAAGCAACTATTGAATTGAATTGAAGATTTGAAATCTTCCACTACTTTATCAATAATCTTAGCAGGCAGACCCAATTAAAATGTCTTCGCCAAAAAAGAATTACTGGTCCAAGGGGGCAAATGAAGCAGATACTCGGCAAATTTAAAATAGATCCAGTGAACATTTTTCTTATTAGAAGCAGAAAAAATTGCCAAAATTGTGAGGGGCTACGTTTCCGCCTCCATTGACGTTCAAACTACTATCAAACATTACAGTTCCTTACGTGACGTAATTTACACTAATTTATATTCGAACTTTGCTTCATCTAATAACGAATTTCTTTTAACTATTTTTGTATTTCATCTTATATTTTCCTTATAGGCTACTGTTCTATATTTTAACTACAGTAACAACCAAAGTAGACTTTCAGTCAATTGAATGATTGACAAACATACAAACTAAAAATTATATTTTTTTTTAAACAGTTGTAAGTCCTACAGGAACTGTGCCCGTCCGACCAAGGGAACCCCTCTTTACGGTGGCTTTACTTTCCGATGCGCCTTGGCTGTTTTCAACGTCGCTAAGCCCCATGGGTTGCTTGAGAAACACGGCAACTCCACAACCGGTATTTCTAACCAGTGAGAACGTCGGAAGCGATAAGCGGGAGGCTGATCCGCCTCGAAAAGCAACAAACACGGAATGCAAGAGTCAGTCTAGCGCCGTCACGGCAGATTAAACTTACATGGGAAGTTCAGAATCTTCGGATGATTAAACTTACATTAAACTTACACTTAGATTAAACTTACATAGGAAGTTCAGAATCTTCAATGAAAATGGATCGAACAATTAAGGTTTAAGGTTTAATGGAAAAGTTGCCAGAACAGAAAAAGCTAAATAATAAGCAACAAATAGAAAATAAATAAACACACATTAATAACTGACAACATCTAAATAATTTACCATCAAAAACGAAACAAAATACAGAAACAATCAGTAACCGAACAGGCACAAATAAACAGCAAACGTGAAATTTTAGTGGTTGTTAAAATAATTAGTAACAAGGGGGGAGAATACTTGATGCTGGAAACGGCTTGGGTAACTTTGAATGTCTCGTTGAGTAAGTCGGTTCAGGGAGTTGTTCGGGAAGGAGGGGGGGGGGGGGGTGAATCTGACTGACTGCAAAAATACATGGAGTTTGTTAGTAATGGAGAATAGTTTTCAAACATCTACAAATGCGACAACAAACTGTCCTTGATGTAAAGAAAAAAATTCAATTTGGTTATTCGAAAATTGTCGCTAACCGTGGGCGGTATAATAGACTAGCTCTTGGTCGGCTGTATTCAACTTTTTGCGACCATTCTATATTCTATGTTTCTGGACTTTATCCACTTCTTAAAAAGAAAGACCTTCTTTCTCTCCGAAAAAGTTATTTTCGTTACTGTAAATTCCTTCTTTACCTCCCCCCTTGGCATCGGAATAGAGTAATAATTCGTAAGTACGGTGTTCCAGATATTTCGGAGAAATTACTAATGCAACACATGAAGCTGTCGGGCTCAGCCTACTCTCGGTTTTCACCACACCACCCCCTTACCCCCCTGTTTATGTGCTAGTGTTTTTGTATGTATAGTTATTTAAGTATTTTCTTCCTTTCTTTATCTTTATTGTACTCCACTTGTTTTTCCTCTGGAATTTGTGGGTAAGAAATAAATTATTATTATTATTATTATAGTCAGATGGAAGCGGGCCATTGGGACAATGATCCCGCCGAAGGCAAATCCAACTAAGCAGTTCACTTCCCCACGTCTCGGGATTAGATAGATATTACGTAAAATTGGAATGATGTAGCCTACTAGGGGCTTTTGCCTAGACAAATAAACCAGAAACAAATTTTGAATGAAATTTTGGCAGTCCATGAATCCAAGTCGGAGCTTTCGGATACAAACCAGGTTGCGGGGCCTCATGGAGAAAACCAATGATACCATCAGTGGCCGGATCCTGTTGAGCTCTGTAAATGAGTAATAGAGTATTATTGTTCTTCCCGCCAATTTCCATCCCAAATCCTCCTCTCAAGCGTGTCACAAGACGACCCCCCCCCCCCCCAAGTTGTCGGATTCTGTCTGGATGGAAAATAGACATCTGAGACTTCCTCTTGCCAGTTATCAAGTTTCATTACGGTTCGACCTTCGAAAGGAACGCATGCCGCAAGATTCCGGATTCCTCCGTCCCCTAGGATGGTCGGATCGGAAAATCTCGCCATCACGGGACCGACAGACCTACCGGCGGAAAAGGATCGGTATATGGCACATGAGCCGAAGGCTACAAGTGCCATGAAAATAATTTTTTTTTGTTTTTGATAAATTACCAAAAATTAGACCCGACTCTATAACTGCCTAGGGGTCTTAGATCTATGGCCGGGTCTGTCAGTAAGGTATTTAAACCAGAAATACATCATAATTGAGCTTGTAAGTTAGAAGTCATCAGTCCAGCTGACCAAATATTCCTTCATCCCAAGCTGACTAGCCTAGTTAACTGCGCTATACGGATACGTCAGCTGAATTTAAAAAAACAAAGCTGAAGTATCCGTTTAGCGAGGTCAACTTCAGCTGAACTTTCAAAGGATTAGAGAAAGACAAATTTGAGGTAGTAACTTGCCTGAATTATAGTTTGATTGCAGGTGGAGCTCAGGATTACAACTACGTTTGGGGTGGATGTTTGGAAATCACGGTAGAAATGTCCTGCTGCAAGTATCCACCTTCAGCAGAACTGCCAGTACATTGGGAAGATCATAGATCGGTAAGCGTTAATTTTCTTTTTTTTTGTTTGCCTGTCTTGTTTTGGTCAGAGCTCAGCCCTCTTTTTGGGATCCCAAAACGTAAGCTGAGGGATACCTATGACTTCCTATGAAGTTGTCCGTCTGTCCGTCCGTCTGTAAGCACGATAACTCTCGAAGGGAATGAGATATTTTGATGAAACTTGGTGTGAGGATTCGTTGGGTCGGCGGACCAGTCGAGTTCGTAAATGGGCTTTGTAGCCCTACATTTAGGGGTTGGGGAGGGGGTTCAAATTAAGGGGCAAACAAAATATTTTGAAACAGCTAATGTGATAGTCGATTATGGAGTAAGAAGACATGCTGAACACGATGGTGAAAACCATTTTGTAATCGGACAAGTAGTTCGCCCGGAATCCGGCCAAAACCGGAAAGTTTGTTAAAAGTAAAAGTTTTATTTGAAGTTGATTAGATGTTTGATTTAGAGGTAGGAAGACATGCTGAAGACGATGGTCAAAACCATTTTCTCGACGGACAAGTAGTTCGCCCGGAATCCGGCCCAAACCGGAAAGTTTGTTAAAATTAAAAGTTTTATTTGGGGTTGATCAGATGTCCGATTTAGGGCAAGAAGACATGCTGAACTTTTATGTGAAAACAATTTTCTTCCCGGACATGTAGTTCGCCCGGAATCCGGCCAAAACCGGAAAATTGTTAGAAGTTAAAGTTTTATTTCTAGCTGATTAGATAACCGATTTAGGGGTAAGAAGAGACGCTGAATCCGTGTGTGACAATCATATTTTACCCGGACATATAGTTCGACCGGAATCCGGCTGGAGTCGGAAAATTTGTTATAAGTTAAATTTTTATTTGAAGTTGATTAGATGTTCATTATTGGTGAAAGAAGATACCCTGAGTTCGTTTTTGACGTTTCTTTTTTCGCCGGACAAGTAGTTCTAGAGTTCGGCCGAAACCGGGAAATTGGCAGAAGTGGCAGGGACTTTTCGTCAAAACAGATATGACTTATGCGGGTAAACACACATGCTGAATCCATATCTGAACTTGGTTTTCTCAGATGATTAGCTATTTGGCCTTAATCTGTTTCTGAATTTTAATTGTAAGAATGTTCAAGGATTCTGGCGATGACTGGATCTGGCTAAGACAAGACCCAGTTGTCTTTTTTCTGTACATAGTTGTCGGTCGAAACCGGAAACTTGGCAGAAGTAAAGCAGGAAGTCTCGGTCAGTATTGTCAAAATGGATATGGCTTATAGAGGTATATCTGGACATGGTTTTCTCTGCTCATTAGCCTGGCGAAGACTGGATCTGGCGAACACAAGACCCGACTGTCGGAATCAAATATTAGATTTTTGGGATCCCATCGACACCTTTGGTCTTGTTCCGTTGGAAGTTAAACAAGAGCTACGAACTCATATGGCACTTGTTACGAGTAGGCGATGCAAGAAAGTAGATGAGAACGTCACAAAATACCCCTTCCACCCCCCCACCCCCACCCTATGTTCGAACCTAGAAGTAGGATATCTTTCACTAGCCTGGGCATTTCTGCTTCGCCTCGGATCATATATGCCGGTATCCCTCCCCCCCCCCCCCCCTACCGCAATCAAATCTGGTTCAGACACGTAAATGGATCATCAAAAGCATCTTATTGAGCATTTTTTTGAAAATTCCTGTCCCCCCCCTGACACCCCCTCACCCCCCCCCCCCCCCCACTGTGGCCGAATGCTCTGACATCCCCTCTTCCCGTTTATCAAGCTTGACTCGAATCAGAGCATATCTGCAAACCTCTCATCTGCGCAACCTACGGAAGTAAGTAATTTCCGGACTACCCTTCCAGGATCCAGGATCGGAAGTTTCCTAGGGTATTTTGTCGGGTCACTAATACGCCTGCCATGTTTCAAAGTCCTTAACATATCTGGAAGTACCCTAACCCGCGATCATCGGAATTCCGGGAAACCCCCTCCAACACCCCCAAAGAGCTCCGATACGATCTGGTTCTTTCAAGAACGTCTCTAGGGCTAATGATTGTTCTCCCTACCAAAGTCCATCCCGATACCTCGACTCTAAGCGTTTCACGAGATTTCCCCCTCCCCCCTACAAGTCTCGGACCCGGTCGAGAACTGAAACCGAACATCTGAGACGATAAGTTTTCCCACTTGCCAAGTTTAATTCAAATCCGATCACCCCTTCAAGATTTATGTATGCCACTAGATTTCGGACTCCCAATCCCTCTACTCCCCGGCCGTGATGGTCGGATCGAAGAAATTATTATACTCAATCAGTCTGTTCGGGTCCCTGAAATGTCTGCCAAGTTTTATCATCCTAGTACATCAGGAAGTGCCGAACTCGTGAGATCGTCGGAATTCCACACCCCCCTCTAACTCCCCCCACAGTACCCGAATCTGGTCAGGTTGTGTCAGCGATACATCCAGAAACTTGTGCTTGTTCTTCCCAACAAATTTCATCCCGAGCCCTCCACTCTAAGCGTTTCCCAAGATTTCCCTCGGTTCCCCCTCCAGCTTCCCCAAAAGTCACCGGATCCGGTCCGGAATTGAACTGGGTCGTCTGAGGAGGTTATTCCGGATATCAGGTTTCATTGCGATCCGATCACCCGTTCGAAAGTATACATACTTTTTTTGTTGATAGTGCAAAACGGGTACGTCAGCTGAGTCTTATTAGAGCTGTACTTCGGCCTTTCTTGGCAAGGGTCCTCTTCTTATGGTTTTACCACAAGTTCGTTTTGCCAACTTGAGCAGCTTTGAGCCTGAAGAGGACCCTTGCCAAGAAGGCACTGATTTTGGTTCATGTTTGAATTATTTTTTTTCAGGCTTTACTGCAATTCCTTGGGGAGGCTCGGCGTGGTGTCCGCGGATTAATCGTGGATGCGGAAAACGTCCCGATTCCATCCGTCGAAATGCGGATCAGCGGGCGTGGAGTGGCTTTCAAATCCTCTACGAAGGGGGAGTACTGGAGGGTACTCCTACCTGGGCAGTATACACTAGAGGCCTATAAGGAAGGGTACGAGCCGAGTGAATTGTCGTTTACAGTTTTAGAAACGCAACCGACGATTCTGAATATAATGCTGAGGCGGATTAAGGTACGAGTTTCACTAATATGTTTTGCCAATATAATACTTTACTAATATGCTTTACTTGATATTCTTTACTATTATATAATACTTTAAATAATATGTTTTAAGCTGTCGGTTCAGTATTGTTGAACCCATCTAAAAGTGTTCTGAGAAAAGAGTCACGGGCTTGTCGCCGAGCCGTCGTACGAGTCAGTCCTGATGCATATTTTTTATACTTATTGATTTAAAGTCATGCTTTTCTTTCTCCTTTAGTGATCGTTTTTGTCTTTTTGTTATACACTCTGTTTTTCCTTTTTTTGTTAGAAGTAGAGTAGAAGCAGAAGCAATAAATTATTATTATTCTTATTTTACAGATTTGGAGTAATCAATGAAACTAGCTTTGCTTCCTTTGTTTTTTCTCCTTTACTTCTGCCGAAACATGAAGTTTTCAAGGCTTCAAGATTCTTACGGGTTGGCGTCACTACGTCCACATGTCAGTTCGATTTAAGACTGAGCGAACTGACGTGAAGTCGAAGGAGTAGGAAAACTAAGGGTAGGCACACCGACATGTGAATGAATGAATACTTTTAATTTCATCGAACTGCCATACACACTGTAAAAAGTATCTCCGAGTACGGATTAAAGTTAACTGCAGTATTTGCTACTGGATTAGTCTTATCTCTACTGGGATAAGATCAATCCGAATTATAGATAATCTTATCTCAGATAGAGAAGAGACAAGATTAATCTCAATAACAAATACTGCGAGATTTTTTTTTACAGGGTGAACAAAGACACAACAACACTCAGAAAACGATAAAAACAAAATGGGAATAAAGTCGACTATTCTTGCTGCACGTTGCACCAAGAAGAGACTTCCATAAAGGCAAGCAATGGATATATGAGCGGACTGACAGATTTTCGTGAGTTTACTGAACTGACGTGTGGGCGAACCATCGAAAAATGTGGGCGTAATGAGGGATTTGACGTTGTAATGAGGGATTTGAACTGACGTTGGACGAACTGGTGTAGGTGTAGTGACGGATTTAGCAGGCGAACTTACGGAATTTCGTGGGTTTAGTGACATCTGAGCGAACTGTCAGAAAATCTAGTAGTGTCCCCATGAAAAATATGTAGCCTGCATAGTTGTATGGTAGTTGTACGAAAAAGTTGCATTAATAAATACTATGTAATAGCAAAGAATACTATCATTTAATACGTCAGCTACGATTCTTCATCAGCGATATTTCGGCCCTTCTTGGCAAGTGTCCTCGTCAGGCTGTCAATTCTCTGGGTCAACGGCGGGGAAGGAAACAAACCTGTAATCCTGTAGGCTACTGTAAACCTGTAATGTGATTACAGGTTTGTTTCCTTCCCCGACGTTGACCCAAACCTGTAATCCTGTAGGCTACTGTAAACCTGTAATGTGATTACAGGTTTGTTTCCTTCCCCGACGTTGACCCAGAGAATTGACAGCCTGACGAGGACCCTTGCGAAGAAGGGCCGAAATATCGCTGATGAAGAATCGTAGCTGACGTATCCGTTGTAAACATTTTTTGAATGAATGTTTCAAAGTCAGCTTGGGCTTAAATAATATTTATCATTTAATGTGCCTCAGACTGGTACAATCTTAAGTAGTAGTATCCAGTAGCATCCTTTATTGCCATAGTAGCATCCAGTCTTGCTAATAGTAGCATGCAAAAGTATGCAGTAATACGGTAGCCTTGAAGTAGAAGCATGTAGTAGCATCAGTTATTACTGCATGCTACTTTTTCGTACAACTTCGTACTACTGTTTTGAGATAAATTTTCCATCAGGGTTGACGGTGACGAACTGACGTGTGGACGAATAGACAGGACCCCACAATTATTCGACCACCCTCAGTTTTATTTAGAATGAACAAAAAGGCGTATCCTAATTGCCCACTAACTTCAGAGCTTCTAATAAAGTTTGACCTTTGTTTTTCAGCGCGCCGTCCCAGTTCTGAACTCAATTGACGTAAATCGACGCCTAAGTTCTGCTCCCTTGCAACCCATCCTTCGGAAACCCATCAGTCGGGGTAGCAGTGAGGAGAGCGAAGAGGTTTCTGAAAGGCCTCTTTCTAGGCTAACTAAAACCCTTGTAAGCCTATTCGGAAGGTAATAGAGGGACTTGGCTGCAAATATAACCGTGATTACACTCATTGAAAGTGCCTAAACTTCTGAACTAAGACTGTGGGCGAATATTACAATCCGGAAGTGGCAGCGCACGAGGCTTTTCTAGCCAAACAAAGACCCTTGTCAGCTTATTCGGAAGAAAATATAGGGACTGCGACACCGAGTCCACTGTGCCGAAAGGCCTACGCACTGTGAGGAGTGCGAGGGGCCAGAAAGATTCCTTTATAGGACCTGACTAACTTGTCTAGCGCCAACTGTGTTGTGAGATAGCCGGTAGGCTTGGAGCGCCAGCAGTGTTTACTAACATTCAGAAGCGTCAAGCCGTCAGAGCTGATAATTGACGTCAGTCAAAACGTTTGGCTACAAGCAAACAAAGTGTATCAGAGAGGGCTTGTAACTATTCATCGTGAGTGGTTGGCGAGGGTTACCTGAACCCACCGTTGCCGATAAGCCAATACACTCGGTCATAAAGGAAACCTTGGTTACTCGGCCAAGCCTTGAATTCGACCGCCTAGACCCAGAGAATTGACTGTCCTAGTAGGTTTCGAGCGAGCAGCGCGATAACCGGGTTCGTTCACCCAAAATTCGGACGGACCGATTTGGGAAATCCGGCATATAGTTGACTATTGAGATAAAGCACACCCTTGACATTTTCATAAAGCTTACATAACGATGCGCAGTTTCAATAGATATAAGCAAGATAACACACTATCGAACATGTCACATCATCTGTTAGAATAGAAAATTGACGCTATGACCTTTTAAGTCTAACCGTTTCGCTAAACGTAACGTGGCAAACCATCCCTGTGTTAAGTTCAAATCACAATTTTTCTGTAACTGGATGTGTTTTCTCATATCTGTTGAAACTGCGTATCCGTGTGTAGATTCTGCGGAACTTCTAACAGTGCACCCTACCTTGAAGATCGAAAGGCTGGGCGTATACCGTTGAAGACGTGTATCTGTATTAATTCAAGTGAGCTCGCTCGCACACTTCGCACCGGACGTGGGAATTAAGGACCTCTTTTTTGGAGACAATAACTCCCTCCAAACCAGTTAAAATAGCAATTAATTGTCTTGTTTTATTTATTACTTTGTTTAGTTTAAATTATGCGCGAGTTTACCTGAGAATAAAGTTAATCGGATACGAAATGAGCAACTTCTCACGAAAATTGGGATGCCGAGTCCGCCGAAAGACGGTCAGGTAGTCTCTGTGCTTTCTGTATTGAAAGATGGGCGCAAAATACGATAATTCTGCTTACAACTAATTCTACTCTCTTTGTCCGTGTGCGTGAAACTTTCCCTTCCACTAAAGTGTCATAAACAATGACAGAGTCACAGGCACACATTTCCTTACAGATTACCAAAGGTTTACTCACTGAAAACAGGGACCCATAAATTTCCTGTAATGACTCACCATTCAGGGGGCTTGTCATTTCCTATGCTTCTATGTTGCCCGAGCCTCGCCTAGTTTCCAAAAATTCCGCTTGGGTCTAATCGGTGTTCTTGCTCAGATAGACAAAATTGCCAGCACGCCACCAGGTACCTAAGCTAGGACAAAAGATCCAGGATACTCTTCCATTACAGAGAAATATTCCTAGTTCAGCACAACAGCTGCGAAAATTTTTGTCTATCTGGATAGTCGGGTATTTTATCCCGGTGGGTATTTTTCGAACTATCTGACGCTCGGTCAAGAGCGCATCAGAAATCTCTTACTGACAAGCCCCCTGAATGGCGAGTCATTACAGGAAATTTATGGTTCCCTGCAGCTTAAAGAACCCCACTTGTTTATTTTGCTTTTCATCTTATCCCTAGCTTCCTTATTATGGAGCTTCTGAAATCCCTGATTTTCGCCACTGTTTCGTTCTGCAGGCTGTTTCGTTCGGCCGAGCCGAGTTTTGCCAGTCATGCAACGCAAGTTTAGCCGAAAGCTTCAAGGTCCAACGATTCTACAAATAAGGACATGTGAACCTTCGAAGTGTTGTTTTTCCTTTTGGAAGACATGGTAGGCCATCAGGTGTATCTTCTATGTTGGACTTCTTTTGTTTTACATGGTTTTCTCACTTCTTAACCACGGCGCGTTCAGTTTTCAAATATTCTGCGTCCAGCCGCCACGTCAGAAACCCGGAAGGCTGGACTGAGTCAGCAAACGCTTACGAGAAAATCGCTAATTTCATATGGAAAGTAATGGAAGGTTCGTAAGACGTTTTTTCCGAGCAATTCATCGTGGAAAGATCATTTCTAGTAAGAGTTGTACTTTAAGATTCCAATTCTCCACCACAGGCATACAGGTTCAAACTTACTCGAAATTCCTTCAAATCCCTCCAGTTCAAAACCTTCCCTTTTTCATGGGGAATAAGTAGGAATGACAAACAATACTGCACAGTGAATAATAAAATGAATGACCCTAAACACGAAAATCAGTTGTAAGTTAATTCGCATACAGCAGTAACTGTGTTCACTGCATGCTACTGTAGCAAGTTAAGACGGGTGACGTTAATATAGCAAGAGTGGATGCTGCTGGATACTACTATCCACCGATGGCAGGTTCTGGACTTAGTCGTACAGAGTAGTCGAGTCCGCAAGCACGCGACCCTCGTCGTCTGTTCAAGGCATCAATAAACTTGTGCCCAGTTAGCATGTGTGGAGTCGGGTTCGCATTTTTTCCGTTTCATGCGGAAAACCGGATGAAAAATTCTTTGCCTGTGTAGTTGTACGAAACAGTTGCATGTCTTGATATGTAGTAGTATGGAATATTGATTTAACAGGCCTCCGACTGGATTAATCTTAAGTAGTAGTATCCGGTATCATTCAGTCTTGCTTTAGTAGCATCCAGTTTTTAGTAGTAGCATGCAGTGGCAACAGTTACTACTGCATGCAACTTTTCGTACAACTCCATACAACTAATTCTCGAAAATTTTTCATCGGGAAGTGGGGATTCGTTCTCGACTTCTCGAACGGAATGTCGAATTCAGCATATAGGTCACGTAACCAGTTTCATAACGTTCAGCATATGGCATTACAATTTACAGTCGCGGTTAGGCAGGGCATTTCAAGGTGGCCTGAAACTACGGTCTTTCGGTGCAAAACCAGCTTTTTCTCTGTTTCGTGATACCTTATGACACTTTTCCTTTTGTTCTCCTCGGGTTATAACTAAAGAATACCCCTGCTCACTCTTTTTTATGGTTCGAGGCTCCAGAATTCTTAAAGGACCTGTCTTACCTATAATACTCATGCAACCTACTTCTATGATACCTCCATATATTTCTAAACCCGAAGACCCCAATTTTGTACGGTACATTTTAACCCCACTAACAAAACTACGCTGATTTTTTCACTTGCCGTATTTTGCTACCTTCGATGTGTATCACACGCTGTCGACGGCTGTCTGCGACAAGTTTTTCCATGAGAAAAACCGTTTATGTAAATTGTTTCCCTCTTTTCGCTACAAGTTAACGGGTCTCGGAAAAGGCTTAAACAGTCACAACCGTGGGTTATTTGTTGAAAGCACATCATAGTTTTAAAGTATTCAAATATTTCAAATACTTTAAGTTGAAGAGTAAATAGTGCGGGCGGTCCTTTAAAGTTCCTTTTCTGATGATAATGAGATTTCAGTGTATAAACAGTTTATCTTTACGAATGGTGTTTCTTTCTATCTTGAGGTTTGTTGTTGTTGCTGATCGGAGTGTCTGATGACTGAAATCGTGACCGTGATGGTGAGCCACACCACAGAATGGACTGTCCAAACTCCAAAGTAAAAGTTCATTTATCGGATTAGGATTACAGGTTTTGTATACGGACTGCAATGTTACTGTTGCTTTTTGCAGATACCATGGTATCTGGTACTACGGTTTAAAGTCGTCTTTGCAGTTATCGTGGTATCTGATACCACGGTTAAAAGGCGTTTTTGCCGTGTTCGTGGTATCTAGCCAGTTATCGTGGTATCTCATATTCAGATACCACGGTCCGACCGTAGTAACTGATCGTGGTATCTGAAAAAGTCATCTCACTTTCATCAATATTTGTCAAATTGGTGGGAAAGAAGTTTGGCACTTAGTGATGTGACTGAATATCAGTTTTTCTTTTGGGATGCCTTCGAAAAGCGCAATTTCTGCAATTGTCGTTTTTGCAGAGTAACCGTATATCAGATACCGGGGTAACTGCAAACACAACTAATTGCAAATCCAGTTACCGTGGTAACGGATACCATGGTATCTGCAAAAACCCAACTACTTATTAGAGCAAGAATCAGCGAATTTGGATAAATATGGCAGCATACATATTCTGTACCTGACTTACGTCAGGTACAGAATATTCAGAGCTCTTTGATTGAGCTCTTTTACCTCTGTGAGCGAGTTCACTTCCGATCGACATAGAAGTGGTTGTTTTTTGCACTTAATGGACCCCTCGCACTATTTACTCTTCAACTTACAGTATTTTAGAGTGTTTGAATACTTTAAAACTATGCTGTGCTTTCAATAAATAACCCGCGGTTTTGGCTGTTTTAGCCTTTTCCGAGGCCCGTTGACTTGTAGCGAAAACAGGGAAACAATTTACATAACCGGTTTTTCTGATGGAAAACTTCTCGCAGACAACCGTCGATAGCGTGATACACATCGAAGGTAGCAAAACACGGCAAGTGAGAAAATCAACGTGGTTTTGTTATAGGTGCTAGAATGTACCGTACGAAATTGGGGTCTTCGGGTTTAGAAATATATGGAGGGATCATGGAAGTAGATTGCATTAGTATTATAGGTAAGACGGGTCCTTTAAAGACTTGTACCTGAAACTAATTGCTCCAGCTACCTGCGCTAATAGGCTCTGATCTGGTACACGGTGAACATATGGTAGCGGTCGACCGCGGTGGCTGTGGAACACTGCTACTGGGACCTAACTATGCAGTTTCTCGCATATGAGGTGCCTACATCCCTTCAGGATCAGAACCTGTTCAAAGAGCAGCCCGGATGTGTGAGAAAAATAGTTGCGTTTTTAACCAAGTTTTGCTGTCCGGTTGCTTAATTTCCGTTTACAAACGCCGTTGTTCACCGTTTGCTTCATTAGCGTTTTTCGAGTCCCGACGATCCTTTCCAGGTCGCCGTTTCACCCATCTCACGAAGTTCGACGTTCAAAGTATGGAGGAAAAGGAGATAAAAAGATAATGGCGGAGGATAAATACACCGATTTTCGAATTTGTGTGTACCAAAAACGGTCTGAGAGAAGAGACCTTCGAATCTGAAACACGAATTTTAACCTCAAACTTCGAGTGAAAACGCAGCTAAATCTAATTACGTCTTTACTATCTTTGTCAGCTGTATATTCATGTATCCTTTGACCATTTTCCATAGAACCACATAACGCAAGTCAGTAGCCTGACAGATGTCGATACCCTAGCAGTCCATAACAAATGACAAGATTAAGTAAAAAATTCACTGAAACAGTAACCAGGACGTGTCCGAAGACTAGGTAAATTCACTGCTGGCTGCATAGCCGCCCATCACAAATCAGAAATGAAACAAGAATGAAACGCAAATAAGTCGTCAAGGCCAAAGGTTCAGCGGATCAAGCCGCGTTATGCAAGTCCTCCATGTCTCGATCTTGTCTTCCTGTTACTGCCTTGTCAAGGTTAAAGTCGTTTTATTTAGCCTTGTCAGGTGAAAGACTCTGCGGACAAGTATCACAAATAAAACGCAGTCGAGAAATCCATTTAAGACATGAGACACCTAAGCCGCGTTCGATTTACCCTTGTCTCGGTCCTATCAGCCAAATGCCATTTTATTTAACTGCTGTGTCCGCTTGATGCCGTTTTGTTTCTCCCGTCAGCTGACAATACTCTTGATGACTTGATGACTCTCTTTACCGGTGCAAAATCGCAGTTTGCCTAGCAGAAGCGCCGGAAGCGGCACCACAGCTATCCCCAGCGATCGCCGTGATTGACTGACACAGGATCTGAGTTGTTGTGTTTAAGTCGTTGGTGAGACGTTTCTCGTTATTCTTGAGGTTCACTGGCGTGTTTTGGACATATAGAGTATTGTCGGTGCCCTGCAGTGCTTCCACTTCTCCTGATTTATCAGGAGATCCACGTGTTTTTTAGGTCTCCTACTGATTTATTTTTGAGTCTCCTGATCTACTGATTTTCTACTGACATTTCGCTATTCTACCTAATTTTCTCCTGATTTTTACGAACGGCTATATATACTTAATTATTCTTTTGTCGAGCATGGCTTGGAAGCTGGAACTCATCACCGAAGCTAGAATCTGGATGGAAATTGCTAAATTCGGCAGGAAAAAGCTAGACTACAGTAGCTGCTGCTGCCGCAACGTCGCTCCATCCGGCTTCTGGAACTTCTTAGAGACTCGGTATTTGATCCACGGTAAATCCTTTCTGTTCCATAATATAAAGCTCGAATTCTCAGTTTCTAGGATCCGGTAAAATTTTTGAGAGATTTGGTAAAATTTGGCTCCCTTCCACCACCCCAGCGAAAATGCACATGCGACGCCCCTGCACGCTACACCTATACTCTTTGACATATAAACCCTAAACACAAATTTCCTCCTAATATCTCCTTATAAACTTCTTATTTCTAGAACTTCTCCTTATAAATCTCCTGATTTTTTGTATTACTGAATCTCCTTATTTCTCCTGATTTTTGAACTATGTCTGTTTTTTCAAAATTCTGGAGTGGAAGCACTGGTGCCCTGTCTGAGAGGAAGCAGTGAATGATGACATGATCTAAGTGTAAGTTTCGGTCCTGTCTCGGGTAGATCTCTCGACTGCGTTTTATTTGTGATACTTGTCCGTTGAGTCACTCACTTGACAAGGCTAAATAAACGGCTTTAAGCCGTGACAAGGCAGTAACAAGTGGACAAGACCGAGAGAAGGAGGACTCAAATCGAACGCAGCTCTAGATCAAGTCGTCATTCATTGCCTCTTGTCTGTGTGTTTATGTGTTTTATTTATTTTCTTTCATTTACTCCGCTTTTTCAAAATGGCGGGCTATAAATAAATTACTCAGTTACTTACTTAAAGGGCGATGACAATTATCAGCTGACAGGGTAAATAAAACGGCATTTGGATGACAGGACAAGACAAGGGCTAAGTCGAACGTGGCTTTAGTCTCTATCCCGCCTTGCTTCATTTTTTATATCCGTCACACAGAGCAGACCAAAATAACTCTAGAGCGTAATGCGAAGACCTATCCTTCCCATGCGTCAAAAATGGGCCTCCGTCGCAGCATCGCCCAGATCGCTTTGTTCGTGTTGTGCAGTGGTGGAAGTAAACAGCGAGGATCAGATCAGAGCCAGCGCTCGTTAACGATTGGTTGAGTTTCGGTAGGGATGTTCGTGTCCTCTAGAGGAGCTAGTGTCGCTGCGATTTGACTGAGTGTCACTTTTTCAAAGTTCGCGCATTACTCTCTAGAGTTATTTTGCTCTGACACAGAGGTAGTAGATATAATCTAGAACAAACAAGTACCACAACCTCCGTCTCCCTATCTCTGTAATCCTACCATGCGGAGTCGAATAAATTCCCGAAACCCTGCCCGGTGCAAATGAGCGGAGGGTAGCGGCTGCGCGGAACATCACAATTCGTCACCTGTGACGCACGTCAGATATGACACGCTGCAGAGCGGTTCAGCACGCCTTCTGCACTTGTTCCTCTGATATGCGCAACGAGGAAGAGGCAGTGCCGTCTTTTACTGTTGGTGGACCCTAGGTCATCCATGGGTTTTAACCCCTTTTGAATAAATGACGTAAAAACGCCAGCACATTAGCACACACGATTCTTAGGAGGGCCACACTGGTCACATCTGAGCATAATTTCGGTAGCGTAAATGACGGTGCGCCTGGTTCGTAATGAACAAGGCAACACGGCTAGCAACCGTAGCCTGATTTCTCAACAATTTACACCGGCCGCTTGGCCTCTCGTTTCCCCTGGCCCCCCAGCACAGACCTAACCGGCCTAAGGTTAAAGACGGCACTGCGAAGAGGGCAGTAAACGCAGTAGTACATCTGGCCCAGCTCCGTTTTGTCGGGTATTCTGGTATTCATAGCCACTGCATGGGACTAAAGGCGGAGGTTCTATTGGCTTGTTTGTTCTTGGTACAATAGATGCATAGGCTAACGAACAGGGATGATAACCTTTCACTTGTTTAAATGAAGGGCTGTGCAAAACTCTGATAGTCGCGGTGGTTCGATTTTTTTAAATTCTCTCTTTTTCCATTCAGCGCTCCTAATGGATTTAAGTACGGTTGGAAACGCTACATAATGTCATTATGCTTAGAACGTTGCTAACACGTTGACAATCTAAGTGCACAGTCACAAGCGGCCCAGTTAGAACCTTCACAATTTCTCACTAGGTGTCTCTCCTTGTCCTTCTGTAGATGAATGAAGTCTCTCAATGGCTACAGACAGTTGTTCAAGGCCAGTTATCAGTTCTTTCATGTTTTCTGCAGAATTTTTTTCACTAGTTTCCAAAGTGTTAGGTTTTTTGGAATGTTGTCTAAGCAAGAGATCAAAGTGCATTTTCGCAAGTCGTTCCTGTTGGTCACGTATGGCTACCATCTGTTCAAGACTACCATCATTACCTGCAAGTGAAATACGAAAATTAAACCCCTTAAGTTAACCTACCATAGTTAACCCCTTTGTCCCTTCCTTCGTCAACAATTACAATGAAAGAGCGCTAAAACCAAAATTTATCAGATTTCTTATGGATTTTGAGGTTCCGGTGTTATTCTCTCGAATCTTTGGGAATATTCCTATTCCTAAAGAGGTCCGGGCCTCAAGATAAGCTGTTTGTAGTTCCAGGTTCGTTCCTTCCCCAACGTTGACCCTGAAGTTCGACAGCCTGAAGAGGACCCTTGCAAAGAAGGGCCGAAATATCGCTGCCAAAGCATCGTACTGACATATCCAATTTATGCATTGTAACTTACTCTTCTCAATATCTTGTGGTACCTGAAGTATTCTCCCGGAGAAGTATAACAAAAACAGATGAAAGACTATTGGGCAAGGGTAGTTAGCATGTACATCAGATAAGATTCACTCTGCCGTTGGATGGGGCTTCGATATCCTCCCCAGCTCCTCCGAAGTGTATGAAAGCCCAGTCCACCAAGTTCCGTCCTGATCTCTCCACCATATGTGTGTTACAAGGTTTCCAGCACCCCCTCGAACTCTCTAAACAGTGACTGGTCCGGAACGGACATGTAACTGAACATCTAGTGACCTTGCCAGCTATCAAGCTCCATCCTAATCGGATCAGACTTTCGAGAGTAATGCATGTCATAAGATTGTCAGTGACCAGATCTGGCACGGACTTCAAACAGGAAACCTAGGACATGTGTTCACATGTGTCCTAGCCAACTGTCATGCTTCGTCCTCGACCTCGTTCGAGAGTTACAAGATTTCCGGGGTCCCCCCTGCACCTCCCCCACACTACCTGGACCTATAAGTGGTACAACCAGGGCTTAAGCTTGTCCCTCCCACCAACCTCTGTCCCAAAGCGTGTCACAAGATTTCTGGTTCCCTCTTCTTCTTCCACATTTGCCCTGGACCTCAACTGGAACGTCTTGGACCTATGCTCTCATTTACTGTCAAGTTTCATCCCGATCGGACAACTAGTTAAAACTGGCGATTGGTATATAGCACTTCAGCCGAAGGCTACAGGTGCCATAAAATCCGACGAAACTGCACATATGGTCACTTCCTTTAGCTTGCTCCTTGCAAGTGTTAAGTTTTTTTGCTCACCATCGTCCTTCTGGATGCAGTTCGGCAACACTGGCATTCTTAACTTTCTTCAATGCAGAAAGTACATCAATAACGGATAATTACCACTGTCTGAGATTAAACATCTGCATATGATAAAGATTACGAATATTTTCAACGTAACCATTTTTATTGTTGTTCTTGACCGGAACGTATTGCTAGCGTAGGACAAGAATGAACGTTTCATGTCCGAAACCTTAGCTGGTCCTGACGCTGACCCACAAGAGAGCAGGTTCCAGTTTTGATACCAACCCAACTACAAGCTTAGGCCCAGGCTTCGCCTTCTTTTTTTTTCCGCGTAGCTTCTTTTTCATTTGTCCTTGCTTTAAATCGAACTAAAACAAGTGGCTACGTCTCCACCTCCAACTCAGTGACGTTAATACAAAATTTACCCTACAGTTTAACCTACTTTAACGATCTTTTTATACTTTATCAACTCTAATTTATCTTCTCTTTTCAAACTTTTCATTTTTCTATTAAATATTCTCCTATAAACTCACTCCCTCTTTCAAAAAACACTTCCTCCATAAAGTCTAAATCTACCCTTTTTTATTTTTTAACAATATTAAGTTTTTCCTACCATATTTTACAACCATTAAAAATCTTTTCTTCTTTACCATTAATCCCCTCATATTTTTAAAACCTGGCAGACCCCCAAAACATATACTATTTTTTCACTTCGAATCAAGCGGTCAAATTTAGGTTCGATCAGGCATAAACTACCAACAAAACAAGAGCTGTAAGCTCATATGGCACTTGCATGTGTCAAGATGATTTGATTGATCAAGAGTAAGTTTCGACTTTGCGGTTGAGATGTGCGCTATAAGGGAGCTGGAACTTCATTTGTAAGCAAAACCCTTGAGGCAAAACTGCTAATGGGCTGATGGGCATCACGAAAATGCATATATTGCTTAAAAGTATTTTTTTTACTTTGCGGTCAAGATTGGTACTTTAAGGAATAATCGGATTTGGGAAGTAGCAATTTCTAAGCAAATGTTGTTGAGTCTCCAATATTCCAGCGAAGTTTCATCGTCCTAGCACATCTGGAAGTACCTTAACGCGCGATCACCGGAATCCCAAACCCCCCTCCCCCTCCTCCAACTCCACCCACAATAACCGGAGCCAATCCTGTTCTGTAAATGATTAATCCAGAGCATCTGTTTGTCATTCCCACGAAGTTCGATCCAGATCACACCAGTCTAAGCGGGTCAAGTATTTTCCGCCCTCCCCCCGATAATTGCCGGATTCGGTCCGGAAATGAAAAAGGTCACAAGAGAAAAATGTCCTCTGTTTAATTATGAAATTTCACTCGAATCCGATCATCCGTTCCAAAGTTACGCATGACTCAATATTCCGGATTCCCCTCCCTCAACTCCCCCCCCCCCAAGATTTTCATATCGAGGATTTTTTTTTTATTCCAAGTCAGTTTGACCGGGTCCCTGATATGCCTTCCAAGTTTCGTCGTGAAAATCCCCCAAAAACGGAATTCCGGGATACCCCTCCCCCCCCCCCTTAAAGTGTCCGGATCCAGTCAAATTATGTAAAAGATTTATATGGACCAGATGTTTGTTCTTCCCAGCAAGTTTCACTCCGATACCATCATTCTAACCGTTTCTCCAGATTTCCGGTCCACCCCCCCCCCCCCCCCCCACCCACCCCACCCAGCTCCCCCACGGTGCACGTAGCCAATCCGATTCAGCAAATGACTTACCTAGAGCATCTGTTTGTTCTTCCCACAAAGTTCCATCCCGATCCCTCCATTCTAAACGGGGCACGTATTTCTCCCCCCCCCCCCCCAATAGTTGCCGGATCCGGTCCGGATATGAAAAAAATCATCGGAGAAATGTCCTCTGTTGAATTCTTAAATTTCACTCGAATCCGATCAACCATTCTAAAATTACGCATGACTGAAAATTTCGGATTCCCCTCCCTCCACTCCCCCCACCATTATCTGATCGACAAAATTTTTATTTTGAAGTCAGTTTGATTGGGTCCCTGATATGCCTGCCAAGTTTCATCGTGAAAGTCCCCAAAACCACCATCACCGGAATTTCGGGACCCCCCCCCCCCCCCCATAAGTGTCCGGATCAAGTACAATGGCCTAAAGGACTTATCTAGAGCAGATGCTTGTTCTTCCCAGCAAGTTTCACTCCGATCCCTCCATTCTAACCGTTTCTTGAAATTTCCGGTCTCCCCCCCCCCCAACTCCCCCCTGGCTACCGAATCCGGTCAAGACTTTAAACGGGACATTACAGATATATATTCTGTTCAGTTATGAAGTTTCATTACAATCCGATCATCCGTTCGAAAGTTACACACTTCTCAATTTCCCGGATTCCCCTGCGGATTCCCCTCCCTCCACTCCCCCACCATTATCTGATCAACAATATTTTTATTTTGAAGTCAGTTTGATTGGGTCCCTGATATGCCTGCCAAGTTTCATCGTGAAAATCCAAAAAACCACCATCACCGGAATTCCGGCCCCCCCCCCCCATAAGTGTCCGGATCCAGTACAATAGTCTAAAGGACTTATCTAGAGCAGATGCTTGTTCTTCCCAGCAAGTTTCATTCCGATCCCTCCATTCTAACCGTTTCTTGAAATTTCCGGTCTCCCCCCCCCCCCCCCCCCAACTCCCCCCTGGCTACCGAATCCGGTCAAGACTTTAAACGGGACATTACAGATATATATTCTCTTCAGTTATGAAGTTTCATTACAATCCGATCATCCGTTCGAAAGTTACACACTTCTCAGTTTCCCGGATTCCCCTGCCCTCCACCCCCCCCCCAAAATGGTCGGATCAGAAAACTGATTATTCCTAATTTTGTTTGGTCGGGTCTCTGATATGCCTGCCAAGTTTCATGGTCCTAGCACAACTTGAAGTACCCTAACTCGAAAAAGTGTGACAAAATGCCCTAAATTTTCAAGTTTCCAGCGCCCCGCACTCCCCCCCATATGGTCGGATCGGGAAACTGATTATTTCCAGGTTAGTTTGGTCGGGTCCGTGATATTCCTGCCAAGTTTCATTGTCCTAGCTCATCTGGAAGTACCCTCACTCGAAAAAGTGTGACAAAATGCCCTAAATTTTCAAGTTTCCAGCGCCCCAACTCCCCCGCATATGGTCGGATCGGGAAACTTATTATTTCCAGGTTACTTTGGTCAGGTCCCTGATATTCCTGCCAAGTTTCATTGTCCTTGCTCATCTGGAAGTACCCTAACTCGAAAAAGTGTGACAAAATGCCCTAAATTTTCAAGTTTCGAGCGCCCCCACTCCCCCGCATATGGTCGGATCGGGAAACTGATTATTTCCAGGTTCGTTTGGTCGGGTCCCTGATATTCCTGCCAAGTTTCATTGTCCTAGCTCATCTAGAAGTACCCTAACTCAGAAAAAAAGTGACAAAATGCCCTAAATTTGCAAGTTTCCAGCGCCCCGCACTCCCCCCCATATGGTCGGATCGGGAAACTGATTATTTCCAGGTTAGTTTGGTCGGGTCCCTGATATGCCTGCCAAGTTTCATTGTCCTAGCACATCTGGAAGTACCCTAACTCGGATATGTGGGACAAAAAAACTCGGACCGACCGACAGACCGACAGACCGACAGACCGACAGACGGAATTGTGATCGGTATATGGCACTTGAGCCAGAGGCTGCAAGTGCCATAAAAACAAAATTTTAACTCACGCACTACCTGTTTCAAGATGCCGTCCTTAGAGAATCTCTCTTACAGTGGCAAAAAAAATTACTTTAATGAAAAAACAACAAAAACCTTAAAACTTATTCCTTCACTCACCTATAAAAAAAACAAAAAACCAACAACCACACTCCCGATTTAAAATCTCCTTCCTTTACAACAACAAAAAACTAACAAGGAGATTCTAAATATCACTTCAAATCCTTAAAATAAGCATCAGGTTGAAACTTTGACTGCCCCCCCCCCCCCCCCAAAAAAAAAAAAAATTAAAATTTTTATTTTGTAAATTTTTTAAAACCTACCGGTCACCCACACTTCCATCATAGGATTTTTAACGCATCATTCAACCATCCCACATCCACGGATCTATTCCATAACTCACTCTGCGAATTCATTTCAACCATACTGTGGATCCAACTGTAGAACCTCGGGACATTTATACTTTTACCTTTTTTCCTCATTTTCCACACGTGGACACAAACTGCAGTCATCAAGAAGACCATAGCCTGTTCTTTCCTGTTCTTCGCCTTCCAGATTTTTCTTCCGGACTCCAGACCTGCGTTTTATTTGAAGTTCATAGTCCAGCGGGGGCGGATGGCGGACTCTAAGTAGCCGTTTTATTTCAGGCGGACTACGACAGACGTACGCTGGAACGTTCCCTGCCTCACGCAGCGTACAAACTAACGGGTCCGCTGTCACTCAGCGGGCGGCCCGCTTGCAAATAAAACAACTTCGCGCACCCCGTGCCTTCCCAGCGTACGACCCGCTGTCGAGTGAAACGACAACGGAACAGTCCGCTGTCCTATGAACTTCAAATAAAACGCAACTAAGAGCATGTTCCACCCTGATTACCTTAGTTACTACGCATGACGTCACGAATCATGGCTTCTTGCCGTCAAGGCTGGAACACATTTTAAAATTTTCGGTAAAATATCACTCCATGGAGTAATCCAGACAATCACGTTAGCGAGGTCCGTAGTTACCACGCTTACTACGCTCACGAGCATGGTAATCAAATAGTTACTATTAGTTGCTATTTCGAGAAGGTTGGAAGGTCAGCGTAGTAACTTTTCGTGAGGTTGGAACGGAAATAGTAACCAATAGTTACTACTGTTAGAAGGGTGGAACGCGCTCTCAGATTTCCATTGTCATCGAGACGGACCTGGAAGACGAAGCCAGAATACAAATGGCTTGAAGTCCGGGGCATTGGAACCCCAGATTCTTGAATCTGGGAGAGTGTCAGAAAGCAAGAACAAATAATCACAAGAACCTTCGTCTCCCTATCTCTGTAATACGACCATGCGGAGTCGAGTACCCTACCCGATGCAAACGAGCGGAGGAGGAGCTACGCAGAACATCATAATTTGCTACCTCTATATGTTCAGGTCCAGGTTCATTTTTTCAGGTTCAGGTTCGCTTATTCTTTTCACTGATTGTACAGACATAAATTATTAAATACTCCCGGCAGAGGGCAAAGCACGAGTGGCACGGGAATTAAAGCTATATAGCAGCAGAACCCCGCAGAAGAGTATGAACGCCGTCTGAGTCGTCCTTCACAGGTTATTGGTTGTCTACCATTGAGACGTCACGCAGGGGTGGCCCAAAGGGGGGGGGGGAGGGGGGGTGTCTACCCCCCCCCCCCCCCCCTGCCTTTTGTTAAGTCGTATCAGTCGTTTATTTTGGCCCTTTGCTAAGTCGTATCAGTCGTTTATTTTAGCCTCGCCGAGGTTCGGGCATTCATTTTAATGAAAAACAATCAGAGTCGTTTAAAAAAAGTTAGTTAATTTTTTCTCTGCACAGCTTCAGTCGTAAGCCAGTCGAGTCGTTTAAACCATCTTCTGTAACCCCGATAGGTCGGAGACATCATTCATGGGGGCAGCAATGCGGCTACCTGTTCTACTCCCATGGGATTCGGATCTGCCTCACTTAGGTCTTTCAGATTTTAGCGCGTCAAAATTACAATAGGTTAGTTGTTAAAGTGAACTCGGACTAGGTAACATTGATTGATATGCCTTATAGACCAAAAGCGAGATACAAGGTTATGTGCATTGATTGTTGGTCATCTTTGGCTATAAGTGAAAAAAGAAGGAATAGAATTTTTAAACAGTATAGAAAAGCCATAAGAAATCAAATGACAGGAGACCCGCGAAACAAGTGTGGATGGAAAGATGGAAAAATGTAGATTACAAAGAGAGGTTGAGGTGGGAACAACGCTTGAAAAGGACAAGGAAGATTTTAATATACACCCGAAATTCGTTTCCCAGGACAGGAGGGGTTCTGCAGACGCTGGAATAGCTCATTCTTGTCGGGAGGTAAATTTTTGGCCTCTATGCTAGCAGAGGCGTTACTATCCAAAATGTTCGGGGGGGGGGGGGGGGTGGAAAGGACCAAATATATTCCTTCAGCCCAAGCTGACTGCGAATCATAGCACTATCAAATATGGGAGGAGCAAGGTGTTTACCGACTGGCTGGTAATTTTTACCGGCTTTCTTTGCGGAAAAAAACACTGTTTTGACGAAAAATCGACTGATTTAAAGAAAAATCGACTTACGAAAAACTGACTGTTTTGAAGAAAAACCGAATATTCCCCCACAAAAATCGACTGTTTTTACGAAAAATCGCGGCGCTTCGCTCCGATTCAGCTATTTTTACCGGCTGGCCGACAACATCGAGGGAGGGGGGGGGCATCCACCCCAACTACGTGACGCCCCTGTATGCTAGTGTTAAAGCACATCTGAAAAGACTTCGTAAAATTAAGGACACTCATACGACTCGAAAATTATCTCTTTTATGTTTAAGATATTCTAAAAGCGAACTTCTCTTCTTCATTTGCTGTGTATAGCATCTTCTGTCGCGTAGAATCATATTCTGCAAACCAGTTTTATGTTGCAATTCTTCAGATGTACCTCACTGTAGCTTTACCTGCTCTAGTTTTCGACATGAAAGTACAGTGTGTCGAATGACAAATAAAACGGTGCACGGTACATACAAAATGAAACTCAAATTATCAAAAAAAACGCAGCTCAAGTCTCGTCGGCGAACCGGCGTCTTTTTCTATCTGTAAACTCCTGTCAGGTCAAGACCAAAAGTTCGTTACGTTCGTAAATCTGGATTTTTATTTTTTGCACTGGCAAAATTGTTTTCCTCGTTTCGTTTCTGGGGAAGTGTGTTCTGAACGTAAAAATTACTTATTTTGCTATTTAGATCGGAGCAAATCTATACTTTCTTTTCTATGGGCACTATTTTCTCACTTTTTTCGATGGACAGAGTCGTGATTTGATAGCTGTTCTTAACTTTTCATTGGGATCGCAAAAAGACGCTCTGCTCCTCGGCGTTTACGTCCATAAATCCGTTTTTTTTTTCTTTTTATGCACTGGCAAACTTCCTCGTTTTGTTTCTGAATATGCGTTTCTTTAACGTGAAAATTACCTTTTTTGCTTTAACTCGGAACCTACTTTGTGTCTACTTTGTTTTCTATGGCCACTATTTTGTCACTTTTTTCGACGTTCAGATTTGTGATTTCAAAGCTATTTTTTGCTTTTCAATGGGATCGCAAAAAGACGGTCTGCTCCTCGGCGTTTCACAAAATTTCGCCTGTGGCGCATTTCATAGTATTCTCTATTTAGGGTAACGAAGTGTCATTTACTTGGCAATTAGGCTTGGAACTTTTTGGATTTGAAACACATTGAAGGCTGGCTAGAATCTTTCTAGACAAGGGCAGATTAAAAAAAACTCGCCTGCCGAGCTTGCTTTCATTTGTCCCAGGTACAGGCGTTGACAGCTTGCCTGTTTAGCGAAAGTTGAAATGTAAAGCTGAGGCTATGAAGTTATGTATACACAAATTTTTATTACAAGAATAGTTTCAGCTGATGCATTGCAGCTAGTTTTACACCGGCTCTATTATTTGTTGGCGGGTAATGTGTACCATTGCCGCGTAGTCGCAACAGTTCATTTTTGTTAGTACGTGCGAGTCGTATATTCCGATCCAAGAGTCGTTGAAATGAGGGGTCTCACCCCCCCCCCCCCCTGGCCTGGGTGCTTCGGGCCACCCCTGACGTCACGCCTAACTCGCTGCAGACCGGATTCTCCACCCCTGCAGGCATCCTACAGTTTTCATCTAGTATGCACAGCGGTAAAGAGGGAAGTAAACAAATGTCAACTCAAACCTCACAGCAAATATCTCTTCCGCTCAGTTTTATAGGAGTATCCATAGTCGATGCATGGGACCAAAGACGCAGGTTCTATTGGATTATTTGTTCTTGCATAGTTAGACATTGAGAGACAAAATAAATACATGAATGGACAGAGTAGGAAGAAGAGTGATTGTCAGTAGATTGAGAGGCAGAAGATATTTGAGGGGAATAACAAAGAAGAAAGAAAGGAAAATTAGATATAATTGTTGTCACGAAAATTCGGGAGGGTTGGGTTGACTGTGCGGTAGCCCCAGAAATTTAGGCTTTTATAGATTTTTTTTTATTTCGCTTTTTTGCATACTTCTTGATAGCTGAGCAATATGAGATATGAGAAAAACTAGCTAAGAGCCCTTTAAGGGCTGCTTCATAACAATGGAAAGTCTTGCGTTTCAGTGCAATAGCCCACAAGTCCGAAATATTTATCTTTGCAGTCGTAATAATGTTATGGATCCCGTACTGGAAAAACTGAGAAAAATGAGGAGAGAGCTAGAGAACTGCTAGAAATTTGTGCGAGCTCCAGCTGACCCGCTTTGTCTGCGAAGCTTTGTTGGTCCTTTTAAATGACATGGTTGGGTAGATGTTTTTGTATTATTTTATATTTAATTTGTGTCTGATGTTTGTATTTATCTTTTCTTCTTCTTTTTCCTTCCACAAGTGGTATTATATGCAAGTACAAAAAACTTAATGTGTAAAAAAGAAGTGTTGATACCTGTCTATGTTATTTCTAAGTTTGCTTGTCTGTTTCTCAAAATAAAAAGCACCTACATCCAAATAATAAAAACAAAAATAAAGTTTTTTTTGCTAAATTACCAAAAATGTGGCTCCAGGGACCGTATACGTCGCTGATCGTCAAATTACGATTGGAAACAATCGGTTTCAATCGTAAAAATACAATCGTTAACAACTGTTTACAATCGCAAACGACTGGAAACAACTGTTTACAATCGTAAACAATTGTTTACGATTGGAAAAATGTCCCATAATACAATGACTTGAATTATTTCCACACGGGTAGGGACTCTCGATTTTTATGTCCGGTCCTCAGCCTATTCTATCAGGAATGGTACAAAAAAAATGTTTTCTTACCAAATGCTCTCAGTTTCCCTGATCGAAAGTCATCCAAGAGCTCAAGTAGGGCCCCTTCCATATTCCTCACCTCAGTCCCATCTGAGAAGAAGGAATGATGAGACACAAGCTTCGCCTTTGCATGTCCATTGTCTACAGCAAAAAAGAAAACAAAGCAATCAACAGAAAAGTTGCAAAATGAACAAAATACATGCAAACCTTACATTATTTTTACAGACTAGCTTGTCCACTCATCCAGCTAAGCACAACATAATATAAAAAGCAAAGAAAAGATGAGAAATAGTTAGGAGGACGGAGGGCCAAGGACTAGATTTCCAAAATGAAGAGGCTTTTCCAGACCACTTAAAACCCTTGAATCAAATCAGACCCTTAAACTTTAGTTTGGATTCTACAGTTTTTATATTCTGACCTGACTAAATTTGGCGAACAGGATGACTCCCACAAACCACTACAAATATCTCAGAAAAACAACTTTGTTACAATAAAGCTATTCTATTTTTTTAAGTAAAAAAACACCTAATTGTAATTTCACAACATCAAAATATATTTTGGAACCCAGTTTTCAAGAAAAAAAAAATCCGATTTAGACCAGCCTTTTTCAATACTTGGCCAATACTTGGTCAACCCAAAACATGAATTTACCACACTTACATAGCCTATTTTTTCTGCTTGTTTAATGGATAATATCTCGATCTGAACTTCATTAGAGCTCGTGGGACAGAGCATAAAATTTGGATTGGAAAATATATCTTTTTAATACTGACTGAACAATCAAAGTTCAGTATTTGCAGCAAAGAATGGACATTTAAAATTTCGGCTCCCATGGACTCGTACAATAAGATAGTCTGACAATATCCTAGAAGAGTACAGACTACAAGATACCAAGAATAACTAGAGGATAAGAATAACTAAGAATAATTAGAGAGGTAATATTGAACCCCAACCAAAGCTAAAGTTCAGGAGAATCATATTCCAATGACCAAAGGCTCAGAATTTGAAAGTTATTTATCTAGTAACTACCCTAACCAGATTAGCCTAGCCTGACCTGCATATGGCTGACCAGAAACCAAAAAAGAAGGCTTCACTGGGCATTTGATTGGTCCTTTGTAAGCTTGTCATGCTTCATCATCTTAGCTCATGTGGAACTGACTGAACTAGCAAAAGCTCTACAACTGCAGATAGACAAAGAGACAAAGTACAGAGTACGGGCATCACAATTAGTATATAGCACTTGAAAGAAAGGCTACAAGTGCCACAAAAAACGACAACACCAAAGGTTTCGATGGGATCCCAAAAAATTTAATATTTGATCCAGACAGTTGGGTCTTGTAGATAGCTAGTTTTCGCCAGACTTCTTGAACATTTTTGCTCATAACATTTAGTAACAAATTAAATTCAATGGTCAGAGGTATCGCAAGTGCAATTTTGTTGGGGGGGGGGAGAATTGATCTAAAAATTTTACCGAATCTTTCAGAAATTCTAACGAATCCTAGAAACTGAGAATTTGAGCCAGTCATACACAAATCCTCAGTTTTTGGGCATGGTGCCCCAACGTCTGGGCATGCCTGGACGTATGGGCATGGTGCCCATTCGTTGTCAATCCTTTTCCAGGTCGTCAATTCTAGGTTACTCTATCCTTCTCAGGTAGTCATCGCTAGGTAGAATGGATGTGGTAAGCTTTTAAATTTTCTTCCTTTAGGGATTAAATTTTCTTCCCTTCCAAATTCATTTAGATTGTTTGCCTTTTGTTGTATTTCTTTTGAGTGTAGCGAGTTTCGATAGCAATTGTTAACATAGTCAAAATAAAAATCACTCAAAATAAATACGATAAAAGGCAAACAATCTAAAGGAAATATTTGCTCCAGTGAACAGATTGAAAAGTTTGCCTCATCCTTACTACCTAGCAGCAATTTTCTGAAAAAGGATAGGGTAAACCCACTACAAGAGAAGTGGCCTTCAAAAAACTCTATGTATCTTGGAAGCGCTCTAATATTTTTAAAATTGGAAAATGAGGTTGGATAGAAAGTAAACTCAGGTATCTTTTGATCTAGGACAGGAAGAAGACCCTATTTAGGTATGTAACCAGTATCAGTTTAACCGAATTTCACAGGGGTACCATACCCATGCCCAAAAATTCAGGATTTGTGCATGACTGATTTGAGCTTTAAATATTTTAAATTATTAAACAGAAAATTTTTAAGTATAACGAGTAACACTAAATGGCAGCATGAAAGATGATTAGACAGCTACTGGGAGTAGCCGAGCACGATTCCAGTAGCAGCTTTTATTTACTATGCCCAAGACTAATTTAAATTGAGCACCAGAGGCAAAAATTTCTATATTCAATTTGTTTTGTAAAATTTAGCTGCTTCTCATACAAATTCTATCTCTGTCCGAAAGGATCCTCACACCATGTTTGGGCAAAATATCTCAATCCCTTCGAGAGTTATCCTGCTAACAGACAGATGGAGGGACAGACAGACACTTTACGAAGTCATAGGTATCCCATCACTTTTGACAGTGCAAAACGGATAAGTCAGCTACATTTTATTCGAGCTATATTTTGGCCCTTCTTGGCAAGGGTCCTCTTCAGGCTCAAGCCGCTCAAGCTGGAAAATAAACTTGTGGGGAAACAATTGAAGATTCTTTCTTAAATATCTGCTTTTGAGAACTTCTATACTGAAAGTTGGTTGGAGTTAAAGTTGGTGCTGTGAAGAGGACCCTTGCCAAGAAGGGCCGAAATATAGCTCGAATAAAATGTAGCTGACTTATCCGTTTTGCACCGTCAAATATGATTCGCAGTCAGCTTGGGCCGTAGGAACATCTATCACCGAAGTACGGAACTAATCGCCCATACATGCTGCCAACAAGTATCAATCTTAGCTGGAAAGAAGAAGAAGAGACAGGTGACTCTAAAACCAAAATGCAGAAGAATCTATGCCCTTTCGACGACCCAATCAAACAACAAAAACAGCAGCCGAGTCCAGAATGAAATCACAGCACCAACTTTAACTCCAACCAATTTTCAGAAAAGAAGTTCTCAAAAGCAGATATTTAAGGAAGAATCTTCAATTGTTTTCCCACAAGTTTATTTTCCAGCTTGAGCGGCTTGAGCCTGAAGAGGACCCTTGCCAAGAAGGGCCGAAATATAGCTCGAATAAAATGTTGCTGACTTATCCGTTTTGCACCATCAAATATGATTTGCAGTCAGCTTGGGCTGTAGGCTGGCCGTAGGAGCATCTATCCCATCACTAATGTTTTGGGATCCCAAAAAACATTGATAAAACAGGGAAATATTCACCATTCACTATTCTTCTAGAAGGTGTCTGAACACTAAGTGGTTCTTTCCATTTTTCTTTCTCACCAACTGTATCAACAGAGCTGAGAGGACCAGGAATAGTTACTGAAGTTTTAGAAAAGATCTTGGTCTGTGATACAGCAGGTTTAAGAACGTTTGGTTTAGAATGTACTGAATTTCCATGTTTCAAATCTTTCATTTCAAACTGATTGGCATGATGTGCATTTAAAGTCTGGAACTGCTGGGTCAAAGTGGATCCAGAACTGGGAGAATCAGTATTGGACAGAGGCTGATATAACCCGGCCGGTCTTGCAGGAATAGGTGGGGGCTTAACTGTGCCAGCTTTTTCTGCTGTTTGTGCCTGCATTTCTCTTGGTTTGAACTTTCCACTTTGGTTTTTCCGAGTCCGCCAAATTTATAAAATGTAAGTACGAAGCACAGGAAGCCACTGCGACATCTAATATGTAGCTCTAAACATACCAGTTATTAGAATGTATTTTACAATTAACCATATTGATTTCTTCATACAAGTAAATTCTCCATTTATAAACGCAATTACGGGTAAGTCGTGTGCTGACCTTGTGCGAAGCTTCTCTCCACAGTCTTCACTGAGGGATTTTCTGATTCAATCAGCGGGAAACGAAATGACAAGTTCAAAACGAAAAGAAAGCATGGATTCCATTGGAAATGAAAGCAAAAATCTTTCGTCCGCAAATGGAGACAAAGAACTAGTGCATAGTCTTAAAAAACTTATGAAAGACGATGGAACGTGGAAAAAATTAAAGGTATCCATTTTTTACTTTCTTGTTTAAAACTTTTAACCAAGTTAAATATTCCTTAAGCCGAAGCTGACTTTGATTTTTGAAAAAAGTATGCATAAAACATATACATCAGCTACGATGCTTTAGCAGCAATATTTCAGCCCTTCTTTGGTCCTCGTCAGGCTCAGTCTTCAGGGTCAATATCGGTGAAGGAACAAACCTGCAATCAAGTCAATGTTTCCTTCCCTGACGTGGACCCTTGCCAAACAGGGCCAAAATATCGCTGCTAAAGAATCATAGCTGACATATCCGTCTAATGCCTTATTTGAACATGTTTTAACCACGTGTCCAGCACACACAAATCCTCAGTTTGTGGAAATGGTGCCCTAACTTACACAGAACTTACAGGATGGGTATCCAACATTTTTGACCCTAAATGGTCGGATCCAGGAAAAGAGTTTTTATGTGTCGGATCCTAAAGTCTATTTAGTCTGGTCCAGGTCGGGTCACAATATGCCTGCCAAGTTTCATCGTCCTTAGCAGATCTCAAAAACTAGAAGTAGGCTACCCTAACTCGCAATCACTGGAATTCCAGAAAAGGCCCTCTAACTCAGTCATCCACAAATCCTCAATTTTGGGGCATGGTACCCCTGTGAAATTTGGTTGAACTGAGACTGGTTACATACCTAAATAGGGTTGTCTTCCTGTCATAGATCAAAAGATACCTGATTTTACTTTATCTCATTTTCCAATTTTCAAAATGTTAGTGCATGTCCAAGATAAGTGGAGATTTTTGGAGGCCACTTCTCTTCTAGTGGGTTTACTCTATCCTTTTTCAGAAAATTGCTGCTAGGTAGCGTGGATGAGGCAAGCTTTTCAATCTGTTCACTGGAGCAAGTATTTCTGTTGGATTCTTTGGCTTTTATTGTGTTTATTTTGAGTGATTTTTATTTTACTCTGTTAACGATTGTTATCAAAACTCACTAAACTCAAAAGAAATACAATAAAAGGCAAACAATCTAAAGGAATTTGGAAGGAAAGGAAATTTAATTCCTAGAGGAAGAAAATTTAAAAGCTTACCTCATCCACTCTACCTAGAGGTGACTACCTGAAAAGGATAGAGTACCCTAGCAGCGACAACCTGGAAAACGATTGAGTAACCTAGTGGCAACTACCTGGAAAAGGATAAAGTAAACCCACTAGGAAAGAACTGGCCTCCACAAACTCTATGTATCTTGGAAGTGCTCCAACGTTTTGAAAACTGGAAAATGAGGTAGGATAGAAAGTAAAATCAGGTACTTTTTGATCTAGGACAGGAAGACAACCCTATTTAGGTATGTAGCCAGTCTCAGTTCAGCCAAATATCACAGGGGTACCATGCCCATGCTGCAGGGCATGGTACACCTAACATATGGGCACTATGCCCATATCCAGGCACGCCCAGACGTTGGGGCACCATGCTCAAAAATTGAGGATTTGTGTATGACTGCTCCAGCTCTCGCCAAAGAACCCGGATACAATCTGGTTCTGTCAAGAATATATCTAGGGCTTGTGCTTGTTCTTCCCACCAAATTCCATCCCGATCCTTCAACTCTAAGCATTTCACGAGATTTGCGGTGCCCCACTCCCCCCCCCCCACAAGTATCGGACCTGGTCTTGACTTGAAATAGAACATCTGAGACGATAGCTGTTTCCACTTGCCAAGTTTCATTCAGATCCGATCACCCGTTCAAAATTTATGCTTGCAACTAGATTCCTGATTCCCCCATCCCTCCACTCCCCCCACGATGGTCGGATCGGAGAAACGACTATTTTAAAGTCAGTCTGTTTGGGTCCCTGATTTGCCTGCCAAGTTTCATCGTCCTAGTACATCACAAAGTACCAAACTTGCAGGGTTGCCGGAATTCCACCCCCCCCCCCCCTCCCTCCAACTCCCCCCACAGTGCCCGAATTCGGTCCGGTTATGTTAGCAATATATCTAGGACGTTTGCTTGTTCTTCCCAGAAGATATCATCCTGACCCCTCCACTCTAAGCGATTTCCGGACTCCCCCCCCCCCCCCCCTCTAACTCCCCCCAAAGTCACCGGATCAGGTCCAGATTTGAAGTGGGTCGTCTGAGACACAAGGTCTTTACAAATATCAAGTTTCATTAAGATCCAATCACCTGTTCAAAATATAAATGCCTCAAGGTTCCGGATTTCCCCTCCATCCACTCCCCCCATGATGGTCGGGTCGGGGAACTTCGGGGAAGTGACTATCTTCAAGGTAATTTTTTCGGGTCCCTGATGTCCTATCTAATATGGAAGTGCCCGAACTAGCAAAACCCGGACCGACCGACAGACCGATGGACGCCCAAATGGGGATAGTCGGTAGAAGCTTCAGTTATTTGTTGCACGTTCGTTTCTTCCCCAACGTTGTCCCTGACGTTCGACAGCCTGACAAGGACCCTTGACAAGAAGGGCCGAAATATCGCTGCCAAAGTATCGTGTTGTAGCTGATGTGGCCGTTTTATGTATTGTTTGAATATATGTTTCCCAGTCAACTTGGGCTCAGGAAGTATATTGATGCTTTGAGTGGAGCTAAGAAATAAGCCAATTAGAATTCCTTCGCTGTGAAGTACGCTAGGGTCTGGTTAGGGCTAACCCACATGTACCCAGCGTTTGGCATAAGGTATCCAAAATTCAGGGGTTTGTGGTAGACTGTTGCAATCTTTGCCAAGAAGGGCCGAAACATTGCTCAACAGTCTTTGGCTGACATCAGTCTTGCGCAATTTTTATATATCCTATGACTCCATGTACCTTATGCATATTTGTAATTTCTTTTAGCACGAGCTAAGAGACCTTCTAGAAAGATACCTTATTAGAGAGGACGATACTACGAATGTCACATCAGCAACTGTGCAAGAACAAGAGTCCATCAGCTGCAATCGTGATGGAAAGAAGAGAAGGAAAAATGAAGCTTTGTCCTTGTCATTGGTGCAGAAGTTCCTGAGGGAAAATAACCTCACTGTGACTCTGCAGTCCTTAGAGGACGAGTTGGTAGGCAAAGGTATGCATTCTTTTCCAGAGAGTGAAGGTGAAAGTGAAAGAAGTACAAGCGATCAGAAATCTGAGCAGTTATGAGACGCAGCAGCAGAAAAATTCTTGAACAGTTCCAGGCTGCGGAAATGTGAATTGCAACTTGATCCGTTCACCGCATACTGAGGAGCCAAGATTTCACGTTAGGCTATACTGAAGAGCCCTGACCTACTCACTGTAGACCCAGTGAGGGGGCTCGTCACCATCCTGTCTACTGTGATGAGGCAAATGGAAAAGGGAATATTGTCAAGGAGAAACAAAGAACATTGAGATTAGATTGCGCCAATATACTCCGCGTGTTTCTGTCGAACCCCCTTAAATCTTTTAATGTTTGACAAGGCCAGACGGCCGAAGTTTTGTGATAGGGCCAGGAAGTTAACAAATCTGCTGATCGTACGAAATTATACGGGCGATTGACTCGCCTTAACGTCATCCTTCAAACAGCAACATACCTACCGTGGTATTGGTCGAAGTGAGATCCTCTCCAAGCCAGATTGGAGGAAAATTAAAGTATCAGCTGCCAGTCTGTTTAGTTTTAGCTTAGTGCCAAAACCAGTACCACCTTTGCACAAGTGCTCTGGGTTGACCAATGAACTTGCTTCAGAAATTTGAAGTTGGTACTCTCACATTCCTGCAACCTAGGCTGGGTTCTTGTATCTGTGGCCTACCAGCTGAAAGTTTTAGATTTGATATTGGCCAAAATCAGTTGCGCCGTTTTGCCAAAAATCGCCACTCCAAAGTAGGCTTTTGGTTTCGCCAGTGGACTTCAAGCCTGTGATATCAATCATCTCACGTTCCCTGCAACTTTCTACGGCTATATAAGTGAATTGAGTGGTGTTTTCTTTATGGCGCGTGCAGACTTCGGCCCGAGTGTACGAGAGAGAGAGAGAAAGGTTTACTTAGACAACAATCGTAGCTCAGTGGCTAATTTTATGTTGTACTACAAAACATGTTATTATACACTATTATACAAGGACGTAAAAAAGGTCACGAAAGAGTTTTGGTAGCGATTTGTGCGAGCACGCACAGGCACAAGTTTTAGTTTGTGTCTCGTGCGGCTGGCTGTCGGGGCTTCTGGGGGAAAAATGTCACGGTGAGCAGGGTTAGACACAGCATTTTGCCAAACCTCAGGATAAGGTCACCCAACCGAGAGTGAAAGTATTCTGCGAGGATTCTTATCACTCTTGCTAAAGACTGGAGGTACTAAAAGTGTGCTGTTAAAGACAAGCAGGTGAATGAATCACTACTCCGCCACTACTCATCGAGATTCCTACGTTGGGCTCTTGAGAGTGTCGATATGTTTTCAGTGTCTGGACAACCCATTCCTCCTATTCTGTTTATTCCTACAAGACATATAACGAAGAAATATAACTGCCTGATGTTCCCAAATCTAGAAAGCTGTGCCATCGAGTGATATGTGTGTCAGTTCATATAAATAATCAAGTTTCGAAAAAAAGCAAATCATTTATATGTAATTCCGTAGAAATCACTTTAACGTCAAAATGAAGTTGTCCATGAAGTGGACAGACCGACGTTCAAACTGACTGATTTTTTGTAGTTTTTATGGCACTTGCAGCCTCTGGCTCAAGTGCCATATACCGATCACAATTCCGTCTGTCGGTCTGTCCGACTTTTTTGTCACACTTTTTCGAGTTAGGGTACTTCCAGATGTGCTAGGACAATGAAACTTGGCAGGCATATCAGGGACCCGACCAAACAAACTTAGAAATAATCAGTTTTCCGATCCGACCATCTCGGGGGGAGTGGAGGGCGGGGGAATCCGGGAAATTGAGTAGTGTGTGACTTTCGAACGAGTGATCGGATTGGAATGAAACTTAATTACTGAATAGATTATATATCGTTGATATCCCACTTTAAGTCTTGACCGGATTCGATAGCCAGGGGGGAGTTGGGGGGGGGGGACCGGAAATTTCGAGAAACGGTTAAAATGGAGGGATCGGAGTGAAACTTGCTGGGAAGAACAAGCATCTGCTCTAGATAATCGTTTAGACAATTGTATTGGATCCGGACACTTAGGGGGGGGGGGTCCCGGAATTCCGGTTTATGGAGATTTTCACTACGAAACTTGGCAGGCATATCAGGGACCCGGTCAAACTGACTTGGAAAACGATATGATAATCTTAGGGGGGAGTGGAGGGAGGGGAATCCGGAATATTGAGTCATGCTTAACTTTGGAAGGGGTGATCGGATTCGAGTGAAATTTAATAACTGAACAGAGGACATTTCTCTCTGGTGATCTTTTTCATTTCCGGACCGAATCCAACAACTATCTGGGGGGGGGGGGGCATACTTGACCCGCTTAGACTGGTGTGATCGGGATCGAACTTTGTGGGAATAACAAACAGATGCACTGGATAAATCATTTATAGAACCGGATTGGCTCCGGGTATTGTGGGTGGAGTTGTAGGGGGGTGGGAGGGGGTCTGGGATTCCGATGATCGCGAGTTAAGGTACTTCCAGATGTGCTAGGACGATGAAACTTCGCCGGAATATTAGAGATTCAACAAGATCTGCTTAGAAATCGCTACTTCCCAAATCCAATTATTCCTTAAAGTACGTAAAGTAAGAAAAATACTTTTAAGCAATATATGCATTTTCATGATGCCCATCAGACCATTATCATTTTTGCATCAAGGGTTTTGCTTACAAATGAAGTTCTAGCTCCCTTAGAGTGCGCATCTCAACCACAAAGTCGAAACTTACTTTTGATCAATCAATACATCTTAACCCATGCAAGTGCCATATGAGCTTACAGCTCTTGTTTATGTTCGGAATGAGAAATAATTGACATTCTTTCTGCATTATTTTGGATGGAAGGTTACTGTAAGACCACGCAGGGGGATCAGTTGTGGAGAAGATGGACAACTCAGTCGGTACGTAGGATAAATCCTTATTTTGATCCAAGCTGTAATTCAAGATAAGGTATTCGGCGACATCCTGTCGGATTTTGGTGTAACTAAACTACATAGTCGGTCGTTGTACTAAGCTCTGCAAGTTCTCGTACCCCTCACCAGCTTCAAGCCGTGAATCTACCCTGGGAGATACAAATGGCGCATATTTTCTTCCAACCAACTAGGTTTCACTCGGGCCGGAGCATTTCTGGAATATTTCTTGAACATTAAGAAATTAAGGTGGAGCACCTGTGTGGCACAAACAAATGTTCATATAAGATATTTTCTGGAAACATCCGTCAGATGGAATGCCGAATGAGAATACTGAAAAACAGGCAGCGAGTGCCATCTGTCAAGCCGAAATCTACAACGTTACGATCCAGTTAAAGATCCTCTAGATGCCAAACGGTGCCTTTTTTCTCCAGAGTTCTTCGATGAGCAAAGGCCGTAAATGATCGAAGGATCGATAAAAATAAGGCAGTCTACTACCAGCTTAAAGGGACCCCTCGCATTATTTACTCTTGAATCTATTGAAGTATTTTAAAATATTTGAAGACTTTAAAACTATGCTGTGCTTTTAACAAATAACGCACGGTTTTGGCTGTTTTAAAGGAACAGAAAACTTGACTCGGGGAGCTAGCTGACATATCAAGAATGTAACCCCGAGTCGATACTGAGAGTAAGAAAAATTCTCGTTACGACCATTGCAGTTTCCGAGAATTCGAATTTTTGAGTTAATAGAAAAAAAGTAAAAGGTTTGTGTGCCGGGAGTAGGAATCGAACGCACGACCTCTTGACTACTATCCCGATATGTTAGTCAACACGGCCAAAAGCGAACTTTTACAGTGCATAATTACAGTTCATAAGGGGGGTCCCGTCGACAATAAGTCCCTGTATCTTTATCTAGCCCCCTAGGTCGGTTTGATGGCCGAGAGTTGCGTAGTCAAGTTTTCTGTGCCTTTAAGCTTTTTTGGAGACCCGTTGACTTGTAGCGAAAACAGCGAAACAATTACACAACCGGTTTTTCTGGTGGAAAAACTTCTCGCAGACAACCGTCGACAGCGTGAAACACAACGAAGGTAGCAAAACACGGCAAGTGAGAAAATCAGCGTGGTTTTGTTAGAGGGGTTAGAATGTACCGTACAAAATTGGGGTCTCCGGGATTAGAAATATACCCGATGAAAAATTTATCTCAAAATAGTATACTATGCAGTAGTACGAAAAAGTTGTATGCAGTACTAACGATGCTACTACATGCTTCTACTTCAAGGCTACCGTGTTACTGCATACTACTATATGGTACTATTAGCAAGACTGGATGTTACTATGGCAAGACAGGATGCTACTGGATACTTCTACATAAGATTGGACCAGTCTGAGGCACATTAAATGATAGTATGCTTTGCTATTACATAGTATTGCATGCAACGTTTTCGTAGTACTACCATACTACTACGCAGGCTACAAATTTTTCATCGGGTATGGAGTAATCATGGAAATAGGTTGCGTTAGTATTATTGGTAAGACAGGTCCTTTAATATACAAATTTAATAAGGAACAAACTTTCTGGATCCCCATTTTTTTTTTCTGTGATTCAAGAGGTTGTGGGCTTACAGGCATTGATAAAGAATAGACCGTAACAAAACAATATTTGGAAATTAAAAAAAAAATCTTCAAAAAGGCGAAATTCCGTAAGTGTTATAAAGCAAAAGTTCTGTTAACGGGAATGTGGATAATTCGAAAGAAAGCAGGTCTAATCCCGTATTAGGAGCATCAAATGCTCTTCGAGAAGTACATCAAGAACCGAAATTCCAAAATTACATATAACTTCTAGAAAAGAAAGCTGCATCAGCTTGCAACTCGCACTTCGGTTTCTCAGTGGTACGATCAAGGGGCGTTACTAGCCAAAATGTTTTTTGTTTTGTTTTTTTGGGGGGGGGGGGGCATTTATCGATGGCTGGTCATTTGTACCGGCTGTTTGGCGACAATCGACAGTTTCGTGGAAGAATCGACCATTACGAATAACCTGCTGTTAATAAGAACAAGACCAAAGGTTTCGCTGGGATCCCAAAAATGTAATATTTGATACAGATAATTGGGTCTTGTCGCCAGATCCAGTCTTCGCCAGACTCCTTGAAAATTTTTAATATTAAAATTTAGGAAGGCCAAATAGCTAATCATCTAAGAAAACCAAGTTCAGGTATGGATTCAGCATGTGTGTTTCACTAGATAAGATATCTATTTTGACGAAACTGATCGGAACTTCCTTCCTTACTTCTGCCAAATTTCCGGTTTCGGACGAACTGCTTGTCCGGCCAAAAAATGAATTCAGAGTATGGTCCGGCCAAAAAACTAAGCTCAAAAACGAATTCAGAGCATCTTTCTTAGCCCTATATTGAACATCTGATCAACTTACAAAAAATTTCCGGTTTCAGCCGGATCCAGGGCAAACTACTTGTCCGGCGAGAAAATGGTTTTCTTATTCGTGTTCAGTATGTCTTATTACCCGTAGAGTGACTCTTTCCTTATCTTTTAACCCCACCCCTAAATGCTCCATCCACTAATTCGACCTCTCCCTTGACCTAAAGGGTCCTCACACCTGACTCGTCACCCAGTCTCGTCATATCCTGGAATGTCACACCACGTCAGGCCCGGTCAGTACTTAGATGGGTGACCGCTTTGGAACACCGGGTGCTGTTGGCTTTTTGCAATTTTTGCTAAGTCCAAAAGTTGGTTAATAAGTGAAAAGTGCAGCGACGAGTTAACGAGCAACTTTTGCGAAGTCATGGGCAGGGGCGTCGCAAGGGGGGGGGGGGCAGCACCCCCGCACCTTTTTGAGATTCGGTAAGAATTTTGGGCCAAAATTGTTCGGTATTTTTTCGATAGCAAAACTGTTTGATATATTTACGGAGATTCGTTAGTTAAACAGAATCCTAAATAGGCTATCTGCACCAATCTCTTCGGTATAATGATCGGGATTCGGTACAATTGCCAGTATTCGGTATTAACACGAATTTGGTGAGAGAATTTACTGAAATCATTTGGTAATTTGTCGATGCCGGAACTATTCGGTATATTTATGGAGATTCCGTAGTTGCACAGAATCCCGAATAAGCTATTGGTTCAAAATTATTCGGTATCATGATTGGGATTCGGTAATTTATTCAGTATAATTTCCGGCACTGTCTAGTGAACCGGGAGCCGTACTTTATGTCCCATGGGCTGCGGAACCGGTAGTTCTCACGGAAACCAAACCACATGAGCTGAGATTCCGGGATCTGACGTCATTAACTAACGGAAACTCATATGTACTGGCTCCCGTTCCGGTAGTAAGTGGAAATAGCTCACAGAAACTTCACCGCACCAGCTTCTCGTCCGGTAGTCACACGGAATTGTATACTCAGAAGCTAGGGAGCCGGTAGTTGATACCGGAAACTGTATAATTGGAGCTTGTGTTCCGGTAGTGTCTACGTGGAATATAGATCTCACGGAATAGTTTGGATGAGAGCTAGGATACCGGGATTTTCACTGACTGGCGAGAAAACAACATGGTCAAAATTCACTACCGGAACCCATATATTGAGAGCTAAGGTACCAGTACCTTAGCTCTCAGTACATCGGTTCCGGTAGTGAATTTCTTGCCATGTTATTTTCTCTGAGTCAGTGAAAATCCCGGCATCCTAGCTCTCATCCAAACTATTCCGTGAGTTCTATTTTCCGCGTAGACACTACCGGAACACAAGCTCCAATTATACAGTTTCCGGTATCAACTACCGGCTACCTAGCTTCTGAGTACACAATTCCGTGAGACAACCGGACGAGAAGCTGGTGCGGTGAAGTTTCTGTGAGCCATTTCCACTTACTACCGGAACGGGAGCCAGCACATACAAGTTTCCGAGGGTCAATGACGTCAGATCCCGGAATCTTAGCTCATATGATTTGGTTTCCGTGAGCACTACCGGCTCCGTAGCCCGTAGGACAGAAAGTACGGCTTCCGGTTCCCTAGACAGTGCCGTTATTATACCGAATAAGTTTAGACCGATAGCATGTTCGGGATTCTGTATAATTACCGTATCCCGGTTCTTATACCGAAATGTTTGGGTATTGAACACTACCGAACAATATTCATATTAGAGTATGCCGAATATGAATATTGTTCGGTAGTGTTCGATACCCAAACATTTCGGTATAACAACCGGGATACGGTAATTATAAAGAATCCCGAACATGCTATCGGTCTAAACTTATTCGGTATAATAACTAGGATTCGGTAACTAATTCATTATAAGTGACAGGATTCGGAAGTCACTACGAAACTCAGGTCGAGTGAAGCAGTGGTCACAGACAAAAGGAATGATCTATGATATTATGAATAGTCCTTACTTTTATCATGAGATTTTAAATGAATATCTTATCATAAATATTTCGAAAATCCCCCCTGCAGCTTTTTTCGTAATATTCTCTATTTTGTGGAAGGGCGCGTCAATTGACGGGGTTTTAAGCCAGTTTTAGGATTGAGGTTTCGGAACATTAAGAGCTAGAATTTGGATGAAAATTAAATTTGGCCGGAAAGAGCAAAGAAATGTCGCCGGCGGCGCTGACTTTGTGATTATGGGTAGTACATTGACTAGACTAAGTAGCTGCTGCTGCCGGAACGACGCTCCATCCGGTTTCTGGCACTTCTTAAAGAGTCTCGGTATTAATCAACGGTAAATGATAGAATTTGTAAGAGAAGCAGTTAAATTTACAGAAAAAAAAATGGATTTCGAAAATTTTCGCCTGTGGCGCTCGATATACTTTTATATTAGCTATAATAGAGAGAAGCTGTTACTGCAATCATACCCGGCAATATATTCTCCATGTGGGCTTCGACAAAACGACGCCTAATAGTTGGTTCATCGTTTTTTATGCTGCCCTTTATTGTTACTCTTCCTACGTAATAGTTTCTATTCCATAATTTAAAGCTCGAATTCTTAGTTCTAGGATACGGTAAAAATTTTTAAAAATCCTGCATTTACGTTTTGGGACCCAAAATTTAACTGTTTTCGATATTTTTTACAGACATTTGGGGGTGGCGTCCCCCCCCCCCCCCCTATGCTTCACGCCCCTGGGTGTGATAGTCCTAAAATTAAATAACAAAACTAATAGTTTGCAGAACGTTTAATTCCGCAGATGAACCAACAAAATTAGTACAATCTCTGGGGTGCTCCCATGGTGGACTTGATGTTCAGAGAGCGGACGTTCTGCCAGTGCTTCTTGAGGAGGGAGACCAAGAAGTTGATTGACAGATGGATGTTCTGAGCGAGCTCATCGGCGGTCATGTTAATGTGACCAACAGCAACGCAAAGGCACAAGACCTAGAGAAGAAAGATTGTCAGCGTTCAAAAAGATAAGGGCGAATATCTACTGTCAAAATGTTGTCATGCTCCTGTAGTTTTCACAGCGTATGGCCACGAAGACGTCCATGTGCTCAAAGGCTATCGGAAAGTAAACGTTCACGCGCGAGCACACTGCCACCCCATCTAGCGTTTTGGGGAACATTGATGTATCCGTGAATTCGGCGTTTCCGAGCTGACTCATACAACTAGTAACCAAGACAAGATAGTAGTTATTAATAGTAAGCAAAAACAAAGCCCACATACATCTATTATAATTAAAGCTGCCTTGGCGAAGTTTAAGGCGTCAGTCGTACTAATTGGCTGAAAAGCTCAACTCAAAAATCGCGAGGAACTTGATGTGTCGTAATTTTCACAAGTATCAAAATGAGACCGATTTCATATGATTCTACCTGGTTTATTTTTATAAATTTCTTCCGTTAGTATACAACACACCCTAGACGATGGTGGAATGTCGCAACATCGATTTACTTTACAGGCTTATACAGTACACACTAACATTTGATTGAATACTGCAGGCAAAATGATTTAGTACCGATTAATATATTAGTTCCTTGGCTTGTGCTCCTAGATGACTAAACGCCTCTAAATAACAGCGGAAAAATTAACGTCACGGGATCTTGGAAGGCTCATCATCCCAAGAAATCGTTCATGGCGGACCAGGCAAAATAAAACTCACAGCTTAATCACAAAGCACAGAAGGCAGGTATGAGCACACCAGTTAACCACAAACCCCTGATTTTTGGGTACCCTATGTCCAACGCTGGATACCCTATGCCAAATGCGGGATAGCTCTTGGTAAACTAACCCTGATCCACCACACTACAGATGAATTCTCATTGGTTGATTTCTGAGCTTCGCTCAAATCATCAAAATTCTATCTGGTTCGAATATCCAGCATTTGGCATAGTGTATCCAGCGTTAGGGATACGGTTTACCCAGCGTTTGGCTTAGGCTTTCTCAAAATCAGGGGTTCGTAGTAGACTGTAGCCCACGGTCCAAATCTCGTAATCTGGTGTGAATTTCCTCTTTGTCTCGAAAATCTTGACACACCTATGTATTTTTCCGATAGACATGTGAATTACGTACACAACATTTTATCTGACTGACGCAGCTTAAAGTTTAACTGAAAAGCCAACTTATTTTTGTGTCATTAAATTGGATACAGTGAATTATTTTGATTCTGTAAAAACGATTTTTGTATTTTCCATTGTCTTCTCTAGTTATGAGGTTCAGTATATCTGCGACCGTCACCACAATGAAAATTCTACTATGACGCGGGGAATTTCAATCCCAACACAAACGCGGCTTTTCAGTGGGCAGTGGTGAAGCTGGTGAAGATTGCTTGAACAAAACAAAATCATATATCTTTCACGTAAGGCATACAACAAAAATACAATCGCATGGAGGTACCACACTTTACACAGAAATTCCACTATTTGAAAATTGATTATTCGTGAATAGCGGAACAACGAAGTAACGCATGTTCAGCGGGTCTTCAGCCAATTTTAGCGAATTAGTAATAGGTAACTAGATTGTCATATGCCAGCCCTTTTTGGTTAAACTTTAAGAGGCACCGCAACTTGCACACTTGCACTTACAAACAACTACAACTGAGTTTATTTCTTACCTTCTTCATCTGGAACTTGATGGTGCCCTTGACTTCATCAATCTTCTGCATCATGTTTTCACTGTGCTGGAGGAGACCAGGGAATTTACCGGCTTTGTTCAGACCTGGGCCAAGGAGACGAGGAATCTGCTTGATCAAAGATTCAGAGGCCAGGAAAGCGTCATATTTCTTAGCTGAAAAAAATTCAGTCAGAAACAACTGCAAGAGGAATGGGAAAATTTCAGGTTGATATTCATGTTAAAAGATGAAAGTCTCGTTCTTCGACGAGAGCACTACATAGTGTCTCTGTTAAAGCACAACTCTTATTTGAAATGATCTTTTCAAAGATCAAACGGTTCAGAAATATCGTTTCCGAAAGTAGCATTACTTATCACGTGAAATAAACGTTCGTCGACTATCCATCCGTCCCGTTCTCCGTCGCGGCGAAAATATTTGAAAACTCAACGTGCCATGGTTAAAAGTGGGAAAACCAAGCAAAACATATAAAGTCTTAAATAGGAGATGGACCTGATAGTCTAGCAAGTCTTCTAAAACAAAACAAAAAAACACCACGAAGCTGGGACCTGGTGTGTGAAAGAGTGTGAAAGCGACCTGGTGTGTGAAAGAGTGTCGACGAACCTTGAAGCTTTCAAGTCGAGTTTGTGTGCATGACTGGCAAAACTCGGCACAGCTGAAAAAGCTCTAAAAAGATGAGGAACAAAGCAAAACAATTCCGAAAGGTGAGGATTTCAGAAGCATATAATTCCATAAGGGAGCTAGAGATAATAGAAAAGGCATAATAAGAGGGGTCCTTTAGAAGGTATTTGAAATATGTTTGACTAAGCTTCGGCAGTTGTTTAGCCTCTTTCAAATACCTCGACTTAAAACGGGGAGCATGACAAGTCGCATAAAACGTGGAAAGTGTGACTATCACACTGTCAGAAGTTTTATGACAGATTGCGCATAACACTTTCAAGAATAACATCTTTTCACTTAGAAATAAAGTTTTATGACCAATTAAGTTTACAATATTTCGTGCCTAGATCTCCAACAACACCTTCAATTGGTAAAAATACTAACGGGAACGAAAGAAACATAACAGATAACATCCCTAAGTGTTATCCGTTGAAACCACGCATCCTGCTGTTATCGTTATGTAACTTCCGACAGTGTAGTATATTTACCTATTGAAGGTGTTGTTGGAGATCTGGGCACGAAATATTATAAACTTAATTGGTAACACTTTTTTTCAAAGTGAAAAGGTGTTATTCTTGAAAGTGTTATGCGCAATCTGTTATGAAACTTCTGACAATGCAGTGAAATGACGATTTAAAAGATAAGGTACACTAATGAAGTTGAAAGTTAAAGAATCTCTGTAACAAAATCGGTAACTGAAGTTAAATGAATTTTTATCATAGGTACGATGTGTCCTTTAAAAATCAGACTGAATGGCTAAGCTGCAGGCAGCTCTGTTAGGGTTGTGGTAACAAAACTGGCTGTTCCTAATCCAGCAACTTTAGAGACGGAGGGCTGTTGAACCGGTATTATATGAACCGGTATAATACTTCACGTATTATGAAGACCTACATGGGTAAGTACACTTACCAAGATTCTTGACCAGCTTCTTGTTCTTGTTGAGCTTCTTCAAGTCGTCAGCGCTCATGAAGGGGACACCGTTGGATTCGGCCTCGTCACAGTGCTGCTGGTCTCCCAGAATGCAGATCTGCATTTTTGGCTTGGGGATGTTCTTGAGCCTAAACAAAGCAGAAACTTAATTAGCATATTTCAGGGGCACCGACAGTCTTCTGTGTCATCTATAAAGATAAAATGAGGCAGTTAAAACTGGCAGGTTTGGTAGAGTAACTGGCCCTTCATGGCTAGTCCTCGTCATGCTGTAGCTAGACAACCTTCAATGAGAATATTTTCTGTGTAGGCTAATCGTTCATTCGCAGAAGTCCGCAGTTTTTCAGATTTGTTTCTTCAACCTGTAACTTGACGAGGACCCTTGCAAAGGCCAAAATATCTTTGAACCAAATATCAGCTAACTCTCTACTTTGCATCACTTTTTTTTACTTGCAATCAGCTTCGGATGAAGGGAATACTGCTAGGCAGGGGCGTCACGTAGAGGCTCCCCCCCCCACCCGAAGTTGGCAGCCAGTGGGTAAGAAATAACCAATTCGGAGTAAAGAACTGCGATTTGTCATAAAACCAGTTGTTTTTTCTGACGGTAGGTTTTTTTTTCTTCAAAACAGTCCATTTTTGGATGATTATTTTTGTGTGATAATCATCTTTGAAGCAAGGAAGGATCTTTGAATTGCCAACAATTTGGCTTTACCAACTGATTTCTCACCCTTGCTTGACTTGCACTTTACTTACCACATTAAGTCAAGCTAAAAGCTTAAGACCTATTTCGGCAGCAAAGCTACCTCCCCACTTGTTTAAAGACCCTGGGTAGGGGTCTGAACTCAAATCTGGTGTGACATACTTTACAGTGCCAGAGAAACGCTTATCCTTCTGGGGATCGTAGTTCTTGAGGCCAATCTGGAGTTCCACTGTCTCAGTGAAGCCTCGCTTCTTGTCCTGGGCTCCTTGGACGAGGGCATTTACAGCCTCGTAGAGGGTATCACGGGAAACCTTGGAGCTGAAAGAAAGTATCACTTATTACAAGCCATGCACTTGTAATTCTTGATTGATTCTTGTCTCATAATGAGGACAAAAAATTAATGGCAAATATGGTACTGCACCCATTTTAATCTTTTGATCTTCCCCTAGAAGAGTTATCCAACCTTGAACATCATTTCAAGTTTCCAGAAAAGTATCTATCTTGCAAAAATGTACCTGGCTGCAGAAGGAACTAAGAAAAAAAAAAGAAAATAATACTAGACTGAGGCAGTCTAGTACACTAGCCCTTTTTGAGTCACGGTCCTCAAACATCTAGCACCATGCTGAGTGCTAGACGTTTAAGCACTGTACCTTGAAATTCATGTACGGTGCATGGATTTCAGCAGAAAGTGCACACATGCATGAAAAAGTACATTCTGTCGTTACACACTAAATACCGGCTCGAGTTTACTTTTTCATGTATGCACTGTATGCTGAAATCCATGCACCATGCATGAATTTCAAGGTACAGTGCTCAAACGCCTAGCACTCAGGCATGGTGACATTTAAGCACCGTGACTGAAATAGGGCTAGTGTACTAGACTGGACTGAGACTTGAGTGCGGCTAAATACAATGGTTTACATGTCAGAAAGATAAAAGATTCTTCTTAAATATTCAGAATCCAACATATTTTTTATTTAATACATAATCATCTCACTCTTATGCGAGCTCAGATTCCTTGCTAAATTTTGCAGAGGAATGAGATCAAGAAGGTAAAAGTTAACAAATGGAAAATCAATTTTTAAGCAGGTTCAAATCAAAGGAAAGGCATATAATTTGAATATCTTTAGACTTAAAGTTGTTGAAAATAATCAGATTTGCTTCTAGACTGTCAGAACCATTCATACTTCGGGTATGGTGCCAGTACTCCAGGGCATGGTACCCCAACATATGGGCACCATGCCCAAAAATTTAGGATTTGTGTATGACTTGTTAGGACTTGACACAAATTTCATCTGAACACTTGCAGGATAAATTTCAAGGTTGTGTAAAATAAGATATGTTATTTTGGTCTAAGCTAAGTTGTATCGGAATTCCACACAAGTGTGACGTCACACCCATTTGACATATTTTATGATTTTATCTCAAAAATGAAAAATTGTTGTTTAGTCTTATCGGTTGAGTATAAATTTGAATTTATATATATTAAGCCAAGAGGCCAGCGAGGAGCAGGTTGTGTCTATATTTATAAGACAACCCACGGACAGTCAAATTGGATGTTGGGTCCTCAATCACATGACCTCAGAGCTGGATGGAATTACGATACAACTTAACCAACAATGTTTCCTATCCTACTTGATCAGTTGCTTCGCGACAGTTCATACACAACCCTCAATTTTGGGGCATGGTGCTGAAAAACTTCAGAAGCATGCCTAAGATTTGAGATGTGTCTAACTTTGATACAGCATGCCTAAGAATTGAGGAAGTGTCAAACTGATCTGATGCCTCTTTTCACTTTGGTATTGCTGTCAAGTAAATCTCAAGGATGTGAACATTGATACAACATTAGAAAGAAATTTCCTTCTATTATATTCTCAATTTTAGATGAATTAGAGAGCTTTTACACCTGGCCACTAGGAATGCTTCTTTGAACATGTCTTTCAGTTTTGGAATACCTTGGTTTTGATTTGAGACTTCAGTCAAATGAGAATTTTTAAATATACGGCTCTCTGTTGGGAATCCAGCGTGTTCAGCAGGGGTGTTATGTTTGGGGGGGATGCCCCCCTCCTGCAATGTTGCTGGCCAGTCAGGTAAAACAACCAATTTGACAAACGCTGAAATTTTACACAAAAGAGCATAATATTGTCTTGGAAACTGTTCAGTAGAGATGACAAGCCAGTCAGTATCCCCCCCAAGCATTTGGACTAGTAACGTCTCTGGTGTCGTGAGAAAATGGTGTAGGAGAAACGAATTCTGATCCTCATTATTTGATTACAATCTGCAACATGATTTGTAGCAGTGTTGCAATACTAATTTTTGAATTGTACTAGACATAGGTCTAAAAATGTACTTCCTGGGGGAAAATGTACTTCCCGGGGAAAAATGTACCAGACTCCAAAAAAAGAAATTCTTCTCTTCTTCATTCGCGGTACTACACTGATCTATGCAGTATCTTTCTTTTCGCTTAATTTTCTCTCTTTCCTCCCAGTTTCTTTTCTATCCTCCTTTCTCCCCACCCACATGTCTTAGCGACAACAGCTTGGAAGGAAGCAGTGCTCAAGATCAAATGTGCCGATCGGGGTATATTAGTTCTGCAAAACCTATGTAACTAGGAGCTGGAAAAAACAAAATCTGCCAGAAAGGAAGAGTGGTTGGGTCGCGAAAAAAATCAACTGGATCCTTGAGCCATACGGACACAGAAATACCTCTTCCGAGTTAAAGCTCTAGGTAAATCACCAAAGTTAGTTGGATAAGTGAAGTAGTGGAGTTCTTTTTCTTGGTTTTAAAGAAAATGTACTGAATTTGTACCAGTTCGACGGAACTGTACTGATTTTCCGACTTTTAAAATAGGTAGTACACATGTACAAGTCAGAGAAACAAGTACTGAATCTGGTATAACTGTACCACCCATCGCAACACTGATTCGTAGACTAGCCCGTAAAAATCTAATTACAGCTTTTTTCATTTCCGACAAGGGGCAAGTATAACACAAATAAAGCGAAGATTAAAAAAGATAAAAACTCATACCTCATCTCCGATTCGAGTGAGCTTTTCCAACAAACTGATTTCTCTGTTTCGCCGGTGGGTGCATTGGCGACCGACGATGAGGTATATGCCTATTTCTCCCCAGAGATAATCGTATAAGAACTGCCACTGACAGCACCAACAAATTCATCCTTCGAAGTTTGCGAGCCAGTGCGAGCTGATATTCACTATTATCTACTATGAACGTCCATGGCGGTGAAATAAAGTAATTTATTTCAAAATAAAAATTACATCTGCAGCCAACAACCATCAATAGTCAATATGGAACAAGAAAACTTTACCAAATGAACAGAACAGAGTAATTTCAGAACTGTCTACAACAGCAAGACGAGCAACCCCCCCCCCCCCTTCTTCTCGCAGTTAGATTAGCGTTATTCCAGTTAGCCTACTCAAGTAAATAACGTAGTCATGTTTATGTACATTGCTTTGTTTAGTGTTTTAATGTGTATTTTATTTTGTGTATTTTATTCATACTCCGATGTGATACAAAAAGCGGGTCACAAATAAATAAAAATAAATGATTAACTTTACTGCAGTTGGCTCCAAGCGGAACAATTTCTGAAAGTCCTACATTATCTCACTATCTACACTTTACACTTTTCCATCAGCAGTTGTGAGAAAATAGTCAAGTATCCACAAGGTACTTCAAAGACAATACAAATTTCCATTGCTAGGAGGGCAAATTTTCTTCTCAACATGTGATCTATTTCACAGTATTTCACAAGGGCTTATTATGAGACTCGTGTGACATCCGCTGCGAACAGACGATCAGGATTTCCAGGATGGATCCTCTGCACTTTCATCATGTACGGTAGTTGAACAAACCTGAACTTTTCCGTACGAAAGTGATGATGGTGGGGGAGATCCTGACAGGAATTCCTGATCCTGGTCTACCACGATCGTCTGTCCACAGCATTATAAAAACTAGTTCGACTGAAAGCGCTGAGCTACAAAGGGCTAATTTCGAGTAAAAGGTCGCACACCACCTTTCGGAACAAGACCAAAGGTTTCGATGGGATCCCGAAAATTTTAATATTTATCAGACTTACTGATCCAGACAGTCGAATCTTGTACATTTCCAAGTCGTCGCTAGACCCCTTTAACATTTTTGCTATTTATCCATAATCAACCGCTTGAAGTTGTAGTCTACAACAAAAATGTTACCATTTTCAAGTTTTTTGCTTACGGGCGAACAACTAATCAAATGAGGAAACCAAGTTCAGATATGGATTCAACAAGCATGTTTACTCCAATATCTCATATCTAATCGACCTCAAAAGGTATTTTAGAATTGTGTCGTTGTTTTTCTACCAAATTCCTCGTATTTTAGCAGCATTCCCGGCGAACTGCATGCAGAGCAAAAGATCTGGTGACGCTGGAGCCGAACCTTGCAAATTTTGCCAGCTTATCCGTCAAGGAAATAAAGTTCAAAATTCGATAATTCCCCCGGGCAATCCCCCTCAAGACCCAGTTCCAAACCCCTGATTTTTTTTTGCAAGTAACCCCCCGCGTAGACCTGGGATTGGTTCACCGAGCACCTAGAACTGGCTCACACACACCTAGCACCTAGGACTGGCTCACCCAAGTGTCTAACCCCTCGAATACTCCTTTAACGGGTAAACCCAATTCCTAACCCCTCGCGTGCACCTGGGATTGGTTCACGAGTACCTGGGACCGTCTCACCCCACCCCCTCCCCTAACAACTTTAGTACACCCACTGAGTAACCCCTCATTTATCCAGTACATCTTTTTTCCAGTGAGTAACCCCTCCCTTACCAAGTACACCTTTTTCAGTGAGCAACCCCTCACTCACCCAGTTCACCCTTATTTCAGTGAGTAGCCCCTCGCGTACCCTAGCAGTTCCCTCTTTTGTACACCATGAATCAACCCCTCGCTTGGCTTACCCAAGTGTCTAACCCCTCGAGTACTCCTTTAACGGGTACACCCAATACCTAGCCCCTCGCGTGCACCTGCGATTGGTCACGAGTACCTGGGACCGGCTCACCCCACCCCCTCCCCAAACAACTTTAGTACACCCACTGAGCAACCCCTCACTTATCAAGTACATCTTTTTTCCGGTGAGTAACCCCTCCCCTACCTAGCACACCTTTTCCAGTGAGCAACCCCTCACTTATTCCTACAATTCCTACTACATTTCCAACACTCACACATAAGATGTCGCACACACTCTCGCTCTCCACACATTGGGCAGAAGTAAGGACCAATTCTCCCAATCGGCCTACCCGTGTACCTCCTCCTATCTCCCAGCGGTAAAATATGAGCACGCATACTAATTAATAATTTCAATTCCTCCCTATCGAAACCCGCTATAAAATAAACACATTCACCCCATGTCTCTTTCGCCTCTGTATAAAACCTTTGATGGTGAAAAACGGATACGTCAGCTGAATTTTATTGGAGCTATATTTCGGCCCTTCTTGGCAAGGGTCCTCTTCAGGCTCAAAACCGCTCAAGTCTGTATAAAACCTTAGAGAACCCCCTTCTACCTTCGATGACGTCAGTAGTATAGAAAAAGGGGGGACTAGACCAACAACCCCCAAATTTCAAAACCCCATTTTAACATAGATTTCTTAAATTTTAACATGCTTTTTTCCAAATTATCCCCCTTTTTAAAGATATTTGTATTTTCTTTTTTCCCGAAAAAAGGGCCCAAGAAATAGGAAATATTAACCTTTATACTACATATAAACTACTACTTTTTTTTTTATCCAAATATCATTTTTTCATTTTTATCCAAATATCAATTACTGAGTAAACAGTTCCAAGTCAACATATTGTTCCGAGTTCTTATTTACACGCAAAATAGGCTGTAAAATAAGATTGTTCTTTAGAAGTAATTCATCAGCAATTGCATTGTATCTCTGTGGTATAAACAGATCACACATCTTCTTGTTATGATTGATAACTACAACTAATTTGTCACCATATTTTGTCTTAGCCATTCTCATTTTAACGATGGTATATTTCAATCCTAATACCAATTGTTCTTTCTTGATTGTCTCATTATACTTGTTTGTTTTGATTGTATTCAAGACCTCCATTTATTAGCGGCTGATTTTCTTTAATAAAAATCCAAATCACAAACTCACATACATATTTTTATTAATGATATCCAATGTAGCTTTTCTTTCATAATATAGAACACAGTAAATATTGTATGGTACGGGTTGAGGATCATTTAAAGTTATACTAATTTCAATATCAGCAGTGGTTCCATTATAAATATTTGACTCGTGTTTAGAAACATCGAAACAAAATAGTGGATATACTTCTTTAAATTCTTCGATATTGACTACACTACCAGTATCAAACGCTAATTGCTTATAACCCATGTGTATGTATCTGTTGTAAAGATTCGAGTATGTGCATTTTTCCTCACTAAAGTCGCATTTGAGGGGTTCTTCTGGGTATTTATCCCCGTTAATTCTAACCTCTATATCCGTCAAATTCATATGATCAAACACCATATTATTCTTTTTTTGGTTGTTATGCTTTTCATTTTTCTGTAACATCACAACGATTTTCGTAGGACTATTTCTCTCAGACACAACTTTCCAGGTGTGTTCCTTATTCTGACTAACATCACTTTTATAAGTATTACAAGCTTCCCACATCAAATTATACTTTTTATCCTTTGCCAAACCCTTTTCCAATTGACTCATCATTTCAATACTAGGAGCTATAACAGGAGGATAAATACTCAATGACGACTTTAAAATTAGTATTTCCATTGTTTACAATCATATTATTATCATCATTTCTTCTTAGACATATTCTGTGCGATGCACCTCTAAAAAATCGTTTGTTTCCTTTCAAGAATCCAAACATCTCTGATAATGGTAAATACATATTAACTAATTTGCTGTCTTTAGTTCTATTATATCTCTTTTCAAACCCTTTATTATAATTAGGATTAGGCTTAGAAGTGACATTCATATTTCCTGCTGTTAGTTTTCCTTCTGCAGGTACGGTAAATGAACTAGTTATAGGGTTGATATCAGTTCCTTGATTATAATCCTTGTACCAAAAATGGTTTCTAGCAGCACTTCTAGAGTAATCATCGGAGTATTCAATCAACTTTGTAACGGTAGTTGTAATACCAACATGATTAATTTTTTCAACTGGTGTATCGTTTATGACATACTCGGCGGTACTAAATAAATTAAATCCATTATTCGTCAACGTAGCGACATCAGTTGCAGCTATATTAGTTCCGTCAGCTTTTACTATCCTTACGCCTACCTCAAGATAACTTTCACTTGGATAGAACCAGGAATCTAATTTCTTTGTTACAAATTCAAACTCTGAAGTATTGGATACATTCACATCTGTTTCTCGAATTTCTTTAAATTCATACTTGACCACTGTATCATCCACAAGTGGCTCATCAAATATGTTCCATTGCGGACTAATAATTTTATTTACTGCCATTTATATAAGAAGGAAATTATTCAATAAAAATCATTTCAGAATCTTTAACCCATTTCCAGTCATTAACGTTTTAATCAAGTCCTGACTTCTTTGATTTAAAATTCTTTTATTTGTACCTATAAGATCCTTCATCGATTTCTTATTTCCAATCACATCAATCAGTTCCTTCTTGTTGACATCAATCAAATCTTTTCCATATTCTATTGCTCTGTTTTTCAGCAGCTCAAATCTCGGTTTTATAATATTATTATACATTGACAATGCTCCATCTTTTATTTGTTTTGCTGACGTCTGGAATAACTGGGAATTAGCAATGTTTTTGAATATACTACCGATTCCACTTCCGTACTGCTTATTGTAAAGTAATCGCTTATTATTTAACAACATTTATAAGTAAATAATTTTATTTCAATAATCCTTTAAGCTTTTCTTAAATGCAGTACGTATCCTACGTTATCACCATTCAGATCAATCGGTCTTCCAAGCTGATCAGTTATTGTCATTCTCAACGAGTAAATAAAGTCTTTTGTGTTGATAGGAAGATATATTAATTGTCTAGGATTCTCAACAATTTGGCAACCCGGTTCAGTATTCGGAACAAATGTCCAAATGACATCTGATTTACTTTTGTTTACGATAGAACTGTTTACAAGAGAGCAGTGAATTTGAATTTTATCGACACTTCTTGTTATATTCGGAAGTTTTGTACCTTCATTAATTTTATTAGATATCTCAATATCCTTCTCAAAGCCTAAAATCTGACACAAGTCACTATTAAATCTAAACATGTATTTTTCTTGTAATATGATGACAAATCTCATAGATGCTGGATTTGATGAGATTACAATAGGACATTTATCTTTTGGTGTATCAAAATACTGACACAAAAAATAATTCAAACAATCATCGTTATACATCCCATTAGGAATAGTAACATTTATCCATCCCCCCTCTTCATCTTTCCTGTATTGAAATGCATTATTCCCAAATTTATCACTTATATTATGCCACGAATACCACAAAGTACACTGATTCAAACCTATTTCATAATCCCAATTACGATTCAATTCGATTGGTTGACTAAATGTTATATCAATGATACTTTCATTACCTTCAATGTTTAACAACACCATTTATTAGAAATATTTTTTATATATTGAATTGTATTCTCTCTTGTTTAAGAATTTATTTCGCATTAACGAATCCAAAATATCAATAGCTTCATTCCTCACCTCATCAGATGTATTCCCGTTCACTCTACTACCTATCAAAGTGTACAATTTTTTAATCATTTCATCACAATTCATAAATATTCCAGTTCCTTGCTGTTTGACTAATCCCCAATTATTTTGAATGGTTCTTAACCTATCCTTGTAAACTCTTATAAATTCAATAATTTGATCATGGTTAGAGTAACCTTTACTCTTTGTCCCACCATAACTTTTACTTATAGTTGTTAAATGATTCATAGCCTCCTCTATATCCATAGGATTACTAATGTAATACATAGGTATTTTAAAATAAGGATCATTGTCATCCCAGGATTCTGCATGTTTTGAATTAATCTGATTTAAAAACTCTTGGGTAATACCTTTATTCATTTCAATGGATAATGGGGCTAAAGCGGGAGTTGGTTCTAAAGCAGGAGTTGGCGCTCTACTCGATTCCTTTGAACTCGATTCCTCTGAAGTTTTAAATGCATTACCTAATCTTTGAAACCGTCTGCTTGAATTTTCATCATTCTTTTGTAATTTCTTCATGATCGCTTCAGTGTAATCTTTTTGTGTCTTCATGTTTTCTTTTTGTGCCATAACAACTGGAGCGTTTAATTCTGAAGCATATTCCCGAAACCCTGCTTTCTCCATCTCGTATTGTTGAACTTTTTTTCTTTGAATTTCTCTGTTCTTAACTATACCTGATAACATATCACTCAAGCGTCTTGAATCCATTTATATACAAGTAATTTTATTTCATAATAAATTTTGAAAGTTCTTTTTCATAAAACCCTCCTTGAATTAATTCCCCACTTTTGTCAGATATTTCATAAGTAATGGGAATGGTAGGTCTAATGGTTGCTATCTGAAATACTTCATTCGTATAATTCGGTAAATATCCTTTATCAAAAATACTCTTTTCTTTTTTTATTCTGACTAAATCTCCTACATTGTAATTTCCTGTGATTGTGTAGTCATCTGCTGGAGGAAACAAAGCATTGTAAACCTTTTTCTGATTTACCTTTTTACTAGCATCTACTGGTTTCATTTTTATTGAACGATGATAAGAGTTATTATAATTACTAACAAATAAAGGTAAAATATCAATCCATTTACTAGTGTTATTGTGAGTGAAATATTTCCATAACTTTTCTTTCAACGTTCTATTGAATCGTTCAACGATTTGCGCTTTCAATTCACTTTCAGATGCAAACCAGTGTATGTCGTTATTTTTCAAAAATGTTTGAACATTTCTCATTACAAATTCTTTACCTTTATCAGTTTGTAGTTTCTTAGGAATTCTTTCTTTAAAGATATGACTGAATGCCTTGATTATTTCAGCACCCGTTTTGTCTTTCAGAGGGATACACCAAGCATATTTACTAAAACAATCAATGACAGTCAAGATGTAATTTGTTTTATCATTCGCTTTTTTATATTTCTGCATGTCAACTAAATCAGCTTGCCATTGCTCGTCTACATGGTGAACATACACTCGTCTCCTTTCAAAATTGTGATAGGAAGGTTTGTGTAACGTATACACATTCTCATTTTGCAACACATTTTTTATTTTATCTTTAGAAATGTTCACTCCATTTTCTTTTAATTTTCTATGAATATCATCCACACCTGAATAATTAGAATAATACGTATTTAAAATATCTTTTTCTGCGTCGAGGTTTTTTTTAAAAACAGATTTTTCCTTGACCCACAAAAAACACAATTACCTTTTACCATTGGAACATTATTTTTCTGTGACACTGCCTTAAACATTGCTTCAGTGTCAGTTTTCTTTTTACATTTCATACAATAAATCTCCATTTATTAGAAAACAATTTTTATAAACAAAAAGACGAGAGATGAATAAACTAAGAACTGCGCTTAATGTAGGAAATACAATGCAATCCACAGTTTAATTCATCTATATTCTGAACGGCAAGATTTTCATAAGCTATTTTTTTCTTTGAAGTTTTTAGATATTTAATTATTTCTTTTCCTGGGGGTATACCGAAAGAATCAAAAAATTCTACATAAGGATTATCAGGTAGATTACAGTACGCCACCCAGTGAGTTCCAGGCATTCCGAGTTTATCATAATTAACTACACCACATTCTATACTATTTATCTGTTTGGGTAGCGTATCTATAGAGAAAACACCTCTAAAATGTGGTATACTCTCTAATGCATCCATAATATCAAAATTGGTTAGAGGTCCTACTTTACTTTTGCTTCTTTTTTGATGTCCCCGTTTTTTGACTTCCTAGGCCTTCCCCGTACACCATGACCTACAACTTTTTGTGTTCCAGGAAGTGTAAGCGCACCACCTGTGTTGACATCATCGGTTTCCTTCTTAGGCCTTCCACGTCCCACAACTTTTTGTGTTCCAGGAAGTGTAAGCGCCCCACCTGTGTTGGTTATGTTATCCACCAATTTCTTACCAGCGAATGTACCCAAAGCAGCAGCTCCGCTTGTTAAAGCTGCCTTACCAAGGGCTACTGCTAACGGTATTAAGAATGGAAGTAATCCACCCTTTTGAATCGCTTCTTTCATCTGTTTGTATGATACATCAATATCACAGCCCTTATTATTCATTTTACATGTTTCAATTTTATCAATTTGTCGTTTACTTAAAAGTAACTTGACTGGTTCTCGTTCATTCTGTCTACTATGACTAACACGTATCTGACATTTTTGTTTAGCGCCAAAGCATTTCTTCAGCTTTCCTTTCTGAAGCTTTGACAAATAAACTGTATACTCCATTGTTTCAACCATTTATTAGAAAAATAATTTATCATATAAATTTTATTTCTTTAGTTTAGTTTTCATAAAGTCTTCTGTTTTCGTAACAAAATCTTGATCAACAGGTTTTTGCTCTAAAAGCCTTTTTAAAATGTTTACGACTGCTCTTTCAATACCATTGATATGGACTTCATGGTCAAAATCATTTTTCCTAAGGTCAAGAACCTTTTTGTCAATGCTTTTGCTAAGGTCAAGAGTCTTTTTGTCAATGATTTTCCTAAGGTCACCAATCTTTGTTTCAATACTTTTGCTAAGGGTTTGTTGGTTAAGAAGCTTTTCGTCATATTTTAAAAGGTCTGTTGTTAACCTATCTAAATTAACAGCATCCTTTTTGTTTCTAGGGTCTTGAACATTTGTGATTACTTTATCCCCAGCATCAATTTCTGTTTCAGTGGCTTTAATTGTTTGTTTTACAAATAATCCTTTATCTTTGATCCTTATCAATGCATTATCAGGAGAATCATCTACCGCAGTTAATCTGTTGATATCTTCGCTAAAATCCTGATTGGTTTGCACTTGTCCCGCAGTCATCTGTTCTTTAAATTGATTCAAAATCACAGTCATAGATCTTAAGCTAATAGCATCCTTATCTGTTTTCGCATCACCTAAATTTATAATTCGTCTATCGTGTAGGTTAATGTTACCATTTTCGTCAGTAACTTTCGATTCGTTACTAACCTTTTTTCCAACACTACCAAATTTATTCATTTATAATAGAAACAAATTATCCAGTAAATTTTTCAAAGTTTTTTCTGTACTTCAGGGTTTTATCTTTTGTTTTTAAATCAATAAAGAAAAATCCGTAACCTTTAGTTGCAACCTCGAATTGTTTCAGAAAGTTCTCATTGTCTATATTAGATACATGATTTTGCCTGATTAATTTTACTTCTTTTGGATTAGAACACTGAAAGAATGCAAAATAATTACACTGAAGTCTTACCACCTTTGGCGTTTTATGATAGCTCTGAGACAAGTAAACAATTGAAGCATTTTTCTTTCTTCCTCTTATGAATAAATCTTCTATTTTCTTCTGGTCTTTTTCAGTTACAAAATCGTCAAAGATAATCAAGTTCTGATAATTGGGGTCTAGGTCGTCAACATCGATAATATCATTAAGGTCATTACTTACGGTTAAAATATTCGTTTTACATTTTAATTCCAAGGTGGTTAAATTGTCTATAAGGTCTTTATATTTGTCTTCTTCAAGATCTTTTGCATACAAGTATATTCGGTTGAAACAGATGTATTCATAAATTAAATTCAAGAGTAAATTGGTTTTTCCTGTTCCTGAACTTCCACAAATTAATAATCTAAATGGCCACTGAGGTGCAAGTTCGTGTTTGTTCTGATAGTTATTCTTTTCGCTAAAATCATACACTTTTATTGGTGCCTTTTCATTCATTTATTTAGGAAGAATTTTTCATTATAAGATTTACTGAAGTAGGTACTTGAATTTTTTAACTAGGTAGCTAACTTTTTTAACTAGGTAGTTGAATTTTTTAACTAGGTAGCTAACTTTTTTAACTAGGTACTTGACTTTTTTTAACTAGGTACTTGACTTTTTTAACTATATACTTGAATTTTTTAACTAGGTACTTGAATTTTATAACTAGGTACTTGAAATTTTTAAGTAGGTACTTGAATATTTATTGTTTGTAACCTAATGGAAAAGTTGTGAATTTATCACTGGATACAATCCTTTTATCATCCTTAGGATCCAGGGCTTTTTTATTCTGTTCTTCTAGAAACATATTGTGTTTGTATGACCTTAAGTTGTACTGGGTTACTGAAAGGTTTCCAACGTTTCCAAACAGAACATCCTTGTAGTTTTGAATCGTAATTTTATCTTTCACTATGTTTGTTTTTATTCCTTTTAGTTTTTTGCTAGCTTTTGAAAGGTCTTGGTTGTCCTTTAAATAAGCATATACTTTCGACCACAACCCAACAAACTCTGTCATCACTTGTCCTGCTAATTCATCTTTCATCATTCCTATCACTTTCTTGTTTACATTAGGAAACCCGTATGGATTATCTTTCGCATAATCAGATGTATCGAACCTCTCATTCAAATCCGGTTTAATATCTTGATAGAAATCCTCGGTTCGTATGTCATAGATGAAAGAATCAGTATCCATATAACATAAATCTATTTTATCCCCATATTTAGGTTTCATATAATCATAATGGAATTCATACATCAATAACTTGGATAGTTCTAATACAGCAAAACCTATATACATTGGTTTGTCTAGTTTTATCTTTTCCTTTGACATTCTTGCCACAGAAAAGTTTTCACTGAAAATAATCTCAGATTTAAAGTTGGGTTTCTTTATTATTTTTTCTCTAGTTTTATCGTCAGTTATTATTTCCATATCAGCTCGTTTCCTTACGTTCTCCATGGTTTTTCCAAAGCAAGCGTTATTCATCAGCTTAAAAAAGTCCTTTTCAAAATCATTTGTACCTTTAGTTCTAAGTGCTGTGTTGTGATCTATGTATCCTTTTAAGTAAGCACTTTCAGTGAATCCTAGTATTCTATGTACTTTTTTCAGTTTCAGACCTTTTTGTAAATAGAATTCTAGATTCCTGTGGTGAACTACGTAATTGTTTTTATCCAGTAAGGTTGTACATAGTTTGCCATTGAAATGTTCGGGTGCTAATGGTAAATCTTTGTGTAATTCGTGTAGTTCTTTTGGATATTCCAAATCTACTTCATATATAGCACCTACATTCGGTAATTGTATCACCGAGTTAACATGATTTTTTAGATGGTTATAATACTCGAGTGAACTGTTTTCATTTCTCTCTTTCAAAGCTTCTGGTATGGAAATGAATTGGAAATCTTTTGCGGGTAATTTTTGCGACATCGCCCACCCATACAAATTATTCTTGTCAAAATACATTAGATAATTAGATGATTTATTCTTATCATAACCGCTCATATATTTATTATTTGCTTTCGCATATCTTTTTATACACTGAGATACACCACCTCTTATCCCCTTTTCAACGAATGTATACATGTCTTCCTTTGAGAATAACGGTAATTCTACTGTTGAATGCTTTAGGAAAGCGTCCCATGTTAGTCCTGGAGCTGAGAAGTAATGAAGTGGATCCAAGTCATAATTATGTATACATACATTTCTGAAATTCTCTACAACATCTGATAATATTAAAACGTCACTTTTTAGGTACAACTTGGTATAATCAAGTAATGTTTCGCAATTAAATTGTTTCCATATGGACACCGCTCTTTTATAATCAGCTTTGTCAATACCTTTTCCCGTTAACCTAGAATAAAAGCTTTCTATGGGTGGTAACTTTGTACAATCCATTTTACTGAAACTATCCACAAATTCATAAGGATACACCCCCTTTTTAATTATTTCTTTAAATTCAGCATCGTTTCTGAAACTGTCAGATGTGTACTTGAAATTCTCTCTCAGATGATTACAGGATACTTTACAGTCACATTTCGCTAAATTTGCTGATAGTTTGTCCAGTGATGAAGCCATGAATCGAATAGAATCTATAAATCTGATTTCATATTTTATTTCCTTATCCTGTCTTGGAATACTTATTGATTTCGAAAATGAAATGAAACTTTCAGCACTTTCAAAAATCCCGTTATCAGGTACTAATTCTTTCACAAATAGATGGGAGTCATACTTGGATAAGTTGTGTAGGACTACAGGGATATGCTTGGGAATCCTGTATTTCATATTACATTCAGCGTGTGTGAAACCTCTATCCTTTCCTGTCATATGGTCGTGATCAAAGTGGGGATTTTCAGTAATTTCTGCGTTACAGATATGGCAAGTCTTGTTTTTTAGTGTCTTCCATTTTTCTTTATTTTCTTCGTCGGTATAAATGTGATTTCTTTGTCTGTTTTCATACTTGTGTGCAATTTCTGTGGACACTTCTGTAATGGTTTTCACAAAATGTTTTGCAGCGTCTTCACCAAAATGATCATAGTATTTATTCTGCTTTGAATCAAAAGAACAGCACACCTGAATCCCGTATGCAAACGCTTTCTGTTCAGCCACTTTGATTGTTTTCTTTCCGTGGACTTGATTGTATTCTTCATTATAAGACTCAAAGTCTGCGATTATGCAGTACGGTACTTTCATCTGTTTTGAAATATTTTTAAATTGAATTTTAGAACCTTCAGGAGGCATTATAATATCAGGATCTTCACAGTTATGTTTCAGTTCATGTTTTTCAAATTGTTCTTCCTTTTTAAAATGCCTTCCACAAAAAGTGCAGAGGTATGTCTTTGTTTTCTTTTTAGAGATTTGAGTACCGACTAATCTGTTCAAGTCCTTTACTAGTACATAATGATTATCGAAATATAATGAATTAATGATATGTTTTGCTGTTTTACCATTAATTGTACTTTTTAGTACATGACTTCTGATTATTTTTTCTTTGTCCAATCGGAATAAGCAAATCTTGATGTTGTATTTGTTTTCAAATTTGTGAATTTCTTTGGTATCCATCGGGTAGTTGGTAATTCCTTTGAAATCAAATTCATTTTCATACTGTTTATAATTTGATAGTCTGTCAACATGATCTTTAGCTGGGTATAAATGTGCCAAGATACACCAAAGAAAGCATTTTTGATCTTTATTTTTTATATTTATGCAAGCCTTTTTATTTTTTACGAAATCTGGCAGTGTTTTGTACGTTCCTCCCATGTAGGATTCGATTCGAGTCATCCTATAGTCGATTGCATCATATCGCCTAAATTGTAATCCAGATCGAGGGGTATTACTCAGAGAACTAAGTCTTCTGTTGTTATCATCTAAATGGTTAGGAGTAAGAACGCTATTTTTGTTTAAAATCCAAGAAGTACTGTTGTAAAATACTTCTACTTCCTCATCGTTCTCTTGCCGATAAAAAATAACCTTGGTCACAAACTGAACTCTGTATTGGTATATTTCATTCATTCTTCGTTGCAAATCCTCAAAAACAAAATTAATGAGAGTATTTTCGTCTCTTCCGTTGCTTTGGATTGATACGTTTACTGTGTAAATGTTTTCATTTTCTCTTACAATAGCGGGGTGTTGTTCTTCTTCTGTTTTAAACATATAATTGGGAATCGCTGTTTCTTCTTTGATTTGTTTCTTATTTATAAAGAGATTAGATAAATCGATAAGTTTGTGTTTATTTTTATCACCTCTTTCTGTTTGATCTCTCAGGATACCTCTAGTTTTATCTATAGTTTCTTTCTGCTTATTAATTATCCTACCATAGTATTCCTTAATGCGTTCTATAACTTCATCTCTGTTACCACGAGTGGGTAGGCCTTTGTTTTTTAGAAACCTTTTTAATTCACTTGTATCCTTTTCTATTATCCGTTTCTCCTCTTTTTTTATATTTCCAATAGCAATATTATTTTCTTTTATCTCATGTTCTAATATCTTCCTTAATGCTGGCTCTGGTGTATAATTTGATGGTCTATTTTTGTTCCGAATCCTTTCATTTCTACGCCGAATATTAATTGTATCTTCCGCAAGCAAAATATTCCTATTAAGTTGCTTTATTATCTTATTAGTTATTTCCTTTTTCGTTTCACCATTTGTTTTGATATTGTTAATTTTTGCATATGTACGAAGTTCATTAATTTTGTATTTCGGTAAACTTCGTATAACCGATTCGTTGTTTGATATAATGGTTTTACAACGTTGAATAACCTCTGCAGTTTCCATCATTTATTAGGGGAATATTTTTATTAATAAATTTCTCCCGACTGCGTTTTCTCAGACGTAAAGAAATTCACTTGTTTCAGTATGTGTTTCATGGAGCAAAGGCTCAATGCACAGAGAGCACAGTTACCGAGACGGCTGATTTGTTTGTATTTCTCGGAGCATACGCGATCTAGATTGCCTCTGACCAGTTAAGAAAGAAATAGTGGAGTTGCGCAGGTGGCAGAAGTGTTTTGCGTTCACGTAGTATGCACCGTCTGGATTACATCCGACTGATCATGCTATCTGCAGTATTGTTTACGAGATGGCGTATGTGCTCCGAATTGCTAAGTTTGGAAGCAAGCCTAAGGAAGTAATTTTTTAAACAATTTAGCTATAGTATAAATGGAGGAATTGGAAAAGAAAATGTTTGTATATCGCCGAAGTTATAAATATTATAATAATGTCAGCAACGGTCTTCTTTTATCCAAATTTGCCTTTTCGGCAGCAGGATTAAGTGCGTTTCTGATACTACCTTTAGCGTCTTTAAGCTTGGGTTCCGTCGTCATTGAAATAATCGAAAAACATTTAAATATTGCAGATAGAAAAGCAGAATATAGAACCACGTATAATTTTTACACTGAACTGTTATCATTGCTAAAATGTGGACACTTAACGGTTGAAGAGGTCATTCAACGCGAAGCGGAAATGCGTAAAACATTCAGATTTTTTCCTCGCGAAAAATACATGAAGCAAGTTCGTTTAAATGGATATAAATATTGCAAGAACGCATCAATAGTTCAAAAGAATGGTTCTCAAGTGTGACTCTTCACACATGATCCTCTACCTGACAACCAAAATCTAGCTTATAAGTCAATCAATCCACCAAATTTATTGAGAAAATGTATGCCAACTTAAAGACTTAGTTTATCAAAATCAATCAACACTTCATTGGATAAGAACACTTGCACAGGATGATCCTTGAGTAATGACGACAGTGTCTCATCCTCTTGGATCGCTTTGCGAATAGCTTTTTCATTTTCGACGATGCAATAGTACCCTTTCCCACAGAAAGCTATTCCAGGATATTCGCGGACTAATCCATACAACTGAAGATATCTTCTTATTGTTGATTTGCTTTCTCCATATTTCTTAAATCGTTCTTCGAGAAAACACTTGTTTGGATTTTCAGGGTTTTCACTGAACAGTTTCTGCATGTACGCATACACTTCTCCTTTTTTCGCTTTTAGTAACACTGATAAATAATCCAAATACACCTCCACTTTATTTAAATCAATAATAATACCTTCTGCTTGCTCCAAACTGACTCCACATATTTTACTGGTCAGCACCTTCTGGATGTTCACGTCCAGTTTGAAGTTCCCAAACCTTCGCGATGCATGTAAATTCGCTTTAATATCAGCTAAAAACTGTCCGCTCTTCTCTTTTTTCTTTTCAACAGATGAACGAGCTACCGTACAATCTTCGTCTTCGACTTCATCTGCGGTTGTAGCTATTTTACTCCACAGTGAAAGGAATAATTCTTGCTCCGATTTCTCCAGTTTGAGCAACCCATTCAGATACTTTTTCGGAACGGATGATGCTTTTTTCTGAATAGCTCTGTTCATCTGAAAAGAACATAACATGCTTTTAACGATTAATTTGACCTTGATAATTCCTTTACAGAATTTTCGAAGGACGTCTGGCTCCTACGTCATCGTGTGTGATGCGCTTAGGAACATTATCTAACCCAGATAATTCCTTTACAGAATTCTCGAAGGACGTCTGGCTCCTACGTCATCGTGTGTGACGCGATTCAATTCCTTTACAGAATTTTTGAAGGTCATTTGGTTCGTACGTCATCTCCTGTCTAAGAAATCGTGTAGTAATATTTGCTGAGGGGTTGCCCACTCTCGATTTTAGTACAGCAAGTACCCGGTTCCGAGAAGCTCGGTCGCTGCCGGCATAGGCTGAAACCTGTCAACACCGGTTGTCACGCGTCAAAACATTAAAATAAACATTTTTGGAAGCGTTTAAAAGATTAATCGCTCAATTTATTGTCGGCAACGGTGCTGGCACTGCCTATTTCGGTTGTTGCCTGCCGGTGCCGGGGAAGGATGCACAGCAAGTGTTGGGAAGTAGGTAACCCATTGATATTTTCTATTTGCACAGTTGTTTGTTTCAGATGTAGCTATTCCTATGTTACTAGATACCTACCTGGGAATCATCATTTTTATCGCAAGAAACAAAAAAAAACTTACATTGGAAATTTCTTCTTTCTGTATGAGCTTCCTAGCCTCAACTGGCTCCATGTATCAGATTCGCGACACTAAATATACGCGAATCTGCTGGAGGTGACGCATCTGAATATTCTCGAATATTCAGTGTGACGCATCTATGACACGCCACAGATGTTACGATCGGTTGATAATTAGGAGCTTGGATTTTTATTAAAGAAAATCAGCCGCTAATAAATGGAGGTCTTGAATACAATCAGCATGAATAAATACAATGAGACAATCAAGAAAGAACAGTTGGTATTAGGCTTGAAATATACCATCGTTAAAATGAGAATGGCTAAAACAAAATATGGGGATAAGTTAGTTGTAGTTATCAATCATAACAAGAAGATGTGTGATCTGTTTATACCACAGAGATACAATGCAATTGCTGATGAATTACTTCTAAAGAACAATCTTATTTTACAGCCTATTTTGCGTGTAAATAAGAACTCGGAACAATATGTTGACTTGGAACTGTTTACTCAGTAATTGATATTTGGATAAAAATGAAAAAATGATATTTGGATAAAAAAAAAAAGTAGTAGTTTATATGTAGTATAAAGGTTAATATTTCCTATTTCTTGGGCCCTTTTTTCGGGAAAAAAGAAAATACAAATATCTTTAAAAAGGGGGATAATTTGGAAAAAAGCATGTTAAAATTTAAGAAATCGATGTTAAAATGGGGTTTTGAAATTTGGGGGTTGTTGGTCTAGTCCCCCCTTTTTCTATACTACTGACGTCATCAAACAAACAAATGGTCGGCCACGTGCGCAGAGCTATAATCATTTGAGAATATCTCATTAGCTGTTTACAAATATTTTGGGACAGCCCGCAACCACCTACTCTATTCCCAAATATCAACCCCTTCGACCTTCAATCACACTAGCTCCTAAGTTCACAGATTACGCGTTCTGCGCCTCATCGATGCGCAGAGCTATACTAATGTGAAGAAAAGGGGTAGCCGAAAATTGGACGACAAAATTTGTGACCGGTTTTTGCCGGATTCCGGACGAACTACTTGTCCGGTGAGAAAATAACTTTCATATTCGGAATTAGCATGTCTCTTTACCCCTAAATCAACTATCTCAATAGCCTTAAAAATAAAAAAAATTGCCCCTAAATTTGAAACCCCTCCCCCACCCCTAAATATAGGGCTACATAGCCCATCTACGAACTCGACCTTAAGCCTAAGATAATTGAAAGTCTTGCCTCTAAATCAACTATCTCAATAGCTTTTGAAAAATAACTTTTTTGTTGCCCCTTAATTTGAAACCCCCTCCCGCACCCCAAAATATAAAGCTACAAAGCTCATCTACGAACTCGACCGTACCCTTGACCCAAAGAATCCTTACACCAAGTTTCATCAAAATATCTCATTCCCTTCGAGAGTTATCGTGCTCACAGACGGACAACTTTTGCGGTGTCACAGGTATCCCTCCACTTACGTTTTGGGATCCCAAAAACAAGGTAGACATGTTTCGGCAATCAGTCCAGTAACGGCCGTTTCATGGCAGCGTAATGTGGTGTTTTCCGGTTTTACTGGAAGCAAAAATTCTGAAGCTAGCTGCCATTACACTTCACATACTCGCTTCTCAGCAACAGTGCCTTTTTTTTTGGGGGGGGGGGGGATCAAGGGTTGATTTCGGGCAGTAGCACTACTCAGCTTTATGAGGGGAAAACGCCCACGAGTCATCCTAAGATCCGTCCGGATATGAACACTAAAAAAGCGGAAGCCTCTCCCATGTTTCACGTTCTGGGGGAGGCCAAAGGTTGGTGGGGGGGGGGGGGGGGTATGCTTGGTGGATCTTAACCAAAAAGCGGCCTTTAATTTTCGTTTCGGCGAAATTTCTCTTTTTCCATATTTATTTCTCAAATTCTATTTTTTTTTTGCTACGACCTAAAGCGGGCCCTTGCCAATAGGGACCGAGATATCGCTGAAAAAATGTTTCAGCTAAATAATCCGTTAGCAGCCGCAAACATTGCTCGCTGTTAGCTTCAGCTGAAAGAATAATTCGCTTTATGTCATTTCAGCGCTCTAAGATCTTTAAAGGACCCCTGGCACTATTTACTCTTCAACTTATAGTATTTTAAAATATTTGAATACTTAAAACTAGACTGTGCTTTCAACAAATAACCGACGGTTTTGGCTGTTTTAAGCCATTTCCGAGACCCGTTGACTTAAAGCGAAAACAGGGAAACTATTTACATAACCGGTTTTTCTGATGGAAAAAACTTCTCGCAGACAACAGTCGACAGCGTGATACACATCGAAGGTAGCAAAACACCGCAAGTGAGAAAATCAGCATGGTTTTGTTAGAGGGGTTAGAATGTACCGTACGAAATTGGGGTCTCCGTGTTTAGAAACATACGGAGTGATTATGGAAGTATGTTGCGTTAGTATCATACGTAAGACAGGTCCTTTAAGGTAGTGGATGACTTTCACTTTCTAGTACCGAGACATGTAGGCTACTACAGAATTGCAGATTACAAATTTTCTACCTATCAACCTGAGGATCTATTTTACTATTTCTGTCAGAAGTGGTGATGGTAAGGCCTAAATGGTTTAAAAGAAACTAGCCAGCTTGGAAGCGCTGAACTTGAATATGGCGAATTTCTACACTGTTAGAAGTTCCATAACAGATAACACTTTGGATGTTATTTGTTATGATTTTACAAACGTTATGCATAACAAGCGTTGTTAAGATGACTTTTCCGATACCATGACGATAAACAAAATTCGGCAAATAAACCTCCGTCTCCCTATCTCTTTAATACGACCATGCGGAGTCAAATAGATCCTTACAACCTGTCCGATGCAAACGAGCGGAGGGTAGGAGCTACGCGGAACATCACAATTCGGCCTCTACAAACAGCTGTATCGCAGTAAAGCCCCAGAGAACACATGTCCAAAGTAAAAGCCGATTGGTTGTCTGGAAGCGCTACAGAGCGGGTCGATGTGCCTCCTGCGCTTTTTCCTCTGATATGCGCAGCGGCGAAGAGGGAAGTAGACGGAAATCAACTCGAAGCTCAGCAAATACCTCTAGCTCAGCTCAGTTTCGTCGGGGTATTCATAGTCGCTGCATGGGACCAAAGACGGAGGTTCTATCGGCTTATTTGTTCATGGTTGTACGAATGGCGTTCAATGCGCAGCGTTTTCAAACCATAACATCTAACATACTAATTGTCATATCTGTTAAAACTGGACATCTTTGTGTTACCTGTTACGACACTTCCGACAGTATACGAATGTCGACTTGTTTTGATTGCAATGAATGAAAACTTATCGATTTTATTCCAATCCATCCAACCCGATGTTTCGAACTTTCGTCCGAAAAAATACTTATTCTTTTAAACGGTAAAGAAGAAATTTCGAAAATTTGGAGGAAGAACCCCCCCCCCCCCTCCACAGCCTTAACAGCCAACTATTTTAGTGAGAGGCCTATCATTCTTGAGCTCAGATATCTGGGCAAAATATTTCTGTTCAATTTAAAAAATAAAGCGTACACACGAAAATACAAAATTAGCCCGCTCACTTTCAACGGTTTCAACATGTCACTAAATATACACACCGTAATGTAACCTGCGAATATCACATTAACAAATATATTTCTAATTCCTCGCTAGAAAAAAAAATGACCTAAACCCCAAAAATTCTTCGCGCGGACCGATATGCTTCAATCCCAATCTCCAATACGGCCGACTTCAATCCTCCCACAGTCGACGGCTATGCTCCCGCATCCCCGAGCAGAATCATCTTTACCCTCCTACGAATCTCTAGTAACCGGAATTCTGCTTTCCGGAGGGGGGTCGATAATGTAGTAGTTCCCTTTACACTGTTAGAAGTTTCATAAAAGGTAACACAAGGATGCGCAGTATCAACGGATAACACTCAGGATGTTAACTGTTACGATTTTCAAACGATGCGCAACTTGCGCACTGAAGCGTTATCCAAACAAGAACCGAAGCGTCGCCGGAAAAACCTCTGCTGACATTTCATCATGGTATCGGAAAATTCAGCAGATTTTTTTTCGACTCTTCCTGGCTTCCTGGAAATGCTTGTTACACATAAAGCCATAACAGTTGATATCCCAAGTGTGATCTGGTAAAACCGCGCATCCTTGTGTTATCTCTTATGAAACTTCAGACAGTTTACTTTTCTGCACTTTCGCGTGAGTTTGTGATGACTAGGCTTTAGAGCGAAAGCTGACCTAAAATACGTTGCTCAAAACAGAAACACAGGACTAGGGAATCCTGCGACGCACCGTATCACATAATATCGGTGGTATTTCAAAGATATTGCCGACGAAAACATGCACTGACTTAATAACCTCATTCACTCAAGCCATCAGACCAAGACGCTCAAAGAATAATACTGTGGAGTTCTTCAACTCAACTCTCTCAGGAGTTCTCAGGAACTCAACTCAGGAGTTCTTCATCGAAAACCGTTTTAAAACAAAATTTCGCCGAATTCGCCGCTCATTGTCTCTGTTTTGTGAATTCACGAAGGTTGACAAATAATTTCCAAGGTCCTATACGGCTGGGTACAAATCTCTAGCCGCACTTTGTGAATTCACTAAAAAGACATTACGTCACAGCACTTCAATAAGCTAGGAACGTCGTCTTCAAATTAGTAACAAGGTCAAAATTTTGTGAATTCACAAATTAATGTAGACCTCTGCCTATTCTCTGCTTTCTGCTGAGAGAAAATCTTAAAGTCTGAATTCAAATAGCACATACTGACTGTCTGCTCAGTGATATGTCTGTTAATTCACGCAATAGCATGCCTTTTGTCTGAGTCGGGCATCAGTTCTAAGCAGTGAATTCACACAAGTCTCAATGTCCCGTACCTTCTGCTTAACTGTTCCAAACTGTGAATTCACATAATGCTGCACAACCCTGACTGTTCCGTGCCCTTTGTCTGCATGGGCATCTGTTTGAACTTCCTACCAAGCATGCGCGGCTTCAAGGTCACTGGTGGCTCCTCCCCTGGGGCTAACTCTTCAGTGGAGGAGGACTCCTGTTCTATCTCTTTCCGCTTCCACTGCGGAGGCGTCTCAATTTCTGTCTTCTCCGGTTCCTTTTGCTTCAAAGAAGGCGCGGTAATGTTAAAACGAATGCGCGGGACCACCGGAGCGGCGCTAGTGTCGCGCATCTCAAGGTTTCCATCGAGCGACACGACCATTCGATCCTCAGACTCGACGAAGTCAATGGAAGCACTGACACTGCATAGTTTTTCGTCTTCTACCGGTGTTGCCAGCTCGTCCCGGTCAACAGGTTCTTCTTTGATACGCACTTCGTCGACAATAGGGGTGGGTGGGCTGGTTTCTGCGGAGGGAGGGAAGTACTCGTCTGGCGTGTCCTCTAGTTCGACCTCTATTGGCTCAGGTTTGGTCTTTTCGACAGGAACAACTGTAAAAGAAAGCAAGGTCATATGCAGGGAAGATCTGGTCCTTCCTTTTGCCCAATGTACGTCCTAACAAATAATACTTCTCTCAGTATTTTTGGTGGTATTGCTCGTGACACTAATTTACTTATTTCTGTTGATGTGGCTGGCATACTCAGGTGCTTTATTCGCGGATTCATCAGTTCGACTCCAATTCACTCCCATACACTGCCTAGATTGAAAGCTTGACATTTTCAAATTGCACGTTTAGGGACATAGCTATATGGGATACGAGGGTGCATTGAGCTTTAAAGTTCAACTGACAAATCCATTTATTTGGGATCCTTTACCTGAGTGGACTCAATTATTTTGACTACGTTAAGGGATTTTTGTTTTCACAATAGGCTTTTTTTGTGACGTTGAGAATATGGACGGCGTCTCCACGTGACCAAAGAGCGCGCAATTTGAATTTCATCGAGGTCGTAGTTTTTCCTTCTGTAACAAAGAGAGCCACAGAAAATTGAAGATGCTACTATATGCCTATGGCTTCAAAATAGGTTCATCAGAGTCCCCCAACAAGCAGCCTATCAAGTATGTTTACTACAGGAGGCAATTCGATGTTCAAGTGCGTATAGGGTTTCACAACTAGATTTTCGTACGAAAACCTATTCACTGAACCTTTAAGGATTTACAGATGGTTAAATTTTAACCTAAAAGGTCTTTGATAGGAAAATCTAGCTATCCATCGCTTGTTCACTTCAACTGGCTTGAAGACCCGCTGAAAATCCGTTACTTCGTTATTCCGCTATTCTCGAATAGTCGATTTTCTAGTAGTGGAATTTTCGTGTAATTTGTGGCACCTCTATGCGCTTGTAATTTTGTTGTCTGCCTTACGAGAAAGATTTGTGATTTTTTTTTTTATGTTTAGGCACTAAGCAATCTTCGCCAATCTCATCACTTCACACTGAAAAGCCGCGTTTGTGTTGAGATTAAAATTTCCCCTCGTCATATAAGAATTTACGCTGTGGGGAAGGCCGCAGACATTCCGAACGTCATAACTAGAGCAGAAAGCGGAAAAAAAAAAATCCCTTTGCAGAATCCCAATAATTCAGTGTATTCAGTTAAATGACACAAAAATAAGTTGACTTTTCAGTTAAACTTTAAGAGACAAGTGTATCAACAAAGCCTCATTACGAATAGTATTTTGTCACAACTTTCTGCTTTAAGAATTAACCACTCTTACCTTGTACTTCGACATCCATCAGTTCTTGTTTTGCTTCAGACTTTTCCGTCTTTACTTCCACTTTTACCACCTCTTCCGGTTTTACTTCTTCCTTCACATCTGGTTCTGATTTTACTTCCTCCACTTTAATCTCCGAGATTTCTTCCTTATTGTCTGGTTCTGGCTTGGTTTCCTCTGGTTCTTCTTGGTTAACGTCTAAGCCAGGCAGCAAACCAGGATCAATGTGTGACTAAAAATTACAGAATTAGTCAATTTGAGCAGAGACTGTACAGCCTGTATATGTTCGAGGCATGCCACAAGATTGATAATTCCCTCCCCGGACCCGTAATAGAGGCGTTTTTCCGCGACACAGTTGTCGGCCACAAGTTGAAACTCGCGGAAACGCCGTTTTGTCTATTTTTTGGCGGTAATTTCAAATATCTGAAAACAAAAATAAAACTCATGTAAATTCTCAATAAATAGAACTCCTGGCTTATTTCCTTACCATTCTGTACAAAAAGCAGCCTCAGTTTGAAGTCTATATGCTTGAAAAAGTAGTTAATTTTATTGTTTAGACACTATTTTGCTGCTTAATTTGAATTTCCCGCCAGAATCGAGACACAAAGAGCGTGTTCCACCCTCGTACCATTAGTAACTATTAGTTACTAAACCCGTTCCGGCCTCACGAAAAGTTACTACGCTGACCGTTCCAGCCTTGTCGAAATAGTAACCAATAGTAACTATTTGCTTACCACGCTCGGGAGCGTGGTAAGCGTAGTAACCACGAATCTCTGTCACGTGATTGGTCGGATTCACCCGTGGTATGATATTTCGCTGGAAAATACAAAAACCGTTCCAGCCTTGACGACAAAAAGGCAGAATTTGTGACGTCATGCGTGGTAACTAGTAAGTAGGATGGAACACGCTCAAAATCGACAATCACCTCGCCAGTTGTTTCTCGAATCTGAGCCACAAAGCGAGCCACGAAAATCCTGTTGGTCGCGGAAACACACTTGTGGGCCGCACGAAAGACCGCGGAAACACTCTTTTCGAGCCACAGTCGACCCACAAACTGTTTGTGGGAGCACGGAAAAACGCCTTAGGTTGTCATCTTCCTGACGGGGACCCTTGCCTGGAAAATAAAAAAAAAACTCGCTGAAGCAAATCTTAGCTTAGTATCCGTTTAGCACCATCACACATGATAAATGCTAAAAAAAAACCGGGAAAAATGCCCTCAAGTTTTTTTTTTTCGTTTGTCTGGAGATTCTGATGTGTATAACAAAGCTCGCAATGGGCAATGGCAACGATCTCACTATCGATCGCACGGATTTATTTTCATGAAACAGAAAATTCGACTTATCCCTATATACCCATGGACGAACGAAAAAATTCACTGGACAATCAAGGCAAGTTAAAGCAAGGTAAAAAAAAACAAGTCGTTTATGAAGGAGAATTATGGACTGCAGGCATTTCCTGATTCGCAGTCAGCTTGGGCTGAAGGAACAAGTAGTAAAGAAATCAAGTTTAAAAAGTATGGAACAGTAGGTGCCACACCTGTGTAACTGAGAAGAGAATAAAAAAAAGGAGTCACTTGAAACTCCAGCAGTCAGTTCAAACTCCAATCAAATTGTATATAGTTATGATTGACGAGAGAACAAATATTCGGCTATTTGTTAATACCGTAAGCATTATTTTTCGAATAATAAAGATTGATTGAATGATTGGGTTGAAGAGTACTTTGGTATTTATGGAGGAGATTACGGACTGCAGATTCGTTTCACTGAGGACCGAATTTCCTTGACGAGCACCCTCTTCAAGAAGCGCCAAAATATCGCTGGGGTAAATCTTAGCTAAACAAAAATTGACGTCGCAGCCCTAGCCTATACACTTCAACACCTGGAAGCCCTTAAGTTTGTCTTCACAATACTCTTTCCAGAAGCCCAAAACACGTCAGTGATCCTCAGGAAGAATGAGAAACGTCGCCCGAACGATGACTCAAATCATACGTCAACCAGTTGGGGACAGCGTGGTGACGTTTCCGGCTCTTCGCTAGACCACACGGCGATTCTTCATCAGCACGAAGAGTTAGTCATCAAGAGTATCATATCGACTGATTTTTCTATATTAAAATATGTCAAATTCACCTGAACTTGATGACTTTTAGGGAATCTACCGGATTATTGCTCAGGGAACCTACCGGAATTTTGCTCAAGGAATCTACTGAAATCTCGGAACTTGTCTCAGGGAATTTACTGGAGGAGAGCACAAGGGAAAACCTCTTTTGACCCTCTTTTGTTTCCCTACGTAACAGAAATTAGTAGGTTATTATTTTACCCCCCGTTGTCTATTTCCCTAGTCGTTACTTTTTATATTGTTTGTTTCTCAGTATTTTATATGTAATTCGACCACTTTCTAGTATATGCTGATAAACTTGGTTAGTTTTTAATGTAAGTTTGACTTTACCACCTGCTATTCGGCTAGTCTGTAATTGGTGTTGAAATAAAACTGAACTGAATTGAATTGAAAACATACCTTGAAATCTTCGTGGCACATGCTATGGAAAGACTTATCGTCGACCCTCAAAGCGTCACGAAGCCGCCACTCCTCGAATTCTTCATGGAAGAACTGATCAAAAGGTTCGCGGCAAACGTTGCAACGATTCATTTCAGGGTTCTCATTGTCTACAGGTATCGTGGGCAGTTCTTGGGGTTCTGGGGTAGAGCTTTCACTGTCGTTATCAGAGTTGTCAGCCCCTTCAAACCAGCCTAAGAGGAATCGAAAGTTTAAGGACCTGTCGTACCTATAATACCAATGCAACCTACTTCCGTAACTACATGTTGAAAGTATTATCTGTAACAAACTTTGAAATAATTAGTCAATTCGGCACAAGCCGCATCTTCGGTAGGGGTGTTCCAAGGACCAACAGTTATGTTTGCAAAGTCCAGTGGTACACAATGAGCGTGTTCCACCCTTCTAACAATAGTAACTATTAGTTACTATTTCCGTTCCAATCTCACGAAAAGTTACTACGCTGACTGTTCCAACCTTCTCGAAATAGTAACTAATAGTAACTATTTGCTTACCATGCTCGGGAGCGTAGTAAGCGTGGTAACTACGAACCCCTGTAACGTGATTGGCTGGATTATCCTGTGGATTGATATTTTACCGAAGATTTAAAAATGCGGTCCCGCCTTGACGCCAAGAAGCCAAAATAATTTCTGACGTCATGCGTGGTAACTACGGTAAGTAGATTTACTACCTCCGCACCTACGCTTCGACGCTGAAACATTAAACTGCACAATCTAAAGGTGCTAAATTCCGAAGAAACACGGAGACAACAAAGCGGAAGAAACTCAGGAATGTTATCTGGAGGGGAGGGGGGGGGGGTGCATCACTACAGGGCCATGGAGCTTTGTAGGTGTAGACACTTACTTTGTTCATTTATTTTTATATTTAATAGAACTGAAAAATGAAACTGAAAAAAAAAATGATCATTCCACGTAATCAATTCTTATTAACGCCCGGAACTCCTACCTTTTTCGTCGTTAAGTTGCCCGTTTGCAAGCTTGGACGCGTGCCCCTATGATGACGATTAATACCGCACTTAGTGATATCGCTCACTTCAAAGTTGTAGTAATTTCTGTTGATTAATTTGAATGTCTCAATTAAGTGTCCATTAAAATACGCAACAGAGTGTTTCGGGACACAGACAGAAAGACTCCAGTCTATCCAAAAGAGGTCGTGCAAAGTGATGCTTGGTCCGGATTATATTTCCTATGAGGATTTTCTTGTCAAGCTTCAGTTGCCGACCCTTGCGGATAGGAGACATCAACTGACGATGAACTTCGGAAAAAAATGATTAACTTCTGACCATCATCGGCCTATTTTCCCAGATTCTGAGACTCCAGACCAGAGCAGACCAGACACAAGTAGCTAACATTGACAAGCCACAGCTTCTTGAGCCCCCATAAACTCAACCGAAGTGTATTTATCTTCGTTTGTGCCTAACTTGATTCGTAATTTTAACTGTCACAATCTCAATCAGCAGTGATTCGTAATTTGTTATGCTGACGATCCGCAGCTAGCAGTTGTAAATGCTATTAAGGAAATAAATGAGTTATTATTATTGTTATTAACCAGCACAGAGCTGCTTCTGATTGGAAAGCGGGAGAAGTGCTCAGAGCTATACTGTTATCACTATAGGTTATCAATTCTTGTTAACGCCCAGAACTCGTACCTTTCTCGTCGCCAAACTCCTCGAACTTCATCCAGTCCGTCGTGAGGTAATACCAGGATCTCGACTGCGGCTTCCTTCCGATTGCTTTTTCCCTTCGGTTCTGTCTGAAGTGCCAATCAAGGTGCTGACTATACTGGCAGGTCCTTTCAACAGGGAAGCGAAGGCCGCACGAATTGCACTGAACGCCCATATAGAGCATGTCGATGATGGGCTTACGCCGGCTAAAAATAAATATTCCTTCAGTCCAAGCTGACTGCGAATCATATTTGATAGTGCAAAACGGATACGCCAGCTGAATTTTATAAGAGCTATATTTCAGCCCTTCTCGGCAAGGGTCCTCTTCAGGCTCAAAGCCGCTCAAGTTGGAAAAATGAGCTTCAGGAAAACACAAACTAAAGATTCTAACTTAGCGTTAAATATTTGGCTTCGCGAAATAAAATTGTGGGAAAAAATTATAAGGTTCAAGTTGAATCAAAGGCGTTCCGCCTTAAAAAAAAACAACAACAAAAAACTAGCGGGAAAGTCCCTGAAAATCAAACTCGAAGGAAACCAAATTCCGACCAGCGAAGGCCGCACGAATTGCACTGAACGCCCATATAGAGCATGTCGATGATGGGCTTACGCCGGCTAAAAATATATATTCCTTCAGTCCAAGCTGACTGCGAATCATATTTGATAGTGCAGAACGGATACGCCAGCTGAATTTTATTAGAGCTATATTTCAGCCCTTCTCGGCAAGGGTCCTCTTCAGGCTCAAAGCCGCTCAAGTTGGAAAAATGAGCTTCAGGAAAACACAAACTAAAGATTCTAACTTAGCGTTAAATATTTGGCTTTGCGAAATAAAATTGTGAGAAAAAATTATAAGGTTCAAGTTGAATCAAAGGCGTTCCGCCTTAAAAAAAACAACAAAAAACTAGCGGGAAAGTCCCTGAAAATCAAACTCGAAGGAAACCAAATTCCGACCAGCGAATTTTATCCAAGTTTGTGTAGCGCAAACTCTCTTTTGCTATCCCCGCTACCTGCATTCTGTCTCCATGCCTGTCTTCGCAAAATGAAAACTTTAGCTTCAGACAAATAGTGAGAGTGAAATAGCGCGCTGTTCGCTCAGTTTGTAGCGCGAGCTACAGCTTGTCAAGCTGCTACTCAGTTTGTAGCGCGAGCCGCAGCTTGTCAAGCCGCTACTCACTGTCTAAAGGTATCGTGGGCAGTTCTTAGGGTTCTGGGGTAGAGCTTGCGCTGTCGTTATCAGAGCTGTCAGCCCATTCAAACAAGTCTAAAAGGAACTGAAGGTTGAAGGGTTAAGATAATTCGCACTTGTGCTAAATTGTCAGTACTACGCACAAGTTTCATAACAGACATCACATACTTGCGCCTCCTTATCCCTTTCAAACCTGAATTTTTTTCCTTAGTGATAAAATTATGATTTTGGTATTTTTCACGAAGTTTTTGGCCCAGAAATGTTTGAAACTCATCCCAGTCAATTTCGGTCACTCCTTCTTAGAAAACCAGAGGTCTGACAAATGACGGGTCTGGGTTGTAAAGGTAGAACCGTCACTTCCGTCATTTGACATACTGCGGATCGACGGTACCAATATACTCCAGTTGAATGATTGGTCACATCTTTACAAACATTAAAAAAAGCAAATAAACACGTAAAAGCGAAACTGGACGCTGTCGATACAGTAGTCATGTTCTGCTAGACTCTTTTAGCGGTGTGCTACCTGGTTCTCAATGATATTCTATTTTATGCGTTCTTGGTATACATTGACACTTTACCTGTGTCTGGTAAAATGAAGAAGCGATGAAGATTTTCAATACTTTTTCAGACCCGACTGCGATTTCTGGAGCAGCTTCCGAACTCAGTGTGGCCCTGTTAAGTAACTTATAGCATACCAGGCACAACTTACTGTCTATGTTCCAATATTCAAAACTATTTGAATAATGTAAGACTAAGCTCTTCTTTTAATTATCCACGGCTTTGGCTGTTATAAGCCATTTCCCCAGCCCATTGACTTCTGGCAAAAAGTTGGCACAATTCAGATAACAGGTTTTACGCATCAACAGCATGATATGCCAACACTCGTGGGGCCCTCCCTCCATTCCCCCTACGATGGTCGGATCGGGGAAGTGACTATTTCCATGTTAGTTTGGTCGGGTCCTTAATATGCCCGCCAAGCTCATCGTCCTAGCACATCTGGAAGTACCCTAAGTCACGATCACCGGACTGACCAACCGACGGAAAAGTGATCCGTATATAGCACTTGGCCGGAAGGCGAGTGCCATACAAATAAGAAAACACTCACATTCTAAGGCTGTTAGGGCGGAGCTCCACACTGAACAGCGCTTCTGTCTGAACTTTGAGGATAATATCCTCAGTGACCTCTTTGGCTGGTTCCGGTACTGGCGGGGCCTTCTCAACCTTTTTGACCAATCCCGTTGCAAGAAGCTTGGAGAACAAATCATGAACGTCTAATTGCGGAGGGGCCACGGATTCGGATTCCAGAGAATAGTCAGCAGCGGGTGCCGGGACTACCGCCATACTGGCCGCAATCCGGTCGAGCTTTCGCTTTCCGGGCGAAGGCAGGGGGAGTGGAGGGATTTTTTTGTCTGAAAATAATGAAGGTGGGGTTAAGCCTGTTTCAAACACTGAGCTTCAATTTTAGCAACATTTAGAGCGTGTTCCACCCTTCTAACAATAGTAACTATTAGTTACTATTTTCGTTCCAACCTCATAAAAAGTTACTACGCTGCAACCTTTTCGGAATAGTAACTATTTGCTTACCATGCTCGGGAGCGTAGTAACCGTGGTAACTACGAATCTCTGTAACGTGATTGGTCGGATTACCCCGCGGTATGATATTTTGTCGAAAATAGAAAAATGCGTTCCAACCTTGACGCCAAGAAGCCAAAATTCGTAACGTCACGCGTAGTAACTATGATAAGCAGGGTGGAAAACCCTATTAGGTAGCTGCGCTCTCTTCAATCCAGAACAGATATTTCCCTCTCTCTGTTCTATGTAACTAGTTCAATTTGCCGTGGTCGGTACTACCCTACCTATTCTGAGGTAACGTAGACAGCAGATAACTGCATACACTGTAATACAAAATCTTGCAGTATTTGCTACTGCGATTAATCTTATCTCTAAAAAGATAATCTTATCTCTAATTGGGATTAATCTTATCTCAGTAGAGACAAGATTAATCCCAGTAGCAAATATTGCAGTTAACTTTAATCCTTACTCGGAGAAACTTTTTACAGTGTATTATCGTTTCAACACTAGAAACTGGACAACACTACAGCTTTTTCTCTTTTTCCACATGGCACCGGTATATACATGTATTTCGAGGTGGTCGAGTGATTATTTCTCGCAGGGCATCGGGACAAGTAGTTATTAGCTACGTGAACCGCGAGAACGAACCTATCACAAATATTCAATTAAATGATATGAAAGTACAATGGGCCGATCAAACTATCATGATGTCATCTTAACACCCCCTAAAATACAATACATCAGAACCGAGTTTCTTATTACGATTACATTGTAAGCCGAGTTCGTGTGCTCTTACTGAACCGATATTACTATACATCCAAATTATGTGTATTATTGACAAAGAACAATGTTGATAGTATTAACCGAGAATTCCTTGTAAGTTCTGTAGTTACCTGCAAGTAAGTCTGTTATAATTGTACATTTTTAGCCCTTTTACAATTTCAAACCTAGAAATCGAAACTTTTCTTTGGTACCATGAACAATAAATAGAACATTTACACAAGACAACAAACAAGTCACAAAGACATTGAGCGATCTTTCAGCTACAAAGGCGGTTAACTTGAACAACCATGGCACTCTTTATAACTGAGCACATAAGCTGATTGATTTTCGTGCGTGACCCAGAGCTTTTGAATTTTTCGCGCCTTACAGGTGCAATCTCCGAGATCGTCTCAACAAGAAAACGGCTTATTTTCGAAGCGCAATCTAGGGTAAGTCAGAAATGTATATTTATGAAGAACTTTCTGAAAAATAAAGCATAATTAGTCCTAATTGTACTTTAACCAAAACTATAAACTTACCCATCAAAGAGGGTATGGCGGGTTCGCTCTTCATTCCTGCAATCACTATCCTACCCGGAACAACACCCTCCGGTAAACCGAGGAATCGGATGTAATGAGGATAGCCATTTAGAAGTACCCGGGTCGGGGGTCCATCAAAAAGAGGCTTATGAGGGATACCATCAAAGAGGGCAGTCAGAAGTGCGTTCTAAAAAGAAAAGTTGCCGTAAGAATAAGCTAGGTCAGGCCAATTTTTCCCACTTCTTCATCTTTCGTGCGCTTGGGATAAAAAGATCTTACGGCACAAAGGTCACCATTAACTCATTTTTCATTTACATTAACAATGAAAATAATATCTTGCATCATAAAAAGGCGTCTGACTTTAGGCGCACGAAAATACTGGAGATGAGCTGAGTTCAAAATCTGTATGCCTGTGAAGCTGTTTCCCAGCATCATCATCGACAACATCAGAAACTGCAAGACACTCATCCGTATGCTCTTGTAAAACAACCTTTCCTGTTACCTGCCGCCGCAATTTATTCATTTATTTACTTCAGCCGTAGCATCAGGAACAAGACCAAAGGTGTCGATGGGATCCCAAAAATCTAATATTTTATCCAGACAATTGGGTCTTGTCTTCGCCAGATCCAGTCTTCGCAAGGCTAATCATCAGAGAAAACCAAGTTCAGATATACCTCTATAAGCCATATCTATTTTGACGATACTGACCGAACTTCCTGCTTTACTTCTCAAATTTCCGGTTTCGCCCGAATTCCGAGTGAACTACTAGTCCAGCAAGAAAAGAAAATTCAGAAACAAATCCAGCGTATCTCATTATCCCTATAAAGATCATCTAATAAACTTTAAATAAGACTTTGACTTAACAAAAATCCGGTTACAACCGGATTCCGGACTAATAATATGTCCGGGTAAAAATGATTGTCATATATAGACTCAGCGTCTCTTGTTACCCCCAAATCTGTCATCTAACCAGCTTTTAACATATTTTCCGGTTTTGGCCGGATTCTAGGCGAACTAGTTGTCCGGCGAGAAAATGGTTTTCACCATCATGTTCAGCATGTCTTCTTACCCTGAAATCGAACATTTAATCAGCTTCAAATTAAACTTTTACTTTTAACCAACTTTCCGGTTTTTGCCGGATTCCAGACGAACTAATTGTCCGGCGAGAAAATGGTGTTCACCATCGTGTTTAGCATGACTTCTTACCGTGAAATCGAACATTTAATCAACTCCAAGTTAAACTTTTACTTTTAACCAACTTTCCGATTTTTGCCGGATTCCGGACGAACTACTTGTCCGGCGAGAAAATGGTGTTCACCATCGTGTTCAGCATGTCTTCTTACCTCTACATCAAACATTTAATCAAGTTCAAATGAAACTTTTACTTTTAACAAACTTTCCGGTTTTGGCCGGATTCCGGACGAACTAGTTGTCTGGTGAGAAAATGGTTTCACCATCGTGCTCAAAATGTATTCTTACCCCAAAATCGACTATCACATTAGCTGTTTAAAAATATTTTGTTTGTCCCTTAATTTGAACCCCCTCCCCCACCCCTAAATGTAGGGCTACAGAGCCCATCTACGAACTTGATCTTACCCTTGACCCAAACAATCCTCACACCAAGTTTCATCAAAATATCTCATTCCCTTCGAGAGTAATCGTGACGGACGGACAACTTTTGCGATGTCATAGGTATCCCTCCACTTACGTTTTGGGATCTCCAAAAACACACATTATCACTACATACTACACATAACCACGTATGTAACAAAATCAATGAACCCCCAGTTCATCACTCCCTTTTTTCCACAGGGGCAGTGAAAGTTGTAAAATTGGAGTGGAAAGAATTTGGGTCAGGTAGTTATCTGATCTCAAAAGGCGGTTTTTTAGCGACAAAACTGCTTTACGTTTTAGTTCGTAAAACGCAGGCATACGATTATTTGCGAACATCCCCGAAGCGCTACACCGGTGCGGGAGTCGGTGAAGTTTTCTACAACAGTTACTGTTACAGAACATCGAAATATCAATATCGAAAGCGATGTTATTTATTAATTTCATGTATCAATCGAAACCAAGACATAGTAAACGAGGTTGGATTAGCATTTTGGGTGAGCCGAATTCCTATAATGTGAAATACAAAAAAAAAGTAAAAAAAATAAAATAAAGAAAAGTAAATGCAATCCTCTTCTACGTGCTTGTAAGTATTACTTGAGTGTCAATTCAAGTCTTCTTGTGTGTGTTCTACCTTTACGATTTTGTGTTAGACCATTTTCAGTCTGAATTATTTATTCTGTTGTTTTGTTTGACATTACTGTTTTAATATTATGTGTCCTGACTTAAACAACACGCCATTTGGCCCTAAGCCACGAACTGTGTTGACACTTTGAAACGTCTACTGGCCAGAAATGGGCGAATCCGATCACGAAAGGATTCGAATCCAAATCGCAATCCAGGGCTAGGTACGAATCCGATTCCTAATCCGATTCCACCATTTCACGCTGAAGATTCAAATCCGGATACGAATCCAACCTTAAAGACCCCTCGCACTATTTACTCTTAAACAAAATGTTTGAATACTTTAAAACTATGCTGTGCTTTCAACAAATAACCCGCGGTTTTGGCAGTTTTAAGCCTTTTCTGAGACCCGCTGAGTTGTAGCGAAAACAGGGAAACAATTTACATAACCGTTTTTTCTGATGGAAAAACTTCTCGCAGATAACCGTCGACAGCGTGATACACATCGAAGGTAGCCACACACGGCAAGGGAGAAAATCAGCGTTATTTTGTTGGAGGGGTTAGAATGTACCGTACGAAATTAGGGTCTGCGGGTTTAGAAATATATGGAGTGATTATGGAAGTAGGTTGCATTAGTATTATATGTAAGACAGGTCCTTTAACAAAAATCAATTCATGTACATGGTTACAGTTAGAAATCAGATTTGACAAAAAAAAATACTGATGCCTAATGTAAATGAGACATTTATCTGGGCAAACCATATTTCTGGGTTTTCATGTGCGCTTGTTATAGTATGGATTTCCCCTTAGCAACCAGGAATGAATTTGGGGATCGTAAAGTACAATACCTTAAGAACACTGTGTAAAAATTGGTAAAAAATCAGAAACTGGAGCGGATTCGTAAAACTCAGGGTTTGGAATCCGAGTCCGAATCCGAATCAAGCTGACAAGCAGAAGATTCGAATTCGGATTCGAGCATCTCTGCTACTGGCGTAGTACTGTAATAACTCTATGTCATATTTATGCCGTATACGTGAGATTCAGTACTGAGCGTTGTATTATTTTTACGGTTTCTTTATTCGAACACTCAACTAATAAAGCTATCAAGTTATCATCCTCAGGCTCAAATGATCATGTCATCCTGGCACAGTCATACCGTTGCTTCCAAATGCAATTTAAGGTAACACTGTTATTATTCGCGGAAAGAGACGAAGTAATGGTTAAAGAGATTTTAGTTGCAGAATTTGAAGTAGATTAGATTGTAGAGTATTAAATAAAATGAAAATTCGATTGTTTGCACAAAAAACGTGTAAGAGAAGATGAAAATGAGAAATAAACTGAATTATTGTTGAATTTGGATTACTTTAAAAAAAAGGCAACACAATTTTTGTGACTCCTATGACCACAGTACAAGCAGTTACGATAATAGCCAAACGGACTAATAAAATGCAGCTTACCTCGAAACGGAGACTGTGAACTACCCCACGAATGTCAAACTTCTGCTCCGTGGCATCCAGGTAAACCGGTACAACCTTGTCTCCATTCACAATCATTTGAGTTTTACCCGCAATCAAATCCAGTCTGGACACTTCCCCAATCTTTACCCGGGGTCGAGGTCCAGATACCCGTAAGTGACAGCGAACACCGTCTATTACGACGGGCACGTCGGGGCCTTCAAACATGAACTCGAAGCCCTTGCCTTCCACGAAGATCTCGCGAGTCGGTGCACCGATGCGCACCATGTGATTCCGACCGCCTACAAGAAAGATATTAATGAAAGTCACAAATAATGATGCTCCTTGTATTTATCGTCCGTCTTGGCTGAGTCGCTATTATTTTCGTGCGCATTGTGCCATTCTACGTGACTTTGAGACCACAGCAAATAGCAGGCCCATTACGCGACAAAGACAGAGGGACGCTGCTTCCCAGAGACTAGAAATACCACCCATAAACTCGACTGATCGTTACCTGAAATCCTTTGTGCCTTATTTTACCCAATATTTTAATTCTAGTTAAGTCAAATAATATTTTTAAGTTGTACGTATAGATGAAATGTCTACTTGTGTAATTGTCATGTGTTATTTGCGTGAATGACGATCCAGTGCTAGCGTGTGTAATACAGGCTATTAAGGAAATAAAGTACATTATTATTATTATATTAGCAAGCTAAACTCCCAGGATTGGGGGCGCTGGTTCGAGTCTCAGATGCGTCGACTGTTTGGTTTGGTGCGCGGCGGTATGGCGTAGCCCTGTTAGACATGCCAAAGTCTACCCAGCTTCAAATGGGTACCTGGAGAAGTATCGGGAAGATGATCCTGGCTCAGGGCAGAGAATCGGAGATCAGCACCGCCATTCTGGCCCGTCAAAGATATAGTGCTGATACCTTTACCCTTTTTTTAACTGTGGGCTTTTACGTTGTATTTCATCATATCTGCACCTTTTCCCTTTGTTTGTTTCTCTTGGTATTTGTCCCCAGAAATTAGTTAAAGCACAACTCTTACCAGAAATAATCTTTTCACAAAAAAGGGATCAGAAATACTATTACTTTCCACGAGAAAATAGCGATTTTATTATTAGCGCTTTTCCACTTTATCAAGCCTTCCCTCTCTCTGACACGGCGGTTGGACGCAAAATATTACGCGCTCTGGTTAAAAAGTGGGAAAACCAAGCAAAACAGAATTAAGTCCAAAACAGAAGGTATACCTGATGATCTACAATGTCTTCCAAAATGAAAAATAATACTTTGAAGCTTCTCATGTCCTTACTTATAAAAGAGTCGTTCACGGACCTTGAAGCTTTCGGCGAAGCTTGCGTTGCCTGACTGGCAAAACTCGGGCTTAGCCGAAAAAGCACTGAAAAGTCGCAGGTACAAAACGAAACAATAGCGAAAGGCGGGGATTTCAGAATCTTATAATCCCATAAGGGAGCTAGGGATAATATGAAAGGCAGAATGAGCAAGACGGGTCCTTTAAGGTTGAACAGTTTGTATGTGAAAGTAGGTCAATGAAGGATATGGAAAAGTGTACACATGAAAAAGTGAAAAACTAGTTTTGAATTTTGATTTGTTTAAATTAAAACATATGTTATATTTAGCTGTTGGCAATTACTGATATCTTTGCGCAGCATGGACGAATCATGGCTGCCCAACAACATCGTAAATGGCAGCCGCAAAGAAGACGTCGACGGGTAAGACCAAGAAATAGGATCCGTCGTAATTACCGAAGGGACCATGAGGATGTGGTGACAGCAGCCCGCCAGAGAGAAACGATACAAGGGGCGGTGATGGAGCTGGGTCAACGTTGTCAGTGGAAACGCCGACCCTGCGGAGAAACCTACCACACTTCTGTCCACACCAGTAATCAGAGGACCCATTGGCCCTAGGTTAAGGTAAAGGCATTTTCTCGTAAAAAAGATCGTTAAAAAAGTGCTTACCGAAGAAGAATTCCTTGTATTCATCACCAACTCGAATTTGCCCCACCAACTGGCCATCAACATGGAAAGGTCTGGGTCTCTCCTCGGGCATAAACGATAACTCGCGCGGGTCTGTTGGCATCATAAGCGCAACCGCGGTTTCCCCATAAAACCTTATTTCTCGCGGTACGCCGTCAATATTTATCACTTTATGATCAAATTCTACCATTGGCGGTCCGGATCCAGGCGGCGCGGATCCGGGTGGTCCCAAGAGTCCAATCGAAGGAGGGAGGAGTGGGCGCTGTGGCGGTCCGCGGACTCCCAGGCCAGGTCCAAGAAGCGGTCGTGGATCCATTGGTGGGCGGGGTCCCATTTGGAGGAGGGGTGGTTCCATGGGTGCAGGTAGTAAAGGACGGCCACGCATGGGCATGGGAGGTCCAGGTGCGAAGGGGGGTGGCATGTCGAAACCATCTCGACGTTGGGCCTCGCGGAACATTCGGCTCTCGCGTCTTCGAAATACCTGTAACCGAAGAACTTGTAAACCTAAAACTAATAGAAAGTTGTACTTGAAGCATACCTCGCACTATTATTTGTTCAAAATTCTTTGTTTATTTTCCAATATTCAAAACTATTTGAATACTGTACAAAAACTAATAGAAAGTTGTACTTGAAGCATACCTCGCACTTTTTGTTTGTTCAAAATTCTTTGTTTATTTTCCAATATTCAAAACTATTTGAATACTGTACAACTAGACTGCTTTCAACAGATAATCCACGGCTTTGGCTGTTTTAACCCTTTTCCCAGGCCCGTAGACTTCTAGCAAAAACTCTGCAAAAATCAGTAACGCGCGTGGAACATTTGAAATTTGGATCTTCGGGTTTAAGAATTAATGAAAGCAATTACGAAAGTAGGTTGCATCGGTATAATAGCTACGACGGGTCATTTAAAAAAAAACTTGGATTGACTCGATATTTACTTATCCATCACATCAGTATGATTCTAATGCTTCTCTTCACCCCACGCTCACTCTATAAGATTATTTCTTTAATTTTGTTATTTTAGTGCTTATCATTTATCGAACATTTATACAAAAACTGATTTCTCCACATACCCTAAATTATTTACTCCTAATGGGATCATGTAACGACGAATGAAACGGGATGTTTGAAGTTAAACCAAAGGACACCAGTCCAGTCACACATCACGTATTCAGTTAAATAGGCCTGAAACCCCAATAACAAGAGCTGTAAGCTCATATGGCACTTGCATGGGTCAAGATGATTTGATTGATCAAAAGTAAGTTTCGACTTTGCGGTTGAGATGCGCACTCTAACGGAGCTGGAACTTCATTTGTAAGCAAAACCCTTGAGGCAAAACTGCTAATGGGCTGATGGGCATCACGAAAGTGCATATATTGCTTAAAAGTATTTTTTTGAATAGAAAGTTGTACTTGAAGCATACCTCGCACTATTATTTGTTCAAAATTCTTTGTTTATTTTCCAATATTCAAAACTATTTGAATACTGTACAACTAGACTGCTTTCAACAGATAATCCACGGCTTTGGCTGTTTTAACCCTTTTCCCAGGCCCGTAGACTTCTAGCAAAAACTCTGCAAAAATCAGTAACGCGCGTGGAACATTTGAAATTTGGATCTTCGGGTTTAAGAATTAATGAAAGCAATTACGAAAGTAGGTTGCATCGGTATAATAGTTACGACGGGTCATTTAAAAAAAAACTTGGATTGACTCGATATTTACTTATCCATCACATCAGTATGACTCTAATGCTTCTCTTCACCCCACGCTCTCTCTATAAGATTATTTCTTTAATTTTGTTATTTTAGTGCTTATCATTTATCGAACATTCATACAAAAACTGATTTCTCCACATACCCTAAATTATTTACTCCTAATGGGATCATGTAACGACGAATGAAACGGGATGTTTGAAGTTAAACCAAAGGACACCAGTCCAGTCACACATCACGTATTCAGTTAAATAGGCCTGAAACCCCAATAACAAGAGCTGTAAGCTCATATGGCACTTGCATGGGTCAAGATGATTTGATTGATCAAAAGTAAGTTTCGACTTTGCGGTTGAGATGCGCACTCTAACGGAGCTGGAACTTCATTTGTAAGCAAAACCCTTGAGGCAAAACTGCTAATGGGCTGATGGGCATCACGAAAGTGCATATATTGCTTAAAAGTATTTTTTTTACTTTGCGGTCAAGATTGGTACTTTAATGAATAATCGGATTTGGGAAGTAGCAATTTCTAAGCAAATGTTGTTGAGTCTCCAATATTCCAGCGAAGTTTCATCGTCCTAGCACATCTGGAAGTACCTTAACGCGCGATCACCGGAATCCCAGACCCCCCCCCCCCTCCTCCAACTCCACCCACAATAACCGGAGCCAATCCGGTTCTATAAATGATTAATCCAGAGCATATGTTTGTCATTCCCACGAAGTTCGATCCAGATCACACCAGTTTAAGCGGGTCAAGTATTTTCCGCCCTCCCCCCAATAATTGCCGGATTCGGTCCGGAAATGAAAAAGGTCACCAGAGAAACATGTCCTCTGTTTAATTATTAAATTTCACTCGAATCCGATCACCCGTTCCAAAGTTACGCATGACTCAATATTCCGGATTCCCCTCCCTCAACCCCCCCCCCCCAAGATCATCATATCGAGGATTTTTTTTTATTCCAAGTCAGTTTGACCGGGTCCCTGATATGCCTTCCAAGTTTCGTCGTGAAAATCCCCCCAAAAACAGAATTCCGGGAAACCCCCTCCTCCCCCCCCCCTCAAGTGTCCGGATCCAGTCAAATTATGTAAAATATTTACATGGACCAGATGTTTGTTCTTCCCAGCAAGTTTCACTCCGATACCATCATTCTAACCGTTTCTCGAGATTTCCGGTCCACACCCCCCCCCCCCCCCCCCCCAGCTCCCCCGCGGTGCACGTAGCCAATCCGATTCAGCAAATGACTACCTAGAGCATCTGCTTGTTCTTCCCACAAAGTTCCATCCCGATCCCTCCATTCTAAAGGGGTCACGTATTTTCCGCCCCCCCCCCCCAATAGTTGCCGGATCCGGTCCGGATATGAAAAAAAATCATCGGAGAAATGTCCTTTGTTCAATTCTTAAATTTCACTCGAATCCGATCACCCATTCCAAAATTACGCATGACTGAAAAATTCGGATTCCCCTCCCTCCACTACCACCACCATTATCTGATCGACAAAATTTTTATTTTGAAGTCAGTTTGATTGGGTCCCTGATATGCCTGCCAAGTTTCATCGTGAAAATCCCCAAAACCACCACCACCGGAATTCCGGGACCCCCCCCCCCCATAAGTGTCCGGATCCAGTACAATGGTCTAAAGGACTTATCTAGAGCAGATGCTTGTTCTTCCCAGCAAGTTTCACTCCGATCCCTCCATTCTAACCGTTTCTTGAAATTTCCGGTCTCCCCCCCCCCAACTCCCCCCTGGCTACCGAATCCGGTCAAGACTTTAAACGGGACATTACAGAAATATATTCTATTCTATTCAAGTTTCGTTTCAATCCGATCATCCGTTCGAAAGTTACACACTTCTCAATTTCCCGGATTCCCCTGCCCTCCATCCCCCCCCCCTCCAAAAAGGTCGGATCAGAAAACTGATTGTTTCTAAGTTTGTTTGGTCGGGTCTCTGATATGCCTGCCAAGTTTCATGGTCCTAGCACAACTGGAAGTACCCTAACTCGTAAAAGTGTGACAAAATGCCCTAAATTTTCAAGTTTCCAGCGCCCCCACTTCCCCGCATATGGTCGGATCGGGAAACTGATTATTTCCAGGTTAGTTTGGTCAGGTCCCTGATATTCCTGCCAAGTTTCATTGTCCTAGCTCATCTGGAAGTACCCTAACTCGAAAAAGTGTGACAAAATGCCCTAAATTTTCAAGTTTCGAGCGCCCCCACTCCCCCGCATGCGGTCGGATCGGGAAACTGATTATTTCCAGGTTCGTTTGGTCAGGTCCCTGATATTCCTGCCAAGTTTCATTGTCCTAGCTCATCTGGAAGTACCCTAACTCGAAAAAGTGTGACAAAATGCCCTAAATTTTCAAGTTTCGAGCGCCCCCACTCCCCCGCATATGGTCGGATCGGGAAACTGATTATTTCCAGGTTCGTTTGGTCGGGTCCCTGATATTCCTGCCAAGTTTCATTGTCCTAGCTCATCTAGAAGTATCCTAACTCGGAAAAAAGTGACAAAATGCCCTAAATTTTCAAGTTTCCAGCGTCCCGCACTCTCCCGCATATGGTCGGATCGGGAAACTGATTATTTCCAGGTTAGTTTGGTCGGGTCCCTGATATGCCTCCCAAGTTTCATTGTCCTAGCACATCTGGAAGTACCCTAACTCGGATAAGTGGGACAAAAAACTCGGACCGACCGACAGACGGAATTGTGATCGGTATATGGCACTGTGCCATAAAAATGGGTTACTCTGTTTGTTCGCTGTCCACAGATGATGTGTTTCATCGAATGAACTTCTTTCGGATTTGTGGTACCTCTAAGTGCCTGTCTCTGTGCATGATGAATTTACCAACTACAAAGGTAAGCCATTGCCGAAAAATAAGCGCGCAAATGCTGGCTTTGTTTTCAAATTCAAAATCTCCGCGTCGGGATGAATTTTGGATTGTCGTGCAAGCAACGCAAATTCTGAACATGAAAAACCCCTTAGATGGGTCAAAATGTTTCAATGTCTTCAAATTTCAGATGCAAAAATTCTGCATTTTCAGTTAAGCTTTAATTTTATAAGCTGCTAATTGGTGTTACGAGCAGCTTTTCCTCTGTGTTGCCATTATGACCACTTATTTGGAGAGGAAAAAAGTTGAAAGAAATGACAGGGTTTTGGCAAATTTTATACTAAGATAGAATTGACTACATACGTCGTTGAAAATGTCATCGAACTGCCTTTTTGTAATGATTCCTTGGCTCATCTGTTCTTCAGCCTGTTCGATGATAAAGTCGGCACTATCATCATCATCTCTACGCCGACGACCTAAAAAAAAATAAAAAAATAATTCAACAGTATCTTTTATTTTACTGACAGATCTTGGCGCTCCTGAAACAATACAAATTTACTTAAATTTCACAGTATTTTTATTCTCTGATTTCTTTACTACCAGACCAGCACATGCATTTTTTAACAGCAAGTTTCAATTTCACCTCGCCGACAATTTATAAATCACAACAATACAAGTAAAAAACAAGTTCTCCATAGCAGGAAAATTGTCAAACTGGAGTACAGGAGGGTGTATAAAAAAAGAGGACTTTTCCGAGTTCTTGAATCTTTTCTATATTCCTGACAGTTTATTTCTTTTCCGTAACTGGGCCGCGGGGAAGGGGGGTGGTGCAGAAAAAGACGTATGGAAGTGATAATATTCTCACCTCGGTCCCCGTGGCCCCCTCTACCTCGTTTTCCTTCTGGTCCATTGTAAGGAACTCTGGCCGGTGGACGGTCCTGTCTGTGAATCAACATCCTCTCTTGAATCGGCTCCCGGTCACGTCGCCGATCAAACTCTTGTCCCGGATACTTCTAGAAGAAAGTTTACAGTTTTAACTGAAAAGCCACCTTGTTTTTGTATCATTTAACTGAACACTCTGCATTGTTTGCATTGTGTTAAGCTGTGAAAAATTTGTCACGGTAAATCGCACTTCTGGCAAAAATGTCGCAAATCCTGCGACTTCAAAGGCATTTTGGCCAATTTCAAAGCAGCTCTTTTCCGGAAAAGGGATTTATTTGTTTTACGAATATTAACTCCCTTTATAAGAATAAACTGGAACCTCAGAATTCACGAGTTTTTGACTGAAAACTGAAAAAAAGGGCCGAATTTTGTGGCGCCAGAATCTCGCAGATTTTTGCGGCCAAATGTCACAGGCTCTTTTAGAGAAAAGTGGCAACACTGAGCATTACACACAAAGCAAAGGCAGACGGTTGGAAAGCCTACCTCCTGATCCTCCTTGATCGCCTTCCACCCCCTTCGGTTCGGCGACGACTCGCCACCTGGATTTCTAAGGAGGGGAGACCTGCTCCTGTTATCCCAATCAGTCAGTACCCCTTTGACTGCAGGGGGAGACACTTCCCTCTCCCTCTTTCTCGGTGGTGATCGAGCTCCCACCGGAGACCTCTCCCTTTTCCTTGGTGGTGATCGGAGATCAACTGGAGACCGCTCCCGTTTTCGGATGGGCGAGCGCTCGCGTTTTGGGACCGGTGACCGGTCCCGTTTGGAGACTGGAGATCGCTCCCTCTTTCTTGCCCCTTCCTCCTTCTTCTTCCGCTCCTCTTCCTGCTCCTTTTCGATTTCCGCTTTGGGTTTTCGAGGTATCTTGGGTAGCTTCGGTGGGGGAGGGGCCACGAGTGGCTCGTCCTTGTTTTTTTTCGGCATGGGTGGTGGTGGGGGCACGGGGACCTCCGGCTCCTCGGGTTCCGAGGCCCTGGCCTTCTCTTTCTTATGGCGAACGGCGGCAGAGAGCCGCTCGACAAGGGATGGGAGCTTCCGCATATCAATATCTTCTGCACCGAATAACCTACATGAAATAAGACAATTTTTAGGTCGAGCAATGCTTTTAAAGAGCTTACCTTTCTAATTTCCCTCCATGGTCATACAACTGAAAAGCTGAGCGCACAAGGGTGGTAACTCGCCTTTTTTGGCAAACTGAGTTAAGAGCACCATCTGGTAGACGTTTTTGCGCTCTTTCTCCCTTTGCTGTCAGAATGATAAGATAAGATAAGAATGTTCGCCGGATCACTCCCTACTGAGATACTCAGTGGACAAAAATGATAACTATAATGCGATTATCTCGAAACTAGCAAAATGTGAGTTATCACCTTTGTGCACTCAGCTGTTCAATTGTTTCATTCCAGTTCAAGTTTCCCAGAAGAAATCCACTAACCGTTATTTACTGTAAAAGCGCACTACCTTTCACGCGCAATCATAACTAGCATCGACAACGATCATTAGTTGCGTTTTTGCAGATACCATGGTATGTGATGCCGCGGTTTAAGGTCGTTTTCGCAGTTACCTCGGTATCTGATACCACGGTCAAAAGGCGTCTGGCCTGTTACCGTGGTAATTGATATTCAGTTACCACGGTCGGTGATCGTGGAATCTGAAAAAATCATCCCACTTTCATCATCGCCAACACAGAGCCTGGGTCAAATAAACACGCCAGTGCTTCTGAGGAAGAAGGAGTAAAGGTCTCAGTAACGACGCAAACTCAGCTCAAATCCTCTGTCAAACAATAGTTGCGTTTTTGATCCGAATTCTCGCTTCTGAATTCTCGATTCTCGTACAAATTACCGTTTTTGCTCGTCTGACTTCTCCATTCTCGCTTTTGACAAAAACACTAATTTTGCAGCTTGTCCGCAACTCAGTATACGTGTATATGCATATTGAACACCCGAACTCTGTTGACCAATCAGGGAGGAGAACGGAGAGAGGAGAATCGACAATTCACCATCGGAGCAAATTCTCGATTCTGCAGAATCGCGAGGCTTTCCCCGTTCTCGATTCTGACAAAAACGCAAGAAAAGGAGAATTCACTTCATCTGAATAGTCCGAAAACGCGAAATAGGAGAATCGCGAGGAGAATTCGGATAAAAAACGCAACTAATCGCGGCGATCTTCAGGAGCAGCTGTGATATCCGAGGTGATACCGCTTCTGGATCTTCCGCTAGGTACCCGACGATTCTGCACCGGCAAGGACAGTTGGTCATCAAGAGTATTGGTGGGAAAGAAGTTTGGCACTTGTGATGTGAGCTGGATGTTAGTGGGTATTAGTATTTCCTTTGGAATGACTTCTCAAAGCACAAATTCCGCAACTGTCGTTTTGCAAAACAAACGTGGTATCAGATTCCACGGTAACTGCAAAAACGACAAATGCAAATCCAGTTACCATGGTATCAGATACCACGGTATCTGCAAAAACGCAACTATTGTCTCTCGTTAGTCTGGGTCAAAATTACGAAACCATCTGTATAAGGAACATGGGGTGGACTGCTGATTGAACTTAACTGAGACGGAAAACCATAGAGTTTTATCAGCCTTCAGTTACGCTCTAAAGGTCCATCGAGCATCCAACTTAGAATTTACGAGGGAAATTTATTATGAACTAACACACAGAGACAAATACAACGTTAATAAGTTTTAGAGCAAGGAAGTATCAGATTCAGACAGAGAAGTTGGAGCTACATGCTGAAATTCCTGAACGCATGTACTACGTCAGTTCGCAACACTCAAGCTTCTTTCACACTGATGCGTCGTCGCGATGCGCTGCGTATGCGTTTATCTTGCGCTACGCACAAGTTGCGTAGCGTATCTTTCACACCTTCGCGACAAGCTTTCACGCTGGATGTGTATATACGTTTTCCCTTCTCAGTTTCTTCTGCTGAATTCTCGCTTCTTTCATCATTATTGTCTTCAAAAACTTCCACTTTTCGTTGGAAAATCTGATGCTTATGCGTCGAAATGCTTACTTATGCGCGATGCTTATGCATTTTATTGAACGCAGTGTGTAAGCCTCAACGCGTCAGTGTGAAAGCGGCTTAAGAGACAGGAACGAGGGTCGCGACTTTCGTAATAGTAAAGTTAAAACCAGAAAATCATTTTCTTTTGAAAAATAACGTTGAAGAAAGTATAAAGTACGATCATGGATGGAAATGGAACAGTACTGGGGATTCATTAGCTTTTCCATACGGAACCGATGATGGTGCGGACAATCCTGGCAGAAATTCCATTCCCTCACCGCCCAGCCCTATCGTCTTTCTCAAGCACAATACTGGGTTATAACGGTCCGAGAAAAATGGGTTCGAGCAATAAAAGGGATGCCCAGGGAAACAACTCCTTCAGCCCTTCATATCTACTTTAAGGAAGCACTACCAACGTACCGTAAATCTTCATCCTCGTGGATGGGCGAAACAGGAGTAGGTAGCGATATAACATTCGGTAAGACCAGAGTGGTCCTAAGATCCACATCCCCGTGCTCTTGCACACTCACCACGGGTATCTCTGGTACCAATTCGGCTGCTTTAAGTCCTAAAAATGAACAAGAGATTGCACGTTAGCAGGGAAGGGGGGGGGGGGGGGACTCGACTGCTGGCACATGAGCTTGCAGTATTACTCACCTTTGGTGCTTACCTCGATCACACTACAAACATTCCGATTCGAGAGACTGTTCGTAATTTTGAGAAAAAGTTTACAGTAGCAGCTTCAAGAACAAAAATCAAACGACGACGATAATATTATTCTACGATTACTTAACGTGCCAGGGGCCCACTGGTTCACGGGGCTAATACTCTATATGACTAAGTCGAAAACACGCCAGTGATCCTCAGGAAGAACGAGTAAACATCTCACTAACGAATCAACCTCAACAACTAAAATCCTATGCCAACCAATCACGGCGATCTTTGGGAGCAGATGTGATACCGCTTCCGGCTCTTCCGCTAGGTACCCGGCGATTTTGCATCGGTTAGTCATCAAGTTTAGTTCATTAGTCACCAAGAGTATTGCCCACTCCAACATCCGGCCCTGTATGGTGGCTTTTGGGGGTCATAAATCGACACTTGATCGACATTTGAATTTTCTTGAAGGTTCATGGAAAAGCTTATCGTTAAAAATTCCCACCACAGGCACACAGTCGTACATATAAGGCTACATTTCTCGAAGATTAGCATAACAAGAAACTCTTGCGATTTCTCTTAATCTTGAAAGCACACTACCTACTACGCGCGATCTAGGCTAAACTCGCCAACAAACATTGTATCTTGTTGGTTTGAACAGTCCGACTTCCGAAACAAACCAAAGCGAGGGGCGTTAATCGTGAAATAAATCTCCCTGGGAAGATCAGATTTTAATCGAGAGCGAAGGCAAGCAAACAACAGCGAAAGGGACATCGGAGAAAGGCGGCTCGGTGATGGCATTTGTTACTTGGAAGGACAAATAATGTAACAGTATAAAGTACCAATTCTACTTTAAGGCGTTTTGTTGATATATACACGCCGAACAATTTAAAAACGAGCGGAGCGAGGTCCTGTCACGGTTCCTCACACTTACTAAAAGTGGAACGCTACGCGTTTACATTGTCTTGGTATTATTTATACCAATGAAGTATCGATGGATGGCCACAAAAAGCAGCCATGGTACGCATGTTGCTGGAGAATGTCAACTTGAGACGCCAAAGAATAAGGCAAAATAGACGTTAGATATCCTTTACACGAAACGTCTACTTGTTACGTTGATGAGCATGAAAGCGTAAGGTAAACTAGGCTATTCCACTTGTTGCCTCTTGCCAGTCGAACGTCTATCAATTTCATTGGACTGATCCTTGACAGTTAGCTCGGATCCAACTATGATGGTACTACAAAACAAGACTTGAGCGATTCGCCCTGTTTTCTTTACTAAGTACGCTGGTATTTGTTTATTTAAAAATGAATGGGAGTAAATCGATATAAAATTCGTCCAATTCCCTACGATTCTTCAGGTGCGGTAGTTCACTCGGGGTCTTGTGGAAGATTCGGACACAGCTCGCTTTCTGCGCGTGACTCGAGGCGTATCTTCGTCAGCTCCCGACAGGGAGATCGCCAAACAAGTAAAATATCGAAAGACTTGCTACCAGTAGGAAACATGAGTACGCATTATCTCTCAGAATCTTATTCAGAAGTTCCTTTCACCGTCTTCGACTAAACGGCGTCGGAATATTATCCGCGTTCGTTTTTGTCATTCGTCGGCACGAAAAATGTCGTTTAATTTTTTTCATATTAGCGTTTTCTCTGCCACGTTGTATACAACGTCGAACGAACTAAATACGAACCGTTACAGTCAACTAACTTAATATTTGCAACAGAAGCCGCAGCAAAGTACAAAAGTGGATTTTAGCATAACAGACCCACTGTTTTAAAACTTGGTTTGCAAGTTTAATTTGTTTTCTCACGAATTTTGAAAATTCGCCCCTAATTACCGAGCCGAGATGCTGAAACTGACTTTCTGCCTACATTCGCCGTTATAGGAAACGACGAATGAAACGGTAGTTAAACCGAACAAAGAAAACACCTTATTCTCGGCAATTCACAGAAAACGGTTAAAGCAAAACGACAGTTGGGACGGCGAACGGAACGACGAAAACGAACGCAGCTATTGGACATGCGGCGCTGAAGTTCATGACTTAACTTCAAAGATTATACCTGCTAAGAAGCAACACTTTTTTTTAATACATTATATATAAAGCTGCTTTCACATTGACGCGTAGTGCCTTTCACACTAAGCTACGCAACCTCTGCCGTTGCGTTTGTTATTTTTTTTTCAAGAATGTTGAAATTAAAATGAAGTGAATTGAACTGAATTGAATTGCAAGAATAGAACCAGGTTCTATTCTTGCGTTGCGTCAACGCGTTACGCATCATATTTTTCAGTGAACGAGGGAAGTTTCTGAAGAGAAACTGGAGAATAACCTACTAATTATGAAGAAAAACCTACTAATGATGATTAAAAACTCACAATTGGTGAAAGAAATGAAAATTTGGCAGAAGAAACCGAAAACGTAACTACGCATCCAGCGTGACATGTTCTCGAGCAGGTGTGAAAGATACGCCACGCAACGCAAGATAAACGCATCGCAACGACGCGCCAGTGTGAAAGCGGCTTAAATCAAGATATCAGACACGAATAATAAGTCTCTCAGAAGGTCTCATGTCTCAAGAAAACTTCTTAACCCGTCAAATAGAACTTCTTAACCCAGTCAAATATTCCGACGAAGCTTAGTCAATATTTTCGCACTGCCTACAAGGTCCTAAAGTTGCCTCAGGGAGTGCCTTAGGATAACTCTCAAGTTTATTTAATAGAAAATAAAGAAAAGCACACACCCTTCGGCACTCTTTAGAGTCCTAACTACAGGACATCCGCCCATTTTCACAGTGTAAGCTTCGTCAAGGTCGCTACTAGCTGACAGACTGGCGGCTGCAAAGTCCGTGACCTGACCTGGTGCACGCTAACGGTTTACCATTTCAGCAAGACTTCTGAAAACTGACGAACATCCGGTCCACAACTAATTAACTATACCGCATTTCCAGGGTTTTCGATGACGTAACAATTTAACTCACGCATTTCAAGTTGTAAATCCCCTTGTGGTAGCAAACCAGCAATGCCACCTGCTGACAATGATAATAAGAAAAGATCACACAGAAAGAAATTGCGACAGCTTCAACACCCTTTAAACAGCCCTATTAGTCAGTTCCAGGTTTGGATCAGTGAACCTTTAACGGTTGCTATATCTAGGCAGATGCAGTCCTTGTTGACGCCCCGTCAACACTGGGCCTTTTTGAAGCCGAGTAAGCCTGTTGCGTACGTCAACGGTATACGCAGAACCTCGGAGGGTAACCCACGATGCCCTCAAATATTCTTAACGCCACTCAGACCTCGTGAAAGGCTTTCTTCCATCCAAGTTGATTTTATGAGAAATAAATACAGAGGATCAGAGTTAGCGCTGCTTGAATGCGTCTCTCGTCTCAGTCGATCTGCAGTGTGCTGGAACGCTAGCTTCGTAAAGCAGGTGAATCACGACGACAGCCACTGAATGATTCTATGACAAAAATCCAGCAAACTAACATCTAGATGTTGCTTCTGGTTTTTGGCAATAGCATAACTGTGTCTTAAAGGCAAATGGAATCCAATTTCATGGCCACAACCTATCAAACAAGGTTCGTTTTCAGTGTCGTAAGAGGGTGAAAGGTGGGTGGACAATTACCGACCGCTTACTACAACAAGACCGAAGGTTTCGATGGGTACCAAAATTTAATATTTGATCCAGACAATCGGGTCTTGTGGATGTACTGTCTTTCGCCATCCTCCTTGAAGATCTTTACTATTAAGATTTAGAAACAAAAGAAGGTCAGTGGCTAATCATCTGAGAAAACCAGGTTCAGACATGGATTCAGCATGTGTGTATTTACCCGTACGCTAAACATCATATCTACTCTGAAAAAACTGATCAAATCTTCGTGCCATACTTCTGCCAAATCTCCGGTTTCGATCGGATTCCGGGCTAACTACTTGTCCGGCAAAACTAAAGCTCAAAAACGAATTCAGCGTATCACCTTCCCCTTTATCAAACATCTCATCAACTTCAGATAAAACTTTAACTTTAACAAATTTTCCGGTTTCAGCCGGATTCCGGGGAACTACTTGTCCGACAAGAAAATGATTTTCATATAGATCTTCAGCATGTCTTCCTACCCCAAAAAACGAAAAACTAATCAACTTTCCATAAAACTTTTCCTTTTAACAAACTTTCCGGTTTTGGCCGGATTCCGGTAACTACTTGTCCGACAAGAAAATGATTTTCATATAAATGTTCAGCATGTCTTTTTACCCCTAGACCGAACAACTAATCAACTTCATATAAAACTTTTACTTCTAACAAACTTTCCGGTTTTGGCCGGATTCCGGGATAACTACTTGTCCAGCGAGAAAATGGTTTTCATATTCAGCATGTCTTGTTACCCCTAAATCGACTATCTCATTAGCTGTTAAAAAGAAATTTGTTCACCCCTTAATTTAAACCCCTCCCCCGTTCCTAAATGATGAGCTACAGAGCCCATCTACGAACTCGACTTCTCCCTTGAGTCCTCCCATCAGTTTCATCAAAATTTCTCATTCCCTTCGAGAGTTATCGTGCTTACAGACAGATGGACGGACGCACGGACAGACGGACAACTTTTACGAAGTCATAGGTATCCCTCCACTTACGTTTTGGGATCCCAAAAATTTAGATCAACTACGCGATTGGATAGCTGTGATTGTATCTTACAAATGCAATGTTGTTTGCTTTGTATAATAAGTTATATCGTTCTTTTGTCACTAGGAGGGATTTTTAAATTAAAATTATGAAAATGTTTGGCAACTATTGTGCTCCAACTGAAATCAGACAAACCCAGTTTTTAACTGAGATCGCTTCGTGGCTCCGCGTTAACAGACGTTCAGGTTCATAGTAGGGATAATAGTAGAATGCTCGCTGAAGTACAAATAACGAGAACGGCCCTGCATCGACTGCTTTAACGTGAGGTGAACCAAGTCGTCTCCGCTAAACATAGTTCCACTCAACGGTCGAACGACAACGACGCTACACAGCAGACCTATGAGGCAGGGACGAACCTCTACCGAAAGCGGTGAAAAATTTATTTAGAAAATCACATAAACTGACTAGATCGGTGCGACCAAGACTGTAAATACCTTTCGAAGATCTCTCATCCAGAGCAGGGGGTGACAGCTCCTTTTTCCTCGTCTCCGAGCGGCCACTATCCGTTGACTCCTCGCGCTTATTCTTTCCGCCCCGCCGCTTTGGCTTCCCGCGGGGCGAACTTTGCTGCGGATTGTCCGCTTTATTCACAGTCGGCGAACTTGTCTTTTTCACTTGCGGAAGTGGAGCACCCGAACCGCGGGGTGGACTCCACGAACCGCGGCCTGGACTCCGGTCTGTCGACGACCGAACCGGGCTAGTATTTCGCGTGCCGCGGCTAGGGCTTCGACTTTTGCCACTACGAATCGGACTTTTGGAACTGCGGATCGGACTGTCCGTTTTAACTCGGGGTGGGGTGGCGACCGGCGCCGGGCTGCTTCGCTGTGCAGTCTCAACTGGGGTCTCGTCTGATACGGGCACGTCTCTTACTCTACTTCCAGAGACACGGACCCGCGGATCCTTTGGCACTTTAGCACTAGAAGTATCACTCACAGTTTCTTTTGCGGGACTAGGCAGAAGTGGCTGCCTGTGTGATGCCGTTGGTGGAGGAACTTCGAGTTCGATTCGTGTCGCCGCAGCCGACCGCGGATCGCGGTTTCTACGCGGATCCCGGCTGCCTCGTTCTACTGGAGCAGCGGAAGCCGATGCGGTTTTCTAAAAACAATACTTTCAATGAACTATCTCACGCCTGAACATGTAATGTCGTTTTTTTCACGTTTGGAATCTATAGATCTTTAGTAACAAAGAGAAAATACTAATTTACTTCAATTATCCAAATATCTTAAAATCAACCTACTTGGGAAATAACAACTGGATTAGTACACATTTCAATACCGATGATCCTATAATTTCAACTGGAAAACGTAGGTTGAAATTTAAACGAGTCGTTAGATCCTTCTCATAGTTTACATTCATTATTCCTATAACTGGAAAAGTAGTTTGTGTTCTAGGACCATGTGGGACTAGACCATCATTAATGTTTTATCTGTTCATTTTGTATCAACTTTACCATTCTGGTACTAGGACGGGTATATAAACATAGATAACGACAGGTATCTCACACAAATTGTCTGGCACCGCCAAAACTGGAACTTGAGACATTTAATAGCTTTAAGAAGTCACTTTCTATAATATATCACTTCGAGAACCTGTATGCATGGCCGAGAGCAAATGTCGCAAAGAATCCACATGTTTTTGTTAATTTTCGTACTTCATTCCCATTGGAAGCGAGCCTAGCGTTACAATAACAAGAGCTGGAAGCTCATATGGCACTTGCAAGGCTGGATCAGAGGATGAAAGTAGGAATTCGTCAATATCTGTTTTTTTTTGTGATCATCTGTAAGCGAAACCCTTGAGATAAGAACGATCATGGGTCCTTGGAAATCATGAGAATGTATTGTTTGGTAATGCATTTGGCTGTGATGATGCGCACTTTAAGGGCACTCAAAACTCTTGCAGCAAAAATGATGATGAACTCATCGGGGACACGAAGATGTATATTTTACTCAGAAGTATTGTTTGTACTTTTTGTACTTATGATCACGGGCTCATGGGGATCACGAAAATGTATATCTCGCTCAAAAGTATTTTTATACTTCGCGGTTCAGATAATTACTTTAAGGGATGATCGGCTCTGGGAAGTGACAATAACTAAGCCAATCGCGCCAAGTCTCTAATGTTCAAGCCGAGTTTCATCGTTCTAGCACATCTGGAAGTACCGTAACTCGCGACCACAGGAATTCCGGACCCCCCCCCCCCCCCCCCCGCCTTCAACTTCCCCCACAGTGCCCGAATCCAGTCCGGTTTTGTCACTGATGTATATAGGGTTTGTGCTTGTTCTTACCACCAAGTCTCATCCCGATCGCTCCACTCTAAGCGTGTTACAAGATTTCCGGTTCTCCCCCCCCCCCCCCGATTCATCTATCCGGTCTGGACTTGAAATGGGAAATTTGAGACACGAGGTCTTTCTACACATCAAGTTTCATTAAGTTCCAATTACCCGTTCAAAAGTTATACGATACCTCAAGATTTCCCCTCCCTCCCCCCCCCCCACGATTATTGGATCCGTGAACCGACTATTCCTGAACCAATCTTGTCGAGTCTCTAATGTTTAAGCCGAGTTTCAACGTCCTAGCACATCTGGAAGTACCTTGACTCGCGATCCCCGGAATTCCGTATCCCCCCCCCCCCCCCCCTAACTCCCCCACAGTGTTCGATTCCGGCCCAATTCCGTCACTGATGTATCTAGGGCTTGTGCTTGTTCTTCCCACCAAGTTTCATACAATCGGTCCACTCCAAGCGTGTCACAAGATTTCCGGTTCCCCCCTTCCCCCTCCTCACGTTCATCGGATCCGGTCCGGACCTGAAATAAGAGATCTGAGACACGAGGTCTTTCCAAATATCAAGTTTCATTAAGATCCGATCAACCGTTCCAAAGTTATACATAACTCAAGATTCCGGATTCCCCCTCCCTCCGCCCCCCCCACGGTGGTCGGATCGGGAAGGTGACTATTTCCAAGTTAGTTTGGTTGGTTTCAGGTGCCAAATTTCATCGTCCTAGCCCTTCTGGAAGTACCCTAACTCGAGAACAGTGGACCGACCGAAAAGTGATCGGTACATGGCACTTGAGCGTGCCGCAGCACTTTGCCTACTTTACTATGGGGAGGGGAGTTATTTGCAATCAACGTAGTAAAGAAAAGTTACCTGCTCAACATCACCCTTCGGCACTGGAGTCACTGTCATGACCCTCGGTTGGGGCGGAGCAGCGATGAGCGCAGGCGCAACGGCGGGTCTGACTAAAGCAGGAGGCACCACTATAGTAGGCGGGGGGATAGTGGGAGTTCCATGAAGTGCCGTGATTGGTTGGAATGTGGTCATTTCCTTGTTTATCTCCTCCATCTGCCTGGCATTTTCCTGTTGTCTGAGTCGTATGGTTTCCACTCTGATCTGGCAGTTTAGCTGTTCCATTTTGAAGTCAGAGCCGTACTCGGTCACACCAGGTCGAGACTGAAATATTAGGGTGAAAATCATTCAGCCGGAAAAGAAGTAAAATCCGAACCACCTAGTCCTAGTCCAATCTAGGTTCTTTTTTATAAAAACCTACTATCTCTTGTGGGTCAGTATCAATATTAGCCAAGATTTCACACATGATAAATTCTTGTCCTACAGAGCGAGTGAACTGATGTACCTTGGACTACCAATTGGCCGGTCTGTAGCCGCAACTCGTAAGCTCATTATTGCTCGAACTGATCAGAAAATCTGTGAAGCCTACGCGTCACTTGTTCAGTCAGAAGTGAATATGACTCAAAAGCTCCTTGCACTGTAAAAAGCTTCTCTGAGTAAGGATTAAAGTTAAATGCAGTATTTGCTACTGGGATTAATCTTATCTCTACTGGGATAAGATTAATCCAAATTAGAGATAATCTTATCTCAACAGAGACAAGAATAATCCCAGTAGCAAATACAGCAAGATTTTTTTTTCCGTGGGCAAAGCTCTACAACGCTGTGGCTTTGTCTCACTACTGTTTGTGGCTCCATTTTGGGATCTTCTGAACGCCACGGATAAGAAGTTAAGAAAGCTTCGAATTTGCTCAATTTCTTCTTCAACTTCCCAGTTGGTCTCGCAACCGGTACTTGATTCATAAGTACTCTGTCGCAGACCCTACGACTAATCTAGGTCGCGGAACTTAATAATGAGGATTTTGCACATCCCTGGATATGAAACCTCTTCTGATAAGCTTTGTTTGATTTTGTTTCTAGGATAATGTTGTTTTGTTTTTGAAATCCTTAAATTTTCCTTTGTTTTTTACCATACTCCATATCTTTCTCCTTGGGGGGGGGGGGGAGTAATAAAATGTTCAATCATTCATACATAGCATAACGACCAATATACCTTTACTGTGGTGCCTACAGAGTCTGAAATGTGAGAATAATAAAAAGTACTCATTCAGCACCAACTGACTTGAGAATCATACACAAAAAATCAATTAAAGATATTCTTCAGCTAACAAATGCTGTGAATTCTGACAAACCCCATTTAGAAAACCATTTGAAAGATTTTTTTTCTGAAACGCGATTATAACACTATATCCTAGAATACCCAATATGAATATAGATATGAAGAGTGTCATAGCTGACTTACAACCAAGAAGATCAATTATTAAGTTCAATGTATTCTTATCAGTAGATCGAAGCTCCGAACACCCGATAGCCTAAGGAGATAACACAACGGCTGCCGAAATTCCGGTTTTCACCTGATCCCGTCGGTAGTATCACACAAAACCATCTACTTTTACAATTGTTCAAGTTTTGGCCGGATTCCGGGCAAACTACTTGTCCGGTAGTACAACTAAACCTAGATCGATCATCTGACTAGCTTTTAAAAATTATTTTGTCGACCCTTAATTTGAAACCCTCTCCCCATCCTAAGTAAAGAGTTACAAGGCTCAACTAAGAACTTTACCTGTATTTTTTATCCAATGAATCCTGATAGACTAAAGGTTTTTATGGGATCCCAAAGATTTAATATTTGATCCAGACAATTCGGTCTTGTAGATATCCGGTCTTTGCCAGACTCCTTGAAATTAAGATTTAGAAACAGAAGAAAGCCAATGGCTAGTCTTCTGAGAAAACCAAGTTCAGATATGGATTCACGGTGTGAGTATTTACCCTAGGCTATACGTCATATCTACTCTGACGAAACTGATCAAATCTTCCTGCCTTACTTCTGCCAAACCTCCGGTTTCAACCGGATTCCGGGTGAACTACTTGTCCGGCAAAGTCTAAAGCTTAAAAACTAATTCAGCGTATCACCTATATCGAACATCTAATCAATTTCAGATAAAACCTTGACTTTCAAAAAAATTTCCGGTTTCAGCCGGATTCCGGGCGAACTATATGTCCGGGTAGAAAAAGATTGTCAAAAGCTGATTCAGCATGTCTTCTTACCCCTGAACCGAACATCTAATCAACTTCAGATAAAACTTTTACTTTTAACAAATCTTCCGGTTTCGGACGGATTCCGGGCGAACTACTTATCCGATAAGAAAATAATTTCATATAAATGTTCAGCATGTCTTCTTACCCTTTAATTGAACATCTAATCAACTTTATATAAGACTTTTACTTTTAACAAACTTTCCGGTTTTGGCCGGATTCCGGCGAGAAAATGGTTTCCATATTCGTATTTAGCATGTCTCCTTACCCGTAAATCGACTATCTCATTAGCTGTTTCAAAAATTTTGTTCTCCCCTTAATTTGAAACCCCTCCCCCACCCCTAAATGTTGAGCTACAGAGCCCATCTACGAGCTCGACCTCTCGCTTGACCGAAAGAGTCCTCACACCAAGTTTCATCAAAATATCTCATTCCCTTCGAGAGTTATCGTGCTTACAGGCGGGCAGACAGGCAACTGTTGCCATGTCATAGGTATCCCTCCACTTACGTTTTGGGATCCCAACAAAACATGTCAACCCCTTCGTGAGTGGTCCTGCTGACAGACGGACGGACATGCTTTGCGAAGTAGTAGGTAGTCTGTCACTAACGTACTGTGATAAAAAAATTAAAAAAAAATTGGCTATTTTACTTCCAACTTCCAAATCTTGACTCGCTATACACCTTCTCCAGCAGATGAGATACTTACAGCAAAATAAGTTCTGGTTAATTCTTCAAAAGTTGCCTGAACATTCCTTAGTTCCATCTCCAGATTCTTGGCTGTTAGTTCAAAAAGTTCCTTTTTCTTCATCAACAGATGGGACCTCATTCGCAGCTCTTCCAAATCGCTCGCTGAAGCGGCAGGTTTCGGCTGAACCTTCTGCAAGCCAGGCTGTGTGATGATAGAGGCTAGGTCTGCTTCCGATGGTATCTCCTTAAAAAAATAGACTATTCAGATCAGGTCCGGACCTCCGAGGCATGTGCTCTTGCTATCTGAACCCCCCAAACATCTAGAACAAATATGATCATTTACACAATAACTGGCTATTTGGGTATTTGCTAAATGAGTTCATCACACGTTTCCGGTGGGAACAGACCAATCATAGATATTTCAACAAGGACAAAATTTCCAGTTGTTTGGGGAACTCTGAACAGACATCGTATCTAGAAAAACAAGACCAAAGATTTCGATGGGATCCCAAAAATCTAACATCTGATTCAAACAATTGGTTCATGTCTTCGCAATTCAGTCTTAGTCAGATTCCTTGAATATTTTAACTGTTAAAATAAAGTTCAAAAATGGATTCAGCATGTCTCCTTGCCCCGATACCGAATCTCTAATAGATTTCAGAAATAACTTTGAACTTCAACCAAATTTCCAGTTTCCGCCGAATTCGTGATGAACCATTTGTCCAGCAAGAAATCTAAGTTCACATATGGATACAGCGAATGAGTATCTTGTTAGCTTATAAAACATACATGTTTTTACCGTAAATTCCAAATCCATCCTCTGCCTCTAAAGATAGGACTAAAGGACCCGTCTACGAACTTACCTGTACTTTACCAGTGAATCCTCATTGAACAACATCCTCGCTTGACTTTCCTCGTTTGAACATTATATATCAACCCCTTCGACCTTTGATTACACTAGATCTCTCCGACGTCATACAGAAAAAATAAAACGAAAGCCGGCATCCACGGGCAGAGCTATACTAGTTTGACTGCTATAGCCGAAAACTGGTCGACAAATTTTGTGTCCAGTTTTCGCCGGATTCTCGGTGAACTACTTGTCCGGCAAGAAAATAACTTCCATATTCGGATTCAGCATGTCTCCTTACTCCTAAATCAACTATCTAAATAGCTTTTAAAAAATATTTTTGTTTCCTTAATTTGAAAAATGGGAGGAGGACCTTACCGTCATTCGTAAGACGTTAGGGTTCACATGCACAGTTCTGGTTGGCTGTGATGGCACCGCCCTCGCCCCACCTCCATCAGCCACAGGCCATGCTGGATCAATGCCGTGAACCCTTCTGTCGAGCATGTGCATCTTCACTTGAGAGAAAATGTCAGACCATGTTTGTCGCAACTTGTACATTTGAGCTCTGGTGCCTTCATCCACCTAAAACAGAACAATCAGTATCCGGTCAATACCTACTAAGAAAAGAGCCAACGAACAGCAAACCATACTGTCGTAAATATTCTTTGAGCCCAAGCTGACTTTGAAACATTTATTCAAACAATGTTTACAACGGGTACGTCAGCTACGATTCTTCATCAGCGATCTGGTAGGTTCCCGAAGCAGTGATCGGAGTGATCCGGTAGGTTCCACGAGCAGTGATCCGGTAGGTTATACATGATTACAGGTTTGTTTCCTTCCCCGAAGTTGAACCAGAGGATTGACAGCCTGACGAGGACCCTTGCCAAAAAGGGCCGAAATATCGCTGATGAAGAATCGTAGCTGACGTACCCGTTGTAAACATTGTTTGAATAAACATACTGTCGTAAGTTTCATAACATATAACATAAGGATGAGGGCTTCAACAGATAACACTTCGTTATTGGCTGTTATGTTTTTCAAACATTATGCATTAAAATGTTATGCATAAAAGGGCAGAAATACCGCCGGTAAAAAACATCTGCTGACTTTTCGTCTGTCATCACATTATCGGAAAGTTCATCGGATCCTTTTTCGGCTTTTCTTGGCAATGCAACTTTGACAGCATCACAAGTGTTGTCTGTTGAATCTGCGTATTTTTACGCTATCTTTTGAAATAATCGGATTCTTTTTTATTTGCCTTTTTGAATATTATTTATCTCCTTTTGGGATAGATAGATCGGACGATCATTACAGTAGTACAGAACTGTAGGAATAGGCTACTTGAGTTGCCATATTTCTACAGTCCAGTGTTCAGAAGCAACTGTGCAAAAAAGAGCAGAAGATTAAAAAAACATTGCAGCGTGCAGCTTCAACTTCAATTTGACTTTATTTACTTAAAACCATTGTTTGCTCACGTTAGGCTAATGTGCATAAACAGTTGCTAGGTCTGAGTTTCATCATACTGTTTGGCACTGTTCAAGGTTGGGTGGAGTCCGATGTAACATACCTCTACTGTAGCCCTGGTTGGTGATGATAGAAAAAAGAATGAACGAAATAACCCACCTTTTCAAAGACTCCTGCAAACAGGGAGACGATGTTACCAGCAAAAGTTGGGACATAAACACCACCGATGTTCTTGCAAATTGAGTCAATGAGATACAACCCAGGGAGTTTTTTCTTCGGATGAGCCTGAAAAACATGGCATACATTAGAAGGACTTTCTAAGACCTTTTCCAAAATAGAGCAGCCTGAGTTTCGGCTGGAGTGTCTCGCATACCCCACAGAATAAATAAATAACTAAAAAAACAATAGAGCAGTCAATCTCTTCTCTCTGTATTTTGGACCGTCAAACTTTTGCTTTCCATGGAAGATACCAAGACCGGAGAAAACTCAGCATAAAATTCAATGAGAAAAGAGCCACCGCTCTCATTCCTAGTTCTAGACTGAACTGGTGGTGAAGACAGGGGCGTCCCGAGGGGTATGTGCTTGGGCGGGGGGGGGGTGCTCCCCCCCCCCAGAAGCCTGTGAGAAAAAAAATTCCACAAAGCCACTCCAGTTAAAATTAGTCAAAGTCACATGGACTTGATGATACTGGAGGGGACCTAACGGATCACTGCTCAGGGGACCTATCGGATCACTGCTCAGGGGACCTACCGGATCACTCCGATCACTGCTTCGGGAACCTACCAGATCACTGCTTCAGGAACCTACCAGATCACTGCTTCGGGAACCTACCAGATCACTGCTTCGGGAACCTACCAGATCACTGCTTTGGGAACCTACCGGATCACTGCTCAGGGAATCCACCGGATCACTGCTCAGGGAATCCACCGGATCACTGCTCAGGGAATCCACCAGATTACTGCTCAGGGAATCCACCAGATCACTGCTCAGGGAACCTACCGGATCACTCCGTTCACTGCTTCGGGAACCTACCAGATCACTACTTCGGGAACCTACCACATCACTGCTCAGGGAACCTACCGGATCACTGCTCAGGGAACCTACCTGAATTTCGCTCAGGGAATTTACCGAAATCTTGCTCAAGGGACCTATCGGAACTTGTCTAAGGGAATTTACTGGAGGTTGGATCACAAGGTCTACTGGAATGACCCTGACACACAACTTACCAGAGTGATTCCAGTAATATCCTAAATTCCCGTAGTTTTCAAAAATTAAGTAACCTACTGAAATTTAAATCATTTACAACTACAAATACTGTTCCAGAAACAATACCACGGTATCGTCTACTCTGATTTCGACAGCCTTCTCGACTCCTTTTGGGTGATAAGCCGAGAAAGAGTTCAAAAACGAGTTAGCCTTGTTCCGACATGATCTCGAAAGTCGCCAGAGGGCCTCAAAACAACCAAAACGTTTGAAGATAAATTCGAAGTTCTTCATGGATCGAAAGCTTTTTGTGACAGAATTTTGTGATTGCTACATGGCACTTGGCCGAAGGGCAAGTCCCATACCTAAGTGGAGCAGCAGCCATCCAAGAGGCATTACCCAAGAAGACGAAGAAGCCTTCATTTTTGTGATTTAGGTCCAATAAAAAAAACAGAATGTCACATATTTTCTGCGCCTATCTGGGGATGTCTTTGATATAAAATAAAAGCTATCTGGCATGAAAGGGGCAACACCCTGCTTCTGTATTCAAAGACAGAATCACCATCTTGGAAAGCTATTGGACATTCACCAAAGGTTGTTCATTAGATGCAATCCTGATGTCAAAATAGGTTTCGATTTTTACCACACATGGTATTCAAGTAAATATCTGTTGACACGAGTATTAAAAAAATTCAAATAGCAGAGGCGTCACTAGCCAAAATGTTTGGGGGGGGACGAGGAATTTACCGACTGGCTGTTAATTTTTACCGACTGTTTCTGCAGAAAAACGACTGTTTTCAACAACAAAAAATGACAGTTTTGAAAAAAATCGACTGATTTTAGGAAAAATCCACTGATTTTCAGAAAAACCGACTATTTTGAAGAAAAATCGACCAATTTTCAGAAAAAACTACTGTTTTCATGAAAAAAATCAACTGTTTTGACAAATCGCAGCGCCAAGCGCCGCATCGGTTATTTTTTACCGACTGGCAGAAAGCATTGGGGGGGGGGGGCATCCTCACCATCCCCCCCCCAGTCGTGATGCCCCTGAGTGCCAGTGGGACATTCTTTTAGCATTTTAAACCCAATTCAACAAAACACTGGCCTTTTTACCATAATTCTTTCCATTACAAAGCCATTCTAAATCAAATTAAAGAAAAATTTTACAAACCTAGCCAACATTAATTGTTAGTGTTACAAGTAAGGTAAATTACTTACTTCAACAATATGTCTCTCTATGACACTAACGATGGTTCTGACATGAGCTTGATAGTCGTCAGCAAGCATAGTCAAGGTAGAGATTAATGGCTTGCTATTACAATCCAAATCTCTCAAGGTCGATGCATACTCAGCAGCCACTTCTTCAAGGCTTATATCATCACCCATCTTCGTTCCTTAGTCCAGCCCGGAAAGGGCTGCTTCGGTATAAACTGTGTCACTAAGCTCTATTTTCAAGAAAAGAGGACAAAAACGCAATATTTTCTGAACTTGCACTTTCTCCAAAAATGTCGGAAGATGATCAATGCGAACAATAACCACATGCAAAGGATGGCTTAGTAATTCGCTACTAGATGGCCCCTAGACTGTTCAGTGCAATTGAACGTGGCAGCGTCGACGCGGCAGAAAGTCTGCAAGCGTGTAGGTATAACACTCCCGACCCGAATGGCTGGAGAGGGAAGTTAAGTGAGATCTCATGTTCTAAAAGAATGAATGAAGGATTTATGACGCACTGCCCAAGGGCGTAAGTGCAGTAAAAAGGACAAAGAAATATAAAATAATCACAACACACTCAAAAATATTTTCACTAATTTAGAATCACATTGATGGGGTCGTGGACAGGTAAGTTTCCAATCGGAGAACACAAATTAGAGGAGAGGGCTTCGAGCGTCAACAATGGGTCGGAAAGCAACAAACGGCGGATCAGGTAGCGGTTCCGCGTGCGCCGTGGTAGGTAGAGAAGAAATCTCAGATATCTGAAGTATGTCGAGCGTAGGCGTTGAAGGTCCTTTCTTCTAAGTATAAAATGCAATCCAGCAAGGAAGTTAACATACGGTGCGCAAAAGGCAGTATATAATTTCCCAAGCCCAGGTCTGCTATACCTGGAACGGTTCGGCACAATTTTGCAGTAACCAAATCTGATTCCTTTAGCGGCTGATTTGACTGCTTCCTCGCAAACCTTTCGCATAGTTTGCCCAATTGTAATCCCTAGCCATCGAATTTTTTCCTCAGTTATGAGAACATTGCCTCCAACATTCAGAGAGGGTTTCCGAGGAGTAGCAGGAGCATTGAAACAAACGTACTGACATTTACTAGCGTTGACTGATAGGCCAATCTTGCCAAGGGAATGGTTCAGGCTAGCAACGTTTGTTTCAAGGCCCTTCCTGGATCGGCTGATAAGGAGGACGTCGTCAGCATAGGCCAGGTAGCTAACATCAATTCCACGGAAGTTAAAAGTTGGCGTAAGCTTTCTTAAGGCGGCTTCACACTGCCACTTAAGAACTAAAGTTAAGTAGCAAAAGTTACGTTAAGTTAAGTAAGCCTTTCACACTGTACTTAGGCCTTTCACACCAAGGAGCTGAAGCTAAGTAAATTTTCTTCATTTCTTCCTAGATTTTCACCCTTTCCTCATCAGCGAATATTCTCCTCTCTTCCTTAAGTCAGCCTTAAGTGCACTTAACTTTGAGTGTAGAAAGTTGAAAAATTTTCAACTTTGAAAAATACTAAAGTTAAGTGAGATTTCTTACGTTAAGTGCAACTTTAGACGCATAAAGTACACTTAAGAGGCCTAAGTACTCCAGTGTGAAAGGGGTCTTAAGTCAGTGTGAAGCCGGCTTTAGGCACTGAGCAATCGCACATTTAAAAACCTGTGGCGATAGGACCCTGCCCTGTGGAACTCCCTTTTTCACTGTAATAGGGTCACTCAGCCTGTCTTGCCATTTGACTACCAGCTTGCATTTGGAGTACCACGATCTTAAGGCTAATATAATCGACCTATTTACGCCGTTTTCCATCAAAGACACTAGAGCCTGGACGTGGTTAACGTTGTCAAAAGCTCCAGCAATGTCAATTGCACAAAGATGAACTGTCTCTCTCTTTGCTGATGCTTGCTTTAGAATTTGGATCAGAGACTTATGGGCATGGGAGCATCCAATTCGTTTTCTGAAACCATACTGTAGGCTTCCAAAGTCACATTTGGAAATAATTTCTGGTGCCAAAGTGTATTCGAAAATTTTGCTGAGGATGCATGAAACGGTAATTGGTCTGTAAGAGCTGCAGTGATTTGCATCTTTGCCTCTTTTTAAGACGGGGGTAATCGTACCGAGAAGAAAACTCTCCGGTAAGGTGGATGTTGACAGGATCATCTGGAATAATAGCTGGAGGTGGTTATTAATAGCTGGTAAATCGTACTTTAAATGCTCATGGGAAATGCCATCTCTATCCGGGTTCTTCTTTTTCTTCATGGTTTTCAATGCATTCTGGATGGCAGATATTGTAATGGGGAAAACTTCATGCTGTTTTAATTTGGGTGACCAGTAACGGTCAGTGTAGACTGAAAAGACGGAAGATACCTTTTCATTGCAGACAGAAAACAATCTTGTATAGTGAGACAACCAGTCCAAACAAGAGAGGATGGAAGGTACCTCCGGATTACATTTGTCCGAGCGAATGACGTTCTCCCAGGCCTTCTTATTCTGTGGGGCATCGGCTGCGTTCAGGCGAGTCTTCCTTAGACAGGATTTGTATTCCCTTTTTGTCTTTACTTTTAGCTTGGAAACTGCGCCGGATATAGGCCGGCCGCAGGCGATCCATATTCTCAACCAAAGTTTTGCTGAATTTTTTAGCTTTTTTATCTCCGGGTTGATTTTCCAAAATGGTTTCCGTGTACCTCGACGGATTTTCTCAAGCGGGACGGATAAATCCTCCGCTCGACGCATACACCATACTACTTGTTGATAGTAACAGTTCAGATCAGTTTGTGTTGTTCTGGAAGGTACTGAAGTCTGAAGTAGGTGGAAAGGGATTTTGATTGAGGCCAGGAGAAAGGTAAGTGTTTGGCAAAAAAGGAGATGGTTGGCATGTTTCCAGTCACGTCGCGTATACCAGTTTGAAGTCCTACTAGATTGTATGTTCTTCCAAGCCCCTTGTAGGTTGATGTTGCATGTCAAGATGAGATGATCGTCATCGATCTTTTCTTCATCAACATGCACTATGTCGGTTACCAAAGAACGATCAGAGACAATGACGTGGTCCAGATTGGACGTGGTGCCGCCTATATTATGGATATACGTGTGCCCAAGGTTTTTAGGCACAACCATATATCCAGTCGGGAGTGCTGACAGGAGTAGGCTGCTCCGAGTACTATCGATGAGCAAGTTGCAGTTTAAATCGCCAGCTAAAATCCAGGTTTTCTTCTTCTTCGCACAGTCTTGAAGGACAGCTTCCAGTTTGTTGCAAGCGCTCGAAAATGCCTCAAGCGATTTTTTGTCCTTTCTTTCGCAGGGGAGGTAGACATTTATCAGAACAGTGCCATTGATCTGCGTCGCTAGGATATTTTGATCTGAATAAGTGCAAACCGGGACAGGGCCAACAGAGGTCCGAAGGAAGGTAGCAAGACCACCTGAGGGTCTTCCAATTGTCTTCTTTGCTGCCTGGATAAAGATATAATGATCTTGGGAGCGGCGAAGGGAGCTGGACGAAGCCTGAGTCAATAAATGCTCTTGTAAAAAAACGACATCATTATTGGTAAGAAGGTCTTCGATCAACAGGTCTTTATCCTTCGTTCCATTTATGTTCAGACTTCCAAGTTTGATTGTTTTCTGAGAATCCATCATTTTCTGACATTCTCAGCGGCTTTTCGGAGCTCAGGACAACGCAAGCTAAAAGAGACATGACTCGCACCACAGTTGGCACATTTGGGGGGTTTTGAACAAGGATTAGCTCGTGAATTCTCATGGTCTTCTGAGCATCGAGCACACCTCTGTGTTCCGTTGGGAAGGGGGCAGCTCTTTTTGAGATGGTTGGGCGACTGACATTTGCTACAACGTCTTGGCAGTCTGACGAACTCGGAAATTCTAACGACTTCATATCCTATGCGGACACCAGCAGCAATGGCTTTGTCGAGAGAAGACTTGTCGGCAAAGTATATCTTGTAAGCTTGGGAGCTCCCTATTCGGGAAGTTTCCACTACTTTCGGAACAAGACTTGCAATATCGGTTGCGGACACATTGTCCGGTAGGTTACGAATGATGCCAACGAACTTCGGTTCAACGATTCGAGTCTCGGCTTCAGGCATCGTTTTGGCGAGTGCTTTGGCTAAGCGAGAAGCAGATGACGAGTCCCTTGTTTGGACAATCCAACGGCTATTTTGGTTTGCTGTTCGTAGTTCAGTTATCTCCTCGTTCCCTTCCATTGCATCGAGATGACCTTTTCTTGCCAATGGGTCTGAAAGATGAGCTGGCACATTGTCCACTACAACCTTAACAACTTGGGCGTAAGTTCGCTTGCTTTGGGTAAAAGTATGGCTTTCTGATCCCCCAGGACAACCATTACATACCGTGGAACGATCCTGGTTGAAGCTGGTACTGATAGCTTCTTTGATAAACTTGATTTCATTCATGCAAGACGTCATGTTGGCAGACAGGATAGAGAAAGAATTAGCCGGAATGCTTGGGACCTCAGCCGGTGACTTGATGACAAACTGTGGGAGAGTCGAGCTGGTATCGTCACAATCCTCAAATGCAGACAGCAGATCGATCAAGCTATTTGTGGGTGCATTGGGTCCAGTGCGGCGAGGTGCAAGAACATCAGGGTAAATCTTCTGCCACAACAGTTTCCTTGCTTCTCCAATCGCTTGAGGGCTGAAGAACTCAGTAGCATACTTTACAATATCGTCAGTTTGCAGTCCGCAAATAAAACTCTTGTTGTAAGAAGTTGAGCACAGGAGAGTAGCAAAGCTCAACGCTCCAATCGGTAGGCATTCCTAGATGCTAGGCTTGGATTCCGTTGTGTTTGGCACGAAGTCAAAGGTCAAAGGTCAACCGTCGTTTTGCCCGTTAAGGATTACAGTTAAACTTAAAGTTGATGCCAGATTGCGACCGTTCGCTTCAACGGTCAGACTAAAAGGTGGAGCATAGGGTTTATTTCTTCTAAATACGAAAAAATAAAACTTTGGGAAACCTGCTTGGGAATCTCAGCGTAAAAGCAGTATCTTGGCGGAAAAGTAACATCATTAGTTTAACGCGTTTCATTCGCAAAATGATTCCCAACACTGTTTTCATCGAAAAATTTACTAGCTAGCAATGAACAGACTTATTAAGATTAACATATGTAAGAGCATTAATGAAATAGATTTTAATTAAGAGAATAGGATCAATTAAAATATTTAGCGTTACTTATTTCTTTTAAATTTTTATTCCGAGAATTTTATCTGTACTCTTGATGACCAACTCTCCTCGCCGATGCAAAATCGCCGTGTACCTAGCGGAAGCGCCGGAAGCGGCACCACAGCTGCCCCGAACGAGCGCCGTGACTGGTTGACACGTGATTAAAGTTGCTGAGTATGAGTCGTTAGTGAGACCTTTTCTAGTACTTCCTGAGGATCATTGGCGTGTTTTGGACTTAGTCATATAGAGTATTTCTGCTTAAAGGCAGGGGAGCCGATTTTCCCAAGTCAAGGGAAAATGAGCAGTTTTGTTTCAAGAAGAAAAAGGTAATAAAAACAAAGAGATATTTTACTAATCGACCAAGGCGAAACGACGCTTCTTCAAATTCGCGAAACTGACCACTGCGCTATTGACGTCAAGGTTCTTCGCTTTTTGGGATCCCAAAACGTAAGTGGCGGGATACCTATGACATCGCAAAAGTTGTCCGTCTGTCCGTCTGTGCGCACTATAACTCTCGAAGGGATTGTGATATTTTGATGAAACTTGGTGTGAGGATTCTTTGGGTCAAGAGTAAGGTCGAGTTCGTAGATGGGCTATGTAGCCCTACATTTAGGGGTGGGGGAGGGGATTTAAATTGAGGGGCAAATGAAATATTTTCAATCAGATAATGTGATAGTCGATTCTGGGGTAAGAAGACGTACTGAACACGATGATGAAAACCATTTTGTCATCGGACAAGTAGTTCGCCCGGAATCCGGCCGAAACCGGAAAGTTTGTTGAAAGTAAAAGTTGTATTTGAAGCTGATTAGATGTTCGATTAAGGGGTAAGGAGACATGCTGAACACGATGGTGAAAACCATTTTTTCCCCGGAAAAGTGGTTAGCACGGAATCCGGCCACAACCGGAAAGTCAGTTAAAATTAAACATTTTATTTGAAGTTGATTAGATGTTGGATATAGGGGTAGGAAAACATACTGAACACGATGGTGAGAACCATTTTCTCGCCGGGCAAGTAGTTCGCCCGGAATCCGGTCAAAACCGGAAAGCTTGTTAAAAGTAAAAGTTTATTTGAAGCTGATTAGATGTTCGATTTAGGGGTAAGAAGATATGCTGAACAATTATGAGAAACGTATTTGCTGCCCGGACAACTGGTTCGACCGGAATCAGGCCAACACCGGAATATTTGTTAAAAGCAAAAGTTTTATTTGAAGTCGATTAGACGACAGATTTAGGGGTAAGAAGAGACGCTGAATCTGTATATGACAATATTTTATTTACCGGGACATATAGTTCGTTCTAAATCCGGTTGAAACCGGATTTTTCTGTAAGTTAAAGTTTTACTTGAAGTTGATTAGATGTTCTTTATACGAATGAGGGGATACGCTGAATTCTTTTCTGAGCTTTCTTTTTCTCTAGACAAGTATGGTAGTTCGTTCGCGATTGTCTGGATCAAATATTAGATTTTTGGGATCCCATCAAAAACTTTGGTCTTGTTCAGGTTGGGTACCAACGACCAAAACATCACTTAGTCGGTCGTCTGACATAGACGTGTTTAACCCTGCATAGCGCATGGATATCGCTATAAAAATTTCAAGGCTTCCGTGTTCCAACCTTCCCATAAAGACAAAGGTATACTAAAGTAAACCGAACCGATTTCTGTGGATGCTTGAATTCTGTAGGCCTATCTCAGTTTCGACGAGAGTTTCGAAGACGCTAAATTTCAGCTGGGGGGGGGGGGCAAACATCAAGCTGGTGGAAAGTCCGGACCGTTCTTCCTGAGGATCAGTGGCGTATTTTGGACTTAGTCATATAGAGTATTTCAAGCCCCACCCCTAAATGTAGGGCTACAGAGCACATCTACTAACTCGATCTTTCGATCTTATGTTCGACATAGGGGTAAGGAAACATGCTGATTCGCTTTTAGTTTTTTGCCAGACAAGTAGTTCGCCTGGAATTCGGCCGAAACCATAAATTTGGCAGAAGTAAGGCAGGAAGTTCTGGTCAATTTCATGAAAGTAGATATGACGTAGGCTCTAGGGGTATACACACATGCTGGATCCATATCTGAACTTGGTCTTCTCAAATGATCACCACTGGCCTAAATCTGTTTTTAAATTTTAATAGTAAAATGTTAGGGAGTCTGGCGAAGACTGGATATCTACAAGACCCCGCCTGGATCAAATATTCAGTTTTGGGGATCCCATCGAAACCTTTGGTCTTGTTCTCCTACCAAATCATTTGCATTTTTGCATATTGCAACACCGCGGACACCTTCTAGACCCGTCTCGACGAAAATGGGTGTCTGGAATCCGGAAGAAAAATCTGAAAGGTGGAGCCTGTCTTTCACCTATTTTTTGCAACAAAACGGTACACATATAAAACCAAGGCATTCCAACCAGTTTACAGAGTGACTGAGCCGTACCTCGGAGATTTGTGACGAAAGCTCATTAGGAGCCTGCATCTCCGTGGATTTGTTTTGCTCGGAAAATATTTCTGTCTATATTGTGTCTTAAAAAGAAAACATCTCTCGACGCCTTAGTACAGTCCTGCTTTCTTCATAATGCCGAAAAATTCCTCTTGGCTGACAGCACCATCGCCATCTTTGTCAGCTTCTTCGATCATTTCCTAAGAAGAAAAGAATAACTAAGGGCAAGTTCCGAAATATTGGAAAGCCGACCAACCAGTAAGATACAAAACAGAGCAAAATAACGCTAGGGAGTAGTGCCAAGACTTGGAAAAAGTGACGCACACTCGAACACCAGCGATACTAGCACCACTAGCGATAGCGAACGTCCCTACTGAAACTCAACCAGTCGTGCACCGGCGCTTGCTCCAATAAGTTCATATTCTGAACACAGCAAAAAAAAGATAAAACCTCCACTGTTTCCCTGATGTATGCAGATCGCGTCTTACCTTTACTAGAAAATTTTAAACTTGGAAGTTGGTCTTGCTTTAAATGCCGCAAGCGAAGTGGGCAGCGCTATGACTACGGCCCTTTTGCGAAGCATGGAAAGCATAAGTTTTCGCGCTACTCCGTAGTGTTATTTTGCTCTGATCCAAAACGTAAAAGACAGGACACGTAGCTTATGAGTTCAGTCCGTCCGACTGTCCATCTACTGGTACGAGTCGGCGAGAGAGTCGGCTGCACTGGGATGCGAGTCGGTGTAACAATCTAAACTACCAACCAGCGGGAGACTTTAAGGAAGTTGTCTTACTGTAGTTTTAATATGCGATGTGGAATAACACAAAGTAAATTAATTCATTTATTGATTTGGGGACACTCCCGGAAGATGTTGCGAAGATCCTGCTCGTCTTGTGTTCGCCAGCACTTCTGCAGCAAACGATCTGTTCCTCTGTGTAACAGCCTGTCTGAATCAACTGTCACCAGCGGCGTCACGTAGGGGGGCGAACGAGCCCCCCCCCCCCCCGATGTTGTCGGCCAGTCGGTAAAAAAAAATAGCCAAGTTGGCGCGAAGCGCCGCGATTTTTCGTAGAAACAGTCGATTTGTTTCTTCGATATAGCGATCGGAATTTCTGTCCGTCCGTCGGTCGGTCGGTCCGGATTTTGCTAGTTCGGGCACTTCCACATAAAGCTAGGACGATGAAACTTGGCAGGCATATCAGGGACCCCAAATGATTAAGTTGGAAATAGTCAGTTCCTCGATCCAAGCATCATGGGGGGAGTGGAGGGAGGGGGAAACCGGAATCTCGAGGTATTTATAACTTTTGAACGGGTGGTCGGATCTTAACGAAACTTGATATCTGGAAAGAACTCGTGCCTCAGACAACCCACTTAAAATCCGGACCGGATCCGGTGACTTTGGGGGGAGCTGGAGGGTGGGGAGGGGGGAAACCTTGGGGAAGGCTATGAGTGAAGGGATCGGGATGAAACTTGCTGGGAAGAGCAAGCAAAGTCCTAGACACATCATTGACATAACCGAACCGGATTCGGGGACTGTGTGGGAGTTAGGGGGGGGGGTCGGAATTCTGGTGATCCCACGAGTGCGGTACTCCTGATGTACTAGGACGACGAAACTGGGCTGACGTATCAAGGATTCGAACACACTGACTTGAGAATGGTCGTTTGAATGATCTGGCGATTGTGGGGGGAGTGGAGGGAACGGGAATCCGAATCTAGTGGCATTCATACCTTTTGAACGGGCGATTCGATTAGAATGAAACTTTGGAAGTGGAAAGAGGTGTCGTCTCAGATGTTCCGTGTAAAGTCCGGACCGGATCCGATCCTTGTGGGGGGAGTTGAAGGGGGCACGGGAATTTTCATGAAACGCTTAGCGTCGACGGATCGGGATGGAATTTGGTAGGAAGAACAAGCACAAGCCCTAGATACGTTCTTGCCAGAACTAGACCATATCGGAGTTCTCTGGTAGGAGTTGGACGGGGTGTCCCAGAATTCCGGTGATCTCGAGTTAGGATACTTCCAGATGTGCTAATATGATTAAACTTGGCAGCATATTAGTGACCCACCCAAATAGACTTAAGGACCTGACACAATGCCTTAGGAAAACTTCCGTTTCTGGATCAGTTTCCCTATTTCTGCGAGTAACTCTTTCCTAACTTCTAATTTTGAAGTAAAGAATCCTTTGGAAACTTTGAGTTGTAAATTGCAAAACTTTCATAAAAAGGCTGACAACATTCTTGTTCATCAAAACCTTTTACCTTTTTTTTTTACAAAAAATGCCTTGATGGTGTTTTTTATTTTGATTTTTTTTTGTCCTTTATATTTCATTATAGATTCAGTAAACTAATTTGTTTTTAGGATTCGTCAGCTGTTTATATCTACATAAATGTGTGTGAGTTTGGCTTATACATTGTTTCTTCAATTGGTATACATCACTCTTCAGTTAAATACATAACAATAAAATGAGTTTGAATGAATGAACGAATGAATGAATTTATTACGTGCAACCTAGTAAAAGGCATTTGCACAGTACATACAGAAACAATAAATACAGAGGTTACAAAATCTACAGCGGCAGCAAAAGATAAATACACGCAAAACAAGAAATACACAAAGAAACACGAAACGAACAACAAATTTACAACATTAGCTGGCGCATTGGGCAATGGGCAGGAAGGCGGTTGAATGATTGCAGAAGATGTTCGCTTATTTCTTTTAGCTTGACAGTTGGGTCCAAGACAAAAACCAACAACAACAAAAAACTCCTCAATGCCCAGAAATTGCATATTATAGGACTTAGAAAGAAGATAAAATTTGTTTTTTGTTAATATTGTATGTAATGGCTTCAAAGGATAAAGACTGATTGGTTGACTGATAGTAGCGTGTGAGCACACGATCAGGATTTCCCTGCCGGATTTTCTTACTTTATCATTAGGATAAAAAAATCTCAACTTTTCCCTGCGGAAGTGGTAAGGGCAAAATCCGGGCAGGAATTCCAGTTCGGGAGGCTCCAACCCTGACCGTGTGTTCGCACTATGAACTGGAACCAAGTGACGCACCTTCAATTCTTCCTCGCTGATATCCTCCCCCAGCTCCTTGGCAATTCGTATCAAATTTTTCAGAGTAATTTTTCCTGAATTATCTTCGTCGAACAGCCGGAAAGCTCGCTTCACTTCTTCTTTGGACTCGTTGCAGGCGACCTTGGATGCAACCAGGCGACTGAACTGCTCCAGGTTTAAGAACCCTAAGAATTTTATAATTAAAAAAAAAAATTAAAGAAGACGTACCCTGGTCTGGCCCATGGAATTTAAAATTAATTGCTAATAATATATTCAAATAATAATTTATAATATGGGATACAAATTAAATTTTGCTGTTTGAATTTTGGACTATGAAAAGTATTCGCAGTTATCGTGGTTGTGTCTGGTGGGTACGGATGGAATTTATATTTGTAGTTGTGATTATATACGGCTTTATGCATACGAAAAAAATGTACAAATCAGCAGAAATGATCAAAAAAACTCTTTTGATTGATAACTGGAATTCATAGAATAGTTTAAAGAGTTGAAATGGTGATTACAGTTTTGAAGTACAGACCATGTAAGATTTTTTTGTTTTGGAAAGAGTATGTTACGTTGAATAGTTTAAGAGAATATTAGGTCACGGAGTGGAGGAGGAGTAGGAGCTCAAAAAGTAAAAAAAAAAACTGATTTTCTTGTAGAAAAGATGCTACGGGGGTTAAAAAAACAAAAAAAAAGAGCCCTGAAACGAAAGACCGGCAGGGAATTGGTCAAGACGAGGAAGTCGCTACGGGGCAAGTCATCGACCGGCTGACGTAACACATCATTCCAGTGATGATATCCCAGCTCAACTCGGGTGACAAGTATGCGCGATAACGCAGATTGCACAACCATCCATGAATGTTGATAAAGCCAAATATAAGTGAAGGCCATCTTCTTTCACATTGCCTATCAGCTAAATATTCACATGTTAAAACCTGATGCCATGTGTGTTTGTTTTTCGTCGGTTGAAGATACTGACGGAAATGGCGAATGGAAATACAGTAGACGTATGTTTTTGTGAACAGTTACTTTGATGTCAACGATACAGTTTTGCGCTAAATGGTAGAATAAAGATCCAAAATACCTATTCAGGTGTTTTCGGACGCCCTTTAATTACCTATTTTGGCTAACTGGTAGTTAGCTTCAAGGCGTTTTTCCGTGCTCCCAAACAGTTTGTGGGTCGACTGTGGCTCGAAAAGAGTGTTTCCGCGGTCTTTCGTGCGACCCACAAGTGTGTTTCCGCGACCAACGAGATTTTCGTGGCTCGCTTTGTGGCTCAAATTCGACAAACAACTGGCGAGGTATTGTCGATTTTGTGGCTCGATTCTGGCGGGAAAGCCAAATTAAGCAGCAAAATAGTGTCTAAGCAATAAAGCTAACTACATTTTCAAGCATGTAGACTTAAAACTGAAGATGCTTTTTGTACAGAATGGTAAGGAAATAAGCCTGGAGTTTTATTTATTGAGATTTTACATGAATTTTCTTTTTATTTTTAGATATCTGAAATTACCGCCAAAAAATAGACCAGGGCGTTTCCTTGAGTTTCAACTAGTGGCTCGACTGTGTGGCACACAATCGTGTTTCCGCGACAAACGCTCAGAAGTGTGTGGCCCACAACTGTGTCAAGGAAAAAGGCCTTTAGACAGAGCACGTGCATGAAAATGGCAAAGTCCAATGTCAACAAACGTTCACATAAGCATACCTCTACTGTACATAAGGTGACGTCGTCTTCTACCACAGAGCCTGCCAAATAAATATGCCACATGCTAAAAGCCGTAGCCGCGTGTAGCATATGTTTGTTTTTTTATCATCGGCTGACAAAACGGTGATACTGACTGAAATGACGAATGAAAATATGTAAGGTGATGTTGCCTTCTTTCACACAGCCTGCCACCAACTAAATATTTCATTTGTTAAAAGCTGCCACCACGTTTGTTTGTTTACCATCGGTAGATGATACTGAGCGTGTTCCACCCTACTTACCGTAGTTACTACGCATGACGTCACGAATTCTGGCTTTTTGCCGTCAAGGCTGGAACGATTTTTCTATTTTCCAGCAGGATATCATGCCACAGGCGAATCCGACCAATCACGTTACAGAGATGCGTAGTTACTACGCTCCCGAGCATGGTAAGCAAATAGTAACTATTAGTTACTATTTCGAGAAGGTTGGAACGGTCAGAGTAGTAACTTTTCGTGAGGATGGAACGGAAATAGTAACTAGTAGTAACTATTGTTAGAAGGGTGGAACACGCTCACTGATCAATGGAAATATATAGAAATAGATAGAGAAATAGTAACTAACAGTCACTATTTGCTTACCACGCTTGGGAGCGTGGCAACTACAGATCTCTGTGATGTGATAGGCCGGATTAGCCCGTGGCACGATTTTTTCGTGAAAATAGAAAAATGCGTTACTGCCTAGACGCCAAGAAGCCAGAATTCGTGACACCATTACTGTTGGGCGATATTTGGATTTTTCGATAGATCGATATTTTCACTTTCGACATTCGATATATCGATATTTTAGTACCATGTTTAGCTATATTACATGTCTCGTTTCTTCAAAATTTAAGGACAAAATTGTCATGAAAAAGCATCTTATATCAACTCAAACTTCGAATAAGTAAACACTGAACATATTGCTCCAGTTTTGAGTACATAAATGTAAATTATGTCGGATTATTTACAGTAATTATAAATATAGAAATATAGTTTTCGATATCGATATTTGGGTTTCGATATTCGATATCGATATTTGGTCCGATATATCGTTATCAATATCGAATATCGCCCAACATTAGGCACCATGCGTAGTATATTACGGTAAGTAGGATGAAACACGCTCATAATTGAAGGTCATCGTCTTTCAAAGAGCCTGCCAAGTGCCAAGCAAAGTTAGCGTTCCAGCGAGTTATTACAAGTTTTGATGATAGGAGGGGCGAGCGCCGTATTGTGATAGTTACAACGCTCTCTGAAACGAAAATAATAGCAACGCGGACATACGTCCTCACTCTTACGGGAGTTCCTGCAGAAGCGATAATTGGCCATATTCCTGTTCAGCGCTTCCAAGAGGACTAGTTTATGTTAATCCCCCTATGCCTCACCATCAGCACTTGGATCAGACATGGTAAAATAGATCCACAGGTTAATGAGTGGAAAATCTGTCATCTGCGTCCCAGGTAATGGAGGTTTTGCATATGTCTCAGCAGCAGAAAGTGAAAGTGGCCCACCACCCCATGGATTCGACTTTTTACTATGTCTCCACAAGTGTTGGTTATGAGACAATGGGGGACTAACAGAAACTAGTCCACTTAGAGCGCTGAACCGTAATATGGCCAATTAGTGAGCGTGTTCCATCCTACTTGCCGTAGTTACTACGCATGACGTCACGAATTCTGGCTTTTTGCCGTCAAGGCTGGAACGATTTTTCTATTTTCCAGCAGAAAATCATGCCACGGGTGAATCCGACCAATCACGTTACAGAGATCCGTAGTTACTACGCTCCCGAGCGTGGTAAGCAAATAGTTACTATTAGTTACTATTTCGAGAAGGTTGGAACCGTCAGCGTAGTAACTTTTGGTGAGGTTGGAACGGAAATAGTAACTAATAGTAACTATTGTTAGAAGGGTGGAACACGACCAGTCTCACAGCTAACGCCCCTGGGGAGCATCATTGCGTGACCTCGGTGTTTGTTTTGATACTCAGCTAAAGTTTGAAAAGCACGTTTCGGAAATTGTGAAAAATGCAAATTATCGTCTGTTAACCCTGAAAAGAAGTTTTAGTAAGTTCAATCTCCGTAATTTTCTGTTGTTATACAAATCCCTGGTGCGCCCTATCGTTGAATACAACACTTCAGTCTGGTTTCCTTTAAATGTGACCGATGAAAACAGAGTCGAAAAAGTTCAGAGAAGGGCGACCAGGTTGATCCCATACCTTCAACATCTTCCATATTCACAGCGGCTTACTAGACTTCAGCTCCCATCGTTAAAGTTTCGAAGGCGTCGTAGTGACGCCATTTCGGATAATTAAAGGAGTAGATGATCTTGGCCCCAATACATTTTTCAAGTTCAGTCACTACCATGCAACTCGCCAACACCCTTATAAACTGTACCCTCCGAAGCCACATAAGAAAATTGGTCAGTGTTCATTCGTCAATAGGGTAACTGAGCCGTGGAATAGTTTGCCAGCAGAAGTTATTGATTCAGGCAGTATCCAAACATTTAAGCGTGGGCTAGTCGACACACCATTTTACTCAGTTGCTTTTGTAGTTTGAAAATTTGTTTACTTTTATAGTGTGTCAGTTTCTGTGTGTAAGGTGTATCTGATCCGTTTGTACTTATGTAGTAGTGGCGACAAGCTAAAAGCTTAACGCCAAATGTTATAATAAATAAATAAATAAGTAAACTGTAACGATCGTACCAGTCGTGGAATGAAAATAATAAGAGGGAGGAGGTTATTTACTTATTACGTCGCTCTGTGGAATGGCAATAATAATAAAAACAGTAACGATCATAACTAATAATAAGTCGCTCTTGAAGTCGCTGGAACGCTACCTAAATATTCCACGTGATAAAAGCAGTCACTACGTGTGTTTGTTTATCATCGGCCAGATGGCAATGACGTAATCCTCGAAAGACGATTTAAGGAGGGTTTTCGCGAGATCTCGGAATCACTTTCCGGCGAGCGAAGCGCATCGCGAAAACTGTGGGAAAGTGAATCCTGGAATCACTTTCAACTTTCCCGCTGGACTGATCGCGAAAACTCATGGAAAGCTGATATCGCCGAGAAAATTTTGAATTACAAACTTTCTCGAATTCACTGAACGGTTCTTTGATTCTCATGTTTTACATCGAAGTGTAAACGTCACGATTGCCATTTTTTTTAATTTATTAGTGACAGTTGCACTGTTTTTCTCCACATCATTGAAATTCCCGCCGAAAGATTCAACTTTCCGCGGAGCTTTCCACTAACCTCGTGGAATCACTTTCCAGGAAAGCTGCTTCGGTTTCCAAAGCGCGAAAACCGGGTTGGAAAGTTCGGCAACTTTCCGAAGTCGCGCGAAAACCATTGGAAAGTGGTTCCGACTTTGCTTTCCAGCTCGCGAAAACCCTCCTTTACCTGGGTTTTCAGTGTTGGTGTTCTTGATCTCTTTCAAGAGCTCTTGCAGCTCCTCCTTCTTCGGCTCGAATCCCAGTGCTCGAAGGGCTGACTAAAAAAAATATTTTAATGTTAGGTGGGTATCAAAATGCGCTGTTTTTACTTAGAGCGTGTCCGAAAGCTCGGAAACGAACGAAAATGCTGAATTAATTCAGCATTTTATGCAGTATTTCGCTTTCGGACTTAAATTTTCGCTCAGTTAATGCAGCATTAATTCAGCATAAAATTCATCGAAAAATTCAGCGAAGATGCTAAATTTTACGCTGAATTTTCAAGAAGAAACTGGGGAGCTGGCGATAAGGCTAAATTTCGGAATTAGAAGTGTCAGTGAAGAAATAAAGAACGTGTCCGAAAGCTTTTAGTGCTGTAAATGCTGCATTTAATGCTGCATATAAGGTAAGAGCTTTCGGACGAAAATAAAAATAAAAATGCAGCATTTACAGTCCTGAAAGCTTTCGGACACGCTCTTAATACCAAACTCCTCTCTGTATTATGATTACACCAACAATCTCTAAATTGTGTCGTAAACACCTAAAATAAGACCAAAGGTTTCGATGGGATCCCAAAAATTTAATATTTGATACAGACAATTGGGTCTTGTCTTCGCCAGACACCTTGAACATCTTTACTATTAAAATTTAGAAACAGATTAAGGCCAAATAGCTAATGATTTGAGAAAACCAAGTTCAGATATGCATTCACCATGTGTATAACCCTATAAGGCATATCTATTTTGACGAAACTGATCGAAACTTCCTGCCTTACTTCTGCCAAATTTCCGGTTTCGGCCGAATTCCGGGCGAACTGCTGCAAAAAAAAATTAACAAGTAATGACCATTGTAATATTATTTTTTATTACTTATTTCAAAATATAGCCAACTGGGGCTGCTACACAACGACTCATTTTATATACACTAAAAAGAGAAAAGGACAAAAAAAATATAAATATTCTTTGAGCCCAAGCTGACTTTGAAACATTTACACAAACCTGACAGGTTTGTTTCCTTCCCGAAGTTGAACCAGAGGATTGACAGCCTGACGAGGACCCTTGCCAAAAAGGGCCGAAATATCGCTGATGAAGAATCGTAGCTGACGTACCCGTTGTAAACATTGTTTGAATAAAAAAAAAATATGCTGAAGGCACGCAGTCTCCAACAAACAAAGTACTCAAAACTCAATCAGGATGGGTCGAACCCACTCAATCAGGATGGGTCGAACGCACAGTAAATTTCTTTCACCCAAGCCTGCCACAGAGGCAGAGACAGGCGCATTTGCGGACCACACAGAATCACCAGCAGAGGATTGCTCGACGCCAGAATTCGAGACTGGAGAGAAAGAACGGAGGAACGACGGATTTCAGGGAGAGAAGGGACTCCCTCACCAACAAACATACCCGAAGCACTACGGTTCCATCGAAACCCATGTTACCACCGGAAAGAGTTGTTATACAAGACGCGAAAGGTCTTTTCGCGCTTGTGAGATTGGTTTGTCACAAGAGAGTAACAATATAGTTGGGAACAGTAATTCTGAAAAGGAACGTCTTGACAGACGCATTGCAGGACCCAAACCTACGAATAAGAAGATTCGCTCTAGCGCTCAGTGACCTTGCTAAAGCATCAACATGGTAATCATCATTCAGCGTTGGCGTAAAAATAAATCCAAGATACTTAAAAGTATCCACGAATTTCAGTGTCTGGACAGACAGCAGAACGGGTGGAGGCTGAACCAGCTTCAGGCCACGTGGGACGAATGCCATGCAAAGGGTTTTTTTCGTGTTGAATATCACGTCATGTGCCGAAACAAACACATCACCAACTTTCACCAACTCATTTAGGGCATGAATGGTAGTAGCCATCACCACCAAATCATCCGCATTACTAATGTTATTAAAACAACTACCCTGGATAAAACAACCTACCCCTGCATCAGCAAGCGCACTATTTCATTCATCCACATATAAGTTATAAAGGAGTGGGGATAGTACTCCTCCCTGCCTAACACCATTTAGGACACGAATGGGGAGCTAAGCAGCCCATCCCATTTCACATAAAATCTTTGGTTTTTAAACCAACATGCAAGGGTTAGTACAATACGGGGGTCTACTCCCCTATCATGCAACTTACGAAGAAGTTTCTCGTGGTTAACACGGTCAAAAGCAGCCTTTGCGTCAATAAAACAAGCAAATACGGGGGTTGAAAAAGCCCAAAAATATTCCACCACCGATTTTAGTCCGAATTCACAAAATTCAGTAGAGGTCTTTGACTTAAAGCCAAATTGGTAAGCTGATGACCGTATTTGAGGTTCGACAATCCCATACAGGCATTTTTCAAAAACCTTAGATATCACAGCCGCCAAAGCCATAGGTCTACAGTTAGTAATACTACTAAGATCCAGCACCAAGGATCTGGGGATAGGTACTAGACAGACCTCCGTTAGACCATCAGGGGCAAAACCATGAGCCAGAAAACCATTAAACAGAGCGGTGAGCATGCAAACTAGCATCGGTCCTGCATGCTTCAGGTGATTAGCAGTCAACCCATCCAATCCACCACTTTTACTACCAGACATCCCAGACACCACCTTGACAACATCCTCGCATGTTATCAGCTGCGTATCGGTTTTAGAAAGGGTGGCACCAAGAGATAGCTCCATCGGACCAGTATAAGACGGCACTGACGAAAACACCTCGCCAAAATGCCTTCCCCAGAGCTCAGCATTCTGGATACTACCAGTGAGTTGAAAATGTCAGCCTGGAATAGGTTCATCCTTGCACATCTTTTCAACGTCTTCTTTTTTTATTTTTTTTTCTATCCTTGCTCGAAATGGGTAGCTAGATTTAGAACTAAAAACATATCATTTTCCTGCCGGACAAACAGTCTTCCCGGAATCCGGCCAAAGCCGGAAAGTTTGTTCAGTTATCTGAAGTTGATTAGATGCTCGATTTAGGAATAAGAAGACATGCCGGACAGTTATATGAGAATCATTTTGTCGCCACGAATCCGGCTGAAATCGGAAAATTTCTAAAAGTTGAAGTTTTATCTGAAGTTGATTAGAGGGTCCACATAGGGGTAAGGAGATACACTGAATCCGTTTTTGAACTTCAATTTTTTGCAAGACAAGTAGTTCGCCCGGAATCCGGCTGAAACTGGAAATTTTGCAGAAGTATCAGGCAGGAACTTTCGTCAAATATGACGCAGGCTATAGGGGTAAACACACATGCTGAATCCACATCTGAACTTGGTCTTCTCAGATGATTACCATTTGCCTTAATCTGTTTCCAAATTTTATGAGTAAAGTGCTCAAGGAGTCTGGCGAAGACTGGACCTCTATAAGACCCGATTGTCTGGATGAAATATTAAGTTTTTGGGATCCCATCGAAACCTTTGGTCTTGTGAAAAACGGCGCATTCATTCTTGAAACATTTTGCGTCCGGCCGTCGCGTCAGACAACGGGGCTGGATAGGATTGACAAGCGTTAAGAAGAAAATCGCTAATTTAACGTGGTAAGTAATGGTATTTTCGCAAAAAATTAATGATGAAAAAGTCGTTTTTAGTAAAAGTTGTGCTTTAACAAAGACGATCTACTACTATTTCTTCTTTCACTTAGTAGCCTATTGAATTTCGGGTATCAGATGTATGATGGTTATAATTAAAACTAAAAAAATCATGAAAATATGGAGGCAGAAACAGGGATCAACAGATTGATATTCTGTGATATTTTGTAATAAATAAATCCTAGACTGGTACCACGGCCAAGGGCTCCAAGCTTTCATTTTTCGGTTTATTTAAAACAAGAGCTACGACCTCATTTGGCACTTCTTACGAGCAGGTGGTGTGAGAAGCTCGAAAATAAATCTGAGCATTTTTCCGAAAATTCCGGTACCCCTCCCCTCCCTCTTTCAACCGGATTTCGGACGAATTATATGACCCGGTGAAAAATTATTGTCATATACAGACTCAGCGTCTCCTTAGCGCGAAATCTGTCATCAACTTCAAATAAAACTTTTGCTTTTAACAAATTTTCCGGTTTTGGCCAGATTCCGGGCGAACTATTTGTCCGGGTAGAAAATACTTTTCATACAAGTGTTCAGCATGCCTTCTTACTCCTAAATCTGTCATCTAATCAACTACAGGTAAAACTTTTAATTTTAGTCAACTTTCCGTTTTTTGCCGGATCCTGGACGAGCGACTTGCCCGGCGAGAAAATGGTTTCTATCATCGTATTCATTATGTCTTCTTACCCCTAAATCAAATATCTAATAAACTTCAAATAAAACTTTTACTTTTGACCAACTTTCCGGTTTTTGCCGGATTCCGGACGAACTACTTGTCCGGCGAGGAAACGGTTTTCACCATGGTGGTCAGCATGTCTTCTTACCCCTGAATCGAACATTTAATCAACTTCAAATGAAAATTTTACTTTTAACCAACTTTCCGGTTTTTGCCGGATTCCGGGCGAACTACTTGTCGGACGAGAAAATGTTTTGCATATTCGTGTTCAGCATGTCTTCTTACTCCATAATCGACTATCACATTAGCTGTTTAAAAATATTTTGTTTGTGCCTTAATCTGAACCCCCTCCCCCACGCCTAAATATAGGGCTTCAGAGCCCATCTACGAACTTGACCTTACACTTGACCCAAAGAACCTAAACACCAAGTTTCATCAAAATATCTCATTCCCGTCGAGAGTTATCGTGCTGACAGACGGACGGACAGACGGACAACTTTTGCGATGTCATAGGTATCCCTCCACTTACGTTTTGGGATCCCAAAAATACCCAATTTTTCTGGATTTACCCCTCCCTCCACTCCCCCCCCCCCAGATGTTCGGATCGGGGAAGTGACTAGTTCCAACTTAATTATTTGGGGTCCTTGATATGCCTGCCAAGTTTCATCGTCCTAGCTTATGTGGAAGTGCCAGAATTAGCAAAACCTGGACAGACCGACCGACGGACGGACAGAAATTGTGACCGCTATATGGCACTTGGCCGAAAGGCAAGTGCCATAAAAAATACACATAGATCGTGGCTTGAAGCCAAACGCCGTTTTGAGTGAGTCAAGGTAGAAAGTTAAAATGTCAATGTACAGACTTTGTACAGTCTAAGATAAAATCAAGAACAAAATAAATATAACATAATACTATATCGAATACATAGTATATATAGTAATATATTGTAAATATATTAAAGGTTAACTTCAGACATTGAGGTTGATATCGGAAAATAATACCGAGACGGTCATTGAAAATAACCTAACCGAGCCGAAGGCGAGGTAGGTTGTGAAAAACATCTACCGAGCCGAAGGCGAGGTTGATATTTTTAAATGGCCGTCGAGGTTGTTATTCTGATATGAACTGAGATAGAGGTATGTTAACTATTATAACTTTTTCGAACAGAATATTTTTATAAGTAGGTCTTACTCTTCTTTGCTAATGGAGTAGGGAATTTTATTTTAGTAAAGTAGCAACCCAAGCCTACTGTTGACCTACTAAAATGACTACTGTTGGGACCTAAGCACTTTAGTTTCTACCAATACAGCCTTTTACTTGTTTGGCGATTCATAGGCCATCTAGCGGTCATGAAAACCTACTCTAGATCTACAAAAATGACTATTCTAGGGGTCGTGGAAGTAAAATGTAAACAATAGCAAACCCCATCCCACGTGTTGATAATTCCAGAACAAAGACAGTGATCAATGCTGAATAACTAGCCTTTGGAAAGTAAGGGATAGTAGGATGTTGTTTCAGTTGACAAGCTGTATTTTCAGTGGAAATCTGATTGTGTTAAAGCACAACTCTTACTGGAAATGAACTTCTCACTATGAAACGGATCAGAAAAATGTTTCTCGAAAATACCATTACTTTCCATCTGAATTGAGCAATTTTCTCGTTAGCGCTTGTCGATTCTATCCAGCCTTCCTGCTCTCCGACGCGGCGGCTGGGGGCAAAACATTTGAAAACCGAACATGCCGTGGTTAAAAAGTAGGAAACTAACCAAATAAAAGAAGTCAAAAACAGAAGATGCTCATATCCTTGCGTGTTAAAGAGTTGCCAGAAGACGTTCAAGATTCTGACAAACTTTGCGTTCTGTAGCCGGCAAAACTCGGCACGGCCGAGAAAGTACTAAAAATTCGTAGGTACAAAACGAAACAATGAAGAAAGGTGGTGATTTTAGAAGCTTATAATTCCATAAGGGAGCTAGGTATATTATAAAAGGCAGAATAAGCAAGAGGGATCCTTTAAGGTATGACCTAGGGAATAGGCTGGTTGCCTATGAGAGTAAGATTTTCTGTAATTTTTCAATGCTGAATAACTAGCTTTTGGAAAGCAAGGGATAGTAGGATGTTGTTTCAGCAGTTCAGTTGACAAGCTGTATTTTGAGTGGTAATCTGACTGTGACAAGCTATGACCTAGGGGCCCTAGAGCATATCCTGGTTGTCTGATAGAGTAAAATGTTCTGTCATTTTTCAACGTTTGTTTATTTCTTATTTTATTTTTATATAATTTTTAAGTATTTTTTTGTGTTTTTTTACTGAAAGTATTTGATGAAAAGTGCTCGATGAACATCTGCGGAGGCTGTTATGGCTTCGTATCAGCCTCTCTGGAGGATGATACGAGGTAAATATTCTTTGAGCCCAAGCTGACTTTGAAACATTTATTCAAACAATGTTTACAACGGGTACGTCAGCTACGATTCTTGAAAAATCGTAGCTGACGTACCCGTTGTAAACATTGTTTGAATAAATGATACGAGGTCCTAACAACCTCCACAAAAGTAATTGTCATAAAATAACTTCCTGTGGGACATAGGAAGATATGCATTGCATACCTGTTCGAGAAAAGTTATAACAGAATATTATCGAAACTTCGTCCATTCCTCCCGCCCAAGCTGACTGCGAATCATTTTTTATGGCGAGTCCAACAGGTATGATTACACTGTAAAAAGTTTCTCCGAATAAGGATGCAGTATTTGCTACTGGGATTAATCTTGTCCCTATTGGGATAAAATTAATCCGAATTAGGGATAATCTTATCTCAATAAAGACAAGAGTAATCCCAGTAGTAAATACTGTAGGGTTTTTTTTTACAGTGTACGAATGACGAATAAATCAGCTTAGAAATATCTACATTTCATGTCCGATTAGTTGAAATATCTACAAAAAAAATCTCAGCTGACTTATCCGTTTAGCACCAATTTATTCCTCGAGTTAGGGAATAACGGAAAGAAAAAAGATTGATGACGAAAATGCAGAGGAGTTTCCTAACGACGGTTTTGTTGAAACAGCGTAGATCTTCAGCTTTAGTTTAGCACTGAATTGGTCTGAAATACGAAAATATGGTTACGAACAGGTTTGAAAACCCGACGAAAATGCGTTGCTCCCGAGGGGCTACCCATTCCCGGCACCTGTTGTACATCCTATCCTGGCACCGACCAAATCAGCGTTACCGGCACCGGTGCGGTATATACATTGGGTGAGTTTGTTTCTAAACATGTTGATTCTAACGTTCTAACATTTGACAACCGGTACCGACACCGGCTGGGCACCGCGGCACCGGGCACCTGCTGTACACTAGAATCGAGAGTGGGCAACCCCTCGGTTGCTCCACTGTTCCGCTACTACTAAATAGCGAATTTGCGTGAAACATCTTTCAAACTTGTTGTATCTCTATGTAATTACGTAATAACGAGAAGTCGCCCATACGTAAAGATCTATTCGGCCATGCTGACTGCGAATGATAGTTAACTTCGCTAAACGGATACGTCAGCTGAATTTATTTGAGCGACATTTTGGCGCTTCTTGACAAGGGTCCTCCTCAGGCTCAAAACTAGAAACTTTTCTAGCTTTAAAGGCACAGAAAACTTGACTACGCAACTTTCGGCCAACAAACCGACCTTGGGGCTTAGATAAAGATACAGGGACTAATTGTCGACAGGACCCCCCCTCTTTGTTATCTCGAACCCCCTCCTTAGTGTTCCCAAAGCTAGCTGGCAGGCCCTTGCCCCTTCTGCACTGTAATTATGCACTTATGCACTGTAAAAGTTGGCCTTTGGCCGTGTTGACTAACAGATCGGTATAGTAGTCAAGAGGTCGTGCGTTGGATTCCTACTCCCGGCACACAAACCTTTTGCTTTTTTTTCTACTAACTCAAAAGTCGAATTCTCGGAAACTGCCCGGAAACTGCAATGGTCGTAACGAGAATTTTTCTTACTCTCAATATAGACTCAGGGTACATTCTTGATATGTCAGCTAGCTCCCCGAGTCAAGTTCGAGTCAAGTTTTCTGTTCCTTTTAGTCCAAGGAGGGACCTTGCCAAGAAGGGTCGAAATATCACTGGAACAAATTCAGCTGACGTATCGATTAGCGTCGGCCATATTCTCAATGTAACTACGAGCAGCAAACTGCGAAAACCCAAAAATCCCTCAAATGAGTTGCAATAATCATAAAATTCAGATACGACATACAAAAGTAGTCTGGCTTTTCAGTTAAACTTTAAAGGTTACCTTTAAATTCTTCAGTTCAATCTTCCCCGTCTTCTGTGCGTCGAAAGCCTCGAATACTTTCTCAACCTCCTTCAACTGATCGGAGAAACTCTCTTCCTTTGTCATGGTGGCGGATGGGTAGTTTCACCTCCTTTATCCAACTGTAGCTAAACAAAAACTAAACTAGACTGAAACTAAACTGAAACTAAAGGACCTCTCGCACTATTCGCTCTTCAACCTGAAGTATTTTAAAATATTTGAATACTTTAAAACTAGGCTGTGCTTTCAACTAATAACCCACGGTTTTGGTTGTTTTAAGCCTGTTCCGAGACCCATTGACTTATAGCGAAAACAGGGAAACAATTTACATAACCGGTTTTTCTGATGGAAAAACTTCTCGCAGACAACTGTCCGTGAGGACACATCGAAGGTAGCAAAACACGATGATTGAGAAAATCAGCGTGCTTTTGTTAGAGGGGTTAGAATGTACCGCATGAAACTGGGGTCTCTGGGTTTAGAAATATAATGCTTGTTTACTGAGCCAAAAGGCCATACAAGATTTAATACACTTCACAAATAAACTATTACACCTCTAGAAATACTATGCTACGTAAACTAAGCTAAATTTTCCTTCCTGAGATTAAATCCTTTAGTCACATATTTACAAACATCTAGGATACGTTTGGGGTTCGTAGATTTCAGGATACGGGGAAGCGATACCAGCCCACCCCCAACAAATGTTACTCTCAAATGCGAAAGCTCTTGGCACTCTAAGAGGAAGTGGTTCAGATCCTCCTCCTGCAACTTGCAAAGAGGGCAAAGGTAATTCTCTCTCGTGCCAGCTTTCCTCCTATTGAAAGTATGGAGTGATTACGGAAATAGGTTGCGTTAGTATTATAGGTAAGACAGGTCCTTTAACTAAACTCTGCTAGGATATACGTTTAGTCAAGAACAAATATGCACCTCCGTCTCCCTATCTCTCTAATATGAACATGCGGAGTCGAACAGAACACCGGAGGTAGGAACTACGCGGGACATCAAAATTCGCTATCTCTACAAACAGCTATATAGCCGTAAAGCCCCGCAGAAGAAATATCCAAAATAAAGCCGCGTTCACAAGCATGCCTAGCCAAGCACAGATGTCTAGGCACGTGCTCAGGCGTAGCCAGGCACCGAATTCTAGAGCCTGGAACTTCGTGCATGGCCCAAAATCTGTGCCTAGGCATTGTACGTGTCAAGACATCTGTGCTTGCCTAGGCATGCTTGTGAAGAGCCGATTGGTTGTCTGGACGCGCTGCAAGCGGGGTCTATCGCACAGTCCTAGTAGACGCTCGTTTTGGCAGAATCGTCGTCGCCTTTCATCGAATACAAATTATTAAAGCACACCTCCCACTATCTACAGTTTAAGTTCCAATATTCAAACTACTTGAATACTGTAAAACTAGAATCTGCTTTTAATAAATTATCAACGGCTTTAGCTGTTTAAGCCTTTTCTCAGGCACACTGACTTCTAGCAGAAACTAGGCAAAGTTAGAAGACCGGTTTTACGCATGATGGCATGAGACACGAATGCACGTCGGGAGCATAATCCGCATCGAAAATCGTGAATCTTGGCAAGTGCAAAGATTAATGAGGTATCGTTAGCGGGCTTAGAATGCAACATATCCCGGGCTAAAAAATGAATAAATGTAATTACAGAAAGCAGGTTCTCAGCGACCGGTCCTTTAATAAAAAATTTCATCATCCAGCTTATTTCTGACGAGAAATCATCCTTCAGAAACTGGTACAAATCACGTTCGTACGGTTTCGTCACCTGAATCGGTATGAATCGGCACTGTAGAATTTCGTCATCGAAAATCGCAAGAGGATTTTGAGTTCTACAGAGAATGAAGCATCTCTCACCCTTGAGTGCTTTGAAAATATTTATTATGCTTTAATCCATTCTTATATAACGTACAGATGTTCTGTTTGCTTACGTAATTTTGAGTCGAATTTTAAGAAAGTGCAGATTATGCAAAACAAAGCTCTTCATATTTTAGGGGAACGTCTGATTTGTTTTGATACGGTTAATTGTTTTAAGTCGTTATGTGTTTGCCGGGAAAAAAAGATATGGGAACACCAGATTGGACTATTTGTATTTAAGAGTATGAAATATTATCGCGAGTATATCGCGAGTATGAGACGAGAAATGTGAGTTTGTTGAGTGATATTGGATAGTCGTCAAGAGGTAGGTTTGTGTGAGGAACTCGGATATGAAGGTGTGGAATCATCTTCCGGAGATAATCAGGGAGTCGGAGAACCAGTTTTTATGGCACTTGCCCTTCGGCCAAGTGCCATATAGCGATCGCAATTTCTGTCCGTCCGTCGGTCTGTCGGTCGGTCTGTCGGTCCTGGTTTTGCTAGTTCGGGTACTTCCACATAAGCTAGGACGATGAAACTTGGCATGCATATCAGGGACCCCAAATGATTAAGTTGGAAATAGTCACTTTCCCGATCCGAACATCGTGGGGGGAGCGGAGGGATGGGGAATCCGGAATATTTTGGAATTTATAATTTTCCAACGGGTGATCGGATCTTAATGAAACTTGATATTTGGAAAGAGCTCGTGCCCCAGACGGTCCGATTAAAATCTGAACCGGATCCGGTGACTCTGGGGGGAGGTGGAGGGGGGGTGGCGGAAATCTTGGGAAACGCTTGGAGTGGAGGGATTGGGATGAAACTTGGTGGGAAGAATGTTCATGAGTCCTAGATAAGTCATTGACTTAACCGGACCGCATCCGGTCACTATCTTTGGGGGGGGGGGGGTGGAGGGCAGAGGAATCCGGGAAATTGAGAAGTGTGTAACTTTCGAACGGATGATCGGATTGTAATGAAACTTCATAACTGAATAGAATATATATCTATAATGTCCCGTTTAAAGTCTTGACCGGATTCGGTAGCCAGGGGGGAGTTGGGGGGGAGGGAGACCGGAAATTTCAAGAAACGGTTAGAATGGAGGGATCGGAGTGAAACTTGCTGGGAAGAACAAGCATCTGCTCTAGATAAGTCCTTTAGACCATTGTACTGGATCCGGACACTTATGGGGGGGGGGGGGTCTCGGAATTCCGGTGATGGTGGTTTCGGGGATTTTCACGATGAAACTTGGCAGGCATATCAGGGACCCAATCAAACTGACTTCAAAATAAAAAAAAAATCGATCAGATAATGGTGGGGGGAGTGGAGGGAGGGGAATCCGAAATTTTCAGTCATGCGTAATTTTGGAATGGGTGATCGGATTCGAGTGAAATTTAAGAATTCAACAGAGGACATTTCTCCGATGATTTTTTTCATATCCGGACCGGATCCGGCAACTATTGGGGGGGGGGGGCGGAAAATACGTGACCCGTTTAGAATGGAGGGATCGGGATGGAACTTTGTGGGAAGAACAAACAGATGCTCTAGGTAAGTCATTTGCTGAATCGGATTGGCTACGTGCACCGCGGGGGAGCTGGGGGGGGGGGGGGGGTGGACCGGAAATCTCGAGAAACGGTTAGAATGATGGTATCGGAGTGAAACTTGCTGGGAAGAACAAACATCTGGTCCATGTAAATCTTTTACATAATTTGACTGGATCCGAAAACTTGAGGGGGGGGGGGAGGAGGGGGTTTCCCGGAATTCCGTTTTTTGTGGGATTTTCACGACGAAACTTGGAAGGCATATCAGGGACCCGGTCAAACTGACTTGGAATAAAAAAAACCCTCGATATGATAATCTTGGGGGGGGGAGTTGAGGGAGGGGAATCCGAAATATTGAGTCATGCGTAACTTTGGAACGGGTGTTCGGATTCGAGTGAAATTTAATAATTAAACAGAGGACATTTTTCTCTTGTGACCTTTTTCATTTCCGGACCGAATCCGGCAATTATTGGGGGGAGGGCGGAAAATACTTGACCCGCTTAGACTGGTGTGATCTGGATCGAACTTCGTGGGAATGACAAACAGATGCTCTGGATTAATCATTTACAGAACCGGATTGGCTCCGGTTATTGTGGGTGGAGTTGGAGGAGGGGGGGGGGTCTGGGATTCCGGTGATCGCGCCTTAAGGTACTTCCAGATGTGCTAGGACGATGAAACTTCGCTGGAATATTGGAGACTCAACAACATTTGCTTAGAAATTGCTACTTCCCAAATCCGATTATTCCTTAAAGTATCAATCTTGACCGCAAAGTACAAAAAATACTTTTAAGCAATATATGCATTTTCGTGATGCCCATCAGCCCATTAGCAGTTTTGCCTCAAGGGTTTTGCTGACAAATGAAGTTCCAGCTCCCTTATAGCGCGCATCTCAACCGCAAAGTCGAAACTTACTTTTGATCAATCAAATCATCTTGACCCATGCAAGTGCCATATGAGCTTACAGCTCTTGTTGTTTAAAAGTAGACTGAATTTTTTTTTTTTTTTATAGTTAGGTAAATGTGGAAAATTTATTTGGTACTTGAGGTAGAAGAAAAGTGAAGGTTAAGACGAGAAATGTGTTTTATCGTTTTGTTACGAGTGAGTGAAAGTTCCACCCGCACAGGACACGGTTGTGCCCTTCTTGGGAGCGTTATGTTTGTTTCTTCGTCTAAGTAATGTTGAAATTAAAATGAACTGAACTGAACCGAAAATTGAATTCGGTAGGTTATGATAATAATAAGTATTCTTAGATATAATAATTACTGTATTAACTCGGCAGATCATGAAAAGTCATTGTGTTGCGAGAGCAACACTTTGGTTTTGTCTCGTTTTTTGGGATCCAAAAACGTAAGTGGAGGGCAGTGCTTCCACTCGCGGCGCTCCCAAAATAAGTAAGTAATAGTAAGTAATTTATTTATGACCCGCCATTTTGAAAAGGCGGAGTAAATGACAAAAGTAAAGAAAACAAACAAAACACATATATACACACAGAAAAAGACACTTAATTTTTAATCTTCGGTCAGGAAGCAGTGGACGACATCGTGTGCTGGTTGGGCCTTGTTGTCCATGAGTTTTGAAAGTGATGACGAAACATCCAAAAGGGTAACACTTGCGTCTTGAATTTTGAATTTCTCCGTCAATGTATGGTTATGACATAATTTCGACAAGTGGAGCAGGTGCTTTGCATATTTAAAATAACATGATCTCATCTTTTTAATCTCCTTCTTTCGCAGAACATGAGTGACGCCAGAACGAAATAGTATAGAAGGAGCGCAGAAGGTGCTGTACAAATTTCCCAAAGCTTTACGATTATAGCGCCCCCGGTTGGGGACGATGCGCCCATAGGCGCTACGGATCGACTTATAAACTTCTTGAACAACCGATGAGCAAAATTTTGACAACGAAGATTTGAATGTTATGCCGAGCCACCGTAGAGAGTCTGTTGATTTGACGATGAACGATCCAAGAGATATAGAAGCTTTAGATGCACTCGAACAATTTGACGAAGGGTTGAAATGCAGGTACTCACATTTTGAAAGGTTAACTTCAAGGCCAATTTTCAGAAGTTCTGACGACAGCTTACTTACATTTTTTGTGAGTGTGGATCGGCTACGGCTTACTAAGAGCAAGTCGTCCGCATAGGCTATGTAGCTGAAGGCATAGTCTTTATAGAAGTAAGCAGGAAGCAAATAATCGAGACAAGAAGATATGGCCGATTTGAAGATGTAGGGAGATAAGACTCCCCCTTGGCGAACACCAGTTCGGACAGAAATAATCTCTGACAAGCTACCTTGCCATTTGAACCTTACTGAAGAATGACCATACCAAAATTTTAACAGATGGACGACAGACAGATTCACGCCAGAAGTAATGAGAGAAAATAGGGCCTGAGAATGCGTTATATTGTCAAAAGCACCAGCTATATCTATAGAACATATATGTATAGAAGACTTGTCGCGGGTAGCCTGTTTCATCATTTTTGTCAATATGTGATGAGCATGCGCACAACTGGCGCTCGAACGGAATCCAAACTGCATTGAACCAAAGCTACATTTTTCAACTAGTTCTGGAAGAAGGACGTATTCCAGGATTTTGCTTATGGTACAAGAAACTGTAATTGGTCGATAGCTTTTGCAAAGGTCCGCGTCTTTCCCTCGCTTAATCACCGATGTTATAGTACCCAGGAGGAAACTATTCGGAACCAAACCCTGGCATAAACAAATTTGAAATAGCAGCTGAAGGTGTTGTGTTAAAGCTGGACACTCAATTTTGAAAAAATCGGCACTAAGGCCATCAGAATCTGTAGAACCAGTTCTTCTTAATTTTCGGAATGCAATTTCGATGGAAGAACAAGTAACGGGAAGAACAGAAGGTTGAAATATTTTCCTTGGTAGGTACAAGAATAAATAAGGGAAGAATTGAGAAGACTAGAATCATGGGACGTTGTTTTCTGCCCGATCCTCAAGTACCGGGGGTGGAGCCTATTCGGCGCGTGTCCAGACCACAGAGTAAATATTGGCGATATTTCTTCTGATCGCCATGCTTCGCGTCAAGGAAGTGCGCCAAATTCAAATTAAACAGAAAGAGGCCGACATTTTGCCCTTCTTCTTTCAACAAATCGCTGCTACCACTAGTTTAAAAGACGAGACAAGGGGCTAAAGTACAGTGAGATGATAGAAGTCGTGCAATTCTACATTCAAGGATGACGAAAATAAAGGCAGAAAAAGACCGATTTGGACTGAACACTATAAGTTTAAAGAAGGAAGGGACACGCTTCCAAACATTCATGCAATCTCTATGGCAGATTCTTAGTGATGAAAAAAAAGACTGTCAATAGGATAGATAGTGAAACATTTAGCCAACTACCCGAGATAATGATATACATTTTGACCAAAAATAATAAATGGTTATCTCAAATGTAGACGTTTTGAATGGTACCGTGCAATTATCATTTTCAGTCATAAATTAAAATTTTAAATTAGGAAATACTTCAAGCCAACGTTTTTCGCAACTAACCGAGAAATGTTATGAACTGAATTTTGTGCACAGAGTACAACTTAAAAACAAAACATAACAACTCTTTGAGTACAATTCGCCAGCTATGCCCAAATTCCAACTTGAATGATGTAAAATCATGATAATAAAAAAAAAAACATTACGAAAAGGCATAGACAATGACAAATGTGGGCAGATGTAAAGTGCAACTATCCGAGATAATGATATACCTTTTTGACCAAGAATAATAAGTTGTTATCACAAACTGATACGTCTTGAAAGATATCCTACACTCAGCAATCGTTAATTAAAATTAGGACTTTATACTGTTTTTCGCAACTACACGAGAAAATGATGTGAACTAAATTTCGTGTAGAGTACAACTTAAAAACAAAACATAGTAACTCATTGAGTACATTTCGACAGTTAAATAATGTCCAAGCTTAATACCTTTTCTAGAAGCGATTCTTTACAGTCCTGAGAAGACCAAAATAAAATTACTAATGTTCACACCAGTCCTATTGAATCTGAACTAAATGCATGCATGTTAGATCTATGCTTCAGCGTTCAAGTTGCTTAATTGTTCCCCTGAGTCATCAAATGCCGCATTCCCTTGGGCTTCACCGTCTTTGTGAAGGGTGGTGACAACATAAGCTTCATAATGCAAATCTGACCCGAGACTGAAAAGGAGTTTCCATTTATATAATCCTCAGAATCTGCACTGTTTGAACTTCCCGCCTTTTCTGACTGCTTCATCACTTTTGCTCTGGAGGTAACATTTAATACTGCAAGAGGCAACACGCGAAGCTCCACCCAGGCTCCACCCCCAGTAAATAATATCGGACGAAAAGAGATCTAGGATGCTGACATCGGGATTATGTGAGTTCTCAATTCTTCCCTTATTTATTCTTGGTAGGTATTTAAGAAGTAAATTTTCAAAGTGCTGCTGAATCTGGTTTTTGCAACCACTGAATAGACCACGGTAGTGGTTGGTCCAGTCAGCCATAGTTAGCGCGGAAGGAGGTACAGCTGAACCTTTATCTGTACGGAGGACCTTTTGCCACGCTTTTTTGTCACTGGGAGCATCTAAGCCATTCAAACGAGCATTTTTAAGTGAAGATTTGTATTCACGCTTTGTTTTAGCTTTTAGATTAAAAACAGTACCATTCCCTGGGCGTCCACAAGCAATCCAAATTTTTAGCCAAAATTTAGCCGTGTTTTTTGCCTTCTTAACTTCAGGACTGACTTTCCAAATAGGTTTCCTTGTACCAACTCGAATTCTCTCAGTCGGTACAGCAATATCGGCTGCCAATTTCAAGCAATGGACAAGCTCGCTATAATAACAATTAATATCAACGGACGAAGTAGTAGCTGCTATACCAGTCTGAAGAAGGTGAAAAGGAACTTTTAAAAGCGAGAGAAGATTAGTTAATGTAGAAAGGTAGAGCACAGTATCTATACAATTCCAGTTACGCTTTTGGATCCAAGCCTTCTTGGGATTTGGACGACTGATTCGAGCAACAGGGACAACCAAACAGAAAGACAGAGGCAGATGGTCGTCCTCAATTTTCTCCTCATCAACCACAACAATACCGTCAATGAGACTTGTTTCAGAAACAATCAAATGATCAAGGTTGGAAACATTAGCGCCACGATTATGTCTATATGAAAAGGGTAGAGACTTCTCAATGAGACTGTGAGCTACCGGTAAAGAATCGAAAAATAAATCAGTCCGTACAGAAGAAGTTAGAAGATCAGTGTTAATATCACCAACAAGAGCCCATTTCATTCCTTTCCTTGAAATGTCTGATAGAAGTGTTCTGATTTTCTGACAAGCCTTAGCAAATGAACTATGTGATGCAATGTTCCGCCGGTCGCAAGGTAAATATACATTAACAAGAACAATATTGTCCAACTGAACGGCAAGAGCATAACGCCCAGACTGGAACAGTTTTGGTGGTGCTGAACACTCGCTGGCTCGAAGAAAAATGGCTAACCCACCGGAAGGACGACCTCTAGTTTTTATTGCCGGCTGAATGAACACAAAGTGCTCAGGAGATCGGCGCAAACTTTCGCTACTAGGGGCGGATAGCAGATGCTCTTGAAGACAAAGAATGTCCGAGCTGCCTAGCAAATCATCAAGTAGAAGATCTTTGTCCTTAGAGCCATTTACATTTAATGACACACAGCGCAGTTTCTTTTCCTGAAAAAACATTATTTGCCAAGTCCCACGGCCTTCCTCATAACGCTGCATCTGAGGCTAAAAGAGACATGACAGCCGTCGCAATTGGCACACTTTGGAGGCAGTGAGCAAGGGGAATCTTTGCTATAACTGTGGCAACCAGCACAACGAGCGCATTTTGGAGAATCAGACGGATGCGGGCATTTGGCTATACCGTGGTTTGGGGATTGACAGCGATAGCAGCGCTTGGGCATTCGGTGGAATTCATGAACACGAAAAACCTCATACCCGATTTTTACCCCGATTTTCATAGCTGTAAGGAGACCAAATTGACTTTTGAACCCGATTTTGAAAGAACGAGAGCCCGAAATAGGCACGACTTCACAAGAATCAGGAATCAGGGTCTTCAAGGCGTCGGCCGTAATGGTGGCTGGAACACTTCTGACGACACCCAAAAATTTAGGAGAGATAACTTTGGCAGTAGTACCCTCCGGCAAACCTTTGGTGATTGATCTCGCAACAACCTCTGCATAAGAAGCACTTGAAGTGTGGACGATGATACGATTTCTTTGAGTATTCGCTCTGACATTAGTAATCCCTTCGTTACCTTCAACGGTGTCAATGTGTTGCGTCCTGGAATCAATGTTAAGAAGATCCGACGGGACATTACTAACAACAACAGTGTGCGTATCTGAAGGTGGTGAGGGAGGGATGGCCGTCAAAGCCTCGGCACGAGTGGAAATAGCGGTGAAGCGATCAAGAGTAGAAACTGCTTCAGCAATAAAACGGACATCGTTAGCAACAGCGCTTAGCTTGCTACTCAATACAGATATGGCAACAGCTGGAACGACCGGAACTTCGCTCGGAAATCGTATGACGAAATCCGGAACAGCAACGTCCAAGTCATCACAGCGACGGAAAGCATCCACAATATCACACAGATGATTGGCCTGGGCATTTCTTCTCGGGGGGAGCTCACTGGGAAAGGCAAGAGCCCACAGAGACTTTTTCGCAGCCACAATCGCGTCCACAGTGAAGAACTCTGCAGCAAACTTTTTGACCGAATTTGTATCAACTCCCGAGTCAAGACTTTTCTGAAAAAAATTCAAAACTGGCTGATAAACCAGACTAACTGACATCTCGTCATTGCCTTCACTTGGCGCCATTCCACAAACGCAGACTTTCAGTAACGGCTTTCAACGGTTTCACAAACAAAAAGTTAACCGGTATTTGCGACCGTTCAGGTCAACGGTCAGTTGAAGACTGACCGTTGACCTGAACTGAAGTAGGTCCCTCTTAAAAATAAGTATTTAGTAAGTAGTTAGTTAGTAAGTAAAAGCTAGTATGAAATGAAGTAGAAAAATAAGTAGATTCATTCAAAAATGCACAAGGGTATTTTCGATGGGGAGGATGCAGATTCAAAGTTTTACTGAATCTGTCAGAAATTTAGGGACAATTTAAGCTTTAGGCTAGATTATTCCAATTTTTCGGACCAGTTTTAAGTTATTTTAAAACTTAAAATTCAAAAATTTAAATTTTAAGTAAAAATAGCAGCACGGCAGCTGATTAGATAGCAACTGGGCATTGCTTTTGCGAATACCACTTGGACATTACAGGCCTGTTGCTGCGGCCGATTCCACTGCAGCTTCTAACTACCGAACCCAAGACAAAATTCAACTGACGGCTGCAGGTGAAATTTTGAAATTCGCATTATCTTTTCTGTAGAATCTTCAGAAACATAAACAACGGAGAGGGTGAAACCCCAGCAGCAGCCTCTAGTATATTCCTGCAAGACAGGTCTCAAACGAATGTTTTTCATATTCCAAGCCTAAAACCAGATAAACCCCCACCTAATTTATGCCCCTTTCTACAAAATAGAGAATAATATGAAACGCGGAACAGGCGAAATTTTTTTTTAGACGTTTTATCATGGTATTTTTTTGCATCAAAGATGAAAGTAAGGTAGGGGAATACAATTATAGATCTGTCCATCTGTATTTGACGAGTGCTCCACTCGACCATCTTCTCTCAATGGTGACAGCCGATTTTTGCTCAAACAATGCCCGGCAGGGGCAAGCAAATAATTTTTGAAAGTCTGCGCCGCAGACGAAAATTTCGAAAAAGGCTTATTTTTTGCAAAAATGCAGAGATTTTGTTCACAGATTAAATGATGAGACAATAAGTAGGAGACCGGAAAATAAGTAGGAAATAAGTAGGTAAGTAGATCCAAAATTTGGTAAGTAGAAAAGGCCAAAAATAAGTATTCTACTGCCTAAATAAGTAGAAGTGGAAGCACTGGTGGAGGGATACCTATGACATCGCAAAAATGTCCGTCTGTCCGTCTGTCTGTGAGCGCGATAGCTCTCGAAGGGAATAAGATATCTTGATGAAACTTGGTGTGTGGATTCATTGGGTCAAGGGTAAGGTAAATTCGTAGATGGGCTATGTAGCTCTACATTTAGGGGTGGGGGAGGGGTTCAAACTAAGGGACAAACAAAATGTTTTTAAACAGCTAATGTGATAGTCGATTATGGGGTAAGAAGGCATACTGAGCACGATAGTGAAAACCATTTTCTCGCCGGACAAGTAGTTCGTCCGGAATCTGGCAAAAACCGGAAAGTTGGCTAAAAGTAAGTTTTATTTGAAGTTGATTAAATGGTCGATTGAGGGGTAAGAAGACATGCTGAACACGATGGTGAAAATCTTTTTCTCGCCAAACAAGTAGTTCGTCAGGAATCCGGCGAAACCCGGAAAGTTGGTTAAAAGTAAAAGTTCGATTAGATGACAGGTTAAGGGGTAAGAAGAGAGGCTGAGACTGTATATGACAATCATTTTTTACCCGGACATACAATTAGTCCGGAATCCGGATGTAACCGGATTTTTTTTTTTTTAGTCAAACTTTTATTCAAAGTTGATTAGATGTTCTTTATAGAGAGATAAGGAGATACGCTGGATTTGTTTCTGAATTTTCTTTTTTTGCTGGACTAGTAGTTCGTCGGAATTCGGGCGAAACCGGAAACTTGGCAGAAGTAAAGCAGGAAGTCTCGGTCAGTATCGTCAAAATAGATATGGCTTATAGGTATATCTGAACTTGGTTTTCTCTGATGATTAGCCTGGCGAAGACTGGATCTGGCGAAGACAAGACCCGATTGCCTGAATCAAATATTAGATTTTTGGGATCCCATCGACACCTTTGTTTTTTTTTTTCTAGTAGGCTACCGTGATTTCAGCTTATTACTAGAAAGGGATAAGGGTCTTTCGTCTGCCGAAAACGACCTTATATTTTTATATTTTGGAAAGCTCCGTAGAGCTCTTGCATGGGGCCAAACAGGATGGTTTTGGCATGCCCTCGAGCCAGAGCCTACGGTTTGTGAAGTGAAGCGAAGTTGAATAGCCTATGTCAGAGAGAACTATATCTGAAGTTGTGCAGCCAAGCTTTCGTTTCAAAAAACCATGTTTCTGCTTTCGATTGGAAAGCTCCGTTCTAGCAGGCAAGGCACCAGTTTCAAATTGAAGATGGACTAAAATCCAAAGCTGCTAACTACGTGAGGCAGTTGCTTGGCCCCACGGCCATTATATCTTCTTCCAGTGATAAATACAAAAAAATAGAGAAACAAAAAAGTACATTTTCCCACGGGTCCGAAGCTGCCATCTATTGTTTCTACCCATTACTATTTCAGCCAAGTTCATAATTCAATTTTTTGCACCTGGCTTTGCGGTAGAGAAATGGTATCAGAATTGACTCTTAAACTTTAAAAGTTCTCTCATTACTAAAGAAATTAGAGCTTACCCTTTTTTCCTTTCTAAGTGGTGATATTAGAAAGTTGGCCTACGGCAAAAAAGTCAACTTTTTAGTTAATACAGCTAGATTTTTTTTTTTAACGGCAATCGATAGACTTTGATGAGCTGATCAAAAGATATATCATTCGCTTTTTTGGTAGAAAAATTCCTTCATGGGATATAACAGTTTGAAAGTTTAGAGGGGTTGACAACTTCAGTAGTAAAGTACACACTGAAACCAAAAATTGGCCGATCCAAGTTATGAGACATGCAGGGGACTTGTAAGCAACAATCGGCTGTTGACCGTAACATCTTCGGCGATAAGGGGCTAGCAACTTTTGCTCGAGGACCATTAACGATGTGCGGAGCTCGAAGGGGGCCGCTGGAAATCTCGTGAAAACCCTTCCAACTACTTTGGTCAGATCTAGTTCGGGCACAGAATTATCACAGCTAGAGTATTTGCTTTCTACCTTTGATTGAGTTGTACGCGAATCGGAACCAGAGTACGACAAAACTTCTATTCTGAAACACTTGTCAATGAGTGGAATAACCATTTCAGATTTACTAGATCAAACCGGGCATCTGATGAAAAGAATATCGGCAGAGAGAACCCTATTTGACAAATATGCTAACTAAGTGTCACATGAGCTTTCAGGTCTTGTTTAGTCTGGGGGTGGTGGGGTGGGTGGTTTGGAACTAAAATTGTGGAATTTTTCCAGGGTGTGGGGGGGGGCAAACCCAAAAACAGATTTTGTACCCTGTGGTTGGGGGTGGGTTGGGTCCTTTTCTTGAAAGTTGACTGATTGAGGCTAGATATCAGTAGATTTCATACATGTGCCTCCCTGGTTCGGCCGGATTCGCCGGAATCCTGCGAAAACTAGAACTTTCGTAAGTCGACTGACCCATCCGTCAGGTTCTACCCAGGGGGACACCAGGTAAGAAATTTACCCTACTGGGTAAATAGTGATGACTGGAGTCTGATGTAAACCGAAAAGATTTGGGAAGAATAACATCCTGTGACTCAACTTATTAGATAGTGTATTTCGAGGTAAAGGGCGTTCCTACGTTTCGAATTAATCAATCAATCAAGACAGAAAACTATTGCCTGAGTGATCTGGTTAAGGGTTTGAGTGGAGATGGATAAAATCTTCGCGATCTGGCAGAGACTGGAAGCGTATAAGTAACACAAATTTCTTCTTTGTGATCTCACCGATACTAATTCGTCTTGTACTTAAAGGACACCTGAACAATGAAACCATACTTGAACACACCATGGAGAAAGCATTTACAGCCATGGCCACGGAGAGCATTCTTCTCCCGAGGGTGACGTTTTCAAAATAGGGATGTTCGTTTCTGGAGGTTTGCACATGCAGACTCCAAGACAAAACACGCAATTCATTCAAATCTTGTACAGCGCTGGCCGGATTGTGTTGGAATTTCTTCTAGATATACGTTTGGGCTTAACTGGCTAAAAAATATTCCAGAAGAAGGGTTGATTGGAGACATTTGTTCATTTCTAAACTGTTCGGTACTGAGATTAGGACATCATAGCTTGGAAACACTATTTCGTATTTGGATTGGGTTTTCTGCAGGCAATGTTAACGGAAGTCATGGATAGGGATGATACTTGGTACTCTTAATTCAGGTGTCCTTTAACGTGAAATGTATGGTGGACAGGTCCGGATCCAGGAGTTTATTGCGGGGGGGGGGGGGTACATGACGGAACGGCAATTTTCAGTTTTAACATTTTAAATGAACTGATATTTGTCAGTTCTAGGCTACATAGCTGATGAAGAAAAGCAACATAGTTAGCTATTCTTCTAACAACCACTTTAGGCTCACAGAAAGAATCACTTGATTCCTAATGTCCATTCAGCTTCAGCGAAGTTGATAAACATGGTACTCCACCTCGTGCTAATTGAACCTTTCAGTCCTGTGAAAGTACTTGAGTACTTAAGTACCGTTAAGTACTTCTTTTTTTTACTTAAGTACAAGTATTAAGTAGCCTACTTCTGAAATCTTTTACTTAAGTAGAGTACAAGTACTATAATTCTTTACTTAAAGGACTCAGTTTCGTAAGGTACATTCTAATCCCTCTAACAAAACCACGCTGACATACTCACTTGCCGCGTTTTGCTACTTCGATTTGTATCACGCTGTCGACGGTTGTCTTCGAGAAATTTTTCCATTAGAGAAAACGGTTATGTAAATTGTTTCCCTGTCTTTCGCTGCAACTCAACGGGTCTCGGAAAAGGCTTAAAACAGCCAAAACCGTGGGTTATTTGTTGAAAGCACAGCATAGTTTTAAAGTATTCAAATATTTTAAAATACTGTAAGTTGAAGAGTAAATAGTGCGAGGGGTCCTTTAAGTAATTACTTAAGTACTTTTACTTAAGTATTTCCCAACACTGATGAGAACAATTTGGTACCATGTCTATCACGGGGAGATGGACTTGTGAGTAAGAATCGGAAGCTAGAAGGGGTTCCTGAGGGGTTCATGGAGGGCTAGAAACTTGTGCAAATTGGTCCGCATTTTATTTGATCTAAATCTGAAGGTAAGAAAATTAGTCTCCACGGTCTATCATTGTAACTTAAAATTAAGTCGTTCAGGGGTTAACAACTTTAGTGGTAGGGTAAACACTCAAACAAAGAACAGGCGGAACCCAGTTGTGAGACACGTCAGGGATTTGTAAGTAACAATCGGCTTTCACGCCATTATCATCTTCGGCGGTGAGGGCTTTCCGACTTTTCCTAGTTTGTGTACCTATTTTGTCTCCGATGTTTTCGATGACAGGAAAAGTTTGGTTCATTTCATCGTTCTGCTAAAGCACTGTCATTTCCATGAGATGCTAGTATAGTCTATAGTGATGGTCTATCTCTGTGATCTGGAGTTAAGTGTTAACGCAACGGATACAAATAATAATGTAAAACAACGATATAGCTTCGCAGTAATTAGTAGAGTTGGCATCTATGGTATTTTGATCTGGAAAAGTTACGGATAGCTTTATAATACTAACTAGCTTATAAAAGATAATGTTCCAAGTTCTCACCAGTCACGATGTCTACGATTGAAAAGGATAACGTTCAACTGGCTGCAAAGTCAATTTAGTCCCTACTTCCGATATTTTTTTTGTTTTTCCCAACGGTGAGGGATAGCATTGTCATTACAGATTTTGTCGTCAACTCAGAAAAAAATCTTCTCGGATTGGAACATGCCATTTTAAAAACCTCGATGGGTTGACAAATTTAGCATTTAACAATTAGCGAAGAAACAAAACCAAAGTGTGCTCTCGCAACACTTCAGTCGTCGAAGCCGAACGTTGCTGTAACACTTCACGTTGCCCAGGGAACGTAGGACTAGTTTCAACTGAGTTTATCTATTACTTCCAAGATTACATTACATAACTCTCTCATGAAGGCCAAAACCGTGTCCTGTGCCGGACAGTGTTGCCACTGGTCGCAGAATTCTGTGATTTGTCACAGGTTCTGCCTTCTCCAAGATTCACAGCGGTGAAAAATTTGTAAATCGAACTTATTGCAAAAATGTCGCAAATTCTGCGATTTTAAAACAATTTTGGCCACCTCAAGGCAACTCTTTTCCGGAAAAAGGATTTATTTGTTTTACGAAAATTAGCTCCTGTTAAAAGAGCAAATTGGAACCTCAGAATCCACGAGTTTTTTACTCAAAATTGAAATTGAAAATTTTTGCGGCCGAATGTCACAGGTTCCGTCAGAGGAAAGTGGCAACACTGATCTCACCTGGTTCCGAGTGTTTATCATGGAACAGATGTGCCGAAGTGTACAACTTTCGTTCACTTTTGACAAACGATAACACATTTCTCATCTTAACTTTTCCTATTCTTGAAAATAAGTAATAATGCTCGAGTAATAATAATATGCTTGTATAAAAAGTATATTACTATATAAGTAATATTAAAAAAAGTATTTATTCAGCCCCCGCTGACTGCGAAGGAATATGAGGCGTTTTTCCGTGTTCCCACAAACAGTTCGTGGGTCGATTGTGGCTCGGAAGGAGTGTTTCCGCGGCCTTTTGTGAAGTCCACAACTGTGTTTTCGCGATCAACATAATTTCTGTGGCTCGCTTTGCGGCTCGAATTCGACAAACAACTGCCGAGGTGATTGTCGATTTTGGCGGGAAATTCAAATTTATCAGCAAAAGAACACCAAGACAATAAAACAAAGGCCTTTTTCCGCGACACAGTTGTGGGCCACACACTTCTGAGTGTTTGTCGTGGAAACACGATTGTGTGCCACATAGTCGAGCCACTAGTTGAAACTCGCGAAAACGCCGTTTTATCTATATTTATGGCGGTAATTTCAAATATCTAAAAGTAAAAATAAAATTCATGTAAAAATCTCAATAAATAGAACTCCAGGCTTATCTCCTTACCATTCTAGTAACACCTAACATAAGGCATCCTCAGTTTTAAGTCTACATGCTTGAAAAAGTAATTAGCTCTAAGAGTGTTATTTCTAAGAGTGTTATAGAGACACTATTTTGTTCCTTAGTTTGAATTTCCCGCCACAAAATCGACAATCACCTCGCCAGTTGTTTGTCGAGTTTGAGCCACAAAGCGAGCCACGAAAATCTTGTTGGTCGCGGAAACACACTTGTGGGCCGCACGAAAGACCGCGGAAACACTCTTTTCGAGCAACAGTCGATCCACAAACTGTTTGTTGGAGCACGGAAAAACGCCTCAAAAGCTTTCTCAGGTATGTAGACATAAAACTGAGGATCCTTTTTACACGGAATGGTAAAAAAGAAAGCCTGGAGTTCTATTTATTGAGATTTTCACGTAAACTTAATTATTATTTTCAGACATTTGAAATTACCGCCCAAAAATAGACAAAACGTTCCCGCGAGTTTCAACTTGTGGCTCGACTGTGAGCGTGTTCCATCCTACTTACCGTAGTTACTACGCATGACGTCACAAATTCTGGCTTTCTGTCGTCAAGGCTGGAACGATTTTTCTATTTTCCAGCAGAATATCATGCCGCGGGCGAATCCGACCAATCACGTGACAGAGATCCGTAGTTACTACGCTTACTACGCTCCCGAGCGTGGTAAGCAAATAGTTACTATTAGTTACTTTTTCGAGAAGGCTGGAACGGTCAGCGTAGTAACTTTTCGTGAGGTTGGAACGAAAATAGTTACTATTGGTACGAGGGTGGAAGAACACGCTCTGTGTGGCACACAATCGTCTTTCCGCGAAAAACACTCCCACAATTGCGTCGCGGAAAAACGCCTATGGTGACGGGTTGGTCTTATAGCTATAAGAGCCTGAAGAGGAACTTTGCCAAGAAGGGCCGAAATATCGCTACTACAAATCTCAGCTGACTTTCCGTTCAGAACCAATAAATATAAACATGATCTGTAGTCCCCTTGGGCTGATGAAAAACTTTCAATTTGTAAAAATTTGTCTGGGTTAAAACGCTTTTCGGACACACATCACAACAATGCTTGAGAACCCGGCGAAAATGCGTTACTTCGTTGTTCCACTATTCACGAATAATCGATTTTCAAATAGTGGAATTTCCTTCTCGGATTTGTATGCTCTATGCGCATGTACCTGTTTTGTATGCTCGACGAAAACGATTTACGAAATATAAGCTTCCGTAAGCTGATCACTGGCCACTGAAACGCCGCATATGGATTTAGATTCAATTCTTCTGCGTCTTAGTAAAAATTTGCGTTGTGAGGACGACCGTAGTTATTCTGGACGTCATTCTAGAGCAAATAGTGAAAAATAAAAAAAAAATCCCATAACACAATCCAAAAAATGCAGTGTATTCAGTTAAAAGATACAAAGATAAGTTGGCTTTTCAGTTAAACTTTAATCATTAACATCTTACGTGTAAAAAGAACCTGATCGAGAACCTGATGTGCCGACGAGAATTCTGACACCCGATAAAGCCATACAGCATTTGATTTCTTCTGTGGTATGCCAGACTGGACTGTACGGAAGTTGATTTCTGAAGTGTAAAAATAACCCGTTGTACCGACGGGAGTTGAACTCCACAAAAAGAACCCGATGTGCTGATGACAGTAACGAGGCCGGACAAAAGCATGCAGAATTCGATTTCTTCTGTGTTTTGCCCGATAGATATGTACAGGATTTTATTTCTTGAGTATAAAAAGAACCCGAAGTACCGATGAGTCGACGACGCCCGACAAAAGCATGCACATTTTTTTTTCCTTCTGTATTCCTTTCGTATAAAAAGATCCCGATATGCCCTAGAGAATATAGAGGCCTGACAAAAAGCATGCAGAATTCTATTTCTTCTGTGATTTGCCCGACGGCGACAAATGTTTGCAGGATTTTATTTCTTGCGTATAGAAAGAACTCCATGTGCCGACGAGTCGACCGACGCTCGACAAAAGCATACAAAATTCTATTTCTTCTGTGTTTGTCGCCTAACCACCAAAATTTTCACACGCAAGCGCTCTCAACAAGAGCAGAAGAACAAAATAAAAATATACATCTGAATCTTACATAACAGGTAGTCTAACGGTATTCCTGATGTTTTCTCTTCATTCTCTTTTTTCAATGCCCTATGGGCATCTTGTTTCATTTTTATACGGGCAATAAAATTATTGATTGAAGCTAGTTAAAATTTGAATGCTTACGTCTTAGGTATGCTTACGTAACATGCCTAGTTGGTTGAGTTAAGATTATTTTAATGTTTGACTGTTAACAAGCACTTCCAGTGAGGTCAAGAACAATGATTTCGTGAAATCCCCAGGCACAACTACACATCCTCCAGAAATGGTTTCGACTTAACATCTTCGAATTATTGACACATTAATACTTGACTTCCGAGCCTACTAAATAAGACGTGGATATTCATTTTAATAAGTTGATGTGTGTATATGATGCGACAAGCACCACGAGAGTAGCAAGCCCCTGACCCCACGTCTCAATAACGCTTAAAATGCTTTCACATTGACGCGTCGTTGCGATGCGTTGCGTATGCGTTTTCTTGATTTGCGTATAGGTTGCGCAGCGTATCTTTCACACCTGCGCGAGAAGCTTTCACGCTGGATGCTCATTTACATTTTTCCTTTCTCGGTTTCTTCTGCTGTATTTTATTTTCTTCCACTAGTAGCAAGTTTTTCTTGATCATCAGCATGTTTTTCTAGTTTTTCTTCAAAATCTTCCATTTCGACAAATCTGATGCGTACGCGTCGACGCAACGCAAGAATGGAACTTGGTTATATTCTTGCGTTGCGTTTTATTTGTTTGCGAAAGCTCTGCGTTGCGTCGACGCAAGCGCAACGCAAGGCTTGCGTAGCTCAGTGTGAAAGGCAAACGCGTCAATGTGAAAGCAGCTTTACAGGACCACCAAAAGTGAAACGCAGCTAGGATTTCGACGAAGCTTGGTTTACAGACTAAACATGAACTTCACGGAGATGGGAGATGTACACACTAGGAGCAGAGTTTTCGTTGAACTCTGCCTCAGGCCTCAGCATAACGTATAACTTAACACCAGAAACTTACCGGAAGCGCATTCAGTAGGAAAGCTTGGTTAAATGTTTATGATTTATGATATTTATTTTCTTGCTTAAAAAAGCCGGTAAATCCGTCAACAGAAACAGGCGTTGTTCTTTTCGAATTTAGCTTTCCCTTTACAGTTTTATTTGTTTCTCAGGTATGCATTTGACCGTGTTCTACATTTAATGTGGGCAGAACAAATAACTGTTATATAAGAACCCTGGTATGGATTTTGTTCCAAAATTAAAATTTACGAGAATTTATTTAGAAAGAAAAGCCACTGAGAGATGATTAGCTCTTATTGTGGTCATTCAATGTAACCAGTAGTCACTGAGAGTAGAATTTATTATTATTGCTATGTAACAGCTCCTAGATGGAAAATAAACGAAAAATACAGCTAATTACACAAAACAAATCTTAGTTCATTTTCCTTGTTATTCTTCATTTTTTTTTATCAAGTCCTAATGTGTACATTTTAATGCAGCCTGTTCTGTAAATTGAGGGTAGGAAAAACTATTGTTGCGTAACAATTTATCATCACCTGTGTGGATATAATGAAAAGTTTGAACATAACAGGAAAACATGATTCAATGTTGGGCTGTTGTTACTATCGTAACACAGTGCTGGGTAGCACAGATACCGCAGAACATTAGCAAAACCAGTACCAATTTTGGGGTATAGGTTATTTATTGGTAGAAATATACAACGCACCTATAGACGTATTTGCGAAACTAGTGAAGTTCGACGTAGACACATTTGCAAATTAGCACATGTTAATGTAGCAGCAATCTTAGGTTGAGCTTACACCACTTGGTTACATAACAACTTCAACTAACAGTATTTTCGTTTCTGGTCCTGCAAATCTGCTCCTGCGTATTCACTATTCCGTAAATTATACGAATCGATACTGTTTCCTCTACGAAGGCTACGTCACAAGAGCGACTAGAGGTGTAAATCTGCCTCGACCAGATATGACGGGAACCGTTCCTGCGACCGAAATACAAATGATTATTCTGGTGAAAATCAAAAGACTAAACAGTGAAGACAAGAGGTCAAATGTTAGAGATAACTAGATGTTCTTTTAGACATCTTAAATACTGAAGCTGTTAGCTTGCAAATAGTTTATTGCGGGACAACCAGAAGTCATCTCCCCCTTTCCTTTCCTAACTAACTCTACAGGTCCCTCGCAGCCAGAGGCTCATCACGGGGATTTTTCCTATTGCCGAGGGGCCTGATGCTCGAATTTGTCCTGTACATCCATTCCGTTTCCGCTGGTACACAGTCGGTGCCTAGTATATTTTCGGTCCCGGTCGGTCGATGCCTATACCCGTGCTGTACTTATTCGGTACCCGGAATCAAGAAACCCCTCGACATTTTTTTTTTTTTATAGGTAGCCTATAGGCACAGTAAAACCTCTACATTTTATTTGATAGGGATAAAGGAAATCAGCTAGAAAAGAGGCACTAGTTAAAACCTAAAGCTATGCCACTGCAAAAAGACCATAGTATTTTTTGCGACCAATGATTCCGCCGCAGAGCTGCTCCCGGGGATAGGGAAGATCGGACCGTTGTCCTTTCCCGTTGTAAGAAAGTGTACAATCTCTTTGGTTAGTGATGGAGGCGGTGCGTTTAAAACTCGGATATTACGTAAACATTAGAATACCGGCTACGATACTCTCGGATAGGCTATTCATTAGTTAGAGATCAGTAAGAAACGAGAATTCCACGACGAAACAGTTACTTTCTGAAATTTAGACATAAACTAATAGTTGATGGTTTTGAAGTACGATCCACTTTCAAGGTACGGTGCCCGAGTCTTCTGCATTTTATTTCAGTTTATTAGAAGTGTGTTCTTCGCTCATATTCCATATTGGCATATGCTCTCTGAAACAAAAGCATGTAGTCCATGTCTTCCTTTTCGATGCATTATGTAAACCATGAATGGTCCGTAACTTTTCGAGCACGGATGTTCTCGGTGGCAGTGTTTTTACTCGATTGTGCTGATAGCAAATATATAGAAGTCCAAGTCTTATGATGTAAGACTAAGGCGTATAACCAAGGCATAACAGGCTGGCTGAAGCTTACTTAATTTAATTTTAAATTGCTAGTGGTAGATTGTTAAAGTCGGCAGGTGATCGTTACCACTTTAGTATAAATTGTGTGGCCTACACGGTTCGCTTGTACAGGTGCTCGTACTCGGTGGTGACTTTGTAAGAATAACCACCGCATAACTCGACAAATGCATTTGTCCCACAATTCACATAGCCTACAGCTTGAGTTCAAGAGCAACTTTATATTTTCTCGAGAAGCTGAAACGCGATGAATATACGCTTTGTGACAAACAGCAAAACATCTCAAAGATGGCCTCTTATACATATCCTTTCCCTTACGTAACCCCGGATTCTGATAGGCCACCGTCAGAACCAATCAGAGCGTTTGAGGCACACTTAAAAGTGTTCATATGTTAGATATTTTACTAACAGCAGCTAGCCAGTTATACGAGTATCGCTCTACGGGTCCATTTTGAAGAGTACTTGAACTATGTTAGCTATCTTTCGACCAATCTCGCGTTCGAAGTCCCAAATGCTGAAGCGTGAAGCGTCCCATTACTGGTCGAGCTTGAGCTTATCTGACCCTTAGGAACTATAGTGAACTTCCAGTATCTCCACGTAAGTCGCAGCGCATAATTAAAGTAGGCTACACCTCGCTTCCTGTATTCGAAACAGTGGAATACTTTCAAACCAGACTCTGCTTTTAACCAAGCTTTGCCAAATTACCCACGGCTTTGGCAGTGTTATGCATTTCTCCAGGCCCATTTACTTCTTACCAACAACGAGGAACGGTTTTGCGTATGCAGCGTATTAAATTCGGGCTTAAGAATAGACGGAAACATTTGCGGAAGTAGCTTGTATCGACACAATAATATGTAGGAGGGGTCCTTTAAGACTGGAGGTTCCAGAGAGTATTCCATACTGGCGCATTCCACAAGACTGTCTCCAGCGCAGCTAGGCATAGGTCAAATCAGGCAGTTCTGTCGGACGGTACGCTATCAGCCAACATTACTGTACTTACGTTTTCAAATGTGCTGAATAAGTTGCTCGTCCTTCCAGGTCTACAGTACAAAATATTTACTTGTAATGTCTGTTCTCTTTGTGATGACGTAACATGTGGGTCACGTTCGGTACGTTAGCACTGTACGTTCGTCACGCGAGTTGCGTAATCTACTGATACCCCTCGCCTCGCCGCTGAATTTTATAGAGTTTCTGATAGCAAACAACAGAACAAACCACTTGTCTTCTAGCCATTTATGTTAATGCTAATATCAGCTGCCTTCGAACTAAAACTACAATGACAAAATACATGTAGTAATGAAGTTAAATAGAAAATGTAGGCTCCTTGTGTAATTGCTAACGACGTGTATAATCTTGAGTGTCAGATGTATCCTTTTCGAATCTGGTCTTCCACCGAAAAAGCCTAAGGTACATGTATCTGTTAGCACGAGAGGGAAAAGCTCTACTTCACTTGCGCGCAGACTTCCCTTTCCAAAACAACAGCTTGTTATATAACGTGGAGTAATTTAGTCGCAAAGAGTTGTTTGGTTTGTAAAGAGTTGAATTGGAATGTTTTCATGAAAAATGTCTCAGATTGTCTCTTTGAACAGTTTGGAAACCCAGGAAGGAACCTGGAGCAGAAGAAGAAAGACGATGAGTAATCAGCAGACAGCAACTAGGGATGTGGAAATGTCAAAAAGGACCAGGATCAAAACCTCCTCAGAACAGAGGTTTCAGGTGGACAACTGCCTGAGAGCTCTGCAGAAAAGAGGCGCGGACCTCCATTCCCTAGTGGCATATGGGGATGCCTTATGTAACTTATCCCATATTGACGAGGCCTTGGATAGCTATGCAATGGCGTTCGAGTACGGGGAGCCCTCCGTGCACCAACTCAAAACCCTAGTGAAGTCCCTTGTCAATCTTTGGTCTAGTGAATTGCATCGGCATCTACCTAAATCCAATGTTTACAGTTGTGTTAAATGTTGTGGAGTGTTAGCAGATCCAGTGACCATTCTATGTGGCCATAGTATGTGCAGAACTTGCTATGAGGCTTCGACTCAGTCAGCTTGTGTCAAGTGCGGGTTTAGAAATCTACAGAAACGAGTCATCCCAGTTGTGAAACCCAATGTTGTCATTCATGGACTCACACAAAAGTGGTGGGACAAGGAACTGGCCGCAGTTTCAGTCAGAAGTACAGGGAATGAGCTCTTCAAAGCGAATAGGCTACAAGAAGCTCTTGAGGAGTATTCCAAAGCTATCGAACTTGGTAAGAATTCTGCCATTTGCCGCAGTATAACCCAGTCAAGCACAATTCTCTGATTTTGGGATACCCATGCCAAACGCTGCGTAAGTGCAGCATTTGGAATACCCACGCCGGTGACTCCATTTCAGTAAACTGCTGGGTTGGGTGGCCAAAGATGACTTTTGGTCCTCAGTTCAAAGTTTATCACACAGACTCGAATTTTAATTGTTGTTTTTGGCAGTGCGCCATTTCGTTAAACCTCAGGGAGGGGCTAAAAATCCATTTTGGGCCCCCGTCCTAGTTTTTTTTTTATTCAGACGCTAAATTTCATTTCTCTTTTGGGGTCAACTTAAAACAGTTTATGAATAGACAATATGGAACAAATGCGAGAGCCACGCGTTGTTGAAAGATCCCTCACAAATAAAAATGTTAACTAGTGTTCATGTCGCGATCTCGAGAAGTAGAGCTGAAGTAATGAAATCTTCGGATATGGGGTTAACATCTTTCAAACATCTTTAAACATCTCACATAGAAATTCGGACGCGCTTTTCGTCTGTATAGCCTAGTACCAAGAAAGGCGCCACAGGCAAACTTTTATGAATCAATACGATCAGAGCAGGCCCGTATCCAGGAATTTATTTCGGGGTGGGTTTTGCCTTTCGGGAGGGGGGGGGGGGGGGTTTGCCCGCGGGTCGGACAAAAAAGACATAGATCAGAGAGAAAAGCCCATAAAAAATGACTAATTTTGACTGTTTCGGGCCCCCCCCCCCCCGCTGGATACGGCCCTGGATCAGAGTATCTGTTTTGAACCCCAAATGAAAGCAAGGGAAATGAAAGCAACTCCCGAACGGAGTGAGATATTTTGCCAGAAGTTGGAACCTTACTTAGCAGTGCTATTCCATTCTACCCTTTCCAAAACAAGCAATGGTCACCCAGAATAAAGTAAATACGAACTAGATTTTTTCTGTATTTACATGAAAAGATGTTATTCTCATCGCTTGTATTGTTGAAACTTTGCCTTGCACGACGAAATATTTAAAAATCAACTTTCGGCAAAAATAAAGAGATCTCAAAATCAAAATTATATTTTAACTGGCAAAAAATAAAAAATCAGCCTGTTTTCTGCTAAAATACAAAGATTTTGGTTACAAACCAGACTACAGTATGTTCAAACTGTGAGATGCAGGGTTAAACAAATAGCCTCGGATTTTGGGGTTAGGCTACATTTGAAGTAGGGTAGTTTTCGAATATACCTAAAAGTAAAGTCATTGCTCGTTAACTTTTCACTGCGTTGTAGTTACGATAGTGGTATGTTTTCTTGAGTAGTTACTCAGCTTTGAACGGTGCAGTTTTCGCCAGACAAAACATTAACTCTGCAGCTACAGCTAGTGATTTCCTTCCAGCGCCACAGGACCACAGGCTTTACGGAAACCGATCTCAGACGTATCTAAAGCTCGGACGAATCGAAGAAGCCTTGGACGACGCTACCACTGCCATCTCCTGTAAACCTGACTGGTCGAAGGTAAGGTTTGGCACGGCTCATTTCTATTGACTCTCAAGTCTTTCGCCCAAGCCCCATACCCTTGTGCATACGGCCGGGTTTCTTCCCATACGTGATTGAATTTCCTGGCTAAGTTTCTGTACTTCATCTTTTCCGAACGGAAATCAATGGACCGACATGCGGCCGGCATCCGGCGCAAGCCGAAAACAGTAACTTTTTTATTGATTTTAGTGTCAATAATTGGATAAGCAGATATGTTAGATCGATCTGTTGCTGTGTCGATCTATTACCTGGTCGATAGTACGGACCGGATCCGCGGGAATTCGGTAGGCCTCGTGATTTTTGGAGAGTCTGTCTAGGGTTGTAAAGACATGCAAAATCGATCTTCCAGCTGCCCTTTCCTATTAAGTTAATAGTCCATCCGGACGGACTCTCGGGAGTCCGGCAAGAACGGAAAATTCGATAGTTGTAACAATGTCTTCGTCGAGTTGATCGTGCTGGAATGTGGATAAGAAGGCTGAATGCGACTGGCTACCTGCTTGGTTTTCCTACGGGATAAGTGATACGACCGATATGTTTATGTAAACAAAAAAATCTCAGAAAGAACAAAATCTTCTGATAAAGCTTTCAAGATCGTGTATATAAGTATAAAGAACATGTTGAATCCGGGCGTACTATTAGTTTTCGGTCCGTGTTTTTCGGTTTGACCGGAAATTTAAGACAGAAGTATATTATCGAATTGACGTGGTTAAGGGATTGGTCAGAGGTAAAATGACATCTGTGCGGGATCTGACTAAGACCAGAAATATAGCCTACAAGAACCAGTGGAATGGGCATTTTCGCGTGGACGGAACCCATCTTCGTCGGCCGTTCAACGTCCGATCGATTTTCTCATTTTCGCGTGGATTGGTTCACCCGTTCAGCTCTACAGCCCGAGGTTGCCCACTCCCCGGCATCTTCTATACACCATATTTCGGCACCAGCCGGTACCGACCGAAATCAACGCTGCCGGTCGTAAATTAGGCGATTTCTCTTTCAAACGCGTTATAAACATGCTTATTTGAATGTTCTAACACGTGGCAACCGGTGCCGGCTCGCATTAGCAGGTGCCGGCTTCGACCAGGCACCTCGGCACCAGGCACTTGCTGTACACTCAAATCGAGAGTGGGCAACCCCTCGCTACAGCCATCAGTCCGAAAACGTCCCCTATGCAAGTGTAAAGCCGCTTTCACATTGACTCGTCGTTGCGTATGCGATTATCTTGAGTTGCGTACAGGTTACGTAGCGTATCTTTCACACCTGCGCGAGAAGCTTTCAAGCTGGATGCTCATTTTCCTTTCTCGTTTTCTTCTGCTGAATTGTCGTTTCTTTCACCATTAGTAAGTCTTTCTTCATCATTAGTATACTGTAAACCTATAGGTTTTTCTCCAGTTTTTCCTAAAAACTTCCATTTTCCACTAAAAAATCTGATGTGTACGCGTCGACGCATCGCAAGAATAGAACTTGGGTATATTCTGCGTTATATTTGTCTGCGTAAGCTCTGCGCTGCGTCGACGCAAGCGCGACGAAGAGGTTGCGTAGCTCAGTGTGGAAGGTTCAACGCGTCAATGTGAAAGCGGGTTAACGCCTCTTACCCATTTCTTTCGTAGGGTCACTACAGGAAGGGTCTCGCCCTCTTGAATCTGAACCACCCAGAAGAGGCCCTTGTGTGCTTCCTTCACTGCGCGGCCTTGTCCGGGAAAGATGTCTGCACCTCTTTATACGAAGAACTAGCTAAGGTAAAGGCAGATTATTTTTACATCTGACACTTGACCTTACCTTAGACCTTAGTTCCTCCTGCACCTCCAGAGGCGCTTAGGCATCCAAGAAGAGTCGCCAGTCGTCTCTCAAAAGGGCCGCTGCCCGTACATCTTCCCATTCGGGCTGGATAGACGCGTTGATATTGCGAAGATCGACTGGTAGGTACGGCGAAGAGTTTTCTTCGGTCGCCCTCTTCATGTTCATCTCTACATCTGATACTTGAACACACTGCAATATTTGACTCATCTAAGGGGTTTTACATATTTTCGCCCGGGGCTCTAGTAATAAGATTCAGAATGTGCGCTGCTTGCACGACAGACCAGAATTCGTCAAGACGCGGAGAATTTGAATTTGCTTATCCAAAAATGTGTTCCAGCCTCGACGTCAAGAAGCCAGGATCCGTGACTTCCGTGACTCATTATGAAAGTAACTACTGGAGCTCTAGATGACAAAAAAGGTCCCATGGCCAAGTCGAAATAATTAAGTGGATTCAAATTAAGTTATAGAAATAAGCTGACTTTTAAGTTAAACTTTAAGTTACTGTGGGCTAAGAAGAAGTAATTTAGGCTAATTAACGAATCTGTTGCGCAATACTTTTTGAAGACTTTTCCTAAAACGTCACCTTCTTACATCTTATCTCACCTCACTCTCTCTCAGCCTTAGACCTGTCGATTGTAAAATGTGTACGGTTACATAAGCCCTTAGATTAAAGCTCCCTAAGACTTATATAATATCCACTCCATGAGTTAAACATCTGGTGGTCTGTCGTCATCGGTAGGCTCTTATATAAAGACCCTCAGACTGACGTAGGCATGCATAGTCTAGACTAGAAAAATAAGATCAGAACCCTCGTCGGAATCCAAGTCAACCCCAGTCCGAATCCGACCTCTGAAATTGAAAGATGTTCGTGTTTTTGAGACTATTAGTGGCCCTTGCTCGTTACCCAGAAGTTTTGGATGATTGCTGCAGCCATATTGTGAATTTACTTGGTGTAAGTCGTTCTCTTAGCTTGTTGGGTCGTTAAAACGGAGTTGGGAGGGGGCTATCGTTCGACCTCTCTACAGTTTAAAGGAACAGAAAACTTGACTCTAACTTGACTCGGGGAGCTAGCTGACATATCAAGAATGTACCCTGAGTCGAAATTGAGAGTAAGAAAAATTCTCGTCACGACCATTGCAGTTTCCAGGCAGTTTCCGAGAATTCGACTTTTGAGTTAGTAGAAAAAAAAGCAAAAGGTTTGTGTGCCGGGAGTAGGAATCGAACGCACGACGTCTTGACTACTATCCCGATCTGTTAGTTTACACCTTGTCAACACGGCCAAAGGCGAACTTTTTCAGGGCATAAGTGCATAAGGGGCAAGGGCCTGCCAGCTAGCTTTGGGAGCACTAAGGAGGGGGTTCGAGATAACAAAGAAGGGTGGTCCTGTCGACAATATGTCCCTGTATCTTTATCTAAGCCCCCCAGGTCGGTTTGATGGCCGAAAGTTGCGTAGTCAAGTTTTCTGTGCCTTTAATGCTTAAAATAAATATTCCTTCAGCCCTAGCTGACTGCGAATCATATTTGATGATTTCCCACAAGTTCGATTTTCCAACTTGAGCGGCTTTGAGCCTGAAGAGGACCCTTGTATAGCTCTAATAAAATTCAGCTGACGTATCCGTTTTGCACTATCAAATATAGATTAATGCTTGATGTGGCAGAGCGGATTAGTCAGCCATTTTTTGCAGCTGCAATCCTCTTCGTAACCAACAAGATTTGCAGTCAGGTTTGACTGAAGGAATACATAATCGTATTGATAATATATAACATCTATAACAAGTGCAGAAATAGGCTATTGCCTCTACAGAAATATCGGATAGTATGTTTAATAAAAATGAAGTATCAGTGACTTCTCGGATCTTAAGGTTTGGTGGCAAATCTGTTATACTATACGTCTATTAAGGACTTGATTGAGGATGAGAAGTTTTGGAAGAACAAATGTTTGCAAAATGCAAAAAAACAATAAGCTCAAACTTGGCGTATGGTTACAGTCTCGTGCTGGAACATCTGTCGGAAGAGATTGTGCAAGCTCACGGACCAGTGAAATTCGCTAGGTCCATTCACAGCGGGTTTTAGCTGACACTCGGTACCAGCTAGTTCTGAAATCGCTCCCAAGACCGAAGCTTTGCCAGGTTTCTGCCGTTCGCAATGGATACAGGTGCCACTTTCGGGTACCAGCCAGTCTCGGAGTTGAAATCAGGTCAGCTTTTCAAGGTACTAGCCAATCAGTTTTGGGGAATATTGAGAAATATTCTGATTGGCTAGTTTCGAACCAAGCCCATTTGATAACATCACATCCACTGCCGTACTGTCTTGAAAACCGGAAGTGAATTAGGTCATTGTTATTCGGTCTGACTTGGTTCAGCATTAGCCAATCAGAGTATTTCTCAGTATTCCCATAAGTAATCTGATTGGCTAGTACCCTCAAAAGTTTAACCGATTTCAACTTGGGTCCGAGACTAGCTGGTACCTGAAAATGGCACCAATATCAATTGCGAACGGCAGAAACCTGACAAAGCTTTGGTCTCGGGAGCGATTTTCAGAACTTGCTGGTACCGAGTATTAGCAAAAACCCGTTTTGGATGGGCTGTGAGAGTATCCGGGCGTTTTTTATGAACTGTGCTGAAGTTTGCGAGGGGTCGGCTACTCTCGATTCTAGTGTACAGCAAATGCGCAGCAGTGCCCGGTCGGCGCCGGCATTGGTTGCCACGTCTTAGAACGTTAAAATCAGCATGTTTAGAAGCGGAAATCGCCTAACTTATTGCCGGCACCGCTGGTTTCGGTCGGTGCCAGGAAAGGGTGTACAAGGGGTGCTGGGGACTGGGTAAACCCTCGGAAATTTGTTGACAGGGGAAGGGATAGCCTACTGGTTCACGACATTTATTTGATATTGTGAGACAAACTTATGTGCCTAGGCCAGCTATTGTTTTAAATGTTTTGCTTTAAATTACGATCAATTTGCAATATAAATTACGAGTAATAGGGAAATAACGCGTGGTCTTCTCATTGCAGTTGCTTGTCCGTCTGCTAACACCACCGGAAAGACGGCGGCGGCGGACCAGTGATGGCGGAAGCGGCTCCGGATTAAGGCGGCCATCGTCCAGTGAAGGCAATGATTCTATGAGCGACGATTCTTCTTACTTAGCGGATGAAGTAAGTAACCCATTATGGCCAGATAAGACAAAGTACTTCATTCGTAATACGCGCAAGACCGGAATAATTTTTAGACAATCCCTGTAGATTGTTTAGCGAGGGCGATACATCGTTTTGAACAGTGGGTGTCGACGACCTGTCGGCAATGACAAGCAGAGCAAAATAACACTAGGGAGTAGCGCCAAGACCTCTGCTTTCCGTGCTTTGCAAACGGGCCATACTCGTAGCGCCGCCCACGACGCTTGTGACATTTAAAGCGAGACAAACTTGCACGTGGATAAATTTCTAGTAAAGCAGAGCCAAGGAAAGCACACCAAGGAAACAATGGAGGCTGTATAATTTTTTTGCAATTTTCAGCTTATTATCGGAGCCAGCGGTGGTGACCGACTGAATGAGTTTCAGTAGGGATGTTCTCTATCGCTAGTGGTGCTAGTGTCACTGCTATTCGAATGTGTGTCAATTTTGTCAAGTCTTGGCGTTAGTCCCTATAGTGTTATTTTTCTCTGATGACAAGACTACCGGCAAGTTTCAAAAATGCCTCGTTTGTTTCAGCCCAACAAAGAAGGACGATCTGCCCTTCGAGGTCCGACCCTGAAGCCCGTTTTCAAGCCTGCCCCTAACCCAAGAGCACGATCTCTACTGGAAAGACTCAAAGTGGAGCTGGCCAAATTCCCAGGTGATTTTTTGCTCCTTAAAATTATGCTTAAAACCACTATTTTACCCCTCCCCTCTCAATAAGGAATGCGTTCCAACAGGTGTTTTCTGATAAGCAGTACCGAGTAATATCAATCAGTCAACTTTATTTACCATATTGGTAATATCTAAAAGAGGTCAAATATGCGACTTTAATAGCCTATGTGTTTCATCCTTTCTTGACATGTCTCATAAGGAAGCGTCAACGATGTGGACGGTCAGACCCGCAAGAAAAAAGATGTTGATAATAAATCTGTTCGTGCTCCTTCAGTTTCCGGTTTTTTTTGTTTTTTTTTGTACCATACTCTACTTGACCTTTGTGAAATCCGACTCCAATGCTATAAACTTGTGCAAACCCAGATGTCTCTGTTAAGTTTGCGAACTTTCGACGGTAAAAAAGAGAATCTGCCAGAGCACCTCTGGAGAGATTTTATTCTCTTTTTTGTTCAAGTACGCCCCCCTTTTTACGTATTTGGTTCATTGAAGCGTATTTGACAGTGCAAAACGATAAGTCAGCTACATTTTATTAGAGCTATATTTCGTCCCTTCTTGGCAAGAGTCCTCTTCAGACTCAAGCTGAAAATGAATCTATCTCCATCTGTCACCACTGAAGCGTGTGTTTGACACAGATGCTGATTGAAATGTTTGTCTTGTTTTATATGTTCTTTTATACTCTTCAGTTTCGAATGATGAAAAATATGTTATGAATCATTTTAACAGTATAAAAATAATACAAAACGGATTCAGCTAGGCTGTTGGACAAGACCGCATTACGGTCTTGTCCGTTTGTTTGAAGTTTAATCTGTTGAATATTAATAGTAGAATGTAAATGAGAAATATACTTTCAGCCCTGACCGAGAATCGCTATGAACGACTGCCCAACCTCTCCAATGTGAACAAGGATGATTTCGAGTGCACACTGTGCTACCGGTTGCTATGGCAACCCGTCAGCACACCTTGTGGACACACGTTTTGTCGCTCCTGCCTGCAGCGCTGCCTCGACCATAATCCGCAATGTCCGCTGTGCAAAACGGCGCTGGCGGCGTATTTGGAAATGCGCCAAACCAACGTGACGGAGTTCCTTGATGCGTCAATTGCCGCTGTCCTGCCGTCGGAGTATAAAGAACGACATGAGGTATGTTTTGTTTCCGATTTCTTTATTTGTTTATTTCCATTGTATAATGTCTAAGGAAAAGTAAAAATACACACATAATAGAGGTATGCTTATTTGAACACTTTTAACTGTTCCACCGCCTTGGCTTTGTTACTTGCGTATAAAAAAGTAAATGGAAAAGAAAAATAACAAACTTGATATCAGCAAAACAGCCAACTATTTCAGGGTTATCCTGGAACAAACTTGAAGTAGAAATTCAGTTAACTTTCTTTGATTTTGAATTTACTAAAAAGGTTCCTCTTTAGAAGGCATCTGCAGGCTCGGACCGCCATCTTCTCCATTGTAGGTGCGTTCCTCGTGGCAAACTTTGCAAATTATAAAAAGCAAACCAGGTGTCAATTAAGTGACTTTCAGCCGTTTATTAGCAAAATATTCAAAAAGTGACAAAAGCGTGAGTGGTTATCACAAGTATTCGTAGTAAAAAATGTCTGGTTTGGGTTTCAGTTTTTTATTCGGCGATCGTTCACTGTTAGCAGACGTTCACATGAGCATACCTCTACTATACCTCAATCGATTCAGCCTCTTTCCTACCTCCCTGCCTATTATCTTTCCTATCCTATTACCCTCTTTCGATTCTATTCAGAGCTCCTGGTGGATAAATACGATTGGAAACGCCATTCCGACATGACACGTAAAACTTATCATCTAGACCAGTGGCTCCCAACCTTTTCCGTATCGCGTACCCCTAATTAAGGTTCAAAATGGTTGCGTACCCCTTTTTGAAGAATCATTGTTCTGTTATTTTACTAAGAGCTGTCCAGATCGGAACAGCAAAAAGACGTCATTTATTGTCATAAATGGTAAGCAATTAATGTGTAAAAATGTATATGAATAAAAGGGATACTTGAGGCTGCAAGGCTGTCAATTTCATTCTCGTCCATAAACTGGTCAAGGGTTAAAGAGACACTTGCGCTGTTTATTTGAAACTTCGTAAGCCCTAATTTCTTGACGAAAGCAGACATTTTCGAATTCATAGATTTGGGACCTTCGCGTACCCCTGACGAGGGTCTCACGTACTACTGGGAACCACTGATCTAGACAAGATTGTAGACTCGAAAGTTGAAGTTTCGCCTAGATGATTGGTAAAAGGGCTAAATAAAAGAAAACTAGTGCAAGCTAATAGGTTACTAATAGTAATGATAAATAACAATAACATCATAAACCCTGGCTTTGGCGAAGAATTTCAGGCGTTGAATCCTAGTAGCGTGTCCAATCGTACGTAATCCGCTAGAAGCGCTGAACTGGAAAATCGGGAATTTAACACTGCAACTGTGAAAAAAGGGCACCTGAACAATGAAACTATACTTGAACACACCATGGAGAATGCATTTACTGACACGGCCACGGAGAGCATTCTTTTCCTGAGCGTGACGTTTTCAAAATAGGGATGTTCGTTTTTGGAGGTTTGCACATGCAGACTCCAAGACAAAAAGCGCAATTCATTCAAATCTTGTACAGCACTGGCCGGATCGTATTGGAATTTCTTCTAGATATACGTTTGGGCTTAACTGGTTAAAAAATATTCCAGAAGAAGGGTTGATTGGAGACATTTGTTCATTTCTAAAATTGTTCGGTACTGAAATAAGGACAGATGCAAAATGGAGCAAAAATCATAGCTTGTAAACACTATTTCGTATTTGGATTGTGTTTTCTGCAGGCAATGTTAACGGAAGTCAGACAGATAGGGATGATACTTGGTACTCTTCATCCAGGTGCCCTTTAAATACAGACGATAGCTTAAAATTCTTGGCGTCTTGATTTGATCGCTTCAGGAAGACGGGTACAGGTTGTGGGTTGGGAGTTTTCAGGTTTTTTTTGTAGAAACTTTTCATCTTGTTATTACAACTATTTTATGCCCTTCGCACTGGAAGCTGAAACCACCGCCATGCAGCGGACACTAGCTAGTTTGCGATAGCTATTTTGTGAATTTTCAGTTGATGAAACTAATTTAAATTTCAATTAATTAGTATTAGCCTAGTTGCTGAAAATGACTTGTCCCGCACTGGCAGTTACTACAAGACTTTATAGAAAGCTAGATGTATTGATGAAACTAAGTTGAATAAATCAAGTCAGTTAATTAAAATTAGTTAGTTAAATAAATGTTAATAAAAATGAACCTAATTGCTTTTGTAAATGAAACTAATTTAAATTAACTACGTCAGATAGCTTATTAGCAAATAGTTAGCCTAGTTGCTTATATTTATTTTGTCTGCACTTGGTTCTTTGTAAATACTACAGGACTTCATAAAAGCTAATTGCATCGATGAAACTAATTTGAATTAATTGGTAGTTAATTGAAATTAACCTAGTTGCTTAAATTTACTTCTCCCGCAAGTGGTTCTTTCTAAATACTACTTGACTTCATAAAAAGCTAATCGCAGGAAATTATGTGATTCATAATCTAGGGCCTTCTGTGCGGGATAATCTGCCAGCTGGTATCAGGGAGTGTCACATTATGTGGGTTCAGAGAGAACTTGAAAACTGTCCACTTAATTAATACGTGTTGCGTAATTTTGTTCTCTTCTTTCTTTCTTAATTTTGTCTTCTTCTTATGTTCTCCTTTTCATTTCTTCGGAGTGGGGGGCTGTAACTAGTAATGAGTAAATATTTCGGTTGTAAATCTTCTTACGTGTTTGTTCGTTTTTCGTATAAGTCATAGGGTAGGTGGATAATTGCGAGTTGTGAAGTTTAGTTATTTATTTATTAGAGATCCTTAGTATTAGTGAATTGCAGCACATGCCCTTAGCTCTTTTTTGCAGCAAACTATATAAGTTTTATTACTACCTACCTGCCCGAAGTCTACCAACTCAATAGTTGCGTTTTTGTAGATACCATGGCATCTGTTACCACGATAACTGGATCTGCAATTAGTCGTTTTTGCAGTAACCGTGGTATCTGATGTACGGTTGCTCTGCAAAAATGAAAATTGCTGAAATTGCGCAAAGAAAAACTGATATTCAGTCACATCACTATTGCCAAACTTCTTTCCCACCAATTTGCCAAAAAATGATACCACGGTCGGACCGTGGTATCTGAATAATTGATAACTGGTCAGATACCACGATAACCGCAAAAACGCCTTTTGACCGTGGTATCAGACACCACGATAGCCGCAAGAACAACTTGAGACCGTGGTATCAGATACCATTGTATCTGCAAAAACGCAACTAGTGTCAATACTAACATATTTATTCGACTGTAAAGAGACTTCCGTGGTTGCAGGTTCACGTGGAGGAGATGCGAGAGTTGGCATCCAACACGGAAATCCCCATCTTCGTCTGCACCCTTTCATTCCCTACCATCCCTTGTCCCCTCCACGTGTTCGAACCCAGATACCGTCTCATGATACGGCGAGCCATGGAGACAGGAACTAGAGAATTCGGCATGTGTGGATATGTGGAGAATGCAGAAAACGGGTAAGGAAGATCTACAAATCAACATGTTTTACACGACACGTTTTTTTTGACAGATTTCCCTCAGCCCAAGCTGACTGCGAACCATATTTGACAGTGCAAAATGGATACGTCAAGTTCACTTTCCAGCTTGATTTTATTCAAACAATGTTTACAACGGGTACGTCAGCTACGATTCTTCATACCCGTACCCGTTGTAAATATTGTTTGAATAAATGTTTCAAAGTCAGCTTTGGCTCAAAGAATATTTTTTCCAGCTTGAGCCTGAAGAGGACCCTTGCCAAGAAGGGCCGAAATATAGCTCTAATAAAATTCAGCTGACGCATCTGTTTTGCACTGTCAAATATATTTTGGAAAGGTGGTGATGCATCTTAGGCACTTTCGACTGCACTTTGAAGTTTGTCGGGTACATACAGAATTAGGATAGACGGATATAACCTCAGTCTTCAGTGTACGTGAATTTTTTACCCCTAATGCTTTTAGTTGGCCCTTTTCAGTTGCATTTCCATTTGATAACTACTGCATACATACACAACAAAATTTTAAGGTCCCTTAAGACCTTAATTTTCAAGGTCTCTTAAGGTCTTAAGGCAGGATCTTAAATTTTAAGGCTTTAAGGTCCCAGGAGGGACCAAGCTTGTGGGGGACCTCCCAACTAAAAAGTTACACTCTAAGAACTACTTCATATATCTATTTACGATCACTTAAAAACCCTGACCTCATACTTTTTCAATCCTGTATAGCAACCACAGCTGAGTTTCCAACTTGGATCCAGTGCACAATTGACGATGGGACAAACATACATTTTGCATTTATTTGACCACATTTTTTTTACGTTTTGTTGTTCTTGCCCAGCGTGCATGTACAAAATGTATATTACGTTTTTTCAGACTTTTTTTTTCCATCCGTAAAGCCAGATTGTGTGCTGAACGGATGCGTCAGCTGATTCAATTCTTGCAATATTTCCTTTACATTTTCGACGCTGATAAGATTTTGCGAATTCTACTTCTTATTAGTAGGCTAAGACAAAATTGTTAAAAATATCAGTTAGCAGCATTCAAACATTATGGTCGAAAAAGTCAGACAAAAACAATACAACAAAAACTATACAAAAAGGCTAGTGTTTTAACTTTTGTTGGCTTACCTTACCTTCCCGATGAAAAATTTGTTTGAAAATAATAGTATGAAGTTGTACGAAAAAGTAGCATGCAGTGCGAACTGATACTACTCATGCTTCTACGTCAAGGCTACCGTGTTACTGCATTCTACTGCGTGCTACTATTAGCAAGACTGGATGTTACTGGATACTACTGCAATACTACTATTACATGCAACTTTTTCGTACAACTATCATACAAGTACGCAGGCTAGACATTTTTCATCGGGTTACTTACTTTAACTTACTTTCCAGCTATGCCGACGTTGGGACTGTTATGGAAATTCGCGACGTCCAGTTTTTCCCGGACGGACGATCCGTTGTGGATACCATTGGAGCGAGGAGATACCGAGTTCTCAGGAAAGGGGTACGCGACGGGTACAATACGGGCAAAGTGGAATATCTCCAAGACACACCGATAGCCCCTGATATGGTTGGAGGTAAGCCTTTGTTCCTTCATTATGTGCAGCTGTTTGAATGAGTGACTGAATTTTATTTCTAACCAGTTAAAAGATCATAAGACGGAGTACCGACAGGAAGCAGTTTTGCCACCCGACCAAAATTCAGTTAACTATACATTTTCGACTTGGTGCGTACCACGGCCTCATCCGGCTTTTTCATTGACTGCTTTTCAGTAGTTTGTTGCGTATGATGTGTTGTACTTTCTTTCTTTCTTTTTCTCTCATTACTCCACTACCTTGAACTTGTATAGCGGGTCATAAATAATATTATATTACTGTTATTATAATACAGTAACACAAATTATTACAGGATTATTCCCTGCGATAGAGATGCATGTTTAAACTTCGCCTAATGACGCCGAAGGATGTGACGAAAGTCAGTTCTGGCGAATTCATGCGCAGTAGCCTACTGAGCGGAAACAGTAACTTAAGTATAATAAAAAAAAAAAATGTTGCCGTAAAATTCAAATCTTTTAGATTTTTATTTTTGATCTTAGTTTTTCAGTTTATAATAATAATAATATATTTCAAAAACAATAAGGCCACAAAGCCTCTACAAAACCCTTTTAAAATATGTCGGGTCGTACATTTGAGTAGTTTCGACAGTGTCTCTCTTGGACTGGCTCGGTGAAGGGCTACACTGTAAAAAGTACCTCCGAGTAAGGATTAAAGTTAACTGCAGTATTTGCTACTGGGATTGTTTTCATCTCTATGGAGATAAGATTAATACGAAATAAAGATAAGATGAATCCCAGTAGCAAATACTGCAGTAAACTTTAATCCTTACTCGGATATACTTTTTACAGTGTTTGCTGTTTGTTTGGGCAGTTGGCTCCTGTGAAGCCCGTGGTTTCTGAAGCTCCACCGACCAAAGCCTTTGTAGAACCTCTCTGCGGTGAGTTTGACACTATAGTCACGTAAGTTCTTGAAATACTCTATATGACTAAGTCCAAAACACGCCAGTGATTCTCAGGAAGAAGGAGTAAACGTGTACGTAGCGACTCAGACTCAGTGACTCAAATCCTGAGTCAGCGCAGCTGTGACACCGTTTCTTCCTTACTTCCGCAGGTACCCGGAGAATCTGCATCGGCAGGGAGAGATAGTCATCAAGAGTATTGAAAGTGAGGATGTCGTCAGCTTCGACGTATTTATACATACCGTGGGGTACCCTACTTTATTGTGGGTTCGCTCCAGGTTCATGTGTTGAAATTTTATCTTTAATTTAATTGTAGTTTATATTTATGCCAGTGTTTGTTACTTATTTTGTCATTTGCTTGACCCTAGTTGGCCGTATCCTAGTTTAAATAAATAATAATAAATAAATATACTGCACCCTGTCCCCGATGACGGGCTACGGCGTCTGGCGCTTTGCATTAATTTCATAGCTGTCCGAAATCCCAACCAGTGTTGCCACTTTTCTCGGACGGAACGTGACATGTGGCCGCAAAAACCTGTGACATACTGGCGCCCACAAAATCCTGTTACTTTTTCTTTTAATTTCAGCGAAAAACTCCAAGATTTTAAGGTTCCAGTTTCCTGTTATAAGAGGAGCTAATAGTCTGGAGAAAAGGAAAATCCTTTTTCTGAAAAGAGTTGCCTTGAAATTAGCCAAAATACTTTGGAATCGCAGAATTTGCCGACAGGCTGCGGTGTCCGGCCCCTTGCATTACTTTCATAGCTGTCCGAAATCCCAACCAGTGTTGCCACTTTTCTCGGACGGAACGTGACATGTGGCCGCAAAAACCTGTGACATTCTGGCGCCCACAATTTCCTGTTATTTTTTCTTTTAGTTTCAGCGAAAAACTCCAAGATTTTAAGGTTCCAATTTCCTCTTATAAGAGGAGCTAATAGTCTGGAGAAAGGGAAAATCCTTTTTCTGAAAAGAGTTGCCTTGAAATTAGCCAAAATACTTTGGAATTGCAGAATTTGCCGACAGGCTGCGGTGTCCGGCCTCTTGCATTACTTTCATAGCTGTCCGAAATATTCCAACAGAATATTTAAAAAGAAATAACAAATCGTACCAAATGATTTTGATTTCATTTTTATGCACAAAGAAAGTTGACAAACATGGCTCTTAGCGGATATTAATTTCTTAATTTATCATTCCCATTTGACTGTCTTAGGGGCAATAATTCGGAATTTTTTATTTTTCGAAATTTTTTGAAATAAAAAAATAATTCGGAAAAGCGTTCCTCTATTAAAAGCACACCTTTATTAAATATTCCTTCAGCCCAAGATGACTGCGAATCGTTTGGCACTGTCACGCACACCTCGTTGTACTTAAGATTTTTTGTTTACTAGACTAGGTTTTACAAAAATTTGCAAACTCAGTGTTTTTTGCGTTTACCCAACAGTCATTCTTATTTACATTTTCCTTTTTATGTTGTTATTAGGGTACATCTGTTAAAAATTCTTTTTTTGCCATGGTCTTCGGGCTTTAGTGTAGCTAACTATTCTGTTCTGTTTTATTCTTAGCTTCCCACTCTAGACCTTACATGCCTTTGTGCACGTATTCCATACGGAACAACAAATTTGGTGTCAACAAAGATTATTTGTTTGACTGAAAGTGAATTAATCAGGATAAAACCGAGTAAACCTTTTTTAAGTTCGTCGATTGGTCGATGATTAGCAGTTCCATCCTTAGGACTTGGATCTTGGAACTCCACCCCCACTCCATTGAAACCTTAAAAGTAAGTTAGTAAAAGGAAGCATTGGATTTGGTTTTCCTTGTTGTCGGTGGGGTATAAAAGTAACTTCAACAAATAATAAATAAATAACTAATCATATTGTTCATGAAGGTGCCCGGAAATACTCGGCCGCGGGCTCGTATCATCAAAGGGTGATACGAGCCGATACGAACCTTGAAACGGATTTTATTTTTTTTCTTTGAATTGTTTCTATATTCTGTTGTAAATTGCGTGTTTTTTTTTCAGAGGTAACACAGGTTCACGACGCTCTTAGACTATCGGCTGAGCAATGGATAGCGAGCATGACCCCTGTCATGCGGGAAAGGATCAGCCAGCACTCTGGCACAATGCCAGACTTAGAAGCCGATTGGATTACTTTGCCACAAGGTCCATCCTGGCACTGGTGGCTCCTCGCCATATTGCCAGTTGGCCAGAAACACCAGGTAAGACTCGACCTCGCTTGGCTCTGATAATTCTTGCTTTTGTGCCTTTTCGCATTCAGTCTTCTGTATTTCTGCATCATTTTCTTTTTGTGAAAACTCGATTGGATTTCTTTGACACAAGGTTTATCCTGTCCTCGCCATATTATCAGTTGGCCAAAAACAACAGGTAAGACTCGAACACGTTTGCCTGGATATGCTAACTCTTCTTTTTGTGCTTTCTCGTATTCTATCTGCTATGTTTCTGGATCATATCCTTTTGAGAAAAACTCGATTGAATTACTTTGCCACAAGGTTTATCCTGGCATCGGTGGCTCCTCGCCATATTACAATTTAGCCAGAAACACCACATACGGCTGGACCACGCTTCTCTGGTTCGGACAACTCGATCCTTTTTCGATTCTATCTTCTGTGTCCCATGCGAGTCACTCCCCTCCGTAAAACTTGTTATCTTCATTGTCCGAGAAGTTATTGCTACTAGAGAAGAAGTTGTTGGGATCTATGTAATGTGTGTTTTTTCTGTTTTTTTCTCTCATACTCCGTTTGTCTTAAAAATGGGCACCGTAATGAATTTCATCCATTCATTGTCTGAAATACAAGGCCAGTGATTGTTTCTATGCTTGTGAACGTTTTTTAACAGGGAGAGGGGGTGGGGGGTACTTGCATATAAACGGCTTAGGACGGGTAGTGGGGGGGGGGGGCCTTTCGCAGCTGAGTTTCCTCAAAACATGCGACGAGTATGTGATATTTCCACCTGCTTGTTCGGAGTGTTCCGTCCCTATTCGTGGTGGGATCGATCGTTCCATGTTTCAGTAATATTGCGAAATTTCCAGTAGATTAACTCGTCTTGGCCGACTCTCTTTCCTTCTCGTTGCCTCTTATATAACCACCGCTTCTTACGTAATTTGAAATTGGATGACGTTGGCATGTGAATCGCAGACACGAGGCTGCAGAAAACTGGTATACGTGACCAATTCATTTGTTCAGCATTTTGGACCAGTTTTTTTTGGGGTGTGTTTTCTCGTGTCCTGTTCGTCAGCCGACTGATAGGTATACGGAGTAATGACGTAATAAGAGGCCACGCTTACGTAACACACGCCTGTTGGCTTGCCTCCTGTGTTTAATGGTCAAGACACAAGGGGAAATACCGGGGACTGGGTGCTCTGGTTGAGAATGCCGAGATGCACACATGTGAAGTGAGAATATGAAGTTGCTTTTGGAAGTATTAAGAACTTATACAGCTAAGCTATCAAACTGCGTAATTTCTCGTTTGACAAAGCTCTACCAGGAGACTCGGTTCTCAAATAATCAGTTACCTTTTTGTTCAGGGGAGGTGGGGGACACACGTGTGGATGGTCAGATGAGATTGACTATGACATTATACTTATTCATCCGTCCGCCCGTCTCCGTAAATTGGTACAGATATTGGCGCTTCGGTTTGATCATCCTCTACCCTCTCCCCCCCCCGCGACTTACGAAAGAAATAAAAAACAGTGATTTTCGGGGTTTTTTCTTGATCAGCTAATTATCCCTCTAGAGTGCGAGGGATAAATATAAATTCGGATATTTCGGTTGCACTTCCGGCAAACCGTCCTCAGCATTCAACCTTATATAGGCTTATTATAAGGCTTCAAACCTTATATTCCCCGCGACTTATTATCGGATTCCGTCATATAGACGAATAGAGAATAGAGAAGCTTTCACTTTTTAAATTGAAGAGCACTGCAAAAGGGCTACCTATCACGAGGCAAGTTTTCACGAGACAAAAATTTTTCACAATACAAATTACCAGGAGACAAATTATCACGAGGCAAAACTTTGCTCAAGACACATTTCCGTGAGACAAATCCTGAATAAAGACCTATAGATTTCAGCGACTGAATTTCTTTTGATCTATACACACACATTAAAATGTAAACAGATCAAATGCCGAGAATCGGGATGCCTGATTAAGAAACTCTTCCAAATTCATGGAGGTGTGCGGAGGCAGGAGCCGATCTTTCAGTTGCTGCTGTTTAAGATCTTTTCAATACATGGGCTCCCCCATTTTCCAGTTGCTGGACAAATAGCACGTCATCAGCTTCTCTTCATCGAAAAATGTATGGACATTGGGATCGGCTTCCGTTGATCCCTTTCTGGTATTGAAAATGTCGAGAATCTGGAAGACGTTTGGGTGGGCTCTCGCTAGTTTTGCGTTAAGTGACCGGGGGATTCGAGGTAACTGCTTGTCCGAGGTCCCGAGTTGGTTTGATGGTTCCAGATGCATGGTGCAAGTGGGCTGGGCGACACCCAGGTCTTCTGGAAATATTCTATCAACGGCCGTAGAGTTCAAACTTTGTCGGTGACAGTCTCTGCGGGGTTACATTTGTGGTTGTGGTCAGCCGTGGAAGTTAGTTCCCTCGCACTGGACGTACCTTTGTCAGAGCATCTGTAGTAGCTGCTTTCTGAAGATGTGGAAGGCAGGACGAACTTGTAGCCACTATTATGGACTGTAGTCCCTCCTCTTGCAGTTTTCACCATTTCAAACTGGATTTGGGTTGACATTATGTTTCCAAAATAAAAACTGACTACTATCCTAAAATGCACCCTCTACTATATATACAGTAGCTCAATCCAAGCTGATTGTCTTAATCCTACTTTTCTTAATCCGGGTTGTCTCGTTGAAGGGTTGCCTAATGAATAATTGCCTCTCGAAGACTTGTCTAATGCTCTAATTGCCTCGCGCGGACTTGCCTAGTGACACTTGTCAAAAGCCGATTGTCTCGTGAAAACTTGTCTCGTGATATGCTCCCCTGCAAAAGTCTCGTCGCCAGGAAGGTTCTTTTTTCTGCTGAAGAAAAAATAACTGAATAAAATAACTGAACACATATCCTCGCATATCCTAGCAGTTTATACAGTGTTGTCCTTTGCTTTTGCGGAATCTAGGCCATCCATGGGTTTTTCGCCCCTATACCGTACTTTACATGAGTCAACGAGTGCGCAAGCGCTCAGACGTGGAGTGTGAAAGTAAAATATTTATCACATCTTATAAACAAACAGCGTTAGAACCAAGTCATTTCACATCTCATAACCAAACAAAATTGAAATAACCTAATTTGAAATCAAAGTAGTTTAAAAGCTTTTAATGCTAACGAACCGCATTTAGAAATCCAAAGAAGATCTTCAAGATCTTACAAGAACGGTCTCAGTTTCAGCACTGAATGTCCTGCTAGCAAGTCCGACCTTTTAAACCTCTTTTCCATTAGTAAGAAGTTAAGAACGGCACATCATCGATCATATGACAAAACCGTCCAGTTTCCAACTGAGCCCTATTGTGGTTCGGTACGCAAACCTAAGTGTGAATCGACCGGGGGAATCCATAATGAACCCGTGAAGTCTGCACGTGTAGTAGGCCACCAGACGCGATAGGCTGTCCTGACTCCGACGACTGTATCTGAAGACATTTACCATCTATGTCGGACCTACTACACCCCTCGCCATAACATTTGGTTGAGAGTGCTTCTTCACATACAAATACAGTCGTCGGAATATTAACGATTGAAGTAGGCTACGCCTCGTGGTCTTATTTGTTACTGTCACAGCCTGTCACACCAAAATCCGCATCTATACATATATATCCATAAGTATACAAGAGTTGAACTTGAGACATGTCATAGACGAACTTAACTCACGGAAAGTCTGGGCCAGTTATCCACGAACGGGAGGGGGGGGGGGGGGTGGGGTCGGGACCCATCAAATTGTATATCAGACCCATACATCCTCGACTATACCAGCTTAGAGTTTGATTCCAATCACGGGTCAAAAACTTTACTCATGGGCAAATTGGACCCGCTTGCTCACGAACGGGGAGGGTAGGGGGAGGTTCAACTCCACATATATATTCCCAACCCTATGATCCAAAAGCACAAAGGAATTCCATCACCCTATCTCCAGTAATAGTCAAGTTAAAAACATAAAAAATGGGCAATCTGGGCCCCATTGCCCTTGAACCGAGTGGGGGTGGGGTTTGGGACCCGCAAAAAGGAAAAGAGACCCCAATCACAAAACTACCCCGGGTTGGGTGGGAAGGTGCAAGTTTGAAAGTAATTTCCCAGCCCTAGGATGTACAGGTAGAAGGAATTTCATCGTCCTATGTCCAGGTGTGGTCAAGTCGTGAACATTATTCACTGGGCTATCTGGGCCCATCTGCCCTTGAACCGGGCGGGTGTGTGGGGGCCCCAGAAGGCACGACTAGACCCCAATACCCACAAGTGTACCAAGTTTTAACCTTTTTTCCAGGTACATCGACTTACTCGTCAAAATTCAGATGACCGATCTTATGCATCAGTAGCATGATACGCGAACAGTCCTCGAGAGCATAATGCGGTTGGAAATAGTGAATCGTGGCAGGTGCAGAGATTAGTGATGCTTGAGGATTAGTTAGCGGGCTTAGAATGCAACATATGAAATTTAGGTCTCCGGGCATAATGAATGCAGTTACGGAAGTAGGTTGCATTGGCATTACTAGACACGACGGATGCTTTAAGTTTACACGAGTTAACATTAATGTTCTAACGTATCCGTTTTCTTCCAGATCACGATCCTGGGGATGACCGACCTGAAGGAGCGCCTTGAAGCGATGCACAAAATTCTGACGCTAATTCGCCGACGGCAACGCTGACAATTAATGCTGATTGCATTAGTGGCTGCGATTCTAATTTCGTATTTCGGGTCCCAGTAGTATAGGAAAAGTTCCGTGCAAACCCCGAGGGGTTGCTGGCTGTAGCCGTGACTTACACACTAAGAGACTTGAGCCGAAGCCCCTAGTAGCAACCCCTCCCGGTGATTTTTGTATGTGTGCAAATGTTCGGTTGCGTACGAGAAAGAACTAATAAAAGGATAACAGCCGTCGTCCATTCATCTCGAGAGTGTAGGAATTCTGGATACAGTATGTACGCTCAGAAATTCTGGCGACTACACGGTCGGCGTATTTAGCTCACGGTTGCTTCGAGAGAAAGGGAAGATGGCTTCCTCCAATAGGGTTATAGGTTCTCTAGAGTGCATGTTCGATGTGTTAGCCTATCAGGTAGGCATAACCGGTGTCTTAGATTAGTTGATACAATTCTTCTGTCCCTGCTTAAGGGCCACAAGTACTTCAAACGAGTTGAATTTTTTAAATCCTCCGTTTTTGTAGATGAAATTGGTATTTGTTCGAATTAGAAATTTTTGCGCTCTTTAAAGGACTCGCGCAAAGCTTGGAATGAATCATTAAACACTTTCTCTTTCCCACTGATTTAAAATTTTCTCTTTTACATAAAAAATACTCGTAAAGTTGGACATGTTGTACTAAGTAGAAGTATTCTACTTCTAGTTTATATTTCAGGGTAAAATTATCTTTTATGTCATTCCATCTCTACCTAATGTTTGTCCGATCGGACATGGATGTGAACTGCTTAGAAGAATGTTCCGCCAGCGGAATCACCGTTCCTACAGCCCGCCTCAGTCTGGCGATTGCGGTGGTGTGCCAGCAATCTAGACGAGACCGTCGGTAGCTCAATGGTAGAGCGCTGGCAGTGAAAGCCGAAATCGCGGGTTCGAATCCCAACTGAGGAGCCTTTTTGTCTTTTAGTCCCCTACTTATGGTCATTAAGTAGTTTCCGAAAGAAACACATCCTTTAAGCATATTTTCTACATTTAAGGTCGTTTTTCTAAGCGTTAGAACTGAGACAATTGTTTCTAAAACCTGTAGACGAAAAGCGAAAGGGCTGTTTCGGAACCAAGCAGCTTCACTGACATCGCGGATCATGAAGTCCTCTTGTAACAATTAACCGTGTCAATTACCCAGTTAATTACTTAAAGTGACAAAAGTAGTCGGGTAAAAAAAAACACCGGCAACATAAAAAGATAGCTTTCAGATCTACTTTAAACGGATGGGTACCTGCAGCACCTCCTGGACGATCAAAAATCACATGGTGTATCGTTTTTCCTTCTGAATTTGTAAGACTATCCGTACCGTATTGATAGGGTTAGGGTGATTTTTTACCCTGTTAGTAAGTTTGGTGTTGAACTTTCATCCAGTACGTTGTCTGCAAATGCTGTTTATTGTGTGTACTTGCAAAATAAATTCAGATTATTTCTCATGTACTTTTTAATGCAGGCAACATTGTGTGATGTGCCAATTTTTTGACTTTTTAAAGTAGTTATCAACACTGAAAGGTTGCAAATTTCAAAACCAGTTCGAAGTGCGGAGTCGATAGGTTCCGGCGATAGGAAATTTCGCCACGTTCAAGAAGAAATAAGAGCTACGAGTTCATATGGCACTTGTTACGAATAGGTGGTACAAGAAAGTAGATGAGAATGTCACAACATCCCCCCTTCAACCCCCCTAGGATCGGACCTAGAAATAAGGTATCTAATTTCATGCGAGCCTCAGCATTTCCGGCATCGCCTCGGATAATCTAGGGCAAATGTTTCACCATACTAGTTTGATTCCTAGGAGTGACGTACTATTGCCGGTACGCCTCGCCCTCAAACTTCCGTACCAGGGCCAAACCTGGCTGAGCCACATATACAGATTATCTAAAGGCATATTCTCGCCGTTCCTCGAGGACTCCTCGGGGAATCGAAGGGAACGGCGAGAATAGAGGGAGTCACTCCACGCGGACTCCGCGTAAAGAAACATCGAGAACACTGGGAATGCTTGCGAAATGGATTTTGTTCGAAAAAAGAATTTGCAGTTGACGAACTTAGTCTGGATCCACTTTATTTTTGGTTTTGTTTATTCTGATTGTTTTTAATTAATTTTACATTGCACCAACACTAGCAAAAACTGATTGGCCTCCATATCTGAAAGGGAGTCCTTTTTGATGATGGTGATGATAATCGGAGCCTTCGCCGTCCGTGGTGACTTGCGAGAATACGGGGAGTGAGTCCCCGGGAAATCATCTGGGGCATCTTCTCGTACCGGCTATCAAGTTTCGCTCAGGTCGAAGCTTTTTTCGGGAAACTCCGGTACCCCCCCCCCCCCACCGTGTTCAGATCCGGTCCGGACCCTAAAACATGCCATCTGGGACACATGGTCTCTGTTCTTTCCAAGTTTTATTCAGATCACTCCGTCGATTTGACCCCTACGCGAGCTACAAACCCCCCCCCCCCCCCTCCAACTCCTCCCACTGTGGTCGAATATGACCAGGACACATAAACTTCGAATCTCTGGCATCTTATAATAAAATAATATTACAATAATAATAATATATTCGCAAATTGGATGGCAGGCCGTTAAGCCTCTACAAAATTCTTAGCGGCGGTTGTTTCTCTTCTCGTCCTTCAAGCTTGACTCGAATCGGAACATATCGACAAATTTCCGGTTTCCGCCTGATCCTCCTATACTGTTGCAGGATCCGGTCCGGACGCCAAATAACAAACTAGGTAGCATAAACTCGGTACTGTCCGACTTGCATCCCAGTCGGCCCATTCGTTTGGTTTTTGACCATGTCACAAAGTTTACGCCCCCCCCCCCCCCCTCCAGCTACCCCAGCCAATGCCGCATGTGGTTCGGAGACATGTTTTGAATATCTAGCTCATTAGGTCTTATCACCCACAAAGTGTCACTCGAATCGGACCACCCGTTCGCAAACTACGCAAGTCGGTAATTTCCGGATTCCCCTTCCCTTAACCCCCCCCCCCCCCCGCCCCCAGAATGGCCGGATCCAGGAACAGAAATTTTCCTTGGGAATTGTGTCAGGTCTTTAAGTCTATTTAGTCGGGTCGCTAATATGCCTGCCTAGTTTCATCGTTCAAGTTCAAGTTTTTTAATTTTACACAAAAATACAAATACATTATACAAGCACTGTAGAGAACAAAAGGTGGTCCTTTCGGACCACCCGTTCGCAAACTACTCAAGTCAGTAATTTCCGGATTCCCCTTCCCTTAACCCCCTCCCCCCCCAGAATGGCCGGATCCAGGAACAGAAATTTTGCTTCGGCATTGTGTCAGGTCTTTAAGTCTATTTAGTCGGGTCGCTAATAGGCCTGCCTAGTTTCATCGTCCTTAGAACATCTAGAAGTACCATAGCTTGCGATCACCGGAATTCCCGGAAACCCCCTCCGACTCTCCCTTAAAGGCCCAGATATGATGTGGTTCTGTCAAGAATCTATTTACGGCTTATGCCTGTTCTTACCACCAAAGTCGATCCCGATCCCTCGGCGCTAGGCGTTTCACGAATATTCCGGTGTCACCCTTCACCCCCTCCCCCCACACACACAAGTATCGGATCCGGTCCGGGCTTGACATGAACATCTGAGACGACACCTCTTTCCACTTGCCAAGTTTCATTCAAATCCGATCGCCCGTTCTTCAGTTACGAATGTAACAAGATCCCGGATTCCCCATCCCTCCACTCCCCCACGATGATTAGATCATGCAAACCACAGCTTATCAACCTATGCAAACGACTATTTGTCAGGTCAGTTTGTTTGAGTTCCTGATATGCCAGCCCAGTTGCATCGTCCTAGTACATCAGGAAGTACGGACCTCACGGATAATCAGAAATCCGGACCCCCCCCCCCTCCCCCGTTTCCCATGATTTCCGGTTCCCCTCTCAACCCCCCCCCCCCCCCCCCCCGATGTCACCGGATCCGGTCCGGATTTTATGTGGATCGTATGACACACGAGGTCATTCCAAGAAGCTAGAGTTATAAATACCTCAAGATTCGGGATTCCCCTCCCTCCCAGGGGTGGCCCGAAGGGGGGGGGGGTGTCTCACCCCCCCTGCCTTTTGTTAAGTCGTATCAGTCGTTTATTTTGGCATTTTGCTAAGTCGTGTCAGTCGTTTATTTTGGCGTCGCCGAGGTCCCGGGCATTCGTTTTAATAAAAAACAAGCCGAGTCGTTTAAAAAAAATTTGTTAATTTTGTCTCTGCACAGCTTCAGTCGTAAGCCAGTTCCTAAAGACAAGTCGAGTCGTTTAAACCAGGTTTTGTAACCCCGATATGTCGGAGACATGATTCATGGGGGCAGCAATGCGGCTACCTGTTCTACTCCCATGGGATTTGGGTCTGCCTCACTTAGGTCTTTCAGAGTTTAGCCTGTCAAAATAACAATAGGTTAGTTGTTAAAGTGAAGTCTGACTGGGTAACATTGATATACCTTATAGACCAAAAGCGAGAGACAAGGTTATGTGCATTGATTGTTGGTCATCTTTGGCTATAAGTGAAAAAAGAAGGAATAGAATTTTTTAACAGAATAGAAAAGGCATCAGAAATCAAATGACAGGAGACCCGCGAAACAAGTGTGCCCAGAACATATGGAAAAATGTCGATTACAAAGAGAGGTTGAGGTGGGAACACCGAACAACGCTTGAAAAGGAAAAAGAAGATTTTAATATACACCCGAAAGTCGTTTCCCAGGACGGGAGGGTTTCTGCAGACGCTGGAATAGCTCATTCTAGTCGGGAGGTAATTTTTTTGCCTCTATGTCAGCAGAGGCGTTACCATCCAAAATGTTCGGGGGGGGGGGAGCAATAATATTCCTTCAGCCCAAGCTGACTGCAAATCATATGTATTACTGCTGACTGCGAATCATAGCACTATCAAATATGGGAGGAGCAAGGTATTTACCGACTGGCTGATAATTTTTTCCGGCTTTTTTTGCGGAAAAAACACTGTTTTGACGAAAAATCGACTGATTTAAAGAAAAACCGACCGTTTTTAAGAAAAACCGACTTACGAAAAACTGACTGTTTTGAAGAAAAATCGACTATTTCCAAAAATAAATCGACTGTTTTTACGAGAAATCGCTCTTTTTTATTTTTTCGCTATCGCTATTTTTTACCGGCTGGCCGACAACATCGGGGGAAGGGGAGGGGGTGCATCCCCCCCCCCCCCCATACGTGACGCCCATGTATGCTAGTGTTAAAGCAAATCTGAAAAGACTTCGTAAAATTCAGGACACTCATAAAACTCGAAAATGATCTCTTTTATGTTTAAATTATTCTAAAAGCGAACTTCCCGTCTTCATTTGCTGTGTATAGCATCTTCTGTCGCGTAGAATCAAATTCTGTAAACCAGTTTTAAGTTGCAATTCTTCAGATGTAGCTCACTGTAGCTTTACCTGCTCTAGTTTTCGACATGAAAGTACAGTGTGTCGAATGACAAATAAAACGGTACACGGTACTTTCATAATGAAACAAAAGTACATCAAATCATCCGGAAAAAAACGCAACTCAAGTCTCGTCGGCGAACCGACGTCTTTTTCTATCTGTGAACTCCTGTCAGGTCAAGACCAAAAGTTCGTTACGTCCGTAAATCCGGATTTTTTTATTTAATGCACTTGCAAACCTGTTTTCCTCTTTTCGTTTCTGAGGAAGTGTGTTTTGAACGTGAAAACTACTTTTTTTGCTATTAGTTCGGAGCAAATCTACTTTCTTTTCTATGGGCACTATTTTGTCACTTTATTCGATGGACAGAGTGGTAATTTCATAGCTATTCTTAACCTTTCATTGGGATCGCAAAAAAACGCTCTGCTCCTCGGGGTTTCGCAAAATTTCGCCTGCGGCGCATTCCATAGTGTTCTCTATTTAGAGGAACGGTGTGTCATTTACTTGGCGATTAGGCTTGGAACTTTTTAGATTTGAAACACATTAAAGACAGGCTAGAATCTTTTTAGACAAAGGCAGATTAAAAAAAATTCGCCTGCGGCGCTTGCTTTAATTTGTCCCGGGTTAAGGTGATGAAAGCTTTCCTGTTTAGCGAAAGCTGAAATGTAAAGCTGAAGCTATGAAGGTTATGTATCCAAAATTTTGATTACAAGAATAATTTCAGCTGATGCATTGCAGCTAGTTTTACACCGGCTCTATTATTTGTTGGTGGGGAATGTGCGCCATTGCCGCGTAGTCGCAACAGTTCATTTTTGTTGGTACGTGCGAGTCGTATATTTCGATCCAGGAGTCGTTGAAATGAGGGGTCTCAGCCCCCTGGCCTGAGTGCTTCGGACCACCCCTGCTCCCTCCACTCCCCCCATGATGATCGGATCATGCAACATCCGTTTTCGTCGGGTAGGGTGCATTCTCTCTACAGGCGTATTCTCGCCGTTCCCCGAGGACTCCACTTGAGGAGTCCCCGCGTTTAATCCCAGGGACTCACTCCCCAAATTCTCGCGAGTCCCCACGGACGTAGAATGCTCCGCTTATCATCGCCATCATTAAGAAGGAGTCCCTTTCAGATTCGGAGGGGAATCAATTTTTGCTGGGGTTGGTGCAATATAAAATTAAAGAAAAAACAATCACAATAAACAAAACCAAAAATATAGTGGATCCAGACTAATTTCGTCAACTACATAATTTTTTTTGAACACAATCTATTTTGGAAGAATTCACCGTGTTCTCGCTGTTACTGTACGCGGAGTCCACGTTGAGTGACTCCGTCTATTCTCGCCGTTCCCTTCGATTCCCCGAGGATGGGGATTCCCCACTTTTAACCTGATCAGTAAATGCTACTTAGCGGCGAAATCCACAAATTGCCTTTCCAGTTCCATGTATGTCGTTTTTTGGAGAGGAAGAAGAAGATACGAATCTACAAATTGGGGGAAGAACCTGTTTGAACTTTCTGCAGAAATGGGAAATCTTTGTGAAAGCTGCTGTGGAAAATCAGATGATAATGAATCACAGGTATGTTAGAGCAATGTTTCGTGTATTTATTTATTCATTTATTTCCGTCAGTAGGCTACTGAGGAATACAAAATATAATATGTAATATTGCCAAAACAAAACCAAACAAAACTATGCCTAAAAGCAAAACTATACAAAACTATTGCCCAGGCCAGTATGCTGTCCTATGATAAACAAGGCCTAGCTAGTCTAGACAAACCAGTAAATGAGTGCACTGAAAATCAGCCATCAGCCACAAACCTCTGGCTCTGATTTCTCATAAGATACAGGAGGGTTATCCTACCTCAAATTTATATGACCTCCAACTTGGCCTGAAAACATTACAAGGGCATTTCTGTCTACTATTAAACAGGTCCCAAGTCAGCTGGGGTTTCCTTCTTCACAGTTAGGACCTTCTTCTTCTTCTTTAATGGTTGGCGTTTCCAGGCGATGGGCAGCGATGGGGGATATCGCCCCATCACAACACGTATGTCTTTCAGTTAGGACCTGGCTAGGACCTTGTTAGGACTGCACTGAAATTTCCTTTCAACCTTTTGTAGTCCAAGTTTGATGTTGGATACCTTCTGTATGCTAAAACATTAAACTTGAAACACACATGGATTCAGACATGTTTGATCAGCGTTCAGTGAGCAATTCAAATCATACTTTTTCTTTCATATCTCATGGTGCAAATAACTTAGTCAGGAATTTTCAGGACATTTCCTGCAATTACTCTTGGCTTGAACCTGGCTTGAACAATTCATGTTAGATGTTTTCTTTTCCATGGCAATGTGTTAGCAAACTGTGTTAGCAAAAAACTGTGAGGAGAGCAACAAACTTGATTGTTGCTCTTGTGCTGTTGAATTGTTGCTGACAATGTTGTAAACATTGTATTCCACATCTAGCTGTAAGCTATTTGGATAATAAACTGGATTGATTGATTGATTAATAAACTTTAATCAAAAGGTAGGCCAAATTTTTACTTTTTAATGTTTTTGAAATGGCTTTGTACAGACAAAAATTGTCCGAAAAAAGTCAGTGTTTCTGGCCAAGTAGGTAACATAAGTTAGTAAATGTACCACTGATTTTGAAACATTTTAAATCACCTTAAATTACGTACCTTAATTTGCACTTCCAGCAAGATAAGATGGTGTGATCCTCCTGTACGAGTCTCTTGCTGGTTGGCAGCTTGATTGGTAGATTGTTGTTGTTACATCAGCTCGCTGGCACTCCAATGAAGCCGACCTTACAAAAAAACGTCTTGGTTGGCAGATGTTGTTGTCACATCGGCTCATTGTCATCCGAGTGTAGCCAACATTCAGCTTTTTTTCCAGTCTTCAGCCAGACCTTTTTTAAGGCATCCATGGTAGCAGTGTTGATAGTTTTCTCAGAAAGGCTGTTCCAGAGTGGCATGCTCGCTACAGAGAAAAAACTGTGCCGGTCAAGTTGCTTCTTGGAATGGCCTCCCGTCAAGTTTTTTTTTTTTTTTTTTTAAGATTAAAACTTAAAAAATTGTCTGAATTTTAATCCAGCGTAGCTTCTTTTTCCATTTTTTTCCTGTTTTAAATTGAACTAAAGCAGTGGCTATGTCTCCACCTCCCTCAGTGACGTTAATACCAAAATACCTAACAGTTTACCCTGCTTTAACGTACTCACACTTTCGTCATAATAACTAAATTTTATTCTCACATTTTTCAAACTCTAAAAAAAATACCTTCTATTTTCAAACTTACCATTTTCCCATCAAACATTCTCATATAATCTAAAATATGTTAATTATTTATTTTTTTCTCTAAGGGTACTACCCCATATCCTATACACACCTTTTCCCATCATATCCTACCTAGTATTAAAATTTTCCATTCAAATCAATCAATTAATCTTAATAATCTAAAATAAATTACACAAATTAAAAAAACATGATACTTTTCAAATTCTCTCTCCCTGTTTTGAGACGCCCTTCCTCCATAGGGCATCTCTCTACAGTGGAAAACAACACTTAAATCAAATAATTTAAAATAAAAAATTCCAACAAATTTCTACATTTCCCTAAAGATACTTTGTCCCGAAACCAAAAAATAGACAACCCCCTCCCTCCATTTGGAATACCTTCCCTTGCAAACAAAATGGAGAAGATATTCCAAATTTTTAACATTCAAACAAGTGAAATACTCATCAAAGTAATGACTGCTCTAGCGCAAACCTAACCTCAAACTCATTTTTTTTCTTCTTTTTTTCCAATACAGAACAAAATTTTTTTTCAATCAAATCAGCATCATGTCTACTTTTTCTTTTTCTTTCTTTATTCCTTAACTATTTTCCTTTTTCATCCATATTTCATTCAACCATTTCGACTTTGATTGGGAGCTTTTGAATAACCCAGGGATAATGTTGGAGTCTAACAACTTTCTGACCGTCAGTACGTCGCCATGTTTACGTCGATATGAGAGACTGGGAAGCTTCAGTAGGCTCAACCGTTCATGGTATTCGCAATACTGAATTTAACGACAAGATTTTTATCCATTCCAGATGTAAACAGACAGAAAAAGAGAGTTCCCATTTTACCGACAAGACCTTTCCCACTCATCGTATCGAAAAAGGAAAAACAACCGATATCAGGATCTCTATCCGATCATCGGGCTGACTTCCCGACAAGGCTTTTGTCGGTATCATCTCGGCACCAACAAAACATTCTGATTTCCAGACAAGAAGCTTCCGGATTACCGACAGAACCTCTGTCGGTATCAGAAACGCTATGAGGAAAGTTTTTCATCAGAGCTCTTGCCAGTACTGAAAACGGAATCCGCACGCCGTCTCTACACCGACAAACCCTGCCGATTTCCCTAAAGAGCTCTTTTCGGTACTGAAAACGGAATCCGTGCACCGACAGACGTCGTCGATTTCCCTACAACAGGTTTCATGATTTACCGTCAGAGCTTTCGTAAATAGGTTTCCCGACGGGATTTTGGTGGGGGGCAGCTGCCCCCCCCCCTAGTTTCGCCACTGGTCCTACATATCATGTTTACAGGTCATACCAGATTCGACCCCTGGGGGAGTTGGAAAGCGGACCCTCGAAATCTTGAGAAATGTATTACTCTCTTGAAAGAGTTATCCGATTCGGATGGATCATAGTTGGCAAGACAACATATGGATTTTACGTGTCCTGACCGGATTTGGCCAATGTGGAATGAATTAAAGAGAAGTCTCGGAATCTTGTGATAGGCTTATAGTGGAGAGATTGGGACGGGCATTCGCGGACAGCACTATCATATTCTTCGGGGAGCTGGAGGGGGCTTTGGAAGATACACCCATCCTTAACAGTGCGAACCTTAGCTAACTACTCTTGCAAGTGCCGTTTGAGCTTTCAGTTCTTGCTTTATGGGTGCTTTACATTTTAGGATGGAGACGGAACTTCCCGAACCCATTTGCTTGGGAACAATGCCCAAAACGTGCCCTCGCCTGGCGGAAGGAACCAAAGGTAGAAATTTAATTTCAACAGTCCACGCTTCAGCACCTTACAAGTTCTTTCAAATGGTGCTCAGTGAGTGTATTCCGAGTCCGAGTTCCGACCCTCCGTCCGATTAATGCTGGTTTTGTTCACCCTATTTAGCGTAGTACTACGCACGACGTCACGGTTTCTTGCTTCTTTGCGTCAAGGCTGGAATATATTTTTTACTTTCGGCAAAATATCGAGCGTGTTCCACCTTTCTAACAATAGTAACGATTAGTGCAATCTCTGTGACGTGATAGGTCCGATCTGCCCGCGGCACGATATTTTGCAGAAAACAGAAAATTGTGTGTTCCAGCCTTGACGCCAAGAAGCTAGGATCCGTGACATCACGTGTTGTAGCTACGGGTAAGTAGGGTGGAACACGGTCATAGCATCACACACTAATCGAACCACGCGCAACAGAATCTTAGTTACTACGCTTCCGAACGTGGTAAGCCACTAGTTACTATTTTGTAGTGTTCCGCCATTCTTAGAATAGTAACTGATAGTTACTATTCTAAGAATGGCGGAACACGCTCACACAACACGTAAAGATAAACATTTTACAAAGGACTTGTATAATTCCGATCTAATAAAATATTCAGTCCTGTCATGGGGGAGTTAACTGTTTAGAAAACTTGCCTCGGGCGAGATAACTGATCTTTTGCGATTTTGTGCTTTTGCAAACTATTAGCATGCTCCGCCCTTCTTACAATAGTAACTAGTATATACTATTTTCGTTCCAGTCTGGTGAAAATTTACGTAGCTGACCGTTCCGACCTTCTCGAGATAGTAACTAATAGTAGCCTAACTGGGCCCGAATCCAGGGGGGGGGGGGGGGGGGGGTAGGGGATTCACCCCCCCCCCCCCCCCCCCCAAAAAAAAAGAGCAAAAATAACCTCTGACCTTTGTCTTTTTGTACTTTTTGATCCAACCACGGGCGACGGCCCCCCCCCCCCCCCCCCGAAATAAATTCCTTGATACGGACCTGATCCTAACTATTTGCTTACTACGCTTGGGACTACTCGGGAGAGAGTAAGCATGGTAACTAGTAAACTACGATCTCCGCGGCGATTAGCGCGTGGCGCGTTATTTCGCCGAAAGTAGAAAAATATGTTCCATCCTTGACGCCAAGAAGCCAGGAGCCATGACGTTATGCGCAGTTACCACGGTATGTAGGGTGGAACACGACCTTTGTGTCGCTTTTGCAAGGAAAGGACGCGAGTTCAAATCCAGCTCTTTGAACTTGCTTTTTTTGTCGAACAAGTGGTTTGCCCGGAATCCAGTGAAACCGGAAAATGAAAGTCTTGCCAGAAGATGATTAGAGGTTAATCGTTGGTAGATTAGAGCGTCGATATAGAGGTAAGAATACATCATCCGTACTTTGTGTTCCCGCTGGACTAGTATATTGACCGAATCTGCCGAAAAACGGAACTTCGGTAGAACTACAAGTTTATTCTGAAGTCCATCGGAAAATCAAGGGCAAGAATACTTGCATAGTCCTATGTGCCAGAAATTAGACCGCCGGACAAGTAGTTTGACCGGAGTTTAGCCAAAACCACAAATTTCGAAGAAATAAACTAGAATCCTGATAACGGTAAAAATTGGTTGGAAAAGGTGTACCTCCCCACGCCAAAAAGAACACGAATTAGGTAATCTTACTATTTATTCTCGCCTCGAATGAATACTCCAGTCGAGATCTAGTCAAACGGGATGTTTTCGAATGAGCCGGATTGTTTGACATGCTTTTAGCGAGGGTTGCCCACTTTCGATTTTGGTGTACAGCAAGTGCCCGGCCGAGACCAAAGACAGTAAAAGTGGGAAAGACCGGAAACTCCCGTAAGCCCCATGAGTCACAACAATCAGCGCCGTTTAGCGGATGTTCTTTTGTTAAAAAATCGATCTGTTGACATTTTCTTCCGTCGCTCTCCGCAGAATCATCATCAAAGCACATTTTGTTGATTTTTTTTTTCCTTTTGTTTATGATGAGCATCCTCTCTTCATTCAGATTTCCTCTTTAATTGGAATAAAAAACAAGTAGGAAAAGAATAAATCGCTTTTTTTTTATGGAAAAAACGCTGAATTCACGATTTCGAATCAATTAATGTTGACAGACATTGCCTACTCACGCCCTCTTGCTTTGATTATATTAATCATCTACCGCTCTAAATTGGACAAAGTCCAAACGCTAGGCGGCGTTCCGATCGATTTTCTGAGACCCGATTTTAGCGAAGTCGCCGGTCTTTCCCACTATTATTGTCTTTGGCCGAGACCGACTGACACTACCCGGCACAGGTTGCCCTCGAGGTTGCCACGTTTTATAATATTGAAATCAGCATATTTAAAGATGAATCGCCTACGGCCGGCATCGCTGGTACCGGGGAAAGGTGTATAGCATGCCGTACTCCCGGTATATATATGGGTAGCGAGGAGGCGTGTCAGGTTCGCTTTAGTCTAGAGGCGATAACGCAGTAACAGAGAGTGTGATATACAGTAGAGGTATGCTTATGTGAACGTCTGGTAAATGTGAACGATCGCCGAAGAAAAAACTAAAACCCAAACAAGGCACTTTTTCCAAAAAATACTGATAATAACCATTCACGTCGTTTGCGCTTTTTGAATATTTTGCTGATTCAGTGATGAAAGTGACTGAACTATTAGCTGATTTCCTTTGTTAATTTTGAAAATTTTGCCAAGTGGAACGCAACTTCAATGGAAAAGATGGCGGTCCGAACCTGCAGATGCAGTCAAAAGAGGAAGAAGATTTTTTTAAAATTCAAAATCAAAGAAAATAAATTGAATTTCTGCTTCAAGTTTGTGTTGGGATAACCCTGAAATACTTGGCTGTTAGCTGATATTAAGTTTATAGTTTTTCTTTTCTCTTTTACCTTTTTTATATGCAATTGACAAAAGCAAGGTAGTGTAACAGTTAAAGAAGTGTTCACATAAGCATACCGTACCTCTACTGTATATGTAGTTTTATTCACTCACCGCACTGTACAATCCAGTACAATCATCAACTGTACTTGGGTTAATCCGATACGAAATATTGCACTTCAGAAGAAGATTACGACTGCGACTGCGACTGCAACTCGCCTGCGACTTCGACTCCCCCACTAGCGCGAACACCCTGGCTTATGTATTAATCTTAGAATGGCTCACGAATTGTAGATCGGAACCACAATTGTTCAAGATACAAATACTGCTGACCACAATTCCGGTAAGCCCAAATAGTTGCAGTACAAACCGTGAACAATAAAAGATGCCTAGGGGGTTCTCACTTTCGGAGTCCTGTTAAAACACTACTAAGCAATGCGATACACCGTTATAAGTCGCCCAACCTGGGAGAAAACAGATCTCCCGATCTGTGTCAAACGATACTCCTAATGTCTAACCACAGACAAATGACAATCCTAATACAAATAACTATCCTAATACCTAACCGTAGATAAATGACTATAGACGGCGGTTATACGCAGCTGAGCTCAAAAACAGAATTAACCTGAGTTGCGAACCTCGGGATTCTAGATATTTACACCGATCAATATATAACGATATACACTATTGCATAGCGCAACTTGCAAACTATGATCGTGAGCATCGCGATGGCGGAACTCGAAAAAAACTTTTTATTGCTAGGTTGGCTTACGGTCTCTAGCATCTGACGCCCCCACGCCCAAACCACCCCATACACTGGCCACCATGTCCAACTTGCCGATTGTTCATAATTTGCACTGACCACACGATTATTTTTGGAATGCGGTGTCCAAACGGAACACGGAGCTGAGTCGCTTACTAAGCACTGCACAGTTACTTTTGGATTATAATCCTTCTAATATCCATTAACTTTTAATGTAAGAGAATGTAGAATGTTTGAACGTGGAAAATGTTCAATATCGTGCTTCTGTCCAAATAAATGCCATGCGTGATGTAAGCGTACTTAGCCTTTCTTTTAGTCACTTTTAGTTCAGTTCCGGTGATGTCACTAGTTGTCACACAGAACCACCAAAACGATAACTGAAGAAGGGTCTGAAATGTTCTTGCTGAAGAATGGTGATAGGCTCCAACCATTAGTGATGATAGCGCTAAAACTGGTGATGACTTCAGATTTTGTAGTTTCGTTTTTGCCATGTAAACATGTGTCCAAAAGTAACTTGATGATATTCTTGACTTTTCTTCTCCGCTTTCTGTTTTTTTCGTCCTCGAAATGTTTTATGCTCCAGTCAGTGCTGTAGACAGGCCAGGTTCTGGAGCAGGTCGGGTGCGTCGTCAGCCAGAGGAGAGTAACAACGCCTCGTGCCTGGAAGATTCACGGCAGTATCAAATTCGAAAGGCAACAATTCCATGAGCAAAAGAGATCGGGTTTCCCGATGTCATTTGCGACGATTGTTCACCATAGTTTGCCTAGTATACTGGTTTGCAATGAAGCATAAACTTTGCGTACCTTGGGGCTGATTAAATACAAACTGGCTAATAAATCGACATAAGTACTAGGGAGTGGTTAACCCCTCGGCTTTTAGGTGGTAAGTACAGCATTAGTGACTGTTGCTCGGTGGTCTGTTAGAATGAAATCAGAAGCTGATGGGTTGAACGTCTGAACATCTTCAAGACCTAATTATCTGTATTAAGAAGATCGACAAATATTTCCCTTTTGGACCCAATTGAAACCTTTGGTCTTGTTTATCTGGAAGGATTTTATCTGATTTCGCTATACACCGTCGTGGAGGTTTTGCTTACCCCGTTTGCTGTAAAGCTTCCAGTGTTGCCACTTTTCTCAGGCTGAACCTGTGACATTTGGCTGCAAAAATCTGTGACAATCTGTGACAAAAAAATAAAAAAAAGTTGGTTTCAAAAATATATAGCTTCCATGTTCGTAAAATAAATAAATCTTCTTCAGTCCTGGCTTGATAGTTCTGTCCTGTGATATTTTCGTGTAGATAAGCAGACTAGTTGCAGAATAATTCTTTTCTACTATAGGCGTATTCTTGCCGTTCCCCGAGGACTCCTTTTGAGGAGTCCCTGCTTTTTTGTTTGTCCCAGGGACTCACTCCCCGTATTCTCGTGAGTCCCAACGGACTGGAAAGGCTCGGATTATCACCATCATCATCAAAAAGGACTCCCTTTCAGATTCGGAGGGGACTTGCTGGTGTTGGTGCAATGTAAAATTAATTAAAAACAACCGGAATAAACAAAACCAAAAATAAAGTGGATCTAGACTAATTTCATCGACTGTGTATTTTTTGTTCGGACAAAATCAATTTTGTAAGCATTCCCCGTGTTCTCGTTGTTTTCCTTACTCGGAGTCTGCGTCGAGTAACTCCCTCTATTCTCGTTGTCCCTCTTGATTCTCCGAGGAGTCCTCGGGGAACGGCGAGAATACGCCTTTATGATCACTTAAACAACGTGCACACTCAGTCCGTTGTTCCGAGGGCGGTTACCGGATTCTTTCTTCGCCCATGACATATCGCATTCAGGCTAACGCGTGCAAGTTTTACGTGTAAAATCTTATGGGACTGTGTGTGCACGTAGCTTAAGGATACCGTGTCTTCAACTCGAACTCTTTTTTTTTTACTGATTGAAAACAACATACAAGTAGACTTCGAGATAAAAAAAGGTAAATGAAGAAGTACTGTCGGAAAGTTTGCTATGTAATTACTTGACTAAAGTAATTAAAATTAGATAAAACAGGTGGGTTTTGTACATTGAGCGACAAGTGGACCCTTGCCAAGAAGGGCCTAAATTTCTCTTTTGAAAATTTTGCTTCGGCAGAGCTAGTAGTTCCAACTTTCTGCCACAGAGCCAGCAAAGAGTGCGGCCGCGGTTCATTTGAGGCGTCTGAGCCATTACATCGCTCGCTGAAATTCGAAACAGAGTCGATACATCACTCGGTAAATTTCGAAAAAGAGTCGATTCTACGCATTGAACTACTATACCGAAGCAACACTGACATTATTAAGCATCCATTAATCCGTCCACACAGACTGACAGCTGCATATGAATTAAGGTGTCGCCAGTTTCAATAATCACAGAGTTCTGGCTCTCTTTGTCGCAGAATTCTGCGACATTTTTAGCAAAAGTGCGATTTTCTGTGACAAATGGTGTCACAGCTGTGAATCTGGGGAAAATTCGAAAACCTGTGACAAATCGCAGAATTCTGCGACCAGTGGCAACACTGAAAGCTTCTAATTAACTCGTTCAACAATGCAGTTTGAGTGATATTTGATTTCTCGAAAGATTTGTGTAACAATGTTCGTAACTAATATGCCATTGCTACGTTTTCTAATAAAAGGAGCAGAAATGGGAAAAGTGCCAAAAAATCTCCAATGTTTGTTTGATCTGGTGATATACTCTGTTTTGTTGAAGTTTGCTGTGAAAAATCGTTAAATCTCAGTTAGATTTAGGTCGGTCTTTTTCTTGCGCGATTGGCAGGAAAGAATAGATAAAATCGGAATCCGTGGTCAAAGTATGCTCTGGCCTCTCCTCAGATCGAGTTAATCTTTCGCCTTTTACTAAAGATTACCGTGGGGAGGGGCACTTGATGAGTCTATTGAAATTTTTGTAAGCCCTTCGGGGCTTGTTTTGAAACCAGTAGTAATAGTGACGGCGATGTAGTTTTCACCTAGTAGTACAGTCAAACTAGCGTCAAATATAGTGCTTCCACTCACTCGAGAATTTTGAAAAAATATAGACAGTTCAAAAATCAGGAGATTCAGTCAGCGCGTCCACTCCAGAATTTTGAAAAAACGTAGACACAGTTCAAAAATCAGAAGATTCAGTAATCAGGAAAACCAGGAGATATTAGGAGGAAATTTGTATTTATGGTTTATCTGTCAAAGAGGGTAATATTCAAAGTGTAGGTGTAGCGCGCAGGAGCGTCGCAAGTGCATTTCCTTTGGGGGGGGGGGGTGCAAAGCCAAATTTTAATAAATCTCTCAAATTTTTTTTTACCAGATCCCAGAATTGAGAATTCAAGGTTTTCCCCTGTAGGCTAAAATTTAACTGCTGCTCTTACAAATTCTATCATTTACCGTGGATTAAATACAAGACTAAGAAGTTCCAGAAACCGGATCGAGTGATGGTCCGGCAGCAGCAGCTACTGTAATCTAGTCTTTACTAGTTACAATCACATAAAATGAGCGCCGCAGGCGAGATTTTTTTGTTTAAGTTAGCTTTTTCCTGCCAAATTTAGCTATTTCCATCCAGATTCTAGCTTCGGTGATGAGTTCCAGCCTCCAAGCATGCTCGACAAAAGAAGAATTAAGAATATATAGCCGTTCGGAAAAATCAGGAGAAAATTAGGTAGAATAGCGAAATATCAGTAGAAAATCAGTAGATCAGGAGACTCAAAAATAAATCAGTAGGAGACCTAAAAAAAAACGTAGATCTCCTTATAAATCAGGAGAAGTGGAAGCACTGGATTCAGTAATAAAAAAGTCAGGAGATTTATAAGGAGAAGTTCTAGAAATCAGAAGTCTTTAGGAGGAAATTTATTTATGGTTTATACGTCAAAGAGGGGAATATTCAAAGTATAGGCGTAGAGTGCAGGGGCATTTTTGTTGGGGGTGGGGGGTGGGGGTGGTTGCAGAGTCAAATTTTACCAAATCTCTCAAAAATTTTACCGGATCCTAGAAACTGAGAATTCGAGCTTTAAATTATGAAACAGAAAGGATTACGTAGGGAGAGTAACATTAAAGGGCAGCGTGAAGGACGATAAGCCAACTATTGGCGGCAGTTTGGCGAAGACCACTTGGAGAATATATTGCCGGGCACGATTGCAGTAACAGCTTTTATCTATTATACCCCAGAGAAAATCAAATCGAACGCCGCAGGCCAAAATTTTCGAAATCCAATTTTTTGTTTCTCCTGTAGGCTAAAATTTACCGCTGCTCTTACAAATTCTATCATTTACCGTGGATTAAATACAAGACTCCAAGAAGTTTCAGAAACCGGACGGACCGACGTTCCTGCAGCAGCAGCTACTGTAGTCTAGTCAATACTGCATGTGATCACATAAAGTGAGCGCCGCAGGCGATGGTTTTTTAATGGTTTCATCAGTAGTTTTTTAAGCTAGCTTTTTCCTCCCAAATTTAACTTTTCCATCCAGATTCTAGCCTCGGCGACGAGTTCCAGCCTCCAAGCCATGCTCGACAAAAGAATAATTAAAGAATATATAGCCGTTCGGAAAAATAAGGAGAAATTAGGTAGAATAGCGAAATATTAGTAGAAAATCAGTAGATCAGGAGACTCAAAATAAGTCAGTAGGAGACCTAAAAAAAACGTAGATCTCCTGATAAATCAGGAGAAGTGGAAGCACTGGTCAAATATGGCTTGACTGCAAACAAATTGCAACAGAAATGATTTTTACACCATCTTGTAGAGAAAAAAATACTGTACAACATATCAAAAGTTGAGAAACCTAGCGGGGTGCAAGATTCGTGTTTTTAAGCGTTTTCTATTTTATTTATTGTTTTCAGCTGAAATTTTCTTAAGTGTTTCCTTCATGGGAAACATGTTTCTGATTCGGTTTTATGTGCTGAACTCGACTATCACATCAGATTTAAGATGCGGTCAACCGAAAGTGTTTTACATTCATCACCTTACAAGAAATTCTCGATAATAGTAGGCTATAGCACAATCGTTTGACCGCATATAAATCGCAACAGAAATGATTAAACCATTTTGTAGAGACGAGGTAACTGCTCGATGTGTCAAATGTTGGAAACATATCTCAAGGATAAGCTCATGTTTCATAGCGTTTTCTGTTTTTTTTTCCAGCTGCTATTTTCGATTTTCTAAAAGCTTACCGTTTTCTTCGTAGGATACATGTTTAATGTAATTTTCTATGCTAAATTCGGATATGGTATCAGATTCAAGCGATGTTCAACCTAAAACTGTTTCACATTCATCACCATGTAAGACGTTTTGTTGGAATTCTTAGTATTTATCGAATGGATACTACCATGTCAAGTAGAATTCTTCAAAATAATCCTGTTCGTCATTTTTCAGTTGTAATTACACTCGAATCACAGGTAACAAAATCACATTGGTAAAAGACTGAGAAAGTTAATCCCTAGCTTCCAGCAAGAATAAATAAGGGAAGAATTGAGAAGACTAGAATCATGGGACGTTGTTTTCTGCCCGATCCTCAAGTACCGGGGGTGGAGCCTATTCGGCGCGTGTCCAGACCACAGAGTAAATATTGGCGCTATTTCTTCTGATCGCCATGCTTCGCGTCAAGGAAGTGCGCCAAATTCAAATTAAACAGAAAGAGGCCGACATTTTGCCCTTCTTCTTTCAACAAATCGCTGCTACCACTAGTTTAAAAGACGAGACAAGGGGCTAAAGTACAGTGAGATGATAGAAGTCGTGCAATTCTACATTCAAGGATGACGAAAATAAAGGCAGAAAAGGACCGATTTGGACTGAACACTATAAGTTTAAAGAAGGAAGGGACACGCTTCCAAACATTCATGCAATCTCTATGGCAGATTCTTAGTGATGAAAAAAAAGACTGTCAATAGGATAGATAGTGAAACCTTTAGCCAACTACCCGAGATAATGATATACATTTTGACCAAAAATAATAAATGGTTATCTCAAATGTAGACGTTTTGAATGGTACCGTGCAATTATCATTTTCAGTAATAAATTAAAATTTTGAATTAGGAAATACTTCAAGCCAACGTTTTTCGCAACTAACCGAGAAATGTTATGAACTGAATTTTGTGTACAGAGTACAACTTAAAAACAAAACATAACAACTCTTTGAGTACAATTCACCAGCTATGCCCAAATTCCAACTTGAATGATGTAAAATCATGATAATAAAAAAAAAAAAACATCACGAAAAGGCATAGACAATGACAAATGTGGGCAGATGTAAAGTGCAACTATCCGAGATAATGATATACCTTTTTGACCAAGAATAATAAGTTGTTATCACAAACTGATACGTCTTGAAAGATATCCTACACTCAGCAATCGTTAATTAAAATTAGGACTTTATACTGTTTTTCGCAACTACACGAGAAAATGATATGAACTAAATTTCGTGTAGAGTACAACTTAAAAACAAAACATAGTAACTCATTGAGTACATTTCGACAGTTAAATAATGTCCAAGCGTAATACCTTTTCTAGAAGCGATTCTTTACAGTCCTGAGAAGACCAAAATAAAATTACTAACGTTCACACCAGTCCTATTGAATCTGAACTAAATGCATGCATGTTAGATCTATGCTTCAGCGTTCAAGTTGCTTAATTGTTCCCCTGAGTCATCAAATGCCGCATTCCCTTGGGCTTCACCGTCTTTGTGAAGGGTGGTGACAACATAAGCTTCATAATGCAAATCTGACCCGAGATTGAAAAGGAGTTTCCATTTATATAATCCTCAGAATCTGCACTGTTTGAACTTCCCGCCTTTTCTGACTGCTTCATCACTTTTGCTCTGGAGGTAACATTTAATACTGCAAGAGGCAACACGCGAAGCTCCACCCAGGCTCCACCCCCAGTAAATAATATCGGACGAAAAGAGATCTAGGATGCTGACATCGGGATTATGTGAGTTCTCAATTCTTCCCTTATTTATTCTTGCTTCCAGCCCGGTGCAATAGATGTGCACATTTTGTTCCACACTTTACTTAAACGTCATCTATGAGTGCTATAAAAGGGTTTTCGCGAGATTCCAGAATCACCTTCCGGTGGCAGGAGTGTATATGGTGTTTCTGATTATTACGCTCTTAATGAGCTTTTTCATATTTTTTTTTTTTTTTTTTTTTTTTTTTTTTTTTTTTTTTTTATAAATTTCAAATTACAAATTCAAATTTTATCTTTTAATCATTTCTCCTATAACTTTTACTAAATCTTATTTTCTTCAGTAATTTTTATACTCTTTTTTCTCTTATCCACAAACGCGTAATCCATCACCACTATACATATACACTCCAACCGTACTCAATTGCCACAAACTATCTCCAACAAACACGCAACCGCGATATCTACAAACAACCTACTTTTCAAAATCTCAAATTCAAACTTCAATATTTGAATTATAACCTACATTACAAATTCATATTCAATCCCTTTCCCACTTGTCCATTTTTATTTTTCGTTTTTGAGCAATTGACTTTGGGCCAAACCAGGTACTTCTACATAAAATTTATAATAAAAATCCATATGCACTTCCTGTTTCGAGGATCCCTTCCTCCATAGGGTTCCTTTCTGTCAGTGGCATAAAACTCAACATATTTACTTACAAAAAAAAAATAAAAGTTCCCCTCTTCGACCCATAAATACCAATAAAACAACAACAACCAAAAAACACACTTAATTCTTAAATATACACTGAAAAATTCACTTTATCATTCTTTCACAAACATTTAAGATTGATTGAGTGAATATTCACAATTACAAACAATTTTTCTCATCTCTCAAACTAAACTAAAATTGCTCAAAAATTAAAAATTAATATTTCTTATTTTTAATTATATTAGTATATTCATATTTATTAAGTTCAAAAATTATTTTCATACCGTTCATAGTCTTAAGGGGCTAAAGGTTCTTCTTGGGGACAGGTCGTGGGTTGTCCTGGAATTTAGTCTTTACGGAGATTACCCATTTGGGGCTTCGTGGTGACTGGTTTGCGTTGTTGGCTAGGGCCTTGGGGTTCTTTGGTGCTTTGTGCAGGGCACTAGCGCCATCGGTTTCCATTTGTTGGTTGATCTTTTCTTTTAGGGGAAGGGTACTGTAGTACTTGCTGGTACTGTGCGGTCTCTTCGCGGGAAATTTGGAACTGAAACAGATTCCTCATGTTGCGCCGTTGACCTCGGTACTTCTTAGTCAGCGCTTGCTTCTCCGTCATTGATACTTCCTCCGCTTCGCTACATCAGCAAAATTTTTTTCCTTTGCTTCTTGGTGAGGCCGATTTTTGGTTATGTCTTTCGTCTCATTTTTGTGATGGTTTAATTTCTAATGGTCCGGGACGACAGACGGTTTAGCTAACCTGCCTGTCGTCTAGGGATTCCAAAGTTATGATTCTAAACTTGAGACCCTCCATCGTAAATATTGTAGGCGTTGAAGACCAGAAAAAAAGAGGGTATTCGCGAGCGGGAAAGCAAAGTCGGAATCTCTTTCCAGTGGTTTTAGGCTGCTTGGAAACTGAAGCAGCTTTCCCGGATAGTGATTCCAGGAAGTTAGTGAAAAACTCCGCAGGAAACTGAATGCTTCGGCGGGAATTTTGAGTTTATATCCCTGGATAACTAAGACTATTGGTAAGCCAGTCTTACACCTGTTCAGGTAAGCCCGTTTTGTCTTAGTGTCGAAAACGGTTCGACATGAAAAAGGATAGATTACTCATATCGCAATTAAAATTCACCCCAATTTTATACAGGGTTTCAGCCTACTCATGAGCCAAACTAGGAGGGACAGATGATGACTCTAAAACTAGTGACGTAAACCAAATATCGAATAATGAAATGATTATTAATTAAAATAATAAGAACTTATTACTGATATATACAGTACAGTTATTAATTGACCATTCAACGCATCTATTTGGGTCTCTATTCGGTCGCAAGTGCGAATAACGGATAATGTAATAGAAATATGGATTTCTGGAATAGTGATGAATGTGAAACACCCCCGGTTGACCGTATCTTTAATCTGATGTGATATTCCAGTTCAGCAAATAAAACTACACCAGAAATGTGTTTCCCATGAAGTAAACACTTAAGCTTAAGAAAATAAAAAAAATCAGCTGAAAAATAAAAAATTAAATAGAGACTGCTAAAAAACACGAATTTTGCACCCCGCTAGGTTTCTCAACTTTTGATGTGTTGTACAGTTTTTTGGGATCCCAAAACGTAAGTGGAGGGATACCTATGACATCGCAAAAGTTGTCCGTCTGTCTGTCCGTCCGTCCGTCCGTCCGCTTTACGATAATTCTCGAAGGGAATGAGATATTTTGATGAAACTTGGTGTGAGGATTCGTTGGGTTGGCGGACCAGTCGAGTTCGTAAATGGGCTTTGTAGCCCTACATTTAGGGGTGGGTGGGGGTTCAAATTAAGGGGCAAACAAAATATTTTGAAACAGCTAATGTGATAGTCGAGTATGGGGTAAGAAGACATGCTGAACAAAATGGTGAAAACCATTTTCTCGGCGGACAAGTAGTTCGCCCGGAATCCGGCCCAAACCGGAAAGTTTGTTAAAATTAAAAGTTTTATTTGGAGTTGATCAGATGTCCGATTTAGGGCAAGAAGACCTGCTGAACTTTTATGTGAAAACAATTTTCTACCCGGACATGTAGTTCGCCCGGAATCCGGCCAAAACCGGAAAATTGTTAGAAGTTAAAGTTTTATTTCTAGCTTAGATAACCGATTTAGGGATAAGAAGAGACGCTGAATCCGTGTGTGACAATCATATTTTACCCGGACATATAGGTCGACCGGAATCCGGCTGGAGTCGGAAAATTTGTTATAAGTTAAATTTTTATTTGAAGTTGATTAGATGTTCATTATTGGGGAAAGAAGATACCCTGAGTTCGTTTTTGAGCTTTCTTTTTTCGCCGGACAAGTAGTTCTAGAGTTCGGCCGAAACTGGGAAATTGGCAGAAGTGGCAGGAACTTTTCGTCAAAACAGATGTGACTTATCGGGTAAACACACATGCTGAATCCATATCTGAACTTGGTTTTCTCAGATGATTAGCTATTTGGCCTTAATCTGTTTCTGAATTTTAATTGTAAGAATGTTCAAGGATTCTGGCGATGACTGGATCTGGCTAAGACAAGACCCAGTTGTCTGGATCAGATATTGAATTTTTGGGATCCCATCGAAAACTTTGGTCTTGTTTTTCTCTACAAGATGATGTAAAAATCATTTCTGTTGCAATTTGTTTGCGGTCAAACCTTATATTGACTGTACTATTTGTGGCTTAGTGATTCCATTCCACTGAATATGTCAATATATTCGAACTCGATGCTTTGTTAATAGCCCAAAAAGAATTGTTTTTTATAGCACTTGCCTTCTGGCCAAGTGCCATATACCGACCACTTTTCCGTCGGTCAGTCTGGTGTTCTGAGTTCGGGTACTTCAAGATGTGTTAGGACGATGAAACTTGGCAGGCATATTAGAGACCCGACCAAACTAACTTGGAAATAGTCACTTGCTCGATCCGACCATCTTGGGGGGAGGGAGGGGAGCCGGAAGTTAGTGACATGCATAACTTTCGAACGGGTGATCGGATCTTAATGAAACTTGATATTTGGAAAGACGCCGTGTCTCAGATGTCCCATTTCAAGTCAGGACCGAATCCGATGAATATGGGGGGGGGGGAGGCGGAGGGGGGAATCGGAAATCTTGTGACACGCTTAGAGTGGAGCGATTGGGATGAAACTTGGTGGGAAGAACAAGGACAAGAATTAGATACACCTCGGGATACACCAGTGACAAAACCGGACCGGCTTCGGGCACTCTGAGGGGAGTTGGTGTGGGGGGGGGGGGATTTCGGTGATCGCGAATTAAGGTACTTCCAGATGTGGAAGGGCGATAAAACTTGGCTTGAACGTTAGGAACTTGACAAGATTGACTTACAAATTGTCACTTCTCAGATCCGACCATCCCTTAAAGTACTAATCCTAACGAAAGTACAGAAAATTATTTTTAAAAGTCCTGAAAGAGAAAAAGAAGATGAAAATCAACCTTTTTCAGACGGGATAAAACTTTTTAGCAAAGTAGACATTTTAACTCAAGAGTGTCGCTCAAAAACTAATTTTTAGCACCCTTAAAGTGCGTTTCTTAACCGAAAAGTAAAAGAAATACTTCATCCAAACGATATATATTCATGATCCCCAAGGGACCATGATCATTTTTGCCTCAAGGGTTTTGCTTAAAACTGAATTTCTAAAAATACAAACAATAATTTTGAGCAAAATATACATTTTCATGTTCCAATGAGCTTATCATCATTTGTGCTTCGAGAGTGTTCATTACAGATGCATCTCTAGCGCCCTTAAGGTGCGCATCATCACGGCCAAATGCACAAATAAAATAGTTTTTACGAACAATACATTTTCATGATTTCCAAGGACCCATGACCATTCTTATCTCAAGGGTTTTGCTTCCAAATGATCACAACAAACCCACGAATTGACTAATTCCTACTTTAATCCTATGACCCAGCCTTGCAATTGCTATATGAGCTTTCAGCTCTTGTTTATGGCAATTGCCTTCCGGCCAAGTGCAGTATACCGATCACTTTTCTGACCGGTGATCGCGAGTTAGGGTACTTCCAGAAGCGCTAGGACGATGAAACTTGGCAGGCCTATTAGGGACCCGACCAAACTAACTTGGAATAGTCACTTCCCCGATCCGACCATCGTGGAGGGAGGGGAACCCGGAATATTGACGGATGTCTAACTTTTGAACGGGGAATTGAATCTTAATGAAACTTGATATTTGGAAAGACCTCGTGTCTCAGATCTCACACGTCAAGTCCGAAACGGATCCGATGACGTGGGGGGTGGGGGCGGAAATCGTCAGTCGAATCTCCGATTTGACCATCGTGGGGGAGTGGAGGGAGGGGGAACCCAGAATCTTGAGAAATGTTCAACTTTTGACAGGTGATCGGATATTCATGAAACTTGATATTCGAAAAGAACTCATGCCTCAAATGTCCCATTTCAGGAGGATAGGATCCGATCAATGCGGGGAGTCGGGGGGGGGGGGGGGGGGGTCAAATTTTGTGACACCCTTAAGAGTGTAGCAATTGGGATGACACTTGGTGGGAAGAACAAGCGTAAGCCCTAGATACATCAGTGACAGAACCGGAACGGATTCGGGCACTCTGACGGGAGTTGGAGGGGGTCGGGAATTTCGGTAACCGCGACTTAAGGTAGGCTGCTTCCAGATGTACTAGGACGATGAAGCTTGGCTTGAACATCAGAGACTTGACAAGATTGGCTTGGAATTTGTTACTTACCGACCATCCCTTAAAGTATCGTAGTATCGTAAAGTATCTTCACCGCAAAGTACAAAAAAATACTTTTAAGCAAAATTTACATTTTCATGATCCCCATGAGCCCATGATCATTTTTGCCTCAAGAGTTTTGCTTAGAAATGACTTTCTAGCCCCCTGAAAGGCGCATCTTAACCGAAAAGTAAAAGAAAATACTTTTAATCAAACCATATATATTCATTTATAAGTAGTGAACTGATAGACAAAAATGCTTCTCAGCCGGGATTTGAACCCAGGACCCTCTGCTTACAAGGCAGTCACTCTACCACTGAGCTACCGAGGGGCTTGTGAACAGAGTTCGCAAACCACTACAATAGTCTGGTAGAAGCCGACTATAGGAACAGTGATCCCGCCTGAAGGCAAATTCATCTAACCAGTTCACATCCCCATGTCACGTAAATTAATAATATAGATGGCGCTTTAGACAAGGGACTTGTACCGTGACCAATACCATAAACAATTTTTCGAATATAATTTAGAAGTCTAGGACTCCCTTATCGGAGCCACGTAGACAAACTAGGACCCACAAGACGGGGTCTCATGGTGAAAACCAAATAAAACCAGATATATAATTTTAATGGGGAAGACGCCCTTGAGATGGAAACATTTATAAGTAGTGAACTGATAGACAAAAATGCTCCTCAGCCGGGATTTGAACCCGGGACCCTCTGCTGACAAGGCTGTCACTCTACCACTGAGCTACCGAGGGGCTTGTGAACAGAGTTCACAAACCACTGCAATAGTCTGGTACAAGCCGGCCACAGGAATAGTGATCCCGCCTGAAGGCAAATTCATCTAACCAGTTCACATCCCCATGTCACGTAAATTAATAATATAGATGGCGCTTTAGACAAGGGACTTGTACCGTGACCAATACCATAAACAATTTTTCGAATATAATTTAGAAGTCTAGGACTCCCTTGTCGGAGCCACGTAGACAAACCAGGACAGTCCCTTGTCTAAAGCGCCATCTATATCATATATATTCATGATCCTAAAGGGCCCAGGATCATTTTAGCCTCAAGAGTTTTGATCTCAGATGAATTTCTAGCGCCCTTAAAGTGCACATCATCACAGCCAAGTGCAAACGTTTTTTTTTTACCAAACGATACCTTCTCGCGATTTACAGGGGTCCATCGTCATTTTTACCTCAAGGGTCTTGCTTACAAATGATCACAACAAACCCACAAATTAGCAGATTCCTACTTCCATCCTTTTACCAAGACTTCAAGTGCCATATGTGCTTACAGCTCTTGTTTTTAAAGAAATAGCTAATGCTATGCGAGCTTTAAAAGAATAAAATAATTCAAAGGAAGAACCTGAATGTAGTTAATCGTCTCAGCAGATTCCTTGTAAAGTAATACTATGACTATGGTTGACCGCGCAGTTTGAATTTCGTCGAGGAAATCGCAAACGACAGAAAATCGAAGACGCTGCTATACGCCTGGCTGCAAAATAAGTTCAGAGTCCCGGAATTAGCAAGTTTGTTTATTGACAGCAGGCACTTCGATGCTGTTGTTGATCCTAAATGTTTGGAATAACGTAGAGCTACCATAGATAGGCGTGAAGATTTTCCTCGCAAATAGAAAATCCTTGTTCGGGAAATTCCGATCAATGGACGAAGGCATTTTCATCGGGTTTAGCCTGTTAAAGAGAATAAGTTATTTAAATATAATAAGTTACTTAAATATTATTTGTAGCCCATATTATTTTTTTTATGTAGTGACGACGCTGGTCGATACCGAGGATCCCTTCCGAGACATAATGACGAACAGTCGGCCCTAAACCAACTACTACAGAAAACTGCCACGTAAGTAATCCTACAATACTCCTGATGACTAACTCTTCGTGCCGATGAAGGATCGCCGTGTGCCTAGCGAAGAGCAGGAATCGTCACTACAGCTTTCCGCAATTGGTTGACATATTTGACTCATCTTTCGGGTGACAGGTCCACTGGTGTGTTTTAGACTTGGTCAGATAGAGTATCGTCACAACGTATATTGGTCATACAAAATATCATATCGCGGATTGCGCCTCTGTGTTATTGTTATGGCACTTGCCCTTCGGCAAAGTGCCATATAGCGATTACAATTTATGTCCTTCCGTCGGTCGGTCCGGGTTTTCCTAGTTTGGGCTTTTCCGCATAAGCTGGGACGATCCCTCCGTCCTGGGGGGGGGGGGATCCGGAAAATTGAGGTATGTTTAACTTTCGAACGGGTGATCGGATCTTAATGAAACTTGATAGTTGGAAGTGCCTCGTGTCTCAGACGACCCACTTCAGACCTTTACCAGATCCAGTGACTTCTTGGGAGCTGGGGGGGGGGGGAAATCTTGGGAAACTCTAGAGTAGAGGGATCGGGAAGAAACTCAGTGGGAAGAACAAGCACAAGTCCTAGATACATCGTTGACATAACTGGATCGGATTCGGGCACTGTTGGGGAAGTGGGGGGAGAGGGGGGGGGGGGGCGGAATCCGGTGATCGCGCGGCTTCGGTACTTCCTGATGTACTATGACGATGAAACTTGGTAGGCGTTCAAGGACCCGAACAGATTGCCTTCAGAATTGTCTTTTCCCCGATCCGACCATCGTGGGGGGAGTCGAGGGATGAGAATCCGGAATCTGGTGGCATGCATAACTTTTGAATGAGTGATCTTGGCAAGTGGAAAGAGCTGTCGTCTCAGATGTTCCGTGTAAAGTCCGGAAGGATCCGATAACCGGTAATATTGGGGGGGGGGGGGGGGGGGGTTGGAGGGGGGCACGGGAAGTCTCGTTAACGCTTAGAGTCGAGAGATCGGTAGGGGTGTTGGATTTGGTCGGAAGAACAAGCATATGCCCTAGATATGTTCTTGACAAAACCAGATCGTAGGGGCTCGTTGGGGGAGTTGGAGGGGGTTTCCCGGAATTACGGTGATTGCGGGTTAGGATACTTCCAGATATGCTAAGGACGATAAACTTGGCAGGCATATTAGTGACCTGATCAAATAGACTTAAGGACCTGACACAATGCTCTAGGAAAACTTCTGTTCTTGGATCTTTGGATATTTCCGGAAATTACTGAGTTCCGTAATTTGCGAACGGTCGGTCCGATTCGAGTGAAACGTTATTGGTGATAAGAACTGATGACCTTACAGATCCTTCAAAACATGTGTCCGAACCATATGCTGCCATGGTTGGGGGAGTTGGGGGGGGGGGGGGGGACTTTGTGACGTGCAAAAACCAAACGAATGGGCCGAATGGGATGCAAGCTGCGCAGTACCGAGTTTATGCGGCCTAGATTTGTTATTTTGCGTCCGGACCGGATCCGGCCACGATAGAAGGAGGATGAAGCGAGAACCGGAAATATGCAGATATGCTCCGATTTGAGTCAAACGTGATAGACGGGAAGAGGAGATGTCAGAAATGAGAAGTTTTGCCTAGATGATCTGAGGAGATGCTCCGGTTTGAGTCAAACGTGATGGACGGGAAGAGGAGATGTCAGAAATGCGAAGTTTTGCCTAGATGACCTGAGGCGATGCCGGAAATGCTCAGAGTGTAACTAGACATCCATTTGTAGGTCTGAACCTAGGGGAGTTGAAGGTGGTATTACGTGACGTTCTCGTCTACTTTCTTGCACCACCCACTCGTAACAAGTGCCAAATGAGCCCGTAGCTTTTGTTTCTATCTGGCACGGGTCGTGTGTAAATCGCCGGCTGGCAATGATCTTATGCTAGGGACTGTCAGCTAGACCCCAGCTCTCAAAAGGCTCTCCCCTTCATCACATTAGCAGAGTTATAAAGTTGGTCGCCAAGGTGTCGAGGGTAGAGGGCAAAGAGATTACGATAACGAGTTTTATGGAGACATCCCATAGCACTTTGCTCTGTAGCAGTCCTCCTCGTTTCTTTCCTCCCTCTTATCACCTACTTTTCTACATGTCTCTTCGGTTTTCAACACCATCCGTCCAGGTCTGGCGGCTTGCTCTGGAATTAAATCCTTACGGTTTGCACCTACTCTTGTGAAAACTGACAAACAGGTGAGAATCCAAGGATTTTTTGGCGAAAATCTGGATCAAGATTTTCCGTTTGGAATTGGAATTTGGTCTTGCTATTCTGAGAGTCATAGAGAATCAGAAGTGGTTCGACTCGCAATTATTTATTTTTCTTATTTAATTAAATATTCCTTGAGCCCAAGCTGACTTTGAAACATTTATTCAAATAATGTGTACAACGGATACGTCAGCTACGATGCTTCACCAGCGATATTTCGGCCCTTCTTGGCAAGGGTTCTCGTCAGGCTGTCAATCTTCAGGGTCATGTCGGGGAAGGAAACAAACCTGTAAACCTTGCCAAGAATGGCCGAAATATCGCTGATGAAGCATCTTAGCTGACGTATCCTTTGTATACATTATTAGAATATATTCTTATTTAATTGTTTAGAAACATAATTGACGTAGCCGCTTTGGAGGTCCAGACACTTCAACAGCAAGATGTCCTTGAGAGGTCACGCCAGTACAGTCAGCGGTTACAAGCCACGGGAAACAAAGTGGTGCTTCCGGACAAACAGAAGAAGGTCAACATGCTGGACGTACCGAGCGCAGAGGATCTTCTTTCCAAAACGCCTGTCACGGAAGAGGACAGCCAACTGGTAAGTCAGGATTTCAGCCGGGAAAGGGGGATTGAATGTAGGCTTCTTTTTTTATGATGGGGTGGTTTCCCCTGGGGTAAGGTGCAGGAAGGTAAAAAGGAAATTGGTTAGTTATTTTGTAAATTGAGAGGTAAGGTTGTGTCTGAGATTAGGAGCAGTGATCACTCTGCGTATTATGTTTAAAATGTAAAGATTGTGGTTCTCGGCATCCAGGAATGGACTGAGTTACCAGAGGCGTTACTAGCCAAAATGTTTGGGGGGGGGGGGGGGGGCAAGGAATTTACCGACTACCGATTGGCTGGTAATTTTTACCGACTGTTTTTGCAGAAATAACGACTGTTTTCAAGAAAGAGCGAAAGTTAAAAAAAAATCGACTGATTTTCAGAAAAAAAACGACTGTTTTGACGAAAAATCGACTGATTTTCAGAAAATCGACTGTTTTAATGAAAAAAATCAACTGTTTTGGCTAAAAATCCGCCGACTCGACTCGGTTATTTTTTTTCCGACTGGCCGACAACATTGGGATTGGGGGCGTCCCCTCTCCCCCCCCCCCCCCCCGGTCGTGACGCCCCTATGAGTTACACTTGATAATGAGCTGAAAGAATATTTTTGATGGACTGAGTGTTTTGATTAAGTTTGATTTATCTTCTTATTTGTTAATAAACCCATTGAACTGAACTGAACTGAACTGCTTAAAATTAATGGCGGTAATTGAAGAAGTCTGCCAACCGAATCAACCAACTTTCAGGGAGTGAGACTCAGCTTAAACCATGGTAAAAGAAGTGGACTGTCAACTGGTAAGTGGATTTCAGCCGGGAAGGGGAGGCGAGGGATTGACCGTAGGCCTGATAACTCTGGAACGAAAAACAGAAGATGACTGCCAATTGTTAAGTTAAGGTTCCAGCCGGGAAGGGGAGGGGGTTGAACACAAGGCTTAAAACGCCGGTAAGTGAAGAAGACTGCCAAGCGAACCAACCAGCCAAGTTTGGATTTTAGGGCATGAGAGTTGATGCAGGCTTAAACGACGGTAAAACAAAGAGGACTGAGAACTGGTAAATTGGGGTTTCAGCTGAGAGGGGGCAGGGGCGTCACTATGGGGGGGGAGGGGGGCTCCCCCCCCAAAGGTCTTGAGAAAGTACTTTCGTCGGGCGAAGCCCGGCGAAAGTTCACTGGCAAACACAGAAGAAATACAAAATTTTATGCTTTTGTCAGGCGTCGGTCGGCGCATCGGGTTCTTTTTACACGGAAGAAACGAAATCCTGCAAACATTTGTCGGGCAAAATACTGAAGAAACCGAATTCTGCATGCTTTTGTCGTGCCTCGGTATTCTCGTCGGCACATCGGGTTCTTTTTATACATAAGGAATCCAGAAGAAATAAATTTTGTATGTTTTTTCGGGCTTCAGTCGATTCGTCGGCACGTCGGGTTCTTTTTATACGCAAGAAATGAAATTCTGCAAACGTTTGTCGGGCAAAACACTGAAGAAATCGAATTCTGCAGGCTTTTGTCGTGCCTCGGTATTCTCGTCGGCACAAAGGGTTCTTTTTAAAAGGAATCCAGAAGAAATAGATTTTTTATGCTTTTGTCGGGCGTCGGTCGACTCGTCGGCACATCCGGTTCTACTTATACGCAAGAAATCAAATGCTGCAAACTTTGTGGGGTGCACCCGGGATGTTCAAGTCTCATCGGCACAAGGGGTTATGTTTGCACGTAAGAAATCAAGTTCTGCACAGTCTAGTCGAGCAAAACACAGACAAATCAAATGCTAGATGGTTTTGTCGGGCGTCGGTATTCTCTTCGGCACATCAGGTTCTTTTTACACGAAAAAAAAAAAATCAAAATCTGTAAATTTGTCTAGGGCACACGCTGAAAGTTTAAGTCTCGTCTTTACATCGGCGGTACGTTGGTACATCGTACAACGTACAAAATAAAGTTCTTTACTGTCTTGTCGGGCAAAACACAGAAGAATTCGATAATGAATGCTTTTGTCGGGCGTCGGTATTCTTTTTGGCACGTCGGGTCTTTTTATACGTAAGAAATCAAATTATGCAAACATTTGTCGGGCGCAAATTTTTCCGGAAAGATACCTGCGACGCTTGCTTTAACTTGTCTTAGTACAGTCGTCGGAAGCTTCGCTTTTTAGCCAAAGTTAAAATGAAAAGCCGAATATGTGAACTTTAATAGACGAAATTATACCAAAGGAATAATCTCAACTGATGCATTACAGTTAGTTTACACAAAAATGTCGCCTGCGGCGCATTTTTTAGTATTCTTTATTTGGAAGAACGGTGTTTCACTTAGTTGGCGTTTTAGGATTGAAATTCGTGGGGGTCTGAAACACGTTAAAAGCTAGAACTTGTATAGTAGGTATAGCTAAATTTTTCCGGAAAAAAAGCAGATTTAAAAAATTTCGCCTGCGGCGCTTACTTTAACTTGTTCTTGGTACAGTCGTTGGAAGCTTCGCTTTTTAGTGAAAGCTAAAATGAAAAGCCAAATATGTGAACTTTAATATACGAAATTACATCAAAGGAATAATCTCAATTGATGCATTACAGTTAGTTTTACCCCGGTTCTATTCTGTGCTGGCAGGAACCAGACGTCCCCCCCCCCCCAAAGGTAAAAGGCTAGTGATGCCCCTGAGAAGGGGAGGGAGATTGAAAGCAGACCTAAACCGCCGGTATCTGAAGAAAACCGCCAACTGGTAAGTCTGTATTTCAGCCCGGTAGGGAAGGGTCTGAGCGCAGGCCTAAAATGCCGATAGCCGGAGAAGATGGACAGATTTCCAGATTTAAGCCGGGAAAGGGAGAAGTATTGAACGCAGGCCTAAAACACTGGCATCCGAATAAAACCGACAACTCGTAAGTCGGAATTCCAGCCCGGAAGGGGAGGGGTATTTGACGCCGGAATCCGAAGAAGACGGCCAACTGGCAAGTTAGGCTTCGGAGGGGAAGGGTAAGTTGGAATGAGCCAGGAAAGGGAGCGTGATTGTGAAGTCTTGTAATTCTTTAGTTTTAGTGAACTAAGGGCGCAAAAGCCTAATTATTTGTGAATTTATTTCTAAGAAAGTACAGAATTTAAACTACTTTTTTTTTCAGATGAAACAATGGACCGAGTCGATCGCTGATGCAGTACAGAACATAAAAGTTGAGTCTCGCGGTGACCTTATTGCGACCCTTGAAAGTTAGAAATCACATCGACAGCAGCATCAAGCTTTACTGACATGCCTTACCCATCCTCACCGTTATGACGTCGTAGCGGTAAAGTTTGACCTTGTATACCCTTGTTGCCGGTTTGCCCCATGGGCAAATGTCAGTGAATGAACGAGTGACATAGTCAGTTGCGTTTAATAGGGAAAGAGAAACAAGAAATGTCAGACTTATGGTACTGAAGGATCTTTCTGTAAAAATATTCATCGATCCTATACTGCCGATTAAAGGGCCACTCTTACTTATTCTGCGGCGTCAAAAAAGCTCCCCTATGAAATTATAAACTTCAGAAATCTCCGTCCTTCTCCTTGTTTCATTTTGCACCTACGACTTTTTAGTGCTTTTTCGGCCGAACCGAGTTTGTCAGTCACGGAGCAGAAACTTCACCGAAAGCTTTGAGGTTCGCCAAGAAACCTTGAAAATCAAGAAATCAAAATAAGTCAATGAGGATTTGGACTTGGTACGCCGACAAGTCTATCTTGCGTTTCGGATATTTTGTGTCCAACTTCCGCGTCGGAGAGTGGGAAGTCTGCACAGAGTCAACAAACAAACAAAATAGTAAATTTTCGCATGCAAACCGGTTAAGGTTCGCGTAGCGCAGGTGCCGACCTCCTGATATTCCGCCCTCGGTAGGGGGCCTATGGGGCGGGTATTTCTTGTGCTACATCCCTAATTATCTCAGCTGTTCTCATTCTCGATCTTCCGCACTTCTTAATGTTTATCCACCCTCACGGCGCTAAAGTGATTCTTGAATTTTCCGTGTTTGGCGCCTTTCAAGTCGGATCAGGGACCGCGTATCGCTTCCGAAGTGCTGATTGGTCCGAGTTACTGGTCATTCAAGTTTCTCCGTGTTCTTCATCAAAACCAAGAGGCTGCGCGAGGCTGAAAACAGCCAAGACGGATTTGTCATCTTTGAAGTACCCGTCGTCAAAGCAGCCACTGACAGTGGTGTAAAATGAAACAATGACGAAGAGGCGGGATTTTTGAAGCTGATAATTCGGTATAGGGGAGCTAGGGACAGTGTAAAAGTAAAAAAAAAAAAAAAAAAAACCCTCCCTGCTCCTAGATATGGGCTTGTCATTGTTCAGGTTTGGCGTTCATCAGCATCAATATTCAGACATTTCTTGGTTCTTACTCTTTTTTTCGGAGACGTCAAACTACTCTATGGTATAACCGATTGTTACGAAGGGCGCATAGTTGAACAGCTTGAACTTTGTATAGAGGGAACGCCCTTTGCTTAGTGGATTTTGTTACAATTAGATAGGTATGTTTTTCGTAGTTCATTTATCAAAGGCGGGCCTGAAATTGCTCCGATATTGTAGCGTTTATGTCCTGCACGTGCCACGTATTTTTCGTTCAAACTTTTAATTAACAGTGCACGAGAAGCTATTCGATGCAAAGTGCAAGGAAGCTTCACGAACCCGAGTTTTGTTTAGTCCAAGGCCGCTCTCATTACCAGTCCTGTTTCCTGAAGTACCGGTTTTCCAGCCCTGTTAAGATTCGTTACGTTTTAAGCTGCGGACAGTTTTTTCCGGCCGGATTTTCGGCATTTTCGTCGTACAGATGAAAAAAAAAACTGAACTTGTGGGGAGAGGGGCATAGATCCGTCATGCAGGTCATGCAGGTGAAGGTCCGGACATCGACTCTGCAAACATCACTATCGAACTTATATTACGAAAAATCGTTTTTTTTAGAGCTGTCACACTTGTACGCTTCTTCTGTAAAAAATTCCCGCAGTTGCACTCATGCAGTCATACACAACCGATGTTAGCGTCACCTTTTTTGCACGAAAGTAAGTTGTACGTCATGGTTTTGTCCAAACCTGCCCCCAGTCTGGGAACAGGTCCGGACAGAAGTAGCTAATAGGAAAATGGAATTTGCAAAGAAAATAGTGCAGGTAACAAGATTCTAGAGAGTAACAATGACAGCTAAGACATGATTCTAGACAGTAGGAAATAATGAAATCAACATAACCCAAGACGAAATATACGAAAAAGCAAAAACGTAACGAACCTGCCCCCCCTATAAGAAATTAATTGTTGTGCGGAGTCCTGGAAGGGATTCAGTCGGAGACTGCTGAAGCCTATTCTCTGTTCCAGTGAATACATTTTTGTTTACCTCTTCTAGCTTTAAGCTAGTTGGGATTAAAGTTACTGATTGATTGAAATGGATTTATAAAAAAAAAGAAAACTACAACCAACTCTTCAGTGCCCAGATGCAAACCTGGAAGGGACCAAATAACCTCAAGACAGAAAAAAACAATTACTTGAAAAAAGGAAAGAAAGAAAAATGGAGCTTGGCTTATCGGGTCTTTGATGCCTAAACAACAAAAAGTTTCAAATCAAACACACTGCTAATTACCCCCCCCCCCCAACCTTCGACCAAACGGGACTGAAAATTGCACTGCAGTGAACTTCGATTCTCTCGGGTTTTTTCAGCAGAAGTAGGGAGTTAACTGAGTCAACTTCATAAACAAAAACGTTCGAACAGGACTGATAAATAAAACGATATCAGTGAATCAGGACTGAGAGCAAATAAAACGCGGCTTTATAGTTCACAACCTAGCCCGTCTGCTATAGCTATCGAGAAGGAGTGGGGGGGTGGACCTTCTTTTCTCAGTTATTTCTCTCACCGCATGCTTCGGACCCGGCAAAGACGGTGAGGCAGTAGGCTAAGAGCACGGCCATTACTAGGCCAGTTTCAAACTGTATAATTGGATGATTTGTTTTGTCAAGACAGTTATTGGTTAATTAATCTTGGGAAGTTGAAGTGCTGTTTGGGGATTGCCTGAGGCTGAATTTCCACGGAGTGGCGCACTGATATTCTCATGAGCCCAGTGCCGTTAACATAGTCCGGCAGCCGAATATCCGGAATCGGCTGCGAATTTTCCTGTCCGATCTTGGAAAGTTGCAGTGTGATTTCGGCTCCTCAGGCTGAGTGTGGGTATAAAAATTATGACGAGCAAAATCACCTACATTTGATTTTCCGGATCCGGCTGCAAATTCTCCGGTCAGGTCTCGGGGAACGACGCCTAATCCGTAATGTAAATTGCGTGTCTGTGATATATATTTGTAATGATTTAATAAATAAAAAGCTTTTTTTAATGACGATATAACTCTATTCCTAATTTTTCATCACGAGTGACATGCGGTATGTAGTGTGCGTCAGGGACGGAAATCTGTATAAAGGATGCTGCCGGATCTCCGGCCGGAAAAGTGAAGAAAGGGTTTGATAGGATTACCGGGACTTCCGGGGTAGGTAAGTACGCAGTCGTTACACCGTATTATATAAGGTTTTGTTAGGTTCTGTTTCACAACATGCCTGTGTTACGTAAAGCCGTTTTAAATATCCGATTTTCATTTGACTGAGTGCTTTTAGTGCATTTTTCAACTTTCTTATTAGGCTACGTGCTGATTCTGCAACAAATCCATTATGCTAATTAGCTATACTCGAACACGGATCAGCTGCGAGACGAGACCAAGAACAAATATTCTGATAGAACCTCCTTCTCCCTATCTCTGTAATACGACCATGCGGAGTCGAATATACTCTGATACCGTACCCGATGCAAACGAGCGAAGGAGGAGCTACGCAGAACATCATAATTTGTTACCTCTACAAACAGCTACATTGCAGTAGAACCCCGCAGAAGAATACGAACGCCGTCTGAGTCGAATTTACAGCTGATTGGTTGTCTACGATTGCGACGTCATGTCGAACTCGCTGCAGACCGGGGTCTCCACCCCTGAAGGCAACCCACGTCTTTTTTCATCTGGTATACGCAACGGCGAAGAGGGAAGTAGACGGGTATCAACTCAAACCCCACAGCAGTTTTATGTTGGAATAGTGCAGTATACCCTGGGGCGTTGAATCAATTCAAACAAAGATGAGCAAAAAGGGAAGACGGTACCTGTTCAGAGGTAAGTAAATACAAATGTTCTGACTTGAGAGTTCTTTACCAGAGCAAACTGCTCTGGTAAAAACGTATCTTCGCACGTCTATGTCAGACGACCGAAACTTTTGGTCGTTGGTACCCAACCTGAAAAAGCGAAGAAGCTTGACGTCAATCGCGCAGTTGACAGTTTCGCTAATTTGAAGCGTCGTTTCGCCTCGGTCGATTAGTAAAATATCTCTTTGTTTCTTTGTTTTTATTACGTTCTTCTTTTGAAATAAAACTGCTCATTTTCATTTGACTTAGGAATATCGGCTCCAACTTTGCCCCCCCCCCCCCCCAGGATTTTGACGAAATTACGCCCCTGCACAGCAAGTACCTCTAGCTCCGCTCAGGTTTATCGGGGTATCCATAGTCGCTGCATGGGACCAAAGAAGGAGGCTCTATCAGATTATTTGTTCTTGGCGAGACTGAATACAATAGATGAGACAACGTGATGTGTACTTGAAACACGTGTGTAGTGGAAGCACGTGAAAAACTCACACATCAACTTGAACTGATATGACGTGAAATAAGGGAGAAACAATTACCTTCCGGCAGGATTAATTATTGTAAACTCTACGGTACCTTTTATTTCACAATAATGCGGACACCAACCAATATTATTCGCAACGGTCAGAGAAAAGGTTCAACCCTTCATGACAATGAGTCTGCCAACTCCGCCCGCTTATTAATTGTGGCCAGATAGCGTACGGTAGATTACGGAAGACCCCTATTCCTCTTGAAAGTTTGGCCGATTGTTCGGAAAAAGTTACATAAAAACCTCAGATCGAATTGCAGAATGAGGGAAATGGCCAATGCCACTACAATATATTAAGTTATTTTTATTTTTCATACATCACAAACTAAATGTTTTTCGTTTCGTCGGATTTTCTTGTTGCTGAGATCTATTTTGAGTTTGTCCACAAGGGTGCTTCCGGTTCGCGCTACTAGGTAATCACACGGTCATACCAAGAACAAATAAGCCAAAAAAACCTCCGTCTTTGGTCCCATGCGCCGACTATGGATCAATGTTGCCACATCAAAAATATTTAGAGAGTGATGTTTGGCCCAAAACAGAGAGTGAATTTGGGGTGAAATCTATTTTCATGAAATGTTCAGTTTTGGTCAGAGTCGCCTCTGTAAAAATGACACATCTTAATTTTATCCTCATGAAAACAACATGAAATAGTTACTTCTGGTCGGAATCCCTGCTGCAAAAATTACACATTTGGTCACTTTCTGAAATAGAGTGAATTTTTATGGCCAACGTAGGACAAGAGTGACAAAACCAAAATAGAGTGACAATTCACACTATCGTGCTACATGTGGCAACCCTGCTATGGATACCCCGACAAAACTGAGCTGAGCTAGAAGTGCTGAGGTTGAAGTTGACGCCCGTCTACTTCCCACTTCGCCGCTGCGTATAGGTAAAGATTTTAAAGAAATAAGAAATATTGGGAAGTTGTGTTTTTAGTGTTAATAAAGTATTCAATGTAAATTAAAAATATTAAGAGTGTGTTAGTGTGGATATGCGCATGTAAGAATGTTCACTTTTTGTTTCGTTTTGTTGCATGATGGCTTTAATGTGCAAATTAATCATTCATTCATTCATATCAGAGGAAAAGCTGTAGCATAAGTGCTTGACCCGCTCGGCGGCGCGTCACATGCGGCGTCACAATGGCAGACAACCAATGGGCTGCTAGCCCTGGATAATTTTTTCTCCGGGTCTATACTGCGATATAGCTGTTTGTAGATGTTCCGCGTAGCTCCTACCCTCCGCTCGTTCGCATCGGGCAGGGTATCGGGATTTTATTCAACTCCCGATGGTCGTTTTATACGATCAGAGATAGGGAGACGGAGGTTCCTGTGCTTATTTGTTCTTCACCAAGAACAAATAACCCAATAGAACCTCCGTCGTTGGTCTCATGCAGCGACTACGGATACCCTGATAAAACTGAGCGGAGCTCTAGGGGTACTTGCTTTGAGGTTTGAGTTGATAACTATCTACTTCCCTCTTCACCGCTGCGTATACCAGATGAACAAGACCAAAGGTTTCGATGGGATCCCAAAAATCTAATATTTGATCAGGACAATTGGGTCTTGTCTTCGCCAAATCCAGTCTTCGCCAGGCTAATCAACTTTAGATATACCTCTATAAGCCATATCTACTCTGACGACACCGAACGAAACTTCCTGCTTTACTTCTGCCAAATTTCCAGTTTCGGACGAATTCCGAGCGAACAATCGTCCAGCAAAAAGAGAAAATTCAGAAACGAATTCAGCGTAAATCCTTATCTCTATAAAAGACATCTAACCAACTATGGCCGGATTCCGGGCGAACTAGTTGTCCGGGTAGAAAATACTTCTCGCATAACTGTTCAGCGTGTATGCTTACCCGTAAATCGAACATTTAATCAACTTCAGCTGAAACTTTTACTTTTAACCAACTTTCCGATTTTGCCGGATGCCTGCTGTCTTACTTGGTGTTTAGTTCTTTGTTTAAACTGCCAAATGCCTTTCTTGTATGACTTTCTTTTATGTTCCATCATACGACTGAGCTAGAAATAGTGCTAGTAGAGTTGTACTTAAGTAGTACTTGTATCATCATCTTCCATGAAAAGTGGGCCATCCTATTTTTCCTTTTTACCGATTCGATCAAATAGATGAGATTTCATAAGAGATCAGACTGCAAAATTTGAGAAAGGATATGCATAAATAGATGAGAACTCACCATCTTCCACGACAAGTGGGCGAAAACCCTCGTATTTTTCCTTTTACCGATTCGATCAAATAGATGGGGTATTGACAAGACTGCAAAATTTGAGAAAGGATGCTCAAAAGTAGGTGCGATCTCGTTATGTCCCACGAGAAGTGGGCGAAAACCCTAATATTAGATCCTAATATCTTTTTACCGATAACAGATGAGATCTCGTATATTATCTATAAGTGGGCGAAAACCTTCCTTTATTTAATGTCTCGTGCTTTTTGACGGGTCGCAAGTAGAACTATCACTATTATCATCACTAGTATTTTATAACTTCCTGAGTATGAAATCATACCCTGTGTTGCATAAGGCTTTGTTCCTGTATGGCAGGAAGGCTTAGTAATCCTTTCACGCGTATTATCTCATGAGATATCTCATGTTCTTTTTCAGGCAATCGATCTCAAAGTATATGTACATAAGTCTTTGGCCCAGGTGTAAATGGTCCCATCTTCTTCTCGAGATTATAGAGACATGTATATGGCATAAATGGTAGTCTATGCTTTCTCTTTCTTTAACCAAGGTGTCATAGATAGTGACAAAACAGTGCCGAGGGGTTGCCCACTCCCCGGAACTTGATGTATACCCTTGCCCGGCTGGCAATGGGCAAAATCAGCGATGTCGGCCGTAAATTAGGCGATTCATCTCACATGCTGATTTTGATGTTCTAACGCGTGGCAGCTGGTGCCGACTGGCACCGGGCACTTTCGGTATACTAAAATTGAGAGTGGGCACCCCTCGGAACAGTGCAAACGTTCACTTCATACCTTATTCCTGCGTCGCTTCTTTTTCTTTTCCATTATTTCTTGCTTTAGCAAGCGGACATAAGGTTTGAAGCCAAGCTGACAATTCATTTCAAATACAATAGAAAAAACGAGATTTTAGGTTTTTTTTTTCTTGATCAGCTAGTTAGCCCTCCAAGATGATGTGGAAGTTTTTTTTAGAAAAGAGTTCTGTGGAAGTTTTTATTGAAAGTGGTCAAACGTATTATGGATTTCGGAGTGGGCTGTTTCCTGGGTGAAAGCTTCTGCGCTTTCCCAGACGGATGGTAAATTGTAAATATACACAGAACTCAGAATTGTAAATAATCATAGATTTGTACATATATACTTTTAACATTTTATTTTTATCTGCATGTCGTTCAGTCCGCACCGTTCTTCTGGTTTTTAGTTACATGTCGTCTTATTGTCTCTTGGTTCCGCATCGTTTTCCTGTTGTGATTATTGTTGATTTTATGATTTAGTTTTTTTTTTCGCTGAAGACGGTTTGCCGTAAGTGCAACCGAAATATTCGAAATTTATCTATCCCTCGCACATCATCTTGGAGGGGTAACTAGCTGATAAAAAAAAACCCCGAAAATCTCGTTTTTTCTATTGTATTTTAGCAAGCGGCCACATCTCCAATTCGAATCAGTGACGTTGATACAAAATGTACCTGAGCAAGAACAAATAAGCACCAGAGAACCTCCGTTTCCCTATCTCTTTAATACGACCATGTGGAGTCGAATAGATTCACTATACCATGCCCGATGCAAACGAGCGGAGGGTAGGAGCTATGCGGAACATCACAATTCGTTACCTCTACAAACAGCTATATCGCAGTAAAGCCCCGGAGAAGAAATTTCGAAAGTAAATGCCAATTGGTTGTCTACCGGTGTGACGTCACTTGTGGCGCACTGCAGAGCGGGTCAGCACGCCTGCTGCACCTTTCCCTCTGATATGCGCAACGGCGAAGAGGGAAGTAGACGGGCATCAACTCAAAGCTCAGCAAGTACATCTAGCTCAGCTCAGTTTTGTCGGGGTATCCGTAGTCGCAGCATGGGACTAAAGACGGATGTTCTCTTGGCTTATTTGTTCTCGCTAATAGTTTACCCTACTTTAACGTCACTTACACTTTCGTCTTGAAACCTTACTTTCTTTTTGTATTTTCAACCCTAAAAACTAACTCCTATTTTAAACTTTTCATTCTGTCATCAAAACTTTCTCAAATATTTAAAAAAGCTACCAGATCTACAAAACCTTTTCTATTCATACTTATATATTTATATCTCTTAATTTTCATTAATTTTACCTGAAATCTTCAAAAAACTCAAGCAGCCAAATCTGTAGATTAACTCCAAAGATTCTACTGAATTTTTTTTCCATAAAGTTCTAAATTCCCCGGCCAGTTGGCTTCGTTTGTATACAAACATACACCCATATTATAATAGTTGTTCATAATGCCCGATATTGGTAATTCCACTAACGCCCGAAAACAAGTGCCCAATTTATTGTTTAAGTTAAATTAGGTAACTAAAGTAGGCTAAGATTAGAAGTAGTTAAGAAGTAAATATTTTAAAGTAAAATTGGAAGAGTCGTTACCACATCAGTCACTGAGAGGAGGGAATGACAAGAAAACAAGTGCCCAAACTATTGTTTAAGCCAAATTAGGTAATTAAAGTAGGCTAAGACTAGAAGTAGTTAAGAAGTAAATATTTTTTAAAGTAAAAATGGAAGAGTCGTTGCCACACCAGTCATCTGAGAGGAGGGAATAAAAAGAAAGCAAGTGCCCAAACTATTGTTTAAGTTAAATTTGGTAATTAAAGTAGGCTAAGGTTAGAAGTAGTTAGGAAGTAAATATTTTAAAGTAAAAATGGAAGAGCCGAACGTCTTTCAAACCAATCTGACAAAAAGCTAGGCTTTTATGTTCCTGTAGATAAAAGTGAGATGACTTTTTCAGATACCACGGTCACTACTGTCGGAACGACTTGGAAACAGGTAGGTCATCCAGAATTTGTTCTTATTATTAAAACCAAACTGAACAGGCTACAGTTCACAATTATGAGGCCATCTCGGAAATGGTATCGTGTCCCTAATATGACTAATTTTCAACAAATAGCCCACGAGCCGTTCAAAGCCTAGGCCGAAACCTCCTGTAGGGCTAGCACCTGACCGTCGCAAATCGGCGTACCACGATAGCTGGTTCAAGATTCCCATCTTCTCAAGGCGAGACCTGTCGGAAAAAAAATATGTAAATAGATAAATATAATAGGCAACTCCACTCATACACAAGTTTCAAATTTTGAGCATGGTGCCCCAACGTCTGGGTATGCCCCAATGTACGGGCATGGTGCTCATACTCGTATGGAAATAATTCAAGTCGTCGTATTTCAATCGTAAACAACTGGAACGATTGCAAACAATTGTATTTTTACGATTGAAACCGATTGTTTTCCAATCGTAAAATACAATCGTTAACAACTGTTTACAATCGCAAACGATTGGGAACAACTGGAAACAACTGTTTCCAATCATACACAACTGTTTCTAATCGTAAACAACTGTTTCAAATCGTAAAGAACTGTATCCAATCGTAAAAAAACAGTTGTTACGATCGTTTCCAATTGTTTTCAATTGTTTACGATTGGAAAAATGTCCCATAATACGATGACTTGAATTATTTCCATATGGTTACCTTGAGGCACCATGCTCTGCAGCAAGGGCATGCATACAAATCCGTTATCAACTCTTGAACTGAGAATCTGAATTGGAAATTTCCTTTTCAAACCGATTTTTAACAGGGTACTATGCCCTTGCTGTAGGGCATGGTGCCCTAACATATGAGCACCGTACCCAGGCATTAAGACATGCCCAGACGTTGGAGCCGGGCATCCTAACCCTGACCTACTCCACTACAAACTCTGATAGGTTGTTTTCTGAACTTCACTCAAATCGTCAATAGTTTATTGGGTTAAGCTATTCAGCGTTCGGCATAGGGTATTACAAACTGCGGGTACTCTGTAAAAAAAACTCTCCGCTTTCAGATAAATTAATATGCACTATTTTGCATTCTAGCATTCAATCCTCCATCGGATTTTAACTCTCCAGAGTCGGATTTCAACTCTGCGAACTCGGAAGAAAAAGTGCAACTACTAAATTCCGACGAACACTGTAAAAAAGAAATCTTGAAGTATTTGCTACTGGGATTAATCTTGTCTCTACTGAGATAACGTTATCTCTAATTCGGATTAATCTTATCCCAGTAGAGATAAGATTAATCCTAAGATTAAAGTTATACATGACAGAATAAATTCAATGTTCGGCTTCGTCCGTGAGCGAATTTTTGAAAATAAACTGAATTGAAAACTGAATTAAATTGACAGTAGCAAATACTGCAGTTAACTTTAATCCTTACGCGTAGACACTTTTTCCAGTGTAGGAGAGACCTTTTACATTGTATACCCAACATTAAGCATAGCCTATCAACAAATAGGGATTTGTGGTAGACTGCGACAGCCCTAAACACCCTCCTGAGCCCCAACTTTCGCTCGACCTTTGCCATTTGCTTATGCAACAAGTCGGTAGTAAGGTGCTTCCCCGGAAGTTAGATATATCTAGACTAATGTTTATACAAAAACTATTAAGATAAACTTGGCAATAAAACATTGTATACAGGAAAAAGTATAGTATAGCTTTCACTAACAAAAACACTTCGGAAAACAACAAGATCGAAGGTTTCGATGGGATCCCAAAAATTTTATATTTGATCCAGGTTTTGTCAGAGTAAGGCCAATGGTAATCATCTGAGAAGACCAAGTTCAGATATGGATTCGGCATGTGTGTTTACCCCTATATCCTAGGTCGTATCTACTATGTCGAAACTGAGCAAAACTTTTTGCCTTACTTCTGCCAAATCTCTGGTTTCGGCCGGATTCCGGGCGAACTAATTTTCCGGCAAGAAAATAAACTCATCTACGAATTATCTGTTGATATGGAATAAGATTCGGTCAGCCACCTATGGCAATAATAAAACAGTATAAAGAATTTTACTGTAAATGGTCTGGACAAGTAACTCTCACTTGCTTGTCTACTTCTACTACATGCTGACATCTTTTAGTTAATTGTGCTTCCTGCGTCATGTCGTGCCATGCCATGCCTCTTTTCGGTCGATCCCGCTCGTTATTACAGACAATGTATTTCTCAGTAAACCAATCGAGGGATTACGTTCGCTCTAGAAAGAAACGGTATACCGTACGTATACGTTTGTGGCGGTTTGTTCAAAACGGCTAAAATTCTTTATACTGTTTTATTTGCGCCACAGGTGGCTGACCGAAATTTATTCCGTATCAACATTTAATCCATATGTAAACTTTCTTCTCTTGCCGGAAAACTAGTTCGCCCAGATCCGGACAAACCGAAAATTCGGTAAAATAGATTTTTTTTTTCTTATTAGTAATAAGTTATTAGAGGTCCGATATAGGGGTGAAAACATGATTGATCCATTTTTTATCTTTGTTTTCTTACCGACAAGAACTTTGCACGGAATCCGGTCGAAACTGGAAATTAGGAAAACAAATTTTCTGAAGTTCATTACAGATTCGACATGGGGGTAAAAACACATTCTTGCCAGACAAGTAGTTCGACGGAATCCAGATAAAAGCGAAAATTCCGCAAAAGAAAAAGTTCTTTCTGAAGTTGACAAGAGGTTTGGTATAGGGTTTCAAGAGATATGATGAATCCGTTTTAGGGGATTAACATTAACATGCGTGCGGGATCTAGCGAAGATCGGAAATCTACAAGCCCGGGTTGTCTGGACCAAGTCCAGTAAGCATCCCATTTTTAGGATCCAGTCGAAACTTTTGGGCTTGTTGCATATGACATATTGACAACATCTGGCGTCCATTGTATTTCCAACAAAGATATGTGTTCCTAATGCGTCATTTTGCAACGCCTGAAGTCGTGTTGCAAAATGACTTGAGAACGGCCACGGCTCGAAACAAAGGTTCAGATGTCACTCCCAGAACAAAAGATCTAAGAATTCCGAAGTCCGTCTCTGGAATATAAGCTTGGAATGCCAACTGAAAAATCATACAGTCATGCATCGTGTTGAGAAAATGACTGTGAGAAACTTGGCATACTTGGTAAGTCATAACTCTTCTTTTCTTATATAACAAGTCCTAAGGTTCCGATGGAATCTCAGAGGAACATTCATTGGACCGCGGGATTACCAAGTGCCGGGCACACTGTGTACCGGGTAGTCAGGTTAGATTAGATTATTTTATTGCTAAATTACATAATAACCAATAATGATAGGTAACCGCCCATGAGAAGACATAAATGGACTGGCACTGGGCGGTTACCACAAACTACTTCAACTTAACTTAAACAATAACTTAATTTCATGTCAACATTAATTAATCAATTCTTTTCCCATAAACCACACAAAAGAAATAAAAAGAAGACGAAGAAATAAAAATAAACAAATTAAGGTAATAAAAAAAGAAATAATCACTTATACCTTTATTCTCTGAATCGTGACTCCTCAAGCCTCCAACAAAAAATTCTTTACTCTTTTTTTTTAAACAATTGTTGGTGTTATCTGGGAGTGAATTCCATACCGCCTGGCCGATATGTTTAATTAAAAAGCCAGTTCGTCTACCACTCATATACTCCGTCACCAGATTAGTAGCATTCCTTGTAAAATAATCATGCACATCATTATTTTGTCTATAACAAGAGCTGTAAGCTCATATGGCACTTGCATGGGTCAAGATGATTTGATTGATCAAGAGTAAGTTTCGACTTTGCGGTTGAGATGCGCGCTATAAGGGAGCTGGAACTTCATTTGTAAGCAAAACCCTTGAGGCAAAACTGCTAATGGGCTGATGGGCATCACGAAAATGCATATATTGCTTAAAAGTATTTTTTTTTACTTTGCGGTCAAGATTGGTACTTTAAGGAATAATCGGATTTGGGAAGTAGCAATTTCTAAGCAAATGTTGTTGAGTCTCCAATATTCCAGCGAAGTTTCATCGTCCTAGCACATCTGGAAGTACCTTAACGCGCGATCACCGGAATCCCAGACCCCCCTCCCCCTCCTCCAACTCCACCCACAATAACCGGAGCCAATCCTGTTCTGTAAATGATTAATCCAGAGCATCTGTTTGTCATTCCCACGAAGTTCGATCCAGATCACACCAGTCTAAGCGGGTCAAGTATTTTCCGCCCTCCCCCCGATAATTGCCGGATTCGGTCCGGAAATGAAAAAGGTCACAAGAGAAAAATGTCCTCTGTTTAATTATTAAATTTCACTCGAATCCGATCACCCGTTCCAAAGTTACGCATGACTCAATATTCGGGATTCCCCTCCCTCAACTCCCCCCCCCCAAGATTTTCATATCGAGGATTTTTTTTTTATTCCAAGTCAGTTTGACCGGGTCCCTGATATCCCTTCCAAGTTTCGTCGTGAAAATCCCCCAAAAACGGAATTCCGGGATACCCCTCCTCCCCCCCCCCTCAAGTGTCCGGATCCAGTCAAATTATGTAAAAGATTTATATGGACCAGATGTTTGTTCTTCCCAGCAAGTTTCACTCCGATACCATCATTCTAACCGTTTCTCGAGATTTCCGGTCCACCCCCCCCCCCCCACCCCACCCAGCTCCCCCACGGTGCACGTAGCCAATCCGATTCAGCAAATGACTTACCTAGAGCATCTGTTTGTTCTTCCCACAAAGTTCCATCCCGATCCCTCCATTCTAAACGGGGCACGTATTCCCCCCCCCCAATAGTTGCCGGATCCGGTCCGGATATGAAAAAAATCATCGGAGAAGTGTCCTCTGTTGAATTCTTAAATTTCACTCGAATCCGATCAACCATTCTAAAATTACGCATGACTGAAAATTTCGGATTCCCCTCCCTCCACTCCCCCACCATTATCTGATCGACAAAATTTTTATTTTGAAGTCAGTTTGATTGGGTCCCTGATATGCCTGCCAAGTTTCATCGTGAAAGTCCCCAAAACCACCATCACCAGAATTCCGGGACCCCCCCCCCCCATAAGTGTCCGGATCAAGTACAATGGCCTAAAGGACTTATCTAGAGCAGATGCTTGTTCTTCCCAGCAAGTTTCACTCCGATCCCTCCATTCTAACCGTTTCTTGAAATTTCCGGTCTCCCCCCCCCCAACTCCCCCCTGGCTACCGAATCCGGTCAAGATTTTAAACGGGACATTACAGATATATATTCTGTTCAGTTATGAAGTTTCATTACAATCCGATCATCCGTTCGAAAGTTACACACTTCTCAATTTCCCGGATTCCCCTGCGGATTCCCCTCCCTCCACTCCCCCACCATTATCTGATCAACAATATTTTTATTTTGAAGTCAGTTTGATTGGGTCCCTGATATGCCTGCCAAGTTTCATCGTGAAAATCCAAAAAACCACCATCACCGGAATTCCGGCTCCCCCCCCCCCATAAGTGTCCGGATCCAGTACAATGGTCTAAAGGACTTATCTAGAGCAGATGCTTGTTCTTCCTAGCAAGTTTCACTCCGATCCCTCCATTCTAACCGTTTCTTGAAATTTCCGGTCTCCCCCCCCCCCCCAACTCCCCCCTGGCTACCGAATCCGGTCAAGACTTTAAACGGGACATTACAGATATATATTCTCTTCAGTTATGAAGTTTCATTACAATCCGATCATCCGTTCGAAAGTTACACACTTCTCAGTTTCCCGGATTCCCCTGCCCTCCACCCCCCCCCCAAAATGGTCGGATCAGAAAACTGATTATTCCTAATTTTGTTTGGTCGGGTCTCTGATATGCCTGCCAAGTTTCATGGTCCTAGCACAACTGGAAGTACCCTAACTCGAAAAAGTGTGACAAAATGCCCTAAATTTTCAAGTTTCCAGCGCCCCGCACTCCCCCCCATATGGTCGGATCGGGAAACTGATTATTTCCAGGTTAGTTTGGTCGGGTCCGTGATATTCCTGCCAAGTTTCATTGTCCTAGCTCATCTGGAAGTACCCTCACTCGAAAAAGTGTGACAAAATGCCCTAAATTTTCAAGTTTCCAGCGCCCCAACTCCCCCGCATATGGTCGGATCGGGAAACTTATTATTTCCAGGTTACTTTGGTCAGGTCCCTGATATTCCTGCCAAGTTTCATTGTCCTAGCTCATCTGGAAGTACCCTAACTCGAAAAAGTGTGACAAAATGCCCTAAATTTTCAAGTTTCGAGCGCCCCCACTCCCCCGCATATGGTCGGATCGGAAAACTGATTATTTCCAGGTTCGTTTGGTCGGGTCCCTGATATTCCTGCCAAGTTTCATTGTCCTAGCTCATCTAGAAGTACCCTAACTCAGAAAAAAGTGACAAAATGCCCTAAATTTGCAAGTTTCCAGCGCCCCGCACTCCCCCCCATATGGTCGGATCGGGAAACTGATTATTTCCAGGTTAGTTTGGTCGGGTCCCTGATATGCCTGCCAAGTTTCATTGTCCTAGCACATCTGGAAGTACCCTAACTCGGATATGTGGGACAAAAAAACTCGGACCGACCGACAGACCGACAGACGGAATTGTGATCGGTATATGGCACTTGAGCCAGAGGCTGCAAGTGCCATAAAAATCTAAAAACACAGACGGAGACACTTCATGCAAACACTGGTAAAAACCAGGCACACTGTAGTCTACCCCATTTTTGGGGAGTTGGTATCCGCTCGTGTGACTCGTCCTGGCTTTGAATCAAGAAATCCATTCAGCATTCTTGTAGATCTCCAGGCTTCGTCAGATAAAGTAAACATGCTATTTCATGCATGATAATGTACCCTTTAAATATATTCATTAGCTAATTCGTTTCTGTTATGACTTTCCATCTTAGTACAGATTACGGCCGGATTACCAGTACGCACCGAATACCCTGATTCACCGTGTTATTCTTGTCCTTAAACTATAATATAACCTTAAAGCACAAATCTTCCTAGAAATGATCTTTTCCCTATAAAATGGACCAGAAAAAAGGTTTTCGAAAATACCATTACTTTCCACCTGAAACTAGCGAATCTCTTGTTAGCGCTTGTCGATTATATCCAGCCTTCCTGCTCTCCGACGCGGCGGCTGGGCGCAAAAGATTTGAAAACTGAACGTGCCTTGTTTAAAAAGCGGGAAAAATGAGCAAATTGAAGAAATAATGAACAGAAGATTATCACATCCTTATGTGTGAAAGAGTTGTCAGCGAACAATGAAGATTCCGGCAAACTTTTCGTTGGGTGACGGGAAAACTCGGCAAGGCCGAAAAAGCGCTGCAAATTCGTAGTTACGAAACGAAACAATGCAGAAAGGTGGGGATTTTAGAAGCTTATAATTCCATATGGGAGCCAAGTATATTATAAAAGGCAGAATAAGCAAGAGTGGTCCTTTAAGTACGTTTGTTGGAAGAAAATTAAGTATCCCAGCGTCTTCGAAGCCCCGCGTGAGCAAAGGGGTTAGCGACTTAAAAGTAGCAAACCATTTCCTTTCTTTGAAAACGTTCTAGTATCTTGCGGTTTGGTGTATCTAAAACTTAGTAAAAAAAAATACAAGTTTAGAAACGAGTCGGGAAGATGGGTACTCGAAACAGTTTTGCTTAAGAATGACACATTTGCCGAAAGAAGCCTCTACTTCTAGTCGGGACTAAATGTATTGCCATAATTGTGTGATGATTCGTTTAATTCATACGACAAAAAATACATCGTAGAGCTCATACTGGATGGATCGAGAAGGAAAAGAAACGTCCCTTTTAATATCCCGACTGAGCCCTTATCCAATCCATCCTGGAGTCTGGAAATAGTGGGGCCTTCTCACTGGCTCACGTGCCACTGGTAAGAAATTTCCTACAAAAACCAAGCGGATTGACACCACTGTAGAAGTATCTCCTACATCGGACTATAGTAATTGTGAATCACCGAATCCAGAGTTTTTTATTCCGAGTTAGGACGGTTAAAATCCGATGGAGGATTAAAACTCTAGAATGGAAAATACTGCAGGTTAAGTTATCTGAAAGCGGGGAAATAAGAATGATAAGTACTATTGGTTACCAATTCTGCATTAAGAGGAGTAAGTCTTTCTTTCAGATCACCTTCATTGCTTGCATCGCGGCAGTCTTTGCTGCCCCGGCTGAAGAGAAACTCGCCCACGCTGCTGTCTACGCGCGTGCGCACAATACCCCCTACAGACTTACTTATACTGCCCTCGAAAGGCCGTACACCGCTGCTGGAGGCCCCTCTTCTCCCCAAGGTAAGAGATTGTTTTACCAAATTTCAAATTCAGCTAATTTACCAATACTTTTCATTACAAACGAAAACTGGTCTTGTCAACATTAAAGGACACCTGAATGAAGAGTACCAAGTATCATCCCTATCTGTATGACTTCCGTTAACATTGCCTGTAGAAAACCCAATCCAAATACGAAATAGTGTTTCCAAGCTATGATTTTTGCTCCATTTTGCATCTGTCCTTATTTCAGTACCGAACAAAATCAGAAATGAACAAATGTCTCCAATCAACCCTTCTTCTGGAATATGTTTTAACCAGTTGTGCCCAAGCGTATATCTAGAAGAAATTCGAATATGATCCGGCCAGCGCTGTACAAGATTTGAATGAATTGCGCTTTCTGGGATCCAAAACGTAAGTGGAGGGATACCTATGACATCGCAAAAGTTGTCCGTCTGTCCGTCCGTCCGACCGTCCGTCTGTAAGCACGATAACTCTCGAAGGGAATGAGATGTTTTGATGAAACTTGGTGTGAGGATTCGTTGGGTCATCGGACAAGCCAAGTTCGTAGATGGGATTTGTAGCCCTACATTTAGGGATGGGAAAGGGCGTTCAAATTAAGGGACAAACAAAATATTTTGAAACAGCTAATGTGATAGTCGATTATGAGGTAAAAAGACATGCTGAACTCGACGGTGAAAACCATTTTGTCATCGGACAAGTAGTTCGCCCGGAATCCGGCCAAAACCGGAAAGTTTGTTAAAAGTACAAGTCTTATTTGAAGTTGATTAGATGTACGATTTCGGGGTAGGAAGATGTGCTGAACACGATGGTGAAAACCATATTCTCGACGGAAAAGTATTTCGCACGGAATCCGGCCAAAACCGGAAAGTTTGTTAAATTAAAAGTTTTATTTGGAGTTGATTAGATGTTCGATTTAGGGCAAGAAGACATGCTGAACACTTATGTGAAAACAATTTTCTACCCGGACATGTAGTTCGCCCGGAATCCGGTCAAAACCCGAAAATTGTTAAAAAGTTAAAGTTTTATTTGTAGTTGACTAGATATCCGATTTAGGGGTAAGGAGAGATGCTGAATCCGTGTGCGACAATCATTTTTCACCCGGACATATAGTTCGACCGGAATCCGGCTGGAGTCGGAAAATTTGTTATAAGTTAAATTTTCATTTGAAGTTGATTAGATGTTCATTATTGGGGAAAGAAGATACCCTGAGTTTGTTTTTGAGCTTTCTTTTTTTCGCCGGACAAGTAGTTCCGGAGTTCGGCCGAAACCGGGAAATTAGCTGAAGTGGCAGAAAATTTCGTCAAAACGGATATGACTTATAGGGGTAAACTGAACGGTATATGAACTTGGTTTTCTCAGATGATTAGCTATTTGGCCTTAATCTGTTTCTGAATTTTAATAGTAAAAATGTTCAAGGAGTCTGGCGAAGACTGGATCTGGCGAAGACAAGACCCAGTTGTCTGGATCGGATATTGAATTTTTGGGATCCCATCGAAACCTTTGGTCTTGTTGTCTTGGAGTCTGCATGTGCAAACCTCCAGAAACGAACATCCCTATTTAGAAAACGTCGCGCTCAGGAGAAGAATGCTCTCCGTGGCCATGTCTGTAAATGCATTCTCCATGGTGTGTTCAAGTATGGTTTCATTTTTCAGGTGTCCTTTAAAGATATTTAAATTAATAATTGGAAATCCAACGCCATTGTCGGAGCGCCGGAAGGTCCAGCTCACTAGGGTCGCCCGTGCTTCGCCGGAAAGAAATGCTAGGGGTAAAGAAAAAGAAAATGTATTTTTGACCTATCGGCTAGCAAAAATTCACAAGCAGAGAAAGATGACGAACAAATTGAGATATAGCGACCAGCTTGGGTCTGAAGTGACCATCCTTTAAAGTTTAACTGAAAAGCAAACTCATTTTTGCATCATTCAGTTGAATACATCCAGTTATTTGGATTCTGCTAAGAGATTTTTTGATGTTCCACTATCTGCTCTCGTAGTGAGGTTCAGAATATCAACGGCTGTCCCCACAGCGCAAATTCTACTATGACGCGGAATATTTGAATCTGAACACAAACGCGGCTTTTCAGTGGACGGTGATAAGCTTGGTGAAGACTCCTTAGTGCCTGAACAAAAAAAATTCCTAAAGCTTTTCGTCAAGCAAATGACACAGGTAGAACCACAATTCTGACAGGGAAATTCCACTATCTGAAAATGGATTATTCGTGAATAGTTGAGCAACGAAAGAGCAACTTCTTTAAGTGAATAAGTGAGGGGTAACAAGACTGTCCCATCTCTGCCCTTTTCAGTTAAACTTTAAAAGTGCGATAACGCCCAAATACGAGCGAGTCTACCTAAAAATTACTGCAATGCTGTAACACGAAAATTGCTCCGCTTTATCTCCAAGCTGTCGGACGTCATCCTAACGGATCTTATTGTAACCGCCATTTTTGGCGTTCGAGCCTGTTGGAGCAAGCCGACCGTCTCAGGTACGAGCACGGTTACGACGGCCTTACGGTTGCGAATGGAGCTTATGCTATAGACGTGGGAATCTTTCGGTGTATAGCTGTAGCTGTGTTGCCACTAGTCGCAGAATTCTGCGCTTCGTCACAGGTTTTCGACCTCTTCGACAGAGCGAGCCAGAAATCTGCGACGGTAAAACCGAATAAAAAGCAAAAGTGTATGACTGTGAAGCTGCAAAAGCGAGATTTCTCGTTTTCAATCGGTAAATAGGACCGAGTTTCGTAGGCGCCAGAATTTCACATGTTTTTGCGACTATGTGTCACAGGTTCGCAGAAAGGCAACACTGAGCAGTAGCATGTCAATTGGATGCGGAGAACCCGGCGGGCGTGGCAGCGAACTGATTAATGGACAACTATTTAATCAAAAGTCAGGTAGATGATTTAGTCATGGATTAGAGATCAAGTATGTCACACGAAGACAACGTCAAGCTACCAATTGTCAAGTTACCAGGACCTCAGGGTCTACATAGTCTCCCATATTCTCGTTCCGTTACATAATTATACAATTCGATTCGCGTTACAGTTCGAGGTAGTATCTTGCGTGATTTTCTTATTTGGTGATTATTTCTTGTAGCCTCGTGGGAACTGGTTATTCGCTTTCATGACCAGTTCAACATAATCGTTACTATTTTAATTTGTTTATTTTTAATATACCGTTTGATCGAGAAATAAAAGCAAGAAAAGAAGACAGACTGTACTTTAGACCGGTTCATTATGAAGATAAAAGGATTGCATAGTATCTGAACATATTATCACTTTCAAAATGAAATTTTTAGAAACACAATGTTGGTGACTCGGGAATGTATTTATAAGCTTTACAGATTTTGCTGATGCATGATACTGTGTAAAGAAACTAACAACTGATTTATTTAGAACACATATATAGAGAGAGATTTTTTTATTTTATTACCCGCTAAATGCAAAAGGCGACAGCGGAATACAAAGAAGTCTATAAAGAAAAACATCAGAAAAAATAAACTCTACGTGGGCGGGGCTATAACTGGAACTGGACAAGATGGCCCTCCGATCTAATGGGTTATCGAGAAGAACATGGTGTTCAAGAGTTTCTTCTTTATAGGTAAGCTACCAACCAGCCGAGGTCAACGCTTACCAGCCAGTTATCAGCGTCAGGGCTCCTCAGCACCGGTACAAGCCTACAAGGCTGTCCCCACTCCAAATCGTCTCATATAAGCTGCTCCAGTCGCCTTTGATAGCCCAATAAGCTGACGTCCCCCCCCCCCCCATGGTGGATAAGCTTATTTTTCGGTTTACTTCTAATATAAAATAAAGAAACGCATATCGTTTCATTAGTCGACACTCCGCAGATGGCAATCCATGACCGAGGCCAACCCTGGAGTACGCACCACCTCACTCGGTGGCATATTATGTCAAAGTCGCGATGTGTCGAATCGACCATGGTCCAATCGATTCGGCTTTTTCAAAGAACAAGACCAAAGGTTTCGATGGGATCCCACAAATTTAATATCTGATCCAGACAATTTGGTCATGTAGATATCTGGTCTTCGCCAGACTGCTTGAACATTTTCACCATTAAGATTAATCATCTGAGAAAACCAAGTTCAGATTTGGATCACTATGTGTGTATTTACCCCTAGGCTATACGTCATATCTACTTTGACGAAACTGGTCAAATCTTCCTGCCTTACTTCTGCCAAACCTCCGGTTTCGACCGGATTCCGGGCGATCTACTTGTCCGGCAAAAATTAAAGCTCAAAAATGAATTCAGCGTATCACCTTACCCCTATGTCGAACATCTTATCAACTTCAAATAAAAATTTAACTTTTAACAAATTTTCCGGTTTCAGCCGGATTCCGGGCCAACTATACGTACAGGAGTAAAAAATGATTGTCAAAAGCGGATTCAGCATGTCTTCTTACCCCTAAACCGAACATCTAATCAACTTCAGATAAAAGTTTTGCTTTTAACAAATTTTCCCGTTTCGCACGGATTCCGGGCGAACTACTTGTCCGACAAGAAAAAGATTTTCATATTCATGTTCAGCATGTCTTCTTACCCCCAAATCGACTATCTCATTAGCTGTTTAAAACAAATTTGTTTGCCCCTTAATTTGATACCCCTCTCCCACCACTAAATGTTGAGCTACATAGACCATCTACGAACTCGATCTTTCCCTTGACCAAAAGAGTCCCCACAACAAGTTTCATCAAAATATGTCGTTCGCTTCGAGAGTTATCGTGCTTACAGACGGACAGACAGACGGACAACTTTTGCTATGTCATAGGTATCGCGCCACTTACGTTTTGGGATCCCAAAAACACTGCGGAAAACGAAAATGTGATAAGAAGCATGCTGCTCATTTATTTACGGCTTGCAAAGCATGTGAATATACGGCTCTACTCCCACTGGACTGCAAAAATGTTGTCTCATTTTCGCTAAGTTCTCTCTGGAGATCCAACAAGAGACTTCTGCTTCAGGCTGGGTTTCAACCAAAATTACCAGACCGAAAATATGGAATTATTTGCCAAATACCTTGAAAAATGCTAATAGCCTACCAGAGTTCAAAAGTAAGATTAAAAGTTTCTTATTGGAAAACATCGAACTGGATCCATATTGGACCCTAACTTTTTCTACCGTTAGTTTTCTATGTTTTGTTTGATCAATTTACGTTTCTCCTTTTTGCTTCTTCTTCTTTTTTCTTCTTCTTTATTTTTCCTTGTATTTCTTTCTAAATAATGAATGAATACTGTCACCCGTTAGTCCCGTTACAGACAGTGCTCACTTAGGATGTAGTTAGTTTACAGTGTATGATTTGTTTTTTGTTAATACATAAACTGAACTGAAAACTGAACTGAACTGAACAGGCAAAAGGATTCACTCATTTCTGGAAGTCGGTCACGAACCACAATTTCTGGGGTCTTTTTAGATAGACGATAGATAGATAGATATCGCTTTTGTTCTTTTCGAACTATCGTGGTGAAATCCAAATTTGTCGAAATCGTCAGATATACATGCAGACACTCATATACAGATATTTCAACGTAAACACTAAAACACAACGTAAACAATAAAAGTAAACACTAAATGAGATTAAAAATTTTAACGAAAGACGGTACAAACGTCTTTTCATACCGTACATGGTAACATTTTACGTGTTAGAGTTTTGGGATCACCACTGAGGCCGCTCTTGCAGGTCGTTCGCGAGCATTTTATTTAAAAAACGGGTACACCCTGCACCATCAGTGATCGCATTCAAGCCAAAGGGTGGTACACCATCCCATATAAATCAGATTAATACCGAGGACACATCTTAATTGCACATCTAAATAAATAGTTTTGATAGGGAATGAAAATATAACTAAACAGTGAACCGTGAAGTTTATAGGCCCAGGACTAGGAACTTACCTTAGTTCCACATAGTCGAATTCCCTGAGGCTACCCCCACAGAGCTCCCCTACTTCCGGGACCAGAAGATCCACGGCCGACACCTAAGGAAACAACAATAATAAAATAAATAGAGCGTATTCCACCCTTCTAACAATAGTAACTATAAGTTGCTATTTCCGTTCCAGCCTCACGAAAAGTTACTACGCTGACCGTTCCAACCTTCTCGAAATAGTAACTAAGTAACTATTTGCTTACCATGCTCGGGAGCGGAGTAAGCGTGGTAACTACGGATATCTGTAACGTGATTGGCTAGATTACCCCGTGGAGTGATATATTGACAAAAACAGAAAAATAGCAAAATGATCGTTGCATCTATCCAAAACTTACCAAACTTCGGCTATGGCCGCATCGCCTGGCATAAAAAGGCTTTATATCCGCAGGCCAGTCGACCACAAACGTTGGCCGATTGCCACACTCCTTGGTAATATACAATTCATGCTCTCTTCCAAAATCCTGGCCATCTACCGGTTTGCTCTGGAACTTTTCGGAATTCCTCAAAAGGATCTTCATGGCATCGGAATAGGAGAGGGTTTCGAACTTAGAGGTGCTTAGTGACTCCAAATGATCCTCAAAACGTAAATTCATCAATTTTATATCACAAACTGCGTACCCTAACATCAAGCACCGATGATACCAGAGCAAAATAACACTAGGGAGTAGTGCCAATACCTATGCTTTCCATTCTTTGCAAACGCGCCATACTCAAAGCGCCACCCACTGCGATTGCAGCACTTGAAACGAGACAAACTTTCGGGTTCAGAAATTTTTAGTAAAGTAAAGGTGAGGTCTGCACACACCAAGGAAACAATGGAGGCTGTATCATTCTTTTTTGCTATGTTCAGAATATGAGGTTACCGGAGCCAGCGCTGGTGAAAGACTGATTGAGTTTCAGTAGGGACGTTCTATATCTCTAGTGGTACTAGTGTCCATGCTATTCGAGCAGTGGCGAAACTAGCCCATTTTCGTGTGGGGGGGGGGCAAGCCCAGATTTTACCGACAAAAAGCGCCGTGCGGCAACGGCGCACGTTCCCGTGAAGGATCTTACAACCGTTGTAATAATAAGTTGTAGCATATCAATTGAGATGGTTTTCTAATGAAATTAATGAATTCGCCATTAACTTCCTGGCACCAATGGTTATCACATAAAACCAGGAACATACTATGCAGTCAGCAGTCTTGCAAATCAGAAAAGTAGTGATAGACACCACAACAGATTACTTCACTGCTTGAAGATCTACGCGGCTGTCTTTTTCGCTTGTAAACTAAGCGGGTTTTGGGGGTGTCCAAGACAGCATCTAAGAGTTCATAAAGTTTGTCTGTCCGTCTCTTACGATGATAACTCTCAAAGGGGTTGAGATATTTTGTTGAAATTTGGTATGAGGATGCGTTGCATCAAAGATGAAGTGAACGGGCAATCCGGTTTAATGGAAACCTGATGGCGGATGGCAGCAGATGCCCTAAACTTGCTGCTTCTGTGTCCGAACGAAATCTGACAACTGAGTGGAAGGTAGTAACTTTGTAATGTGACGCTTCAAAAACCAAACGTGTGCATGGGCGTTAGAAAGTGCTCGGATTAGACTTACGACTTGCCCAAGACGTCCAATTTATCTGCGTTCGAGAACAGTGTAGCAAGGAGGTCTCAGAAATATTGTAATACGAGTAGGGGCCGAACAGATAGAGTGATTGGGATAAAACATGAAAGGTACAAAACTCATGGGACCTAGACAAGTAATTTGAGGCCAAACCGGATCTGACGTCAGTTGGGTGAAGGTGGGGCTGAGGGGTACCGGACCGGTAGGCCCACTAAAAACAGAATCCCTGCACCGCCTCCGCACCGACAAACGCTGTCGATTCCCAAACAAGAAGTTTCCTGATTTACCTGAAGAGCTCTTGTCGGTATTGAAAACGGAATCCGTGCACCGACGGACGTTGCCGATTTCCTAACAGTTTCATGATTTACCGACAGAGTTTTCGTCAGTATCAGAAACGAAAAGAGGAAAGTGTTTGTCAGAGCTCTTACCGGTACCGAAAATCGAATCCACGCACTTTCTCGGCACCGAGAAACACTGCCAATTTTCCAACAAGAAGTTTCCTGGCTTACCGACAGAGATTTACCGGTATCAGAAACAGAATGCTAAAACGTGCCGTACCGACAGGAAGTTTCCTGTTTTACCGACAGAGCTTTTGTCGGTATAAGAAACGATATGATAAAAGCGTTTGTCTGTGCTTCGCCGACAAGATTTTGTCGACAAGACCGACAAGATTTTTCGTGGGGGGGCAGCTGCCCCACCCCCTAGTTTCGCCACTGTATTCGAGTGTATGTCAATTTTGTCAAGTCTTGGCGCTACTACCTAGTGTTGTTTGGCTCTGAATGATACTACGATGTAGCAGGAAATCCGTCTCTTCCTTCCCGAAGGATCCCATTCCCGACCCAACGAGCGCTATACTCTTGATGACTAACTCTTCGGTTCGACAAAGAATCACCGTGTGCCTAGCGAAGAGCCAGAAACGTCACCACAGCCTGATCACAATTCAATTCAATTCGAACAAAAGTAAACGTACTGATTGATTTATATAGGATCTGAATCCACTTTAAACTTTAACTGAAAAGCCAACTTATTTTTGTGTCATTTAACTGAATACACTGAATTATTTGGATTCCGCAAAGGGATTTTTTTTATTTTCCACTATCTGCTCTAGTTATGACGTTCAGAATATCTTCTACTATGACGCCGGAAATTTTAATCCCAACACAAACGCGGCTTTTAAGTGGGCAGTGGTGAGATTGATGAAGATTGCTTAGTGCCTGAACAAAAAAAAAAAAATCATAAATCTTTCTCGTAAGGCCTACAACAAAAATACAAGCGCGTAGAGGTACCACAAATCACACGGAAATTCCACTATTTGAAAATCGATTATACGCGAATAACGAACAACGAAGTAACGCATTTTCAGCGGGTCTTCAATCCAATTTAAGTGAATAAGTGATGGGTAACTAGATTGTCCTATCGCAGCCCTTTTTGGTTAAACTTCTCTTATAAGCATTGCTGGAAAGATCTTTGCAATATTCTGCTTAACCGTTTCCGCACAGTCCGCAACGAAAGAATCCGCCTCAACCAATCTGGTTTCAGAGCCGGCATGGGCTGTATTGACCAGCTCTTTACCCTGAGACAGATTTTTGAACATAGAGCCAAACATCAACAAATCACCGTTGCTGTCTTCATCGACTTCATTACGGCCTTCGACTCAGTCATCCGGGGAGGAATTTGGAAGGCGATGTATGAGGATGGTGTCCCACCTAAGATCATGCGACTCGTTCAGGCTTACTATCAACACACAAGAGCCTGCCTCCAGGTCAACGGAGAACTCTCCCCGCTATTCGATATCGACTTCGGTGTAAGGCAAGGATGTGTACTCTCTCCTGAGCTATTCAATTTTGTCGTCGATTGGATACTGGAAAAAGCAATGCTAAACTTCGGAGGAGTCAAGGTTAGCCCTGATTTCAGTACCACCGACCTGGACTATGCCGATGATGTTGCCCTTCTTGGCGAATCCGTCGATGAAGCCCAGGACATGCTTCTGAAAGTCTCCGAAGTTGCTGCCCCAGTGGGACTCAAGATTAATATTGACAAAACTAAAGCTATGTCTAATGCCCCGGACTTAAACTCCACCCCTATAACCCTGAACCAAAGGCAGATTGAAGTTGTCAATAAATTCAAGTATCTCGGATCTTACATCGACATTAACGGCGGATGTAGCGAAGAAATCCAATGTCGCATTGCATCAGCTTCCGCTGTCTTCGCACAGCTGCGAAAGCCGCTTTGGAAGAGGAAGGGAGTCCACCGAAGAACAAAAATCTGTATTTACGATGCCCTAGTCAGATCTGTCTTACTGTACGGCTGCGAGACATGGTCCTTAAAAGCCGTCGAGACACACGCCCTCAATACTTTCGAACACAGATGCCTGAGGAGCATACTGGTGATACGTCTCAGCGACCGAGTCCCAAACACGGTCATCTACCAACGATGTGACCAGAAGTACGACATTGCAACTCTCATTCGCCGCCGCCGCTTGTCTTGGTTCGGCCATGTTTGTCGAAGACCGACCGAGTCTTTTACAAACCAAAGCCTACGCTGCAAACCAGCGCCTGATTGGAGGAAACGTCGTGGAGGACAAGTCAAAACCTGGTTCAACACCGTTAAATCTGACCTCGAGCCGATCGGCGGTTTCCGGAGACATGGCCGCAGGTGGGACCCTTCACGGCTCGAAATCGTCGCCCCATTAACCCAAGACCGTAACCTGTGGAACTCAACAGTCGGTCAGATCCTGTCGCCAGGGAGAGCTACATAGCTTGTGTCCTGATCCAAGTACAAGTACAAGTACAAGTAAGCCCTTTTCGGTTAAACTTTAGGGACTTGTTTGGGTGACATTTCTCGTTCGTCCCGAGGTTCACTGGCGTGTTTCGGCCTTAGTCATATAGAGTATTGTGCCCGAAAATTCTACATTCGTCTGTCTCTCAAGCGCTTAGTACACCATCCCTACGGTGCTACGTTACTTAGATGGTGTAAAAGCTTATCAGCTACAATAACCCACTCAATGTGTATGGAATACCGCGCCGGATCGGTGACACATTCAGCTGAGACCACAATTTCTTGCATTTGATAGGAAAAACGGCCCATCATAAGTTTTCAATCAATTCCGCACTTCGTAACTTTACGAGAGAATTTTCGAATCTAAGGAGCATCGCGGCTCCAGAGGATCCAGCAAACGAAAATTCATGGTAGCGGAAACGAAACTAATACAACTCCTCTTTTCTTTATTATAGTGTTATGTAGAATAATTTGTCAAAGGGCCTTTGGTAAACCTATTAACAAGTGTAAACTTCTGGAGGGTGTTGTATTTAGGCTACTAGTTTTTTTTCTAATAAACCCCATATATAATCTAAAAAAAAATAAAAGTCATACAAAACTGAGCCGTCGTTCTCTCCTCGTACAATGCATCCTTGCTATGAGCCTCCGAGTCCGACTATGAAATCCTCGATCCAAATGAGCGCCAGTCACCATATCCGAAACCTCACGTCTCACCCCCCCCCCCCCCCCCGCCACCCATCACGGGTTAAGGACACCTGAACAATGAAACCATACTTGAACACACCACAGAGAATGCATTTACAGACATGGCCACGGAGAGCATTCTTCACCTGAGCGTGATGTTTTCGAAATAGGGATGTTCGTTTCTGGAGGTTTGCACAGGCAGACTCCAAGACAAAAAGCGCAATTCATTCAAATCTTGTCGTCAAGATGCAAGAATGTGAAGTAGAAAAGCAGTGAGTAGGCTGAGACAGAATTCAGTGTTCAATGTAAACCCTTTCCTTGCTTCAAAAGTGGACAAGTTGTTGGATTGTCCAATCGACATGATTAAACCATTCTTTGACCTGCTCTATAGGTCAGCCGAGATTCGTTCTGGCGATAGCCTATTCCCTTTCTTGGGAAGATTCCTTTTTCTGTTTTTTAGTCAAACGTGACTCACAGAGCTGGAGCACAAGGAATAATTATTAAGGCCCTGCCGGAGAAGTACGTCCCTCCAGAAAATCCGAAAAAATATGACTCATCTTCAAGAAAATTAGAGCTGTGGAGAACATTCCCGAAAGCAGCCGATTAGATCGAAACTCGGAAGTACATGTTCGGGGAAGCCAAGGTGTTGCTCAAGGTTGCAAAAATCTTTTTAACCTTTTAGGACCAAACTTAAAAGCATCGTCTATTGATTCTGTTGTAGGTGCGCCTGGTCTTATGAATTCCGCGAGTAATGGTATTGTCAGATGGCATTAATTCACCGGCTTTATGCTTTAGAGCAATATCAAACTCCGCCGTCGCCTCTGTCCTGTGTGACAACATTAAAATTAAACGTACTTGTGTGACAGTATCAGAATTAACCGGCGGTATGCTTTGAAGCAATAAAGAAACCCCGCCGTTGCATGTGGCATGTGAGCCCCCACGACAAAGTAACGAAGTTCTTGTCTGGCGGCGACATACCCGAAAGCTGGCGAAAAAGCCGAAAAGCTTGCTGAACTTAGCATTTTCTCTGGCGTCAAAGCCAAAACACGAGATGCGGATCGCTGTATGGCATTGGGACGGCAAAGCGAAAGTCGCAATGCGTTCCGTAACTATATAGTTGGAGAGGCCGCGAAAGAAGCAAAAACTTCGAGCAAAATGCTCGGTTCGACAGTCCAAAAGCGAGAGCTATGGACGCCAAAAAATAAATTTCATAAGGTTCTCACTCTCAGATTTATTTACTTTATGAGTCAAAGCATTTTGGGTGGAACCTTGAATCGTACTACCTCTCTAATTAGAAATTTGTACGGTGATACAAGCTAAAAGCTTAACGGCAAAAGTATAATAAATGAATAAAATGTTACATAATTTTGTTCTTGTGTGTTTTAATTTAAGATCCTTCGAATCTGTCAATTGTCTGAAAAAGGACAAACATTGTACGAAGAAATTCCTTGTATTTGGAACAGACGAACACGTGTAAACGAAATATATTAGTATTTAAATCATTATAATAGAAATTGTGTCAATGAAAAAATAGAAAAATAAATAAATAAAGAAATAAAGAAACCTCACGGTCCACAGTGGCTCCAGCTTTTTTGGTTTGAGAAGAGATGTTAATTTACTATATATGGTTCATTATATATAATAAAAAAAAATAAAAAAATCTGTATTTATTTATTTCTAATTATTTTAACATAGTATCATTTCAAAATGAATCATTATGCTATGTTTTTTGTGAGTAGGCTGGGTTGATGCAAATCATTGTGTTTAAAATTTTCAAAAGGTGACAAAGATTTGATCTATTTGAATATATGTTCATTTCATTTGTTACCCGCTAAATGCCTAAGGCGACAGCGGAACAGGAAAAAATTTCCCTTAAACAATAAACTTCATTTTGGATTGACCGAAATTATTTGAATTTTCGTGCCATGCCGTAAGGCCTTTCTTAGGCACTTCACACATTTTGCAAGGTTGCAAAATCTTATGTCTTGACGCCTCCGCTCAGTCGGTTATTGTCGTCCGTATTTTTGATGATTTTCAACTTGGTTAGCAGTAGCACAAGTGTGTAGCCCTACCTGTCAGATATAACGGCTACTGTACTGCTTTTATTGTTATGTAGTAAACCAAAAGCAAACTTGTAGGATTGCCAATCCGAGGGATCGTCATATCCAGATCAGAAGCCATTGCGGTATCTTTGCTTCTGACAAAAGAAAATATGTTCAGAAATGCCAGATCAGTTTTGGTTAATATGTTTAATGGTTAATGGTTAAGACCACAATAACTTGGAATTTGAATGAATTATTTCGATTTTTCATGCCATGCCACAAGGCCTTTTCGTAGGCGCAAATATATTTACCAAGTTAGAAAATCTGCGGAATTTCTACGTACAAATTTGCTGAATGTCTTTACAGCGCTGGCCGGATCGTATTGGAATTTCTTCTAGATATACGTTTGGGCTTAACTGGTTAAAAAATATTCCAGAAGAAGGGTTGATTGGAGAAATTTGTTCATTTCTAAAATTGTTCGGTACTGAAATAAGGACAGATGCAAAATGGAGCAAAAATCATAGCTTGGAAATACTATTCAATGTTAACGGAAGCCATACAGATAGGGATGATAAGTGGTACTCTTCATTCAGGTGTCCTTTAAGCAAAAGAGAGTCTAGGTGACAAGACTTGGTCATACCTTTATTTTGACCTTATTTGCTCTCTCCAAGGCAGTGATATCGTCTATTCCTCTCACTAGCAATGTGCCCACACAGTGCTTGACTAGGCCTTCCATAACTTCAAGAATTTGTGACATCTCATTGACGAACGCTAGCTCGGCTTCCACCATTAGAAATTCGGCTAGATGACGCCTCGATCGCGAGTTTTCCGCACGGAATGCGGGGTTGAAGTTGTACACTCTGGATATCCCACTAAAAATAAAACAAGGTTCCTTAAAGGACCTGTCTTACCTTTCCAAATGGTACATTTACTTAATACGAATTCAACCTAGTACATCCATTCTTAGACCCCGGAGAACCGAATTTCACACGGCGTATTCTAAACCCTCTTCTTACGGGTTTTAGGTTAAGACGAGTCCTTTACAGTTTAACTGAAAAGCCAGCTTATTTTTACATCTTGGATTTGAATACACTTATTTGTTTTGACTAGGTAGGTGTCGACAAAATTGTATCGGAATTCCATACAGTCGTGACGTACATAGAGACGTCGAGTGATTGAGGGCCCAACATAGGATTTGATTATCCCTAGGCCGTTGTATAAATGTAAACGCGACCGGTTTAAACCAGTTTAAACCATTTTTATTGGTTCATCTTGGGCTCTTATAGTGACGTTCCGAACATACACGGACAAAGTTCATCTTCAAAGCCCCGACAAGACAAAAAGTTCATCCAGACGCCTAGATTTGAGCTTCAACAAAATCATGCATTTCAGTGGCTAAATGACCGGAAGATCACTTCTGGAGCGTGTTGCATCATACTTATCGTAGTTACTAAATGACGTCACGAATTCTGGCTTCTTGCCGTCAAGGCTGGAACGATTTTTCTATTTTCCAGCAGAATATCATGCCGCGGGCGAATCCGACCAATCACGTTACAGAGATGCGTAGTTACCACGCTTACTACGCTCCCGAGCATGGTAAGCAGATAGTTACTATTTCGAGAAGGTTGGAACGGTCCGCGTAGCAACTTTCTACTAAGTTGGAACGAAACTAATTACTATTGTCAGAAGGGTGGAACGCGCTCCTGAAGAATGCCCGTTACTGCGCTTGACCCCAAAAATATTTATTTTTGGACAATCCTCTGCCACTATAGTTGCTAAATGCTGCAAGCATAGAGGTACAAGCACATATTAGTATGTGTGTGTGAGTTTGACTGACATGTTGTTGTTCCTTTTTATACATTCCTCTTCAGTTTTGAAGGATTCAAATAAATAATAATAATAATAATAATAATAATACATGCACCAGAAATCCGGAAGACAATTTCATTCGACGAAAATCGACTATATGAACAGCGGATTAACGAAGTGGCGCATTTTCATCCGGCCCAAGCCTATTTAAGCGAGTAAGTGATGCGTAACTGGACTGTCAAATGTAAGCCGTATTCGGTTAAATTTTAAGTGGATGTCTGACCCAGAGAAGTCAATATATTGCACATCGCTTATCTAACCTCTAATTAGCTTCTGAGCAATTAGGCATTCTTTCCATCAAGTCGGAGCAGAACAGATCTTCAATCCATATACTTCACAATCTAACTATAGAGACGAGAATGCAAATGTAAGGTTTGAAGTCAAGTTGACCATTCATTACGAAAGGTTTTATGGTTTGTTGGTTCCGCATCGTTTTTCTGTTGGTATTGTGTTGGATCTTATGATTTAGTTTTGTTTTTTTCGCTGAGGACGGTTTGCCGGAAGTGCAACCGAAATTATATTTATCCCTCGCACATCATCTTAGTGGGATAACTAGGTGATCAAGAAAAAAAAAAAAACAAGCCTCAAGTTCAAGTTCATTTATTCTTTTCACTAACTGTACACACATAAATTATCAAATACTCCCGGCAAAGGGCAAAGCACGAGTAGCAGGGGAGTGATAAGCTTCAACCTTTCCCTCTTTGGCCATCTTGCTGCAAAAATCTGAACATTAATTCGGCCGCAACAGCATGCGAACCACCGTCCAGTGATTCATTCACACCGTTATGCAGGGGCGTCACGACTAGGGGGGGGGGGGGGGGACCTCACCCCCGGAATGTTGTCGGCCAGTCGGTAAAAAATAGTCGAGTCGGTTTTTTTTTCGTAAAAACAGTCGACTTATTTCTTGGAAACAGTCGATTTTTTTTTTAAAAACAGTCGGTTTTTCGTAAAAAAATCAGCCGATTTTCAGCCGACAGTCGTTTTTCTCAATAATGGTCGTTTTTATCTGCAGAAACAGTCGGTAAAAATTACCAGACAGTCAGTAAATACCTTGCCCCCCCCCCCCCAAAAAACATTTTGGCTAGTAACGCCTCTGCCGTTATGGGACAATTCGGGAGGCCTGACAGGCACGATATTAGGGTTCAGGATAGCTTAAGCCTACCTACATATTGCCTCCAGGTGCAACTGCCCAGAAACAGTCAAGAACACCTTCTTGTCGAAATACGCCTCAGCTTCACTCTTCCCTTCTTTGGCCATCTTGTTGCACAATTCTGAACTATCCGGTTTCACCATAAATATTTCACCACCTCCCTCACAATCGTTAGATGTCAGCACTGGGGTGTGAACTTGCACGAAGTCATTGTTTTGGAAATATTCGTGAATGCTTGACGTCAGAAGAGATCGTAGTCTGAGTGTGCTGGTGAACGATGGTGCTTTCGCTCGGAGGTGTTGGAATTGTCTTGTGTAATCGGGAGGGTGACTGCATTTGGGATTGAACGGGAAATCATCAGGTTGAGCTGGCCCAGAAAGGACCTAAAAACCAAAAAGAAATGGTTTTCAAAGGCTCCAAATATGCTGTTTCTTCAAAAAAATAACGCTCAACGGATAAGTCAGCTATGATTTGCTCCAGCCATATTTCGGCCCTTTTTGGCAAGGGTCCTTGTCAGGCTGTATGGAAGAAACGAACCGCATCTTCTCCTCTTGCTTGAATAACTTCTCGGTAAATAACCATAACCATTAGCTGCGTTCTTTGTCACGGGAGTTCTGACCGGTGGTCTCCGGTTTTTCTTATAAGATGATAGCGCTTTTTCGTCTCTTCCTGGCAATGCTTGTCATGCTTAACATTTAATGCTTAACGTTTTCAAAATCACAAAAGATTACATCCAAACGCCGCGTTCGATTTATCCTTGTCTCGGTCCTGTCTCAGTCCTGTCAATCAAATGCCGTTTTATTGAACTGCCTTGTCCGCTTAATGCCGTTTTATTTGTCCTGTCAGCTGACAATTGTCAGTGCCCTGTCAAAGAGGACGCCATGAATGATGAAATGATCTCGGAGCAAGTTTCGGTCCTGTCTCGAGTAGATTTCTAGACTACGTTTTATTAGTGATGCTTGTCTAAATAAATTGGCTTTAAACCGAGCAGTAACAATAGGACAAGACGGAGACAAGGAGGACTCAAATCAACGCAGCTCAAGTGTTGTCTGTTGAAACTGCGCATCCTTGTGTTTTCTGTTCTGGAACTTCTGACAGTGTGGTGTCCGGTGTTTCCTTTACAAGGAGTTTTTTCCTCCACACTATCGCAGTGACTTCTCATTAAAACCTGCCTCCCGAGTCTCGACCAGGTTCTGTTTAGTCCCCACCTGTGACGAAAAAACATAAACTACACTGTCAGAAGTTCTATAACAGGATGTGTAGTTTCAACAGTCAAAACTTGAGATGTAATCTGCTGTGATTTTGAAAACGTTACGCATTAAATGTTATGCATAACAAACATTGTCGTCAGCCTGTTCAGAAGCAGCCTTGTTGCTGGATTGAAAAAAAAAGAACCTGCAGTGATTGCAGCTTCGTTTCTTCTATGTTTACCAGTGAGCTTGGGCTCGAGGAGTATTCATGTCATCAATTACCAAGCAATTTAGTCAAGTATACCTTCAGAGACTTAGCTGCAAGTTCATAGGGTTGTCCTGGCTTAGGGCTTTCAACAAGAGTTCCTTGGATTTCGACAGCTGAGTAAACATTACAGAGGTCTTTTGAAATTCCAATAGACTTGGGAATAACAACTTGGAGCTTGCTTGAGGATACTCCGTCTGTTATGTGAAGAAACAGAAATTCTTTCTGTTCTCTGACTGAAGAGATCCAGCCCTAAAAGAAAAAAGGACATGTGACTTAATGTACAACACTATATTAATCAGAGCAACTAGTACTTTATTTTGACTTTGAAGGTGTTGAAAGCTGGTACAGTAAAGGTATCCTTCTTTGTACATTGCCTAACTTTGAACGATGCAGAAGAGTATGATGAAACTTAATTATTTGTGCACAATCGTGAGCACAAAGAATAATTTAGTAAAAAAAACTCGAAGTGATGTAACTGACTGAATTTTTTTAATTATTGTTTGCTCTTTTATGCTAAGTTGCTTTTGCACTCTCCCCAAAAATTTTGGCTAGTAACGCCTCCGATTGTAGGTAGACTTAACATTTGGCACAGCCTATCTAAGGGTTTTGCAGTCTTACTGGTAAACTTCGCTAGACTGATTCAAACTGTAATTTTTATGGAAAATTTCAGAAAAGTCTTAACTGGTTTTGAGGAGATGACCCAAGAAGTGTTTTACCATACAGTAGAGGTATGCTTATTTGAACACATTTCTAACTTTCCATTACCTTGGCTTTGTTACTTGCATATAAAACAGTAAAATGGAAAAGAAAAATAACAAACTTGATATCAGCTAACTGCTAACTATTTCAGGATTATACTGGCACAAATTTGAAGTAGAAATTCCATTAACTTTCTTTGATTTTGAATTTACTAAAATGGTCCTTCTTCTTTCTGAAGGCATCAGATGGTTCGTACCGCCATCTTCTTCACAGAAGGTGCATTCCTCATGGCAAACTTTTAAGATTATAAAAAGCAAACCTGGTGTCAGTTGAGTCACTTTCAGCCATGAATTAGGAAAATATACAAAAAGTGACAAAAGCGTGAATGGTTATACTAGTATTTACAGTAAAAAATGCCGGGTCTAGGTTTTAGTTTTTTCTTCGACGCTCGTTCACTGCTAGCAGACGTTCACATAAGCACATCTCTACTGTAGGGTAGCTACCAAAAAGATAACTTTCAATTTCTGATCTTTTGGTCATAGGAATATGATTCTCCGGAAACTTAGCTTTAGTTTGAGTTCAAGAATACCTTACTAACTTGCTGCTAAGTATCTGTAAGTATGCCAATTCTTGATTAGAAAAACACTAATTACAAGGCAAGCATGCTGGCAACATGCCGGCACGTGTTCAAAAATCGCGTAATTTGGTGCTAAAAATATTCTGAGAATGATGATACAATACTGTACCATAACTGACACTGAACTGAAATTTGGCATACCAAAACTAACAATGAACTGACATTTGATTTATTGCCTTGCAGAATCAGGCATTTGTGGAAGCCTAGGCAAAAAAAGTGCCAAATTAAAATATGCAAGAAAAAGAAAAGTTTTTGTCAAACCTGGACATTCACTTCTTTCTCAACAAGAGAAGCAGGCCCCGTTTCGCGAAGTAGCTGTGTGACGCTAAAGCTAGAAACAGATCTTCTTAGGGCACCTAAGAACATGACCAAAATTAACAACTAATAATACAAAACAAACTTAACAAACCCCGTTCACGGAGTTTGAAAATTTGCTCAGCGTCGTCTGTGCCGCTCCGAGAAAAAAATGAAATCCAATGATAAGAAAAAAAGTCCTCGAAGGCTTGAAGCTTTGAGAGAGAGATTTAAAAATACAATACTCACCAAAACCTATATAAATATATTTTCGATCGTTACAGTTTGGTCTTGCCTTACCTTGCATTTCGATCCTGTTAAAATAAGACCCATCAGAACATCATCGGGATTTCGATTATTGAATGCTGTCGTTTCTTTGCTCACGAGGTGACGCGCAATATTTCAAAATATCTCCCTGACCTGTTTACTGACCGAGAACAAACCGAGAAGAGCTACGAATCTTCGAGAAAATCATTGAGTTTCTTCGCAGCATCGACGTCCTGTAAGCCACCGGGACCGACCGACGAAAAGCAACCTGAGTTGCCTTTAATTTGAAGTTCATAGTTCAGCGGGAGCGGACAGCGAATTGTAAATTCGTTTTATTCCTGGCGCACTACGTCAGAAAGTAGACTGAACTGTTCCCTGCCTCATCCAGCGTACAAACTAGCAGGTCCGCTGGCACTCAGCAGGCGGCCAGCTGGCAAATAAAACGACAACAAACAGTCCCAGAACAGTCTGAACTTCAAACAAAATGCAACTCTGCCCAGGCTGAAAGGGTTCTGGAGGCAGTGTTTCCACTTTGAGGGATTTATCCCTTTTTGAGGAATTTCCAGGCCTTCCTCGGGGTTTTTTTTCTGAAGAGGGATAAGGGATTTTTCAGGTATGATTGATATATTTACAGATTTTTAATGTTAGAATATTTCAAATTTTTTTCGAAATAAAAAAATTAAAGGAAAAAAAAAGATTTTCGAATTTTTGAGTCTCAAGGAAAAAATCCATCAACTTCACAATCTGAAGTGTGTTTGGTTCGCTTGTCTCCTCATTCTCTCATTTTTTGTTTTCTCTTTCTGGCAGATGTTTCAAACTCTTCTTCTGTTTTTTACTCTCTGTTTTAAGTTTGCCCGACTCACATAGATCAGAGACGTTACTAGCCACAACATTTGGGGTGGGTCCAAGGTATTTACCGACTGTAAAGTACAGTCTTTACCAAAGTACAGTATTTACTGACTGGCTGGTAATTTTTACCAACTGTTTTTTGCAGATAAAAACAACTATTATTGAGAAAAAACACTGTGTTGATGAAAAAATCAGCTGGTTTGAAGAAAAATACTTTTTTTTAAGAAAAAATCGATTATTTTTAAGAGAAACCGACTGTTTTTACGAAAAATCACTGCGCTTATCTATTCGTGCCGACTCTGTTATTTTTTACCGACTTGCCGACAACATTTGGTGGCATCCCCCCTCCCCCCCCCCTAGTTGTGATGCCTCTGACAGAGGCCTAGTTAACAAGACCAAAGGTATTGATGGGATCCCAAAAGTTTAATATTCGATCCAGACAATCGGGTCTTGTAGATATTCGGTCTTCGATGGACTTCTTAAACATTTTTAGTCTTGAAATTTAGAAACATGAAGGAGAAGACCAAGTTCATATATTGATTGAGCCTGTGTATGTACCCTATAGCCTATGCCATATCTACTTTGATGAAATTGATCGAAACTTCCTTTGTTACTTCTGCCAGATTTCTGCCGGATTCCGGATAAACGACTTGTCTGGCAAAAAGTAAAGCTCAAAAACGAATTCAGCATGTATCCTTAGCCCTACATCTCACCTCTAATCAACTTCAGATAGAAGTTTTACTTTTAACAAATTTTCCGGTTTCAGCCGAACTCCGAGAGATCTATACATCCGGTGAGAAGATGACTTCATAAACGTATTCAGTATGTACATGTATTCTTACCTGCAAACCGAACTTCTTATCAAATACAAATAAAACTTTTACTTTAAACAAATTTTCCGGTTTTGGCCGAATTCCGGCCGAACTAGTTGCTCGGCGAGAAAATAATGTTCATATTCGGACTCAGCACGCCTCCTTGCCCCTAAATAGAATCTCCAATCAACCTCAGGTTAAACTTTTACTACAAAATTTTCCATTTTTTGTCGGATTCCGGCTGAACTACTTGTCCGGCGAGAAAATAATTCTCACATTCGGATTCGGCATGTCTCCGACTATTTCATTAGCTTTTAAAAAATATTTTTGTTCCCATAATTTCAAACCCTTCCACCCCTAAATATAGGGCTAGAGAACCCATGTTCGAACTTGATCTGTACTTTGATCGAAAGAGTCCCCATGCCAAGTTTGATCGAAATATCTCAACCCCTTCGATAGTTATCGTGCTAACAGACGGACAGACGGACAACTTATACGGAGTCATAGGTATCCCTCCACTTACGTTTTGGGATACCAAAAACTGTGAATTTTGCCCGCAACCACCTGCTTCTAGGTTTGACAAGAACATCTCTTCGTTAGTTACGAAGGGATGTTCTTTGTCGTACGTTACGAGACAATCGTATGTTCAGAGCTTGTTAGAATTACAGTCTTATGTTTGGATCTTGCTATAATGACAAATCGTGAATTAAGCATAAAAGAGGCTGAGAGAGGCTGAAAACTGGCGCAGTTTTGAAGATGAATCGTGTTTAGACGGATAGATGTATGCCACCATAGGTATCCTTATCCTTACATTTTTGGAATCCCCTAAATACACACTGGTCGTAAGTGTTTCCTAAATTCCTCCTGGGGCGCCTTTCGTAATAGCCCATTCTCGTTTGGTTGAAGGGAACTTGAATTTTTGGGTCCCGTGGAGCCACATTAAAAGCTGAAATTTGTATGGGAGGTAGTAGAATTTTTTCAGTAGAAAAAAAGGCAGATTTGAAAATCCGTTTTGTGCAGTCGTTAAAAGCTACTACAGGAGCTTGGCTTTTACCAGTGAAGGCTGAAATTCTGCTGGATTTCGATGTTTAGATTTCTTGAAATTCGTACTTTTTAAGACTATTGTTTATAACCGGTAGAATTCTTGAGCCTTAGTGGGCATTATCGAGCCACATGTTTCTAGGTCGTCACACAGACGAGCGTATTATCGGGTATTGTAGGTCGCCGGAGAGGAATTTATCAAGGGATTGTTCTTAGAAGAAAATGGGATTTTTCTACCTGGATTTGGGATTTTTAAAAAGAGAAGTGGAACTCTTCCCGAAGGGTCGGAGCCCAGGAGCCAGAAGTTCATTGGGGGATTCCCCCCCCCCCCCCCCAATAACCAAGTTGGTGGGAAGCGCCGCAATTTTTCGGAAAAACAGCAGTTTTTTTTCTTAGAAACAGCCGATTTTTCTTAGGGGACGTTTTCGCGTTGATGGCTGTAGAGCTGAACGGGTGATCCCGTCCACGCGAAAATGAGAAGATCGATCGGGCGTTGAACGGCTGAGGAAGATGGTTCCGTCCACGCGAAAATGCCCATTCAGCTGGATGGGAGCATTTGAGTGGGAAGGTCCACACAAAATCCCCGTTCAGCTCAACGCTGCTCTCGGAGTGGTGTTGGACGGGAGGGATAAGCTGGATGGCCCGTTCACCTGTTCATCCGTTCACGCGAAAATGACAAAAAGATCGACGGCATCCTCGCGAAAATGTCCGTCGAGCTCGAGGGGAGGTCGACGGGACCAGAGCCATCCACGCGAAAACATCCCCTTAGAAACAGTCTGTTTTTCGTAAAAATAGTAGGTTTTTCGTAAAAAACAAAACAGTCGTTTTTTCTGAAAAACAGTTGTTTTTCCTGCAATAACAGGCGGTAAAAATGACCAGCCAGTCGATAAATACCTTGCCCCTCCCCACAAATATTTTAGCTAGTAACGCCACTAACGCCTCTGGTTGTTAGGTCCGTCGACATACCATTATCGAAGCCTCAAACAAACGCAGAGATGATGTTGAATCTTAGGATATAAATACAACTCTGTACAAATCTGTATACAATCAGCCTTTGGACCTTGGTTGATTGTACCTTATGGGTCACTGTCACTCTCCAGCAGGGGCATCACTATGGGGGGGAGGGGGGACTCCCCCCCCCAAAGGTCTTGAGAAAGTACTTTCGCCGGGCGAAGCCCGGGGAAAGTTCACTTGCTTGTCGGCACGGAGCGCCGGCACACACGGAAGAAACAGAATTTTGTATGCCTTTGTCGAGTGTTGGTCGACTTTCGGCACATCGAGTTTGTTTTATACGCAAGAAATAAAATCATGCAAACACTTGTCGGGCAAAACACAGAAGAAATCGAATTCGGCATGCTTTTTTTCGGGCCTCGGTATTCTCTACGGCATATTGGTTATTTTTGTACATAAGGAATAGAGAAGAAATCAAATTTGCATGCTTTTGTCAGGTGTCGTAGGCTCGCCGGCACCTCGGGTTCTTTTTGTATGTGTGAAATAAAATCCTGCAAATATTTGTCAGGCAAAACACAGAAGAAATCGAATTCTGCATGCTTTTGTTAGCCTCGGTATTGCCGTCGACACATCGGGTCTTTTTATACACAAGGAATACAGAAGAAATAAAATAAACGTTCTTGGGGGTTTGAAACACGTTAAAAGCTAGAACTTGTATGCTAGGTATAAAAAAATGTTTCCGTAAAAATGGCAGATAAAAAAAATTTCGGCTGCACCGCCTGCTTTAACTTGTTCTGGGTACAGTCGTTGGAAGCTTCGCTTTTTAGCAAAAGGTGAAATGAAAAGCCGAATATGTGAACTTTAATATACGAAATTACATTAAAGGAATAATCTCAACTGATGCATTACATTTAGTTTTACACCGGTTCTATGCTATGCTGGTGGAATATGTACGCCGTTGCCGCACGAAATTACATTAAAGGAATAATCTCAACTGATGCATTACAGTTAGTTTTACACCGGTTCTATCCTACGCTGGTGGAAAATGTACGCCGTTAGCGGCAACGGCGTGTTTTGTCGGCAAATTTTGTGGTGCGTCAGCACAAACCGGACGCCCCCCCCCCCCCCCCAAAGGTAAAAGACTAGCGACGTCCCTGCTCTTCAGTACAGTAGACGCTACTTCAGATGTCACCCAACTTTGAAGGATGGAAAAGAATAGCTTACAGTAAAAATCAAACATAGCAAATGTTTATGCATAGTCCCAACGTTAAGAGCAAACAACAATATCTTTTTCAGTAAAAAAGTCAATTTTAAGTGACACTTTGACCTTTGTTTTTCTTTTGAATCTTTCGTTTTTGTTCAGTGCATCAGTTGATTCTGCACCATCTCAGTTCAATCTTACCGCTCTTACAGCCAGAAAGAATTTCTGTTTTAACCATCTGAAGTATTCCAACAAAATAAAAAAAATAAAAAAAAGGAATAACAGAAGGAGAAAAATTTGCCTTCATTCCTGAATGTAAAAAAAAAGGATATACTTGGCTCTTCAGATATTAATAGGCTATGATTTCAGTTTCACTGTTTTAGATGCAAATGAGTGTAAAACAGCCATTCACAGCAAGCAGAGGCGTTACTAGCCAAAATATTTTTTTTTTTTTGGGGGGGGGGGGGGGGGAGGCAAGGAATTTACCGACTCGCTAATAATTTTTACCGACTGTTTTTGCAGGAAAAAACGACTGTTTTCAAGAAGAAAAAGACAGTTTCGAAAAGGTCGACTGATTTTCAGAAAAATCGAATGTTTTAATGAAAAAAATCAACTGCTTTTGCGAAAAATCGTGGCGCTTCGCGCCGACTGGGTTATTTTTTACCGACTGGCCGACAACATTGGGGGGAGCGTCCCCCTCCCCCCCGGTCGTGACGCCCCTGCCAGCAAGCCCTTCTTTATAACCATGCTCAAATGCTAAAGTAAAAACATCCTACATATTATATTATTTTTCTTCTCTTTCGACAGTCTAGCAATGTCGTGACTAACTTGAGATGATCACTCGATTTGGTTTGAACAAATGAAGAGGGATTTTAAGAATAGAGTGCAAGCTTTTGACCAAAAGAAGTTAGAATCAACCCATAGAATCCGGGACTTGCCATTTCTGTCATATTCTTGGTGCAATGCCTCTACAATGTTGAAGTAGAAAACCCGAAGGACTGCCATATAGAAGACTTTCAGCCAATATGAGATCACGTTCATCAGTTCCTTAGGCCCTACCATTGCAGTCAGAGAACGAGTCTTTCTGAAACCCCTCTACAGACGATCAGGGTCGGATGCTTGCGGACTCGAATTCCTGCCATGATTTTTGGCTCCATCATCATTTCTGTACAGAAAAATTTGGGCTTTGACCAGTTTATAATGGAAATGCTGAAAATCAGTCCAGTAAATCTTTATCGTCTTTTCGCACCATAGGTGAGGAAAGGATGCTCATTTACAAGGAACCCGATGAAAAATTTATCTCAAAATAGTACTATGAAGTAGTACGAAAAAGTTGCATGCAGTACTAACGATGCTACTACATCCTTCTACTTAAAATCTACCGTGTTGCTGCATACTACTATATGCTACTATTAGCAAGACTGGATGCTAATATGGCAAGACAGGATGCTACTGGATACTACTACATAAGATTGGACCTGTCTAAGGCACATTAAATGATAGTATTCTTTGCTATTACATAAATATTCTTTGAGCCCAAGCTGACTTTGAAACATTTATTCAAACAATGTTTACAACGGGCACGTCAGCTACGATTCTTCATCAGCGATATTTCGGCCCTTTTTGGCAAGTTTTGCCAAAAAGGGCCGAAATATCGCTGATGAAGAATCGTAGCTGACGTACCCAATGTAATCATTGTTTGAATAAAAGCTATGACATAGTATTACATGCAACGTTTTCGTACTACTACCATACTACTACGCAGGCTACAAATTTTTCATCGGGAAGAACGTGAGGATTTTTAATTTTAGGATTCCGGTAGGTCAACATAGCTTTACAGCAAGATATAGGCAGAGAAGACCACCATCGGACACGACCATGAGTGAGAATTGCAGCATCATGAGTCTCAACACCACAAAGGCTGGCATGGAAGGTCTGGACAAAGAGAAAATCAACAAAATCATAGAAGAAGCTTCAAAAGGGTCCAAGTTTTATGAGCATAAGCAAAAATGCCAGAAGCGTATTGATGAGAAAATTTTAGAGCTTAGAAAGAAGAAAGAAACATTTTCAGCTGAGGATATCAGTTCAGCCGAGAAAAAGGTGAGTTTCGTCTCGCTGCGACTGTGTGCACTTGCCAGAGGTGGTGGACTCGGACTCTGGACTCGTCTCGAGACACCTTTTTCTGGGACTCGGACTCGTCTCGGACTTTTCCTTTGTGGAGGAGGACTCGGACTCGTCTCGTCTTGAGATCCGGCCGAGTCACCCGAGTCACCCGAGTCCAAGAGACGTCTCGGACAGCAAATTCAAAATGGAATTGACGTCTCCGGGGACCAATTCAAGATATTGGCCAAAGGATGGTTATGTCGTAACCTTTGCAAGTAGGATTAAGTCAAGTAATACCTTGGAGTTCTAAGGATTCATATTAGGAACCGGAGATAACAAGGTTGTAAAGGCTTTTGACAAAAACGAAACGTATTGTTGGACTCCGGGCGTGACTCGGTCTCGAGACACCTTTTTCGCGGACTCGGTCTCGTCTCGTCTCGAACGATTTTTTTCGTGGACTCGGACTAGTCTTGACTCGTGAATGTCACTACGGTCTCGGTCTTGTCTCGGACTTGATCACAGCGGAATCGCAGCACCTCTGGCACTTGCAGGGGAATGAATGGTCAGGATTTATGCAATAGGTTTTTCCCACTCCCCAGGCTTAGTCTCCATCGGATACCCGTCACGACCCCCAGCCGTCAGTCCCCCCCCCCCCCCACTTGTTTCGGCAGTGCGCTCACCCGTCAGTTAACCCGCCAGAGTTTGTCACTACGTCCTAGACTAGTAGACTCCGCCCACCCGTCACTACTTCCACCTGACATTTCGCCCAGTCGTCAGTCCTTCACAGTCACACCAGAGCAAATTAACACCAGGGAGTAGCGCCAAGACTTGAAAAAGTGACACACACCCAAATGCCACAATGACACGCTCTACCACTAGCGGTAGAGAACGTCCCTACTGAAACTCAGCCGGTCTTGCAGCAGCGCTGTCTCCGATAACTCCGTATTCCGAACACATCAAAGAAAAGATACAACCTCCCCTGTTTCCTCGATGTGTGCAGACCATGCCTAAGCTGTACTAGAAATTTTCTAAATCCGCAAGTTTGTCTCGCTGTAAATGTTCGTGCGTAGTTGACGGCGCTACGAGTAAGGACCGTTTCTGATGCATTGGAAGCATGGTCTTGACGCTACTACTTAGTGTTATTTCGCTCTGTGTCACACGTACCATGTTACCCTTCCGATCTGCATTTCAAGCATTAAACATATAGTTCTTTAACGGCTTCTAAGTTTTCTCACAGCTTGAAAATAAGTATAGCCCTTTCCCCTTTAACGAAACACACTCTTCAGCAGGCTAGAGCCCCTAGGCAATCAACCGGGTCCCCTTTTGGGTAATTTTGCAAAAAACAAACTCTCCTTGTTTTTTCTTTCTAACGTACTTTGACTTGGGCGCAGACTTGGGGCCCTGTGCAGCTGCCTAAGGAGGGTTTTCGCGAGATCTCGGAGTCACTTTCCGACGAGCGAAGCGCATCGCGAAAACTGTGGGAAAGCGATTCTTGGAATAACTTTCCACTTTCCCGCTGGACTGATCGCGAAAACGCATGGAAAGCTGATATCGCCGAGAAAATTTTGAATTACAAAACTTTTTTGAATAAAATATGGTTCACTTAACGGTTCTTTGATTCTTATTTATTCCATTGAAGTCACATCAATTACGATTGCCATTTTTTTTTACTTTATTAGTGACTCTTGCACTGTTGTTTCTCCACACCTTTGAAATTGCCGCCGAAACATTCAACTTTCCGCGGAGCTTTCCACTAACCTCGTGGAATCACTTTCCCGGAAAGCTGCTTCGGTTCCAAATCGCGAAAACCGGGTTGGAAAGTTCGACAACTTTTGAAGTAGCGCGAAAACCATTGGAAAGGGAATTTCGCTTTCCAGCTCGCGAAAACCCTCCTCTAGTTTTTCTAGACAGACTACACTACCCTGGCCGGGACCTTTTCCGAGGTTAGGGCCCTACGAAGCTGCCCAGTTTACGTTTGCCATTGATCTTCAGACAAGCTAGTTTTTTACCTTTGTATTATTTTATACCTTTGTATTGTATATGGGGTGGCTTCTCCTGGGGTAAGGTGCAGGAAGGTAATTGGTTATTTGTGTTTTTTTTTGTTTTTTGAGAGGCAAGGTTGTGTCTGAGAGTAGGAACAGTGACCACTCTGCGTATTATGTCTAAAATGTAAAGATTGTGGTACTCGGCGTCCAGAAATGGACTGAGTGTTTTTGTTATGTATGATTTATTTTGTATTTGTTAATAAACCCATTGAACTTGAACTTGACTTCTTTCCTTTAGATGGACCAGCTGGTTCAAAGTTTAGAGTCATCCCGAAACCTTAGCAGAACTATCATTCATATTGACATGGATGCCTTTTATGCTGCTGTGGAAATGAGGGATGCCCCCGAACTCAAAGAGAAACCAATGGCTGTGGGGGGTGAAGGAATGCTTAGCACATCAAACTATCATGCGAGGAAGTATGGAGTTAGAGCTGGTATGCCCGGATTTATTGGGAGAAAGCTCTGCCCTGATCTGGTCATTGTACCCTGTAACTTCAAGAAGTACACGGACGTCAGCAAGCTTGTCCAAGGTAGGTCAATGCGGCTAGTTGCTAAAGTATTTGATTGGCTGATTTTTAAAACATAAGCACAAATCGTGGCACTATGCCAAATGGCGTAACTACTTAAGGCGTATTCTCGCCGTTCCCCGAGGACTCCTCGGGGAATCGAAGGGAACGGCGAGAATAGAGAGAGTCACTTCACGCGGACTCCGCGTACAGAAACGGCGAGAATACGGGGAATGCGTCTAAAATGGATTTTGTTCGAAAAATGAATATGGAGCTGAAAAAATTAGTCTAGATCCACTTTATTTTTGTTTTTGTTTATTCCGATTCTTTTTAATTAATTTTACATAGCACCTACAACAGCGAAAGATTGATTCCCCTCCGAATTTGAAAGGGAGTCCTTTTTGATGATGGTGATGATAATCGGAGCATTCCCCGTCCGTGGGGACTCACGAAAATACGGGGAGTGAGTCCCCGGGACAAACAAAAACGCGGGGACTCCTCAAGTGGAGTCCTCGGGAACGGCGAGAATACGCCTTTAGTCAACAGATGACAGTTTGACATGAAGACCTGCCATGCGATTTCTTGCCTTACTGTTTACGGTTCGGTCCGTCCTGGACGAATGGCTAGCACGCCAAACTCGTAAGCGAAGGGTCGCTGGTTCGAGTATCAGTAATTTGGTTTGGGGCGGGGTTTGGGGCGTGACCCTGTATGACAGTCCAAAGTTCACCCAGCTTCAAATGGGTACCTGGAGAAATCCGGGGAAGGTGACAGGAAGGCTGTGCGAAAGCACCTGGATGGCTGGCCCCCAACCGCCCATTGTACTCGGCGGCTGAGGGCAGAGAATCGGAGATCAGCACCGCCAGTTGGGCATGTGTAGGCTGATGCTGATACCTTTTTCTTTTTACTGTTTGCATCGCAGCGAACAAGATGTCAATGCTAGGGCTCAATAGGGGAGGTGGGTTATTTTATGAAAAGAGAGGAGGAAGCCACTGTTGTATCGAGAGCCCCCCATCCAAACCATCCAATGTTGGTTCTTATATTCAAATAATGCATAAAACGGATATGTCAGTGATGATGCTTTGGCAGTGATGTTTTGGCCTTCTTGGCAAGGGTCCTCGTCAGGCTGTCAATCTTCAGGGTAAACGTTGGGGAAGGAACAAACCTGTAAATAACTGAAGCTAATTGACACGACCGCTGTTTTTTGCTGCGCGATCGGGGCGATGCCAGGAAAAGTTTTTTTTCCATCCAGTAATAACCTCGTCCCACGTTTCTGGTAGGGAGTGCTCGCCTGTATCTATTACTTTTAATAATTGGTTCTTGTTTTTTAGGCGTCTTTGTCCAGTTTGATAAGAACTTCTGCATGATGTCCCTTGATGAAGGCTACCTCGACCTTACAGACTACTTGGAAAGGATAAGTGCGTCATCAGGACAAGAAGCGTGTATAGAAGAGGTAGTGAACGAGCTGAGACAAAAGGTGGTGGAAGCTACGACACTCACGTGCAGCGCAGGTATTATATTTATTGATAATATAGTTATAATATAATAATAAATTAGATTTATTTTTCTGCCGTAGTATGCTATGAACTAACATACTGTGTGACCATTCGACACTTATGGAAGAACTTACCAATTGTAACGTTCGTCAGTTCCTTCTGGTGTTGTTACAAAGTTTCCTCAGCAACCGTACACAAAGCGTTATTTTAAGAGAAATGGTGAGGTTTCTGATCCCCTCGCAATCACATGCGGCGTTCCCCAAGGAACACGCCTCGGTCCCATTCTTTTCCTAGTTCATATTAACAGACTTGCATCGAATTTTAAGAACAGATTTAAATTTGCTGACGACCTCACAATTGTTTTGCTTCAGTTAATATCAAATTACTACTCAGCTTCTGATGCAATAGAAAATTTGAAGACTGAGTGTGAACAGTTAAAGCTAAAAATAAATCTTGAGAAGTCGTCGGCTATGCGAATCTCTTTTTTGAAAAGGGAGATTCCAAGTTCCAGTCTAACTTTTGCCCCAGTCAGCCAAGCGAAAATACTGGGAGTTTGGATTGATGACAAACTTAATTTCAAGCATAACACACACCAGATACTAAAAAATCCCATGCACCAATTAAAACTTTATGTCAACTCAAAAAGTTTGGTTTTGACCGTCAAAGTCTCGTTTACTGTTATAAGACATATGTAATCCCCCACCCTGAATACGCTTGTGCCGCCTGGCACCCCGTACTTACGTCTGAATTGCACGATTTAATTGAATCAATCCAGACGCGGGTTGTTAAAATCATACTTTCTCACGAATACACTAATTATGACCAGGCGCTTAAAACTCTCCGGCTTGAACCATTAAAGAAAAGACGCCTAAATTTAACAGCAGATTTTGGTAAGAAAATTCTGCAGTCAAACAGTTTCCGCCACCTCCTTCCCGAACAACTCCCTGAACCGACTTACCCAACAAGACACTCAAATTTACTCAAGCCGTTTCCAGCATCAAGTACCGCACGTCGGCTCCACTCATTCTCCCCCCTTGTTACTAATTATTTTAATAACCAATAAAATTTCACGTTTGTTGTTCATTTGTGCCTGTTCTGTTCTTGATTTTTTTTGTATTTTGTCTTAAGTTTTGTGTTGATGGTTTATTATTTAGATGTTGTTAGTTATTACTGTGTGTTTATTTATTTTCTCCTTGTTGCCTATTGTTTAGCTTTTGCTATTGTGGCAATTTTTCCATTAAACCTTAAACCTTAATACAGGAAACCAGAGAGTTCTTTTCTTTGATAAGTTTGGCCTTGACATTAGATTCTTCGGCACCAATAACTTAAAGCACACTCTTACTAGAAATGATCTTTTTACGATAAAATGGTTTAGAAATATCGCTTTCCGAAAAGACCAATACGTGCTTTCATGAAGGACCATTTTTCATGCTGGCGCTTGTCTACTCGGCCCAGACTTCCCGCTCTCCGAAGCGGAGATTGGACGCAAAATATTTGAAAACTGTGCACGCCGTGGGTAGAAATAGGCAAACCAAGCAAAAGAAAAGGAGTCTAAAACACAAGATAGATCTGGTGGCCTACCAACTCTTCCAAAATGACAAAACAAAATGTTTAAGCGGTGAATTTTGGTCCGCGCATTTTGTCGGCACATTTTTTAGTCCGTCGGCACAAACTGGACGTCCCCCCCCCCCCCAAAGGTAAAAGGCTAGTGACGCCCCTGCTCCTAGGTCCCTTTCCTCTGTGACTGCAACTAGGGGTTCTCATTGGCTAGTGATCGGGTTTAGCATATTATAGGTGTGTTTTTTATTTTTGTTGAAAATGTATAACCATCCATTTGTTTGAGCTAAACTCGAGTTTCCATTCTTTTGCTCAATCATTCAGCCTTTCGAGGTCTGCTTGGATTGAGTCAACCTCTTTCGACGATGATGCTGCTCCGATAAGCTGTGAGTCGTTACGTAGAGTGTGAGAAGGTTTTGAAGCAATTCCGGGACATCATTGATATAGATATTTAAGAGTGTAGGCCCGAGCACAGTTCCATGGGGAACTCCACTCAATACAGGTGCAGGTGACGATAGTACATGTATACCTTTATCGTTGGTAGCGGTAACTCTCTGGATTCGTTCTGCTAGGAAGTCTGCGATCCAATCGGTGATGTCCGGGTGGATGCGACAAGCTTGGAGCTTTCTTTTCAACCTTAGGTGTGCGACTTTGTGGAATGCCTTCGCTTGGCCTAATAGGATCACGTCAACGGATATTCCCTTTTCCAGTAGATTGGTGACTTCCTGATATGACTGTATGACCGTGGAATGGCCGATTCGGAAAATGTTTAAGCACAGTGAACATCTGTGGAGGCTGATATGGCTTCGTATCGACCTCTCTGGAAGTTGATACGATATCGTATCAACCTCCAAAGAATTAATTGTCATAATATAACTTGCTGTCGGATATCGGAAGATACATGCATTGCATACCTGTTCGAGAAATATTATTCTATGTTGGTGTAACAGAACATTTCTGTCATGAGTGTGGAATCTGTTTCGTGCTATGTCTCCGTAAACATAAAACTACACGTCATTTATATTGTTACTTCTATAGAAAAAATAACTGGTTACAAGGAATTTTTGTAAACAACCGCAGATAGCATCCCAAGTGTTGGCTGCTGAAATTTCGCATTCTTGTTGTGTTAAATGTTATCAAACTTTTCATGGTTCATTGTAAGCTTAGTTCTTTAGTCTGATTATCCGAAATTAATTCTAGGAATCGCTTGTAACACGCGCCTTGCCAAAATAGGATCGGATCAGCGAAAGCCAGACGGCCAATTCCGGATTCCGGCCGATTACGACGAGATAATGTCATTTATTCGTCCGTTACCCATCCGGAAAATCAGTGGTATCGGAAACGTCACGGAACAGCTCCTGAACTCCTTGGGCATTATCACATGCTCGGACCTGTTTGAAAAGCGCGCGCTCCTATACCTTCTTTTCTCTGAGACAAGCTATCATCACTTCGTCGAAATAGCGCTTGGACTTGGATGTACGGATTTGAATAGTTACGGAACTTCGGAACGAAAGTCGATTTCGACTGAAACTACGTTTAAGGCAACCTCAGACCTGTCCGAAATTGAAGATACGCTTGAAGACCTATGCGAAGAGTTAGGAGAAGATATGAAGCAGAAGCTATTGCGGGGCAAGCTATTCACTTTGAAGTGCAAGCTTGATACGTTTGATACAATCAGCCGGCAGACCGCATTGTACGATTACACAAACGATAGTAGTGCTATGCTTAAAGCAGCAAAGTCACTCTTAGCCAAAGAAGTTATTAAATCCTCAAGACTTTGTGTCAGGTTACTAGGTGTGCGAATGTCCGACTTTTATGCCGGCGGGGATACCAAAAAACAGGAGTCAATCGAGAAGTATCTCAGCGGGAAACAAAGTGAGTTAAGGTGTGAAGAATGCCCTGTGTGCTTCAATGAAATACGGCATAAGAGTGCGAATGAGTTTAGTAACCACGTCGAGAAGTGCCTTGATATGACGAGTAAAGGCGGTGAGGAATGTGTTCCATCTTCGAGTAGATCCTTACTAGAGCCTACGGTTGTGAAAGAAATGAAAAAAGAGGAGATAGCAGGAGGAGAAACGCGGAAAGAAACAGAAAGTGAAAGTTCGAGGAAGAGGAAAGCTGTATCGATTCTTGATATGTTAAAGAGGTCTAAAACCGAAACTATGGTGACCTGTCCAGTATGTAATGTCTGGAAAGTGGAAGAGAACAAAGTTAGTCAACTGAATCTTCATATGGATAAGTGTTTACTTGGTTGAAGTTGGAATCTGCGAATCCTTAAATCTGTGGGAGTAATAGCCTTAGACTTCGTCCTGTTATGGGCATGTTGTATGGTATGTGAAACGGAAACAGGTGCCCTTACCTCACCTTAGTCCCCCCCCTCCCCCCAGAGGTGCGTAGGACATCAAAGAAGAAACGCCCGTTGACTCAGGTAGACCGATACCCAGACCTATTCCCGTTCTGGCCGGTTGAAGTTACGGAGACCCGACTGGTAGGTGCAAAGAAGGAGTGTTCTCCGGCCGCCATTTTCATCTGGATCGGGCAGCCAGCCAGTTCCGGATTCCGGCTGATCACGACGAGGTAATATTTGTGTTTTGTAGATACCATGGTATCTTACCCCTGGTTTACACTGCTGCGATTTCGCGCAAAATTCTGCGTCATGCGACATAAGACACAAATCGTGGGACAAGTAACGCAGAACTTTGCGTTCTGTCGCAGTGTCGGATGTGTTGAAAAATTTCAACTGATCCGACATAACGCATGCGATTTTTTTAGGGAAAAAAAAAGAAACAAGACCAAAGGTTTCGATGGGATCCGGAAGATTTCATGTCTGATCCAGACAGTTACATCTTGTAGATATTCGGTCTCCGCCAGACGCCTTGGAAATCTTCACTATTAAAATTTAGAAACAGATTAAGACCAATGGTTAATCATCTGAGAAAACTTAGTTCTGATATGGATTCAGCGTATGTTTTTTCACCCATACGTCATATATACTTTGAAGAAATTGATCAAAACTTCCAGCTGCCTTTACTTCTGCCAAATTTTCTGTTTCTGCCGGATTCTTGGCGAACTACTTGTCCGTTAAAATAAAGCTCGAAACGAATTCAGCATATCTCCTTCCCCCTATGCCGAACCTCTTAATCAACTTCAGATAAAGCTTTTATCTATAACAAATTTTCCTGTTTCAGCCGGATTCCGGGCGAACTAATCCGACAAGAAAATTATTTTCATATTCAGATTCAGCATGTCTCTCTGCCTCTAAATCGATATTTAAAAAATATTTGTTCGTCCTTTATTTTGAAACCTCTCCCCCACCCCTTAATAAAGGGCTACAGAGCCCATCTTCGAACTTGATCTGTACTTTGACCCAAAGAGTCCTCATGCCAAATTTGAACAAAATATCTCAACTCCTTGGAGAGTTATCGTGCCAACAGACGGACAACTTCTACGAAAGCATAGGTATCCCTCCACTTACGTCTTGGGATCCCAAAAACAAAGATTAGTTAATTTTCAAGACTAAAAATTGTTCTACCTTGTTCTGATTGTAATCCTAGGATGGCTGAATGCAAAATATCTTATGAATAAACTTGTATTTACCTGTTTTGATCAAGATAACTTTTTGACTGAAAATTTCCTAATAGTGGTTGATAGTGGGTGGTATTCAGAACGGTAATCTCCCCGCACATTCAGAGGTCGTTTCCCTAAGGTCTCCTTTGCCCTTTTGCAGAATAATCTCGACGAAAAATTTCGTTTTCCTTTTGCGTCGGCGTGGTAGTGGGAAGGCCCGTGGAACGTCAGAGAAAAAGGCTTGTCGCATACGACACAGCAGCAGGGTTGCCACATGTCGCACGATAGTGTGAATTGTCACGCTATGTTTTTGTCACTCTTGTCCTACGTAGGACATAAAATTCACTCTATTTATATAATGTCCAGATGTGTCGCACAATAGTGTGACAATTCCAGAAAATACAAAAAAATAAACGCGGAATTCAACTCAATGCAAGTAATTTTAAGGCATTCCACTCTGTCTGTACTACGTAAAGAGTTAGTTTTCACTTTCGGTGGGAGTGAAGAAGGGGAATTTTTTCGTGCTAGTCATGCTCGGAGGATTCTGAACCGATTGAGATTCCGCCGAAAAGCATTTTTACAGCAGTGATTCCGACCAAAAATGACCATTTCACGTTTTTTCAGTGAAAAAGTCTCAGCCAAAAGTCACATTCTAAATTTTTCTGATGCGGCAACACTGCACAGCAGTGTGAAGCAAGGGTTATACCGCAGTCTGCAGCCGTTTTTGCAGTGTCCGTGGTGCCACGTTCTGTGGTCGTTTTTGTTGTTACTGAGTATCTGGCCAGTTACCGTGGTATTGATAGTCAGACAGCAGTAACTGACCATGGTATTTGAAAAGCCATCTCACTTTCATCATCACTAACACAAGAGACTAGGTTTTGGTCAAATTGGTGGGAAAGTAGTTTGGCACTTTTGTTGTGAGTGGATGAAAGTATTTCTTTTGGGGTGGCTTCTGAAAAGGTGTGGGAGGGCGTTCGTACAGACGGCCAGGGTCGGATGGCTGCGGACTGCTGGCACAATAATTGTGAAGTTGATGGTTGAAAAGTTGATATCGGTCTCAAGCTCTTGTAACAGTTGGGCCGTTATAAGAGCAGCAGGACCCCATACCGGGCAAGCATACTCAAGGAAGGGGCGAACGTAGCAGAGGTAGGCGTGGAGAAAGACTCAGTATCGCATCCTAAACGCCTCGTGCTTTTGCATTTTAGACAAATATAATCTTCCGTGGAGCAAATTTAAGCCCCACCTCTCTTGTCGGCTGTGTCCAGCCAGAGGTACGGACCGTACAAACCAACCCGAGGCAACTATTGTTGGCGAGGGTAGTTAAGATTGCGCGTAATTTGGAGTTTGCTTTCACAGTTAGGAAGCACTGGGAGAGGTAATGAATGGGATGTGAGTCATCTTTTCTTCTGGGGAATTGGAATCTAGCAGATGTATGCCTGTGGTGAGAGATTGGAACGATAGGCTCTTGAGCGAACCATCGGAACGGCGGCAGTTTGGCTTATTTACTTAACTCGTGCCATCTAGCGGGACTTAGAGGAAGAGAGTTTTATAAGAAAAGAGTTATATAATGGCCAACAGATAGCGTGAGTGCCACTTAAAGCCATGCTTCATCGTAGTAGTTCAGTTGGGTCAAAGTCAACACAAATGACTGGAGGGTTTACCCGAGCACGTTCGTGCAGCTAATCCACCCCTCCAAATGGCTAACATGCGGCACACGAATTCGGATCGCGCGAATCTTGGTGGTAGGTCTACAGTTTAGGGCACTAGAGTAGAATAGAATTTTATTTTTCAAAATCAGCTGTCACAGCGTTACCGCCGAATTTGGCTTTTTGTCATACTATATTTGGACAGGTCTGGAGAATTATCATCGAATAAAACCCACCTAAAGGACCCCCCCCCCCCCCCCCCCCCGTAGGAAAGCTCTCCCGATATGGATCGTCCCCTCCCAGAGAATGCCTTTCTATTCCATCCAGTTAAGCAGGAGTCATTACCGGTCGTTTTCTTACTTATAAAGGACCCGCCGTACCTACAATGCCAATGCAACCTACTTCCGTAATCCCTCCATTCATTCTTGGGCCCGGAGACCAGAAATTAATACAGTATATTCTAACCCCTCTAGTGACAACTCAGTTATTTTCACACTAGCCTTGTTGCGCTATTTTCACTACGTAATATGCCCCCGACTACTGTCTAGAAGAAGCTTGCTCGTGAGAAAATCGGTTATGTATTTTTTTCCCGTTTTTGCTTGAATTCTATGGGCAAGGAGAAAGGCTTAAAGTACAATGGATAGTTATTATGCCTTATTTTTTTGTAAAGCCCATCACAAACAAATTTTTCTGACTTCCCAAAAATCGCGCTTCAAAAATACCCCATGTTCTTGTTATCGCTGATCTTTACCCATGTGGCCTATCGGCGAAGTGGTACCGTATTTCACCGAAAATAAATTGTGTAAGAATCTGCTGATTTCTGATGTAACAGAGCTTTGTTTTATTGTTTTCATCAGTTTCAGAATAGTGGAACGAAAATAGTAAATAGTGAAAGGTGTACATTTAAGGTTATTCGTAACCACTAAATGTATTTGATAGTGCAAAACGGGTATTCAGCTGGATTTTATTGGAGCTATATTTCGGCCCTTCTTGACAAGGGTCCTCTTCAGGCTCAAAGCCGCTCAAGTTGGAATTACGAACATCTGGTAAAATCCAATAGAATTCAGCTGACGTATTGGTTTTGCACTATCAAATATGATTCGCAGTCAGCTTGGGCTGTTGGAATATTTGCACTAAAAGTGGTTAAATCTTTCTAAACTTTAGTATTCCTTCAGCCCATGCCGGCTGCGAATCATATTTTACTGCTCTAAAAGAATAAATCAGCTGATATTTCTTTCACTGATATTTTGGCCCTTCTTGGCAAGGGTCATCTTCAGGCTCAAGCAGGAAAAAAGGATCTCTAATCTTTTAGACGTGTCACCAAACTTAAAATAGCCTCGTTGAGCGCCGAGCGTGTTGGAAAAATGATTACCGTATCATTGGATAATAAATAAAACTAAGGCATCAACTATTGAAACAAAACATGCAGAACTAGAAATTTAGGACAAGGACAAGGTATACTTAATCCGTTAAAGGACCCCTCGCACTATTTACTCTTCAACTCACAGTATTTTCAAAATATTTGAATACTTTAAAACTAGCTTGTGCTTTCAACAAGTAACCCACTGTTTTGGCTGTTTTAAGCCATATCCAAGATCCGTTGACTTTAGCAAAACAGGGAAACAATTTACATAACCGGTTTTTCTGACGGAAAAACTTCTCGCAGACAACCGTCGATAGCGTGATACACATCGAAGGTAGCAAAACACGGCAAGTGAGAAAATCAGCGTGATTCTATTAGAGGGGTTAGAATGTACCGTAAGAAACTGGGGTCTCCGGGTTTAGAAATATATGGAGGGATTATGGAAGTAGGTTGCTTTATTATTATAGGTAAGACAGGTCCTTTAACCAAAAAAAAACAAAAAACAGCAACGGTCTGATCTTTCCGTCCAACTGGAGCAGGACAGTCTACACACACGCCTCGGAAACCGCCAATGACACAGCTGCTGGGACCACCTCTGGGCAAATGTTTTTGATTACTCTTTGCGGTAGCGTAAATTTATAAGTTGTGGTTGTGACGCGAATAGTGTTGCCAAGTGTGACACTTTGGGGCTTTTTGACACATTTTCTCTGGGTGGCACCATGACACTTTTTCTCTGAAAATGACACCTTTTCATACAAATGACACTTTTAAGGTAAAAAAAAACAGCTTTTCATTTACTCTAATAAAGTTACGGATTACCACCGTAAAAAAACATTTACTTTGCTTTGATTCGTTGCACTAAAACAGTTTGAAGCCTTGTATAAAGCTCATTTTCGATTAAATTTTGTTACAAAACTGTGATCTAACAATTAAGAACTCTTCTTATAAATTGTCTTATAAATTCAGAATAATTACCAATAACTAGCATTTTGCGCATTGCGCAGCGGAATGCCCGAACAAATTTCGAGGTGTAAAAAAGCACATTTTTGTCAGGAATTTTGACACTTTAATGAGTCGAGCTCCTGGCAACCCTGGACGTGAAGCACATTCGCCCTATATTCTACAAAATCGCTCACACAGATACATAAAACCTGTTAATTACCTGTTAAGGCATTACCTGTTAAGGCATTCTTTGCAAAAAATACCAGTAAAAGGTTATTTTTTATTATCTTTTTTCGTAAACACAGCGAATACCTCTTTTAGGAGGATATAGAGGAATTTCTACAAATTCAGAGGTTTTGGCTTCAATTCTCTTTAGCGTTTACGACTGGATTTGGTTGTTTTCATAGCTTCTTGCGCCCTTCGTTATTTGAACAAGTAACCTTATTTATGCGCTGGATCAAACCAGGGTGCAAATGATGTCTCTTTCTGTTAACCCCCACTCCCCATTGAGATAGGGCTCCCCATCTACCCTCCCACTGAGATATCTAATAATTCCGACAGACGGATTGACGTTTGACACTTTGACAGCTTGATAGGCATTAACTGGATTGAACTGAGCTGATACTTCCGTGGTGATCAGGCGTGGGAAGGCCGGGTAATTGGGTGAAGACAGTTGAAACTGAGTTAGCAAGCTTTAGGTTATATTTAGACGAGGACCTAAAAGTAGTTCTGACTGTTTGGATTTTTCTTAGCAGTAACACCCAAACAAATAATTTCTTAGCAGTAACACCTAGCCAGACAAATAATCAGTATGATTATTTGTAAGAACCCCTGTAAGAACAAGTGAAAACAATCTAGGCGTGTTCAAAGTTCCATCATACAGAAACGTTGAAAGGGCCAGATACGTCCTCTAAAGAGTTACAAATTTTTTTTATAGCGCCGTGTGTTTAAGCCTTGTCCAATAAAAGTACGGTTTGACCACCGCAGACATTCTTTACACCTTAATGTTCAGAAAAAATCGCTGAAATGTCCAAAATCCAAAAAATCGCCCAATGGGAAAACTTTCTGGGGCTGCTTGAAAGGGTTGAGGGTGAAAAATCAAGGGATGGAAAAAATATTTGTTTATGATAATATGACAGTCGAGTTATTGGTAAGGAAATTTCTGAACTTCATTTTTTCATCTGACAAGTAGTTCGTGCTTAATCCGGTGAAAACCGGAAATTCGGTACCATAAATGCAAAATGTTTATAAAAAAATCTTTTTGGTCTATACCAAAGTCGGTTTAGGGGGAAGGAGACCTGCTGAATCCATATTGAAACTTTTGTATTCGTCCGACAAATAGCTCGCCCGGAATCCGGCGAAAACCGGAATTCGGCACCATACAAGAAAACACTTGATTCTAAAAAAGAATGTTTTGTCTAATTGCACAGTCGGTTTAGGGGCAAAGAGCTTAGGCCATGTCTATAAAATTTTTTCGCCCGACATTTAGTTTGCCTGGAATCCGGTGACAACCAGAAATTCGATAAAAGTAAATTTTATTCTGACAAAGTTTTTGTTTACGCTAATATGACAGTTTACGAGTTGGAAGACATTCTATGTCCATCTCCGAACTTTACTGTTTTTCCCAGCAAGTAGTTCGTCCGGAATCCGGCAAAAACCTTAAATTCCATAGAAGTAAAAGTTTATTTGTCGTCGGTTAGAATTTCAGCATAGGGGTAAGAATACATGTAGAATCCGTATCTGAAATTTATTTCTCGAGGGACAAGCAGACAGTAGACAAACAAGAGGTAGATGCTCATATGGCACTTGCAAGGCTGGGTCGAAGGATGAAAGTAGGAACCCGCCAATTCGAGGGTTTGTTGTGATTATTTGTAAGCAAAATCCTTCAGATGAGAATGATCATGTGCCCTTAGAAATAATGAGAATATATCGTTTGGTAAAAAGCATTGAACTTTTCCACTTCTCTGTGATGATGCGCACTTAAAGGGCGCTAGAAATTCATCTTTGATCAGAACCCTTGAAGCAAAATTATGAAATGTAAATTTGGCTTAAAAGTATTGTTTGTACTTTAAGGGATGAACTTGTAAGCAAACCCCTTGAGGCAAAAATGATCGTGAGCCCTTGTGATCATGAATATATATCGTTTGGTAGAAAGTATGTTTTTGCTTTTTCGGTTAAGATACGCACTTTAAGGGCGGTAGAAATTCATTTTTAAGCAAAACCCTGATGGCACAAAGATCGTGGGCCCTCATGAAATATATCGTTTGTTCAAAAGCTTTTTTTTTTTTTGCTTTGCTGACTTTAAGGGAGAGTGAGAGCATTTCAGGTTCACTCAGTTTAAGGCAAAAACAAACTGTCCACCAGAAATTGTATTTTGTAGGAGTTAGCTTGTGTAGCCGGTTTTGGCCTATAGGCGCCAGTCTTGTCGTTCCTGTAACTTTTTAATAGGCTTAGTTGTGACCTCGGATCGTTGACGAGACACGCATGCTGTGTAATCCCAAAATGCTTTTGTTGTAGGCTTGTTTATGAGCGCAGCCGAGTCTCTGTTTGGATATAGGCTGATATAATCTCAGAGCCGATGATGACATATTAGGGGTCCGCCACTCCGGCCTACCTTCATACTTGCCAAGAAAAAAATTTATGAGACTGGCAAATATGGTGAGTTCATTTTGCTTATTTATTCACGAGAGCCAAACGAACAATGAGCCAAATTCGAACGTGCCTCTTACGGTCCAAACCGTTAAAAGTAGTATAGCTTACTTTTCTTTAGCGAAAAATTAAAATACGAACATCCGCTCGACATTCCCCGTTCCCCTCTTAAAAGAAAGCAATTGCGTCAATGAAATGGAAGTTTCTAAAAACAAACGAAATGATAACAAAAATTTTATTATATTATACTAACAAGCAAATTTCCGATCGACCAACCAAATGAGGTTAAAGGACCCCTCTTGCTTATTCTGCCTTTTACAATATACTTAGCTCCCATATGGAATTAGAAGCTTCTGAAATCCCCACCTTTCTCCATTGTTTTGTTTCGTAATTACGAATTTTGAGCACTTTTTCAGCCTTGCCGAGTTTTCCCGTCACCTAACGAAAAGTTTGCCGGAATCTTCATTGTCCGCTGGCAACTTTTTCATACATAAGGATGTGATAATCTTCTGTTTATTTGTCTTATTTTTCCCACTTTTTAACCAAGGCACGTTCAGTTTTCAAATCTTTTGCGCACAGCCGCCGTATCGGAGAGCAGGAAGGCTGGATGTAATCGACAAGCGCTAACAAGAGAATCGCTAGTTTCAGGTGGAAAGTAATGGTATTTTCGAAAACATTTTTTCTGGTCCATTTTACAGGGAAAAGATCATTCCTAATAAGAGTTTTGCTTTAAGTACCCTACGACTTACTTTATTGTTCCCTGGAGATCCGTGCTTCAGCGCCATCGTGATTTTTGGCCACTGGGTATTTTTCGCCACTACAGGTAACGCAACAGGTAAGAGAAGGGCAAAAACAGATTCCAGATAAGTGGTGGGATTAGCGAAAAAATCTCATAAGGATTTTGCGCCACTTTTCGCTACTACTTTTTAAGGATCATTCAGGAAAAGTAGAAACATCGCTGATTTGATACTAGATCTTACTCTGTCTTCTCGTGTAACCAATAAGCATGGAATAAGGATACGAGCTGCAAAGAAAATACGACATTAAGATAGTTTTTTTTTGTCGGGTGCTGTTTCACTTTAGTTTGACGTATTCTGTTTCTGAAGCGCCTTCGAAAAGTGAGTAGACCGTATTGACGTGGGTCAAGGACTAGAGTAGCCTTTCTCAGTTCAGTGTCTCATCTAGTACACTTGGACTTGACACTTTGCATTTTTTTTAAAGGATGTTTTGCCAGTTTTCGTGTTTTTTACCGTATTGTAGTTTCTGTAAATATAAATTGAATACTCATTTTTAAGAAATTTTCAAAGGCCGTGACAAAAACATACGATTTTACTTCTCGAATGGCTAGGCTAATTGTACTATTCAATGAGTTATGAGAGTAGCGAAAAATCCTGTGTTACTAACCCACTAAGCCTTCAGGTAACTACGTAAGGCTGGGCGCGTCATTAGGTATGGGCCAACACCTACAGGCCACAGTAGCGAAAAATACCCAGTGGCGAAAAATCCCGGTGGCGCTATAGCACTGCTACGGTTCTCTGGCACTAAACTGAGTTTTCATTTCGTGGAAACCTAAGGGGGGGGGGGGGTAACAAAGTAGTCCCGGGGCCGCTTCGCATTCTTTAATAAAAATTTTACAGAGTTGAAACCAGAAATTTTTAAGTTGACGACAGAAGAACTAAAAGTAAACAGTATAGTCACGAATACAGATATAAACAGATATTTTGTATAAACAGTATAAACATATTCGATTTTGCGTCTGGTCAACTAGGCTTTTCAGTGAGTTTCGTGGGTTGCTCTGGGCTCCCTTAGAAAACCAGGGAGGGCAGCTGCCCCCCCCCCCCCAATGACGCCCCTGGTACTAACTCGTCAAATAAGGAACTGTTTCGTGTAGAAGCTCCTCTTACGGTCCAACCTGACTAGAACCTATTTAGTAAGTATACATTTTGAGAAATAGTATCAATCTTTATTATGTTGAGGTTGTTATTTATTCTCTGTTGTGTGTGTTCTGAGGATGATTATTATCTCTACCCATTTCACTTTTTTGTGGTTTGGTTTTTTGGTCTCGATCAGGACAATTGAAGTTGATTTTTCTGTTCAGTAGTTGTCCTGCATTAGTGCAGTTTCTAGGACAAGGTTACTTCTTGGGGTGGTCGTCAAACGGAAGTGTTTTATTTGTTTATTTAATAAATTTCTATCACTCTCTCTCAGTATGAGGGAGCGACATTAAACACGAGAAGCCACCCTTTTTTTTTATTCTTTCAACTATTCGACTCTCAAGAAAATCCTGATCTACATGATCTACAAGTCACGCAGTTAACCCCCTGATTGACCGTTCGCTGTAGATGTACGCTTATTGACTTTGAAAAGTGCAGTTTTGGCTAAATGATAAAATGAAGACCTATAACATGACTGTTAGTGACTTTAGTCACAGCAAGTGGATGTTAGTCAAAGAAGCATACCTCTACTGTAAATATTTCGCCTTTTAAGTGGGGGGGGGGGGGGGGGCTGCAGCTCCAGACGATTTTTAGTTGACGTTTTCTGGGCCGTACACACGCTGCCCCCTTCCCACCTCTCGGCTATGCTGATCCATCTCAGATGACGTTGAAAAACCTTTTCGCCTCCTCCTCTTGAACCAATCACCCGAAGACCCCCCCCCCCCCATACTTATTTTGGAGGCTTAGAGAATTTGATCGTTGAAGAAACAATTTATTAATAAGGGTTGTGGTGGGGCGAGAGGTGCACGTCCTTCGGCAAAGCTCTTTGGGATGGGCTCGCTTGCTTCATACCCGGACTAAGCTGTTCCAGGTGACATTAGTACTCTTTCAGTTCAGGTATAAAACAAAATGGTATTAGAGACTGACCCATCGAAGTTTTGCCACCATATATTGCAAATCTTAGCTGACGTATCCCTTTAACCGCCATTTTTTATATTCCAGCTGAGATGACTTTAAAAACAATCTCGCCCCCTCTCAAACCAGTCGCCCGCAAAAACCAAGCCCCCGTATCAAATGTCCTGTCATTGCGTCTGCGCATCAGTCCGTTAGGTCTTATGCTGGCTCATTAGGCGGCTGATTCAAATTCGGCGATCGTAGAATCACGTCGGATTCTTACGCCCAAAGAAGCAATTGATCATGATTCGCTAGCTGCAAAAAGGTAAATCGTTCCAGCCCAGTTGAGGCCTGTCCGATCAAATAAGCACAAGTAAAAAAAGGCCCAATGGCAGGCGTCATTGGGGGAGGGGGAACTTTGTCGAAGGAATATCAGGGTCTTCAGAAATAAGTCGAGTCAGTGGATTTCGTCTGACGAGAAGTTAATTCATTGTTCTTTTCAGAGCTAAAAAGTTTACGACTAGAATAGGCTTTGACAGAAAACCATTTACAGTTACAGACTCATCCAGATAATTCATGAAGATACGTCCGGAGGTAAATGCTGGCGTACAACTATTAAAACAAGACCAAAGGTTCCGATGGGATCCCAAAATTGAATATTTGATGCAGAAAATATCAAGTGCTACCCGCAAGTGTGTTTCCGCGATCCAACACGCATTCTTGGGTCGAACAAGCAACTGTCGACGTGGTTTCCGATTTCGGCGGGAAATTCAAATTTAGAGGCACATTCGTGTCTGAATAATAAAATTAGCTACTTTCCGAAACAGAGACATAGAACTGAGGAATTGTCTAGATTTTACTTTTATTTTTAGACACTTGAAATTACCAATTGTGGGTGGGACTTGTGACATGCACTTGTGTTTCCACGACAAACAAATATACACAACAAATATGCCGCGGAAAAACCTCTTGAAGGACAGTTCTTACTAGAATTGATCTTTTCACGATAAAATGGCTCAGAAATATCAATTTCCAAATCACCATTACTCTTCACGAGAAATTAGCGATTTTCGACTCTATCCAGCCTTCCCTCTCTCCGACGCGGCGGCGGGACGAAAAATATTTGAAAACTGAATACTTTTCGATGGGATCCCAAAACTTTAATATTTGATCCAGACAATTGGGTCTTGTAGATATTCGGTCTTTGACAGACTTCTTAACCTTTTTACTATTAAAATTTACAAACAGATTAAGGACAATGTAATCGTCTGAGAAGACCAAGCTCAGATATGGATTCGGCATGTGTGTTTACCCTATAGCCTACGTCGTATCTACTTCGATGAAATTCATCAAAACTACCTTCCTTACTTCCGCCAAATTTCCGGTTTCGACCGGATTACCGACAAACTACTTATCTGGTAAAAAAATAAAGTTCGAAAACGAATTCACCCTGTCTCCTTACCCCTACATCGAACCTATAATCAAATTCAGATAAAACTTTTTGTTTTAAACAATTTTCCGGTTTCAGCCGGATTCCGAGCGATCTGTACGTCCGGTGAAAAGATTATTGTCGCATACGTATTCAACATGTCTTCTTACCCGGAAATCGAACATCGTATCAAATACAAATACAATAAAAACATATTTTCCGGCTTTGGCCGGATCCCGGCCGAACTAATGTTCCAGCCGGATACCGGTTGAACTACTTGTCCGGCAAGAAAGTAATATTCATATTTGGATTCAACATGTCTCCTTACCTTACCCGTAAATCGACTATTTCATTAGCTTTTACAAAATATTTTATTTTCCCCTTAATTTCAAACCCCTCCCCCACCCCTAAATATAGGGCCCCTTAACCCATCTTCGAACTTGACCTGCACTTTGACACAAAGAGTCCTCGTGCCAAGGTTGATCAAAATATCTCAACCCCTTCGAGAGTTCTCGTGCTAACGGACAGACAGACGGACAACTTTTACGAAGTCATAGGTAATCCCTCCACTTACGTTTTAGGATCCCAAAATGTGGGAAAACCATGCAACACAAAACAAGTCCAAAACAGAAGGTAGACCTGATGGTCTACCATGTCTTCCAGAATGGAAAATAATACTTTGAAGCTTCTCATGTCCTTATGTGCTTTTGGATTATTGGATTATTGGATTATTGGTGCTTTTGACAATATAACGCATTCTCAGGCCCTATTTTCTCTCATTAATTCTGGCGTGAATCTGTCTGTTGTCTATCTGTTAAAATTTTGGTATGGTTATTCTTCAGTAAGGTTCAAATGGCAAGGTAGCTTGTCAGAGATTATTCCTGTCCGAACTGGTGTTCGCCAAGGGGGAGTCTTATCTCCCTACATCTTCAAATCGGCCATATCTTCTTGTCTCGATTCTTTGCATCCTGCTTACTTCTATAAAGACTATGCCTTCAGCGACATAGCCAACGCGGACGACTTTCTCTTAGTAAGCCGTAGCCGATCCACACTCACAAGAAATGTCGTCGGAACTTCTCAAAATTGGCCTTGAAGTTAACCTGTCAAAATGTGACTACCTGCATTTCAACCCTTCGTCAAATGGTTCGAATGCATCTAAAGCTTCTATATCTCTTGGATTGTTCATCGTCAAATCAACAGACTCTCTACGGTGGCTCGGCATAACATTCAAATCTTCGTTGTCAAAATTTTGCTCTTCGGTTGTTCAAGAAGTTTATAAGTCAACCGTAGCGCCTATGGGCGCATCGTCCCCAACCGGGGGCGCTATAATTGTAAAGCTTTGGGAAATTTGTACAGCACCTTCTGCGCTCCTTCTATACTATTTCGTACTGGCGTCACTCATGTTCTGCGAAAGAAGGAGATTAAAAAGATGAGATCATGTTATTTAAAAAATGCAAAGCACCTGCTCCACTTGCCGAAATTATGTCATAACCATACATTGACGGAGAAATTCAAGATGCAAGTGTTACCCTTTTGGATGTTTCCTCATCGCTTTCAAAAATCATGGACAACAGGGCCCAACCAGCGCAAGACGTCGTCCACTGCTTCCTGACCGAAGATTAAAAATTAAGTGTCTTTTCTGGGTGTCTATGTGTTTTGTTTATTTTCTTTATTTACTCCGCCTTCTCAAAATGGCGGGTCATAAATAAATTACTTACTTACTTATGTTACATACTATGGATTGTATGCTTTAACAAATCCTTTTTCAGGTTCGAAAATCCTACGCCTGAACGGAATCGAGTAGCTCGGCTACTACACTATTTTATTTACATTACTAAGCTATAATCATAAACACTCAAATATACCCAATTTATATTTCTCCTCTGTCCTTTTCTTCATTAAACTTTACACATAACTGTTCTGAAACTGGTTAGAGCACTCCCAAAGTAAACCCACCAGATATTCCCAGAATAACGAAAAACAAAAAAATCGTGAAACTAAAGAGTGAAAGTTGCATCTGTTAGAGTCTCTGATTCACGTGGGCCGAGAAGGTGGGATACACCATAATTTTTCTGTGGGTCGGATTTTTGCGAACACACTGTTGCCTTTGTTTTCTTCAAAATCCTGATGATAGCCAACCTTATCCACAAATTTCTTGAACGCAATTCACTCTTGAAAGCAAGGTCGCCATTGCTCATTAACTATTTACTGGTCTTCCGCCAAAGGTCAAAACATTTACCAAACCTTCGAGAGGATCCAGTGGCCTGTAAGAGGATTAACACAACTAATTATATCACCGTGTTTAGACATGTCGGAAGAGGTAATCATCGGCCAGTTCGACATTTTCTGGTATCGGAAGCTTAATATTATTTAGCTCAGTTTTCAGAATGTTCAAGAAATCACTACAACGAATTTAGTATAGTTTACGGCGTTTGTTTATTGGGATCTAGTTTACATACTTTCTTCTTTTGACTTAAAATCGTTAGTGATTAGTTAGATTTTTCTACACATTGTCCATCCATATACCTGCTAAAATAAAAACACTTTGTTAGATCCATAGTCAAACTATAATCCCAGCCTCCCCAGGTCGGGCGCTTCCGACCCGCGCCAATAGATGACCCAGCGGTCGGATCGAGTCGTGGCTCCATCTTGGGTGGGGGGGGGGGGGTCTAGACGCTGCAAATGCTAGAATGCAGACGGTGCACCTCCTTTAACCTAGACTAAACCCCAGCGTACAACACTTATTTGTGAAAGTGTCGTTGAAGGACCATGATGCTTTCGGCGAAGTTAGCGTTGCGTGACTGTCAAAACTCGGCTAGGCCGAAAAAGCCCTAAAATGTCGAAGTAACAAAAGGTAACAGCTTTGTTCCGGCATTTGTTAAACTGTTTAGCGCTTCATCCACCATTAAAGAGCCCACATGATTTTATGATGGTCTCTGTTGTTTCGATGCAAACCGAAATAGCAGTTGACTCGGCAGTTACGCTTGCCTTTTTTTTGTTTATATATAGCCTACTGATGCGTTGACGTTGGAATCAGTTAGTTATACTGATTATACGTTAGTTATACGCCGTGTGCAAGATTCTTAATGATTAAACGATTTGATTTGAAGTGATTGCGAAAGGCGGGATTTCAGAACCTTATAATCCCATAAGCGAGCTAGGGGTAATATGAAAGGCAAAATAATCAAAACGGGTCCTTTAAGATTGCCAATAGCCTCTTCGGATTCGATTTCTCTTTTTACCAGATTGTTGGCTACACCTTAATCCACTACCTTAGCAACATGCCTTTAGACCAAAGAATCTTTTTGTTACCTGCCCGTTCTCACAGAACTCAAAAGACACTTGTACCATTGAATCGGCGAACGTTGTAACGACTACCGATAATACCCATCGACAACTTCTTTTCATCCCAGAGTATCGCGGTGCTTTTGTGGGACCTGTACCTGTACCCAAATTATGAGATTAGACACTCTATTTGGCAAATACTTTGAGTCGACGGTACCGCAGAGGTATTGGTAGCACAATACTAGGAAATCTTATAGGTATGGATGAACGCAAAACTAAAATGATAGATGCCGGAACCTCTTACAAATTGGTTAAAGAAGAGCTGTAGACCCTTTTCCAAAGTAAGAAAATGTTATTTTGAACTTTGAAAGGTGTCGAAAGCTAGAATATGATGAAATCCAAACCCACCCAAAATTTATGGACAGTAATGAGCGCCAAGCAATAATTTAAGTAGAATAAATTCAAACTGAAAGTCTTGAATCATTTCTCAGTTGCTTTTGCCCCTTCTAACGGCAAAATTACGGCGGTCGAAGTATTGCAACAAAAGAAGGGGAACATGCAAAAATAAACAGCTGAAATAATTTTCATTTTTTGCGCCAAAATCAATTTGAAAACCCCTGTCTCAGTAAATGTTCAAGTTCTTAATTATCGTTTCCAAATGACTGTTTAGACACGAAAAACAGAACCAAAATTCTGAAAATTAAGAAAAAAACAGTAAAAAAATAAGTGATGTATAAAGTGTTGTACTGTACTTCCACGAGAGAGACCAGACCGACTAAGTTCATAAAGGTTTTCCGTTATGTCATCTTTTGCCGAACCCCGACTGTGACCGGAGACTATAGGTAGATCGGTAGTTTATTTTTTGATAAATTATATAAAATGGTATGATAAAATATTTCACGACTACAACCTAAGATAACTAATATATAGCACTAAACTATACAATCATTATGATATAAAAGAAGAAAGAAAAAAGGCTAAGCACAGCCCAGGAATAAATATCTTTCAGCTTAATTAATGTTATTGGTTTCGTGGTATCAGCAAATAAACCTATAAAATAAAAATAATTATTACAAATAAAAGTAGGTAATATTTATTGAAAATGTTTGAATGGTAAAATTAAGAAGTAGCCTAATCATAATGATAAAACAAGACTCGTTTTCTTGATCTGTGATCCTACCTTTATATTATGACTCTTATCGTAGCAGGTCAATCAATCAGTCAAGTTTATTAATTAGCCATAATTATCCAAAAACGAATAGCATTGGCACAAACCTCTTCTTCTACGTAGTATCCATACAAATAATCTATTAAACAAAAATAATTAATGTAAAAAAAAACAGTCGAAAACTTTTTGACTGCCCCCTTTATCGACTACATGTGTAAAGGCTGGTAAGAGGGTCATAATGAGGGGTTGCTCTCTCTCCGCCACAGGTGTACACCTCGGCACGGCACCGTCTCGTCATCGGCACGGCACCGCGTCACGCGCCACTTGGTGTACATCGTTTTTGGGAGTGAGCAACCCCTCGGGTCATAAAAGGTGTGTTCGTGTAGTTTAGTCTGTAAAAGTTGGTTTGTATAATAAAGAGTATTAAACTAAAAAAAAAAAAAATGATATTGAAAATTGGTAATAGAAATAAACAATGCGTGTGAACCGAAAAAATAAGAAATACAAATGACAGAACAAATAAACCATTTTTTTCATAATCTCGGATTCCGCCTTACTACACTTTACGAAGCTGGTATTGCTTTCCCCTTCGTAGTATCCCTGCCACAAGTCTCGACCGTTAGTTGGGTCCTAACAAATAACCCATTAAGGAAAAGAAATCAATCAAAATTAAAAAAAGATAATAAAAATAAACAATGTGTGCGAGCGGAAAAAAAAACAATTAATAAAAATAAACCAATTTTTTTCTTTATCTCGCATTCCACTTTATGACTCTTACCGCAGCAGGCATCCCCTTCCCCTTCATAGTATCCCTGCCTCAAGTCCCGACCGTTAGGTGGATCCTCCACTCCCAGCTGTTCCCTTTTGATTACTTCAAGAGCCTCGCAGTACATTAGATTATAGCTTGTATCTTGTCTCGCACAATACTGACCCATCCCCCATGCTTTTGCCCATTCAAACTTCCCGGGTTTCAATGGTTGTATTTACCACGGTTCACTTTCACCGCTGAAAGGATGGTGAGGCTTAGTCCTGTGGTATTCAGCTTGTCGGGTCGCAGGCTTTACAGCTCAGCTAATTTTATGCTTGGGTGGAGCTTTAAAGTGGGGATGGAGGAATTCCGATAGGGGTTGGAGCGTCCTGGTTTTGTTGTGGCGGGTGGTTCGTTCACCCTTTCGCCGATTAGAAATTCGGTCAGACTTATAAGGCGTATTCTCGCCGTTCCCCGAGGGCTCCTCGGGGAATCGAAGGGAACGGCGAGAATAGAGGGAGTCACTCCACGCGGACTCGGCGTCCTGAAAACAACTAGAACACGGGGAATGCTTCCAAAATCAATTTTCTTCTGAAAATAAATATGCAGTTGACGAAATTAGTCTGAATCTACTTTATTTTTGGTTTTGTTTATTCTGATTGTTTTTAATTAATTTTAAATTGCACCACCAGCAAAAGTTGATTCCTCTCTGAATCTGAAAGGGAGTCCTTTTTGAGGATGGTGATGATAATCAGAGCATGTCCGTGGGGACTCGCGAGAATACGGGGAGCGAGGCCCCGGGACAAACAAAAACGCGAGGACTCCTCAAGTGGAGTCGGCGGGGAACGGCGAGAAGACGCCTATAGTTGGTATAGTATAATATATTCCTAGTCATGCTGGGACTATTCACTAATAAAAACTTCAGCCAAAGAATGATATTTGGGGGGGGTGAAGTTTTCCTGGCCTCTTTTACCGTTAAGACTGAAAGTTCTAAGAATTCGAAAGTCATGACAGATAAACATTAAACAGGGAACAAATTAAAGTATGTTTAGTGGTCAGGCTTTGAGATCTGTTGAAACGAATTAAAACATTGCTCTGAGGGATGCATTAATTAGCGCCAGCTTCAGGTTTTGTTTTCTTGGAGACGCATTGATCTCTCATGCTAGGGACTAGGGAATGTCGGCCCTACCCCAGCTGTCAAAGGGCTCTTCCCTTCGTCTCACAAGGATTATAAAAGTTAAATATTCTTTGAGCCCAAGCTGACTTTGAAACATTTATTCAAACAATGTTTACAACGGATAAGTCAGCTATGATTCTACATCAGCGATATTTCGGCCCTTCTTGGCAAGGGTCCTCGTCAGGCTATCAATCCTCTGGGTCAACGTTGGGAAGGAAACAAACCTGTAATAAATAACTTAAGCTTCTACCGACTATAAATATCTTATTAAAATAAATTACCTTCAAATACCACTTTAATGAAAAAACTAGTCCTGAGATTTAATTTTTGACACGGACGCTTTTTTCGCTGCACGATTGGGGCGATGACAGGAAAGGGTTTTTTCTGCATTTTGATCAACTTCGGTTTTGTTATTAATAAGGGGCTGAAAACTTAAATATTATTTCATTAATAACCTCGTTCTACATTTCTATTATAGAGTACTCGCCTGTATCTATTACTTTGAATAATTACTGCACGGAAAAACTAGTGCTGAGATTTAATTTTTGACACGGCTGCTGTTTTTGCTGCACGATTGGGGCGACGGCAGGAAACATTTTTTTCTGCATTTTGATCGACTTCGGTTTTGTTGTTAATAAGGGACTGAGGCTTAAATTTTCTTCCCTTAATAGCCCCGTTCCACGTTTCCGGTAGGGAGTACTCGCCTGTATCTCGGTTAATGCCTGCTCGGTTTTTCGTTATCTCAACGGCTTCTCGAATGGTTTGATGGAGTCCGGTGCATGTTGCAAGAATTTGGGCTTTTTCAAAATATACTGAATGGGATGGGTTTTCGAAAATATGTTCTGCAAGTACAGATTTGAAAGTATAGTTATGATGGTGTCCGTTGGAGAGGGCGTGGTCAATTTCTTGCTAAAAGTTAGTCTCGAAGATTCTTATCGTTCTTTCCGATGACTAGGAATACAGGGGGATTACGGAGTGGTAGATTTCCGACTGAATATACTGAGCCACTGCCCCCAAGCGGGGCTCGTGACAGTAATTATACTTGAATCGTCAATGTAATGTGAAATGTAAATGTATTTTAGTAAAAACATGCAGTGGAAGCGAAGCTCGCGAAATATTGAGTTGTAGATTGTATGGTCAGTTCTAAAGAATGCCCGCTACAGCGTGTGACACAAAGAAGATTTATTTTTCGGCAATTGTTTGCCGTTGTAGTTGCTAAATATTGCAAGCATAGACGTACAAGCACGTAGAGTTATCAGAAATCCGACAACGGATTTACGAAGTTACGACTTTTCATCGCGTCTTTAAGCCTATTTAAGTGAATAAGTGAGCCAGCCGTGTTTGGTTGAAGTTTCAGAAAACTTGCAGTATCGATTTATGGCCCCAAAAATCTACCATGTCTGTGCTACCTTGCCAACCTTGTGTTTCGCTCAAAGATTAAATGGAGTTCCGATCCGAAAGTCCTTCCGGTTCTTTCCGGTGGATGCCCCTCAACCAATTTTTCCGCTCGTTCTCACACAGGAGTGCGTGGGTCCCACAGAGCTTTCTCAACATTCAGGAAATTGTCCTATCTCATTAGTTAAGTGAAGATCCCAACCAGAGATCCGGCTTGTTTCAATGACAAGCAGATCAGCACGACTCTTCCGCTGCTATGATCTTCTAAGGATGAGAGAACAACTTTTACGTAATGAAAATGTAGCTCTCTTTCCCGGGTTTCCGCGGCATTTCCCCGTAAGTCTTTCGAGTTTCGTTTGAGTTTTGTGAAGATGCTTTTTCCCTGTATGTGGGGGGAGCTTTGAGAGGATGGAATGGTCACATTTGATTGAGAACCGTGGTGTGCCAAGAGAGTGCGGTTTTTGTAGGTGGTGTGAGGCTACCATACATAGAGTATGCGCCGGCCAAGTTTTCATGCAACTTGATATTTGGAAAAACCTGGTGTCATGGATGGCCCATCTCAGGTCCGGGCCGGATCCTATGAATGTGTGTGGGGGGGGGGGGGAATCTTGTGACAGGCTTAGAGTGGAGCGATCGGAATGCTGGTGGGAAGAACAAGCACAAGTCCTAGATACATCAGTGACAGAACCCGGACAGGATTCGGGCACTGTGGGGGGAGTTAGAGGGAGGCTCGGAATTCCGGTGATCGCGAGTTGAGGTACCTCCAGATGTGCTTGGACTATGAAACTTGGCTTGAACATTAGAAACGTGACAAGATTGGCTTAGAAAGAGTCAGTTCCCCGATTCGACCATCGTGGGGGGAGTGGAGAGAGGGGGAATCCTGAATCTTGAGGTAAGTATAAATTTCGAACTGGTGGTCAGATCTTTATGAAACTTGATATTTGGAAAGACCTTAGTGTCTACGTCCCATTTCAGGCCCGGACAGGATCCGATGAATTTGTGTGTGTGTGGAGGGGGGGGGGTGGAGGGAAGAACCGGAAATCTTGTGACACGCTTAGAGTGGAGCGATCGGGCTGAAACTTGGTGGGAAGAACAAGCACAAGCCCTAAATATATGAGTGACAGAATATGTCCGGATTCGGGCACTATGGGGGGAGCTGGGGGGGGGATTCCGGTGATAACACGTTAAGGTACTTCCAGATGTCCTAGCACGATGAAACCTGACTTGAAGATTATAGGCATGACAAGATTGGCTTAGAAATTATCACTTTCCAGATCCAACTTCCCTTGCAGTACTCATCCTAAAAAAACTTTTAACCAAAATATACATTCTCATGATCCCCATGGTTGCTTAGAAATTAATTTCTAGCTCCCTTAAAGTGCGCATCTTAACCGCAAAGTGAAAACAAAAACTTTTCACCAATCGATACATTTTATGATCTCTGAGGGCCCATGATCTTGGTGCCACAAGGGTTTTGCTTAAAAATGAGTTTCTGTAGCACCCTTAAAGTGCGCATATTAACAGAAAAGTAAAAAGAAAAAAATACTTTTTACCAAACGATACATATTCATGACCTCAAGGGCCCGTGATGTTTTTTGCCTCAAGACTTTTCTTACAAGTGAATTCCTTAAAGTACAAAGAATACTTTTGAACACAATATAGATTTTCATGATCTCTATTGGCCTATCCTGATTTTTGCTTTAAGGTTTTTGATTTCAGTTGAATTCGAGCCCCCCTAAAGTGCGCATCATCACAGCCAAGTGCAAAATCAAAAATACTTTTTACCAAACGATACATTCTCGTGATTTCCAAGGGCCCATGATCATTCTTACCTGAAGGATTTGCTTACGAATGATCACAAACAAACCCACGAATTGGCAAATTCCTTCTTTCATCCTCCGACCCGGCTTTGCAAGTGTCATATGAGCTTCTAGCTCTTGTTTTCTAAAGCACCCCTCGCACTGTTTGCTGTTGATGTTCCAGTATTTTAAAATAGTCGAATACTTTAAAACTAGGTGCTGCGTTCAGTCAAATACTACCGGCTTTGACTGTTTCTTTGTCCAGGTCCGTTGACTTCTAGCAGAAACGGTCTTAAACACGCACTTGATTGCACAGGTTCGGGATATTTTTGCAATTATTCTGTGTCTGCGTAAGTAAGTAAGTAAGTAAGTATTTATTCGTGAGTAAACCAAACAAGGTATTTCACTCTATATACTAAACAAAACTACATGACATCAAAAAGAAAACACTGTTCTAATCTCAAAGTCTCAAATGAAGAAAAATGATTACACAACCAACGATCACCAACTACGTAATTTCTACTCTCCTAGTTCTTTTTAAAAAACAATAACAAGGTTTCTAACATACTTATTACTCACTACTAAATTCAAACTAAAAGGAAAGCTAAGACCTAGTTCAGATAAACACAAAGACAAAAACATTCTCTGGGTATATTATAAAGGACATTCAAATAAAAGATGGCTACATTTACAATTATTCGCCCGGGAAAGCGCAGAAGCTTTCACCCGGAATTCAACCGTGTTTAACCTTCAAACCTTATATTCGTCTGGAACCCTTCTTCTAGCCTATCATTATCGCCCACTGTCTAATCCGAAGGCACCTACAATTTGATCAGGGCATCTAAAACAGCTTATATGTCTGATCTTGATATGGGGAGACTTAAAGCTGCCCCCCATACTGGACCCCACGCGGTTAAGAAGGGGAGAATTTGTGTTTGGAAGACGTAAGCTTTTGTGCTGTAAGGTGGGAACGGCCTATAGGCGAAGATGATGTGATGTTCTGAAAAGTACTGATTGTATCAGTGATACCATGGTCAGTATTTCGTGGGAAGAGTTAAACACAGTTAAACCCTGTAAATCAGTAGCCGGTTTTGTAAACGATTGAAGTTTAAATATTCCTTCAGCCCAAGCTGACTGCGAATCATATTTGATAGTGCAAAACGGAAACGGAAACGTCAGCTGAATTTTATTGGAGCTGTATTTCGGCCCTTCTTGGCAAAGGTCCCCTTCAGGCTCAAACCGCTCAAGTTGGAAAAACGAACTTGTGGGCAAGGCCCCCCGAAACATACAAAAATAATCATATTTATAGGCTTTTCCCTCTGATCTATGTGTTTTTTGTACTTTTTTGTCCGACCAGCAGGCAACCCCCCCCCCCCGAAAAATTCCTGGATACGGGCCTGCTTGTGGGAAAACTCACAAACACCATAAATCATGCCAAGATAACGTTTCGATTTTGGAACCGTGACGTGACATCGTTTTTCCAACTTGAGCGGTTTTGAGCCTGAAGAGGACCCTTGCCAAGAAGGGCAGAAATATGGCTCCAATGAAATTCAGCTGACGTATCCGTTTTACACTATCAAATACGTCTGAAGTTTCTTTTAGGATAAGACCACTCTTTGCATGATTTTTGTTACAAGGACACTTTTAATCCCGCGACTGCGCAACATTCTCCGCGAAAGATTTTCACCCCTACGTGTTATATGAAAGCCTAAGAACGTGAGAGATGCAGAAAGAGATTTGTCCCGTCTTCTGTTGGGCTCTACAAAAAATAACAACCTTACGCAAGTTCAAATTTATTATTACAAATCTTCGACAGTTTACGATAAGTATTTTTTTGTTTACATATATTGGCTAGGGAGTATTTTTATGTTGATGACGAAATTAAATTATACGTCTTCATAAACTCTACTTTTCCTATAGTCTTCCTAATTTGCGAAGGGGGCTTTGGTTTGAGACATGAATCCTGAATTTGCTACCTCGATATAGGCCGAAATACGAAAAGAAAGTTAAGAGACTTATTAATGAACATGCTTTAAAGCCCAAGAAAATGGGGTATTCTGTTGCTCTGGTATACGATTTTTTTTTGTTGATAGATCTTTCAAACTCGCGAGAGCTGTATGAATTTTCAAATATTTTGTATCAACAACAGCATCAACTGCCTGCTGTCAGTAAATGAATTTGCCAGATTGCTATTTCTGAACTTATTTGCTGCCATGCATATAAGCATTGTTTTGACCTCCCCTCGTTCTCGATTTTAAAGACGGAAAACCACGTCCTAGTAAAAGTTCAAACTGCGCCGTCTAGCTTTGAATATGGACTGGACTTGGTGGAACGCCGTCCATATTCTCACCGTCACTTCAGCATTTACAAGATGCTAAGAAGGCTTTTCAGTTACTACTTTAATTTGGTGAAATCGAAAGAATCAGTTGACAAGTAATTTTCGAGGGGTTGCCCACTGGCCGATTTCGTGTACACCATGAGGCAGAGGCAGATAGGCACGTGAGGCAGGGACCTTGTACACCATGAGGCGCTTTAGAAATCCCTAAACGTGTCACCAGAACGGGCGATGAGGCACATGAGGCAGGCACGTGAGGCAGTTATGAGGCACGTGAGGCAGGCATGAGGCACGTGAGACAGGCACGAGGCACGTGAGGCAGGCATGATGCACGTGAGGCAGGGATCTTGTACACCATGAGGCACCAGTGCGCAGCCCTTCGGTAATTTTTAGATGAGGAACGAGAGCTCTTTTCATGAATGCTTGTTTGTGCAGGCATGAGGCACGGTGAGGCAGGCATGAGGTACGTGAGGCAGGCATGAGGCAGGGACCTTGTACACCATGAGGCACTTTAGAAATCCCTAAACGTGTCACCAGAACGGGCGATGAGGCACATGAGGCACGTGAGACAGGCACGAGGCACGTGAGGCAGGCATGATGCACGTGAGGCAGGGATCTTGTACACCATGAGGCACCAGTGCGCAGCCCTTCGGTAATTTTTAGATGAGGAACGAGAGCTCTTTTCATGAATGCTTGTTTGTCACTAAAAGATAAAGAATAATGAAACAATCAATATTTGCTCATTGCCATAAATCGCATCGCTAAATAGCCCATCCTATCCTAAGTAACATATATCTGCGCCACTCAGCTTGGAACTGCTTGGAGACTGGTTGTGTTTTTGCAGTGGAAAATAATCAAATTATTTTTTTTACTCTTTTTCAACTTTGCAAACAAATCGAATTAGTGGACTAGCGAAAGAGGCAGATCACTTCGGTATCATTTTCTTCCGAAGGTATTTGTGTGCTTTGTTCCCCATATCTTTTTCTGTATATTTTCAGTTCTTTGGAAAAAAATCGGATCGTAGAAAGCAAAATACTCCATGCTAAAGAAGAGAGCTTAAACAGCCTCATTTAAGCATTGTATTTATTTATTTATATTCGAAGTAAGTGCTAGGAAAAATATTCACAACATACGTGCATTTAATCTGGCGCACATTTGCAATTCGTCCGAACTTGTAATTTGAATTTTTTCGAATTTTAACTTGCTTTAGTGGCAAATAATATCATATCCCAAAATATGGCATAGATCGTTCCCTTCAGAACTTGATTGCTATTTAATGCATCCTGTCATTAGCTGCCCTCCTTTTTTGTTATTCGATCATCTGCTCCATCAAAAACATAGCTTCCAACCCCTTTGCCTCTCTTTATTGCCCCATATTTTCTAAGACTGTCAACAAATCCCCTTTTCCGTTCTAAGAAGATTCCCTATTTTTCTTGACTGGCTTCCACTTTGGTGGAAATCTGGCAATATTTTCTAACAGACGAAAATCCTATTTAAGAAAATTCCGCTGGAAATGGAAGAAGGGATCTGATTGATTCCCGTTCGGACCAATGGGAAGTGAAAGTGCCCGCCCACTGGATTATGCGCACAGCTGGCGGTCTTCCAGAAGATGAAACACTTCTTCGGCAGCCAGCGAGCAAGATGGTTGAGGCTCCGATGAAGAGGTAAAAGCGATACTGAATCCTGGCGCTATAAAGGGACACTAATAATTTAAATGCTGCAACAAGGTTTTATCTCTACAATAAGTGACCTGAGATTACTTTCTCAATTATTCCGATCAGTTGATCACTAAATTTATTTGCAAAATAGCTTACGGCTAGAGAAGTCAGTGAGAGTCATAACGAAATATTTACAGTTTATACTAAAGACGGAACTAATTCATTAACACACAAACAGAAATTAATGAACGCATTTTTTTACGGAAAACACCCTGGAACAAATTCGTGGCATGAGACTATCTATAAACTGAGTAGGCGAGTGGGGAGGATCCGGCAAAAAGTGACTGCCAGCATTCCTGTCAGACCGACGCATGGATGACGGGAGGGGAGGAGGCCTGAGAAATAAGCGTTTTTCCAAAAGGTTATAAGCGGCATTTTTCTCGAAATCGAGTGTTTAGCAGTGCCCTATCCGCAACTGTGTCTTGTAGAAATTTCATCGAAATCGGAGCAACCTTTGGGGGGATACATAGTTTTCTTTCTGGGACTTTCAGGCCCTTCGGGGCCTAAAACATGAAAGGTTTTTCGCTGTTTCTGTAAAATTTGAAAAATGTCGCTTATAACCTTTTGAAAAACACCGTCGCTATGGTTGATCCGGGACAAGACTCCATCTTTACCCCAAAACTTTTCGATCGTTGATCGCCAAATTTAGGGCATTTTTTAATATGTAATGTTCTATTTTCCCAGAATGATCGTCACTGCCCTCTTCCGGATACTTTCTAGGCGAACAGAGAGGTAGTTTTGATAGCGTTAAACGGATAAGCCAGCTAAGATTTACCCTAGCGATATTTCGGCCCTTATTAGCAAGGGTCCTTGTTAGACTAATAATAGAAGAAACGAAAAATAGAAAAATAGTTCTTATTATTAAATATAAAATTAGGGCCATCAGATGTGAGTCGCATTTGGAGTACTTCGATATTTCGACCCTGCTAGGCGAGTCTCCTCTTCAGGTTGTAGCTAGAAGTGCGAACCTCCAGCAGGAGGAGCCGAAAATACAAATTCGAATTAATTGTAATTGCGCGCCAAACGTCAGCAAGGATATTAAAGATATTTTTCCTGGCACTTAAACATAAATGTTGGTCTGATGTCGCGCATGTTCTACGGAAGAAGGAGTTGCAAAAGACGAGGAAGTGCTATTTTAAGTATGCAGAGTACCTACTTTATTTGCCAAAATTATGCCATAGCCGCATGCTAACGGAGCAGTTCAAAGTGTAAGATGCCAGCGTCACACTTTTGGAAATTTCGTCGGCTCTGCCAAAAATCATGGACAGCGCATGACATTCTACACTCTTTTCTGGCCGAAGAAAAAAAATTGTATACTGTATTTGTTTTTTGTTGTGTTTTATTTAATTTCTTTATTTTGTTTTACATACTCCGCTATTGAAAATGGCGGGTCAGAAATAAATTACTTACTAAATTAAACTTACTAAAATATTGCTCAAATAAGACATTTTCAGATTCTTGCTTCTAGCTACAGACTGAATATGACCCTTGCCAAGAAGTGCCGAAATATCGATAGAATACATCTCCGCTGACTTACGGGTTTAGCGTCATCAATCATGATTAGCAGTCAGATTGGCCGAAGGAATACTTATGCAGCGATATTGATTGGCGGTACGACGAAGGCTTGATAATATTCATGTTTGGTTAGTTTAATTTTATGCCCGTTAATTATTATGATTCAAGGTCCAGGATTTCCTTCCGTGAAAAAACATTACATGAAGAGCGTCTTCCACTCTTCTAACAATAGTAACTACTCTAATATTAGTTACTATTTTCGTTCCAACCTCGTGAAAAGTTACTACACTGACCGTTCCGAGCTTCTCGAAATAGTAAGTAATAGTAACTAATTGCTTACCACATAAGCGTCGCAACTGCGAATATCTGTGACGTGATTGGTCGGATTAGCCCGCGGCACTATATTTTGCTGAAAATAAAAAAAATCCGTTCCAGTCTTGACCAAAAAGCGTGACGTCATGCGTAGTAACTACGGTAAGTACGGTGGAATGCATTCGTGACGTCGTTCGTAGTAACTACGGTAAGTAGGGTGGAACATGCTCAAAACAGACAAACAGTAGTCTACAGATAAACGAATTTCATAAAATCAGTGCTTACTGAATAATTTACAACAATGCAAACCAGAACTGCCCTGCAAAACTAAAATAGGATGTACACCAGCTACCCCTTCACAGAATTCAATAAATTAAACAAGAGTAAACGATATTTTTTTTAAAGAATTTCCTCCCCTCTCAGCAACACAAGTGTAGCACCTACTCTTTCCATTTTTACTTGGCAAAATCTTATTCTCTTCACGTCTTCTAATTTTAACTTAACCTTTTCCTTCAAATTTTCTCCTTCATTTTTACAGTAATTGAAACTATGAAATACTCCTTCCGCCCAAGCTGACTGGGAATCATGTATTAAAAAATGACTCAACACAGAGAAGTCAGCTAGGATGCTCTTCAGTGATATTTCGGCCCTTCTTGGCAAGGGTCTTCTTCAGGCTGTTGCTGGAAGAAACGAACCTCCAATCACGAAGTTCGTTTTTCAGCCGACCTATCCGTTTAGCGTATATGATTCGCACTCACCTTTAGCTTAAAGGACCCCTCGCACTATTTACTCTACAGCTTACAGTATTTTAAAATATTTGAATACTTTAAAACTATGCTATGCTTTCATCAAATAACCCACGGTTTTGGCTATCTTAAGCCTTTTCCGAGACCCCTTGACTTGTAGCGAAAACAGGGAAACAATTTACGTAACCGATTTTTCTGATGGAAAAACTTCTCGCAGACAACCGTTGACAGCGTGATACACATCGAAGGTAGCAAAACACGGCAAGTGAGAAAATCAGCGTGGTTTTGTTAGAGGAGTTAGAATGCGCCGTACGAAATTGGGGTCTCCGGGTTTAGAAATATATGGAGTCAGTATGGAGTGATTATAGAAGTTGGTTTCTTTGGTATTATAGGTAAGACAGGTCCTGTAAAGAATCTCGGAGAGAATATGCTCTACTTTAACTAATATTACTTTACCTACTTTACTTAGAATATGTTCTACTTTAAGTCTGGATATGAGAGATGATAAATAGATTGGTATCTTTGTTTGCAAAAAAAATCATGGCTTGCGCCGACCTTGTTTGGTAACTTCATTGGCGAATGCCACAAAGGATTAGGAACGTAACAAACAAATCGGCCGGGGCGTTGTTTAAAATTGGGACGAAAGAGGGGATAAAACTTATAGCCTGCCTCTGATGAAATCAAACTATGTTTTTTTTTTTTGGAGGACTGTCATTCACAGATGTAAGCTCCTCCCGGGAATCCTTTTCACTAGTGATTCATAAGGATACATACATACGTTTATGAATGGGATGATGGAGCCTAGAGAGGGGTTTCGTACCAAATCTCATATAAAGGTAGATCTAGCAGCCAGATAAACCCACAGACAGGGCTGTATCCAGGAGGGGGGGGGGGGGGGGGGGTAGAGGGTTGACCCCCCCCCCCCCCCCGAAACATACACAAATAATTAATTTTTATAGGCTTTTCTGATCTATGTCTTCTTTGTCCGACTCGCGGGCAACCCCCCCCCCCCCCCCTCCCGAAAGCCCCCCCCCCTCCCGAAAGCCCCCCCCCCCCGAAATCAGTTCCTGGATACGGGCCTGCCCACAGACATATGTTATAGAGAATTTAATACATCAGAAAAGCGCATATATATAACCGAACAAAATATCTACAAAATCTGCATTTGTTCATATGCTTCTCTTTCACGACTTCTTACAAAAATTGTTTATACCAGATGTCAAGGTTCAGGTAGGCTATTTGAGAAAATTCTGTTAACCTGGAAGTCGCTCGTTTCAATTTCTAGCCAATTCCTCACCCTAATCCCGCTAAAACCTCCTATTCTTCTTGGGCGAGGAGACTTGGTTGGATTTTTTTTTTTTCCGCTTTGTTATTTACATACAACCCTTATCACTTTGGGTTGGGTACACAACTATGGTTAGAGTAAAATTACTATAATATAGTAGAGGTAGAGTGAAGCGGCATCGAAGAGCTAGTTAGCCCTAGTTCGCTTGATTTAGCTCGAGTAAATTGCCCATCACAGCCAGACCTCACATTCCATTACACGGAGCTCATTCCAGTTTACCCCCGAAGCTGTCAAAACCACTGTTAAACGCTTATCGATTTTCTTGATAAATTAATTAACCCTCCATATCAAACTCATCGGATTTTCTGCACCGGCGCACCGTGAGACCAGTGGGGCACCCACTCGTATTCTTTCTTGGCGCGGTAAGGCCCGCCCCCTTTCGGCTTCAGCGCACCGGGCCTTCACACTTCGTGGAGCGTTAACTCTAAAGCGCTGAGGCGAGTGCCCACAGTGCTTGGAACCGTGTAGCGAACATGTACACCGTCCATGCCTCGATACACCGTCCGTAGAGTGTGTAATGTGGTGATTTACATAGGAGATTAGAGGAGCTAATTCGATTTTTGACTAAGTGAAGAGTTGAAGGATATTTCAGCGTCGCAGCCTGCTTTAAGCGCGAAAGGTAACGAACGACGAAAGGCTTACTGCTATTTAAAAGCGAATAATAAGAAAGTGAATACTTCTTTACTTCGTCCTTTTTCTAAGTCCAGAGTAGGAGCAGGGTTCGTTGTCTGAAATTTCTCAACGAACCCGGCCCCTACTTTGGACTCGGTGGACTCTCAGAAAGAATATAATTATACTACACTGTCAGAAGTTTGACAAATTCAGCAAAATACATCAAATACATTAATCAAACACCTTAAAATAAATCAGTATATTATTGTAAAGAATAAATACATTTTACCTTAGGGATCTTCGGGAAAATAATATAATAGGGTGCGCCAACAGACAGCAGTTTGGATGTTTTCTACAATGTTACTGAGTATTCCCAGCATTACCTTTTTAATATTGTTTTATCGTTAAAAGTAACATTGCAAACCGTGTTCTACTTGAGTTTTGAAAAAGTGAATAGTTGAAGTAGCCTGCTTTAAGTGCAATAAAGTAATGAACGACGAAAATCTTAGGACCCCTTAGTTAGCTACTTTGACTAGTAATTAATTTTTGTCAAGTCAGATTGGGGAAAATACACAGTAATGAGTGCAGACAATATTTTAAGTAAGATAAGGCAAATTAAAGCCACAATCTCTAAATTTCTTTAAAAGCTTTTCCTGTTTTTTAATCATTAGCTTTTCCACCCTCTAGTGTCCAGGTTAATAAAGTTCTTAATTTACTATTTCCATTTGACTTGTTTTTGTGACAAAAACAAAAGCAAACCTTTCCTCGCCCGGTCGAAAATTTGCGTCCTTTAACGTTTGCCTTCGATCTGAAATAATCGCTTCTTCAGGCGGCAAGAGGGAAGAAGTGTTTGCACCCGGATTTTGTTATTTCTAGAACAAATTTGTCCTTTGTGTTCCATCGAGTCGAAACTCGATCTCTTTTTGAACTGTCTCGGTTTGATTCGCGGCCGACACGTCGGAGACGTCGCCAACGGTTTGGTTTCAAGGCGAAACTCGCCTGATGATTTCCGCAAATGATGGTAAATTTACACACTGCGTAAAATCCGATTGTATTTTGAAATCCGGGCGTATTTTACGCAAGTATTCGGGCTTGAAAAGATCTCTAGCATTATCGACGTATTTTTGTACAGCCTATAAAAGGTACCGATTTGTAACAGACGTACTTATCTACAAAATGGACCGATTTCTCAAATATGTCCGTATTGCTAGTGTTGTTTTCAAGCCCAAATGCGCACGTAAGATTCGCGATTCGCGTCCTATCAAGACCTGGAAACAAGTCGAATATCGCGTGCCGTGACTGTCAACTGCGAACAGAATGCGATTTTTTTTCGCGACCCAAAAAAACGACTGGAAATGGCGCGTCGCGAAATTTTTCCGCGGGCGATGCCGAATTCGCCTAGGCGAATGCGAATCCACGTTCTGTTGTCACCAAGCTTCATGCGACAGTCAACAGACGACGTCACTTGAATCATTAGTTCACTTTATTTGATCCCGCGTGACAACTTGAGGACAATAAAAGATGAAATGGAAAATACTTTTCGATGCTTATACAAATTACTCATATTCTTTGTATTTGTATACTCGTGAATAATAGGAAACAAATCTTAGCGGTTATGAGAAGATTAGAAATGGGTTGAGGATCGCGTTCTGGGACTCCTTGCCGCCCGGCAATTTTCATTGCCGTGCTACCGAAAAAAGTTCAGATTGACCCTTCGCCATGCATTGATATTGAACAGTTGTACGACCTTTAACAACCGTTCCTTTGCCCTCTTTTCAAGGTTGAGGAGGAGGATTTGGCCGACTTCTTCCTAGAGCGCATTTGAGGGCTAAATTTGTTGGGGGTGGCTTGGTTTTGCTTCCCTGTGTACTCAAATCTACGAACAGCAACTTAATCGGGAAAGTTGCTTAAATATGTGCAAGAAGCACTTAAACTTCGTATTGTAAAATTAATCCAGATTGGGTAAGGTGTAACGATTGATTTTGTTTTCTTCTGTTTACAAATCTTTTCTGTTGTATTGCCTTTATTCTGAAACAGGCTAAACATAGTTCTTATGATTTTGTTTAGTAGAAAATAATCCAGTTGCTTTTCACGTTACGGGATTTGCAGCATAATGGAAGTTGTACCAAACGACAGATAAATTGTTGGTGACCACACTAACAGCTAATTAGCATCAACCGTAAAGCGCGCTATTTTCTTCCACGTCGTTAATTATATATAATCAGAGCAAATTCATTAAAAGCATATTTGTGACACCGAACTGTTCCTTACATGAATGATGACGTTGATTGCCAATTGTTCGTCTGTCCGTCGGCAAACAGACGACATGTCAAAATGGCACATCTGGGCGATGGCACGTCGCGCGCGTTTCATGTTTTGTTTTTGAAAGAAAACTGGGATGTTAATTTATCATTTATTGTTTTTTTAAGCGTCAGTTGGACCAAGAATAAATAAGGGAAGAATTGAGAACTCACATAACCCCGATGTCAGCATCCTAGATCTCTTTTCGTCCGATCTTATTTACCGGGGGTGGAGCATGGGTGGAGCTTCGCATGTTGCCTCTTGCAGTATTAAATGTTACCTCCAGAGCAAAAGTGATGAAGCAGTCAGAAAAGGCGGGAAGTTCAAACAGTGCAGATTCTGAGGATTATATAAATGGAAACTCCTTTTCAATCCCGGGTCAGATTTGCAACATGCAGCTTATGTTGTCACCACCCTTAACAAAGACGGTGAAGCCAAAGGGAATGCGGCATTTGATGACTCAGGGGAACAATTAAGCAACTTGAGCGCTGAAGCATAGATCTAACACGCATGCATTTAGTTCAGATTCAATAGGACTGGTGTGAACATTAGTAATTTTATTTTGGTCTTCTCAGGACTGTAAAGAATCGCTTCTAGAAAAGGTATTAAGCTTGGACAATATTTAGCTGTCGAAATGTACTCAATGAGTTACTATCTTTTGTTTTAAGTTGTTCTCTACACGAAATTTAGTTCATATCATTTTCTCGTGTAGTCGCGAAAAACAGTATAAGGTCCTAATTTTAAATTAATGATTGCTGAGTGTAGGATATCTTTCAAGACGTATCAGTTTGTGATAGCAACTTATTATTCTTGGTCAAAAAGGTATATCATTATCGCGGATAGTTGCACTTTACATCTGCCCAAATTTGTCATTGTCTTTGCCTTTTCGTAATCGTTTTTTTTTTCATTATCATGTTTTTACATCATTCAAGTTGCAATTTGGGCGTAACTGGCGAACTGTACTCAAAGAGTTGTTATGTTTTGTTTTTAAGTTGTACTCTGTACACAAAATTCAATTCATAACATTTCTCGGTTAGTTGCGAAAAACAGTTGGCTTGAAGTATTTCCTAATTTTAAATTTTAGTTGATTACTTCTATCAAAATGTAATCATTATCTCGGGTAGTTGGCTAAATGTTTCACTATCTATCCTATTGACAGTCTTTTTTTTCATCACTAAGAATCTGCCATACAGATTGCATGAATGTTTGGAAGCGTGTCCCTTCCTTCTTTAAACTGATAGTGTTCAGTCCAAATCGGTCCTTTTCTGCCTTTATTTTCGTCATCCTTGAATGTAGGATTGCACGACTTCTATCATCTCACTGTACGCCCCTTGTCGCGTCTTTTAAACTAGTGGTAGCAGCGATTTGTTGGAGGGAGAAGGGCAAAATGTCGGTCTCTTTCTGTTTAATTTGAATTTGGCGCACTTCCTTGACGCGAAGCACGGCGATCAGAAGAAATAGCGCCAATATTTACTCTGTGGTCTGGACAGGCGCCGAATAGGCTCCACCCCCGGTACTTGAGGATCGGGCAGAAAACAACGTCCCACGATTCAAGTCTTCTCAATTCTTCCCTTATTTATTCTTGGTTGGACGCCCAGAATGCACGCAGTGTTCGCTCGGTTGCTTGACCCTTACCCGTCGGTACAGATCTCGAGACATGAGTTACGATTATAATGACTTAGTTTTGTTTAGATTTTGGTATGGTAAGATATAAAAGTTCGACTGAACGCTGATAAGATGCTTACACACCTTGACATGTTCTCTGTTTTCCCGAGAAGTGCATTAGTTGCGTTTTTGCAGATATCATGGTATCTGATACCACGGTCTAAAGTCTTTTTTGCAGTTATCGTGGTATCGGATACCACGGTCAAAAGGCTTTTTTGCAGTTATCGTGGTATCTGATGTTCAGATACCACGGTCCGACTGTGGTAACTGGTCGTGGTATCTGAAAAGTCATCTCACTTTCATCAAATTTTGTCAAATTGGTGAGAAAGAAGTTTAGCACTTAGTGATGTAACTGGATATCAGTTTTTCTTTTGGGATGACTTCGAAAACTGCAATTTCGGCAATAGTCGTTTTTGCAGAGCAACCGTGTATCAGATACCACGGTAACTGCAAAAACGACTAATTGCAGATCCAGTTATCGTGGTAACAGATACCATGGTATCTGCAAAAACGCAACTATTGATAACCTTTTACTAATATTTCTGTAAAATTGGTATGGTATTTTACATTTATGGAATCATTTGATATTGAGTTGAAGAATACAAACATAAACAATTCCGACGAAATAAAATTTCGAATACGTAATAACTTAAGAAAGCGTAGACTTGGCTCAAATGGTGGGAAAGATGTTGTAATTTTTTACTCTAACATTCCGTAAACAGGTAGATATTTTTGCCATAATTTGCAGTGTTGATTATTCTTACCACATTAAAGATCTACAATAATTAAGATTAAATAAATATTAAAGCTAGATAAAATTAAACACATATAATTTAAAATGTTTAAAATTAAATCAGTGATGTGATGACGCTAAGATTCGCGAGCTGTCAAATTGTATTTATTTTTGCTAAAAAAAGAATCTGATTGATTTTTCCGTGGACTCAGTTTGATCTTTCAGCGCAATGTGGTATAGTCGAGTCCAGTCGAGCAGCAAAAACAGCAGCCGTATCCAAAATGAAATTGCATCACCAACTTTAACATAATTCTCACGAAGTAATTCTCACAAGTAATTCTCCACATGTTCATTTTCGAGCTTGAGCCTGAAGAGGACCCTTTCCAAGAAGGGCCGAAGCATATTTGTAATAAAATGTAGCTGACGTACCCGTTTAGCACTGTCAGCAACGTGGTACTTGAGTGTTTCAAACTGGATGACATTTCATTTTTTGTATTGATTGACTGCGTAGTCTATAAAGTATGTATTCCTAACCAAGCTGACTGCGAATCATATTTGACTGAGCTAAACGAATAAATTTAATCTAGCGCGGTTTCGGCCCTTCTGGGCAAGGGTCCTCGTCAGGTTCAAGCTAGAAAAATTACTGGTTAGTTTTGTAGCTTGGACGAGGACCCTTGCCAAGATGGCGAAATATCGCTAGATTAAATTTAAGGTGACTTATACGTTTAGCGCAGTCAAGTATGAGTTGCATTTTTGCAGATACCATGGTATCTGATACCGCGGCAATTGGATCTGCATTTTGTCGTTTTTGCAGTTACCGTGGTATCTGATACTACGGTTGGTACTACGGTTGGTTTTGCAGTTACCGTGGTATCTGATACTACGGTTGGTTTGCAAAAACGACAATTGCTGAAATTGCGCTTTTCGAAGTCAAATCCCAAAAGAAAAACTGATATCCAGTCACATCACTAAACTTATTCTCCACCAATTTGCGCTTTTCGAAGTCATCCCAAAAGAAAAACTGATATCCAGTCACATCACCAAACTTATTTCCCCCAATTTGACGAAAACCTAGGCTCTGTTGTTAGTGATGATGAAAATGAGATGACTGTTTCAGATACCACGATCAGTTACCATGGGCGGGCCGTGGTATCTAAATATCAGATACCACGGTAACTGGCAAGATACCACGATAACTGCAAAAACGCCTTTTGACCGTGGTATCAGATACCATAGTAACTGCGAAAACGACTTTAGACCTTGGTGTCAGATACCATGGCATCTACAAAGACGCAACTATGGTCTAGTAAGTGTTCCTTCAGCAAAGCTAACTGCCAACCATATTTGAAAAGGACAGGACTTATTCTTCAGTATGGCACAACAAACACACGTCCTGAAAAATAAACATTCCACCTCTAAAAGTAGATAAGCCTAACCTGAACGCGGGGATGTATTTTAAGAATAACAACTAATAACTAATAATTATTCCAGGAAGTGAAATACATCTGTTTTTCGAGGCGGGCTTTAATTATTTACTGTGTATATACATATTTATGTTTGCCCGCTTACATAATGGAAAAAACGGAATACAGAAAGAAAAATAAAATGAAAAGAAACGGAACTAGAGAAAATCTATACACACACTAAACACAAATACTAAAACTTATACAGCGAATCGAGTTAGCAGATGCGTAAACATTTAGAGCTCTAGCTGGAGCACTTATTTTAATCTACTTTGCTGATAAATCCGTGGTTGAACTTCAGGATATTAGCCGTTTTACTTATTTTTTTAATCTATTTCAGGTTTTGGATTAATATTGTGAGAAACATCTACAATCGTGGATATCCGGTACCGCCTCGGCCACGTGGAGGAGATGCCTCACAAAGGTCAGTTATTATGATATATATATATATATGGACCCACTTTTTTCTTTGCCGATCTTCTTTTTTACCGGTCAGAAATACATTGGAAACATATAATTATACATTTACGTATATATATATACATGTATGTACTCATGGTAAAGAAGGAAAGCGGACCAGAAAGTCAAAAGTGAAGTAAAAAGGGTAAGAAATTGTATGCACAGCAGAGGTGTACTTTTCTGTAGGGGATATACATACATTGTCATCCACTTACTATTTTTTATATTTATGACCCGCTTCTTGGGCACAGCGGAGTAATATAAGAAAAAGCGAAAGACACGAATAAAAATATTAAAAAACATAAGAAAACCATTAAACATGTTTGTATTCCTTACGTACACTTAAAACATATTGGCACACAGTTTTGACATAGCCTATATGGATTTGACTAAAAGGATTCTGGATTGAAAAACTGGCTGAGAATGTCGTGGGCTGGCGGGGCAGAATGGTTGGTGGAAAGTGAGGAGGTTTGAATATGTCCGAAGAAGTGTGTGCTGTCCTCAACATAGAAGTCTGAACCCTGTAACTGGTTTGGTTTAGGTTTATTTTGAAAAACAACATAAGTGGATTGAAGCCAAACAGCGTATTGTATACAAATATAGACAAAATATAAATATATATAAATCAAAATACAGGTATAAATAGTCAAAATGTCGATCGTAGGCTATACACTTTAAAGTTTAACTGAAAAGCCAACTTATTTTTGTGTCATTTAACTGAATATACTGCATTATTTGGTTTGTGTTAAGTTTTTATTTTTCACTAATCGCTCTAGTATGACGTTCAGAATACCTATATCTCCTCACAACGCAGAATTACAAACGTGGCTTTTTAGTGGTAAGTGACCAGCTCGCGGAAGGTAGCTCACTGCCTGAACACTTATTTTTCATAAAACCTTTTCGTCAAGCAGCCAACAGAGACAAGTGCGTTGAGGTGCCACAAATCACACGGAAATTCCACTGTATGAAAATCGATTGTCGTGAGTAACGGAGCAACTAAGTAACGCATTTTCATCGGGTCTTTAAGTCTGTTTAAGTGAAGAACTGATTCGTAACTGAGTTGTCCTATCTGAGCCCTTTTCGGTTAACCTTTAATGATCTAAAGTAAAAAAAACTGTTCAAGAGCACGAAACTAAATTTTATTTAAAAAATATGAACGAATTTGGGTTGACATGGTCGACAATAAATAATTACTGTTAAGGATGCATGCTTAATATGTTGAGTCATAATAAAGTTTCTACACTCCCTAGATCCCCAGCACAGCCTGTACCAGGTATTTCTAAAGTAGGCAAGTTGTGCTAGTTTTTTTTTTACTTGTTAGTATAGTGTGAGTGTGAGTAGTAGTGTGTCCTTTTTTTCTTCTAATGTCTCGCAACTTGGATTCATGCCAATCGTGTATTTAGTCCCAGACGACAGTGCGGTCCCCCTCACGTTAGGAAACCGTACCTCCTTTTTTTGTCGTGTTTCTACTCGATTGAACTGATTCTAACAAACCATCATCTCCAACAAAGCCCAGTGGACCCAATTACCACGAAAACGCGTTGCATTAACCCTGGAAACGCCAATCGTCCAAAGAAGTCATCTGAAGTGTGAAAATAAACCCGCAATTAAACGCCTGCGGCAACGCGTTTTCTGCCGCTAAGTACACGTGCGGCTTTTGATTGGAATTGCTAGGAAACAAAAAAGCGATCGAGGCAGCGAAGCGTAAAACGCGCGACTTATTGTACTTTCGGGAAGCAGGTCGTTTACAGCTTGAAACCAGGCGCGGACATAGAGATCCAAGCCCCTAGGTGGTTAACGTAGGCTTTCGTAACTCAGCAAAATTGCAGCCATTTTTTTAACGTACTTTGACCTTAGAAAATATACAAGCAGACAAAAATCATGGACAACAGGGCCCAGCCAGCACATGACACTCTACATTCTTTTCTGGCCGACGAATGAAAAAATGTATATTGTATTTGTTGTGTTTCATTTAATTCTTTTATTTTATATTACATGCTCCGCTTTGGGTCAGAAATAAATTACTTACTTCCTTACTTAGAATTGAAATAGAGAAGTGCTAACTAGGCTACGTAACAACTATGCTAACTAGGCTACGTAACAACTATGCTAACTAGGCTACGTAACAACTATGCTAACTAGGCTACAGTATCCCCTGGGATCTCCTAAAAAGAGGCACGGCACGACCCGAGGGGTTACCAACTACCAAAATTGGGGTACAGGTGTGCCCGACAATTGAGTGTGCCCGACTCTCTGGTACAGAGTGTGCCCGACAATTGGTAACCCCTCGGCACGACCCATACTTTTTTTTAACATTTATATGTATTACCACTTTGGCTCATGGTCGGGGCTCGGTCAATATTTGGCGGGTCAGATCAGATCGATGTTTTCCCATTTTCCTAAAACTTAATTATAAAATCATTTGTAATTAAATTAGTAGCAATTCACTAGCACCGACGACTTACATATGTTATACTTAGTCGCACATTACTCCGCGACCAGGTTGCACAAATAAATACTTTATTATCTGCCTTTGGTTATCAGCTGACAGTCATAACACAGGACTGGATGAAATAAATTATATTTTAACACACATTGAATAATGCATATTGTTGCCCTTTTCGATATTTAGTTTAATATAGTTATTCGGACAGAAAATGTTCATTCATATCTGTTTTCGAAGAAACAGAGAAGAAACAGAAACAAAGAAGAAAAAGGAAAAGAAAGAGAAAAGAAACTATAGAAGAGAAAAAACCTACAAACTAGTAAACAAACAATGGACAAAAAAACAAGCAAATGATTTTGATACGTTGCTTTTACAACAAAACAGAGATAATATTGATTTAAAAGTATATTTTACGAATCAGTCACGACTGGTCTAAAATCCATTATTCTCTTCTGATTTCAGAGCAGCAATCTGTGTGTGTAAGACAAAAAAAAAACATCGTTATTGTCCCATCGCGGGCTGTGATCATTTTATTCAAACCAGCTTGGTCGGTAGTGGAAGCTATTCCCAGAGCATTCGGCTAGTCCAGAATGGATTTCGCCCTTTTGACTTTTTGTCGGCTACCCGCTAAGGCGAGGGTAGGGGAGCCTATTACATATGCAAACGATATTATGACATTTTCTGCCAATGAGAACGCTCCTCCGGTCCCGGTGGTCCGCCAGATTTGACATGCTTTCACTCGCATCCCGTAATCTCCCTATATCCATCCTATTGTTGGGGTTTTGGGAGATGGTAATCTGGATCAGGGGTCGCTAACTTCGGGCGGCAGTCCTTTCGGGCCCGACTGAATGGGATTAAGAGCATTGGTATTGACTATGCATTCACACTTTTTGACTTTTTAGGTATTTTATTAAGCTATGATTCCTAAATTAACTGACCGCAGAAACACCCTTTCAATAAATTTTGGAGCGAAGATGATGCGTTGCCCCCAGATTAGCCGTCTATTCCCCCCTCTCCCCCTGTTGTCCGTGCGTCAGTCCGAGAGGAACACTGAATTTTTTTTTTTTTTTTACCGTATCCTGCCCATTTGTCAACTCTGTTTTTAGACAGTTTTCATTCCTCGTATAGCGTATTAGTGAATTTGTTTTATGTTTTTTAACGTTTTTTGTAAACATTTCACTTGCCTTTGACTGCTTCGACGACCTCTTTTAGATTTCAACTAATCGTTAAAGAAAGTTGATTGTTTGCCTTTTTGAACGAAGTTTCAACTTCAAACTCAAAGGTCTCTTATTGAATCCTGTTTTTGGTCGCCGATCACTGTTTCGTTGTCCTTGACTGACCGTCGAACTTCGTGAGCTAGCAAGTTCGATGTTTCCTACAAATTTATTAAACAAGGATCGCCGGAGTCTTAAAAACACTAATTAAGCAAACGGGGAAGTTCGACGGCTTTTGAAAATGGAAGTTAAGCAACCGGCTGAGCCAATGGCGAACAAAACGTCGATCAAAAACGCAAATATTGATCGATTATGTTAGATTGACAGTCGTGCTTCTTGTCGCGGTATCGACTTGTAACCATACTCCGACCCTTTTTTCACCTCCATACTCCGACCCTGCTGATCACCTCCCCCTATTTTCGGTTGGTATATTATGGCAGCAATGAACAAACTCTAACGATCTGCCATTCCAGGTCACAGCGGAGTGAATCAGCTGGGCGGGGTCTACGTGAATGGGCGGCCCCTCCCCGACTCAACGCGGACGAAAATTGTCGAGTTGGCTCACTCCGGCGCCAGACCCTGTGATATTTCAAGGATCCTCCAAGTGTCCAATGGATGCGTGTCGAAAATCCTAGGCAGGTAAGACGGTATAGAAGATATTGGGGCGGGGCAGGGTCGTATCCAGGGGAGCTGGGGGGTTCGAACCCCCCTCGAAACAGACGACAATAATCGTTTTCTTATTGGCTCTAACCTCTGATCTATGTTCATGTCTTACTGTTTGGTATGGATTAGGTTCGACCCGCGGGCACCCCCCACCCCCTCCGAAATAATTTACTGGAGCTGGACCTGGGGGCGGGGGGGCTAATATTCCCATGTTGTTGTTTTTTCTTTTAAGTTTAGTAGGATCCGATTGCTATAATGTCAGGGCAAGAGTGAGTACTGCGATTAGAACCAGTCTACCACAAATCCCTGATTTTGTGGGTGGCGTGCTTCAAATATTGTATGTGTCCCTCCGGCTCCCTAGATGGCACCGAAATAGACGAGTCATTGCTCGTTTTGTTCTTACAGATGCGCCCTCCCGCATTCGCACCTCACGTGATGACCTGTGTAAAAAGAAGATTAATCTGATATGTGTTTACGACCCTCTGCGGCCTTTTGTTCACGTTAATGTCGGCTAATTAGTTCACGATCTTTTCTGTAGTTTACTATTTTCGCGTTTCTCCTTTTATTTTACAAATCATTTATTTTACGGTTAATAAAGTTCGATCGGTCAGTCAGTTTGGGACAACTTTCCTAACGCTGGGTATGGATGAAAGAATAGTTTATTACGCACTACCCTACGGCACAAGTTTTTAAATTATATTAGAGTATATGTGGGGCTTATTAGAAAAATAATAGTAACTATAACACCTTCCAGAAGTATAACACTTGTTAAGAGGTTTAACAACCCCCTTGACAAATTAACCTACATAACACTGTAATAAAGAGAATGAAAAAAGAAGAAGAGAAAATTACACCACAAAAATTGCGCTGGAAGAGTTTAAAAACACACACACAATCTCAAATAGTTTAATCACAAATAAGTATTGAGCTAATCTGGTGATTAACAGGTAACGGCCAGTGGGAGGAGATGATTTGGGGATAGATCTTCCGTTGTCAGTAGTGGTCCTGAACCGACAAACGGCGGGTCGATATCGCGTTTGACGTTCTTTTTTATTTTTTTTTTATTTATTCATTTGTGACCCGCTTTTTGCATAACAGCGGAGTATGAGTAAAATGCCCAAAGTAAGATACACATATTAAGACACTAAACAAAACAATGTAAATAAACATGACTACGTTCTTTTCATATAGTTTAAAAACACCAATTGATGTTTAATAGGAAACGGAGTTATACGAAATAAGTATAACTTATGCGGCGGACGTCTTTTTTGTTGATTAAACCATCTAGTTGAGCCAGAAAGTTCACGTATGTGAAAGACATAATATTCAAACTTTTATGTCAAATGCTGGGTACCCTAATCCCATAAAATATTGATGATTCCGGTTAAGTTCAGAAATCAAACAACAGAATTCCTTTATAGTAGAATATGTAAGAACCTTGCGTTGGGAATAGGTTATCTAGCGTGGGGCATAGTATAGGCTATCCGAGAATCAGAGATTTGTGGTAGAGAACACCAGCTACTGCGCCGAGGAAAAGTCCCGTAAATATTAAGCGGGCTGCTTCTGTAATTCAGTTCACTTTATTTTACCAAAAATTCTTCTTTTCGAAAAATAGCATGGGTAAAATAGCGTAGGTAAATGTCAACAGAAATACACTGACATGCAAGTACATAGTATTGCTCTAAACAATATTCTATGCAATACAAATAAAGATTTATGAGGATGGTCTGATCAAATTTTAGTTGCCGACATCAACTGACGATGAACTTAGGATTCATCAGGCAAAATTCATCGTAGGCTCGTGATCATTGCTTACAAGTGATCACAACAAACCCACTAATTACAAATTCCTACTTTCATCCTCTTACCCAGCCTTGCAAGTTCCACATGAGTTTCTAGCTCTTGTTTTATTCGGAATCCGGTTTTCGGATCTAACTGCGAAAATCGGATAACCGTACCTTAGTTTACCTTAAAATTTCATTTTCACTGAGTGCGGTGTTAAAAGTGGACTCGAATGTTCTATGAGCTCAATGCTGTTAATATAGATCTGCTCCGTTTGTCTTTTATCCCCCCCCCCCCACGTCAGGTTCTGACGCTTGACTCTGCAGTCGATCAATAATTTATTAAAAGAACCGTATCCGGACGCAGCCGATAATTGGTTTTTCTTCGTTATAAAGAACAACAAAATATGTACAACTGCATTGTATCGTAACTATCATAATACACACCTCGAGTCCAAGAACAGTTTGAAGCTAAAAACTTAACACTTTACTAACACTAACGAAACACTACGGTACACTACGAAAATAAAATACAATTATATAGAGGCTTAAATTTATCCAACAATTTTTGTAACTTGCTTCCAGCAACAAATCACGACTACCGCTGTTTCACCTCTTGCCGTTTGGGCATCAGGTGTTGAACGCGGGATTTACCCTTTTTTTTAATAAATGGGCTTATTCCAACCCCTCAAAAAACAGCAACTCGTCAGCCTAACCTGTGACGGACTCGTTTGGGATAGCCTATCGAAAAGGCACGCATGCGTCGCATCATAATTTAGTCAATCTTGCAGTATTTGCTACTGGGATTTATCTTGTCTCTAAAAAGATAATCTTATCTCTAATTCGGATTAATCTTATATCAGTAGAGATAAGATTAATCCCAGTAATAAATACTGCAATTAACTTTAATCCTTACCCGGAGAAACTTTTTACAGTGTATGTTTGTACCGTCCATGGTTCAACTTCACTTTGGCGAATGTAACGCATTTTTGTTTATTTTTTATTTTTTTTTCTTCTAGATATTATGAAACAGGATCCATCAAGCCTCGTGCTATTGGTGGGTCGAAACCTCGGGTCGCCACTTCGGGGGTTGTCCAGAAGATCTCAGAATACAAACGGGAGTGCCCATCGATTTTCGCATGGGAGATCAGGGATCGCTTACTCCAGGAGGGAGTGTGCAATAATGACACCATACCAAGCGTAAGTTGCGTTTATTTATTTATTTTATTATTGTTGTTTTCGTAATTTTTACCATACCATGTTTTAGTAGCCTACGTCGGAAGATTCAGAATGACGGAAGAATGGAAGGATCGAAATCCGACAAGTTTGCTATATTTTTTACCAAATAATTTTAAAGCACAACTCTTGGTACACTGTCAGAAGTTTTATTGCAGATAACACATGGATGCGCTGTTTCAACAGACAACACTCAAAAGAGAACACTTGGGATGTAATATGTTGTGATTTTTAAAAATTTATGCATGAAATGTTGTGCATAACATTCATTGCCGAAGAGCCGAAAAATGTCGAAAAAGCATCTGCTGACTTTTTTGTTTGTCGTCATGTTATTGGAAAATTCAGCTGATGCTTTTGTGGCGTTTCTTTGGCTCTTTTTGGGAATGCTTGCTGTGCATAGCATTTAATGCATAACATTTTCGAAATCAGAACAGATTACATCCCAAGTGCTGTCTGTTGAAACCGCGCGTCCTTGTGTTATCTGTTACGAAATCTGATAGTGTAGAAATGACTTCTTCACGATGAAGTGGCTCGGAAATATGGTTTTTCGAACTACCACTACTTTCCATGTGAAATCAGCGATTTGTCAGCGCTTATCCACTCTGTCCACCCTTCCCGCTTTCCGACGCGGCGGATGGACGCAAAATATTCGAAAACTGAAAGCGCCTTGGTTAAAAAGTGAGAAAGTCAGGCAAAACAAAAGAAGCCCAAAACAGAAGACAGACATGATGGTTTACCATATCGTCTGAAATGAAAAACAACACTTCCAAGCTTCTCGGCTTTCTTCGAAGCTTTCGGCGGAGTTCGCGTTGCGTGACGGGTAAAACTTACGTAAGGGGCGAAGAAGGGTTCGCGTACTATGCGCATAAATACTTGACGCGAACTTATGATAACTCCCAAATCAGTATGATTATTCCCAATTCCACTACGATTACTCCAAATTTTTCTAAGTTGTTTAGAGGCGAAAGCTTTTTCTGTTGCATATTATTATTATCAACGTGAAACCTTACGGATCTAGTGTGAAGCACACTTACGAATGTTTTCTAGACTTGAAGGCTTGCATCTAACATTTTCCTCGAATTGGATTCAGGATTCAACAACTTTACAAAAAAAAAATCATTCCGTCTTGACGACCTGTTACAAACAAAGCACACACGTGCTTGAAAAACGCAACCAGTACACATTTGCTACCATATTATATAACTAATTAAACCTTCACTAAAATAAACTAAAAATCAATTTATTAATTTGTCAATTAGTCCTACTGAAAACATCAGGCGCGAAACCATTCAGACTCTGAAACACAAAAATACCAATTTGGAAATCTCTAATTTGACCTACCTTCAAAATCCTAAGTTTCCTAAAATTGACTCAGTACTTAGAACTCCTGTATCATACTTACCTCAAATTTTATGCACAGTACTTGCAATTGAAAATGTATAATTGCTTGTGTGTCAGAGGTTAATCATGTCATGTTAAGCGTGCGCATGTGCAATTGTTCAATACAGACTTCAAAAAGACTTTCCGTTACACATTCCTTTTTCTAATTTCGTCCTGTTGAAGCCGAACCCGGCCTGATTGTGACAGCTGCTGATTAACATGTCTTCATAATAGATACAATCAAAACAATATTACCCCCTCTCACACAGTATCATCAATCACTGGCCACGTGCGCCGCCCTAGCTCACTCTTGTGTGCGGAGGGCACATGAAATAAGACACTACTCAATCTCAGTATGGTGTCAAAATGGCACACTTCTTTAACTGGCTAAAGAGCAAGGTCCCATTTTCCCAGGAAAAGACTAGAAGGGGTGCGAAAAAATGCCTATAGCTTGGTTGGTGTTTCAATTGTGCATATATATTGACATCTGTAAATCTGCTGTAAATGTTGAGTTGACATATGTTTGTGCTTATGATAATCCATATGCTGTCGCGTCGAGAAATGCAATTTCGGCATCATTGTTCTGAAAGTCATGTTCATTAAATTCTACCTTGTTCTTCTTATATTAGAAAGGGCTGAAATATTTGTGGGAGTAACGCTTCTTTAACCGGCTTAGGACAAAGGTCCCATTTTCCTAGGGAAAAGTAGGGAAACGGGCGCTGTCCTGAGGCGGGAAAATAGCGCCTATCGTGTTCTTTTGGAAGGGGCTGGAATATTTGTGGGAGTAACACCTTTTAACCGGCTTCGGACAAAGGCTCCGTTTTCCCAGGGAAAGGTAGGGAAAGGGGCGCGATCCTGAGGTGGGAAAATAGCGCCTATCGTGTTCTTTTGGAAGGGGCTGAAATATTTGTGGGAGTAACGCCTTTTAACCGGCTTCGGACAAAGGCTCCATTTTCCCAGGGAAAGGTAGGGAAAGGGGCGCGACCCTGAGGCGGGAAAATAGCGCCTATCGTGTTCTTTTGGAAGGGGCTGAAATATTTGTGGGAGTAACGCCTCTGTTTTCCCAGGTAAAACTGGGAAAGGGGCGCGGCCCTGAGGCGGGAAAATAGCGCCCATGGAATAGTCGGGAAAAGGGCAACTTCCAGAGGCGTGAAAAAAGGCGGGAGGCGCGAAGAAAAAGAACTTTTTCTTTCGAAAAAGGGAAAAGTCGAGACGGGGAGTTGTCAAAGGCCAGTCTGTCTTGGGACAAGGCATGAAATATTGTTGGGAGGGGGGAGTAGGGGTAGTACTTGTGACTTAGCCTTAACCGGCTAAGGACAAATGTCTCTTTTTCCTAGAAAAACGGGAAAGGGGTGCGGTCCATGGGGGTGAAAAATATTCTATTGTGTTCTCTTAAGGACCGAATTTATTTTAAATAATTTATGATGCAGCCCCTTTTTATTCAGCTAAAATCAAATATATCCTTTTCCTAGGAAAAAGACAAAAGTAGGCGTGTCTCACAGCGCGAAGAAAAATATTTCGGAAGGCTTGGAATGTTAATGGGATGAAACAAAAATCGAAAGACTACAGTATATGTTATAAAGTACTCAAGCAGGAACAGGGAGTGGTCGAATTTCCCCCAATGATGTAGTCGATATAGAGGGAGGAGACATACTGTTACAACTTTCGAACATACTAAAGATAAAGAAAGAGTGTATGGGATCAGTTTAATTATCTTCAAAGTTCCAACCGGCATTTTCTGGGTCAAAAAGCAGAATGCATCCGACAACTGTCTGACGAATAATTTAATAAAATTTGTCGACCAAATTTTCGAAAAAACAGCTGGCTATGCCATCTTTATCCATACAGGCGAATTCTCTGCGCGTCGGACGATAGCCAGAGGGAGTCACGTTTCTTGTACGTATTCTTTGGGTTTAGTCATGGAAGTTTGTGAAGTTCGTCGTGTCGGGGGTCGTGTAAGGGACAAGGGGGCCCGCTGAATCCATATCTGAACTTAGTCTTTTTGCTGGACAAATGATTCACCCGGAATTCTGCCGAAACTGGAAATTTGGTTTAAGTTCAAAGTTTTTTCTGAAGTCGGTTAGAGGTTCGGTATTGTGGCAAGGAGACATGCTGAATTGAATTTGAGCTTTATTTCCTTGGTAGATAAGCTGGCAAAACTTGCCAAAACCCGAAAATTTGGATTGAAAGGTTCTCCTCTCAATGTCACTAGCTCTTTTGCTCTGCATGCAGTTCGCCGGGAATGCTGCTAAAATACGAAGAATTTTGTCAAAATAAAGGACCTTTCTAAAGTCGATTAGGACGTTTTTCGGTTTTCGTTCCTATGTATCTTCTGCGTCCTTTTGCTGTTTTTGACGAACGAAAAACAAAGAGCAAATCAGAACTTGCCATTGCATAACAACAAATCCTACTGAATCACCTATGGGGTGACAGATACATTTGCTTCAAAACTGAAATTCGCCTGTCCAGTCTTGTGACATAAACAAGTGAAGCTGAAGAATTTCAAATAGAGCGGCAAAGGACCTGTTCAAAGGGGGCACTCGATATCAAAGACTGATGCAGACGTCGAAGACACTACGGATTTAATTGTCATCTGATAAGGTCGTCAAAGGGTAGCGAAGTGATTATGAAATCGACCCGCATAACGTGGGGTTGTTGCTGGGTAGCATGTGTGGTCTGGATCTGAGGATTTGGTTTGGCTTATAATTTGAACCACCTAAGCTCTTGCGGCAACGGTATGGGCGGGTTGTCGGCGAAACGTCCCCATGACAAAACGTCCGCATGTAAACGTCCCCATGGCGAAACGTACCCCGCTAAAATGAACCAATGACCAAAACATGATAATATTTGGGACGCTTCGCGTACAAATATGAACAAACAAACTAATATAAACTGATAATAATTGATTCCATGAGGCCGGGATCAAGTACACTACGATTTGATGGATCAAAATTTCAGGCTGAAAGCTTGTTAGCCCCCTCCCCCTCCAAAAAAAAAAATCTCATCTTTCCCTCCTTTTTATCCTCTGTTGTGGAACACGTTTAATGCATAAGGTTTGCAAAACCAGAACATATAATAGCTGCGTTCGTTTTCGTCGTTCGGTTCGCCGTTCCAACCCTCGTTCTACTACAAGCGTTTTCTTTACAACGCCGTTCGTGAACGGCGTTGAACTGCCGATAATAAGGAGTTTTCTTTGTTCGGTTGAACTGCCGTTTCATTCGTCGTTCGTGAACGGCGTTGAACTGCCGATAATAAGGAGTTTTCTTTGTTCGGTTGAACTGCCGTTTCATTCGTCGTTCCTGAAACGACAAACTGAGCCGGAAAGCCAGTTTCAACATCTCCGTTCAGTAATTAGGCGCGAATTTTCAAAATTCTCGACAAAACAAAATAAAGTTGTAAACCAAGTTTAAAAACAATGGTCCTGTTATATTAAAATTCATTTTAGTACTTTATTATAGCTGCTGTTGCAAATATTAAGTTAGTTCGACTATTAACGTTTTCGTATCAACTTCGTTCGTGAAAAGACGTTTATACAACGTGCCAAAGAAAACACTAATATGAAAATATTTAAACGACATTCTTCGTACCGACAACGACGAACGACGAAAACGAACGCGGCTAATATCCCAAAGTGTTTTCTGTTGATACGGCGCATCCTTCTGTAATCTGTGCTGAAACTTCTGACTGTGTAAACTGAACTGATCGGAGGGGATCGGCTAAAAGCAGGAAGGGAAAGGAAGGGCATGGTGCACGAGAAAAGCAGGAAGACATACTAAAACCAGGAAGGGCATACTAAAACGAGGGAGGGCATACTAAAACGAGGAAGGATGTCACCAGACTTCAAGGCTGAGAGAAACTGGAAAGCTGCACCGTTCCCTTCCTCTGTTTAGTATTCTTTGAGGGGTGGGGAACTTTTCAAATTCAAAGTTCACCATTCCTTCCTTGTTTCAATATCCTTACATGGGTAGGCATTAAAGTCCAGTAAGGGGTCGGCAACTCTCAAAATTGTAATTAACCTTTTCATTCCTGGTTTTAGCAGCTTGTCACTGGTAGAAACTTAAAGTACTAAAGCGAGGAAAGAAATTGGGGATTCTAAATTATTAGTCTTGAGGGGTCGGCAACTATTAAAGTTTAATTCCACCATTTCTTTCATCGTTTTAGTACTTTAAGGTACCATCCGTGACAAGATACTAAAACGAGGAATTAAAAGAATGATTACTATTTGATAGTTGCCGACCCCTAACTGGACTTTAATGCCTACCCATGTAAGGATACTAAAACGAGGAAGGCATGGTGAACTTTGAATTTTAAAAGTTGCCGACCCTTAAAGAATACTAAACAGAGGAAGGGAACGGTGCAGCTTTCCAGTTTTTCGCAGTCTTTGAATTCTGGTGACATCCATCCTCGTTTTAGTGTGCCCTTCCTCGTTTTAGTATGCCCTTCCTGGTTTTAGTATGTCTTCCTGCTTTTCTCGTGCACTATGCCCTTCCCTTCCCTTCCCGCTTTTGGTCGGTCCCTGATTTGAGTCAGCCATCACAATCTGGGATGAAAAAACGTTCTTCTGGATTTCTGATGACGATGCATTTCAAACGAGTTCGGGTTCAGGTACGGGACAATGAAGGCAACGGTATGGTAAGTTGGAATTTCCGGCACCCAGCTTGTCAGCACCCTATATTGACAGTGGCAAGATCCCCAACCACTCTCCCTTCTTTCTCCCATTCGTTTGGCATCTGTGCTGCGCCTTCAAGTCCTAAATCCGAAAATTTTCTTATCAGCAAATCCAATCTTCTAAAATCAAATCCGTCTTGAATTTGTTGCGCCAGATTGACGCGCTGCTTGCTGAACTGGAAGCTGATTTCGCTGACAATTTCGAGTCTCTCTCGGCAAAGCTCACAGAGATGACATTCGAGAGGGCCGGGATCGATTCTCTTTCAACGACAAAGACTTAAAAGTCAATATGATTTAGAAAGCCCTTAGGAATTAATGAGACTGGAGCTTCCCATTTGTTTTTGATTGCCGTTGGAAAGCGGAAGGTACTTGATCCCGCTTGGCCCGAAGGAGAGTCAAATAGAAAGTCGTAATTGAATAATGGCGTCTTTGTGGCGAAAGCTTTAAAAAAATAGCCTAGTCTCATTGTGTAGCAGAGGGAAACGACACGGCCTCTCGTATGTATATGGTAAAAGAGTTCGAAGTTTTAAGTCCCCGATATTAGAGACTCCTTCACCGGTGGCTGTCGACCTGTTTGATTAAGTTGATGTAGTTGGTTAAATAGTTCGTCAGTTTCCCCGATATTACAGCTAAGCTGGCACCGCAAGATGTCGGAATCAGCCTTTTTCGAGACTTTTTTCGATCATCCTTAATCCTTTGAATATGTTTTTGTCTTTTGGTCTTTAGTTTGAATGTGGGCTATGTTATTTTCTTTTTTTTTCTACTCCACCAGTGTCACACCTTGTTTGTGACATGGGTTAAAAATAAATTATAATAATAATTGAAGTAAAAATAATACATATTTTAATGAGAAAAATGGTTCTTTGTTCTCTACTTTTCTTCTTTTTTTGTCTCCGCTTCTCCATTATTTCATTTGGTAGTTTAAGCAACGTAACTTTTCGAACGCATTATTGACCTAGTACATTTTTTTGCTGTTTTATTAAAAAAACTGAACCGTGGTTAGCCTCTTTGTCGCATTCTCATGTATTTTCTGATGGCAAATATACATTTATTGTTGCTGTCATCAAGCCTAATGCTTACAAATCGACAAAGATCATAATAACGATGTCTTCCAAAATGGTAATATCCCTAAGATTGATTAATGCTAGGGATATTCAGACAACTGCTTAGTTCCCAGGGATCAAGGGATCCTCACGAATTCTGTTGAATCCCCAAGGGAGGAAGAGATGGATGCTGTGGAGAAGGTCAAAGTTATATTCAAACTAGTGCCCTTTACAATTGACTAGGAAAACAAGTAAAGTTACGACTTTTTACGGTACTTTCCATGGGGATCGTTTGAGTCGCTTAAAGTACTAGCGACAGAAAAATTGTGTGCTGAAAAAGGCTTATTCGCCTTGCTGCATCGATAAAGCGGGAAACTACGCAAACTTGAGTCCCTAACTTGAATGTGTCAGGATATGTCCCACGACCGGTCCACGATACTTTTTCAGTTTTGCTAAGTTTGTAATATTCTAAACGCGTTTGTTAAAAGTTTGAAATTCCAGGTCCCATGACAATAATAAAAAAAAACAATACAAGATATAGGCCATGACTATCGGCAAATTTCATCCGAAACAGTTTAGTTTGTACATTCTTCGAAGCTCTGACAAAATCGATCAGTGTGACTTTCCTCAATTCATCAGTCAGTTCTGGAAAAAAACATCGACTGGTTGTCAGTGAGTCGGTGCTAAGGACTGTCTTCCCTTCGTCACGTGAGCATAATTATTAAGTTTGTCTTCGAGGCTTCTTAGCGCTTGGAAATAGATAAGAACTTTGAGGCTATGCCAGTCTACAATTTTACTAATTTGAATTTGTGTCTCTTAGAAGTAGACAGCTTTCACGCCATCCGAAGTTGCCCTAGCTTGACTTTCCCTTTTTGAGACAAAAAACTTCGTGTATAGTTGCGGCACAAAAAATAAATCCGCACTTTTTTGTCCACAATCATCTGCTCAGGACTGGTTCACCAACTGATAATCATGCCCTGAAGCAACCTGGATACGTAGTTATCAGTCTTAAGTCGTCTGTAGCTCGCAGCGTGGTGTATTATTCAAAAGACACGCCATTCCATGAATATATAATCGCCACTCATTGCCTAATCAGGCAATAGTGTCAAGACCGCAAATTAATTTCCCATGTAAAATTCAGAAGTAAGCTTTTTGCTGAGTACATATCATGGCTAAGAATCGATACGGTACAGCTTATGACAGACAGATATGTAACCGTAGAGAGGTTTGTTCACATGGTACGCATGAACAGTGTTGTCAACCCGTGTTCTCCGCCTTTGAAAACGTAGCCAAAAAGAAGCAGCAGTCAGCAAATGTAGTTTGCCCAAAATCATACAAAACCGAAAACAACAAACGTGTGACGGCTGCTGCATTCGGTCCTGCTCTAAAATTAAGTCGCCTTTGAAAATATAGCAAAAAATAAGCAACATATATCTTTGCCCAGAATCGTACAACAGTTGCGCAAGCGCTCAAACGTGGACTGTGAAAGTAAAATGTTTATCACGTTTAATACAAACAGCGTTAGAACCAAGTCATTTCACATCTCCCATAACCAAACAAGTATCGAAATAACCTAGTTTTAAATCATCCCACTTTTAAAGCTTTTAATGTAAACAGACCGTATGTAGAAATCCTTATTGAAGGTGTGAAGGAACGGTTTCAGTTTCAGTACTGAATGTCTTGCCAGAAAGTCCGACCCTTTGAACCTCTTTTCATTTAGCAAGGTAATAACAAGTGCAATAAACCAAATCATTGCAGCAAAAACCCTTTCGTCACAACTTCATTAAGAACGGCATATTATCGATCATTTGACAAAACCATCCAGTTTCCAGTTCTAGTCACGGATCAAAAACTTAACTCATGGGCAATTCGGGCCCACTTGCCCATGAACGTGGAGGGTGGTCCTGTCTCCACTTATTGTGAAGTTAAAAACATTAAAAAAATGGGCAATGTGGGGCGAATTGTCCCTGAACCAAGTGGGAGTGGGTTTGGGACCCCCAAAAATTAAAAAGAAACACCAATGCTCACATGCTTACCAAGTTTCAACTTGTTACCTGTTGATTCCTTGTCACGGGTCACGAACTTTACCCTTGGGCAATCTGGGCCCAGTTGCCTATGAACGGGGTGGGTGGGTGAGGTGCAACTTTAGAGTAGTTTCCCAGCCCTAGGATCTACAGGTACAAGGAATTCATTGTCCTATGTCCAGCTCTGTTCAGGTTATGAGCATTATTCACTGGGCAATCTGGGCCCAATTGCCCCTGAACCTGGTGGGTGTGGGGGGCAATGTTGTCATTTCGTGTTCCAATACGCAAGTCGCCTTTGAAAAGTAGCAAAAAATAAGCAACACATATATTTTCCCCAGATTGCACAAAAACCGAAAACAGACAAACATATAAGGTCCTGTCGAAAACGGGACCCCAGGACCCTGGACCCATTGCCACGGGACCCCCAGGAAAACGAAAACGGGACCCACCTGGCTAACCGAAAAGAGGACCCCGTAAAAACGAAAAAGGGACCTACCTCCATAATACGGACAGTGGATACATGATTAAAAAAAATTGACCCTTAACTTTCTAGTAAAAATAGTAGAAGAGAAAACAAAAAAATGTTTCCCCATAAGAACGGAGACCCTCCTCATGTGGGCTATCGCAGTGTAAATGGCAAATAAGGGATTTTTTGTATTGAATATTCTAGACCGTGGCGGTCGCAAGAGTTACATGAAACAAATCTTTACTCAACAGGTAATTTTTTTTCTATAAACTTAAGGGTTCCTTTTTCCAAAATTCCGTGTCCCCTTTTCGCTGTCTTCAAGGGGTCCTGTTTTCGTTAGCCAGAAGGGTCCCGTGGCAAGGGATCCGGGGTCCTGGGGTCCCATTTTCGAGAGGACCACATTTAACGGCAAATAAGTATTTTTGATGGTGCCAATGTTAAGAAGCCTTTAAAACGAACCTGAAAATAAACAGGTCATGTACTTTGCCCAAAATGAGCAAAAACAGTAAACAGCATACATGTAACGTTAAAAGGTATGTTGGGTGACTGTTCACTCTGGACAGAAGGGTAGTGATGCCGGGTCATGTTCCAAATAATGAGCCGCCTTAACCAAATATGAAACCACGCATTTTTTTGCCGAAAATCATTCCATAACCGCAAAAGACCAAAAAGGCCTCGTTTTCAAATTGAGATTCGCTTTATGTTTCTAAAAACACGAAAAATAGCGTAGTCAACAAAAATACACTGTCATGCAAGGACATAGTATTACTTTACATAATCTTCTACGCAATTTCAGTGTAATTTTGCTTTCTTAGAAATTTTATGGAATGGGATTCGACCGGAGCTTGAACCAGGTAGATGTAACCGTGAAATAAAATTCAAGACAAAATGTTTGCTTTACGTCTTTGTACTGAACAGAGCCATTTTCGTTCACATGCTATGGCTAAAGTAACTACCACCCAGCCAAACTAGCCAATCAAGGGTTCCTAAGAACACATAGTTCAAGTTCAAGTTATTTTTATTGACAAACTTATATATACACAACGAACGTAATACTAACATAGCCAAAAAACAAAATTTATTTATTAACAGAATCCCAAGGGCTCTATGGCCCGTTGGTTGGGAAACATCTATCTTTGCATTAAAACCAAACAATTCACCAGGTGTTCTCGCGAATACAACCGACCTCCACATCACCACGCAACAAAATAAAAAATAAATAGACAAACAGACAAATTCATCGAGAGCCAACACTAAAACGTCTCATTTTTCTAAACTAATAAAATAAAATAAACACCCATATTCAAACGTTGTGGCTTTTATTTCAATAAATTTAATTTTCTTCTCCAAATTTCAAACCATTAATTAATATTTTCCAACAATAATCTTTTAAGGTGTTTTTTGAACGAACCAAGACTCAGGGACTTGGAGCGTGTTCCCTTCTAACAATAGTAACTATTAGTAATTATTTTGTTCCAACCTCGTGAAAAGTTACTACGCTGACCGTTCCAACCTTCTCGAAATCGTAACTAAAAATAGTTACTACTTTGCTTACGACGCTAGGGAGCGTAGCAAGCGTGGTAACTACTAATCTCTGTGACGTGATTGGCAGGGTTAGCCCGTGGCACGATATTCTGGTGAAAATAGAACCGGCCTTGACGCCAAAAAGCCAAAATTCGTGACGTCATGCACATTAAGCAGGGTGGAACACGCTCATAGCTGTGGGTCTTCGTTTTACAGTTTGTCCCAAAACTGCGCTGTTCGGAGTTAACTAACGTTTAACAAGTAAACTGTATTTATTTGTTATGTCCGAGAAATAGTAAGCTATAAAAGCTTGTCTCTGTTACAAATAGTAACTAATAGTAACCACGATAATACTGACAAAAAATTATGTAAATGGCTAAACAAACAAAAGATATACTAGAACGGGTCTTTAAACGCCTGATTTCAAAATTTTATTGATGCAAGTGAAGTTTTAAATGTACCTGTTTCGAAGGTGTCCAGTGTGAGGTCTTCCAAACGCGGCTGTGAAATGAATCTTAGCCAATTCTCTTCTTTGTGCATGGTGGCCGGTGGGTAGAGTTGATATGGGTAGAAATTGGTCCTTTGGTGATCTGTGAAAATTAAAACTGGGATGCATTGACGGTATCGATACGTTTTTTGATGCGGAGCGCACTATGATGTTTTGCTTTAGAGTATCTGACTTTTGCGTTAGGGGATCATCAGGAATCGACAAACAACAAATTTGTTATTTTAGCTTGCTATATTTAGCCGCTGTCGGCCATATCCAACCCTTCTGTTGACAATTGTTTGCCAAACGAAGGGGGGAACAAGAGTTTCAATTTAATTACGGGTCACAATAGCACCGAAAAAACACTGCTGGTTCCGCGGCCAAATTATTTTATCCGGATTTTCCGTACTCGATCAAGCAAAACATTGTAGTTGCTCGCTGGCGTGGAAGAGCTTGCACACATGGTGCTCTTGGGGCTGTCAAAAAGTGACGAGGGGCGCTGATGTTTGATCGGCTAAAAGCTCGGTTTTAGACTTTGTTAATTCCATATAGAAATATTAGAGCTTGGGGGAAGTGGGTCACCCTGTGTTCCGGATAGCCTACCGATTTTTTCTTTTTCAGAACAAGGTTAATGTGTAGGGAACTAGCTTTCTTTTCTTGAATGTCCTTGTTCGACCCTTCCTTGTTTTTACTCAATCTCTTTGCTGTTTTTGTTTATTTTAATCACAAAAATGAATACTGACATCATTTGCTCCTCTAGTCACACTAGACTACACCATTAACTATTTCTCCATGACAATGGGTGGAGCTTAATTTTCATTCAAATTGTGTTTATCATGGAGGTTAATCAAAGCAGAACAAGGAAAGGAATGATACAAGAAAAAGAAAGAGAACCTATCTGCCCCGGTCCCATAGTAATTTTAAGATCATTAAATCTTACGGAGCTACCGACATTTTGTCACGGCTGCAAGATTTTGCACACTGATTGCAGTCAGAAATCTAGTCTACCGTACGTCTGTTGCCGTATCACCGACTGATTATACTTTTTTGACTGATAGTTTATTGATTATTGATTGAAAGTAGGCCTATTGTATGTTTGTAAGTTATTCTCCTGTTGTCTTTGTTCTTTTCTTGTTTCTATTATCTTTACTCCACTCTCTTTTGTTGGAAAGCATTTTGTGGGTTACAAATATACTTACTTAAAACAACTAGAATAGAAAAAATGATCTTTATCATATGAAACGAAACAAATCCATGTTCTAGATTACAGAAAAGACACAAGCTTGATATTATTTGCTGATTATTCCGCAATTTTTCCAGGTTTCATCAATCAATCGTGTTCTGCGTAATATTGCGTCACAGAAAGAACAGCAGAATGTCGTTACCACTGAGTCTGTTTATGACAAGCTACGAATGTTCAATGGTCAGACTGGTGGCTGGGCTTGGTACCCCGGTGCCCCTACTGCGGCCCACCCCCTTGGGCTGATGCATGCTGCTAACCCCCATGGACTAACAAGCCATCTAGCAGCAGCTCGGGACGACTTGAACAAAAGACAAGGTACTAATACGTTTTATTGTAATAGCAAAAACTTTTGTTTTAGATCTTTGTTTGTGTTACTAAAGCGTAGTAAGTAGTTTCACTTCGTTCCGTAGTGATGGATTTGCTTTCTCTGCGACTTGACTTGAGGGCCAAAGAGACGTGAGTGGAGGAAATTTGGTTGGGTAGGGAGGAACGTCGATACTGGTTTGCATGAGGGGGGATAGTTTGCCATCGGGTTAGGAAAGAGAGTCGGTCCTTACACCCACACATCAAAGGGAGAAGACGGGAGTATGGAAGTGTGTTATTTAAGGCAGTGTTGCCACACGTCGCACGATAGTGTGAATTGTCTCTTTACTTTTTTGCGCAACTTTTTTCCTGCGGATGAGATAAAATTCCCTGTATTTCAGAGAACGTCCAGATGCCCGTTTTTTCGTGAAAACAAAATTTCACTTCCCAATTCGCTCTCTGTTTTTGGCCAAAAGTCACTGTCTAATTTTTTTGGATGTTGAAACTCTGATTTAAATACTTTACTGGGAGTTTGTCGACACTCCATCAAAGATCCTTTACCCACATTCAGTTTCAAATAATACTGTTTCCAGATCCGCTTGTTCTTTAACGTTGAAGTTTCGGGCGTCTGGGGAAACTATTGGATAATACTGGACTTTGAAGCATCCGAATAGCTTCTGAAGGTTGATGTAGGCTATACAAACTTTGTAGGCTGACAGGAAGCCCAAAGAAAACAATAAGTTTTCTCTGTTATATATAGATTAGTTTTCTTTATTGCACATTAAGACTTCAATAAGGACCCTGTGTCCGATAACACTTGACTGGAATTTTGTCGACTCCATCGAAATCCTTCACTCAGATTCAATTACAAATCAATACCCTCAAGTCTTCGCAAATCCCCTTTGAAAATCTAACTCGATTTGGGCCGCAGGAAATTTTGTCGCATCGCCGAGCCCAGAGGCTGCTTTACGACTAACCCAATTCATTCCGCTCCGTATCACACCGCGAGCGCGGAGCTCCTGCGTTGCTCCCGCCTTCTCTCAGATGAACTCCGACTGTCGCTCGGGGTGGTGATGAATTGCGGGTGAATGTGTTTTTTTCCCTGCCAAGTTTGTTTTATTCATGAAGACGAAGACGATTATTTTGGAAGGCGGTATGCATGAAAGGGTAATCGGAAATAAGGCAATGAGGCGACAACTGGGAGCAGTAGCCACGCTGATTTGGAAACAACGGCCTGATCTGCATAGAAATGTTTTCTGGAGATCATTAGTCTGTCCTGGGGAAAAAGAAATGCAGAACTGATGATCCGTGGATAGTCTTGGCAGCTCGGTTCGTGAGTTCGTTGTTTCGGCGGGAATGAGCATGAATTCCAATTTTGACAGTCGATTGTAAACAACGTAAGACTGATCTATCCGTTCCCTCCAAACAGAAGGGGTAGGCTGTGCTAGCCTCTCAGGAAACTCTAAAGTATTGATCAGCCGTAGTTTGTCAAGACTACGAATGTCTAGGCTACTTTCAGAACGCAGTTAAACTGTTTCACAGCAACGGCTTCGGCAATACATTGGTCGGCTGCTGCTTAGCCGATAGTTAGGATTTTTGCTAAATCTCGGATCCCTGTATGGCGGCTTTTGTGTGCTATAAAACGATACTGAATTTAAGGTATAGATAAGTTTTAGGATCCGTTGCAGGGCCCTGTTCCGCTCGGCTACTTTTTAAATTATTTCATGTCTATAAAATATATTTACCCAAGATGGTCCAGGACATAGAAATATTATAATATTTAAATGTTTAAATATTCAAACTACTTCAGAGCAATATCCTCGGCAATACATTTGGTTGACGCTTCATGTTCAAGCTGTAAAACAAAACAATAATAGTTTTGTGGTTATAGTTATTCCCCTCTTCAGACCCAGAATACTTCCGAATTTATTCCTGTCGTTCTTTTTATTGTTTTATTTTGTGGTGTAGCTAAAATAGTACTAAACTTTGAACCGACTAGTAACCCATGTGTAACTTTTTTAAATTTGAGAACAAGCATATCTACCAAAGTAATTTCGATCAAGAAAAGTGTACAAATATAGGCAGACATTCAAATTAATCGTAAGGGCTAAGTGTTAACTAGATGAGCTGTAAAAACTCATTAATATATCGTCACTAATTATTCGCCAATTATTCATTATGCTTATGGAATTCGGAAATCCCTGCATCGCAGAACAACGAAACGGATTGATACTTGACTTGACTTACTTTATTTACTACTAAATACAAAATAAACTATAAAAACACGCAACCGCCCGGGGAAGGCTCAAGAAGCCTGATGATGGACGACTGCAATCCTCTGATTCTCAACCTATATCAAATTTCATAAAAAAAAGAAAAAAAAGAAGGACAAGAACACTCTCTCTCAATTAACCTTTAATACCAAAATAAATACGATGTGAGCTTTGGGGTTAGAGGCTCTGTAATTAACAATATGAAGGAAGTGAGTGTTCTTGTGAGGAAGTGAGTCTCTCGGATGGAAGGAAAAGGCTGTATGCATACAAGCAAGATACAAGACAGGGAACAGATTTAGTGTCAGCAGAATCAGCGTATTTTGAGCTCGTCTTTACGCTAACTACAAACCGGACTATCGCCCTCTGCGGTTGTACGATAATTATTTATCACTACGAGTAGAGCCTTTATTATAAAATATGATCCAATCAGCATGATTCAGTCAATCAGTCGATAATGTATGTTTTATGTTTATTGTGTTTTTCTCTTTCTGTTTCGTTTGATGTATAGCCTTTGGCTGAAGTTTTAAAATTCTAAAAGCCTAAGCCAGACAGAGCTGATGATTGGTTTCTTGTCGTTAGAAAAAGGAATAACATAGAAGATATACATAGGCATATGTACAATCACGTATATCGAAACGGTCGTAAGCAACTTGCGTACACTAATTTGTTACTAAAAACTTAATTATCAATATCTTTACAACTAGATATTCCTTCAGCTTAAGCTGACTGCAAATCATGTTTTGGCAGCGCAAATCGGATAAGCGTACGTCAGCTGGATTTTATTGTAGATAATTCGGCGCTTCTTGACAAGGGTACTCTTCGGACTGAACCCGCTCTAGCTGGAAAATGAACTTGTGGGAAAAAAAAACTAAAGATTCTAGCTTAGCCTTAACTATCTGATTCGATGAATTTCTTTGTGCCCTTCCCTCGTGTTGTGATTTCATTTTGGACACGGCTGCTATTTCTGCTGCCCTATTGGGTCGTTAATAGGTTAGAGATAATTTGTATAACTAAATCTCTAACACTATACTTACATTACAAAATAAATATCTCGAAACAGAATAGGGGAGAGTGTCCTCCCCCATATTTGACGACATAACATACCAGCTGTCACGGGGAACAGATCGGTTTGGTCAGTCGTTGGGCAAGTGAAATATCAAAAGGCGATCACCCCGTATATATCACGAGGGAGGAAGGTTCGGATGACAGTTTTATGACAAATTGTGATTTGATAATGTGGATTGATGTAGTGTGGAAGCGCACGAGATCAGGCGAAAACTTTGCCAGTCAGTTTTGGGGATTTAACTTGCAGTTTAATTAGGATTTGTTCGGAATATGGACGGAGAGTAGATTTTGTCAATATTGGTTGATTCATCGGATGAAATTTATTAACAGCAAAGCTCGTTCGAGTTTAACGGAAAAGGGCTGGGATAGGACAATCTAGTTACCCATCACTTATTGACTTAAAGAGGCTCGAAGACCCGATGGAAATGCGTGACTTCGTTGTTCTGCTATTCACGAATATCGATTTTCAAATAGTGGAATTTCTGTGTGATTTGTGGAACCTCGATGCGCTTGTATTTTTGTTGTATGCCTTAAGAGAAGGATTTATGACTTTTTTTTGGTTCAGGCACCAAGCAATCTTCACCAATCTCACCACTGCCCACTGAAAAGCCGCGTTTGTGTTGAGATTAAAATCTCCCGCATCATAGTAGAATTTTCGTTGTGGGGACGGATGCAGATATTCTGAACGTCATAACTAGAGTAGATAGTGGAAAATTAAAAAAATCCCTTTGCAGAATCCAAATAATTCAGTGTATTCAATTAAATGACACAAAAATACGTTGGCTTTTCAGTTAAGCTTCAACGCATTGTACGGAGTGCGATAAATATGACAAAAGAAGAGACTACCGGAAAAGAACCTAGGCTACTCAGTCAGTATCAGTGTTGCCGCAGAGTGTCGTGTGCACATACCGATTCACCTATGAGATTAAACCGGTAGAAAATATTAAAAATAACTTCAGTGATGGACAAATATGTTCGACTGAGGAGGAGGTAAAAAAGCATAGCCTAGGCTTCGAGCATGTCGTACATAATTCATAAATTTTGTATAGAGTCCAGTTGTCTATTTTTTAAAATGTGTTGTTGCTGTCGTTACTAAATGTGTTGGTTTTAACGCAAGATGTAAATGCTGGAGATTGGAATAATTCCGTATAGTCCTATGTAAGAATGTATTTTCATGTTAGGCGAGGTGGGCTCCTATGACTATTTTTGTTCATAAATCATGAAATATTTCCGCTATATAAAAAATATACAAATTTAAAAATATATATAAAATTAAATAGCACTGGTTTGTGTGCTTGCTTTTTGGGCCATTTTAGAGACAAGTAAGACTCCAGATTGTTCTTAGGGTCTCATTGGTCCGAAACATCGGTTGTGCCAATCTTGTCGCGTTCGTGTTCATAGGCATGGGGCATGGACAGTGGCTAAAAAAGCCGAGTTCGTCTCCAATGTTCAAAACACTAGGTTACTGTTATGGTTTTTTTTGTGGTGTTCTTTCCGTACATTACTTTTTCCTCTTTTTTGTATCTATACTCCGTATTTCTCTTTGCAGTGTATGATGGGTCAGAAATAAATTATTACTATTAGTATTATATTAGAATATCAGAGCTTTGATCGGAACAGAAACAGTTTCCAGATCCGCTTGGCGTCTGGGGAAATTATTGGTTAGCCAATAGATTTATCTTTCAATATCCCAGGTTGAATGGATGGGATTAATTTGACTTGCGACTTTGCTGTCTTTTCCCTATGAATTGAGGATAAAATAAATCCTATCCGAGTCATGAAATTTCACCCTCTCCGTTCCAAGCTTGACATTTCGACGCGCATCCTTTTATTCCGTTATCCGGTCGGAAATAAACAAGTTCACGTTTCAGATTGCAGTGGAGAGGGAAGCATTTCCGACGGCGGATCCGAGCATGGCTCATCCGGTGAGGAAGATCCGCAGGCGCGGATGCGGCTAAAGCGGAAATTACAGCGGAACCGGACGTCGTTTACCAACGAACAGATCGACAGTTTAGAAAAAGGTTTGAATATTGGTCCTTCTAATAGTCTACTAACTTGTATTAAACATTATAAGAGCATATCTGATATGACCCTTTTAAGTGTAATTTTTCGCTAAAAGGTAACATTAAAAGGAGCATAACAGACATATTCTCGTAGCGAAAACAAGGATGCGCATACCTGTGTTATTTGTTACTAGACTTCTGACAGTGTAGACTTCGCAATTTGAATTTCATCGAAGACGTGTTTTTTTTTTCATTCTGTAACAGCGTTGCTAAGTCCCTGCCTGCAAAACAATTTCAGAAGAGTCCCAGGACCTCTAGCGAAGCACGTTTTTTTCTGCCGAGTAATTTTGTCTACGTTCACGGTGGATTGAAGTACTGAACCAGTATCAAACACGACTTTTTTTACGAAAAATTGCGGCGCTTCGAGCCGACTCGGCTATTTTTTACCGACTGCAGCCGACAACATTGAGGGGGGGGGGGCTGGCTATATACGCTACTGATTTTGTGTTTTGGGGCAAAACAACAGAGTTTTAGCTTGCAGTGTGTAGTTTTGTAACTGGATCTGCAGAGTATAAAACAAGCTTTCATACGAGATCCTAAATGTGGTGTATTTTTGGAAAATCGCAAGATCTGTCCAAGGGTTGGTTACTGGTTTGGTACGCTATTTTATGCCTTAGGGATTTTATGCTATTGCTGCTATTATGATGCAGTGTCTCGGCAATAGGGTTTTGTGCTTTAAGCTAGGGTTTTATTATTGTTTGCTACAAATCAGTTTAATCATTAGCAAACTGTCATGTTTCTATGCCACTTGCAGGTCTGATGCTTTGATGCTATTTGAGTCTTTGCCGTTTTCATTAAAATTAAGATTGCACCTTACCTCACCTTTACCTCACCTTGCAATATTTGTTGGTGAAGGTCTCTCCTATTTTGTACAGTAGCCTACACCTTCTCTTTCTGAGATTGGTTAGTATTTCTTATTTTAGTGCTCTTTTCTGTTATGTTTTGTTTTTAGTTAATTATTAGTTAGGAAATGAGTTTTATGTACCCGCCCAGTTGCAAGTGCTTTTTTGTACCTTTCTTGGGGCGGGTACTGGCATCATAGTTAAATGTATTTTGGTCGTAAGAAATAAACTGAACTGAATTGAAGTGATCTCTCTAGGATAGAATCTTGAAGTTCCAGACCTCTCTTTTGACTCTTCCGTCTGACCTTCACATGCGGATATCTCTTCCCATTTGGTTGAAATGGAGTGGTATTTTGTGGGTTTGACCCAGCATAGTATTTATAAAGTTTATTTTTTAAATTTAAATGTCGAATTATTTGAATAATAGTATAGTAATCAGTGGGATCGTTATTTCGAATGTTACTTTATTCTTATTTTCTAGAATTTGAGCGGACCCACTACCCTGATGTGTTTGCCCGCGAGCGACTGGCGGATAAAATTGGATTACCAGAGGCGCGTATCCAGGTGACTATTACAATCGCTAAAATGTAACCAACAATAAGCCTAGGGGTTGTCGACTGTCCGTCTACATGTTGGTCTGTCCGTCCGTGGCCGAATGGGTTAGCGCGAAGGGTCGCTTGTTCGAATCTCGGTGGTGCCTACCGTTTGGTTTGGGGCGAGGGTTAGTGGCGTTTCCCCGTAAGACAAGCTAAAAGTCCACCCAGCTTCAAATGGGTACCTAGAGAAACCTAGGGAAAGCACGGGAAGCGTCGGATGATTTGCCCCTAACCTCGCATCGCACTCCTGACCGAGGGCGGAGTAGCAGGAGATCGGCCCCTGCGCTACGGGAACCTTAACCGGTTTGCATGCGAAAAATTTGCTTTAAATTTGCATTTTTTTTGTTGTCGACTCGTGTTGCAGCGACATGACCGTGGTTGAGACTTATTTATCCGTAAAAGTGGTTAAAAGCAAGGCTTATGTACAGTAGAGGTATGCTTATGTGAACGTTTGTTGACTTTGGACTTTCATGCACTTGCTGTGAGGATAAGTCAACTATGGGTTAGCCAAAATAGGTAATTAGGGGCCTTTGAAAACACCTGAATAGGTATTTTGGATCTTCATTTTACCATTTAGCCCAAAACCACCCTGTTCACATTTAAGTGACCTCTACTGTACCTGGGGCTTCCACAGTCAAGCCAACCCCTTACCAACCATAAGCCTAGGGGTTTTCGACTCGTGCGGCAGTGACGTGACCGTGGTTGAACTTTTTTACTGTAATAGGTGTTAAACGCCAGCTTCACCTACCAGATTGCCAGATATCTGGGATTTGCGCAGAGTCAAGCCAACCCCCTACCCCGTCACATTTGCATATATATTTGTCTCCTAAACGTGTTTTTGTCTCCAAAAAATTTGCCAAGTGGAACAAACAATAAGCCCAAAGGGGGTTTCGCACTGAGAGAGCAAGACTCTTGCGTTGTGTTCGCATCGATTCCGTATGCGCTGCTTGTCTTAAAGACAAAAGTGCTCCTCACGGGGGATTTGAACCCACGGCCTTCTGCACGCCAGGGCTCGTGCGTTCCGTCCGCATGAACGTCAAACAACTAGTTCTGGTAAAGACTTGGTGAAATTCTGTGGGGCTTAAGTTTGTTTACATATTAGTATTTCGTATACGTATTTTTTTCTTCTAATATGTGTTATACTCTGTTTTTGAGATCCCAAAACGTAAGTGGAAGGATACCTATGACATCGCAAAAGTTGTCCGTCTGTGAGCATGATAACTCTCGAAGGGAATGAGGTATTTTGATGAAATTGGTGTGAGGATCCTTTGGGTCAAGGGAAAGGTCGAGTTCGTAGATGGGCTCTGTAGCCCTGCATTTAGGGTGGGAGAGAGGGTTCGAATAAAGGGGCAAACAAAATATTTTTAAGCAGTTAATGAGATAGTCGATAAGGGGTAAGAAGATATGGTGAACACGATTATGAAAACCATTTCTTCGCCGGACAAGTGGTTTTCCCGGAATCCGGCCAAAACCGGAAAGTTTGTTAAAAGTAAAAGTTGTATTTGAAGGTGATTAGATCTCGGATTTGATGTTCAGTTTAGGGGTAAGAAGACATGCTGAACACTTATGTGAAGCATTTTCTGACCGGACAAGTAGTTCACCCGGAATCCGGCCAAAACCGTAAAATTTGTAAAAAGCAAAAGTTGTATTTGTAGTTGATTAAATGTCCGATTTAGGGGCAAGAAGAGATGCTTAATCCGTATGTGACAATAATGTTTTACCCAGACATATATTTCGCCCGGGATCCGGCTGAAACTGGAAAATTTGTTATAAGATAATTTTTATTTTTTTTATTGAACTCGTTTTCTTTTGCTTTTGCCATTTTTCACCAGGGCTTGCAGGGTTTTGCGTCGAACTTCCGCTCCGGAAAGTGGGAAGATCAGACTGAGCTGACAAGCGCTAACAAAAAATAACACGGGCAAGGAATGGTATTTTCGAAAGCGATATTTGTAAACCCTTTTACCGTGAAAAGATCGTTTCTCAGTTGTGCTTTGTCAATGTAAGTTTAAAGGACCCGTCGTAACTATAATGCCAATACAACCTACTTCTGTAACTACTCCATCAGTTATTAAACCATGAGACCATAATTTCATAGATTACATTCTAAACCGGCTTACGACACCTCACTGATTTTCACACTTGCCGCATTTCACTATTTTCCATACGTATCATGCTTCCGACGAGTGTACGCTTATCAATTCAGTTTTAATTTATTTTTATCAAACACACATTCAGCAAAATCCTAGAAAAACGCATTCACTCTTAAGAAGCCTCTTGGCCTGTGCCAGAGCAAAATTAACACCAGAGAGTAGCGCCAAGACCTATGCTTCCCATGCTTCATAATCCCTCTACGCTTGTGGCATTTAAAGCGAGACAAACTTGCGGGTTTATACATTTCTAGTAAAGCTTTGATGCGGTCTGCACACATCGAAGAAGCACGGGAGGTTGTATCTTTTATTGCTGTCTTCATAATTTCAAGTTATTGGAGCCAGCGCTGGTGCACGACTGACTGGGACGTTCTTTATCACTAGTGGTGATAGTGTCGCTGCTATTCGAGTCACTTTTTTCAAGTCTTGGTGCTACTCTCTAGTTTTATTTTGCTCTGGCCTGTGCAGAGTGATTTTTTGTCCACCTTTCACTGATTGCCTTCTCCCGTCACATCATTTACCCACTCCCTCCGTGAGCCCCCACCTCCAATAGAAAGCTCTCCCCAGAGCCCCAAGCTACACTATTATGCTGTTGTTGTGTAAAACCGGTTATCTGTATTTTTCCGCGTTTTTGCTAGAAGTCAATGGGTCAGGAAAAGGCTTAAATAGCCAAAGCCGCTGATAATTTGTTAAAAGCAGAGCCTTATAGTTCCATACTGTTCAGCTATTTTTGAATATTGGAACACAAACAGCAAATAGTGCGAGGTGTGCTTTAATAAGATTTTCTAACCAACATTCCCCCGCAGGTCTGGTTTAGCAACCGCCGGGCAAAGTGGCGGCGGGAGGAAAAGCTCCGGAATCAGCGGCGAAGCGGTCCGGACACCGGGTCTATATCACCGACGAATACGGTTTCAACGGCGGTGGCGGCAGCCGCCACCGGAAGACTTCCAATAAATTCCGGATTCGGTGGGATGTATTCCACCCTAGGACAAGGTCTGGGAGATCCCTATAGGTAAGTGTTGGACTACATCAGGTTTGTGTTGTTAAGTAATATTGAGTCTGTCCAACTATCTGTCAGTAGTTATCCGTGGTTGATCTCATGTTTGTATTTCGACCCTTTTTGGGAAGGGTCTGTTTTAGGCTGTAGTTAAAAGAATGAATCGGCAGTAATTCGAATTATGATTATTATTATATTCATCGTGATTATTATTATTATTACAGTAGGCTAATCAATAACCAAACTGCTATAGTAGAACAAAAATGAATCAATACGGATTAGTCAGCTAGGATTTTGCTCAGTGATATTTGCGCCGTTATTGTCAAGGGTCCTCTTAAGGCTGTGTACTACAGTAACCAGTAATCATAATTATCGCAGGTGCATTCTTCTAGTAACAGCCGAAACGGGATCCTTGCCAATATTCAAATAACGCATAATAAAGCTTTGGCAGCGATATTTCGGCCCTACTTGGCAAGGGTCCTCGTCAGGCTTTAATACGAAACGTCTTCCTTGCCAAGAAGGGCTGAAAAATTAACTGAAACCAAATTTCAAGTGACCAATCCCTTTAACACCAAACTACACATACCCATAATAATGCCACATTTTTGCCTGTGAAAATCTTCGTCTCTCAGACTGCTCCCCAACTCATCCTGTACCCCGTTTCTGTCGAACGCACTAAATATCCGTTATTATTATTATTATAAGTTTGTCGCCCCTCATATTGCACAGATGTTAAAAGGCGGAGTAATTAAATGTCCATGGGCTACATTGCAAAAAGTTTCTTCGAGTACGGATTCAAGTTAACTGCAGTATTTGCTGCTGGTATTAACCTTATCTCTACTGGCCCTGGGGTATGATTAATCCGAATTTGAGACAATCTTATCTCAGTAGAGACAAGGTTAATCCCAGTAGCAAATACTGCAAGATTTTTTTTACAGTGTAATGCCACTAGAGTTCCGGCATTTGGCCTGCACGGAAGATTGCGACGAAAAATTTGGTTGATCTGTCGTTGATTTGCGCCCCGTGCCCCTTTGCCTTTGAAAACTCACGTCTGTCATACTGTTCCACCGCTTATATGTATCACACTCCTGCCAGAAGCACCGAAGGATCTCTTCTATCCCTTCGGACACGAATTGCTCCTTAATGCCATTACCGTTCTGGGATACGGGGATATCTCTTGACTGTCCCTCCCCCAAGATATAATTTTCTAGTAGACAGACTCCGAAAGGAATCCCTCGGACCATATCAAAGGATAATGCAAGGGAACTTGTTTAGTTCGCCACGTACAGGGATTAGTCCCTAAACTAGTTAGGGATAACTTATGGGAGTTGGTTAGCGTTAACTGTTACGGAGGGGGTAATTAGGTTGTCGGAAAGTATTATTTTTTTTTGCTCGGCAACGATTAGATTGCATGTTCAGTCGCTGCGCCGAAGTTTCCTTGGTCCTGAAAATCCTTGCAGATGCTACTGAGTGCAGTAAAAAAAAGTACTTTATTAAAGTTCAACCGAAAAGGGCTAAGACCCCACAGTAAAGTTACACATGAGGCATTGGCTTAAATAGGCCTGAAAACCCGGTAAAATTGCGTTACTCCGTTTGTCCGCTGTCCAGCACAGATTATGGATTTCATCTAATGAGCTTAATCTTTTGGATTTGTGGTACCTCTATGCGCCTGTCCGTCTATGCTTGAAATATTGACCCTAAAAAGGTAAGCCATTTCCGAAAAATAAGTCGGCGCTAATCGTCTTTAGTCCTGCCAATGCAGGCTTGATTTCAAATTCAAAATCAGTGTCTGGACGAATTTTGGGTTGTCTTGCAAGCATCGCACATTCTGAACGTCATTACTAGAGCCTTGGATGAAAAAATGAAAAATCCCTTAGATGTTTCAAAATGTTTCAGTGTATTAAAATATCACATGTAAAAATAAGCTGCCTTTTCAGTTAAACTCTAATACTAAATGTCTCTCTGCAATATGCTGCAGCTATGTCTTTTTGTATAGTAGAGAAATATTTGTTAAAGTTTAACCGAAAAGGGCTGAGAGGACAATCTAGTCACCAATCACTTATTCACTTAAAGAGGCTTGAAGACCCGATGAAAATGCGTTACTTCGTTGCTCGCTATTCACGAATAATCGATTTTCATATAGAGCGTGTTCCATCCTACTTACCGTAGTTAGCATGACGTCACGAATTCTGGCTTTTCGCCGTCAAGGCTGGAACGATTTTTCTATTTTTCAGCAGAATATCATGCCACGGGCGGATCCGACCAATCACGTTACAGAGATCCGTAGTAACTACGCTTACTACGCTCCCGAGCGTGGTAAGCAAATAGTTACTATTAGTTACTATTTCGAGAAGGTCTGAACGGTCAGCGTAGTAACTTTTGGTGAGGTTGGAACGGAAATAGTAACTAATAGTTACTATTTTTAGAAGGGTGGAACACGCTCATAGTGGAATTTCCCTGTCTGATTTCTGGTACCTCTATGCGCTTGGACCTGTGTTGTATGCTTGACGAAAACCATTTGCGAAAAGGAAGTGTTCACGCGCTGAGCCACCTTCCGGAAGATGATCACTAGTCATTGATAAGCCGCGTTTGTATTAAGATTCAAATTTTCAGCGTCATAGTAGAATTTGCGTTGTGAGGACGGCCGTAGAAATTCTGAACGTCGTACTAGAGCAAAATGGGGAAAATACAAAAAATCCCTTAACACAATCCAAATAATGCAGTTTATTCAGTTAAATGATGCAAAATAAGTTGGCTGTTCAGTTAAACTTTAATAAAATAGATATTCCATCAGGCCAGTCTGTCGACGAGCCATGGAAGATGGCGCTGAACCGATAAGTCAGCTGAGATTTCGGACCTTCTTGGCAAGGGTCTTCTTCATTCTGTAGCTAGAAGAACATATCGGATCACGGCCCAAGAAAATAGGAAAGTGACGATAAGACATGTCTTTTTGTTGTATGTGTTATTTTTCGGCAATGGCTTACTTTTGTAGCTGCTAAGTGTTTCAAGTATAGAGGGACAAGCACATTGAGGTACCACAAATCCGGAAGATTATAAGTTTATTCGATGAAATCGATTATCTGTGAATAGCAGACTAACGAAGTAATGCATTTTTCCGGGTTCTCAGGCCTATTAATGTGAATAAGTGAAGTGCAACTTTACTGTCGGATCTCATGCCTGTTTGGTTACACTTTTAATTGATGTTCACCCATGTCTTAATATTATCAGTCTTCTGACAGTTTGGTTGATTTCGGCACCGGGTTTTCTGTTGAAAAATTCCCATCAGAGTCTCCGGTTGACTCTCAGAGCGTGTTCCACCCTTCTAACAATTTAACCATTAGTTACTATTTTCCTTCCCGCCTCGAAAAAAGTTATTACGCTGACCGTTCCAGCCTTCTCGAAATTGTAACTATTTGCTTGCCGCGCTTGGGTTGTAGTAAGCGTGGTAACTAGGAATCTTTTTGACGCAATTGGTCCGATTAGCCCGTGGCACGATATTTTGCTGAAAATAGAGAAATGTGTTCCAGCCTTGACGCCAAGAAGCGAAAGTGTTGACGCAACGGGTACAAAGTGATAATGTAAAACAACGACATAGTTTCGCAATAATTACCAGAGTTGCATCTATGGTATTTTGATCCTGAAAAGGTAGGGATAGCTTTACAAGACCAACTGGGTTGTATAAGATAATGTTCCAAGTTTCCACCAGTCATGATGTCTGCGATTGAAAAGGATAAGTTCAACTGGCTGCAAAGTCAATTTAGTCCCTATACTTCGGATATTCTGTTTTTTTGTTTGTTCAAGGTTAAGGGATAGGCTATTATTTTGTTTCCGGTTTCCATGCCTATCATAGGGGGATAAACTTGTAAGTAAGAATCGGTTGCTAAAAGGGGTTCATGAGGGACTAGAAGCTTGTTCAAATTAGTGGAAATCATGCAGTAACTATGGTAATTACATGCGAAACCCGTTTTACACTCAGGCTCAAACACGATCAAACATGAATCTAAGATAGCTTTTGCGACACACCGCAATCACTTTCGGCGGGCTTAGCGCCGGAATCCTGTTAAAAAAAAGTCTTTAGCTAGGAGACTCTTGCCAAGAAGGGTCGGCCGTTGACTCGGCAGAGTTGAATCGACGGGACCATTTTATGATATCTCTTCGTTATTTTATTACATATCTTTCCTATACTCGCCTGTTACCATCCTCCCCCCCCCCCCCCCCATCCAGCTCCAATGAGTTGTATGTAGCAGTCCCAGTTGGCTGTATTTTGAAATACATAAAATAAATATTTGAATTTTATTATAGTATGGCTGGAAGTCTGAGCGGAATGGCCCATTCCATGTCCGGAATGGGTACCAACTGCTTTCAGCAGCGAGATTCCGCCAGTGCTTACACTCCTTACATGTTCCACGCACATGCGCACGACTCGCTGAACGCCTACAGTCACCACCGTGCTGCGGCTGCGGCTGCAGCAGCTTGTACTGTCAGCTCGCCCAACCCGGCTATCAGCAACACGTCACCCTACTCACCCAACGCTGGTAGCCACTCACACACATCTGGTCAGACAGGTGAGGTTATCTTTCTAGTTGTGCCCCCAAGGTTCGTCGTACTGTCAACACTGTCTGAGAGCAAGTCTGATATTTTGTTTGTTTGTGAATAACAAAAAGAATCCTAAACCCAGGCAATATAATTCAGTGAATTCATTGCTCTTAGAGTGTAATATTCACGATACTTACGTATAGCCTCTGAACATTCGAACCCAGTGCTGAACTTTCTATTGCGTGTTTTTTTTTTCTCTTCATTTCTGTTTTGTTTACTCCGTCTAGGTCCTCTCGGGCCAATTTTGGTGGGAAATAAATTTTTTCATTCATTCATATGGTGGATTTCCAGTAGAACGGTTTCGGGCTTTTGGAAAATTGATTCCAGATTTGCGGGATTTTCAAAATTACAGCCTAGTTCCTCTTGCACATCTAGATGAGCGTAGGGCATCCAGAAGTAAGAAGAGGTATTAGTCGTCTCTCAGGACATCATCACATCTGTCTTAAGGCGTATTCTCGCCGTTCCCCGAGGACTCGAAGGGAACGGCGAGAATAGAGGGAGTCACTCCATGCGGACTCCGCGTACAGAAACAGCGAGAACACGGGGAATGCTCCCAAAATGGGTTTTGTTAAAAAAAAATATGCAGTTGACGGAATTAGTCTGGATCCACTTGTTTATTCTGATTCTTTTTAATTATTTTTTTATTGCACCAACAACAGCAAAAAATGATTCCCCTCCGAATCTGACAGGGAGTTCTTTTTGGTCATGGTGATCATAATCGGAGCATTCCCCGTCCGCGGGGACTCGCGAGAATACGGGGAGTGAGTACCCGGGACAAACAAAAACGCGGGGACTCTCAAGTGGAGTCCTCGGGGAACGGCGAGAATACGCCTTTAATGGGCGTTTTGATGTTACGGAGATTGACCTTCTGGTTGCCACTGTAGGATGATGTTTGGTGGTATTGTTTAGCTCCAAGCGCAGTGCAGTCGAGCATCACCTCGAGAGTCTTTATAGGACAGCAAATTACATAAGACTTCGGCTGTCTTTGCCCTCTCTCCGTCCCTCTTGCCTTGGATGGCAAACTCGGCAGAAATTTGATGACCTGTCTTCTGACCAATAAATTTCTCGAAAACAACTGTCGGGAGCCTGACACGTCGCGTACAGAGACAAACACGGCAAGCAGAACAGTCAGTGTAATGGCAATAGCTTATAGAGTACATCCATGAAATGCCGAGTCTTTTTTTTTTGCCGCGTCGTATCTTTTCCGTTCTTCCTGTCCATTATGATTTAGCCAGGTGACTACGCTTCCACTTCCCTCGGTGACTCCAACGCTTAATATTTTTTTTTTTTTTTTTTTTTTCAGTGACCGACCTACATATTTAGCGTCACCTACACTTTCTTCTATCTCTACGTTTAATTTTTTATGTTCTTTCTTATTTCCTCTTTTACCCTTATTTCTCATTTTACCGTTTTCATCACATCTTTAAAACCTTAAAAATTTGTCATTACTTTTTTCTTCCTTAATATATCCTTTCCTCATTTTTTTTCACTTAAAACTTATTATTTAAAAAAAATACTATCCCTCGTTGTTTTCGTTTGCAACCAAACCAAAAAGGTTTTTTTCGAGTCTTGAGAATAAGAATCGATGAAAAGATTACTGAGGTAGAGGGAATCTATTATGGGTGCGATAATTTTTTTAAGTAATCGTTGATTTTATTTTTCTCCTTACAATGTTTCATCTTTCTCAGGCGTAATATCAGCTGGTGTCTCGGTTCCTCTGCAGATCCCAAGTCAGGGAGATTACTGGTCAAGACTGCAGTGATAAAAGACGTGATTCCTTGACGTGGGCGTATTTGGAAAGTGCTAAGAAAATGGGACGTGGCAACCCTTGAAGTCAAAGGGTCAACTCTCTTCTACCCAAGCAAAGGGAGCTTGGAACCTACCCGCCGCCACTCGCTTCTGAACCTAGAGAGATCGAATTCAAACGTGTATATTTATTGCGCAAGAACTTTTCCGTGTTTCTTAGTATTTTCAGAACCGGATAGTTCGGCGCGGCAATTGAGTAATCACGGTCATTTTCCGGGGGCTTTTGAAGACTTAAGACTTATTCCGTGCCCTCTGTTCGAGAACATCCATTTACTGCAGTGTATGGTAATAAGCACGATGGACTTAAGACGAGAAGGACGAATGTTTTTAAACCTGAGATGCCAGAGCGTTGGCACAATAGCCGCCAAAGTCTTGGGTTGGAACACTTGGTGGAAAAGAGTTTTTAAGCTCTCATTTACACACTATAGTAGCCTAATAGCCATGATATCAGTTCTTGGTAATAAGGCTTAGTTCCATTTTTTACGTAAAGATGGAATTAATACGAGGGACTTAAACCATGAAAAAGTTAATTGTTCAGACAAACTTGCTTCGAGGGGTTACTAATCCAGTAGACCGCTTCTGTCAGGCGATTGTGGTGGTTTGCGAACTATTTTCACAAGCGCATCATTGGCTGGGTTGGTTTGTGCTGCGGCAGTTTGAGCCGAAGGCCGCGGGTTCAGATCCTGCCAGAGGAGCACTTTTGTCTTTCAGTTCACTACTTTTCCAATTGCTTGGTCAGTTACAAGGGCTTTCCGCTTCTCGCCTCCCTTTGCATGGAGTCAGTGATTCCCACTGCTTCGTGTGGCACTGGGTGGAATCCTTAATGGCCAGATACAGTAGACATGCTTCTTTGAACATTGGTTAACCTTGAACACTGCCATTTCTTTCACTTGCTATGATGATCCCGATGAAAAATTTGTAGCCTGCGTAGTAGTATGGTAGTAGTACGAAAACGTTGCATGTAATACTATGTAATAGCAAAGAATACTATCATTTAATGTGCCGCAGACTGGTCCAATCTTATGTAGTAGTATCCAGTAGCATCCTGTCTTGCCATAGAAGCATCCAGTCTTGCTAATAGTAGCATATAGTAGTATGCAGTAACACGGTAGACTTGAAGTAGAAGCATGTGGTAGCATCGTTAGTACTGCATGCAAATTTTTCGTACTACTTCATAGAACTATTTTGAGATAAATTTTTCATCGGGATTGTCAACTATCAGTCAGTCAAACTAGCTGATTAAGGGTTCGTAAGACTACTTAAATGGGTGGTCTGGGTCTTCATTTTATCATTTAGCCAAAAATTGTACTGTTCGAGGTTAACTAATGTTTAACCTGTATAATAAAGTGCTTCACTCGTTAAAGTCCCTTGTGTTTGGTTTGATGTTCAGTATTCTTTATGTCCGAAGCAGAGTGCATAGCAACATCTACTGTTTTTCGCATTTACGCGTCATCTAGCGGGAAACGGCGGGAAGTCCCTTGTGATTAACCTTGGACAACATGTCATGGGCCCTTAGTGGTTGTAAGAGTCACCAAGCTTGTCAGTACATTGTATATTTGCGAAACGAGTGAAATCAGGAACGGATAATTCTTTCGGGAAACCGCCGTCTTCATTTGTATCTCAATGCAATCACCTAAACCTGCAACTTTTCTAAGCGCTTATATTTATCGGAACTCCTCGCTCTTACGTCTGTCCGCAAAACATCCATGCACTAAAATGCTGAGCGTCTGCTACTCAGTCGTAGTGCAGTAGCCGGCTTGATACTAATTCCTTGATACTAGGCTTTCTGGTTTGACTTAGTTATTTGGGGAAAATAAAAATGATATAAAAATTCTTCCTGCCAGTCTGCAGATAAATTATGCTTCCTGTTGCTAAACCGATTCGTAGGCGAATCATTTTACTCGGTGATATTTCGGCCCTTATTCTTTTCTGTTCGATAGTGCTAAAGGGATAATTCAGATGAGATCGGATCTAGCAATATTTCGGCGCCTCTTGGCAAGGGATCCTCTGGCTGCAGTTGGGGGTCAAATTGATTGGAGTTTAGATATTTAACTACAGACTGAAGAGGATCTTTGCCAAGGCAGGGCGAAATTAAAAAGAAGTTAACCCCAAGCTAAAATCCTAGGCCCTGGTAACGTTCCAAGACACACTGTCGGAAGTTTCATAACAGATAGCGTATAACACTTTCAAGAATAACACCTTTTCCCTTAGAAATAAAGTATTATGACCAATTAAGTTTACACTATTTCGTGCCTAGATCTCCAACAACACCTTCAATTGGTAAAAATACTAACGGGAACGAAAGAAACATAACAGATAACATCCCAAAGTGTTATCTGTTGAAACCGCGCATCCTTCTGTTGTCGTTATGTAACTTCTGACAGTGTAGTATTTTTACCTATTGAAGGTGTTGTAGGAGATCTAGGCACGAAATAGTAAAAACTTAATTGTTCATAACACTTTATTTCGAAGTGAAAAGGTGTTATTCTTGAAAGTGTTATGCGCAATCTGTTATGAAACTTCTGACAGTGCAATTGTCGAAAATCAGCGGTGCACGAGGGATTGCAGTTTAGATTTGTAGAGACGGTCAGAAGATGACCCCTGCCAAGAAGGCCGAAATATTGCCGAAAAAAAGTTTACCCCAAGCTGAAATTATAGCCCCTACAAGACATTTGGTCCGAAATTAGCATTCCGAGAAGGCTGAAAACCCGACTCCAGAATTATCCGATCTTGATGAAGTGTATATTATTTCTCTAGTCATCGCTTTAATATCTCTTTTCTTTCGTGTCCTGTTTATCGCCTTTGTCACTTCGTATTCCTGTACTTTGTTCACCATCACTGAGAATGCTGATCGACTTTTTACTCGTTCAGATTGTACCGTCAGTCGTCACTATTCCCTTCCACCGGTCAGGCGCTTCCGTTGTTTATCAGACTTCAGATGAGCATCGATTTGTATTACTTCATCCTTTGAAAAATCGAACCCTACCGACTCGCTGCTCTTGTCTCTTCAGTCTTCTGGCTTTTGTTATACGCCACCTGCCTTTTGTCGGTATAATTTAAATTCAGTTCATTTTCTTTATATCATTCATCCAACAAAACAACACACATAATGATCCTGTGAAGGTGATGTGGTTGTGCCAACCGTGTCCTCTGCGGGAATGCGTAACTCTTATTCACTTGAAACCAACGATAACCTAGTTTCTTTTTAAAGGCCCTCAGCAAATTTCTAATTCTATTCAAGCTAAAAACAAGGTCGATGGCTGAGCAGTGGGTATTCTCGAAAGTTAAAAGCCTTGGATCGATATCCCACAATCTCCTTTCTCTGAACTCCAAGGCAGTCGCTCATACAGACAGGTTTGACTTTTTAATTCGTCGACAGGCATCACAATTCACAACAGACGCTTTGCTCCGCCCTACAGCAGTCCTATCTCATCCGTGGTTTCAGTTTAGCCCAGAAGCCGGTGTCACCTGCCCTTTCAGTCTTTGTGATTTTCGGTAATTTAAGCGCAGCTTTCTTATTTTAGACCCGAAAAGTGCATTCAGCAATGGCCCCACGTAACTTGAGAGAGAGAGAGAGGGGGGGGGGGGGGGGGGAGGCTTGATATTATAGGAAAGGATTTTTGTAGTATACCCTATCTCATTTGGGAATATTTAGAAAGCCAAGCGTAGCTGTAGTAAAGCTCTCATTGATGTAACAGATGTAATAATGTAACTGCAGCAAAAGGGCTTTCGCCTCTATAAATTTCTCGAGACACTATGACCACTAAATTGAATGTCAGCCAGGTGACGATCCACTCCTGCTTTGAACTGATTAATATTTTCGAGTAATGTAGTCAGCCATAGACAATAATCATATTATTTATCATGTCCAAAGCTTTGCTAAAAGTTAGTCATTTCCCAACAGCATCTGTGTCTCAATCCTGCTTTCCGCGAAACTCTGGTCCCGCTCCACGAACATCTTTGATCTTTCCTTTCTGAAACGGTTTCAACGAAACGGCACGGCTTTCTGTTTCGAGAGAACCGCCAAAAAAAGCCCTAAATCAGCAGTCGAATAGCTTTCTAATTTTTGAGACAACACATGTAGTCGAATAAGCAATCGACAGTCCGAGTGTAAACATAGATTTACGATCTGCGCAAATCAGCAATCGACATTTTTTTTTCGAGCTCAAAAGGCTTAGTCTAAAAAAAAAGCACACTCTTCTTTCTGGAACCTACTTTAAATTTTAGCCCGCTGCTTTTCCTCCTGCACTTAGTCACTTTTGCTCTTACAAGGCGATCGTCGCCCATCAGTGTTGCCAAGTGTGACACTTTTGGTGCATTTTGACACTTTTTGCCCCTGGGTGACACCATGACACTTTTTCTCTGAAAGTGACACCTTTTCTTACGAATGAAACTTTAAAAGCCTTTTTTCATTTACTTTACTAAAGTGACGGATTACCGCCCCCAAAACATGTACTTTACTTTAATTTAGTACACAAAACAGTCTGAAGCCTTAAATAAAGCTCATTTCCGATAAAATTTGTTACAAAACTGTGATGTAACAGTTAAGAAATGTTTGGAAAATGTTTCAGTAATTACCAATTATTCGCATTTCGCGCATTGTGCAGCGGAATAAACAAAAAGATAGAGGTGTCAAAAAGCACCTTTTTGTCAGCAATTGTGACACTTTTATGAGTCAAGCTCTTGGCAACCCTGTCGCCCATGCCCATGCCATACTCCTACTTTCTATTCAACCCCGTCCCCGGTAACACTGTCTTTATAATTCTTTCTTTTACCAGCTCTCTGACGTAACTCGACACAATCAGAGTCTAGGACTCTAGGGTTGACCAGTAATAATCCCGAAAGTAATTTTTCCAGCTAAAACCCTTACACCCCCTTTCTTTCCCCTTTTGTCTTCGCTCCTACCTCGGCTTTCGAATTTTGAAAAGCCAAGGGTTTCTGGTTTTACATGTCTTCCGATAAATGCAGTAAATGTCAAGAGATTTGCCCTTAAAGGGCAATCATCCCCCCACATCACCTCTTTCTCTGCCTTGCTTTCTATTTAACCCCGCTGCCACCAAAATTGGTGGCCTTTCTTTCCAATGACAAAAGCCTGCCCCCGGCATTTTAAGACTTAATGATGGCTATTCTTGTAATCGATACAGGCGAATAATCGGAAGTGCAGTGTGGTGAATCGTTTCGATGGAGGGATCATCGTCTTTTAGGGAACGGAAATGGGGATATCTGGGAACGGAGGGGATCTGCCTCCGGCTTCAAATGAACGACTACGAGGGGGGGGGGGCTGTAATCTTCAGGAATGATTTGAACCAGAAGAGGATGCTTCTTTGTAAACCTCTCTAAATTTCGGTTTTGTTTCTGGCCTCTGAAACAAGCAAATGAGAACGATAAATTGATAGTATTTAATATCTGGCAGGTGTTTCAGCTTGCGTCTGACACCCAGAACGAAATCAGATTATTTCTATATTTCATTTTCATCTGCTGGAATATTTCTGATGGCCATGCAAGCAATACCATCTCTGACGCCGTAATTTGATGTCTTAATCTGTCAAAACAACTGAGGAAAAAATGCACATTGTGTCGCTCTAATTTGGCTTGACTTTAAAGTTGTTGTTTGCGCTAATCCCTGTCCACACATATTTGCTAGGTTTTAATTTCATCATTTTCTTCCGACCTGTCAAAGTAAGGCGAAGGCCTAATTAACATAGATACTGTACATCTAATGTGCAGATTCTAGAATACTTCTGATTTTGGACACATGGGTAATGTCTATAAGAGCGATATATCGGAGTGTGATAAAGGCTGAAGTAATACAAAATCACAAGAGGCTATTGTGGAATTGAATTCCTCTTCTTCTTCGCATTTCTCTGTGTTTCCAATCACTTGCGTTTCATTATTATTTAGTGCATTCACAAAGTTGAAGCTGTTTTAAGTGTTACAAATAATGTTAGTGTTTATTGCGTTCCAATAAAATACTGGAAAACCTGAAAGGACTATTTTCGGATTGTCTGTAGAACCTCTACTCCTAGAACGCCCCCCAAACCGCCGCCATCTACGAAGGGCGACCAAACACGCCCCCGGTTGAAACAGAAATGTAATCATAAAAAAAGGACTTGCAGTATATTTTCGGATGGCAAGCTTTTTTCTCGGGCCTGCATCCTTTCATTTCTGATTTGTAATTTTTTGGCTATATTAATTAATCTCACCACACGACCAATGTTGGGACAAGCGGGGAGGAGAAGCCCCCCCCCCCCACCTAATAGTGACGCCTCTGGGACAAGTACTTCAATTTGCTGAACTTTATTAGAGCTATATTTCAGCCCTTCTTGGCAAGGGTCCTCTTCAGGCTCACAGCTCCAAGTTGCCAAGAAGGACCAAAATATAGCTCTATAGAATCAGTGACGTATCCGTTTTATACTATCAAATATGGAATGTAAAATTTCGATAGGTCGTGTGCCTGAAAAACAAGGCGATTTTTCCTAGAGACATATTCTGTCGGGGGACATCTTCAACTGGGGGTCATTCCCATCCTTTTTTTTGTCCGCGACGTGAGACGACTGACACATTTTTTTAAATATTCATTTTATTGCGCACACACAAAAGTAAAAATTCTAGACCTTACGTCGTCAGGTACCACAATAAACACAAAATCGAAAGACAGAAAAAACGGCTCCTCACCCCGAGATCAGAAACGAGGGGTTGGCCACTAATCCTAGATGTTGTACCGTTAATCGGCCAATGTAAACCCTCGATCGAAACACTGCAAATAAAGACACACTAGGCTGAGTATAGTATATAAACTGATTCATTTCCAGGGCAAAAATACGCCCTATCTCCCACAAACTCAATTTGAAGACCGACGGCGAAACAATCGAGCACAGCAAGACCGAGGCGGAAGATGAAGAGACCGAGCAGAAGAGACCGAGCGGAAGAGACCGAGGCGGGACACAGCTGCACTGTCAGAATTCTGATAACATTAAACATTAGATATTGCGTTCTGACGAATGTCAAGAAAGGTTATGTTGTTAACCCTTTTGCGAAGCACAGTACTTAAAAAGGGCCATAATACAAATATTATCGGCAGTAGACGTGAGATTTAACACAAAGATGTGTACCATGCGATAAATGTTATCAAAGTTCCGACAGTTTGGTTGATTTTTAACGTAAAAAATAACCGATATGTTTACAGGACGGATTTTACATTGCAAAATTCCTATCAACATACCTGGTTGACTCTCAATGCCGAAAATCCATACGAGTACCCGGATGTCACAAAACCTGTATAACACTCAGCCACAAACACAATCAAACGTATAGACGAGTTTTTGCAGCATTATGCAATCACTTTGTGGTGGGGCGAAGCGAATCGGGAATCCTGCCGGAATCCTATCTCAAGAATCCCTTTTTCATTTTCATTTTCTACGCGTAAAAATCCAAGGAAACTTAGGTGCTTTAAGGTTGGTATTATTCTGTTCGAACGATTTTCCAAGTTATGCCATGTTTCCTAATTTACCACACCTTTTTACCCGAACTTGCAATTTTCTACGCATTTGTTTTACATCACAGCTCTTATGTTATCATTATTATTATTTATTTGAATCCTTCAAAATTGAAGAGTAGTGTATAAAAAGGAGCAACAACATGTCATGTCAACCAAACCCCGACACACTTACATACTAATAAACAGCTGACCGCTAAAGATAAATTAGCCTACTAAACCTACAACGAACTACAGTGAAAAAAAAAACTAAGTTCAGAATAAACATGTGTTGTGATGTTTAATTATTCTCTTTATTTTAGGTTTTACTCGAGCTTGCAACTCCTCCATTTGCTTTTATATCATAACTCCAAGTTGTGAGTTATGATCATTATTTTCCCTTTATCTTTCTTGCTTATTACTCCGTACCACCAGTTGCCCACGAGCATCACTTTTCAATCAAATGATGCTTTTCCTATTTCCATAAAAAAAACCAACTATAAAAGCAATGTCGTAAGACAAAATTAAACTGAACTTTCCGGTCTCAATATTGGTGAATTTTAACGGCAAAAATAGTTTCTGTCCAAAAACGGGCCCCGGATAACTGCGTTCCACTTATGATAAGCGTTACTGAGAAGTGGGGGCAGGGACTCGCTACGCTCGTTTGGTATTTTTTAACATAAATATATTTATCTATTTGTTTAAAGGACACCTGAACAATGAAACCATACTTGAACACACCATGGAGAATGCATTTACAGACATGGCTACGGAGAGCATTCTTCTCCTGAGCGTGACATTTTCAAAATAGGGATGTTCGTTCCTGGAGGTTTGCACATGCAGATTCTAAGACAAAAAGTGCAATTCATTCAAATCTTGCACAGCACTGGCCGGATCGTATTGGAATTTCTTCTAGATATACGTTTGGGCTTGACTGGTTAAAAAATATTCCAGAAGCAGGGTTGATTGGAGACATCTGTTCATTTCTAAAACTTTTCGGTACTGCAATAAGGACAGATGCAAAATGGAGCAAAAATCATAGCTTGGAAACACCATTTCGTATTTGAATTGGGTTTTCTGCATTCAATGTTAACGGAAGTCATACAGATATGGGTGATACTTGGTAGTCTTCATTCAGGTGTCCTTTAAGATGATCCCGGCTTCTTGGCGGCGGAGGTTTTCGATTTTCCCAAAAATAATCTACAGGTCTTCTCTCTCTTGCATACGCCACTCTCAAATCGATGCAAGAAAGGATTTGTCCTTCGGCCCTTCTCTCGTTAGACTCCGAAGAAGCGGCGTTCTTTCGGCGCCGTCGGGGCTCGACGGCATCGGGAACTGCCGTCGGTAGAGTGGCGCATTCCGCGAGTTCCTAAACCACGGCAGCTGCGGCAGAGGGGGTTCAGGGAATGGCGGCTTCTTCCATTCACGCGCCGCTTGGAACACAATAGATAGAACAACTAGGCCTCCCCAGATTCCAAACATGAGCTGATCTAAAAAAGAAAGAAGTAATGTTATGAAGATCATCACGCATATTCATTATAATTACGACGCTACCTCTCCCAGACAACCCTTCCCGAAAACTTTGATATATGAGCATCTTTAATATATTTTGAATGGACGAATTTAATCCCAAACAAGAGCTGAAAGCTCATATGGCACTTGTAAGCTCACTAGCATGAATTTCAGCTTTAGGGTTGTGGTTGGGTCCTGAGAACCGAGGTCTTTCCAAATATCAAGTTTCATTAAGATCCGATTCCCCATTCAAAAGTTATAAATACGTAAATATTCCGGATTCCCCCTCCCTTCACTCCCCCCGCGGTGGTCGGATCGGGCAAGTGACTATTTCCAACTTAGTCTGGTCCAAACAGGATCATGTGCTCATGGCGATCGTGAAAAAGTAAATTTTGCTTAAAAGTATTTTTTGTACTTTGCGGGTAAGATGAGTTCTTTAAGGGATGGTCTGATCGGAGAGTGACGATGTCTAAACCAATGATGTCAAGGTTCTAATACTCCAGCATAGTTTTGTCGTCCTAGCACATCTGGAAGTACCTTAACTCACGATCACCGGAATTCCGGACGCTCCCTACAGCTCCCCCCCCTCGGTACCCGAAATACGGTCCGATTCTGTCGCTGATGCACCTAGGACTTGTGCCTGTACTTCCCACCAAGTTTCATCCTGAGCGCTCCACTCTATGCGTGTAACAAGATGTCCGGTTCTCCCCTCAGACCCCCCCTCCCAGTTCATCGGATCCGGTCCGGACTTGAAATGGGACATGCTGAGACATGAGGTCTTTCAAGATATCAAGTTTCATTAAGATCCGATTACCCATTTGAAAGTTATGCATGCTACTAATTTCCGGATTCCGCCGTCTCTCCCTCCCCCCACGATAGTAAGATCAGGCAAGTGATGTTTCCAATTTAATCTGGTCGGGTCCCTGAGATGCCTGCCGAGTTTTATCGTCCTAGCCCACCTGGAAGTACATTAACTACGGATCGCCGGAATTCCGGCCCCCCCTCCAACTTCCCCCACAGTGTCCGAATCCGGTCCAGTCCTGTCAGTGATGTATCTAGAGCGTGTGCTTGTTCTTCGCACCAAGTTTCATCCCTATCACTCCACTCTGAGAGTTTCACACGATTTCCGGTTCTCCCCTCCGACTCCCCCCCCCCCGATTCGTCGGATCCGGTCCGGACTTGAAATGAGACACCTTAGACACGAGATCTTTCCAGATATCAAGTTTCATTAAGATCCGATAACCTGTTCGAAAGTTATGCATGTCCCTATTGTCCGGATTCCGCCACCTCCCCCTCCCCCCACGATGTTCGGATGGAGCAAGTGACTATTTCCAAGTTAGTTTTGTTGGGTCCCTCGTACGCCTGCCAAGTTTTATCGTCCTAGCCCACCTGGAAGTACGTTAACTACGGATCGCCGGAATTCCGGAACCCCCCTCCAACTCGCCCACAGTGTCCAAATCCGGTCCAGTTCTGTCAGTGATGTATCTAGAGCTTTGCTTGTTCTTACCACCGAGTTTCATCCCGATTGCTCCACTCTGACAGTTTCACATGATTTCCGGTTCCCCCCTCCGACTCCCCCCCCCCCAGATTCATCGGGTCCGGTCCGGACTTGAAATGAGACATCTGAGACACGAGATCTTTCCAGATATCAAGTTTCATTAAGATCCGATCACCCGTTCGAAAGTTATGAATGTCCCTATTTTCCGGATTTCACCACCTCCCCCTCCCCCCACGATGGTCGGATCGGGCAAGTGACTATTTCCAACTTAGTCTGGTCGGGTCCCTAATATGCCTGCCAAGTTTCATCGTCCTAGCACATCTGGAAGTACCCTAACTCGCGATCACCGGACTAACCGACCGACCGACAGACAGACGGAAAAGTGATCGGTATACTGCATCAGGATACAATAGTAGTGTGACGGTAGTGTCATAATATAATAAATGTGATTATGTTCACAATAGCATTACCAGATCCCAAATATGAGCTGATCTAAAAAAGAAAGAAGTAATGTATTGTGAAAATAATACACATTTATGATAGTTATGACGCTACCTCTCCCGACAAACCCTTCCCGAAAACGTGGGTCAGATATAAAACATATATAAGCATATTTAATATATACTGAATTAATAAATTTAATCCCAAAAAGCCGGTTTAGGATAAGCAATTCGAAGTCCGGATTTGGCGCAGCCCTACCGAAAAATCGGCTTTTTTCGCGCCGCCTTGCGAACAGTTTTCTGGTTCTGTGGGGAATTGGCTTTCAAAAGAACCGTGGTACATATAATGCCAATGTAACCTACTTCCGTATTCGCCCCATCCATTCTTAAAGTTTAGCTGAAAAGCGTGCTTATTTTTATTTCTTGGATTTGAATATACTAAATTATTTTTGACTCTACTAAGAGATTTTATTTCTTTTTTCATCTTTGTCTCTAGTGGCGATGTTCAGAATATTCACTGCTGGCCCGACGAGACAAAGTTCATCCAGACGCGGGGAATTTGAATTTCAGGAAATGCGTGCATTTCAATGACAAATTAAGTAAAAGCTCAGGAAATGTTCACTTCCAGATTGCAAGGTCGCTTCTGTAGTTTCTCATGTGACACAAAATAAATTTATTTTTCGGCAATCCTTTGCGTGTAGGTGCTGAATATTCCTAGCATATAAGTACAATCACACAGAGGAGCCACAAATCCGACAGAAAAAGTTCATTGGATTAAAACTTATTATACGAATAGCGGAGCAACGAAGTAACGCATTGTCATCGTGTCTTCAAGCCTATTTACGTTCGAATAAGTGATGGGTAACTAAAGTGCAATATCTCAGCCCTTTTCAGTTAAACTTTAAACCAGGAGGTCCGAGTACAATACGGCGCATTCTAACCGTCCTAACCAAAACTCACTGATTTTCACACTTGCCTTGTTTCCCACATGCTCCCGTCGTTTTATTTTTTTGCGAGAAGCTCGCTCGTCAGTTAAATCGGTTACGTAAATTTTCCTATTTTTTGCTAAAAGTCAACGGGCCTTGAGAAAAGGCTTAAAACAGCCGACGCCGTGGGTAATTTGTTGAGATCAGAGCCTGATTTGAAAGAATTCAACAATTTTCGAATATCGAATACTAGAACATAAACATTAAATAGTGCGAGGTGTGCTTTAATCCAAAATTCTTCCAGAAAAGAATTACAACTGCTTTCAAATTTTTGGCTCACACCACATTTTTGCCAAAATTTCCGTGATATCCTATCAACAAAATGTACATGACGGAGCTAGACTCTACGACCTCTCACAGCTCCCAACCGGATACTTATCACCCCAGGAACCCCAATTCCTGATATCTGCCATCGCTCTTGGCTACCGACCACAAGTCACGGCCCATTTGACCCATCCCACTTTATGAACTTCCGAGGGCCAATGAAGCAGAAAGCCTCAACTGATGGACCATAGTTTCCAATGTTTCCGGCACATATCCATGCCAGGATACTTACTCTCTGGAAGATCGTTTTGCCGCAAGTTGCTTATTGTTGATTATGTGCACACATAAAGAGGAGATACTTCTATCAATGAGCTGAAAAACTGTCCGACGGTTTCTCTAAAGAACAGGACTTACTGAGATAGGGCGAGAGCAAAAGCAGTTGCTCTAACAAGTTGGTCAGACTCTGCAATATCGACGAATCGACAGGATATAATCCACGACTATGATACACTGTCAGAAGTTTCATAACAAGTAACACTAGGATGCGCAGTTTCAACAGACAATGCGTAACAGATAACACTTGGGATGTTATCTGTTGTGTTTGAAAACGTTATGCATGAAATGTTATGCACAACAAGCTTTGTTAGGAAGAGCAAAAAAAGCATCTACTGACTTTATTCTTTATCGTCATGATGTCGGAAAACTCAGCAGATACTTTTTGGCGGTTTTTCGGTTCTTCCTGATGGTAACGCTTATTATGCAGAACATTTTGAAACACAACAGATAACATCCGAAGTGTTATCTGTTACGCATTATCTGTTGAAACCGCGCATCCTTGTGTTATCTGTTATGAAACTTCTGGCAGTGTACCACTTTCCCCCTACTGCTTCCCCTTCATAATAAATAAGCCAATGTAGGGTTCAAATTCCTTTCTTTAGAAAAAAATACTCCCTAATCTAAACGTCACGGAAAAAGACCCCGGACTGCCCCCCCCCCCCCCCCCGAGATGTATGAATAAACGGTCTTTATCCATAGGCTGGGTATTATTGGGTGAGATTTGACGATGTGACACTAACAAGGCGTTAGTGCACACGATAGATCTCACTTGATTTGGTGCCAAATCGGTCACAGGATACCTATGACACAGCAAATTTGTCCGTTTATCTGTCCAGCTTCATTTCTTTGGTTCGTTTTTGCATAGAAATACCAGTTCGATCAAAACCTGTGAAAACTTTAGTCCGTATCCAAACCTTTAGCCTACTATTTAATCCTAATCTCTTGTTTAGCTTCTGCTTTATGAGGGAGGGATACACATTTTTGGGCTATACAAAATTGGGAAGCTGGCTAGTTTAGGTATGGCACATGAGGTAGATTTGTTTTGCTTATTTTTGGTTTAAGTTAAGGTAAGTTAGGAAAAAAGGTTTCTTTATTGGATTGTATTACTGAAAATGTATTTATTCTGGAATTTATTTATTGAAAGTTAGAATTGTAGCATTAACCATGGCCCATCAGGGCTTTTACGTTAGTAAATATCATACCCGAACCTACCAGTCTGCTGGGGCTTAACTTCAAGACGAGTAGTATTTGAGACTCAGAACGGTCTTCTGATCCATACCAGTACACTTCAAGGAAGAAAGGAAATAAGCCCGAAGGAAGAAATTCATTATCTGATAGAATATAACATCATAGTATGAAAATATTCGCAAGAATAAACTGTTTGCAACTTGACATCTAAATCTTTGGATTATGCCATTCTTAATTTTTCACCGACGATACCGTTTAGCTCATTGAGGAAATTTAGGAATTTGGAACCTGAAGAAAATAGTGAAAAACGATGGGCAAAGGGTAAGAGACTCTGCGATTAACAAACCCGAAGGAAGTGCATCTACTTGTAGTTTTTTAGTCGTAGATACCTGGGTGGAAGGAAAAGTTTATGTGATATCTAGGAAATTTTGGGCTAGTCATTAAATGTTTGTGGAACAATATCCAAGAGTGAAAGATGCCTTTTGGAATGACAGGTGTCAGTGATGCGATAAATTTGTCTGTCTTGTTCTTATTATGTCTGTGTTGTTATTGTTATGCGTGCAGGCTAACCTATAAGTGGAGTTTTGGTGAAAAGATTATATGTCCCTGGAAACTTCCTTACCGAAGATGCGGTTGATACTAATCGACTAATAGTTACAATTGTATTATAGATAAGATTTTTAACAGTATGATTAGGATCTGACGTGACACAACGTCGGATCTCAGGTGTCAAAGACAGGATGAGAGTACGCTTAAAAACCTAAGGCGGCTATAAGCTACCTTAAACTCATGTCACGTTACCGTGTTCCATCTCCCCATTTATTAGGGGTTTATGTATCTTTTATCAGTTCTAACTGAATATGGACGTCCGGTTTGGGATTTTGTCTGACCCAACAACATCAGATTTTTTTGAGAGGATACAGTATAGAGCGTTGCTTGTTACATCTAAAGCTCCAAAAGTCCCAAGCGATCTGAATCAGATACCCATTCATGCCGCCGACTTCAACTTTGTACGAAGTTCGGTACATGTATAATCCAAAACCCATTTCACCGCGACATCCTCCCCCCCCCCCGAGTTCGTCTTCCTCGTCAAGCTGCCAAGCCCGTGCCTCGTTCAGAGCCGGTAGTAGCTTTGCGAACAAGGTATGCTCAGAGTCTCGTCCCCTCGTTTGTCCGATCATACAACTCGGAGCGCATCTGAACGTTAATTCTTTTTTAAATTTACATTTCCTTACTTGTTGTATATTATGTTATTGACCATATTTATGATAACAGATCGGTATATAAATGTCGCACATTTGTATATACATGTAGATTTTTCTTATGACAAAAAAAACCCATCAGCTTGTCAGTTATGTGTTTTTAGATTAAACTGAACTGAATTGAATTATACAGGGCCCAGCCAGCACATGACACTCTTCATTCTTTTCTGGCCGATGAATGAACAATTGTATATTGTATTTGTTGTGTTTTATTTAATTTTTTATTTTATTCTACATACCCCGCTTTTCAAATGGCGGGTCAGAAATAAATTACTTACTTACTGAAATAACTTACTGAATAATCCCAATATCTCAGAGCTACAGGCGAATGCCTTTTCTGTTGCATTACATTTTTGTTACTTCCTTCTTCCGTCTCATTTTAGGACAAATAACTCTACCAAAATCCGGCGGCAACTGGAAATACGCCAGAGCTACAAATCTCTTGCACAGGCAGCGGTAGAAGCTCTATGTCTCACTCCCCACACAAACGCACTGAACCAGTGAAGCAGAACGCGTATTAGTCCAGTATCCACGCAGAGGGAAGGCAGAGTGTGTGGTAAGAAGAATATTTGTATTTTTGGGATAATCGCGGGATGACAATGAGTGGGAAAAAGGAAATCTGTTTCCCGGGAGGATGCAGATGACGTGGGATAAAGATCTTAGAAATGATGGCCGACAGTGAATCAATCATGTGATAAATGAAAGAAAGGACCCCTCGCACTATGTACTCTTCAACTCACAGTATTTTAAAATATTTGAATACTTTAAAACTAGGCTGCGCTTTCAACAAATAACCCACGGTTTTGGCTGTTTTAAGCCTTTTCCGAGACCGGTTGACTTGCAGCGAAAACAGGGAAACAATTTACATAACCAGTTTTCTGATGGAAAAACTTCTCGCAGACAACCGTCGACAGCGTGATACACATGAAGGTAGCAAAACTCCGCAAGTGAGAAAATCAGCAAGAGGGGTCAGAATATACCGTACGAAACTGGGGTCTCCAGGTATAGAAATATATGGAGTGATTATGGAAGTAGGTTGCGTTAGTATTCTAGGTAAGACAGGTCCTTTAAAGAACAAAAGACAGCGGAAATGGTGTTAAGTTTCGTTTACATAAAAAGTTTTCATCCCAGTGAAGTTTGGAAAGTGAACTGTTTAGACGAACTTGCATCGAGTGTGACAAAGTTAGTTTCCGAACTACTCATGATTTACCTTCTGTTCGATAAAATCACAATAGTTAACTTTCCTCGATCTCGGTCAACATCTAAATAACAATCTAGACGGCCATTTAAAAATATCAACCTCGCTCTGCTCTGTGGAACATAGGATTAAAGTTTAACTGAAAAGCCAACTTATTTGTGTGTCATTTAACTGAACACACTGAATAATTTGGATTCTGCAAAGGGATTTTTTTGTTTTCCATTATCTGCTCTAGTTATGACGTTCAGAATATCTGCGGCCGTCCGCACACAGTAAATTCTACTATGACGCGGGAAGTTCTAATCAACGCGGCTTTTCAGTGGGCAGTGGTGAGATTGTGAAGATTACTTTAAAAAAACATAAGTCTTTCTCGTAAGGCATACAACAAAAATACATGCGCATAGAGGTACCACAAGTCACACGGATCTTCCACTATTTGAAAATCGATTATTCGTGAACGGCGGAACAACGAAGTAACGCATTTTCAGTGAGTTAAGTGAATAAGTGATGGGTAACTAGATTGCCCTATCCCAGCCCTTTTCAGTTAAACTTTAAAGGTTAACTTCCAACACCTAGGTCGATATCGCAAAATAACATCTACCGAGCAGAAGGCGAGGTTAATATTTTTCAACCAAGATGGAGGTATGTTAACTGTTATGATTTTTGTCGAAGGGCACGACTGCTGCATGGCGAACTTTTATTTTATTTATTTATTACCCGCTTCTTGGGTACAGCGGAGTAAAAAATACAAATAAAAAGTAATTTAATTTTTTCTGAGAAGTCACAATTGTCCGCTTAGAGACATTCCCTTTGTGATAAGAATCCCTCCCTTTTCCGCTAATACGGATTGTCACGATATAATTATTTGGGTGCACAGGAAGCTACGCATCACAGACCTGTTTGAAAAAAAATATTTTAAAAGAAATGCTGTTACACTGTCAAAAGTTGCATAACAGATAACACGAGGATGCGAGGTTTCAACACATAATGCATAACAGATAACACTTTGGATGTTATCTGTTGTGTTTCAAAATGTTATGCATAATAAGCGTTACCATCAGGAAGAACCGAAAGCCGGCAAAAAGTATCTGCTGAGTTTTCCGACACCATGACGATAAGGAATAAAGTCAGTAGATGTTTTTTGGCTCTTCCTAATAAAGCTTGTTATGCATAACATTTCATGCGTAACGTTTTCAAACACAACAGATAAAATCCGAAGTGTTATCTGTTACGCATTTTCTGTTGGAACCGCGCATCCTCGTGTTATCTGTTATGAAACTTGTGACAGTGTAGTTTCGGATATGCTTACCGTAGTACTGGAAAGGAGGATCCAGGATGACAAACTGATAACCAGGAACTGTCGCCCGTCGAAAAATGTTGAAAAGGATATAGGCTAAGGTACTGCCGTATGCGTGTGCAATCGGGGCTACCATAAGGAAGGAGCCAATTATTGCGCATGCCAGGATGTTCGCCTAAAATGGAATGAGTCAAACAGAAGTAAAAGACCCAGTTTTAATTTTGAGAAAAAAGATGACCACCTTTTAAAAAAAAAGCTTCGATAGCCCTCCAAACCCACAACCTGTACCCATTTTTTAACAAGTGAATAATATAGTGCGTAAATAAGTGTAACTTAGCTCTCGAAATCGTGTGTATTTTTTATAATATTTATGTGTCACTGAATGGACTAGATGGTTTAGGCATAGTTCTGTTTTATACATTATTTTGTACTCCTCAGTTCTGAGAGAAATAAATGAATGAATAAATAAATAAATAAGAAGCACAAAGAATTCAAGTCATTATGAAACAGAAAAGACTATCGCCTCTAAATTTCATTTGTTTCAGATTTCATTTGTTTAGGCTATTTGGCTAAAAAGGTGATCGACAATCCAAAAATTTCGTAAAAAGGCTGACAACATTCTTCTTATCACAAAATTTTTCCTTTTTTCACAAAAACGCGCCCTGATTAGTTTGTTTATTTTGAACTTTGTTTTTTCTATTGTAGCTCGTTTTAGATTTAGTAAGCTAATTTATTTTTAACGGTCAACTGTTTATTAGTATGTAAGTGTGTGTGGGTTGATTGACATGTTGTTGTTCCTTTTAATACACCACTCTTTAGTTTTGAAGGATTCAAATAAATAATAATGATAATAATAATAACTGATTCAATAACTCTGAAAAACTGGGAGTAATCATACTTAGCACACTTGAAAATCTTATCTTTGTCACGGTGTTCAATCGCTTAAAGCAGAACTGAAACCTGATATTGTTCCATTATTTTCCTTATCAACATTAAGCGCAATAACCTAATTTCGATTTTCCTTTAACAGTATTTTCATGCTTTTGCTCTCGAGCCAAATCCAATGTTCCATGTAGAGATTTTTCACAAGTCGTTTGTGATTAGTTCAGTCGAAGGTACGGACTGTACAAACCAATCAGAGACAACGTTTGTTGCCAATTTTAGTCGAGATTGCGCGTAATAGGTAGTGTGCTTCCACAGTGGGGAGACACTGCGAGAGTTAGTCGTTTTCTATAAATATGTTTTTCCGGGGAATCTGAATCTGAACAAGAATGCAGCGATCTGTAAATCAATAGTTGAGTTTTTATCTCAATTCTCTACACGATTCTCTTCTACATTCTTCTATTTCGCGTTTTAAAGCATTGAGATGAAGCCAATTCTCCTTTACTCCCCTTGCTTGTCTTGCGTTTCTGTCAAAATCGAGAACGCGGAAAGCTTTGCAATTCTGCAGGATAGAGAGGTTGCTTCGATAGTCACTGCTAGATTCTTGTTCACCTGATTGACCTGACAAAGGGCGGATTTTCAATCCGTACCCACTTAAACAACGCTAGATTAACAAATTATCCAGCGGATGCAACTAAAAGATATGTTAACTCGTTTGTGCCGTACTTTGTTCGTTCGTTTAATAGTTCTTAGTCGTGTTTATCTGGTATTATTTGTCATTTGTCATTGGCCATTTTATTTCCCGCTGAAAGTGTTAGGTTGACTTACCTTTGCTACCTATCTTTGCTATTATTGTTCAATAAACGATATACATATATATATAAACATGTATTAACGGGTGACCTAATAAATTGCTGCTAATAACTGAGAAGCGAGAAGGGCAAAAACGGTAACTGGTACGAGAATCCAAAAGAGAGAGATGAGAATTCAGATAAAATAGGCAACTGATCTGTCAGGCGGATCCGTGAATAAACGATTCAAGATGGGACGGGTTAAGGCACAAAAGGAAAGAAGGATAGCATGCAAATGTATATTTTGCCTGAGAAGGGTTCAAATAAGCACACCTCTAACAAAAGGGAGACATCTTACCGGCCAAACAATCATGATCAAGAAGAGGGGCAGAACTAGCATACAGGAGACGAAAGAGGCCCAGAAGTTAAAGTCACTGACGAGGTACTCGAAGTCTGAAAGCGAGGATACATTTGATTTAATCACTTGACCTCACTAGTGTTATTTGCATAGTTTGATAGATACTTCAGGCTGCAGAGGCCAATAGCCTCTTTGAGATGAAAATCAACCCATCATATTGCAGTTGCCAAATACTAGAGGAATCAAAAACATGTCTGACATAATACAGCCACGCAAAAGGGTGTAATTGGTGTAAAACTGAAGTCTGTTTCATTACATAAATCAAAAACCACAAACTCGGAAGCGATGGCGCGTCCCATTTGGTAACTCTTTATTCTTGAGGTATTTACATAAAGTAAATCGTAAACACTGTCCTCTGGGCTTTAAACGGTTACGCCATCTAAGTTTTGTTTTAGCGATGCGTTCGTCTTGGCGAGGCTCCTCTTCAGGCCTGTGACCACGACCTCAAGCTAAGGGGCTGGCGACTTGTTACACACATTGGCAATGGTCTTTCAAAAATACAGTGGTTGAGCGCTGGAAAGCCCTTCCATCTGAACTATTCTGAGTATCCAAGACCTATGCTTCCCACGCAGCCCACTAAAGGTGTGTTCTCACGGAACGGCGAGAATGGAGGGAATCAATCCCCGCGGACTCCGCGCACAGAAAAAGCGAGAACACGGGGAATGCTTCCAAAATGGATTTTGTTCGAAAGAAAAATATGCAGTTGACGAAATTAGTTTGGATCCACTTTATTTTTGGTTTTGTTTATTCTGACTGTTTTTAATTAATTTTACATTGCACCAACATCAGCAAAAATTGATTCCCCTCCGAATCTGAAAGGGAGTCCTTTTTGATGACGGTGATGATAATCGGAGCATTCCCCGTCCGTGGGGACTCGAGAGAATACGCGGAGTGAGTCCCCGGGAGAAACAAAAACGCGCGGACTCCTCAAGTGGGGTCCTCGGGTAACGGCGAGAATACGCTTTAAGGTCGGGACCAGAGTAAAACACTAGGGAGTAGCGCCAAGACTTGACAAAATTTTTGACACACTCGTAATGGAGACTAGCACCACTAGCGATATAGAACGTCCCTACTGAAACTCAATCAGTCTTTCACCAGCGCTGTCTCCGATAACTTCATATTCTGACCATAGCAAAAAAATGATACAGCCTCCATTGTTTCCTTGGTGTGTGCAGACCTCACCTTTGCTTTACTAAAAATTTCTATACCCGAAAGTTTTTCTCGCTTTAAGTGCTGCAATCGCAGTGGGTGGCGCTATGAGCATGGCCCGTTTGCAAAGCATGGAAAGCATGGGTATTGGCGCTACTCCCTAGTGTTATTTTGCTCTGGTCGGGACATTGAAAGCGAGACAAATTTGCGGGTTTAGAAAATTAAGAAAATTTTAAAAAAGGGAATACGGAATTATCGGAGCCAGCGCTGGTGGCTGCACGACTGACGGAGCTTTTGTACGACTGTTCTCTATCGCTCGTTGTGCTAGTGCCACTGCTATTCGAGTATTTGCCCTTTTTCAAGTCTTGGCGCTAATACCTAGTATTGTTTTGTTCTGGCTTCATGAATTCCCTGGACAACCTATACGCTGAAACATTTTGTGATGAGAAGTGTTTTAGGCGTACACTTTAAAGGCCAAGGGACCATTTTTTGCATTACATTACCATTATTATAGATAATAACTACTTAACCGCTGCTACAGCTACATAACCTACACTGTCAGAAGTTTCATAACAGATAACACGAGGATGCACGATTTCACCAGATAATGCGTAACAGATAACACTTTGGATGTTATCTCTTGTGTTTGAAAACGTTATGCATGAAATGTTACGCATAACAAGCTTTGTTAGGAAGAGACAAAAAAGCATCTACTGACTTTATTCTTTATCGTCATAATGTCGGAAAACACAGCAGGTACTTTTTTGCGGTTTTCGGTTCTTCTAATGGTAACGCTTATTATGCATAACATTTTGGAACACAAAAGATAACGTCAGAAGTGTTATCTGTTACGCACTATCTGTTGAAACCACGCATCCTCGTGTTATCTAATATGAAACTTCTGACAGTGTACTTATAGTAGCTAGAATCTATATTTGTTTTGCATTGCCAACACAAGGCTCAAAGTTTAGAAAAAACCGGCTCCACCCCCTCAAAAATTTGAATGAAAGGAAAACACAAATGACTTACTCAAAGGCACATAGTAGACACTACAGGCAGACAGGAACCCCAGTAGGAGGACAGGCAGTAGAATGGACAGAGCAGGTTCCGATTTATAGTACCACAACAACAACCAGCCAGCGCCGCCAACTATGCCCCATGCTGCTGCTATGAGCACCACCCCTGAAAATAAAACCAATAATACTAATATATACATTCTTATATATTGAATAGTTTTAATATTTGTGTGCAATTTTTGTCCTCTTCTGTATTGCTGTGCTACGAGCACAACCCTTGAAAATCAAACTAATAATATAAATATATTTATATTCTTATTATATTCGATAGTATTAATATTTGTGTACAATTTTTGGTTCTCTTTTGTATTACTGTGCTATGAGCACCACCCCTGAAAATAAAAGCAATAATATTAATGTATATGCATTTTAATTAAATTCAATAGTATTAATATTTGTGTGCAATTTTTTGTCCTCTTTTGTGCTGCTGTGCTACGAGCACCACCCCTGAAAATAAAACCAATAATATTAATATATATGCATTTTTATTAAATTCAATAGTATTAATATTTGTGTGCAATTTTTTGTCCTCTTTTGTATTGCTGTTATGAGCACAACCCTTGAAAATGAAAACGAATAATATTAACATTATTATTTTTATTATTTATTTGAATCCTTCAAAACTGAGGAGTAGTGTATAAAAAGGAACAACAACATGTCAATCAAACTCACACACACTTGCATACAACTGCAATGTTCGCTATGACCGTTCATTCGTCCCGTACTTCTGCAAAAATTTTAACAGTGACTTGACTTAAATTGTGACCTCAAGTGTTTCTATCTTTGACGTGCCAGTGCTATTCGTTTTTTGATAATTATGGCTAATTAATAAACTTGATTTGATTTGATACTAATAAAAAAAACTGGCCGTTAAAGATAAATTAGCCTACTAAACGTACAACGACGTACAATGAAAAAAAATAAAAAAAAGTTCAAAATGAACAAACTAATGAGGGCGTTTTTTTGTGAAAAAAGGGAAAAGGTTGTGATGAAGAAGAATGTTGTCAGCCTGTTTATGAAACTTTTGGATTTTACTATTTAAAGTTTCCAAAGGATTCTTCGCTTTAAACTTAGAAGTTAGGAAAGATTTACTCGCAGAAATAGGGAAACCAAGAAGGAATTTAGAGAATTTATAATAAGTAACTTTTAAGGACGGAAAGAAGAAAAGAAAGCAGATGGAAAAAGAATGTGAGGAAGTGCATACATGTGTCTACATACAATATTATTATATTCAATAGTATTAATATGTGTGTGCAGTGTGTGTGCAATTTTTTGTCCTCTTTTATATTGCTGCTATGAGCACGACCCTTGAAAATATAACCAATAACAATGCTAAGTATACATTAATATTAATATTTATATAATGGATATTTTGTTCTATTTAATGTTTCTGTTTAACTTTGCTACTCCGCTGTACTATACACAAGCGGGTGAAATAAATTACTATTTGTTTACACAAGTAAGGTTCAGGTTCATTTAATTTCAAATAATAAAAACAAGTACTTTTACATGGCTTTACGGCAGAGAGCAGGCTCGATGGCCAGAAGGTAAAATTAAATAGTACAACTTAATCATGGTCATACACAACTGTATATAATATAACAGCCACCATCCGGTACCAAGAAAGGGGACACCTAGCAAGTAGCAAGTAACCTCCGCACTAAAAAACAAAACAAAAATACTCGCAACATGTGCTATAAACGTTAAGTCACAATTTTGTACAAGCGTTAATTAATAATAATTCATACTTCCATTACGTCCAACAAAAACGGCGGTTTTGTGTGGTCCTCCAAATACAAAACAAGATTAAGTGGGGTACTCAACAGTGATTTCAAGATGTTCGACTTAGCGTGAAACCAAATTACAGCAGCGGGCCATAGCCGAAACGACAATAAGCCGAAGACAATTGGGTATGTGAAAAAAAGGAAAGGGGAAGGTTTATATTTTCCATACGAATAAATCACCTTGGTTGAAATGAATAGGCTACGAGCCCAACAACCATGCAAACTACCTCGAAATGCGTCATTTCGTCTCTCTATTTTTGATTTCATTTATTTTTTTTACAGCCCGCTGAAAAGACGGAGTATCGGAGTACGAACAGTAACTGAACAAGACACTAAAATTTGCTCAAGCAGAATGGACAGACCGTGATGGGCTGAGAAGCTAAGATGGGATGTTATGGAGAGTTGTTTTTTTTGGGATCCCAAAACGTAAGTGGAGGGATACCTATGACATGGGAAAAGTTGTCCGTCCGTCCGTCTGTTAGCACGATGACTCTCGAAGGGGTTGATATATTTTGATCAAACTTGGCATGAGGACTCTTTAGGTCAAACTACAGGTCAAGTTCGAAGATGGGCCATGTAGCTCTATATTCAGGCATGGGGGAGGGGTTTGAAATTAAGGGGAATAAAAAATAATTTTTTAAGCTAATGAAATAGTCGAATTAGAGGTAAGGAGACATGCTGAATCCGAAAATGAAATTTATTTTCTCGCCGGACAAATAGTTCACCCGGAATCCGGCGAAAACCGGAAAATTTGTGAAAAGTCTAAGTTCAATATGAAGTTGATTGGAGGTTCGATTCAGGGGCAAGGAAGCGTGCTGAGTCCGAATATGAAAGTTATTTTCTTGCCCAACAATTAGTTCGGCCGGAATCCGGCGAAAGCCGGAGAATTTGTTTAAAGTAAAAGTTTTATTTAAATTGATAAGATGTCCGATTTGCGGGTAAGTAGACATGCTGAATTCGCATATGACAATCATTTTCTCACCGGACGTATAGATCGCTCGGAATCCGGCTGAAACCGGAAAATTTGTTAAAAGTAAAAGTTTAATCTGAAGTTGATTAGTGGTTGGATGTAGGGGTAAGGAGACACGCTGAATTCATTTTTGAGCTTTATTTTTTCGCCGGACAAGTAGTTCCGGAATTCTGCCAAAACCGGAAAATTGGCAGAAGTAAGGCAGGAAGTTTCGATCTGCTTCGTCAAAATAGATATGACTTAAAGAGGTAAACGGACATGCTGCATCCACATCTGAACCTGGTTTTCTCATATGATTAACTATTTGGCCTTAATCTGTTTCTAAATTTTAATAGTAAAAGTGTTCAAGGAGTCTGGCGAAGACTGGATCTGGCAAAGAAAAGACCCAATTGTCCGGATCAAATTTGAACTTTTGGGATCCCATCGAAACCTTTGGTTTTGTTTTTACTTCGGGCCGAGAGTAGGCCCCTATAGCAGGAAGGTTTTTGTTTTTCAGTGGGTAAGCTTTACACCTACTAACAGACAGATCCAGAAAACTGTTTCGCACAGTGCGGCGCAGGCCAAGTTCTCTTCTCTCTACCAGATTCGGTTTTATGGTAATTGACCTTCGGCCAAGTGCCATACAGCAATCGCAATTTCTGTCCGGTCCGTCGGTCTGTGCGGGTTTTGCTGGTTCGGGCACTTCCACATAAGCTAGGACGATGAAACTTGGCAGGCATATCAGGGACCTCAAAAAATAGAGTTGGAAATAGTCATTTTCCCGATCCGAGCATCGTGGGGGGAGTGGAGGGAGGGGGAATCCGGAATCTTGGGGTATTTACAACTTTTAAAAGGATGATCGGATCTTAATGAAAATTGATATTTGGAAAGACCCGTGTCTAAGACGACCCACTTCAAATCCGACCGTATCCGATGACTTTGGGAGGAGCTGGAGGGGGGAACCGGAAATCTTGGGAAACGATTAGAGCGGAGGGATCGGGATGAAACTTGGTGGGAAGAACAAGCACAAATCCTAGATACATCTCTGACATAACCGGACCGGATTCTGGCACTTTGGGGGAGTTGGGTGGGGGGGGGGGGGGGTCCGGAATTCTGGTGATCCCGCGAATTCGGTACTTCCTGATGTGCTAAGACGATAAAACTTGGTTGCGCATTAGGGACCCGAACAGACTGACTTAAGAAAAGTCCTTTCCCCGATCCAACCATCATGGAGGGAGTGGAGGGATGGGGAGCCCGGAATCTAGCGGAATACAGAACTTTTGAACGGGTGATCGGAATTGAATGATACTTGGCAGGTGGAGAGAGTCCTGATCGGATCCGATACTTGGGGGGGGGGGGTGACTAGAGGGAGGCGCCGGAACTCTCGTGAAACTTTTTGACATGCACAAAAACGAAACGGATGGACTGAATGGGATGCAAGTTGGACAGTACCTAGTTTATGCGGCCTTGATTTGTTATTTGGCGTCTGGATCAGTTCCGTGGGGTGAAGCGGGAACCGGAAATTTACAGATAGGCTATGCTCCGATTCCAGTCAAACTTGATAGACGGGCATACGAGATGTTACAGATGCGACATTTATGTTTCCGAGTCGTGTTCAGCCAAAGTGGGGGAGCTGGAAGGGGAGCTCCGGAAATGTTGTGGCTCGCATTAGGGTCAAACAAGTGGAGCGATTTGAATGAAACTTGGAATGTAGAGAGATCACATGCTCTAGATGACATATTTTAGGGTTCGAACCGGATCTGACAACGGTGGGGGAGGGGGGAGAGTTAAAGGAAATTCGAAAAAAAAACCGCTCAGATTTGAGTGAGACCTGATAGGTGGTAAAAGAAAATGCTTCAGATGATCCATTTAGCAGTCCGAACCAGATTCGGCTGCGGTAGGGGTAGTTGGAGGGGGGTACCAGAAATCATCTGGCACGTCTAGGGACCAAACGAGTGGATCTATTGGGTTGAAACTTGGAAGGTAGTAAAGTCATTTGCCCTACATGATCCGAGCGATGCCGGAAATGCTCAGAGTCGAGTGAAACTAGATATCCTATTTCTAGGTCCGAACCACATTCCTGGATGGCGGGGTATTTTGTGACATTCTCATCTACTTTCTTGTACCACTTACTCGTATCAAGTGCCATATGAACTCGTAGCTCTTGTTCAATTCTACAACTGGTCACTCGGTCACTTTGCGTTTCTAGGGGCTTTTCACTGTAAATTGTGCCATGTTGTAGAAACACTGCAGGAGCGCAGAGAGGAGCTAATCCCGATTGTTGCTCAGCCGGGGAGTCTCGCCCTCTCAACTCCCAAATCTTCCCTCCCCAGACCAAAACGTCAGAAATCGACCAGAACGACTGGCAAGTTCAACGGTACCCAAACTCTGTTATACCTACATAACACGTCAGATATACTTTAGTTCCTCCAGTGACATCGGTGACGCACTATTTGGGAGAGGGAGTCTACCCCCGCGTCGGACCTAATCCGTACTAAATTGTAAGACAATAACACATATCAGAGGTTAAAGCCTATAAAAATTATTTTTTTTATGTTTCGGGGACCTTGGGTCTTCCACAGCCATCGGTGGCGCATAGACTTCTATTCTATTCCAGAATTCATAAAACCTTTTAACGAAGCATGATTGGTTTTCAAGTGTACTGAGACAAATTCTGTAAATATTTCTGTTTGGAATCGCTACAAAAGTCGATTTGTAAAATAAACTTTATTATGGCGTTTCGGCATGAAAAAAATATAGAAAAAATAACAGGATTTCAGTGGAACTTTAACAATAGAACAGAATAAACGGACACATCGCTAATATGCTACGCTTGCGCGGAAAGGACCAAACTGCAGTCCGTGGACCGACGACCAAACATTTTCACATGTCAATCAAGAGGCAGGGTTTCGGTGAAACTTCAACCATAATAACGAAAACTGCAGACAAAGAATGAATAAAAGGAGATAGGCTACTTACATTCAGTTCTTAGTCCTGTTTCCCTTCCAAAGACCATGTAGGAAACAACTGCTACTACCAGGAATCCCACGAGGAACATTTCAATCCTGAAATAGCGGTGACCGAAAAAAGCAAGAAATAGTCCGACGATGAACGAAAACGCAGCTAGAGCTTTGCTAAACGGAGCATCTAGAATTATAAAAAAAAATAATAAGACTCGACTCGGAAGCTACTAATGTTAATGAGAAGTTATTCGAGCAGGATACACAAATCAAAGCGGTGACAGGGAAAATAAATGATGCTACGCGAATTAAAGGTTGCCTTGGCTTTACTGCGATGAAGTTTAACTGAAAACCAACTTATTTTTGTGGCTTTTAACTGAATACACCGAATTATAAATGCGACTTTTCAGTGGGCAGTGTGAGATTGGTGAAAACTGCTTAGTGCCTGAACAAAAAAAAATATCATGAATCTTTCTCGTAAGGCATAGAACAAAAACACAAGCGCATAGGAAATTCCACTATTTGAAAATCTATTATCCGTGAATAGCGGAACAAGGAAGTAACGCACTTTCAGCGGGTCTTCAAGCCAATTTAAGTGAATAAGTGATCGGTAACTAGATTGTCCTATGCCAGCCCTTTCCGGTTAAACTTTACAAGAAACAAGAACAATAGTAGATATTCCTTCAGCCCAAGCTGACTGCGAATCATATTTGACGAGGCAAAACGGATAAGTCAGCTACATTTTATTAGAGCTATATTTCGGCCCTTCTTGGCAAGGGTTCTCTTCAGGCTCAAGCCGCTCAAGCTGGAATGAACTTGTGAAAAAAACTGAAGATTCTTCCTTAAATATCTGATTTTGTGAAATTCTTCTCTGAAAACTGGTTGGAGTTAAGGCAGGTGCTGTGATCTCATTCTGGACAAGGCTGCTATTTGTGCTGTTCGATTGGGTCGTCGCAAGGGTAGAGATTCTTCTGCATTTTGGTTTGGAGTCACCTGTCTTTTCTTCTTTTTTCCAGTTAAGATCTTATCTTAGCTCCATCTAGGCAATGTTAATCCACAACCTCCCCGACCCTACGTTCCAACCGTTAAAGCATTTATTCATTCAGCCAGTCTCGATCATTAATGAGGAAAATAACGGACGAACTGTATCATCGTCGACTCTTCCAAAATCACTACCGTACCTCCTACTGAGATCCAGCTCACAATCTCCCAACAGTTATCCGATTTTGTTATTTGTCAAATACCAGAGAAGAACTCATTATTCCCAACCTGACCCAAGAAGGTCATGAAGGACTCCCTGCAATGACGAATTTCAGCCGGCCCCAACCGCGGCCCCTCGCAAGCGGCCCTGGCCAAGGGCCGAAGTGGTAAATTTAAAGATGATAATGTGTAAATAAAGTATAGTTGGTACCAGTCTATTTCATCCCTAAGTCTGCTTGTCTTTTTCTGAAGTCACAGTACGTTAAGTAAAACAAAACAGAAAAAATGCAAAAACGGGGGCCCCGACAATTGCCGAAGGCCCTTGCAAGGGCCTTCGATCTCTCTCTGGGCTTGACTACTGCACTAGAAGGTTACCTGCCCTGCCATAGAAGGAGCTACGTTATCCTCCCCACTCCCAACAAAACGGGCAACCGTCCTGTAATCATACTTCATTAATTCAAACCCACTGATACATTCAAGCCCCCGTCCCCACTTGTCTTTGGGAGGGCTAGGACAAGAAGGGAATCTTTGATCTTGCCTTACGCCACGGACAGATAGTGAAGAGGCGGGTTCTCGCAGACCGAAATTCCAAGAATTTCCGGCAAAAGGATTAATTTCCTACAGAAAAGTTAAATTTCAAAATGAAAGTGCAGACAGTCCGGTCTGGACAGAGCCAAATAACACTAGAGTAGCGCCAAGACTTGACAAAATTGACCCACTCTCGAACAGCAGCGATACTAGCCCCACTAGCAATAGAGAACGTCAATACCGAAAGTCAGTCAGTCGTTCACCAGCGCTTGCTCTGGTAACTTCATATTGTGAACATAGCAAAAAATTATACGGCCTCCATTATTTCCTTGGTGTGTGCAGACCGCACATTTGCTTTACTAGAGATTTGTAAACACGCAAGTTTGTCTCGCTTTAAATACTGCAAGCGTAGTGGGCGGCGCTACGAGTATGACTCGTTTGCAAAGCATGGGAAGAATAGGTCTTGGCTCTACTCCCTAGTGTTATTTTGCTCTGGGCTGGGAAAACCATCCTGTAAACCTCCTTCATTCGACCCTCCCTATTCTCCTGATCGAACCCTCCCCATTTCTCTTCCTCCCGGGTGGTAGGGAATTCGTTCGAAGCTAGAACCCTATCTTCAAAGTCTATGCAACTTCTCATCTACACTTGGGGAAAGAAGATTCGAATTAGGCCTGGTGGGCTAACAAGAAAAATACTGGGATTAAACGAGAAACAAACTGTTCATCGAGGGGAAGAGGGATTAGGTTCAAGAGGTCACAAAGATGAAAGCCGAAAAAGTGAGGGACAGGTAAGTAGGGATTAAAAGCTCTGCTAAAAGGTACATCTAGACAAAACAAAAAACATGGATTAACTGGAGGGAAACTTTGCCAATCAATTTAGAGAGAGAAGGGAACAAGTAATTAAGGACGTTTTAGTGGGGGATCCTTTGATGGTAGGCATTCATGTCCCCCCCCCCCCAAACTTGGCGTCCTTGGGAGGAGTGAAAAGAAGGGAATGTTTGATCTTGCCGGACAGAAAGTCAAGGGTCGGATTTTGGCAGACAGACATTCATGATGAAACTGCAGGAAATCCGGCCGGGAAAACTTGTCCGTTTATCCCCACAACTCACCTGCGATCAATTTAGAGAGAAACGGGGGACGAGTATTCGAGAACGTTTTAGTGTGGGGGGGGGGGCTTTCATGGTAGGTATTCTACATTCACGTACCCCCTTCCCAAGCTTGGCGTCTTTGGGAGGAGTTGCCTTCCTGCTAGAACAGATGGTCAGAGTCAGGTGCACGAAGCTGGAATTCCTGCCAGAAACTGGAGCCATCATCAACTCTGTCCGGAAAAGTTGAGATTTTTTCAACTTCCCGATGAAGTGGACAAAATCCGGCCGGGACAACTTAACCGCTTATCCGCACCATTAGCTTGCGATCAATTTGCATTCAAATTTTGTTTGCCTTACCGCTCATTACATACCATAGTAAAAAAAGGAAATAGACTCAAGTTGTTTTTAAACAGGAACAATGTGTTTCGATCCCGTCTCTAAAGCCGGTTTCACATTGACGCATTGAGCCTTTCACACTGAGCTACGCAGCCTCTGCGTCGCGCTTGCGGCGACGCAACACAGAGCTTACGCAGACAAATAAAACGCAACGCAGAAAAGAGAACCAAGTTCTATTTTGCGTTGCGTACCTGCGTCAAGCTTACGCATCAGATTGTTCAGTGAAAAACGAAGTTTTTATGGCACTTGCAGCCTCTGGCTCAAGTGCCATATACCGATGGCAATTCCGGTCCGGCTTTTTGTCACACTATTTCGAGTCAGGGTACTTCCAGATGTGCTAGGACAATGAAACTTGGCAGGCATATCAGGGACCCGACCAAAGTAACCTGGAAACAGGGGCGTCCCGAGCCTTTCTTCATTGGGGGGGGGGGGCGAACCTGGTAAAAATTGACCGAATCGGTACCTGATATTGACCGAATTTATAATGTGTTTCTAAAACACAGCGAGTTGCCTTCAATTAGCTATAATGTCAAAAGCTGCATAGCATGTAAAAAATCAAGTCTAAAGAAAAAATTTGGCGTGTTTTCACGCTCTTCCACTTCTGTTTTTTTTTCTGGAATATGCAGTCACTAGCCTTTTACCTTTGGGGGATCTCAGTTTTGCCAACAGGACTTGAAAATGTGCCGACAAACAACGCAGTTGCTGCCAAGCGACAACATCGGGAACGGCTGTACCCAGGAAAAATTAAAGCACCGCAGGCAAAGTTTTTTTAATCTGCCTTTTTTCTGGCAAACCCCAGCTTTTAATGTTGTTCAAGCCCCCCAATTTTCCAAGCCTCAAACGCCAATTAAATGACGTAGGCTACCTTTCTTCTAAATAGTGACTTACCGCTAAATGTGCGGCAGGCAAAATTTTTTGGAAACACTCATGATCAAAGTGCCTTTTTGCGATCTCAAGGCTACCTATTAAACCACAGAGCTGCCTGGCGAAAAAAGGTTCCATCCAGGGTAAAGTAGACGTAAAGTACATTTATTCTGAATTTACAGCAAACAAAAATAGGCTAGTTTTCACGTCAAGAGACGTGCTTCTTCCTGAAGTTCATTAGAAGTATAAATTAAGTAATGAATGGAAACCAGCTGAAGCTACCGTTAAATGTAAAGAACAAGAGCTAAATAAATACCACTTCTCAGTAACTCAGTAACTGGGGTGAGCCAAATTATGAGTTCGTACTACCGAAAAACTGACTAAAAAAATAAGGAGCAGATCGGGAGCGGTAAAACGACCGAATTTCGGAATTGAATAAAACTCTTGGTAGAACCACCTAAAACAACCGAATGTGGTAAGTCCGGTAACAGATAAAGTAAGTCCAAACAAAAATCAGGTGAATTACCGAATTCGGTAACGAATTAGAAAAATGAATCTGATTAATCATCGAATTATGAAATGGATTGACCGAATGCGATAGAACAGATACGGACTTGAGAAAGGTCCGGTGAACAACCGAATTCGCTAAAAAATGAGACCAAATAAATACGTTAAATCACCGAATCTAGGTAGAGACGTACCGAATGCGGTGAAATCGACTCGGACTGAACAAAAGTTGGATGAATTGTCGAATTCGGGCACGAATCAGAACCAAATGAATCTGATTGATGACCGAATTATGAAATGGACTGACCGAATGCGATAGAACAGATACGGACTTGAGAAAAGTCCGGTGAATAACCGAATTCGCTAACGAGTGTGACCAAATAAGTACGTTAAATAACCGAATTTACGTAGTACCGAATGCGGTGAAATCGACTCGGACTGAACAAAAGTTGGATTAATTACCAAATTCGATAAAGAATGAGAACCAATAAACACGTTAAATCGCCTAATTTGGAAATGTAGGTACAAAAGATTTTATAAAATAGGAATCACGGCTTCGCCGCGATGCCCATTTTGACCGAATTTTCGCCTTCGGCGAAAGTTTGACCAAATGCCCAAATCGTAGGGGGGGCGCAGCGCCCCCCCCCCACTCGGGACGCCCCTGCCTGGAAATAATCAGTTTCCTGATCCGACCATATACGGGGGAGTGGAGGGCGGTGGAAACTGGAAATTTGAGGGCAGTTTGTCACACTTTTTCGAGTTAGGGTATTTCCAGATGTGCTAGGACCATGAAACTTGGCAGGCATATCAGGGACCCGACCAAACAAACTTAGAAATAATCAGTTTTCCGATCCGACCATCTCGGGGGGAGTGGAGGGCGGGGGAATCCGGTAAATTGAGTAGTGTGTAACTTTCGAACGGGTGATCGGATTGGAATGAAACTTAATAACTGAATAGATTATGTGTCTCTGATGTCCCGTTTAAAGTCTTGACCGGATTCGATAGCTAGGGGGGAGTTGGGGGGGGGGGGGCGGAAATTTCTAGAAACGGTTAGAATAGGGGAGTGGAGTGAAACTTGCTGGGAAGAACAAGCATCTGCTCTAGACAAATCGTTTAGACAGTTGTACTGGATCCGGACACTTGGGGGGGGGGGGGGATGGAGGGGGTTTCCAGAATTCCGGTAATGGCAGTTTTGGGATTTTCATGACGAAACTTGGCAGGCATATCAGGGACCCGCTCAAACTGACTTGAAAAAAAAAATTTCGTCGATCTGATAATCGTGGGGGAAGTGGAGGGAGGGGAATCCGGAATACTGAGTCATGCGTAACTTTGGAACGGGTGATCGGATTCGAGTGAAATTTAATAACTGAACAGAGGACATTTCTCTGGTGATCTTTTTCATATCCGGACCGGATCCAACAACTATTGGGGGGGGGGGGGAATACGTGATCCGCTTAGACTGGAGTGATCGGGATAGAACTTTGGGGTATTTTCCCATATAAATCATTTACAGAACCGGAGTGGCTCCGGGTACTGTGGCTGGAGTTGGAGGGGGGGGGGGGGCGGGTCCGGGATTCCGGTGATGGCTAGTAAAGGTACTTCCAGATGTGCTAGGACGATGAAACTTCGCTGGAATATTAGAGATTCAACAAGATTAGCTTACAAATCGCTACTTCCCAAATCCTATTATTCCTTTTATTCAAACAATGTTTCAAAGTCAGCTTGGGCTCAAAGAATATCTATTATTCCTTAAAGTACCAATCTTGACCACAAAGTCAGAAAAATACTTTTAAGCAAAATATGCATTTTCATGATCCCTATCAGCCCATTATCATTTTTGCCTCAAGGGTTTTGCTTACAAATGAAGTTCTGGCTCCCTTAGAGTGCGCATCTTAACCGCGAGGTCGAAACTTACTTTTGATCAAACAATACATCTTAACCCATGCAAGTGCCATATGAGCTTACAGCTCTTGTTGAAGAACAACTGGAGAAAAACTTAACCAATGTCGAAAGAAACAAAAATTCAGCAGAAGAAACCGAGAAACGAAAACGTAAATATGCATCCAGCTTGAAAGCTTTTAGCGCAGGTGCGAAAGATACGCTATGCAACCTGTACGCAACGCGAGATAAAACGCATACGCACGTCAATTTGTGAAAACGGCTTAACAGTCCGTATCCAAACATGGACTTCTTGACTGCAACCTAGTATTGAGCTTCTGCTCCATCCTCTTCGGTCAGCGAGACAATATTTTAGGTATAAGACCTTCAATACTGCAATACTGACAAACAAGAGCTGGAAGCTCATATGGCACTCGTAAGGCTGGGTCAGAAGATGAAAGTAGGAATCCTTCATTTCGAGGGTTTGTTGCGATTATTTGTAAGCAAAACCCTTGAGATTAAAATGATCATAGGTCCTTCAAAATCATGAGAACGTATCGTCTGGTAATGCATTTGGCTGTGATGATGCGCACTTTAAGGGCGCTTGAAATTCATCTGTAACCAAAACTCTTGAAGCAAAAATTACATCGTCGGGAGCATGAAAATGTACATTTTACTCAAAAGTAGTGTCTGTGCTTTAAGGAATTCAGTTGTAAACAAGAACCATGAGGCAAGAATGATCATGGGATTATGGGGATCACGAAAATGTATATTTTGCTTAAAATTACTTTTTGTACTTTGCGGTTGGGATTAGTACTTCAAGGGATGGCCGGATCTGGGAAGTGACAATTTCCAAGCCAATTTTGTCAAGTCTCCAATATCAAAGCCAAGTTCCATCGTCGTGGCACATCTGGAAGCACCCTTGATTCGCGATAACCGGAATTTCGGACCCCCTCCACTCCCGCCACAATGGCCGAACCCGGTCCAGTTCTGTCACTGACGTATCTAGGGCTTGTGCTTGTTCTTCCAACCAAGTCTCATCCCAATCGCTCCACTCTAAGCGCGTCACAAGGTTTCCGCTTCTCCCCTCCATCCCCCCCCCAACATTCATCGGATCAGGTCCGGACATTAGATAGGACACTTGAGACGTGGAAGTCTTTCCAAATATCAAGTTTGATAAAGATCCGATCACCCGCTCAAAAGTTAAACATACCTCAGGATTCAGGATCCCTCTCCCTCCACTCCCCCTTCGATTGTCGGATCAGAGAAATGACTATTTCTAAGCCAATCATGTCAAGTCTCTGATGTTCAAGCTAAGTTTCATCGTCCTAGGACATCCGGAAGAACCTTAACTCGTGATCACCGGAACTCTGACCCCTCCCCCCCCATCCAACTCCTCCACAGTGTCCAAATCCGATCCAGTTCTATCACTGACAAATCTAGGGCTTGTGCTTGTTATTCCACCAAGTTTCATCCCAATCGCTCCACTCTAAGTGTGTCAACAAGATTTCCGGTCCCCCCCTCCGACCTCCGATATTAAGTTTCATTAAGATCCGATCACCCGTTCCAAAGTTATACATACCTCAAGATTCAGGATTCCCCTTCCCCCCCCCCCCCGGGTGGTCAGATCGGAGAAGCAACTATTTCCAAGTTAGTTTGGTCGGGTCCCTGATAAATCTGCCAAGTTTCATCGTCCTAGCCATTCTGGAAGTACCCTAACTCGAGAACGGAGGACCGACAGACCGAAAAGTGATCGGTATATGTCACTTGAGCGAAGCTGCAAGTGCCATAAAAATAGGTAATCAACTTTAAACAATCAACGACAACAAAAGAGAGATAGCGCTTAACTTTTGTTATGCCACTTGCATGTTTGTCGCTTTTATGCAACTTCAGTTTTTCCACAGTTGTCAATAAAATTGTACCTTACCTTACCTTACAGTAGCTACTACTAGAACGGGAGTACAACACCTTATTTTGAAATTATGTTGATGCAAGTTAGTTGTAAATGTGTTTATATAGTCTGATGCTAGAGTTTCTAGAAATCAGGTTTCTAGAATCAGGTCATTCCATGGTTTCCAAATGCGGCTGTAAATGAATTTGGCCAATTCTCTTTTTTGGGCATGGTGGGTAAAGATCATACGGGCGGAGGTGGGTATTTGTCTCAGGATTTAGAAAGTAGAGTTGGTCTTAAGCAGAAACAGCTAATTTTGACGCCGTCATTTACTGGCTGACATTCAGTTTAGTGTTGAGAGTATTCTGAAGAACTGATAGAGACAAAAGCCTGTTTATTGCATTTGTTAAAGCTTAACTGAAAAGGGCTGAGATGGGACAATCACTTATTCACTTAAAGAGGCTTGAAGACCCGATGAAAATGCGTTACTTCGTTGCTCCGCTATTTATGAATAATGGATTTTCATATAGTGGAATTTCCCTGTCAGATTTGTGGTACCTCCGTGCACTTGAACCTAAGTGTTAACGCAGTGACCTACCTTCAGCGAGCTGATCACTGGCAATTGAAAAGCCGCGTCTATATTGCGGTTCAAATTTTCCTCATTATAGTAGGATTTTGCATTTTGAGGACGGCCGTAGGCATTCTGAACGTCATGGTAGAGCAAATAGTGACAAATTTAAAATATCCTTAACACTTCAAATAATAATAATAATATAATTGCAATAATAAGGCTTTCGCCTCTATAAATTTCTCGGTACACATTTTAAATGATACAAAAATAAGTTGGCTTTTCAGTTAAACTTTAAAGGTTAAAACAATGTTTACAACGGGTACGTCAGCTACGATTCTTCATCAGCGATATTTCGGCCCTTTTTGGCAAGGGTCCTCGTCAGGCTGTCAATCTTCTGGTTCAACTTCGGGGAAGGAAACAAACCTGTAATCTTACAGGTTTACAGGATTACAGGTTTGTTTCCTTCCCCGAAGTTGAACCAGAAGATTGACAGCCTGACGAGGACCCTTGCCAAAAAGGGCCGAAATATCGCTGATGAAGAATCGTAGCTGACGTACCCGTTGTAAACATTGTTTGAATAAATGTTTCAAAGTCAGCTTGGGCTCAAAGAATATTTAAAGGTTAGCTTCAGACAACGAGGTTGATATCGGAAAATACCGTCGAGACGGCTACTGAAAATGACCTTTCCGAGCTGAAGGCGAGGCAGGTTAAGAAAAATATCTACCGAGCGGGAGCGAAGTTGATATTTTTAAATGGCGGTCGAGATTTTATTCCGATATCAACCGAGGTGGAAGAAAGTTAACTGTTACAACTTTTCCGAACAGATCCGTTAAATGTGCGTTATTTCGGTACTCTCTGATTTATTTCATTCTTTTCAGAGTAGGCTACTTTTTTTTAGTCCAGCTTTGCTTTCTGTAGAACGAAGACAAACACTTTGTCGGGGGGATTTTACTTAAATATTCACCTCGAAGAGATGGATAATCAGGTAGACCTAATATTTTATGTTGCTTTTTTGGACCTTAAAGGTGCTTTCGACAATGTAAACCGGAGGCTTCTAGTGAAGTCTCTGCTTGATTTGGGACTTCCTGCTTGGTTTGTATTAATTTTGGTGGAGCTTTACTCCAGTGTAAGACTTGTAGTTCGGGTTGCTGGGAAATTTTCGAAGGTTTTTTCGTCGAAAATGGGTTTAAAACAAGGTTGCACTTTGTCGCCTAAACTATTTTCACTTTATATTAATGATTTAGATTCTTATATGCGGGATGGACAAGCTCCTATGCTTTCTGTTGATATTTTTCGCCTTTGCATGCTTCTTTTTGCCGACGACATAGCATTGGTGGCGGGTTCACGTGATAACCTACAGAAGCTTCTAAATTTGGTGACGGATTATCTTTCAATTAAAGAATTGGAACTGAATGTTTCAAAGTCAGTGGTGATGGTTTTTCGTAAAGGGGGGAAAATAGCTGCTAGTGATAAAGTAAATTTTGGTGGCAAGGAGTTAGAAATTAAGGAGGAGTTTATTTATTTGGGAGTTAAACTTTCTGCAAAGGGTCGATTTGGGAAGCATGTTGAGCATTGTGTGGTGAAAGGTAGTCGATGTGCTAATCTTATTCTTAGAAGTCCGTTAATAGCACTAAAGGATGTTAAATTTCACAAGCAGGTGTTTGCTACGAAAGTAGCGTCAGCAATGCATTATGGATCTGAAATATGGGGTTTTATTCAGGGGGATAAGCTTGAAGCAGTACAGCTTAAGTATTTTAAAAGAGTTCTAGGGGTAAATATTACTTTAAATAGTTTAGTTTTGAAGGGGGATTTAGGCCTTACTAGTCTTCGTAGTGTTCGTTTAGTTCGTATGGTTAAATTTTGGGAAAAAATCCTTACGCTTCCTAGGGTACGGTTGACCAAAGCGGCATACCTGGAGGCACTAAAGGATGAACGTGAGGGTAATTGGCCTGGCCAAATTAAGACTATTTTGAATGAGTGTGGACTGTCAGGTAGGTGGAACGAGGGGAAGGGGGTTCAGCTAGAGGTAGGTGAGGTCGCGAAAGAAGTCCAAAGAGTATTAAAGGACCAGGAGTTGCAGGCGTGGGGTTGTAAGGTTTGGATTCCTGGGTCCCTGAGTCTCTACAATAGGGTTAAGGAGGCCTGGGGCGAAGAAATTTATTTTAAGTCGGGGTTATCTCCAGAAGAATTGAAATGTTTAATTAGTCTGAGAGGAGATTGTTTGCCTTTTGGCCAAAGAAGAAAATATATTGGGAAAATTAGGGTTTCGTCTGGTCCTTATTTCTGCCCTTTGTGCGGGATGATTGATGAAGATGTAGAGCATTTTATTTGTGATTGTGAGGGTTTAAGGGATTTAAGGGAGGAAATTTTTAGGGTGGGTTTTTTCTCGAGGGAGGAACTTGTTAGAAAATTAAAAAGTAAACATTTTGGGGATTTAAAGAGTTTTGGAAGATTCCTTCGGATCGCTCTGTCATATCGGGAAGGATTTTTGTAGGTTTGTTATTGTTGTTGTTTTGTTGCTATTATTTTTTTTGTATTTGCCATGGCCCTTGTGGCTTTTTAGCGCAAATAAATCTATCTATCTATCTATCTATCTATCCACAATACACACAAATATATTAATTTAATACCTTCCTTTCGGAGAGCTGGATATTAACGTAATATCCACCTCCAAAAAAGTCAGTGAAGATTACAGTAATATAACTACATAGGATGATATGCATTACATACCTGTTCGAGGAAATGTGTATTATTATGTACTGGAGATAACACGAAAATTCAAGAATACTTGTGTGTGTGTGGACGGGGGGGGGGGGGGGGGGGGGGGGGGGGTAGGAACATAATGAGAAGACTTACCAACCGTCCCGCACTCATGTAGACTCGGGTTACAGCCATAGCTTACGCTTGGAACGTAGACAGCGGATGAATGATTGCTCAACTTATACGAAGCTACTACAGTGAAGACGTGACCAATTCCCCGATAATTGGCGAACCGTGACCTAGTTTTCGGTGCGAAACCAAACATTCGCACCTGAAATATTAAATGCTCTTAAACAACAGCGTAACACAACTTTTCGTTCTACCGACTTTTTTTTTGTTATTATTCAAATCGAAAACCCTAAGCCTCAAACTGCATAGACGCATGAGTGCATACACTGAGGTACCGTAGCGTTCCAGTGACTTATTATTAGTTACGATGTTTACTATTCTTGTTGGTATTGCCGTTCCAGAGCCCGCCGTAATAAGTTAATTCTGGAACGGCAATAATAAGAAGAATAGTAACGATAGTAACTAATAATAAGTCGCTGGAACGCTACCATCATAAGTGATAAGAACTATCGGTCCTGCAGGAACCCCCGTAAGAGTGATGACGTATGCTCGCGTTGTTATTATTTTCGTTCCACAGAGCGTGATAAATACCACAATACGGCGCTCGCCCCTCCTCTTATCATCGTAGCTTGTAATAACTTCACTGGAACGCTACTGTTCAGACGCGCTTGGAAAATGAAAATCTTAATAATATGTACTGGAAAAAGGACGAAGGCCATACACATGTTCAACTAAATAATGCTTATGAATCACTAATCATAATAACAGAACTCAAATCAAGTGCGACTCTCCGAGCCCATACCTTCAGACAAATTAGAGATAAGGCATAGGTACAATAAATAGCAAAAGTAGGACTTACCTCCCTTCCCTTTTCTCTGGCACTGCTCAGCCTGCTCATTGCTAAAATCCCATTAAAGTAAGGCCCTTCTGAGAAATCCATTGCTGGTAAGTAAAAGTGAAACAGCTCATAATCCAGATTTTCTGCATCACATGAAGGCTTCACAGAATTTCGAGGAAAAGGCGGTAAGGCCTTTTGGTGCTCAACAACGATCGTGTGGTTAGTGTAGTGAGTGCGCAGAAAGGGGGACAGTTCGATGGGAAACTCGATGTTGCATGCACCAGGGATGGGGTCTGAAAGGATGATAAGTATGTAACAGGGTAGTACAAGGGCATAACTTCGGCAAATCTCGTACAGGACACGTCCTAGCCTCTTTTTTTCTTTTTCTTTTTAAAAAAGGGCCTATTTTTAGTTCACAGCCCCAAAACATACTACAACTTATGACCACTGCCAATTGCCAATCGCTCTACGTCTACAGTCTACGGCAGTGGTTCCCAACCTTTTCCGTACCGCGTACCCTTAATCAAAGTTCAAAAAGGTTCCGTACCCCTTTTTTGGTGAATCTTTGTGTCACTATTTTTTTTACCACGACCAGTACGTCAAAATGACGATTTTTACATCAATGATAAGGCACGTAAATCTAAAATTGCGTACGATTGGGTATCTGATCTTGAGGAGAATACTGAAACTGAGTTAGGAGACTCAAAAACGACTGAAGCTGGGATATTACAACTACAGACTAGCTTAATTTTGGGACCTTCGCGTACACCTTGCGAGGGTCTCTCGTACCCCTTTAGGTACGCGTACCACCGGTTGGGAACCACTGATCTACGGTACCTAAACTTATGAGAGATTGGCTGCGTTCGTTATGCGGTGACTGCTCGCCTGTGCTTCTCATAAAGGCCCATTCACAACGGGTTTTAGCTAATACTCGGTATCAGCTAGTTCTGAAAATCGCTCCCGAGACCGAAGCTTTGCCAGGTTTCTGCCGTTCGCAATTGATACTGGTGCAAGTTTCGGGTACCAGCTAGTCTCGGACCCAAGTTGAAATCAGTTCAAACTTTGAGGGCATTAGCCAATCAGATTACTTATGGGAATACTGAGGAATATTCTGATTGGGTAATGTTGAACCACGTCAGACCGCATAACAATGAGCTGAATTCACTTTCGTTTTTCAAGACAGCACGGAATGGATGTGATGTTACCTATTGGGCTCGGTTCGAAACTAGCCAATCAGAACATTCCTCCAAATAATCTGATTAACTATCATCGACATTAGATCATCGACAGTATGGAAACCGAAAATGTACGTCAACTTCACATTATCTAACCAGTCTTCTCCATTTTATTTTTAAGCATGTTGATGAGCCCGGTAAATGGTTGAATTTGATAGCAATTGATTTTAAAAAAGGTTTTGATCTTATTGACCAAAAAATTTTAATTTCTAAGCTCTATCATGTTTTTAACGTTAATACCAGAGTAATAAAAATAATTCAAAGTTTTGGAAAAGTATCGGAATGTCTACTCTGAACCAGAAGCGGTACTTTGTGGTGTGCCCCAGGGTACCATCTTAGGCCCAATTTTATTTTTAGTCATGATTAATGATATAGCTGATGATTTTGAAAATCGTTGGAAGTATGTTGATGATCTTACAATTGTTGAAGTTTGTTGTAGAGAGGATTCGAGTCAAGTTCAAGATATTGTGAGTAAAGTAAAAATGCAAGCTTTGAAATCTAATATGACTGTGAATGACACTAAATCGTGCACTATGACAATTTCCTTTTTTTAAATCTTTCAGCCCTACTTTTCTACCTGAAAATTCAGATTCCTTGAGAGTAGAAAAAATTAAACTCCTAGGGATAATTTTAACTCAAGATTTAAAATGGGAAGCACAGACGACCAGCATGATAAAGCGAAGGAATGCCGGACTCCAGATGCTTAAGCTCATGTCCAGGCATGGGGCCCCCACTAAACACTTGTTCCAAATTTACATTTCATTTATCCGACCAAATTTAAAATATGGAGCCCCTGTTTGGCATTTGGCCACACGGTCGAACAGACCGCCAGAATTGAGAAGATTCAAAAAAAGAGCTCTAATCATAGCGTCAAAGGTGGCCGAGAGGTCCTATGAAGAGTTACTACGTAAATTCGAAATTACCTCCTTACATGAACGAAGGCTGAAACTCTGCATGGAGTTTGGTGTCAAATCTCTGAATCACCCGATCCACAAAAATATTTTCCCTTCTGAAAAGCTGTCAAAAAGGCTCCCTCGCAAGGCAGCTACTACGGTTGAAAAGTTGCAGCCGATTAAATGTGCCCACCAGAGGTTTGCAAAGAGTTTTGTCCCTTCTTTTTTAAAGTTGTATAACGAAGCATAAGCTGAGCTGCTAGTTTAAATTTATCATGTTATTTATGACCGTTTTAGCCGTATAGGCGTAGGCCTATTATGTGTGTGTTCATTTATATACATGACTATACCGAACAAATTTGGCGTGAGCCATGATCAGTTTTTAGCGAATAAAAAGATTTATCTATCTATCTATCTATCTAACTAGTACCATCAAAAGTTGAACTGATTTCAACTTGAGTCCGAGAATAGCTGGTACCCAAAACAGGCACCTGTACCCATTGCGAACGGCAGAAACTTGGCAAAGCTTCGGTCTCGGGAGCGATTTTCAAAACTACATGGTTTCGAGTTTTAGCTAAAACCCGCTGTGAATGGGCCTTGACGCGTTTTTACATTCAACGGTGACTGCTCCCCCATCTTATAACCCGTTTTAGAACTAACCAGTGTCTGGTTAGTGCTCCCCTAGAACCTGCCAGGCATCTTCCTTCCTTCAATGGTATAGTCTTTGGGATCCACTGACCCTCCTAGACTTTTTCTTGCTGAAGCTTGGCTAAACTTGAGAAGCTGGGCTCAAGGGAGGGTCCTTTTGCCTGGTAAGCGACGGTGGTTGAATGGTCTACGGCGTCGCTGCTAGACTTCGATGCCTGCTGTCGTTAGAAGATCGATGATACCTCTGTAAATCATTGCTTCTTCTCTTATTGGCAATTTGATGGACAGGCTTATTGTTGCAATATCTGGTTTTAGACCCAAAGATCTGAATGTTGAGATCATTTTCTTCCTCCTTTCGGTCAGGTGTCTGCACTGAAACAGGATATGCTGCAGAGACTCTTCCCACTGGGGACAGAGTCTCTGCAGAGGGGGGATGGGCTGAGCTTTCGTTGAAATAATTCCTTCTTCAGGAGAACTGACTGGCTCTTCACTCTGAAGAACGTAGTACTTCCAAGCCTGGTTTGAATGGGGAGACCAGAGGAGGTTTAAGCGCTGGGATAATCTGCTGCAATCTGTTTCTGAGGACATCTCTGAATGCCGTTGGTCTGTTAATGGATGGGAGGGCTCTGCTAAGGCCTTGTTGAGCGACTTGATCTGCAACTTCGTTTCCGTCTATGCCGCAGTGGCTTGGGACGTGCTGGAGCCTGATGACGACATTTATCCGTTGTAGTTCTTCGATGAAAAATGTATCTCAAAATAGTACTATGAAGTAGTACGAAAAAGTTGCATGCAGTACTAACGATGCTACTACATGCTTCTACTTCAAGGCTAAGGTGTTACGGCATACTACTATATGGTACTATTAGCAAGACTGGATGTTACTATGACAAGACAGGATGTTACTATGACAAGACAGGATGCTACTGGATACTACTACATAAGATTGGAGCAGTCTGAGACACATTATATGATAGTATTCTTTGCTATTACATAGTATTACATGCAACGTTTTCGTACTACTACCACTCTACTATGCAGGCTACAAATTTTTCATCGGGTTGGATTACCTCTCTGATGTCTGTTAGGTCGTAGTCTCCGGTTTCCCACTTGATCTTTTTGATTAGAAGGAGAGCTGACTGAGAGTCACTGAAGACAACGATTCTCTTCGTGGTAGGAGGGGGGGGGGGATTGGTTGACTACTTTCAAAACAAGTACGATTGCTTTCAGTTCGGCGGTCAGGACTGAAGAGTTGTCTGGGATCCTTTGCTGAATTATGAGGTTCATTGATGGTATGAAGGCTCCAGCTGCACTTTTATGTCCCTGAACTGAGCCGTCTGTGTCTAGGATTTCCAAGTGATCCTGGTACATCTCGTGCTTCCGTAGGTTGAAAAGCTGGGTGATCAAGGATGAAGGCATTTCGTCTTTCTTGGAGGGGATCAGCTCTGTTTCTACGTCTACGGCGTCCATGGTCCATGGAGCAGAAGAAGGGTGAGGGGGGTGATCCTTCTGCAAAACCATTCTCGTTGGTGTGAAAGCAGTGTGAACGTTGGAAGTTGCTGAATGAAGATCTTTGTTTATTTGTCCTGTGATGCTGTTTGTTTGGTTGTTGCAAAACTGACTGATAGATAATGTGTTTTCTTCCATAACACTGAATTTTTGAGTAGTATTTCAGTGTGAAAATCTTCAGTCGCTCTTCGATTTTTGGGATTCCCGATTTTCTTGAAGTGATTTCAGAGACGTATGTGTGAGTGAAGGCCAAACGCAACTCGTATTGCCATGTTTTGCACTGTTTCTAATATTCTGATGAGGTTTATGGAACATGTGCCGAATGCTTGAATACCGTACTCCATTTTCCCTCGGATATACTGTTTGTAGAACTCCATTAAGGTATGGGGGTTGGAGCCCCACTCGGTTCCTGCCATCCGCTTCATGATGTTGATACGTCTCATCGCTGTCGTGTTAATTTCCAAGACTTGGGGGAGCCAAGTTAGCTTCTGGTCAAATGTCACTCCCAGAATTTTCCCGCTTGTGGAAATGTCTAGGATTCTTCCTTTCAATTTGATTTCGGGACAGACAATCTTTCTTTTTCGGTGGAAAATTATTACTGATGTTTTTTCTGATGATAGGGGTATCCCAGCTCTGGTAGAGTATTCGGTGATTTCGTCCAAGGATTGCTGTGCTAGCGTAGTTACTGCAGCGGAGTCGCGTCCTTTGTGGCAAGATACGAGGTCGTCTGCAAACATCCCTTTTAGTCCTTGGCGAACTTTCAGCTGGATGTCTGATACGAATATCAAGAATAGTAAGGTAATTAATATAGCACCTTGGGGAAGACCTTGTTCGATTTTTCTGACTGAGGACAGTATAATTCCTATCGTTACCACAACCTGTCTATGCTTTAGGTAGTTCTCAATGAATTTCCAAAAGAAACTGGGGAATTAGATTTCTTTCAGTTTTTCGAAAAGGAGGTCATGGCCGACGTTGTTATAGGCTCCTCCAAATCGAAGAGTATTGCAATTGCTATTTCGCCTTCGTCAAGGCTTGTTCTGATGAAGTTCTCAAGTCTGATGATGTTGTCGATGGTACTGTGTCGTTTTCTGAAGCCTGTTTGTTCCGCTTGGACTACGAGGTTGCTTCCGATGATCCACTCTAGTCTCTTACATATCACCTTTTCAAAGGTTTTCCCAATGCATGGAAGGATAAAATTTCACTCTTCGATTTGGAGGAGCCTATAACAACGTCGGCCATGACCTCCTTTTCGAAAAACTGAAAGAAATCTAATTCCCCAGTTTCTTTTGGAGAGTTTCTTTTCAGTCGGTAAAATTTGGGGTCTGCTGGTGGTTTTCCTTGTTTGAGAATTGCTTTGATCGTTGATGTCTTCCAAACTTTGGGAATGAGCTCCTCTTCCACGCTAAATTGAATACTTTCAACATTTGCTGACGGTACTGGACTGGTGTTTTCGCTCTCCAGGAATTCTCGATTTCATCTATTCCTGGAGTTGACTTTAGGTTTAGGCTGTTTATGGTATCTTCAAGTTCGTCGGCTGAAAACGGGGCTTCAAATTCCAGTGAATGTTTAAATGATTTCTTTGGTCTGCTACTCTCTTTAGGTTGGTTTTGGCTGGTGGGGGGGGGGGGGCTGGAGAGTTTGCTCTGGAATAGGCTGGCAAAAACTTCAGCTTTAGCTTTGTCCTCTGTAATTGGTTTTCCGTCTTCCTCGATGTCGTACGTTTGCTTCTGTTTGTTTGCAGGTTTGCCATTGATCCTACAGACAAAATTATGGACTTTTCCTGTAGGGTGATCGGGGTCGAGGGAACTGTTGTAGCCTTGCCAAGCTTGTTTCTTGGCTTCCGACACTGTTCTTTTCGAGATTGCTTCCATCCTTCTCATTTCGATTAGGCTTACAACTGACGGGTTTCGCTGGTGCCTTCTCTGCGCCTTTTTCTTGTTTTCTATTGCCTCTCTGCACCTTTAATTCCAACATGATCTTTAAGTTATGTCTTGAGATGTTCCTGAAGGTCTCGATTTGGCTGAAACTGGAATGGCTGATTTCGCCGCTTCGATGATGATTTTGTTGAGAAGAGGAGCAGCTTCTTCGACGTCTAAGCATGAGTCTATCTCTTCATAATCATATCCTTGGAGAATATTTTGAAAAAGATTCAAATTTGCTTTCTTGGTTATGAAATGTGGATATTGTTCCTTTGGTGTTGCGTGAACTGCACAAAGTGTCGTAAGTATTGCATGATGGTCCGTGAAAAGTTCGTTTATTCTTTCAATAATGATGTTGTAGGGTAACTTGGAGCTTCCCATCTGTAGGTCGATTGTCGATGCAACGTTATTCCTTGGGCATAAATATGTATTGAGATTCTTTGGGGTAAAACAACGACGTCTTGTAGTTCGGCGAGGATTCTTTCCACACTTTTCTCTGACTTGTTCGTCTTTCTGCTACCCCACATAGGGTTGTGAGAGTTAAAATCTAAGACTATGAAAACTTCTTTGTATGACTTTATAACTTCCTTCAATGTGTCTTCAATGTCATTATTTCCATTAGGGTTATAATAAGAATCCACTGCTAAGAGACTTTCGTATTCCTCTCTATGGTTAGCCCAACCACATCATTGTCATTATTCCACTCTTTGACCCTAATGGGGGAGTGTTCAGGTTTCTATTCACTAGCATAGCAGCTCCACCTCCTTGTCTGCCCGAGCCTCGGTCTTTTCTGTATGATGCGTATCCTTCAATTTCTAATGTACGAAATTCGTTGACATTCGTCTCTTGTAGACAAATGATGTCAACGCTTTTGCTCAGGAATTCACTTAACTTTTTTATTTTAATATTATTCGCTGAAACTATGTTCCACTGTAGGATACTTATCTGTTCATGGCTCTACTTGTTTGTTTATTTGGGATTGGTTCTATCCATGAGTCGGGTCAGAAGTGTTTCTATGTTGGTATTGTCAGAATTTCTTGAATGTTGGGAAACTTGGGATGAGTTTTTCCCTTGTTTCTGACCTGCATTTTCTGTAGAGGTGTTCGAGCTTCCTTTCTGATGGATGACTTCTAGGTTGGTTGCCCAGGTTTTCATCTCTTGAAACATCTGCTGAGCTCCTGCCAGTATGTCTTGTCCCAGGAACATGGCGACGTTCTATGTTCATCAGGCCCTTGATTGATTCAGGATGGTTACTGCTGCTAATAAGCTCGGTGAGTGCTAGCAACATGATGGGTCGGAGAGCTTCTCTGATTTCGATCGAAACTTGGGGCTTCATTGTGTTTTCATGCGATGCGGCATAAAAGGTAGGAGTGGGTTGATGTGAGTGAGGGAATGGTGAGATCCCTTGGAGCGAAGTTGGTCGGGATGGTCCTGGGAGGAGTGTTATGGGGGTGGATGCACGGGAGCTCTGAGTACTTGCTCTTGTCCTCGGACCGGTTCCAGGTCTACTGACAAAACGTCTGGTTGTTTCCACTGTATGTTGTGCTGGTTCTTCTGTTCTCTGATGGGTAGGTTGCCACCCTCTAGATGGTCTTGGTAGTTCAGGCCAAGTCTTCCTCTCATCTTCTGGACCGATTGTCGTTGGTTTTTTCTTTAGTTCCTCTTTCGTCCCCTCTTTGGCTAAAGTAGTCCTGCTCTCTGACTCTTTCACAATAGCCGCTGCTAGGCCTATAGGGATCTGCTTCGTTTCTGCTATTCTCAGAACTTTACACCTTTTCGCATAAGCATCACAGATATTGGAGTCTGTTGCTTTGTGTTGCCCTTTTCAATTCTTGCAAAACTTTTCTTTTGTGCAGTCTGCTTCGTTATGGCCTTTATCGGAGCATCTCGCACATGTCTGTTCCGAAGATGTACAATTGTTTGAAATATGGCCAAACATGAAACATTTCTTACACTGCATAGGTTTGTCTTTGTAGATCTTGAAGGGTTTCGCGTCTCCCATGACATATATTTTTTCTGGCAGTGTCTTTTGCCCAATCACCATTGCGACTGACTTACCAGGGGTCAGTGTTGTTCCTTGTCTGACGCTGAGTCTTGTTACCTCCCGAACGTCCAACAAACGGTTCCTCTCGTCCAAGCAGCTGCTACTGATGTCTTCATCTGAGTAACCTGCTGGGACATTGTATAATAAAATTTTGCAGGTCGACTGTTCTCGAGGGGTTAACTTTGCTGCTGCAACTGGAAGTCCACTGATGTTTTTTAAGAGGAGGGCATGTTCAACTGCTGGGCCGTCCTGTAGATAAATATCAATTTCCGGAAAATATTTGACCTGATATCTTCTATATTCTTGATGTCGAATTTTTGGCTGATTACTGAGGGAGTGAAGCGCACTGCCACAAGTTGGGTTTTTGCTGTTTCTTGCTGAGCTGGTGGGGGGAGGTTGTCCTGGTTTCCCTGTTGCGGTTGCAATACTAGTGAGGGAGATTCTGAATGTCGCCCTCTTTTGCTAGGAGTCTGGCCGCTTCCATGTGCCTTTTTTCCACTTGGTGCGGGTAGAACTTCTTCTACCGGGGAGACAACCCCGGACCGGTTTGTGCTGAATGTATCATCTTCTCCGTCTTCCGAGGAGTCAAGTTGCACATCGACAGTAGTCTTGTACATGCTTTGGATTGGTGGGTAGTTAGTCTTAGACATTCCAGGGGCAAGCAGGGGTCGTCAGCATCAATAATCAGCACTTGTTTTAATGTGGGGGCTGTGCCCACTAGCCGATCCGATCGGATAAAAACAAATTATTTAGCTTCGTTTATTTCCGTATTCCGTCTTTTGCTTTACGAACGCCGTGTGAGTCGTCCTTAAGCTTTAATAATTTTTACTTTTTCTGCTTCTTCTGAACGTCACCGGTGATACCAAAAACGCGCAATAGGACAAGAATCTAGCAGCAGCGAGGAAAAACCAGAGACAGTCCTGATGCAACGAATGTAGCTCAAGGAAGTGCTATTTTTGATACTCACGGAGATTCAAAAGCACAATCTATCGAACTGATTCCCTAACCCCTTCACGAATATATGTATATATGTTTTATTTATAACCAGCCAAACACACAAGGTGGTAGCGGAGTAAAGGCAATAACGCAAAACAACACAAGATAGATAACAGTAAAACACACAAAATTTAGACATAATTTCTAGCTGGGCTTGAAAAATTCATGAAAAACATTATGTACTCGAAGACCAGGATGACGAGATGTACACAGTACAGAATTACTGCATTTATTTTATGAATTACTGTATTTATTTTATGACAATTGTATGTATGTTTTAGTTGTAGGTTAATGACAAGTGCCAATTAATTTGCTCGCGCATGAAATGTTGTGCCGCATTTATTTTGAAATTAAATTAAATTAAATTAAATGGTGACGCTGACATTTCCTCGAGTGAGCGAATCACACCTTGGACGCCGAACTTCTGAACTAATTTGTGGTTGCGGCAAAATAACACATCATTATTTGCAAAGCTTTGAACATGACAAGTGTTTTATCATTTATTCAACAAATGGGTCTGATTCTGATTCTGGTCTCCACTGATTCTGCCAAAGAACAGATTAACAGGTTTGAACGAGACAGAAAAGTCAAGCAGAATTGTAGAATGAAAACAACCTACCTGTACTTCGTAGATAAATATTCTTTGAGCCCAAGCTGACTTTGAAACATTTATTCAAACAATGTTTACAACGGGTACGTCAGCTACGATTCTTCATCAGCGATATTTCGGCCCTTTTTGGCAAGGGTCCTCGTCAGGCTGTCAATCCTCTGGTTCAACTTCGGGGAAGGAATTACATTACAGATTACATTACGATTACAGGTTTGTTTCCTTCCCCGAAGTTGAACCAGAGGATTGACAGCCTGACGAGGACCCTTGCCAAAAAGGGCCAAAATATCGCTGATGAAGAATCGTAGCTGACGTACCCGTTGTAAACATTGTTTGAATAAACCTACCTGTATACAAAATGTTGCGCACAAAAGCCAGAACTGATACATTCTTATTCACTGCTCCTCCCACAGTCAAGTACAAGGGTCTTGAGGATTGTTGACCCTGGACATCTACCAGGAGTCCCAGATTTGTTCCGTTTATATGACGATCATGATTTAATCCTTGTTCATATGATAGAGTTATGTCCTGAAGGTGTGAGTGTGCTTGAATCAGAACAAATCGCACGCTGTCAGTTACATTCACAGCAATCAAACTGACAAATGACCTAGGAGGCAGGAGTAGGATTTTTTCATTCGTTTCAGAAGATGCATCAAGTTCAATCTGAGAGCTGCCTAGAAAAGAAAGCATCTGATTCTGAAGATCTGATCATTCTAGGAAATTTAAGGGCAAGCAAGCATTTCAGGTAGCCAGGTAGGACATTGCTGTTATTAATCTATGGGGTAGGCCAAAACTCTGGCAGAAACTCCGGCGAGAAATAGACCATTGTCACAATTCCCAAATTCACAAGTGATGGTACACCATCACTCTAAAAACAACTGATGAAAACTGAAAACACCACTCACTGTACCACTTGTTATAGCATTCTTTTCAGTTTAAAAACATAGGCTAAGGGTCAAACAGTCACATAGGCTAAACACTGTCTGATAAAGGTATAACATAATATTTATTTTCTAACTATTTATCATCAGCAAGCCATGGCATAGCCTGATAGACAGCTAACACATAGTAAAATATCACCTGCTGACAACCCCTATCTCTGGAAACAGCTACAGCCTAGAAGGGGAGGTGGAGGATTGGATGAAAAGTTGAAAACTGAGCCATGTTAAAATTAGCCTAGAGCTATTTAAATGGATTGTGGGCATGGAATGTAGAAATGGGGAGTGTTTTGTGGTTTGACCCAACTTAGTGTGTAAAGGCACAAACTGGACGTCCCCCCCAAAGGTAAAAGGCTAGTGACATCCAGATTAGAGCTATACTTTGGCCCTTCTTGACAAGGGACATTTTCAGGCTCAAGCGGGTCAAACTGGAAAATAAATTTGTGAACTGGCAAAGAAGACTAAAAACAAAGTATTGCTAGCTTTTGAGAGTAGCAGCCATCAACTCTGATGACATACATGGTATCAAAAGAATTCATCATTGGCTAGTTCTTGCATTTTTGTCAGATTTCCTGGCTTATGGAAACATTTTTTTAGTCTGTCTGCAACTGTAAACACAATTCTGACACTATGACAGGATTCTGCTCTTCAAGTTATCCTCTCCTTGCCAATCAATACCCTGTTATCAAAGGATGTATCTGAAATATTTGTGCAAATTGAGTTACTCCAGTGGTTAGATTCTCCGGTCAAAACTACATCTGTCCATACTCATGTAACGAGTGGCCCGCACACTCGGGGAAAATTCCAGGTCTCCTTGAAAGATTTCCATGGTCCTAAAATCTGATTTCACAAAGCCTTATAGGAGACGCACGGCCTAGCTAAACCGTCAGTTGTGGTTCGGATTGCTTGCACACTGGTCAGAGTGACAGTATCAGCTTTGGGCCGTGTCGTGGTTTATAAGGTATGGTTCAGGTCTTCTGATCAAAATTTGCATCTCTGTGAAAACTGACAAATTGGGAGATACAACCTTTTGATAACCGAGACCGAGTATGGAAATGCTGCACTAATTTGTTTTATTTGGAAATTTTTTAAAGCAGGGGTTTCATAACTAGGGGGGGCGGGGGATGCCTAAAAAATGTTGTCGTCCAGTCGATAAAAAATAGCCAAGTCTTTTCGTTCCTTAAAGTCCACCAATTTTTCATCAACACACAGCTGTATTTTCTCATAGCCTAGTCGTTCTTACCTGCATAACAGTCGGTAAAATCGAGCATCCAGTCGGTAAAAACCTTGCCCCCCCCCCCCCCCCCGACATTTTGGTTAGTAACACCTCTTGTTTAAAGGAGTGGATCTTGTTGCTGGACCCTACCTGAAATCTGAAAACTCGAGATCTGTCCATTTGCGCAAAAGCTGACCTCACTGAAGACACCTAACACAATCAGAACTACTCTCAGATTTTCCATATACTTGATTAGAGATTGTTTATTTAAGCTTATACACTTTTGGTAGATCCAAGTGTCTAAGCTTTTTCAAATTATGCGTCAAGATATTTCTTGCTTAAAATTTCTTTAACTCTAGGCGAGCAACGCCCTTTCATCTACGTTTGTAAACAGTAAGACACGTGTTTTTCCAATCAATAACAAATATGAGTCATCACCATGGTAAAAGAAAAAGGCTTAATTGATGCCTGTAGGAATGGAAACATACAGCTCGTTGAAAAGACATTAAACAAATGGAAAAAAGTCGGACCACTTGCAAGGTAGCTGCTGGATTTCCACACTTGAATTTTCCTATCAGCTCCTAGCCAAAAACAGTGTCAAAAATGCCTTTTGCTGGTGTTGACTGAGAGGCCAAATAAACAGTATTTGTGTTGACTGGATATCTGCTTGCAGCATGGTTGCATGATACCAGCCATAAAGGCAATAAAGGAAGTGATCTGACTGAAAATGTTTGTTTAGGAAGTGGTTAAAAGCCCAGAAGGACTGGAAGGACTGAGCCTTCATGTGCGCTAACACTCATAGTGCCAACGCTCACAAGGCCCATGACTCAGAAAGTCCACAAAACATCCCCATGACTCACAATGCCCAATGTCCACAGCTCAAAATGCCCACAACTTAAAATGCCTACGACTCACCTACGATTCAAAATGCCAAGGATTGAATTAAATATTCTTTGAGTCCAAGCTGACTTTGAAACATTGATTCAAACAATGTTTACAATGGACACTTCAGCTGTGATTCTTCATCAGCGATATTTCGGCCCTTCTTGGCAAGGGTCCTCGTCAGGCTGTCAATCCTCTTGGTCAACGTCGGGGAAGGAAACAAACCTTTGATCAGCAGGTTTACATTTTTGTTTCCTTCCCCGACTTTGACCAAGAGGATTGACAGCCTAACTTAATTTAATTTAATTTAATTTCAAAATAAATGCGGCACAACATTTCATGCGCGAGCAAATTAATTGGCACTTGTCATTAACCTACAACTAAAAACATATATACAATTGTCATAAAATAAATACAGTAATTAAGTAAGGTTGTTGTGATATAAGGTAAACTGAGGCACAAAACTATTACGGTACCTTTCAGTTTTACAAGCGACAGGTGTGAGTTTTGGTACTTTCATAGCTGCTTCTCTTGGAGGTCTGTTTCTTTCCGGTTTAAAGGGTGGAGGAAGCATATTTCGGTAGAAAGGGTGGGATAACAGATTTATTCCGAAACGTTGGCACATCTGTTCTCTACGAATAGAAAGGGGTTCCAGCTTACACTCCTTTAGGAGATACGAGTACGGCATTTTATGGCCACCAATTATAATTTGAACTGCACGTTTTTGGATTCTTTCCAACTTCTCTGAGTCACTCTTTGTAAGTCCATAATGCCATGCTGGACAGGCATATTCAAGTAGTGAACGGACAAACATACAATACAAATCTTTCATTCTTTCTTTAGGGACTTTGAATTTCTTTAGGATTTTTAACATACTCATGGAAGAGTTAGCTTTCTTTAAAATAAACTTGGTATTTTCCTCCCAAGACATATCAGAAGATATAATAACGCCAAGGAGTGCAATTTGGTCAGAAGTAAGGTTATCAGGAATGGGAGGGTGGAACTGTGGGAGAGTTTCAAGAAATGAAATTGTTAGTATTGTAGATTTGTCACTGTTCACTACCATATTCGACCGAGAAGCTTCTGTAGCAATATCCTGAATTATACCCAAAGATTGACTTTTTGAATTCTTTCCCACAACTTCTGCCAGTGATAAATCGTCTACGAATTTCCATCGCTCATCGAACCTAGGCCTAACAAGGACCCTTGCCAAGAAGGGCTGAAATATTGCTGATGAAGAATCGTAGCTGACGTATCCGTTGTAAACATTGTTTGAATAAAAGGATTGAATTTTTTGAGGGAATATTTACTAACTAGAAATGTAAGCCATTGCCAAAAAATAAAATAAAAATATCAGATTCATTGCCAGACAGATCCGAAAATCATTTTCCAAACAGGCATATCTTCTCTGATGCAACATCTTTAGCCCTGAAAGTGCAAGATTTTGTTCAAATTCAGATTCTCAGCGTCTGGATGAATTTGGTTGAATTGAATTGGTCAGTGTATCTGATATCAGGATAAAAAATAAGCGGTCTTTTCAGCTAAACTTTAACGAGCCTATTTATTGTTGTTGTGACACATAATCAAAGTCGAAACACAACATTATTCTAGAGTTTCTGCAGAGATAGTCACTACGGAGAATTTTCGGTAAAACCTCGAAAAATTCCGGGAAACTTAGAAAAATTTCTGTAAAATTCTGAATTCCCACCCTCCCCCATCAGGAAGGTGTCGGGATGCTCCTGGTCCCAGGAAATTTTACCTCGCTTGTTGACAGTTTGAGTCGTCTGCACTTTGAACCAGTACGATTTTAGCATTTTAAACTGTTGGCATTTTGGGCTGTTGACATTTTGGACGATTTTTATTTCGTGGTCTTCAACCTCAATTGTGGGCATTTTGAGTGTGGGGGAACCACCCTTCATTTGTGTTCAATAGAATATATAATGAGTTATGATGACAAAAGAAGGAGCCAGCTATTTATTATGGATTATTTATCCTCTCTGGCCTAGCCTATCCTAACGGGAATTCAAGCTGAAAAGATATTGCTGTCACTTATGATGATCCTGCTGACCATCATAAGTGAATTAATCATGAACTAAATGGTAAGAGAAAGCACCTAATTTTGTATCATGGGGGACTATGAAATAAAAATAATAACATAGTTGTACTAATCCGAATGACAATAAGTCTGTGGAAAGTCACCTTTATCGTGCTTTGGTAGGCCACAAACTCTGTATAAAACTCCGGCCACGTCTCATATCCCCCTCCCCCCCAAAAAACCAATGGATGGCAAGCCATTACCCTATATTCAGTTGATGCCGTTCAAGGAAAGAAACTGTGATATCAGGCAGATATTAAAATATGTTAAAATGTGACCAGCATCACCCTAACAGCGCTTCAGCAATGTTCTATTGTGATATCTGAATGTCAGAAAATGCTAGCCTTAAATTTGCTATTTTCTTAAAGAAAAAAAAAGTAAAGCACAAAAAAAAGCTCCTCTCTTGTAACACAGCAATGCAGCTAAATGAGCCTATAATTTTTTATTATTGTTTATCGTACAATTGCTCAACTGCTTATTGCAGCCTATTAGCCGAAGTTGGGCAATTTTTAACTACCTTCCATGTGATTGGGTTTTCCTGGAATTTTGCAATACTGCCATGTTATAAGAGTGTTGCATTTCCAGTCTCGTTTGATTGCTGATTTCATACAAAATATTTGATTTGCTAATCCAATCAGGCTACTAGTCAAATTACAAACAGTTCAGGTCAGGGTGAAGATGGATCTGGTCACATCAAACAGACCATCAAAAGTTACAAACAAATAATGAAGTTAAATCAGAAAGATCAGTTTCCTTGAGTATTGTAGGCCACAGGCTATATTTCGAATATTCGGCTTGTCTGTGTAGGTTCAAGTGAATTGAACCATACTTGATGGGACAGAACTGTTTATCATGCCGCGTGGCCTAACCCTCAGGAGTGGGAGTTTCAGGATGTGTTAAATTGCATTGGGCAGTTCCGAGTGTGGGCTGGGATACACTCAGTTTCAAATCAAACAGTTGATTTTTTTCATTAAAACAGTCTATTTTTCGTCAAAACAGTCGTTTTTTTCTGAAAATCAGTCGATGTTTTGAAACAGTCTTTTTTTTTAAACAGTCGTTTTTTCTGCAAAAACAGTCGGAAAAATTACCAGCCAGTCGGTAAATTCCTTGCCCCCCCCCCCCCCGAAAAAAAAACATTTTGGCTAGTAACACCTCTGGCTACTGGATACTATTGTTAAGGAGAGCCCAGTCTCAGGCAGTGTCTCGGACAAAATCACACCTCGCACGAGAACAGTCTTCGCACACTCGGGCTCAAGTCACTATCCGAACGAAGGCATGAAGCAGTTATGAGGTTTGGGAACCAGTGTTTTGCTTCCGAAAGGCACAGGCAGATCCTTCCCGACTTTGCGGCGCCGACGGTAAATGGTCCAGTGACAAGAAGTAAAGCAGCCTCAAAAGTCACCCTAAAGCAACCACCTGCAAACTCCAGCGAGCGATACAATTCATCTTTTGTCCCCTACTTTGTTCAGCACTACAATGCCAGATAATGTGCGTCTTGTTTTTGTGTGTGTGCTCATTTTAACTGTTTTTTTTAACTATATCTTGACAATGCCACTGCTGCTTTGTAAAATATTCTGGCAAATTACAACGATTGATTGATTGATTGATTGATTAAATGAAAGTAATCTGTACTACTACATATCAATACATGCAACTTTTTCCTACAACGATAATACAACTACACAGGCTACAAATTTTTCATCTGGAAGGGCTAGGTACAGGAAACATGTAGGGTAGTAGGCAGACCAGTCAGTAGGCTAACAATGTTCTGAGCTGTTACCACCAAATGTCAAGACGGCCCACTAAAACATCAGTAGTAAGGGAATCACATGTAATTCTGGGTTGTGAACGTAAAACATTTTTTTTGGATTTTCTGAACGTGTAGTTAGAAAATGAGCCTAAAATGAGAAAATGAGAGAGGGGAAACTTGCCGGCCACATGGCAACCTATTGAAATAATTAATAAAGGTAAGTCATCTAACCAACGCAACATACAAGGTTGGTCCTAACTGACTACACCTGTTTGTAAGTTTACCTGTTTCCTTTTCAGTCTAAGAAGATCATGTGATGTCAACATTGCTGATCAGAGTGGTTACAGCTCACTTCACCATGCTGCACTAAATGGTCACAAGTAAGAATTCTCATGCGATGTTATCTGAACCTAGCATGAAGGTTATTTTCGATGCTCTGCCAAAACCCTTGCCGATATCTAGTTTGTGTGTATACTGTACTAGCTTGTCGGTTAATGACCGTACAAATTAATCAAAGAAAGCGTTTGCTCGAAATGGTTTTGGACTGAAATGCAGTAACTTTATGTCCGCGGTGGGAAACTGGATCGGTGAGCCCGTCAGTGAACATTTAAAGGCCATATGAAAGGCTGACCAGACAAATTCTCATAGTCTTTTGCAACGTAAGACACATCATAGAACAAAATGACCAAGAAGTATCCTACCATTTATATGTCCGTACCGCATCTGGACACGGTAGGGGGAATTGGTGGTGGTGGTGGGGGGGGGGGGGGGGCAAGAATTGTATGAAACTGGTAAGAGCCAAGCGGGTTGGGTGATTGGGATGTACCATTTTGTAGTCCGGGATGGGTTGGAATTCTGTGGGCAGAGTTAGTGTGGGGTACCGAACATTTCTAGTAGTTTTCAGTCGGTACTGGTGATCCGATTCCAGTGAAACTTGAGAGGTGGTAGGAGGATGCCCTAGATAATTCTTGTGTCAGGACCGCATCCGGCCACGGTAGGAGAGTTAGAACTGGGTACCTGACATTTCCTCCGAAAATGCTCCGATTCGAGCGAAACATGAAATGTGGTAGGGAGAGATGTGACATTTTTATGTCCGGACCGCATCTTCACAGTTTGGGGAGTTGAAGGCGATTCCGGATATTTTCGACACACTTATGAACCAAGCAGGTTGAGCGGGGCAAAACCTGGACGGTACAAAGGTCTTATGCCCTAGATTTGTAATTTTGAGGAATTACTTGCGTTTTTAATCCGAATTCTCCGTTCCGAATTCTCGCTTCTGAATTCTCGATTCTCGTACAAATTACCGTTTTTGCTCCTCTGACTTCTCCATTCTCGCTTTTGACAAAAACACTAATTTTGCAGCTCGGCCGCAACCCGGTATACGTGTATATGCATATTGAACACCCGCACTCTGTGGACCAATCAGGGAGGTGAACGGAGAGAGGAGAATCGACAGTTCACCATCGGAGCAAATTCTCGATTCTGCAGAATCGCGAGGCTTTCCCCGTTCTCGATTATGACAAAAACGCAAGAAAAGGAGAATTCACTTCATTTGAATAGTCCAAGAACGCGAAATAGGAGAATTCGGAGGCGAATTCGGATCAAAACACACATCTATTGTTTACTCTTTTATTTTCTTATACCATCTTCTTGTAACAAGTTCTCTCTCTGGCTCTCTGTTTTCTCTTGGATATTTTTTCGCTCTAATTAATTTGAAATCTCCATGAACTTTTTTCTTCTCCTTTCTTATCCGAAGTTTTCAAGTGTTCTATAATATTTTATTCTTTCATTTTATTTTCTTCCCACTCAGAGAAATTGTGGGTCTTCTGCTTGGCCATGGAGCCAGACCGAATGTGGTGGATGGAAAAGGCTCCTCTCCGCTACATCTCTCAGCGTGGGCTGGTCATGGTGATGTTGTCAAGCTACTACTTACATTTGGACACCGGTCTACCTTAGTCAACTTAACAGTGAGTTCAGTTTTATTTGATCTGTAGATCTTCGTGTTTTAATTGGATCTGGTCATCATGGCTTGATCCGTAATATTTATTCCAGTATAGACATTAGTTGCGTTTTTTGCCGTCATCCAGTTAACCGACCTGCGACATTTCTCTCTATAAGCCGTTTTCTTTCTTCGGTTAACCGACCTAAATCCTTATAAGCTGTTTTTCGTTGCCGTTCGTCGGTCGGTTAACCGACCTGTGGACTAAGGTCTGAGCTCCATCCAACCGACCTACGCTCTTGGCACGGCGCGAAATTCAAAATTCCCATTGAAGAGATAGGCGCCTGCGACTGGAAGACGCCATTTTTTCGTATAAGCCGTTTTTTAGAGCTCCGTCGAACCTACCGGCGAGACGAAAAAACGGTCAATAGTGGCAAGTAGGTAGGTTAACCGACCTACGGAGGAAAGGCAAAAAACGCAACTATTATTTCTGCTGTTGGCGTTTGATCGTGAGTTGTAGACTTTATTATTTGTTTTTGGGATCCCAAAACCTAAGTGGAGGGATACCTATGACATCGCAAAAGTTGTCCGTCTGTCTGTCTGTGAGCACGATAACTCTCGAAGGGAATGAGATATTTTGATGAAACTTGGTGTAAGGGTTCTTTGGGTCAATGGTAAGGTCAAGTTCGTAGATGGGGTTTGTAGCTCTACATTTAGGGGTGGGGGAGGAGGTTCAAATTAAGGGGCAAAAAAAATATTTTTCAACAGCTTATGTGATAGCCGATTATGGGGCAAAAAGACATGGTGAACACGATGCTGAAAACCATTTTCTCGCCGGACAAGTAGTTAGCCCGGAATCCGGCAAAAACCGAAAAGTTGGTTAAAAGTAAAAGTTTCTTTTGAGGTTGATTAAATGTTCGATTTAGGGGTAAGAAGACATGCTGAACACATGTGAAAAATATTTTCAAGCCGGACAACTAGTTCGCCCGGAATCCGGCCGGAACCGGAAAATTCATTAAAAGCAAAGGTTTCATTTGAAGTTGATTAAGTGACAGAGTCTGTATATGACAATCATTTTTTACCCGGACATTTAATTCGTCCGGAATCTGGTTGTAACTGGAATTTTCTTTATAAGTTTAAGTTTTATTTGAAGTTGATTAGATGTTCTTTATAGAGATAAGGATATACGCTGACAATTAGTTAGCTCGGAATTCTGGCGAAACCGGAAATTTGGCAGAAGTAAAGCAGGAAGTTTCGGTCGGTGTCGTCAAAATAGATATGGCTTATAGAGGTATTTCTGAACTTGGTTTTCTCTGATGATTAGCATGGCGAAGACTGGATCTGGCGAAGACAGGACCCAATTGTCTGCATCAAATATTTGATTTTTGGAATCCCATGGAAACCTTTGGTCTTGTTCGACCAGTAAATAAAAAATCAGTACCATGTTTTCGCCTTGCACTGAGGTGTGTGGAGTTGAAATGGTCCAGGATTGGTCCAAGGTGAGGAGAAGTTGGGTTAACGATTATCTGATTATCCACCAGAAATGTGATTTTTAAATTTGTTTTGGGTGAACCCCCGGTGATTTGGTTGGTGTTCTCCTTGCGGTTCTTTTGTTTGTTTGTTGTTGTTAGTTTTGTGTAGTAGCTTGCGACTCTTTATTGTGGTGTCGCCCCCTTAGGACAGATGAAAGCTTTACGGAGCAGCTCCGGTTAAGGTGTGTTCTATCATCTCAAATTTTTCTCAAATTTTTTTTCAAATATGCTGCTGGAAAAACTACACGAGCGGAAAAGAAAGACGACAAGACCAAAGGCTTAATTCGGATCCTAACGGAAATATTTGTTGCGCTTCTTGCTTCAGACAGTCTGGTATTGTTCATTTCCTGTCCTCACGAGGTCCCTTAAACCTGCTATTTTGTCCTTTTCCATCTCATCATTTTGCTCCAGCCCAGATTCCGAAATAAAACGTCTCAACTCCTTCGCGAGTTATCGGGCTAACAGACGGTCAGAACTGGTAGACAGACGGATAAATCTTACGAAGTCATACATATCCGTTCTTTTACGTTTTGGGATCCTAAAAAGTAAACAGAGACCTAGACGTAGCCAAGTTCAACCAAATACGACAGTAGAAAACATTTTACCTGAAATTTCCTGTGCATTCCTTTTATACTAGTTTACGACTACTATAACCTGTCTCCATTGGCTCTGCTAGGAAGGTAATGTGTAAGAAAACCCAGTTTACCTGCGTACCACAATGGCTAGCCACACTCTGCCGTATCTTAACCACATTGCTAAAATTTGGACAGTGTATCTTCGCTTGTGGGAATCCTTTAAAGGTCAGACAAGAATAGATTTTGCAGAGGCGAACGCCAGTTTACTGCATTTGTATCATTATAATTGTTATAACTGTTATTATTATAATTGTTTTTATTGTTTTATTATTATTATTACTATAAATTTGCTTTTCGGACGTCCAAGTTCTTCGCCATTGCCCGAACTCAACCCCGAACTGTCCGTTAGTTGATAAAAATTGTTGCAAAATTTTTCCTCTAAACGCAAGAACATAAACAGATTTGAGTTTTGGAAACGTACTGAGGATCTGATTTGAATGAATGAGTGAAATGATTTTATTACGCCCAGCCTGTTAATTGGGCATTTGTACGGTATGTACACACACAAAAACAGAAATCCACGCATAACAAGAAATACAGAACGGTATTTGCATATACAGCAAAAAAAAGAGAGATACACGCGTAACAAGATTGAAAATTAAGTGTCTTTTTTTTGTTTGATTTTTTTCATTTACTCCGCTTTTGAAAATGGTGGGTCATAAATAAATTACTTACTTACTTACTTACAAGAAGTACATAATAAAACACGAAAAACCTTTTGAATTAGCTGGCGCGGTGGGCAGGACGGGGGCTGGATGATGACAAAAGTTGTTCACTAATTTTGTTTAATTTCATAATTGGGTCCAAGACAGAAAAGCTCGCCATGATTCGTTGATTGGGCGTGCTATGCTTTGATATGAGCCAGCGATCGTATGTGGCCAGATGTTGTCACCTGAATCGCGATTAAAAACAAACCTGAATGAGTTGCCCTGACTTGTCCATGAGACCTTGACATTCGACTGTGAGCCGACTGGTATGAAAACTGGAGGACATGTTTTCGGTCTCAAAATTTAGTTAGATTTCTGGTACAAAAATTTGCCTCTAAATACATTTGTGTTTGTTGTTTTTTTTATCCCAAAACGTAAGCGGAGGGATACCTATGACTTCGTAAAAGTTGTCCGTCTGTCCGTCTGTCAGCAAGATAACTCTCGAAGGGAATGAGATATTTTGATGAAACTTGGTGTGAGGACTCTGTATGTCAAGGGAGAGGTCTAGTTCGCAGATGGGCTCTGTAGCTCAACATTTAGGTGTGGGAGGGGGGTTCAAATTAAGGAGCGAACAATTTTTTTGTTTTTTAAAGATATTGAGATAGCTGATTTAGGGGTAAAAAGACATGCTGAATACGAATATGAAAACCATTTTCTCGTCGGACAAGTAGTTCGCCCGGAATCCGGCCAAAACCGGAAAGTTTGTTAAAAGTCAAAAGTTTTATTTAAAGTTGATTAGATGTTCGATTTGGGGGTAAGAAGACATGCTGAACATTCATATGAAAACCGTTTTCTCGTCGGACAAGTAGTTTGCGCGGAATCCGGCCGAAATAGGAAAATCTGCTAAAAATAAAAGTTTTACCTGAAGTTGATTAGATGTCCGATTTAGAGGCAAGAAGACATGCAGAGTCCGCTTTTGACAATCATTGTCTACCCGGACATATAGTTCACCCCTTTCCGGCCGTCACCCCTTTCCTGTCTTAGTTTAGTGTACTGTTTGTTTTGAGTGCCTTATTTTTGTTTTTTTATGGTTTGCAAAAAACTGTTAAATAAAGGAAGTTGAATTGAATTGAAACCGGAAAATGTGTTAAAAGTTTCATCTAAAGTTGATTAGATGTTCGATATAGGGGTAAGGAGATACGCTGAATTCGTTTTTGAGCTTTAAGTCGTTCGCCCGGAATCCAGTCGAAACCGGAGATTTGGCAGAAGTAAGGCAGGAAGATTTGATCAGTTTCGTCAAAGTAGATATGTCGTATAGCCTAGGGGTAAATACACACATGCTGAATCCATATCTGAACTTGGTTTTCTCAGATGATTACCATTGACCCTCTTTTGTTTCTAAATCTTCATAGGAAAAGTGTACAAGGAGTCTGGCGAAGACCGATTTGTCTGGATCAGATATTATATTTTTGGGATCCCATCGAAACCCTTGGTATTGTTTTTTTGTGAAGTAAGAGGCGTGAAAGAGTTTATCAGCATTATATTTATTTGTTTATTTAATACAAATATTGTGCAGTGGCACAAAAATACCATGGTGCATGCAGCTCGTAATCCGTTTGTTTTTTCACAGTCAATTTCGCATTTTGGTTCTATTTCTCTTTTCTTTTCTAGTGCGTAATAAAAATATCATATTCATCATCATTCAAATTTGCTTTGTACCTTTTTAAGACGTTGTCAGGTCCTTTGACCGAATCCATAATCGACTACACCACCTTTCCACTTATATTGCGTCGGTCCGGGAGGAATACTGGCAATCAGTTTTCACCATATCCTGCTAATTCTTCTGCCCAATTTTTACGTAGTTACATCCCATCATTTATTTCTGGTCATATCTTGTAAGTGTATTAGTTAATTTGTTTCGTGTCTTTGTATTTCGTAAATATTTTATTGCTATTCTAGTTTTCAGCTAGTTGGAGATTAAACTTGATTGATTGATTGATTGATCTTACGACGTAACCCCTTGTTAGTGTACACCTTGGCCAATCGATCAGGGTCGAGTGGTCGTGGACTGGAATTACCGCTATGGTTTTCGGCATCATCATCACTCCCATACTATTTCAAATTGATAATACAAGCGCTGGAAATCCGTCTGGAGAATCCTGATCGTATGTCCATACTATAATCTGACTAATCTTGGCGAAAGTACACTGTAAAAAAAAAATATTGTAGTATTTACTGCTGGGATTAGTCTTGTCTCTACTGAGATAAGATTATCTCTAATTCGGATTAATCTTATCCCAGTAGGATAAGATTAATCCCAGTAGCAAATACTGCAGTTAACTATATTCCTAACTCGGAGAAACTTTTTACAGTGTAGGCGCGAAATCCAGCAATATCCCTGGCAAGCGGCCATGGTAAGGTAGATTGGTTGAAGTGTAAGCTAGACCAGGAGGCAGAGATGGTTTCAACGGATTAAAGGCTGCATAGCCTTCAGGGAAAGCTGGATCTGTTCCAATTGGATCGTTTTCGCTTCTTCCCAAAAATGCAAAATCAAAAAGTACCATAGCGTAGCCTATTTTGTGTCTGGTTCCGGGGTCGGGGGGGGAGCGATTGATTTTAAGAAAATTTCTTGTGGACATAGACTGCCTCTTTTTCCTTTGATATTTTGTATGCTCGCTTTTTGACGAAAACTTGCACATCTTTAGACATAGGACAATGCTTACGTTTATTTTCCTTTTTTTTTACAAAAATGTAACCACGATTAATCTGTGGGGCACGAGCGCTCTCGGTCGCTGCAATCCAAAATTTCTGAAAATAGCGACATGCTTACGTTGTTTATGCTTCCTGCTTCACCAACACAAATATAACGAGGAATCTGGGTCGGGGGCCTCTATCGCTGTCATCGAAAATATAAGTAGCCAACTTAAAACCCCATTACTGCTTTGGATACGATCGCTTTTATCATCAAATTGTTGAAGAAATTAATACGTAGCTAAGTATCTTTCACGAAAATAAATGGGACCTTCCCGACCCCTGTTTTGTAGCGATCAGAACGGCTTAAACGTGCCATAAAGCTTGAGCAGTTAATGCCTCTCAGATTGATACTTTTATCAGAATGTGACACAGCGGATGGCCCAATCTCTTGGGGATTAGAGACGCTTGGATGAACTCGGATGGGATTCTAAAGTTGGAATGATTTCTTGCTATGAAAGGTGGAATGCAGGCTCTGCAGTTCTTACTGCGACCTGGTAACATAATAGCTAGTTGACCTTTGAATTAAAACGACTCTGACGTCGTTTTCTTGGCAGTTATATCGGCTCCGCCTACCCACGCTTCCCCCCCCCCCCTCACCCCCCCCCCAAAAAAAAAACTTAGATCTCCCCTGTGCCCATGATGTTCAGTAGTACTAGAGTGTACATTATCAGAAATGTCTCGAAGAATCTGGGATACCGAATTAAAAATAATATGTTTGTTCGTACTGGTATTATTAGTTTTATATATAGGATATGTATAGTTAGTTAGGACTATGCTTGCTAATATTTGCCATACTTGGGAAATTAAATGGAGATAAAACGAGCATTATTCATTGTGGCAGAGAATTTTAATTTTACCAGAAAAACGGTAAAGTGGCAGAACCTTCAACACTGGTTACTTTATAATCGAAATTCGGTGCCGTCGATATTTGAAACAGTAAAGTCAAATAAACCCTGGAACAAGTGGCACATTAAGCATAATTAGATTATATCATTTCTGTAATCATCTGGCAGTCGAGCTTGCTCTCTGCTAAGAACAAGGCCGTATCCAGGGGGGGGGGGTTAGGGGGTTGACCCCCTCCCCCCCCCCCGAAACATACAAAAATAATGATTTTTACAGGCTTTTCCTCTGATCTATGTCTTTTTTTTTACTTTTTTTTCGACCAGCAGGCAACCCCCCCCCCCCCCAAAGGCGACCCCCCCCCCCCCCCCCCCCGAAATAAATTCCTGGATACGAGCCTGGCTAAGAAGTTCGATATTATCCGTAATTTTGTAATTTGTCAAATGAACGAACCCAAACTCGGGGAAAAAGTTTTTTTGCAAAAACAGAACAGTTTTACAAAAAAAAAATCAAAGAAGAAACCAACGAAAATGGGATTCTTTCTTAAAATTCTTCCAATTTTGTTTTAATCTTCGGTTTCTTGTCGGTTTTCTGCTTTGTTTTAGTTTTCTTGGTTGTTGAGCTTCATCCTCGTTTTGGCATTTTTCCTCGAAATTTTCCGTCTGCGCTGAAGAAGGGAGGGGGTTGTCCTCCCGAAATATTCGCCTTTTACTTCAGTATATTCCTTGGCCTATACAAATGCCATTTTCGTTGGTTTCTTCGTTGATTTTTTGTGACATGTCAGGCCAACGTGGTTTACGAAATTATCTTTAGAACAGTTTTAGGTGCAAAAATTCGCAGCTTGTGGCAACACTGGATGGGGGGGGGGGGCTTAGAATCCCTAGGGGGGAGGGGCACGCCATTGCATTAAATGCACTCCCGTTTTGCGCCCCGTGAGGGAAGGAAATGCTTCTAGCTCTTAATTCCAGACATTCCGAATATTTCTAAGCACTTGGATCATTTCGATTACCCGTCAAGCGTGAGCATTCCATTAAGACAAAGGTTCCAGTCAGACTTTTCTAGAACATTAGCTCAGTCGTGCATGTTTAACTTCATCGGATGTAAGTTCGACGAAGTGAACATAATTAAAGTTCCCCCGTCACCCACGTGCTGAGATTGGGTTTGCGTTTGATAGGTGATGATTGCAAGGGGAGGGGGGGGGAGGGGTGAACTTCTTGGATGAATTAATTTTCAGTTCCATTTTATGTTGTAGTAGAAAGGCTTATAGGCTGAGTTTTTGCAGATTTCAATGCGAAATGTTGATGCAAATCCCGAGATTGGCTATCTGCTTCTAGAACAGACCCAGTATATTGATAGGACAAAATAGAGCAGCTTTGTGATGATGGTATTGTTGTGTGGCGTGTACTCATATAGATCGCCTACAATAATCTTTTCTTCAGAACGTTGACGGCGATACACCACTGCACTATGCAACCCAGTTTGGGCACACACAGTGCTGCCAACACCTTCTCAAGTATGGCGCAGACCCGGCCGTCAAGAATGCCAAGGGGGAAGCGCCGTTGGATCTTGCGGCTTTCTATGGAAGGTAAGATGACCCTCCCCCCACCCTCATACCTCATCCATTTCGTTCCTCTCTAGGAGAAAGACCAATAGTTGCGTTTTTGATCGAAGTTTTGTTCGCTGTTGGCTTAGCTGGTTGCTTCATTCCCGTTTTCAAACGCCGTCGAAGTTCACCGTTTGCTTAAAGTCTTTGATTCATGTGGGCCGAGAAGGTGGGAGAGACCATCATTTTTCGATGGTTCGGATTTTTACAAACACACTGTTACCTTTGTTTCCCCAAAATCCTCACGGTAGCCAACGTTATCCACAAATTACTTGAACGCAATTCACTCCTGAACGCCAACCATTGCTAATTAACTATTCATTGATCTCCTGGCGCTCGTCAAAAGATTACTAGAACCTTCGAGAAGATCGAGTGGCGTGTAAGAGGATTAAAACAGCTAAGTATATCACCATGTGGACGTTTAGATATGTCGGAAGAAGAAATCATCGGCCAGTTTGACATTTTTTGGTCTCGGAAGCTGAATATTATTTAGCTCAGTTTCTGAATCTTCAAGAAATCACTATAACGAATTTAGTATAATTTACGGCGTTTGTTTATTGTGATCTAGTTTACATCCTTAATTCTTTGGACTTCTGGGAATTAACAAGCAAAACAGAAAACAAAATACTTAAAGAAATCGATAATGCAAATAGTAAGTTTAATTTTTCTACACATTTTCCATATGCCTGCTTCAATAAAAACATTGTTAGATCCAAAGTCAAACTATGATTCCATCCTCCCCGTGTCGGGCGCTTCCGACACGCACCGCTAGATGACCCAGCGGTCGGATCGAGTCGTGGGCTCGTCTTGGGTCTTGGGTGGGGGGGGGGGGGGGGGTCTAGACGTTGCAAGTGCTAGAATGCTTATGATATAACTCCTTTAATTAGTGTTTTTACGACTCCTTGCCCGGTCGCCGTTCTTCAGCGTTTCAAGCAAACTTCGAACTTGCTAGCTCACTAAGTTCGACAGTCAGAGTTTGAAGAACAAAAAAACGGTGACCGGCGACCAAAAACGGGATTTAAACAGAGACCTTTGAGTTTGAAGGTAACTTCAAAGTTCGATAAAAAACGAAACTAATATAAATGACAATTTACTCTGTGAGTAACAAACCTTCTACACTATCAGATCTGTTGTCTTCATTTATCTGTAACTCTGTGAAAGATGAGGTTTAAAGGGACGGGCACACAAAGTGCACCGCATTCCATCTAGGAAGAAGATTTCTTAGACCCGATTAGTCCCTTTTCTTTTTTTTAATGTTTATTTTTGTATCTTGTGCGTTTACTAAATTACTGAAAGCTCACTGTATTTTTTGCTTTTATTCCTGATGAAAAATTTATCTCAAAATAGTACTATGAAGTAGTACGAAAAAGTTGCATGCAGTACTAACGATGCTACTACATGCTTCTGCTTCATGGCTACCGTGTTACTGCATACTACTATATGGTACTATTAGCAAGACTGGATGTTACTATGGCAAGACAGGATGCAACTGGATACTACTACATAAGATTGGACCAGTCTGCGGCACATTAAATGATAGTATTCTTTGCTATTACATAGTATTACATGCAACGTTTTCGTACTACTACCATACTACTACGCAGGCTACGAATTTTTCATCGGATTTGTCTGTACTGCGTTATTTTCCTCGTCCTAAGTGCGTAATAAAATTTCATCATCATCTTCATCAAAGTCCGATTTTCGCAGTCAGATGCGAATTTCTTCCTTCGCTCCGAAATTTGATAGACCTATTACGACGACTGTATTTGTGTTTGAAGATGCATTCTCAACCTGATGTTATGGCGAGGGTGTAGTAGGCCGGACAAAAGATGTTAAATGTCCAAGTTTATAGTCATTGGAGTCAGGATAGCCTATACCAGTGGTTCCCAACCTTTTCCGTACCGCGTACCCCTAATCAAGGTTCGAAAAGGTTGCGTACCCCCTTTTTGAGAACGTGAAAAGACGATATTTACTATCATAGAGGATAAGATGTACATCTGAAGAAATATATACAAAATCAATGAGACACTTGAGGCTGCTTTGTAGCTGTAATTTTGTCAAATCTCGGCTTGACGTCATTAACCGCAATATTTTTTACAGTCAGCCTGTTTCTGTGTTTGGTTTTGATTTTCTCCGTGCTTTCATCACGCTGCATCGCAAACATTTTCGTTAGCTTAATTCGTAACCTGAATGAAAATATCACTTGAAATGTCTTCCATTCTTCTTGAAACAGTATTGTTTGACACAAGAACCGATTGTACGGCAGTTGGATAGCTAATTTGGAATAAACATTATTTCATTGGCTTTCACTAGGGCTTTGTAATCAGAGTCATCACACACGGGTTGGGTACACCCATCCCCCTAAAGTGGTCTGCAAGATGTTTAAAAAGAAACGTGTCGGCGCGAAGCGCCGCGATTTTTCGTAAAAACAGTCGGTAAAATAACCAGCCATTCCGAAAAAATACCTGCGCCCCCCAAAAAACATTTTGGCTAGTGATGCCTCTGCTGGAAGTCTTAGGCTTTCGGCAATCAAAAATGAGTGAGGCGAGATTTTGAAGCTACAGACTAAATCGATTTTGTCACCTTCGCGTACCCCTTGACAGGGTCTCGCGTACCCCTTTGGGTACGCGTACCACCGGTTGGGAACCACTGGCCTATACTACACATGCATAACTTCACGGGTTCTATGGATGCCCCAGGTCAATTCACACTACGGTTTGCAGACCGAACTCACAGAAGGCTATCAACCATGCACCCATCATACAAAAGGCCTTTCAGGGCCAGCCCACTCGGAGTTTATGATAAGACACATAACAATCACCTATATGGTCCGTACATTACAAAAGGTTTGATTCACTGGTTACTTACAAGATAATATCAACCTTTTTTTGAACTGAAAGACAAAAATGCTCCTCAGCCGGGATTTGAACCCAGGCTTACACCCTCTGCTTACAAGGCAGGCGCTCATACCATTTGAGCTACCGAGGGGCTTGTGAACAGAGTTCGCAAACCACTACAATAGTCTGGTAGAAGCCGGCCACAGGAACAGAGATCACGCCCGAAGGCACATTCATCTAACCAGTTCACATCCCCATTTATGTATTATTATAATATTAAACTTTACATTAAAAGAGTTGTGTACCGGTCGAAGCCTGGAAAAGAAGTGTAATGACTCTTGATAATAGAATTAATGGTAATCACAGAGCTAATTAATAGTTCCAAGAGTTAATAGTATAAAAGATACAAAACAGTTAACTGAAGGGGAATATCGCTGCCTAGCGGCGGCAGAGGTGAACAGTACGGGGTGCAGATGGCACCGTCGCAACAACCCCTGGATTGCTTTTGCAGAACCGGCTGAGTTGAGTGGGGGCGCAAACTGTCTGATTTTCCGCGTGGACCAGTCACATAATTTCCCCCCTCCCGTCGTCCGTGCGTCGGTCCGAGAGGAATACTGGCAATCAGTTTTCCCCATATCCCGCTAATTCTTCTACCCAATTTTTACGTAGTTTCATCCCATCATTTATTTCTGGTCATTTCGTGTAAGTGTATTAGTTAATTTGTTTCATGTCTGTGTATTTTGTAAATTTTGGATTCCTCTTCTAGCTTTTAGCTATTTGGATTAAACTTGATTGATTAATAAACGAAATGAAATGATGATTTAATCCGTAATATCTTTAAATACATAAAAATAGCTTTGGATATGTCAATACAAATAAAGACACTTCAAGCACTATCAGTCAACTCGACAGGTCAATATTACTTATCTGATAACATTAAAACTTCATAAATAAAATACATCAATAAACGAAAGACAGGTCAAAATTACATAACGTATCTCGTATAAAATTTCTAAATAAAACAATCAAGTTCGTAAATACAATCGTCTACATCAATAAACAAAAACAAGTCAAAATTGCATACCGCAGCTAGGAACAGTTAAACTGTTTAATAAAGTATGGTACGAAAGACTTTAGGTAACGCTCGGATGAGTGTATTGGAGGAGGAGTTAGTTGCTTCTTCTGATTCAGTGTAAGATTCTCGGTCATTCTTGTGTTTCGGCAACTTCTTTTTTCGGAGAACTCAGGCAAAATGTCACGATGTAATTCGGACGCTACTATTTTTGTGCCAAATCTCATGGTAAGCATATGCCACCTTTGTCTTAACGACGTGATCTTTAAACCCGTCTGGGCACTCCTATGCTCGGGCCACATTGAGTCACATATGTACGTATTTGGTTCGTTAATTTGGTTATTACCCGCTCCTTACGTTTCATACTGTTCACACTTGGAATAAAGAAATTAAAGAAACCTTACCACTTTCATCACTGATGAGAAAAAAAACTAACTAAAGTCAGTGACTGTAGTCTGTGAATGGTCCAAACATACGTTTAAAATGGCCCATCAAAAATTCCCATTTTCGACCGTAAAACGAGCTTATTGCCGGCGTTATTGTCAGGTTTGACTATATGTGTGGCTGATCACGGCGTTATTATCAGGTGTGGCTCATCCGTTTGTTCTGTTGATTTTTGTGTTTATGTTGTTGTACTAGTGTTTCTTCAGTTGTTTATTTGTTTCTTTCTCTTCTTTGCTCCACTATATTCACATTGCTTTTGTGCAGCGGCTTACAAATAAATTATTATTATAGTGGGTCCTGGGCACCATTCTTAAAGCACTAGTCACAGTAGATACAGGTTATCTTCCAATATTCGAACATGGGCGACTCCTCAGAATCTCTTCTGGGTTTTTTAGAAATCACAAACCCATCCCGGCTGTTTTCAGCCTCGCTCGGTCCCCGTGGTTTTGATTACCAATGAGCTTCTCTGGAGCAATAAGCGGTAGCTTGATCCACCTTGAAGAGGGTCAAACACGGAAAATGCAAAAATCAGCGTATAGCGTCGTTAGAGTGGATGTATATGACATAGTAAGTTCGAAACCTTGGAAATGATGATAGATTAAATAACAAGGGAAGCAGAAGCAGTAATATTTTTATCATTTATTTATTTATCACCCGTCATTTCAAAAAGAAAAAGGACGGAGTGCAAAAACGAAAAGAAAATATTTTTTTTTTTTTTTTTTTTTCAAATAAGGCCCACATGGGCCACAATATAACAAAAACACACTCAACAAACAAACAAATGTAGATACCAGGTCACTTACGTGACTCCCGTCAAAAGCCCCGCGTACAACTCTCGAGTCCACGCAAGCCATACAGGCAGAGAAAGCCGCATCTGAGGCCCACAAAGGATCCTAAGAAGTGGGCTAGGGGATCGGAGGATCCTGGTTTGAAGGGAAAGAATTGACCGCCTCCGAAGTTCAGCAAAAGATGGAAGCCCTTCACCAACAAACATTCCCGATGCACTACAATTCCAAGGAAGACCGTGAAGCCACCGGAACGAATTATTATACATAACCCGAAAAGAATTCTCACATTTCAGACTGACATTACATGCAAGAGGAAGGCAGTAAAGTGGCGTGCAGTAAGCCCTGAAAAGAAAACTCTTTAGGTTAGATCGCTCCTTCAGCGCGACCAGAGCCTCATTGTTGTTGCAATGGTGCTGCCGCATCGCTGCAGCAGCACTTCTTTGCTTCTGCACAAGATGCGTTTTTGGATCCACTGCCTGCACGACTTCTTCTTAGTTGAAGCAGCACCTTGCAGGGAAGCATGGACTTGGTCGGTAAGCAAGTTCGCGATTCTCGAGAAGCGCTGCCGTCTTGTTCGGAAGCACTGCAGTGCAAAGACGAATGTAGAAACAATCAGCCCGGAAGCGGCCAAGAAGTGGACCTGCAGCGTGCACCAAAAACGAGGCTCACATTAGAGATCACATCGTAGCTGTTCAATGAAGTTCGCCGACCGTTGAAGTGGATTGCGAACGATATTCACGAGCCCCTCTGTACTCCAGGTGTAGAGCAGTGGCCTAGTACATACCGAATATTCTGGGTTCGAATCCCGGCCGAGGATCATTTTTGTCTTTGTATTCACTACTTCAGAAAAGTATATCTTTACTGTAAACAATAATGTTCGGGTCATTTGTGAAATAGCTTCGCAAAGTCTTCAGACGACCTCCCTTTGCTGATGTTTTTCTCTTATTTATATATAGGGTTGAAACAGTGGAAACGATGCTTCGGACGCACCCTGAACTCCTCGCTGTCTACCGCCATAGCTCCCCCAATGATATATTCTCAAGCACTCCACTGCATTTGGCGAGCAGGAATGGGCACAAGTAAGTCTTCTATTTTCCCCGAGGCGAGAGGGTGTTCACTGGCCAACATGTTGTTTAACTGTATGAAAAACCCTGTTCTGATCCCTTAACTAAACCTGGGTTGCACCGTTGCTTTTTAAAGTTAAACCGAGAGATACAACAGTCTTGTTACCCATCGCTTATACTCTTAAAAGCACATCTCTCATTAGAAATGATCTTACACAGAAATATCGTTTATCGAAAGTACCATTACTTTTTACGTGAAATTAGCAATTTTCTTGTTAGCGCTTGTCAACTTTGTCCAGCCTTCCTGCTCTCCGGCGCGGCGACTGGACCCAAAATGTTTGAAAACTGAACGCGCCGTGGTGAAAAGGTGGGAAAACCGAGCAAAACAAAAGAATAAAAAAATTGAAGACAGACCTATGGTTACCATGTCTTCCAAAATGAAAAACAACACTCGGAACTTTCTCTTGGCCTTATGTGTGAATAAGAGTTGTCAACGGACCTTGAAGCTTTTGGCGAAGTTTGCATTGCACGACAAGCAAAACTCGGCTAGGCCGAAAAAGCGCTAAAAAGTCGTAGGCAAAAAACGAACCAATTTCGAAAGGTGGGGATTTCAGAAGCTTATAATTCCGTAAGGTAGCTAGGGACAATACAAAAGGCTGAATAAGCAAGGAGGTTCTTTGAATAGGCTTGAAGATCCGATGGAAATGCGTTACTTCGTTGCTCCGCTATCCAAGATAGTAAATTTTCGTCGAATCAGCTTCTTCTTTCAGATTGGCTTTACCTCTATGTGGCTCTTTGTGCTTATACCTCTATGCTTGAAATATTTACAATGGTACAGGAGGGTTGTCCAGCCTCGAATTTACACAACCCTCGAACCTGGCCTAAAAAGGATGGAAGGAAGTTTCAGTGCAGTACTAACAAGGTCCTATCTGTCAAGATGGAAACCCTGAGTGACCCAGGACCTGTTTTGAACTGCGCAGACATTTCCTTGTAAGGTTTTCAGGCCAAGTTCGAGGTCATATAAATTCGAGGTTGGATACTCCTCCTGTAAACGATTTCTGAAAAATTGTTAGTGCTCTAGTTAGAAAAACTAACACGCAATAGCGGGCTTTTTTCAGATGTGCCTTACAGTCTTGAGTTGAATGGATGAATAACTTTATTATGAATATTGCGAGGATAAATAAAACAATATATGTTACAAAAATAAAATGTCTTTCACTTGCTAAAATTTTCCACAAAATATTGTCTGAATGACTGCCTGTATCTCGTCGACGCACCAGGGTTGCATGGTTCCAACTTGTTTTGGTGTCGGGTGTAGCGCTGGCCTGGTTTTGACGGCTGAAGGGTGTCACGGTGCTTCGAGGACGAAAATTGAGCATTTAGCTTCGCTTCGTTAGCCATTTAAATGCACGCTTTTGTTGAAATCACATTCTCCGAGTCTTGTCGGGTCTCCAATGCATGTTCCACATTCTGAACGTTGCTACTGTTGCCCAGTGTGAAAAAATAAAAATCTCTTAGCAGAGTAAAAGTAATTCAGTTATGTCAAATCTAAAATACAAAATCAAGCTACCTTTTCAGTTAAACTTGAAAGAAAAAATGACACTTGTAACGAAAATATTCGGTTACGCCAACAGACAATATTCTTTTCACTTCAGCTGGAATCGCGCATCCTTGTGTAAGTGTTTGGAAACTTGTTGTTTCTTAAGTTGGACGAGATTCAGACATCGAAAAAGTGTCCGGCGCAAGTATTCTTCACAGTACAGTTTAAAGGCCAACTGTTTCTACTAGTAGACACTAGACCTACATCTTTATTCCACTGTAAAAAAAAAATCTTGAAGCATTGACTACTGGGATTGATCTTGTCTCTAAAAAGATAATCTTATCTCTAATTCGGATTAATTTTATCTCAGTAGAGTCAAGATTAGCCCCAGTAGCAAATACTGCAGTTAACTTTAATCCTTACTCGGAGAAACTTTTTACAGTTTTGCCGCTCTGACTCAATAACCGCTGAAATAACAAAATGTAGGGGATTAATTTTTTTGTTGAGGCAAACATTTCCCCCCTCCCCCTTAGTTTCGTTACCTTCTCTAGAAACGCTCAGGCGGAAACTCCTTTGATCCAGACGCGGTTTTGAAGATTCCCTCCGGAGACGCTCTTGGTTCTGTGAAATTGGTGTCCTCTGAGGGGTGGGGGGGGGGGGCTCTCCCTTTTAATTGCGGTTCTGATGAAGTGGGGAAAGCTGGGAAAAAATGAGATTTCGACTTCTGGGAATTGAAGAAAAAAGATGTGGGAAAGATACATGCCCGGAGCCAAGAAGACGTTGGCATCGTTACTTCTTAGCCTTACCTTACCTTGCCTTAAATTTTAACTGAAAAGGCAGCTTTTTTTTACATGTGATATTTGAATACACTGAAATATTTTGACTCTTTTAAGGGATATTGTATTTTGTTACTCGGGGCTCCATTAGTAATATTCAGAGTGTACGCTACTTGCACGACAACTCGAAATTCACCCAGACGTGGAGAATTTGAATTTCAATTAAAGCTTGCATTTCCAATTTGAGAGATGCCAAGCTCGGAAAATTTACCCCTGTTAGCAGGAAAATGATCTTATGTCGTGCAAGGAATCGGGCATTTTTTTTTTGGTTTTCGGCAATGGCCTACATTTGTAGTTGGTAAATATTTCAAGCTAGATAGTTCTTCAGCCCAAGCTGACTGCGAATCATATTTGACGGTGCAAAACGGATAAGCTAGCTACATTTTATTAGAGCTATATTTCGACCCTTCTTGTCAAGGGTCCTCTTCAGGCTCAAGCCGCTCAAGCTGGAAAATGAACTTGTGGAAAAACAATTAAAGATGCTTCCTCAAATATCTGATTTTATAAACTTTTTGTCTGAAAATTGGTTAGAGTTAAAGCTGGTGCTGTGATTTCATTCTAGACACGGCTGCTGTGTTTGCTGTTCGATTGGGTCATCGAAAGGGCAGAGATTCTTCTGCATTTTGGTTTTGGTGTTCATAAAATCAGATGTTTAAGGAAGAATCTTTCTTTATTTTTCCACAAGTTCATTTTCCAGCTTGAGCCTGAAGAGGACCCTTGCCAAGAAGGGCCGAAATATAGCTCTAATAAAATGTAGCTGACTTATCCGTTTTGCACCGTCAAATAATATTTCAAGCGTGGACACGGACATAGAGATACCGTAAGTCCGAACGAATAAGTTCATTTGATGAAATTGATTATCTATGGATAACGGACAAACGAAGTAACGCATTTTTGTCGGTTTTTTAGGCATATTTCAGTGAATTAATGATGTGGAACTAGACTGTAAATAAATAAAATCTAATACCCGTAACTGCACTTCATCTTGTATTAAAATTTTTACGGATCTCAGCCCTAATCGGTTAAACTTTAATAATAATAATAACATACTTTATTTCCGGATTCTACATGCTAGCATTGGATCATACTTCACGCAAATGACACAATAATACAGTTATATAAAATATCTTTTAAATAAAGAAGCTTTCTAATATAAGGGGTACTCTTTTTCAGAATGGGGGGGGGGGGGTGAACTAATTCTAGCAACCCTAAGGTCTACGTCTCCGAGGCAGTGTTGGGAAATACTTAAGTAACAAATAGAAGTACTTAAGGGTACTTAAGTACTCAAGTACTTCCATAACTCATTGTTCGGGCGACGTTTCTCGTTCTTCCCGAGATTCACTGGCGTGTTTTGGACTTAGTCATATCAGGGACCCATAAATTTCCTGTAATGACTCGCCGTTCAGGGGCTTGTCAATAAGAGATTTCTGATGCGCTCTTGACCGAGCGTCAGATAGTTCGAGAAATACCCATGGGGATAAAATACCCGACTATCCAGATAGACAAAATTTTTCGCAGCTGTTGTGCTGAACTAGGAATATTTCTCTGTAATGGAGGAGTATCCTGGATCTTTTGTCCTAGCTTAGGTACCTGGTGTCATTTGAATAGTCCCAACAAATGTTGTCTATCTGAGCAAGAACGCCGATTCGACCCAAGCGGAATTTTCGGAAACTAGGTGAGGCTCGGGCAACATAGCAACATAGAAGCATAGGAAATGACAAGCCCCCTGAATGGCGAGTCATTACAGGAAATTTATGGGTCCCTGGTCATATAGAGTATTATTTTCTTTTCAGGGCTGTGGTGGACGTACTCGTTTCGTCCGGTATGCCTATCTCGACAATTACCCAATCGGGGTCTGCGTTACATGAAGCGTCGATGTACGGGAAAGTGGACGTGGCGAAGCGCCTAGTCGAATTGGGCATTGATATTTCAGTCATTAATGTCAATGGTGAAACGGTTGATACTTGTTTGAAGATATTAGGGACCCCAGCGGCTCAACAGATATTAACTTACATCCAAGGTACGTCTTTCGGTCTGTTTAAACCAAACAAAAAAGGGGCCTAGTCGAAATATTCTAGCCGTCAATTTCATAGTGAAACGGTTGATACTTTTTTTTAACGGTTGTGATGCGATTAGCGACCTCAGCGGCTCAGCAAAGATTAACATCCAAGGTACGTTTTTCGGTCTGTTTAGAAAAGCTCCTAGTCGAGTTGGGCGTTGATATTTCAGCCATGAACTCCAATGGTGAAACGGTTGATAATCTTTCGAAGATATTAGGGGCCCCAGCGGTTCAACAGATATTGACTTACATCCAAGGTACGCTTTTCAGTCTGTTTGGGAAAATTGGATACAGGATACCTTGCTATTTGCGCTACCCATATATTTGCGCCACCCTTAGTAAACTTGTTTAAATAAAGACCAAATCACAGGGATCGCGTGTGGAACATCAAAATAAATCCATCCTGTCCAAGTAATTGATATCAGATGTCATCCACTTACTTCTATTTCTTCTTTGAAGAATTGCCTGGTGCAAAACAAAGTCGAAAAGGCGCAAAAACGTGCGACGGAAAAAAATTGGCCCAAATAGTCACGCTCAAGCTATTTGGGATAACCTAGTAGCGCAAATAAGTCCGCGAAAGGCGCAAAAGAAAACTGGAAACGGAAGCTGGCGCAAACACAATTTGGCCGTGGTCAGTAGGTGTTTAGAAGAAAGGCAGTTGGCAACGCTGCAGCTTCATTCAACAAAAAAGGAAAAAAAAATACGTTGTAGAGAAAAATTAGAGCTTCTAAATGCCCAATTCCACACATTTGGTAAGTGTATAGAGGCTAGAAAGAAATGGAGAGAGTTACACATTCACGGGGGGTGGCGCAAATAGCAAGGTAGTCGATTTTGCATTTGTATCTCACCCGCAATTTTCGTCGACAAACGGTTGATACCTGTTTTTTCAAACGGTTGATAATTTTTTATGCTATTAGGGACCCCAAGGTTCAACAGAGATGTATGTACACGGAAAACCCAAAAGGCCATAGTACAAAAAAGTGAGGTGCAAAGCAAATACGAACTACATGTTTAACACACTTTCTGAAATACAAAACAAAGAAAACTAACTACATAATTAAAACACTCTAAGCGATAGTAACATTCAGTGCACGTCTTTCGGTCTGTTGGAAAAGACTGCCTTATCGAATCTGACATTTGTATTTCATCCGTATATATAGATAAATTTCGTAGAATTGTTCGCTATTAATACAAAAAACAATCGTCGTCATTCTTGGCGCGCAGTGACGGTGGACCTGGAAAAGTGCAAACACTAGCTGACCTTATCCGTCATCTCTGAAGTGATGATTCTGCTGAGTTTTGGGATTCGGTTAAAGGACTCTCTCTTGTTTATTCTGCATTCTATACTATCTCTAGATCCCTTATGGAAGTACAAGCCTCTAAAATCCCCGCCTTTCGCCACTGTTTCGTTTGTACCTATGACTTTTTAGCACTTTTTCTTCCGAGCCGAGCTTTGACAGTCACGGAACGCAAACTTCGCCGAACGGTATTAACTAAAGTTTAGTCGATTAGCTACGGGCCGTGACGTTTTCATGACGTCATGAAAGAAATAGGAAAATTCGATTAAATTAATTGTTGAAGAATATATATTTGTATCTATATATTGTATAGAGCCGAGCGGCCAGCGAGTTGCCGGACGCGTTTATACTTATAAACCGTTCTAGGTACAATCGGTTCCGTTAGTAAATGGATAATATAGACTGACGTCACGACCCGCAGATAATCGGCTAAAGTTTAGCCAACACCCGCCGAAAGCCTCAAGGTCCGCTGACTAGTCTTTCAAACATAAGGCCATGAGAAGGTTCCTAGTGTTGTTTTTCATTTTGGAAGATATGGTAGACTATCAAGTCCATCATCTGTTTTGGACTTCATTTGTTTTGCTTAGTTTTCTACTTTTCAACCACGGCGAGTTCTGTTTTCAAACATTTTGCGTCCAGTCGCCGCGTCGGAGATCGGAAAGGCTGGACAGAGTCGACAAAGCGCCAACGAGAAAATCGCTGAATGCTGATATCACGTTGATGCCCTGGCCGTACTACGGACACAGTTTATAAAACTGTTTTTAGACGTTTTTAAGACCGCTTTTTAGCGGGTTTCAGACGTTCCTCCTTCAGCCCGTTCATAAATCTGGGGATGGATAATGGTCCATTTGCACACTGCGTAAAATCCGAGCGTATTTTACGCACGTTTTGAGCTTGAAAATATTTCTAGCAATACGGACGTATTTAGATACAAAACGGACCGATTTCTCAAATACGTCCACATTGCTAGAAATGTTTTCAAGCTCAAATCGTGCGTAAAATATGCTCGGATTTTACACAGTGTGTAAACCCACCATAAATCGATCTCCCGTTTTTAATTTGTTATGTACAGCCGATGAGAGAGGAGCGTCCTAAACGTCTTAAAAACCGGTCTTGAAAACGGCTAAAAACCGAATTACGAACAGGTGTGTCCGTATGAAAGTAATGGTATGTTCGCCCGGGAATGAAAGTAATGTTAGGTTAAAAAAAAACATATCTTTGAGCATTTCGTCGTAAAAAGATCATTTCTAGTTGGGGTTGTGCTCTGAAACTTCTTTCAGTGAATATTCCAAAACGGCCGTTGCTTTGGCCGGTCTAACCAATCGCTGATCTACCGCAGCCATAAGCTACATCCAACTAACCTAACTAACCGTAATCGGAGATCGCACCTTCTAGGTTGCGGAGCTCTGGTCCAGGTCTCTGTTGCAAAGAAACGAGACCTTCCATTCGTAAATCCTCAGTCGCCTGGGTCCCCCTACGAAAATATTATCCTTCCGGAAAAAGTTCATCCGAAGAAGAAGCATAATCGGTCGAGCAGCGTCGATATCCTGTTAGATGACGAACCCAAAAAAGAGCAAGAAGGAGCGAGAACGAGAAGATCCGAAGAAAGGTATTTTTGCTAGGCTTAGTTTAACTGAAAAGCAACTTATTTTTATACCGTTTAATTGAACACACTGCATTATTTGGATTGTGTTAAGGTTTTATTTTTATTTTTCACTATTTGCACTACTATGACGTTCAGAGTATCTACTGCTGTCCTCACAGCGCAAAATTCTACTACGACGCGGAAAGTTTGAATCTCAGTGCAAAACGCGGCCTTTCAGTGGCCAGTGATCAGCTGCCGAAGGTAGCTCACTACGTGAATACTTATTCTTTTGAAAATCGTTTTCGTCAAGCATGCATCACAGGTGCATAGAGGTACCACAATTCGACAGGGAAATTACACTATATGAAAACTAATTGTTCGTGAATAGCGAAGCAACGAAGTAACGCATTGTCATCGGGTCTTCAAGCCTCTTTAAGTGAATAAGTGATGGGTAACTAGATTGTCCTGTGTCAGCCCTTTTCAGTTAAACTTTAAGGCCAATTCACAACGGGTTTTAGCTAAGACTCGGTACCAGCTAGCTCTGTAAATCGCTCCGAGTCCGAGGCTTTGCCGGGTTTCTGCCGGTCGCAGTTGGTATTGGCGCCAGTTTCGGGTACCAGCTAGTGTCGGACCCAAGTTGAAATCAGTTCACCTTTTGAGGTTACTAGCCAATCAGTTTACGCAGCAATAGCATGATGCTCGAACACAGGTCGTGAGCATAATGTGCATGGAAAATAGTGAATCTTGGCAAGTGCAAATATTAGCGAGGTATCGTTAGCGGTCTTATAATTTAACAAATTAGCTGTGGGTCTCCGGGCTTAATGGACCCCTCGCATTATTTGCTCTTCAACTTTCATTACTTTAAAATATTTGAATCATTTGAAACTATGCTGTGCTTTCAACAAATAACCCACGGTTTTGGGTGTTTTAAGCCTTTTTCGAGACCCGTTGACTTGTAGCGAAAACAGGGAAACAATTTACATAACCGTTTTTTCTGATGGAAAAACTTCTCGCAGACGACCGTCGACAGCGTGATACACATCGAAGGTAGCAAAACACGGCAAGCCAGAAAATTAGCGCGGTTTTGTCAGAGGGGTTAGAATGTACCGTACGAAATGGGGTCTCCGGGTTTAGAAATATATGGAGTGGTTATGGAAGTAAGTTGCATTAGTACCGTATTATAGGTAAGACAGGTGCTTTAAGAATTAATGAATGCAATTACCGAAGTAGGTTGCATTGGCATTATAGACACGACGGGTCCTTTAACTAGTTTTAAGTTGTCTTCGGTTCAGTTAACGCGCCACGTTCCATTCCGCACCCATCCCTTCTAGTCTCTCCAATTTCACAGTTCCAGCGATCAAAGTTCCAAATTCCAGGGAAATTTCTCGCCGACACTTCAAAAGCGTCTCCAGCACCGATTCGTTAAAATGGAGCACTGACTCCGGTCCTAAAGACGATGGGACGCCAGCGGAGGGATCCATCATGATTACGCCTGAGACATCGCGCGCCGCGCAGATCACTCGCGGGTCACGTGCCTACTCAAGTTTGAATTATGGCGGCACGAAACAAGTCAATGGGAATGGTGGGGAAAGGAGGAGCCTTGATTACTTCGCGATGAGTGGTACTCAAGTGAAGAAAATATCGGTGAGTTGGTCTTTGATTTTCTTAACAAGGGCTGCGAGTAGAAATAAATAAAATATTGATTAATCCATAGTATCTGTACAATGTGTAAAAAAGGCTTTGGATGTGTCAATGTTCAAATAACGACACTCAGTTCATATATATGAAATAAGTCAATTAACAAACACAGGTAAAAACTATATAGTTAAAGTTTAACTGAAAAGTAAACATATTTTTGTATCATTCAGCTGAACACACGGCATTATTTGGCTTATGTTAAGTTTTTTTTTTTTTTTTTTCACTATTTGCTCTAAAATGACGTTCAGAATATCGACGGCCGTCCTCACAACGCAAAGTTCTACTATGACGCGGAAAATTTGAATTTCCGTGTAAACGCGGATTTTTAGTGGCGAGCGATCAGCTCGTGGAAGGTAGCTAACTGCATAAATACTTATTTTTCCTTTATCGTTTTCGTCAAGCATAAAACACAGGTATAAGCGCATAGAAGTGCCAAAAATCCGACAGGGGAATTGCACTATATGAAATATCGATTCGTGAATAGCGGAGCAACGAAGTAACGCGTTTTCATCTGATCTTCGAGCCTCTTCAAATGAAGAAGTGATGGGTAACTACACTGTCAGAAGTTCCATAGCAGACAACAGAAGGATGCGCGGTTTCAACAGACAACGCGTAACAGACAACACTTCGAATGTTGTCTGTTGCGTTTGAAAATGTTATGCGTTACAAGCGTTGCCACCAGGAACAGCCCAAAAATCGCCAACAGGCATCGGCTGAATTTTCAGACATCATGACAACAAACAAAAAAGGCAGTAGATGCTTTTCCGGCTGTTTTTTGCTCTTCCTGGCAATGCTTGTTATGCTTAAAACTTCATGTATAACGTTTTCCGACACAGCAGATAGCATCCCAAGTGTTGTCTGTTACGCACTGTCTCTTGAAACTGCGCAACCTTCTGTTGTCTGTTATGAATCTTCTGACAGTGTAGATTGCCCCATTTCAGCCCTTTTAGTTATACTTTAAGAAGAACTGAAACATTTGAATTAAAACTAGCTTTGGATGCAGCGACAGCCGAAGCTCGCTGCGAATCTCTGAAAATTTTGGGGTCGAGGGTGGATACAGTCCCGAAATCTTCCAGTATTACCGGGAGATACAGATTGCAGGACCTTCAGTTGAACTTTAATGCTTTTTCTTTAGAGTCGCTTGGATATTTCCTCACTTCCCACCTTACCTTAAACCTTAGTTCCTCCATGGGCGCTTAGGGCGCCCAAGTCCTTATCTGAAAATCCAAAGCTTTTTTAATATATTTAAAGATATTACGGATTAGATCATCGTTTACATATTTTTATTATAAGAAGTGTCGCCAGTCCGTCTGCAAGATTGTCCGCTGCCGGAGTATCCTACGAGACCCTGGATCAAATGTTATTCCAGTGTAGCCTACCCATCGCCAAATCCTCATGAACGAATATAGAACCCGGCGGTGTCGGTTGTTCAAAAAGCACCATCTCAACCTCTCGACTAGATCCCTTGTGGAGCCTAGCCCCCCCCCCCTCTCCGCTGCCGCTGAAGTCTCCATCTTAAAAAACATTATCAACTTTCTGAGGACAACGTAACTGTTTCAATTTTCAATTATTTAATAATAAAGCAAAACATATCTCTTGTGGGCAGAGCCAAATACGATGTTCTTTTTAAGTCATAAACAAAAATAAAGTAAGTTGTCAACAGATAATGCTAAAGATCATTATACTGCTTTACGAAGCTCGGCACAAAGCTTCTACTGTAACGCATAGTCTTACAGTAGATTGGGGTCAGTTTGGGAACCTCTCAGCCACTTCTCGGGGGGGGGGGGGGGGGACGAGGTCTTACTGGAACAAAGGGTGGGGGAAGGAAAGAACGGTACATTGGGTGCTGGAGAAGGGAGGAGCCAAAGTTGCGGCATAGTTTTTCACGGCGGAAAGAAAGGGATTCAATTTTAAATTCTTTGAGGTAAAAAGGAGAGTCAATCAAATTGAGTCTATCTAACTAACCTAAGCGACGTAGCCCAGCTGTGAAAAGGCGACACGGACAAATTTTATCCTAAGCCATACCAGAACTGAGATAGAGAGGTTTATTTAAAAAAAAAGCCTTGGCTTGAGGCCAGATGGTATTGTGGATAGTCAGATATAAATATTGAAAATTATTTTCTTTTTTATTTATTTTGATTTTTAATATTTAGCCTACATGTTGGAATTTTGTTGTTGTTTAAAGGACCCCTCTTGCTTATTCTGTATTTTATAATATACCTAGCTCCCTTGTGGAATTATAAGCTTCTAAAATCCCCACCTTTCTCAATTGTTTCGTTTTGTTCCTACGAATTTTTAGCGCTTTTTCGGCCGTGCCGAGTTTTGCCCATTACGCAACTCAAAGTTTGCCAGAATTTTCAACGTCCGCTGAGAACTCTTTCACACATAAGGATATGAGAATCTTCTGTTTTTGAAATTCTTTTATTTGCTTAGTTTTACCACTTTTTAACCACGGCGCGTTCAGTTTTCAAATGTTTTGCGCCCAGCCGCCGCGTCGGAGAGCGGGAAGGCTGGATAGGATCGACAAGTGCTAACAAGAAAATCGCTAAATTCAGATGGAAAGTAATGGTATTTTCGAAAAACGTTTCTGTGATCTACTTCATAGTGAAAAGATCATTTCTAGTGGGAGTTGTCCTTAAAGTGTTTGAAGCAGCGTAATTATATAAAGTAGGGCTGTACTGCAATATTCGAGAAGAAATATCGTTTTTTATTAATACCGTACGAAACGTATTTGAACAAATAAGCTTAATTGGTTGACAGTCAAATAGTTCAAATGAAAATGTGAATTTTTTTCTTCAGTAACCCTCGTCATGTGGATCCTTCCGGTTGCCGCTAGGTCGGGACACTTCCCGTACTAGCTATGAAATTGTCGCTGCTTCTTTAATTTTTTATTCCTTTTTAGCCTCGCCCTCCTGTAAAGCCGCCGCGCCGAGTCAATAATAGCGAATCCGAGGTGCTAAACAGACGTACCGCGTATGAGCTGATCTACTTAGCACATAGCGGTGCAATCGACGGTGTTTGCACCGACAGAAATCTACACCATCCCGACTATGTGGATATGTGCCGAATGACGTCCAGTTGCTATGAGAATATCGGCAATGATACCTCTCACAGTGACCTTTCAGGACAAATATTGCCCTTGGTACATCATAGCGCCGATTTCTTGGACGAGCCAATAAGAAGCTTGGATTCTAGCGCTGGACCAATCAGAAGCGCCGACACAAAAGAAAATGAAGACGCTCTAATAGAAAGAGACCGTTTTAGCGCCGAGCAAGTAAGAGACCGAGCACTAGTGCATCGAAGCGCTGATTTCTTGGATGAAGCAGTAAGAAGTAAGAACTTCAGCGCCGGACCAATGAGGAGTGTTGAAACTGGAGGAAAAGAGATTGTACATCCAATGGGAAGCCAGGAATTTAGCGCTGAACCAATCAGAGACAGAGCATTTAGTGTTGGGCCAATAAGAGTTAATGATTTTAGCACTGAAAGTAAGGACTATGATTCCGATAAGGTCAGAAGTTGGTATTTTAGCGCCGGACAACGGGGGGAGCAAGATTTTTGCTCTGCACAAAATGAAACCCGATGTAGTAGCACTACAAGTAGCCCGAGGCTGGGACATAAACCCATACCCCTACCCCAAAAATTTGTCAGTCGAAGCTACGAAAACGTACTAGAACACAGCAGCTCTCTCTCTCTCCCTTCTACCCCGGATCACCCTCCCCCACATCCGGAAATGGCAGAAGAAAATATTTTCGGATATCTCCCCAAAAGAAAGTCTAGAGATATTGAGACGGAGACCGACATACCGATGGACATATCGAGGGAGGATAGTCTGTGCTACGATGGGGGCTCTTGTACTAATGTTAACAGTGATATGGATTTGAGTGTCTCTGTGGAGTATGTGGAGGAATATGTTACGGATTCGCCGTTTGAAGGTAAGGCATTTTACGTTTAATTTTTCCGTAGTTAGACATTAGCTTTTCAGACTTGCCCCTTTTTATGGCACTTGCAGCCTCTGGCTCAAGTGCCACATACCGATCACAATTCCGTCTGTCGGTCGGTCCGAGTTTTTTGTCCCACATATCCGAGTTTGGGTACTTCCAGATGTGCTAGGACAATGAAACATGGCAGGCATATCAGGGACCCGACCAAACTAACCTGGAAATAATCAGTTTCCCGATCCGACCATATGGGGGGGGGGGAGTGCGGGGCGCTGGAAACTTGCAAATTTAGGGCATTTTGTAACTTTTTTCTGAGTTAGGGTACTTCTAGATGAGCTAGGACAATGAAACTTGGCAGGAATATCAGGGACCCGACCAAACGAACCTGGAAATAATCAGTTTCCCGATTCGACCATATGCGGGGGAGTGGGGGCGCTCGAAACTTGAAAATTTAGGGCATTTTGTCACACTTTTTCGAGTTAGGGTACTTCCAGATGAGCTAGGACAATGAAACTTGGCAGGAATATCAGGGACCTGACCAAAGTAACCTGGAAATAATAAGTTTCCCGATCCGACCATATGCGGGGGAGTTGGGGCGCTGGAAACTTGAAAATATAGGGCATTTTGTCACACTTTTTCGAGTGAGGGTACTTCCAGATGAGCTAGGACAATGAAACTTGGCAGGAATATCAGGGACCCGACCAAACTAACCTGGAAATAATCAGTTTCCCGATCCGACCATGTGCGGGGAAGTGGGGGCGCTGGAAAATTGAAAATTTAAGGCATTTTGTCACACTTTTTCGAGTTAGGGTACTTCCAGTTGTGCTAGGACCATGAAACTTGGCAGGCATATCAGAGACCCAACCAAACAAAACTAGGAATAATCATTTTTCTGATCCGACCATTTTTGGGGGGGGGGGTGGAGGGCAGGGGAATCCGGGAAACTGAGAAGTGTGTAACTTTCGAACGGATGATCGGATTGTAATGAAACTTCATAACTGAAGAGAATATATATCTGTAATGTCCCGTTTAAAGTCTTGACCGGATTCGGTAGCCAGGGGGGAGTTGGGGGGGGGGGAGACCGGAAATTTCAAGAAACGGTTAGAATGGAGGGATCGGAGTGAAACTTGCTGGGAAGAACAAGCATCTGCTCTAGATAAGTCCTTTAGACCATTGTACTGGATCCGGACACTTATGGGGGGGGGGGGTCCCGGAATTCCGGTGATGGTGGTTTTTTGGATTTTCACGGTGAAACTTGGCAGGCATATCAGGGACCCAATCAAACTGACTTCAAAATAAAAATATTGTCGATCAGATAATGGTGGGGGGGAGTGGAGGGAGGGGAATCCGCAGGGGAATCCGGGAAATTGAGAAGTGTGTAACTTTCGAATGGATGATCGGATTGTAATGAAACTTCATAACTGAACAGAATATATATCTGTAATGTCCCGTTTAAAGTCTTGACCGGATTCGGTAGCCAGGGGGGAGTTGGGGGGGGGGAGACCGGAAATTTCAAGAAACGGTTAGAATGGAGGGATCGGAGTGAAACTTGCTGGGAAGAACAAGCATCTGCTCTAGATAAGTCCTTTAGACCATTGTACTTGATCCGGACACTTATGGGGGGGGAGGGTCCCGGAATTCCGGTGATGGTGGTTTTGGGGATTTTCACGATGAAACTTGGCAGGCATATCAGGGACCCAATCAAACTGACTTCAAAATAAAAATTTTGTCGATCAGATAATGGTGGGGGGAGGGGAGGGAGGGGAATCCGAAATTTTCAGTCATGCGTAATTTTGGAATGGGTGATCGGATTCGAGTGAAATTTAAGAATTCAACAGAGTACATTTCTCCGATGATTTTTTCCATATCCGGACCGGATCCGGCAACTATTGGGGGGGGGGGGCGGAAAATACGTGCCCCGTTTAGAATGGAGGGATCGGGATGGAACTTTGTGGGAAGAACAAACAGATGCTGTAGGTAAGTCATTTGCTGAATCGGATTGGCTACGTGCACCGCGGGGGAGCTGGGTGGGGTGGGGGGGGTGGACCGGAAATCTCGAGAAACGGTTAGAATGATGGTATCGGAGTGAAACTTGCTGGGAAGAACAAACATCTGGTCCATGTAAATCTTTTACATAATTTGACTGGATCCGGACACTTTAGGGGGGGGGGAGGAGGGGTATCCCGGAATTCCTTTTTTTGGGGGATTTTCACGACGAAACTTGGAAGGCATATCAGGGACCCGGTCAAACTGACTTGGAATAAAAAAAAAAAATCCTCGATATGATAATCTTGGGGGGGGGGGAGTTGAGGGAGGGGAATCCGGAATATTGAGTCATGCGTAACTTTGGAACGGGTGATCGGATTCGAGTGAAATTTAATACTTAAACAGAGGACATTTTTCTCTTGTGACCTTTTTCATTTCCGGACCGAATCCGGCAATTATCGGGGGGAGGGCGGAAAATACTTGACCCGCTTAGACTGGTGTGATCTGGATCGAACTTCGTGGGAATGACAAAGAGATGCTCTGGGTTAATCATTTACAGAACCGGATTGGCTCCGGTTATTGTGGGTGGAGTTGGAGGAGGGGGAGGGGGGTCTGGGATTCCGGTGATCGCGCGTTAAGGTACTTCCAGATGTGCTAGGACGATGAAACTTCGCTGGAATATTGGAGACTCAACAACATTTGCTTAGAAATTGCTACTTCCCAAATCCGATTATTCCTTAAAGTACCAATCTTGACCGCAAAGTAAAAAAAATACTTTTAAGCAATATATGCATTTTCGTGATGCCCATCAGCCCATTAGCAGTTTTGCCTCAAGGGTTTTGCTTACAAATGAAGTTCCAGCTCCCTTATAGCGCGCATCTCAACCGCAAAGTCGAAACTTACTTTTGATCAATCAAATCATCTTGACACATGCAAGTGCCATATGAGCTTACAGCTCTTGTTTCTGCTTTGCACTACTGCATTTTACGCCACGCAATAAGGAAAAATTCGATTAGGTCGAGATTCCGGTCAAATTCCTGATCTGATCAGCATGTCGCTTTGCCCCCGTGTGCACGTTTTTCATACCAACTGTCTTTTGGGGTTTCGACTGCCCCCACTTCCATCACCAATAAATCTTTTATTTAAGCCAGAAAATTATTATAGGCTTTCGTAACATTTTCGCAGGGTTCGTGCGGCTCTGGAAATCAGGGAAAAGTCAGGGAATTTTTTTTTTGGTCAGGGAAATCAGGGAAAAGTCAGGGAAAATCGTGAAAAGTCGCAGAAGGTCAGGGAAATTAATGAAAAAGTGCAGTCTATACTTATGCATCGTTTTTTTTTTTACTGGAAGTTTCTTTTTCGTCGGTTCTCTGCCCAAAGTTTATCAGTTGATAACTCTGTTCTTTGAGCCGTCCCAGTCTGCGCTTCAACGTATACGACGGCTTGTTTGTTCAGGAAGAAGTCGAATGAATTTAGCTATTGTATGACTCATATCGTAGATTTTGGCGGCATTTTTCACTGAGGTAATGGAAAGGTGTTGGAAAACTGCTGGAAAAGGTCAGGGAAAATCACCAAAAAAGGTCAGGGAAGTCAGGGAAAAACGTGGAAGAGCAAGCGCACGAACCCTGTTTTCGTAATAGTCTGATCTTGACCATATTTTAGGCCCGATTATTCCTTTTTTCTGTTTCATTTGTAAGCGCATCAGACGCAGTGTATTTTCCTGTGTTTCTCTCCCTCCCTAATACAGTGTTATTTCATTTCGTTGTTTCGGTGCGTACTAAAATCATGTTGTTAGACAAAATCAGCACCTTTTATGGAACTTCTTCGAATAACAAATCTACAATTACTTCATAACCCAAGTTGTATGCTTGTTCCGTTCGGATTGGGCCTAGCAGACTCAGGTCCACTCTTTTCTTGGAGTAATTCTGCACCTGTTTTTCGTTTTTTTCCTGGTTAGTGCATTATTTCCTATTTTATTTTTTAAGTCTTGCCCATTCACCGCGTTACCAAAAGCTCAGTGTGGTTTTCGATTTTCTTCTTCCTTTACTGCACTAATTCTTTTCGGTTTTCATTGCGTAATAAATTTCATCGTCATCAGTTTCTCTCCAAAAAAAAAATCCACGTCTGTCATGGATCTTCTTCTAAGAACGAATTACAATACTTCATAACCCGAGGTGTTCGCGTGTTCAGTCCGCACTAGGCCTTAGTATACTTGTGAATCCATTGTCTAAATAATTCAGCACCTGTTACGGATCCTCTTCTAATAACGAATATACAATTACTTCATACCCCAAGGTGTTTGCCGGATTAGGCCTTAGAATAATTAAACAAGTAAATCCGTCTCCTTTTGGTATGCAAATTCGTATTGACATTGCCAAGTAGATGATGCGGTCAATCTGATGACGTATTTTTTTCGTTTCCTTATCTTGACCGCACTAAGCAGAAGTCACGATGCTATCAACATTATTGTTTTTGAAACCTTTCGATTGAAAACCTGCAGTGTATAGTGAGTGCGTGTAAGGTTATTATTGTGACAGTTGCATTCTTCTGTGAAGTGGTGACAAGTACAGACGCGAATTAGGCAAGTTTCCCATGTCTCAGCCAGGCCTGGACGTACAGATCCAGCCTTTTTTGTAAATTTAGCAAAATCAAAATTTTACTAATATGTTTATTTATTTGACGTACGTCGAATTTAGTAATTAGAAAAGCAGGCTTAGAAAGGAAACAGAAAAATAAATCCGCCAAACCGTTTGCCGGAAGTGCAACCGAAATTGGTTTATCCCTCGCACATCATCTTAGAGGGATAAGTAGCTGACCAAGAAAAATCCCGAAAATCACGTTTTTCTATTTCTATTTTTGCACTTTGCGACTAAGATCTTTTAGAGGGAATTAAATTTGTAAGCAAAATTCTTGAGGCACAGATAATCATGTGCCATTGGGGATCTTAAAAAAAATCCATCTTGCGGTAAGATTAGCGCTTTAGTTATGTTGGAAAGTTACTTGGACGCTATCTAGGAATTCCCCAGCTCCCCACCCGCATCGTATGCGGAATAAACCTGAAAGTAGCACATTTAGGGCTCGTATGACCTTTTTACCACTCGGTTTTCACCGTTTGGTCCCTCACACATACAAAGCATTTCCGGGACCCCCATCTCGTCGCCAGATGCGATTCGGCCAGAGAAAAGTCGCTAAGACCGAATCGGGAATCAATATCTCGACTCTCGACCTGGAGCAAACTTTTGGTAACCCCTCCCTACTCCCCCCCACCGAGGTCGGATCCGGTCTGGACCTTAAAATGCGCATCTAGGGTTTATTACGTGTGTGGCCTATCGTCCAAGTATCCCAATGCCTCCACCGACCTGGATCCTATGCATCTCATAAGATTTCCAGGACCCCGTCAAACTCTCCAACTGTGATCGGATGCGGTCTGGACGCAATGATGGCACCACTCGATCATCTGTAGGAACCCGTCATTTCGCCTGAGAAATGGCAGTTCGTCCACCCGTAAGCCCCCCCCCCCCCCGTCAGTTCGTCCACGCCTACTACGTATCAAGTTTCACTCAAATCGGGTCACAGATCCCGGATTCCCCTACCTCCCCAACACGAATTATCAAATCTGGGAACGGAAGGTTCCTAGAATGTCGGGTTATTTTTGTATGCGTGCACATTTCCATCGACAGCTTACATGGAAGTACCTGAACTAGCAAAAGTTGGACAGAGGGAACGGCACGAGACCGTATATATTTTTCACGAACGGTACGAAAAAAGTTTCGTCCCTTCTTTCGTAAAATGCTAGAATGTCGATGACATATCTAAATGATCGAAGTAAGTTCTGCAAATTGTTTGTATTATTTTAACGATCAGTAGTAGAAATTTTATTATTGAAGTTAGCAGTTGTCAAGTTTTTGCATTGGGTCATGTATGACACTGTGTAGGATTTTGTTTTACTTTCATCATTTCATTTTGTTTTCACATATAGGCTATTCTATGTGCCAGTGAGGGGAATCCAATTATCGGCTGTGTCCGGTTTCGTTTTTTTTAAGGAACCACAAATTGATTGACCGACAGACATTGTGATTGATCCATGTTTTATGATAAATCGTCCCAGAAAATAGAATTGAAAATCGGGTGATTACGATTTAGGAAACAACCGTTATCGTTTCAAAATAATTAACTAATATCGGAACAAACACTTCACTTATTTATTTACCCAAATATTACACAATGCTACGAATTCCAAGACATCCGGAGCCGTGCCTGTTGGTGGGGAAAATAGCTCGTCCGATACTATTGTGCCTGGGACTGGTCCTAAGGGCAACCACGCAGGATCCATTCGAGCTAGATCTGTACCAGGTGAATACCACATCGATTTCTGCCCCATTTACAATCAACTTGGAAAAGAATTTGGAGGTGTTTGCCCCGAACGCCCCAGGAAACTTTCCGATGTACTACCCGATGAAGAATGTGTAGCCTGTGTAGTTGTATGGTAGTTCTACGAAAAAGTTGTATATATTGAAATGAATACAGAATACTTTAATTTAATGTGCCTCACGCTAGGCTAATCTTAAGCAGTAGTATTTTTTGCTCCAGTAGCATCCGGTCTTGCTATAGGAGCATGTAGTAGCATCAGTTGGTACTGCATGCTACTTTTTCGTACAACTTCATACTACTATTTTGAGATAATTTTTCATCGGGTATCTGGTATCAGGATTTGGTGGTAAGGAAGCTCTCATTTTATCAAGAACGTAAAATCATGTAGGAGAACTGGTTCTTATGTAGCCCCTGCGTCGTGTTAGACTTTCTGATTGCTTTTCGATAGTCGTGACGGGTTTCGTTTTGAACGGTTTTACTTTCGGCCGAACCTTATGGGAGGATAAAGCCTTACTAATTGCAGAAAGCAGAAATTCTGTTGGCCAAACAAAAGTTTCAAACGTTGCTGAGCTAATTTTTTTAGCATCATCATGCGTTGTTAGAATACAAGCCAGCTGTTTTTGGTTTTGAAGAAATGAGAAAATAATAGTGTTTTGTGCATATGGCCTGAGCCGTTGTTTCAACTTGCAAACTGAAATTCTGCTTCGGACAAAAAAAAACGGTGTTCATCTAGTGTTTTTTTGGGATCTCAAAACATAAGTGGAGGGATACCTATGACATCGCAAAAGTTGTCCGTCTGTCTGTCCGTCTGTCCGCACGATAACTCTCGAAGGGATTGGGATATTTTGATGAAACTTGGTGGGAGGATCCTTTGGGTCAAAGTACAGGTCAAGTTCGGAGATGGGCTATGTAGTCCTATATTTGAGGATGGGGAGGGGTTTCAAATTATTTGATTGATTGAATTGATTAAATGTTCGATTTAGGGAACACGATGGTGAAAACCATTTTCTCACGGGACAACTAGTTCGCCAGGAATCCGGCCAAAACCGAAAAGTTTGTTAAAAGCGAAAGTTTATCTGAAGTTGATTAGATGACAGATTTAGGGGTAAGAAGAGACGCCGACAATCAATTTTTACCCGAACATATAATTAGTCCGGAATCCGGTTTTAACCGGATTTTTTTAAAGTCAAAGTTTTATTTAAAACTTTAAATCTCCTGTATAGGGATAAAGAGATCCGCTGGATTCGTTTCTGAATTTTCTTCTTTTTTTTTTGCTGACTAGTAGTTCGCTCGGAATTCGAGCGAAACCGGAAATTTGGCAGTAGTAAAGCAGGAAGTTTCGGTCAGTATCGTCAAAATAGATATGGCTTATAGAGGTATATCTGAACTTGGTTTTCACTGATGATTAGCCTGGCGAAGGCTGGATCTGGCGAAGACAAGACCCAATTGTCTGGATCAAATATTAGAATTTTGGGATCCCATCGAAACCTTTGGTCTTGTTGTTTATGAAAAAATACAGAACATTATATAGCGTTTTGTTTATGGGTAAGGTCTAAGCAAGCTGTAGCAAGCTGAAATTCTGCTTCGGCCAAAAGAAATTCCAAACGGTGACCAGTAGTATCACAAAGCATGATTAGAAAAGCATTGTTTTTGGGATCCCAAAACGTAAGTGGAGGGATACCTATGACTTCGCAAAAGTTGTCCGTCCGTCCGTCCGTCTGTAAGCACGATAACTCTCGAAGGGAATGAGATATTTTGATGAAACTTGGTGTGAGAATTGTTTGGGTCAAGGGTAAGGTCAAGTTCGTAGATGGACTCTGTAGACCTATATTTGGGGGAGGGGGAGAGGGTTCAGATTAAGGGACAAACAACATATTTTTAAACAGCTAATGTGATAGTTGATTATGGGGTAAGAAGACATGCTGAGCATGATGGTGACAATTATTTTCGCGCCGGACGAGTAGTTCGTCCGGAATCCGGCAAAGACCGGAAAGTTTGTTAAAAGTAAAAGTTTCATTTAAAGTTGATTAGATGATAGATTTAGGGGTAAGAAGAGACGCTGAGTCTGTATATGATGATCATTTTTTACCCGGACATATAATTAGTCCGGAATCCGGTTGTACCCGCATTTTTTTTTAAGTCAAAATTTTATTTAAAGTTGATTAGATTTCTTTATAGGGATAAGGAGATACGCCGGTTTCGTTTCTGAATTTTTTTTTTTTTTTGCTGGACTAGTAGTTCGCTCGGAATTCGGGCGAAACCGCAAATTTGGCAGTAGTAAAGCAGGAAGTTTCGGTCAGTATCGTCAAAATAGATATGGCTTATAGAGGTATAAATAGATAGGTAGATAGAATATCTGAACTCGGTTTTCTCTGATGATTAGCCTGGCGAAGACAAGACCGAGTTGTCTGGGTCAAATCTTAGATTTTTGGGATCCCATTGACACCTTTGGTCTTGTTATTGTTGAAGAAATAGAGAACAGTAAAGCGTTTTATTTTATTGCATTGGTATGGCCTAAACCAGTTGAGGCATGCAGAAATCTTACATGCAGAAATCTTAATTCGACCAAAAAGAAATTCAAAACATTCTTCAACTAATCTCTTTAGCATCACCAGACATGATTAGAAAGTCAGCTAGTTGTTTCTGTTGATGAAAAAAATACAAACAGTTATTGTTTTTCTGTTCCACTTTTTGGGATCCGAAAACGGAAGTGGAGGGATACCTAGGATTTCGTAAGTTGTCCGTCTGTCCGTCCGTCTGTGAGGACGATAACTCTCGAAGGGAATGAGATATTTGATGAAACTTATTGTGAGGATTCTTTTGGTCAAGGGACAAGCTGAGTTCATAGATGGGGTCTGTAGCCCTACATTTAGGGGTGGGGGAGGGGTTTCAAATTAAGGGGCGAACAAATTATTTTTTAATAGCTAATGAGATAGTCGATTTAGGGGTAAGGAGACATGCTGAACACGAATATGGAAGTCATTATCTCGCCGGACATGTAGTTCGCCCGGAATCCGGCCAAAACCGGAAAGTTTGTTAAAAGTAAAAGTTGTACTTGAAGTTGATTTAGGGGTAAGAAGACATGCTGAACATTTATATGAAAATTGAAAATGTTCCGTATTTCACTGTTTTCCAAGGTTCCTACCCCATTCCTAACACCTGTACAAGACAGGTCTGGTTTCTTTCCTTAAAGCACCAAGGTCGCAAAAAATTTCTGTTTTTCACTTTTTCCAAGGTTCTTAATCCCGTTCATTTAGATATGTCGTCGACATTCTAGCATTGAAAGAAGGGACGAGTGAAAAATATATACCGTCTCGTGCCGTTCCCTCTGTCCCTCTGTCCAACTTTTGCTAGTTCAGGTACTTCCATACAAGCTAACGATGGAAATGTGCACGCATACAAAAATAACCCGACATTCTACGAACCTTCCGTTCCCAGATGTGATAATTCGTGTCGGAGAGGTAGGGGAATCCGGGATCTTGTGACCCGACTTGAGTGAAACTTGATACGTAGTAGGGTGGACGAACTGACGGGGGGGGGGGGGGGTTTACGGGTGGGCGAACCTACGGTTAAGTGAAATGACGGGTGGACGAACTTACCGATTTTGGTGGGTCAAGTTAGTAACTGCCAGAAAAAGTGGTCGAAGTGACGGATTTCTCAGGCGAAATGACGGGTCCCTACAGATTATCGAGTGGTGCCATCATTGCGTCCAGACCGCATCCGATCACGGTTGGAGAGTTTGACGGGGTCCTGGAAATCTTATGAGATGCGTAGGATCCGGTGAAGGCATTGGCATAACTTGGACGATAGGCCACACACGTAATGAACCTTAGATGCGCATTTTAAGGTCCGGATCGGATCCGACCTAGGTGGTGGGAGTAGGGAGGGGTTACCGGAAGTTTGCTCCAGGTCGAGGGTCGAGATATTGATTCCCGATTCGGTCTTTGAGGGACCAAACGGTGAAAACCGAATGGTAAAAAGGTCATACGAGCCCTAAATATGCTACTTTCAGGTTTATTCGGCATACGATGCGGGTGGGGAGCTGGGGAATTCCTAGAACTGCACCAGTTCGAGTGAAACTTGGTGGGTTATGCAGAAAATTCCAAAGGGGGTGTCTGTAATTTCGTGACATTCGATGACACTCATAAACGAATTTTTATGGCACTGTAGCGATCGCAATTCCTGTCCGCCCGTTGGTCTGTCCGGGTTTTGCTAGTTCGGGCACTTCCACAAAGCTAGGACGATGAAACTTGGCAGGCAAATCAGGGACCCAATCAGAATTTGGGAATAGTCACTTCCCTGATCCGACTATCTGGGGGGGGGGGGGGAATCCGGAAAATTGAGGTATGTATAACTTTCGACGGGGTAACCGGATCTTAATGAAACTTGATATTTAGCCTGAGACCTCGTGTCTCAGACGACCTACTAGAGGGGGACACCGGAAATCTAGTGAAACGCTTTGGGTCGAGGATATGGGATGGATTTGGTGGGAAGAACAAGCAAAAGTCTTAAATATGTTTTTGACAGAACCAGATCGTATCGAGACTGCTCCGGATCAAGTCAGACTTGATGGCCGGGAAGAGGAGATGCGAAGTTTATGCATCCAAGTCGTATTCGGCCACAGTGGGGGAATTTTATGATTTGCATAGGGTCAAAACGAATAGAGCAATTTGAATGAAACTTGGAAATTAGAGAGATAATATGCCCTAGATGACATATTTTCGGGTCCGGACCGGGTTCGAGCGCGGTGGGAAGGGGGGGGGGGAGATTACCAGAATTTTTCGAAAATTTCTCAGATTAAACTGAAACTTGATAGGTTGTAAAAGCCGATGCTTTAGATGATCCATTTATTGTGTCCGAACCAGACTCGGCCGCTGTATGGGGGGGGGGGGGATACCGGAAAGTTTCTGGCATTTCTAGGGATCAAACAAGTGGATCTAGTGGGCTTGGAAGGTAGAATAATCATTTGCCATGGATGGTCCGAGGCGATGCCGGAAATGCTGAGACTCGAGTGAAACTAGATATCCTATTTCGGGGTCCGAACTTAGGGGATTTGAAGGGGGTATTCTTTGACGTTCTCATCTACTTCCTTGCACCACCTACTCGTAACAAGTGACACATGAGCTCGTAGCTCTTGTTTGTCGGACAAGTAGTTCGACCGGAATCCGGCCAAAATTGGAAATTTGACAGAAGTAAGGCAGGAAGTATCGATCAGTTTCGTCAAAGTAGATATGACATGTATAGGGGTAAACACACATGCTGAATCCATATGTGAACTTGGTTTTCTCAGATGATTAGCCATTGGTCTTATTCTGTTTCTAAATTTAATAGTGAAAATGTTCCAAGGAGTCTGGCGAAGACCGGATATCTACAAGACAGAATTGTCTGGATCATTTTTTGGGATCCCGTCGAAACCTTTGGTCTTGTTATTCGTACAAACATATGTCAAATGTCCGTCCTCACCGAATGGAAAGAATGGTCGCCGGTTTGAATATCGGTGGTGCCTACCGTTTGGTTAGGGGTATTTCCCTGTAAGACAAGCCAAAGTCCACCCAGCTTCAAATGTATACCTAGGGAAAATCAAGGGAAGTGTCGCATGGTTTGCCCCCTACCACGCATCGAACTCCCGAGCCTCGTTTTTGTCGCACACTGCGCGTCCACTTCTCGGCCGCTTCCTGGCTGATTCTTTCTACATCCGTTTTTGCACTGAAGTGCTTCCGAGGAAGATGGTAGCGCTTCTCGAGGATCGCCGACATGCTTACCGACCAAGTCCGTGCGTGCCTGCAAGGTGCTGTACCGCAAGAAGAAATGTTACAGGCAGTGAATCCAAAAACGCATATTTTGCAGTAGCGAATAAGCGCTGCAGAAGCAAAGAAGTGCTGCAGCAGCGATGCGGCAGCACTACTGCAACAAAGACCAGGCTCTGGGCGATGGCAGTGAATCAGGCGATCGGCACCTGCAGTGAGAAAAACCTTCACTGGTTTGCATGGTTAAGTTTTTTTTGCTTGGCTTCTTTGTCAACCATTCCTTCCCCCCGAATCCCACCCAAATTATTATAATATTTTTTTTCAGGACTGGTTCGCTGCTCCTTTGGGCATCACCTCGACAGCTTTGCCGATACTCTCTCCCTTCCCACCCCGTCGGGCATGACTCAGTCGCCATCTCGGGTCGATTTCGGAACCAGGACAGAATCTCCCGGGAGGGGCTCGAAAGCGTTAGAAAGGAGCCTGACGATATTGAGTCCATTTGATGAAAATGAGGAATGGACGAAAATCACTGAAATTCTGGGAAGTTTTGGAGGAAACATGGGACCAGATTCGATTTTAGCTAAGGATCTCCAGAAAGAGTTTCAGGAGCGATTAGGTGAGTGGAAGATCGAAATTTGCAATTAACGGTGGAATTCCTGTTAGATTTTTTTTGGTTTAAAGCCAGACTGCACCCACCGGATTACAAGATCCCTACAGCCAAGCCGACTCTTCCGGATACCATTGGAAAGATAATCGCTAATTTCGAATAAAATTTGTGTACTTACAACGGGTAAGAAAGCTAGGATATTCCTCAGCGATATTTCAGCCCTTCTTGGCAAGGGTCTCCTTCAGGCTGTTGCTGGAAGAAACAACCCTTCAACAGATAAATGAAGCTTGTAGCAACTATAAGTATCTTATTTTGGGGAATTACTTCTCGATTTCTTTAGCAGTCGTGTCAAAAATGAAATCTCAGCATTACGTTTCCCCTACATCAGTTGTGAAAGGAGTAATTCTTCAAAATAGGATAGTTGTAGATAAAAAAGGGTCATGGTTTAATTTTGTATGGCACTTGGCTGAAGGCGATTGTAATTTCTGTCTGTCCGTCGGTCTGTCGGTCGGTCTCAGTCAATCAATCAATCAATCTTTCTTATTCGAAAAATATTCCTTACGGTATTAACAAAAAACCGAATATTTGTTATCTCGTCAAACAAAACTATATACAACTGCGCTTTTAAAGCTTTATGTATCCTAGTCTTTGGCCACAGTGTGTTGGAGGGGGAGTCCCGGAATTTTGTGGCTCGCATAGGGGTCAAACGAGTGGAGTGATCTGAATGAAACTTGAAAAGTAGAGAGACGATGTGCCTTAGATGACATATTTTAGGGTTCGGACCGGATCGGAATACGGTGGGGGGGGGGAGGGGTACCGAAGTTTCGCGACAAAGTGCTCAGACTCGACTGAAACTTGATAGCCGGTAAGAGAAGATGCTTTAGATGGTCAGTTTATGTATCTGAACCAGGTTCGGCCACGGTAGGGGAATTTGAGGGGGAGGAGTAGCCTACCAGAAATATTGTGCCATGACATTTGCCCTAGATGATCCGAGGAATGCTCACACTGGAGTGAAACTGGATATCTGTCTGATCCTAGGAGGTTGAAGGGGGTATTTTGTGACGTTCTCATCTACTTTCTTGCAACACCTACTCGTAACAAGTGCCATATGAGCTCGTAGCTATTGTTATGTGTTATGACCCGGCAAAAACAGGAAATTTGGTTGAGATGAGGTTTAATTCTCAAGTTTATTAGAGCTTTGGTTTGGAGGTAAGAAAGCATGCTGAATCCACATCTGTGCTTAGTATTCTCAACGGAAGTTTGGGGAAAGGGAGAGCTTAGAAATACGGGGACATCAAAAGTCATCAGTAAAACATGGTGGAAGTTTGTTAGACCAGAAACAAACACGATGAGTCGGGAAACACTTTATTCTCGCCGTCGACTGACAGTCTGGTTAGAACAGCCGACGTAAGTTTGCGAATTAGCATAGATTATAGATTTTAGATTATATATGGGGTTTATTGGAAACTACAAAACCCTCCAGAAGTTTACACTTGTTAAGAGGTTTAACAAACCCCCTTTGACAGATTAACCTACATACCACTATAATTGAGAGAGAAATAAGAAAAAAGAGAGGAAGAGAAAAGAAAAAAAATACATTATAATCATCAGATACACATTTTGTTGAAAAGTATTACGTAATAGAATTCGATAAAGGATCTGCAAGTTTACATTGCAAGTTTACGGATTCTAGAAATCTGTCAGACCCACTCGTCTGTATCAGGAAGTATAAAAATATTAACTTTTGGGATCCCATCGAAACCTTCAGTCTTGTTGAATGTAGATCTGCCAAAATATTTCTGTAGCATTGGTCAGCTCTGAAATGATGGTTTATGTTTTCTTTTTATGTTTTCAGGTCTGTAGGCCCACCTACTTTTCAGTCCTGAAGGATTGTGAATAATTATTAATTATATATAATATTTTCTGTCGGTTTTCCAAATCTTTGCTACGCCTCCCCCCCCCCCCCCCCTGGACAAGGAACAGCCATCTCATGGAAAAAGTTCCGTATAGCTGATCTGTCTGCGGCTGTCCTGAGGTCCATCAACAGGGTGATGGAAAACTGTGACCACCCATGGAGCTCCATGATGTTCCGGTTTACTGAATTTTAACTATTTTGGTTGTTGTTGTTATGTTGTTTCTCTTTTTATATTTGAAGGTGCAAAACGGATAAGTCAGCTACATTTTATTAGAGCTATATTTCGGCCCTTCAGTTCATTTTCCAGCTTCAGCGGCTTGAGCCTGAAGAGGACCCTTGCCAAGAATGGCCGAAATATAGCTCTGATAAAATGTAGCTGACTTATCCGTTTTGCACCTTCAAATATGATTCGCAGTCAGCTTGGGCTGAAGGAATATCTTTCTCTTTTTCTTCATAATTTAATAATAATAATTGTCAAAAAAAGTCTTAGTCTATGTGGGCATCCTGGACATGTGATAGACAGCTGGAATTTCTTGACTAAAGTTTAAGAGGAGGGCTACCCATTTATAATTACCTTAAAGCACAACTCTTACTAGAAATGAACTTTTCTCTATGAAACGGATCAGAATTTTTTTTTATCGAAAATACCATTGCTTTCCGTCTGAATTGAGCGATTTTCTCGTTAGCGCCTGTGTCAGCCTTCCTGCTCTCCGACGCGGCAGCTGGGGGCAAATCATTTGAAAACTGAACGTGCCGTGGTTAAAAAGTAGGAAACTAAGCAAATAAAAGAAGTGTTAATCCTTGCGTGTTAAAGAGTTGCCAGAAGACGTTCAAGATTCCGGCAAACTTTGTGTTCTGCAGCCGGCAAAACTCGGCAAGGCCGAGAAAGTGCTAAAAATTTGTAGGTACAAAACGAAACAGTGGAGAAAGGTGGTGATTTTTGAAGCTTATAATTCCATAAGGGAGCTAGGTATATTATAAAAAGCAGAATAAGCAAGAGGGGTCCTTTAAATTGTAGCTTGGAGCAAAATAAGGATTTCTCCTGTAGGATTCGCTCCGTAGTTGACTCCGGTTGGCAGGTACGTGCAACGATTTGACTTGCGATTAACTTAATACATATGACCGATGTTCTAAGCTTGTTTTCTGAAGTGAACCCGCCCGACCTGCGCTGTTGACTTCGTTAACAAATGATACCTATAGTATTTTTTGTAGTGTTTTTATTCATTTTATGACTTGACAGGCCCAGTTTCTTTTTTATGGCACTTGCAGCCTCTGGCTCAAGTGCCATATACCGATCACAATTCCGTCTGTCGGTCTGTCGGTCGGTCCGAGTTTTTTTGTCCCACATATCCGAGTTAGGGTACTTCCAGATGTGCTAGGACAATGAAACTTGGCAGGCATATCAGGGACCCGACCAAACTAACCTGGAAATAATCAGTTTCCCGATCCGACCATATGGGGGTCGGAGTGCGGGGCGCTGGAAACTTGCAAATTTAGGGCATTTTGTCACTTTTTTCTGAGTTAGGGTACTTCTAGATGAGCTAGGACAATGAAACTTGGCAGGAATATCAGGGACCCGACCAAACGAACCTGGAAATAATCAGTTTCCCGATCCGACCATATGCGGGGGAGTGGGGGCGCTCGAAACTTGAAAATTTAGGGCACTTTGTCACACTTTTTCGAGTTAGGGTACTTCCAGATGAGCTAGGACAATGAAACTTGGCAGGAATATCAGGGACCTGACCAAAGTAACCTGGAAATAATAAGTTTCCCGATCCGACCATATGCGGGGGAGTTGGGGCGCTGGAAACTTGAAAATTTAGGGCATTTTGTCACACTTTTTCGAGTGAGGGTACTTCCAGATGAGCTAGGACAATGAAACTTGGCAGGAATATCACGGACCCGACCAAACTAACCTGGAAATAATCAGTTTCCCGATCCGACCATATGGGGGGGGAGTGCGGGGCGCTGGAAACTTGAAAATTTAGGGCATTTTGTCACACTTTTTCGAGTTAGGGTACTTCCAGTTGTGCTAGGACCATGAAACTTGGCAGGCATATCAGAGACCCGACCAAACAAAATTAGGAATAATCAGTTTTCTGATCCGACCATTTTGGGGGGGGGGGGTGGAGGGCAGGGGAATCCGGGAAACTGAGAAGTGTGTAACTTTCGAACGGATGATCGGATTGTAATGAAACTTCATAACTGAAGAGAATATATATCTGTAATGTCCCGTTTAAAGTCTTGACCGGATTCGGTAGCCAGGGGGGAGTTGGGGGGGGGGGGGGAGACCGGAAATTTCAAGAAACGGTTAGAATGGAGGGATCGGAGTGAAACTTGCTGGGAAGAACAAGCATCTGCTCTAGATAAGTCCTTTAGACCATTGTACTGGATCCGGACACTTATGGGGGGGGGGTCCCGGAATTCCGGTGATGGTGGTTTTGGGGACTTTCACGATGAAACTTGGCAGGCATATCAGGGACCCAATCAAACTGACTTCAAAATAAAAATTTTGTTGATCAGATAATGGTGGGGGGAGTGGAGGGAGGGGAATCCGAAATTTTCACTCATGCGTAATTTTAGAATGGTTGATCGGATACGAGTGAAATTTAAGAATTCAACAGAGGACATTTCTCCGATGATTTTTTTCATATCCGGACCGGATCCGGCAACTATTGGGGGGGGGGGGAATACGTGCCCCGTTTAGAATGGAGGGATCGGGATGGAACTTTGTGGGAAGAACAAACAGATGCTCTAGTTAAGTTATTTGCTGAATCAGATTGGCTACGTGCACCGCGGGGGAGCTGGGTGGGGGGGGGGGTGGACCGGAAATCTCGAGAAACGGTTAGAATGATGGTATCGGAGTGAAACTTGCTGGGAAGAACAAACATCTGGTCCATATAAATATTTTACATAATTTGACTGGATCCGGACACTTGAGGGGGGGGGGGAGGAGGGGTATCCCGGAATTCCGTTTTGGGGGGATTTTCACGACGAAACTTGGAAGGCATATCAGGGACCCGGTCAAACTAACTTGGAATAAAAAAAAAATCCTCGATATGATAATCTTGGGGGGGGGGAGTTGAGGGAGGGGAATCGGGAATATTGAGTCATGCGTAACTTTGGAACGGGTGATCGGATTCAAGTGAAATTTAATAATTAAACAGAGGACATTTTTCTCTTGTGACCTTTTTCATTTCCGGACCGAATCCGGCAATTATCGGGGGGAGGGCGGAAAATACTTGACCCGCTTAGACTGGTGTGATCTGGATCGAACTTCGTGGGAATGACAAACAGATGCTCTGGATTAATCATTTACAGAACAGGATTGGCTCCGGTTATTGTGGGTGGAGTTGGAGGAGGGGGAGGGGGGTCTGGGATTCCGGTGATCGCGCGTTAAGGTACTTCCAGATGTGCTAGGACGATGAAACTTCGCTGGAATATTGGAGACTCAACAACATTTGCTTAGAAATTGCTACTTCCCAAATCCGATTATTCCTTAAAGTACCAATCTTGACCGCAAAGTAAAAAAAATACTTTTAAGCAATATATGCATTTTCGTGATGCCCATCAGCCCATTAGCAGTTTTGCCTCAAGGGTTTTGCTTACAAATGAAGTTCCAGCTCCCTTATAGCGCGCATCTCAACCGCAAAGTCGAAACTTACTCTTGATCAATCAAATCATCTTGACACATGCAAGTGCCATATGAGCTTACAGCTCTTGTTTTTTCTCCAAATTTGTATATTTTCTGTACCTGACGAGAGTTGAGGTACAGAAGAGAGAAACAACACAACAACAACAAACCAAAATAGTTAAAATTTAGTAAAGCGGAACATCATGGAGCTTCATGGGTGGTTACAATTTTCCTTCATCCCGTTGATGGATCCCAGGACAGCCGCAGACGGATCAGCTATACGGAACTCTTCAAGGAGATGGATGTTCCTTGTCTAGTGGGGGGGGGGGGGGGGAGGCGTAGCAAAAATTTGGAAAACCGAAAGAATTTGTTTTGAAGAATAAAATCTAACTTGAATTGTTTTAGGTATCTCCGAGAGTGACGAGCCAGCTATCAAGACAGAGATCTCCGAAGTTGGAGACTGGCTTAAGGAAGTTTCACTGCAGCAGTACGGACCTTTGCTGGATCAGAACGGATTTGATAACTTGGACTTTGTGGTAGGTTCTCAAGCCTGGAGCACAACTCTTACTAGAAATGAAATGATACTTTTCACAATGAAATGGTTCAGAAACGTCGTATTTCGAAAATACCAATGCTTGACCCCCGTGAAGTTAGCGACTTTCTTGTTGTCGCTTGTCGCCTTTGTCCAGAGCCTCGTTTTTGTTGCAATAGCGCTGCCGCATCGCTGCTGCAGCACTTCTTTGCTTTTGCACAATATGCGTTTTTGGATTCACTTTCTTCTTGGTTGAAGCGGCAGCGTTGCAGCATCTTGCAGGGAAGCACGGACTTGGTCGGTGAGCAAGTCCGTGATTCTCGAGAAGCGCTGCCGTCTTCCTCGGAAGCGCTGCAGTGCAAAAACGGATGTGGGAAGAATCAGTCCGGAATCGGCCGAGAAGTGGACCTGCAACATGCAACTAAAATGAGGCTCAGGCTTCACGATCTGCGAAGTTGAGGTTTGACGCAAAATGTTTGAAAACTGTGCGCCGTGGTTAAAAAGTGAAAAAAAAAAAGAAAAAGAAAAGGGTTCCGGCCTACCAAGTCTTCGAAAATTGGAAGATATCCAGAATTGGAAGATATTTGACGGTGCAAAACGGATAAGTCAGCTACATTTTATTCGAGCTATATTTCGGCCCTTTTTGGCAAGGGTCCTCTTCAGGCTCAAAGCCGCTCAAGCTGGAAAATAAACTTGTGGAAAAACAATTGAAGGTTTATTCAAACAATGTTTACAACGGGTACGTCAGCTACGATTCTTCATCAGCGATATTTCGGCCCTTTTTGGCAAGGGTCCTCGTCAGGCTGTCAATCCTCTGGTTCAACTTCCGGGAAGGAAACAAACCTGTAATCTTCTAATATATATAATAATCTGGGATTTCCTTCCCGGAAGTTGAACCAGAGGATTGACAGCCTGACGAGGACCCTTGCCAAAAAGGGCCGAAATATCGCTGATGAAGAATCGTAGCTGACGTACCCGTTGTAAACATTGTTTGAATAAATGTTTCAAAGTCAGCTTGGGCTCAAAGAATATCTAATTGAAGGTTCTTCCTTAAATATCTGCTTTTTTCAACTTCTTCTATGAAAATTGGTTGGAGTTAAAGCTGGTGCTGTGATTTCATTCTGGACTCGGCTACTGTTTTTGTTATTCGATTGGGTCGTCGAAAGGGTAGAGATTCTTCTGCATTTGGTTTTAGAGTCACCTGTCTCTTCTTCTTTCCAGCTAAGATGGATACTTGTTGGCGGCATGTATGGGCGATTAGTTCCGTACTTCGTTGATAGATGTTCCTTCAGTCCAAGCTGACTTATCCGTTTTGCACCGTCAAATATGATTCGCAGTCAGCTTGGGCTGAAGGAACATCTAATTAGAAGATAATTCTGAAGCTTCTTATTCCCTAAATTTTAAAGAGTTAAAGATCGATCATTTTGTCTTCAAAGAACATTTTTAATGGTAGTACAAATTTCAGAACATCCTCTTATCAAATACTCCATGTACAATTTCACTCACACATTGTTCAACAAATTGATAATAACAGACCAAAGATACAAGTTGTAACGTTAAAATTTGGAATCACTTTAGTTAAAGGACACGTCTTACTATAATAGTAATTCATCCTACTTCAGCAGTATTTCCGGCCCTTCTCGTTCCCGGATTCTTCACCTCATAACTGTCCCTATCTTCTCTATTAGCGATAAACCGATTATCACGCTTGCCACGTTTATCCACGACGTATCACGCGCCCGATCATTGTTTCCAGGAGCTCGTTCGTCCGGAGACCGGTTGTGACGAATGGTATAGTAGAATGTGCAAATTTTGCCAAGATTGTCATCCAAGGCAAGGGGCATGGAAAAGGGCTGAAAACAGCCGAAGCCGTGTGTTATTTTCTGTAGGCTAAGTTGTATAGCATAGCTTAGTTGTATAGGGGTCAACTGTCTCAGAACATCTGAGCAGAACACTGTGTAATCCGAGGTGTCGTTTGAAGACATGTGCTGAAGAAATGAAGGAAGTAAACTTCTCACGACAGTTCCTGCCAGTTTTCACTACGGACAGGGCGAATCCGGCAGGTGGTATAGCTTAAGCGCGCCTAAATGATCTTTCATCTAGTCTGCCGCACATGCCTTAAAAATAGTAGCGCCGCTTTGTGAAGTTCGCTTTTAGTGTCTTGGTTGGGATCCCGAACGAAAGAAACGGAAATCTACATCTTAACTTTGTGAATCTTTACGTCCGTATGTATATAATCACGACAACTAAAAAGAAAATCTTTTAGCTCCTTATTAGGGTCTCAGATGAAAGAGACTTCAGAGTTCTTTTTTATTTTCCGATGAGGGACTATTGACTGTGTAAGGGGGGGGGGTCGCCAGTGTAGTTTTGATATCGGGGGTGGGGTAGCCGGAACCCGGACATCCGCTGTAGGTCAGAAAGTTTTTTATTATCGCTAGCTAACTTGTGCTTCTTCCCTTCAGGGCTCTGGCTTGCTTGACGATACCGTCCTAATAGAAATGGGAGTTGTCAACGCCTTGCATCGCCAAACTATTCTTGCAGCTTCAGCTCAACTGCACGCCAGGTTTCCCGCACAGCTGCCAGAAAGCGTAGACGCGTGGCTTGCCAGCTTGAACCTTACGTGCTATGCTGACACTTTCCACAAACACTTGTATTTAGAAATGGAAAAAGTGAAGAAGATGTGGGAGATTGAATTAGTGACTTTGTTGGAAATAGTGAAACCGGGTCACATAAGGAGGATATTGTTCAGTTTAGGGGCCCAGAGTAGGTTTGCCCCCAGTGACCCGGTTAGGATGATAGTTGGAAAGAGTGATCTCAAAATCTCAGATGAAGAGCTCACGGAAGTGGTAAGTCGCATGGTTGACTGTCGCGTACTTAACTTTACTCTGTAAGATGTGGGAAAGAGTGGGCAATGCAATTGGGATCGAGATTTGGTAAAAATAGTGTTAAAGGACTAACAGTGGCAGTAGATAACTTTCTATCCCAATATTCTCCTCTGAAATTCTGCTGGGCTCCCCAAAGACTACACACATGTCCCGGCTATTTTCATCCTCGTCCCCCCCCCCCCCCCTGGGTTTAGATGAGGTAAGATGCGGTAATTCGTATTCCTGACAAAGAGGTACTCAGGAGCAATAATCCGGAGTCTAGTCCGCCTTGAAAAGATCTACACATAATAAATGCAAGAATTAGTGTAGTGTCGTTTGTTGTTGTTCTTGCACGAAACATGGTATTGGTGTTGCTGCCCTCTTCAGTTATTTAGTTTGTGCTTATTTAACAAAGGGTATTTAGCTTGGGAGCTCGCTCCACACATACGGATTTGCGGACGCATACGTTCAGGTTGGAATGGAGCAAAAGTAGGGGTTCTGGAGTGAAAAAGGGTTTTGTAAATGGATTGTTTTCATGCTCAGCCATAGTCCCGGTCACAGTTTTGGTTTTAATCTTGACCCCATGTTATAAGGGATTGCTCAAATCAAGTTTCAGAGTATTTGTTCATAAATTTGGTGTAATTCATCCCTTAAAGCTGTACTAAATTCCACGGAGAAAATGAAAGGCAAATACAGTTTACATTTGATTATAAATTACATTTAATGAACTATGAGATAAGAATATGACTGTCTCTGAACGAAGCTAAAGCCGCACCACTTTCTGACGGGCTCCTCCTCAAAGGCGGGGCCACCTGTCACATGTCACCACTTGAATCCTTCCCAATGAGGAGCCAACTCATATCCATCAGCCGATATCAACTAGTCTTGTTTGGAAAAGAGGCAGAGTCAACCTGACTCCTCCTCCAAGGCGGGCCACCTGTCGCTTGTCTCCACCCGTAGGAGGAAGGTTTTCGAAGTTCTCGGGTAAAGTTTGGAACCCCTACACAAGAGCAGGTTTGTTTCCTCTAGCCAGCCTGAAGGGGACCCTTGCCAGGAAGAGCCGAAATACCGGTGAAGAACATCGGAGCTGATTTTTCCTTTTGAGTAATTTTTGGATACCATCACATATGAACATTGACTGTGACCAGTTTTTATGGCACTTGAGCATACTCAAGTGCCAGATAGTGATCGTAATTACTGTCGGTCTGTCGTTCTGTCCCGGTTCTGCTAGTTTGGGCACTTCCACGTAAGCTAGGACGATGAAACTTGGCAGGCATATAAGGGATCCAACCAGATTAAGGAAACAATCACTTCCCCGATCCGGCCATCATAGGGGGAGTGGAAGGATGGGAAATCGGGAAACTAGTAACATGCATAACTTTAGAACGGGTAATCAGACATGCATGAAACTTGACACATGTCAAGAACAAGTGCTTCAGATGCTCAGTTTTAAATCCGGACCAGATCCGATAACTGGGGGGGGGGGGGCTGGAGGTGGGCACCGAAATCTCGTGAAACGCTTCCAGATAAGCTAGGTCGATGAAACTTGGCAGGCCTATCAGAAAACCGACCAGATTAACCTGGAAATAATCACTTCCCCGATCCGGCCATCGTAGGGGGAGGGAAGGGATGGGAAATCCGGAAACTAGAAACATACATGACTCTGGAACGGGTAGCCGGATATGCATGAAACTTGACGTATGTCAAGAACAAGTGCTTCAGATGCTCAGTTTCAAATCCGGACCAGATCCGATAACTTTGGGGGGGGGGCTGGAGGGGCACCGGAAATCGTGTGAAACGCTTCCACATAAGCTAGGGCAATGAAATTTGGTAGGCATTATAGGGAACCGACCAGAATAACATATGTCAAGAATAAGTGTTTCGTATGTTGATTTTTAAATCCGCACGAGATCCGATAACTGGGGGGGGGGGGGGCTGGAGGGGGGCACCTGAAATTTCCTGAAACGCTTCCACATAGGCTAGGACAATAAAACTTGGAAGGCATACGAGGGAACCGACCAGGTTCACTTGGAAATAATCACTTCCCGATCCAGCCATCGCGGGGGGAGTAGAGGGATGGGGAATCCGGAAACTAGAAACATGCATGACTCTGGAACGGGTAGCCGGATATGCATGAAACTTGACGTATGTCAAGAACAAGTGCTTCAGATGCTCAGTTTCAAATCCGGACCAGATCCGATAACTTGGGGGGGGGGGGGCTGGAGGGGCACCGGAAATCGTGTGAAACGCTTCCACATAAGCTAGGACAATGAAATTTGGTAGGCATTATAGGGAACCGACCAGAATAACATATGTCAAGAATAAGTGTTTCGTATGTTGATTTTTAAATCCGGACGAGATCCGATAACTGGGGGGGGGGGCTGGAGGGGGGCACCGGAAATTTCCTGAAACGCTTCCACATAGGCTAGGACAATAAAACTTGGAAGGCATACGAGGGAACCGACCAGGTTCACTTGGAAATAATCACTTCCCCGATCCAGCCATCGCGGGGGGAGTAGAGGGATGGGGAATCCGGAAACTAGAAACATGCATAACTCTGGAACGGATTATCGGACATGCACGAAACTTGACAATTGTGAAGAACAAGTGTCTCAGATTTTCAATTTCAAATCTGGACCGAATCCGAAAACCGGGGGGGGGGAACCTCGTGAAATGCTTAGGGTCGAGGGATCGGGATGGAACTTGGAGGGAAGAACAAGCATTAAGCCTAGATACTTTATTGACAAAACAAGACCGGATCGTGACAGTGATCACGAGTTAGGGTACTCTCCCAGGTCGACTTGAAAATAGTGTTTTTCCCTATCCGATTATCATGGGGAGAGTGGAAGGATGGGGAATCCGGATTCTAGTGACATGCATAACTTTGGAACTTTGGCTTAAAAATAGCCCCTCCCCCGATCCGATCATCGTTGGAGGAAGAAACAGTTGTCAATGAGTGGCATAACCATTTCGAATTTACTAGATCAAGCCCATTTTCTGATGAAATGAATATCGGGAGAGAGATCCAGCCTTGAAAACTGCAAACCGTCCTACAAGTGCCATATGAGCTTTCAGCTCTTGTTTAAAGTTTAACCGAAAAGGGCTGAGATAGCCTGATAGGACAAACTAGTTACCCATCACTTATTCACTTAAAGAGGCTTGAAGGCCCAATGAAAATGCGTTACTGCGTTGCTCTGCTATTTGCGAATAATCTGTTTTCATATAGTGGAATTCCCCTCTCGGTTTTGTGGTACCTCTATGCGCTTGTACCTGTGTTGTATGCTTGATGAAAACGATTTACGAAAAATAAGTGTTCAGGCAGTGAGCTTACCTTCCGCGAGCTGATCACTGGCCACTGAAAAGCCGTGTTTGTATTGCGATTCAGATTTTCCGCGTCATAGTAGGATTTTGTGAGGACAGTCCTAGTTGTTCTGAACGTCAAACTAGAGCAAACAGTGAAACAAAAAAAATCCTTAACACAGTCCCAATAATGCAGTGCATTCAGTAAAATGATACAAAAATAAGTCGTTTTTTCAGTTGAACTCTAAGGGTTAAGTCCGTGGTCGAGGGGAGGGGGGTAAAAATCCACGTAAAGTTATTGACTGACCACATGCAAAACTGTGTGTGGCGCATTGTACAAGCTAAATATTTACCTTGTCTACAGGGTTTAAGCGTCGACAAGCTCCGAGAAGAAATTGACCAGAAACTACCCCATGACCTACCTAAAAAACCCTATGGAACCCTGGGCCGGTCGACCCTCGGGCGGAAGAAAAACCGCCCTCCTCCACCACCCGATGAATCAAAAGAAGACCCCCAACCCAGGGACCCGGACGCCCCTGAGGGGACAGTCACGCGAAGATCTCGAGTGGATGGTTTGACTATTCGTGGACCTAAAGAATTGTTGATAGGTTTCACGGCGCCGGTGATATCCCAATGGAAGCATGAAAATGCAGCATTAGTGAATAGTAGTGTGCGGTATATAGCAGAGGTAGGTTTCGTTTAGTATTTTGATCTTGAAGAGGGTTATCTGGGACTGTGCTACACGGATACGTCAGATTCTAGCGATATTCGGCCTTTCTTGATCTCAGATTCGTTTTTAGCTTGAGCTGGAAGAGGACCCTTGCTAAGAAAGGCCGAAATACCGCTTGAGTAGTTCTCAGCTGATATCCATTTAGAGTGGTTGTTGACAATCCGACTGCATTTTTGTGTAGAGGCTGCAGTCTCAACTTGATGTTCACCCATTTCCCGTTTATTAGCTGCTTACATGTATACACTAAAAAGTTTCAAAGTTTAACTAAAAAGTTTTTTTTTAGTTTCCAGAAGCACAGCTTGTACGTTACCTCCCACTAACCTTAAAAACATACTAAACACAAGGATCACACTACAAATGATCTTTTCAAGAAGAAATGGCTCAAAAATATCGTTTTCAAAAATAAAAAGTATTTCCTTGTTAGCACTTGTCTACTCTATCCAGCTTCCCCCTCTCCGACATGGCGGCTGGACGCAAAATATTTGAAAATTATAAGCGCCTCGGTTAAAAGTGGCAAACCAAGCAAAACAAAACAGAAGGTAGGTAGACCTGATGGTCTACCATAGTTGCGTTTTTGCAGGTACCATGGTATCTGTTATCACGGTGATTGGATCTGCAATTAGTCGTTTTTGAAGTAACCGTGGTATCTGATATACGGCTGGTCTGCAAAAACGGCAATTGCCGAAATTGCACTTTTCGAATTCATCCCAAAAGAAAAACTGATATTCAGTCACATCACCAAGTGCCAAACTTCTTTCTCACCAATTTGACAAAAATTGATGAAAGTGAGATGACTTTTTCAGATACCACGATCAGTTACCAGGGTCGGGCCGTGGTATCTGAATATCGACGACTTTAGACCGTGGTATCAGATACCATGGTATCTGCAAAAACGCAACTCATGTCTTCCAAAATCGTATTTTGAAGCTACTCATGTGCTTATTTGTGAAAGAGTTGTTGACGTTCCTTGAAGCTTTCGGCGAAGATTGCTATGCATGACTTTCAGAACTCGGCTAGGCCCAAAAAGCGCTAAAAAGTCGTAGGTACTAAACACGAAAGGCTAGGATTTCGGGATCTCAAGAGGCCTTCAATTCAATTCAGTTCAATTATATTTAAGAAAGCCATAACACGGACAAGCCGACTAGTAGGTTTCGTGTCACATCGACATAATACAACAAGATATAGATATAAAAATTCAGCTGACAACAGCTCGGTCAGTAAATATGTCCACTTGCGACAGTTATATGGTTAACAATAGCACAAAAGTAGCATAAAAATACATAGTCGTGCAATAAAACTTTATACGAAAACTATATAATTACGAAATCTAACACTAAAGTCATTTACAATTCATTCTTGTTATTATACAGTTTTACGAAACTAGGCACAAAGCTGTTCACGTAACGAGTGTGGCTGTGTGACCTTGGCCTTAGCTAGGGATAATATGAAAGGCAGGATAACCAAGAGGGGTCCTTTAACAACTACTTCAGTTATCAGTTTTCTACATAATTATGTTACGTTTTCGTTTAAATAAACATGGATTAACGTTAGGTGCGATAAGGATCCGAACATACGTCATAATACACAATAAAGAAAGAAGAATTTGAAAACAAAATGAAGAGTAAGGACAGAACATTAAGAAAACTAAAGGCATATTTCAAGATTGTGAGAAGACTTTTCTACACAGAGAAGCATGGGCGGAAGGTTCGTTTATTTATATTAGTACTTTTGCAAAATAAAAATCTGAATGGATTCGGCAGAGCACGAAGGAATACTTGTTAGGGAGAGGGTTTGAGTACACTATAATGGAATCAGCACCTGGACACCATCACTATTTTGCACTATGGCCTATCCCCGGCAGAAATCCAGCGACGCCGTAATGTTTGGTGGTAGCTGTGACATATTTGGTGGTAGTGGTGACATGTTTGGGGTCAGCGCTGACGTACTTGACTGCAGTTTGATGGACATGATTCGAAACTTCGACGATGAGGTTTGGATTTCGTGTTGTGTATTGTTATACTTGTTATTGCAATTGTTTTCTGTTTAGTATTTGGGAACAACCAGAGTCCTTGAGCTGAAGGGAACGGAGTCGACAAAAAGATCGATTCAGAAGCTGAAGAAGAAATATGAAAATAAGAAGGACAACGTCAGAAAAGTGGCTCTTGCCATTTCCCACCGAGGCGTCAGCTTTATGCATCCGGACTTCGAGGTATTTGAATAAAATGTTTTTCGTTTTTATATCCTTCCTACCCTCGCTTTCTCCGTTGATCTTTTTTTAGAGCAAATATTCTGCTCGCCAGTTCAGTCCGAGCCCAACTAAGCATGACCTCGATTTATTTGAACCATGTGTTTTTATGTTTATATCCTTCCTACCCTCACTTTCTTCGCAAGGTTCGATGAAGAGCTCATCTTCACAATTTCCCCACCAGTGGCATATACTTGCTGCATTCCAGTTCAAGTTTCCCGGAAGAAAAGATTATCAGCGTCCCGTGCATTAACTTTCCCAATGTCCCTCTAGTGTAAAAGCACATTACCTATCATACGCAATCTTGACTGACCTCGCCAACAAATGTTATTCGATCGGTTTGTACATACCGTTATGCCTCTGAATGAACCAATCAGAAACGAAAGGAGTGGAGGGGCTTAATTGTGAAGAATTCTTTCCATTTAAAGCACAACTCTTACTAGAAATGATCTTTTCCTTATAAAATGGATCAGAAAGAACGTTTTCGAAAATACCATTACTTTCCAACTGAACCTAGTGATTCTCTTGTTACCGCTTGTCGATTATATTCATCCTTCCTGCTCTCCGACGCGGCGGCTGGGCGCACAAGATTTGAAAACTGAACGTGCCTTGGTTAAAAAGTGGGAAAACTAAGCAAATAAAAGAAGTAACAAACAGAAGATTATCACAGAGTTGTCAGTTGACAACGAAGATTCCGGCAAACTTTTCGTTGGGTGACGGGAAAACTCAACAAGGCCGAAAAAGCGCTAAAAATTCATAGTTACGAAACGAAAAAATGGAGAAAGGTGGGGGATTTTAGAAGCTTATAATTCCATATGGGAGCTAAGTATATTATAAAAGGCAGAATAAGCAAGAGGGGTGCTTTAACTTGGCTAGAGAACAAAATCATGAAAACAACTGCGAAAGGAAAATTATATACTAAAATAAATTATTTAATAAATTATACTAAAATGTTTCTGTATTTTTTCGATAGCAGAACTGTTCGATACATTTACGTGGATTCGGTAGTTATACAGAATCCGAAATAGGCCATCAGTACAAATCTGTTCGGTATAATGATCGGGATTCGGTATAATTGCCAGTATTAGTTATCACATGTGATAGCGCTTACTATTGAAAAGGAAAATAATGGACTAGTATCGACTTCAGATGGAAGTAGCCTACGTCCCAGCTGCTCTTCAGTCAGAACAAATTTCTAGAAGGTAGCTTATTATAATCAGCAATTTATTTATTTGATTTCTGACCCATCACAACAATGAGAAACGTCAGAGAAAAGTAAAGAAAGATGAAAAATCGCACTTCGGGACAATCACAAGAAAACACGAAAGTTTCAGAAGCTCGTACAGTGTTGCCTCTTTATCTGAGGGTTACCAATCTGTGACTGTAGGCACAACAACCTGTGACATTCTGGTGCCTATGAAACTGTGTCCTTTTTACCAACTGTTAAACAGAAATCTCGCTATATCATCTTCATAATTATATGCCTTAGCTTTTTTGCTTTACTTTTGTGTCTACTGGTATGGAACCGGTCACATGATTCTGGCTCATTATGTCGAAGAAGGCGAGAATCTGTGACCAATCGCTGAATTCTGCGAATAGTGGCAACACTGAGCTTGTACACTAACCGTGGATATGCTCATGAACGACACAGTGGCTGTTTCATTCATTCTATGCTCGCTAGTGCCATGAGCATGGGCTGAGCCCAGAGTTGCAGGCTAGACAGAAATATATCACCGGTTCTTGATAGAAAATCAAGAAAAGAAAAACCGCGGCGAAGCCCGAGGAAGCTTTTGAATTCTTTTTTTTACGAAATTTTGTAGTTTTTGTGGCATTTCTTATGTGAAACCCACCAAGTTTGTTGGTCAATCACGAACCTTGGCAACCCTGGGCTGGGCCAGCAAGAGATTTGTCTAGTTTTTTAGACTGACTGGATCGCCATTGGAGATCGTCGCTTATACTCCTGCATATTTGTATAATATTCTTAATATATATGTGTTGTGTTTATATATTACTACATTGTTATTAAATTGGATCGCCATTTATACTAATGCTATCATTTTCAGGAAACAATCTGTGAGCATGCGATTCGAAATATTCACTGCGCCTGTCAAGATGCGGATGATCTTACTCACTTCGCTTACATTACTCAGGATCAAATCGGGTCTAATGATCACTTCTGCCATGTCTTCAGAGTGGATACGATGGTACGTAGCGTTTTATAAACTGGTTTCAGATGTGCTTTCAGTGACCTGTAGCCTCACTGCCATTTCTGGTGCTTTTGCTGTACTCTTTAAGTACAGAAAACATATTATACCTTACCGTACTTCATTAGCGTCATGGTACATGTCACGATGCATAAAATTCGAGCGTATTTTTCGGATACTATCATATTTTTCAAATCCGAGCTTATTTTTCCGAATCCGAGAGTGTTTTACAAATCCAAGCGTATTTTCAAGGTCCGAGCGAATTTTTCAGAACCGATCCTATTCTTCAAAACCGAGCCTATTGTCAAATCCGAGATTGTTTTTCAGATCCGCAAGTATTTGAACGGACTGCGAGCCGACTTTCCGAATCCGAGCTTATTTCCAAATCCGAGGCTCTTTTTCTAAATCAGAGCGTATTTTCCAAATCAGAGCGTGTTTTGAGGTCCTAGCGTTTTTTTCCAACCCGAGCGTTTTTAGTGGAGTGTTCCTTGGAACAGTCCACTATTGCGAGCGCTGTAGCAGCTTTCGGCTTTCGATTTCCGGTTTTCGGTTTTCAGCGTATTTTGTGGAGCTCGTAACTCGTGAACTAGTGCAAGTATCAAGTTCTTGGTACACTTGTGGGTATTGGGGTCTAGTTCTGCCTTTTGGGGGTCCCACCCCCCACCCCAACCCGGTTCAGGGGCAAATGGGCCCAGATTGCCCAGTGGATAAATTTCATAACTTGACCAGAACTGGATAGAGGACGATAAGATTCCTTGGACGTGTAGATCCTAGGTCTGGGAAATTGCTTTAAAAGTTGTACCTCCCCCACCCACGCCGTTCATGGGCAACTCGGCCCAGATTGCCCAGGAGTAAAGTTCGTTACCCTTGCCAGGAATCAACAGGTATCAAGTTGAAACTTGGTAGGATTGTGAGCATTGGGATCTCTTTTCACTTTTTGCGGGTCTCAAACCCCACCCCCACCTGGTTTAGGGGCAATTTGGCCCAGATTGCCCGTTTTTTTATGTTTTTAATTAGACAATAACTGGGGATAAGGCGATGAAATTCCTTTGTGCCTTTGGATCATAGGGACCGGGGAGAGTTGAACCACCCCCATCCTCCCCGCTCATGGGCAAGTGGGCCCAAAATTGCCCATGAAAAAAGTTTTTGACCCGTGACTGGAATCAAACTCTAAGCTGATATACTTGGGGAAAAATGGTGTAAATACGCATTTTGATGGGTCCCGATCCCCCCCCCCCCCCGTTCATGGGCAGCTGGGCCCAGATTTCCCAAGAGTTAAGTTCGTCTATGACAGTTCTCAAGTCCGACTCTTGTATATTTGGGGAGATATGTCCATGGATGAGGATTTGGTGTAAATCAACAAATAAGACGACGCGACGTACTTTAATCTTTAATGAACAGTTGGAAACTGGACTGTTTTGTCATATGATCCATTATATGATATGATATGATATGATATTTATTACACTATGCCGTTCTTAATGAATTGTGACAAAGGGGGCATTGGTCTGCTACGAATTAGTTTATTGCACTTGTTATTACCTTGCCAATGGAAAAGGTTTAAAGGGTGGGACTGGCAGGCAGACCATTCAGTGTTCGAAAAAATGCTATTCGTGCAAGATCTTCAACAGTTCTTCGGATTTATACTGGCGGTTTTTTTACATTTGAAGCTTTTAAAAGGGGGTGATTACAACGTTATTTCAATACTTGTTTGGTTATTGGGGAAGAGAAATGTCTTGGTTCTAAAGCTGTTTGTGTATAAATGTGATAAACATTTTACTTTTACACTCCACGTCTGAGCGCTTGCGCACTTGTTACATCCGTTTTTGTTGTTTGGAGATTGTTTCTCGCGCAACAACGAGCGTAAAATACTGACGTATTTTAAACACGCTCGAGTTTATCCTAAGTGTAAAACCACCAAAAGTGTGGCATTTGACGATCGGTGTTCCGAAGAGGGAGACGAACTAAAATAAAATAAAGATAGCAGAGCTGGTGTGTAATCTTCGATTAAAGACTTATTCTAAATATCAGTCAGTTATGTCTATTAATTATACACTGAAAGAAATCGTAGCTATGTTTCTTGCAGTATTTTGTCAACAAGTAATATTTTCCCATACAGTGCATAAACATCCGTCTAGACCAGGTTGCGAAGGTTTTCTTGAAACTATAAACGGCAAACACATAGGCTAGGTATAGCCAAGGCCTTCTTAAAAATACAGCTATAAACACAGATCGGCCACCGTTGCCTCAAACCAACAATAACAACAGCTGTCGTACACTTCGTGTTGAGAATCCTTCGACAGACTTGCCTTCGCTTCCAAAGAGTTCAGTTCTCTTGTAAGAACGCAGTTTCTAGGTAAAGTAATTATCCTTTCACATGCGAAGTGCTTGTACACAGTAAAAATAAGCAGTAACTTTTAAGTCAGTTAAAATCACATGAATTATTATTTAATTTTCACGTCTCTCAGAATAAGGCGATAGTGTTTTATTGATATATTTTTAGTAATTCGTGTTGTCTGGGTTCATTGTATTTCTTTTGGATAGTGGGTATTTTTGTAGGGGCAGCAAGTACCATCAGTTAGGGTAGAGCCTTTCTTTGCACGGGACTTGGGTCCTTCGGTTTTTCAAGCCTTCTTGTACCAAGGACCAAGGGTGGGCATATTGGTCTTGATTAACTAAGGCGTTCTTGGCCCTAGCTCTCTTTGAGTGTCTGCCATCTTGTACCAAGGGTGGGCATATTGGCGCAGATTGCGAGGGGGAGTTCCTGCGTACGTGCGTATGAAGGTTGTCTGCATAGGTGTAAACTCATTGGGACGTAAATTCAGTGACTTGTCGTGATCACACAATCGTCTTTTGCTTATCTCTTTATTTCTTCGCTTCTTTTTGTAAATGCAACCAATTGCCGGTATCTATTCTTCTCGTATGGCTCTGCTATAATTCCTGGGCAGAGGGGCGGCCTTCCGGGTGGGTTTTATCATCCGGGGGCTTTGCTCGCGCTACCTATTTACTTTCCCCCGTCCGGCGATTATAGGTGGACTCGAACTCTGTACTCGTCTTGATTGTTCACGTACTCGTCTTGGTCACGTCGCTTATGGAGCAGGAGACGGACTCAAAATCTCGAAAGACTTGAAAAAATAAACTTCTCGGCCTGGCAAATTTTAAAATAAATAGAGTTTACACTGATATCTTTTCTATGTATTCTGTACATAGATACTACAGTTATTCTATTCGAATGGACGATGATATGATGCAGCTTGCTTTTTTACTCCCTCACTCTTCGTATTCGGATCAACGGTCACGAAGGACATCAGAACTTGAATGCGACAATGGTAATGATGGATTATAGCTAGTTCTCATCTTCTTCTGTTTGCTCTATATTCTCCTAGTATGGTGACACATTGAAAAAGCGGAGTGTCGCAATGCATTAATCACACGACTTAGATTTCTACTATTAACATAACGTTTGAATAGAACTGTGCGATAATAACCAAACAATTGCTATGTATAACATGATTTTTTTTTTAGGATCTTGCGACCGAGGTCATCCTTACATTAGGACAAGCCTTCGAGGTCGCTTTTCAGTTAGCCCTAGGGGACGAAAAGGTTCGCTGCCATATCAGGTCAAAATCCGCTTACGAGATGTCCACCCCCTTCCACGCACGGGGGCACGGACGAACCACGTCTGAAAATAGTGTAACATTAACAGTTCTTAAGGCGAGTTTACATGCGGACAACGTCTAGAATTATTGTTTTTAAGAAGAGGTGCTTCCTGGTGTTGCTGTTGTAGTGATGTGAGATCCCTAATTGGAGTTGCTTGTGCGCTGCTTCTAAAAATCCCTAAAGTTTATGATATTCAGTTTGAATAGTGGAAGGAAGTTATGGGCAATTGTGTGCTGTGCTTATGCGAGGTCATTGAACTCAGTTGATGTTGCATGTTGTTGAAACCTTCGCTATTTCTGGGAGTACATCGATTGTAAAGGCATAGTGTGCTAAGAACGGAAAACAGTATTTGAAGTCTGGCTTTAGGGAGGAAGAGCCGTGCAGTGACTGTGCTCATGGAATCTGAGTGCTACAACTTCAGCGGGTTGAAAACAGAATAATTGAATCTTACGAAAATACCTCCTTCAGGATTGTCCGAAATTCAAGGTCGTATCAGGCCATAGGAAATCATTCATGTCAGTTCGAATGTATGTGTTAGATTTTTATTTCTCTTTTTTGAGTTTATGATGGGTCATAAATAATTTTTATTATGAAGCCGAAGAAAAACTTGACGAATTTATATGGCTATTTAGCATATTTTGCATTACGTGATATTACTACAAGATTGTTATTATTGTAACCTGTCAACAGTTTCAACGAACTAAAAAATACCTTGTTAACTTTAAAGGACACCTGAATGAAGAGTACCAAGTATCATCCCTATCTGTATGACTTCCGTTAAGATTGCCTGCAGAAAACCCAATCCAAATACGAAATAGTGTTTCCAAGCTATGATTTTTGCTCCATTTTGCATCTGTCCTTATTTCAGTACCGAACAGTTTTAGAAATGAACAAATGTCTCCAATCAACCCTTCTTCTGTACTATTTTTAACCAGTTAAGCCCAAACGGATATCTAGAAGAAATTCCAATACGATCCGGCCAGCGCTGTACAAGATTTGAATGAATTGCGCTTTTTGTCTTGGAGTCTGCGTGTGCAAACCTCCAGAAACGAACATCTCTGTTTTGAAAACGTCACGCTCAGGAGAAGGATGCTCTCCGTGCCATGTCTGTAAATGCATTCTCCATGGTGTGTTCAAGTAGGGTTTCATTGTTCAGGTGTCCTTTAATGTTGATCAAATATGTTTTCCCTCCATTTGCTGCCGCATAGGCTACTGTTACATGACGCTTTCTTGAATCAAAAGCACAAATAAGCACAAGAACCTCCGTCTCCTATCTCTGTAAAAAATCATTTTACTCTATAAAAAATGCGGAGTCGAATAGTTTCCCGATACCCCGCCCGATACGTCCCTCACAAATCCGTTGACGAATTGGCGCCAGACGCGCTAGAGGAATCTTGGTATAACTTATCTGAAGGGTGAATAAGCGATTAGGCTTTCGCTTCATAGCGAGTCGCGTATTAGCCCCGTGGAAAATCAGCCAGCACTCAGCACTGATTTCGGAAGCCAGAAATGACAAACTTGATGACAGAACAGAGTTGGGTAAAGCAAAAATAGAGGAAGAGGCATTTTAAACAGTTTTGAACATGGCTAGACCTAAGAGGAATTGAGAATATCCCAACAAACCCAGATAAACGTACAGCAAGAAGTAACGTGTCATTATTTTCTTTACGGTAGCGCGCCTAGCGGCCAAAAAAGAACTAATCTGAAAGGAATTTTATGAGGGGCGTATGCAAACGGAGGGTAAGAGCTGCGCGGAACATCACAATTCTTGACCTCTAGAAACATCCATATCGCAGTAGAAGCCGGAGAAGAAATCTCGAGAGTAACAGCCGATTGGTTGTCTACCCGGCGGTTCAGAGTGGGTCATGCACGCCTGCTACAGTCTTTTCCTCTGATATGCGCAGCGGGGAAGAGGGAAGTAGACGGGCATCAACTTAAAGCTCAGCAAGTACCTCTAGCTCTGCTTAGTTTTGTCGGGGTGTATAGTCGGTGCATGGTACCGAAGACGGAGGTTCTGTTGGTTTATTTGTTCTTGCTTGTCGTGTTTTTGTGGCGACATGCTTCTGGTAGCATAATGCGTATAGAAGTGTGGCGCGCGAATGCTGAAGCTAAAACGAATATAGATGTGCTTAAAGATAGCTTTTGTGTTTCTCAGAGTATTTGCAAAGCTATATAGTTGTTTTTTGTCATTTTACTCTCATCAGCCAGATTCGCCATATTCCAGTTAAGAGCTTCCAAGCGGACTAGTTTCTGTTAATCCCCTATACCTCATCATCACCACTCGTCACATACAAAGTCCATTAGATCCGCAGGTTGATCAGTAGAGAATCTGCAATACTCTTGATGACTAACTCTCCATGCTTATTCAGAATACCTTAGCGGAAGAGCCAGAAGTGGCACCACAGCTGTCCCCATTGATCACCGTGATTTGTTGAAACAGGATTTTAGTGGTGGAGTTTGAGTCGTTAGTGAGAAGTTTTCTCGTTCTTCCTGAGGATCACTGGCGTGTTTTGGACTTAGTCATATAGAGTATCTGCTTTACAGGTAATGGAGGTTTTGCTTATGTCAGTAGTAGAGAGTGAAAGTTACCAACTACCTCATGGGTCCGACTTTTTACTATGTCTACACAAGTGTTGAATATGAGATAGTGGGAGGACAAACAGAAACTAGAGGGCGATTCTGGTGGTCTGAAAAGCTCCGCGAGCTTTTGCGCCGGCTGTTCTTGCGACTTCGGCTAAAACTCGCTTCGCTTTCCAATGCTGTTCTCGCGCTCCGCTAGTTTCCGCCAGCACTTGGAAAGCGAATCCACTTCGCGAGTGGAAAGTGATTTTGGCACGTCAGCGAGAAGTTGTAAAGGTGCAACTGCGGCGTAATTACTTTCCGTTTGTTCTTGCGCTCGGCGGATTCTCGCTTTGCTTTCTGGAAAGCGAATCCAAGAGATCGCCCTTAGTGCACTTGGCGCGCTGAAATGTGGAATAAGGCCAATTCTACTCTGTATTGATTTCTGCATTCCGTAACTATTCCTTCAGCCAAAGCTGACTGCGAATCGTATAAAACGTAACGCTAAACGGGGAAATCAGCTAAGATTCGTTGGCGTTTCTTGACAAGGATCCTCGCCCGGCTATAGTTTTAAGACGTGAACCTGCAGTAAAATCTGTTACATCACAGAAAATTCATTTCTCTCTCGTTTCTTCTAGCTACAGTCTGACAAGGACCCTGGCCAAGAAGTGCCGAAATGTCCATGGAGAATATTTTATTCTGATTTGTCGAGCGTCATTTTTATCTAAATCCTTCTTTTTGGGATCCCAAAACGTAAGTGGAGGGATGCCTATGACTTCGTAAAAGTTGTCCGTCTGTCCGTCCGTCGGTGAGCACGATAACTCTCGAAGGGAATGAGATATTTTGATGAAACTTGTTGTGAGGATCCGTTGGGTCAAGGGACAGGTCAAGTTCGTAGATGGGACCCCATAGCTATATATTTAGGAGTGGGGGAGGGTTTTCAAATTAAGAGGTGAAAATCATTTTTTTTTTTTAAACCTAATGAGTAGGAGTAACGAGACATGGTGAATCCGAATAGGAAAACTATTAGAAGGAGTTCACCCGGAATCCGGCAAAAACTGGAAATTCTTTAAAAAGTAAAAGTTGAATCTGAAGTTGATTAAATGTTCGATTCTGGGTTAAAAGGACATGCTGAATCTGAATATAATAATAATAATAATAATATAATGCAATAATAAGGCTTTCGCCTCTATAAATTAATTATTCATAATATTATTATTTTTTCGCGGGACAAGTAATTCGCCCAGAATCCGGAAATTTGGCCAAAAAATTACAATCCGATGATATAGTCCATATAATGTGAGCCAGTGAGGAGACATGCTTTCGCGGCTTCCGAACATACTAAAGATAAACAAAAAGTGTATGCGATCACTTAGTTATCGTTTACTTATTTACTTACTAAAGCAGAATGCATTCGACAACTTTCTTGTGAACAATTTAATAAAATTTGACGACCATTTTTCGGAAGAAGCATGTGGTGATATCAGTTCTTACCCTGCCCTTTATCCATACAGACGAACGCTGAACTGGTTTTCTCTGAACTTGGTTTTCTCGTCTGATTAGTTGTTTGGCCATAAGTTAAACTCCAAAACGGTAACATTGGATAAATAGCAAAATGTTAAGGGGGCCTGGCGAAGACTCGGGAATCTCCACGATTCGATTGTCTGCATCAGGAAGTCCACTAAATATTAAATTTTTGGGATCCCATCGAAATCTTCGATCTTGTTTTGTTTCTGCTAGGCAAGGTTATTGCGTGAGAAAAGAGTGTTTGTTGTGTTTGGCCTTTGCGTTTTTGTTTGTTAAATGTTTGACAAGTTTACTGTTGTTAAGTCTTCATAACTCAGAGCAATGCATAATTACAGGTTTCAAACTGTGGCGCAGGTCTCCTCCCTTGTGTCCTGTTCCATCGCTTTTTTTTTCACTTACGATAAGAACTTATCCAACTGCTTCATCGTCAGTTTGATATTGTAGAAGCTCTAGGCGACCAGCACCTGCAGTATTTTTACTTCTTTTTTATACACGGTGTGACCCCCCTCGTGACCCCCCCCCCCCCCGGTGAAACCCGCTAGATACCAAAGTTGCGTTTCCAGACAACAACGAGTTTAACACCAATGTGCAAATACCCATTTTCATCCCACCGTGTTTACTCTCGAGTCTAAAGTCTAAACCCTTAACGTAACTTGCTATTCGGGAGAGTTGCGTGTTCTGGATAATCGGTGGAAACACGGATGCTTAACACGCTTTTAAAAATAAACACAGTAACACAGTGTTTGACTCTGTCAATTGATAAGAATTACAGTTCTTATCAAAGACTGCAGTTTTGACTGCAATTACTCAAGCATCTTCCCTAAAGATGCGAGTTAAATGTAAACGCGTGACGGCGGCTCGCTATGACTGCTCGTCTCTATAATACTTTTCCTAAAAATATATTTTTTATTTCCAACATTTCATCGGCATGTATAGATATATCCGATAATGGATTACTGAAAATGGGGGAGGGGGACGTTTTTTTTCGCCAGGGTGGTCTTGTCCGGGTGGGGGGTAGTGAGAACCCACCAACTATATTGTGTTGTGAGAATTTATACCAGACTTGGGAAAGAATCTGGGATCGACTAAAACCAGGAAGGGAAGGGAACGCGAGAAAAACAGGAAGGCATACTAAAACGAGCAAGGGCATACTAAAACGAGGAAGGCTGTCGCCAGAATTCAAAACTGGAAAGCCGCACCGTTCCCTTCCTCTGTTTAGTATTCTTTGAGGGGTCGGCAACTTTTTAAACTCAGAGTTCACCATCCATTCCTCGTTTTAGTATCCTGACACGGGTAGGCAATAAGTTCAGTGAGGGGTCGGCAACTATAAAAATTGTAATTCCCCTTTTCATTTCTCATGCTGACGCTAGGCGACTAAGCGAGGGGTCGGCAACTCAGATATTTCAAGTCCACCATTTCCTTCCTCGTTTTAGTACTTTAAGGTACTACCCGTGGAAAGCAACTAACACGATGACAGAAATGGTTGACTTTAAAAATTGATAGCTCCCGACCCCTCAAAGAAGAATAATTTCCAATTTCCTTCCTCGTTTTAGTACTTTTAAGGTACTTAAACGAGGAAGGAAATGGTGGACTTGACATATCTGAGTTGCCGACCCCTCGCTGGACTCGGAGGATTTTAGTCGCCTACCGTCAGCACGAGAAATGAAAAGGTGAATTCAATTTTTATAGTTGCAGACCCCTCAATGAAATTAATGCCTACCCCTGTCAGGATACTAAAACGAGGAAGGGCTGGTGAACTTCGAATTCGAAAAGTTGCCGACCCCTCAAAGAATACTAAACAGAGGAAGGGAACGGTGCGACTTTCCAGTTTTGAATTCTGGCGACAGCCTTTCCTCGTTTTAGCATGCCCTTCCTGGTTTTAGTATGCCTTCCTGCTTTTCTCGCGTTCCCTTCCCTTCCTGGTTTTAGTCGATCCCAAAGAATCTGTAGCCACTGTTTAAGTTATTATTGCTATTATTTTGTTGCGGCACATGCTATATTTAATGTCTGTCATGCGCTGAGGCAGTGGATTAGATGTTAAAGTAGGTGTTTACAGTATTAGGACGGTGTTATGCCAGATATTTCTTGCAAAACAATAAAGGGGCGAATGTGGGAGGGGAGCTGAAACCGACTGTTTTATGCTTTTCTACCGCTCTGATAGTAACATAAAAACAAAAAATGATCTTTAAAGGATTTGTGATGGAAATTGTCAAATTTATAAACTGCTTGTCTGAAAAAAAACATGGAGTTTAAAATGCCAAAGATAAGTGTGCCGTTCTAACTCTCGCGACTAAATTATAACGTAGCTACACGTCGAGTATTGAGAGTATCAAACTCAGCAGCAAATCAATGAAGTCCCTCGTTTATCTGTTTATAAAGAAGAACAAAAATGTATTCTGTTGATAAACGAGTACTTCTTTATCTCTCTGAGAATCTTCTTAGTTCTCTTCTAGCGCCAAAAAACGAGAAAGTCAGGATACCTGTCCTTTTGGGTTCATTCTTCTTTTTCCTTAACTCAGGATCCCTGTTTCTAATCAGGATCTTGTTTTACTGTAGCTTCAAGTAAAAAAAAATTACGACTCCCCAAAAAGCTAAGTAAATTTCCATTTGAAATTACTTTCATGCAGCGCTACCGTATAATATATTTCTGTCCTCGGACCAAAACAGATCTTTTGGTTCAAAAAAAATCGTTTGAGGGAAAAAATCCTACGAACTGTTTCAAAAAAGTCTGTAGCGTCAATCGAACAACAATTAAAAAATAAGATTCTTTAAACAAATGACGTAAGCTTTTTCGTAAAAAAAAAGTAGTTTCAAGTGAAGGTTAGAGAAACTTAATCCCTTGACACGTTTGCATTTAAAAACACTTCCATGCAGTGTACTCATCTTGGCCTAGTTAATATTTTTCACCCCCCCACCTTTCACCCGCGTTGGGCAAAAAAAAAATCTGCTCTCTCATGGGAACTAGAAACCTGGCACCGGCACCGTCCCGGGTCTTACTCGTCATGTTGTTTGTACTTCGTTTTACAATCAGTTCTGAACTTTCTAGTCCTTCGTATGTTTACTGTCTTTTGTTACGTTATTCAAACAATGAGCTTTCATTTCTCCCCTAGTTCTGCAAACAGATCGCCCTCTCAAAACAGAGAGCATTAGCATAGATATAGAATTAGGGACAGTGAGAGTATTTGTACGCAGAAGTTTAAACTAAAGTAAGTAGAGCGGAAGTCGAGGGGTGGGATAAGCGGGGACTTAAAGGATTTGAAGTTAGCGCCCGATTGCACCCTCGTGATGGTGGCAGTCAAAGTTCGAGTAATACTTCTTAAACTTTCCTTTCCTCCAAAATAGGCAGAAGGATTCCAATTAAAGCTGCTTTCACATTGACGCGTTTGCCTTTCACACTGAGCTACGCAAGCCTTGCGTTGCGCTTGCGTCGACGCAATGCAGAGCTTTCGCAGACAAATAAAACGCAACGCAAGAATAGAACCAAGTTCCATTCTTGCGTTGCGTCGACGGGTACGCATCAGATTTGTCGAAAATGGAAGATTTTGAAGAAAAACTAGAAAAACGTGCTGATGATGAAGAAAAACTTGTTACTAGTGGAAGAAATTAAATTACAGCAGAAGAAACCGAGAAAGGAAAACGTAAATGAGCATCCAGCATGAAAGCTTCTCGCGCAGGTGTGAAAGATACGCTGCGCAACCTATACGCAACGCAAGATAAACGCATACGCAACGCATCGCAACGACGCGTCAATGTGAAAGCAGCTTAAATATTCCTTCAGCCCAAGCTGACTGCGAATCATAGACGATGCAAAACGGATATCAGGATCTCGGCAAGAACAGTTGTTAGTTTTAAGGAACTGGAAGCCTATTTGACAATGCAAAACGGATATGTCAGCTACATTTATTAAAGCTACATCTCGGCTCTTCTTGGCAAGGGTCCTCTTCAGGCCCAAGCTGGAAAATTAACTTGTGGACAAACAACAACAGATTCTTCCTTAAATGTCTGATTTTCTGAATTTCTTCCTCAAAACTGCTTGGAGTTAAAGCTGGTGCTGCAATTTCATGTTGAACTCGGTTGCTGTTTTTGCTGCTCGATTGGGCCGTCGAGAGGGTAGAGAACCCTTGCCAATAGCCCTTGCCCTTGCCTATAGCTCTAATAAAATGTGGCTGACGTATCCATTTTTCATTGTCAAATAGGCTTCCAGTCACGCTCTTTCGTTTAAAATTAACAACTATTCTTGGTTTTGTTATGTTAACTTTTGCTTTCGTAAAAATAGGCAGGTGGCTTCAAGCTCTTTTGGATTATAACCAACTGCTTTGTGATCTTTTGGAAAACCAACTCTACTCTTCGTTTTCGGTAGGCTACTTGTCCAGAAAAGGCTTGAATTACCCCGTTGTACCTATAATGGCGATAGCGAACTACTTCCATTAAAGGACCTGCCTTAGCTATAATACTAACGCAACCTATTTCCAGGATCACTCCATATATTTCTAAACCCGGAGACCCCAATTTCGTACGGTACATTCTAACCCCTCTAATAAAACTACGCTGATTTTCTCACTTGCCGTGTTTTGCTACCTTCGATGTGTATCACGCTGTCGACTGTTGTTTCCGAGAATCCGGTTATGTAAATTGTTTCCCTATTTTCGCTATAAGTCAACGGGTCTCGGAAAAGGCTTAAAACAGCCAAAACCGTGGGTTATTTGTTGGAACCACAGCCTAGTTTTAAAGTATTCAAATATTTTAAGATCCTTTAAGTTGAAGAGTAAATAGTGCGAGAGGTCCTTTAATTGATCCATCTGCTCGTATACCCGGAGTCCCGACTTTAATACGGTATATCCTAATATCCCTAACGACACCTCCCGAATTTTCACACTTGCCTTGTTTCCCTGTTTTCGATGCGTAACATGCTCTCAACGATTTTCTACGAGAAGCGAAAACCTGTTATGTACATTTTTACGACTTTTTGCTACTAGTCAGCGGGCCTTAAAACAGACAAATCCGTGGGTAATTCGTCAAAAGTAGAGCCTGGTTTCAAAGTATTCAACTATTTTGGAATATTGGAACATAAACAGTAAATAGTGACTTGTCCGTTAATCCCAAAACGGAGAAAAAGAGTTAGGTTTTATTTTAAATAATGTCCTTTGAAGCCGTCGGCCTATTCTCCAGATTCCAGTTCAGAGCCACCGTCAGATTTGATTCCTATTGGTGCCCCAATGAGCATCACCATCATCATCGTTTACCTTTAACTCTGCTATGATGTGTTTTAATTATATTTCTTCAGGAAAAAAAAAATTGAGCAAACCTGCCTGACGATGGGAGTTTTCCCCTAACCTTCAGTTCAATAAGTGAAAGCTTTTCTTTCCTGGTCATTAACATATAACTCGGTGGAAAGCAACTTTTTTATTGTCCCATTACTCTTAATGACTAACTCTACCTACGTGCTGATGAAGAATCGCAGTTCACCTAACGGAAGAGCCGGAAGCGTCACCACAGCTGTCCCAGACTAACGCCGTTGATGGCTTGATGCAGAATTTGAGTCGTCGTTTGGGCGACGTTTCTCGTTCTTCACGAGGTTCACAGACATGTTTTGGACTTGGACATAGAGTGTTATCTTCTACCAAGACAGCTGTGTTGCTCGGGCCGTGCCAGAATGAACATTGATAATAGTTGCGTTTTTGCAGATACCATGGTATCTGTTACCACGGTAACTGGATCTGCAATTAGTTGTTTTGCAGTTATCGTGGTATCTGATATACGTTGCTCTGCAAAAACGACTATTGCCGAAATTGCACTTTTCGAAGTCATCCCCAAAGAAAAACTGATATACAGTTACATCCCTAAGTGCTAAACTACTTTCTCATCAATTTGACAAAGTTTGATGAAAGTGAGATCACTTTTCAGATACCACGGTCGGACCGTGGTATCTGGATATCAGATACCACGACGACTGGCCAGATACCACGATAACTGCAAAAACGCCTTTTGACCTTGGTATCAGAATTGTTCGATATTTTTTCGATAGCATAACTCTTCGATATATTTAGGGAAATTCGGTAGTTATACAGAATCCTAAATAGGCTATCGGTACAAATCTCTTCGGTATAATGGTCGGGATTCAGTATAATTGCCAGTATTCGGTAGTTATCTCGAACTTGGTGAGAGAATTTATTGAAATCATTTGGTAATGTTTCGATTCCGGAACTATTCGGCATATTTATGGAGATTCGGTAATCACACAGAATCCGACTTTAGACCGTGGTCCGGAAACGCAACTAATGTAATGGATGGATAAGGGTCAACGGGTCCAGGACTGTTCCTAATTCAATCAACCCAGCGTCAAGGAGAGGACGATAAACCCCAAGAGTGGAGCGGGTTTGGTCGGTTCCTAACGTTTACCAACCCTGTGTTTGTGAGTGACGGCAACAAACTCAGAGCATTCGCACGATTCGATGAGATCACTGAGAGATCATGGACCCTTTGTAAATGGGGCGAAGAAAGAGAGGGGCGTTGGTCCAGTAGCGTGGAGGAGGCTTTGGGTCACTATCTCCTAGGGCGGTTTGACGAACAAAGGCGTATTCTCGCCGTTCCCCGAGGACTCCTCGGGGAATCGCAGGGAACGGCGAGAATAGAGGGAGTCACTCTATGCGGACTCCGCGTACAGAAACAGCGAGAACACGGGGAATGCTTCCAAAATGGATTTTGTTGAAAAAAAAATATGCAGTTGTCGAAATTAGTCTGGATCCACTTTATTTTTGTTTTTTCTTATCCTGATTGTTTTTAATAATTTTACATTGCACCAACACCAGCAAAAATTGATTTCCCTCCGAATCTGAAAGGGAGTCCTTTTTTATGATATGATGATAATCGGCCGAGAATACGGGGAGTGAGTCCCCGGGACTCCTCAAGTGGAGCCTCGGGGAACGGCGAGAATACGCCTCAAGTCTCTACTACACTTACTCTTTCCGTTCTTCCAGTTATGGTTAAGTCAAAAACTGAGATAATAAGGTCTCAGAGCACAATCACTACTGAACTCTCATAATTCACTGGCCACTACTGGTTTGCTTATTACATGAACACTGCCCCTTATGTAGCTGATTTCTGACCTCTTCAAACGTGCTGAATTGAAAGTTTTTTTTTATCTGGACACTTTTTCTGCCCTTTGTGATAAGAGACCACTTGCAATAATATACTGAGCCAGCCAGGGGACCACCACGGGGTTTTTGGTTTCTGTTCGGGTAAATCAGCGTGATCTCAAGGAGCGTGCGATCCCTCTCAGTAGCCTACACCTTGATACCCTGCGAAATGATATCCACCCTATAGGTGAAAAGTACGACTAGCTTGAATATCCCGAGATGGAAAAATTGGTCTAGAAAATTAGTTCCAAGAACTTTTTTTGTTTCAGCTCAGTATACCGTACTTGAAGTTCTTTGTCCCCCTCGTTCTAATTCAGCGTCTTTAGTCATTGTCTCTTTTTTTGCACCATCTTTCCCTCAACTTCCAATAATTAGTTCTTTCTATTCAGGTCACGTGCCTTTTAGAAAGACATCAGGACTAATTTCAGGAGCCGAAGTAGGACAACGATACCAATTTTGCCGTTCGCTCCTGAATAGGTTAAACCAAGTGTGATGCGATTGGTTGTTAATGAGCAGCTCGGGACAGCTCTAGTGGGGACAAAAAAAAGGTGGATAGATCGTTTTGGGGAGAAAAAAGTCGCTTGACTAATTTCCACGATTCCGAGCTGGGTCGGATTTCCCGTTAGAACCTAGGCCATGGCCTAGGACGCAACAGTATAGCGGCTTTGGGGGCAATAGTTCCACTCTAAATGAGCAGCGTTTGGAACCGTGACACGGCTTCTCTCCGCTCGGATACTTTGAATTTAGTGAGGAAAACGTAACCCTAGATGAACAAGAACGTGTTCGCCCGGAATCAGGCCAAAACCGGAAAATTTGAATAAAGCAAAAGCTTTATTTGACGTTGATTAGATGACAGATGTAGGGGTAAGAAGGGACGCGAAATCTGTATCTGACAATTTTTTCTTACCGGGTCATACAGTTCGCTCGGAATCCGGGAGAAACCGGATTTTTTATAAGTTAAAGTTTTACTTGAAGTTGATTAGATGTTCTTGATACGGATAAGGAGATGCGCAGAATTCGTTTCTGACCTTTTTTTTCAGGACAAGTATGGTAGTTCGTTCGGAATTCGGCCGAAACCGGAAATTTGGCAGAAGTAAAGCAGGAAGTGCCGATCAATATCGTCAAAATAGATATGGCTTATAGAGGTATATTTCAACTTGAGTTTTATACAAAACCGGTCGGCACAAAGATCGTAACTGTCTGCATAAAATATTCAATTTTCGGGATCCCATCGGAACCTTTGGTCTTGTTCTTACTTTGCGGTCAAGATTGGTAATCTAAAATCTAAGGAATAGTCGGATTTGGAAATTGGCGATTTGTAAGCGAATCTCTAATATTTCATGCCAAATTTCATCGTCCTAGCACATGTGTAAGTACCTCAACTCGCGATCATCGGAATTCCGCTCTCCCCCCCCCCCCCATCCAACTGCCCCCACAGTGCCCGGAGCCAATCCGGTTCTGTAAATGATTTATCCAAAGTTATTCCTTTGTTATCCCCACGAAATACCATCCCGATCTCTCCAGTCTAAGCCGGTCACGTATTCCTCCTCCCCCCCCCCCAATAGTTGCTCGACCCGGTCCGGACATTAAAAAGATCGCCAAAGACATGTCCTCTGTTCAATTATTAAGGTTCACTCGAATCCGATCACCCGTTCCAAAGTTACGCATGACTAAATATTCCGGATTCCCCCTCCCTCCACTCCTCCACGATTATCGATTCGAGGACATTTTTATTTCCAAGTAAGTTTGATCCTGTCCCTCATATGCCTGCCAAGTTCCGTCGTGAAAATCCCCAGAACCGACATCACCGGAATTCCGGAAAAGCCCCCCCCTACCCCCCTCCCAAGTGTCGGGATACTTCTTCTTCCCAGCAAGTTTCACTCCGACCCCTCCATTCCAACTGTTTCTCGAGATTTCTGGTCTCCCCCCCCCCCAACTCCCCCATAGCTGTTGAATCCGGTCCGGACTCCAGAGATATGTCATGTATTCAGTTATTAAGTTTCATTCCAATCCGATCACCCGTTCGAAAGCTACACACTACTCCATTTCCCGGATTCCCCCGCCCTCCACTCCCCCCCCCCCCTCCAAATGGTCGGATCGGGAAACTGATTATTTCCCAGTTAGTTTGGTCGGGTCCCACATACGCCTGCCAAGTTTCATCGTCCTAGCACATCTAGAAGTACCCTAACTCGAAAAACTGTGACAGACCGCCCGACCGGAAGACGGAATTGCGATCGGTATGACCATAAATCAATTTTTGACCATAAATCACTTGCAGCCTCTGGCATATATGGCATTTGAGTCAGAGGCTGCAAGTGCCATAAATATCGATTTATGGCAATCAGAGCCCACCATACAGCAGTCAGGAAGGCGTATATACATAAGAAATAAAACTTAAAATGTACACCTAATACATAGATGGCGGTCAGACAAGGGACTTGAACCGTGGTGAATAAACGAGAAACAAATTTTTTGAATTTAATTTAGAAATTCGCTACTATCGTAGACAACTAGTTAGCAACGCAGGGTTCCCTATACACAATTTCTTACAGTGGTGAACTAGTTGGAAAATGAAAAAAAAAACATACGGTTTTTGGGATCCCAAAACGTAAGTGGAGGGATACCTATGACTTCGTAAAAGTTGTCCGTCCGTCTGTAAGCACGATAACCCTCGAAGGGAATGAGATATTTTGATGAAACTTGGTGTGAGGACTCTTTGGGTCAAGGGAGAGGTCGACTTCGTAGATGGGCAGGATAGCTCAACATTTAGGGGTGGGGAGGGGTTTCAGATTAAGGGGCAAGCAAATTTTTTTAATCAACTAATGAGATAGTCGATCTAGAGGTAAGAAGACATGCTGAAACATGAATATGACAACAATTTTCTCGTCGGACAAGTAGGCTAGTTCGCCCGGAATCCTGCCAAAACCGGAAAGTTTGTTAAAAGGAAAAGTTTTATATAAAGTTGATGAGATGTTCGATTTAGGGGTAAGAAGGCATGCTGAATATTTACATGAAAATCGTTTTCTTGTCGGACAAGTAGTTCGCCCGGAATCCGTCCGAAACCGGAAAATTTGTCCATTCGTTCATTCATTCATTTATTCGTACTACGCAAACTACATAACATAAATAATAACGCAAGAAACAAGACCCCCTGATGCTATCTTGTTCGGGATCCACTACCTATATCGTAACTAACCTTCACTGAAAAGTTCACATTAAAATAATTACATCACACTACAAGCATAAACAAACTACACATACAGACAAATTTTAACTGCAAAAAAGAAAGAAAGACGCACTGAAAAGAAAGAACTGTTAAAAGTAAAAGTTTTATCTGAAGTTCATTAGATGTTCGATTTTGAGGTAAAAAGACATGCGGAATCCACTTTTGACAATCATTTTCGACCCGGACAATAGTTCGCCCGGAATTCGGCTAAAACCAGATTTTTTTTTAAGAAGTTAAAGTTTTATCTGAAGTTGATTAGATGATCGATATAAGGGTAAGGTGATACGCTGAATTCGTTTTTGAGCTTTAATTTTTGCCGGACAAGTAGTTCGCCCAGAATCCGGTCGAAACCGGAGATTTGGCAGAAGTAAGGAAAGAAGATTTTTCGTCAAAGATCAGTTTCGTCAAAGTATATATGACGTATAGGGTAGGGTATGATTGGGTATTTAGATTTAGTATATATATACGACAATTTTTAATATTATCAAACTAGAGGTGTCCCGATACTCTTGATGACTAACTGTTCGTGCCGATGAAGAATCGCCGTGTCCCTAGCGAAGAGTCAAAAACGCCACCACAACAAATGTTGTTATCTGGTTTAAATCAGATTTGAGTCAATTTGAAGATTCGTTTTGGTGACGTTTCTTGATCTTCCCGAGGCTGAGAGTATTCTTTTTTAGCATAAGGCGTATTCTCGTCGTTCCCCCGAGGACTCCTCGGGGAATCGGAGGGAGCGGCGAGAATAGCAGGGGCGTCATTTCGTCAAAATCCTGTGGGGGGGGGGGGCAAAGTTGGGGCCGATTTTCCTAAGTCAAGTGAAAATGAGCAGTTTTATTTCAAGAAGAAAAATGTAATAAAAACAAGAAACAAAGAGATATTTTACTAATCGACCAAGGCGAAACGAATTCGCGAAACTGTCCACTGCGCGATTGACGTCAAGCTTCTTCGCTTTTTCAGATTGGGTACCAATGACCAAAAATAAAAAAAACACTTGTGACGTGTTTAACCCTGCATAGCACATGCATATCGCTGTTAAAGTTTCCAGGTTTTTCGTGTTCCAATCGTGTCCCATAACACAAAGGTATACTAAAGAAAACCGATCTGTTTCTGTGGATGCATGAATTCTATAGGCTTAGTTTCGACAAGAGTTTTGAAGAGGCTAAATTTCAGCTGGGGGGGGGGGGGGGGGGGGCAAATATCAAGATGGGGGGGGGGGGGGGCAGTTGCAAATTACGCCCCTGGAGAATAGAGGGAGTCACTCCACGCGGACTCCGCGTACGGAAAACAATTAAAACAACTAAACAACTAAACGTCTGGATCAACTTTGTTTTCGATTTTGTTTATTCTGATTGTTTTAATTCATTTTACATTGCACCGACACCAGCAAAAACTGATTCCCCTCCGAATCTGAAAGTGACTCCTTTTTGATGATGGTGACGATAATCGGAGCATTCCCTGTCCACGGGGACTCGCGAGAACGCGGGGAGTGAGTCCTCGGGACAAACAAAAACGCGGAGATTCCTCAAGTGGAGTCCTCGGGGAACGGCGAGACAACGCCTATAGACTATACTTCAATCTAGTAAAATCCTCCTGCCGGTGGCAACACCGTTTGAGTTCGCCAAATCGCCTTGAGTTCTCTGCAGAAAAAGGAAAAGACGATTAGTCACGTTTCAGGTTGTAGTCTAGGATTAGGCTGTGGGATAATCAAGGTAAGAGCCTGTCAGGAGCCTGCCTCATCAAAAGTATGATCAAGAAGTATTCGCTGTGTTTTTTGCCTCTTCTGTATAGGTCGGTTAGCCTACCTGTTTGTCACTACTGACCATTTTTCCCTCTTGCCGGTTGGTTCCACTGAGCTCTAAAAAACGGCTGGTAAGAAAAAATGGCATCTTCCCGTAGCCGGAGCTTATCTTTTGAATGAGAATTTTAGTTTTGCGCCATGCCAGGAGCATTGGTCGGTTAGATGGTTGGATGAAGCCAGATGAAGCTCCTGCCTCAGTCCGCAGTTTGTCCGCAGTCTGCAGGTTGGTTAAAACCGGCCAGATTGCATTGTTGCAGCCTACCCAGAGCCCACCCTGAGCCCACCCAACAGAAATGGATAGGAGTAGAAATAGAGTAATTCAACATTGTAAAGTACAGGACTGTTGCATGAAGGCACCACCCTAAACTGGATTTTCCATTTCATGGCACTGTCTTTGGCTCACCCGTTCTCCCAGGCGGTCAACTTTACCATCAATAGAAAGGCCTGAATTCGAGGATCATATACAACTACCTACTTTTACGTTTGAGTTCCAAAGCCTCATGAAATTTAAAAAAAATTGAATGCAACCCTTTGTACATAAAGGCGCCACCCGTTTTCATCCTGTGCATGGATACGCCATGCATTTGCTCTCGTTGCCAAGTATGGAGCGCACGGCAAAGAAGGCCAATTTGTGCTAGAGAGTAGAAACACAGTCACCTACCTGTAACAGGCAGCATAAACAGGAACAATAGTATTAAGAGAGGGGTTGCCCACCCTCAAAATCAGTGTACACCAGGTGGCATGTCGTGGCGGATGGGTGGCATGCATGGTGGAAGGGTGGCTGATGGGTTGCACACATGGCAGAAAGGTGGCACGCATGGCAGAAGGGTGGTGTGTGTGATGGAAGGGTGGCGCACAATGCGGAAAATTGCTATTTTTTACCAAGAGGCGGGTGGGTGGTGGATGAGTGGAGGAAGGGTGGCATGCATGGCACACCTGGTGGAAGGGTGGCCCGCCATGCGGAAAATTGCTATTTTTGAGCAAGAGGCAGGCAGGTGGCGGAAGGGTGGCTCGCGATGCAGAAAATAGCTATTTTTGAGCGAGAGGTGGGTGGGTTGCTCGCGTGGTTGATGAGTGGCGCGATTGGTGGAAGGGTGGCGGATGAGTGGTGGAAGAGTGGCGCGCGTGGCAGATGAGTGGCGCACGTGCTGTGGCGGATGAGTGGCTCGCATGGCGGATGAGTGGCGAGTATAAACACAGTCACCTATCTGTAACAGGTAGCATAAACATGAATAATAGAATTAGAATTAAGAAGAGTGGTGGAAGGGTGGCACGCGTGGCGGAAGGGTGGCGCGCATGGCGGATGAGTGGTGGAAGAGTGGCGCGCGTGGCGGATGAGTGGCGCGCATGCCGGATGGGCCTTGCCCACTCTCAAAATCAGTGTACACCAGGTGGCACGTGTGGCGGATGGATGGTGGAAGGGTGGCGGATGGGTTGCACGCGTGACGGAAAGGTGGCACACGTGGCGGAAGGGTGGCGCACCTGTCGGAAGGGTGGCGCGCGTGGCGGAGGGGTGGCTCGCGATGCGGAAAATTGCTATTTTTGAGCAAGAGGCGGGCGGGTGGCGCGCGTGGCGGAAGGGTGGCGCTCGATGCAGAAAATAGCTATTTTTTAGCAAGAGGCGGGTGGGGTGGCGCGCCATGCGGAAAATAGCTATTTTTTAGGAAGAGGCGGGCGGGTGGCGCGCGTGGTGGAAGGGTGGCAAGCGTGGTGGAAGGGTGGCGCGCGATGCGGAAAATTGCTATTTTTTAGCAAGAGGCGGGTGGGTTGCGCGCGTGGTGGATGAGTGGCGGAAGAGTGGCCCGCGTGGCGGAAGGGTGGCGCGCATGACGGATGAGTGGTGGAAGAGCGACGCGCGTGGCGGATGAGTGGCGCGCGTGGCGGATGAGTGATGCGCGTGCCGGATGGGTGGCGGATGAGTGGCGCGCGTGGCGGATGGGTGGCGCAGCATGGTGCACACCAAGTGGCGTAGAGTGGGCATAAAGTCCGAGCGTATTCTACGCACGTGTTTTGGCTTGAAAAGATCTCAGCAGTACGGACGTATTTGAGAAGTCGGTCCGGTTTGTTTCTAAATACGTCCGTATTGCTAGAAATCTTTTCAAGCTCAGATATGTGCGTAAAATACGCTCGGATTTCAAAATACGCTCCGATTTTACTCAGTGTGTAAATGGACCATAAGTCAGCACCGGCGGTATGATTTGTATTTACCGGCGGCGCCAAAAGCTTTTGTAAAATACAGATAGCGTGGTCGTGAGCTCCAGGAGGGCGGGAACGGAGACTAACGATAACTCAATTATTGATTGGCAGATTTTTTTTTTATTGACAGAAAAAATAATACAGAGATTTTCTTTTTTTTTAAGTGACTGGAAGTCGCAATCCTTCTGTGCGATCGCCAACTGTCCTTGACTGACGTCACGTCCTCAAATTATTTACAGTAGTCTTTCTTCGGTAATGCACTTCGTAGACGCCACCTCTGTGCGCTCCATAACGCCATGAGAAAACTTTCAGTTGGAATGGTAGACGAAAGAGCTGTAAAGTTGTTCACTTCAGTTGCAATTAGGCTGGAATATAATAATTCAGGTAAATGAGCAGTAATATGGCAGGGGAATGAGCTATTTAAGCTATTTACGACAGGGTGGCGGCGCCGGAAGACGGGCTGGGGATATGCAACACTCCTGTAGGCCTATGGGACTTTCAACTTTAAGACCAAATTATCCGTGTTTTATTACTATCATAAGCCTGTAAATAGCTGGAAACAATTCCCTAGTTTTGTAAAATCACAGCTTTATAGAAAAGTTTTATCAGAAATGAGAGTTTGAAGGCTTCAGACTTTCACTACAAAAACGAATCTGCTTCCTATTGGTTGTTTTTTTGAATGATATGTCATAACAGACCAGTAGAATTTGAGACTCCGTTTTTGTGTTCAAACTTTGAAACCTTCAAGCTCTTACTTCCATCCCAACTCTTTTGCAAAAATGGAATTATAGATTCAGGAATAGCCCAATTAACATTTCCGCAAGTCCCTGGCTCAGAATGATGATCAAACGCCAATAATTTATTTTCAAGTTATAAGTCCTATACCTCCCAATCTTACATTTTTTTAAAGCAATATTCATTTTTGTTGGACAGGGTTCAATCTCTCTATGTAGTGTTCGATGTTGCCTGGCTATACAGTTTTTCAAGCTTCTAAAGATTAGAAAAAGTGTTCTTGGAGGGGTATCCAATCTCGAATTTATAACCTAGAACTTGGCATGAAAATCTCACAAGAAAATTTCTGTGCAGTCGAAAAGAGGTCCTAGGCAGTCTACCACAAACCCCTGATTTTGGGAAAGCCTATGCCAAACCCTGGGTATATCTAGCGTTTGGTATACCCTATGCCGAATGCTTGATACACTATGCCATATGCTTGATACACTATGCCATATGCTGGATAGTGGGACCCGATAAAACATTGATGATTTTAGTGAAGCTCATAAATCAACCAATCAGAATTCATCTGTAGTGAGGTAGGTTACCTGTTAGGGTACCAACAGCTATCCAGCGTTTGGGATAGGGTACACAGCATTAGGCATAGGCTATGCCAAATTAGAGATATACCCAGCATTTGGCATAGGGTATCCAAAAATCAGGGGTTTGTGGTTAGGTTTGTGGTAGGTCATTACAGGTTTCCATCTTGAAAGTGAATCCGATATTGGACCAATATGGTCTTTGTAATTCAGTTTTTAATTTTTTTCAAAGTTTTCAGTAACAGACACTTCTAAAAAAAACTCACTTCTCTGGAGAATCCCATTAAGCTTCTCCTAGACTGTTGTGGGGCACTGCTGTACAGTTCTTTGGCCTTATCAGTTTTGCTTGCTTTTTCATCTGTCATCATAACAATCTCTTTCTTTTTCATTAGGGGTCCACGACAAGAAGTCAGTATGTCCAACACAACTTCTAACTCATCTTTTGATGCCAAAGCAAAAATGAAGTACATCCTCGTAACAGGTGGTGTGATCAGTGGCATCGGAAAAGGTGTTATCTCAAGCTCCCTTGGAACAATCTTGAAGCATTGTGGTCTCCATGTTACCTCCATCAAGATTGACCCATATATTAACATTGATGCGGGAACTTTCTCTCCTTATGAACATGGTAAGTTAAAAGAATCAGTTACCAAGTAATTTGCAAAACTAATCACTGAAACTTGACCGCTTTTCAACTTGTGAGGAAATTGTAAAATAAAAAATTGGTTGACCTAATCCTAGAAATCTTATTCCCTCCACGGCTAGTTTCAATTCAGCTGAGCTTTTAAAAAAAAATGAAAGAAAGCAGGATTGGGCACCAGACGAAGTAGAAGTAGTAGCCTTTTTTTTTAATTTCAGGTGAAGTCTTCGTTCTTGATGATGGTGGAGAAGTTGATCTGGATCTTGGCAACTATGAGAGATTTCTGGATGTGACCCTTCATAGAAAAAACAATATTACTACTGGAAAGATTTATCAGAATGTAATAGCCAGAGAAAGAAGAGGGGATTATCTTGGCAAGACAGTTCAAGGTATGTCATCTATGCTGTATTCTAGCCTAATGCCAGCAGGATTCGAGAGTGGCTGAAATATCAGCCTTCTAATCCCAGCTACAAGGTGATTTATCCTGGTATGGTCAAATCAAATGGCAAGGCTAAAATCAAACAAGACCAAAGGTTTCGATGGGATCTCAGAAATTTAATATTTCCTACGATGGATAATTGGGACTTGTAGATATCCGGTCTCCGCCAGACTCCTTGAACATTTGTTTAGAAACAACTTAAGGCCTGTCTGAGAAAAAGAAGTTCAGATTTGCATTCATCATGAAGTTTACCCCTATACTTTGGCAAAATTGATCAAAACTTCTGCCAAATTTCCATTTTTGGCTGGATTCTAAGCGAACTGCTTGTCCGGCAAAAAACTGAAGCTGAAAAACGAATTCATCATATCTCCTTCAGATAAAACTTTCAATTTGTGACAGATTTTCAGGCTTTGACCAGATTCTCGGAGAACTATTTGTCCGGCGAGAAAATAACTTTCATATGTAATCAGCATGCCTCCTTACCACTACACCGAGATTTGGGGTTTCCATAAGGGGGATAAGCTAGAGAGTGTACAGTTACAATATTTTAAGAGGGTGTTAGGGGTTAGCGTGAGAACTAATAGTTTAGTTATAACAGGGGATTTAGGTTTAGGGTCGCTCCGGAATAGTAGGTTAGTAGCTATGATAAAATATTGGAAGAAAGTGACGAGTTTGGTAAGAGTGAGAGTTCTGAAAGCGGCGTATTTGGAAATACTTGGAGGTAAGAAAAGGGATTCTTGGCCTCAGCAAGGTAAAAAAATATTGGAGGATTGTGGTTTTGCGGGTCTGTGGTGTGATGGAGTGGGACCAGGTTACCCCCTAGGTAAGGTAGCTAAGTTAGTGAAAGAAAGGCTAATAGATCAAGAGATTCAGAGGTGGCATGGGGGTGTATCAGAGCACCAATCTCTGAAGTTGTGTGGTATGGCCAAAGAGACATGGGGAGAAGAATTATATTTTAAGTTGGGATTGGGGGGGGGGGGGGGCAGAATTGAAATGGATGGTGAGTCTTAGGGCGGATGCTCTTCCGGTGGGGATGCGGAGAAATTATATTGGTAGAGATAGGAAAGTATGTGGTATTGAAGGAGAGGATGCGGTACATTGATATGTTATTGTGAGGAGTTGAAAGAATTAAGAAAGGAAGTGTTTGGTCGGGAGGCTTGGGAGGAAAGGGATTTGGTTTCAAGTATGGGAAGTAAGTGTTTTGGTGAGATCCGAAGGCTGGGTAGATTCCTGAAGCTAGCTATGGCCCACCGTGAACTATTTTTATAGAAGTTGATTTTTTGGTTTGTTGTTGGAGTGTATGATATCTTGTTTTTGTTTTTGTGTTATGTTTCCTGCCATGGCCCTTGGGCTTTATTGGGAATAAACTCATTCATTCATCTAACCAACTTCAGATAAAACTCTTACTTAAAAGAAATCTTCCGGTCTTAGCCGGATTCCGGGCGAACTATAATATCAGGATAGAAAAAGATTGTCATATTTGGATTCAGCATGTCTTCAATGGTCTCAATCGATGATGATACATCCAATCAACTTCAAATAAAACAATTACTTTTAACAGATTTTCCGGTTTTGGCCAGATTCCGGGCGAACTACTTGTCCGGCGAGAAAGTGATTTGCATATACGTGTTCAACATGTTTTCTTACCCCTCAATCGACTATCTCATTAGCTGTTAAAAATAGTTTGTCCCTTAATTTGAACCCCCTCACCCACCCCTAAATGTATGGATGTCAAGCTTCATTAGTATCCGATTCCCCGTTCTAAAGTTATACATACGTCAATATTCGGGATTCCCCCTCCCTCCACTGCCCCCACGGTGGTCGGATCGGGGAAGTGACTATTTTCAAGTCAGTTTGGTCGGGTCTCTCCTAGCACGTCTGAAACTACCCTAACTCGCGATCACCGGACTGACCGACCGACAGACCGACGGAAAAGTGATCGGTATTTGGAACTTGGCCGGAAGGCAATTGACGTAAAAAGGTTACCACACAAAATAGACTAAACATGAAAAATGTATTTTGCAGCTTCTCTTGCGCTTATTTTTGAAAGATTTGTGTTCGGCAAAGCTTATGCTCCGTGACAGACAAACGCGGCTCAGCCAAAAAAGCGCTAAACAGTTGCAGGTTTAAACGAAACAATGTAGAAGGGGGGGGGGGATTTCTGAATCTTGTAATTCCATAGGGGGAGATAGGTATAATAGAAAATATAAAATCACAAAAGAAAAAAAAATCAACATGCTGGAACAGACTGCATGTCAGAATAAGTAAGAGGGGTCCTTCAAAGTAATTTTTTTTTTCTCTTAGTTGTTCCGCATGTGACAAACGCCATCCAGGATTGGGTGGAGGATGTGGCAATCATGCCCGTCACAGCGGACGGAAAGGTCCCTGAAGTGTGCATCATTGAACTCGGAGGTACCGTTGGAGACATTGAAAGCATGCAGTTTGTGGAAGCCTTCCGTCAGTTCCAGTTCAGGGTTGGGAAGGAGAGGTTCTGCACTGTCCATGTCTCCCTTGTTCCTCAGGTAACATAAAGAAGACGTCGTACATGTGATAGGAATTCGTTCTGCTTCAGTAGTATATCTGTCCATTCTCGTTCCCTGGATTCTGAACTTCATAAATGTGTTTTTTCTCCTTTATTAGCATTATACACTGTCAGAAGTTTCATAACAGATTGCGCATAACACTTTCAAGAATAACACCTTTTCACTTAGAAATAAAGTGTTATGACCAATTAAGTTTACACTATTTCGCGCCTAGATCTCCAACAACACCTTCAATTGGTAAAAATACTAACAGGAACGAAAGAAACATAACATATAACATCCCAAAGTGTTATCTGTTGAAACCGCGCATCCTGCTGTTGTCGTTATGTAACTTCTGACAGTGTAGTATTTTTACCTATTGAAGGTGTTGTTGGAGATCTGGACACGAAATAGTATAAACTTAATTGGTCATAACACTTTTTTTCTAAGTGAAAAGGTGCTATTCTTGAAAGTGTTATGCGCAATCTGTTATGAAACTTCTGACAGTGTACTGATTATCACGCTTGACACGTGTGTTCTCTTTACGTGACATATCAGACTCCCGATCATTCTTTCGGAGAAAAAATACTCCTCGAGCCCAAGCTGACTGGGATATTCAAACAATGCATAAAACGGACACGTCAGCGACGATGCTTTGGCAGCGACATTTCGGCGCTTCTTGGCAGGGGTCCTCGTCAGGCTGTCGAACATCAGGGACAACGTTAGGGAAGGAAACGGAACCAATCATAAACGACGGTACAGGCGGGGCCTGAACAGAGACTCCATTGGTAGATAAGATTTGGTTAGAAAGCAAAATCAGGAAAACATTTGTGAAAGGAAAATCGAAAACAGGTGGACAGGTGATTGCACTTGGTAAAGGAAAGTAATAGAATAGTATCAGGTTTCAGTATTGCTTAAAAAAAAAAATATAGGTAATGGAAATGTTTGTTTTGTTTTTTAGCCCAAAGCCACAGGTGAGCCGAAAACAAAACCGACCCAGAACAGCGTGAGGGAGCTCCGAGGTCTTGGCTTAACGCCAGATATCATCGTCTGCCGGAGTGAAAAACCCTTCCACGATTCTGTCAAGGACAAAATATCCATGTTCTGTCATGTTCCGGCACATCAGGCGAGTATTTATTTATTATTTGCTTTCTTGATATTAAATTAAATTAAATTTTATTTGTAACCCGTCTAGGTAAAGACGGAGTATGGTAAAATATAAAAAAGAGAGAAACAACATAGCATCAACAACAACCAAAATAATTAAAATTCAGTAAACCGGAACATCATGGAGCTATATTACTACTTTTTTTCATATTGCTACTTTTATTTGATGTCATCTTGTATATAGGAATAAGTTTGTTACTGGATGTTCCAGATTTGTATATCAGAAGAGCACTGGAACTTGAAGTATAGGACGTGGCCGCAAACGTTACGAATTCAAAACTTTTCCATTGGTAAAGACTCTAAATAGCTCGTAAAATGATAAGATCTCATAAAATGAGATATATCTTGACGAATTTTCTTACTCAGGTCATTGCCATTCCCGACTGTGCTTCCATCTATCACGTACCTCTGCAGTTGGTTGCGGAAGGGGTAGCGTCTATTATTGAGAAGAAGCTAGAGCTTGATCTTCCTGTGTCACCCTTTTCAAGAAAGTTTATGAGCAAGTGGAGAAAGCTAGCGAATTGGTGAGTGGAGATTTCTAGCTATTACACAGGTAGCCCAGCTCAAACCGTTTCCTTCGATGGCTAGATAGATAGAAAAATCTCTTATTCGCCAAAAACTTGTTATAGCTTACGCCAAATTTGTTTCGTATCGTCCGATGCCGATGAACAAACATGTAAGTGATAAAAGGCCAAATTATAATAATAATAACGTTCGTTTATTAAGCCAAAAGGCCATACAAGATTAAATACATGTTTCACTTCACAAATAAACTGTTACAGAGCTATTATAGGATCACTGTTTCCCTATGATTCGACTTGGGCTTCCGCGATGACTTCCGACTAGAAACTACACTACACTACAATACAAATCTTTCAAAACGTAATCTGATGACACTGAGCCAGCGAAGACATCAGCTCTTGATGAATTTTGTGATGACTCTGTTGAATTCCGATCCTCGTCGTGAAATACTTCCAAGTTTTCAAAGCAGTAGACAAGAGAAAAACCGGGGATCAAAAAATCTCAAACACCAACCATTAGAAATGCCTCCAGCTGCTTCGTCGGATCGTTTTCTCAAGTCCTTCGTGCCGTATTTCGTGAAACATTTTAATTTTTTGTCTTCTCTTACTCATAACCTATATTTAGCGGTTAAAGAGTTAATATAGTTTAACGCGTGTGTATTTTATTTTTTTTGTATATTTAGTATTATTTGGCCAGATTGTTTTTTGCAGTATTATACGTTGGGTCAATTTGTTTGCATTTATTTCATTTTATACTCTCCGATCTTGGAGGTCAATAAAATATTTAAAAAAAAAAAAAAAAAAATGACTTCCAACTGTAAATATTTTGAGGTATTGTTGACATAGGCTAATTGTATATATTGTCATTTTATAATTTTAGATTATAGGGAGAAGTTTAATCTCTTACCGAGAAGTTTAATATTTTATGAATTGATAATTTTTTATTTATATTTAATTATAGAAGTTTATTTATATTTGTACGTATCGTTTAAATGCAACCGCCATAAGTCAATGATAAATCAAAATGGGTTATTATTTTCGTTGACGTCCTATGCTACTCGTTGTAAAAGAATATTTGGAGAATATAATGAATTTGAATTAAATGAAACTGCATTCAATATTTCTAAGCTTAAAGGCACATGGTCTGATCCTTGCCAACTGAAAGAAGGGACAACATTCTTTGCGAACCTCTGGTGGGCACATTTAGTTGGCTGCAATTTTTCAACCGGAAGGGAGAATATTTTTATGGATTGAGGGATTCAGAGATGTGACACCAAACTGCATGCCGATTTTTAGCCTTCGTTCATGTAAGGGGGCGATTTTGAATTTACATAGCACCTCTTTATAGGACCTGTCGGCCACCTTTGACGCTATGATTAGGGCTCTTTTTTTAATTTTCGCTAGTCGCGCGGTCTGTTCGACCGTAAGGCCGAAATGCCAAAAAGTATTCTAAATTTGGTCGGAAATGAAATGTAAATGCGAACATGTTTTTAGTGGGTGCTCCATGCCTGAACATGAGCTTAAGCATCTGAAGTCCGGCATTCCCTCGCTTTATCATGCTACTTGTCTGTTCTTCCCATTTTTAATCTTGAGTTAGGATTATCCCTATGAATTCAATTTTTTCTACTCTCGAGGAATCTGAAATTTCAGGTGAAAAAGTAGGGTTGTAAGATAAAAAAAAGAAGTTGGCAAAGTACACGATTTACATATCATTCACGGTCATATTAGATTTCAAAGCTTGCATTTTTACTTTACTCACGATATCTTGAACTTGACTCTAGTCTTCTCTACAACAAACTTAAATAATTGTAAGATCATCAACATACTTCCAACGATTTTCAAAATCATCCGCTACATCATTGACCATAGGCTAACTAAAAATAAAATAGGGCCTAAGATAGTACCCTGGGGCACACCACAAAGTACCGCTTCTGGTTCAGAGTAGACATTCCGATACTTTAAAATCTGGGATCTATCTGTTAAAAACTTTGAATGATCTTTAGCCAGAGCCAAGTTTTACAGCCGTGGGGTAATCTGCACATATATTTGAACGCCATCCACCGCTTACCCTATTTTTCCCTAGGTATTTTCTCCTGAGTGGTGCGTTCCGCCTTCAACAAATTAAAACCGCTAAACATTTCCCATCTCCTTTAAAGAACGCGTCGTACTAATGATAGTAATTCATTCTGATAAAAAGATAGATAAAAAGTCTATTTTAAAAATCGACTTTCGTGGTTATATAACAAAATTTGCGATTATTGTAAAGAAACAGAACAAATTGCAATGTATGTGTCAATACACTACGCTTAAAAATGAACGAACTCTGGAATAAAACTTTTTGCATATCTTGCGTGTTTTGTAGGTACAGGACGTAGCTTGGGTACCCTAGAACTTACCACTCTTTGTGGTCGATTTCTAACATTTTGATAGGTGGGAGTGGAGAGGAAAATCCTGCTTCAGTAGTATTCCCATCCATTCTCGTTCCCGAGATTCTTCACTTCATGAGTGCATCCTATCTTCTCTATTAGCAATGCACTGATTATCACGTTCGCCACGCTTCTTTTCGTTACTTGACATATCATGCGCCCGATCATTATGTGACGTATCAGGATCTCCCGACCATTGTTTCGGAGAAGCTTAGTCGTCCGGAGACCGGTTGTGCAAATTTTGTCAAGATTGTCATCCAACGCAAGGGGACATGGAAAGAGGCTAAAAACAGCCGAAGCTGTGTGTAATTTTCTGCAAGGATAGCTTAGTTGTAAAGTTGTCAACCATCTCATAACATCTCAGTAGAAACACTAGATAGTGCGAGATGTCCTTCAAATTAATAGTTGCGTTTTTGCAGATACCATGGTATCTGTTACCACGGTAACTGGATCTGCGGTTAGTCGTTTTTGCAGTTACCGTGGTATCTGATATACGGTTGCTCTTCAAAAATGATAAATGCCGAAATCGCGCTTTTCTTAGTCATCCCAAGAGAAAAACTGATATTCAGTCACATCACTAAGTGCCAAACTTCTTTCCAACCAATTTGACAAAAACTGACGAAAATGAGATGACTTTTTCAGATACTACGATCAGTTACCACAGTCGGACCGTGGTATCTGAATATCAGATACCACGATAACTACAAAAACGCCTTTTGACCGTGGTATCAGATACCACCAGGATACCACGATAACTGCAAAAACGACTTTAGACCGTGGTATCAGATACCATGGTATCTGCAAAAACGCAACTAATGTTGATGTAATTTATCTTCCCAGTCACGAGAATCTTCGAAAGACTGTCAACATTGCACTCGTCGGAAAGTACACCCAACTCGAGGATTCGTACGCCTCAGTCGTGAAGGCCTTGCAGCATGCAGCCCTCAGTGTGAAACACAAGCTGGAAATATCGGTAAGTGACCATTTTGGACCCTACGTTGCGTCGTACGCGATGCGGCTGTTTTGGAAGTATTGGTCAGTAATGAGTACTAAATAAAACCGAAAGGTTGGTTTTAAAGTTTAACCGAAAAAGGCTGGGATATGACAATCTAGTTACCCGTCACCTATTCACTAAAATTGGCTTGAAGACCCGCTGAAAATGCGTTACTTCGTTGTTCCGCTATTCGCAGATAATCGATTTACAAATAGTGGAATTTCCGTGTGATTTGTGGTACCTCTCTGCGCTTGTGTCTGTATTGTATGCCATACGAGAAATATTTATGATTTTTTTTTGTTCGGGCACTAACCAATCTTCACCAATCTCACCACAGCCCACCGAAAAGCCGCGTTTGTGTTGAGATTAAAATTTCCCGCGTCATAGTAGAATTTTCGTTGTGGGGACGGCCGCAGATATTCTGAACGTCATAACTAGAGTAGATAGTAGAAGATAAAAAATCCCTTCGCAGAATCCAATTAAGTCAGTGTATTCAATCAAATGACAGAAAAATAAGTTGGCTTTTCAGTTAAACTTTAAATATTTGCGTTTTTGCAGACACCAGGGTATCTGATACCATGGAAGACTGTTTTGATAAAAACAAATTATGGAATTGAATTAAAATGTTCTTCAAGCTCCTCTGATTTTCTAGTTCATTGAAGCTGAACACTTGGAGGACGCTACGCTTCGAGTCTCCCCCGTGAAATACCACGAAGCTTGGCAGCAGCTTTGCAAATCTAAGGGGGTCATCGTCCCAGGAGAATCCCTTCGCAGAATCCAAATAAGTCAGTGTATTCAATCAAATGACAGAAAAATAAGTTGGCTTTTCAGTTAAACTTTAAATATTTGCGTTTTTGCAGACACCAGGGTATCTGATACCATGGAAGACTGTTTTGATAAAAAAAATTATGGAATTGATTTAAAATGTTCTTCAAGCTCCTCTGATTTTCTAGTTCATTGAAGCTGAACACTTGGAGGACGCTACGCTTCGAGTCTCCCCCGTGAAATACCACGAAGCTTGGCAGCAGCTTTGCAAGTCTAAGGGGGTCATCGTCCCAGGAGGGTTTGGCAAAAGGGGTATGGAGGGAAAAGTCTCAGCCGTTGCATGGTGTCGGAAGACTAGAACACCCTTCTTAGGAGTCTGTTTGGGACTACAAGCCGCCGTGATCGAATTTGCGAGGTAAGCAATTTTTCTTTTGATGCTAAATCGCCTCATCGTTTGTGATTCCTCACCAGTGAGTTCCTCGGAAGCAGTAAGTGAGAGAAACATGCTAAAACAATGACTAAAAACGGAAAGTCAGTTACAGTGTTTGACAGCGATATTTCGGCACTTCTTGGCAAGGGTCCTCGTCAGGTTGTTGGTGGATAGGAAGAAACGAACCTGCAAAATACCGCTGTAAGCTGACTTTCCGTTTTCAGCCATTATATGTTTCCCAGTCAGCTTTGGCTCAAGAAGTATTTAAATTAAATTTTATTTGCAACCCGTCTAGGTAAAGACCGAGTATGGTAAAAGGTGGAAGAAGAGAGAAACAACAACACAACAACAACCAAAATAGTTAAAATTCAGTAAACCGGAGCATCATGGAGCTCCATGGGTGGTTACAATTTTCCTTCGTCCTGTTGATGGATCTCAGGACATCCGCAGACGGATCAGCTATACGGAACTTTTCAATAAGATGGCTGTTCCTTGTCCACCCTATGAAAAATGCTTTGACTATGTAGTTGGTAGCTGTACGAAAAAGTTGTATGTACTGATATGTAGTACTATGGAATACTTTGATTTAACATGCCTTCGACTGGATAAATCTTAAGTAGTAGTATCCAATAGCATCCAATCTTGCTGTAGAAGCATCCAGTTTGCTAGTAGTAGCATGCAGTGGCAACAGTTACCACTGCATGCTACTTTTACGTACAACTCCATACGACTAATTCTCGACATTTTTTCATCGGGCAGGGGGGGGGGGGGGGCGTAGAAAATATTGGTCCACAAAAACGTGGTCCTTTTTTGTTATACCAAGCTCCCTTATGGAATTATAAGCTTCTTCAATTCTCGCTTTTCCTTGTCCTTTCCTTTTTTACTCACGACTTGTAAGCGCTTTTTCGGCCTAGCCAAGTTTCACCCGTCACGCAACGCAAACTTCACCAAGAGCTTCAAGGTCCGCCGACAACTCTTTCACAAATCATGTTTCGCCAAAAGTTAAAAGCCGTGCGCGGACTTGGTACCAAATATGGAATGCCTGTGGTCGCCCTATGCATGGGACTGTCTTTGACCTCAAGCAAAAAACCTATTTTTAAAAACATATCTCATATTCTCACAAATGAGAATATGAGAAGATTCAAAGTAATGTTTTCAATTTGGAAGACATAGAGCGTGTTACACCCTCGTACCAATAGTAACTATTAGTTACTAAATCCGTTCCAACCTCACGAAAAGTTACTACGCTGACCGTTCCAGCCTCTCGAAATAGTAACTAATAGTAACTATTTGCTTACCACGCTCGGGAGCGTAGTAAGCGTAGTAACTACGGATCTCTGTCACGTGATTGGTCGGATTCGCCCGTGGTATGATATTCTGCTGGAAAATAGAACAATCGTTCCAGCCTTGACGACAGAAAGGCAGAATTTGTGACGTCATGCGTAGTAACTACGGTAAGTAGGATGGAACACGCTCATAGCAGACCACCATGTCTGTCTTCTGTTTTGGGCTTTTCTTTTTTCAAATATTTTGCGTCCATGCGTCGCGTCGGGGAGCGCCGCGAAGCGCTAATAAGAAAATATGTAATTTCGAATTGTATCTTCGAAATCTACAGTCCTGAGCTGTTTCATCGTGAAAAGATCATTTCTAGTAATAGTTGTGCATTAAGTGGGAGATATTTGACAGCACTGAATGGATAGGTCAGCTCAAGCTTATTTCAAGTATATTTCGGCCCTTCTTGGGAATTTTCCTCCTCGGGCTAAAGCTAGAAAGACGAACCTGCAAAGGTCGAAATATTCTCGGAATAAATCTCGGCTGACTTATCCTCGGCTGTCCTCCGAAAAAACCTAGTATCTACAAAAATTCAAAAAAAAAAGTTAGGAGTGGATCCCACCTAATCAGACCACGAGAAATTCAATGGCGAAATCAGAATTTTCTACGAGGCTTAGTACAGTTTTTCAGTTTTAGTACAGTTGTAGTTTTTCATTCACGGAGGAATATTAAGAAGGTTGATCCACCCAAGTTTTATTTTAAAGGATCGGAGTTAAAAATAAGTTCCCAGTTTAAATATTTGGGATTTATTTTAATGGAAAATGGAAGTTGGAAGTCTCATGTAAAGGAAATGGTGACAAGGGGAAAAGCAGCTTCTGCAGCTATATTTAGAAACACTACTTTAATGTCAATAAAAAATTTAAAAATCCACAAGCATGTATTTATGTCTAAGATAATGCCAACTTTCCATTACGGGGCGGAAATATGGGGAAATGAAGCAGCTCCACAACTCGAGACTATCCAGCTGCAGTATTATAAGAGATTATTCGGGTTGCATCCTACAACCCACACACAGGCACTTAAGGGGGACCTAGGAATTTATTCGCTTCGAAGGCATAGGGTAGCTCAAATTATTAGATTTTGGCAGAGGATAGTTGGTTTGCCTGATGATAGGCTAGTTAAAGCAGCTTACATGGAAATGTTGAATTCAGGAAAACTCAAATCATGGCCGTTTCAAGTTAAATCTATACTTGATGATGTTGGATTTTCTTACATATGGAATGGTGGTTTAGGCCCTCCTGAGCAAACTCCAGCCCTCCTGAATGAAATATTGAGAGTTTTTGAAGACCAGGAAAAACAAAAATGGTTTGGTATTATATCTTCATCGGAAACCCTGTTAAATTACGGAAAGATTAAAACAGTGTACGAATCTGAGTTTTATTTCAAGCTTAATTTGCCTGCTACTTATTTGAGGTACTGGATCCAACTGAGAGCTAATTGTCTACCACTGCATGGTAGAAATAAAGTTTTTGATAGGAAGGCGAGAATCCCAAATAGGAATTATTCATGCCCTCTTTGTGGACGAGAAGAGGAGGACATTGGTCATTTTTTGAGTCGGTGCCAAGAGCTTTCAAGTATTCGTAGGGAAATTTTTGGGGTGGGGTTTCCCCTACTCCCTGGTATTCTGCAGTGTACTTCTGCTCAATCTATTAGTAGGGTTGGTCGTTACATTAGTAGAGCGTTGGAAGCTAGAAAGATTTTTGTTGATTAGTTTAATTATCTTTTTTCCGTGTATATGTATCTTTTTTGTCTTGAACGTGTATATGGCCCTCGGGCTTTTTTCAATACAATTATTATTATTATTATTAATATATTTCACCTACACAAGGTCTCAAATTTATTTTCGGGCTTTACCTAGTATGTACATACTATAAATTTGATTTTTTCTCCAAGACCTAGTATCTGACAAACCTACGCTCCACCAGCAACAAAATCATCAGCATCATCACTTTATTGCTTACAAAACTACATTAGTTTGCTGAATGTATACGAAAAAAGAAGCAGCTTTAAAAAACACCGTTTTCGCGTTTATTCGGAAGCTACTCAGGGGAAAATACTAGATTTTGTCGGAGGACAGCCGTCCTTGTAGCGCAGTCAAATATTATTTGCAGTCGGCTTGGGCTGAAGGAAGGTAAGTAAAGTTTATTAGACAAAAACTTGCGAGCGAGCTAATTTGGTTGTCTTTAAAAAACGTCATTATTTTCAACACTCACAAGTTCAAATTTAATTCAGTTCAATTCAGTTTTATTTCAACACCAATTACGGACTAGCCGAATAGCAGGTGGTAAAGTCAGCATACATTAAAAACTAACCAAAATTGTCAACATATACTAGAAAGTGGTCGAGTTTCATATAAAATACTGAGAACAAACAATATAAAAAGTAACGATTGGGGAAATAGACAACGAGGGGTAAAATAATAACCTATTAATTTCTATTCCGTAGGGAAACAAAGGAGGGGACAAAGCTATTCTTGTATCTCACTTGTCGGCAAAACACTGGTTGAAGGGTAGGGACTGGTTCGGAAGCTTGTCTTTGAGGCCCCTCCCTTTCTGTTGTAAAGTTGGGGGCAGGATGTCGCGGAGGACTGGGTTCAGTAGAGTTTGCCCTCCAAACTTTAAGCAAAAATTTTCGCGACGGTGAGACAGGGTTGTCAGATTAAATTTTTTCTGAAAATAAATACAAGGGACTTTGAGAGATTTATCCGTTATTAGGAGAGCTCGGTATTGTATCCTCTCTAGAGCATCAGATTGCTCGCGAGTCACACCAAAATGCCATACAGGGCAGCAGTATTCTAGGACTGGGCGAATGAACGAAAAATAAATACGCAATAGATGTTCGGAAGGGACACCATGACGGGAAAGAAGTTTGAGCCCCCGAAGGCCCATATTGGCCTTCTTTAAAATGGAATCTACGTGCTTTTCCCACTTCATATCATTCGTGATGTGTACACCCAGCAGTTTTATTTCTTTAACTTGTTGCGCACTGGGGATTGGGGGACAAAATTTGGGTACACTTTTTTGAAAAGAGATCGCTAGGACCACTGATTTTTCCGTGTTTACAACCATCTGGTCTGCAGATACTTCATCAGAAATATCATCTATGATTTGTTGTGCTTTGCTTTTTACATTTCTACGGCAGACTTCTAACAAGGAGAGGTCATCTACGTATTTCCAACGATCATCCATCAATGTCGCAAGCTCATTGACCATAACTAGAAACAGCAGCGGACCCAAAAGCGTACCTTGAGGAACTCCACAAAAAATTGGAAGGGGGTCAGAGTGTGAATTCTTATATTTAGTTTGCTGAGTCCTATTAGATAGAAAATTTGCGACTATTTTGAGAAGAAATGAAGGCACATTAAACTTTACTTTCAATTTCTCTAGTAGTATGCTATGATTTATTAGGTCGAACGCTTTACGCAGATCAATGGCAATCAGATTGACCCAATGGTCCGGGTTCTCTAAATTTTTTAAAATGGTATCCACCAAACTAACCAAGTAATGGGCTGTAGAGGTTTTGGGGAGATTACCAAATTGTTTTGCGTCTATTAACTTTAGAATCTTTTCTTTTAACCAAGAAGAAAGGAAACCCTCGTAAATTTTGCTGAAAATCGGTGTCATAGTTATTGGACGGATTCCAGAAAAATCATTGGGAGAACCTTTTTTAGGGATAGGAGTAATGTAACTATTTTTCCAGATTGAGGGGTACTCCCCAGTTTTTGTTATAGAATTAAAAATATCACACAAAGGCCCAGATTGTTCGTCCGGGAAAGCTTTGATAATTTCCACCGGAATATCAACAGGCGTAATACTAGTCCTTTTAAGTCTTTTAATTTTCCTGGAAATTTCGGCTTTTTCTATTTCCGGAAAATCATTAAAACCTTCCGGCGACTCTGGGATTTCTTCTTTGGGCAGAGGGGGAAGGGATTGAACAATTTCAGCAAGGTGCGCATTGAGCCCGTTTGCTGTCTCTAACTCACTTTCCTCCAAATTGAAGTCAACTCCTTGTTCATTTTTCCCCAACATCTGCTTTACGTTCGCGTACCAACTGCTTGGCTTTGAATTAAACAAATGATTTACTTTATTGTTGTAATGATCTTTCGCTGCAATCCTTGTCATTTTACGAATTTTATTTTTCATTTTTAAAGCCCGTTCTCTTTTTCCTTCTTGAAACAGTCGCCTTTTTTCACGAATTAGTTCTTTTATTTGCTTGGAAATATATGGGCGATCAGAAGAACACCGTTTTGACTTTTTTTCCGGGAAACAGGATTTATATTTCTTCAACAGAATATCTTGAAATAAAGCAGCTTTTTTAGAAACAGCTTTCTCTGCATAAACTTGTTCCCAATTTTCTTCCGCAATCCACGTGCCGAAGTTTAACAGTCCTGCGTCCGTAATTGGGCGGCTTACCGTTTCAGTTACAGTATAATTAATTTTAAAGCTGTTAAGGGGGTTTAACTCAAGTGTAAAATGATAGCTTCCCCCCAATGGTGGGCCGGCAATGGGACGCGCATAAAACTCGTGCATATTTGTTGATATCACATCCAGTGAAGTACCGCCCTTTGTAGTCGGAATATCAACAATCTGTTTAAGGCCCAGAGAACTATTGATGTAATTAAGACGCAATTCATTTCCGTCTCCAATCATGAATAAACCACAACCAGGGTACTTTGACGTAACGTAATCTGCGCTTAGTTGGAGTTTCTCCAAAAATGAAGTACGACTTGCCACGTTTTGCCCGGGAGAATAATAAAAAGCACACACTGCGATGCCGTTGAACTGTCTTGTGAGTCTTTTCGGTTGAAGGTATACCTACTGGATCTCATCATAATTGTCAAGGATCGGTACTTCGATTTGCCTGGACTTCATACACTCGCGAGCATAGATCGCCAGGCCACCTCCTTTCTTACCAAGCTGATGATTGTCCGGTCTAAGTTTTATGAAATTTTTGTATTTCGCGATCTTAAGTAAATCAGGATTTTGCCGATGTACCTCAGTAATTACAATTAGTGAACTTCCGACCACAGATGAAAGACTCTTGAGCTCCGCCATCTTATCATCATTTAGACTTTCGGCATTACTACACAAAAACCTTGGAAACGAAAATTCTTCCGACGAAAACGTTTCACCCTTCATCTTTGACTTTGATCTAATACTAGTAGTATTTACTGGTTTTAAAATATCCAATAAAACTGGTTCAGAAATATCTTCCGAAACCTGGAGTGCCGCAAATTTATTACTTAATGAGAATGCTGGAGACACGGTGGTTGTCGGGGAAGGTAGACCAGAGGAAAAGGTGGATTTTGGAAGTTTTTTGGAGGAGGGAAATTCAGATGTGATGACAAAAACGGCTCTGTCACACAAGCAATCCGCGGCTCCGGTGAGGATACAGGCGCCTGGTGGGGGGGAAACCCACAAGTCGGCCGATGAGACAATATTCTCGACCCCGACTCTACCACAAATTGGGAAGGCCTCGACGTTTGCTGGGGGAATGAAGGTTCGGGACGAGGGGGTGGGGGAGAAGAAATCTGAGAAACCAGAGGTCCATTAGCACAATCACTACTAGTAAAATGACTAGACTGAATCATCCCCTGTTTTAACACAGCCGCATAAGTGGGCTTTACTGTTAGAGATGGGGGTTGATGCGTCAGCTTGTCATACGGCGGTGACAATAGGCCTACAGAGCGTTTACAAATGGAACGGTTATACACTTCACTTGGCGCGTGCCAAAATCTGCAGTTTGCACCCTTTTTACAAATTCCCGCTGCATGAAAACGGCACTTGGGTCTACTATGTGTGCTAGTACAATGAGCATACTTACAGTCATTTCCCTTTTTACAATTACCCCTGACGTAGTAACGACAAAAAATAACACTTTGGGGCTTTGCGGAAACTTGCTCGCTTCGAACTGGTTTAAACTTGTTTTGCGGGAAATCACAAACGGGTTTTGAAATCGGCGATGACGCCAATCTGCATGCAGACTGCGATATAGATCCGGACTTAGATTTACGTAGTGCTTCTGCTATCAACTTGTTCTCACTTTCGAGTAAAACGATTCGGTGGTGTTTATCACTGATTATATCCTTCAGATTTAAAATTTCTACACTAGCTTGCTTAGATACTTCACTGAGTTTTCTTGTCAACTCCAGGATTTCCCTGTTTTGGACGGTTAATTGGTGGAGAAGATTCTCCAGTTCACCGTCTTTCTCACTGGTGGGAAAATTTTATTGCCAGCTTTCGTTCGCAGTTTGGCAAGATTGGTTCATTAATAACGACATAATTGTTACATAGTTAGGACCTATGGCGGTACTGACACTAACCTTACACTGACATTTTATTGAACATGCTAAAGTTTAACAGAAAAGGGCTGAAATAGGACAGTCCAGTTACCTTTCACTCATTCACTTAAAGAGGCTTGAAGATCCGATGAAAATGCGTTACTTCGTTGCTCCGCTATTCAAGACTAATCCCTTTTCAAATAGTGGAATTTCCCTGTCGTATTTGTGGTACCTGTATGCGCTTGTGCCTGTTGTACGCTTGGTGAAAAAGATTTACGAAAAATAAGTTTTCACGCAGTGAGCTAAGCTACCTTTGCAAATTTTCGAATTTTCCGCGTCATAGTCGAATTTCGCGCTGTGAGGATGGCCGTAGATATTCTGAACGTCATTCTACAGCAAATAGCGAAAAAAAAATCCCTTTACACAATCCAAATAGTGCAGTTTATTCAGTTAAATGATGCAAAAATAAGTTGGCTTTTCAGTTATACTTTAACGAAAACGGCACAAACGTATTAATGTGCCTCTTTGTTTTGTTTTTAACCGACTTCAGCTTCAGCTACAAAAACGAAAAGGGCTGAGATAGGACAGTCAGTTACCTATAGTAAACTCTGCATGGAATCTGGTGTCAAATCTCTGAATCACCTGATCTATGAAAATATTCTAGTGGGACAATATTTTAGTGTGACAGTGACTTAAGGCCTTTTTCCGCGACACAATTGTGGGCCTCACACTTCTGAGTGTTTGTCGCGGAAACACGATTGTGTGCCACACAGTCGAACCACTAGTTGAAACTCGCGGAAACGCCGATTTGTCTATTTTTTGGCGGTAATTTCAAATATCGGAAAATAAAAATAAAAGTTATGTAAAATCTCAATAAATAGAACTCCAGGCTTATTTCCTTACCATTCTGTCCATAAAGTATCCTTTAGTTTTAAGTCTATATACTTGAAAAAGTAGTTAGATTTATTGTTTAGACACTATTTTGCTGCTTAATTTGAATTTCCCGCCAGAATCGAGCCACAAAATCGACAATTACCTCGCCAGTTGTTTGTCGAATTTGAGCCACAAAGCGAGCAACGAAAATCTTGTTGGTCGCGGAAACACTTTTGTGGGCCGCACAAAAGGTCGCGGAATCACACTTTTCGAGCCACAATCGACCCACAAACTGTTTGTGGGAGCACGGAAAAACGCCTTTAGTGACTACCATTATGAGTGCAGGGCAGCTGTCGGCAGGCTGCTCACACTTATGTGAACACATTAGTAGTTAAATGTTGTGTGAATGAATCATTGTATGTTTCTCAGTGACGGCTATATAGACACAAAAGCCTAGTAAGTAATAGAGAAAGAAGAAATGTATCGAAATCTACAAACTGACAAAAATCTGTGAATGATTATTTCGATCTCTGTACATATTATGGTACGCATCTAAATTATTGTATACAGTACAGAGTTCTAACGTGTCAGTATGCCCAATAATCGCGTCGGATTATTCGCCGTTGGTAGGCCTAGGTCTTGTTTCTTTTTTTGCCCTCATTCAGTCCGCGTCTGCATTTGTTTTTCTTTAGTCTGAGTGTCATATGTGTTGAATCCATGCGACTAGAAATGTTACAGATAAGAGTTGCGTTTTCGCTGATACCATGGTATCTGTTACCACGGTAACTGGATCTGCTATTAGTCGTTTTTGCAGTTATCGTGGCATCTGATATGCGGAGCTCTGCAAAAACGACTATTGCCGAAATTGCACTTTTCGAATTCATCCCAAAAGAAAAACAGATATCCAGTTACATCACTAAGTGCTAAACTTCTTTCTCACCAATCTGACAAAATTTGATGAAAGTGAGATGACTTTTCAGATACCACGGCCAGTTACCACGGTCGGACCGTAGTATCTGAATATCTGATACCACGATAACTGGCCAGATACCAGGATAACTGCAAAAACGCCTTTTGACCGTGGTATCAGATACCACGATAACTGCAAAAACGACTTTAGACCGTGGTGACAGATACCATGGTATCACCAAAAACGCAACTAAGATAATCAATTTTAGAGATATGCTAAAGCTGAAGAATGCCAACACAGCCGAGATCGACCCAGACACAGAAGACCGAGTCGTGATCGACATGCCGGAGCACACTGGTGGCGACTTGGGCGGGACCATGAGGCTAGGAAAAAGGAGGACCATCTTCCAGACTCAGACCTCAATCATGCGTATGGACTACATTTCTTTATGTTTCTTTTTAATTGTCTTAACTTGAGCTTACAAGCAACAAAGATGTATTATCCCGATGAATGGATTGCAGTTGGTCAGAACAAAAAAAACACTAGGGAGTAGCGCCTATGCCAGAGCAAAATAACACTAAAGAGTAGCGCCAAGACCTATGTTTTCCATGCTTTGTAGTTCCATGTTCATTGTATGCTATTCGTAGCGCAGCCCATTACGCTTGCGGGATTTTAAGCGAGACAAACTTGTGGGTGTAGAAATTTCTAGCAAAGCAAAGGTGCGGTTTGCACACACCAAGGAAACAATGGAGGCTGTATCATTTGTTTGCAAAGTACAGAATATGAAATTATCGGAGCCAGCGATGGTGAACGGCTGAATGAGTTTCAGTAGGGATGTTCTCTATCACTAGTGGTGCTAGTATCGCTGCTATTCGACTGTGTGTCAATTTTGTCAGGTCTTGGCGCTACTCCCTAGTGTTATTTTGCTGTGGCTTATGCTTTCCGTGTATCAGAAACTGGACTTGTAGCGCCGCCCGCTATGCTCGGGACATGGAAAGCGAGACAAATTTGATGGTTATGAAATTTCTAGTACAGCTATGATGCATTCTGCACACGTCAAAGAAACAGGAGAGGTTTTATCTTTCTTTTGCTGTGTTCAGGATATGAAGTTATCGGAGCCAACGCTGGTTCACGACTTATTGAGCTTCAGTAGGGACGTTCTCCGTCGGTAGTGGCGCTGCTGTTCGAGTGTGTGTCACTTTTTCGAAGTCTTGGCGCTACTGCCTAGTGTTATCTTGCTCTGCAGTTGGTGCTTTAGAGGCGTTCCAGTTCCACTCTCTCCGCGGTTGCGCGCCAGTGCTAGTCAAGCAGCTGTTCGGACTGAAATATTACCATTGGACTCCATCCCTGGGTGCATGTACCGACGAGACGAAACGATTTGTTTGATTGTAGCCTACTTGTCGAATGAACTAAAAAAGAAAAAAAATCATAAGACATGAAATATTCTGTAAAGAGGTATTCAAACGAAGTAAAGCTGAATTATTCGTTTATGAATGACAAATATAATTCGCGTTCTGAGGGAATACAGGTTTGAACGAGGTGCACACCGAGACTTCTAATTTTTTTTTTTTTTCAGGTACTTTGTATGGCAACACTGACTACGTCGACGAGAGACATCGTCATCGCTACGAAGTAAACCCTGACTACGTTGACAGGCTGGAGGAAGCCGGCTTAAGATTTGTTGGTAAGAAAACTATTAGACTCTTTTATTCAAATAAAGTATACAACGGATACGTCAGCTACGATGCTTCATCAGCGATATTTCGACCCGTCTTGGCGAGGGTCCTCGTCAGGCTGTCATCTTCACTCCAGCGTCAGGGAAGGAAACAAACCTATAATCTGTCAGCTCATGAAGCATCGCAGCTGACGTATCCGTTGTATACTTTATTTGAATAAATGTTTCAAAGTCAGCTTGGGCTCAAGGAATATCTATTAGACTCATTTGTTCGAGTCCTGGATAAATGGACGGGCGCAAAATACCAAATCCTGTGGAATTGGGCAAATGGACTAGGCAAACATTTAAAATAGAATATCTTAAATATTGTCCGAAGATCGTTTGTAAAGCCAGGTTTCACAGTCCAAATTTTACTTCCGGATTGAGACAGACCTCGAAAAACGTCTGGTAGTCCGGCCGGGGTGTTGCACACACTTGACTCCGAAAATCTGGAAGGTTTCGCAGTGGCAACGCATTTTAAGCTGCGTTCACACCCACGCCTAGGCATCTGCGCTTGGCCAGGTATGCTTGTGAACGGGGCAGAGACATAATAAATATGCAAATGAATGGAGTAGGAGAACAGGGCCAAAGGTTTCGATGGGATCCCAAAAATCTAATATTTGATCCAGACAATTGGCTCTTGTCTTAGCCAGATCCAGTCTTCGCCAGGCTAATCACCAGAGAAACCAAGTTCAGATATACTGACCGAAACTTCCTGCTTTACTTCTGCCAAATTCCCGGTTTCGGCCGAATTCCGAGGGAACTAATTGTCCAACAAAAAAAAAGGAAATTCAGAAACGAATTCAGCGTATATTCTTATCTCTATAAAGAACATTTAATCAACTTAAAATATAACTTTAACTTATAACTAAAAATTCGGTTACAACCGGATTCTGGACGAATTATACGTCCGGGTAAAGAATGATTGTCATATACAGACTCAGCGTCTCTACTTACCCCTAAGTCTGTCGTCTAATCAACTTCAAATAAAACTTATTACTTTTTACAAATTTTCCGTTTTTTGCCGGATTCCGGACAAAATATTCGTCCGGAAAGAAAATGGTTTTCACCAGCGTGTTCAGCATGTTTTCTTACCCCTAAATCGAACATTTAATCAACTTCAAATGAAACTTTTACTTTTAACCAACTTTCCGGTTTTTGCCGGATTCCGGGCGAACTACTTGTCGGACGAGAAAATGTTTTGCATGTTCGTCTTCAGCATGTCTTCTTACCCCATAATCGACTATCACATTAGCTGTTTAAAAATATTTTGTTTGCCCCTTAATTTGAACCCCCTCCCCCATCCCTAAATGTAGAGCTACTGAGCCCATCTACGAACTTGACCTTACCCTTGACCCAAAGAGTCCTCACACCAAGTTTCATCAAAATATCTCATTCCCTTCGAAAGCTATCGTGCTAACAGATGAACAGACGGACAGACGGACAACTTTTACGATGTCATAGGTATCCCTCCACTTACGTTTTGGGATCCCAAAAAGGGAGAGTGATTGACAGTATATATATATATATAAATATAAATATGGAGTGAAAGGAAAAGGAAAATCGCAGTGAATCGGGTAATTTCAAATGTCCAGGGGAAATGGAACCACCCCTGGCTTAAACACTTTTATAGTTCTTGATTGCGTAACTGTTATGTGTAATGTCATGTGTCTGTATCTGTGTTGTGCCTCAAATTTCTCTTCTTTTTCTTTTTCTTTATTTTCTTCTTTACTCCGTTTTGTTCTAAGTGAAAAATACGGGTAATAAATACTTTACTTACTTACTTACTAAAAGCAGCATAAAGCACGACAGTTTAGAGTGAACTCCTAACTTAGCCTAAAAAAAAAATCAAGAAAAAAACCATGTAGATGGTGAGCTGGAATGAGTGGATGTCTTGAGTAGAGAAGCCGCCGACCTCTCCAGTGACTGAAAGCATCTTGCACACCGAACTTCTGAACTAACTTACGGTTACGACATGAACGAGGGAAATACATTAAAATTTTACAGTGATTAAAGTTGTTTACAAAACTTTAATGTCTTTTCCTGCAGAATGTGGTATACACCAGAACCAGAACAGTTGTGACTGGGAAGCGAAAGATAGTGGAAGGGTGCATCTGGAAAATTTTGAAGGATAGTGACATTAGTTATCGTCATGTAAATTAGTGAACGCGCCATCTAAGTATCATTACTTAGATAAAAACACATTTGTTTTTAATCGTATTTTAACTTCAATTCGTGACCGTTTTAAATTTGCTGATGACCTATCTGTGCTTTCATTGAGAAACCTTTCAAATCATTCTGATCATACAACCACGCTCAGTGATATTTATGAAAATCTCCAGCCCGAACTAAGCCGAGTTAGATTAACGGTAAGCAGCGTGAAGAGTGTTGTTATGAGATTTTCATTCCTCAAGAAAGATGTTCCGGTTATTGAAGATGTTGGTTTGAGTACACAAAACTGTGTTAAACTACTTGGTGTGTATATCCAGAGTGACCTCAAATGGAATGCTCACATTGACGCTCTTGTTAGAAATGGGTCGCATCTGCTGAAATCTTTCTCGGTCCTGAAGAGATTTAAGATTCCCGTGCAACAATTAGTCTTAATTTATTGTTGTTATGTCAGACCTTGTCTTGAATATTGCTGCCAGGTATGGCATCCCGGTTTGACTAAGGAGCAATCCAGTAGACTGGAGCTAATCCAGAAAAGAGCAATTAAGATTATCCTGGGCCCAGTGTACGTTAGTTTTGAAGAGAGCCTGTCAAGTCTCGGTCTCCCTTCCCTTGAGCAACGTAGGCACCATTTAACAATAAGTTTTGGCCACAAATGTCTCAATTCTGAACTTCACAGATCAATGTTGCCTGAGTATGTAGAACAAAATAAAAACAGGCCCAACACGCGTACTCAAACCCACTCAAACAAACTAAATTAACAAATTATCCAGCGGATGCAACTGAAAGATATGTTAACTCGTTTGTGCCGTACTTTGTTCGTTCGTTTAATAGTTCTTAGGCGTATTTATCTTGTATTATTTGTCATTTGCCATTGGCCATTTTTATATCCCGTTGAAAGTGTTATATTGACTTACCTTTGCTAGCTATCTTTGCTATTTTGGTGAATAAACGATATATATATATATTAATCAATCAATCAATCAAATTTAATTTCAAATAGCTTAAAGCTAGAAGAGGTGAATACAATGTTTACGAAATAGACATAAACGACAGCAAATAAACTAGTATACGCTTTACAATATATGACCTGAAGTAAATGTTGGAATGAAACTGTGTAAAAATTGGTTTGACGAATTGGTAGGATACGGCAAAAACTGATATCCAGTGTTCCTCTCGGAAAATAGAGAAAGGTTAGCTTAACTGTGCGGAAGGCGCAGATAGCTGAAAGTCGAGAAGGCAAAGCCTGACTTTAATGGGATAAATGGACAAATATTACAAAATAGAATACCTTTAAATATGGTCAAAACGACAAAATCCAGAGTAAAATCAGGATAAACAAGCTAGGACAGTTCAAAATCAAAATAACACAGTATTAGTTTCATAATACTCCGGATTTTGTGTTTTACACTTTACGGGTAATAAAGTTCATTCATTCGAAGTTCAAAGTAAAGTCGTAAGTATGCTACATCTTCTTGTTCTGTATTTTACAAAAAAAAATCTTTCTTTTGCTCCGCCTTTATTCCTTGTTCCGATTCCGACTGGTAAAAAGTTAAACCATCATCGTAACTTTTTTTTTATCATAGCAAAACCTTCTATTTGTTTAGAGGCGAAAGTCTTTTCTTTTGCAGTAGATTGAATATTATTATTAATAGGCAAGGATGAAACTGGAAAGCGTATGGAGATCATCGAACTACACCCTTCCGTCCACCCTTACTTCGTCGGGACGCAGTACCACCCCGAGTATCTTTCTCGCCCCCTCCGGCCCTCTCCCCCCTTCTTTGGACTAATCCTGGCGGCAACTGGATATCTAGAACAGACGCTTGGAAGGATCGATTCACAGACGAGAAATGGATCGAGTGAAGTCTCAGACACGGACCATTCAGGTAAGAAGCCGACTTTAATTTCCTTAGTTCGCATATATGGTAGAGACATGCTTCTTAGAACACAACTCCAAATTTTTAAAGGACCCCTCGTACTATTTACTCTTCAACTTCCAGTATTTTTAAGTATTTGAATAGCTAGCCCTGCACAAAGCACCGAAGGACCCCAAGGCCCTAACCAACAACGCAAACCAGTCACCACGAACCCCCAAATAGCTCTTCTCAGTAACGACTGAATTCCAGGACAACCCCCGACCTGTCTCCAAGAAGAACCTGAGCATGACTATCAACGATTTTAGAATAATGTTTGAACTTAGTAAATATGAAAAAGCTCATTAAGAGCTTACATACACGATCTTCCACCACATACACTCCTGACACCTAAGGGGACGAAGAAACCCAGGACTCAGCTCCTTAGAGCCTCAAAGAACTACAGGCCCTAAACTGAAGAATCGAAAGGGAAGCGCTTTTTAAAGGACCTCTCGCACTATTTACTCTTCAACTTACAGTATTTTTAAGTATTTGAATACTTAGAAACTATGCTGTGCTCTCAACAAATAACCCACGGTTTTGGCTGTTTTCAGCTTTTTCCGAGACCCGTTGATTTGTAGCGGAAACAGGGAAACAATTTAAATAACCGGTTTTTCTGACGGAAAAACTTCTCGCAGACAACCGTCGACAGCGTGATACACATCGAAGGTAGCAAAACACGGCAAGTGAGAAAATCAGCGTGGTTTTGTTAGAGGGGTTAGAATGTACCGTACGGAATTGGGGTCTCCGGGTTTAGAAATATATGGAGTGATTATGGAAATAGGTTGCGTTAGTATTATAGGTAAGACAGGTTCTTTAAATTACCTTCGTTTTGTTTTTCGCCCGTAAAACAGGCAAACAGGAATGAAAAATAAAAGACTCAAGTGTTCTATCTTTCTTTTGACTTAAGGAACGAAATCAGTATCGTTTGGTGCCATTTGTTGTTTCAATTTCAGTATTATTTTGTCAGGAAATTTTGTAGCAGTAATTGCTCATTCTTAAGTCGATTACAGTTTCGCATCATTGGTGTGTGTCACACACGGTAAATCCATTTCTGTAGTTTATTTTCTTGTCAGAAATGTTCCTCTGTCGCTACTAGATCCCAAAATAAATAAAATAAAAAGTACCCTGAGCAGATTAAACGCAAATCATTTCTTTTTAAATCCAAGACCAAAAAAACTGGCTCTTGAGTTAAACCTTAGAAAATACTGTTTTCGAAAATACCAATAGTTTTCCATGGAACCAGCGATTTTCTTATTACCGTGCGTCCACTGTGTCCATACTTCACGCTTTCCGAGTCTAGGCCCGCCCATCGAAGTGGCTGGTCAGGTATTTTCTTTTTTTGTACTCCAGAGACAATCAAAAACACTATGAGCGTGTTCCACCCTTCTTCTATTAGTTACTATATCCGTTTCAACCTCACGAAAAGCTACTACGCTGACCGTTCCAACCTTCTCGAAATAGTAACTAATAGTAACAATTTGCTTACCATGCTGGGGAGCGTAGTAAGCGTGGTAACTACGGATTTCTGTGACGGTTTTTCTGACCTTTTTTTCTCTGTTGACGTTTTTTCTTCTGACGTTTTTTCTCTGTTGACGTTTTTTCTTCTGTCTGATTTGATTGATTCATTTTTTGTTTGTGCTCGGAGGAAGATCAGACCCATGTCGCAAACCTTTTTTATTTTTCATTTTTTCTTTAGTCAAATGTCTGTTGTCGTAAATTCTCGTGTTGTCCTTAAATTTTAGTGTTGATGTGTGGTAGTTGTTCGTTTGTTTTTTCTTTACAATGCCTTAGGCTAGAATTGTATTAATAATTTTTACAAATAATTTTTTTTTATTTTTCATTTTTTCTTTAGTCATATGTCTGTTGTCGTAAATTCTCGTGTTGTCCTTAAACTTTAGTGTAGATGTATGATAGTTGTTCGTTTGTTTTTTCTTTACAATGCCTTAGGCTAGAATTGTATTAATTATTTTTACAAACAATTTTTTTTATTTTTTATTTTTTATTTAGTCATATGTCTGTTGTCGTAAATTCTCGTGTTGTCCTTGAATTTTAGTGTTGATGTGTGATAGTTGTTCGTTTGTTTTTTCTTTACAATGCCTTAGGCTAGAATTGTATTAATAATTTTTACAAACCCATTAGAATTAGTGAAGCGTCGTTTTTTATGCCACTGGCACGTCTGATGCTTTTGAGGAACACCAGGTTTATTTATATTTGCCATTAAAAAAAAAAAAAAAAAATTGTACCTTACGCGATTGGCTGGATTTCCCTCGTGGAGTGATATTTTACCGAAAATTGAATAATGAGTTCCAGCCTTGACGCCAAGAAGGCGAAATTCGTGACGTCATGCGTAGTAACTACGGTAAGTACGGTGGAACACTCTCTATGATCGTCACTAACACGTTGTCTTTACAGATGACGAAACAGTAATGGACTATGTCAAGGTCCTGTACCCCAACTATAACTCCTCAGCCAACCTTCAAGCAGATGGCGCTCGCTCTGCCACTCCAGCGACCTTTACCGTTGGGTCCGAGACGGATATCCATGGAAAGATTTGAGTCTAAAGCCTCGTTCCCATTGGGCAGCGAATCTAGCGTCGCCCTGTGAGTTGCGCTCCGATTGGCCAGAATCAGATTTAGGTTTTCTCTTGAAGCGAAGCGTAATTGGCAGGGCGAGGTAAAAATCGCATCCGGTGGATATCAGGCTTTATGTGAGCCCTGGCTCGGAGGGGGGGGGGGGTAATATTGAAGGGAGGAATCATTTTAATCGTCGTATACCCACCTGATCTGTCTTACACTGGTCTCTTAGCATTAATGATTAACAGTGACTAGTGGCGGATTAAGCCAAATAAAATTTTAATTCTCATTCTCGGCGGGAGTTATTTTTAGGCCACAACTATCATCCAATACAGCGATACAAATTAAATTACTTATTTAAAGGCAATGACGTAGTAAAATGCTTTGTCATCTCCTGAACAATCGAAAGGCAAGCTAAAACGAAATCGGGATTACTTTGGTGTTCTTCGTTACTAGTTCTCGTGTACCTTTGAGCGTGTTCCATCCTACTTACCGTAGTTACCGCGCATGACGTCACAAATTCTGCCTTTTTGTCGTCAAGGCTGGAACGATTTTTCTATTTTTCGATTTTCTATGAATCCGACCAATCACGTGACAGAGATTCGTGGTTACTACGCTTACCACGCTCGGAGCGTGGTAAGCAAATAGTTACTATTAGTTACTATTTCGAGAAGGCTGGAACGGTCAGCGTAGTAATTTTTCGTGAGGTTGGAATGGATTTAGTAACTAATAGTTACTATTGGTACGAGGGTGGAACACGCTCTTTGTCACCTCGGTGTACTGTAGAATGGCAGATGGCGTTGGCGTCAAATTTAAATTGAGAAATAGACGGGATTTACTTCTTAGTGATGTGTTGCGAAAAGGCAACTAGTGTTAGCCGCCCCAACTTTTTTTTAGTGTAAACGATTGATACTGAGACGACTCCAAGTGCTCGTCGAAATGCTGACAAAGCCTTGGTTTTCAATTCAGTTCAGTTTTTTTCTAAAACGTGAAGCGGACAAGCCGAATATTCGTTTGGTCGTCAGTAAAAAGATATATAAAATTTACAGTCAACACTTATGAATTAAAAAATAAAAGTAATCGTTCAATACATTAATAAAAAGAGTTAACCTCAGGTACACAATTACTGACTAGCACTGGGGTTAAAAAACTTGACAAAAGAGGGATATCAGGATATATGAGGGATGAGAGGGATATTCAGATATCGGTTTCGAGACACCTGAATAGGCTGTATGAGAGGTGCAGCTTGTGCCACTGCTCTTGCGGGTCTTCCTCGACGTGGCTTGAAATCAGGGTATCAGTATGAGCATCATATCAAAAGCGGTTCTCAAGACTTGATCAGCAAATGGTCATTGCCCGGTGTTTGCCGTATGAAGAAGGAACAAAGCTTGTTTACAAATCCGCAGGTCTTAACAAAATATATGCTACCGAAATGAATTTTAATCAGACTTCTGCGTGACCAGAAAGAGACTTATCAGGTGGTGGCACGGCTTTAACTCCTAAATGTTCTAGTGTCTGATATGACATACATCTTGCCAATTGTATGATTAATTGCTAATCGCATAAACGTGCCATATGGTGTTACCGTTTAATTTTTCGACTGTTCACGCTTGAAGTCTGACTTTTTAATCGGTTGTGATGCAGTTCTTTTTATTTTACGTCTGATAGTGTCTCTGAACTGCTTAGACCGAGAGAAAAGAGCCTGTCAACTGCAACCCTCTGTCAGAGGGTTGAAATCTCCTTTGTGTTTTGCAGTTCTATCTCTAAGGCTTTTAAAGTCTTTTTACTTCTAAGTGATCTGCTTATGGATTTTTTTTTGTATTCAGAGACATTTTGAGGATTTTTTTTTTTTATACAGAGACATTTTGAAAGGCGGTGCTGTTGTTGAGAGCGCAGTTTTAGCTGTTGCATTGTTGCCGTATTTTGGTAATACATTTTGGTACTGCATTTACATACTTCTCGCCCTTAGGCTATAGCCTAAACGGATGCGACTGTTGAGGTTTATACACTAGGGAGTAGCCCCAAGACCAGAGCAGAATAACACTAGGAAGTAGTGCCGAGACCCATACTTTCCATGCTTCGCAAATGGGCCATACTCATAGCGCCGCTCATTACGCTTGCGGCATTTAAAGCGAGACCAACTGGTAGGTTTAGAAATTTCTAATAAAGGTAAGATGCGGTCTGCACAAATCAAGGAAATAGGGGAGGTTGTATCTTTTTGGGATCCCAAAACGTAAGTGGAGGGATACCTATGACATCCGTCTGTCTGTCTGCCCGTCCGTCTGTGAGCACGATAACTCTCGAAGGGAATGAGATATTTTGATGAAACTTGGTGTGAGGATTCTTTCGGTCAAGGGAAGTTCGTAGATGGGCTCTGTAGCTCTACATTCAGGGGTGGGGGTGGGGGTTCAAATTAAGGGGAAAACAAAATATTTTGTAACAGCTAATAAGATAGTCGATTAAGGGATAAGAAGACATGCTGAACACGGATATGAAAACCATTTTCTTGCCGGACAAGTAGTTCGTCCGGAGTCCGGCCAAAACCGGAAAGTTTGTTAACAGTAAAAGTTTTATTTGAAGTTGATTAGATGTACGATTTGGGGTCAAGAAAGCATGCTGAACACTTTTGTGAAAATCATTTTCTACCCGGTCAAGTAGTTCCCGATGAAAAATTTGTAGCCTGCGTAGTATGGTAGTAGTACGAAAACGTCGTATGTAATACTATATAATAGCAAAGAATACTATCATTTAATGTGCCTCAGACTGGTCCAATCTTATGTAGTAGTATCCAGTAGCATCCTGTCTTGCCATAGTAGCATCCAGTCCTGCTAATAGTAGCATATAGTACTATGCAGTAACACGATAGCCTTGAAGTAGAAGCATGTAGTAGCATCGTTAGTACTGCATGTAACTTTTTCGTACTACTTCATAGTACTATTTTGAGATAAATTTTTCATCGGGTTTGCCCGGAATCTGGCCAAAACCGCAAAAATTTGTTAAAGCACAACTCTTACTAGAAATGATCTTTTCCCAATGAAATGGATCAGGAAAACGTTTTTCGAATATACCATTACTTTCCACCTGAAATTAGCGATTGTTTTGTTAGCGCCTGTCGATTATCTCCAGCCTTCCTGCTCTCCGACGCGGCGGCTGGGCGCAAAACATTTGAAAACTGAACGCGCAGTGGTTAAAAAGTGGGAAAACTAAGCAGATAAAAGAAGTATTTAACAGATGCTTCTGAGACCCTTATGTGTGAAAGAGTTGTCAGCGAATGTTAAAGATTCCGGCAAAAGTTTCGTTGTGTGACGGGCAAAACTCGGCAAGGCCAAAAAAGCGCTAAAAATTCATAGGCACAAAAGGAGACAGTGGAGAAAGGTGGGGATTTTAGAAGCTTACAATTCTGTATGAGAGCTAGGTATATCATAAAAAACAGAATAAGCAAGAGGGGTCCTTTAAAACAAAAGTTGTATTTGTAGTTGATTAGATGTCCGATCTAGGGCTAAGTAGAGATGCTGAATCCGTATAATGTATATGACAATTGTTTTTTACCCGGGCATGTAGTTCGCCCGGAATCCGGCTGAATTCGGAAAATTTGTTACAAGTTGAAGTTTTATTTCAAGTTGATTAGATGTTCGATATAGGGGTAAGGAGATGCGCTTAATTCGTTTTTGGGCTTTTTTTTGCCGGATTAGTAGTTCCAGAATTCGACAGAAAGCGGAAATTTGGCAGAAGTAAGGCAGGAAGTTTCGATTAATTTCGTCGAAATATGTATGACTTATAGGGGTGAACACACATGCTGAATCCATATCTGAACTTGGTTTTCTCAGATCAGATCTATCGCCATGCTAGCAGGGGCGTCACGACCGGGGGGGAAGTGGGGGGGGACTGCCCCCCCCCCCAACATAACCGAGTCGGCGCGAAGCGCTGCGATTTTTCGTCGAAACAGTTGATCTTTTTCTCTTTTTCGTTAAAACAGTTGATTTTTCGTCAGAACAGTCGTTTTTTCTGAAAATCAGTTGATTTTTTTAAACTGTCGTTTTTTCTTGAAAACAGACGTTTTTCTGCAAAAAACAGTCGGTAAAAATTACCAGCCAGTCGGTAAATGCCTTGTCCCCCCCCCCCCCCCCCCAAACATTTTGGCTAGTAACGCCTCTGGATGCTAGTGTCGCTGCTATTCGAGTCTTTGTTACTTTTTTCAAGTCTTGACCCCTTACTCTTTAGTGTTATTTTGCTCTGGCCAAGACCTATAGCCTTACTTTTCATGCTTCGCAAACGGGCCATACGAGGGGTTACCAACTCCCAAAATTGGGGTACAGGTGTGCCCGACAACTGAATGTGCCCGACAGTGCACGATTGAGTACCAAAGTCGTCGTTTACAACCAAACTTTGTCAAAACGACGAATCTGCAAATCTTGACAAAAGGCTCTTGGACACAAAGTATATTAACTGTAAGCATATATGCACAGTAGAGTAACGTAAAAATATATTACAAACAGTAGGCTACACAATATATACAACCCTTGTAAATACTTATGTCATTAGTGAGACAGGAAGTTATTCGATGTTGTGGAAGCTGGGTTGTATCACATCAATCCAGAAGAAGGGAAGCAAATGATTTTACCAATGTACGACGAATAACCTTGACGTATGTTCAAATAGTGCATAAAACGGATAGGTCAGCCACGATGCTTTGCCAGCGATATTTTTACCTTCACTGGCAAGTGGTCTCGACAGCCTGACGAGAACCTTCTCCAAGAAGGGCCAAAATGTCGCTGCCAAAACATCGTAGCTGATCCGTTTTATGCACTATTTGAATATATGTTTCAAAGCCAGCTTGGGCTCACGGAGTATGGTAACCCTGACACCATTTTTTTCAAGAATATAGTTTTTTTTTAGCTGACCGATTAAAGGCAGAGATTCTTGATCTTAGACTCACAGCCGTTATCCAGTTATCCAGGGCCATCACGAAATGTTACGAAACATCTCTGTCTGTGCCAACACAATACGAATAGTGTGGAGTCAAGCAATAACACTAGTTACTAACCAGTTCGCGGAAGAAAATACTGAATATGACATGACTTCAATCTGTTTTGCTAACACGTTCAATTTAGTTAGCCTAAATTTGGCAAGTTAAATAAGTTCAGATCAATTTCAATGTGTCAGGAATTGAAATTCCTAAACAGCAAGACCTAAGGTTTCGATGGGATCCCAAAAATCTAATATTTGATCCAGACAATTGGGTCTTGTCTTCGCCAGATCCAGTCTTCGCCAGGCCAATCATCTGAGAAAACCAAGTTCAGATATACCTCTATCAGCCATGTCTATTTTGACGATACTGACCGAAACTTCCTGCTTTACTTCTGCCAAATTTCCGGTTTCGGCCGAATTCCGGGCGAACTTGTTGTCCGCGTAGAAAATGCTTTTCATATAGCGTTCAGTGTGTCTTCTTACTCTAAATTGAACAGTTAATAAACTTCAAATAACACATTTACTTTTAACCAACTTTCCGGCTTTTGCCGGATTCCGGACGAACTACTTGTCCGGCGAAAAAGTAGCTTTCATCATCGTGTTCACCATGTCTTTTTACCCCTTAAATCGAACATCCAATAAACTTCAAAAAAAACTTTTACTTTTAACCAACTTTCCCGGTTTTTGCCGGATTCCGGACAAACTAGTCCGGCGAGAAAATGGTTTTCATCATCGTGTTCAGCATGTCTTCTTACCCCATAATCGACTATCACATTAGCTGTTAGAAAATATTTTGTTTGCCCAATAATTTGAACCCCCACCCCTAAATATAGGGCTACAGAGCTACTACGAATTCGACCTTACTCTTGATCCAAAGAACCCTCACACCAAGTTTCATCAAAATATCCAATTCCCTTCGACAGTTATAGTGCTCACAGACGGACGGACAGACGGACAAATTTTCCGATGTCATAGTTATCCCTGCACTTACGTTTTGGGATCCCAAAAACTAAAACCCAAAACAGCAAGAAGATGGAGGTTTGCCAACATACGCCTCAAATAGAACAAGACCAAAGGTTTCGATGGGATCCCAAAAATCTAATATTTGATCCAGACAACTCGGTCATGTGTTCGCCAGGCTAATCATCAGAGAAAACCAAGTTCTGATAAACATATATATTTCGCCTATTAAAGCGATATCTATTCCGATGATACTGACTGAAACTTCCTGCTTTACTTCTGCCAAATTTCTGGTTTCGGCCGAATTCCGAGCGAATAACTCGTCCAGCAAAAAAAAAAAAATTCAGAAACGAACTCAGCGTATCTCCTAATCACTATGAAGAACATCTAATCAACTTCAAATAAAACTTTAATTTATACAAAAAATTCCGGTTACAACCGGATTCCGGACGAATTATATGTCCGGGTGAAAATGATTGTAATATACAGCGTCTCTTCTTACCCCTAAATCTTTCATCTAATCAACTACAAATAAAAGTTTTGCTTTTTACAAATTTTCCGGTTCTGACCGGATTCCGGGCGAACTAGTTGTCCGGGTAGAAAATGCTTTTCACATAGGTGTTCAGAATGTCTTCTTACCCTTAAATCGAACGTTTAATCAACTTTAAATGAAATTTTTACTTTTAACTAACATTCCGTTTTTTGTGGGATTCCGGACGAACTACTTGTCCGGCGAGAAAATGGTTTTCGCCATCTTGTTCAGCATGTCGTCTTACCCCATTATCGACTATCACAGTAGCTGTTTAAAAATATTCTGTTTGTCCCTTAATTTGAATCTCCTCCCCCACCCCTACATTTAGGACTACAGAGCCTCATTGAGATGTTGAAATTTTCTTCTTCGTCTTCTTCTCTAACACAGAATGTGAAAGGTGCTAAATTGACGAAGTCGCAGAAAGCAGAAGTCGAGCCATCTATGGAGCAAAATTTGCGACTGTGCCCGACTCCCCGGTACAGAGTGTGCCCGACAGTTGGTAACCGCTCGGGGCCATACCCGTAGCGCTGCCCAGTACGCTTGCGGCATTTAAAGTGGGACAAACTTGCGGTAAATCTAGGGTAAGATCGGCACATATCAAGGAAACAGTGGAGTTTTAGCTTCTTTTTTTTTGCTGTGTTCAGAATGTGAAGTTATTGGAGCCAGCGCTGGTGCCCGACTGATTGGTTATCACTAGGGACGTTCACTATCGCTAGTGGTGCTAGTATCGCTGCTGTTCTAGTGTGTGTTACTTTTCCCCAAGTCTTGGTGCTACTCCCTAGCGCTATTTTGCTCTGGTTCTGGCGATTTTTCGGCCCTTCCTCTTCAGTACTGCGGTGAAACATTATACAAACGACAGTTATACAATCAGAAATATTTTCTTAAAGGACCTGTCTTACCTATAATACTAACGCAACCTACTTCCATAATCACTCCATATATTTCTAAACCCGGAGACCCCAATTTCGTACGGTACATTCTAACCCCTCTAACAAAAACCACGCATTTTCTCACTTGCCGTGTTTTGCTACTTTCGATGTATATCGCGCTGTCGACGGTTGTCCGCGAGAAGTTTTTCCATCAGAAAAACCGGTTGTATAAATTGTTGCTCTGTTTTCGCTACAAGTCAACGGGTCTCAGAAAAGGCATAAAATAGCCAAAACCGTGGGTTATTTGTTGAAAGCACAACGTTGTTTGAAAGTACGGTATTCAAATACTTTAAAATACTGTAAGTTGAAGAGAAAATAGTGCGAGGGGTCCTTTAATTATTTAACTCCGTGACATGGGGATGGGAACTGTTTAGATGAATTTGCGCCTTCAGGTCACTATTCCTATGGTCAGCGTTTGTCTAGCTATTGTAGTGGTTTGCGAACTGTTCCAGTCTGAAACAAAGTCAAATAAAAATATTGTGTACTAAAACATATCACTACATACAACTTCACGGATTAAGGTGTTACAGTTGATGTCCAGGAGCGTCACGTATAAGTTTATTAAAAGTAAAGTTTTATATAAGGTTGATTAGATGTTCGATTTAGGAGTAAGAAAAGGTGCTGAATCCGTATATGACAATCAATTTTTTTTACAAAGACACATAGTTCGCCTGGAATCCGGCTGAAACAGAAAAATTTGTTATAAGTTAAAGTTTCATTTGAAGTTGATTAGATGTTCGATATAGGGGTTAGCAGTTTTCCCGGAATTCGGACCAAACCGGAAATTTGGCAGAAGTATAGGCAGGAAGTTTCGATCAGTTCCGTCAAAATAGATATGGCTTATAGTGGTAAACACAAATGCTGAATCCATATCTGATTTTTTTTTATTTTTTTTCAGATGACTAGCTATTGGCCTTAATCTGTGTAAATTTCAATAGTACCCAATTGTCTATATCAAATATTAATTTTTGGGATCTCATCCAAACCATTGGTCTTGTTCTTCTTGTAAACAGTCGGTTTTTCTGCAAAAACAGTCGGTAAAAATGACCAGCCAATCAGTAAATACCTTGCCCCCCCCCCCCCCTCCTACACATTTTGGCACTGCTTATATTTTGAATCATGTAATTATATAATCAGCCTCGATTAGCCGTAAGAAGTTTAGAGGATATCCTTCGTAATCGTTGGTGACAGCAGTTCCTGGAACAGTCCGTTGGATGGCACTTATCTCGAAAGAGTAATTTCGAAGGTAAGTAACTTAAACTTTGCGAACGAATTCTGTATAGAAGTAGAACGTAGCAGGTAGCCTGCCGCCAGTATTTCAAATCATCGATTAAAGCAGTGAGTCCCAACCGGTGGTACGCGTACCCAAAGGGGTCAGTGGCGCCATTTGGGGGGGGGGGGGGAGAGGGGCCATGACCCCCCCCCCCCCTGAGTTTGAAAGGGGTTTGCCTGCGGCGCTCAGTTTCAATATAATTTGGTGTTTGTTAGGTGTTTTAAGATGCTAACCCCATATCCGAACTCAAAAGATTTCATGAAACCTCGAGATCGCGACAAATCTCGATAGGGTTTCGATCGAAAGCCTCAGAGGGTCTAAAGTCGCTTATTCTGTCATATGGGTAGGCCTCAAACTCCAGGTTACAGCATGCTCCAGTGAAATTTTTTTTGTAAAGGGTCTTTGAACAATGCGTGATTCTTGCGTATGGTATATTTTAAAACTGCTTTGATTTTATCCGAAAATAGCAAGTAAATTTTGCGTTTGAGCAAAAAAAATCTAGAATTCCCCCCCCCCCCCCCCTGAGGTTTATTGAAATGGCGCCACTGAAAGGGGTATGACTGGTACCGGAAACCCTCGCAAGGGGTACGCAAAGGTCCCAAAATGAAGTTAGTCTGTACCTTTAGTATCTCGCCTCAGTCGTTTTTGAGTCTTCCGTCTTGGCTCCGATATTGTCCTCAGGATCTGATCACCCGTCGCGCGCAGTTTCAGATAAACATTTATTCCGGGTCGTTAATTACAATTAATAGCGCATTTTGTAATAATTGTATTGTATTGTATTTATTTATAACCCATCTACAACAGCTACAAAAGCATGAGACGGAGTACAGAAAAAGAAAAGAAAAAAAGAAGGAACTAATAAACTCATACCCAAATACAAACAACAACAAATTCGATAAATACTAAAATAAAATGCCGCTCCAGGGGTGGTGAGACGGCTTGTCAGCAGTCATCCGCTTGAAGTGTTCGGCCATTTCAGTTACCGGTTCCCGCAGACCGTATTTTCTGTCTATTGCTTGACCAAGACGGGATTCCAAGGAGATATTTCCCATATTTGAAATAAATTTTACGGATTTCAGCTTTAACACTGTCACTTAATATGTCCCAGAAGGGAACGATATACAGAAAATGGCCCATGACTGAGCTGTTGAATATTCGAGTAAGTCGTTTCCCACCCAAATTTAGCTGGGATAAAACTACTGAAACGTAAGAATTTCGCACTTTATTCTCAGTGTGCTGTACCAGAAGCTTCCGCGTAGCAGCAATAGTCCGACCGATTGGGAGACCCAAGTACATGAAGTGATCGACTGGAGTAGCAACAGTATCTCCCAAATTAACCGGAGCTTCAATAGGATCTTTGCAATTATTCAAAAGCACTTGGGATTTATCTGGATTCAAAGACATACCAATCTTATCATAGTTAGTACTTAGATCCCGGAAATACCGTTCAAGACCAGCAGCAGTTCGACTTATGTTAAAAAGATCATCCGCATAACAAAACTTCGAAACATCTAAACCGCGGAATATACAAGACGTATCAATGTTACTCTGGGCAGGCAGAGGCGCATTGTTAAACACAATAGGAGACGTTATCGACCCTTGTTTGATACCCTTTTCTACCGGGATATCGTAGTTAGCTTTTGTGAATGAGGCAATTTAACCTGCACTTTAAGTTGACGATACATGTCGTAAAGTGGGGCTACCACATCTATTTCAACTCCCGATTTTGTAAGTTCTAGCATAGCTTGGGGATGTATAATCGAGTCAAAAGCACGTTGCACATCATAAGTACCAATAGCAAGCATTTCATCGCTTTCATGTGCATCTTTCAAAACATTACATAGCGAACGGAGTAATTGTGCGCAACCTAGGCCCTTTATGAAACCAAATTGAAAACCGGGCATTTTACATTTCGCTTTTATCCTTGAAATAATAAGTAACTCAAATAACTTACACAGAACACTTGAAACTGTGATGGGTCTATACGATGAACAAAAACCGCTCGGTTTTCCCTTTTTTAAAATAGGAGAAATAATTCCAACGCAAAAAGAGTCCGGAACAAAACCGACATTGAAAATTATTTGGAAAAGAACCGATAGGTGGGACACAAGTAAGCGGCCTCCATGTTCGAGATGTTTACCACAAATGCCATCAGCACCCATAGAAAACTTTTTCTTCATGTTTTTAATCGCGTAGAGTATATCACCTTCTTTCACAGACAACTCGCAACGGGTTCCTTTTGACATTAATAATTCCAGTTCTTCAGAAACTGCAGTCTCAACCGACGGGTCTGGGGAAGAGAATTCACTAGAAAAGTACGATACCCATGAATCTTGCGGAATTTCAACGGTAGGTTGGCTATTTTTTAAAGGTTTTGGGCGACACTTCCAAAGCAGATTAGTATCTGCAGCAATTTTGTCCGCGAGATCTTCCTTAATTTTCACTCTATGCTCATCTAGGGACTTGCGGAATTTACGCTTCGTATATATGCGCACCGAGTTTACGACACCGCTACGGGTTTTACCGCACTGATGCCAAAGATTTAGCCAAAATTTTGAATCGTTACACACTGATTTTAAGTTCTCATTTTGAGACCAGCCAGATTTTTGGGTATCAGGGCGAACACGTCTAAAAGGCACAGCACACTTTTCGGCGCACTTTAGGGCATGTGTTATTTCAGCGGAATAAATATTGAGTGATGCCCGAAGTTCCTGCTCTGCATAAATCTTATTTGCACTGATCTGAAGAAGATGGAATGGTACTTTAATTTTACCCAGTAGATCATCACAAACATAAGAAAATAGATCAGTATTAATATTTTTCCAAGATTTACGGGTATGCCATTTTGGTTTACCTTGCGTATGCGGGGGAAGTTTTCCGGGGAGAAGAGACACCGAGATCGGTAGGTGATCATTATAAAACCCATCCTCTCCAACCGAAACAACAGAATCACAATCCATAGTAAACAATATATGGTCCAAGTTTGATGTCGTACTACTACACGATACAAATGAATACGGTTTATCCTTGGGCAATACCTTAAAATTTCTATTAAATGCCTTATTAATAACTGCTGCTCTTTTCAACTTTTCATCCAACAGATTACAGTTAAAGTCACCAGCTATCACACAGTTTTTATATCGCTTTAAAATTCGCTTCACAGTTTTGAATAGTTTTCGGCAAGCCAGGTTAAACTTGTTTTCCGAATTTTGATCACCATAATTTGTAGGGAGGTAAACATTTATGACAGCTACATCGGCTATTGATGGCACTACATAGATGATACATACAGATGATACATGATGATAAATAGATGGCACTTTACACAAGGGACTTTTACCGTGACCAATAAACCATAAGCATTTTTCAGAGGGTCCTGGGTTCAAATCCCGGCTGAGGAGCATTTTTGTCTATCAGTTCACTACTTATAAAATGTTTCCATCTCAAAGGCGTCTACCCCATTAAAATTATATATTTGTTTGTATCTGGTTTTCATCATGAGACCCCGTCTTGTGGGTCCTGGTATCTCTACGTGGCTCCGACAATGGAGTCCTAGACTTCTAAATTATATTCGAAAAATGTTTATGGTTTATTGGTCCACAGTACAAGTCCCTTGTGTAAAGTGCCATCTATGTATTATTATAAATTTCCGTGACATGGGGATGTGAACTGGTTAGATGAATTTGTCTTCGGGCGGGACCACTGTTCCTATGGCCGGCTTCTACGAGACTATTGTAGTGGTTTGCGAACTCTGTTCACAAGCCCCTCGGTAGCTCAGATGTTAGAGCGACTGCCTTGTAAGCAGAGGGTCCTGGGTTCAAATCCCGGCTGAGGAGCATTTTTGTCTATCAGTTCACTACTTGTAAAAAAAAACGCATTTTGACGTTCTGATCGTGGTAAAAAGAAATAGTAAACAATGATCCGTCATATAAAGCATTACGCAACGTTTTTGAACCATGATTAGGTGTACGCGATCAGGAAAAGGTTGGGAACCACTGTTCTGAATCCCCCCCCCCCCCACTCTTTACAGAGCTCCGGCTTTTGAACTTGTATATTATACGTATCTGGCAAATTGTGCATACAGATGCATAAGTATTGATAAATAATGCCTTCCCTTTCACTTGTCTGCTCTCTCTTTTCCCCGTTAAGTTCTGGGAAATAAGTAAATCCCATAAAATGGAAAATTGTATATATATAAATAAAATTGCCTGGAACTGAAAGGAATCAAATAGGTGAATAAGTAAAGTTGCTGTTCCAAATTATTCTGGTTGGCGCCGAGTAGCATAAAAGCTGACAAACTGTAGAGTAAACAGAATCATTGCAGGGAATATAAGAGGAGCCACTCAATCCCGGGCACTTGGTGTACACTATTGTCCGGGGGGTACACTATACCGGGAACTTAAGCATACGTCAGAATCGAGAGTAGGCAACCCCTTGAGAATTCACAGCAGTCGCACCATCACTCAGTCGCATGTGTGTTTTGCGCACGGTTGCCACATCGAAAAAATTTAGAGAATGATTTTTCGTCAAAAATAGAGAGTGAATTCGGAGTGAAATTTTATTGTCTTGAAAAACGTCAAATGGTGACTTTTCGTCTGAATCAATGCTACAAAAATGACAAATCTTTGTTTTGTTTCCCTGAAGAAACGTGAAATAGTCACTTTTCGTCAGAATTACTGCTGGAAAATGAAACATCGGGACATTTTCCGAAATAGAGTGAATTTTGTGTCCTACGTGGAACAAGGGGGACAAAAACATATGTCGCACTATCGTGCGACGTGTGGCAACCCTGGTTCTGCGGACTGCCTACGTCGTTTTGAATATCGTATTACGCAACCCACTTCTCTAAGAGAAAACTGGATTTCTGTGTCGATTCTAACGAGCGTCCCTGGATCCAGCGAAACACATGGCATCATAAATCAATTGGTTTTGTCAGGGGCCGAATGTTTATTATCGAGAGGTTTGTTTCGTAGCCACTGGTTCAATATTTTAAAGTTTAACCAAAAAGGGCTGAGATAGGACGATCATTTATTCACTTAAAGAGGCCTGAAGACCCGATGAAAATGCGTTACTTCGTTGCTCCGCTACTCACGAATAATCGATTTTAATATAGTGGAATTTCTCTGTCGGATTTGTAGTACCTCTATGCGCTTGTACCTGTGTTGTATACTTGACGAAAACTCGTTACGAAAAATAAGTGTTCACGCAGTTAGCTACCTTCCGCGAGCTGATGACTGGTCAATGAAAAGCCGCATTTGAATTGAAACTCAAATTTTCCGCATCATAGTAGAATTTTGCGTTGTGAGGACGGCCGTAGATATTCTGGATGTCGTACAAGAGCAAATAATGAAAAACAAACACCATCGAGATAGTGCAGTGTATTCAGTTAAATGAAATGAAAATAAGTTTGCATTACTTTTTTCTTTCCTTTTTTTTAAGTTTAACCGAACAGGGCCGAGACCCAACATTCTTGTTACCAGGGGCGTCGCAAGGGGGGGGGGGTGCAGCCCCCCCACCTTTTTGAGATTGTTCGGTATTTTTTCGATAGCAGAACTGTTCGAAATATTTACGGGGATTCGGTAGTTGTACAGAGTCCTAAATAGGCTATCTGTACAATGTCTTCGGTACAATGATCGGGATTCGATATAATTGCCAGTATTCGGTAGTTATCACGAATTTGGGGAGAGAATTCACTGAAATCATTCGGTAATTTTTCGATGCCGGAACTATTCGGTATATTTATGGAGATTCCGTAGTTACAGAGAATCCCGAATAAGCTATTGGTTCAAAATTATTCGGTATCATGATTGGGATTCGGTAATTTATTCAGTATAATTCCCACTCATTTTCCTCCTTTCTTCACCCGTGACTTTTCCAGGCTAAGCGCCTTTAACCCTGGAAATGCAGTTTTTTTTAATTCAAATTCTTCGCGTCTGGGTGAGTTTTGGTTGTCCTGCAAGCTTCGCACATTTTGAACGTTATTACTAGAGTCTCGAGTGAAAAAATAAAATCCCTTAGATGAGTCAAAATATTTCAGTGTGTAGGCCTACAAATGTCTGATGTAAAAAGAAGTGGCCTTTTCAGTCAAACTTTAATCCAAATCTAACCCTCAGCTATTCAGCTTCATCGCCAGGACGAGATAAGATTCAAGGTCTGTCCTGTCCTAAATAGCAACTCATTCCGAGGAAGAAATAAAATAGAAATGAAAAAAGCGTTTCATGTTCATTTGCTTCGCCGAAGAACAGAAACTTCCCCTGTATAGGCGTTTTTTCCAGGATCCCAAAAATAAGCTGTGGCTCAAAACGAGTTTTTACCGGATTGTTTCTGTAGCCCACACAGGGCCGTATCCAGGGGGGAGGGATGGGTTCAGCTCCCCCCCCCCCCACCCGAAACGTTAAAAAAAACTGTTTATACAGGATTGGGGGGATACTCTGATCTATGTCTTTTTTGGTCCGACGTGCGGGCAAACCCTCCTCTCCCCCCCCCCCCCGAAATAAATTCACAAGTCTGTTTTCATGACCAATCAAAATATTTTCTGCGGATCAAAATTTCACTTTAAAGGAGTTGAGCTTAGATATCTACACAGGTTAAATACCTTGGGTTTCATCTGTCAACAAACAGTAGTTGGCAAAGTCATATCACAGCAACACGAGAGGAAGCTGCGCTGTGTGCAGACCCTGTATAGACCCTGCCATTATGGAAGTAAAGAACCTGCGAATGCATAAACACATATTTAATTCGAAAGTGCTACCTGCATTACATTATGGTGCTGAATTACGGGGTCATGAGCAGGATTCGGGTGCGAGCAAACTGTTTACCACGGTGGTGGTAAATCGTGGAATTCTATGTGTCCGGATGGAGTGTGTACTTGTCCTCTTTGCCATCTTGATGGGGATGGTCAGGATCATCTTCTTTTTAGGTACCAGAGCTTTCGCACCTAAGGGGTTCCTTATTTTCTGGGAATGGTGGGCAGCTCCTTGGTATCTTACGATCTACATCACCAAGAGTGATTGTTTATTTTGGAAATTTTGTGCAAAAAGCACTCGAATTGAGGAGTGCTGTTTCTTAGTTTGTTATTTTGTTTAGTTTCCTATGAGTTGTTTGTTTATCCTGTGTATGGCCTTTGGGTTTTTCAATACAAATATATATATATTTTGAGCGTGTTCCACCCTTCGAACAATAGTAACTTTTAGTTACTATTTTCATTTCAGCCTCGAGGAAAGTTGGGAGCACTTCTGTGACGTAATTGGCCTGATCAGCCCGTGGCACGATATTTTGCCGAAGATATAAGAATTCATTCCAGCCCTGACACCAAGAAGCCAAAATCCGTGACGTCATGCATCGTAACTGCGGTAAGTAGGGTTGAACACCCTCTTTGCGTGACAAACACTCACAAATGTTAGGGAAACAAATTTGCCGCGGAAAAACATCAGTATGTTTACTGATGTAGAATGTAAGGCCTGACGAAGAATCCTGCAAAAAGAAGGGCCGAAATATTGCCAAGTAAAAATGTCCTCTGATTGATCCGTTTAGTACAACTGAATGACGGACATACAATTTGGGAATACTGTTCTCACTATTAGGCGTTTCCGACGTATTGACCTCCGACAGCTGAACTGAAATCATGGGGTCAAACATTTTTCTTAAAAACTCTCGGTTGATCTTTATCACCTCAATGGCACCGTTCCCAATTTTTTGTCTGATTTCAAATTCAGAAGGTGTCCGAGAAAGTTCTTTTCCAGCGTGGGGTTAACGTTTCCAGTATTTACAAGTATTGCAACCGTATTTCTTGCATCATGTATTTTTCATACCAGCTTACAATAGCCTACTTGAAGAAATGACCCACGCACACAGACCTTTATCGAGTTTTCCGTGGTGGGCAAGAAGATCGAGTTGCCGTTTATTCTGATTAGTATCCACCTTAGCTGCAGCCTCAAGCTTTGAAAGAGAGAAGTTTACCGACAAGGGCCCATGGTTTTCTATTCTTTGCTTCGATTTCGAAGGCCTGTCACACTGCTTCCTCACCGTGATCATTTACCCACCCTTCTAAAAATGTCCGCCCATTGCTGGCTGAGGACAAAGTATAGGAGATCAGCACCGCCCAGTATGGCGTGACACGGCTACTTGACACTGACCCTTACCTTTTTCAACCTTACCATTAAATAGGTGTTAATCGACTTTTTCGAAGAAGGAAAATGATCCAGTTGTGAAGTTGTCAAGTCGACGAGTGGATTGATTAAGGTGAGGAAGCGACCTGACAATTCACGGTTTGGAGAATATTTGCTCTGATTGGGTAGGAGGAGGGTATTTGGCAGTCGGTAATTTCTTTTAGCTTTGAGGGGTTTCTGTTGATACGTCCATTCGATCTTAATAACATTTGTATAATTTATCACCCAATTAATGAACGAGGTGACGTCAAATTAGAAAAATCAGTAAAATAATTAAAAATCAACAAATCGGCAGTGATTTCAAATTTAAGCTATATTTCGTCGGCACCGAAGGGTTCGTGAAGGTTTATTCTCATGGTCTGTTCACGATTGTTCTTAAAATTAATCTGCCTTGGGAGAATACGGGGTCTGGTCACAGATGGGATAATGCGATCGTGAAAGGATTCGAATCTGAATCCAGGTCTAGGTACGAATCCGAATCCACCATATCATGCTGAGGATTCGAATCAGGAACCGAATCCGGATTCGAATCCGACCTTAACAAAAAAAATCGCCACGTTTAAGTTTCGTCGGCACGTCTGCTTCTATTTACATGAAAGAAATAAAGCTCTTTACAGTCTTGTCGGGCAAAACACAGAAGAAATCGAATTCTGAATGCTTTAGCCTGGCGTCGGCATTCTTGTCGGCGAATCGGGATCTTTTTTATACATAAGAAATCAAATCAGTTTCTGTGAACTTCTATCGGGCAAAGACCAAAAGTTTAAGTTTCGTCGTCAATCCGTTTTTTTTGTTTTGTTTTTAATTCACTGTCAAACAATTTTTCGTTCCGTTCCCTGTTCTCCTTGTTTTGTTTTTGGGGTTTTTTTCTGTTCGTGCGAACAGTGTTCGTACCCATAAACTGCTAACTACATGCTAACTACCCTCGCAAGTGCAATAGGCGTACTTGCTTAGTAGTGGGTCTTGATTAGCAAGAACGTTTAGACGTGGAACTTTAGTCATGGGCGAGGTCATGGGGACCTTTTTTCATGTGGAATTTTTTTTTACGTTCCTGGAGTGATGCGGACCCGCTGATTCACGCGTATCCTACCCGGCTTTAGCAACGAGGAATGCCTCTATTTTTGAAGTCCGTGTAAATAAAATTGTCCGTTTTTGTCCCATGGATACAGCAGAAAAAAGAGTAGAAAAACAGACTTCATATTTCCATATGTCCGAATGTCTCTGATGTTATGCAATTGACGCGCCTGTATTATGCGGCTCTTGGAGATGATTAAATGAAGTGCGTAGCGATCGGTCTGTCTGTCTGTCTGATATTGCCGTGCTGGCGAAGATTTTAGCACATAGGAAACCAAGGGGTCATAATATAAAAATTAGTTATAACTTACTGGATTTCCAATGTTATTGTGTGCTATCTTAACGTATCTCCGACTAAATTTAGGTCGGAATTTTTGTTATTAGTCCACTGGCTTCTTTAAGAAAGCTGATTAAAGATTTAAAATTGGTTTAGTCGGCAGATTATTGATTGATTGGTTGAGATTATTGATTGATTGGTTGACTTATTTATTTATAAAATGAAGAAGCAACTATTCGGTCGAGGTCTCGGCTAGAACCGAAACTAATAGTGTACCTTTAACTTTCTGACCTTTCTCAAAGTTCCAGATTTTACCAAACTCCAGCCTAATTATCCGTTTGATCCGGAAAAAACTGCCAGTATGGTTGAGTGTGGTTTTTTTTTACCTGATACCCCCCCCCCCCAACCCCATTCAGATTCGAAGCTATATGTTCATTAGTAAACTTCCGACTTGATGAGATCCTACTGACATTTCAAGCCCTTTAAAATATTACTCGAAAGATTCGGGTCACAACATAAACAAGAACTGAAAGCTCCTATGGCACTTGTAAGAACGGTTAGCATCTTTGTAAGATACGGTTTGCACTTAAATAATTGTCAAGGCTGGATCTCACTCCTGATATTGCTTTCATCGAAGACGGACTTGATCTAGTATTCCACTTATTCCACTCATTGACTACTGTTTCAGAACAGAAGTTTTGTCGTGCCCTGGTTCCGATTCGCAAATAACTCAATCGATGGTAGAAAATACTCTAGCTATCATAATTCTGTGCCTGAACTGGATCTGACCACACGAGATTTTCACGAGATCTCCGCAGTTATCAGAATTGGTCCGGACTTGAAAGGGAAGATCTGGGACATTAGCCCTTGCCATTTGTCAAGTTCTATTCAAATCTAGCAACCCGTTCGTAATTTATTCATGCCACTAAATTCTAGATTCTATATCACCACGATAATCGAATTGGGGAAATGATTATTTCCGAGTCGATGTGGTAGGTCCCTGATATGACTGCAAAGTTTCCTCGTCATAGATAATCTGGAAGTACCCCAAGTCGTGATCCTTAGCATTCCGGGACGGGGGCGTCCCGAGCCTTTCTTCATTGGGGGGGGGGGGGGCAAACGTGGTAAAATTGACCGAATTGTTACCTGATTTTCACCATTTTTCTAAAAACACAGCGAGTTGCCTTCAAGAAGCTCCAGTGTAAAAAGTTGCATAGTATGTACACAATCAAATATAAAGAGAAAATTTGACACGTGTTCACGCTTATCCACTCCTGTTTTTCAGGGGTATGCCGTCACTAGCCTTTTACCTTTGTGGGACGTCCAGTTTGCCAACAGAACTGGAAAATTTTGCAAACACAGAATGCCGTTGCTGCAAAGCCAGGGCAGATTAAAGCGCCACAGGCAACATTTTTTTAATCCGCCTTTTCCTGGCAACATATAACTATTTTCCATGCAAATTCTAGCCTTTACTGTCGTTCAGAAAATCCCATGCCTCAAACGTCAATTATATGACGCACCCTTCTTCTAAATAGCGAATACTGCGAAATACGGCGCAGGCGAAATTTTTGGGAAACATTGATGATCAAAGTGCCTTTTTGTGATCCTAAGACTACCTATTAAGCCCCAGAGCTGTATGCCCAAAACGTAGGGGGTACGCTGCGCCCCTCCCCCCCCCCCCTCGGGACGCCCCTGTTCTGGGAAACCCTTCCAGCTCCACGCAAAATGCCCGGTCCTGTTCTGTCAACATATCCCTAGAAAGGGTTTATGCCTATTGTCTCCACCAAGTTCCATCCCGATCCATCGGCTTTTAGTGTTTCACAAGATTTCCAGTGCCCGTTCCCAGCTCCTCCCCCCCCCCCGGCCAGTTATCGGATCTGGTCCAGACTTGAAACTGAACTTGTTCTTGAGTCTTGTCAAGTTTCATTCACATACGATTACCCGTTCCAAAGTTATGAATGTCACTAGATTTCGGATTCCCCCTCCCTAACATGCTTGCCAAGTTTCATGGTATAGCAGGCCTTGAAGTACCCTAGCTCGTGATCACCGGAATTCCGGGAAACCCTCTCCAACTCCCCCCACTGTGACACGATCCGGTCCTGTTTTGTCAATATTGTATCTAGGGCTTACGCTTGTTCTTCGCTCCAAGTTCCATCCCGATCTCTCGACTCTGAGCGTTTCACGTGATTTCCGGTGCCCCCTCCAGCCCTCCCCCCCCCCCAGTTATGGGATCCAGTCTGGATTTGGAATTGGTCATCTGAGACACTTGTTCTTCTTGACACTTTTCAAGTTTCATGCACGACGTTCCAGAGTTATGCATGTCACTAGATTCCGGATTCCCCATCCCTCCACTCCCTACACGATCGTCGGATCGGGTAAGGAACTATTTTCAAGTTAATCTGGTAGAGTACCTAAAATGTCTGCCAAGTTTCATCGTCCTAGTACATCTGGAAGTACCCCAACTCGTGATCACCGGAATTCTGGGAAACCCCCTCCGACACCCCCACTGTGACACGATCCGGTCCTGTTTTGTCAATAATTTATCTAGGGTTTATGCTTGTTCTTCTCTCCAAGGCCCATCCCGATCCCTCGAGTCTAACCATTTCATGAGATTTCCGATACCCCCTCAAGCCCCCCCCCCGCCCCCCCCCCCAGTTCTTGGATTCAGTCAGTATTTGAAAGTTAATATCTGAGACACTTGTTTCTCACACTTGTGAAGTTCCATACATGTCCGATTACTAGTTCCAAAGTTATGCATGTTCCTAGTTTCCGAATTCCCCATCCCTCAACTCCCCCCCTATGGCCGGATCGGGGAAGTGATTATTCAATCTGGTCTTGTCCCTGAAATGCCTGCCAAGAATCGTCCGATAAGCTTATGTGGAAGCGTTTCAGGAGATTTCCGGTGTCCCCCTCCAGCTCTCCCCCTCAGTTATCGGATCCCTTCTGGATTTGAAACTGAAGATCTGAGACATTCTTTCTTGACACGAGTCAAGTTTCATGTATGTCCGATTACCCGTTCCAAATTTATGCATGTTACTAGTTTACGGATTCCCCATCCTTCCATTCCCCCCGCGATGGCCGGATCAGGGAAGTGATTGTTTCCTAGTTAATCTGGTCGGGTCCCTTCTGTGCCTGCCAAGTTTCATCGTCCTAGCTTATGTGGAAGTGCCCAAACTAGCAAAACCGGGACAGACCGACAGATATTACGATCGCTGTATTGCACTTGAGTATGCTCGAGTGCCATAAAAATTGATTGACAGTTCGGGTTTTAATGATAAGCCGATCGTCTGGTCACAAATTTGAAGAGTGGACATCTGACGGAACAAAGCCGTACAAAAAACTTTTGACAAATTTGGCCCTTTCTTCTTAATATTGGGGTCCCAAAACAGAAGTAGAGTGGACCTATGATATGGTAAAAGCTGTCCGTCTGTCAGCACGATAACTCTCAAAGGGGTTGCGACTTTAGTTCAAACTTGGTGTGAGGATCCATTTGTTCGAGGTACAGGTCAAGTTCGTAGATGGGCCCGTAGGCCAATACTTAAGGTCGGGGGAGGGATTTTTAAATGAAGGGATGAAGAAAATATTTTTTTCAAGCTGATGCGATAGTCGATTTTGGGGTAAGGAGACATACTGAAAACTTCATTTTCTCACCGGACAAATAGTTCGTCCGGAATCCGGCAAAAATGAAACATCTGTTAAAAGTAAAAGCTTCATTCGAAGTTGATTAGATGTTTGATTTTGGGATGAGAAGGCATGCCGAACCCGTATATGTTATATTTTCTCGTCGGACAAATAGTTCGCCCGGATTCCGGCCAAAACCGGAAATTTTTTTAAAAGTAAAAGTTTTATCTGAAGTTGATCATAGGTTGGATGGAAGGGTAAGGAGACATGCTGATTGAGCTTTAGTTTTTTGTCCGACAAGTAGTTTGCCCGGAATCCGGCCGGAACCGGAAATTCAGTATTAGTAAGGAAGGGTTTTTTTTCTATTAACTTCATCAAAGTAGATATGACGTGTCAGGATGAACACACATGCTGAGTCCATTTCCAAACTCGTTGAAATCTGTTTCAAAATTAGGAGTCGGATGAAGACCGGATATCTACAAGACCCAATTGTCTGGATCAGATATTCAGTTTTTGGGATCCCAATGAAAACTTTTGGCCCTGTTATTATTGTCGCTCTGTTTCTTTCCGTAGAGCTCAATCCGATTCTCAATCGACGTTCAGGCTGCAAAATAACAACAAAAGAAACGACATGCTGTGACACTTCACTTATTTACTTAAAGCAGAACTCTTACTAGAAATGATCCTTTCCCTATGAAATGATTCAAAGAAAACGTTTTTGGAAATACCATTACTTTCCACCTAAATCTAGCGATTCTCTTGTTAGCACTTGTCGACTAGATCCAGCCTTCCTGGTCCCCGACGCGGCGGCTGGGCGTAAAACATTTGAAAACTGAACGTGCCTTGGTTAAAAAGTGGGAAAACTAAGCAAATAAAAGAAGTAATAAACAGAAGATTGTCTCATCTTTGTGGGTGAAAGAATTGTCATCGGAAGTTGAAGATTCCGGCAAACTTTTCGTTGGGTGAAGGGAAAACTCGGCAATGCTGAAAAAGCGCTAAAAATTCGCAGTTACGAAACGAAACAGTGAAGAAAGGTGGGAATTTTAGAAGCTTATAATTCCAAATGGGAGCTAAGTAAGTTATAAAAGGCAGAATAAGCAAGAGGGTCCTTTAAATAGTTTAGTTAAATCCAGAGATAACTGATTTCATCGATTGAACTTATTCTTTCGGATTTGTGATACCTCTATGTTCTTTGTCCCTCTATGCTTGAAATATTCATCAACTACAAAGGTAAGCCATTGCCGAAAAATATCACGTATAACGAAAAGACATATTTGCTTTCTATATCCGTGAATTTTCCGAGCTTAGCGCCCATAACACATGGAAATAGGCTTTTGTTGAAATCCAAATTCTCCAAATGTAGGTGAGTTTTCGGTTTTCGTTCAAGCAGCGCACATTCTGAACGTTATTACTAGATCCCCGGATGAAAAGATACAAAATCCCTTGGATGAACCAAAATAATCCAGTGTACACAAATATCAGATAGAAAATAAGCTGCCTTTTCAGTTAAACTTTAACTGTTCTTACCACTTTCAAGCTTGCTCCAGTAATTTGATGAAAAGCGGCATACGTGCTCAGGAGCGTGGGCCTGCCATTGTCTATAAACATTGGGACCAGGGGAATCTTTCCAAGTTTTTTTCTACCTGCGTTTGTTTCTAAGCGGGTTTTAGAAATTTCTTGTTTCTAGCGCGTATTCCGAAGGTCGTTGATCCAGATTTGGTGCATGGAGTTTTTCGAAACAAAGAATCGCCCGATTTCCAGGCTCCAGCCAATGGGAGGCGAGGATGTCACGGGTTGGCGTAAATGGCTGTATAAAAGTTGAAGGAGGGGGGCCGGTCGAGTTAGTACGCCTGCTAAGGCGGACGAAGTATTACGATGAGCCGTTTCGCCTTTGTACTCCTAGCTGTTGCCCTTGCCGGTATGTGTTTTTTCTGACAACTTTATATTTTTTTTCCGATTTGCCCCGGACCCTGCCGACGGGTTTGAAGTTTACAAGACCAGGCCGCATACTAGTTGCGTCAGGATTCGCATACTAGTTGCGTCAGGATAATTGTTGCGTTTGGACTATCTTTTTTTTTAATCAAGCGGGGGAGGGCAAAACAAGCCTCAGTAAACTTGACTGGGCATTTCGAACGAGAAGGTCCATAAATTGTGTGTTAGTGTATTATCTGTTTAGCCATTAGTTATTGACGCGTTTTGAAAATCTTAGCCACATCGGTTTTCCCGTCCGTGGTTTCAAAGAATAAATGAGCTTACTTACTAAAAACTGAACATTTTCCATTTGGTTTCTGCCAGTAGTCTACTACGATCTGTCGGTTTTACCTGCGTTTGTAACATGAGTGACTTTAATTAATCTTTTATTGATTGAATTTCTCATTCCGCTTCTTTTACGATTTCTTGGAGGACTTTTCTCATTGTTGCCATTTATGTTGTTTTTCTACTTCTCTTTTTTCATATATTCCGTCTTTTTATGCAGCTCTTTGTTTATAACGGGTAAAAAAAAATAATTATACGCCTCAGACTGGTCCAATCTCATGTAGTAGTATCCAGTAGCCAGTAGCATACTGTCTTGCCATAGTAGCATCCAGTCTTGCTAATAGTAGCATGCAGTAGTATGCAGTAACACGGTAGCCTTGAAGTAGAAGCATCTAGTAGCATCAGTTAGTACTGCATGCTACTTTTTCGTACAGCTTCGTACTACTATTTTGAGATCGGGTAGATAGATAATTTCAACGAGACAAATCAAACTAAGAAATTTAACGTCATTTTTAAATGCGACTGGCAACCTGTAGTGATTGCACACTGTCAGAAGTTTCATAGCAGATAACACAAGGATGCGCGGTTTCAACAGATAATGCGCAACAGATAACACTCCGGATGTTGTCTTTTGTGTTTCAAAATGTTATCCATAATAAGCGTTACCATCAGGAAGAGCCGAAAAACCGCCAAAAAGCAGCTGCTGAGTTTTCCGACATCATGACGATAAAGAATAAAGTCTGTAGATGCTTTTTTTGCTCTTCCTAACAAAGCTTGTTATGCATAACATTTCATGCATAACGTTTTCAAACACAACAGATAACATCCCAAGTGTTATCTGTTACACATTGTCTGTTGAAACCGCGCATCTGTTATCTTTTATGAAACTTCTAACAGTGCAGGTTTTGTTCTCTAGCCACAGCCTGACGAGGACCCTTGCCAAGAAGGGTCGAAGTATCGATGAAGAATGCCTTAACCGCATTTTCCGTTTTGAGTAACTGTCATATATGATTCCCAGTCAGCTTTGGCTGAAGAATTATTTGTGCCACAAGTATGTCTAGCGCATTTATGCCAGTAGAGCCAGTAGAGCCATTTTCATGCAGCGTTTACAAGTAGCGGAAAACTTGGAAAGAATCCGTTTTTTGTGACAAGATTATGTTTAGACACAGAGGGAAAAAACTGTTTCCTCAAATCAGAAAATCTGACAAAAATAAACTCACTAGCCAACAAAAAATGTTTTGATAGCATTTATAACTTCAGTGCTGCTTTTAAAAGCTAGCTAGACTTTTTTTAGTCTTTTTTTTTACCAGCGCAGCCGACGAAATTCCTTTCAAGTAGACCGGATTCCCATTCATTCTGAAAGGAATTCTCGTCCCGCTAGACTTTTTTTCTAGTCGTCTTCGCGAACGGAATCCTTTCAAGTCGACCAGAATTCCTTTCTTCGCGACGGAATTTCTTGTCCGTGTAAAAGCTACATTAGTAAAAGGGTACCTTATCCTTTTGCTCAAAATTTTCGCTTTAAAGAATTTCAGAGAACGATGCGGGGTTTAACTTTCTTTCCTTCATTTTCAGCACCTACGGTGCGTTGTGAGGGTCTTTTCGACGACGGTCTTGAATATGTCTACGCATATAGTGGTCTCACCTCTACCGGAGTGAAAGAGCCGGCTGTGTTCGGGTCTGCATTCGGAATCCAGGGAACCCTGACCGTCCAGAGAAAAGGAGAATACGCAACACTCAAGGTAAATTCCCAGGGTTATAGAAGGGTTCTTTTAGTGTTGGGCGATGTCCCCGATGAAAAACGTGTAGCCTGCATAGTTGGATGATAGTTGTACGAAATAGTTGCATGTATTGATATGTAATAGTAAAGAACAATGTGCCTGAGACTGGGCCAATCTTAAGCAGTGGTATCCAGTCATCCTGTTTTGCTATAGTAGCATCCAGTCTTTTTAATGGTAGCATGCAGTATCAAGGTAGCCTTGACATAGAAGCATGTACTAGCATCAGTTTGTACTGCATGCTACTTTTTCATACAACTTACTTTTTTGAGATTCATTTTTCATCGGGTCCGAAATCGATACACTCGGTATATCAGACGAAATATCGACATCGAACCGAAATGCTGAAAATTTTGTTTGGATTCAACTGTATTCACTATCTATCGTACTATCTGACTATGTCTACTCTTTACACTCTCGAAGCTGGACCAATATATTTTCGTAATGGATTTTTTAAATAATTCGAGGTTCTTCCCAAAAGTAACGCTCTTTGAAGAAGGGCTTGGACTACAACTTTTGTTCTTCAGTTTGAACGAAACGAGAGGTATGATGGCAAAAATGGTCCCGAAATATCGGCATCGAATATCGAAAGTGAACATATCGAAATATCGAAAAATCAATAATGCTTAACACAAGGTTCTTGTCGTCAATGTCATAGGGGATTCAGTTGATGACATGGACAAAGACTGGGTCCTGTCGGCTCTACCTCAACGGTCCCAAGGGCCCTTTCTTCGCTAGTTTAGAAGGATCACGAAGTTCGTCTCTTATCGTTCTGGCTGATGTGGACTTTGAGGGGTAGTCTAAGGCGAGGCCTAAGGCTTTAGGGGCATGATAGGTTTCTGGGATGCAAGTAAAGTCTTGGACGCTTTACTTGTTGAAATCGAAAGCTGAGAAGCACTGTACCTGGCTTCTCGTTAATTTCCATGTGGGGTTCTTGACAGTAGAAGACATATTCCTCAAACGAACTTGGTCATCCCTCTTATATTCATTTCTTATCATTATGTCTTTTTTTTAAATCAAGCCTTGTTTCTGTCAGGATTTTCAAAGTAAAAAACAGCTAAAAAGAATTAAAAAAATTTCCCTCGTGACAATGCGCAAAAAAGACGAACAAAAAAAACACACAAATTAGATCTCGAAACCTCGCCTTCTCATCATCGAAAAACACAACCACCATAAAACCGGAATCCCCCCCCCCCCCATAGAAAGACACAACCAACTCCCTTCTTCTTTGTATTTTTATGAAGACTGTTGCATTCCCCTAAGCTTCATATAGGCTATACTACATTTTGTCTTACTGCCAGGAACCCAGGAGACACCTGTAAGGGCTGTTATTTTCGAGCACGTTGTGTATTTTGGCGTTCTACCCCATTTGGCAGGCATCTCTTTTTTCGTGTGTCGTTGTTGACACTCTCATTTCTCTGTTTTGACATCTAATTTACATCATGCGTACGTGATCTTCTTGTTATCGTTTCTGTCGGCTTAGAAACAGAACCGGTTTCGAGGAAAAAGACCCACGGGTCCTATTTCTTTCTCTGTGACGCAACACCACCAGGGGACAAGTTCCGAAGGGGTGGAAGCTCGTATGGAGGAACGATTCAGTCGCCATGCTTTATTTGTCCATTCCGTTTGCTGTAATTTCGAACCTGAAACTACGTAGCTCACACTACCAATTACCTCGCAAACGTAGTTTGACTATACGACCGGAGTTTCGAAACAAGAACTCAATAACACAACAAACTTTGACGAAAGAGAAGTGAATCCAAAAAGCGCAACTTATGTGTTTAATTACATTTCTTCAGCAGTAAAAGAGTGTTAACCCCCACGAGGATAAGAGTGTGCAATACCGTTCAGTTTTAGAATGAGGGCTTCTGTTTTATGTTCAGTTACTTATGGATCTATTTTACTACCTCTAAGTGACGTGTGCTGATAGAGGTCAATCCCGCAATCCGCTTCGAGCACTGAACTAGTAGAAGACCAAATGCGCAATTAAGCGAAAGTAGTGTTTTTATTTATTTTTTTAGTAGTTTGAGATACAAAAATGATAAAATTACCAAATTTTGTGATAAATCCCCACCCGTGGCCATCCTGCTCACACATCGACAGCGTGCTCTACTCTAGATGACTAACTCTTCGTGTCGATGAAGGGTCGCCGTGTGCCTAGCGAAGAACCAGTAACGTCACTACGCGACACGCAACAAACATTATTGATTGGTTGACATAGGATTTGAATCAAGTTTGAGGATTCGTTTGAGTGACTTTCTCGTTCTTCCCGAGGTTCATTGGCGTGCTTCGGACTTAGTAGGTATTCCAGAACAGCTGCAAAATTCCAGATTCCCAGATGTCCGAGGCTTCCGCATAGTCAAGCCAACCCTTCCAGATTTTCATGATAATGATGACAGCGAACTTTGCTATTCTTCAATATTTCCTAGATTTCCCCTTCGCACTTCATATCTCTCTTAAAGCCAGGCTTCACCCCCCAGATTCTCAGACGTCCGGGGCTTCCGCACAGTCAAGCCAACCCTTCCAGATTTTCATGATAATGATGACAGCTAAATTTGCTGTTCTTCAAAATTTCCTAAATGCGCAATTAAGCGCAATTAATGCGCAATTAAGCGAAAGTAGTGTTTTTTTTTTTTTTTCAGTAGTTTGAGATACAAAAATAATAAAATTACCAAATTTTGTGATAAATCCCCACCCGTGGCCATCCTGCTCACACATCGACAGCGTGCTATACTCTAGATGACTAACTCTTCGTGTCGATGAAGGGTCGCCGTGAGCCTAGCGAAGAACCAGAAACGTCACTACGCGACACACAACAAACATTATTGATTGGTTGACATAGGATTTGAATCAAGTTTGAGGATTCGTTTGAGTGACTTTCTCGTTCTTCCCGAGGTTCATTGGCGTGCCTCGGACTTAGTCGGTATTCCAGAAGAGCTGCAAAATTCCAGATTCCCAGATGTCCGAGCCTTCCGCATAGTCAAGCCAACCCTTCCATATTTTCATGATAATGATGACAGCGAACTTTGCTATTCTTCAACATTTCCTAGATTTCCCCTTCGCACTTCATATCTCTCTTAAAGCCAGGCTTCACCTTCCAGATTCCCAGACGTCCGGGGCTTCCGCACAGTCAAGCCAACCCTTCCAGATTTTCATGATAATGATGACAGCTAAATTTGCTGTTCTTCAGAATTTCCTAGATGTCCCCTTTATTTCAAATATCTCTTGCATCCCAGTCACAGCTGTCAATCACTTTCCCTTTTCTTCCCCCATTAGCATATTTTTAGTGTCTCTCGAACGGGTTGCCTCTATGGCACCTTCCAGACATCAGGAATCTGGGGTGTCCAACACCCCGGACGTCCAGACATTTCTGGCCTGGCTTCATCTTCCAGCTCCGTCTCGACGAAAACTGCTGTATGGAATCCAGACGGAAAATCTGGAAGGTGAAGCCTCGCTTTTAGCGACATGTTGACGATTCGAGCTCTAGCCATCTGTTAGGATTGTTCTTAAATTACTTCGTTTCTTCCAGCTTGATGGCGTTACTTTCGCGCTCGGAAACGGACCCGAGGAGTTGCTCCGCCAGGCCAAATACCTAAAGAAGCCCGAGATGGTCGCAACCCTTGAGAAGCCTTTCCGTGTCAAGTACAGCCAGGGAAAGGTAATTTACTTACCCATTTTTTGTCATTTAATCCTCTTCCTTTTTTTTAAGCCATTTACGTTCCTTAAAGCACCAAAGTCAGGAATAGCGTCTATATTTCTGTGGACCCTTAGTATCCTAGCCTTCGCCTGTTTTCCTTCAGAGTCTTGCCGTAGGAGAATCCACATTGTTATTATTCATATTAATATTGATTTCCTACCATCATAATGCAACAATGTACAGATGGAGTAAGTAAAAAGAAAGGACACAAAAGGAAAGAAGGAAGAACATGAATAACAATAGAAACAAACTTGCAGTATGGAATAAATCAGTGAATAATTATAATGTTAGCGAAAACCTTTTGTGATTGGACTAAGTGTGTGCCACGCCTTAATTTATCGAAGCTTGCTAAGAACCGAGTGAATGATTCTGTTGACAGATTAGAGGAAATGGATTAACCCCATTGCTGGGATCAGTCGTGTTTTTAAAGATTTTCAAGAGCCCTGATAAAAAAAATAAAAAAATGGAGTTCCTTGCCATTCCTGGTTCAGATTTTCAGGTCAGAGTTGGTGGAAGTGGGCGCACATCATTTTCAAAACACAAAATTGCTCGTAACAAGAAAAGTGTACATTTTTTTCCCTTTCTCGATTTTTTCATGTAAAGTCTTAAACCTAGTGAAAATTTTAAGAGATTTAAGTTAACTTAAATAGCCCTGTTTCTGAATGCTAGTAGATGGCTGCGAGGTCAAGTTAGGGATAAGAATAAAGGCTCGCTGAAGTTTACAAGAATTGTCATCGGTTGTAAATTAACCCCTTTCCCCCGCATTTACATTATTTCGACTTTCAGATTGTCAGCTTTGAGACCACCGCTGATGACCCCTTCTGGTCCGTATCCCTCAAGAAGGGTCTCGCTTCCCCCCTTCAGATGGACGTCACCCCAGGAAACGACTTCGGCAAGGGAGAGAACGCCTACACCAGGGTCCTTGAGGTAACCCCTCCTTCTATTACACAGATAAAATGTGTCCACTCGTAACATCGTTTTTGTTGAGACTGCATGAGTAATGCCAAGTCTTGCGTTTGAGTGTCGCCTCAGATACTCGTCGGGCAAGCGTATTAACAGTCGAAGAAATTGAACGAATGAATGAATTTTATTACGTGATTTAGCCTTACGGCATTTCACAACTAACAAAGGAACAAAACTAAACATCTAAAATAAACTACAAATCACATAATTTTGTACAAACAATCTCAAAAGAAAAGGAAAACAAACTAAACATTACACACTGTAAATTCCATTATCTTACATAAAAAAGCCACAGATTTTTAAATCATTTTGAAATCAAATCATAATTCCAAATGCAAACGTTTAGTTTTCCTAATGTATTCCAACAAAACATTTCTAACGTTCTCCTTCCTGAGTCGCCAAAACCCTGAATAGCAAACGGTTTCTAATAATGTCGTTTCCTAGAACACCATCGCTGGTAACTGCCAGACTACCTACTCCTTCGGAGCCACCGATGCCCTCGGCAAGGGCTTCAACCTCATCAAGCAGCGCACGTCTGCTGACTGCGCCAACTTCCCCGTCGTTGCCGCCGGCACTTTCAATGGCTTCACTTGCGACAGAAAGCCAAAGGACTCCGTTCTTGGAACCACCCATTTGTACTACGAGCTCCAGAAGAACTCCAAGGGACAGTTCAAGGCCGGTCTCATCAACACCTTTGGCTACACTGTATTCCATCTGTTCCAGCCTAACGGTGTCCCATTGTACAACTTCGCCAAGTAAGTACCGCCTGGAACCCACTTGGTGTCGATCGTCCTATTCATTCAATCGATCATTAATTCTAAAAAACGTACCCGGAAGAAGCTGATGATTCTTTTCTCGTTGTTGAAAAAAAAGAAAACATGTAAAATGTACTGTTAAACATGAATATTAAAATTTGAAGTTTATCGTATCGATCATGAAAGCTTGTCCAATAAATTGTAACTGAAATGAACTAACATCCCGATTGTTGGTGGAAACTGGTGAAGGACTGATGAACTGTATCAACTTTCAATCCGGAAAATCCAGGCTCAAACTAATTACGAAGTTCTTTCTTGAATGTGGTTAGAAAGACAGATCAAATTTAATTTCCAAAGTTGCCGATCGGAATTTTGCGAAACAAACCGGAAAAAAGCGATGATTCCTCCAATACTTTATTCAGCATGTCAGCTCCTTTCTTTTCCAACTTGGTATTCCTTTACAACAAACCATTATTTACTATGTTTTAAACAGTTAGCAGTGTATACAGTTATCTTGTCCTCTGGAAATCTGCTGGGTTTCTCAAGATTTCCCGTCTCGGCTGTTCAGTCTCTTTCGATCGCCAGTGGTGTTGATGCATCGTAAGAACTTTTTAACCAGTATTTCTGGCCGATGTTCTCCTCGGAAACAATAAGTGGGAGCCTGATCCGCCTAGGAAAGAGCAAAGACGGATGTTGAAAAAATCAGCGTAATGGCGTTAGGATGAATAAAACTGACATCTTGGAAATGGGATTTGATAGAACGATAGGGGCAGAGGGAAGTACAGTAGAGGTATGCTTATGTGAACGTTTGTTGACATTGGACTTTGCCATTTTAATGGACTTGCTGTGTCTAAAGCTAACTAGTTAGCCAAAGTAGGTAATTAAAGGCATCTGAAAACTTGTTGAATTTTGGATCTTCATTCTACCATTTAGCCCAAAACTGCACTGTTCACATTGAAGTAAATATTCACATAAACATACCTCAACTCCCGATGAACAATTTAGCTCAAAATAGTAGTATGAAGTTGTATGAAAAAGTAGCGTGCAGTACGAACTGATCCTACTACATGCTTCTATGTCAAGGCTACCGTGTTACTGCATTCTACTGCATGCTATTATTAGCGAGACAGGATGCTACTAGATACTACTGCTTAAGATTGGCCCAATCTAAGGCCCATCAAATGATAGTATTCTGTACTATTACATATCATTACATGCAACTTTTTCGTACAACTATCATACAACTACGCAGGATACACATTTTTCATCGGCCTGTATTAGGGTCCCCCCTTCATTCGTCTATGCACTACCGGAAGAGCATTCACCCGTGAAAGACGGTTCTTGGAAATTGCAAGCATTACTTTTTGGTGTTATCTGGAGTCAAACCTCGTCTGACTGGACTGGACAGTTGTAGGCTTGACGACAACCTTTGCTCCGACCGATAAAATGCGACCAACCTTTAACCGGTGGAAAATCTATACGAATAACCAGACGGCACATGGTCTGGATACCATAGATAAGCGAAGCTTGGGATTTCCTGCATCTGTTACAGCAGTCCCATTTTTTTTTTAAACCCGCGTAGTATCTTTGTTTTCAATACTTGTTACTTTTGGGCTATGGCACCCCGATGAAAAATTATCTCAAAATAGTAGTATGAAGTTGTACGAAAAATTAGCATGCAGTAGCAACTGATGCTACCGCATGCTACTATAGCAAGACTGGATGCCACTGGAGCAAGGCGGGATGCTACTGAATACTACTGCTTAAGATTAGCCGAGTGCGAGGCACATTAAATTAAAGTATTCTGTACATACTGCCTATCAATACATGCAACTTTTTCGTACAACTACCATATAGCTACACAGGCTATACATTTTTCATCGGGGCCGCCTTATTGACGTGTAACCTAACTGGCGTGACTCGTCTCTTCGGTTGGCTCCTCAACTTACAAATAAATAAATAATGGTTTATGTAATTTTTAGTTGTAATTTTCCGTCTTAAAGCCTCATTGGGAAAGGACTTTTTTAACTTTTCACGCTCACACCAGAACTGTTGGCGTGGTTCCTGTAAATGTAGGCGTGGCTTAGTACAAGTCCAGTCACGATCGACGTCACTCACTGCGTGGCCTCAGCGTGAGAATCTGCAGAGCAAAAGAACACTAGGGACTGTAGGGAGTAGCGCCAAGACTTGACAAAATTGACACGCACTCGAATAGCAGCGATAATAGCACCATTAGCGATAGAGAACGTCCCTACTGAAACTCAGTTAGTCGTTCACCAGCGCTGCTTTCGATAACTTGATATTCTGGATACAGCAGAAAATGATACAGTAACCATTGGTTCCTTGATGTTTGCAGATTGCTTTACTAGAAATTTCTTTCCCCCATTTCTCGCTTTAAATGCCGCAAGCGTGATGTGCGGCGCTACGAGTATGTCCGTTTGCAGAGCATGGGAAGCATAGGTCTTGGCGCTACTCGCTAGTGTTATTTTGCTCTTGGAATCTGTATCTGCGGTAATTGGACCGGACCTGTTTTGAATGTAAATGCGCGCAAACGAAACTCGCGAAGGAAGTTGTTTTGAAAACTGAAGCTTCAAAGTTTAACTGACAAGCATATCTTGGATTTGAATAGACTGCGTTATTTCGACATGCTTTTTTTTCATTTTGGGCCCTAGCAGTGAAGTTCGAAATATTTAGGCCACGGTTGTCCGCCAAAACAAAGTTCATCCAGACTCGGAGAATTGGTTTCAGCAAAAGCCGCGTTTCAAGGATCAGTGAAGTAAATGCAGTTCGAGATCTGATGAAAGCCCGCTATTGCTTGTTACCTCAAAATATTTATTTTTCGGCTGTCGTTTACGGTTTTAGTGGTTGAATCTTCCAAGCATATGGTAAAATCAAAGAAACAAATCAAAAAAAAAATTCATTCGATGAATATCGATTAGCTGAATAGTGAAGCAACGAAGCAAAGTATTTTCATCGGTTCTTCAAACCTTTTAAAGTGAAGAAGTGATTGGTAACTAGATTTTATTATTTCTGCCCTTTCAGTACAGCGGATATGAACCTCTTCCCTCTCGGTTCCCCAGACCTCCGGCAGTGGTAATTTTATTTATTTCTTGCAGCTCAACTTTCTTCCTGAAGAAATCCGGCGCCATCAGCAAGCCGCTCGACGCCGTTGCCGGCACACCAAGCGACCTTACCTTCGCCTTCCGTGCCACACCTCCCGGTGTTCAGGATGACATTGACCTGACCAAGTCCGACCTTCTGTTCTACAGCCCTGAGGAACCCAGGTCACAGAAGCTACTCCAGACAAAGGTTTGTGATAACAGCTATGGTTTCTGGTCCTTCCGTTACTTTCTTTGAACCCTGATGGGTCTGTCTATTCCAGTTTATGCTCTTGACCATTTTTCCGCTTTCCATCTAGGAAGAATATTTTTAGACCCAGATTCTCCATTTTTCTATGATTATTTTTTTGTTGTGCAATCGCGTCACGTCGTTACTGAGATCTCACTGCGATTATCCCATGTCTTTCTTTGAACTGCAATATTTCCCTTTCCTATCCAGTGCGTAATAAAATTTCGTTCCGTGATTCACAGTACCAAGTTGAAACTGGCGGTCGTAACGGTTCAATTTTTTCTTAGCTTACGGAAAACATCGAGAAGCTCGTCTCTGCCCTCAGCGCTAGTGCTGTTGACAAGAAAGTCATCGAAGACCAGACCTTGTTCGAGTCCTTTGAGAACGTCATGGGTCTTGATACCAAGACCTTCAAGGCCGTCTGGGAATCAGTGAAGGGAAACCCTGAACAGAGGTAAGAGTAAACAGATGGTGGATAGTTTTACCTTGCAACCAATCAGAAGCTACCACTACCTAGGCGCATGTTTCTTCATGCCGGAATTCTAGATTGCTTTCCAAAGAAATTATTAATCATCATGATAAAAGGAGGAGCCAACTCTTTATCCGGGTAGTTACTACCTCTTTGGAACGACAAGAATAGCAGTGCCGACTGACATCACCATACTGCTGGGATTTCCTGCTGAACAGATAGTTATTATCACTCATGCTGCCCCAGACCATCATAAGTAAATAGTACCGATTGTCATTCCAGAACGAAAATGATGATGAGTAAGGAGCTAATTTTCTTACCATGCCGAACGGTGGAACGATAATAATGGGATCGACTAAAAAGAGGCACGGCATGACACAGGAGGCACGAGTAATAAATAGAGATTAGCAAGTAGTAGAAATAGACAAGTAAGTGAGAGTTCGTAACTACAGAACCTAAAAGAAGGCACGTTAGATCATTGTTCCTGCCCCTCACTCAGAAGCCTGAAAGGGCCCTTTTAGTTTTCGTGCCTCTTTTTAGTAGTCGTGCCTCCTACACTATATCGTGCCGTGCCGTTCCTCTTTTTAGTCGATCCCGAAAATAATAACAGAATCGTAACGATCTTAAAACAAATTCTTCCAAACAGCTTAAAGCTAGAGCAGATGAATAAAATACTTAAGAAATACACAAAAACGGCAACAAATTAATTAAGGTGCTTTACAAGGAAATAAATGATGGAATGAAACTGTGTGATCCAACTGTAAAATCTAACGATTGATTTTCGTAAGAAAATTTTGCTGTCAGTCAGATTGCGGCACCTCCGTCCCGAACAACTTCCCGAACCGACTTGCTCAACAAGACATTCAAATTCATTTAAGCCGTTTCCAGTACTAAGTACTTCCCGTCAACCCCACTCGTTCTCACCCCTTGTTACTAATTACTTCAACAACCAATGAAATTTCGCGTTTGCCGTTTATTCAGTTCATTTGTGCCCTTTGTGCCTTTTGGTATTGTGGTAATTTTCCCTTGAAACCTTGACCTTACTGATAAAACTTGTATGTTTTCTGTTTTATTTCGTTTTGTTTTTTTATGTTGTAGGCTACAGTTCTGACGGCATTTTCCGTCTTTTCAGGAAGATCTTCTTCGACCTTGCCGCCCAGTCTGGTGCCAACTCTGCCGCTATCTGGATCAAGGAAGCCATCGTCAAGGGCGAATTCAATGACCAGGAGACCCGCCGTGCCTTGGCCGATTTCCCCTTCCACGTCCGCCACCCCACTGAGAAGCTCCTTGCCGAATTCGAGGTGAGCAGTCTTTACCAAACTGCAACGACAACACCACACAAATCAATAGGTTGCCGTCAAAAGAGTCCAAGACTTGTGAAACTATCTTCACTTTGTCCCAGATCAACTTTTTGAATTCTCTTTTACGCCCATGAAGTTTGTAGAGAAATCCATTCCTGTGCCGAACAAGCTACAGATCACGCAAGCTGACCAAGCATTGCTTTCTTGCGAGCCGGTTAAAGAAACGACTCTGCTCACAAATTGGTGCCTAGGACTAAGAGCGGGTTTCAGCTTATGAAAAGAGGAAATGCTGAGCAATTATTACCAGATTTTGGGCTAATTTTGATAAATTAGCATGCGTCCACCTCCATATTTGCAACTAGCATGTATAGAATTATAATTTATCATTATCCTTATTACTGCCATTACCATTGTTATTTGTAGTCCGCTTGCACATGCTGGCGGTTAATCGGTGCTCATCGACACTTCGCTCACTGAGAGGATTCAGGTTCGAAAAGCAGAAGTTTTGGAGATACGGGGTATCGATACCTGTGCCTCACATGCTAACCGAGCGCCAGCGCTCTACCATTGGAGCTACACTGTGATCTATTTCATTCTTTTCATGCTTAATTTTTGTTTTCCAGGCCTTCCTCAAGAAGTCACCTTTCAAGGACGCTGGCAAGAGCTCCAAGAACGAGCGTGCCTACCTCTTCAGTCTTGGTCACCTCGCCAACAAGGTCTGCCGCACCGGAAAGTGCAAGGAGGAGACCACCAACCGCATCGGCAAGGCTCTCTTCGACCGCTTCAAGAGCGCTACCGATTATGAGGACCAGGTCACCTACATCATGGCCTTGAGGAACTTCGGAAACGCTGCCGCTCTTGAGAAGTTGATACCCTTCACCAAGCCCAGCATCAACCGCTCCCTCCGTCTTCACACCATCTACTCCCTATTGCCAATGGCCTACACTAGCCGCGATAAGGTAGGTGAAAGCTGTGCCAGTCATACACTTCAGTGCTGTGTAGCCCGAGAACTCTCATGTCTCACATCATACGGCTGAACAGGGATATTTGTTTCTCCTTTTAGAATCCATCACAAATCACATCACATGTTACGACAATTTGAAATTTTCTGCCGACCAAGCACGGAGTGTCCCCTACTGCCTGGAGATTCTTTGGTTTTGAAAAAAACTAAAAAACTACAGTTGGAAAAGCGACAGCGCGGGCAATTACAAAGCTCCCTATTCCTCAGATTTGCAACAAAATTTGAATCGTAGACACTGTTTTTGACTTTAAGGCACACACGAAAGTTTCGAGTCCTTCCAATAAGATAGATAGATAAATATTTTTATCCGCCAAAAACTGATCATGGCTCACGCCAAATTTGTTCGGTATAGTCATGTATATAAATGAACACACACATAATAGGCCTACGCATATACGGCTAAAACGGTCATAAATAACATGATAAATTTAAACTAGCAGCTCAGCTTATGCTTCGTTATACAACTTTAAAAAAGAAGGGACAAAGCCAAGCCCAGCCCTGCCAAAAGCCAAGCCCTCGATTCCACGCTGATATCTACGTCTATTTCACAACGATAATAAAGTTATGTAAAGGCTCGAAGGTTTTCGCCTCCAAAGAACTCGGGTCACAACGGTCATACTCACCAGAGTTAAGAATCTCATCTATAATAAACTTCAAAGTATTACGTTTTTCAACTTATTTCCTCTTTGCTTTGTTCGGTGTCTTGGTCCTGGATTAATAAAATAATATATGGATGAAAGTGTCTATATTATTCATTTCCTGCTCAAAATAAATGAGCAACGTATTGACCAAGACAATTTTGACAGTTTTTCTAGTCTCTGAACTATTGATCGAAGACGTCATGTGGGCGATGTACAGGATGAAGGGGTATTTAGTTAAATATAAAATTTAGCCAAGCTACCAAGACATAATACAAGAACAAAAACAAGGTTTCGGGGGTGGGGGGATTGTTGATTAGCCCTTTAAAATGTTATGCTAGGGAAAAACTGAGGTTGTGCCCAAGCCTGCAATACAAAGGATATTACATCTACTTCTACTCTCACCTTCTACATGCTCAGTTCGGGACAAGTTAACGCAGGTATCACCCATTAGCAACGAGCTATATACAGGTTCTGTCGGCTGGTTGATAAGAGTGGATGTCCGCGATATGCGATCCCGTTTTCAGAAGTTTCATAACAGATAACACAAGGATGCGGGGTTTCAATAGATACGGATAACACTTCGGATGTTGTCTGTTCTGTTTCAAAATGTTATGCATAATAAGCGTTACCATCAGGAAGAGCCGAAAAACCGCCAAAAAGCATCTGCTGAGTCCGACATCATGACGATAAAGAATAAAGTCAGTAGATGCTTTTTTGGCTGTTTTTTGGCTCTACCTAGCAAAGCTTGTTATGCATAACATTTTCAAACACAAAAGATAACATCCCAAGTGTTATCTGTTACACATTGTCTGTTAAAACCGCGCATCCTTGTGTTATCTGTTCTGAAACTTCAGACAGTGTTGTTCCTCCCCCAAGGTACCCTTCACTGCCGTTCCCCTTTTTGATCGATCCGAACTGAAGGGGGAGACTGCCAGTCGGCAAGTTTTCATTCGGCAATTCCCATTAGATCAGTCAGAACAGGGCAACTTAGTGAACGGTTAGTCCCCACTGAACACGCGTGTTTTCGGCAATCCTGCCAAAGGCAAGTCGGCTGTAAAAGATTAGGCAAATACCAATGCGGTAAATTCGGCGGAAGGTGGTAGAGATAATAGGTTAATTGCATAAAAAGGCAATATGGTCCCAAGCTCTAATATTTCCGCGCATTTATTTAGTTATATATTCGACATTCTTTTCTTTGCACAGCTCATGTCCGTCGTCATTCCCATCTACCTGAACGTCACCGAGCCAACTGAGATTCGTATCGCCGCCGTCGCAGTCATCCTCAACAGCAAGCCGAGCTTCCTTGACCTTCAGCAGATCGTCGCCGGAGTCGTCTGGGACAGGAACCCCCAGGTTGTCAACTTCATCGTTACGACATTCAGGAGCTACTCTCAGGCCAAGAACCCTTGCATTGCCCCGTTGTAAGTATGCCGGCTGTGTCAAACATGTCACGGTTTATATATGGTAGAAACACAGACGAAATAGAATTTTGTGTGCTTTTGTCGAGTTTTGTCTCATCCGCCCATCAAGTTCTTTTTGTACGCAAGAAACAAAATCCTGCAAACATTTGTCGGGCAAAACACAGAGGAAATTGAATTCTGCATGCTGTTTGCCGGGCCTCGGTATTCTCTACGGCATATCGGGTTCTTTTTATACATAAAGAATACAGTAGAAATATAATTTATATACTTTCGTCGGGCGTCGTCGACTCGTCCACACATCGGCTCGTCCACACATTTCGTAGTATTTTCTATTTGGAAGATCTGTGTTTCAATTAGTTGTATGTAGGTATAGAAGAATGTTTCCGGAAGAAAGGCAGATTAAAACATGACAGATTAAAAAAAAATCTCGCCGGTGGCGCTTATTGTAACTTGTTCTGGGTACAGTCGTTGGAAGCTTCGCTTTTTAGCCAAAGCTGAGATGAAAAGCCGAATATGTGAACTTTAATAGAAGAAATTATCAACTGATGAATTACGATTAGTTTTACACAAAATGTCGCCTGCGGCGCATTTTGTAGTATTCTCTATTTGGAAGATCGCTGTTTCATTTAGTTGGCATTTTACGACTGGCTTGGGGATTTGAAAGACGTTAATAGCTAGAACTTGTCTGGTAGGTATAGAAAGTTTTCAGAAAAAAAAGCAGATTTAAGAAGTTCGAAACACGCCAGTGAACCTCGGGAAGAACAAGAAACGTCACCCCAACGAACCCTCAGAATTGATTCAAATCCTGTGCAAACATATCAGGCACGTTTGTTGTCGTGACGTTTCTGGCTCTCCGCTGGGCACACGGCGATTCTTCATCGGTACGAAGAGTTAGTCATCAATAGTATTGTAACACTTCTTCACTAGTGGCGCATTTACACATTGCGTAAATTCCAAGCGTATTTGAAGAGCGTATTTGAAATCCGTATTTGAAATCCAAGCGTATTTGAAATCCGAGCGTATTTTACGCACGTATTTGGGCTTGAAAAGATTTCTAGCAGTACGGACATATTTGAGAAATCGGTCCGTTTTGTATCGAAGTACGTCCGTATTGCTAGAGTTCTTTTCAAGCTCCAATACGTACGTAAAATACGCACGGTTTTGAAAATACGCTCGGATTTTCCGCAGTGTGTAAACCCACCATTAACATAGACAAGTGCTATGTCAAAGCCGGAGACGCAAGGTCTATGACAAATACCCGGGCGGGATTGACCCAAAAACCTGTCGATTAAACCGGCTGAAAAGAGTTGATGATCGACAACTTAAAGAGAAAAATACCTAACAAACTGTTAGAAAAAAACATAACCAGAAGAAAACCCAAATTACCTCTAATTTATCATTTAGCCTACTATAGATTCTTGAATTCATTTATACAGAATAAGTACAGAATCAAGTTCCATTTGTATGTTCTGAAGAGACTCACCATCAATAAATGGTAGTTAAAAGCACAAACGACACTAACAATCCTTACTTTGCACTCAGTTTAGCCCCTTTAGAATCTTCACAACCATTCCCGAGCGAGTGAAATTGCAATACTTAATCCTAACAAGTAAACCGGCTCTGGGTTCTCAGCAACCCTCGGTGAATTTAGCTTTCCTCTGTTCTTGTCGACTTACATCGCCGAAATAGTAACTACCTCTGTTTTCACAGCGCCAACAAGATCAACATCCTCCTTCGCCGTATCTCCCACCTGAAGACGAAGATCAACTACAGCTCCAACCGCTACTACGACTTCGACAATGAAGATTACGGATTTGGAGGTGGAATCCAGATTGCCACCGTTTATGGTGATGAATCTCGCGTTCCCCTGCTTGCCGTTTTCCGCGTTGGCTACAGAGTCTCCGACTATAACTACATTCCTCTTGAGGTGAGTATAACACGCGCGTGTCGATTGGGGAGGTTAAAGCAGAGTAAAATGATACTAGAGGCGTACTCGCCGTTCCCCGAGGACTCCACTTGGTTGTCCCCGTTGTTAAAGGAGTCCCCGGAGACCCAAGGACGGGGAATGCTCCGATTATCATCACCATCATCAAAAAGGAGTCCCTTTCAGATTCGGAGTGGAATCAATTTTTGCTGGTGTTGAATATAAAATTAATTAAAAACAATCAGAATAAACAAAACCAAAAATAAAGTGGATTCAGACTAATTTCTTTAACTGGATTTTTTTGAACAAAATCCGTTTTGGAATTATTCCCCGTGTTCTCGCTGTTTTCTGTACGCGGAGTCGGGCTGGAGTGACTCGCTCTATTCTCGCCGTTCTCTTCGATTCCCCGAGGAGTCCTCGGGGAACGGCGAGAATACGCCATAGGAGTAAGGCCAGGACCTGACGAAATTGACACATACTCGAATAGTAGCGATACTAGCACCACTAGCGATCGGGAACATCCCTACTGAAAATTCAGTCTTTCACCAACGCTGGCTCCGATAATTTCATATTCTGAACTTTGCAAAAAAAGATACAGCCTCCATTTTTTCCTTGGTGTGTGCAGACCGCACCTTTGCTTTACTAGAAATTTCTAAAGCCGCAAGTTTGTCTCGCTTTAAATGTCGCAAGCGTAGTTGGTGGCGCTACGAGTATGGCTCGTTTGCAAAGCATGGAAAGCATAGGTCTTGGCGCTATTCGAAAGGCAAAAATCCTATTCGACAGGATTTAAGACAGGCTTCACCTTCTAGATCCCAAGATATCTGGGTCTTCCGCATGGTCAACCCCACCCTTGCGGACTTCCATGACAGTGACAATAGCTAATCCCACCATATCCATATCCACCATCATCATCTCTAACGGATCCTGTTCTAGGTTGCCATCCATCTGGAAGGTGTTGAGGACACATTCGTCAAGGTCTTCCGTCAGTTGGATCCTAAGGAGTTCAAGCTCGCCGATCTCAAGAGCATCCTTGCCAAGCTAGCCATTGCCCCAAGGACCCAGCAGCCATTCAAGCTCGAAATCGCCATCCGTTACAACCAACAGGTCGTCTTCTATCGTCACCTTGATGGTTCTAAGCTGAAGGACTATGCCGCTGCCGGAGGTAAGGGTCGCCACTGAAGATCTAATCATAAATGTTTCAAAAATTCCGCATGCGGCGCTTTTCGTAATATTCTCTATTTTGCGGAAGGGTGCATCATTTGACTGGGAGTTTAAGCCAGTTTTAGTATTAGGATTTCGAAACTTTAAAACCTGGAATCTGGATGGAAGTAGTTAAATTTGGCAGAAAAAAAATAACTTCAAAAAATCTCGGATGCGGCGCTCACTTTATGTGATCATGGGCAGTACTGACTAGACTACAGTTGTATCCGGTTTCTGGAACTTCTTAGAGTCTCGGTATTTAATCCACGGTAAATCATCGAGTTTGTAAGAGAAGCAGTGAAACTTTAGTTTACAGGGAAAAAAATGGATTTCGAAAATTTTGGCCTGTGGCGCTCGATTTATTTTAATCTTGGATATAATAGATAGAGCCTGTTACTGCAATCGTGCTCGGCAATATATTGCCGAGCACGATTTGACTTCGCCAAAATGCCGCCTAATAGTTGGCCTATCGTATTTCATGCTGCCCTTTAATGTTACTCTTCCTACGTAATCCTTTCTCTTCCCTAATTTAAAGCTCGAATTCTCAGTGTCTAGGATTCGGTAAAAATTTTGGCTCTGAACCCACCCTCCAACGAAAATGCACTTGCGACGCCCCTGTGTGCACTTATGCCCAAGGGCAGTTCTTTCTTATGTTATGTTTATTTTTCACCCATCGTACAGGAAAGTGAAAATGATGGAGTATATAAAAAGTAAAGTAGAGAAACACAGAGATAGGGACCCCAGAGGACAAATTGTACTGTTTTGTGAATGAGTGTCCAGCAATCTATTCACGTCTTTCACTTACAGCCGCCAACTACGCCGCCATGGCCAAGGAGGTCGCCGGTCTCATCCGCAACCAGTTGAGTGGAATCCTCCTCGGCAGCTACCAGTTCTCCTGGCGCCCGAATGACCTCGGTGTCCCTGTCGCCACCGGTGTCAGCACCCCGAAACACCTCATTACTAAGGATAGCTTCACCCGCGCCGAAGGCAAGCTCCCCAAGTTCAACATCGAGATGCACAGCGACCTCCGTCTCTTCTCTATGAACTACATGATCGCCTACAATCCTCTCGGGACCGCTCAGGGAGTTATCAAGTACCGTGCCTCTCGCATCCACCTCCCGCTTGATGCCGTTGTTGGAATCAACCCAGCTGATCAGGCATTGACTTTCGCGCTGAAGACACACACTGAGGAAGAGGCTGCTGTTCTGCAGATGACAGCTGGTACGGTCGTTATGCTGTACGGAAAGGACCAGAAGAAGGCGGTTGATCTTATGGCTCAGTCCTGCAAGGCCTGCAAGCCATTCGACTTGGTTACCGCCGGCAAGAAGTACTTGAGAGGTAAGACGGATGTATTTTGTTGAGTGTTATTGCTGAAACTGATACTTTTTTGACCCTAGTTGGTCGTATCCTAGTTTAAATAAAAAAAATATAAAAAATTGCCAAACGAACTTTCACAGCATTGGATTGCCGAAGTTGCCGTTTTTGTCGGGTTCATTATGATTATATAACATCTAATGAGGTGGTTATACGTAATAAGGAAATATTCAAAACATGACTGATCAAAACAAAACATTAAACAGTTTAAACATTGTGGGGAAAATGTTTGTCAGTTGTTCCAGATGTCGACGAACGAAGGTATAAAGCTCTTTTCGTAACGCTCGGGCATCGTACTGACGGTGTTCAGAACCGGAACTTTTTGTGCTTTAGCTCGAGGTAATCGAGGTTTTGGCGGGCAACATGGGCTTGGAAAATAGGTGCTCAAAACTTGGGTGGGAACGTAGATTGTCCCCGAAACTAGTGTTCAGGATGAGGCATGGTAGGCCTAGAAATCAGGATCTGGAGTCCAGGGCGAGAAGATTGGCAGACCTGTCAGTTACTGGTTGTATTCCACTGTCATTTAGAATGTGAGCTTCAACGGAATAGTTGAGTCAATCATCGGATTCGCTCTGAATGACAGTCATGCATTCTTATGCTTCTGCTCCTGCGTTCCATAAGCTCAGTTCGTCTGTAGTAAGGAATATGGAAAACTGCAAATATGAGAAAGGGAGTATTAACGAATATTAGTAGAGAGTGCAGTGATTTCCATACCCATACCTAATCATAACTGCTCGCTACCAGGATTGCGCGGCATACAATACGAGGACGTGGGAAATTTTAATTTTTGGCACTACCGGAACCCTAGCCCATTGTCGTTTGTGTCCGTGAGCTGGTCATTTTCAACCAAATAGTTTTGCTACCGGTACCTTAGCTCTCAACATATGGGTTCCGGTAGTTTATTTTCCCATGTTATTTTCTTCCGGCATCCTGGCTCTCATTCAAACTATTCGTGAGTTCTATATTCCATGTAGACACTACCGGAACACAAGCTCCAATTATATAGTTTCCGGTACCACCTACCGGCTCCCTAGCTTCTGAGTACATATTCCTTGAGACTACCGGACGAGAAGCTGGTACGATGAAGTTTCCGTGAGCTATTTCTAGTACTATGGGAACGGGAGCCAGCAGAGCCAGCACATACAAGTTTCCGTTAGTCAATGACGTCAGATACCGGAATCGTAGCTCAGACCGGCCGGAGATTGATAGCTGAGATAGTGATACAATCGGTTTTAGATGCGAAAGGTAACAAGGAAGTCGGTGCGGTGCGGGAAGTCCCTTGCAGCAAAATGTCATTTGCGAGTGAGCCACTCCGACTTTTTGGCATTTCATTTCAGGAAATCCATGTTCATATGTCCGTTACCATGAACGTATTCTATGGGTATAAATTTCGGACGAATACCCGGAGGGGAGAGGACTAGTGTTTCTTTATCTGATTCTTCCTTTTAAATATTTTTGCTTCGTCGAAGCTCAAGCTTTTTGAAGGCTCAAACACAAAGTTATTATTAGCTGGTTATAACTAAAAACCACAATCTTCCAGGTGAGATCCTCCGTGATGCCGAAAATGAGCGTCTTGGCCTCGAGTCCCACGTCGAAGTTTACAACTGCGAACGTTACAATGGCAAGTCCGCTTTCGGCCGTCTCCTCTACCAGACCTTGAAGCCCAGCGACATGAACACCGGTGGTACCCGATTCGGTTATGCCCTCATGTCCTTCATGCACCTCCGCAACTTCTTGTACTACTACCCCGCCCCAGGCGCGTGCAACATCAGAGCTGTTCTCCACCAGGCTAAGAACAACCCAGCCACCGAACTCGAACTCTCCATTGGCAGAGATTTGGTCACCCCCAAAAAGGCTGGCGTTGACTACAAATACTACAAGGTTGGTATTTTAGTTAATGCAGAAAATAATGTTGGATTTACGAGATTACAAAAGTATCCAATTCCAAGATAGTCGCTAATCGCGGGAAAGACTAAAAAACGGCTCTTAATGAACTTTGTGGTAGTTTCACCATCGTTATATTTTGATACTTTCCGGCCTCTCCCCAGCTTTAAAAGAAAATCTTGATTCCCTCCCTTCTTGTGACTACCGATTTACAAAATCTCCAAGTTTCCTACGCTCTTGATACAAAAACAGCACCTGATTTTGCATTACAAGCTTCCGGATATATCGTTGAAACTCTCGACCCTAAGTAAAAGACTCGCCACGCCACAACATCCCATCTTAGCTTCCTCGCACATCACGGCCTGTCCCTTCTTATTTAGTCAATTTTCAGTGTCTTTTTCAGATTTTGTTTTTTCCCCCTTGTTTGTACTCCGCTATCTTTCTGTTTGGCGGGTTATAAAAAGTGGATGAATGAATAAATAAAGCTAAAGTTCATAAGACTGACCTTAGGACATACTGGGAGAATCTTACCAGAACAAACAGAAGAAGGATGAGGACCAATTATTATAAATTGGCTAAATATCTGCTTGGGTTACCACCGTGGCTTTGAAACTCCGATGTCACGCGCGATTTCGGAATTATTGACACAAACATAAAGTGTGAGAGAGTAGAATGGCAATTTGCTTCACGGGCCTTTAAATATCTGGCCGAGTTTACGCTGACCCTCCTAATCATTTGATTACTAATTGTTTCTAGGCTAGTCGTGATTCATTGTGTTTTTGTACCTACTTATTTTTGTTGTTACTTTTTTTCTTTTTTGTAACTCCGTCTTGTACGGGCATAAATATAATAATAATCATAATTCCAAAATCAATTTCTGTAATTATCGGCGAGTTTGTTGATTTTTTTAGATTTCTTATAATAAATTCATTCACAAAGTACTCAACATTTCCAGGCTTGTGTAGCTTCCTGTTCTTGGGTTTGCGTCAAGACTAACCAATGATTTGTTTCAGGGTGCATTGAAACTGAAGGGAGCCGTCGCCCGCCAGTACAACGTCAAGCTTCAGATCGAAACCGCCCCCCGCAACGTCAAGTCTAAGGTCGCAGTCTTCATTGAACGCCAGCCCGCCCCAGAGGTCGGCGTCACCCGTCGTGCCACCTGCTTCGACCTCAAGACTTCCTACGCCGCCGTTCCTGAGGACATCTTTGAGTTCCCCTCCGCTCTTGAGCCATCAGTCGCTCGCGAGATCAAGTTTGCTTGGGGAGAGACCGCCAACGCTGGTGACTGTCCAGACGTCAAGGCCCCTGGTACTTCCAGCTTCACCATCGCAGGAAGCCGCGTCCTGACTGACCAGCAGAGAGATGCCGCTGCCAAGAAGGAACGTTACCCGTACAAGGAGTGTGTAGCTGACCGCACTGCTGATGGCCGTAGCGGTTCCACCACCCCCCTCACCCAGGCTTGCTTCGATGCTGTCAATGAATACGGCTCACCTCAGAACATCACGATCAATGCCGAGTACAAGCAGATCTCCAACCGAGGCATGAGACTGTTGACCCGTGCTGAGACTCTCCTCCGTACAGTACTTATGACCTACTGGGACATGCACGTTCCACACACCCATCATGCTCACGATACTACTGGCCCCAATGCCCAGAACACTGGCCACGTCGAGATGCGCGCCGTCTTCGACGATGAAGAACGTGATGTCGAGCTCCACCTTCACACCGACAAGGTCCACAATCACTTCAGCAACGTTGATGTTCTCTACAAGTACAAGACCCTTCTCCGCACAACTCGTCTCCCTGCCTATTTGACGGTTCTCTACAACTTCGGCATGGTCGGATTCTGCGATGTTGCCCCCAAGAAGACCCTTACCTTCGACAAGGTCGAGGTCGCTCACGAGAAGCTTTCCAAGTGCTGGACTCTTGCCAGTGCTGACTGCAGCGACAACCCCCGTTATGCTCTTTTCGTCAAGAAGGTCGATGAAAAGCTGCCACTTGCAGCTCGCTTCTTCGTCGGAGGCCATGCAGTCGAGCTCACCCCAGAAGGTGGCGCTCTTGGAGTCACCATCAATGGCAAGAAGATCGACGCCAAGGGTGGAGAGGAATTCAAGTTCCCAGATCCCGCTGCACCCCTCATTGTGTAAGTTTGACCACGCATTAATTTGATCATCGCATCCTTCTGCTATTTCAGCGTATTGTCCTTGGGGTTTGGCTGTCAGTCAACGGTTTGATGGATATCCATCTGACAATGAACCCGTGGCAAACTTCTGCCTCAGCCATCTATGCAGGTGCCTAGGGCCCCAGCCTCGCAAGGGTCTGCTTACATTTTTTCTAAAGTCAAAGTACGGTTAAATAAACAAATCAAGGAAAGCATTTTTTCGAAATTACCAAAAAGGGGAACAAGACTCAACTGCCCAGCGGCCCTGGATCTCTATGTCCTTGCCTGCAGAGAACATTTCCATATCTTTTTGTGCTAATTTGCGGGTTAGAGAACAACTGTCAATAACTGATTAAAAAAATTGTTAGCTGAAAATTATTCGGAATATAACACAAAAATTAGTGTTCGACATAAAAATCCTTCAAGTATCAAAAGGCGTATTCTCGCCGTTCCCCAAGGAATAGTGGGAGCCACTCCACGCGGACTCCGCGTACTAAAACAGCGAGGAATGCTTCCAAAATAGATTTTGTTCGAAAAAAGGATATGCAGTTGCCGAAATTAGTCTGGATCCACTTTATTTTTAATTTTGTTATTCTGATTGTTTTTAAATAATTTTACATTGTACCAACACCAGCAAAAATTGATTCCCCTCCGAATCTGAAAGGGAGTCCTTGTTGGTGATGGTGATGATAATCGGAGCATTCCCCGTCCGTGGGGACTCGTGAGAATACGGTGAGTCCGACAAACAAAAACGCAGGGACTCCTCAAGTGGAGTCCTGGGGGAAAGGCGAGAATACGCCTAAAGAGTCCCTGCACAGCCCGTACGCATTACGTGTTTCCTTCGGATGAGGGTCTACCTCTTCACTCCTGGACGGCAACATGGTCTTAGAATGTCCTACCTATTTCTAGCGTCTCTCGTCTTGCCAACCGCATCATGGTCAGAGCCGAGACCCAGCGAGTCACTGTCCGTTACACCGGAGATGACGTCGACATCTTCGTACCTGCAACTTACAAATCCGCTACCTGTGGTCTTTGCGGAGACTTCAACGGTCAGCCCGACCGCGAGTTCCAGTCTCCAAGCGGCTGCGTTTTGGCTACCGGCCAAGACGTTGCAAACGCCTACGTACTGGCTGATGGCTGCTCCGCCAAGGTCGCTGCCCCAGTCTGTGTCGACAAGACCTCCGGTGGTAAGTGAAGCTACTATTCCCTACTTGCTCAAACGGATTATTTGGAAGATGGTTTTGTCCATCGTGACTTGTGGATTCTAACAAAGCGCCTCTAGCGGATTAAAAGTACGTAGAATTATGCATTTTGTTCCACTCTTTAAAGGACCCTCTTGCTTATTCTGGCTTTTATATCGTCGCTAGCTCCCTTGTGGGATTATAAGCTTCTGAAATCCCCGCCTTTCGCCAGGCCAGTGTTGCCATTCACGCAGCGCAAACTTCGCCGAAAGCTTCAATATCCGCAAACAGCTCTTTCACACATAAGGACATAAGAAGCTTCAAAGTATTGTTTTTCATTTGGAAGACATGGTAGACCATCAGTTCTAACTTCTGTCTTAGACTTTATTTTTATTTTAGAAGCTTTCAGTTTTTAAATAGTTCGCGTCCAGCCGGAAAACAGGAAGGCTGGATAAAGTTGAGAAGCGCTAACAAGACAATTGCTAATTTGACGGTGCAATGGTATTTTCGAAACCACTGTTTCTGAGTTACTTCATCGTGAAAACATCATTTCTAGTAGCAGTTGTGCTTTCAGTGTAGACCTGCATGCTGTTTCGATATAGGCTTGCCTGAAGGAACTGCCCAAGTTCCTAAGATTGACGGGAAAACTGGACAGCTTTTAAATATCGAAGAATGTGATGAAAAGTATTATACTGAGTGGCGTTTCCATCAACTGCGTGATGGCTTACCATCAACTGTTAATTTTAGGGGATTGAGACAGTAGGTCAAATTTTTGGCCTGTCGCTGTCCCACATAAAAAAATGTGCTGAACTGGAAAACGGCAGGTTGTATCTCCGCGATCATCTTCTACCTGAACAGGTTCTTTTACAGTCGGTAGATGACACCGCCGACATAGGTTTCGTCGGTGAGTAAAGCGTGTTAGGTCCGCGCATAGGAGAGTAGTTCGCAAGAGATATAATCTGACTTGTCATTATTTTCTAGGTTCTGGCAAGGACAAGGCTGGCATCGCTGGCTTCGTAGATCTCTACACTCCACGCCAGTAAAAGTAGACCAGCAAGTACAACTCGAACAGTGATTAGGTACTGTTCCTATTCACGTTACTACCAACCCAGTGAGCTTTTATACGGAAGTTTTTGTAATTAGTAGAATTTGAATACCGACTTTTGAAATGAATAAACAAAAATGTATTTCACTCCGTTTCTTGTAGAGCTCGCTAGGGGTCCCGTACAAAATGTATTGTGGCAGCAGAGTACCCTGCCTGTACACGATATCATGTCCTGCAACCCAGTCCGCCACAAATTCACAGAGTGTGGGCAATAGATTGAACACGGCCAGTACATCTGTGTTGAAGGTTTTGACGCATTTGGAAATCCGATTTACGTCCTTCCGTCGATGTTTTTTTTTTTCTTTCTTCTTTATTACTTTCTTTCTAATACTCCATTAGTACTCCTGTCGATCAATGGGTTTCATTCATCAATCTTTCATCATAGCAAGACCTTTTAACACTACTTTGTAACAGATCATCCATCTCTCCTCTCGCAATGATCCTACTATGCAAAAATCGACCCAAAAGACTGACTAACGGCAAGAACAAACAAGCCAGTAGAACCTCCGTCTTTGGTCCCATCAGAGCAAAATAACACTAGGGACTATAGCGCCAAGACCTATGCTTTCCGTGCTTTGCAAACGGGCAATACTCGTAGCGCCGCCCACTGAGTTTTTTAATTTAAATCGCCCATTATCTTGGCGCAACCTGCGCAGATCCGGCAGACATTTTCCCTTATCATCCAAACCAACACATGGTGGAGGAGGGAGGGTAGTTATGACCGAAGAAGGTAAGTATCGTACCAGAATGTGACTTCAACCTTTGGTAAGTCTTCAGGTTCAGATTCAGGTTCTTTTTAATAACAAACTAAATAACAAAATGCCCAAAGCCCGGCTGAGAAGACAAATTCGTAATGCACGGGACGGAAAGACTAGGGACGTACTTCATTCAAGTATGATACGTTACCTTCTTCGGTCTGGAGTATTTATACTCCATCTATATTGCTGAATTACATAAGCCGGAGGTGGTGGGAGTGTTGGTTTAATCTCACTATTTATTCGACTTCTTTAAACATAATACACAACTGTCGCGGCAGTATATAAATAAACACCACGTTAACAATTATCGACACATATTTTGGGCAATTCCTGCCTCAATGTCGACTAATCCGGGCTGCTCACGGATATAATGCTTTAAAGATGAGCTAGAATGCCAATATCCAGCAGCTAGTATATCTTCTACTGATATAATGCTACGAAAAGCTGTAGTTGCAGCCTGACCTCGGACATCGTGAGCCCGGACACCTTGGGAAGTAGGGGAACATTCGAGGATAACCGACTTTATCCATTTCGCAATCACTGAAGCCGATATCTCCCTACTGCTGTTTACAATCAGCACAAAAATTTGCGGAATTTAAAGCGAGACAAACTTGCGGGTTTAAAAATTTCTAGTAAAGCCAAGGAGCGGTCTGGACACACCAGGAAACAATGGAGATCCTTTTTTTGCAATGTTCAGGATATAAAGTTATCCGAGCCAGCGTTGGTGAAACGACTGAATGAGTTTCAGTAGGGACGTTCTCTATCGCTAGTGTCACTGCTACTCGAGTGTGTAAATTTGGTCAAGTCTTGGCGCTACTACCTAGTGTTACTTTCCTCAGAGTCACATGCAACGACTACGGATGTCCCGATGAAACTTAGAAGAGCTAGCGCTATTTGCTGAGCTTTGAGTTGACGCCCATCTGCTTCCCTCTTCGCCGCTGCGTATATCAGGTAGCAAGTGTGCATGCCCCGCCTCTGCAGCGCGTCTGTCACAATGGTACACAACCAATAGTCTGATACTCTCGACTTTTCTCCTCTGGGGCTCTACTGCGATGTAGCTGTTTGTAGAGGTAACGAATTGTGACGGCAACAAGCTGTTCTGCAAGGTCGCAACGATCCTTGCTGCAATCAGGGGCGTCACGACTGGGGGGGGGGGGGGATTGGGGACGCCCCCCCCCCAAATGTTGTCGGCCAGTCGGTAAAAAATAACCGAGTCGGTGCGAAGCTCCACGATTTTTCGCCAAAACAGGCGATTTTCCGAGAACCAGTCGCTTTTTCGAAACTGTCGCTTTTTTCTTGAAAACAACTGTTTTTCTGCAAAAACAGTCGGTAAAATTACCAGCCAGTCGGTAAATTCCTGCCCCCGCAAAAAAAAAAAACATCTTGGCTAGTAACGCCTCTGGCTGCAACTATGGGTCAATAAGGAAATATTGACCCAAAGGAGCGCTGTGACCTTACCCAAAACAACATATAATGCAAGGTCAATAAATCCGCTAAATAGGCGCGTTCTTCTCACTCCTACAGTCAGAAGTTTAACATGGGTTCGCGCATCCTTGTTTTAATCGTTATGAGAACAGAGCTGTTATGACTTATGACCCTTTTAAGGGTTATGTTTCGAGACTAAACTTCTGTTTTTAAATGTTAACTTCCGACATCGAGGTTGATATCGGAAGATAAGACTGACAGGGGCGTCACACCTGGGGGGGGGGGGGGGGGGACGCCACGATTTTTGGTCAAAACAGTTGATTTTTTTCACGAAAACAGTCGTTTTGTCGAGGTTGTTATCCCGATATGAACCGAGATGGAGGTATGTTAACTATCATAACTTTTTCGAACAGAATATATTTTATAGTTAGGGCTTACTGCATATGCCATTTAGTGGTCGTCGGATTAAAATCAGTAGAAACCAGCGCTGCCATTGGTAAAAGAATTCTCCAATTTGCCACAGATGTTAGCTTCTTCGACATGGCGAGCCAGAATTCTGCGACCGGTTCCTTACCAGTAAATACAATAAAGACGCAAAAATTTTGAGGCATATAATTATGTAATGAAGATGATAAAGCAAGATTTCTCGTTAACAGGTGCTAAAAAGCACCCAGATTCATAGGCACCGTAAGTCACAGGTCCACCAAGTGTTCGCTCTTGGGAAAATCGAGAAGAAAGACAGTGATCAATGGTGAATAACTAGCTTTTTGGAAAGCAAGGGATAGTAAGATGTTGTTTCAGTTAATAAGTTGTATTTTCAGTAGAAATCGGGTCAAATTTTTGCCTTTGAACAAGGACTTCAAGGAAACTTTGCAATTATTTTGGTCACTAGCGCTCACTTCCCTTTCGGAAATAGGGTCTTTGCATTTTTCAGCACTAGGCTTCTTGGAAGCTAGGTCTTCACACTTGCTTCTTGAGCAAGTTCTCTTGGCAGTTTTACTTCCCTTTGCATTATCAGATCCAATTGCAGCTTTGGGAGATGTATTAGATGTGGGAGTTTAAGGCAAATGAGAAAAGTGTTGCTGAATTTTTTTTTTACAATTTTGATCCAGTGACAAGGTGTGGAACACAGGAAGATATGCACTGCATACCTGTTCGGGAAAAGTTATGACACTTCTAGGATATCTAAATCTCAACTGACTAAAGGGCGATTCTGGCGGTCTGGAAAGCTCCATTGGTTCATACGCCGAATGTTCTATTGTTCTTGTGACTCGGCTAAAACTCGCATCGCTTTCCGAGCCTGTTCTTGCACTCCGCTAATTTTGGAATATGAATCCACTCGTACCTGGAAAAGAGGCGCGACCACTTTCCGTTAGTTCTGGCGCTCGGCGGATTCTCGCTTTGCTTTCCGGAAAGCGAATCCAAGAGATCAGCAGAATCGCCCTTAATCCGTGTAGCACATCCCAAACATGATTCGCAGTTAGTTTTGGCGGAAAAAACTCATAAAATGTAGATCAAGACGCGAAAGCTGAATTTTATCGAACTGATTAAATTTATTAAACGAAGTTGTGCAACAAAACAATATTTTCACCGGGAATGTTTAATACTTGAACAGATCACTATGGCACATATATAACAAAGGGGAATCAAAACAGACCGCGGGGGACTTCAGTCAGGCTGTTCATTCCTGACTCACCTTACCTAACAATTTGTAACAAGGCAGAGACTAGGGTTGTTGCACGTCAAGATAAATGGGGGAGGGATCTTCAGAAGCACCATACATTTTGTGTATGCATCCATGACTGGCCCCGTGTATGCCGAATGCGCAACCCTTTGGGTATAAACAACGCTTGCAAGCACACCCCTAAGTCTGCAAGAACGTTGTAATTGCGTCGCTGATCCCCTTCAGAACATTGACCATAAAGGAGTTTTTCCGCTGGTATTGTAGGCCTCCACATCTTAATTTCAACCAGGGAAAGGTTCTCTCTCCAGTTTCCTCCACACACATTCAAGTTCAAAACGAGTTCAATCCATTACCGCAGAACTTAACAAATTAGTGTTTATATGAAGTCTTTCTGTTGCGCCGGTACAGCTGGAACTCGCACTAAGCCAAAAAAAGTCCGACCAAGTTACGGCAGAAATGAATTTCTTTACCAAACTAATGTGTATATGAAGTCTTTCTGATTCGCCAATCGCGACTGGGCTCGCGCTAAGCCATGCCCAAATTTACTGATACTTGTTTAGCTGGATTTACTGCTGAAAACATAACATTGGGTAATGGATTTACGAGTATCCGAACGGTAGTAAAGACTCTTAAATCTCGAAAACGTAAAAGAAGAATATATTGTGTCACTTGTGCTTTAAGGTATACTCGCCTATTTCTAAGTAGGCTAAGATTGCATGGACCAGAACCAAAAGGGACCTCAACTAACTAGCGACGCTCCGCCTCTTAGGGACCAACTATGGAAGACCTAGGTAGTCCTGTGCAGGGTACCTTCCCTTGGCGTATCGATACAGTTCTCGCTCGATGTCGGTGAGCACAGCAGATGCCCCGATACGGAAGAGTTCTGGGTTCAGCCAATCTTGGCCCAGCTCCAGTTTCATAAGGAGGAGCCAATCAATTGTATCTGCGGCAGTTCGGATGCCACCGGCCGGCTTGAAGCCAATCTGTAAGAATTTAGTGGTTAAAGTCCAACTGAAGAGTTGCGTATCCTTGTGTTAAAGCACAAATCCCAGTAGATACAATTTCTGTTCCAATGCTCTTATCAATAAGTCAAATTAATTTACAAATAGCTTAAAGCTAGAAGAGGAATAAATTGTGACAAAATACACAAGAAACGACACCAAATAACTAAAACACTTACAAGATATGACCAGAAATAAATGCTGGAATGAAACTGTGTAAAAATTGGGCTGAATTAGCAGGATACGGAGACATCTGATTTCCAGTGTTCCTCTCGGACCGACGGGAGGGGGGGGGGGGGGGGGTACAGACGACTCATCTGGTTACAAGCGCACTATCTTTGCTCCGAACTTTTTTCTTGCGGTCAACTGATTCAGGAACGCCCAGTTTAATGAGAGCCTTTTCATATGAAATGTTTTGATCAACTAGAATGATTCTCGGTGCTCTCTTTTGGACAATTTCCAGGCGATCAGAGAGCTCTGATGTACCTTGCTCTTTTGAACCTGCGCCGTGTTTCTCAGAAAAATCACAGACCCATCCCAGCTGTTTTGGCCGCGAGCGTACCCATCAGCTTTGGCGCGAGACACTGAAAAAATGGCATTACCGGTGTTTCTGACCAATGAACTCCTCAGAAAAGGGGCAGGATTGCAAACTACGTTCGGAAGCCCTCTCTAGCTCAGTGGTAGAGCAGTGGCCTTGTAAGCCAAAGGTCGTGGGTTCAAGCCCCGCATGAGCAGCACTTTTGTAATGTCACAAAATCTTACTTGATATCCAGTCTTCTCGAAGTACTCTCTGATGGCCCTCACCATTACTAGGCCAACTGGTAAAATGGCATTCACGGCCTCTTTTCCCGTAGAGGTTTTGATGAAGTCAGCACCAGCCATCATGCTAACCACTGAAGCCCTAGAAAACAGATTTTCCTTTTAAAGGACCCCTCTTGCATTTCACTTTTTTTACATCCTCGACGACCAAGTAAATGGTCTACTGACCTCTGAAATCTGACTCTTTACAAAATTCTTGCGAGTCACGTTGTCGAAATTTTTACAGGGTTGCCAGTTAGTAGTTTTTTTTTTCTCCAACAGTAATATACCATTAACTCCCAGTCGTCTAACTCTTTTCGAGGGATGTCAAGACACAGGAGCTTCCGCACTAGTTCCGCAGTGAGTAAAACAGCATTTCAACGTCATACATTTTAATCTAAATCGTTTCTTCGTTTTAAAACCACATCGCGCACTTGTATTAATCTTTGCGCGTTGGAATTCTTGCGTCTTTTCGTTTTGTACCTACGACATATTAGGGCTTTTTCGTTCGTGCCGGGTTTTGAGTGTCACGCAACGTAAACTTCGCTGAACGCTTCAAGGTCCCCTGACAATTCTTTTACATAAGTAATAAGTAAGTAATTTGGTGATAGATGTTCTTTCTGATTATTTCTTATTAGATCATTATAGATGTTCTTTATGTGTCTTTTCGGTTGTGTTTCATTTCCTTTAATCTTTAAGTTGTAGTTTAGCTAGGCCTACACAAGATTATTTTCCTTCTAGGCCAATAGACAAGTTGTCCAGTGTTATACAATTTTAGTACGTAAATAAATACTTGAATACTTGAATACAGCCCAAGCTGACTGCGAATCATATTTGACGGGGCATAACAAATAAGTCAGCTACATTTTATTTGAGCTATATTTCGGCCCTTCTTGGCTTGAAGAGGACCCTTGCCAAGAAGGGCCGAAATATAGCTCGAATAAAATGTAGCTGACTTATCCGTTTTGCCCCGTCAAGTAAGTAATTTATTTATGACCCGCCATTTTGAAAAGGCGGAGTCAATGAAGAAAATAAAGAAAATAAACAAAACACATAAACACACAGAAAAGACACTTAATTTATAATCTTCGGTCAGGAAGCAGTGGACGACGTCGTGCGCTGGTTGGGCCCTGTTGTCCATGATTTTTGAAAGCGATGAGGAAACATCCAAAAGGATAACACTTGTATCTTGAATTTTGAATTTCTCCGTCAATGTATGGTTATGACATAATTTCGAGTGGAGCAGGTGCTTTGCATATTTAAAATAACATGATCTCATCTTTTTAATCTCCTTCTTTCGCAGAACATGAGTGACGCCAGAACGAAACAGTATAGAAGGAGCGCAGAAGGTGCTGTACAAATTTCCCAAAGCTTTACGATTATAGCGCCACCCTCATGTCCCCATAGGGACATGAGAAGCTTCAAAGTGTTTTTTTTTTCTTTTGGGAGACATGGTAAGATTAGCAAGCCATCATGTCTATCTTCTGCTTTGGAATTTTTTTCTTTTGCTTGGTTTTTCCATATTTTAACCACGGCGCGTTCAGTTTCCAATTATGCAGGAAGGCTTGATGGATCCGAGCGCAAACAAGAAAATCGCTAATTTGAGGTGGCGAGTAAAGGTATTTTCAAAAGTACAATTACATTATTACTCATTTCAAACGATTTTTGAGGATGAGAAGATTTTTAAACGCCTTATACAAAAGTTCTACAAAGATAAAGAAAATAATTTATACACAAGTTATACAAAGACTGCACACACATTCACTTCCTTCGAGTTTGTAACTACATTCACCCCTTTGCTCATCGCCTGTTACTCTTTTATCCCGATTCCGCCACGCCAGAATTCCAAATTTCTTCCATGAGTTAATGAATCATCTGTGAATATTTAGCAATGCTATGTTCATGAATTTTGCATGTCAATTTGCAAGGAGTTAATACTTGCGAATATTGGGAATGGCTTCGATCATTTTTATTTTATTTCTTGCTGGAAATGTGATGCTATATAGCACACGAATATCTGATAGCCTGAAAACTTGTATCATCTCTACGATGGGTGGATAATAGGTTTTCATGATGAAGCTGAGCACGGGATCACGACCGTCAAGTCCAGGTCTGAATACATACTTTAAGCTTCGGTAATTTAATAAATGCCTTCTTCTCGTCTTTCCATTTTCCGTGTTATACCTTCAGCCCTTCCTGCACTGTCAGAAGTTTCATAAAAGACAATACGCACCAGACAACACTTGGAATGTTATCTGTTGTCGCGACAAACGTTATGCATAACAAGCAATGCCAGGAAGAGCCGAAAAACGCCAAAAAGTATCTGCTGAAGTTTCGATATCATGACGACAAACAAAAAAGCCACCAGGTACTTTTTTGGCTTTTTTTTCGGTTCTTCCTGGCAGTCGCGACTACAGATGAAACTCCAAATGTTGTGTTTTGCGTGTTGTCTTTTGAAACCGCGCATCCTTGTGTTGTCTGTTATAAAACTTCTGACAGTGTGGCAAGGGTCCTCTTCAGTTTGAAGCTAGAAGAATTAACCTGTAATCTTCCAGTGAACCAGTACTCTCCTAGCTGCAGCCTGACGAGGATCCTTGCGAAGAAATGCCAACATATCAATGGAACAATTCTCGTTTTGAACCCTCAACTTTGATTCGTAGTCACCTTAAGGTGAAAGAATACGGAACATAGAAAAAATCAATAAAAATATACGAACTATGCGCAAAATACCAACCAAAAAAATGAACGTTATCGCAACGGAAAGCTCACGGGTTCAAGCAAGGGTCATTCCTAACAGGATACAATTAGTTACAGGATACCTTGCTATTTGCGCCGACCCGAAAAATATACGAACTCTGCGGAAAATACCAACCACAAAAATAAACGTTATCGAAACGGACAGCTCACGGGTTCAAGCAAGGGTCATTCCTAACAAGATACAATTAGGTACAGGACACCTTGCTATTTCCGTCATATTCCCCCGTGAATGAAACATATGTATGCAATTCTCACGGTTTCTTTCCATATTTGACGGTGCAAAACGGATAAGTCAGCTACATTTTATTCGAGCAATATTTCGGCCCTTCTTGGCAAGGGTCCTCTTCAGGCTCAAGCCGCTCAAGCTGGAGTTTCTTTCCAGCTCTACGCTTACCAAATGTTTAAAATTAGGACTTGATTAAAAGCTCTAATTATTCTCTACAACGTACAGGGTTCGTGCGATTGCTCTTCCACGTTTTTCCCTGACTTCCCTGACCTTTTTTGGTGATTTTCCCTGACCTTTTCCAGCAGTTTTCCAACACCTTTCGATTACCTCAGTGAACAAATTAACTCATTTATTGAAAACAAGAGCTACGAGCTCATATGGCACTTAAATATTCCTTCAGCCCAAGCTGACTGCGAATCATATTTGATGGTGGAAAACGGATACGTCAGCTGAATTTTATTGGAGCTTTTGGAACCATTGGTTACTGTCGGGCTAAACAGATATAGGCTCCACTGGTCTTCAAAATACTCAACTCTGTATGTAATATAGCTCCAATAAAATTCAGCTGACGTATCCGTTTTCCACCATCAAACATATGGCACTTGTTGCGAGTAGGTGGTGTGAGAAGGGAGAAAGTGAATCTGAGCATTTTTCTGGGAATTCCGATACCCCTCCCCACCGTCCTCGGTTCCGGTCCAGACCCTAAAATATGTCATCTAAGGCAGACAATCTCTGTACTTTCCAAGTTTCATTTAAATCACTTCACTCGTTTAACCCCTATGCGAGCCACATTTCCGGGACTCCCCCCTACTGTGGCCGAATACGACTCGGATACATACTAACATCTCTTCTCCCCGTCCATCAAGTTTAACTCGGATCGGAGCATATCTGCAAAGTTCCGGTTCCTACTTCATCCTCCTCCTTACTTGGTCGGATCCGGTTCGGACGCCAAATGACAAATCTAGGCCGCAATAAACTTGGTACTGTCCAAGTTGCATTCCATTCTGCCCATCCGTTTGGTTTTTGTGCATGTCACAAAGTTTCCCCCCCCCCCCCACTCCCCCAACCATGGCCGCATGGGTTCGTCGGTTTTTATCACCCATAAAGTTTCACTTGATTCGGACCATTTTTTCGCAACCTCCGGAAGTCAGCAATTTCCGGATTCCCCCTCCGTCTTCTCCCCGAAAAATGGTCGGATCCAGGAACGGAAGTCTTCCTAGGGCATTGTGTCGGGTCCTTAATCAATTTGGTCGGATCACTAATATGCATGCCTAGTTTATCGCCCTTAGCACATCTGGAAGTATCCTATCTTGCGATCACCGGAATTCCGGGAAATCCAATCCAACTCCCCCCAAAGAGCCCCGACATGATCTGGTTCCGTCAAGAACGTATCTAATGCCTATGCTTTTTCTTCCCAACAAACGTACAAAAAGACGGATTAATTAAATGAGGAAGAAGAAAAATCAAGAAAGAAAGAAATGATAGAAAAGAACATTACTGTCAATAGAAATTATGGAAAGAACACACAAAACTTAAAAAGAAAACCACGCACACTGACAGAATTTACACAGAGTAAAGCATCTGCTGAGTTGCATTAAGGCTGCGCTTGAATGCGCTCTCGCCTTTCCCGAATAACAGAATATCAGTATCGGATCCGGTCCGGACTTGACATGGAACATCTGAGACAACAGCGTTTTTCCACTTGCCAAGTTTCATTCAAATCCGATAGCCCGTTCAAAAGTTATAAATGCCACTAGATTCCGGATTCCCCATCCCTCCACTTCCCCCACGATGTTCGAATCGTGCAAACGAATATTCTCATATCGGTCTATTCGGATCCCTCATATTACTGCCGAGTTTCACCATCTTATTACATCTGGAAGTACCGAACTCGCTGAATCACAAGAATCCCCCCCCCCCCCCCCAACTCCCCCACAGTGCCAGAATCAGGTCCGGTTATGTCAATGATGTGTCTAGGACTTGTGTTTGTTCTTCCCATCAAGTTCCATCCCGATCCCTCCACTCTAAGCGTTTCCCAAGATTTCCGGCTACCCCCTCCAACTCCCCCCCCCAAAGTCACCGGATCCGGTTCGGATCTGAAGTCAGTTGTCTGAAACAAGAGGTCTTTCCAAATATAAAGTTTCATTAAGATCCGATCACCTTTTTGCGCCAGCTTTAGTTTCCTATATTCTTTTGCGCCTTTCGCTGATTTATTTGCCTTGCCGGGTTTAGCCGAAATACCTTGAGCTTGACTATTTGCGCCAGCGCTTTTTCTGTTGCATGTATTTGCACCTTTTCGACTTAGTTTTGCGCGAGGCAATTCTTCAAAGAGGAATATTATTTGAAGAATAATCAGCGAAAGGCGCAAAAGAATATAGGAAACTAAAGCTGGCGCAAAAAGCTTTGGCCATGGTTATCAGGTGTTTAGAAGAAAGGCATTTGGCGACGTTGCGACTTCGTTCAACGAAAACGGGAAAAAAATATTACGTTCAGGGTTCGTGCGGCTCTGGAAATCAGGGAAAAGTCAGGGAATTTTTTTTTGGTCAGGGAAATCAGGGAAAAGTCAGGGAAAATCGTGAAAAGTCGCAGAAGGTCAGGGAAATTAATGAAAATGTTCAGTCTACACTTATGCATCCATTTTTTTTTTCACCGGAAGTTTCTTTTTCGTCGGTTCTCTGCCCAAAGTTTATCAGTTGATACCTCTGTTCTTCAATCTGTGCTTCATCGTATACGACGACTTATTTGTTTGAATTGAAGAGGCCAGACGAAGGAAGGGTATAGTCGAGCAGGAAGGCCGCGAGCATTTGCAAAGGCTTGAAAATGAGGTGAAAAGCTTGCAGGCGCAACTGAATTTGTTATCCTAAGATCATCTTCGCGTATTGTAGCCTAATTTCACTAGCGGTCATGATAGAGGGTATGATTTTCCCGTCTGCCCTGATTTCGCTTTTTTCCTCTCCTTGTTCTTTTGGTTTGCTCCAAGTTCAGTCTGTTATTTGAAGTCTTTCTTGCCAACTTATGTATTTGAAGTCGTTGCTGTCAGTGACGTTACAATTGTCGTTTGTGTTTAAGACATAGTGTTTTGAGACGTTTGTCGATCTCTGTGATTGCAATACTATAGTTGACAAATGGTAATCTGTTTTAGAAAATGAGGAATCGCATTGTTAGTTCCTCGTACATTTTGAACGGCTTTACGAAGCTGATGGATGTTTTGTTCAGTTTTTATGGCACTTGCCCTTCGGCCAAGTGTCATATAGCGATCGCAAATTCTGTCCGTCCGTCGGTCTGGCGGTCGGTCCGAGTTTTTCTAGTTTGGGCACTTCCACATAAGCAAGGACGATGAAACCTGGCAGGCATATCAGGGACCCCAAAAGATTAAGTTAGAACTAGTCACTTCCCCGGTCCGAGCATCGTAGGGGGAGTGGAGGGAGGGGGAATCCGGAATCTTGAGGTATGTATAACTTTTGAAAAGGTGATATACGTGATTGGTCGGATTCGCCCCTGGCATAATATTCTGGTGTAAAACAGAAAAATCGTTCCAGCCTTGACGACAGAAAGGAAGAATTTGTGACGTCATGCGTAATAACTGAGGTAAGTAGGATGGAACACGCTCTCAGTCTTTATTTACACAAGTTTACTAGGGGTGGCGCAAATAGCAAGGTATCCTGATTACAGGTTTGTTTCCTTCCCTGAAGTTGAAGCAGAAGATTGACAGCCTGACGAGGACCCTTGCCAAAAAGGGCCGAAATATCGCTGATGAAGAATCGTAGCTGATGTACCCGTTGTAAACATTGTTTGAATAAATGTTTCAAAGTCAGCTTGGGCTCATAGAATATGTATCCTGTACAGTAGCGTATTTTAGGGGGGGGGGGACAGGGGCGATCGCCCCCCCCCCCCCCGAAATTCTTGAAAAAAGGGTTTTTAATTGGAAAAACGTGTGCGAAATACGTGCGGCAGGGCCGATCTTCATCCGAAATTCTCGGAAAAGATTTTTTTTACGGGAAAAACGTACGCGAAAATACAAATTGAGAAGCTAAATTGAAATTATAGTATGGTTCAGTAGTTGATCTTGGAAACAGTTTTTGAGTCGTAGTGTGCATGATTACAAGATTAAAAGGTGTTTTTGGCACCTAGAGGTATTTTTAGTGTTAAATCGGTCAAAATATGCAAAAAACGCCAAAAAATTTCCGGGCATTCGGCCGCATATTTTTAATGAGCTGTCGCCCCACCCGAAAATAATCGGAATATACGCTACTGATCCTGTACTCCCATGTGGAAGCGTAATGGATGGCTAAGCCCTCAGCTGAACTATCAAACTTACTTGTATACATTCGTAAGGGTTCCAAGCTCTCCAACGGCAAGAATGACTTTCATGTGAGCATCACCACAAGCTTCTCGCATGAGTTTCACTTCGTCATACACCCCTGAGTAGGAAAATAATTCACTTAACAAAGAAAAAAAATACATAACAAACATCACATTCCTGCCAAAAAAGCACAACAAAGTGTGCCGGGGTAGGGCCTGAAAGTTGTTATACATATACTTAGCAATATTAGACTGAGAACTGGAACCACAATGATTGAATGTTGTATTTGTTCCAGGGCTCCTTTAAAGGTTTATTTCTGCTTTTGTATATAAACATTTCCGAACGTTGTAACGTTCCCGTAATAGTCTTGAACGTTAATTGGTTAGTTTTTTCTTGTTTTTTGAGAGGTAGAGTTGTGTCTGAGAGTAGGAGCAGTGACCACTATGCGTATTATGTTTAAAATGTAAAGATTGTGGTTCTCGGCGTTCAGGAATGGACTGAGTGTTTTGATTATGTGTGATTTATTTTCTTACTTGTTAATAAACCCATTGAACTTGAAGAATTTGAACGTTGCAACGTAACAGTCGATATTTACTGTATTTTTTACTTGAATTGATATTTACTGTATTTTTCACCGTTTGCTCAAGACGAACCGTTTCACAAGCATAACCCAATCGACAAATGCAGAGGTAAACTGAGATGCATACGTGAAGTGTTTTGAATAAAAGTCGGTACTGAATAATAAAAATGGAGTCTAGAATAGAGGGCCTAGAGATTTATGTTGGCAAGTCCAGTTCGTTGAAGTTCTACAGAGGTGCTAAAGAGACGTGGGGGGGGGGGAGTATTTATTTTAATGGAGGGTTGAATAGGGAGGAGATAGTGTGGGTGATAAGTAAGAGGGCTGATTGTTTACCGCTAGGGGGTAGGAGGAGATATGTGGGAAGCGGGTTAAGTGGGATTGGTCCTTACGACTGCCCCATGTGCGGGGATATGAACGAGAATGGGATGCACCTGATGTATGAAGGGAATGAAGTAGATGGGTTTAGGGAAGAAGTGTCTGCAGAAGGAATGTAGATAAGGAGTGAATGGTTTAAGTGATGAAAGATGAATGCTTTACGGGAGTTCACCAGTTGGAAGGATTCCTTAAGCTTTCGATTGAGCATCAAGAGGGGTTTGTCTAGTTAGAATTTCACAAATAGATAATGTCTTTCTTTTGCTTTGTCTTTTGTACTGCATTGTCATGGCCCTCGGGCTTTTTATGCAAATATATATCATATCATACCATATTAACATACCTTGCCAGTCCTGGCACAACGCCAGAGATCGGTTAATGACGACATCTATTTCACTTGCTCCATCGCCAACTGCCAGTCGAATTTCTTCAAGCCGAGGTGCTAGGTGCGTCTGCCCACTTGGAAAACCGGTGGCAACTGAAAAAGGACTGAGAATATTGGTATTCAATTCAATTCATTTATTTGTATGAAAGCTGTCGAGTAGAAAAATATAATAAAATATAAATAATAGACCAATATCTAGACAATGCACATTCACAAATTCTACATTCAATTCATTTGAAAAAGTTACACTAGCCTAAATGGATGTCTACCTTAAACTTCCACTAAAATACAGTCATACAATCAATCAACGCGACGCACCAGAAAAAGTGTGCTTTATGGTAAAAAATTTTGAAAAAAAGTTTCCCGTTTCTTTTTCAAAATATTAATGGTAGATCTTCCTTCAGCCCAAGTTGACTGCGAATCATATTTGATGATGCAAAACGGATAAGTCAGCTACATTTTATTAGAGCTATATTTCGGCCCTTCTTGGCAAGGGTCTTCTTCAGGCTCAAGCTGGAGGATGAAGTCGTGGAAAAACAACTGAGATTCTTCCGTAAATATCTGATTTTGTGAAATTCTTCTCTGGAAACTGGTTGGAGTTAAAGCTTTAAAGTTAAGGTTCCATCCCGATCCATAGACCCTAAGCGTTTCACGAGATTTCCGGTGCCCCCCTCCAGCCCTCCCCCCCCCGTGTTCTTGGATTCAGTCAGGATTTGGAACTGATATCTGAGACACTTGTTCTTCACTTGTCAAGTTTCATGCTGTCCGATTATCCGTTCCAAAGTTTTGCATGTTTCTAGTTACCTCCACCCCCCACGATGGCCAGATAGGGTAAGTGATTATCCAAGTTAATCTGGTCGAGTCCAGATATGTCTGCCAAGTTTCATCGTCCTACCTTATGTGGAAGCGTTTCACGAGATTTCCGGTGCCCTCCTTCAGCTCCCCCCCTCCCAGTTATCGGATTTGGTCCCGATTTGAAACTGAATATCTGAGACACTTGTTCTTGACATATGTCAAGTTTCATGCATGTCCGATTACCCGTTGCCTGTTACTGGTTTCCGGGTTCTCCATCCCTCCACTCCCGCCACGATGGGCGGGTCAGGGAAGTGATTGTCTCCAAGTTAATCTGGTCGGGTCCCTTATGTGCCTGCCAAGTTTGATCGTCCTAGCTTATGTGCAAGTGCCCAAACTAGCAAAACCGGGAAAGATCGACGGACATTACGATCGCTATATGGCACTTAAGTATGCTCAAGTGCCATGAAAACGCAACATTACTATGCATGTGAGTGAACTTTAAAGTAATTTAAGGATGCGAATGTCATACCGGACGTTCGACGAAAGCAGATCTAAATAGAAGGGGAAGAAGATGATAAATATCTAATAACTAAGGTGAAAACAAGGTAAACAAAACGACAAATAAGGTAATACAAATTCTAGACGAGCTGACCACAAAGGAAGCATTTGTGAAAAACAAGACCAAAGATTTCGATGGGATCCCAAAAATTTTAATGTTTATCAGACTTCTTGATGCAGACAATGGAATCTTGTACATTTCCAAGTCTTCGCTAGACCCCTTTAAAATTTTTGCTATTTATCCATAATCAACAGCTTGAAAGTTTTTTGCTTACGGGCAACATTAGTACACCCACTGAGTAACCCCTCACTTATCCAGTACATCTTTTCTCCAGTGAGTAACCCCTCCCTTACCAAGTACATCTTTTTTCAGTGAGCAACCCCTCACTTACCTAGTTCACCCTTCTTTCAGTGAGTAGCCCCTCGCGTACCCTAGCAGTTCCCTCTTTGGTACACCATGAATCAACCCCCTTGCTTGGCTCACCCAAGTGTCTAACCCCTCGAGTACTCCTTGAAAGCACAATGGACACTTCTAATGCTTTATTTTGTATTAAATGCTTCACAAATAAACATTTCCGACTTCCTTTAGAAGGCGCTACGAAAATCGGCCGTTTTCTTGTTATCCCTAGTCTTTATCTCTCTGGCATTTCGGCGATCCAAATCTTAGGAGCTGGTATATCGCGGCAGGAAATTCAAATACTCGCGGCGATGCTCGATAGAAAAGGATATATTTGAGATGTCACTGCAGACAATGGAATCTTGTACATTTCCAAGTCTTCGCTAGACCCCTTTAAAATTTTTGCTATTTATCCATAATCAACAGCTTGAAAGTTTTTTGCTTACGGGCAACATTAGTACACCCACTGAGTAACCCCTCACTTATCCAGTACATCTTTTCTCCAGTGAGTAACCCCTCCCTTACCAAGTACATCTTTTTTCAGTGAGCAACCCCTCACTTACCTAGTTCACCCTTCTTTCAGTGAGTAGCCCCTCGCGTACCCTAGCAGTTCCCTCTTTGGTACACCATGAATCAACCCCCTTGCTTGGCTCACCCAAGTGTCAGTAGATAACAGGCGCTAAGAAGAAAGCACATCTCCCTATCCCTGATCGCCAGCCTGCTACCAAGCCAGGGCGCTTCCTTATCCGTGTACCACGCAAGCCCCCAGTCGCGGACCTGGAATCCGGGAGCCTCCGTCCGAGCGCGCGGGGGTCCGGATTTCGGGTGGAGGGCGGGCGAGAATGCCGCGCGCGGATACCCGGGAGCTTCCGCCCGAGCGCGCGGTGGTCCGGAATCCGCCCGGTTAACCGCATATGATGAGTGCTTTAAGGAAACTCCCTATGATGAGTGCTTTAAGGGGTTTTTTTTTCGGGATAAAAGGATGTTTTGTGTATTGCGTCACTTTAGTGAGTGGTCAAGAATGAATCAAGAAAGTTATACATGTCGTTTTTGCGAGGCTATAGTCTCTCAAAATCAATGCAATGTGTGTTCACTCAAACCAGATCTTGGAGATTGTGTCCCTTGTTTGCATACGTCTTGTCGTAATCACAATAACATCCAGCCGACCTGTATTGACTGTCTAGCCGTGGAATGTAAACACCATCAAACGAATCAACTGGCCGTGTGTTATTTTTGCCACAGTTACGCCTTTTGTTCAGAAGACTGGCAGCAAGATATAGAGTACATGATGAAAAAACTAAATTTTTATTTTGACAAAAAATAGCGACTTGTGTCGAATGGTCCATTGTTTCCCAGAAAATTAGGGGTGGAATAAACATGTTCAGACAAGTTCAAAAGATGACGCCATCAGCGGGGAGCGTCGACCAATCAGAGGGCGAGTTGTAAACAAACCTTCCCCAGACGGATCCGAAAATAGAAATCTATAAATAGAACATCCGGGTTTTCCCCAAACATGTCCAGAAAATTAGGGGCTGAAACAAACGTGTTCAGACAAGTTCAAAAGATGACGCAATCAACGGGAGAGCGTCGGCCAATCAGAAGGCGAGTTATAAATAGATTTGCTAAATTTACGCAACCTCATTTTGCTGGGTATAAAACGCTCTTGGGAATAGATCTGTCATCATTCAGAAAATGGAAACAACACCGATTGAAGACATCATCGACAGTTTGGTGGAGGAATGGTGTTCTCCACCGAAACGAATGAAAACTGAAGAAACGAGTCAAGATACAGATGTAGTATGGCTGGGGGATTTCCCAGTTAAAGTCTCTGCAGTTGCGCCTCCACTACCACCCGCTGAACCAACTGCCCTCGAATCAACACCTGCTCAACTGACTGAGCAGCATATGACTACAACTGACTATCAACCGTCGGCGTCCACTTCGTCATACCATCCTGAACATTATGGTGCAGGATTGCCCAGTCAACAGATGGAAGAACCGGTTGCGGATGGTCCGTCCCAGCCTTCACCAATTAACTTACCTCTTTTTCAACTGCAAGAACATGCCTTCAGGGGATGTCTACAAACATACAACATGGAATCATCACAGGCACTACAAGGTCCAGTCAATGATTTTTTCACAAGGACAAGGGAGGCAATAGCCGACCTACTACTTGCCGTCCAATCAGAGAGACAATCTACCATACGTGTACAATGCGTGGTAGATGCAACCTTCGTTCGTGGAAGCGATCCTCCACGACAGGTACCTATCGTTAGTTTTTTAGAAAATTTTTATTTAAAGTCAGATGTACAAGACGTTATTGAGCGTTGGTTTTCAAAAATTCAAAAGTCCATCAATCGGTACGCAGAGCTAGGATCAGGATATGCTTTATCAGGGGTCAAAGGATTACAGATTCATGTAGCTCAGTGCAAAGTAGAATTTCCGCTCCCGATTGGTAAATTGGGTCCTCCAGTGCCCAAGGCACTGGTCGGGAAAAGAGCAGTGGTACAGTTATTATTCGATCAGCAAGAGAAATGCTTTCTATGGTCAGTCCTGTGTGCTGGTCATCAAGTGTTGCGCAAGGAAGCGAGAAAGGAAAAATTATTAGCATTAAACAAGCAGGGATTAGATGTATGTAATGGGCAAGCTGGAATTTTTCCTACGGTGACTTTTGACTGCTTTAAGAACCAATGGCCGATTCATCTTAAAGATATTGCTCGTTGGGAGGAAGAAAATCAGTGCGTAGGGGTTTGTGTCCTTTTTTACGACGACACCGACCGCAAAATTTTTCCAGTCCGGGTCCCGTCGATTCGAAATGTCCGGTATTATGTGTTTTTATTGTACACGGAACTTGAAAATCGCTACGCTAATTTTTTCCCCGTCACGTCCGTCAGTCGACTATTAAGAAACAAAACTGATGAAATGCGTTTTTACTGCCCGTTTTGTTTACAAGGAAAGACAAGCAGCAAAGATTTAGAGGACCATCTCCCCAACTGTTCCATTCACGGGATGCAAGTAGTGAGCATGCCTGCTCCAGGGAAAAACATTTTGGAATTCAAAAATTACCACCATCGCATTCCCATGGACTATAAAATCGTAGCCGATTTCGAAAGTGTCCTCATTAAAGTGACCGACCCCTCTAAGCCCAGCTTGTTAAGTGTCCATCGACCCTGTGCCTTTGGTTTTGCGGTAATTCAACAGGGCAAAACTTTGCTCCATTACGAGGATTGTATTGGCCTCGACTGTCACGTGAAAGGATTAAAAAGCTTGATGCTTCACGCCAAGCGATGTCTTGACATTATTTACGATACCTACTTTGACATTAAATTGTCCCTCACAGATTTCCAAAAATTAAATTCTAAACTGTGTTGGATCTGTGAAAAAGAAATCGTGTTGGACCCGGCATCCATAGGCCAACGGAAAGTTCTGGATCACTGTCATTTGACACGAGGGCCTAATTTCCGAGGGGTTGCTCACTCAAAATGCAACTTCTCATTAAAACATAAACGGTTTATTCCCGTGGCCTTTCATAATTTGAGTTATGATGTAAAATATATTTTTGAGGCCATCAGTCAACTTCATTTGGAAGGCTTTTCTTTTAAATACAACATTTTAGCAAAAAGTTCCGAAAAATATCTAGCGTTGAAAATGACGTGGGAAGAACTGAAAAATGACAGACCAAGACGCTATTCGATGCAATTTTTCGATTCGCTAGCTTTTCTTCCGAAAAGTCTCGAAAACTTGATTCAAGTACAAAAGAGTGACGACCCACACAGTTTTCATATTCTAAGACAGAAATTTGAAAAGCAAAACGAGTATGATGTACTGACTCAAAAAGGAGTTTTTCCTTATGCCTACATGGATTCACTGGATAAATTTAACGAAACACAGTTACCTTCCATAGATCATTTCTATAATGATTTAACCGAGGAAAATCTGAGCGAAGATGATTATCAGCTGGCGCAGACCATTTGGGCCACGTTCCACTGTAAAAATCTATGGGATTATTGCCGCGTTTATCTATGTTCGGACGTATTAGCATTAGGGGATGTGTTTTCGACGTTTGCGAATAATGTGATGTCTTTGTATAATTTAGAAGTGAATTGTTATGTTTCTACACCAGGGTTATCGTATGATTTGATGCTTAAAATGGCCAGCCATACCGTTCAACTGGTGACGTCACAAGAGATATACAACTTCTTAGAACGTAGTGTGGTGGGTGGGTTGACTTTTCATTCGGATAGGCATGTCCTATGTAACCCGGACGACCCGACAGACCCTAGTTTCGGTCTTTGTTTGGATAAAAACGGACTATACTCACAGTGCATGAGTCAGTTTAAGATGCCAGTGTCGGATTATGAATTTATTGAACCCAAGGATTACCCTGATTTTTTTGCGATCGAAGATAATGGGCTCTATGGGTACATGATCCAAGTGAATGGTAAAATACCAGTTGAATATCACGACAAATACCGACAGTTCCCTTTCCCTGTAGCTAAAACGAGAATCACTTACGACATGCTGTCCCCTTACAACAAGCAAAAAATTAAAAGCGATCGTATTCCTTGGATGGAAGCCGACAAAGTCTTGGCAAGCCTAGATCCTAAGGAAGGCGTGATCCTTCATCACACCTACCTCCGGTTCTGTTTAAACCATCATTTTGTAGTGGAGAAGATTGTTAAATGCTTACGATTTAAACAAGAATTTTTCATGACCCCTTACATCAACCATTTTCAAGAGAAACGTGCTCAAACGTCTTCCAAAACTAAATCCGAATTATTCAAACTGATGAATAATGTTATTTTTGGCAGATCATTGATGAATGTGAGAAAGTACAAAAACTGTTCGTTAACCAGTGATGAAAAGATGGTATCTCGTTTGTCCAAAGACTCGAATTTGTCATCATTTACAATCATCAACGAGAAAACTGCTTTCTTTTTCCGTAAGAAACGTCACGTCACGCTTAACGGCCATGTCGCAGCGGGCACGGCGATTCTGTCCATTTCGAAAATGATTATGGCGGAAGCGTTCTGGGACCAGTTAGTTCCCTTTTACGCTGACCCAGAAAGACCACTAGACAACCCCACACGCATAAAACTCTTTATGGTCGATACGGACAGTTTATTTTGTGTATTTTATACTAGAGATGTTGTGGCAGATCTTTGCTCGCCTGCCCTACGGCCTTATATCGACTTTTCAAATTTTGACGGACCAGAATATGAACAGCTACGGAAAAGTAACGTCAAAAATGAACCAGGACGCATGAAAAATGAGTTGGGAAGTGATTGGTTTGTAGAATTGATTGTTACATCACCCAAATCTTATGTCGCTGTGACATACCGGGACCAGTTGAAATATGGCGCCAAAGGCACACCAAAGCATTTAGTGAAAAAATATTTAACGGTAGAGAAATATAGAAATTCAGTGCTTAAAGGTGAACTAGTAAAGACAAAGTTTCGTGCTATTCGATCAAAACGTTTAGTATTGTACACGGTAGATCAGCTCCGATTGAGTATATCTGGCGTTTCAGACAAGACGTACCTACGATTGGACGGCGTCCAGACCATTCCCCTCGGCCACTATTCCATCCAAGAAATGCGTGAGCAAGAAGAGGAAGAGCTGATGAATGTATAGAGTGTTTTATGTGCTGTTGTAAATAAAAGTGTTGGTTACAAAAAAGAGATGCGAGTTGAACAGATCTTTAGTCGTTCCGTATCCTTAATGTATCAAATTACCTGACTAGTTTCACTTTTCAAACTTAGGAACAGATTTCATTAAACCGAGGGTGGGTTTCTACGTTTCCTTTTGCTAATGATCTATCAAAATGTTCAGTAAAATGATCTGAACGTTGAGTCATTGTGAAATTCATTTTTAACGATTCAGTTGTCCTTTCGTCTAGTTTGTTCTGTAATGTCCAGTTTGCAGCGCAAAACCCACAATTTTGTACACTTGCAACGGTCTTCTTGGGACATACCTGGATTTTAATGTTTCCGACAAGCTCATTGGTCGAAAACACTCTTATGATTTTTTTGTATACTGCGGATTTCAAACAAGAGACCATGGATATGTTTATCAATTTAACCTGACTAGTTTCAAGCTTCGGAATCTAATTCATTCAACCGAGGGTGGGTTTTTACGGTCTTACTTCTAAACTTTTAGTTTTGTCATAGTCTTCTAGAGACCTGGCACAGTCCCGCTCACTATTTCCAGCGATCTTATTGGTCAACATGTTTATTTTGTCCACTGTGACGGGCAACTATGTACAATTGTCACCTTTTTCTTGAGACCTACCTTTATTTATGTGTTTCCGAGAAGCTCATTGGTCGGAAACACCGCTACAATTATTTGTGATGGATTGTGGATTGTGGATGTGTGGATTACAAACAAGAGACCATGGATTTAGAGGGCTGAATGTCTATACTCCCTAATTTACCAAATTAACCTGACTATTTTCGAGCTTCGGAACACATTTGATTCAACCGAGGTGAGTTTCTACGGTACACTTGCAGAAGGTTTGACACATGAATCAGTGGGATGCTGTGTATTGATCGCTGATTTGAACGTGGAACAATATTGAGAGTATTGAGACACCGTTTTCAAGGATCATCTGCCCTTTCCTTGTCTTGTTATTCTGGGCAATTTGAATTTTTAGCTTTAAGCCGACACTAGTGAACACTTGGCGTGTTCTTGTTAAGGCGCAATAGGATTCCAGTCACTATATCCGATGAGTTCACTGGTTGAAAACACCCTATGGTTAATTTGCCATGTGGGGATGCAGCCCTTGATTCACTGGTCTCTTGTTTTATGGCCGTGTTGACCGTCTACATTCCATATATCTTGTTGGTAAGTTTCATTTGCAAGCTTTGAAAACTATTTCTATCACTCGACGATGGGCTTCTGCGGTAAATTTGCAAAGAAATTGATGGTTGGATCCCTGGAAGTTTAAACTTTTCAAGCAGCTTGAAGCAGCTTGAAAAGTTTAAACTAGTTAATTTTGGACTTCACGCTACGAAATTTGACGTTTTTCGGATAAAAAGACAAAAAAAGTTGGACGAATGACTGAAATAGAATAAATGACGGGTTCGCGTACAGAGTAAGCGATCAAAACACAACATTCCAGGGATCCAACCATCAATTTCTTTGCAAATTTACCGTAGAAGCCCATCGTCGAGTAATAGAAATAGTTTTCAAAGCTTGCAAATGAAACTTACCAACAAGATATATGGAATGTAGACGGTCAACACGGCCATAAAACAAGAGACCAGTGAATCAAGGGCTGCATCCCCACATGACAAATTAACCATAGGGTGTTTTCAACCAGTGAGCTCATCGGATATAGTGACTGGAATCCTATTGCGCCTTAACAAGAACACGCCAAGTGTTCACTAGTGTCGGCTTAAAGCTAAAAATTCAAATTGCCCAGAATAACAAGACAAGGAAAGGGCAGATGATCCTTGAAAACGGTGTCTCAATACTCTCAATATTGTTCCACGTTCAAATCAGCGATCAATACACAGCATCCCACTGATTCATGTGTCAAACCTTCTGCAAGTGTACCGTAGAAACTCACCTCGGTTGAATCAAATGTGTTCCGAAGCTCGAAAATAGTCAGGTTAATTTGGTAAATTAGGGAGTATAGACATTCAGCCCTCTAAATCCATGGTCTCTTGTTTGTAATCCACACATCCACAATCCACAATCCATCACAAATAATTGTAGCGGTGTTTCCGACCAATGAGCTTCTCGGAAACACATAAATAAAGGTAGGTCTCAAGAAAAAGGTGACAATTGTACATAGTTCCCCGTCACAGTGGACAAAATAAACATGTTGACCAATAAGATCGCTGGAAATAGTGAGCGGGACTGTGCCAGGTCTCTAGAAGACTATGACAAAACTAAAAGTTTAGAAGTAAGACCGTAAAAACCCACCCTCGGTTGAATGAATTAGATTCCGAAGCTTGAAACTAGTCAGGTTAAATTGATAAACATATCCATGGTCTCTTGTTTGAAATCCGCAGTATACAAAAAAATCATAAGAGTGTTTTCGACCAATGAGCTTGTCGGAAACATTAAAATCCAGGTATGTCCCAAGAAGACCGTTGCAAGTGTACAAAATTGTGGGTTTTGCGCTGCAAACTGGACATTACAGAACAAACTAGACGAAAGGACAACTGAATCGTTAAAAATGAATTTCACAATGACTCAACGTTCAGATCATTTTACTGAACATTTTGATAGATCATTAGCAAAAGGAAACGTAGAAACCCACCCTCGGTTTAATGAAATCTGTTCCTAAGTTTGAAAAGTGAAACTAGTCAGGTAATTTGATACATTAAGGATACGGAACGACTAAAGATCTGTTCAACTCGCATCTCTTTTTTGTAACCAACACTTTTATTTACAACAGCACATAAAACACTCTATACATTCATCAGCTCTTCCTCTTCTTGCTCACGCATTTCTTGGATGGAATAGTGGCCGAGGGGAATGGTCTGGACGCCGTCCAATCGTAGGTACGTCTTGTCTGAAACGCCAGATATACTCAATCGGAGCTGATCTACCGTGTACAATACTAAACGTTTTGATCGAATAGCACGAAACTTTGTCTTTACTAGTTCACCTTTAAGCACTGAATTTCTATATTTCTCTACCGTTAAATATTTTTTCACTAAATGCTTTGGTGTGCCTTTGGCGCCATATTTCAACTGGTCCCGGTATGTCACAGCGACATAAGATTTGGGTGATGTAACAATCAATTCTACAAACCAATCACTTCCCAACTCATTTTTCATGCGTCCTGGTTCATTTTTGACGTTACTTTTCCGTAGCTGTTCATATTCTGGTCCGTCAAAATTTGAAAAGTCGATATAAGGCCGTAGGGCAGGCGAGCAAAGATCTGCCACAACATCTCTAGTATAAAATACACAAAATAAACTGTCCGTATCGACCATAAAGAGTTTTATGCGTGTGGGGTTGTCTAGTGGTCTTTCTGGGTCAGCGTAAAAGGGAACTAACTGGTCCCAGAACGCTTCCGCCATAATCATTTTCGAAATGGACAGAATCGCCGTGCCCGCTGCGACATGGCCGTTAAGCGTGACGTGACGTTTCTTACGGAAAAAGAAAGCAGTTTTCTCGTTGATGATTGTAAATGATGACAAATTCGAGTCTTTGGACAAACGAGATACCATCTTTTCATCACTGGTTAACGAACAGTTTTTGTACTTTCTCACATTCATCAATGATCTGCCAAAAATAACATTATTCATCAGTTTGAATAATTCGGATTTAGTTTTGGAAGACGTTTGAGCACGTTTCTCTTGAAAATGGTTGATGTAAGGGGTCATGAAAAATTCTTGTTTAAATCGTAAGCATTTAACAATCTTCTCCACTACAAAATGATGGTTTAAACAGAACCGGAGGTAGGTGTGATGAAGGATCACGCCTTCCTTAGGATCTAGGCTTGCCAAGACTTTGTCGGCTTCCATCCAAGGAATACGATCGCTTTTAATTTTTTGCTTATTGTAAGGGGACAGCATGTCGTAAGTGATTCTCGTTTTAGCTACAGGGAAAGGGAACTGTCGGTATTTGTCGTGATATTCAACTGGTATTTTACCATTCACTTGGATCATGTACCCATAGAGCCCATTATCTTCGATCGCAAAAAAATCAGGGTAATCCTTGGATTCAATAAATTCATAATCCGACACTGGCATCTTAAACTGACTCATGCACTGTGAGTATAGTCCGTTTTTATCCAAACAAAGACCGAAACTAGGGTCTGTCGGGTCGTCCGGGTTACATAGGACATGCCTATCCGAATGAAAAGTCAACCCACCCACCACACTACGTTCTAAGAAGTTGTATATCTCTTGTGACGTCACCAGTTGAACGGTATGGCTGGCCATTTTAAGCATCAAATCATACGATAACCCTGGTGTAGAAACATAACAATTCACTTCTAAATTATACAAAGACATCACATTATTCGCAAACGTCGAAAACACATCCCCTAATGCTAATACGTCCGAACATAGATAAACGCGGCAATAATCCCATAGATTTTTACAGTGGAACGTGGCCCAAATGGTCTGCGCCAGCTGATAATCATCTTCGCTCAGATTTTCCTCGGTTAAATCATTATAGAAATGATCTATGGAAGGTAACTGTGTTTCGTTAAATTTATCCAGTGAATCCATGTAGGCATAAGGAAAAACTCCTTTTTGAGTCAGTACATCATACTCGTTTTGCTTTTCAAATTTCTGTCTTAGAATATGAAAACTGTGTGGGTCGTCACTCTTTTGTACTTGAATCAAGTTTTCGAGACTTTTCGGAAGAAAAGCTAGCGAATCGAAAAATTGCATCGAATAGCGTCTTGGTCTGTCATTTTTCAGTTCTTCCCACGTCATTTTCAACGCTAGATATTTTTCGGAACTTTTTGCTAAAATGTTGTATTTAAAAGAAAAGCCTTCCAAATGAAGTTGACTGATGGCCTCAAAAATATATTTTACATCATAACTCAAATTATGAAAGGCCACGGGAATAAACCGTTTATGTTTTAATGAGAAGTTGCATTTTGAGTGAGCAACCCCTCGGAAATTAGGCCCTCGTGTCAAATGACAGTGATCCAGAACTTTCCGTTGGCCTATGGATGCCGGGTCCAACACGATTTCTTTTTCACAGATCCAACACAGTTTAGAATTTAATTTTTGGAAATCTGTGAGGGACAATTTAATGTCAAAGTAGGTATCGTAAATAATGTCAAGACATCGCTTGGCGTGAAGCATCAAGCTTTTTAATCCTTTCACGTGACAGTCGAGGCCAATACAATCCTCGTAATGGAGCAAAGTTTTGCCCTGTTGAATTACCGCAAAACCAAAGGCACAGGGTCGATGGACACTTAACAAGCTGGGCTTAGAGGGGTCGGTCACTTTAATGAGGACACTTTCGAAATCGGCTACGATTTTATAGTCCATGGGAATGCGATGGTGGTAATTTTTGAATTCCAAAATGTTTTTCCCTGGAGCAGGCATGCTCACTACTTGCATCCCGTGAATGGAACAGTTGGGGAGATGGTCCTCTAAATCTTTGCTGCTTTTCTTTCCTTGTAAACAAAACGGGCAGTAAAAACGCATTTCATCAGTTTTGTTTCTTAATAGTCGACTGACGGACGTGACGGGGAAAAAATTAGCGTAGCGATTTTCAAGTTCCGTGTACAATAAAAACACATAATACCGGACATTTCGAATCGACGGGACCCGGACTGGAAAAATTTTGCGGTCGGTGTCGTCGTAAAAAAGGACACAAACCCCTACGCACTGATTTTCTTCCTCCCAACGAGCAATATCTTTAAGATGAATCGGCCATTGGTTCTTAAAGCAGTCAAAAGTCACCGTAGGAAAAATTCCAGCTTGCCCATTACATACATCTAATCCCTGCTTGTTTAATGCTAATAATTTTTCCTTTCTCGCTTCCTTGCGCAACACTTGATGACCAGCACACAGGACTGACCATAGAAAGCATTTCTCTTGCTGATCGAATAATAACTGTACCACTGCTCTTTTCCCGACCAGTGCCTTGGGCACTGGAGGACCCAATTTACCAATCGGGAGCGGAAATTCTACTTTGCACTGAGCTACATGAATCTGTAATCCTTTGACCCCTGATAAAGCATATCCTGATCCTAGCTCTGCGTACCGATTGATGGACTTTTGAATTTTTGCAAACCAACGCTCAATAACGTCTTGTACATCTGACTTTAAATAAAAATTTTCTAAAAAACTAACGATAGGTACCTGTCGTGGAGGATCGCTTCCACGAACGAAGGTTGCATCTACCACGCATTGTACACGTATGGTAGATTGTCTCTCTGATTGGACGGCAAGTAGTAGGTCGGCTATTGCCTCCCTTGTCCTTGTGAAAAAATCATTGACTGGACCTTGTAGTGCCTGTGATGATTCCATGTTGTATGTTTGTAGACATCCCCTGAAGGCATGTTCTTGCAGTTGAAAAAGAGGTAAGTTAATTGGTGAAGGCTGGGACGGACCATCCGCAACCGGTTCTTCCATCTGTTGACTGGGCAATCCTGCACCATAATGTTCAGGATGGTATGACGAAGTGGACGCCGACGGTTGATAGTCAGTTGTAGTCATATGCTGCTCAGTCAGTTGAGCAGGTGTTGATTCGAGGGCAGTTGGTTCAGCGGGTGGTAGTGGAGGCGCAACTGCAGAGACTTTAACTGGGAAATCCCCCAGCCATACTACATCTGTATCTTGACTCGTTTCTTCAGTTTTCATTCGTTTCGGTGGAGAACACCATTCCTCCACCAAACTGTCGATGATGTCTTCAATCGGTGTTGTTTCCATTTTCTGAATGATGACAGATCTATTCCCAAGAGCGTTTTATACCCAGCAAAATGAGGTTGCGTAAATTTAGCAAATCTATTTATAACTCGCCTTCTGATTGGCCGACGCTCTCCCGTTGATTGCGTCATCTTTTGAACTTGTCTGAACACGTTTGTTTCAGCCCCTAATTTTCTGGACATGTTTGGGGAAAACCCGGATGTTCTATTTATAGATTTCTATTTTCGGATCCGTCTGGGGAAGGTTTGTTTACAACTCGCCCTCTGATTGGTCGACGCTCCCCGCTGATGGCGTCATCTTTTGAACTTGTCTGAACATGTTTATTCCACCCCTAATTTTCTGGGAAACAATGGACCATTCGACACAAGTCGCTATTTTTTGTCAAAATAAAAATTTAGTTTTTTCATCATGTACTCTATATCTTGCTGCCGGTCTTCTGAACAAAAGGCGTAACTGTGGCAAAAATAACACACGGCCAGTTGATTCGTTTGATGGTGTTTACATTCCACGGCTAGACAGTCAATACAGGTCGGCTGGATGTTATTGTGATTACGACAAGACGTATGCAAACAAGGGACACAATCTCCAAGATCTGGTTTGAGTGAACACACATTGCATTGATTTTGTGAGACTATAGCCTCGCAAAAACGACATGTATAACTTTCTTGATTCATTCTTGAACACTCACTAAAGTGACGCAATACACAAAACATCCTTTTATCCCGAAAAAAAAACCCCTTAAAGCACTCATCATAGGGAGTTTCCTTAAAGCACTCATCATATGCGGTTAACCGGGCGGATTCCGGACCACCGCGCGCTCGGGCGGAAGCTCCCGGGTATCCGCGCGCGGCATTCTCGCCCGCCCTCCACCCGAAATCCGGACCCCCGCGCGCTCGGACGGAGGCTCCCGGATTCCAGGTCCGCGACTGGGGGCTTGCGTGGTACACGGATAAGGAAGCGCCCTGGCTTGGTAGCAGGCTGGCGATCAGGGATAGGGAGATGTGCTTTCTTCTTAGCGCCTGTTATCTACTGACACTTGGGTGAGCCAAGCAAGGGGGTGGATTCATGGTGTACCAAAGAGGGAACTGCTAGGGTACGCGAGGGGCTACTCACTGAAAGAAGGGTGAACTAGGTAAGTGAGGGGTTGCTCACTGAAAAAAGATGTACTTGGTAAGGGAGGGGTTACTCACTGGAGAAAAGATGTACTGGATAAGTGAGGGGTTACTCAGTGGGTGTACTAATGTTGCCCGTAAGCAAAAAACTTTCAAGCTGTTGATTATGGATAAATAGCAAAAATTTTAAAGGGGTCTAGCGAAGACTTGGAAATGTACAAGATTCCATTGTCTGCAGTGACATCTCAAATATATCCTTTTCTATCGAGCATCGCCGCGAGTTTTTGAATTTCCTGCCGCGATATACCAGCTCCTAAGATTTGGATCGCCGAAATGCCAGAGAGATAAAGACAAGGGATAACAAGAAAACGGCCGATTTTCGTAGCGCCTTCTAAAGGAAGTCGGAAATGTTTATTTGTGAAGCATTTAATACAAAATAAAGCATTAGAAGTGTCCATTGTGCTTTCAAGGAGTACTCGAGGGGTTAGACACTTGGGTGAGCCAAGCAAGGGGGTTGATTCATGGTGTACCAAAGAGGGAACTGCTAGGGTACGCGAGGGGCTACTCACTGAAAGAAGGGTGAACTAGGTAAGTGAGGGGTTGCTCACTGAAAAAAGATGTACTTGGTAAGGGAGGGGTTACTCACTGGAGAAAAGATGTACTGGATAAGTGAGGGGTTACTCAGTGGGTGTACTAATGTTGCCCGTAAGCAAAAAACTTTCAAGCTGTTGATTATGGATAAATAGCAAAAATTTTAAAGGGGTCTAGCGAAGACTTGGAAATGTACAAGATTCCATTGTCTGCATCAAGAAGTCTGATAAACATTAAAATTTTTGGGATCCCATCGAAATCTTTGGTCTTGTTTTTCACAAATGCTTCCTTTGTGGTCAGCTCGTCTAGAATTTGTATTACCTTATTTGTCGTTTTGTTTACCTTGTTTTCACCTTAGTTATTAGATATTTATCATCTTCTTCCCCTTCTATTTAGATCTGCTTTCGTCGAACGTCCGGTATGACATTCGCATCCTTAAATTACTTTAAAGTTCACTCACATGCATAGTAATGTTCATTCAAAAACAAATAGCCTATTCAAATCTGAATTACACAAGCTGATTTAGGCATAAAATAAATATCTAATAAGTATTATAAGAAACATCACTTTTATCTTTGTCCAAGCTAGTAACTTGAGCATGTACTGGCCCACAAAATTACGCTTTGAAATATCACAGAGAGGAAACTGCTGAAAAAGCTGCTGAGCTAGGGGGTAAGCATTGTTCCTAGGTTGTTACAGAGTGGGATTGGGGTTGTTTGATGTGCCTATTGAACTTTAACGGGCACACCCAATTCCTAACCCCTCGCGTGCACCTGAGATTGGTTCACGAGTACCTGGGACCGGCTGACCCCACCCCCTCTCCAAACGACTTTAGTACACCCACTGAGCAACCTCTCGCTTATCCAGTATATCTTTTTCCAGTGAGCAACCCCTCTCTTAACAAGTACAACTTTTTCAGTGAGCAACCCCTCACTTATTCCTACAATTTCTACTACATTTCTTACAATCACACATTAGATATCGCAAACACTCTCGATGTCCACACATCGCGCAGAAGTAAGAACCAATTCTTCCAATCGGCCTTCCCGTGTACCTCCTCCTATCTCCCAGCGGTAAAATATCAGAATTAATAATTTCAATTCCTCCCTATCGAAACCCGCTATAAAATAAAGACATTCACCCCATGTCTCTTTCGCCTCGCCCCCTTCGACCTTCGATTACGTCACTGAAACAACACACGGCCACGGCCACGTGCCACGTGCGCAGAGCTATAATCGTTTGAGAATAAAGGGGTAGACCGCTATAGCCGAAAACTGGTCAAAAAGTTTTGTGTCCGGTTCTCACCGGATTCCGGGTGAACTACTTGTCCGGCAACAAAATCACTTTCATATTCGGATTCAGCATGTCTCCTTACCCCTAAATCAACTATCTCAATAGCTTTAAAAAAAAAAAAAATTTGCCCCTTAATTTGAAACCCCCTCCCCCACCCCTAAATGTAGAGCTACAGAGCCCATCTACGAACTTGACCTTACCCTTGACCCAAAGAATCCTCACACCAAGTTTCATCAAAATATCTCATTGCCTTCGACAGTTATTGTGCTTACGGACAGACGGACATTTTTTGCGATGTCATAGGTATCCCTCCACTTACGTTTTGGGATCCCAAAAACAAAAAAAAGTCAAGACAATCGGATCTACTTCAAAGGACAGAGAAGGCAGTATATTGTAAAAAAATTCAGTGAGGGCCAGTACAAATCTTAGATGGGGAGCTGAAGAACATACATGTTTATTTCAGGACGTCTGGTTCATAACTCCTGAATTAAACTGAATGGTTGGCTCATATAGCCTGATTTACCAGTTCAGGTGAGACTCATATGTGATTAACTAATGCATCGGGAAAGCTTGAAAGGTCACATCCTCAAAGGAAGCGAAGAGAAAATAAGTTTTTTTTGTATTATGCTGCGGGGTGGTCGAAAATTCGTCTGAATCCGAAAATCAGTATCCCAAATAATAAATGATGGCCAGCATCTTGCAAAAGCTGAGCAATCTTGAATAAAATGTATATTCGTCTCTTCATTTATCCCGCAATGAACACAATTTGGAGACTCAGTTTTTCCTGTGTTCGAATAATGCTACAAAAATGATTATTAAAGGACACCTGAATGAAGAGTACCAAGTATCATCCCTATCTGTATGACTTCCGTTAACATTGCCTGCAGAAAACCCAATCCAAACACGAAATTGTGTTTCCATTTTGCATCTGTCCTTATTTCAGTACCGAACAATTTTAGAAATGAACAAATGTCTCCAATCAACCCTTCTTCTGGAATATCTTTTAACCAGTTAAGCCCACAAGTATATCTAGAAGAAATTCCAATACGATCCAGCCAGCGCTGTACAAGATTTGAATGAATTGCGCTTTTTGTCTTAGAGTCTGCATGTGCAAACCTCCAGAAACAAACATCCCTATTTTGAAAACGACACGCTCAGGAAAAGAATGCTCTCCGTGGCCATGTCTGTAAATGCATTCTCCATGGTGTGTTCAAGTATGGTTTCATTGTTCAGGTGTCCTTTAATATACATAGTATTTTGCAAAAAAGGCGCAGAAACCATCAAATCTGGTTGGTTTGCAAAACAAAATTCGGTGAATTATCCAGCAATTCGAGAACTACTAACCTGATGCAACTGGGATCTTGACACCAAGAGTCTTCAATGTTTGGACAGCATCTTTTACTCGGGATGGATACACACAAACAGCTCCTGTGGTAATACCAGCTTGGCCCAAATTCAATGCTTCCACGATCTCGTAATGCAGGGGCTTAGCGGCTTTGTGGCAAAGCCTATTGACGTTAGAAAACGAGTCATCACCTGAAAATTTAAGAGGGTCTTAGCAGTCTGCGGCTAATGCCTGCTTTTGGCAAGGATATGCCAAAGTCGTGGTAGTGCCAGCTTTTGGCAAAGTCTGTGCTAAAACACTAGGGCATTCTAACACTGTAAAACAATGATTATATATTACGAAGTCCACAAAATTAGTGGGTCGCGGCATTTTCATTGTACTCAATGGTTTGGCATACACAAAGTAAAATTAAGTAGGCCACTGGTATTATTATTACCGCGGGGTAGGCCAAAGACTGGCCGAAACTCAGGCCAAAATTTGCAAAGTGTCTCAATCCCCCAATACTGCAATTGATGACGAACCATGACTCTGAGCGTGTTTCATCCTACTTACCGTAGTTACTACGCATGACGTCACGAATTCTGGCTTTTTGCCGTCAAGGCTGGAACGATTTTTCTATTTTCCAGCAGCATATCATGCCACGGGCGAAACCGACCAATCACGTTACAGAGATCGGTGGTTACTACGCTTACTACGCTCCCGAGCGTGGTAAACAGATAGTTGCTATTTCGAGAAGGTTGGAACGGTCAGCGTAGTAACTTTTGGTGAGGTTGGAACGGAAATAGTAACTAATAGTAACGCTGTTCCTAACGTTCAATAGCCTGATGGTGACCCTTGCCAAGAAGGGCTGAAATATCGCTGCAAAAGGCATAGTAGGTAGGTAGTTGTTTGAATAAATGCTTCCTAGTCAGCTTGGGCTCAAGGAGTATTTATCTGTGAGTTCTGTGACGCCTCTACTAATGCCCAACAATCAACTGGAACAAAACACACTAGAGACATTACGCAAGTTAAAGAAGAGGAGTCACACCGCACACGAAAGCTAGCATAAATTGTACCTGCAAGTGTGGTAAGGTCTATGCATGTAATGGCTCTGAGTTGCCAAGCTGCTAAAGCCTCTCCTTTCACAACTCGGGATTTCCTGATGGCTTCTGCTTGTAGAAAAACTGCAGGAGTGTTCACCCGTACACTGTGAATCCAATCACCATCTGGAATGCAATAATATTAACTGAAGCTAAAAAGTAAGAGTTGTGGGGACAGTAAGTAGGGATTTTTTACTTTGACAGAATAGTAGTCAAACAAATAAATAAAATAAGAACTGTAGGCTCATACGGCACTATAAAGCATAGGTGGTAGCTAAGGTGTTATCTAAGATTCGCGCTGTCTCCAGGCTCAAATGATTAACGGCCCTTGGGGATCATGAAAATGTATGGTTTAGTCCAAAATATATTTTGTACTTTGCGGTACAATCAGAGGCGCCATCTCGCTGAAACCTAAGAGGGGGGCAGCGGCGCCATCTCGATACCCCACTTCAGGGCCCCGAGACGCAGGGACGGTCTGAAGGGCTTGGGCATGGGAGGGGTGGCTGAATACCGCAAAATATACTGCTGTCGGGAATCCACGCGGCTGAAGAGTTAACAGGAACCCGCTGCATAGCGAAGCCACCTAAGCAGCATCTAACGAATGTACAGCAACAAATGCCAATGAGTGGTGCCGGCGATTTTTTTTCTAAATCTGCCTGTTTTGTAACAAAACTAACTACTTCCCAAACAAACTGTAGTTTTAAAATGGCCCATATCACAAAATTCCGAGACCAAAGCTTGAAAAAAATGACGCACTCTTCCAGTAAGCAGTGTAGATTTACTGCAAAAGACACCACAAGCGAACATTCGGAAATCTTTATCATGACAGTCTCCTTTTGGATCACAAACGAAAGTAATGGTCACCTATTATAGATGCTCACAATACGTTTCAAACAGTGTGAGAGATTTAACGGAAAACTGGTAAAATGACAATGCTTCAACTTGACCGTTCCCAAATAAAATTACCATCCGAAACAAAGCTGAAACAGTAGCCTTTGATGTAACCCACTTTAAACACAAATTAAAACTTCTTTACTGTTTTACAAAGTAAACAATCTCACTATAAGTGGAAATTGATTGTATGCTGACCCTCTCCATGTTCTATGCTTTTATACTGTGCTCCTTTGGGGTGATGCCCCCACTTGAATTTCTGAGGGGGCCCTCAGCTATCCAGGAATAAATCATAAAGTAACACACTCTACCATGTTACAAAACTGATAATGTCTCTCTCCATATTCCAATTTATATTTAATAGTGCAAAATGGATAACTCAGCTAGCCTACATTCTATTTTAGCTATATTTCAGCCCTTCTTGGCACAGGTCCCCTTCAGACTTCAGGCTCATCTAGTTTTTGAGCTCGGTAATTTAAAACACAAAAATCAACTGATTTCAGAATAAAAATCAACTGATTTTCAGAATAAAAATCAACTGATTTTCAGAATGAAAATCAACTGATTTTCAGAATGAAAATCAACTGATTTTCAGAATGAAAATCAACTGATTTTCAGAATAAAAATCAACTGATTTTTAGAAAAAAAGACTATTTTTAGGAAAAATCTACCATTTTGTAAGAAAAATCAACTGTTGATTGAAAATGGGGTGCTTCATGCGAACTCGATTAGACTTTAGACCTTTTTTTAGAAAAAAAGACTATTTTTAGGAAAAATCTACCATTTTGTAAGAAAAATCAACTGTTGATTGAAAATAGGGTGCTTCATGCGAACTCGATTTGACTTTACTGACTGGACAACAACTTTGGGGGACATCCAGCCCATATGTGAACTTACACTTCTGCCCTAGACTAGCTATAAGGTGTTTTTCTGCATCACAATTGTGTGCCACACACTTCTGAGTGTTTGTCGTGGAGACGCGATTGTGTGCAACACATTCAAGCCACAAGTTAAGACTCGCGGAAACGCCATTTTGTCTATTTTTAAGGGGTGGTAATTTCAAATTTCTGAAAATAAAAATAAAATAGAGATAAAATCTCTTTTAATAGCTTTTAAGGCTGTCCTCCTTTTATTCAAACAGTGTTTACAACGGATACATCAGCTGATTCTTCGTCGGTGAAATTCTAGCCACTCTTGGCAAGGGTCCTTTAAACCTGTAATGAATACAGGTTTGTTTCCTTCCCCGATGCTGACCCAGAGGATTAACAGCCTGATGAGGACCCTTGCAAAGAAGGGCCAAAATATCGCTGATGAAGAATCGTAGCTGAGGTATCCGTTGTAAACATTGTTTGAATAAATGTTTCAAAGTCAGCTTGGGCTCAAAGAATATTTATCTTTGGTCCTTATCATCCTGTGCAAAAAAAGGATAATCAGTTTTATCTCTACAAGCTTGTGAAAGTAGTTAATTTTATCATTTAGACATTATTTTGCTGCTAAAATTTAGCCTATATTTGAATTTCCCACCAGAATCGAGCCACAAAATCAATCACCTCTGCTGTTGTTTGCCGATTTTGATCCACAAAGCAAGCCACAGAAATATTTTTGGTCCTCGAAACGCACTTGTGGGCGGCACAAAAGACCGCGGAAACACTCTTTTTGAGCCACAATCGACCCACAAACTGTTTGCTGGAACACGGAAAACGCCTATAGACACTGGACAAGATACGATTAAACTAATTACCGTAAGGGACTCCTCGATTCCGTTCAATCATGGGAAACAGTAAGAAACGACACAGAACTAGAATGTAGATGAAGTTTCAATTATTTTTCTGTCTGGGCTTAGAAGTTAACAGTAGCAACCGAAACCAAAGCAGAGCTTTGCTGTTGTGCTGTGGTGCTTACTACACTTTGTAGTTTAGCATGACTGCCGAGCATCGTCCGCAACCCGTCCGCAACTTCTGCTGTTCTTGCCGACTGTTTTAATCTCGCTTCGAACGAAAAAAATCAAAACTTTTTTGTAAGTTGCCAGTATTAAAACGCTTATTCTTTTTATCCAGAAAAAATACACCCTACTGTTATTTTATTTGTAACTGATACGGCAGATGGTATAGCCTAGCTAGGTTAAATATTGTTTGAGCCCAAGCTGACTTCGAAACATTTATTCAAACAATGTTTACAATGGGTACGTCAACTACGATTCTTCATCAGCGACATTTCTGCCCTTTTTGGCAAGGGTCCTCGTCAGGCTGTCAATCCTCTGGTTCAACTTCGGGGAAGGAAAAAACCTGTAATTACAGGTTTGTGATACCTGGCTGTAATACCTGTAATTACAGGTTTGTTTCCTTGTTTGTAATACCTGACTGTAATACCTGTAATTACAGGTTTGTTTCCTTCCCCGAAGTTGAACCAGAGGATTGACAGCCTGACGAGGACCCTTGCCATAAAGGGCCGAAATATCGCTGATGAAGAATCGTAGCTGACATACCCGTTGCAAACATTGTTTGAATAAACTAGCTAGGTTATCTAGTCTTTGAGACTATTTGAGGCTGGGGCTTGCTTAACTTGCTTGTTGTTTATCCTGCCTTTTATAATATACCTAGCTCCCTTGTGGAATTGTAAGCTTCTAAAATTCTCACCTTTCTCCATTGTTTCATTTTATCCCTACAAATTTTATTGCTTTTTCAGCCATGCTGAGTTTTGCCTGTCACACAAAGCAAAGTCTGCAGGGCAGGAGTCTTCAATGTCTGCTGACAACTCTTTCAAACATAAGGATATGAGAATTTTATTCTTTTATTTGCTTAGTTTTCCTACTTTTTAACCACAGCGCATTCAGTTTTCAAAGTTTTGCTCCTGCCTGCCACAAGTGAGCAGCGACTGAGTTCAGGAAGGCTGGATAGTGTCCACAAGCACTAAAAAGAAAATCCCTAATTTCAGGTGGAAGTAGTGTAATGGTATTTTTGGAAAAAATTTTTCTGAACCCTTTCATAGTCAAAAGACAGAGGTCCAAGAAACTCATAAAGGTCAAAGCCCAGAAGAGGGAAAACCACTTTCTCACTATTCTCACCAACCGGGTTGTTGATCTGTGGAACTCCCTAAGCGAAGATACGATATCTAGCTAGCAAGACTGTCAAAGAATTCGAAGTCTCTCTTGATGAGGAGTGGAGCAAGAAGGAATGGAAGCTGGAATGGGATGCACTGGAGTTCCAGACTAGAGAATAAAGTCAAGTGAATCAGACAAACCCAGTACCCAACAGAATTCCCGAATTTATGCATATAGCAATTACTGAAAATGCTGAGCATAGCTACAGGATGGAAAATCCTTCAGTTGCTCCAAGCTGCAAATTAAGGTGCTTTAAGGTATCTGCCAATAGCCTCCTGATCACAGAAATAACAAGTATTAAGAGGGTCATATCAGTCCACCACAAAATCCCTGATTTCTGTTAATCTGTACCAAGTACAAAGATTGAGGACCCTTGTCCTTCCAAGTGCAGAAATATCGCTGCTAAAGCACAATAGCTGACATTTCTGTTTTTATCCGTTGTATGAATATATATTTCCAAGTCAGCTTGGGCCAAAGGAGTATTTATCAGTAAAAATTTTACTACAAGATTGTAATGGAGCAGCAACAGCGCATATCATCTTAATTTATGAAATCCTGTTGGTAAATCTGAACTTGCACTCTCCAGGGGCGTCCCGAGCCTTTCTTCATTGGGGGGGCGAACCTGGTAAAAATTGACCGAATCGGTACCTGATATTGACCGAATTTATAATTGTTTTCTAAAACACAGCGAGTTGCATTGAAGAAGCTATAATGTAAAAAGTTGCATAGTATGTACAAATCAAGTCTAAAGAGAAAATTTGGCATGTTTTCACGCTCTTCCACTCAGGGTTCCGTTTTTGCCAGCTAAAATTGATTTTTACCATATTTTAATCGGCTTTTATTAATAAAAAACAATTTTTGCCGACTAAAACTGGCTAAAATCAAATCGCACTGATCTTTTCTATGTATCAATCTTCACTGTTGTTTCTTCATTGGTTTCGGACTATTTTTCAACCAGGGTTGATTCACGGACTATTTAGCTCGCCTACTCCAGTCCATAAAACCGGTTTGGGGTTGACACGATCAAGTCCTGATCCCTAATATCTGATCCAAGTCCCTAATACCTGAAAGAAGTATGACAGTCTTAGAATAGAGGAGTGCTACCAAAATCACATAGTAGAAGTTAGAAATTTGATTTTAGCCAGAGGATTTTAACCATACTGGCAGAAATCAGCTTTTAGCCGGTATTAACCGGCTGGTATTTTAGCCAACCGGGAACCCTGCTTCCACCTCTGTTTTTTTTTTCCAGGGATATGCTGTCGCTAGCCTTTTACCTTTAGGGGATGTCCAGTTTTGCCAACAGGACTTGAAAATGTTCCGACCAAAAATGCAGTTGCTGCCAAGCGACAATGTCGTGTACCCAGTAAAAAGTAAAGCACTGCAGGCAAAAAATTTTTAATCCCGCCTTTTTTCTGGCAAATTCTAGCTTTTAACGTGATTCCAGCACCCCAAAATCAAGCCTCTACGCCAACTAAATGACGTACCCTTCTTCTAAATAGTGAAGACTGCTAAATGTGTCACAGGCGAAATTTTTTGGAAATACTCATGACCAAAGTGCCTTTTTGCGATCAGGAGACGTGCCTATTCCCGAAGTTCTGCAATCATTAGAAGTATAAGTTGGGTGGAAACCAGTTAAAGCTACCGTTAAATGGTAAAGAACAAGAGTTATATAAACGCTACTTAAATTACCAAGCACAGTAACTAGGGTGAACCAAATAATGAATTCGTACTACCGAAAAAATAACTAAAAAAATAACGGGCATATCAGGAGTGGTATAACAACCGAATTTCAGAATGGATAAGACTAAACCGAATAAGACCACCGAAAACAACAGAATGTGGTAAGTCTGGTAACAGATGTGGACCAAGCAAAAATTAGATGAATTAACGAATTCGGTCACAAATCAGAACCAAATGAATCTGATTAATGACCGAAATATGAAATTGACTGACCGAATGCGACAGAACAGATACAGACTTGAGAAAAGTCCGTTGAACAACCGAATTCGCTAACGAATGTGACCAAATAAATACGTTAAATCACCGAATCTACGTAGGGAAGTACCGAATGCGGTGAAATCGACTCGGATTGAACAAAGGTTTGATTAATTACCAAATTCGATAAAGAATGGGAACCAATAAGCACGTAAAACCGTCTAATTTGGAAATGTGGGTACAAAAGATTTTATTAAACAGGCATCACGGCTTCGCCGCGATGACCGTTTTGACCGAATTTTCGCCTTCGGCGAAAATTTGGCGAAATGCCCAAAACGTAGGGGGGGGGGGGGGCGCTGCCCCCCCCCCCCTCGGGACGCCCCTGGCCCTCTCCATGAGGCTGGGAAATGGGCTAGTTTTGCCATATTTTTGCCCCTGATAATGTTCTATGACAAGGTTACGTTACGATATTAGACCATGTGTTATCCTTATAACATGGACCTCAAGAGCTATGACCTGATTAGGTCATCGAGTTATATTAGAATGGGATGACATGACATGGTTCTATGAGTCCGTGTACTTAATGACAACCCATGTTTATACTTCATTATGTACTTTTATGAGCTCATCTGCTAAGGAAAATTAATGGTGGAATTTCATCATTTATGTGCTGATGTGCTGAGGAAAACATAATATGACCTGACCAGTTCAAGTTCTTTAGTTCAGTACAACTAAAAAAAAAATAGGCTACAGCACTGGGCAGAGAGGTGAACTCTGTTCTCTCAGAGCAGCATAATCAAAAATAGGTTTGGCCATCGTGCCCAGACTGTTCAGGTTGCTCAGCATTTGGAGTAGGGTAACCAGAGTTTGGAATGGGCTGTGCAAACTGTGGGTATATCAAAATTTTGTGCTATTTGAAAAAACAGGTATTTTTGGTAGACTGAGTCATGTAAGGGTTTGTGGACTTGTAATAGCTTGCAACCAACTAACTTCTTTTCTGTTTTTAGCACATATGAAAAGGCCAAGATGACAGGAACTAGTAATGTCTCTGTTCACACCTATCTATGGGAGTTTCTGATCCCTGAGGAAGGTAAACAAGGATTTTATTGCTATGACGTGATTTTTGTTTTTCACTGTGATTTCCCGTCGCATCCAGGAAAGGACTGAGTGTTTTGGTTATGTGTAGTTTATTTTGTATTTGTTCATAAACTCATAGAACGAACGGTTAATTAAGTCTTGTTTCAGCTTCATCAAATTTGGATAGCACATTCACGCTTGTTTCGGAACAGTTCTCCAAGGCCCTTCACTGCTCTCTGGAATCCCTGGGAAGCGGATACAGCTGTGATAGTTTTTCAACCAGATCTTTCGTCGGACAATATGGTGCTGTGATATCTGCTCGATGGCAGAAACCCTCCATTCTCACTGTTAATCTTGAAATTCCTGTTTGCTCATCATCTGAACCAGTGTTTAACGTTGAGGTGAGTTAAAGTTTAACTGAAGAGAGCTGGGATAGACAATCTAGTTACCCATCACTTAATCACTCAAATTAGCTTGAAGACCCGCTGAAAATGCGTTACTTCGTTGTTCCGCTATTCACGAATAATCGATTTTCAAATAGTAGAATTTCCTTGTGATTTGTGGTACCAATCAAATATTGTATTGAATTTTCGTTTCTAGACTGCCAGAAATCTCGAATCAACTCTCAAGCAGACTCTATGCGCTTCCAGAAGCAAAGCTCTTCCGCCACTCAAACGTGGGGGAGCACTGGACCCCTATAGATACATGACTGCCTCAGGTAAAGATGGATTTTTTTTTAAAAAGGACACCATGAATTTTTCTTCTTGTACGTCATCAACGTTCTAAGATTCTGTACAACCGTTAGCCTGGTAAAACGATGAATTTTGGGTTAGGGTGCCATTTAGCGTGACCTATGAGGGGATACCTTAATGCCCGGGCCCCACAACGGACACACCTGTTCGTAAATCGTTTTTTAGACGTTTTTAAGACCGGTTTTTAGCGGTTTTTAACGTTCCTCCTTCAACCCGTTCGTAAAATCTGGTGATGGATCCATCTCCCGTTTTTATTTTATTATAAAAACAAACAATGAGAGAGGAGCGTCCTAAACGTCTTACATTCATTATTTGGAGATTCTAGAACATTCTCGACTTGGCGAATTGTTACGATGAGACCTTTCTAGAATAATAGGAAGCAAAACCACAAGTGGAACTACGCAGTTGCTTTGTTCCAGGCTTGGCTCAAATTAGGGAAATAATATTTATTTTACTGAACGAGTTTAGATTCTTATAAACGGCCGAAGACCAATCATAACGCTGGATTCCAGAACAGCTCTTCTCAGTAAAGCCTGCTTCGAGTCTGTACAGGTTTTTGGGATTCCAAAACGTAAATGGAAGGATCCCTATGACATCGCAAAAGTTGTCCGTCTGTGCGTCCGTCCGTCTGTTCGTGTCTGTCAGCACGATAACTCTCGAAGGGAATGAGATATTTTGATGGACCTTGTTGTGAGAATTCTTTGAATTAAGGGAAAGGTCGAGTTCGTAGATGGGCTCTGAGGCCCTACATTTAGGGGTGGGGTTTCAAATTAAGGGGCAAACAAATATTTTAAAACAGCTAATGAGATAGTCGATTAAAGGATAAGAAGACATGCTGAACAGGATTATTAAACCCATTTTCTGGCCTGACAAGTAGTTAGCCCGCCGGCCAAAACCGGAAAGTTTGAAAAGTAAATGTTTCATTTGAAGTTGATTAGATGTTCTGTTTACGGGCAAGAACGCGACTCAGCACTGCTAGAGCATGGGGGAAGTTTTGCCAATCTGTGTGTTCCTGCGTAATTGATGCTTAATTAATTTGTATAATGAAATATCTGTGTTTAACTAATGCCCTTGGTCACTGGTGCCACTATGGTTGCGTTTTAGAACTCCCATCCCCGCGTCTATGACATCTTCGCTCCCAGTGTCCAACACCACTTCCCATGTGAAATTTTCAAATGTTATGCTAGCACAGGTCGTGAATGCGTCCAAAATTTGTTCCTTCGCTTCTCGGACCAATAATCCGCTGTCCTGCTTTCGTTAGCATAAAAGTTACCATTCTATTCGGCTTGTAGGCGGATAGACAATCAGCTTTTCTGTGCTGATTTTCTCTGTTACGTCTATTCTTCTTCTTCTTCTTTTAATACACTGAGCAGAGAGATTAGAGATTCACTCAGATGAAAGCTCACTAAAGTGAAGAGAGCAAGTACACTAAAAGCCAGGCTTCTACTTCATGATCTTTACTCCCGATTCCAGACATCCGTTTTTATGGCACTTGCAGCCTCTGGCTCAAGTGCCATATACCGATCACAATTCCGTCTGTCGGTCTGTCGGTCGGTCCTAGTTTTTTGTCACACTTTTTCGAGTTAGGGTACTTCCTGATGTGCTAGGACAATGAAACTTGGCAGGCACATCAGGGACCCGACCAAACCAACCTGGAAATAATCAGTTTCCCGATCCGACCATATGCGGGGGGGGGGAGTGGAGGGCAGGGTAATCCGGGAAATTGAGAAGTGTGTAACTTTCGAACGGGTGATCGTATTGTAATGAAACTTAATAAATGAATAGATTTTATATCTGTGATGTCCCGTCTCAAGTTTTGACCGGATTCGGTAGCCAGGGGGGAGTGGGGGGGGGGAGACCGAAAATTTCAAGAAACGGGTAGAATGGAGGGATCGAAGTGAAACTTGCTGGGACGAACAAGCATCTGCTCTAGGTAAATCCTTTAGACCATTGTACTGGATCCGGACACATATGGGGGGGGGGAGGGGGGTTCCCGGAATTCCGGTGATGGTGGTTTTGGGGATTTTCACGATGAAACTTGGTAGGCATATCAGGGACCCGATCAAACTGACTTCAAAATAAAAATTTTGTCGATCTGACAATGGTGGGGGGAGTGGAGGGAGGGGAATCGGAAATTTTCAGTCATGCGTTACTTTGGAATGGGTGATCGGATTCGAGTGAAATTTAAGAATTGAACAGAGGACATTTCTCCGGTGATCTTTTTCATATCCGGACCGGATCCGGCAACTATTGGGGGGGGGAATACGTGACCCGTTTAGAATGGAGAGATCAGCATGGAACTTTGTGGGAAGAACAGACAGATGCTCTAGGTAAATCATTTACTGAATCGGATTGGCTACGGGCACCGTGGGGGAGCTGAGGGGGGGGGGACCGGAAATCTTGAGAAACGGTTAGAATGATGGTATCGGAGTGAAACTTGCTGAGAAGAACAAACATCTGATCCATGTAAATATTTTACAAAATTTGACTGGATCCGGACACTTGAGGGGGGGGGGGGTCCCGGAATTCCGTTTATTGGGATTTTTACGACGAAACTTGGATGGCATATCAGGGACCCGGTCAAACTGACTTTGAATTAAAAAAAAATCGTCGATATGATAATCTTGGGGGGGGGTTGAGGGAGGGGAATCCGGAATATTCAGTCATGCGTAACTTTGGAACGGGTGACCGGAATCGAGTGAAATTTAATAATTAAACAGAGGACATTTTTCTTTTGTTTACTTTTTCATTTCCGGACCGAATCCGGCAATTATTGGGGGGAGGGCGGAAAATACTTGACCCGTTTAGACTGGTGTGATCTGGATCGAACTTCGTGGGAATGACAAACAGATGCTCTGGATTAATCATTTACAGAACCGGATTGGCTCCGGGTATTGTGGGTGGAGCTGGAGGGGGGGGGGGGGTCTGGGATTCCGGTGATCGCGCGTTAACGTAATTCCAGATGTGCTAGGACGATGAAACTTCGCTGGAATATTGGAGATTCAACAACATTTGCTTAGAAATTGCTACTTCCCAAATCCGATTATTCCTTAAAGTACCAATCTTGACCGCAAAGTAAAAAAAATACTTTTAAGCAATATATGCATTTTCATGATGCCCGTCAGCCCATTAGCATTTTTGCAAGGGTTTTACTTGCAAATGAAGTTCCAGCTCCCTTAGAGTGCGCATCTCAATCGCAAAGTCGAAACTTACTTTTGATCAATCAAAACATCTTAACCCATGCAAGTGCCTTATGAGCTTACAGCTCTTGTTGTTGAGACGGATCTGGAAGGCCACAAATGGCTGGGAGTCCGGGGTGCTGGACACTCCACATTCCGGAAATATTGAACTTGTCAGAGAGGCAACATAGAGAGACCGAATAAACATGCAATAAATGGGGTAAGAGAATAAGGGAGAGTAAATGAAAGCTGTGGCTCGGGAGCAAAAAATATTGGGACATCTAGGACATGAATATTCCTTGAGCCCAAGCTGACTTTGAAACATTTATTCAAATAATGTATACAACGGATACGTCAGCTACGATGCTTCATCAGCGATATTTCAGTCCTCGTCAGGCTGTCAATCTACAGGTCCAGCTTCGGGGAAGGAAACAAACCTGTAATAAATAACTGAAGCTTCTACCGACTATGAATATCTTATTCGGGCAAATTACTTTCAAAGACAACTGTAGGGAAAAAAACTAGGCCTGAGATTTGATTTTTGACATGGCCGCTGACTGGGACGGCCGCTTTGACACGGCCGCTGATCGCCCCACGATTGGGGCGATGACGTTGGACCTGAAGATTGACATCCTGACGGGGACCCTTGCTAAGAAGGGCTAAAATATCGCTGAATGAAGCATCGTAGCTGACGTATCCGTTGTATACATTATTTGAATAAATCTAGGACATGTTGAAGGATAGCAAAAATAGCTTGAAATCCGGAAGGGTTGGCTTGAATTGTGCGGGAGCCTCGGATATCTGAAAGCCTGAAAGGTGAAACCAGGCTTTAAGCCCTTTTCTTAAACTAAGCTCAGACGCTGTAGCATGCTAGCAGGGGTGAGCATGGGCTCTTGCATATGTGTACCCTTATTCCCCGGCGGGGTACCAGTACAATGGGACCAGTAAAATCAAATAATGGTTTGTTTTATTACCAAAGTGTTGTACTAGAAGCATACCTCTATCATTCAAAACAAGAGCTGAAAGCTCATATGGCACTTGCAAGAATAGGCAAAATGTTGGCAGGAGTTTTTTGTTTGGGAACTTAGTACAGAGTCGAATATTATTTTATTATACACTAGTAAGTAAAAAGTAGACTCCTTGAACATTTTTCCCATTAAAATCTGAGAAAACCAAGTTCAGGTATTGAATCAGCATGTGTGTTTACCCCTATAAGTCATATCTGTTTTGACGAAGACTTCCTGCCACTCTAACTTTTAACAATTTTCGGTTTTGGCCGGATTCCGGGCGAACTAATTGTCTGGGTAGAAAATTGTTATCACGTAAGTGTTCAGCATGTCTTCTTACTCCTAAATCGTACATCTTATCAACTCCAAATAAAACTTTTACTTTTAACAAACTTTCCGGTTTTGGCCGGATTCCAGGCGAACCACTTGTTCGGCGAGAAAATGGTTTCCACCATTCTGTTCAGCATGTCTTCTTACCCCTAAATCGAACATCTAATCAACTCCAAATAAAACTTTTACTTTTAAGAGACTTTCCGGTTTTGGCCGGATTCCGGGCTAACTACTTTTCCGGCGAAAAAACGGTTTTCACCATCTTAGGGACCATTAATATATACCGTTTGGTCAAAAGTAGAACCCTTGTGGCACAATGATCATGGGTTGAGATGTATCGTTTGATAAAAAGTACTTTTCGACCTTGCGGTGAAGATGCGCACTTCAAGGGAGCTAGAACCTCATTTGTAAGCAAAACCCTTGAGGCAAAAATGGTAATGGGCTCATGGGGATCATGAAAATGGATATTCTGCTTAAAAGTATTTTTCTTAATTTGCGGTCATGATTGGTACTTTAAGGAATGGTCAGATTTGGAAAGTGGCGATTTATAAGCCAATCTTGTCGAATTTACAACTCCACTGTATTTCAGTTTGACAATATCACAATTATTCGCAATCTTTCTACAATGATTGATTTATCACTAGGCTACTTGCTTTAACTGCCTGTTTGTTCGAACAAAGGCTTTGCCATCAAACTTAAATAACACAATAGACAAACACCGCACCAGTATTTCGTCGCAAGAAAACGTAGTAATTGCGTTGTAACGACTAGGGAAGAGTTCTGGCGTGTTAGAACTGCGCGTATGACCGCATAGAGGCCATCTAGCGTTTCAGAAATGCATATACCCTGGTAGTTTTGTTTGGTCAGAGAAGCCGCTGACACTTGACATATTTTTCCAACCCTCTTCGACCTTCGATTACTCTAGCTCTCTCCGAACGAATTTAAGCAAAGAATGACTCAGCCACGAGCAGAGCCATACTAGTGTGAAGAAAGAATGACTCATCAACGCGCAGAGTTAGACTAGTGTGAAGAAAGGGGTAGGGGTTTGACAGAAACTAGAAAAAGCATTCGGGTGTCCCCCTCCAGCCCCCTCCCCAGTTATCGGATCCGATCCTTTGACAATGAACATCGAAGACACTTGTTCGTGATACCTGTCAAGTTTAATGCACGCCCGATTATCCGTTCCAAAGTTATGAATGTTACTAATTTCCGGATTCCCCATGATGCCAGTCCCCCATTGATGGTCGGATCGGGGAAGTGATTATTTCCAAGTTAATCCGGTTGGGTCCCTGATATGCGTGCCAAGTTGTATCGTCCTAGGTCATGTGGAAGTGCCCAAACTAGCAAAATGCGGACAGACCGACAGACTTTACGATCGCTATATGGCACTTGAGTAAGCTCAAGTGCCATAAAAATCAGTTCAGTCTGTTCAGCGTCGGGTTAATGTAGCCTATCTGTGACAATGCGATTGAGTGTCTGCATGAAATGCACGATATCTACGAATAACTCAGTTTCGTTTCTTTTTTGGCCGCCAGATGGGCAGTCCGGATACTATCGCCATGAATTCGGTTCGTTAAACTGCACTGAAGCATGGTATTTTTGCATGATTTAAACCACCTTGTTTAAGAATATCCCCAAATAGTACAGTAGAGGTATGCTTATTTGGACACTGTTTTAACTGTTCCACTATTTTGGCTTTGTTACTTGCATATAAAAAAGTAAAACGAAAAGAAAAATGACAAACTTGATATCAGCTAACAGACAACTAATTCAGAGTTTTCCTGGCCCAAACTTGAAGTAGAAATTTAATTAACTTTCTTTGATTTTTAATTTACTAAAAAGGTCATTTGAGAGGTCTTTTGAGGGCATCTGCAGGTTCGGACCGCCATCTTTTCCAGTCAAGGTGCGTTCCTCGTGGCAAACTTTTCAGATCATTGTCAGTTGAGTCACTTTCAGCCGCGAAGTAGCAAAATATTCAAAAAGTGACAAAAGCGTGAGTGGTTATTACAAGTATTCATTGTAAAAAATGCCGGGTTTGGGTTTTAGTTTTTTCTTTACGATCGTTCATTGTTAGCAGACGTTCACATAAGCATCCCTGCATACCTCTACTATATACACGCCAGCAACAAAGTATTGCTCATTCTGTAATCGGCTGTAAAGGTCTCCTTACACTGAAAGTAAGCTCTTACGTTCACCCGTCACACTGATACCCTTACGGCCGTTACGTCTACGTAAAAAACCTCCTTAGTCCTCCGCAATGTCAATATTTTGGTTTTAAGTTTGTCCATCTACCTTTTTTGCTGCAATAATTAAAATGTAAAGGAAAAAATAATTAAAGTGTAAAGGAAATTCAAGATAAAATAGAGAACTGATGGTAAATTTGCTATTTAATGAATTCGAGTTAAGGAATATTGATTAGTGACGTTAAGTAAGGACGTTTAATGCTTTGGTAACAGTTTCTAGCGTCACTGAGTTCACTCCGTTTCGAGGGAAAAGAAAAAAGAAGCAGCGCGGGTATAACAAAGAAGGAACGTAACTTAAGAAGAGGAAGTAGAAATTAAATAAAAGGGTTTTGCATGATGTGCCATTTTGTCCAGGAGTGACCTTGGATTATGAGGAAAAACAAAATAAGTTACAATCATTGAATAAAAAATGAACAATTGACGAAAAAGGGCTTCGCAGTTTTACGCTTCCACCAGCCTGAAAGAGTCCGCCGCAGTTATGAAGGAGTAGGTGAAACGTAAGGGATTATGGAAGCGGAACGTAAGTTGTACGTGTCAGACTAGAACACGTCGATGCTATAAAGTTTCGTGTTTTCGGTAAAATTCTTTACAACTTAGAGAGTCTGCTCTGGATCTTCACACTCGCTCTGTTTGAAAATCTAGCTGAAGGGCAGACTTCATCTTCGATATTTACCTTCTGGATTAGTATTTTCGCCCTGAGGGATGCAAAAACAACATGAAAATAGATGGGGTAGATGAAAAAAGAAGAATGTTTATCGATGTGACTGGTAGAAAAAAATTAATGTGACATCTAGAAACTGAAGAGCAGCAAAATTAGCTTTCATCATTGTCAGAAACATCAGAAAAGTTGAAGTGCTTTCCCTATAATCTGAAAGGTGAAGCCTGGCCTTTACCCTAGCCTAGGCCTCATCCTACTTCTGTCTACCATTTACCATTTTGCTTGAACACTTCTTGTGCTTGATGCATGGCCGAGGATGTCTTCCAACCCCTATCAGTAGTTTCTATAGCCTTGTTCTTCGAAACCTTGACAAGTATAGATGTAAAAAACGAATTTTGCAACTGAAAAATTGAATCGAATATTCGCAAAATTGAAATATCCGGAGGATTTCGAAAATTTAAATATTTCGCAAATTTGAAAAATAAAGAGAAATTGAAAAATATGGCGAATATTCGCAATTTTCGCAAGAAAAAATGCAATTTTGGGGGAGATTTGAGCCTCATACAGTACACAGTCATGTCCAAACTCGGCATACAATCATATCGAAACAAGTTTTTGGGGCCCAAAACGTGATGGATATTAAGTTATAAAATATGACGGTAAATAACTTCTTCCAAACTAGGCCTAGACAGAAATAAATAAGAAAATATTCTCCTCCAAGAGGTCGACACAGCATAACAACCTATGAAATATGGGGTTAGACGACTGAGGATACAGTTTTTCGGTTGCTTAGAGGGCTAACAGTATAAGATTGTCTATTCTTTTTTGTGCTTTACCCGTCTATTTCGGCGGAGTTATTAGGCTATGTCAAATGATTATTTTTGTTTTAACTTATTATTGCCAAAGCATCGTAGCTGGTGTACCCGTTTTATGCATTGTTTAAATATCTTAAACTTATCTTTTTTGTTTTTCCATCGTTGTTGAACAAATTCAATTGATTATTACCGATCCTAACGTCTTTTGTCCTTGCAGACGACCGGCTATTAGAGTACGACGTCGACAACGTTGTAGTCGACGTTCAATCTCCTTTCCAGAGGATTGAGATCCTCCATACGAAGAACTTCGGAAACATCCTTGTGTTGGACGGTTTACAAAGTAAGTTATTACCTTCAAAGGACACCTGGATGAAGAGTACCAAGTATCATCCCTATCTGTATGACTTCCGTTAACATTGCCTGCAGAAAACCCAATCCAAATACGAAATAGTGTTTCCAAGCTATGAGTTTTGCTCTGTTTTGCATCTGTCCTTATTTCAGTACCGAACAATTTTAGAGTTGAACAAATGTCTCCAATCAACCCTTCTTCTGGAATATTTTTTAACCAGTCGAGTCCAAACGTATTTCCAGAAGAAATTCCAATACGATCCGCCCAGCGCTGTACAAGATTTGAATGAATTGCGCTTTTTGTCTTGGAGTCTGCATGTGCAAACCTCCAGAAACGAACATCCCTATTTTGAAAACGTCACGCTCAGGAGAAGAATGCTCTCCGTGGCCATGTCTGTAAATGCATTCTCCACAGTGTGTTCAAGCATGGTTTCATTGTTCAGGTGTCCTTTAAAGCTCACCTGAACAGTTTTTGAAACCGTCTTCCAAAAAGCCCATCATTTTTGTCATAGGGTTTTTGCTTAGAAATTAATTTCTAGCTCCCTTAAAAGACCCCTCGCACTATTTACTCTTCAGATTACAGTATTTTAAAATATTTGAATACTTTAAAACTAGGCTGTGCTTTCAACAAATAACCCACGTTTTGGCTGCTTAAAGCCTTTTCCAAACCCGTTGACTTATGGCGAAAACAGGGAAACAATTTGCATAACCGGTCTTTCTGACGGAAAAGCTTCTCGCAGACAACCGTCGACAGCGTGATACACATCGAAGGTAGCAAAACACGGCAAGTGGTAAATCAGCGTGGTTTTGTTAGAGGGGTTAGAATGTACCGTACGAAATTGGGGTCTGCGGGTTTAGAAATAAATGGAGCGATTATGGAAGTAGGTTGCATTAGTATTATAGGTAAGACAGGTCCTTTCATGATCCCCGAGGGCCCATGACCTCCGTGACACAAGGGTTTTGCTTGAATTATGAATTCTAGCACCCTTAAAGTTCGTATCTTATCCGAAATTATTTGAAATTATTGAATAATGTCTACAAATTTAAACAATAGCATATCCGTTAAACATTCGCATACAGCTGTTTATACATAAAAATAAACAGCTGAACCTTAAAAACAAATTAGCCTACTAAATCTACAGTAAACAAAGATCAAAATAAACAAACTCATCAGGGCGCTTTTTTGTGAAAAATGGTAAAAGGTTGTGGTGGTCAAGAATGTTGTCAGCCTTTTTATGAAAGTTCTGAATTTTACTGTTCAAGATCTCCAAAGAATTCTTCACTTTAAAATTAGAAGTTCGGAAAGAGTTACTCGCAGAAATAGGGAAACCAAGAAGAAATTTAGAGAATGTATTTAACACAGAAAGTTCAGAAGGGCGGACCAAACCATATATAGTCATGATCATAAAGGGTCCATGATCACTTTTGCCTCAAGGTTTTGATTACAGATCGATTCTAGCGCCCTTAAATTACTTTTTACCAAACGATACATTCTCGTGATTTTTAAGGTCCTGTGATCATTCAAGGGTTTACTTACAAATGATCACAGCAAACCCACGAATTGGCAAATCCCTACTTTCATCCTCTGGCCCTGGAGCTTCTAGCTCTCGTTATTCCTGGGTCTAAAAATTATTGAAAAAACTGATACATACAAATCTGTAAACATACCCTCGCCCCTAAATTTCCGATCCAACCCCACTTAAAGTTACTACGCTGACCGTTCCAGCCTTCTCAAAATAGCAACTATTTGCTTACTAAGCTCAGGAGCTACGGAACTACGGATCTCAGTAACGTGATTGGCTGAATTACCCCGTGGAGTGATATTATACCGAAATTTAAAAATGTATTCTAGCCATGACGCCAAAATTCGTGACGCGTAGTAAGTACGGTGAAGAACACTCGTGGAGACGTCTGGACTTTTGGTGTTGGCGGGAGACAGAATAGTTCCTTATTTTTTGGAATTAACGATACCAAATAATAAAAATTTAACAATAAATAATAACAGGAAAAATAAGTATTTACCCCCATCAATGACCTCGATGAAATGCGCGCCTCGAGGTGTCGAGAAATCGGCCGCTTGTCGATGCGATCTGCAATGAGCAGTCTCATCTGCAGAAACATTGTTGGAAAAAATTGAGATGCACCCTTCCTTTGATTGGGCAGAAATTTTTTTTTTCTTTTTTGTAAGCTGGAACTAGCGGCAGCCGATGCGGAACTTTCTGTAAGGGTGCTAGTCAAAATCGGGGACAAAGGGGCAGTGATCAACAACACCGTGGAAGCAAAAAGCAGGAAATGGAGGACCTGATGGGTCGAGACCTTCACAGAGGAACCGAGGTTATCGTCGAATTTCGAGCGACAAGTGGGAGGATATACCTGGTGACAGCTTTTGATATTCACTATTACTCGGCACTTCCCCCGACCGTTTAACTCATCCAGTGCATCCCTGCAGCACAACGAAAGAATTTTGTAAGCTAGAATTAGCGGCAGCCGATGCGGAACTTTCTGTAAGGGTGCTAGTCAAAATCGGGGACAAAGGGGCAGTGATCAACAACACCGTGGAAGCAAAAAGCAGGAAATGGAGGACCTGATGGGTCGAGACCTTCCCAGAGGAACCCTGGTTATCGTCGAATTTCGAGCAACAAGTGGGAGGATATACCTGGTGACAGCTTTTGATATTCACTATCACTCGGCACTTCCCCCCGACCGTTTAACTCATCCAGTGCATCCCTGCAGCACAACGAAAGGGTGTATTTGTCTGGTCCCACAACACAGGCCTACAATGGAGTGCACACCTTGAGCCTTAGCAAGAGCGTTCTGATCGAAGTTACTAACAACTCATAGTGACCTCGGACAGAAAGCCATGCCAAAACTGGACTAACAAACTGGTGAATAAGGGAAATAGCGACATCGGTTCGAAGTAATACCTTTTTTCATCACATCTCGAGCCTTAGCAAGAGCGTTCTGGTCGAAGTTACTAATAAGCTAGTGACCTCGGACAGAAAGCCATGCTAAGACCGGAATACCAAACTGGCGATTAAGGGGTTCGAAGTAATACCATTTTTCATATCAACCCGGAACGATAACGTGCTATTGTCTGGTCCTACACCACAGGCCTACAATGGAGCCTTAGCAAGAGCGTTCTGATCGAAGTTACTAATAAGCTAGTGACCTCGGACAGAAAGCCATGCTAAGACCGGAATGCCAAACTGGCGATTAAGGGAAGTAGCGACATCGGTTCGAAGTAATACTTTTATTCATATCACCCCGGATCGATAACCTGAGTCGCAAAGGTACCGTGGTAGACTGAGAGGGGGCAACCCGCAAAATATCCAAAAGGGAACAGTCCGTGGGGTATCCAGTGTTAAGAGCCGTAGTAAGAGCGTTCTGATCGAAGTTACTAATAAGACATAGTGACCTCGGACAGAAAGCCCTGCTAAGACTAGCAATCCGGTCAAGCACGGGTCCATCAGGGATGCTACTTTTCTAGGGGGGGGGGGGCAATCCGCTTTGCAACACCGGCCATCGGTACGAAGTAATACTTTTGTTCATATCACCGCGGAACGATGACCTGAGTCGATTTCTACGCGAAGTAGCTATTGTGGGTACGTAATATTAAACACGGTAGAGAAAAGGTCCCTTGACCAAGGCGTTCTTTACGAAGTTACGGAAACCAGACCAGCAACTTTATACAGAACCCTTGACCAAAGGAGCTGCGAACCCGGGAAGTAGTTCAGACTTTGATACCGTTGGGAGCTAATGAGGAGGGATACTCCTTAACCGAGGCGTTCTCTACGAAGTTACTAAACGAAGGCTAGCAACTTCACACAAAACCCTCAGTTAAAGAAGCTGAACAAACAGAAGCTGAACAAATTCAGGTTGCTGATTTGGACCCCTCAGAGTACAGCTTAGCTAAGCTTTATGCTCATTACCTAGCTTAAAGCTCGACCAAGCCGCCCTTTGAAAGACCCCTTTTCTCTAGATTTGGCGGAGAGTGATCTCATCTACACGGAAACGCTGATGCAGCGCGGAAAGATTGACTACCGAGACAAAGAGGTTCTAATTCTTGGAGGAGGAGACGGCGCTCTGCTTTGGGAGCTCTTAAAGGAGAAGCCAAAGTTCGTCACCATGGTTGATGTAAGTAGCAGTAGGAGTGATCGATGGGGCACTTGTCCAGGGAAATTGTTATTCTACAGTAGATATTCGCTAGACCTTAGCTGAGGCGTTCTCTACGAAGTTACCCCTTATAAACGTTGCAACTTTGCACAGAACACCTAACCCAAGCCGCTCCTCGCCCTACTACGGATCCGGTGTGTGGCAGATGAAATGGACTAGGCAAACTGCGTTCGAAGTACTGTAGAACATACAAAGCACTCCGGACGGTTTACCCTAGCCATAACACGCCTATCGGCTGTGGGGACAACAGGTGGCAGAACTCAGATATAGGTGACGTGGACGGTATTGCCTACGAGCGTTCGATCGAAGTAGCGTTTACTAGCAACTTTGACAAAACACTCATCGGCACTAACGTCGTCAACGATCGGCCAAGTAAATGACATACTAATGACAGAAGGACTTCGTGGTTTTACCTACGAGCGTTCAATCGAAGCAGCGGCTTTAGCAACTTTGACGAAACGCCGTGTGCATCACCATATTTGGGTGTCCACGATTTTGGGCCAAACATCCGTGCGCGCGAGCGTTCGATCGAAGTACTGGGTGAAGACAAGTACACCGACCAAACGCCTGCAGGCACAGAAGGCTTGGTGAAGTAGGTGGGAAGTCTGAGGAAGGCTATCAAGTCATCTTTGCACGCGAGCGTTCGATCGAAGTACTGGGTGAGGACAGTACATTGACCAAACGCCTGCAGGCACAGAAGGCTAAAACAGGTGAAGGGTGGGAAAATTGTAAACAAGGAGAATGGCCGCTTCGAAGCATTCGATAAAGAATGCTAGTACGCCAATAAGACTCAAGCACAGAAATAGGGCTGTTGAGAGAACTGGTGAGACGATGAGAAAATCAGGCATTGCACGCGAGCGTTCGATCGAAGTACTCGGTAAGGAACAAGTACACCAACCAGACGCACGCAAGCACAGACTGAAACAGAATTGGTTGTACCGCAAGCAGTTGTACCCAGAGAACGTTGCGACCTCGGTTAGGCCGTTGAGAATTTTCGCTGTGCATGCGAGCGTTCGATCGAAGTACTCGGAAAGGAACAAGTACACCAACCAGACGCACGCAGGCACATACGGGGAAAGGAGGTTGGGTCAACAGTTGGCATTGGAGAAGTGAGACGATGAGAATGGTCGACTTTACCCGCTAGCGTTCGGTCGAAGTACTCCTAACTGGTCAGTACTTTGGCTGAGCACTTGCAAGCACAGTCGGGTGGCCCGGAGTGTCTGTAACGGGGGAAGTAAACTGGTAAACGAGGTATAGGAGAAGTGAGGCGATGAGAGTATTCGTCTTTGTCCGCTAGCGTTCGGTCGAAGTACTCATAATTGGCTAGTACGTTGGCTGAACACTTGCAAGCACAGTCGAGTAGCAGGGGTAAGGGTCTGTAACGAGGCATTGGAGAAGTGGGGCGATGAGAATGCTCGGCTTTGTCCGCTAGCGTTCGGTCGAAGTACTCCTAATTGGTCAGTACTTTGGCTGGACACATGCAAGCACAGTCGAGTGGCTTGGGTAAGGCATATGGCTGGGTAAGGCGACGAGGCATAGGGGAAGTGGCGCGATGAGAATGTTCGGCTTTACCCGCTAGCGTTCGGTCGAAGTACTCCTAATTGGTCAGTACTTTGGCTGAACACCTGCAAGCACAGTCGAGTGGCCCGGGTAAGGATCTATAACGGGGGAAGTAAATTGGTAAACGAGGCATAGGAGAAGTGGGGTCATGAGAATGTTCGGCTTTGCCCGCTAGCGTAGTACTCCTGTTCGGTCAATACTTTGGCTGGACGCTTGCAAGCACAACCGCCACCGCCAGTTTCTGCCGATGTTGTGTATACAAGCAAGCGCCAGAATGTATGTTGAAGACAGGATAGTACTATACTACGGGGGGAGGGGCGAGGGAGGTAGGGTTGTAAGCGAGCATTCGATCGAAGTACCAAGCTTCATACAGGTGTCTTCAACCGAATACAAACGACATCCACACCTAAAGGAGAGGACTCTGACGATGTGACAAGGGTCCGTGCATTTTCGGCCCTATAGGCTGACATTCGATCGAAGTAACAGATAACGTCAAGTGACTCCAACCAGATGTCAGCAAATATTGCCTTTTGGAGTGTAGAGGGGGTATAAAGGAGGGGGTATTGGGTGTATATTGTCTTCCAGCTACTCCCGGGTCTGTTTGATCTCAAATTAGCTACCATTGGAGGCAAAACAGGCCCAGGGGCAGTCAGGAGAGGCAGGTAGTTGTCCTAGTGGTGGATAGGTCGGATTGATTTTATTACCGACTGTGCCGGACGTTGTGCCTAAGTCTCTTTACATCAGAGGGACTATGCAAACGCCGGCAACAGTTGGCAAACTTGCTGCTATTGTCGACCAGTCCCAGGGATAAGAGGTATAGTGGGTATCTCAGCCTCTAGCGTTCGGGTGAAGTTAGTTACTCAAGCGACAAACCTCTCCAAAACGCTAAGGACCGATAAACCCTTGTTCCGTCCAGTGCTATGGCAGGTAAAACTGTTTAGTGGTCAGCCAGGGGGTGGGGATGTAGTGGGTATGTCAACGTCTAGGGTTCGGGTGAAGTTAGTCACTTAAAGGACAAACATCTCCAGAATGCTAAGGGTTGCTGTACCCTGGTTGGCCCAGTGCCATTGCAGGTAGAACTCATAGATGGGTAGTGAGTAACTCAGCCTCTAGCGTTCGGGTGAAGTTAGTCACTTTAAGGACAAACCTCACCAGAATGCCAAGCGCCGATGTACCCTTTCTCTGAGCGATGATAACTGAAAGATGGTGTTTTTTTCCGATACCGCAGCCACTAGCGTTCGTGCGAAGTTAGTTGCTTTCAGATAACAAACTTCTCAAAAATGCTAACAGCTGGTGTACCCCTTGATGTGCTGGGGGTTATTACTTCAGAAAAAAACAGCTAATTGGCTATCCAGAAAGTCTGTTTACGCCGGGCTTTATTGGGAGTAATACAAACGAAGTACTTAAGTTAAGAACTCCGGATTTTTTACTCCAGCTAAAACTACCGAAATCTTAAATCATTTGCTTATAGTGGGGGGGGGGGGATATTAATGTTAGTATATATGCGAGGAGCCAGACAGAACAGAAGAAGGATGAAGTAAACCCAGTGAGAAGTTACTCTGAACTGGATCAACTTCAACCTACTTTCATCCCTAAACAAGTTTTTAGTACTTGCAGTTCTACTTACATTTTCTGTTGCTTGTTGTTGTTTCCTAAGCTGAACTGCTGCAACTGATAATTTCACCAGATGAGGTCAAGCGTTTTATACCCCGCGCGCTGCTCAGGAAATGTTAATCCCATTGTGATTGTGTGAAAACTCCTAGTGTAATAATCTGTTATTATTAGGCGTAAGGGATTTGAAATCTGGGTTGCCGAGGACGACCTGGCGTGGGAACGGGGTAGCCGGGACAATGGGTTAACGGGGTAGTTTGTTTTTGTAAAGTAAAAATATGTTTAATGACTTTTTTTTGCTCCTAAAAATAATGTTTCGGTGAAATTGGGATGGGACCCTAAAATATCGCGAACTAAGCGTCTGGGCTACTTGATAGTGGGAAGTCCAGTGTGGTATCACTGATATACTATTTTTTATTTGTTGAACTAAGGGCCACTCACTCAAACACAAATAAAAGAGAACACGTGAAATTAGGGTGGGAGAAGAAAAAAATGTTTTGGTGAAATTGAGGTGGGACCCTAAATATCGCTAACTAGGTGTCCGGACTACTTCATGACGGGAAGTCCTGTATGGTATCACTGATATACTTATGATTTATTTATTTGCCGAGCACGCAAACACACAGCAAGAGCTGTAAGCTCATATGGCACTTGCAAGCTTGTTAGAATGTATTTCCGGTCCAAAGGGTGGCTGGGTCGTTCTTGTACTGGGATATGAATGAAGAGTCGCCTTGTAAACTGTATCGTTTGATCAGAAACACGTCCTCTCATCAATAATCAAGTTCCATTCGGATCTCATCACCCATTCGAAAGTTATGCATGACACAGCATTCCGGATTCCCCTTCCCTCCACACCCCCCAAGATGGAAAAGACTACTTCCATGCCCCATGCCCACTCGCGATCACTGGAATTCCGGAAATCCACCTCCAACTCCCCGCACAGTGCGCCGATCCGGTCCGTGTCTTCAAAATTTTTTCTAGAACTGCCCAAAAGTCCTTTTTTTTTAATTTGCAGTTAAGATAAGCACTCTAATTGGGTTAGAAATGAATTTGTAAGCAGAATATTTGAGGCACACACCATCATGGGCCCTTGGGGATCTTAAAAAATTTATCTTTTCTTAATACTGTTTTTTGCACATATCGGATCCTGTCGGCACTTGAAATGAGACATCCAAGATATGATTCCTTTCCAAATATCAAGTTTCATTAAGATCCGAGCACACGTTAAAAAGTTGGACACACCCCAAGATTCTGGATTCCCGCTCCCTCCACTCCACCCACGATGGTCAAATCGGAGAAACGACTGTTCTTAAGTTAAAATTGATGAGTCCCTGATATACCTGCCAAGTTTCATCGTCCTCGCACATGTGTAAGCATCTTAAGTCGGGATCGCCGAAATTCCAAAACCCTCCCTCTAACTCCCCCACAGTGCTCGGATCCGGTCCGGTCTTGTCAACTGTGTATCTAGGGCTTGTGCTTGTTCTTCCCACCAAGTTTGATCCGTCCACTTTGAACATGTCACACGATTTCGGGTTCCCCCCTCCAACTGGTGACTTTGTGTCGATTTCGGGTCACACGATTTCGGGTTCCCCCCTCCAACTCCCCACAAAGTCACCATATCCATTCCAGACTTGAAGTGTGACATCTGAGACACACGAGTTAAGGTACTTCCAGATGTTCTAGGACGATGAAACTTGGCTCGAAAACTAGAGATTCGACAAGATTGGCTTAGAAAACGCCACTTCCCAAACCCGACTATTCCTTAAAGTACCAATTTTGACCGCAAAGTAAGAAAAATACTTTTAAGCAAAATGTACATTTTCATGATCCCCCTGAGCCAATCATAATTTGTGCCTTAAGGGTTTTGCTTACAAATGAAGTCCTAGCTCCCTTAAAGTGCGCATCTTAACCGCAAAGTCGAAAAGTGGTTTTGATCAAACGATACATATCAGCCCATGATGATTTGTGCCACAAGGGTTTTGCTTAAAAAATTATTTCTAGCACCCTTAAAGTGCGCATCTTAACCGAAAATTGAAAAAATACTTTTGACCAAACGATATGTGTTAATGATCCCCAAGGGCCTGTTATCGTTTTTGCCTCAAGGGTTTTGCTTACAGATGAATTTCTAACGCCTCTAAAGTGCGCATCATTACAGCCAAGCTCTAAAATAAAATACTTTTTACCAAACCATACATTCTCGTGATTTTCAAGTCCATGATCATTCTTATCTGAAGTGTTCTGCTGACAGATGATCAGAACAAACCCACGAAAAGGCAAATTCTATTTTTCATCCTCTGAACCAGCCTTGCAAGTGCCATATGAGCTTCCAGCTCTTGTTCAAATACGTCCGTATTGGTACAGATCTTTTCAAGCCAAGTAGGTGCATAAAATACGTTCTGATTTCAAAATACGCTCTGATTGTACGCAGTATGTAAACCAACCATAAATGTTTTACTTTTTCGATGATTTTCTTGTTAAGATCTATTTTGAGCTTGAGCTTCCGAATTGCGCCACTAGATGTTACGACGCTCTTACCGACTCTCGGCTCGAATTCGCGACCTTGATGGGGTTAATCTGTACACTGCAAATGCTAGAATGTTTCCAAATTTAACTCCTTTAATTTTCTCTCAGATTGATGATATGGTGTTGAAACTGTGTCGCCAGCACATGAGGACTGCATGTGGATCTGCGCTTGACGATTACGATGGTACAAATCACAAGGTAAGCCCGATGAAAAATTTGTAGCCTGCGTAGTTGTATGGTTGTTGTACGAAAAAGTTGCATGTAATACTATGTAGTAGCAAAGAATACTATCATTTAATATGCCTCAGACTAGTCCAGTCTTATGTAGTGGTATCCAGTAGCATCCTGTCTTGCCATAGTAGCATCCAGTCTTGCTAACAGTAGCATGCAGTAGTATGCAGTAACACGGTAGCCTTGAAGTAGAAGCATTTAGTAGCATCAGTTAGAACTGCATGCTACTTTTTCGTACAACTTCGTACTAATATTTTGAGACAAAATTTTCGTCGGGAGATGAATCTCCGTTTGACATTGATCACTTTAAAGTCCGTATCCAAACCTGGACGACAAGATGCACCTTCATTTGGTATCGATTAATCTAAAGGGCAAAAAAAGTCCAAAATCAGGCCGACATAGCTGTGTTGGCGTCTCTCATAGGGCATTGTTCGATGGTTTTACCAGAAGTGATCAATAAATAAATCGGTCAGTTTATTTCGAGAAATAGTTTACATCTGGACAATGCAGTTGTGGGTCATAACGAAATATTCACACTCACTTGAAATTCAGCAAAATTAGATACTATTAGTTGCTGCAATGTATTTGTTTCATACAGGTTCGTTTTTCTTATCTTGAGCCTGTTTGGACCCTTGCCAAGAAGGATCCTCGCATATATTCATACAAAGGATAAAAGCGGAGACTTCAGCTACATATGCTTTGTTGGAGATATTTCGAAATATTGATCGAATAAAATTCAGTTTACGTATCCGTTTAACGCAGTCAGCTTGGGCTGAAGAAATACAGTTTCACAGTAAAAAGTAAACAGGAACAACAAATTCATTCATACACGAACAAAAAAGAATTAATATACCAGCTCATTCTTGGGATCCCAAAACGTAAGTGGAGGGATACCTATGACATCGCAGAAGTTGTCCGTCTGTCTGTGAGCACGATAACTCTCGAAGGGAATGAGATATTTTGATGAAAGTTGGTAAGAGGATCCTTTGCGGCAAGGGGAAAGGCCGAGTTCGTAGATGGGCTCTGTAGCCCTACATTTAGGGGTGGGGGTTCAAATTAAGGGACAAACAAAATATTTTTAAACAGCTAATGAGACAGTCGATTTAAGGGTAAGAAGACATGCTGAACACTTATGTGAAAACCATTTTTGGGATCCCAAAACGTAAGTTGAGGGATACCTATGACTTCGCAAAAGTTGTCCGTCTGTCCGTCCGTCCGTCTGTAAGCACGATAACTCTCGAAGGGAATGAGATATTTTGATGAAACTTGGTGTGAGGATTCGTTGGGTCGGCGGACCAGTCGAGTTCGTAAATGGGCTTTGTAGCCCTACATTTAGGGGTGGGGGAGGGGGTTCAAATTAAGGGGCAAGCAAAGTATTTTGAAACAGCTAATGTGATAGTCGATTATGGGGTAAGAAGACATGCTGAACACGATGGTGAAAACCATTTTGTAATCGGACAAGTAGTTCGCCCTGAATCCGGCCAAAACCGGAAAGTTTGTTAAAAGTAAAAGTTTTATTTGAAGTTGATTAGATATTTGATTTAGAGGTAGGAAGACATGCTGAAGACGATGGTCAAAACCATTTTCTCGACGGACAAGTAGTTCGCCCGGAATCCGGCCCAAACCCGAAAGTTTGTTAAAATTAAAAGTTTTATTTCTAGCTGATTAGATAACCGATTTAGGGGTAAGAAGAGACGCTGAATCCGTGTGTGACAATCATATTTTACCCGGAGATATAGTTCGACCGGAATCCGGCTGGAGTCAGAAAATTTATTATAAATTAAACTTTTATTTGAAGTTGATTAGATGTTCATCATTGGGGAAAGAAGATACCCTGAGTTCGTTTTTGAGCTTTCTTTTTTCGCCGGACAAGTAGTTCTAGAGTTCGACCGAAACCGGGAAATTGGCAGAAGTGGCAGGAACTTTTCGTCAAAACAGATATGACTTATACGGGTAAACACACATGCTGAATCCATATCTGAACTTGGTTTTCTCAGATGATTAGCTATTTGGCCTTAATCTGTTTCTGAATTTTAATTGTAAGAATGTTCAAGGATTCTGGCGATGACTGGATCTGGCTAAGACAAGACCCAGTTGTCTGGATCAGATATTGAATTTTTGGGATCCCATCGAAAAGTTTGGTCTTGTTTATCTGGACAAGTAGTTCGCCCGGAATCCGGCCAAAACCGGAAAATTGTTAAAAGTTAAAGTTTTATTTGTAGTTGATTAGATATCCGATTTAGGGGTAAGAAGAGATGCTGAATCAGTGGATGACAATCAATTTTTATCCGGACAAATAGTTCGCCTGGAATCAGGCTGGAACCGGAAAATTTGTTTAAAGTTAAATTTTTATTTGAAGTTGATTATATGTTCGATATAGGGGAGAGAAGATACGCTGAGTTTGTTTTTTAGCTTTCTTTTTTCGCCGGACAAGTAGTTCCGGAATTCGGCCGAAACCGGGAAATTTGTAGAAGTAAGGCAGGAAGTTTTCGTCAAAACAGATATAACTTATAGGGGTAAATACACATGCTGAATCCATATCTGAACTTTTTTTTTTCAGATGATTAGCTATTCGGCATTAATCTGTCTCTGAATTTTAACAGTAAAAATGTTCAAGGAGTCAGGCGAAGACTGGATCTGGCGAAGACAAGACCCAATTGTCTGAAACAAATATTGACTTTTTGGGATCCCATCGAAGCGTTCGGTCTTGTTACGAAAGACGCCCTGAAACCAATTGCTGGTATAACAATAAAAATAAAAAATAGTAGACGAAGTACGTTTGAGACCGACGGCGGGAGGGAAGGAGGAACAGACGCCATCTTTGCTCCAAAATTTTTGAAATGATATTTCTTCGGTCACTTAATCTGGAGAGTTTATTGATTGCTTATTCATATTTTTTCCAAGAATGATCCTCGCTGCACCCTTCTCAATGCTATAGAGGCGTTATAGGGTTTGAGAGTTTTTGTTTTGTTTTGATGTTTTTTTCCAGTTTGTTTTTCCAGTTTGAGCGGCTTTGAGCCTAAGAGGACCCTTGCCAAGAAGGGCCTAAATATAGCTCTAATATAATTTCAGCTGACCTATCCTTTTTGCACTGTCAAATATGATTCGCTTGGATTGAAGGAATATTTAAATTTAAGGTTAAATCACCACAGGAAACTGGTTTTTGTAAAGTTACATGTGTTGATGAGTACTTTCTTCTTCTTCTTTGTTTTTTTTGTTGGGGGGGGGGGGGGGCTGAAAAAATTAAAGTCTATGGTTTAAAAGTTAAAAAAAAAAATAATATCCCGTGTTGCTTATCAACCCTTTCTTGTATAGATCATCTTTGATGACTGTATGGGGACCTTTGTTCGTACATTGCCAAAAACAGCTTGTTGCTTACAAGACCTTACCGTTTTTTGCAGATCATCGTTGACGACTGCATGAAGATCCTCCAGTCCTATATTGCCGAAGGTCGGGAGTTTGACTTCGTTTTTGGAGACTTGACAGATATTCCAGTCAGCGACGCCCCCATCGGCCAAATTTGGGACTTCATGAAATCCGTTCTAGCACTCAGTCTCAAGGTCTTGAAGAAGGATGGCAAGTTTTTGATGCATGTGAGTTTTTTTGTTAGTTTTTTTAAGCCGACCTCAAACAGTAGCCTACTTTCTCTGAAAGCACAACTGAAGGCCTACAGTTAATAATTTATGAAAAATTACTAAACAGAAAAATCAGCTAGGATATTTTTCCGCGATATTGCGGCCCTTCTTAGCAAGGGTCCTCTTCAGGCTGTAGCTGGAAGAAATAAACTTAAAATCGTGCTCAGTGGAGCGTTTTAGGGCGTGAAGCGTCAACAGACAACTTTTGCAGAACAAATTACTTAAGGTTGCTCAGAACATATGGCGTTTTGAAGAAAACATGAAACAAAGTTGGTAGCAAATCAAGTGGAACAGCCTTACCCAGTTCAGCTTTTGTCTGTGACTGAGGTTAAGCGAGTAGCAGACAAGATGTTCAACCCTGCTCAACCACAAATGCCTGATTTCTTACATGCGATGCCAAACATTGGGTAAAACTTCGGTTAAGCTAGGCCAAACTTAGAACTATCCTGATCTTAAAGGACAAAACAACAAATTCGCTAAAAAAAAAAAACATTCGGAATCCGTTAGGGGGCCCAGGGTCTAGCACATCTTGGCTTCGCTTCGGCACCGGTCTAGGATATCTGTTCCAAAAATACTTCAGCCTGAAACCACCTGTCAGCTAAACCCTAAACCCCTAACAAAGTTTTGACTGTAGATTCAAAAGTTTTATAACATTGCACAGGGATGAGCAGTTTTGACAGAAAGGACTCTACACACGTCCGTTGTGACATTTTAACCGAATAGGGCTGAGATCCAACAGTCTAGTTACACATCACTTATTCACTTAAGTAGCCCTGAAAACCCGATAAAAATGAGTTACTTCGTTTGTCCGTCATCCACAAATAATCGACTTAATCAAATGAACGTATTCTTTCGGATTCGTGGTACCTCTATGTGCTTGTCCCTCTACGTTTGAAATATTTACCAACTATAAATGTAAACCGAAATATAAGATAGACCTTGCAAGACATCTCTTAACGTCATTTTCCTGCTTTGTGCAGGCGTAACTTTTCGAGCTTAGCATCTTTACCCCGGAAATTAGGAGCGTGTTCCACCCTTCTAACAATAGTAACTGTTTTCGTTCCAACCTCTTAAAAAGTTACTACGCTGACCGTTCAAACCTTCTCGAATTAGTAACTAATAATAACTATATTCTTACCATGCTCGGGAGCGTAGTAAGTGTGGTAACTACGCATCTTTGTAACGTGATTGGTCGGATTCGGCCGTTGCATGATATTCTGCTGGAAAATAGAAAATCGTTCCAGCCTTGACGGCAAAAAGCGAGATTCGTGACGTCATGCGTAGTAACTACGGTAAGTAGGGTGGAACACGCTCTAGGTCTTTGTTCAAATTCAAATTCTCCGCGTCTGTGTGAATTTTGGGTTGTCATGCGAGCAGCGCAGATTGTGATCGTTATTGCTAAAGCCCCAATTGCAAAAATACAAAACACTTAAGGCGTATTCTCTCCGTTCCCCGAGGACTCCACTTGAGGAGTCCCCGCGTTTTCGTTGTCCCTACGGACGGGGAATGCTCCAGTTATCATCACCATCATCAAAAAGGACTCCCTTTCAGATTCGTAAGGGAATCAATTTTTGCTGGTGTTGGTGCAATGTAGAATAAATTAAAAACAATGAGAATAAACAAAACCAAAAATAAAGCGGATCCGGACTAATTTCGTCAACTGGATATTTTTTTTCGAACTGAATTCTTTTTGGAGGCATTCCCCGTGTTCTCGTTGTTTTCTGTACGCGGAGTCCGCGTGGAGTGACTCCCTCTATTCTCGCAGTTCCCTTCGATTCCCCGAGGGGTCCTCAGGGAACGGCGAGAATACGCCTTTAGATGACTCAAAATGTCTCAGTGTATCCGAAAATCAGATGTGAAAATAAGCAGCCTTTCAGACATGTTACGACCTTTTTCAGGGAAATGGCGTGTCTTCGGAACCCGCCCTTAAGATGTTCGAAGAGCAGCTCTCAGTCCTGCCAGTAGCGTTCTCCAGGTACAATTCGTTCGTCCCCTCTTTTATGGAAGACTGGGTTTTCTACCAGGTGAGAAGTTATTCATTTTTATGGCACTTGCAGCCTCTGGCTCAAGTGCCATATACCGATCACAATTCCGTCTGTCGGTCTGTCGGTCGGTCCGAGTTTTTTTGTCCCACATATCCGAGTTAGGGTACTTCCAGATGTGCTAGGACAATGAAACTTGGCAGGCATATCAGGGACCCGACCAAACTAACCTGGAAATAATCAGTTTCCCGATCCGACCATATGGGGGGGAGTGCGGGGCGCTGGAAACTTGCAAATTTAGGGCATTTTGTCACTTTTTTTCTGAGTTAGGGTACTTCTAGATGAGCTAGGACAATGAAACTTGGCAGGAATATCAGGGACCCGACCAAACGAACCTGGAAATAATCAGTTTCCCGATCCGACCATATGCGGGGGAGTGGGGGCGCTCGAAACTTGAAAATTTAGGGCATTTTGTCACACTTTTTCGAGTTAGGGTACTTCCAGATGAGCTAGGACAATGAAACTTGGCAGGAATATCAGGGACCTGACCAAAGTAACCTGGAAATAATAAGTTTCCCGATCCGACCATATGCGGGGGAGCTGGGGCGCTGGAAACTTGAAAATTTAGGGCATTTTGTCACACTTTTTCGAGTGAGGGTACTTCCAGATGAGCTAGGACAATGAAACTTGGCAGGAATATCACGGACCCGACCAAACTAACCTGGAAATAATCAGTTTCCCGATCCGACCATATGGGGGGGAGTGCGGGGCGCTGGAAACTTGAAAATTTAGGGCATTTTGTCACACTTTTTCGAGTTAGGGTACTTCCAGTTGTGCTAGGACCATGAAACTTGGCAGGCATATCAGAGACCCGACCAAACAAAATTAGGAATAATCAGTTTTCTGATCCGACCATTTTGGGGGGGGGGGGAGGGCAGGGGAATCCGGGAAACTGAGAAGTGTGTAACTTTCGAACGGATGATCGGATTGTAATGAAACTTCATAACTGAAGAGAATATATATCTGTAATGTCCCGTTTAAAGTCTTGACCGGATTCGGTAGCCAGGGGGGAGTTGGGGGGGGGGAGACCGGAAATTTCAAGAAACGGTTAGAATGGAGGGATCGGAGTGAAACTTGCTGGGAAGAACAAGCATCTGCTCTAGATAAGTCCTTTAGACCATTGTACTGGATCCGGACACTTATGGGGGGGGGGCCGGAATTCCGGTGATGGTGGTTTTTTGGATTTTCACGATGAAACTTGGCAGGCATATCAGGGACCCAATCAAACTGACTTCAAAATAAAAATATTGTCGATCAGATAATGGTGGGGGAGTGGAGGGAGGGGAATCCGCAGGGGAATCCGGGAAATTGAGAAGTGTGTAACTTTCGAACGGATGATCGGATTGTAATGAAACTTCATAACTGAACAGAATATATATCTGTAATGTCCCGTTTAAAGTCTTGACCGGATTCGGTAGCCAGGGGGGGAGTTGGGGGGGGGGGGGGAGACCGGAAATTTCAAGAAACGGTTAGAATGGAGGGATCGGAGTGAAACTTGCTGGGGAGAACAAACATCTGCTCTAGATAAGTCCTTTAGGCCATTGTACTTGATCCGGACACTTATGGGGGGGGGGGGGGGTCCCGGAATTCCGGTGATGGTGGTTTTGGGGATTTTCACGATGAAACTTGGCAGGCATATCAGGGACCCAATCAAACTGACTTCAAAATAAAAATTTTGTCGATCAGATAATGGTGGGGGGAGTGGAGGGAGGGGAATCCGAAATTTTCAGTCATGCGTAATTTTGGAATGGTTGATCGGATTCGAGTGAAATTTAAGAATTCAACAGAGGACATTTCTCCGATGATTTTTTTCATATCCGGACCGGATCCGGCAACTATTGGGGGGGTGGAATACGTGCCCCGTTTAGAATGGAGGGATCGGGATGGAACTTTGTGGGAAGAACAAACAGATGCTCTAGGTAAGTCATTTGCTGAATCGGATTGGCTACGTGCACCGCGGGGGAGCTGGGTGGGGTGGGGGGGGGGTGGACCGGAAATCTCGAGAAACGGTTAGAATGATGGTATCGGAGTGAAACTTGCTGGGAAGAACGAACATCTGGTCCATATAAATCTTTTACATAATTTGACTGGATCCGGACACTTGAGGGGGGGGAGGGGTCTCCCGGAATTCCGTTTTTGGGGGATTTTCACGACGAAACTTGGAAGGCATATCAGGGACCCGGTCAAACTGACTTGGAAGAACAAAAAAAATCCTCGATATGATAATCTTGGGGGGGGGGGGAGTTGAGGGAGGGGAATCCGGAATATTGAGTCATGCGTAACTTTGGAACGGGTGATCGGATTCGAGTGAAATTTAATAATTAAACAGAGGACATTTTTCTCTTGTGACCTTTTTCATTTCCGGACCGAATCCGGCAATTATCGGGGGGAGGGCGGAAAATACTTGACCCGCTTCGACTGGTGTGATCTGGATCGAACTTCGTGGGAATGACAAACAGATGCTCTGGATTAATCATTTACAGAACAGGATTGGCTCCGGTTATTGTGGGTGGAGTTGGAGGAGGGGGAGGGGGGTCTGGGATTCCGGTGATCGCGCGTTAAGGTACTTCCTGATGTGCTAGGACGATGAAACTTCGCTGGAATATTGGAGACTCAACAACATTTGCTTAGAAATTGCTACTTCCCAAATCCGATTATTCCTTAAAGTACCAATCTTGACCGCAAAGTAAAAAAAATACTTTTAAGCAATATATGCATTTTCGTGATGCCCATCAGCCCATTAGCAGTTTTGCCTCAAGGGTTTTGCTTACAAATGAAGTTCCAGCTCCCTTATAGCGCGCATCTCAACCGCAAAGTCGAAACTTACTCTTGATCAATCAAATCATCTTGACACATGCAAGTGCCATATGAGCTTACAGCTCTTGTTATAGAATGGATTGTCCACGCTGTTTAAGACCCCCCCCCCCCCGCATGCATCTCCAACTCGTGCAGAGAATACTATACATTAAAATTTGTTGGCGTCGGTCGCAACAACCCAGTCAAATTTAATAGTAGTACTTGAGTGTTAAGTAGATGACTTGTACTTAAGTACACTCTAAAAAAAATCTTGCAGCATTTGCTACTGTGATTAATCTTTTCTATGAAAAGATAAATTTAGCTCTAAATCGGATTAATGTTATCTCATTAGAGCTAAGATTTATCCCAGCAGTGAATACTGCAGTTAACTTTAATCCTTACTCGGATTAATAATAATAATAATAATAATTCCTTTATTCTCCATAATAGCATAAGAAACACGCTAGCTTCGGATAGTCAATTACATGTTAATATACTTATTTACAACACACTTAAAAAACAGCCTCAGGAATTGAAGTTACGTACAAAATAAGGTACAAATGAAGACAAGTACCGGTCAGTCGAATTTACAGGTGGCAGGCTTAGCTTTGGAAGACCGATTGACCGTGTAAACTGCCTAGTACAGGACTTCGGTCGTAAATCTGACACATATTCAGGCAAAATATCTCTGTGAGTTTCAGACGACAGACATTTGAACCCAAATTTCATCGTCAGGGCATGTCTTCTTTCTTTAAGGGTCGGTAGACATAATACACTAAGACTATCTTCATATGAAACATACTGGGCCCCTAAAATGATTTTGCACGCTCGCTTTTGGATACCCTCGAGCTTATCACTCAGAGTCGAGGTGAGGCCAGGGTGCCACACCGGGCAAGCGTATTCCGCATTTGGCCTAATGTAAGTGCAGAAAATAGACCTCAGTTGCTTGGGAGGAATCGCGAATCGACGTAACGCGGCAAACGACCGTAATAACAGAGCGCATTTCTGAACTATGGCCATGACGTGGGATTGCCATTTCAGGTCGCTCTCAACTGTAACGCCAAGGATTTTAACCTTGTCCTGAACAGTGAGGCCGATATCTTCAACAGGTGGCAATTGACGCTTTAAAAACGACACTCTCATTACAACACTTTTAGGTAGGCTTACTGTTAACTTAACATCATCAAGGTCACGCGTCAGTGTAGAAAATATCTGTGAGAGTGGAGGAGTGAGGAGTGAGAGTGGAACTTTTTACAGTGTAGTACGTCAAGTACTGCACATTTTAAGTGTTGTTGCACGTTGAGAGAACACATTCTTTGCAGTTTAGAATGGAGCTCTAGCCATCTAATAGTATCTTTACGATGGGTGCAGTGTATTTCACATACTGCCTGAGTTTCATCATTTTTTTCCGAAGGCTTCTGATTGTTGAATGCCAAAGAAGCATCGTTGTGCTCTAAGCAGAATGTACCCGACACAGTACTTGAAAATGTATTGGTACTTCAGCTTAAACTGAAAGTACTTCCCAACGCTGAAGGTAAATCGCGTTTGAAAAATATTCTGTCCAAGCGGGCTTCGCGAAAATGACGCATAGTAGCTGTCTAATCATCTTTCATACTGCCCTTTAGTGTTACTCTTTGTACTTAATCTTGTCCATTTGATAATTTAAAATAATTTAAAGCACATCTCTTAGTAGAAATGGTCTGTTTACGATGAAATGGCTCTGAAATAACGTTTTCCAATAATACCATTACTTTCCGAATGAAATCAGCGATTTTCTTGTTAGCGCTTGTCAGTTCTAGCCAGCCTTCTTGCTCTCAGACGCGGCGGCTGGACGCAAAATATTTGAAAACAGAACGCGCCGTGGAAAAAAAGGAAGGAAAATAGACCTGATGGCCTACCACGTCTTCCAGAAAGAAAAACAATACCTTAAAGATTCCCATGTCCCTATGTGTGAAAGAGTTGTCGGCGAACCTTGAAGCTTGCTGCAAGTTTGCGTTGCGTGACTGACAGAACTCGGTAGAAAAGTCGTAGGTGAAAAACGAAAAATTGGCGGTACACGGAGATTTCAAAAGCTTGCAGTTCAAGAAGGGAGCTAGGTATATTATGAAAGGCAGAATAGGCAAGAGGAGTCCTTTAAAGTTCGAATTCTTAGTTTCTAGGATTCGGTAGAATATTTGAAAGATACGGTAAAAGTTTATTCAAATAATGTATACAACGGATACGTCATCTACGACGCTTCATCAGCGATATGTCGGCCCCTCTTGGCAAGGGTCCTCTCATCAATCAGGATTACAGGTTTGTTTCCTTCCCCGACGTTGGACCTGAAGATTGACAGCCTGACGAGGACCCTTGCCAAGAAGGGCCGAAATATCGCTGATGAAGCATCGTAGCTGACGTATCCGTTGTATAAATCATTTGAATAAATGTTTCAAAGTCAGCTTGGGCTCAAGGAATATTTACGGTAAAAGTTTTGGCTGTGCCCCCCTCCCAAACGAAAATGCACTCTCAGGCCACTAGGTGTTTTATTGCAGATAACGGTTTTTGCCGATTGTTAATACTGGGCTCCCAGATCCAGTGGTCTTTCTGGCACTGCCGTCTTAACCTCTCCGATTGGTAGTCTCGGATGTGCGTAATAGTAGTCTTGATTGACCAGTTGACTGGTAATCTTTGCTTCCTCTACTGTAATGTGTGGGTGTAATGGCCTACACTGTAAAAAAAAAATTATGCAGTATTTGCTACTGGGTTAAATATTGTCTCTAAAAAGATAATCTTATCTCTAATTCGGATTAATATTATGTCAGTAGAGATAACAGTAATCCCAGTAGCAAATACTGTAGTTAACTTTAATCCTAACTCGGAGAAACTTTTTACAGTGTAGGTTCACTGATTCTCGCCAGGGATGTGACATTCGTCGGACAATATCTAGGACTTGGTTTAACCTTTAATCCTGTTAGAAGTTGGAGAGGTCTTTTCGGGATGTCACGCCAGCACAATTCTAGCTTTGAGCAAAGAGTTCGTCCGGTCAGTTCCTTGAATCCGCGACGGGTCGTACATCTGGACCTGAATGAATTGATTGCGTGGCTTAGCCTTAGAATACCATATTATTCTGACCCGCGGTCAACCCAACCAAAGGAAGTATCGGTAGCCCACGAGGATCTCACCTAACTAATCCTCTTGTCGAGGACTTTCCCCTCCTTCCCAACTACCCGGAATCTCCCAACCCATTTCCAGTTTGATGGGGAGGGGGGGTAGATAGTCAAGAAGGACGGAAGTAAGTTTAAGATAAGAGGATAAGGGAGGTGAGGCCCTCTTGAACTACCTCCCATACGTAACCCTTGGTTGGGTTGACCGCGGGTTGGAATAATATACTATTCTGACGCGCGCGGAGACCCAAACAAATCAGTTGCTTCAAGACACGAGACGGGGTAGGCAGGGATCGTAGAACGATTTTCCGGTTTCAGCAGGATTCCGGACGAACTATATGTCCGGATAAAAAATGATTGTCATATACGGATTCAGCGTCTCTTCTTGCCCCTACATCGGGCATCTAATCAACTACAAATAAAACTTTTGCTTTTAACAAATTTTCCGGTTTTGGCCGGATTCCGGGCGAACTACTTGTCCGGATAGAAAATGATTTTCACATAAGTGTTAAGCATGTCTTCTTACCCCGAAATCGGACATCTAATCAACTACAAATAAAGTTTTTGTTTTTAACAGACTTTCTGGTTTTAGCCGGATTCCGGGCGAACTACTTGTCCGGCGGGAAAAAGGTTTTCATAATCGTGTTCAGCATGTCTTCTTACCCCTTAATCGACTATCTCATTAGCTGTTTAAAAACATTTTGTCTGCCCCTTAATTTGAATCCCCTCATACCCAGAATACAGGTTTGTTTCCTTCCCCGACGTTGACCCAGAGGATTGACAGCCTGACGAGGACCCTTGCCAAGAAGAGCCGAAATATCGCTGATGAAGAATCGTAGCTGACGTATCCGTTGTAAACATTGTTTGAATAAATGAACCCCCTCTTCCACCCCTAAATATAGCCCATCTACGAACTCGAACTTTCCCTTGACCCAAAGGATCCTCACACCAAGTTTCATCAAAACATCTCATTCCCTTCGAGAGTTATCGGGCTCACAGGCGGACAACTTTTACAATGTCATAGGTATCCCTCCACGCACGTTTTGGGATCCCAAAAACAGTTCCTCCCTCCATACCTCTTTAGCCAAAACATACCACTTCAGAGAATAAGAATTCCGTACTCTACAGCTCCACAATTGAATCTCCTGGCCTTTTAGCCTATCTTTTACTATTTTAGCTATCTCCCCTAATGGAGATGATCATGTCTTCATTCAATTCCATTCATTTTTCCAAAAGTTCTTCTCGATGAAAAATAACACTGGAATTGTCAAGCATGAAAAAAAACGAATGGGTTATAAAACAAATTGACACACCTTTATGTAGTAGGTATTCTCCCCCGAGTGATTACTTTCATTTCGAGCCTCCAGTGCTGTAATAAGATCAGACAGGGTTAAAATGCTGGGCGAGTACCGCTCGGATGCATGAATGGGAGGTAGCTTTGTGCTGTTGTTTGTCCTGTTGTTTGTTGTTGTTTGTTGTTGCTTCGCTGCTAGTCTTGTCCTTCGGATTATCTCAAAATAGTAGTACGAAGCTGTACGAAAAAGTAGCATGCAGTACTAATTGATGCTGCTACATGCTTCTACTTCAAGGCTATCGTGTTACTGCATACTACTGCATGCCACTACTAGCAAGACTGGATGCTACTATGGCAAGACAGGATGCTACTGGATGCTACTACATAAGATTGGACCAGTCTGAGGCACATTAAATGATAGTATTCTTTGCTATTACATAGTATTACATGCAACTTTTTCGTACAACTACCATACAACTACGCAGGCTACAAATTTTTCATCGGGATTATAGGGATCATGCCTTTGGAAAGCACTTTTTTCCCTGATTCATTTTTTGCCACCTTTTTAGTGGAATGATCCTTGGAACAGTTCACTATTGCGAGCGCTGTAGCAGCTTTCGGTTTTCACCATTTTTTTGTGGAGCTCATAACTCCTGAACCAGTGCATGTATCAAGTTCAAACTTGGTGCACTTGTGGGTATTGTGGTCTAGTTGTGCCTTTAGGGGGTCCCAACTCCACTACCCATCCGGTTCAGGGACAATCCGGCAAAGATTGCCCATTGAGTGGAGTTCATAACCAGTGAACAATGGCAGAATTTATTTACTGATGAATTTAGCGTCGAGCATTGCTTGTCGCCTTCACTTAGTTTAAAGGAGCTATATCATAAGCATTGTAGCACTTGCAACGTCTAGACCCCCCCCCCCCCCCCCCCACCCAAGACCCAAGATGAAGCCACGACTTGATCCGACCGCTGGGTCATCTAGCGTTGCGGGTCGGAAGCGCCCGTTATGGGGAGGATGGAATCATAGTTTGACTTTGGATCTAACAAAATGTTTTTATTGTAGCAGGCATATGGAAAATGTGTAGAAAAATTAAAGTAGTTATTTGCATTATTGATTTCTTTAAGTATTTTGTTTTCTGTTTTTTCTTGTTAATTCCCGGAAGTCCAAAGAAGGAAGGATGTAAGCTAGATCACAGTAAACGAAACGCCGTAAATTATACTAAATTCGTTATAGTGATTTCTTTAAGTTTATGCAATTTAACTAAATATTATTCAGCTTTAGACCAAAAAATGTCAAACTGGCCGATGGTTTCTGCTTCCGGTATATCTAAACATCCACATGGTGATATACTTAGTTGTTTTAATCCTCTTACACGCCACTCGATCTTCTTGAAGTTTTAGTAATCGTTTGTCCAGCGTCAGGAGATCAATGAATAGTTAATTAGCAATGGCGGATTGGCGTTCAAGAGTGAATTGTGTTCAAGTAATTTGTGGATAACGTTGGCTACCGTGAGGATTTTGGGGAAAAACAAAGGTGACAGTGTGTTCGTAAAAATCCGTCCCATCGGAAAATGATGGTGTCTCCCACCTTCTCGGCCCACATGAATCAAAGACTTTAAACAGGTATTGTTACTCAAAAAGGGAAATCTAAAAGGTTATTAAACCATACACTTTTTTTCTAATCTTACAGTAAGTATGTAATATTACAAATAATTACTGGACGTGCGGGTAAGAATTTGTCAACCTCTATGAATTTGTCAAGCACTGTTAACACCAAACTGAACGTCGTCCATGTGACCGTTCACACCTGCTTTAAACTGATTTGTGGTTTCTGCGTTCACTCCAGTCTAGTACACTAGCCCCTTTTCAGGCATGGTGCTCAAATGTCTAGTACCATGCCTGGGTGCTAGACGTTCAAGCACTGTACCTTGGGTTTCATGCATGGTGCATGGATTTCAGCATACAGTGCATGCATGAAAAACACAGTTTCTGTCATTACAACTGAGCACCAGCTCGGACAGGGCGGAAATTACTACCATGAATTAGAAAAATCAAAGACAATCCTTATCGATTTTTCACAACAAAAACAAAAGGGCTCGACTGATGATGGAGATGCAAAACCTAACGGCACCCTATCTATAGTGCCCCAAGAGCCAATATTCTGGTTGGCTGCTAGGTAGAAAAAGCTGAGGCACAGGACACTTTGCATGCAAAACCCTTGAATATGTAGAAAAGGAAAGGAGGTTTTCACGTCTGTCATCAGCCGAGCAATGTTGTTTTTGTTATGAAAAATTTGATGAGGACTGTCTTTGATTTCTCAAATTCATGGTAGTAATTTCAGCCCTGTCCGAGCTGGTTCTCAGTTGTGATGACAGAAACTGTGTTTTTCATGCTTGCACTGTATACTGAAATCCATGCACCATGCATGAAACCCAAGGTACAGTGCTTGAAATTTCTCAGTGCTTGAAATTTCTCACCACAAAGTTCCCCACCATGTTTTCTGAGATTGTTGCTGATCATTTTTAATTTTTTTTCAGATCTGGAAGACAGGGGAGACTGCTCAGTTGAACGGGAATTCCGTTTAGAATATTCCCGGTGAAATGTTTGCTAGTACCTTAGTTAGTTTGTGGTTTTACCGTAGGTTCGTTTAAGATTGTCAAGTTAGAAAGTTCTTTGGCAGCAGGGTATCCATGTTCTTTCTCTTCCTTATAATACGACGGCCTAATCGTTTTTGAAATCGTCAAGTAGACCGATTGGCTCCCCTTTCCTGCAAGGGCCCATGATTTTCTGTTCATCCCGCCGGGAGTTACTAATAACAAGAACGGATAATGATCAAAGCCTTTGTGTCTCCATATTTGGCAGTGCAAAACGGATACGTCAGAGCTATACTTCGCTCTATCAACGACCCATTCAAGCAGCAAAACCAGCATCCGTGTCCAGAATGAAATCACAGCACCAACTTTAACTCCAAGCAATTCTAACAAAGAAATTCCCTTATCAGATATTTAAGGCTAAGCTTTAGTTGTTTTGCACAAGTTCGTTTTCCAGCGTGAGCGGTTTCAGCCTGAAGAGACCCCTTGCCAAGAAGGGCCGAAATATAGCTCTAATAGGATTCTGGTAACGCGCCCGTTTTGCACTGTTAAATAGGATTCGCAGTCAGCTTGGGCTGGAATACTTTCTGGGGGGGGAGGGGGTACTTTCTGCCTCTATCACTGCGCCGAGCAGAAATCCGCGGTGACGCACCGTACATACTGAGCAGGTGCATATCCGAGACCTGTGGTGTTTTCCTGCGGTGTGTGCTATGTGTGGCCCACGCATTTTGAATGTTTGCTACGGAAACAGAAGTGTGTGCAAGTTGAAACTCTCGTAAACGAAGTTTTCTGCGGTATTTTCAAACGGCTAAAAATAAAAATAAAATCTCAGTAAATAGAACATCAGGCTTACAACCTTACCATTCTGTAATGATCTTCAGTTTTGTGTATATCTGCTAAACGGAATAGTTTTTGTTAAAACAAAATATTTGGACTTGATTTGCTTCGAATTGAGAAGGATGATTTCAGTTTTGTGTATATCTGCCAAACAAAATATTTCTGGTGAAACAAAAATATTTGGACTTGATTTACTTCCACATTGAGAAGGGAGAGACAGGTGTTTTACTACACTGTAGTATTATAAGTTCCTGCAAACAGCGGAATTTCACAGAGCATCTAATGAGGATGCCAGACTGGTTTAAATGGTTTCTTTTAGTAGAGCTTTTGGCGAAATGAGACAATCGTTAAGAGTCTTTCCAGGATCCTTATGTAGGCTACAGTCTCATCCGGACCTATTCTGCATCTCAGAAGAGCGACATATAAGTTGCGTTTTTGCTGATACCATGGTATCTGTTACCACGGTAACTGGATCTGCAATTAGTCGTTTTTGCAGTTATCGTTGTATCTGATACACGGTGCTCTGCAAAAACGACTATTGCCGAAATTGCAATTTTCGAAGTCATCCCAAAAGAAAAACAGATATCCAGTTACATCACTAAGTGCTTAACTTCTTTCTCACCAATATGACAAAATTTAATGAAAGTAAGATGACTTTTCAGATATCACGACCAGTTACCACGGTCGGACCGTAGTATCTGAATATCTGATACCAAGATACCACGATAACTGCAAAAACGCCTTTTGACCGTGGTATCAGATACCACTATAACTGCAAAAACGACTTTAGACCGTGGTAACAGATACCATGGTATCAGCGAAAACGCAACTGTAGATAGCCAACAATACGAGAAGTTTTTTTGCTGTTCTTACCCGTTTTTACCTCATTTTATTATCTTTTTGTCTGCTGAATCTTCAAGGTATTTCAGTCGTGTTGACAGAGGTGTTACTATAAAAAAAAAAAAAAAAAAATTTTGGGGGGGGGGGGGCAAGGTATTTACTGACTGGCTGATCATTTTTATGACTGTTTTCAAGAAAAAAACGTGAAAAATCGACTGATTTTCAACAAACAGACGACTTAAAATTTTTGGACGAGAATCAACTGTCTTTACAATAATCGAGGCGCATCAGCCGAATCGGTTATTTCTTTTACCGAGTGGTCGACAACATTCAGGGGGGGGGCTATCCCCCCTTAACCCCGTGACGCACATGTAAGGGGTACATAGTTTTAAATTTGTGGTATTGCCGCACCTTATGGACCTAGTGCCAAGCTGAGTGTGTTTGAGACGCCAAACATATTAGTCAGTTTAAGTTTTGTATTCGGCTATGCTTAGGCCCTTCTCGGCAATGGTATCTTAATGGTCTTCGTCAGGCGTAGCCGAAAATCTAAGCTTTTTATCAAATTAACGCCCGTGAATCAAATATCAAGTCTAGATTATTAGCTACGGCTGAAAAAGACTCTTTTGATGAAAGGTCGAAGTATAAAATAAAAATTTAAATCCGACTGTAATCAGTTGTTCACCAGCGCTGGCTACAAAAACTTCATATTCCTAACACAGCAAAAAAAAGGTACAACCTCCTCTGCTACCACGGTGTGCAGACCGCATCTTAGCTTTAGCATAAATTTCTAAACCCGCAAGTTTGTCTCGCTTTAAATGCCGCAAGCGCAGTGGGCGTCGCTACGACTATGGCCCGTTTGCGAAGCATAGAAAGCATTGGTCTTGGCGCTACTCCCCAGTGTTTTCTGCTCAGATGTTTTGAAATAGTTGACCACTTTAAAAAAGAAGCTATGCTCACAGAAAATCACACACGGCTTCAGCTGTTTTTAGCCTCTTTCCAAATCCCTTGCCTTGGATGACAATCTTGGCAAAATTTGCATAACCTCTCTCCCGACGAATAAACTCTTTGGATACGTCACCTAAAAAGAACAAACCTGGCAAGTGTGATGATCACTGTATTGCCAATAGAGGAGATAAGATACACAAATGAAGTAAAAAATCTCGCGAACGATAATGGATGGAAAAACTACTGAAGTAGAACGATTTTTTTGTGGAAAGTACGACGCGCCCTTTAAATCTTTGTACCTCAAAATTGGGGATTTGTGTATAACAAGATCTTCTCTGGTGGTCGATAGATTATGCCGTTGCTCGGGTTGTTTGAAGCATCTCACTTACCCATGCCATTACTGTTGGATTGTGCTGTCGTATGAGAAAAGCTGTTTTGCCATAGTTCTTTTTATCAGTTTTAAGGATCTCATGTTGAATATTGCACAAATTTGCTGAAAAATGTTAGCCAGTGTATTAGTTTTGTCAATACAGCATTTTAGTTCGTCTCAAGGCTTCGTGAATTAGGCAATGTCGATAGCCTTCCGAAAGGTCCGTTGTACGCTGGTTCCAGTCAGGGGCAATGTTGCCACGGCCGTCGATTTATCGCCATATTCGTTTTTTTTTTCTGTTTCGTGAATCTACTTGTAAAACTAACGATTTTTTTCAGAAAATCGATGGTTTTACTATATTTACCGCAAATATGAATTCTAAAAGGCTTGTATTGTATGCCGCGCACTCCTGGTAGCGAGCAGTTTAGATTAGGAATGGATATCACTCTACTCTCTGCTACTATTCGTGAAGCTCTCCCTCGGCTTTACTCCCTTTCTCATATTTGCAGTTTTCAAAATTCTTTACTCCAGACTACCATCTACAAATGCCGAAAAAATATTGAATTTTCCCCCAAAATCGCAAAAGTTGGAAGAAGCACACCTCTGCCGCACAGTATAGGCTATGTTACTGTTATTTCGTCTTTTGGTGATCTAATTTTTCGGGCGTGGCAACTTTGTTTAGCAGGCTAGGTTGACAACCTATCAGATAAATATTCTGAGCCCAAGCTGACTTTGAAACATTTATTCAAACAATGTTTACAACGGGTACGTCAGCTACGATTCTTCATCAGATGAAGAACCTATCAGGTCGTGACTCGTGGGAGTGTGGAGAGGTTTGCTTATTTGAACAGTTACTTAAAGGACCCCTCTTGCTTATTCTGCCATTTATAGTAGTCCTAGCTCCCTTGTCGAATTATAAGCTTCTAAAATCCCCGCATTTCTCCATTGTTTCGTTTTGTGCCTACGAATTTTACCGCTTTTTCGGCCTTGCCGTGTTTTCCCTGTCACACAAAATAAAGTTTGCCGGAGTCTTCAATGTCCGCTGACAACTCTTTCAAACATAGGGGTATGAGAATCTTCTGTTTTTTACTTCTTTCATTTGTCTAGTTTTCCAACTTTTTAACCACGGCGCGTTGAGTTTTCAAACGTTTTGCTCCCGCCCGCCGCGTCGGAGAGCAGGAAGGCTGGATAGCGTCGACAAGTGCTAACAAGAAAATCGCTAATTTCAGGTGGAAAGTAATGGTATTTTTGGAAAACTTTTTTCTGATCCCTTTCATAGGCAAAAGATCATTTCTAGTAAGAGTTGTGCTTTAAGTGTGCACATTGCAGTTGAACAGAAATGGCAGAATGAAGATCCAAAATACCTATTCAGGTGTTGTCAGAGGCCCTTAATTACCTACTTTGGCTAACTGGTAGTTAACTTTAGTCACAGCAAGTGCATGAAAATGGCGAAGTTCAAATTCAACAAACGTTCAAATAAGCACAGTCTACCTCTACTGTAGACGATTTGGAGTCCTGATCTTTTGGGGGACAGCTCGTACAAATCGTGTGGGTGATATACGCGGGTGATACCGCTCATGCAACAACGAAGTAAGGGTGACGGTCCTTCGAAAGGCTTTTCTCGCTACCCCACTTCCCGGCTGGAAGAAATTCATCGGAGGCCAACGTTAAACGTGGCTGAACAGGGTTGTCACGGATAACACGAAAGTGCTACTTTTGTTCTACATTCTTCAAAAGAACATTTTTTTTTTTCAGTTCTGATCTGTGAATCCTGTGGATTCACAAAACTATTTTGATGGACAATGTTCCCCATATGTTCCAACGGTAACCGTGGCTGAACAGGGTTGTCACTGGTAACACAAAAGTGCTACTTTTAACACTTTTTTGTTCTAAAGAAAATGTAACACCATTAAAGCACTTTCTAGAAGCCTAGAACTAAACAAAGAAATTCTTCAGAAGAACAATATTTCTGTTCTGATCACTTTTTTCCCATGGATGCACAAAACTAATTGGATGGACAATGCTCCCCATACGTTATTTTAAGTTGTTTTGCACTGAATGATGCATCAAATTGTTGCAACGCAACTGTTTTTCACTGAAATAGCGCTTATTCCAAGAAAATAACACTTTTTCCTATCTTTAGTATAGCACGGGAAAGTCACCAGTGTTGCAATCCTACTGATGGCTGCTGAACATTATCAGAGAAGACGGATGTTTCCAACGTCCAGGGGCGTAAATAACATCCTAGGGTGGGGGGGGGGGGGGTCTGTGTGTGCCGTCTTGGAATAGTAATGGACGCAGGACTTTTCGCTTGGCGTTATATATGTATACACTGTCAGAAATTTCATAACAAATCACACAAGAGTGCGCGGTTTCAACAGACAACACTTGGGATGTAATATGTTGTCACGACAAACGTTATATATGAAATATTATGCATGACAAGCATTGCCGAGAAGAGCCGAAAAACCGCCAGAAAAGCATTTGCTGACTTTTTTTTTGCGACATGATAGCCGATCGGAAAATTCAAGCACACGCTTTTTGGGGGGGTTTTCGGCTCTTCTCGGCAATGCTCGTTATGCATAACATTTCATGTTTAACGATTGTCGTGACAGCAGACTAGGTACATCCCAAGTGTTGTCTGTTGAAACCTAGGCTCGCATCCTTGTGTTATCTGTTATGAAACTTCTGACATCGTATACATATATGACGCCAAGCAAAAAGTCCTGCGTCCATCACTATTTCAAGACGGTACACACGGAAATTTGACGACAGATTTCAGTTTGTCCCCCCCCCCCCCCTCGAACTCAACCCTTGGATGTTATTGACGCCCCTGGACGTTGGAAACTTCCGATGGGCTCGAGGTCTTCTCTGATAATGTTCAGCGGGGTTGCCACACTGGTGAAATTTTTCGTGCTACTAAAGATAGGAAAAGGTGTTATTTTCTTGGAAACAGCTGTTATATTCAGAAAACAGCTGGGTTGCAACAATTTGATGCATCATTTCTGACAGTATAGTACTTGTAGTGGCTATATTATCACATAAATTTATAGGTTTATGACTTATCACTACAGTTACACCAATTCGAAACATGGACAAGAAATCCAGGTTTTATGAGTTTCAGGAAACTTTAACACCAGTTTCTGGAATCCCAAAACGTAAGTGACGAGATACCTATGACGTCGTAAAACTTGTCCGTCTGTCAGCACGATACTGTCGAAGAGATCGCGATATTTTGTTCAAACTTGGTGTGAGGATCCATTGGGTCAAAGTAAAGGTCACTTTTGCAGATGGGCCTTAAATTGTAGCCCTACATTTAGGGGTGGGGAGGGTTTTAATTAAGGAACGACAAAAATATTTGTTTAAGCTAATTCGAGAGTCGATTTAGGGGTAAGGAGAGAAGCTGAATCCAGAACTGAACTTTATTCCTCTCTGGACTAATAGTTCACCCGAAATCCGGGAAAAAACGAAAATTTAATTAAAATAAAGTTCTATTTGGAGCTGAATAAAAGTTCGATACAGGGGTACAGAGACATGCTGAATCTTTTTTTTTTTCTTTTTCGCAGGACAAGTGGTTTGCCCGGAATCCGGAGAAAATCGGAAAATTTGGTCTTATCTGAAAATACGGTCTTATCAGAAGTTGATTAGAGGTTAAACGTTGGTCGATTAGAGCAATCGACTTAGAGGTAGGAATGCATCCTGAATCCATATTTGAACTTTATGTTCCAGTCGGACAATTAGACTGACACGGAATCTGGCGAAAACCGGAAATTTGGTGGGAGTAAAGTTTGTTCTGAAGTCGATCGGAAAATGCTCATAGGAGCAAGAATACAAGCCAAATCCATGTGCGAACCTGAATTTTCTCGCTGGATAATTAGCCCATCCGGAAAGTTGATAGAAGTATAGAAAAAAATTTACGCGGATCGGAGCATCAAGTCCACCAAGAAGGGTCTAACAATACATGTTGAATCTGAGTATGAACTTTATTTTCTCACCGGACAAGTAGTCTGACTGGAGTCCGGCCAGATACGGAAATTTCGAAGAACTAAAATAAGCATGATTTAGTGCTTGCTGTTCAGTGGTCTGTTAGAATGATATTAAATGTGTACGGGTTCAGCGAAGACTGATCTGCAAGACCTGATTACCTGTAAAGATTGACAAATATTCCCCTTTCGGATCCCATCGAAACCTCTGGTCTTGTTATAAGCTGAATCGACAACGCAAGCACAGCAAGACCATCATACTCGTACTCGTACTTACAGCAGGCCCATCATACTCGTACTCGTACTTAAGTAAAAAATAGAAGTACTTGAGGCAGGGTCGTCCCGAGCCTTTCTTCATTAGGGGGGCGCACCTGGTAAAATTGACCGAATCGGTACCTGATTTTTACTGAATTTATTAACAAAAATTGTAAAAACACAGCGAGTTGCTATCATGAAGCTACAACGTAAAACGTTGCAGAGTATATACAAACAAGTCTAAAGAGAAAAATTGGCGCGTTTTCACGACCAATGTGAAAAGGACCAAATAAACAGGTTAAATCACCAAATTTACGCAAGTACGGACCGAATGCGGCGAAACCGATGCGGACTGAACAAAAGTTGGATGAATTATCGTATTCGATCACGAATCAGAACCAAATGAATCTGATTAATGACCGAATTATGAAATGGGACCGAATTACCGAATTCGGTAAAGAATGAGACCAAATAAACAGGTTAAATCACCATATTTACGCAAGGACGGACCGAATGCGGACTCCAAAACCGATGCGAACGGAACAAAAGTTGGATGAATTTTCGAATTCGATGACGAATCACAACCAAATGAATCTGATTAATGACCGAATTATGAAATGGACTGACCGAATGCGATAGAGCAGATACGGACTTGAGAAAAGTCTGGTGAATTACCGAATTCGCTAACGAATGAGACCAAATAAACAGGTTAAATCACCGAATTTACGAAGGGACAGACCGAATGCGGTGAAATCCATGCGTAGTGAACAAAAGTCGGATGAATTAGCTAATTCGATAAGGAAAGGGGAACCAATAAACGGCGAAAATTTGACCGAATGCCCAAAACGTAGGGGCTGATGAGGCATGGTAGCTGACGTATCTGTTGTATACATTATTTGAATATGTTTCAAAGTCAGCTTGGGCTCAAGGAATATTTGTGAAAGTTCCTATTTTCGCCGGATTCAGGTGAATCCGAAACTTATAACACCAGAACTGAGCACGAGGCCCACTGCATTTCTGGTCTTCACCTAACGTCATCCAGTGACGTCAACCACTTGATCAAGGAATTGTAAGCACTAACGAAGTTAGTTTTTTTTCGTTTGAACTAATTTTCAGGGACGAGAACAAAGTTCAGAGATGGTTTAAACTTGTTTAAAGGACCCCTCTTGCCTATTATGCCTTTTATTACATACCTAGCTCCTTTATGGTATTATAAGCTTCTAAAATCCCCACCTTTCTCCATTGTTTCGTTATGTGCCTACGAATTTTTAGCGCTTTTTCGGCAGTGCCGACTTTTGCCGGTTAAACAACGCAAAGTTTGCCTGGATCTCCAACGTCTGCTGACAACTTTTTCACACACAAGGATATGAGAATCTTCTGTTTTTGACTTCTTTTATTTGCTTCATGTTCCTACTTTTTAACCACGGCGCGTTCAGTTTTCAAATGTTTTGCGCCCAGCCGCCGCGTCGGGGAGCAGGAAGACTGGCTGGAATCAACAAACGCTAACAAGAAAAACACTAAATTCAAATGGAATGGAATTTTTCTCTGATCCGTTTCGTAGTGAAAAGGTTATTTCTAGTAAGAGATGGGCTTTAAACATGTATCTCACCCGTAAGGAAGCCCCACCCCAACATGTAGGGCTACGGGGCCCATCTATGGATGACCTGTACTTTGACCCTCCCCGCCCTTAAATAGAGGGCTCGGGACCCACCCCCTGCACTTTGTCCAAAATGACCCTCACACCAGGACTGCAACAAGGTAGCATACTTAACCCCTTCAAGCGGTATCGTGTTAACAGACAGAGACGGGTAAGCACACTAACGAAGTCATAGCTTTCCCGTCAATAATTTTGGGATAAAAACAAGACCAAAGGTTTCGATGGAATCCCAAAAGTTCAATATTTGATCCAGACAATTGGGTCTTGTCTTCACCAGATCCAGTCTTCGCCAGACTCCTTGAACATTTTTACTATTAAAATTTAGAAACAGATTAAGGCCAAATAACTAATCATCTGAGAAAAACAAGTTCAGATGTGGATTCAGCATGTGTGTTTACCCCTATAAGTCATATCTGTTTTGACGAAACAGATCGAAACTTCCTGCCTTACTTCTGCCAATTTTCCGGTTTCGGCGGAATTACGGAACTACTTGTCCGGCGAAAAAATAATGCTCAAAAATGAATTCAGCGTATCACGTTTAACTTATCACAAATTTTCCGGTTTCAGCCGTATTCCGGGCGAACTATATGTTCGGGTAAATTGATTGTCATATACAGATTCAGCATCTCTTCTTGCCTCGAAATCGGACATCTAATCAACTATAAGTACAACTTGCGCTTTTTAGCAAATTTTCCGGTTTTGGCCGGATTCCGGGCGAACTACTTGTCCGGGTAGAAAATGGTTTTCACATCAGTGTTCAGCATGTTCTCTTACCCCTAAATCGAACATCTAATCAACTTCAAATAAACTTTCACTTTCAACAAACTTTCCGGCTTTGACCGGATTCCGGACGAACTACTTGTCCGTCGAGAAAATGGTTTGCATAATCGTGTTCAGCATGTCTTCTTACCCCTTAATCGACTATCTCATTAGCTGTTTAAAAATATTTTGTTTGCCCTTTAATTTGAACCTTCTCCCCCACCCAGGGGCGTCCCAAGGGGGGGGGGAGCGCGCCCCCCCCCTACGTTTTGGGCATTCGGTCAAAACGGGCATCGCGGCGCAGCCGTGAAGCACTTATGATAAAATCGTTTGTCCCCGCATTTCGAAATTCGGTGATTTAACGTGTATGTTGGTTCCCCTTTCTTTATCAACTTTACTAATTCATCCAACTTTTGTTCACTTCGCATCGATTTCACCACATTCGGTCCGTCCCTTCGTAAATCGGTGATCTAACTTGTTTATTTGGTCTCATTCCTTAGCGAATTCGGTAATTCACCGGTATCACACACCGTATCTGTTCTATTCCATTCGGTCGGTCCATTTCATTATTTGGTTATTAATTATATTCATTTGGTTCTGATTCATGACTGAATTCGATAATTCATCCAACTTTTGTTCAGTCCGCATCGATTTCGCCGCATTCGGTCCGTCCTTGCGTAAATTCGGTGATTTAACCTGTTTATTTGGTGTCATTCCCTACCGAATTCGGTAATTCGGTCGCATTCGGTCAGTCCACTTGATAATTAAATTCGGTGAGATTCATTTGGTTTGATTCGTTACCGAATACGGTAATTCACCGGATTTTTCTTTAGTCCGTTTCTGTTACTAGACTTGCCGAATTCGGTTGTTTTAGGTGGTTCTAACAAGAGGTGTATTCCATTACGAAATTCGGTTGTAATACCGCTCTCGATCTGTTCCTTCTTTTTTTAGTTAGTTTTTCGGTATACTACGAATTAATTTTTTGCTTCAACCCAGTTACTTAGTTCGGTAATTTAAGTGGCATTTATTTAGCTCTCGTTCTTTACTATTTACGATAGCTTCAGCTAGTTGCTGTTTATTTTTTTACTTCTTAGGATTGCAGTACTCCAGGAATAAGCACGTCTATTGACGTGAAAACTAGCCTACTTTTCTTTGCTGTAAATTCCGAACAAATGTACTTTGTATCCACTTTACTCTGGATCGCCCCTTTCGTTGCCAGACAACTCTGGGTTGAATAGGTAGTCTTGGGATCGCAGAAAGGCACTTACATCAGTGTTTCCACAAAATTTTGCCTGCGGCGCATTTCGCAGTCTCCACTAGTTAGACAAAGGTTGCCTCATTTAGTTGGCGTTTGAGGCTTGGAATTTTTGGGGGCTTGAATGTTGCCAGAAAAATAAAGCCGGATTAAGAAAATTTCGCCTGCGGCGCCTTAATTAGTCATGGGCACAGCCGTTAGCGACGTTGTCGCTATGCAGCAACACCGTTTTTTGCGATTATTTCAAGTCCTGTTGGCAAAACTGGAAAGGTCTTCCACTGGCAAAAGGCTAGTGACGGCGTATCCGTAAAAAAAAAACAGAAGCGGAAAAGCGTGAAAACGCGCCAATTTTTCTCTTTAGACTTGTTTGCAACTTTTTACGTTGTAGCTTCATGAAGGCAACTCGCTGTGTTTTTACAAGTTTTTTTTAATAAATTCAGTAAAATCAGGTACCGATTCGGTCAATTTTACCAGGTGCCCTCCCCCTCCAATGAAGAGAGGTTCGGGACGCCCCTGCCCCCACCCCTAAATGTAGGGATACAGAGCCCATACGAACTTGACCTTTCCCTTGACCCAAAGGATCTTCACAACAAGTTTCATCAAAAATATATCTCATTCCCTTCGAGAGTTCTAGTGCTTACAGACGGACAGACAGACAGACGGACAACTTTTGCGATGTCATAGGTATCGTATACCTCCACGGGGGATACGATACTCCCCCTTTTCGGATCCCAAAAATGTGAATCTGAAATCTACACAAGCAAACTTGCCACCTATTGGCTTAAAGCTAACATCTCAGTAACTAGTTTTATCGCTACATCACCGATTGTAGAGCTGCTACAATCCTTCCGATATAGAGACTACGTTCACGCTGTCAGAGCAAATTTCTAAAAAAGAATGAATGAATAAGCATTGTGATAATTGTAACCCAAGCTTTTATTCTGCTAACTAAACGTTTGATGGATATTATACTCTGATATGTTCCATGACTCTTCCCATTTAGGTTCTTCTGGTTAGCCGCATACCATCAAAACAAATGTGAGTTGGAAGTACCGTCTCTATCTCGCAGATTACTATGTCTACAACGATGTTCCGGGAAGTGTCGCCTCTGGTGGGAAAACAAGTTCAGTTGATGTTTGATTACTTTGATTTGAACTGTGAAGGTGCTTTTGTGTTTGTTGTGAATTTGTTTGGTTACAGAGTCTTTTTTCATTGTTTTGGATTGCGATGCCTGTTCCCGAGGAATCGACAGGTGGTGACACTGGTGAGTGAAATCAAGTAACGTTTTTAGCCGTGCGTTATGATATGTTTGTGTCGAGGTTCTCTTGTTTGTGAGAAATTAATGTGATCAACTAGCTTCTTGGCAGGGGTCTTCTTCAGGCTCAAGCTGGAAATGAACGAGCAGACTTACCCGTTTTGCACTTTCAAATATGATTTGCAGTCAGCAAGGACCTGGCTTGGACTGAAGGAATCTTATTAGCTCCATTTCATCCACTTTCTGTGATGAAAGTAAAATGCTGATGTATAACAACTGAAAAGCAAAAGAAACTCTAGTATGTGTAGTGTCTAGATCACCCCCGTTCAAATCGCCAGTTGAACAAGACCAAAGGTGTCGATGGGATCCCAAAAATATAATATTTGATTCAGGCAATCAGGTCTTGTCTTCGACAGATCCAGTCTTCGCAGGCTAATCATCAGAGAAAACCAAGTTCAGGTATACCTATAAGCCATATCTATATTGACGATACTGACCGAGACTTCCTGCTTTACTTCTGCCAAGTTTCTGGTTTCGCCCGAATTCCGACGAACTACTAGTCCAGTAAAAAAAGAAAATTCAGAAACAAATTCAGCGCATCTCCTTATCCGAAGATAAAGATAAAGATGATTAGATAAAGAACATCTAATCAACTTTGAATAAACGTTTTTCACAAAAAAAAATCCGGTTACAACCGGATTCCGGACTAATTGTATGTCCAGGTAAAAAATGATTGTCATATACATACTCAGCCTGTCTTCTTACCCCTCAACCTGTCATCTAATCAAACTTTTGCTTTTAACAAATTTTCCGGTTTTGGCCAGATTCCGGTCGAACTAGTTGTCCGGCGAGAAAATTGTTTTCACCGTCGTGTTCAGCATGTCTTTTTACCCCTAAATCGAACATTTAATCAACTTCAAATGAAAATTTTACTTTTAACGAACTTTCCGGGTTTCGCCGGATTCCGGACGAACTACTTGTTCGGCGAGAAAACGATTTTCACCATCGTGTTCAGCATGTCTTCTTACCCGTCAATCGACCATTTAATCAACTTCAAATAAAATTTTACTTTTAACCAACTTTCCGGTTTTTGCCGGATTCCGGACGAACTACTTGTCCGGAGAGAAAATGGTTTTCAGTATCGTGCTAAGCATGCCTTCTTACCCCATAATCGACTATCACATTAGCTGTTTACAAATATTTTGTTGGTCCCTTAATTTGAACCCCCTCCCCCACCCCTAAATGTAGAGCTACGTAGCCCATCTACGAACTTGACCTTACCCTTACCAGGGACCCATAAATTCCTGTAATGACTCGCCATTCAGGGGGCTTGCCAATAAGAGATTTCTGATGCACTCTTGACCGAGCGTCAGATAGTTCGAGAAATACCCACGGGGATAAAATACCCGACTATCCAGATAGACAAAATTTTTCGCAGCTGTTGTGCTGAACTAGGAATATTTCTCTGTAATGGAAGAGTACCCTGGATCTTTTGTCCTAGCTTAGGTACCTGGTGGCATGCTGAATAGTCCCAAAAACTTTGTCTATCTGAGCAAGAACGCCGATTCGACCCAAGCGGATTTTTTGGAAACTAGGTGAGGCTCGGGCAACATAGCAACATAGAAGCATAGGAAATGACAAGCCCCCTGAATGGCAAGTCATTACAGGAAATTTATGGGTCCCTGCCCTTACCCAATGAATCTTCACACCAAGTTTCATCAAGATATCTCATTCCCTTCGAGAGTTATCGTGCTCACAGACAGACGGACATTTTTGCGATGTCACAGGTATCCCTCCAAATACGTTTTGTGATCCCAAAAAGGGCTTCCACATGTCATACAATAGGCTAGTGTGAATTGCTACTGTATTTTGTTTTCGTCAATATAACCGTTTCATGTTTTTTCATGAAAATAAAATTTCACTCCCATTTCACTCTCTGTTTTGGATCAAAAGTCACTCTTTAAATTATTTTGATGTGGTGCTAATGTGGTGACCCTGAGTTTGAACCGACCCTGCAATCATCTTATGGTGTGAACCGGAAAGTATCCGCCTGACCAAGCTCAAATAGATCTATATATTTATATGTTTATTTATATGCATAAATATATTTAGAAATGATATTATATGTTATATATTTGAACAAAAAGCCAAGGGGCAATATAGATATATCATCTTAACAAGACAAGGAGACAAAAGAAATATTTAATGGTCTTATGTGTAAAAATACAGCTAAATCTTTTGCAATAGTAATACACAAAAGTGTATAGCCTATGGTATTATGCTACCGTAATTCGTAGGCAACTGTCTGATCCACTGAATAAAGTCACGAGGGTTGGGAATTAACATCCACTGTTGATTCCTATTTGGGATCCCAAAACCAGGATACCTATGACTTCGTAAAAGTTGTCCGTCTGTCTGTCTGTCCGTCCGTCTGTCTATCAGCACAATAACTCTCGAAGGCATTGAGACAGTTTGATCAGACTTGGTGGGAAGATTCTTTGGATTAAAGGACAGGCCAAGTTAGTAGATGGGCTATTAGGGGTGGGGGTTCAAATAAGGGCGAACAAAATGTTTCTTAACAGCTACGTATTTGAAAATCATTTTCTCGCCGGCTAGATAGTTCACCCGGAATCCGGTCGAAACCGGAAAATTTGTTCAAGTTAAAAGTTTCACCTGAAGTTATTAGAGGTTCGATCTACTGCTAATCCGCACATGACAATCATTTTCTACCCGGACATATAAGGCGTATTCTCGCCGTTCCCCGAGGACTCCACTTGAGGAGTCCCCGCGTTTTTGTTTGTCCCGTGGACTCACTCCAAGTATTCTCGCGAGTCCCCACGGACGTGGAATGCTCCGATTATCATCACCATCATCAAAAAGGACTCCCCTTCAAATTCGGAGGGGAATCAATTTTTGCTGTTGTAGGTGCTATGTAAAATTAATTAAAAAGAATCAGAATAAACAAAACCAAAAATAAAGTGGGTCTAGACTAATTTTTTCAGCTGCATATTCATTTTTCGAACAAAATCCATTTTAGAAGCTTTCCCCGTATTCTCGCTGTTTCTGTACGCGGAGTCCGCGTGGTGTGACTCCCTCTATTCTCGCCGTTCCCTTCGATTCCCCGAGGAGTCCTCGGGGAACGGCGAGAATACGCCTATAGTTCGCCGGGAATCCGGCCGAAACTGGAAATTTGGCAGAAGTAAGGCAGGAAGTTCTGATCAATTTTTATCAGTTTTAATGGATCCGAACGGATCTGTCAATAAAAGAACACTACGCTATGATTTCTGCTTATTTTCAAGCGGCTTATTAGTTCTAAATTTTAATAGTAAAGATGTTAAGGAGTTTGGCGAAGACCGGATTTCCACAAAACCCGATTATCTGGGTAAAAAAAGCCAGTAAATACTACATTTTTGAGATCCCTTCGAAACCTTTGGTCTTGTTCTCTTTGTCGCGAACTGTTGACTGGTGTTAGGATTTGTATAGCACTTGCCTTCCGGCCAACTCTTTTCCCTCGGTCGGTCTGTCGGTCAGTCCGGTGATCGCGAGTTAGGGTACTTCTTGATGGGCTAGGGCGATTAAACTTGTCAGGCATATCAGATCAGGGACCCGACCAGATTACTTGGAAATACTTTCTCGATCCGCCCATCTCGTGGGGGGGGGGGGGCGAGTGGAGGGACGGGGAATCCGAAATATCGAGGTATGTATAACTTTTGAACGGGTGATGGGATCTTTGTGAAACTTGATATTTGGAAAGCCGCGTGTCTCAGATGTGGAGAGGGAAAGGGTGATTCACAAAACACCAAAATAACATATATTATATGAAAAAGTCATTTGGTGGTTCAGAGTATATATACTTTCCAAAAGTTATTGGTTCGTACCACTAACTCTTCCGAGCATATATCATATACTATCGAACAGTTATTGGTTCAAACCACTAAATCTCCACTGCTTTAGTGGTCTGATCCACTAAAAATACCAATTCCGAAAACATAAGGAAGGAATTAGTGGTTCAAACCACTAATTTTCTCGGTAGTATATATACTTTCCAAAAGTTAGTGTTTCGCGAATTAGTGGTTCATACCACTAATTTTCTCGGAAGCATATATACTTTACAAGAGTTAGTGGTTCGCGAATTAGTGTTTCAAACCACTAATTTCCCCAGTTCAAAAATCGGATTTTCCATATTAGGAAGGAATTAGTGGTTCAAACCACTAATTTTCTCGGTAGTATATATACTTTCCAAAAGTTAGTGTTTCGCGAATCAGTGGTTCAAACCACTAATTTTCTCGGAAGAATATATACTTTACAAGAGTTAGTGGTTCGCGAATTAGTGTTTCGAACCACTCATTTCCCAAGTTCAAAAATCGGATTTTCCGTATAAGGAAGGAATTAGTGATTCAAACCACTAATTTCCGGGTGATTCACAAAACACCAAAATGACATATATTATATGAAAAAGTCATTTGGTGGTTCAGAGTATATATACTTTCCAAAAGTTAGTGGTTCGTACCACTAACTCTTCCGAGCATATATCATATACTATCGAACAGTTAGTGGTTCAAACCACTAAATCTCCACTGCTTTAGTGGTCTGATCCACTAAAAATACCAATTCCGAAAACATAAGGAAGGAATTAGTGGTTCAAACCAGTAATTTTCTCGGTAGTATATATACTTTCCAAAAGTTAGTGTTTCGCGAATTAGTGGTTCAAACCACTAATTTTCTCGGAAGTATATATACTTTACAAGAGTTAGTGGTTCGCGAATTAGTGTTTCAAACCACTAATTTCCCCAGTTCAAAAATCGGATTTTCCATATTAGGAAGGAATTAGTGGTTCAAACCACTAATTTTCTCGGTAGTATATATACTTTCCAAAAGTTAGTGTTTCGCGAATCAGTGGTTCAAACCACTAATTTTCTCGGAAGAATATATACTTGACAAGAGTTAGTGGTTCGCGAATTAGTGTTTCGAACCACTCATTTCCCAAGTTCAAAAATCGGATTTTCCGTATAAGGAAGGAATTAGTGATTCAAACCACTAATTTCCGGGTGATTCACAAAACACCAAAATGACATATATTATATGAAAAAGTCATTTGGTAGTTCAGAGTATATATACTTTCCAAAAGTTAGTGGTTCGTACCACTAACTCTTCCGAGCAAATATCATATACTATCGAACAATTAGTGGTTCAAACCACTAAATCTCCACTGCTTTTGTGGTCTGATCCACTAAAAATACCAATTCCGAAAACATAAGGAAGGAATTAGTGGTTCAAACCACTAATTTTCTCGGTAGTATATATACTTTCAAAAAGTTAGTGTTTCGCGAATTAGTGGTTCAAACCACTAATTTTCTCGGAAGTATATATACTTTACAAGAGCTAGTGGTTCGCGAATTAGTGTTTCAAACCACTAATTTCCCCAGTTCAAAAATCGGATTTTCCATATTATGAAGGAATTAGTGGTTCAAACCACTAATTTCCGGGTGATTCACAAAACACCAAAATAACATATATTATTTATTTATTTATTTTATTTAACTTCATAATCCACCTTTACGGCATATCACAAAAAAACGAAAAAAAAAGAAAAGAAAAAGAAACAAACAAACAAACAAAACCGAAAAACACGAACGCTCTCATCACAAAATTCAACTAAACGCTAACCTCCATCGTATACAGACTTATTGAATGCGATCCAAGCGGGAATCAAGATTTGTAGCCAAATCGAGCATATAGCAGCAAGTAAGTGGTTATCACTAGCAATCAACCGCCTCCTGAGAGATTTCCGGGAATTCACCTGAATTTCCAGGAGATTTGACACTTGGAAATCCGCAAACATTTCCGTAGCACTGCAGAAAGTAGGAATACCATGTAGAAACCGGAAAGAAATATTGTAGCTTATTTTCAGATCAGAGAAGCACTTAACAGTCGTATTAAAAACAAGTGGCAGCCCATAAACACTTGTACAATACGATCTAAACAAATAAGTCTTAACATCAGTAGTACACTTTCTGAATTTTCGTCTCAACATATTCCCTCTTGCACACAGAGATCGCATAGCCGAACGCACGTGCGAATCATCACATAGATACTTGTGGAAAATGTAACCCAGGTAGGTAAACTGGTCAACAAAATCAAGCGCTCGACCTGAAAGGAAAACACCAGGAAAGAGAGGTTTTCTGCTCCCTTTGGACGGAAGCACATGAAAAAGTCATTTGGTGGTTCAGAGTATATATACTTTCCAAAAGTTAGTGGTTTGTACCACTAACTCTTCCGAGCATATATCATATACTATCGAACAGTTAGTGGTTCAAACCACTAAATCTCCACTGCTTTAGTGGTCTGATCCACTAAAAATACCAATTCCGAAAACATAAGGAAGGAATTAGTGGTTCAAACCACTAATTTTCTCGGTAGTATATATACTTTCCAAAAGTTAGTGTTTCGCGAATTAGTGGTTCAAACCACTAATTTCCGGGTGATTCACAAAACACCAAAATAAAATATATATTATTTGAAAAAGTCATTTGGTGGTTCAGAGTATATATACTTTCCAAAAGTTAGTGGTTCGTACCACTAACTCTTCCGAGCATATATCATATACTATCGAACAGTTAGTGGTTCAAACCACTAAATCTCCACTGCTTTAGTGGTCTGATCCACTAAAAATACCGATTCCGAAAACATAAGGAAGGAATTAGTGGTTCAAACCAGTAATTTTCTCGGTAGTATATATACTTTCCAAAAGTTAGTGTTTCGCGAATTAGTGGTTCAAACCACTAAGTTTCTCGGAAGTATATATACTTTACAAGAGTTAGTGGTTCGCGAATTAGTGTTTCAAACCACTAATTTCCCCAGTTCAAAAATCGGATTTTCCATATTAGGAAGGAATTAGTGGTTCAAACCACTAATTTTCTTGGTAGTATATATACTTTCCAAAAGTTAGTGTTTCGCGAATCAGTGGTTCAAACCACTAATTTTCTCGGAAGTATATATACTTTACAAGAGTTAGTGGTTCGCGAATTAGTGTTTCGAACCACTAATTTCCCAAGTTCAAAAATCGGATTTTCCGTATAAGGAAGGAATAAGTGATTCAAACCACTAATTTCCGGGTGATTCACAAAACACCAAAATAACATATATTATATGAAAAAGTCATTTGGTGGTTCAGAGTATATATACTTTCCAAAAGTTAGTGGTTCGTACCACTAACTCTTCCGAGCATATATCATATACTATCGAACAGTTTGTGGTTCAAACCACTAAGTCTCCACTGCTTTTGTGGTCTGATCCACTAAAAATACCGATTCCGAAAACATAAGGAAGGAATTAGTGGTTCAAACCACTAATTTTCTCGGAAGTATAGATACTTTCCAAAAGTTAGTGGTTCGCGAATTAGTGATTCAAACCACTAATTCCTCGCTTATATGAAAAGGCCGTTTTCTGAACTGGAAAAATTAGTGGTTTGAACCACTAATTCGTGAACCACTAACTTTTGGAAAGTATACATACTACTGAGAAAATTATTGGTTTGAACCACTAATTCCTTCCTTATAACGAAAATCCGATTTTTTAACTTGGGAAATTAGTGGTTTGAACCACTAATTCCTTCCTTACAACGAAAATCCGATTTTTTAACTTGGGAAATTAGTGGTTTGAAACACTAATTCGCGAACTACTAACTCTTGTAAAGTATATATACTTCCGAGAAAATTAGTGGTTTGAATCACTAATTCGCGAAACACTAACTGTTGGAAAGTACATATACTACCGAGAAAATTAGTGGTTTGAACCACTAATTCCTTCCTTATATTTTCGGAATTGGTACTTTTAGTGGATCAGACCACAAAAGCAGTGGAGATTTAGTGGTTTGAACCACTAACTGTTCGATAGTATATGATATATGCTCGGAAGAGTTAGTGGTACGAACCACTAACTTTTGGAAAGTATATATACTCTGAACCACCAAATGACTTTTTCATATAATATATGTTATTTTGGTGTTTTGTACCATAGCCCTTCCAGTTGTGCTATGACAATGAATCATGTCGGATCCGAGTGAAACTTGGCAGTTGGAAAGAGCTCGTGTCTCGGATGTCCCGTTTCATGTCCGTACTGGATCGATAACTCTGGTGGGTGGGTGGGTGGAGGGGACTGGAAACTTTAAGGTACTGCTAGGACGATGATGCTTGGCAGGCGTAATAGGGACTCGCTCAGGTTGACTTGGAAGTAGTCATTTCTCCGATGCAGCCATCTTGGGGGGACTGGAGGGAAGGGGAATCCGGGATAGCTGATGGTGATCGGATCTGAGTGAAAAAAGGAGTAGATGACAAAAGGACGCGTTTATTATCAACGATACACTTTCACATCCATAAGAGCCCGTGGCAATTTTTATCTCAAGTATAATAATAATAATAATGTTTGTATATTGAGTCAAAAGAACACACAAGATTAAATACATATTTAACCACACAAATAAACTGTTACAACTCTAGAACTATTGTGCTACGTAAACAAGGCTAAACTTTCTTTCCTGAGTATAAACGCTTTTATAACATATTTACAGTTCAGTTCAGTTCAGTGCAGTTCAGTTTTATTAAAATCAAAATAAAGGAACAAAATAAATTTCGACCCCTACAAAGCTCCATGGCCCGTTACATAGGGGTTAACACGACAATAATTAACAAATGAACGAGTTTCTTAACTATTACAATAAAATAAAAGAAAAACAATTGAAGAACTTTATTTTTACTTACCGCTCCGTCCTCAAAGTTCAGCTCAAGGTCTACGCCGATCCCCCACAATCACTAATTTTCAACAAAACAATATAAAAAAAAACAAAACAAAAAAACACTCAAGTCTAGCATCCAGGGATGTCGCCCTACCCTCATTAGTGATCTTACCTATTTCACAACATAAAAATATACATACTTCTACAATGAAGTTGGGGTTCGTAGATTTCAGGACCCGGAAGCGATACCAACCCACCCCCAAAAATTTTACCCTGAAATTAGTTTTTAGCCAACTTAAAATGCGTATCTTAACTGCAAAGTGAAAAATATACTTTTGACCGAAAGGTACATTTTCCATGATTATTTTTGCCTTTAGGGTTTTAATTTCATGGTCAGTCATTTCTCCGATGCAGCCATCTTCGGGGGAGGGGGAATTGATATGTTTTTGTAATCCATAAAGTCCCATGAACATTTTTGCCTCAATTGTTCTGCTTACATATGAATTCGCAGTCCCGTGAAAGTCCGCGCTCCATAGCCTGAACATTCAACAAAAAATACTTCCGACCAAATGATACACTTTCATGAACTCCAGTGGCCCATGATCATTTGTGCCTCAGTTCTTTTCTTTTCTTTTCTTCTCCTCCTCAGTTCCGCAAAGTGCAAAACATACTTTTGACAAAACTAAACATTTTTATGATTCCAGGGGCTCATAAGCATTTGAGCTAAGAGTCACCGTGAGCACCCTTAGCCACTACCTATCCTTGCAAGTGCCATATGGGCTTAAAGCTCTTATTCAGAAAGAAAAGATACAGTAGGCTTTATAGTAATCATTCTTGTTGACATGTAATGGTTTTCCACCATTTTCTGCCGTGTCCGTTACTCCTTTAACTAGTGAGTTGCGAATTGAAGTGGCGGGGATGCCTCATCTTCCGAATTCTTTTCTAGGACAGCTTGTTAGAAAAGCTCAAGGAAAGCTCTTGTCTTCTTTCTAGAACTAAACAGGTAACTATGATATATCGCTGAGAATCCTCCTCTTTTCAAGCAATGTTCCAGAGTGAATATGACATTCTTTTCGACTAAAGCGTTCTTGCCCAGCATTGTTGAAGATTATTGGTATTGACAATTCCTTTTAGAGACAAACCCAAGGGTCTATTCACTCCTCTACTGGTGTCTATTCTCTTCAAGAGGGCCGGGAAGGATCTCGCGCCGTCAGACTTTCTTTAGTTGTAATAACAATAATAATTTTTTTACCCACAAATCGTACAAGACGAAAATAGTGGAATAGGGGAGAGCGGGGTACCATGAACCACATTTGTGTTTTGATTTTTTTTCCAGGCGAACCAACGGAGCTTTCAGCATCTTTTTCACTTCAGAATGTAGCTTATTTATCGGCTCATTTCCGAGTATTTTTCGGTGAAATGTAAGTTGTTCTAGTACAGCACACCGACGGTTCTAGAAAACTTGGTCAGCTGGTTCATGGTACCCCACCCCCGGGGTACCATGAACCACCCTCGGGGCACGATGAACCAGTGTGATTGATCTTCTTTTACCGTGTAAGTTTCGGCTATTATACGAAGATAAAATGTAGAAAGTTTATAAAATACCAACTACATCTTCTCCAAGTGGAAACCTCCCAAGGTTAATTCCAAAAACAAATCTCCCTGTTTGGCGGCATTTCCCACCAAAAGAGACTGGCTTTGGGAGGTGAATCACCAACTGGAACTTCAAAATGAGTCGCGTCTCATTCGTAGAAACAAATTCCTCGTTATCCAAACGCTTCCAGAACTCTACTTCAAGGTCCATACTGTCAATGTACATTGGACGTCCCCTCAGCAACATAGTGTGCCACGCGTGACTCTTCTGAGGAACAACAAGCCCATGGCTCCCTTCTTCTATCTCAACATCTCGCAAGCTCTTGTCTATGCCTCAACCCTCAGTGTCCTCAAATCTGCTGCGCCGATCGACCCTGGTGGGGCCCAGTGAGCATGGACGACTTTAAGTTTACCCGCGGAAACACCAACAGAGAGGGGGGGGGGAGGGTACGAGTCTCAAGTGCACTGATTGCAGCGAGACATGACTGTTAACCAGAGTCCTACGTTCTGCTGAGCTGGTCTGTCCAAGCGGCTCGGCATCTATCGAAGAACTTTGGGATGCACTTTGACATTAATCTCTTCCCCTTTGCTGAAAATCCCGTGGCTTTTTCCATAGTCAGGCGCGGACTGACCTCTTTTTCCTTGTGCTTCTAAATGAATCGAAAGAGAGCTATACGAATGAGCTGTTTCTCGTACTTTTCCTCCTTCAACTTCTTGAATGCCTTCTTTATCATATTTGCAGGAGTCAAGCCTTTAATAGTTTTTCTTGCGGGATTTCCCGTCGTAGGATCAACAGGTATATTATTGTCCAACCGTTCAAATAGATTCAGATTTTTGATAGTAGTAAGTAAAGCAGTAAAGAATCAAACCAGTAAGTATGCAGTAAGGAAACAAAACGATTGGCGCTTCACGATCCATAACGTGGTACGGTGAACCACTGGTTCATTGTTCCCCATGGCAAGTGGTTCATCGATCCCCTGTGGCACAAGAATTGCTAAAAAATGGCTAACTAAAAAAGTAATAAACGGAATATAAATCGAAATCCACAGTCTTAAAGCCATGATATTATTTCATTACAAACCCAACAATTATCCTGATCTGACAGGCTCTTCACCTTAAAAGTAAACAAATAGTCTGAAACAAAATTTTTACTTTATCACCCAAAAATACTCTTATTGTCGTCACAAGTGGAGCGTTGTTCCATAGTGAACAGGAATACATCAGAACCTGGAGGTACTGGGGGTCGATATTGGATGAGAAGGAGGAGCAATCACAGCAACAGGAAGTGGGTGATAAAGCCCTGGTTCATGGTGCCCCGTGGTTCATGGTACCCCGCTCTCCCCTACAAAAGAAAATAAGAAGACATGATTAGAGAAAACAAAACACATACAACTAAAATGTAATAATGAGTCAAACAGACGGAAAAGCCTATGAGAGGGCGACAGACGCGCGTACGCCGTTTCGGAGAGTTTTCTGTGGCTCACGGAGTTGTTACTTATTGTTTTCATGTCTTGATAGGGCGAACTGACGACAAGGTTTTCCCGGATGGTTTTCTGCACTTGTCGTCGTTCGGTTGAGAAAAAATCTTTAAAGAACACCTCACACTACTTAATGTTTCTGCGAAGATGTGACTACTTTAAAACTCGGCTATGTTTACAGAAAATTTCACGCGGCTTTGGCTTTTTTTAGCCTCTTTCCATGACCGTTACCTTCGATGAGAACCTTGGCAGAATCTGCATAACTAGTATTTGGAACAGTACGCATAAGACCAAGAAAGAAGGAGCAGGAGCCTGGTACAAAGATAACAAACGTGGCAAACAAGAAGATAGAAATACATTTTTGAAGTGCAGAACCTCGGGAACGACAACGGATGGGCATACTACTGAAGTAGAATGAATTACTCGCATAAGTACGACATGTCCTTTAAAGAATACGTCGTACCTAATGCCAGTGCAGCCTAAATCCGTAGTTGCTCCATCCGTTCTCCGATAACCGCTTTTAATACGGTATATTCTAATCCCCCTAACGACTACTGACTGATTTCTGTACTTGCCGTGCGTCGCAATTTTCGATGCATCGTATGCTCCCGACGATCATTTAGAAACCTCGCGCGTTAGAAAAAAAGATTATGCAAGTTTTTCCCTTTTTATGCTACAATCGATTGGGCCTGGAGAAAAGCTTAAACACCAAGAGATATTTTGTTAAAGGCCGAGCCTGGCTTTAAAGTATTCAACTAAGTGTAAAATAAACATTAAATTGTGCGAGGAAGCTCCCTAGCAGGTCAGAAGCTCCGCTTTATTCGCCGAAATCCGGTGAAACCGGGAGATAAGAAGGCTGAATCCTTCTTTCTCATTTGTTTTTCTACAGGATACATCGCACTATCGGAATCTGATGTAGACCGGAAAAAAAAGACGGTTTCGATAATGCGAGTACTTGGACATAGGAGTTTTTGACTCTTATTGATAAAGCGCTAATATATTTTATTTATTTCATTATGCTTAGTGTTGTAATTTGTGCATTTTACTTTTTCTTCTTTACTCCGCTGTAACTAAAAGGCGGGTAATGAATAAAAAAAAAAAAATCCTTTCGTAATTACGCTAAACTGGAGTCAAAGACGAAATGAAAATTTACTGGATTTTCGGACGGAGTTTTACGACGGAAATCTTCAAGACACGACTGTCCTGATTAAGAAGTCTACTTAATGTTCCCATTTCGGATCCAACTGAAACATTCGTTCCTCTATTCATTTTTGTACTTCGTCTTTAAATGGTTACAGCCTGTAAATAAAAATAAGTAAAAAAGTAATAATTCTTGTGGAAAACCTGTCTAAACGTTTAATTCAGATGCCGAGTAAAACCTATCCGGTAATTCGGATAGTACTAGTAGAGCTGTCACTGCAAGATCGAGGGGTTGCTCACTTCGATAGCGCCACTGTACATCCTCTGCTGGCACTAGCTAACTTGGGCACACCATGGGCACTAGCCACACACCGTAGCCTACAGCCATTCTGGAGTGGACTCGGGCAATTGCCGACTGTTTAAAGTTTAACCGAAATGGGCTGGGAATAGGACAATATAGTTACCATTACTTATTCACTAAAATTGGCTTGAAGACACGCTGAAAATGCGTTATTTCGTTGTTGCGATTGTATGCCTTACGAGAAAGATTTATGACTTTTTTTGTTCAGGCACTAAGGAATCTTCACCAGTCTCACCACTGCCCACTGAAAAGCCGCGTTTGTCGTGAGATTATTTCCCGCATCTTTGTAGAATTTTCGTTGTGGGGACGGCCGCAGATATTCTGAACGTCGTAACTAGAGTAGATAGTGGAAAAAAAAATCCCTTTGCAGAATCCAGATAATTCAGTGTATTCAGTTAAATGACACAAAAATAAGTTGGCTTTTCAGCTAAAGTTTAACTGTTGATATACATAAAATGGGTTTAGCGAAAGTCATCAGTTTCTCTCTAATAATCAAACGTAGCCTACAGCAGTTTTGGGATCGAGTTGATTGTTTCGAACTTCGTCAGCAACTGCCGTCGGTCTGTAGACCTGTAATAAACGAATAAACAAGTAGTAAGTCTTACGAAGAACTTTCCTAAGATCATTACTCCGACAATAAGCAACTCTGCAATTTTGGGAGTAGCCTACTAGTGGAGCTGTCATCCCTCATTAAATTTTGCCCTCAACTGTCTCCAACTTGTGAAGTGAATGAGTAATAAATAAATAGCAAGTCTCATGAAAACTTTTTTTTAAGTCTTTTATTTAGGTGCAAAAAATGACTTCGCGATTCGGATAGTTAGAATTGGAGTTGTCACCACAACCGGACCTCTGCGAACTTCACGCTCACAGAATATGCTTACAACTAGCTTTAATGTTTATGTACATTTTTTCGTTTAGTGTTTTAATATTTGTATTTTATTTTGTGTAACTCATACTCCGCTGTTATACAAAAAGCGGGTCACAAATAAATAAATAAATAAAATAATCCGAATTTTCTAACACCTGAAACTTTTTGCTTCCGTCAAAGTATTACAATATTGTGGAAAAACTGCGAGTGCAATATCCTTCAGGTGTGAATTGCTGAGTCTGAAAGATCTAAATTTGCTCCGAAGTTTGCGATTGATCGATGCTAGATGTGCACAGGAATATAGTAAACTTGTGTAGATCATTTTGCACACTAAAGAAACAAGAGCTGTAAGCTCATATGGCACTTGCATGGGTTAAGATGATTTGATTGATCAAAAGTAAGTTTCGACTTTGCGGTTGAGATTTGCACTCTAAGGGAGCTGGAACTCCAATTGTAAGCAAAGCCCTTGAGGCAAAAATGCTAATGGGCTGATGGGCATCATGAAAATGCATATATTGCTTAAACATTTTTTTTTTTACTTTGCGGTCAAGATTGGTACTTTAAGGAATCATCGGATTTGGGAAGTAGCAATTTCTAAGCAAATGTTGTTGAGTCTCCAATATTCCAGCGAAGTTTCACCGTCCTAGCACATCTGGAAGTACCTTAACGCGCGATCACCGGAATCCCAGACCCCCCCCCCCTCCAACTCCACCCACAATACCCGGAGCCAATGCGGTTCTGTAAATGATTAATCCAGAGCATCTGTTAGTCATTCCCACGAAGTTCGATCCAGATCACACCAGTCTAAGCAGGTCAAGTATTTTCCGCCCTCCCCCCAATAATTGCCGGATTCGGTCCGGAAATGAAAACGATCACCAGAGAAAAATGTCCTCTGTTTAATTATTAAATTTCACTCGAATCCGATCACCCGTTCCAAAGTTACGCATGACTCAATATTCCGGATTCCCCTCCCTCAACTCACCCCCCCCCCAGATTATCATATCGAGGATTTTTTTTTTATTCCAAGTCAGTTTGACCGGGTCCCTGATATGCCTTCCAAGTTTCGTCGTGAAAATCCCCAAAAAATGGAATTCCGGGAAACCCCCTCCTCCCCCCCCCCTCAAGTGTCCGGATCCAGTCAAATTATGTAAAAGATTTACATGGATCAGATTTGTTCTTCCCAGCAAGTTTCACTCCGATACCATCATTCTAACCGTTTCTCGAGATTTCCGGTCCCCCCCCCCCCAGCTCCCCCACGGTGCCCGTAGCCAATCCGATTCAGTAAATGACTTACCTAGAGCATCTGTTTGTTCTTCCCACAAAGTTCCATCCCGATCACCCATTCTAAACGGGTCACGTATTTTCCGCCCCCCCCCCCCAATAGTTGCCGGATCCGGTCCGGATATGAAAAAGATCATCGGAGAAATGTCCTCTGTTCAATTCTTAAATTTCACTCGAATCCGATCACCCATTCCAAAATTACGTATGACTGAAAATTTCGGATTCCCCTCCCTCCACTCCCCCCACCATTATCAGATCGACAAAATATTTATTTTGAAGTCAGTTTGATCGGGTCCCTGATATGCCTACCAAGTTTCATCGTGAAAATCCCCAAAACCACCATCACCGGGATTCCGGGAACCCCCCCCCCCCCATAAGTGTCCGGATCCAGTACAATGGTCTAAAGGACTTATCTAGAGCAGATGCTTGTTCTTCCCAGCAAGTTTCACTCCGATCCCTCCATTCTAACCGTTTCTTGAAATTTCCGGCCCCCCCCCCAACTCCCCCCTGGCTACCGAATCCGGTCAAGACTTTAAACGTGACATTAGGCTACAGATATATATTCTATTCAGTTATGAAGTTTCATTACAATCCGATCACCCGTTCTAAAGTTACACACTTCTCAATTTCCCGGATTCCCCTGCCCTCCACTCCCCCCCAAAATGGTCGGATCAGAAAACTGATTATTTCTAAGTTTGTTTGGTCGGGTCTCTGATATGCCTGCCAAGTTTCATGGTCCTAGCACAACTGGAAGTACCCTAACTCGAAAAAGTGTGACAAAATGCCCTAAATTTTCAAGTTTCCAGCGCCCCCACTCCCCCGCATATGGTCGGATCGGGAAACTTATTATTTCCAGGTTACTTTGGTCAGGTCCCTGATATTCCTGCCAAGTTTCATTGTTCTAGCTCATCTGGAAGTACCCTAACTCGAAAAAGTGTGACAAAATGCCCTAAATTTTCAAGTTTCCAGCGCCCCCACTCCCCCGCATATGGTCGGATCGGAAAACTGATTATTTCCAGGTTCGTTTGGTCGGGTCCCTGATATTCCTTCCAAGTTTCATTGTCCTAGCTCATCTAGAAGTACCCTAACTCGGAAAAGTGTGACAAAATGCCCTAAATTTTCAAGTTTCCAGCGCCCCGCAATCCCCCGCATATGGTCGGATCGGGAAACTGATTATTTCCAGGTTAGTTTGGTCGGGTCCCTGATATTCCTGCCAAGTTTCATTGTCCTAGCACATCTGGAAGTACCCTAACTAGAAATGAGTGGCCTGACAGACCGAAAAGTGATCGGTATATGGCACTTGAGCGGAGCTGCAAGTGCCATAAAAACTTAAAATTCATCTTTTATGGGCATAAATAGAGATGATAATTATCTCTTTACAACTCGATGATTATTTATTTATTGATTTCTGGGTCTGGTCGTGACTCAGTCAGATTTAGATTTAAGATTGAAGTTTGTTCATTATTGTTTAGTTTGCGAACTACACTGTCAGAAGTTTCATAGCAGATAGCGTATAACACTTTCAAGAATAACACCTTTTCACTTAGAAATAAAGTGTTATGACCAATTAAGTTTACACTATTTCGTGCCTAGATCTCCAACAACACCTTCAGTTGGTAAAAATATTAACGGGAACGAAAGAAACATAGCAGATAACATCCCAAAGTGTTATGTGTTGAAACAGTGCATCCTTCTGTTGTCGTTATCTAACTTCTGACAGAGTAGTATTTGTAGGATGCGCGGTTTCAATAGATAACACTTTGGGATGTTATATGTTATGTTTCTTTCGTTCCCGTTAGTATTTTTACCAATTGAAGGTGTTGTTGAAGATATAGGCACAAAATAGTGTAAACTTAATTGGTCATAACCCTTTATTTCTAAGAGAAAAGGTGTTATTCTTGAAAGTGTTATGCGCAATCTGTTATGAAGCTTCGGACAGTGTAATCAACCTCAAATAAGACTTTTACTTTTAACAAACTTTCCGGTTTTGGTCGGATTCCAGGCGAACTAGTTGTCGTGCGAGAAAATGATTTTCCTATTCGTGTTCAGTAAGTTTTCTTACCCCTAAATCGTCCAAATCTCATTAGCTGTTAAAAAGATTTTTGTTCGCACCTTAATTTGAGCACCCACTCCTAAATGTAGGCTACGGCTACAGAACCCATCTACGAACTCGACCTGTCCCCTGACCCAAAGAATCCTTACACCAAGTTTCATCAAATATCTCATTCTCTTCGAGAGTTATGGTGCTGACCTCGGTGCTGACACGCGAACGGACAGACTGACAACTTTTACGAAGTCATAGGTATCCCTCCAATTATGTTTTGCGATCCCAAAAATGGCGTGTTTGTAAATGGACTTTAAACTACTTCCAGACTGTAGATGTCTAATAGACAAATTCTTTTGTAATATTTTTTTCTAAAAAACTTTTCTGTGACCTTAAGTGGATTTAATTCGGATAGTAGTCTACTTGTGAAGTTGTGACGCTGTGACCACTGCCGGATCTTCTCCGAAAGGGGCGGGGCATTTTTGCAAAACTTCTGGAGCCAGAGCGGGCGGCAAGCTGTTCCATGACAGTTCCGCTTACTTACGAATCAGTTTCAACTTTGTACTTGAACAGGTGAGTCGGACGAAAGGATTTCACGGAATTCCAGTGGAGTTGCACAGTGATCCGTAAGTTACGAGTTCGTATGATGATAATGATGGTTGCTTGGATTGTTAAGATGGTGAAAACTGATCCTGAAGTCACGCGTCCGCATGATGATTTGGCTGGTGGGAATCAGTAGACCTGATCTTTTCTTATATCAAAATACTGGATTTCAAGGAAATTCGAAATTCCCTGGAGTTGTAAACTAATCCGTTAGTTATGCGCCCGCTTGGTATGACCGGCTGTAGCTTGGGTTTTATGAGAGTGAGTGAATGGGTTTCCCCATGGACCCGATCGTTCTCTGAAACTGATCCAGAGTTTATGATTCGTTGTGATGGTGTGGCTGTCCGTAACTTGAGTTTCCCGGAAGCTTGGGTGGGAATAAAGAAATGATTTTCATCAAGGCATCACCTTTATTTATTGTACTTTATGGCGTAAGTCCTTTTTTAAGACACTTCACGGAAACCTGTCAGTATATTACGAGTCATTATGATGTGGCGGGCGATATCTTGGATTCTCAGGAGGTGGTATGAGATTTTCGTATAGGCGTTTGCTTTTATCTGTAATTCAACATATTGTTCGCGGGGATTGCGAGTCGTATTATGACATGGCTGGCTTATTTAGAAATTTCAGAGGGTGTCAGATTTCCATGTAGGCCGTTGCCCTATTTCCAATCACAACATATTGAACGAAAACACTTGGAATTACAAATGAGGTTACAAACTGGTCCGAAGTTACGAATTAGTGTGATGATGTGGTTGGATTCGTGGGAGAAATTTTGGATTTTCCTATTAAGTTGTCAGAAAATCCTTCCAACCACCCTTGGAAGGGTTTTCTGTTCTAGTTTGGTTTTGTTGTCCTTTGTTGTTGTTTCTTATTTTTTCTTTTTTTTTATTGGTTCATTATTAGGTTAATTTGTTAGAAATTAGTTTCGTGTGCTTTTGTATGGTGTCATGTCTCTCTGTACATTATCTTTTCCTCTTTTTGTATTCATACTCCGTCTTTCTCTTTGTGAGTGTATGATGGGTCAAAAATAAATTATTATTATTATTATTATTATTGACAATATTATTTTTTTACGAATATTTGTTTTGTTCTCCTTTACCGAACACGTTCAATTAAACATAGATCAAAGTACTCCTTATTAAAGATGGCAAGAAATCCCCTGCGAAAGAACGAAAGAAAAAAAAATAAGAAAAAAACGTGTTTCTAACAAATAAGTAATATTCACTGCATATTCAACATATAGCACATGTATTTAACATATTAAACAAGATGTCAAGGAAATTCTCTCCCTCCCCCCGAGTAGCGCTCCTGGACCACCCCCAATGTGTCCGTGTCTCCCATTTTGGTCCCTGTGTCCTCCTGCCCATTGTACATGGTTAGTCGTGAGGATAGTAAAATAAATGAAATAAATGAAAGTAAATACACTAAATCGACTAAATATATTAAAGAACAAAGATTACACAAGAACAAAGAAATACAGTCGTCGTAACAAAACGACTAACCAGTTATATGGAGGGAGCATTTTGTAAACCTGAGCAGATTCTTAATTGGTCATGAAGCTCCTGGAGTTTCAGCACTAATATCAGGAGCTCTATATTTTCTAATAATTGCTCAGTACTGGTAAGGTAAGAGGAAACGGTAAAAAACGCAAATGTCATTTAAGCGACAGACATGTCAGCGGCATACAGAAATGTCGTTTTTTTATTGATTTAAAAGAAAACCTAGCCTAAAGCATTAAGAATTAAAACAAAACAGAAAATTGCGACGAATATTTCAGGTATTTTACAGTGCATCCTATGTCGACCAGTTGCCATCCCCTTGGTCATCATCTCTGTGTAATCCCTCTATCTCCCTTCCTCTTAGATTTCCGGCAAGTCGCCTGTTGCAGAACTCATTTCCATAGTGCGTTGTATTCATTCCCCTCTTAATTTCCGAAAGTAGATCTCCTGTTATATTCTAGATTAGGGCAAATTCTGAACTTGGTTTGGAAAACAAAGCGATTGCAGCGACCACATAATGGAATAGAGATGGTTTCGTAGATTCTGATAGAGTTGGACAAAACTTGCTTGAGGTGAAACTCGCTGACGGAGAAATTAAGACGTACAAGTTGGCAAATAGAAAGGAATATGAAATAGCTTGGAAAAATCAAGCAAACACCAGGGAGCAGATGAGTTCGTAGCGTTGGCTTTATTAGATTCTGAAAGGATGGGGTTAAAGTTTGCCTGAAGTGAAAATCGTTGATGGGTAAACAAATACGTACCAGCGCGAGTTTAAAAGGATCATAAAACAGCTTGGATAATAAAGCCAAAAGCAGTGAGCACATAATGGAGTAGCGCTGGCTTTATTGGGATCCCAAAACGTAAGGGGAGGAATACATGTGACTTGGTAAAATTTATCGTCCGTCTGTAAGTAAAAGTCTTTTGTGAAGTTGATTAGAGGTTCGAAATAGTGGTAAGGAGGCACGCTGAGTCCGTATATGAAAATTATTTTATCGTCGGACAAACAGTTCGCCCGGAGTCCGGCCAAAACCTGACAATTCGTTAAAAGTTAAAGTTTTATCTAAAGTTGATTAGAGGTTCGATGTAGGCGTAAGGCGATATGCTGAATTCGTTTTGAGCTATAGTTTTTTGTCGGACAAGCAGTTCGCTCGGAATCCGGCCAAAACCGGAAATTTGTCAAAAGTAAGGCAGGAAGTCTTGATCAATTTAGTAAAAGTAGATATGACGCATGTAAACACACATGGTGAATCCATACCTGAACTTGGTTTTCTTGGATGATTAGCCATGGCCGTAATCTGTTTCTAAATTTTAGTAGTTAAAAATGTTCAAGGAGTCTTGTGAAGAAAGGATATCTACAAGACCCAATTGTGTGGATCAGATATTAATTTTGCGAGATCCCGTCGAAACCTTTGGCCTTGTTAGATTCTGAAAGGATGGGACAAAGTTTGCTTGAAGTGAAAATATCGTTTAAAATCGAAACAAATACGCACCAGTTCGTGTAGGCTATAGACGGAGTATGAAATAGCTTGGAAAATAAAGCAAATGTCAGCGAGCATACAAGGTCACACCATTGGTCTTATTAGATTCTGAAAGGATGGGATAAAGTTTGCTGGACGTGATAATCGTTGATGGGGAAAGAAACAAGTACGTGCCAGTTGGAGTATAGAGCGACTAGGAGATAGCTTGGAAAATAAAGCGAAGATCAGGAAGCACATTATAGCATAGCGTTGGTTTTATTGGATGCTGACAGGTTGGGGCAACATTTGCTTGAAGGGAATTCGTTGACGAGAAACCAGGTGTGGTGTGCCGGTTCGCATGTGGAAGGATACGAAATAGCGAGTAGCAGCAACAACATCGACGGTGTTTGTCCAAAAGGTTACAAGCGCCATGTTTCAAAGCCTTTCACCTTCCGCCAGGAAGGGCCAAAAATCCCAGAAAAAAAAGCTCTGTCTCCATCGCGGTTGCTCCGATTATGTTGAACTTTCTACCAGACACGCAGGACGCAGTAGCAGATAGGGCACTGCTAACAACTCAATTTCAAGAAAATTGTCCCTTAGCTCATAAGATTTTGAAAAAAACACCGTCTACATAATAGCAAAGAGTTGATTGACAGTCTAGTTACCCATCACTTGTTCATTTAAATATACTTGAAGACCCGATAAAAATGCGTTAATTCGTTTCTCCACTATTTATATAACAGATTTTCATCGAGTGAACTTTTTCTTTCGGATTTGTGGTTCATCTATGCTTGGAGTATTTAGTAACTGCAACGGTAAATAATTGCCGAAAAATACATATCCCACTGAAATACACGCTCTTGCTGAAATTCAAATTCTCCGCGCTAGGAGGAACTTTGTCTAGACGGGCCAGCAGTAAATATTCTTAACTTCAGCACGAGTCCACGAAGAAAAAAAGTAAAATCCGTTAGTAGAACAAAACAATTTAGCGTATTCAACTCCAAGACATAAGAATAAGCTGGCTTTCAGTTGAACTGTAAAGGACAGCTAGAGGGCTCAGCATGCGTGTTCTCAGTGTCATACAACGCCGGAAGTTCGAGCGCAAGACTTTTCTTTTGGGATCTACTAAAACCAGGAAGGGAAGGGAACGCGAGAAATGCAGGAAGACATACTAAAACGAGGAAGGCTGTCGCCGGATTCGCCGCACCGTTCCCTTCCTCTGTTTAGTATTTTTCGAGGGGTTGGCAACTTTTCAAACCCAAAGTTCACCATCTCTTCCTCGTTATAGTATCCTGACAGGGGTAGGCATTAAGATCAGTGATGGGTCGGTAACTATAAAAATTGTAATTCGGATGAGTACTTTCAAGGTACTAAAACGATGAAGGAAATGGTGGACTTGAAATAACTTAGTTACCGACACCTCGCTGGACTCGGAGGATTCTAGTCGCCATTGGTAGTTGCCGACCCGTCAAAGAAGAAGAATTTAATATTTCCGATTTCCTTCCTCGTTTGAGTACTTTCAAGGTACTGACACGAGGAAGGAAATGGTGGACTTGACATATCTTAGTTGCCGACCCCTCGAAATCCGAAAGAAAAAGTTCACTCGATGAAAATCTGTTATATAAATAGTGGAGAAACGAATTAACGCATTTTTATCGGGTCTTAAAGTATATTTAAGTGAACAAGTGATATGTAACTAGACTGTCGTATCTCAGTTTTATCTAATTCAGTGGTTCCCAACCTTTTCCGAACCGTGTACCCCTAATCATGGTTCGAAAAGGTTGCGTACCCCCTTTTCGCAAACATTTTCGTAAGCTTAATGAGCAACCTGAATGACAATATCACTTGCAATGTCTTCGAGTCTTCTTGAAACAGTATTGTTTGACACAGGGACAGATTTTACGGCAATATGTTAGCTATTTTGGAATCAACATTATTTCATTGACTTTCACTAGGGCTTGTAATCAGAGCCGTCAAGCATGGGTTGGTGACACCCCTCCCCCCAAAGTGGTCTTCCAGACGGTTAAAAAAAATGATTCTGCGCGAATCGCCGCGATTCTTCGTAGAAACATTTTTTGTTTTGTTTTAAACAGTCGGTAGAATTGACAGGCAGTCAGTAACAATGCTTTGTCCCCAAAAAAAACATTTTGGCTAGCGATGCCTGTACTGGTAGTATTAGGCTTTCGGCAATCAAAAATGAGTGAGGCGAGATTTTGAAGCTACATACTAAACCGATTATGGTACCTTCGCGTACCCCTTGCAAGGGTATCGCGCACCCCTTTGGGTACGCGTATCACCGGTTGGGAACCACTGATCTAATTGAACTTAGAAATAACATTTTTCCTTCAGAGCAACCAGAGCCGCGTTCGGTTCATCTTTCTTGTCGCCCGCTATCGTCTCGGTTCGATTTCTGTATGGTTTTGATTCATCCCGGTCGACTGTGCATTAATGACCGAGAATTGTCTTTCATCTGAACGTAAAGTTGAAGTTCGAACACCGAATAAAACGATGCGAGGGAGAAAAGTAAACTCTGTGGTTTACTGGCGTTAGGGTAAACCGAATGCGTCTCAGGATACTCTGTGTGGCAACACGCCGGTTGACTCAGATGGCCATATTAACCAATTAACAACGTTTGTTGTGTTGACGTTTCTGGTTCTTCGCTAGGTACACGGCGATTCTACGTCGGCACGAAGAGTTGAGTTATAGTATTAGCGTGATTCTGTTCCGTCGGAGCCACAAGTCCAGTGACTTGAGCTTACGATCTGTCAAAATATCTTTGTTCGCGACATTAAATCAGGAGTTCAACGCCAGAACATTTGTTTTCCTTTCGTGTAACAATAGAGTATACAAACAGAGCTAGAAGCTCAAATGGCACTTGCAAGGCTGGGTAAGAGGATGAAAGTAGGAATTTGTCAATTCGTGGGTTTATTGTGATTATTTTTAAGCAAAACTCTTGAGATAACACGAGAATATATCGTTGGTAAAAAGTATTTTATTTGTGCACTTGGTTGTGATGATGCGCCCTTTAAGGGCGCTAGAAATTCATCTGTAATCAAAACCGCCGAGGCAAAAATTATCGTGGGCCCTTTAGGATCATGAATTTACATGGTTTGGTCAAAAGTATTTTTTTTTACTTTTCTGTTAAGCTGCAGTAAGGGTGCTAGAAATTCGTTACTAAGCAAAACCCATGAGGCAGAGATGATCAAGGGCTCGTGGGGACCGTGAAAATATAGATTTTGCGTAAAAGTATTTTTTGGACTTCGCGGTTAAGATGAGTACTTTTAAGGGATGGTCAGATCCGGGAAGTGACAATTTCACACGACAATTTCGTGACAGTGTCAAGTCTCTAATGTTCAAGCCAAGTTTCAGCGTCCTAGCACATCTGGAAGTACCTTAAATCGCGATCACCGGAATTCCGCACCCCCCCTCCAGCTCCCCCAATAGTGCCCGATTCCAGTCCGGTTCCACCAAGTGTCATCTCAATCGCTACACTCTAAACGTGTCGCAAATCCCCCCCCCCCCGACTCTCCCACATTGATCGGATCCTGTCCGCACTTGAAATGGTTCGATCTGAGACATGAGTTCTTTCCGAATGTCAAGATTTATTAAGATCCGATGACCTGTTTGAAAGTTGAACACACCTCAAGATTCGGGATTCCTCCTCCCTCCACTGCCCCCTCGATGGTCAAGTCGGAGAAACGGCTGTTCTTAAGTTAAAATTGTCGAGTCCTTGATATGCCTGCCAAGCTTAATCGTCCTAGCACATGTGTAAGCATCTTTACACGGGATCACTGGAATTTTGGAACCCTCCTTCCAGCTTCCCCCACAGTGTCGGATCTGGTCCGGTCTTTAGGTATCTAGGGCTTGTTCTTCCCACCAAGTTTCATCCCGATCCATCCACTCTGAACATGTCATACGATTTCGCCCCCCCCCCCCCCCCCAATTCACCGGATTCATTCTGGACTTGAAGTGTGACATCTGAGACATGAGGTCTTTCCTAAATATCAAGTTTCATTAATATCGGATTCCCCGTTCAGAAGTTATACATACGTCAATATCTGGATACCCCCTCCCTCCACTCCCCCCCACGGTGGTCGGATCGCGGAAATGACTATTTCCAAGTTAGTTTGGTCGGGTCCCTAATATGCCTGCCAAGTTTCATCGTCCAAGCACTTCTAGAAGTACCCTAACTCGAGAACAGTGGCTTGACAGACCGACGGACCGACCGAATAAGTGATAAGTATATACGCTTGAGCAAAGCTGCAAGTGCCATAAAAACTTATTTGATGAAACAAATAAACGCTGGTTAACAACAGGGACAACGAAGTAACGGAGTCGTCTAGTTGGCTTGCCTGTCACTGTTTGAGAAATCTTCTTTTATTTTCGTCCCTTAATTTGAAACTCCTCCCCCACCCCTGAAGATGGGGCTGCAGGCTACGGGGCTCATCTGCGAACTTGACCTGGAATGTGACTCAGTGGATCCTCACACCAAGTTTGAAGAAAATATCTCTACTGCTTCGTGAGTTATCGTGCCGACAGACGGACAACTTTTCGAAGTCATAAGTATCCCTCCACTTACGTTTTGGGATGCCAAAAAACGATAATTGGATGAAGATTAATTGTCCTGGTTTGGGTATAAACGCTGTGACTATGATAGCGATTGCCCCTAAAATGTTTCACTGTATCACACTTCGGCTGTTGACAGTCTGTAGGCTAAGAAATTAAGAAGTTCTGAGGTTACTGAGTCCGTTGGACAGTCTTTTTGGCGACTGAGACCTCTCTAGTCCGTGACCTTACCAGCTCCGAGGTGGGAAGGAAAGAGCAGGTTATTATTTAGAACACGTCCTTGAATGAATACCAAATTACTAGTTGTTATGGCAACGCGTTGCCGCATTGATTTGACCTGGCGCTGAAGATTTAATCTGTTGTTCGCAGCTCCTTTTGTCATGGACAGTGCCGTCTTTTACTTTAGGTGGAACCTAGGCCATCCATGGGCACAAAGTAAATATATCATAGGTAGGCAATGAACTGTATCTGTACTATGACCAAAAGCCTTACACATCAAACTTGATCAAAATATGTGAACCTATCTGAGTGCTATGTTCCTAACAGACAGACGGACGGACAGACTACAAATTCTTGTGTTCTGTCAGGAATGTTTCGGGGTCCCGAAGCATGCATTCTGATCTTGTTTTTTTTTTTTTATGGTGTTTACTCTCTGCCGAATTCTGAACAGACAAACTGATTACCTTTTCCATGGTAATCCTGTCCCTTATAATCAAGTTGTCTGTTGTCACAGGACGACGTTAGCCTCCCCTGTGGGCATTCTGGATAGTTTCGATTTGTGCAATTGTGGGTATTGAGGTCTACTTGTGACTTTTGGGGGTACCACCCCCTCACACCCACCTGGTTCAGGAGCAAATGGGCCCAGATTGCCCAGTTAATAATGTTCATAACTTGACCAGAGCCGGACGTAGGAAGATGAAATTCCCTATACTTGTAGATCTTAAGACTGGGAAATTACTTGTATAAGTTCCCCCACCCACCCGTTCATGGGCAACTGGGCCCAGATTGCCCAAGAGTAAACTTCGTGACCCGTGGCAGGAATCAGGAGGTATCAAGTTGAAACTTGGTAGGCTTGTGAGCATTGGGGTCTCTTTTTGCTTTTTGGGGGTCCAAACTCCCAATTGGTTCAGGGGCTATTGGTCCCAGGTTGCCCATTTTTTAATGTTTTTAATTGGGCGATGAAATTCCTTGTGCGTTTAGATTTCGGGTTGGGAACGTACATATGGAGTTGAACCACCCTCCACTTTCATGGGCAAGTGGGCCCATATTGCCCATTTTTGACCCGTGACTGGAATCAAACTCTAAGCTGGTGTAGTTGAAGCTAGATAGGTCTAGATACGCATTTTGGTGGGTCCCGACCCCCCCCCCCCCTCCCGTTCATGAGCAAGTGGGACCAAATTGCCTATGAGTTAAGTTTTTGACCCGTGACTGGAATCAAACTCTAAGCTGGTATACTTGAAGATATATAGGTCTAGATACGCATTTTGATGGGTCCCGACTCGACCGACGGATTAGGGTCGCTCCGGAACAGTAGGTTAGTAGCTATGATAAAATATTGGGAGAAAGTGACGAGTTTGCCAAGAGTGAGAGTTTTGAAAGCGGCGTATTTGGAAATACTTGGAGGTAAGAAAAGGGATTCTTGGCCTCAGCAAGTTAAAAAAATATTGGAGGATTGTGGTTTTGCGGGTCTGTGGTGGGATGGAGTGGGACCAGGTTACCCCCTAGGTAAGGTAGCTAAGTTAGTGAAAGAAAGGCTAAGAGATCAAGAGATTCAGAGTTGGCATGGGGGTGTATCAGAGCACCAATCTCTGAAGTTGTATGGTATGGCCAAAGAGACATGGGGAGAAGAAATATATTTTAAGTTGGGATTGGGGGGGGGGGGGGCAGAATTGAAGTGGATGGTGAGTCTTAGGGCGGATGCTCTTCCGGTGGGGATGCGGAGAAATTATATTGGTAGAGATAGGAAAAGTACTGGTCCTTATTTTTGTCCAATGTGTGGTACTGAAGGAGAGGATGCGGTACATTTGATATGTTATTGTGAGGAGTTGAAAGAATTAAGAAAGGAAGTGTTTGGTCGGGAGGCTTGGGAGGAAAGGGATTTGGTTTCAAGTATGGGAAGTAAGTGTTTTGGTGAGATCCGAAGGCTGGGTAGATTCCTGAAGCTAGCTATGGCCCACCGTGAACTATTTTTATAGAAGTTGATTTTTTGGTTTGTTGTTGGAGTTTATGATATCTTGTTTTTGTTTTTGTGTTATGTTTCCCGCCATGGCCCTTGGGCTTTATTGGGAATAAATTCATTCATTCATTCATGTATAGATGTGGATTTTGATGTAATAGCAACAAATAAGACCACGCGACGTACTTCAATCCTTATTGAAAGTTGGAAATTCGACGGTTTCGTCGTATGATCGACTCTTAGTGAAGTTGTGACGAGGGGGTATTAGGCTGCAACCATTTGATTTATGGCACTTGTTATTTATTACCTTGCTAATTGAAAAGGCTGGCAAGACATTCAGTAGTGAAATTGAAAGTGTTCTTGCAAGATCCCTAAGATCTCCTTGGATTTCTGCATGTGATAAGGTTTGTTTACATGAAAAGATTTTAAAGTGGGATTATTAAAGGACCAGTCGTTCCTATAATGCCAATAAAACCTGCTTCCGTAATCTCTCCATCCATTCTTACACCTGGAGACACGAATTCGATACCGTAGGCTATATTCTAAGGAGAATCTTGCTCGTGAGAAAAGCCGATGATTTAAATTCTTCCCTGTTTCTGCTTGAAGCCAATTGGCTAGAAGAAAGTCCTGAAACAGTTATAAGGCCGTGGATAGTTTGTTAAAAGCAGGCCTTGGTTTTAAAGTATTTGACAATTTTAGAATAGTGGAACGAATATAGTACATAGTGCGAGGTGTGCTTTAAAATATGTTACGGTACTGCAAAAATGTTTGATGCCCGAAATCTTGTCATGACGGTGGGCCAAACAGACGGAAGGCTTGGACAGCAAAAATTGAAAACTATATTAGGATTACTAGTCCAGGTTCGGATACGGATTTAAATTACTCGTCTAAGCTATACCTTTAAGGGCTTCTCCAGACCTGAGCCTCGTTTTTGTTGCAATAGCGCTGCCGCTTCGCTGCTGCAGCACTTCTTTGCTTTTGCACAATATGCGTTTTTGGATTAACTTTCTTCTTGGTTGAAGCGGCAGCGCTGCAGCATCTTGCAGGGAAGCACGGACTTGGTCGGTGAGCAAGTCCGTGATTCTCGAGAAGCGCTGCCGTCTTCCTAGGAAGCGCTGCAGTGCAAAAACGGATGTAGGAAGAATCAGCCCGGAATCGGCCGATAAGTGGACCTGCAGCATGCAACAAAAACGAGGCTCTGGTCTTATCGAACGGATCGATTTTTTTCCATAGGCTAAGTAGGACATTTCAAACCCGGCCCATCCTACAAATCATTCTTCTGAATGGATGTACTCTGTGCCAATTTCGGAAGCATCTTTTTAGGACGCTCTGAATGATAAACGAGACATTTAATGTATCTGTGTGAACTCTTGCAGGGGCTCCGTACTTCTATTTTATTCCTGTTCTTCTGGAGGAATATTTGAAAACTGCTGAGATTTGTTCAGCAATATTTATTTCTAGCTATAGCCTGAAGAGGACCTCCGCCTAAGAAAATGTATGCAATATTTTCAGAGATTGAAAGTTAGTGGTGGATATGACTTCTTATCAACCTCCAGAGAGGTTGATATGAAGCCATATCTGCCTCCAGAGTGGTTGATATTAATATCCACCTCTAACTTTCTGTGTGACGATTATCATAATATAACCTCTGGAATTTATGAGGATATGCATGGTTAATTGTCAACAGTTAATGGTCCTGTTCATTAAATATCGGAATCACAAGCTCGACGGCTTTTGAAAATATCAATCTCGTCTTCGGCTCGGATAGGTTATTATTAAATGGACGTCTCGAAGTTATTTTCCGATATCAACCTCGATGTCGGAAGTTAGCCTTTATTATATTTTTGAAATTGTTATGGTGTAGATGGCATTAACAAGGATAGATTCGGGTAAGTTAGGATTTAATGTCTGAAGCATCAAGCTGGTTTTAAATCGAGTTTGAGTAGTGTGGAATAACTGCTACGGGTAGCCTATATACAGAATAGATAAAAAAGAGGACCCTTGCCAAGAAGGGCTGAACTTAACACTGGAACAAATCTTTCTGGGTTATCCGTTTGATGCCATGAGATACCCCTCAGGAGCGAGTATTTCAGAGCTTTCGCGCCCTTCTTTTCATGTCATGGAAGTGATTCCCGGGAGGATTTCTGCACTTGTCATCCATCATTCAGTTTAGAACAAACATTACCTTTTCCCTACGGAATTGCCGCTTCTCTCCGTCCGTATATTTAGCACAACGGTGTCGCTTGGACTTTGACTTTTTTGTTTACGTAAATCACCCCGTGTAATGCACCCAAGCCATTTGCTGTTGTCCGAAACCTCCGAGCCGAGCCATAAGAAGGGTTTCTGTGAGCTGGAGAGCAAGGACAGAATCATTTTCCAATGGTTTTCGCGCTGCTTTGGAAAGTTGCCCAACTTTCTGTCCGGTTTTCGCGCTCTGAAACCGAAGCAGCTTTCCCGGAAAGTGCTTCCGGAAAGTTAGCGGAATACTCCGCGGAAAGTTGAATGCTTCGGCGGGAATTTTGAAAGTGGAGAAAACACGGCAAGTGTAACTAATGAGTGGTAAGCGTAATTAAGGATCACTTCGTTGGAACTTACGTGAATCGAAGTACTGTCCAGTGAACCATATTTATTATAAAAAAAAGTCGCGTAGTTCAGCGTTTTCCCTGCGATTTCGGCTGCCCATGCATTGTCGTGGAATTCCACTAGGAAAGTGAAAAGCGGTTCCAGGAATCGCTTTCCTACAGTTTTCGGGACGCGCTTCCCTCCCTGGAAAGTGATTCCGAAACCTCACGAAAATCTGCCTATTGATGACGGTGTCGAAAAAGGTTTAATGAAAAATTGGTTCAGCAAAAATTACATAATATGCAACGAAAAGAGAAATAACGACATCGAAAAATTGTATATGTGGCTGGTTTGTGGGGTGGTGGTGTGGCTGGTGTGATGGTTATTCAGTGATTATTCATAAGGCTATTGGGAAGAATTTGAAAATCTCGGCTTTGCGGAACAACAGTAAGGTGTTAGCGGCTCAGTAGTTAACAACCTGAAGGAAGTGAATGTCTTTTGAACTTGCATCATTGTTTACACTTCGATGGGAGAAGAAGCTACGAACTGATTACGAAATGGAAAGGAGAGCAGAATTAGTTGCAGTAGAAATAATTCAGTTTGATAGCGTCTTTACAAGACCAAAAGTGTGGGTGGGATCCCAAACCAGCATGTGTTAGTAAAGCATTGGCTAAACCAGTAAATTTATTTATTCGTACACACTGAGAAACACACGGACACACTGACACAATGTATTACATGAAATGGCCGGACAACTGGCCCGGAATCCGGGACCAACCGGCGCCAGCTATGTCGGAGTGTTTCAACAATCCTCAGTTATGCTAGATTTCCTGGCAGTGAACCCATTCACAGAGTAAACGCTACTTAATTAATTTCAGGAATTTTTGCCCTTTTGGAGAAATATGTAGCCAATATACTTTTGCCGATTCTGGTCAAAAGTCGGTCCGGGGCAGAAGTAATTGAAGTGGAGGTGTAGAATTAGCACTTCTTCTTACATGTCAGTTGGTATTCAAATCGAGTGAACTAGGATGTAGAACGGCTACGTCGTTTCTGCGAAGGCAGTCTCTATCGTTCCCGGACCTGGAAGTGATACCTCAATTACTAAAACTACTCGACCGGTCGAGTATGCTGCCACACAGGAGCTAATTGTACTGGTCGAGTACTGGTGTCTTGGGAAGCTTATCTTACTTGAGTATATCGAACTTGGAGTCAGCAAGGAACAGTTCGAGTAATTACGACCATAGGAGCTATCTTTCATCGACCATACAAATGAAACCCGCAAAGTTGTAAGGTCGAGTAACCCCCCCTCCCCAATATTTATTTCTGGTTTGCTTTTCACGGTACTAGTCCCTTGTATGACATTCCATCTTCGTAACTGTGTTGCGAGAGCAACACTTTGGGTTTGTCGTGTTTTTTTTTTTTTTCCTAGTACCCCGATTTGCGCTTATTCTCAGAAAGCGGTAAGGGTCTAACCTGTGCGGTTTTTACGGAAAGTGTGGACCTTAGGCCGGATTGATGAATATGACATTACATTTTGGAAAGCTCCGTAGAACTCTTGCCTGGGGCCAAAAAGGATGGTTTTTGCTTGTAATTGAGCCACAGCCTACAGTGTGCGAACTAAAGTGGAGCTGTACAGCCTATGTCAGAGAGGACTATCTGAAGTTATGCAGCCAAGCTTTCGTAGAACTCTTGCCTGGGGCCAAAAAGGATGGTTTTTGCTTGTAATTGAGCCACAGCCTACAGTGTGCGAACTAAAGTGGAGCTGTACAGCCTATGTCAGAGAGGACTATCTGAAGCTATGCAGCCAAGCTTTCGTTTTAGCAAACCATGTTTGTGGTTTCGAGTGGAAAGCTCCGTTCTAGCAGGCAAGCAGACAAGCACCAGTTTTAAACTGAAGATGGACTAAAATCTATAAGTGCGAAATATGTGCGGCAGTTCCCTGGCCCCACAGCCCATACATCTTCTTTGAGTGATAAATAGACTAATTTAGAGAATAAAAAAAGTGTCATTTTCCCACGGGTCCGAAAGTGCTGCCATCTATTGTTTCTACCCGTTTCTGTTTTCGATTTCAGCTGAGTTTATCATTCCATTTCTTACACTTGGGAGGAAGATAAATGAAATCACACGGGTCTCTTAAACTTTAAAGTTTAACAGAAAAGGGCTGCAGTACCGCAGGCTAGTTACCCATCACTTATTCATTTAAATAGACTTCAAGACCCGATGAATATGCGTTACTTTCTTACTCCGCCATTCACGAATAACCTGTTTTCAGATAGTAGAATTTTCCCCATCCGATTTCTTGAACCTCTATGCTCTTCTACCTGACTGTACCCTTGACGAAAACGTTCGAAAAAAGTCAACAAAAATTTAGCAAGGAAAATGAATTCGCCTATATGTGTTCCAGTGACAGTGCTCACTAAGCTCACCGGAAGATGGTTCGGATTCAGTCAGAACTTGGTATGTCTCTTGACAGTATAGCATGCTTTTTTCATTTGGTTTGCTTCGGTCTCTTGTCTTGTCTTCATTGTGTCTTGACTTTTTTGCTTTTCTCCTGCGTTGTCCTGTCCAGCTTAATCCATTTTGACTTCTACAGGACAAAAGGAGGGGTATCCGACAGGAGAACAGGATATAGAACAGGAGGGGTATCCAACCTTGATTTTTTACACAATCTCGAACCTGTTCTAAAAAGGTTGGAAGGAAATATTAGTCCAGTCCTGAAAAGGTTCTATCTGCCAAGAAGGTACCCCTGAGTCTGTCCTGAGTGACCCTGGACCTGCTATAGACTGCATAGAATTTCCTTGTAAGGTTTTCAGGCCAAGTTTGAGGTCATAAGAATTCAGGGTTGGATTCCCCTTGTTTGTTCAGTTCAGGAGGGGTATCCAACCTGGCATTTATATAACCTCGAACTTAGCCTGAAAATACTACAAGCATACTTCTGTACAGTTCTAAATTTAGCCTAGGTCATTCTGTCTTTCTTGACAGTTAGGACCTTGTTAGGACTGCATTGATTTTTCCTCTTAACCTTTTAGGCCAAGTTTGAGGTTGTAAAAATTCTATGTTGGATATCCCTACTCAGTGGCAAAACTAGCCCATTTTCGTGGTGGTGCAAGCCCAGATTTAGCTGACAAGAATTAATGAATTAACGAATGCTAAAGCATGCTGCAACAACCGATACTGCCTATTTCCCAACAGGAAGTTTCCTGTTTTACTGAGCAAGCTTTTACTGGTATCGGTGCTTCGCACCAAAAAATCACTACCGATTTACTGACAGGATTTTTCTCTGGGGGTTGGAGCCCCCCCTAGTTTTGCCCCTACTGTAGTCTAATAGCACTGTACTAATAGTTAAATAGAAGAAATGTGATCTGCTTCTGTGCTTTGATTTTTTCTAATTGATTTTTTTGTTGATAGCTTTGTTTTGTTCATATCTTTTTTTTGTTCATATCTTTTTGCCTTCCTAACTTTGGTATTGCCATTGGCTTGGTTAATGTTTTGGTTTATTTTTGGCCATCTACAAAATGTTTCGAAGCATTTGACGAGAATCCACCCACAAATCCATGAGAATTGCTTTATCCTTCGGTTGAGTGATTGTGATTGTTGTGAAAAAATAAGGAAACAAAAACATGCTGGATCTATAGCAGATCAATGGCTGTTCTGCAGTTAAAAAATAGGTTGACTGCTGCAGATATTTTTTTATTTTACAGAAAAGTTTACTTAAGTCATAGCCATGAGTCGCACAAATTCTTTCGCGGGCAAGATATTACTCGCTAGCTGGTCATGTTTATTTGACTCTTTTCAGACATAGGTAGCATTCCAGCAACCTATTATTAGTTACGGTCGTTACTATTCTTGTTATTCTATTGCTGTTCCAGAGCCCACCGTAATAAGTAAATTGGCCCTCCCACTTATTATTTTCGTTCCACGACTGTTACAATCGTTACAATTTACTTATGATGGTTGCAAGCATCATAAGCGATAATAACTATCGGTTCTGCAGGAACTCCCATAAGAGTGATGACGTATGTGCGCGTTGTTATTATTTTAGTTCCAGAGAGCGTGGTAACCAAGACAATACGGCGCTCGCCCGTCTCTTATCATTGTAACTTGTAATAACTTCACTGGAACGCTACCATAAATTACTGATTTAGGAAAATCTATCATTTGTATCATCACAATCACCACAACCATTTTCACACAGTTTTTGCAACCACAGTTACCTCAGTAATACTTTTTCTTCGTACAGTATAGCAAGAATGGTCTTGGGCCAGATCGTTTTGTCCCTTCTTTTATTTTTGGTAGAGCGGGTTTTTGTCAATCAATCTTGTTTCCCCGGCTTTACCCTCTAGTTGTTATGATTTTATACAGAAGTGTAATTAAAACCTTGAACCTTTTGCATTTCTACCTTTCTGCTGCAGTCAGTAGTACTCAGTTTTACCTCTGTAATACTTTTCTTCTTACTGTAAAGTAAGAATGGTCATGGGCCAGATCTTTTTTTCCTCTCTTCTATTTTTCCTTTTTCTTTTCTACCTTTTTGCAGCACTCTTTGCCCTTTTTTTTCTGTGTGCAATAACTTTTTTTGTTTTAGAACCAATAAACTTTCATCTTGGCTGGTTCTGCGATTGGGACCATTGGCGGTGGAGTCTCTAGGATCATTTGGGCCCTCCTGGATTGGCAATAGCTAGGTCCAGTACCAGTTTGCGGAGATAATCTGCATATTCTTTGGATTAGAAGAAAATGGATGATATCATCTGTTGAGTAGGACGGAGATAGCTTTGCTGAAAAAAGTGACACACTCATAGTGCAAGTAATTCAACCTACAAAAAGGCTTCCAATGTTGGAGCTGTTAGTGATACCCTGCTGACTACTAGTGAATTAGATGATTGGGTGGAGTATGTCACAGATAGCTTTGGTGAAAAAGCTACACAGTCATAGTGCAAGTGGTACAACCTATAAAAAGGCTTCCCGTAGTGATACCATGTAGCCTACTACTGAATTATACCCTACTAGTGAATTAGAAAATTGGGTATTATCGGTCGAGTTTGTTGGAAATAGCTTTGCTGAAAAAAGCGATTAAATCAAAGTGCAAGTGATTCAACATACAAAAAGGCTTGGTGATACCCTGTATGGATGATGAAGGAATAATGACCAAATCCATTATGATGATTGTGAGAAAATGAGAAATGTTTCCAGGCCAGAAAAATCTGGCCTGGAAACAACAAATAAAAAGTGACTGGAAAATATGATCGTGAGTTTTTAGATTGAAATGGCTTGCTTTCATGGTAAGAATGCTTCTTGGAAGGTTGTGCACTGGTTAGTATTTTGTGCTGCCCTTTGATCTAATGGCATTTTGACCTCATTTATGCTGATGTAGGGGTTTGTGAACTAATTTTCTTTGCTGCCTGTAATAACAGTTAAAAGTATCTGTAAGCTTCTTACTGATGGGACTAAATATTTACGGGACTTTCACTGCAGTAGCGTGTTGAGCTCCGCCATTTGCCTTCGAGCAGTATGAGATACCCATCAGAATCTTCTTGTTGATCCTCCTGGCAGTTCTTGTTGTGATGATCCTGTGATGTAAATATTTGAAAGTTTTTATGGCTGGGCCTACCAGGAGTCATCAGTCTGTTGGCTTGTTTTTGGGATCCCAAAACGTAAGTGGAGGGAAACCTGTGACATCGCAAAAGTTGTCCGTCTGTCTGTGAGCACAGTAAATCTCGAAGGGAATGAGATATTTTGATGAAACTTGGTGTGAGGATTCTTTCGGTGAGGATTCTTGAGGAAGGGTGAGGATTCTTTGGGTCAAGGGTAAAGTCAAGTTCGTAGATGGGCTATGTAGCCCCACATTTACGGGTGGGGAGGGGGTTCAAATTAAGGGACAAACAAAATATTGTTAAACAGCTAATGTGATAGTCAATTATGGGATAAGAAGACACGTTGAACACTTCTGTGAAAAGCATTTTGTACCTGGACCAGAAGTTCGCCCGGAATCCAGACAAAACCCGAGAATTTGTTAAAAGCAAAAGTTTTGTTTGAAGTTGATTAGGTGACAGTAGCAGAAAAGACGCTGAGTCTGTATATTACAATCATTTTTTATTCGGACATATAATTTGTCCGGAATCTGGTTGTAACCGGATTTTTTTAGAAGTTAGTTTTATTTTAGTTGATTAGATGTTTTCCATAGAGAGGTATAGTCGTTTCTTAATTTTCTTTTCTTGCTGGGCAGTTAGTTCCCTCGGAATTCGGCCAAAATCGGAAATTTGGCACAAGTAAAGGTTTTCTCTGGTGATTAGCCTGGCGAAGAGTGGATCTGGTGAAGACGAGACCCATTTGTCTGGATCAAATATTAAATTTTTGGGATCCCATCGAAACCTTTGGTCTTGTTGGAAAAGGGGTGATTTTTCAAGGTGCATGTTATGAAGAAATTTGAGTCTTTCTTCACAGGCTGTAATAACAGTTGGACAACTGGTAGCCAGGCGTTTTAACACCAGAAGTCTTTAGTTATGAGGAGTATGTGAGGGTGGGATTTGTCTACTTTGGCTTGCCAACTAAAAATAACCAAGGACAGCAATGTTTGAGAGAAGCATACAGAAAATGAAATATAGTAGCATTCCTGCCGTTTATTCCTTTGTATGAGTAGCCGTCGTCTTTGCTTGCAAAGGTATTCTCTGTTTTTAACGAATTATCGGCGGCTTCGGCTGTTTCAAGCCTTTTGCCAGGCCCATTGACGTCTAAAAAAATACCTGCAAAATTCAGAGAACTGGTTAATAATTAATAGTGTTAACACGTCAACACTTGTGGGAATCATAATGCGCATGGAAACTAGTTTATAGCGGCAAGTGCAAAGACTAGTGAGGTGTCTTTAGAAGGTTCAGTATGTACTATGTGAAATTTGGGTCTCTGGTTTTAAGAGCTAATAATTGCTATTACTGAAGTGAGTTTGCATTGACATTATAGGTACGACGGGTCTGGTCCTTTAGCATAAGTTTGCTGTCCCTACACTGATTGTCTTCTTCCCTGATCAGCAGGGTAGGGTGATCAAACGATTTGAGAGCGTGTTCCACCCCCGTACCAATAGTAACTATTTCCGTTCCAACCTCAGCAAAAGTTACTACGCTTTTCGTTCCAAACTTCTCGAAACAGTAACTATTTGCTTACCACGCTCGGGAGCGTAGTAACTACGGATCTCTGAATCGTGATTGGTCGGATTCGCGCGTGGCAGGATATCCTGCGCGAAAATATAAAACTCGTTCCAGCCTTGACGGCAAAAATCCAGAATTCGTGACGTCATGCGTAGTAACTATGGTAAGTAGGATGGAACACGCTCTGAATAGCTTTTGGGGATAAGCGTACTACGAGTCATATTTATTTGTTCAAAGTTGAATTTTTTTTAGAGGTATATTTCGGCCCTTCTTGGCGAGGGACGGCTTCAGGCTCAAGCGGAAAAAACGAGAATGAACAACAAGGACAGAAAAATAGACTAATAAAATTCCGCTGATGTATACTCTCATTATGCTAATGGTATATGTTGAATTGTATAATTTTAATACTGTAGTACATAATTGTGTACTGTGTACTATCAAGAACAGATAATCTGACAGAACCTCCGTCTCCCTATCTCTATATTATGACTGTTGAGTTGAATATTTCCCCATACCTTGTCCACTACGAACGAGCAAAGGTTAGTAGCTTCGCGCCACATCATATTTCGTTAGATCTACAAATAGCTCAATGGCTTTGAAGCTGCCGGTGAGGTGAAGTAGAAGTCAAATCTGGTTGGTTCTTATGGATGCGCTCCCTCCTGCACTATTTTTTCTGCAATGAGCAACGGCTAAGACGGAAGAAGATGAGTAAACAGGTATCAACATAAGCTCAAAGCTAGAGGAAATACCTCTAGGTCCACTTGTCAGGGTATTCATAGTCTCTGCATGGGACTAAAGACGGAAATTCTATCTGATTATTTGTTTTTGTTACGATCTGGTCTACCAAAATTTTTCATGGATATGCTTCTTTTTGTATTTATTTTATATGGTGTTGTCACTTGATGTATGTTATGTTTGGTGTTGATGTTGAACTGTTGTAGTCACAAATAAATGTTAGCAACCACTGATTAATGAGATACTGGAAGATAAGACAGAGTAAGCGATTAAACATTGTACTCCTGTTTATGGAGAATAACAGTAAAACCAACATATAAATCAAGTAGTCCTTCAAAGCAAATGCCAGCTTGGTTCTGTAAAAAAAGACTTGAGCCAGCAAGCTGTCAAATCAACTAACAAGCCGAAGTCCCTTGGTTCAGAGCCGTTTGGCAACGTCTTTTGACAGGTCGGATTGAGATGGAGTGAGATTTGGGATGTTGAAGCAGAAAGTACATATCCAAGAAAACAAGCATAGCCCATTCTGCCGAGTTATATAAACAACAGAGATGAGTATACATGTAATCCGAGTATGTTGTGCTTCAAAAAGGAATTCAGTGGTGATGGCAGCAGCGTGTAAGACTTACCTTGGCAGGGACTCCACTTGGGAGAAGTTTGGTGAGGAAACTAATGGGTCAGGAACTCCACCAACTGTCACTTCTACCGCATCTTATGTCTTTTGATGAAAAGTAACAATCCCTAACTGCTGCTTCTCCCCAGATGTTCATGGAAAGCTGACAGCAGTCTGTTTTCTTCAGAAAGATAATAGTTAATTAACATAGGTTCACATCCAAATGCATTGCATCACCAGCAGAGGGGATAGGGACTACTGCTGATTTATTTGCTTTGAGTACTAGTATTATTCAGTTTGATGACCATTGTGCTACATCATCATGCACAAAGAGATAGTTATTATAAAAGGTAAAAGAAAAAACGACCCAAATGTCAGAAACAGAAATCATACCGTTGAAAAATTGTACAAGGCACATTATACAATAAAACTTTGAGAAATAATACCAGAATAATACGGCGTAGTGCTCCTACCTTTCCATTACCTTTGGTTCGGGCAGTACTTTTTGAAGAAAGTTTCAGCAACTATCTTTGTCACTCCAGTATAAATGAAACTTCAATTTCTCTTAGGAAGGGGAATTTAGCAAGTGTGCAGATTAAAACTAACACTGGGTCTAACTGTCTAGGTTCTATGCCATTATGTCTTTATTTTAGACTCCTGTCCCATATATTATCCATCCAGCAGGGCTCTCGTTGAAACACACCATAAATAGATAGAACTGTCCTACAGAAGCTTGAAAGGAAACTTGTTGAACGATGCAACGCAAACCTGGGTCATATGATGACCACGCGACTGACGACTGAGACAAAATCGCAGTATTAACTGCATCTCTTGCCAAGAAGCTTAGAATTGCATTCCTTGCTAAGCTTATCTTGACGTTCTTTTCAAGGTTCTGGACCAGAACATTGTTTGTCTTGAACAGCAGAGAAAATGGGATGTTAAGAGCTCAAATTTGCTAATGAGCTTGGTGGACATATTCTCTGCTGACCAGATCCTTGCACAAAGACAATCTTTTCTGGGTCACACGCAATAGTAGGACTTCTTTAGAACTGGCTTTGCAGTCTGGGATTGAGCAGTATCTAAGCTGAACTTCATTTGGCCATTGTAAAGCCACGCTTGTGTTCAGATTCAAAATTTTCCGCTTAGTTAGTAGAAATTTCGTTGTGGTGACCGCCGTAGATATTCTGGACGTCCCTACTAAAGCAGATAGTGGAAAATCCAAAAATCCCTTAGCAGAATCCAAATAATTCAGTGTATTCAGCTAAATGATCCAAAAATAGTTTTGCTTTTCAGTTAAACTTTAAAAGTTCTCTCACTGCTGAAGAAATTAGAGCTTATCCTTTGCTCCTTTCTAAGTGGTGAAATTAGAAAGTTGGCCTACGGCAAAAAAGTCAACTTTTGAACTAATACAGAAAGAATTTCGGTAGATCTCGATGAGCTGATCAAAGTATATCCCATCTGTTTTTTGGTACAAAAATTCCTTCATGAAATAAACAGTTTGAAAGTTTGGAGAGGTTGACAACTTCAGTAGTGAGGTACACACTGAAACCAAAAATAGGCCGATCCCAATCGTGATACATGTAGGGTACTTGTAAGCAACAGTCGGTTGTTAGACCATAATCATCTTCGACGATGAGGGGTTAGCCGTGTTGGTAATTGGTGTACCTATTAATCCTATTGTTTCTTTCCTGTTTATTTGATCGTCAGAACAGTTTGGTACCATGTCTATCAAGGGGAGATAGACTTGTCAGTATGAATGGGATGCTAGAAGGGGTTCATGAGGGGCTAGAAACTTGTGAAAATTGCTGCACATTTTTTTATCTCTATAAATCAGAGGGTAAGAAAATTAGTCTCCTTGGTCTATCACTGTAACATGGAGTTAAGTCTTTGAGGGGTTGATAACTCAAACTCAAACAAAGAATAGGCGGAACCCAATTGTGCGACATGTCAGGGACTTGTAACGCTTGTAAGTAACAATTGGCTATTATACCATAATCATCTTCGGCGGTGAGAGGTTTCCGACCGTGTTAACGCAACGGATACAAATGATAATGCAAAACAACGACATAGTTTAGAAATAATTAGCAGAGTGGCATCTATGGTATTTTGATCCTGAAAAGTTACGGATAGCTTTATAATACCAACTAGATTATGTAAGACACTGTTCCAAGTTTTCACCAGTCATGATGTCGGCGATTGAAAAGGATAAAGTTCAACTTGCTGCAAAATCAATTTAGTCCCTACTTCGGATATTGTGTTGTTTTTTTTTACTTGTAAGCAAAAATCCACTGTTAGACCATAATCGTTTTCGGCGATGAGGGGTTTGTAACTTTTGCTAGTTGGTTTACCTATTAATCCTATTCTTTGTTTCTGGTGTATTTGAATTGAAAACGATTTGATACTATGTCTCTCACGGGGAGATGGACTTGCAAGTAGGAATCAGTTGCTACAAGAGGTTCATAAGGGGCTAGAAACTAGTGCAAATTGGTGCACATTTTATTTGATCTCTTTAAATCTGAGGGTAAGAAAATTAGTCTCCATGGTCTATCACTGTAATTTAGAATTAAGTCTTTGAGGGGTTGATAACTTTAGTGGTAGGGTAAACACTCAAACAAAGAATAGGCCGAACCCAACTGTGAGACAAGTCAGGGACTTGTAACTAACAGTCGGAGATTACACCATAATCGTCTTCCGGGCTTCCGACTTTTCCTAGTATGTGTACTCATTTTGCTTCCGGTGTTTTTGATTATGAGAAAAGTTTGGTTCATGTCGTCGTTCAAGAATCGGTTGCTAAGCATTGCCATTTTCATGGGATGCTAGAATGGCCTATGGTGATGGTCTTTCACTGTAACCTAGAATTAAGTGTTAACGCAACGGATACAAATGATAATGTAAAACAACGATATATGTTACGCAATAGTTAGTAGAGGTATATTGGTATTTTGAACTAAAAAGCTATGGATAGCTTTATAATACCAACTAGGCTATATAAGATGATGTTCCAAGTTTCCACAAGTCAGGATGTCTACGATTGAAATGGATAAAGTTCAACTGGCTGCAAAGTCAATATAGTCCCTACTTCCGATATTCTGTTTTTTTTGTTTTCAATGCTGGGGGATAACCATGTGATTGCAGATTGTGCCATCAGTTCAGAAAAATATTCTTCATGGATTAGAACATACCATTTTGAAAACATCGATGGGTTGACAAATGCAGCATTTAACCGTTAGCGAAGAAACAAAATCAAAGTGTTTCTCTCGCAACACTTTAGTCGGCGAAGCCGAACAAAGGTTGCTGCAACACTTCACGTTGCCCAGGCAACGTAGGTCTAGTATCTATATCATAATTAGTTGTTTCCAGGGGCGTAATTTCTTCAAACTCCTGGGGGGGGAAGTAATCGGGCATCAGAAATCGGGGCAGTTGCCCCCCCCCCCCCCCTGCCCCATAGCAAATTACGCCCCTGGTTGTTCCGAAGCCGTTGTTTTCTTTTCTACATTCTTTTTTTCCGTATAACTCTGGCTTATTCTCTAGATTTGTTCCGTGTTCGTCTCTTTGATTGTACGATCGATTAGAAACACAGTATTATAGGATTAATATAAAGCCCCGCTGCCCGCTTTGGAAGAAAGCATGGACTAAAATCTTTACCACCGCCTTCTTTTAGTTTTCTAACCATAAGCAGATTCATAAGCAAGTGTATCATGAAGAACTTTTTTTTTGTTGCTCTTATGTGGCTGTCAGGAAGGCCCTAGTTATTCTACATGCAATGATTTATGAAGTATCAATGCCGTACATGAACAATAGTAACTGAGCCAATAGTTCCACTAATGCGATAAGACAACGGGTTATAGCGTTTCAGAATAGCAATCAGCAGTGATCAAATTGGTTTCAACCATTGAAAAAAAAAATTGTTAGGTTGTATATTGTAGATTTAGCAAATCTGGTGGATAGTTTCTGATCCAAGTTAGGCCTACATCAGGAGATCTGAAACTAAATCTTGTAATTAGTGCGAAAATCAGTCAAGTGTCTTCAAAAACAAGATCAAATGTTTCGGTGAATCCCAAAGGGGAGTATTTGTTGATCTTTTTAGTACAGAGGATTGGGGCTTGCGGAAGTTCGGTCTTTGCCGAACTCGTAAACATTTAACATCATCCTAGCAGACCATTTAACCAGATTCACTACGTAACACTTTTCAGCAATAAGAATACCAGACAATCAGGTTCATTCGTAAATATGCAGTTTTGACCCGGTTTCGACCGGACTATCCTCCCGAAGCGAGATTAAATAGTATTCACCGATTTATCGGGTCCTTTTGGTTAACCAACTTTTCATGGCACTTGCCTTCCGGCCAAGTTCCGTATACCGATCACTTTTCCGTCGGTCTGTCGGTCGGTCAGTCCGGTGATCGCGAGTTAGGGTACTTCCAGATGTGCTAGGACGATGAAACTTGGCAGACGTATTAGGGACCCGACCAAACTTACTTGGAAGTAGTCACTTCCCCGATCCCACCACCGTGGGGGAGTGGAAGGAGGGGGAATCCGGAATACTGACGTATGTATAACTTTTGAACGGGGAATCGGATCTTAATGAAACTTGATATTCGGAAAGACCGCGTGTCTCAGATGTCACACTTCCGTAACTGATCCGTTGACTTTAGGGGGAGTTGGAGGGGGGGGGGGACCGGAAATCGTGTGACATGTTCAGAGTGGACGGATCCGGGTGGAACCTGGTGGAAAGAACAAGCACAAGCCCTAGATACATAGGTGACAAGACCGGACCGGATCCGGGCACTGTGGGGGGGGGGAGTTGGAGGGAGGGTTCCAAAATTCCGGTGATCCCGACTTAAGAAGATACTTCAACATGTGCTAAGACGATGAAAATTCGCAGGCATATCAGGGACCCTACCATTTTAACTTAAGAACAGTCGTTTCTCCGATTTCACCATCGTGGGGGGAGTGGAGGTAGGGGGAATCCGGAATCTTTAGGTATGTCTAATTTTTGAACGGGTGATCGGATCTTAATGAAACTTGATATTCCAAAAGAACTCAAGTTGGGTCCTCCTCACTTGGTGGAACAAACAAGCATAGGCCCTAGATACATCAGCGGCAGAACTGGACTGGATTCGGGCACTTGGGGGGGGGGGGGAGTAGAGTTGGAGGGGGTCCGGAATTCCGGTGATCGCGATTTCAGGTACTTCCAGATGTGCTAGGACGATGAAACTTGGCTTGAACATTAGAGACTTGACAAGATTGGCTTAGAAATTGTCACTTCCCAGATCCAACCATCCCTTAAAGTACTCATGTTAACCCCAAAGTACAAAAAATACTTCTAAGGAAATGTACATTTTCATGATCCCCATGAGCCCATGATCATTTTTGCCTCTAGGGTTTTGCTTAGAAATGAACTTTTAACACCCTTAGAGTGCGCATCTTAACCGAAGAGTCAAAAAAATACTTTTGACCAAACCATATATATTCATGATCCTAAAGGGCCCAGGAGCAAATTCCTACTTTCATCCTCTTACCCAGTCTTGCAAGTGTCATATCAGCTTTTAGCTCTTGTTTCAGCAAATTTTGCCGACATCGGAAGAAAATACTCCTACCAGATGTCCGGTTTCGGGCAGATTCCGGTCAATACGATTTGTCCGGCAAAAAATGAAGTTCTCATTTAAATTCAGCATGTATTCTTACCACTAATCTGACCGTCGACAAGGTGTAATGAGAAAGGCTGAATCCAGATATGAATATTTCTCTCGTCAGACAAGTAGTTCACATGGAATCGATTAAAGAGTGTATATGAGGGTAAGAATATATGCTGAATCAACCTCTGAACTTTGTTTTCCCACCAAACAAGTCGATTAACCGGAATTCGGCGAAAACCGGAAAAGACTCAGTTGGCTGTATTAGAAAGGTCAGTAAATATTCCATTGTATTAAAGATGGCTAAAAAAGGAAAAGTCAACTAGAATATTTCAGCGATATCCTGGCTCTGAAATATGATGAATGAATGAAAGTCTTTTATTCCGCCAAAATGACGAGATAAGAAAAGGAAAAAAGTACAAAAGTTAAGGCATGTACAATACAGATATCGAAATTATACTAACAGTTATAGTAATAATAATAATATAAGTAATAATAATATATACAACAACAATTCATAAACACTAATAACTTAGTAATAATAATAATAATAATAATCTGCAACATCGCTGAAGAACATCCTATCTGGCTTTTTCATGTTCAGTCATTCTTAATATATGATACCCATTCAGCTTATTTAAAGAGTATTTTAAATATTCCCTTTTGGCATCCCGTCGAAACCTTGTTTTGTTTAACAAGGAACATAAGTCACGCCTTGTGCCCTGCTGGAAATTATAGAAACAGCCGAGTCTTTAGCCCCTCTCAACGGAAAAACGTGTGAAACTGCCATGAGCAATCATCTAGTCCATTACACTACATCGGTTTCCATCCAGACCATGCTCTAGACTAGCAAAACAAAAAACATAACCTCTTTTCCTCGATCATCAGTTACTCGTTTCTCACTCTCCATTACACACAGCTGAAGGAGGTTGTCAGTAAAGCTATCTACTCATGATAAAGCAAATGGCAATGTCCCACACCGATATTTCACACATAACATACTATCCTACTTGGTCTCTCAATGTGGCAAGTCGGCACAGGGGCTATTTACTGCCAAGCATGTGGTGTAGGCTAAACAAGGTTGTGGCAGCCGTCGCAGTCGATTGTTCAAAACCGACCATTAAGCACAATTCTTAGCAGAAATGATTTTTTTTTGTGTGAAATGGCTCAGAAATATCGTTTTTCGAATATACCATTAGTTGCACGTGAAATTCACGATTTGCTCGTTGGCGTTTGTCGACTCTGTCCAGCCTTCCGGCTCTCCGACGATATCACTTTGAAGCTTCTCATGTCCTTATGTGTGAAAGAGTTGTTGGAGAACCTTGAAGCTTTCGGCGAAGTTTGGTTGTATGACTGGCAAAACTCGGCTAGGCTGGAAAAGCGCTAAAAAGTCGCAGTTACAAAACGAAACTATGGCAAAAGGCGGAAATTTCAGAAACTATAATTCCGTAAAGGAGCTAGAAATCATAGCAAAGGCAGAATAAGCAAGATGAGGTATTTTATTTTATATTGTCTTGTTACTATATTGTCTTTTTTTTTCAGTAATTTAATATGTCACCAGCCGATCTAGGATTTCCGGTACTTTCCCAGGTTTTCCTTTTCGGCATGGTGATCCGCGAAATTCTCTCACAATACCTTCTTAAGTGATGAACCAATCCCATACAGTCTTTCCAATTAGATTCCAAGAAAAATAGTTAGGTTAGCAACTGCCCGGTACCGAGAAAATCTGAAATAACAAGAAGAAGGTTTTGGTGGGATACCAACGGAAAGATTTGTCTAACTTTTTAATCCGGGCAGTCGGCCGGGTTTTCTGGATTTTCATCGATCTTCTTCATATCCCGTACCATGTTATTTTATTTCTACTCGATCGAATGTGAGGTATCTTTTCCTGTTGGATTTTCCGTCTCGACCAGATTACAACCGGATTGGATTGTCGAAAGTCAGTTCATGCTGTTGTATCATAAGTTCTGACTGATGATTTTGTTCTTTCCCAAACTGCCGGCTTAGAACCAGATTCAGTCCGTACACTGTCAGAAGTTTCATAACAGATAGCGTATAACACTTTCAAGAATAACACCTTTTCACTTAGAAATAAAGTGTTATGACCAATTAAGTTTACACTATTTCGTGCCTAGATCTCCAATAACACCTTCAATTGGTAAAAATACTAACGGGAAGGAAAGAAACATAACAGATAACATCCCAAAGTGTTATCTGTTGAAACCGTGCATCCTTCTGTTGTCGTTATGTAACTTTTGACAGTGTAATATTTTTTCCTATTGAAGGTGTTGTTGGAGATCTAGGCACGAAATAGTATAAACTTAATTGGTCATAACACTTTATTTCTAAGTGAAAAGGTGTTATTCTTGAAAGTGGTATGCGCAATCTGTTATGAAACTTCTTACAGTGTACCATTTATCCTTTCCGAAAGCCGAGAAGGGAAGGTAGAATCCGCCTTCTTACCTAAATACTGATTGTCGACAAAATTGACAAAGATACTGTAATAACTACAAGTCGTCTTGCGCCGGAAGTCCGGACATCGGATAAAAATGAAACACAGGGCCAACTGAGTTTCCGACTTTTTCTTCCGAACTATCGGCAACGTAGGAAAATAAAGTAGATATTTCGATTCAGCACGACTAGCTTTGTTCACTTGGGATCCGAAAAAGCGAAGATGGGTTTTGGTTCTTTCTTCGGGGATTACCGCCGTGTATGAGATAATTTGCGTTATACCTCCTTGAGCACTGGCTCCATTCGAGTTCATATGAGATAGACATGGCAACCTTTCGGCGGGTGGCGTCTCAGTTGATGCGGAGCAAAGACCGTGTCAGTGTCCTTTGCTCTCAGTATCTTTGATGCGGAGAACCCGTCCGGCGTGGTAGTGAATTGATAAAGTGGATATACCCGCTCCGAACTACCCGTGTCATCTTTGTCCACCTTAAAGGCCCTACGATGATTTTTGTATTTGCCGTGTTTGGCTCTTTTCGAGGCGGACTGTGCTTCCGAGGAGCTGATTGGTCAGAAATACCGGTTATGCAAGGTTTCCTTGTTTCTCGCCGAAACAAAGGCAGCTGAGACGGGTTTTAACATTTGTCACGGTTCTTAGAATTTTGGAATATAAGCCGTATCTTTTTCCTCCTGTCTCCTTTATTGTTTAGTGCGTATCATCGTACGTCCATCGCCGTCCGAAATCGGGACAACACACACGCTGGTCGGTCGTCAGCTAATCAATCCACTACGTCGCTCGATCGCAACTAAAATTCATTTCATATCACTACCTCTTACCTTGTTTTAACTGAGCGAGGGCGAGAGCTATGGTTGAAATAATTCGTGACAATAAGATTCCAACTGCATCACATCTCCCTTCTTTTAATTAGGCCCCTTATTGACTGGCGGAAATTATCTTGCTAATAAACCAATTGAACTGACATATTCCCATTTTCAAGATTGGTATCTTGTCTTTCTGTGTTTTCGGCTACCGGCATTGACGGAATTCTAGGGAATGCAGAAAAGTTATGGTTTTCTAGAAAAGTCGGGAAATGTCATCTTTCTCTTTGAGGATAGCGGCTTGAGTTTTTCCTGGTCTTTGATGTCTGACGGGATTAAAGGATCCAGTCGATTTTTCGACTGGATATCATGTTCAGAAGTCTTGCTTGCCGCCGCTGTGTACTTTATGATTATGCATTTGTGTCGTTTTGATAGTATGTTATTTGTTACCTCAGATTGGTAATTTTGAATAAGTGTGTTTACTACTCATCATTAGTAGCACTGCTGTTCTAGATGGCAATAAGGAAAAAAACGTAGAAAATGTAGCCTACTATACACGTTCAGACTAAATAAATAATCAGAATAAATAACACAACTGTAAAGCAAGCGTCAACACACCTTTCCAGAAATTGGGGCTCTTCGAATTAATTAGGTCACTAAACTGTTAGCTGCAGCGACTATGGGTTCTGTGACATCATAACGCCTATAAACATACATTTGCCAGCAATGAACTTGCAATAAGTACTGACCCAGTGAGCTACATAAGCATTTTATGCGAAATATTTATAGGAAAAAGAATAACAATTATCGCTGATCAAACGGAAATAACAGTAATTAGAAATTAATATAACATTAATAAACAATAAATCAAATACCGTCGGTCATCGGCTTTTATTCCTGCTGTTTACCTATAGTCAAGGTGGGGTGACTGCAGGAATTAGGGAGTGGTACTGATTATGTTTTACAACAGTTTCATAAACATTTCTTATCATTTCATAACCTACACTGAACACGATCAAAATTTCCGTCAGATACAACACCTGTCAACACAACACACCCGTTTCCGGAAAATGACAATGGGTTTATGAAGATTCAGGTAACAGAATTCCAGATTTCTGTGTCAGCTTCATGTTTGACTTCGCTCAACGGATAGGTCAGCTATGATCGGTTCTAGCGACATTTCGGCGCTCCTTGGCAAGGGTCCTCCTCAGGCTCAAGCTGGAAAGTGAACTTGACAAGTTAGAAAACACCTGTGCCGAAAAATGGAAGTGAGGATCCCTGTTCTTTATGTTTTCTTCTTCCTTAAGTCAGGATTCCATGAAAAGTTCACTTCCCAGCTTGGGCGGCTTGAGCCTGAAGAGGACCCTTGCCAAGAAGAGCCGAAATATTGCTCTAGTATATATCACCTGACGCACCCGTTTGTCACTATCAACTACGAGCGTGTTCCATCCTACTTACCGCAGTTACTACGCATGACGTCACGAATTATGGCTTCTTGGTGTCAAGGCTGGAACGCATTTTTCTATTTTCGTAAAAATATCTCTCCACGTAGGGGCGGTTCGAGGGGGGGGGGGGCGTGGGGGGTGACTCACCCCCCCCCCCCCCACCCCATGCTCCAGAGAATCTACTCTCAGTCGTGTGAATGAGCTTGTCTGTATGACAGTCGCAGGTTTTGAGCTTTTCAGAATGAGATACAGGCAGTAGAAAACGTGAATTTCACCCACAAATCACACTTTTTAGTCGTATGGCTCCGAAGAAACTTCTATTCGTATGTTTTCAGATTCATAGTTGTGTGTCCTAAGTTTTCCAGAACTAAAGTCGTAGCCTATGTTTGAGCTTGCCAGAATGACATAACCGCGAATTTTCCCTGAAAATGACCCGTTTCTTGTCGTATTTTACAAAGAGATTTTCTAGTCGTATATTAGAGACAGTTCTGAGCTTGCCATATGAGGCAGTTAAGTGAATTTCGACAGCAATCGTATGGTTGTATAGAGATTTTCCATAAGTCATTACGCTACGAAATATCGTTTGTATTGAGCTTGTTAGAATGACAGTCGTATTTTTAGAAGTTGTCAGAGTGACATTAATGTCATTACTGAATCGCGATTTTCACTCTGTGGCGCTGAAAACAGGCTGGTTTTCGAAAATTTCGCCTCCGGCGCGAAGTTTCGACATTATCCTATCTGGTTTTGTGCAAAAATCTCCTTATCTTAAAAAGAAACAGGTTTATTTTTTTAAATGGCTTGTGGAGTAAGGTTTGCACATGATATCTATGACATCGCAAAAGTTGTCCGTCTGTCTGTGAGCACGATATTCCTCGAACGGAATGGGATGTTTTGATGAAACTTGGTGGGAGGATCCTTTGTGTCAAGGGAAAGGTCGAGTTCGTAGATGGTCTCTGTAGCCCTATATTTAAGGCTGGGGGAGGGGTTTCAAATTAAAAAAAATATTTTTTAAAAGCTATTGAGATAGTTGATTTAGGGGTAAGGAGACATGCTGAATCCGAATATGAAAGTTATTTTCTCGCCGGACAAGTAGTTCACCCGGAATCCGGCGTAAACCGGACACAAAATTGTCGACCAATTCTCGGCTATAGCAGTCCCTACCCCTTTATTCTCAAGTTCGTAGATGGGTCCTTTAGTCCTATCTTTAGATGCAGAGAAGGGTTTTCGAATTTACGGTAAAAATATGCTATGTTTTTTAGGCTAACAAGATATTCATTGAGGGAGTAAGGAGGTCCGCTGAATCCATATATGAACTTTGTTTTCTTGCTGGACAAATGGTTCATCACGAATTCGGCTGAAACTGGAAATTTGGTTGAAGCTCAAAGTTGTTTCTGAAACCGATTAGAGATTTGGTATCGGGGCAAGGAGACATGTTGACGAAGACTGAATGGCAAAGACCCAAAGACCCTGACTTGACCCAATTGTTTGAATCAAATGTTAGATTTTTGGGTAACATCGAAGCCTTTGGTCCTGTTTGTAGTCTAAATTCAAAGTAGAAGCACTACCACGTACCAACTTCTGGAAAAATATCCCAATACGTTTGCGAGTTATCGGGTCACGGACAGATATGTGATATCGTAGGCAGCCTTTAAAATGTTTCGCAAAACTTTACCTGCGCCGTCTTTCATAGTAGCCGACTCGCTATCTGGCTGAATGGCCCGCAATTTGGGCGAGGCCTAATATTTCAGCCACCTTAAAAGCTAGATATGTCAGAAAAAGGTCGGATTACAAAAAAATCGCCTCCGGCGCTGAGTTTAAATTTGTCTTGAGTACATATGGTAGAAGCTGCTGCTTCGGATCTGAGTCAGGTTAAAAGCAAGAGTTTGTGTGGAAAGTAGTCGAATATTGCCGAATTAGGCCGATTTAACAAATTTTGCCTGCGGCTCTTTCGTAGTCCTACCCTATTTCTATTTAGTTGAGGGGTGCATTATTTATGTGCGATTTTAAGCTTGAGATTTGGGGTCTAAGCTATATTAAAAGGTAGAAGTCGTAAAGGAGTAGTTGAATTTTGCTCGGATTGAAAAAACCAGATTGAAATGTCAGAAGCTGATACTGAGGCTTGTCTTCTCTCCAGCGAAATTGGATATGAACGACATCGTCTAATTCCTGTTACTTATTTGTTTATTTTATTACGACAGTGGCATTTTCCGTAACGTTTTAGAACTTATAGCGTTAATGTTTAATGTTAATGATAATGTCGCTTGTTCGAGTCTCGGTAGTGCCTACTGTTTGGTTTGGGACGGGGGTTAGTGGCGTAACCCTGTAAGACAAGCCAAAGTCCACCCAGCTTCAAATGGGTACCTGGAGAAATCCGGGGAAGGTGACAGGAAGGGTGTGTGAAAGCACAGAATGGCTGCCCCCCCCCCCATTGCACTTTCTGGCTGAGGGCCGAGAATCGGAGATCAGCACCGCCAGCTTGGCCTGTCAAGGCTAGTGCTGAAACCTTTACCTTTTTTTTTACCTTTTGTTTCTTGGACCTGCAGGTGCTGTGTTTTTATCCAGTCGTATATTTTGAAGTCCTCACCCCCCATGCCCAAGCTCTTCGAACCGCCCCTGTTTTTTTTGCTTTTTTTTCACTAGGGTATTTGCTCTAGAATGACGTTCAGTTTATTCAAACAATGTTTACAACGGGTACGTCAGCTACGATTCTTCATCAGCGATATTTCGGCCCTTTTTGGCAAGGGTCCTCGTCAGGCTGTCAATCCTCTAGTTCAACTTCGGGGAAGGAAACAAACCTGTAAGAATGGATTGTTTTTTCGGATTATTACTGTAATAATGGATTATTACAGGTTTGTTTCCTTCCCCGAAGTTGAACTAGAGGATTGACAGCCTGACGAGGACCCTTGCCAAAAAGGGCCGAAATATCGCTGATGAAGAATCGTAGCTGACGTACCCGTTGTAAACATTGTTTGAATAAATGTTTCAAAGTCAGCTTGGGCTCAAAGAATATTTAATGACGTTCAGATTATCTACGGCCGTCCTCACAACGCAAAATTCTACTATGACGCAGAAAATTTGAATCTCAACCGATGCTCGGCTTTTCAGTGGCCAGTGATCATCTTGCGGAAGGTAGCTCACTGCGTGAACACTTATTTTTCGTAAATAGTTTTTGTCAAGCATACAACACAGGTACAAGCGCATACAGGTACCACAAATCCGACGGGAATTTCCACTATTTGAAAATCGAATATTCGTGAATTGCCAAGCAACGAAGTAACGCATTTTAGTCGGGTCTTCAAGCCTCTTTAAGTGTATAAGTGATGGGTAACTAGATTGTCCTATCCCCGCCTTTTCAGTTAAACTTTAACATTCTACTTCTATTCAACAACGCTCAAATAAATATTAATATTCGACTGGCCTGTTAGCATTCCGCCAGTAGGGAAAACTGGCTGGACTATCGGCTATCACTAGTTTTTTAGCCATATATTTTAGGTATTGTTCAGAAAGAAAGTAGCCTACAGGTGTTTTCTACGTTCTTCTGCACGCGATGGACAGCTGTTACTCTTTAGGATGCACTAGGATTCGCTATGGCTACGCTGAATGCTACATTTCTTTCTTTTCTTACTTCTGGAGTGACGATCCGGTGCTGAGGCCCAGAACCCTAGTGCAGAACACCCTACCTTAGACCTTAGTTCCCCCTGAGCCATTTGTGGCGCAATGATGCCGCTCTATTCGCCCCAAACCGATGCTGCATTGGTGACGTCCTAAAAGGTCCCAACAGTCCTCAGATCTCGGCACTAAGTTAGCATTAAAGGACACCTCCACTAGCCTACCCTATTTTTCATAAAAAAGATATCAGTTCAGTTCGTTCTTATTATTTCCGGTTTTCGCGCTTTCTATTGTATCTGCCTCCATGGTACAGAAATCGGAACCTCATATCTGTTTACAGTTTCCCGGATATTGGGTCGAAACTTACGGAGCTTGCTGGGAAATTACCCCAGTCAACTTATAAGTATCTGCCCGCCCACAGTGGCCTTTCTTGTTTCCTTTAGTTTCTTGTTCTTTTTGTTTTGTGAAGTGTTTGTTTTGTTTCTTTTATTGCTACTCCGCTTTGATTTTTGTAGCCGGTCAAAAATATATTATTACTAGCCTACATGGTGTTTCTGCTCAGTCGTTCTAAGATAGTTGACCACTTTACAACTAAGCTATGCTTATAGAAAATTACACACGGCTTCGGCTGTTTTTTTCCTCTTACCATTTCCCTTGCCTTGAATGACGATCTTGGCAAAATTTACATAACCGGTCTCCAGAGGAATAAGCTCATGGGAAACATTGTTCTTGCGCATGATGTTTCACGTAAATAGAACAAACGTGGTAAGCGTGGTGATCGGTGATTGCTAGTCGATGAGATAGGATACACTTATGAAGGGAAGAATCTCGGGAAAGAGAATGTATGGAAATTCTAAGTAGAATAAATTGTACGTACGTTTTTTTTATTTTTTTATATTGACCTCCCTCTTCCTCAGCATACCAATAACAGGAAGTTTATAGCCTGTTTTTACGCATTTCGGCATTGCTGACCGTTGTGTCGAGCTTACATTTAGAATCCTCCTATGGCATATTTTCAAACGAGATACCCACTTTTCAAGCTGTGAACATGTTTTTCGACACTCGCGTAGCGTAAAAGTATGGACGTAGAGCTACTGCTACGTTGCTGGTAACTACGTTTATACTGAAGAGAGACGCAGCTTAAAGTAAAATGGGCGGCTCAAACTATCATGATGTCATATTACCACCCCCTAGAACCCAACAGTTGCGTTTTTGATCGAAGTTTTGTTCGCCGTTCGCTTAGCCGGCTGCTTAATTTCCGTTTTCGAACGCCGTCGAAGTTCACCGTTTGCTTAATTAGTGTATTGACGACTCCGGCGATCCTTGCCCGGTCGACGTTTCTTCGACGATTCAAGCAAACTTCGAACTTGCTAGCTCACGAATTCGACGGTCAGAGTTTAAAGGACAAAGAAACTGTGACCAACGACCCCAAACGGTATTTAAATAGAGACCTTTGAGTTTAAAGGTGACTTCAAACTTCTATCAGAAACGCAACTAATGCTACATCAGAAACCAGCTGACTCGTAGGCAACTAATTTTCGCATGTGTATCATTGCGGCGTTTTTGCTGCCTGCCGTACTAGCTTTGACAAATGCAAGTCGAGTTTTTACTTTCTTAGCTATACGTTATTATACAATCCAAATTATCTGTATTAGTGACAAATGATTTTATCGATAGTATTAATTGAGAATTCAGGGTTAACCTGTTAAATTTGGCACTGCTGTAACTTAACAACCAGAAATAAAAACTTTCCATGGTATTTACCAACAATAGAACTTACATCGGATAGCATTTGAGCAATGTGCTAGCTACAGAGATGGTTTATTTCAGCAGCCATGGCACTCTTTATCAGTCATCTCTAAAAAATTGTTGATTTTTTTTTAATTTCTGCGCGTTGCAAGTGCATTTTCCGAAATCTTTTCCGCCAAGACCCCGACGAGGTAATGACACGCGATAACAAGAAAACGGCCTAATTTCGAAGCGCCATCCAGGGAAGTCAGACATTTTTATTTGTGAAGCATTTTATATAGGTTTTGACATTAGCGGGTTTTCCAGATCAATGTAAAACCCGTTGAAAGCATTGTCTACCTTGGTCTCCCCATTGGCTCGTCATTAAAACACACCCGTCGGCTTCTATCTGAACATTTTGAAAGAAAAATAATTTTTATTTTGATGTTGAAAGGGAAAAATCCACAGAAATCCTGTAAAAAGAAAAGCAAAGTAGGCTATTAACTGGACAACATGCGGTTTGAAATCCCAATGCAACATCTCGTCTTGTCCGTGTGCTCTTGGCTTTTTGGTCGATTTGTTGGAAAGCGGTTTGTTGGAAAGCGCCTTCATACATAATTAAAGTCCGTGTCAAAGCTTAGACGTCTTGATCCTACTCAAATCCTCAGCTTTTGCTTCAAACAAACTCGAGCTCTGTTGCAGCCCATGATCAAGAGCAGACTAGATTTGAGGCGTCAAATGCTGCCATCCTAAATAACAACTGATTTCGAGCAAGAAAGGTAATAACATAGGAAAAATTCAGAATATTCGTATGATTTCTAAAACTCATAAACATGAAATTTCTAATTTTTCACTGATAATTCGTTATGTGAATGAAGGAATATGAAAATCCCGGCGTCGTGGAACACCAGTCGGAGAGGGGGGACAGCAGGCAGACGAATAGAGACTCTGTAATTAAAAACTCGAAGGAAGTTACTGTTTGTGCAGTTGGTACCATTGGGCCCATCTGTTATAAATGTGCCTGTTGTTAGGATAGCGAGGGTAGACCATGTAAGTTAACGACTTTTATTAAATCAGACCAGTTATGAAAACTCTGAAAGATAAAATGAACCTAATATTTCGTATCTTTATCAGTTTAACAACTCGACACCATAATATTCGTTTACATCGACAATCATGTTATATTCCATATCATACTTATTTCTTTTGTTTATGACACTTTGGTGGACGCATTTATCTTGAAAGCAGATTTGATGTCAAGTAGAAACATCGTATTTTGAGTCCCTTTTTACTGTCCATACCTTCCCTCGCACACTTTTAGCTAGCCATCAGTGGGAGGATATCAGTCTTGCTGACAGTCTGTTTGCTTCTTGAAAGCAAACTGATACTTTCTGGCAAACACCCTTTGGCCATCTGTACCTTTCAAGAACGCACTTTCGCTTTTGACAGAGGTACTGCGTCACTGTCCCTTCTTTCTCTTTCTGAATAACATTCGTCGAATGCACAGAAAGCAGTCTGACTTCCGGGATAGCGTATCCCTACTGGACTAAGTGGTGTCTTTTAATGTCAATGATCTTGGGGAATAATGGTTATTAGTTTTGGCGGGACGTGGGTGCCAGATTTGGTTTTCGTTTCAGTCTCCCAGTGGGAACGAGCTATATCCGGGGTGCGTCGGCTCTACCTCTGCCTTCAAGGGGCTCTCGTCTTCACCAGAATATAGGGTCATACTGTTGGGTGCCGAGATAATTTTATTTTCTCCTTTGCTCCGGACATGGCATGGCAGTCAAATGGTTGGGATTTACTGCTTTATTTGAACAATTAAGAGATACCCTACCCTGCCATTGTTACAGTATGATTGCTCAAGCTTTGCTCGACAGTACTGCAGAGATGGGCGAATCCGATCATGAAAGGATTCGAATCCGAATCCAGGGCTAGGTACGAGTCCGAATCCGAATCGACCATTTATGCTGAGGATTCGAATCCGGCTTCGAATCCGACCTTCACAAAAATCATATCATGTACGTAGGTTATGGTTTAAAATCAGAGGTGACAAAAAGCGCTGATATCTAAGGTAATCAGATAACGTGATAGACCTATACTGATGATGGTTGGTGGTGGAGACCAAAAAGTTGGATTGCCTAAGCATACTGTGTAAAAATTGGGAAAACGGAAACTGGAAGGATGAAGTCTAGGAATTTGAGCGGATTTGTCAGATTAAGGGTTTGGAATCCGTGTCCGAATCCGAATCCAGCCTCACAAGCACAAGATTCGAATCCGGCCAAAAGGACGAATCCTGGATTTGAATCCGGATTCGGATTTGCCCATCTCTGCAGTACTGTCAGTTAAATGACTGCGCCAACGGCATATTCTTCGTACTGTAAGAAAAAACCGATGATAATGGAATGTAATGTACTAATAATAATGTAACGTTATAATAATTATGTGATGTACTAACAAACAAGACCAAAGGTTTCGATGGGATCCCAAAAATCTAATAATTGATCCAGACAATTGGGTCTTCTCTTCGCCAGATCCAGTCTTCGCCAGACTAATCATCAGAGAAAACCCTGTTCAGATATACCTCTATAAGCCATATCTATTTTGACGATACTGACCGAAACTTCCTGCTTTACTTCTGCCAAATTTCTGGTTTCGCCCGAATTCCGAGCGAACTAATAGTCCAGCAAAAAAAAGAAGAAAATTCAGAAACGAATCCAGCGGATCTCTTTATTCCTATAAGGAACATCTAATCAACTTTAAATAAAACTTTGACTTAAAAAAAATTCCGGTTACAACCGGATTCCGGACTAACTATATGTACGGGTAAGAAATGATTGTCATATACAGACTCAGCGTCTCTTCTTACCCCTAAATCTGTCATCTAATCAGCTTCAGATAAAACTTTCGCTTTAAACAAACTTTCCGGTTTTGGCCGATTCCTGGCGAACTAGTTGTCCGGTGAGAAAATGGTTTTCATCACCGTGTTCAACATGTCTTTTTACCCTTAAATCGAACATTTAATCAACTTCAAATGAAACTTTTACTTTTAACCAACTTTCCGGTTTTCGCTGGATTCCGGCCGAACTACTTGTCCGGCAAGAAAATGGTTTTCACCATCGTGTTCAGCATGTCTTCTGACCCCTAAATCGAACATTTAATCAACTTCAAATGAAACTTTTACTTTTAACCAACTTTCCGGTTTTTGCCGGATTCCGGTCGAACTACTTGTCCGACAAGAAAATGGTTTTCACCATCGTGCTCAACGTGTCTTCTTACCTCATAATCGACTATCACATTAGCTGTTTAAAAATATTTTGTTTTTCCCTTAATTTGAACCCCCTCCCCCACCCTCAAATATAGGGCTACACAGCCCATCTTCGTACTTGACCTGTACTTTGACCCAAAGAATCCTCCCACCAAGTTTCATAAAAATATTTCAATCCCTTCGAGAGTTATCGTGCGGACAGACGGACAGACAGACGGACAACTTTTGCGATGTCAAAGGTATCCCTCCACTTACGTTTTGGGATTCCAAAAACTAATAATGACACTAATTTCTTGAGAGCCCACATTTCAACTCCTGGGATCTTTGCAAAAATATTCGTAAAACCAGGACAATATTTTCATTACTTTTTCCATCTACATTACGAAGGGTTTCCGTAATAATGTAGATTCGCCAGTAGTACGCATATCCAAACACGTCCAAACACAAACAAAAATGCAGTTTCGGATATTTTTTATGATATGGTATCGGTTCCGAAATAGCTCCTGGTAATTATCTGTTCATGACTGGACTGCCTTGTTGCAACTACCATGAAATCGTAGAAAACTAGCGTAAAGTGGATACCGTAGAATGGGGTACTTTGAACAAAATCCGTAACGAACATTAAGTGCTATCTATCGGAAAGGGGTGGAACTACGTTTTCAAACTTGCTTCTAGATTGTTTCTAGGATGCGACTGAACCAATTGGTAACGCGTAATTCCGGATCACACACAAGTGTAGCTTGCTAATTGCAAAGTAATTTCAAGGTTCTAAAATCTTGCAAAAGTGGCAAAAGTAAGTTGGCCTTTTTTACTTAGATAGACTAAGCCAGGGCTTTCATTTAGGTATTTTTCTGTAGCTAACAAGCTGAATGATTAGGTTTTCTGGTGAAATCCAGCCCCAGTTCCATAGATCCAAGATGGCATCAGTGTTCAATGTTTCCCGCAAAGATTTTGATTTTTCGGGGTAACTTTGAACACAAACATTATTTTTTTTTTGTATGTTCCGTATTACCGGTACACTTCAGACATGAGAAACTAAGCGTTTTGTACTAGCCGATTGTCAATAGTTTCCATTTAATCGATGTTTGCTCTATTCTTCGAAGATTCCTAGGTGCATCAGTGACAGAACGGACCGGATTCGGGTACCAGGGGGGGGGGGGGCTAGAATTCTGGTGATCGTGAGTTATTACTTCCAGATGTGCTAGGACGATACAACTTTGCTGGAGCATCAGAAACTTGACATCATTGGGTTAGACATCGTCACTTCTCCGATCCGACGATCCCTGAAAGAACTCATCTTAAAAGCAAAGCACAAAAAATACTTTGAAGCAAAATTTACTTTTTCACGATCGCCATGAGCTCATGATCCTTTTTTGCCTCAAGGGTTTTGCTTAGAAATTTTTAGCACCCTTAAAGTGCGCATCTTAACTGAAAAGTGAAAAAGAAACTTTTGACCATCACTTCCATCTGACCCAGCCTTGCAAGTGCCATATGAGCTTCCAGCTCTTGTTTATATAAGTAGATTAATGCTCCAATAAATGATTTCTATTATACATTGGGAATATTGCACCAGAATTATCGTAGAACTTACCAGTGTTCAAAGTTACCTGTCAAAGTTGTTACGTGTTCAAAGTTAGACACCCCAGAGGTAACTTTGAACACCCTTTTTGGGTCGATGCACCTGTGAGATCATAAAGATTACAAGTCTAAGACAGGTGCCATTCGACGCAAAATTATGTGTTTTCCAAATGCCAAAAATGATTTTGAGGAAAAACTTATTATAAGAAAAATATTGTAAAAAAACCTCGATTTTTCATGTTTTTTAGTTCAAAGGTACCCCGTTCTACGGTAGTCGTTGATGCCTTAAGTTCCTTTTTTGGGATCTTTTTGATCCCCTGACCATTATGGTCTTCGAACTGGACCTTCTGCAAACCACCATGTAAGGAAATTCGTTTAGCAGATGTTATGCATACAAATTACCGATCATCCATCAAAAACGTCCCCTGTTATTCTTGTTAGGAGAGATGCCATTCAGTAAATTTTAAGTGTTGCACCCACCCAGTGTTCAGACCAAATAGGTGACTGATTACTTCACTGGGATTACGGCATGCTGCGGTTATTTATATATATTTAAGTTTGGCCCAAATAGGGAAATGGACTCCAAAATGAAGTTCTTATTCAAAATTAAAAATAAATAGGAAAATATTTTACCAACTCGATTTTTATACATCAATTCGAAACCAGCACTGGCCGAAGCCTAAAACATGGAGAATGAAAAAGAACAAAATCAACTGAAAAGGCAAACAGCCAAAAAAAGCCCGCTTTTCGTTTTAACTTCCACCCAATTCCTCCAAATTTCTTAGAAACTTCTTTTGATTCCCTCGCCGTCCGAACAGTGCTGTAATGCTGCAGACTCTCGCGTTCGCTCGCCACACATGGGCAGACATTACTTTGTGGCAGGCTTGAGCAATTTTAGGAACATTTTACGCCCTGCTTAACTATTGATTTAGAAATAGCGCACAAATGACAACATATTGTATTGGCGACTAAACAAATATTCCGCGAGTCCGCTTCTCGTGTTGAAAATAAAATTGAACTGACTCTTCCAGACACACCGTTGATTTCCACCGACGTTACTGTCAAGAATCCCGCATGAGAAATAACGAGATCAGCAGCAAGTAGCCTACAGTTGTCTTGAATTTCAGAAACCACGATGCTCTAAATTGCTTTGACTATACTGTCAGAAGTGTCATAACAGATAACACAAAGATAGGCAGTTCCAACAGACAAAACTTGAGATGTAATCTGTTGTGATTTCGAAAACGTTATACATTAAATGTTATGCATGACAAGCATTGCCATAAAGAGCCGAAAAATCGCGGAAAAAACATCTGCTGACTTTTCCGATATCATGACGACAAGCAAGAAGGTCAGATGATACTTTTTCGGCGTTTTTCGGCTCTTCCTGGCAATGCTTGTTATGCATAACATGTAATACAGAATGTTTTCAAAATCACAACAGATTACATCCCAATTTTGTCTGTTGCAACTGTGCGTTCTTGTGTTATATGTTATGCAACTTCTGACAGTGCACCCTCAATCCCTTGTCGTTAGCCAGAGCGATAAGAATCCCCCTAGGCCTTACTTTATGTTCCTCTTCTACACAGTCTCAAAATTACAACCAACTTTAATATCTGTTTCGTGACAACATGCATTTTGCGTGCCCTGCATCCCGTACTGTTCTGGTGTATACCACCTCCTGCGGAAAAAGGATATCGAAGTTTTGAAGACGTCCTACTTTAGTTACTGTAAATTTTTACTGCATCTCCCTCGTTCATGTCGTACTAGTAAGTTAGTTCAGAAGTTCGGAGTGCGATGTGTTCTTCGGTCACTGGAGAGGACGTCGGTGTCTCTACTAACAAGACCAGAGGTTTCGATATCCCAGAAATTTAATATCTGATCCAGCCTATTGCGTCGTGTAAATATCCGGTCTTATCCAGACTCCTTGGACATTTTTACCATAAAAAAAAATAGAAAGAGATTAATGCCAAGGGCTAGTCGTCTGAGAAAACCAAGTTCTAGTATGGATTCAGCATGTGTGTTTACCCTTATAGGCCTACTACTTCGACAAAATTGATCGAAACTTCCTGCCTCACTTCTGCCACATATCCAGTTTCCGCGGGATTCCGGGTCGACTACTTGTGAGGCAAAAAACAAAATGTCAAGACGAATTCGGCATATCTCCTTACCCCGATATCGAACCTCTAATCAACTTCGGATAAACTTTAACTTTTCAGGTATTTCCGGTTTCGTCCGGATTCCGGGCGAACTCTATGTGCAGGTAGAAAATGATTGTCATTTATGGATTCATCATGTCTTTTTACCCCTAAATCGAACATTTAGTCAACTTCAAATAAAACTTTTACTTTTAACAAATTTTCTGGCTTTGGCCGGATTCCGGACGAACCAATTGTCTGGCGAGAAAAAAGGTTTCAAATATGGATTCAAAATGTCTCCTTACCCTTAAATCGACTATCTCGTTGGCTTTTTAAAACATTTTTATCAGTCCCTTAATTTTAAACCCCTCTCCCACCCCTAAATATGGGGCTACAGGGCTCATATACGAATTTGACCTGTACTTTGACCCAATGGATCCTTATACCAAGTTTGAAGAAAATATCTCTACCCCTTCGTAAGTTATCGTGCTGACAGACGGACAGACAGACAGACGGACAGAATTTACGAAGTCATAGGTATCCCGTCACTGACGTTTTGGGATCCCAAAAACATCTATTCGTCCAGCTCATCATCTACATGATGTTTTTTCGTGAATTTTTACGCTCAGTTAGAAATTTAGTCCGTGTTCACTTTGTTTGCATTGTTTTGGGGATCCCAAAACGTAAGTGGAGGGATGCCTATGACTTCGCAAAAGTTGCCCGTCTTTCCATCCTTCTGTTTTTTTTTTGTTTTTTTTCCCTCCTCCTCCACTCAGTGACACAAGTGTGACACTTACTCTTTCCACTTTTACATTAAATTCTATTAGCTTTACTATTCTATTCATAACTTAACACTTAACCTTAATATTTTCACCGTTACTTTTTACAGTAAAAAAAGCTATCAAAAATCAAAATCAGTGAAAAGTATTCAAAACGATTATTGTAACATGAAAACGAGTCAACACACAAAAACCGAACAAAAAACAAGACATAAGAGCACAACCCACGCCGAGAGGTGCCCTTCCGCCATAGGGCACGTCTACCGTGGTGGCAAAAACAACTACATCAAAAAAAAAATCAAGACTCAAATTCTTTTACAATAAAAAACAAACACACCAACCTCCCAGCTTTAAAACTTTACACTAAATCAAAAATTATATTTAAATTTCCCATAAACAAACAAACTGATTTCAATGTGCTATATTATTACAAAAAACAAAACATGGTAATAGAACACCCTGAAATCATCCCGCAAATTTGAAATACCAATTCACTTTTCTAGAAACCCACAAACACAACTTTAAACGCTTTTCGTTAAAAAACAAAACAAAAATAAATTTAAAACCAAAATTATTACTACTTTCTCCTTAAAATTATATTAACATATTTACGATTATTTCCAAATATAATTAAATTAAAATTTGACGGTGCAAATTTAAACTCTCCAGCCACTCGCAATCAACTGTTCCCGACCACTTCGTACACTGCGAATTCACTTTTACCAGCCCTTTCAACCACGCTTCAAACTCTCTAACTTTCACTCTCCCTCCTTTTCTTCGTTTTTTCCACACATACACACATGCGCACACAACCATGAAACACATAGCTCGTTCTTTAAGTTTGTCTTCCACTTCAAAGCATAACTTCACAATTTTCTTTCTATCCTCGACACTCGCTGCGTTAAGATCCTCTCACTCAAATACCTCAAAAATCCTCAAAAAATCAGTCCGTTTTCACGACATTCTATTATAGTTCATGACTTATGCCATCACTGACCGTTTCTCCACACAGATGGCACAAGGGACTTTCTGACCTTATCATTCTATTTAAACGATCTCTATATGGGAGAATTCCATGAATTACTGAAAACATTATATCACTGCAATATTGATCGCATCGGCTTTCGTGTAAATGCTTAAATGATACGCTAAAGTCTATAAATGGCTCTTTTCTTTGGGCACTACACTCAACTTCGAGATTTCCTCTTGATTTCAGAAACTGCTCTATAACATTTTTCATTTCATCACTGTCCACTCCATTGTTCATCCCCCCTCCCTTTCTGAGGCAACGGACCGTTTCTGCTGCTCTTCTCAGCTCTTCAGGAATTTCTTGTAATTTTCGTGATAAGTTTCCTTCTTTTTCTTCATTTATCACGGGGAGTAGCCACCCTCTTATCTTACAGCTAAACTCATCCTCTTTCGCCAAAGAATCGCACAAATTCCTCAAGTGCAAGGATTCACATTTTAGTCTAAAATCAATCACTCGCAAACCTCCCTCTTTTCTCGGCACATACAGCATTTTCATGAAAAGTGTCTCTAATTTACCAAACCACACGAACCGCCATACCGCTCTCTCAATCCTTTTAGCATTAGCTTCCGACAACACGAACACTGGTGCAAAATAAAATAAGATGGGGAGACAGTACGTGTTAACGTAACCTGCTCTATCAAACACACTTCTCAAAAATTGTTTTCCACGACCCCCGAGCATCCCCTCAATTCGCCTCACTTTTTCATCCCAAACATCAAGCTTTTCTTGGCAATTCCCCTACTGAACTCCTAAGATTTTTGCTTTTTTTACCAGCTGCAGGAAAGCACACTCGACATCACTAAAATCTCTTTGACTACTCAGGACTAAAATATTGCTCTTTTGCCTGTGTATCTTCACTTGAAAATATCCTTCATACCATTCTAACCCCTCACAAATATCTTTTACATCACTATTTTTCCCTGCTACGAAAGTCCCATCACCAACAAAAGCCACAGACTTTATGCTCATACGCGTGCTCACAGGGAAACCCATAATTCTTTTTTCTACATATTTGAAAAGAGGGTCAATACAAATTTCAAAAAAACTCGGTGAAGATGGGTCTCCTTGTTTAAAGCACAAATCTTACTAGAAATGATCTTTTCCCTATGAAATGAATCAGAAAAAACGGTTTTGGAAATACCATTACTTTCCACCTAAAACTAGCGATTCTCTTGTTACCGCTTGTCGACTATATCAAGCCTTCCTGCTCTCCGACGCGGCGGCTGGGCGCAAAACATTTGAAAACTGAACGTGCCTTGGTTAAAAAGTGGGAAAACTAAGCAAATAAAAGAAGTAATAAACAGAAGAGTGTCACATCAATATATGTGAAAGAGTTGTCAGCGGACGTTGAAGATTACGGCAAACTTTTCGTTCGTTGACGGGGAAACTCGGAAAGGCCGAAAAAGCGCTAAAAATTCGTAGTTACGAAACGAAATAATGGATAAAGGTGGGGATTTTAGAAGCTTATAATTCCATATGGGAGCTAAGTATGTTCTAAAAGGCAGAATAAGCAAGAGGGGTCCTTTAAGTCCACGATCCATCTCAACTTTCTCCGTAAATATACCATTTACGTTTATCACTATCTGCATAAAGGTTTTCGAAGAACTTCACAAATTTCTCACAGAAATCAAACTTATGTTGCATCAGAGTCCACAGAAGATCCCTGATAACCGAATCGTATGCTTTCACCACATTTACACTGACCAGGGCTAAAAATTCGAGGGGTATTCCGATCTTTCTCATTTCTTCCTCTCCTCTCGATATCAAATCTCTTATAACACATAAGATATGCTGTGCTTTTTTCCTTTAAGACCTCCGTTTTGGTACCCCCCCTAAATTTTTGCTAGTACCACCTCTATTCTTTTAGTCAGAACCTTCGTACATATTCAGTAGTCACAGCAGAGTAGAGCAATTGGTCTCCAATTTCTTATGTCTGTTTTTTCCCCTCCTTAATGCAAAAGCGTAACACTGGCCATCTCTTCCTTTGGGTAACCATAAGTCACAAACTCATTGCACACTTCCACAAAGAACACATTTATCTCATCCCAAAAATCTTTGTAAAACTCATAGGTTAAGCCGTCTAATCCCGGTGATTTTCCATTTTTCAGGCTTTTCAAAACTCTATTTCTTCTTTCGAGATACTCTGCCCTAGAGCCTCATTCTCTTCTGAAAATTTCTTTCTCACTTCGAAATCTTCCAGAAAATTACACGGCTCTCGGGGGTGCGTTCGCCTTTTGAACATGTCCTGGTAGAAAGTATGTATCTCTTTTCTGATCAAAACTGGATCTTCTAGAATCTCACCGGCTTTCCCACTTATCTTAGATATTGAATCGGATTCTCGGTTTCTTTTTGATTTTATCTTCGATGCCAGATTAATCTGCTCTGTATCATCTAATTCATTCAGTCTGCTTCTTAATTTCCACCGTTCATATTCTGCTTCCTCTATTTTTTTTATCTCATGTTTTACTTCGTCATATTCATGCCACTCGCCTTGGATGGAGTCAAATTCATCCTCCAGATCGTTCAGAACTCTATATAGGTATCTTTTTTGGGCTTTCTCAGCCCTGAAGTGGTCCTTTTCTAGTTCTCTTATGTACTTAGATATCCTCTTCTTGAAAGAAACACAAAATTTTCGCTTATCAAGTCCTTCATTAAGTTCTGCCAGAATTTCTCAAATTTTCGCCCTGACGGATTCTCTTGTATCTTTTAATTTGATGAACTTTGGGTCCATCTTCCAAAACCCTCGTCTCTCCCTTTTTAATTCCCTCCCTTCTTCTCTATTTACATCAGCAACAACGGCTATATGATCCGAAAAGGGGGCTATTACATTTTCCACTCGAGTTAGTTGTGGTACGAGATCAGCACTTAAATACGGTCAATTCTGCTCGCTCCTCTCTGATCTATTCTCGTGTAACGCCTTTTCCTTTTCTTTCAAGACATATATCCTTCAAAGTCCAAACCCTAACTACTTCTTTCAAATCTTCACTTAATTTTCGGTTCAAACCTCTTTTACTTTTATTGCAAATATCATTTTCGTCAGTAACACAGTTAAAATCTCCCAGAACGATCAACTTATTTCCTTCCAAATATTTCGGTAGCGTCAATTGGATCGCTTCAGCTCTCTGCTTAAAATTGCTATTTCCTGACGGGAGATGGGTATTCACAATTATCACGTCTTCCCACACAACACTACTAATCTCTCAGTCATCTTCAAACTTAAACTCAGTCGCTCTATGTTTGTTCCTTCTCTGTAAATAAAACCAGTACCTGGGTTTAAACCACCACTTATAAATATAAAACCAATATCACGAAAAATAGGTAGAGTCTCCGTGTCAACTTCTTGGACACCTACCAGATCTGTTTTTATTTTTATTTACAAAATCAAAGAACAACTGTTGCCGTTTTTTTTTTTTATTCCATTTACATTAAGCGTGGCAATCCTCATGATACCAATCAACTTGGGTGGGTTTTCTTTATTTTTTCAACAAAAAGATTTAAGCTTTTGCCTTTTTAACTGTTTGTCTGGGTTTTGTTTCGTTTTTTTTGCTCGTTTTTTCACCGCTCGTTCATTTTCTTCTTTCCACTGGGTGTCTCTGTCTCCTCCGAGTCCAGAGACACCTGGCTTAGTTGCCTCTTCGGTGCGGCATCCGTTGGCTTTGTACTACCGGCTTGGTTTCTTTTTGCGGGGACCCTTGACGGGCCACTCTTTCCTGCCTTTTCTGTTGTTTTCCCTTAATTTTTTTCTTCTCTGTTGTTTATTTTCTCTTCTGATCCCTTATTTGTTCCTTGCGCACTTAACGGTTCAAGCACCATATTGACAGCCTGATTTGGCGTCAGTTGAGCTATACCTTGGATATCCTTTTCTAGGTTTTCGGAATCGCTGGGTCTTGTGGTAGGTCTTGCAGGTGTGCCTGCTGACACCCACGGGCTATACGGCTTGTTTCCTTTCGGCTGGTTTGGGGCCTTTTTCTTTGGTCAGTCTGCTGCTCCGTGACTTGCTTCGTGGCAAATAAAGTACAGCTTCGGTTGTCCATCGTAGCTAACATACATTTTCTCTTCCATAAGTTTCAGCGAAGGCGGGATTTTCTTTTCCACGTACATTAAAGCAGTCCCTTTCCCTGTGTACACTGGGATGAAACCTTCTCCGTCGTATGCTCTCCTTCGAATATTTAAAACCTGCCCATACGGCAAGCGCTCGAGAGATATCTTCGTCGTCCGCCTCACCAGGAATTCTACGACGTTTGGTCTCTTCCCCGACTTCTCCACGAATACTGGGTACAGAGCCTGTTCTATCTTTATTCTCATGTTTGTTTTTTTCAGTCTTTCTACGGCCTCATCCGCCAAAATTGCCGTTTTCATAGTGACGCGTACGCTACCGTGCCTCCTGAGGTCATCTGTATCAATCGCACGTACATTCGTTTGGCTCAAACCCACTCCCTTTAGGAAATAATGGACTGCAGCGTCTGTCCTTTGCCTCACGTCCTCTTCGGGCACCGCGTTGAAATCGAACCTGATTTTGCTTTTGTTCATTCTCTTTTCTTTATTTTCAACTAAAACTATCCTAGACTATACTACACTCTAACCTATCGTTATTTTTGTTTACTTTTATTCTTTTTTTCCTACACCTAATACAAAAATAATACACATCAGTGGAAAACTGTCTGAAATAAATCAGGTTTACTCACCAAGAAACTAGATGTCATTCAATAAAACTCGCACACGCAACTCAACATTTCTACAACTTCTTACACATCTACCTTCTTAAAACTTAACTAAAAACAAGAGCTGTAAGCTAATATGGCACTTGCATGTGTCAAGATGATTTGATTGATCAAGAGTAAGTTTCGACTTTGCGGTTGAGATGCGCGCTATAAGGGAGCTGGAACTTCATTTGTAAGCAAAACCCTTGAGGCAAAACTGCTAATGGGCTGATGGGCATCACGAAAATGCATATATTGCTTAAAAGTATTTTTTTTACTTTGCGGTCAAGATTGGTACTTTAAGGAATAATCGGATTTGGGAAGTAGCAATTTCTAAGCAAATGTTGTTGAGTCTCCAATATTCCAGCGAAGTTTCATCGTCCTAGCACATCTGGAAGTACCTTAACGCGCGATCACCGGAATCCCAGACCCCCCTCCCCCTCCTCCAACTCCACCCACAATAACCGGAGCCAATCCTGTTCTGTAAATGATTAATCCAGAGCATCTGTTTGTCATTCCCACGAAGTTCGATCCAGATCACACCAGTGTAAGCGGGTCAAGTATTTTCCGCCCTCCCCCCGATAATTGCCGGATTCGGTCCGGAAATGAAAAAGGTCACAAGATAAAAATGTCCTCTGTTTAATTATTAAATTTCACTCGAATCCGATCACCCGTTCCAAAGTTACGCATGACTCAATATTCCGGATTCCCCTCCCTCAACTCCCCCCCCCCCCCAAGATTATCATATCGAGGATTTTTTTTTTATTCCAAGTCAGTTTGACCGGGTCCCTGATATGCCTTCCAAGTTTCGTCGTGAAAATCCCCCAAAAATGGAATTCCGGGATACCCCTCCTCCCCCCCCCCCTCAAGTGTCCGGATCCAGTCAAATTATGTAAAAGATTTATATGGACCAGATGTTTGTTCTTCCCAGCAAGTTTTACTCCGATACCATCATTCTAACCGTTTCTCGAGATTTCCGGTCCACCCCCCCCCCCCCCACCCCACCCAGCTCCCCCGCGGTGCACGTAGCCAATCCGATTCAGCAAATGACTTACCTAGAGCATCTGTTTGTTCTTCCCACAAAGTTCCATCCCGATCCCTCCATTCTAAACGGGGCACGTATTCCCCCCCCCCCCCAATAGTTGCCGGATCCGGTCCGGATATGAAAAAAATCATCGGAGAAATGTCCTCTGTTGAATTCTTAAATTTCACTCGAATCCGATCAACCATTCTAAAATTACGCATGACTGAAAATTTCGGATTCCCCTCCCTCCACTCCCCCCACCATTATCTGATCGACAAAATTTTATTTTGAAGTCAGTTTGATTGGGTCCCTGATATGCCTGCCAAGTTTCATCGTGAAAGTCCCCAAAACCACCATCACCGGAATTCCGTGACCCCCCCCCCCCATAAGTGTCCGGATCAAGTACAATGGCCTAAAGGACTTATCTAGAGCAGATGCTTGTTCTTCCCAGCAAGTTTCACTCCGATCCCTCCATTCTAACCGTTTTTTGAAATTTCCGGTCTCCCCCCCCCCCCAACTCCCCCCTGGCTACCGAATCCGGTCAAGACTTTAAACGGGACATTACAGATATATATTCTGTTCAGTTATGAAGTTTCATTACAATCCGATCATCCGTTCGAAAGTTACACACTTCTCAATTTCCCGGATTCCCCTGCGGATTCCCCTCCCTCCACTCCCCCACCATTATCTGATCAACAATATTTTTATTTTGAAGTCAGTTTGATTGGGTCCCTGATATGCCTGCCAAGTTTCATCGTGAAAATCCAAAAAAACACCATCACCGGAATTCCGCCCCCCCCCCCCCCATAAGTGTCCGGATCCAGTACAATGGTCTAAAGGACTTATCTAGAGCAGATGCTTGTTCTTCCCAGCAAGTTTCACTCCGATCCCTCCATTCTAACCGTTTCTTGAAATTTCCGGTCTCCCCCCCCCCAACTCCCCCCTGGCTACCGAATCCGGTCAAGACTTTAAACGGGACATTACAGATATATATTCTCTTCAGTTATGAAGTTTCATTACAATCCGATCATCCGTTCGAAAGTTACACACTTCTCAGTTTCCCGGATTCCCCTGCCCTCCACCCCCCCCCCCCCAAAATGGTCGGATCAGAAAACTGATTATTCCTAATTTTGTTTGGTCGGGTCTCTGATATGCCTGCCAAGTTTCAAGGTCCTAGCACAACTGGAAGTACCCTAACTCGAAAAAGTGTGACAAAATGCCCTAAATTTTCAAGTTTCCAGCGCCCCGCACTCCCCCCCATATGGTCGGATCGGGAAACTGATTATTTCCAGGTTAGTTTGGTCGGGTCCGTGATATTCCTGCCAATTTTCATTGTCCTAGTTCATCTGGAAGTACCCTCACTCGAAAAAGTGTGACAAAATGCCCTAAATTTTCAAGTTTCCAGCGCCCCAACTCCCCCGCATATGGTCGGATCGGGAAACTTATTATTTCCAGGTTACTTTGGTCAGGTCCCTGATATTCCTGCCAAGTTTCATTGTCCTAGCTCATCTGGAAGTACCCTAACTCGAAAAAGTGTGACAAAATGCCCTAAATTTTCAAGTTTCGAGCGCCCCCACTCCCCCGCATATGGTCGGATCGGGAAACTGATTATTTCCAGGTTCGTTTGGTCGGGTCCCTGATATTCCTGCCAAGTTTCATTGTCCTAGCTCATCTAGAAGTACCCTAACTCAGAAAAAAGTGACAAAATGCCCTAAATTTGCAAGTTTCCAGCGCCCCGCACTCCCCCCCATATGGTCGGATCGGGAAACTGATTATTTCCAGGTTAGTTTGGTCGGGTCCCTGATATGCCTGCCAAGTTTCATTGTCCTAGCACATCTGGAAGTACCCTAACTCGGATATGTGGGACAAAAAAACTCGGACCGACCGACAGACCGACAGACCGACAGACGGAATTGTGATCGGTATATGGCACTTGAGCCAGAGGCTGCAAGTGCCATAATAACACACACAACACAAACTATATTATTTTTTTCAATCACTCTAAATCTCTTGTCTTTAACAGCTCAAAATCACACTTTCCAGAAATCGAATCATTATTTAGTTCAAGCACAAGCAGACGCAGCGTTGCCTGTCCATCCGTCTGTCAGCACGATGACTCTCAAAGGGAATGAGATATTCTTTGGGTGAAGGGAAAGGTCGAATTCGTAGATAGGCCCCATAGCTGCATATTTAGGGGAGGCGTTTCAAAGTAAGGTGCGAAAAAAATTATTTTTAAAGCTAATGAGAGTCGAATCAGGGGTAAGGAGACATTTTGAATCCGAATATAAAAATTATTTTCTCTTCGGACATGTAGTTCACCCGGAATCCGGCAAGACCGGAAAATTTGTCGAAAATAAAAGTTTAATCTGAAGTTGATTAGAGGTTCGATTTAAGGATTGGAAAAATGGTGAATCCGAATATGAAAATTATTTTCTCGCCGGACAAGTAGATCGCCCGGAATCCGGCCAAAACAGCAGAATTTGTTAAAAGTTAAAGTTGTTTATGTGTTCGATTTACGGGTAAGAAGACATGCTGAATTCGTGTATGATAATCATTTTCCAACCGGACACATAGTTCGCCACGAAAAGGGCTGAAATCGGAGAATTCGTTAAAATTTGAAGTTTTATATGAAGTTGATTAGAAGTTCAACATAGGGGTAGGGAGATACGCTGAATCCTTTTTGAACTTCATTTTTTTGCAAAACAAGTAGTTCGCCCCGAATCCGGCCAAAACCGGAAATTTGACAGAAGTAAGGCAGGAACTTCCGTCGAAGTAGATATGACGTAGGCTATAGGAGTAAACACACATGCTGAATCCATATTTGAACTTGGTCTTCTCAGATGATTACCAATTGCCTTAGTATGTTTCTAAATTTTAGTAGTAAAGTGTTCAAGGAGTCTGGCGAAGACCGGGTCTCTACAAGATCCAATTGCAAACATTACATTTTTGGGATCCCATCGAAACCTTTGGTCTTGTTCCTTTTACTCCACTGTTGGGAATTTTGTGGGTCATGAATTAAATATATATACAGCTGCAACTGTTCCTTCCACCAAAGTATCACAGTATAAGCACATAGCTTAATCGTCTGAAATTAGTGACAAGCGATTACTGCAATTAAAATTACCGTAAATATTAACATTACCGTAAAATTACCGTAAATAAAAACACGGTAAGTAAAATTGTTAAATTAGTAAAATAAGGTAAAATTGGTAAAATAAGGTAAATAAGAAATTTTACGGGAAACATGGGGTAAAATTGATGTTTCAGAGTAGCTTACAGATTTAGACATGTTTTATATTTATTTGAAGGCTCTATCTAGATTTTAAGAAAAAACACGCGAAAAGTTGTTTTGGCTGCACTTCCGAAATTATTTACCATTTTCACTTATAATATGATTTGTCAAATATAAATAGAAACAAGTTATTTCAACACTTCAGTTAAAGTAATATTAAAGAACATGTCGTACTTGTTACAGTAATTCATTCTGCTTATGTAATTTTTCCATCCGTTCTCGTCCCGGAGATTCTACACTTCATAAGTGACGTATCAGGCTCCCGACCATTCTTTTCGATAATCTTATTGGTCGGAGGACTGGTTATGAAAGTGTTTCCAAGATTGTCATCCAACGCAAGGGACGTGGAAGGGGCTAAAAACAGCCAAAGCGTTGCGTAATTTTCTGTAAGAATAGCTAAGTTCTAAAGTTGCCAACTATCTCAGAACATCTGAAACATCATAAACTGCGATTTGTTCTTTAAATGTTGCTCACTTGACCTGAACAGTAACTGGAAGAAATGCCTCTTCCCCTATCCAGCTAATAACTAAGTGCCATGGAATCGGTAACCAGTTCGAACAGTTGCTCTTATATTGCCAAAAATCATGGACAACAGGGCCCAGCCAGCACATGACACTCAACATTCTTTTCTGGCCGAGGGTTGAAAAATTGTAAATTATATTTGTTGTGTTTTATTTAAATATTTTATATCTCATACTCCGCTTTTCAAATGGCGGGTCAGAAATAAATTACCTACTTACTTACTTATTGTATTTTGTCCCGTGTTCGCATTAGCATGAAGAAAGGTAACCTAATATATATTTGCCTAAACTTTGTGCGTCCTTTCCACATCTCTGGACAAGTTACAACTGGGCTTTACGGCAATACCTGCTAGGCACAAGTAGCACCACGAGAATACATGACCAAGATGCTCATAACACTTAGCTAAAATAAATAACAATTTAACACTGGCCCGTAAAACATGTCACGGCAGGCCTGCACAATTAGTGATACTGCCGCCTTCTTTATTTCCCCCTTCCATTAATGGTCAAAAATCAGAAGTCATTCAGACACCTTTCTGGTGCCTCCCTTGTCCCTAGAGGACCTGGGTGGTTTCGGATGGTAACAAGTGTAAAGATGTCAGTAAAATACCGGTAAAATACCGGTAAAATACGTAAAATAGTAAAATTTGTAAAATACCAATTTTACGGGAGTCCGTAAAACTAAGGTAAAAATGTCAAATACCAAATTTTACCGTGACCAATTTTACCGTTTACAACACTACTCGCAATGATATTGACAAACTTGTCATTGCTGAAATCTCGCTCGCCCTGACTATCTGAATTCTGACCCGCAAAAGCTGAAGATTAGGTTATGTTGAGTATGTTTGTGTACTGACTATAATTTGGCGAAGGGGAGAGTCCTTTGAGAGTTGAGGTGCATTCGGCAGGCCCCAGTAGAAGCCCTTGCCAATCAGTGACGCTAGAAGTACGAATTTAAGTATAGTGAAAAACTATGCCGCAACTTTGGCTCCTCCCTTCTCCAGCACCCCATGTACCGTTCTTTCCTTCCCCCACCCTTTGTTCCTGTAAGATCTCGCCCCCCCCCCCGAGAAGTGGCTGAGAAGGTTCCCAAACGGACCCCAATCTACTGTAACACGATGCGTTACAGTAGAAGCTTTGTGCCGAGCTTCGTAAAGCAGTATAATGATCTTTAGCATTATCTGTTGACAACGTATTTTATTTTTGGGATCCCAAAACGTAAGTTGAGGGATACCTATGACATCGCAAAAATGTCCGTCTGTCTGTGAGCACGATAACTCTCGAAGTGAATGAGATATCTTGATGAAACTTGGTGTGACGATTCATTGGGCCGAGGGTAAGGTCAAGTTCGTAGATGGGCTATGTAGCTCCACATTTAGGGGTGGGGTTTCAAATTAAGGGACAAACAAAATATTTTGAAACAGCTAATGTGATAGTCGATTATATATGATATATATGATAGTAAGAAGGCATGCTGAGCATGATAGTCTAAACCATTTTCTCGCCGGACAAGTAGTTCGTCCGGAATCCGGCAAAAACCGGAAAGTTGGTTAAAAGTAAAAGTTTTATTTGAAGTTGATTAAATGATCGATTGAGGGGTAAGAAGACATGCTGAACACGATGGTGAAAATCATTTTCTCGCCGAACAAGTAGTTCGTCCGAAATCCGGCGAAACCCGGAAAGTTGGTTAAAAGTAAAAGTTTCATTTGAAGTTGATTAAATGTTCGGTTTAGGGGTAAAAAGACATGCTGAACACGATGTTGAAAACAATTTTCTAGCCGGACAACTAGTTCGCCCGGAATCCGGCCAAAACTGGAAAATTTGTTAAAAGCAAAAGTTCGATTAGATGACGGGTTAAGGGGTAAGAAGAGAGGCAGATGCTGAGTCTGTATATGACAATCATTTTTTACCCGGACATACAATTAGTTTGGAATCCGGTTGTAACCGGACTTTTTCTTTTTTAGTCAAACTTTAATTCAAAGTTGATTAGATGTTCTTTATAGGGATAAGGAGATACGCCGGATTTGTTTCTGAATTTTCTTTTTTTGCTGGACTTAGTAGTTCGTCGGAATTCGGGCGAAACCGGAAACTTGGCAGAAGTAAAGCAGGAAGTCTCGGTCTTTATCGTCAAAATAGATATGGCTTATAGGTATATCTGAACTTGGTTTTCTCTGATGATTAGCCTGGCGAAGTCTGGATCTGGCGAAGACAAGACCCGATTGCCTGAATCAAATATTAGATTTTTGGGATCCCATCGACACCTTTGGTCTTGTTGTTTATGTATGTGGGCTCTGCCCACGAGAGAAATGTTTTGCTTTATTATTAAATAAATTGAAAATTGAAAAAAATAGGAAATGAAAGTGCTCACAGGGCATTCTTGGTGCTCCTGCCTGGAATCGAGTGCACTAATTTGATAGACGTGGCATTAGCGGTTCTTATAATGAATCCTCGCCTTTCTGTCTTTGTCGTAAGTGCCGACAGAAAGCAAAATGGGACACGCCTTGCAATAGATTATAATCATTAATATGAATGTTAAAAGGTGTAGAGCAGTTGTAGGTGCTCTCTGCAAAAGGGGTAGGGATTTATGGTGAACTCCTGGTTAATGGAATGATTGGATAGGACGAAAAATGGTCGAGAAGTCATGCCAGTCGATAGGATTGATTATAGTGAAAAGGGCTGTTACATTTTCTGCAAAATACCAACAACAGCCAAATCGCACATAACAAGAAACCAACTTTCAGCCTTTCTCGTCCGTTTTACTCGCCTGGTCTTTGATTATCTGACTGGATTCTCTGACCCTAGCTGACACAACCTGTCTTAAAACATGGTTGATTTTAAGCTTAAATAATGCAAAAACTCAAAACAGTTTATTGAAAAAAAGTAGACACGTCCAAATATTTAGCTCTTTTACTTTTTATTCATCTAGTAGCTAAGCGTTTTTCGTTTTTTCTCAGATTTTCTTGTTAAGAACTTTTTTGAACTTTCCCCTTTGTCGAAGCTTGTGAATCTGGACACTGACACTTTGGTCGTACATATTCCTGGTTGAAACAATGGATTTGACATCTAGACTTGGCAAACGCTTCTGATGTCACTCCTTTAAAGTCGTTTTCACTGTTTAGGCACAAAAATTAGACATTGAGTGACCTTCACTTCTGAAGTTTCTAAGACTTCAAATAATCAAATCAATGCATGAATTCCGTCAATTAACAGCATATATTCTTGCATTGAGTAGAAGCTTCCTTTTGATTTGTCCGTGAAAACGTCCTAAAAGTGACGAAAGCTGCTGTCCAGGCGCCTCGCGGACAATGCTTGACGTATGGACTATCACTGTAAAAAGTTTCTCCGAGTAAGGATTATTGTTAACTGCAGTATTTGCTACTGGGATTAATCTTATCTCTACTGAATAAGATTAATCCGAATTAGAGATAAGATTATATTTTTAGAGACAAGATTAATCCCAGTAGCAAATACTGCAAGATTTTTTTTTTTTACAGCGTAGTGAGACAGGGGTTTTCGTTTCTCAATATGCTTAATAGGTAGAACTAGACCGAAAATGGGCTTTGGGGCAATGCAGTGAGAATATTTATTGCCTGGTCAAATGACTGTTATGAATTTAGTAGCATTAAGCTGTCACTTCGGATCGTGATTGGATCGGGATCGACTTAAGCTTGGGGTCCACAGAGTGCGGATTCGCATTCGCTCAGGCGATCTTGCCGTCGCTAGCGTACAAGTTTCGCACGCGCCATTTTAGCTCCCAATTCAATTTTCTTTCGCGTCGCAGAAAAAAATCGCGTTCTTTCGGCAAAAAGCTTTAGGCTACAGCAACTTCTTCTTTTGTATGGGCTGTTTCGATAGGCCATTTTGCGGCACACGGCGGTTCCTTTTGCCAAGCGCCGGACTGGTTTTGTATTTTGATCTTTTCCTATCTATTTCTGAGAACACTGGAAGGTCTTATAGCAAGGTGCTGATGAGGAAATCACTTTGCTACCTAATCAGTTGTGCGGTCAAGAGATTAATGGATTAGGATAACAGAATGTGTGGAATCATTCTGATGGTAGCCGGAGCTAGGATTCAGCGTGGGTGGGACATATGACACGATGCGAGATACGATGGTACAAATATATCAGGTGGGTGCAATGTAGGGGAAGCCGTTTCGAGGCCAAGGGGTTTATCCCTCGCCGACTTAGTGTACTCTCGATCCTTGCACGGGGGAATGGACCCTTAGAGTTTAACAGAAAAGCCAGCGTATTTGTGTATCTTCGACTTAGATACACTGAATTATTTTTACTCTGACAAGGGATAATTTTTTTGTATCTTGGGCCCTGGTAGTGATGCTCAGAATATGCACTGCTAGCCCGACAAGACAAATTCATCGCGAACACGGTTGAATTTCAGTAAAAGCGTGCATTTGAGTGGCCAGTGAAGCAAAGTTCAGGAAATATTAATTTCAGTCAGCTGACAAAAAAGCCCGATATTGCGTGTTACCAAAACAGATTTAACTTTTCGGCAATCATGTACCGTTGCAGTTGCTAAATATTTAAAGCATAAAAGTACATGCACAGCCCTATCTCAGCCCTTTTCAGTTAAACTTTAAGTAGTGTTGAAATTCCTGACAGGCGAAAGGACGTTGGTGTGCTATTCCGAAGTTGATAATTATTTAAGCACTTTGGATGCTTTTTTGGTAATTTTGATAATGGCCATGGCATTTCGTCTTATTCAGGCTAGCAATGATCAATCTCACTTTTCTTAGTTCACGCTCTTGGTTCATAACCAGACACGCAACTGTGCTGGTTATTTATAATTAATAATGCTAAATTAATTACAGGTGGGCGGGTTTTACGCTCGGATTGTGGAGAAAAAAGCAACAAAATATATACATGTAAATCTGCTTCTGTAGTGACCTTGGCTTTGTGTAGATTTGATTTCTATGGCACTTGCCCTTCTTGACTTAAAGTGTGTCGTCCTTTAGTTGGTTGTATAATGTGTTTATTTGCTAACAATGTACCTGACGAAAAAATATCAAATTTGGCAGTTTGCTATGATAAGCCATATTTTTGAATTAAAGTTTTATTCTATTCTATTCTATTCAATTCCAAGTGCCATACAGCGATCACAATTTCTGTCCGTCCGTCGGTCGGTCGGTAGGTCCGGGTTTTGCTAGTTCGGGCACTTCCACATAAGCTAGGACGATGAAACTTGGCAGGAATATCAGGGACCCGAAAAGATTAATTTGAAAACAGTCATTTCCCTGATTTGACCATCGCGGAGGGAGTGGAGGGAGGGGGAAGCCGGAATCTTGAGGTATTTTTAACTTTTGAACGGGTGATCGGATCTTAATGAAACTCGATATTTGAAAAGACCTCGTGTCTCAGACGACCCACTTGAAATCCGAACCGGATCCGGTGACTTTGGGGGAGGTTGGAGGGGGAACCGGAAATCTTGGGAAACGCTTAGAATGGAGGGATCGGGATGAAATTTGGTGGCAAGGACAAGCGCAAGTCCTAGATGGATCATTAACATAACCGGACCGGATTTGGGCACTGTGAGGGGAGTTGGGGGGGGGGGATTCTGGTGATCCTGCGAGTTCGATACTTCCCGATGTACTAGGATGATGAAACTCGGCAGGAATATGAGGGATCCGAATAGACCGACTCGAGAATAGTCGTTCGCATGATCCGAACATCGTGGGGGGGGGGGGGGGGGGTGGAGGGATAGGGAATCTGGAATCTAGTAGCATTTATAACTTTAGAACGGGCGATCGGATTTGAATGAAACAAGTGGAAAGAGCTATTGTCTCAGATGTTCCATGTTAAGTCCGGACCGGATCCGGTACTTGGGGGGGGGGGGGGAGTTGGAAGGGCGCACTGGAATAATTGTGAAACGCTTGGCGTCGAGGGATTAGGATGGAATAACAAGCATAAGCTTTGGTTACGTTTGATAGAACCAGATCATGTCGGGGCTCTTTGGGGGGAGTTGGAGGGAGTTTCCCGGAATTCCGGTGGTCGCGAGTTAGGATACTTCCGGATGTGCTAAGGACGATAAAACTTGGCAGGTATATTATTGATCCGACCAAATAGACTTAAGGACCCGACACAATGCCCTAGGAAGACTTCCGTTCCTGGATCAGACCATTTTTGGGGAGTTGAGGGAGCGGAATTCGGAAAATACTGACTTCCGTAGGTGGGGAACAAATGGTCCGATCCAAGTGAAACTTTATGGGTGATAAGAACTAATGACCTAGATCTGAATAAAAGAATGTATGAATTTATTACATGCAGCCTAGTAGCGCAGTACACGCAGTGCACAGTACATACAAAAAATTAGGTAAATGAACGCTTAACAAGAAATACAGAGGGTACACAAAAGAAACACGAAAAGAACAATACATTTTCTGCATTAGCAGGCGCATTGGGCAATGGGCAGGAAGGCGGTTGGATGGTGGCAGAAGATGTCCACTTATTTCTTTTAGCTTGACAGTTGGGTCCAAGACAAAAAACTTCTCCATGATTCGGTGATTGCGCATGCGACGAGGAAGGTACAGAAGAAAACGGAGATATTTGAAAAAATACATGACCGCATTCGATTGGTGTCTTTTTTCCTGAGAATCGGTTACAAACCAGCGAGGAAAAGCACAGAGGAGGAGGAGAGGAGGAGGATATGCAAAGCATGTGTCCGGACCCCATGCGGCCATGGTTGGGGGGGGGGAGGGGTGAAAACTTTGTGGCATACACAAAAACCAAACGGATGGGCAGAATGGGATGCTAGTTTGACAATACCAAGTTTATGTGGCCTAGATTTGTCATTTGGCGTCCGAACCGGATCCGACCAAAGTAGGAGGAGGATTAAGCGGGAACCGGAAATTTGAAGATATACACCGATTCGAGTTAAACTTGGTGGACGGGAAGATGAGGTATTAGAGATGCGAACTTTATGTGTCCGAGTCGTATTCGGCCACAGTGGGGGGAGTAACTTGTTTACAAAGTCTCATGTAGCTCCTTTTTAGAAACAACAGAAAAAAGCTTTTCGGGTCCTTAAAGTTTAACCGAAAAGGGCTGAGAGAAGACGATCTATTTACCCATCCCTTATCCACTTAGATAGGCTTGAAGATCCAACAACAGTGCGATACTTGTTGTTATGCTATTCTCGAGTACCGTAGTCAATTTTCATGTTTTGAATTTTGTCTTTCGAATTGTGGCACCTGTATGTGCTGTGCTGAAACGTCTGAAATTCGATTCCTTAGCCATGAAACTGGACGTCGAACAGAAAAATAACATTTGTACTATAGTTTAAATTTATTTGTTTAGTTGTGGAGCCTGCCTTGTCGGGAGGCCGTCCATATTTCTCAAAGTCGCCACTAGAGGCTATTGTTGAAAAATTGAAGACCCCTCAAGAGAGTCAAAATAATTAAGTGGATTTAAAGTTTAATCGAATAGGGCTGAGATATGAATAGGGCTGAGTCTAGTTACCGATCATTTATTCACTTAGATGAAATTCACTTGAAGACCCGATGAAAATGGGTTACTTCGCTGCTCCGCTGTTCATATAATCGAGTTTCATCAAATGAACTTTTCTTTTCCAATTTGTGGTACCTCGACGTGCCTGTACCTCTATGTATGAAACATTTAGCAGCAACAACGGCAAAGGATTGCCGAAAAATGAATCTTGTTTGGGGTCACACGCAATAGCGTGCTTTCGTCAGCAATAACCTTCCAGTCTGGAATTCAACATACCTGCAAATTACCTGCAAATTTGCAATTGCAGGTGAATAGGATTTCTCCTAATATGTGCCTTCATGGGTGCTGTCTTGTTCAGGTTTCCAGTTGAATCGCCACTTTTTGCCTGACCACTCCTTGTCCAAATGTTGTTTGAAGCTATTTGTTGTTTCGCAGGTAACAGTGGAATCTGCTAGCGCGTTCCACAAGTTCATCGACCTACTTGTGAAGTAGTTCTGTGCATGCCGCTTCAGTGCCGCAACATGTGCGGAGCTTCGCTTCATTATCATTGAAATGCCAGCTTTGTTGAAATTCGAATTCTCTGCGCCTGGGTGACCTTTTTTTTTTATCAGGCCAGTAGTGCATATTCTGAACGTCACTACTTGAGCCCAAGAAAAAAAGAATCCTTTGGCAGAGCCAAACCAATTAAGTATATTCAGTTCCAAGATTTAAAAATAAGCTGTTTTTTTCAGTTAGAAGACTTTTCATTTAAACTTTAGGAGATTTTAACATCAACTTCAACGACACATTCTTTTTATTGTTTTCTGAATCCGCTTCTTTTAAAACATAATGTAACTACAGATTCAATACTCTTTAACCGCAGTACGGCCATGGCTTGCTTCCGTCTTACTAACCTTTTCCGTATGCAAATATCGTCCAAACTACACGGCCATCTAACTAGAAATTTAAATAATCTTTGTCGGCCAAGATGCACAACAGAATGATGAAACTACAGCCAATTAAAACAACTAAACGTAAACTAGAAACTATATTGTTGAGTTTTCGACTCGTGTTGATAACTAACTAGTCGTGAGCTTAACCATGCCGGTAGTTCGAGACATGAAAAAGTTGGTTGATCTGGGTGAATGATCAGGACACCTCATAGTGTTTCTGCTAGTATGTTTTGGAGTATTTGAACACTTTGAAACTTAGCTATGCTTACAGAAAATTACACAAGGCTTCGGCTGCTTTTAGCCTTCTCAAGGGATCCTACAAGGATTGAAAACCTACGGAACTCTAATAAATATTCCTATTTTAAATCCCACCGAAGACTTGGGTATTGTTCCCTAAGAAGTTTTCAAGTAGTTGTGTATAGCCTAAACGATCCTGGCCGTTCTGAAGTGTCTCTTTGGATATTATGTTTTGTTTTATTTTTTCCTTTCTATTATTTTACTGTTTGGGTCACGGTGCCACTCAGCTTGGTCACGTCATTAAAGGTACTGAAACAGTAAATATTTTTCATATTTTATTTATATTTGACGGTTCAGAACGGATAAGTCAGCTACATTTTATTAGAGCTATATTTCGGCCCTTCTTTGCAAGGGGCCTCTTCAGGCTCAAGCCGCTCAAGCTGGAAAATGGGAATTTACCGACTTCCTCATAATTTTTACGTCCGTTTTTGCAGAAAAAAGGCTGTTTTCAAAAAAAAACGACAGTTTCGATTTTCAGAAAAAATCGACTGCTTTAATGAAAAAAAAAATCAACTGTTTGGCGAAAAAAATGATAAACCACGAATTTATTAACTTGATTTTGCCATCAGCTTATATACCGTCGTTTAGAGGATTATATAAATAAGTATTTTCCAGCTAGAGCAGCTTGAGCCTGAAGAGGACCCTTGCCAAGAAGGGCCGAAATATAGCTCTAATAAAATGTAGCTCACTTATCCGTTTTGCACCGTCAAATATGATTCGTAGTCAGCTTGGGCTGAAGGAACATCTATTTTATTTATAATATTCTCTATACATTTGCTTCATAAAACATGTTTCGTACAGGAACAAACAAACAAAATTCAACAAACTGTGCACATTCCGAGTCTTCTTTGCATGGGGTATCGAGTGTTGTATTTATTTTTATTTAAATCTCATCCAGTTATTAGAAACGACTTAGAAATGTACCCCAAAATTAAAATTCTTAGTCATCCACACCACTAGGAGTAGGGAACACGTTTGGATTAGTTACATTGCGACGGATGGTTTGGGTGTGGCTAGTTTGGTTGTGCTTGATGACTGTTAGTATATTAACTGTTCCAAACATAATTGTCTAAGTAGGGTCGTTTTGAACACGGTGCTGAGGTGCATCTTCAGTTTATAGCTTTTGTTTCTTTGTCTATTTCATTTTGCTTTAGCCTACCCTCAGCTTGGGGCCTTGTCTGATCTTCATTTGTTTCACGACTGTTAATCGCTCGTTTTAAGATGAAAGAATAATGGCGGCATCCCCATTGTTAGCGAAAGTAAAGCAATTTGGTATTTAATTTGGTAGTATTATGAGGAGCTGACTACCAGAAGATTGGTGTTTGAAAAGTTAAAGGCTTATGGCTTTCAGTTACAGTTATGTGTTTCATTTGCAGAGACGTTTTCTTGTTTTTGAAATAATGAAACCGGTTCCGATATAAATGTGACCTACAGTTAAAGGTTAATATCTGACATCGAGGTTGATATGGGAAAATAAGATCGAGACGACCATTTAAAATAACCTATTCAAGCTGAAGGATTATGAAAAATATTCATCTGAGGGCAGCGAGGGAGATATTTTAAAATGGCCGTCCATCTGATAAACGAGGTTGAGGGATGTTAACTCTTGTAATTTTTTCGAACAGAACCAGACTAAAGTTTGCGTTTAATTTTACTCTGCGGTAATCGCTCAACTGATTCTTCTTAGAGTACCTTTTTAGAGGCAAGCCTTGTTTTTTGTCGAAAAAATACAAACATTTTGTCGAGGTGGTACTTAGTAGTATACATTTAATACCCACCTCTGGGAAAGTCAGTGAAGATTGACAGAATATAACTAAATGTGGGACATATGATGCTATGCAGTACATACCTGTTCGAGAAAAATTATTGTTTATTATTTGTACGGTATATATACGACACATTTGAATTAAATTCAACGGACCATCGGCTGTGTATAATAAAAGAACATATACTTGAAATATAGTTTTCAGATATAAATGTACTTATACATCTGTATATAATTAAGAAAGATAAATAAACCCTATATAAATAAACCTGTTACCGTTTACGAATAGCAATAGCACTATAAAATACTACATAGTGCTTTCAACCAGACTTTCCTATTATAATTGGTTCGATTTGGCTCTTGCAAAAAACGGATCATGAATGGAAAATGAAGCACCAATCGTATCGGCATTGGATTTTGGGATTTGAATTCGGGGTTTACTTTGCACACATGGACCCGTTAACAATAAAAGTATTTATTCAACTATTGAATCTCTTTATCCTAGCTAGAAGGAGAGAGACAAAGTTGAAAACTGTAAGCTTTACGTGTTCGGGGGGAGTGTGTGGCTCCCCCTTCCTCAAAGCTTAAATTAAGTAATAAATTAACATTCCTTTCTCTCTCTCCTTTTAGCTAAGATGGAACGTCTGAGACGATAGCCCTTTCCACTTGCCAAGTTTCATTCAATTCCGACAACCCGTTCAAAAGTCATACATGCCACTAGATTCCTGGTTCCCGTCCCTGCACTCCCCCATGATGGTCGGATCGGGGAAACGACTATTCTCAAGTCAGTCTGTTCGCGTACCTGAGACGCCTTCCACGTTTCATCGTCCTAGCAGACCAGAAAGTACCAAACTCGTGGGATCACCAGAATTCCGGACCCCCTCCAACTCCCCCATAGTGCCCGAGTCTGGTCCGATTATGTCAAGTTTCATCCCAAGTTTCATCCCGATTCCTCCACTCAAGCTGTTTCCCAAGATTTCAGGTTCCCCCCTCCAGCTCTCCCCAAAGTCACCGGGTCTGGTCCGGATTTGAATGGGGTCGTCTGAGACTCGAATTCTTTCCAAATATCAAGTTTAATTAAGATTCGATCACCCGTTCCGAATTCCCCCTCCCTCCACTCCACCCACGATGCTCGGATCGGGATCGGGAAGTGACTATTTCCAACTTAATCTTTGGGGTCCCTGAAATGCCTGCCGAGTTTCGTCGTCCTAGCATATGTGGAAGTGCCCAAACTATCAAAACCCAGACCGACCGACAGACCGACGGTCGGGCAGAAATGGCGATCGTAATTTGGCACTTGGCCGAAGGCTAGTGTCATACAAATTAATGGACGAATCGGTTTGTCACCAAAGAATTAATTAATAAATTTATTACTCGCTACCTAATACTGGGTGTATTGAAAAATAAAAACAGAATAAATACAAAAAAAAATATTTTTACTGAGGTGTCTGGCGCATTTGCTCTTTCACGAACACGTCATAAACAATGACGATAAAGCACATACACTTAATTTCTCCAGGTTGCTAATCACACCTATGTGCTAGTTATTCGGATGTCTTCTTTCATTTTTATTTTATTTCTCGCTTGGAATTTGTTGATGTGTGAAACCTTATCTCATCCTGACATGATCCACAACAGAGGGTGAAACTGGTGAAAGGATTACAGGTCTTGGAGTACTTATGACATGATTTATTGTATCCTTTAGTTGTTACAACACGATCTGAAAGTGTTTAACTTAACAGAAGTTGGACCGAATAGCTCAAAATATAAAGTTTATTCGTGACATTTCTTCATTTAAGCGTTACATTAATTCTGTTTAGTAAGTTAAGTATAATTTTAAGAAATGATATTAAATTATTTTATGTTGCGGATATTGTTTGGAGGACAAGAATGAGGATGAACATTATCTCTACTTGTTTTTGGGATACCTATACCTATGACCGAATTTACGGGGGGTACCTATGACATCGCAAAAGTTGTTCATCTGTCCGTCTTTCTGTCCGTCTGTTACAAAAGAAATACAAAACCGTGATTTTCGGGATTTTTTCTTCATAAGCTAGTTATCCCTCTAAGATGATGTGCGAGGGAAAAATATAATTTCGGATATTTCGGTTGCACTTCCGACAAACCTTCCTCAGCGAAAAAACAAAACAAAACTAAATCATAAAATCCAACACAATACCAACAGAAAAACGATGCGGAACCAACAAAACATAAAATGACAAGTAACTAAATCCAGAACAACGATTCGGATTAAACGACATACAAATACAATTAAAACAACAAATATTAAAATGTGCGTGTTAAAAGTGTATATGTACAAATTTGTGATTATTTTACAGTTCTGAGTTCTGTGTCTATTTACAATTCACCAACTATTTTTACAATCACTCCCTGGGAAAGCGCAGAAGCTTTCACCCAGGATTTGCACAATCCTTGTTACCCATCACTACCAAATACTTTCACAGAACTCTTAGAGTTCTGTGAAATATAACCGAAATATCCTAAATTTTATTTATCCCTCGCTCATCATCTTAGAGGGATAACTAGCTGATTAAGAAAAAATCCCGAAAATCAGGGTTTTCTATTTCTTTTGTAATGAATGGTCAGCTTGGCTTCAAACCTTATGTCCGTCTGTTAGCACGATAACTCTTGAAGGGGTTGAGATATTTTGTTCAAATTCGGCACGATGACTCTTTTGGGCCAAAGTACAGTTCGAGTTCGAAGATGGGCTCTGTAGCCCCATATTTAGGGGTTGGGGAGGGGTTTCAAATTAAGGGACGACAAAAAATATTTTAAAAGCTAATGAGATACTCGATTTCAGTGTAAGGAAACATGCTAAATCGAATATGAAAATTATCTTCTCGCCGGACAAGTAGTTCACCCGGAATCCGGCAAAAACCGGAAATTTTGGAAAAAGTTAAAACTGTTTCTGAAGTTGATTAGATGTTCGATTAAGGGGTAGGGATACATGCTGAATCCGAATATAAAAATTATTTTCAGGCCGGACAAGTAGTTCGCGCTGAATCCGGAAATTTAGCATGAAGTTTAACAAATATAGAGTCGATATAGAGTGAAGAGACATGGAGTCGCAACTTTCGAACATTCTAATGATAAATAAGAAATGTATGCGATCATTTTAGTTATCTCTAAAGTCCCAACCGTCATTTACTGGGTCGAAAAGACCCAGACAACTATCTGATAACATCCGACAACTATCTGATAACAATTTAATAAATAATTTTGACCAATTTTGGTCATTGACCAACCCTACCCCTTTATTCACTCATGCGAAAGCTCTGCGCATGGGTGAAGTCACTTTGTTTAATCTATGCACCCAGGAGGATGGTGACTTCGCTCGCGCGTATACGCGCAAAGTTAATTGAGTTTAAGAAAAGACTGTTTAAACCTAGCGTACGTATTTTTGGGGCTTTGGATTGTCGGGGGGGGGAGGGGGTTGAAGGGGTTGATATATTTGTTCAGACTTCGTAGAAGGATTCACTGGCAAAGTACAGGCCAACCCCTTAGTTAGATGGGTCTTTTAGCCCTGTATTACAGGTAGAGCAGGAGGTTTCGAATTAAGGGTAAAAACAAATATGTTTTATAATCTAATAAGATATTCCTTTAAAGGGTAAGGAGGCTCACCGAATCCATATCTGAACTTAGTTTTCCTGCCGACAAATGACTCACCAGGAATTCGGCCAAAACTAGAAATTTGATTGCAGCTCAAAGTTGTTTCTGAAGTCGATTAGAGATTCGGTATCGGGATAAGGAGACATGCTTGAATCGAATTTTGAACTTTATTTCCTTGACGGATAAGCTGGCAAAATTTTCAAAAACCTGGAAATTTGGATTGAAAGCTTCGGCTCTCAGTGTCACTAGATCTTTGCTCTGGATGCAGTTCGCCGGGAACGCTGCTGAAATACGAGGAATTTGGTAAAAAAAAAAAAAAAAATCTAAAAGACCTTTTTGAAGTCGATTAGAAATGAGAGATATTGGAGTAAACGTGCTTTTTGAATCTGTGAACTTGGTTTCCTCATTTGATTAGTTGTTTGGCCGTGAGCAAAAAACTTCAAAACGGTAACATTTTTTATCTACATATTCAAGCGGTTGATTATGGATAAATATCAGAAATGTTGAAGGGGTCTGGCGTATGTACAAGATTCGATTGTCTAGATCAAGAAGCCTGATAAACGTCAAATTTCGGGATCCGATCGAAACCTTTGGTCTTGTTGTTTTTGTTAATGAGTGATTTTGTGGTCGGTCTTGATTTGGACACTCGAAGTGGATTTTTGGTTCAGAACTTTGATCTGTTTTACTGCGTTTTCTATTTTGCCTCCTTAGGATGAGATTTACTTCTTGGGTGATTGTCAAACTGAAGTTTTTATTTACTTCTTTGCCAAAAACTTCTCTCTCTCTCTCTCTCTGTTAGTTCAGACGAAAAACATATTTCCCAGTAAACCGTATAGAGGGCTCATCAAGGGGTTCACAGTTGCAAAGACAGATGTCATAACTAAAATCTCAGCAGTTTTATCTACTGAGTTTAGAGCAATCAAGTTAACGCTGGTGCGAATTTTAAACAAGACCAAAGGTTTCGATAGGAACCCAGCAATGTAATATTTGATCCAGACAGATGCGTCTTGTGGTCATATCCGGGAAATTTAATTCTTTTACGTTTACCTATTAAAATTTGGTCTTGGGAAATTTAGAAACAGATTATTGCCAATGGCTAGTCATCTGAGAAAACCAAGTTCAAGTATGGATGCAACATGTGTGTTTACCCCTATACGTCATATCTACTTTGACAAAATTGATCGAAACTTTCTGCTTTACTTTGCCAAATATCCGGTTTCGGCCGGATTCCGGATGGGCTACTTATTCGGCAAAAAACTAAACTTCAAGACGAATGCAGCATATCTCCTTACCCCTATATTGATCCTCCTAATCAACTTCAGATGAACTGCAACTTTTAACACATTTTTAGGTTTTGGCCTGATTCCGGGCGAGAAAATAGTTTTCATTTACGGATTCAGCATGCGTCCTTACCACTACGTCGAATCTCTAATCAACTTCCGGGGTAGGGGGTAGGTACCCGTGATCGGAATCAATAGGTGCCGTGTTGAAACTTGGTAGGCTTGTGAGCATTGAGGTCCCTTTTTTGCTTTTTGAGGGTCCCGAACCCCACTCCCACTTGGTTCAGGGGCAGTTAGTCCTCGATTGGCTATTTTTTAATGTTTTTAACTTGACAGTAACTGGAGACAGGGCGATAAAATTCTCTTTGCTTTTAGACCTTAGGGTTGGGAATATATATGTGAAGTTGAATCACCCTCCCACCCTCCAAGTTCATCTGACAATCGTTTTCTACCTGGACAAGTAGTTCGCCCGGAATCCCGCCAAACAGTAAAATTTGTTAAAAGTAAGTTTTATTTGAGGTTGACTAAATGTTCGATTAAAGGGTAAGAAAACAGGCTGAATCCATATATGACAACAATATTCTTCCCAGACATATTGTTCGCCCGGAATCCGGCCGAAACCGGAAAATTTGTTGTAAGTATAAGTTTTATCTGAAGTTGATTAGAAGTTCGAAGTAGTGGTAAGGAAACATGCTGAATCCGTATGTGAAATTTGTTTCTCGCCGGACGAGTTGTTCACCTGGAATCCGGCCAAAACCTGAAAATTTTTAAAAGTTAAAGTTTGTGTGAAGTAGACTGGAGGTTCGATACAAGGATACGGATATGCTGAATTCGTTTTGAGCTTTAGTTTTTTTGTCGGACAAGTAGTTTAACCGGAATTCGGCCGAGACCGGAAATTTGGCTGAAGTAAGGCAGGAAGTTTCGATCAATTTCGTCAAAGTAGATATGAAGTATAGGGGTAAACATAGATGTTGAATCCATACCTGAACTTAGCTTTCTCAGATGACTAACCACTGGCATAAATCTGTTTCTAAGTTTTAATAGTAAAAAATGTTCAAGCAGTGTGGCGAAGGCCGGATATCTACAAGACGCAATTATCTGGATCAAATTATAAATTATTGGGATATCATCGAAACCTTTGGACTTGTTATCCAATGTATGATTGAGTTTTTATTTTGAGTTTTCAGAGCGCTAGATGATTCTCCGACCTCAAGCATGAGCGTCTCAGTATATATGGACCCCCCCCCCTCCGTCGATTGATTCGGACCCCGCGATGCGAGACGGATCTTCTGAATTTTACATATTTCGAACATTACTTCCAGAGTCGTGGATTTTGCTGGCGACAGTGTGAACGCAGAGATTAATTCGAAATGCCCGCCCACTCTTGTGCGAAATGACAGTGTCGGAAGATGAACCACTAGATCGTAAAAAGGGGCGGAGCATCTCCCTCCCGGCCCCGCCCAGAACCATCCTTCAGCAGCAGGTTTCGAACGTCTCGTTGCCGAAAGACTCAGGTGAGTGAATAAAGTATTTGCAGATTTTCGCAGAAACCACTCTGCGCTCGAGGAGTTCCCCACTTCCCGGCACTTGGTGTCTACCCTTTCACGGCACCAGCGGTACTGGCCATAAATTAGGCGATTCATCTTTTCATGTTTCTAAATATGCGGATTTTAATATTGTAACACGTAGCAACCAGTGCCAGCCGGGCACCTGCTGTACACCAAAATCGAGAGTAGACAACCCTCGACTGCGCATGCTTTTTGAATATTTTACTACTCCTTAATTCATCGCCGGCTCTTTTGAGGAATGAACAGTCCAGATACACTGATGTTTTTATTGGGATCCCAAAACGTAAGTGGAGGGATACCTATGACATCGCAAAAGTTGTCCGTCCGTCCGTCTGTCCGTCCGTCTGTAAGAACGATAACTCTTGAAGGGAATGAGATATTTTGATGAAACTTGGTGTGAGGATTCCTTGGGTCAAGAGTAAGGTCGAGTTCGTCGATGGGCTTTGTAGCCCTATATTTAGGGGTGGGGGAAGGGGTTTGATTTAAGGGATAAGCAAAATATTTTTAAAAAGCTAATGGGACAGTCGATTATGGGGTAAGAAGACATGCTGAACACGGTGGTGGAAACCATTTTCTCGCCGGACAAGTAGTTCGCCCGGAATCCGGCCGAAACCGAAAAGTTTGTTAAAAGTAAAAGTTTTGTTTGAAGTTGATTGGATGTTCGATTTAGGGGTAAGAAGACATGCTGAAACACGATGGTGAAAACCATTTTCTCGCCGGACAAGTAGTTAGCCTGGAATCCGGCCAAAACCGGAAAATCTGTTAAAAGTCTTCGTAGTTGGTTCAGTTCAATTCATTTTAATTTCAACATTCCTTAAACAAAACAACAAACAGAACGCTCCCAAGAAGGGCATCGGATTAGATATGCGATTTAGGGTTAAGAAGAGATGCTGAATCCGTGTATGACAGTCATTTTGTACCCGGACATATAGTTCTCCCGGAATCCGGCTGGAACCGGAAAATTTGTTTTAAGTTAAATTTTAATTTGAAGTTGATTATTATGTTCGATATAGGGGAAAGAAGATACGCTGAGTTCGATTTTAGCTTCTTTTTTTGCCGGACAGGTAGTTCTGGAATTCGGCCGAAACTGGGAAATTCGCAGAAGTAAGGCAGGAAGTTTTCGTCCAAACAGATATGACTTATAGGGGTAAACACAAACATGCTGAATCCATATCTGAACTTGGTTTTCTCAGATGATTAGCTTTTTGGCCTTAATCTGCTTCTGAATTTTAATAGTAAAAATGTTCAAGGAGTCTGGCGAAGACTGGATCTGGCGTAGACAAGACCCAATTGTCTGGATCAAATATTGAATTTTTGGGATCCCATCGACACCTTTGGTCTTGTTGTTATTGTTGTCAAGAATCCAACTTGGCAAAAATTCCTGTTTTGAATATCAGCAACCTAATCCCAACCTAATCACCTAATCCTTTGGCTATCCTCTAAACCCTGTCAGTTAGCCAGAGCGACAACAGCCCTCGGATACCAACGTAAGAGCTCTTTGAGAGCTGGGGTACAGCCGACAAACCCTAGCTTAGGCCCAGAGTCAATGAGTGAAATATCTAAATGTAAAATTGTTGATCTGTGCATAGGTTGGTTCGGAATAATCGGTTGAGTTCGTTGACCTGGAAAAAATTTAACAAAGTAACACACAAACGAAATACTAACTCGTTTCCAAGTTTCTGCATTCGCCCCGAACAAAAAAAAAAAAAAAATCAGTAGCAGCCCCCTACCAACGGATTATTCCAAATAAAAGGTCTTGATTATGAATCATTTGATAATCTGAATGTATTAAGTTTCCATTGGTTAAAAGCTCTGCATTCCTTTCATCACAAGGAAAGAAATCTAGGCTAGCACGAGGGGATCTGTACACTGACGAATTCAAAATCTATCACTATTCGTTGACGTTATTTCTAAACCAAAAGTTTCAATGTTATCCACAATCCACAAGGACAAATCGTCCCCTACTTTAAACTTCACCAAACTTCAACCATCATCCAACCTGGAAAATGATCCATCATCCAACCTGGAAAATTAAATAACGAACCATGACAGTGTCCAGTAACGAACGATACACACCAGATACTTTAGCACTTACTTTCGAGCCTAATTTACTGATTAAATCTTTCTCATCATCATGTGCATTAGTTAGATGACAGTTCTAACGAAGGATCTGCTAACTATATAGTAGAACAGGTGTACGAGTCTCTTCCACTTCCACTGATTTACTTAAAATGGAAAGGTCTAAGACACGCAAAGGACACCTCGCACTTCTTGCTGTTCATGTTCGGATATTATAAAATAGTTGAATACTGAAACTAGGCTCTGTTTTGAACAAATTACTCACGGCTCTACGTGTTTTAAGCCTTTCCTCTTGGCAATTGACTTCTGGCAAAACACGGTTTTTGGGATCCCAAAACGTAAGGGAAGGGATGACTTTGTAAAAGTTGTCCGTCTGTCCGTCCGTCTGTAAGCACGATAACTCTCGAAGGGAATCGGAGAAATTGATGAAACTTGGTGTGAGGATTCTTTGGGCCAAAGGAAAGGCCGAGTTCGTAGATGGACTCCATAGCTGTATATTTAGGGTAGGGGGAGGGGTTTCAAATTAAGTGTTGAAACAAAATACTTTTTAAAAGCTAATAAGATAGTCGATTTAGGAGTGAGGAGACAGGCTGAATCTGAATATGAAATTTATTTTCTCGCCGGACGAGTAGTTCACCCGGAATCCTGCAAAACACGGAATATGTGTACAAAGTAAAAGTTGAATCTGAAGTTGATTAGATGTTCGGCTCTAGAGTAAGGCCACTAGCTGAATCTAAATATGGAAATTATTTTGGCAGGACAAGTAGTTCATCCGGAATCCTGAAGTTAGCATGACATTTTAAAACCCAATGAGGAGACATGCTGTTGCAACTTCCGAACATACTAATGATAAACAAAAAGTGTATGCGATCAGTTTAGTTCTTCAAAGCCCCAACCGGCATTTACGGAGTCAAAAAGGCAGAATGCATCCGACAACTGTTTAGCAATTTAATGAAAATTTAATGAAAATTGTTGAACAATTTTCGGAAAACACCAGTCCCTACCCTACCCCTTTATCCATACAAGCGAAAGCTCTATGTCGATGACGACGCATTTTACACTGCGAAGACTGAGAAATCTGCAAAATCCGGTTGTCGGGATCAAGAAGTCCAATAAATATTAAATTTTTGGGATCCCATCGTAACCTTTGGTCTTGTTCTGATGAGTTAGCTTGTCGGAAGTCATCGAGAGCATGGTACGCATCGAAAATAGCGTAACTCGGCAACTGCGAAAATCAGTGAAGTGTCGCTACAGGATGATGTGGAAGATCACGAATAAAAAAAAATTTGATTGATTAATTCAGAGGGTTTAGAATGTACTGTATGAAATTCGGGTCTCCGGGTTTAAAGTTCAAAGGACAGATCAAACAATCATAATGTCACATTACACCCCGAGTAGGGGTGGTTTGGAGTGTGGTCAACCCAGCAAGTCTCATCAAGCATACCGGTTAGAAACAAGGGACAAGAAGCACAGCACCTCGCGCAGCACCACAGGCCAAAAAGTGTACGAATTTCAAGAAAAGTTAGTTCGTTACAACAGGAATTCTAGCATGCCCTTCATTCAGCTTTCGCCTGAGATCGGTGAAGTCCCCGCAGCAGGTTTAAACGACTGTACCCAAGACACATTTTGTTTTATACGCTTTTTTCTCAGGCAAAATTCGACGACTTCTGATATAAATTCTAGTCTGAATATGGTCAAATTTTCGGGGGGGGGGGGGGGGGTGAGCCTGCGGGTCGGACAAAAAAGTACAAAAAAGACATAGATCAGAGGGAAAAGCCTATAAAAATGACTATTTTTTTATGTTTCGTGGGGGGGGGGGGGGTAGGGGGTTGAACCCCCTGGATACGGCCTTGGGTCAAACCCTAAAATCCCAAGCCTAAAACACACCTAAATGACGCGCCCCACTACGAAAGGCACCATAGAAGATTTGTTTGGAAATATTCATGATCAGAGCGTCATTTTGGGATTCCAAATTTAAGTAAGGACTACCTGTTTTTTTCTGACTTTAAGCAGTTATCAGGCAAATCCTTTTTGGGATCCCGAAACGTAAGTGACGGGATACCTATGATTTAGTAAAAGTTGTCTGTCTGTCCGTCTGTTAGCACGACAACTCTGGAAGGGGTTGATGTATTTTATTAAAACCTGGCATGAGGACTCTTTGGGTCAAAGTAGGCTACAGGTCAAGTTCGTAGATGAGCCCTGTAGCTTCATATTTAGGGGCGGGAGACGGGTTTCCAATTAAAGGACGAAAAAAATGTTTTAGAAAGTCAATGAAATAGTCGATTCAGGTGTAAGGAGACTTGCTGAATCCATTTCTGAAACTTAGTTTCTGGCCGGACAATTAGTTGGTACGGAATCCGGCCAAAACTGGAAAATTTGTTAAAAGTAAAAGTTTTATTTGAAGTTGATTAAATGTTCGATCTAGGGGTAAGAAGACATGCTGAATCCTCATAGAACAATCATTTTCTACACGGACAGGTAGTTCACCAGGAATCCGGCCAAAACCAGAAAATTTGTTAAAAGTACCATAAAAGTTTTATATGAAGTTCATTAAATGTTGGATTTTGGGATGTGAAGACATGCTGAATCTATACATGACAATCATTTTCTACCCGGACATATAGTCCGCCCTGAATCCGACCTAAACCGGAAAATCTCAAAAAGGTTAATCTGAAGGTGATTAGAGATTCGATGTAGTGGTAAGGAGGCATGCTGAATACGTGTATGAAAATTATTTTCTCGCATGACAAATAGTTTGGCCGGAATCCGGCCAAAACCTGGAAATTTGCTAAAAGTTACAGTTTATCTGAAGTTGATGAGTGGTTCGATATTGGGGTAAGTAGATATGCTGAATTCCTTTTGAGCTTTAGTTTTTTGCCGGGCAAGTAGTCCATCCGGAATCCAGCCGAAACCGGCTATTTGGCAGAAGTAAGGGCAAGGGTAAGCACACATGCTTAACACGCAACCTGAACCTGGTTTTCTCAGGTGACTAGCCATTGGCATTAATCTGTTTCTGAATTTTAATAGTACAAATCTCAATAAGTAAAAGTAAAATAATACATTTGCCAGGTAGGGCTATCTACAAGACGCAATTGCCTGGATCGAATATGAAATTTTTGGGATCCCATCGAAAGCTTTCGTCTTGTTCCTTCTCTCAGTGCTTACGTAGCCAATTTAGGTTCAAACCTTAACTGCAGGAATAGTTCAATTAAAAAAAAAAAATATTTGTTATGCCAATATCAGATAAAGTTGAAACTGAGCGCCGCAGTCAACGTTTTGAGAATCAGCATGTTTCTCCTAAAATTCAGTTGTGTTCAAACTGTGCGCCACACGGCGCAATACACGAGATTGAACTGCCTTTATCAGAGACGTAATTTGCTATGGGGCAGGGGGGCAACTGCCCCCCAGACCCCAGTTTGCCCCTCCCCCCCCCCCCCCCCCCCCCCCAGCTTGATGTTTGCCCCCAGCTGAAATTTAGCGTCTTCGAAACTCTCGTCGAAACTGAGATAGGCCTACAGAATTCAAGCATCCACAGAAACAGATCGGTTTTCTTTAGTATACCTTTGTCTTTATTGGTAAGATTGGAACACGGAAGCCTTGAAACTTTTATAGCGATATACATGCGCTATGCACGGTTAAACACGTTAAACACGTCTATGCTAGACAATCGACTAATTGATCGTTTGGCCATTTGTACCTAGAATAAATAAGGGAAGAATTGAGAACTCACATAGCCCCGATATCAGCATCCTAGATCTCTTTTCGTTCGATCTTATTTATCGGGGGTGGAGCCTGGGTGGAGCTTCGCGTGTTGCCTCTTGCAGTATTAAATGTTACCTCCAGAGCAAAAGTGATGAAGCAGTCAGAAAAGGCGGGAAGTTCAAACAGTGCAGATTCTGAGGATTATATAAGTGGAAACTCCTTTTCAATCTCTTGTAAGATTTGCAAAATGAAGCTTATGTTGGCACGACCCTTCGCAAAGACGGTGAAGCCCAAGGGAATGCGGCATTTGATGACTCAGGGGAACAATTAAGCAACTTGAACGCTGAAGCATAGACCTAACATGCATGCATTTAGTTCAAATTCAATTGGACTGGTGTGAACATTAGTAATTTTATTTTGGTCTTCTCAGGACTGTAGAGAATCGCTTCTAGAAAAGGTAATAAGCTTGGACAATGTTTAGCTGTCGAAATATACTCAATGAGTTACTATGTTTTGTTTTTAAGTTGTACTCTACACGAAATTTAGTTCATATCATTTTCTCGTGTAGTTGCGAAAAACAGTATAAAGTCCTAATTTTAAATTAATGATTGCTGAGTGTAGGATATCTTTCAAGACGTATCAGTTTGTGACAACAACTTATTATTCTTGGTCAAAAAGGTATATCATTATCTCGGATAGTTGCACTTTACATCTGCCCAAATTTGTCATTGTCTATGCCTTTTCGTAATCGTTTTTTTTTTTCATTATCATGTTTTTACATCATTCAAGTTGGAATTTGGCATAGCTGGCGAACTGTACTCAAAGAGTTGTTATGTTTTGTTTTTAAGTTGTACTCTGTACACAAATTCAGTTCATTACATTTCTCGGTTAGTTGCGAAAAACAGATGGCTTCAAGTATTTCCTAATTTTAAATTTTAATTGATTACTGAAAATGATAATTGTACGGTACCATTCAAAACGTCTACATTTGAGATAACCATTTATTATTTTTGGTCATAATGTATATCATTATCTCGGGTAGTTGGCAAAATGTTTCACTATCTATCCTATTGACAGTCTTTTTTTTTTCATCACTAAGAATCTGCCATAGAGATTGCATGAATGTTTGGAAGCGTGTCCCTTCCTTCTTTAAACTTATAGTGTTCAGTCCAAATCGGTCCTTTTCTGCCTTTATTTACGTCATCCTTGAATGTGGATTGCACGACTTCTATCATCTCACTGTTCTTTAGCCCCTTGTCTCGTCTTTTTAAACTAGTGGTAGCAGCGATTTATTGGAGGGAGAAGGGCCACATGTCGGCCTCTTTCTGTTTAATTTGAATTCGGCGCACTTCCTTGACGCGAATCACGGCGATCGGAAGAAATAGCGCCAATAATTACTCTGTGGTCTGAACAGGCGCCGAATAGGCTCCACCCCCGGTACTTGAGGATCGGGCAGAAAACAACGTCCCATGGTTCAAGTCTTCTCAATTCTTCCCTTATTTATTCTTGTTTGTACCCAACCTGAAAAAGCGAAGAAGCTTGACGTCAATCGCTCAGTGGACAGTTTAGCGCAGTGGTTCCAAACCTTTGACGCACCGCGTACCCCTAACCACGGTTCAAAAAGATTGCGTACTCCCTTTTTTAGAACGTGAAAAAAAACGATATCAAAATCAATGAGGCAATCATTGCTACTTTGTAGCAAACATTTGTTAAATCTCGGCTCGACGTCATTATCGGCATATTTTTTTTACAGTCAGTCTGTTTCTGTGTTTGGTTTTGATGTTCTCCGTCCTTTCATCAAGCTGCATCGCAAACTTTTTTGTAAGCTTCATTCGCAACCTGAATGACAATATCACTTGCAAGTCACGCACGGGTTGACAAAACCCATCCCCCAAATAAGGTCGGCGCGAAGCTCCCTGATTTTTCGTAAAAGCGGTTAATTAAAAAGACAAAAAAAAGTCGGTAAAAATGACCTGTCGGTCAGTAAAAATACCTTGCCCCTTGAGATACATTTTGGCTGGTGATGCCTCTGCTGGTAATATTAGGCTTTCGGCAATAAAAATAAGTGAGGCGAGATTTTGAAGCTACAGACTAAATTAATTTTGGTCCCTTCTCGTACCCCTTGCAAGGGTCTCGTACCGCCGGTTGGGAACCACGGGTTTAGCGAATGTGAAGAAGCGTCGTTTCGCCTTGGTCGATTAGTAAAATATTTATTTGTTTCTTTGATTTTATTACGTTTTTCTTCTTCAAATAAAACTGCTCATTTTCACTTGACTTGGGAGAATTGGCTCCAACTTTGCCCCCCCCCCCCCCCTATGATTTTGACGAAATTACGCCCCTGGCCTTTCTGCCATTCTAGCAAGCTCAAAACACTTAATTGTATCGCAACGGTTACAAAGATCATATGACTAGAAGCATGTCATCTGCGAATGAAATTCACGATTTGTGAGAGAATGTCCAGAATGTCCTTTAAGACATTCTAGAAAGCTCAAAACATAGGACTGCCATTTTAACAAGCTGACAACATAAGGAGACTATCTCTCCGGGGTGTGCGCCGCCGCTTCGAACCATTCTTGCCCATGTGAGTATTGGGTTTGGCTTCGGAATGAAAGCAACTTTGAAATGAAAATCGAAATTATTCGGGCTGATAATAACAGAGGGGCTATCCACTCCCCGGCACATGCTGTACACCGTTCCTGGCACCGGATGGCACCGAACGAAATCAGCAGTGCTGGCACCGTATTCGCCGTTCAGACGCTTCTAAACATGCATATTTTAAGGTTCTAACACGTGGCAACCGATGCCGGCCGAGGTGCCGGCGCCTGGCACTTGCTGTACGCTAAAATGAAGAGTGGGTAACCCTCGATAATAGGAGGGTTTTTGCGAGCTGGAAAGCAAAGTCGGAATCACTTTCCAATGGTTTTGCGCTACTTCGGAAAGTTGCCGAACTTTCCAACCGGGTTTTCGCGCTACTTCGGAAAGTTGCCGAACTTTCCAACCGGGTTTTCGCGATTTGGAAACCAAAGCAACTTTCCCAGAAAGTGATTCCACGAGGTTAGTGGAAAGCTCCGCGGAAAGTTGAATGTTTCGGCGGGAATTTCAAAGGTGTGAAGTAAGTGCAAGTATCACGAATAAAAAAAAAAAAAAAATGGGAAGCGTTATGGAGTTGGCTTCGATGGAAAATATGAGAATCAAAGAACCGTTAAGTGAACCATATTTATTCGAAAAAGTTTGTAATTCAACATTTTCCCGGCGACATCTGCTGTCGATGCGTTTTCGCGACCAGTCCAGCGGGAAAGTGGAAAGTTATTCCAGGAATCGCTTTCCCACAGTTTTCGCGATGCGCTTCGCTTGTCGGAAAGTGATTCCGGGATCTCGCGAAAACCCTCCTAATAACGCCTGTTGTGCTCAAATGAATCTTTTCCAGTTTCCAAGAGTATTTTTTTCTCCGTTTTAGGTGTGCATAGTGACGCCGGATCCGCTGAAGTAAAGCCAGCAGAATGCCGGAAAATCGATTCTCGTGACAGAAGTGTGAAAACCGCTAAAAATGGTGACCTGAGAACCCTCTGCCTTCACTACTATCCGGAGGGAGGTTGGGGGTTCGTAGTGCTGATATTCGGAATCTTAACACAAATATTGTGCGCCGGAATGCTTATGTCTTACGGTGTTTTCCGGAGTGAAATTGGAGTGAATTTCAACACGACTCGGCTTGGTCGATTCCAGTTCACTAAAGGCCGGACAATGGATGTGACGTCATTGTTTCTGCGGCAACCGGCCAGGATCCGGAAGGATAGCTTTTGGCTAAACATTTTAATGGGTAAGCCCTATCTTTATGGCAGGTTTTAAGAGGTCTTAACTAAGCTCTGATTGACATGAATGAGTTAAGGAGGCGTGGTTTTGTCTGTTGATGTGGTGTTAGCGGAACTTATGAGAGGAGCGTCGTTGACCCTCAGGGTCTCCTGGCCCTCAGTGTTGCCACTGGTCGCAGAATTCTGCAATTTGTCACAGGTTTTCTACTTCTCCCCAGATTAACAGCTGTGCAAACTTTGTCACAGGAAATCGCACTTGAGCCAAAAAAGTCGCAAGTTTTGCGATTTCAAAGCACTTTTTCCAATTTCAAGTTACCTGTTTCCGGGAAAAAGGATTTGTTTTTTACGATTATTAGCTCCCCTAATAAGAGCAAGTTGGAACCTTAGAATCGAAGAGTTTTTCCTGGAGTTTTTCGTTAACTGAAAATGCAGCTTATTTTTACCTCTGATACTTGAATACACTTAAATATTTTGACTCCTCTAAGTTTTTTTTTCACCCGGGACTCTAGTAATGACGTTCAGAGTTTGCGCTGCTTGCACGACAACCCAAAATTCCCCCGGACGCGGAGAATTTGAATTTCAACAAAGACCTGTATTTCCAGTGTTACAGATGCGAAACTCGGATAAGTTAAGCCTTTACAAACTAGGAAAATTATGTTAAGATATGTTTTGCAAGGAATCTGACATTTTTTCTTTTGTTTTTCGGCAAGCTTACATTTGTAGTTGGTAAATATTTCAAGCATAGAGGGACAAGCCCAGAGAGGTACCACACATTCGAAAGAATAAGTTCATTCAATGAAATCGATTATCTGTGGGTAGCGGACAAACTAAGTAACACATTTTTATGTTTTCAGGCCTATTTAGGTGAGAACGTGATTTGTAAATAGACTATGGGATCACGGCCCTATTCGATTAAACTTTAAGGAATAAGTGATAGGTACTCAAGGGAAGTTGTACTTAATTCAAACCCAATTAATTCGATTCTGTACTTAAGTAATACTTGAATACTCCCAGCACTGCAGATATACTATATGTTATTGCGCTGAACGACGTCAAATGGTTTATTAAGAGCCTAGAAAACAAATTGCATCGTCAAAATTTGTAGTCACTTCTTTGAAAATTATTCTTGGAACACTTCACAGAGGGGGAAGCAAAACTTCTCTCACACCACGCATTTGACGTACGTACGAGTCGAAACCTTAGAACTGGCTGCGCTGCCAATCTGGTGTATTATACGATCGTGGATATTGGGAGGGTGAAGTATGTGATGGTGAAGATGTTCCGGTGTTAGTTACCAAAGCTGGGTAAAGTCGTCGGCTTGTCAAGCGAGTTAGGCAGAGATGAAAGGGTCGCGGAGAGAGGGGGTCGCAGGCAACACAAGTGTCAAGTCCTTGTCGTGATCGGAGAGATCCGCCTTAGCCGACAGGCTGTGTCACTTTCTTTTTCTTATTTATTATCCTGTCACAGAAATTTAGTGTCTTTTGTCACGATTTTTTTGCTTTGACGTCATCTGTCAAGTTTTCGCACATTATGTCTGAGCCATACGCGATCCCAGTCTTTAGGCGACAATTTTGGGGAATTCAAGGTTGAAGGTATAATTACAGTTTCTTCTAATAAACCAAAAATTTGAGGGTCGAAGTCGAACTCTTTATTTCATTCTTTTATATTTCAAAGTTGTCCTATTAACACAAAGATATTCTATAAAAAAAAATTCGAGAAAAAAATATTATACATTCGCCTGCGGCGCTCAGTTTTTTTTTCTTGGGTACAGTCATTAAAAGCTGCTTTCGTGGCTTCGCTCTCTGCAGCTAAAGTTGACATGAAGGGTATGCTGGAATTCCTGTTATTACGACTGACCTTTTGCATAACCTTCCAACGGCAGGTTTTATAGGTGTTAATGTTTCTTGGAATTTTGACAGTTTTTGACCTGTGGCGGTGTGTTTCTTCTTGTTTATTGTTTCTAATCGATCAATTCTTGAGAGTTGTCTGGCATGAGCCAGTCGCTTGTTTTAAGGTCGTCTAACAGCGCCATCACCAAGCACTTTGACCCTCCCCCCCCCCCCCCTCATGGCCTGTGTTCGGGAGGGGAGAAGAGATAGCCTACTCATTTATGGGTTTCACTTATTGTCATTATTATTGTTGATTTCCCTCGAAATACCCTAGAGGAGTGGAATATCTGAATAAAATATACGAGACAAACTACACAGTAAAAGTATTATCAAGGTTATGTGATGTGTTGTACTTGGTCGTGCGTAGGTCACCTAAACCTCTTTTGAATTCTGTGCATGTGTGACGTCATTGGATTGAGGAGTTAGCTCACGGTTTGATTGTTCCTAGAACGGTTTGTAAATGCAATCGCCCCCTGCGCCTCTGGCCGTTCAGCATAGATTCTGATAGGTATTCAACTATATTTACAAACCGCATTTTTATATACACATTAAATACTTTAAATAGTAGTGACGTCACACTTGTACGGAGTTCACACGAGGGGAATTTCTAAACTTATTCGCAAAGGCAATCTCCCCTTCTTTACTTGATTTCAGCAAGATGGAGTTTATCTACGGCAAAAGCAAAAGCGCTCTCCATTTCCGACAGATAAGCTGCTTTCACATTGACGCGTTTGCCTTTCACACTGAGCTACGCAAGCCTTGCGTTGCGCTTGCGTCGGCGCAACGCAGAGCTTACGCAGACAAAGAAAACGCAACGCAAGAATAGAACCAAGTTCCATTCTTGCGTTGCGTCGACGCGTACACATCAGATTTGTCGAAAATGGAAGATTTTGAAGAAAAACTAGAAAAACATGCTGATGATGAAGAAAAACTTGCTACTAGTGGAAGAAATTAAAACATAGCAGAAGAAACCGAGAAAATAAAATGTAAATGAGCATCAGCGTGAAAGCTTCTCGCGCAGGTGTGAAAGATACGCTGCGCAACCTGTACGCAACGCAAGATAAACGCATACGTAACGCATCGCAACGACGCGTCAATGTGAAAGCAGCGATACTAGACTAGTTCTAACCGAGACAATTTCCCATATTCCAGTTCAGCGCTTCCACGCATAGTTTCTTATTGTCTCAATATCAACGCATGTAACAGATATGGTAAAATAGATCCACAAGTGGATGGGCAGAAAATCTCTCGTATGCTTCTAGTGAAACGGAAGTTTTGCGCTGTCTTTGGAGAAGATTGAGAGAGCAATTCTTGTGTGGCTCAATAAGTCATACTAACCGCATAGGCTACTTCCTTAAATTACCTTAAATGACCTTAAATCGCACTTCCAGCGAGATATCCTCCTGTACAGTCTCTCGCTGGTTGGCGGCTTGATTGTTAGATTGTTGGTGTTACATCGGCTCACTGGCACTCCTGTGTAGCCGACATTCCTTGGCTGGTAGATGTTGTTGTCACATCGGCTCACTGGCATCCCAGTGCAGCCGACATTCAGCATTTCGCCAGTCCTTGTCCACACCTTTTTTGAAGCCATCCAGGGTAGCAGCGTTGATAGTTTTTTCGGAAAGGCTGTTCCAGAGTGGTACACTCCGTACAGAGAAAAGACTGTGCCGCTCGCGTCGTTTACAGCTGGTCAGTTGGAGCTTTTTGGAATGGCCTCTCGTCGACTTTGATTGGGAACTCTCGAAAAACCCAGGGATAATGTCGGAGTCTAACAGCTTTTGTACCATCAGGACGTCGCCACGTTTACGTCGATATGAGAGGCTGGGAAGCTTCAATACCCTCAACCGTTCGTGGTATTCTGAATTTTTCAAATGCGGGGACATCTTAGTGGCTCTTCCTTGGACTCCCTCTAAGGCTTTGGCATCCGTTTTGTGGTGGGGCAACAATCATGCCATACCCAAGCATACTTTTCTCTGTTAGCAACAGCTTTAGAGTAATTTTACGTGCTCTATATACCGCATTTTATTATGTTCATTGAAATATTATTTCCCGACCATTTAGCGGACGAATTCAGAGACAGATTATTCGAACGATCCATTTACGTTACTCTCAAAGGTTCACTATAAATGGCGAGAGCTAATCTAACTTCAGAGTGGAGCGTTCGTGATATCTCAAATCCCATCAAATCATGTCCAAAGAGTAAATCCTAGGCTTTATTACCCCCATAAAAGGAACATGGGCCCTTGGTATTTTAACATGTGAATCTGAATTAACGTGAGGAATAAAAGCTACAGCAAGTAAAGTGTCAGAGCTAAACTAGTCAAAGCTTCTACGTTCAGATAACCTCTCAAATGTGATAGATAAACAAATGGTTCAGTATCCCCCCAGAAGCTTAGAATCGAGCAAGAAGAAAATAAATGCGAACACCCACGGGTTTAAAGTTCAACGAAAACGTCAGCATATTTTTGTGTATTGTGGGCTATTTGTATACATTGAATTATTTGGAGGCTGTTGATGATTTTTATGGCCCTGCCCCTTTGGCTAAATGCCATATAGCGATCGAAGTTTCGGTCCGTCCGTCGGTCCGGGTTTGCTAGTTCTGTACTTCGGACACTTCCACATAGCTAGGACGATGAAACTTCTCACACATATCAGATTAACTTGTAAATAGTCAGTTCCCAGATCCGACCATCTGGGGAAATTGGAGGGAGGGGGAGTCCGGAAACTTGAGTTAATGTACAACTTTGGAACGAGTGATTGGATATGTTTGGAAAGACCTCGTGTCTCTGACTACCCGTTTCGGATCTGGGCCGGATTCGGTGACTTTGGGGGGAGTGGGGGGGGGAGAATTTGTGGGATACGTTTAGAATGGAGGGATCGGGATTTGTTGGGAAGAACAAGCACAAATCCTAGATCCGGATCGGAGATCGGACCCGGGCTCTGTTGGGGGAGTTGGAGGGGGGGGGGGGGGGCGGGGGTGGAATTTGGACCGGGTACCGGATAGTGAGCATCCCCTCGCCTTGAGATGTGGTTGGAGAGCTTAATAAATCCAGAATGTCAAAATAGTTATCTAGGATAGACTCTTCGGCAAATGTGTTTTTCTTTAGTATCGGGGGATCGGCTGCGGTAATTCTGTTCAAGAATTGATTAATGCAGATACGAATGTAGGTTGCATTGGTCTTACAGGTACGACGGGTAGTTTAAAACCTAACAACAAGTCACCCACACAAGACGAAAAAGTTTATTTTATTTCTATATTACATTAGCCTACAGAGAAGAAAGCACACGAATATGCAAACAAGTACACAAAGGTGTCGATGGGATCCCAAAAATTTAAGATTTGATCCAGACAATTCGGTCTTGTCTTCGCCAGGCTAATCATCAGAGAAAACCGATTTCAGATATTCTATCTACCTATCTATCTATACCTCTATAAGCCATATCTATTTTGACGATACTGACCGAAACTTCCTGCTTTACTACTGCCAAATTTGTGGTTTCGCCCGAATTCCGAGCGAACTACTAGTCCAGCAAAAAAAAGAAAATTCAGAAGCGAAACCGGCGTATCTCCTTATCTAATCAACTAAATCTAATCAACTTTAAATAAAACTTTGACTTAAAAAAAATGCGAGTACAACCGGATTCCTGACTAATTATATGTCCGGGTAAAAAATTATCAGCATCTACAGACTCAGCGTCTCTTCTTACCCCTAAATCTATCATCTAATCAACTTCAGATAAAGCTTTTGCTTTTAACATATTTTCCGGTTTTGGCCGGATTACAGGCGAATTAGTTGTCCGGCGAGAAAATGGTTTTCACCATCGGGTTCAGCATGTCTTCTTACCCCTAAATCAAACATTTAATCAACTTCAGATGAAACTGTTACTTTTAACCAACTTTCCGGCTATTGCCGGATTCCGGACGAGCTACTCGTCCAGCGAGAAAATGGTTTTCACCACCGGGTTCAGCATGTCTTCTTACCCCTAAATCAAACATTTAATCAACTTCAAGTGAAACTGTTACTTTTAACCAACTTTCCGGTTTTGGCCGGATTCCGGATGAACTGCTGGTCCGGAACAAAGTGATTTTCACCATCATGCTCAGCATGTCTTCTTACCCCTAAATCAAACATTTAATCAACTTCAGATGAAACTTTTACTTTTATCCAACTTTCCGGTTTTTGCCGGATTCCGGACGCGCTACTCGTCCAGCGAGAAAATGGTTTTCACCATCGTGTTCAGCATGTCTTCTCACCCCTAAATCAAACATCTAATGAACTTCAAATGAAACTTTTACTTTTAACAAGCTTTCCGGTTTTTGCCGGATTACGAACGAACTACTTGTCCGGAGAGAAAATGATTGTCACCATCATGCTCAGCATGTCTTCTTACCCCATAATCGACTATCACATTAGCTGTTTAAAAATATTTTGTTTGTCCCATAATTTGAACCCCCTCCCCCACCTCCAAATATAGGGCTACAGAGTCCATCTACGAAAACAACCTTACCCTTGACCCAAACAATTCGCACACCAAGTTTCATCAAAATATCTCATTCCCTTCGAGAGTTATCGTGCTTACAGACGGACGGACAGACGGACGGATGGACAACTTTTGCGATGTCATAGGCATCCCTCCACTTACGTTTTGGGATCCCAAAAATAGGTAGCCTATGCATATTCATATAGTTATTTCTATATGCCAAAATCGGCGAGTAGCCTACATTAGGCTACAGAGAAAAAAGCACACGAATATGCAAACAATTACAAGAATAGGTAGTCCACGCATATTTATACATACTCTCAGTTTTCACCACACCACCCCCTTACCCCTCTGTTTATGTGCTAGTGTTTTTTGTATGTATAATTATTATAGTATTTTCTTCCTTTCTTTTCTTTATTGTACTTCACTTCTTTTCCTTCGGAGTTTGTGGGTAATAAATAAACTATTACTATTATTATTTCTATATCAACAATCTCTAACAAAAAGAACTATTCACCATTCCAACACATTCCTGTCTGGATTTCTTCCCTCGAACATCCTTCCACTAACTCACCCCAACCATCACCTCTCTTTTATTCCTGAGAAACCTTGCCCTTGCCATTCCTCCTTTCCCAGTTCGAAAATAATTCAGTTAATTCTAAGGACACTGCTTGTCTTATGAGAACGACATTTGTTTTGTCGACTTCGGGGAAACCCCTCCGCTCGGCGCTTTAAAAAGCTATTGCCACATGTTAACTTCCTTTCGGGTCGATGATTTGAAATTACGCAGGCATTTCGGGGGAAAGGGCCGATAAAGGGAAGTGATGCCAACTTTTGAATTTCCATAGTTTCTGCTTCAGGTGATCTAATCTCTTGTGATATGATAGGCTGACACGAAGCTGCGGTTTTGGTAGGCTAAATCGTTCACAGGCTATTGGATGTTCTTCCTTGGTTAGGCTATTCTCCTCCGATCATCGAATGAGCGGTTGAACCAGAATCTAGAGAATAGTCACGTCTCTTTTTGGGATCCCAAAACGTAAGTGGAGGGATACCTATGACATCGCAAAAGTTGTCCGTCTGTCCGTCTGTTAGCACGATAACTCTCGAAGGGATGGTGAAAACCATTGTCTTGTCGGACAAGTATTTCGTCCGGAATCCGGCAAAAACCGGAAAATTGGGTAAAAGTAAAAGTTTCATTTGAAGTTGATTAAATGTTCGATTTAGGGGTAAGGAGACATGTTGGACACGATGGTATAAACGATTTTCTTACCGGACAAGTAGTTCGTCTGGAATCCGGCAAAAGCCGGAAAGTTGGTTAAAGTAAAAGTTTCATTTGAAGTTGATTAAATGTTCGATTTAAGGGCAAGAAGACATGCTGAACACGATGGTGAAAACCATTTTCTCACCGGACAACTAGTTCGCCAGGAATCCGGCCAAAACCGGAAAGTTTGTTAAAAGCGAAAGTTTTATTAAAAGTTGATTAGATGACAGATTTAGGGGTAAGATGAGACGCCGAATCTGTGTTTGACAATCATTTTTCACCCGGACAGACAATTAGTCCGGAATCCGGTTTTAACCGGATTTTTTTTTAATTCAAAGTTTTATTTAAAGTTGATTAGATGTTCTTTATAGGGATAAAGAGATCCGCTGGATTCTTTTTTTTTTGGCTGAACTAGTAGTTCGCTTGGAATTCGGGCGAAACCGAAAATTTGGCAGAAATAAAGCAAGGATAAAGCAGGTATATCCGAACTTGGTTTACTCTGATGATTCGCCTGGCGAAGTCTAGATCTGGCGAAGACAGGACCCAATTGTCTGGATCAAATATTAGATTTTTGGGATCCCATCGAAACCTTTGGTCTTGTTTATTGGTTGGTGTTGTAAAATAACCTTTAAAAATTGTTCAAGTACTTGCAATAAGCAACGTAGTGCTATACGTGATGTTTACGTCTTATTACACACCCTTGTTCAAACTGAAAGTAAAAGGTTCTTATCCGTGCGACGTTCATTGTTGCCACACTGATACAGTTTTTCGACCTTCTAAAGATCGAAAAAAGTGTTATTGGTACACTTGAAGTACACAAGTACAATTTGACGACCATTATGCTGAAAAAAACTACTAAATTAACCGATGGATAGCAGTGTTCCTCTAACTGACTAGCAGTCGTAACAGAATAAAACGTGTTCTTTTGAAGAAAAGTTGTTACTTACACTTCCAACAAAGTAGAACTTTTGTTCTTTCCGTGGCAACCCTGGCGAAGCTCCTCTTTCCTCTGCTCGCTGGTAGAGCCCAACCAAGCGACTTGATTGGCACTGCATAAGAAAAAGTAGAACCACGGTCTTTTCTCCTTATACAGCTTATTTCACCGCGCCCCGAGGAAAAGACGAAACTGTATACGCCGTATTACACCGATTTGAACAATGCTTTACGCCGCTATGGCCGTATCCTGTTATCATTCATTTATTAATAGTCGGATTTGCTTGAAACCTAGAAGTGTAAACGTTGGAAATTGGAATCAGCGTCAGAAAGTTCACTAATTGTGCTAAACACACTACCGTTTTAAGAGTTTGTTATTAATTTTATTTAAGTGATGTTCACATGTTGGCTACGATTGCCTTTTATGTTGTGTATTTATTTGGTGTCTTTTTTTCTATGTTGTTCAAGTAATCAGCTTAACAGTATGTACGCTAGCGATAATTAAAATAGCGAAACACGGCTAGTGGTAAAACCAGTATACTGTCGTTAGGGGGAGGGACTGGTATACCGTTAGAAATTCGGGATACAGGTCACATTTTTTAAGCCAATTTTCAAAGTTTGTTTTATCTTCTATGAGTTTTAATGGCGTTAAGCACAGGTCGATCTTAGGCAACTGCGAGTCATTTTAATTCAGCTGAAGGTGCTGAACTGCTCAACTTTTCCCATCCTGAATTCGAGTATTCCATTCAGCGGCGCTGATCGTCTTTACGCAGCATAATTCGTTCCAGCAGTGATAGTTCCTCGTCTTTTTTTTACTTCATTTTTCTTTTACTTCGTTGTCTCTTCTTCGTCTTTCAGTCCTTCTGGTGTAGTCTTTCAGCGCCGTCTAGTGTCGGTACCGGGTAAATGGTGTACATCAAAATGTATAGGGGGCAACCCCTCGATAAGTCGTTCCAGTAGCAAAAGTCCCTCGTCTCTTTTCACTTCGCGGAGGATGAGAATTATAATGTCGATGACGGTGCTGTGTTGAGCTGTTTTATTGTTGTTTTCTAGGCCATATATAGTACTCAGAATTGGTCCAGTGAATTCTTCACGGTCTGACATCAAAGTGCAGTATACTACGTGTTTTTACCTCTTTTTACCGTAGCCACTCAGTTAAGCTCATTAATTGCCAAGCTTCTTTTTCTGTCGGAAGTTTTTGCCGGCCTCTCCGGAAATTCCATAAGTTCTCAAGAGCTAAAGTTGGCGCCAGCCAATCTTTCTTTTTATATGGATGTCTATTTCCTCACCGGCGCAGCGTTTTTGGGTCGGAATTTGTTTGCCGGCATACGGAAATTTCGGATTGTACGAAAAACTCAACGTCGGACGAGCGTCCAAATTTGGTTTCTTGTTCATATCTCCAGTGATTACCTTTTTAGAAAAGTTTGACATCCGAGGTATTTTCATTATTGAGTTATTGTTATCTTGAGTGTCTATTTCCTTCCCGGTCAATATATTTTTTGGTGTCACAGTTTTCTTATGAACGACAAACTCCAACTTTGGGCCCGGACTTCGATATCTTTTTATGGCACTTGCAGCCTCCGGGTCAAGTGCCATCTACTGATCGCAGTTCCGTCTGTCGGTCGGTGGGGCGGGCGGTGTGTCCCACGATTGCGAGTTAGGGTACTTCCAGATATGTGCTAGGACGATGAAACTTGGCAGGCGTATCGGGGGCCTGACCAAACTAACTTGAAAATAATCAGTTTCCCGATTCTGGGGGGGGGAGTGGAGAGAGAGGGAATCCGGAAAATTGATTAGTGCTTAAATTTCGAACGGGTGAGCCGATTGGAATGAAACTTAATAACTGAATAGATGACATATCTCTGGTGTCCCATTTGAAGTCCGGACCGGATTCGGAAGCTGTGGGGGAGTTGGGGGGGAGACCGGAAATCTCGAGAAACGGTTAGAATGGAGGGATCGGAGTGAAACTTGCTGGGAAGGACAAGCATCTGCTCTAGATGAATCGTTTACACAATTAGACTGGATCCGGACACTTTTTTTTGGGGGGGGGGGGGGGGGACGAAATCTACGAACTCGACCTGTCCTTTGACCCCACCAAGCCTCGCACCAAGTTTCATCAGAATATCTCTTTCCCTTCGAGAGTGATCGTGCTGACAGCCGAAGGACGGACAGACGGACAACTTTTACAAAGTCATAGGTATCCTTCCACTTACGTTTTGGGATCCCCCAAAAAACACTTTGAAGCTTCCCATGCCCTTATGTATTAAAGAGTTGGCGGCGGACCTTGGAGCTTTCGGCGAAGATTTCCGTGACTGGCAAAACCCGGCTCTGCCGAAAAAGCGCTAAAACTCGTACTAAACGAACTGTAGCGAAAAGTGGGGATTTCAGTAGCTTAAAAAGGAGCTAGCGGACAAAAGGCGGAATAAGTAAGAGGGGTTCTTTAAAGCACAACTAAAACCGGATAGGCTACAGTTCCTTAGTTTTCCTTCTCAATTTTTGTAAAGAGTTAAAAGAGTAATTCAGGCAGGAAATTTATCCGGGTAGTTTTGAAAGGGAGGAATGGGTTGGGATTATTTTGAAGGATAGAAATTTTGTGGGGATAAAGAATTTGGGAAGGTTGGTTAGTTTGGGCATGGCACATAGAGAACATTTCTTGTAAGGTGAGTTAGGAAGAAAGGGGTGTGTATTGGACTATATTATTTGGAATTTATTTGTTGGATTAATTTGGAAATATTTTTTATTGAAGTTAGTTTTTCTGTATTTGTATTAGGCTAAACGTGGCCCTTTAGTGCTTTCAGTTTTAATAAATATCTATCTATCTATTTAAGGATTGCCGTCACCAGTCGGCCCCGAGTCCGCCTATTTTCTATTTCCTGTCGTGCCTTTGCTCTTTAGCCAAATCTAATCCTCCAATGGAGTCTTTTCACAGTTAATCCTCGCCTCTTGCGTCCTTTGTGGTTGGCTCAGATTAATTTACAAACTACATGAACCAATCAGAGAGACCGTTTCTTGGCTAAGTCAACTTTGTGCGTAACAAGTAGTGTCCATACGAGCTAATCTGTATTTTCTTCTGGGAAATTCGAACTGGAATCCAGCAACTGAATGGCAATGATGGTAATTTGAACGATAAGGGCTTCGGTGGACCTTTAGAACAGTTCCATATATTTTCCATTTAACCATGCCCACTCTGTCGATGTATCTGTCATTGTGATTGGTTCCGGATTTTCTTTCTGTTCTGGCCTTGTGACTCCGTTGACAGATGCGGAAACGGGAACTCAGGTTGGAGTCATTTTCAGTCAGTGTTCTTTGGCGTAATGTTGTTTTTCCACGGTGATCAGCATGTGACAAGTGGTTGATGGATTCTAGACGCATGAATCACAATCACGTTGTGTATTTTGTCTCTTAAAGTTTAACTGAAAGGCTAGCTTATTTTTTTTATCTTGTATTTGAATACTCTTAGCTGTTTTGACTCAGTTGAGAGTTTTAATTTTCACGATAAGCTCTCTCAGTGACGTTATAAAAATGGACTGCTTCCTGGCAAGACCAAATTCGGAGTTAAACCTCGCAATGTGAATTTCATCTAGGCCGTGTTTTTTGCTTCTGTTAGATCGCAAACGACATAAAATCAAAGACGCTTCTGTATGCCTGGTTGAAAAATAGGCTTAGCTGCTTCCGAGAACTAGCACCCTGGCGAGTGTGTTTATTGGCAGTAGACAATTTGATGCTGTTTTTTATTCCAGAGGTGTTGAAAGTACGCAAAGCTTTCCAAAGTTTGAGAGATAATAAAAAATAAAACTGTTATTTGGGAATAGGGGAGCAATGGACCAACGCTCGTTCGATTATATTGGTGCTAATAGCGAGGCTAAAACAGAACATCAGGGGAGCTTGAGATACAAAAAAGCCACAATGATTCAAAAATGAGAAAAGAGATTTTTGGCAGTGAGAAAGGGGAAGACGATTCGTTTATGGGGATTTTATACAATAAGACTTTTGTAACTATAAAGAGTTGTGCTAGGTACATCAATGTGAGTATGGCACATCGCGAAAGATGTTTGAGGTTATTCTTTGCGCAATATTTTATCTCTTGTTCATTTTGTGCATTGCCATGACCCGACAGTGCTTTTTTGATGGTAAAATATCATATCATATCATATATTGGAACAGAAGAGTCCTAGAGTGAAGGAAAACAGTCCGGTTTCAGCTTCGTGTCGCTGACGTCAGTAAACGAGAGATAACAATATTTTCAGAATTTTCACCAAGATCTGGATGCTCTATTGTCGAATCCACTCAAGTTAAGATATTTTTTTTTCGTAGAAGTAAACCCAGCAGTGGGAAAAATAACAAAAACATCCATTTCCTAATTCTTTCCGTTCCCCCTGTACTTTCTGGTGAGAGCTTTCTGCTGTCTCCGCCACTTATCGTCAAGAAGCGACCTTAACACAGCGTGCGAACAACTTTCAATAGTGCCATTAGCTTAAAGGAGTTAAATCAGAATTCGATAAGAATTTAGCGGAAATAGGAGTAGAAAACAACAAATATGTTTATTTTGCATCGTATTAAAGCACCACAAAACTCATCATCAGTAGACATTCGTTGAGTTTATTTGGCAGATTCTGAGCGATTACAAAAAGTGGTATCAGATTGTTAACAAGAGCTGTAAGCTCATATGGCACTTGCATGTGTCAAGATGATTTGATTGATCAAGAGTAAGTTTCGACTTTGCGGTTGAGATGCGCGCTATAAGGGAGCTGGAACTTCATTTGTAAGCAAAACCCTTGAGGCAAAACTGCTAATGGGCTGATGGGCATCACGAAAATGCATATATTGCTTAAAAGTATTTTTTTTACTTTGCGGTCAAGATTGGTACTTTAAGGAATAATCGGATTTGGGAAGTAGCAATTTCTAAGCAAATGTTGTTGAGTCTCCAATATTCCAGCGAAGTTTCATCGTCCTAGCACATCTGGAAGTACCTTAACGCGCGATCACCGGAATCCCAGACCCCCCTCCCCCTCCTCCAACTCCACCCACAATAACCGGAGCCAATCCTGTTCTGTAAATGATTAATCCAGAGCATCTGTTTGTCATTCCCACGAAGTTCGATCCAGATCACACAAGTCTAAGCGGGTCAAGTATTTTCCGCCCTCCCCCCGATAATTGCCGGATTCGGTCCGGAAATGAAAAAGGTCACAAGAGAAAAATGTCCTCTGTTTAATTATTAAATTTCACTCGAATCCGATCACCCGTTCCAAAGTTACGCATGACTCAATATTCCGGATTCCCCTCCCTCAACTCCCCCCCCAAGATTATCATATCGAGGATTTTTTTTTTATTCCAAGTCAGTTTGACCGGGTCCCTGATATGCCTTCCAAGTTTCGTCGTGAAAATCCCCCAAAAACGGAATTCCGGGATACCCCTCCTCCCCCCCCCCCTCAAGTGTCCGGATCCAGTCAAATTATGTAAAAGATTTATATGGACCAGATGTTTGTTCTTCCCAGCAAGTTTCACTCCGATACCATCATTCTAACCGTTTCTCGAGATTTCCGCCCCCCCCCCCCCACCCAGCTCCCCCGCGGTGCACGTAGCCAATCCGATTCAGCAAATGACTTACCTAGAGCATCTGTTTGTTCTTCCCACAAAGTTCCATCCCGATCCCTCCATTCTAAACGGGGCACGTATTTCCCCCCCCCCCCCCAATAGTTGCCGGATCCGGTCCGGATATGAAAAAAATCATCGGAGAAATGTCCTCTGTTGAATTCTTAAATTTCACTCGAATCCGATCAACCATTCTAAAATTACGCATGACTGAAAATTTCGGATTCCCCTCCCTCCACTCCCCCCACCATTATCTGATCGACAAAATTTTTATTTTGAAGTCAGTTTGATTGGGTCCCTGATATGCCTGCCAACTTTCATCGTGAAAGTCCCCAAAACCACCATCACCGGAATTCCGGGACCCCCCCCCCCCCATAAGTGTCCGGATCAAGTACAATGGCCTAAAGGACTTATCTAGAGCAGATGCTTGTTCTTCCCAGCAAGTTTCACTCCGATCCCTCCATTCTAACCGTTTCTTGAAATTTCCGGTCTCCCCCCCCCAACTCCCCCCTGGCTACCGAATCCGGTCAAGACTTTAAACGGGACATTACAGATATATATTCTGTTCAGTTATGAAGTTTCATTACAATCCGATCATCCGTTCGAAAGTTACACACTTCTCAATTTCCCGGATTCCCCTGCGGATTCCCCTCCCTCCACTCCCCCACCATTATCTGATCAACAATATTTTTATTTTGAAGTCAGTTTGATTGGGTCCCTGATATGCCTGCCAAGTTTCATCGTGACAATCCAAAAAACCACCATCACCGGAATTCCGCCCCCCCCCCCCATAAGTGTCCGGATCCAGTACAATGGTCTAAAGGACTTATCTAGAGCAGATGCTTGTTCTTCCCAGCAAGTTTCACTCCGATCCCTCCATTCTAACCGTTTCTTGAAATTTCCGGTTTCCCTCCCCCCCCAACTCCCCCCTGGCTACCGAATCCGGTCAAGACTTTAAACGGGACATTACAGATATATATTCTCTTCAGTTATGAAGTTTCATTACAATCCGATCATCCGTTCGAAAGTTACACACTTCTCAGTTTCCCGGATTCCCCTGCCCTCCACCCCCCCCCCCCCCAAAATGGTCGGATCAGAAAACTGATTATTCCTAATTTTGTTTGGTCGGGTCTCTGATATGCCTGCCAAGTTTCATGGTCCTAGCACAACTGGAAGTACCCTAACTCGAAAAAGTGTGACAAAATGCCCTAAATTTTCAAGTTTCCAGCGCCCCGCACTCCACCCCATATGGTCGGATCGGGAAACTGATTATTTCCAGGTTAGTTTGGTCGGGTCCGTGATATTCCTGCCAATTTTCATTGTCCTAGCTCATCTGGAAGTACCCTCACTCGAAAAAGTGTGACAAAATGCCCTAAATTTTCAAGTTTCCAGCGCCCCAACTCCCCCGCATATGGTCGGATCGGGAAACTTATTATTTCCAGGTTACTTTGGTCAGGTCCCTGATATTCCTGCCAAGTTTCATTGTCCTAGCTCATCTGGAAGTACCCTAACTCGAAAAAGTGTGACAAAATGCCCTAAATTTTCAAGTTTCGAGCGCCCCCACTCCCCCGCATATGGTCGGATCGGGAAACTGATTATTTCCAGGTTCGTTTGGTCGGGTCCCTGATATTCCTGCCAAGTTTCATTGTCCTAGCTCATCTAGAAGTACCCTAACTCAGAAAAAAGTGACAAAATGCCCTAAATTTGCAAGTTTCCAGCGCCCCGCACTTCCCCCCATATGGTTGGATCGGGAAACTGATTATTTCCAGGTTAGTTTGGTCGGGTCCCTGATATGCCTGCCAAGTTTCATTGTCCTAGCACATCTGGAAGTACCCTAACTCGGATATGTGGGACAAAAAAACTCGGACCGACCGACAGACCGACAGACGGAATTGTGATCGGTATATGGCACTTGAGCCAGAGGCTGCAAGTGCCATAAAAACATAGAATCTGCAGTTGCTAGCAACTAGACAGATCTTATGATCTTGCAGGGTTCAGGGGCGTCACTTGGGGGGGGGGGGACTCCCCCCAAAGGTAAAAGGCTAGTGACGCCCCTGGCAGTGTTGCCGGTTTCCTCAGACGGAACCTAGGCCTTAAAAAGCTTTGACATTCTGGCGCATACAAAGCCTTTTTTAACAACTGTTAAATCGAGAAATCTCTCTTTGTCTTCTTAATAACTATCTACCTCAGTTTTTTGGCTTCATTTTTGTATGTACTAGTAAGGAACCGGTCGCAGATTCTAAAGAACCGAAAATCTGTGACATATTGCAGAATTCTGCAACCAGTTGAAATAGTGATATCATGTCCAAATACGTCTACATTGCCCCCACCCAAGTTGCCATTTCAGACCAGCTGATTCTCTACGACCTAGTTGCACGATCCAGAAGCACCCAGATATCGGACTCAAAATAGACTCGGCAAGAAATCAGAAAGAAGAAAAAAACATTTAGGTGGTATATGAAACAAAGTAAACAAAGTACAGATACATATCTTGTATTGTTTATTTCTCTTCTTGAACATATTCATGAAAAAAAGCGTATCCGCAAAACTATCTTTCATTGCACTGTAGAATAAACCTCTCCGCTTTCAGATAACTTAATCTGCAATATTTTGCATTCTAGCGTTTTAACCCTCCATCGGATTTTTCTCTCCGAATCCGGAATAAAAATCTTCGAATTCGGCTGCAACTACTAAAGTCCGATGTAGGGGAGACTTTTTACAACATACCTGACTCACTGAATAATTCATGAACGACTCTTTTTCATAAAAGGTAGATGCTGTGTTCCATTAGTTGCTGGTTTTGGAAGTTTTCATAAAAATAGGTACATTAGTGTTAACAGTAATCATCCTGTCGACCAGTGTTGCCACCGGTCGCAAAATTCTGCGATTTGTCATATATTTCCGACTTGAATATTCCTTCAGCCCAAGCTGACTGCGAGTCATATTTGATTGTGCAAAACTGATCTTTATTACAGTCTTAAAGCACAACTCTTACTAGAAATGATCTTTTCCCCGTGAGACTGACCAGAAAAAATGTTTTCCGAAAATACCATTAATTTCCATCTGAAATTAGCGATTCTCTTGTTAGAGCTTGTCGACTCTATCCAGCCCTCCTGCTCTGCGACACTGGGCGCAAAACGTTTGAAAACTGAACGCGCCGTGGTTAAAAAGTTGGAAAACTAAGCAAAAGAAAAAATTCAAAAACAGAAGGTTCTCATATCCTTATATGTGAAAGAGTCGTCAGCGGACATTGAAGATTCTGGAAAACTTTTCGTTGTGTGACGGGCAAAACTCGGCACATCCGAAAAAGTGCTAAATATTCGTAGGTACAAAACGAAACAATGGAGAAAGGTGGGGATTTTAGAAGCGTATGATTGTACAAGTGAGCTAGGTATATTATGAAAGGCAGAATAAGCAAGAGGGGTCCTTTAACTTTGTTAGAGCTATATTTCGGCCCTTCTTAGCAAGGGTTCTCATCGGACTGAGTTGGCTCAAAACCGCTCAAGTTGTTGTGGAAAAACAGACTAAAGATTCTAGCTTAGTGTTAAATATTTGACTTTCGTGAATCCCTTCGCGAGAGTTGCTTTGAGTTAAAAAGGTTGCTGTGGTTTATTTGGACACCGCTGCTGTTTTTGCTGCTCGATTGGGGTTGATCGGGTAGAGATTTTTCTGCATTTGGGTTGACTTTGGTTTTGTTGTAGAGAAGAGCTTTGGGTCTGAATTACCTTTCGCTGATGATGCCGTTCCATGTTTGTGGTAGTGAGTATTCGCCTGTGTCTCTGTTGATCCCTGAACGGTGTTTCATAATTTCAACGGCTTCTCTCATAGTCTGATGAAGTCCGGTGCATGTTGCAAGAATCCGGGTTTTTTCAAAATGTACAACATGGGATGGGTTTTCGAAAACGTCTTCTGCCAGTGCCGATTTGAAGTTGTAATTTGGACGGTGTCCATTGGAAAGGGCGTGGTCGGTCTTCTATTCGTGTTCTGTGAGCCTCTTTTCGAAAGTCCTCTCTGTCCTACCGACATAGCGCTTGTCGCAATAGCAGGGTATAGAATAAATACCTCGTTGGTTCTGGTTTGGGTGTTTTTGAAGAGGACCCTTGCCAAGAAGGGCCGAAATGGATATGTCAGCTGAGTTTTATTAGAGCTATATTTTGGCCCTTCTTGGCCAGGGTCCTCTTCAGGCTCAAAGCCGCTCAAGTTGGAGCCGCTCAAGTTTTCCAACTTGAGCGGCTTTGAGCCCGAAGAGGACCCTTGCCAAGAAGGGCCGAAATATAGCTCTAATATAATTCAGCTGACGTATCCGTTTTGCACTATCAAACATGATCCGCAGACAGCTTGGACTGAAGGAATATTTGTACCATCAAATATAATTTCGACTTCCCCCCAGATTCACAGATGTGAAAAATTTGTCCAGGAAAAGCAATAATGTCAGAAATTCTGCGATTTATAAGCATTTTGGCCAATTTCAAGGCAATTTTTTCCGGAGAAAAGAATTATTTGTTTTTAAATTGTCATACGAATATTCGCTTATGTTGTAAGAGTAAATTGGAACCTCAAATCCAAGTTTTTTTTCTTCTGAAAACAAAAAAAAGGCCCGAATTTGGTAGGCGCCAGAAAGTCACAAAACTTTTGCGCCCAAATGCAACAGGCTCCGTAAAAAAAGTGGAAACACTGCTGTCGACTGGTATTAGTTTCTCCGACATTTCACGTCATCTCAGTTAACTCTAAATACAAAATAATTTAGTACGTTCTTCAAAGCTAGGTGGTTGATCCGTCGCACCCTTCGCTTTATTTGAACAGTTTTACTTTTGTTTACAGTAAAACTATTCAAAACCTGTGAAATTGACAAGAAATGGAAGTCGGGGAAGCTAATATTCTTTCCGGCTGTTCCCAATTTTCAACAATCAATTAAGATCAAAGGTTTCGGTGGGATTCTTATACTTCTTCATGTAAACAATCGGGTCCTGTAGACATCTGGTCTTCGTCTGACCGGAAATCAATTCTAGTCGAATATCCGTACATTAGTATGATCCAGCTTATCGTTTATTTCTATTATCTCCTCCTATCCCCGAAAGGCAGACTATCCGTCTGCATAATATAATTCCTTCCTGTCTAAACCCTCTTTAAAATAAACACTTTAACCCACTGTCTCTTTCGCCTCCGTATAGAATTCTTGGTGGTAAATGAAACAGAGTAAACAACATAGCCTACAGGTAAATATATTGTATCGTTTATTTCTTGCAATGAATTGTTTGAGCTTTTTCTGCCATTTCTGCCTAACAATCAGTAACACATTCAAGAACAAAGTTGTATCCGCAAAACTATTTTTCACTGCACTGTACTTTCAGATAACTTAATCTGCAGTATTTTGTATTCTAGCGTTTTAATCCTCCATCGGATTTAACGACTTTTATTTACCACATGATATTTTTTGTTTCCTAAGCATATTTTTCATTTCTCTAGCTACTTTCCTTGCCTATTACCCCTCGCACATACCCTCATTCCACCTATCACTAACCCCACACTCATCTCAAATCTTATTAGTCTAGCACTCTCGATCTAGATCTATCTATATTCCTCTCGATCTAGTTCTCTTGCTCGATCTAGCACCTCTCGCAGAATAAGGAGCCCAATTCCTTACAAGCCTTCCACTTGTAACGGGAAGGCTTTCTGTGCTTTATCTAGCTTGTCTGCTGTGGAACTCTTTCACGATTGCATAATATTTATACGCGGAATGGGATCACTACCCCAACAATATCCCTTCGGACAATATGATTGAGAGGGATTGACTTTCCCTCTTGGGTGCTTAATCGAATCAGAACGGACCTAGATGGACGACCTTGGACATGAAATGAGTGGAAGTACTTACCCAGTTTGTCAGCTTCAGTTTCCGTGACCGGGACGGAAAAGGGAAGAGTTGAAAGTAGTCTAGTGGAGGTCTGGATCTTTTATTAAATTTTGCAGTTATATTACCGAAAGGCAAAAAAAAACATGATTACTAAAAAAAAACTAAGAAATGCACCAAACCCGATCCGTCTTCATCGAAGCATCTGAATTCAAAGAATCAAGTACTATCAAACGTTCTTCTGCGTTCTGTTTCTTGGCGGCCTGAGTTAAATCGTTGGGGATCACCACCCAGTCAGAAACTCCACTTGATTACCTGAGAACGAGTTGCTTCGTTTTCATCAGGGGCAAAACACTTAACACAAGGAGCTTAAATATGCCAATTTTTAAAGAGAGTATTAGTTAAATAAAGATGAGCATTGAGTGATGTAATGTGTATTGTAAACCATCCTGAATTTTGTACGGCCAATTGGCTATTAAATATATTCATTCATTCCGAGCCTACGTTTTGATGGCCGACGCAGTTGAGAACTGTCGCGTCTGCATTTGAATCAAGCCCTTACTTCACGAAAGATGAGACAATTTCCAGCTTGGACCATTTTGTTTATTAAGTAGCCTATCGGAGATTCTTGTTAGGTTCAAATGGAATTTACTGGATCCTCTAACTTTACTAGATGCCAGTGGGAACACTAGTCGCGACTCTATTGTCTTTCATTCCGCTTGTTCTGAGCTGAGCGTAAACAAGATGGAGAGCAGGGGGTAAATTAGCTCATCGCAGCATGATAAAATAACAGAGCTAGTCGGAATGGGCGCTAGAACGAGATCGTCTCTATTCAGCCCTTGGAGTCCCCGTTGTGATGTCGCGCTTATAAATTAAGGAATAATGAATGAATATTTAAAAAAGAATATGCAAATGGGCCATGGCGGGAAAAAAAATGTAGTCATAGTCTGAAAAGCCTTATCCCGACGTTTATTTTCAAATTATTGAAAAATGTATATTTGTCTTTTGCCATTAGAAAAGAGAAAGTCGTGGCGGGGCTAGAGGTAAGAATTCGCAATTGCAGCATTTGCAGTTTACGTTAACCACCTTATAATGCCGCACTGGTATGGGCAGTTGGAAATCATTCCAGTCCAGCATTGTTTCTTCAATAGGCCTATAGGTTTAACACTGAAGTTGTCAACCCATCGGAGCTTTGAACATGGTATGTTTCAAGGTAGTCGGAAATCAATCCAATCCAGCTTTGTTTCTTCGCTAGTCCTATATATTATACGCTGAAGTTGTCACCCATCGGAGTTTTGAAAATGATATGTTTCAAGAAGAATTTTTTTCTTCAAGAAAACTAATATTTTTATGATATGATATTTGATATAACGTGATATGGTATGATATGATATGACACATTGCGTAATCACATGAACAGAGGCTATCCTGAAAAACAAGACCAAAGGTTTCGATGGGATTCCAAAATCGAATATTTATTTGGCATCACAATCCAGACAGTCGGGTCTTGCAGATTTCAATCCAGACAAGGATACTTGTTTCGACAATCCACGCCTTCTGGTGCTCTCTTTCCTGTCTCTTCGCTTTGGGAGACTTGATCGGACGAGATTTACGCACAACAAATTTGATGTTAAAACACCAATTTTTCATGTTTGATGATTCTTTTCTTTCTTTTCTCGATGTTTGTGTGAGTGATCCTAATTAACCCATAGTTTAGTAAACAAATCAAGAGAGGCCTTGATACGACCGTTTATCTTCGAGTTCTTCTAGATGCTCTGTTGTCGAATCCACTCAAGCAATTTTTTCGTACAAGTAAACCCAGCAGTGGGAAAAATAACAAAAACACCCATTCCCTGATCCTTTTCGATTCCCCTGTTTTCTGGCGAGACCTTTCTCGCTCACTCATCGTCAAGAAGCGACCTTAACACAGCGTGCGAACAACTGTCAATAGCGCCCTTTGCTTAAAGAGGTTAAAATCAGAATTTTATTAGAATTTACGGAAATAGGAGCAGAAAAAGCAAAGAATTGCCTTTTCTGTCGAACCGTATTAAAGCACCACAAATATTCATCATCCGAAAAACATTCGGTGAGTTTAAGTAAGTAAGTAATTTATTATGTAATCCGCCATTTTGGGATCCCAAAACGTAAGTGGACCTATGACATCGCAAAAGTTGTCCGTCCGTCCCTCCGTCTGTAAGCACGGTAACTCTCGAAGGGAATGAGATATTTTGATGAAACATGGTGTGAGGATTGCTTGGGTCAAGAGTAAGGTCGAGTTCGTAGATGGGCTTTGTAGCCCTATATTTAGGGGTGAGGGAGGGGGTTTAAATTAAGGGGTAAGCAAAATATTTTAAACAGTTAATGGGACAGTCGATTGTGGGGGTAAGAAGACATGCTGAACACGATGATGGAAACAATTTTCTCGCCGGACAAGTAGTTCGCCCGGAATCCGGCCAAAACCGGAAAGTTTGTTAAAAGTAAAAGTTTCATTTGAAGTTGATTGAATGTTCGAATTAGGGGTAAGAAGACATGCTGAACACGATGGTGAAAACCATTTTCTCGCCGGACAAGTAGTTAGCCCGGAATCTGATCGAAACCGGAAAATCTGTTAAAAGTAAAAGTTTTATTTGAAGTCAATTATATGTTCGGTTTAGGGGTAGTAAGACGATGGTTAAAAATCATTTTCTCGCCGGGCAAGTAGTTCGCCCGGAATCCGGCCAAAACCGGAAAATTGTTAAAAGTTTTCGTAGTTGATTAGATATCCGATTTAGGGGTAAGAACAGATGCTGAATCCGTGTATCACAGTCACTTTGTACCCGGACATGTAGTCCGCCCGGAATCCGGCTGGAACCGGAAAATTTGTTTTCAGTTAAGTTTTAATTTGAAGTTGATTAGATGTTCGATATAGGGGAAAGAAGATACGCTGAGTTCGATTTTAGCTTCTTTTTTTATGCCGGACAGGTAGTTCCGGAATTCGGCCGAAACTGGGACATTCGCAGAAGTAAGGCAGGAAGTTTTCGTCCAAACGGATATGACTTATAGGAGTAAACACAAACATGCTGAATCCTTTGGCCTTAGTATGTTTCTGAATTTTAATAGTAAAAATGTTCAAGGAGTCTGGCGAAGACTGGATCTGGCGTAGACAAGACCCAATTGTCTGGATCAAATATTGAATTTTTGGGATCCCAAGGTTTATTTATAAATTCTTGAAAATGTTTATTTTTCTATTGTCATAACATTACAAAGTGGTGATGAAATGATTATATGAATGAATCGCAAATGTGAGGTTTATTTAAAAAAAAAATTGAAATTTTTATTTTGCTTTTGCGTTAAAAATAGATTTAGTCGGGACTATTGTGATTATTACCTGGAAAAGCTGTGTTTATTTTTTTAGTCTTGAAAATGTGCTCGTCTATTGCCATAGCGTAACAGCGATTGTACTAGAGAATGGGTACTAGAGTGAGGTGCTCTCGGTTCTTCCGCATTAATCAAGTAGTGATGAGATGATTATGGAGATCGTAAATGCAGGGTTTATTTATAAAGGATTGAAAATGTGTATTTTTATTTTGCCTTATTAACATAGAGCTAGTCAGGGAGGGCGTGATTGTTTTATGGAATTTTTTTTTATTAATTTGATCAGCCATACAAAAATGTAGGTATATTCTTCTATTGCCATAATTACGTAACAGGGATACTGCTAGAGGAATCGCAAGAAGAATAGCGAATGTGAGGTTGTCTTGAAAATGTGTGCTCGTCTATTGCCATAACGTAACAGAGATTGTACTAGACTAGAGAATGGGTACTAGAGTGAGATGCTCTCGGTTCGTCTGCATTAATCAAGTAGTGATGAGACGAATGATCGTAAATGCAGGGTTTATTTACAAAGTCTTGAAAATGTGTATTTTTATTTTGCCTTTAACATAGAGCTAGTCAGGGAGGGCGTGATTATTTTACGGATTTTTTTTTATATTTGATCAGCCATAAAAAATGTAGGCATATTCTTCTATTGCCATAATTACGTAACAGAGATACTGCTGGAGGATAGGTACTAGAGTGCGGTGCTATCGGTTCTGCCGTTGCAGTCTGCATTAGCGAGATTACATAATGAGATTATATAATGATTATGTAACCATCTCATCACCACTTTGTAATGTTATGGCAACAGAAAAATAAACATTTTTAAGAATTTATAAATAAACCTTGAATTTACAATTAATGAGATGATTATGAATGAATCGTAAATGCAAGGTTTATTGATGAATTCTTGAAGATGCGAATATTTCCTTGGCCTTCATTGATAGATTGATGCATTCTTTAGCTTTCTAAAAAATATTTATAAAAGAAAAAACACTTTTTCCTCTTCTAAAACTGAAAACAACCACCTAAACAAGGAGACAATATTTAAAGTGAATACTTTAAATATTTAAAAATTACTAACGAATATTCTACCGCATTAAATAATTACAACAAAGAGCTTTCTGAAGCAGACTCTTAAAACGGAGATAGTCGAGGAGGGTGTGATGATTATCTAGAAAAGTTCTGTTATTTTCTCAGTCTTAAAAATGTACACAATCTATTGCCTTCCCATATCATAGCAGGGATACTGCTAGAGGATAGGTGCTAGAGTCTGGTGCTTTCTGTACTGCCGTTGCATTATTGATTCTTAAAGATGGATATTTTGTTTGGCCTTAAAAATAGAGGTGGGCGTGATTATTATCTGGAAAAGCTCTGTTTATTTTCTCAGTCTTAAAGATATATATTCTTCTATTGCCATACATAACAGAGTTACTGCTACAGGATAGGTAATATATAGTGAGGTCTGGATTCGCGGGGGGGGGGGGGGGGTAATTCGTAAAAGTAGTCGGGAAGGCCTTAATGTCAATGTTTTCTTTTCACTCCTTCTAAAATACGTTTTGCTATTATGAAATATAGATTTAGAAATGTCATCCGATGTGGATACATTTGCAGTCTGGGGTCTTTACGCTGCAGTGTTTTTGGCTGTACGGTAGGTCGCCAAGGTTTATTTTGACCTGAAAAATGTATACTGTTCTATTGCGATAATTCAGCAGAGGTAGTCCTGGAGGATAAGGGGTAATCTCTATTCCAGCCGTTGCTTTGTAGCATTAGCCACGCGGTGACGTGATATGGTAATTTATACCGTTTCAATGCACTCAGCGGATTAGTCTCTATCTCTCCCTCGTCTCACTATCAACATCCAGCACACAGAGATAATACAATAGATCCAAAGTTAATGAACAGAGGAGCTTCCACTTTCGAAATTGAATGGTAGTGCAAAACCATCACGGTCAGGGCGAATCACACCTTAATTTCATCTGACGAAGGAATGTGATTCAGCAGGATCCTGTATGGAGTGGATATATATTATATAGTAGGGATGACCTCTCTTAGATTGAGGGAAGCCCTGAGATCTTCCTCAGTTCCTGCATCCAGTGATTTTTACGAATTTGATGATTTCGTTGCTTTTGCAAAATTTGATCAGTTTTGATATCTTTGATGAATAAAACTGCCAGAAAACAAATAAGTCATCTAAGTTGTGTAGTACGAAATTGCATCACATATTTCTCGAAGAATTTGAGGGATTCTCGAATAGATTTTCAACGTTTTTAACCCCAAACCCATTCCGTAATTCTAGCAGAGTTTTTGTTCACCTTTCACGATGGAGATTATTATTGCTATTATTGTTTTCTTGATTCCAACAGAGCCGAATAGTGAATATTCAAACAACAACACATCGATCAATTCACAGACAATTACATGAATATAAAACAACTTACCAAACCTGTCAACATATTAGCCTACATAACTGACAACCAAACCATACAAAAGAAAAATAGGAAATAAAAATACCAGGGCACTTTCTTTCAAAAAAGGAAAGGTTGCAAAATGTATCATATTGTCAGCTCTTTTCTGTCGAAGTTTCTTATTTTACTATTCAAAATCTCTAAAAGACTCTTCACTTGAAAATTAGAGGTTAGAGTTAGTACAATAGTGGAGCTGGGGAAAACAAGAAGGAATTTAGAGGATTTCTAGTAAGTCACTGATAAAGCAGAAAGTTCGGAAGCACCTAAAGAAGAAAAGAAAACAGCCGGAAAAAGTGTGTGAAGAAGTGCAACAGACATATAAATAAAACCCAGGACATGATCATAGGGGGAGTAACAGGAACCGTATGATACCTCTGAACTTAAATATGGGGAATTGCCCGAACTTGAGGAAAAGAAGCCGAAGCTCGAATCCATCATCATTCAAGCGATTCAAGGGAGGGCGTTGCTGCACTAAGTGCTTGATGTCTATGAATGGGTCATGCCCGAGTTCGGTTGAAAGAAAGATTTGTAGCTCTTAGCTCAGGAAAATTCAATATTACAACCCAAGTTGACTGTGAATCATGCCTGACAGTGCGAAACGGAAACCGTCAGCTGATTTTATTGGAGCTATATCGTCTAATCTTGGCAAGGGTCCTCTTCATGTTGAAGCCGCTCAAGCTGGAAAATGAACTAAAAACAACTAAAGATCCTAGTTTCAGTATCTGAATTTGTGAATTTCTTCGTGACAATTGCTTGGAATTAAAGTTGGTGCAGCGATTTCACAAAATCAGGTGCTTAAACTAGAATCTTTAGTTGACTTTCTAGAAGTTCATTTTCCAGCTTGAGTGGCTTGAGCCTAAAGAGGACCCTTGCCAAGAAGAGCCGAAATATAGCTCTAATAAAATTCAGCTGACGTATCCTTTTTGCACTCTCAAAAATACCTCATGAATCAATGATACTCTTCAACAGAAGAAAGGAAGATAGTTTGATATAAATCGATGGTCTGGTAGCGAGTTTCAAGTTCAATAGTAGAACAACTATTATAACACTATTATGAACAACAACTAGGATAGCTTTGTACTGGATTGAAGCTGGAATGGAGTGCAATCCGCATGCTCAGCGAACTCCGTCCAACTTCGATTTCATGCAGCGGCCGCCGCGTGATCAGCGAACCCCGTTCCTTTTCGTTTAAGTCCGGTCATCACCTCCCGGAACTTCCGGAATCTGGGCTTCCAGATTATTCCTTGACGTCTTCTGTAAATTGTATCTGGAATATGAACTGGTCCAAAAGTATTTAAAAAAAATCCGGAAAAAAGGGGCTTTTGAACTTCCAGATTTCCGGATTTTTTAAGTATCGCAGAAGAAATTCAAAAAAATCAGAAAATCTGGGAACCCAGATTCCGGAAGGTCAAGACTCACCTTTACATGCAGTGGCGCCGCGTGATCGGCGACCCCCGTCCTGTTTCGTTGATAAATGCTTACTTAAATACCGATCTAAATTACCCAATAAATAAAGAAAATAACATTGAAAGAGGAGAAGAAAAAAACAAAAGGAAAAGTAGGAAAACCTTGCAGCCGTCTCCTAAAATAAAAAAAATAAACAAAAATCTTTCTCAATGGTGGTCTGTTAAAAAAGTGTTTCATCCGTGCCTTGACATTGGTAGGTATTTTTATTTTTATTCATTGATCAACTGACAAAGCTTATATACTTTCCAGCAAAAAGAAAGTCTGAAGGACTTGTGCCGCAGTTCACTAATACCAAATGTAATCAATAAATAAATACCAAACTTAACATGTCACAATTGCCCACCTAGCCTTTCTTTGTCCAGATAACAAAAAAACAAGTAAGACAACAAACAACTGAAATCCGCACTAATAACTCTTCCTAAGTTCCATTCCCTCGCCCTTTAATACGTACCGGTTAAAAGTAAATGTTCGATTTTAAACCAATATATGGTAACATATTCGCTATTGCCAGTCGGCAACAGGAAATAAAACAAATCAAGCGGGTAAAAAGTGTTTCTGGACCATTGTTATCGCGCAACATCGTGAACTGAATATTTTAGACATGTTTTGCTTGTTGGCTACCGTGGTTATTGACGCGAAAGTATTTTGATTTGTTCAAATGCCGTTTTTTTTTTTTGGGGGGGGCGGTATCTGATATTACGACCTTATAAAGTGGAGAGTAGGCTAAGAGAACAGGAGGTGCAAGATTGGCAGTGTAGGCTTGCTGCTTCGGATTCCCTGAGGTTTCATGCTGCAGCCAAGGAGACATGGGGGGAACAAATTTATTTTAAGGTGGGAATTCCATTAGACCAAATTCAACTTATAATTAGCCTGAGGGCAGATTGTTTTCCGGTAGGAATAAGAAGGAAATATTTGGGTAAGGTTAGAGTGCTCCGTGGTCCTTACTTCTGCCGATGTGTGGTAAAATGAATGAATGTATTTTCCGTTTAATGTGTGAGTGTCAGGAGTTAAAGGACCTGAGGAAGGAAATATTTGGGGAAATGATTTGGGAGGAGGAAATATTTAAACAAATTTTGAAAAGTAGAAGTTTTAGAGATATTAGAAATTTGGGAAGATTCCTAAAGGTAGCCATGATTCACAGGGAAAGTTTTTTGTAAATAGTGGTTGAGGTTATGGTTTCGTTTTTGTGCTGTTTTGTTGTTTCCATGGCCCTTTGTGCTTTTCCGGAAATGAATCTTATCTATCTTATCTTATTGTTGTCGACCTTAGTCTGTTGTGATTTTGAACACGTTATGCATTAAATGTTATGCATAACAAGCGTTGCCAGGAAGAACAGAAAAACTTCCGCTAAAGCATCTGCTGACTTTTCCCAGGACAAACAAAAAAGTCAGCAGATGCTTTTTCGGCCGTTTTTCGGCTCTTCCTGTCAATGCTATTGCTTGGTATGTATAATGTTTGATGCATTTTCTGTATCACGACAGATTACATCCCAAGTGTTGTCTGTTGAAACTGCGCATCCTTGTCTTATCTCTTATGAAACTTCCGACAGTGCAGTACGGAATTAAACATCCGTTGTTTTTGCTCTATACCAACTTGCCTTCATGTTACTTGCAGAGGCATTACCAGCCAAAATGTTTGGGGGGGGGGCGAGGCATTTACCGACTATTACGACTGTTTTCAACCAAAAACGACAGTTTTGAAAAATTGGCTGAGTTTCATTAAAAACGATTGTTTTGACGAAAAAAACACTAATTTTCAGAAAAATCGAATATTTTCATGACAAATATCAACTGTTTTGACAAAAAATCGCGACTCGGTTATTTTTTACCGACTAGCCGACAACATTGGGGAGGGGGGGGGCGTCTCCCCCCCCCCCCCACAGTCGTGACGCCCCTGGTTACTTGATACCACCAAACTTTTTATGGGCGATGCCTAGTTTATACAATATTTTACATTTTATCCATATTTTTCTTTTAAAATAACAATTCAATGCATATTAGAGGGTAGGTTTGTATAAAGCAAGCTGGGCACTGCATGAGGATTAAGAAGTCCAATTTGGGATGTGGAATTTAGAACTCCATTGTTCTGCTTTAAACCAACTCTGGATCATGTTGAGTGTTACCTCCAAACATTTTATTCGCGATGCTTTAACATTTTTTTCGAAAAAATGCTGTTAGCAACTGCACATTTATTCACTTCTTATCTGGTTTGTCAATAGCAGAGTAAGACTCGTTTCTCGCCGCCTATCCCCCTTTCTATGTGGTCCCGAGACACCGGTATTCTTAAATCCCTTCAGTGAGCATAAAAACCATCAGTGAATAATTAACAGTGGTATAACTTGTAAAGAATTCATACCTGTCTCATCTCTTTTTTTGTTGTCTTTGGCGCGGGATTCGTTGCTATGCGGGATAAGAAACTTGAAGTCAGAAACGGTACACATAGAGACATGTTTTTCGGCTTGTCAATTCTTTTTCTTCTCTTATTCGTTGTCCTGGATCTTGCATGGAATGGAGTGAAAAGCAAAAAAATTAGTTTACGTACGGTTATCTACTTCAAATACACAATTAACTCCTTGCATTTATGCGTTCCAGAACTCAGTGAACACTTTTCTCGTTCTTTTTTGCTCTCATAAAATCTTATTAATCTGTAATGTTGCCTTCGTCGATTCTTTTCATTTCCACGGTGCTGGATGGCTCTCTATATTTGTATTTTCGCGGCTACTGCAGTTCCATTTTGTTTGCAGAGAACTCGAGATGGCATGAGGAGCGTCCCTGCCTTCGCGGAGTGCTGGGCTAGGATTGGGTGTTAACTTTTCTGCTGCGCCAATAAAATGACTTCTCATGCGACTGTAATGGCATCTACTGGCACATACTGGTGCAAGGAACTACGTGTTTGCATCTCTTTCCGCTTGATTGCAAGTGCGCAGCATTCTGGCATCTTCGGTGAGGTGATGCTTCGTTTCCACGAGTTCGCTTCTAGCATTTTGGAAAGCTGGGATTTCACTTACAAAGGTTGACTTTTGGCGTTGTTGGTGTTGCTGGTGTGAAGACTTTGCTGTCTAGTGGGAGGTGCCAAGGCCAACAAGAGATATAGGATCATGTGTTGGTACGCCAAGGGGTTAATCCGAAAGCTGGACAAGTCTGGGACGCATCTTGACTTGTAGCGGAGGCATCATTCAGTAAGTCTCAGGGGGAGGATCAGTTTTGGGAATTCATTCTAGATTTGCTCAGAATTTAATTACTAGCCTAATTGTGGGTTAAATCTCGGGTTAAATTTCAAGTATTGTCCGAATATACCCTCGAATATACCTTAAAGTGACGACATTACTTTGAGATTTGCCTTTTGAAAGCTAGGGGCACAGCACCAAGATGAAGCTAAGATGGCGAAGAAGAAAGCGAGAGTTTAATGATTTTCACGAATAACGAAGGCTTGACAAATAAAACATTTCAACAGTCTTGTTCTTGTCACAGTCTCCTTCTTGACTAGAGTCTTCTCTCTAGAGTCTTCTCTTATCTAGAGTATAGTCTTCTTGACTATACATATATAAAGAGTCGATAGCCTACCTTGGTTGCATGAAAGACCGATTGGGCCAGGTCAGTCAAATTAATTCTTCACTCTGAATTGCTCCATAATCTACTAACTTTTGCAAAAGGAAAAAAATAATAAAATCGCATTATGCAGAAATTTCAGTGACGAATCCGTCACCACAATCGGATCTGAAACGGCGATCCGTGTTGACTTTAGCCGAAAATGCTAATCCGTGATTTTGCTCCAGTCCGAGTAGCCTTACACTTCAGTTTCGGATTGTCCAGCTATTGAAGCATACCTCTGCATAGCCTACCCTTCTGGTTTGGTTTTGTCTTTTAGCCTTTTAGAAAAACCCCGACATTGGATTGAAATAGAAACTTTTTTTTTTATATTTTGCATAAATTTGCAAAAAGTTTGATACATGGATTAAGAAAGAGTAAGATTCTATTTTCATTTATTTTCTTGTTTTGTTTTGCAGCCTGTTTTGCCTTGGCTTGGATTTCTTCATTCACTATCGAATTATGGATTTAGTCGGATTCCCCGTTTTCTTTCTCACCGAAACCTTCCAGCCTTTTAAAGAATTCCTCGGGCATGGATGCATGAGAAACCTTCGTGTGAAATCCTAAAATCCGCTATCTGATTTTCAGTTAGGCCGTTTCGCTGCGCTTGTAATTTATGCCTAACCTTCCTGCTCTAATTTTGTCCAGCCTTTTAGAAAATGTCCTTCATTACCGACTATGGATTTGAATCCCAGTGAGATACTGTGGAATTAAAATCTGGCATCTGATTACTGAAAATCTGAATTTTCGGTCATTTCGCTGTGGTTATTTAAGGTTATTTAAAGGTTAACAGAATAGGGCTAAGATGCGACAGTCTGATTACCCATCATATTGTTACTTAATTGGGCTAGAAGAACCGACAAAAACGCGTTACTTCGTTGCTTTGTTATCCACGATTCTTGAATTTTAGCTGACGTAATTTCTCTTCCGTAACTGTTGTACCTCTAGACGGACGTAGCTCTATGTTTGAAATGTTTAGCAACTACAGCGGCAGCCTATTGCCGTAATAACAAGTCATGGCGGATTTACACTCTTCAAGCCAGGAAGATGAAAATAACATGAGAAATGAAAGTGACCAGGAAGAACTTGGCATTCGCCATGAAGGAAGAACATGACCAGTTGAAAAATCGAACTTGCTAATCAACTTGGTGGAATGCTGGCCAAATTCTCTGTTGACTGTGTCCTTCCACAAAGGAAACCTATTCGGGGTAGCACGGAACAGAGGGCTATCTTCGGATGTGATTCTGCAATCTGGAATAGAAAATTTCAAAATCTTCGCTTTGTTAGCCATTGAAACACACGCTTTTGCAGACATTCAAATTTTCCGCGACTCGCCGTAAAGTTATTTGTCGTGCAACCAGCGGAGATTCCAAACGTCACTACTAGACTACGCGACGTAAAACACAAAAATCCCTTATCTGAGTCAAAATAATTCAGTGTGTTCAAATCAAACGTATAAAAATAAGTTGGCTTTTCAGTTAAACTTTAAAATTTAAGTTATGCTTACCCTCCCCGCTCGGATTTTGTCGAGGGGTTGTCCATTCTCGATTTTAGTACGAAGCAAGTGACCGGTGCCGTTGTACCAGGCCAGTGTAGGCATCGGTTTACACCAGCCGGCACCGATTGTCACGTGTTAGAATATCAGAATCAGCATCTTTAGAACCATTTGAAAGATGAATCGCCTAATTTATCTCCGGCGCTGATGCGGGCACCGCTGGTTTTGGCCGGTTCCAGTCGGTGCCGGGAAAGGGTGTACATCAGGTGCCGAGGAGTGGGTAACCCCTCGGATTTTGTCCAGCCTTTGAGAAAATTTCATTCTTTGCCGACCATGGATTTGAATCCCAGTGAGAAACCGTGGCAGTAAATAAAATTCTAGATTCAGTCTGAATTTTCAGTTATTTCTCTCCAGTTGAATTTGTGATTACCCTCCCCTCTCGGATTTTGTCGAGGGGTTGTCCACTCGTGATTTTATCGTACAGCAAGTGTGGTGGTGCCAGGCCTACACCAGCCGCACCAGTTGTCACGTGTTTGAACATCAAAATCAGCATGTTTAGAAGACTTTGAAAGATGAATCGCCTAATTTGTGGCCGGCACCGCCTGTTTTGGCCGATTCCAGCCTGTGCGGAAAATGGTGTACAGCAGGTACCGAGGAGTGGGTAAAGCCTCGGATTTTGTCTAGCCTTTGAGAAAATTTCAATCTCTGCCGACAGTCGATTTGAACCACACTGAGAAACCTTGGCTTGAAATCCTAGAATCTGCGATTTCCTCTCACCGGATTTTCGCTCCGGTCGGAATTTATGCCTATCCTTCCAGCGAATTATGTTCCGCGCAAAACCGAATTGCTTTATCCTCTGCAATTAATGTCAGTCTTGCTATACCCGATTAGAAAGAATCGCCTCTCCGGAGAGCTGGGAACGTGAAGGAGAGCTCCGATAAGAAAAGCTATCCGTCAACTGCCCGACAGTGTTGAGAAGGTTCCAGAATTCCGGAAAAACGGGTAAGCAGGATAGGAAAAATGGATGAAGACGGTCGGATCAGCATATCTGTGGCTTGTGAGACGTGTGTGTGTGTAGGGGGGGGGGGGGGTAGACGGGCCACGATGTTGGTTATATAGGAATTAAAAGCCGAAGGGCGGGCTAGGATTATTAAGTCCACGTTTCGACACGGCCTGTAGATTACCCAGAGTCGGACTTACCTGCGAAGGAGGTTCCTCGGGTAAGCTGTCCCTGCTACAAGTTGTTCAGCTCGCCCTGCCGCTGGAAGTTGGAGGATGACTTTGAGCCATGAATCCTATGTGTGGTTTTGGTTTAATTCAATACAGTTCATTTATTCCCAAAATTCTGATAACACAAAATGCACGGGATTGTCAAGTTACAATTTGGTTAATTCACATTAAAATTGCGGATAAAATAAGGCACAGATGAGTTCAAATAGCGTTCAGTGCTGTGAGCGGGCGGGTTCATTAGCTGAGCTTTTTTAGCTGCCCTTGAGATACTCCTTGTTGGGCGAGTATCCATTCTTTTCTCATCTTCGGGTGGCAGGATCTCACGGTGCATTTAGAGTGAATCCAACCTCATCCCTTGGCAGAGCTGCTCCCGAGTCTAGCGTGCGTGTCCGACTCCAAGGCGAGTCAGAGATCAAAGTCACGCTCACGATTCGATACAAGTCCGAGTCCTCGATAAATCCCCTAAGATGATACGATCAATCGAGACCGAGTCACTCCGGACTCTTAACAAAATGTTTGTTGTTAAGTTCCGGTGCTTGGCTGATCTGCTTGGTCGCCGAAGACGTCTGTGTGATTTTAAATTCACCGGGCCTGGAGTTGGCTGGATTTCGAGACGGAAAGTAAGTATACCTTCAGCCCAGGCTGACTGCGAATCATATTTGATAGTGCAAAAGAACTTGTGGTTTTCCACAAAATTTTTGAAATTTTTTCCAAAAGTTCGTATTTCCAACTTGAGCGGCTTTGCACCTGAAGAGGACCCTTGCCAAGAAGGGTCGAAATACAGCTCTAATAATGTTCAGCTGACGTATCCGTTTTGCACTATCAAATATGAGACGGAAAGTGTTTCTAAGTCCTGCTCCATAAGTGACGAAAACGAGTCGAGTCCGTAAAAAAGGTGTCTCGAGGCAAGTCCGAGATCACCAGCTCTGTCCCGCGGCTAGAGAAACCTACTTGTCATTGCCGAATTTCCGGGGTATTGAGCCATGTCTCTTTGGAGTCCCCATCGTTTTTGGGATCCCAAAACGTAAGTGTGGGGATACCTATGATTTCGTAAAAGCTGTCCGTCCGTCTGTCAGCGCGATAACTCTCGAAGGGGTTGAGATATTTTATTCAAACTTGGCATGCGGACTCTTTGCGTAAACGTACAGATCAGGTTTGAAGGTGGGCCTTATAGTCCTACATTTAGGGGTGGGGGAGGGGTTTCAAATTTCGGCATTTTTTTTTTTTTTTTTAAAGCTAATGAGATAGTCGATTTAGGGGTAAGAGACATGCTGAATCCGAATATGAAAGTTATTTTCTTGCCAGAGAAGTAGTTGGCCTGGAATCCGGCCACAACCGGAAATTTAGCATGAAGTTTTAAAACCCACTGATATAGTCTATAGAGGGTGAGGAGGTATGCTGTTGCAGCTTTCGAACATACTAAAGATCAGTTAGAGATTCGGTATCGGGGTAAGGAGACATGCTGAATGCAGTTTTGAACTTTATTTCCTTAACGGATAAGCTGGCAAAATTTGCCAAAACCCGGAAATTTGGATCGAAAGGTTCGACTCTCAGTGTCACCATCTCTTTTGCTCTGCATGCAGTTCGCCGAGAGCAGCCTACTGCTAAAAGGAGGAATTTGGTTAAGTCGTCAAGTTGGTCTGAATTCCATTACAGATGAGATGTTGGAGTAAACATGCAGGCTGAATCCATATCTGAACTTGGCTATAGGCTATTGCCAAATGTTAAAGGGGTTTGGCGAAGACCGGAAATCTACAAGATATGCTTGTCTGGATCAAGTAGTCCAAGAAATATTCAATATTTCGGATCCCATCGAAACCTTTGGTCTTGTTTTCCAGTGAGGGATGGGGCAAGTCCCTTCTTCATCAGGTTTTGTTCACATTTGATGGTGCAAAACGGATAAGTCAGCTACATTTTATTCGAGCTATATATTTGTATGATTAGCAGTCAGCTTGGGCTGAAGGATCAAGTTTTGTTCATATCTGCGGATCACGTGTCCAAACCAGGCCAGTCAGCGCTGCTTGGAGTGTGTTCCACCCTTCTAACAGTAGTAACTATTATTTAATTTTTCCGTTCAACCTCATGAAAAGTTACTACGCGTTCCAGCATTATCGAAATAGTAACTATTTGCTTACCACGCTCGGAGGCGTGGTAACTACGATCTCTTTGACTTGATTGGCTCGATTAGCCCGTGGCACGATATTTTGCCGAAAATAGAAAATTTCATTCCAGCCTTGACGCCAAGAAGCCAGAATCCGTGACGTCGTACGTAGTAACCACGTTAAGAAGGGTGGAAAGCGCTCTTGACCAACGATTTGGTTTCAAAAGACTGGGAGATGTTCCGGATGTTATGGTTTCGCTGAACCATTCTTCATCCGCGGAATTCTTGAAGGTTTTCACACTTTCCGCCCCGATCAAAGATCTTACACCTTAGCAGTGGAATGACCGGGAACTCTTATACGCCCGCGGGTCAAAATAATAGGCGCTGTTTAGTGGTAGGTCTTGGTTAAAATAATCTCACTGAGACATTCGATCGATCGTTTATTGTCGTCAAACTACATGTGCTGTTTGATGTTTTTCTCCGCAAGTCAGAAGACGGATCAAGAATGCAGCTAATATGTGTGCAAGCACATATTCGTTCCCACTTTGATGTTTATGTTCCAGTATTTTGTATTAGTTAAATACGTTAAGACCAAGTCAGCTGTTATTTAATCAATAGGAATTCCTCTGAGGAAGATGTTTTTTCTGCAGATCAGAAGAAAGATCAAGAAAGCAGATAACATGTTCAGTGCTTCGTCTTTTTTATTTCCATTTTCCCAAAATAATAATTTTTTCCCCTAAAACTCCCTTTTCTGTGTTCATTTCCCCCTAGATTTTACCCTAGAAAATTACCTTAAATTACCTTAAATAAGGTGGTGTGATCGTCCTGTAGAGTCTCTCGCTGGTTGGCGGCTTGATTGTTACATTGTTGTTGTTACATCGACTCACTGGTTTCCCAGTGCAGCCGAATTCAGCATTTCGCCAGTCCTCGTCCACACCCTTTTTAAAGCCGTCCAGGGTAGCAGCGTTGGTAGTTTTTTCGGAAAGACTGTTCTGAGGAAAAACTGTGCCGCTCGCGTCGTTTACAGCTGGTCAATTGGAGCTTCTTGGAATGGCCTCTCGTCAACTTCGATTGGGAGCTGTCGAATACCCCAGGGATAATGCTGTTGTGCCGTATATTTCCCACGAGATAGTCATACTTAGAACTTCACAGAAGTTTCCTTTTGAACATTTTTAGGCCACATTTAAGGTTCCATAGTTCAAGGTTGGATACCCCTCCTGTTCCGTGGTAGTGTGAGCTATGCTAGGATAGCCTAGGAGTAATAATTGTTCTTCTACAATAATTGATACTGGTGAACTGGGGAGAAGCACTCTGAGAGTCCTGGGATACCGAATCACCGTTCATGTCTGATAGGAAACAATTTCTGAAACGCAACTTTTCTAACCTTCTCAAACAGGAAAGTCCGCGTTTCTTTACTTTAAATTTACCGCCTGCCCGAAAAATTGTGAGAGCCGTTGCCGGGAATCAGATTTATAATTCACGTTTGAGTCGGTTAAAAAGACCAGAAAGCGAACTTAATTTGACCACAGGATAATCGCAAGTTGTTAAAACAAACCTACAATACCGTGAAAATTGTTCTTTTCTCCTATGGACTACCCTGAATCCCTAGATTGAAAAGAAGTATCCCTGAAAAGTCCATTTTACCGTAAAATCGGTTAATCTCCCTAAATGTGGGAGCACTGAATATGTTTGAAGTAGTTATTCGTTCCCACTGTTAAAGCACCTTTCTCACTGTTTATGTTCGCTAAATACTTTTTTTTTCGTTAATTATTTTTTGATAGTTGAATACTTTACCCGTTTGCACACTTTCACCCCAAATAGCGTGGGGGGGGGGGGGGGGGGCGAAGATCTGGCGAAAGCATACCGATATTTTTTATCGTCAGGATTTTGTACAAAAACCCTTTTCTAATGATCGTATTCTGCTTTGAAATCTACTTGTCCGCAAAAACAAATAGAATCAATATCTTAACATGAGATTTTGTTCCAACTTTCTGGTAAAATCCATAGAAAGATGTCTGAATGAGTTCCGTCGGGACAGTTTTGCCTAAAATAGGCTTTAATCGGGCGTGAAACACCAACAGAACTACACCGACATTTATGTCGATGCCTTTCGGCACAAAAGCAGCTTTTGACAAAGCCCTGTTCTCTCATCTCTGTTTTAGTCAGCTTCTCGGCAACGTAAATAGAAGTCCTATCGCACTAAGCCTAATTTTTCAGCGTCAGACATCTAATCACACCGATAGGAGTACTTCTGAGCAAATCCGTCGGCACAGTTTGTCCAGAATAAGTTCTTGCCCGTCACGAAGCGCGAAAAAAATGTTCTCTGTGAGATTCTGTTCTCTGAGTCAAGGCGCGACATTTACGTGAATTAGCGTTCGAGATTTGGAGTTTGCGCTAGGCAAAAAACTAAATTTCGACAGGACGTGGGGTAGTTTAATTTTGCTATAAAAAAGACCAACCTGAAAAATATAGCCTGAGGCTCCTTTCTTGGTATTGTCTATTCATTATTTTCGTTGACTGACGTTTGGGATTTTTTGGTTTACGCTGGATAATGGATCAATACGCTTGACAATTTAGCTTTTACTATTGAAAATAATTTCTGATATCAAGCCTAAAGTTCCTCACCATGACGATATTCCATCGGCACACTCGGAAATTTGTCTGCAAATTTTGGGCTCCCCCCCCCCCGACCCTAGGATGGTAGTTAGGCCCCTGACCCCAGGTGTAGGGGGGCAGTAAAGTTGCAAAGTTGCGCCTGGCAATTCGGAGCTCTCCTCTCATCTTACCTCTGTTGCGACATCAGAATCCCCAAACAGCCGAGAATTCTGATCTAGCAGAAGATATCTGGCTGACGAAAGTTATTTGAATTTTTTTATTGGCTTTGACAAATACAACCAGAATCCAAGAGCAGTGTGGAACCCGTGCAAATATATATATCTTATTACCCGTAGACTGCCTTTAAAAAAAATCCGTTTTCTTGTCATCGCTTGTCAATAGTTGCGTTTTTGCAGATATTGTTGTATCTGATACCACGGTCTAAAATCGTGTTCGCAGTTACCGTGGCATCCAATATCACGGTCAAAAGGCGTTTTTGCAGATATCGAAGTATCTGGCCAGTTACCGTAGTATCGGATATTCAGATACCAGGGTCCGACCGTGGTGGGAAAGACGTTTGGCACTTTCGTTTGTGATGGGTGGATATCAGTTTTTGGGATCCCAAAACGTAAGTGGAGGGATACCTATGACATCGCAAAAGTTGTCCGTCTGTTAACACGATAACTCTCGAAGGGAATGAGATATTTTGATGAAACTAGGTGTGAGGATTCTTTGGGTCAAGGGTAAGGTCAAGTTCGTAGATGGGCTATGTAGCCCTATATTTAGGGGTGGGGAGGGGATTCAGAATAAGGGGCAAACAAAATATTTTTAAACAGCTAATGTGATAGTCGAGTATGTTGTAAGAAGACATGCTGAACACGAGGGTGAAAACCATTTTTACGCCGGACAAGTAGTTCGTCCGGAATCCGGCAAAAACCGGAAAGTTGGTTAAAAGTAAAAGTTTCATTTGAAGTTGATTATATGTTCGGTTTAGGGGTAAGAAGACATGCTGAACAATTATGCGAAAAGTATTTTCTACCCGGACAACTAGTTCGCCCGGAATCCGGCCAAAACCGGAAAATTTGTTAAAAGCAAAAATTTTATTTGAAGTTGATTAGATGACAGACTTAGGGGTAAGAAAAGACGCTGATTCTGTATACAACAAAAAATTTTTCACCCGGACATATAACGCGTCCGGAATCCGGTTGTAACCGGATTTTTTTTATAAGTTGAAGTTTTAGGTAGTCCCAATCCCCTAGCTTTCCCTTGACTTTATGAAGCTGTCGACTCTGTTTATTGGTCTTTCTTTTTTTACTGCATCCTGAGACGCCAGAGTGAGAGTTCTTACTAATTCATAAGCTATTTTAAGCCTACGCAGAAGAGCTTCATCAACGAATTCCCAGGAGATTACGAACCGGAAATGGTGAGGAACTGGTAACACGAAGGAAGCGCAAATAGTAATATAATGTAAAAGACTATCTTTATGAACACGACCATAGGTTTCGATGGGATCCCAAACATTAAATATTTATTGGACTACTTGATCCAGACAAGCGAATCTTGTATATTCCGGTCTTCGCCAAACCCTTTACCATTTTGCTATAACCTATAACCAAGTTCAGATATGGATTCAGCATGCATGTTTACTCCAACGTCTCATCTCTAATCGAATTCAGACCAACTTGATCACTTGATCAAATTCCTCCTTTTAGCAGTATGTACGGTGAACTGCAAGCAGAGCAAAAGAGCTGGTGACAGTGCGAGGCGAACCCTTCGATCCAAATCTCCGGGTTTTGCCAAATTTTGCCAGCTTACCCGTCAAGAAATAAAGTTCAGACTGGATTCAGCATATCTCCTTACCCCGATAGCGAATCTCAAATCGATGTTTAGTATGTTCGAAAGCTGCCACAGCACATCTGCTCACACTATAGTCTATCGACTATGTTTGACAAGGCCAAAAGTTTCGATGGGATCCCAAAAATTTCATATCTGCTGCAGACAATTGGATCTTGTAGATATCCAGTCTTCGCCAGACTCCTTGAAAATTTTTACTATTGAAATTTAGAAACAGTTTAAAGCCAATGGCTAGTCATCTAAGAAAACCAAGTTCAGATATGGATTCAGCGTGTGTGTTTACCCATACACGCCAGATATACTTTGACGAAATTGATCAAAAATTCGAGCTGCCTTACTTCTGCCAAATTTTCGATTTCTGCCGGATTCTGAGCGAACTACTTGTCCGTTTAAAAAAAGCTGAGAAACGAATCGGGCATATCTCCTTACCCATATATCGAACCTCTTATCAACATATGATAAAACATTAGTTTTCAACGACTTTTCAGGTTTGGCCGGATTCCGGGCGAATTATTTTGTCCGGCGAGAAAAAAAATTACATATACGGAATCAGCATGCCTCCTTACCACTAGGTCGAACCTCTAATCAACTTCAGATAAAACTTTCACTTACAACAAATTTCCCGGTTTTAGCCGGATTCCGGGCGAACTAAATGTCCGGGTGGAAAATAGTTGTCAGATCGGATTCAGAATGTCTTCGTACGGTACCCCTCAATCGAACATCTAATCAGATTCAAATAAAACTTTTACTTTAATTGAAGTTTCCGGTTTTGACTGGATTTCGGGCGATCTACTTGTCCTGCGAAAAGATAATTCTCATATACGAGTTCAGCATGTCTCCTTCCCCTAGATTGAACCTCTAATCAACTCCAGATTAAACTTTGATTTTTCAAAAATTTTCCATTTTTTGCCGGATTCCGCGTGAAGGACTGGTCCGACTAGAAACTTATTTTCATATCGGATTTAGCATGTCTCCTTACCTCTAAATTGACTATCTCACTAGCCTTTAGAAATGTTATTTTTCGTCCCTTAATTTGAAGTCCCTTAATTTTAATTTCTACCTCTAAATATAGGGCTACAGAGCCCATCTTCAAACTTGACCCGTACTCTGACCCAAAGAGTCCTCGTGCCAAATTTGAACAAAATGTCTCAACTCCTTCGAGAGTTATCGTGCTAACAGACGGACAACTTTTACGAAATCATAGGTATCCCTACACATATGTTTTGGGTTTCCAAAAACTTCATGCTAAATCTCCGGTTGTGGCCGGATTCTGGGCCAACTACTTGTCCGGCAAGAAAATAATTTTCGTATTCAGATTCAGCGGGTCTCCTTCCCTAACTATCTTATTGGCGTTTAAATTTTTTTTGTTTTGTCTCTTGATTTGGAACCCCTCCCCCACCCTAAATGTAATGCTACAGAACTTCGACCTTGACCTGCAGTTTCACCCAAAGAGTCTTCTTGCCAAGTTTGAACAGAACATCTAAACCCCTTCGATGAGTTATCGTGCTAACAGGCAAATCATAGGTATCCTGTCACTTACTTTTGGGATCCCAACTTGGGATCCGATAAGTCATCGGATCGGTTGGCCATATAGAGAATTCGCCTCTTAATTTGAAACCCCTCCAGAGCCCATATACGAACTCGACCTTTCCCTTGATCCAAAGAATCCTCACACCAAGTTTCATCAAAATATCTCAATCCCTTCGAGAGTTATCGTGCTCACAGACGGACGGACAGACGGACAACTTTTGCGATGTCGTAGGCATATCCCTCCACTTACGTTTTGGGATCCCAAAAAACGCACATTCATCTTCAAGGTGCTACTCGCAGGTGGCTAACCCCTTAGCTCGCCAGCTGGATGTGGTTCGGCAACGAAATTAAGCAATCATCGTTTAGTAATTAGCAATGTAATATCAGTGATTCATGCCTCGCAATTTCTCTCCACTGTGAATTCACACTACCAGTTTCGCACAATCTTGATTTTGCCATCATTGTCTCTGATTGGCTTGTCCAGACGACGTGTAAGTACGGTACTTAAAGGACCCGTGGTACCTACAATGCCAATGCAACCTACTTCCGTAACTGCATTCATTAATTCTTAATTCTACTTCTAATTCTTCTTTAATTCTTGATTTAGTTCTTAATTTTTAGTTTTACATTTTGAACGCGCTAACGACACCCCGCTAATCTTTGCACTTGCCACGAGTCACTAGTTTCCATGCGCATTTTGCTTCTGACGAGTCGAGTATCACGAATCTTTAGTTTGTTTTCCCACAAGTTCGTTTTTCCAACTTCGGCGGCAATGAGCCTGAAGAGGACCCTTGCCAAGAAGGGCCGGAATGTAGCTGTAATAAAATTCAGCTGACGTATCCGTTTTCCACTATCAAATAGGAGTATCACGCCATTGATGCCTCGATTGATGCGTAAAACCGGTTTTAGCTAGAATCCAGTGGGTCTCGAAAAAGGCTTGAAACAGCCGAAACCGTGGATAATTCGTTAAGAGCAGAGCTTAGTTTCGCAGTATTCAGATAGTTTTGAATATTGGAACATAAACAGTAAATACTGCGAGGTGTGCTTTAATTTTGAAAAGAGTGTGCACGGGAAGACTATCCGGCTAGACAGCAGAAGCACGAACACAACTGGGAAAGGAAAATTAAAAATAAAAGGAGTCGTAAGGGCACTTGTTCCTGAGAAGGAAAATGGTGGAATTGTGTCAGGTTTCAGTTCTACCTTCAACCATGAGCATTTCTTCTGCCTAATGGTGGGTTTACACACTGCGTAAAATCCGAGCGTATTTTGAAATCCGAGCGTATTTTACGCACGTATTTGAGCTTGACAAGATTTCTAGCAATACGGACGTATTTAGATATAAAACGGACCGATTTCTCAAATCCGTCCGTACTGCTAGAGATCTTTCCAAGCCCAAATACGTGCGTAAAATACGCTCGGATTTTACGCAGTGTGTAAATGCACCATAAGCTAGCTCATGCTTGATATTGCTGAACGGACAAGCCAGCTTACATTTGTGTATAGTGATAGTTCGGCCATTCTTTTTTTTCCGGGCTAATTTCCTTTTTGAAACCCGATTTCATTGTTTCTAATTTCGCAGTATCACGCTGGCACTATTGCCTCTAAAATGAAAAGAACATGACCTGAATATTTTCGCATTTGAATACTCCTGTCAGGAATCTGATAAATCCAGTCAAATCCTGTCATCTAATTAGCGGGTGAACCGTCGGAGTTGTTTTCGAAAGCGGAGAAACAGCGACGCTGAAGTCATTTATCACACTGGCGCGAAATTCAAAATGGCTTTCTCATGCTAATACGCACGTTGGCAGAGTACATTATGGAAGCTTCGTTTTGAAATGAAATTTCTTCAGAATTGGAAGAGGCAATAATCTCTAATTAAATCTTCAGCGTTTGCTTCATATACGACCGAAGCTGACAAATGTACCAATTTATGATTACTCCCTAGTCATCATGGAACAAATTTAAAGTGGGTGCAAAAAAAATCTGTTCGTTCTCTCCTCTATATGTGTGGGAGCTGCACCGTTTCGCTTACATGAAAGTATAATAAATGAAGACTAAACTGCACTAACCGAGGTGTTGCCCATTCTCGATTTTAGAGTACAGTAAGTGCCCGGTGACCGATCGGTGCCGGCACCGGTTGCCACGTGTTAAAACATCAAAATAAGCATTTTTAGAAAAGGACCCGTCGTGTCTATAATGTCAATGCAACCTATTTCCGTAACTGGAGACACACATTTCATATGTTACATTCTAAGCCGCTAACGATTCTCCACTAATCTTTGCGCTTGCCACGATTTACAATTTTTTTATGCGCATTATGCTCCTGATACCGGTTCGCGTATCATGCCATTGGTGGGTAAAACCGGTTACCTGAATTTTGCCGAATTTCTGCTATAAAACAGTTGACCTGGGAAAAGGCTTAAAACAGCCAAAACCATAGATAATCTTTTTAAAAGCAGAGCCTATAGTTTTACAGTATTCAAATAATTTTGGATATCGGAATATAAACAGTAAATAGTGCGAGGTGTACTTTAAAAGTTGAGCCTGATAAAGATTTGATTTAATGTCTCCTTTCATTTCCTTCCTGTCTTGGCTCGAAACTTGTAGAAAAGATAGCCTACTTCATGCACGAAATCTTGGCTGGTAGGCTACTTAGGGGGACCGACAAGAGAGGAAAGTTTTGTGTCAAGAAGTACCTGAAGATGTGAATAGGATTAATGTGTCCAGGTTTTGAGACGGACTTTAAGAATCCTGGAGTCGCGGGAGTTTTATGGAAGTTTACAAATGCGATTAGCAAATGGGTTGGAAACCTGAAGGAAGTTAATTTATGTTCGTTTTTGTGTGGCCTACGTGGAAAGGAATTTACAGGTATCTAGAAATATCCAGGTATCTAGAAATGTGTATTGAATCCTTCACCTTTTAATTCAATAATTGCGATCGCAATTTCTGTCCGTCCGCCGGTCTGTCAGACGGGCGGTCGGGCCAGGTTTCTCTAGTTCGGGCACTTCCACTCAAGCTAGGGCGATGAAACTTCGCAGGTATATTAGGGACCCGACCAGATTAGCTTACAAATAACCACTTCCCCAATCTGACTTTCCCCAGATCCGGGAGCCCGGAAACTAGGAACAACGGTAGCAAAAGGGGAGCAAATGAGCGGATGTGCAAATGCGGTATCGGCAAATGCGGTAGATTTGAAATTGAAAATCTGAAACACTTGTTCTTCACACTTGTCAAGTTTCATGCATGTCCGATTACCCGTTCCTAAGTTATGTATGATTCTAGTTTCCAGATTCCCCATCCCTCCACTCCCCCCGCGATGGCTGGATCGGGGAAGTGATTATTTCCAAGTGAACCTGGTCGGTTCCCTCGTATGCCTTCCAAGTTTTATTGTCCCAGCCTATGTGGAAGCGTTTCAGGAAATTTCCGGTGCCCCCCTCCAGCCCCCCCCCCCACAGGTATCGAATCTGGTCCGGATTTGAAACTGATTATCCGAAACACTTGTTCTTGACACATGTCAAGTTTCACGCATGTCCGATTACCCTCTCCAAAGTTATGCATGTTAATAGTTTCCGGATTTGCAATCCCTCCACTCCCCCCACTATGACCGGATCTGGAAAGTGGTTATTTCCAAGTTAATCTGGTCGGTTCCCTGATATGCATGCCAAGTTTCGTTGTCCTAGCTTATGTGGAAGTGTTTCATGAGATTTGTTTAGTTTAAGTTCAGCGCAAAATAAATCTAGTTATTTTGCTCTGGTTAGCATTTGGCATCCGTTCTGACCACTTAGTCTTACTTTAATCTTTAAACCGTATCTCTTCCCGCATTTGCTTCTAAATACATGAGGTCGTAGCGCCGTGGTAGAGCGCTGGGACTACGCCACAGAGGTCCGCTGATCGATACCGCATTTGGGCAGCGCTCTTTTTGCTTCCTTTAGCTCCCCTTTTGCTACCGTTGTTCCTAGTTTCCGGACTCCCGGATCCGGGGAAAGTCGGATTGGGGAAGTGATTATTTGTAAGTTAATCTGGTCGGGTCCCTGATATGCCTGCAAAGTTTCATTGTCCTAGCTTGTTTGAAAGTCTCTAATCTATATCAACCCATACTAAGGTTCAACAACATATACCAACCCCTTCGACCTTCGATTGCTCTAGCTCTCTCCGAACGAATTTAAGCAAAGAATGACTCATCCACGAGCAGAGCTATACTAGTGTGAAGAAAGAATGACTCATCCACGCGTAGAGCTATACTAGTGTGAAGAAAGGGGTAGGGGTTTGACAAAAACTAGAAAAAGTGTTTCAAGAGATTTTGGGTGTCCCCTCCACCCCCCCCCCCCAAGTTATCGGATCCGATCCGGATTTGACAATGAACATCCAAGACAGTTGTTCGTGATACCTGTCAAGTATAATGCACGCCCGATTATCCGTTCCAAAGTTATGAATGTTACTAATTTCCGGATTCCCCATCTTGCCACTCCCCCATTGACGGTCGGATCGGGGAAGTGATTATTTTCAAGTTAATCCGGTTGGGTCCCTGATATGCGTGCCAAGTTTTATCGTCCTAGGTCATGTGGAAGTGCCCAAACTAGCAAAATGCGGAGAGACAGACAGACATTACGGTCGATGGCACTTGAGTAAGCTCAAGTGCCATAAAAATTGAAAGAATTTAACTTGAAACTTGAACTAGATGTAGAATTAGTTGTAAGCACATATTTTGAGGCCCGTGTCACTGAAATTTTGAAGTTTCTTAGAAACCTTCATACGCTACTGTATTTACTCTTCAACCCTTGAAATGTACATGCCATTCTGAACATGCTCCTCCGAGAACTTCAGTTTCTTACGATATTCTTCATCCATCCTAATGGCTTATGACTGCTATACTGATTCCTGGTCATATTGCTCCCGATGATGCTTTGCCATTATTTTAGTGGATGTAACTGATGTGGTGAAAATGAGGAGCAACTATTATCAGTCGACGTGAATGATTAGTACAACACACAACTGTATATATATCTTACAGTTTCTACAGTTTTCTATATATCTACAGTTCTAACGTGAATAATCAGTTACAGAAACCAGTTTAGACCCTTTTGAAGAATTCATCTCGGCGTTGCTCATAAATTATTCATTAGGTCTTCCTAGTTCTCACTGACCCTATTTGACACACCTTTTCATATTTGACAGTGCTAAACGGATAAATGAGCTGCATTTTATTAGAGCTATATTTCGGCCATTCTTCGCAAGGGTCCTCTTCAGGCTGGAGCCGCTCAAGAAAGCTCAAGCCGCTTCTTGAAAATGTGGCGGATTGATCAGCTGTCTCTTTTCTTTCTTCTCTGTCTTCTTGTGTCTCTTTTACTGGTCTGTTGAGAGCTTCGCTGAAAGTTCTCAGCAGATATTCAAGCAATGCATAAAACGGATACGTCAGCTACAATGCTTTGACAGCGATATTTCGGCCCTTCTTGGCAAGGGTCCTCGTCAGGCTGTCGAACGTCAGGGACGATGTTGAGGAAGGAGCGAACCTGCAATAAAAAACTGAAGCTTCTACCGACTATAAATATCCTATTCGGGGAAATACCAATTCTCAACCATTCTCAATGCATACAACGGATATGTCAGCTACGATGCTTTGACAACGATATTTCGGCCCTTCTTGGCAAGGGTTCTCGTCAGGCTGTCGAACGTCAGGAACAACGTTAGGGAACGAGCGAACCTACAATAAATAACTGAAGCTTCTACTGACTATAAATATCCTATTCGGGCAATTACTTTTAAATACCACTGTAGGGACAAAAAACTGGTGCTGAGATTTTCCAGCAGTATTGGTCCGAACTAGTGTTTTGGAAGTGAGTGATCTTTACCTTATAGGTGCGACCAAAGGAGTATTTTTATGTGACGACAAATTCAAATTATTCATCTTCGTTTTGAACAACATTTTTTGAATAAATTCTGTTGTATTCTCTTTGACTCATCTTCTAACATTAAGGAACCGTATTTCCACTGTAGGCTATGCCTTTTTACCACGTCGTCGTCGTCGTTTTGCTTTTACCGCTCCAGACACTAACAGATAAATCAACGCACTCTGATCTGGAATTGACGTGATGACCCTCATAAAATTTACCATGCTCGTTTCTCCCGATATAAAATTATTAAGGAAAAACATAAAATGTTCGAAAAAAGGTTGGTTCGATCACCTCTAGGAATTTGGGTTGGGAGAAAACTGTTTCGTTTGAACGATGTGATTAACCCATGGAACAAGTCGCCATGCAGAACGTCCCCTTACAACAAGACCTAAGGTTTCGATAGGATCCCAAAAATCTAACATTTGATCCAGACAACTGGGTCTTGTCTTCGCCAGATCCAGTCTTCGCCAGGCTAATCATCTGAGAAAACTAATTTCAGATATACACCCTTCTCATCCATATCTATTTTGACGATACTGACCGAAACTTCCTGCTTTACTTCTGCGAAATTTCCGGTTTCGGCCGAATTCCGAGCGAACTACTTGTACAGCAAAAAAAGAAAACTCTGAAACAAATTCAGCGTATCTCCTTATCCCTATAAAGGACATCTAATCAACTTCAAATAAAACTTTAACTTACAAACAAATTTCCCGGGTGAAAAATGATTGTCATATACAGACTCAGCGTCTCTTTTTAGCCCTAAATCTGTCAACTAATCAACTTCAAATAAAACTTTTGCTTTTAATGAATTTTCCGGTTTTGGCTGGATTCCGGGCGAACTATTTGTCCGGGTAGAAAAGGCTTTTCATATATGTGTTCAGCATGTCTTCTTACTCCTAAATCGAACATCTAATAAACTTCAAATGAAACTTTTAATTTTAACCAAGTTTCCTGTTTTTCCCGGATTCCGGACGAACTACTTGTGCGGAAATGGTTTTCATCATCGTGGTCAGCCTGTCTTCTTCCCCAAAATCAAACGTCTAATATACTTCAAATAAAACTTTTACTTGGTTTTTGCCGGATTCCGGACGAACTACTTGCCCGGCGAGAAAATAGTTTTCATCATCGTGCTCAGCATGTCTTCTTACTCCATAATCGACTATCAAAATATGTCATTCCCTTCGAGAGTTATCGTGCTGACAGACGGACAACTTTTGCGATGTCATAGGTATCCCTTCACTTACGTTTTGAGATCCCGAAAACGGCGTCACGGCAAAACGTCACGATGACAAAAAATACTTGATCCCTTTCGAAGGACACATTGGGAGAATGTACCTCGGGTCTGCGCGTTTAAGAATGAATGGAGCGGTCGCGAAGTAGGTTGCATTAGTAATATAGGTAAAAAAAAGATAATTTAAACAAGAATCGAACGTCAGGATTATTGTGATCCGCTGTGTTTGGGGGGGGGGGGGCTAAAAATAGGGTGTCCATAAGGCAGGTAGGCACCTGCCTATTTTTTAATATCTGGCGTTAGATTTTTGAGAAAATCAAACTCAGTGAGAGGTCGTCATGGGGTTGAGAATGTACCGTGTGGAATCGACAGATTTCATACGTTACATTTCGTACGCTGAAATTTCATCCGATTCTTTTTATGGGGAGAAATGGATAGATATTACCAAATAATGTCTATCTGGTGTATTGCCAAATGCCATCATAAACTTAAACATCCATCCACATATGCCTTTCGCTGGTTTTGCTGTGACATTGGGTAACTTACGAACGGATTGATGTGATCTTGGATACCTAACGAACGGATTGAGATGGAAGTTTATGTAGGCTTTAGGTCAAGAGCGAGATTGAATCCATAATTTGAATTCGTAGAAAGGCTTCGAACCACAACAGTTCTGAGGTGGGGGAATGGCTTGGATTGGACTTAGGGACGGAATACCGATCAGAACGATCTGAGTGTCGATATAGATGTACCAGAACATGTTGAATCAGGAGGCACTATTAGTTGCGCTATAAGTTGTCCTTACAGCATAGTCCACATACCTTCAGCGGTGCATCTTGATAAGGGGTTGTACTGTCATAGGCCGAATCGCCAAGTTTGTTTCTGGATGAATGCCCAATCTGTTTGGGATCCGACCGGAATCTTTGGTCTCGTTTGTACTGGTCAATCCATTTTTTAAGCGGTCTTGAGCCAGATGTCACTCAGCATTGAGCAAGACAAGGTAGACGCAAGGTTTGATAGAAGATGCATTTTCGTATCCTTATCTTTTCTTACACAGGTGTCAGCAATCCTTTCCAAGTTGTCGCATATCCATCCAGAAATCATTGGCCTGCTGTAACATGGTCATCAATCATTCCGGAATTAAGGTTCCCACCGGAACGATTTGCGGATCTTTTGGCCTCGCGTCAAACTCCAATTTGTGGGAATAAAAAGTTCCATTCTGCCATGTCTGGGATTATAGTTGACAGTTTCCGTTCGCAGGGCAATCAGGACTGTTTAGACATGTCGTCGATTGTCACAACAACTTAATTGAATGAGTGATTTTATTTCCCTCAAAAGCCCAAGGGCTGGAGAAACAAAAATACAAACAAAAACAAACTGTAAACACCAAACTCAAACCAATATATCTTCATTTCTTACCCAAAACCGATGCTGCATAGCCTGCTTGAGAAACCTTCCGAATCGACAAAGGTCGCCACGAATTTTCTTTCCCCCCTTTTTTTTTTACCAAACCTTCCTCTTCTATCGTTTATCGCCGAGATATATTTCTTGTCAAATCTCGTGACTCCACGACCACTAAATGAACAAGACCAAAGGTGTCGATGGGATCCCAAAAATCTAACATTTGATTCAGACAATCGGGTCTAGTCTATGCGAGATCCAGTCTTCGCCAGGCTAATCATTAGAGAAAACCAAGTTCAGATATTCCTCTATAAGCCATATCTATTTTGACGATACTGACCCGAGACTTCCTGCTTTACTTCTGTTCCCGGTTTCACCCGAATTCCTAGCGAACTACTAGTCGAGCAAAAAAAAAAATCAGAAACAAATCCAACGTATCTCCTTATCCCTATAAAGAGCATCTAATCAACTTTGAATAAAAGTTTGACTTAAAAAAAAATTCCGGTTAAAACCGGATTCCAAACTAATTATATGTCCGAGTTAAAAATGATTGTCATATACAGACTCAGCCTCTCTTCTTACCCCTTAATCTGTCATCTAATCGAACTTTTGCTTTTAAAAAGTTTTCCGGCTTTGGCCGGATTCCCGGAGAACTAGTTGTCCGGCGAGAAAATGGTTTTCACCATCGTGTTTAGCATGTCTTTTTACCTCTAAATTGAACATTCAATCAACTTCAAATGAAACTTTTACTTTTAACCAACTTTCCGGGTTTCGCCGGATTCCAGACGAACTACTAGTTCGGCAAAAAAATGATTTTCACCATCGTGTTTAGCATATCTTCTTACCTCGAACTCGACCATTTAATCAACTTCAAATAAAACTTTGACTTTTAACCAACTTTCCGGTTTTTGCCGGATTCCGGACGAACTACTTGTCCGGCGAGAAAATGGTTTTCACTATCGTGCTCAGCATGCCTTGTTACCCCAGAACTGACTATCACATTAGCTGTTTAAACTATTTTGTTTGTCCCTTAATTTGAACCCCCTCCCCCACCCCTAAATGTAGAGCTACATAGCCCATCTACGAACTTGACCTTATCCCTTGACCCAATGAATCCTCACACCAAGTTTCATCAAAATATCTCATTCCCTTCGAGAGTTATCGTGCTGACAGACGGACGAACAGACAGACAGACGGACAGACGGACAACTTTTACGATGTCATAGGTATCCCTCCACTTACGTTTTGGGATCCCAAAAATACCATACCATTTTCAGATAAATGAGAAAATGAAGGACCAGAACTCCATGTGGATATAATAATATACTAAAAGAAATAATAATATATCTTTTTCTTTCCCCTAATGAGAAAAATTCGGACCGCAAAATGGTCAATGTGTTTAATTCACAACCCTTCTGACGAAAATCTGGTTAGTTAGAGGTGAAAATAAGAGACTAGTCGGTTGCTGCAGACATGAAGAATAATTTAACAAATTACTTTGATTCCCAACAACTGAAAAATATGACACAGTAGCTAAGAAAACAAGAAGAACTACGCGGAACATCACAGGGCGTTACCCCTACAAACAGTTTGTCACAGTAGAGCCCTGGAGAAGAAAAGTCGAGAGTAAATCAGACTATTAGTTATTTAACATTATGCGTTTGACATGCCACGGTCTTTTCTTCTCAGTGCGTAGCGGCAAAGAGGGAAGTAGACGGGCTTCAACTCGAAGTTCAGCAAGTAGCTCAGTTTTGTTGGGGTATCCATAGTCGGTGCATGGGACCAACGCCGGAGGTTCTGTTGGCTTATTTGTTCTTTGTACTAGTCTGGTATCGCTAGAGTCCAACCGATATTTCCGGAGACGTCCGGCACTCCCTTTGAACTCCGCACATTCAGTTCGGATACGACCCAGACTTCAAAACCGAGTTCAAAATTGTACATCTAGGGCATTTTGCAGTCGTATCGACCTAGTTTTCGCCCTGTGGCTCAACTTCTTAGGTGGTTAAAAAAGAATATAAATCAAAATAAAAGCCTACTGATTTATATCGGGTTACAAGTTGATTTATAATCAGCTCGGTTCGTCTGGGCTGATCTTTATTCTACCTACCCCAGTTGTTCGAACAGCGATAGCCGTAGTATAATAAACTACGTTCCCGCTGAATTCACACCAGCTTCTCCAGGCTTGCCCCGCCTCTCATTCTGAACGGATGGTCGGCCTCTTTCCACAAAACCTTTTACTGGTTTCTTTCAAAGATACTGAGAGGTTTCTTTTAGTACTTCTCGAGAATCAGAGTAATGAACATCTAAATGTGCGTCTAGGTTTATCAGCAGTTAACAAACCATGCTTCACCTTTATAATCATGGTTAAAGGAATTGAATCGTTGTGTGTAGCTACCGTGAAATTATAAACCTGACGAATAATTAAGTTCAGAGAAAATGTTGGTCTCGCCAGGAATCGAACCTGGGAAGTCGGTCAAGCCTGGGCAATACCCAGTGCTTCGATCCGCCTCTGAAACTCTTCAGACGCGTTCTCGGCCCCGGAAAGGAATCCGGACTTGCCCGAAAGTCCACGGGACAGGACCGGATGAAGGCTCGGATTCCGATGATAGTTTGTGCAGTGGGCCCCCAGATTCCGGTGTTGTTAGTGAGCATCAGAGTGAAAATGTTCCCAGTTTCTCCGACATTGTGCCTGAGGTGTTCGAAAAGAAGGAGATAATGAAAAGCGAACCGACAGAAACAAGAGCACAAATGCTAAAAAGAGAAAGAGCGGAAAAACTAATCGCTGAGAAACTAAAAGAAGACGCGAAACGAGCAACGATAAGACAGCATTATTACCCAGAAGGGGGCTGGGGGTGGGTGATTACAGTCGCTGGGATGTGTAGTTATTTTTTAGTGGAGGGGGTGTCAATGCTAGTCGGATTGATCATTTTCGCGCATTTGCCTGTAAGGTTGGGCCACCATCTAGCCGTCCCACTTAGAGGTAGGTTTTTTCTCACCTATCGGATCCCTCACTTGTCGATATCGACTTATTTGCCGACATGTCAAGTAAGTCTACGTGCTTCGTGTAGGCCGTCGGACTTGCAGAAGAGCATCTTATTCAGGTTTTCTTCTGTTATACAGTAGAGTAGAGGTATGCTTATTTATTTTATTTATTTATTTAAACTAGGATACGACCAACTAGGGTCAAACAAATGACAAAATAATTCACAAACATTGCATAAGTATAATTTGATATTATTTGAATGTCACCTAACTTTGGACGGTGCCATCACTGTAAAAAGTTTCTCCGAGTTAGGATTAAAGTTAACTGCAGTATTTGCTACTGGTATTAATCTTATCTCTACTACTTAATCTAATCTCTACTAAGATAAGATTAATCCGAATCAGAGATAAGATTATCTTTTTAGAGACAAGATTAATCCCGGTAGCAAATACTGCAAGATTTTTTTTTACACTGATGCATAAATATAATTTGATATTATTTGAAACTCGCCTAACTTTGAACGGTGACATCACTGTAAAAAGTTTCTCCGAGCTAGGATTAAAGTTAACTGCAGTATTTGCTGCGGGTATTAATCTTATCTCTACTAAGATAAGATTAATCCGAATTAGAGATAAGATTATCTTTTTAGAGACAAGATTAATCCCAGTAGCAAATACTGCATATTTTTTTTTACACTGATGATGAAAATCAAGCCCTGCAAATATTCATGCATAGTAGACTACTGAGCGGAAATAGTAATCTTTGTAAAATAAATAAAACCAATTTGCCACACATGTTATTCTTTTGAATCTCGTGCTCTTTGTTATCCGGACGAATATCCGATTATAAACTGAAAGAAAGTTTCTAACTACATTTATAAGCAAGAACAAAGATTTCGATGAAATCCCAGAAATGTTATATTTGATCCAGACAATTGGGTCTTGTAGATATCCGGTCTTCGCCAGACTCCTTGAACATTTTTGTTATTAAAATTTAGAAACAGATTAAGGCCAATGGCTAATCATCTGAGAAAACTAAGTTCAGATCTGGATTCAGTATCTGTGTTTACCCCTATACGCAGAGGCGTCACTAGCCAAAATGTTTGGGGGGGGACGAGGCATTTACCGACTGGCTGTTAATTTTTACCGACTGTTTCTGCAGAAAAACGACTGTTTTCAACAACAAAAAATGACTGTTTTGAAAAAAAATCGACTGATTTTCAGAAAAATCCACTTATTTTCAGAAAAACCGACTATTTTGACGAAAATCGACCAATTTTCAGAAAAAAACGACTGTTTTCATGAAAAAATCAACTGTTTTGACGAAAAATCGCGGCGCTTCGCGCCGAATCGGTTATTTTTTACCGACTGGCCGACAGCATTGGGGGGGGGGGGGCGTCCCCCCCTCCCCCCCCCAGTCGTGACGCCCCTGCCTATACGTCATATCTACTTTGACAAAATTGATCAAAACCTCCTGCCTTACTTCTGCCAAATTTCCTGTTTCGGCAGGATTCCGGCTGAACTACTTGTCCGTAAAAAAATAAAGCTCAAACACGAATTCAGCACATCTCCTTACCCCTACATCGAACATTTAATCAACTTCAGATAAAACTTTATCTTTTAACACATTTTCAGGTTTTGGCCGCATTCCGGGCCAACTATTTAAAATAATTTTCATATGCGGATTGAGTGTACCTCCTTACTTCGAACCCCTAATCGACTTCAGATAAAAAAATTTCGGTTTCATATGTCCGGGTAAAAACTGATTGTCATGTACGGTTTCAGCATGTCTTCTTTCCCCTAAATCGAACATCTGTTCGACTTCAAGTAAAACTTTTACTTTTAACAGATTTTTCAGTTTTGGCTGGATTCCGGGCGAACTACGTGCTCGGCGAGAAGATGACTGTCATATACGTGTTCAGCACGTCTTCTTACCCCTAAATCGACTGTCTCATTAGCCCTTCCCCCACCCCTAAATGTAGGGCTACAGAGCCCATCTACGAACTCGACCTGTCCCTTGACCCAAAGAATCCTCACACCAAATTTCATCAAAATGTATCAATCCTTTCGAGAGTTTTCGGTGCTGACAGACGGACAACTTTTACGAAGTCATAGGTATCCCTCCACTTACGTTTTGGGATCCCAAAAAAGAAAATACAGAAGGAATTCACAACTAAAAGTGAAGATTGCGACAGAATTTCAATAATCACACAGGCGATGCTTAGAATGTCGTATGATACGAGTCGTAATACTGTTGTAATCCCTACTGGTTATATACTATAATTTTTGAGTTCTTGATTCGACCCAAACAAGTGTTAAATCGCAGTCATCAAAAGAGCCGGTGATAGACAAAGGGGTCTTAAAATGCTCCTAAAAGTTGCCCAGGACTCCACTCAGTGATAGCAAGAACAAATAATCACAAGACCCTCCGTTTCCACATCTTTGTAATACGACCATGCGGAGTCGAATATATTTTCGATACCCTGCCCCGTGCAAACGAGCGAGCGTAGGAGCTAAACAGCTAGATTGCAGTAGAGCCCGGAGAATAAATTTCCTTACAAACGCCGCCTGAGTCGTCCTTTACAGCTGATTGGTTGTCTACCATAGTGACGTCACGCGGGGCAGAGCGGGTCCTCTACCGTTTTTCATCTGGTATGCGCAGCGGCGAAGAGGGAAGTACACGGGTATCAACTCAAAGCTTAGCAAGTACCTCTAGCTCCGCTCAGTTTTGTCGGGGTATCCATAGTCGCTGCATGGGACCAAAGACTGTTGGGTTATTTGTTCTTGGTGATATCAACCAACGGCTTGCGTCAGTCGGTGCTTCCCCGTAAACACTCGCATACGGTTAAGCAGAACCTGGTCTTCGTTTTCCATTAATTTGCGTTCGGTAGCCATATTTTATTTATTTAGATAGGCACTTATATCAGCCTGTTGTTCCTCTTAACCTAAAGCGTGATCCGAAAGGACACACCTTCTAACTTCGTAACGCTTGGACCAGAACTAATTGTGTTTCTTTAATGCATGTCGGTAATAGACAAACAGACAAGAACTCCATTGTAATGCATTCGTTACGTGTGTCCACTGATTATCAGATTCTAAGTATTGTTTGACTGTGTGAAGTATTTATGTTACAAACTTCAAACAGTCAGCGGGGTAGGTATTTGGCTAAACCGCAGGAGCTGGTAGCAAATATAGATACGTATCTCGCGGAAAGATTTTTCGAGGTTGCGTTCCACCGAGTTATTGTCCGTTACCTTCGTTACAATTTGCTTATGATGGAGCGTCATAAGTGGTAATAACTATCTGTTCAGCAGGAACTCCTGTTTAGAATGTTGAGGCGTCACCATACTGACGGGAATATCCGCGCTGTTATTATTTTCGGTCCAGAGAACGTAGTAACTAGCCTACCACATTAACGAGTTGGCTCCCCTTATCATTATAGCTTATATTTACTTCTTTAGAACGCAACATCAGACTTGAAAAGTACTTGGTTACGAAGAACCTAGGTCTCATCCCGCTATTACTAATACCTTGTTCTGATAGGTAAATCTGGTGGTTCACCTAATTGCCTTTGGTGGCGCGATTCTGAAACACCGTTATGGGTATGCTCAAAATAGACCTTAAAGCACACCTTGCACTATTTACTTTTTTTTTCAATACTAAAAACTATCTGAAAACTGTACAACTAAGCTCTGCTTTTGACATATTATCCACGGCTTTGACACATTATCCACTTGCTTTTGACACATTATCCACGGCTGTTTTAAGCCTTCTCCCAGACCCAGCAAAAACTTGGCAAACAAAAACAAAAACGGTTTTACGCATCGATAGCGTGATAATCGGAACACTCGTCGGGAGCATAATGCACATGGAAACTAGTGAATCGGGGCAAGTGCAAAGACTACTTAGTGACATGACGTTAGTGTGTTCAGAATGTAACATGAAATTTGGGTCTCCAGGTTGAAAGTTTAACCGAAAAGGGTTGAGATAGGACAATCTAGTTACCCATCACTTATTCCCTCAAAGAGGCTTGAAGACATGATGAATATGCGTTACTTAGTTGCTCCGCTATTCATGAATAATCGAGTTACATTTGGTGGAATTTCCCTGTCGGATTTGTGGCAACTCTATGCGCTTGTGCCTGTGTTGTATGCTCGACGAAAACGATTTACGAAAAATAAGTGTTCACGCAGTTGGCTTCCTTCCACGGGCAGATCACTGGCCATTGAAAAGTCACGTTTGTATTGAGATTCATATTTTCCGCGTCATAGTAGAATTTTGCGGTGTGAGTGTGTGCCTCTGCTGCGGTCTGTGCCTTAGATATTCTGACCGTCGACGTAGAACAAATAGTGAAAAAGAAAAAATCCCTTAACATAATCCAAATATTGCAGTGGCTTCAGTTAAATGATACAAAATAAGTTGGCTTTTCCGTTAAACTTTAAGAATTAAGGAAAGCAGCAGCTGAAGTAGCTTGCATTAACATTATAGGTACAACGGGTTCTTTAACAACAAAACTGGACGAAAAGAAAAATATTTAGCCAGTGGATGAATTAAAAAAATAAACTGTTTGACACTGTTTCTTTTTATATTTTATTTGAGGGTTTTCAGTAATTTTTGCTAGAAGGACCCCTCATACTTGTTCTGCATTTTGTATTATGACTGGCTCTTCTAAACAATTACGAAATTAAAAAATCCCCGCTCCTTCGCCATTGTTTCGTTTTGCAACCGATGGTTTCTAGTGCTTTTTCGGCTAAACCCGGTTTGCAAGTCAAGCAGCACAAACTTTCCCAAACGCTTCAAGGTCCGCCGACAACTCTTTCAAAAACAAGAGTCTGAGAAGCTTAAACATGTTGTTTTTCTTTTTGGAAGACTTTGTAGGCCAAAACGTCTACATTTTGTTTCGAAGTCTTTTTCTTTTGCTTGTCTTTTCCCACTTTTAACCACGGCGTGCACTCTTTTCAAATATAAAATACAAGCGCCACTGCGCCACCCGAAAATCGGAAATTCCACGGGGCAAGTATTCGTATTTTCGAAATATGATGTTTCTGTACAATTTGATCGTGACAAGGTAATTTCTACTTGGAGTTGTACTTTAACAAGAAAATAGGAAGAAAAAAAAACATTTATCTGGCATGTGAATAAAGAAATAAAATATGCAGCTAATGGTTTGACACTTTCTTTTTCTTGAGTGCTTCCTGGCTCTGAGGCTTTTCGGTAATTTTTGCTTAGAATTCCGCCAGCAGTTGAAGAGGGACCGGTAATCAATCCTACTAAATGGTGTACAGTGGTTTTGCAACCGAAGGAGGCGATTACCTTAATTACCTTAATTTGGACTTCCGAGCAACTAAAGATCTGAAGACCCGTTGAAAGTCGCTCCTGAGTCCTAATCGTGCTCTTTCCTCTGTAGTATAGATTCCTCCGTAGTAATATCAGTAAATGCATGAATAAATGGGTTTATTCTAAAAAACAAAACAAAAAAACAACTCGTCAATGCCCAGCGGCAAACCTGCAAGGGACGAATGAGAAAAATGAGCAGGATGGGATGTCCCACTCATCCCTCCAGTCTTTAGTGGCCCACTTTTTCCAGTGCCTTCTTGAACGCTTGGAGAGTGGGGGCTGAGACTGTTGCTTTGGATAGTTTATTCCAGGGACTGGCAACTCTGTTGGTGTAGAAGCCTGGCCTGACCCAGGCTTTTTGAACAGATACTTTGAATGCCCTCGGGTACACTGTTGCAAAGTTGTACTACTTGTATTGTCTGATTAAGAAGGTAAATCTTCTGTTGTCTTAAGTTCGGTTTGTCGTTTGTATACTTTTTGTCGTTACTTTTACTTTACTTTTTTTACTTTTACTACTTTTCTGCTTTTCTACTACTTTTTTCTACTTTTTGTCGTTTTGATACTTGTTGTACTTCCATCGAATGTTCACTGACTAATTCATGCGAATTGGCGATCTTGTGTCGAAGAGTGAGTTTTGTGAGACAAGCAGACGGCACAAACCTGCCCTCTCTTGCCGGTCACCTTCAGCACCAGCTAAGAAATCAGGCATGGAACATTCTTGTCCTTCATAGCAATGAATTTTGAGCAAGAACAAGATAAAAATGAATGAAGACTGAAAATGTTCGCAAGTATGAACTTAACTAAAATCACACATATTGCTTTGATGATTGTTAAGGGGCGACTCATTCTGCTCATGGAAGGCGACTGCGTCGCCGGACTGGATCCAGGTGATGACCAAAGCCGTTAGCCGTTTTTGGGCTAACGTTACCGTTACCTATGAGTCCTATGACATTACGAAAGTTGTCCGTCCGTCTGTGAGCACGATAACTCTCTAAGGGAGTGAGATATTTTGATGAAACTTGGTGTGAGGATTCTTTGGGTCAAGTGTAATGTCAAGTTCGTAGATGGGCTCTATAGCCCTACATTTAGGGGTGGGGAGGGGGTTCAGATTAAGGGGAAAATAAAATATTTTTAAACAGCTAATGTGATAGTCGATTATCGGGTAAGAAGACATGCTGAACACGATGATGAAAACCATTTTCTCGCCGGACAAGTTTTTCGTCCGGAATCCGGCAAAAACCGGAAAGTTTGTTAAAAGTAAAAGTTTTATTTGATGTTGATTAGATGTTCGATTTAGGGATAAGAAGATATGCTGAACACTTATGTGAAAATCATCTTCTACCCGGACAAGTAATTCGTCCGGAATCTGGACAATGACGGAAAATCTGTTAATTGTAAAAGTTTTATTTGTAGTGATTAGATATCCGATCTTTAGATTTATGGGTACGAAGAGATGCTGAATCCGTATATGACAATGATTTTTTACCCGACATATAGTTCGCCGTGAATCCGGCTGGAACCGGAAAATTTTGTATAAGTTAAGTTTTTATTTGAAGTTGATTTTATGTTCGATATTGGGGAAAGAAGATACGCTGAATTCATTTTTTAGGGGGGGTTTTTTTCGCCGGACAAGTAGTTCCGGAATTCGGCCGAAACCGGAAAATTGGCAGAAGTAAGGCAGGAAGTTTTCGTCAAAATAGATATGACTTATAGGGGTAAACACACATGCTGAATCCATATCTGAAATTGGTTTTTCTCAGCTGATTAGCTATGTGGCCTTAATCTGTTTCTAAATTTTGATTTTAAAAATGTTCAAGGAGTCTGGCGAAGACTGGACCTGGCGAAGACAGGACCCAGTTGTCTGGATCAAATATTGAATTTTTGGGATACCATCGAAACCTTTGGTCTTGTTCTTCCAGCGGCAAAACAGCTTTTGTGGTCCAGCTCGGTTAAGTTAATTCGCTAGATATAGTTCCCGTAAACTATACTAGAAAATGGACATAACGAGACCAATTTTTGATAAGTTTGAAGTAAAATCTGAAAAGTTACAGAGGATTCGGTATTTCAGGATCTCTGGATTTGGAGGATAAGCAAACGATTTTCGTGAAAAACTGAAAAAAAAAAGATTTCAACACACCATTTAATTTAGACTGCCAGAACTAAGGCCAAATAAGGCGCAAACTGACGCCGGATGCTCCTCTGGCATTTGAAAAATTGAAGTTGTGAATTTGTGTGTAGGCCACGGTCCAGGATAGACCGGAATATCGGGAACGAGAATGGATGGAAAGACTACTAAAGTAGAACGAAATACTATCATAAGTACGACGTGTCCTTTAAAGCTGGAAAACGACCTACAGGAAGCATTACTGTAATGATTACCAGAGCTTAATGAACCGAACATTAGTCACTGCATTGTAGGGGGTCGTGGGTTTCCCTCAACTACCCTGCCGCGCTCAGCCGTTGCAGTTCAAATTCTGAGCTAATGTGGCGCATGAAATTGAATTGGGTCGTATCACATAAATCATCATCGACTTGGGAGTATACAGATTAGCTATTGCGGAAGCCGCGTTCTTCTAATTATAATTGACTAGCTCCAGGGGGAATGGGATAGTCGTTTCAAAATGTTTTCCTTTGTGTTCGTCTAGCGGATTTCTTATAAATTACTCAGCGACAAGGAGCTACACCTGGGATCTGTCGGCTCTACCTCAGCCCTAAATAGGGTCTCTTTTTTGTCCCTGCTAATGAGAAGGGATTGTGGGTAGTCCTACGCTAGCATTGTGAAACTTATTACAGCTTTACACCGTGTGCAGCTAGTCTAATAGTGCGAGAATACGATCAGAATCGGGAGTTCCGGGGCTGGAATTCCTGTCCGGATGTTGGGTACCATCATTACTTCCACATAAAAAAAGTTGAAATTTTTTCAACTTGATGATGAAAGTGCAGGGAATCCCACCGGGAAAACCCGACCGTGTGTTCGCTCTTTAATAATCTGAGCCCTGTTCCTCAATGAGGTTAACGTTGCTAAAACTAGGCTCAGACTAAAACCTTGCTCCGGCTCAGATCGAAATATGTCAATGAAGAAGGACAATAATTGCTCCAGAACTCCTGTCTGTCAACTCTCAAAGAAGAAGAAGAAGGAAATTAGACCAGTGGTCATGCCCTAAACTGACAATAGAGGGCTGACTGTTGATGTTACAGAAAAATTGTGTTAGAAGCCTTTAAAGCACAACTCTTACTAGAAATGATCATTTCCCTATAAAATGGATCAGATCAAAAAAAAAATGTTTACGAAAATACCATTACTATCCACCCGAAACTAGTGATTCTCTGGTTAGCGCTTGTCGATTATATCCAGCCTTCCTGCTCTCCGACGCGGCGACTGGGCGCAAAAAAATTGAAAACTGAACGTGCCTTGGTTAAAAAATGTTAAAACTAAGCAAATAAAAGAAGTAAGAAACAGAGGATTATCACATCCTTACTTGTGAAAGAGTTGTCAGCGGACAATGAAGATTCCGGCAAACTTTTCGTTGGGTGACGGGAAAAATCGGCAAGGCTGAAAAAGCGCTAAAAATGCCTAGTTACGAAATGAAACGATGGAGAAAGGTGGGGATTTTAGAGGCTTATAATTCCATATGGGATCCAAGTACATTATAAAAGGCAGAATAAGCAAGAGGGGTCCTTTAAGTGTAGTTTCTGTAAAATATAATACTAATCTTACTTTTTAGCAAAGAAATTACACTTATAAAGTGATAACAGAAACAATCTATAAAGTCAACTGACAGGTGGAAATAGCGCATCCTTGTGTAACTCTTGTGTCACTTCTGAGAATCTCCCTATCTATTTAATACGACCATGCGGAGTCAAATACATTCCGATACCCTACCCGATGCAAACGAGCGGAGTAGGAGTTACGTAGAACATCATAATGTGTTACCTGTACAACCAGCTATTATCGCAGTAGAAACCCGCAGAAGAAAACAAACGCCGTCTGAGTCATCCTTTACGGCTGATTGGTTATCTACCATTGTGACGTCAGGTTTAGCTCGCTGCCGACCGGGTTCTCCACCCCTGCAGACATCCTACAGTTTTTCATCTCAAATGCGCAGCCCCGGAGAGAGAAGTAGACAAGTATCAACTCGAACCTCACAGCAAGTAGCTCTAGCTCCGCTCAGTTTTATCGGGGTTTCGATAGTCGCTGCATGGGACCAAAGACGGAGGTTCTCGTGGATTATTTGTTCTTGGTTGTGAGTAGCCCCACGCTGTAATAAGTTCCATAACATTTACACAAGCTTACACAATTTCACAGATATGGGGTGAACACACTACTGATGTTACAGAAACATTGTGTTATGAGCCTCTAAGTGTTACGTTTCTGTAAAACATAACGCTACAACCCTACACGTGAATTGCAACGTTACTCTTAGCAAATAAATCGCAGTTAAAATGTTCTAACAGAAATATACTGTTCAAGGTTAACAAATAGCTGAGGTTGCACATCCTTGTATAGCCTAAATGTTATGAGACTTCTGACTGTGTAGGGTCGGGCCGCGTGTTGCGGGTTATAACAGCTTCAGGCGTCGGCAGGCCTACCCGTGGGACTTTCGTCTGCGTACGATAGATAGATAGATCAGTGTATTTCAAAAGCCCAGGGGCCATATACACAAACAAACAAAAAACAAAAATATAACTTAAACAATCAGACTCCTTCTTAACCTTAAAGATTTATCTATGTACACGCCCACTCGAGTAATAACGGTAGGGTTAATATTACTCAAAATTTCAGAAAGTGATAAAATCACACCCTCTAGATACACTTTCCTTAAATCAGAAAGTTTCGGGCATCTACGGAGGAAATGGTCCAAATTTTCTTCCTCCTTCTCACAAAGTGGACAAGCATACCTCCCATCAGGAATCACACTACCTCTCTAAAAAACCTTCTGCCTGCTCTGAATTGGAAGGCAGTTTGCCCTTAGATGGATCCAACGACATAAAACTTTCCCGGGTAGATTGAACTTAAAATACACTTCCTCTCCAAAGCAAACTTTTACCACTTGATAATGACTCAATGTTATAGAACTACTAACAATACTCTGGCAACACTTGATTTCCTGACCTTCTAATACCACCCTAATCTGACGTTCTAGATCTTTTGACAAATCAACACAACCAAGACCTTCACTCCATATATACGGCATTCCTACTCGCTCCAGTAACCGCTTTACCTGGAATGGCCAAGGATGTTTCAAACCATTATTCAGCATCTCATCATAAGCTAACCTAGCTAGTCTATCCTTACTCGTATTTATAATTTTTAACCATAATCTAATTATCAGGATAGCCCTGCGTAACTTTAAAGAATATAAACCTATATCACCCTTTAAAATTTGAGAATGGGTTGTCTGATGTAGTCCAAATACCCTTTTGTTGATACAAATACCCTGAAGTTGGAGCGACTCTAGTTGTTTTGCCGTCTAAGTCCGAAACACGCAAGTGATCCTCGGGGAAAACAAGAAACGTCACCCAAACTAACCCTTTAAATTGATTCAAATCCTGTGCAAACCAGTCAACAACGTTTGTTGCCGTGACATTTCTGGCTCTTCGCGTGGCACACGGCGGTTCTTCATCGGAACGAAGAGTTGCCTCATCAAGAGTATATAGTTCAGCGCATTTCTGCTATATCTTTAGTGCGGTTGAGCTATACCAAGCGTCTGAAAGCTGTACGTCAGCCATCTGCTCCTTTTCATCGGGTTTAGAGGATTCGAACAGTTGGTACTATCCCTACTGCTAAGGAAGGATTCTCGGCTTTGCCTATTTGGTAAATCGGCACTAGGGCCAGTGGATGACCACTTCCTATTGGCTGGAGAATGTTGAACTACTCTAGGTTTGGGATGTAGCACCACCTCTGTGTTTTAATTTGGGCTTGAAATCGAAATTGATTTTGATCTCAAAGTTGTCAAGCAACTGACGGATGGTTTTCCGATCCATTTTTGTATCATTTGAAATTACAGTGATCGGATCGTGCTGTGTATGTTGGCAACTCAACCGGGCATATGCTATTGTTAATGCCAGATCGAGTTCTACTCAGTGGCACTCAACGTGTGGCGTTTGCTGATATTAGCATTAATGTTTTCCTGCTTATCATTATTAAAACTGGTGGCTTTTCGCCTGCTGGGACTGCTGAATATAATGTCTATTACAATTTACCGTGAGAGACACAAACTGAAAAACTAGCCACAGGGACCTAGTGTAAATTTCTAAAGAACAAGAAGAGAAATATCTTGGAAGAACAGTAAATTTTTGGGCATTGTGCTGCAGCGTCTGGCAATTTCCAAACAGGGGTAGAGTAGCCTACCCCGTAAAATTTATTCCAGTGTAGATTTTTAATTCTACTGATTTTTGAAAGGGGTACTTTGCTCCAGGGTATGGTGCCCCACCATATGAGCACCATGCTCAGATGCTGGGACATGCGCAGACGTTGGAGCACGATGCCCAAAATTTGAGGATATGTGTATGACCAGAAGAGAGCAAATACTCTGACTTCATAGAAAAGGACAAACGGGATGTTCAGGGTTGCCACGGGGGTGGAAATTCATTACCAAATTTGGTGATCTTTTTCTAGTTCTATCAACAAATTACTCTATTTCTGTGATCTCATGTAAAAATACCACAGATGTTACCACATTTCCAGAAAAATTCACCATGTTTTCCACTTTAGTTGGTTTCGGTAATTTTTTAACAATGGATGATTTCTTTTTGTCTGGTGTTGCAACCCTGCTTGTATGCCTGGGGATCTGTAACAGACCTTACGCGAATTAGTTTGCAGCGTCTACCTCTCGGGAGAAATGGGACGCTCTGATATTTCGGCTGGATCCCTGAAACTAATGATGAAGGCATAAACTATCTCCATCGCTGTGATTTTTAGATACGAACTTGTAAACAGTTAACGCTTGCTAAAATTGTGAGCGTTCTCTTCCATTTTGTTTTCTGTTTCCATCGAAATGGGTTGCTATTGAGGACAGGAGTGTTTGGTACCTCAAATCTGGTCCCGCCCTAATGATGACCCCCAACAGATCGTGATTTGGTGATTGGGATTAAGAAGTCCATTTTTGTGTACGGAGTCAATACGCTGTACGCTGTCAATAATGCCAATGCAACCTAGTCCCGTAACTGCATTCATTAATTCTTAAACCCGGAGACCCGAATTTTGACCCAGTTACATTCTAAGCCCACTAACGATGCCTCACTAATCTTTGCACTTACCGCGATTCACTATTTTCCATGCGCATTATGCTCACGATGAGTGTTCGCTTCCCGTATCATGCTATTGATGAGTAAAACCGGTTATCTGAACTTTGCCGAGTTCGATGCCGAGTCTATGGACCCGGGGGCTTAAAACAGCCAAAGCCGTGGATAATTTGTTAAAAGCAAATAGTGGCAGGTGTGCTTTAACTATGTTGCACGTAGAGATGAAGACTTCCATTAAATATTGATAGGACATTTAAAATTACCCCGCGTGATCTAGTGTATTCAGCGGCAAGCTCTTACGTTAGCCAAAATGAAACTTTGCAGTTAGGAGAGTAAATCGCTCCTAATCACGACTTGTCCGTTTAATATGATCCGTGAAGTTAATTGCATTTAAATGGGTTGAGCATCGGACATCAAATGTCACGGTCGACCCATAAAAACGATCTTGAGTATGTTCAGAAGCCATTTTTACGATGAAACCTTGGATTTTATGTCGTGTTCAATGCTATTCGCTTGAGTATTTGTTGGCTGATCAAATCGATCGTACGCTTGAAGGGCCCATTGTACTGATAGTACCAATGCAACCTACTTCCGTAATTGCAGTCGCTACATTCCAACCCTTCTAACGTCGTCATACTGATTATCACATTGTGATTCGCGCTATTCGATGAGCGTTATACTCCCGTCGATTGTTTGCGAGAACAGCACTCAGAAAAACTTAAAAACGGCTGTCTAGATTTGCCCATGTTTTTGCAAGAACTCAACGGGCCTGGAGAAAGGCTTAAAACAGCCAATGCCGTGGGCAATTTGTTAAAAGCAGAACCTAGTTTTTTATTATTTTAAGTATTGAATATTGGAAACAGTAAATAGTGCAAGGTGTCCTTTAAAGGGCCCTATATGATATGATATGATATGATTTATTTGCTTAAAGCCCAAGGGCCATCGCATACAAAAACAAAAAAAACAAAAACACCAACAAATAAACAAATCTCTCCCCCCACAAATCCTAATTACAGAAACTCTTCCCTGTGGTTCCACCCTAACCGCAAAAACCTTCCAAGTTGTCTAACCCCAAAAACACTTTTATCCTTAAACTTTTCAACCAACCAACCTTCCTCAAAAATTCGCTCCCCAAATATTTCCACTCTTAAGTCATTCAACTCCACACATTCACACATAAAATGAAACAAATTTTCATCCATACAACCACACATTGGACAAAAGTAAAGACCACTCGACCGCCCCTTAACACTACCCATATAATTTCTACGAATTCCCAAAGGAAGGCTATCACTACGAGCGCATGCCATTAATTTTAACTCCTCAGAAGATAACCCTCCCTTGAAAAACATTTCTAATCCCCAACACTCTTTGGCCTTAGCGTAAAAGTACATCGACGGCTTCGAATCCTTTTCATGATGCCATTTCTGGATTTCCTGATCTTGTAGGATCCGCTGGACCACTTTACTTACCTCGCCTTGGGAGGCACCCGGACCCTGGCCGTCACGCCACTGGTCAGACAACCCGCATAGATCAAGGATATTTTTTATCTGGAGTGGCCATGAATCACCTGAAGGGTCTCTTAAAGCTTCTAAATACGCAGCTTTCAGAGGTCTTATTCTAGGTAAACTAATAATTTTTTCCCAAAATCTTACCATTTGGACTAGCCTACTACTACGTAATGAATATTATCCCTAGCTCCCTTATGGAATTCTAAGCTTCAGAAATCCCTGCCTTTCGCCATTGTTTCGTTTTGTACCTACAATTTTTTAGCGCTTGTTCGACCGAGCCAGGTTTTGCCAATCAGGCACCACAAACTTCGCAGAAAGTTTCAAGGTCCTTCATGAGAAGTTTCAAAATGATGTTTTTTTCTTTTTTGGAAGACTTGTATCTTGTGTTTTGGACTTTCTTTTGTTTGCTTTTCCCATTTTTTAACCACGGCGCGCACGGTTTTCAAATATTTTGCGTCCAGCTTTCGCTTCGGAAACCGGAAGGCTGGATAGGGTTGCCAAGCGCGATCAAGGAAACCTTTAATTTCACACGAGAAGTGTTAATATCTTCGAAAACGCTATTTCTGAACAATTTCATCGTAACAAGACGGTTCCTAGCAAGAACTAGCACACCTCGCACTATTTACAGTTTATGCTCCAGTACTCAAATTTGAATACTGTAAACCTAGGCTCTACTGTTAACAAATTATTTACAGCTTTGGCTGTTGTAAGCCTTTTCCCAGGCCCATTGACTTCTATAAAAACTTGGCAGAATTCAGATAACCGGTTTTACGCATCAATAGCGTGATTCGCGAACACTCATCGGGAGCATAATGTGCATGGTAAATAGGGAATCGTGGAAACTGCAAAGATTAGTGAGGCATCGTTAGCGGGCTTAGAATGTAACATATGAAATTTGGGTCTCCGGGATTGAGAATTTATTTATTTGTATTTATTTATTTTCTTACCCACTAATAACAACAAAGGTAAATAGCGGAGTAAACTCGAGAACAAAGAAAAAAAAGAGAAAAGAGAAAACAGAAACTACGAGAAATAAACACATAATGAGTCCAATTATGAATGCAATTACTATGAATGCAACGAATGCAATTACGGAAGTAGGTTGCATTGGCATTATAGACACGACGGGACCTTTAAAGGAGCTGATTCGTAAGAACGCTCCCATCGGCAAAGTATAGATCATCCTCATTGAAGTAACCTAGTTCCTACCTGCAGGACGACCACTGGATCTAATGATGCGATTTGGAAGTCCGTTGTCAAAATTGCTCTACTTCCTCTCTGTCTATTACCGTGTTACCAGCAAACTTGTCCTTGACGAAAGTGCCATAGACCCTGAAAACGCGTACATACACTAACTTCCTTCGGGCAGGGCCGTCCCCAGTGGGGGGGGGGGGGGCTTTACGGAAAAATCCGATGACTTTGTCAGATGTACCTGCACTGGATGATTTTTAGGAAATTCGCAGGATTATTGTTCGGGGAACGTACCGGACTTTTGTAGCCTACCGGAAAAGGAATTGATCATAATTGTTCCGGCAAGATACCAATTTCCGTGGAAATCTGCAACTGGCATGTCGCTACTCGAACTAACTATCCTTTTTCACCGTATTCAGATTCTCACTAATTCCGTTCTCGCTCAATTTGTCTTTCCTTCAGCCATATTTGTCGCAATTGTCGCCTTTTTTCCTTTTATTCAACAAGTAAGAACAGTTCCTCTGTAATCAACGCTAAGACCGCCTATTAGTTAAAAAAGAAAAATGAATGAGTAAGTACTTAACCGAGCCACAGCAGACTTGCAAGGAAACACGTAATGCGAAAATCCATTCTAAAAGACCCAACAATATTCCCACTTATACTCGCGAGTTTGCAAACCAAAATTGCTGGTGGCTGAATGACCAAGCTGTCAGTGGCATTCATACTCAGTGGCCGACTATGTTCCGCATTTGCTATGCCGCACATACTAGCGCTGTCGTCATTGTGGTCACTACTGACTACGAAAGATAAAAATACATTCGTTCCACATTTTATAGGTATTGCAAATATCTTCTAGGACTAACTCCGTGGGCCCGTAATTCTAGATTGTCGGCAAAGTATAATGTCACGGATCCATTTATTGCAGTATTTGAGCGAATTGCAACTTTTACTCGTTCGCTTGATGCTAGCCACACTTTGAATAGGGATATGTTGCCCCAGGTGTAAATAAGAGTATCAAAATCTATGTGTTACTTGTTCTGTGTTCTTGTCTTTTTTCTTCTTTTTTTATAGCACTTGCGTTCCGGCCAAGTGCCATATACCGATTACTTTTCCGTCGGTCGGTCGTTCGGTCGTTCGGTCAGTCCGGTGTTTGCGAGTTAGGTTACTTCCAGATTTGCTAGGACGATGAAACTTGGCAGGCATATTAGGTACTCGATCAAACTAACTTGGAAATAGCCAATTGCCCGATCCGACCATCGTGGGGGGAGGTAGGGGAGCCGGAATCCGGAATTTAGTGCCACGCATAACTTTCGAAAGCGTGAATGAAACTTGATATTTGGAAAGACATCCTGTCTCACTTGTCCCATTTCAAGTCCGGACAGAATCCGATGAATGTGGGGGTCGGGGGGGGGACCGGAAACCATGTGACACGCTTAGAGTGGAGCGATTGGGATGAAACTTGGTGGGAGGAACAAGCACAAGCCCTAGGTACACCATCGACAGAACCTGGCCGGATTCGTGGACTTTGGGGAGAGTTAGAGGGGGGTTCCGGAATTCTGCTGATGCGGAGTTAAGTTATTTCCAGGTGGGCTAGGACAATGAAACTTGGCAGGCAAATCATGGACCCGACCAGATTAACCTGGAAATAGTCAAATTTCCGATCTGACCATCGTGGGGGGAGTGGAGGGAAGGGGGATCCGGAATCTCTAGGTATGTATAACTTCCGAACGGGTGATCGGATCATAATGAAACTTGATGTGTGGAAAGACCACATGTCTCAGATAACCTTTTTCAAGTTCGGACCGGATCCGATCATGGTGGGAGGGGGGGGGGGTCGGAGGGGGGATCCGGAAACCTTGCGACACGCTTGGAGTGGAGCGATCGGTATCAAACTTGGTGGGAAGAACAAACACAAGCCCTATCTACATCAGTAACTAAAAGGGACACGATTCGGGCACTTTGGAGGAGTTAGAGGGGGAGCCGGAATTCCGGTGATCACGAGTTAAGTTACTTCCAGACGTGCTAGGACGATGAAACTTGGCTTGAAAATTAGAGACTTGTGCTTAGAAATAGTCAGTTCCCTGTTCCGACCATTGTGGGGGGAGTGGAGGGAGGGAGAATCCTGAATCTTGAGGTATGTATAACTTTTGAACGGGTGATGGGATCTTAATGAAACTTGATATTTGGAAAGACCTCATGTATCAAATGTCCTATTTAAAGTCCGGATGTAATCCGATGAACGTTCGGGGCAGGTGGAGGGGAGAACCGGAAATCTTGTGACACACTTACAGTGGAGCGATTGAGATGAAACTTGGTTGGAAGAACAAGCACACGACCTAGATACATCAGTGACAGAACCGGACCGGGTTGGGCACTGTGGGGGGAGTTGGAGAGGAGTCCGGAATTCGGTGATCGCGAATCAAGGTACTTCCAGATGTACTAGAACGATGAAACTTGGCTCGGAAATTAGACACTTGACAAGATTGGCTTAGAAATTCTCCGTTCCCAGATCCGACCATGCCTTAAAGTACTAATCCTAATCGCAAATTACAAATAATACTTTTTAGCAAAGTATAAATTTTCTTGATCCCTATGAGCCCATGATCATTTTTGCCTCAAGGGTTTTGCTTATAAGTGATTTCCTTAAGACAAGCAACACTTTTGAGCAAAATATACATTTTCGTGCTCCCGATGAGTTCATCATCATTTTTGCTTCAAGATTTGTGATTACAAATGATCACAGCAAACCCACGAGTTCCTGCTTTCATCCTCTGACCCAGCCTTGCAAGTGCCATATGGGCCTTCCAGCTCTTGTTTTCATACTCCGTTTGTGACTTTTGTTTAAAAAATGGGTAATGAATTTCGTTCATGCATTACAGATTGACTTTAACAAATGTGATACGAAAAATTTTATTTTCTAAATTTTCTTTTATATTTTTATGATTCCAGTCCATGCCCATTTATTTCGTTCCAGGAATTTATTTCGGGGGGGGGAGGGTTTGCCTGCGGGTCGGACAAAAAAGTACAAAAAAGACATAGATCAGAGGGAAAAGCCTATAAAAATGATTATTTTTGTATGTTTGGGGGGGGGGGGGGTCAACCCCCTAACCCCCCCCCCCCTGGATACGGCCTTGTTCCAATCCTAAAAATGTTTTGCTTTCCATATTAATGCATCGTTTCCACGCAGAGGAAAAAAACATTTCTCTAGGCAGAAAATTTGGAAACAGTCACAAGCGTTGAATCAATTACCCAACAGAGAAATGGTATGGTAGCAGCTATGGTATCGTTATTGATGGCTGCTGCTTTCACAGCTAGTTAGACTCTTTTAATCCACTTCCCCAACGTAATTCCTTTCAACTAGACCGGAAGTCCTTTTCTAATTACCGGAAATTCTTGTCCTTTTTTTTTTTTTTTTAAGCCTCGTAGTATCTTTTCTGTTCTTCCAGTCCAATATGAATTGGCCAGGTGACTACGCTTCCACTTACCCTCGGTGACGCCAACGGTCTTATCAACTTTTTTTTTTCTTTTCTTAACTTAGACCGGCCTATCTATTTAGCGTCACCTATACTTTCCTCTATCTCTACGTTTATTTTTTAATTTCTTAATTATTTTTTTTCCTTCAATTCTTTCTAATCTTTACACTTCCATCCTATCTTTATTTATAAAATTAAATTAACAAAACTACATTCAATAACAATACTTACGCTTTCCACTATCTATAAATTTCAATCATATTATACAATTTTAACGTGATTATCTTTCCACTATTATTATTCTCACCATTCGAACTATTAACAAAATATATAAAATATATTTTAAATAATATTTAAAATTCTCTTTATGCGGACCATTTTACCATAAAACAATCAAGGAACATCCTACAAAAACTGAACCAATAATTAAATAAAATCGCTCATCCCGCTCAAAAGGTGCTCTTCCGTCATAGAGAGCCTTTTACACGGTGGCATAAATTATACAACACAAAATCAAATTTTCTTCAAATCTCATTCCTTTCATATTTCATGTTAAAAAGAAACAAAAACAACTAATTCCGACAAAAAACTAATAAAAAAAAATTAAAATAAATTTTCTTCTCTTTACAAAGTTTTAGAAGAGAAAATTTATTTCCAAACTTAGCACACTCTACTATCACAAATTATTCACTTAAAAAAATTAAAATGGTCCACAAAAGATCTATAAACATTAAATTAGATTACAAAAATTAACTAAAAAATTAAATAAATTAATATTATTAATTAATATTACAAAGTTCTAGAAGAGAAAATTTATTTCCAAACTTAACACACTCTACTATCACAAATTATTCACTTAAAAAAATTATTTAAATAAAAAAAATAATAAAAAAATAATTCACAAATTATTATCTCACAAAAATTCATCTATATTTATATCCACATTCAATCTCTCCTTTAACACTTTCCTATTCATTCCTCTCATTCTATTCCACTGAAAGCAAACTTTCGCATGCAACCGGTTAAGGCTCCCGTAGCGCAGGTGCCCATCTCCTGATACTCTGCACTCGGCCAGGAGTGCGATGTTTGTTTGGGGTCAAATCATCCGACGCTTCCCGTGCTTTTCCCTAGATTTCTCTAGGTACCCGTTTGAAGCTGGGTGGGTTTTCGGCTTGTCTTATGGGGAAACGTCACTAACCCTTGCCCTAAATCAAAGGGTCGGCACCACCGAGACTCGAACCAGCTACCCTTCGCTTGGGATTTCGGCGTGCCAACACATTCGGCCACGGACGGACAGCTGTAAGTGCTGTAAAGTTTTTCAGAGACATAGTGTATAGCTGTGCTCATAATAATCATTCCTGCTGATTGGTCATGGTCTCTCCCAGTTTTCCGTCAAACCTGTCACCGTCATTAACTAGTTTAAATAGTGTTTGTACACAAAATGATTCACAACTGGTAAATCAATGATTGATTGCAGTGTTGCCTCTGGTCTCGCTATTCCGCGATTTGTCAAAGGTTTTCGACTTCTCCCCAGATTCACAGCTGGGGAAAATTTGTCACAGGAAATCGCACTTTTGCCACAAATTCTACAATTTCAGAGCGCTTTGGATTATTTTTTACGTTTTTTATGGATTTTATTTTGTTTTTCTACGATTATTCTCTTAAAAGAGCAAACTGGATCCTTAAATCGAAGAGTTTTTTGCTGAAACTGGAAAAGAACCAAATTTTGTGGGCGCCAGAACGTCAGAGGTTTTTGCGGCCAAGTGTAACAGGCTTTGTCAAAGAAAAGGGGCAACACTGGTTGATTCTTTCAGTGCTTTCAAGTTCGTTTCTTCTAGTCACAACCCGAAAATGACCCTTGCCAAGAAGGGTCGAAGTATCACTAAAGAAAATCCTGTCTGAGTTGTCCGTGTTTAGTCATATTTTACATGCCTCCAGTCAGCTTGGGCTGGAGGAGCATTTAGCTCTTGTGACCTCGGGACATCCCCCTCCTCGAGTTGTTGACCCCTCATTTCCTTCCCCCAGAAACAAAATTCATTATCGTCGTCAATGGGGAGCCATTTTTCCCGAAGAGGACAATTATAGGGACGATCTTAATGCTATCTGCTGTCCAGGACGAGAATTAATGGTGTCACATAAGGTCGTCATCGTCGAAGTAATGACTTTTCTTCTTTCCATGAGAGCTTGAAAAACTTTCCAAAGCTCGAGCAACTGAGAGATGCCCTGTTGTTCACCCCGAAATATACCCCCCTCTCTTACTTCGGTGAATACTCTATATGACGCCAGCGAACCTCGGGAAGAGCGAGAAACGTCGCCCGCACAGTGACTCGAACCTTATGTGAATAATAAACGGTGTTCGCTGGGAACAGCTGTGCTGACGCTTCCGGTTCTCTGCTAGGCACACGGCGATTCCTCATCGGCACGAAGAGTTAGTCATCAAGACTATAAGCGAGCATTACCATCTTGTTTAGTTTACGCCTCCAGAGCAGCGGTGCGATCCCTGGCGTTATACGCATTATTCTTCTGCTCTACCAGTAAATATCAAGTTGTATTATCGAAGTTACTTAAATGCTCTTACCTGTATTACCGATTAACCCTATGTCCCTAAGCGTTCCATGCATTCCCATTCCGGATATTCCGAACTTCCTGTGCAATTGTATCCAACCTAAAGAATGCTAGACTGATTCTTCGGTTCTCGTTTCAGCATGCCTACTTACGTATGAATCAACTATTTTATTAGCTTTAAATTTTGCTTGACCCTTGATATAAATAACCCTCCCCCACCCGTAAATTTAGGGCTATAGAGCTCATCTACAAACTTAGCCTGTACTTTGACCAAAAGAATCCTGACACCAGATTTGAACTCGAAGCACAAACTCTTCGAGAGCGTCACAGACCGACATACTGACAAACGGACAACTTTTGCTGCTATATGTACGGTATCCAGTCACTAACGTTTGGGAGGAAAAAGAAGATTCGGAATGGGTCTCGCAAGTCCCCCAAGTGCCAAATCCACACGAAAACGACCACTTTCCGAAACACTTCCTCTAGTCCATCTTAAGCTCCATAGCCGGAAGTGGGCCATGAAAATCCCCCCTCCCCACGCAGAAGTACCTTGATGACTTTCGATTGTCCCGTGCAACAATAGCTTAACGGCTATTGGTCAAACTTCGGCGATTTATTGAGATAACCTGCGGAACTTCGGGTTGTAAATCTCCCCCCCCCAACAAAAAAAAAGTTGCGACACAAAAATAAAGGAGAAAGATGGACCCCAAACGAGGTCTCAGTAAATTTCACCACCGGCGGTCGTCATATTCTGTGACATCGGCGTTAAGTTACGGTTAGAAGTTGGCAGTCATCAAAAAAAAATTGGTACCGTTTCGGTGGGTTCACAGATTCCTTCGTTCTTATGCCGTTACGGCTTTTTAATTGCGGCTTTCTAAGCCACTGCTCTACCACTGAGCTACAGTGGCCCGCTTCTATCTGACCATTCTAGTGGTTTGCGAACTGAGCTGAAAAGCCTCTGTAGATCAGTGGCTGAGCAGTGGCCTAGAAAGCCGAAGGTCGTGGGTTCAAATCCCGATTGAGAAGCTCACTACTTAGAAATTCCGAATATCGTTTCCGATATCGATATTTAGTGAAGCCTGACACAAAATTTTACCATCACCACTCCGCCCTTCACGAGCTACGCTGTGGGGGAAACGAAAATAGCGAAATAGTTAACAAAGTTTAACCTTGCATCTCATCTGAGTTCTACTTCTATGAAACACAGCAGATTGTGCCAGATTGATTCGCGGTCTAGATCCAGAAACAGATAACTGTTTTGAGAGTCGGGGCCTGGGCGAGTTTATGTGAAGTATCAGTGAGATTATCTTTTTCGCTATTTGCTGTGTTAATAAAGTATATGTTTACATAACGATACGAGTCGTTACAATTTACGTTTCCGATAAATTGATATCGAAAATCGCCCAACACTGGTCCCTGAACCACTTTCGAAGCCTTCGGGTAGTTGCAAGTTGAACAAGACCAAAGGTTCCGATGGGATCCCAAAAATCCGATATTTGATCCAGACAATTGGGTCTTGTCTTCGCCAGATCCAGTCTTCGCCAGGCTAACCATCAGATATAGGCCAACCTGTATAAGCCATATCTATTTTGACGATAGTAACCGGAACGTCCTGCTTTACTTCTGCCAAATTTCCGCTTTCGGCCGAATTCTGAGCGAACTAATTGTCCAGCAAAAACAGAAAATTCAGAAACGAATTCAGCGTATATCCTTATCTCTAAAAGAACATCTAATCAACTTCAGATAAAACTTTAACTTAAAAAAAAATTCCGGTTACAGACTGATTCCGGACGAATTATATGTCCGGGTAAGAAATGGTACAGACTCAGCGTCTCTTCTTACCCCTAAGTCTGTCATCTAATCAACTTCAGATAAAACTTTTGCTTTTAACAAATTTTCCGGTTTTTGCCGGATTCCGGGCGAACTTGTTGTCCGGATAGAAAACCCTTTTCACATAAGTGTTCAGCATGTCTTCCTATCCCCTAAATCGAACATTTAATCAACTTCAAATGAAAATTTTACTTTTAATCAACTTTCTGGTTTTTTCCAAATTCCGGACGAACTACTTGTCTGGTGAGAAAATGGTTTTCACCATCGTGTTCAGCATGTCTTCTTGCCCCATAATCGACTATCACATTAGCTGTTTAAAAATATTTGTTCGCCCCTTAATTTGAACCCCCTCCCCCATCCCTAAATATAGGGCTACAAAGCCATCTACGAACTTCACCTTACCCTTTACCCAAAGAATCCTCACACCTAGTTTCTGCAAAATATTTCATTCCCTTCGAGAGTTATCGTGCTTACAGGCGGACGGACGAACAACTTTTGCGATGCCATCGGTATCCCTCCACTTACGTTTTGGGATCTCAAAAAGCAGTTATCTTGCAAGGGTCTGTAACCTACTCAATATCCTTGTTGATTCTTATTCTAGCTTGTAACAAAGCATACTTTTTTACTTGTCGTCTCCTCTGGAGTACTTCCTTATGCTTCTTTGTTTCCATGCCATGAATTCGGGAACACCATTCTCTCGCATTTCCGGCTTAGAAATTAATGCTCCCCTTATCTCCCGAATTCCCTGCCAATGTCCCTGAAAATCTTGAGGAAGGGTGAAAAAGGGTGTTGATAAAATCGGTGATTACGCGTAAAGCCTCGCTCCAGAGCCGTTGCTGCTTTTAGAACCTTTCATCGGAAAAAAAATCTTAGAGAATGTCTTGTTTGGTGTTTCTGATCGGACAAATACAAACAAACACAATATTCCTGTCAGGAAATGACAAATGGAGTGCTTGGCTAGGGCAGGGCATCAACCGATATTAATTAAAAAACAAACAGAACCAACTAATTGAATAGCCTATATTAAGAAAAGGGAAAAAAGAGAAGAGAGGAGACGAAAAAAAATAACTTTAAATGTAGAAAAGAGAGAAAACCAAGGAAATAAGAAATCTAGCAAATGTTCATGGTGCATGGTAGTGAGCGGAAACAGTTATTTAAGTAAAACAAAGAACAGATTGCAGCCACAAACTGTTATTCTTTTGAATTTTTGCGCTTTGTGGCTGGGTTTATCCTGCACATTTCCTGTCAGGTTACTGCTTCCGGCGTTTCTAAAATAAACCGAGAATTGCAGAAAGAACAAAGTCCCCCGACATAGAATAGAATAGATTAGAATTTTATTTTTCAAAAGTAGCTGTCACAGCGTTACCGCCGAAGTTGACCTTTTTGCCATACAAAATGAAGTAATCATAACACTTTGAGCGTGTTCCACCCTCGTACCAATAGTCACTATTAGTTACTAAATCCGTTCCAACCTCACGAAAAGTTTCTACGCTGACCGTTCCAGCCTTCTCGAAATAGTAACTAATAGTAACTATTTGCTTACCACGCTCGGGAGCATGGTAAGCGTAGTAACCACGAATCTCTGTCACGTGATTGGTCGGATTCACCCGTGGTATGATATTCCGCTGGAAAATAGAAAAATCGTTCCAGCCTTGACGACAAAAAGGCAGAATTTGCAACGTCATGAGTGGTAACTACGGTAACACGCTCTTTGTAACGAATGATAAAAAAAAAAAAAACACTACAAGGGACTAACTTATCGGTTGTTGTACAACTCAACAAATGCTGGAACAAAACTCCTTTATATCTTTCATGAAGAGGGGCCGCAGGGGCTAGTTTGGGGATTTTCTGGGATTTCTCTCGCTGGGGTCTAATACGGATAGGATAATAGGGGGGTGGGAGAATATTACGTAATCGGGGAACAGATAGGGTTTTAATACCGAAATCGATGCTAAGGCTGGTTCGTCTCTCTTCCAGGGTAGCCAGCTTGAACCTTTTTAGTAGGTAACTGTAAGGCACTTTACCCTCCCCGTTTATAATCATGAGGGCCCTTTTTTGAATGTTCACGAGACATAACTGATAAGGTGGCGTAGATATCGTCGCTGTCACCAATTACGGGGTCAAGCGATATTTTTTTTGAAAGTGAGTTATTGATGGTAGGGCTATGCTATAGATCGTAGCTCTACATCGACTGTAAATTTTTCAGAGCACTACGACAAGCCATTACAGAGATACATGAGTTGCTCAAAAGATCTGACCGCTAAAATATATTTTTAGAAGTTTTTTTTCGCCTCCTGAACATTTTGAAAATGTCGCGCGAAAATTTCGTGACAGCGACGATATAGAGCGTGTTCCATCCTAGTTACCATAGTTACTACGCCTGACGTCACGAAAATGTCAAGGCTGAAACGCATTTTTCTGTTTTCGTCAAAATATCGTGCCGGGGGCTGCTCGGACTAATCACGTCCCAGGGATGCGTAGTTACCACGCTAACTACGCTCCCGAGTGTGGTAAGCAAACAGTTACTATTAGTTACTATTTTGAGAGGGTTGGAACGATCAACGTAGTAACATCTCACGAGGTTGGAACAAAAATAGTAACTAATAGTTAGTATTGTTGGAAGGTAGGAACACGCTCATAGCTAAAGAACATGTTCGATCAGAGTATTCTGTGAGTTTTCGACTAGCACTGGTAGTCCCGTACTACGCTAGACTGGAAATTAAAGACAAAAAGGAATCACGTAATGATGGTGGGTTTACACACTGCGTAAAATCCGAGCGTATTTTACGCACGTTTTGAGCTTGAAAAGATTTCTAGCAATATGGACGTATTTAGATACACAACGGACCGATTTCTCAAATACGTCCGTATTGCTAGAAATCTTTTCAAGCTCAAAACGTGCGTAAAATACGCTCGGATTTTACGCAGTGTGTAAATGCACCGTGAATCTGGTTAAGCGGTTGCTTTGGGATAAATAACATGCGTAGGGGATCTAGAGAAGACCGGAAATATAAATTGAAATCCAAAAAACTGCATTTGGTACTTTTGAACAGTGATCTCCTCGGAAGAAATAAGCGGGAACCTTAAAGTTTAACTGAAAAGGGCTGGGATGGGAAAGCCTAGTTACCAATCACTTATTCACTTAAATTGGCTTGAAGACCCGCTGAAAATGCGTTACTTCGTTGTTCCTCTATCCCCGAATAATCGATTTTCAAATAGTGGAATTTCCGTGTGGTTTGTGGTACCTCTATGCGCTTGTATCTATGTTGTATTCCTTAAGAGAGAGATTTAGATTTTTTTGTTTGTTCAGGCAGTAAGCAGTCTTCACCAAGCTCACCATTGCCCACTGAAAAGCCGCGTTTGTGTTGAGATTAAAATTTCCCGCTTCATAGTAGAATTTACGCTGTGGGGACGGCCGCAGATATTCTGAACGTCATAACTACAGCAGAGTGGAAAATAAAAAAATCCCTTAGCAGATTCCAAATAATTTAGTGTATTCAATTAAATGACACAAAAATAAGTTTGCTTTTCAGTTAAACTTTAAGCCTTCAAACAAGCATAGCACGGAAATTGACACAATCTGCGTAGTGCCTCCAACAGTAGATACAAATTAGAAAAATTGGAAATCTCGGAAACGAGAATTTATGGAACGAACATAGATGTAGAGTGAATAGATGGCGCTTTACACACGGAACTTGTACCGTGACCGATAAACCATAAACATTTTTTCGAATATAATTTAGACCGATAAACCATAAACATTTTTTCGAATATAATTTATTTTTAAATTTTTAAAGTTTGTCGGTCACGGTACAAGTGCCTTGTGTAAAGCGCCATCTGTGTATTATTAATTTCCGTGACATGGGGATGTGAACTTGTTAGATGAATTTGCCTTTGGGCGGGATCACTGTTCCTATGGCCGGCTTCTACCAGACTATTATAGTGGTTTGCGAAGTGTTCACAAGCCCCTCGGTAGCTCAAATGGTAGAGCGCCTGCCTTGTAAGCAGAGGGTCCTGGGTTCAAATCCAGGCTGAGGAGCACTTTTGTCTTTCAGTTCACTACTTATAAAATGTAGAGTGAAACAGCGATATGGGTTAAGTTCTTGACATAAACATCTTTGGTGTCCTGCATAGAATTTAACACAATGATGCGTATCCGTGTTTAAATGTTGCCGAACTTTTGAAATTGTTGTTGCTGACCCCTTATTCAAAACTAAAGTATTTACACTTTTTTTCGCTTCGTCTTGACACCACTTCGAGGAACCTCGTTATGACTCAACGGAATGCTTTTAGATTGAACATGACGAGTTAAATTGGTTTTGCTTCATCAAAGTCGAGCACAAGCAGAACGGTTTGATGTCTCAATTACTACTGAAAACTTCCAGAGGAACTTGGCAACAATTTTTCTTGCCCTAAAGTTATTATGAATTTCAGCTTGAGTAGGGCGGAAGGTCCACGGGGTGTTTTCAACTTGATTAGGACAGAAGGTTCCCTGATCCAGTCCCCGCTTGAGTACGTGGGTATCCTTCTTCTTTCTCTCCTTAGTTATAATGTTTCCTTCAGCCCAAGCTGACGGCGAGTTATATTTGACTGATATACAAATTTCGAATGACTTATCGTTATAGCACCGTCCAATATAATTGGGGGGGGGGGGGGGCTTGGAGATCCAGGGTCTCTTGACAGCAAACATAGTCGGGACCCCTTTTTCGCCAGTCAGCAAATTTCTCTTAATTTTTTATTCATTCTTTAATTTTTTTCTCTTAATTTTTTATTCATTTAGCGTACTTTGACTCTTAAAAGATGTACAAGCAGTGAAATATGCAAGTAACAACTATTTATTTAATTCCTTCAAAGCTTAAGAGTAAAATAATATAATATGCTAATAAAACTATACCTAAATCAACTGATCCATTTGGGGAAACCATAAATACTATGGAAAAATATACACGGTTTGAACAACTAAATTAAGATTATTTACGTCTTTTTTTTCCACATGATAATTACCACATTATAAATACTACTTCGGCCTTGGACGAGACCCCTTCCAAGGTTGGAGCGACTAGACAGCTGCCTAGCTTGCCTAGGCAGAAGTTCGCCACTGCCTTTAAGTTATTATGAACTAGCACTTCAGCCCAAGCTTAGGTATTGCAATTCACATTTGACTGCGTTGAACGGATAAGGCGGCTGAATTAACTTCTAGCGATATTTCGCATTTACCGTTGACCGTTTATTCAATAGCCACTTTTTGTATCCTGTTTATTATATATATATTCAAACCAGTTTTATGCAGCTGCCTAGTTTTCCTAGGCAGAAGTTTGCCACTGCCTATACGATTTGACTGCGTCGAACAGATAAGTCGGCTACGTTTAATTCTAGCGATATTTCGCATATACTGCGAACCATTTAATAAATAGGATCACAGTTTTGTATGCTATTTATTATATATATTCAAACCAGTGTTAATAATATTTGTCCATGACCTTCGGGCCTATGTGTAAATATATTTTGTTCAATTCAGTTCTGTATTTTTACATAATGTATATTGCAGCCCTTCTCCGCATCAGAATGATCAGAATGCGGAAAAAAAAATCGACATGTCATCGATCCAATCGAGCAGCAAAAACAGCAGCCGTGTCCAAAACCAAATTTCAGCAGCAGCAGCAGCTTTAACTCCTATATAAAGAAATCAGACACTTAGAGTTTCTAGAACCTATATTTGTTTTAACCAGGGGTTCATTTCTCTAGATCTGAAGGCAGAGCAAAGTAACACTAGGGAGTAGCCCCAAGACTTGACAAAATTGACACACAATCGAATGGCAGCGATGCTAGCACACCTAGTGAAATAGAACGTTCCCATTGAAACCTATGCATTCGTGCACCCGCGCTAGCCACGATAACTTCATATTCTGTTATATTCAAAGAATGAATACAACGGATTTGTCAGCTACGATGCTTCATATTTCGGCCCTTCTTGGCAAGGGTCCTCGTCAGGCTGTCAATCTTCAGGGTCAACGTCGGGGAAGGAAACAGACCTGTAATGATTAGAGAGGCCGAAATATCGCTGATGAAGCATCGTAGCGGACGTATCCGTGTCCTCAAGGAATATTCAAACGCAGCAAAAAAATGATACAGTCTCTCCTGTTTCCTCGGTGTGTGTAGATCGCACTTTTGCTTTACTAGAATTTCTAAACCCGCAAGTTTGTCTCGCTTTAAATGCCGCAAGCATAGTGGGCGGTGCTACGACTATGGTCCGTTTGCAAAGCATCGAAAGCATAGGTTTTGTCGCCGCTCCCTAGTGTTATTTTTGCTCTACCTGAAGGGGACCCTTTCCAAGAAGGGCCGAAATATAGCGAGAATAAAAATCAGCTTACTCTCAAATCAACTTTATTTAGTAATTTTCAGTACCTAACGATAGGGGGATCCTCATTTTGAATTCCCGCCTGTGTATGTTGTTTGCGACAGAGGCAGTGGCGTAGAGTGATGGGTTTCGCCATCTTTCTTTGTCTCTCTTTAAAGCTGTTATAGATTTTCATCTTGGTTAGGGCAAAAGTTTACCCGCATTAAGTCCCCCGCTTGAGCATGTGATTTACGAAAACAACAGTGGCATGGCAATACATCTTTCCTTTCACTGTAAGTTCTTGGGAATGTTAGGACTTAAGGTTTCCCGGTTCGAGTCCTTGCCTGAGTGTGTGACTTGCAACAGAGGCAGTGGCTTAGCGTGATGGATTTTGCAACTCTTTTTGGTCTTTAAAGTTTAGCTGAAAAGCCAGCTTATTTTTATACCTTGGATTTGAATACACTAAATTATTTTAACTCTGCTTTGAGACTTTTGATTTGTTCATCTTTGGCTCTGGAAGTGACCAGGGGCGTCGCAAGGGGGGAGGCGTGCAGCATCCCCCCCCCGAACTTTACTAAAAATGTTCGATATTTTTTCGATACCAGAACTATTCGGTATATTTACGGGGCCGTTAGTTATGCAGAATCCCAAATAGATTGTTAAATCTATTCGGTATAATGATCGGGATTCGGCATAATTGCCATGATTCGGCAGTTATCACGAATTCGGTGAGCGAATTTACTGAAATTATTTGGTAATTTTACGATACCGCAACTATTCGGTACATTTGTCGAGATTCGGTAGTTACACAGAATCCCAATAGTCTTTCAGTCCAAAATTATTCGGTATTGTGATTGGGATTCGGTAATTCATTCGGTATCATTTTCAGGATTCGGTAGTTACCACGAATCCTGGCTCTTGTTCCAGTTTCGACAAAATTATACCGAATACGAATATTGTTTGGTACTTTATCGATGCCAGAACTATTCGGTATAATAACCGGGATTCGGTAGTTCTGCAGAATCAAGAATATGCTATCGGTCTAAACTGATTCTGTATAATAACTGAGATTCGATAATTTATTCTGTATAATTGCCAGGATTCGGTGGTCACCACGAACCTCGGAGAGGTTGTATGAAGCAGTGGTCGCAGACAAAACGAGTGATCTTTGATTTCATCGGTAATCCTTACTTTTATTTATGATCCCAAAAACAGGCTCTAATCATAAATGTTTCGAAAATACCTCCTGCTGCGCTTTTCGTAATATTCTGTATTTTGTGGAAGGGCACGTTATTTTACTGGAGTCTTAAGCCAGTATTAAGACCGGGATTTCAGAAACATTAAAAGCTAGAATCTGCATGGAAATAGTTAAATTTGTCAGTAAAAAGCGAACTTAAAAAAATCTCGCCTGCGATGCTCACTTCATGTGACCATGAGTAGTATGACTAGTAGTAGCTGCTGCTGGGGACGCCGCTTCATCCGGTTTCTGGAAATTATCCGGATCTTGGTGTTTAATCCACGTTAAAAGATAGAATTTGTACGAGAAGCAGTTAAATCCCATCCTACAGGAAAAAAAAGGGATTTAGAAATTTTTCCTGCGGTGCTCGATTTAATTTTGTCTTGGGTATAATAAATAAAAGCTGCTACTGCAATCGTGCCCGGCTATATATTATCCAATGGGCTTTGCAAAAACGACTCCAAGTAGCTGGCTAATCATCTTTCATGCTGCCTTTTAGTGTTACTCTTTGTACGTAATCCTTTTTGTTCAGTTATTTAGAACAGTTAACCGAAATATTCGGTTTCTGGGATTCGGTAAAAATTTGTGAAATGTTCGGGAAAACTGTTGGCTCTGCCCCCCCCCCCCCCTAACGAAAATGCACTTGCGACGCCCCTGGTAGTGACGTTCAGAATTTGCATTGCTGGCCCACAGAATCATCCTGAGGCAGAGAATTTGTTTTTCAATAAAAGCGTGCACTTCAATGGCTAATGAAGCGAAGCTCAGGAAACGTTTATTTCCGGGTTGTAAGGTCACTTCTGAAAAGCCCAATAATGTGTGTGACGCATAGAAGATTTATTTTTCGGCAGTCGATTACAGTTGTAGTTGCTAAATATTTCAAGCATAGAAGTACAAGCACGTGGAGGTACCAATCCGAAAGAAAAGTTCATTCGACTAAAATCGATTGTATGAATAGCAGAATAATCCATCAATCGCATTTTCGTCGGGTCTTTAAGCCTATTTAAGTCAATAATTGATGGGTGTTCATGCTCGTCCCGAGCCTCTGTCGTTATACTTGAGTGGGTACGAGTGCCACACAGAGTTACCAGTTCCTCTGTTTCTGACAGGCTGAACTCCGGGGACGAGAATCTCGTCGATTATATCCGAACCAGCGTTATCGATCCGTTCAGAATTCGATCTCTCGTAATAGGTAACTGTTTACTAAGGAAAACCACTAAACGGCGCTATTATAGACAATTGCTTCCCATCTGATTCCCAGAGCAAAATAACACTAGGAACCAGCGCCAAGACTTGACAAAATTGACATACACTCCAGTAGCAGCGATACTAGCACCACTAGCGATTGAGAACGTCCCTACTGAAACTCATTCAGTCGTTCACCAGCGCTGACTCTGACAAATTCATATCCTGATGACAGCAAAAAAATGATACGTCCTCCATTGTTTTCCTTCGTGTCCAGGCCGCACCTATGCTTTACAAGAAATTTCTAGACCGGCAAGTTCGTCCATTTTTGGATACATAAACAAAATTTCATCATCATCATTCTTCGCCATACCCCGGCGAATAAATTGCGCTCATTCATGAGCACCAATCACGTCCCAACCGGTGAAAAGGAAAGCGCCCGAATGTTTTGATATGTCAAGTTTTTTCACGGTTGGTTTCCATCTGTCCGTTTTCTTGTTGATTTCGGAGATAAATGTCAGTTACTTTACAATCTTTCTGTCATCCTACCACATACTGTTTTCCCACATGTCAGTTTGTTAGAACCTATATGATCCCTCGTGGCTGGGATTTGAAAAAGAACCATGTGTGCTTTCATATCAATCTGTCGATATCCACGGAGCAAAGAATCTTATGACCGTAGGCCCACAGATACCAATATATCTTCAGTGAAACGCTCATTCATAACACGTGTACTAATGACACTAGCTATTACGCCTTACCACCTTACCAGGTTCTTGGGAATTTTTCAACCATTCTTTTTTGTTTTGCATAGAAAAGATTCTCAGACGAGTTTGGAAACTGTGACATAAAAGTGACATTTTTCCAGTGCAGACAGTCCGACCTGAGAGAGCCTGTCTGATGTTTGGGGTAGATCAAGGTAGGCCCACATGCTGGGCTTCCGAGACTAAATAGACTATATGTCTCCGTTTATCTTACGCAGAACCGAGTTGTTGTTACTATTGCGAAAAGCTATTGGGCTGTATGTAGGTTGAGCAAGGATTTGCTCCGGCGATACTTCAGCCCTTGTTGCTAAGAAAAAACAAGAGCTGGAAGCTGATATGGCACTTACAAGGCTGACAAGACCTAAGAAGTTTTGTTCCCGCTTTCGTCAACCTTTTTAACTCGCATCATTAATTGTATATAGATTTGAATATTTTGTGTTATATTTGACAAGTCTCGGTTATATCCAAACGAGTGTAGAATTATGTTTAAATATGGAATATGTGTTAATATGGACGAGAACCACCAAATCGGCTTGACCGTTGTACCGGTTTTCCAAATAAATTGAATTGAATTGAATTGGTTCAGAGGATGAAATGTAGGATTTGCCTTTTCCTGAGTTTGTTCTGATCATCAGTAAGCAGAACCCTTGAGATAAGAATGATCATGGACTTTGGTAAAAAGTATTTATTTTTTAACTTGGCTGTAATGATGCGCATTTTAAAGGCGCTAGAAATTCATCTGTAAGCAAAACCCTTGGGGCAAAAACGACAACAGACCCTTGGGGATTATTAATATATATCGTTTGGTCACAAGTATTTTTTTCACTTGCGAACTTTAATGGTGCTAGAAATAAGTATTTAAGCAAAACCCTTGTGGCACAAATCATCATGGGCTGAGATGTATTGTTTGACCAAAAGTTCTTTTCGACTTTGCGGTTAAGATGCGTAGGCTACTTTTAGGGAGATAGAACTTCTTTTGTAAGCAAAACCCTTGAGGCAAAAATGATAATGGGCTCATGGGGATCATGGAAATGTATATTTTGCTCAAAAGTATTTTTCTTACTTTGCGGTGAAGATTGGTACTATAAGGAATAGTCGGATTTGGGAAGTGGCGATTTCTAATCCAATCTTGTCGAATCTCTAATATTCCAGCCAAGTTTCCTTTTCCTAGTACATCTGGAAGTACCTTAAATCCCCCTCCAACTCCCCCCATAGTGCCCGGAGCCAATCCAGTTCTGTAAATTATTCATCTAGAGCATCTGTTTGTTAATCCCACGAAGTTCACATCCCCATCTCTCCAGTCTAACCCCTAATAGTTGTCGGATCCGGTCCGGACATGAAAAAGATCACCAGAGACATGTCCTCTGTTCAATTATTAATTCCACTGGAATCCGATCACCCGTTCCAAAGTTACGCAGGACTAAATTTTCGGATTCCCCTCCCTCCACGATGATAGGAGTCAGAGATCGGGTCCCTGATAGGCCTGCCAAATTTCGCCGTGAAAATCCCCAAAACCGCCATCACCGGAATCTCGGGAAACTCCCTGCACCCCCCAAGTCTCCGGATCCAGTCCAATTGTTTAAACGATTTATCTAGAGCAGATGCTTGTTCTTCCTAGCAAGTTTCACTCAGATCCGTCCATTTCAACCGTTTCTCGATATTTTCGGTCAACTGGGACATCAGAGACATGTCGTCTATTCAGTTATTAATTATCATTCCAATCCAATCACGCGTTCGAAAGTTACGCACTACTCAATTTTCCCGATTCCCCCGCCCTCCATCCCCCCTCAGATGGTCGGATCGGGAAACTGATTATTTCCAAGTTAGTTTAGTCGGGTACCTGATATGCTTGCCAAGTTTCATCGTCCTAGCAAATCTGGAAGTACACTAATTCGAATAGTGTGACAGTCCGCCCGACCGACCGACAGACGGATTTGCGATCGGGATGGGGCACTTGATGCAGAGGCTGAAAGTGCTATAAAAAATAAGAGAATAAGGAAAAAACGGACACGCGGAAACAGAGACACGGGCGATTACTGAATACCGTGAACGTGGAATGGCATTATAAGCGCAGGCACTTATTCACAAACAAACAAACAAGAGCTGCAAGCTCATATGGCACTTGCACAAGTTTCGACTTTGCGGTTGAGATGCGCACTCTAAGGGAGCTAGAACTCCATTTGTAAGGAAAACCGTTGAGGCAAAAATGATAATGGGCTGATGGCAACAGGAAATGCAGATATTGCTTAAAAGTATTTTTCTTACTTTGCGGTCAAGATTGGTACTTTAAGGAATAATCGGATTTGGGAAGTAGCAATTTCTAAGCAAATGTTGTTGAATCTCTAATATTCCAGCGAAGTTTCATCGTCCTAGCACATCTGGAAGTACCTTAACTCGCAATCACTGGAATCCCAGACCCCCCCCCCCCCCCTCCAACTCCACCCACAATACTCGGAGCAAATCCGGTTCTGTAAATGATTAATCCAGAGCATCTGTTTGTGAATCCAACAAAGTTCGATTCCGATCACACCAGTCTAAGTGGGGCAAGTATTCCCCCCCCCCCAATAATTGTCGGTTTTTAAATTTCACTCGAATCCGATCACCCGTTCCAAAGTTACGCATGACTTAATATTCCGGATTCCCCTCCCTCAACCCCCCCCCCCCAAGATTATCATATTCACCGGGTCCCTGATATGCCTGCCAAGTTTCGCCGTGAAAATCCCAAATACCGGAATTCTGGGACCCCCCCCCCCCCCCTCAAGTGTCCGGATCCAGTCAAATTGTGTAAAAGATTTACATGGAGCAGACGTTTGTTCTTCCCAGCAAGTTTCGCTCCGATCCCTCCATTCTAACCGTTTCTTGATATTTCCTCCCCCCCCCCAACTCCCCCACCGTGGCCGTAGCCAATCCGATTCAGTAAATGATTTACCTAGAGCATCTGTTTGTTCTTCCCACAAATTTCCATCCCGATCTCTCTATTCTAAGGGGGTCACGTATCCCCCCCCCCGCAATAGTTGCCGGATCCGGTCCGGATATGAAAAAGATCACCAGAGAAATGTCCTCTGTTCAATTCTTAAATTTCACTCGAATCCGATCACCCGTTCCAAAGTTACGCGTGACTGAATATTCCGGATTCCCCTCCCTCAACTCCCCCCACCATTATCAGATCGACAAAATTTTTATTTTGAAGTCAGTTTGATCGGGTCCCTGATATGCCTGCCAAGTTTCATCGTGAAAATCCCCAAAACCGCCATCACCGGAATTCCGGGAAACCCCCTCCCCCCCCCCAAGTGTCCGGATCCAGTACAATTGCCTAAACGATTTATCTAGAGCAGATGCATGTTCCTCCCAGCAAGTTTCACTCCGATCTCTCCATTCTAACCGTTTCTTGAAATTTCCGCCCCCCCCCCCAATTCCCCCCTGGCTGCGGAATCCGGTCAAGACTTAAAACGGGACATCACAAATATATAATCTATTCAGTTATTAAGTTTCATTACAATCCGATCACCCGTTCGAAAGTTCCATTCCACTCAATTTTCCGGATTCCCCTGCCCTCCACTCCCCCCAAAATAGTCGGATCGGAAACTGATTATTTCTAAGTTTGTTTGGTCTGGTCTCTGACATGCCTGCCAAGTTTCATGGTCCTAGCACATCTGGAAGTACCCTAACTCGAAAAAGTGTGACAAAATACCCTAAATTTTCAAGTTTCCAGCGCCCTCCACTCCCTCGCATATGGTCGGATCGGGAAACTGATTATTTCCTGGTTAGTTTGGTCGGGTCCCTAATATGCCTGCCAAGTTTCATTGTCCTAGCACATCTGGAAGTACCCTTACTCGAAAAAGTGTGACAAAAAAACTCGGACAGACCGACAGACGGAATTGTGATCGGTATATGGCACTTGAGCCAGAGGCTGCAAGTGACATAAAAACTAATCGAAATGTAGAAGAAATCTCCCATGCCAACGACCCGATTGAGCAGAAGAAACAGCAGCTCCATCCAATGTGGAATCCCGCACTGATTTCCCCTACAGCAAAACTTCACAAGTACCGAACTCCCAAAATTAGGATACTTGTAGTTTCTAGAAGGTCGTTTCATCTAGCCACAGCCGAATGAGGACCCTTGTCAAGAAGAGCCAAATATCGCTGGAGCATAGGCTGATTTATTTAAATTATCCGGATTATCCGTTCAGGGCCATTTTTATAGCAGTTACAACCGTCAGATGAAGTGCCATATACCGATCGCTTTTCCGTCGGTCTGTCTGTCTGTTCTTCGGCCGGTCAGCCTAGTGATCTCGAGTTAGGGTACTTCCAGTTGTGCTAGGACGATGAAACCCGACCAGATTGACTTGAAATTGTCACTTCCCAAATCGAACATCATTGTTTATATATTATTCGCAGTCAGATTGGACTGAAAGAGTTTCTTATCTTAATACCATCTTTAACTCCTGTCTATCAACATGAAAATCTTGCCACCGTCGGTTTTCTAATTATTCGTTTCGTACGATTTGTGACATTTGTCCGGACTGCCAATATTGATTAGGCCTATGATACGATCAACCTAACTTTGAACATTTTCTTCCAGGTTGGCTCGGTTCCCTATCTCTGGCAGTACCTCTTTTGATATCGCCACTAACCATCGCCCTTTGCAGAAGAAAGTCAACGAGGCTGGCAGCTGTCCTGGGAGGTTTAATCGCTTCGCTTGGCTGCCTCTTTTCTTCTTTTGCGTCGCAATTCCCGCAGTTATTTTTGAGTTATGGTGTTATTTTTGGTAAGTTGAGTGCCGCTTCGGGTCAGACCAGGGAGGTTTACGGATTTTGACCCCGCCCCCTCTCCCTCCCCCCCAAAGCACACACAAATAATTGTTTTTAATAGGCTGGTATTCTTGCTTTTTTCTATTTTTTCCTTTTTTTCTTGGAACTTTATACATTTTCCTTTTTTGTGGTTAGAAAGTTTGTATGATAAAACTTAACGATCAGTTTTTCTTTGGTTTCATCAGTTACCGTTAATTTTTTCATCGGTCGGTCGGTCCGGTGATCGCGAGTCACACTATTGCGAGTTAGGGTACTTCCAGATGTGCTAGGACGATGGAACTTGGCAGGCTCAAATCAGGGACCCGACCAAACTAACTTGGAAATAATCCGTTTCTCGATCCGACCATCTGGGGGGGGGGGGGGGGGGTGGAGGGAAGGGGAATCTGAAAAATTGAATCATGCGTAACTTTTGAATGAGTGATCGGATTGGAATGAAACCGAATAACTTGAATAGAAGACATGTTTATTATGTCCCACTTAAGGCCTGGACCGGATTCGGCATCTCCGGGGGAATTGGGGGGGGGGGGGGAAGAGACCGGAAATCTCATGAAACGGTTAGATTAGAGGGATCGGAGTGGAACTTGTTGGGAAGAACGAGCATCTGCTCCGGATAAATCGTTTACACAATCGGACTGGATCCGGACACTTGGGGGGGGGGGAGGGGGTTACCCGGTGGTGGCGGGTTTTGGTATTGTCGTGACTATCAGGGCCCCGACCAAACAGACTATATAATAATTTTCTCGACCGGATCCGACAACTGTTTTTTTTTTGGGGGGGGGGGGGGATACGTGACCCGCTAAGACTGGAGAGATCGGGATGGAATTGTGTCTGAAAAACAAACAAATGCTCTAGATAAATCATTTACAGAACCGAATCAGATCCGGGCACTGCGGGGGAACTGGAGGGGGTGGGGTCCGGAATTCCGGTTATCGCGAGTTAAGGTACTTCCAGATTTGCTAGGACGATGAAGCTTGGATGGGACAGTAAAGATTTGAAAAGATTGGCTTAGAAATTATCATTTCCCAAATCCAACCATTCCTTAAAGTAGACTACTAATCTTAATTGCAAAGTAAAAAAACGTTCTTTTGAGCAAACGATAAATTTCGGCCCAAGATTATTCGTGCCAGGAGGGTCTTGCTTAAAACAACGAAATTCTAGCACCCTTAAGGTGCGCATCTTAACCGGAAAAAAAAATGCTTTTGAGCAAATGATACATTTTCGTTATTTCCATTTGTTCATGATCATTCTTATCTCAAGGGTTTTGCTTACAAATGATCAGAACAAACCCACGAAAAGGCAAATTCCATATTTCGGTCTCTGAACCAGCCTTCCAAGTGGAATTTGAACTTCTAGCTCTTGTTTTTCCTACCGGATAAATCATACTGTCGGAATCTAATGTAAACCGGAAATCCCTGAAAAAACGAGACGACATCGATAAGGTGAGAACTGGGACGAACGAGTTTTTGACTCGTATTGATAAAGAACGTTAAAATTTGTATTTATTGTGTTACGTTTAGTGTTTTAGTTTGTGAATTTTACTAACTATTCTTTTAGCCTACTCCGCTGTAACTAACAAGAGCTTGAAGCTCACATGGCACATGTAAGATTGGGTAAAGAGGATGAAAGTAGGAATTTGTCAATTCGCGGGTGTGTTATGATCATTTGTAAGCGATACCCTTGAGATAAGAATAATCATAGACCCTTGGAAATCACAAGAATGTATCGTTTGGTAAAAAGTATTGTATTTTTGCGCTTGGCTGTGATCATGCGCACTTCTGGGCGCTAGAAATTCATCGGTAATGCTTAAGGCAAAAATGATCCTGTACCCTTAAGGATCAGAAGGATATATATGGTTTAGTCAAAAGTGTTTTTTTTGTACTTTTAGGTACTTTACGCACTTTAAGGGAGCTAGAAATTCACTTCTAAGCAAAACCCTTGAGGACAAAATGATCATGGGCTCATGGGGATCATGAAATGTAGAATTTGCTTAAAAGCATTTTAGTAAAAGTTTCATAGTCCTAGCACATCTGGAACTGAGACATGAGTTCTTCCGAATATCAGTTTTCATTGAGATCCGATCATCCGTTCCAAAGTTGGACACACCTCAAGATTCCGGATTCCCCTCCCTCGACTCCCCCATGATAGTGAAAATCTGAGAAACGACTGTTCTTATGCTAAAATAGTCGATTCCCTGATTTGCCTGCCTAGTTTCATCGTCCTAGCACACGTGGAAGCATCTTAACTCGGGATCACCGGAATTTCGGAACCCTCCCTCCAGCTCCCCACAGGGCCCGGATCTGGTCCGGTCTTGTCAGCTACGTATCTAGGGCTTGTGCTTGTTCTTCCCTCCAACTTTCATCCCGATCCGTCCACTCTGAACGTGTCACACGATTTCCGGTTCCCCCACTCCAACTCCCACCAAAGTCAACGGATTCGTTCCGGACTTGAAGTGTGACATGTGAGACACGAGGTTTTTCCAAATATCAAGTTTCATTAAGATCCGTTTCCCCGTTGAAAAGTTATTCATACGTCAATATTCCGATCGAGGATCCGTTTTTTTTTGGTCGGGTCCCTGGTATGCCTGCCAAGTTTCATCGTCCTAGCACATCTAGAAGTACCCTAACTCGCGATCACCCGACCGACCGGCAGACCGACCGACGGAAAAGTGCTCGATATATGGCACTTGGACGGAATCTCCCTGTCCATTCGGCCTTGAAATGGAAGTAGTAACCCATGACCGCGGTTGCTAACCATTGGTGGCTACTGGTGATAGCCGGAAACAATGTCACGCTGTTCCCAACAATGTTATAATGGATTCTCGCCGTTCGTTCGAGTGGTCAGGGGTTCCAGTCCCGATGAGCCCTCAATCCTTTTTGGGATCCCAAAACATAAGTGGAGGGATACCTATGACATCGCAACAGTTGTTGGTCTATCTGTGAGCACGATAACTCTCGAAGGGAATTAGATATTTTGATGAAACTTGGTGTGAAGGTTGTTCGGGTCAAGAGTAAGGTCGAGTTCGTAGATAGGCTCTGTAGCCTTACATTTAGGGGTGGGGGATGGGTTTCAGATTAAGGGGCAAAAAACTCAAAGTTGTTTCGGGGCAAGGAGACATGCTGAATCCGTTTTTGAACTTTATTTTGACAGTAAAAATCTTCAAGGAATCTGACAAAGACTGAATGGCGAAGACATGACCCAATTGTCTGAATCAAATGTTATTTTGGGATCCCATCGAAACCTTTGGTTTTGTATTGTATTGACTTAGTGATTCAGACTTTCAATCCAGATGTATAGTCCATAGACATGCAAGCAAAATTTCAGTGCCTCTTTTTACTGGCGTCCGAAGCTGTCATCAGATTCAGTGTGTGTGTGACTAGAAGGGCGATTTGTAGAATGTAGCTCTATTATAATATCCCCAAGGACCGGTGTTTGTTGCACTTCGGGCCCTTTAGCTCCGACCAGAAACACGGAATAGTTTGCATAACGGGTCTTGCCGTCCAGTGAGTTTTCTGAAAGATCAATCGGGAGTCCGATGCACTTCGAAAAGAGCCAAACGCGGAAAATAGCCTGTTACGGAAAACAGTATGCGTATAGAAATACCGTACAAAATTCGAAATGTCGGGGCTAGGAGCGGGTGGTTGAAATAAAATAAATGGTTGGATCATTAGATTTTCTGGGGCTGAAGTGAGGATTCCTGGGGGAATAGAAAACATTTGAAAAGGTCCTAAACTGGTGAAGCCATTTTTTCCAGTTCTACTTCCGTTTTTTTCCTCCTTTCCCCCCTCCCCTTTTCGTAAACCTCTCTATAGTAAACGACATGTCTTTTAGGGCAATGGGCCTTGCTGGAACACTAATGGCGAACATTTCCAAATAAAATACGGGTCATTGGTTTAAAAGTTCCTTAATCTAATGGCATTGTAAAATATGGAACGTCAACGGAAGAGCGAAGGGTGAAGGATGCTAAGAGCTTCAAGGCCCTAGAGTGCGCTCTTCCTCTATCACGATCGGAGTTACAGTGTGATAAAAAGGGAAGGCGGGCCACTTTACGGTTATAATTATCTCGCGTCTTAAAAGAGTAATCAAGGGCATGACGCTTAGATTGAAAGCTGCGTCAGTACCGTGCAATCATAATGTGAAGAAAATATTGTACTCTTTTAAGTCAATACACGCAGCCCCAAAATCAATACATTACACTTTCTTTCTTATGTTTGTAGGCTACCTGTCGGAAAAGTCTATTTTTTGCTGCCATAATTAAGGTATAAAATAATACAGGAGTTAGAAAAAATGATTAAAAGAAGTTCGTTATTTAATAGATTTGGTGAAATTTAAGTTTATAATATTTTGAAAGAACATCCCATCAGATTAAATCTATGGTTTTCACCGCGAGGCCGCCCCGATAATGATTTTTTTTTCAAGAATTAGTTAACATGGAGTTGTAGGTTGGAATAGCATACCGTAGTAACTGTTACCACTGCATGCTACTATTAGCAAGACTGGATGATACTATAGCAAGACAGGATGCTTAAGGTTGGCCCAGTCTGAGGCACAATAAATAATAGTAATATGTACTATTACATTATCTTAAATTACCTTAAATCGCATTGTCCAGCGACAAAGGGGCCAATGCTCCTGGAGTTGCGGGTGGTGTGATGATTTTTTTATTTTATTATGTCATTGGTTTGTGGACACCTAATGTCTGGTTGCTGATTCTGCTGCATCCCATTCGTACTTCCAGGCTTTCAACGACCATTCCTTGTCAAACTTAACTTTGAAGGCATCTACTGTTTCTGCATTGACAGTATCCTCGGACAAAGAGTACCAATACATGCAACTTTTCGCACAACTACCATACTACTACAACAGCTACACATTTGTCGTCGGGGCACCATGTGGGCCTTGGTTTTTATCCGAGGCTTTGACATTGCAGTCCTAGATTTCTAACTTCAGTTCAAAATTTACCTGGTATATTTGTCACTTTACAATTACCTCGTATATCAATTACCATTTATAGATATTCCTTCAGCCCAAGCTGACTGCGAATCATGTTTGACGGTGCAAAACGGATACGTCAGCTACATTTTGAAAGTTATAATATGACGAATATGATTATTTCTGTTTCTGTATAGCTTCATCTGTTGACTAAGTAAGTACGGTATTTGGCACTGTGCTACGATTTGTGCTTATGTTTTAAATAAATCAATCAATCAAATAAATCAATCAATCATTTAGAGCTACATTTTATTAGGTCGAAATATAGCTCTACTAAAATGCAGCTGACGCATCCGTTTTGCACCGTCAAATAATATTCCATTTATAACTATTATACGTCACGCTATTTTTCAGCAAAGGTGTGTCTAAACAGTGAACGGTCGACGAAGAAAACACTAAAACTCTTACCAGGCAACTTTTACTCCAAACTAATTGCCAAATATGTTTATTTCCCGTCCAGTTTCTATTATCCTTTGCTAAGTGGCGCGTAAGATGGCATTGAAAATGCACAGCATACCCCAGGGGAAGGAGAACTATATCTAAAAGTCAGTTAAAGAGAAAAATACAACAAATTGTTTGTGCCAGAAGGCTGTTCGGTAGGCTGTTAGCTGATCAAGTTTGTTATCGTTTCTTTCAATTTGATTGTTTTGTAAGCAAGAAACGCAGCCAAGGGGTATAACATAAGCCTAATGTGAAATTAAAATAATTTAATTTACAACAAACTGTTTGTGCCAGTAGAAAGCTGAAACAGTTGTCTTGAGCCTGAAGAGGACCCTTGCCAAGAACAGTCGAAATATAGCTCGAATAAAATTCAGCTGACGCATCTGTTTTGTACTATCAAATATGATTTGCAGTCAGCTTGGGCTGAAGGAATATTTGTTTTTGTAAGCAAGAATTTTGCAGGTTCTGGGGTTGGCCTTACTCGTGATACAGCCACCCTGATGGTTGGACAGTACTTCAAGCGAAAACGAGAGATGGTTGAGATTGTGTTAATGAGTGGGACGGGCATTGGTATGGCCGTCATGGCTGTCGTCGTACAAGCAACTCTAAGGTAGGCTAAGCAAGATATTATTATTTAAGTTCGTACAAAAACCTGGTCCGTCCTGGCCGAATGGTTATCACGCCGAATTCACAAGTGGTTGGTTCGAGTCTCGGTGGTACCTACTGTTTTGTTCGTGGCTTTTCCTTGTAAGGCAAGCCAAAAGTCAACCCAGCTTCATATGGAGAAATCTAGGGAGAAGCAGGAAAAGCGTCGGATGCTTTGCCCCCAACCACGCAACGCACTCCAGACACTATAGTATCGGAAGATCGGCACCTGCGCTATGGTAACGTTCAGTAGTGTGCTTGCGAAAATTGCTTGTTTGCCCTGTATCAAGTATTCCAAGTATTTATTTGTGTACTAGAAATAATACAGCACTGGACAACTTGGTTTATTGGCCTAAAAGGAGAGGAAACTTGTGTAGGCCTAGAAACCTGGACATCCTTAGTCCTAATCCAATCATTTTCTACCTGACACGGCGTAGCAACCAATTTCGAACGATAACAGAAATAAACAAGAGCTGTAAGCTCATATGGCACTTGCATGGGTTAAGATGTATTGATTGATCAAAAGTAAGTTTCGACTTTGCGGTTGCGATGCGCACTCTAAGAGAGCTAGAACTTCATTTGTAAGCAAAACCCTTGAGGCAAAAATGATAATGGGCTGATAGGCATCATGAAAAGCATATATTGCTTAAAAGTATTTTTCTTACTTTGTGGTCAAGATTGGTACTTTAAGGAATATTTGGATTTGGGAAGTAGCGATTCCTACGCAGATCTTGTTGAATCTCTAATATTCCGGCGAAGTTTCATCGTCCTAGCACATCTGGAAGTACCTTAACTCGCGACCACCGGAATCCTAGACGGTTCTATAAATGATTTATACAGTGCATCTGTTTGTTATTCCCACAAAGTTCGATCCCGATCACACCAGTCTAAGCGGGTCAAGTATCCCCCCCCCCCCCCTCCGTGCATGACTCAGTATTCCGGATTCCCCTCCCTCCACTCCCCCCTAAGATTATCAAATCGAGAATTTTTTATTTATTTCCAATTCAATTTGACCGGGTCCCTGATATGCCTGCCAAGTTTCGTAGTGAAAATCTCTAAAAAACGGAATTCCGGGAAACCCCCTCCCCCCCCAAGTGTCCGGATCCAGTCCAATTGTGTAAAAGATTTACATGGAGCAGATGTTTGTTCTTTCCAGCAAGTTTCACTCCGATCCCTCCATTCTAACCGTTTCTCGAGATTTCCAGTCTCCCCCCCCCCAACTCCCCCCCACAGTGCCCGGAGCCAATCCGGTTCAGTAAATGATTTACCCAGAGCATCTGTTTGTTCTTCCCACAAAGTCCCATCCCGATCTCTCCATTCTAAGCGGGTCACGTATTTTCCGCCCCCCCCCCAATAGTTGTGGGATCCGGTCCGGATATGCAAAAGATCACCAGAGAAATGTCCTTTGTTCAGTTCTTAAATTTCACTCGAATCCGATCATCCGTTCCAAAGATACGCATGACTCAGTATTTCGGATTCCCCTCCTTCCACTCCCCCCACCATTATCAGATCGACATTTTTTTTTATTTTCAAGGTAGTTTGATCGGGTCCCTGATATGCCTGCCAAGTTTCGTCGTAAAAATCCCAAGACCGCCATCACCGGAATTCGGGGAAACCCCCTCCACCCCTCCCCCCTAAGTGTCCGGATCCAATACAATTGTCTAAACGATTTATCTAGAGCAGATGCTTGTTCTTCCCAGCAAGTTTCACTTCGATCCCTCCATTCTAACCGTTTCTTGGAATTTCCGGTCCCCCCCCCCCCCCCGACTCTCCCCTGGCTACCGAATCCGGTCAAGACTTTAGATGGGACATCAACAATAATCTATTCAGTTATTAAGTTTCATTCCAATCCGATCACCCGTTCGAAAGTTACAGACTACTCAAATTCCCGGATTCCCCCGCCCTCCACCCCCGAGATGGTCGGATCGGAAAACTGATTATTTCTAAGTTTGTTTGGTCGGGTCTCCGATATGCCTGCCAAGTTTGGTGGTCCTAGCACATCTGGAAGTACCCTAACTCGAAAAAGTGGGACAAACTGCCCTCAATTTTCAAGTTTCCACCGCCCTCCACTCCCCCGCATATGGTCTTATCGGGAACCTGATTATTTCCAGGTTAGTTTGGTCGGGTCCCTGATATGCCTGCCACGTTTCATAGTCCTAGCACATCTGGAAGTACCCTAACTCGAAAAAGTGTGACAAAAAACTCGGACAGACCGACAGACGGAATTGTGATCGGTATATGGCACTTGAGCCAGAGGCTGCAAGTGCCATAAAAACGAAAGAAGAAGTAATTGCGTAATTATTAGTGTCTTTTCTTTTTTTTGTTCCTTATTTCAGTCTATCAATCCATCTACCTTGGTAAAGGATTTCATTACATTGTACGGAAAAAGAAACATCAGCTATAATATCATTCACTCGCTTGCTAAACGAAGACCGAACCGTCCATCGTGAAAAGAACATTTCTAGTAATAGTTGTGCCTTATCAGTTCACCCCATCCAATTTTTTTTTTTTTTTGGTTTATTCATAATTTTCAGCACGTCTCTTGTATAATTTCCAGCTTACCGTAAAAGTCCTGAATACGGGGGGGGGGGGGGGGCGTCTTTTCGAAGAAATCTAAGGGGGAATGTTGTAGTCGTTCCGGGCCCCCGTTGCATTCTTTAACTTACATGTAGGTCAGACCGGGAATACTTAAGGTATACTTAGGAATAAGGATTAAGTATACTTAAGGATAGGAACTAAAGTAGACTGACTGAACTGGCACTAACTGAAAAAAATTATTTTGTATAAAGATCACATATATTTCTGTTTTGAGCCTCGTCAACTACAGTGGATTTGCATGTTAATTTTTTTATGGGTAGCTCTGGGTTCCCTTGGAAAGCTAATGCCCCCCCCCCCCCCCAATGACGCCCCTGGGGCGGGGCGCGGCGAATATAGAAAATCAGCGCCCGCGGCCAGCCCTCGCACCGCTTGCTATCCACCCCCTCTTGAATGGAGCCCCCCTCCCCTCATTCATCTTACATCCTTTTTCCTCGAGCCACCTTCTCAAGATGAATGCCTTTTCTCCATGCATAATGAATTTCATCATAGCCTACTGAGAAAAAACACAAATTTTCCAGCTCAAGAGAAGCCGTAAATCCACTTTAATTGAATTTCCGAGCTTGGCAGAGATTTCTCGCCCAGCGGGGGGGATGCCTTAGAAAACAGACCGGATTTCCCAGGTCGCAAAATATTGGATGGAAGGCCATGAAGAAAAGACGGGACCAAATCAAAACTGGCCAAGGATCGTTAACTGTGTGGGGACAGTCATAACGCGGGTGGTGAGGAACGCACTGGCATACAGACAGGATCTCCCAGATCACAAAATATTGGATGGAAGGCTGTGGAGTAAAGACCGGACCAATTCACAACTGGCTGGAGAGTGTTGACCGTGTTTTTTTTTGTTTTTTTTTTGGAGGGGGGGGGGGTCGTAACGTGGGAACTGCGAACACACTGGCTTACACACGGGATTTCCAGAGCGCACAATATTGGATGGAAGGCCATGAAGACATGACCGGACCAATTCACAACTGGCTAAGGGATTGGGTTAACCTGAGGAGGGGGGGGGGGTCATAACGTAGAGAGAGGAACAGACTGGCTTACAGACGGGATTTCCAGGTCCCAAAATGTTGGGTGGAAGACCGTCAAGACAAGATCGGACCAATTCGCAACTGGCCAAGGATCGGGTTGGCCGTGTGGGGGGGGGGGTCATAAGGTGGGAAAGGAGAAACACTGGCCAGCAGATGGGACAGGGGATTGAAAAGTACTAAAGTAGGACTACGAAAATAGACCGCTAATTCTTTAGTGGTGATCGAAGAAGGTCAGGTTGACTGGGGCGGGATGGAGCATAAAGTAGGATGAAAAGAACACTCGCCTTTTGAAAACAGATGTGATTCCTCAGGTTCAAAAAGGTTGGAAGAGGCGGGGGAGACGTCATTGCACCAGCTGGCTGGGGGAGGGGGGGGGACGCGTATAAGAAGTTTCGCGGAGGGGAGTCCACTTTGATAATGGTAAGACATATGCAGCACACAGCGAACGAGAGGGAGCGTCCTCAGCTAAAAGATTGTCCGACAACAGGATTGCACGAGAATGACCTAGATGAAAGGAAAGTCGAGCCCCAGCGGATATATTTTCAAACAGAGAGAGAGGGATCCATATTGCTTGTAGACAAGCTAGTTCACAAAGTTCTTGGAACGGCCGCACTCCCGTGGTTGTTAATAGTTTGTGCCCAACGGATGACCACTGATTAACTCGACCTTCATGTATTTCTTTATTTGTAGTGTTGTATATATTTTGACACTGGATTGTCTTTTCTCTCTATTATTCTTTATTTTTTCTCTTATTTACTCCATTCTTGTTCAGTTTGAATGTAACGGGTTATAAAGGATATACATACATACACACAGATCGGTATACTAGAAACCGTCGTAGCATACTAAGCAATTTGATTTTCTTGCATACAAACACAAACACTAGGCTCTCCGACTTCATATTTAATATTCAGGTTAAATGACACAAACGAGTGTTTCATGTTCATGTGAGCTCTGCGAGAGCTACGAGGATATGCCCTTGTCGACTTATAAAATCCGAGGATAGTCTTGAGCAATTTGCAAGCCTTGGTAAAGTGAAATAAATACCTTTCGAAGTGTCGTTAATTTAAGTACCCCTTGAGCCCAAGCTGATTGGAAAAAAGCTGATTGCTGGCTTGCATGTTGCTCAAAACCATCCTCGGATTTTAGAAGTCGGGAAAATATTGCTGCCAAAGCATCGTAGCTGACGTAATCGTGTTTAGCCATTTTGAATAGAAGTTAATTTAAGAAAGGGCCCTTGTCCCAAAATGAAAAATATAAGTTTGAGAGCGGCCGATCTAGGCAGTCTACTTCGAAGAGAAGGCGTTGAGCAAATATATCTCAGCGCCAGCCTACTGAGTGGAAATTTTGGCACGACTAACTAAAAAGCCATTAACTTTTTTCAGCTCGATTGGATGGAGACTGGGCCTTCAGATTGTGACATGTATCATCCTCTTAAGTTCCTTATTTGGTTGCTGCTACAGATCAGCGTCTCTATACCACCCACAGCGGCGTGCAATATTACATTTAAAGAACCAGCGACGCAAAGTGAGTACTTGTTTTTTTTTGCAGCACGAAAACCAGTGCACACAATAGTTACTTCCGGGGGTGTAGCGGACCCGTTGGCCGGATTGGTACACTTTGGGAAGTTCCATAAGAGATAACACTCGGATGACTTTGGGAGAGATTCAGCTTGCCGGATCCTGTTGATGCTGCAGATAAACGTTTTTCTAAGTTGTCAGAAAATCCTTCTAACCACCCTTGGAAGGGTTTTTATTACACTTGTCTTCCGGCCAAGTGCCATATACCGATCACTTTTCCGTCGGTCTGTCGGTCGGTCGGGCGGTTAGTCCGGTGTTTGCGAGTTAGGGTACTTCCAGATATGCTAAGACGATGAAACTTGGCAGGTATGTTGGAGACCCGACCAAACTAAGTTGGAAAGAAGTCACTTGCCCAATCCGACCGTCGTGGGGGGAGGGAGGGGAGCCGGAATCCGGAATTTAGTGGCATGCATAACTTTCGAACGGGTGATCGGATCTTAATGAAATTTGATATTTGGAAAGACGTCATGTCTCAGATGTCCCATTCAAGTCCGGACCGAATCCGATGAATGTGGGGGGGGGGGGGGGGGTGATGGGGGGGGGGGACCTGAAATCATGTAGACACGCTTAGAGAGGAGGGATCGGGATGAAACTTGGTGGGAGGAACAAGCACAAACCCTAGGTACATCATTGACAGAACCGGACCGGATTCGTGCACTGCGGGGGAGTTGGAGGGGGTGTCCGGAATTCCGGTGATACGGAGTTAAGTTACTTCCAGCTGGGCTAGGAAAGTGAAACTTGGCAGGCAAGTTAGGGACCCGATCACATTGAACTGGGAGGAACAAGCACAAGCCCTATGTACATCAGTGACAGAACCGAACCGGATTCGGGCACTGTGGAGAGTTAGAGAGGGGGGGAGGGTCCAGAATTCCGGTGATCGCAAGTTAAGGTACTTCCAGACGTGCAAGGATGATGAAACTTGGCTTGAACATTAGAGACTTGACATGATTGGCTTAGAAACAGTGGATTCCCTCACCCGACCATCGTGGGGGGAGTGGAGGGAGGGAGAATCTTGATTCTTGAGGTATGTAGAACTTTTGAACGGGTGATCGGATCTTAATGAACCTTGATATTTGGAAAGGCCTCATGTCTCAAATGCCCTATTTGAAGTCCGGGTGTAATCCGATGAATGTATGGGAGTCGGGGGGGGGGCATTTTGTGACACGCTTTGAGTGTAGCGATTTGGATGACATTTGGTGGGAAGGACAAGCATAAGCCCTAGATCGACAAGGGACTTACAGACGGACGGACGGACAGACGGACAACTTTTGCGAAGTCATAGGTATCCCTCAACTTACGTTTTGGGATCCCAATAATAATAATTTATTTATGACCCATCATACACTCAAAAAGAGAAAGATGGAGTAAAAATAAAAAAAAAGGAAAAAGTAAAATACGGAAAGACATAACACCATACAAACAAGAGCTGGAAGCTCATATGGCACTTGCAAGGCTGGGTTAAAGGATTAAAGTAGTAATTCGTCAATTCGTGGGTTGGTTGTGATCATTTATAAGCAAAACCATTGCGATAAGTATGGTCATGGGTCCTTGGAAATCACGACAATGTGTTGTTCGTAAAAACTATTTTATTTGTGTATTTGGCCGTGATATGCGCACTTTAAGGGCGCTAGAGATTCATCTGTTATAAACACTCTTGAAGCACAAACGATGATAAGCGTATCAGAATCATGAAAGTTTTTTTTTTGCTCAAAATTATTGTTTGTATTTTAAGAAATTCAGTTGTAAGCAATACCCTTGAGGAAAAACTGATCAAGGGCCCTTGGAGATCATGAATATGTATCTATGGTTAAAGCACTTTTTTTTTACTTTTCGGTTAAGAAACGCACTTTAAGGGTGCTAAAAAATAGTTTTTGAGAAACACCCTTGAGTTAAACTGTATACTTCGCTTAAAAGCATTTTTTGTACTTTGTGGTTAGGATTAGTACTTTAAGGTTAGGATTAGTACTTTAAGGGATGGTCAGATCTGAGAAGTGACAATTTCTAAGCCAATCTTGTCAAGTTTCTAATGTTCAAGCCAAGTTTCATCGCCCTAGAATATCTGAAAGTACCTTAATTCGCGATCAACGAAATTCAGCCCTTCCCCCAAAACTCCCCTCACAGTGGCCAAACCCGGTCCGATTTTGTCACTGATGTATCTAGTTCTTGTCCTTGTTCTTCCCACCAAGTTTCATCCTAATCGCTCCACTCTAAGCTTGTAACAAGATTTCCGGTCCCCCCCCACACAGTCGTCGGATCCGGTTCCGACTTAAAACGGGACATCCGACAACAATTGAAAACAATTGGAAACGATCCTAAACAGTTTTTTTTTTTACGATTGTAAACAGTTGTTTACGATTGGAAACAGTTGTTAACGATTGTATCTTTACGATTGAAACCGATTGTTTCCAATCATAATTTGACGATTGGAAACAACTGTTCCAATCGTAAAAATAGAATCGTTAACAACTGTTTACAATTGCAAACAACTGGAAACAACTGTTTACCATTGTAAACAACTGTTTCCAATCGTAAAAAAAAAATTTTTTACGATCGTTTCCAATTGTTTTTAATTATTTACGATTGGAAAATGTCCGATAATACGATGACTCGAATTATTTCCATACGGGGAGGTCTTTCCAAATAACAAGTTTCGTTAAGATCCGACCACTCGTTCAAAAGTTATAGATACCTCAAGATTCCAGATTCCCCCTCCCTCTCCCCCACGATGGTTCGGTCGGAGAACTGACTATTTCTATGCCAATCATGTCAAGTCTCCAATGTTCAAGCCAAGTTTCACCGTCCTAGCACATCTGGAAATACCTTAACTCGCGATAGCCGAAATTCGAGACTCCACCCCTCTAACGCCCCCCACAGTGCCCAAATCCGATCCAGTTCCATCACTGACGTATCTAATTGTTGTGCTTGTCCTTCCCACCAAGTTTCATCCCAATCGCTCCACTCTAAGCATGTCACAAGATTTCCGGTTCCCCCCTCCGACTACCTTCCCCCTTACATTCATCGGATCCGGTCCAGACCGGGTCATCTGAGAATGGGTCATCTGAGACACGAGATGTTTCCAAATATCAAGTTTCGTTAAGATCCGATCACCCGTTCCAATGTTATACATTCCTCAAGATTCCGGATTCCTCCTCCCTCCACTCCCCCTTGGTGATCTGATCGGGAAGTTGACTATTGCCAGGTTAATCTGGTCGGATCCCTGGCTTGCCTGCCAAGTTTCATTGTCCTAGCCCGCCTGGAAGTAACCCCCCCCCCTCCAACTCCCCCACAGTGCACGAATCCGGTCCGGTTCCGTCAATGATGTACCTAGGGCTTGTGCTTGTTCCTCCCACCAAGTTTCATCCCGATCGCTCCACTCTAAGCGTGTCACATGATTTCCGGCTCCCCCCTCCGACCCCCCCCCCCCACATTCGTCGGATTCGGCCCGGACTTGAAATGGACATCTGAGATATGACGTCTTTCCAAATATCAAGTTTCATTAAGATTCGATCACCCGTTCGAAAGTTATGCATGTCACTAAATTCCGGCTCCCCTCCCTCCCCCCACGATGGTCGGATCGAGCAAGTGACTATCTCCAAGTTAGTTTGCTCGGGTTCCTAATATTCCTGGCAAGTTTCATCGTCCTAGCACATCTGGAAGTACCCTAACGACTGACCGACCGACCGACAGACAGACCGACGGAAAAGTGATCGGTATATGCCATTTCGCCGGAAGGCAAGTGCCATAAAAAAAGAAAAGAGAAACTAACTTCTAAGCAAGTAACCTAATAATGAACCAAAAAATAAATCGAAAGAACAACAACAAAACCAGAACTAGAACTAACAAGAGCTATAAGCTCATATGGCACTTTCAAGCTTGTTAGCATGTATTCAAGTTCTCGTACTGGGATGTGAATGAAGATTCGCCTTGTCAGTGTGATGGGTCGGTTGGTATTATAGTTACGTGCAAAAGCAATGGTCACTTAAAAACACGTCCATCGTAGGAATCCCGAAAATGTCTATATTGTCAAGTGTCTAATTTCCAAGCCAAGTTTCATCATCCTAGCACATCTGGAAGTACCTTAATTTGCGATCACCGGAATTTCGGACCCCCCTCCAACTCCCCCCACAGTGCTCGAACCCGGTCCGGTTCTGTCACTGATGTATCTAGGGCTTGTGCTTGTTCTTCCAACCAAGTTTCATCCCAATCGCTTCAAATCTAAGCGTGTCACAAGATTTTCGGTTCTCCCCTCCACCCCCCCCCCAACATTCATCGGCTTACATACGGACTTCAAATAGGGCATTTGAGACATGATATCAAGTTTCATTAACCCGATCACCCGTTCAAAAGTTATACATACCTCAAGAATTAGGATTCTCCCTCCCTTCACTCCCCCACGATGGTCGGGTCAAGGAATCGTATATTTCTAAGCCAAGAATGTCAAGTCTCTAATGTTCAAGCCAAGTTTCATCGTCCTTGCACATCTGGAAGTACCTTAACTTCCGATCACCGGAATTCCGGAACCGCCCCTCTAACTCCACACAGTGCCCGAATCCGGTCCGGTTCTGTCACTGATGTACATAGGGCTTGTGCTTGTTCCTCCCACCAAGTTTCATTCCGATCGCTCCGCTCCAAGCGTGTGACAAGGTATCCGGGCCCCCCTCGCCCCCCCCCCCATCTTCATCGGATCCGATCCGGACTTGAAACGGGAAATCTGAGACGTCTGACCTTTCTACATATCAAGTTTCGTTATGATCCGGTCACTCGTTCCGAAGTTATACATACCTCAAGATTCCGGATTCCCCTCCCTCCACTCCCCCACGAGGTCGGATCAGGGAGTTGACTACTTCTAGGTTAATCTGGTCGGGTCCCTTATTTGCCTGCCAAGTTTCACTGTCCTAACCCACCTGAAAGTAACTTAACTCCGTATCACCGGAATTCCGGATTCCCACTCCCTCACTCCCCCCACGATGTTCAAATCGGAGAAACGACTGTTCTTAAGTTAAAACTGTCGAGTCCCTGGTATGCCTGCCATGTTTCATCGTCCTAGCACATGTGTAAGTGTTCTTAATGTGTGATCTTAACTCGGGATCACCGGAATTTCGCAACCCTCCCTCCAACTCCCCCAACAGTGCTCGGATCCGGTCCGGTCTTGTCAGCTATGTATCTAGGGCTTGTGCTTGTTCTTTCCACCAAGTTTCATCCAAATCCGTCCACTATGAATATGTCACACGATTTCCGGTCTCCAACTCCCCCCAAAGTTACCGGATCCATTCCGGACTTGAAGTGTGACATCTGAGACACGAGGTCTTTCCAAATATCAAGTTCCATCAAGATCGGATTCCCCGTTCAAAAGTTACACTTACGCCAATATTTCGGATTCCCCCTCCCTCCACTTCCCCCACGGTTGTCGGATCGGGGAAGTGACTATTTCCAAGTTAGTTTGGTCAGCCAATTCAATTCAATTTCAATTTCAGTTTATTTCTAAAACGTGAAGCGGACAAGCCGAATATTCGTTTAGTCGTCAATAAACATATATATACAATTTATAGTCAACACTTACGAAATAATTTAAAATAAAGTAATCATCCAATACATTTAATAAAAAGAGTTGAGCTCAGTTACACAATTACTTACTAGCACTGGCGTTAAAAAACTTGACAAAGGAGGGAACAAAGCTTTTCAGATATCGGTTTCGAGACACCTGAATAGGCTGTATGAGAGGTACAGCTTCTGCCACTGCTCTTGCGGGTCTTTCTCGATGTGGCTTGAAATCAGGGGGCAGTATGGATCGATGGGATGTACTGTTCAGCAACCCTGTACCAAAATCAAGCGACAGCTTTTGTCGACGCCTAGCAAGGGAATCTAGGCCAAACTGTTCAAGGAGGGCACAGTATGGGATTTTTGGCGCTTTTGAAATTACCAACAATGCCCGAAATTGAACTCTCTCAATCACGTCTGACTGCTCCTGCGTCAGGCCATGATGCCAAACGGGGGAACAGTATTCTAAGCAGGACCGTATAAAAGATGTATAAACTCGCAAAAGGTGATCTGAAGGTATTCCGTGCCGAGACAGCAGCTTCAGAGAGCTAATACCTGCATTAGCTCTCCGAAGCATCATTTCCGTCTGTTTCTCCCACTTTAGATCAGCAGTAAGATACACCCCAAGGAGTTTAAGTTCAGCTACACGGCTGGAAGCAGGAAGGGGGGGATGGAACTGGGGGGTACTTTTGAGGAAAGAAAAGGTCAGTACAACAGACTTTTGGACATTGACAGTCATCTTATCTGCAGCAGCATCGTCTGATATATCAGCCATGATTGTAGCCTGCCAAGTTTCATCGTCCTAGCACATCTGGACCCTAACTCGAGACCAGTGGCCTGACAGACCGAGGAGTGATCGGTTTAATGCACTTGAGCGAAGCTGCAAGTGCAATAAAAAGACATATCATGTCGGTACTTCTACTTTCTTGAGCCGTGACTTTTCGGAGCTTGGCGTCCGTAACACAAGGAAATGCAGGCTTTTGTTGAAATCCCAATTATCCGCGTCTGTGTGAATTTTGGGTTGTCGTGCAAGCAGCGCACATTCTGAACGTTATTACTAGACCCCTAGGTGAAAAAGTACAATTCCCTTAGCTGAGTCAAAATAATTCAGTGTTTTCAAATGTAAAAGATTAAAAAATAAGCTGCCTCTTCAGTTAAATTTTAAACCCTTCTCATAGTTTGTAATCATTATTCCTACAATCTGGAAAGTAGTCTGTGTGATCTTTATTTATTTACTTTTATAACCCGATGAGAAGACAGAATAGCCGAGTACAGACAATGAAAAGGAACAAAAAACTGAACAAAGTACTAAAAAACACTAAGATTCACTGAAAAAGAAGGGACAGGACCTTAAGTGCGGGAAGCTGAGATGGGACATTGTGGAGATTTTTTTATTTAGGGCCGAAAGTTCAAGCGATATATCTGGAAGCTTGTAACGCGAAATCAGGTGCCTGTTTTTGTACCAAGGGGGTAGGAATAGGAGGAATTGTGCATATCGGTAATTTCAAGAATGGAGGGAATGAAGATCTTTTTCTTTAAAACTGAAGAGAGGCCAGAAAGAAATAAAATAGAATGATCAGTGAAACTTCTCTTAAGTTTACCAAGAGCTTTTCTATTGTATTTCCCGCGATTAGTAATGATCTTCGGATATGATACCTGAATCTTTCTTTTTGCATCATTGGCTGTTTCAGACCGGAACGATTTAAGGCTGTTAGTAATGTCTTTGTCCAACCACCGAAGAGATGTGACAAGGGGGATACACGTAGTTGGAAGAACAAGCGGCTCAAGTTCAAGTTCAAGTTTTTTAATTTTACACAAAAATACAAATACATTATACAAGCACTGTGGAGAACAAAAATTCGAACATGCAGTGCTTTGTGACAGCACTTGAAGCACTGCATGTTCGAATAAGCTCTTGGTTAGATGAATTGAAAGAAATATATTGGCATTTGTTAATGTTCAGAGCCAGACCGATCCGGTCGAAAGCAGCTGAAACAAAAGAAACTGACTTCTTTAATCCGGTCTTGCTTCGACTTGTCAGCAGAATATCATCGTCATAAGCAAGATAAGATATATTAACGGAATTAGTAATACAACTAGTGGGACTTCTTCATACTTTATTACAAGTGTTTTCCTCTCTTTTTCGTGTTCCTTTTTCCGCTCAATCTATACCATTTCGATCTTACGATGGGTAAATAAACATATGCATATATTACGCCACATTATTTTCTGCTGGTCATCCATTAATCAGTGCTACTGACTTCCAAGAAAAGCGAAATTTCCTAAACTGATATATTTATGTGTCTCGTTTAATCAGTTAATAATAGACTCGTTATAAGTAGCTTTTGTGGTGGTCCGAACGTTGAGATGCACCTCACTCGCTTAGGTGGTCTTACTTATATGGCGTCATAGTGGATGAAAATATTCTTGAATTTTTTTTCCTAAAGCCATTTGTCAGCCTTACAGTTTATCCTGAAATGGTTGGAGACAACTGGGGACAAAAATAATGATATTAGTTTAGGAAAAAGTATGAAGAATAGGCTGTATTGAAATTTTTCAACAGGATTTAGAGTTGCGATCATAGTATAGGTGACGTTAGTTTTTGGGATCCCAAAACGTAAGTGGAGGGATACCTATGACATCGTAAAAGTTGTCCGTCTGTCCGTCTGTTAGTACGATAACTCTCGAAGGGAATGAGATATTTTGATGAAACTTGGTGTGAGGATTCTTTGGGTCAAGAGCAAGGTCAAGGTCGTAGATGGGCTTTGTCGCCGTACATTTAGGGGTGGTGGTTCAAATTAAGCGGCAAACAAAATATTTTTAAAGAGCAAATGTGATAGTTGATTATGGGGTAAGAAGACTTGCTGGACACGAATATGCAAAAAAATTTCTCGTCCGACAAGTAGTTCGCCCGGAATTCGGAAAAACACGGAAAGTTGGTTAAAAGTAAAGGTTTCTTTTGAAGCTGATTAAATGTTCGATTTAGGGGTAAGAAGACGTGCTGAACACGAAAGTGAAAACCATTTTCACGCCGGACAAGTAGTTTGTCCGGAATCCGGCAAAAAACGGAAATAAATATTCTTTGAGCCCAAGCTGACTTTGAAACATTTATTCAAACAATGTTTACAACGGGTACGTCAGCTACGATTCTTCATCAGCGATATTTCGGCCCTTTTTGGCAAGGGTCCTCATCAGGCTGTCAATCCTCTGGTTCAACTTCGGGGAAGGAAACAAACCTGTAATCATTGACTGACTAAAAAGAGGCACGGCACAGCATGGTGCAGGAGGCACGAGTAATAAAAATAGATTACCAAGTAGTAGAAGTAGATAAGTAAGTGAGAGTTCGTAAGTCCAGAGCCTAAAAGAAGGCGCGTTAGAACATTGTTCCTGCCGCTCACTGTAAAGCCTGAAAGGGCCCTTTTAGTTTTTGTGCCTCTTTTCAGTACTCGTGCCCCCTACACTATGTCGTGCCGTGCCGTGCCTGCCTCCGTGCCGTCGATCCCGCAATTTATGCCCTTGTTGCCATGCTTTCTGTTTAGTCCGAGTGGATCTTCAGTCCCGAGAGACCCGCTTTCTCTCGAATTACACCGAGAAGATCCTGGAGTAGTTCCTTGTATGTCTCCATCAGGGTGATGTCGGAGATACCGGATAAGAAAGAGAAGAAAAGGCATAGATGAAAACACTAAACAACTCAAAAAAATTATATTATTTAAACAGATTTTGTACATAGTAGCAGATAATTTTTCACTAAAAACTATCTGGAACTGTGTCGTTAACTGGGAAAAAACGAGAAAAGAAATCTTCTTTGCTTTCTGTTTTGTCCGAGTTGATCTTCAGTCCCAAAAGACCCACTTTCTCTCGAATTACACTGAGAAGATCCTGGAGTAGTTCCTTGTATGCCTCCATCAGGGTGATGTCGGAGATACCGGATAAGAAAGAGAAGAAAAGGCATAGATGAAAACACTAAACAACTAAAAAAAATTATATTATTTAAACAGATTTTGTACATAGTAGCAGACAAGTTTTCACTAAAAACACTCTGGAACTGTGTCGTTAACTGGGAAAAAAACGAGAAAAGAAATCTTCTTTGCTTTCTGTTTTGTCCGAGTTGATCTTCAGTCCCGAAAGACCCGTTTTCTCTCGAATTACACCGAGAAGATCCTGGAGTAGTTCCTTGTACGTCTCCATTAGGGTGATGTCGGAGATATCGGAAAAGAAAGAAAAGAAAAGGCATAGATGAAAACACTAAATAACACCCCAAAAAATGTTATTATATAAACAGATTTTATATAGAGGAGCAGAGAAGTTTTGGCGTAAAACACTAAAAACACTCTGGGACTGTGTCATTATTGGTTAAGAATGTCGTGATCGGGTAGGGTATGATGTTAGTGGACGGTTAGAACATTGAATGTTTAGTGTTCTTATCACCCATAAAGTTTCACTTGAATCCAACCATTTGCTCGCAACCTACGGAAGTCAGTAATTTCCGGATTCACACTCCCCTCAACTCCCCGAAAAATGGTCGGATCCAGGAACGGAAGTCTTCCTAGGGTATTGTGTCGTGTCACTATTATGCCCGCCAAGTTTTGTCCTCCTTAGCACATCTGGAACTATGGTAACTCGCGATCACTGGAATTCCGGGAAACGCCCTCCAAGTCCCCCCCAAAGAGCCCTGATATGATCTGGTCATGTCAAGAACGTATCTACTGCTTATGCTTGTTCTTCCCACCAAATTACAACCCGATCCCTCGACGCTACTCGTTTCACAAAAAAAAATCCGGTGCCCCCTTCCAACTCCCCCCCCCCCCCCTAGTATCGAATCCGGTCCAGACTTGACATGGAACATCTGAGACGATAGCTCTTTCCACTTGACAAGTTTCATTCAAATCCGATCGCCCGTTCAAAAGTTATTAAACCCACTAGATTCCGGGTTCCCCATCCTTCCCCACGATGTTCGGATCTTGCAAACGACTAGTTTCAAGTCGGTCTATTCGAATCCCTCATATTCATGCCGAGTTTCATCATCCTAGGACATCGGGAAGTCCCGAACTCGCTGGATCACCAGAATCACCCCCCAACTCCCCCCCCCCCCAGTGCCCGAATCCGGTCCGGTTATGTCAGTGTGTATCTAGGACTTGTACTTGTTCTTCCCACCAAGTTTCATCCCGAACCCTCCACTCTAAGCGTTTCCCAAGATTTCCGGTCCCCCCTCCAACTCCCCCCAAAGTCACCGGATCCGGTTCGGATTTCAAGTGAGTCGTCTGAGATACGAGGCATTTCCAAATATCAAGTTTCTTTAAGATCCGATGACCCGTTCAAAAGTTATAAATATCTCGAGGTTCCGGATTCCCCCTTTCTCCACTCCCCCCACGATGGTCGGATCGGGGAAAAGACTGTTTCCAAGTTAATCTTTTTGGGTCCCTGAGATGCTTGCCAAGTTTCATCGTCCTAGCTTATGTGGAAGTGCCCGAACTAGCAAAACACGGACCGACGGACGGACAGAAATTTCGATCGCTATATGGCACTTGGCCGAAGCGCAAGTGCCATAAAAACCCAAACAATTCACCCTTTCCAATTCAGCTCTCCAAAGGGATTAAAGTACTATTGGAAAAGGCTGAATTTGTATATTTTTGTTTTTTTTAATCACCAGCTCATATATAACAAGACCAAAGATTTCGACGGGATCCCACAAATCTAATATTGGTTCAAACAATTGATCTTGTCTTTGCCAGGCTAATCATCAGAGAAAACCAAGTTCAGATATACCTCTATTAGCCATATCTACTTTGACGACACTGACCGAAACTTCCTGCTTTACTGAAATCCGGTTTCAACCGGATTCCGAACGAACTATATGTCCCGGTAAAAAAAAAGATTGTCATATACAGATTCAGCGTCTCTTCTTACCCCTAAATCTGTCATCTAATCAACTTCAGATAAAACTTTTGCTTTTAACAATTTTTCCGGTTTTAACCGGATTCCGGGCGAACCACTTGACCGGCGAGAAAATGGTTTTCACCATCATGTTTAGCATTTGTTCCTACCCCTATTCCGGGTGAACAAATTGTCCGGGTAGAAAATACTTTTCACATAAGTGTTCAGCATGTCTTCTAACCCCTAAATCGAACATCTAATCAACTTCAAATAAAACTTTTACTTTTTAACAAACTTTCCGGTTTTAAGCTGATTCCGGGCGAACCACTTGCCCGGCGAGAAAATGGTTTTCACCATCGTGTTCAGCATGTCTTCCTACCCCTAAATCGAACATCTAATCAACTTCGAATAAAACTTTTACTTTTAACAGACTTTCCGGTTTTTGTCGGATTCCGGGCGAACTACTTTTCCGATGACAAAATAGTTTTGACCATCGTGTTCAGCATGTCTTCTTACCCCATAATCGACTATCACATTATCTTTTTGAAAATATTTCATTTGCCCCTTAATTTAACCCCCCTCCCCCACCCCAAGATGTAGGGCCAGAGAGCCCATCTATGAACTCGGCCTTACTCTTGACCCAAGAATCCTCACACCAAGTTTCATCAAAATATCTCATTCCCTTCGAGAGTTATAGTGCGGACAGTCGGACGAACAGACTGACAACTTTTGCGATGTGATAGGTATCCCGACACTTACATTTTGTGATCTCAAAACACTTTACATGTGTATCTCAGTTTATCGCCATTGTATCATTTAGCTACATAGGCTATATATTTATAATTTTATACAATACACGTGTTTCACAATTCTTCACACTTTGTAAGACTACTTTCTTGTGAACTTACATTTCCCGTAATTTGGCAATAGTTTCTACCTACAGGTATGGACGACGTTCGCAAACAAGCTTTACTAATATTGTACATATACAAATGTTATCTGCGCTGTTAAGTTATGTCTGACCAGCAATGTAGATTGTACGTGCGAGCAAGGGATAAAACAGTGCCAGCCAGCATTAAGAGTCGGTAGTTAGGTTTGTGTTACTTGCTTAAAGATGAAGCTAACAGCAATCTCTGCGAACGTTTACCATTAATTTTGTGGCTAGACTGCGAATCGATGCGAGATCGCCATAAATCGACAATAATGCCCGCGATATGTCGGCTCGGTATCGTGTGAAAGTGGCGATTTATTCGCCAGTTCTAAGAACTCACTGAATCGCTGAATGAAGAGGTGCTACCCACTCCCAAGCACGGGCTGTGCAGCCTTCCCCCAACACCGGCCGGCACCATCCGAAACCAGAGGTGCCTGCAATAAATTAGGCGATTCATCTTCCAATGCTTCTAAATATGCTGATTTTAACATTCTAACACACGGCAACCGGTGCCGGGCCCTTGGTGTACACCAAAATCGAGAGTGGACTGACCCACGCTAAATGAACGAATGAGTGACTAGGAATGATAACTCCGTACAATTTGAAGAAAAAAAAGTCAGAACCTCCTCCGCCCCACCCTTCAAATTTGCAAGATTTCCTTTTTGCCGCAGTGATACAGAAAAAAAAAACTCATGATAGAACAACTAAAAAGAAGGACCTCAATATCCCCTCTCAGCTTCCCGCACATTACAGTCTTTCTCGTCACTAGTATTTGATTTCGAGTTTGGTCTTATTTTGTTTCTTCTTTCCTTCACTGTTTCATTCTTCTTAGCGTATTGAAAAATGAATAAATAGTGAATGAAGTAGTTGAATAATGCTCTTATACTACAACTTATACCTTCAAGACAACAGTAAAATCGTGGTAGGTAAAAAAAAGGGCAAAAATTGCTTCCATGTGTCCAGAGTATGTAAATAATCAAATGTGATTAGTCGACACTCCAAGGCAGTAAAACTCAACACACATACTAACTTTCATTTTATTATTTTGGCCGAGTAGACAGGACCGGATAGAGACACCTCGAGACAGGGGTAACTTTTTATGTGGTAATTTAGCAAAATTACAAATGTTAGTTTATTCTATTTTATTTACTTCGAAGAAAATAGATAAGCAGATTAAGAAATGAAATAGATAAGTACCAGTTGACATTTTCTACACATTATGATGTTTTAATTTACCACTTCGGCAATTGGCAACTCTGGCTGTGTTCATAGCGACGGTGTTTTCCCTAATGGTCGCAAGCGAAATTTTTCAAACTTCAAAGGAACAGCAAAAAACCGTTCACTGTTACACCACGAAGGGCTTAAAGTTCCCAAAAAAAAAGGTGTTAGGTCGTCCAAGAGCGGTTGAACACAAAACATTGAGTCGCGAATACAACATACTCACAGACGACCCCGGGGCCAGCGATCCCAGAACAAAATAACACTAGGGAGTAGCGCCAAGTCTCGAAAAAACTGATACACACGAATAGCACCGATACTAGTACCACTAGCGATAGAGAACTTCCCTACTGAAACTCACTCAGTCGTGAATTAGTGCTGGCTCTGATAGCTTCATATTCTGAACACAGCAATAAAAATATACAACCTCCATTGTTTCCTTGGTGTGTGCAGCCCGCACCTTTGCTTTCCTAGAAGTTTCTAAACCCCCAAGTTTGTCTCGTTTTAAATGCCGCAAGTGAACTGGGCGGTGCTACGAGTATGGCCCGTTTGCAAAGCATGGAAAGCATAGGTCTTGGCGCTACTCCCTATTGTGGTTTTGCTCTGAACGATCGGCATGTGAATGTGGCTAGATCGCTTGCCGATCCGCTACTAAAACAAACTGGAATTACTTACTCTGACTTGTCAACCGACACTAATCAGTCAAAACGACAAGCTCGAGGGCTCAGTCCCTTCTGCAAACCGCTAGAAAGACATAAGTTCTGCTGGGCCAGAGCAAAATACCACTAGGGAGTAGCGCCAAAACTTGAAAGAAGTGACACACACTCTAATAGCAGCGACACTAGCACCACTAGCTATAGAGAACGTCCCTACTTCAACTCATTCAGCCGTTCACCAGCGCTGGCTCCGATAACTTCATATTCTGAACATAGCAAAAAAATGTTACAGCCTCCATTGCTTCCTTGGTGTGCGCAGACCGCACCTTTGATTTACTAAAAATGTCTAAGCCCGCAAGTTTGTCTCGCTTTAAATGCCGCAAGCGTAGTGGGCGGCGCGCCGACTATGGCCCGTTTGCAAACCATGGAAAGCATAGGTCTTGGCACTACTCCTTAGTGTTATTTTGCTCTGCGCTGGGCTGAACTTTTTACGAGGCATGAAGGCCGCTGCTCAGGATAGGGCACTGCTAATGACTCAGTTACGAGGGAAAATTTCGCTTATAACATTTTGGAAAAGAATATAACGATAGGCAGCTGCCTAGTTTGCCTGGGCACAAGTTTGCGACTGATACTTGACTTGTGTTGCATATCCCTTAAATCTTTCTTTCCTTACAGATTAAAGACAAATCGAAAATCAGTGACAAACCGCCTCTTTTTGATTTCTCCACCCTACGGTCGAAAACCATTCGAATCCTCCTCATCTCTACGGGAACATCGTACTTCGGAGTCCTGGCACCTTTGGTTCTGCTCGTAAGTGATTTATAGGCCACTTTATAGGCTGTTCGAATTGTGATGCAAATTCCGTCTGCCGCTGAAAGAGAACTAGGATGTGGTGGGACTGCGGTTTACGAGGGGGGGGGGGATTAGTTGGTACTCCGCCCGGATTTGATCATTGACCGTTTCTGACTTCGATTGGCTTGCGTTCAACTCTATTGGTATTGGCGGAACAGGATAACGTTTATGAACTAAATGAGCATAAGGTAAAAGGTAAGTAAAGTGAAGTATCAGCGTCAGCCTTTACAGGGCTAACTGGCGGTGCTGATCTCCGGTTCTCTGCCCTCAGCCAGAAAGTGCAATGGGCGGTTGGGGGATAGCCATCCTGGTGCTTTTGCACACCTTTCCTGTGACCTTCCCCGGGTTTGTCCAGGTACCCATTTAAAGCTGGGTGGACTTTGGCTTGTCTTACAGGGTTATGCCACAAACCCCCAAAACCAAACAATAGTCACCACCGAGACTTGAACCAGCGACTCGTCGCGTAAGAGTTCGGCGCGCTAACCATTCGGCCACGGACGAAAGGGGGTCCTAAAATCTAATATTTGATCCAGACAATTGGGTCTTGATCCAGTCTTCGCCAGGCTAATCATCAGAGAAAACCAAGTCAGATATACCTCTATAAGCCATATCTATTTTGAGGGATCGACTAAAACCAGGAAGGGAAGGGAACGCGAGAAAAGCAGGAAGGAATACTAAAACCAGGAAGGGCATACTAAAACGAGGAAGGGCATACTAAAACGATGAAGGAATGTAAGGCTGCAAAAAAATGGAACGCTGCACCATTCCCTTCCTCTGTTTAGTATTCTTCGAGGGGTCGGCAACTTTTCAAACTCAAAGTTCACCATCCCTTCCTCGTTTTAATATCCTGTAGTATCCGTCGTTTTAGTATCCCTCTGAACTAGAAATGAAAAGGTGAATTACAATTTTGATAGTTGCTGACCCCTTACTGAACTTAATGCCTACTCATGTCAGGATACTAAAACGAGGAAGGGATGGTGAACTTTGAGTTTGAAAAGTTGCCGACCCCTCGAAGAATACTAAACTCGTCTCCGTCTCGCGTTCCCTTCCCTTCCTGGTTTTAGTCGATCCCCTATTTTGACGACACTGACCGAAACATCCTGCTTTACTTTTGCCAAATTTCCGTTTCGGTCGAATTCTGAGCCAGCTGTTCTGGTTACCTGTAGCTAGTTTTCCAGGTCACGTCTTTCCTGTCACTGTCTACCCTTCTCTTGAAGGAGTCTGTTTTTTCGGCCACCTCCTTGCTGAGGGAGTTAAACAGGGGGACACAACCCGGTTTACCGCTCCCGTTTCTTGAAATGAGATTAGGTGCGTTTTTGCGGTAACCAGGTGTCTGTTACTCTGACGAATTGTTGTTTTCGCTGTTATTGGGTATACCCCGACGGGTTGTCGTTTTCTCGGTCACCCAGCAACATGATAGTAACCCTGGTATCTGGTAACGAGTAAGCTGAGACCGGGGCTACCGGAATTCATTAACCTAGTGACCTAGCAGCAACCGGGTGTCTGAAAAAACGACACGAGTGCACTCTGTTACCCGATAAGAGTAACTCTAGGCTACCGCAAAAACGCAACTATTGCTTTAACGCATATTCTCCCCTGCGTTTTTGTTTGTCCCCTGGACTCACGCTCCGTATTCTGGCGAATCCCCACGAACGATGAGTGCTTTATTTATCATAAATTTAAAAAAAAAACATTCAGGTTCAGGGGGCATCGATTTTGGGAGTTTCGGGCGTACTTATTTTTTTTTTTTAAACAGATGTGAGGGATGGTTAATAAAATTTCTGGGATAAAAAACTGAGTTTTATATGGTTTAAAACTGATCTCGAGAATAAGGCACCTTTTTCATTGTGTTTACGATTTTTTGTTGTTGTAAGTAATAACAGTTTAAGTAAAATTAAGTAGAAAAATCCTCAAAAATCAATATTTTTCTGAACAAAATCCGTTTTGTTTTGTTTCTCGTTGTTTTCCGTCCGAGGAGTCCGCATGGATTTACTCTGTCTATTCTCGCCGTTCCCTTTGATTTCCCGAGGAGTCCCGGGGAACGGCGAGAATTCGCCTTTTATTTCTGGGGATGCCCTTTTGTCTGCTGGACGTGTTTTAAGACCAACTTATTCACGTAACTCATCGAGCTCATCGTGGACCGTGGTGAGCAACTGCTGGACAAAAATCCCTCGTCTTCGCCGGATAGTAAGCGATTACGTCACGGTCAGAGACTACCAATAGCCTAGTTGAATATATTCAAACAATGGATAAGATGGATACGTCAGCTACGATGCTTTGGCAGCGATATTTCGGCCCTTCTTGGCAACGGTCCTCGTCAGGCTGTCGGACATCAGGGACATAACAAGGTTCGTTCAGCATTGCAGGTTCGTTCCTTCCCCAACGTTGTCCCTGACGTTCGACAGCCTGACGAGGACCCTTGCCAAGAAGGGCCGAAATACCGCTGCCAAAACATCGTAGCTGACGTGTCCGTTCTATGCATTGTTTGAATATATGTTTCCCAGTAAGCTTGGGCTCAAGGAGTGTTTAGCCTCGTTGAAGGCGAAAATTCAAGAATGAAAGATGATCTAAACAATTCTTTTGTTTGTTTTGATTTGTTTTAGGTGCTATAACTCAAATTGGCCTTTTATTGTGGTCAGTTTTCATGGCTATGAAGTAGACAACATTTGCGGTTTATTTGATTTTTATTGCTAATTTCCAAAAATGTTGTGTAACAATAACAATGCTAAATGTAGCTAAGGTTTCGGTGACTTGCGGTTTCGAAAACCTCAAGAAATCGGGAGATTTAAAATTACTATTGTTGTCGTTTATTTCCTCCTCCGAAGTATACTAATAATAATAAGAGGACCACAAAATTATACCCAGGTATAAAATCAGTAATTAATGCTCCGACCCAGTACGGGTTCCGGGTACGACTCACGACGCTGGACAAAGCGATTTAGTTAACTTAGGGTAATTACAAAATAAATGCATGTTAAAAGTCGATAGGCAAAACGTTAAAGCAGCAAACACATAAACGTAAGCAAGAAAGTCGTCAGGCAATCTCGAATTTTGGCGGAAAAACTTCAGACAGTTAATTACTCGTAAAATTACTCGAAGTACATTTTTGGCGGTCCCTTTTCGAAGTTGACTAGTATGTAATGTTCTATGTGTGTAGAAATGGACTTCCCAGTTCTGATACCATCACCATAATTCGCGTCTAGATTCGCTGAACCTTAATGATGATTTAATTACGCCAGCAGAAAAGATATGAAACGTGATTTCTAAAAAAGGAATAAACATACGCCGACAACATATATCATTGTCACAGCCTTTAAAAGTAAGTATCCGTCTACGATCCTGATAGATAGCCTCCTCCTGGGTGAAAGGTCGTTTGTCAGTATACCATGTTTCATCCAAAGTTTCGTCACTGCTATTTATCTCAAAATTACCGGTCCTGACCCCAGACCTGCGATTGGGCTCATCCTTAAAGGACCCGTCGTATTAAAGCCAGGCTCACCTTCCATATTCCCAGATGTCCGAGGCTTCCGCACAGGGAAGCCAACCCTTCTAGATTTTCATTATGACAGCTAATTTGGCTGTTCTTCGACATTTCCCAATGGGTCCTTCGCACGTCAAATATCTCTTATTTCCCAGTCACAACTGTCAATCACTTTCCCTTTTCTTCCTACATTTGCATGTTTGTTGTGTATCTCGAACGGGTTGCCTCTATGGCACCCAGGGGCGTCACGACCGGGGGGAGGGCCCCCCCCCCCCTCCAATTTTGTCGGCCAGTCGGTAAAAAATAACCGAGTCGGTGCGAAGCTCCGCGATTTTTCGTCAAAACAGTTGATTTTTTTCATTAAAACAGTAGATTTTTCGTCAAAACAGTCTTTTTTTTAGAAAATCAGTCGTTTTTTCAAAACTGTCTTTTTTCTTGAAACAGTAATTTTTCTGCAAAAACAGTCGGTAAAAATTACCAGTCAGTCGGTAAATTCTTTGCCACCCCCCCCCCCCCCCCCCCCAAACATTTTGGTTAGTAACGCCTCTGATGGCATCTTCCAGACATCCGGAATCTTGTGTGTTCAACACCCCGGACTTCCAGACGTTTTTGGCCGAGTTCCACCTTCCAGATCCGTCTCGACGAAAACGGCAGTCTGGAATCCGGAAGAAAAATCGGGAAGGTGAAGCGTGGCTTTTACTACAACCCAAACCGCACCGCCTCATTTCCATGATTTCTAACATCTCCGTCAGGTTTATCCAACCTCTACGATACTGACTTTTAGATTTTCGTGTTTGGCTATTTTTGAGGCGGACCAGGCTCCCGCTTATTGCTTCGAGTTCGTCGGACAGAAGCATCGGTTATGCATGTTTGTCCGCGTTTCTCATTAAAACCTACCGGAACGGGACAAAAACTACCGGACGGGTTTGTAATCTTTCCCTATGCCCTGCACCCTTTCATTGCATTTACTTCCCCCTCTGTCGAATTCGATTATTCGCGGTCGCACCCGGAAAATCGGATGCCACTACCGTCCCTGGTGAACAAATCAGGAATCGACTAAAACCAGGAAGGGAAGGGAACGCGAGAAAAGCAGGAAGGCATTCTAAAACCATTTCGACGGTATTTCGGTCTCTTTCCCTATCGGGTCCTAAAGCGAGGAAGGAAGTCAAGGCCGCGAAAAAATGGAAAGCTGCACCGTTCCCTTCCTCTGTTTAGTATTCCTTGAGGGGTCGGCAACTTTTCAAACTCAAAGTTCACCATCCCTTCCTCGTTTTAGTATCCTGACATGGGTAGACATTAAGTTCAGTGAGGGGTCAGCAACTATCAAAATTGTAATTCACCTTTTCATTTCTAGTTCAGACGGATACGAAAACGACGGATACTACAGGATACTAAAACGAGGAAGGGATGGTGAACTTTGAATTTGGAAAGTTGCCGACCCCTCAAAGAATACTAAACAGAGGAAGGGAACGGTGCGGCTTTCCAGTTTTGAATTCTGGCGACAACCTTCCTCGTTTTAGTATGCCCTTCCTGGTTTTAGTATGCCTTCCTGCTTTTCTCGCGTTCCCTTCCCTTCCTGGTTTTAGTCGATCCCAACAAATCATTGTACAGTAGAGGTATGCTTATTTGAACGTTCGTTGACTTTGATCAGCAAGTGCATTTTCATGCACAGTTAACTATTAGTTAGCCAAAGTAGGACACTTGAATATGTATTTTGGATCCTCATTCCACCATCTATCCCAAAACGACGCTGTTCACATTTAAGTAACTGCTCAAATAAGCATACTTCTACTGTACTAAACTAACATGTACAATAGAGAAAATGTTTACTAAAATATTCAGTGCGAAAGAGCAGATGCAATAAAAATTTACGAAGTCAACGTCCAGATTTGGAATCCGACGACCGGACACCGGTTTTGAAACAGGGCTCAAAAGAACAAGAAGAAAGGTGTCGATTCAATCCCCAAGGTGGATATTTGTTGGACCTCTTGATGAAGACAATCAGGTCTTGTGTATTTTTTCTCTTCGTCAAGTACTGCAAACGCTTTATTTTTCCCCCAGGTCATTTTACCCAGATGCTGGACAGATTTAGTTTAAAACCATAAAATATTCCAATGGAACATTACCATATATACACCACCTTTTACATTCTATCGAAGGTTTCTTTTCCAAAACTAACAGTTTACATCCAGTTCTGATAGTACCATTTATCCGGTTTTCTGTGGATTAGGGCTAAACGACCCTTTTATCCAAAAGACTAACCCCAAGAGTCAATATGATATACCCCTTAAGAGAACTATCGTGCCCACAGACAGACGGACAGACACAACGACGGACAAAATTTACAGTCGTTGGCTAATAACGTTTTGGGATCCCAAAAAGCAAAAAGAATGATTCATAAAATAATCTCTTTAACTTTAGATATCTGACCATCCATGTACGCCTACTTAATAACATACTACCTAAATAAAACACTAGTGTAAATTAGATGTTAGACGCTAAATCAGTGACTGAAAATTATGTTATAGTTTAACTACATATATATCACACAGACCGACAAAGTTTACTAAGTCATAGGCCAATAACGTTTTGGTATCCCAAAAAGCAAAAAGAATGTTTCATAAAATAATCTCTTTAACATAAGATATCTGACCATCCATGGACGCCTACTTAATAACATATTACCTAAATAAAACACTAGTGTAAATTAGACGTTAGACGCTAAATCAGTGACTGAAAAGTATGTTGATAGTTTAACTACATACATATCACACAGACCGACACAATTTACAAAGTCATAGGCCAATAACGTTTTGGTATCCCAAAAGCAAAAAGAATTTTCATAAAATAATCTCTTAAACATAAGATATCTGACCATCCATGGACGCCTACTTAATTACATACTACCTAAATATAACACTAGCGTAAATTAGATGTTAGACGCTAAATCAGTGGCTGAAAAGTATGTTGATAATTTAACTACATATATATCCAACTGCACTGGTTTGCATGGCTGTATCCTGTGTTTAAGTGTCCGTTTTACAACTCGCCTTGAATGGCGCTTATTACTTTACTTGGCCAAAACTAGCATGTAAGCAAAGATGAAGAAGAAGCCTGGGATATGTTTTACACTAAAGCATTTACTCCCATAGTAAGTTACAAAACTAAACAAACTTAACATAATGAATAAAAAAAACAGTACTCCAGATTCCAGAAGAAATTAAGGTTTCGTTTCTTCATTAAATTATACATACATCAAGCGCGCGACTACATGTAAAGAATGTTCATGTACTCTGGAATAGGGACAAGTTACGGAAGTCAGCACTAAAACAAAACCCAAATAGTAATTATTTTCACTGATATTTATTACTCCACGAAATACACTAGACGAGAATAAAAAACAGAAAATAAGAAGCGTAGGCGAAAAACTTACATCACACACAATACAATCTACATGTCAATGATTGCATCAAAAACAGCAATGCTTGTTGTTGGGAAAAGGGCAGGGTTAGAATACACTGAATTATTTGAACTGCTGTAAGGGATTTTTATTTGTTCGTCTCAGGCCCTAGCAGTGACGTTCAGAATGTGTGCTGCTTGCACGACAGATCAGAATTCATCCGGCCGCGGCGAATTTGAATGCAAGCAAAAGCGTGGATTTCAGTGGCCAACAGAGCGAAGGTTATTCTCGCGTCTGAGAGATGATCACGTGCAAGAAGGCCCTTTTCCTCCGTTTCCAGGACTATAGTTGCTAGATATTTGATAAATATTCTAAGCATAGAGGCGCAAGCACGACCGTAAGAATAAGTTCATTCGATAAATTCAGATATTCCGAAACAACGAGTAATGCACTTTTATCGGGCCTTCAAGCCTTTTTAAGTGAATTAGAGGATGCATAACTAGAGTGTCGTGTCTCAGCCCTTTTGGTTGAACTTTAAAGAAACCGGGGCGATCAGCAGTTAGTCGTTTTTGCAGTTACGGTGGTATCTAATACTACGGCTGCTCTGCAAAAACGACAATTGCCGATTTGCGCTTTTAGAAATAATCCAAAGAGAAATACTGATATCCACTGACATCTAGAGTGACATAATTTCTTTCCCACCAATTTGACAAAAAACGGAATCTTGTGTTGGTGATAATGAGAGTGATTAATTTTTCAGATACCGTTCAGTTACCCCGGTACCTTGCCAAATACCACGGTAACTGCAAAAACGCCTTTTGACCTTGGCATCGGGTACCACGGTAACTGCGAAAACGACTTTAGGCTGTGGCATTAGATACCGTGGTCCTTGCACTACTCGCTCAGTCGGGACTTCGGACATCGCCCGATGTCCGAAGCTATCTTGGATCCATCGTTGGATCCGGCCATCTTGAGGGGAGTGGAGGGAATTGGAATCCGGATGTTGTGTCATGCATAACTTTCGAACAGGTGGTTGGATCTGAAGGAAGCTTGATAATTGAAAAGAGGACGCTTGTGTGATCCAACGATACACTTTCGTAGTCCCCAAGGGTCCATGATCATTGATTTTCAAGTATATGCTTACAAATGAATTTTAGCCCCCTTAAAGTGCATACCTTAACTGCAAAGTGAAAACAAGACCAAAGGTTTCGATGGGATCCCAAAAACTTAATATTTGATCCAGACAATTGGGTCTTGTAGATATCCAGTCTTCGTCAGACCGTTGAACATTTTTACTCTTAAAATTCAGAAACAGATTAAGGCCAAACAGCTAATCATCTGAGAAAACCAAGTTCAGACATGGATTCAGCATGTGTGTTTACCGCCATAAGTCATATCTGTTTTGACGAAAACTTCCTGCCACTTCTGCTAATTTCCCGGTTTCGGCCGAATTCCGGAACTACTTGTTCGGCGAAAAAAAATAAAGCTCAAAAATGAACTCAGCGTATCTTCTTTCCCTAATGCTGAACATCTAATCAACTTCAAATAAAAATTTAACTTAACAAGATTTACGGATCCAGCCGGATTCCGGTCGAACTATATGTCCTGGAAAAATATGGTTGTCAAACACGGATTCAGCATCTCTTCTTACCCCTATATCGGACATCTAATGAACTGCAAATAAAACCTTAACTTTTAACAATTTTCCGGTTTTGGCCGGATTCCGAGCGAACTATTTGTCCGGGTAGAAATTTTTTTTCACATAAGTGTTCAGCATGTCTTCTTACCTCTAAATCGAACATCTAATTAACTCCAGATGAAACTTTTACTTTTAACAAACTTTCCGGTTTTGGCCGGATTCCGGGCGAACTACTTTTCCGATGAGAAACTGGTTTTCACCATCGTGTTCAGCATGTCTCCCTACCTCTAAATCGAACATCTAATGAACTTCAAATAAAACTTTTACTTTTAACAGACTTTCCGGTTTTGACCGGATTCCGGGCGAGCTACTTTTCGATGAAAAAATGGTTTTCACCATCGTGTTCAGCATGTCTTCTTACCCCATAATCGACTATCACATTATCTGTTTAAAAATATTTCATTTGCCCTTTAATTTAAGCCCCCTCCACCACCCCTAAATGTGGGGCTACAGAGACCATCTACGAACTCGACCTTACTCTTGACCCAAAGAATCCTCACACCAAATTTCATCAAAATATCTCATTCCCTCCGTGAGTTATAGTGCGCGCAGACGGAAGGACGGACAGACGGACAACTTTTGCGATGTCATAGGTCTCCCGCCACTTAGGTTTTGGGATTCCAAAAATGCTTTTGACCTAAACATATACATTTTCGCGATTCCCACGGACGCATGATTATTTTTGCCTCAAGGGCTTGCTTACAAACAACGTCCCAACATACTGAAAGCGCCAATCTTAACTGCAAAGTGCAAAAACACTTCTCAGAAACGATACGATACATTTTCAAAGATCTCCAAGGGGCCATGGTCGTTTATGCCTCAAGTGTTTTGCTCACAGTTCAGTTCTAGCCACCTTAAAGTGCGCATCTTAGCCGCAAAGGGAACAAAAAAATACTTTCGAGCGAATGGTACACTTTCGTGATCCCCGAGGGCCCATGATCATTTTTGCCCCAGTGCATTTGCCTAGAAAATGGGTTCCTAACCCCTTTAAAGTGCTTGTTGTAACCGCAAAATGTATAACAAATTTTTGACTAAACCGTACATTTTTATGAATCCATAGGACCTATACTCATTTGTGCCTCAAGATAGCGCCAATCTTAGCTGATACTCTTAGCACTAGGCTTGCAAGTGCCATATGCGCTTACAGCTCTTATTTAATTAGTATTAACTCCATACTTAGTTCACGAAGTTGGTAGTGTCTCATGAAGTAGATCACACTCTTTTCTAAAGCGATACACATGGACCATCTGGAGCACGCTCCCTCCATAAAAACTTATCCCCAGTTTAAAAAAAAACCTTAAACCCAAGTAAGTTTTTACTTGCCCTATTCAGTCTCATTTTTAAGTAGGCTATATGGTCTCCACTGCGAGTAAGACTTAAGGCCCATTCACAACTAGCGAATCAGATTATTTTGGGGAATATTGAGGAATATTATGATTGGCTAGTTTCGAAAGAGTTTTGAAACCGAAAGTGAATTTAGGTCATTGTTATTCGGTCTGACGTGGTCAGCATTAGCCAATCAGAAAAATCCTCAGTATTTCTCAAAGTAATCTGATTGGCTAATACCCTCAAAAGTTGAACTGATTTCAACTTGGGTTCGAGACTAGCTGGTATCCGAATCTGGCACCAATATCAATTGCGATTAATTGCGAACGGCAGAAACCCAGCTAATTCTCGGTCTCAGAGCGATTTCCAGAACTGGCTGGTACCGAGTATTATCTAAAACCCGTTGTGAATGAGCCTTTATGAAATAGCGACGTTGAGACCTCACAGGTCCACTTTTGTTATCTCTTGGTTACAAATAAACAAAGTAGAAAGGGTAATAACTGTCCGTTTAAGAAGCAGCCTGCTAAACAGCTTCCAAATCGGGAACAGGCTACATTATTGTACGCTACTATTTCCTTTTAGAGATGATGCTTATTGCCTGAATGAATACTTTATTCATTAGTGGTGAAGTTACAACGACTTCAAATGGGTAAATTTCAGGCTCAGATTTCTGGTTCCGGGTAACCCTCCCGTGCCAATATACCCCCCCCCCCCCCGGGTAAAAATACGGGTAAACTCTCCCCCCCCCACCCCCAACGGCAAAAATATAGGAAATTAGATAGCAATTATAGTACAGTCAATCTACGAGATTTAATAGCCTAACCTGGAACAAATTGCAATACCAATGGTATGGACACTGTCCAGACCAGAAAAAAAAATTCTGTACAACATATATCTTTGGGGAAAAAAATAATGCGGCATGTGATTGGCTTCAAGAACCCGTTTCTCGTGTTCACTTAAAGTCCTCATTTAACATTTCGTGTCTGGTTTTTAACTTTTTTTAAAGTTTTTTTCGTTTAGCACGGAAGAAACAATGAAGTTTGAAATGCGGCCTGGGCATGTTTCTAGTGAATAGCTATAGAGAGCATAAGCATGAAAACAATTGTGGAAGCAAAATCGGAAGTAGACGCTTGTTATTGAAAAGAAAATAATGGAATGGTGTCAAGTGTCAGTTCTGCTATAAACTGGTTCCGTTTTCGAAATAAATGTATCAGAATTTACTTCAATCAGCGTACCAAGACACTCCGTAACGCCGATTCTTCGGTGTGGCCGGAATTTCAGCCCCCCCCCCCCCCCCCCCCGATTAGGAGTCATGATTTGGTCCGTTTTCTTCCAGGTTCGAGAAGTGGAAAGGAATCAGTCAGCATATGTTCCTAACCAGTTGCTGGTGATCCACATAATGATGGGTATGGCATGGGTTGTGGGCTGCTGTGCAACAGGCCTTCTTGTCATTAAGAAACCGAAGAATTTCCTTATTGGGCGGCAGTACATCACCCAGGTGAGCCGTGGTACAGAATATAGTTTATTAGCCTAAAGCACTATGTGTTATAGTTATAACTAACACAAGTAAATAAAAACGATGCATTTAAACCAAATTCACTTTTTTCCTTCGTCTCTAATCCTTTTCACATGAATCGAAACAAACTCCTTTATCTGTTTATTTGTGATCTTCAAGAAACATAGTTTAGTAACATTGTATTTTGACTTAAAGCACAAATGACACGACCAATCATTCTTCTCTGAAGTTTTACCGAAGGGGGTTGAGAAACGACAGTCAGTCTACCCGTAATTTTAAGCTTGAAGACCCGGCGAAAATGCGTTACTTCTTTGCTCCGGTATTCATAGAATCGATTTTTATTGAATTAATTTTTTCTTTCGGATTTGTTGTACCTCTTTGCCTGAAGCTCTTAGCACCTACAACGGTAAATGAATGCCACCAAAAGATACGCAATGACGGCTTTCTTATTCTTCGCGTCGTTAGCCATTGAAATGTATGCTGTTGTTGAAGTTAAAATTCTGCGCGTCGTGGTCAACTTAGTTTTGTCAGGCCAGCGGTGCATATTCAGACCGCCACTACCAGAGCCCAAGATGAAAAATTCAGAAATGCGTACCAGAGTCAGAATAATTTAGTGCATTGAATTCCAAGATATAAAAAGAAGCTTGCTTTTCAGTTAAACTTTAAAGTCCGCATAAATCCTGGACATAGATCTAGCTATATCCTAACTGGCATACTAGTCCTAATTCAGTTTCTGTTGGACATAAATCTACCCTATCTTGTGGATTTAACCAAGGTTTTGAGATACAAGTTTCGTTTTGTTTAGTTTTGTCTAGTCACGAAAGAACGACACCATTCACTTTTCTGGCCATAGGGGGAGAGCTGGGTAGTATGACACAGTTTTTTTGTCTTTGTTTTTATTTCCCTGAAATGTGTATGTATGTTACCAATTTTTTCGCAGCGTGTACTGGGTTCCCTATAGAATGTTTCTGATCTTTTTTAGATTTTTTCTCTCCTAGTTTTTCAGTAGTAGGCTTAGTTCTGGATATGGTCACTGTGTCGTAATACCCGCCGGCGGAGGTTAGTATGACACACGCGCGGTTCAGTATGACACATCTTTATTATTGCGTTTTCTTATTATATTTCACTTAAAAACTGTCATTAAATTTCTTTTTTAAATCACGAGTAATTAAAAATATAGTGTTTTTAGCAATTAGCAACATTAACTAAAAAAGAACATTCCAAGTTTCATCCCAGTTACCCCTTGATCCCTAGATAGAAATGCCCGACAGTTTCCGGGGCTCTTGCACCCTCCCCCCCCCCTCCCACAGTGTGTGTGGTTTATTCAGAATGTTTGAGGTATTCTTTAAGCAAACAGAACATGCAGAGTGGTAAGGAATTAGCTCTATTATAGCTCTGATAAAGGCCCTCTCCTCTATGTCCCCTGTTTAACAAGACCAAAGGTTTCGATAGGATCCCCAAAATTTAATATATGATCCAGATATGTGTATTTACCCTTAGGCTATACGTCATATCTACTTTGACGAAACTGATCAAGTCTGCCTGACTTACTTCTACCAAATCTCCGGTTCCGGTTTTCCGGCAAAACTTAAAGAATTCAGCGTATCAACTTACCCCTATCTTGATCATCTATTCAACTTCAGATAATACTTTAACTTTTAACAAAATTTTCCGGTTTCAGCCGGATTCCCGGCGAACTATATGTCCGGGTAGAAAATAACTATGAAAAGCGGGTTCGGCATGTTTCCTTACCCCTAAATCGAACATCTAATCACCTTTATTTAAGACATTTACTTTTAACAAACTTTCTGGTTTTGGCCGGATTCCGGGCGAACTATTTGCCCAGCGAGAAAATGGTTTCCATATTAGTTTTCAGCATGTCTCCTTATCCCTAAATTGACTATCTCATTAGCTATTTAAAAAAAAGTGTCCGCCCCTTAATTTGAAACCTCTCCCCCACCCCCTAATGTTCGGCTACAGAGCTCATCTACGAACTCGCCCTCAAACTTGACCCAAAGGGTCGTCACACCAAGTTTCATCAAAATATCTCATTCCCTTCGTGAGTTATCGTGCTTACAGACGGACGGACGGACAACTTTTGTGATGTCGTAGGTATCACTCCACTTACGTTTTGGGATCCCAAAAATAATGACTACTGAATAAACAGTTCGCGGTGGTGCAAACCAATCAGACGGACAACTGTTGCGATAGTATCCCTCCACTTACGTTTTGGGATCCAAAAAGGGAGAAAAGTTGTTATTATGTTTTCGGGGAGATTGTTTACCGTTTGGAAAAAAGAGAAATTCTATTGGTAAAGGTCGTGGAAAGACTGGTCCTCCTTTCTTCTGCCCAATGTGTGGGCAAGGTGTGGGAGTGCGAATGATGGTTTGATGCATTTATGGGTGAGTGTAGTGAGTTAAAGGACCACTCTTGCTTATTCTGTCTTTCATGACATACCTAGCTCCCTTATGGAATTACAAGCTTCTAAAGTCCCTACCTTTCTCCATTGTTTCGTTTTGTTCCTTCCTACGAATTTTCGGCGCTTTTTCGGCAGTTCCGAGTTTTGCCCGTTATGCAACTCAAAGTTTGCCAGAATATTCAACTTCCGCTGAGAACTCTTTCACACACAAGGATATGAGAATTTTCTGTTTTTGACTTCTCTTATTTGCTTAGTTTTCCCACATTTTAACCACGGTTCATTCAGTTTTCAAATGTTTTGCTCCCAGCCGCCGCGTCGGAGAGCAGGAAGGCTGGATAGAATGGACAAGCGCTAACAAGAAAATCGCTAAATTCAGGTGGAAAGTAATGGTATGTTTTAAAAACATTTTTTCTTAACCACTTCATAGTGAAAAGATCATTTCTAGTAAGAGTTGTGCTTTAAAGGATTTAAGATCCGAGGTATTCGGTCAAATAGTGTTTGCGAAAGAGTGGATTTTAGGCCACTGAAAGTAGACAATTCAGTGATGTAAGAATGTCTGGAAAATTTCTCCGGATTGGTTTGCGCCACCGCTAACTGTTTATTCAGTAGTCATTATTTTTGGGATCCCAAAACGTAAGTGGAGGGATACAGTTGTCCGTCCGTCCGTCCGTCTGTAAGCACGATACCTCTCGAAGGAATGAGATATTTTGATGAAACTTGGTGTGAGGATTCTTTGGGTCAAGAGTAAGGTAAAGCTCGTAGATGGGCTTTGTAGCCCTATATTTAGGGGTGGGGGAGGGGGTTTAAATTAAGGGGCAAGCAAAATATTTAGCAGCATAATATAGTCGATTATGGGGTAAGAAGACATGCTGAACACGATTTTGAAAATCATTTTTTCGCCGGACAAGTAGTTCGCCCGGAATAGCAAAAACCGGAAAGTTTGTTAAAAGTAAAAGTTTTATTTGAAGTTGATTAGATGTTTGATTTAGGGGTAATAAGAAATGCTGAATACGATTACGAAAACCATTTTTTCGCTGGACAAGTAGTTCGCCCGGAATCCGGCCAAAACCGGAAAGTTTGTTAAAAGCTAAGGTTTTATTTGAAGTTCATTAGATGTTCGATTTAGGGGTAGAAAGACATGCTGAACACGATTACTAGAACCATTTTCTCGTCGGATAAGAAGTTAGTCCGGCCAAATCCGGAACATTTGTTAGAAGCAAAAGTCTTATTTGTAGTTGATTAGATTCCGATTTAGGGGTAAGAAGAGATGCTGAACCCGTATATGACAATCGTTTTTTACTTGGACGCATAGTTCGCCCGGAATCCGGCTGAAACCGGAAAATTTGCCATGATAGTTAAAGCTTTATTTGAAGTTGATTAGATAACCGATATAAGGGTAAGGAGATACGCTGAATTCGTTTTTGAGATTTGTTATTTTTTCGGATAAGCAGTTCCTGAAAGTTTCGATCAGTTTCGTCAAAACAAATATGACTTATAGGGGTAAACACACATGCTGAATCCATATCTGAACTTGGTTTTCTCAGATGATTAACTATCTATCTATTTCTATTCTATCTTCTATTCTATCTATTTCTGAATTTTGCAGTAAAAATGCTTAAGGTCTGGACAAGACAGGACCAAATTGTCTGGATGAGATATTAAATTTTTGGGATCCCCATCGAAACCTTTGGTCTTGTTTTGTATGCTGTTATTGTGCTTACAGCTTATACGCAAAGAGCTGAAAGTGAGAGCTGAGGAATTCGCTAAAATCAGTTTTTCTCATCAACACATCACTCCTGATTGGATTGATTTAGCCATAGCTAGCCATATATTGGTTTATGGGCTCAGGGCGTTGCACTAAAGGTCTTGTAAATCCTGGAAAAATACGGGAAATACCTATTGTTCTACATAAAGCAACCCACATTTTCTTACTGTTGGTTATTAGTCCTTTAAAAAAAGAAAATCGATATTAATTTGTACTATTACTTTCTTAACACCTTTAGTGAGATTTTAACTATTATAGGAACACAGTACACACTTGTTCTGTATGAACGTGGCTACTAGTAGCCAACCCTAGAAATTAGTCTTACAGTTATCTTCTTTTCTTCCCTAGCTTTCAAGTATGGTCGCCGGGGTCTCCATCATATCTCTTGGCTCGTATGAAAATAGCTCGCCCCAGAATTTCGAGCTTTTTTCCTTCGTCTATGGTTTCTCCATGGGTGCTTACTCTTATGCCCTAAAGCTCTATGTGTATGAGAAGGTCCGAGCCCGGAATTTTTCAAGGACGTGGAGTTTCATACAGTTTGCACAAGGGGTGCCTCTGATGTTTGGAATTCCCTTGACAGGTGAGTTTTGAAGGGCCCCCTCGTATATATTCTGCTATTTTTTAGTATCCCTAGCTTCCCTGTGAAACTTTAAACCTTAGAAATCCCCTCCCTTTGCGATCGCTTCGTTTTGCATTCGACTTTTTAGCGCTTCTTCGGTCCAGCCGAGTTTGACAGTGGAGCAGTTCAAACTTTGCCAAAAGCTTCGACGTCCGCCGGCAACTCTTTCAAGAAGAAGGGATGAACAAAAAAACCTCAAAATTTTGTTTTTTATTTCGGAAGACCTGATAAACCAACAGATCTATCTTGTATATGAGCTCCTTCTTTTGCTTGGCTTTTCCGCTTTTAACCACGGTGCGCAGTCTTCAAATATTTTGCGTCAAACCTCCGCGTCGGAGAGCGCCCCAGCATCTGACACCGCGAGGTCCTTAAAAAGATATATCTCTAGGGATAAAAGATACGTACCATCCAACGGTAAGAATTGTTGAGTTTGATGAATATAAGGTTTGAAGCGAAGCTGACCACTCTTTTCAAAAAAAATATAAAAGTTTCTTTGACAAAGCTTGCGTGAACAGTTTTGAAACGATGCTGCGTATTTTCGTTACAACTTGTATAATTGTGGAATATAAAATATATCTGCTGCGACTTGTGCTCTGACTGTGAATGAATTAATTAAAATATTCTATTACCCATACAACACAAAGGAGAAAGAGATGGAGTATGGGAAAAGAACGAAGAAAAACAACAACTACAATATAAAACAGCATTAGCCTAGATACAAAGTCATAACAAATCTTATCAGAAAAGAATACCCATCCAGGGGTGTGCGATATCCTTATTACTGAGGCTAGCGACCAGATTATCGACGCTTAGATAGATAGGGTCTGCGACAGAGTACTTCTGAATCAAGTACTGGTTGCTAGACTGGGAAGTTGAAGAAGAAATCTAGCAAATTTGAAGAATAGCTGTCTTAGCTCTTTCTTATCCGTTGCGTAAAAGTGGAGTTCAAAGACTGTTCTGGAGACTAAACCTACGTGCACAAACAGTCCGATAAGATTTCGCATGCGAAATTCGCCTCACTATAGTTAAACCTGCATACACTGTAAAAAGTTTCTCCGAGGAAGGATTAAAGTTAACTGCAGTATTTGCTACTGGGATTAATCTTATCTTTACTGAGACAAGATTAATCCGAATTAGAGATCAGATTATCTTCCTAGAGAAAAGATTAACCCCAGTAGCAAATACTGCAAGTTTTTTTTTGCACAGTGTACGATGTGTCAGGATTTCAGTGCGAAGGATGCTGCAAAAATCGCACTATGTTTACGTGTACCTCAAAGTTTAACCGAAAAGAGCTGAGATGTGACAATCTAGCTAACATCACACGGCTTGAAGACCCGATGAAAATACACTGCTCCGCTGTTCACGAATAATCGATTTTCATGTAGGGGACTGTTCTTGCACCTGTGTTGTATGCTTGACGAAAACGGTTTACGATAAATAACTGTTCTCGCAGTGAGCTCACCTTTCGCAAATTGATCACTGGGCCACTGAAAAGCCGTGTTTATGCTGACATTCAAAGTTTACGCGTCATAGTAGAACTTTGCGTTGTGAGCACGTTCGTAGATATCATGAACGTCATACTAGAGCAAATAGTCAAAAAAAATCCCATAACACAATCTGAATAATGCAGAGTATTCAGTTAAATGATACACAAATAAGTTGGATTTTGGCCCTATCTTAATGTGTCACCACTTTTTTACTTTCATTTAGACGGTAACTACCCGATGATGAATGCAGATGACCAGAGTTTATCTAGGAAATAAACGTCGTCTGTCCAAAATGAGCGATTATCGACTCATAAATATTTTAATTTGCTTTCCAACGTCTGCATTTGATGAATCAGCCTTCTCGCCTAATTTGCTGGGAAAAATAACGTCAGTAGTCACCGCAGACTGTTGTAAGATTGAAGCGAGTCGTTAAGCGCGACACAGACTGAGGGAATGAGAGGAAGGAGATAGTCCTTCAGCCCAAGCTGACTGCGAATCATACTTAACGGTGCCAAGCGGATGAGTCAGCTACATTTTATTAGAGCTATATTTCGGCCCTTCTTGGCAAGGGTCATCTTCTGGCTCAAGCCGCTCAAGTTGGAAAATGAACTTTTAGAATAACAATTAAAGAAGAGGACCCTTGCCAAGAAGGGCCGAAAAATAGCTCTAATAAAATGTAGCTGACTTATCCGTTTTGCAGAATAAGGATTTCGTTCACAGTTTTATTGATAGTAATTGAATGCCTCCGTTTCAGTTCAGTTTCATTTGACTTTCTTTAAAGAAAATAAATACAAGACTAACGTAATATTCTTGCCAGGAAAGCTTGGCTGGAGCACCAACCGATATTAATTAATAAAAAGAAAGCATGATCAACTAACTAATAGCCTAATAGCATATATAAAAAAAAGAAACATAAGGGAGGAAAGGAAAAAAAAATAACCTATGGTTTCAGTTTTATACATAAAAAAGAGGGAACCAAGGCTGAAACAAACTGGATCGTAAATCGGTGTTTTCGCTTAATGGAGTCGAATTCGGAAGCATTTATTTATTTATTTATTTATTTATTTATCACCCGTCATTTCAAACAGAAAATGGACGGAGTACAAAAACGAAAAAAACAAAACAAAACAAAAGCAAAACGTAACACTTTCATATGAAACACACAAGAAATCGACAATTACAAACTGAGACTCTCTGACTGAGTAAAAACTGAACACCAGTACATACATAAACACTTAAACTCTGAGAATTTTACTCCACGGGTGGGACTGGATTTTTGAGTTGTACTTGCTAATCAGGTTAGAGATAGCAAGCTCAGGGTCTCTTATGTTATATATTTTCATCATTTTGGTGTTTCTTGTCCAAGGCGGGAGCCGAAGTAAGTATTTGGAGAATCTGAAGAAAGTGGAACGGAGTTTATTTTTTTCACTAGCTGAGAATATTTGCCAGAAGGGAGCTAGGTAAAGAAATTGGGGCATTGCAACGGAGTTATAAAGGGAAGCTAGTATTTTTCGGTTGAAGCGGGTTACATTCTTTACAAGTAGAGCATAGGAAGCGCATATTTTTCTTTCAAAATGCTCAGAAAGAAGCCGGCGGGTGTGTTTTAATGACGAGCCAATGGGGAGACCAAGGTAAACAATGCTCTCAACGGGTTTTACATTGATATCACCAAGAGCAATGGAGGGAACGGGACCTTCAGCTTTCCAATTAAATAGTACGACGTCTGACTTAGCCGAATTAAATTCAAGACCTCGATGAACGTATTCGTTTTGCATAATTTTAAAATTTTCTTCTACCCGTTTGATTGACCTGCTTAAATTAAAAATATCGTCGGCATAACACACGAGAGAAATGTCAATGGCTTGGAGAACACATGAACAAAGACATAAAGATTGCGCTTCTAGGACACTATTATTGAACAATGTTGGCGAGGAGATCGCCCCCTGACGAGTACCCTTACGAACTGGGACCGGACGACCGCAATGACAAGGGTGAGGTGACCGTGTTAAATTTTGAGGCAGCTTAAGCCTTACTCGGAGCCGCGAGTACATATTCCGCAAAGACATTATTACAGAGCGATTTACACCTCGCTTCGCCGCATGTAAAAGTATGGCAGCGTGAATCAAAGAGTCGAAAGCTCGACGAACATCGTGACCGGCTAAGACCAAACTTTCCCCGGAATTTTCGGCATCAATCAGCGCTGATGCTACCACGGCAAGTGCATGCGTGCAGCCGATACTTGGTTGAAATCCGAACTGTGAAGGGGGGACATAGCACTTATTACTCAACTCATCAATAAATAACAATTCATAAATTTTACACAAAGTCGTCGACACTGTAATTGGACGGAAGCTTGAACACTGTGGCGTCGCATTAGATTTCCCTTTTTTCGGAATTGGAGTAAGGTCCCCTATACAAAATGTTGTAGGGACAATGCTAGTGTCAAAAATCATTTGCATTAATAAACAAATGTGGTCAACAAACAGAGAACTACCATTAATAACATGAAGAGCGCTAACATTGTCAATACCCGAAGATCGTTTTCGCTTTAGGCGAGAAATCGCTGTTATGACAGATTCTCGCGAAACTAAGAAATTACAAGCCGGATGTGCGTTAAGAAATTCTGTCAGATCACGCTCAGCCTTAGCTTCAGTCTCGGGGTCGGGCGAAGCAAACTCATTCGTAAAGTGCGCGGACCATTCTGACTCTGGAATATCTGCCGCAGAAAAACTACATTCCGGCTCATTTCTCACCACATTCTTCCAAAGCATTGCCGGATTTATGCTACGACTAGAATAATGGTCTTGTACTTGAATACGGTGGGAAGCAAGCTCCCGTCCGAAATCTTTTTTCACACGTTTACGAATATCATTAATTACACCAGATCTTGGGCGGCCACAATCACTCCAAAGCCTGTACCAAAACTTTGCTTTGTCACATGCATTAACAAGGGCAGGATTTTTTGACCAATCACGAACTACCGACCCAATTCTAATTTTTTTCACGGGGACGGCCGCTTTTTCGGCGCAAATTAGAGCGTGGCATATTTCCGCGCAATACATATCAATGGCCAGTTGAGTCTCAGTTTCGCTTGCCCTCAGTGATCTCTTTAGAAGGTTGAAAGGCACATGGATTTTTTTGAAGTATCGAATCACACACATTGACATATTTGTTCACATTAATCTTGTCCCAATCTTGAGTAATTTTCCATTTAAGTTGAGAATTAAGATTTTTAACGGGTGGAGTTATATTAGACAAACGAACAGACGAAGCAATGGGGAGATGATCAGACGCTTGATAATCTAATAGCACGCAAATTGCGGGTACATCCAGTTCGGCCGATACTGCAACATGGTCTAAATTTGAAGTACTACTTGAAGGGTGGACATAAGTAACATTTGAATCTTTTGGCACAATGTATAATGAATCGCCGAGGATTCCACGGATTAGGGAGGCCCGCATTGAACACTCGTTAGAATCACAACTGAGATCACAGTTAAAATCTCCCAGCACTATACACGGAATGCTTAGCTTGTTTATTTTTCCGATACATGAGCTAAGTTTCTCTGAGGCAAGCGCAAACGACCTCTCTGAGTTTTCATTTTTATAGTCAGTTGGGAGGTAAACGTTGATAATTATAGTGTTTTCCACGCGCACAGCTAAATAATTATCACTGGATTCGAAGACACTTGACTTCAGGTCTGACGTCACTAAAGTAGTGAGGCCGCCGGAGGGTCTTCCTCGGGAATGAGTGGATTTCGCCGGTACGGAATATGTAGTGTACTTTGGGCTGATTTTAAGAAGGCCAATGGAACGAGACGTCAGGAAATGTTCTTGGATGCAGAGCACATCAGACTGGGTTAGAAGTTGTTCCAGGATAGGTATTTTTCCGACAACATTTCCGTTAATATTCCACGAGATAAATCGAACTGTATTTGATAAGTCAGCAGGCATAGTGAGGCTTACATACGATTAGGTTTGGTCTTCTCAGTAGGCTGGCGATTCTTCGGGCATTTTACACTGTAGCATGTATGACCAGCTACATTACATTCAGAACAGAACATGCGCTCTGAGCAAGGATTGTCACGGTCGGAGGTGTGATTTACTGATCCACATCGTGAACAAGTGGGCGTGTTGTTACAGTCTTTGGCTAGGTGCCCACGGTTATGGCACGAGTAACACCGTTTCGGCAAGAACAGAAACTCCTGAACCGGCAATCTTTCGTACCCAACTTTGACCGAGTCTTTGAGAAACTCTTCTAGATCGCATCGCGATTCAAAATACGTCTTGTAAGCTCTAGAAGATCCACAGCGAGCGGTTTTGGTACATTTGGGAATTAAGTTCTGGAGTGAAGTTTCATCTAGATCGGTGGGCACACTTTTGATAATTCCAATATGCGTGGGGGACTTCACAGATGCGCTTATATCGTGCAGGGATTTCTTAGCTTCGTCTGCTATAGTGTTGGCAGTAGCCTTAGACCTAACTACCACCTTCCATTCGTTAGCTGAGTGCTTGAGCTCGGCTATATCACTGCTAGCTGCCGGGCACAGGCTGTCCAGAAATTCTTTCCTAGAACTGGGCGACGTGAGTTCTTTAGGGCAGTTTTTTAGCACTACTGCGTAGGTAGGCGCAGGCTTAGGGGCTACCGATTTCTGAGACGATTCACCTGGGGGCCAGTTCATGGTGGACTGGCTAGAAATTGCGGCAAAAGCGTCAACTTTACGAGCTAATTCATTAACTTTTGACGTCAAGGTAGCAACTACCGCGTCGCCAATTGTCGGGACCTCGCACGGTGAAAAGATGAGAAATTTTGGAATTCGACGTTTTTCCTTAGCAGCGAGACTAAGCCATTTACACATATCAAGCACAGTATCTTCGGATTTCTTATGCTTAACCATACGAATAGTCACGTTCAGTTCTGAATGAGCCACTTGCTGGGCTTCCTGAATCACTTCGGGATCGTAGTAACTGATAATTTTCGTAGTTATCATGTCGATTTTCACACCGTCCAGCATCGATCTTGTAATAAAGTTCAGTAGCGGATTGTGGATTAGTTTATCACCCATTCTGTCAGTCATTGCATAGCAGCAGCGTACACTTGCCACAGAAAATCGAATCAGTTAATGAAATCAGTTCCCGGAGCTTATCACGTCCGCACTCGATCGCATTCAGTTGAAGACTGAAGACTTCAGTTGAAGACAGTTGAAGAGTTGAAGACTATAACATTTGCAAAGTCTCGACCACCACTCTAACAGATCGCTCATTTAAACCAACATACTCAAATTGCAAAATATTAGAATCAGGATTAACAAGGGTCCAATACAGCGAAACATAATGTCATGTAAACAAGTATCACTGACAGAGTGTTGGCAAATAAAAGCTGAAATGCTGAACCGTAAAGTGATATTTTCGAATTTTTTTTAGACTAAGCAGTGCAGTGCCACACAACTCACTAAATATATACAAAACTGTAAGGAATTCATTTAGCTTACTTAAGCATTGTTCAAAAGGATTAAGGATTTCCCGCCTTTTGGCTTCTTGACTAGCTAGAGCAACCCAAGTAGGCAGTGATTTCGTTAGAGCTGCATCAGGGAAAATAGGACTGATGGCTCTTTTTCTTAATCAGTCACCTCCTGCTTGCAGTATAAGTTGACGCGGATAGCTTACCCCACTTTGAACAATAATAGTAAGTAATTTATTTACGACCCGCCATTTTGAAAAGGCGGAGTAAATGATCATCAATGCGTTAGTAGCTGCGTTCTTTGTCACGGGAATTTTCGCCAGTGGTCTCCGTTTTATTCTTATAAGGCGTTTTTGATCCACCGTTGACTACTCACCAGTCTGATAACTCGTTTCAGAACTAACCTGTGTCCGGTTTTACCTCACCGGTGCGGACTAACCAGAACCTGCTCGGGAGCCTGGCTTCACCGAGAAGTAAGCAACTTTTTCGTCAATTGGCGGGGTTTCGCGCAAAACCCAATCCAGGCCGTTTTTGCTCCCACCGGTGACTACCCACTGGCGAACCAAAAAACGCGTTTCAAGAGAAGAACCAGACAGGGGTGACAAAACACCTGAGACAGCCCGGAGTACAACGAACGCAGCTAGTGTAGGTGGACTTTATGACCAATGCGTTAGTGTGGGTGGACTTCAGTGGTGAACTAGTTCACCATTAAATGTCTTCCACAAAGTCAGTGAAAGCCGGAAAAAGACACTGAAATAATATGAATCAGGAGTTTTCCTATAACACGGTTAAAATAAGATCAAAGCGGGTCAAATTCTCGTTGAGCTCGACTGTGTCCAGCCTGTCCAGTTGGAAGCGGTCCAGGATCCTTTTCATTTCATCCGTGACAAAACTCGGTAGATAGTGAAGTCCCCTAGGCTATTTCTTACCTCGTTAAACAGTCAGTCAATCGATAATTTTATCAACCCATGTAAGAAAAAGAAATGGAGCAAGACCTCCATACGGGACCATATGGAGTGTTTGATAGACAGAAAGAAAGGATGAGACTAAACTAAAGAACATTAGATGGAACATCAGGATTAGCACTGTGAAAAGAGTGGCTCCGGTCTAAAGAAGAAACAAACTCGTCACGGCGTTTGTCCACAGCCTCAAACGGATCAGTAACACCGTAGCGTAAGTTGGGGTATCTACTCCCATCGGGTAGGTACCGTACTTTGCTTACTGATAAAAGGGTCTATGGATTGCCCTTAAAGTTTAACCGCAAAGGGCTGAGATCGACAGTCTACTTAAGCATAACTTGTTCACTTCAATAGGCATGAAAATCCGATAAAAATGTGCTACTACGTTTTTCCGCTATCCACAGATAATCGATTTCATCGAATGAACTTATTCTTTCGGATTTGTGGTACCTCTGTGTGCTTGTCCCTCTATGCTTGAAATGCTCAGGAACTACGCAGGTAAGCCATTGCCAAAAAATAACAGTCATGACAAGAAGACACATATTATCGTCACTTTCATATTTTCATCCGTGAATTTCCTAGCTTAGCGTGTGACACATAGAAATGGAGACTTTGAGACATTCGCGTCTGGGTGAATTTTTGGTTGTTGAGCAAGCAGCGCACATACTGAACGTTATTACTAGAGCTCCGGGTGAAAAAAAAACAAAATCCCTTAGACGGGTCAAAATAATTCAGTGTACTCAAATATCATACGTAAACATAAACTGCCTTTTCTGTTAAAATTTGAATCAGTCAAGCTAAATCACTTCCCGGAAGGAGCTAATGATGAAATTCAGCGTATCTTCTTATCCCAATAAAGAACATCTAATCAACTTCAAATAAAACTTTAACTTCTAAAAAATTTCCGGTTTCAACCGGATTCCGGACGAATCATATGTCCGGGTAAAATAATTGTCATATACAGACTCAGCGTCTCTTCTTACCGCTAAATCTGTCATCTAATCAACTTCAAATAACACTTTTGCTTTTAACAAATTTTCAGGTTCTGGCCGGATTCTGACGAACTAGTTGTCCGGGTAGAAAATGCTTTTTACATAATTGTTCAGCATGTCTTCTTACCCTAAACTGAACATCTAATGAACTTCAAATAAAACTTTTACTTTTAACAAACTTTCCGGTTTTTGCCGGATTCCGGACGAACTACTTCTCCGGCGAGAAAATGGTTTTCATCAACGTGTTCAGGGTGTCTTCTTACCCCAAAATCGACTATTACATTAACTGTTTAAAAATATTTTGTTTGCCCTTTAATTTTAACCCCCCCCCCCCCTAAATGCAAGGGCTACAGATCCCATCTACGAACTTGACCTTAACCCTTGACCCAAAGAATCCTCACACCCAGGAATCCACGACCCTCACGCACTCCCTCCATTACCATCCTTTACAACCCCTAATCCCGTCTTCTCTTTTTGGGATCTTTTTGGGATCCAAAAAGAGAAGACCCCGAAAGAGGTTCTCTGCTCTGTCAATACTTTTGTTTTTGGGTTTATGTTTGGGGTTCGAGGTTGAGGGTTGGAAAAGAAGGTAATGAAGACTCTACTCCGATACTAAACCAAATGGCTAGGCTTAGAGAGTTCGGTATATATCATTATACCAGACGCGAGAGGCATAGCCAATCAGTCGGTCGGGCACTAGAAGGTAGATACGGAGTCCTGCTTAAGGTTGGATGGGTCTAGTGCGATAAAAAAAAGGGGTGATAGAAAAGAGTATGAAGAGTATTGGAAGTATGGATTACTATTTCCGTTCCAACCTCACCAAAAGTCACTACGCTGACCGGTCCAAACTTCTCGAAATAGTAACTATGTGCTTACCATGCTCGGGTGCCTAGTAAGCGTGGTAACTACGGATCTCTGTAACGTGATCGGCTGGATTACCCCGTGGAGTGATATTTTTGCGGAAAAATTTAAAAATGTGTTCCAGCCTTGATGCCAAGAAGCCCAAATCCGTGACACATGCGTAGTAACTACGGTAAATAGGTTGGAACACGCTCTTAGGTCTGCGTTCGTGAAGGTTTTCAAGAGAGAAAAAGCCTTGCTCTCGACGTATTAAACCAAAATGCAGTGATAAGAATTTATTTCTAACCCGCCTGTATTATACAGCAGGGTAACAAATAATATTTATAAAACGGCACGAACGAAAACGTTAAAATTGACACAAAATAACTAAACATATAACTCCTTGAAAACATTACCAACACAGTAACACACAATTTTCACTGCACGGAATCTATATTTCTCTATCACCCACTTACATCGAGAAAACAAATGGGGAGTAAAAACGTGAAAAAAGGACAAAACTCTGAAAGCTTTTTGTGCAGATCATTCAGCTTCTCAATGATTTTCGGCTGACAAAACTTTTCTTTCATTTTCTCGATTCCGATACCAAAGATGAAAGAGAAAATTACAGATTCGAAAAGAAGAAGATCGAATATCAGTCAAACATTTTTTCTTATAAAGGCTATAGGGTAAAGAGTGAAAGGATAGTTTAGAAGACGAAGGAAGAAAGAAGGAAGAATTGGTTAGGTAGAAGATGAATTTTGGAATTCTTATTCTGGAATTTTGTCACTAAGGGCCACGAATTCGAGACAATTTTCACCCGAATATGAGTAGTGTGTGAGTGCACCATAACGGTTGACCAGAACTAGGCTGCGACGAACAGGAAAGGGCTGGAAAAAAATAATAAAAAAAATAGTTTATTTCTCCATCTTGTAGGTTTCCTTAACGAGTACTACTCCTCCCTCGTCGGATTCTACCTCAGCGGTTGCGCTGTTTGCCTCGGGAGCTTTCTTATGTTCTTCATAGATGTCAGGAAGTACTTCATCACGCAGAAGAGCAAGAGGGCACATAGGCATAAACACCGCCACATTCGGCCGTCGGAAAGCACACTCTCGAAACTCAAATTTTCCGGACCGGATTCCGAGGTCCCGAATGGGTTGGAGGAGTGTTTTGAGGATGGAAGGTGTACGCCGTCTTGTAGGGTAAGCGGATTGCTAGATTCATGTCCCTTAGTTAGCAAAAACGGGTACGAGCACAATCCAATGAGTCGCGAATACAATATATTTACACACGGGTCGGAGCAATATAACATTAGGTGACGGAGCACACAAGCACCACTAGTGACAGAGAACCTCCCTACTAATACTTTAAAAAAAATTTGGAGCAAAGATAATGTATTGTCCCCAGACCTTTTCCCGCCTTCCGTGCGTCGGTCCGAGAGGAACACTGGCAATCAGTTTTCTCCATCCTGCTAATTCTTCTGCCCAATTCTTACGTAGTTTCATCCCATTATTTATTTCTGGTCATATCTTGTAAGTGTAATAGTTAATGTGTTTCGTGTCTGTGTAATTCGTAAATATTTGATTCCTCTTCTAGCTTTAAGCTATTTGGATATTAAACTTGATTGATTGATTGAATATTCATTCAGTCGTGCACCGACGGAGGCTAAAAAAAGTAAACTTTCCGGATCGGTTGAACCTCGCGTTGCGCAGGTCCTGATCCTCTGCCCTCGGCCGAGAGTGTTATGCGTGGTTGGGGGCAAATCTTCCGACGCTACCCGTGCTTTTCTCTAGATTTCTCTAGGTATCCATTTGAAGCTGGGTGAACTTTGGGCTTGTCTGACGGGGAAACGCCACTAACCCTCGCCCTAAACCAAATGGTCGGCACCAACGAGGCTCGAACCAGTGACACTTCGCTTGGGAGTTCGGCGCGCCAACCCATTCAGCCATTGACAACTTCGATAACACCATATTTCAAACACAGCAAAAAAAAGATGTGACATCCCCTGTTTCCTCGATGTGTGCACACCCTTAGCTGTACTAGAAAATTTTTAACCCGCAAGTTTGTCTCGTTGTAAGTGTCCCGAGCGTGGTGGGCTGCGCTGCGAGTAAGGCCCGTTTCCGTGGCATGGACAGCACAGATCTTGGCGCAATATTTAGTGTTACTTTGCTCTGCACGGGGCTCCAGGGCCAGCGTTCGACATGTGATGTTGCCTGATCGCTTGCCGGTCCTGCAAGAAGAGGTGGACGCCGAGTTCGATGACCTTCTCAGTTAACCCCCGGGGTTCGGTTGGGGTGGTTTGGTAGCGGGATGGGGGTATTACCGGTCTCGCCTGTTATAAGCCCGTTTCTTTCCACCTTCAACGAACCGAACGTGCTATAATGTTGACTCCATTGCTGTTTGTGAGTCGGCTTGTTCAGATTTCTCTCCTGTGTATCCTCGTCATTTTCCTGGATGTAAGCTACAGGTGTCGGAAAGAATCCTGTGACTAAATCTAAAACGGTTGTAGTACTTTTAGTTGTGCATTCCATTTTCCGACATCCGACATCCGACATGACTTTTCATTGTAGAAAGAAACTTTTTAATTCTATGTTGTAATCCTAGCGGGAAAAAAAATTGAGTCACAACAAATGCCAAGCCAGATCGCCTTTGCTTCTGTCCCGACCATAAGTAACCGTCCATATCCGCGTTTCGTTTCCAAAATCGTTCCAAGGCTGATTTATTTAATGTTTTTGAAGAGATTATTTAATACGAGCGATTCTTGAGATAAGTTTGTTTTTTCTTGGAAATTTCACCTACAACATTTCCGGTTTCGGCAGGATTCTGGGCCAACTACTTGTCCGACAAGAAACTGAAGTTAGGAAATGGATTCTTTTTACTCTTGGACTGCACTAATTCCCTAGGGCAGTGCGTAATAAATTCGGTTCATTCATTCATTGTTCAGCATGTCTTTTTACCCCTTAAACGGAATCTCATTAGCTTGAGACATTTTTCTTTCTTCGATTCCTTTGAAACCCCTCCCCCACCCCTAAATATAATACCGTCTACGTCTACGAGTTTGACCTGTAGGCTCCCGATGAATATTTTTTCTCAAAATAGTAGTATGAAGTTGTACGAAAAAGCAGCATACAGTACGAACTGATGCTACGACATGTTTCTGTATCAAGGTTACCGCGTTACTGCATTCTACTGCATGCTACTATCAGCAACACTGGATGCTACATAGCGAGACAGGATGCTACTGGATACTACTGCTTAAGATTGGCACAGTCTGAGGCACATTAAATGATAGTATTCTTTACTATTACTATTATATAAAACTTTTTCATACAATTATCATGCAACTACGCAGGCTACAAATTTTTCATCGGGCTACTTTGACCCAAAGGATCCTCCCACGAAGTTTGAACACAATTGTCAATCCTTTCGGGAGTTATCGTGCCCACAGACGAACAGAAAGAAAACAATGAAGTCATAGGTGTCCCGTTACTAACGTTCGGGATCCCTTAAATATTATGCCATTCAACCCCAACCTCGTGTGAAAGCCTCCCGGTTTTGTGGTAGAATATACTTAAAGCACGTGTCCGCGTGCATGAGTCGACTATAAACTACGTTTTTTATTTTCAGGAGTCAATTCGTCGAGATTCGTTCGCCGACGAAGACGATATTATGGTGCCGCTAGCCATTATAAATCATAATTCACTTGCCGGTAGGTGTCAGATAGTACTATTTTCGTTTCTCGTCATTTGGGTGGAATAAATACCTTTATTTTAGTAGTAGTAGTATCCCTATGCTTTGGCCTCACCATTGCCTTTCTTTCTTTGTGTTACTTCGATGTATCTGATAAAATGGGTTACCAAAAAATTCTTATTATGGAGTGAATAAGAATATTTGTTTCCTTTACCGGTACTCAAATAAAAACTAATTCACTACTACGTATATCAAAGTGTTTCGCTCTAAAAGTGACAAAGAATTACGGGAAAAAATACTGATACAAAAAATATTTATAACAAACAGTCAATGCTCACTACTAGAACTCTCTTCAAGTGCTTTCTTCCATAAACCATCCCTCCATCCAAATTCATAGGCCCGCTCCCCCTTCCCATTTTACATCGTCCGCTTTTCCACGAGTATATTCTTTATGTCAAGAGTCAAGTCATATTTCGGCCCTTGTTAGCAAGGGTCAGGCTGCAGCTATACTTCTGAATTGACTCAGCTAGCTACAGTAAAACCCTTCTTGTCCTTACTCATGTCCGATCTGTGGTAGTATGGATGAGAAATTGAAACATTTGTTGTGTGAACGCGCAAATTTGAATGATCTTAGGTTAGAAATTTTTGGAGTAAATGAGAGAGGGGTAGATGAAGAATGGATGTGTAGGATCATGGGATAAGTTGTTTTATGAGCAATAAACAGTTGGCGAGGTTCCTCAGGGTAGCCCTGGCCCATAGGGAAGCCGATAGGTGCTTGTAGAAGGTATTATTTTTGTTTGTTTGAGTTTAGTTTTTATATATTTTGCCATTATATATTTGCTCTTAGTGTAAATAAATCTTATCTTATTCTTTATGTTAAAAGTCAAGTGACATTTCAGCCCTTCTTAACAATGGGTCTCGTCAGGCTGCACCTACACTTCTGAACTGACTCTTCTAGCTACAGTAAAACCCCTCTACCCTCAACATACTTTACTCACCGTTTTCGTGCATTAAATGTAGCCTACTAGATTTCGAAAAATATTAAATGTCTGCAAGAACAAATAATCAAGAACCTCCGTCTCCCTATCTCTGTAATACGACCATGCGGAGTCGAATATATTCTGATACCCTACCCGATGCAAACGAGCGGAGGAGGAGCTACGCAGAACATCATAATTCGTTACCTCTACAAACAGCTATATCGCAGTAAAACCCCACAGAAGAATACGAACGCCGTCTGAGTTGTCCTTTACAGCTGATTGGTTGTCTACTATTGCGACGTCACGTCTAACTCCCAGCAGACCGGGCTCTCCACCCCTGCAGGCATCCTACGTTTTTTTATTTGGGATGTGCAGCGGCGAAGAGGGAAGTAGACAGATATCAACTTAAACCTCACAGCAAGTACATCTAGCTCCGTTCAGTTTTATCGGGGGGTGAATGTTAAAATTGATAATAAAAATAAAATTCTAACCAATAACCAATAAACACGTTAAATCACCCAATTCGGAAATGTGGGGACAAAAGATTTTATAAAAAGATTATTAAAGTCGCTGCTTGGGACCAAAGGCTATCAGATCAGATTATTTGTTCAGATTATTCTATCAGATTATTTGTTCTTGACATTATTCAAACTTGTTTGGCAACGCCATCCATATGTATACGCTGAAAACATGGCCAAAATAAGGGGAAGTGTAATGTTACATGAAAGTAATCTATAAAAGAGTGATGAATTTCGATACAGGTGTTTTGTATAAAACAGTAAAAAACAGTAGGCTACAAGATGTCGATAAATTGAGATCTGAGTACGTAATTTCCTTGTAACCTGCCATTTTTAAAAAGCGGAGTAAGTGAAAGAAAATACATAAAAGTCACAAAAAAGGCACTAAATTTGCAATCTTCGGATAGGAAGCACGGGATAACGTCGTGCGCCGGTTGGGCCCAGTTGTCCATGATTTTTTATCTCGGCGAGGAAACATCGAAAAGGGTAACAGTAACACTTTTACACAAAACATGTGTGGTGAGTTTTAAATCAAAGTTGGTATAGAAAAAATGTAGGCTACTATGCAACTAGCTTGTAACTCCTTTAACTTTCAGCTCTTGGAGGAGAATTTGGTGACCCTCTTGTACCTGAGTTAACTTGCATCTCTGAAGAGGGGATAGCGGACATGGATATCCCCGACCATTTGCTTGCCGAATTCGAATTTGAAATGAATATGGGACCAGATGATGAAATTTCTTCCTGCGACAAGGTAAACTTTTTGATATATGATAAAAAATTTAAACTAGCCTTTTTATATTGAAGCTGTATTTTTTTCTTCCTGCGACAAGGTAAACTTATTGATATATAATAAAAACATAGCCTTTTTATATTTAAGCTGTATTTTTTTTTCGTTCATGCCCGCGTAGCTTCTTTTTTCATTATCTCAAAAAAGTTTGCAGAAACGCTGGTTTGCATGCCCTTGAGAAAGGTATAAATTGAATTCAAACAAAATAAATATACATGTCAGAGGACATTCGTGGAGTACGAAAACAATATAAGTACCTCCCTCTTTGCAAAATACCCCTCCAAAAATCATACCGACATTTTTGTTGGCATGTTTTCGTACAAAATTGTTTTGAACTTTGGGAGAGAAAATACAAATCTAAAAATTTCACCTGCTGCACCTTACTGAGTATTCTGTGCTCAGTTCAGCAGAGGAAGTCGAGAAAATCTCTTGGTTATTTATGCAATAGCTTTTATTCTCCCTCTCTTTGCAATATTTAAAGATTTTTTACATTCTCTAATGAAAAGATCAGATCAAATAATTCAAACTTCTCTGACACCTTCCTCGACGTTATAAGAACTGTCGCGTTGCTTTAAACATTGTACTGGTTGATCGTTGCTCTATGTTATCACTTATTGCCCAGGAACTTAATGTTTCTGCTCCTGACCATTTTTTCCGCTTCTTATTTGGGGAGAAGACTTTTAGGCCTGATTAATCCTGTTTTCTTTTTTCCACTTTTTCCCACTTCGTGGAGAGCGCACTGTATGTTTTGTTCTTCCTTTTGTCCGGGCTTTTGTTCCTCAGGTTACCGCACTAGTTCTTTTCGTTGTTTCAATGCGCCTCTGGTTAGCGGTGCCACTGTCAGCGTTCTCACGGATTCACTTTCCAAAAAGCGTAGCGAGAATCCGCCGAGCGCCAGAGCTAGAGTTGAAAGTTGTCACGCCTCAGTTGCGCTTTACAACTTCTCGCTGTTTCGGCACTTTCCACGGACGGAGTGGATTCACTTTCCAAAACTAGCGGAACGGCAGAACAGCCCCGGAAAGCAAAGCGAGTTTTCGCCGAGTCGCGAGAACAAACAACAAGTGGAGCTTTCCAGACCGCCAGAATCGCCCTTAAAGGCACAGAAAACTACGCAACTTTCGGCCACCAACCGACCTGGGGGGGCTTAGATAAAGATACAGGGACTTATTGTCGACAGAACCTTCTTTGTTATCTCGAACCCCCTCCTTGGTGTTCCCAAAGCTAGCTGGCAGGCCCTTGCCCCTTATGCACTGTACGGGAGCTCGGGGTTGGATCGGACACGGGGTTGGCCTGGACACCCGCAAAACAAATATTAAAAGTTGTCGCTAAAATCTGAAAAAAATACATAACATCTGCCTTCTAGTGACCAAACTTTGTACCAAAGTTTCAAGGTCCTTGCTTTTCTGGTTTTGGCAAAAAGTTGAAAAATATGGTTTTCTTGAGGTAAAAGTTTTTAGCTCATGGTAGGTTGGAAAGCTGTACACAGAAGATTAGTGGTAACTGGAAGGCAATTAAATGATAAGGTATAGCTTAGTGATGGGGGTTTATAGCCTGCTTTGTATTTTCGAGATAGATCACTTGGTTTTCCTATGGTACGCCGTTTTGTTATTTCAGTCAGGGTGGGGTTGGTTCGGACAGTTTCGAAGGGGTTGGTTCGGACAGTCTTTGCTTACTGATACCCCATAAAAACTCGAAGAAAAATTCAAAAAGATATTATCAAAATATTTATCGTGTTGTTGTTAACAGAATCAGTTTTCACAGTCGAAAAAAAATGAACATTAAAAAACAGGTGGCCACAACGAAAGAAAATTAGCTAGCAGCATTAGCAATAATATAGCAAAAAATTAGAAATTTGTGTGTTTAATCAGTCTAACGCAATTTACCTTGCTTATGATATTTTCAAGGAGGGTAAAAAGACAAATTGGTCTTGTGAAGTTCAAATTGGGAAAAGGTCTGGCCAAAGGTGTTTCTTTTATGTGAAAGTCGAACAAGAAAAGGAACAGAAGATATTCATTATATGTAAGAGTGGACTAAAACCATCTTTCTGTAGAACCGAACAATGGGGGACATAAGTTTGAAGTTACCAGCCCCTGGAATTACTGGGGGAACTGAAAGGTCAAATATAGGATTTTTATTTTAATGCAATCTCGGTTTCTACAATATCGGCTGATCTTGAAACATTTAACCTCAGTTTTATGTTTGTTTTGTGCTGCAATATTGTCTTTTCCACTTTTTTACATATTTAAACAAAGTTGAGGACAAAAGAGTACATTCTAAATAATGTCCGAACCAGCCCGGGGCCTGTCCGAATCATCCCCATAGGTACGGGGTTGGTTCGGTCAAACTGAAAAACAGAAAAAAAAATGTTTACTTAAAAACCTGATGTAGGAACAAGACCAAAGGTGTCGATGGGATCCCAAAAATCTAATATATAATGTAGATAGATAAATAATTTAATTGTAATATTTAGGAACGATACTTAAAAACTAATTGTCTTTTTTACAGATTGGTGCGCTTATCAGATGAGAAGTTTGACATTATGTTAATTTGAGGCACCGCTGGATAAGTTGTTGATTGTTTGGTGTGATTAGTCCAACATCTAATCAACTTTAAACAAAAATTTAACTTATAAAAAAAAATTCGGTTTCAGCTGGATTCCGGACGAACTACATGTCCGGCTAAAAAAAAATTGTCATAATCGAATTCAGCATCTATTTTTGCCCCTATGTCGGACATCTAATCAACTACAAATATACCCCTATAAGTCATATCTGTTTTGACGAAAACTTCCTGCCACTTCTGCCAATTTCCCGGTTTCGGCCGAACTCTAGAACTACTTGTCCGGCGAAAAAAGAAAGCTCAAAAACGAACTCAGGGTATCTTCTTTCCCCAATCATGAACATCTAATCAACTTCGAATAAAAATTTGACTTATAACAAATTTTCCGACTCCAGCCGGATTCCGGTCGAACTATATGTCCGGGTAAAATATGATTGTCACACACGGATTCAGCGTCTCTTCTTACCCCTAAATCGGTTATCTAATCAGCTAGAAATAAAACTTTAACTTCTAACAATTTTCCGGTTTTGGCCGGATTCCGGGCGAACTACATGTCCGGGAAGAAAATTGTTTTCACATAAAAGTTCAGCATGTCTTCTTGCCCTAAACCGGACATCTGATCAACTCCAAATAAAACTTTTAATTTTAACAAACTTTCCGGTTTGAGCCGGATTCCGGGCGAACTACTTGTCCGTCGAGAAAATGGTTTTCACCATCGTCTTCAGCATGTCTTCCTACCTCTAAATCAAACATCTAATCAACTTGAAATAAAACTTTTACTTTTAACAAACTTTCCGGTTTTGGCCGGATTCCGGGCGAACTACTTGTCCGATTACAAAATGGTTTTCACCATCGTGTTCAGCATGTCTTCTTACCCCATAATCGACTATCACATTAGCTGTTTCAAAATATTTTGTTTGCCCCTTAATTTGAACCCCCTCCCCCACCCCTAAATGTAGGGCTACAAAGCCCATTTACGAACTTGACTGGTCCGCCGACCCAACGAATCCTCACACCAAGTTTCATCAAAATATCTCATTCCCTTCGAGAGTTATCGTGCTTACAGACGGACGGACGGACGGACAGACGGACAACTTTTGCGATGTCATAGGTATCCCTCCACTTACGTTTTGGGATCCCAAAAAACCCGAAAAAATTACCAGCTATTCTCTCGGACATTCTACATGAATGACAACAAAAACGGTGTAAATCCGCCAAAAAATGGCGACATAGCGAGAAAAGGAAAATTAGTGTCCGGGTCAACCCCGAGCTCCCCTAATTATGCACTTATGCACTGCAAAAGTTCGCCTTTGGCCTTGTCATTTGTCACCGTGTTACATACATGTTACGTGTTACGTGTACCACATTTATCACCGTGTCACATCGGGATAGTAGTCAAGAGGTCGTGCGTTCGATTCCTAGTCCCGGCACACAAACCTTTTTCTTCTTTTTTCTACGAACTCAAAAGTCGAATCCTCGGAAACTGCAATGGTCGTAACGAGAATTTTTCTTACTCTCAGTATCGCCTCAGGGTACATTCTTGATATGTCAGCTAGCTCCCCGAGTCAAGTTTGAGTCAAGTTTTCTGTTCCTTTAAAACCAACCTAAGTTTGGGACTCCACTGGCTCCTTTTTTATTGGTTCCTATTATGTCAATGCAACTAACGCCATCTCTTGTATCTAGGTCGAGAACTGCCTCATGCTGAGCGAGTACGAAAACAATCTGATTTCGCACAACGAAGTCGCGCAAGGTGGCTCTGACCGTCGTATGAGACGTTGGTCCATTCTTAAACTAGGACAGAGGGACCAGAGAACCTTTGGGCGTAGTTCCTTGAAAAATGTTGCGAAAATCGTCGATCCCTACAACCAACGGCGCGAAATCAACGTTATCGAGGAAGCTTCAATTTAACACGTAGCCTTTGTGTTTTAACTTGATCTCATTTTATTTATATCGTTTTTAGCTGGTTCGTTATTTAATAGAGAGATATGCGCTGGAATTTCGCTCGATACGCTCACGATCCTCTCTCGCAACTAAAGGGTGGTTGTATTTTAAGAGTTGAACTGAAAGACACACTTGAAGTACAACTGAAGGGTTGTACCCTTAGAAAATGTTTTCCTCCTGCTATAGTGGCCGAACACTTAATTTACTACGTCACGGCTTGGGATGGAGCTCGTTCGGGGAATTTTGTGTACCCATGAGTAATAAGGCGTATTCTCGCCGTTCCTCGAGGACTCCTCGGGGAATCGAAGGGAACGACGAGAATAGAGGGAGTCAGTCCACGCTGACTCCGCGAACAGAAACAGCGAGAACACGGGGAATGCTTCCAAAATGGATTTTGTTCGAAGAAAAAATATGCGGTTGACGAAATTAGCCTGGATCCACTTTATTTTTGGTTTTGTTTATTCTGATTGTTTTTAATTAATTTTACATTGCACCAACACGAGCAAAAATTGATTCCCCTCCAAATCTGAAAGGGCGTCCTTTTTAATGATGGTGGTGATAATCAGAGCATTCCCCGTCCGCGGGGACTAGGAGTGAGTGAGTCCCCGGGACAGACAAAAACGCGGGGACTCCTCAAGTGGAGCCCTCGGCGAACGGCGAGAATACACCCATAGTGAGAAAAACAGGTTCTAAAACATATAGCCAGTAAATCACGCTCGATATGCTCAGGATTCTCCCTTTTTGGGATATCAAAGGTCGACGAAGGATAACTCACTTTTAGAGGCGTATTCTCGCTGTTCCCAAAGGACTCCTTTTTGAGGAGTCCCCTCGTGCTTAACTGAAGGCATAGCTCTTTAAGGTTCAACGGAAAGGTTTTCTCCTTAAACAACTGAGGTGATGTGACTTTCAAGCCGAACTGAAGAGCATAGCTTCATAAAATTCAAATGAAAGGCATGATTCTTTAAGAAGTTCAACTAAACGGCTTAGCTTCCTTTAACCTTTTTCCCGTGTGAGAAGTGAGAAGAAAAGGGTCTCAAAAATCTGGCGACGAATTGTGACACATTTATCACGCTGCCAGGGGTCTTTTAACCTCCAACAATTTTTGAAATTTTTAAGGCAATAAAGTAAGTCATTGCGAATTTTTTCGCTTGGGGAACGACGGTTTCATAGGATTAAAGTCATGAAAATTGGTACCCGGGTGTTTTCGACTATACTTTCAGTTGGCTCCATAACCTGGAGGCGATAATGCAAATTCCGTCAGCCAACAAAATGCAGAGAGCGGGGACCATTTTGCAAAATCTTGTATTTCCCGATTCCAAGCGAAAGAACAAGTTCTAAAACACATGTCTACCAATCTCCATGCATTTGCAAAGGGTCGTTAACCGTTCAGCAATGGCCTGTTCACACACTGCATTATAATTATAACTTTTTATTGTTACAGTTATACAATGTCACTGAAAGCGTAAAAATACGTTTCTACTCTCATCGATAAATTTAAGTAACAAAAAATCACGCGTCAGATTCCGTCGACATTAAGACCAAATATCTTTTTACTACTGCCTTCCAATCAGTGACACCTTCAATTGTCCGTTTGTCAGGAAGCATGCTAGCTTGAGATCCAAGACCTCCGATAGCCAGTAGTGCCGGTGACCCTGTCAACAAGATAATCAGTCTCGGTTTAAAGCAGAACTGAAACCTGATACTATTCCGTTATTTTTCTTCTCAATAACAAGCCCCATTATTACCAATCTCCGATTTTACTTTACCGGTTGTTTTCCTGCTTTTGATCCCTAGCTGAGTCAACTTTCCACGGAGATGTTTTTTCACAACTAAGCCCCGCCCCTTGCATCGTTTTTGGGATCCCAAAACGTAAGTGGAGGGATACCTATGACATCGCAAAAGTTGTCCGTCTGTCTGTGAGCACGATAACTCTCGAAGGGAATTAGATATTTTGATGAAACTTGGTGTAAGGATTCTTTGGGTCAAGGGAAGGTCAAGTTCGTAGATGGGCTTTGTAGCCCTACATTTAAGGGTGTGGGAGGGGTTTAAATGAAGGGGCAAACAAAACATTTTTGAACGGCTAATGAGATAGTCGATTAAGGGGTAAGAAGACATGCTGAACACGATTTGAAAACCATTTTCTCGCCGGTCAAGTAGAAAATTTGTTAAAAGGAAAAGTTGTGTTTGTAGTTGATCAGATGTCCGATTTAGGGGTAAGAAGAAATGCTGAATCCGTATATGACAATCAAGTTTTACCCGGACATATAGTTCGCCCGGAATCTGGCTGAAACCGGAAAATTTGTAATAAGTTAAATTTTTATTTGAAGTCGATTAGTGGTTGGATATTCGGGTAAGGATATATGCTGAATTCGTTTCTGAGCTTTATTTTTTCGCCGGACGAGTAGTTCCGAAATTCCGCCGTAACCGGAAAATTGGCAGAAGTAAGGCAGGAAGTTTCGATCTGTTTCGTAAAACAGATTTGACTTATAGGGGTAATCGCACATGCGGAATCCATATCTGAACTTAATTTTCTCAGATGAATAGCATTTGGCCTTAATCTGTTTCTAAATGTTAATATTAAAAATGTCCAAGAAGTCTGGCGAAGACTGCATCTGGTGAAGAGAAGACCCAATTGTCTGGATCAAATACTGAACTTTTGGGATCCCATCGAAACCGTTGGTCTTGTTTTTCCGGGGAATCTGAACTGAAATGTAGCATATCTGCTAAATTTGCAAGCTAAACTGGAAATAGTCACTTCCCCGATCCGACCACCGAGGGGGGAGTGGTGGGAGGGGGAATCCGGAATATTGACGTATGAATAGCTTTTGAACGGGGAATCGGATCTTAATGAAAACTGATATTTGGAAAAACCTAATGTCTTATATGTCACACTCACACAAGTCCGGAACGGATCCGGTGACTTCGGGGGAGTTCGAGGGGGGAACTGGAAATCGTGTGACATGTTCAGAGTAGACGGATCGGGATGAAACTTGGTGGGAAGAACAAGCACAAGCCCTAGATACGTCGTTGACAAGACCGGACCAGATCCGAGCAATGTGGGGGGGAGTTGGAGTGAGGGTCACGAAGTTCTACTGATCCCGAGTTAAGATGCTAACACATCATGTGTAACACATGTGCTAGGACGACGAAACTTGGCAGGATGTCAGGGACTCGACACTTTTAACTTGAGAACAGTCGTTTCTCCGATTTGACCATCGTGGGGGGAGTGGGGAGGGGGAATCCGTGATCTTGAGGTATGTCCAACTTTCGAACGGGTGATCGGATCTTAATGAAACTTGACATTCGGAAACAACTCATGCCGCAGATGTCGTATTTCAAGTGCAGACAGGATCTGATCAATGTTGGGGAGTCGGTGAAAAATACAAAAAATACTTTTAGCAAAATCTACACTTTAATGATCCCCATCAGCCGATGAACATTTTTACATAAAGGGTTTTGCTTAGAAATGAATTTCTAGCACCCCTAAAGTGCGCATCTTAACTGAAAAGTAAAAAAAAAAATATTTCATAATCCTAAAAGGTCCAGGGTCATTTTTGCCTCAAGGTTTTTGATTACAGATGAATTTCTAGCGCCCTTGAATTGCGCATCATCACAGCCAAGTGCAAAAATAAATACTTATACAATATCGTGATTTCCTGTATCCAGGGGGGGGGGGGGGGGGGGTTAGGGGGTTGACCCCCCCCCCCCCCCCCCCCCCCCGAAACATACAAAAATAGTCATTTTTATAGGCTTTTCCCTCTGATTTATGTCTTTTTTGTCCGACCCGCAGGCAACCCCCCCGAAAGGCACCCCCCCCCCCGAAAAAAATCCTGGATACGGGCCTGTTCTTATCTAAAGCGTTTGCTTACAAATGATCGGAACAAACCCACGAACCGGCAAATGCCTACTTCATCTTCTTACCCAATCTTGCAAGTGCATATGAGCTTCTAGCTCTTGCTTTAATACCGATATTCATTTCCCGGCATTTGTCATGTATTTATCATGCTGCTTGCCCGCTTTTAAGGAATCGGGAGTGCGACGCATTGGGGTCACTCTCGTCAATTGTTGTCCGGCCGAATACTTTTCTGAATCTCAATCATCCGGGCTATCCCTCCCCCCCCCCCCCAGTTTTCGAAGGGCACTAATCTTCCACTTCAGTACTAATTTTCGGCCCCTAAACAGGTTTTTTTAGTCTCAACATCAGACTTGGCATGTGGGCCCAAAACTGCCCCCCCCCCCCCCCATCCCAAGGTTTACTGAAATGGCATCTCTGATTTTCTTCTTAAGATCGGTTGTGAGCAGAGCAAAATAATACTAGAGAGTAGCGCCAAGACTTACGCTTTCCATGCTTTGTAAACGGGCCTTAGTCGTAAGCGCCGCCCACTACGCTTGCGGCATTTCAAGCGAGACAAACTTGCGGGTTTAGAAATTTCTAGTGAAGCAAAGGTGCTGTCTGCACACACCGAGGAAACGGGAGAGGCTGTATAATTTTTTTTGCTGTGTTCAGAATATGAAGTTACTGAACACTGTAAAAAGTTTCTCCGAATAAGGATGCAGTATTTGCTACTGGGATCAATCTTATCTCTATTGGGATAGGATTAATCCGAATTAACGGTAATCTTATCCCAGTAAAGATAAGATTAATCCCAGTAGCGAATACTGCAAGATTTTTTCTTACAGTGAAGCCTGCACTGGTACACGAATGAATGAGTTTCAGTAGGGACGTTCTGTATCGCCAGTGATGCTAGCATCGCTTCCGTTCGAGTGTGTGTCTAGTTTATCAAGTTTGGCGCTACTCCCTAGTGTTATTTTGCCTGTTTGTGAGCTGGCCAGTCGGAACGTTTCCGAAAAGCGACACTAGATGATCCCAAGGTTCTATCGAGCCCTGGTCTGAACTAGCAATTTGGATGGGGGTGATCTAGACACTGCACATTCTGCTGCTAACTACTACACTGCTTCCATGTTAACTCCCAACTTTCTAGTTCCATGTTAGTTGGAAGGAAACATGCTGGACAACTAGAAATACTGCAGAGTTCATCAAGTCATCTGATTCAAATAAAAACACAAAAACAGCAGGGACTCACCGATGGGACTAACTTGCGAATTCTGTCTTTTAAACGCCCTTTTGAACACAGACTCCTTTCTATCCTCCTTGACTGCGCCATTCGTTGCCAGCGAGTAGATGACATCAGGTTTATTCTTCTTCCTCAGTTCGAGGAGATAATTAACCCATGACGTCACTAAGTTTAACGGCGAGGGTGTAGCGGAAGTACGATGCATCGAACGAACCAGCTTTGCCAAACCGTACTTCCACTCTGTGTCGGATTGTGCCTACATAATATAGAACTTAAAACGGAACTGAAAAATACAAGTAGATAGTTGCGTTTTTGATCGTAGTTTTGTCCACCGTTGGCTTAGCCAAGGGTTGCTCAGAGCAAAATAACACTAGGAAGTAGCGCCAAGAACTATGCTTTCGATGCTTTACAAACGGGCCATACTCGTAGCGCCGCCCATTACGATCTCGGCATTTAAGTCGAGTCAAACTTGCGGGTTTAGAAATTTGAAGGAAAGCAAAGGTGCAGCACGCTCCAAGAAAACAATGGAGGCTCTATAATTTTTTTGCTATGTTCAGGATATGAAGTTATCAGAGCCAGCGCGGGTAAACGACTAAGTGAGTTTCAGTAGGGACGTTTTCTATCACTAGTGGTGCTAGTATCGCTGCTATTCGAGTCTGTGTCAATTATGTCGAGTCTTGGCCAGAGCCAAATAACACTAGGGAGTAGCGCCAAGACTTTAAAAAAGTGAAACACACTCGAATAGCAGCGATACTAGCACCACTAGTGATAGAGAACGTCCCTACTCAAACTCAATCAGCTGTGCAGCAGCGCTGGCTCCAATAGTTTAAAATTGTAAACACAGCGAAAGAAGATACAACCTCCCCTTTTTTTTCTGTGTGTGGAGCACACATATTAGCTTTTATTAGAAATTTCTAAGCCCGCAATTTTGTCTCTCTTTAAATGCCACAAGCTTAATGGGAGGTGCTTCAAGTATGGCCCAATTGTAAAGCATGGAAAGCATAGGTCTTAGCGCTACTCCCTAGTGTTATTTTGCTCTGGGTTCCTTAATTTCCGTCGCCGACGAAGTTCTGGCTCTCTTATGGGATCATAGGATTCTGAAATTTCTTTCGTACCTACGACTTTTTAGCGCTTCATGGGCCTAGCCCGTTTTTTCTTGAAAAGATCATTTCTAGTAAGAGTTGTGCTTTAAATAGTGTTTTCACGACTCCGGCGACCCATGACCGGTCGCCGTTTCATCAACACTTCACCTCACGTTTCAGCTCACAAAACAGGGGAGGTTTTATCTTTTTTTTTTGCTGTGTTTACAGTTTTAAGTTATTGGAGCCAGCGCTGCTACACGACTGATTGAGTTTCAGTAGGGATGTTTTCTATCACTAGTGGTGCTAGTGTCGCTGCTATTCGAACGTGTGTCACATTTTTCAAGTCTTGGCGCTACTCCCTAGTGTTATTTTGCTCTGGCCAACAAAATTGACACAGACTGTAATAGCGGCGATACTAGCACCACTAGCGATAGAGAACGTCCCTACTGAAACTTTCTAGCTCACGAAGTTCGACGGTCAGAGTTCGAAGGACAAGAAACTGCGGCCGGCGAGCAAAAACGGTATTTACCCGATGAAAAATTCATCTCAAAATAGTACTATGAAGTAGTACGAAAAAGTTGCATGCAGTACTAACGATGCTACTACATGCTTCTACTTCAAGGCTACCGTGTTACTGCATACTACTATATGGTACTATTAGCAAGACTGGATGTTACTATGGCAAGACAGGATGCTACTGGATACTACTACATAAGATTGGACCAGTCTGCGGCACATTAAATGATAGTATTCATTGCTATTACATAGTATTACATGCAACGTTTTCGTACTACTACCATACTACTACGCAGGCTACAAATTTTTCATCGGGTAAAAAGAGACCATCAAGTTCGAAGGTAACTTCCAACTTCAATTTAAAAACACAATTGATGACAGCTAAAGAAGATGGATCATCCTACTATTGAATATGCGAAGCACCTGCTCCATTTGCCAAAATTATGTCATCCAAACATCGACATCCGTCAAAGAAGAAGAAGAATAAATATCGCAAAACAGGGCTCCCTGTCTTAACGAAGAAGAAGACGAAAATTATAACATGGGGTCCTGCCTCCTTGGTTTTGGCGGCGCGTTCGACGGGACATGTCATCATCATGTTATGCGCTTTTTCGCGGATGTCATTCTCCTCGAGTCATTTTTGCGTAAATAGCTTAATGAGTGGTGTCAGAGTTGATCTCCAGACATTTGGTCCTGAAGTTTGTTCAAAGATGCTCGGGTAGCAGCTGCTGTTTAATAAAACTCTATCTGCCGTGCTTGTCGAGCGCAATACATTTTCATCAATGATATTTCCACGTGGATGGCATCGTCTGCCGAAATCATAGCTTTCAAGAGACAGCGGAAGCTCGGACAAAGCGGTTTCAAGTATAATATTAGCAAGGTGGTGTGGATGTGTTCACGACTAGTACCCTTTTAAAACCGAACTGGTTTGCCGATGTTGAGCAAGTCAGGTTTAAAGTATCTTTCCATTTAGGCATGGAAATTCCATTAAAGATTCCCATCTGTAGAACCCAGTATTACCAGGACAACCCCTCACGACATGGTGCACATGTATTTAAAACAAGAGCTACAAGCTCATATGGCACTTGTTACGAGTAGGTGGTGTGAGAAACAAACACGTAAATCTGAGCATCTTTCCGGGAATTCCGATACCCCTCCCCACCGTGCTCGGATCTGGTCCAGAACCTAAAATATGTCATCTAAGGCATACGATCCCTCTACTTTAAAAAGTTTCATTCAAATCACTTCACTCGTTTAATCCCTATGCGAGCCACAACTTTTCCGGGACTCCCCCTTCAACTCCCACCACTGTAGCCGAATAAGACTCGGACACATAAACTTCGCATCTAACATCTCCTCTCCCCGTCCATCAAGTTTTGCATATTTATGTCATCAGTTCTTCTAGAGTTTCACTTGAATCGGACCATTTTTCGCAACCTACGGAAGTCAGTAATTTCCAGATTCCCCCTCCCTCAACTCCCCCAAAAATGGTCGGATCTAGGAACGGAGTTCTTCCTAGGGCATGGTGTGGGGTTATTAAGTCTAATTGGTCGGGTCACTAATATGCCTGCCAAGTTTTAGCGTCCTTGGCACATCTGGAAGTATCCTATCTCGCGATCACCGGAATTCCGGGAAACCCCCTCCGAATCCCCCCAAACATGATCTGGTTCTGTCAAGAACGTATCTAATGCTTATGCTTGTAATGCAGATGGCGCTTTAGACAAGGGACTTGTACTCTGACCAATACCATAAACAATTTTTCGAATATAATTTAGAAGTCTAGGACTCCCTTGTCGGAGCCACGTAGACAAACCAGGACCCACAAGACGGGGTCTCATGGTAAAAACCAAATATGAACTCTCCAAATGTGAACTCTGTTCATAAGCCCCTCGGTAGCTCAGTGGTAGAGTGAATGCCTTGTAAGCAGAGGGTCCTGGGTTCAAATCCCGGCAGAGGAGCATTTTTGTCTATCAGTTCACTACTTATAAATGCTTATGCTTGTCCTTCCCACCAAATTCCATCCCGATCCCTCGACACTACCCGATGAAAAATTTATCTCAAAATAGTACTATGAAGTAGTACGAAAAAGTTGCATGAAGTACTAACGATGCTACTACATGCTTCTACTTCAAGGCTACCGTGTTACTGCATACTACTATATGGTACTATTACAAAGACTGGATGTTACTATGGCAAGACAGGATGCTACTGGATACTACTACATAAGACTGGACCAGTCTGAGGCACATTAAATGATAGTATTCTTTGCTATTACATAGTATTCCATGCAACGTTTTCGTACTACTACCATACTAATACGCAGGCTACAACTTTTTCATCGGGTAAGCGTTTCACAAAATTTCCGGTGCCTTCTCCCCCCCCCCCCCCCCAAGTATCGGATCCGGTCCGGACTTGACATGGAACATCTGAGACAATAGCTCTTTCCACTTGCCGAGTTTCATTCAAATCCGATCGCCTGTTCAAAATTTTTTAATTTCACTAGATTCCGGAATCTCCATCCCTCCACTCCCCCCTCGATGTTCCGATCGTGCAAACGACTATTCTCAAGTCGATCTATTCGGATCCGTCATATTCCTGCCGAGTTTCATCCTATTACATCAGGAAGTACCGAACTCGCTTGATCACCAGAATCCCCCCCCCTCCCCCCAACTCCCTCACAGCGCCCGAATCCGGTTCGGTTATGTCAATGATTTATCTAGGACTTGTGCTTGTTCTTCCCGCCAAGTCTCATCCCGATCCCTCCACTCTAAGCGTTTCCCAAGATTTCCGGCTCCCCCCTCCAACTCCCCCCAAAGTCACCGGATCCGGTTCGGATTTGAAGCGGGTCGTCTGAGACACAAGGTCTTTCCAAATATCAAGTTTCATTAAGATCCGATCACCCATTCAAAAGTTATAAATACCTCAAGATTCCGCATTCCAGTCCCCCACGATGCTCGGACCGGGGAAGTGACTATTTCCAACTTAATCATTTGGGGTCTCTGATATGCCTGCCAAGTTTCATCGTCCTAGCTTATGTGGAAGTGCTCAAACTAGCAAAACCCGGGCCGACCGACATACCGACGGACGGACAGAAATTGAGATCGCTATATGGCACTTGGCCAAATGCCATAAAAATGCATATAGCAGATAATTTTTTTTACGAAGCAACGTAGCCGACATACCCGTTTTATGCATTGTTTGAACATATGTTTCCGAGTCAGCTTGGGCTCAACGAGTATTTATGATGTACATGGGGTTTTTGAGGTCGGTGGGTCAGGGGGCTTCTCTACAAATGGGTGCCTACCTGAATCCTCTGATACGTATCAGACATCATAGCAATTAGCATGTTGATGAGAACCACTGTGGACACCAGCATATATGCCCCGAACACAATCTGCAAAAAAAATGTTAACTAACACTGATAAAAAAAACAAATTCGTTCTATTCGTTTCTGTAATATCTGCTCCGCCTCCCTCCCTGGGCCCGAAAAAGTAAAATGGGCACTACCAGAGGCACTACTTACAATATCACTGACCCACTTACAGGAGTTGTACAACTTATACAGAGGTTCAACAATAACGTTAAGCAATGATGGAAGAGCATTGTTCTCCAATAGGTTAGTTCTATAGAAGATGGATAAAGAATCATCACCTCATCATCACCTCCATACGGAAAAGTTGAGATTTTTTCAACTTGATGATGAGAGTGAAGAACATCCGGCCGGGAAATCCTTATCATGTGTTATATAATAACTGGTGGGTGAGGGGGCGGATTTCTTTGTCATTTTGTACTTATTGTTAGACAGCGGCTAGACAGGAAAAAAAAGGGTACGGAAAAGGTAGGAGACAAAAGGGTAAGGCGGGTGCTTACCTTAAATAAGTAAATGGTCCACTGAGGCTGGGCTATCTCCATCCTTAGATTTTGGGCCGAGGTAAGGCCGAACAAGGCAAAGAAAAGAAGTTCGAAGGTATCCAACGGTGTTACTGCGACTGCAAAAAAAACAGACTAAAAATACTGTCCTGTAAGTCACACGACACAGGAATGATGATAACAAATAGTGGTTTTATTCCTTGAAATGAAGTTAAATTCAGAACCGGACATTTCCTGATCTTGAAACAAATACGTCTGCAACATAAAAATAAAAAAAGTATGTGTCAAGTAAATACATACGAATAAAACAGAGGCGGAAGTGATCCGCAATACTACAACATTTTAAGACGGAAAGGTAAATCTAAATTAAAACAAGAGCTACGAACTCATATGGCACTTAGTAGGCCTACTTGACAATGTCTGTTTGTAGAGTTTATGCAAAGGCCAACGGCCTATTTCCTTTTATTTTGTTTGCACTATATTTGCATTATTGTCATTATCCAAGAAGTATAATGAGGACGTCACAAAACTCCCCCTGCCCCTGTAACTCATCCACTGTCCCTGGATGCAGTTCGGACTTCTAAACGGAATATTTATAACTTATTTTGCACACCCGGTACCCACCTCCAACTTCACCCCCCCCCACCCGACGCAACGACGCGTCAATGTGAAAGCGGCTTTGTACTGCAGAACTTCGACTGGGACAAGGGAACAAAAAGAATTTACTTACTTCCAGACGGCAACGGTTGCGTTATCGTGTTCTGGATAAGTGAAGGGTCCCTAATTTCGAAGGGCTGATTTAAAGCTGCAACGTGTATAGAGAATCCAAACATAAAGATGGCTAAAATTATTAGAAACCGACCAGCGTCGACCATCAAATTACCTAGAAAAAAAAGGATTACGACACGGCACATAAACTTCAACCTGCTGGACTTGGCGAAACCAGATTCAGGTTCGAAACCAAGATTCGTCCTTTTGGTTGGATTCGAATCTTCTGCTTGTCAGCCCTGATTCGGACTCCAAACCCCTGATATCATAAAACCGCTCGAATTTCTAAGCTTCACAGTGATAAGGTTATTGAATATGATACTGGACCTATCCGTTATAGTAATGATAATAATAATGTAGCTGCAGCAAAAAGGCTGTCGCCTCCATAAACTATATGTTATGACCGCCCATTTTTGACTTCCATTTTGAACCGATTTGGTCTTGATTGTATTTGGCTGGCAGTGTTCCAAAAGTCCGAGTCGGTCCAAAATGGATGTCTGACAATGCGATGGGAGGTACCAAGGGTACCAACCCCTTCGGTGGTTGCGTCGGATCTGATACGCTAAGAGCCGTATGCACTCTGAGTGATTTGCGAAAGGAAGTGTTTGATTCCTGCCTGTTTGATGAGAGGTGGCTAGTGCAGACAATTGGTGGGAAATGTTTTTCTAAGTATGGAACGGTTAGGCCGTTTCGTCAGGCTGGCAATGGAGCACAGAGATCGATTTTTTTTTTAGTCTGATTAAATAATTTTCTGATGTAGGTTATAAGTGGTTAGGTTATAAGTTATTAGGTTATAATAGATTTTGCTTTTTTTGTGTTTTTTCCATGTTTTTCTTTTCTATGACCCTCGGGCTTTTAAAGCAACAAAGTTGTTATTATTATTACCAGCTTGTGGATGGCTTTGCTTCTGACCGAAGATTCGAATCCGAATCCACCGTTTCAAGCTGAGGATTCGAATCCGGATTCGGGTTCGACCTAACAAATTATCGGATCACATCTATGAGCTATAGCGTAATAAACAAAGGTGACAAAAATCATGATAACCAAAGCAAATGAGACAGTTGATTGTCTTGCCGACGAACCATCTCTCTTTTGACTAGAAGAGCTTTCACTGTTCTTGCGATCGGATTGCCTAAGCACAATGTATAAAACGGGAAAACGGAATCTGGAAGGATGTGAACAGTTAAAGGAGTGGACACACCAGTGTCGAACGAACAAAAAGCCTCCCCAATTTAAAACGAAATGTAGTCCTTTTCTCCGAATCTTCTCTTCTTTTCTTCGACTCTTCACCATAAAAGGATTCTCACAACATCAAGGCGTCCATCCGGCCCGAATGGGAAGATGTATGGACAGCGGCTCGTATGAGAGACGACTGGCGACAGTTCTTGGATCCTCTAAGCGCCTATGGAGGTGCGGGAGGAACTTAAAGTCCATTCTAAGGTATCGCGACTGGGGAGGGGGCAGGTGGTACTTACCGATTATGATAGCCCATGGTCCGAAGAGGTAGTGGAAAGACAGGAAGTCCAGGATTAAAATACAGCTGAAGAGAAAGGCAATTGCAAGCAGCTGATTTCGTGCAAACATCATAACTGGCCAATAGATGTCGGTTACACAGAAGGCCGACCCATGGACCAATACAGCGGCAGCCCTGGAAAATATCTCGAATTAAGCGCCGCAGATGAGAGCTTGGTCACACTTGGCTCTTTTCCTGGCTTTTTGAGTTGCAAAAGTAGAAAAAAGAAAAAGATACAACTAATTCTGAATTTTGTAGTTTTAAATTCAGGAGACCAATTAGAGCAAAACAGCGTGTATAATCATGTTACAGGAACCCTAATTGACCCCTAATTGCAGTCTGCTCATTATCCCCAAGATGCCACAAAGACCATCAATCTCACGTCCCCTAGGGATTTTCAGTTGTTTGTCGAATAGGCGGCTTTTTGAGCACAGTGTGACCAAGCTCTGAAGAGTAGGCGTACAACACCGCCGGAAGGTCCGGTTGACATTACCTCACGAGACTTCTCGTGAAAGTCTGCTCACTGAAAGTAAGAAAAGGTTACTGGATGTAAGGAGCCGTAGTCTCCAGATGACCCAGCGTAAGGTGAGAAGCTGCCGGGATATTCAGTACTTGGTAAAAGTTCTTGGAAAAGGAAAAGTGGTGGTCCGGGAGCGCAGTATCCTTGTCCTTTTTGTATATTAAGTGGTAGGATATTAAGTGAGGTTGTGAATGGTTGCTTATTATTTTGAGATTGCTTTTTTTGTTTTCTGTATATGGCTTAATAGCTTTTAAATACAGATATATATATATACCCAAAATTGCCAGATCGGCACCACCGTATGCTTATATCAAGAAACAGCATTTTTCTCAAAATCGATCTTAACCCATAATTAAACTAATGCCCGGACACACCTGTTCTACCGACACGACCGTTCGTAAATCGGTTTTTTGACGTTTTTAAGACCGGTTTTTAGCGGATTTTAGACGTTCCTCCTTCAAACCGTTCATAAAATCTAGGAAGGATAAATCTATCTCCGGGTATTAATTTGCTACGAACAACCAATGAGAGAGGAGCGCCCTAAACGTCTTAAAAACGTCTAAAAAACGAATTACGAACAGGTGTGTCCGTAGTGGGGCCCAGGCATAAGTGTTGATAACAGGAACATCTATTTAAAAACAAGAGCTAGAAGCTCATATGGCACTTGCAAAGTTGGGTTACAGGATGACTTTGGGAATTTGTCAACTCGTGGGTGTATTGAAATCCTTTGGAAGCAAACCCCTTGAGGCACGAATGTTCATGGGCCCTTGGGGAATGGGGATCATAAAAATGTATCGTTTAGACGAAGGTTTTGTTTGCACTTTGCGATGATGTTGTGCACTTTAAGGGAGCTAGGAAATCCCTTGTAAACAAGACCCTTGAGGCAGAAACGACCATGTGACCTTCGCGATCATGAAACTGTATCGTTTAGTCAAAAGTATTTTTTTTTCACTTTGCGGTTAAGATGCACACTTTACGGGCGCTAGAAATTGATTTGTTAGCAAAACCCTTGAGGCAAAAATAATCATGGGCCCTTAGGGTATTGAAAATCTATTGTTTAGTCAATAGTACTTTTTACACTTTGCAGTTATTATGCGTACTTTAAGAAACTGTATCGTTTAGTCAAAAGTATTTTTTTTTTTCACTTTGCGGTTAAGATGCACACTTTAAGGGCGCTAGAAATTGATTTGTTAGCAAAACCCTTGAGGCAAAAATGATCATGGGCCCTTGAGGATATTGAAAATCTATTGTTTAGTCAATAGTACTTTTTACACTTTGCAGTTATTATGCGTACTTTACGAGGACAGGAATTCATTTATAAGCAAAACTCTTGAGGCACAAATGATTATGGGCTTTGGTGGACTTTTGGTCAAAAGTATTTTTTCGCTTTGCGGTTAGGATGCGCACATTAAGGGCGCTAGAAATTCATTTTCAAGCAAAACCCTCGAGTCAACAATGATTTCGAACCGTTTGGGATCATGGAAATATATCGTTTGCTCGAAAGTATTTTTTGTACTTTGCGGTAAAGATGAGTACTTTAAGGAATTCATTTGTGAGCAAAACCCTCGAGGCAACATGAGCACGGGCCCTTTCTTAATTTTGTGGTTAAGATGTACTTTTTAAGGTGACTAGGAATTCATTTTTAAGCACAACCCTTGAGGCGAAAATGCATAACGCGCCTACTTACCCTACTGCTAGGACAGCGACACGGAACCACCCAAGCCCCGCACGATCGCGAGGTGTTGACAACTCCGCTAGTAAGTTGCCAGAGAGCCAGGCAAGTAGGACCCATTCATACCAGCACGGTATTAGAGTGTCTCGAATAACTGGACAGATGGGTAGTGTGGAAGCCAGTGTCAGCAAGGCCATCAGATATATGTGTGACGTTAAATAGCACATAAATCTGAAAAGAAATGACACAACAAGTAAGTATTTGCCTTGTGCTCGTTGGTGGGTAGTAAATAAAACTATTTTTATATGACCAGATGGATTTTAAGTTTAATCGAAAAGGGCCAAAATAGGACAGATTAGTTACCCGTCACTCATTTACTTAAAGAGGCTGAAGACCCGATGAGAATGCATTACTTTGTTGCTTCGCTTTTAACGAATAATCAGTTTTCAAATAGTGGAATTCCCTGTCGGATTTAAGGTACCCCTATGCGCTTGTCCTGTGTTGTATAATATGCTTGACGAAAATTATTTACGAAAAATAAGTGTTCACAAAGTGAGCTACCTCCCGCAAGCTGCTCAATGGGTACTGAAAACCCGCGTTTGTATTGAGATTAAAATTCTCTGCGTCATAGTAGAATTTTGCATTGTGAAGACGGCCGTAGATATTCTGAACGAACTAGAGCAAATAGTGAAAAATAAAAAAGATCCATTATCCCAATTCAAATAATGCAGTGTTCAGTTAAATGATACAAAAATAAGTTGGCTTTTCAGGTAAACCTGAAGACGCAGAGTAACAAAAGGAAATTAGAAACACAAACTACTTGTTAAAAACAAGACGTCAACCAGGGAACACCTTGTTTTTGGGAGAAACCAAAATAGCCAAATTTCGAAGATGAGAGGCCAAGGTCCAGGGTCAGTCCCCAGCCGATGTACCTACAAGGTGTAAGCCTACTGCACTCCTGTGCTATTGTTTTTATCCGGTATGAATCATCTGTTTCGTAAAGCCGACCGCCAGAAAGATCGCCAGACTCTGCGAGTGGCATACTTCATATATCGCACATTTCGGCTCCAGCTCCCTAGATGGCACTGAAACAGACGAGCCATTGCTCGTTTTGGTGTTCTCGATGCGCTTTAGGAGGGTTTTCACAAGATCTCGGAATCACTTTCCGACGAGCGAAGAGCATCGCGAAAACTGTGGGAAAGTGATTCCTGGAATCACTTTCCACTTTCCCGCTGAACTGATCGCGAAAACGCATGGAAAGCTGATATCGCCGAGAAAATGCTGAATTACAAACTTTTTCGAATAAATATGGTTCACTGAACGGTTCTTTGATTCTCATATATTACATCGAAGTCACCTTAATTACGATTGCCACTTTTTAATTTATTATTGACACTTGCACTGTTTTTTCTCCACACCTTTGAAATTCCCGTCGAAAGATTCAGCTTTCCGCGGAGCTTTCCACCAACCTCGTGGAATCACTTTCCGGTAAAGCTGCTTCAGTTTCAAAAGCGCGAAAACCGGGTTGGAAAGTTCGGCAACTTTCCGAAGTAGCTCGAAAACCATTGGAAAGTGATTCCGACTTTGCTTTCCAGCTCGCGAAAACCCTCCTCTTCTCGCATTCGCACTTCAAGTGTTGAGCTGTGAAAAAAGACGATTAATCTGATATGTGTTTACGACCCTTATTTTCCACATTGATGTTGGTTAATTAGTTCACGTTGTTTCATATAGTTTGGTATTTTTGCGCTTCTCTTTTTGTTTAGTTTGTGCTACTCCGCACTTTCTGTTTTTACACTTTTACGGGTAATAAAGTTCAATAATAAAAATAGCCTACATGTAAAAAAAAACCCACCAATCTGACGAAATTTTGTTTTTCGTAACGTAACAAGTTTCAAGAACAAGCAGTTGAGCAGAAACTGCTCTTCACGAAAAAAAAGTTTTGCAAACAAAAAAAAAAGATCGGAAACAAAAAGTAAGCCCTCCATCAAGCTGTTTACCACAATAAATTACCACAATAAAGCCCCGTACGGAAATTTCCTGCCTGATACCTGGTCGAAATCCAGCTTGATAAAGCAGAAACAGTAGATGCCTTTAAAGTTAAGTTGGACAAGGAATGGCCGTCGAAAGCCTGGAAGTACGAATGGGATGCAGCAGAGTCAGTGACCAGACAATAGTTGTCCACAAACCAATGAAAAAATCATCACACCACCAGCAACTCTACAGGAGCATTGACACCTTTGTCGCCGGACAATACGATTCAAGGAAATTTTAAGGTACTTGAAGGCCGAGATCCAGGGTGAGGTCGAGGCAGGCAAGTAATTCCTCCCTGGTTCCCCCTTGAAAAAAATCTGGTTCTAAAGTCTCTTACGCAATTACACCCCGACTTCAGGCTTTCAGGGCTAGATCGAACAGAACCCGAAAATCATCCCAGAGTCGACCATGAAAAAGACCAAAGGTTTCGATGGGATCCCAAAAATTTCATATTTGAATCGTAGCTGACGTACCCGTTGTAAACATTGTTTGAATAAAATTCATATTTGATCCAGACAATTGGATCTTCCAGACATCCGGTGTTCACCATGCTCCTTGAAAATTGTACTATTATAAATTAGAAAAAGATTAAGGCCAATGGCTATCATCTGAGAAAACCAAGTTCAGGTATGGATTCAGTGATTGTGTTTACCCCTATACGTCATCTCTACTTCGACGAAACTGATCAAAACTTCCACCTGTCTTACTTCTGCCAAATTTCCGGTTTCTGTCGGGCTCTGGGTGAACTACTTGTCCGGTACAAAAATGCTAAAAAAACGACTGAAGCATGTCTCCTTACCCGTATACTGAACCTCTAATCAACTTCAGATAAAACTTTTAATTTTTAACGAATTTTCAGGATTCTGGGCGAACTACTGGTTCGGCGAGAAAATAATTTACATATGTGGATTTAGCATGCCTCCTTACCACTACACCGGACCTCTAATCAACTTCATAACAAATTTTCCGGTTTCAGCCGGATTTCGGGCGAACTATGTGTCCGGTTAGAAAATGATATTTATCTTAGGGCTCTAAAGAATTTACAGAGCTTTCACAAAAGCTGTCACTTGACCCCTTGATGGATGATAGCGACCGTACATAATGAAGCGTAGGTCATAAACTGTGCTTTCAAGGATGTGCAATACTCCCTCCCTCTTCTTGTTGAAGTAAAGTAGGTCTATGGGCGTGCTTACCTGATGACCGGGATTTTGTCGTATCTATGGCCAAGAGGTAGTGATAATATCAGCCAGATGAGGGGCATGAATACACAGGAGAGGAAGAGTAACATCATTTTCCAAGAGGACCATTGGAGGCCGCCCATCCATAGTTCCTAAATAAAATAAAAAATTAAACTCTAGGTCGTAATTTATTTATATTCTTCGGCCCAACCGTTCTGGGGATCCGAAATTAAAAGGGTTCTTAAACGTAATGAGGAATCTGCCTGTAAATGATGGTCTACAAGCTTACCAAGTAAGCTTTGTATTTATACCGTCTGTGGAGAATTAACTAATAAATCGTTTTACTAGCTTATACAAATTTAAAATTTCTGAAGTTTCTAAACCAGATTATCTTCTTTGCCTAGACGATCTGCCCTATCATTTGAGATTAGCCAAGTTGTGCATTCCCTCCATCGCTCCTACAGATTATCTAGAGGAGACTTGATTGAGACATTCAAATTAATCCATGGAAGTTATGACAACTCTGAAGCGACCGATTTAATAAGATTTAACATTAACCGTCATCACCGGGGGCACGCGTACAAGCCTGCAAAAGCTTTGGTAACAGAAATGTTGATCCTTTGAACAGCCTTACCGAAGATGCGGTTAACGCTGAATCGATCAATAGTTTCAAGAGCATTATTTATAAGATTTTTAACTCTGATCAGTTCGATAACTCAAAATTTCTCCGAGCTGTTTAGAGGCGAAAGCCTATTCTGTTGCTTTGTATTATTATTACTAATGTTAGATATCATACTTACAGCTGCCGCATTATTTACATGCTGGTACTAATTCCGTCTATTTAAAGTACATTTAAAAGAAAAAAACTCGTAATTTGAACACACGACCCAAAAAATGAAACAGATTTCGACCCGGTTTCAGGTTAGTTACCTCCACGGATCGACTGAATTTGAATCGACCGGAAGCCGAGACAGAAATTCCGGGTCGATTTAAGACGGAAAATTACCGTACGGGTTGATTCCGCTGAAACAGGATGATTGAGAACACTCAATTCTGTTGGCCGTACTGACTAAACATTTTTTCAGCACTGGATGTACCAAGGCATTAACTTGGTGGTTATGTGGGAATTCATCCCATATCCTGACTTCAAATTTTAACGGTAATCGCAACCCAGAACTTTAACTGACCCAAGAACATATTCATTATTTTCGTATATGTTCCAGGAGTGGAATGACCCAGCGGAAAGCTTAAGATAATACCTGCAAATACCGCTGCACAGCTGAGTTGGCAATAACTTCTTTCTGTTCATTTTCAACCAGAACGTCCAACAGTTGAACGTGCTGTCTGTCCGTAGCCGTCAGTAGTCTGGATGCGCCTTCACTTCCAGAAGCGATTGCCAAAAGCTCGGAAGCCATTAACTCGCATTTTTTGGAAGCCTGAACCAATTCTCGAAATCGCTCCTTCTCCTAAAATAGGAGAACTTCAGCGAAAAAGGTTAAACTGGAAGACAAATTTGTAGTTGCAGGAACATCTGGTCGAATCAAATAAACTAAACGACGGTACTTGCCATGGAAACAAACCAGTTAAATCGGTAAATCCTTTTGTTTCTAGAGAGGCCAATGGGCTATTTTTGTATTATACATTATTTTCTTCCTGTCCAGTATGATTTGGCCAGGTGGCTATGCTCCCACTTTCCCTCGGTGACGCCAACGGTCCTAACATCTAATATTTTAAACTATTTTTTTTTCAATGACCAACCTATATATTTAGCGTCATCTAGACTTTTCTCTATCTCAACGTTTAATTTTTTTTATATTCTTTCTTATTTCCTCTTTTACCCTTATTTCTCATTTTGCCATCATCATGTCTTTAAAACCTTAGAACTTTTCATTACTTTTCCTTCCTTAATATTTCCTTTCCTTAAAATTTTCTTTCATTTAAAACTTATTATTTATAAAAATATTATCCCTCGTTATTTTTTGTTTGCAACCAAACCAAAAAGGGGGGTTGGTCCTGGAGAAAAAGAGGCATTATTACTAAACCACAAGAAATTAAAAAATATTTAAAATTTGAAAGTCCCTGTCCCGTCTTATCTAGAAATACTACTGCTTCACTGTACGGCTCTAACCGTCTTCGTTGGATAGGGTTCAGTCCCTCTAGGGATGGAAATTTTTCAGCCAGTTTACCTTAGTTGCGATGTTTGCCAAGATGTAGGAAAGCTTCGCCGCCACATCGACTGGCGCTGGTGATTCAAGGACAAACTCTTCAAGAGCTTTGTAACCTTTGCCACATAGCATGAGGTTGAAGATGAACTAAAAGTAAAACACAGATTGAACTAGAGCTTTCTTCGTCCTGTGACCACAGAATGCTCATAGCCAGTAGACATCTATTTGTCAGCCTTCAGGGAGACATCAACTGACGATGATCTTATCATCGTCATCAGTTTTCAGTTTTCCTTTAACAGTTCTGGTTTCACAGGTGGGTCGTCTCACCCCAAGCCTGCACCTTAAACTGCATTATATTATTATTATTATTAATCACTTGGCTTTCATTTCATGGCACTGAAAACTGGAAGAATACAGAAAAGCTTTGTTTACACTGTTTTGATCTACATTGTCCAGAGAACCAGAGAACCGTGTTCTAATTTTAACCCCTCTAACAAAGCCACGCTGATTTTCTCACTTGCCGTGTTTTGCTACCTTCGATGTGTATCACGCTGTCGACGGTTAAGAAGTTTTTTCCATCAGAAAAACCGGTTACGTAAATTGTTTCCCTGTTTTCGCTATACGTCCTTCATAAAATCCGATGACGAATTGCCGCCAGACGCGCTGGAGGAACAATAACAATCACACGTGAGATCGGGGGATAAGTTATCTGACGAGTGAATAAGCGATTCGGCTTTCGCTTCATATCGAGTCGCGAATTAGCCCCATTGAAAAGTCAGCCAGCACTCAGCACTGAAGTTGGAAGCCAGAAATGACAAACTTGATGACGCTTGACAAAACAGAGTTGGGTAAAGCAAAAAGAGGGGAAGAGGCACTTTAAACAGTTTTAAACATGGTTTGACCTAAGAGGAATTTAAAATAGCAAAACAAACCTGGATAAACGTAAACCAAGAAGTAACGTGTCATTGTTTTCTTTACGATAGCGCACCTAGCGGCCAAAAAAGAACTAATCTAAGAGGAATTTTATGAGGGGCGCGTAAGTCAACGGGTCTCAGAATAGGCTAAAGCCCAAACCGTGGGTTATTTGTTGAAGGCAGAACCTAGTTTTATGGGTTATTTGTTGAAGGCAAAAGCTAGTTTTAAAGTACTCGAATATTTTAAAATACTGCATGTTGAAGAGTAAATGGTGCGAGGGGTCCTTTAAGTTAAAAGATCCGTTCAAACTTTTAATGTAATGGATTCGAGTGCGAGGAAACTGTTTAACGCTTTGTGATGGTAATGCGTGGAATTCCAGGAATGGTCCGAATGGTCCACGCATTTGCTCTCTTTACCAATTCGATGGGGACGTTCTGGACCCTGTTCTCTTCAGGTACCAGGAATTTTCGCATTTTAGGGGTTCGTTGTCTTGTGGGGCAGCTGGGCAGCTTCTTGGTATGTTACGACCTACGTAACCAACAGCGAATATTTCCTTTGGTAATTTTGTCCGTAAAGCACTCGAGTTGAGAAGTTGGCTGGTGTATCATAGTTATCTATCTTCACCTATAGTAATAATAATATAATGCAACAGAAAAGGCTTTCGCCTCTAAACAATTCTAAGAAATTGGATGTAATGAGACTGAGCAGGGTTGAAAATCTCATCTATGGTACACTTGAAATTCTTGATCGACTCAGCAGTAACCGCATCATCGGTAAGGATGATGATTATGATGAAATTTTATTTACGAACTAGACAAGAAAAGTGAAATATACGCAGTACAACTGAAAAAATTATACCGAGCTTTCAATAACGGAGTAAATGCACAACATCAAAAACTAAACATAAAAAAAAGAAACGGAACTAATCGGGTCTGAAAAATCTTCTTCCGAGATAGAATGCGGAGAAATGGTTGAGCGCAGAAACATGGAGGTCCTAGGCAATTGAAGATAACTTAATGGGCTGTTCTAAGGACCAAATAAAATGCAAATATTTACATTTGTGTATGTAAATAAGATATTGCCTTACCTTTCTATCATCCAGGAGCAGATAGGGATCATGCTCTCTCTTTAGTAATATGCTGACGACCTGGGCATGCGCTTTGCTGACCGCGTACCAAAGCGGGATGCGTCCCCTGAAAGTCTTGGCGCGGGGGGAAGCTCCACTGTCGAGCAGTAGCTGTACTGTCGGTTCGTGTCCGGTGAATGCTGCTAAGTGTAGGGGAGTCCAGCCTTCCTGTAAGACACACATGCTTTTCGTATATGTGTATGGAATGGACTGAGGCTAAATACGTCGAAAATGTATTCGAGAATACCCGAAATGTATTCGAGAATCCCTTGAATTTCGTCGAGGAAATGGTGTTTGTATTCGAGAATCGACGAAAAGTTTTCGGGATTTTTTTAGGTCTTCGAGAGACTACAAAATTTATTCGAGAAAAAAAAAAGTATTCTAGTATGTTTTAAAAGTCTTTGAGATTTAAATTGAAATTAGGTATTAGAGAATGACCTAAATGTATTCGAGAATGTTTCCCCAGGCTGCTACGATTTTGTTTATTGCACTTGTTATTAAATTGCTAATGGAAAAGAGGTTTAAAGGAAGGGTCGGACTAGCTTTCAGACCATTCAGTGTTGGAACTCAAGCTGTTCCTTCAAGATCTTCAACATTTCTTTTCTTTGGATTTAAAGTGGGCTTTTAAAGTGGAATGATTACAAATTAGGTTATTTCATTACTTTTTTGGTTGATGGGGTCATAAAATATCTTGGTTCTAACCCTGTGATAAACATTTTACTCTCACACCCCACGTCTGAGCGCTTGCGCACTTGTTAAAATTAGAAACAGTTGGCTTCTTGACTGTTAGGACTGCACGGGTTTCGATTTTTTTCAACCAGGCATTAACCATGTTGGTCGGTCAGTTCAAACAAGAGCTATGAGCTCATAAGGCACTTATTCGAGTAGGTGGTTCAAGAAAGATGAGAAAGTCACAAAATAACCCCTTCAGCCCCCTGGGATCCGACCTAACGATACAATATCTAGTTTCACTCGAGTGTGGGCATTTCCGGCCTCGCCTCGAATCATCCAGGGCAAATGATTTGTTTCCCTTTAAAGCACAACTCTTACTAGAAATGACGTTTTCACTATGAAGTTGATCAGTAAAATGTTTTTCGAAAATACCATTACTTTCCACCTGAAACTAGCGATTCTCTTGTTAGCGTTTGTCGATTATACCCATCCTTCCTGCTCTCCGACGCGGCGGCTGGGCGCAAAACATTTGAGAACTGAACGATCCGTGGTTAAAAAGTGGGAAAACTAAGCAAATTAGAAAAGTCAAAAACAGAAGATTCTCATATCCTTGCGTGTGAAAGAGTTCTCAGCGGATACTGAAGATTCTGGCAAACTTTGAGTTGCTTAACGGGCAAAACTCGGCACGGCAGAAAAAGCGCTAAAAATCCGTAGGAACAAAACGAAACAATGGAGAAAGGTGGAGATTTTAGAAGCTGATAATTTCATAAGGGAGCTAGGTATATTAGATAATAAGAAGAATAAGAACAAGAAGAAGAATAAGCAAAGGGGGTCCTTTAAAGTTCAGATCCAATAGTTTAATCCCTAGGAGTGCCACACTATTTCCGGTACTCCTCTCAAACTCCTCCTACCGCGGCCAAATCTGGTTGGGACGACCTTTGTACGGCCAATTGTGAGGCTACGTAATTCGAGGTTGAGGCAACACCTTCTGTGGGTCAGCTGCAGTCGGACACATTAAGTGGCTTACCTTATCCCCACCGTTTATTTCTGACCCCTGACCCAGGAGTAATTCAGTCAGCAGTGTGTGACCTGAGGCAGCAGCGGCATGCAGTGGGGTTCTGCCCTCTCGGTCATGAATGGTCAGAAGGGACGTCGAGCGAGCCAATAGGAGGCCAGCGATTGCAGAGTGGCCTCCACGGCAGGCCAAATGAAGTGGCGTGTAACCCTGATAAGAAAATGGTCTGAGTTAATGAGATCGTCACCTGTCCAGGCCAATGCAGTTCCTTAGTTCAATCTAATTTTGTTTTCACAAAATTCAGCGTTTCTTGTATTTCTTCTGTATTTCTTGTTAAGCGTTCATTTACCTTTTATTTCTGTGTGTACTGTGCAAATGCCTTATTACTAGACTGCATGTAATAAATTCATTCATTCATGTAATAATTTCATTCATTCATTCAGCACTCTTAAAATAGCACTGGAATTGGCAAACATGAACGCTGGAATTTGCAAGCCTGAATAAAACAATGTATTGCTAAAGAAGAGTAATGTCGTTGTTCAATGCCAAACACGAATTACAATGATGGGTAAATATGGACTGAACGATCTCAACCTAACCCTCGGATGCATGAATCGGGATGAACTTCAGTTGTTGTTTGTTCAATTTTTCAATTCAATTCAGTTTTATTTCAACACGAATTACGGACTAGCCGAATAGCAGGTGGTAAAGTCAGCATACATTAAAAACTAACCAAAATTGTCAACATATACTAGAAAGTGGTCGAGTTTCATATAAAATACTGAGAACAAACAATATAAAAAGTAACGATTGGGGAAATAGACAACGAGGGGTAAAATAATAACCTATTAATTTCTATTCCGTAGGGAAACAAAGGAGGGGACAAAGCTATTCTTGTATCTCACGTGTCGGCAAAACACTGGTTGAAGGGTAGGGACTGGTTCGGAAGCTTGTCTTTGAGGCCTCTCCCTTTCTGTTGTAACGCTGGGCGGCAGCATGTCGCGGAGGACTGGGTTCAGTAGAGTCTGCCCTCCAAACTTTAAGCACAAATTTTCGCGACGGTGAGACAGGGCTGTCAGATTAATTTTTTTCAGAAAATAATAACTTTGTGAGATTTATCCGTTATTAGGAGAGCTCGGTATTGTATCCTCTCTGGAGCATCAGATTGCTCGCGAGTTACACCAAAATGCCATACAGGGCAGCAGTATTCTAGGACTGGGCGAATGAACGAAAAATAAATACGCAATAGATGTTCGGAAGGGACACCATGACGGGAAAGAAGTTTGAGTCCCCGAAGGCCCATATTGGCCTTCTTTAAAATGGAATCTACGTGCTTTTCCCACTTCATATCATTCGTGATGTGTACACCGAGGGGTTGCTCACTCCCAAAATGGTTGTACAGTGGTGCCCAGCCGGTGCCCAGCGGTGCCGGTGCCCAGCGATGCCGGTGCCCAGCGGTGCCGGTGCCCAGCGGTGCCGGTGCCCAGCGGTGCCGGTGCCCAGCCGGTGCCCAGCGAGGGTGTACAGTGGTGCCCAGCGAGTGAGCAACCCCTCGGTGTACACCCAGCAGTTTTATTTCTTTAACTTGTTGCGCACTGGGGATTGGGGTACAAAATTTGGGTACACTTTTTTGAAAAGAGATCGTTAGGACCACTGATTTTTCCGTGTTTACAACCATCTGGTCTGCCGATACTTCATCAGAAATATCATCTATGATTTGTTGTGCTTTGCTTTTTACATTTCTACGGCAGACTTCTAACAAGGAGAGGTCATCTACGTATTTCCAACGATCATCCATCAATGTCGCAAGCTCATTGACCATAACTAGAAACAGCAGCGGACCCAGTCGGTGAGCTTCGCTGCTAGGACAGGCGGCTCATTACTAAAACTGGTAAGGAGGTCACGGCAAATTCCTCCGTTATATATTTGTCTTTCGAAGACCTGTCGCGCCTTTCCTTCAGTGTTTGGAGGTTCAAGACTTCTAAGCTCACAACATTTTTATATTTGTTTTTCCTGTATCCTCCAACGTAGGCTACGAGCATGGTCTGACTGATCTAACTTTCTAAACCTACATGCTGGTTTGACGGCGAATCGACAGAGACACCAGGCGAGTTCAGAAGCAGTCGTACGACGTTTTCATCGCCAGAATACGCCGCTAGATGAAGAGGTGTCAGGCCTGACTCCCCATCCAGGTCTTTCAAGACGGGAACACTACCAAGTATTGCAGGGCTTGGCGGCTCGGATCGAGTCCCGGCTGGGACGTGGGACAAAAGCTCTCTCACGGTATCTGAAATAGAACCATGTTAGTACACCTATTCTGGATTTATGGGCTTCTTTCAAAATTCTCTCCTCGGTTGGCCTACGATACACCGAAATCACCGAACCAGTTTCCAAACACCTGGTCACTTTTCTGAGTTAAGACTTACTGTCGCTATGATAACCACTGTTCTGAGGATTCCAAAGCGTTAGTGACGGGATAACTACGGCTTCTATAAGTTTGTCCGTCCGTCTATTAACACACAACGGGGTTGAAACATTTTACTGAAACCTGGTGTGGGGTCCTTTGGGTCAAATTCTCAAAGTACATGTCAAGTAAGTAGATGAGCCCCGTATCATACCCTTGGGTCGGTAACACGGTCGATCAGTAATCTTCACTTTTTTTTCTGCCGAACCGAAATTCGGCCGGAATCCAGCAAAAGGCGGGATTTCGATGGTATTGAAAATTTATTGATAAAATCGTTTAAAGTATGGAGTAATGTGACTAAATCGATCTGCCTCGTTATCCGATGAAAACCGAAAATTTAGTATGGCTCGCATTATCTCCTTATCGGGTGTTTAGAGCTTCGATCTCGGGGTAAGAAAGACCTACGAAGTCGATCTTCCAGCCTCGTTTTCTATCAAGGCGATAGATGGAGAAGCAAACAGGACATTTCTAAAAAAAACTTTGTCCCTGTCGGAAAAGGCAAAACAAGACGACAGATCCATCTGTTTCCTAGGCTTTCCTACCTGGTAAATGGTGCGACCGAATCTGATGTACACCGGAAAATTTCGGAAGGAACAACCGCTTCTTACTAAAACTTATAAGGTCGTGTATTATCTGTTCAATCAGAATGGTTCACAATTCTTCAGATACCGCTAATGTCATAATATAACAATCACTTAACGGATACGGTTAAGAGGTTGATTTGAGGTGATTGGGAAGTTTTTACGCGACCTGGCAAAGACCGGAAATCTACAATACCCGATTGCCTGGATGAAAAGTCCAATAAATATTCCCTTTTGGGGTTCCAACGAAACCTTTGGTCTTGTTATTTTTTACTCGCGAGATGAAGGCCACAACAATTATTCATTTTACCCTTACGTATGTTACCGGACGAGACGGGTCTATTACTCCTTGCGCCTATAAAATATCCAAAGAAGAGCATCGAGAAAAATTCTGGGAGAAACAACATAACATATGAAGAGGCTCTCATGTTCCTAAATTACTTAACCGAAGAAATACCCTTCCAAAAATATTCGGAGCGAAGGAGTGTGTTGTCTGCAGACTAGCCGTCTGTTTCCCCTCTCCTCGTGTCGTCTGTGCATCAGTCAGGGAGTCTGTTCATCAACTCAATTGTTAGATAGTGTCATGCCATTTGTCTCAGCCCGTTTACCCCAAAGTTTATGTTATTTTTCTCCAGTCGATCTAGTCAACTATTTATTACACGCTCATAATGACAAAACGTGTGACTCAGACTCTGACTGCATGACTTGATGACTACTGACTGAAATACAAATCAATGAACAAGATTCACCCTATCTCGATTCAACCCCCGAGGCACTCCATTCCACGTGGTTACGAAGTACCAGACTAAAACACATGACCAACGAATACTGACAGGATTACGGAATACGTGACACAAAAATTGAGAAACGGGTAGAATCACTTCAGTTTATTAGTTAATTTGTTGTATGTTGTTATGTTGCTTCCTAAATGGCTTCAGCGATCACTTCCAGCTTTAACCTATTTGGTTAATAAAGTTGATTAACGGATTGACACAATCTACTTACCCGACTGTCCGTAGCAAGCCGCAACGTGAAGAGCTGTCAGCCCATTTTTCCTTGAATGAGATTTTAGAGAGGACACGTTGGACTGTCTGAGGATTTCCAGAACTTTGGTGTGTCCATAGCAGGCGGCTATCTGAACTGGTGTGAACCCAAACTAGGGAAAATGAAAAATTTAATAGTTTCCAGAATTCAAAGAACAGCACAAGTAAATTCTTAGAAAAAGAAAGAAAAACTAGTTCAGAATGTCACATAAGATGAACGAAATGGTAAGTAAGTATGGACACCTGGTTAAATATCCCTCAAACGCTCGCACTCTTTGTTTTCGACGAACGTACGAGTACACCATAGCCAACTTAGCATAAATTACTCCTAACGGACCTAATGCTCTTAATCCATTGATTCATTTTGATTTTAGTCGTGACGGTTTGCTTGCACTGGACTCCTGAAGTCAGTTGGAAATTGGGATACACTTCATTCATTTGAAGCACATTTGACAGATTTTTTTTGTTTGTTTTTTCAATTTCACGACGATTCCCAAGCTCTAAACAGCAAGGTCTGAACCCCAGACAATACAGACTGAAAACTTAGTTGCATGTTCGTCTTTTCCGTTGCAGGCCAGATACATCTCTTGGGATTTCATAACATTAAAGATGACCCAAGCATGACCCACCAAAAGCCAAACCATTTTCCAAGACTCTTCTTTTGATGTGGATCTCTTTTCAGTTTTCACACAAGAATACCCGCGTACCTAGAACACTGGAAAAGAAACAGTACGTACTGCTGCGCATACTTTAAGCGGCCTCAACGACATTATTACCAGATTCCATGTGCCTCGCTGGCCGGGCACGGGATCGACTAAAAAGAGGCACGGCATGGCGCAGGAGGCACGAGTAATAAAAAGAGATTAGCCAGTATTAGAAGTAGATAAGTAAGGTAGCGTTCCAGTGAAGTTATTACAAGTTACGATGATAAGAGAAGTGGGCAAGCGCCGTATTGTCGTAGTTATCACGCTCTCTGGAACGAAAATAATAACTACGCGAACATATGTCATCACTCTTACGGGAGTTCCTGCAGAACCGATAGTTATTATCACATATGATGCTCGCGACCATCATAAGTAAATTGTAACGATCGTAACAGTTGTGGAACGAAAATAATAAGTGGGAGGAGCCAATTTACTTATTACGGCGGACTCGAGAACGGCAATAATAACAAGAATAGTAACGATCGGAACTAATAATAAGTCGCTGGAACGCTACCTAAGTCAGAGTTGGTAACTCCAGAGCCTAAAAGAAGGCAAGTTAGGACATAGTTCCTGCCCCTAACTCTGAAGCCTGAAAGGGTCCTTTTAGTTTTCGTGCCTCTTTTTAGTACTCGTGCCTCCTACACTATATCGTGCCGTGCTCTTTTTAGCCGATCCCGCGTGAAACAGGGAACGTGGCACGCATTAATTAAATGATCATTGACTTACCTTATTCTCGTCCAAAGGCGACGCACCGCAGTCTAACAAAACTTTGACAACTTCCGTATGGCCGCCTTCGGCTGCTAAATGCAGGGGCGTCGAGTCGTTAGTTCGATTCCTAGATGTCGTTACTGCACCGCGGTCTGCCTGCATTAGCTCCTGCAGAACCGCAACGGAACCGCGGATTGCTGCAATGTGGGCGCATGTATTCCCGTCCTGTAACGTACACAGTTCTGAAAGGAACCTCCCAAACAAATTCCAATACATCCGACACTAGAGCTATAAGATGCGCATTTTATAAATATGCTAAATGCTTGCTTCGGATACTACTGTGGTATCTTAATCGTCGTTAAAGACAAAAATTGTTTGCGTTTTTGTATGGCTTTTGCCTTTCCCTTTCCGACTTTGGCTTTTCGCCTTTTTCAGGCATTTTCAAACATTTTCGCGTTTTTTTAAGTCGCCATTACTACTAAGGACTTTTCGGTTTCTTGGATAACAAGAGCTGTAAGCTCATATGGCACTTGCAAGGGTTAAGATGATTTGATTGATCAAAAGTAAGTTTCGACTTTGCGGTTGAGATGCGCACTCTAAGGGAGCTGGAACTTCATTTGTAAGCAAAACCCCTGAGGCAAAAATGAAGGGGGCACGAAAATGCATATATTGCTTAAAAGTATTTTTTTTACTTTGCGGTCAAGACTGGTAGCCTACTTTAAGGAATAATCGGATTTGGGAAGTAGCAATTTCTAAGCAAATGTTCTTGAGTCTCCAATATTCCAGCGAATTTTCATCGTCCTAGCACATCTGGAAGTACCTTAACGCGCGATCACCGGAATCCGAGCTCCCCCCCCCCCTCCTCCAACTCCACCCACAATACCCGGAGCCAATCCGGTTCTGTAAATGATTAATCCAGAGCATCTGTTTTGTCATTCCCACGAAGTTCGATCCAGATCACACCAGTCTAAGCGGGTCAAGTATTTTCCGCCCTCCCCCCAATAATTGCCGGATTCGGTCCGGAAATGAAAAAGATCACCAGAGAAAAATGTCCTCTGTTTAATTATTAAATTCCACTCGAATCCGATCACCCGTTCCAAAGTTACGCATAACTCAATATTCCGGATTCCCCTCCCTCAACTCCCCCCCCTAAGATTATCATATCGAGGATTTTTTTGTATTCCAAGTCAGTTTGACCGGGTCCCTGATATGCCTTCCAAGTTTCGTCGTGAAAATCCCCCCAAAACGGAATTCCGGGAAACACCCTCCTCCCCCCCCCCTCAAGTGTCCGGATCCAGTCAAATTATGTAAAAGATTTACATGGACCAGATGTTTGTTCTTCCCAGCAAGTTTCACTCCCATACCATCATTCTAACCGTTTCTCGAGATTTCCGGTGTATGCCCCCCCCCCTCCCCAGCTTCCCCACGGTGCCCGTAGCCAATTCGATTCAGTAAATGACTTACCTAGAGCATCTGTTTGTTCTTCCCACAAAGTTCCATCCCGATCCCTCCATTCTAAACGGGTAACGTATTTTCCGCCCCCCCCCCCAATAGTTGCCGGATCCGGTCCGGATATGAAAAAGATCATCGGAGAAATGTCCTCTGTTCAATTCTTAAATTTCACTCGAATCCGATCACCCATTTCAAAATTACGCATGACTGAAAATTTCGGATTCCCCTCCCTCCACTCCCCCCCCCCCATTATCAGATCGACAAAATATTTATTTTGAAGTCAGTTTGATCGGGTCCCTGATATGCCTGCCAAGTTTCATCGTGAAAATCCCCAAAACCACCATCACCGGAATTCCGGGACCCCCCCCCCCCCCCATAAGTGTCCGGATCCAGTACAATGGTCTAAAGGACTTATCTAGAGCAGATGCTTGTTCTTCCCAGCAAGTTTCACTCCCATCCCTCCATTCTAACCGTTTCTTGAAATTTACGGTCTCCCCCCCCCAACTCCCCCCTGGCTACCGAATCCGGTCAAGACTTTAAACGGGACATTACAGATATATATTCTATTCAATTATGAAGTTTCATTACAATCCGATCACCCGTTCGAAAGTTACACACTTCTCAATTTCGCGGATTCCCCTGCCCTCCAGCCCTCCCCCCAAAATGGTCGGATCAGAAAACTGATTATTTCTAAGTTTGTTTGGTCGGGTCTCTGATATGCCTGCCAAGTTTCATGGTCCTAGCACAACTGGAAGTACCCTAACTCGAAAAAGTGTGACAAAATCCCCTAAATTTTCAAGTTTCCAGCACCCCCACTCCCCCGCATATGGTCGGATCGGAAAACTGATTCTTTTCAGGTTAGTTTAGTAGGGTCCTTGATATTCCTGCCAAGTTTCATTGTCCTAGCTCATCTGGAAGTACCCTAACTAAAAAAAGTGTGACAAAATGCCCTAAATTTTTAAGTTTCCAGCGCCCCCACTCCCCCGCATATGGTCGGATCGGGAAACTTATTATTTCCAGGTTACTTTCGTCAGGTCCCTGATATTCCTGCCAAGTTTCATTGTCCTAGCTCACCTAGGAGTACCCTAACTCGGAAAAGTGTGACAAAATGCCCCAAATTTTCAAGTTTCCAGCGCCCCGCACTCCCCCGCATATGGTCGGATCGGGAAACTTATTATTTCCAGGTTACTTTGGTCAGGTCCCTGATATTCCTGCCAAGTTTCATTGTCCTAGCTCATCTGGAAGTACCCTAACTCGAAAAAGTGTGACAAAATGCCCTAAATTTTCAAGTTTCCAGCGCCCCCACTCCCCCGCATATGGTCAGATCGGGAAACTGATTATTTCCAGGTTCGTTTGGTCGGTTCCCTGATATTCCTGCCAAGTTTCATTGTCCTAGCTCATCTAGAAGTACCCTAACTCGGAAAAGTGTGGCAAAATGCCCTAAACTTTCAAGTTTCCAGCGCCCTGCACTCCCCCGCATATGGTCGGATCGGCAAACTGATTATTTCCAGGTTAGTTTGGCCGGGTCCCTGATACGCCTGCCAAATTTCATTGTCCTAGCACTGTACGAAGTACCCTAGAAGTACCCTAACTCGAAAAAGTGTGACAAAAAACTCGGACCGACCGACAGACGGAATTGTGATCGGTATATGGCACTTGAGCCAGAGGCTGCAAGGCTTGAGGCTTGAGCCAGAGGCTGCAAGTGCCATAAAAACCCATTTGGCAAATGCCATTTTACCTGTATTTTACTTGTCGGTAAATTTTTAATCTTTGAAATCCGAGACACTCTACAGATATTAACTATCACTTTGACTCAGGTTCATCTTTTCCTGGATTTTGCGGTAAACTGACAAAAGTCGCGAGGCGAAAAGCCAAAAGGAGAGCGCAACTTGGTAAGTTTCCTTTTTTGCAAAAAGGCGAGAGAAAAGGCGAAGTCGCCGTTCGCCTCTTTGTCAAAAATGTTAAACTGTCAAACATGCTTAGTTCCATTTTGCGAAAATGCAAAACAAGTAAAAAGCCATGAAAACGGCTAGTGAAAATGCGAACAAAAACGCTACTACTGACCCTCTAAAATCTAATAGCCTCTTTCATAAGCCATCAAGTAATCGTTCAAGAAACTATTCTCCCGTTTATTATATAAGTCACCTATTTCGACGTTAAGGTTATACCTTTCGTTTTTCCTCCGTTCGCCATTTTTCTCTCCATACTCATTGTCAACATTATATAAAGACGGAGACATAAACACATTTCACTAAAAATGACATCCGTTTGAAAGTTGCAGCTTCTCAAAACGCTAGAACTAGATCTGGTTTTAGTCAAGCTCTGAATGTAGGTAGATATTATGCTTTGCAAACTCAAATGGGGAGGGTTTTTGTGAGCTGGAAAGCAACCCCTTAGAGCACAAGCCACATTAGATAATACAGTCTCTATCCCAATATTCTAACACGCATTGCTCCTTTGAATCTCTGCCGAGTTTCCCAAAAGGGTACAAACCCCATCCGGCTGTTCTTTCTCGGACCCCTTGGTTTTGGACCAGAAACACGGACAAATAATGGGAGGAGCCTGACCCTCCATGAAACAGGCGAACACGGAAAATGTGTAGTGCCGTTAGGGTGGATACACAAGAGATAGCTACACCGTAAAAGAAAAAAAAATACTGCAGGATTTGCTACTGGGATTAATCTTGTCTCTACTGAGATAGGATTATCTCTAATTCAGATTGATCTTATCCCAGTAGAGATAAGATTAATCCCAGTAGCAAATACTGCAGTTAACTTTAATCCTTACTCGGAGAAACTTTTACAGTGTAGTTCAAAATCTGAGAAATAAGAATAGACGGAGCAGTTTGGGGCGCAGATTCATTTAAATTCAGACGGGCCATTTAAAGAACTACACCCCGGAAAGTTGCCCCGAGTTCCCCAGCAGTTTTCCGGTCTGGAGAATTGTTGCAGCTTTTCTGAATAGTGTTCCCAAAAAATTAGTTGAAAGCTTCTCAGAGAGTTAAAAGACCCGTCTTAACTATATTACTGCTTCGCTCTCGTCCCTTACCATTTATTCTGATTTCCAAGGCTTCGAACCCATGTCAGTATAAGCCACCCTAACAGCACTACACAGACCAGGCTACACTTACTGCTTCCTAAGAGCCATTGGTCAGAAATACCGGTTGTGCCAGTTTGTCGGCGCTTCTCAGAACAAAAAACAAGGAGTCGAGCTGGTTTGAAAACAGTCTGGAGGGGTTTGTGGTCTTTGAGAAACCCAGCAGAGTTTCAAAGGAGTTACGTAGCCTATATTAGAATTTGTGGACAGAACCATCTATCCAAACCATTTATCTACTGCGACTTGTCCTTCAAATGTTCTACGAAAAAAAAGAAGGCAGATTCTATACCGGAGACTCTGTTGGGCATAATTACACCCAGAATCTGAATTTAAAGCCAATGGTGTTGTTCCTCGAGCAGCAACTACTCTGTTTAGAGAATCTTGATTTTCAGAGAATCCTTGCGGTAGGATAAAAATGGAAAACGGAAAACGATTCTTTTGCGGCTTACACAGTATGGTTCGCTGGCCGGACGATGATTCTTCCTAAGCCCCTCTCATCCATAAAACCCTGCTGCAGTATTATTACAAATTAATGCGCTCATTTACCATCTTTATATAAAACGTGAAAGATAGAGAATGGAGAAAGATAAAAGAAAAAAAAATCAATCTTAACTCGGATATACCGGATTTGAACTTGATTACTATTTCTTAAACTATCACCTGATGGTTGGATTGAGGCTGTTTCGAGGGTCAAGGGATACCAGGCGTCGTGTATGACGCTCTACAACAGCCTCGTTTGGGTCTTTAATGTCACGTTTATGTATAATAAGAAGATCCTGACACGACAGTGGCAACCCAAGCAGAAACTTAGTAGTTCCTTCGACGGCTACAATACGCGATCGATTAAAAAGAGGCACTGCACGGCACGACGCGGCGCAGGAGGCATGAGCAATAAAAAGAGATAAGCAAGTAGTAGAAGTAGACAAGTAAGTGCGAGTTCGTAACTCCATAGCATAAAAGACGGTTTCTTCCTGCCCCTCACTCTGAAGCCTGAAAGGGCCCTTTTAGTTTTCGTGCCTCCTTTTAGTACCCGTGCCTCCTACACTATTCCGTGCCTCTTCTTAGTCGATCCCCTACAATACGAGTTCCTGCCTTATAGCTTTTACCTTGTTGGCTGATGCCGCCAGCGCAGGCTGATACTGCAAGAAGAGGGCCAACACGGCGGAATGGTTCTGCTGTGCCGCACGGTGAACTGCCCGTTGTCCAGAGTCATCTGTAGCCTCGGGATCCGAACCAATTTCGAGTAGAAGTCGGCAGACTTCGATCTGCCCTGCTCCAGCGGCGAGTTGTAGGGGTGTTTCCTTGAACTGGAAGGCAAGAGTCCGTCAACATAAGACTACTACTACTATTCATGGTTTCAAAATGGAGCTTCATCAACACTAGCCAAGGTATGAGTTTGTTGACTCAGAAATTCATATCACTGAATGAATGAATGAATTTATTCCCAATAAAGCCCAAGGGCCATGGCGGGAAACATAACACAATAACAAAAAACAAAATATCATACACTCCGAAAACAAACCAAAAATCAACTTCTATAAAAATAGTTCACGGTGGGTCATAGCTAGCTTCAGGAATCTACCCAGCCGTCGGAGCTCACCAAAACACTTACTTCCCATACTTGAAACCAAATCCCTTTCCTCCCAAGCCTCCCGACCAAACACTTCCTTTCTTAATTCTTTCAACTCCTCACAATAACATATCAAATGTACCGCATCCTCTCCATCAATACCACACATGGGACAAAAATAAGGACCAGTACCTTGGTACCATTGGTACCCAGTACCAATATATTTTCTCCTCGTCCCCATCGGAAGAGCGTCCGCCCTAAGACTCACCATCCACCTCAATTCTGCCCCCCCCCCAATCCCAACTTAAAATATAATTCTTCTCCCCATGTCTCTTTGGCCATACCATACAACTTCAGAGAGTGGTGCTCTGATACACCCCCATGCCACGTCTGAATCTCTTGATCCGAGTAATAAACAGGCCTAACACAAGTTCACTACTAATTTAAACCAAGCAGAACTAACAACTGTCCAGTTGATGCTATGGATATAAACACGTTTGTAGCCTATTTATGCCTTCGTTCAACAGTTCTTAATGCTGCTTATTTTTTATGATCAGTCACCTAACATTTTACGTATGATTTCTCAAAACTAATCACGCAACAAGCTTTGCGTTGACGTAAATTTGCTAGCTATCTATCTTACATAAGCAGCTACCATTCACGGTTTTAAAATGAAGCTTACCCAATACTAGCCAAGGTAGGAGTGTCTCAGAAATTCAAATCAATGTTGCCCGAGTAATTAACAGGCCACACACGTTCACTACTGATTCAAACCAAGTCAAACTAACAAACTGTCCAGTTGATGCTACAGATATAGACTCGTTTGTAGCATATTTTATACGTTCGTCCAACAGTTCTTAACGATGCTTATTTTTTACGATCAGTGACCTAGCATTTTACGTATTTTTTCTCAAAACTAATTACGCAACAAGCTTTGCGTTGACGTGCCTTTGCTAGCTATCTGTGCTGCGTTTGTAAATAAACATTATTATTGTTACTGTAGGCCAAAAAGATAAGGATATCTACATCAATCAATCAATTTTATTTTCAACCCTAATAGCACTAGACTAACATGGGCGGGAATTGGAAAAATAAACACTCACTAACAATACAAATAAAACACAAACTAACAAACAATAAACAAGAAACGAACATGAATCATGGACAGTTAAAATGTTTAGTAAAATACGGAACGAATGAATTTAGGTATCTTTCTGAAGATTTCGTAGGTGGGGGAACAAGCTTGGGTTTCGGGTCGTCCTTGCTTCGCGTGTTAGGTCCATGAGAGGGTGTAACGAAGTCCGGAAGGATGGTCCTGTGGTGTTGAGAATCAAAATTTGGTGGCCAAAACGCATGAGAAGATTATGTCTTCTTTCAGACAGTTTTTCGATATCAAGGATTTGAAGGCTTTCGTTGTAAGATGTGTAATTGTGACCAAGTATTATTTTGCAGGCTCTCTTCTGCAGTCGTTCGATTTCGGCATCCTGAGCTTTACTTAAGCCAGGATGCCAAATTTGGCAGCCGTACTCTGAAATGGGCCTTACATAATTTTTATGAAGTGTCACTAGTTCACGGCGTGGAACCCCAAACCGCTTCAGGTATGAAAATGAACGAAGGGTAGCACAGCTATTTTTCACTATTTTTCCTACGTCACTTTTCCATTGGAGGTTATCATCCAGAATGATGCCAAGAATTTTTACAGAATTTTCAATGTTCATCGACGATTCCGACTCGACTGTTTGTCATACTTGTTGAGTGAAGTTAATCCTCATGACGTGACTTTTGGAGCTGCTGAATTCTAATTTGACATCCGAGCATTGCTGATGGAGATTGGCGATCATGTCATGGAGCATCCGATCTTCATTGCCTCGAATCTCTGGCAGAAGAGGAAGTGTGAGGTCATCAGCAAACTTTAAATGGTTTCCTATGTTCATCATGAGTTTGTTGACTACCATCAAAAACCGAGACGAGTCCCTTGCGGTGCCCAACAAGTTACCCTAACAGGCGGTGAAATGGCTTCATTAATGAGCTGTACACAGTGTGATCTGTCGGTCAGAAAACTAGCGATCATCCGAACAAAGAATTTACGTGCACCCATGTCTATAGCAGCAATTACAACTTTTCCGTGGTCGAGGTAGTCAAACGCTTTAATGAGGTCGGCGATCAGGAGGTCTACGTAAGAGTTTGCCTTTTCAAGATGCTTAAGGACGTCGTCAAGCAGGAGTGCGAGATAATGGGTTGTGCTGTGGCCAGGCCTAACGCCAAATTATCGAATGTCTAGAGAGTCTTCCATGTCACTGTACAGCCAGCGAAATAAGAAACCTTCAAAGACCTATGAAAAAATGATTGTTTTAGAAATTGGTCCCAAATCTGTGAGGCCAGTAGGGTTCGACGTTTTTGGAATGGGGGTGAAGAAAGCTTGTTTAAAAGCTGACGGGTAAATTCCTTCTATCAAAGACTGGTTGAATATAGCAGCAACTGGAGCAGCCAATGCTTTTGCACAGGGGACGATAATCTTCGCTGGGACTTCATTTGGTGTGATGGCCTTATTGAGATCAATCTTACTTAGCTCATCGTTCACCTGCTCCGGAGAAATCGATGGGATTTGAAGTACCTCTTCTTCACGAGGTGGAAGCATCGTACATCGTACGGCACATACTTTGTTAGGACAGAAATAACACAAGGATGCACAAAAAAGTGCTAAACGAGTGCAAATTTCCTTGCTGAAAATTTTATCTACTGAAAAAAAAGTACCTTTGACCCGTCCGCTCCACGCACTTTAAAATATACGAGATCCCCCGCGTGGCCTCACGGGCTTTTTGTAAATAAATACATTCATTCATATCACGCGAAATAGCTACCTGATCCACCGTTTGCCAATATCTGATTCATTACCGACGTTCTAAAATTTAATTTGTCTTCTTCGTCTGGACGAGGTTCCATCATCAGCTCCACATCAATATGAAGAGGGTAATTCCTCCTGGGCGGCGATCCCAGATGAGGTGCCATAGACCGACTCATCAACATCTCAGAAGAAGATCAACCAGAAGGCAGAAAGGGTCACGCTCCCCAGCTATCCCGATGCCATTAATGGATAGAAGAAGAAGAAGCTTCACAGTTTTGAATAACCTTTCTGGAAACTGCTTAAGTGTTTTGTGATTATTTGTATATTTCTTTGTTATTTTATTCCACTTATGCCCTTTGGCAGTACGCCGTAAATTGTTTATTCATTCTTTTGAATTTTTAATCAACGCCTCCCCCATCGGTTGGGTCGTTGCAAGCTAGGCCATGGCTACCAACTTACCAGAGTGAGAGAATCAGTGGTTGCACCATGAATAGTGACCAGCCGTTTAAGCAAGTTTGTATATCCCTTCAACGCCGCTAGGTGCAGAGGCGTCAGACCTTGCCGGGATTTGCTATTTACGAATGCCTTATGAGCCAATAAAAGATCGCAGGCGACCATGTGACCCGATTCAGCAGCTAAATGAAGGGCTGAGAATCCTTCGGAGTCGAACACGTCCACTCTCGCCTGAAACGAGTCAAACTTGCGCGTTGGTTATATGTAATTTTTTCTACAGCCCACCAGATTCACGTGGCGACAGTGGAGTAAGAAAAACAAAGAAAACCTTGAGTTTGGACACTGCTCCGTAAGACCGTTCTACAACACGGACTTGAAAGCACTCCAAGGATCCAACACGGATGACTAAGTCTCGCCGCACTGGAAAACGCTAAATACGAACAAAGATAAATAGTCCTTGAGCCCAAGCTGACTTTGAAACATATATTCGAATAATGCATAAATCGGATATGTCAGCTAAGATGTTTTGGCAGGCATCTTCAGGGTCAAAGTCAGGGAACGAATTTTGACCCTGGAGATTGACAGCAAGACGAGGACCCTTGCGAAGAAGGGCCGAAATATCGCTGACAAAGCATCGCAACTGACACACCAGTTTTATACATTATTTGAATGTACGAACAAAGGTTAAAGACACTACAGACATGGAAATTGGCCTGGCTGAAGACACTACAGACACCGACACTGGCTTAAGATAGTCGACCTGTAGGTAAACTTCGTACTCTCATACAAACAAGACCAAAGGTTTCGATGGGATCCCACAAATTTAATATCTGATCCAGACAATTGCGTCTTGTAGATATCCGGTCTTCGCCAGACTTCCTTGAATATTTTTACTACAAAATTTAGAAATGGATCAGTGTCAATGGCTAGCCATCTGAGACAAGACCAAAGGTTTCGATGGATCCCACAAATTTAATATCTGATCCAGACAATTGCGTCTTGTAGATATCCGGTATTCGCCAGACTTCCTTGAATATTTTTACTATTAAAATTTAAAAAAAAGATTAATGCCAATGGCTAGTCATCTGAGAAAACCAATTTCAGGTATGAATTCAGCATGAGTGTTTATCCCTATATGTCATAGCTACTTTGATGAAATAGATCGAAACTTCCTGCCTTACTTCTGCCAAGTATGCGGTTTCGGCCGGATTCCGGGCGAACTATTTGTCCGGCATAGAACTAAAGCTCAAAACGATTTCAGCATATCGCATTACCCCTATACCGAACCTCTAATTAACTTCAGATTAACTTTAACTTTTAACACATCCTCCGGTTTCGATCGGATTTCGATCAAACTCAATGTCGGGGTAGAAAATGATTGTCATGTATAGATTCAGCATGTTCTCTTACCTCCAAATCGAACCTTTAATCAACTTCAAATGAAACTTTCGTTTACAAAAATTTCCGGTTTTGGCCGGATTCCGGACGAACTAATTATCCGGCGAGAAAATAAGTTTCAGACATGGATTCAGCATGTGTTCGGACACCTACACGGAACATCTCATTTGCTAAAAAAAAAAAAAATCGTCCCTTAATCTGAAACCTCTCTCCAACCCCTAAATACGGGGCTACATGGCTCATCTACGAAACAGTCCTGTACTTTGACCCAATGTGTCTTCACACCAAGTTTGAAGAAAATATATATACCCCTTCGAGAGTTATCGTGCTGACAGACGAACAGACAGACCGACAGACAGACGGACAACTTTCACGAAGTCATAGGTATCCCTCGACTTACGTTTTGGGATCCCAAAAACCAAGTTCAGGTAAGGATTCGGCATGTGCGTTTACCCCTAGACATCATATCTACTTTGACGAAGCTGATCGAAACTTCCTGCCTTACTTTTGCCAAATATCCGGTTTCGGCCGGATTCCGGGTGAACTACTTGTCCGGCAAAAAAACTAAAGCTAAAATAGAAATCAGCATATCTTCTTGCAGTACCTTCATACCGAACCTCTGATAAACGTCAGATAAAACATTTTAAATTATTCCAGTTTCGACCGGATTCCGGGCGAACTAAATGTACGGGTGAAAAATGATTTTCTTATATGGATTCAGCATGTCTTCTTGCCACCAAATCGAACATTTGGTCAACTTCAAATCAAACTTTTACTTTTAACAAATTTTCCGCTTTTGGCCGGATTCCGGGCGATTTATTTGTCCGAGTTGAAAACTATTATCATATACGGATTCAGCATGTCTTCTTACCCCCGTATGGATTCAGCATGTCTTCTTGCCACTAAATCGAACATTTAATCAACTTCAAATAAAATTTTTACTTTTAACAAATTTTCTGGTTTTGGGATCCCAAAAACCTCAGGGGACACGAGTTTAAGCTTAGCTCACACCGCTTCAAGGAAAGTATCGGCAGGTGGAAGTTTGGAAATTGTGGACACGTGGATTCTACGTTCCCATGTTTTTTGGATCCCAAAACGTAAGTCGAGGGATACCTATGACTTCGTGAAAGTTGTCCGTCTGTCTGTCCGTCCGTCCGCCTGTTAACACGATAAATCTAGAAGGGATTGAGATGTTTTATTCAAACTTGGCATGAGGACCCTTTGGGTCTACATTTAGGGTTGGGGTAGCGGTTTCAGATTAATGGGCGAACAAATTTTTTTATAAAAGCTAATGAGATAGTCGATTTAGGGGTAAGGAGACATGCTGAATGCGAATGTGAAAATTAATTTCTCACTGGACAAGTAGTTCAACCGACATCCGGAAAAAGACGGAAAATTTTTGAAAATTAAAAGTATAATATGAAGTTGATTAGAGGTTCGATTTAGGGGTAAGGAGACAAGCTGAATCCGAACAAATTATTTTCTCACCGGACAAGTAGTTCGCCCGGAATCCGGCCAAAACCGACAATTTGGCAGAAGTAAGGCAGGAAGCTTTGATCAGTTTCGACAAAGTAGATACGACATAGGCTATAGAGGTTAACACACATGCTAAATCCATTTCTGAACTTTGTCTTCTCGGATGATTAGCCTACCATTGGCCTTAATCTGCTTCTGAATTTGAATAGTAAAATTTTTTGAGGTGTCTGGGTGTCTGGAGTCTGGATCAAATATTAAATTTTTGGGATCCCATCGAAACCTTTGGTCTTGTTAGTCTCACGACGTGCCAGCCCAAGAGTCCATGCCTTCAAAAAAAACACTCAACGAATATTTAGGAGATGACAAGTATTGTCTTGATAATCTTCGTAGAAGCTTGCGAGAGGCTTTCGTTTTTGTTTTGCTAATAACTAATAATGATAATAAAGGGAGAGCGGTGGAAAGGGGAAGAGCGGTCCTTACTTTTGTCCGATATGTGGTAAGGATGGGAGGATTTCAGTGAACGGAGAAGGGAGGTAGATGCAGAGCATGTTTTCAATCAAGTATGAATGTTTTCGAGTGGGCAAAATTTGGGACGTTACTTGAGGCTTGCAATTGGTCAAAGAACAAGATTCTTAGATTATTTGGGATTATAACACAGATTTTTTGTGTTTACAATGTGACTTTTCCTGCTCGGGCTTTGGTCCATCAGATTCAAATCCATTCCTGATATATTACGTAAAGATAGAATTTTATCCCTACAGAATGTTATCCCACAACATGGGGATCTGAATTGCTTAGACAAATTTGCCTTCGGCTGGGGAACTTTTCCAATAGCCCACTTCTATCTGACGATTGCGGTGGTCTGCGACCTATGTTCACAAGCCCTCAGTGGTAGAGCAGGGGCCTTGTAAGCCAAAGGTCATGGGTTCAAATCCCTCCTGAGGAGCATTTTAGTCCCTCAGGGACTATAACATATCAGTTATAGTCTTATAACATAAGACTATATGACAGGGACTTATAACATACCTGATTTTTCAGTAAGAGCTCCATGACTCTCGTGTGTCCGAACTTGGCAGCTAACAGCAACGGCGACCTCCCTTGGGCATCTTGGATATTGACAACCTGCTGGGAATTGCTCCCTTCCGCTAAGATCGCTTCCGTCATCTTAGTGTGCCCATCTTTGGCGCAATAATGCAACACTGTTTCATTGCTGGCATGCGTAAAAAGTGCCACATCGCCGCCGTTCCTTAGAAGGATTAGGGCGATACTGTGGTCGTTTTTGGCGCTTTTTGCTGCAGAATGAAGCGCAGTTTCGCCGCTCGAGCTTTGCATGTAGATGAGATTGCCTTGTCCGTGGAAGATGGCGTGCGCGCAGAGCTGGGTGACGATGGCGAGATGGCTACTCTCGGCGGCGTGATGTAGTGGTGTTTCTCCAAGCTGAAAATATAGTAAAATCGGTTCCATTATAAATACAAAATACACTGTGCCTCTCGGTCAGTCGGACAAATATGTTGTCCCAGAATCACATACACAAATATGCTGCCCCAGAATCACATTCGTACACAAAAATGTTGTCCCGGATGTATAATAATAATAGTATTGTATTTAAAGCCTTAGGGCCATATACATACAACAAAACAAAAAACTTCATAATTACTTCTAATATCGCACTACATATACTAAACTGCACTCGCCCGGTCAACTTTTACTTTAATACTTTGCAACACAAATCTACATAATGCACTAATTGCTCCTGGAGATGTGCTCTTCAATATATCAGGAAACAGTATCCCCGGATCCGGGCCTGGTTGCCATTCAAAATAAACCCGGTATGAATTCAAACTGACTCGCATATCCAATCTTAACTTTAACGTGATGCTTGTTGTTTCATCAGCTATCAGACAAAATCTCAACATCTGTTGATTTTTCAAGGAATTCAAATTCAAAGGAATTTGGATCTTGTTTCTTTGTTGATTTTTTTTCTTTCCCAGCATCGTAGAAATACCCTGGAGGTACCCTATGGCGGAGGGGTGCCTCTCGGTGTGGGTTGAGCTTTTCCGTTGTTTTTGGACTCGTTTTTCTTCTTACCATAATACTGAATTTTTTTTAAATACGGTAGTGACACGCCTTCTCTCAGTGCCACTTGTGTCACTGAAAGGAGGAGCTGAGACAAAAGCTTAACCGAATAGGTTCCGACAGTCTAGTTACACCTCACTTATTCACTTAAATATGCCTGAAAACCAGATAAAAATGTGTTACCTCGTTTGTCCATCATGCAAAGATCAGAGCTGCTGCGAGTCCAGCAAATCCGAGTCCGAGACAAGTCCGAGTCTTTGAAAAAGGCGTCTTGAGACCGTCTCGAGACGAGTCCGAGTCCACAGCTCTAGCGGACGAAAGACGAGTCCGAGCCAAAAATTTTCGTCAAAACAGTGGATTTTTTTCATGAAAACAGACGTTTTTCTGAAAATTGGTCGATTTTTCGTCAAAATAGTCGGTGTTTTCTGAAAATCAGTCGATTTTTTTCAAAACTGTCATTTTTTGTTGTTGAAAACAGTCGTTTTTTCTGTGGAAATAGTCGGTAAAGTTTACCAGCCAGTCGGTAAATGCCCCCCCCCCCCAAACATTTTGGCTAGTGACGCCTCTGCAAACAAGTAGAGCGATCTTAAATGGAATGCATAGAGAGCATAATGCTTTGGATCAAGGAATATTCAGCTTAAACAAGGCGTCTCGAGACGAGTCCAGAGTCTGAGTCCACCAGCTCTGGCAAAGATCGACTGACTCAAATGAACTTATTCTTTCGGATTTGTGATACCTCTATCTGCTTGTCCCTCTATGCTTGGCATTTTTGGCAACTATAAAAGTAAGCCATGGCAGAAGAATCAGCTGACTTATTTTTCTACTTTCTAGAGGCGGAACTTTTCTGAGCTTAGCATCTTTAACCCTGGAAATGCAGGTCTTGGTTGAAACTCAGGTGCTAGGCGTTTTGGTGAATTTGGGTTGTCGTGCAAGCAGCGTACACTCTGAACGTTATTACGAGAGCCCTGGGTGAACAATGCAAAATCCTTTAGACGAGTCTAAATATGTCTGTGTATTGAAATGTTAGACGTAAACATTAAGCTACCTTTTCAGTTAAACTTCAAAAAAAAGAAAAAAAAGTATTACGCATGGTCACTTCCAACGTTACTTGTAGGGAAAAATCAAATCCATAACGGAAATCTTCTGTTTTGTCTCAATTTTGTTGAAACTGCGCATCCTTATGTTAGATGTTACGAAGCTTCCTAATGTTGCTAAGAAATAACTTTTGCTCCGAATTACTTCGCATTTAACAATGCCAAAAAACTCACAGAATCCTGCACCGTCGGGTCTGCACCGTCTTCCAAGAGCAGCTTCGCTGTCTCCAGTCGCCCATGTTTGGCTGCGACGTGCAATGGTGTACACCCCATGGAGTTGGTGATATTCGAATCAGCACCGGATTTGAGGAGCATTAGGGCGCACTTGTCACCGCCCTCCATAGTTCTTGCAGCGACGTGAAGAGGGGTCTCTGAGTCCTTACCAGCTGCAAACGAAAAATCGTTCTCAGTTATGTAAAGTCTTAGCTACACGGATCAGGGGGTCTTTTTAAACACAGCTCTCTGTGTTGAATGAGAATGAATGGTGAGTCACTTAATAACCTTTTGTTTGCATAATGTTTAATGCATCACGTCTGAAAAATAAACAGCTGACATACTAAGTGTTACCTGTCGAGCATCCTTGTGTTAGGATGTGTACCCGTGCTGGATTACTCAGACATTCCGGCGCGAAGGCTAGAGCAGCTTACGGTCTATTAGTTAGTATTAAAACCCGATATAGTAGACATATTTTGGCTAGACGTTACAATCCCCCAACATTCTAGCCCTATCTCCTTTTTAGAGGTTATTTAGCATAACTGATTTAAGGACAGTTCATATTTTGTTCTATAAGTATGCTAAGTACCTACTCAGCCTTCCCCCATGGGCTCGTAACTACAAAGTTACGCGACTTTCCGGCGTTACCGATCCTTTAGTGGCTGTGGCCCAACGCCGTGCCGAGTTTGACTCTTCTCTAAAACGGCGCCATCCATATTATAGTGCGTTTGTATAGTCATTTAGTATAGTTTAGTCGGATCTTTTTCTTTTCTTTTTCTTTCCTTTATTGTTTTGTGCCTATGGGTGCGTATGGGCACGTTTTGTGCCATTTCTATATGGGTCAATACAATTAATGATTGATTGATTGGTTATCTGATATGAAACTTCTGACATTGTACTACAGATGTCTAAACTGATTGGCACTAGACATGATTCGCAGTCAGCTTGGGACAGCTTGGGTGAAGGCATCCTGATCATACCTTTAATATGAACTTGGGCACCGAATCCCAGCAAAGTCTCCACGACATTCGCCTTGCCTGCTTCCACTGCAATGTGCAGAGCCGTGTAGTTATCCTATGATGACAAATAACATTAGCATTCTCTCACAAAAGTAACCTAATTTCCAAGCAAACCGGATAGATGACTCTGAACGTACGTACGTGTAGGATACAAACCGTGAAGTTTCGGGTTGATCTTTGCCGAGTGTCGGTGGGTTTATGGGGCGGCCGTCTAGTGGTGAGTCATAGAATTTTTAATATTTACTTATAGATAGATAGATTTATTTGCGCTAAAAAGCCACAAGGGCCATGGCAAATACAAAAAAAAAAATAATAACAACAAAACAACAACAATAACAAACCTACAAAAATCCTTCCCGATATGACAGAGCGATCCGAAGGAATCTTCCAAATCTCTTTAAATCCCCAAAATGTTTCCTTTTTAATTTTCTAACAAGTTCCTCCCTCGAGAAAAAACCCACCCTAAAAATTTCCTCCCTTAAATCCCTTAAACCCTCACAATCACAAATAAAATGATCTACATCTTCATCAATCATCCCGCACAAAGGGCAGAAATAAGGACCAGACGAAACCCTAATTTTCCCAATATATTTTCTTCTTTGGCCAAAAGGCAAACAATCTCCTCTCAGACTAATTAAACATTTCAATTCTTCTGGAGATAACCCCGACTTAAAATAAATTTCTTCGCCCCATGCCTCCATAACCCTATTGTAGAGACTCAGGGACCCAGGAATCCAAACCTTACAACCCCACGCCTGCAACTCCTGGTCCTTTAATACTCTTTGGACTTCTTTCGCGACCTCACCTACCTCTAGCTGAACCCCCTTCCCCTCGTTCCACCTACCTGACAGTCCACACTCATTCAAAATAGTCTTAATTTGGCCAGGCCAAGTACCCTCACGTTCATCCTTTAGTGCCTCCAGGTATGCCGCTTTGGTCAACCGTACCCTAGGAAGCGTAAGGATTTTTTCCCAAAATTTAACCATACGAACTAAACGAACACTACGAAGACTAGTAAGGCCTAAATCTCCCTTCAAAACTAAACTATTTAAAGTAATATTTACCCCTAGAACTCTTTTAAAATACTTAAGCTGTACTGCTTCAAGCTTATCCCCCTGAATAAAACCCCATATTTCAGATCCATAATGCATTGCTGACGCTACTTTCGTAGCAAACACCTGCTTGTGAAATTTAACATCCTTTAGTGCTATTAACGGACTTCTAAGAATAAGATTAGCACATCGACTACCTTTCACCACACAATGCTCAACATGCTTCCCAAATCGACCCTTTGCAGAAAGTTTAACTCCTAAATAAATAAACTCCTCCTTAATTTCTAACTCCTTGCCACCAAAATTTACTTTATCACTAGCAGCTATTTTCCCCCCTTTACGAAAAACCATCACCACTGACTTTGAAGCATTCAGTTCCAATTCTTTAATTGAAAGATAATCCGTCACCAAATTTAGAAGCTTCTGTAGGTTATCACGTGAACCCGCCACCAATGCTATGTCGTCGGCAAAAAGAAGCATGCAAAGGCGAAAAATATCAACAGAAAGCATAGGAGCTTGTCCATCCCGCATATAAGAATCTAAATCATTAATATAAAGTGAAAATAGTTTAGGCGACAAAGTGCAACCTTGTTTTAAACCCATTTTCGACGAAAAAACCTTCGAAAATTTCCCAGCAACTCGAACTACAAGTCTTACACTGGAGTAAAGCTCCACCAAAATTAATACAAACCAAGCAGGAAGTCCCAAATGAAGCAGAGACTTCACTAGAAGCCTCCGGTTTACATTGTCGAAAGCACCTTTAAGGTCCAAAAAAGCAACATAAAACCTTGCACCCCGTGCCTTAGTATACTTCCTAGCTAACACATTTAAAACAAAAATTTGGTCCAAAGTAGAATAACCTTCTCTGAACCCTGCCTGAACTGGACTAAGCTTCTCTGCCTTTTCTAGCCAATTTTTTAGCCTAAAATCAAGCACCTTGCAGAAAATCTTACTAACTGCGTTTGCTAGGTGAATAACTCTATAATTATCATGCCTTGTCCTGTCCCCCTTTTTAAATAGGGGAATAACAATTGACGTATCCCATTGTCGTGGCCAGTAAGCTTTTTCAACTAATACTGAAAAAATTGCCGCCAAAATGGGTAATAAAACAGTTCTACCCCAACTCCACAGTCTTGTAGGAATTCCATCGACACCTGGAGCTGACGAACCTTTCATCCTTTTCAACTGATCCCATATTTCCTGTTCACTTGCTTTATCAATTAGCCTAGAATCTTCCTCATTTAAAGGGAAGCATGGCTGGTTTCTAAGACTACTCATCAGACTACCATGAACTATAGGCTCACTCACTAGGCGGTTCTTTACTCTCAAAAAATTCCACCCAAGACTCTGCAGGTGGGACAAAATCTTGAGACGGCCCATGCATTGACGCTTTAATTTCCTTCCAGAAATCCCCGTTACTTTTCCCATGAAACAATTCCATAATCCTATTATTTGATCTTTTATCCAACAAATACTTCTTATCTTTCAACATTGTTTTATACTCTTTTCTTTTCTTTTTATAATCCTGTAAAGCTTGGGGACGATTATCTTCATTACTTTCTTTAACTCGTCTCAACGCAATTATAACTTCACTCTTTTTGTCTTTACATTCCTCATCAAAGAAAACATCTTTGTTATTTGCATTCCCATTAGAAGAATTCATATGCGTTAGCGCTACTGCCCCATGCATTACTGAAACCAACTCACTAATTACAACCTCAACCTCCCTATCCTTACCTACATTTACGCACTGACTAAGTCTCAACTCTAGATCCTCATCGGATAGCCTAGCCTTAAATGGAGATTCTAGTTCCCTTCTTAACTTTATACCTCTCCTTATTGTCGAATCATCACCTTTCGCCAGTGACGCACCCTTCCTGTAACTCACCTGGGATCCTAAACTATATTTAGGTAGCTCGTATTCTAAAACCACCAACACAGGCACATGGTCTGATCCAACAACATCAAGAGCCCCAAAGTCTCTACAACGGGGCAAAAAAGGAACACTCACTAACCCATAATCAATAACGCTTGGGGCTATTCCAGAGAAACAAGTAAATTCCCCGGACCTATCTTTCCCCACCCTACCATTCAAAATAACTAAATTTTCAAGACCACAAAATTCAAGCAATTTTCGTCCCCATTTATTTTTCATACGTGCCTGGTCCTTGCTTCTGCGCATCCTCGCAAATTGATAAGCATTCTCAAAATCTTCCACACGGGACGATTCCTTCGGATCACCAAACATATACGACTCCTCTGTACAATCGCTAGTATATGCGTTGAAATCCCCTATGAAAACAAAATCATAATTAGGGTGAGATCTACTATGAACACTTTTTTCTTCGTAGAGAATATCCCACGTATCCTCATCACAATAAGAGCTATTTTCTGGGGGTATATAAACACTACACACAATCACTCGTAATTTATTCACTGAAAGTAATAACCAAACCAAATTATCTGATCTACTTTTAATCCGTTGACAAATACTAAACATTCCATCCCGTATGAAAAGGGATACTCCCCCGTAAAATCGTCCGTTCCGAGAAACCTTCCTATTTGCCGCAAACTCTTTAAATCCACTAATTACAATAGGCCTATCCACGGACGACCACGTTTCCACCAAACTTATAATGTCCCATCTTTCCTCTTTAAGCAACGATTCTACTTTCTCAGTTTTAAATCCTTGAATGTTCCAATGAACTACTTTCACAGCAGCTAGGCCATGGCCCTGGCTTCCCTAATAGTCCTCAATCGGAATCGGAGAATCTTGGTCACCGGTAAATGACGAATCACCAGTTTGAGTGCTAGGCCTATTCATTTGAAACAACTGCCGGGTGTTATTACCACAGATCCCGATTGACCTGCTTCTTCCACGCAAACCTCGTGCGTCACCACTCGGCCTTTCACTGCTACGGCGCGTAATACTAGCGGCAGGTTGCGAAAGAACATCATTAGGGCTGACAATATCGGCGCTCGTGCGCTTAACCTGGCCTGTGATAGAGGGTTGACTCCCATTCGGCTGGGCCTGCACTATCGTCCCTGCACTAGACACGGAAATATCTGACAACTGACAAACATCAGACTTTACAGATTCCGCCCTCTGACGTGCTGGGGTTGGCACGGGTGGGCGCGGTCCCCTTGCTTCCTGTTGACTTGTAACTTCTTTAACTTCATCAGTCGCCTTATCGTAGAAAAATTCTCTATCGTTGATAAATAACCTCGTTCCCCTTAGACGAATTTCGTTCGCCCCCGAGGCACGCGCACGCTCGAGAACTGGTTTGAGCTTGTTTCTTGCCAGCTTTTCACCATCTGTGAAATCAGGTGCGACCGATAGGGAAAAAGATCTGAGGTTTCTTTGCGATCGGAGGACTAGATTACGCAAACCAATAGATCCGAATTTGATTAAAACGGGGCGTGTATCTCCGGCTCGTGCCTTAAGACGAAACGCGTCGCTGATGTCATAATCACGTAGATTTAAATCAGGAATTATCTCGTTCAAGCATTGCAAAATGTCGTCTCTAAGCGAGTAGCCCCTCCTTCTGGGGTTGAAATTGTACAGTACTAGGTTCGCCTTTTTCGATTCCGCTTCCAATCGCTCGATTTTCAAACAGTTCGCTTCGGCTTCGCGTCGCAGTAACAGAATTTCCTGAGAAATGTGCACTGTTTTTGCTGACAGGCCTGCTACATCCGATTCCAATTTAACCGCAACGGCCGAAAACTCGCTGCGCAGATCGTCTATTTTTGGGTTCAGTTCCACGAATTTAGCATTCATTTCGGACCTCAATTTTGCTAATTCGGCCAGTATTTGATTGACTGAATCTTGGAGCACGGCCTCTGGCATCTTCAAATAGACTTATTCAACAGGAAAAGGTTAACTATTTTACCTGTAATTGCCGTTCTTATTTATCCTTGTACAGGCATTCGAGCATTAAGCGTGGCCTTTATGGTCGGCTCAAGACCTTTCTCCAAGCAGCTTTGTCCAATGAATCCACGGAAAATCCGAGCGGCAGTAAACTTGTTTGCACCTTGACTGCTAGATCACGGATCACGGAAAATTAGTTATATGTCAAATAGGTTTGTTCTGTATTGTACCGGGTTTTTGTCAATCACCTTGTGTCTCCGGCTTGACCCTTTATATATTATCATTTTACACAGAAGTGAATTAAAACCTTGAACCAGTCCGATTTTCGCAGTCCTTCTCCTTCGCTTATAACCACTTTGTGACAGAGAGATAGAAACCGAATTTTGCAATTTTCCACTTAAAGTGTGTTCCACCCTTCTAACAATAGTAACTATTAATAGTAATAGTAACTATTTGCTTACCATGTTCGGGAGCGTTGTAAGCGTGGTAACTACGGATCTCTCTAACGTGATTGGCTGGATTACCCCGTGGAGTGATATTTTAGCGAAAACAGATAAATGCGTTCCAGCCTTGACGCCCAGAAGCCAAAACTCGTGACGTCATGTGTAGTGACTCCGGTAAGTAGGATGGAGCACGCTCTTAGTGACGCAAATTTCGCATGCAAATTCTTGTCGGACTGGGTCTGCACGTGGCTTAAAGCGGTGGATTGAATGAGTTCCAGCCACCATAGAGCCCATTTTAAAAATGATCCCATGCTGAACAGCCGTCATCATTTTTGCCAAACTTGCCAAACACAACTGATACCATTTTCCAACTTAAGATTTATTCGGTATAACGGCGTGGAAAGAAAATCCACCAATTGCTTCCCGGTTCATTGGAAATTATTTCGCACTTGTTTTAATTTTTGTTCCTATTCCAAAAAAAAAGCTACTACTAAACAAAACGAAGCAGTTTGATTTTACAATTGCAGCTTTTGTAGTTACATCTTCACAGAATAGACAACACTAGTGAGCTGATATCAGGATTCGCCATATTTCAGGTTCAACGATCCAAGCGGACTAGTTTCTAGAAGTCCCTCTTGTTTCGTTGTCACCACTGTCACCACCACGCCGAAGTAATGAGCAGAACATATCAGCTTTCACTTTCTGCTCCAAAGACAGTGCAAAATTCCCACCGCTCGAGAAGCAGATTTTCTACCAGCTACATAATGTAGCGTTTAAACGGATGAGAAATCCCGTCGGGTAGAAAGGAATTCTGGTCGACTTGAAAGTACTCCGTTCGTGAAGACGACTAGAAAAAAAGTCTAGCTGGACGAGAATTCCTTTCAAAATGAAAGGAATTCCTGACTACTTGAAAGGAATCTCGTCGGCGAAGCTGGTGAGAAGACTAAAAAAAAGATCTAGCTAGCTTTTGGGAGTAGCAGTCATCAGTGCTGATTTCATAAATGCTATCAAAATATTTTTCTGTTGACTAGTGAATTTATTTCTGTCAGATTTTCTGGCTAGAAGAAACAGTGTTTTCCGAGCGTGTCCGAAAGCTCGGAAACGAACGAAAATGCTGAATTAATTCAGCATTTTATGCAGCATTTCTCTTTCGGACTTAAATTTTCGCTCAGTTAATGCAGCATTAATTCAGCATAAAATTCATCGAAAAATTCAGCGAAGATGCTAAATTTTACGCTGAATTTTCAAGAAGAAACTGGGGAGCTGGCGATTAAGGCTAAATTTCGGAATTAGAAGTGTCAGAGAAGAAATAAAGAACGTGTCCGAAAGCTTTTAGTGCTGTAAATGCTGCATTTAATGCTGCATATAAGGTAAGAGCTTGCGGACGAAAATAAAAATAAAAATGCAGCATTAAATGCAGCATTCCTGAAAGCTTTCGGACACGCTCTCCCTCTGCGTCTAATCGCAACCTTGTCGCCAAGACCAGATTCTGTTCCACTTCTTGTAAACGCTGCATATCTTCTGAATCTATTTTACTGTATCTGTCACAAGTGTTGATAATGAAAAAATGGCGGACTATAGTCTTTGCAGTGCGGAATGTGGCAAATTTCCCGGAGTGTCAGGGGTCTTTCCTTCAGGGTCGGGTAAAACACTTGGGTATAATGTAATCTACTTACGTTCGTCGTCGTGTCAACGTGCTCACCTCTCTGGATCAGCGTATGCACGACAGCAACATGACCCAGTCGGGCAGCTATGTGAATGCTTCTTGCACCATTCTGGAAAAAAAATACTTAATTTTTTAGGAGTTAATTAATATGTGGGAAAATGAAGGCGAACCATTACCTGGCTAACTTCTGTAAGCAAAGTTACCCTTTCTGTTAATTAGAGCTATCCGAACTGGTGCCTCCTTACAATGTGTACCGTGTCTACGCTAGCAACTACCTGTGCCAAATGGATATGTGAACCAAGTCTGCCAGAGCGTATCCCCTTGCTAAACATCTGTGAGCCAAATAAATATTGAGCGAGATGAGCCAAATAAATCTTGCGAGAATAGGGTTACAACTTCTCCTTATAACATTTCTCGGACAGGTATGGAATGTATAGCTTCCTATGTCCCACAGGTAGTTGTGAATGAATGAATGAAATATTACCCATCTACCACACAAAGAAGCGTTCAATGCTACCGTTAAGGTTCAATGGGCTGATAAAACTATCACGTTGTCATATTACTAGGATAGGACAGAATCATAAGGATAGAAGCTTTAGTTTGTTTTTTTCCACAAGTTTATTTTTCCAACTTCAGCGGCTCTGAGCCTGAAGAGGACCCTTGCCAAGAAGGGCCGAAATATAGCTCTAATAAAATTCAGCTGACGTATCCGTTTTGCTCTGTCAAATAAAAAATCAAATTCACTATATTCAAACAATGCGTAAAACGGATACGTCAGCTACGATGCTTGGGCAGCGATATTTCGGCCCTTCTTGGTAAGGTCCTGACAGAGACCCTTTCCGGTCACCACCCCAATCGAGCAGCAAAATAAAAGCAGCCGTGTCAAATCTTAAATCTCAGAACTAGTTTTTCCCTACACTGGTATCAAAAAGTAATTTCCCCGAATAGGACATTTAAAGTCGGTAGAAACTTCAGTTATTAATTGCAGGCTCGTTCCTTCCCCAACGTTGACCCTGAATTTGAAAGCCTGATGAGAACCCTTGCCAAGAAGGGACGAAATATCGCTGCCAAAGTATCGTAGCAGACGTATCCGTTTTATGCATTGTTCGAATATCTGTTTCCCAGTCAGCTTGTTTTTGTTTGTTTTTATTTCCCTACCGGGAAATACCGGGGAAGAAAAAGTAGCAATAGTACTTTTAGTATAGTAATTTAGTAATAGCCTACTTTCTGTTCGAAAATGGTTAGAACAGTAGTACTATTAGCGTGTTCCACCCTTCTAACAATAGTAACTATTAGTTACTATTTCCGTTCCATCCTCACGAAAAGTTACTACGCTGACCGTTCCAACCTTCTTGAAATAGTAACTAATAGTAACATGCACGGGAGCGTAGTAAGCGTGGTAACAACGGAACTCTGTAACGTGATTGGCTGGATTACCCACCGAAGGATATTTTTGACGAAAACAGAAAAATAGGTCCCAGCCTTGACGCCAAGAAGCCAAAGTTGCGTAGTAACTATGGTAAGTAGGGTGGAACACGCTCTAAGTCTTCTAATTGATCTTCTTCTTAAAAAAAAAATAAAAAAAATAAAAACCTTAGCGCGTCTACAGCTGGGATGGTAGGAGAGGTATGCTGGACTACGATCTTGTTAAAACGTTTTCAGGTCTTTAAAGGACCTGTCTTACCTATAATACTAACGCAACCTACTTCCATAATCACTCCATATGTTTCTAAGCCCGGAGACCCCAATTTCGTTCGGTACATTCTAGCCGCTCTAACAAAACCCCGCTGATTTTCTCACTTGCCGTGTTTTGCTACCTTCGATGTGTATCACGCTGTCGACGGTTTTCTGCGAAAAGTTTTTCCATCAGAAAACCGGTCATGTAAATTCTTTCCCTGTTTTCGCTATAAGTCAACGAGTCTCGGAAAAGGCTTAAAACAGCCCAAACCGTGGGTTATATGTTGAAAGAACAACCTAGCTTTAAAGTATTCAAATATTTTAAAATACTGTAAGTTGAAGAGTAAATAGTGCGAGGGGTCCTTTAAGGCGGGGAGGGACAGTTGCCCTTACACGGGGCAAAACAACAAGCCGATTAACTCCAACAGTGAGAAAATAGCCATGATCAACTTTACAAGTGGAATGCTAGCGGCTGTGTTCGCTTGATAAAGCGATATTTTCCGTGATCCTTACCACAGATGTTTGTCACGCGAAGGGATACGATAATCTTAAGATCCCGAAACAGTAAGCGTGCAAAGCACCCCAATTTCCCCTAAGCATGCAAGAAAAGTCTTCACATTTGTTTAAAGCACAAACGGCATGATAATGTATTCTTCTTTTCGAATACAAAGGCTTTGAAAATCTATGCGATTATACCGCAAATCTAAAGTATATCGTCACGGTAAATTTTTCCAAACAGTAACGATAAATTTGGACGTGGCTTTGTGCAGTGTCAAGAAATCGGCGCGTCGGACTGATTATCTGACGTCAGAATGAATATTTTCAGAGAGATCGTTTCTATTTTTTGTTTAATCCCTGCTTCTATCACTGGCGCTAAAACTTTTACTTAAATCCTTTACTTCTTGACTACTTTAGCCTTAATTTGCCTTGTCTTGCAAAAAAAACTTTGTTTCCTTACTTCACTGTAAAAAGTTTCTCCGAATAAGGATGCAGTATTTGCTACTGGGATTAATCTTATCTCTATTGGTATAAAATTAATCCAAATTAGGGATAATCTTATCTCAATAAAGACAACATTAATCCCAGTAGCAAATACTGCAAGATTTGTTTTACAGGGTTTAGAATAATAAGGCTTATACATTCCTTCATATTAACTAAGAAGAAACAAATAAAAAGTGTTGAAAACATTATTGTTAGATGAAAGACGAGTAACAAAAAACAACGAAAAAGAGCGTAAAGGAAACTCGACAGACAAGTCCAAATGTTCCGGCAATTCCGACAGGACCCCAACGGATAGTACAACTGGACTACGGTGGTCTACAGAAGTTGTCATGTGCTCGAAACACCTTATCAGTTCTGGAAAGCAACGGATTACCTTCGAAAGTCAAATTTCGATTGGCCTACAAGATTTCCAAGTTCAACACTATTCCCCTTTGAGATCCCATCGAAAGCTTTGGTTTTATTCTAAAAGACCTTGCAATTGCCAAAACCAGGTGCAGTGGCAACTTAGATATGATAGATAGATAGATATCGCTTTTATTCTTTTCGAACTATCGTGGTGAAATCCAAATTTGTCGAAATCGTCATATATACATGCGGACACTCATATATAGATATGTCAACGTCATATATAAAAGTAAACACTAAATGAGATTAAAAATTTTTACGAAAGACGGTACAAACGTCTTTTCATACCGTACATGGTCATATTTTACGTGTTGGAGTTTTGTGATCACCACTGAGGCCGCTCTTGCAGGTCGTTCGCAAGCAGTACTGAACGGTGGCGAAAGTATATACTTATGGATAGGGTGCTCAAGCATTTTCTTACCGGAAGCCATGCACAGTTTCAACCTACGGGACTCAAGGGACTCGAGTTCAAATTTCTGAAGGAGCTCATTGTAAGGCATTTTGGGGGATCGTGACATAATTAGTAGGGCACGTTTCTGTATTTTTTCGATCCGATAAGCCTGGTCTTCAGTAAGGCCAAAGTGCCAAGCTTCCTCTCAAGTAAGTGCCAAGCTTCATTCAAGTAAAGACGTTCTTTACCTTGTTAGGCATGTGAAGGGGAACCCCCTTCTTCAGTAGCATAAGGGCCGTGTCCGGGTGACCATGAAGAGAGGCCACGTGGAGTAAAGTGCTGCCATCTTTCGTTCGATCCAGCAGCGATGCTTTGTATTTGTCAGCTAGGATTTCGACGACAGCAGTTCGACCCTTCTCTGCAGCCATGTGTAATGGCGTTCTTTCTGAAAAGTGTCAGAGTACAGTAGGGGTAACTTTCTTTGACCAGTACTTAAAGGACCTGTCTTACTTATAATGCCAATGCAACCTAATTCCGTATTTCATACACACATTTTTAAATAGGAGGCCTCACGATACATTTTAAAGAAGCTAACGACATTTCACTAATCTGTGCACTTGCCGCAACTCACTATTTTCTATGCGCGCTACGCTCCCGAGTGTATGTACCCCGATCATGCTACTGATGCGTAAAACCGGTTATCTGAATTTTGGCTAGGTGTCAATGGGTTTGGGAAAAGGCTTAAAACGGCCAAAGCCATGGATTTAAGTTAACAGTAGTCAAGTTAACAGTATTCAAATGGGTTTAACTGTTGGAGCATAAACAGTAAATAGTGCGAAGTGTGCTTTAACACTGAACAGGTTAAGAGGCTTCTGCTCCACTGAATCTCCATCCATCCCAAACTTTTCTTGGATGCTACAAGAAGAACTTCATCTATCTTTCGTAAGACGTTACAACACCGATAGTCGTAATTTATTGATGAAAGCAAGTTCTACATGAATAGCTGATTAACATTAAATGTCCCATTGTATATATATATTTTAATTAACTTTTATTTTAATATTGTAACGTAACGTTTTATTTGTGTCAGTTTAGTGTTAGAAACCTACTTACAGAAGAAACCTTCTAGGATCGTCACGCCGTTAGTTTTATATAATTGGAATTGGACGCTAGTTTGTAGCCTACACTAAGACAGTTATGACAAATTTAATGCAATAGCAACTGTAAATAAATGTCTTCACGTTTGGTACTAGAAATACGAGAACCAACAACCAGTCGATTCTGGCTACAGTTTTTACAATAAATGATTGGTTGATTGATTGATTGAACAATTAGTTTTGGAAATAAAGATCTAAAACAACCATTGACGTGTTCTTAAGAACCCTTCATTAGCTGCTGTGGCTGACTTTTATAAATATAGCTCCAATAAAAATTCAGCTGACGTATCTGTTTGCACCATCAAAAAAAAAGGCTAACTTTTCGTTGTCTTCTGTCACAGCAAATGGATGAAATGACACAGTTCAACGTTCAGTAACTGATTTTCGAAGTTCATTTCAGGAGCAGAACGAATCATCACTGAATAATTTAGTAATGCCAATTTTTAATATCTTTCTTGCTCAAAAGTAGTTGCTATTTAGGATGAGAGCATTTCATTTCTAAAATCTGGTCTAGGTTTGACCAGAGCAAAATAACACTAGGCAGTAGCACCAAGAATTGAAAACAGTGACACACTTGAATAGCGGCGACACTAGCACCACTAGCGGACGTCCCTACTGAAACTCGATCAGTCGTGCACCAGCGCTGGCTTCAATAGAGAGAGAAGCTTCGGCTTAACGTCTTTTTCTATTATTAAATAAATAAATACAAATAAATTCATACTCTGAACACAGCAAAAAAAAGATACAACCTTCCCTGTTTCGATGATGTGTGCAAACCGCATCTTAGCTTTACTATAAATCTCCAAGCCCGCAAGTTTGTCTCGCTTTAAATACCGCAAGCGTAATGGGCGGAGCTACGAGCATGGCCCGTTTGAGAAGCATGGAAAGCACAAATCTTGGCGCTGCCCAATAAAAAAATTATCTTAAAATAGTAGTATGAAGTTGTACGAAAAAGTCGCATGCAGTACTAACTGATGCTACTACATGCTTCTACTTCAAGGCTACCGTGTTACTGCATTCTACTGAATACTACTATTAACAAGACTGGATGCTACTATGGCAAGACAGGATGCTACTGGATACTACTGCTTAAGATTGACCCAACCTAAACACATTAAATGATAGTATTCTTTACTATTACATATCATTACATGCAACTGTTTCGTATAACTATCATACAACTACACAAGCTACAAGCTTTTCATCGGGTACTCCTTGCTGTTATTTTGCTCTGAGGTTCGACCTCGGCGCGGACCGCTACAGAGGGTGGGTCCAGTCATACACAAATCCTCAATTTTTGGGCATGGTGCTCGAAACTCAGGGCATACCCCAACGTATGAGCATCAGCCCGCCACACCCTGCCGCAAGGGCATGGTACCCACACACAAACCTGTTGAAACAATTATACCGTGTTCTTCAAAACTGGTCTAACTACATTTTCATTATTCTTGGGCCCAGATTTGTGTATTCCATCTGCATGAAGAAAGCAGGAACTCAGAAAGTTAAAACTAATCTACATGCTAGATGGTGCTCATGTCGTCATCTAACACAGCGCAATTTAGCAGAATACCGAATCAGCTATGTTCTTTCCAATGGTATAGTTAACTCAGTTTTCAAAATTTTTCAGTTAGCACAGTTTTGAAGAACACGGTACAATTATGTCATGGGACGTTGGTCGTCCATGTCTCCCTGCATTCCGTTCTTATTTTTTATTATTTTTTTTTCTTTTAGGGAAGAGTTGTAATGGTTGGTGGGTAAGGCGGCGTGTATACGTTGTATCTTTATATTTTCTTTGTATTGTAGTTAGATCAGTTATTAGTTGAATTATAAGGTCCGGCCTTCTCATGCTTTGCGCCTTGCCGGATTTGTGCAGATTTGTATGCTTGTAGAAGTAATTTTATTAGTTTAATTTTATTAGTTTAATTTTATCATTAAATGAACCTGAACCTGAATTAAAATTTAGAATGGAAATTTGCTTTTCAGAACAGATTTTGTATGACGCTGGAGCACCATACCCAAAAATTGAGGACGTGTGTATGACGAGGTGGGTCTGTCCGAAGCAAAAGCTGCAGACAAGCTGCAGACAAGCTGCAGACTTGATTAGGATTAAGAAGTTCAGGTTTAAGTACGTACTTTCATAGCCCCGCAATGGAATTCCCGTTAATCAACGGGAACCGACTTCTTTGAGGTCCCTACGGTAGGACATTTATTTAATAGCCCCCCCCCCCCCTCCCGGGTCAAGCACGAGCTAATTACTAAGAACGTAAGACGATATTACAGGAAATCGCAGTAAGATATTGTTTTCGTTATTTTTTTCCACGCCCAAGTGGATTTGGCGGGTTACAAATAAAACTGATTCATTCGGTATTTACTGGTGGGAAACCAGCTGCATTAGTTTTCAGTTTCATCATACGAACTAAAATTCCATGTTGTCCGTGACCAGTGAATTTGGTAGCATAACGAACATGACGGACATGAATGGAGGTTAATTAAAAGAAACAGGCGTTTTGAGGTTCATATCGTGAGGAATTTGTTTGTTAGCCACCCTGTCAAACACGAGCTAATTATTCGGAAACGTAACACCGGAAATTACAGTATTTACTGGTTGGAAAGCGACCTTGCGTGACCAGCTTGCTGACCGATCTGGCTCTTTATGTCGGAGGATAGTTTGTTGAAGGGGTTCGAATAATATACTCTTTCGAGCAGAGGCGTTACTAGCCAAACTGTTTGGGGGGGGGGGGGGAAGGGGGGGGGGGCAAAGTGTTTACCGGCTGGCTCGTCATTTTTACCGATTGTTTTTGCAGAAAAAACGACTGTTTTTAAGAACAAGAGCTACGAGCTTACATGGCACTTGATACGAGTAGGTGGTACCAGGGTGGTACCTAAAAATTAGACAAGAAACCAAAATACCCCGCCATCTAAAAATTCGGTTCGGACCTAGAAATACGATATCTAGTTTCACTAAAGTCTGAGCATTTTCGTAGCCTCGGATCACCGACGGCAAATGAATTTTCTACCTTCCAAGTTTCAACCCTAAAGATCCATTTGTTTGGTCCCTACACATGCCACACGGTTTCCAGTACCCCCCTTCAACGTCCCCTACCGAGTCCGAATATGGTTCGGACTTCGGACTACTAAATGGATCATCTGAAGCATTCTCTCTTACCGCCTATCAAGTTTCACTCAAATCTGAGCGTTTTTTGGGAACTTCCCGTAATTCTCCCACCCCCTCCCCCAGCGTGGTCGGATCCAGTTCGGACCCTAAAACATGTCATCGAGGGCATGTGAGCTCTCTACATTCCAAGTTTCACTAAAATCGCTCCACTTGTTTGACCCCTATACGAGCGAAAAAGTTTCCGGGAATCCACTTCCAGCTCCCCCCACTGTGGCTGAATACGAATCGGAAACATAAACCCCCGCCTCTGACATAGCCTATCCGCAAATTTCCTGTTCCCACTTCACACCCCTCCCCTACCGTGACCAGATTCGATCCAGACACCAAATGACAAATCAAGGCCGCATTCTGTCCAACTTGCATCCCATTCTGTACCCCCCCCCCACCCGCGTCCAACTCTCCTAAACGTGCCCGCATGTGGTTCGGACGCATTTTTTCTTGCTAGGTCATCATTTCTTATCACCCATAAAATTTCACTCGATTCTGACCATCCGTTCGCAACTTACGGAAGCTAGTGATTTCCAGATTCCCCTTCCCTCAACTCCCCAAAGATGGTCGGATCCAGGAACAAAAGTTTTCCTAGGGCATTATGTCGGGTCCTTAAGTCATTAATAGGCCTGCAAAGCTTAATTGTTCTTAGAATAGCTGGAACTATCGTAACTGGCGATCACCGGAATTCCGGGAAACACCCTTCAACTCCCCTCACAGAGCCCCACAGAGCCCCGATACGATCTGGTTCTGTCAATTACGTATCTAAGGCTATTGCTTGTTCTTATCACCAAGTTCCATCCCAATCCCTCAACTCTAACCGTTTCACGAGATTTTCGGCCCACCCTTCAATCCCCCAACACAAATATATGTTTCGACCAAGACTTGACATGGAACATCTGAGACGATAGTTCTTTCCACTTGCCAAGTTTCACTCAATTCCGATCACCCTTTCAAAAGTTATGCATGCCACCAGATTCCGGGCTCCCCATCCCTCCACAGTGGTTGGATCCAGGAAACGACTATTATCAAGTCAATCTATTCGGGTCCCTGACATGTCTTCCAAGTTTCGTCGTCCTGCCACATCCGGAAGTACCGAACTAGCAGGATCACCGAAATTCCGGACCCCCCCCCCCCCCCCCTCGACCCCCCACAGTGCCCGAATCTGGTCCGGTTATGTCAACGACGTGTCTAGGACTTGTGCTTGTTCTTCCCACCAAGTTTTATCCCGATCCCTCCGCTGTAAGCGTTTCCCAAGATTTCCGGTTCCTCCCCTCCCCCTAAGTCACCGGATCCGGTTCGGATTTAAACTGGGTCGTCTGAGACACGGGGTCCTTCCAAATATCAAGTTTCATTAAGATCCGATCACCCGTTCAAAAATTATAAATACCTCTATATTCCGGATTCCCCCTCCCCCTACTCCCCCCACGAAGCTCGGATCGGGGAAGTGACTATTTCCAGCTTAATCTTTTGGGGTCCCTGATATGCCTGCCAAGTTTCATCGTCCTAGCTTATGTGGAAGTGCCCAAACTAGAAAAACCTGGACAGACAGACCGACCGACCGACCGACGGAAATTGCGATCGCTATATGGCACTTGGCCGGAGGGCCATAAAAAACGACTGTTTTAACGAAAAAGCGACTGTTTTTAAGAAAAATTGACTGTTTCCAAGAGAAAAATCGGCTTTTTTTTACGAAAAATCACGGCGCTTCGCGCGGACTCGGTTATTTTTTACCGACTGGACGACAACACAGGAACCCTCCCCCATACATGATGACCCTGGTTTCAAGTATCACCTTAATCGCTGCTGACACACTTTTTCCGGAAACTTCGGGGAGAAAGACATGCTAAAAAAGAGCCATTTTTTTAGGCAAATTTTGTTTTAGACCAAAGAAGTAAAGTTATTAGACGAAAAGAAAAGGAAAACGTAGAGGGACGAAAATCCACGTTATGGCGTTATACGAAGTTTTATACGAAAAGTGCGATATGAAGATTAAAAGATTATGTTTAACGGAAAGATTGAGCATGCACATTCTTGTTTAGCTCTTTATCATTAAAGTTGATTGACTGATTGATTCACTGGGAGACGAGTTTCCTCTCAACTTAACATCTGGAATTACCAGAGATTTTCAACATAAAAGACAAAGAGTACTGAATTTGATCGAAGATTTATCAGACCTATTTTCGGTTTGAGAAATAAGTGTCTTACTTCATATTTTCTAGCCGTTTGAGGCTCATGGTCATTCCCCCCCCCCTCCCCCACCCAGAATATTATTGTTCATTCATAGCCTTCAATCCTTCATCTTCTAGTATGTTAGGTTGGCACGACGCGTGTAAAAAAAAACGAAAAAACTAACCTCGTCCCCCTCTGATGCTGCGATGTGATGTAAAGGGCGGTCTGACACGGTCACTTACCCCCCCCCCCCTAACGCCCACACCGACGACATAGAACACCATTAACTGTTATATTTTGAGACAAACTTCTGTTATAACTGTTTTAGGTGTTATGTTTCGCGAAAAGATAACATTTAAAAGGGTGATAACAGATTATATACTCATAACATTTGACATAAGCATGACAGCTACATCTTACAGATGTCGCTCCACAATAAATTTAAATATTATCCGTTCATTCAAGGTCCTCATCGGAAGATTATAATTTATCATTTTTTTCAACCCAACCCTTACCTTCTTCATCTGGTAAATAAGGGTTGTCACGATGCGCATGATGAAAGTAGCACCGTAGCTTTCGCCCCCCTTTGAGGCAGCAATACACGTATCCTTATTTTTCCTACGCTGGGGCACAAGGGCATGATAACCCCATTAAAATCTGTCGAATTGAGAATCTGAAATCAGTTCAGTCCAGTTCAGTTCAATGGGTTTATTAACAAATAAGAAGATAAATCACAAATAATCGCACTCAGTCCATTCCTGGACGCCGAGAACCACAATCTTTACGTTTTAAACATTATACGCAGAGTGGTCACTGCATACTCTCAGTCACAACCTTACCTCTCAATTTACAAAATAACTAACCAATTTCCTTTACCTTCCTGCACCTTACCCCAGGGGAAACCACCCCATCATACATGGAATTTATTACAAATGGAAATTAGCTTTTCAAACAGGTTTTTATGGTTTTAGGACATGGTGCCCCAATGTATGAGCATATGAACGTATGAGTTGGGGCATGCCAAGACGTTGGGCCCCCATGTTCAGAAACTGAGGATTTGTGTATGACTGCTATGACGCCCCGATGCGGAGGGGTGGTCTGGCAAGGCCACTTCTCCCCCCCTCCCCCCCCCCCCCACCGTATACCGTCAGTGACGGCATAGAATACCAATGATTGGCTTTTGAGACAGGTGTATCTTGCAGCTATTGTTCCACACTAAATTCAAAGTTATCCCTTCATTTATCGTTGTCACCGGACGACTACTTCATATATCTCTACCGCCCCCTTACCTTCTTCATCTGGTAAGTTAGGGTTGGCATGATGCGCGTGAAGAAGTCGCACCGTTGCCTCGTCCCCCTCTGATGCTGCGATGTGCAGGGCGGTCTGGCCATCCTTCTGGAACAAAAAAAAACTTATGAGTCACCTTGATCGGCTATTGGATAGAGCACTGGTTTCTAGGGGCGTCACGTATGACACCCCCTCCTACTGTTGTCAGCCGAGTCGGCGCGATTTTTCGTAAAAGCAGTCGATTTTCTTCAAAACAGTCGGTTTTCATAAAAATAGTCGATTTTTTCTTAAAAACAGTATTTTTTCTGCAAAAACTGTCGGTAAAAATGACCAGCCAGTTGGTAGACACCTCTCCCTCCCCCCAACTATACCCCTCTGCGGGTCTGAACTGGCAGCTTGGATGGAGGCGAACTAGAAGATATAAATGCTAGTATGCCCACGATCCAGCTTTAACTCGTCAAAACAAGATATTGAATGTTTCCAGGAATTTGATTTATTTTATCTCAGGTTGCTTTTTCTCGATATTCCTTCTGCCCAAGCTGACTGCGAATCATGTTTGACGGTGCAAAACGGATACGTGAGCTACATTTTATTGGAGCTATATTTGGGCCCTTCTTGGCAAGGGTCCTCTTCAGGCTCAAGCCGCTCCAGCTGTAAAATGAACTTGTGGAAAAACATTAAAGATTCTTCCTTAAATATCTGATTTTGTGAACTTCTTCTCTGAAAATTGGTTGGAGTTAGAGATGTTTCTGTGATTTCATTCTAGACACGGCTGCTGTTTTTGCTGTTCGATTGGGTCGTCAAAAGGTAGAGACTCTTCTGTATTTTGGTTTTGGAGTCACCTGTCTCTTCTTCTTCTTTTCGAAATATAGCTCTATAAAATGTAGCTGACGTATCCGTTTTGCACCGTCAAAGATGCTTTTTCTAGTTGGACCCTGAAGAGAACCCTTGCCAAGAAGAGCGGAAGAACAAATCTCAGCTGACTTACCCTTTAACGCCACCAAATATGAGCGTGTTCCACCCTACTTACCGTAGTTACTACGCAAAACGTCCCGAATCCCGGCTTTTTGGCGTCAAGGCTGGAACATATTTTTCTTTTTTAGCAAAATACCGTGACACGGGCCAATCCGGCCAGTCACTTCACAGAGATCCGTAGTTACAACGCTTACTACGCTCCCGAGCGTGGTAAGCAAATAGTTACCATAGTTACTATTTCGACAAGGTTGAACGGTCAGCGTAGTAACTTTTCAGGAGGTTGGAACGAAAATAATAACTAATAGTTACTTTTGTTAGAAGGGCGGAACACGTCTATGATTCGCATTCACCTTGGGCTGATGAAATACTTACTGTTCTTTCCCGAGGACGAAGAAAATATATATAATATCTTTCGTTGTAAAGATATTATTACGTATAAATATATAACGTAAGCTACAGGCGCAAAAAGTTTTGTTTACAGAGTTGCTTCTCTCAGGACATGTTCTAGAAGTGGCTGCACCTAACCCAGATCAGAGCGAAACAACACTAGGGAGTAGTGCCAAGACTTAAAAAGAGTGACACACACTCGAATAGCAGCGAAACTAGCACCACTAGCGATAGTGAACGTACCTATAGTGAAACTCAATCGGTTGTGCACCAGCGCTGGCTACAATTTTTGAATATTCTGAACAAAGCAACCAAAAGATACAACATCCCTGTTTCCTCGATGTCTGCAGACCGCATCTTAGCTTTACTAGAAATTTCTCAACCCGACGCAAGTTTGTCTCGCTTTAAATGTCGCAAGCGTAGTGGAAGGCGCTATGAATATTGCCCGTTTGCGAAGCAAGAAAAGCATAGGTATTGCCACCAGTCCCTAGTGTCATTTTGCTCAGACCTTGATCAGAACAAATAAGCAAAAGAACCTCCGTCTAACAATGTCTGTAATACGACCAAGCGAAGTCGAATAGATTCCTGACACCCTACCCGATGCAAACGAGCGGACGTTAGGAGGTACGCGGAACATCACACACCTACAAACAGTTAATGGCAGTAGAGCCCCGGAGAAGAAAAGCCGACAGTAAACAGACCTATAGGTTGTTTCACACTGTAATATCACTGCAGAGGCGGGTCATACACGCCTGCTACGGTCTGTTCCTTTCAATACGGTATTTTCCTCGCTGCGGCTAAGACGGAAGTAGACGGCGGTCAGCTCGAAGCTCAGCAAGTAGCTCTAATTACGCTCAGTTTTGTCGGGGTATTCATAGTCGGTGCATGGGACCAAAGACGGAGGTTTTATTAGCTTCTTACTTCTTGCCCAGATGTAGTATCAGTAATGGATCTAACAAATTAGGCAGTATGTATTCGTTCGTATATATATTCGTATATGTGCCATTTATTTTTTGATATGTATTCTTTCTTGTAAGTGACAAGTGAAGCTTATTGCTTTTTTGCTGTGAATAAATAGACAAAATAAATAATAAATGTATTTTTCAATTCAATTCGATTGATTTCAAAACCGGTAGAACGATCAAAGCCAATTTGCGGTTGTCATCAAGACATATGGTGCAAAAAAAATAGCACAACTAACTTTAAAATATCTGCATCTTGTCAAACAAAACATGTCAACACTAGCTTAAAATATCGGTATCTAGTCAAACTTAAGTCAAATTAATGCGAGCTGAACAAGCCAACAAACACGGGAGCAAAGCTTCTAAGATAGCAAGTTGTTAAATGCTTAACTTTTTTTATTTCGGTAATTTATTTATTATTTTCCAGAACCCTCACAGAATAAGGACGAATGGTATCAGATATTGCTGGGACACTCGAGGATTTAGTTCTGAGTACTAAGAGTTTTTCGCGACGCTTCAACAGGATTTCTAAATTAAATGTCTCAAAGAGATAAAGGTATAAATTAAATGTAAATTAAAATTATAGGTAATTAAATTAAAGGTATGTCATACGGTAGGCTACTTTAGGGGACTTTGAAACTGCAAATCGGGCTCTTGGCAAGATATTCTGCTGGAAAATAGAAAAATCGTTCCAGCCTTGACGGCAAAAAGCCAGGATTCGTGAAGTCATGTAGGAACTATGGTAAGTAGGGTGGAACACCCTCTAGAGCTATAGTTCAGACCAACCACTCCGGTAAACGAGATGTAACGCTCGTTGGCGAAACTAAGCGTGTAAAAAACTATCAAAACTCTTACCAGGATCTTTGACGCTCAAAGAAGAAGTGGAATACCTACGTTTTGGACGTCGACGATAGCTCCATAGTCCAGAAGTATCCGAACCATCTCAGCATCTTTTCTTCTCGCTGCCATGTGCAACGGCGAATCCATGGATGGCCCCACTTCCTTCGTCACTTGGAACTCCGAACTGCTCATTAAAAGTTCCTTAACGACGTTGTAATTACCGTTTTCAATCGCTAGGTGTAAAGGTAGAAGGCCGTCCTGAAATACGGAATCAGTAGTCTAGCGCCGTCAGGACAGACGATCAGGGTTGGGCAATCACGGATTCCCGGAACGGCAACAGCGATCGACCCCATCATGACGACCAACGGTACGGCATCGCCGGTAGGTGATGTGACGCAAGTTTTTGAACCCCCCTGACCCCGCCCCCCCCCCCTCCCCCCGAAGCACTCACCAAGAAGGCTCTCCACTAGCCTCTTCCCGGGTGGGAGAAACGCCAAGGAGGACAACGCATAACTCGGCTCGCCTGCGTCAATCCCAACTTTAACGGCGCTTTTTGTGGGAAAATTGTTAATTCTTGTCGGTATAATCTGGGCTTATCCCCACCCCCCACACACGAAAATGGGCTAGTTTCGCCACTGTAATTTGTGTATCAAGCCCAACCAAAGGAGGATTCCGCCGTTTTGGAAGAAGATGGGACAAGAATTTGCTCTAACTAACACAGGAATGGACCCAAGACCGCCAGAGATGGAACCCAACAGTGGAACAACTTTTGGACGCTACACTGTCAGAAGCTTCGTAACAGACAACATAAGGATGGGCAGTTTCAACAGACAAAAACTCAACAGACACCACTTGGGTTATAGCGGTAATGAGGGTTTTGTGTGTGCGTGGGTGGCGCGAGTGGCGGCGTAGTGGTGTTGTGTCGGTCTCTATGTCAAGCGTCGAACTATCTCTATGTACATAGCGAAGTCTAGTTTTTAACGGAAGAGACGTAAGTTACAGCATGAATCATACCTTGAGTTAAACCTTGATTCATGCTAACTTCAAGCGCTGAACTATGTTCCTAGCTATTAATGGCACAAGTGATTGACCCAGAGCTAAATTCAAGAGACAACATGAGCACTAAATATAGCATGAATCACGCCTATATTCAAGCCTGGATATGCAATCTTCACTTGTGCGAATTGGAGTATGTAAGCTCTTTCCAGTCTTAGCGCTGGGTCATTCGTCATTCGTCATTCGCTATTCGTCATTCGTTATTCGTCATTCGTTATTCGTCATTCGTCATTCGTCATTCGTCATTCTTTATTCGTCTACGTTACTTACCAGTCAGTCATTATTTAGACTGTCGTTATTATCAACAGTGATTGTATTTACCCGGATTGGGATTTACATTATACAGAGTAAGTCTGAAATAAAACTATTTGTATGTTAACGTAAAGCCTAGTTCCACTACCACCCTTACTTACCCGCCGCCTTACACGCTCCATCCCCGTATAAGAGTGGGGTCCTTTACCTTCGGTGGTGGAGATATACACAGCACAGGTTGATTTATAAAGAAAGCTTATTTTACCTTAAGCTGTATTTCCACTCCTATGCTGAAAGGCTTAACAATAATCCTCTGGGTACATGGACGCTAGACTACACGGACTACACTGTCAGAAGTTTCATAACAGACTGCGCATAACACTTTCAAGAATAACACCTTTTCACTTAGAAATAAAGTGTTATGACCAATTAAATTTACATTATTTCGTGCCTAGATCTTCAACAACACCTTCAATTGGTAAAAATACTAACGGGAACGAAAGAAACATAACATATAACATCCAAAAGTGTTATCTGTTGAAACCGCGCATCCTGCTGTTTTCGTTATGTAACTTCTGACAGTGTAGTATTTTTACCTATTGAAGGTGTTGTTGGAGATCTGGGCACGTAATAGTATAAACTTAATTGGTCATAACACTTTTTTTCTAAGTGAAAAGGTGTTATTCTTGAAAGTGTTATGCGCAATCTGTTATGAAACTTCTGACAGTGTTATTGTCATGTTGTCGGAAAACTCAGAAGATACTTTTTGGCGTTTTTTCGGTTCTTGCTGATGGTAGCCGTTATTATGCATAACATTCTGAAACACAACAAATAACATAGGAAGTGTTATCTGTTACGCATTATCTGTTGAAACCGCGCATCCTCGTGTTATCTGTTATGAAACTTCTGACAGTGCGCTAACTTTCTATATCGAGATTATAGTAATAGTTGTGTTTTTGCAGATACCATGGTGTCTGATACCACGGGGTAAAGTCGTTTTCGCAGTTACCGTGGTATCTAATACCACGGTCAAAATACGTTTTTGCAGTTATCGTGGTATCTGATATTCTGATATTCAGATACCACGGTTCCGACCGCAGTAACTGATCGTAGTATCTGACAAGTTATCTCACTTTCATGATATTTCGTCAAATTGGTGGGAAAGAAGGTAGCTGGAAAGATGTAGCTGGATATCAGTTTTTCTTTTCGGATGACTTCGATAAGTGCAATTTTGGCAACAGTCGTTTTTGCAGAGCAGCCGTGTCTGAGATACCACGGTAACTGCAAAAACGACTAACTGCAGATCCAGTTAACGTGGTATCAGATACCATGGTATCTGCAAAAACGCAACTAATGCAACTGACCACGGGTCGGGTCATAGGATGATATGCATTACATTCCTATTCGAGAAAAGTTATAAATTTTTAACTTTCCTTGAACAGGTATGTATAGCTTTTATTTGTTATTTTATTAGTTTCGTTATTTTGGCGGACCGAAAGAGTTATTAAAATAAAATGAAAGCAGCACTGTCAGAGGTTTCATAACAGATTGCACGAGGATGCGCGGCTTCAACAGATAATGCGTAACAGATAACACTTTGGATGTTATCTGTTGTGTTTCAAAATGTTATGCATAATAAGCGTTACCATCAGGAAGAACCGAAAAACCGCCAAAAAAGTATCTGCTGAGTTTTCCGACATCATGACGATAAGGAATAAAGTCAGTAGATGCTTTTTTGGCGCTTCCTAACAAAGCTTTTCATGCATAACATTTCATGCATAACGTTTTCAAACACAACAGATAACATCCGAAGTGTTATCTGATACGCATTATCAGTTGAAACCGCGCATCCTCGTGTTATCTGTTATGAAACTTCTGACAGTGAGACAGCTATTATATTCGCAAGCAATAACTTAGAAGATTTACAAGATGGTGTCTAAAACTCACAAATATTCCACTGCCAATAATTCAAAGATGATTCATGGTGCTAATTTAAGGAATTTAGGAATCTCGGCGTCGTCGAATTGTGAAGATAGAAAGGCAGGCGATGCGCGAGAGAACTCTGTCTTTAACGACTGAAGGAAGCGAATGGATGTGCAGTACTGTCATCATTATGACAGTTTTGTTTGAAGCGTCTTCTGCGTTTTCTCCGCATCACGGTCTTGTCCGTTTGTTTGAAGTGTAATCTGTTCGATTTCTAATTTAAGTTGTGTTTCTTTCTTTTCTCTATGTACTCCACTATTTCTATTTTGTAGAAGTGGGTAAATAAAAAGATTCATTCATTCATACTATTACTGGTAAAAGTAAAAGTTACAGGTATATATGGGGCCGAACTAACGAGCTAGTGTCCCTGCCGGCCCCCCGTGATCGATTATAATGTAATGAAGTATTTTTTTAATTGAAGAACCTGAATCTAAAAAGGAAAGGTGAGTGGCAGGTTGGTTTTAAGCAGCAATAGCGTACTTTGAGACGTTCTTGCAACTTCTTTTTTTTTTTTTTTTAGCAACTGTAGACATAATATTTACTTACCGCGTTTGCGCGAAGTTTGAACTCTTTTGACTGATGAAGAATCAACTTCACAATATTTAGGGACGGACCGGCTTGTCTCGAGGCGGCAGTGTGAAGGATAGTCTGGCCCTGAAAAACACAAAAGTTATCTTGCACGCAACCCTTTTGCTCGAACATTTCATGACTTTGACCAATTGTTGAAAGTAGTCAGAGGAGGGGCGACAGAGCGAGATAAAAAGTGTGAAAACTGAAGGGTTTTCGCGAGCTGGAAAGCAAAGTCAAGATCACTTTCCAATCGTGCTTGCGTTGCTTCGAACAGTTGCCGAGAGTTCCGCACCGCGCGTTTTACAAGCCGAAGCACATTTCTTGAAAAGTGATTCAAGAAAATTAGTGGAAAGCTCCGCGGAAAGCTGAATGCTTTCAGAGGTTTAGAAAGTGTGTAAAGAAAAAGGCAAGCGTGATTAAGGATGACTTTGTTGGAACATACGAGAGTGGAAGGAATATACACTGACCCGTATCTCAATTTCTTCATTCTAAGAAGTTTGGAATTCAAAATTTTTCGGCGGTTTCAGTTTCTATGTGTTTTCAATCCAGCGGGGAAGTGGAAAGGATTTCCAGAGATTTTTCTCTCAGTTTGCACGACGTGCTTTACTCGCTGGAAAGTGATTCTGGAATCTCGGAAAAACCCTCCTATGATGTTCCCAATTTCGCTCGAAACGACTACGGGGCCCACCCACGAATTTTACTTGATAGGCTACCATGACAAGAAGGATCATCACGCAACGTTTCAAGAAACAGCCTTAACCACTTCGTAATTTGTCGTCTCACACGAGCGGACAGACAGGCAGACGGTCGAAAATTTTAAAAGGTCAATTTTTTATTTTCTTTATTTTTAGTTTAAGTGTGACAGGCTATACTATTTCTTGTTAAGCCAAACTATTCTTTTGAGTTTTTAATAATATGAAGTAGTTTTGTTCTTTGTGTATTTATTATAAACCATTCTAAGTTTGTAAGCTGACATAGTAGTTAATCTTGGCTCAATAGTTATTTGGCCCAAAGACATGTGAGTACTAAACCAAATATAGCATTTAACACAAAGGTGCGCATTCGCTATGTTGAGTGTTGATTATTTTAAATAAGCCAGACATTAAGAATTATTACTTGTTTAAGTCAAAATGAACTTTCCATGCTTTTAAGAATAACATCTAGTTTCGTTCTTTGTGTATTTTATATGTTAAACTATTTCAAGTTTGTAAGTTGACATTTATCTTGAACTATTTATCTCGACTCGGTTAACATGTCACTAGGTCCCAAGCCATGATTTGTGTTGCGGTTTTGAATTAAACTAAACTAAGCATAACCTTTAACGCAAGGACAAGCATCCGCTTTATTGAATGTTGTCAAACTTTAGAGTAAGTTTACAAAATGGGAACCTGTTTTCGCCTCTTTGAGCGTGTTCCACCCTACTTACCATAGTTGCTAGGCAAGATGTCACGAATTCTGGCTTCTTGGCGTCAAGGCTGGAACGTATTTTTCTATTTCCACCAAAATATCGTGCCACGGGATAATCCGGCCAATCACAGAGATTCTTAGTTACCGGGCTTACTACGCTCCCGAGCGTGGTAAGCAAATAGTTACTCTTAGTTACTATTTCGAGGAGGCTGGAACGGTCAGCGTAGTAACTTTTCACGAGGTTGGAACGAAAATAGTAATTAATAGTTACCATTGATAGAAGTGTGGAACACGCTCTTTTTCTTATTCTAAGCGGTATCAAACTTACGTTCCATAAAACATTTATGTCAGCTTTCCTGCTAAAGAGTAGCCTGATGACATCTTCTCTCGAAGACGAAACTGCGAGGTGAATAACCGAGCATCCATCCTGAAAAAAAATGATGTCTTTCAAACAGAGTGTCGCTGTTACTCAGAAGATAAGGCACAATGCTGGTCGGCGCGAGTCCAGCTACTGAACCTTCAACGCATAATGTGAGAGACCTTACAGTCTAGAATTGGACATTTCCTGAGTTTCATTTCGCGCAAATTTCTACTATGACACAGAAAAACTGAATCTCAATACATACGCGGCTTTTCAGTGGCCCGTGATCATCTTGCGGGACGAAATAAAAATTCAGTTGACAAATCGGCTTACCGCAGTTAACCTTGATCGAAACACAAGCAAAGCCGTGAACTCTGTCGGGTCGAACGGGAGCTAGGACCCGACTGAAGCTCATGCCAATGAAACTCGTTTGATTTGGCATTTCTTTTTGTTTTAAGAGGTTCATTTTTTTAATTTTCTCGAAAGACGGATGATTTTGTGTTTTTTGCCCTTTGGTTGCATAACCCAGGGGCGTCACGACTGGGGGGGGACGCCCCCCCCCCCCCAATGCTGTCGGCCAGTCGGTAAAAAACAACCGAGTCTGCGCGAAGCGCCGCGATTTTTCGTCAAAACAGTTGATTTTTTTCATGATAACAGTCGTTTTTTCTGAAAATTGGTCGATTTTTCGTCAAAATAGTCGTTTTTTCTGAAAATCAGTGGATTTTTCTGAAAATCAGTCCATTTTTTTTTAAAATGTCATTTTTGTTGTTGAAAACAGTCGTTTTTCTGCAGAAAAAGTCGGTAAAAATTTACAGCCAGTCGGTAAATGCCTCGTCCCCCCCCCCGAACATTTTGGCTAGTAACGCCTCTGGCATAACCTGTCACCAGATTTTCCTCCGAGTCAACTCCTTTAAGGCAGTTGATTAACCACTAAAACAATGTTTCTCAGCCGTTGGTCAAAAGCGACTGTTTGATCAATAAATGATTCCAGGTCATAAACACAGGAATTAGGTGCTAATAAATTGATCTGTCTGCTGCTGCTCGCTCTGTGGTCAACAGTGTCGTGAAGCTAATGAATGGAGAGACAGTAACTAATGGAAGTCGGTCGAAAAATTCACGATTCTGCGGTCGCACTACCTATTTCTGAGGAACGTAACTAAAAGAAAAAAGAAACATGGATATTAAAGATCTATTAAACAAGTGCACAAGCGCTCAGACGTGGAGTGTGAAAGTAAAATGTTCATCACATTTTATATACAAATAGCTTTAGAACCAAAATATTTCACATCCCCAATAACCAAACAAGTATTGAAATAGCCTAATTTGTAATCATCCGACTTTAAAAGCCTAAATGTAAAAAACCCGCAAGCATAATTCCAAAGAAATGTTAAAGATCTTGCACGAATAGCGTGAGTTCCAACAATGGTCTGCCAGCCAGTCCCACCCTTTAAACCTCTTATTTCCATTAGCAAGGTAATAACAAGTGCAATAAACCAAATCTTAGCAGCCTAATATCTCCTTTGTCATAATTCATTAAGAACGACATATCGTCGATCAAGTGACAAAACAGTCCAGGTTTTCAAACTAAAATTCAAATTAAGGGGCAAACAAAATATTTTTAAACAGCAAATGTAATAGTCGATTATGGGGTAAGAAGACATGCTGAAGACGATGGTGAAAACCATTTTCTCGCCGGACAAGTAGTTCGTACAGAATCCGGCAAAAGCCGGAAAGTTTGTTAAAAGTAAAATTTTATTAGATGTTGATTAGATGTTCAATTTAGGGGTAAGAAGTCATGCTAAAGACTTATGTGAAAATCATTTTTTACTAGGACAAGTAGTTCGTCCGGAATCCGGCCAAAACTGGAAAATTTGTTAAAAGTAAAAGTTTTATTTGTAGTTGATTAGATATACGATTTAGGGGTAAGAAGAGATGCTGAATCCATATATGACAATCATTTCTTACCCGGACATATAGTTCGCCCGGAATCCGGCCGGAACCGGAAAATTTCTTATAAATTAAATTTTTATTTGAAGTTGATTAGATGGTCGATACTGGGGAAAGAAGATACGCTGAATTCGTTTTTTAGCTTTATAGGGGTATACACGAATGCTGAATCCATACTGAACTTGGTTTTCTCAGATGACCTTTGGTCTTGTTCTACTCTTCCTGGCAATGCTTGTTATTCATAACGTTTGCAACATCATAACAGATAACATCCCGTGTGTTGTCTGTTGAAACTGCACATCCTTGTGTTATCTGTAAATACTTTTGAGCCCCAGATTACTTGGAAAAATATAAACAACCAATGGATAAAAATGGAAACGTCAGTTTCCGGGGAACCTTGCCATGACGGGCCGAAATATCGCTGCCACAGCTGACTCTTCCGTTTTAGTCCATTCTTGCAGTGTAGGGAGTAAACAGGCTTTCACCTTGCCTCAGTTCCATATATACTGCCTAACTCTCCCTCTGCTTGCCTCATTGCACTTGACTTTAGCTCCGCTTAGAGATGAAGGAGAAATGCGGGGAAAGATATTCGGTGAGTGTGGGATGCACCACACATTCACTAGCTTCAGATTCCTACTCGAAAGTGGCTAATCCGTTTGCTAACCATCTGGATGCGAATTGGTGACGCGTGATTCTTAATTTCCTCCCGTGAGCAGAATGAACCATCACTAAATATTCAGCCATATAATATTTGTGTTTTTTCTTAAAGATTAGCCGAAAATGGCGGAGATCTACAGTCTGCTTGCGCATCAGTTGTTCACTTCGACCGGAAAACCCAATAAAAAAGCGTTACTTCGTTTGTCCGTTCTCCATAGCTAATTGATTTCATCGTATCAACTGAGTATTACGGATTTATCTTACTTCTATGTGCTCCTACAGCTACCCCTACGCTTGAAATATTTAGCAAATAAAAAGATACCTAAGCTATTACCTAAAAAAATAATCTCCGCGTCTGGGTTAATTTTGGGTTGTCGTGCAAGCAGCGCAGGCGCTGTGCGTTGTTACTAGAGCTCCGGGTGAGAATTTACAGAATCACTTAGACTAGACAAAATATTTCAGTGTATTCAAATATTTTGCAAGAATATTTCACGCCTCGACTAAAACCAGGAAGGGAAGGGAACGCGAGAAAAGCAGGAAGGCATACTAAAACCAGGAAGGCCATACTAAAACGAGGAAGGGCATACAAAAACGAGGAAGGAATTCAAGGCTGCGAAAAAATGGAACGCTGCACCGTTCCCTTCCTCTGTTTAGTATTCTTCGAGGGGTCGGCAAGGTCCTCGTTTTAGTATCCTGGCATGGGTAGGCATTAAGTTCAGTGAGGGGTCAGCAACTATCAAAATTGTAATTCACCTTTTCATTTCTAGTTCAGACGGATACTACAGGATATCAAAACGAGGAAGGGATGGTGAAATTGAATTTGGAAAGTTTCCGACCCCTCATAGAATACTAAACAGAGGACGGGAACGGTGCGGCTTTCCAGTTTTGAATTCTGGCGACAGCCTTCCTCGTTTTAGTATGCCCTTCCTGGTTTTAGTATGCCTTCCTGCTTTTCTCGCGTTCCCTTCCCTTCCTGGTTTTAGTCGATCCCTGAAATCTTGGCTGGTATTAAGGTGAACCCACAGTAGTGGGTAAAGTGTAGAATTTTATTGCAACGGAAATAGTACCAGAGTTGAAGAAAGTGCCAGACATGCCAGTGGCATACAAAAATGGCACTTAGTTAAAGTTTAACCGAAAAGGGCTGAGATAGGACAAATATAGTTACCCATCACTTATTCACGGCTTGAAGACCCGATGAATATACGTTTCTTCGTTGCTCCGCTGACGAATAATCAATTTTAGAGGAATTTCCCTGTCGGATTTATGGTACCTCTAAGCGCTCATACTTGTGTTAAATACTTAGCGAAAACGAGTGATCACTGACCACTGAAAAGCCGCGTTTGTACTGAGGTTCAAATTTTTCGCGTCATAGTAGAATTTTGCACTGTGAGAACGACGGTAGGTATTCTGAACGTCATAATACTGAAAAAAAGCAAATAGTGAAACATAAAAAAAACTTGACACAATCTAAATAACGGATTTGGTTTTGAAACCAAATCCATTATCCAAATCCGAATCCAGCAATTTGGAATCCAATCCCGAATCTGGAATCCAAATCCGTTAACTGAAAAGTTATTTTTCAGCTAACTTTACGAAAATGATTTTTACAAACAGATAATAAAATACTAGCCTAAGGCAATAAAAACTGCACAAAAACAAACAAATAATCACACAAATAATTCTAATTTTTCACGAAAATATCGGACAAGGAAGCCTACATACATTAGAAAAAAAGAGTTCTAATCTGGCAACGAATCAAAACAATTACAAATAAAATTAAAGAGTGGAAATATAATTGTTGTTGATCATGTTACTTTTTTGGGAGTCATCTTAAAAAAAAATCTTTCGTCTGATTATCTCATATTTCAGGCAACGAGTTCCAAATTCTGTTGCCCGTATGGCGAATTGATAAGCTAGATGTTGTAGAAGGACATAGACAAGTAGAAAGATTATAGCCTACCGTTTTCTTATACCCACGAAATTGACTATTCATACAAAAAAGGTTTTAAAAACAGCAGGTATAGAGTCTTCTATTAGGTACAGACAAATATACATCGCAATATTTAAATCGCGAATCTGACGAACATTTAGAGCGTGTTCCAGCCTATTTACCGTAGTTACTACGCATGACGTCACGAATTCTGGCTTTTTGCCGTCAAGGCTGGGCCGATTTTTCTATTTTCCAGCAGAATATCATGCCACGGGTGAATCCGACCAACCATAATACAGAGATGCGTAGTTACTACGCTCCCGAGCATGGAAAGCAAATAGTTACTATTAGTTACTGTTTCGAGAAGGCTAGAGCGGTCAGCGTAGTAGCTTTTTACGAGGCTGGAACGAGAATAGTAACTAATAGTTACTCAAATTCTAATTCAAATTTAAATATTTTACTGACCTCCAAGATCGGAGAGTATAAAATTAAATAAATGCAAACAAATTGGCCCAACGTATAATACTACAAAAAACAATCTGGCCAAATAATACTATTGTCAGAAGGGTGGAACACGCTCTTAGTAGGTCTAGGGTAGGTCTCAATCAAGCAGAAGATGAAGATTGAATTAGGACATGTAGGTTTTAGCGTTCTTCACTTCTGCACGCTCGAGCGCTACCGTAATTACAATCTTGTCGGCTGAACAGCCGAGCGTGCCAAGAAAGCGTGATGGATCGCTGACAGGTCCAGTGTTTTACCGGTCGATCGGTGACGGATTGAATCGAGCGTCAGTCAACAGGCGGTCCTTCGTTTACTAATTTTCGCACTTCAGTCTCTCATCGTGAGATCACTCTTAAGGGCTTTCAAACAAGAGTTTGAATAACTTTTCCTATCGCTCCCAGAAGAGCACAAGAGATCTAAACAGTTTAAAAGGCAAAAAGATACGACGGCGGTGAGAGATAGGTTTCTAGTCTTTTTTTTTTAAATAAAGTGGTAACAATTACTGAATAGATGGCAGGCAAACTTAAAATCGCGTTTCTGTTTACGATTCTGTCACACAGTCTCGCACGATGCTCTTACGAGCTGTTCGCTAAAACAGCAGAAATGCATATATAATAAAAAGGTTCGCTGAAGAGAGTATAGCTCCAGTTTCCAACCATGGACATAGCCTACAGCTGCTGCATTCCAGTTCAAATCGGGAAAAAGAATACCAAAGGTGTCGATGGGATCCCAAAAATCCAACATTTGACAAGACAATTGGGTCTTGTCTTCGCCAGATCCACTCTTCGCCAGGCTAATCATCAGAGAAAACCAATTTCAGATATATCTCTATAAACCATATCTATTTTGACGATACTGAACGAAACTTCCTGCTTTACTTCTGCCAAATTTGTGGTTTCGCCCGAATTCCGAGCGAACTACTGGTCCAGCAAAAAAAGAAAATTCAGAAACGACTCCTTGTATCTCCTTAAAGAACATCTAATCAACTTTAAATAAAACTTCGACTTAAAAAAAAAAAATCCGGTTACAACCAAAAATTATATGTCCGGGAAAAAATGATTGACATATACAGACTCACCGTCTCTTCTTACCCCTAAATCTGTCATCTAATCAAACTTCAGATACAACTTTTGCTTTTAACATATTTTCCAGTTTTGGCCGGATTCCAGGCTAACTAGTTGTCCGGCGAGAAAATGGTTTTCACCATCGTGTTCAGCATGTCTTCTTACCCCTAAATCAAACATTTAATCAACTTCAAATGGAACTTTTACTCTTAACCAACTTTCCGTTTTTTGCCGGATTCCGGTTCAGTTGTCTATGTTCAGCATGTCTTCTTACCCTGATATCGAACATTCAGTCAACTTCAAATGAAACTTTTACTTTTAACCAACTTTCCGGGTTTTTGCCGGATTTCGGACGAACTACTTGTCCGGCGAGAAAATGGTTTTCATCATCGTGCTCAGCATGTCTTCTTACCCCTAAATCAAACATTAAATCAGTTTCAAATGGAACTTTTACTTTTAACCAACTTTCCGGTTTTTCCGGATTCCGGACGAACTACTTGTCCGGCGAGAAAATGAGATTCCGGGCGAACTACTTGTCCGTTTACAAAATGGTTTTCACCATCGTGCTCAGCATGTCTTCTTACCCCATAATCGACTATCACATTGGCTGTTTACAAATATTTTGTTTGCCCCTTAATTTGAGCCCCATCCCCCACCCCCAAATGTAGGGCTACAAAGCCCGTCTACGAACTAGACCTTACCCTTGATCCAAACAATCGTCACACCAAGTTTCATCAAAATATCTCATTCCCTTAGAGAGTTATCGTGCTTAAAGACGGACGGACAGACGGACGGACGGACGGACAGACGGACGGACGGACGGACAGACGGACGGACGTCAAACTTTTGCGATGTCATAGGTATCCCTCCACTTACGTTTTGGGATCCCAAAAACAGAGCAGCTCCTACGTATTGATTCTCGCAATGTCTCTCCACTGTTAAAGCACCTGTTGTGCACAATTTTGACATAGCACCGACAACAAGCGTGGTCTCTGATTGGTTTGCACAGACCGTTCCCCCGATGAACCAACCACGAACGACGCGAGAGGCGAGGCTCTATAGGAGCACGAAAAAAAAATATGATACTTTCAACATTCCCCGAATGTTTGGTGACAGACTGGCTAATGAATGAATGAATGAATACGTTTATTATCCATCTTTACATAAAATGTCACTGATGGAGTATAAAAAAAAAGAAATATTGAAAATGGAGCAATGAACAGCAAGCAAGATACAATTTTAACTTGGCAACACATAATTCAAAAAAGAGAGGACAAAATAAAATAATAACAATAGACTATTTCTGTAACTACTGTTTAATTGCTGGATAGAGGCTGTTTAGAGGGTCGAGGGAGCAACGCAAGCAACTAAAGGGTGTACTGGAAAGTTAGGCTCACCATTGTTTTGGCGTTTATGTCACAGCCTAGTTCCAGAAATCGTTCCATGTATGGTAGCCGGTTCTCTCGTACAGCGTACATGAGCGGTGTGAATCCATTAACCTAGACGCATAATGATGATCAAGTCAAAAATACGCCAGTGAACCTCGGGAAGAAGGGGAAACGTCCCCCGAACGATGACTGAAATTCTTTGTCAACCAATGAACGTCATTCACTGGGAAAGCTGTGGGACGCTTCCGCTAGGTGTATGGCGATTCCTTATCGGCATCAAAGAGTATTCCCACACCGGCCACCGGCCGAGGCGTGATGGCTAACTATAAATGGTCGTCACAGCAAGAGAAATCGAGAATTAATCTCAGTTCAGTGTAGACTGCCATTCAACGACTAATTACAAGACGTCGTACGTATGATAGTAATACATTCTACTTTAGTAGTATTTCCATCCCTTGTCGTTCCCGAGATTCTGCACGTCTTAAGTATATCCTATCTTCTCATTAGCATAACACTGATCATCACGCTTGCCACGTTTGCTCTCTTTCCGTGACGTGGCAGGGTCCCGATCATTTGTCTCCGAGAAGTTTCGAAGACCAGCTATGCAAACTTTGCCGAGTTTTCCATCTAAGGCAGGGACATGGTAAGAAGCTAAAAACAGCCGTAACTTTCAAAAACCATAAATAAGTTTTAAAGTAGTCAACTATCTCATAACATCTTAGCAGAAGCATTATATAGTGCGAGGTGTTATTTAATCATTCTGCACAGGCTAATGATTAAAATAAAAGTGCATTTCTCCTTCACGAACTTCGACCTATTTCACCAATTAAAAGAGTAACAGACTAAGATTAGAAGTTGTAAAGAGAACAAGATTTGTTCGAGGTAAAAACGGAAATAGTAGGTACAACCATGGGCGTCACGATTGGGGGGAGGGGAGGGGGGACGCCCCCCCCCCCAATGTTATCAGCCATTCGGTAAAAAATAACCGCGCCGCAATTTTTTCGTCAACAGCTGATTGTTTTCGTGAAAACAGTCGGTTTTTATGGCACTTGCAGCCTCTGGTTATGGCACTTGCAGCCTCTGGCTCAAGTGCCATATACCGATCATAATTCCGTCTGTCGGTCTGTCGGTCGGTCCGAGTTTTTTGTCCCACTTATCCGAGTTAGGGTACTTCCAGATGTGCTGGGACAATTAAACTTGGCAGGCATATCAGGGACCCGACCAAACTAACCTGGAAATAATCAGTTTCCCGATGCGACCATATGCGGGGGAGTGCGGGGCACTGGAAACTTGAAAACTTAGGGCATTTTGTCACTTTTTTCCGAGTTAGGGTACTTCTAGATGAGCTAGGACAATGAAACTTGGCAGGAATATCAGGGACCCAACCAAACGAACCTGGAAATAATCAGTTTCCCGATCCGACCATATGCGGGGGAGTGGGGGCGCTCGAAACTTGAAAATTTAGGGCATTTTGTCACACTTTTTCGAGTTAGGGTACTTCCAGATGAGCTAGGACAATGAAACTTGGCAGGAATATCAGGGACCTGACCAAAGTAACCTGGAAATAATAAGTCTCCCGATCCGACCATATGCGGGGGAGTTGGGGCGCTGGAAACTTGAAAATTTAGGGCATTTTGTCACACTTTTCGAGTGAGGGTACTTCCAGATGAGCTAGGACAATGAAACTTGGCAGGCATATCAGAGACCCGACCAAACAAACTTAGAAATAATCAGTTTTCTGATTCGACCATTTTTTTTGGGGGGGGGGGGGGCGGTGGAGGGCAGGGGAATCCGGGAAATTGAGAAGTGTGTAACTTTCGAACGGATGATCGGATTGTAATGAAACTTCATAACTGAATAGAATATATATCTGTAATGTCCCGTTTAAAGTCTTGACCGGATTCGGTAGTCAGGGGGGAGTTGGGGGGGGGGGGAGACCGGAAATTTCAAGAAACGGTTAGAATGGTGAAACTTGCTGGGAAGAACAAGCATCTGCTCTAGATAAGTCCTTTAGACCATTGTACTGGATCCGGACACTTATGGGGGGGGGGGGGTCCCCGGATTCCGGTGATGGTGGTTTTGGGGATTTTCACGATGAAACTTGGCAGGCATTTCAGGGACCCAATCAAACTGACTTCAAAATAAAAATTCTGTCGATCAGATAATGGTGGGGGGAGTGGAGGGAGGGGAATCCGAAATTTTCAGTCATGCGTAATTTTGAAATGGGTGATCGGATTCGAGTGAAATTTAAGAATTGAACAGAGCACATTTCTCTGATGATTTTTGTCATATCCGGATCGGATCCGGCAACTATTGGGGGGGGGGGGGGATATACGTGATCCGTTTAGAATGGAGGGATCGGGATGGAACTTTGTGGGAAGAACAAACAGATGCTCTAGTATTCATTTGCTGAATCGGATTGGCTACGTGCACCGCGGGGGAGCTGGGGGGGGGGGGGGGGGGGGTGGACCGGAAATCTCGAGAAACGGTTAGAATGATGGTATCGGAATGAAACTTGCTGGGAAGAACAAACATCTGGTCCATGTAAATCTTTTACATAATTTGACTGGATACGGACACTTGAGGGGGGAGGAGGAGGGGGTTTCCCGGAATTCCGTTTTTCGGGGGATTTTCACGACGAAACTTGGAAGGCATATCACGGACCCGGTCAAACTGACTTGGAATAAAAAAAAATCCTCGATATGATAATTTTGGGGGGGGGGGGAGTTGAGGGAGGGGAATCCGGAATATTGAGTCATGCGTAACTTTGGAACGGGTGATCGGATTCGAGTGAAATTTAATAATTAAACAGAGGACATTTTTCTCTGGTGACCTTTTTCCTTTCCGGACCGAATCCGGCAATTATTGGGGGGAGGGCGGAAAATACTTGACCCGCTTAGACTGGTGTGATCTGGATCGAACTTCGTGGGAATGACAAACAGATGCTCTGGATTAATCATTTATAGAACCGGATTGGCTCCGGTTATTGTGGGTGGAGTTGGAGGGGGGGGGGTCTGGGATTCCGGTGATCGCGCGTTAAGGTACTTCCAGATGTGCTAGGACGATGAAACTTCGCTGGAATATTGGAGACTCAAGAACATTTGCTTAGAAATTGCTACTTCCCAAATCCGATTATTCCTTAAAGTACCAATCTTGACCGCAAAGTAAAAACAATACTTTTAAGCAATATATGCATTTTCGTGATGCCCATCAGCCCATTAGCAGTTTTGCCTCAAGTGTTTTGCTTACAAATGAAGTTCCAGCTCCCTTAGAGTGCGCATCTCAACCGCAAAGTCGAAACTTACTTTTGATCAATCAAATCATCTTGACCCATGCAAGTGCCATATGAGCTTACAGCTCTTGTTCTGAAAATCAGTTGTTTTTTGTCAAAATAGTCGATTTTTCTGAAATTCAGTTGATTTTTTTTTCAAACAGTCGGTTTTACTGAAAATCAGATGATTTTTTGTAGGCTAATATCAGTCGGTTTTTCTGAAAATCCGTCGACTTTTTTTCAAAACTTCCATTTTTTTCTTGAAAACAGTCGTTTTTCTGCAAAAATAGTCGGTAAAATTACCAGGCAGTTGGTAAATGCCTTGCCCCCCCCCCCCCAAAAAAAAAAAAATCATTTTCGCTAGTAACGCCTCTGGGTACCACACTTCTGACACTGAGACGAGGAGGAAGGAATTTATTAAAGAAAAAGTGCGAGTTCCAGAGGCTAATTTTGCGCATTTCACTTACAATCATAGATTTCTTATTAGTTTACTATGCCCTTCCTGATATTCGACAAACCTCAACATGGGCCTATCCTAAAGTCAGGCATTCTTGGTAGGCTGGGGCAAGTTCAGTACCGACAAAAGAACACCGCTCGAGAACTACTCACGGAAAAGGATGCTGAAAACTATCTACGCCAATTGCTCTAATACTTCAAATACAGTGAAATGAGAATGACAAACGATAGTTACCTCATCCACAGCTCCAGATAAGGGCTGAGGTATTCCAAGACTGTCTAATGATTTAAGTACAGCTTCGATTGAAGACCATTCTCCCCTGGAGGAGTAAAGCAGCACTCGACGAGTCAGCGTGGTGCGGTGGTCCGGTGACTTCGATTCACCTTATCAGAGAAAGAGATTGAATTTCCAAGACCATGATAGATATAAAAAAGGTGATAAACAAGCCGAGTCGGCATAGGATGATGTTTTTACACGGTTGTACATCTACTACGTTGCTGGTTGTCCAGATGGGCCATACCATATTATTTATTTATTAGATACAAGTAGTATTAATAAATTGCACCACAAGTCCGTAGGACTTTCTTTTTGCTCCGATAGGATATTAGTCATGTTATTTATTTTATTTTCAATGTTTCGGTTAAAAATAAAAACCTACCTACCTGCACAATCCTAACCTTCCCGAATTGTCTCTATTTCCTTGCTGTTACAGCTCTTTAGTAAGTATGCCCCTTTACAAAGATGATATTCGTCGACGTTAAAGTTTAACTGAAAAAGGCTGAGAAAGGACACTCAAGTTACCCATCACTCATTCATTAAAGAGGCATGAAGACCCGATGAAAATGCGTTACTTCGTTGCTTCACTATCCACGAACAATCGATTTCCATATAGTGGAATTTCCCAGTCAGATTTGTGGTACCTCTATGTGCTTGTACCCGTGTTATGCATGTCCAGAAACAGCCCGAGAAGGTTCGCAAGCGAAATTCGCATCACTATGGGGAAATCTACATGCGATGAGTCAAAATTTCGAAGCGAGGGAGGTAACTTGCACCCAGGGGCGTCCCAAGCCTTTCTTCATTGGGGGGGGGGGGGGTCGAACCTGGTATGTGCCGCAGGCGAAATCTTTTGGAAACACTCATGATCAAAGTGCCTTTTTCCGATCCCAAGGCTACCTATTAAACCACAGAGCTGCCTGACGAAAAAAGGGTCCATCCATTGTTAAATAGATATAAAGTACGTTTATTCTGAATTTACCTCAACAAAAATAGGCTAGTTTTCACGTCAGGAGACGTGCTTATTCCTGAAGTTCTGCAATCATTGAAGTATAAGTTAAGTAATGAATGGAAACCAGTTGAAGCTACCGTTAAATGACAAAGAACAAGAGCTAAATAAATGCCACTTAGCACAATAACTGGGTACAGTTACAGTAACTGGGGTGAACCAAATAATGAACTCGTACTACCGAAAAATGAACTAAAAAAATAAGGAGTAGATCGGAAGCGGAATAACGACCGAATTTGGGGGAATGGAATAAAACTCTCAGGAGAACCACCTAAAACAACCGAATGTGGTAAGTCTGGTAACAGATGCGGACCAAACAAAAATCAGGTGAATTACCGAATTCGGTAACGAACCAAATAAATCTGATTAATCACCGAATGTAATAGAACAGATACAGACTTCAGAAAAGTTCGGTGAACAGCCGAATTCGCTAACGAATGAGACCCAAAAAATACGTTAAATCACCGAATTTTACGTGGGGATGTACCGAATGCGGTGAAACTGACTCGGACTGAACAAAAGTTGGATGAATTGTCGAATTCAGTCACGAATCAGAACCAAATGAATCTGATTAATGACCGAATTATGAAGTGGACTGACCGAATGCGATAGAACAGATACGGACTTGAGAAAAGTCCAGTGAACAACCGAATTCGCTAACGAATGTGGCCAAATAAATACGTTAAATCAGCGAATTTACGTAGTGACATCCTGAATGCGGTGCAATTGACTCGGACTGAACAAAAGTTGGATTAATTACTAAATTCGATAAAGAATGGGAACCAATAAACACTTTAAATCGCCTAATTTGGAAATGTGGGTACAAAAGATTTTATAAAACAGGCATCACGGCTTCGCCGCGATGCCCGTTTTGACCGAATTTTCGCCTTCGGTGAAAATTTGACCGAATGCCCAAAACGTAGGGGGGGGCGCTGCCCCCCCCCCGTCGGGACGCTCCTGCTTGCACCTGACTGGGAAAATTGGACTGTGTATGCACTTACCTTGAAGCAGTACGAATAAACACATAAATAACTACATGGTCTGCACATTTATAGATGGCCTCAGAATCTCCAGTTTCATTTTACAACCAACTGTACTCGAATCTTGAGGTTATACTTCCGGCTCCTACCTAGCTCAATATAGCTAAATGCAGTAGACTGTTTTTGGGATCCGAAAACGTCAGTGACGAGATACCCATGCCTTTTCCTATGTCCGTTTGTCCGTTGGCCAGTCTGTTAGTACGATAACTATCGAAGGCGTTGAGGTATTTTCTTCAAATTTGGTGTGAAGAGTACACTTTTAGTTCGTAACTGGGGGGGGGGGGGGGGTAGGGAGGTTTCAAAATAGTCACCTTGAATATCAAGCTGATATTCGAGCTGATTTAGGGGTTAGAAGGCAAGGGCGTCACTATGGGGGGGGGGACTCCCCCCCCCCCCCCAAGGTCTTGAGAAAGTACTTTCGTCGGGCGGATTTTGTATGCTTTTTGTCAGGCGTCGGTCGGTCTTTTTATGCGCAAGAAATGAAATCCTGCAAACAATTGTCGGGCAAAACATTGAAGAAATCGAATTCTGCATGCTTTTGTCGTGCCCCGGTATTCTCGTCGGCACATCGGGTTGTTTTTATAAATAAGGAATCCAGAAGAGGTAAATTTTTAATGCTTTTGTCGGGCGTCGGTTGACTCGTCGGCACATCGGGTTCTACGTAGACATAAGAAATCAAATTCTGCAAACTTTGTCGGGCGCACTCGGGAAGTTCAAGTCTCGTCGGTACATCGGCTTCTGTCAACACGTAAAAAAAATAAAGTTCTTTACAGTCTTGTCGGGCAAAACACAGAAGAAATCGAATTCTGAATTCTTTTGTCGGGCGTCATTATTCTTGTCGGCACACAGGGTCTTTTTATACGTAAGAAATCGAATTCTGGAAACGTATGTCGGGGGCAAATTTTTCCGGAAAAAATTCAGATTTAAAAAAATATCGCCGGCTTTGCTTAGTTCAACTTGCTCTGGGTACAGTCGTTGGAAGCTTCGCTTTTTAGCGAAAGTTGAAACGAAAAGGCGAATATGTGAATTTAAATAAATGAATTTACATCAAAGTTAGCATTACACTTAGTTTTACAGAAAAGTTTTCTCTATTTGGAAGAATGGCGTATAATTTAGTTTTCGTTTTATAATAGAAATTCTTGGGGTTTGAAGCACGTTGAAAGCCGGAAACTGTATCGTACTATCGCTAAATCTTTCCGGAAAAAGGCAGATTTAAAAAATTTCGCCTGAGGCGCTTGGTTTAACTTGTCTTGGTACAGTCGTTGGAAGCTTCGCTTTTTAGCGAAAGTTAAAATGAAAAGTCGAATATGGAACTTTAATATACGAAATTATACCAAAGGAACAATCTCAAATCATGCATTACAGTTAGTTTTACACAAAATTTCGCCTGCGGCGCATTTTGTAGTAGGCCTATTCTCTATTTGGAAGAATGGGGTATAATTTAGTTTTCGTTTTAGAATAGAAACTTCTGTGGTTTGAAACACGTTAAAAGCCGGAAATTGTATGGTACTATAGCTAAATTTTTCCGGAAAAAGGCAGGTTTAAAAAATTTCGCCTGCGGCGCTTGGTTTAACTTGTCTAGGTACAGTCGTTGGGAGCTTCGCTTTTTAGCGAAAGCTAAAATGAAAAGCCGAATATTTGAAGTTAAGTATACGAAATTATAAAAAAGGAGTAATCTCAACTGATGCATTACAGTTAGCTTACACAAAATTTCGCCTGCGGCGTATTTTGTAGTATTCTGTTTTTGGAAGAACGGTGTTTCATTTAGTTGGCGTTTTAGATTGAAATTCGTGCGGGTCTTAAACACGTTAAAGTTCAAGTTCAAGTTTTTTTAAATTGTACACAAAAATACAAATACATGACACAAGCACTGTGGAGAACACGAATTCGAACATGCGGTGCTTGTTAAAAATTTACTATAATAACAACAACGTATCCTATAAATCCAACAATAATAATATAATATAACTTAATTTATCTAACCTGTATAATATCTTAATTTAAATGACCTGCCATCTACCAAATAAATAAATAAAAAATAGAAAACTACCCTCTTGCGAAAAATAAACAAAAATGAAAAACTATTTGACACAAGTAAGCGAGAATGCGTACAGCATAAACCAACCACACACGAAACAATCATTCAATTAACCATCCACACTCTAATAAACACATTCTTATACAATAAATTTCTTATACAATAAATTTCAAAAAGCTAGAACTTGTATGGTAGGCATAGCTAAGTTTTCCCGAAAAAAAGGCAGATTAAAAAAAATTCGCCTACGGCGCTTAGTTTAACTTGTTCTTGGTACATTCGCTGGAAGCTTCGCTTTTTCGCAAAAGTTAAAATGAAAAGCCAAATATGTGCACTTTAATATACAAAATTACATCAAAGGAATAATCTCAACTGATGCATTACAGTTAGTTTTACCCTGGTTCTATTCTGTGTTGGCGGGAAATGTCGGCACGGACGCCCCCCCCCCCCCAAAGCAAAGGCTAGTGACGCCCTGTTAGAAGGTATACTTTGGGAAAAAAAGCCCCAAAAGGAAGAAAGCAATTCTCTACGAAGAGCCAGAAATGTCACCATAACCTGACCATAACAAACGTTTTTGATCGGTTTACCCAGAATTTCAATCAAGTTTGAGGATTCGTTTGTGTGAAGTTTCTTGTTCTTCCCAAGGTTCACTGGTGTTTTTCGGGAACTTGGTCATATAGACAGGGGCGTCACTAGCCTTTTACCTTTGGGGGGAGGGGTCCAGTTTGTGCCGACGGACTAAAAACTGTGCCGACAAAACACTGCCATTGCCGCTTCGCGTCAACGGCGTACATTTCCCGCTAGCACAGAGTAGAACTAAGCGCCGCCGGCGAAATTTTATAATCTGCCTTTTTTCCTGAAAAATTCTGCTATATCTACTATACAACTTCTGGCTTTGAATCCCAAGAATTTTAATCCTAAAACGTCAGTCAAATGACACACCGTTCTTGCAAATAGAGAATACTACGAAATGCGCCGCAGGCGAAATTTTGTGTAAAACTAACCGTAATGCATCAGTTGAGATAATTCCTTTAAAATTCGTATATATAAATTCACATATTTGGCTCTTTCACTAAAAAGCGAGGGTTCCAGCTTTTAATGTGTTTTAACCCCCAAGAATTCCAATTCTAAAACGGCAACGAATGAAACAGTTCTTCCAAATAAAGAATACTATGAAATGCGACGCCGGCGAAATTTTTGAAACGCTGATGAGCAGAGCGCCTTTTCCCAAATAAAAGTAAGCTACCTGTGAAATCACAGATCTTTCCTCCAAAAAAGTAGTGGCCATCCACAGTAAATAGGCAAAAGTATAAATTGTTCTAAATTTTACTGCAAAAGAAGTAGTTACAAAAGAGCCCGATGACCCGACGAAACTTTAATTTTCGGTCTTCTTCTGACAAAACTTTGCATTCCATTTGATTTCTTGTGTGTAGAAGAATCTCTATTTCCCAACGAGACATAAACTTTCGTGACTGGCCCGACAAATGTTTGCAGAATTTGATTTCTCACGTACAGAAACAACCTGATCTGCCGACACGAATATCGATATTCAGAATTCGATTTCTTCTGTGCTTTGCCCGACAAAACAGTAAAAACTTTACTCCTTACGTGTAAATAGAAGCCGATATGACGACGAAACAGAGCTTTCGTGATGCGCACGATAAAGGTTTACAGAATTTGATTTCTTACGTGTAAAAATAACCTGAAGTGTCTACGAGACTTGAACTTCCCGGGTGCGCCCGACAAATTTTTGCAGAATTTGATTTCTTACGTAAGAACCCGATGTGCCGACGAGTCGACCGACGCCCGACAAAAGCATCCGAATTTTATTTCTTCTGCATTTCCTATGTATAAAAGAACCCGAAAGTCCCGACAAAAGCATACAATATTCGATTTCTTCTGCGTTTTGCCGGACAAATGCTTGCATAATTTAATTTCTTGCGTGCAAAAAGAACCCGATGTGCCAACGAGTCGACCGACGCCCGACAAAAGCATGCAAAATTGAATTTCTTCTGTGTTTGCCGGCACCGCGCCGACAAACTTGAAGCCCGACGAAAGTACTTTCTCAAGACCTTTGGGGGGGGGGAGTCCCCCACTCCCCCCACCCATAGTGACGCCCCTGCATATAGATTAGCCTATTACATAAAAGTCTATTACAAACTGCTAGTAGTCTTGGCAACAGAAACGGTAGGCTAGGTCTTAAGCTCAGAGAAGATATTTAATCACATTCCTGAGATTTAAACTAGAGCTTGCTATTTACCAGAAACTATATATACTATATACTATATATACTATTCATAAACTATCAACCAACACACAGTGCATTAAAAAAAAAAGTTCTACCCTACCAGGGGCATCACGACAATGTTGTCGGCCAGTCGGTAAAAAATATTGGAGTCGGCGCGAAGAGACGCGATTTTTCGCCAAAACAGTTGATTTTTTTTATTAAAACAGTCATTTTTTTCTGTAAATCAGTCGATTTTTCGTCAAAACAGTCGTTTTCTTCTGACAATCAGTCGATTTTTTTCGAAACTGTCGTTTTTTCTGCAAAAACAGTCGGTAAATTCCTTTCCCCCCCCCCCAAACATTTTGGCTAGTAACGCCTCTGTTAACCCTACTAACCTTCACTTCCAATGCTTGTCTGCTTTTTTAATCCTCCACTCTTTTGCAGGTTGTCTTCATAGTCGATGTTTTCTTCACTTTTCTGCGCCTTCAAAGGTATTCTCGTTGACATCTTTTTGGGTGAAGGCCCCTGGTTCACGGCAGGTCCTGTGTTCCCCTCCATATTCACTGACTACGAACCAGTTTCACAAATGGGGATAACAGCAAAATGGAAGAATGGGCAGAAGCAGAGTGATCTCGAACAACCTTCTTCAAAGCTGGGTATTAGGAATAATTTTTGCTATGTTGGCAATTGGGGTTTTAGGTTTAATAGGGGTATCTTGCTGGGGAAGTTTACTTAACTTTTGCTCACAGGATCTTTGGACAAAATGGTGAACTAAAACCCAAAGAAATACTCTTGATGACTATCTCTCATTGCTGATGCAAAATCTACGGCCTCTCCGGGTCCCTAGCGGAAAAAAGGAAGAAGTGGTATCACAGCTGCTCCCAAAGATCGCCGTGATTGCTTGACACAGGATTTGAGTCTTGAGTTTGAGTCGTTACGGAGACGCTTACTCCTTCTTCCTGACGATCACTGGCGTGTTTTGGACTTAGTCATATAGAGTATTAATTCACATGTTCTTAGGAAGCTTCAACTTGAAGTTCAAGAAATTTCTTCTTGAAGTTCAAGAAATAATACTTTGACTCAACAAAGTAGAGTTTTATCAAAGCAAATAGATGAAAATGGCAGCATCTAGTCACCCACAGTTAACCAAAATCCAGATAAGTATAGGCTGCCAAGAACTTCAGTCCAGCATCAAAAGCTACGCTACTTTCACAAAAACAGCATTTTTCTTAAGTCATCCTTGAACACGTGAAACGTGGCAACAAGCTAAAAGCTTAACGCCAAATGTAATAATAAAATAAATAAATTCAAAAGACTAACTGACTTAGCCAAGCACAGTTCAAAGTCAGATCACAAAACATGATATAGGAAGCAACGTCACTGAAATGTAATTTCAAATTCATTTATCTTTAACTTTAATTTCTCTTTCTGCAAAACCATCCGCACACGGCAGAAGCCGAATTTGAACTGATTTGAGAAACAGGCCGATCCTGTGAGAAGACAAGAAAGCTAGCATGCGGCATGCGCTAAACGAAAGAGTAATTATCCCGCTAGGTGGCACGGCGTTGGTCAGATTTTATGCGGTTTTCCGCGGCAAGTTTGTGTTTCTTAGTGTTTGCCGCGCAAACAGAATTGAGAACCCCGCGTAAACACGTTTTGTCTATTTTTGGCGGTAATTTCAATGTCTGAAACTAAGAATAAACCCAATTATCTCCATAAATAGAACTTCAGGCTCAAGTCCTTATCACTCTGTCTGTATTGTTTGTAAAACTGCAGCGGTAATTTCTTCTGTGGTAAAAAGAAGGAGGATTGAACGGGGAGGGGATTGGGAATTAGGGACGGATGTCGGTTGAGAGCGTTCAAGGAAGAAAGTAGATTTGAAGTGAGTTTAAGTACGTATTCGAAAAAAAAAAAAAGTTTGTTGGCAAATAGTTTTTGGTAATCAGTCAGTCTTGCATAGCCTACGTCACCTGTTGTCACATATTAAGACGGACTAATGGTACATAAATATGTTGAATGTTGAAGAATAAACAACTGAGCAATCAGATACTAGATGCGAGGGGTTGCTCACTCCCAAAATGGTTGTACAGTGGTGCCCAGCCGGTGCCCAGCGAGGGTGTACAGTGGTGCCCAGCGAGTGAGCAACCCCTCGACTAGATGAGACGCTTAACCGCACACTTCTCACACGCAGCTAGATCCCCGACATGGCTGAAGCTCAAACACCGACTCCAGAGTCAATTGAATAGAATCCAATCAACCGAGCTCGACGAGAAGCTTTAGGAAGAAACACCGTGGACAGAAGCCCAAAGATAGCGGGGTGAAGAAAATTAGCGTACCGCACGAAACAGTCCCAATCAGGTGCTGTAACATTTAAAGAACGTGCCTTAAGGACTTGAGTCCCGTAGGTTGAAACTGTGCATGGCTTCCGGTAAGAAAATGGTTGAGCGACCTATCCATGAGTATATACTTCCGCCACCGTTCAATGCTGCTCGCGAACGACCTGCAAGAGCGGCCTCAGTGGTGATCCCAAAACTCCAACACGTAAAATGTGATCATATACGGTATGAAAAGACGTTTGTACCGTCTTTCGTTAAAACTTTTAATCTCATTTAGTGTTTACTTTTATATATGACGTTGACATATCTATATATGAGTGTCTGCATATATATATGACGATTTCGACAAATCTGGATTTCACCACGATAGTTCGAAAAGAATAAAAGCGATATCCATCTATCTATCTACCTAGAATAATAACGCAACCTACTTCCATATCCACTCCATATATTTCTAAACCCAGAGACCCCAATTTCGTACGGTACATTCTGACCCCTCTGACAAAACCACGCTGATTTTCTCACTTGCCGTGTTTTGCTACCTTCGATGTGTATCACGCTATCGACGGTTGTCTGCGAGAAGTTTTTCCATCAGAAAAAACGGTTATGGAAATTGTTTCCCTGTTTTCGTTACAAGTCAACCGGTCTCGGAAAGGCTTAAAACAGCCAAAACCGTGGGTTATTTGTTGAAAGCACAGCCTAGTTTTATATTATTCAAATAATAAGAGTAAATAAGCTTCAATGAACAGGTTACCGTTCCCAGCATGGACATACAGTTGATGCAGTCCAGTTCAACTTCCCCAGAAGAAAAAAAAAATGATCAGCCCATAGGCATTAACCGTCACAATGGCACAAGAAAGCACACTTCCTACTGCACGCGGTCTTGACTAATATCCCCAACAAACTTTGCCTCTTGATTGGTTAGTAGAATCCGTAAACTCAGACTGAACCAATCCCAAGCGACGCGAGAGGCGAGGTTTTCTTGTGAAAAATCCCTCCATGTGAAGGTAAGATTCAGGCATGAAAACACCTGTGAAAGGACAATCGAATACAGGCGGACTGATGGTGGCGCTTTGTTATCGAGAACGAAAATAATGGAAACGTACATGGTTTCAGTTCTGCGTTGTAGGGAGTCTCAAAACGAAAGAGAGGACACAATTTGTCGACTTCGCTCCCTTTAAAATCATGCTCGAATCCGAACAAATTTTCAGTGTCATAAGTACCCCGTTCCAAAAACAGAAGTCAAACGGTTTGTCCAGCCCTTCAACTGAACTTTAAAGGAGTGAAACGATAAGACTGACAGAAGAGGAGAAACCATACTAGTCGGCAGGTATGATTATTGTAAGCACTACTGTGCCTTTTCGTTCTGAAAAATCCTAACAACAGCCAACATTATTGACAAATATCTGACAAAAGAATCAACCCTTTATGACTGCGAATCCGTCAGTTCCACCCGCTTATGAGTTATCCGGTGGGTCAGTCAGCAACCGATGGGTTAGCGGATACACCTTTTCTTTTGGAAAATTTGGCTGACAAAAAAAAAATCAAAGAAGGAAAAATTAGTGCTTGCTATTTAGCTTTTTTTAACGTTTTATTCATACACGAGCAAAATGTTTTTCTTTTTGTCTGATTCTCTTGTTAAAACCTATTCTGAGTTTGCAGAGGTAGGTGCTTCCGGATCATACAGGTGGATGGTTCCACTTTCGTTGTGATGAATATTAATACAAATTTCATAATTAACATTTTTCATAGTTGGGACAATACGTGATTTGGGGACAAGCAAATCTGTAAGAACGAAATTATTCATACAAGAGCCAATGTTTTTATGTGTGTCTGATTCTCTTGTCAAAACTTATTCTGAGCTTGCTCAGGTAGATGCCTCCCGATCACACCAGAGATGGTCCCACTTTCTTTGTGGTGAGTATTAATGTTAGCTTAACAAATATTAGAATTAGCTTTCTTCATAGTTGGGACAATATGGCATTTGGGGACCCGTAAATCCGTAAAAAACCACAACCTTTTGATTAGCGTTCGGTTCTCTGAGATTCTTCTGTCCTTTTCAAGACTTATGACATTTGGAACTTGTTTAACCTTTTGAGGCTTATAGAATCTCGTGGGTTGTATGCAGTTTTGAGGCTATTTTTTATGTTTTTAAAGACTGGTTACGCCATAGTCAGCTAAAAGGTCAATTGATTTTTAAGTCTGAAACAGGCAACGTGTCTTATTTCTAAGAGAGAGATAGTTGGACCTGAGAGATAGAAGATTGAGTTGGATTTCTATATTTTGTCTTAAAAGTGGCCGTTAATGGTAAATTCTTTGTTTAATTTTTATGTTTTTTGATGAAATTAAAAAAAAATGTCTGTCATATTGTATATATACCGAACAAGGAATGAAATAAGTGTGAAAGAAAATAGTAAAATCTAACGAGTCTCGGTTTGGTGACGAGGGTGAGCTAGTCATACCCTTCCTCAAAGCCAATGAGGAACTGCCGCAATATGCGCTAAAGAAACAATAAAAATCGCACGTTAGACCGTGGTATAAGTTATCTGAAGTGGGAATAAGCGATTAGGGTCACGGTCAGGGTTGTCACATCCAAAAATTTGGCCAAAAATAGAGAGTGAATCAGGAGTGAACTTATTTTCATGAAATGTTCACTTTTGGTCGGAATCGCCTCTGTAAAAAGACACATCTTAATTTTATTTTCATGAATAATTCCATGAGAATATTTGGTTTAAACTTGCAATTTGCGGATGACAGTGCATGTACTGTATCAGGGAAAGATATGAACAGTTTGAAACTTGTATTGGAACAAGCTTTCAACCATCTTCTATAATGGCTTGAGTCAAATAACCTAGCTCTCAAAACAAAATTCGTGGTTTTCTTTCGATGTAACGCTGCTGTTCCTGAGCTTCAACTAATTGAGTCAAGTGATTTTAAAATAAAGATTTCACGAGCAGCAGTTATGCGATACCTTGGAGTCCTCCTTGACTCTAATCTATCATGGAAGCCTCACATATCAAATTTGCGTATGAAGTTGGGGAGAAATATAGGGATAATGCGAAGACTCAGGTCATCCCTTCCCCTTGAAGCAATGCGATCACTTTATTATGCTCTTATTCATTCCCATTTAATGTTCTCATCACTTGTATACCTTAACACATTTAGTTCTCATATTGCGCCACTTCAAAGACAACAGAACAAAGCGTTGCGGGTCCTTAAGAATTACCTGCCTTCCCCTAAATTATATCCAGCGAAGTCGTCAACAGATTCTCTTTGTTGCTTTCTTAATATCCTTCCTTTAAGACATTTTGTGTCTGTTGAATCTATCCTCTTCAAACTGAAGTATGACCGTGGTTTGCTTCCCTCGTTTTTTCGTTCCTCGAACCTTTTCCCGCTTAAAACTATTGAACACGGACATCTAACTAGAAATTTTAATAAACTGTATCAGCCAAGAATTATAACTGAAGGATCGAAATTTTCGCTTCGAAACTCAGTAATTCGGAATTGGAATATTTATACTTCTAATTTGGACATTTCACAGTCAATTCAAACAACCAAACGTAAAGTTAAATTTATGTTGTTATATTGAGAGTTTGTTTCGTTATAAGTGTGCGGATTGCCTTTGGGAGGTTAAGTTTGTTCCCATTTTATCTGGTTTTGAAGATACTGAACCTGGGGGATGTGAATACTCAGTCCAGGATCGTTCCTTGGACTGAAATCACTTTCCCTCGGTTCTTGTTATCTTTATTTTTATTTTTATGGCACTTGCAGCCTCTGGCTCAAGTGCCATATACCGATCACAATTCCGTCTGTCGGTCTGTCGGTCTGTCGGTCTGTCGGTCTGTCGGTCTGTCGGTCGGTCCGAGTTTTTTTGTCCCACATATCCGAGTTAGGGTACTTCTAGATGAGCTAGGACAATGAAACTTGGCAGGAATATCAGGGACCTGACCAAAGTAACCTGGAAATAATAAGTTTCCCGATCCGACCATATGCGGGAGAGCTGGGGCGCTGGAAACTTGAAAATTTAGGGCATTTTGTCACACTTTTTCGAGTGAGGGTACTTCCAGATGAGCTAGGACAATGAAACTTGGCAGGAATATCAGGGACCTGACCAAAGTAACCTGGAAATAATAAGTTTCCCGATCCGACCATATGCGGGGGAGCTGGGGCGCTGGAAACTTGAAAATTTAGGGCATTTTGTCACACTTTTTCGAGTGAGGGTACTTCCAGATGAGCTAGGACAATGAAACTTGGCAGGAATATCACGGACCCGACCAAACTAACCTGGAAATAATCAGTTTCCCGATCCGACCATATGGGGGGGAGAGCGGGGCGCTGGAAACTTGGAAATTTAGGGCATTTTGTCACACTTTTTCGAGTTAGGGTACTTCCAGTTGTGCTAGGACCATGAAACTTGGCAGGCATATCAGAGACCCGACCAAACAAAATTAGGAATAATCAGTTTTCTGATCCGACCATTTTGGGGGGGGGGGGGTGGAGGGCAGGGGAATCCGGGAAACTGAGAAGTGTGTAACTTTCGAACGGATGATCGGATTGTAATGAAACTTCATAACTGAAGAGAATATATATCTGTAATGTCCCGTTTAAAGTCTTGACCGGATTCGGTAGCCAGGGGGAAGTTGGGGGGGGGGGAGACCGGAAATTTCAAGAAACGGTTAGAATGGAGGGATCGGAGTGAAACTTGCTGGGAAGAACAAGCATCTGCTCTAGATAAGTCCTTTAGACCATTGTACTGGATCCGGACACTTATGGGGGGGGGGGGGGGGGGGCCGGAATTCCGGTGATGGTGTTTTTTTGGATTTTCACGATGAAACTTGGCAGGCATATCAGGGACCCAATCAAACTGACTTCAAAATAAAAATATTGTCGATCAGATAATGGTGGGGGAGTGGAGGGAGGGGAATCCGCAGGGGAATCCGGGAAATTGAGAAGTGTGTAACTTTCGAACGGATGATCGGATTGTAATGAAACTTCATAACTGAACAGAATATATATCTGTAATGTCCCGTTTAAAGTCTTGACCGGATTCGGTAGCCAGGGTGGAGTTGGGGGGGGAGACCGGAAATTTCAAGAAACGGTTAGAATGGAGGGATCGGAGTGAAACTTGCTGGGAAGAACAAGCATCTGCTCTAGATAAGTCCTTTAGGCCATTGTACTTGATTCGGACACTTATGGGGGGGGGGGGGGTCCCGGAATTCCGGTGATGGTGGTTTTGGGGATTTTCACGATGAAACTTGGCAGGCATATCAGGGACCCAATCAAACTGACTTCAAAATAAAAATTTTGTCGATCAGATAATGGTGGGGGGAGTGGAGGGAGGGGAATCCGAAATTTTCAGTCATGCGTAATTTTGGAATGGGTGATCGGATTCGAGTGAAATTTAAGAATTCAACAGAGGACATTTCTCCGATGATTTTTTTCATATCCGGACCGGATCCGGCAACTATTGGGGGGGGGGGGGGAAATACGTGCCCCGTTTAGAATGGAGGGATCGGGATGGAACTTTGTGGGAAGAACAAGCAGATGCTCTAGGTAAGTCATTTGCTGAATCGGATTGGCTACGTGCACCGCGGGGGAGCTGGGTGGGTTGGGGGGGGGGTGGACCGGAAATCTCGAGAAACGGTTAGAATGATGGTATCGGAGTGAAACTTGCTGGGAAGAACAAACATCTGGTCCATATAAATCTTTTACATAATTTGACTGGATCAGGACACTTGAGGGGGGGGGGGGTCTCCCGGAATTACGTTTTTGGGAGATTTTCACGACGAAACTTGGAAGGCATATCAGGGACCCGGTCAAACTGACTTGGAATAAAAAAAAAATCCTCGATATGATAATCTTGGGGGGGGGGAGTTGAGGGAGGGGAATCCGGAATATTGAGTCATGCGTAACTTTGGAACGGGTGATCGGATTCGAGTGAAATTTAATAATTAAACAGAGGACATTTTTCTCTTGTGACCTTTTTCATTTCCGGACCGAATCCGGCAATTATCGGGGGGAGGGCGGAAAATACTTGACCCGCTTAGACTGGTGTGATCTGGATCGAACTTCGTGGGAATGACAAACAGATGCTCTGGATTAATCATTTACAGAACAGGATTGGCTCCGGTTATTGTGGGTGGAGTTGGAGGAGGGGGAGGGGGGTCTGGGATTCCGGTGATCGCGCGTTAAGGTACTTCCTGATGTGCTAGGACGATGAAACTTCGCTGGAATATTGGAGACTCAACAACATTTGCTTAGAAATTGCTACTTCCCAAATCCGATTATTCCTTAAAGTACCAATCTTGACCGCAAAGTAAAAAAAATACTTTTAAGCAATATATGCATTTTCGTGATGCCCATCAGCCCATTAGCAGTTTTGCCTCAAGGGTTTTGCTTACAAATGAAGTTCCAGCTCCCTTATAGCGCGCATCTCAACCGCAAAGTCGAAACTTACTCTTGATCAATCAAATCATCTTGACACATGCAAGTGCCATATGAGCTTACAGCTCTTGTTTATTGTTTGTTTCGCTGGACGTGTCAACGGGTGGCGTTGGGGACCGGGTGCTGACGGGGGAATACGCATATTTCCATTTGTATGAACGGCATGTAGTGAAGTATAAATGTTGTATTTATTTAAAGAAGTCTTTCCATCCCGTGCATTACGAATTTGTCTTCTCAGCCGGGCTCTGGACATTTTGTTATTTAGTTTGTTATTAAAAAGAACCTGAACCTGAACCTGAAAAAAACTTGTGTCAATTATCGTCGGAATCCCTGCTGCAAAAATGACACAAATGGTCATTTTCTAAAATAGAGTGATTTTTATGTCCTACGTAGGACAAGAGTGACGAAAACAAAATAGAGTGACAATTCACACTATCGTGCGACATTTGGCAACCCTGTTCATGATTCATACCGAATTGCGAATTAGCCCCACGGCAGGCCTGGGAGTGACCTAAGGCTAAAATATATATAGGATATAGGATTTTTCACATCAAAATATAGGACAATATAGGATAGAAAAACAGCTTTTTTGGATGAAAAAATCCCATGACCCCACCCCATCTTCTGCAAAATAATAAAGGAAATATATGTGTCACTTCACTATTCACTCTTTCGCTGGACACAGTACACTACACAAACTGCACTCCGCAGTAGACACAGGATAGAATAAAAATCAAGTTCCTACAAACAAAGTACTGTAGGCATTTTCCATTGCTCGAACTGACTAAGCTAGACTTCCCAATTGATTGTGTGAACCATGTGGAAATTCTCAATGAAAGCTGCCCAAAAGCTCAGCCAAACATTGATTTATGCAAGCCAAAGCTCGAACTAAAGTTTGCACAGAACCAGTGGAAAAGAGATAGCCGAGCTGAGAAGTGCCGAATATTCAAAGAGAACCAGCAGAACACAAACAGCTGAGCTACAACAGCAATGGAAAATGGCTAATGGAAAATGGAACAACTGGAATCAACAAGAGCTACGAGCTCATGTGGCACTTGTTACGAGCAGGTGGTGTGAGAAGCGCGAAAATAAATCTGAGTATTTTTCCGCAAATTCCTGTAGCCCTCCCCACCGTGCTCGGATCCAGTCCGGACCATAAAATATGCCATCTAACGCATGCGATCTCTCTACTTTCCAAGTTTCATTCAAATCACTCCACTCGGTTAACCCCTATGCGAGCCACCACATTTCCGGGACTCCCCCTCCAACTCCCCCCACTGTGGCCGCATATGACTCGGACACATAAACTTCACATCTCTAACATCTCCTCTTCCCGCCCATCAGGTTTAACTCGAACCGGAGCATATCTTCAAATTTCCGGTTCCCGCTTCATCCTCCCCCTACTTTGGTCGGATCCGGTTCGGATGCCAAATGACAAATCTAGGCCGCATAAACTTGGTACTGTCCAACTTGCATCCCATTCGGCACATCCGTTTCGTCTTTGTGCATGTCACAAAGTTTTCGGACCCCCCCCCCCCCAAACTCCCCCACAGTGACCGCGGATCCGGTCCGTTTATGTCATTCTCGTATCTAGGACTTGTGCTTTTTCTTCCTGCCAAGTTTCATCCCAAACCCTCTACTCGAAGCGTTTCCCAAGATTTCCGGTTCCCCCTCCAACTCCCCCCAATGTCACCGGATCCGCTCCATATTTAAAATGGGGCGTCTGAGACACGAGGTCTTTCTAGATATCAAGTTTCGTTAAGGTCCGATCACCCGTTCGTAAGTTAAAAATATCTCAATTTTACGGATTCCCCCCTTCCTCCACGCCCCCCCCCCAGATGGTCGGATCGGGTAAACGACTGGTCTCAATTCAATCTGTTCGGTTCCCTGACAAACCCGCCAAGTTTCATCGTCCTAGCACAGCAGGAAGTACCGAATTCGCGGGATCACTAGAAATTCGGATTCCCCCCCCCCCTCCTGCTCCCCCACAGTGAGTGGATCCGGTCCGGTTATGTGAATCACGTATCTAGGACTCGTGCTTGTTCTTTCACCAAGCTTCATCCCAATCTCTCCACTCTAAGCGTTTTCCAAGATTTTCGGTCCCCCCCCCCAATCTAACTCCCCCCAATGTCACCGGATCCGGTCCGGATTTAAAATGAAACGTCTGAGACACGAGGTCTTGCTATGTTTCAAGTTTCATTAACAACTGATCACAAGGTCGTAAGTAAAAAATACCTAATTTTTCCGGATTCCCCCTCCCTCCACTCCCCCCCCCAGATGCTCGGATCGGGGAAGTGACTACTTCCAACTTAATCATTTGGGGTCCTTGATATGCCTGCCAAGTTTCATCGTCCTAGCTTATGTGGAAGTGCCCGAACTAGCAAAACCTGGACAGACTGACCGACAGAAATTGCGATCGCTATATCGCACTTGGCCGAGGGCAAGTGCCATAAAAACTGTGCCACTAGGTGCTAAGATGTAGGTTCTCCAGAGGATACTATAAGTTCTTGGTAGTACCAATCGAGTTCAACAGGAGTATAATGAAGGTCTGAGAGATTTCCGAATGCACACAAAATCACGAAATCAGACCTGTACTTTGGACAGAACATTCAACAAACAGCAGGCTATCAGCAACCAGGTCACTGTCATGCAACCTCAATGAAAGGAGAGATAGTGGTCAGAACTCATCATAAGGTAGCAACATAAACTAACTGACAATTAGGTATTTCCGAATTCGCAACGCCGACGCCAACTTTTTGATGGCGTTTATGGCGTTTTCATTACGTGAGCGACTCGTTTCATCGGAAAATGCAAATGTTCGCGTTCTTTCTTGTGCGGTACTCCGTTTATCTCTGCCTATCTGGCTGCAGCTATACGGACCTGAAGCTGGTTAAATGTTTGTATGTTAAATGTTATGTTTGTTTAAGTTTGTATTGTAGAGTGTAGATTATGGTCTTTGGCTGGAATAAAGTTATTACGAGTTACGAGTTTATGGCATTAATTTTGTTTGTTACTCCATCTTTAGGGCGCTTCGCCCTCCTTTTGTTGAGATGGGTTATAAATAAATTGAATAGAATTTTTAATTTCTTGTCACGCAGCGTTGCCATAATACACAGACGAAACTGAAAAACATGTTTGTAGAAATATTAACTACTTCGACCTTTGCCCAATTTTAGCAGAATTAACTTCGAAATTTACGAAAAAAACAGCAGAAGCTCAAATATAGGAGAATATAGGGTTTTTGACTCAATATAGTATATTATAGGACAAGTGTTAAAATATAGGATATATAGGTCTCACTCCCACCCCTGCCCTACGGAAAAGTCAGTCAGCACTTAAGTTGGAAGCCAGCTAGCGGCAAAAAACTTACCAATCCGGAAGAAATTTTAGCAAGGGCGTTATGTAAATTCTAGAATGCTTCCAATTCAACTCCTTTAACTGTAGCTTTAATCTGAAGTCTTGAAAGGAGAACAGGAAATTATATACAGACAAATGACTAGTGCAAACATGTATGTACAGACAAGACGTAAGGAAAACATATTCACTAAATTGTGCATCACTTTGCAGCACATTTTTGCGACATTACAAGAGGGAACCAATCAGCAATCAACAAGCAAAACTTAATACTGAAAATAACTTTGCAACTGGTGCAAAAGAAAAATTTTGAGCCAACAATACAACCCACGATAACAGAACCAGACCTGACCGCGACTGACCTAATTCGCCCTTTCAAATTCAGCACTCATACCGGACTCTAGTACGACTGGAAACACTACTCCCAGTTGATGCGTAAAACTTGTCACCAAAACACGATTGAAAACTAAAAAACTGTTTAGCCTAGTTGATTTGTAAAAAAAATTAAAGAAGAAAAACAAAGTAGAAAACTATGGCAAACTATTCAAAAACAAATAGCAACAACCGTAACATCAGAATCAGGAACCATAGCTTTGGCGAAGAGTTTAAGGCATCAAGTCGAGGAAGCATTTCCAATCGGACTTAAACGGCTACGAGTGCTCGATTGGAAAGTCGCGAATTCAACGCGTCTTCATGGAGTGGAAACTGGTACTTTCCGTCGCCAAAACATCGTATCTGCCTCCCCTGTAGTTAGTATCCCTTAATCAACTTTAAGAAAAAAAGAACATATTTATCGCACGGTTTTGAGCTGTTTTTTATTTCCCTCAAAATAGCTCGCACTGAAGTTGGCACAGAAGCTGAGAAATACAAATGAACAGAAGATCTTCAACTGAAGTTGAGAATAATTTTGTATAGTACGAATGGTAACGATAGTTCATCATTTAACTTCGAGATTCCAAAGCTCGACAGCCATCAAATCCCTAAATTTGATCCTGTCCGGGCTAGAACCACCGGTACCGGTATAGTTTTACCCCAATAAGTTTTGGGATTTACAATTAATTGTAACCATGCTAAGCAGTGTACCTTTTTTTGTTTCTTTTTACGTTAGTTTCTTTTTGAAGATTTTACTAGTTTGATGATGAAATACGAACCAGCTAGAACCACCGGTACCTGTATGATTTTACCCTAACTAGTTTTGGGATTTATTACAATTCATTATAACCATGCTAAGCAGTGTACATTTTTTTGTTTCTTTTTACGTTAGTTGGTTTTTGAACATTTTATTAGTTTGATGATCAAATACGAATTAGTTTGACAAGATTTATTGTTCAGTGTATGTTCCTGGTTGTTTGACGAGTGCCCTCTATTTGGCATGTCAAGATTTGCGTGTCCGCGATACGCAGGGAAATTTCAAAATCAAACGATGGTAAACGCGGGAAAATTTGCGACTATAATGCTTTCTTAACTACCCTTGCCATTCATCAGGAGATTATAGGGCGTGTTCCACCCTACTTACCGTAGTTACTACGCATGATGTCACGAATTCTGGCTTTTTGCCATCAAGGCTGGAACGATTTTTCTATTTTCCAGCAGAAGCTCACGCCACGGGCGAATCCGACCAATCACGTTACAGAGATCCGTAGTTACAATGCTTACTACGCTCCCGAGCATGGTAAGCAAATAGTTACTATTTCGAGAAGGTTGGAACGGTCAGCGTAGTAACTTTCTGTGAGGTTGGAACGAAAATAGTGACTAATAGTTGCTATTGTTAGAAGAGTGGAACACGCTCTATAGTGGCTGGAAAGCACCCAATCCAGGCAGACGCAAAAAACAGTCAAATGCCGTTTGCGTGGCTAAAATATACCGCCGGATAAAAAAAAAAACAAGTAATGAGTGATTACAGAAGTTAAATGTCTTTGCATTTAAAATATGGCATGTATGTCCTGTGAGCTAAATAAATACAGACAAATGATCACTTTGGTCTAACAACTTTTCTCGAACTGGTAAGGGTTGGGGAAGGGGGGTCGACAGGCAGGTCTGGAAAACAACAAGACAAGCGTTTTTACCAATTGCTCACAAAAAATGTACCATCATCAGGTATACAAAAGCAGGCGTTTGACTCCGAACTACTACTACCCCCCCCCCCCCCCTCTCCCAAAACATAGCTACACCGTCTCCATAGTGTCACTTAATACAACCATCCAGTTGGCAGACTACGGCGGACTTACTGAAAGCCTCCCCCAATTTTGAAGGCAAATAATCTCAACGTTTCAATATAAAAAACAACAACAATATAAGTAGAAGCAATCAACATTCCAAATTTCTACATTCCCCTCTCCTCAACTGGACAAGGCCGAAACTGTTTTCAAGAGAAATTTCTGAACCAACAACTGGTCCATCGATCGTCCCAACCGGAATTATAGTGCCAGTTTTAGGTTAGCATGGGATATGAACTACCGTTGAATAATCATGTGATACTACCTCGGTTAACGAGCTTGACTAGTCACGTAACTAAACGGTCAGAAATCTCATAACAGACAACACAAGGATGCGCAGTAATTAACACTTGGAATGTTATCGGTTATGACTTTGCAATGTTATGCATAACAAGCATTGCCAGGAAGAGCCAAAAACTCACCGAAAAAATATCTGCTAACTTGGTGACACAATGATGGTGACACAAATTACTATTTTCGGCGGTGTTTCGGCTCTTCTTGTATGCATAGCGGATGAAAAACATACCAGCTAACATCCTAAGTGTTATCTGTTGAAACCGCGCATCCACGGGTTATCCTTTACGAAACATAAGTGTAGCTTTCAGACAGGATCTGTCACTAATCAACTATTTTGTCAAGGGCCTATATTATGTTATTCATAACCTGAACGTTCACAAGGACTTTCCATTACCTATCGTTTGATCGGGCGGTTTTCTTCCCCTTGAGTTTAGGGCCATAGTCCACTGCCTAAGTAGGTCACTGATTTTCGGCATTTTTTTTTGTCGGGCAGAATGGATGTCCTTTTTGTTTTGTTCTCTAGACGACTAACTCAATCTTATAAAGCAAAACGCTCGGAGCACCTTCTACTTCTCATCATAGCAGAGCGCAACTAGCGGAAACCGAGGAAGCTTACAAGGGGGGAAGAAGATCGCAGGAAAATAATGCTAGTGGACAGAACCTTGTGACGAGTATGAATAACAAATCACTCTTTTCCCCCAGCAACATGCAAGAGTAAAAATGAGGTCATCTCTGGAATGGGGGGATGGGTATCACTCAGAAGATACCAAATAACGAATAATCAAAACAATTAAAGCTTCTTAGCAACTCCAAAAGCATGATCACTTTAGTCTGCCCAGTATGCAATCTTCTCAAGAAAGTATAAGGATAAGAACTTCTGTCTCGGCCCCTGCGAAATCTGCAGTTTTTTACGCATCTCGTACAGGTTTTCCCACAGTGACGCGGCGAACTTCGCATGCTTATTTTCGCAAGCGAAATTGTATCGGAATGTGCGTGCACGTCGCTTTTTAATTCCACAGGCGGTGCTCCCAAAACCGAAATTTAAGCATTTAAACTAAGTCCAAAGTCGGGGTTCGAGTCCGGTTCGTTGATTGACAGGGGAATCCCTGGTCTCTAAACGAATCCGGCTTATAAGTTTTTTCTTATGTATTTTGTGAATATTTCGTACATTGACCTCTTGTAGCTTAAAGCTATTTGGAATTAAATTTGACTGACTGATTGATATGAAATTTTTTTTTAAAAAGAAGCTCCATCTAAGCTTTTAAGTAGACTACTGGATTTCGAGAATCCCTTAATGGAACCTTATTGATTATTATCCCTGGCTCTCGAACTGGAATTACAAGCTTCGGAAATCCTCGCCTTTCGCCGTTACTTCGTTTTCTACACAAACTTTTTAGCGCTTTTTCGGCCGAGCCAAGTTTTGCCAGTCGCGCAACGCAAGCTCCGCCAACAAACCTTTCAACACAAAGACATGGGATGCTTCAAAGTGGTATTTTCATCTTGGAAGATAAGGTAAATCATCAGGTCTCTCTTCCGTTTTAGACTTCATTTTCCTACATTTGAACCACGGCATGTTAAGTTTTCAAATATTTTGCGTCCAGCCGCCACGTCGGAGAGCGGGAAGACTGGATAGTCTACAAGCCCGAAGTAGAGGGAAACCTCCCATGGATGGAGTTTCGGTGTCTGGCCTGTCATTTGTCCGTCCAGTTCAGTATATTTCTTTGAGTGTGGTCTTGGCCTTATGGATGGCATGCTTCAATGCCTTGTGTGATGATATGACATTTGCTATGAAGCGGTCAGGGGCCATGTCTTTCGGGCAGGAATGTACACTGCACGAGACACAGTGACCGCTAACCAGCTCTGTACAATCATGGCAGTATGAGCAATCACAATTGCAAAGGATGTATGGAAATTTCACGTGGAAAGTAATTGTATTTTCGAAAACGATTCTTCTGAGCCGTTTCATCGTGAAAGATAATTTAAGGGACGTGCACACAAAGACCGATTTTCGCAGTCGGATGCGGATTGCTTCGAAGTTTCGACGCATCACATGAAATTTTCCACATGGTAACGCGACAGGGCCGCTCTAGGAGTCTGGTTACGCGGCTACACGTTAGCGAAGGTCACTCCTAGTTTCGGGTCTGGGTGCACAATTATTACTTCTTCGGGGGGAGCTAGGGATAGGTGTATCATTATCACCGACTTAAGTCACTTTTCCCGCTGCAATAGCCTAGTTGACGGACGTCTAGTCAGCCTGTCAGTCCATTCCTCTTCTCTTCTACTGTAGGGGTTACCTCACTGGAACACAATGCGCACTGCCCCAACAACACTAATATACGCTTTTACAAGAGCACTGTTCTCTAGTTCACAATAGGTCAATCTCAAAATTCCCTGCGTTTTCCCTTTTTAGATGGCAGGTAAGTCCAACCACGTGGTTTCTTAGGACAACTTTTAATCGCGTCTACAACTGTGTCTCAAACCCACGCGGGGAGTGCGAAATTCTCTACGGAACGCGAGTCTATTTGATTTCAGGACAGGAGCATAAGGCTGTATGGTGACTTCTTGGGACCATAAAGCGATATTGCACTGACCGTACACACACGCTATGGTAAATTTCCGCTCCAAATTAGCGTTGTGATCCGTAGAAGGTCTCGCTTCGCTCGGCTATTTTTTAAATTATTAGCCCATAATTTCTACAAAACGTATTGACTCGGGAAAACAGTGGAATATCAAATTATCGCCCCAAAAAGCCACAAGAGGCTGGGAAAAATGGGTGTGTCTAGGGGGAGGTGGTTCAGGCCTCGGTTTCATCCCCCCATTCCCCAGAACTGTCACTGTCGGAATCCGTGTCGGAGAACTCCATTGCTACTCGCCGCGCCAAAATGGAGGCGACATCGTGGAGACCGTTGCTTGCAGGCTCGCTTTCACGCGACTTCGTTTTCTGTTCTTCCACCTTTCGAAGTGAAATTCCTGAAACACAAACAAGAATTGACACAACTATTGACAAGAATTGACACAACTATTGACAAGAATTGACACAACCGCTTTATACGCTTCTGATTGACATAAAAGGTGCTTTCGACAATATTTCTCATGCGGCTGCTCTTCTATCCCTTGTGTATAATGGTATTCCCCGTTCTGTTGTACGTGCTTTAAGGTCCTGGTACAATGGACTGAACGTTCAAGTGGCAATTCGTTCCCCTAAAATTCTGTCTAATTTAATTTCAGTGGGAAAAGGCGTTAGACAAGGTGGAATTTTATCACCATATATTTTTATGCATGTTTGGCAGATTGTCTTCGGTCGCTTAAGACTTCTTTAATACACTCTGCACATGATGTAACGTTTTTAGCGTATGCTGATGATATTGTTATTTTAAGTCGGTCAAAGGAAAAAGTAATTGAAAACTATAACACTCAAGTATCTAAATTGGGGCAGAAGGGTATAATAATTAGTTCTGAAAAGTGTAATTATTTTGTGATTAGTAGTTTGCCGACATTGAATTCCCCTCTGGATTGTGGTGGGGGGTTGCTTCCAGCCCTGTTGAGAGAGTTATGTATCTTGGAATCCCTTACTCATCTAATACCAGGGATTGGTAACTTATCCTTATTCAACATGTGCAAGATAAAATAAGAAGAGCATTTGGTGCTGTTATTCGTTTACGAGGGATGTATCGCAAAGATGTTCTTGTTTCTATTTATACGGCTGTTGCACTTCCTCACATTTTTTTCCGTCTGCTTTCTTTTCTCCTTTCCGTCCTTCTGAACTTTCTGCGTTAAGAGTTACTTATTATAAATTCTCTAAATTCTTTCTTGGCTTCCCGATTTCTGCGAGTAACTCTTTCTTAACTTCGAATTTTAAAGTGAAGAATCCTTTGGAAACTTTAAATGGTAAAACCAGAACTTTCATAAAAAGTCTGACAACATTCTTCATCATCACAACCTTTTTCCTTTTTTTCACAAAAAAACGCCCTGATTAGTTTGTTTATTTTGAGCTTTTTTTTTTCATGTACTTCGTTGTATATTTAGTAGGCTAATTCGTCTTTAACGGTCAGCTGTTTATTAGCATGTAAGTCTGTGTGAGTTTGACTGACATGTTGTTATTCCTTTTTATACATTACTCTTCAGTTTTGAAGGATTCAAATAAATAATAATAATAATTAATATCACTCCGCTTGTACCTTAGCTTCAGACGTTAGGCTACCTTAGCTCCTCCTGCACCTCCAGAGGCGCTTAGAGCATCCATGAAGAGCCACCAGCAGAGCACAATAACATTAGCGAGTAGAGCCAAGACTCCCCCCGGATTTTCTCCCCTCCCAAATTCGTCTTCCTCGTCAAGCTGCCGACCCTGTGCCTTGTTTAGAGCCGGTGGTAGCTTTGCGAACAAGGTATGCTCAGAGTTTCGTCCCCTCGTTTGTTCGTTTATATAACTCGGAGCGCTTTTGAACATTAATTTTTAAGTTATTTGTATTTTATTAATCGTAGTCTAGCGTGTTATTGACCATATTTATTATAAGACGTCGTTATAAATGTCGCAAAATTGTATATACTTGTAGATTGTTCTGTTATGACGTTATGCTTTGACGTAAAAACAACCCATCGGCTTGTCCGTTATCTGTTTTTTAGATTATATTGAACTGAACTGAAAAATTGAACTTGAAAAAAGCGACACACTCGAACAGCAGCAACACTAGCACCACTAGCGATAGCGAACGTCACTACCGAAATTCAATCGGTCGTGCACTTGCGCTGGCTCCATATTCTGAACAGAGCACAAAAAAGATACAACCTCCTCTGGTCCTTACGCTATGCTCGCTTAGACGTCTTTCATATGGGCCGCTGCCCATACATCGTCCCAATTGGGCTGGATGAACGCGGTGATGTCGTGCAGACCAGGCTGGTACACCGTCACAAATTTCATGACAGATAAGGCAGTTTCAACAGACAATTATTATTATTATTATTATTTATTTGAATCCTTCAAAACTGAAGAGTAATGTATAAAAAGGAACAACAACATGTCAGTCAGACTCACACACACTTACATACTAATAAACAACTGACCGTTAAAGACAAATTAGCCTACTAAATATACAACGAAGTACATGCAAAAAAAAAAAAAAAAAAAGCTCAAAATAAACCAACTAATCAGGACGCTTTTTTGTGAAAAAAGGAAAAAGGTTGTGATGAAGAAGAATGTTGTCAGCCTTTTTATGAAAGTTCTGGATTTTACCATTTAAAGTTTCCAAAGGATTCTTCACTTTAAAATTCGAAGTTAAGAAAGAGTTACTCGCAGAAATCGGGAAACCAAGAAGGAATTTAGAGAATTTATAATAAGTAACTTTTAACGCAGAAAGTTCAGAAGGACGGAAAGAAGAAAAGAAAGCAGACGGAAAAAGAATGTGAGGAAGTGCAACAGCCGTATAAATAGAACCAAGAACATCTCTGCGATACATCCCTCGTAGACGAATAACAGCACCAAATGCTCTTCTTATTTTATCTTGCACATGTTGAATAAGGATAAGTTTCCAATCCCTGGTATTGGATGAGTAAGGGATTCCAAGATACATAACTTTCTCAACAGGGCTGAAAACAATCCCCCCACCACAATCCAGAGGGGAATTCAGTGTCGGCAAACTACTAATCACAAAATAATTACACTTTTCAGAACTAATTATTAGACCCTTCTGCCTCAATTTAGATACTAGAATGTTATAATTTTCAATTAATTTTTCCTTTGACCGACTTAAAATAATAATATCATCAGCATATGCTAAAAACGTTACATCACGTGCAAAATGTATTAAAGAAGTCTTAAGCGACCGAAGACAATCTGCCAAACATGCATTAAAAATATATGGTGATAAAATTCCACCTTGTCTAACGCCTTTTCCCACTGAAATTAAATTAGACAGAATTTTTGGGGAACGAATTGCCACTTGAACGTTCAGTCCATTGTACCAGGACCTTAAAGCACGCACAACAGAACGGGGAATACCATTATACACAAGGGATAGAAGAGCAGCCGCATGAGAAATATTGTCGAAAGCACCTTTTATGTCAATCAGAAGCGTATAAAGCGGTTGTCCGCTCAATCGCGCATCATTGATTAAAGTGGAAAAAGTAGCATGCGCGTGGTCGCAACCCATACCCCTTTTAAATCCAACCTGGTTTAACCCAACATCAAGGCCTTCAAACATATTTTTAAAACACATTTCAAAAAGTTTACTAATAATACAACCCTTGGTTATTGGTCGATAAGAACCACAAGATTTTAAATCCTTCTTTCCATTTTTTAGAATAGGGGAAATCAAACCAGTTTTAAAAGATGAAGGAACACGACCTACCGATAAAATTAAATTAAAAAAAGCAAGAAGAGTTACAAGGAACATTGGGGATACAAATTTGAGATGGTTTGAAAAAAGTCCATCATGGTCAGGCGATAATTGGAACTTCAGTTTCTTTTGAGCCAAAATTAAGTCTTGATGTACAATTACGTGGTCAGAAGGACAGTCACTTACTATTGAGTCTAGCTCAGCTACGTCAGAAGGAAAATCGTTAGAAGAAGACAGGGTGGACGTAAAATGTGTTTCCCAATCAACAACAGACGGGAAAGAATCAGGTGGTGGTTCAGTTAGATGCTTAGACTTACGTAGCGCTTTCCAAATTTTAAGCTTATCAAGATCAGCCTCACGAGACGCCTCCTCCATAAGGCAATTATTGTGTCGCCTAAGTTCGGCCTGAAAAATAGCCTTCTTCTCTTTCATCCACCGGAAGGAAAGTCCGTCACGGGGTTTACCGAGTGCCTTCCATCTGACGTAAGCTAACTTAGCCTCATAATTACTCTCTACCAGCGAAGAATTAAGCGACCAAAAAGGTTTTTCAGTCCCAACAACAACAGTTTTGGACTGAAAAACCTTTTTTGCCGAAACCCTTAAACAATGAACTAGCTGAAAATAAATACAATTTAACTCAAGCTCTATATTAGACGGAAGAGGAAATTCTGTTGGGATTTGAATTTTTGCCGCATGGCGCATTTTGCCATACATGGGATGTTATCTGTTATGATTTTGCAAACGTCATACATAACAAACGTTGCCAGGATCCTTGTGTTATCCGTTAATTTAGAGCGTAGTTGTGGCGAAGAGTCTTCCTCCGTCTTCCGCCTGTGATGTGTCATGTCTTTTTCGTAAACCCTTCGCAATATTTTTCTTTCGTCTTTTCAGGTTCAGTTTCAACTATAAACCTAAGATGAAGGTCTTGTGGCCCTCAACCTTTTTAACTGGACTCACAGACTGACAATGAATTTGGGTGAAAGGAGCTTATCTTCTGAATAACCCGTCAATCTTGCCTGCCTATTACAATTTTCCAATTACGATTTTTTAAAATTGGGAAATGTAACAAAAAGGGATGTTGCTTAAAAGCGTCAGACATGCCAGTGGCATAAGAAAATGACACTCCACTAATTCTGATATGTTTGTAAGAATTATTAATAAAATCCTAGCCTAAGGAATGAGGTTCCTAACCCATCTCAGCCTCAAACTAGGTTGAGAAACATGATAATACTGGGCCTCAGCTTGAATGGCCCACTAGTAACAGCACAGAAAGATACCTTTCTTAATTTGCTCCGTATTTAAAATACTGCGACTCGAAAGTTTGAAAAATTGCGTCCATTAGTTGACGATCCAAATTTTTATTTTATTTTATCAAAAACGCTTTCAACGAAGTCCTAGAAAAGAAAAAATCACTCTTTTTTTCTTCACCTTTCACTGACAACCCCCTCTCGTCACATCCTTTACCCACTCCCTCTCTGCCCCCCTCCCCTCCAAATCTCTCCCCGGAGTCGCACGTCACACTATTCACCTCCCAAAATTCCCTTTTAACGTACTCTTAGAAATAAATACATTTAAGCCTCCCAGGCGGTGACTGGCAGATTGCCCTAGTCCTGGAAGCTTATCCTACGCTAGCTATTGTAAGCTATTCTGGAAAAAACGAATCCCATTATAATTATTCTCTTTTCCAAATACGGGAGATAATTTAATTGCTTAATTCCTGGGAGAGAGAGTAAATTCGATGCCCGGAATTTTCATAAAGGGACACAACGAAAGTAACCACTATCCGGTCGCTCGCAGCAGTAGCACTAGCGTACCAAGGATTCTAAAATGGAAAGTTTGACCCAGAGTTTTGGGTAGCCTACATTTATCAAACTTCTCCCGATTCAAAGCCCACTCATATATCCATATAACGTATGACCGTCAATACTCATGATGACCCCTACGACCTTAAAATACCAAGCCTTAGACTTTCCAAAATTTTCAAGTGCGTACAAAAATTCAACATAGGTGGGTGGAGTAAGTCTAACTCTCCTCTTCTTCAACTGACTGCAGAAATAGGGTAGCCTTTTCAGAAATCCCATATAGATAGTTTTAAAGGCTTCAACCTCTACTTTACAAGATATCTGTCTGGGCTTATCACACATTTTTTTTTTATTAAGATGCTTTTTCAACATTCATCAAATTTTCATCTCGACTCGACGCAAGGCTGTCTGCCAAATAGTGTATGACCTCGAGAGAACTTGAATGACCCCTAAGCCTTAAGGAACAAGGCACTAAATTTTCACGTTTCCAAAGTGCATAAAAATGTTACACGGTCAGATGTGTGACCGCATGAGCCATTTCGATTAGATTACGTTTATTACAAACAAATCCATACCACATAATCTGCATCACCTGCAGGGAAAGTCCCGGGGGACTTGTTAAATAACAGGGGACGAATAACAACTTGGATACTATCTGCAAGTGTTATATAGAGAATATTTATGATCTTATAAGGGTTATAGTTTCGTTATAAGTACCAAACGATTTACAGTGTCCGAAAACAAGAAGCTCATTATGAAACCCATAATATAACGGCGAAACTTCAAGAGTTTCATGATAAGTTATCTGCAGAGCTGGGCGAATCTGATCATGAAAGGATTCGAATCCGAATCCAGGGCTAAGTACGTGTCCGATTCCGAATCCACCATTTTATGCTGAGGATTCGAATCCGAACTTAGAGGTGACAAAAAAGCACTGAAGCCTACGGCAAATGAGACGGTTAATCGGACGATGTAAACATATTTTTAGGTTTTCGAGCGCCTTTTATAGTATGGGTTTCCTCTCGGCAACCAGGAATGAATTTCGGGCTTGTTAAGCACAAACCTTAAGCAGTGTGTAAAATTGGGAAAATATTAGAAATTGGATTTCTATTCAATTCAATTTTATTTTCAAAACCGATACAACGGTCAAGCCGATTTGGTGGTTCTCGTCCATATTAACACTAATTATATACAAAAGATCATTCATTCTACACTAGTTTGGATGTAACAAAGACTTGTCAAGCTTAACACAAAATATTCGAATCTACATACAATTAATGATGCGAGTTAAAAAGGTTGACGAAAGCGGGAACAAAACTTCTTAGGTAACGAGTCGTTGTATGTTTCATTGGCTGCAATTTGGTTATTGGCTGGGCTACCACTCTCTCAGGCCTTACTCTTGCCGCTGAAAAATCTGGGGGGAGGATATCACGTAGTTCTGGTGTATTCAAGATTTTAGTTCCAAACACTAACGAAAGTTTTTCACGGCGCTTCCACAGGGTTTATAAATTATAAGTATTAAGGAGGTCTATATACGGTACTTTAGGGGACTTGGAAACTACAAGGAGGGCTCTAAACTGTATCCTGTCAAGCGAATCAGACTGCTCACGAGTAATTCCAAAGTGCCACACGGGGCAGGGTCGTAGGAATCAGGGTCTGGAATCCCGAGTCCAAATCCAGGAGAAGCAGAACATTCGAATACGGAACAAGCAGAAGAATCGAATCCGGAACAAGCAGAAGATTCGAATCCGGCCAAAAGTACGAATTCAGGATTCGGATTCCGCCCATCTCTGGTTATCTGTGTAAGCATATGAAATACTTTTGCCATATCATGGACGCATCTGTATATTCTGTTGATTTTTCTGTTGAGATTCTTTTTGTTTATTCTGTTGTATAATTCCGCCCATCTCTGGTTATCTGTGTAAGCATATGAAATACTTTTGCCATATCATGGACGCATCTGTATATTCTGTTGATTTTTCTGTTGAGATTCTTTTTGTTTATTCTGTTGTATTAGCATTAGATTACAAATAAATTATCATTCTTAATATACATATTCATAGGCTCATCACACATTACCAGATAGTATCGGAAGTATTATCTGTTGAAACTGCGCATCCTTGGGAAAATGCTGCAAGCTTCTGATAACGCATACAGAAGTATTAAGTGTGTAGGCGGGGGGGGGGGGGGTCTTACCTCCTCTAATCGCCCGCAAAAGGTCACTTCTTGGGTCATCGACGCGGGGCAGTGCTTGCTTAGGCTTGATTTGTACAGCATTTCCAGTGGGCGACATGAGAGGTGAAGACAGCTTGCCGTCCCCGGGAGGCAGGGGTGGAGGAGGGGGCTGCAAAAAACGCGATCAGTTAACGATTATTTAATTACCGTTCTAAGTATCTGTAGAAGGCTATATAAAAATGATCGCGGTTGTGCACGATGATGGTGCACGGAAAAATAAGTAAAGGAAGTACACTTGTCATTTTAATTGGCGTTCGTATTTTGATGAATTGTATTTTAAATCGTGAATTGTATATATAAACAATAGGTTACAATTGTAAACATATCCCTTGGTTGATCTTTTAACTGTATTGACATGTCCATCACTATTTTTTGTTTGTAAAAGATATTTATGGATAAATAAACCGAATTGTAATTGTAATAGTGCAGCATTAAGAAAAAAAAAAGGGATGGAGACTTCTCAGAGTTGGAATTCTGCTATGTATATCAAAGGTGGATGGCTCCCTTACAACAGTTCAAGGTTGGAATACTTGAAGAAACAAGACCAAACTTTTCGATGGGATGCCAAAAATTCAATATCTGATCCAGACAACTGGGTCTTGTCTTAGCCAGATCCAGTCATCGCCAGAATCCTTGAACATTCTTACAATTAAAATTCAGAAACAGATTAAGGCCAACTAGCTAATCATCTGAGAAAATCAAGTTCAGATCTGGATTCAGCATGTGTGTTTACCCGTATAAGTCATATCTGTTTTGACAAAAAGTTCCTGCCACTTCTGCCAATTTCCCGGTTTCGGCCGAACTCTAGAACTACTTCTCCGGCGAAAAAAGAAAACTCAAAAACGAACTCAGGGTATCTTCTTTCCCTAATAATGAGCATCTAATCAACTTCAAATAAAAATTTAACTTATAACAAATTTTCCGACTCCAACCGGATTCCGGTCGAACTATATGTCCGGGTTAAATATGATTGTCACACATGGATTCAGCGTCTCTTCTTACCCCTAAATCGTTTATCTAGTCAGCTAGAAATAAAACTTTAACTTCTAACAATTTTCCGGTTTTGGCCAGATTCCGGGCGAACTACATGTCCGGGTAGAAAATTGTTTTCACATAAAAGTTCAGCATGTCTTCTTGCCCTAAATCGGACATCTGATCAACTCCAAATAAAACTTTTAATTTTAACAAACTTTCCGGTTTGGGCCGGATTCCGGGCGAACTACTTGTCCGTCGAGAAAATGGTTTTCACCATCGTCTTCAGCATGTCTTCCTACCTCTAAATCGAACATCTAATCAACTTCAAATAAAACTTTTACTTTTAACAAACTTTCCGGTTTTGGCCGGATTCCGGGCGAACTACTTGTCCGATTACAAAATGGTTTTCACCATCGTGTTCAGCATGTCTTCTTACCCCATAATCGACTATCACATTAGCTGTTTCAAAATATTTTGTTTGCCCCTTAATTTGAACCCCCTCCCCCACCCCTAAATGTAGGGCTACAAAGCCCATTTACGAACTCGACTGGTCCGCCGACCCACCGAATCCTCACACCAAGTTTCATCAAAATATCTCATTCCCTTCGAGAGTTATCGTGCTTACAGACGGACAGACGGACAACTTTTGCGATGTCATAGGTATCCCTCAACTTACGTTTTGGGATCCCAAAAAAATAGCGGAGAAAGTTCTGCAGAATAACTTCTTAGATAACAGACCACCTTTGTCTGTCGGCCCGGACAGCTAGGCGATGGTCCTTCACTGAATTTCCTACCTTGAACTTCCAGCAGCATCATGATTTGGAAAACATGAGATTCCATCGAGCTTCTGCAGTCGTGAATGTGTCAGCAGCACAGTTGCATTATGCCCGATTGAAAGACAGACTAATGTTTGTCTTAAAGGACCTGTCGTACGTATTATGCCAATCCAATCTACTTCCGTAACATCATTCATTAGTTCTTACACCCCGGAGATCCAAATTTCCTATTTTACATTCTGAACCCGCTAACAACACCTCACCATCTTTGCACTTGCCGCGATCCACTAGTTTCCATGCGCACTAGGCTCCGGACGAGTGCTCGCGTATCATGCTACTGATGCATAAAACCGGTTTCCTGAATTTTGCCGAGATCTTGCTAGAAGTCGGTGGGCCTGGGAAAAGGGTTAAAACAGGCAAGGCCGTGGATATTTTTTCTAAGAGCAGAGCCTAGCTTTACAGTATTCAGAAAGCCTTGAATATTGGAACATAAACAGTAAATAGTGCGAGGTGTGCTTTAAGAACACAAAGTTCCATAATATTCCGGTTTCAGGCGAGGCGTAAACAGACCCAGCAAACAACTTTCACTTGTGGCTTCCCCGTTTCTCGTCACACTACTCTATTTTCCTCAAAGCAATTGTTAAGAGGAGACCGGTCTTTAGTGAATTTCATTTTTTACAGCTCGCACTACTGTGTTATGGTTGTTGTTTTTTGAACTTTGCTTACACCAAAAGATTTATTATGAGAACCTCTCGTATTGTGTCAATTTTTCCTGTATACCATCAAAGAACTATTCACAAATTTCTAGTATAGACCACTAGGTCTATACTAAAGAAATAGAAAACCGTGATTTTGGTTTTTTTTATTGATCAGCTAATTATCTGATTTACGGTTTGCCGGAAGTGCAACCGAAATATCCGAATTTATATTTATCCCTCGCACATCATCCTAGAGGGATAATTAGCTGATCAGTAAAAAACCCCGAAAATCACGGTTTCCTATTTCTTTCGTAATGAATGGTCAGCTTGGCTTCAAACCTTGTACTGAATATGGGGAGGTTTAAGCTGGATGGTGGGTATGATCCTCAGTGGATCACAGAAATTGTCCAGCATAGCCCATACGATTTTACCTTTACTGGCAAATATCACTTCTTTCGTCAGATACTTGAGATATTAGCGCATAATGAATTGTATTTTAAACCGTGAACTGTATATATAATCATAGGTTACCATTGTAAATATATCCCTTGGTTGATCTTTTTATTTGTAATGACATGTCCAGCACTATTTTTTGTCTGTAAAAGATATCTATGGATAAATAAACCGAACTGTAATTGTAAATAAAAATAAAAAAATATTTAGAATATAAATTGGCTTAGAAATCACAGAAATGAAATCATTTATCTAATCTAGTTCGTTAATTTGATTTTAGTCATCTTAACATTAGATTCAGCATAAAAAATGTTACAAGTAAGCTACCAAACGCAGTCACAAGCTGACCCCTCTCAGCTGAAGTTGTTTTTTGTTTAATTCCTTTTTCATCAGTAATTTTAGCAGAAAAAGAATCCATAAACCGTGAGCACTTATTTACAAAAAATGTGCAAAATTAGCTAAGACGATGAAAGAAGAAAAACAGTTTGGGGCACGACAAAACGAATTAAAATTAAACATGAAAAGCTAAGTAAAATTCCCAAGCTAATTACCTACTTCGGTGGGTTATAGGGGATCATTACTGAACCAACCATTGACCAAGACCGATCCACTACAAACCATATGGAATTGGTCCGCTATAGACCGTTTTTTCCAGCGGCAAAACAGCTATTACTGTTTTACAGTTACTAGTCGTTGCTGTTAATTTGCCAGATGGAGTTTACGTAGACTAGACCACAAATTAAAGATTGTGACAAATTTTCGATAAGTTTTAGCTAAAAACTTAAAAAATATAGAGGCAGTACGATTTATGTAAAAAACTAAAAAAATAAGATTCGAACACACCATTAAATTTAGACTGCACGATTAAAGGCATAATAAGAAGCAAAATGACGCCAGGTGACTCTCTGGCAGTTGGAAAACTGAAGATATGAATTTTTATCCAGTACAGACCACGGTTCAGTATAGACCGGCTTCCCCTACTACTCGTTTGCTCTCGTGAATACGTCTTTTAGTACAATCCCAAATCAGTGGAAAATTATACCCCCCTAACGAGACTGTCTCCAAGAATTTATTTCGAGGGGGTGTCCCCGCGGTCCGGACCTTCTCCACTTCTAACAGTAAAACAAGAACTTAGATTAGAGGTTAAAGCATACGCAAACGATTTTTTTGGGGGGTGGGGGCAACCCCCTAACCGAAGTCCCCTGGATACGGCATTGCACACTGGCCTACCTTGCTGATTTACGTACCTGATTGCCTGGTGGGGGCATCATTGGCGGTGGGGGTGGCGGGCTGACGGCCGGGGGAGGGGGAGGTGGTGGCGGTTCACAGTTGGGCCTCACGATTGGCGCCACCTCTTTCTCATGCTCCTCGTGCGGTGGGGGTGGAGGAGGAGGAAGGTCCAGTTCTGAATTGTCAAAGTTCGGGATCTTGACATGATTGTGTGCAAAGTCACTCGGTGGGGGAGGTGGAGGGGGAAGACTATCCCTTGCGTGGATGCGCGTACGCAGCCTGCAATTGAGATGGCTGATTGATTGTTTGTACACTAGGACTAGCCAGTAAGCGGTCAATTTGAGAACTACACTGTCAGATGTTTCATGACAGGTAACAGAAGGACGCGCAGTTTCACAAATAACACTTGGGATGTTACATTGCAAACGTTATGCATAATATCAGGAAAAGCCGAAAAACCGTCAAAAAAGCGTCTGCTGACTTTTCCGATACTTTCAGGTTCAGGTTCTTTAATTTCAAAAATACTTCGTAAAATTATATTTTTATCACTGGGGGCCGGCAGGGATACGAGCTCGTTACCTCGGCCCTTCATTAAACACTTACTATATGAATAATATAAACGAGTCGTTCCTCTGTAAATATGCACATGAAAGAAAGAAGACTCGTTTCATTCCGTATACTTACACACGCCATACCAAACTCTCTACACGATAAAAAAGAAAAGAAAAATAATAACACCAAGTTGTGGCCTAAGCTGAAGGAACTCCAACTTTTTGCTAGGCCAAATTAACAATTAATAATTAAGGGTTTGGGGACATAAACCGACATAAACGGGGACGTATTATATTTTAATATCATAATAACGACAAGTAAAAAAAGGCAGCAGATGTTTTTCCGGCGGCGTTTCGGCTCTTCTTGTATGCATAACATTTCAATGCGTAAAGTTTGAAATATTATAACAGCTAACACCCTAAGTGCCATCTGCTCAAATATTTATATATATATGTCGTTTATTGACCAAAATAGCAAAGGAATCTGCGATCAAAAGAAGATTTGCGCATCCTTGTGTTATCTGTTGTGAGACTTCTAACAGTGTACTTCTTTCTCAAAGCTCTTTAAGCAGATCACATCATAAACAAGACCGAAGTTTTCGATGGGATCCCAAAAATTCAATATCTGATCCAGACAACTGGGTCTTGTCTTAGCCAGATCCAGTCATCGCAAGAATCCTTGAACATTCTTACAATTAAAATTCAGAAACAGATTAAGGCCAAATAGCTAATCATCTCAGAAACCAAGTTCAGATATGGATTCAGCATGTGTGTTTACCCATATAAGTCATATCTGTTTTGACGAAAAGTTCCTGCCACTTCTGCCAATTTCCCGGTTTCGGCCGAACTCTAGAACTACTTGTCCGGCGAAAAAACAAAGCTCAAAAACGAACTCAGGGTATCTACTTTCCCCAATAATGAACATCTAATCAACTTCAAATTAAAATTTAACTTATAACAAATTTTCCGACTCCAGCCGGATTCCGGTCGAACTATATGTCCGGGTAAAATATGATTGTCACACACGGATTCAGCGTCTCTTCTTACCCCTAAATCGTTTATCTAGTCAGCTAGAAATAAAACTTTAACTTCTAACAATTTTCCGGTTTTGGCCGGATTCCGGGCGAACTACATGTCCGGGTAGAAAATTGTTTTCACATAAAAGTTCAGCATGTCTTCTTGCCCTAAATCGGACATCTGATCAATTCCAAATAAAACTTTTAATTTAACAAACTTTCCGGTTTGGGCCGGATTCCGGGCGAACTACTTGTCCGTCGAGAAAATGGTTTTCACCATCGTCTTCAGCATGACTTTCTACCTCTATATCGAACATCTAATCAACTTCAAATAAAACTTTTACTTTTAACCAACTTTCCGGTTTTGGATTCCGGGCGAACTACTTGTCCGATTACAAAATGGTTTTCCCCATCGTGTTCAGCATGTCTTCTTACCCCATAATCGACTATCACATTAGCTGTTTTAAAATATTCTGTTTGCCCCTTAATTTGAACCCCCTCCCCCCCCCCTAAATGTAGGGCTACAAAGCCCATTTACGAACTCGACTGGTCCGCCGACCCAACGAATCCTCACACCAAGTTTCATCAAAATATCTCATTCCCTTCGAGAGTTATCGTGCTTACAGACGGACGGACGGACAGACGGACGGACGGACGGACAGACGGACGGACAGACGGACAGACGGACAACTTTTGCGATGTCATAGGTATCCCTCCACTTACGTTTTGGGATCCCAATAATATCAATTATTACTAATATCAAAACTGAGGAGTATAAATAAAGAAACAAAAAAAGATGCCTAAATCAGTTGATACATTTAATGATGTTTAACTTTGAATGCCTGAGTGAATCTATGTCCCATCAAATTTCTGAATGTTCGTCCATATTTCTTTGTTTGTTGTTTTTGAATTCTAAATATTATAACTTATGATTATGTAGACCAAACTATGATTTTTGGTTATACATGTTCTAGTTCAATTAGTTGTTAATGTTACGTACGAAGAAAGGTTTTACTTCCGAGTTTTATTGTGAGACAGGTACAACTGTGTACACTGAACAAATGAACCAGAGCTGGAAGCTCACGATCACCGGAATTCCGGACACCCCCCTACAGCTCCCCTCCCCCCTCGGTACCCGAATCCGGTCCTATTCTGTCACTTGTGCCTGTGTTTCCCACCAAGTTTCATCCTGATCGCTCCATTCTATGCGTGTCACAAGATTTCCGGTTCTCCCCTCCCCCCAGTTCATCGGATCCGGTCCTGAACTGAAATGGGATATGCGAGACCTGAGGTCTTTCAAGATATCAAGTTTCATTAAGATCCAATAACCCGTTCGAAGATTATGCATGCCAGTAATTTCCGGATTCCGCCGTCTCCCCCTCCCCCCACGATGGTCGGATCGGGCAAGTGACTGTTTCCAAGTTAATCTGGTCGGGTCCCTGATAGACCTGCCAAGTTTTATCGTCCTAGCCCACGTGGAAGTACATTAACTACGGATCGTCGGATTTCCGGATCCCCCCTCAACTCCCCCCACAGTGTCTGAACCCGGTCTAGTCAGTAATGTATCTAGAGCTTGTTCTTCCCACCAATTTTCATCCCGATCGCTCCACTCTGAGAGTTTCACAGGATTTCCGGTGTCCCCCTCAGACCCCCCCCCCCCCCAGATTCATCGGATCCGGTCCGGACTTGAAATGAGACATCTAGACACGAGGTCTTTCCAGATATCAAGTTTCACTAAGATCCGATCACCCGTTCGAAAGTTATGCATGCCCCTATTTTCCGGACTCCGCCACCTCCCCTCCCCCACGATGGTCGGATCGGGCAAGTGACTATGTCCAAGTTAGTTTAGTCGGGTCCCTAATATGCCTTCCAACTCTTCCAAGTTTCATCGTCCTAGCACTTCTTGAAGTACCCAAACTCGACAAGAGTGGACCGACCGAAAAGTGATCGGTATATGGCACTTGAGCGGAGCTGCAGGTGCCATAAAAGATCAGTTTTAGTTGTTTTTAATTTTATTGTTACGTTATGTGACGCGAATATATATGACGAAAAAATCCAATGTTCGGCTTCGTCCGTGAGAGAATGTTTGAAATCAAGCTGAATTGAAAACCCCGTGAAAAGTTCGTTCTAATTTCCGAAGCAGCGGGAAAACCGTTGGAAAATGATTACGACTTTGCTTTCCAGCTCGCGGAAACCCTCCTAAAATGGAAAACTTTTTTTTTTGTGAAAATCTGAGAGACAAGCGAGCTTTTAGATAACAGAAACAGACTTGTGGGCCACAAATACCCTTTACAGCCTCTTTTTGGGGACAGCAAAAAACGACTAAAGCCTGCCATATTCTACGGTTCTTCAAAGGTTCCAAAAACACAAATTTCTGAATTTTTAATCTCTGTTTACAAGCAGGACTGAAAGTTTGCGCAAGACCTAAGGACTGAAAAGGCTTCTGACTTCTGACTTGTAACTCCCTATCTACACGCAGAACTGGAATTTTGAGTCAGAACTAAGAAATGGGCGGATTTTTGCTGGTCACGAAAGCAAAAAAATCATAACAGATATAGGATAACTACACTGAAAAACATCGCTTGCCAAACACAACCAATAAACAGCACTAGCGTTATCAACTCGACCAAAAAAAAAAACAGCCTAAATTGCAGGTGATATCTTACGTTTGTGAATCGTACTTCGTCAGTACACGATGATTATTCTGCATAACGGCAGGTTCACTGTTTCGCTGTGTGTTTGCAACTGAAGGGTACTGGAGATACGAATCTTCTGAAATAGTTGGCCGCGGCATGCTTGGCATGGAACTAAAATGAACAAAAGCATAAAGCGTGCCACCCGAGTAGCAAAAAGGGTAGAGGTGCAGCGGCCGGAGGCAGAATGCGGGGATGGTGCCTGAAGCCCTTTTGCACGTCCTGAGGGGCAATGAGGCCAAGTATCAGGACTAGGCAGATCAATACGACGACGGGACAATGGAAGAAGGCCAAGGCGCGGTGAGGCGATGCGTGGAGAGGGTGAGGCGACGGCAGGAGAGGAAGAGGGGGCGGGAGGGCAGATTGGAGGACCTGAATTCCTTTGGCATGGGAAGAGGTGGAATGAGGCCATGTGACGCTGCTAGAGGCAGAGCCAGGCAACGACGGGACAAGGAAATACATCAAGCATGGTCAGAGGCGCGGTAAGGCGACGGGAGGAGGGGAGGAGAGGACGTTACAACAGATGCGACGATTTAGCTGTCCGTGGGTGCTACCCAAAACGGAAGGTAATCAGCAGTATACGGGTCTAACAGGGCCAAAACCCCGGACTGCACCTTGATTGTGCATGGGCGTGTTGGCAGTTCCCCGTCAACTGGACCCCAATCAGGCTCTGTGTGCAACTAGAAAAGCAGACACATAATTTCTATTTTATGTTTCTGAAATATACTCTCTTCTTAAAGCACAAGTAACATTAGATAAGAGTTTCTGTTCCAATATTCGAACATTAGGTTGCTCCTTTAAAACTCTGCTGGGTTTCTCAAAGATCACAGCATCTTATCTGCTGCTTTCATTCTCGCTCTGCTTTGGATGAGAGACACGGAGAAACCGTGTTCCATATTCTTAGCAGCAGACAGGCCTTATACTGTGCGTGAACGGGTACATACAGCAAAACAAAACATAAGTGAGGGCTGAGTAAAGGCTTTACTGATGTAAGCTCAGTAATGTAGGGCAGGAGTTAATACGCAAAACAACTCACCCATTGTGTTTCCTCAGCTCATCGCTGCTCATGTACTCTGGAGTCGAATGCACCGGGGAATAGGTGTCACTCTCAGTAGGCGACCGATTATCATAGATTGGCTTCATAGAAAAAGAAGAATATTTACTAGTTTCAGAAACCGACATATAAAGTGGGTCTTCCACTGGCAATCGCAAGCTGTCCGAAGCGACCGTAATGTGTCATAAGCGTCCACTTTGACGGTTTTCAGCCAATGAGAGCATGCTTACGATTGACAGTGGAGGACCCACTTAACATGGACAGAGGCCATACTGTTTAATAGCTCAAGTCACAGAAGAAGGAGATGAATAGGCTACTCTGCACCCTCAGGAGCATAGAGAAGAAATTCTGGAAGCTCCATTAAACAACACAACCCTCTTTAATAGAGTAGGTCAAGGAAGGAGCGGACAAATACTATTTTAAATAGAATTATTATTAGTAGCCTACTATTGATTTATTACCCATCCTGGCACACAAGTGTCCACAAAGACGGACAGTTTAAATAAATAAAGAAGAAAAGAAGAACATAGATGGTCGCAGTAGAAGCGTAGGTTTAAACTTCAACAACGAAAAATTGCACTAAATGTGGACTATGCCTTAAGTCGAGGTTGCACTTCACGCGCTTTCGCCTTTCCAGTACTGCAGGTATGGGCCGCGCTACTCCGTCCTTGCCGGATGGAGTAAAATGAAAATCCGATATGGTCGAAAATCCGACGATCGCGATTATTATTAATTTATTATTTTTCATGCCCCAAGGCTCTATAACTGTAATCTGTATACAGTGGAAGTATGCTTGTTTAAACACTTCTCTAACCCTTTCACTGCCCTGGCTTTGTTACTTGCTTACAGAACAGCCAACTGGAAAGGAAAAGTAACAAACTTGATATCAACTAATAGATAACTATTTCAGCATTAATTGCTAATATTACACACGGCATAAACTTTGAGTATAGAAATTGAATTATTTTTTTTTATTTTGAATTTACAAACGTGCTTCTTCTTCTATTAAAGGCGTATGTTGATTTGGAAGGTGTGCTGCTCTTAGCAAAATATTCAGATTGTGAAAGGAAAACCAGGTGGCAGTTGAGCTACTAACAGCAAAATATTTATAAAAAAATGTGAAGCATGACTAAAACATGAACCTAAAAATATTTATAAAAAAAATGCCGGGTTTGGTTTTAGTTTTTTCTTCGGCAACATGTTCGCTATTAGGAGACGTTCACATAAGCATACTTCTAGTGTACAACTATTTGTGAAACTCTTTTAGTGTCCAAAATGTTATTACAAAGTAAGACTTCTGTTGTATTTATACAAGTTTCGGCAAACCTGGAAGGGGCTTAGTGTCGCCTATGTCCAACCACAATCGGAGCGGCAAGCAAGGGATACTGCACGTCTTCTTATAACACGCAGTAAAGAATTACTTTTTGAAATGTTCTGTTTCTTCTGTTAGAATACTTTGGACGGTAAGCGACGCAAAATTGTTGCAATACTTCCGACGCTCTAATTTTGCTGGTGTAAAAGCAAGTGAGCAAAAATTCGCAGAAGACTAAAGAAAGAAAAAGTGTGTGGCTACAATTTGACTGCATCTCACTAAAACTATTGTTTGCGCTTACGACTGTACACTACAACATTTCTCTACTGTACTGTAAAAAAAAAAAAAAAAAACTAATTAAAACAATAATAAATAATAAAAAAAAGTTGTGTCTGAATTGTATAGATATTTACCCTCTAAGAGGTTTGAAGACTACAGACTTCAAATCGCCCAGACATGCCGCCGACAAGCATACATCTTAGGTGGAAAGAACAGAGAGGCGACTCCTAAACCAAAATGCATACAAATCTCTGCCCTTTCGACGACCCAATCGAGAGCAAAAACAGCAGCCGCGTCCAAAATGAAATCACAGCACCAGCTTTAACTCCAAGCAGTTTTCAGGGAAGAAGTTCACAGAATCAGATATTTAAGGAAGAACCTTTAATTGTTTTCCACAAGTTCATTTTCCAGCTTGAGCGGCTTGAGCCTGAAGAGGACCTTTGCAAAGAAGGGCCAAAATATAGCTCTAATAAAATGTAGCTGACGTATCCGTTTTGCATTGTCAAATTTGAATAGTATGTTGTGTTCCGATTGTTTCTGTACTCTGCTGTTCTGTTCCTCTTAGAGGGTACAAAAATAACAATACATAGATAATACTAGCCTACAAATAGCTCATGAAACCAAAATGGGGCTTACCTCTGAATTTTGCTTCGAAGAAATGAACTCTCCATGCCTGATAGCTTGCTCCCGTAGCTTCTCTCTTGTATTGTGGGGTTGTCTCACACGCTGCTTACTTCTACCGCCGGCTTTCTGGTTACCTGGTTTCTTTTGCTACACAAAAAAAGAAAAGAAATATCAAATCAATAGTTGCTTTTTGGCAGATACCAAGGTATCTGTTACCACGGCAACTGGATCTGAAAATAGTCGTTTTTGCAGTTACCCTGGTATCTGATACTATGGTTGCACTGCAAAAACGGCGATTGCCGGATTTGCGCTTTTGGAAATCATCCAAAAAGCAAGATACACAAGAGCGACACAACTTCTTCCACACCAATTTGACAAAAAACTAGACTCTTGTGTCAGTAATGATTAAAGTGAGATGAATTTTTCAGATACCACGAGCAATTACCACGGTACCTTGCCAGATACCACGGTAACTGCAAAAACGCCTTTTGACCGTGGTATTAGATACCACGCTAACTGCAAAAACGACTTTAGACCGTGGTATCAGATACCATGGTATCTCCAAAAACGCAACTAATATTAGGCCTACGTTTTTTTATTTCATTACTATGCTATATTTGAAGGAGACAGAGGTCAGAGAATAAAACTCCACGTTCATCTTTCAAGTATGTAGGCTATCGGCTTTCCGGTTTAAAAAATCAAAAGAATATTCATAGCTTTCAGTCCTGAGATATCTATTGGTATACCAGGGATGGACGAATGCGAATCCTCGCTTTAATGCCACGAGCACAAGCCCACCTCATTTCCAAATTAATCTCGACTTTAATTTTCTGTTGTACCTTGCGTCGGGGCGTGACATCGATTTCGGGAATCGACTTTTATGCAAAATGACAAGTTTACAGCCTGGTGAAATAAACTGCTAAGCCAAAGGGCTTTGCGTTTACAGACCGTAATTTCTGTAGTCCAACTCTTATCTGGAAGGTCGACTTTGAGCAAGGATTCGCAAAACCGGAATCACATCCCGAGCCGGATTTAGATAGGTAACCGTAGGAATCTAAGGAAATCGTAACTGGGTGTATAAAGAAGTGTTGTTTCTTAATTTATACTCTTCGATATTAGTTTGTTTATACCTTCGGGTTCTTCAAAACACATACAATTATACTATACTGTTATTCAGTTCCGGCCGGAACACTGTGGGACAGGGTTCTCCAGATATCGGCGTGACGGGATCGGGACAAGATCCTGTCTCCCTTCAAGGGATCTGACGAGATTGCAGTATCCAGACAGCCCAGGAGCTCAGTTCGCACTCAGTCCAGGTTTATACTTGGGCCGATGCTTAAAGTTAACCACGAATTTTCTGGGTGTGCTGCACTCATTACTACAAGCGTACAGTCGAATTAAGTTTCAAGGATGCTGGATGACAATTGGAAGATTGCGCATTTTCTAGCGGATCGAGACGAAATAGCTTTTTGTAAAATGCACGTTGAGTAACATTTTTTTTTTTTTAAATAAAAAAATAAAACAAAATACATGATTTTCTCAAATCTGCAGCACTTTGAAACGAATAAGATACATCGTTCGGGAATGTGGTGATTGAAAGGGTAACAAGTTTCAAGTATTTGGGAATGATTATTGATGAAATGATTACATGGAAAGATCATGTGAGAGATCTTTCTATTAAAATGTCACATGGAGAGGTGTTCTGAGCAGGCTAAAGCACTTTATTCCACAACGAGCGCTCAAAACTTTATACTACACCCTTGTTTCATCATTTCTGGAGTATCGATGTTCTCTGTGGTTCAATTCATTTGAATATAACATGCACTAAATCCAAGTTATCCAAAATCGTGCGATAAAAACATTATTCTTGAATAAATATTCAACAAGTGAATCATTTCGTCTCGGTAACGTTTTGAACGTCTACAAAACAATCAAAGTTTCAGGTATAGCAACGTTACTTTGTTCATGTATTAATTGGTTAGCATTATTAGGAATAAGAGAACTAAATATGTTTCATGTGACCTCGGAGTACCATTCATACCCAACAACTTCTTCTGACAGAAATGTACTGCTGTCAGAAATACGCCATACTAATCCAGCAGCTCTTTCGTTGCGACATGTTCGCGTAGAAATATGGAACGTGTTGCTGTGGTCTGTAAAACAGTCGGTGTCTTTGAGCGCTTTCCAGAAAGAAATGAAAAAAACATCTTTTCGAGTCTTGAAAGTGAGTGTGATTTATTTTGTTTTCTTGTTCTTCTTTATTTATGGAACTGTTGTGGCGTTTGACGTGGATAGGGTTGTCACAACTCACAAGTGATTTTCGAAATATATGAAATTTGTCTTCTTTGGTGAGGTATTAATTCTTTTTCAGTTCCTGAACTGGCCGTTTAGAGCCTTTGGCATGTTGGCAGTTCCGGGATTCGTCTGTTGATTTCTTTTCTTTTTGACAAATAAAGCAAAGCAAAGCAGGGAACGGGGAAATTTCAAATCCTAAGTCGCCACATTCCAATGCGGACTAGTTTCTTAGATACTGTCTCATTCTTAACCTTTGTGAGAGAGATGTTAAACTTAATCCTTGTGACAGAGATGTTAAAGCTTTAGCACCAATCTGGCACATAATGGTACAATCTCAACGTCACACTATTAGAGCTTCTATCAGTACGTCACGCATCTGCAGAGCCTCCCCCAGGGGCAAAGATTACAAAATAAATATATTAAGTATCCTCTTGCCGACCCTGTGAATGCGATTTAGGCAAGAATAAAGGATTTTGAAAGCTCTTTAATCCGATCGCACGGTATATACGACTCATTTGCGTTTTAATGTTCGTATTTTTGGGAACGCAAAACGTAAGTGGAGGGATCCCTATGACATCGCGTAAGTTGTCCGTCTGTCCATCCGTCTGTGGGCACGATTACTCTAGAAGGGAACTAGATATTTTGATGAAACTTGGTGTGAGGATTCTTTGCATCAAGGGAAAGGTCGAGTTCGTAGATGGGCTCTGTAGCTCTACATTCAGGGGTGGGGGAGGAGGTTCAAATTAAGGGGCAAACAAAATAATTTTTAACAGCTAACAAGATAGTCGAGTACGGTTAAGAAGACATGCTGAAGACGAATATGAAAATCATTTTCTTGCCGGACAAGTAGTTCGCCCGGAATCCGGCCAAAACCGGAAAATTTGTTAAAACAACAGTTTTGTTTGTAGTTGATTAGATGTCCGATTCAGGGGTAAGCAGAGATGCTGAATCCGTATATGACAATCATTTTTTACCCGCATATATAGTTCACCTGGAATCCGGCTGAAACCGGAAAATTTGTTATAACCTGAAGTTTTATTCAAAGTTGATTATATGTTCGAAATAGGGGCATGGAGATACACTGAATTCGTTTTTGCGCTTTGTTTTTTTGCTTGGACCTGTAGTTCCGGAATTCGTCCGAAACCGGAAATTTGGCAGAAGTAAGGCAGGAAATTCCGATCCATTTCGTTGAAACAACGTATATGGGTAAACACATATGCTGAGTCCATATGGCACCTATACAAACGCACTATAATCCACATGGCACCTGTCTAGAGAAGAGTTTGACCCTTCTCTAGACAGGTCCCATCCGTATTATAGTGGGTTTGTAGGCTATAGTCATTTCGTTTAGTTTAGTCGGATCTTTTTCTTTTCTTTTTCTTTCCTTTATTATTTTTCATATACTCCGCATGGGCACGTTCTGTGCCATTTTTTTATGCGTTACTAAAATTCTTGATTGATTGATATCCGAACTTAGTTTTCTCAGATGATTAGCTATTTGGCCTCAACCTGTTTTAATAGTAAAAATGTCTGGCAATGACTGGATCTGGCGAAGGCAAGACCCAATTGTCTGGATCAAATTAAATTTTTGGGATCCCATCAAAATCTTTGGTCTTGTCTTACATTGCTATTGCGTTGTGTGAGTTAATATTATATTGTATTTTCTTTTTCTTGTTTACTCCGTCCAGGTCCTCCCGGGCCAATTTTGATGGGCAATACATTGTTTCATTCACTGCTTCATATAGAGCGTGTCCCATCCTACTTACCGCAGTTACTACACATGACGTCACGAATTCTGGCTTTTTGCCGTCAAGGCTGGAACGATTTTTCTATTTTCCAGCAGAATATCATGCCACGGGTGAATTCGACCAATCACGTTACAGAGATCCGTAGTTACTACGCTTACTACGCTCCCGAGCGTGGTAAGCAAATAGTTACTATTATTAGTTACTATTTCGAGAAGGCTGGAATGGTCAGCGTAGTAACTTTTGGTGAGTTTGGAACGGAAATAGTAACTAATAGTAACTGTTGTTAGGAGGGTGGAACACGCTCATAGTAAAATAGATCCACAAGTCTATGAGTAGGATACCTGCAATCTGCTTCCCGATCAATGGAAGTTTTGTCCTGTTTTTGGAGTAGACGGTGACAGTGGCACCTATTATGATTATGATCATTTTTAACTAATCTCTCTGTCACAAGTATTAATATTGCGACAATAGGGGACTTTTAGAAACTGAATACGGCGAATTTAAATACCTAATTCAAGGTAGAACCTTTGTGACACAAAAGAGCTGTTCTCTGGGCCTCCGCATCCTCCCAAGAAAATACAATCTGTGAAAGACTTAGATATGATTAAAAGTAACAACAATAGCCCAGGCTGGCTGAGTCCACAGGTCTACCCACCTTTCTTCTGTCTTGCACAACTTTTTCTGTATCTTTGATCATCTGCTGTCGCCACAGGTCGAAGAAGTAATCCGGATCGGTGTAAAACTTGAGACCATCCTTGCCGTCATCCCTGTAAAAGAAGGAAATGATAAATAGCTTTCTCGTTCATTCTCTGCAATGACTAGGTACCACCTTAAAGTCCATATCAAAACCTCGACTTAGTTTTTGCTTCAAACAAACTCACCCTCTCTTGAGGTGTGGTCCGCGGTCAGAAGCAGACTAGATTTCAGTCTACTGCGGTTCATACCGAAAGACAAAAGCCGCAAACAGATACATGTCTGGTTCAGGGGTTTTCGGCAAATACAAGACTATCATGTACCCTATGCATCATTTGGATAATGTCCTGAGAGTGACTTGAAATTTAAACCTTCCAGCCTAGAGTAACTGTTCTAGACCAGTAGAGCCTGTGTTTCAAAAAGTTCGATTGTTTCAGCCAGCGATTCAGATCGGAGATATCCATTTACAACGATACAACAAACAAAATCCAATCCGTAACTGATAATTTTCTTTTTATAAGCACGCCCATTGCCCCAGATTTTTACGCAACGTCATTACCAAATGCCAAAGTCATAGATTTGGACAAACCAACTAACAAACCAACCCTGAATGGATGAACGCTCGATAAATATAGTCAGAAAGGTGAAAGCCACTGTTTCCATAGATTACACATATAATCAGCCTTAACATATTCTTTAGCATACAACTGAAATCAGTTTGGTTATACTGACGTGAGGTATATCGAATCTAAAAGAATACAACAAGAGCTAGAAGCCCATTTGACACTTGCAAGGCTGGGAAATAGGATGAAAGTAGGAATTTGCCAATTCGTGGGTTTGTTGTGATCATTCGTAAGCAAAACCCTTGAGAAAAAGAATGATCATGGAAGATTGGAAATCACGGGAATGCATCGTTTGGTAAAAAGTGTTTTAGTTTTGCATTTGGCTGTGATGATGCGCACATTAAGGGCGCTAGAAATTCATCTGTAATCAAAAACCCTTGAGGCTAAAAATGGTCCTGGGCCCTTTAGAATCATGAATATATATGGTTTGGTCAAAAGTAATTTTTTTTTACTTTTCGGTTAAGATGCACATTTTAAGGGTGCTAGAAATTAATTTCTAAGCAAAACCCCTGAGGCAAAAATTACCATGGGCTCATGGGGATCATGAAAATGTATATTTTGCTTAAAAGTATTTTTTGTACTTGGCGATTAAGATGAGTACTTTAAGACATGGTCGGATCTGGCAAGTGACAGCTTCTAGACCAAACTTGTCAAGTCTCTAATGTTCAAGCCACGTTTCATCGTCCTAGCACATCTGGAAGTACCTTGAATCGCGATCACCGGAATTCCGTCCTCCCCCCCCCCCTCCTTCAACTTCCCCCAGAGTGCCCGAATCCGGTCCGGTTCTATCACTGATGTATCTAGGGCTTATGCTTGTTCTTCCCAACAAGTGTCATCCCAATCGCTATACACTCTAAGCGTGTCGCAAAATTCTCCCTCCCCCCTCCTCCCACATTGATCGGATCCTGGCCGCACCGGAAATGGGACATCTGAGGCATAAGTTCTTTCCGAATATCAAGTTTCATTAAGATCTGATCCCCCGTTCAGAAGTTGGACACACCTGAAGATTCCGGATTCCCCCTTCCTGCAATCCCCCTACGATGGTCAAGTCGGAGAAACGACTGTTCTTAAGTTAAAATTGTCGAGTCTCTGATATGCCTGCCAAGTTTAATCGTCCTAGCACATGTGTAAACATCTTAACTCGGGACCATCGGAATTTTGGAACCCTCCCTCCAACTCCCCCCTCAGTGCTCGGATCCGGTGCTGCCTTGTCAAATATGTATCTAGAGCCTGTGCTTGTTCTTCCCAACAAGTTTCATCCTCATCCGTCCACTCTGAACATGTCACACGATTCCCGGTTCCCCCCTCCAGCTCCCCCCAAATTCACCGGATTCATTCCGCAATTAATGTGCGACATCTGAGACACGAGGTCTTTCCTAAATATCAAGTTTCATTAAGATCCGACTGCCCGTTCGAAAGTTATACATACGTCAATATTCCGGATTTCCCCTCCCTCCACTCCCCCCACGGTGGTCGGATCGGGGAAGTCACTATTTCCAAGTTAATTTGGTTGGGTCCCTAATACGCTTGCCAATCTTCGTCGTCCTAGCACATCCGGAAGTACCCTAACTCGCGATCACTGGACTGACCGACCGATCGACAGAAAAGTGATCGGTATATGGCATTTAGCCGGAAGGCAAGTACCATAAAAAGTGCTGTCCTCAGGCTTGGTTCTAATGAAGCTTTTCCAGTCTGATCTAGCATAGCCAAAATTCACACAAGAATCAGGAAGATACAATGAACAGGAAGATATCTGAACAGACTTAAAGCAAAACTCTTACCTACTCTTTTCACGATAAAATGGCCCAGAAACACCGGTTTTCGAAAATACATTTATTTGCCGCGGAAAATGATCCATTTTCTTGTTAGCGCTTGTCGACTATATCCAGCCTTCCGGTTCTTCGACGCGGCGGCTGGACGCAAAATCTTTGAAAACTGAACGCGCCCTGGTTAATAAGTGGGAAAACCAAGAAAAAGAAGAAAGTCCAAAACAGAAGATAGGCCTCATGGCCTATCATATCTTCGAAAATGAAAAACAACAATTTGAACTTCTCATGTGTGTGGAAGAGCTGACGGCGGACCTTGAAACTTTTGGCTAAGTTTGCGCTTGCTTCGTGACTGACAAAACTCGCCTGGACCGAAAAAGCGCTAACAAGTCTTAGTTACAAAATGAAACAATGGCAAAAAGCGGGGATTTCAGAAGCTCACAAATCCGTAAGGGAGGTCGGAGTCATGGAACAGGCATAATGTGTAAGACCGATCCTTTAAGGGTAATGAACATACCTGTATGGATTCAGCTTTTCAAGAGGGGGTGGTCTCTCACACATATCATACGTATCCCTCATGGCTGATGGAATGCTATTCTTAGACACAACTTGCTGATCCACAAGCTCTGAGCTTTTGTATGCTTTCCGTAAGTGTATATTTTGAAGGCTCACTTCCTCAACTGTACTGTCTAACTGTTGCACTTTCACTGAAAGCCGGTCAATTCTAGCTTGTAAACTGCCAGACCGAGTCCACACTTGTTCAGCTTCCCGCATCAATTCTGAAAACATGTCCTCGGAATGACGGCTCAGACTGAAAATAGACAAGTTGTTTCAGACTCTATACCATCTTGTGCCAGTTTTCCAATCCTTAATCAAAGGACCTTCTTTTTCTTTTTTACCTGGAACTGGAACGATGCTGGGTAGTCCTTACGCCCTACGATCAAACTTAATTGTCTCTCCCAAACTCCTCTGTCCAACAGCCAAAGTAATAAACTCTTTGTTCGTTTTCTAAATAGCATACTACTGACAACTATGCCTACATAATAATGACCTACGTTGGGCTCCACATATAGACTACATAGTTGGGAAAGCAGGTGGCCTTCAACAAACCTTTTCATACCTAAAAAGATTCGGTTTCAGCGCTCATGCTATGGTGGATTGCTACAAGACGTACGTGCGGCCGGTTTTTGAGTACGCATGTAGCATAAGGCTACATGGAGAGAGAGCTATCTCCATTGAACAAAGCGACCAACTGGAGACACTTCAGAAGAGAGCTTGCCGCACTGTACTCGGTCACATGTGCGTTGATTACAACACTAGCCTGCAGACTCTAAAGCTAGAAATACTCAACCAAAGGAGACCCGATCTCACCATGGCATTTGTTTATTCCCTTCTTTTGTCACACCCCTGAACCAACCGTCGACACGCGTCAAGCAAGACAAGTAGCGAAGAAACAACTCCTTAGAGAACCCGATTTCAAGTCTTCTCAGCGTTTTTTAAAATCCTTTGTACCATATTTCGCATCAAATTATAACAAAGCAGTGTTTGACATTTAGTTCATTTTCCTTTGCATTAACCGTTGTTTTATTTATTTTCCAAACCATTTTGTTTTGACATACAAGGTTATTTTTTTTCTACAGAAAGATTATGCGAAATATACTTATTGATTGATTGATACAAATTCCATTCGGACCTAATCTATCCATTAACAGAGAGTGACTCCATGATAAGACGTTTTCTTCTATATCAAACTTCAATAGATCCAAGAGACCAAAGAACTAGAAGTGCCTTGGTCTACACTGAACCACTTATCATAAACATCAGTGATTATTATAGTTCCAAGTTTCCTACAGAGGTGTTTCTGCTGTTTAACTGAAAAGCCAGCTTATTTTTGTTATCATTTAACTGAACACACTGCATTATTTGGTTTGTGTTAAGGAATTGTTTTCTCGCATGACGTTCAGAATGTCTACGGCCGGCCTCACAACACGAAATTCTATTATGACGCAAACAATTTGAATCTTAATACAAACGCAGTAGTGGCCAGTGACCAGCTCACGGAAGGTAGCTCACTACGTGACCACTTATTTTTCGTGAATCATTTTCGTCAAGCATACAACACAGGTTAAAAGCTCATAGGGGTACCACAAATCCAACAGGTCAATTCCAGTATATCAAAATCGGTTATTCGTGAATAGGGGAGCAACAAAATAACGCATTTCCATCGGGTCTTCAAGCGCCTAAAGTGAATAAGTGCTTGGTTATCCCTCTCAGCGCTTTTCAGTTAAACTTTAAAACTGACTCCTATATTTATTTTGTGATACCTGCAACCTTTTTGCTTCATGAACAATAAAAAAAAAACTGCTCACTGTTCACTTCCTTCAGGTTGCTAACTGAAAATATCTAACCCCTTTGCTCACCACTCGGATACAATTGGGAGACTCAATGATCCTTTTTTTGTTCCAAACCCATCATGAATCCCCTGTGAATAATTAGCAATGCCATAACTGAGATTTTTAAATATCAGCATGTTATAAGTTCATCCTTGCAAAAATGTTGAATGTGTACTACACTTTTTATCTTCTTTCTTGCTAAAAATTGGTTTCTATATAGGAAAATAATGTTTCACACAAGAGAGGGTAGATATTTACCAAGTAGAATCTTAAGACCAGATCTGTATGTGCAGATGCTGATAAGACTTTTAAACACCTGTGACCTCCTCCCCTAATTGTCAGTATAGGTACAGAGAAAAGTCTGACATGTTGGCCTGAGGGAAACTTTGGTGTGTAATGCCAAAGACCAAAACTTTTATTTATACAACTCAGTTTAAGAATCCTATTATTTGACCTGGACAGCCAGCAACAGCCTTCATATCTAGGCTACCATATAAAACTTGTTACCAGACCTTTCTGACATTCCTCTTCCTAAAGCATAGGAAACCATGAAGCCTTTTGGCAAGGCATGCAGCGTTAGTTACAAGATTCAAACCAAAAAAAGAACACCTGTAGCATATAGACAACCACCAATTATCTTTAAAGTTAACCAAAATTTACCTTGATAATTGTCTAATTACGTTGGCAAGTGTTCCATTTGCAAAACCCTCGAGTTCATCAGGAATCGGGCCAACGTTAGGGCCAAATAAGTCCTGCGAGACATTCACCGGCGAAATAGTTCTCTTTGGTAGTGGCATTTTATTTTTCTCAATCCTTCTTCAGTACAATAATAATCTGGAAGAAAAAACTGTTTTATTTCTTCAGGAACAAAAAGGCAGTCTGACAATCTCAGCTCTTTTCAGTTCTTTTAGCAACTTCAGTTTCTGACGAAATTACCATATATTTGAGGTATCATAGGAGTAAAGTGAGCTTAAGGATGCCTGGGTGCCTCTGGTGACGCAGGAGGATCTAAGGTCTAAGGGCAGCTTAGGCCTAGCCTACTGAACTTAGCTTTGTGCTCTGCTGGTAGCCTACCATCTAGACCTAGTGGCTGACACACACTTAAACTACTCAATCATGTAGTATTCTCTTTTCTAAGAATTTTGTTTCTTTACCTTAAATTACCTTAAATAGCTTTGTCCAGCGACAAAGGTGGATGGTCCTCCTGTGGGAGTCAGAACTTTTAATGTTCCACCTAACATAGGCCAAGCATAAGATTAAATCCGACCAGCATCTACAGAAATATACATACAAATTTCTTAGCCTCTTTTTCAGATGACAAATGTCACCTGGATAGGACTGAAGACAATCAGACCTAGAGGGCTGAACTGGCAGTTTCACACTGAGGTTTTCTTATGCCAAATACCTATTTTTAAAGACTAAACTCACAAACATAGTGTAAGAAAAAAAGACAAAAACACCAAACACATAAAACAGATTTTAATACTCTTTATTTTCACACAGGGCAACACCCAAAGTCTGGGCATAATCTAATGTATGGGCATGGTGCTCATACTTTGGGGCACCATGCCCTGCAGAAAGCACATGGTACCCCGATCAAATCTGTTGAAGTGAGAATCTGAAATGGAAACTTGCTTTTCAAATAGATTTTTATGGGGGTACTATCCCCTTGCTCCAGGGCAATGAGCACCATGCCAATACGTTGGTGCATACCTAGATGTTGCGGAACCATGCCTAAAACGTTAGGATTTGTGTATGACTGGGGCAACATAGCCCTATATAGTGAGTGGCTAACATCAAGCTAGCTAACGAAATGTGCAATCCATTCAGGGACAACCATTCATATTTAGGGTAGCCAATAGCCTTTTTTTTTTTTCAAAACTTGAGCTTTTGAATATCAAATGTGATTCTGATGATTCTTTTAGCTTTCATTTGAGGTAAGAACTTCATCTCTACATTGCCTCTGAGTATCTCAATCTTCCTTAGAAAAACAGTAATTTACAATACAAAATGACAATGAACAGCCATTGTATTACAATTTGTGCCAAATTCAATTCACCTGGGTCGTAACTATTAGAAGTTACGATGATAAGAGGAGGGGAGAGCGTCACATTGTGGTAGTTATCACACTCTCTGGAATGAAAATAAAAGAACACAGGCATATCTCATCACTCTTACGGGAGTTTCTGCAGCACCAAGAGTTATTATCGTTTATGATGCTCAGGACCATCATAAGTAAATTGTAAAGATCATAACAGTCGCAGAATGAAAATAATAAGAGGGAGGGGCCAATTTACTTATTATGGAGGGCTCTGGAACAGCAATAATAACAAGAATAGTAACGATCATAACTAAGAACAAGTCGCTGGAACGTTACCTTTGTCATGGTGGCCATATTTGGAGCCATGTGCCTTTATGAGATTCTATGAAACTGGGTTAGTTTGGGCGCATGGCATTCCCCAGGAAATTAATAAATCATAAGAGAAAATGTAAATATGATCTTCAAGGGAGAAGACCCGCAGATTAAGTGGCACAAACTCCTGCCTTTTACTCCTTGGTTTCAACCATTTTTTACAGGCAAGTTCAGTTACTTTTTATAGCTGACATTACATGTAATATTAATTATAATATAGATTAGTTAGGACATTTTAGGGGGGGGTGGTAAGTGACGTCCTAGTCGTGCCCCTGGGGGGTTGGGAGTTATGCTTGGTACTTTTGGCTTTTGCTTCCGTTGTGCTTTCTTTGCTTCAGTTTGCTTGCATTTGTGGCATGGTTTGCACTAAGCTTTAGCCCCCTGGAGAGGAGCGTGAAGTCTCCAGTGACCCTGGGCAGCCTTGCATAATGGTGTTCATGCCCATGAATGCCGCTCTCAGCCCGCTAACCTAAACTTACCCCCCTCCAGCAGGGGCTGGAGGCCAGGCTGGCAGCTAGGGCAGCTGTTGGTGGCTGGATGTGGTCCACAATATGGTCCATATTTTGGATCTCTTGAATAGTCATCAGTGATGGAAACAGTTGCCTTCAAGGTTGTTTCAATCCAAGGCAGTGAGGCTCTGTCAGCTGAGAAATGACTTAAAAGCCTGTAAGGTCTTTCAGGTCCAAGGCAATTTGTGTCCAGAAACGAAGAGTCAATTTATTGACAAGACTGAGCTGGAACCCAGCAAACTGGCCAAGAAAATTGTCAAAAGATGCAGGAAGATCCTGCAAATCAAGCAATAAAGAATTTTCGAGGGAAAATCCCCAATAAGTGGTGTTTTCATCAATTGTGTTTAGAGTGATGGTGGTCACCATCAATTGTATTTAGAGTGATGGTTTACCATCAATTGTATATTGGGGGATTGAGGCAATGGGCCCATTTGTGGCCTGAGTTTCGGTCAGAGTTTTTGGCCTACCCCAGAATAATAATAATAATAGGGCATTTTACCAGTCTACCACAAATCCCTCATTTTTGGATAACCTATGCTAAACGGTGGATATATCTAGCTTTTGACATAACTTATGCCTAACCAGTCAACCACAATCCCCTGATTTTTGGTTACCCTATGCCAAACGCTGGATATGTCTAGCGTTTGGCATACCCTATGCCTAACGCTGGATACACTATGCCAGGTGCTGGATAATGTAACCCAGTAAGATATTGATGATTTGCGTGAAGCTAAAAAACAACCAATCAGAACTCCTATAACTGAGGTAGGTCAGGGTTAGGTTACCAACAGGTATCCAGCGTTTGGCATAGGGTATCCAGCGTTTGGCATAGGGTATCCAGCGTTAGGCATAGGCTATGCCAAATGCTAGATATACCCAGCGTTTGGCATAGGGTATCCAAAAATTAGGGATTTGTGGTAGACTGTGCCTAACACTGGATACACTATGCCAAATGCTAGATACGGAACCCAATCAAATATTGATGTTTTGAATCAACCAATCAGAATTCATATATAGTGAGGTAGGTCAGGGCTGGGTCAGGGTTAGTGTTAGGGTGCTGTCAGGTATGCAGCATTTGGCATAGGAATATCCAGCATTATGCATATGGTATGCCAAGCGCTATTCTACCCAGTGTTTGGCATAGTGTATCCAATAATGTAGGGCTTGCACTAGACTGCATTTTAAGGTGTCGACTAAACTGTATTGCAATTCCATACAGTTGTGACGTCATGTGGCTGAGGCCCCAACATAGGATTTAACTGTCCCTATGTCGTTTTAAAAATGTAAACGCAACTGGCACCTCGATGGCCTCTGGGCTCTATGTATTTATATTCAAATATACATTCGTCAATAGAAATAAACTACAATTTTTCATTTTCTGAGGTAAAATAGATCAAATGGATGCGACATCACGGTTGTAAAATAGATCAATTGGATGTGACGTCACGGTTATATGGAATTCTGATACAATTTAGTTTAGACCCATTTTACTGCTGGCCTTTTCAAATAGATAATTTAGTTGTGAATGCAGCAATGTAGGCTATTTTTCATATTTTTGGAAGAAGTTTTAGACAGTAAAAACTGAAAAAACGATTAGACAAATCTGCAACAATTTATATTTCCCGATCCATTACTGACACTTGGAAACCTCTTCGCAGAAACTTACCAGTCCAAAACTCGATCTGTATGATTGAAATTAGTGAATACCTGTTGTGGAAAATAATTCTGAGTGTTTTATTATTATTTACACTTTTAGACCATGATATCAGATACTGCAGCAACTGTAAATATGACGTTATACCAAGATATCTGCAAAAATGCAACTATCGTTTTAGAGGCCCCCTTTTATAATAAAGGATAGATTTAGCTGACTTGCTAGACAAGCCAGTTCAATTCAAGCTTGATTCAAGCAGTTTTCTCTAAAAGTGTTGAGGTCCTACCCAAAACTTATAGGGTAAGTGACTAATAGGATTGTCTTTTTTCTGATACTCTCTAGGTAGTCTAGGCTACATAAACAAATATTTTCTCATAAGAAGTAGAGAACATCAAAGTTGGAGAACTTACCCACTTTTCTCTGTCAAAATTTAACTATTTTTTTCCACATATGATCTCCATCCCCATAATGTTCACATGATTGGTGTAAACAATCTCAGCTCACCCAAGCTTCAATAAACTTCTTCTTCTTTTCTTTCTGAAAACCAAACCTTTGCTCTGCCTGATGCCACATAGAGATAAAGGAAATTACACAGAGAATAAAGGAGTGTAGTTGCTGTCAAGAACTGGCTAAGGATAAATAATACTCTGTATGAGTATTTTGAGGTCCAGGCCGGATCAGGCCTCGGTGGGGGAGTTGGGCTCCACCGAAATGTTCCGGATGTTCTCCGATTCAAGGGAAACTTGTTCGGTATTAAGTGCCGTAGATGCAAAATTTACGGGTCCGAATCGCATCCGATTATGTTGGTAGGATGGAGGAGGAGGCTTCGTATCCTGGATAGGGACCAAACGGATGGAGGGAATGGGATGAAATTTGTTCATGTGTCCAAGATCCAGAAGTTCTTCCCCTCGAGTAAAACTCGGTGGTCGATAGGAGCAAATGCCCTAGATTTAATAAGTATGTGTCCGAATCGCATGTGGACACGGTCCAGAGGGGTTCCGGAGATAAGGCGTCTTCTCGCCGCTCTCCGAAGACTCCACTTGAGGAGTCCCCACGTTTTTATGGCACTTGCAGCCTCTGGCTCAAGTGCCATATACCGATCACAATTCCGTCTGTCGGTCTGTCGGTCTGTCGGTCTGTCGGTCTGTCGGTCTGTCGGTCTGTCGGTCTGTCGGTCTGTCGGTCTGTCGGTCGGTCCGAGTTTTTTTGTCCCACATATCCGAGTTAGGGTACTTCCAGATGTGCTAGGACAATGAAACTTGGCAGGCATATCAGGGACCCGACCAAACTAACCTGGAAATAATCAGTTTCCCGATCCGACCATATGGGGGGGAGTGCGGGGCGCTGGAAACTTGCAAATTTAGGGCATTTTGTCACTTTTTTTCTGAGTTAGGGTACTTCTAGATGAGCTAGGACAATGAAACTTGGCAGGAATATCAGGGACCTGACCAAAGTAACCTGGAAATAATAAGTTTCCCGATCCGACCATATGCGGGGGAGCTGGGGCGCTGGAAACTTGAAAATTTAGGGCATTTTGTCACACTTTTTCGAGTGAGGGTACTTCCAGATGAGCTAGGACAATGAAACTTGGCAGGAATATCAGGGACCTGACCAAAGTAACCTGGAAATAATAAGTTTCCCGATCCGACCATATGCGGGGGAGCTGGGGCGCTGGAAACTTGAAAATTTAGGGCATTTTGTCACACTTTTTCGAGTGAGGGTACTTCCAGATGAGCTAGGACAATGAAACTTGGCAGGAATATCACGGACCCGACCAAACTAACCTGGAAATAATCAGTTTCCCGATCCGACCATATGGGGGGGAGAGCGGGGCGCTGGAAACTTGGAAATTTAGGGCATTTTGTCACACTTTTTCGAGTTAGGGTACTTCCAGTTGTGCTAGGACCATGAAACTTGGCAGGCATATCAGAGACCCGACCAAACAAAATTAGGAATAATCAGTTTTCTGATCCGACCATTTTGGGGGGGGGGGGTGGAGGGCAGGGGAATCCGGGAAACTGAGAAGTGTGTAACTTTCGAACGGATGATCGGATTGTAATGAAACTTCATAACTGAAGAGAATATATATCTGTAATGTCCCGTTTAAAGTCTTGACCGGATTCGGTAGCCAGGGGGAAGTTGGGGGGGGGGGGGGAGACCGGAAATTTCAAGAAACGGTTAGAATGGAGGGATCGGAGTGAAACTTGCTGGGAAGAACAAGCATCTGCTCTAGATAAGTCCTTTAGACCATTGTACTGGATCCGGACACTTATGGGGGGGGGGCCGGAATTCCGGTGATGGTGGTTTTTTGGATTTTCACGATGAAACTTGGCAGGCATATCAGGGACCCAATCAAACTGACTTCAAAATAAAAATATTGTCGATCAGATAATGGTGGGGGAGTGGAGGGAGGGGAATCCGCAGGGGAATCCGGGAAATTGAGAAGTGTGTAACTTTCGAACGGATGATCGGATTGTAATGAAACTTCATAACTGAACAGAATATATATCTGTAATGTCCCGTTTAAAGTCTTGACCGGATTCGGTAGCCAGGGTGGAGTTGGGGGGGGGAGACCGGAAATTTCAAGAAACGGTTAGAATGGAGGGATCGGAGTGAAACTTGCTGGGAAGAACAAGCATCTGCTCTAGATAAGTCCTTTAGGCCATTGTACTTGATTCGGACACTTATGGGGGGGGGGGGGGGTCCCGGAATTCCGGTGATGGTGGTTTTGGGGATTTTCACGATGAAACTTGGCAGGCATATCAGGGACCCAATCAAACTGACTTCAAAATAAAAATTTTGTCGATCAGATAATGGTGGGGGGAGTGGAGGGAGGGGAATCCGAAATTTTCAGTCATGCGTAATTTTGGAATGGGTGATCGGATTCGAGTGAAATTTAAGAATTCAACAGAGGACATTTCTCCGATGATTTTTTTCATATCCGGACCGGATCCGGCAACTATTGGGGGGGGGGGGGGAAATACGTGCCCCGTTTAGAATGGAGGGATCGGGATGGAACTTTGTGGGAAGAACAAGCAGATGCTCTAGGTAAGTCATTTGCTGAATCGGATTGGCTACGTGCACCGCGGGGGAGCTGGGTGGGTTGGGGGGGGGGGGGGGGGGGTGGACCGGAAATCTCGAGAAACGGTTAGAATGATGGTATCGGAGTGAAACTTGCTGGGAAGAACAAACATCTGGTCCATATAAATCTTTTACATAATTTGACTGGATCAGGACACTTGAGGGGGGGGGGGGGTCTCCCGGAATTCCGTTTTTGGGAGATTTTCACGACGAAACTTGGAAGGCATATCAGGGACCCGGTCAAACTGACTTGGAATAAAAAAAAAAATCCTCGATATGATAATCTTGGGGGGGGGGAGTTGAGGGAGGGGAATCCGGAATATTGAGTCATGCGTAACTTTGGAACGGGTGATCGGATTCGAGTGAAATTTAATAATTAAACAGAGGACATTTTTCTCTTGTGACCTTTTTCATTTCCGGACCGAATCCGGCAATTATCGGGGGGAGGGCGGAAAATACTTGACCCGCTTAGACTGGTGTGATCTGGATCGAACTTCGTGGGAATGACAAACAGATGCTCTGGATTAATCATTTACAGAACAGGATTGGCTCCGGTTATTGTGGGTGGAGTTGGAGGAGGGGGAGGGGGGTCTGGGATTCCGGTGATCGCGCGTTAAGGTACTTCCTGATGTGCTAGGACGATGAAACTTCGCTGGAATATTGGAGACTCAACAACATTTGCTTAGAAATTGCTACTTCCCAAATCCGATTATTCCTTAAAGTACCAATCTTGACCGCAAAGTAAAAAAAATACTTTTAAGCAATAAATGCATTTTCGTGATGCCCATCAGCCCATTAGCAGTTTTGCCTCAAGAGTTTTGCTTACAAATGAAGTTCCAGCTCCCTTATAGCGCGCATCTCAACCGCAAAGTCGAAACTTACTCTTGATCAATCAAATCATCTTGACACATGCAAGTGCCATATGAGCTTACAGCTCTTGTTGTTTGTCCCCGGGACTCACTCCCCGTATTCTCGCGAGTCCCCACGGACGGGGAATGCTCCGATTATCATCACCATCATCAAAAAGGACTCCCTTTCAGATTCGGAGGGGAATCAATTTTTGCTTGTGTTGGTCAATATAGAATTATTTAAAAAACAATCAGAATTAACAAAACCAAAAATAAAGTGGATCCAGACTAATTTCGTCAACTGCATATTTGAAAAAAAATCGGTTTTGGAAGCATTCCCCGTGTTCTCGCTGTTTCTGTACGATGAGTCCGCGTGGAGTGACTCCCTCTATTCGTGCCGTTCCCTTCGATTCCCCGAGGAGTCCTCGGGGAACGGCGAGAATACGCCTATAGGGACCAAAAGGAGAAAGTGATGAAACTTGGACGGTACAAAAGTCATGGACAGGGTATGCCATTTGACATCTGGGCCAGATACAACCAAATACTACGTAGATGGAAATGGCCAGTTCAAATGACTTTACCATGATATATCAGCAGGTTTAGTTGTCACGAGACTAGTGCCTTGTACAAAATTCCATCTAGATAAGGCGTATTCTCACCGTTCTGAGGACTCCTCGGGGAATCGCTGTACCTTAGTGGTAGAGCAGTGGCCTTGAAAGTCGGAGGTCCTGAGTTCAAATCCCGGCTGAAGAGCGTTTTTATCTTTCAACTGATGCTTGTAAACGGATACGACCTCTTTGGGATAGATGACAGTTGGCTGAAATTTTTCGGAAGTTTTCATGAAACTCGATAGGTTTTGGATGCAAATGCTCTAGATGTAACATTTGTGTGTCTTTATCGGATAGAAACCCCGTGGAGGATTTTGACGAGGGATACCGGAAGAGCTGAAGGATCATTTAGCACTTGGAAGGGTAGGTAGCATGTGTTTTAGCTAAGGGTCGCATACGGTCCGGCAATACAAATAGAACATTTGCTCTTGTCCGCTGGCAAGTTCCTCCTGAACAGATCACGAGTTCGAGATTTAGACATGTCACAAATGAGAAGACATCCAGGAACCCCCTCAAACTCCCCCACCGAAGCCGGATTCCGTCATGGCCCCAGAATTACAGATCTAGGACCCATGGTCTTGTACCGTTCGCGATACACGCCGGTCAAGATCAAGGATTGCTCACCCCCACACTGATAGTTGGATCTAGAAAAGAAGGATTCGTTGGTTATCGGTCGGGTCGTTTATATGCATGCCAAATTTCACGGTACTAGCTTGTATGGAAGTGTTGAAACTAGCAAAGTGAGACGAGGGAATAGACGAACCGACCGAGAGACATAATGGTCGCTGTACGGACTTGAGTCAGAGGCTGCAGGTTGCGAAGCGGCAAAAGGGGACAATTAAAAGCAAGTGCCATGCGATCCTTTCAGTTTGACGATCCAGTTTTGTGCGACCCCTTTTTCTTAGGGTAACGTTGTTATTGTCGTAGGTATTGGAATTCAGGAAATTTGTCAGACCCACCCCCCCCTTTTTTTTGGTTGGTGTTGGGTTGGGGGTCTGTGTTAGAAAGGATTAATTAGGTTGTAATGAAGGGTAGAGAGGGATTTGCGGGCGTCCCCAGTTTAAACCCCGACCGTGAACGGAGAGCCCGACATAATTTGCTAGGCCGGACCCGTAGTGAGCGGGCGGGGGTAGAACTCTTCTTCAGTCGTTGGTTGAATGGCTGAGAGTTGGGAGTCAAAGAGAAGGAAGTGAAAGTCGAAGTAAAAAAAAAAAAACCTATATAGGCTACCTGCTGCTTTACTAAAAAGAAAATTTGTGAAAGGGGAATCCCAGTACTCGAGGGGATTTCTAGGGAATTTCGAATGTCCAGCAATCCTGGGGATTTCGAGGGAATTAAAACGTTTTCCGACGTTCAGTGAAGTGGCGCTACTGTCCGCAAGGAATGGCAAGTTTCACTGCCCTAGCCAGTGCCGTCTGTACCCTTAGGCCAGTTAGGGGGGTGCTGGGGGACCAGGGGAACAGAGAGGCCAAGCGGCCAGTGTAAATTGCTGAGAAATCAGGCTATGGTTGCTGGCCGTATTGCCTTGTTCCTTACGATCTAGGTTACGCACCCTCGTCGTTTACGTTACCGAAATTTTCTCATATGTGACCATATTGTGGCTCGACCAAGAATAGTGTGTCCTAATGACTTGACGTTTTTATGTTTTTGACTCTCAAAAAGGGGTCACAAACCAACAGATGGCCTAGGGTCCACCAAAAGTAAAAGACGGCACTGGCCCTAGCTTGTCCGAATGTGTCTGAACTAGCAAACTTTGGACAGAGGGACGGGCCGACACGAAGTGCGGTCGCTAGTGGTCACTTTGTTTACACGGTGTGGAGCTAACCTACAATTTTTGGTAATAAATAATGGTCCTGCACTACCGCCACAACCGATGACTCTTTCTCCTTACTTGCTGATGACAAGTAAGGAAAGTAAGGGGCCACCTATCATAGATCAGCTCACAGGGTTTGGTTACGATACTTTTCAAACAGTGTGACATGTGACTGAAAACTGGTACATGAAGGTGCTTCAGCTCGACCCTTTCCAAATAAAAATGACCATCCGATACAAAACTGAAACAGAGCAGCCTTTGCTGCACCCCACGTTAAACGTAGGCTTAGAACTGTTCTCATCGTTTGACAAAATGAACAAGGAGCTAAGTGGAAAAGGCTAAGTGTCCGCTGACCGTCTCCCCTCCTACTCTAATATTTTGTGCTCCTTCGGGGTGGTGTCCATAGCTGAATTTCCAAGGGGGCCTTCAGCTGTCCATGAAGAAATCATAAAGTGATACTCGAAAAGTGAATTCAAGTTTTAAAACTTCTGTCGTGTTCATGTCAGGCGGCAGAAATTAGTTGATGACAGTTCTGCTATCGATGCGCCGTTGACTCACAGATGGTGCTGCATTTGAGCATTAGAGATTAGTCCACATGTTCTTCACCAGGGGTACTCCCATAATGGCTTATTTCAATTTTGCTCAATTGAACGGCGATATGACTTGTTCCACATGGAATGTGTGCTGGGAATCATCCTTCCTTCCTTCAAGTGACTGGCACTTGGGTTCCACTCTGGATCCCTTTCGGCCTCGGTTACTTCTACTTCTTCGTTGCTGCGGTTATGAAGTGTTGTTTTCTTGGAGGATAGTGATGATCTGATGGTAGATTTCCCTCTCTTGCCTGAGAGGAGTTTCGAGGTCCACGATGGTTGCGATATCTTCTGGCAGGTTATTCTGGCCGGTTGTTCTCTTAATCCTTGCTGTTTGAAGGGCTGGGCTCTTGCAGTCGAAGATGATATGTTGAAGGGTTTAGGGATGAGAGGCGCAGAATCGGAAACTTGGGTCCGGTCTCAGTTCGTACAGATATTCTTCCTTTCGGAGGATCAGAGCGAGATTTTTTATTCTGAGATACAGTTTGTTGTCGCCTGCGTCTCTGAAAATCGGTGCGATAGCAGATTGGGTGGGGTGGGGTAGACAGCTGATCCTTTTTCTCATAACGTCCCTGATGTTGGTTAGTGCTGCCGATAGGTCTGTTGTTCCTTCTATTGTAGAGCTGGCTAGTCTGTCCAGTTCTTCGTTGTATTTAATACCTTGGTTGCTTGGAATGTGCTGAAACAATATCACTGTGCCTGCTAGCAATGCTAGGTCGATTATAAGGAGTAGTGAACGTAGTCTGGTAAGGTCTGTGTCTGCTGCTTTCCAGTGAAGGTTTCTGATTAGGAGTAGCGACTTCGGTTAACACATAATTTGAATTCTCCACACCCTTTCCTTGACACCATGCCATCTAGTGCTTTTAATCCCTTACAGCGCTGTCAGGTTCGTAACCTGGCCGTTATGCCGTAACCAACAAGTCCAGTTGATTTAGAACTTGAACTGGTTTGGGACCCAAACCACTTCGGGTATTAAACCAAAGGTAAATCATTTAAGTTGTGTTAGTAGTAGTTTATATTCAATTCAATTCAATTTATTTATAACCCATCTTCACAAACGTAGGCCGAAGCGCCCTAAAGATGGAGTAACAAACAAAATAAATAGAAAAAAGAAACACTAACACTAAATACAAAAAGTATCAACAAAGACGATTAAATAAATAGTGCTAACCGTGGGTGAGACAACATTGAAACAGAAGAACGATAATCCTGAAGCTGTTTATCAGTAACAGAAGTTGGAGAGATTAGGCGGAATTTACTAATCAACTATTTCTGGTCCAAGGTGGATAACTGAGAAGAAATTTCGGAAAACGAAAATACGCTCTGAGGACAGATAATTTCTGAGATTCAGTAAAAACTGCCAAATGGGACGAAGAGAAGGAGATGGTGGACAGCTAGACTGTTATAAATTTTTGCAAGATTTAATCGATCGAGATGTTTGATATTTGTAACTATTAAAGGGTAAGCGATTCTAAGTTTTTTCTTCAGATTTTCAAGGGACAACTTAACAGTTTCTTTTAGGTTCCTGCCTATTGGCATTCCAAGGTAAGTCAGTTTATATATACATACAAGTAGTTGTCTACATTTGACTGTAGTGGAAGCATAATTATGAGTCTTCATTCTTATTTTTGTTCCAGGGTCCTGGATTGTTAATTTTGGATTTAGGTTTACCACCTAAATGTGTACATAGTCGTTGCAATAAACGGTATCTAACGTCGGACTGGAAAGATTGACGTGCCGGCTAGGGTCATCCCAACAACGTGTTTTTCCCAAAATATGGGACAAATTGATTCTGGTTCCTCAAACCAAACCAATATAACAAGCAGCGATCTACCGTGGCTGAACACCTCAAGGTCCAGTAATCTTATTAAAAAGTTTCGTATATAAAAATCAAACAGCAACAACATTCTCAGGAAAATTATCTTTCCTTCAAACTAAGTCCTCGTATCTTGGTGGTGGCTGCATCTCCTCCATTCTCAGGCTGATATCTGAACGTCTTTGAACGTCATCCGCAAGCCCTTTCCCGGGTTTTCCTCCATATTCCTGCCCAGCTGGATCCATTGTAAAAGAAGGATCCCACGCTTCATCGAAATCTCCCACGGGCACGTCTGGCGCACTTGGAGTAGCGTCACTACGTTTCCTCACGAAAAGTCTGAATGCTGCGACTCCGAAGGCACTTGCGAAAAAAAGCAGGCCAGCGGCCAAAAACACTCCCCCTACAATTGTGCTGGAAGACCCACCGTAGAAAACCATTAGAAGAATTCCAATGAGACTCAGTAAGCCAAAAGTCATGAAAACCATAATATTTATGAACTTTCTTTTATTCATTCTAGGGCAAAGGAGATACAGAGACTGAGATAAGGCTCGGTAAAAAAAAAAAGAAGTACAGTCAGTTATCTCTGAGTCATCTTATCTGTCCGATTGTCATGTTTCTTCGCAGACTTTTCAAGTTATCTTGAATCTGACAGATCGAAAGCAGAATTGAAGGCCTACGCTATTCCATTACTTCTCAGTAATCGTTAGCTCGCCTAATATCCATTTCTCTTCTGAACTCAGTCCTCATGGTTTCGCTTTGCTGCCGCAAGATCGCGCTGTCACTGACGATGGACCCCGTTCTCCCACTGTCCAATCACCTAATGACCTTGGGTCTAGCTTCCGCACGCTTATTCTCCATCGTTCACAGCAAGTCGGGTCACTAGCTCTGTATTTCAGCTCATTTATTATATGCTTGTACACTCACGCTCGAACCAATCGCAGACAGCGTGCTCCAAATGTTTAAAGCAAGAAGGGCCCCTGCATATAAATGTCGTATACTCTATCTGACCGTCCGCAACATGTCAGTGAACCTGGGAAGAACGAGAAAGGTCGCACGAACGAATTTTCAAAATTTATTCAGGTACTATGTAAACCAATCAACATCGTTTCTTGTGGTTAGGTTATGGTGACGTTTCGGCTCTTCGCTACGGACACGGCGATTCTTCATCGGCACGAAGAGTTAGTGATCAAGAGTATACTCTTGATGACTTACTCTCGATGATGAGTATACTCTTGATGACTAACTCTCCTTGCCGATGCAAAATCGCTGTGTACCTAGCGGAAGAGCCAGAAGCGGCACCACAGCTGTCCCCAACGATCGCCGTGATTGGTTGAAACAGGATTTGAGTTGTTGAGCTTGAATCGTTAGTGAGACGTTTTCTCGTTCTTCCTGAGGATCACTGGCGTGTCCTGGATTTAGTCATATAGAGTACTGCAGCGGAACTTCGTTGTGGGGAGAAATGTGCAAGACAATTCGAGGAACCGGAATTTATTCCGTGGGTTCTGGAACTTCAAAATATTTTCTTATTCTGCTATATGCTTGGATCAGCCTCTTATGAACACCTTCTGTGCGGCAGGAATTGACACAAAATGGTTCCATGTATTGTAACTTGGACTAGAGGGATCCAACTCAAACTCTTGCAAATACAAATAATCGGAATACATCTACTTGGATTAGGAGCAGAATCCGCAGAATGGCAGAACGTTTTTTTTTCCGAAACAGAAATGACAGTTTCGGGGTCACACCTCTTCGATTTGTCCATTCTCAACGAGCTCTAGGTAACTCGGGGGGTCGTCATCTAACTTACTCGCAGTACGAGACCCCATTTGACGAAACGACGAGAATTGTCTCCTCTGAAACTGTACCGGTCTACCAGAAGGACTCACCGCGCCAAGAATGTCATCTATTGATTCATCACCAACACCCTCATATTCACAAGTTTGCACCAAAGTTCTCGTTGGTTCCACGAAGGTCCCACAAACAAACATCAACTGGCAGGAGAAACCAATCAGGGTTGTTAAAAGACCGGTAATGACCAGCATGGAACCAGCAACATATCCACCATTTCCTGATCCGGCAACTACGCCAGACGACACCAGAGCTTTGCCGACGTCGGTGTTTCTCTTCCCGAAGTCTATTGCTAGTAGGAGTGCACCAAAAACGGTCGTAAATAGTGACACAGCGTATATCACAAGTAATAGTTTGTTCCTGGTCTCCATTCTTTGATTATCGATGGCAAACTAGGACTGATAAGGAAATGGCGAAGTATACATTACGTTAGAATTTTTTTTTATCTCTTTACGAGGTGCCTTTGAACTCGGAGGGCGGAAGAAGAAATCAAGCACCTTTATCTAGGGCAAGGTTATTCCTAACAGGCATTGCACTGCTATTTATCGGATTCATCAGCTCTTATTTTTCTTTGGTCTTGTTGGTTCGCCGTCTTGTGTTTCATGATCGTGTGACCGGTTAGAAATAAAATCCATTCATTCATTCCGGTACCGATTGGAACGAATGCACATTGCGGTTTCTCGTTTTGCGAAGGAAGATAAATTACTGAATCCATTGCCAAGAAATCTAACATTCCCGTTCCGTCCCAAAACACTGTTAGAAGCCTGACATGAGGTTCCCTAAATTCCCATTTTCGTCAGAAGACCTAAATCCACTTTCCGACAGCCACTTTGATTTTTCGGACAATATATTTCGAACGTCGAGGATTCCCCTCTTCCCTTATGGGAAGTCTTTGTTTGAGACGAATGGGCTTTGGCGCAGTCAAGCCCGGCCGTATGATTCGCATTTACATTATTCGTATTTCCTTTGTCTGAATAAATACTCGGAATCCAAGTAAGTTTATCTAATACCCTCTTCCAGCAATCTCTTACTCCCATGTAGACTACTGACGTGGTTGCTAAGTTTGCGGGCGGATTCTCTTTGGTCCTCTTGTTCTGGTCCCTGGCTGGTCTCTACGGAATTTTTACTTAGAGCGTGTTCCACCCTACTTACCATAGATACTACGCATAGCGTCACTAATCCTGGCTTCTTGGCGTCGAAGCTGGAACGCTTTTGACTCCTTGCAAATGTTCAAGGAGTCGGCAAAGACCGGAATCTACTAGACCCAACTGTCTGGATCAAAGATTAACTTTCTGGAATCCCATCGAAACCTTTGATCTTGTTTCTATTTTCGGCAATATATAGTACCCCGGGCTAATCGGGCAAATCCCATAACAGAGATCGTAGGTACCACGCTTACTACGCCCCGAGCGTGGTATTCAAACAATGACTATGGACTACTATTTCGAGAAGGTTGGAACGGTCAGCGTAAATTTTCACGAGGGTGGTAGCAATAGTTGTGATAACTAATAGTTATCACATTTTTTTCCGACGAAATTATCCAAACCGTCTTCCACCGTGCCCGCCCAAGAAATCTTTTTCCAAATCGCACCTTCTTGCAACGCCACATCAATAACGTATTCTACCCTTCCAACCCCCCAATAGTAACTATTAGTTACTATTGTATAGTGAGTGTTGATATTATTTTATTTCCCCGCCATGGCCCCTTTGGGAACAAAATATATTCATTCATTCATTCACGGGTCTCCGGCACAGTCAAGCAGAATCTAACGAAAATGATTCCCATTTCCATGATTCATATTTTTGAGTAATTCCCTAGCCTGCCTCGCGACTCCCAGTAATTTTCCTTTCCTTTCCTCAAACACCCTTGCCCAGAATCTCATATATGGGACAGTGAAGCGCGTTCGGATTCTCACGAAAATGATTCGCATTTTGCAGATAACACGGTAGCTGGATCTGCTTTTTGTCGATTATGTAGTTACCGTGGTACCTGATACTACGACTGATTTGCAAACCGACAATTTCCGAATTTGCGCTTCTAAAATTCATCCCAAAAAATAAAACTGATATTCACGCACATCAAAACCGCCAAACTTCTTTCCCACCAATCTGACAACAGCTGCGTTTTTGATCGAAGTTTGAAGTTACCTTCACTCTCAAAGGTCCCTGTTTCAACAGACTTCTTCAAACTTTCTGGCCGTCGAACTTCGTCAGCTAGCAAGCTCGAAGTTTGCCTGAAAAAAAGATACTTGCCGTAAAAATACTAATTAAGCAGACGGTGAACTTCGACGGCGTTTGGAAACAGAAATTAAGCAACCTGTCAAGCCAATGGCGAACAAAACGTCAATCAAAAGCGCAACTAAAAATAAGGCTATGTGTTGGTGAGGATGAAAGTGAGATGACTTTTTTAGATACCACGGTCGGGACGGGTATCAGATAACGGACGCCTTTCTGCAATAACGCCATTCGGCCATCGTACCAGATACCACGGTAAGTGCAGTCATGCCTTTCGACCATGGCATCAGATACCACGGTAAATGCAAAATCGACTTTAGACCGTGGTATTAGACCATGTTATCTGAAAAACGAAACTCCTGATTCCTAATTTTGAGTAGTTCCCTGGCACGGCTCACGACTCTAAGTCATTTTCCTTTCCTTTCCCCAGACATCCATGCCCGACATATTTTATTGGGGCTCTAGGACAGTCAAGCCCATCCGGTTTCTGACAAAAATGATTCGCATTTCCACGATTCCTTATTTTGAGTAGTTCCCTGCCCACGTCTCTTAGTCATTTCTCCTTCCTCTGATATCCCTGTCAACAATGTCTTCCCTATAGAAAAGGAGGAATTTCACGAGATTCCGAAAGCACCTCCCAGCGAGCGAAGCGAATCGCAAAAACTGCAGGAACTAATTCCGGGAATGGTTTTTCCCTTTTCATCTTCACATACTATGACAACCATCTGCTTCAAGAATTGCATCAGTTGCTATGCATTCGAAAACTTTCGTCATCCGGAAACGTCAACCTCGCTACAAATCATTCCGTTCCTATACAGTCACTTTTTTTTTCAAATCTACCGTGGTCAGCGCCAGGGACTGATTTAAAACGTGTTCTCGTGACAATCACGGATTATAATACTAGACAGAGGCGTTACTAGCCAAAATGGGTCGCCGTCACTACCCCCACCCGTCGATTCGCCCACCCGTCAATACACCCAATCTAAAAATCCGTCGATTCACCCAACCGTCGATTCACCCAAACGTCGATTCGCCCAACGTCGATTCGCCCAACCGCTGATTCGCCCAACCGCTGATTCGCCCACCCGCTGATTCATCCACCCGTCGATTCGCCCACCCGTCGATTCGCCCAATGTCGATTCACCCAACGTCCTGTTGATTGAGCGTCGATTCGCCCAATTCTAAGATCCGTCGATTCGCCCACCCGTCATAAGACCCAAAATATCCGTCACAACCCCCACTTTTTCCGACGGTTTGCCTACCCGTCACAAGACCCAAGAAATCCGTCGATTCGCCCAAAAAATCCGTCACAACCCCCACTTTTTCCGAAAGTTCATCTACCCGTCACAAGACCCAAAATTTCCGTCGATTCGCCCAATTTTCAAAACCGACCTTTGATCCAGCGCGGCTCTTTTCATTGAACGCGATGGAACAAAGCGACTGAGTCACAGGGGAGTAATTAAGAAGGATACAATACCATCCGATGTAAATAAGGGTGAAAACTAGTCAATACAGCTTGAGCCAGAATGATGAGAAGCATGATATAAGACCTCGGTGCTGATAATGAAAGAGGAAATGGAGGATGAATGCACGAGTAAAATATCAATGAGCTACCATGTTTTTAAGTACAACATGTTCCGAAAGCGGTAGGCTACATGTTGCGATTATTTGGTCGGGTAAAGGAAATTATAACGCCACACGATCATTCGATTCTCAATAGATTAAAATTTGACTGGTACTCCTTTGGTCGGCAGACTCGACCCAAAGTCGGCTAGAAGTTGGGCGGCAGGAATACCAAAGGTTCCGACGGAAACCCAGAGGAGAATATTTATGAAACTATTACAGCTGGAATACTGAAGCTCCAAGGGATATTCTGATCCATTTTATGCTTCCTTATATATGACCCTTGTCGGATGAATCGGAAATTGTACTAAGTAGTCGGTAGCTTTACAAGCTTCTGCAGAACAGCTGGCCGACGACAATTATAAGTCAACTTTTTCACTTAAGTTATTACCGGATTTCTTTTGTTGTTCCGTGCTGAACCCGATTTTAGCTGAATCGGTCCAGCAGGAAAAATGGGCTGACGCTCATAATGACCATGATACAACGCCCACGACTCAAAATGCCCACGACTCAAAATGCCCACTATTCAAAATGTCCACGATTCAAAATGCCTACGACCCAGCCCACGGTTCAGAATGCCCACGATCGTAGAGTTTGAGGTGTTCAGGCCGTAGTAAATTGGACCTAGTGATGAATGTGAAACGAAAGGCGCGGACCGAGTATCAGGATGGCGATAATCGTGCATTGAAACTGTTCAGTTACAATGTAATTTCTAATTCTGAAAATAGAAATGAAACACGAACAGTGAGCTCAAAAATGTTATTTTTAACGATTCTTACCTTCAGGGTGCAAGGTTTAGATCGCCATTTCTTCGTACTTTCGCGCAAATCACTCTAGTTTGATGAATTATAAAATAATCCTTTCATAATTTTCCGTAGTAATCCTGTCCCTTTTAATCTCGCTGTCCGTTGTCCAGATCATTTTGACCTCCCCTACCGACAGTTAGTCGTCGGCACTTTGAACCAGGACGATTTTAGCCTTCCATGAAAGCATTTTCAACTGTCGGAATGACATTTTTGACAATTTTGATTTCACCCTGAATTACGGCATTTTGAGTCGTGGGCATTGTGAGGTGGGCAAAAAGATCGTGCTGATTTTGACCCGAAAAACGTCTATGATATCCCCATTTTTGTTTGTTTAGGGTTTTCATGCCCCTATCTCGGCACTCTGATCGGTTCTGGTCAAACTTTTACAAGACATTACTTACCGTTTTTCAACGGCACGAAAATACGTGTGTTAATTCTCCAGCCTGATACTTGGCCTTAGAACAAAGCTTTTATCAAGTAAGGGAAAACTGGAATATCCAGGATCCAGTTTCACAGAAGTGCGAAAAGTATCACTAGTAGATCGCCAGATTGCGTGTGGAACTGATGAAAAACGCATTTGCGGGAGGTTTTAAAGTGGGGAAGACATTTCCGGAAATGCTTGGCTCTAATGAGACTTGTCGTAAGAGCTGATGAGCTAATTGACCCGTTTCTAGGTCCGAACCGTAACTGCCTGTGGTTAGGATGTTGAAAGGGCATGTTGTGGCCATACCCCCTCCTCCCCCCTCCAGCTTCCCCTCATGTAAGGCGGATGGTCTTACTAGCATCAAAAATTACATATCTGTGACGTAATTTAGTTCAATAACAAATAACACTTCGCTACACTTGTGATATTTTCTGTTATGATTTCGCAATTGTTGGGTACATACTGAATATTATAACTCTTGGGAATCACGAGAATGTATTGTTTGGTATTTTTTTGCACTTGGCTGTGATTATGTGCACTTTAAGGGCGTTAGAAATTCTTCTGTAATCAAAACCCTTGACAAAAAAATTATCATGGGCCCTTTAGGATCATGAATATATATGGTTGGTCAAAAGTATTTTTTTTTACTTTTCGGTTAAAATGCGCACTTCAAAGGTGCAGACATTCATTTCTAAGCAGAAACCATTTTGGCAAAAATGATCATGTGCTCATGGGGATCATGAAAATGTAGGTTTTGTTGAAAAGTATTTTGTGTACTTTGCGGTTAAGATGAGTACTTTAAGGGATGATCGGACCTGGGAAGTGACAATTTCTAAGCCATTCTTGTCAAGTCTCTAATGTTCCAGCCATGTTTTGTCGTCCTAGCACATCTGGAAGTAGCCTACATTAAATTGCGGCCACCGGAATTCTGGATCCCCCTCCAACTCCCCCAGAGTGACCGAATCCGGTCCGGTTCTGTCACTGATGTATCTAGGCCTTACGCTTGTTCTTCCCACCAAGTGTTATCCCAATCGCTATATTCGAAGCGTGTCACAAAATTTCCGCCCCCCCCCTCCCCCCGGCTCCCCCACATTGATCGGATCCTGTCCAAACTTGAAATGGGACATCTATGTATGTATGTATGTATGTATATTCTTTATAACCCGTTACATTCAAACTGAACAAGAACGGAGTAAATGGATGAAAAAGAAATAAAGAACAAAAGAGAAAAAAGACAATTAGCGATCAATGACAAAATATATATACAGCACTAAATATGAAGTAAAACACAAAGGGCGAGTTAATCAGTGGTCATCCATTGGGCACAAAGTACTGGTAACCACGGGTGTGCGGCGGTTCCAAGAACTTTCTGAATTAACTTATCTACAGCCTCGTTGGGTTCTACCAGGCTGAATTTTCTTATTAGGTACCTGTTGCGTGTCCACGGTGGCATTTTTAGCAAGTATTTTAGGTAACGAAAATAAAGTGACCGGACTCGAGACTGCTCGGTGGTCGTGAATAGTTTCCAAAAAGGAGCCAGATATAAAACGTGGGGTAGCGCCACAGCGCTGTAGAGTTTGGCGAGCAGACTGCGTGAAAAGTGGACCTTATTTGTCACGATCGAAGCGTAGGCGAATCGAAGTTTCTTCTCCGCGTTTTGTAAAAGGAGAGACCGAGTCTCTTTTAGGGTCCTTCCTATGGGGACACCAAGGTACATTATCGATTCTGTCGGACAAAGTGTGGAGCTACCAAGTTGGACTGGTCTGCACATTTTTTCCCGATCATTAAAGAATAGTATGTCTGACTTTGAAGCATTGAACTTGAGTCCGATCAAGCTATACTCAGCCTCTAAAATACTGAAATTTCTTTCGATACTTAAAGTTGATCTACTTAAGTTAAGCACGTCGTCAGCATAAGTTAGAAGAGAGACATCAATTTTTTGTAGGATACAGGAAGAAGGAACTTTTGATTGGGCATTCAGGACGCTATTATTAAAAAGATCGGGGGAGATCAGAGAACCTTGTCTCACCCCTTTTTCAATTGGGACCACTACAGTAGCACTGGGATTGTTTGGAACCCTAATATGACCCTTCAAATTTTTATACATGTAATATAGCACTTTAATAATTTCTACTGGCACACCTCTCTTATATGCCTCCAACAGTGTTTGCTCATGAACGGATGAATCAAATGCTCGGCTAACATCAAGCGCACCTATGACAAGTCCCTCCCCGGATTCATATGAATCAAATAAAACGGCAGCCAAGACAAACAGGGCATGAGCGCACCCTAGGCCCTTAGTGAAGCCAAACTGATGTTCAGGCATCCAACATCGAGCTTTAATAACATCTTTTATCAACAGCTCAAAGAGCTTACACAGTGTCGAGGAAACGGTAATGGGTCGATAAGAGCTGCATTCATTCTCTACCTTCCCCTTTTTTAGAATCGGCGAGACATGAGACATGAGTTCTTTCCGAATATCAAGCTTCACTGAGATCCGATCACCCGTTCAAACGTTAGGCATACCTGAAGATTCTGGATTCCCCCTCCCTCCACTCACCCCACGGTGGTCAAATCGGAGAAACGGCTGTTCTTAGAGGACCTGTCTTACATATAATACTAACGCAACCTACTTCCATAATCACTCCATATATTTCTAAGCCCGGAGACCCCAACTTTGTACGGTACATTCTAGCCCCTCTAATAAGACCATGCTGATTTTCTCACTTGCTGTGTCTTGCTGCCTTCGATGTGGATCACGCTGTCGACGGTTGTCTGCGACAAGTTTTTCCATCAGGAAAACCGGTTATGTAAATTTTTCCCTGTCTTCGCTACAAGTCAACGGGTCTCGGAAAAGGCTTAAAACAGCAAAAGCCGTGGGTTATTTGTTGGAAGCACAGCCTAGTTTTAAAGTATTAAAATATTTTAAAATACTTTAAGTTGAAGAGTAAATAGTGCGAGGGGTCCTTTAAGTTAAAATTGTGGAGTCGCTAACTGCTTGCCAAGTTTGATCGTCCCAGCACATGTGTAAGCATCTTCAGTCAGGATCACGGTAATTCTGGAACCCTCCCTCCAACTCCCCCCACAGTGCTCGGATCCAGTCCGGTCTTTTAACTATGTATCTACGGCTTGTGCTTGTTCTTCCCACCAAGTTTCATCCCGATCCGTCCACTCTGAAGATGTCACGCGATTTCCGGTCCCCCACCCTCCAACTCCCCCCAAAGTCATCCGATCTATCACAGAGTTGAACTGTGACATCTGAGACACGAGGTCTCTCCAAGTATAAAACACTAAGATCCGATTCCCCGTTCAAAATTTGTAAATACGTCAATATTCCGGATTTCCCCTCCCTCCACTCCCCCCACGGAGGTCGGATCTTCCGACCAACGGGTCGGATTTCCAGGTTAGTTTGGTCGGGTCTTTAATATGCCTGCCAAGTTTCATCGTCCTAGCACATGTGTAAGCACCTTAAGTCGGGATCACAGGAATTCCGGAACCCACCCTCCAACCCCCCCACAGTGCTCGGATCCGGTTCGATCTTGTCAACTATGTATCTAGGGCTTGTGCTTGTACTTCCCACCAAGTTCATCTCGATCCGTCCACTATGAACATGTCACACGATTTCCGGTTCCACCCTCCAACTCCCCCCCCCCCCCCAAAGTCACCGGATCCATTCCGGACTTGAAGGGAGACATCTGAGACAAGAGGTCTTTCCAAATATCAAGTTTCATTAAGATCCGATCACCTGTTCGAAAGTTATGCATGCTGCTAAATTCCGGATTCCGCGGTCTCCCCTCCCCCCCCCCCATGGTCGTGGTCGGATCGGGCAGATGACTATTCTCAAGTTGGTTTGGTCGGGTCCCTGATATACCTGCAAGTTTCATCGTCCTAGCACGTCTGGAAGTACCCTAACTTGAGGACAGTGGCATGACAGATAGACCGAAAAGTGATCGGTATATGGCACTTGAGCGGAGCTGCAAGTGCCATAAAAACGGTAGCTCTTTTTTCTGAAGTTTTACTCTTGCATTCATCCTCTTTTTGATGCTTCTGATCAATCTGCCCCAAGCTATATTTACTAGTTTTCACCCTTATTTACATGGGACGGTATCGTCACCTTCTTAATTACTCCCCTGCGACTCAGTCGCTTTCTGATACCGCGTTCAATGATAAAGGCCGCACCAGGTCAGAGGTTGATTTTGAAAATTGGGCGAATCGACGGATATTTTGGGTCTTGTGACGGGTAGGCGAACTTTCGGAAAAAGTGGGGTTTGTGACGGATTTTTTGGGCGAATCGACGGATTTTTTGGGTCTTGTGACGGGTAGGTTAACTGTCGGAAAAAGTGGGGGTTGTGACGGATTTTTTGGGTCTTATGACGGGTGGGCGAATCGACGGGTACACGAATCGACGGATTTTAGAAGTGGGTGAATCGACGCTTCACGAAACCGAGGTTGGGCGAATCGACGGTGTGCGAATCGACGGGTGGGTGAATCGACGGGTGGGTGAATCGACGGGTGGGTGAATCGACGGGTGGGTGAATCGACGGGTGGGTGAATCAGCGGGTCGGCGAATCAGCAGGTGGGCGAATCGACGGATATTTTGGGTCTTGTGACGGTTAGGCGAACTGTCGGAAAAAGTGGGGGATGTGACGTATTTTTTGGGTCTAATGACGGTTGGGCGAATCGACGGGTGGGCGAATAGACGGGTCCCCGCCAAAATGTCTGGGGGGGGGGGGGGTAGGGGCAAGGTATTTACTGACCGGCTGATCATTTTACCGACTGTTTTTGCACTACTATTATTGAGAAAAAACGACTATTTTTCCGAGAAACCGACTGTTTAAAAAAAAAAAAATCGACTATTTCCAAGAAAAAAATCGACTGTAAAAAAAATCGCGACCGACTCGGCTATTTTTACGTCGAGACGCCACTGATCCTAGATTACTGATTCGTCAGAGAAACAGCAAACCGACCATCTCAGATAACAAAATGACAATCCGGTGATCTTGAATCCTGAATCACACTCCGTTGGAAGATTCCCGAATCGACGATCCAAGAATGAATCCGGATTGTCAGAGAAAACGATTTTACATAGCCTGGTTATCGAAGAAAACGCATTTCAGAGAATCCGGATTTCGAATCGTCAGTTTAGATTGTCAAGGAAAAACGCCTTTATCTTCACCTTCCGGAGACAGTGCTGTCTCCGGAAGGTGAAGATAAAGGCGTTGCCACTTTCTCTAACCAAGCCTATGACATTTGGCCGCAGAAAATCTGTGACATCCTAGCGACTGCGAAACTTTTACCAATTAGACTATTAACAAGACATCTCGCTTTTTCAGCTTCATAATCATATTTTTCTACTCGCTTTAGCAGTGGTCGAAGACCTGAGACAAATCGTAAAATTCTGCGACCAGTGGCACCACCGTTTGGAGCCAACTCGACACAAAAGGGATATCGAGAGCCTGAAGATGCAATCGGGGTAGGGGCAGTCTACCGCAAACCCCTGATTTTGGGACAGCCTACACTATGCCAAATGTTGGATACTTGAACCCAATAAAATATTGATGATCTGAGTGAAGCTCAGAAATCAACCAATCAGAACTCACTATAATGTGGTAGGTCAGGGTTAGGGTACCAACAGCTATCCAGCGTTTGGCATAGGGTATCCAAAAATCAGGGGTTTGCGCTTTGCGGCTGACTGGGTATTGGACACTGTTTTTGGGATACCAAACTTGACCACGTTTCTGCATAGCTTACTAGAAAGATTGGACGAGGAACAGATTTGGGCAATTAGCGAAGGAAGAGGAGGATTTGGTAAGAAATTTGGAAAGACAAATTTCGGTGATATTCGTCGTTTTGAGATATTTCTCAAGCACGCTAAGGAGCATCGAAGAGTTTCTTTGGCTAAGGAGTGGAGATTGAGTAATTTATTTTGGTGTTTGTAATATTCCGATTACATTCTGTGAGCGTTTTTGTTTATAGTTTTGTTTTTCCCGCCATGGCCCTTCAGGCTTTATAGAGAAATAACTTAAACAAGTAATCCAATTTGGAGGAGAGGAACTTTTTCATCGTCCTCTCTATACCTGTTCAATTTCATCCATTTCTAAGGGAATTTGGAAAAACACAAATTCCCATTTCACTCCGCTTTGTTGAGAAATGGATCCAATCCATTCACACTAAAATAACTTTGCGTAGCCTAGGTGTCAGTTGACAGCGATATATTGATGTTCCTCCGGAAGGATGATTCTTTAAAAACCCGTTTGGCTTTTATATCTTCATCTAAATTATATAAAATGTACTTCAAAAACGAATCTTTAAGTCAACAAGAGCTGACAGCTCATACGGCACTTGTCGGAACGGTTAGCATGTTTGTCAGTTTGTCCCCCTCCTGCTCCCCCCCCCCCCAGTGATCAGAACCACTCCAGACTTGAAACTGAACATGTGAGACACTCGCTCTTGACACTTGTCAAGTTTCATGCACGTCCGATCACCCATTCCTAAGTTATGCATGTCACCAGATTCCGCAATTCCCATCCCTCTACTCCCCCAACGATGGTCGGATCGGGAAAGGGACTATTTTCAAGTCAATATGTTAAAGTCCCTAATAGGCCTGCCAAGTTTCATGGTCCTAGCACATCTGGAAGCACCCTAGCTCGAGATCACCTGAACTCCGGAAAAACCCCTCCAACTTCCCCCGCCGTGACATGATCCGGTTCTGTTTTGTCAGTAATGTATCTAGAGTATACGCTTGTTCTTCCAACCAAGTCCAACTCCGATCCCTCAACTTTAAGGGATTCAGGAGATTTCCGGTGCCCCCTCGAGCTCCCCCCCCACAGTAACCAGATCCGGTCCAGACTTGAAACTGAACATTCGAGACACTTGTTCTTAATACTTACCAAGTTTCATGCACGTTCGATCACCTGTTTTCAAAGTTGTGAATGTCACTAGATTCCGGATTTCCGACCCCTCTACTCCCCCCACGATGATCGGATCAGGGAAGGGACTATTTTTCAAGTCAGTGTGGTAGAATCCCTAAAATGCCTGCCAAGTTTCATGGTCCTAGCACATCTGGAAGTACCTTAACTCGAGATAACCGGAATTCCGGTAAACCCCCGTCCAAATCCCCCACTGTGACACGATACAGTCCTGTTTTGTCAGTTATGTATGTAGGGTTTAAGCTTGTTCTTCTCACCAAGTTCCACCCCAATCCCTCGAATCTGAGCCTTTCAGAAGATTTCCGGTGCCCTTCCCAGCCCCCCCCCCAGTTATTGAATCCGATCCGGATTTGAAAAGGAATATCTGAGGCACATGTTCTTGACACTGTCCGATGCAGTGTCCGTTTCATGCACGTCCGATTACCCCTTCCAAAGTTATGCATGTTACTAATTTCCGGATTCCCCATCCCTCCACTCCCCTTACGATGGTCGGGTCGGGGAAAAGACTATTCTTAAGGTCCCTGATATGGCTACCAAATTTCATCGTTCTAGTACCGAACTCGCGGGATCACCGAATTCCGCCCCCCCCCCCAACTCCCTCCGCAGTTCCCGAATTCGGTTCATTATGTCAATGATGTATCTCGGACTTGTGCTTGTTCTACCCACCAAGTTTCGTCCCGATCCCTCCACTCTAAGCGTTTCCCAAGATTTCCGTTTCCCCTCCAGCTCCCCCCAAAGTCAGCGAATCCGGTCCGGATTTTAACTGGGTCGTCTGAGGCACGAGTTCTTTCCGCATATTAAATTTCATTAAGATCCGATCATCCGTTAAAAAATTATAAATACCTCAAGATTCCGGATTCCCCCCCCCCCCACGATGCTCGGATCGGGAAAGTCACTATTACCAACTTAATCATTTGGGGTCCTTGATATGCAAGCCAAGTTTCATCGTCCTAGCTTATGTGGAAGTGCCCGAACTAGCAAAACCGGACCGACCGACGGACAGACCGACGGACGGACAGGAATTGCGATCGCTATATGGGAATTGCGATCGCATAAAAATAAATGTAAATCCATAAAATATTAGTTAACTTAACGTCCCTAATCCAGAGGCGTTACTAGCCAAAGGGGGGGGGGGGGGCAAGGAATTTACCGACTGGCTGGTAATTTTTACCGACTGTTTTTGCAGAAAAAACGACTGTTTTCAAGAAAAAAAACGACAGTTTCGAAAAAATCGACTAACTCTCAGAAAAATCGGCTGTTTTAATGAGAAAAATCGGCTGTTTTAATGAGAAAAATCAACTGTTTCGGAGAAAAATCGCGGACTCGGTTATTTTTTACCGACTGGCCGACCCCGTGACGCCCCTGCCCTAATCATCCCTTCTATCTTATCCCTGGGGTTCCGAACTTTCTATGTAATGTTTATCCACGTACTCTAACAGTGCTAGACTGATTGTTCAGACTGAGAGTTCCGCACTAAATCTGAGTGGTTATTTTTCCACGTATTTCACAGTTCTCATGTTTCGCAATCGTAAATTGGTAAGAAATTTCAACTTTGAAGAAGGCATCAACACATTTATTTGGACCTCTTAAATCTTCGTCGTTCTCCACCAACAGAATGGACAACAGACGAAACTGCGTTTTGAGACCTAAACATTATACTCGACAGTTAGTTAAGGAGGTTGGATTGAGGCACATGGGGGGGGGGGGGCAGGGACGGCAACCTAACCTTACCTTAGAAAATTATGTTCGATAGTTAGTTAAAGGACCCCTCGAACTATTTACTCTTTTAGTATTTTAAAACTAGGATGTGCTTTCAACAAATAACCCACGGCTTTGGCTGTTTTAAGCCTTTTCCGAGACCCGCTGATTTGTAGCGAACACAGGGAGACAATTTACATAACCGGTTTTTCTGATGGTAAAACTTCTCGCAGACAACCGTCGACAGCGTGATACACATCGAAGGTAGCAAAACACGGCAAGTGTTGGTTGGTTTTGTTAGAGGGGTTAGAATGTGCAATACATGGAGTGATTACGGAAGTAGGTTGGGTTAGTATTATAGGTAAGACAGGTCCTTTAAGGAGGTTGGATTTAGGCACATGACAAAGTATTATGCTCTGTCGTATTATCCAGATCCCATTTACAGCCCATTGTGCTTAATTAAGCTTATATTCTACGTCGATGCTTGTCAGCCAACGGCAAATGGAAGTGAATAACTGATAGGTAACTAGACTGTCATATTTCAGCGCTATTCGATTAAACTTAATCTCGTCTCAGTCCACGGATTTAACTCCACGTAAGACTTTTATAAATGGTGTATGTGTCTGTATTATGACATTAACAGTTCTGTTTTGTATTTGAACCCAAAAACTGTATGCAGGATTGATGCATTTCTGGACCATACACATATACACAAATACAAATACATTACGCCGTGCTAGTTTTGAGAAATTCGAACTTCGAACTTCGACAGAGACCTTACCTTAGACCTCTGAACCTCCTGCGCCCCCAGAGACGTCCAAGAAGAGTCTCCACTCGTCTGTAAAACTTGCGGCTGTGATGATGTCGTGTCCGGGGGCATGTATTTGTCGTCGTCGGTAGGGCTTCAGATCCGGGGCTCTTCTTTAACGTTTCTGTTGCAAGAGATTTTTTCCCCCAGAAGCGGACTCCTCTGGTTCCCGGGAACGGGTTACAAGACCGTTGCCCAACCCCTTTGCCCAGGCTTGAATCTGGGCGCTGAGAGGCACGGAATGGGCGCCCCCCACAGGCGGAGATAGCGACTGTCAATTAACAAAATTTAAACAGCTCGTGAAACCCAAATACTAGAGTCATTATTCTTACCGAAACGGCAGTGTGCGCCCCGCAAGAGGGATGTGAAGTATATTTTTTCTCCAGAAGACGACTCCTCTGGTTCCCGGGAACGAACTGCAAGTCCGTTGCCCGACCCTACTCCTTTGCCCAGGCTTTCGACTGGGCGCTGAGAGGCACGGAAGGGGCGCCCCCAACAGGCGGAGAAAGCGATTGTCAATTAACAAAATTTAACCAACTCGTGAAACCCAAATACTAGAGTCATTATTCTTACCGAAACGGCAGTGTGCGTCCCCCCCCCCAACAGAGGGATGTGAAGTATATTTTTTCTCCAGAAGACGACTCCTCTGGTTCCCGGGAACGAACTGCAAGTCCGTTGCCCAACCCTACTCCTTTGCCCAGGCTTTAGACTGGGCGCTGAGAGGCACGGAATGGGCGCCCCCAACAGGCGGAAAAAGCGACTGTCAATTCACAAAATTTAACCAACTCGTGAGACCCAAATACTAGAGTCATTAGTTGCGTTTTTGCTGATACCATGGTATCTGTTACCACGGTCTAAAGTCGTTTTTGCAGTTATCGTGGTATCTGATACCACGGTCAAAAGGCGTTTTTGCAGTTATCGTGGTATCTGGCCAGTTGTCGTGGTATCAGATATTCAGATACTACGGTTCGACCGTGGTAACTGACCGTGGTATCTGAAAAGTCATCTCACTTTCATCAAATTTTGTCAGATTGGTGAGAAAGTAGTTTAGCACTTAGTGATGTAACTGGATATCTGTTTTTCTTTTAGGATGACTTCGAAAAGTGCAGTTTCGGCAATAGTCGTTTTTGCAGAGCACCGTGTATCAGATACCACGATAACTGCAAAAACGACTAATTGCAGATCCAGTTACCGTGGTAACAGATACCATGGTATTAGCGAAAACGCAACTATTATTCTTACCGAAACGGCAGTGTGCGCCCCCCAACAGAGGGATGTGAAGTATATTTTTTCTCCAGAAGCCAGAACCAGACTCCTCTGGTTCCCGGGAACGAACTGCAAGTCCGTTGCCCGACCCTACTCCTTTGCCCAGGCTTTCGACTGGGCGCTGAGAGGCACGGAATGGGCGCCCCCAACAGGCGGAGAAAGCGATTGTCAATTAACAAAATTTAACCAACTCGTGAAACCCAAATACTAGAGTCATTATTCTTACCGAAACGGCAGTGTGCGCCCCCCCCCCCAACATTGGGATGTGAAGTATATTTTTTCTCCAGAAGACGACTCCTCTGGTTCCCGGGAACAAACTGCAAGTCCGTTGCCCGACCCTACTCCTTTGCCCAGGCTTTGGACTGGGCGCTGAGAGGCGCAGAATGAGCGCCCTCCACAGGCGGAGATTGCGACTGTCAATTAACAAAATTTAACCAACTCGTGAACCTAGAGTTATGAACTACTAGAGTCATTATTCTTACCGAAACGGCAGTGTGCGCCCCCCCAACAGAGGGATATGAAATATATTTTTTCCCCAGAAGAGGACTCCTCTGGTTCCCGGGAACGAACTGCAAGTCCGATGCCCGACCAGGCTTGGGACTGGGCGCTGAGAGGCTCAGAATGGACGCCCTCCACGGGCGGAGATTGCGATTGTTTAATTTAACCAACTCGTGAAACCTAAATACTAGAGTTATTATTTTTACCTAAACGGCAGTGTGTGCCCCCAACAGAGGGATGTGAAGTAGCCTTTATTGTCGCCCGTATACTGTGTGCGGGAGGGGCGTCAGTAAAGATATTCTGTTAAGAGCGAAAATTCGCCAACGCTGTCTCGAATCTTCGGGGTGTCATGTGGAAATATTCCAGCGTTTTAAACGACGTTAATTTAATAAGAACTCTAAAATCAGATCCAGTTGGAAAGAGCGATTCCACCGAAAACCGGAATTCTGCGTTCCAGGTCTAGTAAGCGTTGTTGAGACGTCGGGACAGGGACTCGCTACGGTTGTCTGATATTCTGAATCAAATATATTTAATATAATGAGATCTTTAAAATAAAGAAAAAGGATAAGTCAGCCTGGACTGAGAGTGTTTATTAAAATGACCCCAGACCTTTGATGATCCCAGATTCATTCTGCTAGCTCGAGCCTGAAGAGGACCTATATAAGTAGTGAACTGAAAGACAAAAATACTCTTCAGCCGGAATTTTCAACCAGAACCTCTGTAGCTGAAGAGGACCCTTGCCAAGAAGGGCCAAAATTTGGCTAGAATAAATCAAAACTGACATACCCACGCAGTTAAATATGACTATCAGAACAACACATATCAGACACACTTCAGCTCGGTAACAAGCACCGCACCAGCAGGGGGGCAACGAAATCACCGGGACACGGCAAAACATGGGCCTAACTCGCAGAAGAAAAAACGTTTTTTCCATATTTCATGAAAAATCTTTAAAAATGTTCCATTTTTTTTTCTCCAGTTTTATCTCAGTATCAATTTTTCTTTAATCTTCTCCTTTGACTTTACTTGTTAGACCCCATTTGTAAGTATATCTGTATTTGTTGACTTGTTAGACCCCAATTGTAAGTATATCTGTTGTAAGTATATCACAAATTATAATCCCCGAAAAGACTGATAACATGCATGATCCGTCGAGTATTTTTTTGTTTTTGTATTGTAAGAGATATTGGGGATAAATAAATATAAATATTGGGGATGTAAGCAGCATAAATAATATCACTTCGGTCGTCCCGTCACGGCGGGTCTGGGAACTACGGAAGAGAACGCATAAGGCGTATTCTCGCAGTTCCCCGAGGAGTCCTCGGGGAATCAAGGGAACGGTGAGAATAGAGGGAGTCACTCCACGCGGACTCCGCGTACGGAAAACAACGGGAATGCTGGGAATGCTTCCAAAATGGATTTTGTTCGAAAAACAAATAGGCTGCAGTTGACGAAATTAGTCTGGATCCACTTTATTTTTGGTACAGCCTGTATTTTTGATCGACAGATTCTATAGTAGTCACTGCACTTCGATGAATAAAACAACATACTAAGCCCACCTCGCTCGGATTTCCCGATGAAAAATTTATCTCAGATAGTAGTACGAACTTGTACGAAAAAGTAGCATGCAGTACTAACTGTTGCTACTATATGCTTCTACTTCGAGGATACCGTGTTCCTGCATTCTACTGCATGCTACTATTGGCAAGAATGTATGCTACTATAGCAAGAATCAGCAAGACAGGTGCTAGTAGATACTACAGCATAAGATTGGCCAAGTCTGAGGTACATTAAATGATCGTCTTCTTTACTATTACGTATAATATAGCAAATCAGGACGCTACTGGATACTACTGCTTAAGATTGGCCCAGTCTGAGGCATATTAAATGATAGTTCTTTACTATTACATATCAAAACATGCGACTTTTTCGTACAGCTATCATACAACTACGCAGGCTACAAATTTTTCATCTTTGAGCTCCCATGCAATAACGCAACGTCCTTTAATCGATCAAAGCCTTTCAATAACCAAAGTTTGCAGCCTGTACAGTCTCTGTACATCGGCGAACCAAACAACATACTAAACCATTCCGCCGCTCTGGTTGACTACTGTACACAGTGAACTTTTGTCCAACAGCGCAACGTCCCTTAATGATCAAAGCTTTCACTAGCGACAGGTCTACCGCCTGTATTTTATGACAGTCGTCTTCTAATAGTCTCTGTGCATCTTTGAGGTACTATCCAATCACGCAACATCCTTTAATCAATTAAAGCCTTTCATTAATCAGAGGTGTACAGCATGTAAGTCTCTGTACAGGGACGTAACAAACAACAAACTAAACCATTCCGCCGCTCTGATCGACTTCTTTCAAATAGTAGAACATAGTCTGTAATGTCCCCTGATCAATACTCTTGATGACTAACTCTCCTTGCCGATGCAAAATCGCCGGGTACCTAGCGGAAGAGCCAGAAGCGGTATCACCTTCGGTATCACAGCTGCTCCCGAAGATCGACGTGATTATTTGACTCAGGATTTGAATTGTCTGAGTCGTTAGTGAGACATTTTCTCGTTCTTCCTAAGGATCACTGGCGTGTTTTGGACTTAGTCATATAGAGTATTCACCATCACCACTACCTACCTATGAGTCCCATATTCGTTCATGATTCCCGTTAATCCGTCTTTCGTCACTCGGTCGACGTTTTGCGACGTCTTCTACACTGACGGGCGTATAGCCCCGTTGTGAATCACTAAATTGGCCCGTAGAAGTGACACGTCGCAGGGCCAGTCCTTCCTTGCCCTCTACCCAGTACGTTTTCATTATACCCTTTCCCTTAATTTGTGTTTCGCCCCGGTCCTTAATTCGATAGCTCGAGTCCAGCAGCGCACGGGTCCGGGGGGATATGTGAATACGCATTGGACGGCTGTTTGATTCCATTCTTGAAGCTGAAACAGAAAGAATTTCATGTAACTTCCGCAAAGGATGCAGCAATACGACGTACTACGAGAGCAACCCTTTCTTATTCATTACCCCATTTCGATCGGGGTAATTTGAACTTGAACTTGGTTTAGGCCCACTTACCGTATATGTTAGTACAGAACAGAACAGAATGTATTTACCGAAAAAAGCCCTTGGGCCATGGCAGCAAAAACTGTATAAGAAATTCATTGACTTACAAAATTAAACACTATATATAGTAACATTACCGTATAGTCGCTGAATTTTTTTTTTTCAGAAAAGAAAAAGTATAAAATGGTTTAGATTTTTTTTTGAAAGGACTAGATATAATAACCTTTCAAGGAAAATATAAACTCTGTTTGGAAAGGCTAGGTGAGAGCAAACTTTACTTTGTTTTTATTTATTTAACGTACCTTTGACTTCAGAAAACAGACAAGCAAACAGAAATTAAATTGCGAAGTACCAATTATGTTTTATTCGTTGGATCTTCCTCCGCAACTACCTACCCCCCCCCCCCCCCCGAGACACTAGAGGAGAAATCCTTGGACAGTCGGTTGGCGAACAACTACGAAAGCATATCGCAAAAGTTTTTCATGAATCAAGAACGAAAGTTAGAGGTCGGACGGCATCATTTATTCTAAAACAAATTTTCTGGAGCAGGTATGTAAGGCATATCTTCCTATATTATGACAATGACTTATCGTATCAGCCTCCAGAGAGGACGATACGAAGCCGTATCAACCTCCGCAGAAGTTCATCAAGCACTTTTCCTCAATACTGAAAAGTAGAACCTGGCCTTCAAAAACCAAATAAAAGGCATCACTTTCAGAAAAAAAAAAACAGACCAAGAAAGTTGAAAAACTTTGCAGGAATTTTTTTTCTTCAAAGACTGAAACAAAATCTTGCTTTCCTAGCCAATCAACCTTGGTCATCTACTGTTACAATCACATTTCCACTGAAAATACAACCTGTCAACTGAAACATCATCTCACTTTCCTTTGCTTTCAGAAGGAAAAGATTCCTTTGCTATTGGACAATTACCACTGTCTTTTCTAAAATTTTTGCTCAAATTTTTCAACAGTCCATTTTCTTTCAGTGTTGCCACTTTTTTCAGGCGGAACCTGCGACTTTTCATCGCAAAAACCAGTGGCATTCTGGCGCCTCTGAAACTAGTCCTTTTCACCAACTATCAACGAGAAATGTCGCTTTTTATCTTCACAATTATACGCCTCAACTTTTATAATTCACGTTTGTCTTTACTGGTAAGGAACCGGTCGTAGAAGTTTTCTAGTAAGCTAGTAGTGTTTTCTGATGCTTTTTTTTTTACTGAAAGTAATATTTATTTATTTATTTTTGGGGATCAGCTTCCTACTTTTCAATGTCTGAGGAAAAGTGCTCGATGAACATGTGCGGAGGTTGATACAACTTCGTATCAGCCTCTCGGGAGGATGATACAATACCGTATCAACCTCCCAAAAAATAATTGTCATAATATAATTTCCTCTGGACAAAGGATGATTGCATATCTGTTCGAGAAAAGTTATACTCCGATATCAACCTCGGTGTCGGAAGTTAACCTTTAGTAGCTATCATAGCCTTTCCTGACGGGTCAGGAGGCTAAAATACATTATACCTTACAATAAATACAAAAGAAACATGCAGTGCATAGTACTATATTTCTTTATTGTAGCATTCGATAAAAATACACACTAAACTATATTCCCCCACCCCCTAAACATAAACACACACGCCACAATGACAACGAGCTGAAGGAAACTTTTCAAATCTTGGACAAATACAGTTGTTCGCGCAGAAAAAAAAATAAATAAAAAAGATTCTCACCTGTGTTAACCGTGTCCCCAAAGAGGCAGTATCTAGGCATTTTCAAACCTACGACGCCCGCAACAACTGGTCCCGAGTGAATCCCGATGCGAATTTGTATCGGATCTCCTGAAAAAGACGTATGATAAAAAAACGAATAAAAATCATTGCCTCAGGTTAAGGTTCTTTTTAATGACAAACTAAATAATACAAGGTCCAGAGCCCGGCAGAGAAGACAGATTCGTAATGCAGGGGAAGGACTTCTTTAAATAAATACAGCATTTATAACTCAGTAGTCTACATGACATTCCTAAGGTGCAATTTACAGCGCTAACCAAGGAACATTCAGTTAGCCCTTGGGATCTGGAAAGATCAGCCAACTTCCTTGCCTAATATACGCATGGCATGAACAACTTGGCGGAGTTTCCTGACCTATCACAACAAACAATTCAGCAATGACTCATTAGGGAATACCGGGAATACGTAAACAGGAAAAGGGTGCACTGTTTCTTGTCTTCTCTTCGACCCCCCCCCCCCCCCCCGACAGCGTGCGAGACTAGACTGTGATGGTTTTTATTCTTTTTTTAACATCTATATCACGTAACCATTCCCGTGCCATTTGTATAAAATCAAGCGTCAACTTTGTTCAGTATAGTTCATTGATTCAATCCAATTTAATTCACTTCATTTCTCCAAAAATTCTTCGTTGCGAAAAATAGCATAGGAGAATGTCAATAAAAATTCACTGACATTCAAGTTCATAGCAGCCTATACTATTACTTTACAAATCTTCATGCAGTATACAATTTGGGTTTCTTAATCTGGTCAATAATAAAATATTACTAATACATAAATATTATATACAATTTGTTTGTGTTACAATAGTAATTCATCACTGGGTCAAATACTTCTGACTGCTTTTAAAGAACACATGAAAATCACGCTATATAATACAAATAATAAACTTGTCACGTCCGAAACTGCTAAAAACAACAATAATATAGTCAAACAGAGCTAAAATGACGAATAAAATAAGAAAAGATTTCATATACAGCACAGATAATTGAGCTGGAGGGCGTTTCAGTTTCAGGGAGTATTAGCAAGTTTAACAGCTCTTCTTGTGGCCTTTGCGTGTTCCTCTTCCATCAAATCTGGCAGTATATCCCTGTGATCATCTGAGTTTAGTAAGTTTTTCCGAAATTCATGACTAATTCATGACGTTTTCCCTTTAATGTTTATAGTTTGTAGTTTAGGTTTGCCAGGTAGTCAACGTACTCAGACATTAAGTGCAGTGTGCCTAACAGGACAGGCGTATTCGACACTTGGTCTCACACCTGTCTTAAAGCATGTTAGTAGTGTGTGTCTCTTGAGGCCAAACCTTCTCAGGTACGAAAATGATTTAAGTAATCCTGCAGCTTTGGACTCGATGCTGGCAACATGGGTACTCCATCTTGATAAGTAGGTTCAGGCGAGATCATCGATAGCTCTGTTCAGGCGGGAGAATATCCCGAGACAAATTTTCAAGAGACAATCGGCTTTTGACAAGCGTCACTAGGCAAATCCGAGCGAGGCAATCGTAGCATTAGACAAATCTTCGAGAGGCAATTATTCATTATGCAACCTTTCCACGAGACAACCCGGATTAAGAAAAGTAGGATTAAGACAATCAGCTTAGAGTGAGCTACCGTGCATATAGTAGAGGGAGCATGTTAGGATAGTAGTCAGTTTTTGTTTTGGAGACAGAATGTCAACCCAAATCCAGTTCGAAATGGTGAAAACCGCAAGAGGAGGGACTGAAGTCCATACTAGTGGCTACAAGTTCGTTCTGCTTTCAACATCTTCAGAAAGCAGCTATTACTGATGGTCTGACAAAGGCTGTCCAGTACGAGGGAAAGAATGTAATGGCAAGTTTACTCTAACTTCCACGGCCGACCACAACCACACATGTAACCGCGCAGCGACTGTGAACGACAAAGTTCGAGAGTTAGCGAAGAGAACAATTGACAGTTCAACCAGTATTCCTACCAAGAAAGCCTACAAAGAAGCCCTTCGAGAAGTCTTAGTCGAGCAATTTATAGAAAGTCTTTATGCCGAATTTGTCTCACGGAAATTTGTCTTGTGAAAAATTGCCAAATGACTGACTTGCCTCGCGAAAATTTGTCGAGAAATTTTTTTCTCGTGATAGACTTGTCTCGTGATATGTAGCCGTTCAGGCAAGGGTATAGAAGCCATTTATTGAGTGATATTAAACAGTTCTCTATAAGAAATTGAACAATAAATATTTCGGTTTTTTTCTACACTGTTCCAACGCAGTCGTGCTATGCGGAATTTACAATTATGTATGATGTTGCAATTATCTATAAATACATGTTTCTGAGTCGGCTTGGGCTCAAGGAGGATTTATTTACAATTATATTGTTCGATGGTTAGCATGGTTGGAGTTCAGGGCAAGCATAAGCTAGGTGCTAGTGCGTAACCGTTGCCGCACATTTGCTGAATCAGAGAGGGTGGCACAATCCCGATTTGTCGTCCGTCCGTGCGTGCTCTTCAGTCACAAAACAGTCTGGTAGGTCACTGCAGCTAATTCTTTGCTTCATTGTCCGCCTACGTGGCAGAAATCTCGTGAGGGGTTGCTCACTTCTCGATTTTGGTGCACACCAAGTGCCCGGTGCCGGCACAGTTGCCACGCAAAAGATAATCGCCTAATTTACTGCCAGCACCGCTGGTTTCGGCTGGCGATGAGTCGTTGCCGGGAAAGGATTACACTAAGTGTCAGGGAGTGGGTAACCCCTGGAAGCTTTGTTTAATCCGGTAGAGTAGTCGACCCCAGTTTTTATGGTTATCGTTTGGTCAGCCTTTTTGTTTTTTTGTTGTATGGCCTCGTGATGATGAATAAAAATTGATTGATTTCTTTTACTTGCCTGCCTTTACACACTTCTTAGATTGGGACCCTATTGGGCTTTTCTGTTGCAAACTGCTTTGCAATTTAAACGATTTGTCCGGTAACCCCTGTTCTTTTGGTGCGAAAAACCACAAACGGCAAGAGTCCTATTATAATTTTTTTTCTCCTTCTTCCTTATGAGTAGAGAGACAGGAGCCATGTTCGGGTGGAATCATTCTCCTTCTTCACTGACAAATTTTGGCGTTCGGTGCCCTGTTAGCACCATTCTTTACAAACTCGAGCCGCTCCTTAAACGGTCCTTCGCAACATTCATTGTTTCTATTCCAACATTTCAAAACAGCTGAATACTTTAAAACTAGGCTATGCTTTTAACAGATCACCCACGGCCTTGGTTGTTTAAAGCCTTTCTCTAGGCCCGTTGACTTCTAGCAAGGAAACATTCACATAAACGTTTTTTGCAAATAGTCGTCGAGATCAAAAGTAGTGAGGCATGGACAGAGGATGAATCAGTGTGGCATCGTTCGGGTTTAGGACGCAACGCATGAAACTTATTTACGTACGATTTACGTTCGTATTATAAGTAGGACAGGTCCTTTAAAGACGGTCTAAAAATACATTGTTTCTCCTTAAAGCCAATTCTACTCTCTATTCCCGAAACCTGCGACTTCTCTTTCCACAAAGTGTCATAATATTAAAACAAAACCGCACATGCACTAATTTCCGTCAGTTGCTAATTGCAGACTCTTTGCTCGCCGCCTGCCTCTCTTTTCACTAAAATCGGCGATGCCGGGATTCTCAAAAACCTACCGTGACAAGAATGAATAATTAAAGGAGTTATATCATAAGCAATCTAGCACTTGCAACGTCTAGAACCCCCCTACCCAAGACTCAAGATGAAGCCACGACTCGATCCGACCGCTGGGCCAACCAGCGGTGCGGGTCGGAAGCGCCCGACATGGGGAGGATGGAATCATAGTTTGACTTTGGATCTAACGAAACGTTTTTATTGTACCAGGCATATGGAAAATGTGTAGAAAAACTGAACTAATTATTTACATCATCGATTTCTTTAAGTATTTAGTTCTCTGATTTTTCTTATTAATTCCCGTAAGTCGAAAGAATTAAGGATGTAAGCTAGATCACAATAAACAAACGCCGTAAATTATACTAAATTCGTTATAGTGATTTCTTGAAGATTGTGCAATTGAGCTAAATAATATTCAGCTTCCGTGACCAAAAAATGTCAAACTGGCCGATGATTTCGTCTTCCGACATATCTAAACGTCCACATGGTGATATACTTAGTTGTTTTAATCCTCTTACACGCCACTCGATCTTCTAGAAGATTTTAGTAATCTTTTGACTAGCGGCAGGACATCAATGAATAGTTAATTAGCAATGGCGGATTGGCATTCAGGAGTGAATTGTGTTCAAGTAATTTGTGGATAACGTTGGCTACCGTGAGGATCTTAGGGAAAACAAAGGTAACAGTGTGTTCGTAAAAATCCGACCCATCAAAAAATGATGGCGTGTCCCACCTTCTCGGCCCACATGAATCCAAAGACTTTAAACAATGGCCTAACTGTGAGTTTTCGACACCATCTTGTGAACCTTGCGAATGTTTTGGATTCCTTTTTTCACGACTTGGCCGAAATGTGTTGCTGTCGAGGAAAAGGACTGTTGATGCCAAAATATTGTCTCACCTTTTCCGCAGCTGATACCTTTACCTTTTAAAAATTTCCTTGCCTGTCTTTCTACACTCAACTAGTTCCTTAAGGAACTATTTTGACCCACTGGGACTTTCTGTTATGCGACGGATTGCTTTGCAATCTAACTAATTTGCCCCACTACCGTCTTATCCCTCCCCCCTGACCGCTAGCATGCATTTACTATTCTGTAACTGACAGCTTTGCCATTTAATGATTTCCTTGCCTGTCTTTACAAACTCAAACCTCTCGCCCAGAGACGTCCTTACACACGTAGACCTCTCCTCTGATAATTTATAATAAGAGTAATACTAATAACTTTATTGCTTTAAAACACCGAGGGCCATAGCAAAGAACAAAAAGGCAAACAAACATAAAACAAACAACAAAACCACTGATAAACTACTAAACTTCACTAAATTACTTAATTCAACTCCGAAAATCTGTTTTTGTGCTCCATTGCCAGCCTTAGGAGACGACCAAACCTTTCCATACTAACAAAGCATTCGTCACCAATTGTCCTAACTAGTCACCTTTCATCAAACAGGCATGTACCAAACGCCTCCTTCCACAATTCACGCGCTCACACATCAGATGACTCACACTTTCGTCTCTACTTCCACACATGGGGCAAAAATAAGGACCTTCCTTCCCATCCCCCCTTCCAGGCTCGTATCCAGGAATTTATTTCGGGGATATTCCCCCCCCCTGGATACGGCCTTGCCCCTTTCCTATATATTGTCTTCTTTTCCCAAGTGGTAAACTATCCGCTCTCAATTTTAAAATGTATTTTAACTCTTCGTTACTTAATCACGCTTGGCATCAGCCACTTGGGAAAAGAAGACAACCTCTGCCATTCAACCGATTTTCCTCGTAGCTTTCTTGACCCGTTTCGGAAGAGACCATCCCTCCCCCCTAGCGTGCGTTCCTTGACATCGTTACCACCCCGTGGGCCCTATCCATTCCTCTTTATTTCAGTATTGCCTACTATTCTTTCTTTGACCTCCTCTACTACATCCCAAAGGTCAGTACCCTCCTGTACTGTTTACTCTTATGTATTCCCTAATGGGTCATTGTGGAATTGTTTGTTGTGATAGGTCAGGAAACTCGGCCTAGACATGCCATGTGAATATTGGTCCCATGACGTTTGTAAGTCATGATCCTGGGTTAGGCCCTAGGAGAGTTCTGCATGGCTAAAAACGGTTATGACGAGTCTCCGAAATCTTTTAAAGCGCAACTTGCAACAGATAACAATATTCTAATACTATACTGCGAAATATTTACAGTAACCATTAAAACAATTAACTAATACCTATAACGAAAGACGACCAGAAACAAATTCTGGTATTAAATTGTTTAAAAAAAAAATTATGTGGTCTTCGAAACTGTATAATCTCGCCCAGCATCTGGATGTTCACCTGCATCATCTCCCCAAAAATTTAGAGCACAAGTCGGACGGGATACAGTATATATTCCAATATTTACTACTATACTATTTAATGCTTATGTTCCGATATTCAAAACTACCTGAATAGGCCTACTATAAAACTAAGCTCTGCTTTCAGTAAATTATCCACGGCTTCGGCTGTTTTAAGCATTTTCCCAGACCGTGTAGCAGAAACATGGAAAAGTTCAGAGCCCCCCCCCCCCCCCCGAATGCAAATACATAGGAAATTCAAAAATTTTGATAAAAACTGCAGTTTGGACTGCCAGCACGTATGGATTTTCCTTAGGCATGCGAGTTAAATGTAAACGCGTGACGGAGGCTCGCTTGCCGTCGCCACTATATATGCTTTCCATAGAAATATATTGCATTTTAATAGCACTGTGTGTTTGGGTTGTGGTGGTCTGAGGGTTTGATACCCGGGGATTTTCGCAAGGGGATTTTGGTGCCGGGGGGGGGGGAGGCTACCGCACTGTCAGAAGCTTAATAATAGACAACGCAAGGATGCGCGGTTTCAACAGACAACACTTGGGATTTTATCTGTTGTGACTTTTTTGTTTGTCGCAAGATTTGTGATATCGCGAAATTCAGCAGATGCTTTTTTGGCGTTTTTCATTCATTGCTCTTCCTGGCAATGCATGTTACGCATAACATTTCATGCATAACGTTTTCTAACGCAACAGATAACATCCCAAGTGTCGTCTGTTGAAACTGCGTATCCTTGTGTTGTCTGTTACGAAACTTCTGACGGTGTAGGGGTGGGCTGAAGAAGTCATGAGCCTCGAATAAGAGCGAACTTTAATGGGTTATGACTTAAGAGGAAAATCGGTTGAATGCCATTAATTACTATAATATTAGGCTATTGATACATCGTATCATAAAGCGCCCTCGGCTCTACATGACAGATTGTTCTCAGAGCAAAACTGGAGTTCAGAAGGTGGGGGGGATAGCACCCCGATGAAAATTTTTCAAGCATTAGTTATATGGAGTTGTAAGGATTAATAGCATGCAATAGTAACTGTTACCATTGCATACTACTATTGGCAAGATTGGATGCTACTATTGCAAAAACAGTTGAACGACAAATCAATCCATCGCATAACAGAATGTATACTGGGGTCACCGTGCAAGTAGCGGCCGGGATTTCCCATCCGGAATTTCTGTACTTTCATCAGAAATTTGGAAAAATCTCAACTTTTCCATATGGATTTGATGATGATGCCGCAAACCCTGATAGAAATTCCCGCCGCGATCACCCAGCCCAAATCGTCTTTCCGAAGTATCGGAGGAAAGGTCCGGCTCTGCCGAAAGGCAACGACGGAAATCGATGAAGACTATAATAATTAGGTGAGGGAGTGCTCCAGAGTGCAAAAAGTTAACGAGGGATATCGGTTAAGACTATACTGAGGTTATTAAGAGAAAATAGTTTTCCGGTCTGTTAGGCAAGTATGTGAGCGGAAAGGGTTCTGGCTAAAAAAAAAAACAAGAGCTAGCTACGAGCTCATATGGCACTTGTCATGAGTAGGTGGTATGAGAAACGAGAAAGTAACTTCGAGCATTTTCCGGAAAGGGTACCCCTCCCCACCGTGCTCGGACCCGGTCTGGACCTGAAAATATGTCATCTAAGGCGTACAATCTCTTTACTTTCCAAGTTTCATTCAAATCACTCCACTCGTTTAAACCCTATGCGAGCCACAACATTCCCGGGACTCCCACTGTAGCCGAATACGACTCGGACACACAAACTTCGCATCTCTAACATCTCCTCACATACAAGTACATCAAGTTTTACTCGAATCAGAGCGAGCATATCTGCAAATTTCCAGTTCCCCTTCATCATCCAAAATTCCCACCTTGGTCGGATTCAGTTCGGACGCCAAATGACAAATCTAGGCCGTATAAACTTCGTACTGTCCAACTTGCATCCCATTCGGTCCATCCGTTTGGTTTTTGTGCATGTCAAAAAGTTTCCGACCCCCCCCCAACTCCCCCAACCATGGCCGCATGTGGTTCAGACACATGCTTGGCATACCTAGGTCATCAGTTCTTATCACCATAAAGTTTCACTTGAATCCTCCAACCATTTGTTCGCAACCTACGGAAGTCAGTAATTTTCGGATTTCCCCTCCTTCAACTCCCCAAAAATGGTCGGATCCAGGGGCGGAAGTCTTCCTAGGACATTGTGTCGGGTCCTTAAAGGAGTTATATCATGAGCATTCTAGCACTTGCAACGTCTAGAACCCCCCCACCCAAGACCCAAGATGAAGACACGACTTGATCCGACCGCTGGGTCATCTAGCGGTGCGGGTCGGAAGCGCCCGTCATGGGTAAGATGGAATCATAGTTTGACTTTGGATCTAACAAAATGTTTTTATTGTAGCAGGCATAAGGAGAATGTTTAGAAAAATTAAACTAATTATTTGCATTATCGATTTCTTTAAGTATTTTCTTTTCTGTTTTTTCATGTTAATTCCCGTAAGTCCAAAGAATTACGGATGTGAACTAGATCACAATAAACAAACGCCGTAAATTATACTAAATCCGTTATAGCGATTTCTTGAAGATTCTGCAAATGAGCTAAATAATATTCAGCTTCCGAGACCCAAAAATGCCAAACTGGCTGATGATTTCTTTTCTGACATACCTAAACGTCCACATGGTGATATACTTAGTTGTTTTAATCCTCTTACACGCCACTCAATCTTTTCGAAGGTTCTAGTAATCTTGTGCCCAGCGGCAGGAGATCAATGAATAGTTAATTAGCAATGGCGGATTGGCGTTCAGGAGTGAATTGTGTTGAAGTATTTTGTGGATAACGTTGGCTACCGTGAGGATTTTGGGGAAAACAAAGGTAACAGTTTGTTCGTAAAAATTCGACCCATCGAAAAATGATGGTGTCTCCATCTTCTCGGCCCGCATGAATCAAAGACTTTAAGTATATTCGGGTCACTAACGTGCCCGCCAAGTTTTATCCTCCTTAGCACATCTGGAAGTATCCTAACTCGCGATCACCAGAATTCCGCCCCCCCCCCCCCCCCCCAACTCCCCTCAAAGAGCCCCGATATGATCTGGTTCAGTCAAGAACGAATCTAATGCTTATGCTTGTCCTTCCAACAAAATTCCAACCCGATCCCTCGACCCTACGCGTTTCACAAAAAAATCCGTTGCCCCCTTCCGACCCCCCCCCCCTTATAGTATTGGGTCCGGTCCGGACTTGAAATGGAACATCTGAGACACCGGCACTTTCCACTTGAAAAGTTTCACTTAAATCCGATCGCCCGTTCCAAAGTTATAAATTCCACTAGATTCCGGATTCCCCAACCCTCCACTCCTCCACGATCTTCGGATCGTGCAAACGACTATTTTCAAGTCGGTCTTTCCAAGTTAATCGTTTCTGGTTGCCTGCCAAGTTTAATCCTTATGTGGAAGTGCCCTAACAATTATAGCAAAACGCGGACCGACAGACCGACGGACGGACATAAACTGCGATCGTTATATGGCACTTGCCGGCAAAAAAAAAAACGGTTACCCTCCCGACCCCATGAAAAACCTCCCCGCAAGCTTGCATTTTCTTCTGTTTTAGCCTATTTATCCGAAGCGGTCTCCCCCCCCCCCCCCCCTCACCAGTTACCACCGACGTTTAACACTGGGTTGATTAAAGTACCCGTCGTACCTATGTTACCGATTAATTCTTCGGCCCTAATTGTCCAACCCGTTCTAATTTGTAAGACTTGGGCACAACACCGATTTTCGCATCTTCCGTGTCTGGCTGATTTTGAGGCGGATAAGACTCCAGCTTTTCGTTTCCGAGGAACTTGTTGGTTAGAAATTCCTGTTATGCAAGTACGTCCTCATTAAAGCCAATGGGGCTGATAGGCTAAATAGAGCCGGGAAGGGCTGGTAATCCTTGGAGAAAAAATGGAAGAATTTAAAGGAATTTCTCATAGAAATAAAATTAAAATCTATAATATTTTGTGTCTTTGACTACTTCTCCCAACTGTCATTGACGACCTCTTCCAGCATTAAGCTAACTGCTAAATGAGGTTCATTGATTGATTGATTAAGCACATTTCCGCAGTCAACACATGCGATTCATTCGCATACGAATGGTGAACTTCCCTTAATGAATTTTCTTTCGCTGAAAAGCGGCCGAAAGAATCAAGGGGCGTCACAATCAGAAATTATTATTATACACATGGAGTTATCAATATTTACTTATTCAACCTTGCGTCTCCGACTTGACCCTCTATATATTATCATCTTATACAGAAGTATAAATTAAAACCTTGAACCTTGAACCAAGTGTGCCCTAGCCATGTCTCACCGATAATTATTTCCATGGATGTCGATGTTTTCGTTATTTTTTGCGGTTCAGAAACATTGTTTGTGGAAAATAAAGTGCGGTTGGAACACCTGAAAATGCAGTTAGCAAATCTATTATCGCCAGCAAAGGCCTCCGATACTAGTACCAGAAACAGCCCTCCCAACAATCGAGCCCGATAACAAAATAAACTCCCACCCCATAAAGTCCAAACAAATCGGCACGGAAACTCGTTTGTGTCCTTTTCCACAGTAATGCCTAATTCGAAGTCGGGTCTCGGCGAAACCCCTCCGGCAACCCCCTCCCGGTACCAAAGCCCCTTAGCGACCCCCCACCCTCAATGCAAATATATCAAAAAATACATAAATCTTGTTGAAAACTGCAGTTTGAACCGCGAGCACTTTAGAATTTTCCCTAGACCCGCATTTTAATGTAAACGCGAGAAGGCGGCTCGCTGGCCGCTTGCCCTATACATACTTTCATAAAAGTATATTTATTTTATTAAATATTCCTTGAGCCCAAGCTGACTTTGAAACATATATTCAAATAGTGCATAAACGGATGTGTCAGCTACGATTCTTTAGCAGCTATTTATTTTATTAACACTGTGCTCGGGGGGTCGGGGGATTTCGCGGGGATACCGTTTTTTTGGCGGGTGATTATGTCCGGGGGTTCACCGGCGGGGAGGAGGAGGGTTAGCCAGAACAGGCGAATTCACAGTTTTTTTTGTTTTTTTTTAAGTAAGAAACGGAAGTTAGTATACTCTCTCATATGTGACCTTACCTGTCGATGGTTCCGTCACACCTCGTATCCCTTCTATCATCCCAAGTGCCATGTTGCAGACTCTTTCCGCATGGTCATGGCAGGCTTCTGGAACCCCTCCAACAATCATGTATGCATCTCCAATCGTCTCCACCTAAAACAAGTAAGCTCACAGTCAAACGGCTATCGGAATTGCATCCGTCTTTCGAGGTAATGAGTTCTTTTCTAAGGAGCCTCCTGAACCAGACTATCAGGTCGGCTACGTGACAATGTGAACGGATTCAGGGCTTTTAAAGGACAAAGGACACCAACACCAGTTTCTTTGCCCTCTTACCAAGGGGTCCACGATCACTCTAAGGGCTACATATGGAGATTAAGAGTAGCCTACGCCGAAGGAAGATATTGGATCTAACAGTAGCTATACAAAGGGCTTAGAGTATTTTAATCAATCTATCAGGTTTTCTTTCCTGCTCGATTGATACTACGGACAGTATCCGGCGAAAACCGGAAATTCGGTAAATATCGTCTATATCAGGTGTACAATTTCGATCCAGGGATAAAGTGACACAGAAAATCGATCTTTCGGCTCGTTGTCCTACTAATAAGTCGACAGCTTTGCCGGATTCGGCGGAACTCGTCAAATATCGTATTTTGTCTGTATCAATTTTGATACAGGGGTAAGATGACATCGAAAGAGTTTCCAGCTTCGTTTTCACACGAAGTATACATCTTGGCCGGATCCACCGGAATCCGAACAAAACTATAAATTCGGTAATAATAGTATTATATCTTTTCGGGTGTCTGCAGTTTCGGTCTAGGGGTAAAGGTGAAAACATATCTTCAGTTTCGTTTTCCGGCGACCTACAGCTTGGCCTGGTGAATCCGGCGGAAACGGTAAATTCACTAGTTTTGACAAATTTATTCGCAGAAACCGAAAATCTTATGGTGAAGACCGAACAGCTACAAGACCTGATTATGTGGCTTAAGCGGTTCAAGAAATATCTCCTTCTGAGATCACATCGAAACCTTTGGTCGGAGGGGGGGGGGGCAACTGTCTTCTCTTCCGTAGGTAAAATATATGATGGTCATCTTCAGATGTTTAGATTCAGGTTCAGTCTGAAGAGGGTCCTTTATAAGGTCAAATTATGTACGAGCAAAACAGAAAAAAGGAAATAAAAGCACGAAAAGACATTATGTGAGTTTTGTCCAGGGGTTAGATTGTGAAAATTGATAAGATTGTGAAAATTGCAAAGAGAAAATAAGAATACAACAAGAGACCTTATAAACTGAACGTGAACATGGAAAAATTCCTTACCCCTAAAATGTTTTCGACGTTCCATAGCCTACTTGGGCAACTTCCAGAAAAGACGAAGGCCACCAAATTATTTTTACCATTTTTTTGTTTTTCTGTGTTTCAGGTCCTGTTTTTCAGGTAATTTTTAAGGCCAGAGTATACCATGTACACAAGATTGATTTCTGTCAGCTTGTCGCATTAATACTACGAGGAATTAAGATTTTACACTGTAAACCAGATGGATTTCTGTTAAATGAAACATAAACTAAATGGAATTAAGAACTTTCGGGTGAAAGTTTACCTTAAATACAGCTGACCGACTTCAGGTAATTAATACGGTACTGAAGGAGAGAGTTTACCTTGCAAACATGATGGATTTCCATCGGCTGGTCGTACATATGGAGTTAGGATGAACTTTAAGGGGACAGTTTACCTCGTAAACCAGATGGATTTCGGTCGGCTGGTCGTACATAGACCATACGGAGTTAAGATGAAATTTAAGGTGCGAGTTTATGTTGTAAACCTGAGGGGTTCACGTCGGCTTGTCGTATTACATAGAGTACGTGGAGTTTAAGGTGAGAGTTTACGTTCTAAACCAGATGGGTCTCTGTCTGCTGATCGATGACTACATGGAATTAAGACGAACTTTAAGGTGGGAGTTTAGATTGTAAGCCTGACCAATTTACATTGTCGTGGTCGTACATAAACTTTTTTTCTGTATATACTGTGCAAATGCCTTTTACTAGGCTGCACGTAATAAATTCATTCACTCATTCATTCATTCAGACTGCATGGAGTCTCGATGAACTTTAAGTGTATACCTGATGGATTCTGACAGCTGGTCGTCTGAAGAAGTACATGGAATTATTATGAACTTTAAGATGAGAGCTTACTTAGTAAACGAGGCGGATCTCAGCTGTGAGCTGGTCGTAAAGACTATATACATGGAATTAAGCATGCGATGCGTCAAAATTCTGGAGCGAAGGAGAAATTCGCACCCGGCTACGAAATTCGGACTGTGTGAGCGAGTACCTTTCAGACAAACTTTAAGGTGAGTTTCCCTCGTCAGCTTGTAGCACATAGACTACATGGGATTAAGACGAACTTTAAGGTGAATGATATCCTGTAAACCTGATGGAACTTTAGTGAGCTGATCGCACCTAGACTACACGGAATTGAAGTGAAAACTAGGTGAGAGTTTACCTTGTAAACCTGATGGATTTCTGTCAGCTGGTCGTACACAGAGTACATTGAATTAAGAAGGCAAACAACTTCCATCGGTGTAATGCGGCTGCTAATCTCGGTAAACTGAACGACGTCGGAGAAGAGAATCGTGACGATGTCGAAACTCTGAAAGGAAATAAAGCTTTAATAGAAAGTTACCAGGTTCTTATGTTTTTAATAACCGAGCTTTAAACAGAGTTAACGGAATTAAGAAGGGATACACCTTCCTTTGCCGTGATGTGACTGCTATTGTCGACCAATTGAAACTGTGAAAGAGATGAAGAGGGAAGCAATTAGGTTCTTATGTTAAAGTACATCTCGCACCAAATATTGGTTCTGCGTATTTATTCTAAGAAAAATTACTGCCTTGAAACTCAGTTCCGCTTTCAAAAAATTATACACGGGTTTGGTTGCAATCTCTTGACTCCTGGATAAAATTCAAGGTCTGAAATGCAAATTCCCCGGGAATAAGAATATTTTGCTGAAATAGAGTGGATTAGTGTTATAGGTGCGACAGGTTCTTTTAAAGGACCTGTCTTACCGATAATACTAATGCAACCTACTTCCATAATCAGTCCATATATTTCTAAACCCGGAAACCCCAAATTCCCACGGTACATTCTAACCCCCCCCCCTCCCTAGCAAAACCACGCTGCTTTTCTCACTTGCCGTGTTTTGCTAGCTTCGATGTGTATTACGCTGTCGACAACTGTCTGCGAGAAGTTTTCCCGTCAGAAAAACCCGTTATGTAAATTGTTTCCCTGTTTTCGCTACAAGTCAACGGGTTAAAACAGCCAAAACCGTGGGTTATTTGTTGAAAGCACAGCGTAGTCTTAAAGTATTCAAATATTTTAAAATACTGTAAGTTGAAGAGTAAATAGTGCGAGGGGTCCTTTAAGGATCCAAGCTGCGCGAAGTACATGGAAAAGGCGACATCAGCAATTGACAACTCAGCGCACCACCAGCGCACGACCTTATCCACCGCTTCCTGGCCGAAGATTGAAAATTTAGTGTCTTTTCTGTGTTTTATTTTATTTTATTTCATTACACCACTTTTTAAAAATGGCGGGTTACAAATAAACTACTTACGTACTTACATATCACCGTGATGTGAGTGCTAACATTGGTAAATTGAACGATGTCGGAGAAGAGATCGTGACGACGCCGAAACTATTATAGAGGAGATGGAGCCTTTTATGGGAACGTCTTTACGTTTTATTGTTGCAAACACAAAGTACACGGAATTCAGAAGGCGTGCACCTTTCATCGGCGTGTTGGGGCTGCTAATCTCGGTAAAGTGAAAGACGGCGCTGCAGCAAAGAAGATCGTGACGATGTCGAAACTCTGGAAGGAGATGAAGCTTTCATGGAAAGCAATCAGGACTGCATGTTGTTAACCGTGATTTACACAGAGTAAATGGAATTTAAAGGATACAAATTCCTTTGCCATGATGTGACTGCTAATCTCGGTAAAGTGATCGATGTCAGAGAAAAGATCGTGACGATGCCGAAACTCTTGAAAGAGACAAATTCTTCTATGAGAAGTAATTAAGTTTTCTTGTTGCTGACCAGAGTACACAAAGTAGCCTACATAGAAAATCTCGATGAAGTGAACGACGGCGCTGTGGAGAAGATGATCGTGACGATGCCGGAGATGAAGCTTTCATGGAAAGTAATCAGGATTGCATGCTGCTAACCCTGCTCTAAACACAGTAGGCTACATGGAATTAAAAAGGGATGCAACTTCCTTTGCGTGATGCGACTGCTAATCTGGGTAAACTGATGGAGAAAAGATCGTGGCGATGCCGAAACTCTGGAAGGAGATGAAGGAAGGAGACGAATTCATCATGAAGCTTTTCATGCATTATAATTACGTTTTATTGTTGCAAACCGTGCTATCCAGAGTAGGCTACATGAAATTCAAAAGAATACAAATTCCTTCGTCGTGATGTGAAAGCTAATTCATTAGAGTAAACGAATTCGGAGAAGAGATCATTTCTCAATTGAGATGTTCCACCGAAAAAACTGGAGCCAAAAACAAGCACCACATTCTTCTATGTATTTCAATTCACTCATTTCTCTCCTACAAAGACGGAACGTATTTACTCTTAAGTCTCGTAAATATCTCATTATAAAACACCAACATCTTATTTGGCATGATAAAAGACACTGGATTCTAACCAACTTCTCTTAACTTAGGCCAACAATCAGTGAATGGCATCAAGTGTGCAACATTTGAAAAAAAGTCCCTCAACATCAGAATTCAATATGCACCTTTATACCATATACCCTCATCAATCAATCAATCAAGTTTGCTTTCTAAATATCCAAGATCGTCATCGATTATTATCCCGAGCAATTTAACGGATGACGATGGATATTCAGCAGTTTCTCTTCTCAGTCTCTTAACCGCACAACCGAAGACTTATATTCTTACTAAGACTTACTTTTACTCATATCCCCATATGCCCAAATTTCCAGTTAGCTCACGCAGTTCGTATTACAGCACACTACCAAAATGTATGTTATTAGTAATCTTATGTATATAATCCCAATGCGCATCTTTCCATAATTAGCTTTTTTTATTTTCTTTGACTTATGGAAATGTTTCATTAAAATATTAACCCTAATGGCACACTTGTTAAAATGCGAAAGTTATATGAAAGTTATATGCCCCAATGGCAGCAGGACTGTTAACCATTACAAGCATAAATTACTGGCTGCTGTCTTGGCATAAAGGGTCTTGGCACTGGCTCGTGTCTTGACTCTAACAAAACCTTTAGACAACAAAAAGAGCTCTATCGGTTTACAACCTTTCGGTCACCAGATGGAGGGGATGGAGGTTCTTTCTCTGAGATCGGAACTAGATAGTCCTGCTTCTTTCAGAACATTCACCCTAGCATATTTTGGGAAATCCCAAAAAAGGGTCTGGAACACCCGGTATTGCAGTGGATCCACTGAGGTTTCTTTCCGAATATTCTACAATAATTAATTCGAAATTTAAATTGATCCAAAGTCGACTCGAAAGGGTCTGGAACACTCTGCATTGTAGTGGATCCACTGAGGTTTCTTTCCGAATATTCTACGACAATTAATTCGAAATTTAAATTGATCCAAAGTCGACTCGGCTCATATTCGCTGTTTTTCAGAGCTTTACTGCGAAAAGTAAGCCACCCCTGGCTTTCTGTCCAGTCCCGCTTGCCGAAAGGAAACCAAACAGAGCTGAAATGGAGAGAGGTAACATGCTATGGTTTCGATGGGATTCAGAAGGGATAACCTGTAGAACTTCCAGAGCGGTCTTTGCCAGATCCTGATAACATACAATATCATCCTAATAGACCCCTTTAACCAGACCCATTAGGCAGTCCTTTTTACCAATAAGATAAGACAAAAAGCTGGTGCTTCAAAGAAGCGAACCACACACCTTCGTGTTGCTATTCTTTCGCTGGAATGCTACTCTTTTAGTTGCGTTTCTACTTTCATGTTTACAACCACAGCAGCTCATTATAGATAAATACCATAATTACGGCCAAATTAACTATGAAAATAAAAAGTAAAAAAATATTCCTTTAGCCTAAGCTGACTGCGAATCATATTTGATAGTGCAAAACATATTAAATTATGTTTCCCATAAAAATTTTTATCGGGCGTTTTGCACTATCAACTATGAACCTGCCTGCTATGAACAGATATGGATTGAGCATGTATGACCAAATATCCAAGTTTCGCCGGATTTCCAGCGAGAAAATAAAGTTCAGTTAAGGTTCAGTTCAGTTCAATCGGCTGTCTCATTTCTTGAACAACAAGACCGAACTTCGATGGGATCCCAAAGGGGAATATTTGTCGGGCTTGTTCGCCCACATTATCAGGTCTTATAGATTTCCAGTTTCAGTTTCACTGGACTATATTTAAAGAAAAAAATAACAGGAAAGAAGAAAAGGAGTGCTTGGCTAGGGCGCCGGAATAACCGATATTAATTAAAAAAAAAACACAATCAACTGAGTACCCCATATAAAGAAAAAGGGACGATAAGAAAAAAAATAACCTATAATCTACTTTAGTCGAAAAAAGAGAGAAAAAAGAGAAACAATGAACAAGAAAGAAATAAAGCAAACACGGGGGGGGGGGGGGGCTGGAGGAGGAGAACACACAGTTTTTCTGTAATGACCTTTCGCTGCTCGCTTAAATGAAATAATGTTATTGGAATTCAGGATATCAACGGTTTAGTAGATTCTAAATTGGCACAAGAAAATTTAATTAAAAATTAAGCTCTTTTTCTTGAGGGCGCTTCTTGGACGATGCCAAAAGAATTTTGGGTGTCATAACAATGTAGGTCTTGATTTAGTGTGAACATATTGGAATGAAGACGGAAGGAGGTTAATGAAATACGTAAAAGAAAAAGTTGCGATCTGGATATCTCGAGTCTTCGATACATCAAATATCTTGGTTCATTTGGAATCTTCAATTTAAGTCTTCATTAGACCCCGTAAACCTATTTTTTATCACTAACCAACCACTTAATGAGATCTGCTAGCTAATTCCTATGTGTCTTTAATTTCCAGTCAAGCCTAGACTACGACGGGAGTAACATGGCTTGTCGAAAACTAGGAGGATATTCTGATACAACATGTTCTTTATGTTTATACACCTCGGTATAAATACACCACCTTTATAAGTTTTATCGGAGGATTGTGTTCTTTCCAAAATTTACAGTTTTCATTAAAACCCGATCTTAGAATTCACTTAAAAGTAGTCTTACACCTTACAAAGTAGTCTTGTTATATCTACACCAAATATACAGCTGGGCAAAGACATTTCTTAAAACTGACCAATTTTCTATTTTCGACAGATTCCAGGGATCCTGGACGACCTAGCGAATCGTAGGAAAACGGAAAAAAGATCAATTTTCTATGTCTTCTTACCACTGAATCGAAACGCCCGACGAAACCATAACAGAATGCATACCAAATTTAAAGTTTTCACCAGATTCCGTCAGTCGTGTCGACCAAGGCGATAGATCGATCCAAGATGCAAAAATAACCCACTGTTGAAACTATAAACCGCCTGATCAATCAATAAAGAACTACCAAAATTCCAGTTTTGACGGAGGCACAAGCTCTTCAAAAATAACAAGACCAAAGGTTTCGATGGGATCCCAAAAAATTAATATCTCATCCAGACAATTTGGTCCTCTTTTCCAGACTCCTTAAGCATTTTTACGATTAAAATTCAGAAACAGATTAAGGCCAAATAGCTAATCATCTGAGAAAACCAAGTTCAGATATGGATTCAGCATGTGTGTTTACCCCTATAAGTCATATTTGTTTTGACGAAACTGATCGAAACTTTCGGGAACTACTTATCCGACAAAAATAACAAAACAAAAATTCAGCGTATCTCCTTACCCCTACATCGAAATAAAGCTTTAACTCATGACAAATTTTCCGGTTCCAGCTAGATTCTGCGCGAACTATGCGTCCGGAAAAAAAAAAGGATTGTCATATACGGATTCAGCATCTCTTCTTATCCCTAAATCGGAATCTAATCAACTACAAATAAGACTTTTGCCTTTTACAAATTTTCCCGTTTTGGCCGGATTCCGGCGAACTACTTGTCGGGAGAGAAAGTGGTTTTCATAATCGTGTTCAGCATGTCCTTTTACCCCTAAATCAAACATCTAATCAACTTCGAATAAAACTTTTACTTTTAACAAACTTTCCGTATGGCGGGATTCCGGGCGAACTACTTGTTCGATGGTCAAAAATGGTTTTCACCATCGTGTTCAGCATGTCTTTTTACCCCATAACCGACTATCACATTAGCTGTTTAAAAATATTTTGCTTGCCCCTTGATTTAAACCCCCTCCCCCACCCCTAAATACAGGGCTATAAAGCCCATCTACGAACTCGACCTTACCGTTGACCCAAAGAATCCTCACAACAAGTTTCATCAAAATATCTCATTCCCTTCGAGAGTTATCGTGCTTACAGACGGACGGACAACTTTTGCGATGTCATAGGTAGGCTATCCTTCCACTTCCGTTTTGGGATCCCAAAAACCTCAGCACACATCGAACAAGACCAAAGGTTCCGATGGGATCCCAAAAATTTAATATTTGATCCAGACAATTGGGCCTTGTCTTCGCCAGATCCAGTCTTCACCAGGCTAATAATCCGATATACCTCTATAAGCCATATCTATTTTGACGATACTGACCGAAACTTCCTGCTTTACTTCTGCCGAATTTCCGCTTTCGGCCGAATTCTGAGCGAACTAATTGTCCAGCAAAAAAAGAATATTCAGAAACGAATTCAGCGTTTATCCTTATCTTTATAAAGCGGGTCATATCAACTTCAAATAAAGCTTTAACTTAACGGATTCCATCCGGCGAGAGAAAAAGTTTCAAATATGCATTCAGCATGTTTCCTTACCCATAAAAAGTCTATTTAATTAGATTTTTAAAGATATTTTTAGTCCTTAATTTGAAATCCCTCCCCCACTCTTAGATATAGGGCTACAGAGTCTATCCACGAACTTGACCTATACTTCGACCCAAAGCATCCTCACACCAAGTTGAATAAAATATCTCAACCCCTTCGAGAGTTATCGTGCTGACAGACGGACAACTTTTACGGAGTCATATGTATCCCTCCCGTTAAGTTTATGGATCCCAAAATACCTTTGCTTCACAACTTCTTTGGAAATTTTCTCCCCAACCCCTGAATATATGACAAAGGGTCCCATCTCCGACTTCTTGACCCAGTCATACACACATTTCGGTATATTTTGGGCATGGTGTTCATACGTTGCAGCAATGTCCTGCAGCAAGGGCATGGACTCGGGCATGATACCCATACACACATCTGTTTGAAAAGCAAATTTCCATTCCAGATTCTCAATTGGAATGAGAATGACTCCTGCAATGCGTCTGTCAAGACGTTCCTTTTCAGAATGCACTGTTCCCAGCTATATTGTTACTCTCTTGTGACTAACCAATCTCACAAGCGCGTAAAGACCTTCGCGTCTTGTATAACAACTCTTTCCGGTGGTTACATGGGTTTAGATGGAACTGTAGTGCTTTGGGAATATTTGTTGGCGAAGGAGTCCCTTCTCTCCCTGAAATCCGTCGTTCCTCCTTCCTTTCTCTTCAGTCTCGAATTCTGGCGTCGAGCAATCCTCTGCTGGTGATTCTGTGTGGTCCGCAAATGCGCCTGTCCCTGCCTCTGTGGCAAGCATGGGGAAAGAAATTTACTGTGGGTTCGACCCATCCTGATTGAGTACTTTTTGTGTTGGAGGCTTCATTTGTTTTTTTCTCTCTTTTTAGTGTATATAAAATGAGTTGTTAAGTAGTAGCCCCAGTTGGCTATATTTTGAAACAAATAAAAAAATAATAATTCAACAGATTTGCATGCATGAACACCATACCCACACGTTGGGGCACCATGCCCACAAATTTTGATTAGTGTTTGACTGCTTTGACCCTAATCATCCCCAAGCCAAGCCAAGTTTAAACAACGTACCTCAACGCTGCCATCGTGAGCTGCACGGAACACTCTTGAAGAGTGTTCCGTGCAGCTTCCGAGCCCCTACAGATGGAAGTGCCACGAAATGCTTTCGATCACCTTCACAATCCCCAAGCAATTTTCCTCACTTCTTATCTTGTTTACAGTTGCAGTAGCCTAATAAAAATTCCAGTCACGGTTCTGAAATATCCTTGCGGTAGCCTCGATGAAGTCCCAAGGATAAAGAACCAAATTGACCACTGGGAATTTTTCCAGCTCACCGACACAGACCTTACCAAACTCAGACGTGGTGAAGTACCCTTGTCAAAGTTCATTACCATGTGATGATGTTCTGAAACAACTAGCAGGAATCCAAACGCAACATTACTTTTGGAACTCAACAGACTAACGGACCGGCAAAAAGGTCTTAAAAAACTATTAAGACCTCCCGTCTCCTTCAGTCTGCTTCCGCGATTCTCTAATACCAGTCTGGATTAAACCATTCGTGTCAAACCTTTCCGTTCATTTGAAAAGGGACACACTATGGAGGTATTGCAAACGGACTAACGAAAACGGATATTTCTATACCATAACTGAATAAGAGTTGCAAGCTCATACGGCACTTGTACGGGTCGGTCTAGGACATATGACCTTATGACATATTTGACCATGTGACCTTACAAAATGTGTCCTCTTCTGAGGCACAAACGATCATGAGCCCTTGGGGGATCTGAGAATGTACCAAGTGGTCAAAAGTATGTCTGCACTGTTTCGTTCAGATACGGGGTCTAGAAACTCACCGGTAGGCAAACAAAAACCCTTGGGGCAAAAATTATCACGGATCCTTGAGGAACCCGAAAATGAATCATTAGGCCAAAAGTATTTTTGCACCGTCCGGTCAATATGCACATTTTAAGGGTGGTAGGAATTAATTTGCAAGCAAAACGCCTGGCAAGGCAATGATCATGGGTCCTTGGGGAAGATGTATATCTATCATTTGGCCAAAAGGATTGTACACCGTGTGGTTAAGATGTGCACTTTGAATCGGCGCTAGGAATTCATCTGTGCGCAAAAGCATTGCAGCACAGCCGATTACGGGCCCTTGGGAACCCCGCAAATGTATTGTTTGGACAAAATCATTTTTTCAATTTGCAGTTATGATTCGCGCTTTAAGAATTCAGTCGTAACCAAAATCCTTGAGGCACAAATGACCACAAGCCCATGGGTTTCGAAACTTCCACAAGATGTACGTCTCGCATCTGTTGGTCGTTTTCTGCCCCTTCGAGTCAAAGCCTGGCTTCCGAACTGGTTGGTACTGCCCACTAATGACTCGGACCCGTTTTCGTTGGGTAGAGTGCAGTTTCTCTATTCGAAATACCATGTGAGTATCCTACACCTGATCCAAGCTTCCACGTATAGTGAAGGACCATATAATATGCTCAAATCTGGCTGCTGGCAGAAGCTGCATCGGCTCTAGGTCCAATACTTGCGAACAAGTAGCCAAATCAAACAGCAGAATAGCTAAACGTAACACAATATCATCACTGTGTTGAGCATGTATGCAGAGGAAGACCGGTTCCTCTTAGACGAAAATGTATAATGTCTCGGCGTTAGATCGTGTTTGAACTGGTATACCTAAGGGCGAATTACCTGTGGCATCAGGAGCTTTTTAGAAGTTGGGAACTTGTTTCTTGGAAAAATGTGGGAATGTCGAAATTTATGGCTTTCGGTTTCTAGGAGGCATTATTATTCCAAGAGAACAAGAACAACACGGCCTGTCACTTTTTCTTTAGTCACTTTTAGTAAGTTTAGTAAGGTACAATTTTAATGGCAAATATGAATAAAACTGGAGTTTCTCAAAAGATCAGACATGCCAGTGGCATAAAAAACAACGCTTCACTAATTCTGAAGGGTTTGTAAAAATTATTAATACAATTCTAGCCTAAGGTATTGTAAAGTAAAAACAAACAAACAACTATCACACATCAACACTAAAATTTAAGGACAACACGAGAATTTACGACATAGACATTACGACGAGAATTTAACAAGTGTCTTGTTAAGTCTTTTTTTTCATTGTTTGTACTCCACTTTTCTGTCTTTTCAGCGGGTTATAAAATAAATATAAACCCCCAACCACAGATGGGCGAATCCGATCACGAAAGGATTCGAATCCAATCCAGGGCTGGGTATGAATCCGATTCCGAATCCACTATTTCACGCTGAGGATTCGAATCCGGAATCGAATCCGGATTCGTATCCGACCTTAACAAAAACCAATTCATGTACAGTTTAAAAATGATATGTGACCAAAAAGCACCGATGCCTAAGGAAAACGAGACGGTTAATTGGACGATGTAAACCATATTTATAGGTTTTCACATGTGCTTGTTATAGGGTTTCCTCTCGGCAAACAGGAATGAATCTGGGGCTCGTTAAGCAGTAAAAATCGGGAAAATAATGGAAACTGGAGCGGATTCGTAAGGTCCAGCATTTGGAATACGAGTCCTAATCCGAATCCAGCCTAACAGGCACGAGATTCGAATGCGGCCAAAAGAACGAATCTTGGATTCAAATCTGAATCCGGATTTGAATTCGCCAGTTTCTGCCCCAAACCTTCGAGTTCTAATGGATTAGGGACATCAAAACAGGGATATCGCGACATGTTCTGCGCATCAGCGACTCCAGAATCCCCAAATCAACATTCTTTTGTTTACCCGAAGGCACCAGTCGCAGGCGAAGACCTAGAAGCCAGAGCTGGTGGACTCAGACTCCAGACACGTCTCGAGACGCCTTTTTCAAGGACTCGTCTTTCACGGAGCTGTCCGTCCGCCAGAGCTGTGGACTTGGACTCCGGACTCGTCTCGAGACGGTCTCGGGACGCCTTCTTCAAGGAATCGGACTTGTCTCGGACTCGGATTTGCTGGACTCGCAGCAGCTCTGCTAGAAGCGCACTCGGTCGCACCCGCAGCAATGACCGACGACGCCTAAACACCTCATCACAGCCGTACTGGGAGGAAACCATCGAAGCCGCAAGCTTCAAAGAAGACTTGAGGCTCTTCTTGGACGCCTCTAGAGGCACAGGAGGATCGAAGGCTTGGCAGCCAGGACTCACAAACGCATAGAGTGATAGACTCGAAGCCATCCAGAAAAGGTCTGTAGAGATTATGCTCGGCCAGGGCTATGTTTCAGGCAAGCATGGCCTGCTCAAGCGTGACCAGCCATTCCTTGCTAATAGACGGCATCAGCTGACAATAGCGTTTGGAAGCATATACCTGGCATCATAAACGCATCGTGCCATTTTACCAGGTTTTGAGCAGGACCAATACGCGACAAAGACAGAGGGACGCTGTTTCCAAGAGACTAGTAAGCCCACCCTCAAACTGACTGATCGTTATCTGAAATCATTTGTGCCATATTTCACGTACCGTTTTAATTCTAAATAGTTTAAACGATATTCGTACGGTGTGTGCAGAGTAATAAAAAAGGTCTATTTGTATAATTGTGCCATGTGTTGTGTGAATGACGATCTAATGCTAGCATATGGAACACAAGCTCTTAACGAAATAAAGTACATTACTATTAAGGTATTTTATTTATTAATAAAAACAAACGGTGGTAAGCTTTCTGGCTTACATGGGAAATTAGGGTCCACCTTTGCTTACCTTGCAGGTTTCCATTGGACTTGCTCCGTGTCGCAGTCGATCCGCAACAGACTGCGGGATCATCTGGTAGAGAAGTTCGTCAGTTCTTTTCATTTCGTCGTCGAGCTTCTTCATCGATTCCTGAAGTTTCTGAGATTTAATTGTTTCTTGGTCAAGGAGGAGTTTGAGTTCAACGGATTTCTGAGTTCCTGCCATCATGACATCACTAGAAAATTTCAGGAATTTTTATAAAAAAAAATAAGTCACAGTTGCATCCTACCAAGAAAAATGTATAAAGGTAAGGCAAGGTACAATTTTAATAGCAAATATGAATAAACCTGGAGTTTCTCAAAAGCATCAGACATGCCAGTGGCATAAAAAACGACGCTTCACTAATTCTGATGGGTTTGATTCTAGCCTAAGGCACTGTAAAGAAAAAACAAACAAACAACTATCACATATCAACACTAAAATTTAAGGACAACACAAGAATTTACGACAACAGACATATGACTAAAGAAAAAATGAAAAATAAACAAGGTTTGCGACATGGGTCAGACCTTCCTCCGAGCACAAACGAAAATGAATCAATTAAATCAAACAGAAAATATAATTGCTAGATAACATAAATCTTTTTAGAGCTCTTTTAAAAACTTTCCTATCTTCGGACACTCTAACAGTTTCGGGCAATGTATTCCATACTTTTACACCTGTATGCCGAATAGAAAAGCTAGACCTTGTAGAACTGCAGGGGCGTCCCGAAGGGGGTGGGTTGCAGCACCCCCCCCCCAGAAAGTCTGTGGGAAAAAAATCCGGTAAATTTTGACTGGTGCGGCGAAGCCGCGCCAGTTAAAATTTGTCAAATTCACCTGAACTTGATGATTTTTAGGGAATCTACCGGATTTTGTTCATGGAATGTACGCTAAATCTTTCACAGCGAATCTACCGGAACTTGTCTCAGGGAATCAACCGGAATTTACCCCTCGGAATCTACGAGATTCGGCTCAGGGAATCTACCGGAATTTGTGCGAAATCTTTCATAAGGAATCTACCGGAACTTGTCTCAGGGAATCTACCGGAATTTACCCCTCGGAATCCACGAAATTCGGCTCAGGGAATCTACCGGAATTTCTGCGACATCTTTCACAAGGAATCTACCAGAACTTGTCTCAGGGAATCTACCGGAATTCACCCCACGAAATCTACCAGAATTCGGCTCAGGGAAGCTACCAGATTTTGCTCATGGAATCTACGCTAAATCTTTCACAAGGAATCTACCGGAATTTGTCTGAGGGGTTCTACCTGAATCTACCCCACGGAATCTACCAGAATTCAGCTCAGGGAATATACTAGAATTTGTGCGATATCTTTCACAAGGATATCACAAGATATCTTTTACCGGAACTTGTCTCAGAGAATCTAACGGAATTCACCACACGAAATCTACCAGAATTCAGCTCAGGGAAGTACCGGATTTTGCTCATGGAATCTACGCTAAATCTTTCGCAAGGAATCAACCGGGATTTGTCTGAGGGAGTCTACCGGAATTTACCCCACGTAATCTACCAGAATTCGGCTCAGGGAATCTACCGGAATTTACCCCGAAGAATCTACCGGAATTCGGCTGAATGTGAATCCAAAATCGCCGACAGCTTTCTCGACTCCTTTCCGGTGATACCGGTGAACCAAGAAGAGTTCAACAAGAGCTGTAAGCTCATATGGCACTTGCAACTGTATGTAGTAGGTCAGGGCTCTGTCAGATTCAACGGGTCCCTGATATGCCTGCCTGCCAAGTTCCGTCTTGAAAAACGACATCACCGGAATTCCGGAAGGCCCCCTCCACCTCCACCCCCAAGGTTAGTTGGGTCGGGTCCCTGATGTGCCTGCTAAGTTTCAATGTCCTAGCACATCTGGAAGAACCCTAACTCGAAAAAGTGTGACAAAAAAACCGGACCGACCGACAGACGGGAATTGCGACGGTATATGGCACTTGAGACAGAGGCTGCAACTGCCATAAAAACGAATTAGCCTTGTTTCGACGGGATGTAGAAAGTCGCCGGAAGAGCCTCGAAACAAACAAAAATTTTGAAGATATATTCGAGGTCTCTCGTCAACTGAAATACGTCTTACCACTAGCATGGAAAGCGTTCAAGCTCGCTAAAACAATCCCTGTTACCTCAGCAAAAGGGAAACGAATTTTTAGCAAGATGAAGCTGGTTAACATAACCTTGCGTTCAACAATGGCTGACAAGCGTCTTGAAAGTCTGCTATTAGTAGCATGTGAAACAGATCTAGTTGATGAGTGTGAAATTGGATGTGTTGAGGATAAATGGAAAATGGTTAAAATGCGTCGAATAAATGTGTAGGGTGTGTTGAATGTCAGATTTTTCTTTTGTTTTAAGTGTTAACGAGCCTTTTTTCGTTTACTATTGTTTACAATACGTAATCGAAGTCAGAACACGACAGTATTCTAGACTTTCTGCAGAGATTGTCACTACGAGAATTTTCGGTACCTCGAAAAATTCCGGTAAAAGCTCGAAAAATTCCGGTAAAATTCTGAAGCTGCACCCCCCGATCAGGAAAGTATCGGGACGCCTCTGTGTAGAAACAAATGGTAGAAAGATTGGACCGCCGTATTGTGTTATGTCCACCTAACAACCCATCAGGTTGCGAGACTTACTTTTGTGATAAAACTGTAAGCCTCAAGATCTGATTTGTTTATTAAACGTTGCTTCAAGGCTGTGATTCAACAACCAAGAAAAAGTTAAAAAAAAACATTTCCAGTAACGATAATCCAGTCCTGAAGTTGACAAATCCTATTTCTCACAGCGTTAAATTATTTGATGTTACCATTTTAGATAATGGCGTCATATCTGTTTTTGTCGCGTAGGCAAACCAGCAAGCAAGTCTAAAGGTCCTAAACAGGTTCTACAATCGGCAAATCCATTTTTTTTCGATGTTCAGCGATCAAACGCGTTCTTCTAGTTTTACAGACCATAGCTATCACCCAAGGGCAACAATTCCAGTTTCCCTTACCCATTACATCGAGTTTCCTATTCCACAAATGCTCCTTGGACCCAAGCTGACTGGAAAATATGTATTAAACAATGACAAAAAAGTCCTGACGAGGACCCTTGCCAAGGGGGCCGATATATCTCTGTCAAGGCATCGTAGCTCACTATCCGCCAGGCATTGTTTTAATGTATGTTTTATGCTGATTCGGCCCGATTCGCTTTCGAAGCGCCATCTTTCTTGGCGTGTTGGAGGTTTTATTATCTATGATTAGAAGTGTGGTACTGAGATTTTACGGATTCTCGAATGGTTTTGATAAAGAAGAATAAATAAGTTTTTAATAGATATTAAAGGACACTTGAACAATGAAACCATACTTGAACACACCATGGAGAATGCATTTACAGACATGGCCGCGGAGAGCATTCTTCTCCTGAGCGTGACGTTTTCAAAATAGGGATGTTCGTTTCTGGAGGTTTGCACATGCAGACTCCAAGGCAAAAAGCGCAATTCATTCAAATCTTGTACAGCGCTGGCCGGATCGTATTGGAATTTCTTCTAGATATACGTTTGGGCTTAACTGGTTAATAAATATTCCAGAAGAAGGGTTGATTGGAGACATTTGTTTATTTCTAAAATTGTTCGGTACTGAAATAAGGACAGATGCAAAATGGAGCAAAAATCATAGCTTGGAAACACTATTTCGTATTTGGATTGGCTTTTCTGCAGGCAATGTTTACGGAAGTCATACAGATAGGGATGATACTTGGTACTCTCCATTCAGGTGTCCTTTAATAAAATAAATAGCCGATTAAAAGAAGGAAAGGAAAGGCATAGTGCGAGGTAGGAGCATTAGAAGAGGGAAGACAACCTTAACGACGAAAGCTTCACCAGGAGAAAAGCATCCTAAAAGAGGAAAGATGCGAAAGGAGGAAAGATGCAACGGGAGGGGTTCAGGGTCACGGAATGGGCCAGGGTTCATAAAACAGATTTCATTACTTTCAAGGTTCTGAGGTTGGACTCGAGTTCGTGACAATGTTGTCGACTTGTCGAGCCCCGACCGCAAAAAGGGTTAACAAACGCGGCAGTCAGCTTAACAGTTCCAAGTGCCTTTTATTTCCTTCTTGTAGTCAATTTCCGCCCTTAGTGCTTTTATACCGAGTGTCTGAAAACAATCTCAGAAGCCTGATCGATTTTGAAGCTCCTGGCTTACGGTTAAACTCACAGTGACGAGGAAAGATCATTTGTTCGATCGGCCAATTTAGTTACAAAAAAAACACAATGCCCGGATAAACTTGCTCTGGTTGTTAGAACGTAAACTGCTATAGAAATCACAACTTTTCATTGAATGCGGTTTGGTTTCGTTACTTTGGATAATATTTTATTAATTTTGTAATATTTTTAGCATTAATTCATCGCGTAACCAGATCTTTCGGCAATTCATTTGTCTTCTTTGACATCAAGCGAGGCTTTTCATGTAGAGAGAATTTCCGCATGTCTGTGTGTGTGAAAGCCACAAGACCGAAGGGATGACAAGACCGATGGGATGCCGAAGTGGATATTTATCGGACATCCAGGCTATTGGGTCCTAAAGATTTCTGTTCTTCGTCAGGGCTGGTAAGCATTTTATTTTTACCATTAATCCATGGCGTAACCAGACCCTTCGGTAATTCTTTGATTTCCGGTCTAGCCCAGACTACAACCGCAATAGCCTATCAATTCTTGTCAAAAGCTCGTATAATATTTCGATCCAACATGTTCTCGCTTACTAATGTCAAATGGTTTGTCATTTTTGTTTATTTTTCACAAGAAGGAAGTTTTTATATATTTATTTGGTAGATAGCAGGTCATTTTATACAGGTCAGATAAATTAAGCTATATTATTTTTGTTAGCTTTACAGGGTATGTAGTTGTTGTTTTCATAGTAAAATTTTTAACAAGCACTGCATGTTCGAATTTTTGTTCTCCACAGTGCTTGTATAATGTATTTTTATTTGTGTGTAAAATTAAAAAACTTGAACTTGAACTTCTTAAACTATGCATACTCCCCCGTATATGTTTCCGGTATTTGCCGGATTTTATGTTTTATTTGGATTATTGGCGAATTGCTTGCGTGCCCGATAACAAATTTCAATGATTCAGCATGTCTTCTTACCTCTCTAAATCGATCCAGCTTGATTTTTCCCCCGTTAATTTGAAAACCCCTACCCCTAAATGTGGGGCTACAAGGCCCGTTTCTTGTACTGACCTGCACTTTGACCCAAAGGACTACCAAACCAAGTATCAACAAAATAGTCGCGTTTTTGCAGATACCATGGTATCTGATACCACGGTCTAAAGGCGTTTTTGCAGTTACCGTGGTATCTGATACAACGGTCAAAAGGCGTTTTTGCAGTTATCGTGGCATATGGCCAGTTATCGTGGTATCAGATATTCAGATACCACGGTCCGACCGTGGTAACTGGTCGTGGTATCTGAAAAGTCATCTCACTTTCATAAAATTTTGTCAAATCGGTGAGAAAGAGGTTTAGCACTTAGTGATGTTACCGACTATCAGTTTTTCTTTAGGGATGACTTCGAAAACTCAATTTCGGCAATTGTCGTTTTTGCAGAGCTGTTGCAGAGCAACGTGGTATCAGATACCACGGTTACTGCAAAAACGACTAATTGCAGATCCAGATACCGTGGTAACAGATACCATGGTATCTGCAAAAAAACAACTAATATCTCAACTGCTTCGAGAGTCATCGATCTAACAGATAGAATTAGGCCGCAGCATCACTGTCTCATGCTGTTACTTGTCATCACTTGACTCCTCCCTTAGAAGGAGCCAACTCCCAAACTCCCTTTTCCTCCTTTTCGTACCCTGTCGGTAGGCGACTAAAATCATCCGAGTCCAGCGAGGGGTCGGCAACTAAGATATTTCAAGTCCACCATTCCCTTCCTGGTTTTAGTAACTTGTCACGGATAGTACCTTAGAGTATTAAAACGAGGAAAGAAACTGGGAATTTTGAATTATTCTTCTTTGAGACTAAAAGGAGGAAAAAGTGAACTTTTACACTTTGCCGACCCCTCAAAGCTACTAAAACGAGGAAGGGAACGGTGAACTATGAATTTTGATAATTACCGACCCCTTAAAATTTAGAATTCCCAATTTCTTTCCTCGTTGTAGTACTCTAAGGTACTATTCGTGACAAGTTACTAAAACCAGGAAATAAATGGTGGACTTGAAATATATTGGCTACCGACCCCTCGCTGGATTTTATTCGCCTACTGACAGGGTACTAAAAGGAGGAAAAGGTGAACTTTTACAAATGTAAGCTGCCGACCCCTCACTAGATATTAAACAGAAGAAAAGCACGGTGCAACTTGCCAGTATTTCGAATACTGAAAGGAGCAAAAGGTGAACTTTTACAAATGTAAGTTGCCGACCCCTCACGCGATACTAAACAGAGGAAAAGCACCATGCTTTTCCTCCTTGCCAGTATTTCGAATACTAAAAGGAGGAAAAGGTGAACTTTTACAAATGTAGGTTACCGACCCCTCACGAGATACTAAATAGAGGAAAAGCACGGTGCAGCTTGTCAGTTTTTCGAATACTGAAAGGAGGAATCCGTGAACTTTTGAAAATTAAAGTTGCCGACCCCTCATATGATACTAAACAGAGGAAAGGCTTGCCAGTTTTTCGAATCCTCGATTTCTGGTAAATTCTTTCCCCGTTTTAGTTTGCCCTTCCTGGTTTTAGTATCTTTGCCTGCTTTTCTCTTTGCCTTTCCTTCCCTGCTTTTAGTCGATCCCGTAAGCTTGGTGCCAGCGAGTGGATGGCAAATTCATTAACTTTCATCAGAAAACCATCTAAATTGATATATTACAATTCTTAGTACATTGGTTGTAAAATCTGTTCGAGGGGCAACGGCGTTTTCTGTCGATTCATTGCTAAATCCTGTCGGTAAAGTGAACAAAATGAACTTGATTTCTTACTTCTGAAGTTCATTTTCCAGTTTGAGCGGCTTGAGCCTAAAGAGGACCATTGCCAAGAAGGGCCGAAATACAGCTCTTAAAGCTGACTTATCCGTTTTGCACTGTCAAATATGATTCGCAGTCATTTTGGGCTGAAGGAGTATTTAAAATAACTGAAGTGGTAGTTTGACCGGTTTGGCGGAAAATCCGGTATAAATCATCCGCAGTCGGTAGGACTGATTATTGTGAATACCACTTTACCTTTTTTCTGCAAAATCTCAACACCAGCAAACACTGTTCACAAATAACCTATTCAAATTAAGTACAAAAGAAGAAAAACATACACTGTCACTGAGCTGTGTCCCAACGTTCAAACACGCCCCAATGTAGGGGCGTGATGCTCATACGTTAGGGCACCATGCCCTGCAGCAAGCGGCAGCAAGGGCATGGCATCCCCATAGAAATCTGTTGAACTGAGAATCTGAAATAAAAATTTGCTTTTCAAACAGATTTGCATGTGGGTACCATGCCCTTGCTGCAGGGCATGGTGCCCCAAGGTAAATGCCCATATTTGGGGCATGCCCAGACGCTGGAGCACCATGCCCCAAAATTGAGGATTTGTGTATGACTGAGTCGCTTGTGGCGCGATTCGGAAGTACACGGCTGCGCTCTGTCAAAGGAGCTCCAAAGTATGGGATCGACTGAAAGGAGGCACGTACGGCACGGCAAGACAACTAAAAGGGCCCTTTCAGGCCTCAGCGTCAGGGTCGGGAACAATGCTCTAACGTGCCTTCTTTTAGGCTCCGGAGTTACGAACTCTCACTTACTTCTCCACTTCTACTACTGGCTAATCTCTTTTTATCACTCGTGGCTGCCGTGCCGTGCCTCTTTTTAGTCGATCCCCCAAAACATCTCGATCGGCTAAAGGTATCTGTTATTTGTGAACAATGCTAGCTGGTGCTACAATTTATCACTCCAATCGGCTTATAACAGTTTATCCCTCATCAGGTTATACCAACCAAACTCCTTTACTAAGAGGCTTACCGAGAGAAGTCGTGCATAGATAGGTCATTTATGTACAAGCCGGAGTCTGTCAGGGCATCCAAGTTCGTCATGAGGGGGGAGGCGAGGTAGATGATCCGGTTCCACTCCGCCAAATAAAGCATTTGCCCTGAAAACCAAAACCGAAATTCATACATGTTCCTTCAGATCAAGCTGACGTGAAAAGTACTAAACGGGTATACAATTCACTAGCTGACACTTTCCGGTTCTTACCGGATTCGATCCGGATTTAACCAATCACTGATCGATTGAGAAACGAAGCACACGGATCCAGCATGAAGCCCTTCGCGGTTAAATGTCACTTTGGTGACATTTTCCCGTACCTTAATCTGTACCCCCTGAGATGGCGAGTCAGACCGAAACCAGACAGTGAAAGAAGATTCCAGTATTTGCCAGTTCGTGAGCTATTGGGCTAACAAACGAGCTACCTGACGACGACGTCGTTTAACATATCAAAACCTCATTCCAAACGATACAAAGTTTTATTGAAAAGTATTTTTCTTTCCTGTCACCCCCCCCCCCCCCCTACTACCAGGGTTCCGAAAGGCAAGTTCTGGACATAAACTGAGCTCACACAGAACGCTGCCACGCTACCCTATGTAACATACCCCCCCCCCCCAGGTTACATGGTAGAGCAATAGACCTTTAAAGCTTCTCATCAAATTTACCAGTTCGCGATTTATCGTCGTTAAGGGCGAGCTGACGACGATGTCATTAAATATCCAGAAGCCTCATTTAGAATTATAGAGGTCTTTCTGAAAAGAATTTTTTCCCTGTCGCACAGAAGACCCCCTCCCCCCCCCCCCGGACTACCAGGTCTCCGAAAGCCAATATCAGATTCTAGCAGTAACTGAGCCATAAACTAGGCATTCCTTCAGTCCGAGTTGACTGTGAATTACGGTCGATTACGCTAAACGGATGAAGAGGCTGAGATTTATTTCTGCAACATCGGTTCTTCTTGGCAAGGGTCCTCGTCAGGCTACAGCTAGAAGAACCAACCTATAGTACAGGTTCTTCTTGCAGCTACACCCTGAAGCTGGTCCTTGCTAATAAATGCCGAAATTTCGCTTGCATAAATCTAACTGACTTATTCGAGAACCATCAACAACGACTCATAAAGTATCCGGTATTTTCTATATTGTCCACAAGATACAGGCGGACGAACTGACGAGATAATTATCGGTGTACTATCACCATCATTTTAGACTTCTAAAGACTCATTTAAGATGACGAAGAAGTCTTTCTGCTGCACAATTCTTTCCGGTCTCTCACCCCTCACCACTTCGGCTCCAAAAGCCAATTTCTGATTCTGTCAGCAAGTGAGCTCATAAAACTTCCCTTCATCTTCTATATTCTCGCCTTCCGGACGACTTGATTTCCAGAAGATAAAAAACTTTTGTTATATGAATGAATGATTTATTTGCACATTAAAGCCATCAGGCCATCATGCAACGAAACGAAACAAAAAGTGAACAATCTTACATGCGCATATACACACTGACACACTCTTAATATTTTTAATTTACACTGACTACTTTATTAACACTAAAAACACAACTTCCCCATCAGAGGAAATCTTTCCGGTCTTTAAAAGCTAACCTGAGGAACTTCCCAATATTTCTTATTTTTCTAAAATCTTTACTTCCCATCATTTTAACAATCCATTTCTTACCAGTTTCCCCCACCCCGAAAATCTCCTCCCTTTTGTGTCGGAACAGTGTTTCCACCAACACCGTTGGATGCTGCGTCTAGAACACTTCAGTTTGAATAATTAATTTTTGGACCGGATCACCTGTTTATTCTGATTGACGATCCAGTATTGAGCGGACTGGAATTACTGAGAGGAACCAGTGACCCTTCGATTGTGAGTTCAGCGTGCTAAAAATTCGGCCAGGACGACGGAACTGATAAACATGGGGGAAAATAGCAGAAAAAAATGCGTTTTGTCTATCCTCACCATTAGTGTAAATGAATGGTGACAAATTTCGACGCCTAGCAAAACCATTTTCTATTCTCGTTTAAAGGACCCCTTCGTACTTATTCTGCTATTTACTTTATTATTATCTCCCCCGTGGAATTATAAGCTTCAGACATCCCCCGCCCCGCACCATATTTTCGCTTTACACTAGCAACTTATATCGCTTTTCGGCGGAGCCAATTTTGCCTGTCAAACAGCGCAAATTGTCGAAAGCTTCAAGGTACAGTGATGGTGAGCAAGGATTATATAAATGTAGGGTGAAAGCTTCTGCGCTTTTCCAGGGAATGATTGTAAAATTAGTTGGTAAATTGTAAATAGACACAAATAATCACAGATTTGTACATATACACTTTTAACACGCACATTTTAATATCGTAATTTTATTTGAATTTTTATGTCGTTCAATCCGCATCGTTCTTCTGGTCTTTAGTTACTTGTCGTTGTATGTTTTGTTGGTTCCGCATCGTTTTTTGTTGGTATTGTGTTGGATTTTATGAATTTTGTTTTTTTCGCTGAGGACGGTTTGCCGGAAGTGCAATTGAAATATCCGAATTTATATTTATCCCTCGCACATCATCTTAGAGGGATAACTAGCTGATCAAGAAAAAAACGAGAAAATCACGGTTTTCTATTTCGTTCAGGGGGCACAAGTATGAAATCAACTGATATCTAGCCTAAAATCAGTCAACTTTCAAGAAAAGGACCCACCCCACCCCCGACCATAGGGTACAAAATCTGTTTTTGGGTTCGGGACCCCCCCAACCCCAGGAAAAAAATCCACAATTTTAGTTCCAGACCACCCACCCCACCACCCCCGGACTAAAAATAAAAAAAAGCCAAATGGTCTAGATTTGGATCTGGATAAGTTTATGTACAATATCACGCCGATATTTCGACAATTGTGACGTTCTGAGCAAAAAAACTACAACAAATAAGCTGCCCCATCTCCAGTACGAGAGTGCTACAGGAGGGGTATCCAACCTCGAATTTATATGACCTCGAACTTGGCCTGAAAACCTTACAAGGAAATTTCTGTGGAGTCCAAAACAGGTCCTGGGGCACACAGGATTTCCTTCTTGACAGTTAGGATCTTTTTAGGACTGGACTGAGATTTCCTTCCATCCTGTTTAGGCCAAGTCCGAGGTTGTGTAAATTCGAGCTTGGATACCCCTCCTGTACACCAAGGAACTGAATCCAACACACTAACTAAATCAAAATCGTCGGGATGGAACTTTGAACTTGGAACTTCCCAGATCCGAAAATTTTGGGGGGAGTGGAGCGAAAGGAACTTAAAAATCTTGTGTCATGCGCAACTTTCGAGCGGGTGGTCGGATACGAATAAAACTTGATAACTGACAAGAGGACATGTCACAGGTGTTCTATATGATGATAGAGACCGAATGCGACAACTGTCGGGGGGGGGGGGGGTAGCTGGCGGAACCGGAGATATCGTAATACGCTTAGAGTGGAGGGATCGGAGTGAACTAGTGGGAATAACAAGCTTTTACTCCAGATACAGCATATCGGACTAGATCCAGCCACTGTGGGGGAGTTAGAGGTGGTCCCAGAATTCCGGTGATAGGTACTTTCAGTTGTGCTACAACGATGAAATTTGACAGACACATTACGGACCCGACAAGACTGACTTGGAAACCACCACTTCCCGGCTCCGACCATTCTGGGGGCATTTGAGGGAGGAAAGTGCTGGAAACTTTCGACATGCATAACTTTCGAACGGTTAACTGAATTCAACTTGATAATTAGCAAGAGCTGTGTTCGTTGCACTCCGGGCTGTCTCTGGTGTTTTGTCACCGGTGTCCGGTTCTTCCCTTGTAAAGCGTTTTTGGTTCACCGGGGGATGCAAAAACGCCCCATAAGAATAACCGGAGACCACCGATCGGAACAAAGAACGCAGCTAAGAGTACATGCCCCCGATATTCAGTTTAACGCCGAACGGGATCCGGCATCTCTGTGGGATCGAGCACCAGAAATCCCAAGACATGCGCCTAATATGGAGTGCTCGGGAACGGACTTCGCGGGAAGGAAAAACCTAACTTCTAGACAATCATTATATGGCACCGGATCGGATCCGGGCATTACCGGATGAGTTGGGAGGGGAGGAAGGCCCATTAATTTTGTGGCATTCAAAACTGTGGTACGGCCGACAGAACCTGAAGACCCCTTAAAGTGCGCATGTTAACATCAGTGGGCTGAAAATAGTTTTAACCAAACGATACCTACACTTTCATTGTCCGCAGAGGCCCATGATGATATGCACCTCAACGGTTTAGATTAAAAATGAATCCTGACCACCTTAAAGTGTCGATCTATTTTGCACACCTACAGGGAAAGTTGCATGAAATGTTGGGGGAAAACCATAGTCATACACTGTTCCCGAAGCTTTCCAGTAGATCATGGTCTCAAAGCTTTAAAAGAATTGACATAATACAAATTGAACAAACGGATCAGACAACAATTGACGAGTTGGAAGGTGGTCACCGGAAATCTCGTGGCACGCTTAGAGTTAGGTATCGGGATGAGACTTAGCAAGACGAACAAGCATAAGCCCTATACATCATTTTTAGAACCGGGCAAGATCCGCACTGTTGGGAGAGCTGGAGGAATCCCGGAGTAATCCCGAGGAAATCCCGGAAATCTTGTGACATGCTTAATTCTGGAACTTGACAAATGACACGGGCACACGTCTTGGATGTTCCGTTTAAGGCTGTATTAGGGACTTGACTAGATTGTTTAACTATCAAACGAGTTGTCCAGTTTGGATGTTACTTAATAAATCAGGATGGCACCGAAAACAGTCGTCAACGAATGAAACAACCTTTACAACACCAAACAACACATCGACCAATAGTAGCAGCCAGGTCTCAACCAAACTTGGTGGAAAGGCATAGCTAGGGTCCTAGAAATTCCTTCTTATCGGACACAAGCAATTCGGTCCAATCATTTAGGGGGAAGCCGAAGAAGATAAATATGCTTTTTCGACCCAGGTCACGGGAGCCTCAAGTTCTTGTCAACCACTGCAGAAAGAGTTGCCGGATCCTGATAGTGCATTTTGAAGGACCGAATCACATCACCTTAATTTTGTCTGCACACCACAACACCACCAAGTGATGTGCTGCCAGAGTTAATGTGGGGGTCCGATTGGGTGTGAACCATCAAAAGGCAGAACTACAGCCCTAGCTCTAACTTCCCAAGTTTGGTGAGATCCGGCAACTCAGTATGGTACCTATGGTTCAACCTGCTGTTCAGACAAATTTGGACCCCCTCCCGACAGGGTTTGGATCATCAAAAGACGCAACCAGGAACAACTTTTTTATTCCCTCATACTGTTTTTTTTTCACAAAGAAAAAGGGTCCTTTTTTCAGAAATTATGGGTCTCCTTCCGTTGCCCGTATTCTGGATTTATATCTATCGTTTACAAGGGGTCCTCTTTGGTCAGCCAGATGGGTCCCATTTTTGTTTTTCCTAGGGTCCTGTTCTCGTTTGTCAGAAGGGTAAGGGGTCGTGGGTCCCGTTTTCGGAGGATCTGTTACAGTGGTTCCGAAAACTAAATTGTCCTTCCACTATACGCGAAAAAGGGAGAAATTAAATAAAATTAGTAAGTCAAGTGCGGTGGCAATTCCTGGGGTACTCGAATATGCCGGAAGATAAAAATTTTTTTGGGCACAGATATAAGTTCAAAGGCATTCGCTTAAATATAAGCACCGGAAAATTTTCATAAGCACCGGAAAAATATTCACATCGCATCTGAAACCTAAATCTGCAGTAGTAGTCCTTCCAAAAAAATGAACTTGTTCCTATACTATACGCACAAAAAATCTTCTAGGTTCAATATCGCCTTAAAACCATCTCTACGACTGTTTTTATGTGGTTTTTATGTGGCACTCCATATAGCGATCGCAATTTCTGTCCGTCCGTCGGTCTCTCGGTCTGTTGCTCTGTCCAGGTTTTGCTAGTTCGGGCACTTCCACATAAGCTACGACGATGAAACTTGGCAGGTATATCAGGGACCCCAAAAGATTAAGTTGGAAATAGTCACTTCCCCGTTCCGAGCATCGTGGGAGTGGAGGGAGGGGAAACCCGGAATCTAGAGGTATTTATAACTTTTGAACCGGTGATCGGATCTTAATGAAACTTGATATTTGGAAAGACCCCATGTCTCAGACGACCTGCTTAAAATCTGAACCGGATCCGACTACTTTGGGGGGAGCTCGAGGGGGGGGGGAAATCTTGGGAAACGCTTAGAGTGGAGGGATCGGGATGAAACTTGGTGGGAAGAACAAGCACAAGTCCTAGATACATTGTTGACATAACCGGACCGGATCCGGGCACTGTGGGGGGTTAAGGGGTGGGGTCCGGAATTCCGGTGACCCCGCTAGTTCGGTAGGCAACTTCTGGATGTGCTAGTACAATCAAACTTGGAAGGCATGTCTGGGACCCGAACAGACTGACTTGATAATAGTCACTTCCCCGATCTGACCACCATGGGGGAGTGAAGGAATGGGGAGCCTGGAATCTGGTGGCACGCATAACTTTTGGACGAGTGATCAGAATTGAATGAAACTTGGCAAGTGGAAAGAGCTATCGTCTCAGGTGTTCCATGTCTAATCCTGGTCGAACCCGATACATGGGGGGGGGGGGGGGGGGGTTGAAGGGGGGCACCGGAAATCTTGTGAAACACTTAGAGTTGAGGGATTGGAATGGAACTTGGTGGGAAGGACAAGTATTAGCCCTAGATACGTAATTGACAGAACCAGATCGTATCGGGGCTCTGTGGGGGGAGTTGGAGGGTGTTTCCCGGAATTCCGTTGACCGCCAGTTAGGATAGTTCCAGCTATTCTAAGGACGATGAAACTTTGCAGGCGTATTAATGACTTAAGGACCCGACATAATGCCATTGGAAAACTTGTGTTCCTGGATCCGACCATCTTCGGGGAGTTCGGAGAAGGGGAATCCGGAAATCACTGGCAGGCAGGTTTGCGAACGGGTGGTCCCATTCTGGTGAAACTTTATGGGTTACCTAGACAAGCAAGACATTCGTCCGAACCACATGCGGCCACGGTTGGGAAAGTTGGATGAGGGGGGGGGGGACAGGATGGGATGCAAGTTGGACAGCTCCGAGTTAATGCGGCCTTGATTTGCTATTTGGTGTCTGGATCGGGTCTGGCCACGGTGGGAATAGGGGTGAAGTGGGGACTGGAAATTTGTGGACAGGCTATGCTCCGGTTCCAGTCGAACTGGATGGAAGGGAATAGGAGATGTAAGAGATGCGACGTTGACGTTTCCGAGTCGTTTTCAGCCACATTGGGGGGAGTTAGAAGGGGACTCCCGGAAGCATTTTGGCTCGCATAGGGGTCAAACAAGTGGAGCGAATGAAACTTAAAATGCAGAGAGATCACATGCTCTAGATGACATTTTTTAGGGTCCGAGCTGGATCCGACCACGCTGGGGGAGAGTTACCGGAAGTTCCCCAAAAACTCCCAGATCTGAGTGAAACTTGATAGGTGGTAAAAGAAAATGCTTCAGACGATCCATTTAGTAGTACAAACTAGATCCGGACTCGGTAGGTGAAGTTGGAGGGGGGGGGGGGGCGGAAACCGTGTGGCATGTGTAGGGACCAAACGAGTGGATCTTCTGGGTTGAAACTTGGAAGGTAGAAAAGTCATTTGCCTAGGTGATCCGAGGCGATGCTGGAAATGCTCAGACTTGGGTGAAACTAGATATCGTATTTCTAGGTCCCAACCACATTTTTGAAAGGCGGGGTATTTTGGTTTGTCATCTACTTTTTTGCCACCTATTCGTACCAAGTGCCATATGAGCTCGTAGCTCTTGTTTTCTTTTACTGCACTTTTGTCCCCGGACAGTATGTTATAAATCATTCCTTCATTCAGTTTCGGTTTCAATTTATTTATTAACAAGAGCTAAGAGCTCATATGGCACTTGATACAAGTAGGTGGTACGCGAAAGAAGATGAGAACGTCACAAAACATCCTACCATCCAAAAATGCGATTCGGACCTAGAAGTACCTAGAAGTTCCAAGTTTCAACCCAGTAGATCCACTCTTCTGGTCCCTAGACAAGCCACACGGTTTCCGGTACTCCCCTTCAACTCCCCTTACCGTGGCCGAATCTGCTTCGGACTCCTAAATGGATCAACTGAAGCATTTTCTCTTACCGCCTATAAAGTTTCACTCAAATCTGAGCGTTTTTTGCGAACTTCCGGTAACTCTCCCCCTCCCCCGCCGTGCTCGGATCCAGTTCGAACCCTAAAATATGTCATCTAGGGCATGTGATCTCTCTACATTCCAAGTTTCATTTGAATCGCTCATCATCGTATCAATTCTGATACACGGGGTCTTTCCAAATATCAAGTTTCATTAAGATCCGATCACCCGTTCAAAAGTTATAAATACCTCAAGATTCCGGGTTCCCCCTCACTCCACTCCCCCCACGATGCTCGGATCGGGGAGGTGACAATTTCCAACTTTTTCTTTTGGGGTCCCTGATATGCCTGCAAAGTTTCAATCAATCAATCAATATTTTATTTCCGCCAAAGATAGCGAGTAAAAAAGAAATTAATAGACACTGACAAATTTCGGCTAGAACACTATAACTCATGAACTGCCATAAGATAGCCTAACTACACTGCCGAAAATACTTAAAACTTATCTACAATTTAACTACAGTTTAATTATAGCTGACAAATTAAAAATAAAAATATCATTCACGAATATCATTCACGAAAATCATTCATCCTCCTAGCTTATGTGGAAGTGCCCGAACTAGCAAAACCTTGACAGACCGATCGACCGACAGACCGACAGACGGACAGAAATTACGATCGCTATATGGCACTTGGCCAAAGGGCAAGTGCCATAAAGAAACAAGTTATATAATGTAGACTAACCCCACCATCTGCATACATGGGTAAGTTTAACCGAAAGTTACCCATCACTTATTCACTTAAATAGGCTTAAAGTTTAAGTGAAAAAGGGCTGAGATAGAAAAATCTAGTTACCCATCACATATTCACTTGAAGAGGCTCGAAGACTCGACGAAAATGCGTTACTTCTTTGTTCCGCTATGGACGAATAGTCGATTTTCATATAATGGAATTTTCCTATTGGACTTGTGGTGCTTTTATGCGCTTGTCCCTATGTTCTATGCTTGACGAAAGGTTAGACGAAAAATAAGTGTTCATGCGGTTAGCTACCTTCCGCAAGCTTATCACTGCACTGCACACTGAAAAGCCGCGTTTATAATCAAATTCAAATTTTCCGCGTCATAGTAGGGGAGTTGTGAGGAAGGCCGTAGATATTCTGAACATCATACTAGAGCAAATAGAGAAACATGCGAAAGTTCCTTAACACAAGCCAAAGAATGCAGTGAGTTCAATTCAATTCAATTCAATTTTATTTCAACACCAATTACGGACTAGCCGAATACCAGGTGGTAAAGTCAACACACATTAAAAACTAACCAAAATTGTCAACATATACTAGAAAGTGGTCGAATGTCATATAAAATACTGAGAACAAACAATATAAAAAGTAACGATTGGGGAAATAGAGAACGAGGGGTAAAATAATAACCTATTAATTTCTATTCCGTAGGGAAACAAAGGAGGGGACAAAGCTATTCTTGTATCTCACGTGTCGGCAAAACACTGGTTGAAGGGTAGGGACTGGTTCGGAAGCTTGTCTTTGAGGCCTCTCCCTTTCTGCTGTAAAATTGGGGGGGCAGGATGTCGCGGAGGACTGGGTTCAGGAGAGTCTGCCCTCCAAACTTTAATCACAAATTTTCGCGACGGTGAGACAGGGTTGTCAGATTAAATTTTTTCAGAAAATAAATATAAGGGACTTTCAGAGATTTATCCGTTATTAGGAGAGCTCGGTATTGTATCCTCTCTAGAGCATCAGATTGCTCGCGAGTCACACCAAAATGCCATACAGGGCAGCAGTATTCTAGGACTGGGCGAATGAACGAAAAATAAATACGCAATAGATGTTCGGAAGGGACACCATGACGGGAAAGAAGTTTGAGTCCCCGAAGGCCCATATTGGCCTTCTTTAAAATGGAATCTACGTGCTTTTCCCACTTCATATCATTCGTGATGTGTACACCCAGCAGTTTTATTTCTTTAACATGTTGCGCACTGGTGATTGGGGGACAAAATTTGGGTACACTTTTTTGAAAAGAGTTCAAAAAAGTTCAGCTAAATGATACAAAAATAAGTTGGCTTTTCAGTTAAACTTTAAAGACCAGATGAAAACGTGTTACTTCGTTGCTCCGCTATTCACGGACGATTGATTTTTATATAGTGGACTTTCCCTATCGGATTTATCGTACCTTTGCGCTTGCGCTTGTACCTGTGTTGTATGCTTGACGAAAACGGTTTAGAAAAAATAAGAATAAAATGGAAAGTAAATCGACTGCGGGAAAGGCGAGAGCGACGGTGATGTGCTTGGCATTCGTCTATATATGTTTGAGCCCACTTCACCACTGCGGCCACTGAAAAGCCGCGTTTGTGTTGGATTAAAATTTTTCGCGTCAAAAAAGAAATTTGCGTTGTTGGGACGGCCCTAGAGATTCTGAACGTCACTACAAGAGCGTATTGTAAAATATACAAAATCGCTTAATACGATCCGAATAATATTCAGTGCACTCAGTTAAATGTTACAAGAATAATTTGGCTTTTCAGTTAAACTTTAAAGCAGCAATCTCACATTCGAACTACAGATGACGAAAACACTAGAGCCATTCTTCATAGGATTTTGGCTATCGACTGAACAATAAATCTTCTCCAGCTAAAGGGGGGGGACAATTTACAGAAATACTTACCTTTTAGATGAATGGGTCGCTGGCCTTTTGCCTGTAGCACTTCCCGGCTGAAAGGCATTACTGCACCATTGGTCAGGCGTGACTCTCGACTCGACGAATTCTTCCGCAATCCGGCCGGAATTTCGGATATGAGTTCAAATATGTTATTACGCCTCGCAAGAATCTAGAATGGAAAATAGTCCGTTGCCAACTTGACGGATAAAGATAATCTAAAAGAAGGAAACGGACGGAAAGACATGTTAAAGGTGGAAGGTGTTTTTTTTTCTACTGAAAATTTCAAATTTTATTTCATTTCTTCGTCCCTTCTAAAACAACCTTTCCTACTTATCTTAAGAAGATGAATCCGGAGGTTGGTCGCGAGTTCTACAGTGTTCTGCTTTCAATGAAACCGAATTTGCGTTCTGCCCGGAATCACAATTGGTATTTTTTTTTCAACATGCACATACAGATGCAAATATTTTCGCGCTTGATGAGGATCGAACCAGTCCAAATTATGAGGGATTCTCGGCGAAATGTCTCCAGTCGAAATTTCATTTGGCGAAACGTCCCCATGACAAAACGTGGGTAAATAAAATCAAGAACAAATGAGAAGTAGAACTTTCGTCTTCCGGTCTCTCTAAGACGACCTTGCGGAGTTGAATAGATCACCGATGCCCTGCCAGATGCAAACGACCGGAAGGTAGGAGCGGAACGTCGCAATTCGTCATCTATACTAACAGATCATCGCAGTAGAACCCCCGAGAAGTCGAGAGTAAACAGACTATTGGTTATATACCATTGTGACTGTATAATGCGCAGTGGCTAACAGGAAAGTAAACGGGCGTCAAATCGAAGCTCAGCAAGTATCTCTAGCTCTGCTCAGTTTTGTCGGGGTATCCATAGTCGGTGCATGGGACCAAACACGGAGGTTGTATTGACTGATTAATTTTGATAAAGTTCACTAATTCGACGAAATTTCACTTGTTGCTGAAAGGCTGCAAAGATTCTGAAGGGGTCAGTATCCCATAATCGTTTCTCAAGTCACTTGTGCTTTTAGGCCTTAAAGGACCCCTAGCAGTATTTACTCTTCAACTTACATTATTTTAAAATATTTGAATACTTTAAAACAAGGCTTTGCTTTCAACAAATAACCCACGGTTTTGTCTGTTTTAAGCCTTTTCCGAGAATTAACTTGTTTTGAAAACAGGGAGACACTTTACATAACCGGTTTTTCTGATGGAAAAACTTCTCGCAGACAACCGTCGACAGCGTGATACACATCGAAGGTAGCAAAACACGCGAAGTGAGAAAATCAGTGTGGTTTTGTTAGAGGGGTTAGAATGTACCGCACGAAATTGGGGTCTCCAGGTTTAAAAATATATGAAGTTATTATGGAAGTAGGTTGCATTAGTATTATAGGTAAGACAGTTCCTTTAACTTTTCTCCCATGCACTACAAGTTCCACTTACCGTTTCGTACGTGAACTTCACAAGTGGCCGGTGCAGCTGGAAACATTCCCCAAGCAATTTCCCCTTTGCGTCGGGAATCACGAGATGTAGCGACTGTCCAAGGCATTCGATCTTCATAGAAGAACTAGAAGTAATAAGGCTGGCTTAGAAAAACAGAGGGAGAGAACACGTAATTAATGCCCCGACCGCCTAACTAAGTAAATTTCCGGCTAAGTGAGGAACCAACAGTTTGATTGGTGAATAATGAACTGTTGCTGAGCAGGATTTACTTAAAGGACACGAGGTAAGCAGCCTCTTAGGAAGAACTTTGTTCCGTCTTTTGTCGAGCTCTACAGTAATTGAACAATCCTATTCTACTCTTATTCAAACAATGTTTACAACGGGTACGTCAGCTACGATTCTTCATCAGCGATATTTCGGCCCTTTTTGGCAAGGGTCCTCGTCAGGCTGTCAATCCTCTGGTTCAACTTCGGGGAAGGAAACAAACCTGTAATCATTTATCATCAATTGTTTCCTTCCCCGAAGTTGAACCAGAGGATTGACAGCCTGACGAGGACCCTTGCCAAAAAGGGCCGAAATATCGCTGATGAAGAATCGTAGCTGACGTACCCGTTGTAAACGTTGTTTGAATAAATGTTTCAAAGTCAGCTTGGGCTCAAAGAATATTCATATTCTACTCATGGTATATCTTGTTTTTTAGCAATTTATTTTAGATTCTAATTATGCGCATTATATACGATTTACGAGGCTAAACATGTCATATTTTGTTGGCGACATAGTCAAATTCGGTGTTCTATTACGGCTATTCTATTTTTCTATATTTATTTATCTATTTTTATATATTTTTAAAGTGGCTAGTCTTCTCCAGAGGGCTTTGGATAAGCCAATAGAGTGCAAAAAGTTGCCTGACAGACTTATTCAGATCCGATGAGGACTCTGATCATGAGCATGCCCCCCCCCCCCTCCCCGTGCATGTAGTGTGTGAACGGAGAGATCGCGTGAAAGAAAGCAGGGAAAGCTGTTGATCCGTATTCCTTTAGTTAACAGAAACTAACACTGTTTACTTTATAACCACGTATAATAGAGTTTAGATGTCGTCTGTAAGATAATGTATATTCAACTTCAACTGAAGAACTCCATACACTGACTACTTTAATTTCTAACGCACATAGACCAAGTACCAGGTCCCAAACAGCATCGTTGTCTCATTATATAATTCCAAGGACAACCGATCGATCCGGTGGCCCGTCATAAAGTTATAAGTACCTTAAGTGATATCAGGAGAATGAATAATAAAACTTAAACAAAGAACAAAACAATTCATTAGGTATAAACCAGTTCTACCACAAACCCCCTTGATTTTTGGATACACTATGGCAACGCTGGGTACATCCAATTTTTGACATGCCTCTTACCTAAAGGTTGATACCCCTTATTAGATGCTAGGTACCCTAACCAAATACAATATTGATGATGTGAGTAAAGTTTAGAAACCAACCAACCATAATTAATTCCTTGATAGTGGATTAGGTCATCGTCAGGGCCGCTTATTTTACCGACTGGCTGGTCATTTTACCAACTGTTTTTCAGAAAAAATCGACTGCTTTTACGAACAAGAGCTGTAAGCTCATATGGCACTTGCATGTGTCAAGATGATTTGATTGATCAAGAGTAAGTTTCGACTTTGCGGTTGAGATGCGCGCTATAAGGGAGCTGGAACTTCATTTGTAAGCAAAACCCTTGAGGCAAAACTGCTAATGGGCTGATGGGCATCACGAAAATGCATATATTGCTTAAAAGTATTTTTTTTACTTTGCGGTCAAGATTGGTACTTTAAGGAATAATCGGATTTGGGAAGTAGCAATTTCTAAGCAAATGTTGTTGAGTCTCCAATATTCCAGCGAAGTTTCATCGTCCTAGCACATCAGGAAGTACCTTAACGCGCGATCACCGGAATCCCAGACCCCCTCCCCCTCCTCCAACTCCACCCACAATAACCGGAGCCAATCCTGTTCTGTAAATGATTAATCCAGAGCATCTGTTTGTCATTCCCACGAAGTTCGATCCAGATCACACCAGTATAAGCGGGTCAAGTATTTTCCGCCCTCCCCCCGATAATTGCCGGATTCGGTCCGGAAATGAAAAATGTCACAAGAGAAAAATGTCCTCTGTTTAATTATTAAATTTCACTCGAATCCGATCACCCGTTCCAAAGTTACGCATGACTCAATATTCCGGATTCCCCTCCCTCAACTCTCCCCCCCCCCCCCAAGATTATCATATCGAGGATTTTTTTTTTATTCCAAGTCAGTTTGACCGGGTCCCTGATATGCCTTCCAAGTTTCGTCGTGAAAATCCCCCAAAAACGGAATTCCGGGAGACCCCTCCCCCCCCCTCAAGTGTCCGGATCCAGTCAAATTATGTAAAAGATTTATATGGACCAGATGTTTGTTCTTCCCAGCAAGTTTCACTCCGATACCATCATTCTAACCGTTTCTCGAGATTTCCGGTCCACCCCCCCCCCCACCCCACCCAGCTCCCCCGCGGTGCACGTAGCCAATCCGATTCAGCAAATGACTTACCTAGAGCATCTGTTTGTTCTTCCCACAAAGTTCCAACCCGATCCCTCCATTCTAAACGGGGCACGTATTTCCCCCCCCCCCCCAATAGTTGCCGGATCCGGTCCGGATATGAAAAAAATCATCGGAGAAATGTCCTCTGTTGAATTCTTAAATTTCACTCGAATCCGATAAACCATTCCAAAATTACGCATGACTGAAAATTTTCCTTCCCCTCCCCTCCACTCCCCCCACCATTATCTGATCGACAAAATTTTTATTTTGAAGTCAGTTTGATTGGATCCCTGATATGCCTGCCAAGTTTCATCGTGAAAATCCCCAAAACCACCATCACCGGAATTCCGGGACCCCCCCCCCCCATAAGTGTCCGGATCAAGTACAATGGCCTAAAGGACTTATCTAGAGCAGATGCTTGTTCTTCCCACCAAGTTTCACTCCGATCCCTCCATTCTAACCGTTTCTTGAAATTTCCGGTCTCCCCCCCCCCCAACTCCCCCCTGGCTACCGAATCCGGTCAAGACTTTAAACGGGACATTACAGATATATATTCTGTTCAGTTATGAAGTTTCATTACAATCCGATCATCCGTTCGAAAGTTACACACTTCTCAATTTCCCGGATTCCCCTGCGGATTCCCCTCCCTCCACTCCCCCACCATTATCTGATCGACAATATTTTTATTTTGAAGTCAGTTTGATTGGGTCCCTGATATGCCTGCCAAGTTTCATCGTGAAAATCCAAAAAACCACCATCACCGGAATTCCGGCCCCCCCCCCCATAAGTGTCCGGATCCAGTACAATGGTCTAAAGGACTTATCTAGAGCAGATGCTTGTTCTTCCCAGCAAGTTTCACTCCGATCCCTCCATTCTAACCGTTTCTTGAAATTTCCGGTCTCCCCCCCCCCCCCAACTCCCCCCTGGCTACCGAATCCGGTCAAGACTTTAAACGGGACATTACAGATATATATTCTCTTCAGTTATGAAGTTTCATTACAATCCGATCATCCGTTCGAAAGTTACACACTTCTCAGTTTCCCGGATTCCCCTGCCCTCCACCCCCCCCCCCCCAAAATGGTCGGATCAGAAAACTGATTATTCCTAATTTTGTTTGGTCGGGTCTCTGATATGCCTGCCAAGTTTCATGGTCCTAGCACAACTGGAAGTACCCTAACTCGAAAAAGTGTGACAAAATGCCCTAAATTTTCAAGTTTCCAGCGCCCCGCACTCCCCCCCATATGGTCGGATCGGGAAACTGATTATTTCCAGGTTAGTTTGGTCGGGTCCGTGATATTCCTGCCAAGTTTCATTGTCCTAGCTCATCTGGAAGTACCCTCACTCGAAAAAGTGTGACAAAATGCCCTAAATTTTCAAGTTTCCAGCGCCCCAGCTCCCCCGCATATGGTCGGATCGGGAAACTTATTATTTCCAGGTTACTTTGGTCAGGTCCCTGATATTCCTGCCAAGTTTCATTGTCCTAGCTCATCTGGAAGTACCCTAACTCGAAAAAGTGTGACAAAATGCCCTAAATTTTCAAGTTTCGAGCGCCCCCACTCCGCCGCATATGGTCGGATCGGGAAACTGATTATTTCCAGGTTCGTTTGGTCGGGTCCCTGATATTCCTGCCAAGTTTCATTGTCCTAGCTCATCTAGAAGTACCCTAACTCAGAAAAAAAGTGACAAAATGCCCTAAATTTACAAGTTTCCAGCGCCCCGCACTCCCCCCCATATGGTCGGATCGGGAAACTGATTATTTCCAGGTTAGTTTGGTCGGGTCCCTGATATGCCTGCCAAGTTTCATTGTCCTAGCACATCTGGAAGTACCCTAACTCGGATATGTGGGACAAAAAAACTCGGACCGACCGACAGACCGACAGACCGACAGACCGACAGACCGACAGACCGACAGACGGAATTGTGATCGGTATATGGCACTTGAGCCAGAGGCTGCAAGTGCCATAAAAACCGGCTATTTTCAGAAAAATCGACCATTTTTACGAAAGAACGGATTACTGTTAAAGGACCTGTCTTACCTATTATACTAACGCAACCTACTTCCCTAATCACTCCATATAGTTTAAACCCGGAGACCCCAATCGATTGTTTCTAAGAACAAGAGCTGAAAGCTCATATGGCACTCGTCGGAACAGTTAGCATGTTTGTCAGTTTGTCTTCCTCCAGCTCCCCCCCCCCCCAGTGATCAGACACACACCGGACTTGAAAATGAACATATGAGACAGTCGTTCTTGACACTAGTCAAGTTTCATGCATGTCCGATCACCTTTTCCTAACTTATGAATATCACCTGATTCCGGATTCCCCCCCCCCCCCACGATGGTCGAATCGGGGAAGGGACTATTTTCAAGTCAATATGTTAGAGACCCTAATTGGCCTGCCAAGTTTCATGGTCTTAGTACATCTAGAAGCACCCTAGCTCGAGATCACCGGAATTCCGGGAAAACCTCTCCACTTCCCCCACCGTGACACGATCCGATCCTTTTTTGTCAGGAATGCATCTAGGGTTTACGCTGGCTCTTTCAACCAAGTCCAACTCCGATGCCTCGACTTTACGCGATTCACAAGATTTGAGGTGCCCCCTCCAGCCCCCCCCCCCAGTGATCAGATCCGGTCCAGACTTGAAACTGAACATCCAAGACACTTGTTCTTAATACTTACCAAGTTTCATGCACGTCCGATCAACCATTCTACAGTCGTCAATGTCACTAGATTTCGGACTCCCGACCCCTCTACTCCCCCCACGATGATCGGATCGGGGAAGGGACTATTTTCAAGCCAATATGGTAAAATCCCTAAAATGCCTGCCAAGTTTCAAGGACCTAGCACATCTGGAAGTACCCTAACTCGAGATCACTGGAACTCCGGTAAACCCCCTCCAACTCCCCCCACTATGACAAGATACAGTCCTGTTTTGCCAATAATGTATCTAGGGTCCAAGCTTGTTCTTCCCACCAAGTTCCATCCCGATCCCTCGAATCTAAGCCTTTCAGAAGATTTCCGGTGCCCCTTTCAGCCCCCCCCCCCCCCCAGGCATCGTATGTGGCCCGGATTTGGAAAGGAACATCTGAGGCACTTGTTCTTGACACTTGTCAAGTTTCATGCACGTCCGATTACCCCTTCCAAAGTTATGCATGTTACTAATTTCCGGATTCCCCCTCCCTCCACTCCCCCAACGATGGTCGGATCGGGGAAATGACTATTTGCAACTTAATCATTTCGGGTCCCTGATACGCCTGCCAAGTTTCATCGCCCTAGCTTATGTGAAAGTGCCCGAACTAGCAAAACCCGGACCGACCGACCGACCGAGGGACGGACAGAAATTGCGATCGCTATATGGCACTTGGCCGAAGGGCAAGTGCCATTAAAAACGACTGTTATTTTTGGAAAAATCGAGGAGCTTCGCGCAGACTCACTTTTTTATTTACCGAATGGCCGACAGCATTGGGGGGTGGGGGGGGGGGACAGACGGTTCTCGTCAGGGTAACCACATGTGCCCAGGGTTTGGCGTATTGGGGTATCAAGAGTTAGGCATAGGGTATTCCAAACGCTTGATATGACCAGCGTGACATACAGCTGCCCAAAATCAGGAATTTGTGGTAGAATGCGACGACCGTGTTTTTTACCCGTTCTTTCTAGTACACGTTCTTAACATAAATTCCTTATTTTCTTCTAACGAAGTGTTGGTATTCCAGACCTCTAGCTCATTTCATCATTCCCACCGGGAGTGGTGAAAGCTCTTTATTTTCCCCGTGACCTAAAGCCTATTGGTGACTGATCCAGAAAGTCAAGGCCTAATATCAGGTTTATTGCCCTTTCCGTCATCCTGTTTTATTACCGGACATTCCCAAGCTGGGGAATCTTCCTTCCTTGTATTAACAACTGCCAGCGAAGGGATTGGCAAACTCTCTTTGGAAGGAACAGAAACCACAATTTATGCGCAGTGAAAAAGAGAAACATTTCAACCAGCTAAAACATTTAGCTGGAATATGAATAAATGGTCATGAACCAAACCGTCGGCCGATGACCCCACATTTCTGTCACGAATCTAACCGTCGGCTGACTTCCCCAACATGTCGCTAGGGCTAGAAGCTCATATGGCACTTGCAAGGCTGTCTAAGAGGATGAGAGTAGGAATTTATCAATTCGTGGGTTTGTTGTGAGCATTTGTGAGAATAACGATTTGTTGAAATCACGAGAATGTATCGTTGGGTAAAACGTATTTTATTTTTGCACTTGGCTGTGATGATGCGCACTTTCAGGGCGCTGGAAATTCATCGGTACCTCCAGACCTTTGAGGCAAAAATGACCCTGGGCCCTTTAGGATCATGAATATATAGTTTGGTCAAAAGTATTGTTTTTCTCAGTTAAGATGCGAACTTTAAGGTTGCTAGAAATTCATTTCTTTATTTTTTGTACTTTGAGGTTAAGATGAGTACTTTAAGGGAAGCTCGGATCTGGGAACTGACAATTTCTAAGCCGATCTTGTCAAGTCTCTAATGTTCAAGCCAAGTTAAACGTCCTAGCGCATCTGGAAGTGCCCCGGAATTACGCCCCCCCCCCCAGCTCCCCCAAGACTGCTCGGATTCGGTCGGGTTGTCATTGACGTATCTAGGACTTATGCTTGTTCTACCCACCAAGTGTCATCCCAATCGCTACATTCTAAGCGTGTCATAAAATTCTCCCCCCACCCCCGACTCCCCCCACACTGACGGATCCTGTCCGAACTTGAAATGAGACAACTGAGACATGAATTCTTTCCGAATATTAAGTGTCATTAAGATCCGGTCACCCGTTCAAAAGTTAGACATGCCTCAAGATTCCGGATTCCCCCAACCCTCAGCTCCCCCACGATGGTCAAATCGGAGAAACGACTGTTCTTAAGTTAAAATGTCGAGTGCCTGACAACAGCGGAATTTCGGAACCCTCCCTCCAACTCCCCCCACAGTGCCCGGATCCGGTCCGGTCTTGTCAACTATGTATCTAGGGCTTGTGCTTGTTCTTCGCACCAAGTTTCCCCGTCCACTCTGAACATGTCACACGATTTGCGGTTCCCAACTCCAACTCTCCCAAAGTCACCGGATCCGTTCCGGACTTGAAGTGTGACACCTGAGACACAAGGTCTTTCCAAGTATCAATGATTTTCCTGCCAGACCGATATTAGACCGGAGTCCGGCAAGACCGGAATGTTGGTAGTTCGTATACTTGTTTAATCTAACGGTTTAGCTTGTCGATAGTGAGTAAGCTGATATGCTGAATCGATCTTTCTGCATTGTTTTGTTGTTTGGTTGATACTACCGAGGAAATCTGTTGAAAACCGGAAATTCGAAATTCTGTCCAACTTCTTGGTTTTCGTGCAAAGTCGCTAGGTCTTTATCCAACACGTCTTTATTCAAGCGTCTGTATTTGTTTCGGTATAGATAATATTACCCTGTTAATAGTACGATCAAGTTATCCAGAATATCATTCAGCTTCTCGACTAGAATGGCGTTTCCGCGTAGTCTAGGCTAGATCACAAATTAAAGACAGAAAGGAATATTACCAAATGGATTTTGTTAAGTGGTTGATTAGGGATATTTTACATGACTACGGGATCTGGCGAAGACTGGAAATATCTATGACCCGTTACTATGGATGAAGAAGTCCGACAAATATTCTCCCTTGGGATCGCATCAAAACCTTTGCTCTTGTTTACAAGCGGCCGAGTGACTTGGACAGGATTTCTATTCCTCTTCTTTTAGAATGTACAACAAAAGACCGAACTACTTGCCCCTTGTTTACCTAGGCGCCAAAGTGACCTTGGGACACCTTAAGTGTAAAGGGAACATCGGAAACATTTGTAGGGGCAAATGCAGCACTACGAAAGGATAAGGAGAAAATACTCATTAGTATACACAGATCTAAGGAGAATTTTCTTAACACTGCGTTGCCCAAAGGGAAGGGGGGCCGGCAGGGGCGTCACGACTAGGGGGAGACGCCCCTCCCCCCCCGAATATTGTCGGCCATATGGTAAAAATAGCCGATTCTGCGCGAAGCGCCGCGATTTTTCATAAAAACAGTCGATTTTTTTTAAACAGTCGGTTTCTCGTAAAAATAGTAGTTTTTCTTAAAATCAGCCGAATTTTCGTCAACACGGTCTTTTTTTCTCAATAATAGTCGCTTTTATCTGCAAAAACAGTCGGTAAAAATGATCAAGCCAGTCGGTAAATACCTTGCCCCCCCCCCCAAACATTTTGGCTAGTAACAACTCTAGGGGGGGGGGGTTAAGTTGTGACCGTAAGGCGCCGTCGCGGTGGAGACACATTTTTGCGAAATATACTGTCAAGACGGAACAAGACCAGAGGTTTCGACGGGATCCCAAAAATGTAAAATTTATCAGACTTCTTGATCCAGACAATCGCATCTTGTACATTTCCGAGTCTTCGTCAGACCCTTTTTACATTTTTGCTATTTATCCATAATCAACCGCTTGAATATGTACGAAAAAAATGTTACCGTTCTGAAGCTTTTTGTTTACGGCCAAACAACTAATCCAATGAGGAAACCAAGTTCAGATGGATTCAACAGGCATTTTTACTCCAGCATCTCATATATGTCTTATCAACTTCAAAAAAGTCTCTTTAATTTTTTGATTTTTTTTCCCAGCATTCCCGGCGAACTGCATGCACAGCAAAAGATCTAGTGAGACTGAGAGCCGAACCTTTCAATCCAAATTTCCAGGTCTTTGCAAATTTTGCCAGCTCATCCGTCAAGGAAATAAAGTTCAAAAGTCGATTCAGCATCTCCCCTTTTCCCGATACCGTATCACTAATCGACTTCAGAAACGACTTGGAGCTTCAACCAAATTCCCAGTTTTGGCAGAATTCCTGGTGAATCATTTGTCCGGCAAGAAAACTAAGTTCAGATATGGATTCAGCGAGCCCCCTTATCCCTTAAACGAATATCACGCGCAGAGCTTACTCCGGTGTGAATAAAGGGGTAGGGTAGGGACTGGTCAATGGTCAAAAATTGGTCAACAAATTTTATTAAATTGTTACCAGATAGTTGTCGGATGCATTCTGACTTGTCGATCCAGTAAATGCCGGCTGGGACTTTAGAGATAACTAGAAACTGATCGCATACACTTTTTGTTTATCATTAGTACGTTCGAAAGTTGCAACAGCATGTCTCCTCACCCTATATCGACTATGTTAACACTTCATGCTAAATTTCGGGATTCTTCGCGAATTACTTGTCCGGCGTGAAAATAATTCTCATATTCGGATTCAGCATGTATTTCTACCCCTGAATCGAACATATAATCAACTTCAGATACAACTTTTACCTATTCCAAAATTTCCGGTTTTTGCCGGATTCTGGGTGAACTACTTGTCCGGCGAGACAATAATTTTCAATCGCATCAGCTTTTAAAAATATTTTTTGTCGTCCCATAATTTGAAACCCCTCCCCCACCCCTAAATATTGGGCTGTAGAGCCCATCTTCGAACATGACCTTTACTTTGACCCAAAGAGTCATCGTGTCAAACTCGAACAAAATATCTCAACCCCTCCGAGAGTTGTCGTGCGAACAGACGGACAGACGGACAAGTTTTGCGATGTCATAGGTATCCCTCCACTTACGTTTTGGGATCCCAAAAATACGAGGAAGAATGGTAGTCAAAATCGCAGTTCTTTATTGCTAAATATAACAAAAGCAAAATAAAATAAAGACCAGCTCTTAATTGTGTGGTTGTGGGGGGGGGGGCTGAAGGAATAACTTGATATCGTGGAGAATACGTCGGAACTGGGAGGCGGAAATGGCCGTTGCCATGAAGTTTGTATTCGGTTTCTGTGATTTGTGAATAATGTTGGTAGGTGTGAGGATTTTGCAGAAATAAAGTGTACCATTGTGCTCAAAATGATCACTCCTAATTATTACGTATCTGGAACGTTATACAAGGGACTTGTACCGTGACCTCTGAACTGAGTTCAGAAGTCTAGGAGTAACATGTCAGAGCCTCGTAGACAAGCCAGGTTAACATTGCAGGGGCCTCATGGTAAACAAGACCAAGGGTTTCGATGGGATCCCAAAGGGGACTATTTATAGGAATTCTTCGTCCACATTATCAGGTTTTATGATATCCAGTTTTCACTGGAATTATTTATCAATAACCAACCACTTAATCAGATCTGCTAGCTAATTCTCTATGTCTTTAATTTCCACTGGGAATACCATGGCCCGTCGAAAACTCGTAGGATATTCTGATCCAACATGTTCTTTATCTGTATATACCTCGGCATAAATACACCACCTTTTTAAGTTTTATCGGAGGATTCTGTTCTTTAAAAAAAATACAGTTTTCATTGAAAACACAATCTTAGAGTTAACTTGAAGTAGTCTTCTTATTTCTACACCAAAATAAATAGCTGGGCATTTCTTAAAACTGACAAATTTTCTATTTTCGACCGATTCCGGGGAAACCGGACGACCTAGCAAGTCGTAGGAAAACGGAGAAAAAATTACCAATTTTCTATGTCTTCTTACCACTGAATCGAAACTCTAGAAACCCAACGAAAACACAACAAAATGAATATCAATCTCGATGTAAATTTTCAAGTTTTCTTAAGATTCCTTCAGTCGTATCAACCAAGGCGGCAGTCTGCGGCAGATCATTCAAGATGAAAAGGAAACCCATTATTTACTATAAACCGCTTGATCAGTCAATTAAGAACTACCCAAATTCTGAGTTTTGACGGAGGCAGAAAGTCTTCAAAAACAAAAACCTCAACACACACCAAAAGAGGAACGGAGCTAACTGGGATCGAAACCTTTCACGTGGAAGCCAAGTTCTATATCCCCATGTCAGTTCGGTTGTTCGACGAAACAGAATGAGAAGTAACACTGTCACGCAGTTGAAAGAACAGAAACAAACATCGACTTTATCCAAATCTAAGTGGCCGCAGTGGTGGTTACGCAAAACTTCTATGTTTTACAATTTTTCCGGTTTCGGCCGGATTCCGAGCGAACTATTTGTCCGGCGAAAGAACAAGTTTCAGATATGGATTCAGCATGTTTCCTTGCCCCTTAATTGTTTACTGAACCAGCTTTTCAAAGAATGTATCCCGTATAATGAAACCCCTTCCCCATTCCTAGATATAGGGCTACGAGCCCATCTACGAACTTGACCACGTTTGAAAAAAATATCTAAGCCCCTTCGATAGTTATCGTGCCAACAGACGGACAGACGCACAACTTTTACGAAGTCATAGGTATCCCTCCAATTACGTATTGGGATCCCACAAAACAAATAAAACAAAGATTTAATTTGCTGGGAGAGACGTCTTGACATGGAAACATTCGTAAGTAGTGAAATGAAATACAAAAATGCTCCTCAGCACGATTTGAGCCCAGAACCCTCCGCTCGGGTTCACAACTTACAAACCGACTACCGACAAGACTAAGCAGAGCAAGAGGTAGGCTACTTGCTGATCTTTGAGTTGATGCCCGTCTACTTCACTTTTCGCCAATGCGCATATTATAGAGGAAAAGACTGTAGATGACTTGCATGACCCGCTCTGCAGCGCGTCACACATGACGTCACTATCGTAGACAACCAATCGGGAGGACCGTAATGATAACAGGAAAGATGCTTGGCACGGTAAGTGGTCGATATTTGGATTTTTCGATATATCGATATTTTCACTTTCGATATTCGATATATCGATATCGATGTTTCTTTACCATGTTTCGCTATAGGATACGTCTCGTTTCGCCAAAATTTCCGAATAAAGAAGAACTGAGTTACGGATAACATATTGCTCCAATTCCGGATATATAAATGTAGGTTATGTTGGATTATCTACAATAATTATGAATGAACAAATGTCGTTTTCGATATCGATATTTACGTTTCGATGTTCGATATGGTTCCATATCGATATATCGTTACCTATATCGAATATCGCCCAACACCACTATTGAATAATTGCGGCTATCAGGTCTGTGGAATGCTGGATTGGGGGAAGGTAAGGTGGTTGGGACAGTAGCTACACATTTGCAAAGCATTCTTGAGTGTCAAGAAATCCAGAAGTGGACGTATGAGGTCTCGGCGTCGCTCTCTCTCAAGTCGCATCCACAGTGGAAGAGAGTGTGGGGTGAAGAAGTGTATTTTAAAGAGGACCTTAAGAGAGAAGAGCTAAAATCTTATATGGGTTGAAGGGCAAATTTTCTGCCACTGGGATTTTGAAGGAATACCTGGGGAGGGAGCGTGCGGTAGATGGTCTTTACTCGTGCCCTACGTGTGGGGACCCGGAGGAGAGTGTGGACCACTTCATGTCATATTGCCAGGAACTCAATGATTTAAGACGGACAGACAGGCGATGAAGAGTGGCTAAATCGCCTGATGTGGGGTCGATCCTTTACTGCTATTAAAAACCTCGCAGTGTTTGTCCAGGTGGGACTAAGACACAGGTCTCTGTTCTTTTAAAGTGTTTTAATTATGCAGTCTTTGTTTTGTATTCGGAAAGTGTGTTGAATATGTAGTTAGTGTTTGATTTGCATAACATGTTTTTGTACCATGCCCCGTTGGGCTTTCCATGTACAAAACATACATATAGTTTCAAATATAGGTAGAGTGTTTGTTTGTTTGTTATCTTGACATTTCTTCTCCGGGGCTCTACTGCGATATAGCTGTTTGTAGAGGTAAAGAATTGTAATGTTCGCTTAGCTGCTACCCTCCGCTCCTTTGCATCGGGCAGTGTACAGGGTTGCCACATGTCGCACGATAGTGTGAATTGTCACTCTATTTTGTTTTCGTCACTCTTGTCCTACGTAGGACATAACAATCACTCTATTTCAGAAAAGGAACAAATGTGACATTCTTGCAGCAGGGATTCCGACCAGAAGTAACTATTTCAAGTTTTTTTCACGAAAGTAAAATTAAGATGTGTCATTTTTACAGAGGCCATGTGACAACTTTTCTCAAGGGGAGAGACGGGAAATGCAGTGTGGCGAAAAACAATGATCTTTTTTCTTTGAAGTCTGGGACAATACTGCGGCTATTCAGCCAATGAATGGTTTAAATAACCTCGTCTGAACCGAGTTATCAATGACTTTGATTGCACGGGTGCTCATGCTTGGTTCAGATGACGCTGACACGTGATAAATATTGTCTGCAAACGTGATTAACAGAAGTGAAGAAAGATGATTAACAAAAAGATATATAGAAACCATCACAGGCAATTCCGACCAAAAGTGAACATTTCATGAAAATAGATTTCACTCCCAACACTCTCTGTTTTGGGCCAAAAGTTACTCTCTAAAATATTTTTGATGTGGCAACCCTGGCAGTGTATCGGGAACCTTTTCGCAGATAGGGAGACGGAGCTTCTTATCCTTAATTTGTGCATTCGATGGAACTGATTTTCCACATAATTTTTAGGCATTTTAGGCATTCATATATTCCAGGAAATGACCCACTCCCCACCACCTGCGGAGTACCGCAAGGTACTCTTTTGGGTCCCCTACTTTTCCTAGTTATGATCAACTCCCTTGCTTCCGAATCACATGAGAGATGGAAATTCGTCGATGAACTCTCAGTTCTAGAAGTTTGCCGACGAAACGAAAAAAGATCAGCAATGGAGATACTCGGAAACATCACAGAGGAAGCCGCAGAATCAATGATGACCGTCAACACTGACAAGTCAAATATTATGACCATCAGCTTTCTAAAATCTGTTCCTGATTTCTCCCAACCCATTCCCTCAGAAGTAACTCTTTCGGTGGTAAAGCTGTTGGGTGTTACCCTTTCTAACGACCTTAAATGGGACTCCCATGTCGAAACTATGACTAAACAATCTTTCCCCTCGTTATCCCTCCTAAAACACATGGTTAAATTTTCATCCCCCCCTTCAGATTTGCTCCACTTTTATACTTCGTTTATACGCCCAGTTCTCGAGTATGCTTGTCCGGTATGGCATTTTGGTCTTACTAAAGATCTTTCAGACCGGATAGAATGTATCCAAAAAAGGGCTTTGCGCATTATTGGGCGGGAAGGAAAGCTCCCTTATTTGTATCTTCTCAAAAAGTTCGGGCTCACTACGCTTGAGGAAAGGAGACAAACACTTTGCTATGGTTACGGAACACAAGCGTTTTCTGACCCAAGGTTCCGTGATCTCTTCCCACCCATTCACGATCCTCCCAGAAGTAGACCCCCCCGGGAAAAATTCCAAAAAGTCCCCAAATTAACACCAGTCGTTTGCACTCACGAAAGATACAGGAAAAGCTTCGTTCCATCTTTCGTGACACTTTTTAATTCTCACGAATAAAACTGAATATGTTTTGTTCCATCTGGATTTATATAATTTGGTTGTGCATAAATTGTATATATATATATATATTGACATCTGCAAATTTGCTGTAAATGTCCATTGACAACGTTTTCGTTTATAATATGTTGACGAAAAATGCAAATTCGGCATCATTGCTGTGAAATTCATTTTTAAATTAAATTCTACTCTACTCTACTCTACTCTCTACTCTAAATGTGAGAAAAAAAAAACTACTTACTCGAAGCTCAGAGAGAACGGGAATGTCTCGAAAATGAAGTCGGCTCGAACTGGTAGGAACTGTTCATCGCGGATGAGGCACTGGCTATTAAGCTGAGATTCTATGAAGCCCCTGTTCTCAAAATGCAGTTGAAAAGTCACACTGTTGAACATTTGAAAAGTCTCCTCCTTGAGAATCTCGATTTTCATTTCGGTTTTGAAGAAGTTGACGCCAATCTAGAAGAAAAGACGACTACTTAAAGTTCAATCAAAAGGGCTGAGATAGGAAGATCTAATTACCGATCACTTGTTCACTTAAAGAGGCTTGAAGATCCAATGGAAATTCGTTGTCTCGATATTCACGAATAATCGATTTTCATATAATAAATAATAATAACAATAACTTATTTTTGACCCGCTATAAGAAATCAAAGCCGAGTATCACTAAAAGAAACAAAACAAGCACTGCACAAAACAAAAAACACTAGAACTAAAGCAAACGAGACAGGCCACTGTGGGCGGGCAGATTCTTATAAGTTGACTGGGGTGATTTCCCAGCTAGCTCCGTAAGTGGACCGTAGTGGACTTTTCCTGTCGGATTTCTGGCTTGTACCTTTGTCGTATGCTCGAAGAAACGATTGACGAAAAGAAAAAAATTCACGAAGTGGCTCACCTTTCAGCGTGCTGATCACTGGCCATTGAAAAGCCGCGTTTGTATTGAGATTCTATCTTTCTTTTTTTTACCTCAGACCATTAGAATCACACATTTAAGTTTTATTCTCAACCAAACTACTGTAAATTATAAGAAAAATAAACGAGAAAGATTTTACCATACATGAGGGGAAAAACAAGATGAAAGGGAAAAATATGTCTTTCCGACAATAAATAACTACAAAAAAAAAATTTCAACTCCACACAACATTGAATTTGTACTCTATACAGGCTTCAAGTATCAAGTTATTTTACTTAAAGTTTAACTGAAAAGGGAGCTTATTTTTACATCTGATATGAGGATGTGCATGTTCCACTAAATTAATCGAGACGCGGAGAATTTGAATCTGAAAACACGCCTGCATTTGCACGCTATGCGCGGAAAGGTTGCGACGGACAAAGAGTCTTGCAAGGATCCGAATCCCTCATTTTTAGTTTATTTTTCGGCAATGGCTTACCTTTGTAGTTGGTAAATATTTCAAGCATCCTTACAAGCGCACATAGGCACAACAAATCAAATGATTAAGTTTATTCGATGAAATCCTTTATTCTTGGACAGCGGACTAACGGAATAACGTACTTTTCATCGGGTTTTCAGGCCTATTTAAGTCAACACGTGATATGTAACTAGACTGTCGGGTCCTAGAGATGATCTTTTCACGATAACATAGTTCAGAAATATCGTTTTTGAAAAACGAAGACTTTCCCCATTAAATTAGCGATTTTTTTGGAAGCGCCTGTCGACTCTGTCCGGACTTCAGATCTCCGAAGAGGAGTTTCAACACAAAATATTTGAAAACTGTGCGCGCCGCGGTTAAAAAGTGGGAAAAGCAAAGCAAAACAAACGAAGTGAATTTGCCAGGAAATGCATTATGTGAAACACAAGATAGACCTGTTGGGCCTGCTACGTCTGCCAAAATGAAACATATTTCATAAAATACTGACAAAAAAATTCTCCTTAGATCTTGATAGAGTAGTCTACATTTCGGCCAAGTTTATGCCGCTTGACTTGGCCCACTCAGCTCGGCTAGATCGTAGTAGGCACAACATGATTCAGTGGCGAAGCGAGGGGATTTTTGAATTGTGTAATTATATAAGGAAGCTAATGACAATATAAAAGGCACAGTAACTTAGAAGAATACGAGGCCTCATTAGAGGCAGACTTAAATACGCTGTATCTGCTTCAAACCAACTGTGCTCTCAATTTCCGGATACGTTTAAACTTCCCGAGAAGTTTCATACAATGACAAAAATACACATTCATTCACTTTCTTCGGGTTATTAACTGTAGAGCGTCTAAACACTTAGCTCACTTTTCAATATATTATCATGTCCCCACAACGCCAGAGTTCCAAAATATAACAACAGCATAAGCAATAGCACATTCGTGACGCTTGGGTTACCATGTTTTTGTACTGTGTGTTTTGGACTTAACGAATAAGTAAATGAATAACATGAAAGAGCTTCTTGAAATAATGTTGAAAAAAAAATAATTTACGAGAAGTTTCCAAATTTTTCGTCTCACTATACCGCATGGATTGAGCTGTATATTACTGTGTCACATTTCGGATAATGTACATTCTGAGTAAATATGTAGATGAGTAATTTGTAACAGGTCTACATGTTTCTGGTTTACGGAATTCCTCGTCAATTTTAACAGAAATAAAATTGTCGAATCCCCCACCAAACATTTCTTCCCTCAACCCATGTTCTATACAGTCACACATCAGGTGTACAATATTCTCTTCCATATCTTCACGCATGGGGCAGTAACAAGGATCAGTCGACTAAGGATCACCACCTCAACATCAACCTTCTCCAGGTCTCTTACGTACGTACGAACCTAAAGACACCGACTTTTGCTGTAAATCTTGACATTTCTTTTTTTTTAAGGATAAAACGGAGGAGGTAACTCAGTCTTCCGTCAGGCATATGAACAGATTGCCTCTGTAAGAAATAGCAGCGCAGACAACTCTTTTTTTTTCTTCTATTATTTAGTGGTGGAAAATATTTTCCTAGCTGCTTTTTCTGGGAAAGAATGCCGGGAATAAATTATATCATGGTCTGGATGGAAAGCCCAATACACAGATTGTCCAAAAGACGGAATGGAAAGGAACAGGAACGGAATGGAAAAAAAAGACGGAATGGAGGGAAGTACCAAAAAAGATGCCCCATGAAGGAAGGAGGAAGGCGAGCTGTTAGCGGCGTTTTTCCGCGACACAATTATGGACCACATACTTCTGAGTGTTTGTCGTGGAAACACGATTGTGTGCCACACAGTCGAGCCACAAGTTGAAACTCGCGGAAACGCCATTTTGTCTATTTTTGGGGCGGTAATCTCAAATGTCTTAAAATGAAAGTAAAATTCATATAAAATCCCAATAAATAGAACTCCTGACTTTCGTCCTTACCATTCCCTGCTAAAAGGATCCTCAGTTTTATGTCTACGACAAAACTTTATGTCTTTTCAATTTCTACACTTTCAGCTGCTGTCCAATGGGCCCGGTTGCCACTGAACCGAAAAGATTGGAATGATCAATGACGAAACCTTGAAAAGGCACTATAGCTAAACACAAGGAATGAATGAATGATTCTTTTCATCTTCTATAAAATAGAAATAGTGGAGTACATAAATAAAAGAAACGAAACTTGAAATGAAAAGAAATGAAATGAAACCCCTGAACTAGGAGGGTGTGGGTTATATAGTGCTGTTACGGTCAAGAGCAGGGGCGTCGCAAGTGCATTTTCGGTGGGGTGGGGGGGGGGGGGGTGCAGAGCCAAAATTTTACCGAATCTTTCATAAAATTTAACGAATCCTAGAACTAAGAATTCGAGCTTAAAATTATGGAACAGAAACGTTTACGTGGGAAGAGTAACAATAAAGGGCAGTTTAAAAGACGATAAGCCAACTATTAGGCGGCGTTTTGGCAAAGCCCACATGGAGAATATATTGCAGGGCAACAACTGCATCAACAGCTTCTATCTATTATAACCAATAGAAAATTAAATCGAGCGCCGCAGGCGAAAATTTTCGAAGTCAGATTTTTTCTGTATGCTAAAATTTAACTGCTTCTCTTACAAATTCTATCATTTACCGTTGATTAAATACCGAGACTCTAAGAAGTTCCAGAAACCGGATGGAGCGACGTTCCGGCAGCAGCAGTTTTTGCTTTTTCCTGCCAAATTAAATTTCCACCCAAATTCTAGCTTGTAATGTTTCGAAATTTCAATCAAAAACTGGCTTAAAACCCCCGTCAAATGACGCGCCCTTCCACAAAGTAAAGAATATTACGAAAAGTGCTTCAGGCGGAGATTTATGATTATATATTCTTTTTGGGATCCAAAATAAAAGTAAGGACTACCGATGATATCATAGATCATCCCTTTTGTGTGCGACCAGTGCTTCACTAGACCTCTTCTGAGTTTCGAGGCTCGTGGTTATTTCCGAATCCTGGCAATTTTAATGAATAAATTACCGAATCCCAGTTATTATACCGAATAAGTTTAGACTGATCGCATGTGCGGGATTCTGTATAACTACCGTATCCCGGTTATTATACCCAACTGTTTTGGTATCGAAAGACTACCGAACAATATTCGTATTCGGTATACTTTCGTCGAAACTGGAACTAAGTCAGGATTCGTGGTTAACTTCCTAATGCTGGAAACTATACTGAATAAATTACCGAACCCCAATCATGATACCGAATAATTTTGAACCCATAGCTTATTCGGGATTCTGTGTAACTACGGAATCTCCATAAATATACCGAATAGTTCCGGCTTCGAAAAATTACCAAATGATTTCAGTAAATTCTCTCACCAAATTCGTGATAACTACCGAATATGGCAATTGTACCGAATCCCGATCATTATACCGAAGCGATTTGTACAGATAGCCTATTTAGGATTCTGTATAACTACCGAAACCCCGTCAATATATCGAACAGTTCTGCTATCGAAAAAATACCGAACGCGGCCCAAAATTTTACCGAATCTCAGAAAGGTGGGGGGGGTGCTGCACCCCCCGCCCCCCCCCCCCCTTGCGACGCCCCTGGTCAAGAGAATAACATTTTACGTAAAACATGAAGAATTTTCTTTTGTGTTGGATTCTAGGAAGTTTCTAAGGAAGATGAATGAGTTAAATAGCGACAGGCTTTTAGCTTACCGTTTTTGGGTTAAAAAAAGGATTGGTATTTATATGACTAATCTGCCTTCATAGTACAAAACGTCAATTATCTACATCGATGTGGAATGGTGCGGTACTCTTTTCGATCTCAGCAGAAAAAGCTGGTCTAGAACAGTTCTTCAGACCTTCTGCAGCTCTCAAGCCCCCCCCCCCCCCCCTCTTTGAACAATAGTAATGCCTGTACACACGACGAGGAGAGGAAGACTAGTCAAACATGCTCGTTCTCATTCCCTCAGTCACTGGACTTTCGGTCCCAACCTTCTTCAGCGAAGGAGGAAAGGAAAGGATGGCAACTGTAAGCAGCTGGTTGCCTACACAACTAACACAAGGAGAAAAGGAAAAGTTTTGGAAACAAATGCCGTGAGGAAAGAATATGAACCCTTCCTTTCCTTCTGGCCCTGCTTTTCCTTTTCGTTTTTATAAGCCTTTCCCCCTACAGTAGCGGTATGCTTCTATGAAACGTGTGGACGAACTGACGTATGGTCGTAGTGACCCAACCCAACACTTCCCTAAATTTTAGGCGATCTTACCGTTATTTTTTGCGTCTACAGTCAAATGGAAATTATAAAGTAAGAACTTAGTATCGGCTAAGAGCCAATTGTTCCAGCTTTCTTCGTTCATACAGAAAGAAATGAGACTAATTAATTTTTGTTTGCTCTATTCGCATAGGTCGGACGGCCATGAAAGTAATCCAAAACCATTGTAGTCGAACGCCATAACCTGGCCGCTAAAGGGTGCTAACAAGACTGAGCAAGAGATTTTACTTGATTTACTTCAATTATTAAGTATGTCCTGTGGATAAATATTTGCAGTGTCTGAATTTCATCACTCATCGGAGTAGTTCAAAGTTGGGCGATATCCGGAGTAACATACCTCTTCTCTAGTAGTAGCATTTCCTCCTTTCCACTATGTCTTCCCTTTCCTTTTTGGGATCCCAAAACGTAAGTGGAACGTAAATACGTAAAAACGTAGTCACGTTTTATTTGTAGTTAATTAGATGTACGATTTCGGGGTAAGCAGATATGCTGAATCCGTATATGTAAACCGTTTTCACCTGGACATAATTAGCCCGGAATCTGGCTGAAACCGGAAAGTTTTTTATAAGTTGAAGTTTTATTTGAAGTTGATTAGATGTTCAATATAGGGGTAAGGAGATACGCTGAATTCGTTTTTGAGCTTTATTTTCTTGCCGGACTAGCACTTCCGAAATTCGTCCAAAAACCGGAAATTTGGCACAAGTAAGGCTGGAAGTTTCGATCCGTTTCGTCAAAATCTAACTTGGCCTTGTTTATACTCTCCCGCTAAGTTACACACAATCCTCGACTTCAGCGCACAGTGCTCCAACGTTAGGGCATGCCTTGAAGAAAGGGCACAGTACGCTCATGAAAATTTGTCTCAAAAACAAATTTTCATTTCACATTTTAAATCCAACACATTAGTATGGGGGTACTGTGCCCTTGCTCCAGCATGGTATCCCAACGTTGGAGCACTACGTTGGGTACCACTAAAGATCGTTTGGGGCGAATAATCTACTTTTGTTAATCCAAACCTGCTTTATTTGTCCCATCGTATAGTAGACAAGTCCGGTGCGTTTGGAACATCTAAAATGGAGCGTCAGGCCTTCTGCGGTTTCGTTGTCACAGAAGAAGGATGGGGAGCGCATCGCGGGGTAGGAGGGTCGGAGGTATTCGTGAAGATTGTCCAATCCTAGAATAGAGAAACGGGTCTTCAATCCGACAAAACTCCAAATAGGGCTCATTGATCTGGGATCATACTCTGTCAGGCCTAGCACTTTTTCGAACCACAAAAACAATGCGTATTTTTAACCGGAACTCTAGTGTCAAAAACGTATAAACGGACACTGAACCTTAGATCGAGCATTTTATACGTCAAGCAAGGGCTTTTTCATGCAAATACTGATCAACCTCCATTGAGCGTAAGAAGCGAATCTTATAAGCTGACATCGAAATTCCTTTATGTATTTCATAAATGTCTGTCCCTGCTCGCTCCCAGGAAGATAAAAGCAAACTTTCCGTGACGTATTAAGTTAGAACCATTAAAGTTTAACCGAAAGGGCTGGAATCAGACAATCTAGTTACCCATCCCTTATTCACTTTAATTGGGTTGAAGACCCGCTTAAAATGCGTTACTTCGTTGTTCTGCTATTTACGAATAATCGATATTCAAATAGTGGAATTTCCGTGTGATTTGTGATACCTCTATGAGCTTCTATCTGTGTTGTATGCCTTACGAGGAAGATTTATGATGTTTTTTTTTTGTTCAGGCACTAAGCAGTCTTCACCAAACTCACCACTGCCCACTGAAAAGCCGCGTTTGTGTTGAGATTAAAATTTCCCGCGTCATAATAGGATTTACGTTGCGGGGACGGCCAAAAGATATTCTAAACGTCATAACTAGAGCAGATAGTGAAAAATAAATAAATCCCTTAGAATCTAAATAATTCAGTGCATTTAATTAAATGACGCAAAAATAAGTTGGCTTTTCAGTTAAACTTTAACTACGGCGAAACAGCTAATAAAGATGAAGAATACAAGAGCGAATACAATCGTATGTGTAAATACGATCTGAAATCATTTTTTGTTTTGTTTTCAATGAGTCTGGATAATAATGCCTTAGTGTTTGAATCTTTTCCTTTGCAGTAGTCTTTTCGTCTCTTTTTCTTCTAATTTCTTTGCACTCTGGTACCGTGCTTCTTATTATTTTTATTTGTTCATTACTGTTTTATTAGAACTAAAATGCATCTTCCGTCCGAAGTCAGCCAATCGGACGGAAAATAATACTGTCCCTCGAAGAAATCCAATCTCACACTACGTTTAAAATACTGTTCCGCAAAGAACCTGTGTTCCAAAAGTACGCGAAAAAAATCTCACGGGAAAGTTCTGCGTGCGTGAACACATACATTCATATACAACCTCCATTTTCTAGCACAGTATCCCCATGAGCTTTAGTTCAAACTAATTCACATAACCTGTATTTCATTCTTACAAAAACTCTCACTTCCGAATTTGGGGGATGACAATTCAATCAGAAGGTAAAAAAAGGTCAGACCTAAAATGGTGGCATATACCACTCCTTGTCATTTGGACCACCTTTGTTCCGACATGCATGAAAACAAGACCAAATAAGAGGCTCAAGTTCGTTTGCATCCAATACTCGTTGTGATGTTTCAATGAAACTGATTATACGTCTGACACCACAGTTTTAGTTTCATTTATCTGTATTTAAACTGAACAGCAACTACACAAATTATACCAATGTGGTCGTATTTTTATACGTAATAATGAAACTATTTTTCAATGCCAGGAAAGGCTTTGCTAGTGCAAGATACTATCGCTAGTAGTATTTAAACAAGAGCTAGAAGCTCATATGGCACTTGCAAGGCTGGTTCAAAGGATGAAACACGGAACCTGCCTTTTCGTGGGCTTGTTCTGATCATCTATAAGCAAAACCCTTAAGATAAGAATGAGCATAGACAGTTGGAAATCAAGAAAATGTATCGTTTGGAAAAAAGTATTTTATTTTTAACTTCGCTGTAGGTAATGATGTGCACTTTAAAGGCGCTAGAGATTCATCTGTAAGCAAAAAACTTGAGACAAAAATGATAATAGTTCGTTGGGGATCGTCGTTTGATTAAAAGTAATTTTTTCACTTTTCGGTTAAGATGCGCACTTTAAGGGTGCTAGAGATACATATTTTTAAGAAAAAACCTTGTGGCACAAACAATCATGAGCCAAAATGCATCGTTTGATCTAAAGTACTTTTTGACTTTGCAGCTAAGATGCGCACCTTAAGGGAGTAGAAGATATTTGTAAGCAAACCCTTGAGGCAAAATGATCATGACCTCGTGGGGATCATGAAAATGTAAAGTTTGCTTAAAACTATTTTTTCGCTCTGCGATTACGAGTAGTACTTTAAGGAATGGTCGGATTTTAAAAGTGACGACTTCTACGCCAATCTTGTCGAATCTCTGATTTTCCAGCCAAGTTTCATCGTCCTAGCACATCTGGGAGTGCCTTAACTTGCGGTCACCGGAATTCCGACCCCCCCCCCCCCTCTAATTTCCCCCACAGTGCCTGGATCCAATCCGGTAATGTAAATGATTTATCTATAGATCATTTGGTTGTTATTCCCATCAAGTTCCATCCCGATCTCTCCAGTCTAAGCGGGTCACGTATTCTCCCCCCCCCCCCCGAAAAAAGTTGTCGGAAACGGTCCGGACATGAAAAAGAACATCAGAGACATGTCTTCTGTTCAGTTTTTGAATTTCAATGGAATCCGATCACCCGTTCCAAAGTTACGCATGACTCAATATTCCGGATTCCCCCTCCCTCCACTCCCCCAAGATGATCGGATCGAGAAATGTTTTATCTCCAAGTCAGTTTGATCGGGCCCCTTATATGCCAGCCAAGCTTCGTCGTGAAAATCCCCAAAACCGCCATCGACGGAATTCCAGGAAACTCCCTCCAGCCCTCCTCCCCCCAAAGTGCCCGGATCCAGTCTTATTGTGTAAACGATTGATCTAGAGCAGATGCTTGTTCTTCTCAGCGAGTTTCACTCCGATCCCTCCATTCTAACCGTTTCTCGAGGTTTCCGGTCCCCCCACAGCTGTCGAATCCGATGCGGACATCAAATGGGACATCAGCAGATCAGAGAGTAGATATGTCATCTATTCAGTTCTTAAGTTTGATTCCAATCCGATCACCCTTAACGCACTACTCAATTTTCCGGATTCCCGCTCCCTCCCCTCCCCCCAGATGGTCGGATCGGAAACTGATTATTTCCAAATTAGTTTGGTCGGGTCCCTGATATGCCTGCCAAGTTTCATCGTCCTAGCGCATCTGGAAGTACCCTAGCTCGCGATCACCGGACTGACCGACCGACAGACTGACGACGGAAAAGTGATCGGTATGTGGCACTTGTCCGGAAGGCAAGTGCCATAAAAACAAACAGAATAAACCGATCAACTTACTATATCACGAACAAAAAGTGAAACATAATTCTTTAACATATTTTATCGATAAAGGTTTGTTCAAGTTTAATATTTTATTATATAAGAAAACTTTTAGAACCTAAACAAACTACATAAACAAACATTTTCAATATGTGTAGTCCGTGCCTCTGACTACATGAAAGCCGAAACGGGCCTGTGGGGCAGCAAACTAAACCTTCACTTTAATTCAATCTGTACATACTTTTGAAAAAAAAAGGAAATGACACTGAAAGGAAGAAGAGGAAGAACAAAAATAAAAGAACGAATAAGATAAAGAAAACAAAATGACCAAACAAAAATGAAAAACGAAACCGACGAAACAAACCTGGAGGAGGACAAAATCAAACTGAAATATTTCAAGACGTTTCCTACAATGACCCTTTGCTGCTCGCTTAAAGAAGATCAGATTCAAGAACCAGACAGAATAGTCCATGTGATACCTTCCCATGAAGGAAACATGGCCCACCTCCAAGAAGTGTCTAGGTGAACGTTTTAGAAACATTGAGTGTACAAAGGGCTTCATCCCTCGACTTTTATATGTTTACCAGTGAACCTCCTTACTTGTTGGTGGGTGCCCACACGGTTCGAGTACAAACCCAACGGCCAAAAGAAACTCCTCGGCCGGTTCGAGAATTTTGATGGTGACACCCAAGGTTCGGTCTTAGGACCGCTTCTCTTTCTTGTCTATATCAATAACCTTCTTCCTCCCTCTGACCTTGATATCCACCCTCTTCTTTTTGTAGATGATTTACAACTTTCTTGTTGTTGCTAATGCTACAAGACCCTGTTACGAAAGCCCAGTTCCTGCTAAGCCGTGTGCTTGACTGATGTGAGTTTAACGGGATGCTTCTGAACAGCTCTAGGAGCAGCATAGCTCATTTCTGAACACCTTATCACATGTCTTACCCTTCCCCAGGAATCTTTGTTTCTTGTAGCAGAGATAAGATCCCCCAGTCCTAGTTCTTAAAGCTCCTTGGTGTGCATCATGATTGCTTTATTTCCTTTAAAACTCATATTCCTTATACATTTTCTATAATCTCTGTCCACGCTACATCGTGCTAATCAATTCCTTCCTCCCCAGGTAATTCTTTCACTTTATTACGCGTTTGTCTATCCCTATCTTTCTTACTGCTGTCCTGTCTGGGGCAACAGTAACCGCTCCTCCCTTAGGCGGCTTAGAACTAATCAGAACAGAGCTGTGAATGCTACTTTCCACCTTCGCCGCTGCTATCCTACAACTACCTTTTCCTATGTGATACAGGTCTTGATGCCGTTGATGTGATAATCAAAAACCTTTGGTCTTGTTCCTTTTACAATCATTTTTGCCATGGACTCGGGACTTTTTGCGCTAACAAACTAGAATCAAAAATAAACATCCTAAACATCACACCGTGTCAGCCCACGAAATTATTATCCAGTTTTTGGGATCCCAAAACCTAAGTGGAGGGATACCTATGACATCGCAAAAGTTGTCCGTCTGTCTGTCTGTCTGTGAGCACGATAACTCCAGAAGGGAATGAGATATTTTGATGAAACTTGGTGGGAGGATCCTTAGGGGCAAGGGAAAGGTCTAGTTCGTAGATGGGCTCTCTAGCCCTATATTTAGGGGTGGGGGAGGGAGTCCAAACTAAGGGACAAACAAATATTTCCAAACAGCTAATGAGATAGTCGATAAACGGGTAAGAAGACACTCTGAACAAGAATATGAAAATCATTTTCTCACCGGACCGGAAAGTTTGTTAAAAGTAAAAGTTTTATTTGAAGTTGACTAGATGTTCGATTCAGGGGTAAGAAGGCATGCTGAACGCTTATGAGAAAATCTTTTCTACGCGGACAAGTAGTTCGCCCGGAATCCGGCCCAAACCGGAAAATCTGTTAAAGGACACCTGAATGAAGAGTACCAAGTACCATCCCTATCTGTCTGACTTCCGTTAACATTGCCTGCAGAAAACCAAATCCAAATACGAAATGGTGTTTCCCAAGCTATGATTTTTGCTCCATTTTGGATCTGTCCTTATTTCAGGTACCGAACAATTTTAGAAATGAACACATGTCTCCAATCAACCCTTCTTCTGGAATATTTTGTGTCCAGTTAAGCCCAAACGCATATCTAGAAGAAATTCCAATACGATCCGACCAGCGCTGTACAAGATTTGAATGAATTGCGCTTTTTGTCTTGGAGTCTGCATGTGCAAACCTCCAGAAACAACATCCATATTTTGAAAATGTCACGCCCAGGAGAAGAATGCTCTCCGTGGCCATGTATGTAAATGCATTCTCCATGGTTTGTTCAAGTATGGTTTCATTGTTCAGGTGTCCTTTAAAAGCAAAAGTCGTATTTGTAGTTGATTAGATGTCCGATGTAGGGGTAAGAAGAGATGCTGAATCCGTATACCACGATAATTTTTTAGCCGGACATATAGTTCGTCCGGGAGTCCGTCTAAAACCGGAAAATGTGTTATAAATCAAATCTTCATTTGAAGTGAATTAGATGTTGGATATAGGGGGAAGGAGATACCCTGAATTCGTTTTTGAGCTTTAATTTTTGCAAGACAAGTAGTTCGCCCGGAATTCCTCAAATTAGCCATTGGCCTTCTTCTGTTTCTAAATCTTAATAGTAAAAATGTTCAAGGAGTATGGCGAAGACAGGATATCTATAAGGCCCGTTTGTCTGGATCAGATATTAAATCTTTGGGATCCCATCGAAACCTTTGGTCTTGTTCAATCCTGAACCCGTTTAATGTGCTTGCCATTGTGTACGAATTTTAAGTCTATTTAGTGTGTTTTTATATTCTACAAAAACTATTTTATTTATTTCTGTTTTAAACTATATGAAAAGAATGTAGTCATGTTTATTTACTGTTTTGTTTATTTTTTTAATATCTATATTTTACTTTTGTGTATTTTACTCATACTCCGCTGTTAATCACAAAGCGGGTCACAAAAAAAAAAAAAAAAAAATTATTCACATTACTATCTTGCTCGAACCTGGTTGTGCAAAAGCGCTCTAGGCGTGACCCCTTGGAGACGAGACGAGTATTTCTAATTAGGTCAGGTTCCACTCTTCCAATTAAGTAGAACACAATCTAGGAAAGCTCTCAGCGCACGACGTCGTCCACTGCTTCCTGACCGAAGACTGAAAATTAAGTGTCTTTTTCTGTGTGTTAATGTGTTTTGTTTATTTTCTTTATTTTCTTCATTTACTCCGCTTTTTCAAAATGGCGGGTCATAAATAAATTACTTACTTACTTACTTACTAAAACGGAGAAACGATGTTCTACGCAATCTCAGTCAGCTGTTAAACATCGTATTCCAATACTGAATAAAACCAGGATTTGACTCGTGGGACAGGTTCAAAGGGGATCCCCTTTTGGAGTAAATGCCATTCCCTACTGGATGGGTTCCAAAAAGAGGGACTCGAAACGCTGCTTCTGCTTAAACCAACTTTAATCTCTCTTTCTGACACCTGTAACTGTTCCTTGCACCACAGTGGCACACTAATATGGCAAAACTGGGAGTACATTCACTTCCTTCCAGTGGCGTCGCAATTGCATATTCGTTGGGCGGGAGCAGACCCAAAATTTTTACCAAATCTTAAAAAAATTCTACCTAATCCTACAAACTGAGAATTCGATCTTTAATTTTAAATCATTGGATAGAAAAGATTAAGTACCTTTGGACTTGTACACTAAAGGGGAGCATGAAAGATGATTAGCCAGCTACTAGGCGTCATTTTTACAAAGCCCACTTGGACAGTATATTACTGGGCACAATTCCAGTAGCAGCTTCTATTTATTATACCCTAGACCAAATTTAATCACCGCAGGCGAAAATTTCCCAAGTCCACTCTATATTTTACCATGGATTAAACACGAAGATCCCAAGAATTTCCAAAAACATTAAAACCGGCTGGAGCGACGTCCCGGCAGCAGCTTGTAGGTACTGCAGGCTAGCCAATACCCATGACCACATAAAGCGAGCGCCGCAGGCGAGATTTTTTAAGTTCCCCTTTTCCTGCCAAATTTAACCAAATTTCCATGCAGATTCTAGTGAGGTATCTTTCGCTGACTTGAATTGTAACATACAAAATTTGGGTCTCCGACCTTAAGAATTAATGAATGTAAATACGGAAGTAGGCTGCATTCTATGCGCTTGTAACTGTGTTAAATGCTTGACGAAAAAGTACGAAAATGTATGTTCAGGCACTAAACAGTCTTCACCAACCTCAGCACTGGCCACTGAAAAGACGCGTTTGTGTTGTATTGAGATTCAAATTTTCTGCGTCATAATAGAATTTGCGTTGTGGGGACGACCGTAGATATATGAACGTCACTACTAGAGCAAATAGTGGACAATAACAAAAACCCTTAGCAGAATCCAAATAATTCAGTGTATTCAGTCAGTTAAATGACACATAAACAATTTGGCTTTTCAGTTAAACTTTGAACTGGGAGAAAGTAGAGCGGTGGGTTTATAAAGGTTTAGTTTTAAATTAGAATTCTGGTACTGAAGCAAGGCATTTTCTGTCACGAGTTAATCATTCACAGCGACCATAACTTGGTTAAGTCTTTTATAAGCAAAATGTAGACTGCGTGTATGAAATGCATGGCTGGTGCCATATCATCATAGCACCAGCGTAATAACTGTCACTGATAAACATTGTTACGGTTTTTGTATTGTTGGGAAGTACTTCAAGATCTTTACGTTAAGTGCTACTTAAGTGCGAAATCGAAGTACTTGGGTTTTACGTTAGTACAACTTTCCTGGGGTACTTAATACTTCAGTAAGATAACTGTGCCTGAAACCTTAAGCACCAATCGAAGGTACACAATAGTGGTGAATCGACATATGTGTGCAGGTCTATAGTGTTTTTTTACTAAAAGTAGGTCATACAAAACAAAAAGGCCTAACAATAAAATCCGCTTGTTTAGCCTGGACGCTGCACGACATGGAGGTTAGAGGAAACCAGGTCATACTAGACTAGGTTAGTGTCACAACGGCTAAAACAATAGCAAATAGGAAATCACTCAACCAAAGCAGGACCATACATTCGGTAAGTCGCGTAAAACAAGAAACATTCTTCTGCGGGGATTTGCTGTTGCTCCTTCAATGTTTTGTTCGCCCGGCATTTCTGGGATTCCTCGGTAAGTAGTGTTTCTAGTTTGCAATTTCCTAACACTGGGATACATCGTCGAGATGAAACGTGAGTGCCCGCTGTAAAGCCCCAGGAAAGGTAAGTAAGGACGAGCAAGTCTCTTCTATACAGAGTGCTTAAAGTTAAGTAAAAGTGAAGAACCGACGGTTTTGAAGAAAAATCGATTGTTTTCAAGAAAAAAATCGACTGTTTTTACGAAAAATTGCGGCGTTCACGCTGACTTGGCTATTTTTTACCGACTGGCCGACAACACTGGGGGAGGAGGCGTCTCCCCCTCCCCCCATACATGACGCCCCTGCTGAAATATTTTGAACCATCTAAGGGATTTTGTATTATTTCACCCAAGTCTCTAATAATAACGTTCCGGATGTGCGCTGCTTGCACGACAACCCAAAACTCATTTAGACGGGGATAATTTGAATTTACAAATAAGCCTGCATTTCCAGGATTAAAGACGCGCCCGGAAAAATCGCGGCTGAAGAAAGTAGGAAAATGATGTTAAGATATGTCTTGCAAGGAATCTGCCATCTTTAGTTTATTTTTGGCAATGGCTTACCTCTGTAGTTGGGTGAATATTTCAAGCATTAAGTTAATTCGATCATATCGATTATCTGTGCATAGCGGACAAACGGAGTAACACATATTTTTCGGGTTTTCAGGCCTATTCAAGTGAATAATTGATCTGTAACTAGACTGTCGGACCTCAGCCCTATTCGGTAAAACTTCAATTATTTGCCCGCACATGAATTGTTTAATTCAAACCAAATCTTGGTCAGCTGCTTTATACAAACCCTCCATTCCTTTCAGAAAGTAAGTGGACTGAGAGGTGGTACAGTAACAGAGAAAGGGTTAACTTACCATTTAGGAAATCGCGTAGGTTCCTTCCCAGCACAGAGAGGACTCTATCATATCCATACTGACCCACGAAGCTAACGAAGGACATTCCCATACCGTGCAACAGGTCCCATGGTTTGACGCCCGTAACCTACAAGGTAAAGGAGTCAATTCGGACGTGTTGTGGCTCGATGCCCCTTTCGTTATTTTTATCAGCTCCAACCTAGGCGGAGAGACATTACGGTTTGGAACGCTGACGCCATCTAGGTGGTCGGACGGCGGGGGCCGATCAACGGGGGCGGGGGACGTTTATCAACAAAGAAATATCTGTAGTGCTTATGGAAGTAGGTTGCATTAGTATGATAGGTAAGACAGGTCCTTTAAAGGATGTAAAAGCGACTGAGCAAAATACAATACAGTATGTGGCTTTAATACTCTATATGACTATGACTAAGTCCAAAACACGCCACTGAACCTCGAGAAGAACGAGAAACGTCGCCCGGACCATGGCTCAAATCCTATTGTCACCATCAATGATGTTCGTTGGGAACAGCTGTGGTGATGCTTCCGGCTCTTCGCTAGGCACACGGCGATTCTTCATCGGCGCGAAGAGTTACTCATCAAGAGTATTCAACTTTGTTTTACACAAATTACTGTTTGCGCTAATTGCTTTGCATAACAATTCGCTAAGCTTGCATTTCACCCTATTTTTCGACGCCGGTCCAAGTTAGGTGCGTTCTAAGTAACGTATCTCCACGGCAGAAAGGGTAACAAGACCAAAGGTTTCGATAAGATCCCAAAAATCTAATACTTGATCCAGACAATTGAGTCTTGTCTTCGCCAGATCCAGTCTTCGCCCCGCTAATCATCAGAGAAAACCAAGTTCAGATATACCTCTATAAGCCATATCTATTTTGACGACACTGATCGAAACTTCCTGCTTTACTTCTGCCAAATTTCCGGTTTCGGTCGAATTCCGAGTGAACTAATTGTCAACGTATATCCTTATCTCTATGAAGAACATCTAATCAACTTCAAATAAAGCTTCAACTTATAGTATAAGTCGCTGTTTTGCAACTTTCCCCCGGTTTTGAGTAATTTAGTATAGTGTGTTGTTGTTAATTTTGTTTTTTGATGTTGTTTGAAGATGTATATGGCCCTTGCTGGCCGCTGATTTAGTCAAATAAATAAATATTATAAAACAAAATCCGGTTCGGACGAACTATATGTCCGGGTAAAAAATGATTGTCATATACAGACACAGCGTATCTTCTTACCCCTAAATTTGTCACCTAATCAACTTCAAATAAAACTTTTGCTTTTAAAAAATTTTCCGGTTTTGGCCGGATTCCGGGCGAACTAGTTCTCCGGATAGAAAATGCTTTTCAGATAAGTGTTCAGCATGTCTTCTTACCCCTAAATCGAACATTTAATCAACTTCTAGTGAAACTTTTACTTTTAACCAACTTTCCGGTTTTTGCCGGATTCCGGGCGAACTACTTGTCCGGCGAGAAAATGGTTTTCAACTTTTTGTTCAGCATGTCTTCCTAACCTTAATCGAACATCTAATCCACTTCAAATAAAACTTTTACATTTAAAAGACTTTCCGGTTTTGGCCGGATTCCAGGCTAACTACTTGTCCGGCGAAAAAATTAATTCACCATCGTGTTCAGCATGTCTTCTTACTCCTAAATCGAACATCTAATCAACTTCAAATAAAACTTTTACTTCTAACATTTTTTCTGGTTTTGGCCGGATTCCGGGCGAACTACTTGGCCGATGACAAAATGGTTTTCACCATCGTTTTCAGCGTGTCTTCTTACCCCTTAATCGGCTATCACATTAGGTGTTTAAAAGTATTCTGTTTGCCCCTTAATTTGAACCCCCTCTCCCACCCCTAAATGTAGGGCTACAAAGCCCGTCTACGAATTTGACCTTACTCTTGACCCAAAGAACCCTTACACGGAGTTTCATCAAAATATCTCATCCCCTTCGAGAGTTACCGTGCTTACAGACAGACGGACAGACGGACATTTTTGCGATGTCATAGGTATCCCTCCACTTAGGTTTTGGGATCCCAAAAATCGACTGCACCCCACCATTTTAATCTACTAAGATATCGGGTTCTAACGATGGAAAAAAATCACTTCCTATCGGAATGAAAACAACACTTACTGAACATTTGTTTCTCCAGTAATCACCAGTTAGCGTGGCACTTCATCTCATCCCATTAGCGGATTTAGCAGAAGCGAGTGCAATGGGAGCGAAAGATATCCCAGGGGATGTTTTAGAACGCAAGGGAACATAAAAATAATGTGGAGGCAGAGAAACGGTTATTTTTCTCCTTTCCCTCGACCTCTACGAATTTTCGGGGGAAGGAAAGGTTCGGGGGACGTCGGGGAAGGAAACAAGCCTGTCGAGGACCCTTGCCAAGAAGGGCCGAAATATTGCTGATGAAGAATCGTAGCTGAGTATCCGTTGCATGTATTATTTGAATTTATGTTTCAAAGGCAGCATGGGCTCAAGGAATATTTACCAAAGGTTCCGACGGGATCCCAACAAGTGCACAAGCGCTCAGACGTGGAATTTAAAAGTAAATTGTTTATCACATTTTACATAAAGACAGCTTTAGAACAAAGACATTTCTCATCCCCAATAACCAAACAAGTATTGAAATAACCTAATTTCTAATCATCCCACTTTAAAAGCTTTAAATGTAAACAAACCGCCAGTATAAATCCAAAGAAATGTTGAAGATCTTGCACGAATAGCATTAGTTCGAACACTGAATCAGGTGTAGATATTCTTTGCATTGAATGGTCTGCCAGCCAGCCCCACCCTTTACACCTCTTTTCCATTAGCAAGGTAATAACAAGTGCAATAAACCAAATCGTAGCAGCCTAATGCCCCCTTTGTCACGATTCATTAAGAACGGCATATCATCGATCATATGACAAAACAGTCAAGTTTCCAACTGTTCATTAGAGATTAAAGTACGTCGCGTCGTCTTATTTGTTGCTGTCACACCAAATCCTCATCCATAGATATATCTCCCCAAAAATACAAGAGTTAGACATGAGACCTGTCATAGACGAACTTAACTCACGGGAATTCTGGGGGGAGGGAGCTACGATGCTTCATCAGCGATATTTCGGCCCTTCTTGGCGAGGGTCCTCGTCAGGCTGTCAATCTTCAGGTCCGACGTCGGGAATAAAACAAACCTAGATTGACAGCCTGACGAGGACCCTTGCTAAGAAGGGCCGAAATATCGCTGATGAAGTATCGTAGCTGACGTATCCGTTGTATACATTAGTTGTATAAATGTTCAGCTTGTGCTCAAGGAATATTTGACTATAGAACAGAGGCGTCATTTCGCTGAGTGTGTCGTCTTTCAGGGCTCCCTTCGGTCCCCGTGACGCAGGGGTGGTTTGAAGTGATTGGGAAGGGGGGGGGGCATGTCGAAAATTATGATTGCCGGAAATCCAGCACAGCTGAAAAGCTAAACGGTTTAGAAAAAATAAACAAGAAACGTACTGCACCACATCCGGTAAACTAAACAAATTTCAAGAAACCAGTTTGTGAAAGGTCTAATGACAGAAACAGGAACTCACTGGAGAGCGTAGCCAACGCAGCGATTCTAACAACTGTGTAGCAACAAAATGCCGATGAGCAGGCAAATTCTTTTAATCTGCCTGTTTCGCCCAAAACTAACTACTTCCCGAACAACTTTCACTAGGGTAAAATGCGGTGTTGCTACCTTATTTCTAGGCTTCGGTTAGGTATGGTGTATAGGGCTAGGAAACTATCAGCAAAAAAATCTTCCGTGATTCCCCCAAAAAATCACAAGTGTACCTTATTTGCAGCCTGGACGATTCGAACAATGTACTCCTCCGGGTAGAGCTCATGCGAGGAAAACATATGTTCCACAACACCCGCCTTCACACGAATCTCCTCCCACTTTTCATCTCCCCACGTCTCTTTAATGTAACCGGAAAGATTTAGCAACAGCAATCCGTACATCCTCCTTTCCCAAAACTTTGAAATTTGCAAAAGTCTTCACTAAAGTCTTAAACAGTCATTTGCTCGGTCCTCTTAAGGCTAGTTCCTTTGCTTCTAATCGCTGACTCAAACTTTCCTATTTCCGAGACTCCCAACAGCACTTAACGTTTTCAACTAAGACTTCATAAATTGTTAAGGAGCCAGTTGATCAGTCAACTCCACAGCTGGCAGTCCTGAGATACCGTAATCCGCAGGGCTCCACGTGAATTCACTATTTCACTAACCCCACAATCAGTGAATTGTGCAATTGTGCATCAATGCAAACCGATTTGTGAGTTTAGCAGTGGCAAGGAAGTCAAAACTTCAACAAAAGTGAGTTTAGAACTGGGCACAGACTATTGTTTCACACGTGTGTGAGCGAGCGACTGATGGGGAGGGGGTCGTTATTTTAGTGCTATTGCACCATTTTCTGTCTTAAGCTTTTTCTTCCAGTCCACAGACTAGTCAACTGGCAATCCTAAGCCACCGTAATCTCTCAGGGCGCCACGCGAATTCACTACTTCACCAACCCCACAATAAGTGATTTGTGCAATTGTGCATCAATGCAAATCGGTTTGTGAGTTTAGCAGTAGCAAGGAAGTCACAGCTTCACAAAACCTGAGTTTCGAACTACGCACACACTATTGTTCCAGATACAAGAGTCTAAAGTCGGTGAATCACACTTACACACTTAGTAGCGAGGAAGTCACAACTTCACAAAAACTGAGTTTAGCACTGGGCAAACACAATTGAGCCCAAAGTACGTGAATCACAACCCCAAATGCAGAGAACGACTGTCTAAGACCGGTCTTTTTCTGGTTCAGTAAATTAGTTTATGTGAAACCTTGCCAAAGCACAGGGAATTCCACTACCAGAAAAAGTAGTCTTCGTTATCACAAATCTTTTACAGTGACTGTAAATAAGGCTGGCTCTATGTTTTAGACATTGTAATGTAGTCACACTACCAAAAGTGCACTACCTGTCGTTCAGGCACACTACCAGTTCCCAAACCTTACAACAGCAGAAACACTGCAAAAGTCACCAATTCGAAGTACTACGCCGAACTAGTTTTAGCCACGATGATTTGGGGAAATATTCACTAGATGTTTTGCCAAGGTATCTTTGGACAGCTCTTCGTTCAAGCGCCAAAGAACTTCTGATTCTTTACTCTCAAAATCTTAGAAGAAATACTCCAACGTAACACCGATCTCCGAAGAGGAGTGGAGCATGCGGTTTACGAGGAGGTGAATCCTGGCCTGCGGAGAATTTGGCGGGAATGCAACCGCAAGCTTTGCAAGTTTTCCGCAGCGTCATCAATTTTGAATTCAGGCGTGCTCCGCTCGAATTCAATCTCTACTTTTTTTTTTCTTCGCGAGATGTCACGATCTTGTCGTTTTGGGACGTCAAAGGTCGGATCCAAACGGGGAACTTTGAATCTTAATCAAATCTTCAGCGTATGCTGCATACAGACCCTCTTTCTGGCAAACCACCAAAGACGAGACAAGGTTTCACCCTAAACACCAACGCTTTTTGGGATCCCAAAACGTAAGTGACAGGATACCTATAATTTCGTAAAAGTTGTCCGTCTGTCCGTCCTTCCGTCTGTCTGTATGTTAGCAATATAACTCTCGAAGGGGTTGATATATTTTATTCAAACTTAGCATGAGGACTCTTTGGGTCAAAGTACAGGTGAAGTTCGAAGATGGGCTCTGTAGCCCAACATTTAGGGTTTCAATTTAAGGGGCGAACATTTTTTTTTACAGCAAATGAGACAGTAAATTTAGGGGTAAGGAGACATGCTGAATCCGAATATGCAAATTATTTTCTCACCGAACAATAGTTCGCCCGGAATCCAGCAGAAACCGGAAAACTTTTAAAAAGTAAGAGTTTAATGTGAAGTTGATTAGAGGTTCGATTGACGGGTAAGCAGACATGCTGAATCCGAATATGAAAATCATGTTCTCGCCGGACAAGTAGTTAACCCTGAATCCGGCCGATACCGGAAAATTTATAGAAAGTAAAAGTTTAATCTGAAGTTGATTAAATGTTCGATTTAGGGGTGAGAAAATGACAATCATTTTCTCCCCGGACGTACAGTTTGCTCGGAATCAGGGGTGAAACCGGGAAATTGTTTAAAAGTAATTTTTTATCTAAAGTTGATTAGATGTTCGGTCTAGGGGTAAGAAGACATGCTGGATTCGTTTTTGAGCTGTAGTTTTTGCCAGACAAGTAGTTAGCAGGGAATCCGGCCGATACCGGAAATTTTGCAGAAGTAAGGCAGGAAGTTTTGATCAGTTTCTACAAAGCAGATACGACGTAGGATATAGGGGTAAAAACACATGCTGAATCAATATCTGAACTTGGTCTCCTCAGATGATTACCATTGGCCTTAATCTGTTTAAAGTCTGGATCAAAGATACAATTTTTGAGATCCCATCGAAACCTTTGGTTTTGTTAAGTAAGAAAGAAAATAAAAATTAAAGAAGGCTTTCAAAATGTACGCAAGAGCGAGCTGTTTACAATTATCTAAAACTCGCAAATTAATTTTTGTTAATTATCCATGGGCGGAATTTAGGAATCCCCGCATCGCGGTATCAGGGATAATGTGGGAGAGGCGTCGAGCGAAGGGATTAGAGACTGCAATTTACAATCTGAAAAAAAAGTGAACGCACTTGCAATTTTCATCAATCTTTCCGTCACTTTGGTAGAAGCTAAAGTTACAAGTACAAATCCTGTTTCCTACAAAATTCAAGGGCTGAAAGCTCATTTGGCACTTGTAATGGTAGCTAGAACGTATTTCAGCTGAGGGTCGCATATTGTCCGGTCATATATGGAGATCCAGGAAATATGCTCTCGCTACTTATAAAGTTGGCTACCATCCGGATAAAATTTCGCGTTCGAGAGGTGTGTATGTCAAAAGATATCCAGGAACCAACCTCCACGATCCAGGTCGAATCTGCCAATGTACACTTAGGGATGTGACTGTCCTAACCGCGACTCGTACCGATCTTTCACCCTAGGCGGAACACAAGCCTTCCGGTACCTCTCCAAGCCGGATCCAGCCCAGACCTTTAAAAAACGGACAATCGGGGACATGTATTCTTGCCAACTGTCAAGTTTCTCTTAGAAGGAATTACTCTTCGATAGTAAGACTTAACGAAAATTTAGGGTACCCCCCCCCCTAACTCCCCCACCGATGTCGTCAGCTTACGTGGGATGAAGCGCCCGAACTATCAAAACCGTGACAGAGGAATTATGATCGCTTAAGCCGAAGACTGCAAGTGCCATAAGGAGGGTTAAATGTTACACATCTGACCTCCCACCAGGGGCGTCACGACCGGAGGGGGGGACGCACCTCCCCCCCCCATTTTGTCGGCCAGTCGGTGAAAAATAACCGATTCGGCGGAAAGCACCGCGATTTTTCGTCTAAACAGTCGATTTTTTCATTACAACAGTCGAATTTTCGCCAAAACAGTCGTTTTTTCTGAAAATCAGTCGGATTTTTCGAAACTGACCACAACAAGTGCGCAAGCGCTCAGACATGGAGTGTAAAAGTAAAATGTTTCTCACATTTTATATACAAACAGCTTTAGAACCAAGACATTTCTCTTCCCCAGTAACCAAACAAGTATTGAACTAACCTTGTAATCACCCCACTTTAAAAGCTTTAAATGTAAACAAACCGCCAGTCTAAATCCAAATAAATGTTGAAGATCTTGCACGAATAGCATATTTTGTTCGAACACTGAATGGTCTGCCAGCCAATCCCACCCTTTAAACCTCTTTCCATTAGCAAGGTAATAACAAGTGCAATAAACCAATTCGTAGCAGCCTGATGCCCCCTTTGTCATAATTCATTAAGAACGGCATATCATCGATCATATGACAAAACAGCCCAGTTTCCAACTGTTCGTTAAAGATTAAAGTACGTCGCGTCGTCTTGTTTGTTGATGTTACACCAAATCCTCTTCCATAGATATATCTCCCCAAATATACAAGAGTTGGACTTGAGACCTGTCATAGACGAACTTAACTCATGGGGAATCTGGGCCCAGCTGCCCATGAACGGGAGGGGGGGGGGGGGGTCGGGACCCATCAAAATGTGTATTTACACCTTTTTCTCTCAAGTATACCAGCTTAGGGTTTGATTCCAGTCACGGGTCAAAAACCTTTTTCATGGGCAATTTGGGCCCACTTGCCCATGAACGGGGAGGGTGGGGATGGTTCAACTCTCCCCGGCCCCTATGATTCAAAAGCACAAAGGAATTTCATCGCCTTATCTCCAATTATTGCCAAATTAAAAACATTAAAAAATGGGCAATCTGGGACAAATTGCCTCTGAACCAAGTGGGGGTGGGGTTTGGGACCCGCAAAAAGTAAAACGAGAACCCAATGCTCACAATCCTACCAAGTTTCAACTTGATACCTGTTGATTCCTGGCAAGGGTAACGAACTTTACTTCTGGGCAATCTGGGCCCAGTTGCCCATGAACGGGGTGGGTGGGGGAGGTGCAACTTTAAAAGCAATTTTCCAGCCCTAGGACCTACACGTCCAAGGAATTTCATCGTCCTATGTCCAGTTATGGTCAAGTTATGAACTTTATTCACCGGGCAATCCATTTGCCCCTGAACCGGGTTGGGGTGGGGGGTGTGACCCCCAAAAGGCACAACTAGACCCCAATACCCACAAGTGTACCAAGTTTGAGCTTGATACTTGCACTGGTTCACAAAATACGGTGAAAACCGAAAACCGGAAACCGAAAGCTGCTACAACGCTCGCAATAGTGGATTGTTCCAAGGAACAATCCACTACAGTCGGTAAAAATTACCAGCCAGTCGGTAAATTCCTTGCCTCCCCCCCCCCCACACACACACACACACATTTCGGCTAGTAACGCCTATGCCTCCCACACATTAGGAAAGCAATGAAGTTGCAACAACGAATCCGGAATCCGTTTTCGACCTTAAACCAGGGACAGCGAAGGCCAACTGCGGACAAATTTTTTTTTTGATTTGCTTCGATTTCTCCAAAAGTCTCTTTTTTTAAACCCCTCTAGTTTATTCTCAATCTTTAACTCGTCAAGTCGATGCTGCTCGAGTACGAGAAAACCTGTTGAATTTTCTCTTTATCTTTACTTCCCTCTTTATCACGGAAGGCGCCTCGGAAATCTTGTCGCACGTATAGGTGCCGAATGGTGGAGAAGTTTGGCCGGAGAATGGTCATAAGTGCTAGATCTGTCATTTGTAGTTCCGGGCTTGATTCGGCCACTTTGGGGGTGAAGGTCGAGTGGTCTCGGAAACCGTGTTCGTGGCAACTCGACCCCTACCTGACCTTTTCTAGTCACCTTTTTTAAGTTACGATACCAGTGTTTTTAGGTTTTTTTTTAGGAGGACCAGTAGCAAAAGAACAGTCAAAGAAAAGGAAATCTGAGTAATGCAGGATGCAACCCCTTACAGATAGAGCGCCCTGGTTTATAATCACTTGAGAGCTTAAACAGCTTTGTTAAAACCGAAGACATAATCCAATCTGCAGCCGAGATCTTAGAAGCTTAAGCCTTAAACTTTACGGAGCCCATCAGCACTGCCATAATTGTGTACATACCCTAACCATTCTGCGGTATAGCTTATCCGGTCACCAGGCATATGGCGGATTGGCCCCTCTTTCTCACTCACAAGGTCATTACGGCATGCCCGTACCCAAGAAACAAATACACCGCAGAACCCTTTATACACAAGCCTCTAAAGCGACCAATGAGGGGCAGCGGCAGCAACATGAGACAGGAATACAAAAAAAAAATCGAAAAGGCAATTCCTGGAAATACTAACCGGACATGCGGGAGAAATAAGCAACACAGTTGTTCCGGAACACCCCAAATTTCAAAGTAGTCGAAATTCTAGCCCTCCCTCCCCCCTCATAAACATTTTACTAGGGTACGATTCGGCGCGAACTCGCGACAAATAGAAATTCTGGACGTCTCGTTCGCGTAAACTGCTACTGTATATGACAAGAAAACAGTATGAACTCGCAGGGTCTCCAAAAGGAGCGGAACGCTGAACTGATACGCCTTAGCGTATATACTTTGTCGACAGTAATCCCACAATGTCAACAAATACCATTATGTGTTACGAGTACTAATGACTTACCATGCACTCGGTGGTTGACGGTAAAAGTGCCAGTCCCATCGCCCTTGACATCTCATCCGGTCTAGTCGTCGTCCGAAGGTCCGCTGCTGTACCGGCGACGGCCTGGTCCACCGCCGTTTGTCCGACTGTTACAGCACTGAATCAAGGGCACAGAAAAAGCACCAGCAATACCATACTGTTGTGGCACAAGCATATTTGGTCTCGGCTTTGCAACCTTAACACTTTTTACGGACCCGGGGAGGGGGGGGGGGATAGTACCTCTGCAAACATCAAAACCCATCAATGTCAAACGAAGCTTTCACCATTAACAGAAGTCACCGAAGCCTGCTCCAGCAGCTTTCAGTTCAGCTTTGAGTGCAGCTGCACCTGCATTGCTGCTTTCAGTTGTAAAGAACTGGCGAGGAACGCAGCTTTTCTCACCAAGGCCCAGCACAGATTTTGGCGAACGTTGTTCACCCCTCCATTGTAACAAGGAGGCACTGTTCGAAACCTATTGCGGATCCCCACTGCAAAATGCAGTTGCCACGCTTGCAGTTGCCACGCTTGCAGCTGCCACGCTTGCAGCTGCCAAGTACAGGCGAGGAAAGGCAACTTTTCCATCTTAAATAGAGCACGGATTTCAGTATGTGGGCTTCATTGGAGTTGTAGACTAGGCTACTGGCTAGGAATCGCAGCTTTTCCATCGAAGGTGCAGCACAATCCTTCGTCATTCCAATGTAACACTGAGGCACTGTTTGGACTCTACTGCGTAACCCCATTACACATTAGACGCAGTTGCATGTATATAGCTTACCGCTGCCAAGTACCAGCGAGGAAGACATCTTTTCTATCTCAAGTGCTGCAGGCTTCAGTACACCCGATAATCCGTTTAGATGGCGGCAAAGATCTGCGTTGTTCCATCTAAAACTGCAGCACAATTTTAGGCACGTTCGGTTCACTTATTCTACTTCGGCGTCGTCTTTAGGGAGCTGTTCCAGAATTTTGAAATGGCCTTGGATCATAACACATTATTTCTCACTATTTTCACGTTACATTGCAGCAATTACACTGCAGCACCTGTGCAGCACTATTTACATGTTCCACTACAGCACTATTTGCATGTTCCACTTCAGCAGCTGCGGAAAGCAGCTACACCGCTTTCACACTGTTCAAGTAGCTGGTTCAGCCGCATCAAACAAGGATGCAGTTCAACAAAATATTTGAAACTGACTATTTACAGGACAAGGGTAGGACAGCTGGAATGTAACAGTGCAATTTATGAAGTGTTAACAAGTTGTCGCAGCTGTTTTAGTACCGTCTCCGTTATCTTCTTTTTATCTCTTTCTGTTTTCTTCATGACACTTAACATACTTTTCTTCTCTCCTTCCCGTAACCTGGAAAGGAGATAAATCATGAACGTTAGCTGACTAGGAAAATGGTGGTTTCTGAATGCAAACGCCAGCGACATCCAGTTTGGTTCAGTACGCAATTTAGAAAGATGCTTTTTGAAAGCAGAAGGGGGCATGGAAAGAGTGTCTACTGGTCATTGTGCCAAACCAATGAGGAAGATGTTGATCGTTTTGCAAGCCGGTAAGAGCAAGACCAAAGGTTTCGATAGGATCTCAACGGGGACATAACGTTTTCAGAATCACAACAGATTACGTTCCAAGTGCTGTCTGCTGAGTTGTTCTCTGTTGAAACTGCGCATCCATGTGTTGAAACTTCTGACAGTGCAGCGTTGGCTCCAATGACTTTAAATTCTGAACACATCAAAAGAAAAGATACAACTTCCCCTCTTTCTTCGATGTGCGCAGACAGCATCTTAGCTTTACTAAAAATTTATAAACCTGCAAATTTGTCTCGCTTTAAATGTCAGAAGCGTGGTAGGCGGTGCGACAAGTATGGTCCGATTTTGCAGCATGGACACCATGGGTCTTGGCGCTACTCCATAGTGTTATTTTGCTCTGTTTAGTTTGATTTTCCACAAGTTAATTTTGCAGTCTGAGCGGTCTGAGCCTGAAGAGGACTTTTGCCAAGAAGGGCCGAAATATAGATCTAACAAAATTCAGTTGAAGTATCCGTTTTGCACTATCGAATTGAGATTTGTTATAATAATCCGTTCTAACACGACACCTGGATGACCGGTATGACCTCGCTGTCATTCCACAAGTTGAAGACACTCTCGAATGAAAGAAATCCTACTTTCAAAGTGATCCGTCCCGAAGAGATTTGACTTGTCATAATATTGACATCCAAGTTTCTATCACGAGTCCAGCTTTTTCAGAAATAGTGTACTGAAACTGGGATAAAAGGAGGCGTGCATTCGAATTCATCTCTAGTAATCGCAGCTAAAGGATAAAAGAGGGGAACTTTTATTTTTTTTTTAAGTAAATATGTTGAGTTTTATGCCACTGACAGAAAGGAACCCTATGGAGGAAGGGATCCTCGAAACAGGAAGTGCATATGGATTTTTATTATAAATTTTATGTAGAAGTACCTGGTTTGGCCCATGAATTTTAAAGTTAATTGCTCAAAAACGAAAAATAAAAATGGACAAGTGGGAAAGGGATTGAATATGAATTTGTAATGTAGGTTATAATCCAAATATTGAAGTTTGAATTTGAGATTTTGAAAAGTAGGTTGTTTGTAGATATCGCGGTTGCGTGTTTGTTGGAGATAGTTTGTGGCAACTGAGTACGGTTGGAGTGTATATATATAGTGGTGATGGATTACGCGTTTGGGGATAAGAGAAAAAAGAGTGTAAAAATTACTGAAGAAAATAAGATTTAGTAAAAGTTATAGGAGAAATGATTAAAAAATAAAATTTGAATTTGTAATATAAAACAGTTTAATAATAGAAATAAAGAATATAGTTTTGAAGTATAGATTTGTAGTTTTTGTTATGGAAAGAGTAGGTGACGTTCAAGAGTTTAAGAAAATATTAACGTCACTGAGTGGAGGAGGAGTCGTAGCCCAAAAATTCGAAGAAAGGCTTATTTTATAGAAAAGATGCTACGAGGGATTAAAAAAAAAAAAAAAAAAAAAAAGGAAAAAAGGAGGCTTGCATTCGAATTCATCTCTAGCAATCGCAGCTAAAGGATAAAAGGAGGCTTGCATTCGAATTCATCTCTAGTAATCGCAGCTAAAGGATAAAAGGAGGCTTGCATTCGAATTCATCTCTAGCAATCGCAGCTAAAGGATAAAAGGAGGCTTGCATTCGAATTCATCTCTAGCAATCGCAGCTAAAGGATAAAAGGAGGCTTGCATTCGAATTCATCTCTAGCAATCGCAGCTAAAGCCCCGCTAATCACAAACGGAGCGACATGCCCCACCCCCCCTAAACTTGAGTGATTCCAAGCGAGTCCGACAGCAAAATCCGGAAATTCTCAGGGAGAATTTCCCAAGAGAATCAAACAATGGTCTTCCATCAAGATTTTAACTTATCCAAATATTCGTATTCTCTTTTTCATAAGAACCCATCTTCTCCATACTAAAGTGGCATAACACGGACAACATATCATCATTCCTTTCTATCATATCCAGGTTGAATTCGCGAACTTCGTTTCTAAAAGCGAACGCAACAGCCGTGCTAACCGATGATAACCTCACCTGGAAAACAAACGACTCCAGAGCGCCCCCCCCCCATTAACCTTGATCGCATCGTGGAGGCTCGGAATCAACTTCCGTCCCACGTCGTTGCAGCCCATCAGTCGGATGATATGAAGTCATATCAGCCTCCAGAGAGGATTTCTGTTCGAAAAAGTTGTAACAGTTAACACACCTCCATCTGGGTTGATATCGGAATGACAATCTCGATGGCACTTCAAAATATCAACCTCGCCTTCGGCTCAGATAGATTATTTTCAACGACCGTCTCGTTGTTATTTTCCGATGTCAACCTCGATGTCGGAAGTTAACCTTTATTATTTATTTCTCACTTTTTTTTTCTAGTTTGATGTTCAGAATACTTAAGGCCGTCCTCACAACGCAAAATTCTACTAGGACGCGGAAAATTTAAATCTCAATCCAAACGCGGCTTTTAAAGTGGCTAACTGCCTGAACAATTGTTTTTCGTAAATCCTATCTCCAAGCATACAGTACAGATACAAGCTCACAGAAGTACCACAAATCCGACAGGGACATTCCACAATATGAAAGTCGATTATTCGTGACTAGCGAAGCAACGAAGCAACGCATTTTCATCGGGTGTTCGAGCATCTTTAAGCGAATAAGTGATGGGTAACTAGATTGTCCTATCCAAACTTTGATGATTTGGCCTGTCTTTGTTGATGGATGTATTTTATTTATGAACACAGTGTGTTTATTTGAACATTGGCACATCCAAAGCTTTTATTTATACATTTAAAGATATTAGATAAAATCAACATTTTTTATTTATTTATTATCTCTGTCTCGTGACCCTACCCCCCCCCCCCCCCCTCATCAACCTTGATTACTTACTTTTCCATCAGGATAATGCATCGCTCCGGTCCGACTCGGATATACTTCGATGTCTCTTTTCCGAAGTCTTTGAAATAATTTGTCCAGTCGCCACTGAGGAACAAGTCGAAGAGCTGACGAACATCGGCAAAGCAGAGGAGTAAGGCGCCGTCTTCAAAGCCGGGAACGGGATCGGACGCTGCGAATTCTGGAAAGATAGAATAAATGTAGAATAAATTTCGTATTTCTTTGATTCAAACTGAAGAGATGAGCGCAAAAAGGTGATAACGAGCATTTTTTGGCAAACTGAGTTAAGAGGTTGAATGCGAGCAACTCTCAGACCCCAGGAGCCATTCTCTTAAAGGACACCTGAACAATGAAACCATACTTGAACACACCATGGAGAATGCATTTACAGACATGGCCACGGAGAGCATTTTTCTCCTGAGCGTGACGTTTTCAAAATAGGGATGTTAATTTCTGGAGGTTTGCACATGCAGACTCCAAGACAAAAAGCGCAATTCATTCAAATCTTGTACAACGCTGGCTGGATCGTATTGGAATTTCTTCTAGATATACTTGTTCATTTCTAAAATTGTTCGGTACTGAAATAAGGACAGATGCAAAATGGAACAAAAATCATAGCTTGGAAACACTATTTCGTATTTGGATTTGGTTTTCTGCAGGCAATGTTAACGGAAGTCATACAGATAGGGATGATACTTGGTACTCTTCATGCAGGTGTCCTTTAATGGGTATACTATCAAGTCCCCAGATGTTCTTGAAACAAAGAACAAAGCTAAGATACTTCAAATATGCCAATTTTGTAAGAGTGTATTACTTAAATAAAGATAAGCATTGCGTGATGTAATGTGTATTGTAACCATCATGTATTTTTTTACGGCAAATTGGCTATTAAATATGTTCATTCATTCATTCATCTGGTACATGTTTTTGTGCTCTTTACCCCTGTGCTATCAGAATCTTCGCTAAACCACTCGCTTTTGAGGTACTGATAGGCTACTCAGTCGGCAAAGGTGATAGCTAGCTTTCAATATACCAACTTCCCAAACTTTAAAGGCAACTTTTATAACTCTATCTTATTTAACGTTTAACTTTTAACTTTTCGGACGCTGCAAATTCTGGAAAGAAAGAATATTCATATTTTTTTTCCAACTTATATTACTCAACACTTCAAATTTCTAACCCCATTTAACCCCATTTCTAACCCCATAGACGGTGTACATTTGAGCGACAGAACGATACAAATACCGCTTAGAATAGGGTGTGAGGCCTCTATGGCGCAGCCCATTGCATTTTGTTCAACATACTTTGTTTCTTATTTGGCTGGAATCGCACATTGTCTGCCAGCAGTGGATAAAACAGATAAATAAATAAAACGAAACTCGGATTAGAACTAAAGAACACATTTTGCTACACACTTAATCTACCTCTTGCTATTGGCTCCTTAAACTGACCTTAGCTACTTAATTGGATCTCCCTCGTGTAATAACACACAAAAATGTTCATTACGCTTGGCTGGGCCCAACGGGCCCCCCCCCCCCCCCTGGGACAAATCAACAAGGACACTTTCTGCATTTGTAGCACGTGTCTAATCTAGCTCTCACCTTTCGGCTGAATAAACTGAACAGGGTTACCCCCCTCCGCCCTTTACATAACCACAAAGTTGTCGAGTCACCTAGGGCGACAGCCAACGCAATAAAATCGGCTGAATGAGTGTCCCCCCATTTTGAAATAAATTCCAGGCCAAGTCACTCATCGATATCATCAGGCGTCTGATTCGTCAATTAAAGGACCGGTATTACCTACATTATTGCTTCTCTCTACTTCCCTAGCCGTTCTGTCCGTTCTCATTCCCAGGATTTCAAAATACTTTTATCCGTTGTGCCATCCCTAAGGTTAGGCTACTTAGGATTATTTTGGGATTTCCATGTTTACCTCTTTTCGAAGCGGACCCGCGAAGCTCATTGGTCAGAAATGCCGGTTACGCAAGTTTTTCTGTGTTTCCCGTCAAATCAAGGGGGTCAAGCAAGGCTGAAACTAGCTGGACGGGTCTGTAATTTCTGAGAAACCCAGCACATTTCACGTTTGAAACTGTTTGACTCGTATGAATCTCATCTTCATTCGCTAATTTTGTATATCCGCCAAAGGTGGCGAGTAAAAAAAATCTAATAAAATCTAATAAATAGGTCTACACCTGGCCAATAACTAGACCATATACTTTCTCAAAATCTACATTTAAATTACACTAGCCTAAATGACTACCCAATGAAAAATTTATGTCAAAATAGTAGTATGAAGTTGTACGAAAAAGTAGCATGCAGTACGAACTGATGCTACTACATGCTTCAGTGTCAAGGCTACCGTGTTACTTCATTCTACTGCATGCTACTATTAGCAAGACTGGATGCTACGGTAGCAAGACAGGATGCTACTGGATACTACTGCTTAAGATAGGCCCAGTCTGACGCATGTTAAATGATAGTAGGATATTCTTTACTATTACGTATCAATACATGCCACTTTTTCGTACAACTATCATACAACTACGCAGGCTACAGATTTTTCATCGGGTATCTACGTAAAAATTCAACCAAAATACAATCTTCAATCAGTCAACGCATTCGCATATTGGAATAGAAACTGTATCTACTGCGACTTGTAATGGTTCCTTCTGTTATATCAATAAATCAATCAATCTATCAATCGATCAAATTTAACTCCAAATAGCTTAAACATAGAAGACGTGAAAAAATATATACTCCGTCAGTTTTAGCCCAAGGTAGGTTTAAAGCACATCTCGCACTATATACGTTTATGTTCCAATATTTAAAACTATTTGAATACTGTAAGTACAACGCTTTTAACAAATTATTCAGGACTTTGGCTATTTTAGGCCTTTTCCCAGACACATTGACTTCTACCAAAAACTCGGCAAGATTGAGATAGCCTGTTTTACGCATCAGCAGCATGATACGCGAACACTCGTCGGGAGCATAATGCGCGTAGAAAATCATGACTCGCGGCAAGTGCAAAGATCAGTGGTGTCGTTAGCGGGTTTAAAATCTCGAACATATAAAATTTAGGTCTCCAGGTTTAAGAATTAATGACTGCAATTCGGAAATAGGTTCCATTGGCACTATATGTACAAAGGGTCCTTTAAAGCATTAGAAATGGCTTTTCACGATCAAATGGTCAGGAATACTGTTTTCAAAAATACTCATACTTGCTTCGTAGAATCACTGATTCTCTTGTTAGCACTTGCAGACTCCAGCCAGACGCGAAAAATACAAACAAATTTAAACAAATGCCAGAAACAGACCACACTGTAAAAAGTTTCTCCGAGTAAGGATTAAAGTTAATGCAGTATTTGCTACTGAGATTAATCTTATCTCCACTGGGATAAGATTAATCTTAATCAGAAACAATCTTATCTCATTAGAGACAAGATTAATCCCAGTAGCAAATACTGCAACATTTTTTTTACAGTACATCTGAAATAAAATAGGAAAACGAGATTTTTGGTTTTTTTTCTTGATCGGCTAGTTACCCCTCCAAGATGATGTGCGAGGGATAAATACAATTTCGGATATTTCGGTTGCACTTCCGGCAAACCGTCGTGCGTTAACACACGTCACGTGAGGACAAAAAAAACCCGAAAATCTCGTTTTTCTGTTTTATTTGAAATGAATGGTCAACTTGGCTTCAAACCTTATATTTGTGCATCTGAAAGGATGGAAATCAAGCATGGCAACGCCTTTATAGTGACTTTTTAAGACAAAACGCAAAAAAAAAAACGACTTTTGTAAAGAGAGAGATTTCAGAGCTTAGTAGACCACGTAAATCGTCACTGGGGGTGTGAAAACCGGGTCCTCGGAGGAATGAATAAACTGCCTCAATAACAAAAGCTAGAAAATTGGAAAAAAGTCTAATAAATATACACACATGCAATAGGTAACAATAGTTGCGTTTTCGCAGTTACCGTGTTATCTGATACCACGGTCAAAAGGCGTTTTTGCAGTTACCGTCTTTTCTGGCAAGGCCCTTTTCTGGCCTACCGTAGTATCTGATATTCAGATACTAATCCAGCAACAGCAACAAACTGTTGCGTTTTCGGATACCATGGTATCAGATACCACGATGACTGGCCAGATACCACGATACCCGCAAAAACACCCTTTAACCGTGGTATCAGATACCGGAAACTGCGAAAACGACTTTAGGTCGTGGTATCAGATACTGTGGTATCAGATACCATGGTATCTGCAAAAACGCAACCGATATCTTAATTAGTTGACAGAAGTTTATCAACATCATTCATCATACTACTTACGTTCACATTGCATCAGGTCAAGGTTGAGCTGCTGCAGTGCACTCTGTGAAACAGCTTTGACCTCATCTGATAGAAGTCGCTCCAAAAAATTCTTCGAGACGTGCTGACAAGCAGAAAGACAAGCCGTTTGGGCTACGTTCAGCTACAAAATGGACTCAGGTTATCAACAAGAGCTGTAAGCTCATATGGCACTTGCATGGGTCAAGATGATTTGATTGATCAAAAGTAAGTTTCGACTTTGCGGTTGCGATGCGCGCTCTAAGGGACCTGGAACTTCATTTGTAAGCAAAACCCTTGAGGCAAAACTGCTAATGGGCTAATGGGCATCACGAAAATGCATATATTGCTTAAAAGTATTTTTTTTACTTTGAGGTCAAGATTGGTACTTTAAGGAATAATCGGATTTGGGACGTAGCAATTTCTAAGCAAATGTTGTTGAGTCTCCAATATTCCAGCGAAGTTTCATCGTCCTAGCATATCTGGAAGAACCTTAACGCGCGATCACCGGAATCCCAGACCCCCCCCCCCCCTCCTCCAACTCCACCCACAATAACCGGAGCCAATCCGGTTCTGTAAATGATTAATCCAGAGCATCTGTTTGTCATTCCCACGAAGTTCGATCCAGATCACACCAGTCTAAGCGGGTCAAGTATTTTCCGCCCTCCCCCCAATTATTGCCGGATTCGGTCCGGAAATGAAAAAGGTCACAAGAGAAAAATGTCCTCTGTTTAATTATTAAATTTCACTCGAATCCGATCACCCGTTCCAAAGTTACGCATGACTCAATATTCCGGATTCCCCTCCCTCAACTCCCCCCCCCCCAAGATTATCATATCGAGGATTTTGTTTTATTCCAAGTCAGTTTGACCGGGTCCCTGATATGCCTTCCAAGTTTCGTCGTGAAAATCCCCCAAAAAACGGAATTCCGGGAAACCACCTCCTCCCCCCCCCCCTCAAGTTTCCGGATCCAGTCAAATTATGTAAAAGATTTACATGGACCAGATGTTTGTTCTTCCCAGCAAGTTTCACTCCGATACCATCATTCTAACCGTCTCCCGAGATTCCCCCCCCCCCCAGCTCCCCCGCGGTGCACGTAGCCAATCCGATTCAGCCAATGACTTACCTAGAGCATCTGTTTGTTCTTCCCACAAAGTTCCATCCCGGTCCCTCCATTCTAAACGGGTCACGTATTCCCCCCCCCCCCCCCAGTAGTTGCCGGATCCGGTCGGGCTATGAAAAAAATCATGGGAGAAATGTCCTCTGTTCAATTCTTCAATTTCACTCGAATCCGATCACCCATTCTAAAATTACGCATGACTGAAAATTTCGGATTCCCCTCCCTCCACTCCCCCCACCATTATCTGATCGACAAAATTTTTATTTTGAAGTCAGTTTGATTGGGTCCCTGATATGCCTGCCAATTTTCATCGTGAAAATCCCCAAAACCACCATCACCGGAATAAATATTCCTTCAGCCCAAGCTGACTGCGAATCATATTTGATGGTGGAAAACGGATACGTCAGCTGAATTTTATTGGAGCTATATTTCGGCCCTTCTTGGCAAGGGTCCTCTTCAGGCTCAAAACCGCTCAAGTTGGAAAGACGAACTGTGTTTCCCACAAGTTCGTCTTTCCAACTTGAGCGGTTTTGAGCCTGAAGAGGACCCTTGCCAAGAAGGGCCGAAATATAGCTCCAATAAAATTCAGCTGACGTATCCGTTTTCCACCATCAAACATCACCGGAATTCCGGGACCCCTCCCCCCCGTAAGTGTCCGGATCCAGTACAATGGTCTAAAGGACTTATCTAGAGCAGATGCTTGTTCTTCCCAGCAAGTTTCACTCCGATCCCTCCATTCTAACCGTTTCTTGAAATTTCCGGTCTCCCCCCCCCCCAACTCCCCCCTGGCTACCGAATCCGGTCAAGACTTTAAACGGGACATTACAAATATATATTCTATTCAGTTATGAAGTTTCATTACAATCCGATCATCCGTTCGAAAGTTACACACTTCTCAATTTCCCGGATTCCCCTCCCTCCACTCCCCCCACCATTATCTGATCGACCAAATTTTGTATTTTCAAGTCAGTTTGATTGGGTCCCTGATATGCCTGCCAAGTTTCATCGTGAAAATCCCCAAAACCACCATCACCGGAATTCCGGGACCCCCCCCCCCCCCCTAAGTGTCCGGATCCAGTACAATGGTCTAAAGGACTTATCTAGAGCAGATGCTTGTTCTTCTCAGCAAATTTCACTCCATCCCTTCATTCTAACCGTTTCTTGAAATTTCCGGTCTCCCCCCCCCAACTCCCCCCTGGCTACCGAATCCGGTCAAGACTTTAAACGGGACATTACAGATATATGTTCTATTCAGTTATGAAGTTTCAATACAATCCGATCATCCGTTCGAAAGTTACACACTTCTCAATTTCCCGGATTCCCCTGCCCTCCACCCCCCCCCCCCAAAGGGTCGGATCAGAAAACTGATTACTTATAACTTTGTTTGATCGGGTCTCTGATATGCCTGCCAAGTTTGATGGTCCTAGCACAACTGGAAGTACCCTAACTCGAAAAAGTGTGACAAAATGCTCTAAATTTTCAAGTTTCAAGCGCCCCCACTTCCCCGCATATGGTCGGATCGGGAAACTGATTATTTCCAGGTTAGTTTGGTCGGGTCCCTGATATTCCTGCCAAGTTTCATTGTCCTAGCTCATCTGGAAGTACCCTCACTCGAAAAAGTGTGACAAAATGCCCTAAATTTTCAAGTTTCCAGCGCCCCAACTCCCCCGCATATGGTCGGATCGGGAAACTTATTATTTCCACGTTACTTTGGTCAGGTCCCTGATAATCCTGACAAGTTTCATTGTCCTAGCTCATCTGGAAGTACCCTAACTCGAAAAAGTGTGACAAAATGCCCTAAATTTTCAAGTTTCGAGCGCCCCCACTCCCCCGCATATGGTCGGATCGGGAAACTGATTATTTCCAGGTTCGTTTGGTCGGGTCCCTGATATTCCTGCCAAGTTTCATTGTCCTAGCTCATCTAGAAGTACCCTAACTCGGAAAAAGTGACAAAATGCCCTAAATTTTCAAGTTTCCAGCGCCCCGCACTCCCCCGCATATGGTCGGATCGGGAAACTGATTATTTCCAGGTTAGTTTGGTCGGGTCCCTGATATGCCTGCCAAGTTTCATTGTCCTAGCACATCTGGAAGTACCCTAACTCGGATATGTGGGACAAAAAACTCGGACCGACCGACAGACCGACAGACCGGCAGACCGAAAGACCGACAGACGGAATTGTGATCGGTATATGGCACTTGAGCCAGAGGCTACAAGTGCCATAAAAAGGAAAGACTGAGAAAGCAAAAGAGTGAAGGGTCGCCAGAAACAGATTAAACTTGACTGAATTTGTTTATAGCCTGTCTAGGTAAAGACGGAGTATGGTAAACAAAAATGAAAAAGAAAGAAACAACAAAGCCACAACAACGAAAATAATTTAAATTCAATACACCGAAACATCATGGAGCCTTAATCTCTTTTGATGACTTACTGAGACCTGGCTGGAAGAGAGTCACTATGCTCAGCCTATTGTATAAACACAATTCTATCTCATTGTATTGTTTAGCAACGAGCTTTTTCGAAAGTTTTGTGACGAAAAATTATCGACATTTTTGCCTGCGGCGCAAAGTTTCAACATTATCTGATTTTGCGCAAAAAATCCTTATTTTAGCACAGTCAGCACAGACTAGGTTAATTTGGAAAAAAAATTCTTTCTGAGTAAGGTTTGAACATAAAGCAGCTTCGTAAGGTCTGTAATAACGGACCTGATGAGAACATCGGCATTTTTCTGTAAATTCAGAATTTTAATCTAAATGGCACTACATTTTTGGGATCCCAAAACGTGAGTGGAGGAATATCTATGACATCGCAAAATTTGTTCGTCTGTAAGCACGATAACTCTCGAAGGGAATACGATGGTAAAAACCATTTTTTCGCCGGACAAGTCGTTCGTCCGGAATCCGGTCAAAGCCGGAAAGTTTGTTAAAAGTAAAAGTTGTATTTGAAGTTGAATTAGATGTTTGATCTAGAGGTAAAAAAAACATACTGAACACGATTATGAAAACCATTTTCTCGCCGGACAAGTAGTTCGCCCGGAATCCGGCCAAAACCGGAAAATTCGTTAAAAGCAAAAATTTTATTTGAAGTTGGTTAGATGTTCAATTTAGGGTAAAGAGGCATGCTGAACATGATTATTAAAACCCTTTTCTCGCCGGACAAGTAGTTCGCCCGGAATCCGGCCAAATCCGGAAAATTTGCTAAAAGCAAAAGTCGTATGTGCAGTTGATTAGATTCCGATTTAGGGGTAATAAGAGATGCTGAATAAGTATATGACAATCTTTTTTTCACCCGGACACATAGTTCGCCCGGAATCCGAATGAAACCGGAAAATTTGTCATGAGGTAGGATAAAGCTTTATTAGAATTTGATTAGATGTTCGATATAGGGGTAAGGAAGGAGATACGCTGAACTCGTTTTTGAGCTTTGTTATTTTGTCGGATAAGTAGTTCCCGAAAGTTTCGATCAGTTTTGTCAAAACAAATATGACTTATAGGGGTAAATACACGTGCTGAATCCATATCTGAACTTGGTTTTCTCAGATGATTAGCTATTTGGCCTTAATCTGTTCCTCAATTTTTGTAGTAAAATTGCTTAAGGAGTGTGTAGAAGACAGGACTAAATTATCTGGATGAGATATTAAATTTCTGGGATCCCATCAAAACCTTTGGTCTTGCTATTTATCACGTCTAATAACTGTTTGGCACTGGGCAGGTGGCATGTTTTGAGGACCCCTAGGTTAAATAGACCCTTACCGGTAAGTTGGCGAATCCAAATGCCGAAAAAGTTGACTTCAAGAACACTCGCAGATCTGAAATAAATCCGGAAGGTTGTCCCGAGGGCTCGGAAAGCGTCCAGTCGTGTCCCGAAAGTTCGAAGAATTCCGTAATCTTGGAATGTAGCCTTTCGTAGATCTGGTTTTCAGCCTCAGACCTGAGATCTTTGAAGACGACACTGCCATGTAGTTTGACAGCCTGCGTGCCCTCTCGAATACTAAAAAGAAAAAGTTCTAGTTTTGTTACGGTGGTGCCATCTGCACACTGCATTGCTCACTTATGCCGCCGCTAGGCAGCGTTACTCCCTTTCCGTTTATAAATTAGGCGTATTCTCGCCGTTCCCCGAGGACTCCAGGAGTCCCCGCGTTTTTGTTTGTCCCGGGGACTCATTCCACGTATTCTTGCGAGTCCACACGGAAGGGGGATGCTCCGATTATCATCACCATCATCAAAAAGGACTCCCTTTCAGATTCGGAGGGGAATCAATTTTTGCTGGTGTTGGTGCAATGTAAAATTAATTAAAAACAATCAGAATAAACAAAACCAAAACTAAAGTGGATCCAGACTAATTTCGTCAACGGCATATTTTAACAAATCCATTTTGGAAGCATTCCCCGTGTTCTCGCTGTTTCTGTACGCGGAGTCCGCGTGGAGTGACTCCCTCTATTCTCGCCGTTCCCTTCGATTTCCCGAGGAGTCCTTGGGGAACGGCGAGAATACCCCTATTGCCCGTTGTCTACTCTTTATTATTTTATTTACTCATGATCACGACTCATCATGACACATGAATTATCTTCTTAGAGTGGACTGGCCTGTTAGGCCTAGTGTATGATGGGTGGTTTATAGCCTGTGAGTCCGGTATGCAAACCATAGTGTGAACTGACCTCGGGAACCCATACTATACCCGTGAAGTCTGCACGTGTAGTAGGCCATCCTGACGCCCTAGGCCCTCCGATGACTGTATCTTTGGAAATTTACCATCTTCTGTCCGGCCTACTACACCCCTCGCCATCCATCGGGCTTAGAGTGCGTCTTCACATACAAATACAGCCGTCGTAACAGTTTCAGAGGAAAATAACGGTAAAACCCTGCTCTTTGAATTCACCGTGTTTGACTCTTTCCGAGGCGGATCACGCTTCCGCCTATTTCTTTCGGGGAGCTCACTGGTCAGAAAAAAACGGTCATGGAAGTTTGTCCGTGTTTCTCATCAAAGCCAAGCGGGCCGAGTGAGACTGAAACAGTCGGGACGAGTTTAAAGTTTAACTAGAAAGGCAGCTTATTTTTTTTTATATCATTCGAATAAACTGAATTATTTTAGGTTGTTAGGTGCGATTTTTCCATGGGCCATCTTCGTTGAATTAGCCGTTGACAAAACAGGTACTTCGTCCATTTTTCAGGGTTAGTACAAAAATCAGTCTAAGCGCCGTTGGGGTGGATAAACTTTTTATAGCAAATTCGGAATATGGATGGAAACATTTGGCACGTAATCATAGAGAGATTGCAGCCTGCCCAACGAAAATGGATAGGAGTAGAAAAAGAGTAATTTAAGATTGTGAAGAACAGGGATTTCGACTTTGAGACCAAATTATCCATGTTTTATTACTATTATAACCCTATAAATAGCTGGAAACGACTCCCTGGTTTTTTCTTAATTGTATAATTACAGCTTTATAGAAAAGTTTGATCAGAAATGAGAGTTTGAAGGCTTCAAACTTTCACTACAAACACGAATCCTGCTCCCTATTGGTTGGTTTTTGAATGACGCGTTATAACCGCCCAATAGGATTTGAGAGTCCGTTTTTGTGTTCAAACTTTGAAGCCTTCAAGCTCTTACTTCCATGGAGACTCTTTTGCAAAACTGGAACTATACGATTAAGGAATAGCCAAATTAACATTTACAGCAAGTCCCTGGCTCAGAATGATGATCAAACGCCGATAATTTAATTTCAAAGTTGAGAGTCCCATATCTCCCAATGTTATTTTTTTTTGTTATGCTTCCCTGATGATGGTGTAGCAATTTCCGTTTTCGTCGGGTAGAGTTCAATCTCTCTATAGGTGGAACGGGACCTTTAACGTACAGGAAAAGGTAGTGTAAATACAAAGCAAAAGAAAAGTGTTATAGTTGTTTGTTTGTTTTTTCTTTACAGTGCCTTAGGCTAGAATTGTATTAATAATTTTTACAAACCCATCAGAATTAGTGAAGCGTCGTTTTTTATGCCACTGGCATGTCTGATGCTTTTGAGAAACTCCATGTTTAGGGATCGACTAAAACCAAGAAGGGAAGGGAACGTGAAGGCGTACTAAAACCAGGAAGGGCATAGTAAAACGAGGAAGGCTGTCGCCAGAATTCAAAACTGGATAGCCGCACCGTTCCCTTCCTCTGTTTAGTATTCTTTGAGGGGTCGGCAACTTTCCAAATTCAAAGTTCACCATCCCTTCCTCGTTTTAATATCCTGTAGTATCCGTCGTTTTAGTATCCGTCTGAACTAGAAATGAAAAGGTGAATTACAATTTTGATAGTTGCTGACCCCTCACTGAACTTAATGCCTACCCATGCCAGGATACCAAAACGAGGAAGGGATGGTGAACTTTGAGTTTGAAAAGTTGCCGACCCCTCGAAGAATACTAAACAGAGGAAGGAACGGTGCAGCGTTCCATTTTTCGCAGCCTTGAATTCCTTCCTCGTTTTAGTATGCCTTCCTGCTTTTCTCGCGTTCCCTTCCCTTCCTGGTTTTAGTCGATCCCCCATGTTTATTCATATTTGCTATTAAAATTGTACCTTACCTTACCTTTTAAAAGGCTTTCGCCTCTAAATAACTCCGAGACATTTCGAGTAGTCGAACTGATTAGATTTAGAAATTCCGTCAATAATGCACTTGAAACTATTGATCGATTCAGCGTTAGCGGCATTAACCGTTACCGCAACAAGGACTCACTTGTTCAAATCCTGTATGTAGGTCTCCAGCGTCTGCATCGATTCCTCAATGTGAACGATGTTGATTGACAATTGGATAACTTGAAGGATGGACAGTGATGTCTTCTTAATCAAGGCGAAGAAACAACCAGATAGGGATCGGTTTATCAGTTGAGTTACAGCCTTGGACAAAACTTCAGCCAGCTCTCGACGGCTAAAAAACAACAACATGGCGATGAAGTAGAGAGAAGAAGATATGTAAATACTCCTGCACTTCGAATGAAATCAATTGTTCAAAAAACCTGCAATGGAGAAAGCTGAATATTTTTTCTTGTTGTCATAAACGTAATAGTATCGGTCAACAAGCCCAGATAGCTAAAAAGAAATAACAGTGTATACAATTGTGGCAAAATATTGCAGAGGGTGGAATCCGACGCTAAAGGGATTTGAAATCGAATCGAGAGATCAAAATAGCTGGGTTAAATAATCAAAGGTGACAGAAAAGCATTCGTCATCCCCAAGGCAAATAATAATAATAATAATCTTTATTCGTTCCCTTTATCACAATGCAATAACATGGGTATCGTCAAACAAGAACATGGGCATCGCCAAACAAGTAAGAAGAGAAAAACACCAAAAGACACAACATTAAGAACACACATGATGAGCTATCACCTCGATTTGAGGATATTGTCGTTGTAGTGCTTCACATAGTATGGCACGAAGGAGTTTAAAAAACCTTGTCGTCGAGTGTGTAGGCGGGAATTCTAACAGTTCGTTCCCCTTGGTAGATAGGTAGACTTGGTAGATATAGCAGGTCATTTTATACAGGTCAGATAAATTATGTTACATTATTTTTGTTAGATTTATAGCGTACGTAGTTGTTGTTAGTATAGTAAAATTTTTAAGAAGCATTGCACGTTCGAATTTTTGTTTTCCACAGGCTTGTATAATGTATTTGTGTTTTTGTGTAAAATTAAAAAAACTTGAACTTCAACTAGAACTTGAACTTTCAGAGTTGCCAACCTCGTCTTGTGTGCGTGGGTTACTGAAGTAAACTGAAGCAGGATATCTCGGTTCGTTGGGGACTTCAGGATGTCAGCTCCTAACTTCATTAACGTTTCATGGCTCCTTTCATCCAGGGTTGGGAGCTTGAGTTCGCTCAAGTTCGCGATGGAGTGGTGATGGTTTCCAATAGTTACGTTTTTGCAGATACCATGGTATCTGATACCACGGTCTAAAGTCGTTTTTGCAGTTATCGTAGTATCTGATACCACGGTCAAAAGGCGTTTTTGCAGTTATCGTGGTATCTGACCAGTTATCGTGGTATCAGATATTCAGATACCAAGGTCCGACCGTGGAAACTATGGTCGTGGTATCTGGAAAAGTCATCTCACTTTCATCAATTTGATGGGAAAGAAGTTTGGCACTTAGTGATGTGACTGAATATCAGTTTTTTTGGGATGACTTCGAAAAGCGCAATTTCGGCAATTGTCGTTTTTACAGAGCAACCGTATATCAGATACCACGGTTACTGCAAAAACGACTAATTGCAGATCCAGTTACCGTGGTAACAGATATCATGGTATCTGCAAAACGCAACTAGTGTGTTTAAAAACTGTGAAAACGAGAACTGAAACGTTTACGGCTCTTCGCTAGGCAAACGGAGATTCTTCATCGGCGCGAAGAGTTAATCATCAAGAGTACTGCCATTTAGACCATACAGGCGGTTGTTGTGTGTTTTACTGCCTGTCTACTAGGTGTCTGTATCTGTCATGTCTGTCATGTCGGTGTCCATGGGCTTAAAAGTTAAATAGAATAACAAATACATCGTGATGTACGAAGATGGATTACCTTAGGCTGAGATCTTGCACAAACTGCCGACAGTCCAGTACATAATCTTTCAGCAGATGATAGATTTTCGGTACCATGGCGGAGAAAGGGTATTTTTTCGGGTAGGTCAGTGGTTCCTCGGGTGCGTGGAAGGAGCCAATCAGCTTCTTTTCTTGATCCAACGTAGCAATCTGAAATCAGATATATCTCACATTGATTCCTTATGACACATTTCTATGTAGAATATACAATCAAGGATCTGACGAAAATGAACCAGGGTTAATGAGTAAAGATGTTCAGAATGCAGGCGTTGAGCATGCAGCGACGAATTTTGCGGCGTTGCCGACTAAGCCAAGTACTAAAAATGAAAAATTGTCTGTTCCCTGTGGCTTTTTACCGCCTCTACACTGTAAAAAGTTTCTCCGAGTAAGGATTAAAGTTAACTGCAGTATTTGCTACTGGGATTAATCTTATCTCTACAGAGATAAGGTTAATCCGAATTAGAGCTAAGATTATCTTTTAGCGACAAGATTAATCCCAGTAGTAAATACTGCAAGATCTTTTTTTACAGAGTAGGTAGTGTAGGATATGACATTTTTACGGTGCAAAACGGATACGTCAGCTACGTATTATTAGAGCCCTTCTTGGCAAGGGTCCTCTCCAGGCTCAAGCTGGTAAGTGAACTGCGAATCATATTTTGACGAGCAAAACGGATACCCTTGCCAAGAAGGGATACCCTTCTTGGATACCCTTATATAGCTATAATAAAATGTAGCTGACGTATCCGTTTTGCACCGTCAAAATATGATTCGCAGTCAGCTCGGGCTGAATGAATATCTACTTTAGGACATGTCAACGTAAAGTCTAGTTTATGGCCAAAATAACAAAGATAACAAAGGTAAAAAAGGAAGGTAACAAAGGAATAACAAAGGTAAGTCAACCTAAAACTTTCAACAAGATATAGAAAATGGTCGATGACAAATAATACCAAATAAACACGACTAGAACTATTAAACGAATGAATAAAGTACGTCACAAACGAGTTTACATATCTTTCGATTGCATCTACTTGATAATTCGTTAATTTAACTTTGTTTGAATGGGTTTGAGTACGAGTGTTGGGCATGTTTTTATTTATACTCAGGCAATACTGATCTGTGAAGTTCTGTGAATCCAAGACTTGAAAGACTCTCTCATAACTAACGTACGCTGGGCAATCTTAACGGCTATTTTCTGAATTCTGTGTCCATATTTCATGCACAAAAGATCAAAGATAAAGATCGGATTTCTGTTCCCACACCTATGAGTCCCAAAATCATCAGCTACACATAAGATGCGTGCTAGAAAATTTTGGAAAAAATACTCGGATTCTGTGGTGAAAGTACAGATACGAAAATCATGAGATTTCCGAAAATTCGTGAGAAAAGATTGGATTTCAGCAACCAATGAGAACAAAAGTTCGTGACTTCGAAATTTTAACATTTTGTGACCAGAAATGGGGGTTAAGATCCATGCGACAGACGCACAGTTTAATATTTTTGGATTACATTCATCGACGCTTGAAGGAAGGGGGAGGGACAGGAGGGCACTGATTGTCGTGGGGAAAAGCCTGCGGCTGACTTAATTTCTATGTCTAGGGTAAAGAGGCTGTGGCTCGAAAAGGTGTTTCCAGGATCGCTTGAGTGGCCCACAAGTACGTTTCCGCGACCAAACACGGATTTGTGGCTCGGACCGTAGCTCAAAGTTTACAAAAAGCTCTCGAGGTGATTCTTTATTTATGGCTTGACATTTCGAGGGAAATTGAAATTAGCGGCAAATTTAAGTCAAAAGATAAATGAACTATATTTTTTTGAAGTGGCTATATAGAGGCAAAATTCAGGATCTTTCTAGTACAGAATGGTTTACTGACTTCATCAGGATTTCCTTTTATTTTCACACATATGAAATACTGCAACAAAGACAGAAAAAAGGCGTTTCAGTGAGCATCAAAAGGAAGTTCTAAAATAGAATGATTGTTAATTTTGTTTATTCTCCGTCACATTTTTCGTATATTCTTATAGTCTACTAGGCCTAAGACATCGTCTTATTTTTCATTAATTTTAAAAAACAAAAATAGAAAAACGAGATTTTCGGGTTGTTTTCTTGATCAGCTAGATCAAGAAAAAAAAACGAAAATATATATATTTTTTTTGTTTTTGCAATGAATGGTCAGCTCTTTTCAACAAAAACTGATTTTATGTTGAAAAATTTGGATTCCCCAGGGAAGTGGTTGAATTTGATTGCAATAGATTTTAAAAAAGCTTTTGATTTAGTTGATCATAATATTTTATTGGAAAAACTGAAAGAGAAAAATATTCCGGATTTCATTATAAAAATTGTGCGTGGTTTTCTAACGGAAAGGCAGCAAGTTGTAAAATATAATGGCCTTCTTTCATCTACTAGTGCTATATAATTTATCCTCTTCTAAAAAAGAAAGACCTTCTTTCTCTCCGAAAAAGTTATTTTCGCTACTGTAAATTCCTTCTTTACCTCCCCCCTTGGCATCGGAATAGAGTAATTATTCGCAAGTTCGGTGAGATATTTCGGATATTTCGGAGAAATTACTACTGCTACACAGGAAGCTGTCGGGTTCAGCATACTCTCGGTTTTCACCACACCACCCCCTTACCCCCCTGTTTATGTGCTAGTGTTTTTGTATGTATAGTTATTTTAGTATTTTCTTCCTTTCCTTTTCTTTATTGTCCTCCACTTGTTTTTCCTCTGGAATTTGTGGGTAAGAAATAAATTATTATTATTATTATTATACTGTGGTGTCCCACAAATTACCGTGTTGGGACCTCTTTGTTTTTTTATTATGATAAATGATATTGCTATTGATGCTGATGAGAGATGGAAGTACGTGGACGATTTGTCGCTTGTGGAAGTACTGCATCTATCTTTTAAAAGCCAAGCAATGACAATAGTCCAGGATGTAGCAACGGAAGCGAAAAATTCAAATATGATTGTAAATACGGAAAAAACAACGGTTTTGACCTTTTCTTTTTTATCGGATGAGCCAAGTTTCCACCCTGAGTTGGATGATGGCCTCCTCTCGGAGGAAATTAATCTCCTTGGAGTGGTTGTTTCGTCTGATCTTTCGTGGAAAAAAAACACTGATAGCATGATTAGAAAAGCTAATGCGTCTATTGTTATGTTGAAAACACTAACTAAATTTAAGGTCCCTGAAAAAAATATGTTGCGTCTGTATTGTACGTTTGTTCGTTCTGTTGTGGAGTATACTTGTCCGGTTTGGCACTATGGTATTACGAAGGATGAATCTGATCGTATAGAGAATATTCAGAAACGTGCCCTAAGAATTGTGCACAGGGGCCCTAAAATCCCGTACTCTGGCCTTCTTTCTTTATTTGGACTGGATGCACTGTCTAATAGGAGGCAGAAGTTGTGTCAAAATTTTGGACTAAAACTCCTTGAACACCCAACTCTCCGATCCCTTTTACCCCCTGATTTTGAGGTTGAACGCCCAAGGCCACCAAGGCAAGTATCCACCAAAGTCCCGAAGCTCATGCCGATCGCATGTAACCTGGAAAGATATTGTAATAGCTTCATTCCGAAATTTGTGGATTTTTTTAATAATGTTGTTTTGTCTTAGTTATTTTGTGAGAATTCTTTTTTCGGGTGTTGACTTCAATGGTTTACCTTTAATTTTGATTACGAATTTGATTTCAACAATTGTTGTATATATTACATGACAAAGGTCAAACAATTTGGTTGGACAACCACGAAATTTTTTACCTGAATTATACAATAAATCAAATCAAATCAACCAAAACCTTATATTAATTTTACAGTGATAGTAATCGCGAATTTGGTTCTTCAACCACGATAGCGGATTAGAAAAACAAACTTTCTATCCATCTACATTCATCCATTGGACATTTGTGAGTCTGTCGCAAATACTTTATAAATGGAAGCACCTGCTCCATTTGTCAAAATTATGTCATAACCATACATTGACGGAGAAGTTCAAATTTCAAGATGCAAGCGTGACCCTTTTTGATGTTTCGTCGTCGCTTTAAAAAATCACGGACAAATGGGTCCAACCAGCACATGACGTTATCCACTGCTTCCTCGTCGAAGATTGAAAACTAGCGTCTTTTTTTGTCTTTTAAGTGTTTTCTCTTTCCTTCACTTACTCCGGTTTTTAAAAATGGCGGGTTACAAATAAATTCCTTACTTTCTATGGAGACAGAAGTAATGATTTTGAAAAATATGTCGGAAACAAATTTGGCGCAGAAAATAAATTTTAGAACTTCAAAATTTTTACCTCCATTGGCTGATAATTGTCTTCGTCAAACAAGGCTCGAAGCTTTTGGGTACATCTCTGCATAGCAATCTCGTAGTAGAGGTCCGAAGCATTGCGAAGAACTGCTCTGAGTTCCGAAATGTCGAAGCCATATTGCTAAAAAGACAAGGATGGGTCAGTAAAGCCACGTTCGCAGTCCAACAAAATTTCGCATGCCAAAATACGCAAGCTAAATTCGATTCACTGGAGAAATCTGCGTGCGATTCGTCAGAATATCGGAGTGAAGGGAAATTCACACCCGACTGACCCGGACTGTCGAACAAATGCAATCGAACCTGATAGCAGGTTCGTTTCTTTCAGTCCAGCAACAGCCTGACGAGGCCCCTTGCTAAGAAGGATCGAAATATCGCTGACTAACCCTAGATTCACACAGACGTTCACACTGAGGCGATATCGGTCATCGCCGAGATTTTCGTCGACAAAATCGGCGATTTCTGTTGCTTCATCAGGCGATTTTCAATGTTGGGAAAATTCAACTTTAATCGGGCGACAGTACGATTTTATGCACGCAACAGCAACATGGACAGTCGTCCATGTTGTCGTCCTTTTGATGATTCACTTTTAGAAAAATTAATTGTTGCTGTTCAGTTCTACCCCATTTTGTATGAAAAGCGAGAAAAGGGACATAAGAACTCTTTGCTATTATTGAAAGCCTGGGAAAATGTGTCCGAACCTATGTAGATCTCTGTACTGTTCAAGTTTCGACTGTTCTCTAAAAAGCATACTGAACGTCTATTCCTTCGCCGTGTAGCAAGCAGTGACAAAAGCAAAACACCATCATCATCCATGTCTCCTGTCACGTGGCTGTAATCTCAAATCTTTCGCGTTAAATTCTGTTGCCGACGAAAATTCAGTGTGAACATCCAGGCGATAAAAATCTTCTTCGCTGCGATTGAAAAATCTCGTTCATCGACGCTATTTGCTCTGTGTGAACCTAGTGTAACATCGTAGCAGACTTTCCGTTTTTACCAACTGTTTAATACTACTAGTTGCGTCTTTGCAGATACCACGGTATCTGATACCACGGTCTAAAGTGTTTTTTGCAGTTATCGTAGTATCTGATACCACGGTCAAAAGGCGTTTTTGCGGTTATCGTGATATCTGGCCAGTTATCGTGGTATTTGATATTCAGATACCACGGTCCGACCGTGGTAACTGATCGTAGTTACTGAAAAAGTCATTTCACTTTCATCAATTTTTGTCAAATTGGTGGGAAAGAAGTTTGGCACTTAGTGATGTGACTGAATATCAGTTTTTCTTTTGGGATGACTTCGAAAAGCGCAATTTCGACAATTGCTGAGCCAGATACCACGATAAAAGTAAAGACGGCTAATTACAGATCCAGTTACCATGGTAACAAATACCATGGTATCTGCAAAAACGCAACTACTGTTTTATTTACTTACTTTCATTGTAGTGCAAAACGCAACCAGCAGTCCTTTGATACGAACCAGACGATCGGGGTTGGTCGCAACATCCTAGAAAATTCAGAAAACAAGAAAAGACTTCGATCGAGAACGTTGATTTGTTTCAACCGCTGAGGGATGTGGGGGCAATTTGACCGTCGGCAAAAAGGAACTTGTGTTTTGTTTTTACTTTTTCTGTTCCAATCGGCGGGGTCCACCATGGTCTACGGGCGCGACATTTAGTTAGTGTGTCGACAGAGAGCATGTGTCATATTATCGGCACTATACTATATCCGTGGTTCCTGTTGCATCCTCTGTGTCGACAGACTTCTTCTTGACTTTCCTAAACGAGGTTCAGGAGAAGCAGCTGGAAAATGTTCTTCGATGTGTAGTAAATAAATACGAAAAGCAACGCCAGTACGGTACTTAGTATTTAACTAGTATTTACGAGATGTTTTATTGCTGACATGAGAAACGGAAGATAAAATTACCACGCCAAAAACATGAACAATGCACCCCTCAACGTTTGAAACCCTGGTCTTAGACCCGAGTGGCAATGTTTGTACAACAGAATCGTCCACACCCCCCCCCCCCTCAAACCCACGAACCCTCAGTAAATCCCTGACCCTTGCCCTCCTCTAGCGCAGGTAGGCCACGCCAAAAATGGCAAATTTAAGTCCGCCTCAATCTCTGAACCTATTTACGCATTGGTCCTGGACCTCCGTGCACAGGAAGGACTTCGCATGGCATGACCGTCCCCTAACACAATCCACGAGCCCTAGATTGTAGTCCTTGGTCCCGTGCGGCAAAGGAAGGTCTTCGGTCCCCCTCCTCTCAACGCTTAAATGCTGTTTACGCCCCTGTTCCTGACCTCTTTGACACAGGAGGGACTTCGCCCAACTTGATTCTCTCACCTTCCTCAACTCATGAGCCTACGGTTAAGCCCCTGGCCATTCCTCCGTTGGCAAAGGGAGTGGGGGGGGGGCTTCGGCATAACAAACTCGTCTCATTCTTAACTCTCAGGTCTTAGTTCTGCCCTTAACCCTGGGCCTCCGCAGTAGGGGAGGGGTCTAAGGAAACGAAGAAAGGTCGCTCACCACTTGACTGTTGACCGACGCATTAAACTGTTTTACAGCTAACATCCATAGCTCCGTGTAAAAAGAAGTCGTAACTAGCGAGGGGACTGTTCGTCTCAAATGGTCTTCGGTGACGAAAAAGCCGACGATTTCATGACAGTAATCTTCATAGTTCTCGAACTTGTCATGCTGGAAAAGCAATAATAAAACATGTCTTCTCTGAGCTAGGCATCCTTCGTGTTCGCGACGAAAAACGAAAAACCGTCCAACACAGTTCTGTAATACTTGGGTTTTAGTTGGTTTGGTTGTAGGATCGTAGGATGGTTCTTCGATTAGGCCTGGTTAGTTGTTGTTGCTGACTTGTAAGTTTGGTTTAAAAAGATTTATTTATTTCTACCACTACTTTTCCAATAAAATTCACTTCTCTTCGATGTTTCCATTAATTCCCCACCCTCAGTGAAACGAAGATTTTGGGACACGTGGTCGAAGAGGTGGTTTCTTGCAGGTTTTTGGAATGTCATCTTGATTTTAATTGTTGCAACGTCTGCGAGAACAGCTTAGAAGCATCGAAAAGGTTAACCTTGCCAGGGATATAAATCCGGATTCAAATCTAGGAGTCTGGCTGGATTCGAATCCGGAATCGAATCTTCAGCTTGTCAGGTTGGATTCGGATTCGGACTCGGATTTCTAACCCTGAATCGTACGAATCTGCTCTCAATTTCTAATCTTTTCCCAGTTTTTGCACACTATGCTTAATGTATTGCTTAACGAACGCCGAACCCATTCCTGGTTGCCGAGAGGAAAACCGTACTATAACAACCACACGTGAAAACCTAGAAATATGGTTTACATCGCCCAATTGACTAGGCATCAGTGCTTTTTTCTCACCTCTGATTTTAGGCATCAGTGCTTTTTACTCACCTCTGATTTTTAATCTATAACCTATGTACATGATTTGATTTTTGTTAAGGTTGGATTCGAATCCGGATTCGATTCCTCGATCAGCACGAAATTGTAGATCCGGATTCGGATTCTACCTAGCCCTGGATTCGGATTCGGGTTCAAATCGTTTTACGATCGGATTCGCCCATCTCTGAGACTTCCTAGAACAAAGCTCCGAACGTCAAAATTTGTCAAAAGGAAGGATGGCTATTTTATTACCCGATTCTTGGAGACGCCAAATACGGGATACTCGTCAATCAATACGAACACACGCTGAAGAAAGGAAGAACAACTGCACCAAAACCCGGCTCCACTCTCTCGACTGGTAGGGAGAAGAAAATTAGAACAGGGGTCCTAGTCCTGCCACTTACGCACTTTTAGGTAATGGTACTGCTTGTACAACGAAACACTGTGAAAGCTTCACCCTTGGCCTAAAACTTTCAATGAAATATTTTACAAATGGCAAGTTTACTGATCAATCGTCTAACAACATATGAATCAAAAGTACGAAAATTAACACAGTTCTCCGGTTCTCTGAATGAGAATCCTCAATCAATCAGGAGCCAGATGACGTATGGTGCGAGGGGTTGGCTACCCCATCATGCACTACTAGCGCTGCAACTCCAGATTTTCAACCAAAGAGCGGCCCGCCAATCGCGGACCAGGCGCCAACTCCCGGAAGTTCTTTTGTTTTCCAGAAAGATACTGGGCTCACGGGCTATCCAAAAATATATAATGACTGAACAGAGGATAAAAAGGGAAAATGGCTGACCACTCACCGCGTTCGTAGAATGCTGGAGCGTCAGCTTAATTTGCTGGAAACGCTGCTTCCTATAGTACTCCCCGAACGAATTGACTGAATCCTGAAAAAGAAAAAGCTGAAGAAGACCAGCCCCGACTCTCTCAACTCTGTATGAAGTTCCGTACATCTATGTGAATGGATGGTAAGGATGATGAAGGAAAGGATGAATGTTGTGAAACCTCTGTATAAATCCGGACCCCGTAACGTTCTCAGCAATTACCGGCCAATTTCAAACACGTCCATTTTTCTCGGTTAATGGAAAAGATTCTTGTGAATCGAGTACAGCAGTATTTTGAAGTGAATGAGTTGTGGAGCAACGCACAGCATGGGTTTCGCAAACGAAGATCGTGTAATACTCAGCTACTGGAAGTGATTAAAGATTTTCAGAATTTTGGAGATATAGGACAATTGTTTGATTGTGTATTCGATAAAGTTTCCATTAGTGTTCTAATCGAGAAGTGTAAAAAGTACGGCATTGGCTCCCGCGTTATCACGTGGGTCGAAAGCTACTTGACTGGTCGTTGCCAGCAAGTGCAAGTTGGTAATTGTCTATCGTCGGATGTCGCTGTCACAAGTGGGGTTCCTCAGGGTAGTTGTTTAGGCCCGATTTTGTTCTGTATCCTTATAAACGACTTACCAAGTGTAATCAAGAATGCCTCCATAAAAATGTTCGCGGACGATGTTAAACTGTACCGCCCGATTCGTTGCCCTGTAGATGTAGCACTACTTCAAGAAGATCTGAATTCTTTACTAGTTTGGTGTAACAAAAACTCAATGGTAATTAACAGTGACAAGTGCGTAGTTTTGCATTACCTTCAAAAACAGTCAGTGAGTTACAATTATTTTATTGCTGGTAATATTTTGAAGTCGAAGGAGTCAGTCAAAGACCTTGGTGTTGTTTTCGACACAGAATTGAAGTTTGATAAGCATGCTAGTATTGCTTCAAGGAACGCTAATCACCGTCTACTGATGATAAAGCGGAGTTTCTCTAAGTTTAATACAAGGAATTTTGTGACATTGTATAAGACAATGGTGCGACCATTAGTCGAGTATAACTCTTCAGTTAGGAATCCCATAAACAAAACAGACCGGTCCCGAGTAGAGAGGGTTCAGCGCCGGGCCACAAAATTCATTCCATACCTACGGTACTCTACCTACGATTACAGAATGAGACATCTTAATCTACCCTCATTGGAGTTCCGTCGGGATCGTAACGACATTCTGAACACTTACAGAATTCTCCACTCGGTGGATAATTTGGACAAAAAACAGTTTTTCGAGTTTAGTTCATATCAGTCAACCCGCCAACATTCTTTGAGGTTATACCCACCAAAAATAAACCGGAAAATTGGTCAACGTTCATTCTGTTACCGTGCATGCCAGGCATGGAATGGTTTGTCTGAGGAGACCGTGTCCCAACCAAATCTACTTTCATTCAAACAACATCTTGCTGGTGCAACGTTCAACAATAGCGCGTATGTGAACCCTTTTTAGTTTATATTTGTTGTATTTTTATAAGTGTATAGTGCAGTGTTGAAAATGTAGTAAAAGTTTATGTGCTTGTAGAGAGAGAAGCTTCGGCTTATCGTCTTTTTCTATTAATAAATAAATAAATAAATAACTGCGAAATAACCTGGACGTTACTTGAGGCTTCCGATGGAGCAAATAGCGAATATTTTTAGAATAGGAGGAGTGTGTTAGTTAGTGAGTTTATTTATACAATTTTTGTTGCCATATGGTCCACGGGCTTTTTTGGGTAATATATTCTATTTTATTCTATAATCCAAAACACATTCCACCGCGATATCCTCCCCTTGGTTTCTCACCTCCCGAATTCGTCTTCCTCGTCAAGCTGCCGAGCCTTTATCTCCTTTAAAACCGGTGGTCACTTTGTGAACAAGGTATGCTCAGAGTTTCGCCCCCTCGTCTGTTCTTTTACACAACTCGGAGCGCATTTGAACATTCATTTTTATATCTTTACATTTTATTAGTTGTCCCTGCTACTGACCATATCTGTGATAAGACATCGGGATAAATGCCGCAAAGTTGTATATACATGTAGATTTTGTTATCGCGGCTTATCCGTTCTGTGTTTTAAAACTATATGAATTGAACTGAAAATCACCTATGTGTTTGAAATAGGCGTTGGATTGAATCCGCCGTAACGTTGTCAGATTTTCATACCGAAATACCCAGAAAAAGGAAAACACAAAGAAGCACGACGGCGGACGGAAACGAGTTAAGTTCATTTTTATAGGAAGGGAGGAAAAGAGGAAGCAGCAGCGAGAAAATCCTGGCCCGAATATCAGCTGCTAACGGCGTTTTCGCTCAGCTAAAAAAGGGTCTGTGGAATCGTAGAGGCATCAGTGGAAACACAAACGTTAGAGTTTACGCTGCCATGGTCAGATCCACCCTTCTTTACGGGTCCGAAACATGGCCAATAAAAGCTACCGAGGCCCAATCCCTTAATGTGTTCGACCATGGATGCCTCCGAAAAATCCTGGGAGTGACACTCCGAGACCGTCTCAGTAACAACGAAATAAGGAGACGGTCCTCCCAAAAATACGATGCAGCCTCTTTAGCGAAGAAACGCCGATTGTCCTGGTTCGGCCACGTGAGCAGAAGAGAAGACTCCACCCTGGCGAAGAAAGCTCTGCTCGCCATCCCCATGCCCGGTTGGAAGAAACTCCGGGGAGGTCAGCGTAAAACGTGGCTGAGCACCCTCAAGGAAGACCTCGAGCCCATCGGAGGCTTCCGCCGGCATGGGAGGAGATGGGATCCCTACTGGCTTCAAATCTCGATGCCATTCATAGAAGACCGAGATTCATGGCATGCCTTGGTCCGTCAGCTGCTGTCGCCAGGGAGAGCTGCACAGCTTGCGTCCTGACACAAGTACAAGTAAGTAAGTACATTTTTATAAAATACAAAAAAATGAACAAAATAAATGTCAACCCCTACAAAGCTCCAGGGCTCGTTACACAAGGGTGAAAGAAGGAAAAGAAGGAGGTGCTAGAAGCTGCTAGGAATGGGTGCTATTCCAGGATCCACAGAACAGCCGAGGGACGTAATTGAGGGGGGTGGGTTGCCCCCCCCCCCTAACATGTCTTTGAAATAGGCGATGGACTGAAACATGGTCTGAAAAGACCGGCAAGATTTTGCCCGAAACAAGCTTTTGCCGGCGCGAAGCGTTGGCAAAAGTATACCAACATTTTGTGTAGCCACGGTTGTGTACAGAAATCAGCTCCTGACAAAAGCTTGTTCTGCCAACTCTGTTTTAATTTGTGTATTATGCTTCGAAATTCAGCTGTATAACTGTTTGACAAGACGAAGATACGATGAAATTACTAGATTCAAAAATGTCCAATTTTATCATATTCAGTTTTAGAAGATCAAGACTAAATGGGAATAAAAAGAGAAAACCCGGATTGGCTCCGTGCAAACTGGGAAAAGTAAAAATTAAGGAGAACGAACCAAACCATTTACCAGCTTTTTAAAGATGTGAATGGCTTTGTAGACAGGCACAAAGCTAATATATTTCTCCGGACTGACTTCGACATTCTCCTGACTCTCCTCTCCAAACGGGTTGTCGTCACTCGACATCTCTTGGACGGTCTGAAGAGAAACAAAACATCACCTGGCTATAAGACTATAGGAAGGACTCTCGGCTAAACATTATCTCTCTAAGGGCTCTCCCCTTCCTCATTTTTGCAGGGTTATAAAGTTGGTCTCCTAGGAATTTTTATCGCTCTTGGTAAAGGCCAGCGGTAGAGGTTTCTCCACCGTAAATTCCTCAGTTTTAAGATACTATGCTCCGCCACTGCTTCTCTAAGTTCCTGGGGTTATTGACAGTAAAATTATCCGAACGACTTGACCACTCATTCCTCAAAAAAGCCGACAGTCAGATATGGGGTCGTAAAATGTTCCCAAAATCTGTTCAGGCCTGCCTGAAAGCAAGGGTCATGTACACACTTGCAACTTACTACTACACCGCTACAAACTAAGTACGATTACATATGTACGATAATGCACGTTCGTTCGCCGTGATACTGATATGCCTTTCCTCAGCCCTACGAGAGACAATATGCTACGAAGATCCCTAACATGGGCATGATAAATCAAGCTTAAATATAATATTTTAATCGATATAATGTGTATTAATAGCTTTGGATGTATCAATGTTTTTTGTTCAATATTTTTGCGTCGCCGACCAACTTGGTTGGGTCATCGCTCGCAGAAACGTTACTGCCTTAGCGAGTCACTAGTTGTCCATCCGTGGCCGACTGGGTTGGCGCGTCGAACCGCCAAGCGAAGGGTCGCTGGTTCGAGTCTCGGTGGAGGTCGGTGACGTTTCCACACAGGACAAGCCAAAGGTCCACACATCTTCTAATGGGTACCTGGACAAATCTAGGGAAAAGCACATGAAGCGTCGGATGACTTACCCTCAACCATGCATCGCCAGGGTCAAGTCATTTTTGCAGTTACTCTGGTACCTGACGCCACGGTCAAAAGCTGTTTTTGCCTTTATCCTCACCTTTTCCACAGCAGCTTTTCCGACCTTCGATGAGTACACCCTCGCCTCCTCAAGAAAGAGCCTCAAGTCCTCCAGGCTTCCATCCTTGATTTTCTCAACCAACTGGGGCAGCCCTTGTTTTAACTTCTGTGCAAATGAGAGGTTGATCAGTGGGGGAAGAATTCGTTCTCTCAATTCGTCGATTCGACCAAGTGCCATGAAGTAGCTATAAATGGAAATCATTAACTGTCAGTCGAAAGCCTACAACGAATCAATCTAAAGCTTATTTGATATTTTCTTGTTCGCGCTTAACGACTCCACACACACTTGTCTCTTTCTGAAGAAACGTTGACCACCACGCTTCTCTTCTATTATTAAGGCTGGAGACACGCCATGTCGGCCAGAACTCCTTGGGCTCAGTGTGTCATTGACGGGCCATTTTAAGACGATACCAGAGATGGGCGAATCCGAATCCAGATTCGAATCCCGGATTCGTCCTTTTGGCCGGATTCGAATCTTCTGTTTGTCAGGCTGGATTCGGATTCGGACCCGGATTCCAAACCTTCATCTTACGAATCCGCTCAAATTCCTAGTCTACATCCTTCCAGTTTTCATCTCCCAAGTTTTACAGTGGGCTAATGCAATCCTGCTTTTTGGTCTGCATCGCCATCCATCCTCAGTAGTATATCAAGTTATCCGACTACCTTACATATCAGTGGTTTCTGTCGCTTCTGATTTTTAACCTATAACCTACGTCTATGATTTGATTTTTCTTAATGTCGGATTCGTACCTAGCCCTGGATTCGGATTCGAATCCTTTCATGGTCAGATTCGCCCATCTCTGGACGATACGTGAACTCTTTATTCAAATTTCACAGACACAATTAAACAAATTTGATGGATTATAAGTGATAAGTTTTTCGTAGAACCGTACAAACTAAATTTATTTTAATCTCTCAAGTCATGATCGACGTATTTAGGGCCAATTCATAATAATGTACTTTATTCCCTTAATAGCTTGTAGTCTACATGCTAGCATCGGATCGTCATTTCACAATTACAATGACATGACACACTTACATAAATAACATTTCATCTATACGTACAACTTATGAATACCCTTCAACTTAAAGGAGTTATATCATAAGCATTCTAACACTTGCAATGTCTAGAACCCCCCACCCAAGACCCGAGATGAAGCCACGACTCAATCCGACAGCTGGGTCATCTAGCGGCGCGGGTCGGAAGCCCCCGACATGGGGAGGCTGAGATCATAGTTTGACTATGGATCTAACAAAACATTTTTATTATGAAAAATTTGTAGAAAAATCAATCTAATTCTTTTTATTATCGATTTCTTTAAGTATTTTGTTTTCTGTTTTTTTTTCTTGTTAATTCCCGTAAGTCCAACGAATTAAGGATGTAAACTAGATCACAATAAACAAACGCCGTAAATTATACTAAATTCGTTATAGTGATTTCTTGAAGATTCTGCAACTGAGCTAAATAATATTCAGCTTCCTATACCAAAAAATGCCAAACTGGCCGATGATTTCTTCTTCCGACATATCTAAACGTCCACAGGATGATATACTTAGTTGTTTTAATCCTCTTACATGCCACTCGATGTTCTCGAAGGTTCTAGTAATCTTTTACCCAGCGTCAGGAGATCAATGAATAGTTAATTAGCAATGGCGGATTGGTGTTCAGGAGTGTTCAGTGTTCAAGTAATTTGTGGATAACGTTGGCTACCGTGAGGATTTTGGGGAAAACAAAGGTAACACTGTGTTCGTAAATATCCGACCCATCGAACAATGGTGGTGCCTCCCACCTTCTTGGCCCACATGAATCAAAGACTTTAACTGGAATTAAAATATTGGGTGAAATAGGGTACATAATATTTCAGATTCGGCGCAACGAGTTGAGTCAACAAAAGATATATCTACCAACACTATGAATGTTTACCTGCCCTATTCCGGCGTGATAGCATTCTCAATCCGCTAAGTTTTTGGAGCACGTTAGGTAATGATGACGTGAATACGTCAACTGGACAAGTGCAAATGACCAGTGCCATTAATTTTCTCTCGCGCATGATATGTTGTGCCGCATTTGTTTGAAATAAAATTAAATTAAAATAAAAAATGGGCAAATCTGATCTGCCCTATTGGTCATTTGTCATCGGGAAGGACCAAAAGACGTAACCAACTATCCCTTGCTGTGTGACGATAGTCGGAGATACTTCTACTACTCTGCTTTAAATGACAATTTTCAGTTCCTTCTGGCAGGCGTGAAAGCCTTTCTACGATACAATACCATTAGTACGCTTTCAATAGCACAGCTAGTAGTAAAATATAGAGCTTAGGGAGAGATCTATTAACAAATACATAATAAATAAATAATAAAGCTTATTCTGACCCCCCCCCCCCTCCATCACCTGCGGAGTCCCGCAATCTGCTTTAGATGATACTTCTCAATTCCTTCATGGTACGCAGGCATGAAAGCCTGGTATGATAGAATATATTAGTACGCTGTCGCTACTATGATGAATCTTGTCTCTACTGAGATAATCTATCTCTAATTCGTAATAATCTTATCTCATAATCCCAGTAGCAAATACTGCAGTTAACTTTAATCCTTACACGGAGAAACTTTATACAGTGGAGTAAAATATAATAACATTTATTCTGATCCCCTCTCCACCACCTGCGGAATACCACCAGGTAGGGTTCCCCGCCTTTTCCTAGTCGTGATCAACAACATTGCTTCCGAATCACCAGAGAGATAGAGTTCGTCGATGACCTCTAAGCTGTTAGAAGTTTGCAAAAGATCATCAAAAGTTCAGCAATGACGATACTCGGAGACATCACAGAGGAACTCTGAATACTAAAAAGGCAAACATAATACGAATTTATTACTAAGCAATCTTTTCCGTCACTATCTCTCCTAAACAACATGGCTGAATTTTCATCCCCCCCCCCTTCAGATTTGCTCCATTTTTATACTTTGTTTATACGCCCAAATTTCGAATACGCTTGTCAGGTAAAGTGAACGCGCCTTGCTTAAAGTGGGAAAACCAAGCAAAACAGAAGAAGTCTAAAACAGACTGTGGTCTACCGTTGCTCCCAGAATGAAAGATAATGCTTTGAAGCTACACAAGTCCTTATTATGAAAGAGCTTTCGATGAACCTTGAAGCTTTCGGCGAAGCCTGCTTTGCTTGACTTTGAAATCTTGGCTAGGACCAAAAATCGCTAAAATGTCAAAGGTACAGAACGAAACAATGGTGAAAGGTGGGGATTCCAGAATCCTATAATCCCTTAAGGGAGCTAGGACAATATGAAAGGCAGAACAAGAAATCACTGTGGTGTTGTTGCACAGTATGAAATTCAGGTTTCCAATTTTTAGAATGCATAGAGTGATTGGTACATTAGCATTATAGCTAAGAAAGGTCCTTTAAGGTATCAGTTGGAAAAACTATGTTGTGAAAAGATGGCCTCACTTTTTCTCAGCTATATCCTTTTGGAGTTGCTGGTAAGTCTCAAACGCTGGGAGGCATTTTTCAAGGGATTCCGTTGTTGAAGTTATGTTGTGTCTGATTTGCTGAACCTTCTGAAGCTCATCCGTTTCTTTAGAGAGCGTCTGTATAGAAACTAGAGATTCACCTTGAATTGTCGATGCCTCAGTCTGCAACAGAAACAAATAAGTAAAAGAAGTTCAAAAGAGGTTTTCAATCAATCAATTAACAACTTTCCCACCATATAGACTAGCTATTAGCAAGAATAGGTAACATGCGAAATATTTAAAAACACGTTAAAATGACAACAGATTAAATAACACACTTTACGAGATATAAATGTTGGAACAAAACTGTCTAAGAATTGGGCTGATGAATCGGCAGATCCTGCCATGGAAGACGGGAAGGGAAAGGGAGCAGAGGCTCATCTGGGGACAACACTCCACTCCATATTTATTCAAAAAAAATTGAAAGGTTATTTCTGCGGTTAAGTAATTTACGAAGGCCTAACTTAATGAGAGCCTCTTCATATGAATGTTGTAATCTCCCATAATGATTCTCACTGCTCTCTTTCGGGCATTTTGTAGGCGATTACAAAGCTCTGCCGAAAGTGAAGGATTCCAAACCAGTGAAGCATATTCCAAATGATTATAACATTTTATATGAAGAGGCTCTTTTTAAACTGGGCGTTCCAAATTAACTGGCCGCAGAATTACCCTTTCAAAAATTTCGGAGCAAAGATGGTATGTTGTCCCCAGACGAGTCGTATATTCTCCCCTCCCGTCGTCCGTGCGTCGGTTCGGGAGGAACACTGGCAATCGCTTTTTGCCGTATCTGCCCATTCGTCAACCCAATTTTTACACAGTTTAAATCCAGCATTTATTTCAGGTCATATCTTGTAGATTGTATTAATTCATGTGTTGTCGTTTTATGTGTTTCGTAAGCTTTTCCATTTTCACCTCTTCTAGCTTTAAGCTATTTGGCATTAAATTTGATGGACTGATCGAAAATGAGGACGGATTTAGGTTTTAAAGTAACACAGGAGGCATTTAGTTTCCAACCAAAAAATTAGACGGTAGAGAGGGATTTAATTAGAAAGTTTGTCAATTTCCCTAACGGGGTTTGTTCTAATTATCGCAATTGATTATGTTATCCTACCACGCTGAAGCATTCAAGAAGGAAGTTGATGAATATTATTCAAGTGACATTTTCTCCTTGTGCAAATTTAGAAGAAATGTAAACTAAGGATTTTGTAGAGGCTTAACCGCCTGCCATCCAATTTGCGAATATATTAAAATACAGATAAAACAGAATCTTAGTCATTTTACAAGTATTCAAATAATGCATAAAACGGCTACCATGCTTTGGCAGCCAAAACATCGTAGCTGACGTATCCGTTTTATGCATTATTTGAATATATGTTTCAAAGTAGTTTGGGCTCAAGTAATATCCGTTCATTTTACATGTCCTGACATTTTTAGGGTACTATTGACCCGTGGCGAAACTAGCCCATCTTGGCGGGGGTGGGCGCAAGCCCAGATTTCACCGACAGGACTTTACGAACACGCTGGATTTACCGTAACCGCATCGTAAAACCATTTCAATCATACATCGTTGAAAACACTTGGCATCAATGGTTCAACACCGTTGCCAAATGGGACCCATAACCTAATATGCAGCAAATCAGGAAGGTCGTGACGGACATAGCACCACTTAAAATTTAACTGAAAAGCCAACTTATTTTTGTATCACTTAGCCTAACTGAATATACCGCATTATTTGGATTTGGTTAAGGGATTTTTATTTTATTTTGCACTATTTGGTCTAGTATGAGTTTAGAATATCTACGGTCGTCCTCACAACGCAAAGTTCTACTATGACGCGGAAAATTTGAATCTCGATACAAACGAGGGTTTTCAGTGGTTTGTGATCATCGTCCGGAAGGTCAGTTAACTGCGTGAACACTCATTCATGGTAAATAGTTTTCGTCAAGTATACAACACAGGTACAGGCACATACATCTACCACAAATGCGACAGAGAAAGTTCACCATATGAAAATTGATTATTCATGAATAGCGTTCAAGCCTTTTTAAGTGAATAAGTGATGGGTAACTAGACTGTCGCATCTTAGCCCTTTTCGGTTAAACTTTAAAGATGTACACGCCTGTCTTTTACACGTCCAAACTTATGGTACATTTTTGGGATCGCAAAACATAGTGACGGGATAGTATCTTTGCGGCTCTCTCTGACGTTTATACCACAACTTTCGGTTCAAAAGGTTATCTACAAAAATGTCTGCAAATCTGTTAACTGTGGTGGCCCATAAGGCTTTTGCCAGATGCCTAAACCCTTCCTGTTTTGGTCAAAAGAGTGGCAAGCACGAAGAATGTACCGGTATCCACGAGTGAATGCAATCCCAGAAACAGCATTAACATGTAGGCTACTGGTTTTGAGACGCGAAAACGTGAGTGGAGGGATACCTACGACTTCGTAAAAGTTATCCGTCTGCCCGTCCGTCTGTTACCACGATCACTCTCGAAGGGGTTGAGATAGTTTGTTCAAATTTGGCACGGTGACTCTTTGGGTCAAAGTACAGGTCAAGTTCGAAGATCGGCTCTTTTAGCCCTATATTTAGGGGTGGGGGAGGGGTTTCAAATCAAGGGACGAAGAAAAAAAATATTTTTAAAAAGCTAATGAGATACCATAGTCGATTTAGGGGTAAGGAGACATGCTGAATCCGAATATGAAAATTATTTCCTCGCCGGACGACAAGTAGATCACCCGGAATCCGGCAAAAACCGGAGATTTTGGAAAAAGTGAAAGTTGTATCTGAAGTTGATTAGATGTTCGATTCAGGGGTAGGAACACATGCTGAATCCGAATCTGAAAATTATTTCACGCCGGACAAGTAGTTCGCACTGACTCCGGAAGTTTAGCATGAAGTTTTGCCATAGTCGATATAGAGTGAGGAGACATGCTGTTGCAACTTTCGAACATACTAATGATAAACAAAAAGTCCATGCGATCAGATTAGCTCTCCAAAGTCCCATTCGGCATTTACTGGGTCGAAAGGTCAGAATGCATCCGACAACTATGTGGTAACAATTTAGTAAAATCTGTTGATCAATTTTCGAGTCCCTACCCTACCCCTTTATTCATACTGGCGAAAGCTCTGCGTGTGGGTGACGTCACTCTGTTTAATCTACAGACCCAGGAGGGATGGTGACTTCGGTCGCGTGTATACGCGCAAAGTTAATTGGGTTTAATAGAAGACTGTTTAAAACTAGCGTACGTATTCTTTGGGTTCTGGATTGTCGGGGAGGGGGTCAAAGGGGTTGATATATGTTGTTCAGACTTCGTATAAGGATTCACTGGCAAAGTACAGGCCAAGTCTGTCGGTGGGTCTTTTAGCCCTATATTTAGAGGCAGAGGAGGTGGTTTCGAGTTAAAGGGTAAAAAAAATATGTTTTATAAGCTAATGAGATATTCGTTTAAGGGGAAGGAGGCTCACTGAACCCATATCTGAAATTAGTTTTCTTGACGGACAAATGATTCACCAGGAATTCGGCCAAAACTGAATATTTGGTTGAAGCTCAAAGTTGTTTCTGAAGTCGATGAGAGATTCGGTATCGGAATAAGGAGATATGCTGAATCGAATTCTGAACTTATTTCCTCGGAGGATAAGCTGGCAAAATTTGCAAAAACCTGGAAATTTGGATTGAAAGTCTCGGCTTTCGGTGTCACTAGATCTTTTGCTCTGCACGCAGTTCGCCGGGAATGCTGCTATAATATAATACGAGGAATTTGGTAAAAAAAAAAATCTAAAAGACATTTTGAGGCGATTAGAGATGAGACATTGGAGTAAACATGCTTGTTGAATCCATATCCGAACCTGGTTTCCTCATTTGATTAGTTGTTTGGCCGTGAGCAAAAAACTTCGAAACGGTGAAAAAAATTGTACGTATTCGAGCAGTTGATTACGGGTACATAGCAAAAAATGTTAAAGAGGTCTGACGAAGACTCGGAAATGTACAAGATTCGATTGTCTGGATCAAGAAGTCTGAAAAATATCAAATTTTGGGATCCCATCGAAACCTTTGGTATTGTTCTTTTTATTTTTTGTCTTTTTCAGCCAGATTAGTTCAAAAGGTTTTATGGTCACAGAAGCTGAAGAATTTTCTAAAAACAGCAGTTCTTCCATTTTTAACTGCCTTTTTGGAAGATTAAACATATTTATGGGTTTTGGTATAGTTTAAGCTGCTTAGGTTACATTATAGCAAACATTCACTACATTTTTTCAGGCAATCTTCCTGGCAAGTTTCCTCGAAAATACTGCTCTTATTTATTGGCGTTAAAATACCGCAAAAATAGCACCAAGTATGGGATGTCTCTGATAAACAAACAAACCTTTAGTTCCTCCAAAATGTTTTTTACATTGGGAAGCTGCTTGATTGATTCCATAAAGCCATGATGATAAGCTCCACAAACTTTCTCAATCTCTCGCGTGTGGGAGCGTACCCGAGCATCAAGCTTGGAAACAAAGTTTTCCTGGTCCTGGTTTTCATAGATGGCCCTGAAAGATTGGTATGAACACCTTGACTTATTCTGGACAGAATGGCATTATTAAAGAAAGAAAATTCAAACCTCAGGCGCACATTCACAACAAAACTAAAGTTAACTATAACACAAAGAGCACCCTCCCATGTCATCGACCTAATCAAAAAACAAAAACAGCAGCTATGTCAACAAGAGCTGGAAGCTCATATGGCACTTGCAAGGCTGGGTCAGAAGATGAAAGTAGGAATTCGTCGATTCGTGGTTTCTTGTGATAATTTGTAAGCAAGACCCTTGAGATAAGAATGATCCTGGGTCCTTGGAAATCACGAGAATGTATCGTTGTGCGCACTTTAAGGGCGCTAGAAATTCACCTGTCATCAAAACCCTTCAAGCAAAAATGATGATGAGCTCATCGGAGCATGAAAATGTATATTTTACTCAAAAGTATTGTTTGTACTTTAAGGAATCCAGTTATACGCAGAACCCTTGAGGCAAAAATGATCATGGGCTCATAGGCATCACGACAATGTATATTTTGCTTAAAAGTATTTGTTTGTACTTTGCGGTTAGGATTAGCACATTAAGGGATAGTTGGATCTGGGAACTGACAATTTCTCAGCCAATATTGCCAAGTGTCTAATTTCCAAGCCCACCATATCATTATGATCCGATCACCCGTTCTTAAGTTATACATACCTCAAGATTCCGGATTCCCCCTCCCTCAGCCCCCCCCCCCCCCACGATGGTTGGATCGGAGAGTTGACTATTTCCAGGTTAATCTGGTCGGGTCCCAGATTTGCCTGCCAAGTTTCATTGTCCTAGCACACCTGGAAGTCACTTAACTCCTGATCACCAGAATTCCGGAACCCCCCTGGAACTCCTCCCACAGTGGACGAACCCGGTCTAGTTATGTCAATGATGTAGCTAGGGCTTGTGCTTGGTCCGGACTTGAAATGGGACATCTCAGACATGACATCTTTCCAGATATCAAGTTTCATTAAGATCCGATCACCTGTTCGAAAGTTATGCATGCCCTAAATTCCGGATTCCGCCGTCTCCCCCTCCCCCCACGATGGCCAGATCGGACAAATGACTATTTCCAAGTTAGTTTGATTGGGCACCTAATACGCCTGCCAAGTTTCATTGTCCTAGCACATGTGTAAGCATCTTAAGTCGGGATCACTGGAATTCCGGAACCCTCCCTCCGACCCCCCCCCCCCAGTACTCGGATCGGATCCGGTCTTGTCCACTATGTATCTAGGGCTTGTGCTTGTTCTTCCCACAAAGTTTCATCCCGATTCGTCTACTCTGAACATGTCACACGATTTCCGGTTCCTCCCTCCAACCCCCCCCCCCCCCCCACACACACACACACACAAAGTCAACGAATCCATTCTGGACTTGAAGTGTGACATCTGAGACACGAGGTCCTTCCAATATCAAATTTCACAAAGATCGGATTCCCCGTTCAAAAGTTATAAATACGTCAACATTCCGGATCCCCCTCCCTTCACTCCCCCCACAGTGGCCGGATCGGGAAAGTGACTATTTCCAAGTTAGTTTGGTCGGGTTCCTAATATACCTGCCAAGTTTCATCGTCCTAGCACTTCTGGAAGTAGCCCGAGAACACAAGGTTTCCGGTTCCCCCTCCGACTCCCCTCCCCACATTCATCGGATTTGGTCCGGACTTGGAATGGGACATCTCAGACATGATATCTTTCCAGATATCAAATTTCATTACGATCCGGCAACGGCGCATGTTCCCCGTGAATGCATCTTCCAACCGTTGTAATAATAAGTTGTAACATATCAACTGAGATGGTTTTCTAATGAAATTAATAATTCGCCATCAACTTCCTGGCACCAATCGTTATCACATACAACCAGGAACATACCATGCCGTCAGTAGTCTTGCAAATCAGAAAAGTAGTGATAGACACTGCAAGAGATTACTTCACTGCTTGAAGATTTACGCGGCTGTCTTTTTCGCTTGTAAACTAAGCGGGGTTTTTATTTGGGGTGGGGGGGGGGGGGGGGGTCCAAAACGTTAGCAGCTATGAGTTCGTATAAAGTTTGTCTGTCCGTCTGTTACCATGATAACTCTCAAAGGGGTTGAGATATTTTGTTCAAATTTGGTATGAGGATGCGTTGCATCAAAGTACAGGTGAAGTGAACGGGCAATCAGTTTTACGGAAACTTGGGGGGGGGCAGGGGAGCAGATGCCCTAAAATTTGCTGCTTCTGTGTCCGAACGAAATCCGACAACTGAGTGGAAGGTAGGGGTCAGAGTAACTTTGTGATACGCTTTAAAAACCAAACGGGTGCATGGGCGTTAGAAAGTGCTCGGATTCGACTGAAAGTTGCCCAAGATGTTCAATTTATCTGCGTCCAAGAACAGTGTTGCAAGGAGGTCTCGGAAATATTGTAATACGAGTGTAGGGGCCGAACGGATAGAGTGATTGAGATAAAACTTGAAAGGTACAAAATTCATGGGACCTAGACAAGTAATTTGAGGCCCAAACCGGATCTGACGTCCGTTGGGTGAAGGTGGGGCTGAGGGGTACCGGACCGGTAGACCCACTGGAAATTTTTTGGAAATGGTCCGTTCGAGTGACGCAGATGACAAATTTGTGCCATTTATGTGTCCGAACCTCTTCTTGCCATTATGGTAGTGCTGTGGGGGCTTAGAGGTGGGTCCTGGACATTTTCTTAAACGCTTAGGGGCCAAATCGGTTGAAAGATTGAGATAAACTTGGCAATACTGCGCCCATGTGAACAAATTGTGTTATTCAGATATCCTTGCCTGATCCAACCTCGGTGGGCCGAGTTGGTGGGGGTATCACTGACGGGAATTTGAATCTCATTAGTCACTGAATAAAGTGGACTATTTCCCGGATTGGTAAACAGCCAGATCAACCCAAAACGGGAGTTTATGGGTGGGAACAGAGAAATCACTCAAGAACAGTTCGAGGAAACAGGTTTGCCGGTGCGGTTGGTTTACAGTCAAGGAACAGAAAGGAACGAAGAAGTGTTGGGTTAGTGCATTTTCGGATTTACCTACGAGAATGTTCCAGTCACCACATCAAAACGTCTCGCACTGACGAATAGTTCACAAATACTGAATTTAACGACAAGATTTGTATCCATTGCGGACGCAAACAGACCGAAAAAGATAGTTCCGATTTTACCGACAAGACTTTCCCAGTCATTGTATAAAAAAAATGAAAAACAACAGATATCAGGATCTCGATCCGATCATCGGCTAGACTTCCCAACAAGGCTTTTGTCGGTATCACCTCCGTACCGACAAAAAATTTCCAGACAAGAAGCTTCTTGATTACCGACAGAGCTTAGGCCGGTATCAGAAACGGTATTAGGAAAGTGTTTTAATCAGAGCTGTTGCCGGTACTGAAAACGGATTCCGTGCACCGTGTCCGCACTGACAAACGCTGTCGATTTCCAAACAAGAAGTTTCCTGATTTACCTAAAGAGCTCTTGTCGGTATTGAAAACAGAATCCGTGCACCGACAGACGTCGCCGATTTCCCTACAGTTTCATGATTTACCGACAGAGTTTTTGTCAGTATCAGAAACGAAACGAGGAAAGTGTTTTTCAGAGCTCTTATCGGTACCGAAAATCGAATATATGCACCGTTTACGCACCGAAAAACGCTGCCGAATTTCCAACAAGAAGTTTCCTGGCTTACCGACAGAGCTTTTGTCGGATCAGAAAGGGAATGCTAAAGCGTGCCGTACCGACAGACGCTGCCTATTTCCCAACAGGAAGTTCCTGTTTTACCGACAGAGCTTTTTTCGGCGTCAGGAACGATATGATAAAAGCGTTTGTCGGTGCTTCGCACCGACAAACACTGCCGGTTTACCCCCGGTGCCCCACGACCCCCCCCCCCCCCTAGTTTCGCCACTGGTTAGAACACCTGACTGCAGATCAAGAGGTCATTGGGTCATCAACTGTTTTAGTAAGCATAAAAAAAAAAAATATGTTTTTCTCACAAGTTCTATTTCCAACTTAGGCGGCGTTGAGCCTGAAGAGGACCCTTGCCAAGAAGGGATGAAATATAGCTCTAATAAAATTCAGCTGATGTATCCATTTTGCACTATCAAATATAGTCTCCGTACATACTACAAAGTTTCAGAGCTGTTAGGCTTTGGTTAAAGAGTCTACACATAAAACATATTTAACCCATATCTGAACTTAATTTTCCTGCCAGAAAAGAAGTTCGCCCAGGATGCAGCTAAAACAAGGAATTTTATCAAAGCAGACGTGACATGTACAAGGGGCAAACATGCATGCTGAATCCATATCTGAACTTGGTTTCAGCAGATAACTAGTTGTTTCCCGCAATTTGTAATTAAACACCACTACTGTATCATCTGTATTTATTTCAAGCGGCTGATCAGTGATGAATAAGAAAATGTTTAAGGACTCTGGTAAGGACTGGATATCCACAAGCAGGGGCATCACATATGGGGGATGCCCCCCCCCCCCCAATGTCGGCCAGTCGGTATGAAAAAGCAGAGTCGGAGCAAAGCAACACAATTCGGTTTTTCATAAAAATAGTATATTTTTTCTTAAAAAAAAGTTTTTCCTAAAATCAGTTGATTTTTCATCAAAACAGTAATTTTTTCTGCAAAAACAGACGGTAACAATGACGACGGTAACAATGAATACCTACCCCCCCCCCCCCCCCAAACATTTTGGCTAGTAACGCTTGAGTAACGCCTCTGTCAACAAGACCTGATTTTCTGGATCCAAAGACATTAAATTTTTGGGATCCCATTGAAACCTTTGGTGTTTGGTCTTGTTATCAGGGGCGTAGCTAGCTCTTCTCTGTTGGGGGGATGAGAAGCGGCGTTGTGCCGACAGTGGGGTGTCGTGAAGTGTGGTGCTTGGGGGGCTGCGCCCCCCAGACCCCCCTTTTGGGTCCGTTCCATACTCATAGATCCCAGGGAATTGCAGCAACTGCACTAAAATCCCTCGTAGTTGACTAGGGTAAATTTGACTTGAACGTGTGTGGAAATGTTTCCTCATTTTTAATTCCATATTTTCTTTCAAGGTTAAAAGTAGATTGTATCATTATGGCACATTTGGTCCAGACATGGATTGTCCGGTCCACGCCCGTCGTACTTAATTTGAAATGTTCACTCGCTTTAATTTCGATAACCAAATTACTATCTTTAAAGCACAGCTCTTACTAGAAATGGCTTTTTCACGATAAAATGGCCCGGGTGTTTTTAAAAAGTACTCATACTTTCCTTTCGAAATTAGGGATTCTCTTGTTAGCGCTTATCGACTCTGGCCAGGCTTCGTTAGAAAATGTTGGATTTTTTACGCAACAAATTTAAATTTGTGTGTTAAATGTGAGGAATGGTAGAAAAATACTGTTTTGCCACGCCTGACAACAACGGCGCTCTAATGCGCACAAGTTATTGTCTGGCAAACCCTCAAAATCTCGGCTAGATCTGAAAAGCGAAAAATTCAAATAAAGTGACAAACATAGATTTTGTTAAGAAGCAGATTTCAGATGTTAATAGACCATGCACGTCGTCACTGGGTGTGTGAAAACAGTGAAAAGCAAGAGGGGTTCTTTAATACCGCGAACCAGGCCGTCCATTATAAGAGAACCCTGCTGCAGCACAAAATGAAAGATACATTTTACAGTGACGGCCATACCAGTCGTTGTTTTTTTCAAGACGACTCTAACTGAATGATAATAGATCAATAGATAGCCGAGATGCTAAGAAGGTCTTAGCTTCTCTGAAAGCATGAAGACTGGACTATTCTAATATAACAACAGAAATTCTAGAGGCAATTATACAAAGGCAAAGTTTTTTCAATGCTACACAACGCGTGTCTTTTATCCCATTTCTCGTTTGTTCTAGTCATGTCAGAATTTACCCTAGTGTAAAATAAAGTATGTCCGTCTGGCTTAATACTCGCACAATCACTCGACACAATAACTCGAAGGTTATTCAAATAATCTTTGCAATAACTTTTTTACTGGTACGTCTGCTACCAGCTGGTTTGCCACATCAAAAATATTAGAGAGTGACTTTAGTCCCAAAACAGAGAGTGAATTGGGAGTGAAATCTATTTCATGAAATGTTCACTTTTGGTTGGAATCGCCTCTGTAAAATGGCACATCTCAATTTTACTTCCATGAAAAAAACTTGAAATAGTTACTTCTGGTCAGAATCCCTGCTGCAAAAATGACACATTTGGTCATTTTCTGACAGAGTGATTTTTATGTCCTCTGTAGGACAAGAGTGACAAAAACAAGATAGAGTGACCATTCAGACTATCGTGCGACATGTGGCAACCCTGGCTACCAGTGCTACTACAAACATTACTGAATGCGAGCGAGGTTTCGTGTCACATAGCAACAACATGGTTGTATTTCACTGAATGCATAGCGTCGTGTTCCCGGAGGGCGGATGTACAGCAATGCAAAATCTTAGGTCAGACGTGAAACTTCTATATCAAACTTTTTCTTGAATCTCCTGACCTTTAGAGTATGAGTGAACAGACCTGCATTTCAGAAACAGGTATGGAAAATGTAACAGTATGTAAATACACAAAACAAATTCCATAAACTAGCATGGACCAAGCAACGGGGCTTCTCGGCTTCTATATCAAACTTTTTCTTGAATCTCCTGACCTTTAGAGTATGAGTGAACAGAACTGCATTTCAGAAACAGGTATGGAAAATGTAACAGTATGTAAATACACAAAACAAATTCCATAAACTAGCATGGACCAAGCAACGGGGCTTCTCGGCGACGCTTGGCCAGTATGTCGACGATTCGTGCAACATTGGGGGGGTGACTCACCCCCCCCTCGCTACGCCCCTACTTGTTATATATGATTCTCAGTCAGCTTGGGCTCTAGGAGTTTTTACACAAAACACCTACTATTACACAAAAACCTCTTACTCATTGCTACATGGTAGTCCAAATATAAAGGAAAAATTAGGAAATGCCCACTGGATAAAGAATGGTCATGCAAGGAACGGAAATACTGGATGACCCAAACCAGTAACAGATGTCAGCCACCATAAAGCATAGAGCAACACAGTCTGTGTTGCTTTGTGATATGTCACAGATCCATTTGACCTTAATCACTCAGAAGTGCGAATTAAGCCATTAAGGTGATTTTTTTATGAGATTGGAAAGAAAATAGTAACTATTAGTTTTAACTATTAGTGTACAACAAACTCTAAACCCTTCCCAACCCACAAATCCTGCACGAATCAGCGCACTAATACAGCACTAATATATCTGAATCTATCCAGCAACAATAATAGACAACATACTCCTTCTGCACAAACAGTAGACCTGCAGTAGACTGGTCAATTTTCTGCATACAGAAATTTAAAGAAATTACCTGAATGTCGGACTCCAATAATCTTCGATCGATTCAATCTCGCTGATAACAGCTTCGAAGTTACTCCTTCCTTGAGCCATGCCTTGAGCCAAATTTGAATGCTCGGCGAATCTGCTCTGGGACCAGTGTTGCCGGCTTGCTGCTGCTCTTTGGAGCATGTAAACGACCTGTGATATTAGGCTGCAAAAACCTGGAAGTCGTTTTTTTTTAATTTCAACGAGAAACTATTACATTTCTGCTTTCGACCATAAATATGTTTTTAAATAGAGGCGTCATTTACAGGGGGCGACTGCCCCCCCTGGCCTTCCTAGGGGGCCCAGAACTACCCAGAAAAAACAGCCTGAAAGATCAGTTTCTCATCAGAATTGTGACACCTGGTTGCGCCATATCAGTTGACACAGTCATTCACGAAAATTGAGCCCTTTTTACGAGACAATGACCTGTTGTTCGAGGATAAATGTCTTCAAAGCGCGTTTGAGCCTGGGTCAGTTTCGTGTCTGAACTCCGAACAGGAAGAGATACATTATATTTCTAACATGGCGTTGAGTATATCACTTTACGATTTTTTCCTGGATAGTTGAGGGCCCCTTTGGAAACTCAAATGGGGGCAATGCCCCGGAGGAGCAAAAAATGAGTAGGAAGGGGACTGGGTTAGCAAACAATCAGTGCCTTCTGCACTTAACCCCAACTTGTTTATTTTGTAAAACGGTAAGAATAGTTTTAAACCTGTGTTTAACGTCGGTTACAGCAAAGGCTACTCTGTTTCATTTGCTTAGTACGGTCATTTTATTTGGAAAGGGTCAAGTTGAAGCACCGTCGTGTGCCAGTTTTCAGTTAAATGTCTCGAACCGTTTGAAATGTGTTGCGACCGTACAGTATGAGCAGGTAGGCGGCCCTTGCTTTGATTTGTGATCCTAAAGACACTCTGATCATAAAGAATTCCAAAACTTTCGCCTGCGATGCCTTTTGTAGTACGTTCTGTTTACTTTGAGGTTTGGGCTTACAGTTTTAGGGTATGAGCCCTGCTAAAACCTAAAATTTGTTCAGGAAGTAGTTAAGTACAGTAGTTAAAGATCCTCTTTCGGCTCTAGTCAGAACAGCAAGATTGCAGGAGATCTCTCTTTGTTAAAGTTTAACCGAATGGGGCTGAGACCCAATAGTCTAGTTACACACCCGATAAAATTCATTACTTCTTGTGTCCGCTATTCACAGATAATCGATTTCATCGACTGACCTTACTCTTCCGGATTCGTGGAACCCAGGAGCGTCGCAAGAGGAGGTGCGGGGGTACAGCCCCCCCCCCCTTCCACACTTTTTTGAGGTTTGGTAAAATTTTGGGCCGGAGGTCCAAAATTTATTAGAATTGTTCAGTATTTTTTCGATAGCAGAATTATTCGGTATATTTACGGGGATTCGGAAACTGTACAGAATCCTAAATCGACTATCGGTACAAACCTATTCGGATAAGCATCGGGATTCGGTATAATTGCCAGTATTCGGTAGCTATCATGAATTCGGTGAGAGAATTTACTGAAATTATTTGGTAATTTTTCGATGCCAGAACTGTTCGGTATATCTATGGAGATTCGGTAGTTACACAGAATCTCGAAGAAGCTATCGGTCCTAAAATATTCGGTATCATGGTTGGGAATCGGTTATTTATTCGGTATAATTTACAGGATTCGGTAGTTACCATGAATCCCGACTTTTGTTCCAGTTTCGACGAAATCATACCGAATACGAAAATTATTCGGTAGTCTTTCGATACCAAAACAATTCGGTATAATAGCCGGGAGTAGTTATACAGAATCTCGAACATGCTATAGGTCTAAGTTTCTTCTGTATAATAACTGGGGTTTGGTAATATATTCGGTATAATTGCCAGGATTCGGGAGTTACCACGAACCTCGAAACTCGGAAGAGGTCAAGTGAAGCATTGGTCGCAGACAAAAGGACTGATCTATGATTTCATCGATAGTCCTTACTTTTATTCTGAATCCCAAAAAGAAGATCTAATCATAAATGTTTCGAAAACTCCGCCTTTGGCACTTTTCGAAATACTCGCGTAATTTGACTGGGGTTTTAAGCCAGTTTTAGGATCCGGATTTCGAAACGTTAAAATCTAGGATTTGGATGGAAATAGATAAATTTGGCAGGTAAAAGTTAATTTAAAAAAATAACCTGCGGCGCTCACTTTATGTGACCATGGGCAGTATTGACTGGACTACAGTAGCCGCTGCTGCCGGAACGTCGCTCCATCCGGTTTCTGGAACTTCTTAGAGTCTCGTTATTTAATCCATGGTAAATGATAGAATTTGTAAGAGAAGCAGACAAATTTTAGCCTAAGGGAAACAAAAATGGATTTCGAAAATTTTTGCCTGCGGCGCTCGATTTAATTTTATCTTGGTATCATAGACAGAAGCTGTCACTGCAATCGTGCGCGGCAATATATTCTCTAAGTGGGCTTCGCCAAAACCCCGCCTAATAAATGGCCTATCATCTTTCATGTTGCCCTTTACTGTTACTCGTCCTACGTAAATATTTCTGTTCCATAATTTAAAGCTGAATTCTCAGGATTCCGTAAAATTTTTGAGAGATCGGTAAAAAATTTGGCTCTGCACCCCCCCCCCCCCCCCAACGAAAATGCACTTGCGACGTCCCTGGTAGTACCTCTATGTGCTTGTTCCTCTATGCTTGAAATATTCAGCAACTACAAAGGTAGGCCATTGCCGAAAAGTAACACGTATAACAAAAAGACATATCTTATCATCACATTCATCACTTTCCTACTCCCTCCAGGGGAATTAGCGCCCGCAACACATGGAAATGCAGGCTTTTGTTGAAATTCAAATTCTCTGCGTCTGAATGAATTTTGGATTATCGTGCAAGCAGCGCCCATTCTGAACATTACTAAAAAAACTTCGATGAGTCATAATAATTCAGTGTATTCAAATATCAGACGTAAAAATAAGCTATCTTTTCAGTTAAACTGTAACATCACAGATTCGATCTTCTAGCTATAGGCACAGCATGAATAGAGCAGTTGCCAAGGGGCTGATATATCACTGATAAGTGCCATCAAACCTGAACTGGGCCCGCTTCGTCCTTACGGTGCATACTTTTTCTCAGCCCGTAGGCTTCGAACTTTCTTGCCTGCTACAGAAACTTATGCTCATTTAAAAGATATTTAAAGGCACAGAAAACTTGACTACGCAACTTTCGGCCATCAAACCGACCTGGGGGACTTAGACAAAGATACAGGGACTTATTGTCGACGGGGTCACGGGACTCCCCTTTCTTTGCTATCTCGAATCCCCTCCTTAGTGTTCCGAAAGCTAGCTGGCAGCAGAGGCGTTACTAGCCAAAATGTTTGGGGAGGGGGGCGAGGCATTTACCGACTGGCTGGTAATTTTTACCGACTCTTTCTGCAGAAAGAACGACTGTTTTTAACAACAAAAATGACAGTTTTGAAAAAAATTGACTGATTTTCAGAAAAACCGACTATTTTGACGAAAAATCGACTAATTTTCAGAAAAACCGACTGTTTTCATGAAAAAAATCAACTGTTTTGACGAAAAATCGCGGCGCTTCGCGCCGCCTCGGTTATTTTTACCGACTGGTCGACAGCATTGGGGGGGGGGCGTCCGCCCCCCTCCCCCCCAGGCTGGCATGCCCTTGCCCCTTATGCACTGTAAAAGTTCGCCTTTGGCCGTGTTGAATAACACATCGGGATAGCAGTCAAGAGGTCGTGCGTTCGATTCCTACTCCCGGCACACAAACCTTTTGCTTTTTTTCTACTATTTCAAAAGTCGAATTCTCGGAAAATGCCCGGAAACTGCAATGGTCGTAACGAGATTTTTTTTACTCTCAGTATCGACTCAGGGTACATTCTTGATATGTCAGCTAGCTCCCCGAGTCAAGTTTGAGTCAAGTTTTCTGTTCCTGAAGTCCTGTGGCTAATTGCGAAATCTTATTTTCCTGGTTTGCTTTAAAACACGATAACATTTTTGATTGTCAAGTGACAGAATTTACTTTCTTTCCCTTACTGTCTTAAATTATTTGTTTTTCTTGCAAACTCAATGTATTTACAGAGCGCGATCCACAGATAACATAGCAAACGAATATAAGTGGTGTGTTCGACTTTCGCGGACTAGTCGTACACCATGCTTCGGTTTATTGCTATTCTATCCCTTGCTTGTGTTGCAGTCTCGGGTAAGCCACTAGCATTTTAAAGTTTGTTTTTAGAATTTGACATAGATGACCGATCAAACCTATCGTAATAATTTACTCTACTTCTGTTACTATTCCATCCATTCTTAACCCCGAGAATCTGTACTTCATAGGTTTATTCTATCCCCAATATTGACATTAGACTGATTTTTATGCTTGCCATGTCTGTCTCTTTGCTCGACGTTTCAGGCCCCGATCATTATTTTCGCGAAGCTTATTGGTCACAAGACCGGTTATTCAAATTCCAATGCATTTGTTCGTCCCAGCCAATGGGTCTTGGGGCCTAACAACAGCCGTAGTCTTGTGTGATTCGCTGCAAGAACTACGGAGTTTTAAAGTAATACATTTTCTTTAAACATCTTAGCAGAAATCAGAGGCGTCACTAGCCAAAATGTTGGGGGGGGGGGACGAGGCATTTACCGACTGGCTGGTAGTTTTTACCGACTGTTTCTACAGAAAAAACGACTGTTTTCAACAACAAAAAATGACAGTTTTGAAAAAAAATCGACTGATTTCGACTATTTCGACGAAAAATCGACCAATTTTCAGAAAAACCGACTGTTTTCATGAAAAAATCAACTGTTTTGACGAAAAATCGAGGCGCTTCGTCGCTTATTTTTTACCGACTGACCGACAGCATTGGGGGGGGGGGCATCCCCTCTCCCCCCCAGTCGTGACGCCCCTGGCAGAAATACTTCTTGGTACGAGATGTCCTTTAAAGGACCCGTTGTACCTACACTGTAAAAGAAATCTTGCAGTATTTGCTACTGGGATTAATCTTTTCTCTACTGAGATAAGATTGTCTCTAATTTGGATTGATCTTATGCAGTTAACTTTAACCTTACTCGGAGAAACTTTTTACAGTGTATAATGCCAATGCAACTAATTCCGTAACCACTCCACTAATGCTCACACTCCGAGACCCGAGGTCGTAAATCGTAATGCAATTTAAATACAGTACACATATATACACATGCACTAGAACAACATGAAAACATTCAAACACAGTTAAGAATGGTGGATAAAATAAAGCGAACAAGATTTTAAATAGCGTTCAGAAGGCTTAAAGGTAAGGTAAGGTACAATTTTAATGACAACTAGACCTACGTTGCCTGGGCAACGTGAAGTGTTGCGGCAACCTTTGTGCGGCTTCGCCGACTAAAGTGTTGCGAGAGCAACACTTTGGTTTTGTTTCTTTGCTGTCGGTTAAATGCTGAAGTTGTCAACTTATCAAAGCTTACAAAACGGTATGTTCTAAGAAGAACACAATCAGTAATCACATGATCAAAGGCTATTCCTCAGCGTTGTAAAACAACAACAAAAGAACATCGGAAGAACGGACTAAACTGACTTTGCAGTCAGTTGAACTTTATCGTTTTCAATCGTAGACATCGTGACGGATGAAAACTTGGGACAATGTCTTATATAATCTAGTTGGTATCATAAAGCTATGCGTAACTTTTCAGGATTAAAATACCATAGATGACACTATTAATTATTACAAAAATACCTCATTGTTTTAAATTATGTTTGTACCCGTTGCGTAAATAGTTAATCCTAGTTTACAGCGGTAGACCATCGATACAAACTTTCTTACCGTTAGATTTATAGAAATCGAATACGATGTGCACCAATTTGCACAAATTTCTAGCCGCTCGTGAACCGATTCGTACTTACAAGTCCCTCTCCCATGATAGACATCAAGTTCACCGGAAACAAATAGTGGGTAGGCTACACCAGCTAGCAAAAGTTGCAAACCCCTCATCGCTGAAGATGGTAACAGGTGATTATTACTTACAAGTCCCTTTCCTATCTTACAATTGGGAACCAAATTGTTCTTACCATCGAATACACCAGAAACAAATAATAGGTACACCAACTAGCAAAAGCTGCAAACCCCTCATCACTGAAGATGATTATGGTCTAACAGCCGACTGTTGCTTACAAGTCCCCTACATGTCTCACAATTGGGATCGGCCTAATTTTGGTTTCTGTGTGTACCCTACTACGGAAGTTGTCAACCCGTCTTAAACTTTCAAACTGTTATATCTCATGAAGGAATTTTTGTACCAAAAAATGGATGACATATACTTTGATCAGCTCACCAATATCTATCGACTGCCGTTGAAAAAAAAAAATCTATCTGTATTAGTTCAAAAGTTGACTTTTTTGCCGTAGGCCAACTTTCTAATATCACCACTTAGAAAGGAGCAAAGGCTAAGCTCTAATTTCTTTAGCAGTGAGAGAACTTTTAAAGTTTAAGAGGCCCATCTGATCTCACTTCTCTTCCTCACTCCCAAGTGTAAGAAATGGAATGATAAACTCAGCTGAAATCGCGAACAGACATGGATAGAAACAATAGATGGCAGCACTTTCGGACCCGTGGGAAAATGACACTTTTTTGTTTCTGTAGATTTTTCTATTTATCACTCAAAGAAGATATGTTGGCTGTGGGGCCGGGTAACTGCCGCATATATTTCACACTTATAGATTTTAGTCCATCTTCAATTTGAAACTGGTGCCTGCCTGCTTGCGTGCTAGAACGGAGCTTTCCACTCGAAAGCAGAAACATGGTTTGATGAAACGAAAGGTTCGCTACACAACTTCAGATAGTCCTCTCTGACATGGGCTATATAACTCCACTTCCCTTCGCACACCGTAGGCTCTGGCTCGAGGACAAGCAAAAACCATCCTTATTGGCCCCAGGCAAGAGTTCTACGGAGCTTTCCAAAATGTAATGTCATATTCAATCCGGCCTAAGGTCCACGCTTTCCGTAAAAACCGCACAGGTTAGACCCTTACCAGTTACTAGGAATAAAATGAAATCGGAGTCATTGGAAAAAAAAATAAAATAAAAAAAAAACAGGACAAAACCAAAGTGATCCAAAGCATTTGGGTTGAATTTCGTTTTATTGTAGAGAGGAGCTTGGGGTCTGAATTTTCTTTCACTGATGATGCCTTTCCATGTTTCTGGTAGTGAGTATTCGCCTGTGTCTCTGTTGATCCCTGAACGGTTTTTCGTAATTTCAACGGCTTCTCTTATAGTTTGATGAAGTCCGGTGCATGTTGCAAGAATCTGGGCTTTTTCAAAATGTACAACGTGGGATGGGTTTTCGAAAACGTGTTCTGCCAGTGCTGATTTGAAGGTGTAATTTGGACGGTGTCCGTTGGAAAGGGCGTGGTCGATCTCCTGTTCATGTTCTCTGAGTCTCTTTTCGAAAGTCCTCTCTGTCCTGCCAACATAGCGCTTCTCGCAGTCGCAGGGTATCGAATAAATACCTCGTTGGTTCTGGTTTGGGACTTGATCTTTGCCGGTGTTTAGGTAGGACAGTAGAGTGTTTTGAGTCCGGTGAAATGCTCTCGCAACACAAATATAAATAAACCTGGAGTTTCTCAAAAGCATCAGACATGCCAGTGGCATAAAAAACGACGCTTCACTAATTATGATGGGTTTGTAAAAATTATTAATACAATTCTAGCCTAAGGCATTGTAAAGAAAAAACAAACAAACAACTATCACACATCAACACCATTGGCTTAAAGTGGGGTTTACTGGCAAGTTTAACGGTTCTTGTTTTGTCTACATGTTCCTCACCCACAAAGTCTGTCAAGATGTCCCGGTGGTCTTCTAAGCTTCGTAATTTTCTCCCGACAGTCGTTCGTGACGTCTTTCCTTAAACGCGTGTAGGTTTAGGACTTCAAGGCTTGATCTCGCTGACACAATCCTTGAGTTTCAGCAGAAAGACAAGCTGCTCTAGCTCGTACCCTGGATCTCCTCAGTTATCCGTGCTACCGACCGCTAGTGCAAAGCTGCCGAAAAGATAAACTGTCCTGACTGAGATATTAAAACATAAGTGCAACTAATAGAAAGTTGGTGTGGTAGAAACACTGATCTAGTAAACTATTAAGCTATGTTCGGTTCTTCTCCAATTGCGTGTTTTGGTCTCAACAGTGACGTCGCTAGAACCTGCCTGCCGAGCAGGTTCCGGTTAGACCGCACCGGTGAGAACTAACCAGACACTGGGCAGTCCGAAAACGGGTTATAAGGTCGGAGAGCAGTCGCCGGTGAATGCAAAACCGCGTTATAAGAAGCACCGGTGAGTAGTCACCGGGCAACGAACGCAGCTATACTTGCTCTCCTCTGGTTTCCGAGCCGCAACAGTGTTGCCGCTTTTCTCTGACGGAACCTGTGACTTTTCACCGCAAAAACTTGTTACATTCTGGCGCCTAAGAAACCCAGTCTATTTTACCAACTATACTTTTTCATCTTCATAATTATATGCCTCAACTGTTAAAGAGCAGGTTGTAGAATTCTGGCTCGCTTTGTCGAAGAAGCGAAAACTGTGACAAATCGCAGGATTCTACGACCAGTGGCGACACACTGAAAGTTTATCCGCGAGCTGACTTCACCACTGATCCCATTTATCCACTCCTTCTCTATGTAATTCAGTGAGCGAAGATTATAATCGTCTTTTCTTCAGCTTTCCCGGGAGGCATCACCAAGGCAGGCTTCCCTGGGGGAGACCAACCCTGCTACACCACACCATCTAGCGGCAAGGATGGCGGCATCTGCCTCCAAACTGACTGTTGCGAAGGCGCCCTCTACATCTCCAACTTATGTCCAGACTATGCCGGTGATGTGAGGTGTTGCTACTCTACCAACAAATGCAGGGCTTCCTGCGGCAGTTGCAGTGATTCCGTCGCTAAAGACTACGCATGCCGCTTGTTGTCGATGGTTGAGCAGCGGAAATTGACCCTCAAGCCAGATCACTTCAACTCCCTTGGAAACAACCCATACGATGGAGCTAGTGCCTTGTCCAACATCAGAGACACCTGCTACGGAGGACAGGTCAAGAGATCCAGGTGAGAACAAAATTTAAAGCACAACTCTTACTAGGAAAGTTTATTTCACGAAAAAATCGTTCAGAAATATTCTTCGAAATATCAATACTTGCCCCGTGACAGTAGCGATTTTCTTGTTGGCACTTTTCAACTCTATTCAACTTATATTTGAAAACTGTGTGCAACCAAGGAAGGCAGAAAGAGATATACACGACGTGGAACTAAACACCATTCAAACCTTATGATGATGATGCAAAAGTGGGAAAAGTCAAGCATAAAAAGGAGCCTTAAACAAAAGATAGATCTTTTGGATACCGAAATATAAAACATGTTGTAGCTTCTTGTGCCCTTGTTTTTTAAACAAGAGCTATGAGCTCATATTGCACTTGTTACGAGTAGGCGGTACAAGAAAGTAGATGAGAACGTCACAAAATACACCCGCCATCCAAAAATGCGGTTCGGAAGTAGAAATAGGATATTTAGTTTCCCTCAATTCTGAGCAGTTCCGGCACCGTCTCGGATTTTCTGTAGCAAATGCGCATGAATGTTCAAACTTCCAAGTTTCAACCCAATAAATCTACTCGTTTGATCCCTAGATGTGCTACATGATATCCGGTACCCCCTCCATCTACGAATCTGGTCTTGACTAAAAAATGGATCATATAAAGCATCTTCTTTTATACCATCCATCAAGTTTCACTCGAATTTGAGCATTTTTGGAAAATTTCGAACCCCCCCTCCCACCCCCCACCGTTGTCGGATCCAGTTCGGACCCTAAAATATGTCATCTAGGATATATGCTTTCTCTACATTCCAAGTTTCATTTAAACTGATGCACTCGTTTGACCCCTATGCGAGCCTCAAAGTTTCCGGCAATCTCCCTCCAACTCCCCCCACTGTGACCGAAGAGGACTTGGAAACATAAACGTCGTACCTCTTAATCTCCTCTTGTCGCCCATCAAGTTTTAAGATCGGAGCATAGCCTATCTGCAAATTTCCGGTACCCCCCTACCTTGGCCGAATCCGGCCCGGGCGCGAAATAACAAATCTAGGCCGTATAAACTCGAAACTCTCGAACTTGCATCTCATTCGGTCCATCCGTTTGGTTTTTGTGCATGTCAAAAGTTTCCCCCCTCCCCCCCCCCCCAATTCCCACAACCGTGGTCGCATGTAGTTCGAACGCATGTTTTACATGTCTATATAGGTCATCGATTCTTATCACCCATTAAGCTTCACTCGAATCAGATCACTCGTTCGCAATTTGCAGAAGTCAATTTCCATATTTCCCCTCCCTCGCTTCCCCAAAAATGCTCTGGTCTAGGAACGGAAGTTCCCGGGGGTAAGTTGTGTCAGGTTCTTAAGTCAATTAAGTCGGGTCATTAATATGCCTGCAAAGTTTCGTTGTCTTAGTACATCTGGAACTATTCTAACTCACGACTACCGGAATTTCAGGAAACCCCCTCCAACTCCCCCAACAGAACCCCGAAGCCATCTGACTCCGTCAATTTCGTATCTAGGCCTAATGCTTGTTCTCTCCATTAAGTTCCGTCTCAATCCCTCTGCTTTAAACGTTTCTTGACTTTTCCGGTCCCCCCATCCCCCCACAGGTGTCGGACCCGACCCGGACTTGACACTGATCATCTGAAGTGATAGCTCTTGCCACCTGACAAGTTTCATTCAAATCCGATCAGCCGTTAAAAAGTTATGCCTTCCACATTCCGGACTCCCCATCCATCCACTCCCCCCAGGATGGTCGGATCGGGGAAACGACAATTCTCAAGTCAATCTGTTCGGATCCCTGACATACCTGCCAAGTTTCATCGTCCTAGCACATCAGGAAATATGCCGAACTCGCGGGATCGCGAGAAATCTGGACCCCCCCCCCCCCCCCCAACTACCCCCCAGTGCCCGGATCCGGTCCGGTTATGTCAGCGACGTATCTAGGACTTTGCTTGTTCTTCCCACCAAGTTTCATCCCGATCCCTCCAGTAGTTACTATTTTCGTTCCAACCTCATGAAAAGTTGAAACGAACGATGACCGTTTCGACCTTCTCGAAATAGTAACTAGTAGTAACTATTTTACCACGCTCGGGAACGTAATTAGCGTGGTAACTACGATATCTGTGACTGGTCCGATTAGTCCGTGGCACGATATTTTGCCGAAAACAGGAAAACTCGTTCCAGCCTTGACACCAAGAAGCCAGGGTCCGTGACGTCACGCACAGTAACTACGGTAAGTAGGGTGGAACACGCTCAAAGTCTACTGGAACATTCTTAATTGGATCAGTCCTGACAGAATGCACTAAGATAATAGTCCCAAGTTTCGGCGGCAAGAAAATAGTAGGATAACTAAAAGCCTGGTACCTCTTTTACAGCTATAGCTGCTCTGAGGGTAACACTCCTGGTGGCTGCGTTTGCTTGAAGGGCAGCATGGTCAAAGCTCTGTACGACTACGCCCTTGACTTCTACGCCGACTATGGTGCAGCCCTTCAAGTCAGCGCCATTGCTGGTTCATGCCACTCTACCAACTCTTACCACTACCAGGGTAACACCTGGGATGTTGCCTGCACCACCCCAGTGTAAGTATGATGTGGCCTGAAAGCACTCATGTTCCTATCCGCGATTTTTGGGTTGGCGCATGTCGACTTTGCCAAGACTTCCGGCACTCCGTAACGGAATTAAACACGAAAAATTTGAAAACTGTGGGTTCCGTAGTTAAGAAGCGGGAAAACCCAAGCATAAGAAATGGGATCCGAAACCAAAATCACCCTGTCGGCCAACAAGTATAAAAGCTTCTCATGCGTTTTTTTTTGAAGATTTGTCGGCAAACCTTGAAACTTTCCGGAGAAGTTTCCAACACTTGCCTGGCAAACTCGGCTCGACCGAAAAAGTGCTAAAAAGTCGAACGTGCAAAATGAAATAGTAGCGGGGATTTCTGAAGCTTATAATTCCATAGGGGAGCTAGGAATAATATAAAAGGCAGACTGAGTACGAGAGGTCCTTACCATTTCCGTTCCAGTTTTTCATAGTTCACAATCCCCTGCTTCGTCACTATAATTGCATCTCTAAATATTCAATACTTTTTATTCTGGTGACATAGACCATAATTTAGCTCTAAGCCGATGGTGTGTCTATTCCGGTCGATCGGTCTGACCCAGCCTACCACAACTCCCTAATTATTGGATAGGCTACGCCAAACTTCGGGTGTACCCACAGTTTGGACCGGTAACCCTGTGCCAAGTATGGGTACCCTACCCAATAAAAAATGATTTGAGCGAAATTCATAAGAATTCCCCCGTAGCGGTTTAGCTCGGGTCTAAAGGTCCAGCATTTGGCGTGGTGGAACCGGTGTTTGGCATAGGGTATTCTAAACTGTGTCGAAGGCAACGAATGGGTTGTTGAAAACTTTTCGGTCGCTGCTGAAAGCGACTCGCCCGCGACACCGAATACATGGAAAATATGGAAAAGGAAATCCATGGTTTGGCGCTGGACGCTGAAAACGAAACTGTTGAGAAGATTTTCCTATGGCAGCCAACGTGTCGAATCTTTTCTGCGAGTAAGGAAATCGTTGTTGAAAGCGGCTACAGCTCGCCAGACATGAAATAAAAACGAAACACATAAAGTTTGGCGCGCGACGCTGAAAATGGAACTCCGAAAGGGGCAAACCAAGTCCGCCAAGCGACCGTGTCTGAAAGTGAACACCCTCGGGGGGGGGGGGGGGGGGGAGGGCGACTGAAAACGAAATACAAGATAAGATTTATAATTCTAAAATTTTCACAGGAACCACTGCTCTCGCCTGCGTGACTTCTGCCTCAGCAAAAACCCCATCGAGGCCTGCTACCCAGGCAGCAACTGCGGTGGTCACGACAGCTGGGTCCACTGCGCCTTCGCATAAGATGCCCCGGTCCAGATTGCATCTCGAAATTATATATACACTAAAAGATAGTTGTCAGTGCCTCAAAAGATAAACAGTTTTTGTGATTTCATTCAAATAGAATTCTGGAGAGCGTACCTTATCTTGTCTTTATTTGCTATTTCCAGATTTCTTTATTTGTTATGTGCAAAAAGAACGTGTCAACATTGACAGGTAATGATAAGAATGCGCCGAACAGTTCAAGGACACGCCGTACTTATGATAGATATTTCCGTCTATTCTCGATCCCGAGATTCTACACTTAGACAAGTGTACAATACACCGCTATTAGCATAACACTGGTTATCGCGCTTACCACGTTTGTTCTCTTTACGTAACGTATCAGCCTCCCGATCATTGTTTCCCATATGTATTCATCAGAAGACCGGTTATGCAAATTTTTCCAAGTTCGTCATCCAAGACAAGGTACATGGAAAGAGGCTAAAACAGCCAAAGCTTTGTGTAATTTGCTGCAAGCATTGCTAAGTTTTAAGGTAGTCAACTATCTCAGAACATTTTTAGCAGAAACAGTGTGTAATGCCAGGTGTCCTTTAAGCCTTAAAGTCCTTTTTGTGCCCCAGGACTTAATCGCTAATCGAAAAATTTCTTCAGGAGTGCATCCAGACATAAGGAGGGTTTTCGCGAGCTGGAAAGCGGAGTCGGGTCCAACGGTTTTCGCGCTGCTTCGGCAAGTATAAGCGAACTTCGGAACCGGTTTTCGCTCTTCGGAAACTGATGCAGCTTTATCGGAAAGTGATTGCAGAAATTTAGTGGAAAGCTCCGCAAAAACTTGAATGCTTCGGCGGAAATTTGAAAGTGTGGATAAAACAAAGCAGTATGGTCAGACGGGCATCAACTCAAAGCTGAGCAAGTACATCTAGCTCAGCTCAGCTTTCACCACGAGGAAAATTCGAGGTAAATTTTCCACGTGGTGCCTCAAAAGACGACCCAGCTCTTGATTGCCAAGCGCCATCATTTATTTTATCTTTTCCAACTGTATCTAATTGATTGCTTTGATTTTTTACTAAATATTTGCCAGTCTAATTTTTTGACAGCGCAACCCATAGATAACAGCAAATAATCAGAAACGGCGTATCTGCCTTTCGTGAGCTAGTCGTATATCATGCTTCGTTTCGTCGCTGTTCTATCCCTCGCTCTGACTGCAGTCTCGGGTAAGCCATAAGATCGATTTCTCAAAGAACCTACATGACTTTTCACAGTTTTTACACACCCAGTGGTGACTTACATACAGAGGCGTCATTTGGGGGGGGGGGGGGCAGGGACTTCCAATGGGGCAGAGAGCTACCCAGGAAAAACAGAAAAATATACCTAAAAATCAGTTTCTCGTCAGAATTGCGAAATCTAGTTACGCCATATCAGTTGACCAAGGTCACTCATGAAAATTTAACTGTTTAAATTCGAGGAAAAGACCCATTTGTTCGAGGATCGAATGTCTTCAAGGCGCGATAAATATTTTTGTAACATGGCGTCGAGTCGAGGCGTCATTAGAAGCTCATATGGCACTTGCAAGGCATCATCTGTAAGAAAAACCCTAGAGATAAGAACGGCCATGGACCACTGCAAACCGCGAGAATGTGTCGTTTGGTAAAAAGTTTTTTATTTTTGCACTTAGCGGTGATGATGCACACATTAAGGGCCCTAGAAATTCATCTGTACATCAAAACCCTTGAGGCAAAAATTATCATGGGCCCTTTAGGATCATGAATATACATGGTTTGGTCAGAAGTATTTTTTTTTCTTTTCGGTAAGATGTGCACTTTAAGGGTGCTACACTGTCAGAAGTTTCAGAACAGATAGCGTATAACACTTTCAAGAATAACACCTTTTCACTTAGAAATAAAGTGTTATGACCAATTAAGTTTACACTATTTCGTGCCTCGATCTCCAGCAACACCTTCAATTGGTAAAATACCAACGGGAACTAAAGAAACATATCAGATAACATCCCAAAGTGTTATCTGTTGAAACCTCGCATCCTTCTGTTGTCGTTATGTAACTTCTGACAGTGTAGTATTTTTACCTATTGAAGGTGTTGTTGGAGATCTAGGCACGAAGTAGTGTAAACTTAATTGGTCATAACACATTATTTCTAAGTGAAAAGGTGTTATTCTTGAAAGTGTTATGCGCCATCTGTTATGAAACTTCTGACAGTGTAGATATTCATTTTTAAGCCAAATTTTTGTGGCACAAAGGTCATGGGATCATGAAAGATCATGGGATCAGGGATCATGAAATTTATCGTTCGGTCAAGTCTTATTTTCACTTGGCGTTTAAGATTCGCACTTGAAGGGAGCTCGAATTAATTTCTAAGCAAAACCCTTGAGGCAAAAATGATCATGGGCTCATGGGGATCATGAAAATCTTTTACTTTGCGGTTAGGATGAGTACTGCTCTTTAAACGATGGTCTGATCCTGGAAGTGACAATTTATAAACCGATCTTGTCAAGTCTAGAATGTTCAAGCCAAGTTTTATCGTCCTAGCACATCTCGAAGTACCTTAAATCGCTATCACCGGAATTCCAGGCCCCACCACCTACAACTGCCCCCACAGTGCCCTAAACGGGACGGTTCTGTCACTGATGTATCTAGGGCTTATGGTTGATCTTTCCATCAAGTTTCATCCCAATCGCTCCACTCTAAGCGTGTCCTAATCTAAGCTAAGCCCCTCACGATGGTCAACTCGGAGAAACGACTGTTGTTAAGTTAAAATGGTCGAGTCTCTGATATGCCTGCCAAGTTTCATCATCCGAGCACACCGGGAAGCACCTTAACTCTGGATCACCGAAGTTTCAGAACCCTCCCTCCAACTCCCCCCACAGTGCCCGGATCCGATCCGGTCTTGTCAACTATGTATCTAGGGCTTGTGCTTGTTCGTCCCACCAAGTTTCATCCCGATCCGTCCACTCTGAACATGCACAAGATTTCCGGTTCCCCCCTCCAAACCCCACTAAAGTCACCGGATCCGTTCCGGACTTGAAGTGTGACGTCTGAGACATGAGGTCTTTCCAAATATCAAGTTTCATTAAAGTTTAACTGAAAAGCCAACTTATTTTTGTATAATTTAAAGCACAACTCTTACTAGAACTGATCTTTTACCGGTGAAATGGCTCAGAAGTATCGTTTTCTTTTTCAATCAATCATTTTCGAAATACAATTACTTTCCACGTGAAATGAGACATTTTCCTGTTAGCGCTTGTCAACACTGTCCAGCCTTCCCGCTCTCCGACGCGGCGGCTGGACGCAAATATTTGAAAACTGAACGCACAGTGGTTAAAAAGTGAGAAAAACAAGCAAAACAAAAGAAGTCCAAAACAGAATATAGACGTCGTGGCCTGCCATGTCTTTCAAAACGAAAAACATCACTTTGAAATCCTTATGTGTGAAAGAGTAGTCAGCGGACCTTCAAGCTTTCGGCTAAGTTTATATTGCGTGACTGGCAAAACTCAGCTAAGCCGAAAAGCGCTAAAAAGTCGTAGGTAAACAAGACCAAACTTTTCGATGGGATCCCAAAAATTCAATATCTGATCCAGACAACTGGGTCTTGTCTTAGCCAGATCCAGTTATCGCCAGAATCCTTGAACATTCTTACAATTAAAATTCAGAAACAGATTAAGGCCAAATAGCTAATCATCTGAGAAAAACCAAGTTCAGATATGGATTCAGCATGTGTGTTTACCCGTATAAGTCATATCTGTTTTGACGAAAAGTTCCTGCCACTTCTGCCAATTTCCCGGTTTCGGCCGAACTCTAGAACTACTTGTCCGACGAAAAAAGAAAGCTCAAAAACGAACTCAGGGTATCTTCTTTCCCCAATAATGAACATCTAATCAACTTCAAATAAAAATTTAACTTATAACAAATTTTCCGACTCCAGCCGGATTCCGGTCGAACTATATGTCCGGGTAAATATGATTGTCACACACGGATTCAGCGTCTCTTCTTACCCCTAAATCGGTTATCTAATCAGCTAGAAATAAAACTTTAACTTCTAACAATTTTCCGGTTTTGGCCGGATTCCGGGCGAACTACATGTCCGGGAAGAAAATTGTTTTCACATAAAAGTTCAGCATGTCTTCTTGCCCTAAATCGGACATCTGATCAACTCCAAATAAAACTTTTAATTTTAACAAACTTTCCGGTTTGGGCCGGATTCCGGGCGAACTACTTGTCCGTCGAGAAAATGGTTTTGACCATCGTCTTCAGCATGTCTTCCTACCTCTAAATCAAACATCTAATCAACTTCAAATAAAACTTTTACTTTTAACAAACTTTCCGGTTTTGGCCGGATTCCGGGCGAACTACTTGTCCGATTACAAAATGGTTTTCACCATCGTGTTCAGCATGTCTTCTTACCCCATAATCGACTATCACATTAGCTGTTTCAAAATATTTTGTTTGCCCCTTAATTTGAACCCCCTCCCCCACCCCTAAATGTAGCGCTACAAAGCCCATTTACGAACTCGACTGGTCCGCCGACCCAAAGAATCCTCACACCAAGTTTCATCAAAATATCTCATTCCCTTCGAGAGTTATCGTGCTTCCAGACGGACAGCTTTTGCGAAGTCATAGGTATCCCTCAACTTACGTTTGGGATCCCAAAAACGAAACAATGGTGAAAGGCGGGGATTTCAGAAGCTTATAATTCCATAAGATAATCATCTAGGGATTATATAAACGGCAGAATAAGCAAGAGGGTTCCTTTGACTGAAAACACTGCATTATTTGGATTGTATTAAGTGATTGTTTTATTTTTCACTATTTACTCTAGCATGACGTTCAGCATATATGTACAGCCAGCCTCACATTGCAACATTCTACTATGACACAGAAGATTTGAATCTTAATACCTACGCGGATTTTCAGTGGCCAGTTATCAGCTCGGGGAAGGTAGCTCCCTGCGTGACCACTTACTTTCCGTCAAGCATACAACACACGTAAAAGCTCATAGAGGACAATAGAGGTACCATAAACCCGACAGGGAAATTCCACTATATTAAAGTCGATTATTCGTGAATAGCGGAGCAAGGAAGTAACGCATTTTCATCGGGTCTTCAAGCCTCTTAAAGTTAATAAGTGACGGCCGTAGCTAGATTGTCACACCTCAGTCCTTTCATTTAAACTTCAAGATCTGATTCCTCGTTCAAAAGTTATATATACGTCAATATTCCAGATTCCCCTCCCTCCACTCTCCCCACGATGGTCAAATCGGAGAAACGGCTGTTCTTAAGTTAAAATGGTCGAATCCCTGATATGCCTGCCAAGTTTCATCGTCCTCTAGAAGTACCCTAACTCACGATCACTGGACTGACCGACCGACGGAAAAGTGATCGATATATGGCACTTGGCCGGAAGTCAAGTGCCATAAAAAACTGTAATCGTATTTTCTTCAGCTATGCCGGGAGGCAGCACCAAGGCCGGGTTCCCTGGAGGAGATCAGCCTTGCTACACCACCCCATCTAACGGCAAGGATGGCGGCATCTGCCTCCAAGCCGACTGCTGCGAAGGCGCCCTCTACGCCTCCAACTTATGCCCAGACTATGCCGAAGATGCGAAGTGTTGCTACTCTTCCAACAACTGCAGGTCTTCTTGCGGCAGCTGCAGCGATTCCGTCGCTAAGGACTACGCCTGCCGCTTGCTGTCACTAGTTGAGCAGCGGAAACTAACCCTGAAGCCAGATCACTTCAACGCCCTTGGAAACGACCCATACGACGGAGCCAGTGCTTTATCCAACATCAGAGATACTTGCTATGGAGGACAGGCCAAGAGATCCAGGTAAAGACATACTTCACCTTTAATCGCACTTGCTACCGCCAGGGTTGCCTGCCGCACTGGACAAAATGATTGAATAGTAGCCTAATTATCTTCACATCTTTTAGACACGAAAGTAGAAAAGCCAGTGGAATAATGCGGAATCTTCAATACAAATCAACATGATAGGAAATAGGAGTGAAGCTGAGTTATCTGGCCCATAGGGGTGGAATATTTGTATGGCATTCGCAACCTACGGCTGAAGTACCCAGAGGCGTTACTAGCCAATTTTTTTTTTGGCGGGGGGGGGGGGGTAATGTATGTACTGACTGTTTTTAAGAAAAAAGAGACCAAAGGTTTCGATGGGATCCCAAAAATATAATATTTGATCCAGACAATTGAGTCTTGTCTTCGCCAGATCCAGTCATCGCCAGGCTAATCATCAGAGAAAACCAAGTTCAGATATACCTCTATAAGCCATATCTTTTTTTCCTGCTTTACTTCTGCCAAATTTCCGGTTTTGGCCGAATTCAGAGTGAACTAATTGTCAACGTATCTCCTTATCTCTATAAAGAACATCTAATATACTTCAAATAAACTTTAGCTTATCTTCTTACCCCTAAATCTGTCACCTAATCAACTTCAAATAAAACTTTTGCTTTTAACAAATTTTCCGGTTTTGGCCGGATTCCGGTCGAACTAGTTGTCCGGGTAGAAAACGCTTTTCACATAAGTGTTCAGCATGTCTTCTTACTCCAAAATCGAACATTTAATCAACTTCAAATGAAACTTTTACTTTTAACCAACTTTCCGGTTTTTGTACTACTTGTCCGGCGAGAAAATGGTTTTCACCATCGTGTTCAGCATGTCTTCTTACCCCTAAATCGAACATCTAATCAACTTCAAATAAAAATTTTACTTTTACCAAACTTTCCGGTTTTGGCCAGATTCCGGGCGAACTACTCCGATGACAAAATGGTTTTCACCATCATGTTCAGCATGTCTTCTTACCCCATTATCGGCTATCACATTAGCTGTTTAAAATATTTTGTTTGGCCCTTAATTAGAACCCCTTCCCCCACCCCTAAATGTAGGGCTACAAAGCCCATCTACGAACTTGACCTTATCCTTGACCCAAAGAACCCTCACACCAAGTTTCATCAAAATATCTCGTTCCCTTCGAGAGTTATAGTGCTTACAGACAGACGGACATTTTTTTAAAACGAGTTTTGAATTTTTTTTACTGATTTTCAGAAAATACCGGCTGTTTTTAACAAAAACCCTACCGTTTTGATGAAAAATCTACTGAGAAACCGCGGCACTTCGGTAATTTTTTACCGACCGGCCGACAACATCAGGGGGGGGGGGGCATCCCCCCTCCCCCCATACGTAACGCCCCTACAAGTACCATACAGCAATCGTAATTTCTGTCGGTCGATCACTCTGTCCCGCTTATGCTAGTTTTGGAACTTCAATGTTAGCTATGACAGTGAGCTTCAATGGATGCTAGAGATCTATTATTTTGAGAACGCTTTTTATTTAACGAGAACGCCTGTATTATTTGAAACGCCTTTTGTTTATTTGTTGACTATACGAAACTCTAGAAAAAAAACGACCACATTCACTCATCTGGTGATTTTGTACAGTAGGCCTACATCGGTTCATCCATATTTTTATACGTCCATACGACAAGCAGATGCGTCATTATTTCGACGAAACCTGGGGGGGGGGGGGGGGGGGCAGCGGCGCCATCCCGGGCCCCCGTGACGCAGGGGTGGTTTGAAGTTCTTGTACATGGGGCGGGTGGAGGGGGGAGAACGTCGCACAATAAACTACTGTTAGAAATCCAGCACGGCTCAAGACTTAAACGGTTTGGGAACAATAGACAAGAAACGTGATGCACCACATCCGGAGAAAAAAACATGAATAAACCAGTTATTGAAAGGTAAAGTCATGCTAATGATAGAAGTTCGCTGGACAGCGAAGCCACCGCAGCTTCTTCTAACAGCTGTGTAATAACAAATACCAATGAGCGCCGCAGGCAATTTTTTTTTTTTAATTTGCCTGTTCGTAACAAAATTAACTACTTCCCAAAAAAATTTTAGATTTTAAAATGGCCCATTCCCGAAATTCCGAGCCCAAAACCTCAAATAAAAGACGCACGCTTCCAGCAAACAGAGCGTACAACAACTATGGCGTCGCAGGCGAAAATTTTGGAATTCTTTTGATCCGAATGCCCTTCTGGATCACAGATAAAAGTAAGAGCCGCTTATCAAAAATCAGATCATGTGTTTGCTTACGACACATTTAAAAGTGTGAGACATCTAACTGAAAACTGGTACATGACAGTGCTTCAACCCGACCCTTTCCGAATAAAATTACCATCCGAAACAAAGTAGCCTTTGTTGCAACCCACGCTAAACATAAATTACTTTTCTTACCGTTTCACAAAATAAACAAGCTTTGATTCAGTGGTAAAGGCACTGAGTGTTTGCTGACCCTTTCCCCTTCGTACGCTTTTATTCAGGGTGATGCCCCCACTTGAATTTTCAAGGGGGCCCTCAGCAATTCAGAAAAAAATCATAAAGTGATCTCCGACGCCATGTTACAAAACTGATACCGTCTCTCTTCGTGTTCAGAGTTCCAGGCTCAAACGTGCCTTGAAGACATTTCGATCCTCAGACACTGGGTCATTACCTTGGATTAAACCTTGGTCAACTGATATGGCGCAAACGGATGTCATCATTCTGATAAGAAACTGATTTTTCCTGGGTATCGCTCTGAGCCGACCCCCTTGGAAGGCCAGGGGGGGGGGGGGGCGACTGCAAAATGACGCCTCTGACAACAGGATAATAGTACCTTAAAGCCTGATACCTCTTTTACAGCTACTGCTGCTCAGAAGGCTGCTCCCCTGGTGGATGCGTTTGCTTGAAGGGCAGCATGGTCAAAGCTCTGTACGACTACGCTCTTGACTTCTACAATGGCTTTGGTTTACGTCTTCAGGTCAGCGCCATTGCTGGCTCATGCTACTCCAACAACTCCTACCACTACCAGGGCAACACATGGGATGTTGCCTGCACCTCCCCAGAGTCCCCAGTGTAAGTGTCGCTCAAGTATGATGTGCTCGTCGTCTTTTACAGTGACTACGGAAAGGTCATTTCCAGTCTCTGACTGTGACATTATCACTGCAACTGTAGCTCTAATCTGTGTCTATACCCTTGATGACTAACTCTTCGTGCCTATGAAGAATCGCCGTGTGCCTAGCGAAGAGCCAGAAACGTCACCACAACCTGACAACAACAAAGTTTTTTTTTTTTATTGATTTTAATAGGGTTTGAATCAATTCCGAGGATTAATATTGGTGACGTTTCTCGTTCTTCCAGAGGTTCACTGGCGTGTTTCGGAATTAGTCATATAGAGTATTTCCGGTCGGTTGGTATCACCATGGTCTCGGGCTTGGGCATACCAAGACGCACACCCAATTAGATTACTGCAACTGATTTAAGGCCTGACGCACCATCGCTTGAAGGAAAATGGCAGTCTGCGGCAAGACAAAATCATCTAGCACAAGGGTTAGATCCCTTCCAGTTCTGCCTCGACCTCTCCAACTAGTGTCGGCTATTTTTATAAACCAAGCCAATTGCCAGGGAACCTAATCATTTGTTCCGTCGATGAATCATTTATAACCATAGACTATATTCAACTGACGGACATCATCTGTTAAACTTATAGTCATAGACTTAGTGGCCTCGCCGACCTTGATTACCGGTGTGGCTAAAACCAAGTCTCAGAACTGCTGATCTTCAGTCCTTCCTCGCCTTACCGTGTATCAAGAAACACATAAATTGAGCTACAAACTGCTGGACTCCAACCAATTATCTTTGAGCAAACTGTTCAGATTCCTTAAATCCTAAAAAGCACTTCCAACAACCGCTCCGGCTCAAAAATTTCAAGTATCATTAAACTTTACGTAAACGGCGTGGGAGCTGTGGCTCTGCAACGTTCTCAGGTAATATAACAAAAAGTTGGTAGCTTTCCTTGCTGTATAGTAAAGCCTGCGACGAGATGAAATCGTCGTTCAAACTCGTCCGCGACACCTCACGACGCAATTCTTGATTCCTAATCCTTAAAATTTTCCAGAAACCACTGCGCTCGCCTTCGCGACTACTGTCTTAACAACAACCCCATCGAGGTCTGCTATCCAGGCAGCAACTGTGAAGGTCACGACACCTGGGTCCACTGTGTCTTCGCCTAAGACGTCGCACCGCAATTGGTATACCAAACTTGTCACGCTGAAAGGAGAGTTGTCAATCCCTCACTAGATAATAGATCTTGTCGTGCAATATTTAAATAAAATTATGAAGAACGTAGCTTATCTTGTCTTTAACTATTTCTAGAAAATGTTATTTGCGAAGTGACGAAACGTTTCAATATCGAAAGATAGCGATGCCGAATACTTGTGATGCGGACCCTTGTCTATTTTTGGTACCAAAACCCGAGGTTAATCGAATTTTGTCTTAGTAACATCACTCGATCATTTTGTTTCCATTCACACTACCTAGGAATATACAGATTTACAGAAGAGAGTTTGAGACGCGGGCAGGGGCGTCGCAAGTGCATTTTCACTGGGGGGTGGGGTGCAGAGCCAACATTTTTACCTAATCCTTCGGAAATTCTACCAAATACTAGAAACTTACACTTCGAGCTTTGAATTACTATACGTCGACGCTTTAATCGCCTGGTAGCTGTAAAACTTTGCAAAATGCATGCAATACAGAAGAACTGGTGACACCGAGAGGCAAACCAATAGCCTATCGATTTGCAGTCTGACGCTGTAACGGTTGAGCTAACCTTCTCTATGCTACGTTAAGACTTACCGACTTCGCAATGAACAATTCCAGTAGTCGACTTAAAAATTTAAGTTTTCGGGTCGACCAAATTTTTGAGGTTTGGCAAAATTTCAGTGGAACCACTTGTCTGACAAGAAAATAAAGATTCCGTCGCATGTTCTTAACTCAGTGAGAACCTCTAATAGACTTGAGAATGAACTTTCATTTTTACTAAATTTCCGGTTTCCAGCAGGAATTTGTGTATATGAATGAGGGGTTGTAACTGCAAAGTCGTTTATACTTTATAGCGACAGATGTCACTATTACAACCAGGGGCGTCCCGAGAATTTCTTCATTTGGGGGGCGGGGGGACCTGGTAAAGTTGCCCGAATCGGTTGGCTACCTGATTTTTACCGAATTTATTAAAAAAAATTCCAAAAACACAGCGAGTTGACTTCAAGAAGCTACAATGTAAAAAGTTGCAAGGTATGTACAAAATTAAGTTTAAAGAGAAAATTTGGAGCGTTATGACGCTCTTCCACTTCTGTTTTTTCAAGGATACGCCGTCACTAGCCTTCTACCTTTGAATAAGATAAAATAACGTTTAATCTCCGTATAGTATCTTTACAGATAAATGGACAGCTTTTACAACTATTCACAGATAAATAAGTAATTAATTGGCGGACTTCCAGTTTTGCCAGCAGGACTTAAAATGTGCCGACAAAAAACGCCGTTGCTGCAAAGCGACAACGTCGCTAACAGCTGAACCCAAGACGCCGCCCACCCAAACTATAGCACCGCCTGCAAACATTTTTGAATCCGCCTTTTTTCTGGCAAAATTTAACTGCTTTCCATGCAAATTCTAGCTTTATATGTGACTCAAGCCCTCCAAAATTCCAAGCCTCAAACGCCAACTAAATGACGCACCCTTCTTCTAAAGTAGTGAAGACTGCGAAATGCGCCGCACCGAAATTTTTTGAAAATACTGATGATCAAACTACCTTTTTGCGATCCCACGACTACCTATTAAACCACAGAGCTGTCTGGCGAAAAAAGACGGGGCCATCCAAGCCAGGTTGAAGTTGATACAGAACACTTATGCTGAATTTACAGCAGACAAAGAAGCGACTACAATCATTAGAAGTAGAATTTAAGCGATGGATGGCAACCATCTGAAACTACCATTAAATGGTAAATAACAAGAGCTAAATAAATGCCACTTAAATTACCGAACCCAGTAACTTGGGTGAAACAAATAATGAATCCGTCCGTACTCCGTACTACCGAAAAACGAACTAAAAAAATAAGGAACAAATAGGGAGCGGTATAACAACCAAATTTCGTAGTGAAATAAACTCTTGTTAGAGCCATCTAACAGCCGAATGCGGCAAGTCTGGTAATAGATATAGAATAAACAAACATCCGGCAAATTACCGAACTCTTGTAACGAATCAGAACCAAATGAATCTGGTTAATAACCGAATTATGAAGTGGACTGGCAGAATGCAATAGACAGATACGGACTTGAGAAAAGTCAGGTGAATTACCGAAATGGGTAACAAATAAGACCAAACAGACACGTCAAATAACAGAGTTTACCGAGGGACGGACAGAATGCGGTGAAATCGATGCAGACAAAAGAAAAGCTGAGTGAATTACCAGATTCGATAAAGAATGTGAAACCATAAACGCACTAAATCACGCAATTTGGAAATGCGGGGACAAAAGATTTCGACAATTTGGTCGAATGCCCAAAACGTGGGGGGGGGGGGGGGTGAGGGGACGCACAACCTCAGGACGCCAGTGGTTACAACCCTTAACAAAATTTCTAGCACCGTTCCGTTCTCTTTAGTCTTATATCTGTGATCTAACATTCAGCCCTTTTTGTTGTAGGATATTATGTTATTATTTGATTTTTCCCAGTTATTTGATTTCAGCCATGATGCTTGACTTTGACGATACCGGCAGAAGTCATACTTTTAGCCGGCTGGCATTTTAGCAACCCGGAACCCTGATGGGAGCTAGTCCTTTTACAGATACAGTGTTATATTTATTCATTCCTTGCTTTTGTTTTTATGCATTATTGGAGCGTGTTCCACCCTTCTAACAATAGTAACTATTAGTTAGTATTTCCGTTCCAACCTCGAAAAAAGTTACTACGCTTACCGTCCAACCTTCTCGAAATAGTAACTATTTGCTTACCGCTGGAACCGTGAGAATCCAAGGATTTTACAGTAATCCGTACTTATTTTAAAAAGTTGGGAGTTCAAATATTTCCCTGCGATTTCAGCTTTCCATGCGTTTTCGCGACCAGTCCAACGGAAAATGGAAAGCAATTTTAGGAATCGGATTTCTACAGTTTTCTCGATGTGCTTTGCTCACTGGAAAGTGATTCCGGCGTCTCGCGAAAACCATCCTTAGGTTGCTAAGTCAAATGCACCTTCAACTTCTGACACAAGTTGTAAGTGAATAGTACCTTTAATAAGTCTAATCCTCCACAACAGCAACATCTTTTAACCTCTTCTTTTTCATCACTTTCCCCTTTAGTAGGGCTATTTTCTTCTTCTTTGCATCTTTTTTATTCGCCTGCTTTTTAATCTTCAGTTTTGCGGCAAGTCCCGGGTTCGTCACTGCCATCTGAGACTTCTCCGCTTTTCTCAATACCTTCTTCTTATTCATCGTTTTCCGACATGTTGCCAGCACCTCTGAATATGCTTCGTGTCCGACAAGCTGTTTCAACAATTCTGCAATTTCCCTAGCGAGGGTTGCCAGCTCGGCCAGTTCCGCGACAGGTTTATCCTCGCTGATACTGATTTCACGGACGATGGGTGGCAACACTGTGCCAATGTGTTGGATGACTGCTTGAGGTCCAGAGGTTTGGTGGAGGTCGAGGAGGGCGGCAGCGTAGAACTGGAAGGCGGCGGTCCTCTGGGGAAAATGTCAATGTCAAATGGGTCTAAACTCTGTCGCAGTAAAGATTAAGTGGCGTCATCCATGTAGATGGCGTGAGGGAGGGGGGGGGGGGGGGGGGCTGGTACTTACAAGTAAGTCCTAACTCACCAAAATAGAAAGGGGTAATTGTAGCTTTCAGAAATATCTTTCCTCCATCCCAATTTTGAGACGGCACGTATTTCGAACTTCTGAAGCTTTATTCGAGGCTATAAATGGACACTTTATTTACAGTACAGTAGAGGTATGCTTATGTGACCGTTTGTTGACATTGGACTTTGCCGTTTTCATGCACTTGCTATGTCTAAAGCTAACTACCAGTTAGCCAAAGTAGGTAATTACGGGCATCTGAAAACACCTGAATAGGTATTTTTTGTATCATTTTCATTTTATCATTTTACCATTTAGCCCAAAACTGCACTGTTCACATTAAAATAACTGTTCAAATAACGCCAAAGAATATGAAGAAATTTAGTTTACCAAATATGTACGCACAATACTGAGCGCAAAAAATAACTGAATTCAAGCCACACATTGTGATTATTTAATTTTTTTTTCGGCAAGGTTACGTACGTCGTCAAAAGAATGCACCAACTTTGCACTAATTCCACGAAAGTCCGAAGTATCCGAACAGAAGAAAAAGGACATTAAAAAGAACGTGAAATTGCACCAGACATGTTTGATTTTATTCTCTGTCTCAAAACATTTTGCCGAAACATTTCCGTTTGCTTGTTTCTGAAGCGAAAAAACGAAACAAAGGTTGTCTAGAATATGGGGAAATACTAAAGAAGCATACCTCTATTTTAATGTAACAACAATTCAATGCGTAAAAACAAGACCAAAGGTTTCAATGGGATCCCAAAAGTTGGCTTTCATAGGTGTTCAGCATGCCTTCTTACCCCATAATCGACTATCACATTAGCTGTTTAAAAATAATTTGTTTGCACCTTAACCTCAACCCCCTACCCCCCTAAATATAGGGCTACAGAGCCCATCTACAAACTTGACGTCACACAAAGAATCCTCACACAAAGTTTCATCAAAATATCCAATCTCTTCGAGAGTTATCGTGCTCACAGACGGAAAGACGGAAAACTTTTGCGAGGTCATAGTATCCCTCCACTTACGTTTTGGGATCCCAAAAACACACTGGCTACACTATTCGTCGGAGGAGGGGGGACAAATTGAAAAATAAATACCTTAACACCGGAGTTGGGATTCTCCGCGATTTCCGAGTTTATTTCTTTCCGGACTCTCTTAATAAACCACCGAACACCGAAGAGTTTTTTCTTCTGGGTTGGGTTCTCCTCTTCGTCATCGCTTTGTACTTCATTTTCATCACTAGGCCCCGCCCGGGCTGTCACTTTGAAGAGGAAAAGCAGATTCTTGATAATCTAGAAAGACACAAAACAATCATCAGTATGAGTAAAACCACGAGGGGCGAGAAATAAGTACCTAAATCGTTCGATGTTTAGGGACGTGTCAATACAGCAACATTTGTGTACATTGCATCTCCATCGTTACATATCCACTTGTCGCAATTATGTCATAACCATACAAGTTCAAAATTCAGGATGCAAGTGTTATCCTTTTGGATGATCCTTCGTCGCTATAAAAAATCATTGACAATAGAGCCCAACCAGCGCACCACCTTCTCCACTGCTTCCTGGCCGAAGATTGAAATTAGTGTCTTTTTCAGTGTCTTTACTTGTTTTATTTATTTTCAATCAATCAATTTATTTAATTCGTGATATTACACATCACATAATAAGATTACACTAACACATGAATTTTCTTACTAAATATATACAATCATTTTAACCATTCGGTGGCTCGGGGCAATAGCACAGTCGACGGAAAAGTCGGTAAAAAAGTCCAGAACGGCATTCTGCATTCTCACGAATTGCCTTTAAAAGTGGATTATCGGAAACTTCTAACCTTGCAACAAAACTAACTATCGCTTTCCGCCTCATAACATCAAAAGATTCAGTTTCATTTTCTAAAAACATTTGACTAGCAGAGTAACGTCGATTATATGAAAGGAGATGACGGAATGCATTGTTAAAACAAACTTTTAGTTTACGCATCGTCGTCTCAAGATAGTTATCAAAAAGTGGGAGACAGTATAGTTGTGTGCAATACGTCTTAAATAAAAGAATTCTAACCGACACAGTACAAAATTTAAAATTACGAATTAAGTGGTTCGCACGCGCGCAAAGACCCCGATACTGACTCGAAACTGCTGAATCGTCATATTTCTTTCATTTACTCCGCTTTTTCGAAATAGCGGGAGAGAAATAAATTACTTAACTACTTACTTATTACAGGACCCGTCCTACCTATAATGCCAATGCAACCTACTTCCGTTATGGCTCCCTCAGTTCTTAAAGCCGGAGACATGAATTTTATGCGGTTCATCCTAACCCCTAACAACAACTCGGTACACTTGCTTTGTTTCACTATTTTTGACGCGGATCATGCTCCCTACGCATGTTTGCATGCCATGGCATGCTTTGTAGTACGAATAACCAGTTATGTAAACTTTTCCCTCTTTCTGGTAGAAGTCGACAGGCTTGATCAAATCTTTAAAACAGGCAACGCCGTTATTATTTTGCTGAAAGCAAAGCCCGATTTTTTAGTATTCAGCTATTTAAACACTGGAACATAAAGAGTGAACAGTGGCTTAAGGAGTTTTCCAGTCATCCCACAAAGAGGCTTCGGCTCGGAAAGAGTGTTTCCGGCATCGCCTGTGTGGTCAGCAAATCTGTTTCCGCTACCAACAAGGTTCATCTGGCTCGAACTATGACTAATTTGACAACAACTTTCGATTCTTTTTTTGGATTCGATCCACGTGAAATTTGGCGGCAAATTCAAATTTGGCGGCGAATTCAAGTCTAAATAATAAAATGAACTATTTCGTTAAGCAGACAGACAAAAAACTGAGATTCATTCGAGTACTCTTTGAGTTTTTACTGAGATGAACCTGCAATGACCAATTCTTCCTGCTACAGCCTAAATAGGACCCTGGCCGTAAAGGACCGAGAAAAGGCTAAAGAATATCCTAGCTGACCTATCCGTTTTCAGTCATTTTTCAATTATACACAGAAGTGGACTGTATTGCCTTCACAGACTGGTTGCGTCACCTGAATATTTCTAGCAAGGGGGTGTACATCCGTGAATTTTTGAACAACATCAATACACCCGACACTCCCCACGTTCTCGTTTTCTGTCTCGATTCCCCAGTAATTGACTCCCTCTAAATTTCGCCGCTCCCAACGACTCCCCAATGAGTCACCGAGAGACGGCAAGCGCCCTATAGATGCCGGAGACGACGTCCCAATAGATATAGGGGACAATTTTGTCCCCCAATCCCCAGTGCGCGACATGTTAAAGAAATAAAACTGCTGGGTGTCCACATCACGAATTATATGAAGTGGGAAAAGCACGTAGATTCCATTTTAAAGAAGGCCAATAGATAGATAGATATTTAATGCATAAAAGCCAACAAGGGCCATCGCACAAACACAACAAAACAAAAAATATATATATACATGCACTCTGTACCAATATTTTCTGCTACAGCCACTACAGGGATATACAATTTTCCCTGTGTGCTAACCCTATCCGGAGGAACCTTCCAAACTGACGAATAGCCGGGAAACTTTTCTCTCTCATTCTCTCAATTATCCAATCAGTCCCACACACACTCACTCCAAACAACTCTTGTCTCAACCCATTCATATGGGCCTTCGGGGACTCAAACTTCTTTCCCGTCATGGTGTCCCTTCCGAACATCTATTGCGTATTTAATTTTCGTTCATTCGCCCAGTCCTAGAATACTGCTGTCCTGTGTGGCATTTTGGTGTGACTCGCGAGCAATCGGATGCTCTAGAGAGGATACAATACCTAGCTCTCCTAATAACGGATAAATCTCCCCTTATATTTATTTTCTGAAAAAATTTAATCTGACAACCCTGTCTCACCGTCGCGAAAATTTGTGCTTAAAGTTTGGAGGGCAGACTCTACTGAACCCAGTCCTTCGCGACATCCTGCCCCCCAACTTTACAACAGAAAGGGAGAGGCCTCAAAGACAAGCTTCCGAACCAGTCCCTACCCTTCAACCAGTGTTTTGCCGACACGTGAGATACAAGAATAGCTTTGTCCCCTCCTTTGTTTCCCTACGTAACAGAAATTAATAGGTTATTATTTTACCCCTCGTTGTCTATTTCCCCAATCGTTAGTTTTTATATTGTTTGTTCCCAGTATTTTATATGAAATTCGACCACTTTCTAGTAAATGTTGACAATTTTGGTTAGTTTTTATGGCACTTGCAGCCTCTGGCTCAAGTGCCATATACCGATCACAATTCCGTCTGTCGGTCGGTCCGAGTTTTTTGTCAAACTTATCCGAGATAGGGTACTTCCAGATGTGCTAGGACAATGAAACTTGGCAGGCATATCAGGGACCCGACCAAACTAACCTGGAAATAATCAGTTTCCGATCCGACCATATGCGGGGGAGTGCGGGGCGCTGGAAACTTGAAAATTTAGGGCATTTTGTCACTTTTTTCCGAGTTAGGGTACTTCTAGATGAGCTAGGACAATGAAACTTGGCAGGATTATCAGGGACCCGACCAAAAGAACCTGGAAATAATCAGTTTCCCGATCCGACCATATGCGGGAGAGTGGGGGCGCTCGAAACTTGAAAATTTAGGGCATTTTGTCACACTTTTTCGAGTTAGGGTACTTCCAGATGAGCTAGGACAATGAAACTTGGCAGGAATATCAGGGACCTGACCAAACTAACCTGGAAATAATCAGTTTCCCGATCCGACCATATGCGGGGAAGTGGGGGCGCTGGAAACTTGAAAATTTAGGGCATTTTGTCACACTTTTTCGAGTTAGGGTACTTCCAGTTGTGCTAGGACCATGAAACTTGGCAGGCATATCAGAGACCCGACCAAACAAACTTAGAAATAATCAGTTTTCTGATCCGACCATTTTGGGGGAGGGGGGTGGAGGGCAGGGGAATCCGGGAAATTGAGAAGTGTGTAACTTTCGAACGGTGATCGGATTGTAATGAAACTTCATAACTGAATAGAATATATATCTGTCATGTCCCGTTTAAAGTCTTGACCGGATTCGGTTGCCATGGGGGAGTTGGAGGGGGGGGGGGAGACCGGAAATTTCAAGAAACGGTCAGAATGGAGGGATCGGAGTGAAACTTGCTGGGAAGAACAAGCATCTGCTCTAGATAAGTCGTTTAGACTATTGTACTGGATCCGGACACTTATGGGGGGGGGGGGGGTCCCGGAATTCCGGTGATGGTGGTTTTGGGGATTTTCACGATGAAACTTGGCAGGCATATCAGGGACGCAATCAAACTGACTTTAAAATAAAAATTTTGTCGATCAGATAATGGTGGGGGGAGTGGAGGGAGGGGAATCCGAAATTTTCAGTCATGCGTAATTTTGGAATGGGTGATCGGATTCGAGTGAAATTCAAGAATTGAACAGAGGACATTTCTCCGATGATTTTTTTTCATATCCGGACCGGATCCGGCAACTATTGGGGGGGGGGGAATACGTGACCCGTTTAGAATGGAGGGATCGGGATGGAACTTTGTGGGAAGAACAAACAGATGCTCTAGGTAAGTCATTTGCTGAATCGGATTGGCTACGGGCACCGCGGGAGAGCTGGGGGGGGGGGGGGGTGGACCGGAAATCTCGAGAAACGGTTAGAATGATGGTATCGGAGTGAAACTTGCTGGGAAGAACACAAATCTGGTTCATGTAAATCTTTTACATAATTTGACTGGATCCGGACACTTGAGGGGGGGGGGGGGGGAGGAGGGGGTTTCCCGGAATTCCGTTTTTTGGGGGATTTTCACGACGAAACTTGGAAGGCATATCAGGGACCCGGTCAAATCTTGGGGGGGGGGGAGTTGAGGGAGGGGAATCCGGAATATTGAGTCATGCGTAACTTTGGAACAGGTGATCGGATTCGAGTGAAATTTAATAATTAAACAGAGGACATTTTTCTCTGGTGACCTTTTTCATTTCCGGACCGGATCCGGCAATTACTGGGGGGAGGGCGGAAAACACTTGACCCGCTTAGACTGGTGTGATCTGGATCGAACTTCGTGGGAATGACAAACAGATGCTCTGGATTAATCATTTACAGAACCGGATTGGCTCCGGTTATTGTGGGTGGAGTTGGAGGAGGGGGGGGGGGGGGGGTCTGGGATTCCGGTGATCGCGTGTTAAGGTACTTCCAGATGCGCTAGGACGATGAAACTTCGCTGGAATATTGGAGACTCAAGAACATTTGCTTAGAAATTGCTACATTCCTTAAAGTACCAATCTTGACCGCAAAGTAAAAAAAATACTTTAAGCAATATATGCATTTTCGTGATGCCCATCAGCCCATTAGCAGTTTCGCCTCAAGGGTTTTGCTTACAAATGAAGTTCCAGCTCCCTTAGAGTGCGCATCTCAACCGCAAAGTCGAAACTTACTTTTGATCAATCAAATCATCTTGACCCATGCAAGTGCCATATGAGCCTACAGCTCTTGTTAATGTATGTTGACTTTACCACCAGCTATTCGGCTAGTCCGTAATTGGTGTTGAAATAAAACTGAATTGAATTGAATTGACTGGACCAGCCTGATGGGGAATATCTTACTTCCGTATCTCTTTGTTACAGTAGTACAATACATTATACAATACACTAGTATAAATATTTAATGTACAAATTCGAAACAAGCATTGACTATCCAGCTGGGACACAGACCATTTTGATACACTTTACACTTCGTCCGAGGAGTGGGGGATGACTGGGTAGTTCAAACTATGGGGTCTTAAGTTTTTTGGGGAAGAAGGGACTAGGGCAGTCTACCGCAAATCCCTGATTTCTGGATGCCCTACGACAAACGCTGGGTGCATACCGTATGCCAACGCTGGATAAAGTATGCCAAGCCAATAGGAACCCTAAATCTTTTTTGCTCCACTATAAAGGAATTTTGTTGGTTGTTTTCTGAGCTTTACTCAAATCATGATTGGTTGTTTTCTGAGCTTTACTCAAATCATCAGTATTTTATTGGATAAGGGTACCTAGCATTTGGCATAGTTGGTTGGCATATATCTCTGTTGGTGTACTTATTTTGTATTACCGGTACTATACTGATGACCTCAACAAATTTGTATTTTACCATGTTAGTTTCGCGAAGAATAAAAGCGACATCTATCTATCTATCAAATGTTTCCAGCTTGTCACAGGGCATCCAAAAATCATAGGTACTGGCCAGAAAGGTTTCTAAAGATAGCTATGGAAAATCGAATGAATGTCCTTGGATTTAATTTTACATGTACTGGTTGTTGTGGAGTCACAAAGGGATTTGTCCCTCCTTTTCTAAATGTGTATTAAGGAACGTGATGTTTGACCTGTTAGTTAAGACGCTGTTTATTATTGTTTTATATATGCAGCCTATGGCAGTTATATGGTTTTTATGTGCTCATGAGTTAATATCTATGACATTATCAAACCAATTTGGAGTTTTTCTCACGAATAAAAAGTTACATCTATAAACTATCTATCTATAACTGAGGAGCACAGTGGGAACAAGCTAGATCTCACCTGCTCTGTCAACTCCTTTTCCACATCCAACGGTGATAACTGGTCACTACAATCCAACGCTAAAGTTCTAAGCCTTTCCGTAGGATTCTCAAAGGCCATCATGTTCTTAGCACGTTTTTTCGAATTTAAATAGTCCGCAATTTCCTCCGGCGTAAAAGCGGCAAAGAGCACTCCAATCAGCCTAGCGCAAAGGATCCTCACTGCCAACTGCTCGTGGAGGAGGTGTTTTTGAATTTCACGCCAAATCTTTGCGGTTGCGTCACTGCGTACAAAGACAGGGCTTGACGTAAAGAGTTTGGTGGTAGTGAGGAGTAACTGTATGAGCAACCTGTCGCGTAATAAGTCCCCAGCCGTGTCCTCACTGAGCGCAATCTCAAACAGCGGCAGAAGTTCCTTAAGCCGTGGTTCGAACTTGGTTCCTTCCACCTCCATGAAGATCGCCGCCAGTTGTACTGCAATAATTCTATGCAGTACGTTTTCATCCTGCAGCCAAAGGAGTACGATTTGAAACAGTTCATCTTTCACTGGGTCATCCAGTGCATTTATTAATTTTTTCAACACCACAGCAACCATTCTGACACATGTTGCGGAATGCTCGTTCACCAGACGGGGTGACAACGTGACAAATAGCAGTGGTGCATTGCCGTTCAAAAGGGAACGCGGGAACGTTCCGAAAACGGAGTCGAGAAATTCGAGAGCGGACAAACGGCCGTCTTCACGATCGTATTCCAATTGTCCAAGGAAGAACCGGATTTGGCGAATAACCTTCTTTCCATGCGGGTAGTCGATAAGGTACTGCAGGAATAGCTGAAAGGAAGATTGATGTTAGTTAAAATTCTAATTCTAAAAAGTCTTTTCCCGATTGGCAGTGACGCCCATCTTCCGCGAATATACGAATGGAATAGGCTCAGTTCCGCTTTCAGAAAATTTACGGAAACAAACTGCAAGACCTAAAAGAAACGGTCTAAATTTTGTATTCACAGATATTTTACTGATTGCTTTTCTTTATTTTCTACTATACGCTCTTGCCTCGCGCCCTTAGCGGGTTGGTAATAAACGTACTGATTAGTGTTATCATTGTGTGTCGCGAACCTCCGACCAACTTATTATGGACCCTTATTCTAACCTGCAGTTCTGCAGTCTGATGGGCATAAATAAAAAAAAACAAAAAAAACTGGTACTGCTAGTATCATGCATCACTCCTGTGTACATTGTCAAAAGTTTTGGAAACATTCAAGATGTGTTTGCGCATCCTCGTAAACGTTATGAGAATATATATGTTATGGCCCTTTTAAACGTTATCTTTTTGCGAAACATAACGTTTAAAAGGGTCAGAGCACAAATTCAGTGTCAAACAAGACTTAAAAGGATCATAACAGAAATTTCTTTGACAGAAATGTCTTATCTGTTATCAAACTTCTAAAAGTGTAAGACGAATAGTTGCGTTTTTGCAGATGCCATGATATCTGTTACCACGATAACTGGATCTGCAATCTGTCGTGTTTGTAGATACCGTGGTATCTGATATGCGGTTGCTCTGCAAAAACGACAATTGCCGAAACTGCGCTTTCGAATTCATCCCAAAAGAAACAATTATACTGAGTCACATCACTAAGTGCCAAACGTCTTTCCCACCAATTTGACAAAAACTGAAGAAAGTAACCACGGTCTGGCCGTGGTATCTGAATATCAGATACCACGATAACTGCAAACACGCCTTTTGACCGTGGTATAAAATATCACGGTAACTGCAAAAACGACTTTAGACCGTGGTATCAGATGCCATGGTATCAGCAAAAACGCAACTAATGGATTGGGTGTACTCGTTGGTTGAGGTAACAGAGCTAACATATACTTTATCATCCTTCAGATTTAGCCTATAAGCTAGCAAACCTCAATATACTTTATCTGGTTCCCCCATCCATTAGACGTACTGTGTTATCAGTTATACCGAACTAAACCCACCTGTCTACACTGACTTCTCACATGCGATATTTCTGACGTCACGGCCAATTTCGCAATCCGCTCCATAACGTCTGGAAGTTCCGGAAACTCCAATTTCCGGCCGAGAATTGACTTCAAAACCGCAAATCCGGTTGCCTGTGAATTTCCATCCACATCCGCTAGCGATGTTTCTGCGTACGTCAGAAGAACACGCAGCTGGTCATTTTCAAGGGTGAAGGTGGAAACGTCACGAACGATGACGGTTACGAGCTAAAGGCAAGCAAACAAAGTTTATTAAAGCTCACAAGTTCATAGACTGGAGTAAGAAGTGGGTACTGCTCATGCTGCGGAAAGTACACTCTCATAGGTTTCATAACATCTATACGCAAGAGATTCGCTGAAATCCCATCTTGTCATTTTATGTGTTATCATGACCCACGCATGATACGAGAGAAGTTCTGACCTTCGTAAGTTTTCTAACATAAATTTTCATAAAATATCAGTTTCGTTTTTATTTTAAAAATTTTAAGTTCAGTGTTTTAAACTGTTTTTGTTGAATTACTGACTTGCTTGTCTATAAAATGCGTGATTAGTAAGCCTGACGAGAGAATAAATATTCGGCAATCCCCAAGAAATGTTTTTTGAACAAAAAAGATTGATTGACTAATTTTATCCTTTCCCATACTGATTCCACGACGTAGGTGTATCTAGCGCAGCAAATACAATATAGTGCGACCACACACTCGCCCAGAATCCTATCTTTTATACAAAATTGTTATTTTCAGAACTATAGCCTATCCAAGTACTACCACAAACTCGCATTAAATTCTACCTTGTACGCAGAAACCACCATTTCGTACTGTTCACTCTGCACTGAAGTTACTCCGGAGTACTTGCTCAGGATGGTGAAGACAGATCCACAAATGCGTTTGATATTCTTCTCAATAGATGGTAGCGGCAGCGCGAGAAGCTTCGTGAGACTGCGAAGGGCCAAAGCAATTTGCTGCAAAAAGACAAAAAAGGTCAAAAAAAGGATGATAATGTTACGCTGCTATGCTCTGCCAATTTCCTTGCTCCCCAGGGCGCGGAGGTTCGGGGCCGACCGATTTTAGCAGTCTATCCTCAGCGGAGGTTCGGGGCCGACATTCAATTATTCACATGCCTGAGGATAGACTGCTAAAATCTGCTTATAATGAGCTTCTTCTAATGGGGAAAAAAGGTCATGGCCATTCCAAGTCAAAGCCCTCCTAGATTCGGTGGGACTATCGTGTACTTGGAGGAATAGATTTGGACCTACATCGGAACCAGCATCTCTGTTAAAAGAAGTGTTAAGAGTATTAGAAGATCAAGAAATACAGAAATGGGCATGTTTTAATGAATCGGTGACACTATCAAATTTTAAACTGGTTAAAGAGAGTTTTGGACCAGAATTTTACATGAAGCTCAACCTACCAAAAACTTACCTCACGCTCTGGATCCAGTTGCGAGCGAACTGTCTGCCAGTACACGGGAAAAGTAAGTTTGACAAGAAAAAAAGTGTTTCCCCCAGTACGAACAGCCCCTGCTCACTCTGCGGTGAAGGCGACGATGACCTAGCCCATTTGGTTGCACTGTGCCGCGAACTCTCGTTTTTAAGGGAATCTTGCTGGGGGGTAAGGGAGATAGGAGATACTGTTTCCTGATATACTGAAGAGCACATCTCCAGGAGCAATTAGTGCATTATGTAGATTTGTGTTGCAAAGTATTAAAGTAAAAGTTGACAAGGCGAGTGCAGTTTAGTTTATGTAGTGCGATATTAGAAGTAATTATGAAGTTTTTTGTTTTGTTGTATGTATATGGCCCTAAGGCTTTAAATACAATATATAAAATATTACAGGCAAAACAGGTCCTTTAAGGCCACGCCCTAATTTCATGCAGACTGATGACAGTCGAAAGAGTGATCACTAATAGATAGTCGAACTGCACTGTGATTTCTTGAGTTCGGGCGTGGTTTCATAGACTTAAAGCTTTAGTCAAGTTAAAGAAGAATCAAATATTAGACCCGCTGAGCTGGAAATCCAACTTACCTTATTATGCGGCGACGCCAAAGAGTCGGCTAGAATGGGAATGAAGGGGTCGAGCATCCCCAGCACGACATTATCCTCGGGAAGGATATTTTCCTTTTTCAGCCTCAGATGAAGCAACTGCAGGGCGAATTCTGTGATGATATGGGAGTGGGTTTTTATTCCAAGCTGAAAAGAAAACATTTCAAGTCCAGAACTGCGAAGGAGTCAACCACAGAATAATTCGAGGTTTCAGAACGTGGTTTGGTGTTTCCCACAAGTTCGTGTTTCGAACTTGAGCAGTTTTGAGCCTGAAGAGGACCCTTGCCAAGAAGGGTCGAAATATAGCACCAATAAAATTCAGCTGACGTATCCGTTTTGCACTATCAAATATGATTCGCAGTCAGCTTGGGCTGAAGGAATATTTGTGTTTCAGAACGATTTTCCTGGAATGGACAGAGGGACTCGAAAATGTTGGAAAAAAGGAGGTATCCGGTCCATGGCCTTGCTTTCGCAGTCCTTAATTACATACGCTGTACTTTTCGGAAAGTAAAGGAAACTAAACAAAAAATAAAACAGAAAAAGTCTGCCCTGTCAGAAGTTTCATAACATTAACACAAGGATGCGCAATTTCAGAAAAGGTTTCTCGACTTCAAGACGAATTGTCTCGGGCAAATCCTTAACATAACTTTGCAGCGGCGAGTATCAAACCAGGAGGTACGCCGTCTGGCTGGTCAGCCGATAATAACGTACGTTATCCATAAAATAATTCTGATTGGTTGACTTCTGAGAGAGATTCGCTCAAATCATCTACGTCTTATTGGGTACCCAGCATTTGGGATAGAATATCCAGCTTAAGACATAGGGTATGTCAAACGTTAGCAGTGTTGTGCCAAGTACTTCTAATTTTTACTTAAGTACAAGTAATAAGTACTTTACAAAAAATCTACTTAAAGTTCAATGGGCACATCAAACTACCCCAATCCCACTCTGTAACAACCTAGGAACAATGCTTACCCCCTAGCTCAGCAGCTTTTTCAGCAGTTTCCTCTCTGTGATATTTCAAAGCGTAATTTTTTGGGCCAGTACATGCTCAATTTACTAGCTTGGACAAAGATAAAAGTGATGTTTCTTAAAACACTTGGTAGATCTTTATTTCATGCATAAATCAGCTTGTCTAATTCAGATTTGAATAGGCTATTTGTTTTTGAATGATTTTTGTAGCTACGTTATCTTATTGCATATTCTGGTACATTTTATAAAGCAAGTTGATTATGCTTCACAACACTATTCCACAAAGAAAAACTTTTAATAGGCACTTAAAACACGGAACTTCTGATGAAACACTAGAACAATCAGTTAAACTGCATCTGCGGCTTGACTTATTGGTGACATCTCAAATATATCCTTTTCTATCAAGAATTGCTGGGAGTTTTTGAATTTCCTGCCACGATATCCCAGCTCCTAAGATTTGGATCGCCGAAATGCCAGAGAGGCAAAGACAAGGGATAACAAGAAAACAGCCGATTTTCGTAGCGCCTTCTAAAGGAAGTCGGAAATGTTTTTTTGTGGAGCATTTAATACAAAATAAAGCATTAGAAGTGTCCATTGTGCTTTAAGTAATAAGTACTTTTGTAAAAGTATTTCATTACTTAAGTACTAAAGTATTTAGATAGTACTTCAGTACTTAAGTACTCAAGTATTTAGGTAGGCTTATTGCGGTAGGCTTGCAAAAAATCCCTGATCAAAAAGCAAGGACCGAACAACACATAGTTCCGATGTGAGGGGATATATCAAGTCAAGTTTTGAGGATCCTAAACGCAATGGCGGGACACCTATAGATAGATAGATACTTTAATTTGGCCGTTAGGCCATACACAAACACATACATTTTTAAACACTTCGAGAGAGCGATTGTATAAACTCACATGTAAAACGCTTTAAACTCCCACCACCAATAACTATTTACATCTCTTTAACGCTTCTTTGACAAAACCTGTAACTGCCATTATCGCTGACCGTGAAGATGACTTTAGGATACCAGGAAAGAGCAACCCATCTTCACCAAAAAATCTTACTCTCAAATCCGAGAAACACTTCGTAAAGTGTGTCTGTCCGTCTGTCTATCTGTTAGTATGAGAACTCTCGAACGAGTTAGGTAGGCTATCTTGTTCAAACTTGGTTTCATGTCCTTTGCGTCAAAAGTACAGGTCTTTTCATAGATGGTATGTAGCCCCACATTTAGGGGTCAAGTTCAAGCTTCAAGCTAAGGTTTGCTCCACGAGTGAGAGACATGCTCAATCCCCGTCATTTGTTTTGGCCCCTGACAATTGGATTTCCTTGGTGCTTATAGCTGATCAAGTATATATATTTCTTGAATCAAACTAGAAATGTTCGATTCTTAGCAAGACAAATAGTCCTTGAGCCAAAGCTGACTTCGAAACATATGTTCAGATAATGCATAAAACGGCACCGATATTTTATCGGTATGTATCAGATTGACAGCCTGACGAGGACCCTTGCCAGGAAGGACCGAAATATCGCTGCCAGAGCATCGTAGCTGACGTATCCGTTTTGTGCATTATCTGAATATATCTTTGCAAGACATATATTCATCGTACTATCTAAAGACATAGGAAATCCATCCACTAGCTTAGTTTTCCCATCAAGGTGATAGTTCGGCCGTATTCGCCGGAATCCAGAGAAAACGAGAACTTCCGTAATTTCTAATAATGCGTTTGTCCAGTTGTTTCCGTCGGTATAGGGATAGTGAATGACCCATCTATCAGCTCCTACTCATGGGAACTACCAGGTAGAAAATTTTCCCTACTGGGTAAATGATGGTGACCGGAATCTGATATAAACTGACAAAATTTTGAAAGAACTACATCATCGGACCAAACGTATTAGATAGTCTATTTCGAGTTAAAGAGCGTGCCTATGTTTTGAACTAATCATCAATCAAGAGAGAAAACGACGGCCTAAGGAATCTGGTTAAGGGGTTGAGTGGAGATGAATAACATTTAGGCTACGCGATCTGGCAAAGACCGGAAGTGTATATTACCCGATTTTCTGGATGAAGAAGTAACACAAATATTTCCTCTTTGCGAGCTCACCGACACCTTTCGTCTTGTTCTTCACGGACAGGTCCGGACCCAGTAGTTTGTTGCAGGGGGGGGGGGGGGGGCTACTCCATTTCTATCAATAAAACAAGAAGACAGATCAGAGGTCAGAGCCCATAAACAAACGTTTATATTTGTATGTTTCGGGGTGGGGTGGGGGGTCCAACCCCCTATCCCCCCTCACTGGATACGGCCGTGATCCATGCTGCTTGAATGCTATTTTCCAGAAAATGTAGTAAATCAAGAAAAGGCTAAGATTATTTGTTGTCCTTTCTACCAGACGTGTTCTGTTTGGAATTGACGGAGTTCCATTTTTAGAAGAAAAAAAAATAACCAGCTAGTTTTCCTGCATTCTCTGCCAGTGTCGGACAAAGTGGTGACACATTCACCAACAGTCAGGGTTATCCCAAGCCTCTTTCCATTAGTGGACGGGAACTTCCAACAAATTTACGGAACGGAATATAACGGAACGGCAATTTTCAGTTTTAAATTTTTAACTGAATTGAGATGTTGTCAGCTCTAGGCTACATACCTGATGAAGAAAAGCTAAATAGTTAGCTATTCTTCAAACAACCACTTTAGGCTCACACAAAGAATCACTAGATCCCTAATGTCCATTCACTTTCAGCGAAAATGATAAACATGGTACTGAAAATCGTGCTAATCGAACTTTTCACCGTTATGAAAGTACTTGTACCCTTTAGTACTTCTATTTTTTACTTAAGTACAAGTATTAAGTACTTCTGAAGTTTTTTACTTAAGTAGAGTACAAGTACTCGAAGTTTTTACTTAAGTAATTACTAAAGTACTTTTAATTAAGTATTTCCCAACACTGAACGTTAGATATACCCAGCGTAGGGTATACAAAAATCCGAGGCTTGTGGTAAAAACACACTATCCGTTGACGTTACAGAATATTTCACTTATGATCTTTTAATTGGTTATTTTCTTACACGTTGCAATCCATGTTCTGTGTTATTTATAACAGAAACCTAAAGGCTCGTAAAACATTTTTTTTTGTAACAGCGATAGATAATGTCTACTGAAATTACGCATCCTTGTTTAGGCCTACATATTACAAAAACCCCCACAGCGTGTTCATAATTCCCCGAACGGAATGTTTTGGCGGATATCCGGTTCCATCGGAGAGTGGTTTCGAGACTATTTCTGAGGACAAATCCGAAACCGTACCCATCGAAAGCCCATTCAATGTCTCTGCTGTTTTGGCGGACTTGGTTATGGTGCACACATCAAATTTGATGCTCAAGCACCATTTTTGTTGGTGTTTGATGATTTATTTTCTCTTTTTTTTGTTATTAACTTGTCTGTTGTCGTTTTCTTGTGTATGCTTGTGTGAGTGGCCCTCAGTATTATGAATATACAAATGTTTCTTATGGCTTTCAGCCTATAAGTCTACAGGCTAGGGCGAGTGAGACTTATTTTAAAAGAACCATACTACAGCTAAACCTAAATAAAAAAAAAAAAAAAAAAAAAAGGCCTAACCGTACCTTATAAGTCTACAGGCTAGGGCGAGTGAGACTTATCTTAAAAGAACCATGCTACAGCTAAACCGAAAAAAAAAAAAAATTGTCTAACCGTACCTTTGCACTTTCTTTTCCAGTAGCCGCCGCCGATTTCCTCTTAGGTTCCGCAACAATCAGATATGAATCCTGCTTCTCAAACACTGGCTTACTATCCTCCTTTACTAGCACTTGTTTAGGGAACCACTGAGGAATGCTCTCCGTGACAATTCCATGGATGAAAATTAATTCTGACTGTAGGGTTATGCTCTCATTACTAGCCAATCCGGTGGCGATGTGGAAGTAGCAGTCTTCGACTTTGCGAATGATCTTGTGCGACTTGGTCGTTGTCAGGACATCTGAAAGGAAGACATGAATAAAGAGCCTCGTTTTGTTGCACGCTGCAGGCCCACTTCTCGGCCGCTTCCGGGCGGATTCTTTTTACATTCGTTTTTGCACTGCAGTGCTTCCGAGGAAGACCGCAGCGCTTCTCTATCGCGGACTTGCTTACCGACCAAGTCCGTGCTTCCCTTCCACGATTCAACAAACCTGAAATCGTGCAGGCAGTGAATGGATGGTTTTTGGTGCTCAAAGAAGTGCACAGCACCGAATGCTCTTCTTCCCTATCTTAGGAATTAACTTAGGAACGCCTAGCTTAATGAGAGCCTCTTCTTATATAACAGTGTTACAACTTGTACACATGTTCATATGCAGGGTCGTCACCCCCCCCCCCCCATGTTGTCGGCCAGTCGGTAAAAAAATAACTGAGCCGGCGCGGAGCGCCGTGATTTTTCGTCAAAACAGCTGATTTTTTCATGGAAACAGTCGGTTTCTCTGAAAATTAGTCGATTTTTCGTCAAAACGGTCAGTTTTTCTCCAAAAAACAGTCGGTAAAAATTACCAGCCAGTCGGTAAATGCCTCGTCCCCCCCCTCCAAACATTTTGGCTAGTAACACCTCTGTTCATATGTAGAAGCTTTGCAGTGGAACCTACGACAGTCGGCTCGCAGCCGAACTTCTTACTCTCAACTCAAACAACCACAGAGGCCATGAGAGGCATCAGAGTAAGGACCACTCCGAGTCAAACAACCCCAGAGGCTACAGAGGTTTCCGAGTACGAAAATGTCAGTTTAAAGAGGCCTCAACGTGAACCAATATCGGACAGGAAGATCTCATACACGCTGGAGGGCTAACCTCAGTCATTCTCGTGTCACTTGTGATTTAATTAAAGTACTGAATTTTCCCATACCTTTAAAAGGGGTAACAAGCGGCATCAAGCGCTTTTGCGTGACATATTTTGACATCATATTCAGCAAATCGTAGCTCTTGTGTCCCTTTGCCTCCTTAACCTTCGAGACGATCTGTGCCACTTCTTTCTCCTCTGCTGTTTCGCCGAACATTTCTTGGATGCAGAGCTAAATAAATCTGACCCATAAACATCACAAACAGACACATCAAGTTATATGATAAGTTCAATGAATTCAGAAACTAAAAAAAAAGTTTATTGCATGTTCTGAATGTGCTTTAGCTAAATAAAACGTAACTGCGACTTAATCAGCGTTTTAAACTGTATTTATCATTTTACTTATTAATTTTGTAAGGCAAACTGGCTATTCAACCATTCTGTTCTATCGCTGATGAATTCTCGCGTCCTGACAGGATTCAGACAGATTACAAGTAACCCGACGAAAAATTCTTTGGCTGTGTAGTTGTGTGGTAGTTGTACGAAAAAAGTTGCATGTACTGATATGTAGTAGTATGGAATCCCCTGATTGAACATGCCTCCGACTGGGTTAATCCGAAGTAGTAGTATCCGATAGCATCCAATCTTGCTATAGTATATCATCTAGTTTGCTAGAAGCAGCATGCAGTGGCAACAGTTACTACTGCATTCTACTTTTCGTACAACTCCATACAAGCAATTCTCGAAAAATTTTCATCGGGAACGGATAGGTGGTTTATGTAGCGTTTTTTTTTAGCTGCCGAGTAAAAATTTAGCGGATGATGTAACAAAGAAAGTGCATTTTTGTTTACGTATTTCTCAGGCATGTGCTTGATAAACAGCACATTTAATTTGGAATGGACTAAAGATCTGGATGAATGGGGGGGGGGGGGTGAGGGATTCAAGAGAACTGTACTAACCTGAACCACTTGTGAAATTATCCCATCAAAGTCGCCAACTTTCACCTGAGGCAAGATATGATGCAAAACTGCGTGGAGGGTGTAAATCAAAACGTGAACTTGGAAGCCCCTCTTCAGGATGGCATTACCCTCGCGTATGAGGGAATACAGGAACGTCGGGCCAAGGAAGGTCATGATCTTCACTAACGTATCTCGGGCCGTCTCGCGAATGCTATTGGCACGGGATTTGAGGAAGGTAAAAATCTTCATGAAGATTCTAAAAAAAAGTCAGAATTTTAATATGTTTTCTTCAAATAATTATATCATCTTCCTACGATTGTAGAATCTTCGTTTCTGTGATCTCAGATTCAAGATCGCTTACACTTTCTCAGATTCAGTGATCAGTTTGGCAAATAAAACAATACCGATTCGATTCCATATGTAGGAGAAAGCGTACGTCCCCATCACTGTCTAATTATACTACACTATCCTTCCTAGCCCCAATTCTGAAGTAATAACGATTCGCTGATCCACAGACCTAGCCCCCACATCAATGAAATACAAAGCGATCAACTCTACATAAAAGGTTCAAAGAATCGGGCCAGAGTGCTAAATGTGGTGTAAATACGGAACGCTGAGCGATGGCTTTCCTCTTGAAGGTGAATCAGAATTTGCGTCGTAAGTCAAAAAATCATCTGGAGATTATGAACAGCACACTGTCATTATGTGTAACACAAAACACATAATACAAACAAACAATTACATATAATATATTATAATAATGATACATAGATGGCACTTCACACATGGGACTTTCAACATCTGAAATGTTTCTGGTTTAGTGGTCACGGTACAAGTCCTTGTGTAAAGTGCCATCTATGTATTATTATTAATTTCCGTGACATGGGAATGTGAACTGGTTAGATGAATTTGCCTTCGGACGGGATCACTGTTCCTATGGCCAGCTTCTACCAGACTATTGTAGAGGTTTGCGAACTCTGTTCATAAGCCCCTCGGTAGCTCAAATGGTAAGAGCACCTGCCTTGTAAGCAGAGGGTCCTGGGTTCAAATCCCGGCTGAGGAGCATTTTTGTCTTTCAGTTCACTACTTATAAAATATATTATAATTTATTATATAAAATACAAAACATTCACAAAAGGGTTAACAATACCCTTGTGATAGGTGCTCCTGAAAAGTGTCCTGGCAAGTATGTCTATTTTTATTGTTTTATTATTTTTTAGTATTAGAAGAGTCTTGACCAGTTGCTTTATATTTATGTGACTTGATTGATGTGTTGTGGTGGATTTTTTTTTCTTTCAGATTTACTCTTTAGTTTTGAACGATTCAAACAAAGAATAATATATATACTATCTTATATATATTTATATGTAATCCCTGAGCCATCGTCCTTGAGAACATCGTCAGGCGTTCGAAAATTTCTTCCATTCCCCAATATTCGACAGCCTGACTAGGACCCTTGCCAAGAAGGGCCAAAATATCGTTGCCACAGCATCGTATCTGACATACCCACAGGCCATAGCATCCATTGTTTGAATATATATATGTATATATACTGACAAAGAAACTTACCCCGGTAGATTTCTTTCCAGAGTACCCTTCGGCAGCCCCTTCAACAGAGCAACCATTGCAAGCGCAAGGGGTACGCGCAGAATCTCTTCATCCTCGGGGTAGTAATCCTGTCCCCTATTGACTTTATGCTGGCCGTCCCGCTTTGATCTCGCTGTCAGCAGGCGATGCAACTGAGGCAGTATCGAGCGCATGATTGTGTCGTGGATTTTAGAGGCTGTAGATTCCGCCGGGGTAACCGTGTGGCTGAGGGCTTCCGCTTGCGTTTGCTCCTGACACAAACACAAATTGTATATAACTTGAAAGGTCAACTTCTGATTCAACCCCAAGCAAAATACAAATGGAAACCGTTTTATATCTCAATACCACAAGAACACCCTTCCATCTGAGGTAGTATTGAGTGACTCAATCAACGCTTCCAAGAGTTCCTTGGACAATCTGTAGGCCCTCACACAATCTTTGTGTGAGGAACTCGGGTGTAAAGTTGTAGAACTATCTTAAGGAGAGAATCAGGGAGTCGGAAAACCAGTTTTTGTTTAAAAACAGATTGAAAAAATATTTTTTTGATAGTTAGGTAGATGCGGAATATTTATTCCTTCAGCCCAAGCTGACTGCGAAGCATATTTGATAAGTCAGCTACATTTTTATAGAGCTATATTTCGGCCCTTCTTGGCAAGAGTCCTCTTCAGGCACAAGTCGCTCAAGCTGGAAAAGCCGTGAGTGGCTTGAGCCTGAAGAGGAACCCTTGCCAAGAAGGGCCGAAATATAGCTCTAATAACATCTAGCTGACTTATCCGTTTTGCACCGTCAAATATGGAATTGTGTTATCTGTGTCATGAGTGAGTGAAAGTCACTTCCGAAAAGCAAACGGTTGTGCTCTTCTTGGGAGCGTTATGTCTGTTGTTTTGTTCAAGGAATGATCAAGTTAAAATGAATTGAAACTGAAACTGAAAAAAATGTATGCTGGAAAAGGGTTTTAGACGAACTCTGTAGAGGCCAGAGCTGGGCGAATCCGAATCCACGATCACAATCCGCGATTCGTCCTTTTGGCCGGATTCGAATCTCCTGCTTGTCAGGCTGGATTCGGATTCGGACTCGTTGGTCCCCCCATCTATCACGTTATCTGATTACCTTTGATATCAGTACGTGATTTGATTTTGGTTAGGTCCGATTCGAATTCGGATTCGAATCCTCAGCACGAAATGGTGGATTCGATATCTGATTCGTACCTAGCCCTGGATTCGGATTCGAAGCCTTTGATCGGATTCGGCCGTCTCTGTCGAGGCCAACATGGTACATATTTGCATCTGATTTGCACTAGAGTATTATTATTATTCAGAAAAAAACACGACAGACCACCTTGATGAGGGCCTAACCTGACTCAGAAAAAACACACACAGAATTAAACTCCTTTACTGTAGCCTGCTTACTATTCGCGACTATGGATTCTTTCTGATCCAGCGTAAATGAATATGACAAACGTGAGCAATAACTTACACAAGGGCCCCACAAAAAAGATGAAAGGTGGTTACCTTAACAGTTTCTTCCAAGTCAGCCTGCCCCTCCATAACGGACTCCAAATCCAACACCTCCTCCGACGGCTCCGCCCCCTCCACCAATTCCGAATTTGCTTCCGGCGGTTGCGCATTTGCTTCTCCTGGCTTCTGTGCCACAACCTCTTCCGCCGGGGGCTGCTCCGCATTTCTGATTGCTGCTTTGCTATTGGCTAGGTTAAAGTGGAAACCATCCAATATGGCAACGACCACGCGGACTGCCTGCTTCTGGAATTCCGCGCGTTTGACTAGCTGCTGAAGGTAATAGCGCAGAATTTTGTCGTAGCTGAACCAAGGAAGATTCTTACAGATGGCGTTCATTGTCTGAAAAGAGGAAGAGTTAATGCAATTTAAAGGATGTCTGGACCCCAGAACCCAACACAGCTTTTACTAAGTTAGATTTGTGGGGTGAAATTTAACGGAAATAAGCATTTTCCGGTCCAGGCGAGCGTTAACCACAAAGTAAGTCAGTTATTAATTAAGTATAGATACACATGATCGACTATTATCTTTACAAAAACATAACGAAAGAGAACTTTTTGTTTTATCAAAATCTACAGGAACGTAAAACATGGATAATTTTGCGAGCTCCATCTCCAACGAAGTACCCAAACTAAAAATTGCTTCTGTGATGTGAGACCACGAGGTGACACTGCCTGAGCATGCATCGATATATGTGACAACACTATTTATAAGCCCTGGACACTGGAAAAGGAATCGGTAACAAGGTCGTATGTCTTTCAAACTCTCAGATAATCGTAACTATATGTCATGAGCGATACCTACCTCAATCGCCGCGTCCACCAGATGACTCTGCTTTAAATAAACATCCGAAAACAAATACACAGACGCGAGCGGCATTATGTACTGCGTTAAGGTATCAGGTTGCAGAAGTTTGTGGGTTTCTTTCAGCTTGGCTGCCACTTTAACAAGAGCCCTCGCCCTTCGATGACCTTGCATGTGACGCATGTTTTCGAAGAAGTCCACCTCAGCGTCTGTGTCTTCCAGCTTTGCGAGGTCTCTGAGCTGGGGGTGAAGGTTGGGGCATTTCTTCACCTGGAAGCACAAAACAAGATTTAAAACCAGCTCATTCAACACTCGAGCTATCGACGGCGCGGAATGGTACAGGGACATAGTAGTTGGCAGAGTGGCAGAATTCTATTAGACAACAGAGAAAACAAGAAAATAAAATTGTTTGCTTTTTAAGAGCCCAGCAGTGGCTGAGAAGTGCCAAGCCAATAGCAGAGATAAATACATGTATGGAAAGTCCAAGCTTCACTCTACCTGTCATGCCGACACAAACGTGTAATTCAAGGGACTGACAGAGAAAAACAAAGAAAACACTTTTTTACCCCCCAAAAATTGGAAATTAGACGAAACTGTTGGTCTCGATTTGAGGACTGTTGGTCTCGTTTCCGAGACTTTTGGTTCCGGCGCCATTTTTATGAGACTTGTGGTTCGAAACAGTGAGACTGGTGTGTTCGATTTTCAAAACGGCCGTGAGACTGGTGAACCACATTCCCCACCCTGGACAAGTGGGGTATAACAAAAAGAAGAAAAAAAGAAAAGAAGAATTCCACTAGCCTAAGAGACCTTAAGAAATGCCAGGTATAGTGCGAACTGAGTTAATTAATGAAAATAAATAAAATAAACGTACCAGAACTGCGAGTATCGTGACCGCTTCATGCCTGACTTGCTCCTTCTTCGATCTGATCAGCTGCCTGACTTGGGGGATCAGATGATTGCCCATCAAAGATTTAGCCCCACTTTCATCAATTTTCAATAGATATGTGGCAAGGTTCTGTAGGCAAAAGCTGGAGGAGTCGCGCAGGGACATGTCATCATCCTAAAGAAGAAATATTAAAGAAATATTCGGTAAGTAGTCTGCCAGTTAGGAAGACTACAGCGTAGCTTCCAATATAGTATGGGTTTATTTCGCGAGATTGCATGTATATCGAAGCAAAGAGCAGCTTTAAAGATTCACTGAAGAAAATATCGTTTCTAATTTCAGTGTAGTCTGTACCTCCAACTGATCGGATCACTAACGACGCAAGGGCCAGAGCTGGATTTTGAAAAAACTATCAACCCTCATTAGCGAACAAGACAAATGAAGACATCCAACCAAAATATAACAATAATCGGAGCATAATAGATCCATCATGAACCTTAATCGCTCCGAAACGGGAATTCAGGTAATGATTACATTTGGCTAGATAGCAAAAGCATGAAAACAACTGAAAGAAAACTCGAAAATAGGCATACCGGTTATGGCATTTGTTGTTGATAAGGAAAATAATATAATATAATCAGGTTCTGTTCTGCTTTAGGTTTTGAGCAGAAACAGCGTATTTTAAGCACGTTTTTAACATGAGGGAGTAAGGGAGTAAGGAGATTGAGCATCAGGCGAGATCGATTTGAACGCACTGCTCGAAGCCATCCAGAAAAGGGCTGTGAAGATCATGCTAGCCAAGCTATGTTTCATACGTGATGCCCTGGTCAAGCTTGCCCTGCCAACCCTTGATGAAAGACGGCATCAGCTGACAATAGCGTTCGGGAGCAAATGTTTGGTATCGCACGCGCATCGTTCCATTTTACCTGATTTTGAGACCCTAGCAAGTAGCAGGCCCAATACGCGACAAAGACAGAGGGACGCTGCTTGCCAGTGACTAGTGAGACCACCCATAAACTGACTGATCGTTATCTGAAATCTTTTGTACCCTATTTCACCCAATATTTTAATTCTAGTCAAGTTCAATGATATTCAGGTTCAGGTTCATTTAATCAGAAAATGAAATAAGTTGTACGCATAGATAAACTCGACTGATCGTTATCTGAAATCTTTTGTACCCTATTTGACCGAATATTATAATTTAGTCAAGTTCAATAATATTCAGGTTCAGCTTCAATTAATTTCAGAAAATGAAATTAAGTTGTACTCATAGATGAAATGTATATTTATATAATGGTGTCATGTGTTATTTACGTGAAAGACGATCCAATGCTAGCATGTAGAATACAAGCTATTAAGAAAATAAAGTACATTATTTATTTATAGTCGTGGGAAATTTACCGGACTACTTACCATTCTCAAGGACTGGCTACAATTGTGAATGACCATTAACGCCATATCCAGGGAGGCCGTTCCATCATTCAACTGAGAATTGATGATCTTGTAGGCATCCAACCGACGGTTAAAGTCCGGTTCTTCCATCCGCCGAGTGTCGTAAGCATTCAACCCTGCGATCTGATTGGCCAAACTATCTTCACTCCCACCAATGGCGAGGAAGACATTGCAGAGACTGGTTCGACTCGATCTGCTGTTTATTTTACCCAAAAGTGGGGCTAGAATCCTAAAAAAGTAAATAAACAATCAAGGATAAACCAGGTTAAAGCCTTGCTAAATTTAAAAAAAAAATGTAGTAGGGGTTGTCAAGGTTCCAAAGCTCTCAAAGCCATGCTGCAACACTAGAAGCCTACACACTGAACTTTCAATGAATTCAACTGCTGGCTTTACGGGGTATAATAGAAAATAAAAATCGAAATTTAGCCTCTTGATCAAGCAAGAGTCTGAAGAAGACCCTTTCCAAGGGAGGTCAAAATACCGGTAGAGCAAATTTCAGCTGACTTTTCCGTTTAGCGCTACAGCACTTAAAGTACAATGGGCACTTTTTATGAAAATGCTTCACAAATGAAAATTTCTGATGTTCGAAAACATTTTCTGCTTCGAAAACATCGCTTGTAACTATCTCTTCGGCGTCTCTGCGGAGACGATTTCGGAGATTGCACTTGGAAGGAGCGGATAATTCAAAAGCTTTCGGCGATGCACAAAGAGAGTCTGGCTCCCAAAATATAACGTCACTGTGTTGTGTCGGTCTCTATGTCAAGTGTTGAACTATCTCTATGCACTAAGCGAAGACTGCAGCTTGATTTAAGCCTCAGATGATGTCAGACGTAGCTTGCATCAGACCCTGATTCTGAACTGAAATCACAAAACGCAGCTTGAATCAGACATTGATTTAGAGTTAACTCAACTCGTCCGAAATAGAGTACATAAGCTGGCCTTTTTCTTAGTGAGTGGTGATTCATCGATTGTCAGTCATTCGTTATTTATAAGTCATTCATGACTTAGTCTTTCGTTGTTATCAACTGTGTTAGTATATACCCGAATTGGGATTTACATTTTACAGAGTAGGTCTGAAATAAAACTATTTATATGTTAACGTAAAACCTAGTCCACTACCAGCCTCGTTTACCCAAAGCCTACGGCGTAAGGTCCATTTTCCAGTTACAACAACCGTAGCTGGCAGATTGCTCAAAACTCTCTGACGAAACTACATTTTTTTCTAAGTACCCAAAAAAATTCAAAAATATACAAATATTACAGACAAATACTGCAGCAGAGTCAAGAGCTTACAAGAAAAAGAATTAGTTGTTAACAATAACAACAGTAATGATTTGGAGCGTACAACATCAATCAGAGGATAACAAAATAAACTCCACTTATATTTGTTAAAGCTTAGTAAATTGGAGGATAGCAGGCAGCAAAAAACCACCATAACCATAACGATACATTGGCGAAAATAATGGTCTAGGAATCGACTGCTTTCTGATGTTCTTTTGTACTCTTGGGGGGGGGGGGGGCATCATGATGGTTCGATGTGCCGTTTGAACTTTAAAGGATCCCTCTTCCTTATTCTTCTTTTTTTTATTATCACTAGCTCCCCTCTGGCCCTATAAGCTTCCGAAATCCCGGCCTTTCGCCACTGTTTCCTTGTGTACCTACGAATTTTCAACGCTTTTCCCGCCGAGCCGAGTTTTGTCGAGAAAGAGGCAAGAAAGCTTTAAGGTCCGAGGACAACGCTTTCAAAGATAAGGACATGAGAAGCTTCAAATTATTGTTTTTCATTTTGGAGGATACGGTAGGCCATCAGGTCTATTTGACCACGGCGCGTTAAGTTTCCGAATATATTGCGTCCAGCTCCCACGTCAGAGAGCGGGAAGATAGGATAGAGTCGACAAGCGATAAAAGAAAATCGCTACTGTCGCATGGAAAGTAATGTTATTTTCGAAAACGATATTTCTGAGCCATATCATCGTAAAAATCATTTCTCGTAAGAGCTGTGCTTTAAAGACATACCTGTAATACTGCTTTGAATCTCGTACATTCTTCATCAAGAAAGCTAGTGTCGAAAGCAGGAAATCCGTCTGCTCCTCCGTGAGCCTCTTGCCCCCCTTCTTTCCTTCCCCCCACGAGTCCGCGGACCTCACATCATGCCCAGCGCTTACAGCGGGTATGATAATATCTACCAGCTTCCTGCTCTGGTCTGAATCGGAGACAAATTCTGACAGGCGCATAAGTACAGTGAGGTCGCGAGTGCTTAGCCCCTTCTTGAAGCCCTTGGACGACCGGGCAACCTCCCCTTCGAGGTAGGAGAGAATACGTCGGGAGTGGAGGCTGAGTAAGCGAGAGCCGAAGTTGGGAGGTTCTGTGAAAGGAAGAAATATGTTTCAGTGACAAACTTCCAGACACCGTTTAGCATTATTTAAATCGTGTGTCAGTGTGGTAAAAATATTAATTTTTTTTCGTAGACTACTCTTTACTATCCCAATTCGTAAGTTCTGTTTTGATACTCGGCTATACTTCATAAGCGGTTAATTAATTGCTAGAAAATTTCAGTTTTGTTCTGCGATTATCCGTGATTTGTTTGTTTTCGGTTTTGCTGTTTTGCTCTTTGTACGAATTTCACTGCTGGTGCGATAAATGTGACCCGCGTCACTTACAATAACTGCTACAGAAAACTTCACCGACTACCACACCGGTGTAGCGCGTCGGGGATGTTCGCCAATAATCGTATGCCTTCGTTTTTCAAACTAAAACGTAAAGCAGTTTCATCGCTAAAAAGCCGCCTTTTGAGGTCAGATGACCTGACCCAAATTCTTACCGCTCCAATTTTTCAACTTTCACTGCCTTTGTGGAAAAAATGGAGCGATGAACTTGTGGTTCGTTGATTTTTTTTTTTATTCTTACCGCTCCAATTTTTCAACTTTCACTGCCTTTGTGGAAAAAATGGAGCGATGAACTTGTGGTTCGTTGATTTTTTTTTTTTTTTTTTTTTTATACATATGTGGTTATGTGTGATATTTAGGCTAGAATGTGTGTTTTTCCTCTGTGTATATGGCTACGGCTGAATTAAATAAATAAATAAATTAACAAATTACTATTTTTTTTTATCATATCGGGAGTAAAAAAGAGTCACTCAGAAAACTACTCTGTCAGGAGTTTCAAGATGACACAAGGATGCGCAGTTTCAATAAACAAAACTTGGCATATCTGTCGTGATTCTGAAAACGATATGAATAAAAGACATTGCCAGGAAGAGCTGAAAAACTGCCGAAAACTGCTAACCTTTTTCGTCTGTCGTCATGTTATCGGAAAGGTTATCGGATATCAACTAATACACTTGTAAGCGTCTTAGATAATTTGTTCGTGTCTGTGTATTTCGTAAATATTTTATTCCTCTTCTAGCTCTAAGCTTTTTGGATATTAAACTTGATTGATTGATTGGTAGCAGATCCGAATCGGTTATCTGTTATGAAACTTCTGACAAGTGTATACAGCGGAAGCTTTGCTCAACTCGGGTCAGAGAACAGTTCTTCTCAAACAGAGTAATTCCCTTGTGGGATGCTTTGTCAGCAGAAACCGTCACCAAGGAAACATCCAAACAACAACTGAAACTCCCACCGACTCGCGCATCCGAGCGTTATTTGAAATCATTCAGCCCATATTTTACCCATCATTTTAACTCTGTTTGATTTTACATTACTATATTGTTTTTAACTCAAGCATTGTTTTGTTTATGGTTGAAAATCCTAGTGCTTATTTTTGACACTACCATTGTTCTACTGTTCCGCAAAGAACTCTCGCGAAAAATGTTGTTGAATTGACCCAATTGACATTTTAACACGAGTAAATTGCATACCATGTATGTGTTAGTATCATTTTGTTTCGATGAAAGTTCTTATGCAACCAAAAGATTTTTTTTTTTTTACACAACAATTGTTCTTTTGTACCGCAAAGAACTCTCGCGAAAATTTTTGACTGAACTGAACCAATTGACATTTTAACATGAGTAAATTGTATACAATGTATGTGTTAGTATCATTTATTTTCGACGATCGTTTCTATGCAACCAAACTGTATTTAAATCGTACAAAGTATTATGTAAATTAACAAAAATGCTACGTACTCGCATATTAGTGTACCTCTGTGACTATGTTGACATTTCCGATGCTATTTTTCTTAACACAGATTTTTTGGAAAAATAAAGCGAATTGAATCGAATCCTTCAAGAGGCAACTTGACGAGAGCTGGAAATCCCAGCCGTGGGAAGACTGGTCCGCTCCCGAGTCTGAAACGGGGTTTCTTCTGATGTTATAACCCGCTCGTGTATCTAATAGGTAGCGTTTTTGAGGCTTCTAATCTAGCACACCGTTCTTTATTCCCAGAGAGTAAACGGGACACAGCTCTTTACTGGTAGAAAGACGTCGTAACACTAAATACAAAATGTGTAACGACGATCCAAGACCCCCATCGGGTAACCTCGATTTTCCAGCTGCAACCCATAACTCTAAAGACTCTAAGGATATATAAATTGCTGGAGAGGCCATGTTTGAGTCGAGCGTGAGAATGTCTTTTTCACCTTGGCTATTTTTTTTTTCAGATACTTTTTATAAGTCAACAATCCGAAAGTAACGATCAATCCATTCGCTGCGCCGTAATATTATAAAAAATAGCATTGCCAATGTCAAGGTCAAATTAAGGCACTAAAGACAATTAACTATGTACAACTGAAGGATTCGAAGAAATAGGGTGCGAATGATGACAGGTAACGCTGGCTTGAATTCGGTGCTGGTTGTTTCAGGACAACTTTCCTAACAGCTTTGCTCCTTGTCGCAGGATCGCCAATTCTTGGCACTACGAAATCAGGTAAGATACTTCTGTTCGTTGCGAAAGAAGACAGTGGAGTCCGAACCTCATGACTGCTTCGTGTCTGGGTAGGGGTTTAGGGTTTTGAGGCCGAGTTTCTGGAGACTCTCGTCGTACGAACTGTAGGCTTTCCCAAGAAAGACGCTGTGAGCCCGTTTCTGAATCTTTTCCATCCGCTTGTGCTGCTCTTTTGTTAAGCCCGGATGCCAGACTTGACAACCGTATTCCAGGGCGGGTAGAATATATGTTTTCAGGATGTTTGTTAGGGCTTGTGTGAAAAACCGAACCGTTCCAGGTCCGCGAACGATCTCAGCAGTCCTGCTCCGTTACTTACAATCTTGTCAATTTGGGAATTCCACTTTAGGTTTCTGTCAGTGATAATTCCAAGTTGTCGATGTGTTTCTCACCGACGCAAGCTAGTCATCGGGATTCTAAATCCTTATTGCTTACAAGTACAATTTAAGGTAAATTAGACATCTAATAGTAAGTAAGTAAGTAATTTAATGTGTCCACGCACGTTTCCAAGCTTTTCAAAACCATACCTGAACTCTATTTGACAATGCAAAACGGATACGTCAGCTACATTTCATCGAGCTATCCTCATTTTCCATTCGTGTAGTTCATTTTCCAGCTTGAGCCTGAAGAGGACCCTTGCCAAGAAGGGCCGAAATATAGCTTGAATAAAATGTAGCTGGCGTATCCGTTTTGCATCGTCAAGTATGATTCGCAATCAGCTTGGGCTGAAAGAATATGCATACTTGAATTTTAAACCGTTCAATAAACACGATGTAAAAAAGCTATTATATCTCTTGGAAACCGTGAAAAAAGAAACCAGCTATAAAGAAATGAAATTAAGTTAGAAGACTGTTACGCCTCGTATGACTCATACGAAACTAAATTATATTCTGAGAAAGTTTGCAAGGATGTCGCTCAGAAGTGAGGTAAGATCTTTTGCAATGTTCAATTCCAGCTTCGCTAGGATTTGTGAACCAGCTTGATTAGGGATTTCTGAATTGACCGCGGCTGAGCTATAGAATTCCCCGAGGCGTTGCCTTGGCTCTTATGTCCGGTTCCCTGACTGGTCCTGGGGCTAGTGGGCACCTACGGTGTCTGAATGTCTTCAGCCCACACCTCAGGAGCCTTATCTTCATTAAATCTCGACTACAACACGTTCATCCTTACAACAATGGTACAACAATACACAAGACTTAGGTGAATAATTAGACAGGTCAGTCATGCTTACCGGCAAACTTGAAGACATCCACAGTCGAAACATCCACCATATCTCCAACCGGCAACTCCGTGATTCCTACATCATCATCGTCAATTTTTCCAGCAAAGTTTTCAAACGTTACCAGCCTCTCAAACCCATCCATAATGGTATTCGCCACACCCCCACTAACCTTACCCCCAGTCAAAATACTAACGAGTTCGTTCACAGGGTACGACCCTGTTGCTTCTTTCTTGGCGAGTAGAGGGAAGTATCTGGGGTTTTGAGACCAGCAGGCGATGAGTTTCAAGAGGGGGGTGGGGGTGGCGAATGATTCCGAGGAAAGAAGGCTCAGCTGTGGGGTTACAACGACTGTATAAATGGCGTCGATTTCCTCGCATGTCCAGGAATACTTTTCAAATTTAAGGAAGAAGTCCATCACCTAAAAATGGATAAGGTTGTAGTGAACTGAAATATAAAAAAGCTCCTCGACTGGGATTTGAACTCGCAACCTTCGGCTTCATATACCGACGTGCTCTAACCAATTCAACTTCTGAACCAAGTTCGCAAACCATTACAATCGCTAGATAGTAACGGGCTACAGAAACAGTGATTTCGCTCGAAGCAAATTTGATGGGCGAATCCGAATTAAGATTCGAATCCAAGGTTCGTCCTTTTGGCATAATTCAAACCCGGATTCGAACTTGCCAAGCTGGATTCGGATTCCAAACCATGAATCTTACGAATCGCTCCCAATTTCAACCTTTTCCGGTTTACATCGCCCAATGGATTCCATCACCCAAATGTCTCATTTGCCTTTGGAGTCGGTGCTTTTTTCTCACCTCTGATTTTTAAACTATAACCTATGTACATGATTTGATTTTTGTTAAGGTCGGATTCGATTCCTCAGCATAAAATGGTGTATTCGGATTCCATTCCTCAGTACAAAATGGTGGATTGGGAATCGTACCTAATCCTTGATTTGGATTCGAACCCTTTCGATCGGATTCGCCCATCTCTGTCTCACTGTTCAAATCCCCTTGTCACGTGATAGTTAGATATTTATGTGATGATGGAGCTTCTACAAGGGAGGGGGGGGGGGTCTCGCTCTTGAAGCTATTGGCATTACAAACATGCGAAGGACTAACGGTTGGCATGCGTGGTACGGCACACCATGCCCTGAGTTACTAGGTTTTGGACCACCAAATACCATGAGTGATTCGACAAGAATTTTATCTAAATAATTCAAAACCACAAAAGCTTTCGCCTCTAAATAATTCTGAGAAATTGGGAATTATCATACCAAGTGGAACTGAAAATCATGTCTATTATACTATTGATCGATTAAGAATTAACCGAATCTTCGGTAAGGCTGTTCCAAGGACCAACAATTTATCTCCGAATTTTTTTGAAGATGTCGATCCAGCCCAGAGCTAACTCCATGCCTTGGTAAGTAGATTTAGAGTTTTTCATAAGCATAGGACTGATACCCTGCAAATCTGTTGAAGAGGAAATTTTTTACATTTTCTTACCACCGATGCCATGAGTTTAAGGGGCCAATTTTAAAGGTAAACATGAGCTTCTTCCCGATTTCGTAAAAAGCATCATGAAAAGAGTTATAATCAATGTATGTATGTATGTATGTATGTATTTATTTATAACCCATCTACAACAGCTACAAAAGCATGAGACGGAGTACAGAAAAAGAAAAGAAAAAAAGAAGGAACTAATAAACTCATACCCAAATACAAAACAACAACAAATTCGATAAATACTAAAATAGAATGCCGCTCCAGGGGTGGTGAGACGGCTTGTCAGCAGTCATCCGCTTGAAGTGTTCGGCCATTTCAGTTACCGGTTCCCGCAGACCGTATTTTCGAACTAGAGGTCTATTTCTTGACCAAGACGGGATTCCAAGGAGATATTTCCCATATTTAAAATAAATTTTTAGCTTTATTTAAGCTTTATCACTGTCACTTAATATGTCCCAGAAGGGAACGATATACAGAAAATGGCCCATGACTGAGCTGTTGAATATTCGAGTAAGTAGATTCCTACCCAAATTTAGCTGGGATACAACTACTGAAACGTAAGAATTTCGCACTTTATTCTCAGTGTGCTGTACTGCTGTATGTGGTTATCTGTATCCGACGCTGAAGTTAAGAGCAATTAAGTATCGTAGTTAGGCTCCATAGCCGCTTGAAAGTATATTGGTATTTTGGGTTTTTGTTTTGTTTTGTATATGGCCCTTGGATATAATTATTTATATTACTACTGTTATGTGTTTAATTCAAATAAGGCTAAGAAATAGCCTATTTGGCGATACACTTTGATTTTTTTGTATTTATTCACTGAACTAAGGAGCAACTAGTGCCACTCGCAAACATACAAAAAACAAAACAAAAAAAAATAAATCAATAGCAGTAACCAGAGCTAGAAGCTCTTACGGCACTTGCAAGGCTGGATCAGAGGATGAAAGTAGAAATTCGTCAATTCGTGGGTTTGTTGTTATCATTTGTAAGCAAAACCCATGCGATAAGAATGATCATGGGCCACTGGAAATCCCGAGAATGGATCGTTCGTAAAACTATTTTATTTTTGCATTTGGCTGTAACGATACGACTTTAAAGGACACCTGAACAACGAAACCATACTTGAACACACCATGGAGAATGCATTTACAGGCATGGCCCCGGAGAGCATTCTTCTCCTGAGCGTGATGTTTTCAAAATAGGGATGTTCGTTTCTGGAGGTTTGCACATGGAGACTCCAAGACAACAAGACCAAACTTTTCGATGGGATCCCAAAAATTCAATATCTGATCCAGACAACTGGGTCTTGTCTTAGCCAGATCCAGTCATCGCCAGAATCCTTGAACATTCTTACAACTAAAATTCAGAAACAGATTAAGGGCAAATAGCTAATCATCTGAGAAAACCAAGTTCAGATATGGATTCAGCATGTGTGTTTACCTGTAAAAGTCATATCTGTTTTGACGAAAAGTTCCTGCCACTTCTGCCAATTTGCCGGTTTCGGCCGAACTCTAGAACTACTTGTCCGGCGATAAAAGAAAACTCAAAAACGAACTCAGGGTATCTTCTTTCCCCATCTAATCAACTTCAAATAAAAATTTAACTTATAACAAATTTTTCGACTCCACCCGGATTCCGGTCGAACTATATGTCCGGGTAAAATATGATTGTCACACACGGATTCAGCGTCTCTTCTTACCCCTCAATCGGTTATCTAGTCAGCTAGAAATAAAACTTTAACTTCTAACAATTTTCCGGTTTTGGCCGGATTCCGGGCGAACTACATGTCCGGGTAGAAAATTGTTTTCACATAAAAGTTCAGCATGTCTTCTTGCCCTAAATCGGACATCTGATCAACTCCAAATAAAACTTTTAATTTTAACAAACTTTCCGGTTTGGGCCGGATTCCGGGCGAACTACTTGTCCGTCGAGAAAATGGTTTTCACCATCGTCTTCAGCATGTCTTCCTACCTCTAAATCGAACATCTAATCAACTTCAAATAAAAATTTTACTTTTAACAAACTTTCCGGTTTTGGCCGGATTCCGGGCGAACTACTTGTCCGATTACCATCGTGTTCAGCATGTCTTCTTACCCCGTAATCGACTATCACATTAGCTGTTTCAAAATATTTTGTTTGCCCCTTAATTTGAACCCCCACCCCTAAATGTAGGGCTACAAAGCCCATTTACGAACTCGACTGGTCCGCCGACCCAACGAATCCTCACACCAAGTTTCATCAAAATATCTCATTCCCTTCGAGAGTTATCGTGCTTACAGACGGACGGACGGACGGACAACTTTTGCGATGTCATGGGTATCCCTCAACTTACGTTTTGGGATCCCAAAAAGCGCAATTCATTCAAATCTTGTACAGCGCTGGCCGGATCGTATTGGAATTTCTTCTAGATATACGTTTGGGCTTAACTGGTTAAAAAATATTTCAGAAGAAGGGTGGATTGGAGACATTTGTTCATTTCTAAGATTGTTCGGCACTGAAATAAGGACAGATGCAAAATGGAGCAAAAATCATAGCTTGGAAACATTATTTCGTATTTGGATTGGGTTTTCTGCAGGCAATGTTAACGGAAGTCATACAGATAGGGATGACACTTGGTACTCTTCATTCAGGTGTCCTTTAAGGGCGCTAGATATCCATCTGAAATGAAAACTCTTGAAGCAAACAATTATGAAAATCTCATTGGGATCATGAAAATGTATATTTTGCTAAAAAATTACTGCTTGTACTTTAAAGACCTAATCCAAACATTCTGTTTACCTTCTCTTAGTGATCGCATGCCCCGGTTTATTTAGATTGGAACTCGATTGCCGAGTTGCTGTTTTGGCTCGAGAAAAAACCCACGCACAACGTCTTCTTTTCTAGATGGCGGAATTTTCCAGGATTGATTAGCAAAGAATTAAAAGACCTAACTGATAATTTTTGAATGTCTTCAGATGTACAACACTGGTCTTGGTTTTATCATTTATTTGTATTTGTAATAAACAGTTGGATCATTAGATGGAAACTATTATTTTGACCCTTGGCTCCCTACGTGCCACAGCTGTCCGGGATAATCGGCTGAGATTTAGTCCAGACAGAATTATTTCAAAACTAGGAAATTTGGTGTTTTTTTTTTTATTTGCTCATTGTTTTACCGTGTATTTAGTGGTTTTGAACATTCATTGTGACAGTAGGGATGGTTAGCACTGTGTTTGTGACCCGCTTTAAGGAATTCACTTGTAAGCAAAACCCTTGATGTAAAAATGATCACGGGCCCTTGGGGATCATGAATATATATCGTTTGGTCAAAAGTATTCTTTTGACTTTTCGTTAAGATGCGCACTTTCAGGGTTCTAGAAATTCGTTTTTAAGCGAAACCCTTAACCTTAAGGCAAAAATGATCATGGGCTCATGGGGATCATGAAAATGTGTATTTTGCTTAAAAGTATTTTTTGTACTTTGCGGTTAGGACTTGTACTTTAAGGGATGGTCGGATCTGAGAAGTGACAATTCTAAGCCAATCTTGGCAAGTCTCTAATGTCCAAGCCAAGTTCATCGTTCAAGCACACCTGGAAGTACCTTAATTCAAGATCACCGCAATTCCGGACCCCCCCCCCCCCCCACAGTGCCCGAAACCGGTCTGGTTCTGTCACTGATGTATCTAGGACTTATGCTTGTTCTTCCAACCAAGCCTCAATCCGATCGCTCCGCTCTAAGGTGTCCGGTTCTCCCCTCCACGACCACCCCAACATTCATCCGATCAGGTTCGGACTTTAAATGGGATATTTGAGACACGAGGTCTTTCCAAATCTCAAGTTTCATTAAAATCCGATTACCCGTTTAAAAGTGATGTGTACCTCAAGATTCAGGATTCCCCCTCCCCCCACGATGATCGGATCGGGGAACTGACTATTTCTAGCCAATCATGTCAAGTCTCTAATATTTAAGCCAAGTTTCATCATACTGGCACATCTGGAAGTACCTTAACACGCGATCACCGGAATTCAGGACCTACATACAGGATGTATGTAGTACCTGTTCTTTCCACTAAGTTTCATCCCAATCACTCCACTCTAAGCGTGTCACAAGATTTCCGGTTCCCCCCACCCCCTCCGTCTCCCCCCCCCCCCATATTCATCTGATCCGAACCGGACTTGAAATAGTACATCCGAGACATGAGGTCTTTCCAAATATCAAGTTTCATTAAGATCCGATCACCCGTTCCAAAGTTACACATAACTCAAGATTCCGGATTCCCCTTCCATCCACTCCCCCCACGGTGGTCTGATCGGGGAAGTGACTATTTCCAAGTTAGTTTGGTCGTGGCCCTGATATGCCTGCCAAATTTCATCGTCTTAGCACTTCTTGAAGTACCCTAACTCGAGAACAGTGGCCTGACCAACCGACCGACCGACCGACAGACAGACCGAAAAGTGATCGGTATATGGCACTTGAGCGCAGTTGCAAATGCCATAACAAAGGCAGAAACACACAAGCAACAAAAATGGTGCTTGAACATCATGTTTGTTGTCTGTAGATCACACCAGACCAAGTCCGCCAAAGCGGCAGAGACAGGCGAAAAAGCGTCATGAAAGCACTAGAAGGAGAGGATTGTCTCGCACTTGACAGACAAAGATTGCACAAAAGCTAGAACGTACAACGGAGCGCAGTAAGCTCTGATGTAGGTCAGGAATTTAAATTATGTAAAAAGCTTGTCTTACCCTCTGAATAACGATATTTCTCAGCTGCTTTAGCAGATCAATATGCGCTGGATCCACCTCGCTTCTTTTCTTCAACAAGCTAAGCACGTGAGCCCCAATGACCAATAAAAGCTTCAGGAGCCATGGCAGTGTCCCTTGAATCAAGTTTCCAAGCTTGTGAAAAATTAGGCCAATCAAGTTCAGAGCAGCCTGAATTCGTTTCAGCGGAAGAACTTGAGTGAGATCACCTGAGTCGATGATCTTCACAATTTGAGTGCTGAGGTCGCCTAAGTGAAAAATGGTTATTAGCTTAAATGACACTTCGCACTATAGATTGATAGATATTTATTAACACTGAAAGCCCTAAAGGGCCGTGGTTAATACAAATACAAAAAAGAAAAATAGAAAACTAACTTCAATGAAAAAAATTTTCATTATATTTTCAAATAAATTTCATATAATATAATCCAATACACACCCCTTTCTTCCTAACTCGCCTTACAAAAAATGTTCTCTACGTGCCATGCCCAAACTAAACAACCTTCCCAAATTCTTTATTCCCACGAAATTTCTATCCTTCAAAATAATCTCCACCCATTCCTCCCTTTCAAAAGTCCCCGAATAAATTTAGTGTTTCCGCTTAGATGTTCTGAGATAGTTGACCACTTCAACAACTAAGCTATGTTTACAGAAAATTACACACGGCTTTCGCTGTTTTTAGCCTTTTAGCATGTCCATTGCCTTTGACAATCTTGGCAAAATGTGCATAACCTGTCTCCGGACGAATAAGCTCCTCGGAGACAATGATCGGGCGCATGATATATCACATAAAGAGAACAACAGTGATAATCAGCGTATTGCTGATAGAAGAGATAGGATACACCTATAAAGTGAAGAATCTAGCGAATGAGAATGGATAGAATACAGGAAGGGTATCCAACCTCAGACAAGATTTCAAATTTTCAGAGAAGTCTGATGATGATGATGGAATTTTATTTATGCACTTAAGAAGAGGAAAATAGTGCAGTAGCCTACAGACAAATAAAGGAGAAAGTACACTGAGCTTTCAATAATGCAGTCAATGCACAAGATAAAAAAATAAACATTAAAAAAGAAAAGAAAAGGGACTAATCGGGTCTAAAAAATCTTTTTCCTAGATGGAATGCGGAGAAATGGCCAAGGGCAGAAACGTCTTTCCTTCAGAATAACCTATCTGGCTTAAAAAAGAACCAACAAATATGACAAACATACTAGACTGAAACTAATTAAATGATTTACATGTTGGATAAATAAATATTGCTTCAATATTTCTAGTTAAACATATTTTTCTTTTCAAACAAGATCACTTCAGTCTAAAATAGAGCGCATTACTATCATAAGTGCGACGTGTCCTCTGAACGATTCTACAGGATACAACCAGATCCCTAGTGGAAAAGTCAATTATCTCATTCTCATAGACCTACTTCGTCTTTTGTCTACATAACCCGGACCTTTCTTTATGGAGAGCATCTAGTTGCACTGCAAAATATCCAAACCTGCTCCACCGACAGCTTCTCGTGAAAAATCGCCAGGAGCATGTTGCGCATCGAAAATAGCGGAATACCGAAAGTGTGAAAATCAGTGAGGTGTCGTTAGGGGGGTTAGAAAATATCGAATTAAATCCGGGTTCCGGAGTTTAAGAATGAATGAAGTGATTACGGAAGTAGTTTGCACTGGCATTATAGGTCCGACGGGTCCTTTAATATTTGATAGTGCAAAACGGATTCGTCAGCTGAATTTTATTAGAGCTATATTTCGGCTCTTCCTGGCAAGGGTCCTCTTCAGGCTCAAACCCGCTTAAGTTGGAAAAATAATCTTGTGGAAAAACACTTTTATTGGAAAAACCGTTAAATAAAGTAAATTGAATTGAATTAATCCGTTTCTGTTACGGACAAAAGCTCTGTCGGTAAATCAGGAAATTCCTTGTTGGAGAATCGGCAGCGTTTGTCGGTGCAGAAAAATATTTTTATATTTCTCTGAATATTTTGGGTGTCACGACGACGATTCGTCAGTACAGAAGAAATTTAATTTTGTATGCTTTTGTCGAGAGTCTGTCGATTCGTCGGCACATCGAGTTCTTTTTATACGCAAGAAATAAAATCCTGCAAACATTTGTCGGACAAAACACAGAAGAAATCAAACTCTCCATGTTTTTTGTCGGACTTCGGTATTTTCTATGGCATATCGGGTTCTTTTTATACATAAGGAATATAGAAGAAATAAAATTTGTATGCTTTTGTCAGGCGTCGTCGACTCGTGCCGACGAGTCAACGACGCCCGACAAAATCACCTTGTGTTCTCTTCATACGCAAGAAATAAAATCCTGCTGAAAATGACGAATAAACCATGGACTGTAGGCTTATCCTGGGCATTGGGATGCCAGTGAGCCGATGTGACAACAACATCAACCAACCAAGGAATGTCGGCTACACTGGAGTGCCAGTGAGCCGATGTAACAACAACAATCTAAAAATCAAGCCGCCAACCAGCGAGAGACTCTACACGAGGATCACACCACCTTATCTCGCTGGAAGTGCGATTTAAGGTAATTTCAGTTTCAGTTTATTTCAAATATCAACACATATCGTGGCTTGGGGCCAAATGACGTGTTGAATACGTCAATATACATGAAGGCAAATCAATAATGTCTGTCATAATATCGAGATAAATAATTCAAACTGAATATGCCCTAACACAAAAACTTTGGCGGAAGTCGTACCTTCAACGTATGGAAGGAACAAGTTGAACGCCAACTCAAGGAACGTCTTAACCTCGGCGTCTGATGACCCACCAAGGAAACGTAGGACAACACCCTGGCGAGCAGCTTTCGCTTTTCCGTGCATCCTTCCGTACAGGATCCTAAAGGAAGAGGAAATTGATTATGAACCGAAGTCGAGGCTGTCAATTTAGCCTGAACTTTGTTTTGGAGGTGGTAGCTTTCGGGTGTGTGTGTGTATACTGATGAATAGGGCAAATAGACATCTTTACAGAGTACACGGTGTAGCAAGTGCAAGTAATAATAATGTCATAATGTATGTTATTCCTTAATAGCTTGTACTCTTCATGATAGGATTGGATCGTCATTCGCACAAATTAGACATGAAACATTTACATAAATAACATTTCATCTACACGTACAACTTAACTGGATTTAAAATATTGGGTGAAATAGGTTACAAAGGATTTCAGATAACGATCATCTGAGTACAGTACCACGAAATAGAGAACTTGCGGTTGGTGCTGAGCACAAATTATTTATTTTAGGGGCTTACTTCAATCTCACCAGCATTCTGGACTCTGGGATTCAATACAAATTAACCCTCGCCTCATTATCACACCGAGATAAGTATAATCAAGAACAAATAAGCACCAGAGCCTCCGTAATGCGACCATGCGGAGTCGAATAGATTCCTATACCCTGCCCGAAGGCTGTTTTAGAAAATAACAGAGTAATCTGTCTGACCACTGTTCTTTTTTGCTTTTTAACATATTTATCTCGACGAGAAGCCAATTTTCGGCATGTTACCGCCGGTTTTAGGCGCTTTCTGAAAATAACAGAGTTATCTGTCTGACCACTATTATTTTTTTGCTTTTAAACATATTTCTCTTGTCGAGAAACAGACTTAGCCATGTTGACACCGATTTTAGGGTGTTTTCGATAATAAAAGTATTAACTGTACCACTGCTGTGTTTGCCTTCTAACATTATGACGAGAAACAAATTCTGGCATGTTGCCGCTTTTGGTCTGTTTCTGAAAATGGATGGGATAGGATAAGGAACTTACCTCATGACGATGGGCATCAGTTCCTCTCTATGTTCCGGCTGGATCACATCGCTCTGGTTATCAATATTGAAGAGTACAATAGCGTGCCGAAAGTTCTTATCATCCAGTAATCCATACAAATGCTTCTTATAAGTCACAATATACTTGTAGTTATAGGCTACCAGGCAATCTAGCGCCAGTTTCTGCACGTTTTCATTCCTGTGGGCCAAGAATGTATCCAGGATTTTGCGAAAATTCTCTTCTTGGTGCATGTTACGCGGCTGGTTGAATTTAGCGAAAACGGCAAGATGAGCGCACAGTAATTTTACCGCACCTTTTCGCGACATTTTCCGGTCTGTTGTTGCGTTTTTCTTCTGTCGCGCGTTTTTAACTTTCGGTTTTGGTGTTTCGGGTTCCTCTTCCTTTTCGGATTCCTCCCCGGAATTTTCCGATTCCGAGTCTTTTCCGTCCGGGATTACATCCACTTCCATCGGTTCTTCTTCGGCTTTTAGCGCAATTTCCGTTCTTTCTTCGATGTCCACTTTTTGCTTTTTGCTAGGTTGTTCTTCGTTTCTCTTACTGATATTTTGCACTCTGGCAACTGAGGCATCTTCACGGTAGTATTCCGTTTCCAAGAAACGGAAAAACATGGGAACGAGTTCGCGGTTTTTCTTCTCAGCGACGTCGGCAAAAAACGTCATCGCTCTCCATAACAATGACCGCGCGTTTTTGTAGTCAACGCGTTCCTCCAATTCAGTCCAGTCTGAAGTGACGTCAGCAGCAACTCCATCTAGCAAACAGAACAAAATTTAATAGAGGAAAATTGACAGAACAGACAGGAAAACATCCTTTAGTCAGAAACTAAAACACGACCTGTTCAACTGTAATCGGTTAAACAAAGCACACGATCTTTATTGGATCTTCTCCACAGATCCAATACTAAGGGCTAGTTGCTAAGGTTTTGAGAGTTTTTCTTCAATTTTCGTTTTAAGTTTTACGGGCATGTTTGGCTAGCTGAGGAACGTCCACATAAACTTGTACTATCATTTAAATATATATATAATATCATTTAAAACTGAAATGGAGAATCAAGTGAGGTACAAACGAAGATAAATACCATATGGTCGAGTATTCAAGATTCAATAAAGTCGTGCTGTATCAACGTTTTTTTTCTGGAATAGGCTACTCGTCGTAGAGACATAGACATAGATATCGAGACCATCTTTTTGGCAACTTCTCAAAAAACTGAACTTTTGTTTCTTTAAAGTACTCTTAAGAATTACCAGCCCTATAATCTTTTAAACATTCAAAAGAACTATCCGAAGCAACAGTCTCAGCCCCCACTCCTGAGTCTCGTTCGAGAGGGCACTGGACAAGGAGTGGGCCACTATATAAAGACTGAAAGTATTAGTGGGACATCCTATCCTGCTCACTCACAAGTCACTCTCTAGTACCGAGCGAGAACAGTCGTAATTGTTATTCGCAGGTATTGCTGAGTGGCTCGCTGTCTTTATTTTAGGCTTTCAATTCTTCCAATTTTGTTTTAATTTTTGGTTTCTTGTTGGTTTTCTGCTTTTTAGTTTTCTTGGTTGTTGATCTTCTTCCTCGTTTTGGCATTTTTCCTCGAAATTTTCTGTCTGCGCTGAAGAAAGGAGGCGGTTGTCCTCCCGAAATATTCGCCTTTTATTTCAGTATATTCGTTGGCCTTTACAAACCCCATTTTCGTTAATTTTTGTGGTTTTCTGTGCTCATAGCTGCTACGAGAAACCACCGATTCAACTCAGGAGCATTCAACAGATCTTCGCTTCTTTAATTGCTCCGAAGTGCAAATTAATTGAGGTAATAAGAATTACCACTTCGGCCCCTTCGAAGGTTGGTGCCCCTTGACAGTTGCCTTGGATTTTGTTCCCGCCTTCGTCAACCTTTTGAACTCGCATCATCAAATGTAAATGGATTGGAATATTTTGTGTTATGTTTGACAAGTCTTTGTTATATCCAAACTAGTGTAGAATTATCTTTTGTATATGATTAGTGTTAATACGGACGAGAGCCACCAAATCGGCTTGACCGTTGTATCGGTTTTGAGAATAAATTGAATTGAAACTGAATTGAATTGGTTCCTGGACAGAAAATTCGCCACTGATTAAAATGTACCATGATTATTACGAAGCTTACCTTCAAGAACAGCTTGCTGCTGCATGCTCTCCCTCTTGGTAATCTCCGTCACCAGGAACAAATGCTTCATGAACACTCCCCAGAAGTACTCCAGATTAGAATACGTCACCATCAACTTCATCACAGGGTCCCACATTGGCTTATAGTTGGCAAACAACTGCGACATCAAATAAAGCACTGGCACACTGTCGGCACTGCCACCTAGTGGTAGGCTATAGTGGACATATTCGGCATCGAGCTTTTGGAGATATTTGACTTTTTCGCGCTGGGTTTGAACTGTGAGCGGTAGACGCTCGGCGTCGAGGCAAACTTTAAAGACGGACTCGTAATGCGAGTTTTCAGGTGGGGTGGGGAGCGGTGGTTTGAAACCGGCGAGGATCTGGAGGGTGAGGAGGCGAATCTGAAATAAGCAAATGTTAGCAAATGGCTCGTATCCATCAATCAAATTTATTTCCAAATAGCATAAAGCTAGAAGAGGAATATTGAATTTACAGTACAGAAGGTAGTGTAAAATATACAAGACCAAAGGTTTCGATGGGATCCCAAAAATTTAATACCTGATCCAGACAATTAATTATTTTTACTTTTAAAATTTAGAAACAGATCAAGGCTTATAGTGGGGGTTGAAACTTAAGAAAATAATCGTTTTTTTTCAGATTTTAACTTGGTATCTACATCTTTTTAGTACTGTTTGCTATCAGGTCCGATCCACAGGGAAAACCCCCTCCTAAATTAATTCCTGGATACGGACCTGGCATGTAGTCTGTGTCAAATGAGGACCCTTGTATAAAATTGAGTTGACTTTTCCATTTTGCATTGTTGTGTTATTAGCTTGTTAAACATATTTTTTACTCTTAATTCGGAATCCCCTTCTTTGCCATACTAAATATAAACGACGGGTTACAGAATCCATTTACGAATCGACCTGTCACTTGAACCAAAGAATCCTCACACCAACATGTCTCCTTACCCTAATACCGAATCTCTAATCGACTTTAGAAACAACTTTGAGCTTCAACGTTCAAATATGGATTCATCGGGCCTCGTAACCCCTTAAACGACTTTCTCAATAGCTTCTTACGCTAGGAGTAACAAAGAGTCACTAGTCATTGATGCATAGTTTTCGCTTCTATGGATAGAGGGGTAGAGTAGGTCACGTGTTTTTAAAAACACTGGTCGACAAATTTGTATTAAATTGTTCACCCAGACAGTTGTCGGATGCATTCTGCCTTTCGACCCATTAATTGACGGCTGAGACTTGTGAGAGCTAAACTCATCGAATAAACTTTTTGTTTATCTTTAATTGTCTCTTCACCCTATATTGACTACTATGTCTTTGGGCTCTAAGAGATCAAGCTAAATTTCTGGATTCCGGGCGACCTACTTGGCCGGCGAGAAAATAATCTTCATATTCGGATTCAGCATGTCTCCTTACCCTTGAATCGAACCTCTAATTAACTTCAGATTCAAGTTTTACTTTTTACAAATTTTCCGGTTTTTGCCGGATCCCGGGTGAGTACTTGTCCGGCGAGAAAATAAATTTCATGTTCAGATTCAGCATGTCTCCTTACCCCTAAGTCGACTATCTCATGTTTAAAAAATATTTTATTTCACCCCTTTACTTGAAACCCCTCCCCTAAATATACAGCTATAGAACCCATCTACGAACTCGACCTTTCCCTTGACTCAAAGAATCCTTACACCAAGTTTCATCAAAATATCTCATTCCCTTCGACAGTTATTGTGCTTACAGACGGACAACTTTTACGAAGTCATAGGTATCCCTCCTCTTACGTTTTGGGATCAATGATTTGGTTTCAAAGTTTTACACCATTTCTGCTCAACAATCAGCCATATTTCATAGAAGAAAAGTTATTGCCGACGAGTTATTCGACACTCTGGATAGTTAAGGAGGCAACCATTTTGACGGACGTGGTACTGTAAAGGGTGAATTTGATTTTCGTGATAATGCACTGTAAGGGGTGAATTTGACTACAATTGCGATAATGAGGCTTCCGAAAGAATTTTACGAAGTATAAACACAACTGTACCTTTTTTCTTTCTGCAGATTCCTAGTGTCAGCCAACGCTATTCGCTAATAAACGACCTAGACCTGACCTAGCGTCAGTAACAGGACGACGCGGCACCAGAACCTCTTTATGCCAATGAAGGGTCGTACGAACCGGTATTTGAATTTCTTAATACCATGAGCGTGTTCCATCCTACTTACGGTAGTTACCACGCATGACATCACGAAGTCTGGCTTTTTTCCGTCAAGGCTGGAACGATTTTTCTATTTTTCAGCAGGATATCATGCCACGGACGAATCCGACCAATCACGTTGCAGAGATGCGTAGTTACTACGCTTACCACGCTCCCGAGCATGGTAAGCAAATATTAACTGTTAGTTACTATTTCGAGAAGGTTGGAACGGTCAGCGTAGTAACTTTTCGTGAGGATGGAACGGAAATAGTAACTAATAGTAACTATTGTTAGAAGGGTGGAACACGCTCCATATTTTACTGAGAAAATTAGCAAGAAACTGGTGGATTTCAAGTGAGCAACCTTTTTATTTTTTTCAACCCGTTAAATGTAATGGTCGACATATTTAGTGCCAATTCGGCGCTACGAGTTGAATCAATAAAAATATCTATCTATATATATGTCGCACTCGGGTCGGTTAAAATCGAAACAAAGAGACACAGTATCACATTTGTGCCATTTTTCGTTAACATGTTGAATAAAATGTCAGGGTAACCATAATATTTGTAGTATTTAGTATTTATGTAACTCGTGAGTGTTTAAAAGAACGAAATTTTTGTAAAGACCATCAAATTAGCAAGCTAGCAAGTTTCTGTCTAATAAACCTTAATTACTTACTTACTTAAACATAAATTTAAGCATATTATATGAAGCAAAATCTTGTGTCAAACACTCCTGACGGAAAGACGCCTAAAAAAAACCAAGACATAAAGAAAAAGACTACCTGATGGTATGGAGACGAAAGATTGTCCTTAAGTTGTTCAAAATACTCCTTAAATCTCCGTTCATCAAACTCCACCTCTTTTCTTCCAAACAAGTCCAACACCCTCAAAAGGTGCACACAACCCCTCGTGACGTCACTCCTCAAGCACACGGATTCCACCAACTGTGAATTCACACTCACTGAGTCACCAATCACAGAGAGGGAGGACGCGACAACACTAAGGAGAAGACAGAGGCGCTCCGCTTCCTTGTCCATTGTCGGAATCAAAACAATTTCCTCCTGTTCTGGTGCCGATTTTCGCCGCTTGGTGGCCACCACTTTGGAAACAGTGGCGGGAAACGTGTTGTCTAAATGGGCGAGGATCAAGGTAAACAGGTTTCCCAGGCAAGTTTGTGCCTTAAGGGTTGGCAGGGGGCGTATGTGTGGTAAAACATAGGCGACAAGAACGTATTTCTCTAGGCTTGCCTGTATGTCTGCCATCTTTGGACTGGTCAAAAGTTTCTCACAGAGCTCGGGGAAGTTTCTTGATTTTCCAGAAGAGGATCTAGAATTAAAAATGCTGTTATTGCCTTTCTTTTGTATTTAAAGGTCCACTGAAGAGGTTGTCACTACTGTCGCATACAGTTAATCACGTGCGCAGTATATGCTGAGTATTGCCTATCCCATCCCCTTCTGTCGTCTCAAGGAGAAAACCGGAACAGGGGCTCCGGGGAGCCCCAGCAATAAAACCCAATGAGAAATTGCCGCCAGATGCGCTAGAGAAACAATAACAATCACACGTGATCTTGATATAAGTTATCTGACGGGGGAATAAGCGATTAGGCTTTCGGTTCATGCCAAGTCGCGCATTAGCACCGTGGAAAAGTCAACCAGCAGTCAGCACTGAAGTCAGAAGAACTTAAAAACTTGATGAAGTTTGACAGAACAGAGTGGGGTGGAACCACACTGTCCACACATAGACGCAGAAGTACTTTAAACAGTTTCAAACATGTCTAGGCCTCAGAGGAAGGAACTGAAAATAGCCAAACAAACCTGGTTAAACGTACAACAAGAAGTAAAGTGTCATTGTTTACTTTATGCTAGCGCATCTAGCGGCCAAAAAGAACTAATCTGGAAGGAGTTTTCTGAAGGGCGTATTCAGCGGTATCACGGCAAACGAATGACGGATAAAACAGGACACACTGAACAGTTGACAGTCTCTCGCAGCAGTCAATCCTAATTAAAGGACCCGCCGTACCTATACTGCCAATGCAGCCTACTTCCGAAGTTGCATTCATTAATTCTTAAACCCGGAGACCCAACTGTCAGACGTAACATATTAAATCCGCTAACGACACCACACTTATCTTTGCACTTGCCAAGATTCACTATTTTCCGTGCGCACTACGCTCCCGAACAGTGTTCTCGTACCACGCTATTGATGCGCAAAACCGGTTATCTCAATTTTGCCGAGTTTTTAAGCAAGTCAGTGGGCCCGAGAAGAGGCTTAAAGGACACCTGAACAATGAAACCATACTTGAACAGTGAACACACCATGGAGAATGCATTTACAGACATGGCCACGGAGAGCATTCTTCTCCTGAGCGTGACGTTTCCAAAATAGGGATGTTCGTTTCTGGAGGTTTGCACATGAAGACTCCAAGACAAAAAGCGCAATTCATTCAAATCTTGTACAGCGCTGGCCGGATCGTATCGGAATTTCTTCTAGATATACGTTTGGGCTTAACTGGTTAAAAAATATTCCAGAAGAAGGGTTGATTGGAGACATTTGTTCATTTCTAAAATTGTTCGGTACTGAAATAAGGACAGATGCAAAATGGAGCAAAAATCATAGCTTGTAAACACTATTTCGTATTTGGATGGGGTTTTCTGCAGGCAATGTTAACCGAAGTCATACAGATAGGGATGATACTTGGTACCTGCTTGGTACTCTTCATTCAGGTGTCCTTTAAAACAGTCAAAGTAGTGGATAATTTGTTAAAAGCAGAGCCTAGTTCAAACCACGGCTCGGTACTATCGTGGGATCATATAGCGGCGCGATCCCGAAGCACCTCAAGAGCAAGCTCAAAGGGAAAATGCATTAAACTCGATTGAAGCACAGCTCTTATCAGAAATGATATTTTCAAGATGAAATGACCCATGATTGTCGTTTTCGAAAATACCATTATTTTCCACGCGAAATTACAGATTTCCTTGTTAGTGCTTCTCGACTCCGTACAGCCTTCACGCTCTCCGACGCGGCGGCTGGACGCAAAATCTTTGAAAACTGGATGAGCCGTGGTTTAAAAGTGGGAAACCAAGCAAAACAAAAGAAGTCCAAAACAGCAGATAGATCTGATAGTCTGTCATGTCTTCAAAATTGAAAACACTAGTTTGAAGCTCTCTCATATTCTTATGTGTGAAAGAGTTGTCGGCGGACCTTGGAAGCTTTCGGGCGAAGTTTGATTTGCGAAGTTGATGCGCTAAAAAGCCGTGCGGATAAAACGAAAGAACGGCGAAAAGCTGGGATTTCAGAAGCTTATGATTCCATAAGAGGGTTCTTTGATGATAACTTGCTTTGAGCTTTTTATGTCACTTGTGCCTAACAATCAGTCAAGTTTTCAAGAATATAAGTTGTACATCACTGAAGAGTTTATGAGCGGGCAGGACCGATGGACTCATTGACGTAAAAGGGTGATTCATTTTTCTATTAGTTGCGAATAATGTTGGCTGGTGCAACGATTATTTAGAAAGAGAAGGTACAGTAATGTTCATAATAATCATTTCTGTCGACTAGTTATGGTTTTTCTCCTATTTTATGCCATTTAAATTCGCTCCTCCCAAATGAATGAGAAAGAGTACGAACCTCATCACACATCGTACTCCTAGTTCGACATGTTAGGACAATAGCTCCATCGAGCTCTTCCCTACGGCATCTAACACAGACAGGTAAACAAACGGTAGAGCTCAAACGAATAACATCATCTGATGTAATCACACGACGAACGGGTTGGTAATGCGGTATAGGTAGATAGTGTATTATAGCAACAAAAAAAAGCCCGTGGGCCAGTGCAACGAATAGAAAACAATCATACAAATCAAAAACACTAAAACGATCATAATATGGGGTACACAGATATAAAGCTACATACAATTTACCAAAAACCGTTGTCTTTGCCTAAGGGCCGACTTCAGGAACTTTGCCCAATTCTTTAAATCTAAAAAACAACCACTTGTCATTTTTACTGAACTTCATCAAACACTTCTGCTTTCAATCCCATAATCCCTCAGACTCACTCCTCAACTCATACATCAAGTTTCGGTTTCAGTTTCAGTTTTTATTCATAAAAATAGTGAACACCATTAACTGTTGTTTTAAATTGTTTTATTTTTCTATCCTTTGTGTGTCAAAAATCCGTTGGCTCGGTTTTGCTATTACAGAAAAAATTTCAAATTTTCGACAGCAAAAAGTTCTTGATACTAGAAACAAAATTCAGTCTGGATATGCTAAAACCGTTGCCAACCGCGGAAAATATAACGGCAGAGCTCTTGTCAAGCTCTACGCCACTTACTGCGACCACTCGGTCCTTTACCTTTTTGGACTTTAGCCCCTGCTGAAGAAAAAGGATGTAGCTGCTATTCGAGTCGCATACTTCCATTACTTTTAATTCCTCCTCTAGTTGCCAATTTGGTATAAAAAACGAAAAATGACAAATAAATTTTCGGGAACAAATATAACTGTTAAACTTGACGAGCCGCATAGGAATCTGTCGGTTGGGGCTTTTTTTCCGCATCACGGTCTTGTCCGTTTGTTGAAGTGTAATCTGTTCGAAGTGTAAACGTGTTTTCTAATTTAAGTTGTGTTCTTTCTTTTCTCTATGTACTCCACTATTTCTATTTTATAGAAGTGGGTAAATAAAAAGATTCCAAGATAGTGGCCTTATGATGAGGCCTGGCAATGGGCGGGGCTTGTTCTTAATTCATCTAAATTCTTAAAGGAAACAAAACTGAAAACAAAACTGGTGATGCCAATTGTCATTCCAACCGCCACATAAAAGGCAGAAATTAAGACCGGACCTTCCAACTTTCCCACCCATACATTCAGTGGCCGAAATATCACTTACTGAAAGTCCCTCGCGGAATTATACATGAATCAAACTGGAAACTTACCAATTAAACCATAGCTCAAAAAAACAAAAAGGAGCACGAACCCCCTCGAAATCATATACCTCGTTCGACAAGCAATTAGGACAGCTTTATCACCGCTCCCTATGGCCTTTCGTGCAGACAGGTAATGACACTCAATGGAGTAATCCAGCGACGGAGATGGCAGGGCAGTAAATTTTTATGAATATGTCTAAACTTTCTACTTAGAATATTAATTTTTATAATTCATAAAAGCGCAAAAAAAAGTTGTCTCCTGGTCAAGTAAGTCAGTTCTATTTTTGTTTCACCGACTAGAACCATAAAATGTTCCAATGACAAAACTTAAAAACTGAAAATAAACACCGTAAACCCAAAATGACTGACTATAAATACCGTCCTGGCTACCCCACCTTTTGTTCCTTCTGTGTGAAATTCCGGGACACAAACGAGTTCCCGTAACTCAGCATTCCGCAACTCCCCAGACAAAATAGGATGAGAGATCCACCCTTGTAAACAGGGACGGTTCTAAACACCACCTATCCGAGCAGGTTACCAATCAAACCTCATTACCACCTAACCACGGTCCAAAATCAAGAATAAACGTGGTTCGCAACGGGTGGCCCGAAATGGCTGCCTGTGCCTGACACGTAATGGGGTGCACACAAGAAGGACTTTTTCGTTTTTTTTTTTTTTAATTCTCCATATTCCAGGTAAGAACCATCATTCGGTCTAACTTCTTTTAGTTCCCTAGTAATCATCAACATTTATCCAAGCCTCTGCTAGGCTACTATTTATTTATGCTCCTTCAGCAGAAACATGACCAAAGGTTTCGATGGGATCCCAAAATTTTAATATTTGGTCCAGATAATTGCGTCTCGCAGATACCCGGTCTTCGCCAGACTCCTTGAACATTTTTACTTTTAAAATTTAGAAACTGATTAATGCCAATGGCTAGTCATGTGAGAAAACCAAGTTCAGGTATGGATTCAACATGTGTGTTTACGACAAATCTACTTTGACGAAACTGATCGAAACTTCCTGACTTACTTCTGCCAAACATCCTGTTTCGGCCGGATCCCGGCTACTTGTCGGCAAAAAAACGAAAGGTCAAAACGAATTCAGCGTACCCTATATCGAACTTCATTTTCAGGTTTTGGTCGGATTCCGGGCGAACTACCGCAACCTCGAACCCCTAACAAACTTCAGATAAAACTTTTTAAAATTTTCAGGTTTCGGCCGATTTCCGGGCGAACTATATGTCCGGGCAGAAAATAATTGTCGTACATGGATTCAGCATGTCTTCTTACTCCTAAATCGAACATTTCATCAACATCAACTAAAACTTTTACTTTTAACAAATTTTCTGGTTTTGGCCGGATTCGGGGTGAACTACTTGTCCGGGTAGAAAACAATTGTCATTATATGGATTCAGCATGTCTTGTTAGCTCAAATCGAACATTTGATCAAGTTCAAATAAAACGTTTACTAATCCGCCTGGATCGCTGAAATTGTGCTAAAATTGACAGCAAGGGACAGGCACCTTCTATAAAATGTTCAAAACCATTGGTCACACTACCAGAAGGAGTACGAATACCCTCACTGATAATAGATGTTCCTTCAGCCGAAGCTAACTGCGAAACTGATAATACAACTTGTTTGACATATGATCAGAGCAGCTCCACCGCCGCTCGTTATGCCCTCTCAACGCGGACAGATTTTCCCTCTGTGCACCAATTCCGTCAACGAAGATGGCAGGATGGTCGAATTTTATGAATTTGTTTAAACTTCCTACTTATATTATTTATTTTTGTGATTCATACAAGTGCAAACAAAGGTGACTCCTCGTCGAGTATGTCAGTTCTATTTCTGTTTCGCACACTAGAACCACAAAATATTCCAGTGAGAAAATTTTGGATCAGAAATTTTACACCGGGTACAAATATTACTGACTATAAATACCGAGCTGACTACCCTAATTTTTGTATCTTCTGTGTGAAATCTTGGAACACTGACGAGTTCTCGTAACTCAGATTTCCGCAACTCCCCAGACAAACTGGATGAGACATCCACCCTTGTAAACAGGAATCGGTGGTTATTCCGTTACCGCTTGGTGTTTCCGGGAGGCAACCGGTAACCACCTGACTGTCCAAAATCAGGGATGAACGTGTTCGCAAAGATGGCCTGAAAGGTTAAAGGCTATCTATGTACACACGAAATGGGGTGCACTGCAGAAGGACTTTTTTCCTCTTTTGGGGCTAATTTTCTCTTCATTAGTCTATAGGTGTGAGTGCTAAAGCCGGGCTTCCTCTCCCAATATTCACGACTTCCGCATAGACATGCCAACCCTTCCAGATTTTCATGACAGTGATGTCAACTAATTTTATCAAAGTTCCACTGAAAGGCCAACTTATTTTTGTGTCATTTAATGGGACACTGGATTATTTGGACTCGGCTAAGAGATTTTTTATTTTCCGCTATCTGCTCAAGCTGTGACGCTCAGAATACCTGCAGCCGTCCCCACAACGTAAATTCTACTAAGACGCGGGAAATTTGAATCTCAACACAAACGCGACTTTTCAGCAGGCAGTTGTGAGCTTGGTGAAGACTGATTAGTGCCTGGACAAAAAAAAGTCATAAATCTTTCTCGTAAGGCATACAACACAGATACTAGCGCATAGAGGTACCACAAATCACACGGAAATTCCACTATATTCGTGAATAGAGGAACAACGAAGTAACGCATTTTCAGCGGGTCTTCAAGCCAATTTAAGTGAATAAGTGATGGGTAGCTAGATTGTCCTATCCCAGCCCTTTTCAGTTAAACTTTAACAGGGTGTCAAGGATTGACTGGAGGGGTTCCCAGAGTCATTAAACACTTCCTAGATGTCCACTTCCCATTTCAAATGTCACTTGCACACCAACCATATTAATCAATAATAAAACTGTATTAACCCATAGAGAAATGGCACATATGGAGTGTTTGAAAAACAATAAAATAACAAGAAAGATAAAGATCAGACTAGACTAAATAACTAAATGAACGCACTGCAATATGGATGGCTCCGGTCTAGAGAAGAAACAAACTAGGCACGGCGTTGGTCCACAGCCACAAATTGATCAGTAACACTGTGCAGTCACGTAACTTTGTTGTTACGAGAACATGGAGGGAGACCTAGAGCTAGAAGGTATCTATAACTCTGTTGTTGCTGTTTTGTTACATTTTGGGCTAGACCGCCTGAGGTGTTTCGTTTTTGATAAATTCATTCATTCACTTTCCCTTTTCTTCCTACATTTACATATTTATATTCAAACAATGCATAAAACGGATACGTCAGCTACGATGTTTCGGCAGAGCTATTTTGGCCATTCTAGGCAAGGGTCCCCGTCAGGCTGTCGAACTTCAGGGACAACGTTGGAGAAGGAACGAACCTGCAACAACTAACTAAATAGCTTAACTATTATCTTTTTTAATTACCTTTATTTTTTTATTTTTTTTCTTCTTTTTTTATTTTGTGTGGTATATGGAAAAAAAACTGATTAATTAGTGTTGAAATGAAATTAAGTTATTGTTTAAGTTAAGTTGAAGTAATTTGTGGTAACCGCCCATGATCGGTTATTATGGGTTATCATGTAATTTAGCAATAAAATAATCTAATCTAATCCAATCTAATCTACAAACTAATGGTTATTTACTGCAGGTTCGTTCCTTCTCTAACGTTGTGTCTATTAAATAAATAAATAAATAAGTAATAAATAATTAAAATAATTAATGAGTATTAATTAAGTAACTGTAGCCATTTTCTACGTTTTTGTAACGCAAATTTTGTAGCTTTAGTTGAAATCTTCCAACTATAGCGATTCTCCGAAAAATCGTAGTCTAAAACTTTGTGGCGCTACTTTTATGGCGAACGAAAAATGGCTATTTTGCCAATATTCACGTCAGTTTCCACCTTCAGTAAGAAGAACAAAAAAGCGGAGTAAAGGTAACAAGTGCACAAGCGCTCAAACGTGGAGTGTCAAGGTAAGAACGAGACACTGATCGGAGTTTCCATCAAGCATGAACGGCCTAACTGTCATTTTGTTCTTTATAAAGCAATAAAATCCAAACCCATGCTCACAGGAAATCCAAGTCAGGCTAATTGAGATGCAACATGTTAGACTGAAGTTCGCAAAACAGCGCGACGCAACTTGAGCCGCGGATCATTCACCAATAGCTTTATTCTGCTTTTTATAGTATCCCTAACTCCCTTAAGAAATTCCAAGCCTCGCAAGCCCTCACAAATCACCAACCTTATTCTGTTTTTTTTACAGTATCCCTAGCTCCCTTAAGAAATTTTAAGCCTCAAAGATCGCCACTGTTTCGGTATACACCTACGACTTTTTAGCGCTTTTCGGCCGAGCCGAGTTTTCCAGTCAAGCAGCGCAAACTTCAAGGTCCGCCGATAACACTCCAAAAATAAAAGCAAAAGAACCTTCACAACTATGTTTCTCATTTTGGAAGACTTGGTAGGCCACCGGGTCTATTTTGTGTTTTCGACTCCTTTTCTTTTGCTTGGTTTTCCCACTTTTTATGGCACTTGCAGCCTCTGGCTCAAGTGCCATATACCGATCACAATTCCGTCTGTCGGTCTGTCGGTCGGTCCGAGTTTTTGTCCCACATATCCGAGTTAGGGTACTTCCAGATGTGCTAGGACAATGAAACTTGGCAGGCATATCAGGGACCCGACCAAACTAACCTGGAAATAATCAGTTTCCCGATCCGACCATATGGGGGGGGGAGTGCGAGGCGCAGAACTTGCAAATTTAGGGCATTTTGTCACTTTTTTCTGAGTTAGGGTACTTCTAGATGAGCTAGGACAATGAAACTTGGCAGGAATATCAGGGACCCGACCAAACGAACCTGGAAATAATCAGTTTCCCGATCCGACCATATGCGGGGGAGTGGGGGCGCTCGAAACTTGAAAATTTAGGGCATTTTGTCACACTTTTTCGAGTTAGGGTACTTCCAGTTGTGCTAGGACCATGAAACTTGGCAGGCATATCAGAGACCCGACCAAACAAAATTAGGAATAATCATTTTTCTGATCCGACCATTTTGGGGGGGGGGGTGGAGGGCAGGGGAATCCGGGAAACTGAGAAGTGTGTAACTTTCGAACGGATGATCGGATTGTAATGAAACTTCATAACTGAAGAGAATATATATCTATAATGTCCCGTTTAAAGTCTTGACCGGATTCGGTAGCCAGGGGGGAGTTGGGGGGGGGGGGGACCGGAAATTTCCAGAAACGGTTAGAATGGAGGGATCGGAGTGAAACTTGCTGGGAAGAACAAGCATCTGCTCTAGATAAGTCCTTTAGACCATTGTACTGGATCCGGACACTTATGGGGGGGGGGGGGGGTCCCGGAATTCCGGTGATGGTGGTTTTTTGGATTTTCACGATGAAACTTGGCAGGCATATCAGGGACCCAATCAAATTGACTTCAAAATAAAAATGTTGTCGATCAGATAATGGTGGGGGAGTGGAGGGAGGGGAATCCGCAGGGGAATCCGCAGGGGAATCCGGGAAATTGAGAAGTGTGTAACTTTCGAACGGATGATCGGATTGTAATGAAACTTCATAACTGAACAGAATATATATCTGTAATGTCCCGTTTAAAGTCTTGACCGGATTCGGTAGCCAGGGGGGAGTTGGGGGGGGGGGGAGACCGGAAATTTCAAGAAACGGTTAGAATGGAGGGATCGGAGTGAAACTTGCTGGGAAGAACAAGCATCTGCTCTAGATAAGCCTTTAGACCATTGTACTTGATCCGGACACTTATGGGGGGGGTCCCGGAATTCTGGTGATGGTGGTTTTGGGGATTTTCACGATGAAACTTGGCAGGCATATCAGGGACCCAATCAAACTGACTTCAAAATTAAAATTTTGTCGATCAGATAATGGTGGGGGGAGTGGAGGGAGGGGAATACGAAATTTTCAGTCATGCGTAATTTTGGAATGGGTGATCGGATTCGAGTGAAATTTAAGAATTTAACAGAGGACATTTCTCCAATGATTTTTTTCATATCCGGACCGGATCCGGCAACTATTGGGGGGGGGGGCGGCGGAAAATACGTGCCCCGTTTAGAATGGAGGGATCGGGATGGAACTTTGTGGGAAGAACAAACAGATGCTCTAGGTAAGTCATTTGCTGAATCCGATTGGCTACGTGCACCGCGGGGGAGCTGGTTGGGGTGGGGGTGGGGGGGGGTGGACCGGAAATCTCAAGAAACGGTTAGAATGAAGGTATCGGAGTGAAACTTGCTGGGAAGAACAAACATCTGGTCCATGTAAATCTTTTACATAATTTGACTGGATCCGGACACTTGAGGGGGGGGGGAGGAGGGGTATACCGGAATTCCGTTTTTTGGGGGATTTTCACGACGAAACTTGGAAGGCATATCAGGGACCCGGTCAAACTGACTTGGAATAAAAAAAAAATCCTCGATATGATAATCTTGGGGGGGGGGGGGTTGAGGGAGGGGAATCCGGAATATTGAGTCATGCGTAACTTTGGAACGGGTGATCGGATTCGAGTGAAATTTAATAATTAAACAGAGGACATTTTTCTCTTGTGACCTTTTTCATTTCCGGACCGAATCCGGCAATTATCGGGGGGAGGGCGGAAAATACTTGACCCGCTTAGACTGGTGGGATCTGGATCGAACTTCGTGGGAATGACAAACAGATGCTCTGGATTAATCATTTACAGAACCGGATTGGCTCCGGTTATTGTGGGTCGAGTTGGAGGAGGGGGAGGGGGGTCTGGGATTCCGGTGATCGCGCGTTAAGGTACTTCCAGATGTGCTAGGACGATGAAACTTCGCTGGAGTATTGGAGACTCGACAACATTTGCTTAGAAATTGCTACTTCCCAAATCCGATTATTCCTTAAAGTACCAATCTTGACCGCAAAGTAAAAAAAATACTTTTAAGCAATATATGCATTTTCGTGATGCCCATCAGCCCATTAGCAGTTTTGCCTCAAGGGTTTTGCTTACAAATGAAGTTCCAGCTCCCTTATAGCGCGCATCTCAACCGCAAAGTCGAAACTTACTTTTGATCAATCAAATCATCTTGACACATGCAAGTGCCATATAGCTTACAGCTCTTGTTTAATATTTTGCGTCCAAACCCTGCTTCGAATAGCGGGAAACCTCGACCGAGTCGTCAAGCACCAACAAGAAAACCCTAATTTTACGTGGCAAGTACTGGCATTTTGTCCTGACAAGCTCATTCTAGTAAGAGTTGTGCTTTACCATACCAAGATAACTCGCCTGGTTAGCTTCTATAGCGGGCCCAGTTGCCTATGACCACTGAACAAAAAGAAGACTTACCTCTTCATAGCGAAGGTGAACTCTAATGGGTAGGCCTTCCACCCCTCGCCTTCCTCCCGGGTATGGGGTAGGGGTCTCTTGACATGAACAACCTTAGCGATCATCTCGAGAACTCTATCGAAAGATCCTTCATCCGTCGTAACTTTCCTGTGGCAGAAACTCAAAAAATGGGAGAGGACATGAGATTCGAAAAGGCTAATGGAAGTCATCTGTTGGGTAAATGTGGCAATCGCATCGGTTGGAAGTGTAGTTGAGGCGTACACCTATAAGAATGATCTGGTTTATTTTTAAATATCGTGTATCCGCTGAAGGTTCCGCCGTGGACGAGTAAGAACAGCCTTTCCAGCAAGTATCGAGTAGCAAGAACTATATTCTACATTTAGAATATGCTTCACAGGTTTGGCATTCTTTTCTTTCTGCAGAGCTCTCTGATCGCCTGGAAAATCTCCAAAAGAGAGCAGTGAGAATCATTCTGGGTGATCATAATATTTCATATGAAGAGGCTCTCATTAAACTTCACGTTCCTACATTAACTGAACGTAGAAATACCCTTTCAAACAAATTTGGAGCTAAGATAATGTGCTGTCCCCAGATAGCCCACCTATTCCCCCCTCCCCTCCCGTCTTCCGTGCGTCGGTCTGAGAGGAATGCTGGCAATCAGTTTTCTCCATATCCTGCTAATTCTTCTGCCCATTTTTACGTAGTTCCATCCCATCATTTATTTCTGGTCATATTTTGTAAGTGTATTAGTTAATTTATTTTGTGTCTGTGTATTTCGTAAATTTGTAGATTAACAGAACAAAGTCAACTTAGTACCTTGGGGGGTACCGCAAGTTATTGTTTCGACTGCGGAGATGGAACTATTCAGTTTAACAACTTGGCTCCGGTCTGAGAGAAAACTGGCAATCATTCACTGAGAAAATTTACTTGCACCCATTTCAGAAATTGCGTCCAAAGCAACCGCGTGTTCCAGGAGATCGAAAGCTTTTTTTTGGTCAGCGAGGATTAGGTCAATAAACGAATCTTCTTCCTCAAGAGCAGTTAGTATGTCATGAACCAGGCTAACCAAGTTAAAGGAACAGAAAACTTGACTCAAACTTGACTGGGGGAGCTAGCTGACATATCAAGAATGTACCCTGAGTCGATATTGAGAATAAGAACAATTCTCGTTACGACCATTGCAGTTTCCGGGCAGTTTACCAGAATTCGACTTTTAAGTTAGTAGAAAAAAAGCAAAAGGTTTGTATGCCGGGAGTAGGAATCAAACGCACGACCTCTTGACTACTCTCCCGATGTGTTAGTGGACACGGCCAAAGGCGAACTTTTACAGTGCAAAAGTGCATAATTACAGTGCATAAGGGGCAAGGGCCTGCCAGCTAGCTTTAGGAACACTAAGGAGGGGGTTCGAGATAACAAAGAAGGGGGGTCCTGTCGACAATAAGTCCCTGTATCTTTATCTAAGCCCCCCAGGTCGGTTTGATGGCCGAAAGTTGCGTAGTCAAGATTTCTGTGCCTTTAATGTGAGGTACGATAGGTCCTTTAAGTATGGCTGGAGAGACTGCGGATATAGGTTGCATTGCTTTACTCACCAGTTTGATGAGCGTTGACGTGTGCTCCATTTGCAACTTCAACTTCTGCGACGTAACCAGCGTTGCCGCTATATCCACAAGGCACCATTTCGCATCATCACTTAACACCAATTCACTATCCAAAAAATCTGCCACCAACTTCACCAACGGCACCACATCATTCACCAAAGCACCATTCTGGTACGTCACTAGTTGGTGCAAGATTTGAAGGAGTGCCAAACTATACTGAGCTGTAGACTTGCTGTTCTTCAGGTGCTCGTATAGACAGGTGAATAAGGGCTGCGCTCCCTTCGAGTCTAAGTAGCTTGTCAGCCCCGTCAGAGCAAAGGAGATGGAAGACATGATGTTGTCTTGGTCCAAATCTGTCCGACTCAAAGAAGTGAAGATGAAGTTCAGGTAAACCTCGGAGCAACTATGAAGTTGGTTCTTGACTCCACGAACGATTTCGAACAGTAGCTGACCGACTCCTTGACTTCTCTAAAAAATAAAAACCTATTGAACTGAAAATCCGGGATAAATTTGTTAAACAGATTTCCATCGGGGTACTGTACCCTTGCTACGGGGCAGAGACCTAGCGTTGAAGCATTGTGCCCTGAAATTAAGGATTTGTGTATGACGGGGAGAACCCACCAATGTCACACCTATAATCTCGTGAAAGAGAGAGCTGTTTGAAAGCTGGGATAGAGCCGACAGTCCCCAGGTATAAATCGTTGCCACAGGCAGGGGCGTCCCGACACCTTTCTGATCGGGGGGGTGCAGCTTCAGAATTTTACCGGAATTTTTCGAGCTTTTACCGGAATTTTTCGAGCTTTTACCGAAAATTCTCGTAGTGACAATCTCTGCAGAAAGTCTAGAATACTGTCGTGTTCTGACTTCGATCACGTATTGTAAACAATAGTACACAAAAAAAAAGGCTCGTTAACACTTAAAACAAAACAAAAATCTGACATTCAACACACCCTAAACATTTATTCGACGCATTTTAACCATTTTCCATTTATCCTCAACACATCCAGTTTCACACTCATCAACTAGATCTGTTTCACATGCTATTAATAGCAGACTTTCAAGACGCTGGTCAGCCATTGTTGAACGCAAGGTGGTGTTAACCACCTTCATCTTGCTAAAAATTCGTTTCCCTTTTGCTGAGGTAACAGGGATTGTCTTAGCCAGCTTGAAAGCTTTCCATACTAGTGGTAAGACGTCTTTCAGTTGACGAGAGACCTCGAATATATCTTCAAACTTTTTGTTTGTTTCGAGGCTCTCCCGGCAACTCTCTACATCACGTCGAAACAAGGCTAATTCGTTTTTATGGCACTTGCAGCCTCTGGCTCAAGTGCCATATACCGTCGCAATTCCGTCTGTCGGTCGATCCGTTTTTTTTGTCGCACTTTTTCGAGTTCGGGTTCTTCCAGATGTGCTAGGACGATGAAAATTAGCAGGCATATCAGGGACCCGACCCAACTAACCTTGAATAATCAGTTACCCGATCCAGTCATCTGCGGGGGAGTGGAGGGCGGGGAAATCTGGGAAATTTAGGGCAGCTGGTCACACTTTTTCGAGTTAGGGTACTTCCAGATGTGCTAGGACGATGAAACTTGACAGGCATACCAAGGTCCCGAATAAGCTAACTTGGAAATAATCAGTTTTTTGATCCGATCATCTGGGGGGGGGGGAGGCGGGGGAATCTGGAAAATCGAGTAGTTTTGAATAAATTAGCTTAGGAATCGCCACTTTCCAAAGCCGTTTTCCGTAAAGTGCCAATCTTGACCGCAAAGTAAGAAAAATACTTTTAAGCGAAATTTGCATTTTCATGATCTCCATGAGCTCATTATGATTTTTGCCTCAAGGCTTTTGCTTACAAATGAAGCTCCAGCTCCCTTAAACTGCGCATGTTAACTTCAAAGTCGAAAAGTACTTTTTATCAAATGATTCATCTCAACTTATAATAGCGGATTCAACAGCTACGGTGGAGTTGGGAGGGGGTGATCGGAAATCTCCAGAAATGGTTAGAATGGAGGAATTGGAGTTTAACTTCCTGGGAAATACAAGCATTTATTCTAGATAAATCGTTCGCACAGTTGGACTGGATCCGGACACTGGGGGGGTGGAGGTGGAGGGGGGCCTTCCGGAATTCCGGTGGTGGCGTTTTTCAAGATGAAACTTGGCAGGCAGGCATGTCAGGAACCCGTTGAATCTGAAAGAGCCCTTACCTACTACATACAGTTGCAAGTGCCATATGAGCTTACAGCTCTTGTTGAACTCTTCTTGGTTCACCGGTATCACCGGAAAGGAGTCGAGAAAGCTGCTTGCGATTTTGGATTCACATTCAGCCGAATTCCGGTAGATTCTGTGGGGTAGATTCCGGTAGATTCCCTCAGCCAAATTCTGGTAGATTACGTGGGGACAATTCCGGTAGACTCCCTCAGACAAATCCCGGTTGATTCCTTGCGAAAGATTTAGCGTAGATTCCATGAGCAAAATCCGGTACTTCCCTGAGCTGAATTCTGGTAGATTTCGTGTGGTGAATTCCGGTAGATTCCCTGAGACAAGTTCCGGTAGATTCCTTGTGAAAGATTCCGCACAAATTCCGGTAGATTTCCTGAGCCGAATTTCGTGGATTCCGAGGGGTAAATTCCGGTAGATTCCCTGAGACAAGTTCCGGTAGATTCCTTGTGAAAGATTTAGCGTAGATTCCATGAGCAAAATCCGGTAGGTTCCCTGAGCAATAATCCGGTAGATTCCCTAGGAAAGATTTCGCACAAATTCCGGTAGATTCCCTGAGCCGAATTTCGTAGATTCCGAGGGGTAAATTCCGGTTGATTCCCTGAGACAAGTTCCGGTAGATTCCTTGTGAAAGATTTAGCGCAGATTCCATGAGCAAAATCCGGTAGGTTCCCTGAGCAATAATCCGGTAGATTCCCTAAAAATCATCAAGTTCAGGTGAATTTGACAAATTTTGACGGAATTTTTTTCCACAGGCTTTCTGGGGGGGGTGCCCCCCCCCCACACCCCCCCCTCGGGACGCCCCTGGCCACAGGTTCAACGAGGTGGTATATCACGTCCTATGAACCAGCTATGAACCCTCCTTATCTTAGTTTGCCCATTCCTTGTTTACGGTTACTGGATTTTAAATTATAAGTATTTAGTTTATTTTTAATAAAATCAATGGTTACGTCAATGGTTACGAAACTTTAAGGACCTAATCCAAACATTTTGTTTACCTTCTCTTACTGATCGGAAGCCCCCAGATTATTTAGATTTAAACTGGATTGCCAGGTTGCTGTTTTGGCTCGAGAAAAAACCCACGCAGAACGTCTTCGTTTCCAATGACGAAATTTTCCACGTTTTATTAGCAAAGAATTATAAGACTTAATTCTCGTCAGGAATACCCCACTGGTCTTGGTTTTTAATTTGTATTTGTAATAAACAGTTGGAGCATTAGATAGAAATTATTATTTTGATCCTTGGCTCCCTACGTGCCATAATGGCTGTCCCGGGTAATCGGCTGAGATTTGTCCAGACCGAATATTTCAAACCTAGGAAATTGGGTTTGCTTTTGTAACTTGCTCTTGTTTGACGGTGTTTTTTGTGGTTTTGAACATTCATAGTGGCAGTAGGGATGGTTATCTTTGTGTGTGCAGTAGAAAGACCATTTTTTGTGGTCCACTTTAAATCCGAAAAGGATTTGTAACTAAATCTAATCTGAGAGAATTTTGTTTTATTCCGAAAAAGGAAGAATATAAGATCGTTTAAATTTTAATCTGAAAGACTTAGAGAACATAGTTTGTGAAGAAAATCACAGTTTTGTTTAGGAAGAGAAGGGGTCAAAGTAACCGAGTGGAGATGTTATAGCCCAAAAAGTAGAAACATGAGAATAAATGAGAAAAGATGCCAAGCCGGGGTTTTCTGTCTCCCTGGACTGTTGGTTCAGTGGAAGGACTAAGGCTACGTGCACATACAATCCGATAATCTAACCACAGTGTACTTTCACCAGGGAGCTGGCTACAACTTGACTCTTTCCGTTTAATCCACCAGGTAACATTCACGTTCCTGGCGATGACCAATTCATTCAAGTTTGAGGTAGAGAATTGGGAGACGTTTAATTCAGTTCGTTCTCAGTTGGACCTGTGGAAGGTCGTTGCCGGAGAGCATGAAAAGTTAAGTGCGGTATACATATCTTTTGAACCTTCATTTCTCAAGTGCAAATCCACATCTATGTTTTCTATAACTGATCAACGAGGTAGACACTAGTTTGCTTGCACGTTACTTTGTCCCGTTAAGCATGGTCCACACCGCTCGAGGGCCATGTACAGAGTAGCGTTGCATAAACAGTTCGTAACAGTGGGTTAAGAGTTAAGGGACCATAACAGTCGTGAATAAAGCGCCATTACAATAAGACATCGCACGCGAAATTCTCGTCACTATGGGGGAACCTGCATGCGATGCGTCAACGTTTTGGAGCGACCGAGGAAATTCGCATCCGACTGCGAAAATCGGGACTGTCGGCGCACGTATCTTTGAAGCACAACTAAATGATTTTTAACAATGAAATGGCTCAAAAATATCGGTTTTTGAAAATGCCATTACTTGCAACGTGAAACTTGCGATTTCCTTGGTAGCGCTTCTCGACTCTATCCTGCCTTGGGAAAAGTGGGAAAACCAAGCACAAGAAAAAAACTCCACAACAGAAGATAGATCTGATGACCTGCCGTTTCTTCCCAAACGAAAAACATCACTTTGAAGCTTCTCACGTCCGTATGTGTGAAAGAGTTGTCGGCGGACCTCGACGCTTTCTATGAAGTTTGCGTTGCGGGAGTGGCAAAACTACAGTGTCAAAGTTTCATAACAGATAACACTAGGATGCGCGGTTTGAACAGGTAATGCATAACAGATAACACCTCGGATGTTGTCTTTTGTGTTTCAAAGTGTTATGCATAATAAGCGTTACCATCAGGAAGAGCCGAAAAACCGCCTTTTCCGGCATCAATGACGATAAAGAATAAAGTCAGTAGATGCTTTTTTGGCTCTTCCTAGCAAAGCTTGTTATGCATAACATTCCAGGCATTACGTTTTCAAACACAACAGATGACATCCCAAGTGTTATCTATTACACATTGTCTGTTGAAACCGCGCATCCTTGTGTTATCTATTATGAAGCTTCCGGCAGTGTAGGCTTGGCCGAAAAAGCGCCAAAAAGTCGTAGGTACAAAACAAGACAATAGCGACCTTAAGAAGCTTACAAATCCGCAAGGGAGCTTGGGATAATACAAAAGGCAGGATAAGCAAGAAGGGTCCTTTTTAAGGTCTAAAGTATGGTCGCAACTTACCTCAGAATTTTGGGATACATCTTTGAATAAGATATCAATGAAGCCCTTCTTATCCAACACCTTCCTTCCCAGAAGGGCGAAGCTTTCCGCAGCGAAAACACGTACATGTTCCGGCTGTTTGGCGTTCAAAAGAAAGCATTGAAGTTTGTATGTTGTCTTGATGCTCTGAATCAAGAATCTGAAGAGAAAAAAAATGAGATGAAAAGAAATTGAGAATGAGAAGAAATCATCCACCTACAAGCACAAGGGAGTACCTGAGGCTTGAGTCTTAAAGCACCCCTCGCACTGTTATGTCTCCTCTTAATACCATCAACAGCTCTGGCTGTTTAAGGCCTTCATAGTTCATACCGAACAAGCTGTTTAGTTTCATTCTTGCCTGTTTGTAGGATCTAAACTACTTTACATTCTTCATTTAGGCCACTGTTTTATCACAGAGGCAATTTTCTTTTCAATTAATTAGATGAGTGCGACTAAGTATTCATATTCAGCACCTACAAAAAATCCCGAGTGTGTATTCAGTTCCTTGAATAATCGTCGAAAGTAAACACTGAAAGCTGAGAGCACAACCGATGTGCCTCCAAGTTTTGCCATTCTGCAGTTACTGTTAAGATCTTAAGTGACCCAAATTCAACAAGTCCATCACCTGGTTCAAAGATGTTCCCAACCCTCTGGTTCACATCTTTTACTCTTTCTTATGAGTACACTCTAGTCAGCTTATGAATTATACACTAGATCTATACACAAGATGCTTACTTTAGGAGTGCTTTGTACATGTAAGCCAAGCTCGTGAAGCTCCATTCCAACTGCTCTGGGTTCCTCGTATCCAAGTTGGTTATAATGGCAGAAAAAATCTTAGGAAAATATTCTTGAAACTCTCGCTTCAAATCCCTTGCCAGTGCTGCCACAAGCCTGAAAAATTAAGAGAAAAACCTTAGTTTGCTAGTTTCTTCTTCATCCCTGCTCCCATTCTGCTGACCAAATTCCACCTGCAAGAAAATCAGGGACTAGCTGTTGTTAGGCCGATATATACTTGCCCTGAGACAATCTGCACACAGAAGCCAGTAAATCACGCAGAGGGATCACTGTTGCTCTGCAGACTGTGACATTCTCCTGTAGCGGTTTATTCAAAAACGTCTGGTCTAGAAATGGATTCTTGACACTACAACTGAGAAGCAGCTGACCGAAAGTACCGAGACATGGTCGTTACTGTTTTCCTTGCTAAAATTTTGTTCCGCAAGTCAGTGATAGTTAACTACCGAACTGGAAACTTGAATGGTAAAAGTTCGCACCTACTTACTTTTCGTCTGTAACATCGAAAACCACATAAATAATACTGCCAAAATAACGATTTGGCTATTACAAGGAGATCAGATCCTGATCAGATCAAAATATCTTGCTTGAACACGTGCTTGGTAGCCTATACTAAGTCTCATTACAATTCCAAGCAGAACAGATACAGAGAATTTAGTGACCGAAAATGCACAGTGGGAGCTGAAAAAAATAATGAATGGGCATAGTTACTGGCACGAATCCGACTATGTTTGAGGTGGCTGCACGGTTAAACAAATAAAACTTAGAATGATAATTCCTTCTACATTCCTCCTGACCCTCTTTTTTTCAACTCTTGTTTGTTGCAACCTGCGAGAAAGTTCAGAACTGCCTATCTGATTTGCTCTGCCCACAAGGAACAGGTCATTTCTAAGCTAGTAATTAAATAAGCATTAGGATGGTTGCAAAGTCACAGAAGTAAGACTATGAATGAAACTTCCTTCTTCATCTGTCTGCCCTCCTATTCGTTTTACAGAAGATTTTTTTCACAAAAGTTTTGAATTACTTTCTTTGGTTACACCTTTAGCCCGTAAAAAAAAATGACTGAATGCAGTTGCTAAAAAAAATAAACAGACCACAACTTACTCGAGGAGAGGCTCCAAATAAGCCTCACTCTTCAATTCAATATGCTCAAGAAGCAGCTGAACAATTTCTTCTTTGTGCAATATCAACTCTGCTAGAGTATTCCCCTTGCTACCAAGAGACTTCACCAGCTTAGTGAATCCCTCTGAGAGACAAAGATCTGCCCATTTGTCCAGGGTTTCTTCAAACCATGTCTCTTTTTCTTCTGGTACATCCCCTCTCGCAGCTTGCAGATTGTGAACAACATCTACATTGACGTTTGATAGCCTCTCTGAGAAAGTTTTGAACTGAAAAAGTAAAATTTTTGCCAACAGGATCTGTAGTAATCAGCAGCCTAGACACTGGGTCTTGGCTAGGAGAGAAAGAACCAAGAATGAACCTGCAAGAGCGATAGTGGACCTTAAATAACACAAATTTAATATTGGCAGGAAAAATTCAACCAAGTTCACAATGATTAGACAGTTTCTTGGTTCAGGGGTTTTTGGGTGGGGGGGGGGGGGGACAAGGGTTTTTCATCCAGACCTGCCTCAAATACTCAAATAGTGACAAAACCTATTAGCCTGAGCATGAATTACACATTACTGGCAAGTTTTTGCAGCAAAAGTTTCCTGGTATGGTTTTAGTCTTTTCTCTTGCGATGGTCTACCGTTAGGCAACATTCAAATAATAGCTGCACTTTTTTATGGACCTGTGGGATTTTATATATGAGCATTTTTCTTATTCCTTTAGCCCAAGCTGACTGCGAATTATATTTGACGGTGCAAAACCGATAAGTCAGCTACACTTTAAAATGTACCTAAATCCTGATAAGCTGCTTTCCTTACATACTTTCCAGTTGGTTGACCAGCCTGTGGAATGAGGTTGGTTCAGTCCAACCGACATACTTTTGGACTGAGGCAGGAAGTTCAATTCTTTCATGTATTGCTCGGGAATACGAAATAAGCTTTTTTTGGATATCCCAGGCCAAAAACGGTGGTATGCCCCAAAAAAGCTTATAGTGGTAAATAGGACGGTTCACTGGATGACCAAGAATTGGTAAACAATGCAGCTGATCATAACTCTAATGGAAGCTATACTATTTATGTTGGTCTCTATTCCTGTACGCTCACTTCAGAATTAATTTTCCTGCTTAATGTGCCTTAGATGCACCAAAACCTGTCTAACCTAGTTAAATCTGTTGAAAGATGTGTGCTTAAAATCATAATCACTGAGAAAAATTTGTTAATTCAGAAATTTTGGCTCTGTTGTGGCCAGGGGAGTTGCGACTGGGGGGGGGGGGGGGAGGGAGGGGATGCCCCCCAATTTTTTGGGCCAGTCGGTAAAAAATAACTGAGTCGGCCTGAAGCGCCAGGATTTTTCGTCAAAACAGTATTTTTCTGAAAATCAGTTGGCTTTTCTAAAAAACTCTAATTTTTTCCTTGAAAACAGTTGTTTTTTCTACAAAACATACAGTAAAAATTACCAGCTAGTTGGTAAATGCTTTGCCCCCCCCCAAACATTTTGGCTAGTAACGCCTCTGGTTGTGGCGGAAATGAAGCCACAGCATCCTGCATTGTTACAATACAAGAGATTTAAGCCACATTTGATTTACCCTTGTCTTGGTCCTGTCAGCGAAATGCTGTTTTATTTAAAGTGGACCACAAAAAATGTGTCTTCCTACCACACACACAATGATAACCATGCCTACTGCCAAATGATGTTCAAACCCCCCCAAAACACCATCAAACAATGAGTAAATTAAAAAACAAACCAAATTTCAAAGGTTTGAAATAATACAGCCTGGACTTAATCTCAGCCGATTATCCGGGACAGCCATTCTGGCACGTAGGAAGCCAAGGATCAAAATAATAATTTCCATCTTATGCTCCAACTGTTTATTACAAATCAAATAAATTGAAAAACCAAGACCAGTGTGGTACTCCTGAAGTCATACAAAAACAATCAATTAACTGTTATAATTCTTTGCTAATCAAACATGGAAAATTTTGTCATCTGGAAACGAAGACATTCTGCATGGGTTTTTCCTCAAGCCAAAACAGCAACCCGGACATTAAGTTCAAATCTAAATAAACTGGTGGCTTCTGATCGGTAAGAGAAGGTAAACCCAATGTTTGGAATAGGTCTTTAACTGCCTTTTCCTCTTAATGCCATTTTATTTGTCCTGTCAGCTGACAATTTTCAGTGCCCAGTCTCATCCCTGTCTGACAGTACGCCTGAAGGACGACATGATCTCTGAGTAAGTTTGAGTTCTGTCTAAGGTAGATTTCTCGACTGCATTTTATTTGTGATGCTTGTCCGTTGAGTCATTCACCTGACAAGGCTGACTAAATTGGACTAAATGGCTTTAAAACGTGACAAAACAAGAAGACAAGACCAAGACAAGGGGGACTCAAATCAAATGCAGCTTTAGCGTCAATGCCTGAAAGCCAAAAAGACAAAGATCTTCTATGTTTAAAACACTAATGTTTGCCTCATTATACTGAATTAATGTTTGTTTCTAACAATTATGAAATTTGCTTTGTTCATATTTTTCCAAGTACCTACAGTTAAACAATGATGATGTGATGGAAGCAATATTCAGGTGACCAACTGTAACAAAGCTGTTAACAAAGCCACCAGAAATTTGGTGGGTCCTCACAGAATTTCATATACTGGCCAGGTACTGGTACTGGCAATGCAGCTTGTGAGATAAAGACACCAAAGCTGGTTAATCGAATCAACAAGTTAAATTATAACATGAATAGTATAGGCTATCTGTCCTACCTTCAAAAAAATAATAGCAATTACATTATAGGCTAAGAATAAACGAAAACTGAGTGAAATTAAAAAAAAAATTAGTGGGTTAAGGCATCCAGCATTTACCATAAATTACCAGGCATTCGGCATAGGCTATTTCAAGCTATGGATATAGGCTACCCCAGCATTTATGATTGGCATAGCCTTGCTAAGATCAGGGATTTGACAATTTGTCTTAGACTGAGCCTATCCCGGACGAAAGTGTGTCTTCTTGCTAGAAATCCCTCTGAATTAAGCCTCTTACCTTGAACACATTCTGATCTTTGTGCTTGGCTGGTCTTGTTTTAGTCATTTTAAACTAATTTCACAGATACTGCAATAGGATCACATCATACCGGCACGTGAACGGTAATCTTTTCTTCTACGACGTTGCAGCGTAAAAATACACAAATGAGTTCTGATAGATGGCGTCCGAGAGGCGAAAATATTTGAATGACTGCTGACAAACAGTTCATGCCGCACCTTGCATTCCAAAGAGGGATTTGTGACAAAAACCAAATTGTATAGGGGAGGGAAAAACAATTTTATTCACGCGCATTAGTGTATTGCAACGGGCCTGGATGGCATAAAATAATGAACAAAAAATCAGGGTAGACCTCGAAACTGCTTTTAAAGGTAGATGCTCATAAAAAACCATCATCACATTTGGTTTCTTCACAATAAGTTCAAATCTCTTTTTGGTCAAACTCTCATTATACTTCCAATTTTTCAGCTCCGTCCAAAACGGGACTGTTGGGAATCCTCCGATTCCTTTTCTCACCCTATTTGAATATTCCGTGATTTTTCCAGTTATAACGCCATCTAGCAGTGTTGGCTAAAGTTAACATTAATGCATCTTGCTAGCGAAGATCGTGTCAGTAGGACAAAGGTTTTCTAGAAATTGTTCAAATCCGATATTGGAGTTGTATGATTATAAAGGCCTACCAGAAGAATTGACACATGACCAAAGAGATGTTGCGGTAACTATATTTAGACTTCGAACCGGCCATGCGAGAACAAGATCTGTGATGTATAAATGGAGGAGAGTAGATTCTCCACTATTTGATGTATGTAATGAGTATGAAGACGTAAGACATATTCTGATGAGTTCTAAAAAATATGAAGTACAAAGAGTGGAATTTAAGAATCTAGTGATTAAGTATTTTAGGGCACTTACAATGAGATCGATATTAGGTCATGCGAATTCCTCGAAATGGGCCCGAAGAAAGGCAGTATGCCTATTGACGAAGTACTTCAAGAGTACAAACCTGCAATATGCGTTGTGAATTGTATATAGGATAGTTCCATGTAAGTGTTGAATAATTTCTTTTGATAGATATATGGAAAAGTGAACTTCACCAAAGAAAGAATAAAGAAAGGAAAGGAGAGCAGAAGTTGGACTGAGCCAGTATACTCCGTACGACGTCTTCGTCGAACCCAAAAAAAAACTTAGAAAGTTTGACAAGGCCAGAAGGCAGCAGTTTTAATTCTAATTGTGACGAGGCCAGAAAGCCACACTTTGTCAAAAGAAGTGATCAAAGATATAGAGGATACGCACGTATGACTCGCCCAGACGTCAACCTTCAAACAACAACAACAACAACGGTTTCATTATCTTTGCTTGATAGTACCGTCACCAGGTGTTGGCAAATTGCCAAGTGTGACATTTTTGTGGATTTTGACACCTTTTTTGGATCCCAAAACGTAAGTGGAGGGATACCTCTGACATCGCAAAAGTTGTCCGTCTGTGCAGAATTATCAAACTAATTCGCAAAAATGAGCAAATTTATATAGAGACAAATTGATTATCCAATAAGATGGGTTAGTTCATTGAGTATTAAACAAAGTGGCGCATAGCCAACTAATGGGGTCGAAATCCTTGTTGAGACTGAAAGCTGTTCCGACTGGTTGGATATCTTTTGAACTTCCAACCCGCGTGCATACAATGCGACTAGTTGGATATTTTCCGAAATCTCTATCCGAATTCTTACAGTCCGACTAAACGGATATATTCTGAAATCCCGATACGAGTGTGAAAAATATCCAACTAGTTGGATATAAAGTTTTCTCCTATACGATTTCTCGTCGTAGCCAACTAGTTGACAATGTGGGATTTCCTATAAGGAATTTCTTACAGTAGCCAACTAGTTGGCTAGTGACCGCGAGTTGTATATGTTTGATTGGATATTTAGATCTTGTATTACCTATACGACAATTTCTAGTATTATCCAGCTAGAGGTGTCCCTTAGCCAAATAGTTGGATAATCATATGTCGTTCCTGTGCGAATTTTCTTTTTCTTGCGAACTAGTCGGATAATCATCCTGCGTTTCTATAGGAAGTTTCTTATCACCAACTAGTTGGATCACCATCCATCGCCAACTATTACTAATCAACCTGTAGTTAGGAAGATTCTTATCGTAGCCAACTAGTTGGATAATGATCTTCCGTCCCTATAGGAATTTTCTTGTCGTAGCCAACTAGTTGGATAATGATCATACGTTCCTATAGGAAGATTCTTATCATAGTCAACTAGTCGGCAACCCGGGATTTCCTATACGAAATTTTTTATAATAGCCATCTAGTCGGCTAGTGACCGCGCTGTGTATATGTACGATTGGATATCTAGAATTCGAATATTTATGACAATTTCTAATATTATCCAACTAGAGGTGTCCTGTCTGTGCTTAGAAGCAGGGGCGTCACGACCGGGGGGGGGGGGGAGGCCCCCCCCCAATGTTGTCGGCCAGTCGGTAAAAAATAACCGAGTCGGCGCGAAACGCCGCGATTTTTCGCCAATACAGTTGATTTTTTTCATTAAATCAGTCGATTTTTCTGAAAATCAGTCGATTTTTCTGAAAATCAGTCGATTTTTCTGAGAATCAGTCGATTTTTCTGAAAATCATTCGAAACTGTCGTTTTTTCAGTCGGTAAAAATTACCAGCCAGTCGGTAAACTCCTTGCCCCCCCCCCCCCCCCCCGAACATTTTGGCTAGTAAGTGCCTCTGCTTAAAAGAACATTAACCAACACTGACTGAGAGAATAAGAGCTCTTAAAAACTCCCGTCTGTGCATCATTTATAGGTGGCATTTTAAGCTTGAGATTTTATAGTCTGAGCCACATTATTGAGATTTTATAGTCTAAGCCGCATTACTGAGATTTTAAAGTCCAAGCCACATTAAAAGCTAGAATTTGTATGGGAAGTAGTTGAATTTTTTTCCGCTTTACAAAATTTCGCCTGCGGCGCTCAATTTAAGTATGTCTTGAGCACATACATCAGATGCTTCTGCAGAGACTTGGTTCTCTCCAGCGAAATCTGAAATGAATGGTATGCTGGAACTCCTGTTACTTATTTATTTATTATTTTATTCCTGTACCGCCCGTTTGCACAACCTTCAAAAATGCACGTCAATATTTCTTGAGCCTGTGGTGCTGTGTTTTCGTCTATTGTTTCAAGAACAATTATTTGTGCTTGGTTGTATCTAATCGGTTGCCGGGCATTAGCTAGCTGTATGTTTTGAGGTCGTCCCCCTATGCCCAAACGCTTCGAAACGCCCCTGATCCGCTCTTTTAAAATTAAAACGAAAAAGGAAATATGATTAAAAGAGAACAGTCGACAGAACAGAAAAATCAGACCATTTAGCTAATGGCCAACTAATAATCAAATGCGGCAATAACTGAGAAACAATATCTTCTTGTATTTCTGCCACAATCGCACAATATACCAGGTACTGCTGAAAACCATTACAATAACGATCAAAGACGGAAACATACTGACAAAATAATGTACAACTAAGTTCGAAAAAAATAAAGAGTTTAGATTAAACTGTTCTTTTAAATTAGAGAAACTTTGTCGTACAGTTCAATATTCAGTCATTTCTTCTCTTAATGGGGTCAACTGAAAGAGGCCTTTTCTGACAGGTGTAACGATTTCATTTAAAAAACAAACCAACCCACTTAAACTTAAATACAGAAATCACCACAAAACTCCGAACGACGTCAATTCGGTGAAAAACCACGCAAAAATATGTTTATAACACGATTCACAACCATATAATATACTCCAGCAAAGAAAACGCCTGAGCGCTAAACGGACTACTAGGAGCGTTTTCCACCCTCGTACCAATAGTAACTATTAGTTACTAAATCCGTTCCAACCTCACGAAAAGTTACTACGCTGACTGTTCCAGCCTTCTCGAAATAGTAACTAATAGTAACTATTTGCTTACCACGCTCGGGAGCGTGGTAAGCGTAGTAACCACGAATCTCCGTCACGTGATTGGTTGGATTCACCCGTGGCATGATATTCCGCTGGAAAATAGAAAAATCGTTCCAGCCTTGACTGCAAAAAGCCAGAATTCGTGACGTCATGCGTAGTAACTACGGTAAGTAGGATGGAACACGCTCTAGATCTACTTCCTGGATAGCGGAAAACAGTGGCGCCATTTCAGTAATTCTTAGGGGGGGGGGGGGGCAAAAGATCAGTCTTGGTCCCCAAATCCCAGTTTATTACACGCACTAAAAAATTACTCTTTTTGGGGTAAATTCAAACTAATTTCCGAATTTACCTCAATGTCATTGCGTTTTGCCTTCTGAAACCTATTAGCGGCCAAAATATATCACCAAGGAGGAGAATGGCACCCCTGGCGGAAAAACATACAGAAAAGAAAAAAAGGTCCACCGTTCGCGGGCATGCCGCTCTCTATAGCACTGTCCAATAGGTGTAATAAGCTGAATAGCGCTATACGCGACGTTTACGTCTTAATACACGCGCCCGTTCAAATAGGAACTCAAGAGGTTTTCATCAATGCGGCGTTCGGTGCTGCCACGTTGATACAATTTTTCGAGCTCCAGAAAGATCAGAAAATGTTCTTAGTACTACTTGAAGTACACGAGTACAATTTGACGCCCGTTATATTGTAAAAAAGCTAATAAATTAACGGATGAACAGCATTGGTCCTGGAACTAACAATAAGCAGTCGTAACAGAACAAAACGTGTTCTTTTCAAGAAAAGTTGTTTCTTCAGCTTCCAACTAAGTAGAACTTTAGTGCTTCCTTTGGCAACCCTGACAGCGCTGCTCCTCTCCTCGGCCCGCTGGCGGAACCAACCAAGCGATCTGATTGGCCCTGCATAAGGGAGAATAGAACCGAGCTCTATTCTCCTTACTACAGCGCGCCCCGAGGAAAAGAGGATCTGTAATAAGCCTTACACGCCGTAATACACCTTACAACACCTATTTGGACAATACTTATACTCTCACACTACGATCATTTTCAACCCCTCGTCGGACTCAAACCCACTCTGAGCTTCGTCAACTGGGACTGAAAGTATTCGATGACAAAACCATGGGAATCGCAAGTGACAGTAAACAAAATTAAAAACAAATCAGCTAGTAATGGAACTCTAGCGGATAACCAGGGGAGGACACTGCCGGTGCGCTGGAAGTTGTTACTAATTTTCGTCGGTTTTCCCAGAGCTGAGAATGAAAACCCGTAAAATAACTAAAACAGGACCTATACCGAGTACCACGGTCAGAGGTACCAGGTCCACGGTAACTGCAAAAAACGACTCTAGACCGTGGTATCAGATACCATCGCATCTGCAAAACGCAACTATTATTGCGAAACCAGTATTTAATGCCTTGAAAAGACATCCAGGGTCGGATGCTAGCGGACTGTAATTCATGCCAGGAATTTCAGCAGCATCTTCAGTTCCATACAAAATTAAAAACAAATCAGATAGTAATGGAACTGTAGCGGATATTATATTTTTTCTACTCGCCAGCCGACAAAACCATGGGAATCGCAAGTGACAGTAAACAACATTAAAAACAAATCAGCTAGTAATGGAACTTTAGCGGATAACCAGGGGAGGAAATTGACGGTACGCTGGAAGTTGTTACTAATTTTCGTCGGTTTTCCCAGAGCTGAGAATGAAAACCTGAAAAATGACTAAAACAGGACCTATACGTAGTACCACAGTCAGAGGTACCAGTTACCACGGTAACGGCAAAAAGCAACTCTAGACCGTGGTATCAGATACCATCGCATCTGCAAAACGCAACTTTTATTGCGAAACTAGTATTTACTGCCTTGGAAAGACATCCAGGGTCGAATACTAGCGGACTGGAATTCCTGCCAGGAATTCAGCAACACCATCAGTTCCATACAAAAAAGTTGAATTTTTGTTTTACTTCATAATGAAAGTGAAGAAAATCCGGCCGGTAAAACCTGATCGTCTGTTCGCACCATAGCTTTTCCTGAAATCCGGCCAGGAACTCTGGCTAAGGATACGAGGAATCCGATCCCCGCGCAATAAGGCTTATTTACATCCAACCCATATATATCACTTGGGTTATCGTTAGGTTTATGAAATTTTTCGTTGGTTATGTGGCCTAACATATTCTTGCTATCCTATCCCTTTTGCTAAGCACAGCCAGGAAATCCGGTTGATAAATGACGGGAATTCGCCTCTATGCCTAATTTTTATATAATATGTACATATTTTACAAATTATATATATATATATATATATATGTCTCAACCTTAGCTCGAAACTATCAATACGCATTTGCTATTCATTTTCAGCTATTTTCTCGAATTCTCCAGACTTCGGAACTTTCCTCAAAATCCACACATTACGTTTATAAAAGATTTCGTTTGTTGTGTGGCATGTCGTTGCTTATTGCTAACCCCAGCCAGGGAACCCGGTTGATTAATGACGGAAGCCCGGCCTCCATGGCTAATGTTTGCACATAAATATATGTCCAAACTTTCACTTGGAACAATCAGTACGCTTTTGCGTTTCATTTCCTGCTATTTTTCTCAAAGTTTTGCAGCTAATAATTATGGACATTCTTTCCAATCTGCACCTGACAACAAAACTATTCCAAATTTGTCACGCTAGAATTCCCCTCTATCCTTACGTAAATCTTATCCAATCCCGTCACATGGAGATATATGAACTGCTAAGACGAACTTGCCTCCAACTGGATCACTATTCATGTAGCCCACTTTTGTCTGGCGATTGCTCTGCCGCCCGAAATATTTCCACAAGCTCCTTCGCAGCTCAGTGGTAGAGCGTTGGCCATGAAAGCCGAAGGACGTGGGTTCAAACCTCACCGGAGGAGCAATTTTTTCTTTCAGTTCACTGCTTATAACGAAATTCTTTCGGATATTCCTCTTGGGATGGAATTCTCGAACACGAATTCCTTTTATGTATCCACACCTTAATTCACAACAGTCGGGCGTCTGATGAAGTGATATTACTCCAAAGCCGATCTTCTTCACCCGTCCTTCCTTCCTTCAATGACTGGCATTTGGGGTTCCACTCTGAGTCCCTTTGGGCATCAAGATTCATTCCTGGGGCTTTGTAGGGCTAGGGGATGTGTACTATCCACACCTTAGCTCACAATCGTACTCAATACTCGGAACTCGGTCTGCTTTGTCGGTTCAGTTTCGGTCTGGGAGGTTTGTTGGAGGGTCTGAACCAGAGTCTCTGGATAAACAATCGGACGGTATAAAGGGTTCTCAGGGTATTCGTCTACCCTGCTCACGGTCTACCTGAGTGTAAGACCCCTGAATGCTGTGTTGGAGGTATTCAGCTGAATCTTCGTCTTGTCGCACAGAATAAATGTTCTAGAAAAAAAAGAAAGAATAAAAACCCCTAAGCAAACTGAAAGCACGTGGTTGCTTCAATTTATGACGAGAGCAGCCACATTTTTTGAACATAAAAACATACTCAAAACGGATAAGTCAGCTAGGATTTTCTTCAGCGACATTATAAATAATCCAGCATACCTAGGCAAGGGCAAATGTACGTGCAGCAAGTACTGCGTAAATCTCGCGACGGAATAGCAAAGCGTCTCAGAACCGCGAACGACGGACCTCCTTGGCAAAGGTCCTCTTTAGGCTTTAGCTGTAAGAAACGAATCAACGAAACGGAATTGCCAGGTATGGGTTTCAGTGTTTAGGTGTTTTAGGCGACGTTAAAATAAGGATTTATCTACTGTATAATACAACAAGATCAAAGGTTTCTACGGGATCCCAAAAATTTAATACCTGATCCAGACAATTAATTTTTTACTTTTAAAATTCAGAAACAGATCAAGGCTTATAGTGGGGGTTGAAACCACCTTCGATACTTAAAAAAATAATCGTTTTTATAGATTTTAACTTGTTATCTATATCTTTTTAGTACTGTTTGCTATTGGTCCGATCAGCAGGGAAGCCCCCCTTCAAAATTAATTCCTGGATACGGACCTTGCCTATAGTCTGTGTCAAAAGACGGTCCTTGCGTGAAACTGAGCTGACTTATCCGTTTTGCATTGTTCTGTTATTAGCTTGTTAAACACATTTTACTCTTAATTTGGAATCCCCTTCTTGCCACTAAATATAAATGACGGGCTAGCGAATCCATCTACGAACTCGACCTGTCCCTTGACCCAAAGAATCTTCACACCAACATGTCTCCTTACCCCAATACCGAATCTCTAACCGACTTCAGACACAACTTTGAGCTTCAAGCAAAATTTCCAGTTTCGGCTGAATCATTTGTCCGGCAAGAAAACTATGTTCAAATAGGGATTCATCGGGCCTCGTTACCCCTTGAACGACAATCTCAATAGCTTCTTAGAACTTGGTCACACCGGGCTCAAAAAGCCGCCTATTCGACAAACAACTAAAAATCCCCATGGGACGTGAGATTTGATGGCTTTGTGGCAGCTTGGGGATAATGATCAGACTGCAATTAGGAGTCAATTAGGGTTCCTGTAACACAATTACACGCGCTGTTTTGCTCTAATTGATCTTCTGAATTCAAAACGACAACATTCAGAATTAGTTGTATCTTGTTCTTTTCCTTTTTTCTACCTTTGCAGCCCTAAAAGCCAGGAAATGAGCAAAGTGTGGCCAAGCTCTTACGCTAGGCGTAGCAAAGAGTCACTACGTCGTTGACGCAGAGTTTTCGCTTGTATGGGTAGAGGGGGAGAGGTAGGTCACGTGTTTTTAAAAAACTGGTCGACAAATTTTTATTAAGTTGTTCACCAGACAGTTGTCGGATGCATTCTGCCTTTTCGACCCATTAAATGACGGTTGAGACTCCTGAGAACTAAAATGATCGAATAAACTTTTTGTTTATCTTCAGTATGTTCGAAAGCTGCAACAGCATGTCTAGCCTCACCCTATATTGACTACTATGTCACTGGGCTCTAAAAGTTCAAGCTAAATTTCTGGATTCCGGGCGACCTACTTGCCCGGCGAGAAAATAATCTTTCATATTCATATTCAGCATGTCTCCTTACACCATAATCGAATCTCTAATCAACTTTTACTTTTTACAAATTTTCCGGTTTTTGCCGGATTCCGGGTGAACTACTTGTAAGTTGTCCGGCGAGAAAATAAATTTCATATTCGGATTCAGCATGTCTCCTTACCCCCAAATCGCCTTTCTCATTAACTTTTAAAAATATTCAATTTCGCCCCATAACTTGAAACCCCTCCCCCTCCCCTAAATAAACAGTTATAGAGACAATCTAGAACTCGACCTTTCCCTTGAGCCAAAGAATCCTTACAGTAAGTTTCATCAAAATATCTCATTCCCTTCCAGAATTATCGTGCTTACAGACAGACAGACGGACAACTTTTATGAAGTAATAGGTATCCCTCCACTTACGTTTTGGGATCCCAAATCCCAAAAAACAGCTATGTTCTAATCTTTCAACCAACCTTAAAGTTTAAATGAACATGTCTGAGATCAGACAGTCTGGTTACACATCACTTATTCACTTAAATAGGCCTGGAAACCCGAGAAAAATGCGTTACTTCGTTTGTCCATGATCCACAGATAATCGATTTCATCAAATGAACTTACTCTTTCGGACTTCTGGTACCTCTATGTGTTTGTCCCTCTCACGTTTGAAACATTCACTATCTACAATGTCAGCTACTGCCGAAAAACAAAATAAAAATGTCCCGATTCCTTGCACGACATTTCTTAGCATCATTTTCCTACTTTGTATAGAGGCGTAACTATCAGCGGAAATGCAGGAATTTGTTGAAATTCAAATCCTCCGCGCCCGGAAGAATTTTTGGTTGTCGTGCAAGAACCGAACAATCTGAATGTTATTACTAGAGCCCCGGGTGGAGAAATGCAAAATCCCTTAGTTAGATGAGTCAAATATCAGATGTAAAAATTAACTGCATTTTCAGTTAAACTTTAAACACATGCAAATAAAATTAAAGAGCGGAAATATAATTTTTAGTTGACATTTACTTTCTGAGAGCCTTTTCATTCTGTTTCATTCATCTGATAGTCTATAGTCTCGGGCAATGAGATTCATATTCCCGAAAATACTTGTGTAATGTTTATACACCCGAACGGCGCTACAGTGATTCTTCCATTCTCCTTGTTTGGCGCTTAGCTTATCGCTTCTGATGAGCTCATTGGTTAGAAATACCGATTATGGTGTTTCTCAGTGTTTCGCGTCAAAACCAAGGGGGCTGTGCTAAGCCGAAAACAGCCTTCAAAGAAGGCACGTAATTTCCAATACTGGAACATAAACTGTATTGCTGTACCGAACAGAAGTTAACTAAACTAGATTTTATTTTTTAATAGGAATAAAAACGAGTTGCGTTTTTGCAGATAAAATGGTACCTGTTACCACGGTAACTGGATCTGCAATTAGTCGTTTTTGCAGTAACCGCGATATCTGATATACGGTTGCTCTGCAAAAACGACAATTGCCGAAATTGCGCTTTTCGAAGTCATCCCAAAAGAACAAGAGCTACGAGCTCATATTGCACTTGTTACGAGCAGGTGGTGTGAGAAGCGCGAAAATAAATCTGAGCATTTTCCGGAAATTCCAGTACCCCTCCCACTGTGCTCGGATCCGGTCCGGACCCTAAGATATGCCATCTAACGCATACGATCTCTCTACTTTCCAAGTTTCATTCAAATCACCATACTCGCTCAACTCCTATGCGAGCCACAACATTTCCGGGCTCCCCCTCCAACTCCCCCCACTGTGGCCGAATATGACTCGGGCACATAAACTTCGCATCTCTAACATCTCCTCTTCGCGCCCATCAAGTTTAACTCGAACCGGAGCATATCTTCAAATTTCCGGTTCCCGCTTCATCCTCCCCCTACTTTAGTCGGATCCGGTTCGGATGCCAAATGACAAATCTAGGCCGCATAAACTTGGTACTGTCCAACTTGCATCCCATTCGGCACATCCGTTTGGTTTTTTTGCATGTCACAAAGTTTTCGGACCCCCCCCCCCCCCCAACTCCCCCACAGTGACAAGATCCGGTCCGTTTATGTCATTCGCGTATCTAGGACTTGTGCTTGTTCTTCACGCCCAGTTTCATCCCGAACCCTCTACTCTAAGCGTTTTCCAAGATTTCCGGTTCCCCCTCCAACTCCCCCCAATGCAACAGGATCCGCTCCATATTATGGTCTTTCTATATATCAAGTTTCGTTAAGGTCCGATCACCCGTTCGTAAGTTAAAAATACCCAAATTTTCCGGATTCCCCCTTCCTCCACGCCCCCCCCCCCCAGATGATCGGATCGGGGAGACGACTATTGAGTCAATCTGTTTAGGTCCCTGACACGCCTGCCAAGTTTCATCTTCCTAGCACAGCAGGAAGTACCGAACTCGCGGGATCACTAGAAATTAGGACCCCCCCTCCTACTCCCCCACAGTGAGTGGATCCGGTCCGGTTATGTCAATCACGTATCTAGGACTCGCGCTTGTTCTTTCCTCCAAGTTTCATCCCAATCTCTCCACTCTAAGCGTTTTCCAAGATTTCCGGTTCCCCCCTCTAACTCCCCCCAATGTCACCGGATCCGGTCCGGATTTAAAATGAGACGTCTGAGACACGAGGTCTTTCTATGTATCAAGTTTCATTAACATCTGATCACCAGGTCGTAAGTAAAAAATACATAATTTTTCCGGATTCCCCCTCCCTCCACCCCCCCCGGATGCTCGGATCGAGGAAGTGACTATTTCCAACTTAGTCATTTGGGGTCCTTGATATGCCTGCCAAGTTTCGTCGTCCTAGCTTATGTGGAAGTGCCCGAACTAGCAAAACCTGGACCGACCGACCGACCGACCGACCGACGGACGGACAGAAATTGCGATCGCTATATGGCACTTGGCCGAAGGCCAAGTGCCATAAAAACTGATATTCAGCCACGTCATTGGGTGCCAAACTTCTTTCCCACCAATTGCCAGGCCTTATGGTGGGGCCATAAAGGGTTAATGGCGTTTTACTATTTTTTATGAATAAAACTGAAAAACTTTGACTAAAATTGATGAAAGTGAGATGACTTTTTCAGATACCACGACCAGCTACCACGGACAGACCGTAGTATCTGAATATCTGATACCACGATAACTGGCGAGATACCACGATGACTGCAAAACGCCTTTTGACCGCGGTATCAGATACCAGGATAACTGCAAAAACGACTTTAGACCGTGGTATCAGATACCATGGTATCCGCAAAAACGCAACTACGATTACCTCCTTGGAAGCGTCGAAAACGCACACAATCTTAGAGCAGGTCCGTACCGTTAACTGGCTAATAGTCAGTTAGTTATATAAAAAAAAAATATCCTGAGAAATGCCCAGAGATGAAAGCCTGTTTGTCGCATATACATTCAAACCGGATTCGCTCAGGCAGTTTCGGCTCCCTGGCGAACTCGCACCCAGAACGTGATGAAACATACCTGTATCACAGGCACTGTACTTCTATGATCAGCTCGGTCGGGTTGTCTGTGGCGGTAGTTCTGAGAAGCTCCACTAGGTGGCTCATCCTCCTCATACTGGACCGTCATCTGTTAGAAAAATAATTAAATGACGAATGACGCAAATAGTGCAATCCGCTCCGTCATACAACTTGTTATTTTTTAACCTGCTAAGAGGAACAAGACCGAGGACAAAAATGAATAACGAAATGTCCTCGTCTCAACTGAAAATCATCGACAACTGGACCCAACCAGCGCCAGAGATGGGCAAATCCGAATCCAGATTCAGATTAGAATCCAGGATTCATCCTGTTGGCCAGATTCGAATCTTCTGCTTGTCAGGCTGGATTCGGACTCGGATTTCAGACCCGGAATCTTACGAATCCGCTCCAATTTCAAACCTTTTCCACACCCTACAGTCGTTTTTGCAGTTACCATGGTATTTGTACCACGGTCAAAATGCACTTTTGCAGTTTCCGTGATAACTGATCGTGGTATCTGAAGAATTCATCTCACTTTCATCCTCACCAACACAAGAGCCTAGCTTTTGTCAAATGTGTGGGATACAAGTTTGGCATTTGTGATGCGAGTGGATATCAGTGTTTCTTTTGGGATAACATCTAATCGCAAAATTGGTCGTTTGTCGTTTGTGCGAAGCAACCGTAGCAGTTACCACGGTAACTACAAAACCGACAAAAAGCAGATCGAGTTACCATGGTATCAGATACCATATTATTTGCAAAACCGCAACTATAGTCTGACAGGAAGCATCCTTCTAAGTTGTATGGGACTAGTTTATCTCTGAATAACTTAGTCAAGAAAAAAAAATTACCATCGGTGGTCCCCATCCTCCAAACTGGGCGAAAAGAAGCTGCTCTGATATCTTCCGCAGCTCTTCCTGTTGCTGTAACAACTGTCGCTGCAGAGTTGTATGCTTCTGCTGTAGTTGTTCGTGCAGCTGCTTCTGTGCTGCAGTCATAGCCATCGGCTGCTGCAAAAGAAGCGTCGTAGTGCATTACATTGCAACTGTCTGGTTATGTCTATTTCACTAGCTCTATGGCGATTAAAGCGGAACGGGTATCTGGAACGTTATGGGACCGTTACAGGACTCCAACGAAAATAGCCATGCCCAAAATTCATACTTGTTCCTTTTTATGGCTCCTAGTTTTAGTATTGCACAAAATGGCGCCACTTTGGAAGAAACTACAAGAAATCGCCAGTAGTTTTCCCATGCCACATTCTCTTCCCTTTTTCAACACCAATAACTCTGCCAAGGGTGATTCTTCCCTTGTTCTTTAAATGGTTGCACTTTTCTAATCTTACTTCATCATCTGGACTATCTGTGATGCAGTTTCTCACCTGATTATTTTTTTCCTTGTTTGTACTCCTATAGATAATCCTCGATGGATAATAACCAATAGTAATAATAACAATAATAAAAATGCGGTTAAGCGAAAATGACTAGGAGAGAAACAGTTATATGACTTCCTAACAAGAGCTGTAAGCTCATATGGCACTTGCATGGGTTAAGATGATTTGATTGATCAAAAGTAAGTTTCGACTTTGCGGTTGAGATGCGCACTCTAAGGGAGCTGGAACTTCAATTGTAAGCAAAACCCTTGAGGCAAAAATGCTAATGGGCTGATGGGCATCATGAAAATGCATATATTGCTTAAAAGTTGTTTTTTTTTACTTTGCGGTCAAGATTGGTACTTTAAGGAATAATCGGATTTGGCAAGTAGCAATTTCTAAGCAAATGTTGTTGAGTCTCCAATATTCCAGCGAAGTTTCATCGTCCTAGCACATCTGGAAGTACCTTAACGCGCGATCACCGGAATCCCAGCCCCCCCCCCTCCTCCAACTACACCCACAATACCCGGAGCCAATCCGGTTCTGTAAATGATTAATCCAGAGCATCTGTTTGTCATTCCCACGAAGTTCGATCCAGATCACACCAGTCTAAGCGGGTCAAGTATTTTCCGCCCTCCCCCCAAAAATTGCCGGATTCAGTCCGGAAATGAAAAAGATCCCCAGAGAAAAATGTTCTCTGTTTAATTATTAAATTTCACTCGAATCCGATCACCCGTTCCAAAGTTACGCATGACTCAATATTCCAGATTCCCCTCCCTCAACTCCCCCCCCCCAAAGATTATCATATCGAGGATTTTTTTTTATTCCAAGTCAGTTTGACCGGGTCCCTGATATGCCTTCCAAGTTTCGTCGTGAAAATCCCCCCAAAAACGGAATTCCGGGAAACCCCCTCCTCCCTCCCCCCCTCAAGTGTCCGGATCCAGTCAAATTATGTAAAAGATTTACATGGATCAGATGTTTGTTCTTCCCAGCAAGTTTCACTCCGATACCATCATTCTAACTCCCCACTCCCCCCACCATTATATCAGATCGACAAAATTTTTATTTTGAAGTCAGTTTGATCGGGTCCCTGATATGCCTGCCAAGTTTCATCGTGAAAATCCCCAAAACCACCATCACCGGAATTCCGGGACTCCCCCCCCCCCATAAGTGTCCGGATCCAGTACAATGTTCTAAAGGACTTATCTAGAGCTTCCAGCATCCCGAAAAGCATCCGGAACATCCAGCCGTGGTGGCGGTGGAGTGGAGGTGGTGGTACCAGAAATTATTCTGAAGAGTTTTCGATAGGCTAGTGCCCATACAAAGTCAGACCCCCCCCCCCCCTTGCTTTTCTGAATAATGGATATAGATTAGGTTTAATTTTTCTATTTGACTTCGTTCAGAACTAGCCAATCAGCACACTCAGCAAAATGACATGATTTAACAATAATAATAAATGTACTCAGCAAAATTACATGATTTAACAATAATAATAAATGTAATACAAAGAAGAGCTAGAAGCTCATATGGCACTTGCAAGGATAAATTTTCCTTCAGCCCAAGCTGACTGCGAACCATGTTTGATAGTGCAAAACGTATGCGTCAGCTGAATTTTATTGGAGCTATATTTCGGCCCTTCTTGGCAATGGTCCTCTTCAGGCTCAAAGCCGCTCAAATCTGGAAATACGAGCTTGTGGTAAAAGAGGACCCTTGCCAAGAAGGGCCGAAATATAGCTCCAATAAAATTCAGCTGACGTATCCGTTTTGCACTATCAAATATCACTTGCAAGGCTGGGTAAGAGGATGAAAGTAGTAGTTTGCCCAATTCGTGGGTTTGTTATGATCATTTGTAAGCAAAACCCTTAAAATAAGAATGATCATGAAACATTGGAAATCACGAAAATATATCTTTTGGTAAAAAGTTTTATATTTTTGCACTTTGCTGTGATAATTCTCACTTCAAGGGCGCTAGAAATTCATCTAATCAAAACCCCTTAGGCAAAAATAATCCTGGGACCTTTAGAATCATGAATATGTATAGTTTGGTCAAAAGTATTCTTTTGACTTTTCGGTTAAGATGCGACTTTACCGGTGCTAGAAATACATTTCTAAGCAAAACCCTTGAGGCAAAAACAAGAGCTGTAAGCTCATATGGCACTTGCATGTGTCAAGATGATTTGATTGATCAAGAGTAAGTTTCGACTTTGCGGTTGAGATGCGCGCTATAAGGGAGCTGGAACTTCATTTGTAAGCAAAACCCTTGAGGCAAAACTGCTAATGGGCTGATGGGCATCACGAAAATGCATATATTGCTTAAAAGTATTTTTTTTACTTTGCGGTCAAGATTGGTACTTTAAGGAATAATCGGATTTGGGAAGTAGCAATTTCTAAGCAAATGTTGTTGAGTCTCCAATATTCCAGCGAAGTTTCATCGTCCTAGCACATCTGGAAGTACCTTAACGCGCGATCACCGGAATCCCAGACCCCCCTCCCCCTCCTCCAACTCCACCCACAATAACCGGAGCCAATCCTGTTCTGTAAATGATTGATCCAGAGCATCTGTTTGTCATTCCCACGAAGTTCGATCCAGATCACACCAGTCTAAGCGGGTCAAGTATTTTCCGCCCTCCCCCCGATAATTGCCGGATTCGGTCCGGAAATGAAAAAGGTCACAAGAGAAAAATGTCCTCTGTTTAATTGTTAAATTTCACTCGAATCCGATCACACGTTCCAAAGTTACGCATGACTCAATATTCCGGATTCCCCTCCCTCAACTCCCCCCCCCCCCAAGATTCTCATATCGAGGATTTTTTTTTTATTCCAAGTCAGTTTGACCGGGTCCCTGATATGCCTTCCAAGTTTCGTCGTGAAAATCCCCCCAAAAACGGAATTCCGGGATACCCCTCCTCCCCCCCCCCCCCTCAAGTGTCCGGATCCAGTCAAATTATGTAAAAGATTTACATGGACCAGATGTTTGTTCTTCCCAGCAAGTTTCACTCCGATACCATCATTCTAACCGTTTCTCGAGATTTCCGGTCCACCCCCCCCCCCCACCCCACCCAGCTCCCCCGCGGTGCACGTAGCCAATCCGATTCAGCAAATGACTTACCTAGAGCATCTGTTTGTTCTTCCCACAAAGTTCCATCCCGATCCCTCCATTCTAAACGGGGCACGTATTTCCCCCCCCCCCCCCAATAGTTGCCGGATCCGGTCCGGATATGAAAAAAATCATCGGAGAAATGTCCTCTGTTGAATTCTTAAATTTCACTCGAATCCGATCACCCATTCCAAAATTACGCATGACTGAAAATTTCGGATTCCCCTCCCTCCACTCCCCCCACCATTGTCTGATCGACAAAATTTTTATTTTGAAGTCAGTTTGATTGGGTCCCCGATATGCCTGCCAAGTTTCATCGTGAAAATCCCCAAAACCACCATCACCGGAATTCCGGGACCCCCCCCCCCCCATAAGTGTCCGGATCAAGTACAATGGCCTAAAGGACTTATCTAGAGCAGATGCTTGTTCTTCCCAGCAAGTTTCACTCCGATCCCTCCATTCTAACCGTTTCTTGAAATTTCCGGTCTCCCCCCCCCCAACTCCCCCCTGGCTACCGAATCCGGTCAAGACTTTAAACGGGACATTACAGATATATATTCTGTTCAGTTATGAAGTTTCATTACAATCCGATCATCCGTTCGAAAGTTACACACTTCTCAGTTTCCCGGATTCCCCTGCCCTCCACCCCCCCCAAATGGTCGGATCAGAAAACTGATTATTCCTAATTTTGTTTGGTCGGGTCTCTGATATGCCTGCCAAGTTTCATGGTCCTAGCACAACTGGAAGTACCCTATATCGAAAAAGTGTGACAAAATGCCCTAAATTTTCAAGTTTCCAGCGCCCCGCACTCCCCCCCATATGGTCGGATCGGGAAACTGATTATTTCCAGGTTAGTTTGGTCGGGTCCGTGATATTCCTGCCAAGTTTCATTGTCCTAGCTCATCTGGAAGTACCCTCACTCGAAAAAGTGTGACAAAATGCCCTAAATTTTCAAGTTTCCAGCGCCCCAACTCCCCCGCATATGGTCGGATCGGGAAACTTATTATTTCCAGGTTACTTTGGTCAGGTCCCTGATATTCCTGCCAAGTTTCATTGTCCTAGCTCATCTGGAAGTACCCTAACTCGAAAAAGTGTGACAAAATGCCCTAAATTTTCAAGTTTCGAGCGCCCCCACTCCCCCGCATATGGTCGGATCGGGAAACTGATTATTTCCAGGTTCGTTTGGTCGGGTCCCTGATATTCCTGCCAAGTTTCATTGTCCTAGCTCATCTAGAAGTACCCTAACTCAGAAAAAAGTGACAAAATGCCCTAAATTTTCAAGTTTCCAGCGCCCCGCACTCCCCCCCCCCCCCCATATGGTCGGATCGGGAAACTGATTATTTCCAGGTTGGTTTGGTCGGGTCCCTGATATGCCTGCCAAGTTTCATTGTCCTAGCACATCTGGAAGTACCCTAACTCGGATATGTGGGACAAAAAACTCGGACCGACCGACAGACGGAATTGTGATCGGTATATGGCACTTGAGCCAGAGGCTGCAAGTGCCATAAAAAATAATGGGCTCATGGGGACCATGAAAATGTATATTTTGCTTAAAAGTATTTTTTGTACTTTGCGGTTAAGATGAGTACTATATGGTCGGATCTGGGAAGTGACAGTTTCTAAGCCAATCTTGTCAAGTCTAATGTTCATGCCAAGTTTCATCGGCCTAGCACATCTGGAAGTACCTTAAACCGCGATCAGCGGAATTCCGCCCCCCCCCCCCCCAGAGTGCCTGAATCTTGTCCGTTTCTTTCACTGATGTATCTAGGGCTTATGCATGTTCTTCCCACCAAGTCTCATCCCAATTGCTACTCTGTAAGCGTGTCACAAAATTCCCCCCCCCCCGACTCCCCCCACATTGATCGGATCCTGACCCCATTTGAAATGGGACATCTGAGACATAAGTTCTTTTCGAATATCAAGTTTCATTAAGATCCGATCACCCGTTCAAAAGTCGGACATACCTGAAGATTCCAGATTTCCCCTTCCTCCACTCCCCTTACGATGGTCAAATCGGAGAAACGACTGTTCTTACGAGTCCCTGATATGCCTGCCAAGTTTCATCGTCCTAGCAGATATGGAAGCATCTTAACTCGGGATCACCGGAATTCCGGAGCCCCCCCCCCCCCCTCCAACTCCCCCCACAGTTCCCGGATCCGGTCCGGTTTTGTCAGCCATGTGTCTAGGACTTGTGCTTGTTCTTCCCACCAAGTTTCCTCCCAATCCGTCCACTCTGAACATGTCACACGATTTCCGGTTCCCCCCTCCAAGTCCCCCCAAAGTCACCGGATCCGTTCCGGTCTTGAAGTGTATCATCTGAGACACGAGGTCTTTCCAGATATCAAGTTTCATTAAGATCCGATTCTCCGTTCAAAAGTTATACATACGTCAATATTCCGGATTCCCCCTCCCTCCACTCCCCTAACGGTGTTCGGATCGGGGAAGTGACTATTTTCAGAAGAACATTCTTGCTGACCTTTCCGTTTTCAGTAATTTTTATATATTCATCCCACTATCAAAGAACCAAGACTTGGAGCAACTTCTATGATCTGATACCTGTCCAATACGAAATTTATTTACAGTTTAAAGTCCAGGGGTCATAAACGATGTAGCCTAGCAACGAGAAGCAGTGGAATGCCCTTGAGAATTAAGCGTTTATCCAAAAACCATGGGTCCCTGACACAATTGTGTGTCCACATCGACCCTTAAAAACTGCCGACTCTTACCGGCATTCCCCTGACCATGGGTAGGGGCATCATTGGTACTCCGTCAATGATCTGTACCCTCTGACTATCTCCTGGAACTGAGAATGGTATAAACGGTCCTTGCAAAGGTACGCTATTCCTGCTCATATCCACCACCATTGGTAGAGAGGAATGAAAACTAACAGGTACGTGATGACTAGAAGGTTGGCTCACGGGTGTCCCTCGATCTGAAAGAAAAAAAGGATTGAATTTCAAATAAATACTCCCATCAGACCAAGTGACGCCCTTCGCGCCACCGATGGCTCTGGAGGAACCAGAGAAATATAAATAACACTAGGGTGTGGCGCCAAGACCTATGCTTAACATGCATCGAAAACGGGCCTTCCTCGTAGCGCATCCCACTACGTTACGACATTTACAGTGAGACAAAGTTGCGGGTTTAGAAAATTTCTAGTACAGCTAAGATGCGGTCTGCATACATCGAGGAAACACGAAGTTTATCTTTTTTTACTGTGTTTGGAATATGGAGTTATCGGAGCCAGCGCTGGTGCACGAATCAGTGAGTTTCAGTAGGGACGTGTCGCTGCTATTCGAGTGTGTGTCCCTTTTTTCAAGTTTTGGCGCTACTCCCTAGTGTTATTTTGCTCTGGGAGGGGGAGGAACTAAGGTCTAAAGTAAGGTAACAGCCCACGCTGACTGCGGGAAAGGTACATAACAAAATGACGAAAAACGGAAAAGTCAGATCAGTTCAGAGATGGGAATCCGAATCCGGAACTCCAGTTTCGAATCTTTTCCCAATTTTTACAGACTATGCTTAAGGCATACTATAACAAGCACACATGAAAACCTAGAAATATGGTTTACATACCGTCTCATTTGCTTTAGGTATCAGTGCTTTTTTGCGTAAACGTGTGTTATCAGTTATCAAACTTCTGATAATGTACACCCTTAGTGTTTGCAAGTGCAATTCAAGGTAATTAAAGGATAAGTGGCAGCAGACTTACTGGGACTTCGCTGACTCAGACGTTGGTCTTCCGCTTGGTCGTTAATGTCTTGGCGTCTCGGTGTCATTCTCGGATTAGACGAATTCTTCGCCATGACTGTGCCCGGAGGAAGAGCAACAGTGACTAGATTTGGACCCTTCAAGCCAAAAAATAGCATTACGACTGGCTTATATTCTACAGAGTAGAGACAGGAGAATCCGGACCCCGGTTCAATCAGGAAAAGATGTTGATTCGGATTCTTTATACTTGTCCCATTAGCGGCGGAATACCAGTGGGTTCGTAAGAAGCAAAAGGTAGAAATGTAGCTAGCACTAAAAAGTAAAGGTCTTCAAAGACGATCTCAAATACGCTGTCTCTGCTTAAAGGACCCCTCGCACTATTTACTCTTCAACTTACAGTATTTTAAAATATTTGAATACTTTAAAACTAGGCTGTGCTTTCAACAAATAACCCACGGTTTTTTTTTATATTCAATTCAATTTTATTTCAACACCAATTACGAACTAGCCGAATAGCAGGTGGTAACGTCAAACATGCATTAAAAGCTAACCAAAATTGTCAACATATACTAGAAAGTGGTCGAATTACAAATAAAATACTGAGAACAAACATTATAAAAAATAACGATTGGGTAATAGACAACAGGGGGTAAAATAATAACCTACAAATTTCTGTTAGGTAGGGAAACAAAGGAGGGGACAAAACTATTCTTGTATCTCACGTGTCGGCAAAACACTGGTTGAAGGGTAGGGACTGGTTCGGAAGCTTGTCTTTGAGGCCTCTCCCTTTCTGTTGTAAATTGGGGGGGGGGGGGGGGGGGGCAGGATGTCGCGAAGGACTGGGTTCAAAGGGTCTGGACACCAAACTTTAAGCACAAATTTTCACGACGATGAAACATTTTGGAAGGGAGGGATGGAAAATGGAGACAGCATTTTCCGAGACCCGTTGACTTGTAGCGATAACAGGGAAACAATTTACATTATAACGGGTTTTTGTATTTTGTTTAAGTAGGTTGCGTTAGTATTATAGGTAAGACAGGTCTTTTAAAGCCGATTTAAATCTCGATTTCGTTTTATCTGTAAGCTTTTCGTTCCACCAAAATGTCATAAACATAAACAAATCCTGAACCGCACTTGCTTCCTTCAGCTTCGTAATTTCTTTATTTATTTTTCTAACCCGCTAAATAAGACAAGCTAAGTACGAACAAAGACAAACAAAATGGAACAAGACACTACAAATACCAAAACTGACTAGTTGCTCCCATAGTGAGGCGAATTTCGCACGCCTATTTTCGGATGCGAAATCTTATCGCATTGCGGGGGCACATGGCTTCAAACCACAATTCTTACTAGTAATGATCTTTTCATGACAAAATGGCTCAGAAATATCGTTTTCGAAAGTACCATTACTTTCCACGAGAAATCACTCCATCAAGCCTCCCTCTCTCCGACGCGGCGGCTGGGCGCAAAATATTTAAAAACTGAACGCGCCTTATGGTTAAAAATTTAGAAAACTAGGCAAAACAAAAGCAGTCCAAAAAAGATGGTAGATCAACAGGCCTACCATGTCTTCCTAAAACGAAAAGCTCATGAAGCTATAAGCTTCACATATAGCTTCATGACGGACCTTGGAGGTTTCGGCGACGTTAAGGTTGCATGACTTTTAAAACTCGGCTACGTGCAAAAAGCGCTAAAAATTGGCAGCTACAAAACGAAAAAATGGCCAAAGTCGGGAATTGAAATAAATAATAATAATTTCAGAACCTTTTAATCCCATTAGCGAGATAGGGATGAGGGGACCGGATATTTACCGGATTAAGGATTAATCCGAGAGCTTGTAACGTGAAATCAGTTGCCTGTTTTTGTACCAAAGGTAAACAAGAGCTACGAGCTCATACGGCACTTGTTACGAGTAGGTGGTGCAAGAAAGTAGATGAGAATTTCACAAAATACCCCCTTCAACCCCCTCGGTTCGGATATAAAAATAGGATATCTCGTTTCACTCGAGTTTGAATATTTCCGGAATTGCGCCGGATCATTTAGGTTATATTACTTATCTATCTTTTAAGTTTAGATCCACTCGTTGATCCCTAAACGTGCCACACTATTTCCGTTACCCCCCCCCCCCCCCTACCGTGCTCGGATTCGGTCCGGACCCCAAAGTATGTCATCTACGGCATGTGATCTTTCACTTTCCAAGTTTCATTAAAACCACTCAACTCATTTGACCCCTATGCGGGCTATGCGAGCCACAGAATTTCCGGGACTCCCCCTCCAACTCCCCCTCGGATACATAAACTTCCTATCTCTGGCATCTTCTCTTCCAGTCGACCAAGTTTGACTCGAACCGGAGTGTATCTGCAAATTTCCGGTTCCCGCTTCGTCCTCCTCTTACGGTGGCCGGATCCAGACCGGACGCCAAATAACGAATCTAGGACGCATAAACTCGGTCCTGTCCAACTTGCATCCCATTCGTTTGGTTTTTGTGCACGTCAAAAAGTTATCGGACCGCCCTTCAACTCCCCCAACCATGGCTGAATTTGATTTAGAGACATGTTTTGCATATCTCGGTCATCATTTCTCATCACCCATGGCGACAAGCTAAAAGCTTAACGCCAAATGTAACAAGACCAAAGGTGTCGATGGGATCCCAAAAATCTAAGATTTGATCCAGACAATTGGGTATTGTCTTCGCCAGATCCAGTCTTCGCCAGGCTAATCATCAAAGAAAACCGAGTTCAGATATTCCATCTATCTATCAATCTATACCTCTATAGGCCATATCTATTTTGACGATACTGACCGAAACTTCCTGCTTTACTTCTGCCAAGTTTGCGGTTTCGCCTGAATTCCGAGCGAACTACTAGTCCAGCAAAAAAAGAAAATTCAGAAACGAATCCAGCGTATCTCTTTAACCCTATAAAGAACATCTAATCAACATTAAATAAAACTTTGACTTAAAAAAAATTCGGGTACAACCGGATTCCAGACTAATTATATGTCCGGGTGAATGAAGATTGTCATATACAGACTCAGCCTCTCTTCTTACCCCTAAATCTAACATCTAATCAACTTCAGATATAACTTTTGCTTCTGACATATTTTCCGGTTTTGGCCGGATTTTCACCATCGTATTCAGCATATTTTCTTACCCCTAAATCAAACATTTAATCAACTTCAAATGAAACTTTTACTTCTAAACAACTTTCCGGTTTTTGCCGGATTCCGGACGAACTACTTGTCCAGCGAAAAAATGTTTTTAACCATCGTGCTCAGCATGTCTTCTTACCCCCAAATCAAACATTTAAAATCAAACAAACTTTCCGGTTTTGGCCGGATTCCGGACGCACTACTTGTCCGTCGAGAAAATGGTTTTCACCATCGTGCTCAACATGTCTTCTTACCCCATAATCGACTATCGCATTAGCTGTTTAAAAATATTTGTTTGTCCCTTAATTTAAACCCCCTCCCCCACCCCCAAATATAGGGCTACAGAGCCCATCTACGAACTCGACCTTACCCTTGACCCAAACAATCCTCACACCAAGTTTCATCAAAATATCTCATTCCCTTCGAGAGTTATCGTGCTTACAGACGGACGGACGGACGGACAACTTTTGCGATGTCATAGGTATCCCTCCACTTACGTTTTGGGATCCCAATAATAAATAAATAATATTTCACTCGAATCGTACCACCTGTTCACAACCTACAGAAGTCAGTAATTTCCGGATTTTCCTTCCCTTCGCTCCCTCAAAAACAGTCGGATCCAGGAACGGAAGTATTCTTAGGGTACTGTGTCGGGTTCTTATGTTTATCTGGTCTGGTCAGTGATAAGCCCGTCAAGTTTTATAGCCGTCGACACATCTGAAAGCGTCATAACTCGCTATCACCGGAATTCCGAGAAACCTCCTCCAACTCCCCCTCAAAGAGCCCCGATAAGGTCTGGTTCTGTCAAGAACATATCTGGTTCTGTCAAGAACATATCTAGGGCTTATGCTTGTTTATTCTACCAATTTCTATCCCGATCCCCTCGACTTTCAAGTTTCAAGAGATTTCCGGTGCCCCCCTCCAACTCCCCCCACAAAGATCGGATCCGGTCCAAACTTCACTTGGAATATCTGAGACGATAGCTCTTTTCACTTGCCAAGTTTCATTCAAATCCGTTCACCCGTTCAAAAGTTATGCATGCCACTAGATTCCGGATTCCCCATACCTCCACTCCCCCCACGATGGTCGGATGCGGGAAACGACTATTTTGAAGGCAGTCTGTTCGGGTCCCTGATATGTCTACCAAATCTCATTGTCCTAGTACCGAACTAATATAAGGTTTGAAGCCCAGCTGACCAATCATTTCAAATAAAATAGAAACAAGACCAAACTTTTCGATGGGACCCCAAAAATTCAATATCTGATCCAGACAACTGGGTCTTGTCTTAGCCAGATCCAGTCATCGCCAGAATCCTTGAACATTCTTACAATTAAAATTCAGAAACAGATTAAGGCCAAATAGCTAATCATCTGAGAAAACCAAGTTCAGATATGGATTCAGCATGTGTGTTTACCCGTATAAGTCATATCTGTTTTGACGAAAAGTTCCTGCCACTTCTGCCAATTTCCCGGTTTCGGCCGAACTCTAGAACTACTTGTCCGGCGAAAAAAGAAAACTCAAAAACGAACTCAGGGTATCTTCTTTCCCCAATAATGAGCATCTAATCAACTTCAAATAAAAATTTAACTTATAACAAATTTTCCGAATCCAGCCGGATTCCGGTCGAACTATATGTCCGGGTAAAATATGATTGTCACACACGGATTCAGCGTCTCTTCTTACCCCTCAATCGGTTATCTAGTCAGCTAGAAATAAAACTTTCAATTCTAACAATTTTCCGGTTTTGGCCGGATTCCGGGCGAACTACATGTCCGGGTAGAAAACTGTTTTCACAAAAAAGTTCAGCATGTCTTCTTGCCCTAAATTGGACATCTGATCAACTCCAAATAAAACTTTTAATTTTAACAAACTTTCCGGTTTGGGCCGGATTCCGGGCGAACTACTTGTCCGTCGAGAAAATATTTTCACCATCGTCTTCAGCATGTCTTCCTACCTCTAAATCGAACATCTAATCAACTTCAAATTAAACTTTTACTTTTAACAAACTTTCCGGTTTTGGCCGGATTCCGGGCGAACTACTTGTCCGATTACAAAATGGTTTTCACCATCGTGTTCAACATGTCTTCTTACCCCATAATCGACTATCACATTAGCTGTTTCAAAATATTTTGTTTGCCCCTTAATTTGAACCCCCTCCCCAACCCCTAAATGTAGGGCTACAAAGCCCACTTACGAACTCGACTGGTCCGCCGACCCAACGAATCCTCACACCAAGTTTCATCAAAATATCTCATTCCCTTCGAGAGTTATCGTGCTTACAGACGGACGGACGGACGGACAGAGGGAAAACTTTTGCGATGTCATAGGTATCCCTCAACTTACGTTTTGGGATCCCAAAAACGAGATTTTCGGGTTTTTTTCTTGATCAGCTAGTTACCCCTCCAAGATGATGTGCGAGGCATAAATACAATTTCGGATATTTCGGTTGCACTTCCGGCAAACACAAAACTAAATCATAAAATCCACCACAATCACAACAGGAAAACGATGCGGAACCAACAGACAATAAGACGAAATGTAACTAAAAACCAGAAGAACGATGCGGACTGAACGACATGCAGATACAAATAAAATAACGAAAGAAAAAATGTGCGTGTTCAAAGTGGATATGTACAAATCTGTGATTATTTACAATTCTGAATTCTGTGTATATTTACAATTTACCATCGGTCTGGGAAAGCGCAGAAGCTTTCACACAGAAAACGGCCCACTCCAAAATCCATAATATGTTTGACCACTTTCAATAAAACCTTCCGCAGAACTTGCCAAATATCCGAAACTGTATTTATCCCTCGCACATCATCTTGGATGATCAAGAAAACAAGAGCTGTAAGCTCATATGGCACTTGCATGTGTCAAGATGATTTGATTGATCAAAACTAAGTTTCGACTTTGCGGTTGAGATGCGCGCTCTAAGGGATCTGGAACTTCATTTGTAAGCAAAACCCTTGAGGCAAAACTGCTAATGGGCTGAGAAAATGCATATATTGCTTAAAAGTATTTTTTTTACTTTGCGGTCAAGATTGGTACTTTAAGGAATAATCGGATTTGGGAAGTAGCAATTTCTAAGCAAATGTTGTTGAGTCTCCAATATTCCAGCGAAGTTTCATCGTCCTAGCACATCTGGAAGTACCTTAACGCGCGATCACCGGAATCCCAGACCCCCTCCCCCTCCTCCAACTCCACCCACAATAACCGGAGCCAATCCGGTTCTGTAAATGATTAATCCAGAGCATCTGTTTGTCATTCCCACCAAGTTCGATCCAGATCACACCAGTCTAAGCGGGTCAAGTATTTTCCGCCCTCCCCCCAGTAATTGCCGGATTCGGTCCGGAAATGAAAAAGGTCACAAGAGAAAAATGTCCTCTGTTTAATTATTAAATTTCACTCGAATCCGATCACCCGTTCCAAAGTTACGCATGACTCAATATTCCGGATTCCCCTCCCTCAACCCCCCCCCCCCAAGATTGTCATATCGAGGATTTTTTTTTATCCCAAGTCAGTTTGACCGGGTCCCTGATATGCCTTCCAAGTTTCGTCGTGAAAATCCCCCAAAAAACGGAATTCCGGGATACCCCCTCCTCCCCCCCCTCAAGTGTCCGGATCCAGTCAAATTATGTAAAAGATTTACATGGACCAGATGTTTGTTCTTCCCAGCAAGTTTCACTCCGATACCATCATTCTAACCGTTTCTCGAGATTTCCGGTCCACCCCCCCCCCCCCCCCCCCACCCCCCCCCCAGCTCCCCCGCGGTGCACGTAGCCAATCCGATTCAGCAAATGACTTACCTAGAGCATCTGTTGGTTCTTCCCACAAAGTTCCATCCCGATCCCTCCATTCTAAACGGGTCACGTATTCCCCCCCCCCCCAATAGTTGCCGGATCCGGTCCGGATATGAAAAAAATCATCGGAGAAATGTCCTCTGTTGAATTCTTAAATTTCACTCGAATCCGATCAACCATTCGAAAATTATGCATGACTGAAAATTTCGGATTCCCCTCCCTCCACTCCCCCCACCATTATCTGATCGACAAATTTTTTATTTTGAAGTCAGTTTGATTGGGTCCCTGATATGCCTGCCAAGTTTCATCGTGAAAATCCCCAAAACCACCATCACCGGAATTCCGGGACGCCCCCCCCCCTCATAAGTGTCCGGATCCAGTACAATGGTCTAAAGGACTTATCTAGAGCAGATGCTTGTTCTTCCCAGCAAGTTTCACTCCGATCCCTCCATTCTAACCGTTTCTTGAAATTTCCGGTCTCCCCCCCCCCAACTCCCCCCTGGCTACCGAATCCGGTCAAGACTTTAAACGGGACATTACAGATATATATTCTGTTCAGTTATGAAGTTTCATTACAATCCGATCATCCGTTCGAAAGTTACACACTTCTCAATTTCCCGGATTCCCCTGTGGATTCCCCTCCCTCCACTCCCCCACCATTGTCTGATCGACAAAATTTTTATTTTGAAGTCAGTTTGATTGGGTCCCTTATATGCCTGCCAAGTTTCATCGTGAAAATCCCCAAAACCACCATCACTGGAATTCTGGGACCCCTCCCCCCCCCCCATAAGTGTCCGGATCCAGTACAATGGTCTAAAGGACTTATCTAGAGCAGATGCGTATTCTTCCCAGCAAGTTTCACTCCGATCCCTCCATTCTAACCGTTTCTTGAAATTTCCGGTCTCCCCCCCCCCCCAACTCCCCCCCTGGCTACCGAATCCGGTCAAGACTTTAAACGGGACATTACAGATATATATTCTCTTCAGTTATGAAGTTTCATTACAATCCGATCATCCGTTCGAAAGTTACACACTTCTCAGTTTCCCGGATTCCCCTGCCCTCCACCCCCCCCCCCCCCAAAATGGTCGGATCAGAAAACTGATTATTCCTAATTTCGTTTGGTCGGGTCTCTGATATGCCTGCCAAGTTTCATGGTCCTAGCACAACTGGAAGTACCCTAACTCGAAAAAGTGTGACAAAATGCCCTAAATTTTCAAGTTTCCAGCGCCCCGCACTCCCCCCCATATGGTCGGATCGGGAAACTGATTATTTCCAGGTTAGTTTGGTCGGGTCCCTGATATTCCTGCCAAGTTTCATTGTCCTAGCTCATCGGGAAGTACCCTAACTCGAAAAAGTGTGATAAAATGCCCTAAATTTTCAAGTTTCGAGCGCCCCCACTCCCCCGCATATGGTCGGATCGGGAAACTGATTATTTCCAGGTTCGTTTGGTCGGGTCCCTGATATTCCTGCCAAGTTTCATTGTCCTAGCTCATCTAGAAGTACCCTAACTCAGAAAAAAGTGACAAAATGCCCTAAATTTTCAAGTTTCCAGCGCCCCGCACTCCCCCCCCCCCATATGGTCGGACCGGGAAACTGATTATTTCCAGGTTAGTTTGGTCGGGTCCCTGATACGCCTGCCAAGTTTCATTGTCCTAGCACATCTGGAAGTACCCTAACTCGGATATGTGGGACAAAAAACTCGGACCGACCGACAGACCGACAGACGGAATTGTGATCGGTATATGGCACTTGAGCCAGAGGCTGCAAGTGCCATAAAAACCCGAAAATCTCGTTTTTTCTATTTTATTTAGTATATACCGAACTCACGGGATTACCAAATTCCGACCCCCCCCCCCCCCCCCCCCAACTCCCCACACAGTGTCCGAATTCGGTCCGGTTATGTCAACGATGTATCTAGGACTTGTGCTTGTGCTTGTTCTTCCCACCTAGTTTCGTCCCGATCCCTCCACTCCTAGTACCGAACTCGCGGGATTACCAAATTCCGACCCCCCCCCCCCAACTCCCCACACAGTGCCCGAATTCGGTCCGGTTATGTCAACGATGTATCTAGGACTTGCGCTTGTTCTTCCCACCAAGTTTCGTCCCGATCACTCCACTCTAAGCGTTTCCCAAGATTTCCGGTTCCCCCCTGCAGCTCCCCTCAAAACCACCGGATCCGGTCCGGATTTTAGGTGGGTTGTCTGAGTTGCGAGGCCTTTCCACATATAAAGTTTCATTAAGATCCGATCACCCGTTCCGGATTCCTCCTCCCTCCACTCCCCCCACGATGCTCGGATCGGGGAAGTGACTATTTCCAACTTAATCACTTGGGGTCCCTGATATGCCTGCCAAGTTTCATCGTCCTAGCTTATGTGGATGTGCCCAAACTAGCAAAACCCGGACCGACCGACGGACGGACCGAAATTGCGATCGCTATAAAAAAAGGCGGAATCTTGCATAACGGTAATAATTAAAAGGGAGGGAGTGGATATATTCTATTTTAAGGTTGGGGAAAGAAGGAAAGAAATGGAGATACATGTTTTATTACTTTTTCAATCTTCTATCTGGTTTTGCGAAGCCGAGATTGCTAAATTTAACTTTTAAATTTTTGTTAAGTTATACATGATGGAAGAAATTCAATGTTCGGCTTCGTCTGTGAGCGAATTTTTGAAAATAAACTGAAAATGAATTATTAAATACCTTTTCTAACCGTTCCGTATCATTCATGATAATATAATCTTTCGAATGTCTATGTAATTTATATTTCCTTTCTTGCTCTAAAGTTGTTGCCATGTAGGACAGTGATGTTTCTTGAAATCTTGTCGTGTCTTACCGCTGACCCGCAACAGAGGGCTGAGTTTGTATGAATAAAATATAAAGATTCAGTTACGATGAGGAGTCCCTTTTTACCAAATTGATCCTTTCGAATACACTGAACGTCTTTTTTCATTTTATTTCTTTCGTTCCAAATCCGTGAACAGGTAAGACAGGAACGTCTGACGCCTGAGGAATCTTCGCGCCGGGCCACAACAGGGGGTGGGGTGATTTTGTACGATGCAAAAAACTGAAGATTTGATTACGATGAAGAGGCCTCGCAAACACTTGACTTAATTCAATTCAATTCATTGAATTCCTCCAGAACTCGGAGAGTAAAAGACATAGTAAACGCATACATAACTGGCCAAAAATATAAAACGACAACTATGACATAACAAGGCCGTATCGCATAAAACAGATCAACAAGCAAATATCAAACAAAAATTAAAAATAAAACGTATGCATAATAACTCAACCATCAGCTACAGCCTCAGCGAGGTTGTGATGGATTCGAGGAATTTTAGAAAGAAAATTAGTATGCGAACATTTTCAACGTTTTCTTTCATTTTTATTATTTTCTCTCATGTTCCAACTCGGTTGCTATGTAGGACAGGAGTGCCTGATGCCTGAAGACTTGTCATTTTTCACGGCGGCAGGCAAGAAAGGGTGGGTTTGTAAGAAGCAAAAGCTGAACGAAGAGCTAATGCTAAAAAGTGCAGGTTTAGATATGGGCTTTAAGGTTATCTGAGGTAATGAAGACAGAAGTGAATGCTTACTTGTCTGATCTGGACAAGCTGGGAACGTGGCACTGGATATCCCGGTACGAAACCTTCAGGTGTTTGAACCGTGAGGTGGGACTGGTGTTGTACACGTGAAGCCTCATCTCGAACTAAAATACAAAGAAATTTATCAACCTTTCTTTCTAAACCACAAGAATATCCTGGCCTAAATTCAATTCATTTTATTTTCTCAACAAAACAACACACACAACACCCCATGAAGGGCACAACCGTGTCCTATGCACAACTTTCAGTGTGTTTTGATCAACGTTCACATACATTTCTCATTATATATTTTATTTTCTTTGCCCCCCAAAATTAATCACTAATAATAATGAAAATTTTCCTTCAGCCCAAGCCGACTGCGAATCATATTTGACACAAAATGCAGCTGACATGTCCGATTTGCAGTGTCCAATTTAATAATAATGATAACACAGACACCTTAAATAAATACGAAATTGGAATTTGGTAAATTCAAAATGTACCTAATTATCCAAAAAATAACTGTCAACCTATTTTTAAACAAGATCTGGTTTACTCAATGATTCTTTCAGGAAGAAGATTCCACGCCTTTCACACCCGAATTCCTCACACTTAATAAGATTCTACAGCTGAGAGTCTGCAGATTTGCGGCAGAGAGATGTTGCTTGGGACAGATATTCAGCTCTGGGTGCCGCGCGCAATTCAAAATGTCCGACTCACGCTGGGAATTTTTCGTAATGGATCCCACCAGGGGACAGACTTCGAAAAGTAGCACAGAAAAGTTGAAAGCAGACTAAATCTTTGCCCAGTCCTTACAAAAAGTATCTGGGGAAGACAGGCAGGATTTGTAAAGTCCTTCTCTCACTGGATTCAGACTCGATCTGTCATTAAACTGTCTCCAGTAATTTATGTATCCGGACAGCCTGTTAAGTTACATATAACCAGGGTTGGTCACCAAGTGTATCTTCGTACACCCTAGTATCCCAAAAGTATCCTAAGGGATCTCGATGGATCCCAAAGTATCCCTAAATATCCCAAATATTTTTAAAGTATCTTTGCTAAAAATGTAACTCGCACACCCTGGTTCTTTGTGACCAACCCTGGGTATTCAGGGGGGGTATTCAGTCTAGGGTCTTACCGTTTGAGGTTTAATGTTCATTGTCTCGTTAGCTCTCTTCGAATAATGAACCGTTTCTTCCCGTTACATTTGACGCCTTAAGAATTAGAGCAAAGAGAATGGATTACAACACCATAAGAACCGTTCATTCCTGCAAACACAACTATTCCTACCTCTTTCGCTTTCCCTTTCAAAACTAGGAGAGGGGAGGGGCCTGCCTTGGTGATTATACATCGGCCTCGCCGATGACTCTGATTGGACACTATGCTGAGATTTTACCGAATCACTGGAAGCGACGCTAACGGCATCATGCGGTGGACGTATGGCTAATGCTAACTGTGAGGAACGATGGTCAGAACTTCGAGATCCATTGGAACCAGTCGACCTTTGATCTAAAAATATATAAATTAGTTTTCCAGCATGTGATGTGAGTAGAGTTCATTCAAAAAGTACTTTCACAGCGAAAACACCGATTCTGAATTCATCGTCAACAAAAAAGGACAAGCTTAAGCCTAAACGTGTAAGAAAATCCGTTATTCGTGAACGTTTCGCCACAAATCAAATTTGAAGTAAAAGACAGTATGAAGAAAAAAGGATACGCTTAGCCTAAACATACAATAAAATTCGTTAGTCGTCAAAAATCAAACTTGAAGTAAAAAAAGCGTGACTAAACTACGATTTTTTTTTTACTGTACAACTCGAATAAAGACGGAACAAAGCTTTTTCTGTACCTTTCTTTTTTAGGACAATTGGGGTTAATTCAGGAATGTTATGGCTGATATTATGGCATACTAGGGATCCCGTATGCATCGCGACGAAGATTCTCCGTCAATGTATGGGTCTGGCATAATTTCGACAAGTAGAGCAGGTACTTTGCATATTTAAAATAACATGATCTCATCTTTTTAATCTCCTTCTTTGGCAGAACATGAGTGACACAGAACGAAAGCATTTTGCATTTTGGTTGGAGCCCTAGCTAGCTGCCTAGTTTGCATAGGCAGGAGTTCGCCCCTGGGTACTAATGAACAAATGAAGAGCCAACAGCAGTGGCGTATTTGAGGGGGGGGGGGGGATTTCCTCGTCTAGATCAGGCGTAGTAGTAGCCGGAACCAGAAAGTAAAATTTCGTTTTTGGCCGCTTAACAGGCACAAGCATCTTTAAAGTTTAACTGAAAAGGGCTGGGATGGGACAATCTAGTTGCCCATCACTTATTCACTTAAATTGGCTCGAATACCCGCTGGAAATTTCCGTGTGGTTTGTGGTACCTCTATGCGCTTGTATCTGTGTTGTATGCCTAGTAGAATTTACTTTGTGGGGACGGCTGCAGATATTCTGAACGACATATTAACTAGAGCAGATGGGGGAAAAAAAAAAATCTCTTAGCAGAATCCAAATTATTCAGTGCATTCAATTAAATGACGCAAAAATAAGTTGGCTTTTCAGTTAAACTTTAAACATATAGCCTAGTTTTATTTCACTGATATATATTTGTTTTACGGGGTCCGTCCTGAAGCGCTGAACTCACAAGCGAAGGGTCGCTGGTTCGAGTCGCAGTGGGGCCTACCGTTTGGTTTGGGGCAAGCGTTAGTGGCGCTTCCGGTAAGACAAGGCAGAAGTCCATCCAGCTTCAAAGAGAAACCTAGGGCACGGGAAGCGTCGGATGATAAGATAAGATAAGATTTATTTCCGTAAAAGCAAAAGGGCCATGGAAACAACAAAACAACACCAACATGAAACCGTAACCTCAACCAATATTTACAAAAAACTTTCCCTGTGAATCATGGCTACCTTTAGGAATATCTCTAAAAATTCTACTTTTCAAAATTTGCCCCCAACCACGCATCACACCTGCTCTATGCGAACGTTCAATGGTTTGCATGAGAAAGTTTGCTTTTGTGCTTGATACAGATTTGTTTAAGGAACGTCTTTAATTGCAAGCATCATTTGGCGGAATAAAACATATATTATTAAAGTTAAAGCTAATGGCATTTCTTACCGAACTGGGTACGATGGTACGACGCTCGACTTTGACTATCTTGCCGCTGAATATACTGCCGGTTGGGAGAAGGGGCAGTAGCTGGAACGTTGTCATTTGAACCCACAGATGCTCTATCAGATGATCTAAAAAGAAGTAAACAATCTATATTGTATACAATATAACAATGTTGTATTTGTTGTGTTTTATTTAATTCTTTTATTTTATTTTACATACTCCGCTTTTCAAATGGCGGGCCGGAACTGGCCGATATTTGTCATCATTCGTACCTTATTTCTTTTCCCATTTTAACTCTTGATGCTTGACTTGTATTTGATTAGGTAGGCCTATTCATTATCCTATTATTACATATACTGCAAGACACTGATTTGAGATGTATTACGTCATGAAGATCCTCTGCTAGCCATATTCTGTTGAACTATTATGGAAATAAATGTATATATTTTGAGGTATTGCTGACCTAGGCTAATTGTATATATTGTCATTTTATAATTGTAGATATATAGTTACCGATTAGTTTAATATTTCATGAATTGATGATTTTTTATTTATAGTTATTTATATAAGTTTATTTATATTCATATGTATCGTTTAAATGTAACCTCCATAAGTCATATGATAAATCAAAAAGAGTTATTATTTTTGTTGACGTCCTATGATATTCGTTGTAAAAGAATATTTGGAGAATATAATAATTTGACTTTGAAATAATATATGTATTTACTACATGCAACATCCTTGCATGTAGCAACATCCATAACTAGGAGAGGTAAACTCTGCCACTAGAAATTACTCTTAGAACTTAGAAGTACAATGATCGATCGGCCAGTAAACTGGACAGGGAAGAAGAACACCCTCCGACAATTAACATACCTGTAATTCAGGGAAGGACTAGAGATGTACTGTTGACTATGACACTGTGGAGTCTCCGGTCTTGGCTCGCTCTTGTAAGCCACGACTGGAACCGGAGGCTGTGGAAACTCATACCTCACTAGTTCTGCTTCAAAGGGAACGTCTTCCTTCAAGGGTGGGATTGGGGTGTAAGCTGAGGAGTCCGGGTAGCTTTCCCGGGTAGGTGGTGGTACGGTCATTGGGATCTCAGCGGACTGTTGACTGATGCTGACGCTGCTTGCTAAAAAAAAAATCGAACTACTCAGTTTAATTTAGTTTATTCACAAAAGAAAGAATGAAGGCACTATTTATCCAATCCCGTGACATGGGGATGTGAACTGCTTAGACGAATTTGCCTTCGGCGGGATCACCGTTCCTATAGGCGTATTCTCGCCGTTCCCCGAGGACTGAATTTGAGGAGTCCCCGCGTTTTTATTTGTCCCGGGGACTCACTCCCCGTATTCTCGCGAGTCCCCACGGACGGGGAATGCTCCGATTATCATCACCATCATTAAAACGGACTCCCTTTCAGATTCGGAGGGGAATGAATCTTTGCTGGTGTTGGTGCAATGTAAAATTAATTAAAAAGAATCAAAATTTTGTCGTCTTTTACAGAGAACATAAAACTTTTCTTCATGCCCTATTATCATTACCTCTACTCCTTGGTTTTCTTGCATCTTCTCGAGTCTTCCCTCTCGACTGAGTTCTGGACCCATCGGTTCGTTTTGTAATACTCCTAAGCTGTGCTCGGCCCTCTTCTCGGTCACTCCTACTCGACGATCGTGAGTCGGTCGAGTTTCGCGGCCGACCTCCTGTTGACAGGCAGCTGGCTGGGTTCTCTTTCCTGACTGCAGCCGGACGACCGATGACCTCGTTGTAGCTGAACAAACGAATGAATTAATTACCAAAAAGCCCGCGGGGACATGGCGCGTTAACAGTTCCATCTTAGCTTGTGAGCTTAAAGGCGTACCCTCACTATCCCCTGGGGATTCCTTGGGGAGTCGAGGGGAATCACGAGTACAGAGGAAGACACTTCCCAGGGACTCCCAGGGCGGAAAACAACGGGAACACGGGAAATGCCTCCACATAAATTTGGTCAGAATTATCTATTGTAGAATTATTTTGTAAAAGTTATGGTCCACTCTGTTTTCGCTTTTGTTAATTAAGAAATGTTATAATTTAATTTCATATTTGTACTACTTACACAAACAAGAAGTGGAAGCTCATATGGCACTTGCAAGGCTGGGCCAGAGGACCAAAGTAGGAGTTTTCCAATTCGTGGGTTTGTTGTGATCATTTGTAAGCAAGACCCTTGAGATGAGAATGATAATGTGCCATTAGATATCACGAGAATGTATATTTTGGTAATAAGTATTTTATTTTTGCACTTCGATGTGATGATGCGGATTTTAAGGACAAAAACGATCATGGACCTTTTAGGGTCATCAATCTATATCATTCGGTCAAAAGTCTTGTTTTGACTTTTCGATTAAGATGCGCACTTTAAGAGTGCTAGAAATTCTTTTTAAGCAAAACTCTTGTGGCACAAAGACCATGGGCCCTCGGGGATCATGAAATGTATCGTTTCGTCAAAAGTTTTCTTACTTTGCGGGTAAGATGCGCGCTTTAAAGGAGCTAAAAATTGGCTTACGAAAGAAATGTCTCCATGACAAAACGTCCCCGTGGCGAAACGTCCCCGTGACAAAACGTCCCCATGGCAAAACGTCCCCGTGTCGAAACGTCCCCAAGTAGATTTTTAAGTTCGCCTCGCTCATCAAGTGCATGATCGAGGTAAAACAACTTCAGAGTGTGCGTTACAGATGTGGGACATTCCTTATAAGCAGGAAAGATCGAGACATGGGACCGGTTGCTTCATAAATGTATTGTTCCAAAAAAATATATAGTGTAATATGCCTTGCAATGCGCTCGTAACTGATCAGTTCTAGGTCTTTTGAAGTAACATGCACAATCTGAGGAGCACCAATATGCTCCTCAGAGAAAGAGGAAGCCCGCTGTGGCTTTAAAGGGAGCAAACAAGGAGAATGCAAAAATTTGCGTAGTGCCATTATGATGGATACAAATTACATGGGAAGCGAGGAAACGAAAGCGGATGGAAGATTGGTTAGGTAGAGAGACACAGTAAATCTAGGTAAGACGGGTTTGATCCTTTAACAAAATCCATTAATAATAAATATCCCCAAATTAAATATCGAACAAAAGCGAGATCATTGAGTTATATCGCAGCGTAAACTAGGACACATATAAACCAATTAAATAAAGGATAAAACGAAAACTGACAAAATACTAAATCTTTGCGCTTTCTTTAAGAAATGGCTATAGCTGGGAGCTATAGGGGGGGGGGGGGGGGAGCTATATTCACTATCCGTTAAATGCTGAAGTAGCCAACCCATCGTGGTTTTCAAATGTTATATTCCAAGAACATTGTTTGTCCGAATTGAAGACGAAACAGTAATCTCATAGCCGGATGGTGATGATGGTGGTGATAGAGGAAGCATTCACCGTCCGTTGAGAATCAGGGGATGTGGGGAGTAAGTCCCTCGGCCAAAATAAAACGCGGGGAATCCGCTATGGGACTCCCCGGGAACGACGAGAATGGTGCGGACAGACACTCGGGTTTTCCGGACGGTTTTCCGGTTGGAAATATCTCAACTTAGGGCGATTCTGGTGGTCCGGATTCTGGAAAGCTCCGCTATTTTTGCACCGGCTGTTTTTGCAATCGCAGCCAAAACTCGCTACTTTCCGGAGCTGTTTTGGCGCTCCGTTAAGTTCCGAAAAGCGGAGCGACTCGTTCTGGAAATCGCCCTCTCCGAAATAATACTGAATTGAACTCAACGTTAAATTTAATAGTATTAAGCTCCTCTAAACATTCGAGTTCAAAGTCCGCCTCGGATCCAGCGCTCAATCCCGTTCGAATTGTCTATCCGCTCATTAGGTTGTATGAGATTCCTTAGCTATTAACTATATTTCCTATTAGCTATATCGACACTTTCAGCCACCTAAACAGACAGGTACTCAAAGAAAACGGAAAAAAAAATTCCGTCCTGCGCATTCATTTAAGATGTTTGAGGGGCCCATCAGCCCCCCCCCCCCCCCATGCGTGGATGCATGAATGAGAGTGTCCTACGTTTGACGAGGATATACGAAGAGCTTACCGGTTACGAGAGCAAGTTTTCATCACGGATTAACGATGAGTAGGTTATGCAAATGCTAAATGCTGAATGTTTCATCAATACTAAATTATGGGCAGATTGTTGAATTTATGTTTTATTTATGCATTCAAACAATACATTAAATGGATACGTCAGCTACGATGCTTTGGCAGGGGGTTATAGGCAGATTGTTGAAGAATCGCTAAGAGTTTCTAACTTATATTCAAACACTACATAAAACAGATACGTCAGCTACGATGCTTTTGCAGGATTGCAAGTTCGTTTCTTCTTCAACGTTGTCCCTGACGTTCAACAGCCTGACGAGGGCCCTTGCCAAGAAGGGATGAAATGTCACTGTCAAAGCATCGTAGCTGACCTATCCTTTTATGTATTACACTTGATAGTTCAAAACGGATACGTCAGCTTAATTTTATCAGAGCGAGAGAGAATTTTATTTTTTCTCAAGTTCGTTTACCAACTTGAGCGGCTTTGAGCCTGGAGAGGACCCTTGCCAAGAAGGGCCGAAACATAGCTCTGATAAAATTCAGCTGACGTATCCGTTTTGCACTATGATTTGCAGTCAGCTTGGGCTGAAGGAATATTTAGTTTTACGTATTATTTGAATATGTTTCCCAGTCAGCTTGGTAATATGAAGAGTTGCGATTTACCGCCATGTGGTGGGCATACAGTGTTGCTGCATTCTATTACTAATTCCCCGGAAGAAAGAACACATCATTTCCTATGCATTAACTCTCGCAATGTATCTCCTCTGTAAAATCCCACTACCTATTCCACGCAATCTTGACAACAAAAGTTGTTTCTGATTGGTTTGTAGTCTACAGTCAGTGCCTCAATCCGACTGAGCCAATCACAAACGCCGTGAGAGGCGTAATTTTGAAAAGACTCTCCAAGGGAAGATTTGGTTTGGCTAGAGAGTAAAAGCACGAGAAAACTGCTAAAAAAAAGGGTGGCGGGCGAGAGATGGCATTTTTATTACTGCTACAACCCGAAAGCTCTGCAGAGTCGACACAATTTGCGAATATATTATTATTATTATTAAACATAATGATGTTTACCTTACAACACGATGCGTGCAAACGATGAATTCCGGTTTCGAGTTCCACTGGTGATAGCTGATGTAATATCTCGTTTGAAGCCAGATCCACTGCTGCCCTTTCGTCAGAAACCGATAGTAACAAGAAGTCCCTTCACCTTTTTGCATCACTGAAAAGAAGAAGATTAAAGCATACCTCGCACTATTTACTGTTTATGATCCAACATTCAAAACTATCTGAATACTGTACAGCTAGGCTCTGCTTTTAACAAATTATCCATGGCCTTGTCTGTTTTGAGCCTTTTTCCCAGGCCCATTGACTTCTAGCAAAATCTCGGCAAAATTCAGATAACCGGCTTTCCGCATCAATAGCTTGAGATGCGAACGCTCGTCCGAAGCATAGCACATGGAAACTAGTGAGTCGCGGCAAGTGCAAAGGTTAGTGAGGTGCCGATAGCGCGGTTCACGTAGGCTCGTGTAGCATGAACCTGTCATTTTAGGTCTTCAACACAAGTGAGAACGTCAAAAACTGGGTCTTTGGCTCTGTACTCTAATTCTTCTGTAAAAACAAAATGGCTTCCTGACGGGACTTTTTCTTCCCACACAAATGACAAATGAATGAGTACTCGAAGGGTGAACACCACAATCTATTTATCGGATTACAGAGCCAGCAGAGAACCTTCGAAGACGCCCTGTCCTGAGCGATATCAGGACACGCATTAAAACTCTTGTTGCCGGAGCTATATTGTTGGCACAAAGCAAGGTATATCGTTTATTATTAGTAGGCCTGAAGGATGGTCAACGAGGATAGCAGTATGTCAGAGGCGAGTTTACCTAATCCTTCGGAAATTGGTACTATTATGGAGAAGCTGAACGCTATGAGCACACAACTTGGAACTCTAGTTCCGATGGTAGAGTCGGTTCAGCAATTACGAAAAGACTTTTCTTCATTATCGATGAGTTTAGAGACAGGCCTGGCAGGGGTAACCGTCCGCACAGATGAGTTGGAACATGAGGTATCATCTTTACGTAGGGATGTCATCAAAAATCAGACAAAAATAGACCGTATGGAAGCTGAATTGAAACGGTCGAACTTGATCCTGTACAATTTTGATCCTATTAGAAAAGGCCCATCGCTTCGTCATGACATCTTGCAATGTTTGAACAGTGTCATCCCTAACTTACGTATGGCGAATTCAGACCTAAAGGATATTTTCCGTTTGCCGGCCGCACGTGGTATCCGCCCTGTACTTCTCAAATTATCGTCTGTTGATTTGAGAAACGCAATCTTAAAATCATATTCAGCACTTAGGAGCGTGTCACTTGCTGCAGCTCCAGATTATAGGGCGATTCTGGCGATCTCTTGGATAAAAGCAAAGCAAGAATCCGCCGAGCGCAAGAACAAGCAAAAAGTCGTTGCACCTCAGTTGCACCTTTACAACTTCTGGCTGACTTGCCAAAATCACTTTCCACTCGCGAAGTCGATTCGCTTTCCAAGTGCTGGCGGAAACTAGCGGAGCGCGAGAACAGCTCTGGAAAGCGAAGCGACTTTTAGCCGAAGTCGCAAGAACAGCCGGCGCATAAGCTCGCGGAGCTTTCCAGACCGCCAGAATCGCCCTTATACTGAACGCGAATTACTAGCCCGGAATAAACTGAAACCAGTTTTGGCGAGAGCCAGAGAGGAAGGACAGAGTGACGTCAGACTAAGGGGTACGAAGCTCTACATAGGTCAGCGCGTATTTGTGTTTGATAGTGCGAATGGCAAAGTGATGGAAGAACCAAATAGAGGGCAGCGGAGTAGAGATGAAGCCAGGGAGAGAGAGCGGAGCAGTGATGGAGTTTCTGTGAGTGAGTCGCGTGAAAGGGCAGCATCTGACGTTTCAGATGCAAGCATTACTACCGCGGTACAGGGGAGGGAAAACCAGATGTACACCCCAGTTTTCGGGTCAAGGGCAGCGGAGCAAGTGGTTGGGTTCCAGCAGAATAAGCGGAACAGGGATGAAACATTCAGTCCAAGCCCTAGTGATGTGCAACCAAGCATCCGCGATCCCCCTACAAGGGGAAATTACCATGGTCCAAGGTTTTATCGTGACTACAATAGAGGCCTTAATGATAGGTCTAGAGGCCACAGACAAACAAGTCGGGGGCGAGGTAGGCCATGGGCCAATGCGGAACCGAGACAGCTTTTTAGACAGGAAAACGATTTCGCCCTTGATCCGCCATCCGGGTTTGCCCCTGATAGTGAACGTGACGTCGCATAGGGCATTGAGGGCCATGTGCGTAGTTTAAGGTTTGTGCACTGGAACGTCCAAGGTTTGAATGATCAGAAAATAAAGTCGCTTTGTGAGGTTAAGAAATGGGATCTTATAAGTTTAGTAGAGACATGGAAGGATTCTTCAATTTTGAGTGTTGAGTTTGATTGTTTTGATGTTTGTAGAAAGAAAAGTAGGAACGGCCGTACATATGGTGGAGTAGCAATTTTATTGAGAAAAGGTATATTTAGTCAGTGTATAAAATTACATAGTACATCAGAAAATGTTGTATGGATTAGATGTGAAGCACCGCATATGCAGTTATTAGTTTGTAGTGTGTATGTTCCTCCAGAAACAAGCAGTTATACTGGTAAAGAAGATACTTGGGAAATGTTGTTTTCGGAGACATTTAAATACCGAAAAAAATTTAGTAATCATAGTCTTGTTGTTTTAGGAGACTTTAATGCGTACGTTCGAGACCAATTTGAAAATTGGGCAGAGGATACACAGCTTGAGGATGATGCCCACCAGAAGGAGTTGTATGAGGAGTTATTTGGAAAGAGGAGGAGTAAGGACCTGGGGCGAAAGAAAAACAAGTGGGGAAATAAGCTTTTGGATTACGGAGGTACCGAAAATTTGGTTATTTTAAATGGTAGGCTTGGGAAAGATAAGAATGTAGGAAATCACACGTGTTATGCATCGGGAGCTCCGAGCATAGTAGATTATATTTTGGTAAGCATGTCTCTTTGGCCTCTGTGTGAGGGGTTCGAGGTGTTGAATGTAATTGGGTCGGACCATGTCCCAATATCGCTAGATTTAAAGATGGTGTTAGGACCTAGGGTAAGTAATGCTAGGGATATTTTAGAAGAGGAGTCAGATGGTGTTGTAGTAGGTGTAAATAGACCTCTAAAGGTAGATGGCATGTCAGAAGAAGTAATAGTAAGTAGCCTAGGGGTAGGACAGATAGAAGAACACATAGGTATTTGGTATGAGAAGGTAAAGAATGGAGAAATAGAAGAGGTTGTGTCTCAGGTTACTTCAATTATGTATAGGATAGCTGATAGTAGTGTTACAAAAACGAAGAAAGATAAAAGAATTCGGAAGGATTTTTTTGACGAAGAATGTGTGCAGAAAAGGAAGCATTTGGTTGAGGCGCTGGTGAAGTTAAAAGAGGTAGGACAAGATGGTAGGTTAAGTGAATATCGTAAAATTAGGAAAGAATATAAAAAGATGTTGAAGGACAAGAAACATAAGATAGAAGTTGAGAGAAATAAGGAAATAGTAAAATGTTATAAAGCTAAGGATAGCAAAGAATTTTGGAAAGGAATCAGGGCCGCTACGGAAACGAAGCAAGAAGACCTTACCCCGCGGGCTGAGTCATGGCCCGAGTATCTTGTACGTAATGAACCTGATGGGGAAACGTTGAGAGGTGAGATTTCGACTTCTTTGAAGAAAGTGGTACCATACCCGATGAAGGAGATAGACTATCAATTAGTAAGTAAAATAGAGGAGGAGGAGATTTGGAAGTCCATGAAGAAAATGAAAGGTAGGTCAGCCCCTGGAGTAGATGGAATCCCTGCAGTGATTTGGAAATGGGGAAGAGTTTATCTTCTCCCAGTTTTGGCGTTAATTTTTTCGGTTATACTAGAGAAAGCTAGTTGGCCACACGCGTGGAGTACTTCAATTATGATACCAATATTTAAGAAAGGGGACAGAAGCGACCACAAAAACTACAGAGGAATACATTTAGGAAATGCGGTAAGTAAGATTTTTTGTAAAGTGATAGATTTTCGGTTAAAAAATTGGCTAGAAAAAAGTGAGATTTTAAATCCAGCGCAGGCTGGTTTTAGGGAAGGTTCAGCACGCTTGACCAAATTTTCATATTAAATGTGTTAATTAGAAAGTACACGAGAGGCAAGGGTGGTAAGCTATACGTAGCATTTGTAGACTTGAAAGGAGCATTCGACAATGTGAATAGAAAGTTGTTGATTGAAGTATTGGTAGACTTGGGTCTTCCAAATTTATTTGTAGCTTTGATTGTAGAAATGTACATGAGTATTAAGGTGGTGGTGCGAGTGGCGAAGAAGTTTTCAAGAAGTGTGAAATCTAAGATGGGTGTGAAAGAAGGTTGCACTCTTTCGCCAAAATTATTCGCATTATTCATAAATGATGTAGTACAGTTCATGACGGATAGTTCGGCTCCAACGGTGACGGTAGATATCATGTCCCTTTGTACTTTGTTGTTTGCTGACGACCTAACACTGGTGGCGGATTCTAGTATTAACCTTCAGAAACTTATAAACATATTAGAGCTATATTTAAAAAAGAAAGAGCTAGCACTGAATGTTAGCAAAACAGCTGTGATGGTGTTTAGAAAAGGTGGTAGATTGAAAGAAGGTGATAAGTTTCAATATGGAGGGAAGCACCTAGAAGTAAAGGAAGAATGGGTGTATTTGGGGTGTAAATTGCGAGCAAAAGGAGGAATATTTGGAAAGCATGTGAAACAGGCGGAGATGAAGGGGAAAAGGTGTGTTAATTTAGTTCTAAGAAGCCATTTGAAAGATATTAATAACATTAAGATACAGAAAGAGGTATTTTACACGAAGGTATTGCCGGTTATGCATTACGCATCAGAAGTTTGGGGGTTTCAAAAGGCAGGTAAGTTGGAGCAGATACAGTTAAATTATTTTAAAAGATCGTTAGGACTGGGTAGTAGGACTAATAGTTTAGTTGTTAGGGGTGACCTAGGTTTAGGAAGTTTAAGAGGTAGGCGTTTAGTGAGTATGGTCAGTTTTTGGGAGAAGATAATTCGTCTCCCACGTGTTAGAATGTTGAAAGCGGCGTATCTGGAGTCCATTAGGGACACAAGTAAGGAGTCATGGGCGTCTCAGGTTAAGAAAATTTTAGATGAGTGCGGGGTCGGTGATAGGTGGAATGAGGGTATTGGTCATGAGTTGGAGTTAGGGACAGTAGCTAGAGAAGTAAAAAGTATACTTCGGGACCAGGAAATTCAGAGGTGGCAGGTGGATAGAGATAGTTCAAAATCGTTAAGGTTTTATACAGAGGCGAAAGAGACATGGGGTGAATGTGTTTATTTTAAAGCGGGTCTAAACAAGGAGGAACTGAAATTATTAATTAGTATGCGTGCTGATATTTTACCCCTGGGGGATAGGAGGAGGTACACGGGTAGGTTGATTGGGAGAATTGGTCCTTACTTCTGCCCGATGTGTGGAGATATGAATGAGTGTGTGCGACATCTTATGTGTGATTGTAGGGAATTGAATGACTTGAGAAGTGAAATATTTGGAGTAAATGAGTGTGATCAGGAATGGATGGAGCAAATGTTTACGAGCGAGTGTTATGCTACTATAAAGAAAGTGGGTAGATTCCTCAAGCTGTCAATGATGCACAGAGAACATTTTTTGTAGTTCTAGTAGTGGCTAGAAATAAGTTCGTCAATTTTGTTTGTTTTTTTCTGATTGTATTGCCATGGCCCTTGGGCTTTTAGTGTAATAAATATCATATCATATCATATCATATCAAACCCGTTCGTCCAGAAGCTGGCCACCCGGTATACAGGTTCCAAGAAACTTCGCAAGAAAAAAAAATGCTGACAAATGGGTTTGCCAACAGTCGATTTGCAGTCATCTTGGGCTCGCCGAGCTGCAGACTGGACTCATAGAATTAAAGTATCGATCCCTGTTCAAGCTAAAATCTCAACACCTTTGTTCAGGTAAATCAAGGTAAATCATTCGAAGTAAATCAAGACGAATCTGTGATACTTACAAACTTCATGAGCTGAAGCTACTTTTTCCAAATCCTCAACGTGGTAGTAATCGTATCCCGATGTCCCAAGAACTTCAAAAGGCAGGTAGCCAATTATGGGAGGCGCTCTGAAATATTAAACATCTTTAAAGGAACGCTCGTACTTACTGTTTCTTTTATATGATCACTTGCCGAAATCTTGAAAGATCGCAGATAACTCTTTAGAAAATAAAGGCATGAGAAGCTTCAAAGTTCAATTTTTTCGGTTCGAAGGAATTGGTAGCAGAGGCGTTACTTGCCAAAGTGTTTGAGGGGCGGCAAGGTATTTACCGACTGGCTGGTAACCATTTTTACCGACTGTTTTTACAGAAAAAACAACTGTTTTCAAAAGAAAAAAACCGATAATTTTGACGAAAAATCGACTGTTTTTATATAAAAAAACTACCATTTTGATAAAAAAAAATCGACTGATTTTCAGAAAAACTGACCGTCTTCACAAAAAAATCAATTGTTTTTACGAAAAACCGCGGCGCCAAGCACCAATTCGCTTATCTTATTCTTTGCCGACAACACTGCGGGGGGAGGCGTCCCCCCCCCCCGTAAGTGGCGCCCATGCTTGATTGGCCAATGGATTTATCCTATGTTTCGTACTCATTTTCTGTTGGTTGCCTTTTCCTACTTTTAACCGCGGGCACACTGTTACCAAATATTAATTATTATGCGTCGAACTTCCGCTTCGGAGAGCTGGAAGTCTGGAATGAGTCGACATGCATGAACACGAAAATCGCTAATTTCACGAACCAAGTACTTGTATTTTCGAAAAACGATATTTCTGAACCATTTTATGGTGAAAAGATCATTGCTACAGTAGTAGTATAGAAAAAGGGGGGACTAGACCAACAACCCCCAAATTTCAAAACCCCATTTTAACATCGATTTCTTAAATTTTAACATGCTTTTTTCCAAATTATCCCCCTTTTTAAAGATATTTGTATTTTCTTTTTTCCCGAAAAAAGGGCCCAAGAAATAGGAAATATTAACCTTTATACTACATATAAACTACTACTTTTTTTTTATCCAAATATCATTTTTTCATTTTTATCCAAATATCAATTACTGAGTAAACAGTTCCAAGTCAACATATTGTTCCGAGTTCTTATTTACACGCAAAATAGGCTGTAAAATAAGATTGTTCTTTAGAAGTAATTCATCAGCAATTGCATTGTATCTCTGTGGTATAAACAGATCACACATCTTCTTGTTATGATTGATAACTACAACTAACTTATCCCCATATTTTGTTTTAGCCATTCTCATTTTAACGATGGTATATTTCAATCCTAATACCAACTGTTCTTTCTTGATTGTCTCATTGTATTTATTCATGCTGATTGTATTCAAGACCTCCATTTATTAGCGGCTGATTTTCTTTAATAAAAATCCAAATCACAAACTCACATACATATTTTTATTAATGATATCCAATGTAGCTTTTCTTTCATAATATAGAACACAGTAAATATTGTATGGTACGGGTTGAGGATCATTTAAAGTTATACTAATTTCAATATCAGCAGTGGTTCCATTATAAATATTTGACTCGTGTTTAGAAACATCGAAACAAAATAGTGGATATACTTCTTTAAATTCTTCGATATTGACTACACTACCAGTATCAAACGCTAATTGCTTATAACCCATGTGTATGTATCTGTTGTAAAGATTCGAGTATGTGCATTTTTCCTCACTAAAGTCGCATTTGAGGGGTTCTTCTGGGTATTTATCCCCGTTAATTCTAACCTCTATATCCGTCAAATTCATATGATCAAACACCATATTATTCTTTTTTTGGTTGTTATGCTTTTCATTTTTCTGTAACATCACAACGATTTTCGTAGGACTATTTCTCTCAGACACAACTTTCCAGGTGTGTTCCTTATTCTGACTAACATCACTTTTATAAGTATTACAAGCTTCCCACATCAAATTATACTTTTTATCCTTTGCCAAACCCTTTTCCAATTGACTCATCATTTCAATACTAGGAGCTATAACAGGAATTTTCCAGGATAAATACTCAATGACGACTTTAAAATTAGTATTTCCATTGTTTACAATCATATTATTATCATCATTTCTTCTTAGACATATTCTGTGCGATGCACCTCTAAAAAATCGTTTGTTTCCTTTCAAGAATCCAAACATCTCTGATAATGGTAAATACATATTAACTAATTTGCTGTCTTTAGTTCTATTATATCTCTTTTCAAACCCTTTATTATAATTAGGATTAGGCTTAGAAGTGACATTCATATTTCCTGCTGTTAGTTTTCCTTCTGCAGGTACGGTAAATGAACTAGTTATAGGGTTGATATCAGTTCCTTGATTATAATCCTTGTACCAAAAATGGTTTCTAGCAGCACTTCTAGAGTAATCATCGGAGTATTCAATCAACTTTGTAACGGTAGTTGTAATACCAACATGATTAATTTTTTCAACTGGTGTATCGTTTATGACATACTCGGCGGTACTAAATAAATTAAATCCATTATTCGTCAACGTAGCGACATCAGTTGCAGCTATATTAGTTCCGTCAGCTTTTACTATCCTTACGCCTACCTCAAGATAACTTTCACTTGGATAGAACCAGGAATCTAATTTCTTTGTTACAAATTCAAACTCTGACTTATTGGATACATTCACATCTGTTTCTCGAATTTCTTTAAATTCATACTTGACCACTGTATCATCCACAAGTGGCTCATCAAATATGTTCCATTGCGGACTAATAATTTTATTTACTGCCATTTATATAAGAAGGAAATTATTCAATAAAAATCATTTCAGAATCTTTAACCCATTTCCAGTCATTAACGTTTTAATCAAGTCCTGACTTCTTTGATTTAAAATTCTTTTATTTGTACCTATAAGATCCTTCATCGATTTCTTATTTCCAATCACATCAATCAGTTCCTTCTTGTTGACATCAATCAAATCTTTTCCATATTCTATTGCTCTGTTTTTCAGCAGCTCAAATCTCGGTTTTATAATATTATTATACATTGACAATGCTCCATCTTTTATTTGTTTTGCTGACGTCTGGAATAACTGGGAATTAGCAATGTTTTTGAATATACTACCGATTCCACTTCCGTACTGCTTATTGTAAAGTAATCGCTTATTATTTAACAACATTTATAAGTAAATAATTTTATTTCAATAATCCTTTAAGCTTTTCTTAAATGCAGTACGTATCCTACGTTATCACCATTCAGATCAATCGGTCTTCCAAGCTGATCAGTTATTGTCATTCTCAACGAGTAAATAAAGTCTTTTGTGTTGATAGGAAGATATATTAATTGTCTAGGATTCTCAACAATTTGGCAACCCGGTTCAGTATTCGGAACAAATGTCCAAATGACATCTGATTTACTTTTGTTTACGATAGAACTGTTTACAAGAGAGCAGTGAATTTGAATTTTATCGACACTTCTTGTTATATTCGGAAGTTTTGTACCTTCATTAATTTTATTAGATATCTCAATATCCTTCTCAAAGCCTAAAATCTGACACAAGTCACTATTAAATCTAAACATGTATTTTTCTTGTAATATGATGACAAATCTCATAGATGCTGGATTTGATGAGATTACAATAGGACATTTATCTTTTGGTGTATCAAAATACTGACACAAAAAATAATTCAAACAATCATCGTTATACATCCCATTAGGAATAGTAACATTTATCCATCCCCCCTCTTCATCTTTCCTGTATTGAAATGTATTATTCCCAAATTTATCACTTATATTATGCCACGAATACCACAAAGTACACTGATTCAAACCTATTTCATAATCCCAATTACGATTCAATTCGATTGGTTGACTAAATGTTATATCAATGATACTTTCATTACCTTCAATGTTTAACAACACCATTTATTAGAAATATTTTTTATATATTGAATTGTATTCTCTCTTGTTTAAGAATTTATTTCGCATTAACGAATCCAAAATATCAATAGCTTCATTCCTCACCTCATCAGATGTATTCCCGTTCACTCTACTACCTATCAAAGTGTACAATTTTTTAATCATTTCATCACAATTCATAAATATTCCAGTTCCTTGCTGTTTGACTAATCCCCAATTATTTTGAATGGTTCTTAACCTATCCTTGTAAACTCTTATAAATTCAATAATTTGATCATGGTTAGAGTAACCTTTACTCTTTGTCCCACCATAACTTTTACTTATAGTTGTTAAATGATTCATAGCCTCCTCTATATCCATAGGATTACTAATGTAATACATAGGTATTTTAAAATAAGGATCATTGTCATCCCAGGATTCTGCATGTTTTGAATTAATCTGATTTAAAAACTCTTGGGTAATACCTTTATTCATTTCAATGGATAATGGGGCTAAAGCGGGAGTTGGTTCTAAAGCAGGAGTTGGCGCTCTACTCGATTCCTTTGAACTCGATTCCTCTGAAGTTTTAAATGCATTACCTAATCTTTGAAACCGTCTGCTTGAATTTTCATCATTCTTTTGTAATTTCTTCATGATCGCTTCAGTGTAATCTTTTTGTGTCTTCATGTTTTCTTTTTGTGCCATAACAACTGGAGCGTTTAATTCTGAAGCATATTCCCGAAACCCTGCTTTCTCCATCTCGTATTGTTGAACTTTTTTTCTTTGAATTTCTCTGTTCTTAACTATACCTGATAACATATCACTCAAGCGTCTTGAATCCATTTATATACAAGTAATTTTATTTCATAATAAATTTTGAAAGTTCTTTTTCATAAAACCCTCCTTGAATTAATTCCCCACTTTTGTCAGATATTTCATAAGTAATGGGAATGGTAGGTCTAATGGTTGCTATCTGAAATACTTCATTCGTATAATTAGGTAAATATCCTTTATCAAAAATACTCTTTTCTTTTTTTATTCTGACTAAATCTCCTACATTGTAATTTCCTGTGATTGTGTAGTCATCTGCTGGAGGAAACAAAGCATTGTAAACCTTTTTCTGATTTACCTTTTTACTAGCATCTACTGGTTTCATTTGTATTGAACGATGATAAGAGTTATTATAATTTCTAACAAATAAAGGTAAAACATCAATCCATTTAGTAGTGTTATTGTGAGTAAAATATTTCCATAACTTTTCTTTCAACGTTCTATTGAATCGTTCAACGATTTGCGCTTTCAATTCACTTTCAGATGCAAACCAGTGTATGTCGTTATTTTTCAAAAATGTTTGAACATTTCGCATTACAAATTCTTTACCTTTATCAGTTTGTAGTTTTTTAGGAATTCTTTCTTTAAATATATAACTGAATGCCTTGATTATTTCAGCACCCGTTTTATCTTTCAAAGGGACACACCAAGCATATTTACTAAAGCAATCAATAATAGTCAAGATGTAATTTGTTTTATTATTTTCTTTTTTATATTTCTGCATGTCAACTAAATCAGCTTGCCATTGCTCATCTACATGGTGAACATACACTCGTCTCCTTTCAAAATTGTGATAGGAAGGTTTGTGTAACGTATACACATTCTCATTTTGCAACACATTTTTTATTTTATCCTTGGAAACCTTCACACCATTTTCTTTTAATTTTCTGTGAATATCATCAACCCCTGAATAATTTGAATAATACGTCTTTAAAATATCTTTTTCTGCGTCGAGGTTTTTTTTAAAAAGCGATTTTTCATTGAACCACAGATAACGCAATTACCTTTCACCATTGGAACATTATTTTTCTGTGACACTGCTTTAAACATTGATTCAGTGTCAGTTTTCTTTTTACATTTCATACAATAAATCTCCATTTATTAGAAAAGAATTTTTATAAACAAAAAGACGAGAGATGAATAAACTAAGAACTGCGCTTAATGTAGGAAATACAATGCAATCCACAGTTTAATTCATCTATATTCTGAACGGCAAGATTTTCATAAGCTATTTTTTTCTTTGAAGTTTTTAGATATTTAATTATTTCTTTTCCTGGGGGTATACCGAAAGAATCAAAAAATTCTACATAAGGATTATCAGGTAGATTACAGTACGCCACCCAGTGAGTTCCAGGCATTCCGAGTTTATCATAATTAACTACACCACATTCTTTACTATTTATCTGTTTGGGTAGCGTATCTATAGAGAAAACACCTCTAAAATGTGGTATACTCTCTAATGCATCCATAATATCAAAATTGGTTAGAGGTCCTACTTTACTTTTGCTTCTTTTTTGATGTCCCCGTTTTTTGACTTCCTAGGCCTTCCCCGTACACCATGACCTACAACTTTTTGTGTTCCAGGAAGTGTAAGCGCACCACCTGTGTTGACATCATCGGTTTCCTTCTTAGGCCTTCCACGTCCCACAACTTTTTGTGTTCCAGGAAGTGTAAGCGCCCCACCTGTGTTGGTTATGTTATCCACCAATTTCTTACCAGCGAATGTACCCAAAGCAGCAGCTCCGCTTGTTAAAGCTGCCTTACCAAGGGCTACTGCTAACGGTATTAAGAATGGAAGTAATCCACCCTTTTGAATCGCTTCTTTCATCTGTTTGTATGATACATCAATATCACAGCCCTTATTATTCATTTTACATGTTTCAATTTTATCAATTTGTCGTTTACTTAAAAGTAACTTGACTGGTTCTCGTTCATTCTGTCTACTATGACTAACACGTATCTGACATTTTTGTTTAGCGCCAAAGCATTTCTTCAGCTTTCCTTTCTGAAGCTTTGACAAATAAACTGTATACTCCATTGTTTCAACCATTTATTAGAAAAATAATTTATCATATAAATTTATTTACCAGCCATCATTTTTTCTATTCTGGAAACGAATGGTTTGTCAACAGGTTTCTGCTCTAGAAGCCTTTTTAAAATGTTTACGATTGCTCTTTCAATATTATCGATATGGGTTTGTTGGTCAGCAATTTTTGTTAGAATAGTATTGCTAAGGGTTTGTTGGGTTTCGAGCTTTTTTTCCAAATCTAAAAGATATGTAATTAACGTTCCTAAATTAACAGCGTCATTTTTGTTTCTAGGGTCTTGAACATTTGTTATCAACTTGTTTTCAGCGTTAATTTCTTTATCATTAACTCGAATTATTTCTTTTACAAATAACCCTTTATCTTTAATCCGTACCAATAAATTATCAAGAGAATCATGTACAGCAGTTAATCTGTTGATATCTTCGCTAAAATACTGATTTATCCCCACTTGTTCTGCGGTAATTTCTTCTTTAAATTGGTTCAAAATAATAGTCATAGATCTGAAACTAATAGCGTCCTGGTCTGCTTTCGCATCCCCTAAATTAATAATTCTCTTATCCTGTAGATTAATATTACCGTTGTCATCAGTAACTTTCGATTCGTTACTAACCTTTTTTCCAACACTACCAAACTTATTCATTTATAATAGAAACAAATTATCCAGTAAATTTTTCAAAGTTTTTTCTGTACTTCAGGGTTTTATCTTTTGTTTTTAAATCAATAAAGAAAAATCCGTAACCTTTAGTTGCAACCTCGAATTGTTTCAGAAAGTTCTCATTGTCTATATTAGATACATGATTTTGCCTGATTAATTTTACTTCTTTTGGATTAGAACACTGAAACAATGCAAAATAATTACACTGAAGTCTTACCACCTTTGGCGTTTTATGATAGCTCTGAGACAAGTAAACAATTGAAGCATTTTTCTTTCTTCCTCTTATGAATAAATCTTCTATTTTCTTCTGGTCTTTTTCAGTTACAAAATCGTCAAAGATAATCAAGTTCTGATAATTGGGGTCTAGGTCGTCAACATCGATAATATCATTAAGGTCATTACTTACGGTTAAAATATTCGTTTTACATTTTAATTCCAAGGTGGTTAAATTGTCTATAAGGTCTTTATATTTGTCTTCTTCAAGATCTTTTGCATACAAGTATATTCGGTTGAAACAGATGTATTCATAAATTAAATTCAAGAGTAAATTGGTTTTTCCTGTTCCTGAACTTCCACAAATTAATAATCTAAATGGCCACTGAGGTGCAAGTTCGTGTTTGTTCTGATAGTTATTCTTTTCGCTAAAATCATACACTTTTATTGGTGCCTTTTCGTTCATTTATTTAGGAAGAATTTTTCATTATAAGATTTACCAACTAGGTAGTTGAATTTTTTAACTAGGGTAGCTAACTTTTTTCAACTAGGTAGTTGAATTTTTTAACTAGGTAGCTAACTTTTTTAACTAGGTACTTGACTTTTTTTAACTAGGTACTTGACTTTTTTAACTATATACTTGAATTTTTTAACTAGGTACTTGAATTTTATAACTAGGTACTTGAAATTTTTAAGTAGGTACTTGAATATTTATTGTTTGTAACCTAATGGAAAAGTTGTGAATTTATCACTGGATACAATCCTTTTATCATCCTTAGGATCTAGGGCTTTTTTATTCTGTTCTTCTAGAAACATATTGTGTTTGTATGACCTTAAGTTGTACTGGGTTACTGAAAGGTTTCCAACGTTTCCAAACAGAACATCCTTGTAGTTTTGAATCGTAATTTTATCTTTCACTATGTTTGTTTTTATTCCTTTTAGTTTTTTGCTAGCTTTTGAAAGGTCTTGGTTGTCCTTTAAATAAGCATATACTTTCGACCGCAACCCAACAAACTCTGTCATCACTTGTCCTGCTAATTCATCTTTCATCATTCCTATCACTTTCTTGTTTACATTAGGAAACCCGTATGGATTATCTTTCGCATAATCAGATGTATCGAACCTCTCATTCAAATCCGGTTTAATATCTTGATAGAAATCCTCGGTTCGTATGTCATAGATGAAAGAATCAGTATCCATATAACATAAATCTATTTATCCCCATATTTAGGTTTCATATAATCATAATGGAATTCATACATCAATAACTTGGATAGTTCTAATACAGCAAAACCTATATACATTGGTTTGTCTAGTTTTATCTTTTCCTTTGACATTCTTGCCACAGAAAAGTTTTCACTGAAAATAATCTCAGATTTAAAGTTGGGTTTCTTTATTATTTTTTCTCTAGTTTTATCGTCAGTTATTATTTCCATATCAGCTCGTTTCCTTACGTTCTCCATGGTTTTTCCAAAGCAAGCGTTATTCATCAGCTTAAAAAAGTCCTTTTCAAAATCATTCGTACCTTTAGTTCTTAGTGCTGTGTTGTGATCTATGTATCCTTTTAAGTAAGCACTTTCAGTGAATCCTAGTATTCTATGTACTTTTTTCAGTTTCAGACCTTTTTGTAAATAGAATTCTAGGTTCCTGTGGTGAACTACGTAGTTGTTTTTATCCAGTAAGGTCGTACATAGTTTGCCATTGAAATGTTCGGGTGCTAATGGTAAATCTTTGTGTAAGTGGAAAAGTTCTTTCGGATATTCAAAATCTACTTCATAGATAGCACCTACATTCGTTAATTGCATCACCGAGTTAACATGATTTTTTAGATGGTTATAATACTCGAGTGAACTGTTTTCATTTCTCTCTTTCAAAGCTTCTGGTATGGAAATGAATTGGAAATCTTTTGCGGGTAATTTTTGCGACATCGCCCACCCATACAAATTATTCTTGTCAAAATACATTAGATAATTAGATGATTTATTCTTATCATAACCGCTCATATATTTATTATTTGCTTTCGCATATCTTTTTATACACTGAGATACACCACCTCTTATCCCCTTTTCAACGAATGTGTACATGTCTTCCTTTGAGAATAACGGTAGTTCTACTTTCGAATGTTTTAGGAAAGCGTCCCATGTTAGTCCTGGAGCTGAGAAGTAATGAAGTGGATCCAGGTCATAATTATGTATACATACATTTCTGAAATTCTCTACAACATCCGATAATATTAAAACGTCACTTTTTAGGTACAACTTGGTATAATCAAGTAATGTTTCGCAATTAAATTGTTTCCATATGGACACCGCTCTTTTATAATCAGCTTTGTCAATACCTTTTCCCGTTAACCTAGAATAAAAGCTTTCTATGGGTGGTAACTTTGTACAATCCATTTTACTGAAACTATCCACAAATTCATAAGGATACACCCCCTTTTTAATTATTTCTTTAAATTCAGCATCGTTTCTGAAACTGTCAGATGTGTACTTGAAATTCTCTCTCAGATGATTACAGGATACTTTACAGTCACATTTCGCTAAATTTGCTGATAGTTTGTCCAGTGATGAAGCCATGAATCGAATAGAATCTATAAATCTGATTTCATATTTTATTTCCTTATCCTGTCTTGGAATACTTATTGATTTCGAAAATGAAATGAAACTTTCAGCACTTTCAAAAATCCCGTTATCAGGTACTAATTCTTTCACAAATAGATGGGAGTCATACTTGGATAAGTTGTGTAGGACTACAGGGATATGCTTGGGAATCCTGTATTTCATGTTACATTCAGCGTGTGTGAAACCTCTATCCTTTCCTGTCATATGGTCGTGATCAAAGTGGGGATTTTCAGTAATTTCTGTGTTACAGATATGGCAAGTCTTGTTTTTTAGTGTCTTCCATTTTTCTTTAATTTCTTCGTCGGTATAAATGTGATTTCTTTGTCTGTTTTCATACTTGTGTGCAATTTCTGTGGACACTTCTGTAATGGTTTTCACAAAATGTTTTGCAGCGTCTTCACCAAAATAATCATAGTATTTATTCTGCTTTGAATCAAAAGAACAGCACACCTGAATCCCGTATGCAAACGCTTTCTGTTCAGCCACTTTGATTGTTTTCTTTCCGTGGACTTGATTGTATTCTTCATTATAAGACTCAAAGTCTGCTATTATGCAGTACGGTACTTTCATCTGTTTTGAAATATTTTTAAATTGAATTTTAGAACCTTCAGGAGGCATTATAATATCAGGATCTTCACAGTTATGTTTCAGTTCATGTTTTTCAAATTGTTCTTCCTTTTTAAAATGCCTTCCACAAAAAGTGCAGAGGTATGTCTTTGTTTTCTTTTTAGAGATTTGAGTACCGACTAATCTGTTCAAGTCCTTTACTAGTACATAATGATTATCGAAATATAATAAATTAATGATATGTTTTGCTGTTTTACCATTAATTGTACTTTTTAGTACATGACTTCTGATTATTTTTTCTTTGTCCAATCGGAATAAGCAAATCTTGATGTTGTATTTGTTTTCAAATTTGTGAATTTCTTTGGTATCCATCGGGTAGTTGGTAATTCCTTTGAAATCAAATTCATTTTCATACTGTTTATAATTTGATAGTCTGTCAACATGATCTTTAGCTGGGTATAAATGTGCCAAGATACACCAAAGAAAGCATTTTTGATCTTTATTTTTTATATTTATGCAAGCCTTTTTATTTTTTACGAAATCTGGCAGTGTTTTGTACGTTCCTCCCATGTAGGATTCGATTCGAGTCATCCTATAGTCGATTGCATCATATCGCCTAAATTGTAATCCAGATCGAGGGGTATTACTCAGAGAACTAAGTCTTCTGTGGTTATCATCTAAATGGTTAGGAGTAAGAACGCTATTTTTGTTTAAAATCCAAGAAGTACTGTTGTAAAATACTTCTACTTCCTCATCGTTCTCTTGCCGATAAAAAATAACCTTGGTCACAAACTGAACTCTGTATTGGTATATTTCATTCATTCTTCGTTGCAAATCCTCAAAAACAAAATTAATGAGAGTATTTTCGTCTCTTCCGTTGCTTTGGATTGATACGTTTACTGTGTAAATGTTTTCATTTTCTCTTACAATAGCGGGGTGTTGTTCTTCTTCTGTTTTAAACATATAATTGGGAATCGCTGTTTCTTCTTTGATTTGTTTCTTATTTATAAAGAGATTAGATAAATCGATAAGTTTGTGTTTATTTTTATCACCTCTTTCTGTTTGATCTCTCAGGATACCTCTAGTTTTATCTATAGTTTCTTTCTGCTTATTAATTATCCTACCATAGTATTCCTTAATGCGTTCTATAACTTCATCTCTGTTACCACGAGTGGGTAGGCCTTTGTTTTTTAGAAACCTTTTTAATTCACTTGTATCCTTTTCTATTATCCGTTTCTCCTCTTTTTTTATATTTCCAATAGCAATATTATTTTCTTTTATCTCATGTTCTAATATCTTCCTTAATGCTGGCTCTGGTGTATAATTTGATGGTCTATTTTTGTTCCGAATCCTTTCATTTCTACGCCGAATATTAATTGTATCTTCCGCAAGCAAAATATTCCTATTAAGTTGCTTTATTATCTTATTAGTTATTTCCTTTTTCGTTTCACCATTTGTTTTGATATTGTTAATTTTTGCATATGTACGAAGTTCATTAATTTTGTATTTCGGTAAACTTCGTATAACCGATTCGTTGTTTGATATAATGGTTTTACAACGTTGAATAACCTCTGCAGTTTCCATCATTTATTAGGGGAATATTTTTATTAATAAATTTCTCCCGACTGCGTTTTCTCAGACGTAAAGAAATTCACTTGTTTCAGTATGTGTTTCATGGAGCAAAGGCTCAATGCACAGAGAGCACAGTTACCGAGACGGCTGATTTGTTTGTATTTCTCGGAGCATACGCGATCTAGATTGCCTCTAACCAGTTAAGAAAGAAATAGTGGAGTTGCGCAGGTGGCAGAAGTGTTTTGCGTTCACGTAGTATGCACCGTCTGGATTACATCCGACTGATCATGCTATCTGCAGTATTGTTTACGAGATGGCGTATGTGCTCCGAATTGCTAAGTTTGGAAGCAAGCCTAAGGAAGTAATTTTTTAAACAATTTAGCTATAGTATAAATGGAGGAATTGGAAAAGAAAATGTTTGTATATCGCCGAAGTTATAAATATTATAATAATGTCAGCAACGGTCTTCTTTTATCCAAATTTGCCTTTTCGGCAGCAGGATTAAGTGCGTTTCTGATACTACCTTTAGCGTCTTTAAGCTTGGGTTCCGTCGTCATTGAAATAATCGAAAAACATTTAAATATTGCAGATAGAAAAGCAGAATATAGAACCACGTATAATTTTTACACTGAACTGTTATCATTGCTAAAATGTGGACACTTAACGGTTGAAGAGGTCATTCAACGCGAAGCGGAAATGCGTAAAACATTCAGATTTTTTCCTCGCGAAAAATACATGAAGCAAGTTCGTTTAAATGGATATAAATATTGCAAGAACGCATCAATAGTTCAAAAGAATGGTTCTCAAGTGTGACTCTTCACACATGATCCTCTACCTGACAACCAAAATCTAGCTTATAAGTCAATCAATCCACCAAATTTATTGAGAAAATGTATGCCAACTTAAAGACTTAGTTTATCAAAATCAATCAACACTTCATTGGATAAGAACACTTGCACAGGATGATCCTTGAGTAATGACGACAGTGTCTCATCCTCTTGGATCGCTTTGCGAATAGCTTTTTCATTTTCGACGATGCAATAGTACCCTTTCCCACAGAAAGCTATTCCAGGATATTCGCGGACTAATCCATACAACTGAAGATATCTTCTTATTGTTGATTTGCTTTCTCCATATTTCTTAAATCGTTCTTCGAGAAAACACTTGTTTAGATTTTCAGGGTTTTCACTGAACAGTTTCTGCATGTACGCATACACTTCTCCTTTTTTCGCTTTTAGTAACACTGATAAATAATCCAAATACACCTCCACTTTATTTACATCAATAATAATACCTTCTGCTTGCTCCAAACTGACTCCACATATTTTACTGGTCAGCACCTTCTGGATGTTCACGTCCAGTTTGAAGTTCCCAAACCTTCGCGATGCATATAAATTCGCTTTAATATCAGCTAAAAACTGTCCGCTCTTCTCTTTTTTCTTTTCAACAGATGAACGAGCTACCGTACAATCTTCGTCTTCGACTTCATCTGCGGTTGTAGCTATTTTACTCCACAGTGAAAGGAATAATTCTTGCTCCGATTTCTCCAGTTTGAGCAACCCATTCAGATACTTTTTCGGAACGGATGATGCTTTTTTCTGAATAGCTCTGTTCATCTGAAAAGAACATAACATGCTTTTAACGATTAATTTGACCTTGATAATTCCTTTACAGAATTTTCGAAGGACGTCTGGCTCCTACGTCATCGTGTGTGATGCGCTTAGGAACATTATCTAACCCAGATAATTCCTTTACAGAATTCTCGAAGGACGTCTGGCTCCTACGTCATCGTGTGTGACGCGATTCAATTCCTTTACAGAATTTTTGAAGGTCATTTGGTTCGTACGTCATCTCCTGTCTAAGAAATCGTGTAGTAATATTTGCTGAGGGGTTGCCCACTCTCGATTTTAGTACAGCAAGTACCCGGTTCCGAGAAGCTCGGTCGCTGCCGGCATAGGCTGAAACCTGTCAACACCGGTTGTCACGCGTCAAAACATTAAAATAAACATTTTTGGAAGCGTTTAAAAGATTAATCGCTCAATTTATTGTCGGCAACGGTGCTGGCACTGCCTATTTCGGTTGTTGCCTGCCGGTGCCGGGGAAGGATGCACAGCAAGTGTTGGGAAGTAGGTAACCCATTGATATTTTCTATTTGCAAAGTTGTTTGTTTCAGATGTAGCTATTCCTATGTTACTAGATACCTACCTGGGAATCATCATTTTTATCGCAAGAAACAAAAAAAACTTACATTGGAAATTTCTTCTTTCTGTATGAGCTTCCTAGCCTCAACTGGCTCCATGTATCAGATTCGCGACACTAAATATACGCGAATCTGCTGGAGGTGACGCATCTGAATATTCTCGAATATTCAGTGTGACGCATCTATGACACGCCACAGATGTTACGATCGGTTGATAATTAGGAGCTTGGATTTTTATTAAAGAAAATCAGCCGCTAATAAATGGAGGTCTTGAATACAATCAGCATGAATAAATACAATGAGACAATCAAGAAAGAACAGTTGGTATTAGGATTGAAATATACCATCGTTAAAATGAGAATGGCTAAAACAAAATATGGGGATAAGTTAGTTGTAGTTATCAATCATAACAAGAAGATGTGTGATCTGTTTATACCACAGAGATACAATGCAATTGCTGATGAATTACTTCTAAAGAACAATCTTATTTTACAGCCTATTTTGCGTGTAAATAAGAACTCGGAACAATATGTTGACTTGGAACTGTTTACTCAGTAATTGATATTTGGATAAAAATGAAAAAATGATATTTGGATAAAAAAAAAGTAGTAGTTTATATGTAGTATAAAGGTTAATATTTCCTATTTCTTGGGCCCTTTTTTCGGGAAAAAAGAAAATACAAATATCTTTAAAAAGGGGGATAATTTGGAAAAAAGCATGTTAAAATTTAAGAAATCGATGTTAAAATGGGGTTTTGAAATTTGGGGGTTGTTGGTCTAGTCCCCCCTTTTTCTATACTACTTACAGTCTAGCAAAAACGTGCTGCAAATTGCTCTGTGTAAACAGCCGTATGATTTTCTGTGCATCTGACACCCTCAAACACCATCTGCCGTGGACTTGGCAGATGAAGGAGATATCAGAAGAGAATATGACAATGTATATAATAACATAGTATCAAAAGCTCAACCTGACAAAAATTGGGAATACAAACTCCCTAGGGGGGCGTTTCTCAGTCCGCAGACCAATATTCATAGATGTTCAATAAAACATTAATAATCGTCGAGAATGTAAATGTTCGTCAGATTTTCTGCTGATGATTTGGCTCGCTTGGATAAATTTCGTAAACATATATTCAAATAATGCATAAAAAGGGGACGTCAGCTACGATGCTTTAGCAGCGATATTTCGGCCTTCTTGGCAAGGGTCCTCGACAGCCTGACAAGGATCCTTGCCAAAAAGGGCCGAAATATCGCTGCTAAACAATCGTAGATGTTCCTACGGCCCAAGCTGACTGCGAATCATATTTGACGGTGCAAAACGGATAAGTCAGCTACATTTTACTCGAGCTATATTTCGGCCCTTCTTGGCAAGGGTCCTCTTCAGGCTCAAGCTGGAAAATAAACTTGTGGAAAAATAATTAAGATTCTTCCTTAAATATCTGCTTTTGAGAACTTCTTCTCTGAAAGTTGTTTGGAGTTAAAGCTGGTGCTGTGATTTCATTCTGGACTCGGCTACTGTTTTTGTTGTTCGATTGGGTCGTCGAAAGGGTAGAGATTCTTCTGCATTTTGGTTTTAGAGTCACCTGTCTCTTCTTCTTCTTTCCAGCTAAGATGGATACTTGTTGGCGGCATGTATGGGCGATTAGTTCCGTATTTCGGTGATAGATGTTCCTACGGCCCAAGCTGACTGCGAATCATATTTGACGGTGCAAAACGGATAAGTCAGCTACATTTTATTCGGCGAAGCCGTGATGCCCTTTTCATTCGAAATTGGGTGATTTAACGTGTTTATTGCTTCCCCTTTCTTTATCGAGTTTGCTAACTCATCCAACTTTTGTTCACTCCGCATGGAGTGAACCTACCCTTTCGACGACCCAATCGAACAACAAAAACAGTAGCCGAGTCCAGAATGAAATCACAGCACCAGCTTTAACTCCAAACAACTTTCAGAGAAGAAGTTCTAAAAAGCAGATATTTAAGGAAGAATCTTAATTATTTTTCCACAAGTTTATTTTCCAGCTTGAGCGGCTTGAGCCTGAAGAGGACCCTTGCCAAGAAGGGCCGAAATATAGCTCGAATAAAATGTAGCTGACTTATCCGTTTTGCACCGTCAAATATAAACAATCGTAGCTGACGTACCCGTGTTTATGTTTCAGAGTCAGCTTGGGCTGTTTTTCATTAAGAGACTGTAACCTCCCAAGACTGTCCACGAGAAATGGTCATAAACGGATAATGTCTTTCGGCCCCTTCGCCAATCAAAAATCCGCGATCCAATTCTGTAAATACTGAGCGGATGCTTATGCACAAAACCTCCTACACATCTGTTTTGCATAGCACCATGGGTCTAGCGTTACAGTCGCTGCAGATACGTGAGAATGTATAAGTTTCGTGTACAATGATAGAGCTCAAACGGGTCGGGAGTTTCAATTTCAGAGTAAGGATGCACAGTAAGAAGGGAGTACTACACAGCAGTATTGCATATTATTGATACGATACTAAGCCCTCGCACTTACTACTCGTGATTCTAAAGGGCATCCTACACCTTTGAATACAGCTATCTCCTTGAACTCTTGGCTTCCACTTTCTCTAACTATGGCATTGGCCCGATCGTCTCTACAACAATATCAGCTCTATCGCACTCTCAAAGGAGTCATCTCCACACACTGAGACGTATGGAGTTGAGAGAAGATCAAGAGGAAATTACTACACAGGATGCAATCATAACCTTGCGTTCAATAAGACTTTTAATAAAAAAAAATTTCCTTGGCGATTTTTCTTGTTAGTTTTTCAGCCATAATTTTCACGTCTTGAAAGTAAGTCCTTATTAGCACTGCAGAAACTTTTTTTCGACTAGGTCATAGATTGATTCCGATTGTGTTAGGTCCCGACAATTGCTAAACAATAATTATCTGTTTCGTGTACTGAGCTGAAGTTCAATTCCATTTAATACAAACCTAATGAAACATGGAGCCAATTTAGCGGAGGCCATAGCCAAATAGCTGAGACATCCAATATCATTTCTCGGGAGAAAGAGATACTTTGGACTAAATAAAAAAAGTATTGTTGTATTCCTAAATCGTTTACAAATGAAAAGGAGATCAAATTCTGAAGTAAAATATATATTTGTAGAAGAAAGATTTAATCAATTTTGTCTGGTTATCTCTCTCGGAAAATGTAGGTGACTTTATCCAGATTAACGAAGAAAACAAATTAACTCCACCGAGTTGAGCAGGAGTCGTAGCCCAGAAGAAAAAATTATAAGAGATGCTACGCGGCTTTAAAAAAAATAGATCTAAACAAATGTGGACTTACCGGTGATCCAGAAACAGAAATTTCCATTCCAGACTATGCCTCGACGTAAACTCGCTTTTTGTATCAACTAAACTTTTTTCGGACAAAAGCTGGGGACTTTGAAGTCTCCCACTGGCTAAAAACACGACTGAGCTAGTAGTCCCTCGCTCGCTGCATGTTGCAGATGCAGAATTGTCGTCCATCCAGGTCGTGGTACAGTTAGAGTCGGCGGGACTGCAAGCTGAAAGAAAGCTTGAACTTCAAACTAGTGCTTGAGCAAGGGCCTCTGAACAGAGGCGTTACTAGCCGATATGTTTCAGGGGTGAGAAGTATTTACCGACGGGCTGGTTATTTTTACCGACTGTTTTTAAGAAAATCGACGGTTTCTAATAAAAATCGACTGTTTAAAGTTTAACCAAGAACAAATAACGAGATAGAACTGCTGTCTCCCTATCTCGGTCATTCAAACATGCTGGGTCGAGTAAAATACGGCCGACTCCCGACGCAAACGAGCGGAGGTTACTAGCTTCGCGCCACATCACGTTTCTTTACTCTTTGAGCCCAAGCTGACTTTGAAACATTTATTCAAACAATGTTTACAACGGGTACGTCAGCTACGATTCTTCATCAGCGATATTTCGGTTTGTACAGGTTTGTTTCCTTCCCCGAAGTTGAACCAGAAGATTGACAGCCTGACGAGGACCCTTGCCAAAAAGGGCCGAAATATCGCTGATGAAGAATCGTAGCTGACGTACCCGTTGTAAACATTGTTTGAATAAACGTTTCTTTACCTCTACAAATGGCTATATCGCTGTTAAGTCGCTGAAGAGGATATGTAGCATTCAAAGCTGATTGGTTCTATGGACACGCTCCAGAGCGCGTCGGCGCGCGGAGTACGCCTCCTGCCAGCCACCTTCACTATTTCTTGTGCGATAAGCAGCGGCGAAGATGGAAGAGAAGTAAACGGGTATCAACATCAGCTCAAAGCTAGAGTAAATGCCTCTAGGTCCGCTCAATTTTGTCGGGGTTTTCATAGCCGCCGCATGCGACTAAAGACAGAAGTTCTATCTGATTATTTGTTCTTAGTTTAACTGAAAAGGCAACTTGTTTTTACATCTTAGAACTGAATACATTCAATCATTTTGACACTCGCTGCAGATTTTCGATCTATACACGTTGTGTTTAGTAGGGACGTTGAGAATGTGGATTCTCCCCCGAGAAGAACGTAGCCGCAGCTGTTTCAGAAAATTCAAACTGTCGAGGATCAAACGTTATTTTTCTATCCTCATACTAAGAGGAGACGGAAATCCCGAAGAAGAAGAAAGAAGTTCCAAGGTTTCTTAGTTTATTTATCTGTTTGTATGCTGGTGTCGTTGCGAAATATTCGAGGTAGCAGCTATCATAAATACGGACAGAACGCAACCACAGATGGATAATCGCTTATTCGGGATTAGCAGAAAAACTAACTAACGGTTTTTCATCGGGTTTTCAAGATTATTTACGGAATAAGTGATGGGTAATTGTACTGTCGTTTCCTAGCCCTTTTCGGTTAAACTTTAAGAAAAATCGACTGTTTTTAAGAAAAATATTTTCAAGTCGATTTAAGTCGATAACTTCGCACATACTCCTTTTTTTTAACGACTGGCTGAAAACATTGGGGGGGGGCGTCCCCTCCCCCCATACGTCCACCTCTGCCTCTCGTTATTGTCAGATAAAGAGTCTAGATGCCTATAATGCGCATAGTGACGAATATGACGGACGAACTCACAGCTGGGTATAATAATAATCTAATATTTTATGCTACAGATATTTTTTATTTAGCATAAAAAGCCCGAGGCCATTTCAACGACGGAGACAAGCTCAAGCTGAGTGGCTGGCGATTTTCTATAAGGACACTGGTAGATGATCTTTCCAAAACACAGTGGTGGACTGTTGGAACGCCCTTCAAAGTATTATCGAGTGACTGTCTGATCGATACGTCTGTATCGAGTGATCTGTACGCCGAGAAAATTCACGATGAAAAGTATTTTATACGAACTGTGTAGAGGTCAAAGTCCTAATTTTTTGGTATTATATTACTGTTATGGCAACAAAAAAGAAACAAGTGCGCAAGCGCTCAGACTTGGAGTGTGAAAGTAAAATGTTTATCGCATTTTATGTAAAAACAGCTTTAGAACAAAGACATTTCACATCCCCAACAACAGAATCAGAATCAGAATCATTTATTTACACAAGCTATCATAGTCAAGAAGAGAACTCAACTAAATGGCGCTTGGGCTTACAAATCAAACAAGTATTGAAATGACCTAATTTGTAATCATCCCACTTTGAAAGCTTTAAATGTAAACAAACCGCAAGTATAAATCCAAAGAAATGTTGAAGATCTTTCACGAATAGCTTAAGTTTTAACAATGTTTCTGCCAGCCAGTCCGACCCTTTAAACCTCTTTTCCATTGCAATAAACCAAATCGTAGCAGCCTAATTCTTGCAATGACCGAAATCGTAGCCCCCTTTGTCACAATTCATTAAGAACGGCATATCATCGATCATATGACAAAACAGTCCAGTTTCCAACTGTTCGTTAAAGATTAAAGTACGCCGCCTCGTCTTATTTGTTGCTGCTAAACCAAAATCCTCATCCATACATATATCTCCCCAAATGTACAAGAGTTGAACTTGAGACCTGTCATAAACGAACTTAATTCATGGGAAATCTGGGCCCAGCTGCACACGAACGGGAGGGGGTTGTGACCCGTCAAAACGCGTATTTATACCTCTTTTCCTCAAGTATACCAGCTTATAGCTTGATTCCAGTCACGAGTCAAAAAAAAAAATCATTGGTAATTTGGGGGTGGTTCAACTCCACATTTGTATCCCCAACCCCTATGATCCAAAAGCACAAAAGAATTTCATCGCCTTTTCTCCAGTTATTGTCAAGTTGTAAATATTAGAAAATGAGCAATCTGGGCCCAAGTGCCCCTGAAACATGTGGGGGTGGAGTTTGGAACCTGTAAAAAGTAAAAAGAGACCCCAATGCTCACACACATACCAAGTTTCCACTTGATACCTGTTGATTCCTGTCACGAGTAACGAACTTTACTCCTGGGCAATCTGGGCCCAGTTGCCCATGAACGGGGTGGGTGGGGAAGGTGCAACTTTAAAAGCTATTTTCCAGCCCTAGGGTCTACATGTACAAGGAATTTCATCGTCCTATGTCCAGTTCTGGTCAAGTTATGAACATTATTCACTGGGCAATCTGGGCCCATTTGCCCTTGAACCGGGTTGGGACCCCCAAAAGGCACAACTAGACCCCAATACCCAGTAGTGTACCAAGTTTGAACTTGATACTTGCACTGGTTCACGAGTTATGAGCTCCACAAAATATGGCGAAAACCGGAAACCGATAGCTGCTAAAGCGCTCGCAATAGTGGATTGTTCCAAGGAACAGTCCACTAAAAACACAAAAGAAATCAAGAAACTTAACTAAAGAAAACTTTATCTCTGAGCTAAATTTACCTTCAGGAACCTTACCAGTTTCTTCATACAATGAAAGTATGCCCTTCCGATCACCTACCTCATCCACACTCATTTATTCTACTTCCATTACACTTACTACTTACACCCGGGCCCCACTATAGTCATACATGGTAATAGCGCCGGTAATAAGACCGATTACGGTCTAAACTGGGAAGAAAAGACGCTGAAAACGTAAAGGGGGACATGTTCGGATACATATTCCAGGGGGAATATGTATCCGACTTCTTCATACAGACTATCGAGCCGTGTACATTTTTATTCTTCAACAGTAGGCTGTTATTTCAATCAATTCAATTTGGTTTAGTTCATTATAAATCTTGAAACGGTGGTAAGCCGACTTGCTGATTTTACGTCCACAATACATGCACTAAAGTTGGACCACTAAACCTAATGGACCACTAAGCCTAATGGACCACTAAACCAGGTCCATTACGTGATTCCTTTCTCTCATGAATTTCAAGTCTAGCCCTCATTACGACGGTAATACCAGTGCTAGTTTAAAACTCAAGACTAAAACTCAATATTTTGATCAAACATGTTCTGTATATATATTCTCTGCCAGCCATATTATGTTGTGCTATTACGGAAATAAAGAATATACTTTTAACAGATATTATATTTATTAGATTTCCCACCTTTATAAGTTTTATTGGAGAATTTTTCTTACATCAGATCCCTGAAAATAAATTACCAACAGAAAACGAAGGTTGCTGCCTTTCCAGTACCGTTCTTTACTAGTAAATCAAAATCCCATACATTTCCCTTCTTAACGAGTTCGGCGTGACATCTTCGTTAAACCATAGACACGAACTTTCTACTAAGTTTGGTGACCAACTACTGGAAGACCCCACCCATTGTCACATACCCTCCTCAAATCCCGACCGTGTAAGGACACAGAGAACGGCAGCATAACCAGTTCCTAAGATTGCGTGTAATTAATTAATATTTGACTATGAACAAGCACAATTGTATATAGTTATGCAGCGATGCCAGAAAGCATTAAATTGCTGCAAGGTTATGCTTCGGGACATTGATTTGCAAAACTGTCACAAGTTTATTTATTTGTCACGACGAAAACGGGAAAACTTTGATAACCGGTTTATCTGACGGGTTAGCTTTTCTAAAACGACTGTCGGGAGCAGAGGCGTTACTAGCCAAAAATTTTTTTTTTGGGGGGGGGCTAGGAATTTACCGACTGGCTGGCAATTTTTACCGACTGTTTTCAGAAAAAAACGACAGTTTCGAAAAATCGACTGATTTTCAGAAAAAAACGACTGTTTTGACGAAAAATCGACTGATTTTCAGAAAAATCGACTGTTTTAATGAAAAAAGTCAACTGTTTTGGCGAAAATTAGCCAGCAAAAATTATGTTTGACGAGAGAAAAAATATTCGTTTTTTTGTTAATACCGTAAGGAATGCTTTTGAAGAATAAAATTGACTGATTGATTTAGAAAATGAGCAAATATATTCAGATATTGGTAATAGCTTATAGTTCTTGGTTCATTTTTTCCAATAAACCCCATATATATAATCTAACCAGTGATGACAAGAGCAAATCAGCACAAGAACCTCCGTCTCTCACTCTGTAATACGACCATGCAAACGGCCGATGCAAACGAGCGGAGTGCGAGCTACGAGGAAAACCACAATTCATTACCTCTACAAACAGCTACATCGCAGTAGCGCCCGGTAAAGGTCTGTCGAGAGCAACAGACTATAGGCGTATTCTTGCCTTTCCCCGAGGACTCCTTGGGGAATCGAAGGGAACGGCGAGAATAGAGGGAGTCACTCTGTCTCCACGCGGACTCCGCGTACAGAAACAGCGAAACGCGGGGAATGCTTCCAAAATTGATTTTTTTCGAAAAAAAAAAATAAGCAGTTGACAACATTAGTCTGAATCCACTTATTTTTGGTTTTCTTTCTTCTGATTTTTTTTAGTTAATTTTACATTGCGCCGACACCAGCAAAAACTAATTCCCCTCCGAATCTGAAAGGGAGTCCTTTTTGATGATGGTGATGATAATCGGACCATTCCCCGTCCGTTGGGACTCGCGAGAATACGGGGAGTGAGTCCCCGGGACAAACAAAAACGCGGGGACACCTCAAGCGGAGTCCTCGGGGAACGGCGAGAATACGCCTTGTAGGGCAATTCTGGCGATCTCTTGTATTCGCTTTCCGAAAAGCAAAGCGAGAATCCGCCAAGCGCAAGAACAATCGGAAATTCGCTGGGCCTCAGTTGCACCTTCATAGCTTCTCGCTGACTTGCCAAAATCACTTTCCACTCGCGAAGTGGATTCGCTTTCCAAGTGCTGTCGGAAACTAGCGGAGCGCGAGAACAGCTCTGGAAAGCGAAGCGGGTTTTAGCCGAAGTCGCAACTACAGCCGACGCATAAGCTCGCGGAGCTTTTCAGACCGCCAGAACCGCCATTATTAGTCGTCTACCATCGTGATGTCGCATGTGACGTGCTGCAGAGCATGTGCGCCTGCTACGTTCTTTTCCACTGATACGTGCAGGGGCGAAGAGGGAAGTAGACGGGCGTCAACTCAAAGCTCAGCAAGTAGCTCTAGCTCTGCTCAATTTGGTCAGGGTATCCATAGTCGTTGCATGAGAACAAAGACTATTGGCTCATTTGTTCTTGGTGATGACGACATAATGATATTATCTAATATGGTCTAACAGCAAACTGATTTTCGGCAAAAACACGTCTGAGAAAAAGTGCCAACAGAACATCTCTAGGTCACGAATGGGATTTGTTAGGTTTTTAAGGAGCGAGAAAATACACTTACGTCTAACTCCTTGCTGGGTTTTGAAGTAACCGGTGATGTCGACAACTTCGTACACATATGGTTTAGTTCCTCTTCGAAGATGACAAGTAAACGTGATAGGATTATCTATAACAACAAAAAAACTAGAAGCTTTTTTTTCTCAATTATAATCGGTCTCTAATCGTAAATGCGTTTCTTCGGAACAATACTTCATCTAGCTTTGCTTAATTAATTTCTTAATCTCATCACTTGCAACACTGGAATAATACAACACATGTTCTGCCAGTTTGATTAGAAACGTGAAGGTCGTAAATACCCCATCGTTCCAATATTCCGCAAACGGTTTGTGATCAGCAATCGACCACAAGATTCCCTTGTGGATATTCAGTTTCTCAATCTGTGAAGATAGCCCTGGGAAATATTTGTCCAATTTTGGGGCTTCTTGCTTTGCCCTCTCATAAACCTGAAGAGAGTCTTTGCTATCTTTCCATACTCCTTGCTCTACTGCCAAATAGACAGCTCTTCCAACAATGCCGGATTTCACCGAAAGTTTCAACAGATCTGAAAAGAATCCCATTTTCAAATACTCTTGATGACTAACTCTTCGTGCCGACGAAGAATCACCGTGTGCCCAGCGAAGAACCCAAAGCGTCACAACAACAAACGTTGTTGATTGGTTTACATAGGATCAATTTTTAGGATTCGTTTGGGTAACGTTTCTCGTTCTTCGCTAGGATCACTGGCGTGTTAAGGGCTTACGTCATATCGAGTATTCTAAGTAAATGCAAATGTTGCTAAGTGGACGAAATTAATGACCACTGTCATTTGTCTTTTAAGTGACACAGGGAAGGAAAGGAGAAGTACAAACAAGATATTTTTACCTGAGGCTGAATTTTCTATCACATCAGGATGCTGCAGGATCTGTGCCAGTACACGCTTGTCTTCTGCTAACGTGAAATCGTAGATATTCTGGCCCATAAGTTCGTTCTGGGAAAGTCAACAGAATAATAAACAATCAACCTACAGAAACTGTAAAACCCGGGCCCCATGTTTTATAGTTGATATTACTAAACGGATACGTCAGCTGAATTTTATTAGGGCGATATTTCGGACCTTCTTGTCAAGGGTCCTCTTCAGCCCTCAAGCTGCTTAAGCTGGCAAGGGAACTAGTCAGCATGGCTGAAGGAATCTCCGTTTTTTTGGTTGGGGAGTGAGGGTTTCACGGCCAAAATTGATCTTTGCCCCCCCCCCCCCTCAAGGTCCAATGAAATGGCGCCTCCAAGGTAAATCCCGTGCTTTACGTACTCCAGCACTCTTACTGTCAGTGGCGCATCCTTATCTCCCTCCTGGCAATGCATCTGCTCGGCTATGCAATTCTCGACCCGAATAACCGCTATCGCTGCTCTCGAAAATTCTACAGTTACAAGTGTTTACAACGTTCAAAAGAGACTGGGGTGAGGAGATAAACTGTGCAGCGGCTATGAAAATGGAGGAACAAGCACCATCACCGCTATCTAAATTTCTACCCTTTCAGGTGTTTCCAATCCAACGTTCAAAAGAGATTTGAGCGGAGGAGGTATACGTTGCGCATATGAAACGGGTGCATTTCACGGGTGTTCTCATTTCCGAGATTCTGGACTTCCTGTTTTACTTCAATATTTTTATTGAATTTCCGAGACTCTGGACTTCCTGTTTGAATGGATAGGTTAGGTAAAATAGGTACTTTAATTAAATTAATTAGCAAACTAACAACTTACCGGTAAGTGACCCAAGAGCGATGTGATATTCTCACTAGAGTATAATATCTTTCCATCAATTCCAAACACAAGAATGAAACCATCAAGGGCCTGAAAATAAACAAAAGCTGTTCCTAGTTCATCTTTATTGCTGGGTATAGCGTTTACGTATTCCTAGTGGTTTTTGTTCTTACTAAAAAATGTATCGTATTTCCTCTGTAATGAGTTTTATCGGTCTCACCATATCCCCGGCTTTCACGAGAACATTCCGACCAGGTTCTGGGTATTAACGCACTAATGAAAAAAACAGACACTGGTGAGTCCGGAAATGGGTTATTATAGTATGCAGCAGTCACCAACGAATCCAAAAGGGTCTTATAGTAAAGCATTAACTACAAGCTCATATGTCACTTGTTATGAGTAGGTGGTGCGACAAAGATGAGAACGTCATAAAATACCCCCTTCAAACCCCCTAGGATCGGACCTAGAAACAGGATATCTGGTTTCACTCGAGTCTGAGCATTTCCGGCATCGCCTACGATCATCTAGGGCAAATGACTACCGTCCAAGTTTAGATCCACTCGTTTGATCCCTAGAGATACCAATTTATTTCCAGCACCTCCCCCCCCCCCTCCCGCTCCAACTCCCCTACCACGGCCGAATCGGGTTCGGACACATAAACAGATCATCTCTGACATCTCCTTTTCTTATCCATCAAGTTTGACTCAAATCTGAGCATATCTCCAAATTTCCGTTTCCCGCTTCATCCTCCCCCTACGTAAGTGGCCAGGTCCGGTCCGGGTGCCAAATAAAAAATCGAGGCCGCATAAAGTCGGTACGTACTTTCCAACTTTCATCCCATTCGTCTAATTCATTTGGTTTTTGTGCATATCACAAAGTTTCCGCATCCCCCCCCCCCCAACTTCGCCAACCATGGCTACATGTGGTTGGACCCACGTTTTGCACATCTAGGTCATGAACTCTTATCACCCATAATGTTCCACTTCGAACCGGACCACCCGCTCGCAACCTACGGATGTCAGTAATATCCGAATATCCTCTTACCTTAGCTCCCCCAAAATTGGTCGGATGTAGGAAGGGAAGTCTTCCTAGGGCATTGTGTCGGGCCCTTAAGTCTATTTGGTCGGGTCACCAATATGCCTCCCAAGTTTTATCGTCCTTCGCCCATCTGCAGGGATCCTAATTCACGATCACCGGAGTTCCCGGAAACCCCCTCCAATGGTCCAATTACCCCCAAAGAGCCCCGATATGATCTGGTTCTGTCAAGAACCTATCTAAGGCTGATGCTTGTTATTCCCACCAAATTCCATCACGATCGCTTGACACTAACCGTTTCACGAAATCCCCCCCCCCCCTCTCCAACTCCTCCCACAAGTATCGGATTCGGTCATGACCTGATACGGAACATCTGAGACGATAGCGCTTTCGGCTTGCCAAGTTTCATTCAAAACCGACAATCTGTTCAAAAGTTATGCATGCCACTAGATTCCGGATTCCCCACCCCTCCACTCTCCCCAAGATGGTCGGATCATGAAAACGACTATTCTCAAGTCAATCTGCTCGGGACCCTGATGAGCCTGTCGAGATTCATCGTCCTAGTATATCAGGTAGTACCGAAGTCACTGGATCACCAGAATTCCGGAATCCCCCCCCCCCAACTCCCACCACAGTGCCCAAATCCGGGCCGGGTATGTAAATGATCTATCTAGGACGTGTGCTTGTTCTCCCCACCAAGTTTCCCACCATCCCTCCACTCCAAGTGTTTCCCGAAATCCCCCCCGCTCTCCAGCTTCCCCCAAAGTCCCCGAGACACGAGTCTGTCTGAGACACAAGGTCTTTCCTAATATCGAGTTTCATTAAGATCCGATCGTCCGTTCAAAAGTTACAAATACCTAAGTTTTCCGGATTTCCCTCTCCAGATGGTCGTATCGGGGAAGAGACTATTTCCAAGTTGGTCTTTTCGGGTCCCTGATATGCCTGCCAAGTTTCATCGTCCTAGCTTATGCGGAAGTGCCCGAACTAGGAAAACCCTGACCGACCGACCAACAGACAGACCGACGGACGAACAGAAATTCTTAGGCTTGGAATTTTTCCAAAGCTTGTCCAGTAGCTCAATTTACCCCCTTCAGCCTATCACCCTTTTCACAACGTGATTTCAGAAGTTTTTCTTTTCGTATCTTTTTTTTGAGCGTTTTAATAAGTTGTAAGTGACCAAATAAGGAAATAAATGCAAGACAGGCTGACCAAGAAGACTGGACAAATTACAAATCCAGTTGAACGCAACCAAAAAAGTTGTGACGATCATGAACTGCATCAGGGGAATGAGATCGAGTATTTTTGAGATTATGTGGGAACTCAGAACCATAACACTGAAAAAAGCCCAAGTGGCCATGAACAACACATGTAAAGTTTTTGACCTAAACACCAAGATTCAGTTCATGGATGTCCCTTTCTTCAGTGAGCCTGCTAGCATATCTAAACCTACTGAACCACTTAAAAAGGCACACCCACACTTCATTTACACAAAAGAAAACTTGCCTCAAGTATCAGATGAGTGAATTCCTCGTTTGATAAAAACGATGGTTTCCAATCTTCTGTAATTTCCTGACCTTGCAGATCTGCACTGACTTCTAAAAAAGATTATTTCTTGTTTTACTGAAATTTCTAAATCCCTAGAAGACAATATAATAACAATACACCTATAAAAAATGGGATAGGCAAATAGAAAGTTATGCTAGCTTAGAGGAAGTACAATTTCTTCTGGAACCGAGTTTTCTGAAAAGGAATCCCCCCCCACCCCTATCGAGGAGACGTTAATGGAGGAAGTATAACTACCAAAACCGCAGTACTAGAAACTTCAACAGCACCAAAGCCTTGTCACTTTCAGATAGAGTGGCACCAAAAAAAGCATAGGCCAACATTCAAATATCCTCTTTCCTTTTTCAGTATCGACGGGCCTTAATCCCTAACTTCTAAAGTAAGGTAATTGAAGTATGGACTACCCTACCCCTCATACAAACACGTTTTGCAGAAAGATTTATTCTCAGTCAGTTTCCCAGTCAGGTCCAATAGAGAGATCAAAGAATAACAACAAAACACGGCTACTGAAACATAGCATAAACTTACGATTGTGGTTTTGAATGAATGCAATAGCTGTTTTCAGGACAGTGGACTTGTCCATTTTCCTTTTTCCAGAGCAGACCATTGTACAGAGTTCTCCAATTAAAACATTGAACTGATCTCTTCTTTTCTTCTCACTTAGGTTTCTGCTTTTCCTTTTAACAACTCCTTTCTCATCCATGACATCTTCTTCACTTTCACTAGTAATACAGACAAGAGTCCTCATTATGGAATAAATATTCCTTGCGCCCAAGCTGACTTTGAAACATATATTCAAATAATGTATACAACGGATACGTCAGCTACGATGCTTCATCAGCGATATCGCCCTTCATGGCAAGGGTCCTTGTCCGGCTGTTAATCTTCAGGGTCAACGTCGGGGAAGGAAACAAGCTTTCGGCTCTTCTTGGCATGGGTCCTCATCAGGCTGTCAATCTTCAGGGTCAACGTCGGGGAAGGAGTATCGCTGATGAAGCATCGTAGCTGACGTATCCGTTGTATACATTATTTGAATACATCATGGAATGCTACAACAAAGGCCCTAGTGATATTCTACAAAAACACATTGATCTGAATTTGATATGCCACAAGTGCTTACTTATATCCTGCTCTGACAAAAGCTAAGTTGAAAGGACTGGTACCTAGACTTGAACAGGGCAGCTGGCAGTTGACCTTGTTTTTTCCGAACAGCTCACAATCTTGCTTTAAGCACCCCATTTACCTACCAATCCATATTTCTAATTTTTTGCTGCCCTTTTTAGTACCATGAAATCATATACTGCCTAGGAAAGCTGGTTTTATGTTTTTATGTTTGTGGCCATTTTAACTTTATGTGATCTTTCAAAAGTAAGCAATTTTGGTAAAATTTTTACATTGCATGCTTCAGTCATCTCGCCACAACTCTGCACTGTAGGAAAATACCATAAATTCTTCTTCTGTCTGCAACCACCCAATATATGCACAGATCGCTGTCACTAATCCCACCGTCAATACGCCCACTCCTAGAATCTGTAGATTCTCCCACCCATTGATTCATCCCCCTGTCGATTCACGTCCTGTCACTTAAGCGTCAATTCGCCACTCCTATTATCCGTCACTTCGTCCACCCATCATATCGCCCAATAAATATGTTGATTGGCCCACCCGTCATATCGCCCAATAAATCTGTCACAACCCCATTTTTCTGACAGTTTGCCCACTTCTCAAAACCCACCTCTGATCCCTCTTACCATTAGCTGCCTTGCCTTTTCCCCGTAGGTTGTCGGTTAACCTATCTATTTGCCACTATTGACTGTTTTTTGTCTTGCCGGTTGGTTCAACTGAGCTCTAGAAAACGGCTTATAAGAAAAAAAGGTGTGTTCCCGTTGCAGGGCGCCTATCTCCCCAATGAGAATTTTTAATGTTGCGCCGTGCCAAGAGAGTATGTCGGTTGGATGGAGCTCCCGCCCCAGTCCGCAGGTTGGTTAACTGACAGGCAAACAAAGCAAAAAAAACAGCTTATAAAAACTTAGGTCTGTTAACCGAAGGAAGAAAATGACTTACAGTGGGAAATCTTGTATGTCGGTTAACTGGATGACATCAAAAAAATGCAGCTATTGAAGTCAGTAGAAGAAAGTAAGAGTCCCAGGGGAGTACTTAAGAAGGATCAGATATTGTCCCATGTAAATAAGGGTGAAAAAAGTCAATACAGCTTGGACCAGAATGATCAGAAGCATGATGTCAGACCTTTGTTCTGGCTGATAATGAAAGAGAAGCTGAGAGGATGAATGCAAGAGTAAAATGTCACATAAAGGGCTATAAGTTTTATGGCACTTGCCCTTCGGCCACTGTACTATGACAATGAAACTTGGCAGGCGTATCAAGAACCTGACCAGATTAATTTAAAAATGGTCACTTGCCCAGTCCGACCATCCTGAGGGGAGGGGAAGACAGCAGAATCCAGAATTTAGTGGCATGCATAGCTTTTGAACGGGTGATTGGATCTTCATGAAACTTGATATCTGGAAAGACCTCTTGCCTCAGATGTCTCATTCCAAGCCCGGATCGGATTCGAAGGATATGGAGGGAGGGGGTCAAAGGGGGTAGTTGAAGGGGGCAGACCGGAAATTGTGTGACATGCTCACTGGGACGACCGGGATGAAACTGAAGTGAGGACCAAACAAGAAGATTCTGCAAAAAGTTTTGTAATTGGAGACAACTGAAAAGTGGATGGATCTTGCAAACGTGTTCCAGTATGATATCTTTCATTATAAAATGGATATAATTTGCAAACTCTACACAAACCCTAGCACAAATCAAAGAACGAGGATTATTGAACACGCACAATGTTTTCTCCTTTGTACCCACTCCCAGGCACCTACTTGTAAGTGGACAATATTAGCCAACTATCTGGCTCTTGAAGACTTGAGATTGTTTCTATTTTCTATATTATAGATTAATGGGGACAAGTGTAGCCAACTAACTGGCTACAAAGATTGTTTCTATGACTATGACTATAGGGCAAACCCAGAGCTGACCCAGAGTAGCCAACTAACTGGCTGCAAAAGTTTTGTAGTATAAGGCTGGTATAAGGCAGTATAAGGTGATAAGCTAAATACATTTCTTAATTTATTATGGTTGAGTTCCCGAACTTAATGATCATTAACAAATTGTTAACAGTTGTTAACTTTTTGCGTTCCACATTTCTATTTCGAAATTTAAGCTCCACCCACCTACAATTTCGGTTCCAGAGCTTAACGATTGTTAACTATTTTGTAACGATAGTCGGTGAGCATCGTTACAAAATAGTTAACAATTGTAGAACTGGGAAAAGTTTCCGGTCGTCAAAACTGCAGTTAGCTCCGCCCCAAAGTAAAGTTAACGACTGTTAACAATTGTTAAGTTTGGGGAATGCAACCTATATCTACATTATAAACTGCTATTTTTTACTTTAGCTGAATAGTGGAATAAGTGGATATCCATTCAATCATGACTAAAGAAGCTTCTTGCTGTACTTACTGCATTTTGCTTCGTGTTTTCCTGCCTTTGGTTTCACTCATCAGAGCCAGCAGCCCCCTATCCAAAATATTTACTATTTAATTTATCAACATTGCTGATGGAGCAGAAGAAAATCCTCCAAATCTTTTCCTACACAAATCTTGGGCTGTTTGAAAAAAAATGCTCAGCTCTTACACTGCAAAATTCTGAATTCGCCTAAGGGGTTATTCGCTCTGATGCTGTTACCCGGTGCTGTGCTACTTTTACTGCAGAGCATAAGTGCTGAGTGACCACAGCTGACAAGTGTTTTAAGCACATCTTTGTTGATTTTGACAGAACTCGTTGCTGTTCAATAGTTGCTTTTTGAGAAGTTTCATGAACTGTAAAGCGGCCCTCAATCCGCGTGAACTGTGTGTGATTCTGTTGGTGGTACTCTTAGCACCAGGAAGTCTAGGTAAGCCATTCTTGTATTTACCTATGTTCTGGTTCTAACTGTAGATTTTATTTCCAAAACTTGGTTCGCGACGTCATGGAAGCTAGGCGTGACTCATTACGGGCATACCAGGAGAACATTTACGGAAATAAATCATTCGTTTACTGTAGAGGCGTTTATTCAACTTCGCATATGTGTAATTTTGTCTGCTTACTATGTTAAAGCAAATTTTGTGTGGGTTGGGGTTTCATAACGTCCTCCAAAAACGGACCCCTCTTGCTTATTCTGCCTTTTACAATATACTTAGCTCCCATGTGGAATTATAAGCTTCTAAAATCCCCACCTTTCTCCACTGTTTCGTTTCGTAACTACGAATTTTTTACGCTTTTTCGGCCTTGCCGAGTTTTCCCGTCACCCAACGAAAAGTTTGCCGGAATCTTCATTGTCCGCTGACAACTCTTTCACACACAAGGATGTGATAATCTTCTGTTTATTACTTCTTTTATTTGCTTACTTTTCCCATTTTTTAACGAAGGTTCCGTTTTCAAATCTTTTGCGCCTAACCGCCACGTCGGAGAGCAAGAAGGCTGGATACAATCGACAAGCGCTAACAAGAGAATCGCTAGTTTTAGGTGGAAAGTAATGGTATTTTCGTAAACGTTTTTTCTGATCCATTTTATAGGGAAAAGATCATTTCTAGGAAGAGTTCTGCTTTGAGGCGTATTCTCGCCGTTACCGTCGACTTATCGAAAAGACCAAAAAAGACTTGGAATTGCCGAAATCGACTTGCCGAGCATGCTCCCCCCGAAGCTAGATTATTTCTTAAAGTTGAACTGAAAAGCAAACTTATTTTTGTGTCATTTAATTGAATACACTGAATAATCTGGATTCTGAAAAGGGATTTTTTTATTTTCCACTATCTGCTCTAGTTATGAAGTTCAGAATATCTGCGGCTGTCCCCACAGCGTAAATTCTACTATGACGCGGGATATTTTAATCACAAACGCGACTTTTCAGTGGGCAGTGGTGAGCTTGGTGAAGATTGCTTAGTGCCTGAACAAAAATAAAAATCATAATCTTTCTCGTAAGGCATATAACAAAAATACAAGCGCACAGAGATACCACAAATCACACGGAAATTCCACTATTTGAAAATCGATTATTCCTGAATAATGAAACAACGAAATAACGCATTTTCAGCGGGTCATCAAGTTAATTTAAGTGAATAAGCGATGGGTAATTGGATTGTCCTATCCCAGCCCTTTCGGTTAAACTTTAATGTATTGTTTCTTTCAGGAGCTGTCAAAAGGTGTTACCAATGCAGGTCCCGGGGTCCACTGGGTGATTGCAAGGATCCCTTCAATGTATCCGAGACAGATATTGTTTCTCAGTCTATCCCCTGCGCTTCCGGATGGTGTGCCAAGATCGTGGAGGGCCATAACCTGAGAGATGACGGTAATCCTCTATCATTATTTATTTGTTTGGAGATGGTTCAATCGAGCCCCTCCACAGAAAACAGTAGGAGTCCTGCTGAACTTTATCGGCAATTTACCTCAAAAACCTATCGGCAAGTCGGCACCCAGCTGTGTGTGTATTCCAGTCTCGTGTCAATGAAAACAAGACCAAAGGTCTCGATGGAATCCCAAAAATCTAATATTTGATACAGACAATTGGGTCTCGTCGTCGCCAGATCCAGTCTTCGCCAGGCCAACCATCAGAGAAAACCAAGTTCAGATATACCTCTATAAGCCATATCTATTTTGACGACACTGACCGAAACTTCCTGCTTTACTTCTGCCAAATTTCCGGTTTCGGCCGAATTCCGAGCGAACTAATTGTCCAGCAGAAAAAAAAAGTTCAGAGAAAAATTCAGCGTACGGTATATCCTTACCTTTATAAAGAACATCTAATCAACTTCAAATGCAATTTTAACTTATCAAAAAAATCCGGTTACAACCGGATTCCGAACGGATTATATGTCTGGGTAAAAAATGATTGCCATATACAGCGTCTCTTCTTACCCGTAAATCTGTCATCTAATCAACTTCAAATAAAACTTTTGCTTTTAACAAATTTTCCGGTTTTGGCCGGATTCCGGGCGAACTAGTTGTCCGGGTAGAAAATGCTTTCCAAATAAGTGTTCAGCATGTCTTCTTGTCCCTGAATAGAACATTTAATCAACTTCAAATGAAACTTTTACTTTTAACAAATTTTCCGGTTTTGGCCGGATTCCGGACGAACTGGTCCGGCGAGAAAATGGTTTTCACCATCGTGTTCAACATGTCTTCTTTCCCCATAATCGACTATCGCATTAGCTGTTTAAAAATATTTTGTTTGCCCCTTAATTTGAACCCCTTCCCCCACTCCTAAATATAGGGCTACAAAGCCCATCTGCGAACTTGACCTTACCCTTGACCCATAGAATCCTCACACCAAGTTTCATAAAAATATCTCATTCCCTTCGAGAGTTATCGCGCTTACAGACGGACGGACGGACAAACGGACGTAAGGACAACTTTTGCGATGTCATGGGTATCCCTCCACTTACGTTTGGGGATCCCCCCAAAAAGCTACTACCCTCTTCATTCCAATCTGCGTCATGGTTGTGCTGTGGTCAGTCGATAAGGTTTTCCCGGCGGATTTTCAGCACTTTCATCATAACTGATGGTAGCGTCGAAAATCCCGGCAGGAACTCAGTCCCTAACCATACGACCTTGAAACCGTTCCAACGTTCACAGATAGTTTAGGATGCTGGCTTCGAAAACCTAAGGCATTTTCTCGTCGTTCCTCGAGGACTTCTCGGGGAATCAAAGGGAACGGCGAGAATAGAGGGAGGCACTCCCTCTGAGTGACTCACTCACAGGAATGTGTCTAAAAAATGTTCGGAAAAAAAAATACTCAGTTGACGAAATTAGTCTGGATCCACTTTAATTTTGGTTTTGTTTATTCAGATATCTTTTTAATTAATTTTACATTCACCAAGACAAACAACAGCAAAAATTGATTCCTCTCCGAATCTGAAGAGAGTCCTTTCTGGGATCCCAAAACGTAAGTCGAGGGATACCTATGACATCGCAAAGTTGTCCGTCTGTTAGCATGATAACACTCGAAGGGGTTGAGATATTTTGATTAAACCTGGCATGAGGACTCTTTACGTCAAAGCAGGGGCGACCCGAGGGGGGTGTGAGGTCCCAGAAAGCCTGTGGGAAAAAAATCCGGTAAATCTTGACTGGTGCGGCGAAGCCGCGCCAGTTAAAATTTGTCAAATTCACGTGAACTTGATGATTTTTAGGAATCTACCAGATTATTGCTCAGGGAACCTACCGGATTTTGCTCATGGAATCCACGCTAAATCTTTCACAACGAATCTACCGGAACTTGTCTCATGGAATCAACCGGAATTTACCCCACGGAATCTACGAAATTCGGCTCAAGGAATCTACCGGAATGTGTGCGGAATCTTTCACAAGGAATCTACCGGAACCTGTCACAGGGAATCTACCGGAATTTACCCCTCGGAACCTACGAAATTCGGCTCAGGGAATCTACCTTTTGCTCATGGAATATACCCCGAATCTTTCACAAGGAATCTACCGGAGTTTGTCTCAGGGAATCTACTAGAATTCACCCCACGAAATCTACCAGAATTCGGCTCAGGGAATCTACCGGAATTTGTGCGATATCTTTCACCAGGAATCTATCGGAACTTGTCTCAGGGAATCTACCGGAATTTAATCCTCGAAATGTACGAAATTCGGCTCAGAGAACCTACCGGAATTTGTGCGAAATATTTCACAAGGAATCAAACCCGAAGACTCCCCAAGTGGAGTCCTCGGGGAACGGCGAGAATATGCCTCTAAGCGGGAATTTAGGATATGCAAGACTAAACTGTAAAAAAAGTATTTTGCATTCTAGCAAGAACAAATATATCAGATAGATCCATATCTCTATATTGCGGAATCGAATATTTCCCGGTGCCCTGTCTGATGCAAACGAACGGAGGTTAGGAGCTACGTGGCACATCCCGGTTCGTTACCTCTACAAATAACTATCTCGCTGTGAACAGGGGCGTCACGACCGGGGGGATGCCCCCCCCCCGCCCCCTTAATGTTGTCGGCCAGTCGGTAAAAATCAGTTGATTTTTTTCTTTAAAACAGTCGTTTTTTCCGAAAATCAGTCGTTTTTTCGTCAAAACAGTCGTTTTTTATGGCACTTGCAGCCCCTGCTCAAGTGCCATATACCGATCACAATTCCGTCTGTCGGTCGGTCCGAGTTTTTTGTCCCACTTATCCGAGTTAGGGTACTTCCAGATGTGCTAGGACAATGAAACTTGGCAGGCATATCAGGGACCCGACCAAACTAACCTGGAAATAATCAGTTTCCCGATCCGACCATATGCGGGGGAGTGCGGGGCGCTGGAAACTTGAAAATTTAGGGCATTTTGTAACTTTTTTTCCGAGTTAGGGTACTTCTAGATGAGCTAGGACAATGAAACTTGGCAGGAATATCAGGGCCCGACCAAACGAACCTGGAAATAATCAGTTTCCCGATCCGACCATATGCGGGGGAGTGGGGACGCTCGAAACTTGAAAATTTAGGGCATTTTGTCACTTTTTTCCGAGTTAGGGTACTTCTAGATGAGCTAGGACAATGAAACTTGGCAGGAATATCAGGGACCTGACCAAAGTAACCTGGAAATAATAAGTTTCCCGATCCGACCATTTGCGGGGGAATTGGGGCGCTGGAAACTTGAAAATTTAGGGCATTTTGTCACACTTTTTCGAGTGAGGGTACTTCCAGATGAGCTAGGACAATGAAACTTGGCAGGAATATCAGGGACCCGACCAAACTAACCTGGAAATAATCAGTTTCCCGATCTGACCATATGCGGGAAACTTCAAGCTGGAAACTTGAAAATTTAGGGCATTTTGTCACACTTTTTCGAGTTAGGGTACTTCCAGTTGTGCTAGGACCATGAAACTTGGCAGGCATATCAGAGACCCGACCAAACAAACTTAGAAATAATCAGTTTTCTGATCCGACCATTTTGGGGGGTGGGGTGGAGGGCAGGGGAATCCGGGAAATTGAGAAGTGTGTAACTTTCGAAAGGATGATCGGATTGTAATGAAACTTCATAACTGAATAGAATATATATCGGTAATGTCCCGTTTAAAGTCTTGACCGGATTCGGTAGCCAGGGGGGAGTTGGGGGGGGGGGGGCGGAAATTTCAAGAAACGGTTAGAATGGAGGGATCGGAGTGAAACTTGCTGGGAAGAACAAGCATCTGCTCTAGATAAGTCCGTTAGACCATTGTACTGGATCCGGACACTTATGGGGGGGGGGGGGGTCCCGGAATTCCGGTGATGGTGGTTTTGGGGATTTTCACGATGAAACTTGGCAGGCATATCAGGGACCCAATCAAACTGACTTCAAAATAAAAAATTTGTCGATCAGATAATGGTGGGGGGAGTGGAGGGAGGGGAATCCGAATTTTCAGTCATGCGTAATTTTGGAATGGGTGATCGGATTCGAGTGAAATTTAAGAATTGAACAGAGGACATTTCTCCGATGATTTTTTTCATATCCGGACCGGATCCGGCAACTATTAGGGGGGGGGGGCGGAAAATACATGACCCGTTTAGAATGGAGGGATCGGGATGGGACTTTGTGGGAAGAACAAACAGATGCTCTAGGTAAGTCATTTGCTGAATCGGATTGGCTACGTGCACCGCGGGGGAGCTGGGGGGGGGGGGGGGGGGGGGGTGGACTGGAAGTCTCGGGAAACGGTTAGAATGATGGTATCGGAGTGAAACTTGCTGGGAAGAACAAACATCTGGTCCATGCAAATCTTTTACATAATTTGACTGGATCCGGAAACTTGAGGGGGGGGGGGAGGAGGGGGTTTCCCGGAATTCCGTTTTTTGGGGGATTTTCACGACGAAACTTGGAAGGCATATCAGGTACCCGGTCAAACTGACTTGGAATAAAAAAAAAAATCCTCGATATGATAATCTTGGGGGGGGGGGGAGTTGAGGGAGGGGAATCCGGAATATTGAGTCATGCGTAACTTTGGAACGGGTGATCGGATTCGAGTGAAATTTAATAATTAAACAGAGGACATTTTTCTCTTGTGACCTTTTTCATTTCCGGACCGATTCCGGCAATTATTGGGGGGGAGGGGGCGGAAAATACTTGACCCGCTTAGACTGGTGTGATCTGGATCGAACTTCGTGGGAATGACAAACAGATGCTCTGGATTAATCATTTACAGAACCGGATTGGCTCCGGTTATTGTGGGTGGATTTGGTGGAGGAGGGGGGGTCTGGGATTCTGGTGATCGCGCGTTAAGGTACTTCCAGATGTGCTAGGACGATGAAACTTCGCTGGAGTATTGGAGACTCAACAAAATTTGCTTAGAAATTGCTACTTCCCAAATCCGATTATTCCTTAAAGTACCAATCTTGACCGCAAAGTAAAAAAAAATACTTTTAAGCAATATATTCATTTTCATGATGCCCATCAGCCCATTAGCATTTTTGCCTTAAGGGTTTTGCTTACAAAAGTTCCAGCTCCCTTAGAGTGCGCATCTCAACCGCAAAGTCGAAACTTACTTTTGGTCAATCAAATCATCTTAACCCATGCAAGTGCGATATGAGCTTACAGCTCTTGTTCTGAAAATCAGCCGATTTTTTCGAAACTGTCGTTTTTTTCTTGAAAAACAGCTTTTTCCTGCAAAAACAGTCGGTAAAAATTACCAGCCAGTCGGTAAATTCCTCGCCCCCCCCCCCCAAACATTTTGGCTAGTAGCGCCTCTGGCTGTGAAGCCGCGTAAAAGAAACTTTCAAAGTCAAAGCCGACTGGTTCTCTGGATCAAGGACGACTCAGACGGCGTTCAGCTGGTAAAGATTTTCGTAAAGTATGCTCCGTAAAGTTTTTCGTCGCTCGGACGGGAATTTGACCTAAATAGCATTACGAGTAATTTTTGTGGCAATTTGTTCAAGAAAGAAAAAGATTCAATTATAGGAGATTATTATTATCATATATGGGTCATAAGTAGATATTTATTAACAAAGCCATGATGGGACATATTTAATTTCCTGATGCAAAAAAAGAACCTCCAATAAATAAGTTAGAATAATCCAATAAAAAAAATATTGATAATTAAATCAGTTCAAACAGTTTAATCCAATAAGTAACTCTTTCCTCCCAACTCACCTGACAAAACCAGCAAGAACAACAAAATTGTAGAAAAAAAAATTGTTTCTAATTATTCTTGCAAGTAAAAAACGTTTCAAGCTATTCGACCTTGTTTACTATCATCATGTAAACCACAAGAATCATCATCTCATCATTTTTCAGTTTCCTAATCCACATTTTCAAATTTATTATCATATCTTGCTTTCGATCTCTTGTCCTACTGGTCGATCTTCCGAACTTTACGAAAAAAGTGACTAAATTCGAACTTCTTGCCTGCTTTCGTAGAGTGTGTCCGAATGTTTCTTTTACGAAAAATGCTGCATGTCAAGTCCGAAAGATGCTCTCGTCCTTTCTTCTTTGAACTTCAGTAAGAGTTGCTATTTAGTTGGTCCCTCGTCATCATTAGCATCCAAAAATCATCCGCTGATCGTTCAAATAGGCCCGAATTTTCAATGCGGTAACCAACGGGGATAAATATATCCTTTGGAATGTGTCCTTTGATGACTCTGGGGACAGTAAACAGACTAGCTTGGGGAATTAGGTCAAACTTGAGCAGTTTCAGGTCAATCCAGTTTAAGTTCTGTCAGACCAATGTGAACATAGAATGATTTTTATCAAGCTTCCCAGGATTACTCTATAATTTCGGAAAAAAAGGTTGAATTAATTCAACAATTTACTAATTTCAACAGTGTCTGCTATAATTTGTCTGATATTTGTTTTTTGTTTTTTTTCTTTGGAAAAATAATAAATAAGTCACTGTTCCATCCCCCCACACTGAAAACAACACCATATTGTATTATTTTAAATGATTGCAGTCTACTTTCTTATTTTCGATACCATTACAAATATTTGAAATAAGTTTTATTTGTTTTTTTTTTTTAATTCAAACAGCCGATTCACCCGAAATTTCTAAATGTTTATTTAGGAAATTATGCAACTGAGATTTGACACTTTATTACACACAAAAAGAATATACAAGATTATGTTTTTCTTTTTAATTCTCCCGAGGACCCCTAACAGTTGATCAAAGTGGATCGCCGGCGTTTTCCTAACTTCTTCTCAAAATTGTCACAGAAATGCTGCAACTTCGCGGCATTTTTGACGTCACTAATGCTGCATTAATGACATAATAAATTCTAGTCCGAACTGAAAATGCTACGAAAAATGCTGCATTACGCAGATTAGTGGAGCAACTTTACGAACTTTGCGAACGACTTTACGAACGCCGTCCTTCAGCGTGCCTCCTGCACTTACTGTTCTGCGATGAGCAACGGCGAAGACGGAAGTAGACGGGTATCAACTTAAAGCTAGAGCTAGTACCTCCAGCTCCGCTCAGTTTTCTCGGGTTCCGGGTATCCATAGTCGTTGCAACGGACCAAAGACGGAGGTTCTATCTGATTATTTGTTTTTGATTCTAGCGTTTCAATCCTACATCGGATTTTAACCCTCCGAAGTCGGAATAAAAATTTCAGAATTTGGTGAAAACGATGCAGGAGAGAAGACGACCAGGGTCGGGTGTTCACGGACTGCCCGGATTTTCGGCACCATTATTAATCCCATACGGAAAAGTTGATATTTTTCAACGTGATGATGAAAGTGCAGAAATCCGGCTGGGGAAATCTGATCGTCTGTTCGCATCATAAATGGGCTGTTGTATCATCTTATCTTTATTTGTTTGGACGTGGGAGCTGGAATATGCGAATGAGTCAACGGACCTGATTCGTTTGCATTTTCTTTGTTGTTTTTTTCTTTCACGAATAGTTGCAGCGCAAGTCCCGAGGACTTATAAATTATTGCTGCAAAGCGAATTAATTTTCTTCGTTATTGTTTATTTAAGAATAAAAAAATGTATCTACCTAGCCTACTATATGACGTGATTTGACAAAATTTAGTTTCATAATTTCCATGAGTTGCCGGTTGTGTATTTAGTAGCCTATATTTGTTTGACTAACCAACTTTAAAACAGGAATAAAAATAGAAAAATGTTTACGCGAATAAAAGTTACAATAGTAGTTCCACATTGCGCAGCTTTAATTTGTAGCCAACTTTAATAGTCCCTATGGATGAACCACACCCTATACTTGTGGGCGACGCCACATTGCTGATCATGGTTGCCAAAGCTAGGCGCAAATAAATCACCCATTCTTTAAACAAAATCCATAAGATTCATCAACACACTTTATCGTGAGTTTACGCAGTGCGTAAATCCGATCGTATCTTATGGTACGTTTACACACTGCGTAAATCCGAGCGTATTTTACGCTTGTATTTGGGCTTGAAAAGATCTCTGGCAATACGGAGGTATTTGAGAAATCGGTCCGTTTTGTATATGGATACGTCCTTATTTCTAAAGATCTTTTTAAGCCCAAATGCGTGCGTCAAAATACGCTCGGATTTTACGCAGTGTGTAAGCCCACCATTACGCAGGTATTTTGGCTTGAAAAGACCTTCAGCAATACGGACGTATTTGAGAATCTGTCTGTTTTGATATAAAAACGTCCGTATTGCTGGAGATCTCTTACGCCCAAATACGTGCGTAAAATACGCCTCGGAACTGAAAGTAGGCTCGGATTGTACGCAGTGTGTAACTCGCCATAAGCAAGATCTGGCGATTTTGGGGAATCTGAGGATTTGTACGTGGAAACCACCAGGATTGAGTAATTTACTGATACGCACGTAATATAGGACGTGTTCAAATACCCAACCGTGGCAACCCTGTTACCAAAAAAGGCCTCCCGCTTTGCTGTCATGCAGACGACGTCGATATTGGGTTCTGGCGGACTTTAAACCCGCCAGGATTTCTTGCACCATCGTCACTTCCATACTGAAAGAAATTACAGAATATACGGCCGGGAAAACCTGATCGTCTTTTCGCACTCTCAAATATGGACAAAGCCGCAGTCAAGCTACGTGCACAAATAGTCCGCTGAAATTTGTGTGCGGGATTCACGTCACTATACCTGCATACGATGCCTCAAAGTTCCGGAGTGATGAAGGAAATACTCTATATGACAAAGTCCAAAACACGCCAGTGATCCTCAGGAAGAAGGAGTAAACGTCTCCGTAACAACTCAAACTCAACAACTAAAACCCTGTGCCAACCAATCACGCCGATCTTTGGGAGAGGCTATGATACTGCTTCCGGCTCCTCCGCTAGGTACCCGGCGATTTTGCATCGGAAAGGAGAGTTAGTCATCAAGAGTATTCGCATCCGACAGCGAAGTCGGGCTGTGTGCACTGTGCACATACCTTTGTTCCTGGCAGACGGCTTGAACATACCCTAAACACATGAACGTCGGGATATTGCTGAGTCATGAATATCTTTTTGCTTCTAAGAATATAAGTCTTACAAAAGTTTTATTTGTTGTTTGTTTGGTTAAAAAAAAAACTACCTACCTACGTATCGAAAAAGGTCAACCGGCTAAAATGCTAAAGATTATTGTTATTTTAGATTTCGGAACCGCAACAGAGCGAATCTGCCTCCTATCTTCGCCATCTGATAGCCTCGGACGTTGTACGGAAGCTGTTCGGAAGGACAAAAAGGTTTTCATGTGCACTTGCCGCGGGGATCTCTGCAATGGCTCAACTGCCAAACTTAGTAGCTTGTTCTTAATAGGCGCGTTGGCTTTCTGGGTTCTTTGGTAATGTTACATAACGTGTGTCTATTTTGTATATATCAATTTATTAAGGATAAACAGATTTATTTTCTATCCATACAGAATCCTCGCAGTGTCGCAGAAATCTCTGACTTTCAGTGCGGCGTCATCGTCTTGAGACGAGAAAAGCTTTGCAAGCAAATCCTAGGTTGCATAGAGAATTGCACCCTATCCGACGAAAACGGATATTCCTACACCATCATCAGGGGAGCATACCAAGATAATTAGCAGTGGGAGGTTCAGGACTTTCTACTTTGAAACTAAGTTATCGGCGTTCAGTCATCATTCTCAGCCAGGGACTTGCTGGAAATGTTAATTGGACTATTCCTTCAATATAAGGTCTCAAGCCAAGCTGACTATTCACTGCAAACAAAAATACAAAAACGTGATTCTTGGGTTTTTTTACTGATCAGCTAGTTATCCCTCTAAGATGATGTGCGAGGGATTAATCTATTTCGGATATTCGGTTGCACTTTCGGTCAACCGTCCTCAGTGAAAAACAAAGTAAATCATAATAAACAACCGCAATACCAACAAGAAAACGATGCAGAGCCAACAAACCATACAACGACAGGTAACTAAAACCAGAAGAACGATGCGGACTGAACGACATGCAAATAAAAGTAAAATAACGAAATAAAATGTGCGTGTTAAAAGTGTATATGTACAAATCTGTGATGTATTTTACAATTTTGCGTTCTGAGTATATTTACAATTTACTGATTTTTTTTACAATTATCCGCTAGGGACAGAGCAGAAGCTTTCACCCATAAATCGGCCAATCCCTAAAATCCGTCACATCACTAACTGTCAAACACTTCAAATAAACTCTTCCGCAGAACTTGCCTACCGGAAGTGCAACCGAAATATCCGAAATTTGATTTATCCCTCACACATCATCTTAGAGGGATAACTAGCTGATCAAGAAAAAAGAAAAAAACAAAAATCACGTTTTTCTACTTTTGTTCGCTATTCCTTGATTGTATAATTCCATTTTTGCAAAAGAGTTTCCATGGAAGTGAGACCTTGAAGGCTTCAAAGTTTGAAAACAAAAACGGAGTCTCGAATCCTATTGGTCGGTTATGTCGCGTCATCCAAACCAACCAATTTGAAGCAGGATTCGTTTTTGTAGTGAATATTTGAAGCCTCCAATCTCTCATTTCTTTTCTACAAAGCTGTGACTATACAATTTAGAAAAAGGCAGCGAAATATTTCCAGTTATCTAAAAGCTCAGAATAGTTATCAAACATGGATAACTCAGTCTCAAAGTCGAAAGTCCTATACTTCACAATGTTAAATTACTCTTTTTCTACTCCTATCCGTTTTCGCTGGCTAGGCTGCAATCTCTCTATTCCACGGACTTACTATCTCTTTCGATCATCAAAATTGTTATTATTTTCGTTCCACAGTCATGGATGATAAGAAAATTAGCTCCTCCCTCTTATCATTTCGTTCCCCGAGATTTTCGATCGTTACAATTTACTTGATGGTCGGGAGGATCTTAAGATAATAACTATCTACTCAGCGGAAATTCCCGTCATGATTGTCTGTCTTTGCTGTTATTCTTTTGATTCCAATATACAATAAATAGCTAATTATAGCCTTTTATCATCATAACTTATAGTAACTTCCGCCGAACCCAACCTGAATTCCAAACTCGCTAGGGTCACGTCCCCAGGGCCGTCGCCACCGGGGGGGGGGGGGGGGGCGCCGCCCCCCTATGTTCTCGGCCAGTCGGTACAAAATAACCGAGTCGGCGCGAAGCGCCACGGTTTTTCGTCAAAACAGTCGTTTTTTTCTGAAAATCAGTCGATTTTTTCGAAACTGTCGTTTTTTTCTTGAAAACAGTCGTTTCTTCTGCAAAAACAGTCGGTAAAATTACCAGCCAGTCGGTAAATTCCTTGCCCCCCCCCCAAACATTTTGGCTAGTAACGCCTCTGCACGTCCTTGCCACGATCCGCCAGAAAGCAGACTTTCTTGACACAAAACGGACAACCCAGCCCGGCAAAACATAGCGCAAAATTTGTCACTACGCAGAAATCTGTCACAACACCTGTCACCAGGCAGACCTGACAAGGCTGGTCAGCAGGGGCGCCAGTTGTAGAGGGCATACCCTCCCCCTGGATATCAGAATCTTCCTACTCGGTGATATTTTTTGGCGCTAAATAGGTTTCAAAGGCCAAAATGCAAAGCAATTACTTTACATTTTAAGGTATATTCGAAAACTACTTAAATGTACCCCAAAAAGAGCAATTAAATTTTGAGTCTGTGTAATAAACCTGGGACTGGGAGCCAAAACTGATATTTGCCCCCCCCCCCCCCGAGTTTTACTGAAGTGGCTCCACTTCCGGCCAGAAACGAGTCCAGATAAAGACAAACGTGAATGCTCATTGCGTTTGTATCGTTTCATGCAGAGATTCAATGGTTCTGCCTTGTTACGGGTCTGCATATTTCGGAACCCGAGCAGTCTGGCTCATGACCGAAGTAAGAAGCGTGAAAGCCTTTACCGGCATTATATTTACTTACTTACGACCGGTATATCTTACGACGAGTGCCCAGCAGTCTGGCTTGTGACCGGTCTGCTTTGAGACGGGTGGTCCTTTGTCATTACGAGACTATCAAGTTCTAGCTCGTGACGGTTCTGCGTTGTGTCAGACCCCAGCGGTCTCCCTGTTACGGGTCTGTGTTGTTTCGGGTCTACATTGTGACGGTTCTTGGTTTGTCGAGCGTTCGGAATTTCAACCACCCGAAATCAGCTTACAGCCGATCTATGTTGTTTCAGGTCCGCGCTGAATGTGATTTTGAAAATACTCTACATGATTAAGTCCAAAACACGCCAGTGATCCTCAGGAAGAAGGAGTAATCGTCTCCGTAACGACTCAAACTCAACGACTCAAATCCTGTGTCAACCAATCACGGCGATCTTTGGGAGCAGATGTGACGCCACTTCTGCCTTTCTTCCGCTAGGTACCCGGAGAGGCCGGAGATTTTGCATCGGCAAGGAGAGATCGTCATCAAGAGTATTGCGACAAGTTTGCGTTTTCATAGGGTCTGTGCATTAGCATCGCCCGGCCACAGTGACCTGTTTCGTTTGGTCTCTGGGGGCCAATCAAATACAACAGGTCACTTACTGTGTCAATCTGATCGCAATCTTTACAGAGGTCATTAAGGAAAAGTTCGCAGTTTTGAACTTGGCAGGAATTACATAATTTCCTTATGACCTTTATACCTCGGGAAGAAAGTGGGCTACATATCATTTGAAAACTTTTCATCAGACACCGGAAAATTTGTATCGCCATTAAGTCGGAAAAATCTGTCTAAAAAACGCCTTATATGGCAGCTATTCCCGTCGGAATTGTAACGTCACTCCGCGTTGTTATTATTTCCGTTCCAGAGAGGGTATTAACTACCACAATACAGAGCTGGCCCCTCCTTTTATCATCATAGGCGTATTCTCGCCGTTCCCCGAGAACTCCACTTGAGGAGTCCCCGCGTTTTTGTTTGTCCCGGGGACTCGCTCCCCGTATTGTCACGAGTCCCCACGGACGGAGAATTCCCCGATTAAAATTCCCCCATCATCAAAAAGGACTCCCTTTCAGCTTCGAAGGGGAATCAGTTTTGCTGGTGTTGGTGAAATGTAAAATTAATAAAAAAGGATCACAAGAAACAAAACCAAAAATAACAGTCAATTGTATATTTTTTTTTCGAACAAAATCCATTTGGGAAGCATTCCCCGTGTTCTCGCTGTTTCTGTACGTGGAGTCCGCGTGGAGCTAGTGACTCTCTCTGTCCTCGCCCTTCCCTTCGATTCCCCGAGGAGTCCTCGGGAACGGCGAGAATACGCCTCAGAACTTGTAACAACTCGGTGGAATGCAACCTATCACCTAACAATTATTTGTTTGCAACTCGTTAGCCACATCAGAATCGTAGATATCCGTACGACTGAGAGCGTTCTGCGTATCTGTACGAATGCCTTTCCAATTCGCGGCTTATCTAGTCGGAATTCCATATAGGTAGCAGAGAACTGGAAGGTAATCGAACAAATACGTAGAACGCTCCCATTCGTACGGATATCTACGATTCCGATGTGGCTAATACGCTATTTGGCAAGTTCGCATTAGACAAGCTTATGAACTTGAACAGTACAAGGTAATAGAAAGTTACTAACTGTGAATAACTGTGATAACCTTTTATTAAAACTCGCAACCGGACAGAAAAGAAAAGATGAAAGATTATCTATCGTTATAGACACCGCTTCGCTACACTTTTTCTGGTGGTGTTCCACCCCACTTACCGTAGCAACAACGCATGACGTCACGGTTTCTGGCTTCTTGGAGTTAAGGCTGGAAGCCATTTTTTCTACTTACGGCAAAATATCGCGCCACCAAGTTTTAACACGCTTGCTACGCTCCCGAGCATGGTAAACAAATAGTTACTATTTCGAGAAGGTTGCAACGGTCACAGTAGTAACTTTTCACGAGGCTGGACCGACAATAGTAACAAAAAGTTACTATAGTAAGAAGACTGGAACACACTCCCTGTGTCAAGCAGGTTTACTCTCCAGATTATACTGGTCCTTCTCTTAAAATCGTCATCAAATTTCGTCAAATCATATCCTAACCTAATGACGGTTCAGTCAGACGACCAAGATCTGGCAGTTGTGGACTGGAAGTCGAGCCAGGGTTTTCGGCGCAATCAGGAGTCAAGATTTATTCACTTTATGACGGAAGTGCAGGAAATCCGACCGGAAATCCGCCTGTCTGAACCGATGCCACTTTTACCGAGGAAAGTTCATCAGGTTTTTGCGGCCGAATTTTCTGTATTTTCATATAAAGTAGTAACAATCTCAACTTTTCCGTACGGAACTGGTAGTGGTTTGGAAAACCCTTGTAGGAATTCCAGTCCAGACCCTGGGCAAGTGTCCGTAAATTTCCAATGTGAAAAAATAAATTTCCGGTGAAAGGATAAACAATCCGACCGGGAAACTTGATCGTCTGTCCGTACAATTATTAATACTAATCGGCCACGCCTTTCAGGCAGAAGATTTCAATTTCAAACCGCGAATAATACTCCAGCAATATTAGTAATAGTACCGACAAAATAGTACGGGAAGCAGCAAGGAAAATTCCTAAAGTTGGGCAATGTTATTTCAAAAGAGCCTTGATTTCATCTTTTTCTGCACAGTCGACGTAGCTAGTTCCATCCGGCGCCACGCCGTTCTTTGAAGCTCCCTACAAAACGATGCAGTACTGAATAGAGCGAATGAATATTATGCTAAAATAATACTAAACACTCAATAATAATTAATCCTTAATCTCCCTTAAAGGGATCCTCTTATTTATTCTGCCTTTTACATTATCCGTAGCTCCCACATGGAGCTATAAGACTGAGGACCCCCCCCCCCCCCCATTGTTTCGTTTTGAACCTACGCCTTTTTTGCGCGTTTTCGATCGCACCAAGTTTGCAAGTCACGCAGTGTAAATTTCGCCAAAAGCTTCAAGTCCGCCGATTACTCTTTTAAAAATACGGTTATGAAACTTCAAAATTATATTTCTCATTCTGCAAGAGCTGGTCGGCCAAAAGGCCTTTCTTGCGTTTTAGACTATTTTTTTTTTGCTTTGTATTCCCGCTTTCAACCACGGAGCGAACGGTTTTCAAATATTTTGCGTCCAACCTCCAATTCGGAGAGCGGGGATTTGGATCGAGTAGACACGTTCAAACAAGAAAATCGCTAATTTCACGGTGCAGCTACTCGTATTTTCGAGAAACGACATTTCTGAACCTTTTTATCACGAAAAGATCATTTCTAGTAAGAGTTGTACTTTAATCCAAGAACCATGTTCAACAGATGTTCAATGACAAGGCATTGTTCAAGTGGTGTAATTCTCTTTTCCTTGGGGCGCGGTGTAATAGAGTGTACAGGGAGAAAAGACCCGGGTTCTACTCTGGCTTATGCAGATCCAATCAGATTACTTGGTTGGTACGGCCAGCGGGCTGAAAAAAAGAGCGGCGTCGCCAGGGTTGCCACTTAAGTTCTATATTGCTGGAAGCTGAATTAACAACTTTTCTTCAAAATAACGCATTTTGTTCTGTTACGACTGCTTATTGTTAGTTCGAGGACCAATGCTGTCCATCCGTTAATTTAGTAGTTTTTTACAATTTGATAGGCTTCAAATTGTACTCGTGTACTTCTAAGTACTACCAAGAACACTTTTTCTGATCTTTAGAAGCTCGAAAAATTGTATCAGTATGGAACCGAACGTTGCATTGATAAGAACCTTTTACTTGATTTTAACAAGGGTGTGTATTAAGACGTAAACATCATGTATAGGGCTATGCAGCTTGTTACGCCTATTTGAACAATGCTTGAGGCGCGCCTGCACGAATGTGAGGATTCATCCTTCATGGCCTCCTAATCTGCTGACTTTTAGAAGTCTTACTAGTTGCGCGCACTTTTACCATCTTGATTTTAGAAGTATTGCTAGTGGCATTTTTACCATTCTCTATCTCAATCTTTTCATATTTGCTAGTCTTGAACTTGTTCATGAAAATAATCCTAATTCTCACCTCGCTACCATACTGTTTGTATACCTAGGCTACGTAACTCTAACAATCTCCTAAAACAACCTAGCTGATCACTTATCTGTCTCCATTTTCCCTCCTTTCTTACAACCCCACAACTCAAACCCATAATACATTGCTGCAACTACTTTACTTCTAAACATCTCCTTATGAATTTCAATATTCGAAATATCCACCAATTGCAATTTTTATCTGGATTTGATTTTTAGTTTCATGCGTTTGAAATTACCGCAAAAAAAAAACACAGACAAAACGGCATTTCTGCGAGTTTCAACTTGTCGGTCGAGTATGTGGCACATGCTTCTATTTCAGTGACGATGATTCAAGAAATGTGCGGGGCACGTATATTCCGCGAAAAAAAGCCTTTGACATGTTTCAGATCTTTTGATCTAATTCACCTGCTGGCACAAGTTAAGCAAAATTTGTGAACATTTTACAACAAGATGATGCCAGGTCGTTAGAGGAGTGTGCCGTCAAATTGCCGATTTCGTTTAACTGAAAGTTCTGCCAAACACCCAAGGAGAAATCACACAAGAACAGTAAGGCGGTATCGCATTTCTTTATTACTTTCAACCAGAAAAGCCCATCCTAACCCTTTGGCTACCCTTGGTGTTCCGGAAGATAACAAGACCAAAGGTTTCGATGGGATCCCAAAAGTCTAATATTTGATCCAGACAATTGGGTCTTGTCTTCGCCACATCCAGTCTTCGCCAGGCTAATCATCAGAGAAAACCAAGTTCAGATATACCTCTGTAAGCCATATCTATTTTGAAGATACTGACCGAAACTTCCTGCTTTACTTGTGCCAAATTTTCGGTTTCGCCCCAATTCCGAGCGAGCTACTAGTCCAGCAAAAAAAAGAAGAAGAAAATTCAGAAACGAATCAAGCGGATCTCTATATCCCTATAAAGAACATCTAATCAACTTTAAATAAAACTTTGACTTAAAAAAAATTCCGGTTAAAACCGGATTCCGGACTAATTATATTTCCGGGTAAAAAATGATTGTCATATACACACTCGGCGTCTCTTCTTACCCCTAAATCTGTCATCTAATCAACTTCAGATAAAAGTTTCGCTTTTACCAAACTTTCCGGTTTTGGCCGGATTCCTGGCGAAGTCGTTGTCCGGTGAGAAAATGGTTTTCACCATCGTTTTCAGAATGTCTTCTTACCCTCAAATCGAACATTTAATCAACTTCAAATGAAACTTTTACTTTTAACCAACTTTCCGGTTTTTGCCGGATTCCGGACGAACTACTTGTCCGACAAGAAAATGGTTTTCACCATCGTACTCAGCATGTCTTTTTACCCCATAATCGACTATCACATTAGCTGTTTAAAAATATTTTGTTCCCTTAATCTGAAACCCCTCCCCCACCCTCAAATATAGGCTACAGAGCCCATCTTCGAACTTGACCTGTACTCTGACCCAAAGGATCCTCCCACCAAGTTTCATCAAAATATCTCAATCCCCTCGAGAGTTATCGTGCGGACAGACGGACAGACAGACGGAGAAACTTTTGCGATGTAATAGGTATCCCTCCACTTACGTTTTGGGATCCCAAAAACCCTTCGCGTCTGAACAATAGTTGCGTTTTTCATCTCGATTCTCCTCTCAATCCCCTATTTCGCGTTTTATGGCTACTGAGATAAAGCCAATTCTCCTTTTATTGCATTTTTGTCAGAATCGATAACGGGGAAAGCTTCGCGATTCTGCAGAATCGAGAAGTTACTTCGACAGTCAATCCTTCTTCTGCGTTCTCCTTCCTGATTGGTCAACGAAGGGCGGATGTTGAACCCGTATAAACAGGTTTTAACGGGTCTGGAAAAATTAGTGTTTTTGTTAAAAGCGATAATGGAGAATTGAGAAGAGCAAAAAATGGTAACTTGGACGAAAATCGAGGATTGAGAATTGAGAACGGAGAAACAGATCAAAAACGCAACTAATTTGATACCTTTAATTTGGTTAAGAGGAAAGCCCTTTGAAAGCTGAGCCGGCTGAGATACAGCCGACAAATAGGATAGAGCTCATTGCCACTGGCAGAAGCGTTACGTACGGGGGGGGGGGGGGGGGGGGCACCCTCCGATGCTGTCGGCCAGTCGGTAAAACGAATCGGCGCGGTTTTCCGTAAAAACAAATGATTTTTCGTCAAAACTGTAGTTTTTTTCCTAAAAGCAATCCGTTTTTTGAAAAATCAGTCTATTTTTCGTCAAAACTGTCGTTTTTCTGCAAAAAAAAGTCAGTAAAAATGACCAGCCAGTCGGTAAATACCTTGCCCCCCCCCCAATTCTTTGTTTTGGCTAGTAACACCCCTGGCCACAGGTGAATTATTCCTCCTAATGGTTACCATCTGAACTGCTCTTAACGCTGAAGCACAGCTGGATCTCAAAGACCCTTATCACCATAGCTTTTTGGGATCCCAAAACGTAAGTGGAGGGATACCTATGACATCGCAAAAGTTGTCCGTCTGTCCGTCCGTCCGTCCTTCCGTCCGACCGTCCGGAATCCGGCCAAAACCGGAAAGTTTGTTAAAAGTAAAAGTTTTATTTGAAGTTGATTAGATGTTCGATTTAGAAGTAGGAAGACATGCTGAAGACGATGGTGAAAACCATTTTCTCGACGGACAAGTAGTTCGCCCGGAATCCGGCCCAAACCGGAAAGTTTGTTAAAATTAAAAGTTTTATTTGGAGTTGATCAGATGTCCGATTTAGGGCAAGAAGACATGCTGAAATTTTATGTGAAAACAATTTTCTACCCGGACATGTAGTTCGCCCGGAATCCGGCCCAAACCGGAAAATTGTTAGAAGTTAAAGTTTTATTTCTAGCTGATTAGATAGCCAATTTAGGGGTAAGAAGAGACGCTGAATCCGTGTGTGACAATCATATTTTACCCGGACATATAGTTCGGCCGGACAATTAGTTCTAGATTTCGGCCGAAACCGGGAAATTGGCAGAAGTGGCAGGAACTTTTCGTCAAAACAGATATGACTTATACGGGTAAACACACATGCTGAATCCATATCTGAACTTGGTTTTCTCAGATGATTAGCTATTTGGCCTTAATCTGTTTCTGAATTTTAATTGTAAGAATGTTCAAGGATTCTGGCGATGACTGGATCTGGCTAAGACAAGACCCAGTTGTCAGGATCAGATATTGAATTTTTGGGATCCCATCGAAAGCTTTGGTATTGTTGTTAAAGAGTCGTGGATTCGAGACTCGAACATAAGATATTTTGCAAATATCATAATAAAAAACAAAACTGTAGAGGGCAATTACTTATTTTTTGCGTTATATTATTTTTTTTTTCGAGGGAGAGAGTTTATTCAACGGATAATAATACATGCTACATTCGGGCCACCCCGGAAAGCACTGGCCTCTCCTCTAACAGAAACATTAAAACTGATACATACCTTTTATTATTATCATTATTATATTGTTATTAAATTTTTTCCTCTCCAAAATAACGACGGAACATTAAAACAAATAGACGAAGTCCAGGCTACACCTTCCACACTCTCTTTATGCATTCCATTCACGGGTAAAACAATCAAACCAATAAATACCTTTTTCAGCAGCAGACTAACACACTGTGTGTGGCCTTCCCAAATGGCAGCAAGTAAAGCAGTGATTCCGTGTTTATCCTTGGCCTAGAGGAGATGAAACGATTAAAAGTTTTACAGTCCGCAGAACTAAAACTGGTCAGATTTCCTTAAGGTTCCCACCGTCGTAATGCCATTTCCTTCTAGTGGTCTAGGCTATGCTCAAATTATCTATCCTATTCCGGATAATGTGTTCCTCAGATCAAAATAACACTAGAGAGTAGAGCCAAGACCCATGCTTTCCATGAAATAGAGAAGGAACTTACTCGTAGTGCCGCCCGTTACGCTAGGGATATTCAAAGCGAGGCAAACTGGAAGGTTTGGAAAATTTCTAGTACAGCTAAGATGCGGTTTACCAAGAAACAAATAAGCCACTAGAACCTCCGTCTTTGGTCCCCATGCACCGACTATGAATACCCCGACAAAACTGAGCTAGCGCTATTGCTGAGCTTTCAGTTGACACCCGTCTACTTCCCTCTTCGCCGCTGCGCAAATCAGATGAAAAGAACGTAGCAGGCGTGCATGACCCACCTCTCCATCGCGTCACTCACACGCGTCACGCTGGTAGACAACCAAATTGTCTCTTACTCTCGACATTTCTTTCCCGGGGTCTACTGCGATGTACATTTGTTTTCCGGGGCACTTGTAAGGGTAGTTAGCATGTTCATCAGATGGGGTTTGCGCTCTTCACCGAGATCCCTTTCATCTTAAGACTGGCTGTCATAGTTAATTTGGAAAGGTTGTTCCATTCGTTGACGAATGTTCAGAGTATAAGTTGTCTTGCGATTGGTGCCATCGTGATTTATTAAGTACCACCCAAACTGGATAACTCGTTTGAAAGTTATACAATCTAGTCAGGTCCCTAATACAGACCTTAAGCGGAACATCCAAGACGTGTGCTCGTGTAGTTTGTCAAGTTCCAGAATTAAGCATGTCACAAGATTTCCAGGATTACTCCAGCTCTCCCAACAGTGCCCGGATCCGGTCCGGTTCTAAAAATGATGTATATCGCTTACGCTTGTTCGTCTTGCTATATTTCTCATCCCGATACCTCAACTCTAAGCGTGCCACGAAATTTCCAGTGATTCTCTTCCAACTCGTTAATTGTTGTCTAATCCGTTGGTTCAGTTTGTCTGGTGTCAATTGTTTTAAGCCTTTGAGACCCTGATCTACTGAAAAGCTTCGGGGCCAGTGTATGGTTTTCCCCCAATTTTCCAGGCAATTTTTCCTGTAGGTGCACAAAATAGGACTGTGCGGTTAAGATCAACACTTTAAGGTGGTCAGGATTCATTTTTAATCTAAATCATTGAGGTACAAATGATCATGGGAGGTACATATAATTCAATCCGATCGCTCCAGTCTAAGCGTGTCACGATATTTCCAGTCCCGCTTACGACCTCCCCCCCCCCCCCCCGACAGTTGTCGCATTCGCTCTGTATCACCAAATAGAACACCTGTGACATGTCCTCGAAAGTTGTGCATGACACAAGATTCTGAATTTCTTTCCCTCCACTCCCACCAAGATAGTCTGATCGGGGAGATGAATTTTTCCAAGTTACTCTGGTCGGGTCCCTGATTCGCCTGCCAAGTATCATCGTCCTCGCCCGTCTGGAAGTACCCTAACTCGCGATTACCGGAATTCCGAGGAAACCCCCTTCAACTCTCCCCACGGTGCACTGAACCGGTTATGTTCCGTCAATTATGTGTCTAAGAGTTATGCTTGTTCTTTCCACCGTTCCATCCCGACGGTTTGGATTTAGTTAGAGTGTGTTGGGTCCAGTTCCTTGGTGTAGCAGTCTTGAACTGGAGATGAGGCAGTGTTTCACTTCTATTTTTGCTCAGAACGTCACAATTACCGAAATATCGGCATGATATTGTACAAAAAACTGATCCAAATCATCAATCTAGACCATCTGATATCTTTTTTTTTTTTTTTTTTAGTCTTGGGGGTGGGGGGTGGGTGGTTTGGAACTAAAGTTGTGGATTTTTTCCAGGGGGTGGGGGTCCCAAATCCAAAAAGTAAGTAAGTAAGTAATTTATTTATGACCCGCCATTTTGAAAAGGCGGAGTAAATGGATTTTGTACCCTATGGTCGGGGGTGGGTGGGTCCTTTTCTTGAAAGTTGACTGATTTTAGGCTAGATATCAGTAGATTTCATATCTGCGCCCCCCCCCCCCCTGACCACCACCTTAGACCATTCTAGCACATCACGAAAAACAACAATGCTTTAGCAACCGATTCTTACTTACGAGTCCTCTCCCCAGGATGGACATTAAACCAGACCTTTATAATTATCAAAAACCTCGGAAACGAAATAGGTTATACACAAAGTAGGAAAATTTGGAAACCCCTCATCGCCGAAGATGATTACGGTCCAACAGCCGAATAATAGGCTATCCCGTAACATAGAAAAAAAAGAATATCGGAAGTATAGGGACTACATTGACTTTGCAGCCAGTTGAACTTTTCCTTTTCAACCGCAGACATCATGACTGGTGGAAACTTGGAACATTATCTTACATAACCTAGTTGGTACTGTAAAGCTATTCGTACCTTTTCAGGATCAACATACCATAGATGCCACTCTGCTAATTATTGCGTTGTTTTACATTATCATTCGTATCTGTTGCGTTAACGCTTAATTCTGGGTTACAGTGATAAACCATCACCGTAGACCATTGTAGCATCTCATGAAAATAACAATGCTATAGCTACCGACAACATCAACCAAACTTTTCTTATCATCAAAAACACCGGGAATAAAATAGGTGAACAAACTAGGAAAAGTAGGAAACCCCTCATTGCCTAAGATGATTATAGTCTAACATCCGATTGTTACTTACAAGTCCCTGACATGTCTCGCAATTGGGTTCCGCCTATTCTTTGTTTGAGTGTGTACCCTATCACTAGAGTTGTCAACCTATCAAAGACTTAATTTTAAGTTACAGTGATAGACCATGGAGACTAATTTTCTTAGCCTCAGATTTAAAGAGATCAAAGAAAATGTGCACAATCTGCACAAGTTTCTAGCCCCTCATGAACCCCTTCTAGCAACTGATTCTTTCTTTCAAATTCATCTCCCCATACCAAATTGTTCTCACGATCGAATACACCGGAAACAAAGGATTAATAGGTACACCAACTACCAAAGTTGGTAACCCCTCATTGCCGAAGATGATAATGTTCTAACAGCCGATTGTTGCTTACAAGTCCCCTACATATCTCACGACTAGGATCGACCAATTTTTGGTTTCAGTGTGTACCTTACTACTGAAGTTGTCAACCCCTTTAAACTTTCAAACTGTTGTATCTCGTGAAGGAATTTTTGTACGAAAAAAACGATGACATGTACTTTGGTCAGCTCATCAACGGCTATCGATTTCCGTTGAAAAAAAAAATCTATCTGTATTAGTTCAAAAGTTGACTTTTTTGCCGTAGGCCAACTTTCTAATATCACCACTTAGAAAGAAGCAAAGTACAAGCTCTAAATTTCTTTAGCAACTGAGAGAACCTTTAAAGTTTAAGAGGCACATTTGATACCATTTCTCTATCGCAATCCCAAGTGCAAAAAAAAATGATAAACTCAGCTGAAGTCTCGAACAGAAATGGGTAGAAACAATAGATGGCAGCACTTTCGGACCCGTGGAAAAATGCCACTTTTTTTATTCTGCAAATTTCTCTATTTATAACTGAAAGACGATATATTGGCTGTGGGGCCTTCGGTTTGAAACTGGTCTCTGCCTGCTTGCTTGCTAGAACAGAGCTTTCCACTCGAAAGCAGAAACATGGTTTGATGAAACGAAAGCTTGGCTGCACAGCTTCAGATACTCCTCTCTGACATGGGCTACATAACTCCACTTCACTTCGCACACCGTAGGCTCTGGCTCGAGGACAAGCAAAAACCATCCTTTTTGGCCCCAGGCAAGAGTTCTACGGAGCTTTCCAAAATGTAATATCATACTCATCAATCCGGCCTAAGGTCCACACTTTCCGTAAAAACCGCAAAGGTTAGACCCTTGCCAGTTACCAAGAATAAGTTGAAATCGGCGGCATAGAAAAAAAAAAAAAAAAAACTAGGACAAAACCAAAGTGTTGCTCTCGCAACACAATTTCTCGTGTCATTTGTTTTTAAAGGCTCACTGAAAACTTATCGTCCGATTTCTCAACGCGAGCATACAGTTGCTGCACTCCGGTTCAAATTCCCCAGAAGAAGAAAAAAATTCAGCTCCTATGCATTATCTCGCGTACCGTAGTAACAAGAACAAATAATCTGATAGAACCTCCATCTCCCTATCTCTGTGATACGACCATGCAGAGTCGAATATATCCTGATACCCTACCCCATACAAACTAGCGGAGGAGGAGTTACGCAGAACATCATAATTGTTATCTCTACAAACACCTGTGTCGCGGTACAACTCCGCAGAAGAATTCGAACGCCGTCTGAGTCACCCTTTACAGCTGATTGGTTGTCTGCCATACTGACGTCCCTTGTGACGCTCTGAAGAGCGGGCTCTCCACGCCTGCAAGGCATCCTACGGTTTTTCACCTCGTATGAGCAACGGCGTAGGGGGAAGTAGACGGGTATCAACTCAAACCTCACAGCATGTACCTCTATCTCCGCTCAGTTTCATCGGGGTATCCATAGTCGCTGCATGTGACCAAAGACGGAGGTTCTATCAGACTATTCGTTCTTGGTAGTAATATTTCACTGTGAAAGCATATCATGAATTACGCGCAACCTGACTAGTTTTGCCAACAAACACTGTCTCTAATTGTTTTGTACAGTCCGTACCTCAGCTCAAAACAAACCAATCACAAAACACGCAAGAGGCGGGGCTTAATTGTGAAGAAGACTCCCATGGGAACATGGCTTTGGCTAGAGAGCAACAGCATGAAAACAACTGTGAAATGAAAATCGAAAATAGGCCGACTGGTGATGGCGCTTGTTATACGATGATGGAATAGTACCAGGTTTCAGTTTTGCTGTCAACTGCCAAAATATTCATGTGATGTTCCAGTGCTCGTAATTTACGCACTGTACAAGAACTTATAAAGCTAGGTTTAAATAAGCCACTGTAGTTTTTGCAAAAATGCTTTATTTTACTCTGTTAAGTGTAACGATCGACGTATTTAGTGTCAATTCAGCGCTACGAACTGTATCAACATTTGGGCTCGTTCAGGTTGTACTCAGACACACAAATAATCGTATATTCCAGGCGGAGAGCAAAGCACGGACACAGGAGTACCAATTACCTTCTTTAAAACATACCAAAAATAAGAACCCGTTCAAACTCACAACAAAACATAAATAACTGACAAGTAATAATGAATGGTAACTGACAAACAACTGAAACCGACAAGAGGGGCGAATCGAACAATAAAATAAAACAGAACAGATCCTGTTTTGCTGGAGAAGTATGGTATGCCAGGGCGATAACCAGACCTGATCATTCTCTCTTATCTGTTGTAAGTAGCACCCAACCCATCAGTAGGCTAGTCTGAACTAGATGATTGCGACCTAGTCTCAAACTGTTTCAGAGCAACATCCACAATCAATACGAAAAGCAATAAAAACTTACATCCACAGCTGCTCCTTTTGACAGTAAAAAGTCTAACACTTCTGCATGTCCATAATCAGCAGCATAGACCACCAGAGGCCGACCTTCAATCTTCTCATTAACATTCACTCCCTAGAAGATAATTCCTCGATGAGTGAATCCTCATTGATTTTGTACAAATTCAAAATCTTTTTATTAGAAGTAGCATACTGAAGAACAATTTGCTCCCAATGTGCAGGCTAATCTGTTGCTTTAGCTTAAATCTGGAATTACTCTCATCTTCCTTAGTTCCTTTTTAAGCCAGATTGGTCTTCCTCAAGGGTAAAGCTTTTCTAATAAATATTCCTTCATCCCAAAGTGACTTTGAAACATACATTCAAATAATGCATGTACAGGATGCGTCGGCTACGATCTGAAACTTGTTACAAATTTGAATACACCTACTGTACATCACCACATTACATTACAAAGTATCTCAAAGTAACCCAATGTAACCTAATGTAACCCAAAGTAACCCGATGTAACCGAATGCAGTATAACCAAAGTAACCCAATGTAACCAAAAGTAACCCCAAAGTAACCCAAAGTATCCTGAAATAAGTAAGTAACTCGTACACCCTGGTTCTTGGTGACCAACCCTGGGTTAAAATCAAGTGGCATGGATAAAATCAAATAACTGGTTAAAATCAAATTTTTAACTGCTACTATGTGATTTTGGTAGCACTCAGCTATTCCCAGACTGTCATACTTCTTTCAGGTATTAAAGAAACCTAGAAGAACTCAAACAAGCTTAATTAACTGATCCCAGCGATCTCGTATATAGAGTACTTCTTTATTCGAAAATAATCTGTAAAACGTCTTTGTTGCGTTTCTCAAAGAAAAAACTGTCTCACTGCACTGTTATCACTAAAACGAAATCAGCTTCGAATATGGCAGAAATAAATTAACCAACTCTACTGACTTAACCGACTCTACTGGACCCAGTCCTTCGCGACATCCTGCCCCCCCCCTAACTTTACAACAGAAAGGGAGAGGCCTCAAAGACAAGCTTCCGAGCCAGTCCCTACCCTTCAACCAGTGTTTTGCCGACACGTGAGATACAAGAATAGTTTTGTCCCCTCCTTTGTTTCCCTACGTAACAGAAATTACTAGGTTATTATTTACTCCCCGTTGTCTATTTCCCCAATCGTTACTTTTTATATTGTTTGTTCTCAGTATTTTATATGTAATTCGACCACTTTCTAGTATATGTCGATACATTTGGTTACTTTTTGGGATCCCAAAACTTAAGTGGGGGGATATCTATGACATCGCGAAAGTTGTCCGTCTGTCCGTCCGTCCGTCTGTAAGCACGATAACTCTCGAAGGGAATGAGATATTTTGATGAAACTTGGTGTGAGGATTTTTAGGTTATCGGACAAGTCAAGTTCGTAGATGGGCTTTGTAGCCCTACATTTAGGGGTGGGGGAGGGGGTTCAAATTAAGGGGCAAACAAAATATTTTGAAGCAGTTAATGTGATAGTCGATTATGGGGTAAGAAGGCATGCTGAACACGATGATGAAAGCTATTTTCTCGCCGGACGAATAATTCGTCCGGAATCCGGCGAAAACCGGAAAATTTGTTAAAAGTAAAAATTTTATTTGATATTGATTAGAGGTTCGATTTAGGGGTAAAAAGACTTGCTGAACACTTGTGTGAAAATCATTTTCTACCCGGACAAGTAGCTCGTCCGGAATCCGGTCAAAACCGGAAAATTTGTTAAAAGTAAAAGTTTTATTAGTAGTTGATTAGAAATCCGATCTAGAGGTCAGAATTGATGCTGAATCCATATATGATAATCATTTTTTACCCGGACATATAGTTCGCCCGGAATCCGGATGGAACCAGAAAATGTTTGTATAAATTAAATTTTTATTTGAAGTTCGAAATTGGGGAAAGAAGATACGCTGAATTCGTTTCTTAGCTTTCTTTTTTCACCGGACAAGTAGTTCCGGATTTCAGTCGAAACCGGAAAATTGGCAGAAGTAAGGCAGGAAGTTTTCGTCAAAATAAACACACATGCTGAATCCATATCTGAACTTGGTTTTCACAGATGATTAGCTATTTGGCCTTAATCTGTTTCTGAATTTTTATATTAAAAATTTTCAAGGAGTCTGGCGAAGACTGGACCTGGCAAAGACAAGACCTAATTGTCCAATATTGGACTTTTGGGATCCCATCGAAACCATAAATATTCTTTGAGTCCAAGCTGACTTGGAAACATTTATTCAAACAATGTTTACAACGGATACGTCAGCTACGATTCTTCATCAGCGATATTTCGGCCCTTCTTGGATTGACAGCCTAACGAGGACCCTTGCCAAGAAGGGCCGAAGTATCGCTGATGAAGAACATCGAAACCTTTGGTCTTGTTAATGTATGTTTGACTCTACCACCTGCTATTCGGCTAGTCCGTAATTGGTGTTGAAATAAAACAGAATTGAACTGAATTGAAATGTCCATTGAGTCTCATTAATCAAATTACACAGCAGACATTCAACTTCAATAGTAAAACAAAACGAAAACTTCCTCGTTAGTTCAGGGGTCTCCCACCCAACATGATGTCGTTAGCACTTTCCGAATCAGAGTCGGTAACCCCAATGGCTGAACCTGTAGAATGTTGTGCAAGCGATGAACCTGGTACCTAGTGCTCACCTGCACACACACTAGAAGGCTGATTTTTTTTTCTTGGTGGAACTGCCTTTGATTTCAAGGCTACGATAAGAGAACAATAGCTTTTCAGCGCTTCTCCATGCCGAGTCTGTTACGAAGGTCGGTATGTATAATCTTCAGGCTCGAACAGGCGTTCTAAACCTGCAGAACTAGATGGGCAGAGCTGGAGAACAAGCATTAGCTCTACAAGCTCCTGCTTGATTTTTGGATTAGATGTCATGGATTTCCAGAATGTGACTCGGGGAAACGGGTCACTTCTGCCCGCATACTGGATTCGAAGTAGAGAGAACTCGGTGTCTCGTGATCGTAACCATTCCCAGGCTTTTTCAAGGTGATCTTCTTTAAGTCGCTTGTCCTGATATTTGAGGTGAAAGAAGTTTGCCAATTAGTCCGGGAATCAACCCTGGTTGAAAAATAGTCGGAAAACAATGGAGAAACAGCAGTAAAGATTGATACGTAGAAAAGATCAGTGCGATTTGATTTTAGCCAGTTTTAACTGGCAAAAATTGGTTTTTATTAATAGAAGCCGATTAAAACCACCGGTATGGTAAAAATCAAATTTTAGCCGCCAAAAAGGGAACCCTGCTAAGAAGCCTTGAAACTGGAAAATAATACTGAAATCAGACTTCTGTGCAGTCGCAATCATCTCCTATCCAATTGAATGATGTCTTCTTACAAGGTTATGTTAGGATATTATACCTTAAACTGTCATCAGAACATGGATCTTTAGAGCTACATCACATCATTAGGTCATGAATTCATAGTAAAATGATGTGATGTACTTCTGGATTCCCACTTGTCAATAAGCAAAACCTATTGACCTAGGACCTAGATAGAAGAGTTGACAACTTCACAGAAGTTTCTTTTAACATCTTTGAGGCCAATTTCAATGATATTATTAAATTACATACAATACTGTCAGAAGTTTCATTACAGACTGCACATAACACTTTCAAGAATAACACCTTTTCACTTAGAAATAAAGTGTTATGACCAATTAAGTTTGCACTATTTCGTGCCTAGATCTCCAACAACACCTTCAATTGGTAAAAATACTAACGGGAATGAAAGAAACATAACATGTACATCCCAAAGTGTTATCTGTTGAAACCGTGCATCCTGCTCTTGTCGTTATGTAACTTCTGACAGTGTAGTGTTTTTACCTACTGAAGGTGTTGTTTGAGATCTGGGCACGAAATAGTATAAACTTAATTGGTCATAACACTTTTTTTCTAAGTGAAAAGGTGTTATTCTTGAAAGTGTTATGTGCAATCTGTTATGAAACTTCTGACAGTGAAGTAAACTGATGTAAAATCAGGTCAGCGACCCCTCCTCTGTTCCAATTATTTGCAAACTTCTAAAATATTTTTTTCTGTATGTTAAAAAATCGTTGAGCAAGGTAACTAGGAAGCATATACGGGGCAATTGATTGCCCAAATAGGATACTAATGGTTGGTAGAAGCTTCAGTTATGTATAGCAGATTCATTTTTTCCGGTCCCAATGTTGTCTATCACAAAGGGCAAATTTGGTATCAGGTGAGAATCAGATTAAGGTGACTTTGTATGAAATTAAAAATTCTTTCTATTTAATAATTAGAGAGACACTGAAGTCTTCAAGTTCAGTGACACTGTATGGGTTTACATGTTTGAAGAAATTTAGCGAAGAAGAATTTGTTTTTCCAACATTTAAACCCTGGCTTTACCACTATTTAGCAGCAATTTTGTCATGATTTATTAGTTCTTTTCTAAGCGGGACAGATATTTCTGAAGTGAAGGCTTTTTTGGAGATTTGATTTTGGTTAAAGGACCCCTTTTGCTTCTTCTGCCATCTTTATTATCCCTAGCTCCCTCATGAAATCCCATAAAACTATAAGGTTCTGAAATCCCCGCTTTTTGGTTGTTCTTTCGTTTTTTACTCACTGCTTTTTGATGCTTTTTTGGCCTAGCCGAGTTTTCCCTATCACAAAACTCAAACCTTGCAGAAGACTTAAGGATCCATGATAGCTCTTTCATGCATGTTTCATGCATAAGGATATGAGAAGACATGGCAGACCATCAGGTCATCTTCTGTTTTAAACTTCTGGGCACCACTGGGCATGAATTTTTCAAATATTTTGCATCTAGCTACTCTAGCCACCACTCCAGAAAGTGAAAACGCTATATAGAGTCGAGAAGTGCTAACAAGAAAATCTGTAGCTTTGCATCTAAAATAATTTATTTTTACAGTGGTATTCATGGGACATTTCATCTTGAAAGAATCATTTCTGGTAAGAATTGTGCATTAATTAAAGTTAAAGACAGGTTGTTTAAAGACAACTTTAAACATACATAAACTTCATACATACAGGACAACAAACAGTAAAGCCGCATGAAATATAGCAAGATTATACCTTCTGATTCACAATGTCCTTGACCTGGTCGATATCTCCATTCTTGATTCCCCAAACTAGGTCACCCATTTTAGTTTTCAAATAGTTTGCCCAAGAAAGGTGAAGCAAATGGTAACAACTCCGCACATGTCGTTCATCGATAAAATGCGCCAACCGCAGTGGGAGCTTACTAAACGAAGATGCCACTGGTCACCGCACTCTCTAGAGGCGTATTCTCGCCGTTCCCCGAGGACTCCACTTGAGGAGTCCCCGCGTTTTTGTTTGTCCCGGGGACTCACTCCCCGTATTCTCGCGAGTCCCCACGGACGGTGAATGCTCCGATTATCATCACCATCATCAAAAAGGACTCCCTTTCAAATTCGGAGGGGAATCAATTTTTGCTGTTGTAGGTGCTATGTAAAATTAATTAAAAAGAATCAGAATAAACAAAACCAAAAATAAAGTGGATCTAGACTAATTTTTTCAGCTGCATATTCATTTTTCGATCAAAATCCATTTTAGAAGCATTCCCCGTATTCTCGCTGTTTCTGTACGCGGAGTCCGCGTGGAGCGACTCCCTCTATTCTCGCCGTTCCCTTCGATTCCCCGAGGAGTCCTCGGGGAACGGCGAGAATACGCCTTAATTTCGTAAACTGCAAATTTTTTTTTCGAACGAAATCCATTTTAGAAGTATTCCCCGTGTTCTCGTTGTTTTCCTAGGCGGAGTCCGCGTGGAGTGACTCCGCGTACAGAAACAGCGAGAATACGGGGAATGCTTCTAAAATGGATTTTGATAGAAAAATGAATATGCAGCTGAAAAAATTAGTCTAGATCCACTTTATTTTTGGTTTTGTTTATTCTGATTCTTTTTAATTAATTTTACATAGCCCCTACAACAGCAAAAATTGATTCCCCTCCGAATTTGAAAGGGAGTCCTTTTTTATGATGGTGATGATAATCGGAGCATTCCCCGTCCGTGGGGACTCGCGAGAATACGGGGAGTGAGTCCCCGGGACAAACAAAAACGCGGGGACTCCTCAAGTGGAGTCCTCGGGGAACGGCGAGAATACGCCTTTAGTCTGGATCCACTCTATTTTCTTTATTCTGACTGTTTTTAATTAATTTTACATTGCACCAACACCAGCAAAAATTGATTCCCCTCTGAATCTGAAAAGGAGTCCTTTTTAATGATGGTGGTGATAATCGGGGCATTCCCCGTCCGTAGGGACTCGCGAGAATATGAGGCGTATTCTCGTCGTTCCCCGAGGACTCCTCGGGGAATCGAAGGCAACGGCGAGAATAGAGGGAGTCACTCCACGCGGACTCCGCGTACAGAAACAGCGAGAACACCTGGAATGCTTCCTAAATGGATTTTGTTCGAAAACAAAAATATGCAGTTGACGAAATTAGCCTGGATCCACTTTCTTTTTTGGTTTTGTTTATTCTGATTGTTTTTAATTAATTTTACATTGCACCAACACCAGCTAAAACTGATTCCCCTCCGAATCTGAAAGGGAGTCCTTTTTGATAATGGTGATGATAATTGGAGCATTCCCCGTCCGCGGGGACTCGCGAGAATACGGGGAGTGAGTCCCCGGGACAAACAAAAACGCGGGGACTCCTCAAGTGGAGTCCTCGGGGAGCGGCGAGAATACGCCTATGGGGATTGAGTCCCCGGGACAAACAAAAACGCGGGGACTCCTCAAGTGGAGTCCTCGGGGAACGGCGATGATACGCCTCAAGCCAAGTTGCCGATAGACGAACAGGTTCTCGTGGCCGGAATTTCTAGACGTTCACAAACGAAAATGGCGATTTTCAACTTTCCGTCTAGAATCGATAATGGTCCCGAAAACCCTCAAGCAGAATCAGAAGAAAGGTTTCCTTGACTGTCTGGTATAAAGTCCACCGCCCCCAGTCAGATTAAAGCTATCCATTAACAAGTTTACGACTCTAGTCACACGATTTCTAATCATCACATCAGACCCGTCTAGGCTAACTATAATATAACACTGGTTACTGACATAAGTTTTCAGCTTGCGCTTGTGGACGACTTCGAGCAACAACACCTACCAAAACTTCGCTAACCAGCATCATAACCTGGAGCTCCAGCTAACCAAGTAACTCCAAGTAACGATGCGCATTCAATGTTGTCTCCACTCCCGCTATGTATTTTTGGTCGTCAAATTCTCATTTTCACAGGATTTCTCTTCTACCCTGAAGCCACGCCGCTATAATTTCCCGTTTCGCAGGGACTGACTTGACGCATTCTTAGAAACTCCACGGACGGGGACTACTCCGATTATTATCATTACCATAAAAAGCGGACTACATTTCAGGTTTGGTGGAATACTCTTGATGACTCACTCTTCGCACTGATGCAGAATCGTCGTGTGCCTGGCGAAGAGCCAGAAACGTCACCGCAACAAACGTTGTTGATTGATTTACATAGAATTTGAATCATTTTTGAGGGTTTGTTTGGTTGACGTTTCTCGTTCTTCCAAAGGTTCACTGGCGTGCTTCGGACTTAAGTCATATAGACTAGAGCAGTGGTTCCCAACCTTTTCCGTATCGCATACCCCTAATTAAGGTTCAAAATGGTTGCGTACCCCTTTTTGAAGAATCACTGTTCTATTATTTTACTAAGAGCTGTCCAGATCGGAACACCAAAAAGACGTCATTTATTGTCATAAATGGTAAGCAATTAATGTGTAAAACTATATATAAATAAAAGGGATACTTGAGGCTGTCAATTTCATTCTCGTCCATAAACTGGTCAAGGATCAAAGAGACACTTGCGCTGTTTATTTGAAACTTCGTAAGCCAAAACTCTAATTTCTTGATGAAAGCAGACATTTTCAAATTCAGAGATTTGGGACCTTCGCGTACCCCTTACGAGGGTCTCACGTACCCCTTTGGGTACGCGTACCCCCAGTTGGGAACCACTGATATAGAGTGTTGCTTCGACATAGCTTTCATCAAAAATTTTGTCGTGGACAGATTGCAACTGGTTCGCCCTCATGAGTGTGAGTGAAGCTCTGACGACCAACCAGTAGCTGAAAATATACGTTCACTAGCAGCACGAACACTCGTCACTCCTCTCGGGACTCACTTTCTAGCCAAGGTGGCAATACAAGGATACAAGACCCGGGTCAGGAGTGTCAATAACTCAATCTGCAGACTTCGTTTGATTTTGTGCGGTAAATTCAATCAAATATCTGCGATACCTGACGGTATTATTGATTACTTTGTAATTTCTGAGTGACAGGCAACAACAATAAAAGGCATATCAGCCAAAAAATAAGGGCGGCGTGATCTTTGGAAATGGCCACGAGCTACCCCGAATCGCAATCGGTCTTTTTTCACCATGGGCAAGAGACCTATTTGGGCCATGCAGGATCAAACCTGAGAATACGGAAACAAATGACGTCAAAGGACTTTCTCAAGAACATTTTTTTTACTTTCTCAGTTTCCTTTTCTGTAGTTACGAACATGAACAAGACCAAAGGTTTCGATGGGATCGCACAAATTTACTGTTTGATCTTGTAGATAGGCCTTTCCGGGAAATTTAATTCTTTTACTTTTACCTATTAACATTTCTAGCCTACTTTTAAAATTTAGAAACAGATTAATGTCAATGGTTATTGAGAAAACCAAGTTCAGGTATGGACTGTGTGTTCACCCCTATACGTCATATCTACTTTGACGAATTGAGCGAAACTTCCTGCCTTACTTCTGAAAAATATCCGGCTGCTGCCAAATTCCGGGTGTACTACTTGGCCGTCAAAAAACTAAAGCTCAAAACGAATTCAGCACATTTACTTACCCCTATATTGGACCTCTAATCAACTAGAGATAAACTGTAACTTTTAACAAATTTTCAGGTTTTGGCCGGATTCCCGGCGAACTATTTGTCCAAGTAGAAATTGATTGTCATATATGGATTCAGCATGTTTTCTTATCCCTAAATAAAAAATTTAATCAAATTAAAAAAAAAACTTTTCAAGATTTTCGGGTTTCGGCCGGATTCCGAGCGGACTATATGTCCGGGTACAAATGATTGTCATATATGGATTCAGCATGTTTTCTTACCCGTGAATCAAACATTTAATCAACTTAAAATAACAAACTTTTACTTTTAACAAATTTTCCGGTTTTGGCCGGATTCCGGGCGAACTGCTTGTCCGGGTAGAAAACGCTTTTCATATACGGATTCAGCTTTTTTTCTTACTCCTAAATTGAACATTTAATCAACTTCAAATAAAACATTTACTCTTAACAAATTTTCCGGCTTTGGCCGGATTCGGGACGAACTGATTGTCCGGCGAGAAAATAAGTTTCAGATGGATTCAGCATGTCTCCTTAACCTAGATCGACTATTTCATTGACTTTTCGAAACGTTTTTTTTGGTCCTTTAATTTGAAAACTTCTCCCCCGCCCCTAAATATAGGGCTACAGGGCTCATCTACGAACTTCACCTGTACTTCGACCCAAAAAGTCCTCAGGCCAAGTTTGAATAAAATATCTCGACCCCTTCGAGAGTTATCGTGCTAACAGACGGACAACTTTTACGAAATCATAGGTATCCCGTCACTTACGTTTTGGGATCCCAAAAATCCGAGGCAGACGAACGCCACAATTTAATGAGCGACCATGAGCCCTCTAAGTGATTAGCTGCGAAATCCGTTGTTCTACGAACTACAGCTTTCACGTGCTGAGTACCTGAAGGGCGGGTATAAATCAGCCAACCGGAAACCAAAATGGTTCAAGCATTCGTGCCTATTATGCCGATGCAACCTAATTCCGTAACTGCATTCATTAATTCTTAAGCCTGGAAACCCAAATTTCATATTTTACATTCTAAGCCAGCTCACGATACCTCACCAATCTTTTCTCTTGTCACGATTCACTATTTCCATGCGCATTATGCTTCCGACGAGTGTTTGAGTATCATGATATTATGCGTAAAACCGGTTATCTGAATTTGCCGAGTTTTTGATAGAAGTCAATGTGCTTGGGAAAAGGCTTCAAACAGCCAAAGCCGTGGATAATTTTTTATAAGAAGAGCCTAGTTTTACAGAATTCAGACAGTTTTGAATATTGGAACATTAACAGTAAGTAGTGCGAGGTTGATGATCTTCTTTCGTGGATATTTTTCTTAACCTGGCGATTATTCATTTCTTGCTCGGGCAAATGGAATAAGTGGTCGTTTACTTAAAACACAAAATCCTCCTGTAAAATCTGAAGAACAAAATCACAAAGTAATTTTCGATACGAATACTACAACTGAAACCTCTCAAAAACTTCCGATTCGACTAAAGGCCCAAATCGACGAAAGGCCCAAATCCGACTAAAACTGAAAGCACTTGAAAAATTTCGCTCAGCCCAGTTCAATGTACAGGTGTTCACACGAGTAAGCTACTTAGATTCCAGGAAACTTCTTCTTCAATCTCCCGGCTGAAAAATAAAAGAAAAAATTATTCATAATTTTCAACACTCAACAGTTATCATCTTTAAAAGCTGCTTATTTTAAATATTGTAACCTTCTCCTTGGGTCCCTATTAGCGCCAGTTTTTAGTGCAGTGTTCCTTGGAGCAATCCACGTCTGCGAGCAGGGGCGTCACGACTGGGGGGGGGGGGACGCCCCCCCCCCCAATGCTGTCGGCCAGTCGGTAAAAAATAACCGAGTTGGCGCGAAGCACCACGATTTTTCGTCAAAACAGTTGATTTTTTTTAATGAAAATAGTCGGTTTTTCTGAAAATCAGTGGATTTTTCTGAAAATCAGTCGATTTTTTTCAAAACTGTCATTTTTTGCTGTTGAAAACAGTCGTTTTTTCTGCAGAAACAGTCGGTAAAAATTACCAGCCAGTCGGTAAATTCCTCGTCCCCCCCCCAAACATTTTGGTTAGTGACGCCTCTGACTGCGAGCGCTGTAGCAGCTTTCGGCTTTCGGTTTCCGGTTTTCACCGTATTTTGTGGAGCTCATAGCTCGTGAATCAGTGCAAGTATCAAGTTCAAACTTGGTACACTTGTAGGTATTGGGGTATGGTTGTGCCTATTAGGGGTCCCACCCCCCACAACCGCCCGGTTCAGGGGCAAATGAGCTCAGATTGCCCAGAGAATAACGTTCATAAGTTGACCAAACCTGGACATAGGACGATGAAAATCCTTGTACTTGTAGATCCTAGGGCTGGGAAATTACTTTCAAAATTTCACCTCCCCCACCCATCCCGTTCAAGGGCAACTGGGCCCAGATTGCCCAGGAGTAAAGTTCGTTACGCGTGACAGGAACCAACAGGTATCAAGTTGAAACTTGGTAGCTTTGTCAGCATTGGGGTCTCCCCATTGGTTCAGGGGCAATTGGGCCCAGATTGCCCATTTTCTTATTTTTTTTTTTATTTATTTATTTATTTATCACCCGTCATTTCAAACAGAAAATGGACGGAGTACAAAAACGAAAAGAAAAAAAAACAAAACAAAACAAAAGCAAAACGTAACACTTTCATATGAAACACACAAGAAATCGACAATTACAAACTGAGACTCTCTGACTGAGTAAAAACTGAACACCAGTACATACATATACACTTAAACTCTGAAAATTTTACTCCACGGGTGGGACTGGATTTTTGAGTTGTACTTGATAATCAGGTTAGAGATAGCAAGCTCAGGGTTTCTTATGTTATATATTTTCATCATTTTGGTGTTTCTTGTCCAAGGCGGGAGCCGAAGTAAGTATTTGGAGAATCTGAAGAAAGTGGAACGGAGTTTATTTTTTTTCACTAGCTGAGAATATTTGCCAGAAGGGAGCTAGGTAAAGAAATTGGGGTATTGCAACGGAGTTATAAAGGGAAGCTAGTATTTTTCGGTTGAAACGGGTTACATTCTTTACAAGTAGAGCATAGGAAGCGCATATTTTTCTTTCAAAATGTTCAGAAAGAAGCCGGCGGGTGTGTTTTAATGACGAGCCAATGGGGAGACCAAGGTAAACAATGCTCTCAACGGGTTTTACATTGATATCACCAAGAGCAATGGAGGGAACGGGACCTTTAGCTTTCCAATTAAATAGTACGACGTCTGACTTAGCCAAATTAAATTCAAGACCTTGATGAACGTATTCGTTTTGCATAATTTTAAAATTTTCTTCTACCCGTTTGATTGACCTGCTTAAATTAAAAATATCGTCGGCATAACATACGAGAGAAATGTCAATGGCTTGGAGAACACATGAACAAAGACATAAAGATTGCGCTTCTAGGACACTATTATTGAACAATGTTGGCGAGGAGATCGCCCCCTGACGAGTACCCTTACGAACTGGGACCGGACGACCGCAATGACAAGGGTGAGGTGACCGTGTTAAATTTTGAGGCAGCTTAAGCCTTACTCGGAGCCGCGAGTACATATTCCGCAAGGACATTATTACAGAGCGATTTACACCTCGCTTCGCCGCATGCAAAAGTATGGCAGCGTGAATCAAAGAGTCGAAAGCTCGACGAACATCGTGACCGGCTAAGACCAAACTTTCCCCGGAATTTTCGGCATCAATCAGCGCTGATGCTACCACGGCAAGTGCATGCGTGCAGCCGATACCTGGTTGAAATCCGAACTGTGAATTGGGGACATAGCACTTATTACTCAACTCATCAATAAATAACAATTCATAAATTTTACACAAAGTCGTGGACACTGTAATTGGACGGAAGCTTGAACACTGTGGCGTCGCATTAGATTTCCCTTAAGCTCCCGCAAGCTCCCGTCCGAAATCTTTTTTCACACGTTTACGAATATCGTTAATTAAACCAGATCTTGGGCGGCCACAATCACTCCAAAGCCTGTACCAAAACTTTGCTTTGTCACATGCATTAACAAGGGCAGGATTTTTTGACCAATCACGAACTACCGACCCAATTCTAATTTTTTTCACGGGGAATGCGCCGCTTTTTCGGCGCAAATTAGAGCGTGGCATATTTCCGCGCAATACATATCAATGGCTAGTTGAGTCTCAGTTTCGCTTGGCCTCACTGATCTCTGTAGAAGGTTGAAAGGCACATGGATTTTTTGAAGAATCGAATCACACACATTGACATATTTGTTCACATTAATCTTGTCCCAATCTTGAATAATTTTCCATTTAAGTTGAGAATTAAGATTTTTAACGGGTGGAGTTATATTAGACAAACGAACAGACGAAGTAATGGGGAGATGATCAGACGCTTGATAATCTAATAGCACGCAAATTGCGGGTACATCCAGTTCGGCCGATACTGCAACATGGTCTAAATGAAGGGTGGACATAAGTAACATTTGAATCTTTTGGCACAATGTATAATGAATCGCCGAAGATTCCACGGATTAGGGAGGCCCGCATTGAACACTCGTCAGCATCACAACTGAGATCACAGTTAAAATCTCCCAGCACTATACACGGAATGCTTAGCTTGTTTATTTTTCCGATACATGAGCTAAGTTTCTCTGAGGCAAGCGCAAACTACCTCTCTGAGTTTTCATTTTTATAGTCAGTTGGGAGGGAAACGTTGATAATTATAGTGTTTTCCACGCGCACAGCTAAATAATTATCACTGGATTCGAAGACACTTGACTTCAGGTCTGACGTCACTAAAGTAGTGAGGCCGCCGGAGGGTCTTCCTCGGGAATGAGTGGATTTCGCCGGTACGGAATAAGTAGTGTACTTTGGGCTGATTTTAAGAAGGCCAATGGAACGAGACGTCAGGAAATGTTCTTGGATGCAGAGCACATCAGACTGGGTTAGAAGTTGTTCCAGGATAGGTATTTTTCCGACAACATTTCCGTTAATATTCCACGAGATAAATCGAACTGTATTTGATAAGTCAGCAGGCATAGTGAGGCTTACATACGATTAGGTTTGGTCTTCTCAGTAGGCTGGCGATTCTTCGGGCATTTTACACTGTAGCATGTATGACCAGCTACAGTACATTCAGAACAGAACATGCGCTCTGAGCAAGGATTGTCACGGTCGGAGGTGTGATTTACTGATCCACATCGTGAACAAGTGGGCGTGTTGGTACAGTCTTTGGCTAGGTGCCCATTGTTATGGCACGAGTAACACCGTTTCGGCAAGAACAGAAACTCCTGAACCGGCAATCTTTCGTACCCAACTTTGACCGAGTCTTTGAGAAACTCTTCTAGATCGCATCGCGATTCAAAATACGTCTTGTAAGCTCTAGAAGATCCACAGCGAACGGTTTTGGTACATTTGGGAATTAAGTTCTGGAGTGAAGTTTCATCTAGATCGGTGGGCACACTTTTGATAATTCCAATATGCGTGGGAGACTTCACAGATGCGCTTATATCGTGCAGGGATTTCTTAGCTTTGTCTGCTATAGTGTTGGCAGTAGCCTTAGACCTAACTACCACCTTCCATTCGTTAGCTGAGTGCTTGAGCTCGGCTATATCACTGCTAGCTGCCGGGCACAGGCTGTCCAGAAATTCTTTCCTAGAACTGGGCGACGTGAGTTCTTTAGGGCAGTTTTTAGCACTACTGCGTAGGTAGGCGTAGGCTTAGGGGCTACCGATTTCGGAGTTTTTAACTTGACGAAAACTGGAGAAAGCGACGAAATTACTTTGTGCTCTTAGATCATCGGTTTGGGAATATCAATGTGACCCCCCCCCCACACACACACCGTTGATGGGCAAGTGGGCCCTATTTGCCCATAAGTAAAGTTTTTGACCCGGACTGGAATCAAACTCTAAGTTGGTATAGTCAAGGATATTTAGGTCTAGATTTGCAATTTGATGGGTCCCTCCCCCCCCCCACCCTCCCGTTCATCGGTAACTGGGCCCAGATTTCCCGTGACTTAAGTTTGTCTATGATATGTCTCATGTTCAACTCTTGTAAAACTTGTGGATATATATGTATAGATGCTAATTTTGGTGTAACAGCAACAAATAAGACCACGCGGCGTACTTTAACTCTTAATAATCAGTTGGAAACTGGACGGTTTCGTCATATTATCGATGATATGCCGTTCTTAATGAAGTTGCGACAAGGAGGGTATCAGACAATAAAACGATTTGGTTTTGTTAAACTTTTTATTACCTTACCTTGGAAAAGAGGTTTAAAGTGTCGGACCGTTCTTGCAAGAGTTTGAAGATCTTCTTTGGATTTCTGAATGCGGTTAGTTGACATTAAAAGCATTTAAACTGGGATAATTTAAAATTAGGTTATTTCAATATTTTTTGGTTATTGGTGATGTGAAATATCTTGGTTCTAACACTGTTTGTGTAATAGATGTGATAAACATTTTTCTTCCACACTCCACATCTGAGCGCTTGCGCACTGGTTATAACCTATTCTAAGAGGCTGAAGACCCGTAATATGACCTATGGTCATAAATATAAATCAACGGTGCTATATCCTGGGGACAACTTTTATAATAATGAATACTTTATAAAAGCACTACCGGCCTACTTATAGGCATTTTTACGCGGCATATTTGTGTGCCACAAATTTGTCGCGGAAATAAGAAGGGTAGATATTCCGTCAGGCCAAGCTGACAGCGAATAATATTTGACGGTGCACAACGGATACGTCAGCTAGATTTTATTAGAGCTATATTTCGGCCGCTCAAGAACTTGAGGAAAAACAATTAAAGATTTTTCCTTAAACATCTGACTTTGTGAACTTCTTCTCTGAAAATTGGTTGGGTGATTTCTTTCTGGACACGGCTGCTGTTTTTGCTGTCCGATTGGGGGTAGATATTCTTCTTCATTTTGGTTTTGGAGTCACCTGTCTCTTCTTCTTCTTTCCAGCTAAGACAGATAGCTGCCGGCGGCATGTATAGGCGATCTGAAGTTCAGTACTTTGATGATAGAGATTCCTTCACCAAGCTGACTGCGAATCATATTTGACGTTGCAAGACGTATAATGAGATAAGAGGGGTGTGTGCCACAATCACCGACAAGTCCAACTCGCGACAACGTCGCGATCCCTAATTTCACGCGGCGAGTATGAGTGTTTTTGAAAAACAACATTTCTTGCACCATTTTATCGTGAAAAAGCCATTTCTAGTAAGAGCATAAAACTTACCAAATTTATCAAACTTTTTTCTCATGGGATTCTTCGGCACTTGGTGGTTCTTGACTTCGACTGTTTTTAGGAGACGCTTCCGTTCAAGCGGCCCTGCAAGAAAAAGATAAGATAAAAAACAGAAACATACGAGTGCGAAGAACAATAACAGATCCTACAGAAATAAGACAACGAACTCACAGATTTGCAGGAAGTCTCTGTGATGCGCACTCCATCTATCAGTTTATGTTGTAATTAGCCCTGCAGGTAGAGTGTTAGTTATCTACTTGCGTTTCTTTTTTCTTATTTTTTTTTTAACTGATTCGCCGTACTTCCAATGAAGACTCAAGCCCCGAAAGTCACTCTCAGAAGTTTCACAGCAGATGACACAAGGATGCGCACTGATGTTATATATTATAATTTTTGCAAACGTTATGAACTAAACTTTATGAAAAACAAGACCTGCCGTTCTCGAACAGGTATGCAATGCACATCTTCCTATGTGCCACACGAACCTATATTATGAAAATAATTTTTGTGGAGGTCGCTACGACTCGTATCATCCTCCAGAGAGGCTGATACGAAGCCGTATCAGCCTCCGCAGACGTTCATCGAGCACTATTCCTCAAAAACTGAATTCGTCGAGCTCTTTTCCTCAAATACTGAAAAGTAGAAGCTAACATCAAAAAATAAATTAAAAACAATATTTCCAGTCAAAAAAATACTTCAAAAATAATACAAAATTAAAATAAAAAAAATGTTGAAAAATGACAGAGCATCTTACTCTCTTAGACAACCAGCCTATGCCTTAGGTCATACCTTTTCACAGTCAGATTTCCACTGAAAATACAGCTTGTCAACTGAAACAACATCTTAAGGTGAGGCTTCACCTTCCAGATTTTTCTGCCGGATTCCAGACAGCCGTTTTCGTCGAGACGGATCTGGAAGGTAAAGCCAGGCCAAAACCGTCTGGAAGTCCGGGGTGTTGGACCCCCCAGGTTCTGGATGTCTGGAAGGTGCCATAGAGGCAACCCGTTCGAGAGACACTAAAAATATGCAAATGGGGGAAGAAAAGGGAAAGTGATTGACAGTTGTGACTGGGATGCAAGAGATATTTGAAATGTAAAGGGGACATCTAGGAAATTTTGAAGAACAGCAAATTTAGCTGTCATCATTATCATGAAAATCTGGAAGGGTTGGCTTGACTGTGCGGAAGCCCCGGACGTCTGGGTATCTGGAAGGTGAAGCCTGGCTTTTACTATCCCCTGCTTTCCAAAAGCTAGTTATTCAGCATTGAAAAAACGACAGACCATCTTACCCTCTTAGACAACCAGCCTATGCCCTATGTCATACCTTGTCACAATCAGATTTCCACTGAACATACAGCTTGTCAACATCCTACTATCCCTTAGACATAGTAAAAACTCGGACCCATAAGGTAGTGGGTAACTTTCCCTTTCTACTAATGAGAAATACGCAAAACAAGCAGGATTACAGATTGCCTACTGATCAATCTGTGGATCTATTTTACTATGTCTATGTAAAGCACTGATGGTGAGACATAGGGGGATTAACAGAACCTAGTCCTCTTGGAAGGGCTGGACTGGAATACGGCAAATTATTTTCAAGACAAAAATAGAAAAATTGGCAATTTCGCATACAAAATAGGAAAGGCAAGATACTCCCGAAAGCTCCACGAGTCGTAACAATCAGCGCCGTTTAGTGCTTGGACTTTAATGACCGCTCTGTTAACACTTTGAACGGTCGTTCTACAAAATCATTATCAAACTGCACGTTGTATGACCTTTTTCTGAACAGCAATACACTGTCGGAAGCTTCATAACAGATTACACAGGAATGGGCGGTTTCAATTTCAACAAATAACACCTTAAGTTACCTCAAATCGCACTTCCAGCGAGATAAGGTGGTGTCACCCTCCTGAAGAGTCTCTCGCTGGTTGGCGTCTTGATTGATAATCGTTGTTGTTACATCGGCTCGCTGGCACTCCAGTGTAGCCGACTTTCCTTGGTTGGTAGATGTTGGTGTCACATCGGCTCACTGGAATCCCAGTGCAGCCGACATTCAGCATTTCACCAGTCCTCGTCCACACCTTTTTTGAAGCCATCCAGGGTAGCAGCGTTGACATTTTTTCGGAAAGGCTGTTCCAGAGTGGTACACGTCGTACAGAGAAAAAACTGTGCCGCTCGCGTCGTTTACAGCTGGTCAGTTGGAGCTTCTTGGAATGGCCTCTCGTCGACTTTGATTGGGAGCTCTCGAACAACCCAGGGATAATGTCGGAGTCCAGCAGCTTTTTTATCATCAGGACGTCACCACGCTTACGTCGATATGAGAGGCTTGGAACTTGGAAGCTTCAGTACCCTCAACCGTTCGTGGTATTCTAAAGCTTTTAATTGTGGGGGCATCTTAGTGGCTCTTCTTTGCACCAGTCTTCGCCAGGCTAATCATCAGAGAAAACCAAGTTCGGCTATACCTCTATAAGCCATTTCTATTTTGACGATACTGACCGAAACTTCCTGCTTTACTTCTGCCAAATTTCCGGTTTCGCCCGAATTCCGAGCGAACTACTAGTCCAGCAATAAAAAAGAAGAAAATTCAGAAACGAATCCAGCGGATCTCTTTATCTCTATTAAGAACATCTAATCAACTTCAGATAAAAGCTTCGCTTTTAACAAACTTCCCAGTTTTGGCCGGATTCCTGGCAAACTAGTTGTCCGGTGAGAAAATCACCATCGTGTTCAGCATGTCTTCTTACCCTTAAATCAAACATTTAATCAATTTCAAATGAAACTTTTAATTTCAACCAACTTTCCGTTTTTTGCCGGATTCCGGACGAACTACTCGTCCGGCAAGAAAAGGTTTTTACTATCGTGTTCAGCATGTCTCCTTACCCCTAAATCGAACATTTAATCAACTTCAAACGAAACTTGTACTTTTACCCAACTTCCCGGTTTTTGCCGGATTCCGGACGAACTAATTGTCAGACAAGAAAATGGTTTTCACCATCGTACTCAGCATGTCTTTTTACCCCATAATCGACTATCACATTAGCTGTTTAAAAATATTTTGTTTGTCCCTTAATTTGAACCCCCTCCCCCACCCTCAAATATAGGGCTACAGAGCGCATCTTCGAAGATGACCTGTACTTTGACCCAAAGAATCCTCCCAACATGTTTCATCAAAATATCTCAATCCCCTCGAGAGTTATCGTGCGGACAGACGGACAACTTTTGCGATGTCATAGGTATCCCTCCACTTCCGTTTTGGGATCCCAAAAAGCTGTAAGGCAATTTTTCATTTCTAAGAATCTGTTTGTCTCTCAATTACTTTCGTTTGTTCACATTCAAGTGGTAACGAGTACGCGTCGTCTAGCGTTTGTTCTTCGGGGTCCAAACGCAAGGTAACGGATAACTCGAGCTGCACAATTTTCCATGACACGCTTTTAAAGTTGGGCTGAAAACATTTTTGTATGCTCTTTTTGAACACACTGCGTTATTTTGACTACTGACAAATTTTCGCAGCAGGTTCTAGTTGGCACGTTGAGAATATGGACTGTCTCACGACAAGAGCAAAATAACACTAAGGAGTAGCGCCAAGACCTATGCTTTCCATGCTTTGCAAACGGACCATATTCGTAGCGCCGCCCCCTACGCTTGCGGCATTTAAAGCGAGACAAACTTGCGGCTTTAGAAATTTCTAGTAAAGCAAAGGTGCGGTCTGCACGCACCAAGGAAACAATGGAGACTGTATCATTTTTTTGGTATGTTCAGAATATAAAGTTATCGGAGCCAGCGCTGGTGAACGGCTCAATGAGTTTAAGTAGGGGCGTTCTCTATCGCTAGTGGTGCTAGTATCGCTGCTATTTCTGGGTCAATTTCGTCAAGTCTTGGCGCTATTCCCTAGTGTTATTTTGCTCTGATGCACTGTCTCACGACAAGACCGGCTTCCCAACTGAACCGCTGGATCCAAACAAGAGAACGAACGACTCCAAAACCTAAATGCAGAAGAATCTCTACCCTTTCGTATCCGTGACGTGCCCGTTTTGCACCGTCAAATGTTTCGCAGTCAGCTTGGGCTAAAGGAACATTTATTTGTATTTGTGTTTGTTTAGTTGTCAATTAATGTATTAAAATACTCGTGCTGATGTTGCTAGTTTGTTTTTATCTGTAACACCTTAGGCTAGAGTTTAATTAAATATTTTTTTTTTCACTTCCATTACAAAGGAATTAAGTATCAGACGTTGTGGATATCAGACGATATTAAACGTTAAATATTAGACTGATAATCAGACATTTTGTAGTGTTTTTGTAGTGGATTGGGGGATCTAAGGAGAGAAGTTTTTGGTAAGGAGGCTCTTCAAGAGTGGTCTCTGAAAGATCTGATCTGATGGGTAGCAAAGTATTCCAAGAGTTGCGTCGGTTGGGTAGATTCCTGAAGGTTGAAATGGAGCACCACGAACGTTTTATTGTAGGTTGGTAAATTTTCTTTGAGCCCAAGCTGACTTTGAAAGTCATTATTCAAAGTAATAGATAAAAACGAAGTGGACCAAAATGCAGAAAAAACCCCTTCCTGTCATCGCCCCAATCGTCCAGCAAAAACAGCGTCCGTGTCAAAAATTAAATCTCAGGACTAGTTTTTTCACTATAGTGGCATTTGAAGATAACTTACTTTAATAAGATATTTGTAGTCGGTAGAAGCTTCAGTTATTTATTAAAGGTTTGTTTCCTTCCCCGAAGTTCAACCAGAGGATTGACAGCCTGACGAGGACCCTTGCCAAAAAGGGCCGAAATATCGCTGATGAAGAATCGTAGCTGACGTACCCGTTGTAAACATTGCTTGAATAAATTGTAGGTTGGTGTTGTAGTAGGGATTGGTATTAGTTTGTTTGATAGTTATTTAGTTATTAGAATTATGAGTTGAGTGTTGAATATTTGGACTGGTACAGTTGGAGTGCTTATTTATTTTTATATTTTTGTCCCACCATGGCCAAAGGGCTTTTTTGGGAATACATTCATTCATTCATATTTTACGGGAATAGTTTGCCGTTTTAAGGCGTATTCTCGCCGTTCCCCGAGGACTCTCCTTTTGAGGAGTCCTTCCTCCCCTTATTCTCGCGAGTCCCCACGAACGGGGAACGCTCCGATTACCATCACCATCATCAAAATGCTGATAAAGCATCGTAGCTGACGTATCCGTTGTATGCATTATTTGAACAAAAGGATTCCCTTTCAGGTTCGGAGGGGAATAAATTTCTGCTGGTGTTGGTGCAATGTAAAATGAATTAAAAACAAAATCAGAATAAACAGAACCAAAAATAAAGTGGATTCAGACTAATTCCCTCACCTGCATATTTTTTTTTTAACAAAATCAATTTCTAGAAGCATTCCCCGTGTTCTCGTTTTTTTTCGGTACGTGGAGTCCGCGGGGAGTGACTGCCTCTATTCTCGCCGTTCCCCTTGATTCCCCGATGAGTATTTTAGCTTGCTCAGTACTAAAGGGAATAGGTGTAAGCACTTACAGATCCAAAAGGGAAAATTCACAGTTTATAAGAAAATCGATTATTCGTAAATGAGAGGTTCAAACTTTGTGTGCATGATGAATTAGTAATGATTCTGTACGAAAAGTTATATAAGCGAGATTTACAACACCTCCACCTCGGTTGATTTTGGAACTAATCCTCTATGGCCCTTTAAAAATCTCAGCCTCGTTGCGCTCGGTAGATATTTCTCATAGCAAGGCATAACAAGGATGTATCGCATTTTTATTGGGCCTTCCAGTCTATTCAAGTGAATGAGTCGTGGGTAACGAGATTGCCGTATCTCAACCGTTTTCAGTTAAACTTTAAGGGAGTTTCCTCTCTTTCCCACTGCTACGGTCTTTATCTCCAAAGACCTCAACAGTAAAAAAGACAGAAAACTCCGCTGAAATAGCGCCGAGGAAAATCGAGCTGCCGGCTACCTAGCGTTTGGTCTTTGTCCAACTTAAACGATGAAACTGAGAGTAAAAAAAAAATAAATGTGAGAAAACAGAGAGGATTTTGCAAACACACAGTGACATGTGTAGTTTGATGATGCTTTGCGGAACAATCAGTCGAAGAGCGTGTTCCACCCTTCTAACAATAGTAACTATTAGTTATTATTTTCGTTCCAACCTCGTAAAAAGTTACTACGCTGATCGTTCCAACCTAACTATTTGCTTATCATTGCCGGGAGCGTAGTCAGTGTGGTAACTACACATCTCTGTAACGTGGTTGGTCGGATTTGCCCGTGGCACGATATATAACTAAAGCCGCGTCCGATTCAACAACAGTTATCAACTATTGTCGACAACCAGCCCTAGATTTTCAACTACGGCGTAGCACTGTTGTTGTTTTATTTGATAACTTTAGTCGAAACCGTCGGATAATATCCGAAATTCCCGACGGAAGTTTCTATTTCATTTTAGGATTTCTGTCGAAACTATCCCGATGATAAAAATCATTCGCCTGTTATCGTTCGATTCACTCGACGAGAAAGAACATTTCCGTTGAGAATGACGTCATTATCCTGTGAAGAAAACGACTACAGACAATTTTAGGATAATGCCCGGGACCCACCACTACGGACACACCTGTTCGTAAATCGCTTTTTAGATGTTTTTAAGACCGGTTTTTAGACGTTCCTCCTTCAACCCGTTCACAAATCGGGGATCGATAATTCCATCTCCCGTTTTTAATTTGTTATGAACAGCCAATGAGAGAGGAGCGTCCTAAACGTCTTAAAAACCGGCCTTGAAAACGTCTTAAAAACGAATTACGAACAGGTGTTTCCATGTACAAAAGCATTAAACTATGGAACAGTATACCCACAAATCTTCACCAATCAATAGATTTCAACACCTTTTTCAAAAATACCCGTACATACTAACTCAGTTTCTCTCAATAAAACTCTTCTTCTTTTTTCTCCCCTTTTTCTTTTGTTCTGTTTTCCTCTTTTTTGTGTCTTTTTCGGTTGTGTTTCATTTCCTTTAATCTTTAAGTTGTAGTTACGAAATATTTTTTTTTTTTTTTCTTTCGTAATGAATGGTCAGCTTGGCTTCAAACCTTATATAAGTTGTAGTTTAGCTAGACCTACACAAGATTCTTTTCCTTCTAGGCCAATAGACCAAGTTGTCCAGTGTTGTAGCATTTTAGTACATAAATAAATACTTGAATACTTAGTGGGGCCCGGGCATAATGTAGATGGATGACTGTAGGTTAATCGAACGCCGGCTTAAACGCTAGAAGGCAGTAAGTATCGCGACTCATGGGGCTTAAGGGAGTTTCCTGTCTCTCCACTGCCAACTTTTTTGCTTAGCTATACCTACCTTCAGACTGTTGGCCACCAAGGAGGAGCCTGGACTGTTCTTGTATAAAGGTTTGAAACATAGTTGTATCCACAAACCAGGAGAGAAATCCATGACAATCGGCTTGGGCATGAGAATCAATGAAAGCTTGTTGCTAAATAAAATAAAATAAAACGTGAGTACTAGTTCCAGTCACAGTGGTTGTTATACACGGATTGCAAGGAAAGCTTTGTTGAACAAAAGGAATGCAAAGGAATGTTCACACGAATGCAAATATATGGGAAGTTAGACAAACTTATAAAAAACTGCAGTTTCGATCTGCATTCTCGTGAATGACCTTTAAAAGTGGATTTTCGGAGATTTCTATCCTTGCAACAAAATTAACTATCACTTTCCTTCTCATCACATCAAAAGGTTCCATACTATAATTTCTTAAAACATTTGACTAGCACAGTAACGTCGATTAGATGAAAGTAGATGACGGAATCCATTGTTAATACAACCTTTTAATTTACGAATCGTCGTCTCAAGATAATCATCCAAAAGTTTATAAAAAAACACATATTGCATTTTATTAATACTGTTTGTGTGTGTGTGGGGGGGGGGGGGGGTCAGGAGGGGTTTAGGTACTTAAATACCTGATTTTTGTGAGCTACTTCGTAGGAATAGCCAGTGCTAAGATTTCATCTTGGGCCATTTCATCTCAGCACCAGCTTTAACCCCAGAGATTCCAACGAATTAATTTACCAAAATCACATATCAATGGTAGTTTTAGTTGCCAGAATATCCATTTCTCTGATCACAGATTCACGTTTCTTACTTGAGCCTGAAGGTGACCCTTGCCAAGAAGGGCTGAAATATATACTCGTTAAGCCCAAGCTGACTGTGAAACATTTAAAACATCGGCTAAAAACGGAAAGTCAGCTACGATGTTTGACAACAATATTTTGACCGAAATATCCCTGTCAAACATCGTAGCTGACTTTCCGTTTTTAGCCATTGATTCAAATGCCGGGCCAAAATATTACAAGAATAAACATCAGCTGGCTTATCCTTTAGCGAAGTCAAAGGTGACTCGCAGTCAGCGTGGCCTGAATGAATACTTGAAAGTAAACCAGAATTTAAAAGAAAAAGAAGGCTATGAGTACTGAATAAAAACGGCCAGCTCAAATAAAAATCGAGCCAGTGAGTAAACGCGTAGTGAAAGAAAATCTCGAACACGCTTCGTGATTAAGAAACAGACTCTCTATCATTCTATAGCAGTGTGCTTCTTTAAAGGCACAGAAAAATTGACTGCGCAACTTTCGGCCATCAAACCGACCTGGGGGGCTTAGATAAAGATACAGGGACTTATTGTCGACGGGACCCCCCTTCTTTGTTATCTCGAACCCCCTCCTTAGTGTTCCCGAAGCTAGCTGGCAGGCTCTTGCCCCTTATGCAGTGTAAAAGTTCGCCTTTGGCCGTGTTGACTAACACATCGGGATAGTAGTCAAGAGGTCGTGCGTTCGATACTCCCGGCACACAAACCTTTTGCTTCTTTTTTCTACTAACTCAAAAGTCGAATTCTCGGAAACTGCAATGGTCGTAACGAGAATCTTTCTTACTCTCAATATCGACTCAGGGTACATTCTGCATATGTCAGCTAGCTCCCCGAGTCAAGTTTGAGTCAAGTTTTCTGTTCCTTTAAAGGACCCCTCGCACTATTTACTTTTCAAATTACAGTATTTTAAAATAATTCAATACTTTAAAACTAGGCTGTGCTTTCAACCAATAACCCACGGTTTTGGCTGTTTTAAGCCTTCTCCAAGACCCGTTGACTTGTAGCGAAAACACGGAAACAATTAATGTAACCTTTTTTCTGATGGAAAAACTTATCGCAGACAACCGTCGACAGCGTGATACACATCGAAGGTAGCAAAACACGGCAAGTGAGAAAACCAGCGTGGGTTTGTTAGAGGGGTTAGAATGTAACGTACGAAATTGGGGTCTCCGAGTTTAGAAACATATGGAGTGATTATGGAAATAGGTTGGATTAGTATTATAGGTAAGACAGGTCCTTTAAGTTTTATAAGCAGAAACTTAAAGGCAACCCTTGCTATCTGATATTACGTAGATGGCGCTTTATAGGCAAACCAAGACTAACACGAGGCCCGCTGTGTGGGTCCTGGTTTGCCTATGAGGCTAAGAAACTCGAGGCCTAGACTTCTAAATTCAATTCAAAAAGTTGCTTCTGGTTCATTTGTCATCGTACAAGTCCCTTATATAAAGCGCCATCTACGTAACATTATCTTCGGTGGCATGGGATGTGAGCTGATTAGACGAATTCGCCTCCGGGCGGGATCACTGTTCATATGACCGGCTTCGATCTGACTACTGTAGTGGTTTGCAAACTATGCCCATAATCCCCTCGGTGGCCAATTGGTAGAGCGGTCGCCTGGTATACGAAGGGTCCTGGATTCAAATCCAAGCTGAGGAGCTTTTTTGTCTTTCTACTTATAAATCCTTACTATTTGCGAATTCTGCGACCGCCACGCAAATAACACTTACATTGAACTTTATCGTTCCATCCTCAGATAGGACTAGATTATACCTGTAGTCCCCCAAAAGGACAAACAAGCAACCGAGAAAGGCTTCCGCCAGCAGCGCCATCTTGCTTGCAGGGTCCCCGGACTTCATAATATGTTTGATGGCTTTCAATTTGGAATGTAGCACTTTTCGGACGGATCTGGGCAAGATGGCACCCTCATCACCACAAGCGTGCAGCACGGTTCCGGCGTCTATGTTGATGATCATACCCTGAAATTTCAGACATTTTGAGATAGCTGACTCTGAACACCTCGCATATTTACGGTTCTTATTCCACTATTCTAAAACAGTTGGGTAGTTTTAAACAGAGCTCTGCTTTCCTGATGAAAAGTTTATCTCAAAATAGTAGTACGAAGTTGTACGAAAAAGTAGCATGCAGTACTAACTGATACTACTACATGCTTCTACTTCAAGGCTACCGTGTTACTGCATACTAACTGCATACCACTATTAGCAAGACTGGATGCTACTATGGCAAGACAGGATGCTACTGGATACTACTACATAAGATTGGACCGGTCTGAGGCACATTAAATGATAGTATTCTTTGCTATTAAATAGTATTACATGCAACTTTTTCGTACAACTACCATACAACTACGCAGGCTACAAATTTTTCATCGGGTTAACAAACTTGGACAAAGTTGGACAATATTGTTCTTGTCAACGTATATTTACCTTGCGACCGGCGGAACATTGCATCACATAGTTCATTTGCTAAGGCTTGTCAGAAAATCAGAACACTTCTATCAGACATTTCACGGAAAGGAATGAAATGGGCTCTTGTTGGGGATATCAACACTGATCTTCTAACTTCTTCTGTACGGACTGACTTATTTTTCGATTCTTTACCGGTAGCTCACAGTCTCATTGAGAAGTCTCTACCCTTTTCGTATATACATAATCGTGGCGCTAATGTTTCCAACCTTGATCATTTGATTGTTTCTGAAACAAGTCTCATTGACGGTACTGTTGAGGTGGATGAAGAGAAAATTGAGGACGACCATCTGCCTCTGTCTTTCTGTTTGGTTGTCCCTGTTTCTCGAATCAGTTGTCAAAATCCTAAGAAGGCTTGGATCCAAAAGCGTAACTGGAATTGTATAGATGCTGTGCTCTACATTTCTACGTTAACTAATCTTCTCTCGCTTTTAAAAGTTCCTTTTCACCTTCTTCAGACTGGTATAGCAGCTACTACTACGTCCGTTGATATTAATTGTTATTATAGCGAGCTTGTCCATTGCTTGAAATTGGCAGCCGATATTGCTGTACCGACTGAGAGAATTCGAGTTGGTACAAGGAAACCTATTTGGAAAGTCAGTCCTGAAGTTAAGAAGGCAAAAAACACGGCAAAATTTTGGCTAAAAATTTGGATTGCTTGTGGACGCCCAGGGAATGGTACTGTCTTTAATCTAAAAGCTAAAACGAAGCGTGAATACAAATCTTCACTAAAAAATGCTCGTTTGAATGGATTAGATAATCCCAGTGACAAAAAAGCGTGGCAAAAGGTCCTTCGTACAGATAAAGGTTCAGCTGTACCTCCTTCCGTGCTAACCATGGCTGACTGGACCAGCCACTACAGTGGTCTATTCAGTGGTTGCAAAAACCAGATTCAGCAGCACTTTGAAAATTTACTTCTTAAATACCTACCAAGGAAAATATTTCAACCTTCTGTTCTTCCCGTTACTTGTTCTCCATCGAAATTGCTTTCCGAAAATTAAGAAGAACTGGTTCTACAGATTCTGACGGCCTTAGTGCCGATTTTTTTCAAAATTGAGTGTCCAGCTTTAACACAACACCTTCAGCTGCTATTTCAAATTTGTTTATGCCAGGGTTTGGTTCCGAATAGTTTCCTCTTGGGTACTATAACATCGGTGATTAAGCGAGGGAAAGACGCGGACCTTTGCAAAAGCTATCGGCCAATTACAGTTTCTTGTACCATAAGCAAAATCCTGGAATACGTCCTTCTTCCAGAAATAGTTGAAAAATGTAGCTTTGGTTCAATGCAGTTTGGATTCCGTTCGAGCGCCAGTTGTGCGCATGCTCATCACATATTGACAAAAATGATGAAACAGGCTACCCGCGACAAGTCTTCTATACACATATGTTCTATAGATATAGCTGGTGCTTTTGACAATATAACGCATTCTCAGGCCCTATTTTCTCTCATTACTTCTGGCGTGAATCTGTCTGTTGTCTATCTGTTAAAATTTTGGTATGGTCATTCTTCAGTAAGGTTCAAATGGCAAGGGAGCTTGTCAGAGATTATTCCTGTCCGAACTGGTGTTCGCCAAGGGGGAGTCTTATCTCCCTACATCTTCAAATCGGCCATATCTTCTTGTCTCGATTCTTTGCATCCTGCTTACTTCTATAAAGACTATGCCTTCAGCTACATAGCCTACGCGGACGACTTGCTCTTAGTAAGCCGTAGCAGATCCACACTCACAAAAAATGTAAGTAAGCTGTCGTCGGAACTTCTCAAAATTGGCCTTGAAGTTAACCTGTCAAAATGTGAGTACCTGCATTTCAACCCTTCGTCAAATGGTTCGAATGTATCTAAAGCTTCTATATCTCTTGGATCGTTCATCGTCAAATCAACAGACTCTCTACGGTGGCTCGGCATAACATTCAAATCTTCGATGTCAAAATTTTGCTCTTCGGTTGTTCAAGAAGTTTATAAGTCAATCCGTAGCGCCTATGGGCGCATCGTCCCTAACCGGGGGCGCTATAATCGTAAAGCTTTGGGAAATTTGTACAGCACCTTCTGCGCTCCTTCCATACTATTTCGTTCTGGAGTCACTCATGTTCTACGAAAGAAGGAGATTAAAAAGATGAGATCATGTTATTTTAAATATGCAAAGCACCTTCTCTACTTGCCGAAATTATGTCATAACCATACATTGACGGAGAAATTCAAAATTCAAGATGCAAGTGTTACCCTTTTGGATGTTTCCTCATCGCTTTCAAAAATCATAGACAACAGGGCCCAACCAGCGCACGACGTCGTCCACTGCTTCCTGACCGAAGATTAAAAATTAAGTGTCTTTTCTGTGTGTTTATGTGTTTTGTTTATTTTCTTTGTTTTCTTCATTTACTCCGCCTTTTCAAAATGACGGGTCATAAATAAATTACTTACTTACTTACTTACTATCAACAGATTTTGCTGTTTTAAGCTTTTCTCCTGGCCAATTGACTTCTAGCCAAAACAGGGACATTTGCATCACCGGTTTTTCTCACTAGCGAGATTCTCCTAGACAGTCCCCGGGAGTAAGTTCCGCGCGAAACAGTGCACGTGTAAGAAGACCAAAGGTTTCGATGGGATCCCAAAAATGGAACATGGACTTCTTGATCTAGACAATCGGGTCCTACTGATTTCAAGTCTTCGCCAGACCCCATAAGCATATTACTTTTTACCAATAACAGCTCGAAAATGTACAAAAAAAGATGCCGAATGGTGGTTTTTGACAAATTACGGCCAAACGGCTAACCCGATATAGATTCAAAATATATGTTTACCCCTCTGTACATCTCTAATAACAAGAAAATGGATTTGCAGGGCGTTCTTACCCCTGATGCGAACCTCTAATCGACTTAAGAATGAACTTCTTACAGTTATCAAATTTCCGGTTTTGGCCGAATTTCGGGCGAACTATACTTGTTCAGTGAGAAAAAAAAGTTCCAGACATAAAATTCAGAATGTCCGTTTACCCCTGGATCAAAGGTCCAATAAATTTTGGTTGCTTACTAACTTATCCGGTCAATCCGGTTTTGGCCGGATTCCGGACGAACTAGTTGTCCGACGAGAAAATAAGTTTCGGAAATGGATTTAGAATATCTCTTTACCCTTATTTCAACCATCTAATAAAGTTCAGATGGAAAGAACAGACAGACGGACAAACGGACGGGCGGGCAGACAAGCTTTACGAAGTCATAGGTAGCCCGTCACTTACGTTTTGGGATCCCCAAAATCACCGAGTTGCCGTTGAAAGCGTTACATTATCCTATACTTAATTTTGGGTCTCCGGGTTTAAGAATATATAGGTCAATCACGAAAATAGCTGGCATCAGCACTACAGGTACGACCAGGGCTGCTCGCTGCTGGCTGATATGAAAAAGGTAGCCTACCAAAAAATAGTGAATCAATTTTTCATCTTACAATCATTTTCTGAATGATTTTCACGGGTTTCATTTTCATAATTTGAATCATATTAATGGTATGGTAAAAGAAAGGTTTTGAAGTAAATAGGAAAGAGTAGGTGCCACACTTGAGTCACTGAGAGGAGTAAGGATTAAAAAAAAAGGTCTCTATCATACCCATCAGAAGAAGCAGAACAAAACAGTTTATCTTCACAACTGTGAGTCTAATTGATTTGTTTATTAATAGAGAAGATTATTATTGATTATTAATATAGAATAAGTATTGTTATTATTTATTTATCACATAAATAGAGACTGAAGATAGTGCTTCAAAAGTGAAAGAGAAAGTAAAAAAAAAATTAAATAAGGAAAAAACTACTCACTTATAGAGACGAGATGAAAAGATTAAGGGAAAAAATATACCACTGAAAAGACGACGGAATGAGAAATAATATGTAATTCGTTGTATTTTAGTGTTGTATTTTTTGTTTTACGAAATGACACGGGGTGTAGAAATTCACGTTTTGATATATTTGTTGGGATCCCAAAACGTAAGTGGAGGGATACCTATGACATCGCAAAAGTTGTCCGTCCGTCCGTCTGTAAGCACGATAACTCTCGAAGGGAATGAGATTTTTTGATGAAACTTGGTGTGACGATTGTTTGGGTCAAGAGTAAGGTCGAGTTCGTAAATGGGCTTTGTAGCCCTATATTTAGGGGTGGGGGAGGGGGTTTAAATTAAGGGGTAAGCAAAATATTTTTAAACAGCTAATGGGACAGTTGATTCCGGGGTAAGAAGACATGCTGAACACGACGGTGGAAACCATTTTCTCGCCGGACAAGTAGTTCGCCCGGAATCCGGCCAAAACCGGAAAGTTTGTTAAAAGTAAAAGTTTAATTTGAAGTTGATTGGATGTTCGATTTAGGGGTAAGAAGACATGCTGAACACGATGAAAACCATTTTCTCGCCGGACAAGTAGTTAGCCCGGAATCCGTCCAAAACCGGAAAATCTGTTAAAAGTAAAAGTTTTATTTGAAGTTAATTATATGTTCGGTTTAGGGGTAAGACATGCTGGACACGATAGTGAAAATCATTTTCTCGCCGGGCAAGTAGTTCGCCCGGAATCCGGTTTAGGGGTAAGACATGCTGGACACGATAGTGAAAATCATTTTCTCACCGGGCAAGTAGTTCGCCCGGAATCCGACCAAAACCGGAAAATTGTTAAAAGTCTTCGTAGTTGATTAGATATCCGATTAAGGGGTAAGAAGAGACGCTGAATCCGTGTATGACAGTCATTTTGTACCCGGACATATATTGCGCCCGGAATCCGACTGGAACCGGAAAATTTGTTTTAAGTTAAATTTTTATTTGAAGTTGATTAGATGTTCGATATAGGGGAAAGAAGATACGCTGAGTTCGATTTTAGCTTCTTTTTGGGATCCCAAAACGTAAGTGGAGGGATACTTATGACATCGCAAAAGTTGTCCGTCCGTCCGTCTGTAAGCACGATAACTCTCGAAGGGAATGAGATATTTTGATGAAACTTGGTGTGAGGATTGTTTGGGTCCAGAGTAAGGTCGAGTTCGTAGATGGGCTTTGTAGCCCTATATTTAGGGGTGGGGGAGGGGGTTTAAATTAAGGGGAAAGAAAAATATTTTTAAACAGCTAATGGGACAGTCTATTATGGGGTAAGAAGACATGCTGAAGACGATGGTGGAAACCATTTACTCGCCGGACAAGTAGTTCGCCCAGAATCCGGCCAAAACCGGAAAGTTTGTTAAAAGTAAAAGTTTTATTTGAAGTTGATTGGATGTTCGATTTAGGGGTAAGAAGACATGCTGAACACGATGGTGAAAACCATTTTTTCGCCGGACAAGTAGTTAGCCCGGAATCCGGCCAAAACCGGAAAATCTGTTAAAAGTAAAAGTTTTATTTGAAGTTAATTATATGTTCGGTTAAGGGGTAGGAAGACATGCTGAACACGATGGTGAAGATCATTTTCTCGCCGGGCAAGTAGTTCACCCGGAATCCGGCCAAAACCGGAAAATTGTTAAAAGTATTTGTAGTTGATTAGATATCCGATTTAGGGGTAGGAAGAGATGCTGAATCCGTGCACGACAGTCATTTTGTACCCGGACATAGTTCGGCCGGAATCCGGCTGGAACCGGAAAATTTGTTTAAAGTTAAATTTCAATTTGAAGTTGATTAGATGTTGGATATAGGGGAAAGAAGATACGTTGAGTTCGATTTTAGCTTCTTTTTTTGCCGGACAGGTAGTTCCGGAATTCGGCCGAAACCGGGAAATTCGCAGAAGTAAGGCAGGAAGTTTTCGTCAAAACAGATATGACTTATAGGGGTAAACACAAACATGCTGAATCCATATCTGAACTTGGTTTTCTCAGATGATTAGCTTTTTGGCCTTAATCTGTTTCTGAATTTTAATAGTAAAAATGTTCAAGGAGTCTGGCGAAGACTGGATCTGGCGTAGACAAGACCCAATTGGCTGGATCAAATATTGAATTTCTGGGATCCCATCGAAACCTTCGGTATAGGTAGTTCTGGAATTCGGCCGAGACAGGGAAATTCGCAGAAGTAAGGCAGGAAGTTTTCGTCCAAACAGATATGATTTATAGGGGTAAACACAAACATGCTGAATCCATATCTGAACTTGGTTTTCTCAGATGATTAGCTTTTTGGCCTTAATCTGTTTCTGAATTTTAATAGTAAAAATGTTCAAGGAGTCTGGCGAAGACTGGATCTGGCGTAGACAAGACCCAATTGTCTGGATCAAATATTGAATTTTTGGGATCCTGTCGACGCCTTTGGTCTTGTTTTTATAACGCAGGTATCTACCACAGCGAAACAACCCCAACCAACCAGCAAGACAGGTGATATACATAAGACGAAATCAGTGAAAATATTGGAGTGATACCCAAGCAAGCTAGTGAATACAAAGCTCTGCCAGAACGAGTGATACGAACGCATATGACCTTTCGGTCGAACGCGTCAAACCCCAAACAACAACAACAACATTAACTGTGACAAACACTGTGACAACATTAACTTCTCCTCTTGATGGAGCCGGGGAGGGGGGGGGGGGGGGGGCTTGTACGTAATCTTTACAACACTAACCTCATCAGGCGCCTGGATATTTTCGTCAGACACAAGGAGTCCCATGATATAAGGAATGGGCGATTCTGTCATGGCAGACAAACTTGCTGGAAGAATAGAGACTAGGTTGTACTGCCAAACGAGTGGATAGATTGTGTTGATCAGGCCCTGGACGACGTATGATACTTCGCTAGAAAAAAAAAAAAAAAAATCGAACTTGTGTACGACAGCACTAAGGATTCGTCAGCCGGTAATCTCATATTTACACTTCGGATAATTGCGTTACGAGAGCAACACTTGGGTTTTGTCCCTTTTTTTCCCTTGTACCGATTTCCGCTTATTAGTAGAAAGTGGTAAGGGTCTAACCTCTACGGTTTTTACGGAAAGTGAGGACCTTAGGCCGGATTGATAATATGACTTTACATTTTGGAAAGCTCCGTAGAAATCTTGCCTGGGGCCGAAAAGGATGGTTTTTGCTTGTCCTCGAGCCAGAGCCTACAGTGTGTGAAGTGATGTGGAGTTGCATAGCCTATGCCAGAGAGGAATATCTGAAGTGTGCAGCCAAGCTTTCGTTTCATCAAATCATGTTTCTGCTTTCGGGTAGAAAGCTCCGTTCTAGCAGGTTAGCAGGCAGGTACGAGTTTCAAACTGAAGATGGACTAAAATCTATGAGTGCTAAATATGTAAGGCAGTTGCCCGGCCCCACAGCCGATGTATCTTGTTTGAGTGGTAAATAGAAAAATTTACAGAAACAAAAAAGTGTAATTTTCCCACGGGTCCGAAAGTGCTGCCATCTACTGTTCCTATCCATATCCGTTGGTGATTTCAGCTAAGTGCGTCATTCCATTTTTTGCACTTTATGCCTCTTAAACTTTAAGTTATCTCACTGCTAAAGAAATTACAGCTTATCCTTTGCTCCTTTAAAGTGGTGATATTAGAAAGTTGCCCTATGACAATAAAGCCAACTTTCGAACTAAAACAGATAGATTTTTTTTTTCAACGGCGATCGATAGCTCTTGGAGCTGATTGTATATGTAATCGTTTTTTTTTGGACAGAAATTCCTTCATGAGATACACCATTTTGAAAGTATCGAGGGGTTGACAACTCCAGTAGTAGGGTACACACTGCAACCAAAAATAGGCCGATCCCAATTGAGACACATGTAGGGGACTCGTAAGCAACAATGGTATGCAACCCTTGGTTCACACTGCTGCGTCGCATGCGACACGAGTTTTTCTTTGATGTTCCGACGTGCAACAGAATCACATGAACCTTCGCCATCCAGAGGCGTTACTAGCCAATTTTTTTTTTTTTTTGGGGGGGCGGGCAAGGAATTTACCGACTGGCTGGTAATTTTTACCGACTGTTTTTGTAGAAAAAACTACTGTTTTCAAGAAAAAAAAAAGATTTTCGGAAAAAACGACTGTTTTGACGAAAAATCGACTGATTTTCAGAAGAATCGACTGTTTTAATGAAAAAAATCAAATGTTCTGGCGAAAAATCGCGGCGCTTCGGGCCGACTCGGTTATTTTTTACCGACTGGCCGACAATACTGTGGGGGGGGGGGGGCGCCCCCCCCCCGTGACGCCCCTGTTCCCAGAACCATGCAGACACAAAAGGAAAACAAAATTTTTCGTCGAGGGGGTTGACAACTCCAGTAGTAGGGTACACACTGCAACCAAAAATAGGCCGATCCCAATTGAGACACATGTAGGGGACTCGTAAGCAACAATGGTATGCAACCCTTGGTTCACACTGCTGCGTCGCATGCGACACGAGTTTTTCTTTGATGTTCCGACGTGCAACAGAATCACATGAACCTTCCCATCCAGAGGCGTTACTAGCCAAAATGTTTTTTTTTTTTTGGGGGGGGGGGGCAAGGAATTTACCGACTGGCTGGTAATTTTTACCGACTGTTTTTGTAGAAAAAACTACTGTTTTCAAGAAAAAAAAACAGATTTTCGGAAAAAACGACTGTTTTGACGAAAAATCGACTGATTTTCAGAAGAATCGACTGTTTTAATGAAAAAACCATGCAGACGCAAAAGGAAAACAAAATTTTTCGTCGAGATTATTCTGCAAAAGGACAACGGAGCCCTTGGGGAAATGACCTCTGAAGATGCGGGGAGATTACCCTTCTATCAATGTATCAATCCCTATTAGGAATTTTCAGTAAATGAGTCATACTGTTCAAAACAGGTTAATAGACGTTTATTCAGAAGATATTTTGCATTCAGCCATCCTAGGATTACAATCAAAACAAGGTAGACAACTAACTAATCTTTGTTTTTTCTTTTCTTTCCCTCAAAAAATCGCATGCTTTATGTCGGATCAGCTGAAACTTTTCAACGCATATGACACTGCGAGACAACGCAAAGTTTTGCGTTGCTTGCCGCACGATTTGTGTCGTATGTCACATGACGCAGATTTTTGCGCGAAATCGCAGCAGTGTGAACCAGGGATTAGACCATAATCATTTTCGGCGATGAGGGGTTTGTAACTTTTGCTAGTTGGTGAACCTATTATTCGTTTCCGGTGTATTTGATGGTAAGGACAACCTGGTACCATGTCTATCACGGAGAGAGCGATTTGTAAGCAAGAATCGATTACTAGACCGGGTTCATTAGAGGCTAGAAATTTCTGCACATTTTACTTGATCTCTATAAATCTGAGGGTAAGAAAATTAGTGTCCGGCAACGGATACAAATGATAATGTAAAACATTGACGTAGTTTTGCAATAATTAGTACAGTGGCATCTATGGTATTTTGATCCTGAATGGATAGATTCATAATACCAACTAGAGCCGTATTCTCGACGCTCCCCCGGGACTCCACTTGAGGAGTCCCCGCGTTTTTGTTTGTCCCGGGGACTCACTCCCCGTATTCTCGCAGTCCCCACGGGCGGGGAATGTTCCGATTATCGTCACCATCATCAAAAAAGGACTCCCTTTCAGATTCGGAGGGGAATGCATTTTTGCTGGTGTTGGTGCAATGTAAAACCAATTAAAGAATCAGAATAAACAAAACCAAAAATGAAGTGGATCCAGACTAATTTCGTCAACTGCTTATTTTTTGTTCGAACAAAATCCATTCTAGAAGCATTCCCCGTGTTCTCGTTGTTTTCCGTAGGCGGAGTCCGCGTGGAGTGACTCCCTCTATTCTCGCCGTTCCCTTCGATTCAACGAGGAGTCCTCGAGGAACGGCGAGAATACGCCTTAGGTTAGATAAGATAATGTTCCAAGTTTTCATCCGTCACAATGTCTACGACTGAAAAGGATACAGTTAAACTATCTGCAAAGTTAATTCAGTCCCTTCTTCTGACATTCTGTTTTTTGAAAGGCTAAGGGATACACTGTAAAAAGTTTCTCCGAATGAGGATGCAGTATTTGCTACTGGGATTAATCTTATCTCTATTGGGATAAAACTAATCCAAATCAGGGATAATCTTATCTGAATAAAGACAAGATTAATCCCAGTAGCAAATACTGCAAGATTTTTTTTACAGTGTAGCATTTCATCATACGAGAGTTTCGAGGGGTGGGCAACTTCATTGGAAGGGTATACACTAAAACTCATCTTTAGCGATGAGGGACTTGGAACTTTTGCTAGTTGGTACCTATTTTGTTTCCAGTGTTTTTTATGATAAAAAACAATTTGGTTTCATGCCTATCATGCGGAAAAGGAATTGCGAATAAGAATCGGTTGCTAGAGCATTGTCATTTTCATGATGGACCAGAATGGTCTATATGGTGATTCTATTACTGCAACCTAGAATTAAGTGTACACGCAACCGATACAAATAATAATGTAAAACAGTGACTTAGTTTCGCGAAAATTAGCAGAGTGTGGTATTCTGATCCTGAAACTTACGGATAGCTTTATAGTACCAACTAGGTTACTTAAGACAATGTTCCAAATTTTCATCCGTCACATTGTCGACGATTGAAAAGGATATAGTTCAAGTGGCTGCGAAGTCAATTTAATCCCTACTTCCGATATTCTGTTTTTTTTTAGGGGTAGCCTTGTGAATACGGATTACGTCATCAGTTCAGAAAAAAAAATTTCTTGGAACATACCATTTTGGAAACCTCGAGGGATTGATAACTTCAGCGTATAACCGATAGCGAAGAAACAAAACCAAATTTAGTCGGCGAAGCCGAACAAATGTAGCTGCAACACTTCACGTTGCCCAGGCAACGTAGATCTAAGCCTCGTTTTTGTTGCATGCTGCAGGTCCACTTCTCGGCCGATTCCGGACTGATTCTTTCTGCATCCGTTTTTGCACTGCAGCGCTTCCGAAGAAGACGGCAGCGCTTCTCGAGAATCACGGACTTGCTCCCCGACCAAGTCCGTGCTTCCCTGCAAGATGCTGCAGCGCTGCCGCTTCAACCAAGAAGAAAGTGAATCCAAAAACGCATATTGTGCAAAAGCAAAGAAGTGCTGCAGCAGCGATGCGGCAGCGCTATTGCAACAAAAACGAGGCTCTAGTTTTGGCTGACTTACCTATTTGGCACAGACAAATATGCAGTCGGCTTGGGCTGAATGAAAACTTATTTTAATCTTGAAATAACGTGATTCTAAATGTTAAAGGACCTCTCTTGCTTGTTTCGCCTTTTATAACATACCCAGCTGCCTTGTGGAATAATAAGCTTCTAAAATTACCACCTTTCTCCTTTGTTTCGTTTTGTGCCTACGAATTTTTAGCGCTTTTTCGGCCGTGCCGAATTTTGCCCGTCACAAAACGCAAAGTTTGCCGAATCTTCAGCGTCTGCTGACAACTCTTTCACACATAAGGATATGAGAATCTTTTGCTTTTTACTTCTTTTATTTGTTTGTTTTTTTCACTTTTTAACCACGCTGCGTTCAGTTTTCAAACGTTTTGCGCCCAGCCGCCGCGTCGGAGAGCAGGAAGGCTGGATAGAGCCGACAAGCGCTAACAAGAAATTCGCTAATCCCAGGTGGAAAGTAATAGTATTTCCGAAAAAGTCTTTTCTGATCCATATCGAAGTGAAAAGATCATTTCGAGTAAGCATTGTGCTGTACGTCGGAAATTTTATCTTCGTATTGTTCTTACAAAACTGTTCGACGATAAGCGAATGCAAAACTGTTAATTTTTTTATGGTTGAAAATTTAAATGTTTTCTTTATCTTTTGTTTTTTCCTTTAGTATACTCAGTCCTTCTCTTTGTTGAAACTACGGTTGATAAATAAATAAATGCCCGAATATTTCTTTTCCACATTGCTAACCAAATCCTACTCGTCTGTCGCTTTTTGCTCGAATGCTTCATTTCTCGAAGCTCGTAACTCGACGCACCGACCAACTATATGAACCCTCCCCTTATAAGCCGCAGATACGACATAGTAATGCATTTTATTTTTATTTTCTGTCACAACGTTTACTTTACGGGGAGGTGAGGACTAGAGGCTCCAGTGCCCTTCAGTGTACGCTGCAATCTCTCAATTAGATTAAAATGTAACCCATGAATATTTATGCCAGAATGTTGGCTTTCAATGTGTTTCCGAGGTAGATAAAAACGAAAGATGGAATCGATTCCCGGAACGGATCTCCCGCGGTTTCGTCGACGAAGTTCACTCGAAGAAAAGTGATTCCAGACCAACACAAAAGCCATCGTTTAAAGATGATATACGGATTTTAAGTTGAGTTTATGATTTTACTTTGTAAGCTACATACAAATTACTAAATACGGAAAAGCTTCAGCGACATCTCGTCCTTTCTTGGCAAGCGTCCTCTTCAGGCTATCGATACTTTGCAAGAATGATCGAATTAAGAATGTCCTAGCTGAATTTTCCGTTCCGCATTATTTATCGTTTCTAGGCGTTTTACCGAAGTTATTGGAAGGATCCTAATTTGCTAAAACGAATCTTTAAGTGACGTGATTCCAAATTTCGAAAAGTTTGACGATGTGTGAACATGGTCGTATTTAAAGTAATTTTACGAGATGTGATCTTTGGATATAAATGATTCAATGATTGGCCTAAAAATCACTGATTTGTGTATTTGTAACAGTCTAAGGAAAACTGGAACGCGTGCGTCCTGGTACATGTCAAGTCAGTACATAGTTACTGCAGAGTAGGTGAGTCGCGTGAATGGCGTTCTTAACGCCATGCGTTTTGCCTCCTCGCAAAATTCCTTAGTTGCATTTTTGATCGAAGTTTTGTTCACCATTGGCTTAGCCGGTTGCTTAATTTCTGTTTTGAAACGCCGTCGAAGTGCACCGTCTGCTTAATTAGTTTTTTTTACGACTCCGGTGATTCTTGCCCGGCCGCCGTTTCTTCCAACGTTTCAAGCAAACTCCGAGCTTGCTAGCTCACGAAGTTCGACGGTCAGAACTTAAAGGACAAAGAAACTGTGAACGGCGACCAAAAACGGTATTTAAACAGACCTTTGAGTTTGAAGGTAACTTCCAACTTTGATCAGAAACGTAACTATTTTCGCTTTATTAGCTGGATGGGTGGCGTCATAGCTGCGATCAAGACATGACTTATGTTCAACGACGCTCGGGTAGCACCATTGAACAAAATGCCTCTGGCATGGAGTTCTTGTCGAGCTCAACAGGTTTTCGCGAAGATGGCATCCAGTGACATTTTCTCGTAGATGGCATTGTTTTTTAGCATCAGATGACAATCTAAGAAGGCTGAGCCTAACCTGATACTTCTTCCAACCAGAACGACCTTCCTCTCATGCAAAACCGTGCTGAATAAATCCAGAATAAGCTTAACGTTCCAGCCTAGCTTGTCGAAGAGATAGTCCAAGCCAACTTCCGACAGCCTCCAATCTTGTGTCCTCTTAAACTCGCGGTTCCTCGATGGCAGCTTAAAAGTCTCCCCTGGCTTGGGGAGGGTGGATGCGCATAGCTTGTTGAGTAGGTCTTTCCGCTCGTCTAAGGGAAGACCGTGGCATTTGGCAACTTCTCGTAAGACCTAAAAAAATACAGTTTGAGCTTCGAGGGTTGGAATACGAAACCCTGAAATAAGAATCATTTATTCACTTTTATTCAAATAATGTATACCACGGATACAACAGCTACGATGCTTCATCAGCGAAATATCGGCCCTTCTTGGCAAGGGTCCTCGTTGGTATTCAGTTATTTATTACAGGCTTGTTTCTTTCCCCGACGCTGGACCTGAAGATTGACAGCCTGTCAGCTTGGGCTCAAGGAATATTATTTATTCACTTAAGTTTATATGAATGAATGAATGAAATATTTTATTGCCCATCAACAGCAGAAAGGAGGAAAAAGATTGAGTATGTGAAAAAAGAAGAAAAACAACGACTACCAAAACACCATTAACCTAGATACAAAATCAAACAAATCTTATCAAAAAAGAATACCCATCCAGGGCTGTACAACATCCTTATTATTAAGGTTCGCGACCAGATTATGACACTTAGCATAGGGTCTGCGACAGAGTACTTCTGAATCAAGTACCGGTTGCGGGACAAACTGGGAAGTTGAAGAAGAAATTTAGCAAATTTGAAGAACAGCTTTCTTAACTCTTTCTTATCCCTGGCGTTTAAAGATCCCAGAATGGAGCTACAAACAGTAAAGGAGGCAGAGCCACTAGGCCTGACCCGTAGTGAGCGGGTGGGGGTATAACTCTTCTTCAGTCGTTGGTTGAACGCCTCTGAGTAAGGACTCGCGTGAATTTGTGGATAACAAAAATGGATTTATGGAAGATTGTTGTTAAGATGATGAGAACCGAGTTCGGAGATGCTTTGTTTGAATCACGATTGTGACCTTTTGAATTTTGTTACATCCAAGGTTGGCGCATCGGAAGCTGACTTGGCGATGCCTCGTATGGGGAGGGGGCTAGCTGTCTCTCCTAGTACTTTATCCAAGTTGGCTCACGTCATTATGGCTGGGAGACTGGTTGGGCCTATTGGAGAAGAAATCTGCATACGACCACGTCACATTGTCAAATGAGTCTAGGCAAGTCTTCGGCGTCATATGGGACAATGTATATATTGTTGTATAATGTGTTACCATTTGGTTAAGCTCTATCTGAGTCTGCGGATCAGATGCTCAGCTTACGAGTTGCGCGGATAGAGACGGGCCAATTGGAAGGCCAAGGTATATCAGTTGGCTCGAAGGGCTCACATCAAAACCACCAAGATTCACAAACTCGGAAGAGAACTGGGGCGGACAATTAAAAGCAATACTTGTGATTTAAAGCATTTAACGCCAAACCTATACATTTATGATTATTTTCAGTTATTGAATAATTCGATTCAAGACTCAAAACCGAACGACTTCAGTTCAATCGGTCGTCAGCGTAAGGCATAACAGAAACACCAACTCACTTCACAATACACGAAGTCGGAATCTCAGTTTGCGCATTTAGAGTTCTAGAGTATAAATAGTTCGCGACGTAAATGCTCCTTGCTCAATTCCAAGACAAACTTCAATATCTTCCTCAACCAATGCCTTCCCAACCTTTAAACGGACCTTCAGATCACGTTACATATTATTATACTAAAGCGGCACAATAATATCAGATATTACCACCCGGTTAATCAGCTCTAACATAGCATGTGAACAGATTAACGACCCAATAGCATTGCTCACATCATACGCACCAAAAAAGGGAGATTTACAAAATTGCGCCTGCGGCGCTTACTTTAAACTATTCTGGGCACAGTCGCTGGAAGCTTCGCTTTTTAGCAAAAGCTGAAATTAACAGCCGAATCTGTGAAATAAAATATACGAATTTACATTAAAGGACCTTTCTTACCTATAATACTAATGCACCCTACTTCCATAATCATTCCATATATTCCTAAACTCCGAGACCCCAATTTCGTACGGTACATTCTAACCCTCTAACAAAACCACGCTGATTTTCTCACCTGCCGTGTTTTGCTACCTTCGATGTGTATCACGCTGTCGACGGTTGTCTGCGAGAAGTTTTTCCATCAGAAAAAACGGTTTTGTAAATTGTTTCCCTGTTTTCTCTGTAAGTCAACGGGTCTCGGAAAAGGCTCAAAACAGCCAAAAGCGTGGGTTTTTTGTTGAAAGCACAGCCTAGTTTTAAAGTATTCAAATATTTTAAAATAGTGTAAGTTGAGGAGAAAATAGTGCGAGGGGTCCTTGTTTTACACCAGTTCTATTCTGTGCTGGCGGGAAGTGTCGGTAAATTTTTTAGTCCGTCGGCACAAACTGGACCCCCCCCCCCCCACCAAAGGTAAAATGCTAGTGATGCCACTGCACCTGCCAATGGCCCTTACGAGTTTGGATCCCTATGTAGCTGCCTAGGCAGCAGTTCACCAGAGTCACAGAAGTTTAATAACAGGTAACACTTGCTTACGCATCCTTGTACTAAACGTTATGAGAATCATATTTGATGGTGCAAAACGGATCCGTCAGCTGAATTTTATTGGAGCTATATTTCGGCCCTTCTTGGCAAGGGTCCTCTTGAGTTTCCCACAAGTTCTGAAGAGGACCACAAGTTCTTGTTCCAACTTGAGCGGTTTTGAGCCTGTTATCAACCTATGTTATCAACCTTTTAAGTGCCATCTTTTGAGACAAAACTTTTGCTGTGACCGTTTTTTCGAAAAGATAACATTTAAAAGGGTCATAACAGATATACTATCATAACATTTAACACAAGGATGCGCAAACATGTATTATTTTTATCAAACTTCGGACAGTGCGCTGTTGCGGGAATACCCTGTTTATTTCTTGCAATTTCTTGTGATCACCGTGATCATTGCTAGTTCCGCTCTCTTTTTTACGTGTTTTGAGGAGAAATGTTCTGTTTTTTTCACGCACTTCCGTTACCGCAACTACGAAGGAATTTCCAGTTGTGCAATATCTCGAATTCCATAGTACTTCTCTGAAACGTCCGAATCCAAGTAGGACTCATTAGTGAAGAAACCACAGTATCTGCGGTTTCACGACGAAATCTCACCTATGCCGTTGAACTCAAAGTGCCTTACGTTCGAGAAGGTAGCGTGATTATCTTGTCATTTCTCAAATCTAAACTTAACCGTACAGAATACTCTGGGTTGCAAAGAAAAAAAAATGTAGAGAGTCACATATGGCTCAAAACAGACAGTTAATTCGGAGTGAAATTTCTTTTCATGAAGGAAGGTGATTCGGTCAATTTTGGTCCGCATCACTGCTTTGAAATGATGCATCTGAATTTTGTTTTCATGAAAAAACGTGAAATGGTTACGTTTGGTCGGAATCACCGCAGCAAAAATGATACCTCTGGGCGTTTCCTGAAACAGAGTGAATTTTATGTCAGACGTTGGTTGTACCAAGAATCAATAAGGGGAGAGTTCATAGCTCGCATTTCCTCGATGTCACGACTCAATCTTCCGGATTCCCCCTCCCTCTACTCCCCCCCCCCAAAAGGTTTCCTGATAGCACAACAAACACTGCCAATTTACCGACAATAAGTTTCCTGATTTATCAAGGGAGCTCTACGTTGTCGATTTACCGACGAGAATTTTCGTGGGAAGGGGGGGGGGAGCTTCCCCCCCCCCCCCCGCCACCCCCCTAGTTTCGCCACTGAGTAGGCTCCACCGCCGGTAAAAGATTTGCGCAAAAGAAGTTTCCCCCTTATTTATTTTTTGGTTGTACGTAGGACAAGAGTGACAAAAAGAAAATACAGTGACAATTCACTATCTTGCGGCATGTGGCAACCCTGAATACTCTTGATGACGATGAAGAATCGACGCGTGTCCAAAGAAGAGCTAGATACGTCACAACAACAAGCGGTGATGATTGGTTTAGCATGGCGCGTTTCAATTTAATGGGTGGCATTTGTTCAGTGGCGTGTTTCGGACTTAATCATATAGAGTAGTGACAATTTAGGGATTGATTTATTACGGATACGGATATTACGGATTGGTCAAAGAACAAGCATCCGTACGTTTTATTTTATATTTGGACAGTTTCTCTAGCCTACCAATTTAACCGTTACGAATATAACAAGACCAAAGGTTTCGATGGGATCCCAAAAATCTAATAATTGATCCAGACAATTGGGTCTTGTCTTCGCCAGATCCAGTCTTCGCCGACTAATCATCAGAGAAAACCGTGTTCAGATATACCTCTATAAGCTATATCTATTTTGACGATACTGACCAAAACTTCCTGCTTTACTTCTGCCAAATTTCCGGTTTCGCCCGAGTCCAGAGTACTAGTCCAGCAAAAAAAAAAAAAATGCAGAAACGAATCCAGCGGATCTTTTTATCCCTATAAAGAACATCTAATCAACTTTAAATAAAACTTTGACTTAAAAAAAATTCCGGTTACAACCGGATTCGGGACTAACTATATGTACGGGTAAAAAATGATTGTCATATACAGACTCAGCGTCTCTTCTTACCGCTAAATCTGTCATCTAATCAACTTCAGATAAAACTTTCGCTTTAAACAAACTTTCCGGTTTTCGCCGGATTCCGGCCGAACAACTTGTCCGGCAAGAAAATGGTTTTCACCATCGTGTTCAGCATGTCTCTTTACCCCTAAATCGAACATTTAATCAACTTCAAATGAAACTTTTACTTTTAACCAACTTTCCGGTTTTTCCCGGATTCCGGACGAACTACTTGTCCGAAAAGAAAATGGTTTTCACCATCGTGCTCAGCATGTCTTCTTACCCCATAATCGACTATCACATTAGCTGTTTAAAATATTTTGTTCGTCCCTTAATTTGAACCCCCTCCCCCACCCTCAAATATAGGGCTACACAGCCTATCTTCGAACCTGACCTGTACTTTGATCCAAAGAATCCTCCCACCAAGTTTCATCAAAATATCTCAATCCCTTCGAGAGTTATCGTGCGGACAGACGGACAACTTTTGCGATGTCATAGGTATCCCTCCACTTACGTTTTGGGATTGCAAAAATAACGATTAATGACTACAATATGAAAGATCTAACAAATGTTATAAATAAGAAAGAAAATAAACTTAAAAGCCCGTTTGTTTCCTTTAGCAATAATTTGCTTCCGTTACATTGAAATAGTTGTCATTGTCATGAAATGTTTAGGATTTCTAGTTATTTTTGTTGATATATACGAACATGCATAGGCTACCTACTGATGTAATTATTTACTTTTTATGTTTTTTTCTCTGCAACGTACTCGCCAATTTTGGCCGATAGAAATAAAACAAATAAATCAAAATGGTGTCGAAGATCCCAACAGGAATTACAACCCGCAAACACCCGAGTATGATAGCCTAATACGCCCCTCATAAAATCCAATGGCGAATTGCCGCCAGCTATGATAGAGGAACAATAACAATCACACGTGAGATCTTCGTATAGGTTTTCTGAAGGCTGAATGAGCGATCAGGATTTGGCTTCACACCGAGTCGCACATTAGCCCCGCTAAAAAGTCAACAGCATCCGCACTGAAAGTTGGAAGCCAGAACTGACAAACTTGATGAAGTTTGAAAGAACACCGAGTTGAGTACAGCACAACTAGAGGCGAAAGTTTTAAACATGCCCAGGCATAACGGGAACTGAAATGAATTGCCAAACAAACGTGGATATACGTATACAAACAAGTAACAAGTCATTGTTTACTTTATGCTAGCGCATCTAGGCCAAAAACTAGCTAATCTGGAAGGAATTTTACGAAGGGCGTATTTGTTAACAGGATAAACGAGAGTATTTGACGGTGCAAAACGGATACGTCAGCTACGATGCTTCATCAGCGATACTTCGGCCCTTCTTGGCAAGGGTCCTTGTCAGGCTGTCAATCTTCAGACCCACCGTCGGTGAAGGAAACAAACCTGTAATCAATTACAGTTTTGTGTAATCAATTAACAAAACCAAACGTTGGACCCTGAAGATTGACAGCCTGACGAGGACCCTTGCCAGGAAGGGCCGAAATATCGCTGATGAAGCATCTTAGCTGACGTATCCGTTGTATACATTATCTGAATAAATGTTTCAAAGTCAGCTTGGACTCAAGGAATATTTACATTTAAAATATCTAAAATATAGCTGACGTAGCTATCGGACTTGCACTGTCAAATATGATTCGCAGTCAGCTTGGGCTGGAGGAATATCTATACATAGATATTTATATTTATATATAAATATTATTATATTTATATATACATATATATATAAACGAGAGTATTTCGTACCTCTTCAAAGAAAGCCGTACATCTGTGCTTACTGATGACGCAGTATGAAAACGGAATCGGAGTATCGAACCCTTCGATTCTTACTCTATGGCAGTGTGCATATCGTGTGTCCCCGTTTTCGCTAGTTAGGATGATGGTATAATAACCCTGGAGGTTGTCCGTGAGCGTCCAATTTTGAACATCCGGGAAGCACATTGTTCGAATCCCTTCGTCAATATTTGCCTTAAAAAGAAACGGTTATTCAAATACAGTGGATAACAGAAGTTATTTCACAGTAGGCTAACTGACTGAGAGGCTGCCATAGTAGGCTACTACTAGTATTCTAACTAGCTATATGTGCGTTTTTGGTGTTTTTTTAGTTTAATACTATCTATTATACAAACCAACTTTTGCATGCTAAACTACATGAACACACCCTTTGTAACCATCTTACCATCCTTAACACATGTAGCTGATAATTCTGACTGCAGGAAAGCCCGAATGGGCCTGTGGGGGCAGTAAAAATAAAACAAAAAACTTCACTTTACATTAATTTTCACATACTTTTTCAAAAAAGAGAAGAAAACTGAAAGAGGAAGAAAAAAAAACAACAACAAACAATATGTGGGAAACCATTATTGTCAAAACCCACTGTGGATATAAACATTCTAATCTTTTTTTCTTCAAAAAAGCAGCACTTTGGAAACGCCAAACTGAACGATGATATTGTTTGAAGAATTTTGTATAGGCTTGCTATTGTTCTTTGCTATTAATAACAATAACGGCCAGAACATGATCGTAGTAATAAATTTTATAGTATAGTTAGCCTACACCTCATACTTCATTAGAAACCAAGTTCACTACTTATTTAGAGACAATGTAACTAAAATTTAGAATAATTTAACTAGCATTGTAACCTACTCATAATAATCTAACTATCAATTTTAGATCCTAATAGGTTACAAAGGCAAAAGGAAAAGGGATCTGTGAACAACTGTGAACTCAGGATCTTTTCTCAAAATTAGAAAAAAGCACAAAACTAGCTTCCTGGAAACGCCAAACTGAGTGTTAATATTGTTCAAAGAACTTTGTAGAGGCTTGCTACTGTTCTTTGTTACTAATAGAAATAATAAGACCAGAAAACAATTATATTAACAAATTTGTTCGGAAATCTGATGAAACTGAAGACATTTACAAAATTTTGAGACCGCGAAAGCAATGAGTGACGCAAGTACAGTAAGACGAAACATGTCGGTAACTAGGAACTCGTCAATGTTCTCAAAAATGCAGCATCTTGGAAACGCATTATCGAATGTTAATACTGTTTAAAGAATTTGTAGAGACTTGCTAGTGTTATTTGCTGCTAAAACTAATAATAAGATCAGAAAATCAGAGAAAAACAGAAAATCAAATTTTTATACCGGAAATCTGATAAAATTGACGCTATCTGGGACATTTTGAGACCGAAATCGATGGCGAAAGTAAAATACGACGATACATGTCGTCCAGATGAACGCTACCTATTTTTTTTTTTAACTCATTAACCGTCTCCCCACCGACTTTTTAACCAGCCATTTCCACGCCGCAACACCGTTAATCTATTCTAATGTTCGCAGGAATTTACCGACCAAACACAACGTTCATTTCTTACTGACCACCAAAACCACTAACTCGCCTATTTGTCAACGAGGTCGCAAAACAAGGCTCCGGACATCGAAATACGCGAAAGAACTAAAAGAAGAATTACACCAGCACAGGGGTCCAGACTTAAGAAGAAGAAAATCAGAACAGGGTCCTGTCTTAAAGGACTACTCTTGCTTATTCTGTCTTTTCTATCATCCCTACATCCCTTGTGGAAATAAAAGCTTCTGAAATCATCGCCTTTTGCAATTGTTTCGGTTTGTACCTGTACCTTTTCAGCGCTTTTACGGTTGAGCGGACTCTTCAGTCACGAGAAACTTTAAAGTGTTGTTTTTTCATTTTGGAAGACACGTTACACCGTGAAGTCTATCGTCTGTTTTGGACTTCTTTTGTTCTGCTTGGTTTCCCCACTTTTTAACCATGGCGCGTTCAGTTTTTAAATAGTTAGCGTCCACCAGCCGCGCCAAAGAGCGGTAGGGCTGAATGTGAGTTGACAAGCGCTAACAAGAAATCTCTGATGCCACGTGAGAAGTACGAAAAAGAAGTATCGAAAAACGATACTTCTGAGCCACGTCATCTTGAAAAGATAATTTCTAGTAAGATCCGTGCTTTAAGGAAGAAGAAGTAAATCAGAACAAGAATCGTGCTTATCCCGTAGCTCCATTAGCATAGTGAATCCATTCTAATGTTCGTGGCAATTCGCCTGAGATGGTCAAAGGCGCCCTTCATCGTACACGAGTCTTAAACCGCGCCCTGTGGCCTCAATGGTTACTGTAGTGTATCTATTGTGATTGTTGGCGAGGGACTTCCTGCTCCTGGGTAAGTAAGTAAATATATATCTGACGCAATAAAGATTTAACAAAAACAAATGGAGTTGATTAATAAGAAAAAAATGTAATAAATAAAAATCCTAAATAATCTAATAAGGCGGTGGTCGCGTTTTATCCTCAAAGAGGCATCAGCCAGTTAATCTCCGTAATCCGTCAAAAAACAGTTAATCTCGAAATCCACATTTAACTTTCCCGGGCCCCTTCATGGCATCAATCACGACTGAGGAGCATTTTTGTCTTTCAGTTCACTACTTATAAAAATGTTTCCATCTCAAGGGCGTCTTCCCCATTAAAATTATATTCGGTTTTTCGCATTTTTCACCATGAGACCCCGCCTTGTGGATCCTGGTATGTCTACGTGGCTCCGACAATGGAGACTTCTAAATTTCATTCGAAAAAACTGTTTCTGGTTTATTGGTCACGATACAAGTCCCTTTTGTAAAGTGCCATCCATGTATTATTATTAATTTCCGCGACATTGGGATGTGAACTGGTTAGATAAATTTGTCTTCGGGCGGATCACTGTTCCTATGGCCAGCTTCTACCAGACTACTGTAGTGGTTTTGCGAACTATGTTCACAAGCCCCTCGGTAGCTCACATGGTAAGAGCGCCTGCCTTGTAAGCAGAGGGTCCTGGGTTCAAATCCCACCTGAGGAAGCATTTTTGTCTTTCAGTTCACTACTTATAAACATGGAATTTGTTGCTTTTTTTATTCTTATACTCTGCCCCCCTATTGCACAGTTTTGTGAGGCAATAAATCTATTTCATATCAAATCATTAACCCCGGCCAGAAAAGTTTAAAATCTCAACTTCTTGAAGGGATTATGTCCTGAAAAACCAAGCGGCGATTCAGTTCGCGGCCGAATACCCTGATCGTCTGCCAGATATGGGCGAATCCAAATCAAGATTCGAATCCAGGATTCGAATCTTCTGCTTGTCATGCTGGATTCGGATTCAGACTCGGATTACAAACTTTTAATCTTACGAATCAGCTCCAATTTCTAATCTTTTCCCATTTGTACACACTATGCTTAAGCTACTGTGCTTCCCACTACTCTAACAAGCACACATGCAAACCTAGAAATATGGTTTACATACCGTCTCATTTGCTTTAGGCATCAGTGCTTTTTGTAACCTCTGATTTTTAAACTGTAACCAACCATGGACATGATTTGGTTCTTCGGATTCGAATCCTCAGCACGAAATGGTGGATTCACATTCGGAATCGGATTCGTACCTAGCCCCGGATTTGGATTCGAATTCGCCCATCTCTGTCGTCTGTGCGAAGGTTTAACCAGCAAAGAATAAAGAGAAGAAGACTTTTGCGCAGGAGTTTCAGAGGTCGATTAGGTCTTCTTATACACTCCTCTTAATCTCTGTAGTGCTTTTGGTATGTTTGTTGGTGAAGATCTTTCTGTTCTTCCTCTCCGGCATAGATGGCGTTTCAATCCCCGTCATATTTAAGACGTAGATGAGATAATGTTCTACAACATCGATTATACTACTGATAAGACCTTCAGCTAATCTTTAAATTCGTACTTGGAAACTGCAGTTCGGGCACGTGCCGCCTAAACGGCCTAAGCTTCTTCATCTATTCAGAGATCCAAATCTATTTGCTTTTAAATGACTCTTACTATTTCTGCTTTCTTTACTATCATTAGCTCTCCTCTGGAACGAGAAGCTTCAGAAAATCTCGCCCTTCTCCACTGTTTCACCTATGATTTTTCAGCGAACTGTCGGCTAGCCCAGTTTGCAAGTCAAGCAGCGCAAACTTCGCCAGAAGCTTCAAAGTCTGCCGACAATTTTTGAACTGGCAGTACCGTGCCAATGGCCAGAGAGTCATATTATAAGTAAATACTCTTTGAGCCCAAGCTGATTTTTAAACATTTATTCAAACTATGTTTACAACGGATCCTCGGACAATCAGATAATCCAAACCTGATTGCATGTTTGTTTCCTTCACCGACGCTGACCCAGAGGATTGACAGCCTGACGAGGACCCTTGCCAAGAAGGGCCGAAATATAGCTGATGAAGAATCGTAGCTGAATAGACTTTGTTTTGTGCTGTTAAATGTTCGGTGCCCCCATTCAACCTCACCCATCGAGGTCGGATCCGGCCAGGACCCCAAATGGATTATCCAGGGCGTTTGACTCTTTGCACCGTCCAAGTTTCATCCCAACCGCTACACTCGTTTGATTCCTAGGTTACCGGAACCCCCGTTCTAACTCCCCACACCAGGCCCGAATCCGGTTTAGACACTTAAATGGGTCATCTAGGGCATCATCTGCTCATGCCACCAATCACGCGAATCGGATCCCATTTTCGCAACTTACGTACGCCACAAGATCCCGGAGTCCCCCTCCCCCACCGACGGTCGGATCTGGGAAAGGAAGGTTTCCTAGACCACTGAGCTGGGTCCCGTATGTGTGTGCCTAGTTTCATCGTCCCTGGAAGTGCAATGCCCAACTAGCAAAAGTCACAAGCTTAGCAAAGAACGGCAGACAGTGCGATCGCTATGATGACGCATCCGTTGTAAACATTGTTTGAATAAACATATTATAAGCTTTTGTAATTAGGCTAGTGCGGAAATAAAGAGTGTTGCGAAACCGAAACCTTAAACAGGAGGTTGGTACCAGGGGTAGGGGGGGGGGGGGGTATGTCCGGTGGTTTTCACCTTTTTTTTAAAGCTGGAACCCGATCCAACTCCTGAGAATACACTTACATTTTCAGGTACTTTTATGATCACCTCCGCTGAGAGTTCTGAGTTTTTCGACGTCAAACCAAGTAGAAAGGCGGTCTCACACAAGGCGTCGTCGGCCTCTGGCTCGAGTTCCTCTAAACGCGATGGTCGAATGTAGACGCTCGGCTTCCTATCAAGTGTTGCGTACGACTTGGTCATCTCCAAATACTTCCGCCGAAGCTCCACATAGTCCCTACAAGAAAAATAAAAGTATAACTTACACCAGACAGGGTGTAATAACAAATGTTTCTCTTTTTAGGCTTTCTCCTATTTTTGTCCTTCTTATTTTTTTAGTTTCTTTAGTCTGTTGATATTGCCAGCTTTGTATACTTTTGTTTTCTTCTTTATATAGTCAGTTATGTTTAATTGCGGTTGTTTAATTATGTTTAACCGGTTTAATCTCAGTTTAGATATATAATTATTTGAATGGGTATGATTCGTTATGCTGAAGCTATTTTTCGTGTCCGCTCGAGCTCTGCTCTCAGCAGCGGAATGTGTTAAAGGACACCTGAATGAAGAGTACCAAGTATCATCCCTATCTGTATGACTTCTGTTAACATTGCCTGCAGAAAATCCAATCCAAATACGAAATAGCTTTTCCAAGCTATGATTTTTGCTCCATTTTGCATCTGTCCTTATTTCAGTACCGGACAATTTAAGAAATGAACAAATGTCTCCAATCAACCCTTCTTCTGGAATATTTTTTAACCAGTTAAGCCCAAACGTATATCTAGAAGAAATTCCAATACCATCCGGCCAGCGCTGTACAAGATTTGAATGAATTGCGCTTTTTGTCTTGGAGTCTGCATGTGCAAACCTCCAGAAACGAACATCCCTATTTTGGAAACGTCACGCTCAGGAGAAGAAAGCTCTCCGTGGCCATGTCTGTGAATGCATTCTCCATGGTGTGTTCAAGTATGGTTTAATTGTTCAGGTGTCCTTTAAAGATATAATTAGCTTGCAAACAAAAATAACCTTGAACAGACATTACTTTTTTCCAGCTCCAGGTCAGCCCAGGAAATATATAACATTTTTGGTCGTATAACATTAAAATTTGTAAGTAAAAACGAAAAATTGGCGGAAGGCGACGGTTTCATAAGCTTACAATTCTAGAAGGGAGCTAGCTTCTTCTAGTTTCTTTGAGAAACACGGACAAACTTGCATAACCGGTATCCTGGACCAATTATGTCCTCGGAAGTGATAAGCGGGAGCCTGATAAGCCTCGATTTAAATACAAGAATCAGAGTAGTGCCGTAAGAGTGGACAAAACTGATCTAATAAAGTTTGCAATTCAAAAACAGTAATGGATGGAACAATTAGGGACGTCGAGTGAATCATTTATGTCGGTACAATTATAACAATTCATAACTGAAATATTCTGTAACACTTATAGATAACATCCAAAGTGTTATCTGCTGAAATTGCACATCCCCGTTAGATATTACAAGACTGGTAAGAAAGGTTTAAAGAAGTCACAAAGCGAAACTAAACTACCAATAAGTACCTGCGGAAGCGTAACTGTCCTGGAGATCCTAGCAAGTCTCTTGTGGCATTTGACCCCACCATAACTGCTTCGGGTCCGATTATCTAAGCTTCTGACGACATTACCCCTGGCATCCTGGACCGTAGCCCCATAAAAAAGGTCCTAAAAGGCCATTCGGGTTTCAGCTAATACTCGGTACCGACTAGTTCTGAAAATCGCTACGTGACCGAGGCTTTGTCGGGTTTCTGCCGTTCGCAATACTCTATATGAGTAAGTCCAAAACACACCAGTGAACCTCGGGAAGAACAGGCAACGTCACCAAAACGAACCCTCTAAATTGATTCAAATCATGTGTAAACCAATCAGCAACGTTTGTTGTCGTGACGTTTCTGGCTCTTTGCTGGGCACACGACGATCCTTGATCGGCACGAAAAGTTAGTCATCAACAGTACCGTACTGGTAAACCAGCTGGCAGTGTTGGGACAAGTACTTCAAATTTGTACTTAAGTATTAAGTATTTGCTTTTGCTTTGCTTTATTTGTAAAAACGAAAAGAAATCAACAGACGAATCCCGGAACTGACAACATACCAAAGGCTCTAAACGTCAGGTACTTTCGAATATTGTACTTAAGTATGAAGTATTAAGTACCTATCAACAAATGTACTTAAGTAGTACTTGAGTTTTAAGTACACTACTTGTACTTAAAGCACAACTCTTACTAGAAATGATCTTTTCCCTATAAAATGGATCAGAATAAACGTTTTCGAAAACACCATTACTTTCCACCTGTAACTAGCGATTCTGTTGTTAGCGCTTGTCGAGTATATCCAGCCTTCCTGCGCTCCGACGCGGCGGCTGGGCGCAAAAGATTCGAAAACTGAACGTACCTTGGTTAAAAAGTGGGAAAACTAGGTAAATAAAAGAAGTAATACACAGAAGATTATTACATCCTTATGTTTGAAAGAGTTGTCAGCGGACAATGAAGATTCCGGCAAACTTTTCGTTGGGTTACGTGAAAACTCGGCAAGGCCTAAAAAGCGCTAAACATTCGTAGTTACGAAACGAAACAATGGAGAAAGGTGGGGATTTTAGAAGCTTATAATTCCACATGGGAGCTAAGTATATTATAAAGGCAGAATAAGCAAGAGGGATCCTTTAAAGGACACCTGAATGAAGAGTACCAAGTATCATCCCTATCTGTATGACTTAACATTGCCTGCAGAAAACCCAATCCAAATACGAAATAGCTTTTCCAAGCTAGGATTTTTGCTCCATTTTGCATCTGTCCTTATTTCAGTGCCGAACAATTTTAGAAATGAACAGATGTCTCCAATCAACCCTTCTTCTGGAATATTTTTTAACCAGTTAAGCCTAAACGTATATATAGAAGAAATTCCAATACGATCCGACCAGCGCTGTACAAAATTTGAATGAATTGCGTTTTTCGTCTTGGAATCCGCATGTGCAAACCTCCAGAAACGAACATCCCTATTTTGAAAATGTCACGCTCAGGAGAAGAATGCTCTCCGTGGCCATGTCTGTAAATGCATTCTCCATGGTGTGTTCAAGTATGGTTTCATTGTTCAGGTGTCCTTTAAGTAGTACTTCAAGTAATATTAAAGTACTAGTCTAGTCCAGTCTTAGAACATAAGAGAAAATGAATTAAACGTTTCTTAATGCCATTTAGCAGTCATAGAACAAATCCGTCAGTTTGAATGAAGGACTAACAAGACCAAAGGTTTCGATGGGATCCCAAAAAATCAATATTTGATCCAGACAATTGGGTCTTGTCTTCGCCAGATCCAGTCTTCGCCAGACTCCTTGAACATTTTTACTATTAAAATTCAGAAACAGATTAAGGCCAAATAGCTAATCATCAGAGAAAACCAAGTTCAGATATGGATTCAGCATATGTGTTTACCCCTATGAGTCATATCTGTTTTGAACTACTTGTCCGGCGAAAAAAGAAACCTCAAAAACGAACTCAGCGTACCTTCTTTCCCCAATATTGAACATCTAATCAACTTCAAATAAAAGTTTAACTTATAACAAATTTTCTGGCTCCAGCCGGATTCCGGTCGAACTTTATGTCCGGGTAAACAAGACCAAAGGTGTCGATGGGATCCCAAAAATCTAATATTTGATTCCGACAGTCGGGTCTTGTGTTCGCCAGATCCAGTCTTCGCCAGGCTAATGATCAGAGAAAACCATGTTCAGATATACCTCTATAAGCCATATCCATTCTGACAATACTGACCGAGACTTCCTGCTTTACTTCCGGTTTCAACCGACTTCCGAGCGAACTATGTACAGAAAAAAGACAACTGGGTCTTGTCTTAGCCAGATCTAATCATCGCCAGAATCCTTGAACATTCTTACAATTAAAATTCAGAAACAGATTAAGGCCAAATAGCTAATCATCTGAGAAAACCAAGTTCAGATATGGATTCAGCATGTGTGTTTACCCGTATAAGTCATGTCTGTTTTGACGAAAAGTCCCTGCCACTTCTGCAAATTTCCCGGTTTCGGCCGAACTCTAGAACTACTTGTCCGGCGAAAAAAGAAAGCTCAAAAACGAAGTCAGGGTATCTTCTTTCCCCAATAATGAACATCTAATCAACTTCAAATAAAAATTTAACTTATAACAAATTTTCCGACTCCAGCCGGATTCCGGTCGAACTATATGTCCGGGTAAAATATGATTGTCACATACGGATTCAGCGTCTCTTCTTATCCCTAAATCGGTTATCTAATCAGCTAGAAATAAAACTTTAACTTCTAACAATTTTCCGGTTTTGGCCGGATTCCGGGCGAACTACATGTCCGGGAAGAAAATTGTTTTCACATAAGAGTTCAGCATGTCTTCTTGCCCTAAATCGGACATCTAATCAACTCCAAATAAAACTTTTACTTTTAACAAACTTTCCGGTTTTGGCCGGATTCCGGGCGAACTACTTGTCCGATTACAAAATGGTTTTCACCATCGTGTTCAGCATGTCTTCTTACCCCATAATCGACTATCACATTAGCTGTTTCAAAATATTTTGTTTGCCCCTTAATTTGAACCCCCTCCCCACCCCTAAATGTAGGGCTACAGAGCCCATTTACGAACTCGACTGGTCCGCCGACCCAACGAATCCTCACACCAAGTTTCATCAAAATATCTCATTCCCTTCGAGAGTTATCGTGCTTACAGACGGACGGACGGACAGACGGACAACTGTTGCGAAGTCATAGGTATCCCTCAACTTACGTTTTGGGATCCCAAAAATGATTGTCATACACGGATTCAGCATCTCTCCTTACCCCTAAATCGGATACCTAATCAACTACAAATCAAATTTTACCTTTTAATAATTTTCCGGTTTTGGCCGGATTCCGGGCGAACTACTTGTCCGGGTAGAAAACTGTTTTCACAGAAGTGTTCAGCATGTTTTCTTACCCCTAAATTGAACTTTCCAGATTAAAGTTTTACTTTTAACAAACTTTCCGGTTTTGGCCTGATTCCGGGCGAACTACGTATCCGGCAAGAAAATGGTTTTCACCGTCGAGTTCAGCAAATCTTCTTACCCCTAAATCAAATATCCAATCAACTTCAAATACAACTTTTACTTTTAACAGACTTTCCGGTTTTGGCCGGATTCCGGGCGAACTACTTGTCCGATGACAAAATGGTTTTCACCGTCGTGTTCAGCATGTCTTCTTACCCCATAATCGACTATCACATTATCTGTTTAAAAATGTTTTCATTTGCCCCTTAATTTAAACCCCCTTCCCCACCCCTAAATGTAGGGCTACAGAGCCCATCTACGAACTTGACCTTACTCTTGACCCAAAGAATCCTCACACCAAGTTTCATCAGAATATCTCATTCCTTTCGAGAGTTATAGCGCGCACAGAGGGACAGGCGGACGGACGGACAGACGGACAACTTTTGCGATGTCATAGGTGTCCCTCCACTTACGTTTTGGGATCCCAAAAACTACTACTGGGTACTGTTCATTTGCTTTAAGCACTGCATCCAGGGTAATTTCCTGTACCCACATCCGACTCCACGCACCAATGCCAAAAGGGACCGGGACCCTAGACTGGATTCCGGTACGCTCCGGCCCAACTCCTCCCACAACGACCGAGTATGATTCAGACTCATGAACGGGTACCGGGTACCACTTGTTTGATCCATAGGCGTGAGACAACATTTCCGGGACCCCCCAGCTTCCAACTCCCCAACCGTGGCCCAATCCGGTTTGGACTAACTAGGTCATCCGCTCGTATTATCAGTCGTGCCACACAGTTTCTGCGACCCCTCCAACTCCTCTCACCGGTACCCCCTCCAACTCTTCTCACTGTGGCCGAATCCAGTTCGGACGCATAAAATGATCATCCAGGGCACATTCTCTTACCATGCATCACGTTTCACTTAGATCTTAGCGTTTACGTTAAATGTTCGGTGCCCCCCTCCAACCTCACCCATCGAGGTCGGATCCGGCCAGGACCCCAAATGGATTATCCAGGGCGTTTGACTCTTTGCACCGTCCAAGTTTCATCCCAACCGCTACATTCGTTTGATTCCTGGGTTACCGGAACACAGTTACCGGAACCCCCGTTCTAGCTCCCCACACCAGGCCCGAATCCGGTTTGGACACTTAAATGGGTCATCTAGGGCATCATCTGCTCATGCCACCAATCACGCGAATCGGATCCCATTTTCGTAACTTGCATGCGCCAGAAGATCCCGGAGTCCCCCTCCCCCACCGACGGTCGGATCTGGGAAAGGAAGGTTTCCTAGACTACTGAGCTGGGTCCTTTATATGTGTGCCAAGTTTCATCGTCCCTGGAAGTGCAATGCTCAACTAGCTAAAGTCACAAGCTTAGCGAACGGCAGACAGTGCGATGGCTATGATAACATAGAGCCGAAGGCTGCAAGTGCCATACAATATTTCTTGTAGCTTAAACGGCAACCTGTCCGATTGAAACTGATCCAATTTGAATGTTTTGCCAAATATTATATTCCATTTTTTGTTGAACCCTTTTTCCATATCTAAAAAGTTCGATGTTGTCTAAGCAAAATGCACTTGAGACAGTAGGTCTACTTGAAAATTTACTTGTACTTAATGGCTTCAAGTACCTTGTTATTTTCCTTCAGTATCAACTATTACGTACACCAGGAAAGTTGTACTTAAGTAAAACCCCCGTACTTTGATTTTGTACGTAAGTAGTACTTTAACAAGAACCTGAAGTGCTTGCCAACACTGCCAGCTAGTATCGGACCCAAGTTGAAATTAGTTCAACTTTTGAGAGTACTAGCCAATCAGATTACTTTGGAGTATGTTGAGGAATATTCTGATTGGCTAGTGCTGAGCCACGTCAGATAAAATAAAAATGACCTAATTCACTTTCGGTTTTCGAAGCAGCAAGGTGTGGATGTGATCTTTCTATTGGGCTTGGTTCACAACTAGCCAATCCGAATATTTGTTCGGTCTCAAGAGGGATTTCCACAACTAGCAGGTACCGAGTATTAGCTAAACACGCTGCGATTGGACCTTGAGTCACTAGCCCTAGCTCCTAAACCATTAATATATACAACTGAGCTGCACCTCAGATTAAAAACTGAATATTTTCCGGTTCCAACTAAAACCACAACGTTCTAAAAATTAGCAGAGAAAACCTACGCTGCCTTGGAGACTACACTAGATAACGGAAAAACAAATGCACGTCATCAGGATGCACTAATACATTCCGACCACAAAAATAAAATAAGTTGGCAATCTGACCGTAGTTGGCAAAAGCCTACTCTAGGTGCCTATAAGGCTGAAACTCTGCATGGAGTTTGGTGTTTGAATAACGCAAATCTTTGAATCACTTAATCCTGTCCTTTTTTCATGTTTTTTTTTACTATAGTGTTATAAAGGGTAAACTCTCAAGGGGAGTTTGTTAAACCTCTTAACAAGTGTAAACTTCTGGAGTGTGTTGTAGTTGCTAGTATTTTTTTTCTAAAAATCCCATAAATCAAATAAAAAATCATGGAAGTATTTTCCCTTCCGAAAGGCTGGCGAAATGGCTCCCTCATAAGGTAGCTACTGCGGTTGAAATCATTCAAATGGGCCCACCAGAGGTTCGCAAAGAGTTTTGTCCCTTCTTTTAGAGACCTTAATTTGTTCTAAATTCTAAATTTGTATACCGAAGCTTAAGACTTTTGCCTTGTTAGTTAAATTTATGACGTTATTTATGATTGCTGTATGTACGTATTACGATTGTTATGATTTATGTAGGTGCTCTTGACATGTATGTGCTTTTGGTGAACAAAAAGATTTATCTATCTATCTTTATCCACTGTCTGATTTCAGAATATAAATGGGCTATGAGGAGAAAACGCAACATCCCGACTATATATGCACTTGTCTCATTGATTAAGCGTTGATCAAAGCGTGATTTTCAATCTTTACTATAGTGTTTAAGCCGGTACAAGGTTAGCTTTCGCAGCCGCAGCATTTTTCATGTATGTATTGTTTTTTAATATTTTGATGAGTGTTATGTTGATAAAAATAAGTTCTTTATAGTAGTGAATAAAAAGAAATGAATAAAATGACGGGTGATCAGCCTATTTACCTTACTAGAGTTCAGCGCTCCAGGCGGACTAGTTTCTGAAACTCCATTTATCAATACCTGTGTAGAGATAGTAAAATATGGATCCATAAGGAGCGTATTTCACCCTCGTACCAATAGTAACTACTAGTTACTAAATCCGTTCTAACCTCACGAAAAGTTACTACGCTGACCATTCCAGCCTTCTCGAAATAGCATCCAATAGTAACTATTTGCTTACCGCGTGGTAAGCGAATTAACCACGAATCTCTGTCACGTGATTGGTCGGATTCACCCGTGGCATGATATTCCGCTGGAAAATAGAAAAATCGTTCCAGCCTTGACGACAAAAAGGCAGAATTTGTGACGTCATGCGTGGTAACCGTAGGATGGAACACGCTCAATGTAATGAGCAGAACACATTAGCTTACTTTCTATGACAAAGACAATGCAAAACTTACATTGCTCGGGAAACAGACTGCGGATTTTCTACTCATCAACTTGTGGACCTATATTACTATATCTGTCACATGCATGATGGGACAAAGGGGGCATTCAGGGACCAGTCCGTTTGGAAGGCTGAACTGGGATATGGCAATTAAGGCGTGGAAACAATTGACAAACTGGACAATAAAATAGAGGAAATTGCAATTTTTCGAATTTCTGTTTCGCGTCTCTCCAGCTCCATGAGCAGTCCCGTTTTCTTGTCGATTCTCAGCTAACGACTAGCTATTCATTGGTCGAAAAACTACAGGTCCAACTAGACCTGGATCTCACGCCATCAGCCAAGACACAAAATCATGCATTCGCCATGTTCCAGTTCAATGCTTCCAAGCAAACTAGTTTCTGTAAATCCCCCTCATTTTCAGCACTTGTCCACTGATGTATTACACTGTAAAGAGTTTCTCCGAATAAGGATGCAGTATTTGCTACTGAGATTAATCTTATCTCTATTGAGATGAGATTAATCCGAATTAGGGGTAATCTTATCTCAGTAAAGATAAGATGAATCCCAGTAGCAAATACTGCAGGATTTTTTTTGCAGTGTAGTCCATAAGCTGACGAGTAGAAAATCTGCAATCTGCTTCCCGAGCAATGGAAGTTTTGCACTGTCTTCGAAGTAGACAGTGAAAGCTATTGTCTTTACCTAACGGATCCATATTTTACTAACTCTTTGTCACAAGTGTTGACAGTGAGACAATGATGTGAAGTTTTATCCTGGTTACACTGACTACTACAGGAGCACTGGCGGAATGGAAGTTCATTTGCCCTCCCTTTTGTTTATGTGTGATTCCCTCTAAATCCTAACACGCAAAATCCTCCTCATTATTAGCACTTGTCCACAGATATATTAGTCCATATGCTGATGAGTAGAAAATCTGCAATCTGCTTCCCGAGCAATGGAAGTTTTGCACTGTCTTTTGAAGTGCGTTTTTCTGTGTGTTTATATGTTTTATTTATTTTCTTCATTTACTCCGCTCTTTCAAAATGGCGGGTCATAAAAAAATTACTTACTTACTTACTTACTACTCGTCGTATTAATATCATTAATTATATTGAATGCATTACTGTCCGCCTTATCATTCACCTTATATACTCTGGACACCCAAATAGCCTACCTGTTATTTGAACTTAATTTTTTTTTTATATGATCATTAACTTCTTAATACCGTTTATGTCAAATATATCAACAATACCTATAAACGATTCAACTAGGAAACTAGTTTGCTTGGAAGCGCTGAATTGGAAGGTGCCGAAACTCTAGATAAAGAATCGAAGTGTGCCTAGCAAAGAGCAGGAAATGTCACCACAGCTGTCCCCAACAAACGCTGTTGGTTGGTTGACATAGGATTTGAATCATCGTTCGGGTGACATTTCTCGTTCTTCCCGAGGCTTGTTTTGGTGTGTTAAGAGTAGAGTAGTGTGTTATGAGTATCACTTCTCTTGCTGCTTTTGTGTCACGTTCAAGCAACAAAACCAACGACCGACGGGTCGGGTCAGTCGCGAACCAAATTGGCCATATTCCTGTTCAGCGCTTCCAAGCGGACTAGTTTCTGTTAATCCCCCTATGCCTCACCGTCAGCACCGATCAGACATGGCAAAATAAATACGCAGGTCAGTGAGTGGAAAACCTGCCATCTGCGTCCCAGGTAATGGAGGTTTTGCATACGTCTCAGCAGCGAAAGTGAAAATGACCCATTACCTTATGGATCCGACTTTTTACTATGTCTACACAAATGTTGGTTATGAGGCAAAGGGGGACTAACAGAAACTAGTCCACGTGGAGCGCTGAACTGTAATAAGGCCAATTGACGGCCGACAGATCCGCTCTGAGCGTTGAACTGGAATAAGACAAATTTTTGTGAAAAGAAGCAGAACAAGAAATCTGCTTCTCTGCACGAGTAGGTTCACACTACTTACCCTGCATTTACAACGGCACCAGTTGGAACGGATTCAACTGACCCACTCCAATCCGAAGAGGTCTCCTCATCCAGCGTAGGATGGAGCGACTGAAAAAAAACACACATTAAATTAGCCTATATCAAAATCCAGAAAGCGCAGGTATAGCGCAACACGAGACGACCTGAATGATCGCCCTCTTTAATTACTAAGGACAACTGCTCCAAACCTCATCTCACTAGTCTCCTTAGGCTGGCACACTTGTTAGCCTAGTGAATTCAGGATTAGGACCCATATTTACAACTCCTTAAACCTATTTAAAACTCCTTTAAAGGACCCCTCGCACTATTTACTCTTCAACTTACAGTGTTTTAAAACATTTGAATACTTTAAAACTATGCTGAGCTTTCAACAAATAACCCACGGTTTTGGCTATTTTAAGCCTTTTCCGAGAGCCGCTGACTTGTAGCGAAAACAGGGAAACAATTTACATAACCGTTTTTTCTGATGGAAAAACTTCTCGCAGACAACCGGCGACAGCGCGATACACGTCGAAGTTAGCAAAACACGGCAAGTGAGAAAATCAGCGTGGTTTTGTTAGAGGGGTTAGAATGTACCGTACGAAATTAGGGTCTCCGGGTTTACAAATATATGTAAAGATTATGGAAGTAGGTAGCATTAGTAGTATAGGTAAGAGAGGTCCTTTAATAAATGTTCAACCTCTGATCACCATCAGACTTCAAGACTCTTGACCAGACCCAACAAATCCCGAGGAAAAGCGTAGGTAGGTAGGTACCATTTCAAGGCACGACTTACTCCCCCCCCCCACCAATACTCAATCGAATGGTAGCCTATTTATCTTCACTGTGTGCCTTACTTTTCATTCATGATTTTAACTTTATATAACAAGACCAAAGGTTTCGATGGATCCCAAAAATTTAGTATTTGATACAAACAATTGGGTCTTGCCTTCGCCAGATCCAGTCTTAGCCAGACTCCTTGAACATTTTTACTATTAAAATTTAGAAACAGATTAAGCCAAATATATAAATAATAATCAATAGATAAAATAATAAATAATAATCGTCTGAGAAATTCAAGTCAAGATATGGATTCAGCATGTGTGTTTACCCCTGTAAGTCATCTATTTGGCCTTCGTTGGAATGAATGGTTGCAAACAATGAAACTGTAACTGAGGATTAACAAAATTCTATGCTTAATTCAATGAGAAGCTTCTGGGAACAGATAACTGTAAGCCCTTGCTTCTGGTTTACTCTTCAAAACGGGAAAGACATACGATGTCTGTTGTCAATATCCAACCAGGCAGCATCGAGTGTCAAACCGGGACCGCCTAGGCTAACTCAAAGCCAGAGAAGTACCTCTGGCTCAGCTCAGTTTTGTCAGGGTATCTACAGTCACTGCATGGAACCAAATACGGAGGTTCTATTGGACTGAGTGTTCTTGGTTTAGTTTACCCATAAGCGTGCTTCCGAATCACGACAGTAGATGATACGACGGACGCTCCGAGTCAAGACTTAGATGGGGGTGATCAGGACATTGCAAATGCTATGATTTGCTCCCGATTTAACTCATTCAATAACAGACGTTATTAGGTTGAGATGGCGGTGATACTCAAGCCATGTGCATAGGATGGACAAATTCAGGATGGCAGACACAATCCTAAATTTGCTGCCGCACGGACCGGGGGCGACATAAGAACACGATCCATCACACGTACTAGACGGACCTTGCAAACATCCACGCTCGTGATTCGCATCCTTGGGTGGGCCTTTGGGAGGCAAATGAATATTTAAGGTAATTAACCTAAGGCGTTTTACCGCGATCCCACAAAGAGCGTGTGGCTCGGTTGTGACACGAACGTTTGTGTAGCTTAGAAGCGTGTTTCCGTGATCAACAAAGGTTTTGTGGCTTGGATTTGACAAATAACTATCGAGATTCAAATTTAGCTGCAAATGAAAGTCAAAATGAGAAAATTAGCTACTTCATCAAGCAGACTGACATACAACAAAGAACAAATAATCAGATAGAACCTCTGTCTTTGGTACCATGCAGCGACTATGAATACCCCGACAAAACTGAGCGGACTTAGCTTTTACTGTAGCTTTTTACCGTCTACTGTACGGTACTTCCCTCTTCGCCGTTACTCATCGCAGAGAAAGAAAATGAAAGAGGCGTACTCCGCGCGCTGACCTGCTCTTGGGCGCGTCCAAAGAACCAATCAGCTTTTGCACCGTCAAATATAATCAGCTTTGTCTTCTACTTTTTCTCAAGATGGTTTCACAGCGATATAGCTAATTATAGCGCTAACGAAACGTGATCTGGCGCGAAGCTACTAACCTCCGCTCGTTCACAGCGGAAAAGGTAGAGGGAAATACTCGACTCCGTATAGTCATAGTACAGAGATTCTATCTGATTATTTGTTGTTGATACAGCTGAGGATCCTTATAGTACAGAACGATACGAATATTTTGCCTAGATCTTAATCCACAAATCTGCAACTGCCGCAAAAGAAACATACAAAATGGCGTTACCACGAGCTTCAACCCGTGGGTCGAGCGTGTGTATGCCGCGAGAAAAAAGCCTCTAACGTGACAAAAAATGACAAGAAGACTCACCAGGCGATTCGGGTTTGACTCCACAATAATGTCATCATACTGAAGATCCTGGCAGGAACTTGTTCCATAACAAAACTCATAAAACTCGTCCGAGATGAAAGGAAAAAACCCCGAGTTCTCATAACCCTGGGGTGGATCATACATAAAGGTTCTCACCGGCTTTGGCGGAGGAGGAGCACCAGGCAAAGGGGGAGGAGTATCTTCACCATCCTCCAGTAAAACACTTGAAATGAGGCTAGATCCATAGACACCACTATCATTGCTTAAAGCAGTTGTGGCAGAGTTGAGGTTTGATTCAAACCCAAGAAGGCTCTTGCAATGCTCTGATACTACCAATCGCTCTCTGAAAGCGGGCTTCCGCTTTACACTGGAATTGCGTTCCGACATGACACCACGGGCAGGTACCTCTAAAGTCGGTGGTATCAAGCTTGAGTCTTCTTTCTGTTTATTACTTATGCGCGCTTCGACGATAAAATCTTCGGACTTTTGGAGGTCTGAGCCACTAGTTATGCAACTACCAGGCAGTCGACGGTCCGAGCTTACAATTATCCGACTACTGGGCCTTTGAACCTCCAATACTTCAACTATGTCACTCTTATCATTTCGGATTAGGCTAACTCCTCTTTCTTTTTCATAATTGGTCACATTTTTCTCTTTCTCCAGCTTCTCAAGTCTCTGTTTAAGTTCACTCACAAAGACACCACCTGGTTTGACTGGCACACGTTTCTTTACCTCCATTCTGCAGGAGAAGCTGAAATTTTGACATTCAAAATGAAGAATACCTGGAAATAGAAAGCAAAATATCATTGTCATCTCAATCTCAAATTGTTCCTAATAGAGCCAGGTACACCCGACGAGGTCTAGCAAAAATCTACACAAGTTTTTGCTCCTCCTCTGTGCTTTTCCTCGCTGGTTTGTACCCGATTCTCAGGATAAAAGACACCAGTCGAATGCGATCATATTTTTTCAAATATCTACGTTTTCTTCTGTACCTTCCTCGTCGCATGCGCAATCACCGAATCATGGAGAATTTTTTTTTGTCTTGGACCCAACTGTCAAACTAAAAGAAATAAGTGAGCATTTTCTGCTATCATCCAACCGCCTTCCTGCCCATTGCCCAATGCGCCAGCTAATGCAGTAGATTTATTGTCCTATTCGTGTTTCGTTGTTAGTGTTTATTTATCTTTTGTTGTTGTTGTAGATACTGTGATAATGCCACTCTGTATTTCTTGTTAAGCGTTTATTTACTTATTTTTACTATTGGATTTACCACGTTTTGTTATTAGGCTGCATGTACTAAATCAATTTATTCTTTCATTCATTGACTGTACAAAACATCAATGCAGCAAAACTTAGCATGTGGAGGCAAGGTTCACCAAGAAATGTGTGTACAATCCGTCATAGTCTATCATAAATTCGGGTCTAGGCGACCCCCCACACCCGAACGCAAATATATAGGATATTTGGAAATGTTGTTGAAAGTGCTGTTTGGACCGCAAACACTTAAGGAGTTTCTTAGACACACGGGACACATGTAAACGCGTGACAGCGGCTCGCTAGCCGCTCACCTCTCTATATACTTTTCGTAAAAATATATTTAATTTTATTAACAGTGTGTGGGTTTTTTTCACATGGGGGGTATGGCACTGGGGGGGGGGGGGGGGGTACGGGTTTTTTTCGCATGAGGCGTATGGGGGGGGGGTATGGCACTGGGGGGAGGGGGGGGGGGAGGGTTTTTTCGCCTGAGGGGTATGTACGGGGGTTATGTCCAGGGGCTTTTCAGCCGGAACCAAACAAAGTCACCCTTGCATGCAATAAATCAATTCATTCATTGACGGTACAAAACATCAATGCTGCAAAACCAAGCATGGGGAGGCAAGGTTTACCAAGAAATGTGTGTTCAATCCTACATAGTCTATCCTAAAGTCGGGTCTAGGCGAACACTTAAGGAGTTTCCTCAGACACACGGGATAAAAGTAAGCGCGTGACAGCGGCTCGCTAGCTGCTCGCCTCTCTTTATACTTTTCATTTAATTTTATTAACACTGTGTGTGTTTTTTTTTGCCGGGGGGGGGGGGGGGTACCTGGGTTTTCGTCGGAGGGATATGGACGGGGAGTTATGTTCAGGGGCTTTTCAGCCGGAACCCCATAAAGTCACCCTTATTTGCACCTTTAAGGTTGCCATTGACACTACTTTATGTCGCTATTCTTTAAGGGTCTTGTTTGAAGAAAACCAGATTGCTTAGGTGAAAAATATTTGTGTACTGAAATTCCTCATTTCAGCTTGAAAACAGTCACGCAGGTGTGCTCCCATCATTTACTATAAGCTTGTTTTCAGTGCTGGGCAGGGCAGGTTATTTTGAAGAGAAAAATTAGACGATGCGTAAAGGTGCACTAAGGTTTACCTAGCACTAGTTGCGTTTTTGATCCGAATTCTCCTCCGAATTCTCGTATTTCGCGTTTTTGGACTATTCAGATGAAGCGAATTCTGCTTTTCTTGCGTTTTTGTCAGAATCGAGAACGGGGAAAGCCTCGCGATTCTGCAGAATCGAGAAGTTGCTCCGATGGTGAATTCCCGATTCTCCTCTCTCCGTTCTCCTCCCTGATTGGTCAACAGAGTGCGGTTGTTCAATATTCATAAACACGTATACCGGGTTGCGGACGAGCCGCAAAATTAGTGTTTTTGTCAAAATCGAGAATGGAGAAGTCAGAGGAGCAAAAACGGTAATTTGTACGAGAATCGAGAATTCAGAAGCGAGAATTCGTATCAAAAACGCAACTAGTGCTGGTTCTGATAATTATTTTAGCAACCAATTTCTGCACGGTTCTGCCAGCTGAGCCTGAAACCAGATGAGACCGAAGGTCAGACGAACCCAATTTTCAAGGAAAGATTAGGTTAGGTTTGATGGAAGACGCCAATGAGATGAAGACATCTATAAGTAGTTCACAAGCCCTGCAAGCCAAAGATCATGGGTCCAATCCGGGCTGAAGAGCAATTTTGTCTTTCAGTTCACTACTTATACACATATACATGCTAAGGGTGTCTTCCCCATCCAATGAAATCTTTGGTTTTGTTTTTTGGCATAGGCCCCACCCCACCAGTATGACCGCTGTGCTGAAGCTTACAGTGGTCTGTTTCAGTCGACATTTCAACCTGTTGGCAGATTGCGAAAAAAATCAATTTATATACCAGATTGATGCTCAGAAGCAATTAGTTTTGATTTAGAAAGTGTGGTAAGAATTGTATGACTCTGGAGAATAAGGGGTACACATACGTATGAGTGAGTGTTCTACATATAGTCCACAGCATTCTCAAATGATAAGTAGCTTGACTGAACATAGAGTAGAGTTTCCATTTTGCCTTAGCTTAGTGAGTAACAGTAAGATAATTAGAGAGATCGTTCTTTGGTTCATTATGAATTCAAAACATTTTGAAGCCTATTAGCTGAATGTTGGTAGAAATTTACTATTAGATTATTCTTAGCTTTTTTCCTTGTCTTCTTTGATTGCAACATTTTGTTTAGTTGTGAATGTATAGTTTAGTTGCATATTTTATTTTTAGGTTGTAGCTGTGAAATGCCATGTATCGGTTTGTTCCCAAATAATTAGGCTACCTACCCTTCTCACCCCTCTAAGCATGCCATCCCTTTTGAGCATGGGTATCTAAAAAGGCCTTAGTGGACTAAACTGGACTGGGAACTGTAGACAAAATTAAAACAAAAATGGAATTTGATGAGAAATGACTCAAAGCTGAAGAAAATCCTGTCCTAGCTGACTGTAGGCTACAGTCAGCTAGGACTGGATATAAAAGTGATTCAAACATTTAATTCTGATTGACTTAACTGCTTAACTGACTGACTTGACTGCTTGTTTTAATTACTTTTCCATAAACTGGACAAAATACCCCAATCCCAACAACAGAAAAAGGATTTTCAAAAATAAATGCGAAATTAGGCCCTGATTAGGCCATAATCACTTAAGGCGTTTTTTCGTGCTCTCACAAACAGTTTGTGGGTCAATTGTGGCTCGAAAAGTGTGTTTCTGCAACTTTAAGTGCAGCCCACAAGTGTGTTTCCTCGACTAACAAGATTTTTGTCGATCTCTTTGTGGCTCAAATTTGACAAACAACTGGTGAGGGGATTGTCGATTTTGTGGCTCGATTCTGGGGGGAAATTCAAATTAAGCAGCAAAATAGTGTCTAAACAATAAAGCTAACTACTTTTTCAAGCATATAGACTTAAAACTGAGGATACTTTTTGTAAAGAATGGCAAGGAAATAAGCCTGGAGTTCTATTTATTGAGATTTTACATGAATTTTATTTTTATATTTGAGGGTGCAAAACGGATAAGTCAGCTAAGAGTGTGCGAGTGTAGCTGACTTATCTGTTTTGCACCGTCAAATATGATTCGCAGTCAGCTTATGCTGAAGGAACATCTATAATTTTATTTTTATTTTCAGGGATTTGAAATTACCGCCCAAAAAATTGACAAAACGGAGTTTCCGGGAGTTTCAACTAGTTGCTCGACTGTGTTGCATACAATCCTGTTTCCCCCAAAAATACTAAGAAGTGTGTGGCCCACAATCCTGTCACCGAAAAAGGCCTTTAATCTGAGTTCATTCTTTATGACAAAAGTCAAGCTGCTGTAAATGAAAATTTTGATAAGTGTTCAGGGCAGAAGCATGTCTAACTTAGCTTAAGCTTAGTCTAAAGTAAAATAAAATCAGTCATCTGTAGAAATAGCCTAAATTAATATCCTAAATTACAAAACAATTAAAATTAAAACCTAAACAATTAATACCTAGGCTAGTTCTAAACAATCAAATTGAGCAAATTTGTACCTATGCTAAAAAATCATCTCTTCAGTGCACTGAGAGTACAGGCATTGGCTCTTCTTGGATGGAAACTTAATTTGAAAAAAAAATGGAAATCAAAAGCAGACTTTCAAAAATGAAAAACAACTTACCAGCCTTCTACAAATGCTGCCCCATCTTCGCCTTGTCATCACATTGTCTCTCACCCAAGGTTTCCTCTGGAGCGGGTGGTTCTTTACAGATTGGAGGAACTTAACTGCACTTGAACTTGGGAACTGTTGTTGTTGTTTTTCAGCGAAATAACTGAACTGAACTGTGCACTGCACTCAAACTTTTGAGAATAAAGCATGCACCAACTTCTCTTTGACGAAAGTGTCCATTCAAGAGCAGCATCTGTTTAGTATCTGTACAACAGAACAGCGTTGGAACTGCGCTTACATTCAAATTCACAGCCACATGTCTTTCAGAATTCTAATTAGAAAATTGACCACTGGAAACCCGAACTCATCGATCAAGATACCTGTTTTTGTGATTCCGAATCCTTTTGAGTGGCTTTCGGTGAAGCTTGCTGGAAATCAGTTGAAACAGAAATGGGACAAAGATTTCAACACTGATGCATTTTGTTTTGGAGCAAAGCAGGTAGGCCTACAGTCAGGACTCAACAGTCATACACAAATCCTTAATTTTTGGGCATGGTGCCCCAATGTCTGGGCATGCCTGCACGTAAGGGCATGGTGCCCACATGTTGGGGCACCATGCCCTGGAGCATGGGCACTGCATAGGCATGGTACCCCTGTGAAATTTGGTTAAACTGAGACTGGCTACATACCTAAATAGGGTCTTCTTCCTGTCCTAGATTTCCAATTTTCTCAAACCTCATTTTCCAATTTTTCAAAATGTTAGAGCACTTCCAGGATACAGTAGAGGTATGCTTATGTGAACGTCTGTTGACAGTGGACGTTGCCATTCTCATGCACTTGCTGTGTTCAAAGCTAACTACCAGTTAGCCAAATTAGGTAATCAAGGGCATCTGAAAATACCTATATAGGTATTTTGCATCTTCATTCTACCATTTAGCTCAAAACTGTGCTGTTCACATTAAGTAACTGTTCACAAAACCATACATGTACTGTACATAGAGTTTTGTGGAGGCCACTTCTTTCCTAGTGGGTTTAATCTATCCTTTCCCAGGTAGTTCCCATTAGGCTACTCAATCCTTTCCCAGGTTGTCATCGCTAGGTTACTCTATCCTTCTCAGGTAGTCATCGCTAGGTAGAATGGATGTGGTTAGCTTTTAAATTTTGTTCCTTTAGGAATTAGATTTCCTTCCCTTCCAAATTCATTTAGATTGTTTGCCTTTTACTGTATTTTTTTTTAGTGTAGTGAGTTTCGATAACAGTTGTTCAGAAAAAAATCACTCAAAATAAATACAGTAAAAGGCAAACAATCTAAAGGAAATATTTGCTCCAGTGAACATATTGAAAAGCTTGCCTCATCCATGGTACCTAGCAGCAGCTTTCTGAAAAAAGATAGAGTAAACCCACTAGAACAGAAGTGTCCTCCAAAAAAACTCTTATGTATCTTGGAAGTGCTCTAACATTTTGAAACTTGGAAAATGAGGTTGGATAGAAAGTAAAATTAGGTATCTTTTGATCTAGGACAGGAAGAAGGCCCTATTTAGGTTTGTAGTCAGTCTCAGTTTAACTAAATTTCACAGGGGTACCATGCCCCAACTAAGGGCACCATGCCCTTACGTCCAGGCATGCCCAGACGTTGGAGCACCATGCCCAAAAATTAAGGATTTGTGCATGACTGGGACTCGAGGTACAGCTGGGGCAGTGCTTCTGCTTCTCCTGATTTATCAGGAGATCTACGTTTTTTTTAGGTCTCCTACTGATTTACTTTTAGTCTCCTGATCTACTGATTTTCTACTCATATTTTGCTATTCTACATAATTTTCTCCTGATTTTTAGGAACGGCTATATATTGTTAATTATTCTTTTGTCAAGCATGCCTTGGAAGCTGGAACTCATCACCGAAGATAGAATCTGGATGGAAATAGTTAAATTTGGCAGGAAAAAGCTAACTTAAAAAAATCTCGCCCGCTGCTCTCACTTTATGTGATCATAGGTAGTTAAGACTAGACTACAGTAGCTGCTGCTGCCGGATCGTCGCCCTATCCGGCTTCTAGAACTTCTTAGAGTCTCGTATTTAATCCATGGTAAATCCTTTCTGTTCCATAATTTAAAGCTTGAATTCTCAATTTCTAGGATCCGGTAAAATCTTTGAGAGATTTGGTAAAATTTGGCTCTGCCCCCCCCCCAACAAAAAAGCACTTGCAACGCCCCTGCATGCTACACCTATACTTTGAGACCTCTATTGACATATAAACCATAAATACAAATTTCCTCTAATATCTCCTTATAAACTTCTGATTTCTAGAACTTCTCTTTGTAAATCTCCTGATTTTTTGTATTACTGACTCTCCTGATTTCTCCTGATTTTTGACTTCTGGAACTTCTTAGAGTCTCGTACCATAGTAAATCCTTTCTGTTCCATAATTGAAAGCTCGAATTCTCAATTTCTAGGATCCGGTAAAATCTTTGAGAGATTTGGTAAAATTTGGCTCTGCCCCCCCCCCCCCCCCAACAAAAAAGTACTTGCAACGCCCCTGCACGCTACACCTATACTTTGAGACCTCTATTGACATATAAACCATAAATACAAATTTCCTCCTAATATCTCCTTATAAACTTCTGATTTCTAGAACTTCTCCTTATAAATCTCCTGATTTTTTGTATTACTGAATCTCCTGATTTCTCCTGATTTTTTACTTCTGGAACTTCTTAGAGTCTCGTATTTAATCCATGGTAAATCCTTTCTGTTCCATAATTTAAAGCTCGAATTCTCAATTTCTAGGATCCGGTAAAATCTTTGAGAGATTTGGTAAAATTTGGCTCTGCCCCCCCCCCCCCCCCCAACAAAAAAGCACTTGCATCGCCCCTGCACGCTACACCTATACTTTGAGACCTCTATTGACATATAAACCATAAATACAAATTCCCTCATAATATCTCCTTATAAACTTCTGATTTCTAGAACTTCTCCTTATAAATGGGTATCTCCTGATTTTTTGTATTACTGGATCTCCCGATTTCTCCTGATTTTTGAACTATGTCTACGCTTTTTCAAAATTCTGGGGTGGAAGCACTGAGCTGGGGTACAATATTCCAAATCCTTTTGAGTGGCTTTCTGTGAAGCTTGCTGGAAATCAGCTGAAAAAGAGATGGGACAAAGATTTCAACACTGATGCATTTTGTTTTGGAGCAAAGCAGGTACAGCTGGGGTACAGTACTGTACAGTCTAGGCAATGCAGTCAACCACAGGTTTCTTAGGTTTTTTACCGACTGGCCGACAACACTGGGGGGGGGGCGTCCCCCCCCCCCCCCCGGTCGTGATGCCCCTGCTCACGGAGCGCTCTGCTAAAATAAATGAACTAGGCTAAGCTTGGTGCGACCAGAAACATTTATCGAAAATGGGCGCTTATCCACGAAAGCTAAATGGGGGTTGGTAGTATGCCTGGAAAAGTTAGTAAGACTACAGGACTGTTGCATGAAGGCACCACCGTAAACTGGATTTTCCAGTTCATGGCACTGTCTTTGGCTCACCCGTTCTCCCAGGATGTCAACTTTAGCATCAATAGAAAGGCCTGAAGTTGAGGATCACATACAACTACCTACTTTTAAAGGCGTGTTCTCGCCGTTCCTCGAGGACTCCTCGGGGAAATGAAGGGAACGGCGAGAATAGAGGGAGTTACTCCACGCGGACTCCGCGTCTGGAAAACGGAACTTTCACATCCCAGACATGCAGATTGTTTGATAATAGGTTTGTTTCCTTCCCCGACGTTGACCCAGAGGATTGACAGCCTGACGAGGACCCTTGCCAAGAAGGGCCAAAATATCGCTGATGAAGAATCATAGCTGACGTATCCGTTGTAAACATTGTTTGAATAAAGAAGAACACGGGGAATGCTTGCAAATGAATTTACTTCTAAAAATAAATATGCAGTTGACAAAATTAGTCGGAATCCACTTTATTTTTGGTTTTCTTTATTCTGATTGTTTTTAATTAATTTTACATTGCGCCAACACCAGCAAAAGTTGATTCCCCTCTGAATCTGAAAGGGAGTCCTTTTTGATGGTGGTGATGATAATTGGAGCATTGCCCGTCCGTGGGGAATACAGGGAGTGAGTTCCCGGGACGAACAAACACGCGGGGACTCCTCAAGTGGAATCCTCGGGGAACGGGAGAAAACGCCTTAAGTTTGAGTTTCAAAGCCTCATGAAATTTAACAAAATCTGAATGCAATCCTTGGTACGGTACATAAATTTTCATCCGATGCGCGGATACGCCATGCATTTGCTCTCGTCGACGCGCCAAGGAGCGCACTGCGAAGAAGGCCAATTTGTGCTAGACAGTAGAGACACAGTCACCTATCTGCAACAGGCAGCATAAACATGAATAGTAAAATTAAGCGAGGGGTTGCCAACTCTAAAAATCGGTGTACACCGGGTGGCGCGCGTGGCGGAAGGGTGGCGCGCGTGACGGAAGGGTGGCTTGCGTGGCGGCTGGGTGGCGTGCGTGGTGGAAAAAAGCTATTTTTCAGCAAGAGGTGCACGGGTGGCGCGCGTGACGGAAGGTTAACGCGCGTGGCGAAAAGGTGGCGCGCGTGGCGGAAGGGTGGCGCGCGATGCGATCAATAGCTATTTTTGAGTAAGAGGCGGGTGGGTGGCGCGCGTGCCGGATGAGCGGCGGAAGGGTGACACGCGTGGCGGAAAGGTGGCGCGCGTGGCGGAAAGGTGGCGTACGATGCGGAAAATTTCTATTCTTTAGCAGCGGGTAGGTAGCGCGCGTGGCGGATGGGTGGCGCAACATGGTTTACACCAAGTGGCGGAGAGCGGGCAGCCCCTCGATTTACACACTGCATAAAATCCGAGCGTCTCTTGATTGAAGTAAAAAAAGGCTGATCACGTTTCTGGGGTACATTTTAAAGAATTTGCTAGTTTCATGGAAAGATCTTTTGTATTTTAACAGAATAGGCTCCATTATAACAATTTCCTCCAGGGCAAGGTTGAAAAATAAGTCGATTTCAGGAGCGATTAATGAATGAATTTAGTGTGCGAGCGTGCTTGCCGATTTTGTGGTGAGGTACAAGAGAGTTTATGCCATCTGCTGACAGATTGTCGGGGGGTGAAGGAAATTAGAGATAGTTTTTTTGGTGGGGTACCCATACTGTTTCCTGCTATTATGGAGTCGACAAATCGTGATTCAATATGTGAATATTTTAAGTGTACAATGGAAGTTTAGGTTGGAGGTAATTTGGGGAATAGTAGAAGGGTAAAAAGAAGTGATATTAGTGATATTATATGTAATATTGAAGGTCAATTTTGTTAGTTAAGTGCGAGAATGAATGCTGTTGTATGGCCCTTTGTTGGCTTTAATAAATTATTATTATTATTATTATAGCCTAGCAACACTAGGCTAGGATATGTAAATACGGAAAAAAGGTAACTAAATGCTTAACAAGAAATACAGAGCAGCATCTGCACAATATATAGCCTACAACAACAGCAAAATGTGAATAAACGCAAAACAAGAAATATCCAACGGAACACGAAAAGAACAATAAATTTACTGCATTAGACAATGGGCAGAAAGGCGGTTGGAAGATGGAAGAAGATGTTCACTTTTTTCTTTTAGTCGACAGTTGGGTCCAAGACACAAAAGCTTTGGCATGATTCGGGGGTTGTGCATGTGACGAGGAAGGTACAGAAGAAAACAGAAATATTTGAAGAAACATGATCGCATTCAACTGGTGTCGACTCAATGAGAGTAGGTGTAGGCCTAATGATGGGCCTGATTATTGCAACACATCATTTGATGTCTTTTTTTTAACAGTAAATTCAGAGCCATTCTGTCCTGTTTCTAGATGTTTGGGGATGATCAGTCTTTTTTTCCTGAAAGTGTTGAATTCAAGCACTGTCATGCACCATTTTCCAGCAAAATTTCTCACGTTTTTCGGGATGCATCGTGAACAAAGACAGATGGGCAGATCCATAATTAGATGATAAAGGATTCTGCAAAATTGTGCTTACGGCGGCTTTCTTTGTCTGCTCAACTCACTGGGAGAGTGCATCATTTTATTAGAGTTTTATGCTTGTACTTTCAGGACTTTGGCAACAGTAAAAGCTAGGTTTTCTTGGGGGAAGCAGTTTTTTGCCCAAGAAAAGTCATAGCCTACTTCAGCCCTTTAACCTTACAAATATAGATTTGCTGTTTCTTTATTCGTATAGTTTCCGCATGTCGTACTGTGTTTCTTGGCTATTGTTTCTAAGTGGTATGACTTCTGGAGCCACGCCCAAGCCCTCCAGACCGCACCTGAGCTCGGAGATTACTACTTCAACGCTTGCAGTTATCGCGATTTTTACTATTACAAACGTGACAAAAAGCTGAACTGGGGGGCAGGGAGCGCGCCCTGCCTGCACTTGCCACCCCCCTCTCGAGTTTTGGCTAGCGACGCCCCTGCTAACTAGCCTAAAAGTAGTCATACCACTAAAACATCTTCAGAAATTGTGTTCTCCAAAAATACCAATACTTGCTGTGTGGATTCAGCGGTTTTCTTGTAGGTGCTTGTTAAGTGTTATCCGAACTTCCCACTCAACAAAGCGGAGGTTGGATCTAAAATATTTGAAAAATGTGTGCGCTGTGATCAAAGAGTCGGAGAACCAAGCAAAAGAAGGAAGTCCAAAAGGCAAGATTGGCCTGTCAATCTTCTAAAAATGAAAAACTCATTTTGTTGATTATGTTTTTTTCCTGGATAATCTGTGACCTTATTAAGAACATCTTTGGAAAGTTAAGAAGTTACTAATTGACTGTTGGGAGTTGAATTGTTGATAACTGGTTAACATTTGTATTGATCAGGCTGTGTATTATTCTAAAGCATACTCTAAGTTATCAGATTGAAAAGGCAGGAAGCTGGCATTCTAGTCATCAAGTGTCAATGGATATACTGAAATAAAAACAAAACAAAAATCCCAAGGAGCTTTTGAAGCTTCATCGAACACTAAAAAAAGAAAAGAAAAAAAAGAGGATGACTTCCAAAGCCCAGTTTTTGAACAGAAAACTTCAGTGTTGAAGAGTGGTGTTTGTTTTTGCATCATGGATTAAAGTTATTGTACTAAGACAAGGTGCATTTATGGGCTGATCTTCAACCGAATTTGGTCTCCCCCCCCCTCCCCCCGCCATCAGTAAGGCAGGAAATCTGTGATGCCAGCTGTCGCTGTCTTGTAAGGGTTTTCTGCACCATCTGCTTTTACGTGTTTGCTTGTAGATAGGATCTGAAAAATCCCTAAACGAAAATTAATTTTAGGCTGCAATCACAACTACTCACTTTGTCAAAGAAAGAGACTTTTCTGGCTTGGTTGGACTTTTTACCTCAAAAGCATTAGATGACCTGAAAGAAGAGGTCTCTAAATGGCCTGTAAATGCAATAAATGGCCTGTCCCTTAGTGAGATTCAGGTGACTAAAATAACGAGGATCGGAATGCAGACAATTGTAGGTAAGTCATGATGGCTTATAAATACACTTTGCAGTCTGTTCTCCATACTAGTCATGGACACTAGAAAGCTTTTCCCGATAAACTGGCTTGACCACTAACGAAGATATATAACACAATCTCCGAGACTCGAATTTACTAGACTGATACTTGGAAGTTAGGTTATATAACACCGATCCCCGAGAAAGACTCTCCAACAGGCTTCGACTCTGTCCGACCGACCACCTCTTCTCACTTTGCCTTGCGTTACGGCTGAACAAAATTCAACTCTGGATATAAGCTAGCCTTTGCAGTACCCGAGCCCCACAGGTACCCAACTCCGAACGTAGAAAGAAATGTCGAAATTAATTATTCTGTCTCATAGAAATAAACAAGCAATAGTATTTCTACCCAATCAAATACCTAGAAATTCTCAGTCGGAAACAGTTGTTTACGGTTAAGTAGCATACAGACAGTGATCCAAGGTTCGGGTTCTTTAATTTAAAAACTTCATAACAATATAAATCGATCACTGAGGGCCTTCAGGGATACAAGCTTGTTAGCTCGGTCCCATAGGAGTTTCTTTTGTTTTGCTAGCAATACCATCAATAAATAAAGCCATGGAACACGTCTGATAACAAATTAGGATGTAGCCTACTAAGGGCAAATGAGAGAACCGAGCATCCACGAATAGATAAATGGAAGTCGATCTTATCTGCGAGACAATGAGCGACGGGCGTTAAGCTCCAACACAGATTATCGAGAGCCGCAGCAGCGATTCAGCCGACAGCTACGAGGTTTGACAAGTGTATCCGGAACTAAAGGTCTCTTAGACTGATAAAAGCTCTTATTTTTTCGCTTTACATTGAGCCCCGTTACCTTAGGCCTCAGTTTCTCTAGAGCCATTGGTGGCGTCGACGAACCCTCTCCATTCGTCCCGAAGGGACGCTGCAGCGGTGATATCATGCCGTTCAGGGACTAACAAAAGTCCCAGCCTTCCTCAGACCTCCGTTTAAGTTCATTTTAGCGGTCTTTGGGATCCCAAAACGTAAGTGGAGGGATACCTATGACATCGCAAAAGTTGTCCGTCTGTCTGTCTGTCTGTCTGTCTGTGAGCACGATAACTCCCGAAGGGGATGAAATATTTTGATGAAACTTGGTGGGAGGATCCTTTGGGGCAAGGGAAAGGTCGAGTTCGTTAACAGCTAATGAGATAGTCGGTTAAGGGATAAGAAGACATTCCGAACACGAATAAGAGAACCATTTTCTCGCCGGACAAGTAGTCCCCCGGAATCTGGCCAAAACCTAAAAGTTGTTTAAAAGTAAAAGTTTTATTTGAAGTTGATTAGATGTTTGATTCAGCGGTAAGAAGGCATGCTGAACGCTAATGTGAAAATCATTTTCTATGCGGACAAGTAGTTCGCCCGGAATTCGGCCCAGACCGGAAAATTTGTTATAAATTAAATCTTCATTTGAAGTGTATTATATGTTGGATGTAGGGGTAAGGAGATACGCTGGATTCATTTTTTAGCTTTATTTTTCGCCGGACAAGTGTCCGTCTCTCTGTGAGCACGATAACTCTCAAGGGACGAGATATTTGGATGAAACTTGGTGTGAGGATTCTTTGGGTCAAGGGACAGGTTGAGTTCGTAGATGGGTTCTGTAGCTCCCGAACGGCCGATATCCAAGCTGGATGGCAACTCAGTTTATTAGTGCCCTTAACTGGCCTTACTGATTTTATCGGACGCACTGCCAGACCCCCATCTGCCCCCCCCCCTCGTCAAAATAGATGTCTTCCCGTATGGAAATAATTCAAGTCATCGTATCATGGGACATTTTTCCAATCGTAAACAATTGAAAACAATTGGAAACGATCGTAAACAATTTTTTTTTATGATTGGAAACAGTTGTTTACGATTGGAAACAGGTGTTTACGATTGGAAACGGTTGTTTCCAATTGTTTCCAATCGTTTGCGATTGTAAACAGTTGTTAACGATTGTATTTTTACGACTGAAACCGATTGTGTGAGTGGTAAAATTTCCAGTCTTAAGGGGGCTCATTTGCAGTCCTAGGTAAGTCCAACTCGCCAACTCCTGTGTTCGATAGGAGGAGAAGCAATACGATACTTTTCTGTTAGACTTCTTCTTCCTATCTTATTACCACTCTTGCCTAAGGAAAGTTTGGCGTGGTGCGTATAGAGGGAGTGTGCTGGGAAGTTTAGATGCTTGGTTAAAGTTGTACCCTTACCAGATTAGCAGCTGATTCGCCGCTCACAGGTAAAGCATACGTAAAAGGTAAAAAGGTAAAGGTTTCAGCACTAGCCTTGACAGGCCAAGCTGGCGGTGCTGATCTCCGATTCTCGGCCCTCAGCCAGGAAGTTGGGGGCCAGCCATCCTGTGCTTTCACACACCCTTCCTGTCACCTTCCCCGGATTTCTCCAGGTACCCATTTGAAGCTGGGTGGACTTTGGCTTGTCTTACAGGGCCCCGTCCCAAACCAAACAGTAGGCACTACCGAGACTCGAACAAGCGACCCTTCACTTGCGAGAACAAGCGACCCTTCACTTGCGAGCCCGGCGCGCTAACCACTCGGACACGGACGGACGGAAAGCATAGGTAGGGTAAACAAGTGTTCTACCCGAGGTACTGCGAGGGGCCCTTACAACGAAACGGCCTGAAAGCGTTTGATGACCCGTCGTGCCTATATTACTGATTAACCCTACGTCCCCAGTCGATCCATTCTCATTCTCGACATTCCGAACCCCCTGTATTGGTGATACACCCTACCGATTCTTCCATTCTCCTTTTTCGTCACATTTCGCTTCTTATGTGCTAATTGATTAGAAATACGGGTTATGGAAGTTTCTCCGTGTTTGTCATCAGAATCAAGGAGGCTGAAAACAAGAGCTGTAAGCTCATATGGCACTTGCATGTGTCAAGATGATTTGATTGATCAAGAGTAAGTTTCGACTTTGCGGTTGAGATGCGCGCTATAAGGGAGCTGGAACTTCATTTGTAAGCAAAACCCTTGAGGCAAAACTGCTAATGGGCTGATGGGCATCCCGAAAATGCCTATATTGCTTAAAAGTATTTTTTTTACTTTGCGGTCAAGATTGGTACTTTAAGGAATATTCGGATTTGGGAAGTAGCAATTTCTAAGCAAATGTTGTTGAGTCTCCAATATTCCAGCGAAGTTTCATCGTCCTAGCACATCTGGAAGTACCTTAACGCGCGATCACCGGAATCCCAGACCCCCCTCCCCCTCCTCCAACTCCACCCACAATAACCGGAGCCAATCCTGTTCTGTAAATGATTAATCCAGAGCATCTGTTTGTCATTCCCACGAAGTTCGATCCAGATCACACCAGTCTAAGCGGGTCAAGTATTTTCCGCCCTCCCCCCGATAATTGCCGGATTCGGTCCGGAAATGAAAAAGGTCACAAGAGAAAAATGTCCTCTGTTTAATTATTAAATTTCACTCGAATCCGATCACCCGTTCCAAAGTTACGCATGACTCAATATTCCGGATTCCCCTCCCTCAACTCCCCCCCCCCCCCAAGATTATCATATCGAGGATTTTTTTTTATTCCAAGTCAGTTTGACCGGGTCCCTGATATGCCTTCCAAGTTTCGTCGTGAAAATCCCCCAAAAACGGAATTCCGGGATACCCCTCCTCCCCCCCCCCTCAAGTGTCCGGACCCAGTCAAATTATGTAAAAGATTTATATGGACCAGATGTTTGTTCTTCCCAGCAAGTTTCACTCCGATTCCATCATTCTAACCGTTTCTCGAGATTTCCGATCCACCCCCCCCCCCCCCCCCCCCACCCCACCCAGCTCCCCCGCGGTGCACGTAGCCAATCCGATTCAGCAAATGACTTACCTAGAGCATCTGTTTGTTCTTCCCACAAAGTTCCATCCCGATCCCTCCATTCTAAACGGGGCACGTATTTCCCCCCCCCCCCCCCCCCCAATAGTTGCCGGATCCGGTCCGGATATGAAAAAAATCATCGGAGAAATGTCCTCTGTTGAATTCTTAAATTTCACTCGAATCCGATCAACCATTCTAAAATTACGCATGACTGAAAATTTCGGATTCCCCTCCCTCCACTCCCACCACCATTATCTGATCGACAAAATTTTTATTTTGAAGTCAGTTTGATTGGGTCCCTGATATGCCTGCCAAGTTTCATCGTGAAAGTCCCCAAAACCACCATCACCGGAATTCCGGGACCCCCCCCCCCCCCATAACTGTCCGGATCAAGTACAATGGCCTAAAGGACTTATCTAGAGCAGATGCTTGTTCTTCCCAGCAAGTTTCACTCCGATCCCTCCATTCTAACCGTTTCTTGAAATTTCCGGTCTCCCCCCCCCCCCCAACTCCCCCCTGGCTACCGAATCCGGTCAAGACTTTAAACGGGACATTACAGATATATATTCTGTTCAGTTATGAAGTTTCATTACAATCCGATCATCCGTTCGAAAGTTACACACTTCTCAATTTCCCGGATTCCCCTGCGGATTCCCCTCCCTCCACTCCCCCACCATTATCTGATCAACAATATTTTTATTTTGAAGTCAGTTTGATTGGGTCCCTGATATGCCTGCCAAGTTTCATCGTGAAAATCCAAAAAACCACCATCACCGGAATTCCGCCCCCCCCCCCCCCATAAGTGTCCGGATCCAGTACAATGGTCTAAAGGACTTATCTAGAGCAGATGCTTGTTCTTCCCAGCAAGTTTCACTCCGATCCCTCCATTCTAACCGTTTCTTGAAATTTCCGGTCTCCCCCCCCCCCCAACTCCCCCCTGGCTACCGAATCCGGTCAAGACTTTAAACGGGACATTACAGATATATATTCTCTTCAGTTATGAAGTTTCATTACAATCCGATCATCCGTTCGAAAGTTACACACTTCTCAGTTTCCCGGATTCCCCTGCCCTCCACCCCCCCCCCCCCCAAAATGGTCGGATCAGAAAACTGATTATTCCTAATTTTGTTTGGTCGGGTCTCTGATATGCCTGCCAAGTTTCATGGTCCTAGCACAACTGGAAGTACCCTAACTCGAAAAAGTGTGACAAAATGCCCTAAATTTTCAAGTTTCCAGCGCCCCGCACTCCCCCCCATATGGTCGGATCGGGAAACTGATTATTTCCAGGTTAGTTTGGTCGGGTCCGTGATATTCCTGCCAAGTTTCATTGTCCTAGCTCATCTGGAAGTACCCTCACTCGAAAAAGTGTGATAAAATGCCCTAAATTTTCAAGTTTCCAGCGCCCCAACTCCCCCGCATATGGTCGGATCGGGAAACTTATTATTTCCAGGTTACTTTGGTCAGGTCCCTGATATTCCTGCCAAGTTTCATTGTCCTAGCTCATCTGGAAGTACCCTAACTCGAAAAAGTGTGACAAAATGCCCTAAATTTTCAAGTTTCGAGCACCCCCACTCCCCCGCATATGGTCGGATCGGGAAACTGATTATTTCCAGGTTCGTTTGGTCGGGTCCCTGATATTCCTGCCAAGTTTCATTGTCCTAGCTCATCTAGAAGTACCCTAACTCAGAAAAAAGTGACAAAATGCCCTAAATTTGCAAGTTTCCAGCGCCCCGCACTCCCCCCCATATGGTCGGATCGGGAAACTGATTATTTCCAGGTTAGTTTGGTCGGGTCCCTGATATGCCTGCCAAGTTTCATTGTCCTAGCACATCTGGAAGTACCCTAACTCGGATATGTGGGACAAAAAAACTCGGACCGACCGACAGACCGACAGACGGAATTGTGATCGGTATATGGCACTTGAGCCAGAGGCTGCAAGTGCCATAAAAACCGAGAAGGGTTTGTAACCTGTGGGAAACCGAGCAGAGTATCAAAGGATCACGTAGGCCTGTATTCAAATATAACAGAAACCGTATCCATCAGAGGCTTCACGTATGCCCCCCCCCCCCCCCCCAATGTAATCGGGCACTCGGTAAAAAAGGAACGAGTCGGTACGAAGCGCTGCAACTTTTTTGTGAAAACAGTTTATTTTTTCATAAAACAGTTGGTAAAAATCACCAGCCAGTTTGTAAAAATAGCTTGCACTGCCCCCTATGCCCCACAAAACATTTGGGCTAGTAACGCCTCTGGTATCTGCTGCGATTTGTGTTTGAATGATTTTCATTAAAAAATCATAATTTTTTAAATGTGTTTTAAATGACATTGGTCTGTTCGACAGACTAAGAACTTGAAGTGCAAGGAACAAGGTTATTTAATTTACAAACGTAAATATATCCCAAAAATGAATCCGCTGCTTAGAGCAGAGCTCGATTTTGGCTGGATTCCTGGCGAACTGGACGTTTAGGGAGAAAATAATTTGCATATCTGCATTCAGCATGTCTCCTTACCCCTGTATCAAGCCTCTAATCAACCTCAAGTAAAACCTTTATTTTAACAAATTTCCGGTTTTTACCATATTCCGGGTGAACTGAATGTTTGGGGAAAAATAATTTGCATGCATGGATTCTGCATGTCTCCTTACCCCTGTATCGAACCTCTAATCAACTTCAAGTAAAACTTTTACTCTAAACAAATCTTCCGGTTTTGGCCGGATTCCGAGCGAACTATTTGTCCGGTGAAAAAATATTACCATATTCGGATTCAGCATATTTGCTTACCCCTAAATCGACTATTTCATGAGCTTTTAAAAACATTTTCCCGAAATATGGAGCTACGGAGCCCATCTACGAACTTGACCTGTCCTTCGACCCAAAGAACCTTTACACCAAATTTGAACAAAATATATCATTCCATTCGAGAGTTGCGTACAGACAGAAGGACAACTTTTAAAATGTCACAGGTATCCCTCCACTTACGTTTTGGGATCCCAAAAACAAAATCCTTTTATCACTGGAAATCAACGAACTAGTGTTGTGTACACTTATTGATTCAGCTTTTTTTTTCTAGACAGAAAGTTTTGCGACATTGATGTTATGGAAGTTGCTGTGAAAGAACTGCCCTCAAGCATAAACATGTACCAGTTCAAAATAAGGTAATCCTAGTCCTTCTTTCGGTTCTTAGAGGACAGTTCTGTTCTTAGATGGCTCATCCCTTGAAACTGCTAGCACCTCTTGCCAAAAAGGTCTAACGCCTTATGTGGATGAGGGTTCAGACGAGTGTTTGAAAGAGAATTAAAGATAAAGACACTTAATCCGATTTTCGCAGTTTGTTGCAGATTTCTTCCTTCACCTGCAGTTTCCACAGTGACGAGAATTTCGCATGCGAAAGCTTGTCAGACTGTGTACACTCTAAATCAAAAGTATTGTAGCATTTGCAATTTCTAGATCGTCGCCATTCAAGTCGTTCATTCAAACTGGGTACGACCATGAGATCGTCTAGTGTAATTTCTAGATCACCACCATCCAAGTCGTTTGTTGAAACTGGGTACGACCATGAGACCGTCTAGTGGCACGATATCGAAACACCCGGCTGGGCAAGCTCGAAAATAGACCTTTCCAAAGGCGCATTCTCGCCGTTTCCCGAGGACTCCTCGGGGAGTCGAAGGGAACGGCGAGAATAGAGGGAGTCACTCCACGCTTACAAAAACAGCGAAAACAGGGGAATGCTTCCAAAATGAATTTTGCTCGAAAAAAAATATGCAGTTGACGAAATTAGTCTGGATCCAATTTATTTTTGGTTTTGTTGTTCTGATTGTTTTTAATTGATTTTACATTGCACCAACACCAGCAAAAACTGATTCTCCTCCGAATCTGCAAGAGAGTCCTTTTCGATGATGGTGATGATAATCGGGGTATTCCCCGTCCCGTGGGGACTCGCGAGAATACGGGGAGTCAGTCCCCGCACAAACAAAAACGCAGGGACTCCTCAAGTGGAGTCCTCGGGGAACGGCGAGAATACGCCTCAAGACATTCAGACAGAAAAATATTTAGCTGGTGGTATATTTGATTAAAAAAAAAGTAAAAAAAACACAGCAAAATATTTGGCCGTGTGTATTTCTTTTGATATTTTGTATTTGGCTGTGTCTATCTCTTTTGATATTTTGTTTGAGTTTTTCTTACGTCATTTCTTATCACCATATTTAAAAAAAAAAAGGTGCGTCCCACAAGCTTGACAATGCAATTTGACCTAATGAATGACAAATGAGCGGACGAGATTGACCGTTTTTCTGCTGTAAAGGCTGAAAATAAGTTTAATTATTTGTGAACAGCGCTGGATTTTCCGGAAAGAAAATGCACAGTTGTGATCCCAGTAATCGTTCCTGTGACTGGTAATGATTTCTCCCTCGTTTTCCACCATATCGGTCAATCCGAATTATTCCAGCAATTAAAGACCCGTGTCTTTGGTCAGGGCTTCGCAGTGCTTGCACATAGTTGTGGCAGTAATAAGCAGTGAATGGCTATGGATAATCAGTAGTGTCACCTGAAGCTAATTTGGCCTATCATTGGTGTAGCTAGATAGAGCCAGTTGAATCAACCGTCTAGGTTAGACACATACTCTCTATCCCATCCACCTCTCTCCGCCGAAACAAAAAAACGCTCTTGTGAAGGTGTCGTTGACAGTATCACTTAAAGTGATTGCCCCGTCTGACTAGTGAGATGTGGGGTGTGACATGTGAGGAACCTCGTATCTAAGTTCCTCGAAATCAGTTTATTTTTTGTTTAATCTGCATGAATATGTCACTAAAATGCCTGAAGATTAGAGTATTTGTCACCTCAGCCAAAAGAAATTAGTCTGTAAATTCTGATTGACAGTGTCCAGTGGTGTGATAGTGCCCCTATGGGATGAGTACCAGCTATACCCAGTGGCGAAACTAGCCCATTTTCGTGGGGGGCAAGCCCAGACTTTACCGACAAGATTTAGCGATTTACCGTCCGCGCGAACGAATCTTACGCATCTTACCGCATCTTATCGTAATAAGTTATAACATAGAGATGGTTTTCTAATGAAAGTTAATGGATTCACCATTCACTTCCTGGCCCCAATGGTTATCAGATGGAACCAGGAACATACTATGCAGTCAATAGTCTTGCAAACCAGAAAAGTAGTTATAGACACTGCAGCAGATCACTTCACCGCTTGAAGATTTACGCGGCTGTCTTCTTCGCTTGTAAACTAAGCGGCTTTTTGGGGGTCCAAAACGTTAGCACCTATGAGTTCGTAAAGTTTTTCTGTCCGTCTGTTACCATGATAACTCTTAAAGGGGTTAAGATATTTTGTTGAAATTTGGTATGAGGATAAGTTGGATCAAAGTACAGTGAAGTGAACGGGCAATCCAGTTTTATGGAAACTTAATGGCTGATGGGAGCAGATGCCCTAAATTTGCTGCTTCTGTGTCCGAACGAAATGAACTGAGTGGAAGGTAGAGGTAAGAGTAACTTTGTGATACGCGTCAAAAGCCAAACGAGTGCATGGTTCAAGGTTCAAGGTTATCTTTATTTGCAAAAAAAAATCTAGCAGTATTACTTTCCGCTGCTGAGAGCAGAGCTCGAGCGCACACAGAAAAAATAAATAAAACCAAATTAATTTAAACATGAAGAGTGCCCTAGAAAGTGCTCGGATTCGACTGAAACTTGCCCAAGGTGTTCAATTTATCCCGCGTCCGAGAACAGTGTTGCAAGCAGGTTTCGGAAATATTGTAATACGAGTAGGGGCCAAACGGATGATGATTGGGATAAACTTGAAAGATACAAAATCCGTGGGACCAAGACATGTAATTTGAGGCCCAAACCGGAGGTGACGTCCGGGGGGGTTGAAGGTGGTGCTAAGGGGTACCCCACGCCCCCCCCCCCCTAGTTTCGCCACTGGCTATACCCCTAGCTATATACACATCTGTCCACATTTTTGTGAAGCCCTTAACTATTTGTTTAGCCAATTATTTGTATCATTTTTAGGTTCCACCGAGATTACACAGAAGGAAAGCTGCCAGACTGGACAATAACTAAATTTGCCTTAGAAAACTTCAGGGATTTCAAGATTTGATGTAAGAGTAAACTAATTACAAAGAGTTTGTTTTCAAAGAACATTCCGTTATAAATAGGCTTCATCCGAAAAGAAAGAACTGGTACATAGCTTTCAGGATCCAAGAACAACATTCCTACACATTTTTTACATTTACACACATTAAGCACCAAAAGGAATAATGCAGGCAAGTCTTTCTTTGGCCATGCTTAGTTTCGACGATCTAGGATTTTGGATCACAGACTCGCAAAAGGTGCTCACGTTCTCTCCTTCGTCTTAACCCAAACTTCACGGCCTCAACATCTTCTTTAAATAACATGGATGAAATGCATGCTGAAAATCTCTAGGATTCAGAAATTTACCTTCGATTCATTTTTTGGGATCCCAAAACGTAAAGTAAATGGATACCTATGACATCGCAAAAGTTGTCTGTCTGTCCGTCTGTAAGCACGATAACTCTCGAAGGGAACGCGATATTTTGGTGAAACTTGGTGTCAGGACTCTTTGGGTCAAGGGAGAGGTCGAGTTCGTAGATGGGCTCTATAGCTCAACATTTAGGGGTGGGAGAGGGGGTTTCAAATTAAGGGGCGAACATTTTTTTGTAAACAGCTAATGAGATAGTCGATTTAGGGGTAAGAAGACATGCTGAACATGCATATGAAAACTATTTTCTCGCCGGACATGTAGTTCGCCTGGAACCCGGCCAAAACCGGAAAGTTTGTTAAAATCAAAAGTTTTATATAAAGTTGACTAGATCTTCGATTTAGGGGTAAGAAAACATTCTGAACAATGATATGAAAATTATTTTCTTGTCGGACTAGTAGTTCGCCCGGAATTTGGCTGAAACTGGAAAATTTGTTAAAATTGAAAGTTTTATCTAAAGTTGATTAGATGTTCGATATAGGGGTAAGGTGATACGCTTAATTCGTTTTTGAGCTTTAGTTTTTGCCGAACAGTTAGTTCGCCCGGAATCCAGTCGAAACCGGAGATTTGTCAGAAGTAAGGCAGAAAGATTTGATCAGTTTCGTTGAAGTTGATATGACGTATAGCCTAGGGGTAAATACACAGATGGTGAATCCATATCTGAATTTGGTTTTCACAGATGATTAGCCATTGACCTTCTTCTGTTTCTAAATCTTAATGGTAAAAATGTTCAAGGAGTCTGGCGAAGACCGGATATATGCAAGGCCGAATTGTCTTTATCAAACATAAATTTTTTGGGATCCCATCGAAACCTTTGGTCTTGTTTTTCCTGTTAACACAGAAGAAGGAACAAGACCAAAGGTTTCGATGGTATCCCAAAATTGAATATTTGATTCAGACAATAGGGTCTTGCAGATGTCCGGTCTTCGCCAGACTCGTTAAACTTTTTTACTATTGAAATTTAGAGACAGATTAAAGCCAATAGTGTTCATCTGAGAAGACCAAAGTTCAGGTATGGATTCAGCATGTGTGTTTACCCCTACAGTCTACGACGTCATATCTACTTTGACGAAACTGATCAAAACTTCCTTCCTTATACTTTTCAGCCCATTTCCAGTTTCGGCCGGGTTCCGGGCGATAAATTTGTCTGGCAAAAAAATAAAAATCAAAAACGAATTCAGCATGTCTCCTTACGCCTACATCAAACCTGTAATCCTTCAAACCTTCAGATAAAACTTTTACTTTAAAAAAAAAATTTGATTTCAACCAGATTCCGAGCGAACTATACGTCTGGTGAGAAAATTATTGTTTTATACTAATTCAGCATGTCTTCTTACCCGTTAATCGAACATCTAACCAACTTCAATAAAACTTTTACTCCTAACAAAGTTTCCGGTTTGGGCCGGATTCCGGGCGAACTACTTGTCCGGAGAGAAAATTATGTTCATATTCAGATTCAGCATTTCTCCGAACATCTTAAACTTGTAGTTTACACAAATTTTCCGTTTTCTGCCGGATTCCGTGTGAACTATTCGTCCGGTGAGAAAATTATTTTCTTATTCGGATTCAGCACGTCTCCTCCCCTAACGCGACTATTTCATTAGCTTTTAAAAATATTTTTGTTCGTCCCTTAATTTGAAGCCCCTCCCCCCACCTCTATATATATACATATAGCTATGGGGCCCATCTACGAACTTGACCAGTACTTTGACCCAACGGATCCTTACACCAATTTTCAACAAACTATCTCAATCTCTTCGAGACTTATCCTGCTGACAGACAGACAACCTTACGAAGTCATAGGTATCCCATCACTTACGCTTCGGGATCCCAAAAAGAAACAACTCAGAAACTGAGACACTTGGCAAATAAGCTGCTGCAATACCGGTTTAAAATTCCTCTATGAGAATAACCTGAAATAACTGAAATCCTCAATTTTCTGGTTTTCCTCAGAGGGTTAAATTACACAGACCAATCACTAACCATGTCATATTTTAGCCAGTTGGCCCAGGAGTGAGCAGATTCTTCTCCAAGCCAAAATATAGACCTCTGACTAATGGTCACAAGAAACCCTACAACAACACCACCAGCTATGTCAAGTAAATAATGCCTTTCTAGCACAACTCTTGACAGCATCACTCCCAAAGCCCAGAGGACCAGAAATGCTACTGGTAGTAGTGAAAACACTCCGTGTTTCAGTGGAAAAGAAGCAAAGTAGAAAAACAGAACTAGGTAAGTTGAGCGGGAAGAATGGCCAGATGGAAAGGAGAACTTATCCATTCCTATGATAATTTCATCATGAGGCCTTTTTGGCCTTCTTCTACGAAAATAGGCCTTCATCAAAGCAATAAACAGGACATCTAAGCATAGACCTGGAAAATAGAAAAAGTTATCAAATATCAATGTGTGCCAAATGATTTTGTGAGTGATTTCTCTTAGGGCTGCAGCACCCTTGCAGCTTGCGTGCTCCCAGCACTCGGGAACAGTATCCTTGTCTTGGGCATATATGCCGTGCCCCCCCCCCCCCACACACACAAATTAAAAAATCTAACATAGAGCATGTATTTCCTGTATTCGCACACAGTCTTTCAGCATGTTTCGAAACATATTTAAAGAAAACAAAAAATCAAGAAGACTGCACCAAAGAATTGTTGGTGGGAAAGAGCTACTGCAAGTAAAAGATAAAGCTGTCATACCTGTAAACAGATTCACATAAAGTTCTTCAGACTGTTTCGAGTTTGTTAGCCACACAATAAGCAGAGATAGAGGGAGCCAAAGAAATCCATTTGATGTAAGCTAGGAAAGGAAATCTGAGTTAACTTTTCCTAAGATAGGCATCCACATCTTAAACACTGGGTCCAGATTGCTAGACTGGATCTGCAGAGCTTAAAGATAACAGCTTTCAGTTGAGTAGCTCGACTAGCTGGAGGCCAGGTAAAATGCTGGGTCGGTTTCAAATCAGTCCCCACCTGAATTTCAAAAAGTAGGAAAACTGCAGTTTTTCTATACTCCCAGAGTTATGCTGTGATTCCTTGTCTGAGTAGGCTAGCGTAGAGGTATGTTTTTTGAATGTTGGTTAACTTTGAAAAGTACTTCTGATCCATTTGCTGTGACAAACGTCAACACTATAGTCAGCCAAAGTGGCTATTTAAAATGAATTAAGGGGGTTCTAGAACACCTGAATGTGTGTTTTATGTCTTCCTTTAAGGTTTAACTCAAAAGGGCTGAGATGGGTCAATTTAGGTACCCACCACTAGTTGCGTTTTTTGCCTTGTCTCCATAGGTCGGTTAACCTACCTATTTGCCACTGTTGATCGTTTTTTCGTCTCGCCGGTCGGTTTGACTGAGCTCTAAAAAACGGCCAGTAAGAAAAAATGGCGTCTTCCCGCGGCTGGCGCCTATCTCTCCTATGAGAATTCTGAATTTCGCGCCGTGCCAAGAGCGTAGGTCGGTTGGACGGAGCTCCCGCCTCAGTCCACAGGTCGGTTAACCGACTGGCAAACGGAGCCAAAAACAGCTTATAAAAACTCAGGTCGGTTAACCGACGAAAGAAAAAGACTTATAGTGGGAAATCTTGTAGGTCGGTTAACTGGATGACAGCAAAAAACGCTGCTACTTATTCACTTAAAAAGGCTCAAAGACCCAATGAAAATGCGTTATTTCGTTGATCCGCTTTTCACGGATAGTCGATTTTCATATAGTGGAATTTCTCCATCGGATTTGTGGTACCTCTATGTGCCTGTACCCGTGTTGTATGCTTAACAAAAACGACAGACGAAAAATAAGTGTTCGTGCAGTTAGCTAACTTACGCGAGCTGATCACTGGCCACTGAAAAGCCGTGTTTATATCGAGACTCAAATTTGTCGCGTCATAACAGAATTTTGCGTTTTGAGGACAGTGGTAGACATTCTGAACATCATACTAGAGAAAATAGTGAAAAGAAAAAAAAATCCTTAACACAAGCCAAATAATGCAGCTTGTTCAGTTAAATAGTACAAAAATAAGTTGGCCTTTCAGTTAAACTTTAGCGATTAAGTCCAAAACTGCACTGTTCAAACTTAACTAACATTCAAAAAAGCATAACCCTACTGTAATGGCCACAGCACAGCTTGCAAAGATCCCGGTGAGACTCTGCTGATGCATTTATGTCAATATAGGCTAAAGCTGAATTTATTGTTTTTCATGACTTTCACCCAGTAAGGATAGAACCAGTCTAGTATACTAAGCCCATTTCTGCCTCACTCCTGCCAATATGCCCCAGAGTTTGAGCATGGTTATAAAAAAGGGCATAGAGAACAACTAGATCCAACTATATTTGACAGTGTGCACAGATACATCAGGTGAGTCCCGATGAAAAATTTTCAAGAATTAGTTACAGGGAGTTCTAAGGATTAATAGCATACAGTGGTAACTGTTACCACTGCATGCTACTATTAACAAGACTGAATGCTACTATAGCAAATCAGGATGCCACTAGATACTACTGCTTAAGACTGGACCAGTCTGAGGCACATTAAATGATAGTATTCTGTGTACATATTAACACATGCAACTTTTTCGTACCACTATCATACAACTACACAGGCTACAAATTTTTCATCTGGGTTTTATCCTAGTATATTTCAGCCCTTCTTGTCATGGATCCTCTTCAGGCTCAAGGTACAAAAAACAAACCTGTGATTATCACAGGTTCAATTTTGGGATTAAGCCTGAAGAGGACACTTGCTAAGAAGCTGTGGAATAGTGGTACAACAAATCACAGGTAACATATCTGTTTACCACAGTCAAATAGGAATCTCAGTCAGCTTCATTTGAAGGAATGCTTAGATCCAATTCAGGATATCACAGATTCCAGGATATCCTGTCCCATCCAATGTTGGCATACTGTGCGCCTAACGCTGGATATCCAATACTAAATGTTGGATACCCTAACCCTGACCTACTCCATTATGAAGGGATTTTGATTGTGCGATTCCTGAAGCGATTCTTAAAGTTCACTCAATTCATTAACATTTATAGGGGATATGGGTATATACTGTATATACCCAGCATTTGGCATACATATCCCAAAAATATGGGGTTTGTGGCCAACTGGTCCAAAGGTTTCTCCAGCAGAGGTATGCTTATCTGAACACTTCTCTCTAACTGTCCACTACCCTGACTTACTTCTTATTTGAACCCTTCTCTCTAACTGTTCACTACCCTGACTTACTTACTTGCTTATAAAACAATCAAACAGAAAGAAAAAACTTTATATCAGCTAATAGCCAACTATCTCAAGGCTATCCTGGCATAGGCTAAACTTGGAGTAGAAATTCAGTTAAATTTTATTTCATTTTCAATGTTCAAACAGTTTCTTCTTCTATTTGCAATGTCTGTTAATTCAAACCGCCATCTTCTTTGTTGGAGGTGCATTCCTCTCAGCAAAATATTAAAATTGCAAAAGGAAAACCCGGTTGCAGTTGAGTCACAGCAACATTTTCAGAAAAACAGTGAAGCATGATGAAAACACGAATGGAAAAAACTTTTTGGCAAGTATTTTGCAGTAGAAAATGTCTGGTGGATTTTAGTTTTTCTTTTGACAACCACTGATTGCTAGGTGACATTCACATAAGCATGACTCTACTGTATAAGAGAGGTAGAGGAGCTCAGGGCGGTATCGGACACAGAGTTGGTCTGGACACCTGCGAAACAAATATTCAAAGTTATAAGCTAAAACCTGAAAAAATTGCGCAAGATCTGACTTCTAGTGAACAAACTTTGGGCCAAAGTTTAATTTTCCTTGCTTTTCCAGTTTTGACAAAAAGCTGAAAAAAATGTTTTTCTAGAGGTGAACTTTTTTTGCTCATGGTAGGTTTGAAAGATATACCCGGACAATACGTGGTAACTGGAAGACAACTAAATGGTAACATATATCTTATTGTCTGAGGCATATATCCTATTTAGTATTTTCGAGATGGATCAATGGTGGGTGGGATTGGGGAGGGGCACAGTTTTTGGTTAACAGATACTCCAGAAAAACAAGAACTGACTTAACAGAATAAAAATAAAAAAAATATATTATCAAAATCACTATTGTGTCCTTTGTTATCACAATTCCTTATGAAAATCCAAAAAAATGCACAAAAAAAAAGAAAAAGTCCTTACTCAAAGAAAATCAGCTAGCAAAATTGGCTAGAACAATGAAGACAAAATACAGCAAATAAATATTTTTATAAATGAAATAATTTTTTTTTATTCGTTTTTTTTTTTTTTGGGGGGGGGGGGCTGAATCAGTCAACCACAAACCCCTGATTTTTGGCTTTTAGATTTTTGGCCCTTTGATTTTTGCCAAATGCTAGATATACCCAGTGTTTGGCATAGGGTATCCAAAAATCAGGGATTTCTGGTAGACTGGGCTGAATGGGTAAAGAAATGATAACCATTTGAATACAACCTCAGCATCTACAATTTCCACTAATCTTGAAATATTGTCTTCTTCAGTTTTATGTTTACTTACGAGCTGTAATATTTCTTTTCCACTTTATCTTTAAACAAAGTTGAGTAAAATAAGTAGCCTACTCTGAAAGTGGTGTCCGAACCAACCACATACCCATGAAAAATCTGAAAAAAACCAAAAAAAAGCTTCCTTAAAAACCTAATGTTGAACAATTGTGAAAAAATCACCAGTTACTCTCTCAGACCTTCTACATATTTTACAACAAAAATTGTAGGGCACAGTGACCAGTAACCGGCCCTTGAAACTTACTCTAACTCTTTACAATCAATAAGTGAATCAATCCTTATTCCCAGATCATGCCGTGTAAGATTTTGTCACGAAAAATCAGCTTGATGTATGAAGACCAAAAAACCCAGCCACCTTGAAAAATGCAATTTATTCAATGTGTCTGACAGTGCTGGGTGTCCAAGCAAAAGAAAAGATTTTCTTTCTAGTCCTTTTGTTTGTTTTGATTCATTTTGCTGAAAAACTAAATAATTGTAAGTTTTAAAGTCTACGGAAATATGGTGGCCGTTTTTTTCGTCACTGCCGGTTACTGGTCATTGTACCCTATAAATGGAGGCCTCCCTCTACACAGCCTTGTATTTACATAACCTCAAAATCAGCTTCGTAATAGGACCTAGGGTCCTATTGGTCAAAACTGCAAAAAAAGATCTTTTAACATTTTTTTGGCCAATTTCAAGGTTATGTACTATCCAGGTTCAAGGTTGGGTACCTCTCCTATAGACTAGATAGGTCAGGATAACACAGACTTTTTCCCTAGCCCAAATATTCTCTTTCTTTCAACTAGATTTCTGTTTCATAGTTTCACACCAGAATTTAGTAAGTAATAAATTCACAAATATTACCCCAATGAACTGAAGCTGGCTGTCAAAGGATGAAATGCCTAAAGGAAGAGTGCTATCGATTGTCTTTATAAATTTTGCGGTACATGCTTGATCTATACGAAGAAGTCTTTGTATAACCACTGGAATATCCCGCTTCTCTTCGTCCCTGTCCATTTGGGACATAGTCTCGTTTTCTACTTTCGAAACCAACGCCGAAGAAACAAGCGGTGCCATGATAAAAAAGTCTTGCTAAATACTTGTCTTGCTAAAAAAAAAATTGAGATTTAAGAAAAAATTTCCAACAAATTTTACTTCTCTTACAGAACAAAGAGACTATATTAATCGTGCTTCATTTTTTCATTATCTAGCTTCATTTTGGGACTCCACTGTTTTCATTTTTCTTTACAAATTCGGGAAAGAAGGGACAGAAAGCGAGTGACATCGTCTTTCTTGGCACCGATTTTGAAAATAATAACAAGCATGACTTCTTTAGTTGATTATGTTGGCAGTGGTTCTGATTCTGATTCTGAATCAGAAGAGATTCAACTACCATTGAAGCCATTTACAGGTTCTTCGATTTCTTCATTGGCTGTGATCAACCCTGCACCTGTTGTCATTGTAAGTTTTACAGCTTTTCCCTCTACTGGCAAACATAGAAACATCACAAGAACTATCTAGTAACAATCAGAGACATTGTAACTAATTAAAATGTATCACAGTGTAATCCATTTTATGCCTAATTTCTTTGATTCTTTGATCTAACACGGAAACTGAAGGGAATTGTAACCTTCCTCAGAGAGAGGGATAAATTACTCTGACGAATCACTAGGCTAATTGTGTCGTATGATGTCGTATTTTAACTGTTGGCCGAGGACTGAGTGTAACAGTCCCAGGAGTGAATGGGGAGAGTGGGGATGGTTGGACACTGATCTGGGCACTGGACTGGAGCCTATACTATTTACGTCGGTTTCTATTTCTGTCACCACCCAACGGAATTTGTTTTCTAGCTTAGATGTGCCTTAGATGCACCACAACCTGTCTAAAATAGTTAAAACTGTTGGAAGATGTATGTTTAAAATCTTTCTAATTCAGATATTTAGACACTGTTGTGACGGAAAGAGAATCACGGCATCCCGAGTAGCTACAGTACAAGAGAGTCGGCAGCTATTTCTGTAGGCCAAAAACTGGCCTAAAAGACAAAGATCTTCTCTGTTTAAAACAATAAATGTTTTTCTTATGTTGAATTCATGTTTATTTCTAACAATCATACAATTTGCTTTCATATTTTCCAAGTACCAAGGTTAAACAATGATTACGTGATGGAAACAAACTTTGGATGACCAGCCGTAACGGTAACAAAGTCCCCAGAAAATTTTTGGGTCATCACAGAAAATCATGTACTGCAATGCAGCTTGTGCGCTATTATCTTAGAAGAAATTCTAGGATGAAGAAGATGAAGATGGCTTTCTTTTGATATACTGTTTACCTTTTTGGGGCTGTGGTGAGAAAAAGACAACCAAAGCTGGACAATGGAATAGACAGGTTAACTTCTGGCAGAAATAGCATAGGCTCAAGTATAGTCAAAAATTCTGGAACTTTGTTGAGAATTTGGAGAGTAATATCACCATCATGCCATGAAAGGCTCGGCTCTATCTTCTTCACGAAAAGAGTGACACAAACATTTTGCTTTTTAAGTAGGTTTTTCTGAAAATTGTGGCCAGATGTTGTGTTGTTTTGAGAGAAAAACGAGAAGGGCAATCGCAAAAAGAGTATCACATAGGGAAACCATCCAATGGGCTCCAGTTTAGGCATGAATCTGAGTTCTTAACAATAACAGTTTTTTAAGTAGTCATGTTTTTGTTTAGGATTCTGCTTTGGGGCAGGTTGGTCATTTTTTGGGGGGGGCAGGTTGGTCACTCTGTCCAACCTGCCTCATAGGGCGAAAGAAGGTGAATATCATATTTTCTTCTGCTCATACAGCTCATTAAATAGAGAATTAACATTTTTTTTTAATGCTATTATCCTAGGTCAGATTTCAAAAATTCAAAATCGGACTATTTCCCAAAAGTTCTGAGCTAAAGCTGTGCACAAATTACTTGAAGGGACATAGTTTTACGCTGTCAAAAGTGAGATTCTTATAGGCTACCCGATTGGCTATTAAGTAGGATAATACAGAAGCATGTTTTTCACAAAGTATAAGACATGCAAAAAATTTACAACTGAAGAGGAGAAATCTCCCTTAAAGTTTAACTGAAAAGCCAACTTATTTTTGCATCATTTAACTGAATACACTGCATTATTTGGATTGTGTTCAGGGATTTATATTTTTCACTATTTGCCCTAGTATGAAGTTCAGAATATCTGGGACCGTCCTAACAAGGCAAAATTCTACCATGACATGGAAAATTTGAATCTCAGTAAAAACACGGCTTTTCAGTGGCCCATGATCAGCTCACAGATTGTAGCTTGCTGCATGAACATTTATTTTTCGTAAATCGTGTTTCGTCAAGCAAACAACAGATGTACAAGCGCATATAGGTACCACCAAATCCAACAGGGAAATTCCACTATATGAAAATCGATTGGAGCAACAAAGTAACTCATTTTCATCAGGTCTTCAAGCCTCTTTAAGTGAATAAGTGATGGATAACTAGATGGTCCTGTCTCAGCTCTTTTCAGTTAAACTTTAAGGAAATTTTTTTTTCCCAAATCAGGAAGCTGACGAATTTAAAGTGACATTCCTCTGAATTTTTGAATTCCCAGCAGGGCCGTATCCAAAAGAAGGGCTATTGGGTTCGAGCCCCCCCCCCCCCCCCCCCAAAAAAAAAAACATAAAAAAATAATTGTTTTTTTCTATAGGCTTTAACCTCTGATCTGTGTCTTTTTTGTACTGTTGGTACTACCTGGGGGAAACCCCTCCCCCCCCAAATAAATTCCTGAATACGGACAATTGTCTGAGCGAGTTCCAGTTGGATAACTCCCATCTTTTTCTTTGTATTTGATGCTGAATGTTGGGAAAACCTCTCTGGCACGCCAATCCCTCCAGTCCAACGTTAAGTAACGTTTATTGTAATAACGAGTATTTACAAAAGTACAAGCCAGGTATACATGAAGTCAGGAAAAATCAGGAACCCTATAAATAATAAATCTTTTACTTTATGATTTTACTTTAAGAATGAATACTTCAGTTCATAATTAATAAATTATATCTTAATTATATACTAATATAATAATCCGAAAAAGGTTTACCTTAAAATTACAACAAATCCACTTTAAATATTAGAAGCCATTGATCTGGTTGAAGGCTGTCTACCAACTGAACTGGTAGCGCTTCTATGAAGATACTTTACTTTACTCAGCACTGCTAGATGGCGTTATAAACGAGAAAAGCGCGGAGTATTCAAATAGGGTGAGAAACAGAATCGGAAACAGAATCTTATCCATTTGCAGATACACCACCATGGAAAATGACCCCACCAGTAGTAAACCTACAGCTAATCCAAATGGATAAATCCATGTACTCGGACGAGACAATTGCCCAACTGTTCAGAAACAAAATGTTTACCCAGTATCCTGGACACCTGGAAGTCTACACCGATGGCTCTGTGAAGGGCAAGAAGGCAGGTGCGGCATCATACATTCCCGACTACAACTTAAAAATCTCAACTGTACTCCGCGAAGGATCGTCGATTCTGACCGCAGAACTTACCGCTATCTCCAAGGCACTGGAAGTCATCGTGAAGAAGCCACCAACATCAAAGAAAATGGTTGTTCTGTCAGACTCCAAATCATCCCTTCAGCTGATTAGCAAAGTGAACCAAGTCGTTACAGATGCAGATCTCAAACACATCAGAATACTGCTAAGGAGGCTCACAGACCTGAATACTGAGGTGAGGTTTCAGCATATCCCAAGCCACAAGGGTATTACAGGCAATGTCCTTGCAGATGAACTAGCCAACAAAGCAGCAGAAGTGAACCGATCGCCGTCAACCAGCCACCTTCGCAAGGCCATGATGAGGGATACCCTAAGATCGAGAGTCCCATCACAAAAGAGAAAGGCAACGACCTCACCATTCAAAGACAGACACAGGGTTCGTGCGGCTCTGGAAATCAGGGAAAAGTCAGGGAACTTTTTTGGTCAGGGAAATCAGGGAAAAGTCAGGGAAAATCGTGAAAAGTCGCAGAAGGTCAGGGAAATTAATGAAAAAGTTCAGTCTATACTTATGCATCGAGTTTTTTTTTACTGGAAGTTTCTTTTTCGTCGGTTCTCAGCCCAAAGTTTATGAGTTGAAAACTCTGTTCTTTGAGCCGTCCCAGTCTATGCTTCAACGTATACGACGGCTTGTTTGTTTGAATTGAAGAGGCCAAACGAAGGAAGGGTATAGTCGAGCAGGATGGCCGCGAGCATTTGCAAAGGCTTGAAAATGAGGTGAAAAGCTTGCAGGCTCGACTGAATTTGTTATCCTGAGATCATCTTCGCGTATTATAGCCTAATGTTATTAGCGGTCATGATAGACGGTATGATTTTCCCGTCTGTCCTGATTTCGCTTTTTCCTCTCCTTGTTCTTTTGGTTTGCTTTCAAGTTCAGTCTGTTATTTGAAGTCTTTCTTGCCAACTTACGTATTTGAAGTCGTTGCTGTCAGTGACGTTACAGTTCAAATTCAAATTCAAATATTTTATTGACCTCCAAGATCGGATAGTATAAAGTGAAGTAAATACATACAAATTGGCCCAACAAGTAATAATACTAAAAAATAATCTGGCCAAAGCATACTAAAAATAAAAAAAAATTAAATTATACACACGCGTAAAACTATAGTAACTCTTTAACTGCTAAATGTAGGCTGTGAGTAAGAGAAGACATTTTCGACAGAAATTTTTGTTGCGTTTTCGCATAATTTGAAGTGGATCTTTCAAATGGTACAAATTTATAGCAGATGAAGTAGAATGGAATTTTGAAAGTCAACACAGAAATTTGCCAAAATTAAAAAAAGTAGTTTTAATATGCGCAATATTAGAATCATAAAAATAAGGAAGCCAACTAGAAAATAAAAGGACTTGAGGCAGAGCAACCGTATTGAAGACGCGCGCAGACGATCTCCTAGTTAAATAATCTCGAACGTTGTCGTCTGTGTTTAAGACATAGTGTTTTGAGACGTTTGTCGATTTACGAAGCTGATGGATGTTTTGTTCAGTTTTTTGGGATCCCAAAACGTAAGTGGAGGGATACCTATGACATCGCAAAAGTTGTCCGTCTGTCCGTCCGTCCGTCCGTCCGTCTGTAAGCACGATAACTCTCGAAGGGAATGAGATATTTTTATGAAACTTGGTGTGCGGATTCGTTGGGTCGGCGGACCAGTCGAGTTCGTAAATGGGCTTTGCAGCCCTACATTTAGGGGTGGGGGAGGGGGTTCAAATTAAGGGGCAAACAAAATATTTTGAAACAGCTAATGTGATAGTCGATTATGGTGTAAGAAGACATGCTGAACACGATGGTGGAAACCATTTTGTAATCGGACAATTAGTTCGCCCGGAATCCGGCCAAAACCGGAAAGTTTGTTAAAAGTAAAAGTTTTATTTGAAGTTGATTAGATGTTCGATTTAGAGGTAGGAAGACATGCTGAAGACGATGGTCAAAACCATTTTCTCGACGGACAAGTAGTTCGCCCGGAATCCGGCCCAAACCGGAAAGTTTGTTAAAATTAAAAGTTTTATTTGGAGTTGATCAGATGTCCGATTTAGGGCAAGAAGACATGCTGAACTTTTATGTGAAAACAATTTTCAACCCGGACATGTAGTTCGCCCGGAATCCGGCCAAAACCGGAAAATTGTTAGAAGTTAAAGTTTTATTTCTAGCTGATTAGATAACCGATTTAGGGGTAAGAAGAGACGCTGAATCCGTGTGTGACAATCATATTTTACCCGGACATATAGTTCGACCGGAATCCGGCTGGAGTCGGAAAATTTGTTATAAGTTAAATTTTTATTTGAAGTTGATTAGATGTTCATTATTGGGGAAAGAAGATACCCTGAGTTCGTTTTTTAGCTTTCTTTTTTCGCCGGACAAGTAGTTCTAGAGTTCGACCGAAACCGGGAAATTGGCAGAAGTGGCAGGAACTTTTCGTCAAAACAGATATGACTTATACGGGTAAACACACATGCTGAATCCATATCTGAACTTGGTTTTCTCAGATGATTAGCTATTTGGCCTTAATCTGTTTCTGAATTTTAATTGTGAGAATGTTCAAGGATTCTGGCGATGACTGGATCTGGCTAAGACAAGACCCAGTTGTCTGGATCAGATATTGAATTTTTGGGATCCCATCGAAAGTTTGGTCTTGTTTCTGATGGCACTTGCCCTTCGGCCAAGTGCCATATAGCGATCGCAAATTTTGTCCGTCCGTCGGTCTGGCGGTCCGTCCGGGTTTTTCTAGTTTGGGCACTTCCGCATAAGCTAGGACGATGAAACTTGGCAGGCATATCAGGAGCCCCAAAAGATTAAGTTAGAACTAGTCACTTCCCCGGTCCGAGCATCGTGGGGGGAGCGGAGGGAGGGGGAATCCGGAATCTTAAGGTATTTATAGCTTTTGAACGGGTGATCGGATCTTAATGAAACTTGGTATTTTGAAAGACCTCGTGTCTCAGACGACTTACTTCAAATCCGAACCGGATCCGGTGACTGTGGGGGAGTTGAAGGGGGTAGCCGGAAATCTTGGGAAACGCTTAGAGTGGAGGGATCGGGATGGAACTTGGTGGGAAGAACAAGCACAAGTCCTAGACACATCATTGACATAACCGGACCTGATTCGAGCACTGTGGGGGGAGTTGGGGGGGGGGGGGCATTCTGGTGATCCAGCGAGTTCGGTACTTCCAGGTCTAATAAGATGGTGAAACTCGGCAGGAATATGAGGGATCCGAATAGACCGATCATGAGAATAGTCGTTTGCACGATTCGACCATCGTAGGGGTAGTGGAGGTATGGGGAATCCGGAATCTAGTGGCATTTATAACTTTTGAACGGGCGATCGGATTTGAATGAAACTTGGCAAGTGGAAAAAGCTGTTGTATCAGATGTTCCGTGTCAAGTCCGGACCGGATCCGGTATTTGGGGGGAGTTGGAAGAGGGCACCGGAATTTTTGTGAAACGCTCAGTGTTGAGGGATCGGGATGGAATTTGGTGGGAAGTAAAAGCATAAGCATTAGATATGTTCTTGACGGAACCAGATCATGGCGGGGCTCATTGGGAGGAGTTGGAGTGTATTTCCCGGAATTCGATGATCGCATGATAGGATACTTCCAGATGTGCTAAGGACGATGAAACTAGGCAAGCATATTAATGACTCGACCAAATTGATTAAGGACCGGACACAATGCCCTAGGAAGACTTCCTTTCCTGTATCCGACCATTTTTCGGGGAGAAGACGGAGGGGGAATCCGGAAATTGCTGACTTCCGGAGGTTGCGAAAAAATGGTCCGATTCAAGTGAAACTTTATGGGTGATAAAAACCGACGATCCCATGCGGCCATGGTTGGGGGAGTGGGGGGGGGGGGGGGGGGGTCCGGAAAAAATTTTGACATGCACCAAACGGATGGGCAGAATGGAATGCAACTTGGACAGTACCAAGTTTATGCGGCCTAGATTTGTCATTTGGCGTCCGAACCGGATCCGACCAAGGGAGGAGGATGATGAAGTAGGAACCTCAAATTTGCAGATATGCTCCGATCCGAGTTAAACTTGATGGACGAGGAGAAGAGATATTAGTATGTATCCGAGTCGTATTCGGCCACAGTAGGGGGGAGTCCCAGAAATGTTGCGGCTCGCATAGGGGTTAAACGAGTGAAGTGATTTAAATGAAACTTGGAAAGTACAGAGATTGTCTGCCTTAGATGACACATTTTAGGGTCTGGCCCGTATCCGAGGATGGTGGGGAGGGGTATCGGAATTGAAAAATGCTCAGATTCCCTTTCTCGCTTCTCACACCACCTACTCGTAACAAGTGCCACATGAGGTCGTAGCTCTTGTTTTCAATAAATGAGTTAATTTGTTCACTGAGGTAATCGAAAGGTGTTGGAAAACTGCTGGAAAAGGTCAGGGAAAATCACCAAAAAAGGTCAGGGAAGTCAGGGAAAAACGTGGAAGAGCAAGCGCACGAACCCTGAGACAGAACACTGTACTGTACTACAGACTAAAGACAGAGTCAATCATCCTCAACAAAACGCTGTTTGAGTGGAAACTCAGCTCATCCCCACAATGCAGAAACTGCGGTGCGGACGAAGAAACCCTGCAACATATCCTGTTCATGTGCAGAAGTACCAGCCCGATGACGTCGCAACTCAAGGTCCTATGCAACGAGCTCAAAATCCCCAGCTCTATCAGCACAATCACCACAACGATGTTCCCGAAGAAGACCGAGTACCAAATCTACAAAGCCCTAATCAACGTCATCCTGGAGAAGAAAATCTACCACTAGAGGCGATTACAGTGGCAATCGGCCCTACCCAAAAGAAAGGCCGAAAGGGACCGACGACAACGTTGGACCCAGTGGCTCTACATTTTTGGATTGGATCGGACGATTCCTAACATCTGAGGCTAGAAAAAAAATACAGAAAAGAACAAAACAAAACGCACAGGTTAAACAATTACAGAACATGGACACCTTAAATATGAGAGAAATCAACCATGTCCAAAACGTGACATGGCATCAGCATTTGCATTTGCTGTTCCTGGTCTCGCCTTGATTTCAAAATCATATTGTTGCACTTCGGCCGACCATCTTGCCAATCGTTGGTTGATAGATTTCACAGAATTTAACCACTGTAATGGCGAGTGGTCAGTTTGCACAATAAAATGTCTTCCGTACAAATAATATTCCAGTTTCTAAATTACCCACTTGATGGCGTAGCACTCTTTTTCAACTGCGGAAAAGTTGCATTCACATGGCAGGAGCTTTTTCGACACATAACTCACTGGGTGCTCACCGTTGGAGTCCTCCTGGGTCAGCACCGCACCCGGCGCAAAATCGCTCGCGTCCGTTTGTAGCACAAAGTCCGGACTACGTAGGATCGGTGGCCTACACAGTGATGTTTTCAGATGTTGGAATGCTGACTCGTGAACTGGTTTCCAAGACTTGGTGATTTTGTCTGAAACTCCTTTCCTCGTCAGCTCCGTCAGCGGGCGGGCCACTGCTGCGTAGTTTTTGACGAAATTTTGATAATAGCCAGTAAGGCCTAAAAATGCGCGGAGCTGCGTCTTCGTTTATGGGCTTTTGAAGTTTTGAACGGATTCGGTTCTGGTGTCGGATGGTTGTATACCTTCGTTGCCGACAATGGGTCCGAGATACTCAACTTTTGAGCAGGCGACTTTCGCTTTTGCAGGTCCGATGGTCACTTTTTGTCGTCGTAGGCGATCGAGTACAGCGCGCAGATGTTGGATGTGTTTCTCGATTGTCACACTGAAGATGACGATGTCGTCGAAGAATGCTCGGCAGAAGTCGTGAAACTCTTCCAGGATTTTGTCCATGTACCGCTGGTAGGTGAACGGCGCGTTTCTTAGGCCGAAGGGCATCACCAGCCACTCATATGTGCCGAATGGGGTGGTGAATGCTCCTTTTATTCGCCCGTTCTTGGTCAGCCGGATTTGCCAGTATCCGTATCGGCAATCGAACACACTGATATAGCGGTACTTCGAAACCATAGGAACCAGTTCATCTGTTCGGGGCATAGGATAGATTTCCGGTTGGGTGATGTTGTTGAGTCGTCGACTGTCCGAACAGATTCGGATTTCTCCGGATTTCTTTGGGACGATGGAGAAGCCCAATCAGATTGCGAGCGGTGGATGACACCCAGCTTGACAAGACGGTCCAGCTCTGATTTGACCGCTTTAAGTTTCGCTTCTGGAATGCGGTATGGCTGCATTCTAATTGGCTTGGCATCTCCGGTGTCGATGTCGTGTTCTACGTCTTTCATGCCTCCGATGTTGTTGCTGATGACGTCTTTATATTCTTCGAGAAGAGATTTCATTTTAGCTCTGTCGTCTCCTTCGATGCCCCGGTCGATTATGGTGTCGAAGTCAACTGGCTCTTCTGATGGGTCTTCTGGAAAGTTTTGAAGATTATCGTCAGCTTCTTCATCTTCGTCTGGTTGCATGAAGCAGAACAGGCTAGTTGCGTTACGTTGAGAGTCGTTTTGACGCTGATCGGATGGCGTTCGGCGGAAGAATTTCCTGAGGAGGTTTATATGGAAAACCTCGGTCTTCTTTCTAGTGCCATCAAGTTGGATTTCGTAGTTGACTCGACCAACTTTTCTCAATACTCTGTACGGACCTCTCCAGAGACTTCGAGTTTGTGGTTTCCTTGAGGGAGAAATAGCAGAACTTCGTCGCCCTCTTGGAGTTATCGCTGTCTCGTCTTGCGGTCATACCAGAGCTTGGCTGATTTGCTGGCTTCTTCTTGACTCTCTCTTGATAGGTCTCGGTACGAGCTGAGTTTTTGTCGCAGATCAATGATATATTCGACAACGGAGAGCGGATCCGTGTCAATCTGCGATTCCCAAGGTTCTTTCAAGAGATCCAGGATTCCTCTGGGATTTTTACCGTATAGCAGCTCAAACGGAGTGAATCCAGTTGCCGGGTGGGTGGATTCTCGGTAGGCAAACAGAGCTAACGGTAAGTATTTGTCCCAGGCTTTTGGCTCGTTCATGATGAACTTTTTGATGATGGTGATAACATTCACAGATTCAGCACAACCATTCGTCTGTGGGTCGTATGGTGACGTGCGAATCGGCTTGATCTGAAGTGCTTTGTAGACTTTCTTCAGAGCAGCACTCATGAAATTTTGGCCTTGGTCGGTGAGTATTTCTTGCGGGAGGCCAAAGCGGGAGAAATACTTGATGAGTTCTTCAGAGACCTTGGCTGCGGTTGTTGTCCGAAGCGGAATTGCTTCCGGATATCGGGTACTCAAATCGACGATGACAAGGATGAACCGATTGCCTGAGGAAGATTTGATCAGAGGACCAACTACATCCATGGATATCCTTGTAAATGGCTCAGTGAGTACAGGCATTTGTTGCATGGGAACTTTTTCCAGGGGTCTGCGTCTAGAGATGAGCTGACAGTTGTAACAGGAACGGCAGAATTCTGCGACATCTGAAGGTAAGTGTGGCCAGAAGAATCTTCGTGCGATGCGGTCTTTAGTCTTATTGATTCCTAAGTGGCCACTGAGATTTGATGAGTGACTTAGGTGCAAGACTGTTGACCGACATCTTTCTGGAACTAGTAGTTGTAGCAGTTTTCTTTTTCCGTGTTGAGCTCTGTAGAATAAGCCGTTGCGTTCCAAAGTTTGGTGAGGTTTGGAATCGTCAAGTGCAGGCTCAAGTTGGCTGATAAGTTACTTCAAGGAAGGGTCACTCTTCTGTAAAGCTGCAAATTCTTCTGTTTTCAGACCGAGCATTTCAGGGGCAAAAAGACTAATCGGGACAGCCGTATCTTCAGGTGGCTCCTTAGATGCCCCATGTTCAGTAACATCGTTCGGTGTTGCCAAACATGCGTCACGAATGTTACTCGGTTCTTGCTTCTCAAGGCGGTGCACAGATTTTCGCTTTGATTTTCGGGCTGGCTTGCTGCAAGACGGGAAGCTGAAGATGCTGTCATCAAAATTCCGGAAGTCGTGCTCGCTGGTTTCAGATGAACCAAAATCGTCGCTAGTATCGGAGACTTGTGGGTCGTTTGGCCGCAGCTGAACGAGTTACCACCAGGGAGGTTGGCTGAGATGTCTTGGATGTATCAAAACTAACCAGGCTGGTGAAATCTGGAAAGTCGTAGCCAAGAAGGACATCTACCGGCAGGTTTTTGACAACACCTACCTCCAGTTTTCGGGCGACGATGGAGAGAAGGTCGTGTGAGCTCGAGATTGACGACGGTGGTCGGAGTGTGATGCGTGTCACCAAAGACACAATCGATCATGCATCTACCTTCCGGATTCACATTTTTTGGGTCGACAAGATCAGCTCGGACTAAGCTCACGTCACTGCCACTGTCAAGAATCATCTTAACTGGCTTACCGTTCATCCTGCCCAGGATTTCGCGGTTTTTCTTGAGTGACGAGCTATTTTTGTCAGGACTTCTGGCCAGGCCACTAAAGGTGGTAGTTGAACTACTTGCCGGTCCTTAGGGCGACCATCTTTGTTGTTCTGTGCTGAGCGATGCGGGTCTGGAGCGTCTCTCTTTACTCCGGACTTGTTGGGACAGTTTCGGACCATGTGTCCTTTCTTATGGCAGTAGTTGCATTCCACTGCAGATAATTCTCTCCCAGTGGCGCAATTTGGGGGGGGGGGGGGGGCAAATTGGGGCAAGGGGGGGCTGAACTACCAGCCGAATAATTTTTATTCGAAGTAAAATGTAGCCTACACATTACAGTTGAAACAAGACCAGTACTGTAACAGTACCTGGTTCTGGAAGTAGAAGAAGAGAGAGACTGACAGTGTGACCAACCTGTCCCATGGGCCTGGCCAACCTACCCACCTCTGGGACACATTGGTCACTTTTGACCTCGACTATTAAAAATGTTGCTTAAAATGAAATAATGGTAAATTGAATAAAAAAAAAAAATCAGGAATGTAGATCAATGAATGGTGTATCTTCTGCCATGAGAATCATTTTTCAAGCTGTTATACTTTAGCCGCAGGGTCTGCCAGAACAAAAATGTCACCAACCTACCCCAGCCTCCCCTATACATCCAGTTTAAGTATAAAGCTAGACCAGACCATGGCTACACATGCACACTCAGTCCGATAAGATTTTTTATAGCAAAAATATCTATGTGAGACTTTCATAATTATGTGGAAATCGGCATGGGCTGCAGCACAATGTCAGAGAGATAGAGGAAACTTGAAATTGAATTAAAAAATTTTACTTACCAATTTTTTCTGAACCATTCTACCACAGACCTCTGATTTTGGAGACTATATGGCTAATGCTGCGTTAATGATGGATACCCTCAGGATCCCCCGTGGCATGTCAAATGCTGGGTAGGCTACCCCAACCCAAAAAATATTGATGACTTGAGTGAAGCATGTCTCCAAGTTCCTCCTATCTCCAATCCAAATTAAGAGTAAAGAATATGTTTTTTAAGCTAATGAGATAGTGGTTTAAGCGATAAGAAGGCACGCTAAATCCATATCTGAACTTTGTTTTCTTGCCGCACAGATGGTTCACCCGGAATCCGGCCGAAACCGGGAATTTGGTTGAAGCTCAAAGTTGTTTCTGAAGTCGATTAGAGATTCGGTATCGGGGTAAGGAGTAAGGAGACATGCTGAATCCAATTTTGCCCTTTATTTCCTTGACGGATAAGCTGGCAGAATTTGCCAGAACCCGGAAACTTTTGCTCTGCATGCAGTTCGCCGAGATACTGCTAAGAGGAGGAATTTGGTCAAAGTGAAAGACTTTGCTGAAGTCGATTAGAGATGAGGTCGTCGAGTAAACATGCATGCTGAATTCATATCTGAACTTGGTTATAGGTACAGCAAAATGTTAAAGGGCTTTGGCGGAGACCGGAAATCTACAAGATTCGATTGTCGGGATCAAGTAGTCCAATAAATATTCAACTTTTGGGATCCCGTCGAAACCTTTGGTCTTGTTTTGCACTGTCTCCACTTTTAATGTTATTGGCCTTTGAATAGGCACAAACATTCATTCATTAGGTCTACTTGACTGATGGACCCGGGAACAACCTAAGGCGTATTCCCGCCGTTCCCCGAGGACTCCACTTGAGGAGTCCCCGCGTTTTTATGGCACTTGCAGCCTCTGGCTCAAGTGCCATATACCGATCACAATTCCGTCTGTCGGTCTGTCGGTCGGTCCGAGTTTTTTGTCCCACTTATCCGAGTTAGGGTACTTCCAGATGTGCTAGGACAATGAAACTTGGCAGGCATATCAGGGACCCGACCAAACTAACCTGGAAATAATAAGTTTCCCGATCCGACCATATTCGGGGAAGTGGGGGCGCTGGAAACTTGAAAATTTAGGGCATTTTGTCACACTTTTTCAAGTTAGGGTACTTCCAGTTGTGCTAGGACCATGAAACTTGGCAGGCATATCAGAGACCCGACCAAACAAGCTTAGAAATAATCAGTTTTCTGATCCGACCATTTTTTGGGGGGTGGAGGGCAGGGGAATCCGGGAAATTGAGAAGTGTGTAACTTTCGAACGGATGATCGGATTGTAATGAAACTTCATAACTGAATAGAATATACATCTGTAATGTCCCGTTTAAAGTCATGACCGGATTCGGTAGCCAGGGGGGAGTTGGGGGGGGGAGACCGGAAATTTCAAGAAACGGTTAGAATGGAGGGATCGGAGTGAAACTTGCTGGGAAGAACAAGCATCTGCTCTAGATAAGTCCTTTAGACCATTGTACTGGATCCGGACACTTATGGGGGGGGGGGGGTCCCGGAATTCCGGTGATGGTGGTTTTGGGGATTTTCACGATGAAACTTGGCGGGCATATCAGGGACCCAATCAAACTGGCTTTTAAATAAAAATTTTGTCGATCAGATAATGGTGGGGGAGTGGAGGGAGGGGAATCCGAAATTTTCAGTCATGCGTAATTTTGGAATGGGTGATCGGATTCGAGTGAAATTTAAGAATTGAACAGAGGACATTTCTCCGATGATTTTTTTCATATCCGGACCGGATCCGGCAACTATTGAGGGTGGGGCGGAAAATACGTGACCCGTTTAGAATGGAGGGATCGGGATGGAACTTTGTGGGAAGAACAAACAGATGCTCTAGGTAAGTCAATTTGCTGAATCGGATTGGCTACGTGCACCGCGGGGGAGCTGGGGGGGGGACCGGAAATCTCGAGAAACGGTTATAATGATGGTATTGGAGTGAAACTTGCTGGGAAGAACAAACATCTGGTCCATGTAAATCTTTTACATAATTTGACTGGATCCGGACACTTGAGGGGGGGGGGAGGAGGGGGTTTCCCGGAAATCCGTTTTTTGGGGGATTTTCACGACGAAACTTGGAAGGCATATCAGGGACCCGGTCAAACTGACTTGGAATAAAAAAAAAATCCTCGATATGATAATCTTGGGGGGGGGGGTTGTGGGAGGGGAATCCGGAATATTGAGTCATGCGTAACTTTGGAACGGGTGATCGGATTCGAATGAAATTTAATAATTAAACAGAGGACATTTTTCTCTGGTGACCTTTTTCATTTCCGGACCGAATCCGGCAATTATTGGGGGGAGGGCGGAAAATAATTGACCCGCTTAGACTGGTGTGATCTGGATCGAACTTCGTGGGAATGACAAACAGATGCTCTGGATTAATCATTTACAGAACCGGATTGGCTCCGGTTATTGTGGGTGGAGTTGGAGGAGGGGGGGGGGGCTTAGATTCCGGTGATCGCGCGTTAAGGTACTTCCAGATGTGCTAGGACGATGAAACTTCGCTGGAATATTGGAGACTTGACAACATTTGCTTAGAAATTGCTACTTCCCAAATCCGATTATTCCTTAAAGTACCAATCTTGACCGCAAAGTAAAAAAAAAACTTTTAAGCAATATATGCATTTTCGTGATGCCCATCTGCCCATTAGCAGTTTTGCCTTAAGGGTTTTGCTTACAAATGAAGTTCCAGCTCCCTTAGAGTGCGCATCTCAACCGCAAAGTCGAAACTTACTTTTGATCAATCAAATCATCTTGACCAATGCAAGTGCCATATGAGCTTACAGCTCTTGTTGTTTGTCCCGGGGCCTCACTCCCCGTATTCTCGCGAGTCCCCACGGACGGGGAATGCTCCGATTATCTTCACCATCATCAAAAAGGACTCCCTTTCAGATTCGGAGGGGAATCAATTTTTGCTGCTGTTTGTGCAATGTAAAATTTATTGAAAACGATTAGAATAAACAAAACCAAAAATAAAGTGGATTCAGACTAATTTCGTCAACTGCAAATTTTTTTTTCCAACAAAATCCATTTTGGAAAAATTCCTCGCGTTCTCGTTGTTTCTGCATGCGGAGTCCGCGTGGAGTGACTCCCTCTATTCTCGCCGTTCCCTTCGATTCCCCGAGGAGTCCTTGGGGAACGGCGAGAATACGCCGCTAACTTACATGGGCTGGACCATCTTCCCCTAAGTGTAGCCATTGCTACAGAATAGTCTGCCTTATAGCCTACAGTGCCTCTATTGGAAAAACTGTGCTCTTCAGCATTTGCTCAGCGATTGTCTTATTTTTTTTTTAGCCTCAAGAAGACAATCGACTTGTCATAGATCCTAGCTGCAAAGAATTAAAGTACAACCCCAAAGCTGAAGATCTGTATGCCCCACTACCAGGCCCAGTTCTTCCTTTCAAAACTCAGCAAGCCAAAGCAGCAAGAAACAGTTTGGCCGGCTATGTTGAGACAGCGCATGTCAGTGACTTTCAGTTCGAGGCCCAGAGACGGACATTTGCCAGTTATGGTAAGCTAATACAAAGGAGCCCTAAGGCCGAAGATCTGTATGTTCCGCTACCAGGTCCATTGCTGCCTTTCGTTAATGCAGAAAGAGTACAAGCTTTTTCTTCTGCTGCACCAAGGCTTCCTTTTGGACCCCACAATCCTTCGGTTCTTGTCAATCCAGAGTCAATGCTGACGGGGTTTGTCCCCCACTCCCCAGGTTGCATGGACTTTTGGTAACAGAATTGTTGAGTCGTGGAACAGCTAGATATTCCTTCAGCCCAAGCTGACTGCGAATCATATTTGATAATGCAAAACGGATACGTCAGCTACATTTTATTTTTTTGTTCTAATAAAATGTAGCTGACGTATCCGTTGTGCATTGTCAGATCGTGAAACAGCCTTGCTGAGGAGTCTGCGGACGCGGGTATTGCTGATATGAACAATAGTTTCAAGTGTAGGCTATAATGGATAAGATTCTTAAAGGACCCCTCGCACTATTTACTCTTCAACTGACAGTATTTTAAAATATTTGAATACTTTAAAACTAGGCAGTGCTTTCAGCAAATGACCCACGGTTTTGGCAGTTTTAAGCCTTTTCCGAGACCCGTTGACTTGTAGCGAAAACAGGGAAACAATTTACATAACCGTTTTTTCTGATGGAAATAGTTATCGCAGACAACCGTCGACAGCGTGATACACATCGAAGGTAGCAAGACACGGCAAGTGAGAAAGCAGCGTGGTTTTGTTAGAGGGGTAAGAATGTAGGCTGCCATATGAGATTGGGGTCTCCTGGTTTAGAAATATATGTAGTGATAATGGAAGTAGGTTGCATTAGTATTATAGGTAAGGCATGTCCTTTAACTCTGTTCAGTATGATTTAGGGCCAAAAGCTCTTTCACTATTTCCCGTGCGCGTTATGCTCCCGACGAGTGTTTGCGTACATGCTATTGATTCGTAAAACCGGTTATCTGAATGTTGCCGAGTTTTTGCTAGAGGTCAATGGGCCTAGAATAAGGCTTAAAACAGCCAAAGCCGTGGATAATGTGTTAAAAGCAGAGCCTGCTTTACATTAGGCTATTCAAATAGTTTTCACTTTGAAACATGAACGGTAAAGTAGCGTGCACACACAGTCCGAATTTCGCAGTCCGGTGCGAATTTCCTTCTCCGCTCCGGAATTTTGACGCATCGCATGCGGATTCGGTCCGATAATTTCGTTCCGATTTGAGTAGAAAATATTTCTACTTTTATCGGAGCGAATTTTAAACGCATGCGAAATTGTGCTCTGAGAATTGAAAAATTAGAAGCTGTGTTTGAAATTTCAACTGTTTATACGACCTATTTACTGTCAGCTGCAAAACTATGTTTGTTAGAGAAAGATCTTGGCTGCAAGTGTCTGCTTAATGCAAACTACCAGGTAGGCAATTAAATGTTGACTAGGCTCTCTACAGGAGGTCTGAATATTTTTACAGTTTACAGCGACATTTTCATACACTTGCTCCAATAAAAGGAAAATACTGGTCAATCAAAGCAGTTCCTTAATTGCATCTTTCTTTGATAGTCCTCAGAACTGTTCAAAGTTGCATAGGCCACGCCCCTGTCTTTTATATAAACAATATAAAATAGGCATTTTTAATGAACAGAGAATTTGCAAACATTCGGCAATCAATCAGCATCATCTGACTGTAGGCTAAGCAGTGGATTTTTCAAACCTGGGGCCAAGTTTCGCGTCCGAATTTCGTTTCATCTGAAAAACCTGTCGGGCATCGTGACGCGAATTTCGTATGCGCGTTTTCGCGTGCGGAATCTTACCGGACTGTGTGTGCACTTAGCTTAAGGTGTGCTTTAAACGCGCCTATCCCTTAGGAGCACTTGCCGAATGTAAACTTTCTGACTGACATTCTCTTGATGGTTATTCCAGGATGTGCGAAATGATGCCGTTGAGCGTTTTTTTCTGATTAGTCTTTAGAACCTATCCAGTATATCGCGATTTTTTTCAAGGTGATGAAAATCCGGCTGTAGATCCGGTAAATCCGACTGAGGATCGGAACAATCCGACTGTAGCCAGACTTGACACAATTTTCTTATTCTAGGCTATGCCATTGACCCTTCGGTAGAGACGTCAGCCCAGCCAAGTCATTTTATTGGTTCTACAGTTATAGCTGAAAAGAAGGATGGAGTCTCAGTCTTTGAATCCACAGCAAAGCGACCTCTGGATAAGAGAAAGAGGGACAGAAATGACCAACCGGAAGACATCGAGGGATTCCTGGGGCCGTGGGGAAAATTCACTGATGAGAAGACAGTATCTAAGCCTAACCCGGTATGTAGGATTCTCTCTTGTTTTAAAGGACACGTCGTAGGCCTACTTATGATAGTAATTCATTCGACTTCAATAGTATTTCCATCCATTCTCGTTCCCGATATTTTTCACTTCATAAGTGTATCCTATTAGGAATAGACTGATTATCATGCTTGCCACGCTTATCACGTCTTTACATAATTTATCGTACGCCCGATTACTGTTTCCGAGGAGCTTATTCGTCCGGAGACCGATTATGAATGAATGAATGAATTTAATGCACGAAAAAACCCATGGGGTCATGGCAACAAAACAAAAAGAAAACACAACAAACTACAAAAGACGCTCTATGGGACAAGCCAACGCGTAGGAATCTAGCCACCTTACGGATATCCCCCATATTTGTACTTCCGATCTTTTCTAGTAGCCACTCCTCCCTAGTAATTCCCACCCCAAATGCCTCGACCCTTAAATGCAAATTAGCAAATATGCAAATTTTGCCAAGATTGACACCCAAGGCAAGGGACATGGAAAGAGGCTAAAACAGCCGAAGCCGTGTTGAATTTTCTGTAAGCATAGCGTAGTTGCAAAGTTGTCAACTATCTCAGAACATGCAGAAACAGTATGTAGTGCGATGTTTCCTTTAAGAAAATTGAAGTAGGGGCCCATGACCTTTTGCGAGATCTGTTGTTCAAAGCTCGCGTATCACGCGACACATGAAACATGCGTCACTTGTTACTATTTCGGATGGAAGGGCATTCCAACCGTCGGTTCTGAAAGATGAAAGACCTTTTTTTTTTTACTTCTTTGGGTACGGCTTCGGGTCATGAGTTGTCAACTTCGCCTCTTCACGACTGGGCGATGTCGCCTGGCTTTTTTAGACCGACTCAAGTAGGTCTGTTGTCCTCAAAAAGTTGATGATGAAAAAGTGCTCTGAAGCTGGATGCTTCCGCTGGAGGTGGGAGTGACGGGATCCGAATGGATCCAGCCGAATGATTGAAGTGGTACTTCTTGAACAATGAAACGACCTAGATTCTACACACGAAATCGATATTTGATCCGCCGTTTGTCGACTCGGGACCCCCTACTGACAATGGAAAATCGGTACTCAAAATAATCTCGCGATATTGGTCGTTTACCTATTCACAATCCCATTTACTTAATTCTCATTTGTTAATGAACATGTTTGAAATTGTGTTTACTTTTGTTAATGTTATTTAATATTTTCACTCTTTTACTGCACTTATGCCCTCTGGCAGTGCGTTACAAATCGTTCATTCACTCAGATGTATTTGAAGCTGAGTACACTGGACCAGTTCATTAATTCATGGCACCCACCCAGTTTCCTACACCCAGTTTCCCACTATGTATCTCGTAGAAAGTAGTTCCGGGTTTGCTGGAATAATTGTCTTGTTTCCAGGAAGAGGCGGCCGAATTGGAAGAAATTTTGTTCAAACGTCAGAAAACTAGGAAAAGTCAGAAAGACGAAACTGTCTTTGAAGAAAAGACCACGCTGCATCGTAAGTAGTAAATTTGTGTTTCTCACTATCAGAAGTTTGATCCGGTAAATGTATGCGCATCCTAGTGTTAAACGTTATAAAAATATATGTTTTATGACCCTTTTAGATGCTATCTATCCGCGTAACGTAATAAAAGGGTAATTACAGAAGTTTTGTCTCGAAATGTAACACTTGAAGGGGTTATAACAGATACATTCTCATAACATTTAACACAAGCATGCGAAAACATGAATTATCTGTAATAAAACTTCTGTTGCTGTTGTTTGTTGGTGTAGAAGATGGGACGATGGGTAACGCAACACTCAACACAGACAAAGGTTGATGAATGCTCATCATGTCGCTCTTGTATGTCTTTGTAGCTTATTGGTTCTGCTAATGAATAGGGTCTCAACGTGGATTAAAATGGCACTATGTGCGAATGGGGGTAGGCATTTGCGCCCAAACGCTATTATCAGTTGATTTCGCCTTTTGCAAGGGTTGGCTGGTCAAGCTTGACCGGGCGATTGGCCATACTCGGAAGAAACATACCCTTGGCCGAGCATAATCTTCACAGTAATTTTATAGATTTTTCCTCATGGTGCCCCCACGTATGGGCATGGTGCTCATACGTTGGTACAGCATGCCTTACACCAAGGCCATGGCATTGCCTAAAAATCAGTTTGAAAAGCAGTTTTCTGTTTTTTCAGTCAATCTATCAAATTTATTACCAAATAGCTTAATGCAAAATGTTTACGAAATACACAAAAACGAAACAAACTAACTAATACACTTACAAGAAATGACCAGAAATAAATGACGGGATGAAACTATGTAAAAATCGGGCAGAAGAATTAGTAGGGTATGGAGAACACTGATTGCGCAGTGTTCCTCGCGGACCGACGCACGGACGACGGAATGGGAGGGGAAATAGACGGCCCATCTGGTGACGGCACACTATCTTTGCTCCAAAAATGTTCGAAAGAGTATTTCTGTGGTCAGTTAATTTAGGAACATACAGTTATTGAGAGGCTATTGATATGAAATGTTATGATCACCCACAATGATTCTTACTGCTCTCTTTTGGACATTCTCCTGGGGATCAGAGAGCTCTGCAGAAAGAGAAGAATGCCAAACCGGTGAAGCACATAGATTAGCATAGAAGCATTCAAATTCTCAGTTCAGCAAATTCTTAAGGGGGCACCATACCCAGAATTGAGGATTTGTATGGCTGGCTTCGAGTCGGATTTTTCTGTTTAGTGTTATTTTATTTGGTATATCCTACTTGAGGTTTTACTGTAGACTTTTTTTTTCAGTTAAAGATGCTCTGGACTACCAAGGTCGCAGCTTCATGCACGCCCCCCATGACGTGGGGGTCAACCTTCGGGCGGACACACCACCGGAAAAGTGCTTCGTCCCCAAGAAGCTTCTCCACACATGGACCGGTCACTCGAAGGCCGTTAATCAAATCCGGTTAATACCGAAAACGGCTCACCTGCTGTTGTCCTGCTCTATGGATGCGAAGATAAAGGTGAGTTGTAATAATAGAAACAAAGAAATAATAAATATTCCTGGAGCCCAAGCTGACTTTGAAACATATATTCAAATAATGCATAAAACGGATATGTCAGCTACGATCCTTTGGCAGCGCACAGAAGAAATATAATTTGTCATGTTTTTGTCGAGCCTCGAGCTTCTTTTTATACGCAAGGTTTGGCAGGTTTGTTTCCTTCCCCGAAGTTGACCCTGAAGATTGGCAGCCTGACGAGGACCCGTGCCAAGAAGGGCCGAAATATCGCTGCCAAAGCATCGTAGCTAATATATCCGTTTTATGCATTATTCGAATATATTAAGGAATAATAATTGTAGCCTACAATGGAGAAAACTAGGCCATTGCACTGTCAAAACTTAGAAACAGATAACACATAGTTGAGCATCCGTGCATGCGTCCTGTTTGCTGTGTTGGATGTCGAGGATATTTCTGTTAGGGCCCTTTTAAGTATTGAGACAAACAAAAATTATGACTGTTTTAATGTTCTGTTCCTCGTAAAAAACAAATCAAAAGGGTCGTTAAAGATATGTTCTCATAACGCTCAAAATTTTACCTGAAAAGGCAGCTTATTGGGATCCCAAAACGTAAGTGGAGGGATACCTATGACATCGCAAAAGTTGTCCGTCTGTCCGTCCGTCCGTCTGTAAGCACGATAACTCTCGAAGGGAATGAGATATTTTGATGAAACTTGGTGTGAGGATTCTTTGGGTCGGCGGACCAGTCGAGTTCGTAAATGGGCTTTGTAGCCCTACATTTAGGGGTGGGGGAGGGGGTTCAAATTAAGGGGCAAACAAAATATTTTTGAAACAGCTAATGTGATAGTCGATTATGGGGTAAGAAGACATGCTGAACACGATGGTGAAAACCATTTTGTAATCCGACAAGTAGTTCGCCCGGAATCCGGCCAAAACCGGAAAGTTTGTTAAAAGTAAAAGTTTTATTTGAAGTTGATTAGATGTTCGATTTAGAGGTAGGAAGACATGCTGAAGACGATGGTGAAAACCATTTTCTCGACGGACAAGTAGTTCGCCCGGAATCCGGCCCAAACCGGAAAGTTTGTTAAAATTAAAAGTTATATTTGGAGTTGATCAGATGTCCGATTTAGGGCAAGAAGACCATTTTGTAATCCGACAAGTAGTTCGCCCGGAATCCGGCCAAAACCGGAAAATTGTTAGAAGTTAAAGTTTTATTTCTAGCTGACTAGATAACCGATTTAGGGGTAAGAAGGGACGCTGAATCCGTGTGTGACAATCATATTTTACCCGGACATATAGTTCGACCGGAATCCGGCTAGAGTCGGAAAATTTGTTATAAGTTAAATTTTTATTTGAAGTTGATTAGATGCTCATTATTGGGGAAAGAAGATACCCTGAGTTCGTTTTTGAGCTTTCTTTTTTCGCCGGACAAGTAGTTCTAGAGTTCGGCCGAAGCCGGGAAATTGGCAGAAGTGGCAGGAACTTTTCGTCAAAACAGATATGACTTATACAGGTAAACACACATGCTGAATCCATATCTGAACTTGGTTTTCTCAGATGATTAGCTATTTGGCCTTAATCTGTTTCTGATTTTAATTGTAAGAATGTTCAAGGATTCTGGCGATGACTGGATCTGGCTAAGACAAGACCCAGTTGTCTGGATCAGATATTGAATTTTGGGATCCCATCGAAAACTTTGGTCTTGTTTTTACATCTGATATTTGAATACACTGAATCATTTTGGCCCATCTAAGGAATTTTGTATTCATTTCACCCGAGGATCTAGCAATGACGTTCAGAATTTGCGCTGCTTGCACGACAACCCACAATTCATACAAAAGCCTGTATTTCTTTATGTTATGGACGCTAAGCTCCGAAAATTCACGGCTCAAGAAAGTAGGAAAGTGACGATAAGATATGTTTTCGTTATATGTGTTATTTTTCGGCGATCAGTTACCTTTGTAGTTGCTAAATATTTCGAGTATAGAGGGATAAGCACATACAGGTACCACGAATCCGAAAAAATAAATTCATTCGATGGAGTCGATTACCTGTGGATAGCGCACAGACGAAGTAACCCATTTTTAGCAGATTTTCATGCCTATTTAAGTAAATAAGTGAAGTCTATTGTCGGATCTCAGCCCTGTTCGGTTTAACTTTAACGCAAGGATGCACAATCATGTGTTATCTGTTATCAAACTTCTGACAGTGTGGCCTGTACAAAGTTCGTATAAAACGCTTTTCATCTTTGATTTTTTCGTCGTGAAGATTGTCCAAGTACTTCGTGAAGTAGTTGATACAACCACTCAGTACTGCTTCAGGTGGAAAGGCGCTGTAACATTCCATCACTATATTCTAGAGAAATCTTAAGATTTCTTTTGAAAACATAAGGTTTGAAGCCAAGCTGACCATTCATTGCAAAAGAAATAGAAAACGTGATTTTTGAAGTTTTATGGCACTTGCAGCCTCTGGCTCAAGTGCCATATACCGATCGTAATTCCGTCTGTCGTCGGTCGGGCGGTCTGTCCCACGATTGCGAGTTAGGGTACTTCTAGATGTGCGAGAACGATGAAACTTGGCAGGCCTATCAGGGACCGGCCAAACTAACTTGAAATAATCAGTTTCTCGATCCGACCATCTGTGGGGGAGTGGAGCCGAAATTCAGCCGCGTATAATTTTCGAACGGGTGCTCCAGTTCGAATGAAACTTAATAACTGAATAGAAGACATGTCTCTGATGTCACATTAAAAGTCCGGACCGGATTCGACAGATGTGGTGGATTTGGGGGGGGGGGGAGACCGGAAATCTCGATAAACGGTTAGAATGGAGGGATCGTAGCGAAAATTTCAGAGAAGAATCATCTGCTCTTGATAAATCGTTTAAACAATTGGACTGAATCCGGACACTTTGGGGGGGGGGGGGGGGGATGTGGAGGGGGTTTCCCGAAATTCCGGTGATGGCTGTTTTGGTTGATGTGCTATGACGATTAAACTTGGCTGGAACATTAGAGATTCGACAAGGTTCACTTAGAAATCGTCACTTCCCAAATCTAACCATTCCTTAAAGTACTAATCTTAACCGCAAAGTAAAAAAAAATACTTTTAAGCGAACTATGCATTTTCAGGATCTCCATCAGCCCATGATCATTTTTGCCTCAAGGGTTTTGTGGGCAAATGAATTTCTAGCTCTCTTAAAGTGCTCATCTCTTATATGCCTGCAAATTTCATCGTCCTAGCACTTCTGGAAGTACCCTAACTCGAGAACAGTGGACCGACAGACCGAAAAGTGACCTGTATATGGCACTTGAGCGAGGCTGCAAGTGCCAGCCTCGGCACTTGGTACGGTTAACAGCACTGAGCAGAGAGGAGAACTCGGTTCACTCAGATGCAAGTTACACTACATACAACATTAAAACACACATATATTTGTAGCGATCTGGTAGCGATACATCTCCAGTTCTCGTCGCCCATGAGGCTCGGTCGAACTCACAAAAATAAAGAAAACAGGCAATGTTTCTTATAACCCCAAAAATTACTAAATTTTGAAGTTAGAGGTGACCACAAAGTTTTTCAAATCAAAACCAAATGAATTCCTCTTAAATTCAAACAGTAATAGTTGCACGAGGCTTGATCTGACAACTGGTATGGACAAGTGAGCACGTAGACGGCCATGGTAAATTATTCAGTAGTGCAGTACGGAATGACGTAGTGATAACCTACTTCTCTCAGTAACCACCTTAGGATTATGTAAAGAAAAGCAAGCATTGAGGCGTAATCGTATGACTGTAATCCCAAACAATATTTTTTCTTTTATTTTTCAGCTGTGGGAAGTATACGGAGAAAGGCGTTTGATTAGATCATATTTGGGACATAGGCAAGCTGTAAGAGATGTCAATTTTAACAACGATGGGACTCAGTTTCTGTCAGCGAGTAAGTAATCTTTTCACTTGCATCTTCGACAGTTCCGTTCCACTTCAAATGTCACCTAGTTGAATGCTCCGGTCAGGGGCGTAATTAAGAGGAGGAGGCTAGGGGGGGGGGGACAACCCACCCAACATGGTTTGAGAAGGTAATTCGTCGGCACAGTTTTGCTCAAAATAAGCTTGCAAAAGGGTATACCGAACTGCACAAAAGCAGCTCCTCGCAAAAGCTTGTTCTGTCGGCTCTGTTTTAGTTAGCATATTCTGCTTCGAAATTCAACTTGTAAGCAAAATAAATAGGAGTAAGATCGCACTATGCTGAAACAGTTGGCTCGTAGCTGATAATCAAATAACTTAGTATCAGTTCACCACTAAACATAGTCACTGGTTCAAACGCTGGTACATAAGATATGGGCTATCGATCTGCACTGGATCACAGCAGCGAAGGAAGTGAATAACGGGATGGTAGAATACAGATAAATGACCTTGCAACTATTCGTGATCTTGACTGTTCACAAAATTAACTTTATTCGTGTTTGTTGCAGGTTTTGATAGGTATATCAAGTTGTGGGACACGGAGACTGGCCAATGCATATCGCGATTTACCAATAAAAAAGTGTCTTACTGTGTGAAGTTCAATCCTGACGAAGACAAGCAGCATTTGTTCGTCGCTGGGACGTCAGACAACAAAATTGTTTCGGTAAGTTATTGTCCCCGGGTCGGCGTGTATCCTGAAAGTTTGCCTCGTGGACCATTTCTTATTTTACATATTTAAGTATAACTTTTTTCGAACAGATATATCATCCCATGCATATCATCCTATGATCCACGGTCAGTTATATTATGATAATCGTCGCACAGAAAGTTAGCTGTGGATGTGACTTCATATCAACCTCCAGAAAGGTTCTCTACGTCCAGAGAGGTTGATATGAAGTCATGTGAAGCTCCAGAGAAACTTTCTGTGTGACTATTATCATAATATAACCTGTGGGACTCATATTGATATGAATGGTTAATGGCCTACAATAATGGTTCTGTTTGAAAAACCTATAGTAGTTGTCATACCTCCATCTCGTTTGATATCAGAATGACAAGCTCGATGGCCATTCAATTATGTCAACCTTGCTGCACTCGGTAGATATTTTTCGTAACTTACCTCGCCTTCGACTCGGATAAATTATTTTAAATGGCCGTCTCGTCTCGATGTTATTTTACGATATCAACCTCGATGTCGGAAGTTAATTTATTGACCGAATAAGGCTGACATACAACAGTCTACTATTTACCCATCACTTATTCAGTTAAATGGGTACGATGAAAATGCGTTACTTCGTTGCTCCATCGACTTTCATAGAATGAACTGTTTCTTTCGGATTTATAATACCTCTATGCTTTAAATGTTTAGCAACCCCAACGGTAAACGATCGCCGAAAATGCTTTTTTGGGTCACACGCAATAGCGGTCTTTATTCAAAAGTGACCTTACAATGTGGAATTGAACATTGCTTAAACTTGTCTTCTTTAGCCATTGATATGCTTTTGTTGAAATTCAAATTCTCCGCGTTGGAATGAACTTAGTCTTGTCGGGCCAGCAGGGCGTATTCTGAACGTGATTACTAGAGCCCAAGGTGAAAAAAAAAAAATCCCCTTAGCAGAGTCGAAATAATTCAGTGTATTCCAATCCAAGAGTTAAAAATAAGCTGGCTTTTCAGTTAAACTTTAAAGGTTCACTGGAGGACTTATCGTTACAGTTTTCCACCACGGGCATGCATACAGAGCGTGTTCCGCCCGACTTACCGTAGTTACTACGCACGACGTTAGGGACCCTGGCTTCTTGGCGCCAAGGCTGCTGGAACAAAAATTTCCATTTTCGACAAAACATCGTGCAGCGGGATGATCGGTCAATCGTGTCAGAGAGAGTTACCACGCTAACTACGCTCCCGAGCGTGGTCAGCAAATAGTTACTATTTCGAGAAGGTTGGAACGGTCAGCGTAGTAACATTTCAGGAGGTTGGGACGAAAATAGTAACTAACAGTTAACATTGTTATATGGGTGAAACATGCTCACAGTTGCTGTACTTCAGATTTCCCGGAAGAAAATACACAGCAGAGTGTATGCGTCATCTGTCATAATGTCTTCTCACTGTAAAAGCACACCACTTATTACACGCAATCTTGAATAACGTCGCCACCAAACATCTTCTCCGACTTGTTTGTACAGTCAGTACCTTCGACTGAACCACTCACAAACGACGCGAGGGACAGGCTTAGTTGTGAAAAGACTCTCAATGGGAAGATCAGACCTCGATCGGTTCCAAATGGATTGAGGTAATTGGATTAAAATTGGTAACACTGGCCTAGAAAGAGAAAGGTCCTTGGCTCCGATCCCTACTGAGGACCACTTTTGTCTTTCAGTTCATTACTTATTTCTTTTTTTCTATAAATTTCAAGTTACCAGTCCAAAGATTTTTTTAGTCATTTCTACTATAATTCCTAACTCTTATTTTCATAAATAATTTAGATACTTTTTTTCGTATCTGCAAACCCGTATATCATCACAGCCAGATTTGGTCTGAAAGCAAACGAACGGAAACAACTGCGAAAAGATTATTATGCGAATGCGGCTGGTGATGGCGTTTGTTATTGAGAAGGAGAAAACGGAATAGTATCCGGTTTCAGTTCTGCTTTAATGAGTTCCTAAACGATTGTGAGAGACATGAACATTTTGTCCGTTCGCCATTCTGTCGGTGACCTCGATTCCAAGGGGATTGAGGTAATTGGATGAACATTGGTTTGATGACACGTCAGGTGAATTTAAATGTGAATATTAAGGGTGCGGGAGGCTTAGAAAGTGAGGTAAAATCATACGGAGTTTTATTAAGTAGAAAGTCACGCTTTATCAGAAAGTCTCACTAGTTCTTGCCTTTCGGACAGAGTCTGGTCAGAAATGGAGACTAAAGGCACGTTCACACAGTCTGATTTTCGCAGTCGGATGCGAATTTCCTCCTTCGCTCCGAAAATTCTGACGCATCGCATGCAGGTTTCCCCATAGCAATGCCAATTTCGCATGCGTCTTTTCAAATGCGGAACCTTAAGCCGCTTTCACACGGACGCGTTGAGCCTTTCACACTGAGCTACGCAACCTCTGCGTCGCGTTTGCGGCGACGTGACGCAGAGCTTACGCAGACAAATAAAACGCAACGCATCATTTGCAGTGAAAAAGGAAGTTTTTGAAGAAAACTGGAGAAACAAGACCAAAGGTTTCGATGGGACCCCAAAAATCTAATATTTGATCCAGACAATTGGGTCTTGTCTTCGCCAGATCCAGTCTTTGCAATTCTATAATGATCAGAGAAAACCAAGTTCAGATACACCTCTATAAGCCATATCTATTTTGACGATAATGACCGAAGCTTCCTGCTTTACTTCTGCCAAATTTTCGGTTTCGCCCGAATTCCGAGCGAACTACTAGTCCAGCAAAGAAAAAAGAGAATTTAGAAATGAATAGAGCGGATCTCTTTATCCCTATAATTAACATCAAATCAACTTTAAATAAAACTTGGACTTAAAAAAAAACTCCGGTTAAAACCGTTTTCCGGACTAATTATATGGCCGGGTAAAAAATGATTGTCATATACAAACTCAGCGTCTCTTCTTATCCCTAAATCTGACATCTAATTAACTTTCGCTTTTAACAAACTTTCCGGCTATGGCCGGATCCCTGGCGAACTAGTTGTCCGGTGAGAAAATGGTTTTCACCATCTTGTTCAGCATGTCTTCTTACCCCTAAATCGAACAATTAATCAACTTCAAATGAAACTTTTACTTTTAACCAACTTTCCGGTTTTTGCCGGATTCCGGACGAACTACTTGTCCGACAAGAAAATGGTTTTCACCATCGTACTTAGCATGTCTTCTTACCCCATAATCGACTATCACATTAGCTGTTAAAAATATTTTGTGTGTCCCTTAATTTGAAACCCCTCCCCCACCCTCAAATATAGGGCTACAGAGCCCATCCTCGAACTTGACCTGTACTTTGACCCAAAGGATCCTCCTAGCAAGTTTCATCAAAATATCTCAATCCCCTCGAGAGTTATCGTGCGGACAGACGGACAGATAGACGGACAACTTTTGCGATGTCATAGGTATCCCTCCACTTCCGTTTTGGGATCCCAAAAACAACTAATTGTGAAGAAAAACTTACCAATCATGAAAGAAACGAAAATGCAGCAGAAGAAACCAAGAAAGGAAAACGTAAATAGCCATGCATCCAGCTTATGAATTAAGAGGAGGAGGCTAGCGTTACAATGAAAGCTTCTCGAGCAGGTGTGAAAGATATGCTACGCAACCTGTACGCAACGCAACGCATGATAAACGCATACGCAACGACGCGTCAGTGTGAAAGCGGCTTTAGACTTCGTGTGCACGTAGCTTAGAGAAAAGATGTACAAATGACAAAGTGTTCGCATAGAGCAGGGTTTTCGCGAACTGGAAAGCAAAGTCGGAATCACTTTCCAATAGTTTTCGCGCTACTTCGGAAAGTTGCCGAACTTTCCAACCCGATTTTTGCGCTTTGGAAACCGAAGCAGCTTTCCCGGAAAGTGATTCCACGAGGTTAGTGGAAAGCTCTGCGGAAAGTTGAATCTTTCGGCGGGAATTTCAAAGATGTGGAGAAAAAACAGTGCAAGTGTCACTATTAAATAAAAAAAAATGGCAATTGTAATTAAGGTGACTTCAATGTAATATAATATGAGAACCAAGGAACCGTTCAATGAACCATATTTCTTTGTAATTGTATAAAGTTTGTAATTCAACATTTTCTCGGCGATATCAGCTTTCCATGCGTTTTCGCGATCAGTCCAGCGGGAAAGTGGAAAGTGATTCCAGGAATCACTTTCCCACCGTTTTCGCGATGCGCTTCGCTCGCCGGAAAGTGATTCCGAAATCTCGCGAAAACCCTCGTTAGATTAGGGGCTGAAACTATGTTCAAGAACATGCTTAGCCTGTTTCTGCAAAAGTTCGGTGTAGGACGCGTCGTTACACTTCGACTGGGATAAGTTGTTTCGACTTGAGTTCAGCAAAAATCGTAAGTTGAAAGTAGTATTGAAAATTCTTGTTAGTGCTTTTCTCTACTTTTTCGGATTCTAAACAAAGTGAGCGCTATAACACGTGACAGGGGAAATCTGTCGAAAGAATTCTGAGGAAATTTAGTCGGGTCAAGGGTTTTTTCATTTTTTTTTTCAGATTTACAGGTTTTAGAAAGTATTCAGTTAACCAAGGCTTGCACATTGTCAGAAGTTGGGTAACATTAACATGGTGTGTGCATCCTTGTGTTAAACATTAGGAATATATGTCTGTTTCGAACCGTTTAAAGTTTAACTGAAAAGCCAACTTATTTTTCAGACGTTTAATTGAATACACTGAATTATTTGGATTCTGCAAATGGCCTTTTTTTGTTTTCCACTATCTGCTTTAGTTACGACGTTCAGAATATCTGCGGCCGTCCCCACAGCATAAATTCTACTATGACGCGGGAAATTTTAATCTCAACACAAACGCGACTTTTCAGTGGGCAGTGGTGAAATTGGGGAAGATTGCTTAGTGTCTGAACAAAAAAAATCATAAATCTTTCTCGTAGTGCATACAACAAAAATACAAGCGCATAGAGGTACCACAAATTACACGGAAATTCCACTATTTGAAAATCGATCATTCGTGAGTAGCGGAGCAACAAAGTAACGCATTTTCATCGGGCCTTCAAGCCTAATTAAGTGAATGAGGGATGGATAACTAGATTGTCCTTTCTCAGTCCTTTTCGGTTAAACTTTAAATGTATTTTTTTCACGAAACGACATTGAGAAGGGCATAACTCGAAACGTAACACTAAAAGAGTCGTAACAGAAATTGCCTCGACATCCAACATAACTTACAACATAGGGATGCGCGACCATGTGTGATATGTTATCAAACTTTTTTCAGTGTATTTGTTTCCGACTCATACGCACTGCTTGCACCAAGAAACTCTTCATAGTTTCTCAGTTTGTAACCTTGTTCTCTTGCAGTGGGATGCGCGAACTGGCGAGGTCACACAGGAGTACAATCGTCATCTCGGCGCGGTCAACTCGATCACTTTCATTGACGAAAACCGGCGGTTTGTGACGACATCCGATGACAAATCCCTCCGCGTCTGGGAATGGTTTGTTTTTCTTTAATCACTATTTTATTTGTTTATTTAATTTCGATACCGTCAGACTAGGGCCCCTTAGCTGCGGTCTTTACCGCTAGAGTTCTCATCCAATAGGGACATGTTCCTCCTAAAATTGACTGAGACAAAACGAAACAATGTGAAAAAAAAAAAATGGTTTCGACCCGATTTCAGGTTAGGTTTTTCCTTGAAATTCTTGTCGATCCGAGGAAGAAACTCGAAACTTCGGTCAATGAGAAGAGGCTGAAATTGGGTTGAAAAGATGTTTCCCTGCGGGATACCTTACCTTACCTTAGACCTTAGTTCCTCCTGCACCTCCAGAGGAGTTTAGGGCATCCAAGAAGAGTCGCCAGTCGTCTCTCATAAGGGCCGCTGCCCACACATCTTCATTCCTTACGGGATATCTCTCTTTTTTTCCTCTAAAGGCGTATTCTCGCCGTTCCCGAGGACTCCACTTGAGGAGTCCCCGCGTTTTTGTTTGTCCCGGGGACTCACTCCCCGTATTCTCGCGAGTCCGCACGGACGGGGAATGCTCCGATTATCATCACCATCACCAAAAAGGACTCCCTTTCAGATTCGGAGGGGAATCAATTTTTGCTGATGTTGGTGCAATAATTAAAACAATCAGAATAAACAAAACCAAAAATAAAGTGGATCCAGACTAATTTCGTCAACTGCATATTTTTTTTCGAACACAATCCATTTTGGAAGCATTCCCCATGTTTTCACTGTTTCTGTACGCGGAGTCCGCGTGGAGTGACTCCCTCTATTCTCACCGTTCCCTTCGATTCCCCGAGGAGTCCTCGGGGAATGGCGAGATTACGCCTTGAGTCGTTAGTGTACTAACTTGTGACTGATCCCTAGGGTTATAGTGTTATACGGGGATGGAGCGTACCCTGTAGTCTAGGGTAGCGAGGGTGGTAGTAGAACTGTATCGTTAGGTAGCGTAACCGTAGCGTGTAAGGCGGTGGGTGAGTAAGGGTGGTAGTGGAACTAGGCTTTACGTTAACATACAAATAGTTTTATTTCAGACTTACTCTGTATAATGTAAGTCCCACTTCGGGTAAATACAATCACTGTTGATAATAACGACAGTCTAAATAATGACTGACTGGTAAGTAACGTAGATAAATAATGAATGACGAATGACCCAGCGCTAAGACTTGAAAGAGCTTATATACTCCAATTCGCACAAGTGAAGATTGCAGATCCAGACTTAAATATAGGAGTGATTTATGCTGTAACTTAACGTCTCTTAAATTTAGCTCTGGGTCAACCACTTGTGCCATTAATAGCTAGGAACATAGTTCAGTGCTTGAAGTTAGCATGAATCATGGCTTAAATCAAGGTATGATTCATGCTGTAACTTACGTCTCTTTCGTTAAAACTAGAAATACAAGAAGGATTATATTTCCTTCGCTATGTGCATAGAGATAGTTCGACGCATTGACATAGAGACCGACACAACAGTCCTCCCACCTTTAACGAATTAGACCTCCCGGTCTAAGTCCCACCACTGTTATACGGGGAATTATCGACTGTACCCTGTAGTCTAGGGTAGCGAGGGTCGTAGTCAACTTTATCTTTAGGTAGCGTAACCGTAGCGTGTAAGGCGGTGGGTAAGTAAGGATGGTAGTGGAACTAGGCTTTACGTTAACATACAAATAGTTATATTTCAGACTTACTCTGTATAATGTAAGTCCCACTCCGGGTAAATACAATCACTGTTGATAATAACAACAGTCTAAATAATGACTGACTGGTAAGTAACGTAGATAAATAATGAATGACGAATGACGAATGACCCAGCGCTAAGACTTGAAAGAGCTTATATACTCCAATTCGCACAAGTGAAGATTGCAGATCCAGACTTAAATATAGGAGTGATTTATGCTGTAACTTAACGTCTCTTAAATTTAGCTCTGGGTCAACCACTTGTGCCATTAATAGCTAGGAACATAGTTCAGTGCTTGAAGTTAGCATGAATCATGGCTTAAATCAAGGTATGATTCATGCTGTAACTTACGTCTCTTTCGTTAAAACTAGAAATACAAGAAGGATTATATTTCCTTCGCTATGTGCATAGAGATAGTTCGACGCATTGACATAGAGACCGACACAACAGTCCTCCCACCTTTAACGAATTAGACCTCCCGGTCTAAGTCCCACCACTGCCACCACTGTTATACGGGGAATTATCGACTGTACCCTGTAGTCTAGGGTAGCGAGGGTCGTAGTCAACTTTATCTTTAGGTAGCGTAACCGTAGCGTGTAAGGCGGTGGGTAAGTAAGGGTGGTAGTGGAACTAGGCTTTACGTTAACATACAAATAGTTATATTTCAGACTTACTCTGTATAATGTAAGTCCCACTCCGGGTAAATACAATCACTGTTGATAATAACAACAGTCTAAATAATGACTGACTGGTAAGTAACGTAGATAAATAATGAATGACGAATGACGAATGACCCAGCGCTAAGACTTGAAAGAGCTTATATACTCCAATTCGCACAAGTGAAGATTGCAGATCCAGACTTAAATATAGGAGTGATTTATGCTGTAACTTAACGTCTCTTAAATTTAGCTCTGGGTCAACCACTTGTGCCATTAATAGCTAGGAACATAGTTCAGTGCTTGAAGTTAGCATGAATCATGGCTTAAATCAAGGTATGATTCATGCTGTAACTTACGTCTCTTTCGTTAAAACTAGAAATACAAGAAGGATTATATTTCCTCGCTATGTGCATAGAGATAGTTCGACGCATTGACATAGAGACCGACACAACAATAGCCCCATCTCATCTTTGGAGTCGCAAGTGACTGTTCTGGAGGTAGGTTCTGGTGAATGTCACCAGGAGATGGTGAGAGCAAAACGAATTATAGAGGTGCGACCAGTGACTAGAGAGTGAAAACTAGAAACAACTAGGGTTGTGTTCACGTAAGCTACCGTACTAATGTTATTCAACAGTAAACGCTTTCGCCTTTAAATGACCGAGAAAGTGGGAGTGATCATACATAGTTAAAAATCTCTATGATACAGTGGAAACTATTAACAGATTCATGATTAACCGCATATTCGGTAAGGCTGTTTCAAGGACCAACAATTATGTTACAGTAAATGGAAATCTATGAGCTATGATGTTGTTGTTTTGTTGTTTTTGTTTTATTTATTCACTTTACGTTTGACGTCATTTTATCTTGATACAGTTATTTTTGCTGACAAAAAAACGAAAATTCGGCTAGTCCATGAATGGTTTGAAAATAAATCGGATTGAATTGAATTTATAAAAGGAGGAGCCGGCTATTATTGGGGTAGTTTTATCTTCTATGGAATGAAAGCAATAATCGTTCGGACAGACTATACAGATTGTGCCAATCCTGGCGGGAATTCCCGCTGGATAAATATAAAATCACTTATAATGCTCCCGACCAGTGTTGGAAAGTACCTCAGATACTACTTAAGTACAGAGTCGATTGTCTTGGGTTTTACTTAATACTTATTACTTAAGTAAAGTAACTAGGCACTGCTCGATCCAAAACTACATAGACTATCCCGATGCAAAATTTGTAGCCTGCGTAGTAGTATGGTAGTAGTACGAAAACGTTGCATGTAATACTATGTAATAGCAAAGAATACTATCATTTAATGTGCCTCAGACTGGTCCAATCTTATGTAGTAGTATCCAGTAGCATCCTGTCTTGCCTAGTAACATCCAGTCTTGCTAATAGTACGATATAGTAGTATGCAGTAACACGGTATCCTTGAAGTAGAAGCATGTAGTAGCATCGTTAGTACTGCATGCAACTTTTTCGTACTACTTCATAGTACTATTTTGAGATAAATTTTTCATCGGGATGTTCTCTCAACGTGCAGTAGCCTGTGCTTAATTCTAGTTTTTCACTTGTGTCTTAATAATAACTTCCTGAGATTAACTATGGAGATAGAAGACAATCCCAGCGTTACAAATTCGCTTCAATAAAGGTATTTTCAGCTCGAACCAAACATGTGGTACGTACAGAAACGAAGCGAAGGAGAAAAATCGCATTCGGCTGCGAAAATCGCAGCCGGATGCGCCTTAATTCCATTCAGCTCCGGACTAATCGGTTTTGCTTCTTTTCCAGGGACATCCCAGTCGATGTGAAATACATTGCCGACCCAGGGATGCACAGTATGCCAGCGGTGGCGATTTCGCCGAATCAGAAATGGGTGGCATGTCAGTCTCTAGATAACAAGATTTCCATTTTCTCAGCTATGGACAAGTTCCGGATGCACCGGAAGAAAACGTTTACCGGACACATGGTCGCCGGATATGCTTGTGGGTTGGACTTCAGTCCGGAAATGAGGTAAGAATATCTGTCTGATCCCATGGCACAGGGGGTGTAAACTGTTTAGATGAATTTGCATTCAGGACGGATAGCACTTCCTGGCCGGCTTCTATCTGACCATTGTAGCAGTTTGTGAACTGTGTTCACAAGCTCCTCTGTAGCTCTTTAGCTTCAGAGATGGGGCGAGTCCGATCATGAAAGGATTCGAATCCGAATCCAGGGCTAGGCACGAATCCGAATCCGAATCAGCCATTTCATGCGGAAGATTCGAATCAGGATTCGAATCCGACCTTCAGAAAAATCAGTCATGTGCAAAGGTTGTAGCTTAAAAATAAGAGATGACAGAAAGTACTGATGTCTAACATAATCAGATACCGTGATATATTACTGAGGGTAGATGGTGGTGGAGATCAAAGAGTTGGATTGCGTAATCCCAATGCGTAAAAATTGGGAAACGGAAATTGGAAGGACGTAGACCAGAAATTTGAGCGGATTCGTAAGATAGAAGGTTTGGAATCCGAATCCAGCCTGACAAGCTCAAGATTCGAATCCGGCCAAAACGACGCCCATCGTGGATTCGCCCATCTCTGTTTAGCTCTGAAGCAATACCAGTTGTATGCCCTGGTTGTGATGTTAAGCATCGAACCCACTGTGCTGGCTCGACATCGCGGGGATGTCGCAGCATTTGACATGGTGCCACCACTCAAGTATTTATACCAACACTAAAATTTAAGGAGTGGTCATCACCGGATGACCCCACCTGAGCCGTACCACCCTCTTGCTTACCACCCCCACCGTAGAGTATTACCATTTTTGTATCCCCCATACGGTAAATATTCCAAACTGAGGGCTTCAGTCCCTACTGAGGAATACTTTTGTCTTTCAGTTCACTACTTTTTTTTTGCAGGAATTTCCAGTTACCAATCAATCCAAAGAATTTTTTTAACCATTTTAACCACTAACTTCATTAACAATTAACAATTTGTATCCTTTTTTTTTCATGTCTGCAAACCCGTAAATCATCACAGCCTTTTTATGGCACTTGCCCTTCGGCTAAGTGCCATATAGCGATCGCAATTTCTGTCCGTCCGTCGGTCTTTCGCTCTGTCGGTCGGTCGGTCTGTCTGTCCAGGTTTTGCTAGTTCTGGAACTTCCACATAAGCTAGGACGATGAAACTTGGCAGGTATATCAGGGACCCCAAAAGATTAAGTTGGAAATAGTCACCTCCCGTTCCGAGCATCGTGGGGGGAGTGGAGGGAGGGGAAATCGGGAATCTAGAGGTATTTATATCCTTTGAACGAGTGTTCGGATCTTAATGAAACTTGATATTTGGAAAGACCCCGTGTCTCAGACGGCCCGCTTAAAATCTTGACCGGATCCGACGACTTTGGGGGGAGTTGGAGGGGGAACCGGAAATCTTGGGAAACGCTTAGAGTGAAGGGATCGGGATGAAACTTGGTGGGAAGAACAATCACAAGTCCTAGATACATTTTTGACATAACCGGACCGGATTCGGGCACTGTGGGGGGTTTCAGGGGGGTGGGGATCCGGAATTCCGGTGATCCCACTAGTTCGGTACTTCTGGATGTGCTAGGACGATGAAACTTGGAAGGCATGTCAGGGACCCGAACAGACTGACTTGATAATAGTCGTTTCCCCGATCTGACCACCATGGGGGGAATGGGGAGCCCGGAATCTGGTGATAACTTTTGAACGGGTGATCAGAATTGAATGAAAATTGGCAAGTGGAAAGAGCTATCGCCTTAGGTGTTCCATGTCTAATCCTGGTCGAATCCGATACGTGTGTGGGGGGGGGGGTTGAAAGGGGGAACCGGAAATCTCGCGAAAAGCTTAGAGTTGAGGGATTGGGATGGAACTTGGCGGGAAGAACAAGTATTATTTCTAGATACGTAATTGATAGAACCAGATCGTATCGAGGCTCTGTGGGGGGAGTTAGAGGGTGTTTCCCGGAATTCCGGTGATGGCCAGTTGTGATAGTTCCAGCTATTCTAAGGACGATGAAACTTTGCAGGCGTATTAATGACTGAAGGACCCGACATAATGCCCTTTGAAAACTTGTGTTCCTGGATCCGACCATCTTCGGGGACTTGAGGGTAGGGGAATCCGGAAATCACTGGCTTCCGTAGGTTGCGAACGGGTGGTCCGATTCAGATAAAACTTTATGGGTGACCTAGACAAGCAAAACATTCGTCCGAACCACTTGCGGCCACTGTTGGGAGAGTTGGACGAGAGGGGGGGGGGGACAGGATGGGATGCAAGTTGGACAGCTCCGAGTTAATGCGTCATTGATTTGTTATTTGGTGTCTGGATCGGATCTGGCCACGGTAGGGTGAAGTGGGGACTGGAAATTTGTGGATAGGCTATGCTCCGGTTCCAGTCGAACTTGATGGACGGGAATAGGAGATGTCAGAGATGCTTCGTTGATGTTTCTGAGTCGTATTCATCCACAGTGGGGGGAGTTGAAAGGGGATTCCCGGAACCATCAAATATGATTCGCAGTCAGCTTGGGCTGAAGGAATATTTATTTGATTCCCGGAAACATTTTGGCTCGCATATGGGTCATACAAGCGGAGCGACTTTAGTGAAACTTAAAATGCAGAGAGATCACATGCTATAGATCAGTGGTTCCCAACCGGTGGTACGCGTAAGTAGTATATAAGTGCCGGTTCTACTCCACCCCCACCCCAATTTCAAAACCCCATTTTAACATCAATTTCTTGAATTTTAACATCCTTTTTACCAAATAATCCCCCTTTTTATAGATATTTTGATTTTCTTATTTCCCAAATAAAGGTCCTAAGAAATAGGAAATGTTACCCTTTAATAAATATAAACTACTGCAATATACACTAAAATACTACTTCTTTTTAGATTTTTAATTTTTCAATTTTTCATTTTTATCCAAATATAATACAAATTCTGAACCACATTTCTGGTAAATGAACAAATACTCAGAGTTTTTGTTTACCCGTAAAATAGGTAGCAAAATCAGATTCTTCTTTAGACCAACTCGTTATCCATATAAACTACTACTGAGTAAACAGTTCTACATCAACATATTGGTCAGAGTTCTTATTCACCCTCATAATAGGCTGCAAAACAAGATTTTTCTTTAAAAGTAACTCATCAGCAATTGCATTATATCTCTGTGGTATAAACAAATCACAGGCTTTGTTATTATGATGAATAACAACAACCAGCTTATCACCATATTTTGTCTTAGCCATTCTCATTTTAACGATGCTATATTTCAATCCTAGAATTAGTTCTTCCTTCCTGATTGTATCATTGTATTTATTCATTTTGATTGTTGACAAGACTTCTTTTAGCGACTCCATTTATTAGCGGCTGATTTTATTTAATAAAAATCCAAAACTTATAATTATTGGTAGAGTAGCACATCCCTCAAAAACAAGTTTCCAGCGTGATGAACAAACAAGCTTTGCGGATAAGATTTGCGCCAATCCTAGCACATATCTTGAGCGCGCAAGAGCTGAGTTGAAACTGATTCGTCAGCGGCTGGCTGGAGGTGGAGATTTGAGTTCTGCGCAGAACTCAACTCTCCGTGATCTATTTGAGTTCTGTACAGAACTCAATAAGGTTAATGCGTCACAATCTTGGTTGCTAAGCGGACGTCTGATTCATAATCATTGCGTCTGGCGCAAAGGATTGCATTATTCCGCGTGGTTTGCGAAATGATGTCTGAATGTTGGTTTGCCAGATGGTGGATGATGTATGAAAAGAGGCGAGTGTTTCAAACTTGTGAACCATTCTATTGAGCTATAGATTCATTCTTACAATATTTATAACCGTTTAAGCGAACCTGCTTCATATATTTTTCGCGAGGAAAGAATTTAAATGTTTTACGCATTTCCCCTTCGCGTTGAATGACCTCTTCAACCGTTAATTGTCCGCATTTTAACATCACTGACAATTCAGTGTAAAAATTATAAGCGGTTTTATGCTCTGACTTTCTCTCTGCAATATTTAGATGTTTTTCGATTACTTCAATGATAACAGCACCCAAACTTAAAGAAGCTAAAGGCAGCACTAGAAACGCAGACATTCCTGCAGCTGAAAATAGGAATTTGGATAAAAGTAAGCTATTACTTATAAGATTGTAATACTTGTAACTCCTTCTATGAATAAGCATCATCTTTTCTAATTCTTCCATTTAGAGCAAAATAAAATTGTTTCAAAAATTATTCGATTGCTTCACGATTCGGAACACACCCGCCACCTAGGAAACTGTAGCTTACTCCGTGAAATGCAAAACACTTCTTGATCAGTCGGAGACAAATCTAGGTGGCATATGCTCCGCTAAACAAAAACAAATTAACCGTCTCGAAAATCTGTGCTCTCTGTGACAAGCCGGAGACAAAGAGGTAGCGCGTGCTCCATGAAACGAACATTGATACCAGTGCTTTTCTTTACGGCTGAGAAAACGCAGTCAGGAGAAATTCATTAATAAAAATATTCCCCTATTAAATGATGAATGTTGCAGAGGTTATTCAGCTTTGTAAAAAGGTTATATTGAACAACAAATCGCTTATACAAAGATTACCGAATTACACATATAATGAGCTGCGGACTTATGCGAAAATTAATAAAATCAAAACAAATGGAGCTAAGAAACATGAAATAACGGATAAGATTATAAAGCAACTTAATAGGAATATTTTGCTCGCGGAAGATACAATTAATATTCGGCGTAGAAACGAAAGGATTCAGAACAAAAACAGACCATCTATTTATACACCAAAGTCAGCATTAAGGAAGATTTTGGAAGATGAAATCAAAGAAAATAATATTGCTATTGGAAATATAAAAAAAAGAGGAGAAAAGGATACTCGAAAAGGATACAAGTGAATTAAAAAGGTTTCTAAAAAACAAAAGCCTACCCACTCGCGGTAACCGAGATGAAGTTTCAAAACGTGTTACGGATTACTATGGTAGGATAATTAATAAGCAGAAAGAAACTATTGATAAAAATAGAGATATCATAAGAGATCAAACAGAAAGAGGTGATAAAAATAGACACAAAGCAATCGATTTATCAACTCTCTTCATAAATAAGAAAAAAATTAAAGAAGAAAAAATAATTCCGGATCATTTATTTAGAACGGAAGAAGAACAGCAGACTACAATTTCTAGGGAAATTGAAAATTTGTATACCGTAAACGTTTCAATTGAAAGCAATGGAAGAGATGAATATACTCTTATTGCTTTTGTTTTTAATGATTTACTCCGAAGAATGAACGAAATAAATCATTACAGAGTTCAATTTGTGACCAGGGTTATATTCTATAGACAGGAAAATGATGAAGAAGTTGTAGTATTTTATAACAGTACTTCTTGGATTTTAAATAAAAATAGCATACTTACTCATAGTCATTTGGATGATAATAACAAGAGACTGAGTTCTTTAAGTAATACCCCTCGGTCGGGGCTACAATTTAGTCGGTATGAAGGAATTGATTATAGGATGACTCGAATCGAATCTCATATGGGAGGAACGTTTAAGATACTGCCAGATTTCGTAAAAAATAAAAAAGCTTGTCTGAATATTGAAAATAAGGATCAAAAATGCTTTGTTTGGTCAATCTTAGCACATTTGTACCCAGCTAAAGATCATGCAGAAAGAACTTCAAAATATAAACAATATGAGCATGAATTTGATTTCAAAGGGGTTACCAACTTCCCGATGGATACAAAAGATATCCACAAGTTTGAAAATAAATACAACAATAAGATTTGCTTATTCCAAATTGATAAAGAGAAAATAATCAGAAGTCATATATTAAAAAGTACAATTAATGGGAAAACAGCAAAACATATCATTAATTTACTATATTTTGATAATCACTATGTGCTAGTAAAGAATCTGAGCAGACTAGTTGGTTCTGAAATATCTACAAGACAAAAAAAGATATACCTCTGCACTTTTTGCGGAAGACATTTTTCGAAACAAGAACAATTTGAAAAACATGAACTTAAAAATAATTGTGAAGACCCTGATATCATAATGCCTCCTGAAGGTTCAAGTATACACTATAAAAATATTGCAAAACAGATGAAAGTACCTTATTGTATAATAGCGGACTTTGAGTCTTACAACGAAGAATACAACCAGGTAAACGGAAAGAAAACAATAAAAGTAGCTGAACAGAAACCTTTTGCATACGGTTTTCAAGTCTGTTGCTCGTTTGATACGAAGCAAAATAAATATTATTGCTATTTCGGGGAAGACGCTGCTCAGCATTTTGTAACCACAGTAACAAAAGTGTGTACATATATAGCAAACAAATATGAAAACAGACAAAGAAAACACACTTATACAGATGTAGAAATTGCAGAAAAATGGAACACACTTATGGATAAGACCTGCCATATCTGTAGGACTGAAATCACTGAAAATCCCCACTTTGATCACGACCACATGACTGGTAAAAATAGGGGTTTTACTCATGCAGAATGTAATATGAAATACAGAATTCCCAAGCATATCCCTGTAGTGATGCATAATTTATCAAAGTATGATTCCCATCTATTTGTGAAGGAGTTGATACCTGATAACGGAATATTTGAATCAGCAGAAAGTTTCATATCATTCTCAAAATCAATAAGTATTCCAAGACAGGATACGGAAATAAAATATGAAATCAGATTCATAGATTCCATCAGGTTCATGGCTTCATCGTTGGACAAGCTATCAGCAAATTTAGCAAAATGTGACTGTAAAGTATCCTGTAATCATCTAAGGGAGAATTTCAAGTACACATCGAATAGTTTCAAAAACGATGAAGAGTTCAAAGAAATAATTAAAAAAGGGGTGTATCCTTATGAATTCGTAGACAGTTTCAGTAAAATGGATTGTACAAAGTTACCACCCATAGAAAGCTTTTATTCTAGATTAACAGGAAAAGGTATCAGCAAAAGTGACTATAAGAGAGCGGTCTCTATATGGGAGCAGTTTAATTGTGAAACATTACTTGATTATACCAAGTTGTACCTAAAAAGTGATGTGTTAATATTGTCTGATGTTGTAGAGAATTTCAGAAATGTATGTATACATAATTATGACTTGGATCCACTACATTACTTCTCAGCTCCAGGACTAACATGGGATTCTTTCCTAAAGCATTCGAAAGTAGAACTACCGTTATTCTCGAAGGAAGACATGTATACATTCGTTGAAAAGGGAATAAGAGGTGGTGTATCTCAATGTATAAAAAGATACGCTAAAGCAAATAATAAATATATGAGCAGTTATGATAACAATAAACCATCCAACTATTTAATGTATTTCGATAAGAATAATTTATATGGGTGGGCGATGTCACAAAAATTACCAGCGAATGATTTTAAATTCATTCCAGTACCTGATGAAATGAAAGAGAACACTGAAATTAATTCTTTAGATTATTATCAACTATTAAAAAATCATGTTCAAACAGAAATGAATTTGGAAAATGTGGGGGCAATTTATGAAGTTGATTTAGATTATCCTAGAGAGTTACTCAAGTTACATAAAGATCTGCCATTAGCACCAGAACATTTCAATGGAAAACTATGTACGACCTTACTGGATAAAAATAACTACGTAGTTCATCACAGAAACCTAGAATTCTATTTACAAAAAGGTCTGATACTGAAAAAAGTACATAGAATACTAGGATTCACTGAGAGTGCTTACTTAAAAGGATACATAGACCACAACACAGCACTAAGAACTAAAGGTACTAACGATTTTGAAAAGGACTTTTTTAAACTGATGAATAACGCTTGCTTTGGAAAAACCATGGAGAACGTAAGGAAACGAGCTGATATGGAAATAATAACTGATGATAAAACAAGAGAAAAAATAATAAAGAAACCCAACTTTAAATCTGAAATTATTTTCAGTGAAAACTTTTCTGTAGCAAGAATGTCGAAGGAAAAGATAAAACTAGACAAACCAATGTATATCGGTTTTGCTGTACTGGAACTATCCAAGCTCTTGATGTATGAATTCCATTATGATTATATGAAACCTAAATATGAGGATAAAATAGATTTATGTTATATGGATACCGATTCGTTCATATATGACATAAGAACTGAGGATTTCTATGAAGATATCAAACAAGATTTGAACGAGAGGTTCGATACATCTGATTATGCGAAAGATAATCCATACGGGTTTCCTAGTGTAAATAAGAAAGTGATAGGAATGATGAAAGATGAACTAGCAGGACAAATTATGACCCAATTTGTTGGATTACGATCAAAAGTATATGCATATTTGAAGGACAACCAAGACCCTTCAAAAGCAAACAAAAAACTAAAAGGAATAAAAACAAATATAGTGAAAGATAAGATTACGATTCAAAACTATAAGGATGTTCTATTTGGAAACGTTGGAGACCTTTCAGTAACCCAGTACAACTTAAGGTCATACAAACACAACATGTTTCTAGAAGAACAGAATAAAAAAGCGTTGGATCCTAAAGACGATAAAAGGATTGTGTCTAGTGATAAATTCACAACATTTCCATTAGGATACAAACAATAAAAATTCAAGTACCTAGTTAACAATTTCAAGTACCTAGTTAAAAAAGTCAACTACCTAGTTAAAAAAATCAACTACCTAGTTAAAAAAGTCAACTACCTACTTCAAAATTCAAGTACCTAGTTAAAAAATTCAAGTACCTAGTTAAAAAATTCAAGTACCTACTTCAGTAAATCTTATAATGAAAAATTCTTCCTAAATAAATGAATGAAAAGGCACCAATAAAAGTGTATGATTTTAGCGAAAAGAATAACTATCAGAACAAACACGAACTTGCACCTCAGTGGCCATTTAGATTATTAATTTGTGGAAGTTCAGGAACAGGAAAAACCAATTTACTCTTGAATTTAATTTATGAATACATCTGTTTCAACCGAATATACTTGTATGCAAAAGATCTTGAAGAAGACAAATATAAAGACCTTATAGACAATTTAACCACCTTGGAATTAAAATGTAAAACGAATATTTTAACCGTAAGTAATGACCTTAATGATATTATCGATGTTGACGACCTAGACCCCAATTATCAGAACTTGATTATCTTTGACGATTTTGTAACTGAAAAAGACCAGAAGAAAATAGAAGATTTATTCATAAGAGGAAGAAAGAAAATGCTTCAGTTGTTTATTTATCACAGAGCTATCATAAAACGCCAAAGGTGGTAAGACTTCAGTGTAATTATTTTGCATTCTTTCAGTGTTCTAATCCAAAAGAAGTAAAATTAATTAGACAAAGCCATGTATCCAGTATAGACAATGAAAAATGTCTCAAACAATTCGAGGCTGCAACCAAGGGCTATGGGTTTTTCTTCATAGATTTAAAAACAAAAGATAAGACCCTGAAGTACAGGAAAAACTTTGAAAAATTTACCGGATAATTTATTTCTATAATAAATGAATAAATTTGGTAGTGTTGGAAAAAAGGTTGCTAACGAATCGAAAGTTACTGACGAAAATGGTAACATTAACCTACACGATAGACGAATTATAAATTTAGGTGATGCGAAAACAGATAAGGATGCTATTAGCTTAAGATCTATGACTGTGATTTTGAATCAATTTAAAGAACAGATGACTGCGGGACAAGTGCAAACCAATCAATATTTTAGCGAAGATATCAACAGATTAACTGCGGTAGATGATTCTCCTGATAATGCATTGATAAGGATCAAAGATAAAGGATTATTTGTAAAACAAACAATTAAAGCCACTGAAACAGAAATTGATGCTGGGGATAAAGTAATCACAAATGTTCAAGACCCTAGAAACAAAAAGGATGCTGTTAATTTAGATAGGTTAACAACAGACCTTTTAAAATATGACGAAAAGCTTCTTAACCAACAAACCCTTAGCAAAAGTATTGAAACAAAGATTGGTGACCTTAGGAAAATCATTGACAAAAAGACTCTTGACCTTAGCAAAAGCATTGACAAAAAGGTTCTTGACCTTAGGAAAAATGATTTTGACCATGAAGTCCATATCAATGGTATTGAAAGAGCAGTCGTAAACATTTTAAAAAGGCTTTTAGAGCAAAAACCTGTTGATCAAGATTTTGTTACGAAAACAGAAGACTTTATGAAAACTAAACTAAAGAAATAAAATTTATATGATAAATTAATTTTCTAATAAATGGTTGAGACAATGGAGTATATAGTTTATTTGTCAAAGCTTCAGAAAGGAAAGCTGAAGAAATGTTTTGGTGCTAAACAAAAATGCCAGATACGTGTTAGTCATAGTAGGCAAAATGAACGAGAACCAGTCAAGTTACTATTAAGTAAACGACAAATTGATAAAATTGAAACATGTAAAATGAATAATAAGGGTTGTGACATTGATGTATCATATAAACAGATGAAAGAAGCGATTCAAAAGGGTGGATTACTTCCTTTCCTAATACCGTTAGCAATTACGCTTGGTAAGGCAGCTTTAACAAGTGGTGCTGCTGCTTTGGGTACATTCGCTGGTAAGAAATTGGTGGATAACATAACCAACACAGGTGGTGCGCTTACACTTCCTGGAACACAAAAAGTTGTGGGTCGTGGAAGACCGAAGAAGGAAAAGGAGGATGCATCCGTAAAGAACACAGGCGGTGCGCTTACACTTCCTGGAACACAAAGAGTGGTTGGTCATGGGGTACGGGGAAGACCTAGGAAGTCAAAAAACGGAGAAGTCAAAAAAGAAGCAAAAGTAAAGTAGGACCTCTAACCAATTTTGACATTATGGATTCATTAGGGGATATACCATATTTTAGAGGTGTTTTCTCTATAGATACGTTACCTAAACAAATAAATAACCTAGAATGTGGTGTCATTAATTATGATAAACTCGGAATGCCTGGAACTCACTGGGTAGCGTATTGTAATCTACCTAATCAACCCCATGTAGAATTTTTCGATTCTTTCGGTATACCCCCAGGAAAAGAAATAATTAAATATCTTAAAACTTCAAAGAAAAAAATAGCTTATGAAAATCTTGCTGTTCAAAATATAGATGAATTAAACTGTGGATTTCACTGTATTTCCTACATTAAGCGCAAAATGAAGTTGGTAGCTTTTCGTTTATAAAAATTGTTTTCTAATAAATGGATATTTATTGTATGAAGTGTAAAAAGAAAACTGACACTGAAGCAATGTTTAAGGCAGTGTCACAGAAAAATAATGTTCCAATGGTAAAAGGTAATTGTGTTTTTTGTGGGTCAAGGAAAAATCTGTTTTTAAAAAAAACCTCGACGCAGAAAAAGATATTTTAAATACTTATTATTCTAATTATTCAGGTGTGGATGATATTCATAGAAAATTAAAAGAAAATGGAGTGAACATTCCTAAAGATAAAATAAAAAATGTGTTGCAAAATGAGAATGTATATACCTTACAAAAACCTTCTTATCATAACTTTGAAAGGAGACGAGTCTATGTTCACTATGTGGATGAGCAATGGCAAGCTGATTTAGTTGACATGCAGAAATATAAAAAAGCGAATGATAAAACAAATTACATCTTAACTGTAATTGATTGCTTTAGTAAATACGCTTGGTGTGCCCCTTTGAAAGATAAAACGGGTGCTGAAATAATCAAGGCATTCAGTCATATATTTAAAGAAAGAATTCCTAAGAAACTACAAACTGATAAAGGTAAAGAATTTGTAATGAGAAACGTTCAAACTTTTTTGAAAAATAATGATATACACTGGTTTGCATCTGAAAGTGAATTGAAAGCGCAAATTGTTGAACGATTCAATAGAACACTGAAAGAAAAGTTATGGAAATATTTTACGCACAAAAACACTACTAAATGGATTGATATTTTACCTTTATTTGTTAGTAGTTATAATAACTCTTATCATCGTTCAATACAAATGAAACCCGTTGATGCTAGTAAAAAAGTGAATCAGAAAAAGGTTTACAATGCTTTGTTTCCTCCAGCAGATGACTACACAATTACAGGACATTACAATGTAGGGGATTTAGTCAGAATAAAAAAAGAAAAAAGTATTTTTGATAAAGGATATTTACCTAATTATACGAATGAAGTATTCCAGATAGCAACCATTCGACCTACCATTCCCATTACTTATGAAATATCTGACAAAAGTGGGGAATTAATTCAAGGAGGGTTTTATGAAAAAGAACTTTCCAAATTTATTATGAAATAAAATTACTTGTATATAAATGGATTCAAGACGCTTGAGTGATATGTTATCGGGTATAGTGAAGAACAGAGAAATTCAGAGAAGAAAGGTTCAAGAATATGAGATGGAGAAAGCAGGTTTTCGGGAAATGGCTTCAGAATTTAACGCTCCAGTTGTTACGGCACAAAGAGAAAACATTATAGCACAAAAAGAAAATGCTGAATCTATCATTGAGAAATTAGATGATGCGGATTTTAATTCAAAAAGACGGTTTAAAAGATTAGTTGACACATTGAATACAACTCATCCATACCAGATCACTGCTTCAAAGGAATCGAGTAGAGCGCCAACTCCTGCTTTAGAACCTTCTCCTGCTTTAGGACCACCATCCATTGATATGAATAAAGATATTAATCCAACGTTGCTAAATCAAATTAATTCAAAACTTAAAGAATCCGGGAAGGGCACTGATACTTATTTTAAAATGCCTACGTATTACATTAATCATCCTATGGATATAGATGAGGCTCTAGAACGTTTGACATCTCTAAGTCAAAGTTATGGTGGGAAAAAAGGTAAAGGTTACTCTAGCTATGATCAAATCATTGAATTTATAAGAGACTACAAGGAGAGGTTAACCAGCATTCAAACTAATTACCATTTAGTTCAACAAGGAACTGGAATATTTATGAATTGTGATGAAATGATTTCAAAATTGTACACTTTGATAGGTAGTAGAGTAAACGGGAATACATCTGATGAGGTGAGGAATGAAGCTATTGATATTTTGGATTCATTAATGCGAAATAAATTTCTTACGAAGAGAGATTACAATTCAATATATAAAAAATATTTCTAATAAATGGTGTTGTTAAACATTGAAGGTAATGAAAGTGTCATTGATATAACATTTAGTCAACCAATCGAATTAAATCGTCATTCAGATTATGAAATAGGTTTGAATCAGTGTACTTTGTGGTATTCGTGGCATAATATAAGTGATAAATTTGGGAATAATACATTTCAATACAGGAAAGATGAAGAGGGGGGATGGGTGAATGTTACTATTCCTAATGGGATGTATAACGATGATTGTTTAAATTATTTTTTGTGTCAGTATTTTGAAGTATCAAAAGATAAATGTCCTATTGTAATTTCATCCAATCCAGCATCTATGAGATTTGTCATCCTATTACAAGAAAAATATGTGTTTAGATTTAATAGTGACTTGTGTCAGATTTTAGGCTTTGAGAAGGATAGTGAGCTATCTAAGAAAATCAATGAAGGTACAAAACTTCCGAATATAACAAGAAGCGTTGATAAAATTCAAATTCACTGCTCTCTTGTAAACAGTTCTATCGTAAACAAAAGTAAATCAGACGTCATTTGGACATTTGTTCCGAATACAGAACCAGGTTGTCAAATTGTTGAGAATCCTAGACAATTAATCTACCTTCCTATTAACACAAAAGACTTTATTTACTCCTTGAGAATGACAATTACTGATCAGTTGGGAAGACCTATCGATTTGAATGGTGATAACGTTGGATACGTTCTGCATTTAAGAAAAGCTTAAAGGATTAGTGAAATAAAATTATTTACCTATAAATGTTGATTAATAATAAGCGCTTACTTTATAAAAAGCAGTACGGAAGTGGAATCGGTAGTATATTCAAAAATATTGCCAATTCCCAGTTATTTCAAACGTCAGCAAAACAAATAAAAGATGGAGCATTGTCAATGTATAATAATATTATTAAACCGAGATTCGAGTTGTTGAAAAACAGAGCAATAGAATACGGAAAAGATCTGATTGATGTAAACAGGAAAGAACTCATTGATGTGATTGGAAAGAAGAAATCGATGAAGGATCTTCTGGGTACCAATAAGAGATTTTTAAATCAAAAGAGTCAGGACTTGATCAACGCGATAATAACTGGAAGTGGTTTAAAGATTCTGAAATAATTTTTATCGAATAATTTCTTTCTTATATAAATGGCAGTAAATAAAGTTATCAGTCCGCAATGGAACATTTTTGATGAGCCGCTTGTGGATGATACAGTGGTTAAATATGAATTTAAAGAAATTCGAGAAACAGATGTGAATGTTTCCAATAAACAAGAGTTTGAATTCGTAACGAAGAAATTAGATTCCTGGTTCTATCCAAGTGAAAGTTATCTTGATGTTAGTGTAAGAATTGTAAAAGAGGATGGAACTAACCTAGCTGCAACCGATATTGCTACTTTAACTAATAATGGATTTAATTTATTCAGTACCGCTGAGTATGTAATAAACGATGAATCGGTTGAAAAAATTAATCATGTTGGTATTACAACTACCGTTACCAAGTTGATTGAATATTCTGATGATTATTCTAGAAGCGCAGCCAGAAATCATTTCTGGTATAAGGATTATAATCAAGGAACAGATATCAACCCTATAATTAGTTCATTTACCGTACCTGCAGGTGGAGCACTAGCAGGAACTGTGGTTGTCAGTACTAAATCTAATCCAAATTATAATAAGGGGTTTGAAAAGAGATATAATAGAACTAAAGACAGCAAAATAGTAAATATGTATTTACCATTGTCAGAGTTGTTTGGATTCTTGAAAGGAAACAAACGATTTTTTAGAGGTGCATCGCATAGAATTTGTCTAAGAAGAAATGACGATAATAATATAATTGTAAGAAATGGGGATACTAATTTTAAAGTGGTCATTGAGTATTTATCCTGGAAAATCCCTATCATAGCTCCTAGTATTGAAATGATGAGTGAACTGGAAAAGGGTCTTGCAAAGGATAAAAAGTATAATTTAATGTGGGAAGCATGTAATACTTATAAAAGTGATGTTAGTCAGAATAATGAGCACACTTGGAAAGTTGTGTCGGAGAGAAATAGTCCAACCAAAATCGTTGTGATGTTACAGAAAAATGACAAGCATAACAACCAAAAAAAGAATAATATGGTATTTGATCATATGAATTTGACAGACATCGAACTTAGAATTAATGGGGATAAATATCCTGAAGAACCACTCAAATGTGACTTTAGCGAAGAGAAATGTAAATACTCGAATCTTTACAATAGGTTCATACATTTGGGTTATAAACAATTAGCGTTTGATACTGGTAGTGTTGTTAGTATAGAAGAATTTAAATCAGTGTATCCACTATTCTGTTTTGATGTTTCCAAACACGAGTCAAATATTTATAATGGAACAACTGCTGATATTGAAATAAGTATAACATTAAAAGATGATACACCCGTACCATATAATGTTTATTGTGTTATATATTATGAAAGAAAAGCTACACTTGATATTATTAATAAAAATATGTATGTGAGTTTGTGAGTTTGGATTTTTATTAAATAAAATCAGCCGCTAATAAATGGAGTCGCTAAAAGAAGTCTTGTCAACAATCAAAATGAATAAATACAATGATACAATCAGGAAGGAAGAACTAATTCTAGGATTGAAATATAGCATCGTTAAAATGAGAATGGCTAAGACAAAATATGGTGATAAGCTGGTTGTTGTTATTCATCATAATAACAAAGCCTGTGATTTGTTTATACCACAGAGATATAATGCAATTGCTGATGAGTTACTTTTAAAGAAAAATCTTGTTTTGCAGCCTATTATGAGGGTGAATAAGAACTCTGACCAATATGTTGATGTAGAACTGTTTACTCAGTAGTAGTTTATATGGATAACGAGTTGGTCTAAAGAAGAATCTGATTTTGCTACCTATTTTACGGGTAAACAAAAACTCTGAGTATTTGTTCATTTACCAGAAATGTGGTTCAGAATTTGTGTTATATTTGGATAAAAATGAAAAATTGAAAAATTAAAAATCTAAAAAGAAGTAGTATTTTAGTGTATATTGCAGTAGTTTATATTTATTAAAGGGTAACATTTCCTATTTCTTAGGACCTTTATTTGGGAAATAAGAAAATCAAAATATCTATAAAAAGGGGGATTATTTGGTAAAAAGGATGTTAAAATTCAAGAAATTGATGTTAAAATGGGGTTTTGAAATTGGGGTGGGGGTGGAGTAGAACCGGCACTTATATACTACTCGCGTACCCCAAGGGGTACGAGAGACCCTTGCAAGGGGTGCGCGAAGGAACCAAATTGATGAGTATGTAGCTTCAAAATCTCGCCTCACACATTTTTGATTTTCGAAAGCCTAATATTACCAGCAGAGGCATCACCAGCCAAAATGTATCTTAAGGGGAAAGGTATTTTTAATGGCCGACAAGTCATTTTTACCGACGTTTTTTTTTTTTTAAGTAACAGCTTTTACAAAAAATCGCGGCGCTTCGCGCCGACTCTTTTCTTTTTAATCGTCTGGCCGACCTTTTGGGGGTATGGGTGTTATCAACCCGTGTGTGACGCCTCTGCTTACAAGCCCTAGTGAAAGTCAGTGAAAAAATGTTGATTCAACAACAGCTAGCCTACTGCAGTAAAATCTGTTCCTGTGTCAAAAAATATTGTTTCACGAAGAATCGAAGACACTGCAAGTGATATTGCCATTTAGGTTGCGAATTAAGCTAACGAAAAAGTTTGCGATGCAGCTTGATGAAAGCACGGAGAACATCAAAACCAAACACAGAAACAGGCTGACTGTAAAAAATATGCTGCTAATGACGTCGAGCCGAGATTTGACAAAATTTTTGCTACAAAGCAGCCTCTAGAGATTGCCTCATTGATTTTGTATTTATTTTTACGCATGTATGCTTTATCATTTATGATAATAACTATCGTCTTTTTCACGTTCTGAAAAAAGGGGGTACGCAATCTTTTCGAGCTTTGATTAGGGGTACGCGGTACGGAAAAGGTTGGGAACCACTGCCATAGATGACATATTTTAGGGTCCGAGCTGGATCCGACCACGCTGGGGAGAGTTACCGCAAGTTCCCAAAAAACTCTCAGATTTGAGTGAAACTTGATGATAGGTGGTAAGAGAAAATGCCTCAGACGATCCATTTTGTAGTCCGAACCAGATTCGGACTCGGTAGGGGAAGTTGGAGGGGGGGGGGGGCGGAAACCGTGTGGCACCTATAGGGACCAAACTAGTGGATCTTTTGTGGTGAAACTTGGAAGGTAGAAAAGTCATTTGCCCTAGGTGATCCGAGCCGATGCCGGACATGCCCAGAGTTGAGTGAAACTATAAGGTATCGTATTTCTAGGTCCGAACCGCATTTTTGGATGGTGGGGTATTTTGGTTTGTCATCTACTTTTTTTGTACCGCCTACTCGTATCAACTGCCATATTAGCTCGTAGCTCTTGTTTGACTTTGCAAAACGGATAAGGCGTTTTATTAGATCCAATTTATTTATTTATTTTCATTTATTTACTCCGCTTTTTTGAAATGGCGGGTTATAAATAAATTACTTACTTACTTACCTTATGGAGCCCACATTTTATTATGCTCTATAGCTGACTTAACCGTTTTGCACCGTCAAATATGATTCGCAGTTAGCTTGGGCTGAAGGAATATACATCACAGCCTACTTTTCAAAATCCAGTATTCAGACTTCAGAATCAAATAAATTATAACCTAAATTAAAAATTATAATTTAAATAGTTTTTAATTTTTTTTCCTTTAAAAGAAAAATATTTCACTACCTATGAATGCTGGGGAACTGTGGGTAGCCTAGCCCTGAACGATTATAATTTGTAAAGAAACTTGGATTGGTTTGATTTCATTTCTGTCATTCACTTTGTTTCTGCAAACCAGGTGTTTGTGGTAAAGTGAGCAGTAGCCTATAGTTTGTATCGCCCTATGTGAAGTACCGAGACCGCTGGGAAACTTAAGATAGTACCCGTAAGAGTCGGCTGCAGGGCGTGCTGATGTTATTTTGTAATGCATCCCAGTATTTTTTTTTTTTTCAGCTACCTCGTATCTGGTGATGGAGACGGGAAAGTTTTCATTTGGGACTGGCGCAGTACAAAGCTTAAAGCGAAATTCAAAGCCCACGACGGAGTTTGCATCTCCGTGTTATGGCATCCTCACGAAACCTCGAAAATTATTTCTGCTGGCTGGGATAATATGATCAAGTTATGGGATTGATTTTTTGTAAGTATGGTATTTCTTTCTGAAATGTAAATTTTATCATGTTTTGCACGCCGTCTTTTCAGTGTGGTACTGGGGATTTATTAGAGCTATATGTCGGCCATTCTTGGCAAACTTGCCTTTCAGGCTCAAACCGCTCAAGCTGGAGAATGTACTTGGCGTATGCATGTAGCACTGTCAATCACAAACTAAAAATCGCTCAACAGAGTCAAAATAATTATGTGTATCCAAATATAAGGTACAAAAATCAGCTGGCTTTTCAGTTAAACTTCAAAGACTTTGAAATAATTCGGCTTGTCTTTGAGCGAACAAAACAGTAAATAGTGTAATTGATTCATAACGATATAGTTGGCCTATAATATGGAGAACTACGCAATATGATGTGGTACGTTATTTACTAACGCCAAAAGCCCTAATGTACCATGGTAAATAAAAAGAAACAAAAAACAGCTAACTTCCAATGAAAATAGGCTAAAGCCGCTTTCACATTGACGCTTCGTTGCGATGCGCTGCGTATGCGTTTATCTTGCGCTGCGTACAGGTTGCGTAGCGTATCTTTCATACCTACGCGACAAGCTTTCTCGCTGGATGTGTATTTACGTTTTCCTTTCTCGGTTTCTTATGCTGAATTCTCGTTTCTTTCGTCATGACTAAGCTTTTCTTCATCGTTAGTAGGTTTTCTCCAGTTGGTCTTCAGAAACTTCCATTTTTCACTGAAAAATCTGATGCGTTGCGTTTTATTTGTCTGCGTTGCGTCACCGCAAACGCGACGCAGAGGTTGCGTAACTCAGTGTGAAACGCTCAACGCGTCAATGTGAAAGCGGCTTAACTCTCGGCGCAAGTCGTGTTCACATTTTCAGCAAACTTCCGCATTATACTGTACATCTGCGACGCTCGCACTCCATGGATTGCATTCACTGCTTGTAGCTGACAGAATTTCGCCGAAACTCCATCCGTTAGAAATCCGTCTATGTTTCTTCTGCTTATACCAAGTTTATCAGCTACTATACCAGTTAAAAACACATCCTCCAATTTCATGAATGGACTTGACAGGGATTCGTGATATAACTCAGGTACAATGTCGGCTGATAGTATGTAAGCTGGCCCAAATACGAAATCGGGGAATATATCGCCACCGAACGCACTAAAAGGAATATAATATTTAGAATCTGTATTTCGCGCAGGTTTCCATCCATGACCTAATTTTCCAAAAATACTTCTTGGCACGTGTTCTAGCCCTGATATAGTTCTCCACAGAGTCTTATAGTTTATGAAGACATCATCATCAGCTTTCAGTATTAGCTTGGCCGTCGGGCAAGAAGCATCTATCCATTCTAACATAGAAATCGTCTTCAAAGGAAGGTTCTCATATGTGTCTTCAAAATTCCCCTGAAGTAGATCACCGTACTGGTCTGATTCATCTTCAATCATCTCCTGATCTTCTTTTGAAGACGTTTGCCCGATTATAAACGTTACAACTGCATCGTATGCGTCGTCAATCTGAGTCCATGTTGAGCGCACAGCTTTACGGCGGGAAAAATCGGCAGCAGATGACGTCAAAATAACGAGAAGAGAGATGGCTCTGCCAGTATCTTTACAAATATTTGGTGTAAGGGCATGCCCGCTTTTATACAAACTACAAGTCAGTACGGTGGGATCTTGAACGATGTTTGATTCGTCACTGTGTACCTGTGGACATGTAAGTGGTTGGTTTCTCTGATGTTCAGCTTCCGTTGAAAGATTCGCTGGGAAAGAAATCAGTAATGTATTTGTACGTTCAACTCAATCGATGGCAAACAAAGGAAGTATAAATCTTCGAACAACAAGAAAAAAGAAAAACAAATTAATAACAACACCGCATACATGCCGAGAATATTGTCGGATAGCAAACTAGGCCAACATTTCGGCAGCGTTTTTCGAAAAGGTGCTAAGCGACATTTGTCTCGAAATTGAGTTATTAGCAGTCAAATCGGAGCAACCGCTATGGATATGCAGAGGTTTCCCATAGTTGACAAGCGCCATTTTGTGACCGAAAAAGAAGGTTTTTCGCTTTTCCTGTAAAATTTGAAAAATGTTCTTATACGTTTTCGAAAAAACACCGTTGATTTGCTCCAAGTTCGTCTAACCGCCCTCCTATCCCCTCTGTAAAAATTCAAACGTTACGTAGATATTATTTGCGCAGTGACGTTACAGGCACAGGAACCAGTCACAGATGATGATCGACAGGTCAGTATAGCTCATACTACATACCTACTGGACTTGGTATAGCGAGACATTGGAGTGGGATGAGCTAAGGTGTAAGGAAGATGCTGGTTTTATCTTTTCTTCAGGAATTCTAAGGTAGAATTTGGCAGTTGAGGGCCTACGCTTGGAAAATGGTTCGATCGCGGCAAGAACAAATAATCCAGTAGAACCTCCGTCTTTGGTCCCATGCAGCGACTATACCCCGACAAAACTGAGCAAAGCTAGGGGTAGTTGCTGAACTTCGAGTTGATACCCGTCTACACTGTCAGAAGTTTCATAACAGATTGAGCTTAACACTCTCAAGAATAACACCTTTTCACTTAGAAAAAAAGTATTATTACCAATTAAGTTCATACTATTTCGTGCCCAGATCTCCAACAGCACCTTCAATAGGTAAAAATACTACACTGTCAGAAGTTACATAACGACAACAGCAGGATGCGCGGTTTCAACAGATGACACTTTGGGATGTTATATGTTATGTTTCTTTCGTTCCCGTTAGTATTTTTACCAATTGAAGGTGTTGTTGGATCTAGGCACGAAATAGTGTAAACTTTATTTTTAAGTGAAAAGGTGTTATTTTTGAAAGTGTTATGCGCAATCTGTTATGAAACTTCTGACAGTGTGCTTCCCTCTCCGCCGCTGCGCGTACCAGAGGAAAAACTGTAGCAGGCCTGGAGGACCCGCTATGCAGCGTGTCACACGTGATGTCACAATGATAGATAACCAATGGGCAGTTAAGAACGACTTAGACGGTCATCTTAATGAAATTTCTTCTCCGGGGCCCTACTGCGAAATAGCTGTTTGTAGAAGTAACAAATTATGATGTTTGATGGTGGAATGGGATGGGAAACACTGTTTCCCACAAGTTCGTCTTTCCAACTTGAGCGGTTTTGAGCCTGAAGAGGACCCTTGCCAAGAAGGGCCGAAATATAGCTCCAATAAAATTCAGCTGACGTATCCGTTTTCCACCATCAAATATGATTCGCAGTCAGCTTGGGCTGAAGGAATATTTAATTATGATGTTCCTCGTAGCTTCTACCATCTGCTCGTCGCATCGGGCAGGGTATTGAGTATATATTCGACTCCGCATTGTCGTACTACAGAGATAGGGAGACGGAGGTTCTTGTGATTATTTGTTCTTGATCTCAGTAAGCCTGTTTTTGGGATCCCAAAACGTAAGTGGAGGGATACCTATGACATCGCAAAAGTTGTCCGGCTGTAAGCATGATAACTCTCGAAGGGAATGAGACATTTCGATGAAACTTGGTGTGAAGTCCTTTGGGTCAAGGGAAAAGTCGAATTCGTAGATGGCTTTGTAGCCCTACATTTAGGGGTGGGGGAGGGGTAACAAATTAAGGGGCAAACAAAATATTTTTAAACAGCTAATGAGATAGTCGACTAAGTGGTAAGAAGACATGCTGAACACGATTATGAAAACCACTTTCTCGCCGGACAAGTAGTTCGCGCGGAATCCGGCCAAAACCGAAAAGTTTTTTTAAAAGTAAATGTTTTATTTCGAGCTGATTAGATGTTCGATTTAGAGGTACGAAGACATGCTGAACTCTGATGTGAACATCATTTTCTACCCGGACAAGTGGTTCGACCGGAATCCGGCCCAAACCGGAAAATTTGTTAAAGTTGTATTTGCAGTTGATTAGATCGTTATTCCTAAGATTAGGAATCCGTCCCAAACCGGAAAATTTGTTAAAAGCAAAAGTTGTATTTGCAGTTGATTAGATTAGGGATGCTGAATCCATGTATGACAATCAATTTTTACCCGGACATATAGTTCGCCCGGAATCCGGCCGAAACCGGACAATTTGTTATAAGTTAAATTTGTATTTGAAGTTTATTAGATGTTGGATTTACGGGTAAGGAGATACGCTGAATTCTTTTTTGAGCTTTATTTTTTCGCCGGAGAAGTGGTTCCGAAATTCTTCCAAAACCGTAAAATTGGCAGAAGTAAGGCAGGAAGTTTCGATCTGTTTCGTCAGAAATAAATATGACTTATAGGGGTAAACCCACATGCTGAATCCATATATGAACTTGGTTTTCTCAGATGATTAGTTATTTGGCCTTAATCTGTTTCTAAATTTTAATAGTAAAAATGTTCAAGGAGTCTGGCGAAGACTGGATTTGGCGAAGACAAAACCCAATTGTCTGGATCAAATATTGAACTTTTGGGATCCCAACGAAACCTTTGGTCTTGTTTTTTGTAGTAGCCTATAGTAGAGGAGCATGAAAATATAAATGAATAGACGACTGAATACTACATCATAATCAATTTACTTTGCAGCAAAGCAAAAATTAGATTCACTTTTCAAGTATTTTTATCGGCTAGAAGAAAAATCTGGTAATATCATTACGTACTGTTTATGTTCCAGTATTAAAAACTGTTTGAACACTGTAGAACTAGGCTCTGCTTTTAACAAATTATCCACGGCTTTGACTGTTTTAAGCCGTTTTCTGGGCCCCCTGACTTCTAGCAAAAGCTCGGCAAAATCCAGATAATCGGTTTTACGCATCAGTAGCATGATGCGCTAACACCGGTCTGGAGCATAATGAGCACGGAAAATAATGAATCGTGGCAAGTTCAAAGATTAGTGAGGTGACGTTAGCGGGTTTAGAATTTAACGTATGAGATTTGGGTATCCGGGTTTAAGAACTAAGGAATGCAGTTAAGAAGTAGGTTGCAATGGCCGTATAGGTAGGGCTTAGCACTTACCGTGCGGATAAGAGTACACTCTGAGTGTGACTAGGAAAAGCACCGACGAAGAGAGCCACACCAGGCTCAGAAACTTCTTACGGCTTCTACTGATGATCTGCATGACCAATATGCAGCAACAGTTTTGTAAGTGCTGCAGGATAATTTCTGAAATTGAAAGAATGCATAATACAGATTAAAAAAAAAAAAAAATGTTTAACGACATAGGCTATTCAGGGTAGACCACTGGTTGTCCTCCTCCCCCCCCCCCCGACATTGGGTATACTCTCCGTTTGGACCATGAAAATTTAATGGGTCTCGGGAAAAAACAAGACCAAAGGTTTCGATGCGATCCCAAAAATCTAATATTTGATCCAGACAATTGGGTCTTGTCTTCGCCAGGTCATTCAGACCCAGGTCATTGGGTCTTGTCTTCCATCAGAGAAAACCAAGTTCAGATATACCTTTATAAGCCATATATATTTTGACGACACTGACCGAAACTTCCTGCTTTACTTCTGCCAAATTTCCGGTTTTGGCCGAATTCTGAGCGAACTAATTGTCCAGCAAAAATTGAAAATTCAGAAACAAATTCAGCGTATATCCTTATCTCTATAAAGAACATCTAATCAACTTCAAATAGAACTAACTTTAACTTATAAAAACAAGTCCGGTTACAACCGTATTCTGGACGAATTCTGTGTCCGGGTAAAAAATGAGTGTCATATACAGACTCAACGTCTCTTCTTGCCCCTGAAACTGTCATCTTATCAACTTCAAAAAAAACTTTTGCTTTCAACAAATTTTCCGGTTTTGGCCGGATTCCGTGCGAACTAGTTGTCCGGGTAGATAATGCTTTTCACACAAGTGTTCAGCATGTACTCTTACCCCCAAGCCGAACATTCAATCAACTTCAAATGAAACTTTTCCTTTAAACCAGCTTTCCGGTTTCTGCCGGATTCCGGACGAACTACTTGTCCGGTGAGAAAATAGTTTTCACCATCGTGTTCAGCATGTCTTTTTACTCCATAATCGGCTATCACATTAGCTGTTTAAAAATATTTTGTTTGCCCCTTAATTCGAACCCCCTCCCCCACCCCTAAATGTAGGGCTACAAAGCTCATCTACGAACTTGACCTTACCCTTGACTCAAAGAATCCTTACACCAAGTTTCATCAAAATATCTCATTCCCTTCGAGAGTTATCGTGCTCACAGACAAACAGACAGACGGACAACTTTTGCGATGTCATAGGCATCCCTCCACTTACATTTTGGGATCCCAAAAACTGCTTAGTCGTAACAGATAAGGCTTGTGACGGGTCAACCAAAGAAATCCACTTGCCGAATGAGTTTAATTCCGGAGATTACAAGAAACTTGTTCATCTACCTGCTTGAATTTTTTGTCACGGTCTAACTCGGACCTTTTTTTATACTGAATAGTGATAAGAAGAAAACCTGCAATGCTAAAAGAATGTTGCGGTTATCTTCCTTATCTTGAATAGTGCGAACACACGGTCAGGATTTCCCTGTCTGAATTTGTTCACTTCATCATCGAGTTAAAATTCTAAACTTTTGTTTGTGGAACAGTTGATGGTGTTGAAAATCCGGATAAAAATTCCGGCCCCAATTTGTGCTAGGCGAGACATATAAGTCTGCTCTGAGCCGGTCTACTGTTCTCTTCCTTGCATCTCCTGTATACCCTCAGTGGAGTAGCGCAGTAACTCTGGGGTTGTAAGTCACAAGTGGTGGGAAGTTCAAATGGAACCGGCAATGTGAGATACCCTGACACATTATTTGAAGAGTTTTCAGTGAAATGTCTCATCATAGCGACTTCAGTCACTTATTTGAAGCAATCAAACAAAGACAGAGGAATTCTGGAGTATGGACAGGGCTAACCAAAGATGATCTGGGCATGGAAGGGAAAGAAAATTATGTGTTTGGTAACTTCGGTGAAGGCTTTGCCTTTGAATTAAGGAACTACCAAAGAGCAGCTGTTAAGTGGATGCTGAAACGAGAAAAAGGTACTACTTTCCTTTCTGTAACTTGAAATTTGTAGGGTAATTTATATAGAAATACAGGATCACACTCTATTTCCGTCTGTTTTTATTTCCGGTCATGTGTCATATGTAATTTGAAAGCACATGATGGTGATGATGATGTCAAAATTGTTGCTGTTGAAGTATAAAAAAAGATGGAAACCAGCCAATCAGGTTCAAGACTTTTCAGGAACAGAAATCAGAATTTTCAGTAAGAAGATCTGCCATGACAGAAATAGGTCTCAGCTCAAGTTTTGGAGTTGTTGGTGTATTTTTACTAATCTGGGAATACTATCGAGATAGGTCAGAAGGAAAAATATTGGGAAAAAAAGAAGAGAAGTTGATCTTTCTTTCAAGATATTTCTGTCATTTTTTGGATAACTGTGAAGTATCACAGGGACATTCAAAGTTTGAGATTGTTATTACTAGATTGAAAACATGACGGAAATACCAAGTGATCCTGTAGTAACTTAATGATTTTACTTAATGCATGTTATGTTTGAACCAGAATTGAAATTGAAGGGATGAAATCAGCTTAGAGCTTGGTCATACAGTACAGTAGAGTTATGCTTATTTGAAGACTTTTTTAACTATTCCACTACCTTGGCTTTGTTACTTGCATATAAAATTAAAAAAGTAAAATGGAAAAGAAAAATAACAAATTTGATGTATCAGCTAACAGCCAACTATTTCAGGGTTATCCTGGCACAACCTTGAAGTAGAAATTTAATATACTTTCTTTGATTTTGAATTTACCAAAAAGCTCCTTCCTCTTTTGGAGGCATCTGCAGGTTCGGACCGCCATCTTCTCCATTGAAGGTGTGATCCTCGCGACAAACTTTTAAAAATTTATAAAAAACAAACCAGGTGTCAGTTGAGTCACTTTCAGCTGTGAATTAGCAAAGTATTCATAAAGTGACAAAAGCGTGAGTGGTTTTTACAAGTAATCATAGTGAAAAATGCCTGCTTTGGGTTTTAGTCTTTTCTTCGGTGATCATTCACTGTTTGCAGACGTTCACATAAGTATACTTGTAGAGCCAGAGAGGCTGTTCACTCACCTGGGGGAGTTCTCGTCAGTCTACCAGGCTGAGATGTTCGCTATTCTGCAAGTTATCGATAGTCTTCTAGATAAAGGAGCTGTTAATGAAGAGATTTTTGTATTTTCGGATAATCAAGCCTGCCTAAAAGCACTTGAAACCCCGAAAAGCAAACAGCCTTTGGAGATGGAATGCTTTAATTAGATTAATGCAGTTGCAAATAATGGAAATCAAATCACTTTGATGTGGGTCCCGGGGCACTCTGGTATCCCAGGGAACGAGGAAGCCGATGCACTAGCAAAGGAAGCTACCAAAAGAGTTACCTATGGACCTGAGCCCTTCATTCCCATCTCGGAAAGTAGGTGGAAAACCCTAATCCGGGAATGGATGAAAAAACAGGTAGACCAAACGTGGAAAAACCGCGTCGACTGTCGAGCCACGCAAAGTTTAATACCCACGTGCAACGAGGCGCTGACAAGAAGACTAATCGCCATGAAAAAAGATGAAATCCGGGGAATCATCCAGGTTGTTACTGGAATTGGAAACCTTGGAAAACATAATTCAAATACAGGAAAAATTGGGTCTCCAATATGTAACAAACGCGGAGTAGATGAAGAGACAGATATCCACTTTGTCCAAGAGTGCCCAGCATGGACAAGGCAACGTCTGGAAGCTTTCCACTCTCCGAATGTTGATTTCCACGAGGTAGTGAGGAAAGCCAGATTAAAGGAACTGTCCAAGTACCTTCAGTTGACAGGGAGGCTAGACAGGTTTTAAGGTAAGAACGCGAGAAAAAGCGGTAGAATGAGTGATGTTTTTTACCAATTGTTTTGGTAGAGTGATGTTTTCATCAATTGTATTATAGAGTGATGGATGGCCATCAATTGTGAATTGGGGTATTGAGACAATGGGCCATTTGTGGCCTGAGTTTCGGCTGGAGTGTCTGGCCTACCCCACAGAATAAAAAAAAAAAAAAAGTATACCTCTACTACACCTGCCTTTTTTCTGCATGGAATTAGGTGCGGAAGTAGTCACACTACATCAGCACTAGATACAAGAAAAGGCACCTTTTCGGGTTTCTACACTGTCAGAAATTTATAACAGATAACACAAGGTTGCTCAGTTTCAACTGACAACACTTGGACTTGGGATGTGATATGTTGGGTCTTGAAAACATATATATTAAATGTTATGCATAACAAGCATTGTCGAAGAGCCTAAAAAAGGCCAATAAAGTATCTGCTGACTTTTTTGTTTGTCCTCATGATATTGAATGAAAACAAACAAAAAAAATTCTCTTGCGTTTTTTTAGCTCTTCCTGGCAATGATTCTTGTGCATAACATTTAACATATAATGTTTTCAAAGTCACAACAGGTTACATCCCAAGTGTTGTTTATTGAAACTCCTTGTGTTATCTGGTATGAAACTTCTGACAGTGTAAATAAAAAAAAGAATAGAGGAAGATATACCAATTAGAATGAAGCCTCGCCCAGTTTTCTTCAGTAACGGGTTATAAATCAAATGATGATGAGGAGGATTTCTGATTGTGTCACAGCAAAAAAGACTGGCATTTAGTAGTGCTGTTCACTATAAAAATAATGTAAATAGTTATGTTTTCACTTGAAAAAAAAAATAAAAAAAAATGCTTTATTATTTTTCACTTGAAGAAAAAAAATAGACAAGAAGTAGATGTGACTGATAGCATTTGAAATCTAGAACCTCTTTACCTTTCTCCCCAAATTAATCCTGGGATACTGAAACCAAATCATGATAGTTCACACCAGCCCAACATAATTAAAACTGGATTGTTTCATAACTGGTTAAGTTTTAATTTAACACCCATAATCAGCCCCTGATTGCAATCTGCTCATTATTCACTAGCTGCCCCAAAGCCATGAAACATCACATCCTCTAAGGATTTTCAGGATCCTCACCAGCCACTATACTAATCTGCGCAGAATAGTGGACTCTTTTCCAGCCGAGAAATCTGAACAGATTTCTGCGCTGATTGTCAAATCGGCGCCATTTTGAGCCTAGTATGACGTACGTCCTTCATATTTTGGTCCTTCTCATCAAGGATCCTCTTCAGGCTATAGCCCGAAGTTAGAACTTGCTATGATTTTTTCATTCTAGCCTGGCTTGGCTCTGGCTTTGCTATTGCCAGGTCATGTTTTGAAGTATTCAGGCTGAAGGAGTATCAAATAAATTTTGGGATATCTTTATTCAAACAATGGATAAAACGGATATGTTAGCTTTGGCAGCGGTATTTCGGCCCTTCTTGGCAAGGGTCCCCATCAGGCTGTTGAACGTCAGAGACAACGTTGGGGAACGGAAGAAACAAACCTGCAATCGTATTGCAGCTTCATTTCTTCCATTCCCCAACGTTTTTACCCGACAGAAACAGTTGCCTGCAAGGTTGTTTCAATCCAAGGCAATGAGGTTCTGTCAGCTGAAAATCACATAGATTCCTGTAAGGTCTCAGATCCAAGGCAATGAGAATCCATCAGGGAAGAGTCAATATTTTGACAAGATTCAGCTGGAACCCAGCAAATTGGCCAAGAAAATTGTCCAAAAGATGCGGAAAGATCCCGCAAATCAAGCAATAAAGAGTTTTGAGGGAAAATATCCAATAATAGAGCGTTGTTTTCATCAGTTGCGTATAGAGTGATGGTTCACCGTCAAATAACATTTAGAGTGATGCTTTACCATCAATTTTATACTGGGGGATTGAGACAATGAGCCATATGTGGCCTGAGTTTCGCCCAGAGATTTGGCCTGCCCTGCATAATAATAATAGTAAATCCCCAGCGCTGTCCCTGACATTCGAGGACCCTTGTCGAGAAGGGCCGAAATATCGCTGCGAAAGCGTCGTAGCTGACGTATCCGTTTTATCCATTGTTTGAATATATGTTTTCAGTCAGCTTGGTCTTAAGGAGCATTATTAGGGATATCCGCCAAGGCTTGTGGAAAGTGGACTGTTTTTAACTTTCCTTGAATCTTTCCTTTGATCTGCAGGGAATTGAAATGAATTGTGGCAGCTTTTTACATGGGGCTGAAACATTAAAAAATATGACCAGAAGGCGAAACCTTGGGTTTGTTTTATACTGGGGGCGGAGTCTCCTTTGAATTACGCTATTTCTGTGCTTCATGGCGTACACAGGAAACCTGTTTAGATTGTTCCTCTAATTCTTCCTTCTTGTCACTGAAGATTATATGGAGTTGGTGTCCACCCCAGTTGGTGAAATGGCTTTGCCGAAAGGAGGAATCCTTGCTGACGAGATGGGTCTCGGGAAGACTCTTGAGATGTTGTCTCTAATTGCGTCACATACTCGAATTCATGAAGCAAAGACTGAAGAAGCTGAGCCAGTCTATGAGTCAGAAGAGGTAAGAGGAAAAATGTTCTGTATGCTGTAAATAAGTAGGCTTGAAAGCGTGAACTCACAATCAGGATTTTCAGGCTGGATCTTTCTGTATTAATCATAGCAAATTCGGACAATCAGTATTGTACTTTAGTTTACCAAAGATAATTTGTGATTATCTTCAGTCTGCTCAAACTGTGTCTGGCCGAAGCACTTGCAGGGGGTAGCAAAATTGTAACCGTTGCCTCCGCTTTGTTTACCGTCACGTATTTTTCCTGTCACCGCATCGAAAAGGGACCAACAAACGAAATGAGGATCCCGGTTTGCCGCAAGACTTTTTCCGATCTTTGGTGTGCATTAAGATCACTCAAACGGGTTTTGTTCATGGGGGTGTGAGTTGACAAACAACCAAGAGACGAAACAACAATAAGAAAAACAGACGACTTACCGACAAGACTTTTACAGGGTATCGTGGTGAGGCGGCCACTGCCTTGTCCTGTTGAAAACGACTCTCACGGAAAAAGGAAATAAATTCCAAGAAATCGAGGAAGTACAGGGATTCGAAAAATGCGAGGAATAAACCCGTGTGGACCCAAGGATCCAGTCATACTACTTTTTTCAAGTTTATTTATTTTTATTATAAAAAAAGCATAACATTATTACTAGCCTACATAGACATGTAGCTAATACCTATTGACTGCATGAAAGCCAGAATGGGCCAGTGAGGGTCGTCAAAATAAATCCTAACTTTTTTTCAAAAATTTGAAAAACACTGGGATATGAGAAGAGGAACAGTAAAAGAAAAAAAAAGATGTAGGTCTGATTACGGCCCAGTGAGTCTGCTATTCAGGTTAAATTAGTGGTTCGGGGGTTGGATGACTGTCGTATTTCACCTTTGAGGCAAGGCAGGGAATTGGCAGGGAAAACAAATCTAAAAAAAAAAATCATTATTTCTTTAGGAAATTCCTCTCAGCAAGAGAAGGAGTCAAAAAGGCCCAAAGAAGAAGGAAGCGCCTGAGATATTCAACCTTGAAAATGGGATGCTCGATAAGCCAACTGTCTCTTCACCAAGAAATAACATCCGAGCAAAACGAGGGGCAAAGGCTACTGTCAGTAGACTATCGCAGCAGCGCTCTCTAAAAGCTGAACAAACAGAAGATTCGCTATTTGTTAACGGGCAATCCCACGATGAAAAGCAAAAGAACCCTGCTGAAATGAGCTCAGCCCTTAAGCTAGAATGTGAGGAAACTCGACCTAGTTCAGCAAATGGTGGCGAAACCGAAGAAAATAAAAGAACCAGAGCTACGAGAAAGCGGAGATCAAGCCCTACTCCGATACCTGACATCGGGAATGAGGTAGAAGTGAAAGCTCTGGACGTACCCTCATTGGGCAACATTAGACTGGCTAGCAGTGGAACAAGTCAGTCCCCATTGGCTAGCGTTGATTCCTCATTCGCCAGCCCGGGGAAAAGGGGGCGTGGCTCCTGCAAAGAATGTAGCCGAGACCTAACCATGCCCTTCACCGGTCAAGTAGATTCAGTCGCCAACAGTTGGCGCAGCAGTAAGGACAAGATGAAAAAGTCAATTCAGAGCACGATCGATAGAGTGTGTGGTACGTCATTAAATGATTGTAGGTTATGTGTGTCGCGCGAGCGGAGTAGGGCAACTCGCGAAGCTCGTGAGGAGTATTTATCAGCTCAGCTCGCAGCCTACTCCGTTACAAAAAAGGCAGTACCATCCCCCACGCAGAAAGTTGCCCTGCATTGTATTTGTGGTGGAAATTCGGAAGAAAAGATTACAGTGGAGTGTCCAAATTGTAAAAAGTATCAGCATCCGAAATGTATGAACTATGATATGAAGGATCCTTTAAGGGGGAAGTATTTATGTCCTGTTTGCCGCGCGAAAGAGCCGACTCTGCTTAGCAAAGGAACGTTGATTGTAACCCCCGCGTCTATTAGCTACCAGTGGATTGAGGAGTTTGAAAAGCATGTGAAAAAAATGAAGCTGAAGATGCTGGTGTATAAAGGAGTTGGAATTCACGTAAGTTTGTTTTATCGATGAGGGTTGGAGGGACGTGGTTAGATTTATGGAGGTTATGCCATTTAAAAGAATTACCTAGAAGTAGGTGTCCATGATTTTATCTCATCTTTCTAAGAAAGATCGGATAAAAATAGAACAAGAATGTCTTGAATCATGCTGGATCACAAAAGCCTCAGTTTTTGTTTATCGGTGGGGAGCCTGGCCGTTTCGTGTCGGGACCCATAGTAACTGTGGTTTTTCTATAGAAGGTTTTTCTAATCTAGTTTTAGTGCCATATAGCGATCGCAATTTCTGTCCGCCAGTCGGTCTATCGGTCGGTCTGTCGGTCGGTCGGTCTGTCTGTCTCGGTTTTGCTAGTTCGGGCACTTCCAGATAAGCTAGGACGATGAAACTTGGCAGGCATATCAGGGACCAGGCCAGATTAAATTAGAAATAGTCACTTCCCCGATCCGACCATCTGGGGGGGGGGAGGGGGAATAAGGAAAAACTAGGAAAAATTAGATATTTTTAACTGACGAACGGGTGATCGGATCTTAATGAAACTTGATATATGGAAGGACCTCGTGTCTCAGAGGTCCCAGTTTAAATCCGGACCGGATCCGGTGACATTGGGGGGAGCTGGAGGGGGAAACCGGAAATCTTGGGGAAGAAACTTGGTGGAAAGAACAAGCACAATTCCTAGATACGGGATTGACATAATCGGACCGGATCCGCTCACTTTGGGGGGGGGGGGCTAGTTTCTGGTGATTCCGCGAGTTCGGTGCTTCCTGATGGGCTAGGAGGATAAAAATTGACAGGCACGTGATGGACCCGAGCATATTGACTTGAGAATAGTCGTTTCTCCTATCCGACTATCTGGGGGGGGGGGGGGTCTAGAGGGAAGGTGAATCCGGAAAAATTAGATATTCTTAACTTACGAACGGGTGATCGGATCTCGATGAAACTTGATATGTAGAAAGACTTCGTGTCTCAGACAACCAAGTTTAAATCCGGACCGGATCCCGTGACATTGGGGGGAGCTGGAGGGGGGAACCGCAAATCGTGGGAAACGCTTAGGGTGGAGAGATCGAGACGAAACTTGGTGGAAAGAACAAGCACAAGCCCTAGATACGTGATTGACATAACCGGACCAGATCCGTTCACTGTGGAGGAGTTGTGGGGAGGGGGGGTCCGAGTTTCTAGTGATCCCACAGTTCGGTACTTCCTGATGTGCTAGGACGATAAAACTTGTCAGGCTTGTAAGGTACCCGAACAGATTGACTTGTGAATAAATATTCATTCAGCCCAAGCTGACTGCGAACCATGAAATATGACTAGTGAATGTCGTTTCCCCAATCCGACCATTGTGGGGGGGGGTAGGGATGGGGAATCCGGAATCTAGTGGGAAGCTCAGCTATTGAACGGGTTATCGGATTTAAGTGAGACTTGATATTTAGAAATACCTCATGCCTCAGATGTCCCATTCTAAAGCTGGGCCGGATCCGGTAACCTTGGGAGGAGCTGGAGGGGGAAACCGGAAATCTTTGGAAACGCTTAGAGCGGAGGGATCGGGATGAAACTTGGTGGGAAGAACAAGCACAAGTTCTAGATACGTCATTGACATAATAGTACGGAATTCGGGCACAATGGGGGAGTTGGGGGGGGGGGGGGGGAGGGTGTGTCCGGATTTCTAGTGATCGCGCGAATTCGGTATTTCCTGATGTGCTAGGACTATGAAACTTGGTAGGTTTATTCAAACAATGTTTACAACGGGTACGTCAGCTACGATTCTTCATCAGCGATATTTCGGCCCTTTTTGGCAAGGGTCCTCGTCAGGCTGTCAATCCTCTGGTTCAACTTCGGGGAAGGAAACAAACCTGTAATCAGTTTACAAACCTGTAATCAGTTTACAGGTTTGTTTCCTTCCCCGAAGTTGAACCAGAGGATTGACAGCCTGACGACGACCCTTGCCAAAAAGGGCCGAAATATCGCTGATGAAGAATCGTAGCTGACGTACCCGTTGTAAACATTGTTTGAATAAATGTTTCAAAGTCAGCTTGGGCTCAAAGAATATTTAGAAACTTGGTAGGCATGTCAGGGACCCATCGTGGGAGGAGGGGAGGGATGGCGAATCTGGAATCCTGTGGCATGGGCAGCTAGTGTACGGGTGATCGGATTTAAATGAAACTTGATATTTTGAAAACCTCGTGCTTCAGGCGTCCCATTTTAAATTCAGACCGGATCCGGTGACAATTGGAGGAGTTGGAGGTGGGAACGGGAAATCTTTTGCAACGCTGAGAGTGGAGGGATCGGGGTGAAACTTGGTGGGAAGAACAAGCACGAGTCCTAGATATTTCATGGACATAATAGGACGGGGTTCGGGCACTCTGGTGGAGTGGGGGGGGGGGTCTGGATTTCTTGTAAGCGCCCGAGTTCGGTACTTCCTGATGAGCTACCCGATGAAAAATTTGTAGCCTGCGTAGTAGTATGGTAGTAGTTCGAAAAAGTTGCATGTAATACTATGTAATAGCAGAGAATACTATCATTTAATGTGCCTCAGACTGGTCCAATATTATGTAGTAGTATCCAGTAGCATCCCGTCTTGCCATAGTAGCATCCAGTCTTGCTAATAGTAGCATATATTAGTATGCAGTAACACGGTAGCCTTGAAGTAGAAGCGTGTAGTAGCATCAGTTAGTACTGCATGCTACTTTTTCGTACTACTTCATAGTTAAATATTCTTTGAGCCCAATTTGACTTTGAAACATTTATTCAAACAATGTTTACAAAGGGTACGTCAGCTACGATTCTTCATCAGCGATATTTCGGACCTTTTTGGCAAGGGTCCTCGTCAGGCTGTCAATCCTCTGGTTCAACTTCGGGGAAGGAAACAAACCTGTAATAAATAACTGAAGCTTCTACCGACTATAAATATCTTATTAAAGTAAGTTTTCTTCAAATACCACTATACTGAAAAAACTAGTCCTGAGATTTAATTTTTGACACGGACGCTGTTTTTGCTGGACGATTGGGGCGATGACAAGAAAGGGCTTTTTCTGCATTTTGTTCAGCTTCGTTTTTTTTTCATTAATAAGAGACTGAAAACTTAAATATTATTTCATTAATAACCTCGTTCTACGTTTTTATTATCGAGTACTCGTCTGTATCTATTACTTTGAATAATGACTGCACGGAAAAACTAGTGCTGAGATTTAATTTTTGACACGGCTGCTGTTTTTGCTGCACGATTGGGGCGATGGCAAGAAAAAAAAATTTCTGCATTTTGATCAATTTCGGTTGTGTTGTTAATAAGGGACTGAGGCTTAAATTTGCTTCCCTTAATAACCCCGTTCCACGTTTCCGATAGGGAGTACTCGCCTGTATCTCGGTTAATGCCTGCTCGTTTTTTCTTTATCTCAACTGCTTCTCGAATGGTTTGATGGAGTCCGGTGTACGTTGCAAGAACTTCAGCTTTTTCGAAATATACTGAATGGGATGGGTTTTCGAAAATATGTTCTGTGCCCTTTCCTGTCATCGCCCCAATCGTCCAGCAAAAACAGCGTCCGTGTCAAAAATTAAACCTCAGGACTAGTTTTTTCATTATAGTGGTATTTGAAGAAAACTTACTTTAATAAGATATTTATAGTCGGTAGAAGCTTCAGTTATTTATCACAGGTTTGTTTCCTTCCCCGAAGTTGAACCAGAGGATTGACAGCCTGACGAGGACCCTTGCCAAAAAAGGGCCGAAATATCGCTGATGAAGATTCGTAGCTGACGTACCCGTTATAAACATTGTTTGAATAAATACTTCATAGTACTACTTTGAGATAAATTTTTCATCGGGTAGGACGATGAAACTCGGAAGACTTGTCAGGGACCCGAGTAAATTGACATGAGAATAGTCGTTTCCTAGATCCGACCATCGTGGCAGGAGTGGAGGCATTGGGAATCCGCAATCAAGTGGCACTGGTAGTTTTTGAATGGGTGATTGGATTTAAATAAAACTTGGCAAGTGGAAAGAGATATCGTCTCAGATGTTCCATGTCAGGTCCGGGGAGCAGTGGAGGAAGAGGGAATCCGGAATGTTGAGGTATTTGGAACTTCCAACGGGTGATCGGATCTTAATGAAACTTGATGTTTGTAAAGACGCCGAGTCTCAGACGACCCAGTTCAAATCCGGATCGGATCCGGTGACTTTGGCGGGAGCCGCAGGAGGGAACCGGAAATCTTGGGACACGCTTAGAGTGGAGGGATCGGTATGAAACTTGGTGGGAAGAACAAGCACAAGTCTGATACATCGTTGACATAAGCGGACCAAATTTGGACACTGTGGGGAGTTGGAAGGGGGGGCGGGCTTAATTCTCGCGACCCCGCAAGTTTGGAACTTCCTGAATTTCTAGGACGATAAAACTTGGAAGACGTATCAGGGACCCGAATAGACTGACTTGAGAATAGTCGTTTCCCCGATCCGACCACCATGGGGGTTGCGAGAAGTTTTTGACATGCACACAGGGGTCAAAGAAGTGGAGTGATTTGAATGAAATTTGGAAGGTACATAGATCATATGACCTAGATGACATTGTTCGAACCGGATCCGAACACGGAGTGGTGGGGGGGGGGGGGGAAGATTTACCGGAAGTTCCCCCAAAAATGCTCGGATTCGAGTGAAAGATAGGAGTGAAAGATAACTCGATATCCTAATTCTACACTGTAAAAAAAATCTTGCAGTGTTTGCTACTCGGATTATTCTTATCATTATTGAGATATGATTACCCTAATTCGGATTAATCTTATCTCAATAAAGATAAGATTTACCCCAGCAGAAAATACTGCATCCTTATTCGGAGAAGTTTTTTACAGTCTAGGTCCGAACTGCATTTTTGGATGGCGGGTTTTTTTGCGAAGTTCTCTTTTACTTTCTTGTACCACCTACTCGTAACAAGTGTCATATGAGCTCGTAGCTCTTGTTCTATCAAGCCGCTTTCACGTTGACGCGTCGTTGCGTATGCGTTTAGAGTCGTTGCGTATGTGGTTGCGTAGCGAGAGAAGCTTTTGCGCTGGATGCTCATTTACATTTTCCTTTCTCCTTTTCTTCTGATGAATTTTAATTTCTTTCACTAGTAGCAAGTTTTTCTTCATAATGAGCTTTTTTTTTTTCAAAAACTTCCATTTTCCACCGAAAAATCTGATGCGTACACGTCGACACAGCGCAAGAATAGAACATGGCTCTATTCTTGCGTTGCGTTTTATGTGTGTGCGTAAGCTCTGCGTTGCGTCGACGCAAGCATGACGCAGAGGTTACGTAGCTCAGTGTGAAAGGCTCAACGCGTCAATGTGAAAGTGGCTTCAAGGTGACAAGAATAGGCGTCTTTCATAACGGTGTAAACGTCGATGCCTAACTGTTGGAGCACATAAAACGACATGTAATAATGGGGAACTTGTTCGTCGTTTCTTCGGTGAATATATCAGTCAACACAAACGTTTATTTGAGCTTTTTTCTTCGAATATGAATAGTAACAATTGAGCGTGATGTATTGCTCCAACGTGGCTTCTCGTGTCCAACGTTTCTTCTATGTCACAGCGGATGGTAACGAGTGACTGTGACGTTTGGTTTCAACGTGGCTTCACGTGTCCAGCGTTCCTTAAAAGACATAACGAATGGTTTAGACACACACCCGAAACACAGAAGACTAGTCGGGGTTTGTATAGGAGTATGGGAGTATGTATACATCGAAAATGAAGTGCAAATATTCAGTTAACCATGGTACCAATTTTTAGGCACAGTCTAACAACGTTTCGTCAGCGAAGCGTTGGGCCTAGGCTGAAATGAACGTCCAGGAAAACGATCTTTCTCAAGATAGAAGGCATAATGACGCCAGTAGAGAACCATAAATGCAGACTCGACGTAACAGAATTATCTAAAACACAAGACGGATACCGCCGTGTCCAAACGGTTGTGCGAAACTTTGACCGCCTTGTGATCGTGTAGTCGGCGTTGTTACTTGAAATGCTCAGATTGGATGGGTAGTAAGAGAAGGGATAACCGTAGATGATCCATTTACGTATCCGAACTGGATTTAACCATCAGTGTGTTTGGGGGGGAGGGGGGAAGCTGTGTCTTGCGTGAGATGAGAACCAGTGATTCAATTGGGGTGAAGCTTGGTGGGTGGTACGAGAAGATGACCTACATAACCTGTTTATGCGTCAGAGTGGGATTCGGCGACAGTGGGAAGGGGGGGGGAAGGTCATATGCCCTAAATGGCACAATGTGGGTCCCGTTGGTTTCCGGCCTCAGCAGGGGGGGGGGGGGGGCTGTGCGCGGAAATTTCTCAGAAAAATCTAGATTGAAGCGAAACTTGACGGGTGGTAAGAGAAGATTCCTTAGATGATCCACTAATGTGTCCGAACTGGATTAAAGTTGTATGTGTGTTAGGGGGGGGGGAGGAGGGTTTCTGTCGAAAAATTTGGCATGCCTGGGGATCAAACGAGTGGAGCATAGATGATTCCCATAGATGATTCTTTTCTGTTTCTGGGTCCCGGCCGGGTCCGACCTCTGGGGAGCTGTGGGTGCCGAACATTCCCGGAAATGCTTAGATTCGATTGACGATATCCCTAGACATCCTATTTCTAGGTGCCAACTGCATCTTGCGACGGTGGGGGAGTATGGTAAGACGTCCTCACTTACCTTCTTGTACCACAAAACAAGGACCATATGAGCTCTTAGCCTTTGTTAAACATATGAGCGGTTAGTATGGGTTACGCTGTAGGAAACAATTTACGAAACCTTAATTTCGTGTAGTATGGTGTAAACAAAGTTGGAGTCTGCCTTGGTTGAACCAGTTTTGGTCCTTTTAGGGCTACCTCCAACCTCTGTGCTTGTCTTCCTTCGATATCGTAATTACTACTTATGAAGTGCTAAGGAAAGAATTATACTATGCAAATGTCAAGACAGATCTTGGCCTCCGCCGAAGAAGCAGGTGAGTTATTCCTTTTGCTTGTTCGTTTTTTACACTGTCAGAAGCTTGATATATTAACACAAGAATCTGCAACTTTAAAGACAGCTCCTTAAATGTTGTCTGCTAGTGCTACAAATTATTTCCACTACGACCTTGTAAGTGCTAGTTTTGCTAAAAGTAACGTTTCCAATCATGTTGGACAGAAGCACAGCATTTAAGGCTTCCGAAGCGTTATTTATTGAAGTTGGGCATTCTTGTGTTTAAAGTTTAACTGAAAAGGTAAAAATTACATCTGATATTCGAATACACGGAATTATTTTGACCCATCTAAGGGATTTTGTATTTTTCACCAGAGGCTCTAATAATGACGGTCAGAATGTGCGCTTCCCGCACGACATGTCAAAATTAATCGACACGCGGATAGTTTGAATTCGAGTAAAAGCCTGCATTTCAGCGAACTCCAGATGAGACGATGACAAACTAATGAAGGGAAACTAAGGTTGCGGATGACCTCCCGACTTTGGAAAGAGGGAAGACCCAAAAGAACTACGTAAAGCAGTCCAACAATTATTCGAAGACGTCAACGAGTTCTCTAAAGCACTCAGTCTTCCATAGAGGGAATTTGCCAACCCTCCCCGGACTAGAGATAGATGGCAGCCGATTACCCTGGGCAGATGAAGTAACTCTACTCGGAGTAACTCCGGAGAAAAAGCTCACCGTTCAGAGGCAGGTTCAGAATATAAGGACAGCGGCAGTAAACAGGATCCAGATGATGAAACGACTGGCCGGAACCAAGTGGGGCTCGGCGCCAAAGACACTATTGGACTTTTACAAAACAGACGTGAGAGGAAAAACTGAATATGAATGAATGAATTTAATACGCACTGCCCCAGGGTGTAAGCGCACTACAGGAGTAAAAACAAATCACACAAAAATACACACAATTTCAGAGAAATTTTATCTCAAATAAGAAGTACGCTAATGGGGTGATTGACAGGTAAATGGCAACTTGGATGAGATAGTTTCGAGGACAGATTTTCCACTGTCAGTTGTGGTTCCTGGATCGACAAACGTCTGATCTGTATCGACTTCGCGTGCCACGGGGTATTTCAAAATTCAAGATGCAAGTGTTACCCTTTTGGATGATGAAACGACTGGTCGGAACCAAGTGGGGCTTGTGGGCAACGTGCCCCCAACTCACTGAAGCCGGACCGGAATCCCACATGAGGACATTAGAAACAGTCCAAAACATGGCAATAAGAATCGTGGGGGGGGGGGCTCGACAAACATACCCCCATCAGAAGCTTCACAGGATTGCTGGGCTGCCCACCCTAAGTGAACGAGGGGAAATGTTACTGATAAAGTACTTCACGAAATTCCAATGCTATGGAGAAAACACGCGGTATACGAAAAGACATTCGGCAATCAACAATTCAGTTTATTTACAAAAATTCGCTGACGGACGAAGCCGAACATTGAATTTCTTCCGAGCCAAACATTGAATTTCTTGAGCACCGTTCTACAGAGCACCAAAATCATCATGGTCAAAATTCATCGCGGAAGTCCCAGGATGGAAGAAAACAAAAGCAGAAGCACAGCCTTTCTCAGAATCTCCTCCATGGACAATAGCCCAGCCGATAGTGCAAGACCAGCTGACTCCACTGGACAAATCCCATTATTCCAGGGATACAATAATTCAAATATTCAAGTACGAAATCTTGACCGTTTCGCCAACCATCTACAAATATACACAGATGGGTCAGTGAAAGACAAGAAGGCAGGGGCTGCCCCTGCCTTCTAAAGTCTAAAGTTTAATCGAATTTTACCTCGACAAAATCCCTTGTTTATCTGTATTCCGGGCGAGCTACTTCTCCGGTAGTACTTCACCTACTTCACCAACTTCAAAAAGGTTTCACTTTTACCAAAAATTTCAGGCTTTGTCCAGGTTCTGAGCAAACTCTTTGTCCTGCAGGAAAGTAAAGTTCAGATAAGGGTTCACCATAGTTGCGTTTTTGCTGATACCATGGGATCTGTTACCACGGTAACTGGATCTGCAATTAGTCGTTTTTGCAGTTATCGTGGTATCTGATACACGGTGCTCTGCAAAAACGACTATTGCCGAAATTGCACTTTTCGCAGTCATCCCAAAAGAAAAACAGATATCCAGTTACATCACTAAGTGCTAAACTTCTTTCTCACCAATCTGACAAAATTTGATGAAAGTGAGATGACTTTTCAGATACCACGGCCAGTTACGACGGTCGGACCGTAGTATCTGAATATCTGATACCACGATAACTCGCCAGATACCACGATAACTGCAAAAACGCCTTTTGACCGTGGTATCAGATACCACGATAACTGCAAAAACGACTTTAACCGTGGTAACAGATACCATGGTATCAGCAAAAACGCAACTCATGTGTTTTACCAACATGTCGAATGTTTGAGTCGACGCCTAGCAGCTAAAAGCTTCGCAAAACTTGTGCAGACCAAAAGAGCTGGTAACACCGAGAGGCGAACCAAGAACCACTCGATCTGCAGTCTAACGCTCTGGGCTAGAACTACTGGTGTCGATTTCAAGATTCGGCATATTGGGCATACATGCCATTCGGAATACATGTCAGACCCATGTCTGAACTTTATTTCCCGCCGGAGAAAGAGTTTGCTCGGAATCTGGACCAATGTGAAATTTGGTATAAGTAAAATGCTTTCAGAAGTTGGTCTGAGGTTAGATATAGGGGTAAAGAGAGGTGGTGAATCCGTTTTTGAACTTTCGGAGAAGTAGTTAGCTGGGAACTACAGATAAACAAGGAATTTTGTCAAAGTAAAAGACTTTTCTGAAGTCGATTAGAGATGAGATGTAAGGGGTAAACATACATGCTGAATCCTCGGCTGAATCCTTTTCAGAACTTGGCTTTCTCTACGGATTAGCTGTTTGACCGCAGTTTGTCAAAAACGCAACTACGGTATCATTTTTGTAGGTTTTCAAGCGGTTAGTTAGGGATAAATAGTAACATGTTTAAGGGGCCTTGAGAAGACCGGAAATCTACAGGATAGCCTGTTTGGAAAAGGAAATTCAATAAATATTCAATTCTTGGGATCCCATCGAAAACTTTTGTATTTTTATTTACTGTTAAGTAACCGGTCGCAGAATCGTTGCTCGCTTGGTCGAAGAAGTCGAAAATCTGTGACAAATCATAGATGTCTGCAACCAGTGGCAACACTGCTTCAAACATGGTTCGCTGTCAGGTTTTTCTGGAGGAACACTTGTATTTAACCATTTGTTGCACATATTGCAATTCTACTGTTTTTCCAGTTCGAACATTCCGACCTACATGTCCACACCAACCCCTCTGACATCTATTGAGTGGTGGCGAGTTTGCCTAGACGAAGCTCAGATGGTTGAAGGGGAAGCAACCAGAGCTGCTGAGATGGCGCGAAAACTGAAGTGCGTTAACAGGTGGTGTGTGACAGGTACCCCAATCCAGAAGTCCATCAAAGGTAGCAATTTAATTATTACTCTTGTTTTATTATCCCTTGAAATACGCTAAAGCAGAATAAACAAGAAATTAATAATATAGGCGAGAAACTACATCACAGATAATTTAGATGAAAATGTATAGAATTGTTCGTTATTTGGGCAGTGTTGATATTTTTAAGTTTTTTCTTTTTGTCCTTCCTGCACTTCGTTCTATCATTGTTTCAGTGCGCGATACAATTCGTCATCATCATCATGGGTTGAATCCTTAAGGGGTCTTTGACCATCCCATTAAACCGTAACCATTGTTTTATGTTTTATTTTACGAGCGGTTCGCCGAAGGTCTATCAGTATTTAATCGTGTCCGTGCCTTTACCGTATTCTCGGTTAGATATATGATCATTTAGGGGATGATATTATTACTGGGATGTAATTCATTGTGATATATGATATGATATTATATATTATTTGAAGTCCTAGAGCCATCGCATACAAAACGACGAAAAAACAAACATACAGCTCTTCTAATGTCCTAACTACAAAAACTTTTCTCTATGATTCCAACCTATTGACAAGAACCTTCCAAGTTGCCTAACCCCAAACGAACTTTTCTCCTTAAACTTTTCAACCAACCATCCCTCCCCAAATATTTGCATCCCAAATATTTTAACTCTCAAATCATTCAACTCCTTGTAGGAGTACTCCTCTGTAGCGTCGCCCGGAATAGAATTGGAATCAATGGCGTAAATTATGTCGTATACTTTGAACTAGTGTAATTCAGTTCTTAAACGTTCATGATCAGAGAAGGACGTCTTACCGTTTTTGGTCTGAGGTGGCGCGTAATCTCTCACACTCCTCACATTCACACATAAAATGAAACAAATTTGCATCCGCACAACCACACACTGGGCAGAATCATGACTTTAATTTCTTAACCCCAGCACTCTTTGGCCTTAGCGTAGAGATACATTTCGATTCAATCCAGTTTATTCTCGAAACCGAAACAACGGTCAAGCCGATTTGGTGGTTCTCGTCCATATGAACACTAATTGTATAAAGAAATTTAATTCTACACTAGTGTCAAACATAGGCCAACACAAAATATTCAAATCTATATACGATCAATGATGCGAGTTAAAAAGTTTGATGAAGGCGGTAACAAAACTTCTCAGGTGACGAGTCGTTGCGTGTTTAATTGGCTGCAATTTGAGTATTGGCTGGGCTACCACTCTCTCAGGCCTTACTCTCGCCGCTAAAAAATCTAAGGGGGAGATATCACGTGTTTTAGTTCCAAACACTAACAAGAGTTCGATGGCTTAGAATCCTTCTCTTGGTGCCATTTTTGGATTTCTTGGTATTGTAGGACCCGTTGAACCACCATCTTGGGAAGTTATGTTATGTTATGCTGAAGCTATTTTTCGTTTTATTTTTTCGTGTGCGCTCGAGCTCTGAAGTGTTCAAGATGTATTTGTGTGGAAATAAAAGTAATCTTGAACCTTGAAGGGAAGCGAAGAGCTAAGGACGTTCAGTCCTATGCAGTGGTCTGTGAATTGATCAGTTAACTGTTTCAGATCTCTCCGGACTTCTATCCTTCCTTGGAATCAACCAGATTGACCCCCATTTTTTCATCTCCTTCATTCCAACAAGGGACTTGGACACCTTAGTCGATATCCTGGCACCAGTTCTCTGGCGGACAATGAAGCGAGACGTGCTTGACCAGGTCCATCTACCGCCGCAGAATGAAGTGATTCACTGGTTGAAATTCTCCCCGGTAGAGGAACACTTCTACTATATACAGGACAGCCAGTGCTCTGCCGCGGCTATGAGAAAGTTTGAGATGTTTGGTCACATGGACAGGACGCTCAGTAGCATTGATAGACATACTTTGAATGGGGTAAGAAGAATACCTTATTAAATATGAATTTGTTTGTTTAGTTAAGAAATTGATTTGTTGAAGCATTAATAATATAGTGCGACACGGCCATGGGCTTCTACAACGTCTGTCTGAAACAATGTTCACTGTGCATTCTTATGGCTTAGATTTTGTCCGAGGAATTTTAAAAGACCCGTCGTACCTATAATTATTATTATCTATTTAATTCCTTCAAACATTATAGTGAGTTTAAAAATTTGAAGCAACAACATATCAGTCAAATTAGTCAATGCCCATGCCCCCTACTTCAATGATTGCTCCACCTATTTTTAAAACCCGGAGACCTGAATTCAATAAGGTGTTTTTGTCGACCCCCCTCCCCCCCCCCCCCCCAACGGAACCTCACTGATTTTTCCACTTGCCACACCGCCGATTGTTTACGAGAAGTTCGCTCGTCAGAAAAACTGGCTATGTAAATTGTCTCTGTTTTTGCTAGAAGTCAACTGGCGGAGCACTGCACTGGTATAAGGCCAATTGTTTCTTTTCCAGCTTCTGCAACCCCTTCTGCGCTTACGTCATGCCTGCTGTCATCCCCAAATGGTTCGTGGAGAGTTCATCAACCTCAACAAGAGCATCATGACGATGGAGCAGCTCTTAGAACAGCTCATAAAGAAAACCACAGTTGAGTGTGAAGACATCCAGCGAATCCTCGTTTCTTCTCTGAATGGGTTGGCGGGTCTGGCGATCATCAGAGAAGATTGGGAGATGGCCGCCGAGAAATATAGAGAGGTGTTGAGAATTGAGGGAGAAATGAAGGATAAAGTCAAGATGGATACTCTGCAGGTATAAGTCTGTTATATTAACATGAATTTTCTTGAACAGCACGGTACAAATTTTCTCCGAGTAAGGATTAAAGTAACTGCAGTATTTGCTACTGGGATTAATCGTATCTATACTGAGATAAGATTAATCCCAATTAGAGATAAGTTTGTCTTTTTAGAGACAAGATTAATCCCAAATACTGCAAGATTTTTGTTTACAGTGAGGTATGGAATGCCCACGGTCAGGTATATTACGATAATCGTTACACAGAACGTTAGCGGTGGATATGGCTCAAGAGAGGTTGATATCAAGTCTACTCCAGCGAGGTTGATATTAATTTATTATTATTATTACTGCTTTATTTCAGTCCATAAGACCATACCAATAAAAAAAACTAACAGACACCAAAACAGACACTAAACAGAAATACAAGAGAAATCTACCCCATGCAAAAGATATGCAGAAGGATACCCTTCCATAATTTGGTCTTGTAGATATCCGGTCTTCGCCAGACTCCTTGAACATGTTACTATTAAGATTTAGAAACAAAGAAGGTCGATGGCAAATTATTTGAGAAAACCAAGTTCAGATATGGATTCGCCATGTGTATATTTACCCCTTGGCTATACGTCATATCTGCTTTGACGAAACTGATCAAACCTTCCTGCCTTACTTCTGCCAAATCTCCGGTTTCGACCGAGTTCCGGGCGAACCACTTGTCCGGCAAAAACTAAAGCTTTAAAACGAATTCCGCGTATCACTTTACCCCTATCTCGAACATCTAATCAATTTCAGAGAAAACTTTAATTTTAAAAAATTTTCCGGTGTCAGCCAGATTCCGGGCGAACTATCTGTCCGGGTAGAAAATGATTGTCAAAAGCGGATTCAGCATATCCCCGTACCCCTAAACCGAACACCCGTAAAACTTCAGATAAAACAAAACCGACAAGAAAATGATTTTCCTATAAATGTTCAGCATGTCTTCTTACCCCTAATTCGAGCATCTAATCAACTTTATATAAAAATTTTACTTTTAATAAGCTTTCCGGTTTTGGCCGGATTCCGGGCTAACTACTTGTCCGGCGAGAAAATGGTTTTCATATTCATGTGCAGCATATCGTCTTACTCCTAAATCGACTATCTCATTAGCTGTTTGAAAAAAATGTGTTCGCCCCTTAATTTGAAACCTCTCCCCCACCCCTAAATGTTGAGCTACGCAGCTAATAAACGTCGGTTTAATCAAACTGCGATGAAACGGTTTGACCGTAATAAACAGTAGAGTGTGTTTTCCAACTTTCTTGTTTGTCCTACTTTTCTAGCGGCTCCATGCTGTTCACAATTTGAACGAGTTGCTCTCCGCGGGGCATAAAATCCCTCCGACGCTAAGGGATTCTGAACTGGGAATCGAAGCGGAAGAGCTGAAGAAACATTACATGCGACATCATCTGAACTTGGTGAGTGGTCTTCTAGCTTCTTAGCGGGTTCTTACATCCTTCTTTTGTGGCTCCAGTTTTCATCCTTGCTAGCCTCAGCGCTATTGGGTTTAAAGATAGTACCGTGCTATAAGCCTTAGAGGAAACATCGCACGAAATACTGTTTTTGTTCCAGTATTGTAAAATAACTGACTACACCGTCAGAAGTTTGATAACAGATAACAATTGTTTGCGCATCCTTGTACTGAGCGTTATGAGAATAGATCAATCAATCAAATAGCTTAAAGCGAGAAGAGGAAAAAATATATCTGTTGTGAAGTGATATGTGTCACGATAAAATAACATAGATGATGAAATTTTATTTACGCACTTAAGAAGAGCAAAATAGCGCAGTACAGACAAATAAAAGGAAAAAATACACTGAGTTTTCAGTAATGTAGTAAATGCACAAGTTCAAAAATAAACATAAAAAAAGAAAAGGTTCATTTGAAAGGGTCATAACAGACATTCTTATAGTGCTTAACACAAGAACGTGCAAACGCGTGTTATCTCTTGTAAAACTTCTGCTGTTGACAAGTTACATACGGCTTTCTCCGCATTTAGCCTATTTCCATAGCCCTTAGCTTTGAAGAGGATTACGTCAATTCAGAAAACCGGTCGTCTTGCCAATGATCTTCCCAGTGGCAACAACCGAGAGCACAGCAAGCATAGGAAAACAGCCAAACACGGCAAGCACAAACAGCATAGTTCGATGGCGGAGATAGAAAATAAGGTATACAATTTGAAACCTTCGGAATAGAATAGATAGAACGCTCGGGACGGTAGAGGGGGATGAGTATTACAAGTACGACGGGTCCTTTAACTATCTACATGTTTTGTTTGTTCCCACAGATCGAGGCGGCATCATGCGCCCTTAGCGAAATGACCACCAGGATCGCTGAGCTGAGCGGTAACAAAGATTGGAAAGCCACACCCCATTGGTGGCTGGATGCCCTTGAATTTTGTGAGACGAACGGGATTGGTCAGATGTGTGTAAGGGAAGTGAAAACACAAATGAGAGAGAAATTGAAGCAGAGTTATGGAGGAGGTGACGCCATGAGCGCACTAAACGCGTAAGTGAATATAGAGCGTGTTCCACCCTGCTTACAGGAGTTAACATTAGTTCCTATTTGGGTTCCAATCTCATGAAAAGTTACTACGCTGACCGTTCCAACCTTCTCGAATTAGTAACTATTTGTTTACCACGCTCGGGAGCGTACCTAGCGTAATAACTACGATTTCTGTGACGTGATTGGCCCGGTCAGCCCGTGGCACAATATTTGCAGAAGAAAGAAAATGTGCTCCAGCCTTGACGCCCAGAAGCCAGGATCCGCGATGTCATGCGTAGTCACTACGGTAATTAGGGTTGAACACGCTCGTAATAGGATCGAGACTTGTTCATGGGTTGTTCGTACCTTAGCTTTTTCACAGGGGTTTTCTACCTAGACATAATAAACCTGATGTCTACAGCCAGAGGCGTTACTAGCCAAAATGTTCGGGGGGGGGGGGGGACGAGGCATTTACCGACTGGCTGGTAATTTTTACCGACTTTTTCTGCAGAAAAAACGACTGTTTTCAACAACACAATGACATTTTTGAAAAAAATCGACTGGTTTTCAGAAAAATCGACTATTTTCATGAAAAAAATCGACTGTTTTGACGAAAAATCGTGGCGCTTCGCGCCGACTCGGTTGTTTTTTACCGACTGGCCGACAGCATTGGGGGGGGGGGCGTCCCCCCCTCCAGTCGTGACGCCCCTGTCTACAGCTATACTTTATGCAGGCTACACGAAGTTGTACGGAACCATCCACTCGATGGCCGATTAAGTAGTTCTACATAAGTTTATTCAGTGGTGGATGGATTGCGGGCTCCTGGAGATAAATGTTTTCAAAGGTCACTTTCTTAGCGTTTGCCTGCTGATCTTGGGGAAGGTGTGGAGATCTTGTGGTTTGTTTATGATGTTTTTATTATTAATAATAATATTTTTACGACCCTTTTAAACAGAAACAGTGGAGTAGAAAAATATGAGAGAAAAGACGAACAAACATGATAGACAAGATACGGTAACAAATAAACAATGCAGTAGAGTCACTACTTCTTTAGATTTCATCCGCATTCAGTTAAAGTTGGTAGTTTCCCTTGCTTTCGGACTGTAGACTTTATGCCGGATAGAATGAAATAGAACAGTTGGCACACTTTACTGTGGCAGAAGTACCTGGGCTGTCTCCTTTGTTGTCGGATCTCTGGTCAATCTGGTTTCAGTATGATGATTAGAATGTGTGGGTGTTATTTCTTTTAAAGTTTAATCGAAAAGGGCTTAGACTAGACAATCTAGTTACACTTCACGTATTCACTGAAATAGGCCTGAAAACCCGACGAAAATGCGTTACTCCATTTGTCCGCTGCCGCAGATAATGTATTTCTGCCTGTCCGTCTATGCTTGAAATATTTACCAACTACCAACTGAAATATTATGCCGTTGCCGAAAAATAAGCGCCCGCTTATCGTCTTTAATCCTGCAACTGCAGGCTTGTTTTCAGATTCAGAATCTCCGCGTCTTGATGGATTTTGGGTTAGATAGATGGATAGAAATTTTATTGTAAAAATCGACTATCGTGGTTATAAACCAAATTTGCGATTATTGTCAAACAAACAGAAAAAACTACAATATATGTATCTTAATGTCAGTACGCTTAAAAATTCACGCTTCGTTAAAATATTTCACGAACTCGGGAATAAAACATTTTGTATGTCTAGCGTGTTTTGTAGGTACGGGACAGGATTGGGGACCTTAGAAATTACCACTCGTTCTGGTCGACTTTTAACATTTTGATAGGGGGGAGGGAGGACTTGGGAGTGGAGAGGATGAGATACCATGGCTGAACCGAAGTCAGTGCTTAGCTCCTTTCTGCGCTCCTGCAGCGTTTTTAGGTTAAAGTGTTTTAAAAGGTATGAGTAGGGAAGCTTCGGTCCACTATGAATAATAAGAAGAGCCCGCTTCTGTATTCTTTCTAGTTTATCTCTTTGCTCCTGCGATAATGAAAAATGTCAAACGGGTGCTGGGTATTCCAGGGTGGGTCTGATGAAAGAAGTATAAACTCGTAGTAGGTGACACTGGGGTATTTTCATTTTTGAAAGAAGGGTTGTCGTGCGTGCAGCGCACATTCTGAGCGCCATTACTAAAGACTCGGATGAAAGGCAAAATCCCTTAGATGCGTTAAAATGTTTCAGTGTATTCAGATATCAGATGTAAAAATAAGCTGCCTTTTTGATTAAACTTTAATATGTTTGTTGTTCCCGCCATGGCTCCTCGGGCTTATTAGGGGAAGTAAATTCATTCATTCTTATTACAATCTACTGATTACGACTTCGGATGGAAGAGCGTTTCAGTAGTTAATCAGTCGGCACTCGGAAGCCTGTTTCCCGCCAACTCCTTTGAGCCACGTGCACAACCAGTTTGATAAGATTCCCGAGGTAAGAGATCCGATAAGAAATTTGCCTCACTATGATGAGCGTGTTCCACCCTACTTACCGTAGTTACTATACGCACGACGTCACGAATTCTGGCTTTTTGCCGTCAAGGCTGGAACGATTTTTCTATTTTCCAGCAGAATATCATGCCACTGGCGAATCCCACCAATCGCGTTACAAAGATGCGTAGTTACCACGCTAACTACGCTCCCGAGCATGGTACTCAAATAGTTACTGTTAGTTACCATTTCGAGAAGTTTGGAACGGTCAGCGTAGTAACTTTTTACGAGGTTAGAACGAAAATAGTAACTAATAGTTACTATTATTAGTAGGGTGGAACACGCTCGATATATAAAGGTAAGGTAAGGTAAGGTACAATTTTAATAGCAAATATGAATAAACCTGGAGTTTCTCAAAAGCATCAGACATGCCAGTGGCATAAAAAACGACGCTTCACTAATTTTGATGGGTTTGTAAAAATTATTAATACAATCTAGCCTAAGGCATTTAATATATATATATCGCGTCTGAAAACGAGGAAGGCTAGGACCCCTGTTCTTTTGGTTTTCATCTTCTTCATTCCTCCTTGAGGCCAAGCTGACCGGGAAGCCTGACCAGGACCCTTGACAACAAGGGCTGCAATATCGCTGCCGAAGCATCGTAGCTGACGTATCCGTTTTATTCACTGATTTTTCTTCTTCTTAAGTCGGGATCCCGTTTGATAAAAGGCAGAACCCCTGTTCGTTCGTGCGAGCGTCAGAATTTCGGAGCGAAGGAGGAGATTCGCATCTGAGTGCGAAAATTGGACTGTGAGTGTACGTACATTTAACCCGGTCAATAGTATGCATAGATTGATTTTTGTTTGCAGATTCAAGGACACCAGCGGTCTTCAGATGCTTCTGCACTCAAGGATTGAAGAGTTAACAGAGCAGCGGAAAGTCTGCCTTGCTGACATGAGAAAGCTTCAGGTTATGCCGCTAGATGGGCTTGCCAAAGGAACTGCAGATTGTCACCTCCGACCCACTCAGCGAAGCCGAAAGAAAAAGTAAAAATGAACTTTAGTTTTATTATATTTTTATTTAGACGGCTATAGTAGCTGCAAGCTGTGCATCAGTTATGGAGCATTGCTTTATTTACTTATGACCCGCTTATTGGACCGGGTTTGCCAAAAGTAAAACATTAAACGCAAGATGCAACCCGTTCCTACCTCCGACGCTTTAAACAGTCAGCTAATTGTCTAATCCGCTTGTCTGATTCTCGTTTCTCTTTCAGTATCCCTGAAGTAGAAGGGGGGGGGGGGGGGGGTCGCAGGGGCGGTTCTCACCTAGATCTGTTCTGTCAAGTTTCTGTAGCGATTTGCTGGTTGCCTACATAAGCCTCGACAGTAATTCCTTTCTATTGTCCTTTGTCCTTTAAAGGTGCTTCATCTGCGTTGTCCACGAAAAGCTTATAGACCTCGAGTCCCTTATTTTTCGAATGGATGAGCGAAAAGAAGATGAAAGTGAGAACGAAGCTGAACTCGAAAACAACGAAGGAGTTATCGAAGGTCTGCGAAAGGGAACGTGGCACGACTCGGAGGCCCTCATTATGATTAAAGGTAAGCCTGGAGGAAAGTGAGAAAACTGAAAGATAAAAATACTCGGCCGGGATTTCAATTTTATGGAGGAAAACCTATTACTGTAGGAGACAGGAAGGATTATTACGCAAATCATTCGCATAGATTGGTAGAGTTCCCTCCTTTTTCCGCAATAGAATTAACTCCTTGAAAAGAAGTATCAAGCTTCGGCTGGCCACAAACCATGTTTGTGAACTGCTGCTATCGAATCTTCAAATCTGTGCGCGATGAAATTTTAGCGTCTCTTGGCAAGAGTCCTCTTCAGGCTGGACCGTAGAAACCTAAACTATACACCTTAAAATTTCTTAAAAATCATTCCATAAATGCCTTTTGCCTCAGGGTCTATAGAAATAATATTAAACCCATTTCCAAAAGATTTGAATTTGATAACCTTGGGTATGTGCAAATTTTACATATATATATATATATATATATATGAAATGTTGAACTGACGATGCTTTTAGTTTGGAGTACACTGAGAAGTTCTCTGATCGAGCCTTCTGGGTCATCAGAGGATACTAATATTGACAGGTCGTCACCGGTGGGGCCACAAAGAGTTAATCGTGTTTTATTTTTTTATGAATAAACTAAACTGAAACATAAACTAAACTGAAACTAAACACACTGGAAACATGTATGTTTCTGTATGATTTCTGGAATACTAATGACGAACAGAGTAAATAAACGTTGAAGTATATTTTGTAACCGAAAGATTAATATAGGAAGTTAAATCGAACAACCAAACGAAAGATCATACGATCCCTATAGAATAGAATAGAATAGAATATATTTACACGAAAGTCCGAAGGCCATGGCAAAAACATATAAGGTTTACATTAGCTTGAATAAACATACACTGCTAACAACACACAAATAAAAAATGTTTTAAACTATTGGATAAACAAGTCGCGGTGACGCAAACCAATCCGGAGGAATTTCCCCAACAACTTCAAATCACTGAATTGTTTACTTTTTAATATTTTAGACATCCACTCTTTACCAAACACTCTTTCACCAAATACCTCAGATCTTAAATCATCTAGCTGTCTACACTCACGCATAAAATGGCTCAAATCATCGTTCGCCATCCCACACATTGGACAGAAGAAAGGAGGACCAGTCTTTCCCCGACCTTTACCAATATAACTTCTCTTCTCACCAAACGGTAAACAATTTCCCCGAAAACTTAACAACAACCTTATTTCCTCCTTTTTTAGCCCCGCTTTGAAATAAACCTCCTCCCCCAAACTCTCTTTGACACTCGCATATAAATTCAGGGACCCGGAAGCCACCAAATCCACGTGCCAACTCTGAATTTCCTGATCCCGGAGGACCGTTTGAACTTCCCTACCAATCGAACCAACCTTAATAGACGGTACCCCTTACCTTCATTCCAATAACCTCCTATGCCACATTGATCCAGGATGCCCTTCACGCGCTCCGGCCAGGAATCCGACCTACCATCCCTCAATGCCTCTAGGTACGCCGCTTTGACCAACCGCGTACGAGGTAGGGCTATCAATTTTTCCCAGTACCTGACCATCTGGACCAATCTTAACGACTTTAACGGAAGAAGACCTAGATCCCCCTTGAGAACCTTACTATTCATAGTACTATGTAATCCTAATACTCTCTTAAAATATCTAAGCTGAATCCTTTCTAGTTGTGGACCTTCCATATAACCCCAAACTTCTGATCCGTAATGGAGACCAGGCAATATCTTAGACTGGAATAATTGTTTGTGGATCTTAAGGTTATGCATTTCCTTGATATCACTTCTCAAAATCATATTTACTAACCTATTTCCCTTTAACGAACAAAAATCAACATGCTTCCCGAACCTACCAAAACATGAAAACTTTACTCCTAAATAAATAAATTCTTCCTTTAATGCTATTTGCTTTCCTTCAAAATAAACATTATCGCCTGGATCTATCTTACCCCCCTTCCGAAAAACAATACACAACGTTTTATCTGGGTTAAGGGTTAGGCCTTTCAGTTTTAAATATTCCTCCACCAGAACTAGCAATCTCTGAAGATTCTCCCTAGATTCCGCCACCAAAGCAATATCGTCAGCGAACAATAGCATGCAAAGTTCTACAATATCTACCGAAACCAGCGGCGCTCCGCTATTCACCATAAACTTTTCAAAATCATTTATAAACAATGAAAATAGAATTGGTGAAATTGTACAACCTTGTTTTAACCCCAACCTTGAAGAAATAACATCTGATAATTTACCGGCCACCTTGACTACTAGCCTGACACAAGTATACATCTCTAGGATCAACAGGACAAATAAAGATGGAAGACCCATATTAATTAAAGACTCTCCCAACAACGTCCTATTTACATTAGCTGAGTAATTTCCCCACAGCTCGACGCTATCAACGATAGTTTGCCTTAGGGCTTCGGATCAAAACACCTATTTGGGACAAACAACCATTCGGTTTACGATCTGACCGCCTTGTATATTCGGTTTATGGCGATTCATCACTACTACTACTACACTTTGATAACACTCTACTTGAAGATTAAAAAAATTGCCTTTGATTCCAAAAGTCCTCTTCAGTCCTTCTCAAGTGGTACCGTAAATATCACCGCCAGATAGCTCTCTCGTTTTTGCTTCGTCTCGCGCGACGCTGCGACAAGACGGCAACTCTATTATCTTGTGCTTTGTATCGCGAGTGCGAGTCTTTCAGTCGACATTTACAACTTGTTGGGAGGTCGCACAAATTTTGAAAGAGAAGAAAGAGAGAAGAAGCGTATCTCTTTATTGCTTTAATCTTTAGACCAGTCACTGCAGTCGGTAAATTGTTTTAATTTTGATTTAGAAATCGTTGTATACGACTTTGAAATAGAGAAAAGAAGAGAGAGAGAAGAAGCGTATCTATTTACTGCTGTATTCCTTAGACCAATCACAAAAGTCAGTAAGTAGTAATCAATTTAGATTTAGAAAGCATAGTGTACTGGTATACTTCTGGAAAATAAGGGGTACACATACGTATGAGTACCCTTCACACCCCGAGGGCATGCCACTCCGTTTGAGCATGGGTATCGAAGAAGGGCCTAGTGTAGGAGACTTGCCCTTCCTTTCTTCGTTTTTCGTGGTGGCTTACGCGAAACGCACTAAGTCATTTCTTCCTTTAGCTCTTGCTGGTTTCCTGAAGAAGAAGAAGGCACCGGAACAGCTCATTGAAGCATCACAGACACATGTGAAGATAGTCGACTGTGTGCGCAAAGAATTCCTTGTAAGTATAGTAGTAATAATAATTTATTTTTTGGCCGCTTTACTGCAAATGGAGAAAAATAAGTGGAGTAAATTGGAACAAGCAAAGACACTCATATGTAGCCTAATAACATACTGTCTGAAGTTTCGTAACAGATAACACAAGGATGCGCGATTTCAACAGAAAACAATTAGGATGCTAGCTGTTATGATTTTGCATTGATTTTGCATTGATTTTGCATTGAAGCATATAAAAAGAGCCGAAATACAAAATATCTGCTGACTACTCTGTTTGTCATCATCACATTGGAAAACATAGCAGATGCCTTTTAGGTGGGTTTTCGGCTCTTCTTTGCAATTCTTTGTTATGCATAAGGTTGGCAAAAACAAAAGAGATGACATCCCAAGTTTTATGTGTTGAAACTGTGCATCCTTGCGCTCAACTACAAAACTGTAAGTAACAGTACAAACAAGTTAGACCGTGAAAAGGTCTTACTCCCAACCATAAATAGATAATTTTTCATTATGCTCCTTGAGTTTAGCAGCTACGTTTGTAACGTGTTTGTTGGGGCTAGACAATTTAGTCAGCTTGTATTTTGTTAAGACGATGTTTCGGCCCTCCTTCGCCATGGTCATATTCAGGCCGTAACGGCCGATGTTGGCCGTTAGACTGGAATAAGGGAATACTTAGTTTTGATTTCCAGCGCCTCCGGAAGCTCTGGCGATTTCTCAACGACCAAGCCTCCGCCCACGATGAACTTCAGATGGCGACACTGAGGCTTCGACTAAGACTACCCGGCGAGTCCCTACCCCCTCCTGCCAATCGCACAGCGGCAGTTATGAGAACTAGAGAAGACGGAAGGGAGGAAAGCAGAGCGAAAATTATGGAAACCATTCACATTATTGATGCTTATGAGGTACAGTCAAACGTTCTCTATGAGGAATAGGCTTTAGAGTTAGTATAGTTTATCACGTGTGTATTTTTTTTTTTTTTTATGTTTAGTATTATTTGGCCAGATTGTTTTTTGTAGCATTATACGTTGGGCCAAGTTGTTTGCATTTATTTCATTTTATACTCTCCGATCTTGGAGGTCAGTAAAATATTTGAATTTGAATTTGAATTTAAAGGATCTATATTACTGATTGAATCTGCGTCTCTAATCGTTCCATTCATTCTCATTCGCGAGATTCAGAACTTCGTTCACGCTAAAGGCAGTTCAATTGATTCTTGCGTTGTTCTTGTTCGGCGCTTTTCGAACCTATCAGTTGGAATCGACTAAAAAGAGGCACGGCATGTCGCAGGAGGCACGCGTAATAAAGAGATTAGCTAGTAGTAGAAGTAGACAAGAAAGTGTTAAGGACCCTTTTAGTTTTCTTGCCTCTTTTTAGTACTCATGCCTTCTACACTATCACGTGCCGTGCCGTGCCGTGCCTCTTTTTAGTCGATCCCATATCAGGCTCCCGCGCATGGCTTCCGAGGAATACCAGTAAGGCCTTTTGGCATTTTTTGTTAACTTTATACTTTACGCCCACGTGACTGCTTCTATGGCTGTTGCAGCTTTTGCATTAAGTGCCATATAGCGCTCGTAATGTCTGTCCGTCGGTCTGGTAGTCTGTTCACCTTTTGCTGGTTTGGGCACTTCCACATATGTAGGCTACGTATTCATCATCATCATTTTATTTATAACCCGTCACTGAACAAAACTGGGCGAGGCCCAGAAAAGACGGAGTAAAAAACAAGAAAAACGAAAGAGAAACAACGGAAAGGAAAAACATACATCGATAACTACGAACTCGGAACAAACAGAAATGACCAAAGATGGAATGACTCCTGACATTCAGTAGAAAAATCACTAATCGCTTCTCAATAACTCCCGCTGGGTTTACCAACCGATACTTTCTCTGCAGAAAAGAATTACTGAAAAGAATTAATTATTCTATCGTTTCTGACTTTAGGTTTATGAATCAGCTGTTTGAAGATGAATCTTATTCTTCTTCCTCTGCAGGTCGATATCCAGAAGAGTAAACTGGAGGCTGACCTCACTGTTGCTCGCAACAACTTGAAAAAGAAACTAGGGAAGCTTCTCTACCTGAAGTCTTTGCAGCAGGCAGGCTACGGAAAGCGGGGGGCCGTCAACCCCGACCCGTGCCCGATCTGCCAGGTCTCTCTTGGAAACAAGGTAATAAATTAAAGGTTCTAACAGTGATTACGTATATTCTCAAAAGTCTGATAATATTTCACACATGGATGCGCAGCCTTGTCTTACATTTTATGACGGATTCCGAAAATATGTGTGCCATGACCGTTTATTTTTGCTATGGCCCTTCCAGTAAAATAGCTTGGGTTTTAGAGATTGGGTGTAGTGGGTAAAGGCTCTGTACCCGAGGAGATGGCAGTCAACCACAAACCCATGATTTTTGGATACCCTGTGCCAAACCCTGGATACCTGTTGGTACTCCTGCCCCAGTAGAATTGATTTCTGAGCTTCACTCAAATCATCAGTACTTTATTGGGTTGTAGTATCTAACATTTTGCATAGGGTATTCAGCGTTAAGCACAGGGTATGCCAGACGGTAGACATACCCAGCGTTTGGCATAGGGTATCCAAAAATCAGGGGTATGGCAGGTTGTGTCATCTACTTTCTTGTACCCCTTACTCGTAACAAGTGCCATATGTGCGCGTAGCTCTTGTTGTTTTGTTTAGAAACAGAAACGAGATATTCAGGGATTTTATTGATCAGCTCGACGAACCACGTGTCCGCACTGCTTTTTTTTGGTATTGCTTTGGAATATATGATTTAGTTTGTTCTTTGCTGAGGACAGAAGCCGGAAGTGCAGCCGAAAAATCCGAAGTTAAATTCGTCCCTCGCTTAAGATCTAAGACGGATGATCAGCTGATAAAGAAAATCTCGTTTTTGTTTCTTTCGTTCTTGTATGGTCAGCTTTCCACAAACCTTATATTTGTATTATTTTTCTAGTGGTCAGTGCTTCTCTGTGGCCACGGCTACTGCATCGACTGCCTCCGCGCGCTGAAAGACCGGAACCCCCATTCTTTCTCCCCCAACCCCTCCTTAGCGTGCCCGTATTGCCGCCAGATGTGCTTCTACTCGGACATATCGTATGTCTACACTGGAGCTGTGGACGAAGGGACTAAAACTACCATCGAGGTCAAGGGGTCTCATTCGACGAAAGTTGAGGCTGCCGTGAGGGAGATGTTGGCGTTAAGTGAGAAGGAGCCAGAATCAAAGACGTTGATTTTTTCGACGGTTTGTGTTATTTTTTCTCTTCTTTTTCGCCTGAGTGCAGCACACTACAACCTAAACCAACTCTCCTTTTTTGGGTAGCTTGACCCCAGATGTTTTTGGGGTTTCCCATTGTTAAGATTAGATAGCCCAAAGTTTTGAGCCCCATCCTCTTTTTTAGGTTCTTGACAGTATTCATCGTCACTTTTAACTGTTTCCAGAGAGTTCCATAGGTCAGAGTTGGGGCACCCTTCATAAATCCTAAATAAGTGACCTGAGGCTGGGACAGGCTTTAGCGAATCAGGGAGAACAGACAAATCGAAACGCCTTTCATCCCAGCCATCCGTAATATTTTAAAGGAAATTGCAGCACAGGCACGCTCTTCTACGCGATCAGTTTCACAGGGATCTACTTTGTACAATCGGTTCCATTCGTAAAACCGGTATTTGACGGATTTTTGCTTTATCACCACCGAATCATTTCAAGACCCCCTCGTCTCCATCAGCTTGGTTCTTCGAAGCATTCCTCGAATTTTTCGTTGCGCCTGACGAAATCTGTTGAATGACCAGAAAGAAGGGAAAATTGTAGAACATTTGGGAAAGAAACAGTCTGTAGTGCTGCACTACATTTTTAAAACTTGGTTCTCTGATTTTAGTGGGAAGCAAACTTGACGATCATCAGCAAAGCTCTCTCAATGAACGGTATTGAGCATTGCTTCCTTGGCACTAACAAATTCCAGGAGAACCTTCATCGCTTCAAGGTTAGTAAACGACGTTTTAACACCATTAAGAGCGTGTTCCACCCTACTTACCGTAGCTACTACGCATGACGTCACGCATTTTGGCTTCTTGGCGTCTAGGCTGGAACGCATTTTTAAGTTTTCGGTAAAGTATCACTCCACGGCAGCTCCACGGGGTAATCCGGCCAGTCACGTTACAGAGATTCGTAGTTACCACGCTTACTACGCTCCCGAGCATGGTAAGCAAATAGTTACTATTAGTTAGTATTTCGAGAAGGTTGGAACGGTCAGCGTAGTAACTTTTCGTGAGGTTGGAACGGAATTAGTAACTAACAGTTAGTGTTGTTAGAAGGGTGGAACACGCTCTAAAGTTCAACTTAACCCTATTCTCTTGCCTTTTCTGAGAGTGTTAGAACCTTAAAAGCCACACGGCGAGAATGCGGATAGTTGAAGTCAATGAAAACATTTTGTATTGCTTATTATCACTGTGGGGTAGGTGCCGAAACTCCGGTCGTAAATGACCCAGTGCCTTCCCCCCAAAAAAAAACATAATAAAAAAATTAAAAATAATGTCAAGCCATCACTGTATACACAGTTCAGTTTAGTTCAGTTCATTTTTATTAAACTAAAAAAAATGAACAGATAAATTTCGACCCTACAAAGCTCCGTGTGCCTCCGTGTCCTCTTACATACGGTGACCACCAAAAATAAACAACAAATAAAGGAGTCTCTTTAATATTACAGCAAAACAACTTTAAAAAAAAAGCATCGGAAGTCCTCCAAGCCCACAACCTATATCTATTTTTTAACAGGTGAATAATGTAATACGTAAACAGTTGTAATTTAGTTGTCGAAACCATGTGCAACTTTAGGCTTAGTTTTGTTTTATATATTATATTTCGTACTCCTCAGTTTTGAGGGAAATAAATAAATAAAATAATAATAATAAAACAGCATACAGGTCAACACTCAAACAGTATAATGCTTCTAGCCGTTGTTTCGTCCATGCTGGAAAATCTTAAACAAAATGTATATTCGTCTCTTCAGTTATTCCGCAATGGATGCAAGTTGGATACTTAAATCAAATGAGAACAGTGGTTTGTCTCAGATCAGGCTGTAGGCTACTGTGTCAAACTGCATATATCCTTTTTCTTTCAGCATGACCCGAATGTGAAAGCTCTTCTTCTACCAGTGCATTCTGGTGCCAACGGTCTTAACCTGATTGAAGCAAATCATGTGTTCCTGTTTGAGCCAATCATAAACCCCGCCAGTGAACTTCAAGCTATAGGACGAGTTCATCGTATAGGACAAACCAGGTTAGCTAACAACTTGTTAATAAGACTCTACTAAGGAAAACGATATCTACGTAAAGATGGAAGGTTATACACGTTAAAGGACCCCTCTTGCTTATTCTACCTTTTATATTGTCCCTAGCTCCCTTGTGGGATAATAAGGTTCTGAAGTCCCCTCCTTTCACCATTGTTTCGTTTTATACCTACGACTTGCTAGCACTTTTTCGGTCGAGCCGAGTTTTGCCAGTCACGCACCCGAAAGCTTCAAGAAAACACTTTCACACATAAGAAGTGAAGTGATGTGTTTCATTTCGGAAGACATGGTAGACTATCAGGTCTATCTTCTGTTTTTGTACTTTAGTTGTTCTTGGTTTTCCCACCTTTTAACCACGGCGCGTTTAGTTTTCAAATATTTTCCGTCCATCTGCCGCGTCGGAGAGCGGGAAAGCTCGAGAGAGTCGACAAGCGCCAACTTTTCGGAAAACGATATTTCTGAGCCAGTTCATAGTGAAAAGATCATTTTTGGTAAGAGTTATGCTTTAAGCGAACTGTGAACTGCTTAGACGAACTGTTCATTTACCGTTTCAGTAGTAAACGGTCGAATTATACTGTTGACAAACCTTAGGTTTGTCCAGTCCGTGCCGCTGTTCTGTTAGTAATGTTCTTCACTGAAGACTGGGGAAGTGCAAACGAAATGTTCTTATTTTTACTTTTTGTTTTTTCTTTTCTTCTTTTCTCTTTTTTTCCTAGTTCAGTCTCTGCCTTGTGTCCTTGTGATCTTGTGTAAATGAATGAAAATTCATTCATATCCGAAATTGTATTTATCCCTCGTTTAACATACATGCCTTTGCTATTTCTACTGCATCCTGGCCGAAGATTGAAAATTAGTGTCTTTTTCTGTGTCTTTATGTGTTTTATTTATTTTCTTTCATTTACTCCGCTTTTTCGAAATGGCGGGTTACAAATAAATTACTTCCTTACTTACTTCAACATCTTACGAGGGATAATTAGCTAATAAAGAAAACCCACGAAGATCTCGTTTTTGTTTCTTTCATTGTGACTGGTCAGCTTGGCTTCGAAGTTCGAACCCTATATTAAGGTTGAAGACTTGCAGTACAAGCTTCTGACGCCATCTGTGTTTCTTTCAGGCAAACACTGGTCCACCGCTTTCTCGTCCGCGGTACAGTTGAAGAAAATATGCACAAGATGCTTTCAAAGCACTATAGTACAGTTGAAGAGACCAATCCGAACGAAAATCCGGTTACTATCGGAGAACTGTATGAACTTTTCCGGAAAAACAGTCAGGAGGGACAGGAGTGATCTCGGGTCCTGCGAAAATATTCGGTAGTTTTTTCGGAACACACAACATGTCTCTTCCTTTCAAGTGCCATGTTTGAGATAAATTTCTGGTATGACCCTGTTAAATCTTATGTTTCGTAAAAGATAACATTTAAAATGGGTCGTAGCAGATATGTTCCGAAAACATTGCACTTGTAAAAGACAGTATTCAAGAGTAACTACCATTTATATTTATTTTTGTGTATCATGAGTTCGACCTACACGAGTTCTAGCGTCCCAAGACAAACAGGCAAACAATTAAAACAATATAACGAAGAGAAATTAAGTTTTGATTCAGTATAAGAGATGCAATGTTTCACTGCCTGTATTAGAGCGTGACATACCAGCCCGCAAAGAGTGCGGTCACGCTAATTTGACATAAATAACGCTTCGACTGACCACGCTACGACGCTGTTTCGAATTTTCGGCCTCATTTACAGGCGTTTTTTCGTGCTCCCACTACCTCCCGCAAACACTTTGTGGCTCGAACAGGGAGTTTCCGCGTTCTTTTGTGCGGCCCACAAGCGTGTTTCCGCGACCAGTAAGATTTTTGTGGCTCGAATTTGACAAACAACTACCGAGGTGATGGTCGATTTTGTGGTTCGATTCCGGCGGGAAATTCAAATTTAGCAGCAAAATAATGTCAAAACAATAGAATAGACGTAAGACGTGTAGACGTAAAACTGAGGATCCTGTTCGCACAGAATGGTAAGGACGAAAGCCTAAAGCTCCATTTATTGAGATTCAATCGCGTTTCGCCGCCAAACACTCAGAAATGTGTGGCGCACAACTGTGTCACGACATCAAATGAAGCGAGGCCTCGCTCGATTCTACGCAGCGAAACATCGTATGCCGTATACGGAACCAAAAAACGTAAATTTCTCTTTGTTATTTTGTTTAAATTTCAAGATTCAAATGATTGAATATGAAACCTACCAGGTACCGAACGTTCTTTAAGCAGTGAGTAGCATAAGATGTGTAGAACAGAGCGTGATATTTTAAAATAAATGTTTTAATAATAGTGTTTAATCCCTTCGATTAGAGTTTAACCGAAAAGGGCTGAGATAGGAAAATCTAGTTACCCATCACTTATTCACTTAAAGAGGCTCTTGAAGACCTGATGAAAATGCGTTACTTCCTTGCTCCGCTATTCACGAGTAATCGATTTTCGTATAGTGTTTTTTCCTTGTCGGATTTGTGGTACCTCTATCCGCTTGTACCTGTGTTATACGCTTGATGAAAACGATTTACGAAATATAAGTGTTCACGCAGTGAGCTGCCTCCCGCAAGATGATCACTGGCCACTGAAAAGCCGCGTTTTAGGTAGGTTTTTATTTTTATCAAAAAATTGAAAATAAAATAAAATAACATGACTAATATCCTATTGCAGCAAAAAGAAAGTCCTAAGGATTTGTGCTGCAATTTATTAAAATTACTTGTATCTAATAAATAAATAACTAAACACAACAACTTACAATTATCCACCTAGCCTATGACTTAAATAACAGACAATTAAAAGTGAACATACACAACAAGAATCCTTAATATTTACTCCTTACCAGTTTCAGCCCCACCTCAACAACTGTGAAAAAAAGAGAAGAACAAAAAAGAAGAAAAAGACCACACACCCTTCAACACGTATTAATTAAGTGGAAAGTTTTCAGTTTCTTTCTAAACCCGTATAAAGTGGCAGACTCCCCGATGCTAGCCGTCAGATTATTCCAGACAGAAGGCCCCAGATTATGAAACATATAAGATAATCTAACTGTTTTTCTTTTTCCATGAATTAAAAGCTGTGCATTTCTGGTGTCGTAATTGTGGTGCTCCTGATTCATAGAAAAGTAATCATGGAAATAATCGGGGCATATGTGGTTCATGCTTTGAAACACAAAAAATGATGCCTGGTAACCACGAATCTGACCAACGTTCAGAACATTACGCTTAAGTATTAAGATTCAAATTTTCCGCGTCATAGTAGAATTTTGTGTTGTGAGGTCGTTCGTAGATATTCTGAATGTCATACTAGAGCAAATAGTGCAAAGTAAAAACAAATCCTTAACACAATCCAAATAATTCAGTATACAGTAAAATGATACAAAAATAAGTTGGCTTTATAGTGGAATTTCCTTGTCGGACTTGTGGTACCTCTATTCGCTTGTAACTGTGTTATACGCTTGGTGAAAACGATTTACAAAATATAAGTTTTCACACAGAAGGGCTACCTCCCGCATAATGATCACTAGCCACTGAAAAGCCGCGTCTGTATTAAGATTCAAATTTTCCGTGTCATAATAGAGTTTTGTGTTGTGAGGTATTTCCTAGAGATTCTGAACGTCATAACGTCAAAAAATCCTTTAACACAATCCAAATAGTTCATTGTATTCAGTAAAATGATACAAAAATAAGTTGGCTTTTCAGTTAAACTGCAACGAAGGAAAGCATCTTTAAAAGAACAGAACCTGCTGTTCTCGCCATAACCAAATGAGGGGCCCTCGGTCCTCGATAACTAGAAATGGCCCTACAAGCCACGGTAGAAGACGACTTCAGACAAGCCTCACTTACCGTTCCCCTCCTATGTGACTTATAGGAGGATGTGACTATACGAAGGATTGGATCTCGGATTGGATGACGAAATCGAAATTCATTCCCCGATGCGTATATTCGACTTCGACGCTTATCAGCTTGTGCCGTGGATTATTTACCAGGTGGGTTCTGATCTGGATAATTCAGAGTTTCAATGAATGTCATTTTCTGTGATTTCATTGCCTCGTACCGTTTTAGTCCCCTACATTTCTGTTCAAAAAGCCTAAAATTCCATTTATTGAGATTCAGTCGCGTTTCGCCGACAAACACTCAGAAATGTGTGGCACGTCACGACATCAAATGAAGCGAGGCCTCGTTCGATTCTACGCAGCGAAACATCTTATGCCGTGTACGGAACCAAAAAAACGTAAATTTCTCTTTGTTATATTGTTTAAATTTCAAGATTCAAATGATTGAATATGAAACCTACCAGGTACCGAACGTTCTTTAAGTAGTGAGTATTCTCATGCCCGTGTGTTGCCGGCGGACCTTGAAGCTTTCGGCGAAGTCTGCGCTCCTTGGCTTGCAAACCTGGTTTGGTCGAAAAAGCGCGAAAGTTGTATAGGTGCGAAATGAAACAATGACGAAGAGCTAAGGATACTTAAAAAGGTAGAATAAGTCTGAGGGGTTCTTTAAAGTTCAATCGCAAAGGGTTAAGACCCGACAGTCTAGTTACACGTTACATGTTCACTTAAATAGGCCTGAAAACCCGAGAACCTGTTTTCCATACTTGCGCTGCTGCACTGCTTTTATGCGTATCATGGCTCCTGCGTTTGCGAGAAGCTCCGTCGTAGGAACAAGACCAAAGGTTTCGATGGGATCTCAAAAAGTCAATATTTGATCCAGACAATTAGGTCTTGTCTTCGCCAGACTCCTTGAACATTTTTACAATTAAAATTCAGAAACAGATTAAGGCCAAATAGCTAATCATCTGAGAAAACCATGTTCAGATATGGATTCAGCATTGGTGTTTACCCCATAAGTCATATCTGTTTTGAAGAAAACTTCATGCCACTTCTGCCAATTTCCCGGTTTCAGCCGAATTCCGGAACTACTTGTCCGGCGAAAAAAAATCCAAGATACCAAAATATCTCATTTCCGGACATCCATATACAGAATCAGCCTCTCTTCTTACCCCTTAATCTGTCATCAAATCGAACTTTCGCTTTTAACAAATTTTCCGGTTTAGGCCGGATTCCGGGCGAACTAGTTGTCCGATGAGAAAATGGTTTTCACCATCGTATTCAGCATGTCTTCTTACCCCTAAATCGAAAATTTAATCAACTTCAGATGAAACTTTTACTTCTAACCAACTTTCCGGGTTTCACCGGATTCCGGACGAACTACTTGTTCGGCGAAAAAATGTTTTCACCATCGTGTTCAGCATGTCTTCTTACCCCTAAATCGACCATTTAATCAACTTCAAATAAAACTTTTACTTCTAACCAACTTTCCGGTTTTTGCCGGATTCCGGACGAACTACTTGTCCAGCGAGAAAATGGTTTTCGCTATCGTGCTCAGCATGCCTTCTTACCACATAATCGACTATCACATTAGCTGTTTAAAAATATTTTGTTTGTCCCTTAATTTGCGCCCCCCCCCCTCCCCCACCCCTAAATGTAGAGCTACATAGCCCATCTATGAACTTGACCTTACCCTTGACTCAATGAATCCTCACACCAAGTTTCATAAAAAATATCTCATTCCCTTCGAGAGTTATCGTGCTCACAGACAGACAGACAGACGGACATTTTTGCGATGTCATAGGTATCCCTCCACTTACGTTTTGGGATCCCAAAAACCGGTTATGTAAATGTTTCACTGTTTCTGCTAGAAGTCAACGGGGCCGGACAAAGGCTTGAAATAGTTAAAGGACCAGTCTTACCTATAATACTAGCGCAACCTACTTCCATAATCACTACATATGTTTCTAACCCGGAGACCCCAATTTCGTACGGTACATTCTAACCGCTCTGACAAAACCACGCTGACTTTCTCCCTTGCCGTGTTTTGCTACCTTCGATGTGTATCACGTTGCCTACGGTTGTCTGCGAGAAGTTTTTCCATCAGAAAAACCGGTTATGTAAATTGTTTCCTTGTTTTTGCTGTAAGTCAACGGGTCTCGGAAAAGGCTTAAAACAGCCGAAACCGTGGGTTATTCGTTGAAAGCACAGCCTAGTTTTAAAGTATTATAATATTTTAAAATACTGTAATTGAGTAGTAAATAGTGCCGAGGGGTCCTTTAAAGTATCCAGCTGTTTTAAAACAATGGATCATAAACAGCAAACAGGGGCGCAAAACAAAAAAAAAACGTACAAAGAATTGACTTTTTCGAAATCATTCTTCACAACGTCAGAACAAGGTTCTTATTCCAGTCTGCATTTGATTTGTATATTTCAGTATTGTAATTTGTAGACGTGGGAGGCTACTGGATCGAATGTCTTCATCCCATTATTCGTAATCATCTTTTCTTCCCCACCGGTAATTCCCTTGTTCGGAAGTGTGCCACCGATTCTAATGGAAGAATAAACTCCCCCCTTAGATGGAAGGATTACCTAGGATTTACGGAACAGCGAGGGCCACAATATGAGACATGGTAAAGAGTTGTACCGGTCAGAATATAGATGAAGCAACCTTGCCAGGTAAGAAAAGTTGGGACTTAAAATGGTGGAAAAGATTTCCCATGGCACTCAGATGGATTGCTTCAGTTGGGTTTACCTAGCAGCTTAGGCTGGTAGATTCCGAGGAGACCTCTTGCTCCCTCACCAAAGAACTACGGGCATGGTCCGAAACACGCCAGTGAACCTTCGGAAGAGCAAGAAACGTCACCCAAACGAACCCTCATGATTGTTTCAGATCATATGTAAACCAATCAACAATTCTTGTTGTCGCGACGTTTCAGGCTCTTCGCTGGGCACGCGGCGATTCTGCGTCGGCACGAAGAGTTGGTCATCAAGAGTGTTCCATGGTTCCGTCGGACAGTTTTTCATGGTCTGTCGGTCCCTACGTTTCGAGTGTCGGGGTCTTGGAAATCGATGTGCAGTGGGGCAAGTAAACGAGGTAGTATTGAGGGGAGACGGAAACAATATGTTTATTTAAAGAGGCATTTCCAGCCGTGAATAAATGAGCGAAGGAAAGGGGGCTGATGGGACAGAGAAGGAAAGTCCGAGTGTCGAAGCGAAGAAGACAGAAGTGGTCGTATGTCCTGCCGCTATGTAAGAACTGAAGAATCAAGGTGTAGAGTGTACGGTCGAATGTCACTGTTATAGGGTATGAGGCGGAAAGAGAGAGGACTATACGAGGGGCTACCTACTCTCCCTCACCTGCTGTACATCCTTTCCCGGGACCGGCCGAAACCAGCGGTACCTGCCATAAATTAGGCGATTCCCACTTCTAAACATGGTGATTTTAGTTCTAACACGTGACAACCGGTGCCGGCTGCTATCAGCAGGTGGCGGTACCGGCACTTGCTGTACATCCAGGGGTTGCCCAGAGTGGGCAACCCCTCGGGACTATAGAATCCTGGTCAGAAACAGTTGGGGCTCCTGCTCGAATTGCATGGGTATCTTAGCCGCATCAGAATGTAAACATCCTGACTGCTTTTAACTACATTCAAGCGCCCAAAAATGTGTCTCTCTCCCTTTCTTTCACCTATCTATGCTATCAGATTTGTTTGTACAAAATCATCACTAGAATCATCACTGTTTTTGTATTTCGAGGGGTTGACAACTTTGGTGTTATGGTACACAATGAAAATAATCGGGGAAAAACTAAGAGAAGGCAGGGACTTTCGGGTGTTAGACCACGGTCACTTCGGCGATCAGATGTTCCAGTGGGTTTCGGGTGTAAGCTACCCTCTATCTGTGCCGGATGCTTTAGAGGGGCTCCACCAAATAATGGTACTTAGAATCAGTAGCAAACTTGGTTGCCCGTCAAGGTTCCAAAGGACAAACGATGGAGCACAAGGGAAGACAAGCAAAAAAGGAAAGAAACAACTTGAACACAATATAACTAACACGCCAAGAATATAATAATTAAACAATAGAGACTTCCATTAGGGATTGACAGTCATCAAGTCCGTATCAAAGTCTGAGTGTCCAAGCGAAGAATACAGACCATTGGCCTATTATTTTGCCGCTTTGCAAGAACTGAAGGATCAAGGTACCGAATGAGACTACTGAAATCAAAACCTGAGATAAGCAATGTCAAAACAAAAAATTCGTCCGAATTGCGATAGCCAAAATGAAGCCAAAATCTAAATATATTTTTGATTTATTTCAGCCAGTAGGCTACCAAGGAAATTCTGGAAATATCGTAGCTCACCTCAACGAAAGTCATCAGTCCACAAAAAATCCCTCCCTTTTATTCTGTTAAAGCTTGTCATGATATCTATCTGGGTGACATAGGTTGTTACGCATTACATACCTGTTCCAGAACTTTTTTTTTATTGATTTACTTCGGCTAAAGCAATATGCATAATGATCGTTGATAGTCAGGTGAAGTTTTCTACAACAGTGATTGTAAATTACGTGGGTCATATTTATGGCACCAGCAAACATTTGTACAAAGAGCAAAACAGCAAAACTGATAACAAAAAGTACGAAACAGCTTATCATGGATAACTTTTCCAACGGTATTAAAAGTTAACAATGACTCCGTTTCCATATCAGGATCAGTCATCCTTCGTCATTAACACTGAAGAGACTGCGTTTCCAAGTACTAGAATCTTTAATGGGCAGAATCGGACTTTAGCCGTGACAAAGAACGATACTCCAATGTCGGAACGACACAGGGCCCTAGTTAAAAAGAAGCAATCTAGGGGTTTAGTAGCTAAGCCTCGTGATAAAAGCAAGATTTTAATTTAATGTGTAAGGCCGCCTTTTCTTATAAATTTCAAGGCCGCCTTTTTTATAAATTTCAAAATTTAGCGTCCGGCGTGATATATATATATTTAATTTGCCCGCTTACAAAAGGGAAAAAGCGGAATACAGAAAGAAAAAGAAAAGAAACTACAGAAAATATATACACGCAATAAACATAATACTAAAACCTATACCACGAATCGAGTTAGCATATGGTTTGCGCAAGCATTTAGAGTTTAGCTGAAAAACAAACTTATTTTTGTATAATTTAACTGAACACACTGCATTATTTTGCTTATGTTAAGGGATTTTTTTTTTACTATTTGCTCTAGAGCAACGTTCAGAATATGTACGGCCGTCCTCACAACTCAAAATTCTACTATGACGCGGAAAATTTGAATCTCAATATAAACGCGGCTTTTCAGTTCAGCTCATGGAAGGCATGAGCACTAATTTTTCCTTTATCGTTTTCATCAAGCATAAAACACTAGGTACAAGCGCATAGAGGTACGACAAATCCACTATATGAATATCGATTATTCGTGAATAGCGGAGCAATGAAATAACGTACTTTCATCGGGTCTTCGAGCCTCTTCAAGTGAATAAGTGATGGCCCTATCTCAGCCCTTTTCAGTTAAACTTTAAGGCTCTCGCTCGAGCACTTGTTTCGGTTCCATGTATTTTTTCGGTGGGGTTTATTCTTTTATGAACCCGCGACTTTGACTTCAGTTGTCGACGTCCCGTGGTTAGTGTCGGCAATTGAAGCGGAAAGTTTGGTTTTTTACTGAAAAATTACATCGAAATTACATGGCTGATGGCACTAGAGTCAGAATTAGGGAACTAGAAATTTCGAAAACTAAATTTATAGTCTCTGACGAAGATTTCCAAGATTTGAGAATTATAACAAAATAAACGAAGCATTTAAAAACAAAATTAGACATTTAAGACTTTTCAAATTTGACGCGAAGTTTGTTTGAACTAGGAAGACAAAAGTTTCGCCAGCCTGCATCTGACTTACCCCAACCCAGCCCCGGAAATAGAGCTCCACCCCCGAAATAAAAAAATTATCGTTTTTTATAGGCTTTAAACTATGTATTGTTTGTACTTTTTGGTCCGACCCGTGCGAAAAAAACCAAATAAATTCCTTGAACAGATCTGAGGGGGGGGGGAGTGGGGGCAAGGTATTTTTTGCCGATTGGCTGGTCAATTTTACCGACTGCGTTAAAAAAGGAAGAAATGATGAAATGATTAAGAAATGATCGACTGTTCTCACGAGAAGGCGCGACTCTATCTTTTTTGCTGACTGGCCGACAACATTTGGGGTGGGAGTTTGGGGGGTACGCTTTTGTAGGAAGTTAACAGGTTCGGGACCCCCTTTTTGGTAGTTTAGCAAAAAAAAAAACTGACTCTCATGTGATTTGTTTAATGTACTTTGACGCTAGAAAATAGATAAGTTGATTTGGAAATAAAATAGCCCCCTTCCAAGGTTCTGGACCTATAGGTAGCTGCCCAGTTTGCCGTTGCCACTTATTTTGGTAAAAAATTCAGGGTTGACGCTTTATCTTTTTGAACTTGGAAGACAAAAACATTGGCAGCTTGCAGAGTTACCCCCATCAGACTTACAAAATCATCCATCCCACAAACTTTGAATATTTCCACGGTATAATCCTTCCATACGCATCACTTGCTCGACTCAAGAGGCATCTTGATTGCGCCAGGGAACGCGTGCAGCTGTGACGTAATATTCAATCAGCCACTTGTCACGTGTCGTGACACGTTGACAGCTCATGACGAATTGATACACCCCGGCGAGCGATATCCGTTTCAAGGGTGATTACGGCGGGACATTTCAAAAGGGAGTCTTGCTCCTGCTTTGAATTAAGAGATAATTTGAGAAAAAAGATTTGGTGTCGCATTGAGATCCCTATGGTATCTGCGGGATACTGTGGTGCTGGAAATTGAGGCGTTTGAGGAGTGTTATAAGCATTCCCCGGGCTTAGAGGCTTAAACAAACTTCAAAACTCAGTCAACAGAGTTTATTTTCCATTTCCATTTATTATCTACAGGTCAGGGCCCCATTTTTAGTAATTTAGCCTCGAATTGAGCAAAACGAAAACTTTACTTTTATTTCTGTATTTATTTCACTTACAGAAAATAGACAAACAGTCTAAGAATCGAAATAAACAAGTTTCTATTTACGCTTGTTGCACAGACTCGAAGTTTAATCACTCTTTTTGGGGTAAATTTAAGTTGTTTTCGAATATAGCTTGAAGTAAAGTCATTGCTTTGCATTTTGCATCTTGACAAATATTTGGCGACCAAAAAATAAACTGTGAATCTGATACTAAAAAGAATTAGGGACTCAAGGACTATAGCCTAATATTAAACATCTTAAAGCACAACTCTTACAAGAAATGATCTTTTCACGGTGAAGGTCAGAAACGTCATTTTTCAAAAATACCATTACTTTCCACGAGAAATTTGCAATTTTTTTGTTAGCGCTTGTCGACTCTGGCCAGCCACCCTGTTCTCCGACGCGGCGACTGAGTGCAAATATTTGAAAAATGAACGTGCCGTGGTTAAAAAGCTGGAAAACTAATCAAAACAAAAGACGTTAAAAATAAAAGAAAAGATCCATTTTCTCCAAAATGAAAAACAACACTTTCAAGCTTCTCATATCTCGTTTTATGTGTGGAATAGTTGCCGATAGTTGCCAGCGGACGCTAAAGATTTCGGCAAAGTTTGCGTTGCATGACTCGGCAAGGCCGAAAAAAGCGCTAAAATTTCGTCGGCACAACACGAAACAATGAGAAGGGTGGGGATTTTAGAAGCTTATAATTCAATAAGGGAGCTAGGGGCAAGATGAAAAGCAGAATAAGCGAGAGGGATCCTTTAAGACCCGCTCCGTATAACGTATTCTAGTGCTTTTATTTATACATTCCTTTTTCCTTTTTTCATTACTCCATACTTAAGGTAACAAAATGATTGATTGAATGATGGGTCACTGATTAAAACAGCGGTCCGTGCACCACGAGAAGTCGAAATAAAAACTAAACCTCAGTACCTAAGTTTTAAAAAAGAACTCAAAACGGATAAATTTGCTAAGATATTCTTCAGCGATACTTTGGCCCTCTTGACAAGAGCCTCTTCAGCCGAAAATTTGAAGGCGAAATACTCCAGCCACAGCCTCTGTGAGGGTTAGTACAAGGGTGCTGATTTGTTTTCTTTCGGGGAATTCGAGCTGGAATCAAGGGTTGCCCACTCCCATTAGTGTACAGCAAGGGCACGGTGCCGCGGTGCGCTGCAGGCACCGGTTGCCACATGTTAGAACAGTAAATGCAGCATGTTTAGGACCAGGAATCGCCAGATTTATGGCCAGTACCGCTGGTTTCGGTCGGTGCTAGGAAAGGGTATACATCCGATGCCGCACTGTCAGAAGTTGCATAGCGGATATTAGAAGGATGCAACACAGACAGCACTTGGGATGTAATATCTGTTGTGATTTTGAAAACGCTATGCATAAATGTTATGCATATGCTAGTGACTTCGTCGTCCCGCATAGAAGTGGAACCAGGGCCGGCTTCCCTACTAGATTTTCAGGGCCTAATGTGTGGAACTCGCTTCCGGAGAGCATTCGGGCGGCTGAGCACCTGGGGCTATTTAAAAATAAATTGAAAAAGTATTTGTTAGGCCAAGGTTCATAGTTTTTCTATTTTCCTTATTATTTTCTTTTTTCTCATTATTATTATTAAATGAGTTGGTGATAGATTGGTTATTATTTCTTATTTTAGTGCTCTTTTCTGTTATGTTTTGTTTTTAGTTAATTACTAGTTAGGAAATGAGTTTTATGTACCCGCCCAATTGCAAGTGCTTTTTTTGTACCTTTCTTGGGGCGGGTACTGGCATCATAGTTAAATGTATTTTGGTCGTAAGAAATAGACTGAACTGAACTGAACTGAACTGAACAAGTATTTCCAGGAAGAACAGAAAAAGAATCTGATGACTTTTCCCATATCGACAGACGACAGAACGACAGACAAAAAAGTCAGCAGATGCTTTGTTGACCGTTTTTCGGCCGCTCATCCTAGTACTATCTTGTAAGAAACTTCTGACAGTAAGCGGAGTGGGCAAACCCTCGACGGGAATGAATCACCAGTATGCCCGTGGTGGGAACTGGAGCGACACAATCTCTACTAAACCCGATGAAGGAAGTTTTCTATTATGGTATGCAATTTTCTAAATTCTCTTTTGAAATATCGGATTATTTCAACACCACTTGGTCGAAGCCTAGGCTATATGTATAACTCCCGAAAAAAATCTGCCTACCCTTGTTCGGGCTTTTGTTAATGTGTGCTTTGTATTTCCAATACGTTCGCTGATATTTTCGAATTATGACTATTTATTTACCTTAATCTTGTGAACATACAAAGAATTCCAAGAAATATAGAAAACACGAGAAGTAAATCTACTTCTCTGACGGTCAAAGAACTTTTAAACAATCGTCAAACTCTGTCTCTTTCCCCTCTTTGCAATTCCAGAGGCTTAAACTTGATCCAGGTGTCTCTCCCATAAATCCACCTAATATCAAACAATGTAATCCCCTTTTCTAAGAGCTTTCTAACTCCTCCCATTGGCCGAAAATCTCCTTGCCTCACCCCTATTATAATGACGTGACCGCGCACGCCGTTGTTATTGGTAGATGCAGGTTGCAGGCGGAGCACGGAAAGTTTGTGGGCAGGGCCTACTGGATCCTCTAATCCTAGTGGTTCTTTGTTGGGAATCCTAGTTGAGCTAACAAAACGATTCGCCCGCTCCATATTTTCCCGTGATGTATTACTAGAGGCAGTAGTCTTTGGATTATAGTTAAGACCGGTTCTTTCCTAGTGTTTTCTAGGCGCTGAGCTGGGCTTTGGCCAAGGGATTTGTGTGATTACGAGAAGGGATTTTCAGTCCGACGGAATGGAAGGGCTTATGTCTCGGCCAATGAATAGCGACATGTGCCTCCAGGATTTGGACCACCATACAACCCTGGATACATCACACTTGAACAGTCACCTTTATCATAGTAATTCGAGCTATTTGTTTTCCCTACCGCACCAGCAACATGGAGTGGATGAGCTTGCCAAGTTAGAAAATGCAACGGTGCAGAGGCAGAAGAGTCTGGAGAGTACGGCGCAGCCGGTGCAGCACCATGTGGTGCAGCCCAGTCAGAAGATCAAGAGGGGTGAGTTAGTTTTCTTTAAGTATGACCTCAAACGTCGAACGACAATATCGCGTATGATTTCTCTTCCTTCCTATTGTTTAATGAAGAGGTCTCGAACCCTTTCTTTTTAATAGCAGCTGCTATTCGCCTGTTATCGTCACTGCGACTCGAGGTCTCTCACATTCTTTTTGCAAGTCACTGGGGCAATGACACGCTCCTGAGTTTTATATCAGGCATATATCAGTGTGTAAACAGTTTATCATTTACGAACGTTTCATCCGATTTCTCTTAAATGTTCATCATGTTTATAGAATAGTTGTATTTGATCCGAATTGTTGGTTGGACCCTTGCCCCCCCCCCCCGCCCCTATACTTGAAACTCCGAATCGTAAGATTTTGAGCGAACAAGTATTCAAATTAAAATATTTTCAGACGGCTCGTGTTTGGGGGAACAGTCCTCTATCCGGTCATACATATTTGAGTCATCGATCCGGTCCCAAAATTACTGGTAGTAAAGATTTAGTGTTTCCCATTATGTCTGCAATTCCAGCAAATTCATGTGAATCGCTACCAAACTTACTGTTTTCACCGGATTCCGGACGGAATAACAATCCTGATCGCAGTCCTCTTACCTCGCGTTAATTTTTACGGGCTGTAATTGAATTACCGGTCTGATAAGAAAATTAGAGGTAGCAAAGATGCAATATGTCCTCTCCCGACTATATTTGCAATTACAACAGAGAGATGTGAATCGTTGCCAAACTTAAAGCTTTCGCCGGATTTCCGGATTCCGGACAGGATAGTACACCTCGCGTCAATTTTTTGGGTATATCTATATCTCCATAATATCTCCTCGCTATATCTCCAAATCCAGTAAAAAAAAGTTAAGCTATATCAAATTTCCTGTTTTCATCGGATTACCGGCGGGATAATGTACATCTATGCAATTTCTGCAAGCTTTAGTTATCTGGTGAGAAAATAACCAGATTCAAAGATATACTCTTTCCGCTATCTCTTCAAATCCAGTAAAGAAATGTGTAGCTATACCAAATTTCTTGTTTTCATGAGATTCCGAGCTCCATAGTAGGCTACATACCGCTTCATTTTTGGCGGCAAAAGCTTTTACTTTGAGTTTGACGTCTAAATGGAAATTACACAAGGGACTTGTTAACCCTAACAAATAAACTAGAAATAATTTTTGATTGAACAATAGATGTAATTATTAGAATAGGAGAACTGGAATAGAGAATAGAAATGTAGTAGATGTTGGAGAACTAAGTTTTAAGTGAAGAACTTCCAGGACTTCATCACACGGCTGAGATAACGAGGTAGACAATCCAGGGCCCTGATGGCAGAACTTTATGAGGAAACAGCAAAAAGACTAAGCTGCAGATCGGCAGGGGCGCACCACCTGAGCAGCATTTTTGTATTTAACAAGAGCTCGAAGCTCATATGGCACTTCCATTGCTGGGTCAGATGGAAGTGAGGGTCAAAAGTATTCTTTTAATTTTTCGGTTAAGATGCGCCAAACTTGCAAGGCTGGGTCAGAGGATGGAAGTGATGGTCAAATTTTTTTTTCACTTTTCACTTTCACCCCCGATGCAAAAAGGATCATGTACTCATGGCGATCGTGAAAAAATAAATTTTGCTTAAAAGTATTTTTTTTATTTTGCGGTTAAGATGAGTTCTTTAAGGAATGGTCGGATCGGCGAAGTGACGATGTCTAACCAAATGATGTCAAGTTTCTATTGCTCCAGCAAAGTTTTATTGCCCTAGCACATCTGGAGGTACCTTAGCTCACGATCACCGGAATTCCGGACACCCCCCTACAACCCCCCCCCCTCGGTACCCGAATCCGGTCCGATTCTGTCACTGATGCATCTAGGACTTGTGCCTGTACTTCCCACCAAGCTTCATCCTGATCGCTCCACTCTATGCGTGTCACAAGATTTCCGGTTCTCCCCTCCGATCCCCCCCCTTCGAGTTCATCGGATCCGGTCCGGACTTGAAATGGGACATCTGAGACATGAGATCTTTCAAGATATCAAGTTTCATTAAGATCCGATAACCCGTTCGAAAGTTATGTATGCCACTAATTTCCGGATTCCGCCGTCTCCCCCTCCCCCCACGATGATCGGATCGGGCGAGTGACTGTTTCCAAGTTAATCTGTTCGGGTCCCTGATATTCCCGCCAAGTTTTATCGTCCTAGCCCACCTGGAAGTACATAAACTATGGATCGCCGGAATTCCGCCCCCCCCCCCTCGAACTCCCCCCACAGTGTCCGAATCCGGTCCAGTTCTGTCAGTTGTTTATCTAGAGCTTGTGCTTGTTTTTCCAACCACGTTTCATCCGATCGCTCCACTCTGAGAGTTTCACACGATTTCCGGTTCCCCCCTCCAAATCCGCCCAGATTCATCGGATCCGTCCCGGACTTGATATGAGACATCTGAGACACGAGGTCTTTCCAGATATCAATTTTCATTAAGATCCGATCACCCATTCGAAAGTTATGCATGCCCCTATTTTCTGGATTCCGCCACCTCCCCCTCTCTCCACGATGGTCGGATAGGTCAAGTGACTATTACGGGTTCCTAATATGCCTGCCAAGTTTCATCGTCCTAGAACTTCTGGAAGTACCCTAACTCGAGAAGAAAGGACTGACAGACCGACCTACCGACGGACCGACCGACCGACCGATCGACCGAAAAGTGATCGGTATATGGCACTTGAGCGGAGCTGCAAGTGCCATAAAAATAAAGCGAATAGGAATAAGGTACGACAGTCTAGTTACACACAACTTTTGTACTTACATGAAGACCCAATCGAGGGGTTGCCCACACCCCGGCACCTGCTTTACATCCTTTCGCGGCACCAGCCGAAACCAGCGGTGCTGGCCATAAATTAGGCGATTCCGCTTCTAAAATTGCTGATTGTAACGTTTTAACCCGTGGCAACCGGTGCCGGCACTAGACGGGCACCGTGGCACCGGACGAGCACCGCGGCACCTGGCACTTGAGAGTGGAAAACGGCCCGGACTCGATGAAAATGCGTTACTTCGTTGCTCTGCTATTCAAATAATCAATTTTCATCGAATGAACTTTATCTTCCCAGTTCCTGGTACCTTTATGCTTGAAATGTTTAGCCACTACAACGGTAAAGGATTGCCGAAAATAAGTATTCTTGGGTTACTAGCCGGCTTCTTCCGGAGCGGCCTTACAATCTGAAATTGAACTTCGCTTCTTGAACAGCATTGCAAAGGCGTGAAAGTGTAAGCTTTAGTTGAATTTAAATTCTCCGCGTCATGGTGAACTTTTTCTTGTCGGGACGCCGGCAGTGGATATTCTGAACGTCATTACGTGAACCCTAGGTGAAAAATAAAAATAAAACTTGGCAGAGTAAAAATAATTCAGCGTATTCAAATTCAAGGAATAAAAACAAGCTAGCCTCGAAGATAGCGTTACGATACGAAAAATGGGGGAGAAACCATTATCAGTCGATCGAAACGATTATCTTAAGACTACTCCATTTTCTCTATAAAACTCTCGCACCAGAGGGCATTACTTATGACTCGACTTATGAACAGCAGTAAACAATCTTAAGCCTTTAAAGCACGCTTATCAATGTTTATGTTCCAAGATCCAAAACTATTTGGATACTGTAGAATAGTATCTGCTGTTTTAAGCTTTTTCCCAGGCCCATTGACTTCCAGCAAAAACTTGGCAAATAGTCAGATAATCGATTTTACGCATCAGTAGACATGATACGTGAACACTCGTTGGGAGCATAATGCGCTTGGAAAATGGTGAACTTTGGCAACTGCAAAGATTAGTGAGGTGAGGTTAGCGGGTTTAGAATGTAACATATGAAGTTTGGGTTTCCGGTTTTAAGCATTAATAAATGCTATTACGGAAGAAGGTTGCATTGGTAAGATGCAACCTACAATGCCACCTAAAACTAAAATTTGTGTTTCGATAAATTACCAAAAACGGGGCCCGGAAAATTGCCTATGGGCTTGTGATCTCGATGTCCGGGCCTGGTGTCTACTACCCCTTTCACCTTTGCCCACATAAACTTCCTTTGAAGGGGGGCAGTGACATCCCAATTAACCCAGAACATCTTGTAACACGAGGCAGCCATCCATTTAAATGTGGTATAATCTTTCTAGCAGATTTGCAGCTAGCAAATGGTGATGCAATAAATTCTGTCGCGTGGTGAAGATCTCAAAGACGCAATGACGGGTAACGGGGAAATCTGAGAGGGTTGGGAGGGAGGAAGTGTCAAGGTTGGGACCCAGGGTGTAATTCGTCATTAGGGGTTTTCTGTTTCCTCCGACCGGAAAAACTTCAATCTTGAAGGGGAACAAAATGTTTATTTTGCGACGATGTTTTTCACTTTTCACATTCAGACCAAAATAAATTAATGAGTTCGCTTTTTTCTTGGTTTGGTTCCATCTTTTAACTTTTTATGCAGCCATTGGCTGTGGGCAGGTCCGTATCTAGGAATTTATGGGGGGGGGCTGCCCAAGGGTCGGAAAAAAAGTCCAAAAAAGACAGACCAGAGGTTAAAGCCTATAAAAATGATTATTTTTGTTTATTTCGGAGGGGAGGGGGTCGACAGTCTAGTTACGAATCATTTATTCACTAAATAGGCCTTAAAACTCCTTATAAAAACGCGTTACTCCGTTTGTCCGCTATCTACAGTTAATCGATTTCATCAAATGAACTTATTATTTCGGATTTGTGATACCTCTGTGCACCTGTCTCTCTATGCTTGAAATATTCAGCAACTACAAAGGTAAGCCATTGGCGAAAAATAAACTAAAATGGCAGATTCCGTGCAAGACATCATTTTCCTACTCATTTTCCGTGGCTTTTCTCACACTGGTGAGTCAAAATATTTCAGTGTATTCAAAGCTTAGGTGTAAAAATAAGCTGCCTTTTCACTTAAACCTCATGTGGTCTGAAGTGCAAAACTTCTGCCATTTCACGAGTACTCAATGATCTAGTCAGCCCCGAGGCGTAGGCCATGTAATTTGGATAAATTCACATGGTAATAATCTTGATCTAGTGTGCCCAGCCCAATTCCGGAATTATCGTAATCTTCATAATTCCGAAATCCCTCATTGATCCCCGATGGTTTAGACTTAACCCCCCTAAATCCTCTGGTAGCCCCCAACTATCTTTATTACTTGCTTGGTTGGTACCAAAATAAAACATGACATTTACGACCGACATATGATCATTAAAGGGGTACGGTATTGAACCCCTAATAAAATGGTGCGAAAATAGGAGAATAGTTCATCCTGTAGTAAAACCGTCCTAAAATTGATCTTGTTACTTTTGCTTGTTTTGTTTCGGGCAGGGTAAAGGTAGACAAATTGCAGGATCCTGACGAACCTAAAAGTACCGAGAGCAATTAGCGAAGATTTAGTTGTCGTCTCAGTAAGCTAATTGACTAGTGCTGACAGCTGGATCGTTTTTCGGCAAGTTAAGGACAACTTGCCGCTAATGTCCAATGAACTAGATGGATCAGGCCAACAGTGGCCTATCTGGTACGAGATGCGCAATTTATTTAACATCTTAACTTAACATCAGTATTGCGGAATAATTTAGTTCTGAGTAGAATTTCGCAGACACTTAAAAGAATTAATGGTAGGCTAGTGTCAGTCCTGAATGGTGGTATAAGACGGTGTTGACGAAGCTAATTTCTAAAGTTTTACCTATTTACTTCTTAATAACTTAACTGTATATAATACATAATAACGATTGATCACCTCATACTTTAATTTGCAATCCCACCCTCTGATCTTGTTAAGGTATTACATTAAACTGGATCCTATTTGTATCTGCTCGAATGGACACTTTCGGATCTGTGTCTTTTTTCCAAGATTTCCAATTTCCTATTGAAATTTTACCCAACCCGATTATTAGTGTTGTATTTGCCGTGTTTGGCTCTGTTCGAGGCGGACCAGACTCCCGCTTGTTGCATACCGTTATACAAGTTGTTTCGTGTTTCTCATCAAAGCTAAAACAGCCGGGACCAGTTTGCACGTTGGGAGATACAAGGAAGCCATGCATGTTAGAATATTGGAAGAAAAAAAAGTTTCTACTGCCACACCTATGTGCTTCAAGTGTTACCCTTGTAGTATGCGAGATATTAATTAATATAAGATTTGAAGCAAAGCTGACCGTTCACGTTGAAAGAAATAAAAAAAGATTTTCATGAGTTTTATTCATCAGCTAGTTATCCCTCTAAGATATTAAACGACGAAAAAAGAAAATCCGGATATTTCAGTTGCAGTTCCGGCAACTGAATTATCTTAATTATTTCAATGAGAAAAATAAGAAGGCAAGACTGTCTAAAACGTCTCTAGTATTATGACAATGTCGTCTTTCGGAATAGTAAGTGTAAAGTTATAATTGTACGTGACATCTAAAGTTCCATAAAAGTGAAATATTTCGTGGGACGCATTTTCAAATTATACCACATCCATCCCTGATCCATTAATCGTGCTTCCTGTCACTCTTCAGTTCTCGCTTTGACTTGCCATATCAAAACTACAATCAAAATTCCCCAACCCCTTACTGCTCATACTTTAACGACCCCCTGTTTATGCCTCTCGCAGCATGTTGGGTGCTTAAAATTGAAAAATTGGCTTCAAAATCACCCACTCCTGGATTAGGCCTCGTTCGGGGGTCCCCTGACCTATTGTGTCGCATGCCAAGCCGCTAAACAGTTTGGACCAATCCGGGTGTTGCTAATGGTGGGAGACCAGTCGATATAAAAGGGTTGCTGTTGTGTGAGCTTTTGTGAGGGACAGCCGGTTTTCGGAAATGCGGTACCATTACCGTCCTCTTCCCCTATGTAGTCCTGAAATTCCTGAAGGTCTATGGCGACCTGTAAAGCTAGAGTAGACTCTAAGAAAGAAGTCTCTTCTATTTAGCCCCTGCGGATAACTGGTATTCATCAAATCCTCCCTCTGCATATTCTCTTGTTCAAAAATATCACAGTTGGTAGCTTCGGAAATATATTTATCCTTGTACTTTTCCGGTTTGGCCCCTACCCATCTTTTCGTTTAGCTGCTGGCGAAGTCCACTATCGCCCGGAATCCGGCTGTTCAGCACGATTCGGTATCAGGATCCCAAAGCCTCCCTGTACACATTATCTATTTGGGGAACCAGCAACGTCTGGTAGTTGTGGAAATATACCCATCCTTGTTCGTTCCCTGTTTGAAGCTTTACCATCTGTTTATTGACAGTCTATTCAACAGTTCCAGAACCTTTGTTTTATTTTGAAATTCGTAAACCATATTTTTTTAGACCTACTTCGTGACCGATCATTTTAGAATTGCTATTGCCAGTTTACGAGGCAGTTTAAGGTACCGGTCGGACATCTGGCCGGTTTGGAAATGTATCCAGTTAAAATCCTGAAATAATTGAATGTGCCGAGTACTGTGTTGATAATGATCAATTTTCTGTACCAATTTAGTGTTAAGAATAAAAAAAAAAACGACTGAACCATAGAACTGCATCATCCGTGTTCGTTCCCGACTTGGGGCTTGCCCATCTGTGTATTTACAGTTTTATTTATCGGGACTAAATTACCGTCGAAATTACCCAGGATTAAATTAATAGTACACTAATCTTTTGCTTATTTTGAAATTCGCAGACGATGTCGACGTTGTTTTTCCAAAAGGTGATAAGTGACCTTTTCCTCGAAATTGAGTTATTGTTGTGTCCTACGTATCTCGGTCTCAGTTTCTTGAGAACGGACTCGTCATCAATCATTTTAGAATTCCGTTTGCTAGTATGCGATACCGGCCAGAATCCGGTGATCCATCACTTTTCCGGTATCAGAGTGTTCCATTCTCTACTTTGAAAACCCGCAACATCTGTAGTTTTGGAAACATATCCATCCGTGTTCGTTCCCGATTTAGGGCTTGCCCATCTGTTTATTTACCCCTTAACCAATTAATAGTTCCGATTGTCTCTTGTTAATGGTGTTACATTGTGGGCAGGTGCCTTCTGCCGATATCGATACGATCTCGATTACTCTAATCACGGTAATCGATTATTCTTAGTAATGAACTGCCGTATGTCATCGCATATAAATCTGGTAGTTGTGGGATTAATCTGGTACGATGCAAATTGCGGGATAGGAAATCCAATCCAGAAAAGCCATTTTATTCGGCAGTCTCACAGTGAACTGTTAGTATATTTTCAGTGCAAACGAAGTAACAGAGGTAATGAAAAATTGCTACAATAGCAAGAGCTAAATAATAGGCAACACTAATCAAACAAATATACGCACAAAAATAGGTAATAACATGTACAAAACATTAACAACAACATACACAAACATAATAAGAAGAGAAAAAAAAATGAAAGAAGGAACCGATCGGGCAAAACAAGAATGTATAAAGGACGAAAAACCTGAAATTTTACTGACTGCGATGACTAGGGATGCCAACGAGTGGAACCAATACATACCACGTTGAATCCCTTTAGCTACCCTCTACCCCGGGTCATTAGCAGGAGCGATAAGAATCCTCGGAGACCAACTGTGTAATCCTGATGAGACGAAGGGAATCCTTATGAGAGCTGGGATAGAGCCGACTGTCCTTGACCCATGTTCATTGTCACCGAGTGACAGGTACCTCGATAACGTACTTGCTGAACCCGGGTCATAATTTTTCGCTGGAAAAAGTTCAGATTGCTTCTTCTTTTGTATTTATTATATTTTATTGTATCAACAAGGGTCCTATAATCTTCAATAACAAAAACAAAAAGGAACAACAGCACACTCAAAAACAATACGCAAACCCGAGAAAAATTGCAAAACAGCAACTTTCCCCACGAAAACGTAATTGGGAGCGTCAGTGTGGCCCAGCCAGGACAACCAGCAACGGGTTCTGAGGCTCAAGAATCCGCTTCTCCAGAGAAAGAGCAGAAAAGCGCCAGTTTCGGGAGAAGAGGGAAGGCTTTCACCAACGAACGACGCACTGCAGTTCCACTCGAACCCCTGCAACCAACGAAAAGAGTCATTTTATAGGACGCGAAAGCTGTGTTTCGCGCCAAACCCTAATTTTGGTAACAAGTGTCACACAGTAAAACAGCAAAATAACACTTGAGAGTAGCGCCAAGACCTATTCTTTCCATGCTTTTCAAACGGGCCATACTGGTAGTGCCGCCCACTACACTTACGCCATTTAAAGGGAGACGAACTTGCGGGTTTAGAAATCTCTAGTAAAGCAAAGGTGCGGTCTGCAAACACCAAGGAAACAATGGGGGCTGTATCATTTTTTGCTATGTTTACAATATGAAGTTACCGGAGCCAGCGCTGGTGAACGACCGATTGAGTTTCAGTAGGGATGTTCACTATCGCTAGTGGTGCAAGTGTCGCTGTTATTCGAGTGTGTGTCACTTTTTTCAAGTCTTGGCGCTACTCTCTAGTGTTATTTTGCTCTGCACAGTAAACCCCTTCTGTAACCTCCTGTTAAAGTAGCGAATAGTATACTTTTATTCTAGAACATGCAAGTGAATCTAGCAAGCATTGTTCGGGGAGCAACAAAGATGTCCTTCCCGTTGACAGCAGTTCGACGACACCGTCAGCCGATGACGATAAAGACGGGCGAAAAAAACGACAGCGACGCCAGCGGACGCATTTTACGTCACAACAGCTACAGGTAACCCTTATCTATGTCTAACGCTGAAACCCATTTCTCCACTGGTAAATCCCGACCGAATTCCGGTCGGACTATCTGTGCAGGGCAGGCAGCATGTTTTGTTTCGCCCGATATGATGCCTGTAATTTCGTTATATTTAAAGTCTAACTGAAAAGGGCTGAGTTAGGACAGTCTAGTCACTCATCGCTTATTCATTTAATCGGGCCTGAAGGCCCGATGAAAATGCGTTGCCTCGTTGCTCCTCTATTCACGAATAATCGATTTTTGTATAGTGGACTTCCCCTGTCGGATTATTGGTGCGTCTATGCGCCTGTACCTGTGTCGAATGGTTGACGAAAGCGATTTACGAAAAATAAGTGTTCACGCAATGAGTAGTGTTCACCAAAGATGAACCACTGAAATCCATGGCACTTGATCCAGAGACTGTAATTCAGTGTATTCAATTAAAGAAAATAATTTTCATTTACACGCAATCCTCATACACGAACCCAAGATGAAAACTACAAGAACCCAAGATGAAAAAAAAACTAAAAAATCCCTTAATAAAGTCAAAATAAATCAGTGTATTCAGATCCCAGGTATAAAATAAGCTGGCTTTTCAGTTAAACTTTAAGTTTGTTGTGATTTGTTTTTAAGCCCACATAGGCATGAACGATGGGGTAACAACAAAAATAAATAAACTTATCTAATAAAGAAAAGGAAATTTTTGATCTCCCGATATTTGTCTAATGATATTTATGATCTAAATAATATAAATATCATTACTGGGCTCATTAGTGAGTTGGGATGGAGGGAGTAAAGAAAAAGTGAAGGAAATGGTAATATGGCAAATGTGTTATCGTTGATTTAAGTTATGTAATCCCGCACAGGACACGGTTGTCCCCAGGTCCGAATCCAGAAATTTATTTAGGGGCGGGGGGTCTTCCCCGGGTCGAACCTAATCCATACAAACAAGACCAAAGGTTTCGATGGGATCGCAAAAATAACATTTGATCTAGGCAATTAGGTCTTGTAGATACTTGTTCTTCGACAGAAACATTTTTACTATTAAAATTTTGAAACAGATTAAGGTCAATGGTAATCATCTGAGAAGACCAAGTTCAGATATGGATTCAGCATGTGTGTTTACCCTATAGCCTACGTCGTATCTACTTTAACGAAACTGATCAAAACTTCCTTCCTTGGGCGACTTCGGCCAAATTTCCGGTTTCAGCCGGATTCCGGGCAAACTAGTTGTCTGGCAAAAAACTCAAGCTCAAAAACCCCTACAACTTCAGATAGACTTTTACTTTTTACAAATTGTCCGGTTTCAGCCAGATTCCGAGCGACTATACGTCCGGTGAGAAGATGATTGTCATATTCGTATTCAGCATGTCAATACAAAAATACAAAATAAAACTTTTACTTTAAACAGATTTTCCGGTTTTGGCTGGAGTCCAGCCGCACTAATTGTCCGGCGAGAAAATAGTTTTGATATTCGGACTCGGCACATCTCTTTACCCCTAAATCGAACCTCTAATCAACTTCAGATTCAACTTTTGCTTATTCACAAATTTTCCGTTTTTTGCCGGATTCCGAGTGAACTACTTGTCCGGAGGGAAAATAAGGTTCAAATTCGGATTCAGCATGTCTCCTTACCCCTGAATCGACTATTTCATTAGCCTTTAACAATATTTCTTTATTTATACCTTAATTTCAAACTCCGGGGGGGGGGGGGGACCCCCTACCCCCCCCCCCCCCCCTCTCTTGATACGGCCCTGGTTGTGTTTTTCGTGGGAGCGTTATGTCTGTTATTTTGTTGGATGAATAATACACATAATACATATAGAACTGAATTGAACTTTACTAATCGTTTTTTTAACTGCATCTTTTCTAGGAGTTGGAAGCTACCTTTTCAAGAAATCGATACCCCGACATGAGTACACGGGAAGAAATCGCGTTATGGACAAATCTAACCGAACCGCGAGTGAGGGTAAGTATTCAGCCAATGCCTGAATGAAAATTATTTATGTTTTTCGAGTTAGGAAAAAATGTGGTTAAGGTATCGCTTCTCCTTCTACAAAACAGTGTCAACCTGCAATTAAACTACATCACTGGAAAGGACTTACATTCGCCTTTTCTGAATAATTATTAGGCAAGTTGGTGTTTTGGCTATAACAGACCCACCCCTTTCGGGGAATCTTATGAGGATTATCTTTTAAATGATTCTGTGACAACTTTTTTTTTAAACCAACCTCGAAGAACATAACCTCGAGACTGGCCTAGAAAAATTCAAAAAGGGATTTCTGCGCAGTCCTTTCTAGGTCATTCATATTTTGCTTCTTGACAGTTAAGACTGCAAAGGAACTTTCTTAAAGTAAAGCCATTCATTGTAATTTTTGCAACATTTGCTGATTTTTGCTCAGTTGCTTTCGCACCCTCAAACGGCAAAACTGTGGCGTTATTGCAGCGGTTTTGCATTACTTTCATTACCATCCTTCAAAGTATCCCGACAGAAGAAACACAACATTCAGAAATAAACCACAGACGAAATACAACAAATATGATTTCGTTCTTTATGTCAAAATAACCCTGAAACAATATTAGCTGATATGCAGCAAAACCAAGGCAATCAGATATTTAGAGAAATTTTCAAGGAAGCATACCTTTATATTGCCCAAGGTTAATACCACAACGTACTTCTTATTCCGACGTTCAGTAGTTTCGAGCATTAGCGGAAAAGTCTGCGGGAAAAAAATGCTCTAAAACTCACATAAAAGTGTCCGTATTCCTTATTATAATTTTCAGCAGTTTGACCATAAGTGATGTAATCATGTTCTTCGGGGAAAACATGTCCCAAAACACCCATAAAAGTGTCCGACTCATCATTACTTTTCACCCCACATCAGTATTCCCACCTATGGCTTGTTTGTGCCACCAGATTGTTATGCATACGTAATGCCCTCTAGGGAGGGCGAATTTTCTGTCCCATTTACCCTGAAACCGATCATCTTAGGACCAAAACTAATTGGAGAATCTCAAGGGTGTGTTTTCTAACGGAGGGTGCAGATATATTTACATTTGCGGCGTGGAGTTGGAAATATTACTTCTTTTTTGTAATGAGTTGCGCGGAGGGGGGCCGAAAATGTGTTGTTTTTTGTTGAATTATGTCCCATGCTGAAATTTCGAGGATGTGGTTGGGGTTTAAAATGACGCCCAATTGTATCCCATGGATTTTTTTGTGTTTCGAAACAACAAAACTTATTTTTGTGGTGACTGAAGCGACTTATCTTTCTAAAAGGATGATCTGGCGAACTCCAGACACTAAAAGAAGGCACGTTAGAGCATTTGTCCTGCCTCTTTTTCGAGCGAAAAAGCACTAGAACTAAAAGAAGGCACGCCAACCACTGTTTCTAAAGAAAAGGCGTGTTAGAACACGAGTCATGCCCCTTTTTTCACGCGAACGTGCTCAAGAACGAAAAGAAGGCATGCCTCCTAAGAATAGGCATCCCAGAACTTGGGTCCTAAAAGAAGGCATAGACGGTGCGTGCGATCCTGGTGCAAGTCTGCCTTCTTTCTCTTGTCTGCCTTCCGTTCCTGAGGCGTTACTACCCAAAATGTTTGGGGGGGGGGGGGCAAGGTATTTACCGACTGTCTGGTCATTTTGCTGACTGTTCTTGCGGGAAAAACGACTTGTTTTCAAGAAAAAACCGACATTTTGCCGAAAAATTGACCGATTTTACTGAAAAACCGATTGTTTTTAAAAAGAAAATTATCGTTCTGATGAAAAATCGACCGGTTTTCAGAAAAACCGACTGTTTTTACGAAAAAGCGCAGCGCTTCTTACCAAAACAGTTTATTTTTTACCGACTGGCCGACAACATGGGGGGGGGGACGTCTCCCCCCCCCTATACGTGACGCCTCTGCTCGTGCCTCCTGCACCACGCCGTGCCGTGACTCTTTTTAGCCGATCCCTCGTTTTCGTTGTTATAAACCCGATGTGGTGTTTTAGTTTGGTCCAAAACGACGACCTTTTCTCTAGATTTGTGGGTTTCGAAACGTCCAATCGGACGAGAAGGGACACTACAAGGATTCCACTCCTTTAAGGTAGGTGTCGGTCTACGATGAGAGAAAAGATTTCAAAAGATAGTTTAAAGAGAATAATAACTTTGGAAGTTATAGATGCGGAATCCGCTCTTTTGAAGAGTAAAGAAAGAATTCAATGTTCTTTTTTTTATTGTTATTCCAATGTTATTTTTTAACTATTTAGTCTTATCCTTATTTGAATTTTTTTGTGACTGAAGCGACTCATTTAACTAAAATATTCATCTGGCAAATTGCTGCCTAGGTAACTAGGTAACCGTATAGGGGTCGCCGCCTCAGAAGGGGCCATGGTCAGGCGCCGAAGTGCTACTTATATTGTGTAAAATTTATAATTTGTACTTGCCTACTTCACCTTCATCAGATCTGAGTCTGCTTGTCTATTTTCTAAAGTCACAGTAGGCCTACGTTAAATAAAATTTACTATACAATATGTATTTATCTAGGTATTTCTAGTCGTTATTTAAAAAGTTTTATTTTCATGATTCAAACTGTCCATTTCACGAAGCCAATGAACGTTTACTGATCGGACGGTGTGTATTCTAACAAAAGATACCAGAAATATCTACATAATTTGTATGCAGTTGCTACTTTAAATACTCAGTACCAGCAAGCATGCAAATCAAACAAAAGTGAATTTTTGCATTCAAACCATTAAAGTTTAACTGAAAAGCCAACTTATTTTTGCATCATTTCCCTGAATGCACAGCATTATTTGGATTGTGTTAAGGGATTTTTCATTCTTCACTATTTGCTCCATTATGATGGTCAGAATATATCCGGCCGTCATCACAACGCAAACTCTACTATGACGCGGAAAATTTGAATCTCAATAAAAACGCGGCTTCTCAGTGGCCAGTGACCAGCCTGTGGAACGTAGCTCTTTGTGCGTGAACACGTTTTTTCGCAAGTCGCTTTCAACAAGCGTAGAACGCAGGTACAAGCGCATAGAGGTACCACAAACCGGACAGGTAAATACCACTATATGAAACTGATTATTCGTAAATAGCGGAGGATAGCGGAGGATAGCGAAACTGATTATTCGTAAATAGCGGAATTTATTGACAAGTTACGTGACCTGACAGACAAATGCCCAGTTATGGGCCATAGTGTGATATGTGATTTAGATTTGTACATATTATTCAGTTTAAATATTATAACTTTAGTGTATATATTGTTGACTTAAAATCAACTAGTCGGTTTACCGCCGTTTCAAGTTTTTTAATGAATAAACTAAATTGGAATTGGAAAATTGGAATTGGAACGAAGTAATACATTTTCATCGAGTTTTCAAGCCTCTTTGAGTGAATACGGGATCGCTGACTAGATTGTCCTATATCAGCCCTTTTCGGTTAAACTTCAAAGTCGACAAGCGCAGGTACCAATCTCCTCAAACTGCCCTCGGCAGGTGTGCGATGCGTGGTTCGGGGCAAACAATCCGACGCTTCACGTGCTTTTCCTTAGATTTCTGTAGGTACCTATCTGAAGCTGGCATGACCAGAAGACGCGGAAATTACTCTGAGATTTGCAGTACGGGGCATGCACAGTATGGTGTATTCCCAGGCCTGGTGACACTGTACTCTCAATAACTGTCATATTTATTTTCTGTTTCTTTATTCATCCCTCAGCCGATCCATCACGTTTAATTGACCACAAGAGGGCATTGATTAACCTGACCCGCGGTGGTTGGTCACGTGGCCCTGTTGCCTGCTTGATGGAGTAGATTTCCTTATTGGACAGTAATGAAAAAGCGTGGACAGTTTTCTCTACGGTTGGTTATTGATTGGTGGGGGATGGGGGGGGGGGGGGAATTTGGGACGGATTTTATGTTTGAAAGCCAGACACACAAAAGCTACCAGCACTTGAATCTGTTTTTGTATTGTGTTGTTTAAAAAAAAAAAAAATGGCGGGTCAGAGATAAATTACTTACTTAATTACTTGCCTAATAGAAAAATGGGGAAAAATTCAGGCCCAGCATTTGGGTTGGGTTGGGGGTAGATGCTAGTTCTAGAGTAGGCCTCGGAGTATTGGGGAGTAATGAGAAAACATGGACAATTTTCCCTGTGGTTGTTTACTGATAAGGGGGGGGGGAGGGAGAGTTTGGGACGTATTTGTGTTCAAGTATTGCCTCAGACCTAGCTCAGTCGAATCATGACTGGTTGTGGTAAACGGACCCTTGCTAGAAAGGGCCAAACTAACAAAAGGAATAAAAATCACTAAGAAGTAAAATATCATATATTAAATAATAATATAATAATCATGTAAAATATAGTAATAAAAATGGTATGATAAGTGTAATATAACATACAATATACGAATAGGAATTATAAACGAAACATAATATATCAATCTAAATCATATAATAAATTAGAAATAACAAATTTAAGTTTTTTAATGACCGCTTGTGACCCTTACACACGATATCGACAGTCACGGAAACTAGTGAAAAGAGGTTAGCACTTCCGCTAAGGAATCCATCTTTAATTTTCCCTTTGTGCGTGCCGAGGGGTTTCCCACTCTCGATTTTAGTATACAGCAAGTGCCCGGTGCTGCGGTGCCCTGCTGGTGCCGGTGCCGTCTGACACCAACCGGCACCAGTTGCCACTAGTTAGAACATTCAAATCAACATTTTTAGAAGCGGACTCGCTTACTTTATGGCCGGTGCCGGGAAAGGGTGTACAGCAGGTGCAGTGGAGTGGACAACCCCTCTGTGCATGCCCTAAATCAGATTTATTTACTTCAAAGTTAAAAGTAAGTTCTCTAAATTCCTTCTTGGTTTCCCTATTTCTGCGAGTAACTCTTTCCTAACTTCTAATTTTAAAGTGAAGAATAACCTTTGGAAACTTTGAGCAGTAAAATAAAAAACTTCCATAAAAAGGCTGACAACATTCTTGTTCATCACAATCTTTTTCCTTTTTTCACAAAAAAAAGCTCCCTGATGAGTTTGTTTATTTTGATCTTTGTTTTTTCCTTTGTATTTCATTGCGGATGTAATAGACTAATTTGTTTTTAACGGTCAGCTGTTTATTTGCATGTAAGTGTGTGAGTTTGATTGATATGTTGTTGTTTCTTTTTATACATTACTCTTCAGTTTTGAAGGATTAAAATAAATAATAATAACAAAGTATACTAAATAACCTCTACAGATCGCCAGATGGAACAGAAATAGTCATCGTCTTCGGCGATCCGGGATTACGGACCCCTTGCTTACCGGGATTCGCAGTTGCGTCTTTGACTTATCAACATTCGTCTCACCCGGGGAAAACTATTATTTTTCGATGTAATGCCTGATGTATGATATTTATTGTGATGCATTTTCCTTTAACTCTTTTTCCCTTATATCTCATCTTTCTGTTTGCTGTTATGATGGATAATAAAGTTCATTCATTCATTAACTTTCCCTTGATCTTCCGTTTGCTCAGACACCTAATGAGTCTGCTGATTCGGGCAACTCTATTTGCTTTTTCCATCAATATACGAATTTTCACACCATTTACCCCCAATCTATTTGCAGTCTCCCGTCATCCCAACTGACTTTTATTCATGAAATAAATACCATATTTATTCAAGTACAAAATGAGCTTCATGATTTTATTGTCCCCTCGGAGAGGTAGGCGATGGTCCCCCGAAAATGAACTGTCACCGGGTTTTGTTCCGACCATAAAACACCGAACCCCCGTCCATTGTGCGGGAAAAACAGGGGGCTAATAAAAACCAAAACTAATGAGCTTTTCAGATCCTGTACCATGTGCCAGTTATCATTAACAGACTAATGTGATCTTTGTTTGAGGGAGACTTCAGTGCCGCTAAATATGTGGCGCTGAGTTTTATGTTAATTTGGTCTGGTGAAAGGTTTATAAAAATCATTCTCACGCCTTTGTTATGTCTGTCAGTTTTAAAATGGTTCTTTCCCCTGGTACCCGTCGGTCAATCTAGCAATATCGATCAATCAGTCAATCAATTTATTTACTTCTGATATCACACATGGCCAATAAATATATACAATTATTTCAGCCATTCGGCGACTCGGGGCAATAGCACAGTCAGCGGAAATGACGATAGAAATGCTCGACCGACATTTTGCGGTTATCGTGGTATCTGGCCAGTGATCGTGGTATCTGCTATTATATAAAATATAAAAAGTCATCTCACTTTCATCATTACCAACAATAGAGCGTTGGATTTTGTAAAATTGGTGGGAAAGAAGCTTGGAACTTAGTGATGTGACTGGATATCAGTTTTCTTTTGGGATGACTTCGAAAAGCGAAATTTCCGCAATTGTCGTTTTTGCAGAGCAACCGTGGTATCAGATACCACGGTAACTGCAAAAACGACTAATTGCAGATCCAGTTACCGTGGTATCTGCAAAAACGCAACTAACGTTTCTTTCCTTTCTAGGTTTGGTTCAAAAACAGGAGGGCTAAGTGGCGTAAGCGTGAACGCAACGCCATGAACGCCGCCGTTGCCGCCGCCGACTATAAAGCCGCCTCCTTCGGCTCACATCAGTTCAGTGCTATTCATTCTTTCCACGAAGATTCATTATATGCAGCAACGTACCCTCCGACAGGGTACAACAGCTGGGCTGCCAAGGTATATTTTTTTGTCAGAATATACTTATTTTCATCTCACTTGGCGCCAAACAGAAAAGTCAGCTGGGACTTCTTATAGCGATATATCGCAGCGGTTCATCTTTTTAGCGTGAGCCCGAAGTGGATCCTTGATTCCCAAGATTCAGCTTGGTGTAAAGGAATAGCCTACTCACATATTTTAAGATGCTGTCGTCGGAATCACAAACAAAAGTAGTTTTATTGTTATTATATTTATATGATATGGTTTCGAGGGTGGGGATTAGGCTAGGTCTTGAGTAGGGGTCGCTGGGACCGTGTGGATAGCGTGATTTTCTTCTGGAGACCGGCGGGCCTGACCTTAGTTTCCACTCTCAGAACCAATAAGCAAACGAGGGGTAGGGGTGTCCTAGGTAGCCTAGGGCTCAGCAGGGCGTAATTTCGTCAAAATCCTGGGGGGGGGGGGTGGTTGGCAAAGTTGGAGCCGATTTTCCCAAATCAAGTGAAAATTAGCAGTTTTATTTCAAGAAGAAAAGCGTAATAAAAACAAAGAAACAAAGAGATATTTTACGAATCGACCAAGGCGAAACAACGCTTCTTCAAATTTTCGAAACTGTCCACTGCGCGATTGACGTCAAGCTCCTTCGCTTTTTCAGGTTGGGCACCAATGACCAGAAGATCGGTCGTTTGACATAGACGTGTTTAACCTGCATAGCGCATGCATATCGCTATAAAAGTTTCAAGGCTTCCGTGTTTCAATCTTACCATAAAGACAAAGGTATACTAAAGAAAACCGATCTGTTTCTGTGGATGCTTGAATTCTGTAGGCCTATCTTAGTTTCGAAGACGCTAAATTTCAGCTCTGGGGGCAAGCATCAAGCTGAGGGGGGGCAAACTGGGGTCTGGGGGTTGCCCCCAGTTCCCCCCCCCCAGACCCCATAGCAAATCACGCCCCTGGGGCTCAGACGCACTCTTCTCTTTCTCTCCGAAGGAAATAAATGCATACTTCTCAGTTATATACAAAAAGTATCCTTTCAACAAGATGGTAAGTTGAAGATGGCTACCGGAAAAGTGATGATGCTGATGACGGATCAGCATCATTCAGGTAACGAACTAGGTCGCAATGACGATAAAAGACATACGCCATCTACCAGCAATAACCTGAATGTATTGCCTAGATCGCATATGTGTTTACACCTTGGTTGGGAATGACAACGAAATACTCTATATGACTAAGTCCAAAACACGCCAGTGATCCTCAGGAAGAAGGAGTAAGCGTCTCCGTAACGACTCAAACTCAACGATTCAAATCCTGTGACAAACAATATTGGGAGCAGCTGTGACACCACTTCCGCCTTTCTTCCGCTAGGTACCCGGAGAGGCCGGAGATTTTGCATCGGCAACATATATATATTTGGATGTATCCGTCCGTCTTTCTGTGACCCCGATAACTCTATGAGCATATGATTGACTTCCTGTGATGGAATTTGGGCTTTCGGCACTATTACCATCAAAAATGAGAAGTTTTAAATTGTACTTGTGGCTCGAGTGGTTAAGGAAGGAATTGGAAACGTAGGGGCAAGGTTTTCCGGTGAAATGGATTAGAAGGTTGTCATAAGGGTGCAAGGACAGGTTCAATCAGAAATGATATTGATTCTTGCCTCCGAAAGACAGTTGATCCGAAATCCGGTCAGAACCTGAGATTACGGAGAAACCGGTCGCCGGATAAATGATTATTCGTCGGTTGGTAGGAGAATAGAAATACCATGCTAGATGCATGTCTGTGTGTATTCAAAATGCCAAGGCCCTTGTTCAGAAATTTCCTGCCTGAAATCTACCCAGATGAAGTGAGACAGACTTCGACCCGATTTCAGGTTTATTTTTTCCATGGATCGACCGGATTTGCTGGGACGATTTCGACGGGAATTTCGGTGATCCGAGTAGGAAACTAACCTGAAATCGGATCGAAATCTGTTTCACTTTGTCTGTGTCGATTTGATGCGGGAACTTTCCGTACTGGCCATAGTAGAAAAAATACGAAAAATACAAACGGCATTACAAACTGTAAGCCATGTTTGTCTGTGGAGCAGGCCGACCCTGGGGGACATATCTAAAGTTTTAATATATTATTACAACTTTAACTTTCCGTTAATCCCTTTAATTCCCCTAACCTAAACTCACATACATGCTCCGAACGCTTACACTCTCCATCCACTCAACTCGAGGGGGTGCTCACTCCCCAAATAGATGTTATAGCTAGCTGGTTCTGTTTTCTAGGCTTAGGTAACGCTTAGACATGAAGTGTTGTTGTTGCAGGTGGCGAACCCTCTCGGTGGCGGCCCGAAGTCTTTTCCCTGGACGACAATCAACCCTATGAATGTCCCTTCACTATCTAGTCAAAGTGGCTTAGGGTCCATTGGGTGCTTCGGAGGGGCATCGACAGCCGCAGCAGTACAACAGGTAGGTTCACCTTTTATCTACGCAACGTCCCATGTTTTTTCCGGTCGCTATTTACGATTTTCAAGGGGTTGTGGACTCTGGGGTGGGTGCTCATACCTTAATGGCGTCTGGATCCCAAGAAATCGTGCCAACCGAGGTGTCAACGTTAAAAGCGGCAAAAGTGCAACGCTTCTGTTGCTGCTTAGAACAATTTTTTGTTCTGTAATTCCCCCCTCACTCCACTTGTAAAATCTACAACAAGATTGTTTTTCTTTTTGTATTGTCAAACTCTAGTATGAGGGTTAGAATTTTTGTATTCTGTAATGCCCAGTACTCGAGCTCGCCTCCCAATTGGGGCAGTGAAATTAATTTCGAAGGATTATTCACTCCGAAAATGGTTGTACACCAATTGCCCAGCGCCCACAGAGGCTGTACAATGGTGCCCAGAGACTGAGTAACCCCTCGGATGATTTTACTTACTTTGAGTTCGGAAATAAACTGAAACATTTGGCACCGACTGAAATTCCGCTTTGCACCGATCGGGCCCAATAGCTATTACGACCAATAGTTCGCCTTTGACTAGACGAAAATGAACCTGTTTATCTGACGGAGAAGAGCGAGAGAGCTCCCCACCCCTAGAATAAAACATTTCGTAACGTGCATTCTACATCTGAAGTAGCTGAAACGGAAGATAAAATTTTCTGTTATCTTCGTAATTTATGGCTTTTTAGTTTGTTCAGGTTACTTATTACTAGCAAGGCTCACTGTAACTAGGTGAATTCTGTTCCATGAAATCGACAAGACTGTTTTATTACAAGGTTTCATATTGCTTTGGTTCTTTCAGTCAAGTTCTTACAAAAAAGAAAAATTACTTCTCGCAAACAAATGGTCTTGATGGTGTTGAACCATCGCATCACAGAAGCTCGTGCCTTTCCGTAAACTATTCACTATTCACTGTCTGTGTTCAAATTTTTTACAATAGTTGAATACTTTAAAAATATTAACTTACTTTTAACAGGTTACCAACGGCTTTGGATGTTTTAAGCCTTTCTCCAGGTCCGTTGACTTCTAGCAAAAACAGAGAAAAAAATCCAGAAAAAATGGAAAACTATTTTTTTCTGGAGACTGGGCTTCTCTCAAGCAATCAGGGGTAGTCATATGTCGCATCAAAAGTACCGAACTTGGAAAGTTTAAAAACTCGGTTTCGTGTCGTTAGGGGGTTTAGCTTTAGGCTACCATATGAAATTTGGGGGTCGGAGTTTTAGAATGTATCAACATCAGCTATAAAACAAAAATGATGTCACGGGCGCTTTAATTAATCCCTGTCCTTTCAGGCTATGCACTCCTCGCATCAACCTCCTACCTGCCACTACGGCACCACCAACCCTTACGCCATGTCAATGTACCGTGACGCATGCGCACCACAGATGAACGCAATGGCGCAATTTGGCGCCTCCAACTTCCTCCGAGGCACCAAAGTGACGTCACCAACACCAAAGCTGACACCAAATAGCCAATCAGGCTCGAGACAAATGCAAGGCTTGGCGCCCTGCCAGTATTCGGAAACGGAAAGACCGAATGTGTGATTTCCGTGATTTCACAATCTTGTGAAGAACTGTAGTGAAACCCACCGATGATTTGTGATTCGTGACCCGTCGGAACAACAGGGTATGACGCTTGCTACCTAAGAAGGGCAAGAACCCCACCCCTCTCAGTGCCAGCAGGTCCATATCGGGAAAAGGCTAAAAGTCATGGAGCCCGGCCGGACGCACAGACTTTTGAACACCTGGAGATACCAGCCGACCGCTGGTATTAATCACAAGGGCCTTCCACTAGCACTTAGTTTTCTCGGTGATTTTCTTCCCCCCTTATAACTTTCTTTGATTCTCACTAGATGGCGCGCATCTGCTACGACAAGCATGCAGCGCTTTACTTTGGACATGCATGAAATTGATTGGATCTTATAATAATGATAATAATGACTCTATTTCCTTAATCACGTATTTATAAAGGGCAAGTCGTCAAATAAGACATTAATTTATTTATTCTCCCCAAAAATGGTTAAACGAATCAAAATAAAGCATGAATGAAGATACAACCTTGCGGCTAGGTCTGTATGTGTGTGAGGGGGGGGGGGGGGGTAGGGGCAATCAGGTCGTACCTTATCAAGGGTAGTTTGTTTTGTCTCGTATTTGGTCAGGTCTGGTCCGGAGTTTCAAAATCTACTAAAATGGTTCTGCGATGATCAGATGCTAAACATTAGTTTCTAAAGTTCATCGTCAGCTGATAAACTTATGAAGAAACTTATTGAGAGCAAAATAAAAAATTACTTCATTCTTCCATCTGACTATAAGGTGCCCATCAGCGCCACTAAAAGTTGAACAGAAGTGACCCTAAACAAACGGGAAAGAAGATGGCTCTGTAGAGGATAACAAGTGGAAAGCTCTTATCAATAATTTGCCTTATTCAGAGCCCCAAGCGGATTAGTCTCTGTTTTTCTCCCTCGCCACATTACCAACATCCATCAGACAGAGATAGTGCATAATTAAATGAACTGCAAAGAGAGGCTTTCACTTTCTAAATTGAAGGGTAGTGTAAAACTCCGATTGGGAGGGTCGCACCTGTCTTCTGTGTAAGGAATATAATTAAACCAGGGACCCATAACCTGTGATGACTCGCCATTCAGGGGGCTTGTCATTTCCTATGCTTCTGTGTTGCTATGTTGCCCGAGCCTCACCTAGTTTCCAAAAATTCCGCTTGGGTCGAATCGGCGTTCTTGCTCAGATAGACAAAATTTGTTGGGACTATTCAGCATGCCACCAGGTACCTAAGCTAGGACAAAAGATCCAGGATACTTTTCCCTTACAGAGAAATATTCCTAGTTCAGCACAACAGCTGCGAAAATTTTGTCTATGTGGAGAGTCGCGTATTTTATCCCCGTGGGTATTTCTCGAACTATCTGACGCTCGGTCAAGAGCGCATCGAAATCTCTTATTGACAAGCCCCCTGAATGGCGAGTCATTACAGGAAATTTATGGGTCCCTGATTAAACACATATCCTAGCAGCGATTTAGTTAAACACTGATGATGTTGATGGTCATTTGGGGACTAACGGCCCTAACAGGAACTAAACCGAATGGTGACCCGATGAAAAATTTGTAGCCTGCGTAGTTGTATGATAGTTGTACGAAAAAGTTGCATGTGATACTATGTAGTAGCAAAGAATACTATCATTTAATGTGCCTCAGACTGGTCCAGTCTTATGTAGTAGTATCCAGTAGCATCCTGTCTTGTCATAGTAGCATCCAGTCTTGCTAATAGTAGCATGCAGTAGTATGCAGTAACACGGTAGCCTTGTAGTAGAAGCATGTAGTAGCATCAGTTAGTACTGCATGCTACTTTTTCGTACAACTTCGTACTACTGTTTTGAGATAAATTTTTCATCAGGGACTCTGAACTGGAATATGAAGAATTTAAATACACTCTCAGAAGTTTCAAAACAGATAACACGAGGATGCGCGGTTTCAACAGATAATGCGTAACAGATAAAACTTCGGATGTTATCTGTTGTGTTTCAAAATGTTATGCATAATAAGCGTTACCATCAGGTAGAACCGAAAAACCGCCAAAAGTATATGCTGAGTTTTCCGACATCATGACGACAAGGAGTAAAGTTAGTAGATGCTATTTTGGCTCTTCCTAACAAACCTTGTTACGCATAACATTTCATGCATAACGGTTTTCAAACACAACAGATAAAATCCAAAGCGTTATCTGTGACGCATTGAGCGTGTTCCACCCTCGTACCAATAGTAACTGTTAGTTACCAAATCCGTTCTAACCTCACGAAAAGTTACTACGCTGACCGTTTCAGCCTTCTCGAAATAGTAACTATTTGCTTACCACGCGCGGGAGCGTAATAAGCGTAGTAACTACGGATCTCTGTCACGTGATAGGTCGGATTCGTCAGTGGCATGATATTCTACTTAAAAATAGAAAAATCGTTCCAGCCTTGACGACAGAAAGGAAGAATTTGTGACGTCATGCGTAGTAACGACGGTAAGTAGGATGGAACATGCTCATTATCTGTTGAAACCGCGCATCCACGTGTTAACTGTTATGAAACTTCTGACAGCGTATGAACAGCTTATCGCGGGCCCTTGTTATTGACTAGACACGCTTATGAGAGCTGTTAATCAAATTCCGAAGCTCCTTTTGTCTCAGGCTCTCCTGGGGAGTTAACAGCAGACAAAGCCGAACTTTTCTTTTACTCATTGCTTTCAAAAGTTCGGACAGTAGAGGCTTGCTTCTTTGTACGTTAATTAACTTTGAAAAGTGCAGTTTTGGACTAGATAGTAAAATGAAGGCCCCGAACCCCATTTAATCAGTCTAATTCAGTTTTTTGGGGACAGTGCTCGAACGTTCGGGTATACCTCACTATATGCACCGTTTGGCTGAATGCACTGTCAGAAGTTTCACAACAGTAATATAAGGATGCGCAGTTTCAACGGTTGGGATGATATCTGCTATGATTTTGTAAACGTTAGGCATTGAACGTTACGTTATGCATAACAAGCGTTGACAAGAAGAGCCGAAAAAGCATCTTCTGACTTTCCCGATATCATGATGATAAACAAAAAAATTATCAGATGTTTCGGCTCTTCTTGTGTGCATAACGCTCAGTGGGTAACGTTTGAAAAATCATAGCAGCCCATGTTGTAAGTGTAATCTTTTGGAGAGCGCATCCTTGGGTTATCTGTTATGAAACTTCTGGCAGTGTGGCACGGTAGTTGACTTTTGTCACAGCAAGTGGGTGAAAATGGCACTGTTCAAAGTTAACGAACGTTCAAAAAATCATACCTTTACTGTACAGTTCGATTTTAAGCTGAGTTCGGCGAAGCCGATGTATCTTGCTTCCCGTTATCACAGTTTGGTAATATTTAACACATGTGTGTGCATCCTTCTGTCAAAAGGTCATGTTGGATGCCGCGGGTGTTTCTGTTATGATCCTTTCTGGTGTTGTGCTTCGCGAAAAACAAGACCTAAAAGGGTCACGTAGAAGCATTCTCGGCATCCAACATAACGTGTACCACAAGGATGCTCAATGCTATCAGACTTCTGACAGTATGAGAAACGACTGAACTGATTGTACTTAACGTGTAAATAACTCTAGGTCAATGTATAACTTTGTACATGCGCTGGGGCATTATCCGTGTTTTTAGAGGACAAGAATCCATGCTCCCTCGTATACCCCTTCTCTAGTTTCCCAAATAGCTTGGGCTACTTTTCTACCACGTCATCTTAATATCCTTAAGTTTCACTAAGTATAGTTTCTTTCAAGGGCCAAGCAACGGTGCAGTAAACTGTACAAAAAATCTTGCAGTATTTGCTACTGGGATTAATCTTGTCTCTAAAAAGATAATCTTATCTCTAATTCGGAATAATCTTATCTCAGTAGAGATAAGATTCATCCCAGTAGCAAATACTGCGGTCAACATTAATCCTTACTCGGAGAAACTTTTTACAGTGTAGTGCAAGCTGTCACTCGCGTGGCTTCGGCTTCCCTGCCTGCTTGCCTGAAGCTTGTAGTTTAGCTTTAACTTAAAACTTCAGGCAAACATGGTTAGCCGTTTGAAGAGCGAGAGCTTGCGTTGCAAACCCAGGAGGCTACGCGAACCAAATGCTGTAGTTGTAACTTTCAAGAATGTGACACTGTGAATGATTTCTAAGTATTTTAGACAGTAGGCAAGTGGCAAGTGTAGGTTTGGTTTCTGTTGGCAAGGGATTGTGGCTGGATGGGAGAGGGGTGGACACGGGGTGTGCTGCTGAAACGTGTCGTATGAGGTTTCCGAGGTTTAAGAGTTCAAGTTATTAGCCGCGGCTTGTTTTGTGGTCGAACAGTGAATTAATGCTCGAGAAGCGATATTTTTTTAATCGATGTTAAATGTACCTTATGTTTTTGTTGTGATCGACTCAAATAAAGACGAAGTCCGAAATACATTCCGATATTTCCGTTCACAGCTATAGAAAAGTACCTAGTAAGGCCGACCACGAACTCCTGAAATAGTTTATATTGTTTATTTATTTCTTAACTTTTTAATTCAGCTTTCGCCGTAAGCTAACAAACAATTAACACAAAAACAACACTATGGTACAACATCAATGTGTCTCCAACAGGTTTATTAGTCAAGATAGTGTAAAAAGAACAATCAGTTCACGCATTGATGTTTTTTTCCCAAGAACTTTTTTCCCTGGCATCGCGCTGCACACCATTTTTAATAATTCAAAGTAAATTGTAAAATGCCAAATGTACAGAGTTAGAACAGTCTTAAGTAAAATATACACAAAGAGGAGAACTAGATTTTAGTGTTAACAACGTAAAAAGACTCATAGCTGGCCCGGACAAAACCGGAAACTAAATACTGAATCAATCACTTCCTAATCAAGTTGGTGTTGGCCTACCCACCCCCGGCACCTGCTGTACACCTTTCCAGGCACCGGCTGACACCGACCGAAACTGCGCTGGCACCGGTGGCGGAATTACACGAATCGTCTCTCAACTGCTTCTAGCATGCTGATTTGAATGCTCTAACCCGTGGTAACAGTTGCCGGCACCGGCCGAGTTGAATTGTAAGAAGACAAGCTGATTTTTATTTGTGGTTAATTTTCTCATCGGACATTGATCCTAGAAGGAATTAGATTGACAAGAAAGCTGACTATGGGGGCAAGAAATTGCATGCTTTCAGAGTCCGGCCTCTCATAGCCTTCGCGGTAAGTAACCCCTTCTTTTTTCCACTTTTCTTTTAAAGGTCAATTGACTGAGTTGACAATCAGCTTCTTAAAGTCAGAGCACCTCATTAACGTTAGCAGAGCACACATGTCCAATTATTTACGTTTCTAGCTCGTTTTCTGAAGAAAGCTTAATTGGTTTGGCTCCAGCGGTAATAGACAAAGGGCAGGAACACACCTGTTCTCAATTTGTTAAGTGAAAGCTTCTCATTTCTGTTCATTAACTTGTCGATCTCTGCACTACCTCTTTGTAATGGATGCTGATAATGGGAAGAGGAAGGGACAAACAGAGACTAATCCGCTTGGAGCACTGAACTGATAAAGCCCAGTATGAATCATTACAGATTGGTACGAGAGTGGCAACCTTGGTTGCTTTTGGGTGGAGGAACACAGCCTTGATATCCGTATTTGAGGGTTAAATCCGAGTCAAAGACAGCCGACAGTAACAAGTCTCGGGACGACACACTTCCTGAAATGAACCTATTCATTCCTTCCAAAAAAAATTTGAAGTCGTCTTTTCCCTACTCCATAAAAAAAGGTAATGGAAAGGTTCTGAAACCGTAGTTTTGTCTACCATTTGTAATTTTTACAGTACCAGTGCAGCTCAGATTGAATATTTGGAACTTATACTAATTCCGATGGTGTTGTATGAAACATGTTTATTTTCAAACGTTTTACGTAATATGTTGTTGAAACAGAATATATATTATTAGTATTGAATTAATGTACTTTACTAACTCACTACATTTTACATAAACAAAAAAGTGGAGTATTAAGGAAAAGAGAGGACACAAACAGTAGGACGAGAAGTATAGAACTATACTAAAAAGAAAACTAAAAAGAAGACTACAGCACCATATTTTATTTCTAAAATGCTTGTAAAATACTGATGCCACGTATTCCGTTGTTGTTTTCATTTCTAAGCAGAACGCGTCACCGTTAATTGTTCAGGATAACATCCCACTCTTTGCTGCAGAGGGACCAAACCAAAGTGTTGCTCTTGCAACACAATTAGTGCCCATTGTGCTTTAAGGAAAAGGGAGGACACAAAAAGAAACAGAAGTTGAACTGTACTAAAAAGATAACTAAAAAGGAGAAGACACTGTCGCACCATTTAATTTCTAAAATGCCTTTCAAATGCTGCTTCCACATATTCCGTTGTTGTTTTCATTTCCAAGCAGAACGTGTCACCGTTAATTGTTCAGGATAACATCCCACTCTTTGCCCCATGGGGAAATGTTAGCAGGCGGGGATGGAGAGTTAGAAACACGTGTCTTGGAGAAACAGGGTGATTGGAAAAACAAACAGGATTATCGACAAAGAGCAAATAATCTGAATTGGAAGAACGTGCAAAAGGAATAAATGATAAGGAATGAATTAGGTGAAGAGGGTTGGGCTATATTGAGGGATACCGGTGGGAATAAGGCTTTATAATGATTCGCTCATTGACATGTCTCCGCCAACCTGTTCCTGTATATTGTAACTATTATCTAAGCAAATCGCACTTTTTGTGCTCAGAGTGCAAGCTCGGGGGGGGGGGGGGGAGGGGGAGATCTATTTGGGCCCCCGTCCCAGGTTTATTGCTGCAATTCAAAATTTAATTAGGCTACTTTTATTTGTAGATTATAAAGTTGTTTTCAATCATACCATAAAGTAACGTCATTGCGTCATTTTTTCCCTTTGAATACGTTTTTCATTCAAGGACTCCAAAGCACTTACAGAGGCACCATTTTTTTTTTTTTTTTTTTTTGGGGGGGGCATGTCCCCTAGATTTTGGAGGAGCACAAAATCTTCCACCTTGGTACTATTTCTTAGCCTCTAAATAGGTTTCATAGGCAAAATGGAAAGCGACGACGGAACGTTTTAGATATATTGGAAAACTATTTTAGATATACCCAATATAGAACAAAAATGACGAAACAAGTTTAACGATTATGCTTATTCAGAGCAAAAGCTTTTTAGGGAGTTTTCGAACGGATATTCACTTCTCCGGCACACATCCTATGTACTCTCCTTCCCGGCAGTCAGAGTATATGGGTTTGGGGAAGGAGTATCCCCTCTGGAATGTTCAAGTTCATGACGCGTCTGTTTCTAAAGGAAGGGTATTCCAAAAGGCCAAGATTTTTGGCCTAGAGGTCGCTACAGATTTGAAGTCGAGGTGACACAGGCCATTCAAGTTGAAATGTAGAGGGATGACAATTTTGAGCATCGGCGTTTCATGGGCTGGTCTCGTAACGCAGTCTCTCGCGGGATCGACTAAAAGCAGGAAAGGAAAGGCAAAGAGAAAAGCAGACAAAGATACTAAAACCAGGAACGGCAAACTAATACGGGGAAAGAATTACCAGAAATCGAGGATTCGAAAAACTGACAAGCCTTCCTCTGCTTAGTATCTCGTGAGGGATCGGCAACTTAAACTTTTAAAGGTTCACCTTTTCCTCCTTTTATTATTCGAAAAACTGGCAAGCTGCACAGTGCTTTTCCTCTGTTTGGTATCTCGTGAGGAAGCGGTAGCTTACATTTGTAAAAGTCCACCTTTTTCTCCTTTTAGTATTCGAAAAACTGGCAAGCTGCACCGTGCTTTTCCTCTGTTTAGTATCTCATGAGGGACCGGCAACTTACATTTGTAAAAGTTCAACTTTTCCTCCTTTTCGTACCCTGTCGGTAGAAGACTAAAATCATCCGGGTCCAGCGAGGGGTGGGCAACTAAGATATTTCAATCTGCGATCCATGTCAAAATAGCTACGACTGAAAAAGCACAAAGAGCGGGTTATTCACTCGTCATCCGTTGGAAACAAAGTATTGGTAACCAGGAGTGTGTGGCCGTTCCAAGAACTAGCATTTCTACAGCCTCGCTAGGTTCTACCAGTCTGAATTTTCTGACTGGGTAGGCTACCTGTTGCGAGTCCAAGGTGGCATTTCTAGTAAGTATTTTAAGTACCGGAAAGAGCGACCGGATTCGAACCTGCTCGGTAGCCGTAAATAATTTCCAAAATGGGACCAGACATAGGCATATGGGTTACGGCTACAGCGTTGTAAATTTTGCTAGCAAGCCACGTGAAAAGTTGACCTTGTTTGTCATGATGAAAGGTTCACCAAGTTCTTTTGAAAATGATGTTGGTACGCGTCTGCAATCAATAAAATCTTTTTTCAGTTTTTTTTTCGATGGTTTTTACACTTTATGGGGGAACTGTATCGCAAACTTCGCATTCTTCTGCTGCGATACCGACTTCAATCGTGCCCTCCATTTGTTTCCCCCTCAGGTTCCCGATGGTGCATGGCCGGAAAACGCATCCGACGGTTTGATTGACGTTTTGTCACCCGGCTATCATCCGACTCGGATTACGCTTGTAATCCCCCCATGACTGTTTGATTATACGGAGAGGATTTCCGAGTGTTTTTTGGTGATAAACATTACTGCGTTAACATATGTATTATTTCAGGCAAGAATCATGATTCAAATGCGCTTTTTCTGTCAGTTTTTTCACGGGCTGTTTGAACAAAGCTTGCCCCCCCCCACAAACACACACAGACAACAAATAATTAGTAATAATAATTTTATTTAAGCCCTCCATACAAATACAAGGTAAATCGTCGGAGGAGTTGGTAAAGAAACAAAAGAAAAAGAAAAAAAAAGAAATCACACAACACTACGAGACAAAATTAGACTGCGATAACTAAAAATAACCAAAACTAGAACAAACTTGAATCACATGATCACACCAAGCTAGCCAGTGGAAAATCGTGCAGTTTTCTACTTCGATTGATGAAACGACTGGTCAGCTTATTCATTTTTTCGCTTATTTCAAAAATACGGTACCCTTGTGATACGGAAGAGTTCATCGAAAGAGCGAGTTCCTTAAAGGATAGTTGACTACTTTAAAACTTAGCTGGGCTGACAGCAAATTTCCCAAGGCTTCGGCTGTTTTTAGCCTCTTTCGATGTCCCTTGCCTTGTATGGCAAACCTGGCAAAATTTGCACGACCGGTCTTCTGACCAATAAGCTTCTTGGAAACAATGATCGGGAACATGATAGGTCACGCAATGAGAACAAACGTGGCGATTGTGATAATCAGTGTAATTCCAATACAGGAGAAAGGATAGGCTACACATATGAAGATATTACACTTATGAATTTTACTGATGATTTTGTGGTGATAAACAGTAGGCCCACTGCGTTGACAGGTGTATTATTTCAGACATGAAACAGCTTTCAAATGTGTATTCACCATCAGTTTAATCACGTTTAAGTTAAGGTTTATCAAAGAAAGCTTGCCTCCTTTTTCCTTTCCTTTTTCACTCTAGCTTACCTACTACTCGAACAATGCCTGCAGAAGGAGCTCCTATCAAAACTAATGGTTCTGACCCTATCTTCCGGTTTAAAAGACGCACAAAGACGCACCTTCACGAGAGAACAGCGTCTTTTGAGGCCCTCTTTAATGTTTAACCAAAAAAGGGCTGATATTGGACAATCTATAGTTCCCCATCACATATTCACTTAAATAGGCTTGAAGGCCCAATGAAAATACGTTATTTCGTTGCTCCGCTATTCACGCAAAATCTATTTCCCTGTCGGTTTTGTGGCACCTCTGTGCGCTTGTACCTGTGTTGTATGCTTGACGAAAATGATTTTCGTTTCACCTTCACCTTTGTCGACCAAAAAGCCACGTTTGTTTTGACATTCAAATTTTCCAAATCATAGTAGAGCTTAACGTTGTGAGGACGGCCGTAGGTATTATGAAGACCATACTAAAGCATATAGTGCGAAAAAAAAAATCCCAACACAATCCCAAAAAATCAGCGAATTCAATTAAATGACACAAAAATAAGTTGGCTTTTCAGTTAAACTTTAACGTTCCACTCCCTACCAACTCCAATTTTGGCTTCTGCTTGATACAAACCTACCCTCTCTCGTGATCACCATAGAGCGAAGATATCTGTCATGAAGCATTCTTCCACATAGCAGCACACTCGAGGCAAGGACAGAAATAAAAATTAAACGAGATTGCATTGGCGTTGTAGGTACGATGGGTCTTTTAAGAATCCCGGCGTCGCCGACTGTGTTCAGTGGGTGAGCAAAGGGGTTAGACACTTGCACGTAGCAATCTGAAGGAGGTTAACGTACGTGCATATGTCAGTGCTTATGATATTTTCGTGTAAGGAAAGGTTGTGGGTATCACGAAATACAGAAAGGAGTTGGTTTTAAGAAGCAAAAGCATACTTTGAGGCCATCTTTTAAAAGAAGGCATATTCCTGCGCCATAACTTTAATCTCAAAACAGAAATCTACTTGCGTCAAGACTCGGTTCTTTTCCGAAATATATTTAATCCCAGTTATCAATCAATCAAGTTTGCGTAAGGATCACTCGCTGTAACATTTGATTTATCTACGTCACCTCATCGAGCCGAGTCTTTTTCCCAGTCTTTTCTGAAGCGAACATTTGCAAGTTTGAAATGGACAGAACAAGGAAAAACAACCTTTAGATCGAAGCAGTAATGTTTTCTTTTTTTCGACATCGTTTTCCCAGAATATTACTCTTCCATTAATTAAGAACAAAGATAATGAGGACAACTGGCGTCATGTCGACTAGGCTCAGGAATTTCATGTTTCTTAACTAAGTAAACACTGAAGGTGCTAATCTAGATTACCGGGTAAATAATTTCGGAAGTAAAATTGAGACACTATCTGCACCATTTTTGTTTGTTCTCTGACAGTGGCGAAAACGTCAAAGTTTTACTGAAAAGCCAGCTTCTATCTGAATACACCGACTTTTTTCGATTCTGTTAAGGGATTCTTATTTTTGTACAGTAGGTTCTTGTAGTGACGCTGAGAATATCGACGGTGTCCCGACAAAGCAAGTACTGACACAAATTTGAGGATAAAAGATTCTTAAAAGATACGCGCCGCGCTAAGGATAAAATATCTCCACTGATACGTATCTTTGTATCTTTTGTGACGTCACAGGTGACGTCTGTGGCCTAAGCCTTTAGCTAGGGCTTATGCTGAGCTTGACTTAGCAAAACTCAGCTGCTAACTTAAAATAGGCTGAAACTTCAAGAATATTTCGGTGTCGTACAAATTATGTCGGAATAGCATACTGTCATGACGTGAATGGTAACGTAATGTGATGAGGACATAACGTGGGATTTGATTGTTCCCAGGACGGTTTATGTAAACGCGACCGGCGCCTCGCTGGCCACTCGGCTCTATAAGTATAGATTCAAATATATTCGCTGGTAGGAATAAACTACCATTTTTCGTGTTCTACAACTTCCAGTGATACGATCAAACTCAATGATTTATATCCTTGGATGGTACGTATTTTTTTATCCCTAGAGATATATCTTTTAAGTACCTCGCGGTGTCAGATAATGGTGTCCGACAACTGAAAAGACCAAATTCACAGTTAACCGCGCAATTTGAATTTCATCGAGGACGTGTTTTTTCCTTTTGTAAAATCGCGAACGACATACAATTAAAGACGCTTCTCTTTAACTGGCTTCAAAATAAGTTTACAAGGGTTCCAGAACAAGCAGCCTCGCGAGTCTGTCTGTCGAGTCGGCAGGCAATTACGTTTATAATTTTTAGTAGTGAACTGACAAAAAGAATGCTCCTCAGCCGGATGCTGTTGTCGATCCTAGATATTTGAAATTACGTAGAGGCTTCAAAGTTTAGTTGCAGAACGGAGACGCGAGGTAGAATGACAGAAACCGGTGGAGCGGGTTGAGAAGGTTCAGGTTCATTTACTGATGTAATTACTTCAACAACAAAAAATAAACAAATCCGGAAGAGCGCAGAGAACGAGAAGGCCGGATCTTAGAAGTCAACTAAATATTGATCTAACTACAAATACAAACAATTAATAAAGATACAACTTATGCACGCCGCCATACCCACCAACCATAATAAACTCCCACCTAAAAAAAAATAATAAAAAAGAAGAACCGAATGCAGGGAGACATGGACGACCAACGCACCACAAGCCAATCAACTAATTAAAAATTAGATACCAGAAGTTGGAAGCATCTTTCACACAAATACAAAATCGTTAAGCAGAGCAATGGACTAACGCTCTTTCACCGTGTCTTCAAGCCCGCTTAAGTGAATTTCAGATTCTTAAACCACACAGGTCTTTCAGCTGATTTATAATTGGCTACATGAAAAAGATGTTTAAAGGACACCTGAACAATGAAACCATACTTGAACACACCACAGAGAATGCATTTACAGGCATGGCCACGGAGAGCATTCTTCTCCTGAGCGTGAGGTTTTCAGAATAGGGATGTTCGTTTTTGGAGCTTTGCACATGCAGACTCCAAGGCAAAAAGCGCAATACATTCAAATCTTGTACAGCGCTGGCCGGATCGTATTGGAATTTCTTTATACGTTGAGAAGAAGGGTTGATCGGAGGCATTTGTTCATTTCTAAAATTGTTCGGTCCTGGAACACGGACAAATGCAAAATGGAGCAAAAATCATAGCTTGGAAACACTATTTCGTATATGGAATGGGTTTTCTGCAGGCAATGTCAACGGAAGTCAAACAGATAGGGATGGTACTTGGTACTCTTCATTCAGGGGTCCTTTAAGAAACACACAAAAAGTATATCCCAGAAAACCACGTGGAGGGCTTACGGTCGTTTGGTGATTTCAGCAGTGTTGCCACTGGTCGCAAGAATTCTGCGACTTGTCACAGGTTTTCGTTTCTTCGACAAAGCGAGCCAGAATTCTGCAACCGGTTCCTAACCAGTAAATACAGAAATTAAGCAGAAAAGACGAGACAAATAATTATGAAGATGATAAAGCGAGATTTCTCGTGAATAGTTCGTAAAAAGGACTAGTTTCGTAGGGGCCAGATTTTTTATCTTTTCACAGGTTTTTACCGCCAAAGGTCACAGGTTCCGTCAGAGAAACGCAACACTGGTACTTCGGCAGGATTTCCAAAACGTGTGAACAGGGCAGCGATTTTTGGCACTGGTGATCTTGGACAATAAGTAAGTAAGTAAGTAATTTATTTCTAACCCGCCATTTCGAAAAAGCGGAGTAAATGAAAAAATGAGCAGCTGACCAGGACTTGTCCGTTTTTGTTTCCGCCTCTCTCAATTTTTTTCGGGGAAACCCAGCGTCGGCATGTGTTCCAAAATCAGCGACCTGGTCGGTTTGAATTTGTTGAAACCCGTTTTTGTTGACCCCTAGAACGAGGGGTTCTCGTTTCCAAAAACATTGTAAGTAATTGTCCAGTCCCCAGCCAGTGACTCGGAGGCAGTACAGTGGTGCCAACCAAGTCAGCACCTCCTCGCGCTAGAACAGACATATCAAGATGTCGGCTTGCCCTCTATGTGGTAAAGGAGTTGATGATTTGGTCCATGTTCTGTGCCGGTGTCCAGAGCTTTCTGGGTTAAGAAGGGAATTATTGGGAGGTGAGGTTTTGCTACTTCCTGACACCTTAAAGAGCACGACGCCAATCGTTATATGTAGAATTTGCAGATTTGTTGATGGTGTGGTGAAATTTCGAGAGAGCGTTGGCGAAGTTTAGTTCATGTAAAGTTATTTTGTTTTGTTGTTTTATATGTATTTTCTTGTATATGGCCTTTGGCTTTGAATACAGTTATTATTACTATTATTATAATAATAATACCAATATAATTGTATCCAAAAGGCTTTAGCCTCTATAATGCTTTAAGTGTAGCCAACAGTTCAACTCGGCTCATCATTCCAAATTCCTTCAGGTTCGTCGCAACCCTAGTCGAGGGGATGCTCACTCTCCGGCAACCGGTGTACACTAATTTCCGGTCCCTCCCGGAACTTGGTGTACACGGATTTGTGGAAAGGGTATCCCCCCCGAGACCGCACCATTTAGGTATACCTACGAATAACAAGTGCATCAATAATATTCAAGTCGTGGTGTTTCACCACTCTTCCACCACATTATTGACAACTTTACAAACACACAAATGTTTGTTTATTGATAAGATTAACGGCGATCCTGTCAGCTTGTTCTGATTCTAATTTATACGCATTTAACAGCACAACTTGTGTTTACTTTGCTACTGTTACGTTGTCAAAAATTTATCAGTGATTTGTGACTTTATCAATGACTTTATGACCAGGCAAAACATACAATGGACGCAGAACTTTGGGAGTTGACTTCGGAGATTTTACTTACAAAATGCCGAGTCGGAAAAGAAAAGTGTGATAAGGTTATTTAGGAGATTCTCGCACTCTTAACATGATACATTCTCCCTTCCCTATAACATCAGTAGGTAGTGGGGGCCATACCTCCGAGAGTTTGATGGGGCACAAAATCTTCCACCTTGATACTATTTGTAAAATGCTCCTTCAGTCCAAGCTGACTGGAAAACATGTATTAAAGTTTAGCTGAAAAGGCAGCTCATTATTACTTTTGACATTTGAATACACTGAAATATTTTCACTCATCTAAGGCATTTTGTATTTTTTTTTACCTGGGGCTCTAGTAATGACGTTCAGATTGTGGGCTGTTTGCAGGAAAACCCAAAATTCATCCAGACGCGGATAATTTGAATTTCAACAAAGGCCTCAATTTCCAGGGTTAACGATGCTAAGCTCAGAAAAGTTACGCCTTTAGAAAGTAGGAAAGTGGTGTTAAGATATGTCTTGCAAGGAATGTCTTACATTTATAGTTAGTAAATATTTCAGCCGTAGAGGGACAAGTACGCAGAGGTACCACAAATCCGAGGGAATAAGTTCATTCGATGAAATCGATCATCTCTTGGACAAAGTAGGATGGGGTTTGTCGGGTTCTCAGGCCTATTTTAGTGAGTGAGTTGGAGTAAATGATAGTGAATGTCGGATTTCACCCCTATGCGGTTAAACTTTTAACAATGGTTTAAAATGGAAAAAATTAGCTAAGAGTTAACTTATCGCGGCTGACTCTTTCCGTTTTAAGCCACTGTTTAATCTACTATTTCTTGACCCATAATTTTTTTTTCAAGGCAAAACACAAAATAATGACATAACTTTAAGATATATTCGAAATGACCCGATGAACAAATTTTAGATTGTGTAGTCGTATGACAGTTCGAGTGACAGTTATACGAAAAAGTTGAAAGTATTGATATGTAGTAGCAAGAATAAATAAGGGGAGAATTGAGAAGACTTGAATCAAGCGAAGCATCTTTCTTTCACGATTCTCAAGTACCGAAGGTGGAGCCACCACGGCGCCAGTCACGACCACAGAGTAATTATTGGCGCTAATTCTTCTGATCGCCGTTCTTCGCGTCAAGAAAGGGCGCAGAATTCAAAATAAACGGAAACGGATAGACACTTTGCCCATCTCCCCCCAACAAATCGCAGCCGTCACCAGTTTGAAGAAACGATATGAAGGGCTACGGGCTACTGTACAGTGAGAAGATAGAAGTCGGGCATTCCTCGACATTCAAGGATGACGAAAATAAAGGCAAAATGGGATCGACAGAAATTTTGACTTGACGCCAATTCAAATTTAAAGTAGGAAAGGACATACCTCAAAATGTTTTTAACTCTTAAGTTTTGAAAGTCAGTTAGAATTGCCGTCCCAGGAGACGTGAGAAGAACGATTTACCTTTTTTTTGTATTCGTCACACAAAAACATTCATGAAATTTCTCTTGCAGATTCTTAGTGATGGAAAAACAGACTCTTAATAGCAAAGATAATGACAAATTTAGCCAGATGTATAGTGCAACTACCCGAGATAATGATCCACACTTTGACCAAGAATAATAAGTTGTTCTGACATACAGAAACGTTTGAATAATCTCTTAGCCCTATAGTTATCAATTACAATAATCAACTAGTAATTTCAAATTAGGAAATACTTTATAGACAACTGTTTTACGCAACTAAACGAGAAAATGGTCTGAACTAAGTTTTGTGCAGAGAGTACAACCTAGAAACAAAACATAATAACTCTTTCATTACATTTCGCCAGCTAAATGGCTAAAATTTTCCAAGCTTTATACCTTTTCCAGAAGCGATTCTTCACAGTCCTAACACGACTAAAATAAAATTACGAATGTTCACACCGATCCTATTGAATCTGAACTCAATGCGTTGTTCGACTCTGCCTCAATCTACCAGTCGCTTATTTGCTCGTTGAGCAAATGCTCCCATGGGCTTCATCGTCTTTGTGAAAGGTCGTAATAAAATGAGCTTATTATTACAAATCTGACTCGAGATTGAAAGTCGTTTCCATTTTCATACCGCAGAAATCAGAACAGTTTGAACTACCAGCCTTTTCTGACTGCTTCATCATCATTTCTCTAGAGGTATCTCTTAATACCGCAAGAGGCAACACGCGAAGAGCCACCCAGGCTCCACCCCCGGTAAATCCGGATCGGGAAAAAAAGACTTGGCTGACATCGAGGTTATGCGAGTTCTCAATTCTTCCCTTGTTTATTCTTGGTAGTAGTATCGAATACTTTGCTGTAGCATCCAGTCCTGCTATTGTGGCATCCAGTGTTGCCAGTGGTAGCATGCAATGGCAACAGTAACTACTGTATTCGACTAAAACTTACAAGTTCATTCAACTAGTTCTCGAATGTTTATCATCGGGGAGTTATAAATTTTGATTCCGAGTACTAATTATATTTAATTTTTTATCTGACATGTTCGGAACCAATCCAATACGTTTATAACTCACCCATTTTAGATGAAGTCCACGGATAAGCCAGCTAGTGGGTCTTCTGGGAGTTTTTACGAATGTTCCTTTATCTCGACTCTTTCCCATAGATGACGTTCCTATAATCACAATGCTCGAGCTGCCTTTCTTGATGCTTGTCAGTTACTACGTTGGGTGGGATGGTGATATATTGGGACAAGTTCATTTTCCAGCTTGAGCCCGAAGAGGACCCTTGCCCAGAAGGGCCGAGATATAGCTCTAATAAAATGTAGCTGACTTATCCGTTTTGAACCGTCAAATACTGGGACATTCAAAGACCCCTCGTATTTATTCCGCCTTTTATATTGTCCCTAGCCCCCCTACAGAATTATAAGCTAGTTAATAAAATTATTGCCACGGCTTTCTTGGCCGAACCGAGTTTGCCAGTCAAGCAGAGGAAACTTCGCAGAAAGCTTCAAGGTCTGCCAACAACCCCATCCAATATAAGGGTACGGGATGCTTGAACGCTTTCTTGTAGCAACAATTCTATCTTCCCCCTTTTAACCAAAAATCGCCTCTGTATAGTAGTTAGACTTCCACTGCGTAGACTGCGCCAAATGTATTTGAGATAGGGAATATAATTTAGAATGGATGCCAAGGATGATAAAGGATGAATGTTTTCAGAGTGTGAAAAAGCTGGTCGTTACTTGAGGCTTGCAATGAAGCATATAAAGAGATTCTAAGACTAGAGTAGGCTTCTGTATTCAGTGTTAATTCCGTTAACATATGTATATAAGTGTGCTACGAGAGCAACACTTTGGCTTTATTCCGTTTTTTTTCCTATTGCCCTTATTGATTGCTAGAAAGTGGCAAGGGTCTAACCTCCGCGGTTTTCATTGCTAGACAGTGGCAAGGGTCTAACCTCCGCGGTTTTCATTGCTAGACAGTAGCAAGGGTCTAACCTCCGCGGTTTTCACGGAAAATGTGGACCTTAGGACGGATTGGTGAATATGACATTGCATTTTGGAAAGCTTCGTAGAACTCTTGCCTTGGGCCAAAAAGAATGGCTTTTGCTTGTCCTCGCGAACCAGAGCGCCTATTTCAGAGAGAACTCTCTGAAGTTATGAAGCCAAGCTTTCGTTTCTTCAAATCATGTTTCTGCCCTCGAGTGGAAAGCTCCGTTCTAGCAGGCAAGCAGCCAGACACCAGTTTCAAATCGAATATGGACTAAAATCTATAAGTGCTACATATGTGCGGCAGTTCCCCGGCTCCATTGCCAGGACATCTTCTTTGAGTGATAAATAGGGAAATTTACAGAAAAAGGGGCATTTTCCCACGGGTACTTGTACTTGTGTCAGGATGCAAGCTGTGCAGCTCTCCCTGGCGACAGCAGCTGACGGACCAAGGCATGCCACGAATCTCGGTCTTCTGTGAATGGCATCGAGATTTGAAGCCAGTAGGGATCCCATCTCCTTCCATACCGGCGGAAGCTCCGATGGGCTCGAGGTCTTCCTTGAGGGTGCTCAGCCACGTTTCACGCTGACCTCCCCGGAGTTTCTCCAACTGGGCATCGGGGTGGCGAGCAGAGCTTTCTTCGCCAGGGTGGAATCTTCTCTTCTGCTCACGTGGCTGAACCAGGACAATCGGCGTTTCTTTGCTAATGAGGCTGCATCGTATTTTTGGGAGGACCGTCTCCTTCTTTCGTTGTTACTGAGACGGTCTCGCAGTGTCACTCCCAAGATTTTTCGGAGGTATCCATGGTTGGACACATTAAGGGATTGGGCCTCGGCAGCTTGTACTGGCCATATTTCCGACCCATTAAGAAGGGTTGATCTGACCATGGCTTCGTAGACTCTAACCAAGCTCTAACCTCTGTGTTTCGACTGATGCCTCTACGATTCCACAGACTCTTTTTGGGATCCCAAAACGTAAGTGGAGGGATACCTATGACATCGCAAAAGTTGTCCGTCTGTAAGCACGATAACTCTCGAAGGGAATCAGATATTTTGATGAAACTTGGTAGGAGGATCCTTTGGGTCAAGGGAAAGGTCAAGTTCGTAGATGGGCTCTGTAGCCCTATATTTAAGGGTGGAGGGGGGGGGGGGGGGGGTCAAATTAAGGGGCACACAAAAATATTTTTTTTTGTAACTATTGCGAAGGTGATTTAGGTGTAAGGAGACATGCTGAATTCAAATATGAAAGTTCTTTTCTCGCCGGACAAGTAGTTCATCCGGAGTCCGGCGAAAACCGGACAAAAAATTTGTCGACCAATTTTCGGCAATAGCAGTCCCTTTATGACCACATTCATTTGTTTATTCTGTGGACGTCGAAGAGATCTAGTGTAATCGAAGGTCGAAGGGGTTGATATGTAATGTTCAAACGAGGAAATATGTTGTTCAAGCGAGGATGTTGATCAATGAGGATTCACTGGTAAAGTACAGGTCAAGTTCGTAGATTGGTCCTTTAGTCCTATCTTTAGAGGCAGAGGAGAGGATTCGAATTTACGGTAAAAACATGTGGGTTTTATACGCTACTAAGATTTTCACTTAGGGGGTAAGGAGGTCCGCTGAATCCATATCTGAACTTTGTTTTCTTGCTGGACAAATGGCTCATCGCGAATTCGGCTGAAACTGGAAATTTGGTTGAAGCTCAAAGTTGTTTCTGAAATCGATGAGAGATTCGGTATCGGGGCAAGGAGACATGCTGAATCCATTTTTGAACTATATTTTAACAGTAAAAATATTCAAGGAATCTGACGAAGACTGAATAGCGAAGACATGACCCAATTGTTTGAATCAAATGTTAGATTTTTGGGATCCCATCGAAACCTTTGGTCTTGTTTATGTTGAGAACGGACGATCAGGGTCGGTTTGTCAGTCCCGGAGTTCCCGCCAGAATTTTCGGCACCATCATCACTTACAAACGGAAAAGTTGAGATTTTTTCAACTTGACGGTGAAAGTGAAGAAAATCCTGCCGGGAAATCCTGTTCTGTTCGCACTATTAGCTGAGTGAAAACGCCGTTAGCAGCTGGTACAGTAGAGGTATGCTTATGTGAACAGTTACTTTAATGTGAACAGTGCAGTTTCGGGCGAAATGGTTCAATGAAGATCCAAAATACCTATACAGGTGTTTTCAGATGCTCTTAATTACTTACTTTGGCTAACTGTTAGTTAACTTTAGTCACATCAAGTGCATGAAAATGGCAAAGTCCACTGTCAACAAACGTTCACATAAGCATACCTCTACTGTATGTATTCGGGCCAGGATTTCCTCGCTGCTGCTTCCTTTCACGTTGATGAGTGAGCCAAGGTATCTGAACTTGTCAACCTTCTCTATGGGGTACTGGGTCAGCTTGATGCCCAAATCCTACGGTTCGTTGGAAATGTACTTTGTTTTTTCAGAGCTGATTCTGAGCCCCAATGGTCCCGCCTCCTTTGATACATCATTCAGAATCCTTTGTAGTACCGTAGTAGTACGCCGCGTGGTCTTATTTGTTGCTGTCACGCCAAAATCCATATCTCTGCATATTTATCCAAAAGTATACTAGAGTTGAACTCGAGACATATCATACACGAACTTAACTCATGGGAAATCCGGGCCCAGTTACACATGAACGGGAGGGTAGAGGGGGGGGGGAGGTCACGGGTCAAAAACTTTACTCATGGGCAAATTGGGCCCACTTGTCCATGGACGAGGAGGGTGGTTAAACTCCACGTATATATTCCCAACCCTATCGTCCAAAAGCACAGAGGAATTTCATCGCCCTATCTCCAGTTATAATCAAGTTAAAAACATAAATAATGGGCAATCTGGGCCCAATTGCCCTTGAACCAAGTGGGGGTGGGTTCTGGGGCCCGCAAAAAGATACCCAATGCTTACAGCCTCCCAAGTTTCAACTTGATGCCTGTTGATTCCTGTCATGGGTAGCGAAATTTACTCCTGGGCAATCTGGGCCCAGTTGGGGAAGGTGCAACTTTGAAAGTGATTTCCCAGCCCTAGGGTATCTGTTTTACTTAGGTTTGACCGAATGGGGCTGTGCTTGCGACAGTCAGGTTACCCATCAATTACGCACTCAAAAAGGCGTGAAAGCCCGATGAAAATGCGTTAGTTAACTGATCCGCTATTCATACAACAGTCAACAGACTGAACTTTTTCGTCCTACTCTGTGAGCTTCTGCGATTGCCTGAAAATAAATCGTTTTGGGGTCATAACCAGAGCGTGTTCCACCCTACTTACCGTAGTTACTACGCATGACGTCACGGATTTTGGCTTCTTGGCGTCAGGCTGGAACGAATCTTTCAATTTTCGGCAAAATACCGTGCGACCGGCTGATTTGGCTAATCACGTCCAAGAGATGACGCGTACTACGCTTCCGAGCGTGGTAAGCAAACAGTTACTATTTCGAGAAGGTTGGAACGGTGAACGTAGTAACTTCTCACAAGGTTGGAACGAAATAGTAATTGTGCTTTCAGACTGAAACGTAGAATCTTACGCTACGCTTCCGTAATTTCTTACGTTACGTCGACTATATCATTCCTCCAGTGGACCCCTTCAGACTGACGGAAGAATAAAATTTAAGAATTTTTTTTTTTCACTTTTATCGGTTCTGGCGAAGAACAAGACAAGGAAAAGATGCCAATGATCGTGTTTCAGCAACTTTAATGCTATCTACCTTTTTTGGAAGTAATTCAGATTAATCCTGGGAACTTGACAACACATGAGACGACAAGTCTTTCCACTTGCCAAGTTTCATCCAAATCCGATCACCCGTTAAAAATGCATGCCACTAGATTCCAAATTTCCCATCCCTCCACTCCCCAGATGGTCAGATAAGGGAAACGACTATTCTTAAGTCAGTCCGTTGGGGACACGCCTGCCAAGTTTCATCGTCATAGCGCATCAGGAAGTACCGAATTCACGGAATCACCATACGCACCCTCCCCCGACTCCCACACAGTGCCTGAATCCAGTCCGGTTATGTCAATAGTTGCATTTTTGCAGATACCATGGTGTCTGTTACTACGGTAACTGGATCTGCGATTGGTCATTTTTGCAGTTACCGTGGCATCTGATACCACGGTTGCTCTGCAAAACGACAATTGCCGTAATTGCGCTGTACGTTCCTGTTTAACGTTTCTTGATCGATTGTGTAGCCTTGTTTGCGAACTGGGAAGTTTAAGTGGGTAGTAGAGATAAGAGGAAAGAACCGGACCGACCGACAAAAGGCGTATTCTCGCCGTTCCCCGACAACTCCACTAGGAGTCCCCGCGTTTTTGTTTGTCCCGGGGAGTCACTCCCCTTATTCTCGCGAGTCCTCACGGACGGGGAGTGCTCCGATTATCATCACCATCATCAAAAAGGACTCCCTTTCAAACTCTGAGGGGAATCAATTTTTGCTGGTGTTGGTGCAATCTAAAATGAATTAAAAACAATCAGAATAAACAAAACCAAAAATAAGGTGGGTCCAGACTAATTCTGTCAACTGTGTATTTATTTTTCGAACAAAATCCATTTTGAAAGCATTCCCCGTGTTCTCGTTCTTTTCCGTACGCAGAAAGTCCGCGTGGAGTGACTCCCTCTATTCTCGCCGTTCCCTTCGATTCCCCGAGGAATCCTTGGGGAACGGCGAGAATACGCCTAAAGCGACCGCTGATAGGCGATCCAGCTCCTCGCACAGGTCCATGACATACACAATACAAATCAATAAAATCCAGGTATGCTTCTTTAATGAACTAATTCTCATATAAAAATTACTTTTTTTTCCGTTTTTTGAATAGCCAAACAAGCATAAACAAATCGAAATAACACATCCGAAAGACTCCGAAAACCGCAAATGCGAATAAGCATAAATAACAACACATAACTCAGACAAGAAAAATAAGAATTTGATTAACAAGCCGGAAAACGGATTTCAGGTTCGCCGGATTTTATTTCCGGAATTATTATCAAATTGTCTTTTTTCTGGCTCGGGAAAGATTCAAGGATTTTTAAGTCGCGATAATTAAAGGAAATAAAAGTGGGACAGAAACGATTGAGTCCAAGATAAAAAAAAACGGAGCTAAGCGAATTAAAAACGTGATTAATCTGTTCAAGAGCAGAATACAGTTCGGACACTACGCAAAACCGAATTTAGATAATTTTTTCGAACAGTGGCGTCTCTTCATGGTTTGGAATGAGACTACTACTTGAAAAAGAATCCAGATAATGGAAAGCATTCCGAAATGTTGGATTAACACAGATACGTTTCTGAATAAATGTTCGCCACTCCTCATGCCAAAAACGTTGCTGCCGATTTTTTTACAGTCAGAATTCAAAACCGCACAAAACCAGATTGTGTTTTTTCGCGATCTAAACTCAAAACTGCACAAAACCGGATTTGTTGTGCTTCCTATCAACAATGTCTTATATATGCTTAATAGGAATGCTATACTTGAAAAGACTACAACAGAAAGCATTCGGATGATCGCATAGTATTCCGACATTATACCATTACACAGATATGTTTCTTAATAAATACTCGTCACTTCTCGTGAGAGAAATATTTCTACCCATTTCTCGGAGTAAAAATCCAAATATTCGATATCCAGAGGCTGTCAGCTTTTTTTCCTTTTTTTTTGTAGAAACGAATTACTTATAAACGATATGAGTGATCTTAATACAATTACGCTAAGAGAGTATGCGAAACTTGACAACGAATGACATGATAATAAATGGAAACGCGAGATCAGAGAAACTCCACAAAAGTTACAACACACAATTGCCCGAGGTATTGCTCAGTCCCAGGCACTGGTGTACACGAGTCTGCACCGGATCTGGATGCACATCTCAGAATCAAGTACAGTTTCTGACACTTTTCCCGGTAACACAAATTATATAAAGATACTAATATATAATAATGAAAAATGTTTCTTCGAGTTTCTACATTTTAGCACCTCTTCAGCTCAAAAAAACATTTGCAGCAAAACCAACAAATAACTGTAACAATCGAGCGAAAATACTACTTCACTTTGGGGCTTCGTAATTACAAAAATTAAATCACCGATTTTTCCGAAACTAAAGATTCCGATTAGATCAATTCGCAGCACACTTTAACCCTGCTGCGCATAGCACCAACAACGACCACGCAAATCAGCACCGACGTAAACTTAAACACTTCCGGTGCCATAAACACCCTGCACAGTTCAAGACTTACGAATATAGCACCGAAATAAGCACCAACAACACTCTATTAACGAAGATGGCGCTGTCGATGGCTAAGCGCTTAATTCAGCGCGCGGTGGTCGGCGGGGAGCGGCGCTGGGATCCCGGTGCCGGATTGAGTCTCATAGGGGTGCGCCGCTGTCGTAACTCTATAGAGGAGAAGACGAATTATGCTTTCTGACAGCAGAACGTTAAAGACCCGAAAACGTTAAAAGGTCCCATTTTGAATACAGAACGTTAAAGCCCCACACACAACGGGTTTTAGCCAATACTCGATACCAGCTAGTTCTGAAGATCCCTTCCGAGACCAAAGCTTTGCCGGGTTTCTGCCTTCGCAGTAGATAAAGGTGCCAGTCTTGGGTACCAGCTAGTCTTGGACCCAAGTTGAATTCAGTTCTACAGATCAGAGCAAAATAACACTAGGAAGTAGCGCCAAAGCCTATGCTTTCCATGCTTTGCAAACGGGCTTTACTCGTAGAGCCGCCCACTACGCTTGCGGCATTTAAAGCGAGACAAACTCTCTGGTTGGGAAATTTCTAGTAAAGCAAAGGTGCGGTCAGCAACCACCAAGGAAACAAAGAAAGCTGTATCATTTTTTTGCTACGTTCAGAAAATGAAGTTGTCCGAACCATCTCTGGTGAACAAGTGAATAAGTTTCAATAGGGTCGTTCTCTATCGGTAGTGGTACTAGTGTCGCTGCTATTAGAGTGTGTGTCACTTCTTTCAAGTCTTGGCGCTACTCCCTAGTGTTATTTTGCTCTGTACTGGATAATCAGGTTATACCTCCCGGAGCACTGGCTCCATTCAATTTATTTGAGATGGGCGTAGCCAAAGCGTAGCAACCTTTCGGCGGGTACCGCGTCAGTTGAAGCGGAGAATCCGTGCCGCGTGGTAGTGAGCTGATAAAGTGGTATTTCCCTTTGTCAGAGTCAGGTTGTTTAGCTATGGGCTAGAGGCCAAACGAAGGCAACATCAAGATGCAAGAATGTGAAGTAGAAAAGCAGTGAGAATGTTGAGACAGGATTCCGTGTTCAAGGTAAAGCGTTGCCTTGCTTCGAAAGTGGAAAGTGTCCAGGCTCGATAGAACAATTAAACCATTATTTGATTGTGCAAACGGAATGTTGCGAAATACTGAGGAATATTCTGATTGACTAGTTTCGAACCAAGCTCAACAGATAAAATCACATCCACACCTCCAAGTGTATTGTAGATAAGATTTTTAAGTTTGTTGAGTATGACCGTCCTCAATTTCGTCGAAATATGTAGAGGCAAAAGCCGTTTGTTATGCAAATATATTATTATTATTACGCTGTCTTCGCAGTTTGTTTTTCCACTTTTTAATCACGACGAGTTTAGTTTTCAAATATTTTGCATCCACCCGCCGTGTTGGAGAGCGGGAAGGCTGGAAGGAGTTGACAAGACATAACACAGTACCTGTCGATGTTACCGAATATTTCCGTTATGGTATTTTAAGTGTTATTTTTTAGAGAGAAAAGATAAACGCATCAGGACTTTCTATTTCAAATACGTATATTTCTTTTATACCTTCCTCGCCGCTACAGGAATTCACGTGTAACTGCAAACTTCTTACCCCCCTTGTGCAGAGCTATCTTCCGCTGCTCAGGACCTCAACGTTTCTGCCCTTGACCATTTTTCCATCTGGGAAGAAGATTTTTTAGACCAGATTAGTCCCTTTTTATTGTTTTGTTTGTTTGTTTTTATCCTGTGCATTTGCTACGTAATCGAAAGCTCATTGTAATTTTTCCTTTCTTTGTTTGTACATGCGCTATTTCCCTTTCCTTTTTTAGTACGTTAGTATAAACTTTCTTCATTATCATCATTTTTCGCACAATGTAACGCATCATGACTTTCGGATCGAAGGACGCATCAGGCGTTAGCCATTATGTTTTACAGAAACTTAACACTTATAGGCTCCATATTTTTGTTAACTTTCACCGATAGTGTTATCATCTTCTGAAATGCGCATCCTCGTAAAATCTTAATACACTTTCGTGCTGAAGAAATATTTACTGAATCGCAAGTGTTCTGGAAGACAGAAAGTACATGGACTTGAACCCTCAACCTTCGCTTTACAAGACTCACGCGCTACCAACTTAAGCCTACGAGAGGCTTGTGGATAGTACAGACTATAGATACACGCGGGCTGTCATTCCCATCAGATTTTCACTAGTTTGGTATCATTTCCATAATGACAGGTTCATTTCTGCCACCTACAGCCTGAACCTTGCCGAGACGGTCCGAAATACCGCTGAAGAATACCCTAGCTCAGTCATCCGTTTTGAGCGTGTTCCACCCTTCCAACAGTAGCAACTAGTAGTTACTATTTTCGTTACAACCTCGCGAAAAGTTACTACGCTGAAAGTGACAAACTTCTCGAATAGTACCACGCTCAGGAGCGTAGTAAGCGTAGGAACTACGAATATCTGTGACGTGACTGGCCGGGTCAGCCCGTGGCATGATATTTTGGGGAAAATAAAAAAATGCATTCCAGCCTTGACGCCAAAATTCGTGACGTCGTGCGTAGTAACTACGGTAAGTAGGTTGGAACCCGGCCTTAAGAGTTCGAGTTTGAGTTAATTTCCATATTTACGCAAATTGCTGTATTTGGTTAAATGTTGCCAACCACGAGCCAAGGGGGATACTGAGATAGATCTTACCGTTGATCGCTAGGAGTAGCTTGGTCCTCTGCGGCTGCCCGGCAACCCCCATAGCGTAGAGATCTCTTTCGTTCAAGGTCAACAACGTCTCCATGCTGACGTCCATAAAAAGTCCTGAAATATTAAGAACTCAGTTGAAGTTACTTTAATCGCCTCCACTTACGATTACAGGATGAGACACCTTAATTTACCATCACTGGAGTTCCGTCGGATTGTAACCATATTCTGAACACATACAGAATCCTCCACTCGGTTGATAATTTGGAAGAAAAAAACCTTAGGAGACTGTTTCCCAACCAAATTTACTCGCGTTTAAGCAACATCTTGGTGGTACTCAGTTTAGTAGCAGCGCCTACGTGAATCCTTGTAAGTGCATATTCGTTGTATCAGTGTAAAGTGCAGTGTTGTTAAACAATAGTTGCGTTTTTGCAGAGACCATGGTATCTGATACCACGGTCTAAAGTCGTTTTTGCAGTTATCGTGGTATCTGATACCACGGTCAAAAGGCGTTTGTGCAGATATCGTGGTATCTGGCCAGTTATCGTGGTAACAGATATCCAGATACCACGGTCCGACCGTGGTAACTGATTGTGGTATCTGAAAAAAGTCATCTCACTTTCATCAATTTTTGTCAAATTGGTGGGAAAGAAGTTTGGCACTTAGTGATGTGACTGTATATCTGTTTTTCTTTCGGGATGACTTCGAAAAGCACAATTTCGGCAATTGTCGTTTTTGCAGAGCAACCGTAGCAGATACCACGGTAACTGCAAAAAACGACTAATTACAGATCAAGTTACAGTGGTAACATATACCATGGTATCTTCAAAAACGCAACTAACAGTTCATGTGTTTTGTAGGGAGAGAAGCTTCAGCTTAACCTCTTTTTCCATTAATAAATAAATAAAAATATTTCAAACGGCCATACTGAACAGAGTTAAAAATCTTGTCTATAATGCACTTGGGAAACTATTGATCGATTCAGAATCAAGCGCATCTTCGGTAAGGCCAAGGATCCGCCAAGGATCAACACTTCTGTCTGCAAAACTCCACTTGTACACGTCCTTGTGGAATCGCGATTGTGAAAGCTTGAACGCGTGCCCCATATGACGACAATCAATTTGACCCGAATTCTCGATTCTCGTACAAATTACCGTTTTTACTCCTCTGACTTCTCCATTCTCGCTTTTGACAAAAACACTAATTTTGCAGCTCGTCCGCAACCCGGTATACGTGTTTATGCATATTGAACACCCACACCCTGTTGACCAATCAGGGAGGAGAACGCAGAGAGGAGAGTCGAGAATTCACCATCGGAGCAACTTCTCGATTCTGCAGAATCGCGAGTCTTCCCCCCTTCTTGATTCTGACAAAAACGCAAGAAAAGCAGATTTCGGCGGAGAATCGCGAGGAGAATTCGGATAAAAAACGCAACCAATGCTGAATTTCATGATATCACCCACTTCAAACTTGTCACAACTTCCGTTGTTTAATTTGAATGTCAAAATTAAATCTCCTATACAAATCTATACGCGATGGCGGGAAGACATACGTTACTGGTTAGGGCCAAAACTTGGCTACAGAATATGTATATGTACGTTGGTATTATATCTATATTGCATATCAAGCTTCACTTACCACTATAGCGCTGCATGTCTAGACGCCAAAGCAAAGTCGGGACGTCACCAACGTCATCTAGTGTCCCAACCGGAAGCATGCCGCTGTCTGCTATGTTGGAGGTCGTTGGACCAAGAGGAGTCTTTGGCTGCTCCTCCCACTGCCCTGTGGCCGGCCACCCTAGCCAATCAGAGCGAAGCGAGGGCAAAGGAGATTGTGCACTTAGGCTGAAGCCTAGCCCCGACCAGGCGGTGGTAGGGGTCCGCGCGGATTCGGGGACAACCGGTGACCTGGAAAACGGAGGGGCTAAGTGGGTAGTACCTTTCAACCTCAGATGTGGGAATGGGGATAAGCAAAAACAATATAACTAAATAAATATAATGCTGATAAAAGGTTCGCTTCTTACTTCACAAAAAATCACAAACTCAATTAGAGACAAATTTGGGTACCAGAACTCTTAACTAAATCTGAGCTCGCTGCGGAATTCTCCGACCAAAAACGTGTTTTCCAGATTAATGCTTATCTACAGATTTGTTCAATTCATTAGGGTACAACTCTTACTAGAAATGGTCTTTTCCCTATAAAATGGATTAGAAACAAGAGCTGTAAGCTCATATGGCACTTGCATGGGTCAAGATGATCTGATTGATCAAAAGTAAGTTTCGACTTAGCGGTTGCGATGCGCGCTGTAAGGGAGCTGGAACTTCATTTGTAAGCAAAACCCTTGAGGCAAAACTGCTAATGGGCTGGGCATCACTAAAATGCATATATTGCTTAAAAGTATTTTTTTACTTTGCGGTCAAGATTGGTACTTTAAGGAATAATCGGATTTGGGAAGTAGCAATTTCTAAGCAAATGTTGTTGAGTCTCCAATATTCCAGCGAAGTTTCATCGTCCTAGCACATCTGGAAGTACCTTAACGCGTGATCACCGGAATACCAGACCCCCCCCCCCCCTCCTCCAACTCCACCCACAATAACCGGAGAGAATCCGGTTCTGTAAATGATTAATCCAGAGCATCTGTTTGTCATTCCCACGAAGTTCGATCCAGATCACACCAGTCTAAGCGGGTCAAGTATTTTCCGCCCCCCCCCCCCCCAATAATTGCCGGATTCGGTCCGGAAATGAAAAAGGTCACCAGCGAAAAATGTCCTCTGTTTAATTATTAAATTTCACTCGAATCCGATCACCCGTTCCAAAGTTACGCATGAATCAATTTTCCGGATTCCCCTCCCTCAACTCCCCCCCAAGATTATCATATAGAGGATTTTTTTTTTCCAAGTCAGTTTGACCGGGTCCCGGATATGCCTTCGAAGTTTCGTCGTGAAAATCCCCCAAAAAACGTAATTCCGGGAAACCCCCTCCTCCCCCCCCCCCTCAAGTGTCCGGATCCAGTCAAATTATGTAAAAGATTTACATGGACCAGATGTTTGTTCTTCCCAGCAAGTTTCACTCCGATACCATCATTCTAACCGTTTCTCGAAATTCCCCCCCCCCCCCCCAGCTCCCCCGCGGTTCACGTAGCCAATCCGATTCAGCAAATGACTTACCTAGAGCATCTGTTTGTTCTTCCCACAAAGTTCCATCCCGATCCCTCCATTCTAAACGGGTCACGTATTTTCCGCCGCCCCCCCCCCCCCCAATAGTTGCCGGATCCGGTCCGGATATGAAAAAAATCATCGGAGAAATGTCCTCTGTTCAATTCTTAAATTTCACTCGAATCCGATCACCCATTCCAAAATTACGCATGACTGAAAATTTCGGATTCCCCTCCCTCCACTCCCCCCACCATTATCTGATCGACGAAAGTTTTATTTTGAAGTCAGTTTGATTGGGTCCCTGATATGCCTGCCAAGTTTCATCGTGAAAATCCCCAAAACCACCATCACCGGAATTCCGGGACCCCCCCCCCCCCCCCATAAGTGTCCGGATCCAGTACAATGATATAAAGGACTTATCTAGAGCAGATGCTTGTTCTTCCCAACAAGTTTCACTCCGATCCCTCCATTCTAACCGTTTCTTGAAATTTCCGGTCTCCCCCCCCCCCCAACTCCCCCCTGGCTACCGAATCCGGTCAAGACTTTAAACGGGACATTACAGATATATATTCTATTCAGTTATGAAGTTTCATTACAATCCGATCATCCGTTCGAAAGGTACACACTTCTCAATTTCCCGGATTACCCTGCAGATTCCCCTCCCTCCACTCCCCCCACTATTATCTGATCGAAAAAATTTTTATTTTGAAGTCAGTTTGATTGGGTCCCTGATATGCCTGCCAAGTTTCATCGTGAAAATCCCCAAAACCACCATCACCGGAATTCCGGGACCCCCCCCCCGTAAGTGTCCGGATCCAGTACAATGGTCTAAAGGACTTATCTAGAGCAGATGCTTGTTCTTCCCAGCAAGTTTCACTCCGATCCCTCCATTCTAACCGTTTCTTGAAATTTCCGGTCTCCCCCCCCCCCCCAACTCCCCCCTGGCTACCGAATCCGGTCAAGACTTTAAACGGGAAATTAGGCTACAGATATATATTCTATTCAGTTATGAAGTTTCATTCCAATCCGATCATCCGTTCGAAAGTTACACACTTCTCAATTTGGATTCCCCTGCTCCCCCCCCCCCCCCCCAAAATGGTCGGATCAGAAAACTGATTATTTCTAAGTTTGTTTGGTCGGGTCTCTTATATGCCTGCCAAGTTTCATGGTCCTAGCACAACTGGAAGTACCCTAACTCGAAAAAGTGTGACAAAATGCCCTAAATTTTCAAGTTTCCAGCGCCCCCACTTCCCCGCATATGGTCGGATCGGGAAACTGATTATTTCCAGGTTAGTTTGGTCCGGTCCCTGATATTCCTGCCAAGTTTCATTGTCCTAGCTCATCTGGAAGTACCCTCACTCGAAAAAGTGTGACAAAATGCCCTAAATTTTCAAGTTTCCAGCGCCCCAACTTCCCCGCATATGGTCGGATCGGGAAACTTATTATTTCCAGGTTACTTTGGTCAGGTCCCTGATATTCCTGCCAAGTTTCATTGTCCTAGCTCATCTGGAAGTACCGTAACTCGAAAAAGTGTGACAAAATGCCCTAAATTTTCAAGTTTCGAGCGCCCCCACTCCCCCGCATATGGTCGGATCGGGAAACTGATTATTTCCAGGTTCGTTTGGTCGGGTCCCTGATATTCCTGCCAAGTTTCATTGTCCTAGCTCATCTAGAAGTACCCTAACTCGGAAAAAAGTGACAAAATGCCCTAAATTTTCCAGTTTCCAGCGCCCCGCACTCCCCCGCATATGGTCGGATCGGGAAGCTGATTATTTCCAGGTTAGTTTTGGTCGGGTCCCTGATATGCCTGCCAAGTTTCATTGTCCTAGCACATCTGGAAGTACCCTAACTCGGATAAGTAGGACAAAAAACTCGGACCGACCGACAGACGGAATTGTGATCGGTATATGGCACTTGAGCCAGAGGCTGCAAGTGCCATAAAAAAGTTTTTCGAAAATACCATTACTTTCCACCTGAAACTAGCGATTTGGTTGTTACTGCTTGTCGATGATATCCAGTCTTCCTGCTCTCCGACGCGGCGGCTGGGCGCAAAAGATTTGAAAACTAAACGTGCCTTGGTTAAAAAGTGGGAAAACTAAGCAAATAAAAGAAGTAATAAACAGGAGGTTATCACATCCTTATGTGTGAAAGAGTTGTAAGCGGACAATGAGGATTCCGGTAAACTTTTCGTTGGGTGACGGGAAAACTCGGCAAGGCCGAAAAAGCGCTAAAAAGTCGTACTTACGAAACGAAACAATGGAGAAAGATGGGGTTTTTAGAACCTTATAATTCCATGTGGGAGCTAAGTATATTATAAAAGGCAAAATAAGCAAGAGTGGTCCTTTAACCATCTCTGCACAAACTACATCATCTGGTAGGCCACCGGACGGCCGACATCCTTGTCAAAGCTTGAATGCACAATTTTGAAAGGTGGCCTCTTAGCTGCTTATTTTCGTGGAAGTTTTCAAATTTTACATCTCAATCGGTTTCCGGCTAAAAAAAAAACACGCCCCCCCCCCATACCAAATCCCCCCGACCAAAAAACCCCTGGTATCAACCCCCCCTCCCCCCCCCCCCCCCGCCTAAATAAAAAAGACAATGCCAAAAGAATCTCCCAGTCCCAAATAATCCCTCCGCTACGTATAGTACAAGGGATTTATACTCCGTCTTTCTCTTTGTGAGTGTATGATGGGTCTTAAATAAATTATTATTATTATTATTAGCTGGCTACCCGGATTAGCTCATCTACCTACTGACGGATACACAAGAGTAGGATAACTGGACGCAACTTCATTCGCCAACTTGACTGTACAATAATGTCTGAAGTAAAGTGGGTATCCGGTAACTGGAGTAACAATAAGCTTGTGCATGCACAAAGGGTATATGTATGTGAAGCAAAAAGCGCAGGTAGAACAAAGATAAACAAGGGAGGGGAGTGTACAGGTGAAGGTTGATGGTGACTGAATAATTGCTGAAGTGAACGAACACACGCGTCCAGCTTAAGCTCTTGTCAGTGAGGTGTTAAAAGTGAAAGATCAAATCAAAACCCGTGCCACTCAATGTAACGATCCCCCCCCCACCAAATCCTTTCCCAGTCCCTTCCCCTTCTTGGCGAGGAAGCTCCAGTTAGGTGCAGTTAGTTTTTCTTTTTGTACCAGAAGTCGACTTGACTTAGACTAAGATCACGGGAAGTCAAGTTGAATGTAAAGGATTCGTTTTAAATGAAAGGATTTGGGGGGGGGGGTCTGTAGGCCAATGTGGGAATTAGAAGTGGACGCAGAACAGGCACACGCATGAATATACATATGTAATGCTGTATTTTGCATAGTTTTCTGTTTTCCTGCATGCACACTTACTCGCCAATTTAGACGGAAATAAATAAAATAATAATATTAATAATAAAGCCAAAATACTGGGGCAGTCTATTTCACGGTGCAGTTTCTTCTGCACCGTGTAAGACCAGGACAGTATTACTGTCGGTCACACACATCATTTTCACCATCGTCCAAAATGCCCCAACTGAAGACAAGAATAGCCAGGCTTCACGTTCCATATTTTTCTTCAGGATTCATGACATCCGTTTTCGTCGGAAATATCCGGAATGTGACGCCAGGCCAAACACGTCTAGAAGTCTAGGGACACCCCGGATTCCGGAACGTATCATAGAGGCAACATATTTGCGAGACACAATAAATATGTCATCAATTGCGAAGGAGAAAAAGGGAGAGCAATTGACAGTTGTGATTGAGAGCCAAATGACATTTGAAGAGGGGAGAGGGAAGTGTAAGGAAGCCCCGGATAGCTAGAAGTTGAAGTCTGGCTTTAACAAAAAATGAATCAAACAAAAAGCTGAAAAATGAGAAATTTTGTACGTTAAAACAAAGGTGAAAATACTACCTATTACCTGACATTCCGTTCTCAATTAATTAGTCTATTCCCGTTTGACTGCTTTAAGAGCAAAAAATAAACCAGGGTATTCAAAAATTCACAAAACTCACTTTCGGAGAGCGCTGGCGGCTTCAAACTTTTTCTCCGCCCAACTGAAAGTCGATGGCCTGTTGGCAGGGGTGGAGACAACCCTGTCGAGGGGAGAGCGGTCGAACACGGGACGAGTCAGAGCAGCTGCTTCCGGCGTCCCATTCATGGTCATGCCAGTCATAAGGCTTTCAAGATCTGTGAGAAGAAAAAAAAGGTATAGCCGCTTTAAAGCACAACTAAAACCTGATACCATTCCATTATTATCCTTCTCATTATCAAGCGTTGAACCCAGTCCTTTTACTTTCAATTTTCCTTTCACAATTGTGTGGTTTTGGTGCCTAGCCAAATCCAGTCGGACAGTATTTTCACAACTAAGTGAGAGTAATTCCCATAGAAACAGATCCGGCTTACATTACCATATTAGGTCTATAAAGTCGGAGAACATTTACCATCGTAAGGAATTTATGCGTGGGACTTGTATCGTGACAAATAACCCAGAAACCCCTTGTTTAAAGCGCCATCTAAGTAATGTTATCTTCCGTGAGACTTGGACGTGAACTGTTTAGAAAAATTTGCTTTCGGGCGGGATCACTGTTCCTACGGCCGGCTTCTATCGGACTATTGTAGTGGTTTGCGAACAGTGTCGACAAGCCCCTCGGTAGCTCAGTTGATAGATCAGTCGCCTGGAAAGCGAGGGTCCTGGGTTCAAATCCCGGCTGAGGGGCATTTTTGTCTTTCAGTTCACTATTAATTGTGAGGACAACTCTGAGACCGTGTTCCACCATTCTAACAACAGCAACTACTAGTTACTATTTCCGTCCCAACCTCACGAAAAGTTACTACGCTGACCGTTCAAACCTTCTCGAAATAGTAACTAATAGCTTGCTAACAGTAACTATTTGCTTACCATGCTCGGGAGCGTAGTAAGTGTGTTAACTATGGATCTATGTGATGTGATTGGCTGGATTACCCCGTGGAGTGATATTTTACCGAAAATGTTTGATTTATCGCCAAAGCAGTTTTTTTTCATTAAAACAGTCGATTTTTCTGATAATCAGTCGATTTTTCGCAAAACAGTCGATTTTTTCCTGAAAATCGGTCGGTTTTTTCGAAACTGTCGTTTTTTTCCTTGAAAACAGTCGTTTTTCTCCAAAAACAGTCGGTAAAAATTACCAGCCAGTCGGTAAATTCCTTGCCCCCCCCTCCCCCCCCTAACATTTTTGCTAGTAACGCCTCTGGTCGGCAATACGTTCGATATCCGCGGCCTGGATTACGCTTTCATCCCCAAGACTGTGTAAACGGATCTTACTTCGTAGGTTGTTCCGCTGAGCTTGGGCAACAACCCTCCTTGCCTCGTCCGAGTTGATCGACACATCGTCTGGACTGGACACACCGCTGCTGGAGCAGCTGGTTTGAGTCTGCGCAGATTTCTGGATCCCTGAAAAAAGGCATATCAAGTTCCATAGCATCCGAACACACACTTCTGATAGTAGTTGCGTTTTTGATCGAAGTTTTTGTTCGCCGTTGGCTTAGCCGGTTGCTTGATTTTTCGTTTTCAAACGCCGTCGAAGTTCACCGTTTGCTTAATTACTGTGTTGTGACTCCGCTCCGGCGATCCTTGCCCGTCGCCGTTTCATCAACGATTCAAACAAACTTCGAACTTGCTAGCTGACAATGCTCGACGGTCCGAGTCTGAAGGACAAAGAAACTGTGACCGGCGATCAAGAACGACATTTAAGGCGTATTCTCGCCGCTCCCCGAGGACTCCTCGGGGAATCGAAGGGAACGGCGAGAATAGAGGGAGTCACTCCATGCGGACTCCGCGTACAGAAACAGCGAGAATACGGGGAATGCTTCTAAAATGGATTTTGTTCGAAAAATGAATATGCAGCTGAAAAAATTAGTCTAGATCCACTTTATTTTTGGTTTTGTTTATTCTGATTCTTTTTAATTAATTTTACACAGCACCTACAACAGCAAAAATTGATTCCCCTCCGAATTTGAAAGGGAGTTCTTTGTGATGATGGTGATGATAATCGGAGCATTTCCCGGTCGTGCGGACTCGCGAGAATACGGGGAGTGAGTCCCCGGGACAAACAAAAACGCGGGGACTCCTCAAGTGGAGTCCTCGGGGAACGGCGAGAATACGCCTTTAGTATTTTGGGTTTGAAGGTTACTTCAACCTTCGATCAAAAACGCAACTAGTGTTGCCTTAACCCAATCTCAGCTTCACCAGAACCTATGCTTTTTTTATTAGCATGAAACATCAATCGAATCCTATTACGAGCAAGGACTATACAGCTCGCACGAACCTGCAATCAGAACGGAAGGAATACACGATTGCAGGTTTGTTTCTTCTAGTTACAACCTGACTAGGACCCTTGCAAAGAAGGGTCGAAATAATTGGTGAAACAAATTTCACTAAGTTATTCGTCTCTAGTGAAATAGCGTATTTTTGTGCAAGTCTTACGAGTAATCTTGATTACGAATCTTGACTGGTTCTCGCATATTCACAAGACTGACAAGTCACTTCTCAGTACCAAAATTCTTCATGCAACGATCGAGCTGAGTCCGAAGGGACGCAAAACTGTAAACGGAAGCTGAAAACTAGGCAAGCAGCTGATGACGCCGGTACCGAGAAATGACCTATGAAAGGAATGCAGTTCTGCTTCAAGTCAACTTACCAAATTCAGTAGGGGTATGCACTTCCGCCCCATATAGATAGTCGTACAAGGTGAAGTTGAAAGCGGGACTTGAGCTGCGGCCGTCGTAAATCTGGCTGGGGTAGGTGGTATCGTACATCTGGGTGGGGTAGGGGGTATGACCCGGGGTTGGCGAGAGCAAATGAGTGGGTGTATGTACAGGTTTCGGCAGCATGGGAGACTGCACTGTCGGGTAGACAAAGTAGCCGGGTTGAATCGGCGATGGGAGGGGAGAACGTGGGTCGAGAAATAGCGGGGAAGTCTTGGCAGGCAACGGCGAGTAAACTGAAAAAAGACATGTGAAAGTTAACAAATTGGAAGGGAAACAATTCGTCTCGGCTAAAATATCAACATCCCCATCAAGGTTCGAACTATTCCTTCTCTAAGGTCAAGGTCTTTCGAAGAGATCATAGAGATCATACCTTCAATATCACTGATGGCATGTTGCCTTAAATGCGTTTGTCCACGATACCACAAACAGGTTGTGGCTCGTTTGTGGCTAAAAAAAGAGTGTTCTGCGACCAACAAGGTTTTAGTGGCTCGCCATGTGGCTAAAATTTGACAAACAACTCTCGAGGTGACCTCTTATTTTATGGCTCGAATCTGGGCGGGAAACTCAAATTTAGCACAAATAAAAAAATTAGCTGATCTGTCAAGCAGATCGAAATAGGCCTACAGTATTTTTAGCGTTTTTAGACATACAACGTTTTTAAAAATCATTTTGGATGAATAGTCAATTTCATGGGTATACTACAAAAAAAGGTCTAATCTTTCTACTTATGGATCTCCTTCTACAAAATCTAGCTTTTCAATTCGTCATACTGGCAAAACAATCTGGAACCCGTTACCTGAAAATATAAGATTATCAGATGAAATAACTTTGTTTAAAATGACTCTCAACATGATAAACAACAACTATATTTCCACTCTTTAAGTTTATTTGTAACTGTTTAAGTTTGGTCAACAGATTAGAACTCGGCAGTTTTTTTCAATGTATGCTTGTCCGAATATTCGCGTGATAAAATTATCGTTATTTTATTTGTGTGCATTTGTTCAGTTATTAATGCCTTAGTCTAGTATTTTATTATCAGCTTAGAAGCCATTTTTTGAAATCCACTGGCATGTCTGTCACTTTCTCTACCTCCCCTTTACAACTGAGGATCCTTCCAGTACAGAATGGTAAGGGCATGGGCCTCATGTTCTATTTATTAGAAATTTATCTGGGTTTTATTTATATTTTCAGACCCTTGAAATAATTGCCCATCAGAAACAAACAAAATGGCGTTTCTGCGAGTTTCAACTTGTGGGTCGGGTGTGTGGCACACAGTTCTGTTTCCATGACAAACACTCGGAAATATGCGGGACAAATACATGCTGTGGAAAAACAACTTAAGATTAAGAGCGTATTCCACCCTACATACCGTACTTACTGCGCATGACGTCACAAATTTGGGCTTCCTGACGTCAAGGCTGGAACACATTTTTAAATTTTCGGTAAAATCTCACTCCAAGGGGTAATCCAGCCAATCATGTTAGAGTCATCTAGTTGCCACGCTTACTACGCTCCCGAGCATGGTAAGCGAATAGTTATTACTTACAATTTGAAGAGGGTTGGAACGGTCATAGTGTAGTAACTTTTCGTAAGGTTGGAACGTAAATAGTAACTAATAGTTACTATTGTTAGAAGGGTCGAACGCGCTCTAAGTAATGAACTTCGTCAATCTGAACTTACGGGGCAGGAACTTCTGGACTTCGGGTGGGAGCATGTATGTAGGTGGGACCTGGGCTGTTATGATCGGCTCCTCCCACAAATTTAAGAGCTGACGACGAACTTCGTATACATTTCCTAAAAAGATACTGAATTTTCAATCCATCTCTTTAAAGGATCACTGAAAAGCAATTCTCTTCCTTCACCTTCTAACTATTTCTTCTTCGTTTCCTCTAATAAATTCACACTTTTTCTTACCGAGCGATGTCTAATGGCAAAATATGTCAACCTCCTTCGAAACCCGACATGAATAACAGAAAAGGTTTGAAAACAGGGAACGCCTTTGTTATGGTGCGTGGAAAATGTCCGGCACTTTAGTTTGCAACGCTTCTGAAGTCAAGAGTAGCTCTCCCTAGTAAATCAAACCTAAGCTCGCAAACATAACAGGAGGTATGCCTCAAGGAAGGGAACCATTAGGGGGAAGAAAGGGAAAGAAGTAGTATGCTCAATCCACAAGAAACATGCCAGAGAGGACGATAGACAAGATGTGCTTAATGTCTTGGACACACGGGGGTTGGTTGCTCTCGGGCAGGAACTCTTGCCCGGATTTTCGTCACCATCATCACTTTCATATGGAAAAGCTGAAAATTTTTCAACTTCAAGATGAAAGTGAAGAAAATCCGGCCTGAAAGTTCTTATCGCGTGTTCGCACTTTTATCTGGATTTTCTCTTAGTCAAGAACTCAACAACTACGATGATGATGAGGGAATTTCATTAATGCATTAGGCTAGAAAAGGGAAATACAAAATAGAAAAGGAAAAATTACACTGAGCTTTCGATAACGCAGTAAACTCAAAGGATAAAAACAAACAAGCACAACACAGTAAAAATAGGCCAGCCGGGTCTAAAAAATCTTCTTCCCAAATGTGAAATTGAAAATGGTCAAAGGCAGAAACGTGGAAGTCCTGAGCCTCGTTTTTGTTGCACGATGCAGGCCCACTTCTCAGCCACTTCCGGGCTGATTCTTTCTACATTCGTTTTTGCACTGCAGTGCTTCCAAGGAAGACGGCAGCGCTTCCCCAGAATCACAGACTTGCTTACCGACCAAGTCCGTGCTTCCCTACAAGGTGCTGAATCAACCATGGAGAAATCGTGCATGCAGTGAATCCAAAACGCATCTTGTGCAGACGCAAAGAAGGGCTGCAGCAGGGAAGTGGTAGCACTATTGCAACAAACACGAGGCTCTGGGCAATGGAAGACGGCTTTACACAGGGGTCAGATGGTAAAAAGTTTGCAGTTACGCGGGAATTCCTGTAACGACGAGGAAGGTATAAAAGAAATTTACAATATTTGAAAATAATAATAATAATAATAATAATTCCTTTATTCTCCATAATAGCATAAGAAACACGCTAGCTTCGGATAGTCAATTACATGTTAATATACTTATTTACAACACACTTAAAAAACAGCCTCAGGAATTAAAGTTACGTACAAAATAAGGTACAAATGAAGACAAGTACCGGTCAGTCGAATTTACAGGTGGCAGGCTTAGCTTTGGAAGACCGATTGACCGTGTAAACTGCCTAGTACAGGACTTCGGTCGTAAATCTGACACATATTCAGGCAAAATATCTCTGTGAGTTTCAGACGACAGACATTTGAACCCAAATTTCATCGTCAGGGCATGTCTTCTTTCTTTAAGGGTCGGTAGACATAATACACTAAGACTATCTTCATATGAAACATACTGGGCCCCTAAAATGATTTTGCACGCTCGCTTTTGGATACCCTCGAGCTTATCACTCAGAGTCGAGGTGAGGCCAGGGTGCCACACCGGGCAAGCGTATTCCGCATTTGGCCTAATGTAAGTGCAGAAAATAGACCTCAGTTGCTTGGGAGGAATCGCGAATCGACGTAACGCGGCAAACGACCGTAATAACATAGCGCATTTCTGAACTATGGCCATGACGTGGGATTGCCATTTCAGGTCGCTCTCAACTGTAACGCCAAGGATTTTAACCTTGTCCTGAACAGTGAGGCCGATATCTTCAACAGGTGGCAATTGACGCTTTAAAAACGACACTCTCATTACAACACTTTTAGGTAGGCTTACTGTTAACTTAACATCATCAAGGTCACGCGTCAGTGTAGAAAATATCTGTGAGAGTGGAGGCTGGGTCGACTGTGACGATAAAATTCGTAAGAAAGTATAAGGTATCAGGGCTTTTCTGTCATACATATATCCACATAGCGGTAGTGGATATTATTGTGCCCCCTTTTCTACAGCAGTATTGCACAAGTGATGAAACAGGACAAATCCGTCAGTAGTGTCCTAATTCAGGCCATCTTTGACGAAACTCAATACTTGTGGTGAATTAAGTGCTGATCCAAGTTTCCCGCGCATATATAGGCTTGTTTGACAATTGACATTACAAAACGGATAAGACAGCTGCATCTTATTAGAGCAATATTTCGACCATTCTTGGCAAGGGTGCTTGCTCGAAAATAAAGTTCAATTGCCAGCTTGAGCTGAGTGTAGCTGACGTATCCGTTTTGCTGTGTCAATCGTCAAATATGAGTTGCGTTTTTGCTGATACCATGGTATCTGTTACCACGGTCTAAAGTCGTTTTTGCAGTTATCGTGGTATCTGATACCACGGTCAAAAGGCGTTTTTGCAGTTATCGTGGTATCTGGCCAGTTATCGTGGTATCAGATATTCAGATACTACGGTCCGACCGTGGTAACTGGTCGTGGTATCTGAAGAGTCATCTCACTTTCATCAAATTTTGTCAGATTGGTGAGAAAGAAGTTTAGCATTTAGTGATGTGACTGGATATCTGTTTTTCTTTTTGGATGACTTCGAAAAGCGCAATTTCGGCAATAGTCGTTTTTGCAGAGCACCGTATATCAGATACCACGATAACTGCAAAAACGACTAATTGCAGATCCAGTTACCGTAGTAACAGATACCGTGGTATCAGCAAAAACGCAACTATGATTCGCAGTCAGCTTGGGCTGAAGGAATAATTATATAGGCTTGGGCTCGACTCATCTGTATAGGGCACGTGGATGCTGGGCGCAAATTACGGATAGTAGAGGTCTAAAATAAGGTAGTCTAAATAGAACATTTTTTAACGTAAATAACGTATCACTACCACCCCATGGCCAATTCCTGTCTAGGCGAAGTAGGTAATCAGGCAACAGGTACTTGCCTATTTCATTTCCACGTCTAATTGTGAAGTCAAAGTACGTTCGATAAATAAAAGAGAAACGTATAACTAATGTGAAAAAAGTATAGTGGTACGTGTCTTTTTCATTCTTAAGTCTGCTTGTCTATTTTCTAGAGTTAAAGTACGTTAAATATATAAAATATTTTTTTTCTTCTAAATACCACAAAAGGGGCCTCGGCTTTGTTAACTACCTAAGGACCCTGGATGCCTGTACCACCCTCGTGTCAGCCCGCCTACCGTTAAGACACCCGACACTCGCTACCCTGTGTCGTTCTTCGAATGGAAGCGAACAAAATGATTTTTTGTATTTTTTACAGTTCAAGTTTAACTGAAAAGGAAGCTCATTTTACATCTGACTTTTTTGAATACATTGAAGCATTTTGCCCCGTCTAAAGGATTTGGCATTTTATCACCGGAGGCTCATTCAACTAATGATGTTCAGAATGTGCGCTGCTTGCACGACAATCCAAAATTCATCCAGACGCGGAGATTTTGAATTTGAAAACAAGCCTGCATTTGCAGGATTAAAGACGATAAACACCGGCTTATTTTTCGGCAATGGCTTACTTTTGTAGTTGGTAAATATTTCAAGCATAGAGGGACAGTCGCATAGAGGTACCACAAATCAGAAAGATTAATTCTTTCGATGAAATCCATCATTTATGGACAGCGGACAAACGGAGTAACGCATTTTTATCGGATTTTCAGTCCTATTCAAGTGAATATGTAACTAGATTGTCAGGTCTTTTAAACTTTGAGGCGCGTGTTCTCTTTTTACTACCTAGCTAATGGAACTCCAAAAATTAAAGAAATTATGGCTTACCAATATTCTTCTCAGCAGCTTTGATGATGACCGTTTTCGTCGACTGCTTCGGCTTTGCGCGGGCTACGACACAAACTCCGAACACTGACGCCATCTGTTCGATATTTCCATCGGTGGGAAGAAGATCATCGCGAACGTCGAAGGACATAATGACAGGCAAAGAACCCTGGAATTATTAATCCATTTAACTGAATTTCTAGCTATATATAAGCCTATCATTTCAGGTATTACGGTGTTGGGTACATCATCACACGAAGACAGCCACAAAATAATTAATCCTTCTTTTTATTGCAGAATAACAAGTATTTTCAATGGTGTAAATTCCATACCCTTTCCGAGGATTTGATCCCAAGCAGAGAACAATGAAATAATTAACTGAACGTACATTACATTATCAAATGTTTCGTTTTATTTTACGATTATAATAATACCTTTCAGGGCACTATCCTGTACCGTCCCGAGCAACGATTTCAAGAGCACCTCCTTCGGCCTAGTCAACTATTCAACGGCCCATTATTATATGTTTATATGTATTGAAAACGGTCTTCGTCTAACATGATTTCAGGGCGTCTTCTACCACACCTTCAAAGTGCCGGAATCTTTCGCAGAGATGTTTACGGTTTGAACGACACGGTCGTCTGCTGTACGGTCTTTGTATTATTGTTATTTTAATTTTATTACTACTGTCCTCACCGGTCGGCTTGGACGAATCCAGGTAGGCGAAAACCATACTTGAAAGACCCATCACACTATTTACTCTTCAACTTACAGTATTTTAAAATATTTGAATACTTTAAAACTAGGCTGTTCTTTTAACATATAACCAACGGCGTTGGCTGTTTTAAGTCATTTCTGAGACCCGTTGACTTATAGCGAAAACAGGGAAACAATTTACATAACCGGTTTTTTTTATGGAAAAACTTCTCGCAGACAACGTCGACAGCGTGATACAAATCGAAGGTAGAAAAATACGGCAAGTGAGAAAATCATCGTGGTTTCGATACAGGGGTTAGTTGTACCGTACTAAATTTGGGTTTCCGGCTTTAGAAATATATGGAGTGATTATGGAAGTAGGTTGCGTTAGTATTATAGGTAAGACAGGTCCTTTAATACTCTTGTTGACTAAGTCTGAAGAATTGCCGTGTGCCTAGCGAAAAGCCAGAAACGTCATCACAACAAATGTTGTCGACTGGATTTAAATCAGTTGTAGGATTTCGATCAGTTTCGAGGATTTGTTTGGGTGACGTTTCTGGTTCTTCCCCAGGTTCGCTGGCGTGTTTCCGACCACAAGGAACACGTCGACGGGAAAGACTAAGACACACGATCCGTTACACGTACGAACAAGACCAAAGGTGGGATCCAAAAAATGTACATTTGATCCAGACAATTGCGTATGTAGATATCCGGTCTTCGCCAGACTCCTTGGAAATTTTTACTATTAAAACTTAAAAACAGATTAATGCCAATTGCTAGCCATCTACGTATTCGGTTTCGTCCGGATTCCGGGTAAACTTCAGGTCCGGCAAAAAAACTAAAGCTCAAAACGGATTCAGTATATCTCCTTACCCCTATATCCTACCCCTAATTAACTTCAGATAAACTTTAACCTTTTAACACATTCTCCTGTTTCTGCCGGATTCGCGGCAAATTATATGAATGACTGTCATATACGGATTCAGCATGTCTTCTTGCCCCTAAATCGAACATTTAATCAACTTCAAATAATGGCTGGATTCCAGGCGAACTGTTTGTCCGGGTAGAAAACGATTGTCATACACGGATTCAGCGTGTCTTTTACCTCTAAATCTTACATTTAATCAACTTCAACTAAAATTTTTTCCAGTTTTAGCCAGATTCCGGACGAACGAATTGTCCGGTGAGAAAATAAATTTCGGATATAGATTCAGCATGTCTCCTCATTGGCTTTTTAAGAGATTTTTTTTGTCCCTTAATTTGAAACCCCTCCCCCACCCCCAAATATGGGGCTACAGGGATCATCTACGAACTTGACCTGTAGTTTGACCAAATGAATCTCATACCAAGTCTGAAGAAAATATCTCTACCCGAGAGTTATCGTGCTGACAGACGGACAACTTTTACGAAGTCATAGATATCCCTCCACTTACGTTTTAGGATCCCAAAATGAACAAAAAATATTCACCAGAAGTAGATGGCGCGCGGATAGCACGGCATCGATATCGCCATGGATCAGAAGACTGGATTTCTTAATCACAGGTAGCTTAGGGTCATGGACATCGGGGAAACAGATCTTGGCTCGTGTGTAGCCAAGTATGGCGCGTAGGTTCGAGTCGTTCTTGCCACGCAGCGCCGCATGGTGGACAGGGGTGACTTCGATGGAAGTCGTAACTTGAACCTGCAGAAGAATGCAGACATTTAGTAACGATAATAGTCGCCAAGGCTGTTACGGATCGCTGACGTATCACCAAATGCATGTTTTCTGTTTGTACCCAAATTGCTTCACTTCGGAGCGTTTCCCATAAAAAAATCCAAAATTTCCGCACGGCTTCGCAGAGGTTTCTACTTATAGTGATTTCTTCTTGGGTGGTTTATTTTTGTCTTGCGTGAAAACCCTGGTAGTGATTTTGATGCACTCCAAGTAGTTTCTGTTTTATACTCAGTAAGTGTCTGTTGTTTCCCCTATAGGCGTATTCTCGCCGTTCCCCGAGGACTCCTCGGGGAATCGAAGGGAACGTCGAGAATAGAGGGAGTCACTCCACGCGGACTCGGCCTATGAAAAGACCGAGAACACGGGGAATACTTCTAAAATGGATTTTGCTCGAAAAAATATATGCATTTATAAGTAGTGAACTGATGACAAAAATGCTCCTCAGCCGGGATTTGAACCTAGGACCCTCTGCTTACAAGGCAGTCACTCTACCACTGAGCTACCGAGGGGCTTGTGAACAGAGTTCACAAACCACTACATTAGTCTGGTAGAAGCCGGCCATAGAAACAGTGATCCCGCCCGAAGGCAAATTCATCTAACCAGTTCACATCCCCATGTCACGTAACTTATAAATGTTTCCATCCCAAGGGCGTCTTCCCCATTAAAATTATACATTTGGTTTTCACCATGAGATATGTCTTACGGGTCCTGGTTTGTCTACGTGGCTCCGACAAGGGAGTCCTAGACTTCTAAATTATATTTGAAAAATTGTTTATGATATTGGTCACGGTACAAGTCCCTTGTCTAAAGCGCCATCTTTATTAAAAAAAATATGCACTTGACGAAATTAGTCAGGATCCACTTTATTTTTGGTTTTGTTTATTTTGATTCTTTTTAATTAATTTTACATTGGACTAACACCAGCAAAAATTGATTCCCCTCTGAATCTGAAAGGGAGTCCTTTTTCATGATGGTGATGATTATCGGAGCATTCCCCGTGCGTGGGGACTCGCGAGAATACGGGGAGTGAGTCCCCGCGACAAACAAAAACGCGGAAAGTGGAGTCCTTGGGGAATGGCGGGAACACGCATTATGGGGATTTTTTATCTCCCGGTGACTTCTCGCTAAAACCTGCCTAAGACCAGGTTCTAGTTAATCCGCACTGGTGATGGAAAAGCAGACACTGATGAGTCCGAAACGGATTATAACACCAGGGAGCAGTCACAGTGAATCCAAAAACGCCATACAGGAAATAACAGAGAGCACCAGTGAGTAGCCTACTCAGGTGAAGAAGTGAATTATTGTATATCTTTATTACCCATCTTTACAAGAAATATCAAGGTTTTTTTTCATGAAATAGTAAGGAGTAAAACATAAAGATAAATAATGTGGATACTGAAGGATCCCTACGGAAGATAATTAAACTGAAACTGTTAAGAGAAAATAAGGAAATTAAGTATGGGTTTATTTTAGAAGTTAGGTGACGTGAATAGTTAAAAGTGGGTAAAAACAGATTAAAATTAACGTCGCTGAGGGAAGGAGGAGTAGCCACAAAAATGACGACATGTAACTTCCTTGCTTGTTTTAATAAATAAAAATAATTTAAATTCCCAAAGACCCTACGGGGAAAAAACAAGAAATGTCAATGACGGAGTAATCGAGAGGAGAAAAGGAACAGCATGCTGGATACAATTTACTTTTGTGTCAGTTAACTGGATACGCTGGATTATTTGGATTCTGCAAAGAGATTTTTTTTATTTCCCACTCTCTGCTCTAGTTATGACGAATATCTGCGGCCGTCCCCATAGCGTAAACTCTACTATGACGCGGGAAATTCTAATTTATATACGCGGCTTTTAAATGGGCAGTGGTGGGATTGGTGAAGATTGCTTAGATCGCTTTCTCGTAACGCGCATTGAGGTACCACAAATCCCACGGAAATTCCACTATTTGAAAATCGATTATTCGTGAACAGCGCGACAACGAAGTAACGCATTTTCAGCGGGTCTTCGAGGCAATTCAACCGAACAAGTGATGTGTAACTAGATTGTCCTATCCCAGCCCTTTTCGGTTAAACTTTAACAATAAATACGGTAACTCAAAAGAAAAATTACTCTTATTTACTGCTTAGAGGGTCGAGGGATTCAAGGGCGACAGAATATACGAACAGAAATAATAATGACGTTTAGGATAGCATTTCACCGTCCTGAAGACTAAAGAAAACGTTAAATTTTGACAATGTTATGTTTCGTTTTCTCGTATCAGTCGTATTTCCTTTTTTATTGCTTCTTTTAAACTTTACTCAGAACCCTCCTTAGTTTAAATCTTTCATTACAATTAGGGAGATTGATGCCTTTTTATTCAATCCTCCTTCGGGTAGTGACATGTGGGAAACAATAAAACTAGCGGTGAGTAGGCCGTGAAATTAAGTTAACTAGACTCTAGAGACATTTTTTTTGTTTTTACTAGATTCTACTAAAATTTACGAACTCGAAAAACGGTAGGCTACTGAAAATTAAATGATGTATTAGACAAGACATCTTCTTGAATCGATCTGATGTGGGTTTAGTAATGAGCATTGGACAGGGTCTCTTCCCGCTCGGCTACCTTTTTAAGACCTTGGTCACACTGGGCTCAAAAACCAGCCTATTCGACAAAAAACTGAAAATTCCTAGGGGACGTGAGATTTGATGCGCTCTGTGGCAGCTTGGGGTTAATGAGCAGACTGCAATTAGGGGTCAATTAGGGTTCCTCAAACATAATTATACACACTGTTTTGCCCTAATTGATCTCCTGAATTTAAAATCGAAAGCAAGAGATCGAACATAGTTCTCTACAATTTTGATCCTGCGAGGAAAGGCCCCTCCCTCCGCCATGATGTTTTGGTGTGTTTGAACGCTGTTATCCCAAACCTGAATATGGGAAATTCGGATCTAAAAGACGTTTTCAGACTGTCAGCGGGCCAAGGGGTCCGCCCTGTACTGCTTAAATTGTCAACCGTCGAACTACGAAACACAATCCTAAGTTCTCATCGTTATCTCAAAAGTGTATCGCTTGCGGCTGCCCCGGACTACACCGAAAATGAACTAATCGCGAGAAATAAATTGAAGCCGTTGTATGTCAGAGCCAGGAACGAACAGCGCAGTGCCAGCCTGAGGGGTACACGACTCCACGTAGGTAGTCGAGTATTTGTTTATGACAAGAAGGCGGGAAAAGTGATTGAAATAACTGATCGAGAAGGGAGACAGTCACAAAACCAAGCGCCGCAAAACCATAGTCGAGAAATGGGTAGAGACAGGGATGAAAGAGCGGCAGCTTCTTCGTCAGCATTGTTTAATGGTGCGCAACGCGTCCAGCAAGGAGACCACCATCATTTTGAACGGGCACAGGATAGGGGCACTAATGAGATACAAGTTGTGACGGCACCCAATTTACGAGTTCCTCCCAATAGGCAAAGTGGGAGCGGTGCAAATGACCAGGTCGCGACCCCAGTGAATGAGGTAGGGGGTGAGGTAATAGCTGCCGGGACAAGGCAGGGAAAGCGTAGCAGTGACCAGGTTGTGACCCCTAGTGATACCCTACTCCAGCCTAGTGCTAGTTACATGCGACATGGAAGTGGTGGTAGGCCTATGGCAAGTAACAGAGGCTGTAGGGATTATGCTAATGCACGTGAAATGAATCCAAGGCAGTTGTTTTCAAATGATGATCGGGGAAGAGACGAAACATTTGATCTAGACTTCGAAGATGCGTGCTCGGAATATGGGTCGGATGGTCACGCAAAACGTGATTAGGTACTAGAGGGCCATGAGCAAGTTATAAAGTTCGTACATTGGAATATCCAAGGTTTTGACGATCAAAAGTTTGATAATTTGATTCGAAATAAAGAATTAGATTTGATTAGTTTAGTTGAAACATGGAGAGAAGAACCTATTTCTATTTCACAGTTTTTTAGTTATAGTGCGTGTAGGAAGAAAAGTAAGAATGGAAGGGTTTATGGAGGAGTGAACGTTTTAGTCAGGAAAGGAATGTGTAAGGATTGTGAAAGATTGCGAAGTGATTCAGAGAATTTAGTGTGGTTACGCTTGGTTATAGGTGAGCAAAGATATCTAGTTTGTAGCGTGTATATTCCGCCTGAGTCAAGCAGTTACGCCAGCCGTGAAAATACATGGGATATACTGTCTTCAGAAACGTGTAAATATGGAAAAAAGTTTGCTAATCATAATTGTGTTGTTTTAGGTGACTTCAATGCTTATGTGAGGGAGGATTTTGAGAATTGGATTGTGGATTCAGAGCTTCAGGATGACTCCCACGGGAACTCCCAACAAGACGGCGTGCATGAGAGGATGTATGGTAGGAGGAGTAGCAAGGACCAGGGAAGAAAAAAGAACAGGTGGGGAAATAATCTTTTGGATTATAGTGGTGTTGAAAATATGATAATTTTAAATGGGCGTTTGGGTGAGGATAAAGGGATAGGAAATTATACGTGTTTTTCGAGTGGGGCTCCTAGCGTTATTGATTTTATTTTGGTAAACATGTCTCTTTGGCCTCGTTGTAAGAACTTCAGAGTAATGGATGTGATTGGATCTGACCATGTTCCTATTGAGTTGGAGATGAGAATTAGAGAGGGTTCTAACCCTCGTCCAGACAAAGGAAGAAGAGAAAGCGGAAGAGACGGAGTAAGTACATCCGTGCGGAAAAAAACACTGATCACGGATAATCTTAGTGAAAGTGTATTTTTAAATAGGCTAGGCGTAGATAGTATTATGTTAGAGTTGGAGAATTGTGCTGATGTCATTAAGAGAGGAGAGATTGAAGAAGCTGTTTTGCAGATAACGAAGGTAGTGTATGATGCAGCTAGAACTAGTGGTAAGGAAAAAAAGCAGAAGAGGATTAATAAGGAATTTTTTGATGAGGAATGTGATGTTAAGAGAAGCGAGGTAATTGAAGCTTTAAAAAAGGTAAAAGTTGGAGGTCCATTATCAGGATGTAGGCTAGATGAATATCGGAAGGTAAGAAGAGAATATAAAAATCTTTTAAGGGCAAAAAAGAAAGCAATGGCAGATAATATTAATATGGAGATAGTTAAGAGTTATAAAATTAAGGATAGTAAGAAATTTTGGAAATTAGTTAAACACCAGATAGAAGGAGATCAAGGAAACGCAGTCCCGCCTGCACACACATGGCCTGAACATCTGGAGTCGGAAAACGACCCGGGAAAGATTCTTACGGATGAATTTGCCACTTCGCTAAGGTCAGAAGTTCCATTCCCGATGAAAGAATCTGACTACATGCTTACAGATGCAGTTTGTGAGGAGGAAATTTGGCATTCATTGAAGCAGATGAAAGGTGGTTCGGCACCTGGTATGGATGGTATCCCAGCAGTAATTTGGAAATGGGGAAGAGCCCATTTGCTTCCATTGTTGGCACTTTTGTTTACATGTATTGTCGAGAAAGCAAGATGGCCTGAGCAGTGGAATATTTCAATGATGGTTCCAGTTTTCAAAAAAGGAGATAGGAATAAGCATGAGAATTACAGGGGGATTAGCCTAGGTAATGTATTGAGTAAAATTTTATGTAAAGTAATAGATGTTAGGCTGAAAAAATGGTTGAATAAAAATGAAATATTAAGTTATATTCAGGCAGGTTTTAAGGAAGGATACAGTACGTTAGACCAGATTTTCGCGTTGCATGTGTTAATTAGAAAATATACTCGAGGTAGAGGAAAGAAACTTTATGTAGCTTTTGTGGATTTGAGGGGGGCTTTTGATAATATAAATAGAAAGTTGTTAATGCAGACATTACTAGAAATTGGTCTTCCAAAATTGTTTGTATTGTTGATTGTGGAGATGTATGTTAATACGAGGGTGGTGGTGAGAGTACTTGGTAAACTGTCAAGAGAGATTAAGTCTGTTTTAGGTGTTAAGCAGGGTTGCACGCTTTCCCCTAAGTTGTTTTCTGTTTTTATTAATGATGTTGAAAAGTTTATGGTAGACAATAATGCTCCTTTGTTAACGCTTGACGTAGTGTCTCTTTGTTTGTTGCTTTTTGCAGATGATCTAACCCTGGTGGCAGAATCCCATACAAAATTGCAGAAACTATTGGATATTTTGAAGTTATACCTTGAAAAGAAAGAGCTAGATTTGAATGTCAAGAAAACGGTGGTAGTGGTATTTAGAAAGGGTGGAAAGCGGAAAGAAGGAGAGATTTTTAAGTACGGTGAAGCTGTATTGGAGGTGAAGGAGGAATGTGTTTATTTGGGATGCAAATTTAAAGCGGTTGGGGGAATGTTTGGTAAGCAGGTGGAACAGAATGTGAGAAAGGGAAAAAATTGTGGTAATTTGATTTTAAGAAGTAGTCTAAAGGAGGTAACGAATCTGAAGCTGCATAAAGAAATATTTTCAACGAAAGTGGTGCCAGTAATGCATTATGCTTCAGAGATTTGGGGATTTAGTAAGGCAGAAAAAATAGAACAAGTACAACTAGGTTATTTTAAGAGGTTACTAGGGTTAAGCAATAGGATTAATGGATTAGTGGTGAGAGGAGATCTAGGTCTAGTTTCGTTAAGAAATAGAAGGTTGGTTAATATGGTGAGTTTTTGGGAAAGAATTATTAATATGCCGCGAGTACGGGTGCTTAAAGCAGCATATAAGGAATCATTACGGGATGAGTCGAGTGATTCTTGGGCGTCCCAAATAAAACAAATTTTGGACCAGTGTGGGGTTAGCTCGCTTTGGAATAACGGGGAGGGGCAAGGTCATGAAGTAGGAGATGTTGCAGGTGTGGTTAAAAAGGTGTTGATGGATCAGGAAATACAGCTGTGGCAGTGTGATGTCGGTAAGTCTAGCTCGTTGAGGTTTTACAGAGATGCTAAAGAGACATGGGGGGAAAGTATTTATTTTAAAGCAGGGTTGAATAGGGAGGAGTTAGCGTGGGTGATAAGTATGAGGGGTGATTGTTTACCGCTAGGGGATAGGAGGAGGTATGTGGGAAGGGGTTTAAGTCGGATTGGTCCTTACTACTGCCCTATGTGTGGGGAGATGAATGAGAATGTGTTGCACCTGATGTGTGAATGTAGTGAATTGGATGGGTTGAGGGATGAAGTGTTTGGAAAAAGAGTGTACGATGAGGAATGGTTGGTTAAAGTAATGAAGGATGAATGTTTTTCGGGAGTTCGCCAGTTGGGAAGATTCCTTAAGCTTTCGATGAAGCATCGTGAAAGATTCATTTAGGTTTATTAGTAATTTAGTGAAAATTTATTTTTATTTTGTTTTGTATTGCCATGGCCCTCGGGCTTTTTGTGTAAATATATATCATATCATATCATATCATATTCAGAATTAGTTGTATCTTGTTCTTTCTCTTTTTTTCTAATTTTGCAACCCAAAAAGCCAGGAAATGAAAGTGTGACCAAGCTCTAAGAAAACAAGGCTCAATGCCGCATGGTTCAACGGCCCCAAAAGCGCCCCGCTCAGAAGACGGGAGAACCCCCGCTCAGAAGATGGGAGAACCCGGTCTGCAGCGAGTTAGACGTGACGTCAGAATGGTAGATGGTGGTTCTCTCTTTTTTCTAATTTTGCAAATGAAAGTGAGACCAAGCTCTAAGAAAACAAGGCTCAATGCCGCATGGTTCAACGGCCCCAAACGGTCCCCAAGATGCACCTGCAGCCAAATCATCAAGATCGCCCTTCCACCCGACTACAAATGTCACTTGAAACTTGACGAGGGTTATTTCCCAGGACAGAAGCCGCGTACAAATGTCACTTGAAACTTGACGAGGGTTATTTCCCAGGACAGAAGCCGCGTATCAACACGTTTACACCTACAGCTCCGATATCTTCTAAATGTCAGTTAAAATTTGACGAGGGTGGATTCGAAGACCAATGAAGAAACGGGAATCCGTTCGAAGTACCAAAGTAAACAAGTGACTAATACCACCAGCAAGGGGGCACTGACTCATAAATGAAGAGTATGCGGTGTATTTGTGTGGAGATCGCAGACAGCAGAGGAACGAATTCAATGACTTTTTGGTGTAAAAAATCGGAACATCATCCCGTCTTCGAGGGGTTGGCCACTTCCGATTTTTAGTGGAGGCCTGCAGCACGTGCCCAGTGCCGGCACCGTCTGCCACCAGCCGGCACCGATTTCCACTTGTTAGAACGTTAAAGTTTAACCGAAAAGGGCTGGAATAGGAAAATCTAGTTACCTATCACTTCGTCACCAAAATTGGCTTGAAGACTCGCTGAAAATGCGTTACTTCGTTGTTCAGCTATTAAAGAATAATCAATTTTCAAATAGTGGAATTTCCGTGTGATTTGTGATACCTCGATGCGCTTGTAATTTTCTTGTATGCCTTACGAGAAAGATTTATGATCTTTTTTTTGTTCAGGCACTAAGCAATCTTCACCAATCTCACCGCTGCCCACTGAAAAGCCGCGTTTGTGTTGAGATTAAAATTTCCTGCGTCATAGTAGAATTTACGCTGTGGGGACTGCCGCAGATATTCTTAACGTCATAACTAGAGCAGATAGCGGAAAATAAAAAAAAAATCCCTTTGCATAATCCCAATAATTCAGTGTATTCAATTAAATGACACACAAATAAGTTGGCCTTTCAGTTAAACTTTAAAATCAGCATGTTTAAAAGCGGGAGTCGCCAAAATTATGGCCGGAACCGCTGGTTTTGTCCGTTGTAGGGGAAGGGTGTACAGAAGGGGTGCTGAGGAGACAGTAAACCCCAAGGAGTTGCCCACTCTCGATTTTAGTGTACAGCAAGTGCCTGGTGCCGGGTCGGCGCCGGTTATTTCCCTTAGATTTTAAGGTCATTTATATTTTGGTTATTTTAGCGTAACTGTTGTTAACTGTAAATATTACAAAATTTGACAATAAGATTTAGTAGACTGTAACGTAAAGACTGTAATTTATTGACAAGTTACGTGACCTGACAGACAAATGGCCAGTTATGGGTCATAGTGTGATATGTGATTTAGCTCTATATTTATTATTCAGTTTCAAATATTATAATTTTAGTGCATACACTGTTGACGTAAAATCAACTAGTCGGTAAATCCAAGTAATTACTCGGATACTTCGGTATTCACTTTAGCCACCTTCTAGCGCCTGGACATTAACAAGAGCAGTAAGAATCCACGGAGATCGATACACGAAGCGGGAGCCCATTGAAAGCTGGGGTAGAGCCGACAGTCCCTGGACTATACTTTGCCAGCGCAAATATTTCTTCAGCTTAAGCCGACTGCGAATCAATCAGGAAGGAGAGGACGCTTGCCATGAAGGGCTGAAATATCACTACAATAAAATTCAGCTGACGTATCCGTTTAGTTTAGCCAGCCAACTGGTAGTGCCATCGAATGAAGTAATTGCAAAGGGGGCCAAGATTATAGGTCTAACTACAACAAGTTTAGCTTTCAATTTTTACTTGTTATACAATTAATATTTGCTAAATTTTGAAAGAAACATGAAGGGTATTTGCATCATGTTCATGAATCATGCATCATGAATGTCCCTATGACACTCCACGGTTGTCCAAAACAATAGCTGCGTTCTTTGTCACGGGAGTTCTCAGCGGTGGTCTCCGGTTTTTCTTATAAGCCGTTTTTGCATCCACCGGTGACTTCTCACCAGTCTTATAACCCGTTTTTGAACTAACCAGTGTCCGGTTTTATCTCACCAGTGCGGACTAACCAGAACCTGCTCGTGAGCCCGGCTTCAGCGAGGAGTTAGCCGGTTTTCATCAACTCACCGGTGAACCAAAAGAACGCGTTTTAAGGGAAGAACCGGACGCTGGTGACTAAACACCAGTGACAGCCCGGAGTGCAACGAACGCAGCTAATGATAGAAATATCTTGAAAGAAAGATCTATTCTTCCCATCTGACTTATTTTGACAGTATTCCCAGTTCAGTGAAGCACAATAACAACCCCGAACTTCAGCTAGACATATTTTCGTTATCGCATATATTCTTACTAAAAATTCTGATTTCTTGTCAACAGTGGCGTCACGACTGGGGCGGGGGGGGGGGGGGGGAAGCTGAAGTTTGGGGTTGTTATTGTGCTTCAACTGAACTGGGAATACTGTCAAAATAAGTCAGATGGGAAGAATAGATCTTTCTTTCAAGATATTTCCATCATTGTTTTGGACAACCGTGGAGTGTCACTAACAATTCTGATTTCTTGTCAACAGGGGCGTCACGACTGGGGGGGGGGGAGGAGCTTTTTGCTTTTTCAAAATATACTGAATGGGATGGGTTTTCGAAAATACGTTCTGCAAGTGCAGATTTGAAAGTATAGTTATGACGGCGTCCGTTGGAGAGGGCGTGGTCAATTTCTTGCTCATGCTCTGCAAGTCGTTTTCCGAAAGTTCTTTCTGTCCTTCCTTTTTTTGCTGATGAAGAATCGTAGCTGACGTATCCGTTGTAAACATTGTTTGAACAAATGTTTCCAAGTCAGCTTGGGCTCAAAGAATATTTATTGTCAAGAATACTCACATCCTATTGGCTACTCAAAAAGACTTGCACCCCATTGACTAGTTTACATCTGCTTGTATTCTGGTCTGCTCTTTTGTAAATCCCAACAGCAACTCATTTTCAGCGTCATCGTCAACGCCGTCTGTATTAAAATTACATACGGCATGTTCGCAATTAAAAAGTGTGTGATCTTGAAAATGGTTATGACGTTTCAAATCTGAACAATTTAGATATGGTTGTTGAGAGAATGATCGGTTTACTTTGAAAAAAAAAGGATTAATATAAATTTTTTTTTTTTCAATTTCTGAAAAAAGTATTACCGTCACCGAGAGGAGGAATCGTGGGCTACCCAAAAAGTAATAAATATGAGAATATATAAAATAGATGCTAAGTGGGTTAAAAAGGGAACAGACAGTAAAGAAGGCAAGAAAATAAGCACAAAAAGAACGACAAAGAAAATATATAACACAGGTGGCTTACTATGGAACGAAGAACCTGCTGCATAATCCTGAAAACAGCCTCCTTCAAATTTCTGACATCGAACTCCGATCCTTTGACGGAGATGCTCCCGGGTACGCCCCTAGCCCTCGGCCGAACCTGGATCTGGACTCCACACTGTTTCTGAACGTACTGGGAAAACTGGGAGTTTGGTTCCAGGTGTAGAGAGTTCTCGGGAAGATCAAAACTCAGGACGATTGGCATCAACGACTGCAAAGAGCGGGGTTTAAGTTCTTGAGGAAAGCCGAGTTCACCCGGAAGTTTGGGGGAAAGAACATATTATAGGGTTCCAACCCATCTTGACTGAAGCAGATTACTTTTCCCATTCTTTTTTATCGACTAATTTTTATCTTTTTTCTATTCAGTATCTGTTACGTTGCGGCCCTGCCCTGGCTATGTTTTGAAATAAATAAATAAAAGTCGAGGAAGGGTCGGGAAATTTTCATCTCTATTTTTGGAGTTGTTCGATTATGCAAGAATGTCAGTAAAATAAGGTTTTTGAAGAATCAAATGACTGGGATTCTCGGCACAAGTCACAAAAATCAACGAAGAAACCAACGAAAATGGGGTTTGTAAGGGCTAACGAATATACTGAAATAAAAGGCTAATATTTCGGGAAGACAACCGCCTCCTTTCTTCAGCGCAGACAGAAAATTTCGAGGAAAAATGCCAAATCGAGGACATTTTATGATATGTCAGACCGATGTGGTCTACGAAATTATCTTTCTCGGCACAAGTCATGCCTTTTTTTCCAAATTTTTATTTGTGGTTGTTTGCTTTGTTTCAATTTACAAGAATGCTCTGTATGCTATTCATTAATGGACCCCTCTTGCTTATTCTGCTTTTTATATTATGCTTAGCTCCGTTATGGAATTATAAGCTTCTAGAATCCCCGCTTTTCGGCATTGTTTTGTTTTGTAACTATAACTTTTTAGCACTTTCTCGGCCAAGCCGAGTTTGCCAGTTACGCAATGCAAACTTCGCCAAAGCTTCAAGATCTGTTTACTCTTTCACACATAACGACATGAGAAGCATCAAAGTGTTGTTTTTTATTTCGGAAGACACGGTAGGCCATCAGGTATCAGTCTGTTTTGGACTTTTGTATTTTCTCACCGGACAATTCGTTCGTCCGGAATCCGGCCAAAACCGGAAAATTTGTTAAAAGTAAATGTTTTATTTGAAGTTGATTAAATGTTCGATTTAGGGGTTTTCCCACTTGGAGCTTGGTTTTCCCAGTTTTTAACCATGGCGCGTTCAGTTTTCAAATATTTTGCGAAAGTGGATAGAGTAGACAAGCGCCAACGAGAAAATCGCTGATTTCACGTCCACGTGACAAGTAAAGATATTTCGAAAAACGGTATTTCTGAGCCACTTCATCGTGAAAAGATAATTTTTAGTGCTTTAAGATTCTGAGTTACTGATACAATTAGAATTTTACAGAAAGAAATAGTGTCAAAAAACTGAATGCAAAAAAAGAAGAGGTTCTTGAAGTAATATAATAAAGAAAAAAACAAGAGCTGTAAGCTCATATGGCACTTGCATGTGTCAAGATGATTTGATTGATCAAAAGTAAGTTTCGACTTTGCGGTTGAGATGCGCGCTATAAGGGAGCTGGAACTTCATTTGTAAGCAAAACCCTTGAGGCAAAACTGCTAATGGGCTGATGGGCATCACGAAAATGCATATATTGCTTAAAAGTATTTTTTTTACTTTGCGGTCAAGATTAGTACTTTAAGGAATAATCGGATTTGGGAAGTAGCAATTTCTAAGCAAATGTTGTTGAGTCTCCAATATTCCAGCGAAGTTTCATCGTCCTAGCACATCTGGAAGTACCTTAACGCGCGATCACCGGAATCCCAGACCCCCCTCCCCCTCCTCCAACTCCACCCACAATAACCGGAGCCAATCCGGTTCTGTAAATGATTAATCCAGAGCATCTGTTTGTCATTCCCACGAAGTTCGATCCAGATCACACCAGTCTAAGCGGGTCAAGTATTTTCCGCCCTCCCCCCGATAATTGCCGGATTCGGTCTGGAAATGAAAAAGGTCACAAGAGAAAAATGTCCTCTGTTTAATTATTAAATTTCACTCGAATCCGATCACCCGTTCCAAAGTTACGCATGACTCAATATTCCGGATTCCCCACCCTCAACTCCCCCCCCCCAAGATTATCATATCGAGGATTTTTTTTTTATTCCAAGTCAGTTTGACCGGGTCCCTGATATGCCTTCCAAGTTTCGTCGTGAAAATCCCCCAAAAAACGGAATTCCGGGATACCCCTCCTCCCCCCCCCCCCTCAAGTGTCCGGATCCAGTCAAATTATGTAAAAGATTTACATGGACCAGATGTTTGTTCTTCCCAGCAAGTTTCACTCCGATACCATCATTCTAACCGTTTCTCGAGATTTCCGGTCCACCCCCCACCCCCCCCCCACCCCACCAAGCTCCCCCGCGGTGCACCTAGCCAATCCGATTCAGCAAATGACTTACCTAGAGCATCTGTTTGTTCTTCCCACAAAGTTCCATCCCGATCCCTCCATTCTAAACGGGGCACGTATTTTACGCCCCCCCCCCAATAGTTGCCGGATCCGGTCCGGATTTGAAAAAAATCAGCGGAGAAATGTCCTCTGTTGAATTCTTAAATTTCACTCGAATCCGATCACCCATTCCAAAATTACGCATGACTGAAAATTTCGGATTCCCCTCCCTCCGCTCCCCCCACCATTATCTGATCGTCAAAATTTTTATTTTGAAGTCAGTTTGATTGGGTCCCTGATATGCCTGCCAAGTTTCATCGTGAAAATCCCCAAAACCACCATCACGGAATTCCGGGACCCCCCCCCCCCCCCCCTATAAGTGTCCGGATCAAGTACAATGGTCTAAAGGACTTATCTAGAGCAGATGCTTGTTCTTCCCAGCAAGTTTCACTCCGATCCCTCCATTCTAACCGTTTCTTGAAATTTCCGGTCTCCCCCCCCCCAACTCCCCCCTGGCTACCGAATCCGGTCAAGACTTTAAACGGGACATTACAGATATATATTCTGTTCAGTTATGAAGTTTCATTACAATCCGATCATCCGTTCGAAAGTTACACACTTCTCAATTTCCCGGATTCCCCACCCTCCACTCCCCTACCATTATCTGATCGACAATATTTTTATTTTGAAGTCAGTTTGATTGGGTCCCTGATATGCCTGCCAAGTTTCATCGTGAAAATCCAAAAAAACACCATCACCGGAATTCCGGCCCCCCCCCCCATAAGTGTCCGGATCCAGTACAATGGTCTAAAGGACTTATCTAGAGCAGATGCTTGTTCTTCCCAGCAAGTTTCACTCCGATCCCTCCATTCTAACCGTTTCTTGAAATTTCCGGTCTCCCCCCCCCCCCCAACTCCCCCCTGGCTACCGAATCCGGTCAAGACTTTTAAACGGGACATTACAGATATATATTCTCTTCAGTTATGAAGTTTCATTACAATCCGATCATCCGTTCGAAAGTTACACACTTCTCAGTTTCCCGGATTCCCCTGCCCTCCACCCCCCCCCCCAAAATGGTCGGATCAGAAAAATGATTATTCCTAATTTTGTTTGGTCGGGTCTCTGATATGCCTGCCAAGTTTCATGGTCCTAGCACAACTGGAAGTACCCTAACTCGAAAAAGTGTGACAAAATGCCCTAAATTTTCAAGTTTCCAGCGCCCCAACTTCCCCGCACATGGTCGGATCGGGAAACTGATTATTTCCAGGTTACTTTGGTCAGGTCCCTGATATTCCTGCCAAGTTTCATTGTCCTAGCTCATCTGGAAGTACCCTAACTCGAAAAAGTGTGACAAAATGCCCTAAATTTTCAAGTTTCGAGCGCCCCCACTCCCCCGCATATGGTCGGATCGGGAAACTGATTATTTCCAGGTTCGTTTGGTCGGGTCCATGATATTCCTGCCAAGTTTCATTGTCCTAGCTCATCTAGAAGTACCCTAACTCAGAAAAAAGTGACAAAATGCCCTAAATTTGCAAGTTTCCAGCGCCCCGCACTCCCCCCCATATGGTCGGATCGGGAAACTGATTATTTCCAGGTTAGTTTGGTCGGGTCCCTGATATGCCTGCCAAGTTTCATTGTCCTAGCACATATGGAAGTACCCTAACTCGGATATGTGGGACAAAAAACTCGGACCGACCGACAGACGGAATTGTGATCGGTATATGGCACTTGAGCCAGAGGCTGCAAGTGCCATAAAAACGAGAGCAGGTGCCACGCTCATGTCACTGAGGGGAGAAGAGAGACTGTAAAAAAGTCGGTCCGACTTACCGCGCGTACCGCCGCCTACAGGTCGGTCGTGATCAAGGATCCGAAGAAGCTAAATTAGAGACTTGAAGGATCCTTCGTATCTACATTTCCAATGGAATATACTTGCGTGATTGCATTCATTAATTCTTAAGCCCGGAGACCCACATTTCATATGTTGCATTTTGACCTCACTAAGGTACTTGCCACTTCACTATTTTCATGTGCGCTATGCTCCCGATGAGTGTTCGCGTATAAATGCTATCGATACGTAAGACCGGTCATCTGAATTTTGCAGACTTTTTGCTAGAATCTAATGGGCCTAGGAAAAGGCTTGAAACAGTCAAAGCCAATTCGTTAAAGCAGAGCCTACTTTTACAGTATTCAAATAGTTTTGAATTCTGGAGTATAAACAGTAAATAGTGCGAGGTGTGCTTTAAAGTAATTGCATAGAGCGTGTTCGAAAGCTTTCAGGACTGTAAATGCTGCATTTAATGCTGCATTTTATTTTTATTTTCGTCCGAAAGCTCTTACCTTATATGCAGCATTAAATGCAGCATTTACAGCACTAAAAGCTTTCGGACACGTCCTTTATTTCTTCTCTAACACTTCTAATTTCGAAATATAGCCTTAATCGCCAGCTCCCAAGTTTCTTCTTGAAAATTCAGCGTAAAATTTAGCATCTTCGCTGAATTTTTCGATGAATTTTATGCTGAATTAATGCTGCATTAACTGAGCGAAAATTTCAGTCCGAAAGCGAAATGCTGCATAAACTGCTGAATTAATTCAGCATTTTCGTTCGTTTCCGAGCTTTCGGACACGCTCATAACTTCGGAAGTAGAGGAGGTAGAGGGGACTTACCCTCACTTTGCTCCTCGCATCCTCGACGTTCGGTAGCTCACCGGCAACAGACACCTGATTGCTCTTCTCAGTGCAGCTAGCCTTGTTCGAATCAGGAAAGTGGATGTGGCAATTGGTTTCGTTCATCACTTTCTGAATAGAACTTCCCTGGCGTCCAATGATGTGTGAATGGTCAGTGTAAGACACGTCAATCTTCAAGGAGACGCGTGTGCCCTGTAAACACAGGATGGATAAGCATGGGAAGGCCACTCTGTTTCCAGATTTTGGGAGCGTTTTACGACTGTTTTACGTTTTTGTCGATCCCAGCCAAACGTTTCCAGGGATAGCGTCACGGGCTTGTCGCCGAGCCTTCGTAAACTGTTACGGTCGGTCCTGACGCATATCCTCTACATTTATTGAGTTAAAAGGCGTATTCTCGCCGTTCCGCGAGGACTCCTCGGGGAATCGAAGGGAATGGCGAGAAAAGAGGGAGTCACTCCACGCGGACTCCGCGTACAGAAACAGCGAGAACACGGGGAATGCTTCCAAAATGGGTTTTGTTTGAAAAAAAAAAAAAAAAAAAAAATATGCAGTTGACGAAATTAGTCTGGATCCACTTTGTTTTTGGTTTTGTTTATTCTGATTGTTTTTATCGTAGGGCCAGTTTCGCCGTTGGGGTATCCGTTTTATGTATTTATTTATTTATTTATTTATTATCACCAAAAGTGGTAAGTCATAAAGACTTGTCACTACATACAATGTGAACATAAGGCACTAGTAATACAAATAAATCTATACAATGAAAAATAAACTGAATTAAACTTAAGTTGGCAAAAATGGGTCTGCATAAGCACTCGAATAAAATGTGGACGAAACAATCGATCGTTTGAACACATCTTCGAGATATATGCTAAAACAGCAAACTGAGCCCGTACTGCCCTGCCACGTTTCTAGATTTTTTTTTCAAGAGCTAGGGTCAATGAAATCCAACAAAATCTTACATCAATCGAAAAAGGAGATCGAGTTCTACAAGAACGTTTATTTTTTAACTTAAAAAAAAAAAAGTATTTGTTCTATATTTAGCGGCTCTTTCGAGGATTCAGCCACCAACATACTTTAGTCCCATGCAGCGGCTATGGATACCCCGATGAAACTGAGCGGAGCTAGAGGTACATGCTGTGAGGTTTGATTTTGATGCCCGTCTACTTCCTCTTCGCCGCTGCCCATAATAGAGGCGTATTCTCGCCGTTCCCCGAGGACTCCTCATGACGCGTCTCCGCGTTTTTTTTGTCCCGGGGACACGCTCCCCGCATTCTCGCGAGTCCCCACGGACAGGGAATGCTCAGATTATCATCACCATCATCAAAAAGGACTACCTTCCAGATTCGGAGGGGAATCAATTTTTGCTGCTGTTGTTGCAATGTAAAATTAATTGAAAAACATCAGAATAAACAAAACCAAAAATAAAGTGGATCCAGAATAATTTCGTCAACTGCGTATTTTTTATTGAAGAAAATCCATTGAAGCATTCCCCGTGTTCTCGCGGAGTGACTCTCGCCGTTCCTTTCGATTCCCCGTGGAGTCCTCGGGGAACGGCGAGAATACGCCTTAGATGAAGGATGCCTGCAGGGGAGGAGAACCCGGTCTGCAGCGAGTTAGACGTGACGTCAGAATGGTAGAACCACTCAGCTGCAAAGGACGACTCAGATGGCGTTCGTATTCTTCTGCGGAGTTGTACGGCGATATAGCTGTTTGTAGAGGTAACAAATTATGATGTTCTGTGTAGATCGTCCTCCGCTCGTTTGTATCGGGTAGGGTATCAGAATATATCCGATTCCGCATGGTTGTATTACAGAGATAGGGAGAGGGAGGTTCTTGGCGATTATTTGTTCTTGGTCCAAGTTACCGCTCAACATCTCCTTCTGCTGACCCACGACCGGTTCCGGTTCAATCCGTGTTCCACGATCTCGCCGATAATACAAGCGACAGTACTTTCCCAAAAATATTATCAGCGAGTAAAAACGCCCACACCTCACTTCCATCACGTTGCTAGTCGCAAGTGGCTAACCCCTTTAATGCCGGGACTGTTAATTCCATTTCTGTGATTATATCATAAATGTGATTTTTTTTTATAATTTAAAAAAAGTTCACATATCTTCAGTGTCTCCTTTCCTTTTCTTTACTCTTTATTAGAGGTGGTGCTATTCAGTATAGGATGCCCGTATCAGTATCAGTGTTCGGTGCCGGCTGATCAGCCACACCAACTGTATAAAGTAACATGCATAATAATAAACTCTTTGCTTTAACTCGAGCCTAATAGTCCACCTCGTTAAACAGTTTCAGAAAAACATAGTTGCACCAGTTGCCACATGTTAGAATATTAAAATCAGCATGTTTCGAAGCGAGAACGGCCTAATTTATGGCAGGCATCGTTGCCGGGAAAGGGTGTACAGCAGGCGGCGGGGAATGAGTGACCTCTCGATTGGAATATCAAGGTCTTGGATTTCCCCTTGTTGGTGCTGATGAGCCAAAACAAAGGGCGGAACTGTACAAAGCAAAAGCTGAAAATTAGATGTGTGGTGGAATCGGTCTAATCTTTTCACATTATGTAGCTGAAAGCTTGGGGGCTGCAGTTCATAACGTAGGACATCCCGGAGGTGGGGGGAGAAGGCGTAAAACTTGGATCTTTCCTCACTTACTCTGGTATCGAGGACCTCCAGCACTCTGTCCTTAGCAATCCTGACGTCATCTTCGTGCAGTCCGCACACTCGAACGTGTGGGTCTTTCTTGCAGCGTGGTCCACTACTCGGTAGGCGCGAGGGGTATGAAATGGAAGTGTGAGTCTCCTCCATTATCTAAAAGACAAGGTGGTACTTGATGGTGACGAAAACACGCGGACTTCAAGAACAGAATGTGTTAAGAACTTGAGAAGTTCAGTTCTACATCGAATTTGGTGCGGGTTCCGTTTTTGGGATCCCAAAACGTAAGTGATGGGATCCTTATTCATTTATGATAGGTACATTATTCATTTTCCCGGAAACGGGAAATTTGAATCGAAAGGTTCGCCTCTCAATGTCACCAGCTCTTTTGCTCCGCATACAATCCGCTGGGAATAGCGTACTGCTAAAACAAGGAATTTGGTCGAAGTAAAAGACTGTTTTCAAGACGATTAGAGATGAGATATTGCAGTAAAAAATAAACATGCATGCTAAACCCATATCTGAACTTGGTTTTCCCATCTGATTAGTTGTTTGGCCATAAGTTGTCAAAAACCATCAAAACGGTATCACGTTTTTTGTACATATTCAAGCGGTTGATTATGGATAAATAGCAAAATGTTACAAGGGGTCTGGCGAAGACAGGAAATCTACAAGGTTCAATCGTCTGGATCAAGAAGTCCAATAAGTATTCAATTTTTTTCCAAAACTTGCGATTTTCATGTCATGATTAGACTTCCGACCGAAAAGTCCCCAAAGGTGAATACGAGCGTGTTCCACCCTTCTAACAATAGTAACTATTAGTCACTATTTTCGTTCCAACCTCATGAAAAGATACTACGCTCAGCGTTCCAACCTTCTCAAACTAGTAACTAATAGTAACTCTTTGGCATTTAATTTTGCTTACCGCGCTCGGGAGCGTACTTAGCACGGCAACTACGATCTCTGTGACGTCTTGGCCAGATCAGCCCGGGCACCATATTTTGACGAAAATAAAAAAATGCGTTCCAGCTTTGACGCCAAGAAGCCAGGATCCGTAGCGTCATGCGTGGTAATTACGGTAGGGTGGAACACGGTCTACAAAGCATGCTAGTTTTAGTTCACAGCAGATGTGCCATTTCAGTAAACCTTAGTGGGGGGTCAATTTTGGGCTTAAACTCAGACTCAAAATTTATTAGGCTACTCCTTTTGGGACACACACAAAGTAGTTTTCAAATGTACCTTAAATTTAACCGAATAAGGCTGAGATTCGAAGTTAAACATCACTTATTCACTTAATTAGGCCGGAAAATCTGACAAAAATGAGTGAAGTGGGTCCTCTACTGGCAATCGTAAGATGCCGGAAGCGATCGTAACGTGTCGTCAGTGGCCATTTTAGTGGTTTTCAGCCAATGAGAGCGCGTCGTGTCCGGACGAGCACGGTTACGACGGACTTGCGATTGCCAGTGGAGGACCCACTTTACTTCGTTTGTCCGTTATCGACAGATAATCGATTTCATCAGATGAACTTATTTTTTCGGGTTTGTGGTACCTCTATGTGCTTGTCCCTTTACGCTTGGAATATTTATCAACTACAACATCTTCTCACTTTCTACAGGGGTTACTTTTCGGAGCCCACATGCCTGCCAGTACGTGGTCAGAGTAATTGGGATAATAAGTTCCCAAATAGTAAGCGACAATGCCCCCTGTGCTTTAATACAGAGGACGAGGGCCATTTTCTGTTTGAATGCGAGCGACTCTCAGACCCCAGGAGACATTTTCTTAATAGGTATACTATCAAGTTCCTCGATGTTCTTGAAACAAAAAACAAAGCTAAGATACTTAAAATATGCCAATTTTTAAAAGTGTATTAGTTAAATAAAGATAAGCATTGAGTGATGTAAAGTGTATTGTAACCATCATGTATTTTGTACAGCCAATTGGCTATTAAATATATTCATTCATTCATGTCGCACACGCTCTGAATGTCATTCACAGCGTTCAGCGGTCAGAGCATTCAGAGTGAATGTTATTACTAGAGAGAAAAATATGCAAAATCCCATAGACGAGTCAAAATATTTTAGTGTATCCAAACATCAGATGTAATAAAAATAAGCTTTTTCAGCGAAACTTTAAAGTGGCGTTATTGCTTTGCATTTTTTTCTTTTGAAACCTATTTAAGGGCCAAAAAGTAGATGTACGATTGTGTGCCCCTCCCAAATAGTGCGTCTGGAATATATATTCTTATGATGCCCTCGACCATCACAAGTAATATAGCGTTTATGGTAGGCTATTGACGGCTGCTGCTTTCAAGAGCTAGCTAGACTTTTTTTTTAGTCTTCTTCACCGATACCACCTACGAAATTCCTTTAAGCAGACGGGAATTCCTTTCTACTCGATCGGAATTCCTCTCTGTGTAAACGCTGCATAAGCTAATTCTCTTCTTATCATGCGGGACTGTCGAACGATTATACTAAACAGAATCGTAATGATCACGTCGGTGTAACACAACGTTAGCTTCCCAGATAAACGAGTAGGAAATAAGCAAATCTTTTCCTAGAGGACAGATGATTTAGGATTAACCAGAATGTATAAAGGCATGTACACACTGGAACGACGATGCTAGCTTTGAGTAATTAATGATAGAAGGCTGGAACAAAGCTGAAATACCCAGGGGATGCTCACTCCCAAAATAGCTGTACAAAAATTACATATATTGTGCGCCAGTGCCAAGGCGGTTCCCAGAGATTACGTAAAGTTGTGCCCAAAAACTAGGGCCCCCTTGTTGGGTACTTGATGTAATTTTTTAAGTTTAACCGTACAGCACCCAATGGCATAAAGAAAAGTTCTATTTTCATAGATATTCAGACCGAAAATACAATATTCATGAGCTATGGAGCAAAACTTAAGATTCCGGAGCTTCTCAATTTTTTTGTTTGTTTGTATTTCTGAATTTTCCGTTAGAAGTTGGAAGTCGGTAAATTTATTTTATTGGCACATATTTGCTTTACGAAAAGGACATTTCGGGATTTAAACAGTAAGCGGTTCTTCTTGTGGTCGTTACTTTGTCTGCCTCGTCACTTTGGAAACGAACGAAAAATAGAAAACTAACATGATATTCCTACAGGAAAGCACGAGAGGATCTGCTTGGCTAGGCCTTCGTTATTGTTATCAACGAGTCCACTGACTTCAGTTACGTTCAGGTCCTACAAAATCAAAGCTCCTCGCTAGGTTCTACCTTAACAATTTCATCTGCATGGATGCAATACCCCCACAGTTCATCTGCAGTTGAAGTATTATAATCGTCCATCCTCTTGATTTGCATTCTCTTCCCGAAACACACAAGAGAAAATATCAAACTAATATGTGTGCCCACAAACACGGTCAAGCCATGACTGATGAGCGGTGACTAAACCCCAAACTAAACCCAGCTGAGCCAGTTTATTAATAGGCACCCTACTGGCTGGTTCTGACGTGAGGTCATCCCCCACTACCCTGGAACAGCAGGTGGTAGGACGAAATACAAACGAAATCGTACCGAGGCTCTTTCTTTTTAGCATTTTTTGTATGGCGTATTTTAAAACCGTGCCTTTTCATCTGTAAAATCCTAGCACCTGCAAAAATCCGTTCAGAGCATTATTATGATAGGAAACGAGTCGAACAACACAAAACAAAAAAATACTAGAAAAAATATCAACTCTCACCGTGAGATGCCTTCCTCAAGTACAGGGGGCAGGGGAGTTACCGCTGAGATAGTATTTCCTTCTACTTTAGTAGTATTTCCATCCATTGTTGTCCCTAAGGTTCTAAGCTTCATGAATGCGTCCTATCTCCTCTATACACTGATTACCAGACTTGCCACGTTTTATCCCTTTACAGAACCTTTCCGGATCCCGATCAGAGGCGTTAATAGCCAATATGTTTGGGGGGGGGGGGGGCAAGGTATTTATCGACTTGATCGTCATTTTTACGGACAGTTTTTGCAGAAAAAACAACCGTTTTCCAGAAAAATTGACAGTTTTCCAGAAAACTCGACTGATTTTCAGAGAAAAACAGACAATTTTTAAGAAAAAACCTACCGTTCCGATTTTCAAAGAAACGACTGTGTTTCATGAAAAAATCAACTGATTTTACGAAAAAAACGAGCGGTTATTTTTTTACCGACTGGCCGACAACATTGGGGGGGGGGGGGGGGGGGCTCATGTACCCGATGAAAAATTTATCTCAAAATAGTACTATGAAGTAGTACGAAAAAGTTGCATGCAGTACTAACGATGCTACTACATGCTTCTACTTCAAGTCTACCGTGTTACTGAATACTACTCTATGGTACTATTAGCAAGCCTGGATCTTACTATGACAAGACAGGATGCTACTGGATACTACTACATAAGGTTGGATACTACTGCGGCACATTAAATGATAGTATTCTTTGCTATTACATAGTATTACATGCAATGTTTTCGTACTACTACCATACTACTACGCAGGCTACAAATTTTTCATCGGGTGGTGAGGGGGGAACTCACGCCCCTGCTCCCGATCACTGTTTCGAAGGAGCGTATTGGTCCCCGTTATTCAAATTTTGCAAGATTTGTCATGCAAGGCAAGGAACATGGAAACAGGCTAAACACAGCCAAAGTCTTGTGTAATTTGCTGGAAACACAGGTAAGTTTTCAAGTAGTCAACAATCTCAGAAAATCTGAGCAGAAACAGTAAGTAGTGCGATACGTCCTCGCTAGTACCCACTGACTCGAGAGGACAGACCTTTTCAAGCAGAAATGTTAAAACAATCTCAAAACAGTTTCTTGAATGGAATAAACACTGCCAAACATTTGTTTTTATTACTTTTTTGTTTATATACAATTCCAATATTTTTCTTCCTATTTTACTGTTCTGTTTGACAGTGCCTAGCAATCTACTTTCCGATTCGCGTCGACATGCCGCCATGATAGTATCGAGTTCCTGTTTAAAATTTAACTGAAAAGCCAACTTGTTTTGTATCATTTAACTGAACACATTGCATTATCTGGATTGTGTCAAGGGATTTCTTCATTTTTTTTCACTATTTGCCCTAGTATGATGTTCAGAATATCTACGGCCGTCCTCACAACTAAAAATTCTAAAATGACTCGGGAAATTTAAATCGCAATAGAAACGCGGCGCCTCAGTGGCCAGTGGTCAGCTCGCGGAAGGTAGCTGACTGCGTGAACAATTATTTTTCCTAAACCGTTTTCGTCAAGCGTACAAGTCATACAGCACAGGTACAAGCGCATAGAGGTACCAAAAATCCGACAGGGAAATATCACTATATGAAAATAAAATATTCATGAATAGCGGAGCAACCAAGTAAAGCATTTTCATCGGGTCTTCTATAGCCTCTTTAAGTGGCCTAGCCATTAGTTGCGTTTTTGATCTCAATTCTCCTAGCGATTGTCTTCACAATTCTCGTATTCCTCATTGTGTGACTATTTAGATGAAGCCAATTCTCTTTTCTTGCGTTTTTGTCATAAACGGGAACGAGGTAAGATTCGCAGTTCTGCAGAATCGAGAAGTTGGTTGGATTACTTCTTGATTCTGAGAATGAGAACCAAGAACTAAGAAATGAGACAAAAAACGCAACTACTTTGAATGCAACAATGCTTCCAAATTAACTCCTTTAATAAAACTTGCGTTATCAATCGCTGGCTATATAATCGCTGGTACAGTATCGGAATATGCGTAGTGAATACAAGAAGTTAATAAAGATAAAGAAGAGGAGGTATTGTGAGGAAAAGAATAAAAATATAGTGAATGCTTTTAAGGAGAAGGATAGAAAGGAGTTTTGGAGTGAAATAAAGTCTTCAAGGGGGAAAATTCAGTATTCGAATGTACCACCAGCAGAGGCATGGCCAAAATTCCTTGAGGAAAAAGAAAATAGTCTTAATAAAGGGGGGGATTGGGTGTTAGATGATATTAAAAAAGAATTAGAAGATGTTGTGAGATTCCCGTTAAGAGAAGATGATTATAGGCTATTAGAACCAGTGAACGAGCAGGAGGTTTTCGACCGGCTTCAAAAGATGAGAGGTGCGTCGGCTCCGGGCCTAGACGGGATTCCTCCGAAGGTTTGGAAGTTAGGTAAGGTTAGTTTATTACCAATCCTGGCGACGATGTTTTCTTTTATCATAGAAAATACGAAGTGGCCCAAGGAATGGAATACATCTGTGGCAGTACCAATATTTAAGAAAGGAGATAAGTCATTGAAGGAGAATTATAGGTGCATCCATTTGAGTAATGTGATTAGTAAGTTGTTTTGTAAGGTGTTGGATTTTAGACTAATGAGGTGGATTGATAAAATGGAAGTATTGACACGCCTCCAAGCAGGGTTCAGGAAGGGTTATAGTACTCTGGACCAAATTTTCATTTTGAATGTATTAGCTAGGAAATATACTCGGGTAAGAAAAGGTAAGTTGTATGTAGCATTCTTGGACCTAAAAGGAGCGTTTGATACGGTTAATAGAAGACTGCTGATTCAGTCCTTGATGGATTTGGGGATGCCTGGGCCTTTCGTTTTGGTGATTGTACAGATTTATTCAGAAGTGAAGTTTGTGGTGAAGGTGGCGGGACGGTTCTCAAAGGTGGTAATTTCAAAAATAGGAGTAAAGCAGGGATGTACATTGTCACCAAAATTATTTTCTATTTTTTTGAATGATATTGAAGAATTTATGAACAAGAATGGTGCACCAATGTTATCACTAGATATAATTAGTCTTTGTCTGTTATTATTTGCTGATGATGTAGTGTTGATGGCTGATTCAAGAGAGCATTTGCAAACATTATTAGATCTTATGGAACGGTATATCGGCAAAAAAGAATTATTAATTAACACTAGTAAAACCGTTTGTATGGTGTTCCGACGAAGGGGTAAAGTGGACCCGGGGGATAGATTTTCTTATGGTGGTTCTCCTTTAAAAGTGGTGGACGAGTTTGTTTAATTAGGAGTTATGTTTTCTTCAAATTGCAGCTTTACAAAGCATGTGGAGATGGGTGTGTCAAGAGGTAGTCGTAGTGCGGGGCTAGTGATGGGTAGTAGTCTTCGTGATATTAAAAATCTTAAGTTACATAAACAGGTATTTCAAACAAAAATTGTGCCTACGATGCAATATGCTTCAGAAGTTTGGGGGTATGTAAAAGCACCAAAAATGGAAGTAATCCAAAATAAATATTTTAAGCGTTGGTTGGGAGTTAAAGAGTCGTTTAGTAATATTGTTGTGAAGGGAGATCTTGGTCTGTATTCATTAAGAAATAGACGGTTAATTAGAATGGTCCGATTTTGGGAGAATATATTAACACTACCAAGAGTACGCCCTTTGAAGGGAGCTTATATGGAGGCCCTCCAGGACGTATCAAGAGAATCTTGGCCACAGCAAGTTAAGACGATATTGGATGAATGTGGAATGTCTGTGTTTTGGAATGGAGGAAAAGGTTTGTCAGCAGGTTTAGGGTCAGTGTCAAAAGAGGTAGAAAGAGTACTGCGTGAACAAGAAGTGCAAACGTGGCAATGTATGAAGGACCAGTCTGAATCATTGAAAGTTTACGCAAAAGCCAAAGAGGGGTGGGGGGAGGAAATATATTTTAGAGCGGGTTTGGATTCGAAAAGTTTAGAGGCACTAGTTTGTTTACAAGGGAACGCACTGCCACTTGGGGAAAAAAGGAAATACCTGGGGAAAAATAGGGTGCGTGATGGCCCATACTTTTGCCCTATGTGTGGTGAAATTGATGAGAGTCTGTTCCATTTTATGTGTGAATGTGGTGAGTTGGGGGGATCAAGAGAGGAAATGTTTGGGAGGAGTGCTTTACGGGAGGAAGGGTTAGTAGATTTGATTGGAGATAAGTGTTTCGCAGTAATGAGAAATTTGGCAATGTTCGTCCGGTTGGCAGCGAAGCATCGGGAGGATCTAATGTAAGTGTTATTAAGCTATATCTATTTTCTTTTTTTGTTCTTGTTGTCTTGTTTTTATTGTATGTGATTTATTGTGATATTTGCTATGGCCAGTTGGCTTTTTGCAATAAATATCATATCATATCATCATATTCCATCGCTATTGTCTCGCGTTATTCTGCTGATACAAGAAACAACTCGTCACAGGTGTCATTTTCGGCAGTTTACAGGGTATAATGCGGCTCTTCTTAGAAATATAGCTGGCCAACGTTGCAAAGCGGATAGTACTTAAAACAGATCACTAGCCTCGAACCTTAAAGGTTAACTGAAACTTCATGTCTAGCCCCTCCCCAGTCCCCTTCCACACTGTAAATATTCGCAAAGATAAGCTTATTAAATACTGACTGCATCCAATGGTGATTCATTATGCTCATAGGCAGAAATTACGAACCTCGGCGTCGACGAATGACATCCAAGTTGTTCAGTGACTTGAGAATAGAAGCCTGAAGGAATTGAATGTTGGCGGGGGTTTTTTTCGGTGTTAATTTTAAAGCTTTTTTCAAGTAATTGATCTGCACAAGCCATAACGCTAACACAACATTAGATGGAACACTTACTTCATATTATTATTATTGTAATATACAATGGAGAGTTGACAACAGTCGGAGATGTTATAAGGAAGTTCCAAGAAGTTGGAAAGGCTTGTGACCGATACATAGGAAATAAGTGGGCCTTTACTAATTTTAATGAAAACCATTGATTAGCTGAGTCGTTTTAAACGGCTGGAAACAGAAATTTGCCGTACAAATAGTTTCGAATACTTTCTGCATGAGCTTTGGCGTACTAAAATGTGATCCTAATCATAATCGGACTACCCACTGCGTTTTCCGGCCAGAAACACGATTCCAACCGGAAAATGCTGATTGTCAGAAAGACCACTGAAGCATCATCTGATGTGAGTTTTACTCATGAGAAACCAAGTAATCTAATTTAAAAAAAAGAGGATTTTAGTGTTCAACCGGACAAGCACAGGTTCGGTAAATTTTTCTGTTCCCGCAAACAGCCGGACGGAAGCATTCTGGTGGCAACAACTGGAAAAAAAGGGACCGGAAGAACAGATTCGTCATCTTTCCAGAAAACTTTCACCTTCCCGAACCGGATTATTTTCAACGTCAAACCAGACAATAACAGATTCGGTAAAACATGACTAGAACTTTTACCATAAAGCAGGAAGGAAGAACAGATTCGGCACCTTCCCAAAAAAAATTTCTTCCGGAACGAATCCGAATAATTATTTCCAATGTGAAATCGGAACAAGAACAGATTCAGCTATGTCAAAAACGAAATTTCTCTTCACGCATAAAGGTAGGGGAAAAGCCTAAGTCTACCTTTCCAAAAAACAATACCTTTCCGAACCTGATCCGGATTTTGGTTTGCCTACCTTTCCAAAAACTTGGCCTTACCAAACCGGATCCGGATTGTTTCTGGAAGAACAACCGGAACGTTTCTGTGAACCGTTCAACTGAACCGGAACAAGGATAGATACGGCAAAAGCACAACCGACATAGTTTATTCACACGAACAGCCAGGAGAAAAGCCTTTGACTTCAATATAACTTTAATTTCCGGATCCGGATTATTTCCAATGTTGAACCGGAACAAGATAAGATTTGGCAAAAGCATATCCGAAATATTTTGAAATAAGTAAATAAATACAAAAATTTCACGCATATAAGTAGGAGAAAAGCCTTACCTTTCCGAAAAACTTTTCGGCAGCGTCTCCGTTTTCCGCCAAAATCATCGACTCCAATTTCCGCCGGTCAATCCGGAAGCGATCCTCAAACGGATACTCGGACTTCGTTTGAGTGTCGATGTCCTCGGTTCCCGGTGGGTAATCGTCCCGGTCTGAAAGCTCGGAATTCGTGTCGTGGATCAGTCCCATATCCAAGAGACGCTGGACTTAAAACGCGCGATCCCTAGATGAACAAGAAGAAAAATTAGGAATGCCAGGAACTTAAAGCTTTCTTTCGTCCTAAAAGCCATGCAGGCTTCACTTGCAGATTACCAGATATCTGGGTCTTCTGTACCGTAAAGCCATCTCTTCTCGACACCCGAAAAGTTTAACCAAAAAAGGCTGAGATAAGACAGTCTAGTTGCCCATCACTTACTCATTTAAACAGGATTGAAGACCCAATGGAAATGAGTTTCTTCGTTGCTCCGCTGTTCACGAATAACCGATTTTCGAGTAGTGGACTTTCCATGTTGGATTTGTGGTATCTCTAGGCGCTTGTACCTGTGTTGTATGCTTGCCGAATAAAATTTACGAAAAATGTGTATTCAGGCATTAAGCAGTTTTCACCAAGCTGGCCAATGAAAAGCCGCGTTTGTGTCGAGATTCAAATTTTCCGCGTCACAGTAGAATTTGCCTTCTGGGGATGGCCGTAGATTTTCTGAACGTCACTACCTCGGTCACTACTAGAGCAGATGGTGGAAAATAAAAAATTCCTTAGCAGGATCCAAATATCAGCCTATTCGTTTAAATGATACGAAAATAATTTTGTTTTTCAGTTAAACTTTAAGTACGACTGTCCATTTCTTGTTGTAGGCTAAGATGTCAGGGATTTGTCCATTTCTTGTTGTAGGCTAAGATGTCGGGGATTGTAGTCAGATTATAACCCTTCTATGCGTGACGACAAAATTAAACAACACTGCTTCAGCGCATCGAGCCAAATTCCTATCCAAATCTAACTCGACCATCTCTCTAAGGAAGTTTGGGATGAACAGGGCGGTTCAGGTTTATCCCCCCTACTCTAGCCCCGGACATAGTATCTATCTTGCCTCAACACGAACCGGCACGGGTTAGGCCGACCACGTCCGCCGCAGAGCTGGTACAGATGCTTGGCCCTTTGACTGTCTTGCATGCCCGTTATGAGCATAGCTTTGTAACCTCTACATATACACCTCTACATATTTCCTGTTTTTTGTTGTACTTATTTACGATTTTATGTACAGACGCTGGAGAACAAACAAAAAGAGTAATCGGCTCAGTGGACCTCATTTTTTTAATAAAGCGAAACTGAAACCGAATGTATAATTAAAATGAGACCAATCAGGAATACAACCCGGTCATAGGGAAAATAATGGTGAGGCTGGGTTTTCTGCTATTTCAATATAAATATCAGTTTTTCCGTACGGAACTCACGATGGTACCGAAAATCCTAGCAGTGAAACAGCCGCCCGATTGTCTGAACGAACCATAACCTGTCTTGCAAGGACCATAGGTCAATTCAAATACAAATTATTCCTAAAATTTCCCCACCCGACGTCACAACACACAACACGACGTGCACAACATGAATTCTACCTTTTAAAATAACTAAAATCTTCAATCCATTCGACGATGTCCGGCGGTTAAGAACAGCACTCCCTCACTGTCAGATAGAGACTAAACCAGATTAAATGAGTTCAATATATTCATTCATTACGGCCCCCGGGCAATCCAAACCGGGCATCGCACTCGGGTGGAATAAACAAGTTAGATACCAGGCGACATGGTTGTCCACAAGTTAGGTATTACTGGGCGATCTGGCAACTGGAAAACCAGAACTTGCTGAGATTTCGATCTTCGGTAAACAGTTCACAGTTGCACCGTTGTAGCGCTTTGAGCATGTTCGCAAATAATCGTATGCTTTCATTTCAGGAACAAAGGCTTACAGACTACACGTCTCCATGACAAAACGTCCCCGTGACAAAACGTCCCCATGACAAAACGTCCCCGTGTCAAAACGTCCCCAAGCATAGTTTTTTAAGTTCGCTTCGATCTTCAGGTGCATGATCGAGGTAAAACAACTTCAGAGTGTGGATTACAGATGTGGAAACATTCCTTATTAGCAGAAAAGATCGGTTGCTTCATAAATGTATTGTTTTCAGTTAAAGTATGTAGTGTAAATATGCCTTGCAATTGACTCGTAACTGATCAGTTCGAAGTCGTCTGAAGCAACAGGCACAATCTGAGGAGCAACAATAGGCTCCTCAGAGAAAGGGGAAGCCCGCTGTGGCTCAAAGAGAGCCAAACAAGAAAAATGCAAAAATAAGCGTAGTGCCGTTATGCTGGATAAAAATGACATGAGAAGCGAGGAAACAAAAGCGGATGGATGATTAGTTATCTATTAGTTAGGTAGAGAGACAAGTAAATCTAGGTTAGACGGTTTGATCCTTTAATAAAATCTTTTAATAGTAAATATCACCAAATTAAAATCGAACAAAAGCGAGATCAATGAGCTATATCGCAGGGTCAACTAACATACAAAACAAACCAATTAGTAAAAGATAAAACGAAAACTGACAAACTACTTAATCTTGCAATACTTTGGTTTGTTTCTTGACTATCGGTTAGATGCTTAAGTAGTTAACCCATCGTGGTTTTCAAAAGTTTAATTCCAATAACATTTTTTGCCTGAACTGATGACGCAATCAGTAGAGGCCTAGCTATCCCTCAGCGATGAAAAAAAAAATCTGTAGCCGGGGACGTCCATGGGGACGTTTTGTCGTGGGGACGTTTTGTCACGGGGACGTTTTGTCATGGGGACGTTTCGAATGGGGACGTTTTGTCGACAACCCGGAACAAAAACGTAGACAAGACAGACCGACAGACGGAATTGTGATCGGTACATGGCACTTGAGCCAGAGGCTGCAAGTGCCATAAAAACACAACTTTCCCATCAAAAGAAATTTTTTCCGGTGTTTAAAAGCTAACTTGAGGAACTTACCAGCATTTCTTATTTCTTTAAAATCTTTACTTCCCATCATTTTAATAATCCATTTCTTATCAGTTCCCCCCGCCCCGAAAATCTCCTCCCTGAGTCCCCGTAACTCACTACAATCACACAAAAGGTGGCATATATCCTCATTCATTTCTCCACACATTTATCCCTCGTGGGTTCCACCTGCATCACCTTCCAAAGGTTCTTCTTTCAGGGCAAATTCTCCAGTTTGTGGATGAGTTTAAATACCTACGGTTCACGTTTACCCCTTCGATGAGTGATGAGTTGCATGTAGCTGCCCTATTAAGGTCACTATGCGCTAAAGCCAATCTGCTGATTAGGAAGTTCGGGGCTTTCGAGCCGCAAGTTAAGACTTTCCTTTTCAGGATGTACTGCACTCAGCTTTACTGTGTGGCTCTTGTTACTAACATTAGGGTTAGGCGCGAAAGCAGCTTTCGTGTCCTTTATAATAACTCTTTTCGTTGGTTGTATGGGTTCAAGTGGAACTGCAGTGCGTCGTCAATATTTGTTGGTGAAGGCCTTCCCTCTTTTCCTGTAATTAGGCGCTTTTCTGTTCTCTCACTGCGGAAGCGCGTTCTCGAGTCTCAGAACCCGCTGCTGGTTGTCCTGGCTAGGCCGCATATGAGGCTGTCGCTCCCAATATGGTTGACGTGCGGGGAAGTAAGTTGCTGTTTTGCAACTTTTCCCCGGTTTGAGTAATGCAGTATAGTGTGTTGTTGTTAATTTTGTTTTTGGTTGTTGTTTGAAGATGTATATTGTGATTTAGTCGAATAAATATAAACGAATAAATTAACTCATGGGCAAACTGGGCCCACTTGCCCATGAACGGAGAGTGTGGGGGGTAGTTGTGACGGACCCGCAAAAAGGAAAAAGAGACCCTAATGCTGACAAACATACCAAGTTTTAACTTGATACATGTTGATTCCTGTCGCGCGTAACGAATTTTACTCCTGGGCAATCGGGGCCCAGTTACCCAGGAACGAGATGGGTGGGGAAGTTGCAACTTTAGAAGTAGTTTCCCAGACCTAGGATCTACAAATACAAGGAATTTAATAGTGAGCATTATTTACTGGGCAATCTGGGCCGATTTGCCCCTGAACCAGGTGGGTGTGGGACCCCCAAAAGGCACAATTAAACCCCAATATCCACAAATGTACCAAGTTTCAACTTGATGCTTGTACTCGTTCACGAGTTATGAGCTCCACAAAATATGGTGAAAACCGAAAACCAAAAACCGAAAGCTGAACACAGCTGCTACAGCGCTCGCAAAAGTGGATTGTTCCAAGGAACACTCCACTAAAAACCGATAACACTCTAGGAGATATTCAACCATTTTATTCCGTCTAAATATATAGAGCATGTCCCGAAAAGTGAAAATACAACCACAGGACGCAACGAAAACCCGTAATTTAAAATCACTGTATTACATAATCGTAATTGTTAGTAATTGCACTTTAACATTCGCCTACCCAACGGACATACTCTCGACGAATAATAGGCGGTAAACAATAAAGCCGCGTTTTACTTAGCCTTGTCTCGGTCATGTCAGCCAAATTATCTTCAGCCAAGTACCAATCTTATTTGTCCTGTCAGCTAACAATTGTCAGTGCCCTGTCGGACAGGACGCCATTAATGATGACATAATCTCGGAGCAAGTTTCGGTCCTGTCGCGGGTAGATTTCTCGACTGCGTTTTATTTGCGATGCGTGTCCGTTGAGTCATTCACTTGACAAGGGTAAATAAAACGGCTTTAACCCGTGACAAGTCAGTAACGAGAAGACACCGAGACAAGGAGGACTTAAATCGGACGCAGATTAACCCTAGGTTCACACTGCTGCATTTTCGCGCAAAAACCTGCGACTTGCGACGAACGACACAAATCGTACGACAAACGACGCAGAACCATCCGTTTTGCTGCAGTGTCGGATGCGTTGAAGTATTTCAACTGGTCCGACATAGCGCATGTGATTCTTGAGGGAAAGAAAAGAAACAAGAGCTGTAAGCTCATATGGCACTTGCATGGGTTAAGATGAATTGATTGATCAAAAGTAAGTTTCGACTTTGCGGTTGAGATGCGCACTCTAAGGGAGCTAGAACTTAATTTGTAAGGAATATTGCTTAAAAGTATTTTTTTTACTTTGCGGTCAAGATTGGTACTTTAAGGAATAATCGGACTTGTGAAGTAAATTTCTAAGCAAATGTTGTTGAGTCTCCAATATTCCAGCGAAGTTTCATCGTCCTAGCACATCCGGAAGTACCTTAACGCGCGATCACCGGAATCCCAGACCCCCCCCCCTCCTCCAACTCCAACCACAATACCCGGAGCCAATCCGGTTCTGTAAATGACTAATCCAGAGCATCTGTTTGTCATTCCCACGGTCGCGTCTCTGAATCGCCTGCCAAGTTTTATGGTCCTAGCACAACTGGAAGTACCTAACTCGAAAAAGTGTGAGAAAATGCACTAAATTTTCAAGTTTCCAGCGCCCCCACTCCCCCGCATATGGTCGAATCGGGAAACTGATTATTTCCAGGTTACTTTGGTCAGGTCCCTGATATTCCTGCCAAGTTTCATTGTCCTAGCTCATCCGGAAGTACCCTAACTCGAAAAAGTGTGACAAAATGCCCTAAATTTTGAAGTTTCCAGCGCCCCGCACTCCCCCGCATATGGTCGGATCGGGAAACTGATTATTTCCAGGTTAGTTTGGTCGGGTCCCTGATATGCCTGCCAAGTTTCATTGTCCTAGCACATCTGGAAGTACCCTAACTCGAAAAAGTGTGAAAAAAAACTCGGACCGACCGAGACCGACAGACGGAATTGTGATCGGTATATGGCACTTGGGCCAGAGGCTGCAAGTGCCATAAAAACAGAGACTAGTGAATTTTCAAGACTAAAAAATGACTCTACCTTGTTCTGACTGTAATCCTAGGATGGCTGAATGCAAAATATCTTCTGAATAAACTTGCATTAACCTGTTTTGAACAAGATGGCATATGGGGTTTGACTGATACTGGTGGTATCCAGATGGGTAATCTCCCAGCATCTTCAGAGGTTGTTTCCCCAAGGGTTTCTTTGTCCTTTTGCAGAATAATCTCTTCGAAAAATTTCGTTTTCCATTTGCGTCTGCGTGGTAGTGGGAAGGTCCGTGCGATTCTGTCGCACGTCGGAACATCAAAGGAAAAACCGTGTCGCATTGGAAGCAGCAGTGTGAACCAAGGGTAAAGCATTGTCCTAATGGGTGTAATAAGCTGAATAACGTTATACGCGATGTTTACGTCTTAATACACACGCCCGTTCAAATACGAACCCGAGAGGCTCTTATCAATGCAGCGAGCAGTGTTGCCAAGGTCATACAGTGTTTCGAGTTTCTGAAGATCAACTTTACTGCTTCCCGTGGCAACCCTGACGACGCTGCTCCTTTCCTCGGCCCGCTGGCGGAACCAACCAAGCGCTCTAATTGGCCCTGCATAAGCCAGAATGGAACGCTAGTCTATTCTCCTTATTCACGTTATTACAGCGCGCTCCGAGGAAAAGAGGAATCTGTAATAAGTCTTATACGTGGTAATACACCTTATTACACCTACTAGGACAATGCTTAAGGCCCATCTATCCCAGATATTTCTCTAGAGGTAATACCTCTCCTTTCAGTGTGACGGTGAAAACTTCAGCCTGGAAAAAATTCCCGTATGATTCACGAAAGCAGACTACATTTCCCGCAGTCCTCTTCGAGAGATCGACCCCAATCATTCGCAGGAGGGCACCCATATCCCAATCGCCCGAATAGGTGCCATTTGGAATGGGATAGAAAACCCCTGGATCTCTGAGCGGCACAAAATCTTCCACCTTGGTACTATTTTTGGCCCCTAAATCGGCCTCGAAAGGCAAAACGCAAAGCAATGACGTTATTTCAAGGTATATTGGAAAACTACTTTAAATTTACCCCAAAAGAGTGAAGAAGCTATGAGTCTGAGTAATAAACCTGGGATTGGGGCCTAGCCTTTGCTAGGCCCTTTGCCCCCCCCCCCTCCCCCGATGGATAACTGAAATGTGGCCTCTGACCACCCGTAGGCTAGAACAGCGACAGGGGTGTACAAACCACGGTTTCTGGATTTTCGGATAACAGGAAGAAATGCAGATTGCCACCATACGGCAAATTTAAAAAAATTATGTTAAGCCACACTTTTTACGTAACGACGCTGAGAAGGACGAATGAGACGGCAGAGGGACAAATAGAGAGTAATCCGCTTGGAGCTTGGACCAATGACCATTTGGCTACGCTACACAGCATATTTATGTCACAAAATAGTTTCTTATTTTTTCTTTGGTACAGACGGAACAGACGAACACTCAAATGCAAGTCTCAGACTCCAATAGCTTGTCCTCGTCCGACATTAAAAACTCTTCTTTCTTCCTTTTAACTGGCGCACCAAGGGTTGGCAAATCAGCCAGGGTAACATTCACCCCCTTAAGCCAGTTCACCATAAATATACCCAAAATAACCACCGTAAAACCCGTCAAACTTCCCAACGCGTCTTCAAATGAAATGGTCAACCACTCCTCAAAAAGTATCCCGGTAGCGAGGATAACCAGAGTGGTAAACATAACATAGTATACCGGAGCTACTACCGTAGTTGAAAAGACGTCCAAAGCTTTGTTTAAATAGTTAATCTGTACAGTAACAGTAGCAAGGAGGAATACTAGAAAGAACCAGAATAACCAGCTACTTAGCTGGTTATTGCCATTCATAGTTTCCCTTATAGCTAAACCAGTACCTTTAACTGCCGATACACTAAGGGACCCGACAGAGGAGCAAATGTAGATGTAGATCAATACGTTACTAGAACCGTATCGAGGGGCGACGATGAGGGCGAGTAGGAGGGACGTACAGATGACCATTGACACGTAGATTAGAAATTCTAGAAGAAAGGGAGACCTAAGGCGTATACCGGGGACTCACTCCCCGTATTCTCGCGAGTCCCCACGGACGGGGAATGCTCCGATTATCATCACCATCATCAAAAAGGACTCCCTTTCAGATTCGGAGGGGAATCAATTTTTGATGGTGTTGGTGCAATGTAAAATTAATTAAAAAGAATCAGAATAAACAAAACCAAAAATAAAGTGGATCCAGACTAATTTCGTTAACTGCATATTTTTTGTTCGAACAAAATCCAATTTAGAAGCGTTCCCCGTGTTCTCGTTGTTTTCCTAAGCGAAGTCCGCGTGGAGTCACTTTCTTTCTATTCTCGCCGTTCCCTTCGATTCCCCGAGGAGTCCTCGGGGAACGGCGAGAATACGCCTCTGAGAAAGAACGATACCACAGCAGGAATCTAAGTCGGAAAATGTACACTGTAGAGCGCGTCCCACCCTTCCTACAATAGTAACTATTAGTTGTTATTTCGTTTCAACGTCGTGAAAAGTTACTACGCTGACCGTTCCAGCCTTCTCAATATAGTAACTAACAGGAACTATTTGCTTATACGCGCGGGAACTTAGTAAGCGTGAAAAGTACAATCTATGTGCGCGATTGGCGCGATACTTTTCTAAAAGTAGAAAAATGCGTTTCAGCCTTGATGCCAAGAAGCCAGCCGGGACGTCATGCGTAGTTACTACGGTAAATAGGGTCGAACACGTCGACCTGTAATGCTACTGTCACACTTCCACTAGCAGTCTTTCACACTGAGGTAGCGTTCCACAGAATTAGCGTAAGTTACGACTGTTACGATTCTATTATTATTATTTACGACTTTACAATTTGTGATGGTGGTCGGGAACATCATGAGCGTGTTCCACCCTACTTACCGTAGTTACTAAGCATACGTCAAGGATTCTGGCTTCTTGCCGTCAAGGCTAGAACGAATTTTTCTATTTAAGCAAAATATCGTGCCACGGGCTAATCTGGCCAATCACGTCACAGTGATCACCAAAAATAGCAGCCGTGTCATTTTTTTTATGGCACTTGCCCTTCGGCCAAGCGCCATATAGCGATTGAACTTCTGTCCGTCAGTCGGTCTGTCGGTCCCGGTTTTGCTAGTTCGGGCACTTCCAGATAAGCTAGGACGATGAAACTTGGCAGGCATATCAGGGACCGGACCAGATTAAATAAGAAATAGTCGCTTCCCCGATCCGACCATCTGGAGGGGAGTGAACCGGAAAAACTAAGAAAAATGAGATAATTTTAGCTTACGAACGGGTGATCGGATCTTAATGAAACTTGATATGTGGAAAGACCTCGTGTCTCAGACGTCCCATCGTAAATCCAGACCGGATCCGGTGACATTGGGGGGAGTTGGTGGGGAAACCGAAAATCTTGGAAAACGCTTAGAGTTGAGAGATCCGGATGAAACTTAGTGGAAAGAACAAGCACAAGTCCTAGATCGATGACTGACATAACCGGAACGGATCCGCTCACTTTGGGGGAGTTCTGGGGGATGGCTAAATTTCTAGTGATCCCGCGAGTTCGGTGCTTCGTGATGTGCTAGGATGATGAAAATTGTCAGGCATGTCAGGGACCCGCCCAGATTAAATAGAAAACAGTCACTTCTACGATCCGACCATCTGGGGGGGGGGAGGGAGGGGGGAAGCCAAAGATTGAAGTATTTTTAACTTTCGAATGGGTGCTTGGATCTTGATGAAAGTTGATATTTAGGATGACCTCGTGTCTCAGACGTCTCACTTTAAATCCGGACCGGATCCTATTACGCTGGGGGGAGTTTGAGGAGGGAACCGGAAATTTTGAGAAACGCTTAGAGTGGAGGGATCGGGATGAAACTTGGTGGGAAGAACAAGCACAGGTCCTGGATACGACATTGACATTACCGGACTGGATCCAGGCACTGTGGGGGAGTTTGGGGGGGGGGGGGGGGGTCAGATTTCTAGTGATACCGCGAGGTCGGAATACTTCCTGATGTGCTAGGGCGATGAAACTTGGCAGGTATGTCAGGGATGCGAACAGATTGACTTGATCAAATTGTCGTTTCCCCGATCCGGCCATCGTGGGGGGAGGGGATGGATGGGGAGTCCAGAATCTAGTTGCATGCATAACTTTTGAACGGGTGATCGGATTTGAATGAAACTTGTCAGGTGGAAAGAGATATCGCCTAAGATGTTCAGTGTCAAGTCCGGGTCGGGTGTGGGGGGGTCGGGTGTGGGGGGATCGGGGGGAGGGGGGGGGGAACTCAATATACGCTTAAAGCAGAGGGATTGGGACGGAACTTAAAGGAGAGAACAAGCATTAGGCCTAGATACGAAATTGACGGAGCTAGATCGTTTCGGGGCTCTATGGGAGGGGGGGTTGAGGGGTTGGAGGGGATTTCCTGGAATTCCGGTGGTCGTGAGTCAGAATAGCTCCAGAGGTACTAAGACAACGAAACTTTGCAGGCATATTAATATTAACCTGACACAACATACCCCCAGAAACTTCCGTCCCTAGATCCGAGCATTTGGGGGGGGGGGGGGGGGGCGATGGAGGGAAATATGGAAATTGACTTCTGCAAATTGCGAACCAGTGGTCTGATTCGAGTGAAACTTGACAGGAAATAAGAATCGATAACCTAGACATGTAAAACATGCGTTTGAACTATATGCGACCACGGTTGGGGGATTTTTTTTTTTTGTGGGAGGGGGGAGACTTTTGACATGCACAAAAACCAAACGGGTGGACCGAATGAGATGCAAGTTCGACAGTGCCGAGTTTATGCGGCCTAGATTTGTTATTTGCCGTCCGGGCCGGATTCGGCCAAGGTGTGGTGGGGGGCCTTAAATTTGCAGATAGGCTATGCTCCGATTTCAATAAAACTTGATGGACTGGAAGAGGGGATTAAGAGATACGACGTTTATGTTTCCAAGTCCTCTTCGGCCACAGTTGGGGGAGTTGGAGGGAGATTGTCGGAAAATTTTGAGGCTCGCATTGGGTTCAAACGAGTGCATCAATTTAAATGAAACTTGGAATGTCGATAGAACATTTGCCCTAGATGACATATTTTAGGGTCCGAAAATTGTCCAAAAATGATCAGATTCGAGTGAAACTTGATAGATGGTATAAAGGAAGATGCTTCAGATGATCCGTTTTTGAGTCCGAACCAGATTCGGCCACGGTAAGGAGTGATGGAGGGAATACCGGAAAATAGTGTAGCACATCTAGGGAACAGTCATGCGCATTTGCTAAAGATATTGAGACGATGCCGGAAGTGATCGGAATTCAGTGAAACTAAATATCCTATTTCTATTTCCGAACCGCATTTTTGGGTGGCGGGTGTATTTTGTGACGTTCTCATCTACTTTCTTGTACAGCCTACTCGTAACAAGTGCCATACGAGCTCGTAGCTCTTGTTTTCTTAAGTGGTACTGAAAGTAATCTGCCGATAATAGTATATTTATAGTCGGTAGAACATTAAGTTATTTAATGCAGAAGCATCGTACCATAGCACCGTAGCTGAAGTATGCGTTTTATGCATTGATTGTATTTACAGATGGCGTGAGGGTGGGGGGGTTCATGGTAGAGAGTTTAGTGGAGTGCAGGTACAGTAGAGGTATGCTTATGTGAACAGTTACTTTAATGTGAACAGTGCAGTTTTGAGCTAAATGGTAGAATGAAGATGCAAAATACCTATACAGGTGTTTTCAGATGACCCTAATTACCTACTTTGGCTAACTGGTACTTAGCTTTAAACACAACAAGTGCATGAAAATGGCAAAGTCCACTGTCAACAAACATCAGAGGTGCTGCGAGTCCGGTGCTCCGCGAGTCCGAGACGAGACCGAAGTGACGCTCACGAGTCAAGTCCGAGTCCGCGAAAAAATCGTTCAAGACGAGACCGAAAACTGTGTCTCGAGACCGAGTCACGCCCCGAGTCCTAACAACTATAAACTATAATCTTCAAATACAGAATAATTATAAAAAAAATCATCAACGAGTCTTACACTTTAGAAAAAAAGCAAAACTAGACCCCAAAACCCACAGGTGTACTAAACCGGAAACTGCTATTCAGCGCTCACAATAGTGGATTGCTCCAAGGAACACTTCACTAAAAATGTGACGTCCTGTCAAAAGTATTTTGTGTACTTTGCAGTTAAGATGTCCACTTTAGAAAGCTTAGGATTCATTTACAAACAAAACCCTTAAGTTCTCAGTTAAAGTGGTTACCAAGATACATACAGATCCTCCATTGTAATCTTTTTACAAGAGTTCCTTTGGCCCCGTCCCAATAACAACTTATCGATCCGATCTTATGCGAAACATCTGAGACAATTTGGTTTCATTTAGATCCCAGCACCTGTTTGAAAATAATTCAAGCCCTTTCCTCCACTCCCACCACGAGAAGAGTAGACTATTCTGATTTGCCTACCAAGTTTCATCTTCCTAGCATATCTGGAAGTTGGCGGAGCTGCGAATATCATTCAACACCAATACTAAAGGAATGGGAGAGGAAAAATAATTGTTAGATAACATGCTATTCTTAGAGACTTTACGGTTTAATATTTTCAACTGAAGAGTTGAGGGTTTCAGTACCAGCATGACAAATTAAAGCTGAGTCTAAAATCTCGTAACTAAGGGAGGGTTGATTTATTCAACAACTGTTAGAATTTCCCAACTGAAATAACGAAACAAACCTTAAAACGAGGTTTTTGCCTCCGAAATGGGATATACGTGTCCTGTCAAAAGCAAAATTACTTAGTTTGTGGTTCCTGGCAAGATGACGATTGAAATTTGATGTTATACCAAGGGTCTCTGTGATTAACTTACCACAGAATTTGCATTTGCCACAGTGCTTTTTGGGATCCCAAAACGTAAGTTGAGGGATACCTATGACATGACATCGCAAAAGTTGTCCGTCTGACCGTCCGTCCGTCCGTCTGTAAGCACGATAACTCTCGAAGGGAATGAGATATTTTGATGAAACTTGGTGTGAGGATTCGTTGGGTCGGCGGACCAGTCGAGTTCGTAAATGGGCTTTGTAGCCCCACATTTAGGGGTGGGGGAGGGGGTTCAAATTAAGGGGCAAACAAAATATTTTGAAACAGCTAATGTGATAGTCGATTATGGGGTAGTTCGCCACAAGTAGTTCGCCCGGAATCCGGCCACAACCGGAAAGTTTGTTAAAAGTAAAAGTTTTATTTGAAGATGTTCGATTTAGAGGTACGAAGACATGCTGAAGACGATGGTGAAAACCATTTTCTCGACGGACAAGTAGTTCGCCCGGAATCCGGCCCAAACCGGAAAGTTTGTTAAAATTAAAAGCTTTATTTGGAGTTAGTCAGATGTCCGATTTAGGGCAAGAAGACATGCTGAACTTTTATGTGAAAACAATTTTCTACGCCAAAACCGGAAAATTGTTAGAAGTTAAAGTATTATTTCTAGCTGATTAGATAACCGATTTAGGGGTAAGAAGAGACGCTGAATCCGTGTGTGACAATCATATCTTACCCGGACATATAGTTCGACCGGAATCCGGCTGGAGTCAGAAAATTTGTTATAAGTTAAATTTTTATTTGAAGTTGATTAGATGTTCATTATTGGGGAAAGAAGATACCCTGAATTCGTTTTTGAGCTTTCTTTTTTCGCCCGACAAGTAGTTCTAGAGTTCGGCCGAAACCGGGAAATTGGCAGGAACTTTTCGTCAAAACAGATATGACTTATACGGGTAAACACACATGCTGAATCCATATCTGAACTTGGTTTTCTCAGATGATTAGCTATTTGGCCTTAATCTGTTTCTGAATTTTAATTGTAAGAATGTTCAAGGATTCTGGCGATGACTGGATCTGGCTAAGACAAGACCCAGTTGTCTGGATCAGATATTGAATTTTTGGGATCCCATCGAAAACTTCGGTCTTGTTCTCTGTAGAGAAAATACTGTAATCCAAATATCCAAAACTGACTATCTTAGGATCACTCATTCTCACAACTGTGATTTTTTAAAAGCCTTTACAACCTTGTTACCTCTGGTTCCCAATTTTAATCCTTAGACCTCCAAGGTATTACTTGACTTAATCCTACTTGCAAAGGTTACGACATAACCATCCATTGGCCAATCTCTTGAATTGGTCCCCGGAGACGTCAATTTCATTTTGAATTTGCTCGTCCGAGACGTCTCTTAGACTCGGGTGACTCGGACAGATTTCGAGACGAGACGAGTCCGAGTCCTCTTCCACAAAGGACGAGTCCGAGACGAGTCCGAGTCCCAGAAAAAGGCGTCTCGAGACGAGTCCAGAGTCCGAGTCCACCACCTCTGACAAACGTTCACATAAGGATACATCTACTGTATATATGTTAGTACCTATGTTTAGGGAATAAATCATAACAAGAGCTAGAAGCTCATTTAGCACTTGCAAGGCTGGGCAAGAGGATAAAAGTAGGAAATTGTCAATTCGTGGGTTTGTTGCGATCATTTGTAAGCAAAACCCTTGAGATAAGAATGATGATGGACCCTTGGAAATCACGAGAATGTATCGTTGCGTTAAACAATAATTTAGGTTCGCACTTGACTGTGATGATGCTGCAAGCATCTTAATTCGGGATCACCGGAATTTCGAAACCCTCCCTCCAACTCCCCCCACAGTGCTCGGTCAACTAGGACTGGATGTATGGCTTGTGCTTGTTCTTCCCACCAAGTTTCATCCCGATCCGTCCACTCTGAACATGGTTCCCCCCTCCAACTCCCCCCAAAGTCACCGGATCCGTTCTGGACTACAGTAGAGAGGTATGCTGTACATACACAGTAGAGAACTACATACTACAGTAGAGAAGTGTGACATCTGAGACACGAGGTCTTTCCAAATATCCAGTTTCACCGAGATCCGATTCCCCGTTCAAAAGTTATACATACGTCAATATTCCGGATTCCCCCTCCCTCCATTTCCCCCACGGTGGTCAGACCGGGGAAGTAACTATTTCCAAGTCAGTTTGGTCGGGTCACTAATATGCCTGCCAAGTTTCGTCGTCCTAGCATTTCTGGAAGTAACCTAACTCGATAACAGTGGCCTGACAGACCGCCAGACCGACCGAAAAGTGATGGGTATATGGTACTTGAGCGAAGCTCAGTGCCATAAAAACAAATCCAGTCTGCATGTCGAGATTGGCATGTAATTAGATTAGAAGGGGAAACGACAGGGTCATGGAAGTTGGAATACCTGGTGATCGGATTCGAAGAGCCAACTCCATCATTGATTCAGGGTCCACATCCTTGGGGGCGTGCAGCACGATGACTGTCGATCCCAGCACGCAAAATGCACAGCCAATCTGAAAGACGAAACCCTGACGTTGCATTCCAGACAGTTATTATTACTTACGATCGTTTCCTGTTATCATTTTCGTTGTGAGAGAGAGGTCGCTGTGATAAGAAAATTAGCTCCTCCATCTTTTTTATCTTCGTTCCACGACTGTTACGATCGTTACAACTTATGAAGGTCGGAACCATCGTAAGTGATAATGAGCATGTTCCCCTCTTCTGACAATATTGACAATTAGTTACTAATTCCGTTTCAACCTCACGAAAAGTTACTACGCTGACCGTTCCAACCTTCTCGAAATAGTAACTATTTGCTTACCATGCTCGGGAGCGTAGTAACTACGAATTTCTGTAACGTGATTGGCCGGACTAACCCGTGGAGCTGCCATGGAGTGATATTTTACCGAAAATTTAAAACGCGTTCCAGCCTTCACGCCAAGAAGCCAAAATTCGTGACGTCATGCGTAGTAGCTACGGTAAGTAGGGTGGAACACGCTCAATAACTACCAGTCCAGCAGGAACTCCCGTAAAATTGTTGACGCATGTCCGCGCTGTTTCTATTTTCGTTCCGGAGAGCGTTGTAACTACCACAATAAAGCGCTGGTTCCTCCTCTTATCATGATAACTTGTAATAACTTTTCCCAAACAGGTATGCAACGCATATCTTCCTAATGTCTCATAGGAAGTTATATTATGACAATTACTTTTGTGGAGGTCGTTACGACCTTTTGTCATCCCCCAGAGAGGCTGATACAGAACCGTATCAGCTTCCGGAGATGTTCATCGAGCACTTTTCCTAAAAACTGAATTCGTCGAGCACTTTTCCTCAAATACTGAAAAGTAGAAGCTGACCTCAAAAAAAAAATTAAAAACAATACTTTCAGTAAAAAAACACAAAAAATAATTAAAATTATACAAGAAATAAAATAAAAAATAAAATAAATGTTGAAAGATGACAGAACATCTTACTCTCTTAGACTACCAGCCTATGCAATACCTTGTCACAGTCAGATTTCCACTGAAGATACAGCTTGTCAACTGAAAGAACATCCTACTATCCCTTGCTTTCTAAAAGCTAGTTATTCTGTGTTGATCACTGTCTTTGACTTCGAACTTTCTGGTTTTCTCAAAAGACAACGCGTGGTTTTGTTTTTGTTTACTTTTTACTTCCACGACCCCTAGAGTAGTCATTTTAGGATCTACAGTAGGCTTTTACGACCGTTAGATGGCATCTGAAATGCCAAACAAGTGCGCAAGCGCTCAGAAGTGGAGTGTGAACGTAAAATGTTTATCACATTTCATATACAAACAGCGTTATAACCAACAGATTTCACATCCCCAATAACCAAACAAGTATTGAAACAACGTAATTTGTAATCATCCCACTTTAAAAGCTTTAAATGTAAACAAACCGCAAGTATAAATCCAAAGACATGTTGAAGATCTTGCACGAATAGCTTTAGTTCCAACATTGGTCTGCCAGCCAGTCCGACCATTTAAGCCTCTTTTTTTAATTAGCAAGGTAATAACAAGTGCAATAAACCAAATCGTAGCAGCCTGATACCCCCAATTGTCACAATTCATTAAGAGCGGCATATCATCGATCATATGACAAAACAGTCCAGTTTCCAACTGTTCATTAAAGATTAAAGTACGTCGCGTCGTCTTATTTGTTGCTGTTACACCAAAATCCTCATCCATAGATATATCATACCCCAAATATACAAAAGTTGGACTTGAGACCTGTCATAGACAAACTTAACTCATGGGAAATCTGGGCCCAGCTGCCTATGAACGGGAGGAGGGGGGAGGTCGAAGGCACATCAAAATGCGTATTTACACCTCTTTTTCCTCAAGTATACCGACTTAGACTTTGATTCCAGTCACGGGTCAAAAACTTTTTTCATGGGTTATTTGCGCCCAATTGCCCATGAACGATGAGGGTGCGGGGTGGTTCAACTCAACATATATATCCCCAGCCCCTATGATCCAAAAGCACAAAGGAGTGTCATCGCCGTATCTCCAGTCATTGCCGAGTTAAAAACATTAAAAATGGGTAATCTGGGCCCAACTGCCCCTGAACCAAGTGGGGGTGGGGTTTGGGACCCGCAAAAAGTACTAAGACCAAAGGTTCGATGGGATCCCAAAAATCTAACATATGATTCAAACAACTGGGTCATGTCTTCGCCATTCAGTCTTCGTCAGATTCCTTGAATATTTTTACTGTTAAAATAAAGTTCAAAACGGATTCAGCATGTCTCCTTGCCCCGATACAGAATCTCTAATCGATTTCAGAAAGAATTTTGAGCTTCAACCAAATTTCCAGGTTCAGCCGAATTCGCGATGAACCATTTGTCCAGCAAGAAAACTAAGTTCAGATATGGATTCAGCGGACCTCCTTATATCCTCTCAATGAATATCTTATTAGCTTATAAAACATACCTGTTTTTACCGTAAATTCGAAACCCCTCCTCTGCCTCTAATGATAGGACTAAAGGACCCATCTACGAACTTGACCTGTACTTTACTAGTGAATCCTCATTGAACAATATCCACGCTTGATATATTTCCTCGTTTGAACATTATATATCAACCCCTTCGACCTTCGATTACACCAGATCTCTCCGACGTCCATAAATAAACAAATGAATGTCGTCATCCACGCGCAGAGCTATACTGGTATGAGAATAAAGGGGTAGGGACTGCTATAGCCGGAAATTGGTCGACAAATTTTGTGTCCGGTTTTCACCGGATTCCGGGTGAACTACTTGTCCGGCAAGAAAGTAACTTTCATATTCGGATTCAGCATGTCTCCTTACCCCTAAACCAACTATCTGAATAGCTTTTAAAAATTCCTCCTTAATTTGAAACCCCCTCTCCCACCCCTAAATATAGGGCTACCAAGCCCATCTACGAGCTCGACCTTACTCTTGACCCAAAGAATACTCACACTATGTTTCATCAAAATATCTCATTTCCTACGAGAGTTATCGTGCTTACAGACGGACGGACAGACGGACAACTTTTGCGATGTCATAGGTATCCCTCCACTTACGTTTTGGGAACCCAAAAAGAGGCCCCAATGCTCACAAACCTACCAAGTTTCAACTTGATACCTGTTGATTCCTGTTACGCGTACCGAACTTTACTCCTGGGCAATCTGGGCCCATTTGCCCCTGAACCGGGTTGGGTGGGGTGGGACCCCCAAAAGGCACAACTTGACCCCAATATCGACTAGTTTACCAACTTTGAACTTGATACTTGGACTGGTTCACGAGTTATGAGCTTCACAAAATACGGTGAAAACCGAAAGCCGAAAGAAGCTACAGCGCTCGCAATAGTGGAATGTTCCAAGGAACACTCCACTAAAAAGTAAAAGACTGTATTAGTAAGTGCTTGGGTCCCAACAGTAGTCATTTTAGTAGGTCTGCAGTAGGCGGGTTGCTATTTTACTAAAATAAAATTCCCTACCCCATTAGCAAAAAAGTACAACAAAAGAAGAATAAGTCCTACCAATAAAAAATATTCTGTTCGAAAAAGTTATAGAAGTTAACATACCTCTATCGCGGTTCATATCAGAATAACAACCTTGGTGGCCATTTAAAAATATCAACCTGGCCTTCGGCTCGGATAGGTTATTTTCAATGACCGTCTCATTATTATTTTCCGATATCAACATCGATGTCGGAAGTTAACCTTTAATAACTTGCCTGGAACGCACTCTACGGCTGGCTTTCCCAGTGACTCGTTTAGTTCTATACCTACGCCCATCCAAAAATCACCGAAAGAAATTCCGTCAGATGGCCGGCTACTACACCGTCAAGAATCTTACACCTCACATGCGGGATCTTGGGTCAAAGTCGGAAACAAAAGCAAAAGTTGACCAAAGAAGTCGCGTGGCCACGGAGAGCATTCCTCTTCTGAGCGTGACGTTTTCAAAATAGGGATTTTCGTTTTTGGAGGTTTGCACATGTAGACTCCAAGACAAAAAGCGCAATTCATTCAAATCTTGTACAGCGGTGGCCGGATCGTATTGGAATTTCTTCTAGATATACGTTTGGGCTTAACTGGTTAAAAAATATTCCAGAAGAAGGGTTGATTGGAGACATTTGTTCATTGTTCGGTACTGAAATAAGGACAGATCCAAAATGGAGCAAAATCATAGCTTGGAAACACTATTTCGTATTTGGATTGGGGTTTCTGCAGGCAATGTTAACGGAAGTCATACAAATAGGGATGATACTTGGTACTCTTCATTCAGGTGTCCTTTAACAAAATCTCTGTATTTTAGCGAGAAAGATAGATATTTCCCTGCGGTGCATAGTTTCAACATTATAAATCAAATTCGTTAGCGTTGAGATAAGAAGGGCGAGTGAAGTACTTTTTAAAGACACATGGACAGATCTATGATTTCGTCGGTACCACCTACTATCATTTGGGTTCCCCTAAAAGATACTCTTACCATGAATTTTTCTAAAAAAAACCTGGGATTGTATCCACGGACTCGATACAATCGGACTGTAGGATTGTATGTAACCTGTAGTACTATTGGAAATAGTTGAATGTTTGCAGAAAATATACATTATTAAAATCTCGCCTGCACCACACAGTTTAATATAGTTCATAATTTTGGGTAGAAATTCTCGACCAGAACTATGATAACTTCTTCAAAATTTCTAGCCAGAGCTAGAAATTAATTTAATATAATATAATATGCCGTTATAATACAGCTAAAAGCTGCTGTCGGAGTTTTGCTTTCCGGTGTTAACGTTTCCGAGAATTCTTTGGATCTTAGGGGTTTGATCTAAATTAAGAGCTAGAACTGGCACGGGACACAGTTGAGGTTTGGAGAAAGAGAAAATGTGAGTTTCAAAATTTCGCCAGCGGCGCTCAGTTTAATTTTATCTTGGGTACAGTTGGTCGTAGTTAGAAGGTGCTGTGGAATCTTGCCTAGCAATGGGCCTATACTGTCCAGGTAGCCTGAAGCTCAAATTGTCAGTAAAATTTCTGACAGGTTCGGTAAAAATGTTGACCCTGCTCCATAGTCGCCGCATGATTAGATGGATCCAGATACAAGAAAGGCGCAGTTTTCCAAAGGATTATCGGTGCTTGATGATTATGACTTCCGTTTTGGAACAGGTTAAGGCGACTTCTACTATCTGATGACGGCAGAGGCATCTTGCCTATTCGACGTTCAAAAGATTTCAACAATTTCCGATAATTCTAAGCAGAAGTGACCCATTCTACTACACGCATGGACATCGTAGTGACTTCGATCGGAAGGAAACAGTATACGAGTACCAGGTACAATATTAGCGTCAGAGAAACAGTCTTTTTTTTTTTTTTTTTTTTTGGGGGGGGGCGTCCCCCCACATGTGACGCCTCTCCATGGTCGGTATGTTTTCCACTATTGGGGGGCGCCCCCCCCCCCTCCCCCCATGCGGGACGCGTGTGCATGGTTGGTCCATTTTCAATGAATCAACGACGCTTGAATTAATAAACTTGCCGATTATGACTTACCTTTCCAAGCAGGTTTAGACGTTCACGCAAAATCTTAGAAGCCAGAACTCCCGTCACCAAAATACTCAATGATCCAAGTGGCGTAACTAAAGATGCTGGTGCAAAGGCGTAAGCAGCAAAATTGAAAAACTCGCCAAAAGCCACTGCAAAGGTTAAAGCAAAGGTTATGGGACGCATGCAACTACAGGCACTACAGCCTACTGCTAGGAAAACATGCAGTATCCATGCCTGTCTTCTATATTTATTGACAGCAAGAATATTCAAAGGGACCGAACTTAAAGGACACGTCGCATTTATGATAGTAATGGACGTCCGTGGCCGAGTGGTTAGCGCGCCGGGCTCGCAAGTGAAGGGTCGCTTGTTCGAGTCTCGGTAGTGGCTACTGTTTGGTTTGGGACGGGGGTTAGTGGCGTAACCCTGTAAGACAAGCCAAAGTCCACCCAGCTTCAAATGGGTACCTGGAGAAATCCGGGGAAGGTGACAGGAAGGGTGTGTGAAAGCACAGGATGGCTGGCCCCCAACCCCCCCATTGCACTTCCTGGCTGAGGGCCGAGAATCGGAGATCAGCACCGCCAGCTTGGCCTGTCAAGGCTAGTGCTGAAACCTTTACCCTTACCTTTACCTTTACCTATGATAGTAATTCATACTACTTCAGTTAATTTTCACCACCACACCTAACTTACTTAAAGGACACGTCGAATTTTTGATAGTAGTTCATTCTACTTCAGTTAATTTTCAACCATTCTTGTTCCCGAGATTCTTCACTTCCTCTATCTCTTCTATTAGCAGCAGACTGATTGTCACGCTTGCCACGATTTCTTCTCTTTCCATCAGGCGCCTGATCATCGTTCCCTGGGAGCTGTCTCCTTTCGAAAACCGGTTATGCACATTATGCCAAAATTGTCATACAAAGCAAAGGGCCTGGAAAGAGGCTAAACACAGCCGAAGCCCTGTGTAATTTTTTGTATGCATAGCTTAGTTGTAAAGTGTTCAGCTATCTTAGAACATCTGAGCAGAAACACTAGATAGTGCGAGGTTTCCTTTAAAACTACGTGCCTACACAGTCCGGTTATCGCTCCAAAACTTAAACGCATATCATGCAGGTATCCCCATAACGACACAAACTTCGCATGCGTATTTTCGAATGTGAAATTTTATCGGGCTGTGTGCACGTTGCTTAACTATACATGCCTCATCCGCTCTCATTCCCGAGATTCCGAACTTCCTGTATCGCTTCTCCACCATGACGGCACTATACTGGTCACCTTCCATGTTTGCATGTTTGGCGCATTTTAAAGTGGACCAAGCTAACACTCTTCGCTTCCGAAGAGCTTGTCGGGCACGAGGGATTGTCCACTCTCGGTTTTAGTGTATAGCAAGTGCCCGGTGCCCGGTCGGTGCCAGTACAGGCTAACACCAGCCGGCACCGGTTGCCACGTGTTTAAACATTAAAATCAGCTTGTTTAGAAGCGGGAATCGCCTAATTTTGCCGGGAACGCTGGTTTCGGTCGGTGCCGTTGTCGGGAATGCGGGTACAGCAAGTGACGGGGAGTACATAAACCCTCGATCGGTCAGAAATACCGGTAATGCAAGTTTGCCCATGTTTCCGTCAAAGCCAAGGGGGCCAAAGGCCAAGTGTCATATAGCGATTGCAACTTATGTCCGTCCGTCGGTCTGTCCGGATTTTGCTAGTTCTGGCACTAGCACTTGGATTCGAAGGATTGGGATGAAACTTGATGGGAAGAACAAGCATTAGCTGTAGATCCGTAATTGACAGAACCAGACCGTATCGGGGTTCTGTGGGGTGATCCGGTGATAGCCAGTTAGGATAGTTCCAGATTTTCTAAGGACGATGAGACTTGGCAGGCGTATTAGTGACCTAAGGACCCCACATATTGCCCTAGGAAAACTTGTGTTCCTGGACCCGACCATCTTTGGGGAGTTGAGGGAAGGGGAATCCGGAAATCACTGGCTTCCGTAAGTTGCGAGCGGGTGGTCCGATTCGAGTGAAAGTTCATGGGTGATAAGGACTGATGACCTAGACAAGAAAAACATGCGTCCGAACCACATGCGGCTATGGTTGGGGATTTTGGGGGGGGGGGTCCGGTAACATTTTGACATCACAAAAACTAAACGGATGAACAGAATGGGATGCAAGTTGATTTGTTATTTGGCGTCTTGATGGGATCCGGCCAAGGTAGGGGAAGGGGGTGAAGCAGGAACCGGAAATTCGCAGATAGGCTTTGCTCCGATCCCAGTCAAACTGAATGGACGGCTCTAGGAGACGTCAAAGATGCGACACATTTGTTTCCGAGTCGTATTCAGCCACAGTGGGGGGAGCTGGAAGCGGAGTCCCGGAAATGTTGTGGCTCGCATTGGGGTCAAACAAGTGCAGCAATTCGAATGAAACTTGGAATGCAGAGAGATCACATACACTAGATGATATATTTTAAGGTTGGTGGGGGAGAGGGAAAGTTACCGGAAGTTCCCAAAAAACGCTCAGATTTTAGTGAAACTTCGTAAGAGAAAATGCTTCAGATGATCCATTTTTAGAGTCCGAACCAGATTCGGCCGCGGTAGGGGGAGTTGGAGGGGGGTAGGATCTTTTGGGTTGAAACTTGGAGGGTAGGACAGTCATTTGCCCTGGTTGATCCGAGGCGATGCCGGAAATGCCCAGACTTGAGTGAAACTGGATATCCTATTTCTAGGTCCGAACCGCATTTTTGGATGATAGGGTATCTTGAGACGTTCTCATCTACTTCTTGTACCACGTACTCGTATCAAGTGCCATATGAGCCCATGGCTCTTGTTGGCCATTGTTTATTATATATTTCCCAGTCAGCTTAGGCTCAAGGAGTATTTATCTCTTAAATTGTCAATTTATGTTATTATTTACTCATTATATTACATACTTACTGTAGTTTTAGCCTGCATACTGATTATCGTGACTTTATTTAGGATTAAGTTTAGTGTGGTTCTTCTTTCTTTTATGCTCCATCCGGGCATGCTTTGTGCCATTTTCTATAAAATGAAATAACTGACGATAAAAAATAATACAAAATAATATAATAAGTAAAATAACTGACGATGCGATCGGCAGGGTACATTGAGCTTTCAGAACCATTCGTGTGTGAAAAATCCAACTTCCCGATCCAAAGCTTGATTGTTTCTTACTGGGTACGTTTTAAGCTCTAAGGTTTAAGGCTTAATGAACCCCTCTGTTTCAAGATCCGCCGAATGGTTACTAAAGCCTGAGTTCAGGGTTTCAGGCCTGGGTTCCATTAAGCAAGAAAAGAGAACACATTTCTACCCAATCAAGGTTAACAGCTCCTAAAGGCTATCAGAACGGTTATATTTTACCCGGTAGAGCAGAAGTAATACAGGATTATGTGACCAGGACTAAGGCAATAAGCACTAGAATTATACAAGTTAGAGGGAAAGCGAGAACAATATAGAGCGTGTTCCATCCTACTTGCCGTAGCTACTACGCATGACGTTACGAATTCTGGCTTTTTGCAGTCAAGGCTGGAACGATTTTTCTATTTTCCAGCGGAATATCATGCCACGGGTGAATCCGACCAATCACGTGACAGAGATTCGTGGTTACTACGCTTACCACGCTCCCGAGCGTGGTAAGCAAATAGTTACTATTAGTTTACTATATCGAGAAGGCTGGAACGGTCAGCGTAGTAACTTTGCGTGAGGTTGGAACAGATTTAGTAACTAATGGTTACTATTGGTACGAGGATGGAACACGCTCATATACATGCCTGTACATCAAAGCTTTCTCAAAGCAGAATTGCAATCTTAAAGCAGTGATGTAGCTACTATACTGTCAGAGGTTTCAGAACAGATAACACAAGGATACGCTGTTTCAACAGGTGGCACTTAGGACGTTGGCTGAATGATTTTGCAAACGTTACCCACTGACCGTTACGCATAAAACAAGAGCCGGAACACCGCTGGAAAGATATCAGCTGACTTTTTTCATTTTCATCATGATATCGGAAAAGTCAGTAGGTGCTTTTTCGGTTCTTCTCGGTACCGCTTGTTATGCATAACGTTTGCAAAATGAAAACATCCCAACTGATATCTGCTGAAATTGCGCATACTTGCGTTACATGTTATGAAACTTCTGACAGTGTAGCAACTATCCTGTTAATCAGTAGGGAAAATTACATACTTGACAAGAGTCCAAGCCACCATAAAGGGTCACGTAGGTATCCATGACCTCCATCCCCTGCCCTAGATAGACCTTTGGATTCAAGCCTGTTTAAACTAAGTTTTTTGACAATCGAGCTTCCACCTATAAAATAAATATTAGCCTAAGAGATACAGCATTTTTTAAGCAGACTTGGTCGTTGTGCACGGTTATATCAAACCTGCAGGAATGCAGGAAAGAGCTAAGCACTGACTTGGATTAGGCCATAAGACGTTTTTTCGCGATCCCACAAATCGTTTAAGGCTCGGTTGTCGCTCGTTTGTGTGGCTACAACTGTTTCTCCACGACCGACAAGGTTTTTGTGGATCGCTTTGTTGCTTGAACTGAACGAACAACTGTCGAAGCGATTTTCGATTTTGTGGCTCGAATTTCGCGGTAAGTTCAAATTTAGCAGCAAAATAAAGTGTAAATAATAAATATAACTGCTTTCTCAAGATTTTTACTGCAAAAAAATAATTGCATCCTTATAGCACAAAATGGCAAGGACGTAAGCCTGAAGTTAGAATTTGAAATTACCGCTAAAAACAGACAACGCAGCTTTTCTTGTTTGACTTGTTTCCTCGACAAACGCTCAGAAGTGTGTGTGGCCGACAATTGTGCCACGGAGAAACGCCTCATAGTATCTCAACCTGTCCACTCTCAAATGTTCTCTTTCCCCACCAGAAAGTCAGAAATCGACTGGCAAGTACTAGGGTACCAAACTCTGTCCAGTAAGCACGCAAGACTTGCCAAAAGTTTTGTTCCAGAGTTCCTGAAAGTTATAACGAGAAATGATTGCTGATTTCGATGATGATTGCATAGATTATAATAGTCGATTTATAAAATAAACTTCCATCTATCTATCAATAATTATCTACAAAAGCATCTATCCCAGTCAACACACTAGTTATGTTTTTTTACGGTGAGAAGCCTGTCTACTTCCCACAGCTTGGCTCCCATAAAAAACACAAAAAACATCTTACTATCTCAACCAAAGTGGTTTTCTGAAATATCTCGAGTCGACAGGTGCCTTCAAAATTGCCTAGATGAGTGGAAGGACAAACCGTGAAGTAAGAGTGCTTTCACCCCCCAAAATCTTCCACTAGAAAGCTTCCATAAACAGAACGATGCAGTTATCATTAGGAGGGATCTACACAACTGCAAATCCTTGTTTCACTACAAGCTGTGACATAAGGTAATTTAAATAATGAATAGTAATTACCTATAAATATGCAAGAAAAAACAGCAAGAGTAACTCCATAGTACACTTGCTTGGGATCCCTGGCAGACGCTGTTGCACTGTCTGTAAAAGAGACTGGGCCTTCTGTGAAAACTTCGCTCATAGCTTCAGCAAACATAATTCTGACTCTTTTACCGTACTCTGAAAGTTGCTGTTGGGGGATAATCCTCTGGTTGATCTTTGTCAATTTCTACACTTTACATATTTGTTTAGGTTTTTTCTTCAGTCTTTCAATTGTGAGTTTTGGTGATTAAGAGTTTCAACGCACGCAGGTGGTTTTCACTTCACAGAGCAGCAGTTTACTATGCTCTTCTGGTGTTCAAAACCCAAGTCAATACCTAAAAAAAATGTAGAAAGTCAAATTTTTGCAAAATATCCAAGCAACATATGTATTTGTATTCCTCACATGCGGCAAGTCCAGTAAGAGGCAGCTGGTGCAGGGCTTGGGTGGTGTTATTATACCAGTCTTAGACTCTTCAATAGTAAGGATCCCCATCTTTTGGAGGATTATCGCGACCAGTGGAATTTTTTACTTAGTTATCAATTAATTAAAGCCTTATATTCAGAAAAAAAAAGTGACGAGGCAGATAAAAGATAGTAACAGAATCCATGTGAAGGAGAATTTTATGGTATGACAAGTCTGGAAGTTTCTGTTTGCAAAGCTAGGTAGACCAGTTCAATAAGCTCAACATGATTTCTCTCCTCTTCTTGCACCCTTATCAGAGTAAGTTCCATAAGAGGCAAACATTATATCTCCTGAGTGAAGGGTGTTCATTTATTATTTTTGTTTTTTTTTCTATCCGCCAAAACTGGCAAGTACAGCACAGAGAAAAAAGCAAAAGAATTTACAAACAATTATAACAATGGGTAACCTGTGCACATTTCTCTTCTAAGATTTGTAAGAAAATGTTGTGGGGAAAGGTGGTTACATAGCTAGGCCTATGAATATGCCAAACAATTGGTCCAAGCTATCAAGTCTTTTCCTACAGAAATCTCCAGTGAAGGGGATCTCTCTCACTACAGTTTTCCATAAAACTTTGTATGGTGCAGTGTCCACCCTTTGTAGGCTACAGTGTCCACTGCACAAAGGGTGAGCAACTACTTAACAGCTTAATATGGAACTACTTGTAGGTAGCCTACTCCTAACTTTTTTGCATCATAGGAAATTAAATTCCTCACTGTCTGATTTGAGTTTAGCCATACCCAGAAAACAGCTAGGCCTATAAGGCCTAACGACAAACACTGTCATCACCCCTAGTTTCTTGTAAGTGTTTTCATAGTTGACATATCCTAGCACACCTTTCAACACTTGTGCTCTTATGTCATAGGTCTAGCAATATTCTGACATGTAATGCACAATCTCAATGCCTCATCATTAGATCTGTTTATTACCAGAATGCCAGTAGGCTAAGTATCTGTTGTTCCTTCCCTATAAATAAAAATCTATACAAAACACCATCTTTCCAACCCTTTAACCTGGACTGAGCCCATAATAAAAAGGTTTGAGAGTTGCCTGAACAGATCCCACAACCTACAGCCCATGATGCATTTATATGCTAATATTGATAGCTGTCATATGTATGGCAGTAGTGTGTAAACTGATAGTGTGTTGTATTTTTGTTCTGTTTCTCTTCTTTATCTTCACCTCATCTAGGCTGAACTAGGCCAGATCTAGGCCCTCTTGTCAGGGGCGTCGCAAGTGCATTTTTTTGGGGGGGGGGGGGGGGGGTGCAGAGCCAAAATTTTACAGAATCTCTCAAAAAATTTTCAAATTTTTTTTTTTTTCTGGCGGCTAAAATTTAACTGCTTCTCTTACAAATTCTATTATTTACCGTAGATTAAATACCGAGACTCTAATAAGTTCCAGAAACAGGATTCAGCGACGTTCAGGCAGCAGCAGCAACTGTAGTCTAGTCAGTATACTACCCATTATCACATAAACTGAGCGCCGCAGGCAAAATTTTAGTTTGCCTTTCCTGCCAAATTTAATTCCATCCAAATTCTAGCTTTTAATGTTTCGAAATCTCAATCCTAAAACTGGCTTAAAACCCCCGTCAAATGATGCGCCCCCCACAAAATAGAGAATATTACGAAAAGTGCTGCAGGCGGAATTTTCGAATATTTATGATTAGATATTCTTTTTGGGATCCAAAATAAAAGTAAGGACTATCGATGATATCATAGATCATCCCTTCTGTCTGCGACCAGTGCTTCCCTCGACCTCTTCTGAGTTTCGAGGTTTGTGGTAACTTCTGAATCCTGGCAATTATAACAAATAAATTACCCAATCCCAGTTATTATACCGGATAAGTTTAGACCGATAGCATGTTCGCGATTCTGTATAACTACCGTATCCCGGTTATTATACCGAATTGTTTTGGTATCGAAAAACTACCAAACAATATTCATATTTGGTATACTTTCATCAAAACTGGAACAAAGTCAGAATTCATGGTTAACTTCCTTATCCTGGAAATTATACTGAATAAATTACCGAATTCCAATTATGATACCGAATAATTTTGAACCACTAGCTTATTCGGGATTCTATGTAACTACGGAATCTCCATAAATATACCAAATAGTTTCGGCATCAAAAAATTACCAAATGACTTCAGTAAATTCTCTTACCAAATTTGTGATAACTACCGAATACTGGCAATTATACCAAACCCCGATCATAATACCAAAGAGGTTTGTACAGATAGCCTATTTAGGATGCTGTATAACTACCGAATCCCCCTAAACATATCGAACAGTTCTGCTATCGAAAAAATACCAAACAATATTAGTAAAATTTTGGGCCACTGGCCCAGAATTTTACTGAATCTCAGGTGGGGGGGGGGCTGCCCCCCCCCCCTTGCAACACCCCTGCCTCTTGTGGTTGACTTTGATGAGCAATAAACTGGTTCAATATGTGTAGGAAGGGAGACAGCAACAGGCCTCAAACAACATAGCTTCGTAATTGGCTGAAGAAATCTCAAAATCAAATATTCATACAATCCTAAACAGGTCCTAACAGTACAGACAAAAAAATGCTATTTTTTATGACAGTTCGGGTCTTAATCTACTTGAATCATTTGCTTTTTCTGTTATCCAATCTACTCTGAAACACTTCAAAAATGGTTCCAGTTTTCCATGTTTTTCATTATCTAATAAATCAATGCAAGAAATTTGAGCTCAGGTATTTACAGGTATGAATGAGTTGATTTTAAGTAAAATTCTAAATTATTTGAACTGTAAACAATAAAAACATTAAAGAAAAACTGGTCTTCTATTATGAAAACCACTAACCAAGGTGTTAGTCTAATAAAGGAGCTGGCTACAACTCAGTCCACCCCACGTCCACCTAACTAATGAGAAAGTGAATATTCAAATTCCTGGCACTGACAATTTCAGTTATTCAGGTTCTAGAGACCGAGAAACGAAGAAAAGCTACAATTTTAAGCCTTGTCAGATTACAGAACTTCCATATATATTATTTCGCTCCTTCACTCTAAGCCTGGCATTTTATTTCTCACCATATATCATGCCTCACTTCCAGGTCTTTGGTCAAGCTCATTTGTGCTGTGATACCACAAACCACCAGCTGCACACCAGCCACACACACCCTGACTAAGATTTGAAAACACAACGCGAGTACACACTGTAAAGCCGTAGAAATTCCTTCACTAACAATTAAAATGGACAAAAAATGATGGATTGCTTCAGAAATTTTCAATGAATAAATAAGAAGGTTCTCTAGAATTCCATATTTGATTGAAGATTTTACAACTTAAATTTATTACTTTTAAAAAATTTACGATGAAGGATATTTAGCTGGACCGTCGCACCCGCATTTTCCAAATTTTTGAAGTCCTCAGTCAACGTGCATTATGCCCGACCCGGAACCGGAAACAAGTGCTTTCTTTACCTTGCTAGTAAAACCACACAATCTGAGCAAACGCGAATATGGTGAAAGCAGCAAAGTATATTACGGTCTAGCTCTAGCCGTTATGTCATGTTTCTTCATTGGTAATTTGTTTACTAATATTTCTCATTAAAATGTGGTAAACATCTGAACATGTTTGCAATAGTGGATCCAATCTGGACCACATTCTCCTCCTACGGTAATGAGAGCAGCCAAGTTAACCGACCATACTCCATCAAAAAGAACTCTGCTGGAAAGAGACTCTCTATCACTAAGACAGAGGATTCTGCTGGAACTAAATCTCTCAGCAAGTGGGGCACACTGGTGCAGCAGAGGTGCAGTTGCTGATAGATTCAGTAGAGTTATGCTTATGTGAACATTTGTTGACATTGGACTTTGCCATTTTCATGGACTTGCTGTGTCTAAAGCTAACTACCAGTTAGCCAAAATAAGTAGGTATCTGTAGTAAAAATCTCAAAGTAAAGGCATCTGAAAACACCAGAATAGGTATTTTGGATCTTCATTCTACCCTTTAGCCCCAAACTGTACTGTTCACATTAACTTAACTGTTCACATAAACATACCTCTACTGCACTCCAGTAGGGTACCTACTAAACTGCTACTAAATAAGCAACTTTCAAAGTCTGATCTTTTGGTCATAGAATATGATTCTCCTGAACTTTAGCTTTGGTGTGAGTCAGGTTGGAGTTCAATATTACCTCTCTAACTTGCTGCTAAGTATCCCAATTCTGGATTGGAAAAACACTAATTCCTATGGGAGCATACTTACTTTAAAAAATTGCAGACCAAAGAATGAAATGGGAACCATGAAGTCATGCAGCAGTGTCCGCCCTTTTGTCTTGTAATTTTTAAAACTGGTTGTTAGTTTTTGGGATCCAAAAAGGTAAGTGGAGGGATACCTATGACATCGCAAAAGTTGTCAGTCTGTCCGTCAGTGAGCACAATAACTCATAAAGGGAATGAGGTATTTTGATGAAACTTGGTGTAAGGGTTCTTCGGATCAAGGGTAAGGTCAAGTTCTTAGATGGGCTTTGTAGCCCTACATTTAGGGTTTCTTCTGATCAAGGGTAAGGTCAAGTTCTTAGATGGGCTTTGTAGCCCTACATTTAGGGGTGAACAAAATATTTTTAAACAGCTAATGTGATAGACGATTATGGGGTAAAAAGACATGCTGAATACAATGGTGAAAAACATTTTCTCGCCGGACAAGTAGTTCATCAGGAATCTGGCAAAAAACGGAAAGTTGGTTAAAAGTAAAAGTTTCATTTGAAGTTGATTAAATTTTCGATCGGGAGTAAGAAGATATGCTGAACACTTATGTGGAAAGCCTTTTCTACTCACACAACTAGTTAGCCCGGAATCCAGCCAAAACCTGAAAATTTGTTAAAAGCAAAAGTTTTATTTGAAGTTGATTAGGTGACAGATTTAGGGGTAAGAAGAAACTCTGGGTCTGTATATGACAATCATTCTTTACTCGGAACAGTAGGTTGTCTATATCGGAGCCCCAGTTCACCTAATCAGCTAGAAAGTGAAGTAGCCATTGCCAGAATATTAAATGAGGTTATCAAACAGAAAGGGAAAGACATTTTCTTGGCAGGCGACTTCAACTTCCCATCGATCTCATGGTGTGATGGTGCTGGGTACCCCTTCTCGGCAAAAAGAGACCTTAGTGAGGAATCTGAGCCATTCCTTCACTGTCTTCACGAAAATCTGCTCCACCAAGCTGTTAACCAGCCGACCAGATACAGAGATGGACAATTGCCTTCCTGGCTCGACTTAATCATAACTGATGAACCTGAGTCAATTGTCTCAGTTGACTACCTCCCTCCAATTGGCTCAAGCGACCACGTTAGCATTAAAATCAGAATGACTTACATCACAGAAGAAAGGGGTTATACCAAAAAAATCTTTACTGATTACAAGAAAATCCGACAGGACCTTGGTGCGGCAGACTGGAAAACAATCATGTCAGCCGAGTCAGCGGAGACTGCCTGGGTGCTCTTGCGTGATCTTGTACTTCAAACCGAAAAAAAACACACCTCAGTAAGATTTGTAAAGAAACCTAAAACCCTACCTTATCTCTCTGTATCTGTTAAGCAAGCAATCAATAAGCGAAAGCGAGCCTGGTCAAGGTACCGTAAAAACTCACTCCCCGAAAGTCTGGAAGCCTACAAGCATGCCAGAAAGATGTGCAAAAAGGCCATCAGCCAATGCATATCCAAGCATGAAGAATCGCTTGCTAACGACGCTAAAACAAACCCAAAGAGATTCTGGCGGCACATGTCATCCATGAGGCCAGTTCGGCGAACTATCCCCCCTCTCCAAAGACCTGACGGGTCAACCTCAACCACTCCGCTTGAAATTGCTGAGTCCCTGAACGAGCAATTCGCTTCTGTGTACACCAATGACTTAAACGACAAGGACCTACCAGAAATGACAAAATATACCGTCACCATACCCATGGAAAGGATTGTTGTTTCTGAGTCAGATGTCGGAAAACGTCTCGCGGCCCTAGACCCCAACAAATCTAGGGGACCAGATGGGATACACCCAAGGACAGTGAAAGAAGCCAGCTCTGTTCTAGCTCCAGTACTGACAAGGATATTTCAACTATCGCTTGATCAAGGATCCATACCTGGGGACTGGAAAACTGCCACCATCACTCCCATCTACAAGAAGGGGAATAAAAACTCCCCAGAAAACTACCGTCCAATCAGCTTGACATCTGTCATATCCAAAGTCATTGAAGGCATAGTCAATAAAGAAATTACCCAGCACCTGGCAGCAAACAACATCATCCACCAAAGCCAACATGGATTCGTCCGAGGAAAGTCTGTGGACACTAACCTAATAGAGTCCTACGAGATCGTCACCAATCTTCTGGAGCAAGCCACACCAGTTGACGTAGCACTCCTTGATCAGGCCAAAGCATTCGACAAAGTCAGTCACCGAAGGTTACGCATCAAGGTCGACGCATGCTTTATTCATCCTCAAGTAGCAGATTGGGTGCAGAACTTCCTGACTGGACGCAAGCAGAGAGTCCGAGTCTTCGGGATAGCAGGTGAGGAGGTCTTGTCATCGGAAGCCGAAGTACTTAGTGGAGTCCCGCAAGGGACAGTACTGGGACCAACCCTCTTCAACATATACATCAACGACGCCCATCAGCTTCTGAAGAATCCCATGCCACAATACGCAGATGACTCGAAACTAATTGCCAATGCCTTTACGAACACCCTTCAAGAAGATCTCAACAGTTTAACTGACTGGTCAAGTGAATGGAAATTAGAGTTCAACCCAGACAAATGTCGTGTACTTCACTTTGGATACAATAACCCTAAGCGACAGTACCAGATGAGAAGACATGGATCAAGCACCCCAGTCCCAATCCCCTCCACCTCAGAAGAAAGGGACCTCGGAGTTATTGTGGACGACAAACTAAAATTCCACGCTCACACCAAAAAGGTAGTGGCTAGCGCCAATCAGGCCCTAGGGATGATAAAACGATCAGTCGCATCCCGCAAACCAACTGTCATGCTGAAGCTTTACAAAGCTCTGGTCAGGCCCAAGCTGGAGAGCGGCAATGCCCTCGCCTCACCCTATTACAAACAAGACAAGAAACTAATCGAAGGTGTCCAGAGGCGAGCAACAAAATCCATCCAAGGCCTTAGAGCACTACCTTACGAACAACGGCTGCAGAAACTGAAGATCCCGACACTTACTTACCGGCGGAAGAGAGGGGACATGCTACTAGTCTACAGAATCCTCAACTCTAATTGTCTCCCCTCCCTCTTCGCCCCCGACAACCACTCACGGACTAGGGGCCACTCCCGGAAACTGTCCAGAAGGTCCAACACCTCTCGTGTTCGCCAGCACTTCTTCAGTAACCGAGCTGTTCCTCTATGGAACAGCTTGTCCGAACCAACTGTCACCAGCGAAACACCCGAAGGTTTCAAAAAGCGACTCGACGAGGACTGGCGTGGACAGCCCTGGAAAAAGGACTGGTGCGCACCGGAAGCAGCAACCAGATCATAGCACCATCGTCATCCGCAAGCTACTCATCGGGATACAACATCCTTATTGCTTGCAAGTGCAATTTAAGGTAATTTAAGGTAATATAGTTCGTCTGGAATCCTGTTGTAACCAAATTTTTTTTTATAAGTTAAAGTTTTATTTGAAGTTGATTAGATGTTGTTTATAGAGATAAGTATATACGCTGACAATTAGTTCACTTGGAATTCTGCCAAAACCGGAAATTTGGCAAAAGTAAAGCAGGAAGTTTCGGTCATTGTCATCAAAATAGAAATGGCTTATAAAGGTATATCTGAACTTGGTTTTCTCTGATGATTAGCCTGGCGAAAACTGGATCTGGTGAAGACAAGACCCAATTTTCTAGATCAAGTATTTGATTTCTGGGATACCATCGAAACCTTTCGTCTTGTTTGCACATGGATTATAAGAGAAAGTGTGAACAGAGGCGTTACTAACCAAAATGTTTGGGGGGGGGGGGGGGGGCAAGGCATTTACGGCTAGTAATTTTTACCGACTGTTTTTTGCAGAAAAAAACAACTGTTTTAAAGAAAAAAATGACAAAAAAAAAAAAATTTGAAAAAAGTCAACTGATTTTCAGAAAAACCGACTGCTTGACAAAAAAAAAAGAATCAACTGTTTTGACGAAAAATTGCGGCGCTTCGCGCCGACTCGGTTTTTTTTTACGACTAGCCGAAAAGATTGGGGGGGGGGTGCGTCCCCCCTCCCCCCCCCCCCCCCCCAGTTCTTACGCCCCTGAGTGTGAATATGATGCTCAAATGCTAAGAACAAGCAATTTACTGGTGTAGCCGGCCATGGATATTCAGTCCTTGGTATCAACAAATTTTTCTAGGTTACTTTTTTTTATACCGGAATTTACATGTAATATTAATGATAATATAAGCTAGTTAGGACATCTTACTGCTGACCTTATTAAATAGATAATTTAGTCCTGAATGCAGTGGTGTATTTTAAATATTTCTGGAAGCTGTTTTAAATAGAAAAAACTGAAAAGAGAATATGACAAATTCACAGCAATTCATCTTTTCATTAGAGAAAATCAGCACATTTGCGCTACTGCTGATGGTGCTTTTTGTGGCTACCCTAACTCCATCCTGGTGAATCTGTTAAGATGGCATGGAATCTATTTGGCTGCTCTCCTTGCTGCAGGAGGGGATTGTGGTCCAGACTGTGTGGATCAGGCTACTCTGACCTAGCTGGGCATCAGACTACATCAGACTTCTTAGATGATTTCCCCAAGATTGTTCTGATTATGAGAATGTTCTACTTGAAGTGCATAATTATGACATGTGCCATTAAAATATGTTTTGAAACCTCCATAGCAGCCAAAAACTATTACCAACAAATGAGAGAGAGACCAACTCTGCTTGCTCTCTGCCTGCTCTTCAACAGCCATGAGCTCACATTATTTAAAACTTCAGAAACTGTTAAGAATGCCCAGCCATGAGCTCACATTATTTAAAACTTCAGAAACTGTTAATAATGCCCAGCCATGAGCTCACATTATTTAAAACTTCAGAAACTGTTATTAATACCCATAGAATCAACCTTTCAGGTTTACCAGAAACTCTGCAGATCTTCTGCTTTTTGAGACCATTGTGCATGACTAGGATACGTCATGCAGACATCATTGGCGCTTGCGGTATCAAACCTTATTGGTATCTATCACAGAGTAAATTTGTGGATATGTACAAGAGAGGTACCCAACCTTGAATGTACAAAACGTCGAAATTGTCCTCAAAAGTGTTAAAAGGAAATTTCTGTACACTCTTTAACAAGATCCTAATTGTCAAAAAGCAAAATCTTAACAAGATAGGACCTAGTCAGGACCAGAACTGCAAAGAAATTTCTTTATATCATTTTTAAGGTCAGTTTTGAGGCTATGTAGCCTACAATCAAGGTTGGGTACGTTTCCTGTACTAGGAATCTTTGCTGTGTTATGATTTGCTTGTTCATTTGAAGTATAGGTTATTTCCTGTTGCTGGGGATCTCAACTTTCTGAAGTTTATTTCAGGTTCCAGTTTTGTAATAAAGAAATTAAGCCTGAAGAGACTTGGATCAAAAGGGTACACTCGAGCTGGAGCTGGGGGCCATGGCTATCTCCGAGACTGGCTATGGTGGGCTGGATTCCTTTCAAGTAAAGGTTTTTCTTTTCTTTATGTAGCTACGGGATTAATATAGTCCTTGCTTTACATGAGTATTTATATGGTGTTGTAATATAGTATGTGTTAAATTAGTTTCTCCTTGGCACAGTTTCTTGGGATAGAAACAAAAGCAATTTATGTGTATGACACTGTAATTGTGTCTACCGATCTATCTGATAGTACAATAACTTAAACGAATAATACTCGTGCTGGAATATCAGAAGTTTGATGAGACGGTCATGTTAACAAAAAACGAATTTGGTAACAGATAACCCATGTTTGCCCATCCTTACTTTTAATCTTTTGAAAATATGCCTGTTATGACCCTTTCAAATGTTATCTTTTTGCATAACATAACACTTTAAAGGATCAAAAGAAACATTTTGTTTCAAAACATATCACTTAAAAGGGCTATAACAGATATAGTCTCAGAATGTTTAACACAAGGATGCGCAAGCATGTGTTACCTGTTATCAAACTTCTGACAGTACAGATACGATCTTCAGCTAACCTATGGTGAGCTGCCGCTTGCAGACAGCATATGTGGGAGAAGCTGGGGAGAAGGTAGGATCTGTTATCAGTGCAGTAGCATGTGGTTAATGCATGCGCTTTTGCAGTGGGCATTGGTGAAGGCTTCAACTTTGGTGCATATGCGTTGGCTCCTGCATCGCTGGTCACTCCGCTAGGGGCGCTCAGTGTCCTTGTAACTGCAGTTCTAGCATCCAAAGTTTTACATGAGAGGTTGAACCTGCTTGGAAAGGTATGCAGATAATTCAGTTATTCCGGTTTGCATCCAGTTTTACGAAAATGACCCCCCCCCCCCCCCCCCCAGAATCCTTGCCGGATTTGGTCTCGGCAGGTGGAGTTTGATGGGGGGTGGGAGGATACAGGAAATTACCTGGAAATGCAGTCCTTAAAGCAGAGGGCCAGTAAATACATCAGGAGAAAAGCCGGAAGTCTAGTTTATAGTATTGTGATTCGTTGTTCGAAGCTCCTGATTTGTTATCTGACTGCTGGACATAAATGAAGTTTGAACTAGCACTTGAAGTACTTGTACTTGAAGGACTTCTCATGTACTTAAAACTCAAATCCTACTTCAGTACATTTGTTGCCAGGTACTTAATACTTGAGTACAAAATTAGAAAAGAATTGATACTAAAGTACAAATTTGAAGTACTTGTCCCAATACTGCCCCTTGGACTTCTTGATCCAGACGATCGAATCTTGTACATTTCCAAGTCTTCGCTAGACCCCTTTAACATTTTTGCTATTTATCCATAATCAACCGCTTGAATATGTAGCCTACAACAAAAATGATACCATTTTGAAGTTTTTTGCTTACGGGCAAACAACTAATCAAATGAGGAAACCAAGTCCAGATACGGGTTCAACAATTGCATGTTCACTCCAATGTCTCATATCTAATCGACCTGAAAAAGGTATTTTAGAATTGTATTGTTGTTTTTCTACCAAATTCCTCGTATTTTAGCAGCATTCCCGGCGAACTGCATGCAGAGAAAAAGATCTGGTGATGGAGCCGAACCTTCCAAATTTTGCCAGCTTATCCGTCAAGGAACTAAAGTTCAAAATTCGATAATTCCCACGGGGAATCCCCCTCAAGACCCAGCTCCTAACCCCTGATTTTTTTTTTGCAAGTGAGTAACCCCTCGCGTAGACCTAGGATTGGATCACCGAGCACCTAGGACTGGCTCACACAGACCTAGCACCTGGGATTGGCGCACCCAAGTGTCTAACCCCTAGAGTACTCCTTTAACGGGTACTCCCAGCTCCTAACCCCTCGCGTGCACCTGGGATTGGTTCACGAGTACCTGGAACGGCCCACCCCAGCCCCTCCCCAAACAACTTTAGTACATAAATATTCTTTGAGCCCAAGCTGACTTTGACTTTTTTCAAAGTCAACTTTAGTACACCCACTGAGTAACCCCTCACTTATCCAGTACATCTTTGTTCCAGTGAGTAAACCCTCCGTTTTGCACCATCAAATATGAGTAACCCCTCCCTTACCAAGTACACCTTTTTTCAGTGAGCAACCCCTCACTCACCCAGTTCACCCTTCTTTCAGTGAGTAGCCCCTCGCGTACCCTAGCAGTTCCCTCTTTGGTACACCATGAATCAACCCCCTCGCTTGGCTTACCCAAGTGTCTAACCCCTCGAGTACTTCTTTAACGGGTACACCGAGGGGTTGCCCACTCTCAAAATCGATGTACACCGGGTGGTGGGCGTGGCGGAAGGGAGGCGCGCGTGGCGGATGGGTGGTGGAAGGGAGGCGCGCGTGGCGGATGGGTGGCGGAGGGAGGCGCGCGTGGCGGATGGGTGGAGGAAGGGTGGCGCGCGTGGCGGAAGGGAGGCGGGTGGGTGGCGCGCGTGGCGGATTGGTGGTGGAAGGGAGGCGGATGGGTCGCGCGCGTGGCGGAAGGGAGGCGGATGGGTTGCAAAGATCCCAAGTTTTCAATGCGTCACGACCATAAACGCTAGTCGAGTTTACTAGGTTTTCTGCAGCAGCAAAGTAATAATTACAAACTTTCTAGGGAATATTTTAATTATCATTGATGAACTCCTTATGGCAACCTGGGACTAACGGCGTTAACAATGGCCAGTACGTTTTCACGAGAGTAACGGATCATAACCGAACTTTCTCTCTGCAAAACGGTAAGCGGTCCAGGTATCGTCAAGCGATAGAAAGACGAGCTGTAGTAACCTTGATTTATCACTGTCGATTTTACATATCCATCTGGGTGAAGCACAAACCACTGACACGGACATCAGATGTCGGCACTGACATTTATTTCCATTTCATTATATTCACGTACTCGTGAGCCATTCAGTGACCCAAACTGCAGGACTCTTCCGACTAAAATCTCCTCTAAGACGGCTAAGGGCCGAACTGATGAACGTTGGCTCTTCAAAAAAACACACCAGTCACCAACTTTATTACTCTGCTGCAAGCTAACCGCCACTGAATCGTTCCTACGAAAGGCCAAATTGCCAGCTTGCCGAGCAGAAATCATCCCACGTCTTAGACGGTCACTACTGAGTGTGGAAGTATTTTCACGCAGAAGCCAAACCGTACCGATCACTTTTCCGTCGGTCGGTCGGTCCGGTGGTCGCGAGTTAGGGTACTTCCAGATATGCTAGGAAGATGAAACTTGGCAGGCATATCAGGGACCCGACCAAACTGACTTGGAAATAGTTACTTCCCCGATTCGACCATCGTGGGGGGGGGGTGGAGGGACGGGGAATCTGGAATATTGAGACATGCATAACTTTTATATCGTGACACGCTAAGATTCGAGGGATCGGGATGAAACTTGGTGGGAAGAACAAGCACATATCCTTGATACATCGTTGACATAAACGGATCGGATCCGGTCACTGCGGGGGGTGGGGGGGGGGTGTAGGCTGGATCCCGGAATTCCGGTTATCACCCGTTAAGGTACTTCCAGATGTGCTAGATTGTTGAAACTTGGCGGTCATATCAGGGGCCCGACCAAACTAACTTGTAAATAGTCACTTCCCCGATTCGACCATCGTGGGGGAGTGAAAGGAGGGGAAACCGGAATACTGAGGCTTGCGTAACTTTCAAACGGGTGATCGGATCTGAATGAAACTTGATATGTAGAAAGAACACATGCCTCACATGTCCCATTTTACGTCCGGACCGGATCACACAACTGTGGGGGGAGTTTGAGGGAAGGTGCCGGAAATATCGTGACACGCTTAGAGTGGAGGGATCAGGATGAAACTTTCTCGGAAGAGCAAGCACATATCCTTGATACATCGTTGACGTAAACAGATCCTATACGTGCGCGGACAAACCATTATGCTAATTCGTTTGTGCTCTTTTTTACGTCTATGTTTAATAGTTCCTGATTTTTTTTTTTTATGTAATGTTCTGCAACTTAAAATTCGCCAAGACCTACGAAAGTTGTACAATAATCCGCTCTCTATCTCTCTCTGATCGGATCCGGCACTGTGGGGGGGGGGATTCTGGGTCCCGGATTTCCGGTTATCACGGGTTAAGGTACTTCCAGGTGTGCTAGGCGATGGAACTTGGCAGACTTATCAGGGACCCGACCAGATTGACTGAAGAAAAGTCATTTCCCCGATCCGACCATCGGAGGGGGGGGGGGGAATCCGAGATCTTGAGGCAAGCATAACTTCGAACGGGGCATCGGACACAAACAAAACTTGACAGTTGGAAAGAGCTGGTGTCACGGATGTAACATTTCGTGTCCGGACCGGATCCGATAACTCTGGGGGGAGGAGGATTAGAGGGGATCGGAAACCTCGGAACAGACTTAGAGTGGAGGGACCGGGATGAAGCTTAGTGATAAGAACAAGGACAAGTTGTAAATACATTTTTGACAGAAATGGACCGGATTGGCGCACTGTCGGGGTCTTGGAAGGGGTTTTCCGGAAATCCAGTGATCGCGATTGAAGGTAATTACAAATGCAATTGGACGCTTAAATTCGGCTTGTGGATTGGAGACCCGATCAGATTGACTTGGAAACAGTTTCCTCGATCCGACTATCTTCGGGGGAGTGATGGGAATTGGAATCCGGACTACCAGAATTTCCTGCATAACTTTTGAACGGTTGGTCGGATCCGAAGGAACTTGACAGTTGACTAAAGGACGTGTTTCTGATCTCATGAATACGTTCATAACCCCCCAACTGCCCATGATCATTTGTACCTAAAGTATATGAATTTTAGCCCCCTTAAAGTGCGTATCTTAACTGCAAAGTGAAAAAATTCTTTTGACCAAAAGGTCCATTTTCCTGATTCCCAAGGGCCCGTGATAATTTTTACCAAGAGGTTTTTGCTTACAAATAATTTTCCAACATATTTAAAGCACCAATGTTACCGCAAATTTGAAAAAACATTTTTAAGAAACTAAACATTTTTAGGATCCCCAAGGGCCCGTGGTCATCTGTGCCCTAAGTATTTTGCTTCCAAGTTCAGTTCCAACCCCTTAAAGTGCGAATCTCAGCCGCAAAACGCAAAAAAAATAGTACTTTCGAGCGAATGATATGCTTTCGTGAGCCAGAGGCCCATGGTCATTTGTGTACCAGTGCATTGGCTTACAAAACGGATTCCTAGCCCGCTTAAACTGCGCATTGTGACCGCGAATTGCATGGCATATTTTTACTAAACCATACATTCACATGAATCCTAAAGATCCATAACCGTCTGTTCCTCAACACAGCAAGAATCTTAGCTGTTACTATTACCTACTGCGTATGCTTGCAAGTGCCATATGAGCTTACAGCTCTTGTTCCTTTAGGTACGGGCGAATCGTTCTCGGAATTCGCAAATTTACTAATATTATTTGCGATAATAGGGATATCTTCAGAAACTTCCGACTCCCGAATAACAATGGTTCACCAAAAATTGTAGGGCTAGCCAAGACAAATATTGGCTATGAAATTAAAGATTCTTGGAATAGCTGTAACTTAGGCTACTCCATATATTGTATATGATGTCTACAGAAATACAAATAAAACAAAAGAAGAGTTAAAAAGATAATTTACGAAAAATGTTTTGTTATTTACACAAGACTAAGATGCAACTTCTTCTTCTTCTTCTTGATTCTCGTTGCACTGCTTGTCATCGCTAGAGGGCGAGAATTCGCTAGAGTGCGAGAATTCGGTAGGTAAAAATGATCGCTAGATCGAAAATAGCTAATTTTTGAGCAAGATGCGGGTGGGTGGCGCGCGTGGCGGATGAGTGGCGCGCGTGGCGGATGAGTGGCGCGCGTGGCGGATGAGTGGCGCGCGTGGCGGATGAGTGGCGCGCGTGGCGGATGAGTGGCGCGCGTGGCAGATGTGTGGCGCGCGTGGCGGAAGAGTGGTGGATGAGTGGCGCGCGTGGCGTATGGGTGGCGGATGAGTGGCGCGCGTGGCGGATGAGTGGCGCATGGGTGGCGCAACATGGTGTACACCAAGTGGCGGAGAGTGGGCAGCCCCTCGGGGTACACCCAATTCCTAACCCTTCGCGTGCACCTAGGATTGGTTCACGAGTACCTGAGACCGGCTCACCCCACCCCCTCCCAAAACAACTTTAGTACACCCACTGAGCAACCCCTCACTTATCCAGTACGTTTTTTTTCCAGTGAGTAACCCCTCCCTTACCAAGTACACCTTTTTCAGTGAGCAACTTATTCCTACTATATTTCCTACAATCACACATATGATGTCGCACACACTCTCGCTCTCCAGACATCGGGCAGAAGTAAGGACCAATTCTCCCAGTCGGCCTACCAGTGTACCTCCTCCTATCTCCCAGCGGTAAAATATCAGCACGCATACTAGTTAATAATTTCAATTCCTCCCTATCGAAACCCGCTATAAAATAAACACATTCACCCCATGTCTCTTTCGCCTCTGTATAAAACCTTAGAGACGGGAGACCCCCTTCGACTTTCGATTACGTCGCTGATGAACAACTTTAATGATCTTCGGCCACGTGCGCAGAGCTATAATATTTGTGAATTAAGGGGTAGGACTGCCATAGCCGAAAACTGGTCGACAAGTTTTGTGTCCGGTTTTCACCGGATTCCGGGTGAACTACTTGTCCGGAAACAAAATAACTTTCATATTCGGATTCAGCATGTCTCCTTACCCCTAAATCAACTATCTCAATAGCTTTTAAAAAATATTTTTTTTGCCCCTTAATTTGAAACCCCCTCCCCCACCCCTAAATGTAGAGCTACAGAGCCCATCTACGAACTTGACCTTACCTTGACCTAAAGAATCATCACACCAAGTTTCATCAAAACATCTCATTCCCTTCGAGAATACGTAGTGGTTAATGTTTGTTTTTCCCAATGTATTATATATTGGCTGAAGTAAATAAATAAATATATTACAGATCGGCTGTGCCCTGTGTATACTGGGATCTACGGTGATAGTTCTTCATGCACCGAAAGATGGCGATGCTCAGTCAATGCTGGTCTTGGCTGATCGGCTGCAGTCACAAGGTAGGCTTTTTATTCCGTCGTAAGGTCAACCGAATGGCTGGATAACCTCTTTTCATGGCTCTTGGGACCGTTGCTAGAGAAATAGTCCCTAATCCAAATATTTCCATTCTTCTTTCTCTACAGTACAGCGGCTGCGTTTTTTGTCATGTAAGTGAGCCTCTCGCAAACAATAGGGGTGGGAGGGCAGGATTCGCATCTATAAATGGAAACATGGCGACTGTGAAAATCAGTGAGGTGTCGTTATGGTGGTTATTCTACCGTATGAAACTCGAGTCTTCGGGTTAAGAATTGATGGAGGGGTTACGGAAGTAGGTTGCATAGGTGCGACGGTCCTTCAGTACTTCCACCTCTCTCAGGCGAGCTGGAAAGCAAAGTCGGAATCACTTTCCAATAATTTTCGCGCTACTTCGGAAAGTTGCCGAACTTCCCAACCCGGTTTTCGCGCTTTGGAAACTGAAGCAGCTTTCCCGGAAAGTGGTTCCACGAGGTTAGTGGAAAGCTCCGCGGAAAGTTGAATGTTTCGTCGGGAATTTCAAAAGTGTGGAGAAAAAACAGTGCAACCTGATGAAAAATTTGCAGCCTGCGTAGTAGTATGGTAGTAGTACGAAAACGTTGCATGTAATACTATGTAATAGCAAAGAATACTATCATTTAATGTGTCTCAGACTGGTCCAATCTTATGTAGTAGTATCCAGTAGCATCCTGTCTTGCCATAGTAACATCCAGTCTTGCTAATAGTACCATATAGTAGTATGCAGTAACACGGTAGCCTTGAAGTAGAAGCATGTAGTAGCATCGTTAGTACTGCATGCAACTTTTTCGTACTACTTCATAGTACTATTTTGAGATAAATTTTTCATCGGGAAGTGGCAAGTGTTACTAATAAATAAAAAAAAATGGATTGATGTGACTTCGATGCGATGTATGAGAATCAAAGAACCGTTAAGTGAACCATATTCAGTCGAAAAAGTTCGTAATTCAACATTTTCTCGACGATATCAGCTTTCCAAGCGTTTTCGCGATCAGTCCAGCGGGAAAGTGGAAAGTTATTCCAGGAATCGCTTTCCCACAGTTTTCGCGATGCGCTTCGCTCGCCGGAAAGTGATTCCGAGATCTCGCGAAAACCCTCCTCATATCATGTTTTCTTTCAGAATTCGTTGTCTACGTCATCATAATGGTCATGAGTTCCCTCTTCCTCGCCATCGTCGTCGCCCCGCGTTTCGGCGAAAGCAACGTCTTGATATACGTTTACATTTGTTCAGCTATCGGCTCTTTAAGCGTATCAGCCGTTAAAGGGGTCGGTATAGCAATTAAGGAATCGATCGAGGGGGAGAGTCAGTTCAGTAACGGTTTGTTTTGGTTCTTCCTTGTGTTCCTAGTCGTTACCGTTACGGTTCAAGTCAACTACTTAAACAAGGCGCTTGATATTTTTTCAACAACTATTGTTACCCCAGTGTATTATGTTATGTTCACGTCGCTCGTCATTCTAGCAACTGGTATACTTTTTGAAGAGTGGTTCACCATTCGGGTTGAGGATGTGGTGGGTAGTTGCATGGGATTCCTTGTGGTTGTGACGGGTATATTTTTATTGAACTGGTTCAAAGGGGTGAATGTTACAATGGGTGACTTGCCTAGTTTATTTACCCCGGTAAGGAAGGGTCTAGGGTCGTCGGAGGACGAAAAATTACTCGTGAGTCTGGCTTGAAGTTCGCACACAGAAAACTAATTATATTTTTGATCGACACCAACTTGTCCTTTTGCTTTTGTTCCAGTTTTATTAACGGCATTTTCTCTCTACACTCCAAGTCCCTAACCTCTCTACGCATAATAGCTACATTATTCTAATGTGAGCGACAGATGTCATTTGTATTTTGTCGATTTTATTGCGTTACTTATTTTGTCAATTGCACATGCTATCGAGAGGCAGCAAACGCCTCCCGGCAAACTACTTGTGACATGAGCTGCGTTTTTGCAGATCCCGTGGTATCTGTTACTGTGGTAACTGGATCTGCAATTAGTCGTTTTTGCAGTAATCGTGGTATCTGATATATGGTTGCTCTGCAAAAACGACAATTGCCGAAATTGCGCTTTTCGAGGTCATCCCGAAAGAAAAACTGATATTCAGTCACATCACTAAGTGCCAAACTTCTTTCCCAGCAATTTGACAAAAATTGATGAAAGTGAGATGACTTTTTCAGATACCACGTTCAGTTACCACGGTCGGATCGGACCGTGGTATCTGAATATCAGATACCACGACAACTGCAAAAACGACTTTAGAACGTGTTATCAGATACCATGGTATCTGCAAAAACGCAACTATGGATCGGAGAAGTTCAGTAGCAAAGACATTAGGCGTATTCTCGCCGTTCCCCGAGGACTCCACTTGAGGAGTCCCCGCGTTTTTGTTTGTCCCGGGGACTCACTCCCCGTATTCTCGCGAGTCCCCACGGACGGGGAATGCTCCAGTTATCATCACCGTCATCAAAAAGGACTCCTTTTCAAATTCGGAGGGGAATCAGTTTTTGCTGTTGTAGGTGCTATGTAAAATTAATTAAAAAGAATCAGAATAAACAAAACCAAAAAGAAAGTGGATCTGACTAGTTTTTTCCGCTGCATATTCATTTTTCGAACAAAATCCATTTTAGAAGCATTCCCTGTATTCTCGCTGTTTCTGTACGCGGAGTCCGCGTGGAGTGATTCCCTCTGTTCTCGCCGTTCCCTTCGATTCCCCAAGGAGTCCTCGGGGAACGGCGAGAATACGCCTATTATCAGTGGAAAGACAGGAAACTCCCATAAGCTCCAGAGTCGCGATAATTCTTCTAGCGGTTGGTCTGTCGTTCAAACAATCGCTCTGCTGGCATTTCGACCGATCCTTCTAGTTATAATCATCGTCAAAGTACACGTGTCTCGCATTGTTGTTTGCAAATCCTCTTGGTTTGTTTACATTAGTTGCGTTTTTGCAGATACGATGGTATCTGATAAGACGGTCTAAAGTCGTTTTTGCAGTTATCGTGGTATCTGATACCACGGTCAAAAAGCCGTTTTTGCAGTTAACGTGGTATCTGGCCAGTTATCATGGTATCTGATATTCGGATACCACGGTCCGACTGTGGTAACTGATCGTAGTATCTGAAAAATCATCTCACTTTCATCAGTTTTTGTCAAATTGGTGGGAAAGAAGTTTGGCACTTAGTAATGGGACTGAATATCAGTTTTTCTTTTGGGATGACTTCGAAAAGCTCAATTTCGGCAATTGTCGTTTTTGCAGAGCAACCATATATCAGATACCACGATAACTGCAAAAAAGACTAATTGCAGATTCACTTACCGTGGTAACAGATACGATGGTATCTGCAAAAACGCAACTGTTTTCAATCTAACTGTAATCGTTAAAAGTTGGACAAAGACCAAACGATAGATAGCGGGTAGCTCGATTTTTCGCGATAGGATTCCAGTCTTTCCTAATGTTATAGTATGTTGTAACAGTGTGATTAGTAATCTGTAGGTGATCAGTACTATAGCCAGGTTATCCCGAAAGCAGCTTTTTTTTAGATGTAAAAGCTGGAGCCATCTGGTGATCTCCAGGGACTCCAGGGAGTAGAGACCTCTCGCTTATGTGTTCGTGCCTACTTTGTTTCAGCTTTTTTTGTTCACGTTTTGAAGGGAGTATTACCGTCTTTGTAATTTTTGTATTATCAAGAAGCTATGTTGTATTGTTAGTTGTTCACAAGGACCTTCGATTACACTGTCAGAAGTTTCACAAACATGTACACATTGATGCGCAAAATATACGAAATAACACAACCAGGGGCGTCACGCATGGGGGGGGGGGGGGGGCGGCCCCCACCCAAATTTTGTCGACCAGTCGGTAAAAAAAAAATCCAAGCGCCGCGATTTTTAGTAACAACTGTCGATTTTTTTTCTTGTAAACAGTCGATTCTTCTTCAGAACAGTCGGTTTTTCGTAAAAATAGTTGATTTTTTCTTCAAAACAGTCAGTTTTTCTTAAAAATTAGTCGGTTTTTCGTCAAAACAGCGTTTTTTTTTTGTTAAAAACAGTCGGTAAAAATGACCAGCCAGTCGGTAAATACCTTGCCCCCCCCCCCCCCCCAAAAAAAAAAAACAACATTTTGGCTAGTAACGCATCTGAACACAACATCTGTCGTATTTTAGTAGAGACATTTTAGTCTCAGAATCAAGTTGGGTAAGCAGCTGTATTGTTCGAGGTAAGGACGTCATGTCCACGCGTTTTTTTGTGCTGGTGATAATTTTTTTGGCTGAGCAAAAAGGAGTTGATGAAGGTATGATCGAAAATGGCGTCGTATCGCGGAGAGGTTGGTATGTCGGTTGCCAAGGTATCATGCGTCATATTAATATACTATAGTGCGAAAAAAAGGTCATTGGCCTCTAAATTGTACGCCTAGAACTTTTTTCGTCATAAATTTTGTCATCTTACAGGTTGTCCGGGAAATTCTTGAAGGCGTTGACGGAGTCACTGAAAACTACTTGAGGTGGAAGGGCGTTCGAACTATCGACCACTCTGTTTTCGAAAGACCATCTTCCAATAGTTGCGTTTTTGCTGATACCATGGTATCTGTTACCGCGGTCTAAAGTCGTTTTTGCAGTTATCGTGGTATCTGATACCACGGTCAAAAGGCGTTTTTGCAGTTATCTGGTATCTGGCCAGTTATCGTGGTATCAGATATTCAGATACTACGGTCCGACCGTGGTAACTGGCCGTGGTATCTGAAAAGTCTTCTGACTTTCATCAAATTTTTTCAGATTGGTGAGAAAGCAGTTTAGCACTTAGTGATGTAACTGGATATCTGTTTTTCTTTTGGGGTGACTTCGAAAAGTGCAATTTCGGCAATAGTCGTTTTTGCAGAGCACCGTGTATCAGATACCACGATAACTGCAAAAACGACTAATTGCAGATCCAGTTACCGTGGTAACAGATACCGTGGTATCAGCAAAAACGCAACTAATGTCTTTAGCAAATCAGCAGCCACTCAGCTTCAAATCGTGTTCCCACAGACCGTTCTTGTAAAAATCAAGAATGGTGTCAGCAGGCACGTTATCATACACTGTAAAAACAAATCTTGCAGTATTTGCTACTGGAATTAATCCTGTCTATAAAAAGATAATCTTATCTCTGATTGGGATTAATCCTATCTCAGTAGAGATAAGATTAATCCCAGTAGCAATACTGCAGTTAACTTTAATCCTTATTCGAAGAAACTTTTTACAGTGTAGTTACCATAAAAAAGTGTAACATTCAATCATATCTCCGCGTAAAAACTGATATGATTGTGTAGGTTGGTTGAGGGCTTCGAGTCTTTGTTGGCAAGTTCACTCATGAATCTTTGGGGCAGGGTAGAACTTCGTGAAACGTCGCTGGACTCTTTCTATGGGCATCGAATGATTAGTAGATTCAGCTACAATGGTAGTTCCGGGCAGTTCTGAATTCCGTTAGATGGCATATGAAACCGCGTATTCCAGTCTAGCGCTCCAAGCGGACTTATGCCCGGGCCCGACTATAGTCACACCTGGTAATACTCTTGATGACTATCTCTCCCTGCCGATGCAGAATCTCCGGGTACCTGCGGAAGGAAGGAAGAAACGGTGTCACAGCTGCGCTGACTCGGGATTTGAGTCATTTAGTTTCAGTATCTACGGACACGCTTAGTCCTTCCGGAGAATCACTGGCGTGTTTTGGACTTAGTCATATAGAGTATAGCGCCGGTAATACGCCCCTCATAAAATTCCTTTCCGATTAGTTCATTTTTGGCCGCTAGGTGCGCTACCGTAAAGAAAACAATGTCAAATTACTTCTTGATGTACGTTTATCCCGGTTTATTTTGCTATTTTCAGTTCTTCTTAGGCCTAACCATGTTTAAAACTGTTTAAAATGCCTCTTCCTCTCTTTTTGCTTTATCCAACTCTGTTCTGTCAAGCGTCATCAAGCTTGTCGAAGAGGAAAAATCCATTTCCGCCATTTTGAAACGTATCTTTGGCCCAATCACAGACCAAACTCCCTGACTTTAGCTTGTTTTGTTTACATTTGAGTGATGATGGTGGTAATATATCTTGAATTTCTTTGTTCCAAGTCTGACCAGGATGAAACGTAGAGTGGGTAATAACCAAATTACGTACAGATGTGACTGAATGTGGCCCGGGCATTAGTTTATGAAAGTCCTTTATTGTCCCATTATCATCACTTGTGACAGAGGTAGTAAAATATGGTACCATAAGGTAATGAGCAGGAAATAATAGCTTTCACTTTTGATTCCAAAGACAATGCAACACTACCGTTGCTTGGGAAGAAGCAGATTGCAGATTTTCTACTCGTCAACTTGTTGGTCAATATTTCAAGTCTTATGGACAAGAGCTGATTATGAGACGAGGGGAGGGGGAGGGCTTGAAGAAACTAGTCCGTGTGGAAGCGCTGAACTCGAATAGTGCCTTGGAAAGATGATCAGGGTCGGGTGCTCGCGATTTGCGGACTTGAATTTGTGCCTGACTGGATTTTCGGTACCATCATCAGACCTTTGTGGAGGACTTGCCCGCTGGCAAGACAAATCTCCTGGTCGATAGGCTGAGTCTCAAAAAATCGCAGTGTGGGTTACTGCTCTGCCGTTTACAACACCCCGGCCGGTACCCAAGTCGTCTACAAATGATCTCGGCCACAGGCAGCAGCATCACTCATCGACTGTGTAGCTCCTCCCACAGGGCGGGGCTTAGCTAAAAACTGTCATTCGTCAACCCTTAGCTCCTCCCCAATTGGAATCCAGCAGCCAATCAGCGGCCTCCTTGGAATTGGTTAAATTTCAGTCAACTAACTCGGATCCTGGCTCCAAGTTGGACTTGGTCAAATTTCAGTCAACGAACTCGGTATATGAGTTGAGATTTTTTTTTCAACTTGCTGATAGTAGTGCAGGAAATCCGGCCGGATAACCCTGATCGTGCTCGCTCCTATTCTGCTTGGCTTCGCCCAGTTTTACAAAGGGGCCTAACAAAGCCCTCAGTTCTAAAGCTCTTACTGCTTTATTTGAATTTTTCTTTTTTCGGCGCTAGCTGAGATTTTCCTGAGTTACCAGACAATAATTCGGTTTTGTGTTGGGACGTGAGCGAAGAGGCGGTGCCAAACCTGATTTCGTCCCTGCGTCACCGGCTCGCTATGATTTCTCAGCATTACTCACGGCCCGCATTTTTCTTTTTTTTTGTGCCAAAAACCAATCATTCTCAGGGTTGCCAAGTGTGACACTTTTGGTGCTTTTTGACACTTTTTGTCTCTTTATGACACCGTGACATTTTTTCTCTGGAAGTGACACCTTTTCTTATGAATGGCACTTTTTGGTCAGACATGCACTTTTTCATTTACTTTACTAAAGTGACGGATGACCGCCCCCAAAACATGTACTTTGCATTGACTTTCTACACAACTACAGTTTGAAGCCTTAAATAAAGCTCATTTCCGATTAAATTTTCTTACAAAAACCTTACACCAATTTTGCGCGTTGTGCAGCGGAATGCAAAACAAAAAATTCGAGGTGTCAAAAAGCACCTTTTTGTCAGCAATTGTGACACTTTTATGAGTCCAGCTCTTTGCAACCCTGATCATCCTAGCGCGAAGCCTGGCCAGAGTCGCCATGCGCTAATAAGATAATGAGTCTGAGTATTTTTGAAAAACACTACATCCGGGCCATTTCATCGTGAAAAAGCTCTTGCTAGTAAGAGCTGTGCTTCAAAAGTCACTAAAAGTCAAGACGTATATTCATTCATTAACAGGGTCGTAAATAAAACTTCGAAAGGTGGGAAGGAACATTTTATGCGCTAATTTTTCAGATAAAGACGCACATTCTCAGAATAAGTTGAAAATAAATGCTATATGTACTCAAATCAACGTCAATAACACTGTCATGTAGAATCACAGCGAACTGAAGAATACATAATCTCTGATACACAAAAGCTAATTTTTGAATTTACGCGCGCTGTCTGCGATAAGCAGACTTTGGTTGGTCGTGGGTCTTTCCAAGCATTTGTGCGATGGCGTAGAGCTTATCGTGGTCCTGGAAAGAGGAATGTTAAAAAGGGCCTCAATACACGCTGTTTCTGCTTAAAATCGACCCCTAATATAAGGTTTGAAGCCAAGGTGACCATTCATTTCATATAAAATAGAAAAAATGAGATTTTCAGGGGTTTTTCTTGATCAGTTAGTTACCCCTCCAAGATGAGCAGTTAGTTAGCAGTGGCCAGTTCTGTGGAAGGTTTTATTGAAAGTGGTCAAATATATTATGGATTTTTGGAGTGGGCCGTTTTCTGGGTGAAAGCTTCTGCGCTTTCCCAGACGGATGGAAAATTGTAAATATACACAGAATTCAGAATTGTAAATAATCACAGATTTGTACATATACACTTTGAACACGCACATTTTATCTTTCGTTATTTTATTTTTATCGGCATGTCGTTCAGTCCGCATCGTTCTTCTGGTTTTTAGTTACATGTCGTTTTATTGTCTGTTGGTTCCGCATCGTTTTCCTGTTGTGATTGTGGTGATTTTTTGGGGTTTTTTTTCGCTGAGGACGGTTTGCCGGAAGTGCAACCGAAATATCCGAAATTGTATTTATCCCGCGCACATCATCTTGGAGGGGTAACTAGCTAATCAAGAAAAAAAAAACCCGAAAAGCTCGTTTTTTCTATTTTATTTGAAAATCGACCCCTCCCAATATATCGTGATACTGATACCAGCAACACTTTGCTGGAGAATGGGTTAGAGGCTCGGCTGGAGATGGATTAGAACTAGTATGTCCGGGGTTGCCATATGTCGCACGATGGTGTGAATTGTCACACTATTTTGTTTTTGTCACTCTTGTCCTACGTAAGATACAAAACTCCCTCTATTTTAGAAAAGGTCCAAATGTGTCGTTTTGCAGCAGGGATTGCGACCAGAAGTGACTTTCGCGTTGTTGTTTTTTTTTTCATGAAAATAAAATGAAGATGTCATTTTTACAACGGCAACTCTGATTAAAAAAAATTACCAATTCAAGTATTTTCGTGAAAAGAAAATTTTCCTCTGTTTAGGGTAAAAAGTCACTCTAAATGTTTTAGAGGTGCTAGAAGCGTACCGGAAATTTCCTGAAAACGCAATTTTCGATACAAAGGGTTAACCAGATACCCTAGTTGTTAGTCGTATGTGACCAAATCGTATCCGGTGACGGGGGGAATTGGAGGGACGGGGACGTCCTCATTTACTTTCTTGTACAGTCTTCCCGCAACAAGTACCATACGAGCCCGCAGCTCTTGTTATTTGTGTGGTGTTGGAATAACATTCGTCGTCTGGCGTTTGACCCCCCCCCCCCCCAAACGCCTAGTAGCGCCTCTGGCTGGAGGTAGCATAGCACCACTGCCTGACCAACTCACTTGGTTCTTGGATCTCTTCTGTCCGGGGAGGTAAGCCTGGCGGTACTCTGACCTTCTGTAGCCATTGTCGGTGAACTCAAGGGGTCCATAGGCATCGGAATATCCCTTGGGGCTATATATGGGGTTCAAGTGGCTACGGGCACGGCTCATCGGCATGTAGAGCTCATCTAAAGGAAACATGATACACGGTCTTCTAAATAAAAAAAAGGTTGACCTCCACATTTTTCCAGTATTCTACGCTCAAAATCATGTTGAGTTATTGATCGAAGTTTTGTTGGTCGTTGGCTTGGCCGGTTGCTTAATTTTCGTTTTCAAACGCCGTCAGTCATTTTCAAACGCCTGGCATTACACAGTGTTTTACTAAGATGTTCTGAGATATTTGACTATGAGGGTGTTCTACCCTACTTACCATAGTTACTACTCATGACGTCACGAATTTTGGCGTCGAGGCTGGAATGCATTTTTGAGTTTTCGGTAAAATAACTCCGCACAGGGTAATCCGGCCAATCACGTTACAGAGATTCGTAGTTACCACGCTTACTACGCTCCCGAGCATGGTAAGCAAGTAGTTACTATTTCGAGAAGGTTGGAACGATCAGCGTAGGAACTTTTTACGAGGTAAATAACTCTCCACGGGGTAATCCGGCCAATCACGTTACAGAAATTCGTAGTTACCACGCTTACTCCGCTCCCGAGCATGGTAAGCAAGTAGTTACCATTTCGAGAAGGTTTGAACGATCAGCGTAGTAAGGTAAATAAATTTCCACGGGGTAATCCGGCCAATCACGTTACAGAGATTCGTAATTACCACGGTTAGTACGCTCCCGAGCATGGTAAGCAAGTAGTTACTATTTCGAGAAGGTTGGAACGATCAGCGTAGTAACTTTTTACGAGGTTGGAACGGAAATAGTAACTAATAGTTACTACTGTTAGAAGGGTGGAACACACTCTGTGGTTACAGCAAATTACACAAGGCTTCGGCTGTTTTTAGCCTCTTCCCCTTGCCTTACCGAGAAAGTTGGCAAAATTTGCATAACCAATGGCTTCTCGAAGACAATGATCGGGAGCCTGATACGTCTTGTAAAGAGCACAACGTTTTACGTTTTGAGTTGGCAAAAACTGGAAGTCCCAGGCGTTCGATCCCCCAAATACATATGAGAGACACCACAGACTATGAAAATGGATGTGCTGTGGGGAATTGGACGCGTGATTGGCAGGGGAACCGAATGCCAACCATCATCTTTGTCCTGAAAATGCGGAAAGGACGGTTCAGATTGCGTCCTAAAGTCGTTAGCTAAGTTGTTGCGTAAACTTCTGTAAAGTCCTTTACGGCAATAGGCAAGTAATTCATTTTCAGTAGACTTTTCCGTAAAGGTCATAAGTAGAATAGATCTAAAGAAAGATTTAGATATAAATTTGAAAATCGGGAATTAGGAAACTGACAGTTTTAAAATAATTTCTAAAATGCGGAACCAGGAACTGAAAATATGCTGATATGGTGTACATATGATGATAAAGTAAAAAAAATAATTTATGAATAATTTCCACAAAAAAATCTCGATTAGTTAACAAGATCAAATCCTCGTCTGAGCGGCGAAAAACTTGACTTACGCCGCCTGAGCCGTCCTTAAAGAACCCGTCGTGTCTAGCCAATGCTACCTACTCCCGTAATGCATTAATTACCTTCTTAAGCCCGGAGACCCAAATTCCACATGTTACATTCTAAGCCCGCTAACGATACCTCACTAATCTTTGAACTTGCCACGACTGACGGTTTCCATGCGCATTGTGCCACAGACGAGACAAGTGGTCGCGACTCATGCTGTTGACGCGTAAAACCGGTTATCTGAATTTCCTGAGTTTTCGCTAGAAGTCAACGTGCCCGAAAAGGCTTAAAACAACCAAAGCTGTGGGTAATTTGTTAAAGCAGAGCCTGTTTTACAGTATTCAATTAATTTGGAATATTGGAACATAGAGAGTAAACAGTGCGAGGTGTGGTTTAAAGGTTGGTTTGGTTTGATTGTATAAACAAGAACAAATAACCAGATAGAACTTATGTCTTTAGTCGCATGGAGCGACTACGAAAACCCCGACAAAATTGAGCGAACCTAGAGGTATTTACTCTATCTTTGAGCTTATGTTGATACCCGTTTACTCCTCTGCCGTCTTCACCGTTGCTTATCGCACAAGAAATACTCACAGCTTAATCATCTAGTCAATCTCCTAGATGATTAAGCTGTGGAAATACTGAAGGAGGCTAGCAGGAGGCATACTCCGCGTGCCGACCCGCTCTGGAGCGCGTCCATACAACCAATCAGCTTTGACTGATAGATTTCCTCTTCAGCGACTTCACAGCGATATAGCTATTTGTACAGGTAACGAAATGTGATGATTTTACTCGACTCAGCATGTTTCTATCAGCTGTGGTTTGTATGACCGAGATAGGGAGACAGCAGTTCTATCTCGTTATTTGTTCTTGGTATGACGGAAGACCCAGATAAAGGGAAATCCGGGAGGAGAATCCTGGCATTAAAGCACTGACATGGATAAGGTACTCGAAGACTACACTGGAACTACATTCGATGCAAGGAGCTGCTTACCATCCTCTTCCTGTCCACGTCCGCCGTACATTCCTTCTTCATCTTCAGCTTGCGCCGCCAGTAGCGCTGCAGTCAACAGTGGGTCTTCGTCGGAAATAAGGGGCCTAAAACAAATTCAGTAAATAAATTCTAAAAAACTTATATAACAATTTATAAAGTTACTGCCCAATCTAAAGAAAAATATTATATTCATTAAATTGCTAGTAGTTTAGCAGCATACTCCTGTCCCCTGATCTAGCGTGGGGGAATGGCAAGAAGAAAGAGACACAGGCATCTCTGTGTCTCAAAACTCAGATTCTTGTCCAGTTGGCTTACACCAGTTCAGAGCTCCAAGTGGATTAGCCTCTGTTTGTTCCTGCCTCGTCTCATTTGTCAGCATTCATCACTACAATAAACCCATAAAGCAATGAACAGAAAAGAAAAGCTTTCACTTTTAAACTGAAGTAGTCACCGAATTTCATCGTCACGGATGTTCGCACATTTTTTCTGCTGAATGAATGATTATTTAAGATTTTTTTTTTTAAATTTAGCTCTTTTCTTGGTGGACCCGGGATGATTTATTTATTATTGCATTTAGCGTTAAGCTTTTAGCTGGCCGTAGTGCTTTTGCTGGTGCTTTTCCTGCCGTCCTTTTTTTGTGTTATGATTAAAAATCACGCAGCAGGATACGAGTATCTATTGTGGAATCGCCTTCTTCTGGCTTCGGTTCACTTCTTTTTTTTTGTTATCAATAAAATTACCTCAAAACTGTTTGGGTTCGTCCCCAAATCTGGCTGTCGTACATAAAAATACTATCATGATTTGACCGAATTTCTTACATAATGTTTATACCTTTATTCCAACTTAAAATCCGGTCAGTGGTGGACCACAGACCATGAGAGTTGTCATTTAACGGCTGAAACAATAACCTCCCTATTCCCCTATACGTAGTAGACCCCAGCGAGAAACCCATTGCCAAGCTTCATTGTATCGCCAGAACCAGATCAACATTACGACCCCTAAATACTCTTGATGACTAACTCTCCTTGCCGATCCAAAATCGCCGTGTACCTAGCGAAAGACACGGAAGCGGCACCACAGCTGTCCCAGCGATCGCCGTGATTGACTGACATTTGAGTTGTCGAGATTGAGTCCTTGGTGAGACGTTTTCTCGTTCTTCCTGAGGATCGCTGGCGTGTTTTGGATTCAGTCATATAGAGTATTGCGACTGCTGCAAGTGTCGTGAAACAAACTAGTGTGCTGGGAATCACTCTTATCCACGAGGATGTCGTGCGCCCAAAAACCAGCAGGACCGCGATAGAAAATTGGTCCTTCCGGAGAAACCCCAAAGCCAATTGCTTAAGAACGTAACAGTAAATTGTTCTAAATGAGGCTGACTGCGTATAGGTTGTCAAATTCAAACTAATTTGTTACAGTGCGTCCGAAAGCTTTTTAGCGTTGTAAATGCTGTATTTAATGCTGCATATTTATTTTTTTTTTGTCCGAAAGCTGTTACCTTTATTTCTTCTCTGACACTTCTAGAATACCGAAATTTAAGTTGGGAAGAAGAAGAAGAAAAAAAGAATTAGCTATATAACGGACGACTCAGACTTCGTAAAGTTTTTCGCAAAGTCTGCTCCGTAAAGTTTGTCGCCGCTCAGACGGGAATTCGACCTTGATAACATTACGAAAATTTTGGTGTGGCAATTTCTTCTAGAAAGAAAAAGATACTAGGAGAATCGCCGTGCTCCTCAGTTTCAGCATAAAATTTTGCATCTTTGCAGAATTTTTCGATGAATCTTATGCTGAATTAATGCTGCATTAACTAAGCGAAAATAGAAGTCCGAAAGCAAAATGCTGCATAAAATCCTGAATTAATTCAGCATTTTCGTTCGTTTCGGAGCTTTCGGACACGTTCACTATCAAAATCCAAACCCGTAGCCCCTCAAGCGACAAGGGAGACAAATCTTTTTAAAATTCAAGGACGAGACAACATCCAAGGAAGTAAATTCTAGAAACAGCGACAGGGACCAGGTCGTTACTTCCGTCCCATTTTGGCTAATAGCAGGGAACCTGAGCACACATTACCAGGGAAAGGCAGGGACTGGAATGAGTCTTCTAGGAAGATGGAAATTAGGGGAAAAGGAAGCGCTGGGTACAGACAGTGGCCAAGGGAAAGAAGAGTGCTTGTCTTAATTATAGCGATCAAGTGCCTTATACTATCAATGGTGTATAATAGCAGGATGGAGAGAGGCAGGAGTGCCTAAGATACGAATTGGCACGAGACAGGTTGCAAATATAATACGCTGTATCGACTGAATCTAGAAATTAAAAATAACATAACAAAGAGAAAATTATAAATCGTTCATTTTGCAAATTATTTCTCTTTCGTGTTCTACTTTTTTTCCTCATTATTTACTCCGTCTTCGTGATTTGTGCTTATTCTGACGGGTTAAAAATAAAATTATCATCATCATCAAAAATTGTTTCGGTACGATAGGTTATGTTCGGTATAGTATAATGACTTTTCACTGCGTGGAGTCGAGCGTACCATTGGATAAGGCTGCTCTTCATTTGTGGCAGATTGGAGGTGGCAAAGTCATTCTTGGCTTTGAAACGGATAAGAATGGCTTTATTGCCGTCCCAAATCTGCCTCAAAGTTCTTATAGACGGTATTTCAAGCAATTTCCCAGGATCATGAGTTCAAGATTGTCCGAGCCCGCGCGAAGACTGTTCAATTAAGAAACTAAACGAAAAGGTCCGGTGTCATTTTAATAAATAACAATATTATATATACGATTCAAACTATCAGACAAGCATATCGAGTCCCTGCCCCCACGTGTCAATAACACTCCCTGAAAGTTGAACACAGTTTTCCAGGTTGGGGGGTCCGGTTTTTGATAAAACATAAATTATGATGTCACAAGATTTCTCCGCCCCTACACCTCCTTCCCCCTCCCATCACCAGATGCGATTAGGACTTCCCCCGCCCCCCGGTCACAATAACGCTTACCAAAAGTGTGAAGTTTTCATATGTAATGGTCTCTACGGCCACACGAGCCAAAAAGCAAACTTATTTCCTGCCTTTACCTCGCAAGTTACAACGAGCCTTCAGTTGCAACGGTCCTGTTATGGTCCATTTACATACTGCGTAAAATCCGAGCGTATTTTACGCACATTTTGAGCTTGAAAACATTTCTAGCAATACGGACGTATTTGAGAAATCGGTCCGTTTTGTATCTAAATACGTCCGTATTGCTAGAAATCTTTTCAAGCTCAAAACGTGCGTAAAATACGCTCGGATTTTACGCAGTGTGTAAACCCACCATTAGCTTGTCCCAGCGACGAATGCCGAAACGGAAGAAAATCGAGGAAGATGTGGAATACAATAGGCCGGAAATATTTCCCGACTGGAATAATGCGAAAGAAACAATTCCTGGTGCTACATTTGTTTTAGACTGAGAAAACTGAATTAAAAGCAAAACAACAACACACGAGAAATTAAAGAGAAAAAGATGAACTGGTTTTACCAATTCGCCAACATTTTTCAAGCTCGCAAAAATCTTAAAATCTTGCACTCATGATTTACGCATTCTGGGAGGATAGATCAGTACATATGTAATGATAAATGTGGGATATGTAATTACATATATGAAGGGGCTCTTATTAAGCTAGGTCTTTCTAATTTAATTAACCGAAGAAATTCCCTTTCAAAAGAAATTGGAGCGAGGATGATGTGTTGTCCAGGTGAGCCGTCTGTTTTCCCCTCCCGTCGTCCGTCCGTCGGTCCGCGAGGAACATTGGCATTCGCTTTCTGCCATGTCCTGCCCATTCGTCAACTCGAATTTCAGACAGCTTTATTCCAGCTTTTATTCAGGTCGTTCCTTGTAAAGTGTAAAGTTAGTTTGCTTTAATGTCTTCTGCAAATTTTTTATCTCTTTAACTACTTCTCCTATCTATCTTCTAGCTTTTAGCTATTTGGTTGAATGAAATTTACTGATTGTAAAAAATGAAAAAATAAAAAGCTAAGCAATAACGCACACCAGAAATTAAAGAGAAAAAGAAACGTTGCTTTAACCAACTCGCCAAAGTTTCCCAAGCGTTTGAAAACGATGCCGGAACGGAACTCCGGGAAATCGATAAGCCGCACTTATTTTATCTTAAGCAAAGTTCAGAGATAACTCTGGAAAACTAAAATAATGTGCCGCCCATTGGAAGCGGGACCGCTTAATCAAACACTTCGCAATCCGTCAATCGGAGACTGAAATCAAGAAGCCCTGAGCTCCACTTTGAAATACCTACACCCCTATACTGACACGAACAACTGGACAACGAAATTAATAGAACTAGCGAATTTCTGATTCCACCGGATTCCGGTGAATCCTTCCGAGATTTCGACGGCACAAGAAAATGAAGCTGGAAGATCGATTTCCTATGTCCGCTTAGTCCTAGTTCAAACCTCCGAACACATGATAAAGCTAACACGAGGCCTACTAAATTTCCGCTTTTCACGGGATTCCGTCCGTAGGATCGACCAAGCAGTAAAAGAACAAGATAGATGGATTCGCCTTGTCGAATCCTGGTCGAATCAGCTTACCCCACAATCGAAACCCCTTATGAGACTTTATCGAGATTCCTTTTTTGCTGGATTCCAGCCAAATATCGGCTTGGCCGGAACGTGAAGCAGAGATACCGATCGAACTTGTTTTCCTATCCCTGTTTCAACACTCCAAAAGGCTTCAGACATAACTTTTACTCCTCGCAAACCAGTTCTGGCTGGATTCCGGGCGATCTACTTGTCTGGCGCGAAATAACAACTCAGTATATGGATTTAGGTTGCTCTTAGGTCGACACTCTATTTACCTCATACATTTTTGTCCACCCTGAATCTAACCCCCCACCCTTACCCCTAGGTTTTGGGTAAATTTAACTCAACTGCCTGATAATAGGCTTTTGAAAGCGGCTTATATGGAATTATTAAAGATAGGAAGAAAGAGGACGTGGCCTTTTAAAGTAAAGAGTCTACTGGAGGAATTAGGCCTAGCGTATGTATGGAATGAAGGCCTTGGCCCAGGTGAAGGTACGCAAGATCTCCTGGCACTAGCAATTAGAGTGCTAAAAGACCAAGAAATCCAAAAATGGGAGGGGATGGTAAGTAGGTCAGGGACATTGAAATATTACAGAGAAGTAAAAGAAGTATTTGGTGATGAGGTATACTTTAAGATAAATTTGCCCCAGTTATATTTGCGGTATTGGATCCAGTTGCGGGCTAATTGTCTATCAGTGCATAGACATAGTTATTTTTTGAAGAGAAAAGATGAAGACCAGCCATCCGGGTGTGCTTGCCCTCTATGTGGTAATGGAGTTGATGATTTGGTCCATGTTCTGTGCCGGTGTCCAGGGCTCTCTGGGTTAAGAAGTGAATTATTGGGAGGTGAGGTTTTGTTACTTCCTGACATCTTAAAGAGCACGTCGCCAAGCGTTATATGCAAAATTTGCAGATTTGTTGATGGTGTTGTGAAATTTCGAGAGGGCAAAGTTTAGTTCATGTAAAGTTATTTTGTTTTGTTGTTTTATATGTATTGTCTTGTATATGGCCTTTGGCTTTTGAATAAAATTATTATTATTATTATTATTATTATAGGACTACGGGCCCATCTACAAACTTGTCTCGTACTTTGAAAACGATCCTCGCACTAGGGATGAACAAAATATCTCAACCCATTCGAGAGTTACTGTCCTAACAGACGGGCGGACGAAATATACATATCCGCAGGGACCCATAAATTTCCTGTAATGACTCGCCATTCAGGGGGCTTGTCACTTCCTATGCTTCTATGTTGCTATGTTGCCCGAGCCTCACCTAGATTCCAAAAATTCCGCTTGGGTCGAATCGGCGTTCTTCCTCAGATAGACAAAATCTATTGGGACTATTCAGCATGCCACCAGGTACCTAAGCTAGAACAAAAGATCCAGGATACTCTTCCATTACAGAGAAATATTCGTAGTTCAGCACAACAGCTGCGAAAAATTTTGTCTATCTGGATAGTCGGGTATCTTATCCCCGTGGGTGTTTCTCGAACTATCTGACGCTCGGTCAAGAGCGCATCAGAAATCTCTTATTGACAAGCCCCCTGAATGGCAAGTCATTACAGGAAATTTATGGGTCCCTGATATCCGTCACTAACGTTTCGGGAATCGGGATTCCAAACAGGGACTAGATGCAGACTGGAGCAACGAGGAATTACGCATCATCGTCACCAACCAAAGCAACATGTTGTAACTTAAGGTAATGACAGTCGACCTTTACAGGGACATTTCCCGTTAAGCTTAAAGTCTGGGGGGGGGGGGGGCAGACTTTAAGCTTATGGCTGCCTCACTTGGATATGGACGTCAACCTATATGACTACTGAATTATTCCTCATCTCCCAGAGCCACTAGAAGTATCAAAGTCCCTAATCCGCTTGACCGTCCCATCAGCGGCAAATTCTAGGAAGCAGGTCCGAATCCAGGACTTTTTTTCTACCCGCGGGTCGGACCTAATTCATATCAAATAGCAAGACAAGAACATAGATCAGAGGTTAAAGCCTATAAAAAAACAATTATTTGTGTGTGTTTCGGGGGAGGGGGCTCGAACCCCCTAACCCCCCTGGATACGGCCCTGCTAGGAAGAGTCCGTATTTGGCCTCTTTGGTTATGATCTGGACCGTAATTTAACTATAGGTGCATTATTTACGGTGGAAAAAAATCATAATTTCAGTAAAGCAGACAACTTTTCAAAAATCTTTTATTTCAAGTCTCACCTAACAATCAAAGTAACAACTGATCACAGAAATTCCTTTTCATTTTGTTAGATTTGTTATAGACTTATAGGGTACGTAGTTGTGGTCGGTAAGGTAAAATTATTAACATGCACGAATTTTTAGTCTTCACAGTGCTTGTTTAATGTATTTGTAGTTTAATGTTCCAAATTAAATAAACTTGAACTTGGACTTTAACGAGTATTAACATCTCTTTTTCAAAGAACCCCTACACTGTAAAAAGTCTCTCTTTCATCGGACTTCACTAGTTGTGTGTCACCGATTCGGACATTTTTATTCCTAATTCGGATAATTAAAATCTGAATTCGGAGAGTTATAATCTGATGCAGGATTAAAATGCTGCAGAGTATACTGCACTACTTTGCATTCTAGCATTTTTATCTTGCATCGGATTATAACTCTCGGATTTCGGATTTTAACTCTCCGAATTAGGAACAAAAATGTCCAAAATCGGTGACGCACAACTACTAGAGTCCGATAAAGAGAGACTTTTTACAGTGTACAGTTGCAGCAACTCCCCAAATCAATTCGAACCGAATTTGAAAAGGAGTTCCTTTCTGATGAGGGTGATGATAATCGGAGCATTTCTTGTCTATAGGGACTAAACAAGAGAGTGCGAGAGGAGAGTCCCTGGGACAGCAAGTACACTGTCGGAAGTTTCATTACAGATAACACAAGGATGCGCGGTTTCAACAGATAATGCGTCACAGATAACACTTCGGATGTTGTCTGCAGATAACACTTCGGATATAGGATGTTAGAAAATAAGCGTTACCATCAGGAAGAGCCGAAAAACCGCCAAAAGGTATCTGCTGAGTTTTCCGACATTATGACAATAAATAATAAAGTCAGTAGATGCTTTTTGGCTCTTCCTAGCAAAGCTTGTTATCCATAACATTTTATGCATAACGTATTCAAACACAACAGATAACATCCCAAGTTATCTGTTACACATTGTCTGTTGAAACCGCGTATCCTTTTGTTCTTTGTTACGAAACTTTTGACAGTGTACTCCGCTGTGGGAGTCTCTGGGAAACGTCGAGAGCGCGAAACAAGACTATGTGGAAGAAACCAAACTAAAATCGTTCTTACAGTATTCTTCTGGTTTTTTAATGAACCCTAACACCTCTTTTCCAAAGAATCGACTACAGCAGCAACTCCCCAAACCGACTCGAATCGAATAGACAGGAGTTCCATTCTTAATATTCCTTCAGCCAAGCTGACTGCGAATCATATTTGACAGTGCAAAACGGATATGTCAGCTGAATTTTATTAGAGCTATCTTTCGGTCCTTCTTGGCAAGGGTCCACTGTAGGCTCAAGCCGCTTAAACTTGAAAATGAAATCACAAGTTTCACACAGGTTTTTTTTTCACAAGTTTAATTTTCCACTTTTAGCGGCTTGAGGCTGAAGAGGACCCTTGCCAAGAAGGGCCGAAATATCGCTCTAATAAAATTCAGCAGACGTATCCGTTTTGCACTGTCAAATATGAGTCCTATTCTGATGATGGTGATGATAGTTGGAGCATTTCTCGCCTGTGGGACTCCTGATGCGAGAGGTGAGTCCCTGGGAAAACGGGTGCTTCGCTGTGGGAGTCCACAGGGAACGGCGAGAGCACGAATCCAAAGAAACGCCACTAAAATCGATCTTGCGGTATTCTTTCGTAGTGCATTAATTTGTTTCTCCCGCTTCTGGAAGGTTCTCGATCCATCACAATCTTTCCCGAGCTTTTTTTTTCGAGTCCGCTCGTTCTCTACCAACAGTCAGACACAGGAAATCCATTATTTAACAAGAGTGAAAGCCAACACGCCCATAAAGAAAAGAAAACAGCAGCTACATTTTCCCCCTAAAAGGCGTAGTTAAAAAAGTCATTAAACTATCAAAGAAGGAGGCGCCCGCGGAATTAAGGAAAGCAATTCAAAACATTTGCTTCAGAAAAATATCTCGGTCTACGAACGAAAGAAATCATTAAACAGAACCAAACAGAACACTCTTTAACACAATGGAACAGTTTACTGACGGACTAAATTACAATGTCATAGACTGGCAGGGCATTTCGTCCGACGATTAGCCGAGCGGTTAGCGCTTAGAGTTTAACGTTAAAATAAGGATGTGTTGGACTTCATGAGTAGTAGAGTGGTACAGTTCTACTGACAATAAATATTCTTTTTTCAATAGCACAACAAAAGCGGGGCTTGCGAGAAAAACAGAAAAAAAGAAGAGAGAATATGGAGAATTAAACCGTGTACCGTGACCAAAAAAACAAGAGCTGTAAGCTCATATGGCACTTGCATGTGTCAAGATGATTTGATTGATCAAAAGTAAGTTTCGACTTTGCGGTTGAGATGCGCGCTATAAGGGAGCTGGAACTTCATTTGTAAGCAAAACCCTTCAGGCAAAACTGCTAATGGGCTGATGGGCATCACGGAAATGCATATATTGCTTAAAAGTATTTTTTTTACTTTGCGGTCAAGATTGGTACTTTAAGGAATAATCGGATTTGGGAAGTAGCAATTTCTAAGCAAATGTTGTTGAGTCTCCAATATTCCAGCGATTCATCGTCCTAGCACATCTGGAAGTACCTTAACGCGCGATCACCGGAATCCCAGACCCCCCTCCCCCTCCTCCAACTCCACCCACAATAACCGGAGCCAATCCGGTTCTGTAAATGATTAATCCAGAGCATCTGTTTGTCATTCCCACGAACTTCGATCCAGATCACACCAGTCTAAGCGGGTCAAGTATTTTCCGCCCTCCCCCCGATAATTGCCGGATTCGGTCCGGAAATGAAAAAGGTCACAAGAGAAAAATGTCCTCTGTTTAATTATTAAATTTCACTCGAATCCGATCACCCGTTCCAAAGTTACGTATGACTCAGTATTCCGGATTCCCCTCCCTCAAGTCCCCCCCCCCCAAGATTATCATATCGAGGATTTTTTTTTATTCCAAGTCAGTTTGACCGGGTCCCTGATATGCCTTCCAAGTTTCGTCGTGAAAATCCCCCAAAAAACGGAATTCCGGGATACCCCTCCTCCCCCCCCCCCCCCTCAAGTGTCCGGATCCAGTCAAATTATGTAAAAGATTTAAATGGACCAGATGTTTGTTCTTCCCAGCAAGTTTCACTCCGATACCATCATTCTAACCGTTTCTCGAGATTTCCGGTCCATCACCCCCCCCCCCACCCCACCAAGCTCCCCCGCGGTGCACGTAGCCAATCCGATTCAGCAAATGACTTACCTAGAGCATCTGTTTGTTCTTCCCACAAAGTTCCATCCCGACCCCTCCATTCTAAACGGGGCACGTATTTTCCGCCCCCCCCCCCCAATAGTTGCCGGATCCGGTCCGGATATGAAAAAAATCATCGGAGAAATGTCCTCTGTTGAATTCTTAAATTTCACTCGAATCCGATCACCCATTCCAAAATTACGCATGACTGAAAATTTCGGATTCCCCTCCCTCCACTCCCCCCACCATTATCTGATCGACAAATTTTTTATTTTGAAGTCAGTTTGATTGGGTCCCTGATATGCCTGCCAAGTTTCATCGTGAAAATCCCCAAAACCACCATCACCGGAATTCCGGGACCCCCCCCCCCCCTATAAGTGTCCGGATCAAGTACAATGGTCTAAAGGACTTATCTAGAGCAGATGCTTGTTCTTCCCAGCAAGTTTCACTCCGATCCCTCCATTCTAACCGTTTCTTGAAATTTCCGGTCTCCCCCCCCCCCAACTCCCCCCTGGCTACCGAATCCGGTCAAGACTTTAAACGGGACATTACAGATATATATTCTGTTCAATTATGAAGTTTCATTACAATCCGATCATCCGTTCGAAAGTTACACACTTCTCAATTTCCCGGATTCCCCTGCGGATTCCCCTCCCTCCACTCCCCCACCATTATCTGATCGACAATATTTTTATTTTGAAGTCAGTTTGATTGGGTCCCTGATATGCCTGCCAAGTTTCTTCGTGAAAATCCCCAAAACCACCATCACCGGAATTCCGGGACCCCCCCCCCCCCATAAGTGTCCGGATCCAGTACAATGGTCTAAAGGACTTATCTAGAGCAGATGCTTGTTCTTCCCAGCAAGTTTCACTCCGATCCCTCCATTCTAACCGTTTCTTGAAATTTCCGGTCTCCCCCCCCCAACTCCCCCCTGGCTACCGAATCCGGTCAAGACTTTAAATTGGACATTACAGATATATATTCTCTTCAGTTATGAAGTTTCATTACAATCCGATCATCCGTTCGAAAGTTACACACTTCTCAGTTTCCCGGATTCCCCTGCCCTCCACCCCCCCCCCCCCCAAATGGTCGGATCAGAAAACTGATTATTCCTAATTTTGTTTGGTCGGGTCTCTGATATGCCTGCCAAGTTTCATGGTCCTAGCACAACTGGAAGTACCCTAACTCGAGAAAGTGTCACAAAATGCCCTAAATTTTCAAGTCTCCAGCGCCCCGCACTCCCCCCCATATGGTCGGATCGGGAAACTGATTATTTCCAGGTTAGTTTGGTCGGGTCCCTGATATTCCTGCCAAGTTTCATTGTCCTAGCTCATCTGGAAGTACCCTCACTCGAAAAAGTGTGACAAAATGCCCTAAATTTTCAAGTTTCCAGCGCCCCAACTCCCCCGCATATGGTCGGATCGGGAAACTTATTATTTCCAGGTTACTTTGGTCAGGTCCCTGATATTCCTGCCAAGTTTCATTGTCCTAGCTCATCTGGAAGTACCCTAACTCGAAAAAGTGTGACAAAATGCCCTAGATTTTCAAGTTTCGAGCGCCCCCACTCCCCCGCATATGGTCGGATCGGGAAACTGATTATTTCCAGGTTCGTTTGGTCGGGTCCCTAATATTCCTGCCAAGTTTCATTGTCCTAGCTCATCTAGAAGTACCCTAACTCAGAAAAAAGTGACAAAATGCCCTAAATTTGCAAGTTTCCAGCGCCCCGCACTCCCCCCCATATGGTCGGATCGGGAAACTGATTATTTCCAGGTTAGTTTGGTCGGGTCCCTGATATGCCTGCCAAGTTTCATTGTCCTAGCACATCTGGAAGTACCCTAACTCGGATATGTGGGACAAAAAAACTCGGACCGACCGACAGACCGACAGACCGACAGACGGAATTGTGATCGGTATATGGCACTTGAGCCAGAGGCTGCAAGTGCCATAAAAACAATTAACGAAAAATATTACCTAGGGTGACCTCCAAACAACAAAAACAACAAACGATAACTAAAGAAATATTGCATAAAAACAACCTGAGATTTTTTTTTTAATCCGTTTCGAAGGTATACCTACCGAGCAACTCCATACGTAATTCAGACTTAAACTGGTTAAAATTGACTATTTCCTAGTGCCTTTACTAAGTTTATTCCAAAGCTTGGAAGCTCTGTAAATAATGGAAAAAGAAGACCATTATTATGATTATTATTGCGAAGCACTTCAGAAGAAGCGCAAAGTAGATTGGTACAAAATGATCCTTATTTGTTTGGTGGGGGGAGAGGAAGAGTGCGTTCCAGAAGGTTATATCTTATTCAAAAGCGGGGAGGAGGCCGTAACTATTTGGGGGAGGGACGCCGCGTTTCATTCTACCATTTGAGCGCAAGGGGGAAGCGAGACAAAACTGATCCTTATTTGTCAGGGTATTTTTATCTTCTCTTGTTTATGTTTAGCGGTTCAATCATGGAGCCGGCCTTGTCGGACGCTTGGATGTTCCCAAGTCCCTACTAGCAGAGGCGTCACTAGCCAAAATGTTTGGGGGGGGGGACAAGGCATTTACCGACTGGCTGGTAATTTTTCCCGACTGTTTCTGCAGAAAAAACGACTATTTTAACGAAAAATCGACCAATTTTCAGAAAAAACGACTGTTTTCATGAAAAAAATCATCTGTTTTGACGAAAAATCGCGGCGCTTCGCGCCGGCTCGGTTATTTTTTACCGACTGGCCGACAGCATTGGCGGGGGGGGGGGCGTCCCTCCCCCCAGTCGTGACGCCCCTGCCTACTAGAGCATATTTTGGAAAAATTGAAAGTCCCTCAAGAGAGTCAAATTAATACATTACATTAAAAAGTAATACACAAAAACACGCTGGCTTTTCAATTCAATTCAATTCAAAAGAGGCTTAATGGCCTGCCATTCAATTTGCAAATATATTATAATTCATTTCATTTTAGTTTCAACATTCTTTAAACAAAACAACAAACATAACGCTCCCAAGAAGGGCACAACCGTGTCCTGTGCGGGAGTGCACAACTTTTACTCACCTATTACAAACGAGTTAAACATTAAACATACGACCCATTGGTCTTGTGTCAGGTGGGTTTTCAAGTCTGTTTTTTTCAGTTGCTGATGGAGTAGTCAACAAGTTATATCTGTAGGGCTTGTGTTTTCAAAAGTTTGTAGCTCGGGCTTACCTCCTTGGGTGACTGTATTGTTCCCTGTATTGCTGCTGCTTCCTTGACTGAAGTTGGTCAGCGAGGAGGATCAGGTTTAGTAAGTCTTCATCAGTCATAGTTGGCTGTTGCTGCTGCTGGGAGTGGGCTGATACACCGCGCTTGGTTCGGTTTTTCATTGCAGCTGGTACGATCTGGTTTGGGCTGCGGGCTTTCTTCAGCTTGTTTCTGGCAACACTGGCGCTGAAAACAGAACATCGTTCAAGATGTAGCAGTGATCTTGATGGAGTTGACTTGATGAGGAATTGACTCGTATGGCGTTGTACGAAAAAGTAGCATGCAGTAGTAACTGTTGCCACTGCACGCTACTACCAGCAAAGTGGATGCGACTACAGCAAGGTTGGATGCTATCGGATACTACTACTTAAGATTAGCCCAGTCGGAGGCATGTTAGATCAAAGTTTTCCGTACTACTTCTTATCAATACATGCAACTTTTTCGTACAACTACCATACAACTACACAGTCAAAGAATTTTTCGTCGGGACTAACTCTTTGCGCTGATGAAGAATCGCTGTGGTCTAGCGAAGAGATAGTAAAGTCGACGTTTTTGATTGGTTTACATAGGATTTGAATCAATTTTGAGTTTTCGCCTAGATCCCTGTGGACCATCCCAGTTCGCCAACCCAGTTGGGTACTTCGAGTGAAATCTCGCTTACCTGTGCTTGCTCTTCTGTTGTGCGTGATGTTGCTGTTGTGCCAGGTTCATAGCAGCAACAACGTTCCGCTTCCTCCTCTCATATACTTGACCATCCTCGCCATCATCAGCGGTCTGATCGCTCCAGCCTAGAACACAAAGAGTCTCGTCAGAATGCCGTCCTGTGACATGATCTTCTCATGTTACGGAAAATAATCCGAAAACAAAAATCCCTTGAAACAAGACCAAAGGTTTCGATGGGATCCCAGAAATTTAATATCTCATCCAGGCGATTTGGTCCTGTCTTCTCCAGACTCCTTAAGCATTTTTTCTTACAAACATTCAGAAACAGATTAAGGCCAAATAGCTAATCATCTGAGAAAACCAAGTTCAGATATGGATTCAGCATGTGTGTTTACCCCTATAAGTCATACTTGTTTTGACGAAACTGATCGAAACTTGCTTATCCGACAAAGCGTATCTTCTTACCCCTATATCGAACATCAAATCAACTTCAAATAAAGCTTTAACTCATGACAAATTTTCCGGTTTCAGCCGGATTCCGGGCAAACTACACTTCCGGGTACAAAGCCGATTGTCATATACGGATTCAGCATCTCTTCTTACCCCTAAATCGGAATCTAATCAACTATACAAATAAGACTTTTCCTTTTAACAAATTTTCCGGATCTGGCCGGATTCCGGGCGAACTACTTGTCCGGCGAGAAAAGGGTTTTTATAGTCGTGGTCAGCATGTCTTTCTATCCTTAAATTGAACATCTAATCAACTTCAAATAAAACTTTTGCTTTTAACAAACTTTCCGGTTTTGACCGGATTCCGGGCGAGCTCCTTGTCCGGCGAGAAATGGCTTTCATAATGGTGTTCACATGTCTTTGCATCCCTAAATCAAACATCCAATCAACTTCAAATAAAACTTTTACTTTTAACAAACTTTCCGGTTTTGGCCGGATTCCGGTCAAACTACTTGTCCGGCGAAAAAATGGTTTTCACCATCGTGTTCAACATGTCTTCTGTCTTCATAATCGACTAGCACATTAGATGTTTAAAAATATTTTGCTTGCCCCTTAATTTAAACCCCCACCCCTAACGATAAGGCTACAAAGCCGATCTACGAACTTGACCTTACTCTTGACCCAAAGAATCCTCACACCATGTTTCGTCAAAATATCTCATTCCCTTCGAGAGTTATCGTGCTTACAGACGGACGGACGAACGGACAGACGGACGAACGGACAGACGGACGAACGGACAACTTTTGCGATGTCATAGGCAGAGGCGTCACTAGCCAAAATGTTTGGGGGGGGGGGGGACGAGGCATTTACCGACTGGCTGGTAATTTTTACCGACTGTTTCTGCAGAAAAACGACTGTTTTCAACAATAAAAAATGACAGTTTTGAAAAAGTCGACTGATTTTCAGAAAAAACGACTATTTTGACGAAAAATCGACCAATTTTTCAGAAAAAATCGTCTGTTTTCATAAAAAAAAATCAACTGTTTTGACGAAAAATCGCGGCGCTTCGCGCCGACTCGGTTATTTTTTACCGACTGGCCGACAGCACTGGGGGGGGGGGGCGTCCCCCCCCCTCCCCCCCCAGTCGTGACGCCCCTGGTCATAGGTATCCCTCCACTTACGTTTTGGGATCCCAAAAACGACCGACATGTCAGCGATTGAAAACCTGGTTTCGCTCCCCAAACTTCTTCAAAAGGTATGTCGTTTTGTTGCCCATTTATTTATACTAAATGGGCCCATACTTCTTTAAACAGGATACCCATTTGTGTAAAGAATATTAGCCCTTCCAGCCGAAGTAGTATTAATTGGCTAAATCAACGCTTTCAAGAATTCGTTGGAAAATCTGTACGCCGAAAAAGTTTACGATGAAGTATTTTAGACGAACTCGAAGGAGGTCAATAGCCAATATTTGCATTATATTATTATTACTATTATTGGGCTAATTCCTCTTACTTTCTCTTGCTTTCACCTACGGCGTATTCTCGCCGTTCCCCGAGGACTCCACTTGAGGAGTCCCCGCGTTTTTGTTAGTCCCTCATTTTTGTTGTCCCCGTATTCTCGCGAGTCCCCACGGACGGGGAATGCTCCGATTATCATCACAATCATCAAAAAGGTTTCAGATTCGGATGGGAATCAGTTTTTGGGATCCCAAAACGTAAGTGGAGGGATACCTATGACATCGCAGAAGTTGTCCGTCCGTCCGTCTGTCCGTCCGTCTGTAAGCACGATAACTCTCGAAGAGAAACTAACAACCAGTGAACAATAGTGAAAACAAAATCACAATCTGACACAATCAGCAACTAATTGATTAGCCTACCAGTGGTTCTGTTCTTGGTCAAAAAGGCAGTAGTTAGGTACCTGGAATCAGTTACTAGATTAAGCAAGCCAGGAATTTTTGTTTACATATGTGTTTACTAACTTCTAATTATGTAGCCTACCCTAATCTGAAGCTATATCTGACACGTGAAAACTATGAAGTGTGGCATTTCGGTGTAACTGCAAAACTCACGTATTCAAAGAATCCAAAAACACATTCTCCATATTATCCATCCAAAAGTACCCTACTCCCTTCTTCTAAGCACGTGCAAAACTGATACCTTGGAGAAACGGAGACTGAACCTATCTCTCGAGATCGGTGAAGAACTAATTTCGCACCCCATCTACAAAGAGTTTCCCTCTCCCTCATACAACAATGTAAGGGAAAGGCAAGAGCAAGCAGTCTCAACGAAGGTCCCAATATTCTAACCAATAGCGGCCAAACACAGTCGTTACCAAAATAGTTTTATACCAAAGATTGTTGAAATTGTAAATAGACTTTGACCATTTGTACGTCCTTTTAAATGTTGCCTATACGTTATATCTATAAATTTGTGTATGACAGTGCTCATCAATTTCGGTTTTGTTCCCGTGAAAGTATGAGCGAATAAATTGCTATTCTATTTTATTCTAATATTTATTCAGAACGTCTTGGCAAGGGTCCTCGTCAGGCTGTAGCTATAGGCTAAGAAGCCGTTTTATGTGTATGACGTTCAGCGCTGTTTTGTTCGTATGACTGAGCTAACCGTGAACCTAAGAGCCAAAAAGGATACGACCCCATTCCCTAAATATGATGGGCCCGCAACGAGTCAGTCCGTACCTTGGGGATACAAGGTGAGGTCAACGTCGTCGTCCTCACTGTCATCAGCCATGGGTAAGTTGGCAATGATGTCTCCCAGGTCGTTTTCCTCTTGCTGCATTTCATAGCTGCCATCGTTCATGCCATTGTTAGTCTCGGAATCTGAAAATAAACGTTATCAAGGAAGGATAGATATGTAGATAGATAGATGTTTTGTTGATTCAACTTGTAGCGCCCAATTGGCACTGCATATGTCGACCATTACATTCAACCGGTTAAAAAACACTGAATATATACAATCATTACAAACAAACAAATATTATTCACTTGAAATCCACCAGTTTCTTGTTAATTTTCTCAGTAAAATATGGTACAAAGGAATTCAAATACCGGTTCGTGCGACCCTTCACTGGCACCAAGAGGTTGGGGTATTTGGGGTTTTGTGCTTGTTCTTCCCACCAAGTTTCATCCTGATAGCTCCACTCAAAGCGTGTCACAAGATTTCCGGTTCCCACCTCCGACCCCCCCCCCCCATACTCATCGGATCCGGTCCGGACTTAAAACGGGATGTCTGAGACGCGGTAGTTCCTAATATCAAGTTTCATTAAGATCCGACCACCCATCCCAAAGTTGTACATACCTCAAGATTCCGGATTTTTCCTTCCTCCACTCCCCTCACGATGGTCGGAGCAAGGAAGTGACTATTTCCAAGTTAGTTTGGTCAGGACTTTCACTTCTTTCCCTTTGACTCCCAACTCTCAGCCATTCAGCCAACGACTAAAGAAGAGTTTTACCCCCGCCCGCTCCCTATGGGTCATTCCTATTGTTAGTTTGAGGAAAATAGATCATACGTTAATTTAATAGTTTTTACAGCATACTGGTCGTCAAATTGTACTTGTGTACTTCAAGTAGTACTGAGAACACTTTTTCTGATCTTTAGCAGCTCGGAAAGTTGTATCAGTGTGGCAACACTGGCCGTCGCATGGGATAAGGACCTTTTTACTTTCAGTTTGAACAAGGGTGTGTAATAAGACGCAAACATCAAGTATAGCGCTACGCAGCTTATTACACCTACTCTTAAGCTACGTAGCGCTATACGTGATGTTGACGTCTTATTGCACATCCTTGTTCAAGGTGAAAGTAAGCGGGACTTTTTCCTCGTCCCAGTGGCAGAGCCCAACAATCTGATTGGCTAGGAATAAGACAAAACAGAACCGGGGTCTACTCTCCTTATACAGTTTATTACAGCGCGTCCCGAGGAAAAGACGAAACTGTTTAAGCCATAATTGCATCACACGTTATTACACTTATTCATAATGCTTAATTGGAACTAAAGCGCATGGTCGCTCTGAACTGGAATGCGGAGATTTATGCAAGGAACAAAGGGAAACAGTAGGCTAAAGTTGAAACAATTAACATGGCATAGAAAGAAGAGAAGACAACGATCAAAACAAGGCCATAGAATTTACCGTTGAGTGCGCTGCCCCCTCCGGATTCGTTTGAGCTTATTTTGATCGTCGCATCGTCACTGGATGGAATCACTGACTCTGCAAAATATTTCGTAAAATGTGGCAGTTTATAGAGATGTAAAATATTCGTTTTTCGCTTCAAAACAGTCAAGTGGGAATGATAAATTACGAACTTAATATTTTCGAAGAGCCAAGTCTTTCAACCTTCATTTAACGTATCAGATTTTTTATTTCATTTGTTGTCCATTTTTTAATGTTCTTTCTCTTTTGTTCGGATACTTTGGACGGTCGGTAAATGTAGGGGGTCGGTAAATGTATCGGCGTCCTTCAGACGCCCTAATTTTGTGTGTGCAAAAGCTACTGAGAAAAAAAAGAGAGAAAAAACTCTGTGTGGCTGAAATTTGCCTGATATTGGCTGCATTCAACTGTGCACATATTTCCTAGAACTGAACTTTATCGTATTCTTCGGGCGCCGTTCGGCGGTAGGGGCCTGCGAGGAACATGTCTCTATTCCAATGGATAATAACTATAAGCTAGGCTTAGATGAGCTAAGGACTTAAAGTCTAACTGAAAAGCCAACGTATTTTTGTATCATTTCACTGACTGCACTGTATTACTTTGATTGTGCGAAGGGATTTTCATTATTTTTCCCCATTTGCTCTAGTATGATGTTCAGAATATCTACGGTCGTTCGCCCTCACAACGCAAAATTCTACTATGACGCTGAAAATCTAAATCTAAATACAAACACGGCTTTTCAGTGGTCAGTGGTCAGCTCGAGGAAGATGGCTCACTGCGTAAACACTTATTTTCGTTAATAGTTTTCGTCAAGCATACAACACAGATACAAGAGCATAGATAGAGGTACCACAAATCAGACACAGAAACTCCACTTTTCCGATTAATCGAGAATAGCTGAGCAACGAATTAACGCATTTTCATCGGATTTTCAAGCCTCTTTGAGTGAATAAGTCATGGGTGACTAGATTGTCCTATTAGTTATTACATCCCTTTTCGGTTAAACTTTACATAGAGCTAAAGACCTAAACCATCCTTTCTCAACACCATACTTTATCCCCAGCTAATGCTTTCTTTCTCTAAGCAGTTGTTTCCGCGTAATGGCAATACTCTACATGACCAAGTCCAAAACACGCCAGTGATCATCAGGAAGAAGGAGTAAAACGTGTCCGTAACGACTCAACTCAACGACTCACATCCTGTGAAACAATCACGGCGATCTTTGGGAGTAGCTGTGACACCGCTTCTTGCTTTCTTCCGCAGGTACCCGGAGGTTCTGCATAGGCAGGTAGAGATAGTCATCAAGAGTATATCAAACCGCTGAACTGTTGTAGCCGTTGCAAGGCGCAAATTGAACGTTATGTTGATGCGTGCGTCAGGTGATGCTACAATGCAGCATTTTCTAGGGAGCACTGCTAGGAATGAAAGATACCTGCCCGCTCCGGTGTAAGCCGCAATAAGTGAACAAGTTACATGTGTAACGTGTGGAGCCTTTGATTTCCCTTTTAATGGTTCACTGAAGGGCTTGTTCAGGCTTAGTTGAAATGATGAAAGGATGAGGGGTCTGATAATTCCTTGAAATCCTAAAACAAGCAGTTCTCATGTTTCTTTTTTTGCTGGGGATGACACCGCAAATTTTGACGTTATTTATTGGACGTTTTACCATGGGAAAGTTTCGCTATGAGAACGTTTTGTCATTAAGGACGATTTTCCAGGGGGTGTTTCACAGATCTCGTCGCGGACAACGCTGCCATGCAGTTTTCCTGACATGAGACAATTGTTGTATTTTAAATCCCTTTATTTCTTATTCTAGTTTGTGTCTCTGACGAAGACCAAATACAAATGAAAGCAAAACCCAAATTTTTTGTTGAAAACAGGTGGGGATAGATAAACAGATCTGTCATTTTTCTTTACATACTGAAAGAAATAGACAATGCCAAATATTTATTGCACCGAGGCCTTGTTTGCACGCGCGAGTCTGATGGAGGTGGTCTAGAAAGTGCAAACGCTAGAATTCTTCCGATCTAACTCCTTCAGTTTAAAGTACTACTAACGGAATTTCAGCGTGTTCCAACCTTATTACAGTGGTAACCATTGGTTACTATTTCCGTTCCAACCACGTGAAAAGTTGCTACGCTGACCGTTCCATCCTTCTCGAAATACTAACTGTTTGCTTACCAAGCTCGGGAGAGCGTAGGTAAATGTGGTAACTATAAAGAGTAGGCGTGGTAACTACAATCTCTGTGATATTTGGCACGATATTTTGCCGAAAATAAAAAATGTGTTCCATTCTTGACGCCCAGAAGCCTTGACATCATGCGTGGTAACTAAGGTAAGTAGGGTAGAACACGACCTGTGTGTGATTGGTCAGTGCGAACGATACCTGGGTATAGGGGGCTATAGTGTGTCTGCAGAGCGAATGCCGTGAAAAAGAAAATGGAGTATAGGCTCGATGGTGGCGCTGGTTGGCTACTCAAATACTGTAGACAGACAAACCCAGTTGTCAGGAATCACTGTTTCGCATTTTCCTGCAGTACCCCCCCCCCCCCCTCCCACATAATTTTGGCATATCGTTTCGAAACAAGAAAACGAATTCCAAATTGTGTGGGTGTATGTTGCAGACCGGAATAATCCGCTCCCACCACTACAAAAACAACGTTCCATTAAAACCTCATTCTATTCAAACAAAGCTACTTTCGCAAAAACAAAGTCTTCCCCTCTTCCAAGCCGCCCCTTCCTATTTTCTTTTCAAACACCTTAGGGACCAACATGAAGCTCCTTTCCTGTATTTTAAAACTGTTCAATCCCGTCGGACGTGTATAAGCTTTAAACCTGAGAGCTGAATTGCTGAAAGCGTTTTAATGTTCCAAAAAGAGCATTTTAAACAGGCCTAAAGTAGCTTCGGTCAACAAAGATATTGCAGCAGTGGGAGATGGTCTAAGCGAGGGAATGTAACTGTTATCTTCTTTTGTTGATGTTACCCTCTGGCTGTTCGTACAATATCTATCGACTCTCTGTAGGTACCAGGATCAGTGATCACGGTCATGTGTAGCATTGTTCAAATAGGTATTTTAAGGTGTCTTACGGCGTATAAGGCTTATTACAGATTCCTCTTTTCCTCGGAGAGCGCTGTAATAAGGTGAATAAGGGGAATAGACTCGCGTTCTATTCTTGCTTGTGCAGGGCCAATCAGATCGCTTGGTTGGTTCCGCCAGCGGGCCGAGGAAAGGAGCAGCGTCGTCAGGGTTGCCACGGGAAGCACTAAAGTTCTACTTTGTTGGAAGCTGAAGAAACAACTTTTCTTCAAAAGAACACGTTTTGTTCTGTTACGACTGCTTACTGCTAGTTCGAGGACCAATGCTGTCTATCCATAGATTTAATAGCTTACAATATATTTGGCCTCAAATTGTACTTCAAGTAGTACTAACAACACTTTTTCTGATCTTTATAAACTCGAAAAAGAGGATCAGCGTGGCAACACCAAACGCTGCGCTGATAAGAACTTCTCGGGTTCCTATTTGAACAGGCGTGTGTATTAAGACGTAAACATCGCGTATAGCGTTATTCAGCTTATTACACCTATTTGGACAATGAGTATCTCTTGTTTTTATTGTGAAGGAATTCGATTCTTGTTTTTTTCAAATAGTTGTTTTTGCCACCACAGTAGAGGTGCCCTGTGTTGGATGGCCCCTCTCGGTGTGGGGTTGTGCTCCTTTGTTTAATTCAAGTAACTGTAAAAAGTGGAGGAGACAATTTGAAGGACAAGATCCAATCAATATTACAAGAAGTAAAGAAATCAAGGTTTTTCGAGCAAAAATGGGAAGTAGGTGCGACAGTGCTTCCTGGCCGAAGATTGAAAATTAAGTGTCTTTTTCTGTGTGTTTCCGTGTTTTATTTATTTTCTTTCATTTACTCCACTTTTTCAAAATAGCGGGTTGTAAATAAATTACTTATTTTGCTGAAAGGAGGTGGAGGGAATTGAAAAAAGAAGCACCTCGATTTGACAGTCGATAAAAAGACAAGCGATGGGAGCGCTTCAAACTGTGCACAATGAAAGCGTAGTTCTCCTCACGTGTTGCTAGTTCTTTATCTGAGTTCTTGTTAAAGTACATGTCACACGCCACTCCGGAACACTTGAGCTTCTAGCCGGTCTACGCTTTTAGATTGAATTTTCTCAGAGCCTTTTTTGTGTGAAAGTTTTTGAAAGAAAAAACACGATGCGATTAGGAGATCAAAGGGGGAGTTTGTCTGGAGGAAATGGAATTCTCAGTGTAATAACTTTCCAGGACATCGCAAGTATACAACTGTTTTTCAAAGGAGGCTGAAGATCAAGGGGCTCATTCTTTCAACAGGAGAGGCAAGAGGATTGCATTTCTTACAGAAGGCTCAGAAACAAACGCCTGTGATCGATAAGACATTTCCGCTTGGTTGCGTCCCAGTATTTTGTAAACGAGCGATCAATCTATGAGGGGTTGCCCAATCTCGAGTTTGTGCACACCATGATGATGATGATTACGAAATTTTATTTACGCACCTAAGAAGAGCAAAATAGCGCGCAGTACAGACAAATACAAGGAAAACATAAACTAAGCTTTCAATAACGTAGTAAATGCACAAGATAAAAAAAATAAACGTTAAAAAAAAGAAAAGGAACTAATCGGGTCTAAAAAATCTTCTTCCTAGATGGAATGCGGAGAAATGGCCAACGGCAGAAACGTGAAGGTCCTGGGCAATTGACGAAAACTTTGCACAAGGGTCAGAAGGCAAAAAAGCTGCTATTATACGAGAATTCCTATATTGTCATGAAGAAATTTACAATATTTGAAATAATAAGTCCTGGTACATTTTAAATCTTTTATCCATGTGTCTGGTGCCGGCAAAAAGTATTTACCAAGTGCCGGGGAGTGGGAAACCCCTTGCCAACTTCATTGTTCCAACATTTTTCCAGCCCTGTCCGGTTTCTTGTGCTTTACTCGCTTTGGGCTTTTGCTCCAAAAGGTTTGGCAGTATTCTAGATAAGTTCTGTACAACCATCAGTACGGTTATGTAGTTTATCGCCACTCTAGCTATCTACCGTCCTAAGAACGCTACCAAGAAGAACATTTACGTAGTCGTAACATCAATTCTAGAGCCCCCCCCCCCCCTCGCGGTCGGAATGAGAAGAAATACTTTAGGAAAAATTCGTGCTGAGGTTTATGGAATAGAATGGTGTCTAATCCCAGAAATGTCTCAACCTTACGCGAATTAAGGTTCCTTTCATTTTACTAATTTATATCCGCGACAGCTGACGAATAAACAAAGTATTAATTACCCCCCCCCCCCCCCCTCCCCCTTCTGCACACAACAAAACGGTCACGTCTCAGCGGCCAAAAATTGTTGTCTGAGGGTGCCGCAAAAACTGTGACATTCTAGTGCCTACGAAACTCGGTCCTTTCTTACCAACTACTTACAACTTCCTTAACGGCCTACTGGTCGGAGAATTGTGGCTCGCTTTTTGAAGAAGTCGGAAACCTATTACACATCGCAGAATCTTGCGACCAGTCGCAACACTGACTTATCTAGATGCTGATGACCGTTTGGTTTAACACGCTTTTAAGATACAGCACTGAGCCCAGTGTTGCCACTTCTCACTCACGGAGTCTGTGACTTTTCCCACAAAGACATTCAGGCGCCTACGAAACTTAGTCCTTTTTACCAACTATTAATGAGAAATCTCGCTTTATCATCTTCGTAAGTATATGCCTCAACTTTTTTGTTTCATTTGTGTATTCATTGGTAAGGAACAGGTGGCAGAATTCTCGCTCGCTTTGTCGAAGAAGTGAAAACCATGACAAATATCAGAATCTTGCAACCAGTGGCATCATGACTGAGCCCTTTATCTTCGACTGAACTAGGCTTGAGCCTTGATACAGAAATCCGGTCCCTGGATCGACATGTCACACGATGCTTTCATTGGTTACTTTTGAGGCGTGTCGATGAATATCATTGGAGGCATTTTAGCCCACGCAGTTTGAACACAGGGTCCCTCCACTGTTGCCGATGGTCGTTGAATTCTGCGATCTTTTAACAGGTTTTCGACTTCTCTCTAGATTCACAAAGTTGTCACAGGAAATCGCACTAGTGCCAAAAATGTTTGCGATTTCAAAGCATTTTGGCCGATTTTAAGGCAACTCTTTTCAGAATTTTTTTTTTTTTTTACGATCAGTAGCTCCTCTTATAACAGCAAACTGAAACCTTGAAATCAAAGAGTTTTTCCTTGAAACTGAAAAAAAAAAAACGAAATTTTATGGGCGCCAGAATATCACATATTTGTGCGGCCATATGTCACAGATTCCGTCAGAGAAATGTGGCAACACTGGTCCCTTCTGACTAGTCTGACTAGGGAGAAAGGAGATTTTACGTGAGCTAAGATTAAGTCGCGTTTTTATGGCACTTGCCTTCCGGCCAAGTGCCATATACCGATCACTTTTCCGTCAGTCGGTCTGTCGGTCAGTCCGGTGATCGCGAGTTAGGGTACTTCCAGATGTGCTACGACGATGAAACTTGGCAGGCATATTAGGGACCCGACCAAACTAGCTTGGAAATAGTCACTTACCCGATCCGACCACCTTGGGGGGAGTGGAGGGAGGGAGAATCTCGAATATTGACGTTATGTAAAACTTTTGAACGGGGAATCGGATCTTAATGAAACTTGATATTTGGAAAGACCTCGTGTTTCAGATGGTACAGTTCAAATCCGGAAGCGATCCGGTATATCTGGGGGGAATTGGAGGGGGGAACCGGAAATCGTGTGACATGGTCAGGGTGGATGGATCGGGATGAAACTTGGTGGGAAGAACGACCACAATCCCTAGATACATATAGTTGACAATACCGGACCGAATCCGGAAACTGTGGGGGGAGTTGGAGGGAGGGTACCGAAATTCCGATGATCCCGAGTTAAGATGCTTCCAAATGTGCTAGGACGATGAAACTTGGCAGACATATAAGGGACTCACCATTTTAACGTAAGAACAGTCGTTTCTCCGATTTGACCATCGTAGGGGGATTGGAGGAAGGGGGAATCCGGAATCTTTAAGTATGTCGAACTTTTGAACGGGAGATCGGATCTTAATGACACTTTATATTCGAAAAGAACTATGTCTCAGATGTCCGTTTCAAGTGCGGCCAGGATCCGATCAATGTGGGGGAATTTTGTGACACGCTTAGAGTGTAGCGATTGGGATGACATTTGGTGGGAAGAACCAGCATAAGCCCTAGATACAACAGGTACAGAACCGGACCGGATTCGGGCACTCTGGGGGGAGTTGGAGGGGGGGGGCGGAATTCCTATGATCGACATTTAAGGTATTTTCAGATGTGCTATAGGACGATGAAACTTGGCTTGAACATAGAGACTGGATAAGATTGGCCTAGAAACTGTCCTAAACCTAGAAATTGGCCTAGAAAGTACTCATCTTAACCGCAAAGTACAAAAAATACTTTTAAGCAAAATATACATTGTCATGATCCCCATGAGCACATGCTAATTTTTGCCTCAGGGGTTTTGCTTAGGAAGGAATTTCTAGCACCCTTAAAGTGCGCATCTTAACCAAAAAGTCGAAAAATTACTTTTGACCAAACCATATACATTCATGATTCCAAAGGGCCCAGGATCATTTTTGCCTCAAGGGTTTTGATTAGAGATGAATTTCTAGCGCCCTTAAAGTGCGCATCATCACAGCCAAGTGCAAAGATATCATACTTTTTACTGCCTAACGATACATTCTCGTGATTTCCAATGTTCCATGATCCTTCTTATCTCAAGGGTTTTGCTCACAAATGATCACAACAAACCCACGAATTGTCAAATTCCTACTTTCATCCTCCTGCCCAGCCTTGCAAGTACCATATGAGCGTATAGCTCTTGTTAGATAGGAAAACTGAACGATCGTATCGAACATCTTGAAAACCTCGATGAAATGAAATCAATACGATTTGTTATGCCCTTGATAAAAGAGCAAGTGAAAGTTGAAGCATAATGCTTCCCCAGCGACAAACTGAAGGACGCTATCCAATCTACGATATTAAAAAGTGAATCTCAGTTTTCTACCCCCTCCCCCACCCCACGTCGAAGATTGCATAGCCCGTGGCAAAGGTAATTGGAGAAGCTCTTCCAGACACCCCCCCCCCCCCCCCCCAAAAAAAAAGAAGAGAAGAAGTGCATTAATCATACAGATTAAGATCACCTAGGAGATTTCCCAAGACCTGGTAATCAATAAATGCCTTATTTCTAAATAGACAAGCTGCAACCAGAGAGACCCTTATTTGATTTTAGGCCCAGGGAGAGTAAGCGAAACCGGAACATGTTCCAACAAGAAAATTAGGTGTGACTGGGCCGGAAAATTTGTAATTTTTTAGGAAAATCGAATGGCGATCGACGGGGAGAGACCACTACCACCGGTATTAAAGATTATTGCGCATCCAACTGTATGTCTTGTTCTCAACAAGAGACAAGATGTCATGCATCAAATACTCCTGTCGCACTTGAAAACACATTAGGAGGCAAGACTCTTAGAAGTGCTTAAACATTTTTCTTCAAACTCGTAATTTGACACTGCTAATTATTCACAGATGATTTGTTATTCTCATAGAGGGAATTTGGAATCCCGGCGTCGTGGAATCGGGCAAAGAGAGCGACAGGCGACGAGCAAGGGTTTAGAGCAACTATCAACCTGAAGGAAGTGAATGTGCTTGTGAATGTTTGTCAGAGTTTGTAGCAATTGGTGGGAGGATAAGTTACAGGTAGCCTATCAAAAAACAAATAATTTTTATTCTTTGAGCCCAAGCTGACTTTGAAACATTTATTCAAACAATGTTTACAACGGGTACGTCAGCTACGATTCTTCATCAGCGATTTTTCGGCCCTTTTTGGCAAGGGTCCTCGTCAGGCTGTCAATCTTCTGGTTCAACTTCGGGGAAGGAAACAAACCTGTAATAATTATTATTAATAATTATTAATAATAATTAATTTATTTATATTATAATTAAATTATTATATTATAATTAACGGAAGGAAACAAACCTGTAATAATTATTATTAATAATTATTATTAATAATAATTATTACAGGTACAATTATTATTAATAATTATTACAGGTTTGTTTCCTTCCCCGAAGTTGAACCAGAAGATTGACAGCCTGACGAGGACCCTTGCCAAAAAGGGCCGAAATATCGCTGATGAAGAATCGTAGCTGACGTACCCGTTGTAAACATTGTTTGAACAAATATTTTTTTTTTTTTTTTTAGAAAGAGCCTATTCTAATCTAGTATTTAATGACGTAGAGAACTTCCTGCGGAACACTACAGGACATTCAAACCAATTCTAGCCATCCTTTGTTAGTAGTCTCGTACCGTAAATCGTTAATAGTATAACTAGTTGGATGATATTTCGCACTAATCTCTTTTTCTGTTCGTCTTATGTCCCGTTTCAGCTCCGTGCAAATTTGCATGTCAATAAAAACTCTTGATAAAAAGTTAGGAGATATTAGTATGTCACTCAAATGTGTTGCCTCTATGATAGCCTACCCTTCGAGGTTCCGCAACCTCGTGTGTCCCAAATCTCGGAATTCCAGACGTTTTTAGCCTGGCTTAAGTGTTGTCAACCCACCAAAACCAAGTTTACTAAACTCCGAAGAAATTTTCTACTAGATTCCATTAAAACTTAATAATCAAACAATTTTTAGGTCGTTTTCCACCCTACTTACCGTAGTAACTACGCATGACGTCACGCCTTGTTGCTTCTTGGCGAAAAGGCTTGAACGATTTTTGCTTCTACTTAACGATTTTTGTTTCTACTTTCTGTAAAATACCGCGTCATGCGCTAACCACGTTAATCTCGTCACGGGGATCGTAGTTATCACGCTTGCTATACGCTCCCGAGCGTGGTAAGCAAATAGTTGTATTTCGGGAAGGCTGGGAAGTTCAGCGTAGTAACTTTTCAAAAGGTTGTAATGAAAAATAATAATATTTACCAGTTTAAGAAGGGTGGAACACGCTCTTATTCTCCTATGGGAGGAGCCATATGTTTGGCCAAAAAAGCTAAACAGTGTATTTTGCCATCAATTTGATTTTTCCGATTACACTGCACTGTTTTTCCTCGATTCCCTGAGGCGAAATCCCCCTTCGCTTCGCCTCAGGAACCCCATACTGTATTGCTTTAGGGACAAACTGGTACCTAAGCAAACAAACTTCTAAAGCTTATGAAAATCCCCCCCCCCCCCCATCCTCCTTTGAGAATAACCAGCTCAAGATATCCCCGTTTTAAAACATAAGCGAAAAGTCCATAATTACACTCAGGGGGGAGTTGGCATGAAGTCTTGATTAGGATCTGGATTACCGTCACGGAGCGCTATTACCAGGAACGAATTACCCAATACGGCTGGCTTTACCCACAAAATGAGCAGTAGGGGGGATTTAAAGATGATGTTCTCAACGTACGTGGAACTTTTACAGTCGAACATAAATGTATCCCTGCCGATTGGAGGGGAGATAACTCTTTTGAGTATCCTTGTATAATACAGGTTTTTTCTTTGGAAAGGTGGCAGGATACTTAGCCACTCGCAACTTATGTCCCCCCCCCCCCCCTCCTCATATGATCATTGAGAACAAACCGCTCAAGATTCTCCTTTGTAAAACTTAAGTACAAAGTCCATGATTATACTCGGGGGTGGGTGGCACAAAGCCTCGACTAAGATCTCGGAAATGTCACGGAGCGAATTTTCTATGAGCCAATTAACCAATATGATTTATGGTTCGCTTCGTCAACGAAACGAGCAGTCGGCGGGATTTAAAATATGATGTTTTCTGCTCACGTACAACATTTACTACCGCGAAAAAGGGTTACGTGCCGATTGGAGGTGGTGGTGGTGTGGGGGGGGGAGGTAATCTTAAGAGTATCCTTGTATAATAGGCAGTCGTGTATGGGGCTTGGAAAGGCAAGGCAGCAGAATAGCTATCTAATTTAACAATTGTCAAAACAAATAAGCGCCCTAAGCTCGTAATCCCCTCCTTTAGTTTTAAAACAAAGGCAAAAAGTTCATAATTATACTCGAGCGGAAGGGGGGGGGGGCATGAAGTCTTAATTAAGGTCTCGGAAATGTCACGGAGAACCTTTTCCATGAAGCAATTACCCAATATGATTTACGGTTCGCTTCATCCACGACATGAGCTATCGACGGGACATGAAAGATGATATTTTACAGCTCGGGTACAACTTTACTACCACGAACAAGCGTTACGTGCCGATTGGAAGGGGATGAAAGGATACTCTTTTGAGTATCCTTGAACAATGAGCAATGGTATGTGAGGTTTGTAGAGAAAATAAGGCAGAATTGAAAGATTGGACCCTACTCGACGAAAACGGATCAAAGTCAACACTAGCAGAACAGACCAATTCGGAAGCCAGGCTTTGACTAGAAGGTTCAGAAACCGACCAATAGGAAGCGAAATATTTGTAAAAGAGTGAAACCTTCAGAATCTCATTTCTGATTAAAGTTTTCTCCAACACCGTCATTAAACGTTTCAACAAAAGATCGGGAAACGTTTAATAACGTTATAATAACTTACAGGTCCAGAATGGTCAGCAGACGTCGATAATTTATCCTCGAAGTCGAAAATCATAGAGCTATCATGTTTTAGTTCTTTGATTCTTCATTCTTTGATTGCGCCGAATATAAATTATGGATGCATGATTAGTGCTAGTCATTTTACGTGCAATTATAAAATAAATTCAGCAAAATAAAGCAGTGAGATTAATTGGTAAGTATGATACAGGAGTTTTAAGTACTTAGTCAATTTTTAGGAAACTTAGGAGTTGAAGGTGGGTCAAACTAGAGATTTCCAAATTGGTATTTTTGTGTTTCAATGGTTTCGCGCCCGATGTTTTTGGTAGTGCTACTCAAACTATCAAAAAAAGCTCCTTTAGTTTCTGAGAATCCCCCTCCTTCGACAATAAACCCCTCAAGATTTCTAATTTTATAGAACATAAGCGAAGAGTCCATAAAGTACAACGGGGAGGGGGGATGTTGACATGAAGTCTTGATTACGGTCTCGGTAACTGAGAACTTCTTCCCTGAAGCAATTACCCAATATGGTTTATGTTTCGCTTTTTCCACGAAATGGAGCTGTTGACGGGGTATAAAAGATGATGATTCAGCTCACGTGGATTTCACTGACACAAACAAGAGCTACGTGCCAAGGGGTTGACAAATCTCAATGTTGGTATGCGCCAAGTGCTCAGTGCCCAACCAGCACCATTTGCCACGTGTAGGAATACCAAAATCAGCATACACTGTAAAAAGTATCTCCGAGTAAGGATTTAAGTTAATTTTTAAGTTATTATTCTTATCTCCAGGGAGGTAAGATTAATACGGAAGAGAGATGAGATGAATCCCTAGCAAATACTTCAGTTAATCCTTATTCGGAGATATTTTGTACAGTGTACTGGGAAGCATTCATCGATGAATCGCCTAATTTACGTTGCCGGTGCCGGGAAAAGGTTAACACATAGTGCCGGAGAATAGGTAACCCCTCGCTACGTGCCAATACTCTTGACGACTAACTCTTCGTGCCGACGAAGAATCGCCGTGTGCCCGGCGAAGAGACAAAAACGTCACGACACCAAGTGCTGTTGATTGGTTTACAAAGGAATTTAATCAATTTTGAGGGTTCGCTTGGGTGACGTTTCTTGTTCTTCCCAAGGTTCAACGGCGTGTGGCGTGTTTCGGACTTCGTCTTATCAAGAATAAACAATGAGATAGAACTTATGACAAAATTGACAAAAAAATGACAAACCCCGACAAAATTCAGTGGACCTAGAGGTATTTACTCTAGCTTTGAGTTTATGTTGATACCCATTTACTCCTCTGCCGTCTTCACCGTTGCTTATCGCACAAGAATGAAGAAGTACTGAAGGAGGCTAGCAGGACGCGTACTCCGCGCGCCGACCCGCTCTGGAGCGCGTCCATACAACCAATCAGCTCTCACTGCTTAATTTCCTCTTCAGCGACTTAACAGCGATAGCGATATAGCTATTTGTTTGTAGAGGTAACGAAACGTGATGTGGCGCGAAGCTAGTAGCTAGAAGCTAGTAGCCTCCGCTCGTTTGCGTCGGGAGTCGGCCATATTTTACTCGACTCAGCATGTTTGTATGACCGAGATAGGCAGACAGCAGTCCTATCTTGTTATTTGTTCTCGGTCATATAGTATTGCGGGTAACTCTTTTGAGTATCTTTTTGTAACTGGCAATGATTCTTGGAGTTTGCAAACGGAAAGACATCAGAATAGTTAGCTACACGCGCTGCTACAATAACAAACAAAACTCCATAAGCTTATGACCACCCCCCATACTCCCTTTGAGAACAAACCGCTCAAGGTATTTCCCCTATTTGAAAGCATGAGCGAAAGTATTATACTGGGAGGGGGGGGGGGGATGAAATTTTGGTTAAGGTCTCGGAGAACTTTTTCTACCAAGCAATTACCCAATATGGTTTACGGTTCGCTTCATCCACGAAATGAGCTGTCGGAGGAAAGGATGTTCGCAGCTAAAGTGGAACTTTAACTGGCACGTGTAAGGGCATGATTGTCGACTGAGGGGAGGGGGAGAGCCTTCTGAGGATTTGCCTTGTAAAGTGGACAATGTTGCAGGAGGTCTAGACAACGGATAGACGGATGTCGGATAGACAACTCAATGCCGTTTGCTCCCGTTTGTTTTAGTCGCGTCCAGCCAGGGTTGTCAAGTGTGACAATTTTGGTGCTTTTTTACTCTTTTTGCTCTGGATGACACCATGACACCTTTTCTCTAATAAAGACACCTTTTTTTTCATACAAATCGCAGTTTTTTTTAAAGTTGGCAGCTTTCAAAAAAAACACATGGCTGAAAGTCTTTAGATAACATTATTTTTGTTGGTTACTGCTTATGCAAAGAAAACAAACATGTAGCCTAGTCTGTTCATTTGTTCTCTATGTAGTATACCTTGGATGAAAATTGACAGTGCCCGGTGAAAAATTCTTTGAATGTGTAGTTGTATGGTAGTTGCACGAAAAACTTGCATGTATTGATATGTAGTAGTATGGAATACTTTGATTTAACATGCCTCCGACTGGGGTAGTCTCAAGTAGTACTGTTTCTGAAGAAAAAAACGATAGTTTTAAAAAAACGGCTGATTTTCAGAAAATTCGACTGTTTTGACGGAAAATCGACTGATTTTCAGAAAAACCGACTGTTTTCGTGAAAAAAATCGACTGTTTTGACGAAAAATCGCGGCGCTTCGCGCAAACTCAGTTATTTTTTACCGACTGGCCGACAGCATTGGGAGGGGGGAGGCGTCCCCCCCCCCCTAGTCGTGACGCCCCTGGTAGTAACCGATAGCATCCAATCTTGCTATAGTAGCATTCAGTTTGCTAGTAGTAGCATGCAGTGGCAACAGTTACTACTGCATGCTACTTTTTCGTACAACACCCTATGACTAATCCTCGAGATTTTTTCATTGGGTGCTAAACGGGTACGTCAGCTAAATTTATTAGAGCTAAATTTCGGCCCTTCTTGGCAATGGTCCTCTCCAGGCTCAAGCGGCTCAAGCTGAAAAATGAACTTTCCAGCTTAGTTCCTTTTCAGTAAAGCTTGAGCCTGAAAATGACGCTTGCCAAGAAGGGCCGAAATATAACTCTAATGATAATTTTTTAAACCTTGAATGATGATGTTCTCGGTAGCAGTTTCTTTTTACTGCACTGTGCTGACCACTGCAAAAAAAAAAATCCTGAAGTCTAATGTAAATTTTGAAAATGTGGTAGTGTCTTTTTCTTTCTTTTCAGTGCATTTTTCTTCTTTTCTTACCGTTAAGATTTTTCGGTATGTTTAGGCTATTTATACTTGTAATGTCATGTAACTACTGTAATGTGATTATCTTCAATGTAGGTTAGTATATAGGTAGTGGATCCCCCAAAAATATAGCTTCAGGGGTTCTTGTCTCTTGCCATTTGTTTATGTTATGTAGTTTGTGAAGAACGAATAAATCAAATGAAATGAATGAAATGTCGCCTGTCTAGGTGGTGAGAAGATGAGCCAGCGAACCCTATAGCCATAAAAGTTCCAAATTACCTGCAAGGGCTCCGGACATCAGGACGTCATCAATCATACCAGGCGCTTTCAAGCTTGGTTCGGAGGTGGGATCACGGACATCTAAATACTGCGAACCTAAATGAAATAGTCGCAGTTAAAGTTTAACTGAAAAGGGCTGGGATAGGACAATCTAGTTACCCATCACATATTCACTTAAATTGGCTTGAGGACCCGCTGAAAATGCATTACTTGGTTGTTCCGTTATTCACGAATAATCGATTTTTCAATAGTGTAATTTCCATGTGATTTGTGATACCTCTATGCACTTGTATTTTTGTCGCATGCCTTACGCCAGGCCCCCACTATAGTCACACCTGGTAATAGCGCCGGTAATAAGCCCGTTTTCGATCGAATCTGGGAAGAAAAGACGCTGAAAACGTACGATAGTCGAGATGGAAAAATCCATCTCCGCCATTTTGAAACGTATCTTTGGAGTGTCTGGACCAATCACAGACAAGAGTCACTGACTTTAGCTAGTTTTGTTTATCTTTGAGTGATGGTGGTGGTGATATGTCTTGAATTTCCGTGTCCTGGTGTGACCAGGATGAAACGCAAAGAGTGTGTAATAACCGAATTAACGAACCAAATTCCGTACAGATGTGACTGAATGTGGCCCAAGCATTACGAGAAAGATTTATGATTTTTTTTTCAGACATTAAGCAATCTTCACCAATTTCCCCATTGCCAACTGAAAAGCCGCGTTTGTGTTAAGATTAAAATTTCCTGCGTCATAGTAGAATTTACGCTGTGGGGACGGCTGCGGATATTATGAACGTCATAACTAGATCAGATAGTGGAAAATAAAAAATCCCTTTGCAGAATCAAAATAATTCATTGTCTTCAATTAAATGATACAAAAATAAGTTGGCTTTTCAGTTGAACTTTAAAGAGTGATTCAAAACCATCGCTAGTCCCATCAATGGCCAGTCCTTACTCTTATCTATCAGCTTAAAATTCGCCTTATTCCAGTTCAACGCTCCAAGCGGACTCCAAGCTGAAAGTCCACCATTGTCTCATTCTCATTACTTGTGACAAAGAGCTAGCAAAATATATATCTATAAGGCAACGAGCAGAATTTAGCTTTCACTTTCTACTCAGAGACAGTAAAAAATTTCCATTGTTCGCAAGGCAGATAGTTATAGACAGTGAAAGTTTCCGTTGCTCGGAAAACAGTACATTTCAATCAAGCGGTTACCCATCTAAGTACTGACCGAGCCCGACGTTGTGTGACATTACAGGATCTGACGAGACTAGACTGGGTACTTTCAACGTGATATGGCCGACGTGTGGATCTATTTTACTATATCTGTGGACTAGTGCTACACTGTCAGAAGTTTCATAACAGAAACACGAGGATGGGCGGTTTTAACAGACAATGCGTATCAGATAGCACTTCGGATGTTATCTCTTGTGTTTGAAAACGTTACGCATGAAACGTCATGCATAACAAGCTTTGTTAGGAAGAGCCAAAAAAGCATCTAGTGACTTTATTCCTTATCGTCATGATGTCGGAAAACTCAGCAGATACTTTTTGGCGGTTTTTCGGTTCTTGCTGATGGTAATGCTTATTACGCATAACATTTGAAACACAACAGATAACATCCGAAGTGTTATCTGTTACGCATTATCTGTTGAAACCGCGCATCCTCGTGTTCTCTGTTATGAAATATCTGACAGTGTAATGATGAGGCACCGAGGATTTGCTGAAACTATCCGCTTGGAAACGCTGGACTGGAATTTAGAGAGCGAGCGGTCTGATTGGACTGAAAACTTTTCCCCCCAATCCAAGCAAAAATATTCTAAGAGCACTTTGAAAGAGTCCTATGAGAGAAGAACTAGTGACCAATTCTGTCTTTCAAGGAATCTTTCCTCTCTCCCTAGAAACAAAGTTAAAGTTTGAATCTCGGTTTTGCTAAATTTAGTAGTTAAAGCTGTCGACACCACTTCATTCTGATTCGACGAAAAAGAACAGAAGACCTCGATCTCATTGGAGATTTCTGCCTTCGCGGATGCCCTTCACGAAAGACTCAGGGTTGCCAATTGCTTGACTGATAAAGTGTCAAAATTCCTGGGAAAAAGGTGCTTTTTGACACCTCTAGAAAAGGGCGAAGAATATAACAACATTGCGAGGTATGGTATGTTCTGCTTCGAGACTGAACTGTGGGTGGACAAACATTTTGTAATTGTTAAATCACAGTTTCGTAACAGAGTTTAACCGGAAGTAAGCTTTGTAACACTTCAAACTCTTTTTGTGTCTATCAAAGTAAAGTACAGATTTTGGGGGGCGGTAATCGGTAACTTTAGTACCTAAAAAGCTTTGATCTAAAAAAGTGTCTTTTGTATGAAAAGGTGTCGTTTCCAGATAAGAAGTGTCATGGTGTCACCTAGTGGCAAAAAGTGTAAAATTGCACCAAAAGTGGAACACTTGGCAACCTTGTCGATACTCGTTGTACGACCTGGTCCGTTAGAAGTTTGATAACAGATAATATTTTGTATCCTTCTGTTAAACATTCTGAGAATATCTGTTATGACCTCCTTACCTTAAATTACCTCAAATCGCACTTCCAGAGAGAAGTGTTATTTCCGAGAAAAATGTATCGTTGTGAACCTTATAAGTTTATTTTTCACGAAACAATAACATTTAAAATGGTAAAAACATATTTATTATCATAAGGTTTAACGCGTTGATGCGCGAACAAGCGTAACCTGTTATCAAAGTCCTAAAAGCACAGGGAAAGGTGATAGCTTGCGTCCGGAAATAAGTAAGTGAAAACATGCTGAATCGACTCTGCTCAGAATGGAAAACATTAGTCGCGTTTTTTGCGATCGCTTGGAACGAAAGTTGCCGTTTTTTGCGATCGACTGTCGACTGGAGGTGCAGTCGATCCGTTTTTTGTCGCTTGACTGGACATCGACTGGGAACAAAGTCAACAGTCGATCCGATGCACCTTTCTCTTGGAGGTCCAGTCAAACTTGGTGCCAAATTTTGAAAATTGAAACATGTGGACCCAGAAACGTATAATTTACACCTGAGTAAGCGCCAGTAGCTGCAGCAGTTTCAAAGACTACCGAGGGAAGAGTTGTGGGGATGGAAGGGGAGAAGTTTTAGACCGTTTTTCGAAGGCTTGTTCTCACTCCCCTATCAAGCGACAAAAAACGGTCAACTGGATGAACCCGGGAACAAGTTCCAATCGCCAGATGATCTGCCAAAAACGCAACTATTCTGTACTTAGGTGGGTCCTCCACTAAGCGTCGTAACGTGTCTTAATCGGCCATTTTGGCCATCTTCGGCCTATGAGAGTACGCCGGTATGGACGAGCTTACGACGCCTTACGATTGCCAGTGGAGGAGTCGTTTTAGTATATCCTGCTCGCCTATCTTAACTGCGCCCACTGAACCAAGAGCTACTACACTCTCAGCAGCTTGAAAACAATTTAATACATGGATGCGCATCTTTGTGTTGATGTTATGACGGGTGCCAAGAATTTTTTGTTACATTTTAAGTGTTACTTTTTGCGAACATTGTCTATGAGAAAACCTCCAAGCTGGAGTAAGCTCCGCTGAAGGAAGGTTACAGAGAGAACCGCTAAAGTGATGAAAAGAGATTGTCCACCTAGGAAGGTTACAGAGAGAACCGCTAAACTGATAAAAAGAGATTGTCCACTCCACCATGACAACCGGGAAAGACGTCATAGCCCCCCCCCCCCCCCTTACGTACGTCATCCACTTGGGAAAGTACAAATAACCTCGTACCCACGTACGCCCCCATGGAGTTGTTACAAATTGGCCTCATACCAGGTCGGCGCTTCAACCGGATTAGTTTGTTTTTGTTCCTCCTCGCCTCATTATTAGTATCCATGACAAAGAGATAGTACAATAGATCGATAAGCTTTCGCATTTTAAATGGAAGGGTAGGGTAGCTCACGTCTTTAGGGAGGTCCGTCCGCCGTTTTGTTTCTGCTAAAGAAAAATAATTAAGAACATCTTAGCAGATTTTTATTCAAACACTGAAGATGGTGATGATCATTGGGGACACATAACACATGGTAGATCTGAACTGGGATGTGGGATCGGGAAGAATTATAAGCCCACGTTATTTATTTCAATACGAGAAGATGGTGTAACCGCAATAGAAAATGCGGGGGATGGAAATAAATTCAGAGAACGGCCTACCAGCAAACACTACAAGTAGCCGCCAAACAAAGAGCCTACCATCCACAAGATTGTGTTTTACCTTTTATATTTTTGTGTTAATACCCGCGTAGCGTCGAATTAATTACTGATGGGCAAAACAGCCCCAATTTCCAAGGCCCCCCCCCCCTCCCCAACAAAAATTCCACTTTTACCTTTATAATTTACCATTCCCGGTTGGGAGGGGAGTGAGAATGTGACGAGGTAACTATAATGTTGGACTAACAAGACAAAAGGTTTCGACGGGATCCCAAAAATTCAATATTCGATCCAGACAAGCAATCAATCAATCAATCAATTTATTCAATTTGTGATATATATCACATAATAAAATTACACTAGCACAGGACTATTCTTTACAAATATATACGATCACTTCATCCATTCGGTCGCTCGCGGCAATAGCACAGTCTTGTCTTCGTCGAACCCAGTCTTCACAAGACTCCTTGACCATTTTTACTATTAAAATTTGGAAATAGATCAAGGCCAAATAGCTTATCACCTGAGAAAACCAAGTTCAGATATAGATTCAGCATACGTGTGTTTACCCGTATAAGTCATACCTATTTTGACGAAACCGATCGAAACTTCCTGCCCTTCTGCCAATTTTCCAAATAAAAATTTAACTTATAACAAATTTTTCGGTTTCAGCCGGATTCGGGGCGAACTATATGTCCGGGTAAAAGAATGATTGTCATATACGGATTCAGCATCTTTCTAATCCCAACATCGGAAATCTAATTACTCAAGTACAAACACAACTTTTGCTTTTAACAAATTTCCGGTTTGGGCCAAATTCCTGGCGAACTACTTGTCCGGCGAGGAAATGGTTTTCATAATCGTGTACAGCATGTCTTCTTACCCCTTAATTGAATATCTCATTAGCTGTTTAAAAATATTTTGTTTGCCCCTTAATTTGAACCCTCTCCCCCACCCCTAAATGTAGGGCTAGAGATCCCATCTACGAACTCGACCTTTCCCTTGACACGAACGATCCTCACACCAAGTTTCGTCAAAATACCTCAATCCCTTCGAGAGCTATCGTGCTCACAGACGGACAGACAGACGGACAACTTTTGCGATGTCATAGGTATCCCTCCACTTACGTTTTAGGATCTCTACTTTTCGAGATCGAGCTCTGTTTTCGAGAATGTGAGGATTAACGACCAGTTCACTTTCACAAAAAGTCTCTCTTTCGAAGTGCCTACCCCTTTCCTTTCCCAAAATACCAATTTTCCTCAGATAATGGACCAATCCAGTCGCGGTCACTGTCGAAAAACGATAATAGATAACTAGGGACTGTAATTATCCTTTCCATTAAAGACCCTGCTGTTCTAGGGAGTAACCGGGATTATGTCCTGACAGGACAAGCCAATGAGGGTGATTAATGGTTCACAGCCTCTCCCAGCCCCCTTCGTTGTTTTGCTGTATGGACTACTTTGATAATGAACGTAATGGGAGCAATCAAATATGAGATGCAAAAGAAGTAGCGATAGTATTACTTTTTGTAGCGAATTAACAGCGTTTTTATGGCACTTGCCCTTCGGCCAAGTGCCATATAGCGATCGTGATTTCTGTCCGTCCGTCGGTCTATCTGTCTGTCCGGGTTTGGCTAGTTCGGGCAATTCAACATAAGCTAGGACGATGGAACTTGGCAAGCATATCAGGAACCCCAAAATATTATGTTGGAAATAGTCCCTTCCCCGGTCCGAGCATCGTGGGGGGAGTGGAGGGAGGGGGGATCCGGAATCTTGAGGCATTTATAACTTTTGAAAGACGACGCACTTCAAATCCGGACCGGATACGGTGGCTTTGGGGGGGGGGGGGAGCTGGAGGGGGGGATCGGAAATCTTGGGAAACACTTAGAGCGGAGGGATCGTGATGAAACTTGGTGGGAAGAATAAGCACAAGTCCTAGATACAACGCTGACATAACCGCATCAGATTCGGGCACTTTGGGGGAGTTGGGGGGTCCGAAATTCTAGTGATCCCGCGAATTCGGTACTTCCTGATGTTCTAGGACGATGAAACTTGGGAGGCCGATTAGGGACCCGAACAGCCTGACTTAAGAACAGTCCTTCTCCCGATCCAACAATCATGGGGGGAGTGGAGGGATGGGGAGCCCGGATAACTTTTTAACTGGTGATCGGAAACTTGGCAAGTCGGAAGAGCTATCATCTCAGATGTTCCATGTCATGTCCTGATCGGATCCGATACTTGTGTGGGGGGGGATTGGAGGGAGGCACCGGAAATCTCGTGAAACGCTTAGAGTCGAGGGATTACGATGAAACTTGGTGGGAAAAACAAGCTTTAGCCCTACATATGTAATTGACAGAACCAGATCGTATCGGGGCTGTGCGGATCGAGCTGGAGGGTGTTTCCCGGAATTCCGTTGATCGCCAGTTAGGATAGTTCCAGATATTTTAAGGACGATGAAACTTTGCATGGATATTAGTGACTTACGGATGGAATGAATGGCAGGCAAGTTGGACAGTTCCGAGTTTATGCGGGACTGATTTGTTATTTGGCGTCCGGATCGGTTCCGGTCACGGTAGGGGAGGGGGCTGAAGCGGGAACCGGAAATTTGCAGATAGGCTACGTTCCGATTCCAGTCAAACTTGATGGAAGGGAATAGGAGATGTCAGAGATCCGACGTTTATGTTTCCGAGACGTATTCAGCCACAGTGGGGGAGTTGGAAGGGGAGCTCCAGAAATGTTGCTGCTCGCATAGGGGTCAACAAGTGGAGCGATTTGGATGGAACTTAGAATTTAGAGAGATCACATGCCCAAGATTACATATTTTAGGGTTCGAACCGGATCCGACCACGGTAGGGGAGGGGGGTAGAGTTACCGGAAATTCCCCCAAAACACTTAGATTTGAGTGAAACTTGATATGTGGTAAGAGAAAATGCTTCAGATGATCCATTTAAGAGTCCAAACCAGATTCAGCCGCGGTAGGGGGAGTGCATGGGGATAGCCGAAATCGTTTGGCATGTCGAGGGACCAAACGAGTGGATCAATTGGGTTGAAACTTGGAAGGTAGCAATATCATTTGCCCTAGACGATCCGAGGCGATGCAGGAAATGCTCAGACTTGAATGAAACTAGATATCCTATTTCTAAGCCCGAACCGCAATTTTGGATGGCGGGATATTTGTGTGTGGTGTTTTCTTCTACTTTCTTGTACCACCTACTCGTATCAAGTGCCATATGAGCTCGTAGCTCTTGTTTAATTTAGTTTCGTTGATTTGAAACCGAAGGCTTGACGGCTCTGGAAAAAAAATACAAAAAAGACAATATAGAATTTACATAATATGCAGAACCGAAAACGAAACCGAAACCGGAACCGGAAAGTGCTCCCTGTTCGACTTTCCCAGGCAGATAAACCTTTCAAGATTTTTAATTACCAGGAACATTTTTCCTCCAACCTCAGTATCGACCATTCCTATCCCACCAAATTCAACCCCAAACAAATCCCTCTTTAAAACTTTTAGTTCTTCACAAAATGTATAACTGATAGACCTAACATTTTGGAAAATATATATTTCGGTCTAGCTAACGTTATTATTTCGAGCTTTGAAGGAACAGTTCACCAAAAATCCCTGAATTTGGAGATGGACTGTGTCAAACGCTGGGCATACTCAATGTTTGGCGTAGCCTATATGCTTAACACTGGTTACCCCCCCCCCCCTCTAATATACACAAAGAACCCTAGCAGAATAACAACATTAACGTATAACGTGTCTTATGTAGAAATCTAAGATGCTTTATTTTTATCAGAAAACTCTGCAGTATATTTTATATATCCTGCTTCAAATAAACTTTTTAGCAGGCTAAGCAGGTCGCTCAATGGTTGTCGAATAAATGTCAGCCAATTTTCCGAGGTTCATGACGTCCCATCTAGTTAAATGGGAATTTCATTTGTTCCATTTCCAAACCTAACTGATTGTCTCTAGAACGGTTTAAACGCGTTAAACGCGTCCGGCGCCTCGCTGGCAGCTCGGCTCTGTACAAATACATATTAAGCAATATATATTTAATCGAATTTTCCAGCTTTTTTCACGACGTCACATCTACCTCACTAGTATCGGATAATCGGCTGAGGTTTAGTCTAAACCAATGACAGGCAACGTCCGCGAGAATCTAGGATGTTTCTTTTTTGTTTGGTGAAGGAATAAAACCAAACACATAATTTTTAAACCCACTGAAACACTGTCCATGCAAACCGAAGAAATCAAGAGCTCTGGCTCTCTCCTTTCTCTGTAGTTTCCCACGACTTTTGTTTTTGTACTGAACTACATCTCTCTTTCAGGGAGCCGTATACTCTATATGCGTGCTGATTTCTTACCTCTGGGGATAGGAGGAGGGAGGAGGTCCTTACTTCTGCAGGGAACTGAATGATTTAAGGAGAGAAAAATTTGTAGTAAATGAATGTGATCAGGAATGGATGGAGCAAATGCTGAAGAGCGAATGTTTTATAACTATAAGGAATTTGGGTAAATTCCTCAAGTTGTTTGTATGACTCACAGAGAAATTTTTTTGTAGTTTTAAATGATCGTTCTAACTATTTTGTATGTCTTTCTTTGTATTGCCATGGCCCCCGGGCTTTTAGAGTAATAAATATCAAATCATATCATATCATATGACTTAGGTTAAAACACGCCAGTGAACCTCGGGAAGAACGAGAAACGTCACCCGAACGATGATTCAAAGCCTATATCGGTCAATCGCCAGTGTTAGTTCTGTGGTGACGTTTCCTGCTCTTCGCTAGGCACACGGCGTTTCATCACCTGCATGAAGAGTTAGGCATCCAGAGTATTCATTAAGAGGACGAGAAATGTAGGCAATATCTCCCCTCCCCCCTTTGAATCCCATGGGGCCTCAAGAGAATTCTAGATTCAGACAATTAGCTGTTAAGACAACCCTCGCAATTCGAGAGATCAGAGAGCGTGAACGGAATACGAAGAGGGGTCTTAAGGGAAAATCCCTTTAAGCATCTCTTTGAGAAAATTAGTCCGAGGTCAGGAGCCCCCCCGCTACTTAGTTGTGTACGTGCCAGGTCAGGCCAAGTCCGATAAAGAAACAACCTTGGAGGAAAAAATGCTTGCAATATTAATTGCTCTTCGGCCGGGATCTGAACCCAAGAGCCTCGGTCTGCCACAAACCCCTGATTTGTTTTATATTCTATGTCTAACGCTGGGTATATCTAGCATTTAGCATAGCCTATGCCAACCGCTGGATACATATTAGCACCCTAACCCTTACCTACTCTAATACAAATCAATTCTGATCCTCGTTTTTGTTGCATCAGCGCTTCCGCATCGCTGCTGCAGCACTTCTTTGCTTTTGCACAATATGCGTTTTTGGATTCAATTTCTTCTTGGTAGAAGCGGCAGCGCTGCAGCATCTTGCAGGGAAGCACGGACTTGGTCGGTGAGCAAGTCCGTGATTCTTGAGAAGCGCTGCCGTCTTCCTTGGAAGCGCTGCAGTGCAAAAACGGATGTAGAAAGAATCAGTCCGGAATCAGCGGAGAAAAGGACCTGCAGCATGCAACAAAAACGAGGCTCTGATTGGTTGATTTCTGAGCTACATTCAAATCATCAATATTTGACTGGGTTACGGTATCCAACATCTGGCATAGTGTACCCAGCGTTAGGCATACGGTATGCATACGGTAGATATATCCACAACGCTAGATATATCCACCGTTTGGTATAGGGTATCCAAAAATCAAGGCTTTGTCGTTGACTGATATATGTTTTGATTTCAAGATTGTCTTCCCAATCAAATAAAATCTTTATCTGTTTAGTGTCGTTGGGTTGGAAAAAAGTCAAAAAGGAAGTCGGAGTCTGGGAAATGAGAAAGCACGGAACAAGGAAGGATGGAAACTGAGCTCAAAACCTGTCACTTAGTCCCGGAGCTAAAAACCGGGATCGACTAAAACCAGGAAGGGAAGGGAACGCGAGAAAAGCAGGAAGACATACTAAAACCAGGAAGGGCATACTAAAACAAGGAAGGCTGTCGCCAGAATTCGCCGCACCATTCCGCACTCTATTTAGTATTCTTTGAGCGGTCGGCAACTTTTCAAGTTCAAAGTTCACCACCCTTCTTCGTTTTAGTATCCTGGCATGGGTAGGCATTAAGTTCAGCGAGGATTTTTAGTCTCCTACCGTCGGAAAGAGAAATGAAAAGGTGAATTAGAATTTTTATAGTTGCCGATCCCTCACTGAACTTAATGCCAACCCATGTCAGGATACTAAAACGAGGAAGGGATGGTGAACTTTGTACTTGAAAAGTTGCCGACCCCTCAAAGAATACTAAATAGAGGAAGGGAACGGTGCGGCGAATTCTGGCGACAGACTTCCTCGTTTTAGTATGCCTTTCCTGGTTTTAGTATGCCTTCCTGCTTTTCTCACGTTCCCTTCCCTTCCTGGTTTTAGTCGATCCCCTAAAAACCATTGGTGAGTAAAGGAAGATTTAAACAGAAGACAGCTTTTCGTAAGTGTATTAAGAATATACGTTAGAAATACTCAATGTGACTGCTGCATATTACAAGAACAGTGTGCTTGAGATTCTGTATGGCCCAAACTTGGTTGAATAAGTAAGTTTCTTTTCATTTCCATTAATCAATTGCTTGTATATTTGGTGGATGTTGACGGTCAAGTGATTTACAACAGCCAGTGAGAGAGCAGTATGTCTCACTTGTCAATCCGGACACCAGATCTCAAAGGAGGGTTTTCGCGAGATCTCGGAATCACTTTCCGGCGAGCGAAGCGCATCGCGAAAACTGTGGGAAAGCGACTCCTGGAATAACTTTCCACTTTCCCGCTGGACTGATCGCGAAAACGCATGGAAAGCTGACATCGCCGGGAAAATGTTAAATTACAAACTGTTTCGAATAAATATGTTTCACTTAATTAACGGTTCTTGATTCTTGATTCTCGTATAATCCCTCGAAGCCACCCTAAGAACGCTTGCCATTTTTCTTTATTAATTAGTGATACTTGCACTGTTTTTTTTCCACACCTTTGAAATTCCCGCCAAAACATTCAACTTTCCGCGGAGCTTTCCACTATCGTCGTGGAATCACTTTCCAGGAAAGCTGCTTCGGTTTTCGAAGCGCGAAAACCGAAGTAGCGCGAAAACCATTGGAAAGTGATACCGACTTTGCTTTCCAGCTCGCGAAAACCCTCCTAAAATCACAGATGAACCAGATTGCTGCATGGACATAGGGGAGCTTCTCTTGCGATGCTGCGAAGACACAGGGGAGACAACTAGCACGAGTAATGCTAGTTACTCGAACTGGAACCGAATCCGGCTGAAGCGGAAACCAGAAATTCTATTGAAGTAGTAATATGACACTTACCATCATCCCTCTTGACTCTCTTGATGTGAATGTCTTTGTTTCCCGCCCTAGGTCGGGGGAGACAGCTAACAGCACAAACGCAAGCCAACACCGCGATGACCATGACATCTGTTCGAACCATTTCAATCTGGAACGGAAATAACCGTTAGCAGCGAACTGGGCCGGAATCAGGAGGAATCGGAAACCGGAAATTAATAATAGTAGTCCAATATATTATAATATAATACAATAGTCCAATACAGCCATATGAATCGACAAAGTTCGAGTAAAACACTGTCCGTTGTAGATTTTGTTCGGTGTACAGTCGATCGAAGGAAATTCCTGAAAGCACTGACAGAATATTAATATTAGGTGGGAGCAACGAGTCCACCCGTGTAACATCAGTAACGTGTGCCAACTGCGGGAGTACCAAACTATAAAGTAGTGGGCGATATTTTGATTTTTTCGGTGTATCGATATTTTCACTTTCGATATCGACATATTAAAATCGAAAGCTGCTATTCAGGACAGGAATGTTTGCTACCTATAATCTTGCTTCGTTCGGATTTTGATCTATAACAGATGCTGTATTTTAGTGACCCATAAGATGAAGATTAGATCGGGATTGAGTTGAGAAGCCCATGTTTGTATACGAACTTTAAGACTTGAGGTTCTTTCAGTCCTATTTTCAATTGTCATTCTTGGCCTTCTTATCTTCCAAGGGCTCACTGATAATTGCTGAGATATTCTTAACTTATCGACCTTCTCTCTAGACCTTTCTTTCCGGAAAGGAACCAAGAAAGCTCTTTGACCTTGGACAAGAGATAAATTAGTTAGTTTGTTGCTTTCAAGCTCCATGCGCTCACATTGCGATAAGATTTCGCAATTCGCCTTATCCCAGTTCAGCGCTCCAAGTGGACTAGTTTCTGTTAGTCCCCCGTTGTCTCACAATCAACACTTTCACGCACTAAGTGTATGCACTTTGTCATTTTCCAAAAACTAGCGAAGCGATATTTAGCCAAGGTCACGAGAACAGACAAGACAGCAGAGCTTTCCAGGGTGCCAAGGGCCTAAGGCGATTCTGGCCTTCTCAATGTCGCCACTATTGTCTGAAAATTCTGCGATTTGTCATAGATGTTCGCATCGTCGACAAAGCGAGCCATATTCTGCGACCGGTTCTTTACCAGTAAACACTATAATGGAGCAAAAAGCTGAGGCATAAAATTCTGAAGATGATAGCGAGATTTCTTGTTAATAGTTGGTAGAAAGGACCCAGTTTCGTAGGCGCCAGAATGTTCTAGCGGCCAAAGTCACAGGTTCCGTCAGAGAAAAGTGGCAACACTGGTACAGACGGCCAAAATCGCCCTTTCAGTGGGTCAGGATTCCCAGTCGTTTGTCATGACCTAAACACAGAAATTAGCAAACAAGCTGCGGCATATATTTGTGAAGATGGTAAAGCGAGATTTTTCGTTAATAATTGTTAGAAAGGACCCAGTTTCGTAGGAGCCAGAATTTCACGGTTTTTGCGGCCAAAAGTCACTGGTTCCGTCGGAGAAAGGTGGCAACACTATTCAGTCCGCCAGAATCGTCCTTTAGTGGTTCAGGGTGTCCAATCATTTTCCATAGCCTAAACACAAAAATTAGCAAAAAAGCCGAGGCATATAATACTGAAGAGGATAAAGCGAAATTTCTCGTCAACAGTTTGTAAAAAGGACCCTGTTTCGTAGGGACCAGAATGTGCACTGGTTTTTGCTGCCAAAAGTTACAGGTTCCTTCAGAGAAAAGTGGCAAAACTGTCCAGATCATCAGAATCGCCTAAATTAGTGGGTCAGAATGCCCAAGCGTTCGTCATAGCCTAAATGGCGTTGACATTGGCTATACAGACGCTGGGCAAAACAACCTTTAGCATTTGGGTCATCCAAGGTCGTGGATTTGTGATAAAGTTCCTCCTACCCCCGATGCAATATTATCCCGAAATTCATTTTGGTGTGTCTCGCCAACGGCTCATAACAAGCTGTTCCAGTTTATTAGATCCCAGGGCAGTGGGGCGCGCTTCAATCATATCTTTTTTGGACAGCGGATTTTCTGCTGATCGAGAGGAAAGGAAGATATTCATTGCTGCGGAGACGGAGATGAAAATGAGTGGTGGGCAAGCAGCTAAGTGGACAAGAGGGTACATTGGGCTGAAGGTCAAATGATCAGCTTTACAAGGGCTTAAAATCCCAAATGCTAGATCAGGAACTAGAACACGATCTAACCGTGGCATTTGGATATTCCCTCCTTCCGTCTCCAGACCATCGCGACATCCTACCGCCTTTTTACACCCCTGAACCAACCGTAGACACGCAGCAAGCAAGAAAAGTAGCGAAGAAACAATTCCTTAGAGAACCCGATTTCAAGTCTTCTCGGCGTTTTCTAAAATCCTTTGTACCATATTTCGGATCTAATTATAACAAAGCAGTGTTTGACACTTAGTTTATTTTACTTTGCAGTAACCGTTGTTTTATTTATTTTTCAAGCCATTTGTTTTGACGTGCAAGTTTATTTTTGTTCTACAGAAAAATTATGTGAAATATACTTATTGATTGATTGAATGATTGAACTGCAAGAAGAAGTTAATTTAAGAGAAGAACTGAATTCCCTTATTGGGTTAGCCCGCAATTCTCCTTTTTCCAGTTCAAGTCCATCATAGGATTTAGCTCCTATTATTCCCCTAAAAAGCATTACCATCACCAATGTTTAAACTTTGCTAGGATATATATTTAATTACAATTCCCCACGCAGAACAAAAGGTGCGAACTTCCATGTCGACTAGAGTATTACAATACCCTTCAATTTAAAAAGTAAAATCTTCTCTTCTTTGCTCATTAGGTGGATATGTTGTACTATATAGTAGGTATGCTTCTTTGTACGTATGGATCTGTATGTATGGATGTACGTATGGATCTAGACTGTATCGTCGTTTTTGGTATAATAAAGTTTTTAAACCAAAAACTTTATAAAACTTTATTAAAAACTATTGTATGCTTATTTGAAAACTTTTTAACTGTTCCCCTACCTTGGCTTTGTTACTTGCATATAAAATAGTAATATGGAAAAGAAAAATTACAAACTTGATATCAGCTAACAGTCAACTATTTCAGGGTTATCCTGGCACAAAATTATGCAGAAATTCAATTAACTTTCTTTGATTTTGAATGTACTAAAAAGGTCCTTTCTCTTTTGAAGGCATCTGCAGGATCGGACCGCCATCTTCTCCATTGACGGTGCGTTCCTCGTGACAAACTTTTCAAATTTTAAAAAGCAAACCAGGTGTCAGTTGAGTCACTTTCAGCCGTGAATTAGCAAAATATTCAAAAAGTGACAAAAGCGTGAGCGGTTATTACAAGTATTCATAGTAAAAAATGCCTGGTTTGGGCTTTAGTTTTTTCTTCGGCGATCATTCACTGTTAGCAGACGTTCACATAAGCATACCTCTACTGTAGCACATCCTCGCAAGCAGTGCTTTTGCTGTGCTATATATAGTATAGATTCTACACTGTGTTTGCTAATAAAACGATTCTGCCACTACTATACTACTACCCCCAAGAGAGCTGTATTTTTCAAGCAAGTATGAGTTGCGTCTATGGTGGTTAGAATAGCAGAAATTTATCTTGTCGGGTAGTGATACAAAAAAAAACTCCAGACGTTCTGACGTGAATACGTATAACAATATAAAAATTCCATTTCGCCCGACGAACCCCTTGCTCCTCCATATTCTGGCGAGAAAGGCGAATTCAGAACAACAAGAAGAAATGAAGCACGTCCTTGAGGAGGACGACAAACTTAATTACAATAACGAAGGGGAGCTTGTCAGCGGAAACTCCGCTGTCCAAACAAAAGAATAAGAAAACGAGAAGACCAGACAAGGGTCAGGGACGAGCGGAATTTTGCAATTTTTGGATACCACTTCCGGGGGAACTAAGGAGATACAAATAGCATCCAATTTATCAAGATCAGCAAAAGTAAGCTAGGGATGGAGACTGGCTATGAAAACGGCCGTTGCGCAGTTTATCACAGTTAATGTTCTAATACAGTTGACTACTTTAAAGTTTAACTGAAAAGCAAACTTATTTTTGCATCATTCAAGTGAATTCATCGAGTTATTTGGATTCTGCTAAGAGATTTTTGATTTTCCACTATCTGCTCTGGTAGTGGGGTTCAGAATATCTACGGCTGTCCCCACCACGCAAATTCTACTATGACGCGGAATATTCGAATCTGAACACAAACGGGGCTTTTCAGTGGACGGTGATAAGCTTGGTGAAGACTGCTTAGTGCCTGAACAAAAAAAAATCATAAAGCTTTTTCGTTAAGCAGATGACACAGGTAGTACCACAAATCTGACAGGGAAATTCCACTATTTGAAAATTGATTATTCGTGAATAGTGGAGCAACGAAGTAACGCATTTTCATCGGGTCTTCAAGCTTCTTTAAGTAAATAAGTGAGGGGTAACAAGAGTGTCTAATCTCTGCCCTTTTCAGTTAAACTTTAAAGATAAGCTAGGCTTACAGAAAACTACACAAGGCTTCGGCTGTTTCCAGCCTCTTTCCCAGTCCCTTGCCTTGAATGAGAAGCTTGGCAAATGCATAGCCGATCTTTGGACCAATAAGCTGACAGAATGACTGGGAGCCTGATACGTCAAGTAAAGGACACAAACTTCGCAAGCGTTACAATCAGTGTAATGCTAATAGAGACGATAGAATAGGCTTCGTTCTCGGCAACGACAGTGGATAATGAAGAATGGATACAAATACTACTGAAGTACAGAATTCATATCATAAGTACGTGTCCCTTAAAGATTAAGATCACGTACACATTTCCAGGTATCAGCATCAGTTCTTCATACAGACTTATCCAATTATTTTAGAAACGGTAAAAAAAAATCTCTTTATTTATTGGTTCTAATAATTCCTATTTATATGCAAAAAATCTTTTCTTCACTACTGGCAAATTATATGAAAATCTGACAAACTTGTGTCTGAATTGTTGGAAACGATGTGCAAAGTATAAAATTTAGATGAAAATAATTCTATTCCTTGTGCAAAAGTCAGCTTGAACACTTGGCTCGTATTTAATATTAACTTAATTCATTGATACCAAATAATTTCGTTGGTTCCCAAATTAAATCAATGTGGTAGAAATTAATAGAAATGTACACAGAGGAGAGGGAATACTCACTCTCCGGCACTCGGTGTACACTCATTCTTTATTTAATTTAATTTCAAATAAATGCGGCAAAACATTTCATGCGCGAGCTAATTAATTGGCACTTGTCATTAATCTGCAACTAAAACATATATACAATTGTCATACAATAAATACAGTAATTCAGGAAGGGTTGTTATGATGGCACCACCCGGCACCTACCGGTAAAAAACAGTTGATTTTTTTCATGAAAACAGTCGTTTTTTCGGAAAATTGGTCGATTTTTCATCAAAATACTCGGTTTTTCTGAAAAAAAACAGTCGATTTTGATGAAAAATGTCATTTTTGTTGCTGAAAACAGTAGTTTTTTCTGCAGAAAAAGTCGGTAAAAATTACCAGCCAGTCGGTAAATGCCTCGTCCCCCCCCCCCCCCCCCCCAAACATTTTGGCTAGTAACGCTTCTGTCTCCCTGTCGTACTTTTGTTGCTCTGCTGTTGTATCATGTTCGTTTTGGTAGTAGTGTAGTTGCTTACGACTGTTTAATGTGGGGTCGTCCCCTTAGGACAGGTGAAAGCTTTACCGGGCGGCCCCTGTTCACATGTGTTCATTGTGTTTTGCAATAAATTGTCTCTCTCTCAAAAACTAAAAAATAGCGTTGCTCTCACCAAAAAATATGCTCACTCTCAATCCAGCTATTACTTAAAATTGTCTATTTTACTTTTACCAAAAGCTTAAGCCTTTATCTCAAGGAATCGTATTTGTGTTCAAGTTACGATAATTTCTTACTAGCTCCAGACACTTTGTGTGACATTAGCATTCCCAGACTTGCATTTGCAGTACGTGATAGTATTAAGGTGGAAATTTCCGGACAAAAGCAGGATTAAACGCGGCTTGCTGCCCTAACTGGAGTCTGATCAGATAAGCTTACAGCTCTATATATCTCTCGATTCAATCATAAAATAAACAAAGGTCCCTGGGGTTTTTGGCAAATGGGGAAACTCGTGAATAACACATAATGAAAAATCCATCCAAACCGCATGAAGCTACACTTCACCATGTGACAAGAATCCTAATCACAATATTACACCGGTGTGTAATATTGTATAATATTCTATGACATTTTATATAGTTAAGAAGAACAAACTCGTCGAAAAATGAAATATAGGAACTTCATCGGATACTGGAGTAAAAACCGACATGAATCTAGGAGCACTTCCTCGATTTTCGAACTGATCCCTCACCTCCCCCTCGGATCCTACAATAATACCCGCAGTTTCCCGAAAATCCTCCGAGACGAGGGGGCGTCGAGGAAAAGCCCAATCAGTTCCTCTAATTTACTCTCAGCAAGCTCTTTTCTTCCTATTATTGGCTGTACTGCGATGACGTTATTTCCAGAGCATTGGTCGTTCCATGTCCTCACTCCTCAGATATAGTCCCCACATTTTGTATCAAGAGCAGCTGTGACAAACACTCCATTCTAAAAGTGGAGTAGGTGATTGCTTAGGCAAACCGCTGAGCAGGAGATTAAATCCCCGACTACTTCCCACTCGACAAAGATTCCCGAACTCGAAGGGGCTTGAGACTACAACTGAGAGGTATTTGCCGAGCTTTTATCCCCTTGTTTTTTTCTAATCGTGGGTACTTTCATCTTTGAAGTTGCCGGCAGGGCTGTCATAGGTAGCGCGAAAGTGCAATTTTTTGTTTTTTCTCAAAGTAGCACCATAGCACTCTTCGAGCGCTTTTTATCAAAAGTAACAATTTTTTTCAAAAGACACGTTTTTGTTCTGTTCCGACTTCTTTTTGCTTTAAAATCACAAAATTAACTGGAGTAACAGTGTTCTCCATACGCCAATCTAAGTAGTTTGCACATGATGATAAATCAGAATGCTGCAACGCATTTTGTTCACTGAAATAGATTTTTTTTTTTGTCTTTTCCGATTTATTTGGTAACACGAAAAATTTAACGAATGTGGCAACCCTAGTTCCCAGAAGACCCTGTTTCTGTTGATTGGTGGATGTTATATATGAGCTGAGTGCCTATATTCAAACATTGACACATTTAAAGCTATTTTTACATGTTATAGATATTATGGAGTAAACCATTATTTATTTATTATCCCCATCTAGCGGTTGGCGTTAACTTTAGTAGGAGATAATTTGCAAGGTACCATAGCTTCGGTCTCTTAGGGGCCTCCAGCAAGAGGGAACTGCCTCAGTAATAGGCTAGCTTTGATTACTGATAGCTGAGAGCCATATCACTCGCCATCCCTGGCAACATTCCCCTAAGTATCCAATTAAGCCATCGGTTTATCCAGGCGATGTCTTAAGAAATAGTTCCCCAGGACCATCGGGGGAAGCGAGGTAAACTTATTACGGCTCTTCGGTGATTATATTCCCCACCGTAATTACTGCCTTTTGACGTCTATCATCAAAAGCTTCGAGTATTTTCAATACGATTTCAACATCATAAAGTTTGGCGGGGCTTCCCTATTCATCCGTAACAAGCTTACTTGGTATGCCTCAAACTTTCGAAACTACGTAGTCAAATAGTATGCGAGTAGGCAGCCGGTGCAAGTTTGTATATAATTTAAATCGCAAATTAAACACTGCCATCTGGTTTTCTAATTACCGAGAAAGCTAAATGTAGCAAGGGGTCGCCCACTCTCGATTTTAGTGCACAGCAAGTGCTCGTTGCCTGGTCGGTGGTGACGGCTCCGGTTGCCACGTGTAGAACATTAAAAACAATTAGCATGTTTAGAAGAGGGAATAGGCCTAATTTATGGCCGGCAATGCTGGTTTCGGTCGGTGCTGGGAAAGAGCGTAGCTACAGCAGGTGTCGGAGAGTCAGTAGCCCCTCGAAATGTATTAGACATAGATGAAGGTTCAAAAAAGAAACCTGGGATGCATTTCTAGCTTGTTGCGACTGGTTAAACAAAAGGGTGGAATTAAAGCTCACGCTAGCATTTTTTACGATTCTTGATACGTTAGGGGGGGGGGGGGGGGCGATTCGGTATTCCATGCACTGTCGTCGTATGCCTTTAGTAGGTTTCTCGACTGCGTTTTATTTGCGATACTTGTCCGCGGAGTCATTCACCTGACAAGGCTGAATGGAACGGCCTTAAACCGTGACAAGATGCGTATTCTCGCCGTTCCCCGAGGACTCCACTTGAGGAGTCCCCGCGTTTTTGTTTGTCCCGGGGACTCACTCCCCTCACTAGTCCCCACGGACGGGGAATGCTCCGATTATCATCGCCATCATCAAAAAGGACTCCCTTTCAAATTCAGAGGGGAATCAATTTTTGCTGGTGTTGGTGTAATGTAAATTTAATTTAAAAAATCAGAATAAACAAAACCAAAAATAAAGTGGATCCAGACTAATTTTGTCAACTGCATATTTATTTTTAGGACAAAGTCCGTTTTGGGAGCATTCCCCGTGTTCTCGCTGTTTTCCGTCCGTGGAGTCCGAGTGGAGTGACTCCCTCTATCTCGCCGTTCCCTTTGATTCCTCGACGAGTCCTCAGGGAACGGAGAGACCAGCCTAAGGCAGCAACAAGGAGAAAAGACCGAGACAAGGAGGACTTAAATCGAACGCAGCTTGAGACAGGACCGAAAGTTGCTCCGATATCAAGTCATCGTTCACGGGGTCCTGTCCGACAGGGCACTGACGATTCTCAGCTGAGAAGACAAATAAAATGGCATTAAGGGGAAAAGGCAGTTAAATAAAACGGTATTTCGCTGCCAGGACCGAGACAGCGCTAAATCGAACGCAGCTTTAGTAGCGGGAAAGACAAAAACTGTCCTAAGTCACAACAACAAGCGCCGTCTAGTGCGTTCGCTCAATGCGCTCAGTTTTCCACAACACTACCCCTTGTAATTATTATGGCTTTTATATTATTATTAGCTCCCCTGTCGATTACACCCTTCTCCATTCTTTCGTTTGACTTTCAAAGACCTAATCCAAACATTCTGTTTACCTTCTCTTAGTGATCGCATGCCACGGGGTTGTTTGATTTGAACTCGATTGCCGAGTTGCTATTTCGGCTCGAGAAAAAACCCACGCACAACGTCTTCTTTTTCTAGATGGTGGAATTTTCCAGGATTGATTAGCAAAGAATAATAAGACCTAACTGATAATTTTTGTATGTCTTCAGAGGTACCACACTGGTCTTGGTGTTTTATAATTTATTTGTATTTGTAATAAACAGTTGGAGCATTAGATGGAAATTATTATTTTGACCCTTGGCTCCCTAGGCTACTTGCCATACCAGCTGTCCGGGATAATCGGCTGAGATTTAGTCCAGACAGAGTTATTTCAAATCTAGGAAATTTGGTGTTTTTTTTTAATTTGCTCATCGTTTTATGGTGTTTTTAGTGGCTTTGAACATTCATAGAGACGTAGGGATGGTTAGCATTGTGTGTGTGGTAGAAACACCATTTTTTGTGGCCAGCTTTAAGCTCTTTTTCGGCCAAGCCGAGTTTTCAAGCTAAGCAGCGCAAACTTTGCCAAAAGCTTCAAAGTCAGCCGAAAGCTATTTTAAAAACAAGGTCACGGCTTCAACATGTCGTTTTTCATTTTGGAAGACTTGGTACGCAAAAAGGTCTGTTTTGTGTTTCGTATTTTTTCTTGCGCCATAGTAGAGCGGGATGCCAGGGCAGAGTCAACAATGATAGAGTAGGCAAAAAGGTCTGTCCTATATTTCGCGTTTTTTTGTGTTTTCTTTTCTCCCACTTTTAGCAACGGCACAGTTTTCAAATATCTTGCACCCAGCATCCGCTTCGTAGAGCGAGATGCCAGGGTGAAGTCAGAAAGCGCCAACAAGAAAATCGCTAATTTCGCGTGGCAAGTGTTAATATCTTCGAAAACGATATTTCTGAAACATTTTGTCGTGAAAAGATCATTTCTAGTAAGAGTTGTGCTTTAAAAGCAGAGCCTAGGTCTAGCATTCAAATATTTTTTAGTACTGGAACATAAACACTGAAAAGTGCGAAGGGTGCTTTCATATGAATATTCGCATTGCTCGATTAAAAGTTGGATTGAATGCTGTGGAGCCATCAGGAGTAGGCAAGAGCTAGCAATGTTCCAACGTGAGGGTATTTTCTTCACAAGCAATTACCCCCCCCCCCCCCCCGATCGGAAGAGAGCGTGGGAATTCCACTCAATATCAGTATAATGGATTGAAAACTGCGATCATCTTTTCATCTGCTGACAGATTAATATTCCCGAACAGACGTAGGCGGAACAATGGAGGAATTTTCTAAGAAAGTTAATGACTTTCTGTAAATGAGGTTCTCGTGGAAATGATAGAACTGGGCAACAGGACAAGCGGAACGGAACGCTGTTTCGAACTCGTAGGAGTGGAAGCTTTAAAGGACACCTGAATGAAGAGTACCAAGTATCATCCTTATCTGTCTGATTTCCGTTAGCATTGCCTGCAGAAAACCCAATCCAAATACGAAATAGTGTTTCCAAGCTATGATTTTTGCTCCATTTTGCATCTGTCCTTATTTCAGTACCGAATTTTAGAAATGAACAAATGTCTCCAATCAACCCTTCTTCTGGAATATTTTTTAACCAGTTAAGCCCAGACGTATACCTAGAAGAAATTCTAATACGGTCCGGCCAGCGCTGTACAAGATTTGAATGAATTGCGCTTTTTGTCTTGGAGTCTGCATTTGCAAACCTCCAGAAACGAACATCCCTGTTTTGAAATCGTCACGCTCAGGAGAAGAATGCTCTCCGTGGCCATGTCTGTAAATGCAGTCTCCATGGTGTGTTCAAGTATGGTTTCGTTGTTCAGGTGTCCTTTAAGGTCGAATGGGCTCGCTGGTTGGTCGAATGACGAAGATGTACCAGCAGATGCGGTTGACACCAGAAAAGCTTAAGAGGAAAACAATGACGAAGGCGACAAAAATATCCAAAAGTATCATTGAGACCAAAAGACCAAAAGTGTCACTGAATGGTCCAGATCGTTTAGGCATAGTTCTATTTTATACATTATTTTTTACTCCTCAGTTCTGAGGGAAATAAATAAATAAATTGCGGTCCACCCACGCTAGACGCTGTTCAAACGGTCTTCTAAAACCAGTGCCAGAAGAGGATTCTTCTTTTGTCCCCTCCTCTTCTCAGTGACACAAGTGTGGCACTTACTCTTTCAATTTTTACAGAACGTCTATATTATATTATATTCTTAACCTTTTCCTTAATATTTTCACTGTACTTTTTACAACAAATGAAACAATAAAAAACAAAAATTAATGACACGTATTCAAAAAGTTATTAAAACATGGAAAACGATTCAAAACACAACAGCCAAAGAAACAAGACCAAAGGTTTCGATGGGATCCCAAACACTCAGTATTTGATCCAGACAATTGGGTCTTGTCTACGCCAGATCGAGTCTTCGCCAGACTCCTTGAACATTTTTATTATTAAAATTCAGAAATAGATTAAGACCAAAAAGCTAATCATCTGAGAAAACCAAGTTCAGATATGGATTCAGCATGTTTGTGTTTACCCCTATAAGTCATATCTGTTTTGACGAAAACTTCCTGCCTTACTTCTGTGAATTTCTCGGTTTCGGCCGAATTTCGGAACTACCTGCCCGGCAAAAAAAGAAGAAGCTAAAATCGAACTCACCGTATCTTCTTTCCCCTGTATCGAACATCTAATCAACTTCAAATTAAAATTTGACTTAAAACAAATTTTCCGGTTGCAGCCGAATTCCGGGCGAACTATATGTCCGGGTACAAAATGACTGTCATACACGGATTCAGCATCTCTTCTTACCCCTAAATCGGATATCTAATCAACTACAAATACTTTTAACAAATTTCCGGTTTTGGCCGGATTCTGGTCGAACTACTTGCCCGTCGAGAAACTGATTTTCACCATCGTGTTCAGCATTTCTTCCTACCCCTAAACCGAACATATAATTAACTTCAAATAAAACTTTTACTTTTAACAGATTTTCCGGTTTTGGCCGGATTCCGGGCTAACTACTTGTCCGGCGAAAAATGGTTTTCACCATCGTGTTCAGTATGTCTTCTTACCCCGAGATCGAACATCCAATCAACTTCAAAGAAAACTTTTACTTTTAACAAACTTTCCGGTTTTTACCGGATTCCGGGCGAACTACTTGTCCGACAAGAAAATGGTTTCCACCATCGTGTTCAGCATGTCTTCTTACCCCATAATCAACTGTCCCATTAGCTGTTTAAAAATATCTTGCTTGCCCCTTAATTTAAACCCCCTCCCCCACCCCTATTTATAGGGCTACAAAGCCCATCTACGAACTCGACTTTACTCTTGACCCAAACAATCCTCACACCAAGTTTCATCAAAATATCTCATTCCCTTCGAGAGTTATCGTGACAGACGGACAACTTTTTTGATGTCATAGGTATCCCTCCACTTACGTTTTGGGATCCCAAAAACACAACAATGGAACACAGCCCACACCAAGAGGTACCCTTCCGCAATAGGGTACATCTACCAGAGCTGCTGCGAGTCCAGCAAATCCTAGTCCGAGACAAGTCCGAGTCCTTGAAAAAAGTGTCTCGAGACGAGTCCAGAGTCCGAGTCCGTAGCTCTGGCGGACGGACAGCTCCGTGAAAGACGAGTCCGAGTCCTTGAAAAAGGCGTCTCGAGACGAGTCCAGAGTCCGAGTCCACCAGCTCTGACCTCTACTGTGGTGGCAAAACCATCAAAACCACCAAAAAATCAAGACTCAAGCTTCTTACAACAAGAGCAAACACACCCAAACTTCAAAACTTTCAACTAATATCCATAAATTCTTTAACATTCCAGCACTCAGGCGGTTTTCCCCAGAACTTTTCGTCGCCCCAACAAGTAGTTTTTGTGGATCTTCAAACCATCAGCCTGGTAAAAACTATCACCGAACATGAGAAAAGCGACAAATTTTAGCAATAACGCCGGCAGTCCTTTTCAGAATCAAACTGCAAGCTTCTTGTTAATAGGGGATGGAAACAAGAACATTGAACGGTAAGCGGGGGGGGGATAGAGATAGGTGTACTTTACAGCTGGATACTTTTAAAAGGAAATTGAAAAGGGAAAAAAGTTTTTACTTGTAGCGATTAGTAGGCATCATTGCAGTGGGTAATTTCGAAGTAAAACGTGTCCATTACAGAAATGGAATTGCTTTAGGAATGGCTGAGGAATAAAACAAATGTATATAGTATTTTAAAGAAATAGCTTCAGCCGCGCTGTAACATTCCTCAAGGAAAATTTTATCTTGAATAGAATATGGTAGAATAGAAAAGAATTTAATCGAAAAGTAACTTTCCAAGAGAGAACGCGGAATTTGACTTTGTCGTCACGATACAAACAAATTCTCGTATATCGTTGATAATTTATCATAAACAAATTTAAACCAAAGACTAAGGCGCAAAAATCATCGTGACTCGAGTGTGATTGGCCCAAGACATAAGGTCTTTGTACCGAACACCGGGCACGGTACACTCTGGGGCACTAACCACTCCACACCATCTAACTTGCCCTGCATTTGGCATTCAACGGACGACGATCTTCAGTCAGCCAGTGTGCCGATAGCGACTATTTCTTTGTGACTCGTGGAATGTCGGGAGCCAGGAGTCACGGTCAGATCTCACATTTTGTGTAAATATTCAAGTATAACGTTTTAAAAAGTTTGTGTGGAATGTATTACAACCACGGGATTCCGACGCAGAGAGGGATATTGTACAAACTGGTAACGCATTCTTAATCCCCCCCCCCCCCCCCCAATTTTCCATTTCACTGACTGGCAGTCAGTCGACCTACATAAATATTAAGATATGTACAACAGTATAGATAATTAACATGAAATATATTTATAAGCAGTATCATCCAGTATTATATAATATTGAGCGTGTTTCTCCCTGCTTAAAATTGTTACTATTTTCGTTCCAACCTCGTGAACAGTTTCTACGCTGACCCTTCCAATTTTCTCGAAATCGTAACTAATAGTAACTATTGCTTCTATTGCTTACTACGGCAGAGAGCGTAGTAAGCGTGGTAACTACGATCTCTGTGACGCGACTGGTGGGATTAGCGCATGCACGACATTCGGCAGAAGGTAGAAAATGTGACGTCATGCGTAATTATAGTTACTACGGTAAGTAGGGTTGACCCAGAGATGGGCGAATCCGATCACGAAAGGATTCGAATCCGAATCCAGGGCTAGGTACCAATTACGAATCCGAATCCACAATTTCATGATGAGGATTCAAATCCGGAATCGAATCCGGATTCGAATCCGACTTTAAACAAAATCAAATCATGTTCACAGGTTACAATTTAGAAATCAGGTGACAAAGAACACTGATGCCTAAGGCAAATGAGATGGTTAACTGGACGACGTAAACCATGTGTCTAGGTTTTCATGTGTGCGTGTTATAGTATGGGTTTCCTCTCGGCAACCAGGAATGAATTTGGGGCTCATAAGCACAATACATTGAGCACAATTTGTAAAAATTGGGAAAAGATTAGAAACTGGAACGGATTCGTAAGATTCAAGGTTTGGAATCCGAGTCCGAATCCAGTCTGACAAGCAGAAGATCCGAATCCGGATTCGCCACGCGACCATTATGTCCTCATCAGAACTTTCACAAGCTCTCCTGATCTGAAATGACCAACAAAGCTAATAATCGACGCGACTACACGCGAGCGAACGCAAGAGTCTTACGTTCTCAATGTGAAAGCCCTTCACGACTATGACGGCTTGTAGAAAATGTCAAAAGTAAAGCTTACCCTTATCTTGGCTGGTTCCAACTCCAACACAAAACTAATCTCTGCAACAAGTTATCAGCACCCAAGACCTTGATATCCCCGGAAATAAATCGATACACGCCCTGCGCTTTGGCCTCCAGTCTTCAGGTGGGGCAAGAAAAAGCCTTGTGAACTGGAAAGAAAAAGAAGGACGCAATTAGGGGACTTCTTCCATGCTTGGCCTGATTGTGAACAAACCAGGTGCCAGGGAGGGGCGCAACGAGCACAGATTAGCCAAATCAGATAGAAATCCGAGACGAGTTAACGACAGCTCTCGTTGCGATGGAGATGGACGGCTTCTTATGCAACGACACGAAATATTTGGTATCGATTCTCTGGAGGAATACTGGCAGTTGGTTATTGTAGTACCCTGCGCATTCACTTTGTCATCTTTGTTTTACCAGGTTTTATTCATTGACGTTTTTCATGAGTTGTATGAATACAGTCGCTCTTTCTACTAATGTCGGTTTTAAATATTCTACTTGACTCTTACTTCCTTTTCTAAATGTAAGCTATTTGGTTAATCAAATTGATTGATTGATTAAAAAACTAACACTTCACGATGCTACACGAGACGCTTCTCAAGCTCACTTTCTTAGTGAAACATCGTAATTGACGTTCAGACAGTCAATGTTTGTATACAAGGGATAGAGCAGAGCAAAATTACACTAGGGAGTGGCGCCAAGACTTGACAAAATTGAAACACACTCGAATAGCAGCGATACTAGCACCACTGGCGATAGAGAACGTCCCTACTGAACCTCATTCAGTCGTTCACCAGCGCTGGCTCCGATAACTTCATATTCTAAACATAGCAAAGACCGGTATATGGCACTTGGCCGGAAGGCAAGTGCCATAAAAACACATTGCTCAGCGCTTATTATTAAGCCGTGGCATAGGGTAAAAGAAGCTTCCTGAAACAATATACAGTCCTTTTTCGCCTCGAATGCTGCGGTATGGGGGTAAATCAGCTTCTGTGAATACCTCGGCCTACCGACGAAACGTTCCCATGCCAAAACGTTCCTGGCGAACGTACCCGTGGCAAAACATCCAAATGGCGAAACGTCAACAAGATTTTTAATTTCGTCTTGGTTTTCCTTCAGACGCATGACCCGAGGTTAAACAGCTTCAGAGTTTGCATTACAGATGCAGGGTCGTTCCTTATAGCAAGCTTATAGGCACGAAAAAGTAGAGGTGGGACCAGTTGCATCGGTTATGCACCGTTTCCCTTCAAAATATACAGTCAATACGCCTTGCCCTGGGCTCGTAACTGATAAATAGTTAGCTAGTTCTAGGTCGTTTAATTCAACATGCACAGCACAATCGGCATTTTTTTTAACCAAGAAGTTTCTCCGGATGAAACAAGCGGAACCTGATCTGGCTAAAAAAATAGTCAAAGAAGGAGAATGCAAAAACCAGTGTAGTGCCGTTCTGGTGGACAAAAAGGACATGGGAAGTTCGGGACCTTGTTTAGTGAACACCGGACTGATCGGGATAATATTTTTTCTTATATCTATTATATAGTTTCTTATTCCCATGCTTTGGTCTAAAATTAATTCGCTTTGAAAGAATGCAGGTCTAATGTAAATTTTGGTTACTTGTCCATTTTCGCCAGGGATGTTTCCCATGGGGACGGATGGGAACGATAGCCACGGGGACATTTCGTCCCGGGGACGTTTTTTCATGTGCATGTTTTGGGATATAATGTCATGGGGATGTTTTGCCAGGGGACGTTTCGATTGGGGACGTTTCGCCGACAACCCAATAACTCGGTCCCAGGAACACGCGAATAACAGAAAACTTTGGAACAGAGAAAAGTGCCTAGTGGAGCTAAATAAACCGAGGGGTTGCTCGCTTAGAGGGCCAAACTGTACATTATCCCGTGGGGCACTGAGTGGGTCCTCGGCACTGTACTTCAGCCCAAGCTGACTCCGAATAATATTTGACTGCGATAAATAGATTAGTCAGTTGATACTTATTCTAGCGACATGTCGGACCTTATTTTACTCCACTCTCCAGGCCAGAGCAAAATAACACTTCGCCAAGACTTGAGAAAACTGATACACACTCGAATAGCCGCGGCACTAGCACCACTGGCGATAGCGAACGTTCCTACTGAAACTCAATCCGTCGCGCACCAGCGCTGGCTCGAATAGCTTCATATTCTGAGCTGCAGAAGCGTCAGGACTAGGGGGCCCCCGAATGTTGTCGCCCAGTCGGTAAAAAAAAATAGCGCCGCGATTTTTCGTAAAAACAGTCGATTTTTTTCTTGGAAACCAGTCGATTTTTTTTTAAACAGTCCGTTCCTCGCAAAAATATGTCGATTTTTTCTTAAAAATAGTAGTTTTTCTTAAATGATAAAAATCATGCTTCATTAGCATGTAGTAAGTTCCGAGGTAAGTTCATGCATATGAATACTCGTGAATACTTTGAATATCTCCTTTCATTTGTAATTCTGTTCTTCCTCGAAGTGTGTTGCTATCGACGGGTTGCCCACTCTCGATTTTCAGCGTACAGCAGAGAGACCAGCCGGTACCGCTTGCCAAGTGTTAGAACATCAAAATCAGGATATTTCGAAGCGTTTGAGAGAAGAATAGACTCATTAATGGCCGGCACCGTGCCGCATCGGTTATACAGCAGGTGCTAAGGAGTGGGTAACCCCTCGGTTGTTCTGCAAGAGAAGAGCATTCATGCCTGAATTCTTGGCTTTATTGATGAATATAAGGTTTGAAGCCAAGCTGACCATTCATTTCAAATACAATAGAAAAAAAACGAGATTTTTTCGGGGTTTTTTTCTTGATCAGCTAGTGACCCCTCCAAGATGATGTGCGAGGGACAAATAAATTTCGGATATTTCGGTTGCACTTCCAACAAACCGTCCTCAGCGAAAAAAAAACAAAACTAAATCATAAAATAAACGATGCGGAACCAACAGACAATCAGACGACATGTAACTAAAAACCAGAAGAAACGGTGCGGACTGAGCGACATGCAGATAAAAATAAAATAACGAAAGATAAAATGTGCGTGTTAAAAGTGTATATTTACAAATCTGTGATTATTTACAATTCAGAGTTCTGTGTATATTTACAATTTACCATCAGTCTGGGAAAGCGCAGAAGCTTTCACCCAGAAAACGGCCCACTCCAAAAGGGGTAACTAGCGGGGGGTAAGGGGTAACTATCTGATCAAGAAAAAAAAAAAAAACCGAAAATCTCGTTTTTTTCTACTGTATTGGCTTTATTGATAGTGACTCAGAAGAAGTGGAAGATCGGAAGACCTGAAACGTATTCTTCGGATAACGTGCAAGCGTCGGCTCTTACATTCAAACTACGGAACTATTTCCAAGACACACAACTTGCAAGCATCGATGGTTCAGTGGTAGAATGCTCGCCTGCCACGCGGGCGGCCCGGGTTCGATTCCCGGTCGATGCATCCTTTTACTTCACGTGCACCAACCAGACTGAGAGGTAATGAACTATGTTAGCGTCATAATTCTTGTTGTCCTTCATATTATTTTTTTTATGTTGATGCGAACAACACTAACAAGACCAAAGGTTTCGATGGGATCCCAAAAATCTAAGATTTGATTCAAACAATTGGGTTTCAAGTTTCATTTGGTTTTCAAGTTTCATGGTCCTAGCACATCTGGAAGTACCGTACGAGGTACCGTAACTCGAAAAGTGTTACAAAAAGTGTTACAAGTGCAGGGCTTTCTGCTTCCCGTAATAGCACTATCGTCACGGGTGACTTTAACTATGACTTACTTGATCTATCTAATTCTGCTAATTTGAATTTCTTGACTAATTTAGTACAAGGCAGGCATATGAGGGACCCGATCAAACTGACTTCAAAATAAAAAATTTGGGGAGTTGAGGGAGGGGAATCCGGAATATTCAGTCACGCGTAACTTTGGAACGGGTGATCGGATTCGAGTGAAATTTAAGAATTGAACATAGGGCATTTCTCTGGTGATCTTTTTCATATCCGGACCGGATCCGGCAACTATTGGGGGGGGGAACCTGAACCGCTTAGACTGGTGTGATCGGAATCGAACTTTGTTGGAATCACAGACAGATACTCTGGATTAATCATTTACAGAACCGGATTGGCTCTGGGTATTGTGGGTGGAGTTGGAGGGGAGGGGGGACTCGGATTCCAGTGATCGCGAGTTAAGGTACTTCCAGATGTGCTAGGACGATGAAACTTCGCTGGAATATTAGAGATTCAGCAACATTTGCGTAGAAATTACTGCTTCCCAAATCCGATTATTCATTAAAGTACCAATCTTGACCACAAAGCAAGAAAAATACTTTTAAGCAATATATGCATTTCCTGTTGCCCATCAGCCCATTATCATTCTTGCCTCAAGGGTTTTCTTTACAAATGAAGTTCTAGCTCCCTTAGAGTGCGCATCTCAACCGCAAAGTCGAAACTTACTTTTGATCAATCAAAACGTCTTGACCCATGCAAGTGCCATATGAGCTTACAGCTATTGTTCTTTTCATCTCTGAGGGATATTAGGCCTATGAGACTGCTGACTGCGTCATCAGTTCAGACAAAATATATTTCTGGAATGTACTTTTAAAAACCACGATGGGTCGACTACTTCAGTATTTAACCGATACTCAAGAAACAAACCAAAGTTTGCTCCCGGCTATAGCCATTTCTTAAAGTTTAACCGAAAAGGGCTGGGATAGGACAATCTAGTTACCCATCACTTATTCGCTTAAATTGGCTTGAAGACCCGCTGAAAATGCGTTACTTCGTTGTTCCGGTATTCACGAATAATCGATTTTCAAACAGTGGAATTTCCGTGTCATTTGTGGTACCTCTTTGCGCTTGTATCTCTGTTGTATGCCTTGCGAGAAAGATTTATGATTCTTTTTTTGTTCAGGCACTAAGCATTTACCAGTCTCACCACTACCCACAGGAAAGCCTGCGTTTGTGTTGAGACTAAAATTTCCCGCGACATAGTAGAATTTTCGGTGCGGGGACGGCAGTAGATATTCTGAACGTCATAACTGGAGCAGATGGTGGAAACAAAAAAAAATCTTTTGCAGAATCCAAATAATTCAGTGTATTTAGTTAGATGACACAAAAGTAAGTTGGCTTTTCATTTAAACTTTAAAGAAAGTGCAATGATTTAGCAGTTTGTCAGTTTTCGGTTTATCTCTTATTTAATTGGTTTATTTTGTGTGTCAGTTTACGCTGCGATATAACTCTTTGATCTCGCATTTGTTCGAGATTTAATTTGGTGATGTTTATTATTAAAACATTTTATTACTGGATCAAGCCGGACTAACATAGATCTACTATGATAGATCTACTACCTAACTAATCGTTCCATCCGCTTTGGTTTCCTCACTTACCGTGTCATTTTTATCCAGCATGACGGCACTACGCTTATTTTTGCATTTTCCTTGTTTGACTCTCTTTGAGCCGCAGCGGGATTCCGCTTTGTCTGAGGAGCATATTGGTGCTCTTCAGATTGTGCATGTTGCTTTAAATGACCTAGAACTGATCAGTTACGAGTCAATTGCAAGGTATGCTACACTATATATTTTAACTGAAAACAATACATTTATGAAGCACCCGGTCGTATGTCCGATCTTTGCTTATAAGGAATGTTCCCACATCTGTAATGCACACTCTGAAGTTATTTTACCTCTATCATGCCCCTGAAGATCGAGGCGAACTTAAAAATCTATGCTTGGGGACGTTTCGCCGTGGGGACGTTTTGTCACGAGGACGTTTTGACACGGGGACGATTTGTCACGGGGACGTTTTGTCACGGGGACGTTTCATGGGAACTAGCTGATCAAGAAAAAAACCCAAAAATCTCGTTTTTCCTATTTTATTCGTTTGGTCACGGGGACGTTTCGTCGGTAAACCCGACCTTCGAATAAACAAATGAAATGTCGGCATCCACGCGCAGAGCTATACTAGTTTGAGAATGAAGGGGTAGGGACTGCTAGAGCTAAAAATTGGTCGACAAATTTTGTGTCCGGTTTTCGCCGGATTCCTGGTGAACTACTTGTCCGGCAAGAAAAAAACTTTCGCATTCGGATTCAGCATGGTCAACTATCTCAACAGCTTTTAAAAAAATTTGCCACTTAATTTGAAACCCCCTCCCCCACCCCTAAATGTAGGGCTAGAGAGCCCATCTACGAATCTGACCTTACCCTTGACCCAAAGAATCCTCACCCCAAGCTTCATCAAAATATCTCATTCCCTTCGAGAGACGGGACAGACGGACAGACGGACAACTTTTGCGATGTCATAGGTATCCCTCCACTTACGTTTTGGGATCCCAAAAAGCGAGCATTCGAGCAGATGTAACAAATACGCTAAGTCCCAACCAAAGTTGATTTTAGTAATAGACTAGGTAAACGGACTTTCTCAAACGACAAACTAGCAGCCCCGGACATGAGAGAAACTAAGCAGTTAACAGAATCGGGGCCCTTTTTGTTAATTACCGAAAAACAAACTTTCCTTTTATACTTTTAACGTACTTCGACTTCGGAAAACTGACTAGCAGGCGCACAAATCGGGGCAGAAATGAGATGGACAAGTTCGAACTCTAGGCCACTTTGTTACAAATTACAATTTTTACATTTACCACTTCGACTCCTGGTCCTTCCGAGGTTGGGAACCTAGGCAAAAGATCGTCACTGTACACCAGCGGATTCGACTGAATGAAAATGAATGAACAAGCATAACTGCAAATCGTTTTTTAGACACATAAGTAGGCTACTATCCGTATGGATTCAGGACAAGCTGACTGAAAACCATATTTGATGGAGCTAAACGCACAAGTCACCCTCGGGGTCCCGTCAGTACAGCAACACGTCAGTTGACATAAACGTCAGTTCGCCACAGAATTCCGTCAGTACGCCAACATTTTCCGACAGTTCGTCTACACGTCAGTTGACCCCCAAAAATCCGTCAGTTGAGCAACACGTCACTTCAACAACACGTCAGTTCACCAAAACGGCAGTTGATCAGCACGTCGGTTGACCTACACGTCAGTTGAACAACCGTCAGTTCGCCTACTGCCAGTTGACATAAACGTCAGTAGACCTACACGTCAGTTCACCTAATCCTAAAATCCGACAGTTGAGCTACACGTCAGTTCGCCCACCGTCAGTTCGCCTACCGTCACTTCACATATGCGTCAGTTGGTATAAACGTCGGTTGACATAAACGGCAGTTGGCATAAACGTCAGTTGGCATAAACGTCAGTTGGCATAAACGTCAGTTGGCATAAACGTCAGTTGGTATAAACGTCGGTTGACATAAACGTCAGTTGACATAAACGTCAGTTGACATAAACGTCAGTTCGCCTACAAAATCCGTCACCACGCGCAAAGGTTCAGACCAGCCTATTAGTTCGAAGTCGGCTGGGTCACCGAAAGCAATTAAGCAGAGGGAATACACCCAGGGGATTAATAAAAAGAAGCCGACGTTTGCGCAAGCTGAAAGGGTAAAATTAGTTCAGAATCGCCGGGAGCTTGCAATCAGATGCGGCAGGTTAAGTCAAAAAAGAAAGAACAGATGCAAAGTATTCAATCAGTACAAGCTGCTGCGAAGGTTTTGAACAGGGCTAGTCAAACGGAAACTGAAAAATATGAGGTGAACGTATAATTAAACACATATAAGGGCTTAACAACCATCGCAAGGTGAAGGACCAAAATGTACAAGTGATTCTCTATCTTTGCCAAAAGGGTCCCGGAAACAATGAGCGACGAATTACTTTTCTCTTGGCCAATGCTTCCTTTATTATCTTCAAACAAGACCAAAGGTTCCGACGGGATCCCCAAAATTTGATATCTGATCCAGACAACTGGATCTTGTAGATAAATATCCGGCCTTCGCCGAAGTTCTTGAAAATTTGAACTGTTGAAATTTAGAAACAGAGGCTGACCATCTGAGAAAACCAAGTCAGATATGGATTCAGCGTGTGTGTTTACTCCAGTGTTAGGAAATACTTAAATAAAAGTACTAACTTGTACTCTACTTAAGTAAAAAATTTCAGAAGTCCTTAATACTCGTACTTAAGTAAAAAATAGAAGTAATTAATGGTACTTAGGTACGCAAGTACTTTGGTGAAAAGTTCGCTTAGCACGATTTTCAGTACCTTGTTTATCATTTTCGCTGAAACTGAATGGACATTAGGGATCTAGTGATAACATCAGCTGATAACATCTAAATTCGGTTAAAAATTTAAAACTGAAAATTGACGCTCTGTTATATTCCGTTCCGTAAATTTGCGGGAAGTTCCGATGCACCCCCCCCCCTCCCCTTCAAAACATGCAAATATAAACGTTTATTTATGGGCTCTAACGCCTGATCTTGTTTAATTTTTAGAAATGGAGTAGCACCCCCCCCCCCCCGCAACAATCTACTCGATCCGGAACTCACCATTAAGAACAAGACGAAAGGTTTCAGTGAGATCGCAAAGAGAAAATTTGTGTAACTCTTCGTCCACAAAATCGGGTAATATACACTTAAGGTCTTTGCCAGATCGCGTAGCCTAACTGTTTTTTTTTTTTATCTGCACTCAACCCCTCAACCAAATCCCTTAGGCAATCGTTTTTTCTATTGATTGATTGATTAATTTAAAACATAGGCACGTTCTGTACCTCGAAATAAACTATCTAACAAGTTTGGTCAGATGATGTTGGTCTTTCGAAATTTTGTCAGTTTACATCATATTCCGGTCATCACCATTTATTCAGTAAGGCAGATTTCCTACCTGGTAGTTCCCATGAGTAGGAGCTGACAGATTGGTCAGTCTTCTTACTATCCCTACACCGAGGCGCACAACTGGATAAACACGTTATTAGATAATACAAAAGTTCTCGTTTTCTCTGGGTTCCGACGAATACGGCCGAACTATCAACTTGATGGGAAAACTAAGCTAGTGGATAGATTAGATAATGATGTTAATAATAATTTAGCGGATAGGAGGATGGTGTTCCCAAAAATTAAGTCAGAAAATGTAAGTGATAAAACTTTGAATAATAGGTTACAGAAGCAAGTAATAGAGGAAGAGTTAGGTAAATGCAGATCTACTGTTGTTTCAGGAGAAACGGAGGATGGACTTGAATCAATATGTAAAATTATTAGAGAGGTAAGTAAAGGAGAAGAGGCTGACGATAAACATAGGTCCAGAAAACAAGGTAAGGAATTCTTTGATGTAGAATGCGAAGATAAGAGAAGGGAGGTTATAGTTGCTCTATCTAGAAGTAAGGAAAGTACTTCAGTAGATAAAATATTGTTAGAGAAGTACAGGGAGCAACGAAGGGAGTATAAGCAGTTAATAAAAAAGAAAAAATATGAAATTCAGAATCGAAGAATTAAAATTATGGAAGAAGATTATGTTAAGAAGAATAAGAAAGAATTTTGGGATGGAATTAAGGGGTCATTTCGAGGGGGGGGAGTCGGGAACTGGACCGTCGGCAAGATCATGGTCAGAATACCTGGAAAATAAACACTCGAGTGAAGATAATCTACAGACGTTAACGCAGCAATTGAGGGAGAAAACAGAATTTCCTATGAGAGAGGAGGATTACGCACTGACGGATCCTGTTAATCCAGAAGAGGTCTGGGATTCAATGAAGAAGATGAGAGGGGGATCTTCACCGGGTCCAGACGGGATACCCACGATTATTTGGAAACGGGTCAGAACGTATCTACTACCAATGTTGGCACTGCTATTTTCGGGTATACTACGAAAGTGTGTGTGGCCGAAGCAATGGAGTTTGTCAATAATGACACCCCTGTTTAAAAAAGGTAATAAGCAGGAGCATGGGAATTATAGAGGGATACATCTAGGGAATAGTATATTGAAGATATTTTGTAAGATTTTAGATACAAGGTTAAAAAAATGGTTAGATTGTAGGGAGGTTTTAAATCAGGTACAAGCGGGGTTTAGAGAAGGATATGGACCAATGGATAATATTTTCGCACTAAAAGTTTTGATCAATAAGTATACTAAGCCTAGAAACGGAAGGCTGTATGCAGCATTCATAGATCTTAAAGGGGCTTTCGACAATGTAGATAGAGTATTGTTAATGGATAGTTTGCTAAGGATAGGACTACCGGCTACATTTGTGTTGATGTTAGCAGAGATATATAGGTTAACTCGTTTGATAGTTAGAGTGGGGAAAGAATTGTCAAGAATAATAAGTTACAATTTGGGGGTTAAACAAGGATGTATTCTGTCGCCAAAACTGTTCGGAATTTTTATAAATGATGTTGTTGAGTTCATGTTAAAACAAGGAGCACCTACAGTTTCATTAGACTTATCTGTGTTATGTATGCTCCTTTTCGCTGATGATATTGTTTTGGTAAGTGATAGTGGAAATAATTTGCAAGTTTTATTTGATTTGTTAAGGGTGTATTTGGAAGGCAAGAAACTGGAGCTAAACACAGGTAAGACGGTAGTGTTAGTATTTAGAAAAGGAGGGAATTTGAGGTCCGAGGATAAGTTCAAATACGCAGGTAGAGAAATTGAAGTGAAAGAAGAATGGACGTATTTAGGAATAAGGTTTAGAGCCAAAGGTAAGACATTTAGTAAACATATTGAAAAGAGCGTAGAGAAAGGAAGATTGTGTTCAAATTTGATTTTGAGGAGTGAACTGAAGGAAATTAGGAATCTCCGGGCCCATAAAGAAATATTTAGGTCTAAGGTAGTTGGGGTAATGCATTACGGGTCTGAAGTATGGGGTTATGAGAAAATAGATAAAATAGAAGTTTTGCAGTTCGGGTATTTCAAAAGGTGGTTAGGGGTTAGTAAATTTACAAATAATGTAGTGATTAAGGGTGAGTTAGGTCTAAAATCGTTAAGAAATGTAAGATTAGTGAATATGGTTAGACTTTGGGAAAAGATTGTTAGTTTGCCACGTGTTAGAATGATAAAATCAGCATACTTAGAAGCGTTGAAAGATGATTCGTTTAATTCGTGGCCTTATTTGGTAAAAAAGATATTGGATGATTGTGGAATTGGTGAAATGTGGAATAATGGAGTAGGAAATGAGGAAGGAGTTAGCAAGCTAGTACAGGAAATACTTAAGAGCCAGGAAATACAGGTTTGGCACGTCCAAAAGGATCAATCCGAATCCCTGAGGCTTTATGCCACGGTAAGAGAGACATGGGGTGAGAGTATAATGTTTAAAGCGGGTCTTAAGCGGGAGGAATTAAGAATAATTATTGAAATGTTGGCGGACACCCTGCCAATTGGTGCTAGAAGACGTTATATTGGTAATTTTAGGCAGAAATCCGGTCCTTACTTCTGTCCGATGTGTGGATGCGAGAATGAGAGTTTGGTTCACATGGTTTGCGAGTGCGTGGAGCTGAGTGGATGGAGGAAAGAACAGTACGGTGTGAGTGAGTTTGATGAAGAATGGTTAATTAGAGTTGTTAGGAATGAATGTTTTACTACGATTAAGAGATTGGGGCGATTCCTGAGGACAGCGATGGAACATAGAAGCAGATTTTTGGATTAGGGAAATAACAAAGAAATACTGAAAATGGTTATTAGAGAAGAGAAAGATTAAGATTAAGGAGGAGCTTTTTCTCTTTTTTGTGTTCTTATTTTGTTTTGTGCGTTTTCCTCTAGTATGTGATATTTTTTGTGATTTCTTGTTGCCATGGCCCTCGGGCTGCTTAGCAATTAATAAATCTATCTATCTATCTATAGATGTCTTGCAAAGATGTATATTCAAATAAGGCATAAAACTGATACGTCAGCTACGTATTTGACTAAGCTAAACTAAGGCAAGTATGATTCGCACTCACCGAAGTACGTCAGCCACGATGCTTTGGCAGCGATATTTCGTGTGAGTTTCGTGTAGGAATACCTATGACATCGCAAAAATGTCCGTCTGTCCGTCTGTACGTCCGTCCATCTGTGAACACGATAACTCTCGAAGGGAATGAGATATTTTGATGAAACTTGGTTTGAGGGTTCATTGGGTCAAGGGTAAGGTCAAGTTGAACCAGAGGATTGACAGCCTGACGAGGACCCTTGCCAAAAAGGGCCGAAATATCGCTGATGAAGAATCGTAGCTGACGTACCCGATTGTCTGAATCAAATATTAGATTTTTGGGATCCCATTGACACCTTTGGTCTTTTTTCTGATATACAGCAACATTATATTGATTCTGTGGGCCAATTTTCTCCCCAAAGACAGCTATTATTCCAATAAGTCCGAAAAATGATTTTTTTTGGTGGAAAAAAAAATTCCTCGAGCCCAAGCTGACTTTGAAAAATATATTCAAATAATGCATACAACGGGTATGTCAGCTACGATGCTTTAGCAGCGATATTTCGGCCCTTCTTGGCAAGGGTCCTCGTCAGGCTGTCAATCTTCATCGCTGCTAAAGCATCGTAGCTGACGTACCCGTTGTATGCAGTGTTTAAAAAAAAATTGGAAAATGAATATTTTCTACTTAAATACAAACAAGTTTTAACAAAGACTGAACCAGACTGTTTTAAAACTTTATGCCGCAGGCAAAAATTTCGAAAGTCAAAGTCTTTCATGGTACGCAAACTGAAAGTAGCAACAATAATTAATAATGATGTATAAAATGGCTTCCCGACGGAACGTCCCCATGACAAAACGTCCCCTGGCGAAACGTCCCCGTGTCAAAACTCAAAACGCATCGATTTTTAAGTTCGCCTCGGTCTTCAGGTGCATGATCGACGTAAAATAACTTCAGAGTTTGCATTACAGATGCGGGAACATTCTTTATAAGCAGGAAAGATCGGAGCACCGGTTGCTTCATCAATGTACTGTTTTCAGTTGGACTGGTTTGATCCTTTAATAAAATCTTTTAATAATTAATACCACCAAATTAAATGTCGAACAAAAGCGAGATCAATGAGTTATATCGAAGCGTAAACTAACACAAAACATAAACCAATTAAATACAAGATAAAACGAAAACTGACAAACTACTAAATCTTTGCGCTTTCTTTAAGAAATGGCTATAGCCGGGTGCAACACTTTCCGAGTGTTGAGTAGGCCTATTGGGACTTCCTTGAGTAGGCCTTATCGATTAAATGCTGAAGTAGTCAACCCATCGTGGTTTTGAAAAGTTTATGTTCCGAAAACATATTTTGCCTGAACGGATGATGCAGTCACTAATCTCATAGGCCTAGCTATCCCTCAGCGATGAAACAAAACATCTGTAGCCGGTCGACGTTTTCATCGGGGACGTTTTGTCATGGGGACGTTTTGTCACGGGGACATTTTGAATGGGTACGTGTTTTCGACAGCCCGTATAAAACTGATGAATATTCTGGCAACAGACCTGCAAGAAGGATCGCCTTGTCAGGTGCAGTGTTGGGAAATACTTAAGTAAAAGTACTCAAGTAATTAGTTAAGTAAAAAATTCGAGTATTTATCCTCTACTTAAGTAAAAAACTTCAGAAGTACTTGATACTCGTACTTAAGTAAAAAAAAGAAGTACTTAAGGGTACTTAAGTAATCAAGTACTTTCATAACGGTGAAAAGTTCGATTATCACAATTTTCAGTACCATGTTTATCATTTTCGCTGATACTGAATGGACATTAGGGATCTAGTGATTCTTTCTATGAGCCTGCAGTGGTGGTTTGAAGAATAGCTAACCAGAGACGTTACTAGCCAAAATGTTTGGGGGGGGGGGGGGGGGGACGAGACATTTACCGACTGGCTGGTAATTTTTACCGACTTCTTCTGCAGAAAAAACGACGGTTTTCAACAACAAAAATTAAAATTATGAAAAAAATCGACTGATTTACAGAAAAATCGACTAAATTTTCAGAAAAACAGACTATTATGACGAAAAATCAACCAATTTTCAGAAAAACCAACTGTTTTCGTGAAAAAATCAACTGTTTTGACGAAAAATCGCGGCGCTGTGCGCCGACTCGTTTTTTTTTTACCGACTGGCCGATAGCATTGGGGGGGGGGGGGGGGGTGACGCCCCCTCCCCCTTCCCCACATGTGCCGCCCCTGGTCACTACGGATAATGCGAGGGGTTAGTGCCTTCTACAAATCGCAAGAAAGACAAAAGTTCTGCTGGGCACAACATAGGCCAAAAATGTCTGGAAGTCCGGGGTGTTGTACACCCGAAATTCTGGATGTCTGGAAGGTGCCATAGAGGCAACACGTTCGAGAGACCAAAACAAATATTCAAAGGTGTGGGAGAAAAAGGGAGAGTGACTGAGAAGCAAAACAAATTTGAACGGGACATCCAGGAAACGTTGCAGAGTGGCAAAATTAGCTATCATCATTACCATGAAAATCCGGACTCGACTGTGCGGTAGCCCATATATCAAGAACTAGATCAAGAACACTAGCAGATTTTAGGAAGGAGATACTGTGTGTAAGCAGGGACCCATACATTTCCTGTAATGACTGGCCATTCAGGGGGCTTGTCATTTCCTATGCATCTACGTTGCTATGTTGCCCGAGCCTCGCCTAGTTTCCAAAAATTCCGCTTGGGTCGAATCGGCGTTCTTGCTCAGATAGACAAAATGTGTTGGGAGTATTCAGCATGCCACCAGGTACCTAAGCTAGGACAAAAGATCCAGGATACTCTTCCATTACAGAAAAACATTCCTAGTTCAGCACAACAGCTGCGAAAAATTTTGTCTATGTAGATAGTCGGGTATTTTATCCCCGTGGGTATTTCACGAACTATCTGACGCTCGGTCAAGAGCGCATCAGAAATCTCTTATTGACAAGCCCCCTGAATGGCGAGTCATTACAGGAAATTTATGGGTCCCTGGTGTAAGTGCCCAGGGAAGCAAATGAATGAAATAAACATGTTTTGTCAGACGTCGACTGGTGTACACTCAGTCACAACGAGTGAATAAACCCTCGAAGTACTCTTAACTGCCAAAAAACGAGAAGAAATATAATTTTCCTAGAACTCAAACGTCATTCCGCTTTCCATCGCAATTTTCCAGGAAAGCTCAATGAAGCATACGAACCGGTTGCGGGGCAACGATAGCGGAGGGGGGGGGAGAGGGGCTGATAAAAGCAAACCGGGAATCAATTGACTTGGACCTTTCACTGCGCCGCCTTTCATGTCTGATATATCTCTAGGCAGATTTCTTTGTTATTATTTCCCAAATATTTGAAGCGCTCTTACGACTTTCGCGCTATTTACTGTTTTAAGCCTATCTCCAGGCCCGTTCGCGGAAGAATTTAGAGAACAGGTATATCTGACGACTAAGCTTCTCGCAAACAATCGTTGGATGCATGATGCGCATTGAAAATATCGAAACAAGGAGAGTGTGAACGTCAGTAGAATGTACCGTATATACCTCGGGTAAACGGGTTTAAGAATACATGGAGCGGGTATAGAGAAGTGGGTCGCAATGTTGCATTGGCATAACAGGTGTGGCAGGTTCTTTAAGTGTACTGGTCTTGTTCATTATTGTCTGGTTACAACATAAATTTGAAAAAAAAATTACCTACCTTTCTAAAACAAGACCAAAAGTTTCGATGGGATCCCAAAATCCAATATTTGATCTAGACAATTGAGTCTTGTCTTCGCCAGACTCCTTGGACATTTTTAATATCAAAATTCAGAAACAGATTAAGGCCAAATAGCTAATCATCTGTGAAAACCAAGTTCAGATGTGGATTCAGCATGTGTGTTTACCCCTATAAGTCATATCTATTTTGACGAAAACTCCTGCCTTACTTCTGCCAATTTTCCGGTTTCGACTGGATCCCGGAACTACTTGTCCGGTGAAAAAATAAAGTTAATAAACGAATTCAGCGTATCTTCTTTCCCCAATATCGAACATCTAATCAACTTCAAATAAAAATTTAACTTATAACAATTTTCCGGTTCCATCCGGATTCCGGGCGAACTATATGTCCGGGTAAAAAATTATTGTCATATACGGATTCAGCATCCCTTCTAACCCCTAATTCGGATTTCTAATCAACTACGAATAAAACTTTTACTTTTAACAAAGTTTCCTGTTTTGGCCGGATTCCGGATGAACTACTTGTCCGGGTAGAAAATTATTTTCACGCAAGTGTTCAGCAAGTCTTCTTACCCCATAATCGACTATCACATTAGCTGTTTCAAAATATTTTGTTTGACCCTTGATTTGGACCCCCTCCCCCACCCCTAAATGTAGGGCTATAAAGCCAATCTACGAACCTGACCTGTCCGATGACCCAAAGAATCCTCACACCAAGTTTCATCAAAATATCTCATTCCCTTCGAGAGTTATCGTGCTTACAGACGGACGGACAGACGGACGGACGGACAAGTTTTGCGATGTCATAGGCACTTACGTTTGGGATCCCAAAAAAGCAAGAATGCAGCTTAGACAGATGGCAGCTGCATACTTCTGCCTAGGTGCCCCGTCCAGCCCCTCCCCCTTCCGGGGCTCAACAGAGCAGCAACAGCAAGCGTCCAAAATGAAATCTCAGCTCCAACTTCAGGTCCAGCAACCCCTTAGAAAACTCCGCAACTAGGATACTTACAATTGCTAGAAACTTCATTTATTACCTTAATATCGTTTTCCCACAATTTAACCAAGGAGTGTTCAGTTTTCAAATATTTTGCTTCCAGCCTTCGCGTCGGAGAGAGGGAGCTGGATAGAGTCGACAAGCGCTGACAAGACAATCGCTAATTTCTCGTGGAAAGGAATGATATTTTTGGAAACGATATTTCTGAGCCATTTCATCACGAAAAGATCATTTCTAGTAAGAGTTGTGCTTTAAATAATAATAATAATAATAATAATTTATCTATTACCCACTGCACAAGAACAATGTGAAGATAGTGGAGTAAATAAGAGAAAGAAACAAAATAAACAAGACCAAAGGTTCAGATGGGATCCCAAAAATCTAATATTTGATCCAGACAATTGGGTCTTGTCTTTGCCAGATCCAGACTTCGCCAGGCTAATCATCAGATATACCTCTATAAGCCATATCTATTTTGACGATATTGACCTAAACTTTCTGCTTTACTTCTGCCAAATTTCCGCTTTTGGCCGAATTCCGAGCGAACTAACTGTCCAGCAAAAAAAGAAAACTCAGAAACGAATTCAGCGTATATCCTTATCTCTATAAATTTCTTTATTTATTCTAATCAACTTCAAATAAAACTTTTACTTTTAACAAACTTTCCGGGTTGGCCGGATTCCGGGCGAACTACATGTTCAATGACAAAATGGTTTTCACCATCGTGTTAAGCATGTCTTCTTACCTCATAACCGAACATCTAATCAACTTCAAATATAACTTTTACTTTTGATAAGCTTTCCGGTTTTGGCCGGATTCCGGGCGAACTACTTGCTAGATGACAAAATGATTTTCACCATCGTGTTCAGCATGTCTTCTTACCCCTAAATCGAACATCTAATCAACTTCAAATAAACTTTTACTTTTAACCAACTTTACGTTTTTTGCCGGATTCCGGACGAACTACTTGTCTGGTGAGAAAATGCTTTTCACCAGCGTGTTCAGCATGTCTTCTTACCCCATAGTCGACTATCACATTAGCTGTTTAAAAAGATTTTGTTTGCCCCTTAATTTTGGTGTGTTCTCACACCAATTTTCATCAAAATATCTCATTCCCTTCGAGAGTATCGTGCTTACAGACGGACGGACAGACGAACTTTTGCGATGTCATAGGTATCCTCCACTTACGTTTTTTTTGTAGTATTATACGTTGGGCCAATTTGTTTGCATTTATTTCATTTTATACTCTCCGATCTTGGAGGTCAATTAAATATTTGAATTTGAACAAAATAGACAACAAAAATCAACAGAACAAACGGATGAGCCCGTGATATGGAGTAAGCCGTTGATTTGCTTGTGCCGATAAATTATCATGAAGCTCCTGGAATTCTGCAGTAAGTAAGTAAGTAAGTAATTTATTTATGACCCGCCATTTTGAAAAGGCGGAGTAAATGACAAAAGTAAAGAAAATAAACAAAACACATATATACACACAGAAAAAGACACTTAATTTTTAATCTTCGGTCAGGAAGCAGTGGACGACATCGTGTGCTGGTTGGGCCTTGTTGTCCATGAGTTTTGAAAGTGATGACGAAACATCCAAAAGGGTAACACTTGCGTCTTGAATTTTGAATTTCTCCGTCAATGTATGGTTATGACATAATTTCGACAGTTGCATCAGGAGCTTTCTATTTTCGGATTATTCACCGAATTCGATAAGATAGAGGCAAACAAAAGGATGAAGTGTTTCCAAGACCTCATAATAACTGATGATTCACCTTAAATTACCTTAAATTGCAGCTTGGAGCAAACTAAGGATTTCTCCTGTAGACTTCGCTCCGTAGTTGACTCTGGTTTGTTGGTACGTATGATGGTTTGTTTTGTGGTGAACTTGTAACATTAATACTGGTATCAACGGCATCCCATTTCAGCTTCCACTCGATGTCAGCCCACTCCTCATCAAACAGAAATATTGTTTTAACAAGTCGTTTCTTCTGGCTACAGACTGAAGAGGACCCTTGCCAAGAAGGGCCGAACTATCCCTGGAACAAATCTCAGCTGACCTTCAAATATGATTCGCAGTTTCGTAGTTCAGACTGAAGGAGTAGGCCTACTCCTGATTTACCCGTGACCTAAGCTACCCCTCATTACCCGCTGCCAACCACGTGTTGGATTTGTCCTTTAATAATATGAGTCAGAAACACACGCAACACTATTTGACGATGCAAAACGGATACATCAGCTACATTTCATTAGAGCTATATTTGGGCCCTTCTTGGCAAGGGTCCTCTCCAGGCTCAAGCTGGATAATGAACTTGTGGAAAAATGGATTCTTCCTTAAATACCTGATTTTGTGAACTTCTTCTCTGAAAATTGGTTGGGGTTAAAGCTGGTGCTGTGATTTCATTATGGACACGGCTGCTCTTTTTGCTGTTCGATTGGGAGTTTGTCCAGAATGAAATCACAGCACCAGCTTTAACTCCAACAAATTTTCAGAGAAGAAGTTCACAAAATCTATATTAAAGAATCTTTATTGTTTTTCCACAAGTTCATTTGCCAGCTTGAGCGGCTAGAGCCTGAAAAGGACCCTTGCCAAGAAAGGCCGAACTATAGCTCTAATAAAGTGTAGCTGACATGGCCTATCTGTTTTACACCGTCAAATATGATTCGCAGGCAGCTTGGCTGAAGGAATATCTATCACATCACTATTTTATTGAAGTTATAAATTAAATTAAATGCTCTATTCTGTGACAACCAACGCTAAATAAGGGGCGGGGGCGCACCTTTGTACATGTTTCATGGAAAATAAACGCGCGTTTATAATCATCTGAGCCATATCTAGGCCTTCTGAAGTTCTTGAGATATTTAAAATTTTATTTCGTGATTACAACATCCTTTTTAATTTTGTATTTATAATCTATTATTTTGTCTTAAAATTACGGATTATTTGACTAAAAACAGTAAATGTCGGGATCTGAACTGTACGCGAATATCATTTCTATCTTTTCCTTTATTTCTCAAATTTAGGCGGAATAAAGGCGTTAATTATAATAAAAAATAAAAGCCTGCATATCCACGTGTCTACGTGACCATTCTCTTGTACCTTCTATCCTTCGCTTAGCACACTTTCGACATATTAAGGGTGTTCCTTCACTACCCAGATTTTTTTTAAATCTGAACTTTTTTCTTTCTTTGTTTCAAAGTTAGGCCTTATCTCAGCTGTTCTTTGCCTTGTCTCTTGCTTGACAACTCGTCAATTTCTGATCAAATCTGAAAACACGCACTTTTCTTCTCTTCTTTTTTTCATTTCTATGTCTCTAGTTTCTCTAATTCTCACTTTTTACTTCCTCCAAATCCGCTGAATCCCATCAGGGCCGCCATGTCGTCATTTCCTTGTGAGCTTTCTCCTTCATCCGTTTTTCTCTTTTTCCTTCTTTCTTTAGCCAAGTCCCTCTGTCTCGTATCATCATCTCTGATTTCCGCGATTCTCGAGTCCAAATCATATTCTTTCGATTTTTCTTCTTTTTTACGTTTCAGCATCTCAAAACGATTCTTCACTTGGTCCAGGGATGACCGCTCCACTCGCATAGACATACCGAGGTTTTTCTGATCTGCGGACGAAACTCAATTAGCCTACTGCAAACGTCAACTGAAGGGCTTAAAGGACCCCTCTTACTTGTCACTGCTTTCAAATCCACAGTGACGACGTACATCACATCAGTGTGAACCACTTTATTTATTTATTTCGCTTTTCAACGCTAGCCGAGATTTTCCAGGGTTGCAAGACACTAACTTTTGTTTTGTCTTAAGATGTCACTAGAAAGACGTTGCCGAACTTGATTTCTCTCAGATTTCTGTGCTTTCGCTCTCTTCAAGCATTTAACCACGAGCCGTTTGTTTTAAATTTTTCGCGAGAAAAACAAAAATTCAGGCGCGAATCCCGGCCAGAGTTGGCAAGCGCTAACACGAGAATCCCTAATTTCACGAGGAAAGTTTAAGTAATTCTGAAAAACAATATTTTCCGGCCATTCAATCGTGCTTTAACACCACGAACACCCCACCCCCTTCACAACCGCCTTCTCGCATACTAGCATTACTAGCCTACCTTATCCTTCTCTCGAAGTAGGGCTGTTAAAGGACACCTGAATGAAGAGTACCAAGTATCATCTCTATCTGTATGACTTCCGTTAACATTGCCTGCAGAAAACCCAATCCAAATACGAAATAGTGTTTCCAAGCTATGATTTTTGCTCCATTCTGCATCTGTCCTTATTTCAGTACCGAACAATTTTAGAAATCAACAAATGTCTCCAATCAACCCTTCTTCTGGAATATGTTTTTACCAGTTGAGCCCAAATGTATTTCTAGAAGAAATTCTAATACGATCCGGCCAGCGCTGTACAAGATTTGAATGAATTGCGCTTTTTGTCTTGGAATCTGCATGTGCAAAAAATCCATAAACGAACATCCCTATTTTGAAAACGTTACGCTGAGGAGAAGAATGCTCTTCGTGGCCGTCTGTAAATGCATTCTCCATGGTTTGTTGAAGTATGGTTTGATTGTTCAGGTGTCCTTTAAAGAGTTTGGAAAAGTTTAAACTTTCAGATGCAATCTGGACCTACTGCTGGAGTAAGCGTGCATGATATTAGACATCCAACTGTGCATTACATAGCAAAGAATTCCGAGCAAGAAAAAAAGAGAAAGAAGGAAACCATTCAAGATTGTTCGGAAGGACGAACCAAGTACATGTTCATATCTGACTAGACAATATACTATTACTTGCTAATTATTAACTGATAATTAATTACGCTCATGGAAGGAAATTCCGATTAATAAGTATAATAAATAGTAAGATAAAATCAAATAAAACAAAACGTTTGTTTTATTTTGCTAACTCCACTTATACACATCCTTGTGGAACCGTGATTTGCAAGCTTGCAGTCGTACTGTAAAAAGTTTCTCCGAGTAAGGATTAAAGTTAACTGCAGTGTTTGCTACTGTGATTAGTCATATCTCCACTGAGGTAAGATTAATCCGAATTAGAGATAAGATTGTCTTTTTACAGACAAGAATAATCCCAGTAGCAAATACTGCAAGATTTTTTTTTTCCAGTGTAGTGCCAGTAGCAAATACTGCAGCTAACTTTAATCCTTACTCGGATATGCTTTTCACAGTGTAGACTAGGTTCAGGTCGTTTGCTAGTATATGGATCTGAGTGAACGGAGGAAAGAACAGTACGGTGTGGGTGAATTTAATGAAGAGTGGTTAACCAGAGTGGTTCAGAATGAGTGTTTTGCCACTATCAAGAGATTGGGGGATTCCTGAGGATAGCGATGGAACATAAGAGCAAATTTTTGGAATAGGGAAATACCATAAATGTATCATTAGAGTAGAGAAATATTACGGAGATTTTTATTGTTGTTTTTGTGTTTTTTGTGTTTGAGATTTTAGTGTGATTATTTGTTGCCATGACCCTCGGGCAGCTCAGCAATCAATAAATCTACATTTACTGTCATCGTGCATGACATTCCAGTGGAAGGTCTAAGTTTATGTATAGTTGGTTCAAAGCAGAAATGGCATATTTCTAGGCGGTCTTTCTAATTATTTCTATCAATTAGCAGTCAGTAACAATTCATAGAACACCATTAAAACTTTCCACATGAAGTTCCAAAAAAAGTTCTGGAGCCAAACTAGTTCAGAAGGGCGACTGGTAGTAATTTGAATTAAAAGCACGGCAAACAAACTTCCAAAAGTTTGGAAGAACTCGTAGAAAAGACTTCGAGTTAGCTCAGCAAATATTTACTTTCGTCTGATTTCCGGAAAACAATATTTATATATCATCTCGATCGAAGGCAAAACGTTTGCGAAGTTTAGTTGTTCAGCTTATGCATCGGACAAGGTTTTAACTGTTCGAAATGTTGAACTCAATCAAGAATATTCAAGCAGAAGTTAGACCTGATAGTATTCTGTGATCTTCCTTCTCAATAAAAAGTGCCATAACCAGTTCGCCTATTTTCGATTTTCCGTTCACAGTTGTCTTCATGCTTTTGCTATCTTGAACAAGAGCTACGAGCTCATATGGTAGGTGGTGGCACAAGAAAGTAGATGAGAACGTCACAAAATAGCCCGCCATCCAAAAATGCGGTTCGGATCTTGACACGATATCTAGTTTCACTCAAGTTTGAGCATTTCTGACATCGCCTCGGATCATCAAGGACAAATGATTTTTTACCTACCAAGTTTCCAAGTTCAAGTTCCAAGTTTTACCTTCCAAGTCACTCGAATCTGAGCGTTTTTTGGGAACCTTCGGTATCCCCCCCCCCCCGTGGTCGGATCCGGTTCAAACTCTAAAGGGCATCTGATCTCGAAGTCTTTTCTACGAGTTCTTCCAAATTCATTCAAGTCACCCCACTTGTTTGACCCCTACGCGAGCCATAACATTTCCGGATTTCCGGGACTCCCCTTCGAACACCCCCACTGTGGCTGAAAACGACTCGGAAACATAAAGGTCGCACCTGTGACTTCTTCTCTACCCGTCCACAAGCTTGACAGGAACCGGAGCATAGCCTATCTGCAAATTTCCTGCTCCCGGTCCACATCAATTCACATCAAATATTCACATCAAAATAACAAATCAAGGCCGCATAAACTCGTTACTGTCCAACTTGCATCCCATTCTGTCCATCCGTCTGGTTTTTGTGCATGTAAAAGTTTCCGGACCTCCCCTCCCCCCAACCGTGGCCGCATGTAGTTCGGACGCATGTTTACTTGTCCAGGTCATCAGTTCTTATCACCCATAAAGTTTCATTCGAATCCGACAACCCGTTCGGAACTTACGGATGTCACTGATTTCCAGATTTCCCTTCCCTCAACTCCCCCAAAGATGGTCAGATCCAGGAACACAAGTTTTCCTAGGGCATTGTATTGGGTCCTTAAATCACTAATATGCCTGCAAAGTGTCATCGTCCTTAGAACATATAGAACTATCCTAGCTGGCGTTCACCGGATTTCCGGGAAACATACTCCAACTCCCCTCACAGAGCCCGATACGATCCGGTTCTGTAAATTACGTATCTAGGGTTAGGGCTTGTTCTTGCCACCAAATTCCATCCATTCCCTCGACTCTATGATTTTCACGAGATTTTCTGGTGCCCCCCTCCAACCCTTCACCCCCCCCCCCCCCCCAAAAGTACTGAATCCGATCATGACTTGGCTTGTAAAGTTTCCTTCCATTGCGATCACCTGTTCAGAAGTAATTCATACCACTAGACTACCGGGTTCCCCATCCCACCACTCCCCCCATGATGGGTCTTATCGGGAAAACGACTATTCTCGAGTCTTTCTGTTCGGTTCCATGATATGCCTTCCAAGTTTCATCGTCCTAACACATCAGGAAGTACCAAACTCTCGGGATCATCAAAATTCCAGACCCCCCCCCCCCCCCCCAACTACCCCTCAGTGCCCGAATGTGGTCCGATTATGTCAACGATGTATCTAGGACTTGTGCTTGTTCTTCCCGATCCCTCCACTCTAAGCGTTTCCCAGGATTTCCGTTTCCTCCTTCACCACCCCCCCCCCCCCCCCCAAAGAAAGAAAAAGATATACCGGATCCGGTCCGGATTTGAAGTGGGTCGTCTGAGACATGGGGTCTTTCCAAAATCAAGTTTCATTAAGATCCGATCACCCGTTCAAAAGCTATAAACACCTCAAGATTCTGGATTCCTATATCGGGGAAGTGCACCAACTTAATCTTTTACGGTCCTGATACGCCTGTCAAAGTTTCATCGTCCTAGCGTATGTGGAAGTGCCCGAACTAGCAAAACCCGGACCAAACGACAGACAGACCGACGGACAGACATAAACTGCGATCACTATTTTCTGCCTTTTCAAATTACATAGCTTAATACTCCTTGAGCCCAAGAAACAGAACTTCAAGAAAAAACAAATTTAACCAAAATGTGAAAAAAACCTCACCTGCCAGCACCCAATCCCTTCCAACCTCCTTCTCGCATATTAGCCTACCTTACTTAGTACGGCTGAAGCTTTACGAAAAAGCTGGAAGTGTAGGGCTTAATAGCTGGACTTTGTAAGCTGGAGTTTGCCCAAATTTTCGCCCCTAACCGACAGAAAATGGGACAGTCTGGCCATCATTTATATCACTATCCGCTTCTAGCACAGGCGATTTAAGCTGAGATACATCCCGCCCTTCACCACTGTTTACGTTTTGCACCGACGACTTTTTAGAGACTGTTCGGCCGTACCGAGTTTGCCAGTCAAACCGCGCAAACTTTGCCGAAAGCTGGGAAGTTTATGTTTTCCTTCTTTCTCGTTTCTTGTTTCCCTTGGTTTTTATCTTTTTTTTATATTTAAAGTTGAAACCGTAGATTATTTTTGTAGATTATCTTTATATGAGCTATTCAGTTAGTTCATTCTGTTTCTTTTTTATTAATATCGGTTAGCGCCCTGCCCTAGCCAAGCACTCCTTTTGTGCTTTCATGGCAGGAATATTATGTTAGTTTTGTATTTTAGTTTCTTCAAATATAGCCAAATGATACTCAACTTAAAGTCAGCAGGTTTCTCTTTAAAAAATAAGGGCATGAGAAGCTTCAAAATTTTATTTTTATTTGTAAGACTTGGCATGCCAACAGGTCAATCTTGTGTTTCGGACTTGGTTTTCCCACTTTTTAACCAAGGAGCGCGCAGTTTTCAAATAAGTTCAATCTCCACCTCGCAGAGCGGGAAGTCGGGACTGAATCGACAAGAGCCAACACACAAATCGCAAATACCACGGGGCAAGTACTGGTATAAGTGGTGTATACTGGAAAAATATATGTACCATTTCACCATAAAACATCATTTCTAGCAACAGTTGTGCTTTGAAGCCCTTCGTACAACCAGAATAGGTACCACATCGTAAGCCGACAAAGTAAACCGCCAGCACAATGGCTGAGGAAACTGAGCAATGTCGTTCAGCAATTTTTCTACCCACTTCTGTCAACCTTTCAAACCCGTCTGTTTTGTTCGACTGAGATTCCAAGAATGGTAAAGAGATGGCACTTACGTTTTTTACCGTTGATATGATCCAAGAAATTGATGGAATCCTTCACTACACAGTCACATGCATTACAGTAGTACCTAAAAATATAATCTAGTTAAAAAAAATAAATGAGACGTGGTTTCATTCGGTTTAAGGAATGCCCGTGTTGTTAGACTGTCGAAGTTCGACAACATTTCAAGTTTGACTGAAAAGCCAGCGTCTTTTTCAATTTTATTTTATTTTGACTATTAGGCTACATTTATTATTTAATTTTTGTTCGTAATCAGCTTGCGTGCAGTAGAGGTATGCTTATTTGGATGCTTATTCAGGTCTTTTCAGTAGCCAAGTCAGCTAACTGGTAGTTGACTTTTGTCGCAGCAAGTGCATGAAAATTGCACTGTTCAAAGTCAACTAACGTTCAAATAAGCATATCTACCTCTACTGCAGTAAAGTTCAGGACAGCTTCTCAACAAGACCAGGTTCCTCCCAATTAGAAAGCGCATTTGAAGGAAGCGCATTTTTAACGCGCAATAGGACAAAAACCGAACACCAGAAAGAGGAAAAACCAGAGACAGACCGGAGTCCAGCGAACGCAGCTATTGCTATATGTCTGTGTGAAGAGCCCCAGAACTAGCAGCCTGGCAAGTTTGTTTATTGACATCAGGCAATTAGGTGCAATTGCTGATTCTGATTTCTGAGATTATTCAGAGCAACCACAAGTCTGACAGATCGTCCACCAAATAAAAAAAAACATTATTCGGGTTGGTAAATTGTGGGTCGAGTCGTCTCACAAATGGGCAACTCCATCGTTACCTACGTAACGTTTTGTACGCTTAGAAAGGCTGTAGCGTCATCGATTCTCAACTTGGAGGACTCGTTTTTACTCTATGTCAAAGGTCTTGCCTTATTCTTTCCTATGTCAAGTGTTCCACCGATCTCCTTTGAACGGTTTGTGTGCACGGCTCCAAAAACCACGCGTTTCCAACGTAACAAAAAACGGAAGTGACTTTTTGGTAGTGTGTACATAGTCTTAATTTTTAGCGAATCTGTAAGGTCTGTCGTACTGTTTTTGTTTTGTCAGTTAACAACAGTCATAGGACTACAAGGCAGAAATTTGGAACGAGAGCCCTACGCATCGTTTCTACGATTTTTTTTCCTCTGTTACTGACGTAACAGATTTTCGTTACCAACGTTACTCGTACGAATTGTCACCAGAATCTTGAGCCAAACGGTTTTATTTGTAAAAGAAAGGTGAAAGATCATTAACAATCGGACTCTACATAATTGTTTGAAGCACGGGTGCTACTACCAGCGATAGGGGGGGGGGGGGGGGTAGACTTTTTACTATGTTTCGTCTAGGATTAAAAAGAATGTCACTCCCCGAGGCGTAACTAGCCAAAATGTTGGGGGGGGGGGGGGCAAGGTATTTACTGACTAACTGGTCATTTTTACCAACTGTTTTTGCAGAAAAACAACTGTTTTAAAAAAACGACTGTTTTTGCGAAAAATCGAAAGGTTTTAAGAAAAGCTGTTTTTTACGAAAAATAGACTAAGAAAAATCGGCTGTTTTTACGAAAAATCGCAGCGCTTCGAGCTGACTCGTTTATTTTTACCGACCGACATTGGGGGGGGGGGGCTACCCCGCCTCCCCCCATACTTGACGCCCCTAGCCCTCCCCCCATCATCCAATCAACTGATATGTAATATTTTCTTATTAAGACCACTTTACATTAGTCAGGATGATCGATATTACGATTAACAGCTTGCCAGATTTGCAGACATTTTCAGGGTTACTGACGTAACAGTGGACTGTTACGTCAGTAACGCAAATTTTGTTGCGTTTGTAACGTGTTTTATTGGCTTCAGGTACGAAATTAAACTTTTGTTTTTTGTTTACTGGAATAACCACTAAAATTGCTATTTGCTCACGTTCTTACATTTTCTTAACTTGCTTGGACTCAGTTGTAGACAAACGTTATGCCACTTTTTCGTTACAAACGTAACATTAGATGGCTTACCGTGCAGCACTGATAAAATCCAATCCGTCAAGGGTAGCGACTCTGAATGAACTCAATTTCCTTCAGGGCTAGAGGGTCTTTAAGTATGGTAAATAAAGAGGAGTAGGGGTTATGCCCAGGTAGATTCTCATAGCCCCGAAAATGATCGTAAAATCTGGCAATCCTTGAAACTGATCAGCTTAAGATTTGGACAGCGGAAAAAATTAGAAAGGATGCTCCAATTTTGATACTTAGAACATATTCTGAAAGCCCAGGGTATGGTCTATAAGAAAAACCTAAAAATGTTCCACCAGCTTTTATTTGAAAATTTGACCCTCGGTAGACCATCTCATGGAGTTGCCCAAATCTATTTCTGTGACAAACATTCAAAAATGCTTGAGACACAAATATGCCGTGGAAAACATCTACAGTAGAAAGGTAAGCTTGGCATCTAGCTGCTAGGAAAAACTGCAATTAACAGAACTGCTTAGGTGGAACACAAAAGACTAAACAGTCTACTACATTCTGAGGTAGGCTATACTGAATGCTAGACAATAAACAAGGGTTGGGGTATACCTAACTTTAAGTGTTACCCGAAGGCTGACACACCCTTCATGACCCCCCCCCCCTTACCCACAATAGATTCATCATATCAAAGTCCAATTTCCGTGGGTCGGAGGGTGATTCGGCATTTAGGTAACCAAATCCAATGTTGGGCATGAATACTGATTTAGACGCAGGTTCACCGTTCGGATATGTTTTTGGATATTCTCCCGAGCCCGTACCATGTTGTCAAAAATGATACAGGTTACAGGTATGTACACACCACACCGGGTCTACCACGAATATTGATCACTGTGTGTTAAGTGCAGGCCTAATTTCTTCTACAGTTCGTGTTGACAAAGATCACAGTGACATTGGCCATCTTCCAATTTCTTTGACACTTTCTATGCCTACAGTTCCTCACACTAATGCCCCAAATAAGAAACAATGGTTCGAAAAAACAAATTGGGAAAAGGCGAACTGAGAAGTGCCTGTACCATACCATCTTCTGCAATTCAGTACCCCTTGCCCGAATAAGAAACTTGATCTGAATTTTTATTATCTAAAAATAATTTCGTGTTTAAAGCAAGCTGGCTCTGGCAGTGCCCCTTGACCGAAGTGGTATTAATACTCGGGAACCAATGTGGACAACCTCTAAAAAACAAAGCGAAGTTTTGGCTTCGAATTTGGGTAGCGTGTGGTAGACCAGTTTCGGGAAAGGTTTTTGATAAAAAGCACTCAACAAAGATTGCTTGCAAAAAGCATCCCAGGAAAAACCGTCTTAGTGGGAAGATTTTTCCAAAGAATAAAAAAGATTGCAAAAATGTTTCGGATAGTCCAAAGTTTGATGAGGATAATACTCAGTGTAGTATTTCTTCGTCTCGATGGCTGTCACACTACTCCCAAATTTTCCCGAGATTAAATCATTCTGTGCAATCGATGTATAGTAAGTTGTATGGTAAGTTTTACTTCCATCAATCAATGAGAGCGCATTTTACAGAGAAAACCCGTTCGGCTTGCGAATATTCTACGTCAAACTTCCCAACGAAATGGGCAAGTTCACCTTTGTTCGCTAGATATTTCTAAGGCGTTCGATAGCATTGTTCATAGGCAAGCTACCATAGATTTATTTTTTTTAAAAAGAAGGGTTGGGTATCGGAGACGGAAATGAAAAAGCTTATAATAAATGCCACTGCAAAAGGGATTCCCTTTGATGGAAGGGCATACTTTGACGCAGGAAGCGCGAAGAGGTAAAACAAATTTTGTGTTGTTAATGTCTCCAGGACAAAACCCCCTTTTTGGTTTGGTTGCAAGCAAAAAAAAAAAAAAAATTATGAGGGATAATATTTTTATAAATAATAGGCTACGTTTTAAATGAAAGAAAAATTTTAAGGAAAGGAGATTTTAAGGAGGGAAAAAGTAAAGGTTTTAAAAATGAAAATGGTAAAATGAGAAATAAGGGTTAAAAGAGAAAATAAGAAAGAATATTAAAAATGTAGAGATAGAGGAAAGTGTAGGTGACGCTAAATATATAGGTCGGTCATTGAAAAAAAAAAAAAATATGAGATGTTAGGACCATTGGCGTCACCGAGGGAAAGTGGAAACGTAGTCACCTGGCCAAATCATATTGGACAGGAAGAACCGAAAAGATACTACGTGGCAATTAAAAAAAAAAAAAATAATAATTAAAAAAAAATAGGCAAGCTTTGGTAGCGTTCCAGCAACTTATTATTAGTTACGATCGTTACTATTCTTGTTATTATTGCCGTTCCCGAGCCCGCCGTAATAAGTAAATTGGCTCCTCCCACTTATTATTTTCGTTCCACGACTGTTACGATCGTTACAATTTACTTATGATGGTCGCGAGCGTCATAAGTGATAATAACTATCGGCTCTGCAGGAACTCCCGTAAGAGTGATGACGTTTGTCCGCGTTGTTATTATTTTCGTTCCAGAGAGCGTGGTAACCACAACAATACGGCGCTCGCCCCTCCTCTTATCATCGTAACTTGTAATAACTTCACTGGAACGCTACCTTTGTATTCACTTTCTGTAAACGGTGTTAATTATTCTATTACTTTTGTCCGGAGATATAAGTAAACCCGGCTGGCGGCTGGGAAACCCTGGTCATTTACCCGCAACATTAAAGGACACGTCGTACTTACAATAGCAATTCAGTATACGTCAGTATTATTTCCATCCATTCACGTTCCCGAGATCCTTTTCTTCATTAGTGTATCATATCCTACCTCCTCTACCAGGGCGTCAAGTATGCCCCCCCCCCCAGTGTTGTCGGTCAGTCGGTTAGAAGATATCCGAGTCGGTGCGAAGCGCCACGATTTACAGCCAATTTTTCGTCAAAACAGTCGGTTTTTCTTAAAATCGGTCGGTTTTCGTCAAAACAGTGTTTTTTCTTTCTTAAAAACGGTCGGTAAAAATGACCAGCCAGTCGGTAAATACCTTGCCCCCCCCCCCCCCAAAAAAAAAAAACATTTTGGCTAGTAACGCCTCTGTCCTCTTTAGCATTACAGCAATTATCACGTTTGTCATGTTTGGTCTCTTTTTGTGACGTATCATGCGCCCGGTCATAGTTTCCAAGAAGCATATTCGTCCAAATACCGGTTGTACAAATTGCCATCCATGTCAAAGGACATGGAAAGAGGCTAAAAAAAGCCGAAGACTTGTATAATTCTTTGTAAGTAGTAAAGTAGTCAACTTCCTTGGAACATCTTAGCAGAAACATTATGTAGGGCGAGGCGTCCTTTAACTAAAAAATTAAAGAAATTAAAAAGACAACAAAATATAGAATTCTGTAATAATTACCCTCCAGACTGAGACTGCGGTGTGCTTTTCGTAACAACAACACTCTTTCCCAACTTGGAATCTAGATCGACTTTGTAGTCTCTTCTTTTCAGGAGTTCTCGCTTGATCGGTGGTCCTTTCCTTTTCTTCTCCAATCCATCTTCTTCATCAGAAGATTCATCTTCATTGAACATTTCCTTTGCTTTTTTCTCATATTCATCTCTGTCCCAAGTACGCCGGAATCCGGGTGGGTTGGCCTGTGATGCAAAAAAGAACGAATAACATTTACTAACTAACATTTACTAATTTACTTACTTTTCATTTACTAACGGAACAGATTGTCCCTAGAACGGTTTATAAGTGTAAATGCGTCCGGCGCCTCGCTGGCCGCTCGGCTCTATATATACAGATACAACTGCAACATTAAAGCGGACCACAAAAAATGGTGTTTCTACTACACACACAATGATAAGCATCCCTACTGACACTATGAATGTTCAAACCACAAAAAAAATGGTCAAACAATCAGCAAATCAGAAAAAACACAAAAAATTTCATAGGTTTGAATAACTCGGTCTGGACCAAATCTCAGCCGATTGTCCGGGAAAGCCGTTCTGGCGCGTAGGGAGCCAAGGATGAATAATAATTTCCATCTAATGCTCCAACTGTTTATTACAAATACAAATACAAATAATTGTCTCCCCTCCCTCTTCGCCCCCGACAACCACTCACGGACTAGGGGCCACTCCCGGAAACTGTCCAGAAGGTCCAACACCTCTCGTGTTCGCCAGCACTTCTTCAGTAACCGAGCTGTCCCTTTATGGAACAGCTTGTCCAAACCAACTGTCACCAGCGAAACACCCGAAGGTTTCAAAAAGCGACTCGACGAGGACTGGCGCGGGCAGCCTTGGAAAAAGGACTGGTGCACCCCTGAAGCAGCAACCAGAACATAGAACCATCATCATCCGCAAGCTACTCATCGGGATACAACATCCTTATTGCTTGCAAGTGCAATTTAAGGTAATTTAAGGTAATGACGTCATGAAAACGTCACAGACCGTAGATAATCGGCTAAAGTTTAGTCAATACCCCCAAAACTGAATATTTATTGGACTTCTTGATCGAGACAGTCGAATCTTGTCAAATTCTGGTCTTCGCCAGACCCCTCAAACATTTGATATTTATTCATAATCAACCGCTTGACTATGTATAAATAGATGTTACCATTTTGGTGTTTTTTGTCAACTTATGGCCAACACCAAGTTCACACATGAATTCAGCACGTTATATTTACTCCAATATCTCATCTAATCGACTTCAGAAAAGTCCAAGACTAAGACCTAAAAGACCTTATCGGTACACATGGCGCACGCAACCAGCCTGCACTCTCCCTCCGACATCCATAGACTAAAACAAAGAGTAATGTGAATTTTGTTACCAACGCGAATGCATTCTGACTTTTTGGCCCAGTAAATGCCGGCTGGGACTTCTACTTTTCTGTTTATCTTTAGTATGTTCGACAGCTGCAACAGTCTGTCTCCTCACCCTATATCCACTATATCATTAGGTTTTAAAACCTCATGCTAAATTTGCAGTTTTGGCCGGATTCCGGGCGAACTACTTGTCTGGCAACAAAATGAAGCTCAAAAAGGGATTCAGCATGTCTCGTTACCCCTAAATCGAACCTCTAATCAACTTCAGATTAAACTTTTACTTTTGACAGATTTTCCGTTTTTTCCTGGATTCCGGGTGAACTACTAGTCCGGCGAGAAAATAATTTTCATATTCGAATTCAGCATGTCTCCTTACCCATAAATCCACTATCATATTAGCTTTTAAAAATCCCACCCCTAAATATAGGGGTACAGAGACCATCTTCGAACTTCATTCATACTTTGACCCAAAGAGTCTTCATGCCAAATTTGAACAAAATATCTCCACCCCTTTGAGAGTTACTGTGCTAACAAACAAACTGACAGATGGGCAGATGGACAGACAGTAAGACAACTTTTAAGAAATCATAGGTATACGGTCCAGTACGTTTTGGAATCCCAAAAAGTAACAGGTTCTGAATTCAGAATTCAGAAAACAGTGCCACACAAGATAAAACAAGAGAAAAATAAAAGGTATTTTTGGCTGCACTGCAGGTTCATTCGGGCTTTGTGGCAGTCAGATGTACTGACTACAAGTGTGAATAAGAGTGTTCTACATGGTTTGTTTATGTAGTTTAGTTTATAAAAGTTGGTTTATATAATACAGAGTATTATTCTTATCACTATTTACTTTATTTCAATGCTTTCTGAAATCACAGCCAAATCACTAATTTGTGCATGCATATTGCGAGCTTACTGTAAGCTGAGATAAGCTACTTTGCATCTGCTTTGCATATCATGCACCTGAATTTAGGCTTTTGGGATACTCTAACCTAATTCAGTAAGCATAGTTTACAGGACTTGGCGCTTCCAACAGAATATAACTTATTTACATTGCCTCTCAAATTATTTGTTGAGTCATTTGGAGACTATAGTAAATTTTTAATGGAAAGTGCTGAGTTTTACAGATTTCGAACCGCATATAGGGGAAGCCAAGCCAGGACTACAACAGATATTACCCAGCAATCCACTGCATAGTTTTGAAAAAGCTAGCATAGCCAGAGCATAGCATGGTGGAATGGCAGAAAATTCAAAATTATTAAAAGCATGAATGTGAATATTCCTTCCGATCGATAACAAACTGCACAATAAGCCTGATTGATACACAATTTGCATGACTATATCATTTATCTTAGTGAATTTGCCTTGGCTAGTTCTAGTCTGAATTTGAGTTAAGGTCCTTAGCTGGATCTTGATAGGTTGATTGATCATTATTTCCTTTTCCTTGTCCTTAGCAGGTCCAGTCATCCTTGGTAAGGCCAAAGAAATAATAACAAATCTTTACTGAAATACCAGTACACAACTTTGACACTACTCAACAAACAGGTCACCTATGTCCAAGATGTCATCACAATTTATCTTTCGCTTGTTCAAACTAAAAAAACAACATGAAAGAAAAATCATATGGTAATTCAAGAAAGTTAGCCAAATGCAAAACAAATGTGCCAAAATATTGCTGCAATGTTTAGCTGTAGTTCATATCAAGTTCACTATTTATCTTTCCATGTTACTATGTATACTGTCGTATTTTTGTAAGCAAGAAATAGAACCAAGGACGAAAAACTGAGGGAGATGTTCAAATAAGGATACTCTATCATAGGCTGACCAACATGCAAGCCAGCACGTAAGCTCACTCAATAGCAGGGTACTTGGATACCATTAAAAGTTCTTTTCTTACTTTATCAGTCATTTCTCTTTCTAACAGCTAAAGACTTCAAAATTTAAATTGCAGTCCGTTTCGTCGCCAGTTTCTATCTGATCCAGTCACTTTCATTTCTTTCTATCCGAGAAAGTATCTCCGAATCTCCTAACCATCAGAAGGGAGATGGCGCTCAGTAGGCGCTCAGGATTTTGCGGAAACCATGGTACTATCTGTTACCACGGTAACTGGATCTGCAATGCAATTAGTCGTTTTTGCAGTTACCGTGGTATCTGATACCGCGTTTGCTTTGCAAAAAAAGAAAATTGCCAAAATTGCGCTTTTCAAAGTCATCCCAAAGGGAAAACTGATACCAGCCACATCACTAAGTGCCAAACTTTTTTCCCACCAATTTGACAAAATCCTGGGCTCTGTTGTTGGTGATGATGAAAGTAAGATGACTTTTTCAGATACCAAGATCAGTTACCACGGTCGGACCGTGGTATCTGAATATCCGTATCACGATGACTGGCAAGAAACCACGAAAACTACAGAAACGCCTTTTCACCGTGATATCAGATACGACGATAACTGCGAAAACGACTATAGACCGTGGTATCAGATACCATGGTATCTGCAAAAACGTAACTAATAAAGCCAGGCTTCACCTTCAGATTCCCAGATGTCCGAGGCTTCCGCACAGTGAAGCTAGGCCTTCCAGATTTTCATGATAGTGGTGACAGCTAATTTTGCTATTCTTCAACATTTCCTAGATGTCCCCTTCGCACTTCGAATATCTCTTACATCCCAGTCATAACTGTCAATAACTTCCCCTTTTCTGCCTACATTTGCATATTGCTGTGTCTCTCGAAAGGGTTGTCTCTTTGGACCTTCCAGACATCCGGAGACACCCCGGACTTCCAGACATTTTTGGCCTGGCTTCACCTTACAGTATCCGTCTCGACGAAAACGGCAAATCTTGAAGGTGAAGCCTGGCTTATGCCAGATTGCCACCTACCTGACGAGCACGAATATCTCTCACCACCACCAGAAAGAATATGTAGCTAGGCAGTTCGGTGTGTCATCAACACAGAGATAATGTACAGGCATTCCACGGATACTGAACCCCACCCCACCTAACACGTAGGATATGTACACTCGTAGGATTGAACGAACCTTCCTTAGGGGAAGTTTGATCCTGGATATACCGGCTGATGGGAGCATAGGTGTAATGCGGGTGCACTGATCCTGCCTTTTTAGGACACTTGCCCTTCGGCCAAGTGCCATATAGCGATTGCAATTTCTGTCCGTCCGTCCGTCAGTCTGTCGGTCGGGCATAAGCTAGGACGATGAAACTTGGCAGGCATATCAGGGACCCAAACGATTATCTATCTTGGAAACAGTCATTTCCCCGGTCCGACCATCGTGAGGGGGAGTGGAGGGAGGGGGAATCCGGAATCTTGAAGTATTTGTAACTTTCGAATGGGTGATCGGATCTTAATGAAACTTGGTATTTGGAAAGACTTCGTGTCTCAGACGACCAACTTCAAATCCGAACCGGATCCGGTGACTTTGGGGGGGGGGGAGTTGGAGGGGGGTACCGAAAACCTTGGGAAACGCTTAGAGTGGAGGGATCGGGATGAAACTTGGTAAGAAGAACAAGCACAAGTCCTAGATACTTCATTGACGTAACCGGAAAGAATTTGGGCACTGTAGGAGGGGGGGGGGGGATTCTGATGATCCAGCCAGCTCGGTACTTCCCGATGTACTAGGAGGATAAAACTCGGTAGGGATATGAGGGATCTGAATAGCCCGACTTGAGAATAGTCGTTTGCACGATCCAAACATTGTGGAAGGAGTGGAGGGATATGGAATCCGGAATCCATTGGCATTTATAAGTTTTGAACGGGTTATCGGATCTGAATGAAACTTGGCAAGTGGAAAGAGCTATTGTCTCGGATGTTCCATGTCAAGTAAGACCACATGCGATACTTCGGGGGGGGGGGGGAGGGGGCACAGAAATTTTTGTGAAACGCTTAGCGTCGAGGGATCGGGATGGAATTAACCGGGAAGATCAAGCATGCCGATGAAGAATCGCCGTGTACCTAGCGGAACGAACGCCGTTTATTGGTCGACACAGGAATTGAGTCATCCTTTTGGCTCTTCATCATCGTTTTGGCTCTTCCGCTAGGTACACGGAGATTCTTCATCGGCATGGAGAGTTAGTCCTCAAGAGTATCCTGTTAAATCCTGGATTCTCAAAACTCCTGAATAAAATCCTGCCGGGATCCAAAAATCCTGAATTTCATAATGAACCTGGAAAGTGGAAGCCCTTTTACCACGTCACGGATTCCCTTTCCAGGGCAACTCCTTTCACCAAGAACCAGTGGAGCACCAGCAGAATTCTGAAAAGTAAAACGAGTAGGCTACTAGCCATAGCCACAATAACAGCCGGCGCATAGACTAGCGTTTCAAGACTGCCAGAATCGACCATTATAGGTGACAATATAATCAGGATTTTTCTAAAATAAAGAACTTACACAACTTTTGTTTGTCTATAGCTAGTGTCGTATTTTCCACGTGTATGCAATTCCTTGTCATTCAACGCAGACGAGCAAGTGATGAATTTCCCTTTCCATTAAGCCCAATTCAGACAGAGAGCGAATTTCACCACGCTTGGCGACATTCGTCACGCCAGGCGTCAAAAAAACGCATCGTTGGCGAAAAAAACGCTTCGTCGGGATTCGGCTCCGAGCCAAAAAAATAGCAATAGGTAGCAAATAATTTGAGATGGATGTGGAACAGCTAATTAGCCTAGTTCACAGTTATCCAGTAATCTACGATACTGATATCAAGGAGTACAAAGACAACGGAATTAGGGGAAATGCCTGGAAAGAACTAGCCAAGGAATCGGAGAAGAAGGTACAGGAGAGACACGTAGGACAGCACAGCAGTATAGTCAGCAGGAAGCTCTTGTTCTTCATTTTCAGGTTGTGCCCAGATGCCAGCTGTGCAAAGGCTGTATGGATTTGGGGTGTGCTGTAGCAGAGCAAGCTACTCCTTTAGGCTCCACATACATCTCTCAATTTTTTTCTGTTCATATTTCTGGAAATAAAGTTCGGGCATATTCGCTCTCCATCTGACACACACTGCGATTTCGCCTAGACGTTACGCCTGGCGATTTTTAGACGCCCTCTGTGTGAATTCCGCTTTAGTTGGTTTCGACACTGTCAGAAGTTTCATAACAGACAACACAAGGATGCGCGGTTTCAACAGACAACACAGGCTATCTGTTGTCGCGACAAACGTTATGCATGAAATGTCACCCATAACAAGCATTGCCAGGAAGAGCAAAAAAAACGACAAAAATGCACCATGAATTTTCCGATAACATAACGAGAAACAAAACAGTCAGCAGATGCTTTTTTGGCGGTATTATCGTTCGCAGTAGGTTTGAAACTGAAGGAACGACGGTAAAAGGAGAAAACCTTTTTATTCGTTCGTTCAGTTTTAACTAACGCTTATCAAGGTCAAAGCAGACGTGGTACTTGTAACATTAATTCATTCTCGTTCTGTAAATTTGCCATCCATTCTTGCTCCCGGTTCTTCACTTCATGAATGTATCCTGTCGCCTCATTCCACTGGCAATTGTAAGCTGTCGGAAGCGATCGTAAAGTGTCGGAAGCGGCCATTTTGACGGTTTTCAGCCAATGAGGGCACGCCGGGTCCAGACTACACTGTAAAAAGTTTCTCCGAGTAAGGATTGAAGTTATCAGCAGTATTTGCTACTGGAATTAATCTTATCTCTATTGAGATAAGATTGTTCCGAATTAGAGATAAGATTATCTCTTTAAAGACAAGATTAATCCCAGTACACTGTCAGAAGTTTCATAACAGATTGCGCATAACACTTTCAAGAATAACACCTTTTCACTCAGAAAAAAAGTGTTATGACCAATTAAGTTTATACTATTTCGTGCCCAGATCTCCAACAACACCTTCAATGGGTAAAAATACTACACTGTCAGAAGTTACATAACGACAACAGCAGGATGCGCGGTTTCAACAGATAACACTTTGGGATGTTATATGTTATGTTTTTTTCGTTCCCGTTAGTATTTTTACCCATTGAAGGTGTTGTTGGAGATCTAGGCACGAAATAGTTTAAACTTAATTGGTCATAACACTTTATTTCTAAGTGAAAAGGTGTTATTCTTGAAAGTGTTATGCGCAATCTGTTATGAACCTTTTGACAGTGTAGCAAATACTACAAGATTTGTTTTTTACAGTGGAGTACGATTATGACGGAAGTACGATTGCCAGTGGAGGACCCACTTAAATAAGTAATTATTTATGACCCGCCATTTCCAAACGTGGAGTATGTAAAAGAAAATACAAATTTTGCCAAGATTGTCATCCAAGGCAAGGGACACGGACAGAGGTTAAAAACAGCCAAAGCCGGTGTGTAATTTTCTGTAAGCACAGCTTAGTTGTAAATTGGTTAACTGTCTCAGAACATCTGAGCAGAAACACTATGTAGTGCGAGGTGTCTTTTAACAGAGGGGACAGATACACTCAGACATATGCACCGACGACTCGGGCTTCGACCAGTTTGACGTGGAAATAGTCGCTTCCCCGATCCGACCATCGCAGTGGGAGTGGAGGGCATGGGCGTATGACAATAAATGTTGTTGAAAAATGGAAAAAAAAAACAAATTCAAAGCTTCAACCCCACTTCTAAATTGGCCGAGGAGTCCATAGTTCCCGACCCCGAGTGTAGACTAGAACCGGGTAGGTACAAAACGAGTATCGACAGGGCACCGACTATACACCCAAGGCACGATGGAGGAGTTAAAAACTCCTCGACCAACAGCGAAGTATAGAGCCCACCTATGGAATAACATCCTTTTATGAACTGACACTTTATTTCCAAGAATACCTGACGAATAAAATTTAAATGTCGAAGTCCCGATGAATATTTTCCCTTAATTTTAAGAATTCAACGCTAATTTTCACAAAAAGGGGCTGTATTTCAACTTTAGTGATATTATAGTCCAAATTAAAAAGTCCGTCTCTCTTAAACCGCTTAGCAGACGTTTTAAGCAACTGGAAACGCTTCTTATTATGTATCTGCTCGGTTTGTCCATGACCCAAACACAGGTATCTCCCCCCGACGTCTGTCTGTCTGTAAAACTTCACTCCAGAGTGTATGATTCGCTTCAAAAAATCATCATCCTCTCCACCCCAACCCCAATATACATTGGGATACCCGTTCACTCTCTCAAAAACCCGGGGTTTGATGGACATAACACCTCCAACATACTGTCCGTATATGCTGCTATAGTTATGAGTCGATAACATATTTGACATATGAATAGCGCCAGCTTTGACACAGTTGTAAGTTATCATCTGATTTTCTGGTAACATATCGACGTCATGGAATATCAAGCAGGTGTAGCTATCGTGCTTCATGGCTTCTTTGAAGCCAACGTTAATTAGTGACCCTCGATTGATCAACAAGTCGTCACTTTGTTCAATTATGAAAATCTTATAGTTTCGCTTTTGTTTTTGCAAAAATGTGTGCATATGTCGTAAGAAAACGGGTAGGTTGTGTTCCCGGTTTCGAAACGGGACGATTATCGCTACTTTGGATTCACGTTTACAGTCACCTGGGCGCCATCCGCCTTTTGAAGGCTTCTCAGTTAGCTGTACCAAAACATCATCTAACGTCGCTGCGGAAACGTCTACTTTTACGTGTTTAGGCAAAATGTCGACTCTGCACTTCGTAAGGTTCGAAACGTCATTAGTTTCTTCTTGAACGTTCAGTGACGTTATATCAGAAAATTCGCTTTGTTGTACAGATGTATCGACGTAAAGTAATGTTTTTAAAAACAGTGTTGCCGTTAGAAGTACGGCACATTTTAGGAACATCTGTTTCTTGGCGGTCATGTTCACAGTGGTTCGCATGTTTTTCATGCGTACCAGTAAATTTCGTCGGGCCATCTGACCGATTAATTGTTGCTTATACACAATACGTTGTTCCAGTATGTTACAGATAATCAGTAACACGTGCTCACAAATAGCTAATGTGGTAGTGCAATCATTGTAAGGTGCAGCACAGATCCACTACTGGTCACATTTGATTTTTCAAATGACGGAGAAACCAGTAGCAACAACTACTTCCACAGACATCAAGGTCCAAGTCTCAATCATTCACTTTCCGTCACTATTAGGAAATAGGTACTATTTGACTATTCACAAACAGTTAGTGTAGTAGTGCACAATTCAACAACTGTTCATGTACCGCGCATCACATACACACTACTCGTCGCACTTAATCTTTTAACTAACTGAGTAACCAACTTCAGTGGACACAAACTTTGCCAGTGTCTCAGCTCCAAATCATTCACCTTGCTTAACTGTACAGCATACACTGCTATTGCAACATGTATTTTAACATCTGACTAATCAAAACACCAATATCACATTTTCGCTTCAGTTGATGGTCCATTATTGACTAACAAATCCGTCTCAAAAACATGCGAGCAGGCAAAAAGTTATAGCGGTATCGTGGTCAAAACACCGCAGTGTTTCGTTATGTGCAAGCTATGGCGTAAGGGTAATTGCTGAGGAAACCAGTATAACGTGATTTTTGACTTCCAGATTATTTAAGACAAAGTTGCCCAACAGGCTACGAGGTATCCGCACTCAGATGCTTGATCACGCCGGTGTTCAGATTACTTAGGTCATTCTCGAACGGATTGAGACTATATTGGGTACGTCTTAGGGGTTCCTAGGATTCTACTCGGATACTATCTCATGTGCGGTATGAAAAAAGTTTCATTCCCTCCTTATTTAGATACTAGTTCAGTATATCGCATACCCCTGATTTTGAGATACCCTCTGCGTAAGGCTGCATACCGGGTCTAGGCGAACCCCCCTCCGGGCCCCCCTGGCTTGTGAAGTTTTACAACAAAAATCTTAAATAACATGGTTCTAGTTTAGAGGATCCCTTGTCCTATTCTTTACCAACATCTACTTCATTCTGCCTTTTATATTATCATTACCCCACTACGGCTTAAGAACTTCAGAAATCCACACACTTTGCCATTCTTTCGTTTTGCACCTATACATTTTTAGCTCTTTTTCAGACGAGCCGAGTTTTCAAGTCAAGCTGCGCAAACTTTGCCAAAAGCTTCAAGGTCCGCCCGCAACTCGTTCTAAAACAAGGGCGCGAGGGTTTTAACGTGGGGGGGGGGGGGGGGGGGGGTCAAATTCAGGGACGAAAAACAATGTTTTAAAAAGCCAACGAGACAGTCGATCTAGGGGTAAGAAGACATGCTGAATCAATATATGAAACTTATTTGTTTTGCCGGACAATTAGTTCGTCCGGAATCAGGCCAAAACCGGAAAATCTGTTAAAAGTAAAAGTTTTTTCCGAAGTTGATTAAATGTTTGATACTGGGTTATTAAGACATGCTGAATCCATATTTGACAATCATTTTCTACCCGGACATATAGTTCTCCCGGAATTTGTCCGAAACCGGAAAATTTGTTAAAAAGAAAAAGTTTACCTGAAGTTGATTAGAGATTCGAAATAGTGGTAAGGACACATGCTGAATCCGAAATGAAAATTAGTTTCTCCCCGGACAAATAGTTCGCCCGGAATCCGGCCAAAAGCTTAAAATTTGTTAAAGTTGTAGTTTATCTAAAGTTTATTAGAGGTTCAATATAGGGGTAAGGAGATATGCGGCATAGTTTTTGCTGGACAAATAGTCCATCCGGAATTCGGCCGAAATCGGAGATTTGGCAGAAGTAAGGCGGGAAATTTCGATTAATTTCGTCAAAGTAGATATGACGTAAACACACATGTTGACTCCATATCTGAAATTGGGTTTCTCAGGTGACTAGCCATTGGCATTAATCTGTTTCTAAGTTTTTAGTAGAATAAATGTTAATAGGGAAAGTAAAAGAATTAAATTTCACAGATAGGCCTATCTACAAGACGCAACTGTCTGGATCAAATATTAAATTTTTGGGATCTCATCGAAACCTTTGGTATTGTTCAATTTGAAGCTTTGGTAGGCTAAAAGGTATGTCTAGTGTTCTGGATTCCCGTTCTTTTGCTTGGATTTTCCCCCTTTTAATCACGGTGCGCACAGCTTTCAAATATTTTGCGTCCAGCATCCGCTTCGGAGAGCGTGATGCCAGGATTGTACCGACAAGCTCTAACAAGAAAATCGCTAATTTCACGGAGCAAGGGTACTTTCGAAAAAAGATATTTCTCACCAGTTTATCGTGACAACATCATTTCTGCACATCGAAACGTCGTACTTATGATAGTAATTCAGTGTTATTTCCATCCATTCTCGTTCCCCAGATTCTACACTTCAGAAGTGTACCCTATCTCCTTTATTGGCATTACACTGATTATCCCGCTTGCCACGTTTGTTCTCTTCACTTGAAGTACCACGCTCCCGATCATTGTTTAGGAGAAGCTTATTGGTCCGAATAACGATCGGATCGTCCAAATTTTGCCAAGCTTAGTCATCCAAGGCAAGGAACATGGAAAGAGGCTAAGAACAGCCGAAGCCTTGTTAAATACTTAGCTGACTGGGAAACATATATTCAAACAATGCATAAAACGGATACGCCAGCTACGATGCTTCGGCAGCGATATTTCGGTTCTTCTCTATTGCAGGTTTGTTCTTCCCTAACGTTGTCCCTGAAGTTCGACAGCCTGACGAGGACCCTTGCCAAGAAGGTTCGAAATATCGCTGCCAAAGCATCGTAGCTGACATATCCGTTCTATGCATTGTTTGAATACACGAAGCCTTGCGTAAGCACAGCTAAGTTTTAACATAGTCAACTATCTCAAAACATCTTAGCAGAAACACTAGTTGCATTTTTTTTTCTCAATTCTCCTCGCGATTCTCCTATTTCACGTTTTATGACTATTGAGATGAAGCCAATTCTCCTTTTTTTGCGTTTTTAACAGAATCGAGAACGGGGAAAGCTTCGCGATTTTGGAGAATGGAGAAGTTGCTTCTATAGTAAATTCTCCATTGTCCTTCCCCGTTCTCCGTCCTGATTGGTCAAGCGGATGATCAACCCGTATAAACAGGTTTAAACGGGTAGCAAAATCAGTGTTTTTGTCGAAAGGGTGAATTGAGAAGAGAAAAACGGTTATTTGGACGATTATCGAGAACTGAGGATTCAGATAAAATACACAACTAGTAAGTAGTGCAAGGTGCCCTTTAAATAGGCTAAGTTACGTTTCAACGTCCAAGACACCATCAATACCTGGGACAGACGATCAGGATCGGATGCTCCCTTGCCCGGATTTTTGGCACCACCATCAATTCCATACAGAAAAATTCGGGCAGGAGTTTTGTTGTCATAAGATACCATGGTCTCTGATAAAACGTTCCAAAGTCGTTTTCGCAGTTATCGTGGTATCTGATACCACGGTCAAAGGGCGTTTTTGCAGTTCTTGTGGTGTCTGGCCAGTCATCGTGATATCTGATATTCAGATCCCACGGTCCGACCGTGGTAACTGATCGTAGTATCTGAAAAGTCATCTCACTTTCATCAAATTGGTGAGAAAGAAGTTTAGCACTAAGTGATGTAACTGGATATCAGTTTTTCTTTTGGGATGACTTCGAAAAGCGCAATGTCGGCAATCGTATTCTTTGCAGAGCAACCGTGTATCAGATACCCCGGTAACTGCAAAAACGGCTAATTGGAGATTCAGTTACCGTGGTAACAGACACCATGGTATCCGCAAAAACGCAACTAATGTGTTTAAGGTTTTGCCGAATAAGGCTGAGAACCGACAATCTGGTTAGACATCACTTATTTAATTACCTGGCTTTATTGAAATTCAAATTCTCCGCATCTGGATGAATTTTAGGTTGTCGTGCAAGCAGTACACATTCTGAACGTTATTACTGGAACCCCGGGTGAAAAAAATATAAATCCCTAAGATGATCCGATGATCAATATTTTGCTCCGTAGATGCCCGAAGCTTTCTGATTTAAGAAAAATGTATCTAGATGGTGCAAGTTTGTCGCTTTCGAAATTTTGAGTAATACTAACCCTACCTTTATTACTCGAGTGGGTGTGTATATAGACAAATGTTTAGAATCAAGAAGGAGTCTGATCGTTTAAGTTATATTCTTGTTCTTTTTTTGTGTATATGGCCCTTGGGCTTTTGAAATACACTGATTATCTATCTATCTATCTATCCAGTTTAAATTTCAGTTTAAAGTTTAAAGTCTGTCAAGTCCGTCCTTATGTTTTGTTTGAACACACGGCCGGATCTCCACATTTCTACGCCCTAGGCCAAAGCACATACTTCTGCGCCTCATCCTCAGTTATTCCAGAGACAAATTTTGGCTTCGTATCGCTCAGCACGCGAAAACAAGATCCGACACTTGGCGGGATGGTGATACGCAAAATCGCAATGACGAGAGGATAAAATCCCTTTGGCCTTAACAGCATTCTAAATAGCCTTTTCAAAACAATACTGAAGGACCTGAATCGAGTCGTTTATTAATAACCCAACTTAATAACTGATGCTAAAGTAGGCTGTTCAGTACAATTACAAATAAAACATATTAGGCTAATTATTGTTATTATTGTTGAAAATGGGCAAGAATGAAAATATCTGATTTTTATTTGTCCTATACGCCCGCTGACTGCTGCGCCCTAGGCCATGACCTAGTTTGACCTTAAGGGAAATCCGACCCTGTTTGAACAGGACCTCGGTAGCCTATACACTGTTACTGCTACAACCAACCAAACCAATTTTCATACTGCTACTGGCAAGCGGCTAGTCCTTTTGCTTATCACTTGACAACGGCTCGGTGGATCCTTAAAGCACATAGAAATGATCTTTTCACGATGAAACTGCTCGGAAATATCGTTTTCCGAAAATACCAGTACTTGCCATGTGGAATAAGAGTTTTTCTTGTTGGCGCTTGTCAATTCTATCCAGCCTTCTCACTCTCCAAGGCGGTAGGTGGACACACAATATTTGAAAACTGAACGCGCCGTGGTTAACAAGAGCTATGAGCTCATATGGCACTTGTTACGAGTAGGTGGTGCAAGAAAGTAGATGAGAATGTCACAAAGTACCCCCTTCAACCACCCTAGGTTCGGACCTAGAAATAGGATATCTAGTTTCACCCGAGTCTGAGCATTTCTGGCATCGCCTCGGATCATCTAGGGGCAATTACTTTTATACGTTCTAAGTTCAGATCCACTCGTTTGATCCCCAGAGACGTACGCAGGTCACACTATCTTTGCTACCTCCCCTACAAGTCGTCCTGCCGCGGCCGAGTCCGGTTCGGACACACAGATGGATCACCTAAAGCATAGCTCTTACCGCCTATCAAGTTTCATTCGAATCTGAGCATTTTTCGGGAAATTCCGATACCCCTCCCCCACACCGTGGTCGGATCCGGTCCGGACCCTGTGTTTTTTAAGGTATATGAGCTCACTACTTTCCAAGTTTAATTCAAATCGCTCCACTCGTTTGACCCCTATGCGAGCTACAGTTTCCGGGACCCCCCCTCCAACTCCCCCCACTCTGGCCAAATACTACTCGGACACATACATTTCGCATCTCTGACATCTCGTCTTCCGGTCCATCAAGTTTGACTCGAATCGGAGCAATTTCCTTTTCCCGCTTCGTTCTCCTCTTACCGTGGCCGGGTCCGGTCCGGACGCCAAATAACAAATCTAGGCCGCACAAAACTAGGTACTGTCCAACTTGCATCCATTCCGATCCATTCGTTTGGTTTTTGTGCACGTCAAAAAGTCCCCCCCCGTACTCTCTCAACCATGGCTTCATGAGGTTCGACACATGTTTTGCATATCTAGGTAATCTCTCCTCATCACCTATAAAGTGTAACAGATGTAATCCCTATTCTTCCGAGTGATATTGAGCCGCTTCTCAAGAAATTATCTCTTGATAGGGCTGGTGGCCTTGATTAGGTGACTGCGGGTCACTTAAAGTTTGCAGCTAGCAGAAAGTGTGATATACTTGCTGAGTTATTTAATGCATTCGTTCTCCACGGTTTTTTGCCTGATTCTATTATGAGAGTGGCTTTAGCCCCGATTCCGAAAGGGCGAACTCGTCAAATTCATAAAGACCGATTGCTCTTGCTACGATTCTTTCAAAGGTTTTTGAGAAGTGTCTTACGGCGAAGTTGAACAAATGGCTTGCAACTAGTGATTACCAGTTTGGGTTTAAGAAAAATTGCGGAGTTGAACACGCAATTTTTATTTTGAAGTTTGTTATTCAGTATTTTTGTTTTTTTCAACCCCTGTTTTTGCATGTTTTATAGACGCTAGTAAGGCCTTCGACAGAGTGAATCACTTTAAGATGCTAGAGTGCCTTCGCGCAAGGGGTATACCGGCACCGTACATCAAGTTATTTTTGTTTTGGTTCCGTCACCAGAAATTTCAGGTCCGTTGGGGTTGTGCTCTAAGTGAAGAGTTTGGTCTTCTTAACGGTCTGCGCCAGGGCGGAGTGCTATCACCTCTCCTGTATGCCGTCTATGCTGACCATCTCTCATCTAGACTAGGTGGGAGTTTAGTTGGTTGTAGAGTTGGGACTATGGTATTCAATCACATTTTTTTTGCTGTTGATACTGTTGTTCTGTCGCCTACAATTTAAGGGTTGAATCAATTACTAAGGGTTTGTGATGAGCATGCTGTTGAATTTCATGTTCTGTACAACACTAGCAAGGCTTTCGCCATGGCTTTTTACCCTCGTGGTTTTTCGGTACCAAAGAAGGGGGCTGTTTTGTCAGGCCGGGAAATTACATTCGTTTCGGAATTCCGGTACCTCAGCTTTCTGATAACGGATGACCTGACTGACGATGCCCAGGCGAAAGCCTTGCTATCTGGTCTTATGAAAAGAGCCAACTTCCTTATATGGAAATTTGGTGATTGCTCTGAAAAGGTGGAGCTTCACCTGTTCAGATCATATTGCTACCAAATGTTTGGCCTTGCTTTGACGACGAAACTGAAAGGTACGACGATAACTTCACTGACAGTGGGGTATAATCGAGCAGCACGTAGGTTTTTTCGTCTACCGCCTATATGTAGTGTGTCTGCTGAACTAGTGAAGACGCTGCTGTACTCTCCGGGAAATAATGCGGAAGGCTCGGTCGAGCTTCTTCCTGCGCATCCAGAAATCAGAGAATAGCCTTGTTAGACTGGCAGCTGATCCACTATTCACGTCACTACCAGTAGTTGCTAGTCTTATGGATTTGTTTAGCATTAGGGTCGTCTATGTGTTGTTTTGAGTAGTATGTGGTTTCTTTTTTTATGGCGTAAGCTGAAATAAAATTGATTAATTGAGTGATTGATAAAGTTTATCCAAATCGGTCCACCCGTTCGCAACCTACGGAAGTCAGTAGTTTCCGGATTCCCCTTCTGTAAACTCCCACAAAAACGGTCGGATCCAGGAACAGAAGATTTCCTAAGGGATTGTGTTATGCCTGCCAAGTTTCATTGTCCTTGTCACATCTGGAAGTGTCCTAACTCGCGATCACCGGAATTTCGGGAAACCCCGTCCAACTCCCCTCAGAGAGCCTTGATACGATATTTTTCTGTCAAGAACGGTTCTAGGGCTTATGAAAAACAACTACGGATACTAGCTTAAGTAGTAGATAATTTGTAAAAAACAAAGCCTAATTTTAAAACTCAACTATTTTAAAAGAGAAAAAAGTACTCCTAAGCCTAACCTTACTTGGAATCATAGTATACAAGATATTACTCAAAACGGACTAGTCAGCTAGGATATTCATCAGCTATATTTCGGCCCTTCTTGCGGCAAGGGTCCGCTTCAGGCTCAAGCTAGCTGGAACATAGATTTGCGGAAAAATAAATCAAGATTCTAGTATCTGATTTTGAAGAGGGTCCTTGCCATGAAGGGCAGAAATGCAGCTCTAATAAAATTCAGCTGACGCATCCATTTTGCACCGTCAAACATGACTCACAAGTCAGCTTGGACTGAAGGAATGGTTATACGAATATTTCAGTGTTTTAGCGAGATTGGGCCTGGAGAAAGGCTTAAACAGCCAGAGCCGTGGATAACTTGTTAAAAGCAAAGCTTAGTTTTAAGGTATTCGACTACTTTAAAAGAACAAAAAAACACTCCCTAAGCCCAAGCTGACTGGGAATCATTTTACGTGGAACATTACTCAAAACGGATAAGTAAGCTTCGGCCCTTCTTAGCAAGGGTCCTCTTTAGGCATTTGAGACAGGGTCCTCTTTAGTATTTGACCCGATGACTGAATATTATTGTAAAACAAACAAATTGTATATAATATTAGTAATACTTTAGTATGGTCCAAATTAAGAAATCAAAATTGTATATTGCATGAAGATTTATGTAAAGTAATATTATATTATGTACTTGTATGTTAGTGAATTTTTACTGACATTTTCCTATGCTATTTTTCGCAATGAAGAATATTTGGATGAGTAAACTGAATTTGAATTTGAGTTAGGCTGTAGCCTAAAGAAACAAAACTGTAAGCCTGAACAGGACCCATGCCAGGAAGGGCCGAATATGGCTGAAGAATTTCGTAGCTGACCTATCCGTTTTGAGTAATTTTTTTAGATTTATTTCGAAGATTGGAACATAAACAGTGAACAGTGCGAGGGGTGCTAAGTTAAGTCGAGTATAAAACCAACACTAGCTAATTTACTTCCGTTTCGATTTAACAAAATTCTTTCCCTTCTTACTAAAATCAGCTTTACCCTTTCCGAAGTCTTTCTTGATTTTCCCAAAGTTGTTCTTTTTATCCTTTGGGCCATTTTTCTTGCCTTTCCACTTATCAGACTTAATCCAGTTAGCTCTTTTTTGCTCCCATTTAATCTGCTTGGCACCTGCGAGGACAAGGGTAGAATCAGTTTACAACACTTTAAGCACTATGAGCTCAAAGATGAAAATGCTCCTCCGTCGGGATTTGAACCCACAACCTTCGGCTTCAAATGCCACCGCTCTAATCACTGGACAAACGAGTGGCTACACGAACACGTGGACTCCTTGGTGTGCAGAATACTTTGGTTTGTAAACCTAAAACAATCGACGGTTCTTCTATTCTACGAACTCCGATTTTATCACACCAGAAACACATGCTCCAAAGGACACTCGTACTTATGGTACTAATTCATTCTACTTCGGTAGTATTTCCATCCATTCTCGTTCTCGAGATTTTACACTTCATAATTGTGTCCTGTCTCCTCTATTGACGTTACAATGATTATCACGCTTGTCATGTTTACTCTCTTCGCGTGACGTAAAGGCTGCCAATCATTGTTTCCGTGAAGCTTATTGCTCAGAAGCCTGGTTATGTAAATTTTGTCATGTTTGTCATCCAAAGGCAAAGGGCTAAAAACACCGGAAGCCTTGTGTAATTTGCTGTAAGCAAAGGTAAGTTTTAAAGTAGTCAAAAATCTCGGAACATCTTAGCAGAAACAATGTGTAGTGAGAGGTGTCCTTTAAAGGACCTCTTCAACTTACAGTATTTTAAAATATTTTAATACTTTAAAACCAGACTGTGCTTTCAACAAATAACCCACGGTTTTGGCTGTTTTAAGCCTTTTCCGAGACCCGTTGACTTATAGCGAAAACAGGGAAACAATTTACATAACCGGTTTTTCTGATGGACAAACTTCTCGCAGACAACCGTCGACAACGTGATACACATCGAAGGTAACAAAACACGGCAAGTGAGAAAATCAGCGTGGTTTTGTTAGAAGGGTTAGAATGTACCGTACGCAATTGGGGTCTCCGGGTTTAGAAATATATGGAGTGATTCTGAAAGTAGGTTGCGTTAGTCTTATAGGTAAGACAGGTCCTTTAAGGTTCTTGCACGATTTTTGCAGTCCGATGCGAATTTCCTCCTTCGCTCTGAAATTCTGTCGAGTCACATGCAGGTTTTCCCATAGTGACGCGAATTTCGCATGCATTTTGCACACGCACGGTGGCGCCAGGGTACATGAAATACTAATGCATAAACTGCACTTTACGGTGACATTTACTACAAAAACGAAAAACGCTCCTCTGGCGGGATTTGAAACCGCGACTTTCGACTTCCGCTGCCAACGATATTATCACTGGGTAACCGAGGGGTTGAACATGGTTCGGCTACAGCAGGTACAGGAGGATTGATCCCGCTCAGCGTTGCTGCTCGCTGAATTCTTCGATTTGTCACAGGCTTGTTTTAAGGATATTAGCCCCTATTATAAGAGTAAATTGGAACAACGACTTTTGACTGAAAACTGAAAAAAAAACGAATTTTGTAGGCGCCAGAATGTCACAGATTTGTGCGGCTAAATGTCAAAGGTCCCCTCACAGAAAAGTGGCAACTCTGACCCCGCCCAAGGAAAGTTCTTCCAAACAGTCACAGTTTTTCCACATCAAATTGAATCTTTGGGTTTCACTGTGAAACCATTAGTCATTCGGGCCCTGGACGCTGGACCGGGCTCCAACACTGGAGTCCTAGACTTCTGAATCAAATGCAAACTAGAGCCTCGTTTTTGTTGCACGCTGAAGGTCCACTTCTCGGCCGCTTCCGGGCTGAATCTTGCTAAATTCGTTTTTGCACTGCAGTGCTTCCGAGGAAGACGGCAGCACTTCTCAAGGATCGCGGACTTGCTTATCGACCAAGTCCGTGCTTCCCTGCAAGGTACTGCTTCACAAGAAATGCAGTATATCCAAAAACACATCTCGTGCAGAAGCGATGCGGTAGCACTATTGCAACAAAAACGAGGCTTAGTTCAAAAGTTATCTGTCACATGTCCATTGTAGGCTATACATGCCATAATTCCATAAAAAAAGTGAGAAATAACCCCTCGGGATTTCAGGTGTCCCCTACTTTAAAGGAAGATAAAGTGCAGATCGAGGGTCTGTATAGGCAGTGATTTCTACGACACTTTGAACGATCCGGAATATCTGCAAGGTACTCACCCGCTTTATCACTATTGAGTATCTGCCCGGAGCCACCGACATCCAAACCTTCTGCGTTGTCTTCCAGCATGTTCGCGAAATCATCAGCGTTTGCGAAATCGCCCGCCCCACCTTTTTTCTTCGACTTGAAACAACAAAGTATGAATGAATGAAGCCATTTTACTGACCGACTACAGTTGACAAAAAAGCGAGGTACAGAAAAGGAAAAGAGACAACACAAAGGAAACAGAGAGGAAGAGAATATAAATTTATATTGAGGTTTTTTACTTCGTACATAGCCTAGTTTTGAACGGCGCCGAAGAATAAGAAGAAAATCAAGCCTAGCAAATATCTATGAGCAATGCTGAGTGCAAAGAGCGATTTAAGTAAAACTAAGTTAAATTAAAGACTCACGCTGTTGTTCGTCTGACTAATTAATTGATAGCCTATATACTATTCACAGTGCCAGGCCACATGCCAGGCCGAAGCTTAGGTCAAGGGCAAAAGTGCAGTAAAAAGGTAAAAAAAAAATATAAAAATAATCACGAAACACCCAAAAAACGTTTTCCCTAAAGGTTATTCACTAATTCAGAATTCAGGTTTCCATTAGACTCGCTAATTTAGTACCCCCACAGAGGGAAAAGAACATTCACTAAACTTTAGCCGATTATCTACGGGTCGTGACGTCATTTTCCATTTACTATAACGGAACTGATTGTCCCAAGAACGGTTTATAAGTGTAAACGCGTCCGGCGCCTCGCTGTCCGCTCGGCTCTATATATATAGATACAAATATATATTCTGCAACATTAATTTAATCAAATTTTGCTATTTCTTTCATGACGTCATGAAAGCATCACGGGCCGTAGATAATCGGATAAAGTTTAGTCAATACCCAAAAGAGCTGATGTCATACTTTTTGTAAAAAGAGAACTGAAATTCATCGGGATTCTACATCCTTATTGCTTGCAAGTTCAATCAAAGGTAATTTAACATTTAAGGTAATGTAAAGTTCTTAATTTATTATTCCATTCGATTCGTTTCACAGTCGGAGAATAGAACCAAGGTGGTGGTGTAAAATTCAGAAAATGTTCAAATAGGCACAAGTCTACTCTAAAGTAGTTCCGGTCAATAGTTCCACTCAGCGGATAGTTTGTAAAATGAATAAAGTTTCTTCCAAAGGGGCGGCATCTCATGTTTGTTTCTAAATTTAGTTGACAACAAAGAAAAAAGAAAATCAAAATTTAATTCCAAATAGTGTAAAGCTAGAACACGTGAATAAAATATTTACGAAATACACAAATCGACAACAAATTAACTAATACACTTTCGAAGATATATCCTGAAATAAATATTGTAATGAAACTGTGTTAAAAATGGGTTGACGGATTGGCAGTATAAGACAAAAACTGATTGCCAGTGTTCCTCTCGGACCGACGCACGGACGACGGAAGGGGAGGAGGGAGTAGACGGCTTAAAAAAATCGTGTAGGCCTTCAGCTCAACTCTACATGCCGGTGATAGCTGACAAAGACTTTTGACAGTGCGGTTGTTTCAGCATAGGGCATTGTCAATCCGATCAATGCTTTATAAGCTGGAGGTTCTAGGGCTGGGACCTGGATGCTTAACGCGTTTGTGTGATTGGACCCAGTTGGCCCTTAGTGTATGAATAAATAAACAATCCCAGTACTGTCAGGTCGTGTATTCCCACAGGCTCGGCACCGAGACGAAATATCTGGCGAAAGTACAAAAATGGGTAAGATTACTTTTGTTTAAAAAAGAGGAGGAGATTGCGGCATGGAAAATTGCTGCCAATTTTTTTTTTAAGAAATAAAATAGCTACTTCCGAAGCGTCGCCATCCCCTGACTTCAAATTTAGTTGAAAACAATTTACAAGAGAAAAAACGAACACTAGGTTTAACAATCCTAGCTGTAACCACACTCACCTTGTTCACCTTGTTGGTGACGGCCATATCGTCAAGGAAGTCGTCATCGGAGCCGAAATTTTCCTCGTCAAATTCGTCACCAGACCCACCTTCCAGAATATCGTCAACCTAGAAATGACAACTTCGCATCAAGGAATCAACGAAGACTGTTCGCCCTCCACTCAAACCACGACAGGGACAACTGAAATTGCCATCACTGCAGTTTTCTCGGGATCATACAGATATGCTGAACAAATGATAGTTCTCCACTAGGTGGCCAATTTGGAAAAATCTTATTTTTTTACGGCACGTGGCGGAACGGTTAGAACGCTGAATTCGTCAGCAAAGGGACGCTAGTTCAAGTTCTGCAGTGTCGACCAGTCTACCACAAACCCCTGATTTTGGGAAAGCCTATGCCAAACGATGGGTATATCCAGCGTTTGGTATACCCCATGCCTAACGCTGGATACACTATGCCAAATGCTGGATACTGGAACCCAATAAAATATTGATGATTTGAGTAAAGCTCAGAAATCAGCCAATCAGAATTCAGCTATAGTGAGGTAGGTCCGGGTTAGGGTGCCAACAGCTATCCAGCGTTTGGCACACGGTATCCAGCATTAGGCATAGGCTATGCAAAACGCTAGATATATCCAACGTTTGGCATAGGGTATCCAAAAAGCATGGGTTTGTGGTTGACTGGTGTCGACAGTCTGGTTTGGGGGAGAGCTCTATGGCGTGACCCTGTCGGACAAGCCAAAGTCCGCCTAGCTCACCTAAAGAAACCACCGCAAGTTCATATGAACGGTACGAGGAAACCTTCGTACCCTCGTTCGTAAGATACTGCGGGAGTTGTGACTTATTGAATGACCGTTAAAGGGCACCTCTTGCTTATTCTCCCTTCTATATTATCCCTAGGTCCCTTATGGAATTACAAGCATCTGGAATCCCCGCGTTCGCCATTGTTTAGTTTTGTACCTACGACTTTTTAGCGATTCTTCGGCCGAGCCGAATTTCAAATTTCATGCAAAGCAAATTTCGTCGAAAACTTCAAGATCCGCCGACAAATCTTTCCCACATACGGACATGAGAAGCTACAAAGTGTTGTTTTCATTTTGGACGAGACGTTAGACTATCAGGCTTATCTTTTGGTTTGGACTTCTTTTGTTTTGCTTGGTCAGCCCACTTTTTAACCACGCCGCGTTCAGTTTTCAAATATTTTGCGTTCAACCGCCCCGCCGGCGAGCGGAAAGGCTGGATAAAGTCGATAAGCACTAACGAGAAGATTGCTAATTTCACGCGCAACCTGAGCCGTTTCAAGATGAAATTTCATGAATTTCTTTCAGTTTTGAACGTCTTTTCTCTAACGTTTTTCAGATGTTTTTTTGGATTATTTTTAATGTTTTTTTTCTTTTCTTTCTGAAAGTGATGTCTTTTACTTCTTTCTTGTAGGTCAGGTTCTACTTTTCAATAGCTGAGGAAAAGTGCTCGATGAACTTCTGAGGAGGTTGATACGGCTTCGTATCATCCTCTCTGGAGGCTGATACGAAATCGTAACAACCTCCACAAACTCATTGTCATGATCTAACTACCTGCGGGACATCGGAAGATATACACTGCATACCTGTTCCAGAAAAGTTATATATAAATTTAATACTAACCTTAGTTTTCCTTTTTTACGCAAGACGTTAGAGCACCAGTACCAGTTAAGCTACGTGCACCCACAGTCTGACAAGGTTTCACATGCGAAAATGCGCAAGCAAAAGTCGCGTCACTGTGGGGATACCCGCAGGCGATGCTTCAAAATTACCGGAGCATAGTTAGTCTTTTCCTAGTGTATGGTAAGCCACATGTTAGTGGGCAAGCCACGAATTGTTCGATCCCCATAGATTCAACCGAAAGCTATCCATTTTTTATTTTTTCAAATTTATATCCACCAAAGCTGGCGAGTAAGCAAAATAGGGTTAATATAAATAACAGGCCTAAAACTGTGACCAATAATTAGACTAGTTTAGTTTTTATTAGAATAAAATCAGACTTTCACATTACACCATATTTTCACAATGGTTCATATGTTCGTTTGTGCTTTACTTTATTTACAATTTCAGTTGTATGTAATTTTATCCGAGTTCGTGTTGACGATCCGCAACTAGCAGTCAGTAAATATTATGAGGAAATACATGAATTATATTATAAAAAAGGAAAATTCATCCCAGTCCAAAAATCAAACTGTGTGTGCACGTACCATGTTAAAGGACACCTGAATGAAGAGTACCAAGTATCATCCCTATCTGTATGAATTCCGTTAACATTGCCTGCAGAAAACCGAATCCAAATACGAAATAGTGTTTCCAAGCTATGATTTTTGCTCCATTTTGCATCTGTCCTTATTTCAGTACCGAACAATTTTAGAAATGAACAAATGTCTCCAATCAACCCTTATTCTGGAATATTATTTAACCAGTTAAGCCCAAACGTATATCTAGAAGAAATCCAATCCGATCCGGCCAGTGCTGTACAAGATTTGAATGAATTGCCCTTTTTGTCTTGGAGTCTGCATGTGCAAACCTCCAGAAACGAACATCCCTATTTTGAAAACGTCACGCTCAGGAGAAGAATGCTCTCCGTGGCCATGTCTGTAAATGCATTCTCCATGGTGTGTTCAAGTATGGTTTCATTGTTCAGATGTCCTTTAATAATTCAGTTATTAATTACTGGGCGCAAGGTGTGAAAATCCTACCGGAAGCGGAGCATAACAGATCCATGAAGGACCTTATTCGATCCCAAATGCGATTTAAGGTTACTGAAATTACTAGTTTTGTAAAACAAAAAACAACCATCGACTGCATCCGACTTCGGTTTTGGAATGAACAACTGACTGATACATTCCCATTAGAATGTTCCCAGACCTGAGATTCTCACCTCTGCGAATTTAGCGTCGAACTCTGGATCGTCATCGAAGTCCATTTCTTCGTCGTCGTCATCAAGCCCTTCGTCTGACTCGCCTCCCTCTCCGTCGGAACCAGCCTCTGTCGACTTTGGCTTATTTTCTGAAAAAGCCAATAATAATGAACACAACTGCTTGTTATTTTCTAAGGCCATTCTACACTTAACACACAATACAATGGACGAATTTATTACGCGCTACCTCACACTAGCCTGTAAGGCATTAACATAGTATACAGTAGAGGTATGATTATGTGAATGTCTCCTAACAACGACCGCCGAAGAAAAAAATAATTCCGAACCAGGTATTGTTTTCTACAGTAAAATACTTCCCAAAAAAGTTTTTTCAATTCAATTCAATTTATCTAAAACCCATCTCAACAAAAGGAGGGCGAAGCGCCCTAAAGATGGAGTAACAAACAAAATAATTAGAAAAAAGAAACCCTAAATACAAAAAATATCAACAAAGACGATTAAATAAATAGCGCTTACCATGGGTGAGACAACATTGACACAGAAGAACGAAAATCCTGAAGCCGTTTATCAATAACAAAAGTTGGAGAGATTAGGCGGAATTTTCATCAAATAACTATTTCCGGTCCAAGGTGGACGAAAAACGAAAATACACTCTACGGACAGATAATTTCTGAGACTCAGTAAAAAAAAACTGCCAAATGGGACAAAGAGAAAGTAGATAAGGGACAGCTAGACTGTTATAAATTTTTGCAAGATTTAATCGATCCAGATGTTTGATATTTGTAACTATTGAAGCGTAAGCGATTCTAAGTTTTTTCTTCAGATTTTCAAGGGACAACTTAACAGTTTCTTTTAGGTTCGAACCTATTGGCATTCCAAGGTAAGTCAGTTTCTCAGACAGAGGAACTTGAGAGGAGCCATTTACCTCTTTAAAATTAAAAGCAACAACTAGTTTTATCAACATTGAAAGAATGAAGAAACGTTGAAAGAATTGTTTCTTTTCACGTTTGTACCACTTTTTGGATATTTTGCTGTTACACTAACAATTCAGTGCCTCAACTGCCACCTGTTTTTCTTTCACAATTTGAATACTTGGCCAAGAAGAACGCACAGCCAAGAGATGGCGGTTCGAAACAACGGGCGCCTCAAATAGAAGAAGAAGCATATTTGTAAATTCAAAGAAAAATAATATTTAATTGAATTCCTGCTTGAAGCTTGTTATTTTTCCTTTCCATCTGACTGTTTTATAAGCAAGTAACAAAGCCAGGGTAGTGAAACGGTTAGAGAAGTGTTCAAATAAACATACCTCTACTGTACCATCTAAAGAACGAGAATCGGTCGGGCGGTCCACTGTTCTCGAGTTAGGGTACTTCCAGATGTGCTAGGACGATGAAATCTGGCAGGCATATCAGGGACCCGACTAAACTAGCTTGGAAATTGGTCATTTCCCCGGTCCGACCGTCGTGGGGGGAGGAGAGGGAGGATGAACCCGGAATCTTGAGGTATGTGTAACTTTGGAACAGTTGATCGGATCTTAATGAACTTGATATTTGGAAAGACCTCGTGTCTCTTATGTCCCATTTCCGGACCGGATCTGATTAATGTGTGTGGGGGGGGGGGGTCGGAGGGGGTAACCGGAAATCTTATGAAACGCTTAGAGCGGAGCGATCGGGATGAAACTTGGTTGGAAGAAGATCCGTGACAGAAAATTTCCAGTTTTGGCCGGATTCCGGATGAACTACTTCTACGGCATGAAAGTTATGTTCAAAACTGGATTCAGCATGTCTCATTCCCTCCAATACCGAATATCCAATCGACTTCAGAAACAACTACGTCTACCAAATTTTCGTTTTTTGCCGGATTCCGGGTAAATTATTTGTCTGGCAGCAAAACAAAAGTTCAGATATGAATTCAGCATGTTTCCTTACCCCTAAACCGACTATCTAATTAGCTTTTAAAAAATATTTTTTTCGCCCCTTAATTTGAAAACCCTCCCCACTCCTAGATACAGGGCCACAGAGCTTATCTACGAACTTGACCAACTTTGACCCAAAGCATCCTCACGCCAAGTTAGAACAAAATATCTCAACCCCTTCGAGAGTTATCGTGCTGACAGACGGACGGACATCTTTTACGATGTCATAGGTATCCCTCCACTTACGTCTTAGGATCCCAAAAAGTCCTTGTATAAGGCGCCATCTTTTTAATATTTACTACAGGGGGATGTTAACTCATTAGACGAGTGTGTCTTCGGGTGGGAGCACTGCTCCTATGGTCGACTTCTACCTGACTACTGTTGTGGTTTGCGAGCTATGGTCACAAGCCCCTCAGTAGCTCAATGGGAGAGCACTGGCCTAGAAAGCCAAAGGTCCCTTGTTCCTTTTTCTAAACAGTGGCACATTTTGAAGCTATTTTTAAACACTTTAAAAGGATTCTGCCTCTTATCTTTTCCCTGTCTCACCTAAGGAATGATAAGCTCCTGATGCCCTCGCCTTTCGCACATTGTTCGTTTTGTACCTACGACTTTAGCGATTTTTCGGATTTGCTGAGTTTTGCTAGTCACGCAACGCAAATTTCACCGAAAGTTTAAAGCACAACTCTTACTAGAAATGATCTTTTCCCTATGAAATGAACCAGAAAATAAGTTTTTGAATACCATTACTTTCCACCTAAAACTAGCGATTCTCTTGTTAGTGCTTGTCGGCTATATCCAGCCTTCCTGCTCTCCGAGGCGGGGCTGGGCGCAAAACATTTGAAAACTGAACGTGCCTTGGTTAAAAAGTGGAAAAACTACGCAAACAAAAGAAGCAATAAAAAGAAGATTATCACATCCTTATGTGTGAAAGAGTTGTCAGTGGACAACGAAGATTCCGTCAAACTTCTCGTTGGGTGACGGGAAAACTCGGCAAGGCCAAAAAAGCAATAAAAATCGTATTCACGAAACAATCGAGAAAGGTGGGGATTTTAGAAGCTTATAATTCCATATGGGAGCTAAGTATATTATAAAAGGCAGAATAAGCAAGAGGGGTCCTTTAAGGTCCGCCGACAACTCTTTTACACATAAGGACAGGAAGACACGTTAGGCCATCAGGTCTATCTTCTGTTTTGGACTTCCTTTCTTTTGCTTGGTTTTCCCTCTTGTTAACCATGGCACGTTCAGTTTTCAAATATTTTGCGTCCACCCGCCGCGTCGGAGAGCGGGAAGGCTGGACAGAGTCGACAAGCGCTGACACGAATATCGCTTATTCCATGTGGCAAGTAATGATATTTTCCAAAAACGATATTTCCGAGCAACTTCATCGTGAAAAGATTATTTCTAATAGAGTTGTGCTTTAAATATATTATGGTTCCAGGAAAGGCGGGATAGCGTATCTGACTGACAAATGCTTACCGCTAATTTCGTCGGCGAAGTCGGCTTTCATCATGGTCTGCATGTAGTCGTCGAACTCGTCATCTGATAAGGATTCGAGATCATCTGGTTTTTTCTGAGTAGACCTGGCTTTTTCGCTGAAGTATCTGTAATAGATGCAAAATTTAAGCCGCTTTCACATTGACGCGTCGTTGCATATGCGGTTATCTTGCGTTGCGTACAGGTTGCGTAGCGTATCTTTCGCACCTGCTCGAGAAGCTTTCACGCTGGATGCGTATTTATGTTTTCCTTTCTCGGTTTCTTCTGCCGAATTTTCGTTTCTTTCATCATTAGTAAGTTATTGACAGAGCAGGACCGACCGGGGTATATTGGGTGGAGCCGGAGGGGGTTTCCCGGAATGTCGGTGATCACAACCTAGGGTACTTCCAGGTTATATGACGATGAAACATGGCATTAACATTCCAGGGACCGGACCAGATTTACTTGGGAAATAGTCACTTCCGCTATTCAATCATCGTGGGGGATGGATGGATGGAGAATCTGGAATCTAGTGGCATGCATAACTTTCGAATTTGGTTATCGGATCCGAACAGGACTTGACAAGTGGCAAGAGCTAATGTATCAGATGTTCCATTTCACGTCCGGACCAATCCCGATGACGATGTGCGGAGCTTGAAGGGGGCTACGGGAAATCTCGTGAAATCCCTTCCAACTACTTCGTGGTCAGATCCAGTTGGGGCACAGAATTATCACAGCTAGAGTATTTGATCCTGCCAGTGATTGAGTCATACGCGAATCGGAACCAGAGTACGACAAAACTTTCATTCTGAAACAGTTGTCCACGGGTGAAACACCATTTTAGATTTACTAGATCAACCCCGACTTCTGACGAAAGGAATATCAGGAAAGAGATTCGACCTTGACAACTGCAAACCTTGTCTGACAAACAGGCTAACTGTTCTTACAAATACAAAATTCAGCTCTTGTTTATTTTCACTTCTGGTTCTGGCATGAAGTTCAGAATATCTACGGCCGTCCTCACAACGCAACATTCTACTATGACGCGGAAAAATTTAATCTTAATACAAACGCAGCTTTTCAGAGGCCAGTAATCAGCCTGCGGAAGGTAGCTCACTGCGCGAACACTTATCTTTCGTAAGTCGTTTTTGTCAAGCAAACAACAGAGGTCCAAGAGTAAGATAACATAAATCCGGCAGGAAAAAAACACTATTTGAAAATGTATCATTTGTAAATAGCGTAGCAACGACGTAACACATTTTCATCGGGTCTCCATGCCTCTTTAAGTGAATAAGTGATGGGTAACTAGATGGTCGAATCTCAGCTCTTTTCGGTTGAACTTTAACACAAGAGCTCCGAGCTCATGTGGCACTTCTTACGAGTAGGTGTTGTGAGAAACGAGAAAGTAAATCTGAGCATTTTTCCGGGAATTCCGATACCTCGCCCCACCGTGCTCGGATCCAGTCCAGACCCTAACATATGTCATTTAAGGCATACGATCTCTCTACTTTCCAAGTTTCATTCAAATCACATCACTCGTTTAACCCCTATACAAGCCACAACATTTCCGGGACTCCCCCACCAACTCCCCCCACTGTGGCCGAATACGACTCGGACATAAACCTCGCATCTCTAACATCTCCTCTTCCCGTACATCAAGTTTAACTCGAATCGGAGCATATCTGCAAATTTCCGGTTCCCGCTTCATCCTCCTCCTACCTTGGTCGGATCCGATTCGGACGTCAAATGACAAATCTAGGCCACATAAACTTGGTACTGTTCAATTTGCATCCCATTCTGCCCATTCGTTTGGTTTTTGTGCATGTCACAAAGTTTCCGGACCCCCCTGTCCCCCACTGCCCCAACCATGGCCGCATAGGTTCGTACACATGCTTTGCATATCTAGGTTCTTACCCTCCACAAAGTTGCGTCTGAATCGGACCATTTCTTCGCAGCCTACGGAAGTAAGTAATTTCCGGATTCCCCTCCCTCAACTACCCAAAAAATGGTCAGATCCAGGAACTGAAGCCTTCCTAGGGCATTGTGTCGGGTCCTTAAGTCTATTTGGTCGGGTCACTAATATGCCTGCCAAGTTTTATCGTCCTTAGCATATCTGGAAGTATCCTATCTCACGATCATATTCCATCCCGATCCCTCGACACTAAGCGTTTCACAAAAAATCCGGTGCCCCCTTCCAACTCCCATCCAAGTATCAGATCCGGTCCGGACTTGACATGGAACATCTGGGACAATAGCTCTTTTCACCTGCCACGTTTCATTCAAATCCGACCGCCCGTTCAAAAGTTATAAATGCCACTAGCTTCCGGATTCCCCATCCCCCCACTCCCCCGCGATGTTCGGATCGTGCAAACGACTATTCTCAAGTCGGTCTACTCGGATCCTATTCCTGTCGAGTTTCATCATCCTATAACTCGCTGGATCACCAGAATCCCCCCCCCCCGCCACCTCACCCCACAGTCCCCAAATCCGGTCCGGTCATGTCAATGATCTATCTAGGACTTGTGCTTGTTCTTCCCGCCAAGTTTCATCCCGATCCCTCCACTCTAAGCGTTTCCCAGGATTTCCCGCCCCCCCCCCCCCCCCCAACTCCCCCAAAGTCACCGGATCCGGTTCGGATTTGAAGTTAGTCGTCCGAGACTCACCCGTTCAAAAGTTACACATACCTCGATATTCCGGATTCCCCCTCCCTCAACTTCCCCTCAACCTCCCCCGAAGTCTGTTAATATGAGAGATTAGCTACTGTAAACAAGTTATATGCGTTGGGGAAAAGAAGCATAATTCATTGCCATGGAGCCTTTGAACATCTCTATAGTTGTTAAATAAAAATTTACTTTTTCTCTCTCCTTAATTTTGATGGTGCAAAACGGATACGTCAGCTGAATTTTTATTGGAGCTATATTTCGGCCCTTCTTGGCAAGGGTCCTCTTCAGGCTCAAAACCGCTAAAACGAACTTGTGGGAAACACAAGTGGTGACATCAAATATGATTCGCAGTCAGCTTGGGCTGAAGGAATATTTATCTCTCCTCAAGTTTCCGGCCTCACAATAATACTCGGCTAAATAAATTGGAAGCGGAAGCCCTCTTTTATTCTACCGCATCCAGAGTCGATCTACCTGGAACATCGGTTGAGCATTCCCAGGATGACCAATTACCTATTCTTACTACTACTTACTTGTAGAAGACCATCTCATCAGCCGGTATTTTACTGACGTCAGAATTCAAATAATCCTCGGAATTGACTGCCATATTTCGGACTCCCTTCGGATTATAAATATGGCGTCGACCATGAACAAGCCGGCCCGGATTCTCCGTATCGACCACCTTTGGATTCCGGAAAACGAATCGATCCAAAAACCGGATAAGCTGGAAATCCTGAAGGGGGTCACCGGAATATTCGATGCCCCGCCCCTCACTGACGGTGGTGGCGAATAGGGAGACGGAAGGGTGGTAGTGGTGGCGCAAGCTGAAAAAGAAGCCGGGATTGGTGTGTTGGCACTTTGCCGGATTTCACTATCATCTCCTAGGTCCCGAAAGTTGCGACTATTACACACCACCTTACTTGATGAACAGGGCTACATTACCGTATTTTAGCATAAAAGAGGTTGACCTTAAAGGACACGTGAATGAAGAGTACCAAGTATCATCCCTAACTGTATGGCTTCCGTTAACATTGCCTGCAGAAAACCCAATCCAAATACGAAATAGTGTTTCCAAGCTATGATTTTTCCTCCATTTTGCATATGTCCTTATTTCAGTCTCGAACAATTTTAGAAATGAACAAATATCTCCAATCAACCCTTCTTCTAGAATATTCTTTAACCAGTTAAGCCCACACGTATATCTAGAAGAAATTCCAATACGATCCGGCCAGCGCTGTACAAGATTTGAATGAATTACGCTTTTTGTCTTGGAGTCTGCATGTGCAAACCTCCAGAAACGAACATCCCTGTTCTGAAAACGTCACGCTCAGGAGAAGAATGCTCTCCGTGGCCATGTCTGTAAATGCATTCTCCATGGTGTGTTCAAGTATGTTTTCATTGTTCAGGTGACCTTTAAACAAATTTCCAGAAAAAAACTGTAAGAGAAAAGATAAAATGACGGACCTGGTGATTGGAATACAGTTTTTGGGGGTATAATTCAAAACAAATCTACTTGATTCTGGACTACCCTTTTTTCAACAAAAAAACCCCTACTACCACTACTATTGTTTCGGAAATGGTCGAGTGAAAGCACTTAGGGCAACATACATTAATCCGTTAAAAAGTAATCGTTTTCACAGACAGACGGACAGACCTATGACATAATGTAGACCTTGCTTCCATCTGGATTCCTAAAAAAAACGCTTGACACAAATGTTTCCAAAAAATTTCGCTTTCGGCGCTGTTTTCTGTTGTATTTTGCAAGAAATATGGTGGATTTTATCTCAGGCAGTCAGAGAAGCTTTTACCGGGGCCTCACCCTCTCCAGCAAAAGCTGACACGAAGGGGATGTTGCAATGCCTATCATCGCGAGTGACATTTTGCTTAATATTACTTACTTAAGAATCGATTGCAATATTTCTTGAAATTCGTAAAAAGAATCACCCGTGGTGACGCGTTTCTTGTCTATTGTTTCTAATGTCCCTATCAAAAGAGCACACGATTCTGTATGTAACAATTTCCATATCATATGCTACTGCTTAACGTAGGATTTTTTTTACGGTTTTTTCATTCTCGATTGTCTGAATTTTACAATTTTTTTGTCTATCAGAACGGAATACCTTCCATCATAAAGTGGAAACACTGCGCTGACTACCGTAACAACCCTCCAACATCATTCAGTCAGAATACCTCAATTTCAGCACGTGCTGCATTGAAGTTCCAAAAAAGTCTACACAAAATGTAGTCGAGAATGCAAGGTGTCATGTGTAAAAGGGACAATTATATTTTAGACTCTGTTCATTGGGTAAGGGATCCTTTATTTCGCTGGCACGCGAACATTTCTATCCGTGTAATAATAAGATGACTTTAATCAATTAAGATATAAAATGGCAGAAAATTTTTTACTCCCTTTCGAATCTTCGGAAAATGTGCGCAACAAATAACAAGAGAAAGCTAAAAGATGCTGCAAAACGGCTTTTAAAATATTCGGTATCTTTGGAAACGCTGTGCGATAACAAGAGCTACGAGCTCAGATGGCACTTGATAAGAGTGGGTGGTACAAGAAAGTAGATGAAAACGTCCCAGAATACCCCCGCCATCCAAAAATTCGGTTCGGACCTAGAAATAGGATGTCTACTTCCATTCAAGTCTGAGCCGAGGGGTTGCTGTCTCTCCGCCACCGGTGTAAACTCGACACGGCACCGGCAGGATACCGCCGGCCACCGACAAATTTTCTGTTGATGACTGCTTCGCCATCTGGCGCCCAGTAACGAAGGTACTTGAGCGACAAATTATCGAATCCATGCTGCCGAAGAAGAAGCGGAATTAGATATGAGGACCATGCTGTTGACCAAAAGCGCTAAGTAACCAACCAAGTACCCTATAATCGACTATCATATTAGCTGTTTAGAAATATTTTGTTTGCCCCTTAATTTGAACCCCCGCCCCTAAATGCTATCGTCCTCGAAGCACCGTGACTCAGGGTTGGTCACCAAAAGTAACTTCGTACACCCTGGAAAGTAACCCAAAAGTATCTCAGAGTAACCCAAAGTAACCCAATGCAATGTAACGCAAAGTAACCCAATGTAACCAAAAGTAACCCCAAAGTAGCCCAAAGTATCCTGAAGTAAGTAAGTAACACGTACATCCTGGTTCTTGGTGACCAACCCTGGACCGTGACATCCTTCCGCCGTCAAAATCAGCCCAGCGCTACACCCGAAACCAAAACAAGCTGGAACCATGCAACCCTGGGGCGTCGACGAGATACAGGCAGTCATTCAGACAATATTTTGTGGAGAATTTTAACAAGTGACAGACATTTTATTTTTGTAACATTTTGTTTTATTCATCCTCGCGATATTCACAATAAAGTTATTCATTCATTCATTCAAATGTAGGAGTCATGTCATGATGTCAAATGTCAAAGAGTCCTCACATCAAGTTTCATCAAAATATCTCATTCCCTTCGTGAGTTATCGTGCTCACAGACGGACGGACGGACAGACGGACAACTTTTGTTATGTCATAGGTATCCCTCCATTTACGTTTTGGGATCCAAAAAGCTACTAATAGGTCAGGCTCACTTACAGGTTTCCTGTTCCTGGAAGCGGATCGGGTTACATGAAGGTTCAGCCTAAACGTCTGGAAGTCCGAGGTGTGCCCCCCCCCCCCCAAGTTTCCTGTTTGAGGACAGTGTCGTACAGACTACACAATTTAGAGAAAAAATGAACATGCAAGTTGTCGTGTCAGAAGAAAACAAGATAAGGGATGTGATCAGTTGTGTTTGGATACAAAGAGAGCATCTAGGGAAAGTAGAAAATAAGTGGGGTCACTGGATCATTCGACAAATTTTCATGACCGCACGCCACCGGCACGGCACCGCGGCAAGCGCCAATTGGTGTACATCGTTTCTGGGAGTGAGCTACCCCAAGGTTCTTCCCACCAAATTCCATCCCGGTCCATCGACTCTATAGCATTTCACGAGAATACCGCCCCCCCCCCTCCAACTTCCCCCCGCAAGTATTGGATCCTTGAGAAGCTTCAGTTTGTTTGCTTTTTGGGATCCCAAAACGCAAGTGGAAGGATACCTATGACATCGCAAAACTTATCCGTCCATCCGTCCGTCTGTGAACACGATATGTTTGTTTGCTTTTTGGGATCCCAAAACGTAAGTGGAAGGATACCTATGACATCGCAAAAGTTATCCGTCTATCCGTCCGTCTGTGAACACGATAAAGTTCTTTGGGTCAAGGGTAAGGTCGAGTTCGTAGATGGGATCTGTAGCCCTAGGGGTCGGGAGGGGGTTCAAACTAAGGGGCAAACATAATATTTATAAACAGCTAGTGTGATCGTCAATTATGGCGTAAGAAGATATGCTGAACACGACGATGAAAACCATTTTCCCGCCGGACAAGTAGTTCGTCTGGAATCCGACGAAAACCGGAAAGTTTGTTAAAAGCAGAAGCTTTGTTTGAAGTTGATTAGATGTTCGATTTAGGGATAAGAATACATGCTGAACAGCGAAAATCATTTTCTACCCGGACAACTAGCTCGCCCGGAATCTGGACGAAACCAGAAAATCTGTTTAAAGCAAAAGGTTTACTTTAAGTTGATTATATGACAGATTTAGGGGTAAGAAGAGAAGCTGAATCCGTATATGACAATGAGTCTTTACCCAGTCATGTAGTTCGTCCGGAATCCGGCTGAAACCGGAAAAACTGTTGTAAGTTAAGGGTTTTATTTGAAGTTGATTATATGTTCTTTATAGGGATAAGGAGATACGCTGAATTCGTTTCTGAACTTTCTTTTTTTTTGCTGGACAAGTAGTTCGCTCGGATTCGGCCGAAACTGGAAATTCGGAAGAAGTAATGCAGGAAGTGTCGATCAGTATGGTCGAAATAGATAGGCTTATAAAGGTATATCTGAACTTAACTTGGATGTCTCAGATGACTAGTTTTTTGCTAAATTAATCCGTTTCCAAATTTCAACAGTAAAATGTTCAAGGATTGTGGCGAAGACTGGATCTGGCGAAGATAAGACCCAATCGTCTGGATAAAATATTATATTTTTGGGATCCCATCGAAACCTTTGGTCTTGTTTCATATTAAACGACTTGGAAGGCGCACACATTATTCATATATTTTGCGCCAGACCTCCCCTTCGAAGGACCGAAAGTCTCGGTAGACTCGACAAGGGTTTACACGAAAATTATTTATTCAAACAATGTTTACAACGGGTACGTCAGCTACGATTCTTCATCAGCGATATTTCGACCCTTTTTGGCAAGGGTCCTCGTCAGGCTGTCAATCCTCTGGTTCAACTTCGGGGAAGGAAACAAACCTGCAATCTATTACAGGTTATATCTATTACAGGAAATATCGCTGATGAAGAATCGTAGCTGACGTACCCGTTGTAAACATTGTTTGAATAAATGTTTCAAAGTCAGCTTGGGCTCAAAGAATATTTATACACGAAAATTGCTTATTTCATGGGACAATTTCTGGTATTTCCCGAAAAAGGTATTTATGAACAAATCAAATCCAATCGTTTACTCATTAAGAATCTTGCACAAGGGCCGACTAACTGATTCCAACGTCAACACATCAATATATATATATATATATATAAAAAAAGGCAAGCGTAACTGCCGAGTCAACTGCTATTTCGATTTGCATCGAGACAACAGAGACAAAAATTTATCGTGAATTTTATCGTGAAAAGGTCCTTGTAATAGTTGTGCTTTTGTGCAAGGGAATGGGAAACACTGCTGCAATTCCAGGTAGGAAACAATCGGCTACAACAAAACAACCGGGTATACAACAATCGGCTGTCAATAATAGGACACAAACAAATGTAATTATAAGTAAATAAATAAATAACTGTAGCAAAAGGACGCCACTCTGCGACTCCTGCGATGCAAGAGAACAGGAAAGCAATTCTGGGTGGAATCAAATCATGTGAGAACGAGGATTTAGCGCTGGAAAAGACACAACCGGAATACTCTTGATGAATACACTGTAAAAAAAAAATCTTGCAGTATTTGCTACTGGGATTAATCTTATCTTCTATCATCTCTACTGAGATAAGATTATTTCTGATTCAGATTAATCTTATCCCAGTAGAGATAAGATTAATCCCAGTAGCAAAACTGCAGTTAACTTTAATCCTATCTCGGAAAAACTTTTTACAGTCGATGTCGATTTTACGATTTTCGATTTTAGATAGTCGATTTTACAGTTACTGCCGATGCAGAATCTCCGGGTACCTGCGGAAGAAAGCAAGAAGCGGTGTCACAGCTGCTCCCAAAGATCGCCGTGATTGTTTGAGACAGGATTTGAGTCGTTTAATTTGAGTCCTTACGAACACGTTTACTCCGTCTTCCTGAGGATCACTGGCGTGTTTTGGACTTGGTCATATAAAGTATAGAGACAATGAATCAAAGGCCATTGTCACTGGCACGGCTGCACATGGCAAGCCTAAAGCACTAAATACTCGTCAGTTTCAAAACAATTATCAAGCTGTTCTTTTGAAGCAAAAATCCGAAATCTGAACATTCCTTTAAGTACAAATCTCAACCGAAAAGTAAAAAAAAAAAAATTCACAATAAATTCTCCGTTTACAAACTCAGAGCCACGAGGTGGTTTATTTCGTTTTTCTCGCGAGGGATAATCATCATCGAACCGCATTTTTGGATGGCGGGTGTATTTTGTTTGGTTGTCACTCCCAAAAACGATGTACACCAAGTGGCGCGTGCCGCGATGCCGTGCCGGTGCCACGTTGTTTTTTTTTCAAATTAAAATATTGTGATAAAGCATGACTTCTGAGGTGCATGTAAACAAATTACAATGTACAAACTACAATGTTCATGAACTTGGGTTGAATACAAAGAGCTAGAAGCTCATATGGTAAAGGATGGGCCAGAGGATGAAATTTACGAATTTGCAAATTCTTGGGTTTCTTGTGTTTATTTGTAAGCAATACCTTTGAAATAAGAATGATCATGGGTCCTTGGAAATCAAGTGAATGATCTGGTAAAAAGTATTTTATTTTTGCACTTTAAGGGACTAGAACTTCATCTAAAAGCAAAGCCCTTGAGGCAAAAATGATGATGGGCTCATGGGGATCGTGAAAATGTACATTTTGCTCAAAATGTTTTTTTTTCGTACTTTAAGGAATTCACTTCTTGAAGCAAAAATTATCATGGCCCTTGGGCATCATGAACATGTGTCGATTGGCCAAAAGTATTTTTTTGATATTTTAGTTAAGATGCGAATTGTAAGGGATCTAGAAATTCATGTTTAAGGAATGCCCTTGAGGCAAATATTATAATGGTCCATTATGCACCATGGATATGTATCGTTTGGCCAAAAGTATTTTTTTTCCCTTTTTCGTTAAGATGTGCACTTTAAGGGAGCTGGAAATTCATTTTGAAGCAAAACCCTTGTTTCACAAATGATGATGGGCTCATGGGGATCATGAAAACATAAATTTTGCTGAAAAGTATTTTTTGTACTTTGTGGTTAAGATTAGTTCTTTAAGGAATGGTTGGCTGTATAAAGTGAAAATTTATATACCAATCTTGTCGATCCTTAATTACCTGCTTTTGCTAACTGGTAGATATATTTAGGTAGGCTACAGCAAGTGCATGAACAAGGCCGTATCCAGGGGGGGGGGTAGGGGCCCCCCCCCCCCCGAAACATACAAAAATAGTCATTTTTATAGGCTTTTCCCTCTGATCTGTCTTTTTTGTCCGACCCGCAGGCGACCCCCCCCCCCCCCCAGATGGCAAACTTCGAAGTCAACAAACATTCAAATAAGCATACATCTACTGAACTCCCAGAGGGTCTGATGCGGAAACTGACTTTTCCCAAGTTAAATATGCCTGCCAAGTTTCATTCTTAGCACATCCTACACATATGAAAAAAAGTTTGATCGCCACTGAATTACCTTCACCAGAAGCAAAATATACTGAAGCTAAATCTAGTGCTGGGCGATATTCGATATCGATAACGATATTTGTTGATTCATAATTATTGCAAATGGTCCAAAATAACCTGTCTTTATACATCCGAAACTGGAGCAATAAGTTTTCCGTAATTCATTTCTTATTTATTCGGAGTTTGCGGTGATCCAAGATGCTATTTAATGACAATTTTGTTCTTAGGTTTTGGCGAAGCGAGACGTATCCTATAGCGAAACATGGTAGACAAATATCAATTTCGATGTATCGATTATCGAATATCGAAAGTAGTGTTGGGCGATATTTTGATTTATCGATATATCGATATTTTCACTTTGATATTCGATAATCGATATATCGATCGATATTCCTTTTCCATGTTTCGCTATAGGACACGTCGCGCTTCGCCAAAATTAAGAACAAAATTGTCGTTAAAATCTTGAATCATCTCAAACTCCGTAAAAATAAGAAATGAATTACGGAAAACATATTGCTCCGATTTCGGATATAGAAATGTAGGTTGCGTTGGATTATTTACAGTGATTATGAATGAACAAATATCATTTACGATATCGATATTCGTTACCGATATTTGGTCAGATATATCGATACATCGTTATCAACTGCGAATATCGCCCAACACTAATCGAAAGTGCAAATATCGATATCGAAAATTCCAAATATCGCCAACACTAGCACAGAAACATGGCTGGTTACTTGGCGGTTTTGGTCAACAGCATAGTCCTCATATCTAGTTCTGTTTCTTCTTTGGCAGCATGTATTCGATAATTCTTTCGTTCAAGTACCTTCGTTACTTGGCACCAGATGGCGAAGCAATCATCTACCGAACATTTGTCGATGGCCGGCGGCATCGTGCCGGTGCCGTGCCGGATCTCCTTCCTAGTATTGGGCGATATTCGATATCGATATCGGACCAAATATCGATATCGAAACGTAAATATCGATATCGCAAACGATATGTGTTCATTCATTAATCCAACATAACCTACATTTATATATCCGAAAATGGAGCAATATGTTTTCGTAACTCATTTCTTATTTATTCGGAGTTTGAGATGATGCAAGATGCTATTTAAAGTTTAACAGAAAAGGGCTGGGATAGGACAATCTAGTTACCCACCACTTATCGACTTAAAGCGGCTCGAAGACCCCCTGAAAATGTGTGACTTCGTTGTTCTGCTATTCACGAATACTCGATTTTCAAATAGTGGAATTTCCGTGTGATTTGTGGTACCTCTATGCGCTTGTATTTTTGTTGTATGCCTTAAGAGAAGGATTTATGACTTTTTTTGTTGTTCAGGCACTAAGCAATCTTCACCAATCTCACCACTGCCCACTGGAAAGCCGTGTTTGTGTTGAGATTAATATTTCCCGCATCATAATAGAATTTTCGTTGTGGGGATGGATGCAGATATTCTGAACGTCATAACTTGAGTAGATAGTGGAAACAAAAAAAATCCCTTTGCAGAATCCAAATAATTTAGTAGATTCAATTAAATGACACAAAAATAAGTTGGCTTTCAGTTAAGCTTTAAAGACAATTTTGTTCTTAGATGTCGGCGAAACGAGACGTATCCTATAGCGAAACATGGTAAACAAATTCAATATCGATATATCGATTATAGAATATCGAAAATGAAAATATCGATTATCGATACCGAAAGTGAAAATATCGATATATCGAATATCGAAAGTGAAAATATCGATATGTCGAAAAATCCAAATATCGCCCAAAACAAGCACAGAAACGTGGTTGGTCACTTGGCGCTTTTGGTCAACAGCATGGTCCTCATATCTAGTTTCTAATAACTTCTTCGGCAGCATGTATTCGATAATTTTTTCGTTCAAGTACCTTCGTTATTGGGCGCCAGATGGCGAAGCAGTCATCTACAGAAAATTTGTAGGTGGCTGGCGATATCGTGCCAGTGCCATGCCGGTGCCAAGCCAGTGCCGCGCCGAGGTGTACACCGGCGGCGGAGAGAGAGCAACCCCTCGGTGGCGTCCTCATCTACTTTCTTGTACCGCCTACTCGTAACAAGTGCCATATGAGGTCGTAGCTCTTGTTCTTCTACATTCATTTTGAGTTCCTGAACTGGCCGTTTAGAGCCTTTGGAATGTTGGCAGTTCGGGTTGCTTTTTTGCTTTTGCCAGTTGCTTTTTTCGTTTATAAATAGACCTCGAAACAGACATAATATAAATAAATAGAAATCCTACCGGGACCCAAAAATCCTGAATTTCAGAAGATTGCGGGCATTCCGGACTCCGATCACCCACTCTGTCCCTCCAAAATTTTACTAGATCTAGTAAAAAAAAAATCTAGCAAAGATAAAGGACCTAGCAGAATTCATTATAATCTAGTAAAAATTCCCAATTTTTAGTAAAAAAAAATGGTCAAACCCAGAAGTCGGAATTCCGCCGAAACCGGAAAATTGGCAGAAGGCAGGCAGTTTCGATCTGTTCCGTCAAAATAGATATGACTTGTAGGGGTAAACACACATGCCAAATCCATATCTGAACTTGGTTTTCTCAGATGATTAGCTATTTGGCATTAATCTGTTTCTAAATTTTAATAGTAAAAGTGTTCAAGGAGTGTGGCGAAGACACGACCCAATTGTCTGGATCAAATATTGAACTTTTGGGATCCCATCGAAACCTTTGGTCTTGCTCTATTTAAGCCTTATGTTGGCTAACCCCCATCTTCTTGGTTGAAGGTTGTGTTTTGAGTTTTAGTTTTTTCTTTGATGAACGTTCACTGTTAGGGGACATTCACATAAGCATATCTCTAGGGGGAGATCAGCCATTTGGGACAAAAAACGTTTGGCTTGCTACAACTCCAAAAGTTGTGAACTGATTTTCTTGTTGAGTAGGCAAATGGCAAATACTCGTGCTTATCAGATTTTTTCCGATGTTGTGCTGCTGTTAGTTTGAGAGTAGAACAAGAAATAGCAAAGTCCTCCATTTTGTCCCAATCATCAACTTGCCGTCTTCCCGTGGGACATAATGGTGGGGTTCACTGGGACACCATTACTTCAGATGCGGTAATGATTTAAACATGCAACAAAAATGTAAAAAGAAACGTAAGGTTCAGAAAGGAGATAGAAAGAAACAAAAACATGAGATCTTGATTTTTGGGGGATCTTGAGCCAAGACCAAGTGCTTCGCCACTCGTTCTGTTCCATTCCAGCTCATGGGATCTCCCAATTTAAGCACAACAAATACTTCTTCTTCTGCAGATTCCTCATCTGTCCACACAAATTTGCGTGATTTTTTTTTCATGTAGTGAATTCACAATTTCTGTGGAAAACAACGAATTGTTTTTACTTTCTTACCCAGATGAGATACATGACTAAAACGAAGTCATTCACGAACTGGTCATAACCATCAGTAAAATTGCGAATTGTTTCTTCCTTCTTTTTCACCGTTGTCGATTTTGTACTTTTGTCTTCTTCTGTTTTTTGTCTTTTTCATATTTATTTGCGAAAAAAATACTTAAAAAACGAAAATGGCTTTGTTTTACATCTTCGGGATGCTAAGAAGCATTCCATGCTGTTAACAAACAGACTGGAAGCAACAACTAAAGTGAATTGATAAAGTATAACTATCCTGTTTATGACCGGGACGATTGGAACATAGTGACAAAAGAGCCCGATGTGCACTTTGTCCCAGACATCCCCGTCTTCTTGTTCGAATACTGCTTGTACCAATCATGACTGGTAGCCTACATGTGTCCCAGTCATCTCAAATCAACAAAGTCCATGGATCTTGGCCGGTGATCTGAACTGTGATATTCTGGATACATCCCGTAGATCAACGCTGTTACTCGATAGCCTACCTGATGGATACCAAATAGCACCAAAAGATCTCGACTACACGTATATCCACAACGTAGGCAGCGCAACGTCAAACATTGACCACATAATCACTTCGACAAATAATGCAGTTGATGGCCTTGTCCATGTGGATCCCGAAAATATTGAAGATGACCACTTGTGTATTTCGTGCAGCTTCAGATCAAAACTGGTTGCTCTCCAACAGAATAACACTCCCCTAGATGGTGTGAAAAGCGCAACTGGGACAGGTGCAACAAAGTGATATTTTTGCAGTATCTAACTACGCTTCTGTCCACAATAACAATTCCTTTCCATTTGCTCCAGACCAGGATACCCCATCAGTCAGCCCGTCTCGACATCAACTCTTATTACAATCAGATTGTATGGTGTCTAAAACAAGCTGAAGAAATGGCTGTCCCTCTTAAGCATGTCAAGATAGGGACAAGGAAACCTTTATGGAAAATCTACCCGGAGATCAAAAAAGTTAAAAGCCGTGCGCGGACTTGGTACCAAATATGGAATGCCTGTGGTCACCCTATGCATGGGACTTACTTGGAGACCTAAGTATTAATTACATAGCTTATGCAGACGACATTCTGTTAATAAGTCGAAATAAAAGTGGTTTAGAATCTAACATAAAAACGATTTGTCAGGGTCTTTCCCACATTGGCCTTTCTGTTAACATTTCTAAATGTCAGTACCTTAAATTCAACAGCCCAAAAGATTCCGGTATTTCTTTTCAAAATGAAAAACTCCCCAATTCCCCTACCGTAAAATGGCTTGGCATGATCATAGCACAGTCTCTAAAAAAAATCTGCGGTAACGCTGTTTTGGCTGTTCACGATTCCATTCGTGTCGGATATGAAAAAATAGTTCCAAATAGAGGAAGGTATAACAGAAAAGCCCTTGGTAGTTTATATAATAGCTTTTGTTCTCCCTCTGTCTGCAACCTTTCCGGGATTTTTGGCATTCTGAGGCTAAAAGATTTAAAACGTATCAGGACTTATTATTTCAAATATTGTAAATTTCTCTTGTAGCCTACCTTCCTCGACGTTATAGGAATTCCCGTATAACTGCAACTTTTTTGCCCTCTGACCCTTGTGCGAAGTTATCTTCAGTTGCCCAGGACCTTCACGTTTCTGCCCTTGGCCATTTCTCCGCACTCCATCTAGGAAGAAGATTTTTTAGACCCGATTAGTCCCTTTTCTTTATTTTTTTAAGTTTATTTTTTGATTTCGTGCATTTACTACATTATTGAAAGCTCAGTGTATTTTTTCTTTTATTTGTCTATAGGCCTACTGTACTATTTTCCTCTTTTTAAGTGCGTCAATAAAATTTCATCATCATCGTCATCAAATTCACAAAAAATGGTGTCAGAGTTGAATACCTTGAGCCCAAGCTGACTTTGAAACACATATTCAAATAGTGGATAAAAAGGATCAGCTACGATGCTTTCGCAGCGATAGTTCACCACTTCTTGGCAAGGGTCCTCGCGTTAGTAGCGTCCGTTTTAAGCACTATTTGAACATACGTCAAGGTTATTCGTCGTACACCGGTAAAATCATTTGCTTCCTTTTGGATTGATGTGATACAACCCAGCTTCCGCAACATCGAATAACTTCCGGGCTCACTCATGACATTACAAGTATTGTATATATTGTGTAACCTACTGTTTGTAATATGTTTTTACGTTACTCTACTGCTTATATGCAGGTAATATACTTTGTGTCTATGAGCCTTATGTCAAGATTTGCAGATTCGTCGTTTCGACGAAATTTTTATCGTAAACGACGACTTTGGTAGCTCAATCGTGCACTGTCAGGCACACTCAATTGTCGGGCACACCTGTACCCCAATTTTGGGAGTTGGCAACCCCTCGCTCAAAATTTAACTGTCTTTCGATGTATTTCTTTACTGTTTAAATATAGTATGGGTTCCCTACTTTGTATTCGCGCCGGTGCCGTGCCAGTGCGTGCACACCGGTGGCGGAGAGAGAGCAACCCCTCGGCGCTTCGCGCAACACGCATCACCCAACCTGTGTCTGACTCGACCACACTACAATTAACATTTTGTTATCTTATTTTTTTCCTCAATTTGGCAATGCAGTAGGCTACATATAAAGTAGCCTACTTTATTCGCTTACATTTTAATTATTAAAAAGCAGTAGCTTTGCTTTTGCCTCACCTCCAGAAACTACTGCACTGACTTACCAGGCTGCAGGAGCCTGATAGCATAAGAAGGTTTTTTTCATATGAGAACTTCAGTTAAAGTTTATCAGCAAGCCATACGTGTAATTGTCACAAACCCAAGCTTGTCAAAGTGAATCTGTTTCTCCTCGCAAGTCCAGTTGAAAGTGTAAAAAATGGACGAAGTCATGGTATAAATACGCAGCAGTAGAGGATATTTGTCGTGGAATGCGATCACAGCACAGTTCTCTTTAATTCTACTTCAATTACTTCATGAGAGCACTATTTTTCAAACTAATTGTGTGCCTGTAAACGGAATAGTAGTTGAACAGAAGAAAAGTGTTCTTTTTAAGAAAATGGTGTCATTTTTGCTAAAAAGTAAAAAGTGCTACGTTTTCTTGATCGTGCTACTTTTAGAAAAAAGTGTTAATAGTAGAACTTTCGTGCTACCCATGTGGCCATGGCAACCCTGCTTGCAACTTGCTGAACTACAGGCCGAACTTCAGTCGCTACTCGCTAGCTACAGTAAAAACAATATTCCACCTTGAGTGACTCAAAAATTGTCATCAAAGTTCCAAAAATGGGGTTAACAACTAAGATATTTCAGCTTTTTCCAAATGTGGCCGAAATCCTTATACTTGAACTTCCTAAAGCTTGAAAAAATACCTGTTGTTGCTGGACAGCTTTGACAATTTGTTCTTTTGAAGCAGCAAACTGGTTTGAACGAGGAAATCTTCAAAACATTCCAAGGATTTCTATGCACTTCTCAACTTTCTCACTATGAAAAGCACAACAAGGAAAACATAGTTACGAGAGGCAGTAGAACGGCTTTTACAAATCTCCGCTTACTCTCGATGACTACCTCTCTCTTCCGAGTCGATGCGAGAATCGCCGTGTGCCCAGCGAAGAGCCAGAAACGTCACGACAACAAACGTTAGTTGCGTTTTTGATCGAAGTTTAGTTCGCCGTTAGCGTAGCCGTTTGCTTAATTTCAAACGCCGTCTAAGTTCATCGTTTGCTTAATTAGTGTTTTACGACTCCGGCGATCCTTGCCCCGTTGACGTTTCTTCGACGATTCAAGCAAACTCATGAGCAAACTTCGAACTAGCTAGCTCAGCTCACGAAGTTCGACGGTTAGAGTTTGAAGGACGAAGGATCTGTGACCGGCGACCAAAAACGGTAATTAAACAAAGACCTTTGAGGTTAAAGGTAACTTCAAGCTTCGATCAAAAACGTAACTGTTGTTTGACTTGTTTTACACAGGATCTGAATCTATTTAGATCGTGCTCCGTCCTACTTCCTTTCGGTACTATGGATGACGTCACGGATCTTGGCGCCAAGGCTGGAACGCATTTTCCTGTTTCGGCAAAATATCGTGCCGGGGGCTGATCGGGTCAATCACGTCACAGAGATCGTAGATACTACGCTCCGGAGCATGGTAAGCAAATAGTTACTATTTCAAGAAGGTTGGAACGGTCGGCGTAGTAACATTTCATGCGGTTGGAACGAAAACAATAACTAGTAGTTAGAATTGATAGAAGGGTGGAATACGCTCTTAGATGGTTCATTTGGGAGACGTTTCTTGTTCTTCCTGAGGTTCGCTGGCCTGTTTCAGACTTGGTCATACAGAACATTCTGGGCCACGATGACGATGCCGTTTATTTCCAGAGTGATCATCAAATCAATGTTCAACCTGGGTCAAAACCTCGGCCAAAACACTGCTCATGTTATTTTTTGGACAGGCAAAGAGTTGGAGGCTCCTCCAAAATACTAGTTTGGCGACATTTGGAGTTTTTGATATATCAATATTTTCGCTTTCGATAATTGATATATCCTCGTATGTATCGGTATCGATATTTCGGGACCATGTTTCCGAGCATGTTTCGCATTCATACACGTCTCGTTTCGCTAAAATTTAAGAATGAAAATTGTCGTAAAATAGCATTTTGATTGCATCTTCTGTTAAAAACCTTGAATAATAACTTATAAAATATATTTAACAGTGCAAAACGGATACGTCAGCTGAATTTTGTCAGAGCCGTATTTGGCAAAGGTCCTGTTCAGGCTCAAGCCGCTGGAAAATGAACTTGTGGAGAAACAACTAAAGATTCTAGCTTAGCCTCAAGTATCTAATTTGGTGAATTTCTTTGTGAGAATTGCTTGGGATTCCTTGGAGTAACCGGATCGGAGAACTGACTGTTTTCAAGTCAATTTGGTCGGGTCCCTATCGTGCCTGCCTAGTTTCATCCTCCTGGCACATTTGTAAGTACCTTAACTCGCGACCACCGGAGTTCCAGCAAACCACCGGAATTCCAGCAAACCCCCTCCAATTCCCCCGATCCGGTCCAATTCTGTCAATAATATATCTAGGGCTTACGCTTGTTCTCCTCACCATGTTTCTTCCCGATACCTCCACTCTATGCTTGCCACGATATTCCGGTACTCCCCTCCAGCTCCCCCAAAGTTGTCGGATCCGGTCTACTAAAAACGGAACTTCTGACAAACTATATCTTGCCAATTTTTAAGTTTCATGCAAACCGATCACTCATTCGAAAGTTACGCATGCCTCAACATCTCGAATTCCGCATCCCTTCCCTCCCCCCCCCCCCCCCATGGTCTTCGAATCAGGGAAGTAAAAATTTCCAAATCAGTTCGGTCGGGTATCTAATATACACCCTCTAATCTACCCTCTATCTAATTCACCCTCTTAGCCGATGTGGAAGTACCCTAACTCGAGATAAGTAGACTGACCAACGGACTGTCAAGTGATCAGTATACGGCAATTCGGCCGAAGGCTACTATTGCTACAAGCGCCATAAAAACAAAACAAAAAATTTGTGATACATTTTCGTAATCTTCAAGGTCCCATTTTGACAAGCACAACTTTGGAACGAATTATCCGATATGAATGAAACTTGATGACTGACAGAGCACATAACCCAGATGTTCGTTTCACGTTAGCTTGCTAACCTGAAACTAATAATTCCAAGTTTTATATAATAATTTATATTATTCTTTACGCTATCCGGTTAAATTGTTTGGCAGGTTGGTAAAGAGCTTAAAAAATTTAAAATTTCAAACAAGTAGAATTATCTCTTCATAGCAATTGTGAAATTGTCTGGATCAAATATTAAATTTTTGGGATCCCATCGAAACCTTTCGTCTTGTTCGTTAAGATGTGCACTTTAAGGGAGCTGGAAATCCATTCTGAAGCAAAACCCTTGTTTCACAAATGATGATGAGCTCCTGGGGATCATGAAAATTTATATTTTGCTCAAAAGTATTTTATGTACTTTGTGGTTAAGATGAGCTCTTTAAGGAATGGTTGGCTCTATAAAGTGAGAATTTATAAACCAATCTTGTCAATCCTTAATTTCCTACTTTGGCTAATTGGTAGATTGTCTGGATCAAATATTAAATTTTTGGGATCCCATCGAAACCTTTCGTCTTGTTCGATAAGATGCTACAACTAATTTAGCTACAACAAGTGCATGAAAATGGCAAAGTTCGGAAGTCACAAACATTCACATGAAGCATACCTCTACTGAACTCCCAGAGGGTCTGATGGGGAAACTGACTTTTTCCAAGTTAAATCTGCCTGCCAAGTTTCATTCTTAGCAGATCCTACACATATGAAAAAAAGTTTGGTCGCCACTGAATTACCTTCACCAGAAGCAAAATATATTGATTCTGACTTAAGTGCTGGGCGATATTCGATATCAATAACGATATAAGTAAATCTTTATTCTCACTTCTCCAGAGACGGATATTCTAACTGACTTTCTAAGCCTAGAGTACAAGCATTATGTCCCTTCCTTCTTTAAACTTGAACTAGTGTTCAGTCCAAAATACTGTCTGTCCTTTTCCGCCTTTATTTCCGTCATCCTTGAATGTAGGATTGCACAACTTCTATGATCTCACTGTACTTTAGCCCCTGAGTTCGTCTTTCAAACTAGTGGTAGCTGCGATTTGTTGGAGGGAGAACAGCAAATTGTCGACCTCTTTCTGTTTAATTTGAATTCGGCGCCCTTTCTTGGCGCGAAGAACGGCGATCAGAAGAACCAGCGTCAGTAATTACTCTGTGATCGCGGCAGGGACCGGGTAGGCTCCACCCCCGGTAGACAGTCGCAAAAAAGCGGCGTCGCATGATTCAAGTTTTCCCAATTCTTCCCTTATTTATTCTTGCTGTGACTATGGGGAGTCGAGTATTTCCCTGTTCTTTTCCGCTGAGAACAAGCGCGCACATTCGCGCCACATCACGTTTCGTTACCTCTACAATTAGCTATACCGCTGTGAAACACGGCTTGAGGAAAAGTAGAAGGCAAAGCTGATTGGTTCTCTGGACGCGCTGAAGAGAGGGTCAGCGCGGAGTACGCCTCCTGCATTTTCGTTCTCTGCGGTGTTCAATGGCGAAGACGAAAGTAGAGTAGACGGCTATGAAGCTACAGTAAATACCTCTAAGTCCGCTCAGTTTGTCGGGTATTCACAGTCGTTGCATGGTACCTAACACAGAGGTTCTATCTGATTGTTTGTTCTTGGTAATACTTGATGGATGACAATGCCGTTTAGAGAGTGATCATGAAATCAATGTTTACAGACCTAATATAAACATTCTGTTTAACTGCCTAGAACAATCGCAATTCGCAAGCCTTTTGTTTTTATTATTTTTTACTTTCGTTGAAGGGCTGCTGTTTGGTCTTGAGAAACAACCGCATAGAAAACTGAGCTCAATCCCTCACAGGATATTTGAATAATATCACCGTGGAAAATTATATAAATTTAGTTGTTTGTTTTTCTTACGACCTTAAAGTATGTTTGTGCCTTGCTTTTTTAACCTACGCATTTTTAGACAAATCTGCTCTGGCAATTTAATGAAGTTATTATTATGTTGCTTTATAACTTCTAGTTGCTCAGAAATATCCTTTTCTTAAAACATTATTAGCCTACTTTCCACGGGAAATTTAGAGATTTTCTTGTTAGCGCTTGTCGACTCTATCCAGCATTCCAGCTCATTCACGTGGCGGCGGGACCCAAAATATTTGAAAACCAAACAAGGTGTGGTTCCTAATTTCCTATAGTCCAAAACAGAAGGTAGCTATGATGGCCCGTCACGTCTTAAAAGTCATAGATGCAAAACAATGACGAAGGGCGCGGAATTATGAAGCTTATAATTGTACCGTGTTCTTCAAAACTGTGCTAACTACATTTTCATAATTTTTGGGCCCAGTTTTGTGTTTGCCATCTGCATGAAGAAAGTAGGAACTCAGAAAGTTAAAACTAGTCTACCTGTTAGATGGTGCTCATGTCGTCATCTAACACTTAGCACAATTTAACAGAATACCACATCAGCTATTTTCTTTCCAATGGTACAGTTAACTCAGTTTTCAATTTTTTTTTCAGTTAGCACAGTTTGAAGAACACGGTACAATTCCAGAGGTGAGCTAGAGTTAATCGAAAAGGCAGAATAAGTAAGAGGTAATTTCTAAGTACAAATAAGTATTTCTGTTTCCAAAACTCAGGTAAAGTAGAGGTATGGTTATTTGAACAGTTACTTAAATGTCAACAGTGCAGTTTTGGGCTAAATGGTAGACTGCAAATCCGAAATACCCATTCCGGTGTTCTCGGAAGCCATTATTCACCTACTTTGGCTAACTGGTAAGTTACCTTTAGTCATAGCAAGTGCACGAAAATGGCAAAGTTCAAAGTCAACAAACGTGTTCAAATAAGCATACCTCTACTCTAATTGGCTGATTGGCTGTTGGGTGAGTTGGCTCCTCCTCTGCGGGAGGAGTCAAGTAGTGAAGACCGACAGGTGTTCCGCCTTGGAGGAGGACCCGAGTAGATCATAGACCAAGGCAGTCAAGTTGCCAAGGGTCCTGCGCGGCTTTGAAGATAAATAATAAATAAGCCCCTCCTCCCCTCAAATAAAAATTTAGACCACCTGATATTTGGATGTAGCAGCAGAACTGTCAGGAACCACCAAGAACGCGTTATGAGTGCTTTCTTGACTGCTAAACTTAACCCCTCAACAACCACTCACTCAAAAGCATCACTCTCTGAAGATGAAGAGCGCCACATATTCTATACAATCATCAAATTTCTGACCACCCTCGTGATCACTGAAGCAGTTTAACGAAGAGAAGAGAACGTGACAACTCCTACAGAAACCGAGAACCAGATCGTTGAATGACCAAAGAAGAAGAAGAGGGAGCATTTGCTGTCCGAAGCGGTCCATACTACTGAAGAAAAATAGATAACTGAAAGTTACAACTCACCAGCTCAGCTCCCAGAAGTTACAGCTCTCAGCTCGCGCATACGACGGATTCCTCGCACTCGGATCGTACTCCTCACCACTATGTTTCACACTGTTGCTATCAATATTAGCTCTATGTAACCAGGAAGAAACAGTTTTTTCGGGTTTTTCATCAATATCATCATTCTCATCATCTAAAGGCACGTCTTCGTAATGCTCCTCTTCATCGTCACTAAAGGCGGAGTCAGAGTTTTGGATTTCGAGAGATTTCAATTTCTGGGGTAGTTTAGCGAGGAGGGTGGGGTGCGCCTTGAACAGTTCGGAGATCAGGTACAGAATGCCGCATAGCAGTCCTGGGTTTTGATTCTGGCCAATCTATGAAAAAAGGAGATTTCTATTCACTAAGGCAGATAGAAATAGTGCAAACCGTCATATTCTTGGCCGGTTGTTCAATGCTCTCGTTCTACCTCATGCCTTATATATTTCCCCCAACTGGGATTGGCTGGGAAAGGTACGAACCCAGTACTACAAACTCCCAAAGTTCCTATTTCGACTCCCTTTGTGGGAACCAAATAGGCAAATTAGCTGTCGGTTCATGCTACGGTTAGACACGGCGTATCTCCGAGCGTATTTTACGCAGGTATTTGGGCTTGAAAAGATCTCTCGCAATACTGAGGTATTTGAGAAATCGTTCCGTTCTGTACATAAATACTTCCGTGTTACCAGAAATCTTTTTAAGCTCAAATACGTGCGTAAAATACGCTCGGATTTTACGCAGTGTCTAAACCCAGCATCAATATTGTTGAACCCTGTCCAAAGTGTTCCGAGTTAAGAGTCACGGGCTTGTCACAGAGCCTTCGAATACTCTTACGAGTTAGTCCTGACGCATAGTATTTATACTTATTGAGTTCAAGTCGTGCGCTTTTTTCTCATTTAGTGCTCTTATTTGTCGTTTTGTTATTTATTCCGCTTTTTCTTTTTTTGTAAAAGTGGGCAGCAACAAATTATTATTATTAGTACAGTCAAACATACTTCACGCCCGTCACTTCAGGTACAGGGGTTGATCCTTGAGGGGGGAGCAAGCCGAGTCTGGTCTTTGTGTTTGCATGCGTGGAATTTTTTTTTCCTTTCACCCTATCATAAACAAAGACCAAACTGCTCATCCAATTCCTTCAGGTTGTCAATTGCCGAGTCTCTTCGCGAACCGCCCGTCACTCTATTCCGCGGTTCCGCCAGTCCGAGATTCTCAAACTCCTTTCGTTACTGAAATTAACCATCAATTAATACTTGGTAAAGTCCATACCAATGATTTTCCGCAGTAACTTTGTAAACGCTCATTATTTCGAATATTTGGAGTTCTTTCAGTTTTATAATCTTTCTTGCAAGAAATTAGTTGCTCTTTAAAATGGAAATGTTTGATGCTTGTCTAGTCGTGACCATGGACTACGGCCAGATCAAAATAGCACTAGGGAGTAGCGCCAAGACCTGACAATATTGCCACACACTCTAATAGCAGCGATACCAGCACCACTAGCGATAGAGAACGTCCCTACTAAAACTCATTCAGTCGTTCAGCAGAGCTGGCTCAGATAACTTCATTAAGATAAATTTGCCCCAGTTATATTTGCGGTACTGGATCCAGTTGCGGGCTAATTGTCTATCAGTGCAACATAGTTATTTTTTGAAGAGAAAAGATGAAGACCAGCCATCCGGGTGTGCTTGCCCTCTGTGTGGTAATGGAGTTGATGATTTGGTCCATGTTCTGTGCCGGTGTCCAGGGCTCTCTGGGTTAAGAAGGGAATTATTGGGAGGTGATGTTTTGTTACTTCCTGACATCTTAAAGAGCACGTCGCCAAGCGTTATATGCAAAATTTGCAGATTTGTTGATGGTGTTGTGAAATTTCGAGAGGGCAAAGTTTAGTTCATGTAAAGTTATTTTGTTTTGTTGTTTTATATGTATTGTCTTGTATATGGCCTCTGGCTTTTGAATACAATTATTATTATTATTATCCTAAACATTGCAAAAAAAAATTACAGCCTCCATCGTTTCCATGCTGTGTGCAGGCCGCAACTTTGCTGTACTAGAGATTTCTAAATCCGCAAGTTTGTCCCGCTTTAAATGCCGCAAGCATAGTGGGCGACGCTACGATGTATGGCCCGTTTGCAAAGCATGGAAAGCATAGGTCTTGGCGCTAGTCCCTAGTGTTATTTTGCTCTGACTACGGCAGAGGCTGGGTTATTGTGAAGCAGAGTGTGAAGATAGGATCAACTAGTCTTGGTTTTCACACGAACTTCGAAGTTTGGAGGCGAACTCGTATTCACCAGCAAAACTGAGCTTAGCCGTTCCCCTCCGATTCACCTGTACATCGTCTAGCAAGACGAAGCAAACACGTTATTTTAAAGGACCCCTCTTGCTTATTCTGCCTTTTATAATATAAATAGCTCCCTTATGGAATTATAAGCTTCTAAAATCCCCACCTTTCTGCATTGTTTCCTTTTGTACCTACGAATTTTTAGCGCTTTCTCGGCCTTGCCGAGTTTTGCCGGTTACGCGACGCAGAGTTTGCCTGAATCTTGGACGTCCGCTGGCAACTCTTTCACACACAAGGATATGAGAAACTTCTGTTTTTGACTTCTTTCATTTGCTTAGTTTTCCTACTTTTTAACCACGGCGCGTCCAGTTTTCAAATGTTTTGCGCCCAGCCGCCGCGTCGGAGAGCAGGAAGGCTGGATAGAATCGACAAGCGCTAACATGAAAATCGTTAAACTCAAATGGAAAGTAATGGTATTTTCGAGAAACGTTTCCTGATCCGTTTCATAGTAAAAAGATCTTTTCTAGTAAGAGTTGTGCTTTTAACAAGAGCTGAAAGCCGCAAGAGATAAGGTAAGGTGTTTTAACGGACTGGCTGGTAATTTTTACCGAATGTTTTTCAGAAGAAACGACTATTTTAAGGAAAAAAAATGACAGTTTTACGAAAAATCGTGGCGCGAAAGTTTTTTTTACCGAGTGACAAACAACCCTGGGAGAGTCTCCCACTCATACGTGACGCCTCTGCTGCCGCTTCGACTTCGGTTGAATCTGTAAGAGCCAATCGAGAGCGGTTAAATGTGTTATTTCGTCTTTTGATTTGTTAATTTGATAAAGGACCTCTCTTGCTTATTCTGCCTTTTTTATTATCCCAAGCTCCCTTATGGAATAATAAGCTTCTGAAATCTCCGCTTTTCGCCGTTCTTTTGTTTTGTACTCACGGCTTTTTAGCGCTTTTCGGCCCAGCCGAGTTTTACCAGTCTAACGCAAATTTCGCCGACAACTCTTTCACATATAAGAATATGAGACGATTCAAAAGTAAAGTTTTCGTTTTGAAAGACATGTTGACCCTCAGGTTTAACTTCAGTTTTGGACTTCTTTTGTTTTGGTTGGTTTTCCCACTTTCAAACCATGGCGCGTTTGTCTTTCAAATATTTTGCGTCCAACCACGGCGCCGGAGCGCGTGAAGGCTGTACAGAGCCGACAAGCGCTAACAAAGAAAAATCAGTAATATCGCGCGGAAAACAACAGTTGCGTTTTTGCAGATATGGTATCTGACACCACGGTCTAAAATCGATTTTGCAGTTACCATGGTATTTGATATTCAGATACCACGGTCCGGACAACTGATCACGGTATCTGAAAACGTCATCTCACTTTTATCATCACCAACAATAGTGCCTAGGATTTCGTCAAAGTGGCGGGAAAGAAGTTTCGCACTTAGTGATGTGACTGGATATCAGTTTTTCTTTTGGGGTGACTTCGAAAAGCACAATTTCGGCAATTGTCGTTTTCGCACAGCAACCGTAGTATCAGATACCACGGTAACTACAAACTAGACTAATTGCAGATCCGATTACAGTGGTAGCAGATACCATGGTATCTGCAAAAACTTGAAAACGATATTCCTGAAATCCTGAGCCATTACACCATGAAAAGATCATTTCTAGTAAGAGTAGTGATTTAACCATTAGTGCTCAACGATGGTTTCTGTCACCGGATAAAAAGTACTGAAATGAACTGAACTTAAACTGAACTGAAGTTACCATATCATCAATTCGTCCCGAGAATGTTTAATGAAGAAACCTGTGACGGACCTACCTGTAATAATCGCTTGACGAAGGCTCGAACCCTATTGACATCCTGATCGACTTTCAGCGAACGGAATAGGATGTTCAGAAGCATGCTGATCTTTGAAGACTGCCCAAGGCCCGGGTCTACAAGCTTCCGGTACAAAGCTGAATAAAACCTGAAAACAGGAAGCGCTCATAATAATACTAAAGGAACCCTCTTGCTTATTTTGCCTTTCTGGGATCCCAAAACGTAAGTGGAGGGATACCTATGACATCGCAAAAGTTGTCCGTCTGTCCGTCCGTCTGTCAGCACGATAACTCTCTAAGGGAATGAGATATTTTGATGAAACTTGGTGTGAAAATTCTTTGGGTCAAGTGTAAGGTCAAGTTCGTAGATGGGCTCTGTAGCCCTACATTTAGGGGTGGGGGTTCAAACTGCAGGTTTTTACAATTAAAAAATGACTAGAAATGATTACAGGTTTGTTTACTTCCCCGACGTTGACCCAGAGGATTGACAGCCTGACGAGGACCCTTGCCAAGAAGGGCCGAAATATCGCTGATGAAGAATCGTAGCTGACGTATCCGTTGTAAACATTGTTTGAATAAAAGGGGTTCAAATTAAGGGACAAACAAAATATTTTTAAACAGCTAATGTGATAGTCGATTATGGGATAAGAACACATACTGAACATGAATATGCAAAACATTTTCTCGTTCGACAAGTAGTTCGCCCGGAATCCGGCAAAAACCGGAAAGTTGGTTAAAAGTAAGTTTCATCTGAAGTTGATTAAATGTTCGATTAGAAGTAAGAAGACATGGTGACCACGATGGTGAAAACCATTTCCTCGCCGGACAAGTAGTTCGTCCGGAATCCGGCAAAAAACGGAAAGTTGGTTAGAAGTTAAAGTTTTATTTAAAGTTTATTAGATGTTTCATTGAGGGGTAAGAAGACAAAGACATGCTGAACACGATGATGAAAACCATTTTCTCGCCGGACAAGTCGTTCTTCCGGAATCCGGCAAAAACCGGAAAGTTGGCTAAAATTAAAAGTTTTATTTGAAGTTGCATTTTCTACCCGGACAAATAGTTCGCCCGGAATCAGGCCAAAACCGGAAAATTCGTTAAAAGCAAAAGTTTTATTTGAAGTTGATTAGATGACAGATTTTGTGCTAAGGAGACGCTGAGTCTGTATATGACAATCATTTTTCACCCGGACATATAATTCGTCAGGAATCCGGTTGAAACCGGAAATTTGTTTGTAAGTTAAAGTTTTATTTGAAGTTGATTAGATGTCCTTATAGGGATAAGGAGATACGCTGAATTCGTTTCTGAGTTTTCTTTTTATGCTGGACAAGTAGTTCGCTCAGAATTCGGCCGAAACCGGAAATTTGGCAGAAGTAAATCAGGAAGTTTCGGTCAGTATCGTCAATATAGTTATGGCTGATAGAGGAATATCTGAACTTGGTTTTCTCAGATGATTAGCCTGGCGAATACTGGATCTGGCGAAGACAAGACCCAGTTGTCTGGATCAAATACTAGATTTTTGGGATCCCATCGAAACCTTAGGTCTTGTTATTATCCCAAGCTCTCTTATGGAGATATAGGCTTCTGAAATCCCCGCTTTTCGCCGTTCTTTCGTTTTGTACTACGACTTTTTAGCGCTTTTTCGGACTAGCCGAGTTTTACCCGTCACGCAACGCAAACTTCGCTGAAAGCTTCAAGGTCCGCCGACAACTCTTTCTTACATAAGGATATAAGATAGCTTAATGCGATGTTTTTTCTTTTTGGAAGACAAGGTAGACCATCAGGTCTATCTTTCTTTTGGACTTTTTTTTGTTGCTTGGTTTTTCCACTTTTAAACCACGGCGCGTTCACTTTTTCAAATATTTTGCGTCCAGCCGCCGCGTCGGAGAACATGAAGGCTGCATGGAGTCGAGATGCGCTAACAAGGAAATCAGTAATTTCGCGTGGAAAATAATGGTAGGCTACTTTCAAAAATGAAATTCCTGAGTCATGTCATCGTGAAAAGATCATTTCTAGTAAAAGTTCTGCTTAAATAATAACAAGACCAAAGTTTTCGATGGGATCCCAAAAATTCAATATCTGATCCAGACAACTGGGTCTTGTCTTAGCCAGATCCAGTCGTCGCCAGAATCCTTGGAACATTCTTACAATTAAAATTCAGAAACAGATTAAGGCCAAATAGCTAATCATCTGAGAAAACCAAGTTCAGATATTGATTCAGCATGTGTGTTTACCCGTATAAGTCATCTCTGTTTTGACGAAAAGTTCCTGCCACTTCTGCCAATTTCCCGGTTTCGGCCGAACTCTAGAACTACTTGTCCGGCGAAAAAAGAAAGCTCAAAAACGAACTCCGGGTATCTTCTTTCCCCAATAATGAACATCTAATCAACTTCAAATAAAAATTTAACTTATAACAAATTTTCCGACTCCAGCCGGATCCCGGTCGAACTATATGTCCGGGTAAAATATGATTGTCGCACACGGATTCAGCGTCTCTTCTTACCCCTAAATCGGTTATCTAATCAGCTAGAAATAAAACTTACTTCTAACAATTTTCCGGTTTTGGCCGGATTCCGGGCGAACTACATGTCCGGGTAGAAAATTGTTTTCACATAAAAGTTCAGCATGTCTTCTTGCCCTAAATCGGACATCTGATCAACTCCAAATAAAACTTTTAATTTTAACAAACTTTCCGGTTTGAGCCGGATTCCGGGCGAACTACTTGTCCGTCGAGAAAATGGTTTTCACCATCGTCTTCAGCATGTTTTCCTACCTCTAAATCGAACATCTAATCAACTTCAAATAAAACTTTTACTTTTAACAAACTTTCCGGTTTTGGCCGGATTCCGGGCGAACTACTTGTCCGATTACAAAATGGTTTTCACCATCGTGTTCAGCGTGTCTTCTTACCCCATAATCGACTATCACATTAGCTGTTTCAAAATATTTTGTTTGCCCCTTAATTTGAACCCCCTCCCCCACCCCTAAATGTAGGGCTACAAAGCCCATTTACGAACTCGACTGGTCCGCCGACCCAACAAATCCTCACACCAAGTTTCATCAAAATATCTCATTCCCTTCGAGAGTTATCGTGCTTACAGACGGACGGACGGTCAGACGGACAACTTTTGCGATGTCATAGGTATCCCTCAACTTACGTTTTGGGATCCCAAAAAGCGAAAAGAGTCCATCGGCCTCTACAGAAATGATCCAATAGCCATCCTCTGACTAACGACAGATGTGATAAATGAAAAGATCTGATAACAGCGAACAAGATAAAAATAAACATAAAGGACCTGTCGTGTCTCCAATGCAACCTACTTCCGTAATTGCATTCATCAATTTTTGAGACCCAAATTTCATAAGTTACATGCTAAGCCAGCTAACGATACCTCACTAATCTTTGCACTTGCCACGTTTCACTATTTTTCATGTGCATTCTGCTCCCGACGAGTGTCCGCGCATCATGCTATTGATGCGTAAAACCGGTTATCTGAATTTCGCCGAGTTTATGTTAGAAGTCGATGGATCAGAGAAAAGTCTTAAAACAGTAAAAGCCATGGATAATTTGATAAAAGCAGAGCCGATTTTTACAATATTTATGTAGTTTTGAATATTGGAACATAAACAGTAAATATTGCTAGATATGCTTTAAAGAGCACATCGTAGGCTACCTATATTAAAGTTCAATCGGCACATCAAACTACCCCAATCCCACTCTGTAACAACCTAGGAATAATGCTTACCCCCTAGCTCAGCAGCTTTTTCAGCAGTTTCCTCTCTGTGATATTTCAAAGCTTATTTTTTTGGGCCAGTACATGCTCAATTTACTAGCTTGGACAAAGATAAAAGTGATGTTTCTTAAAACACTTAGTAGATCTTTATTTCGTGCATAAATCAGCTTGTCTAATTCAGATTTGAATAGGCTATTTGTTTTTTAATGATTTTTGTAGCTACGTTATTTTTATAAACTTATTGCACATTCTGGTACATTTTATAAAGCAAGTTAATTATGTTTCACAACACTATTCCACAAAGAAAAACTTTTAATAGGCACTTAAAACATGGAACTTCTGATGAAACACTAGAAAAATCAGTTAAACTGCATCTGCGGCTTGACTTATTGGTGACATCTCAAATATATCCTTTTCTATCAAGCATTGCTGGGAGTTTTCGAATTTCCTGCCACGATATCCCAGCTCCTAAGATTTGGATCGCCGAAATGCCAGAGAGGTAAAGACAAGGGATAACAAGAAAACGGTCGATTTTCGTAGCGCCTTCTAAAGGAAGTCGGAAATGTTTTTTTGTAGAGCATTTAATACAAAATAAAGCATTAGAAGTGTCCATTGTGCTTTAATGATTAAGTCTACGTCCCTACACATTCCATCCATTTTTATTCCCGAGATTCCTAACTTCCTTTGTAATAAAATCCACCCTAACGATACCACACTGGTTCTTGCATTGTCCCTTGGTTTGCTCTTGTCGAAGCGGATCAGGCTCCCGCTTACCGCTTTCAAGGAGACCGACTACTTCGGTCTCTGTGAAGAACAGGGGTAGGCCGTAGGGCTACACAAGGAGTATGTTGCTATTCACATGAAAGCAAATTCCTGATAAAGAGCTGACTATTACTTGATTATCAATCAAATAGCTTGTCGACACAACTTTATAGCTTTGTTCTGCAGGAGATGCTACTATACGCTGGTCATTGCAGCAATAAATACATATATTCTACTAATTGTTCACTTTGTTAAAAAGAAGGGCACAAACGAGCTCGTGAACCTTGAGGTTCGTCTCTGGCAGGTATTAGTCTATTCTACTTGCCCTGCTATTTTTCGGAGCGTCGGGGGGGGGGGGGGGGGGGTCGTTAGCCTACACTGTCAGCAGTTTCTTAACAGATAGCATGAGGATGCGCGGCTTCAACAGACAACACTTGGGATGTAATCTGTTGTCATTTTGAAAACTTCATCCGTTAAATGTTCTGCATTACAAGCATTGCGAGGAAGATCCGAGAAACGCCGAAAAAGCATCATCTGACTTTTTGTTTGTCGTCATGATATCGGAAAAGCCAGCCGATGCTTTTTCTGCACTTTTTTATTTTCTCTTCCTGGCAATGCTTGTTATGCATAACAATTAATGCATAAAGTTTTAGAATCACAACAGACTACATCCCAAGCGTTGTCTGTTGAAAACGCGCATCCTTGTGTTACCTGTTATGAAACTTCTGACAGTGTAATTCTCATTTGTCAACGTTTTTCTTCCCAAAGTTTAATGTCAGTTCTTTTCTACGGTTCTGGAGGCTCGGGATTGACAGCCAGCAGTATTCCAAAGGAGGGCGCACTTATCTTCATAAAATAAAAACTCACTGGTGAGAATGCCGGTTATGCAAGTTTCTCATCAAAGCAAAGAAGCCAAGTGAGGATAAAAACAGCCGGGACAGATTTGTATTATTTTTTAAAAAGGGATTCGAATTCTTGTATGTAAGTAAGTAATTTATTTGTGACCGGTCAAACATTGGAGTAAGTGAAAGAAAAGAAATAAAACACTTAAAAAGACACACATGTTCGAATATTGTAATAATATTAGCTTTGTCTACTGCGGCATGTGCTTTAAGTACATGCGTCTCGCAACTGCCATCTTGTGTCCTTCTTTCGATTGTGTTTCACGACAACGCCATCTAGCAATTTGTTTCCGGAATTTTACTTGTTTACAGCTGAAGAACGGTCACTAGATGAGAGATCTTGAGACAAGAGCTACGAGCTCGTATGGCACTTGCTACGGCAAGATCGTTGAAGAAGATGGTTGATAGCTACAAGCAAAGACGTTGGCAGAGGTAAGACAGGAAACTCCCACAAGCCTCACGAGTCACGACAAATACCGCCTTCTAGCGGTTGTCTGCCGTTAAAACAATTGCTCTGATGACCTTTCGACTTTTCGAGTTCGTTATGCAAACTGATCGTAAAACTACACGTGTCACATGTTACGGATAGACAGATAGATGTTTAATGAAGCCCTTCGGCCATGAACTCCTTGGATCAGGAATATTTGACAGTACATAACGGATACGTCAGCTGAATTTTATTAGAGCTCTATTTCGGCCCTTCTTGGTAAGGTTTTTTTCACAAGCTCGTTCACAAGTTTCATTTTCCAGCTTGAGCGGTTGGAGCCTAAAGAGGACCCTTGCCAAGAAGGGCTGAAATATAACTCTAATGAAATTCAGCTGACGTATCCGTATTGCACACCCAAATATGATTCGCAGTCAGCTTCGACTGAAGGAATATTTGTCACGTGCTGTTGTTTGCAAATCTTGATTTGTTTACATTTTTATGGCACTTGCAGCCTCTGGCTCAAGTGCCATATACCGATCACAATTCCGTCTGTCGGTCTGTCGGTCTGTCGGTCGGTCCGAGTTTTTTTGTCCCACATATCCGAGTTAGGGTACTTCCAGATGTGCTAGGACAATGAAACTTGGCAGGCATATCAGGGACCCGACCAAACTAACCTGGAAATAATCAGTTTCCCGATCCGACCATATGGGGGGGAGTGCGGGGCGCTGGAAACTTGCAAATTTAGGGCATTTTGTCACTTTTTTCTGAGTTAGGGTACTTCTAGATGAGCTAGGACAATGAAACTTGGCAGGAATATCAGGGACCCGACCAAACGAACCTGGAAATAATCAGTTTCCCGATCCGACCATATGCGGGGGAGTGGGGCGCTCGAAACTTGAAAATTTAGGGCATTTTGTCACACTTTTTCGAGTTAGGGTACTTCCAGATGAGCTAGGACAATGAAACTTGGCAGGAATATCAGGGACCTGACCAAAGTAACCTGGAAATAATAAGTTTCCCGATCCGACCATATGCGGGGGAGTTGGGGCGCTGGAAACTTGAAAATTTAGGGCGTTTTGTCACACTTTTTCGAGTGAGGGTACTTCCAGATGAGCTAGGACAATGAAACTTGGCAGGAATATCACGGACCCGACCAAACTAACCTGGAAATAATCAGTTTCCCGATCCGACCATATGGGGGGGAGTGCGGGGCGCTGGAAACTTGAAAATTTAGGGCATTTTGTCACACTTTTTCGAGTTAGGGTACTTCCAGTTGTGCTAGGACCATGAAACTTGGCAGGCATATCAGAGACCCGACCAAACAAAATTAGGAATAATCAGTTTTCTGATCCGACCATTTTGGGGGGGGGGGTGGAGGGCAGGGGAATCCGGGAAACTGAGAAGTGTGTAACTTTCGAACGGATGATCGGATTGTAATGAAACTTCATAACTGAAGAGAATATATATCTGTAATGTCCCGTTTAAAGTCTTGACCGGATTCGGTAGCCAGGGGGGAGTTGGGGGGGGGGGGAGACCGGAAATTTCAAGAAACAGTTAGAATGGAGGGATCGGAGTGAAACTTGCTGGGAAGAACAAGCATCTGCTCTAGATAAGTCCTTTAGACCATTGTACTGGATCCGGACACTTATGGGGGGGGGGCCGGAATTCCGGTGATGGTGGTTTTTTGGATTTTCACGATGAAACTTGGCAGGCATATCAGGGACCCAATCAAACTGACTTCAAAATAAAAATATTGTCGATCAGATAATGGTGGGGGAGTGGAGGGAGGGGAATCCGCAGGGGAATCCGGGAAATTGAGAAGTGTGTAACTTTCGAACGGATGATCGGATTGTAATGAAACTTCATAACTGAACAGAATATATATCTGTAATGTCCCGTTTAAAGTCTTGACCGGATTCGGTAGCCAGGGGGGAGTTGGGGGGGGAGACCGGAAATTTCAAGAAACGGTTAGAATGGAGGGATCGGAGTGAAACTTGCTGGGAAGAACAAGCATCTGCTCTAGGTAAGTCCTTTAGGCCATTGTACTTGATCCGGACACTTATGGGGGGGGGGGTCCCGGAATTCCGGTGATGGTGGTTTTGGGGATTTTCACGATGAAACTTGGCAGGCATATCAGGGACCCAATCAAACTGACTTCAAAATAAAAATTTTGTCGATCAGATAATGGTGGGGGGAGTGGAGGGAGGGGAATCCGAAATTTTCAGTCATGCGTAATTTTGGAATGGTTGATCGGATTCGAGTGAAATTTAAGAATTCAACAGAGGACATTTCTCCGATGATTTTTTTCATATCCGGACCGGATCCGGCAACTATTGGGGGGGGGGGGGGGAAATACGTGCCCCGTTTAGAATGGAGGGATCGGGATGGAACTTTGTGGGAAGAACAAACAGATGCTCTAGGTAAGTCATTTGCTGAATCGGATTGGCTACGTGCACCGCGGGGGAGCTGGGTGGGGTGGGGTGGGGGGGTGGACCGGAAATCTCGAGAAACGGTTAGAATGATGGTATCGGAGTGAAACTTGCTGGGAAGAACAAACATCTGGTCCATATAAATCTTTTACATAATTTGACTGGATCCGGACACTTAAGGGGGGGGGGGAGGAGGGGTATCCCGGAATTCCGTTTTTGGGGGATTTTCACGACGAAACTTGGAAGGCATATCAGGGACCCGGTCAAACTGACTTGGAATAAAAAAAAAAAATCCTCGATATGATAATCTTGGGGGGGGGGGAGTTGAGGGAGGGGAATCCGGAATATTGAGTCATGCGTAACTTTGGAACGGGTGATCGGATTCGAGTGAAATTTAATAATTAAACAGAGGACATTTTTCTCTTGTGACCTTTTTCATTTCCGGACCGAATCCGGCAATTATCGGGGGGAGGGCGGAAAATACTTGACCCGCTTAGACTGGTGTGATCTGGATCGAACTTCGTGGGAATGACAAACAGATGCTCTGGATTAATCATTTACAGAACAGGATTGGCTCCGGTTATTGTGGGTGGAGTTGGAGGAGGGGGAGGGGGGTCTGGGATTCCGGTGATGCGCGTTAAGGTACTTCCAGATGTGCTAGGACGATGAAACTTCGCTGGAATATTGGAGACTCAACAACATTTGCTTAGAAATTGCTACTTCCCAAATCCGATTATTCCTTAAAGTACCAATCTTGACCGCAAAGTAAAAAAAATACTTTTAAGCAATATATGCATTTTCGTGATGCCCATCAGCCCATTAGCAGTTTTGCCTCAAGGGTTTTGCTTACAAATGAAGTTCCAGCTCCCTTATAGCGCGCATCTCAACCGCAAAGTCGAAACTTACTCTTGATCAATCAAATCATCTTGACACATGCAAGTGCCATATGAGCTTACAGCTCTTGTTTTTTGCTCTGACTGTCATCGTTTTCAAGTTAGACAAACACCAAACACTAGGCAGCGGACATCTCGATTTCCACGACGAAATTTCAGCGGAACTTCCTGCGGAACTTCCTGCAGCCTCTGGCTCAAGTGCCATATACCGATCACAATTCCGTCTGTCGGTCTGTCGGTCGGTCCGAGTTTTTTGTCCCACTTATCCGAGTTAGGGTACTTCCAGATGTGCTAGGACAATGAAACTTGGCAGGCATATCAGGGACCCGACCAAAGTAACCTGGAAATGATCAGTTTCCCTATCCGACCATATGCGGGGGAGTGCGGGGCGCTGGAAACTTGAAAATTTAGGGCATTTTGTCACTTTTTTCCGAGTTAGGGTACTTCTAGATGAGCTAGGACAATGAAACTGGGCAGGAATATCAGGGACCCGACCAAACGAACCTGGAAATAATCATTTTCCCGATCCGACCATATGCGGGGGAGTGGGGGCGCTCGAAACTTGAAAATTTAGGGCATTTTGTCACACTTCTTCGAGTTAGGGTACTTCCAGATGAGCTAGGACAATGAAACTTGGCAGAAATATCAGGGACCTGTCTGCTTTCTTTTCTTCTTTCCGTCCTTCTGAACTTTCTGCGTTAAAAGTTACTTATTATAAATTCTCTAAATTCCTTCTTGGTTTCCCGATTTCTGCGAGTAACTCTTTCTTAACTTCGAATTTTAAAGTGAAACTTTACCTTTGGAAACTTTAAATAGTAAAATCCAGAACTTTCATAAAAAGGCTGACAACATTCTTCTTCATCACAACCTTTTTCCTTTTTTCACAAAAAAGCGTCCTGATTAGTTGGTTTATTTTGAGCTTTTTTTTTTTTTTTTTTTTTTTTTGCATGTACTTCGTTGTATATTTAGTAGGCTAATTTGTCTTTAACGGTCAGTTGTTTATTAGTATGTAAGTGTGTGTGAGTCTGACTGACATGTTGTTGTTCCTTTTTATACATTACTCTTCAGTTTTGAAGGATTCAAATAAATAATAATAATAATAATAATAATAAAAAATAACCTGGAAATAATAAGTTTCCCGATCCGACCATATGCGGGGGAGTTGGGGCGCTGGAAACTTGAAAATTTAGGGCATTTTGTCACACTTTTTCGAGTGAGGGTACTTCCAGATGAGCTAGGACAATGAAACTTGGCAGGAATATCAGGGACCCGACCAAACTAACCTGGAAATAATCAGTTTCCCGATTCGACCATATGCGAGGGAGTGGGGGCGCTGGAAACTTGAAAATTTAGGGCATTTTGTCACACTTTTTCGAGTTAGGGTACTTACAGTTATGCTAGGACCATGAAACTTGGCAGGCATATAAGAGACCCGACCAAACAAACTTAGAAATAATCAGTTTTCTGATCCGACCATTTGGGGGGGGGGGGGGTGGAGGGCAGGGCAATCCGGGAAATTGAGAAGTGTGTAACTTTCGAACGGATGATCGGATTGTAATGAAACTTCATAACTGAATAGAATATATATCTGTAATGTCCCGTTTAAAGTCGTGACCGGATTCGGTAGGGGGAGTTGGGGGGGGGGGGGAGACCGGAAATTTCAAGAAACGGTTAGAATGGAGGGATCGGAGTGAAACTTGCTGGGAAGAACAAGCATCTGCTCTAGATAAGTCCTTTAGACCATTGTACTGGATCCGGACACTTATGGGGGGGGGGGGGGGTCCCGGAATTCTGGTGATGGTGGTTTTGGGGATTTTCACGATGAAACTTGGCAGGCATATCAGGGACCCAATCAAACTGACTTCAAAATAAAAATTTTGTCGATCAGATAATGGTGGGGGGAGTGGAGGGAGGGGAATCCGAAATTTTCAGTCATGCGTAATTTTGAAATGGGTGATCGGATTCGAGTGAAATTTAAGAATTGAACAGAGGACATTTCTCCGATGATTCTTTTCATATCCGGACCGGATCCGGCAACTACTGGGTGGGGGGAATACGTGACCCGTTTAGAATGGAGGGATCGGGATGGAACTTTGTGGGAAGAACAAACAGATGCTCTAGGTAAGTCATTTGCTGAATCGGATTGGCTACGTGCACCGCGGGGGAGCTGGGGGGGGGGGGGGTGGACCGGACATCTCGAGAAACGGTTAGAATGATGGTGTCGGAGTGAAACTTGCTGGGAAGAACAAACATCTGGTCCATGTAAATCTTTTACATAATTTGACTGGATCCGGATACTTGAGGGGGGGGAGGAGGGGGTTTCCCGGAATTCCGTTTTTTGGGGGATTTTCACGACGAAACTTGGAAGGCATATCAGGGACCCGGTCAAACTGACTTTGAATAAAAAAAAAATCCTCGATATGATAATCTTGGGGGGGGGGAGTTGAGGGAGGGGAATCTGGAATATTGAGTGATGCGTAACTTTGGAACGGGTGATCGGATTCGAGTGAAATTTAATAATTAAACAGAGGACATTTTTCTCTGGTGACCTTTTTCATTTCCAGACCGAATCCGGCAATTATTGGGGGGAGGGCGGAAAATACTTGACCCGCTTAGACTGGTGTGATCTGGATCGAACTTCGTGGGAATGACAAACAGATGCTCTGGATTAATCATTTACAGAACCGGATTGGCTCCGGTTATTGTGGGTGGAGTTGGAGGAGGGGGGGGGGGGTCTGGGATTCCGGTGATCGCGCGTTAAGGTACTTCCAGATGTGCTAGGACGATGAAACTTCGCTGGAATCTTGGAGACTCAACAACATTTGCTTAGAAATTGCTACTTCCCAAATCCGATTATTCCTTAAAGTACCAATCTTGACCGCAAAGTAAAAAAAAATACTTTTAAGCAATATATGCATTTTCGTGATGCCCATCAGCCCATTAGCAGTTTTGCCTCAAGGGTTTTGCTTACAAATGAAGTTCCAGCTCCCTTAGAGTGCGCATCTCAACCGCAAAGTCGAAACTTACTTTTAATCAATCAAACATCTTGACCCATGCAAGTGTCATATGAGCTTACAGCTCTTGTTTTTTTACTCTCACTTTCATCGTTTAAAGTTGGACAAAACCTAAACGGTAGGTAGCGGGCATCTCGATCTTCACGACCCGAATCCAGTGGAGTTTCCTGTCTTTCCTATTGTAAAAATCTTTAGTAATTTTAGTTTAAAATTTTTAGTGATAAAAATCTAAGTTTACATTTTTTTATTTCTTTTCTCTCACTTTCATCGGGAAGGAATTGCGTGTCCAGAAGCATTTTAATGTAATTTTTTCCGCTTTTGCATGTCCGTTACTTAGTAATTTGGCTAGAAGATGGCTTATGATTTATTACATTAGAATGTTTTTTCGTATCACTCTTTTTCTTTTTTAGTTTTACACCATCTTCTATTTGAGCGTTTGATCGGTCAGAAATAAAATTGTTATTTATTTATTATCACCAAAAGGGTTAAATCGTTAAAGGACCCCTCGCACTATTTGCTCTTCGACTTACAGTATTTTAAAATATTTGATTACTTTAAAACTAGGCTGTGCTTTCAACAAATAACCCACGGTTTTGGCTGTTTTAAGCCATTTCCGAGACCCGTTCACTTATAGCGAAAACAGGGAAATAATTTACATAACCGGTTTTCTGATGGAAAAACTTCTCGCAGACAACAGTCGACAGCGTGATACACATCGAAGGTAGCAAAGCACAGCAAGTGAGAAATCAGCGTGGTTCTGTTACGGGGGTTAGAATGTACCGTATGAAATTGGGGTCTCCGGGTTTAGAAATGTATGGAGTGATAATGGAAGTAGGTTGCGTGATTATTATACGTAAGACAGGTCTTTTCAGACTTGTCAATAGAATACACTGTAAACATTGGACACTAGAAACTCAACGACAGTAGAACAATAAAAAATAAACTGAAATTTTATAATAACTTACCTATCACTACTAGGGCCATCTGCCATTCCAACTGTTTCAGCTCTGTGAAGTAGACTTAGGGCCTGCACCGAAATGTTGAACTGGGAAACGTGTACCAGTCGATATAAGGTGTCCAAATGCGGAGTCAAGCTTGAACTAGCGTCGCCACCTTGTGCGTAAGGATAGGCTCTGTTGACGCCCGCTAGGAGGGCGCTCATGATCTTACTGCTGACCTCGTTCTGGAAAATTAAAGGACCCCTCTTGCTTATTCTGCCTTTTATGTTGTCCCTAGCTCCCTAACGCAACTAAAAGCTTCTAAAATCACCGCATTTCGCCATCGTTTTGTTTGGTACCTGCGACTTAGTAGAGCTTTTTCGGTTTACCCGAGTATTGCCAGTCACGCAACGCTAACTTCGAGAAAGTTCAAGGTCCGCCGACAACTCTTTCACACATAACAATATGAGAGAGCTTCAAATTATTAATTTTTTTTTTCATTTTGGAAGACATGCTAGGTCATCGAGTCTACCTTCTGTTTTACCATTTTTGAACCAAGGCGTGTTCAGTTTTCAAATATTTTGCGTCCAGCCGCCGCGTCGGAGAGAAGGATTCAGAGCATTTTGGCCAATTTCAAGGCAACTCTCTTTCGTAGCTGCCTTGAAATTGGCCAAAATGCTTTGAAATCGCAGGAATTGCGACATTTCTGCCATGAGTGCGAATTCCTGTGACAAATTTTTCACAGCTGTGAATCTAGGGAGAAGTCGAAAGCCTACGACAAATCGAAGAGTTCTATGACCAGTAGCAAAGCTGGTCGTACAGAGTCTTGGTTTGAACTAGTGATTTGAATGTGTGTGAATACTCTTGATGACTATCTCTCCCTGCCGATACAGAATCTCCGTGTACCTGAGGAAGAAAGCAAGAAGAGGTGTCACAACTGCTCCCCAAAGATCGCCGTGACTGTTTGACACAGGATTTGAGTCGTTGAGTTTGATTCGTTACGGACACGCTTACTCCTTCTTCCTGAGGATCACTGGCGTGTTTTGGACTTAGTCATATAGAGTATTGCAAGTCCTTCCGATTTAACTCCTTAAAGCACAACTCTTACTAGAAATGATCTTCCCACGACGAAATGGCTCAGAAACGTCATTTTTCGAAAATACCATTACTGTTAGCTCTTATTATAAGAGAAAATTGGAATTACGACTTTTTGACTGAAAACTGAAAAAAAAAAATTGTAGGTGCCAGAATGTCACAGGTCTGTCACAGACAAGTGGCAACCCAGTGTAAGACCATGGGATCATTTAGTTTCACTATAAAGGACAGGACGACTGTCAGATCATCTCCTAGGGAGAAAGAAACCAGAGAGAAATAAAAGTCTTTAGGTGGTGTACGAGTAAAAAAATAACTACAAAAACTGCAGAACATTTGGCGGTTTCTTATTCATTTACTGCAGGTTCGTTTCTTCCAGTCCAGCAAAAGCCTGACGAGGAACCGCGTCAAGAAGGGACAAAATATCGCTGTCAAAAATCGTAGCTGACTTTACGCGTTTAGCCATTGTTTTAATATACATTTTCTCAGTCAGCCTGGACTCAAGAGTATTTGGGTTTTTATGGCAATTGGAGCCTCAAACGCCAAGACAGTGTAAGATCGAGGAATGAGGGGGTGCTCACTGCCAAACAGCAACAGCAAGCGCCCAGTCGGTGTCAATAGAGGCTGTACATCGGTGTCTGCCAAGTGAGCACACTGTAAAAAGTTTCTCCCAGTAAGGATTAAAGTTAACTGCAGTATGTGCTACTGGGATTAATCTTGTCTCTACTGAGATAAGATTAATCCAAATTAGAGGTACGAGATTAAAGAGACAAGATTAATCTCAGTAGTAAATACTGCAAGATTTTCTTTTACAGTGCACAATCTCGTGTAAGATGGCAAGAATAAGAATCCCCAAAGAAAAAGTGCGATAGTCGACAGCGATCGTAATTTCTGTCAGTCTCATATGTCAGTCCAACTTTAGGAAGTTGAGGCCCTCCCATATGACAATGAGATTTGGCATGCACATAAAGCTCTAGGAAACCTTCCTTTCCTGAATCTGCTCATCCATGGGAGGGGGGTGGGTGGAGTGAAGGGAATCCGGGATCTTGACTCGTGCGCAGTCAAGTTTCACCGATTCGAGTGAAGAATGTATGGGTGGCAGGAGCAGATGCCGTATATTAGCCATTGGTGCCACAGGTCCGAATCGCATCTGGCCACAGTGGGGGGGGGGGGAGTAGGAGTGGGATCCCAGAAATGTCTGATATGCATATTTATTTATTAGTAGAAAAAAGAGGTTAAGCCGAAGCTTCTCTCCCTACAAAACACACGAACTATTGTTTAACATGCTTTAATGTGTAATGTTTGATAAACAGATGGAAGGATTCGCATGAAAATTGGAAGGTAAAAAAGACGTTTGCCCTAGATGTGCCATGTATACGTCTGAACCGCATACAGCGACGGTGTGGGGGGGGGGGGGGGCGGGTGAAGACAGAAAATTTGCGGGAATCCTCGGATTCGAGCGAAACTAAATGGGTGGTGGGATCCCTAGATGTGCCATGGGAGAAGTTTAACGGGTGGTAGGAGCGGATTCCCTAGACGTGCCACACGTGAGAAACCGCATCCGGTCACGGTGGGGGGAGTTAGAGAGGCCACTACAATTTTGTTTCACGCGTAGGGAATAAATCGGTGGAGCAATTCGGTGTTGAAACTTGGGCGTCAAAGTCCATATGCCCTAGATGTGCCATTATAAGGCTGGGGTCTGATCCGACCCCGGTGCGGGGGAGGGCGTATCGGACGTCTCCAAGAAATGCAATGTTTAAAACAAATGGATGATCCGACTAAAGCGAAACCTGATGGGTGGTACGAGCAGCTGCTCTAACGTTCCATCTACAGATCCAACCCACATACGGCGACAGTTGTAGGGTTGGAGGGGCGAAACTGTGTGACGTCTTCAATAATTTGCTTGTACCGTCTTCCCGTAAGAAGTGTCGCACGAGCTCGTAGCTCCTGTTGTATTATTTCTGACCAAAATCAGTCCTATCTTAAAGAAGAAAAGGTTTTCCGCCAAAGTCCTCTGAATAGCCTACTACCAACCTACTGAATAATCAATAACCAGGCAAGAAACAGGGACGAGTTACGTTGAGGGGTTATCGATTTATACTTGATTTTTATTATCTGGGTTTCAATTGCTCTAAGCTATGTTATTTTGATCTGTCTCTGTTGACTGATCTATTTTATTTCACGAACTGAGTGCCTTTATCGAAACACTGACACGTTCAAAGCTATTTTTAATGTTAAATTTCAATTGTTCTTACCTATGTAATTCTGACCTGTCTTTGTTGATTGATGTATTTCGAGTGCTGAAAAAACTGAAACACCCTAAGCTATTTTTATACACTCCAAAGATATTATGGATTATAACATATTTATTTATTTAGTATTTTGCAAAAAAAGGTAGTTACATTTGCAATAATAATTCATAATGACATTGACATTGGTCATACTGGTAATGATTGCCCATCAGTTCCACCCATATCACACAACTCCTTTAATTGTTCAGGGTTGGCCAGAGTTGCAAACTAAGTGCCTTGACTTGCACATTTTGATCCATACTTCTCATTAATATCAGAATTCCAAATTAGGATATTTCTTAGCTCAAAACCAAATATCAAGTATATCCATCACCCCCCTTCTGAGGGACTTGATTTTCGTCCACGTCATTCCCTCTGCCACCTGCCATATTTGTAAACTCTCTTTCACAAATCAAACACACAATTGATTGAACTACTTCTGTGGGGAATGTTTTTTACACAAGGGGAGAGAGATTGCTCATGTGCCGAGACATGCTTTCAGGGGCTCAAACTGGTCTTACCTTTTTAATGCAAGCCTTGAAGAAAGAAAGGTAGATCATAACAAGCCGTGTTGCCAATTTTGTATCTCCCTCTGTGAGAATGATCTGGTTCAAAAAGCACAAACCAAAGTACTGGGCTTTAGGGGTCACATTAGGCCTGTACAGAATCCTCTCAATTTCGGCCACCACAACTAGCTTCATATTTGGATGTTTCCTGACCAGCGTTTCCATGTGGCTGACTGCAAACGCTGCCACTGATTTCTGGGGATCACCAACTTTGTTCACTAGCTGTGACAACAACTCTTGTTCTTGCTCTGGACCATGTGCCAGCAGCACTTCTAGACAAGTGATGCCTTTACGTTTCACAATGTCTACTGGATCTTTCAAAAGCTTGTCAATATCTTTTATGAACAAGTCATAAACAAGCTTCAGCTCCTCTTCGAAAGCAAACAGAATCAATACCTTTTTTCTGTCGTTTTTACTCAATTTTGCTACAGCACCAACGTTTTGCTTATTTATCGGTAGAAGTTTGCGGTTCTTAGGGAGAAGTGTTGATGTGAAGGCTTGAATCAAAGAATCAACAGCTTGCATGCACTGTCTCCGCACTTTAAGCTCAATCAATCCAATCAAAGCCCTCACTGACGATAAGTTATGCACTGGGGCTTCAGTGATTAGCAAAGAATGAGCATTGATTTTATCAATGGATGTACCTGACTGGAACACTGTTTTCATCCACCTTGACTCCGACTTCTGGGAGCCGGATCTTTTATTTTTACACAATTCAAGCTCTCTCTCATAATGGCCTTTTGCTTCATGGATGAATGATGTTGCATCGGTTGTAGGTCCGAATTCTGATTTTGAGGTGATCCGTTTGAGAACAGGATCTTCATACCATGGACCTTCCAACTCAATAGAGGGGCCAAGGTTTTTCTTCCAGTCAGCCATTGTAATTCCTAAAAACAAAAGACTTTTAAGCTCCTTATCACAGGAATAAATTATCATCAACAACCTCAGTTTTTCCTACAATCGCAGGTAGGCTACTTGCATCTACTTACAATTATTATTAGAACTAAAAAAAATGTTTGTGGATTTGGTATGGAAACTCCCAAGTAAGAATTCGTTCTGCAGGGCAACTTTCTAGTCCTATAGAAATTCGCAGAGGTTTTAAACAGGGTTCAGTCATAAGCCCCGTAATATTTAATAATGCGCTGCGTTCTGCGACAAGATCGATTGAAGAGTTCCTGATAGAAGATGGTATTGATGTTAGTCACCTGTCTTACGCAGATGACCTACTTCTGATGAGTGATAATTTAGAATCCCTACAAGAAGCTATTAATAGTGTCGTCTGCTCTTGGCGATATAGGTCTAAGCATAGAGTCCTCCAAGACTGAATTGCCGTTAGAATTCCCATATGGTTCCGAAACTCTTATGTATCACAAAGGTACCGATCTTTGAAATAAGCGAAAAAATGAATGAGCTAACCAGTCGTTTCATCAATCGAAGTAGAAAACTGCACGATTTTCCACTGGCTAGCCTGGTGTAAGCACATGACTCAAGTTGTATTGGTTTGGTTATTTGTAGTTATCGCAGCCTAATTTTGTCTCGTAGTGTTGTGTGATTTCTTTTTTTTTTCTTTTTCTTTTGTTTCCTCACCAACTCCTCCGACCATTTACTTTGTATTTGTATGGAGGGTTTAAATAAAATTATTAATAAGCTACAATCCCCAAAAGTAAAAAATTTCAAACCCATTATCAATGGAGTAAACTAGTGTTCTCAGGCTGTTTGAGCCTTCCCAAGGTCGGGTGTATGTTTAGGCCTACATAGTTTATTTTGTAATTAGTAGCAAATAAAGCAAGTCAAGTCAATTCAAGTCAAGTTACTGCTATTTTCTTGACAGTTTATGCTTCCTAAGTTCCGCCATCTTTTAACAGAAAAATTATTTGGAAATCTGTTTTTAAGTTCTTTAACAAAAACTTAAAACAAGACTTCTGTTGGTTTTAATGCCATCAACCAGCGAATTATGCTCCAACAAATAACTTTCCATTCCATGTGCTTGACCTCAGACTGTGTCATCTACTGACAAGTAACAATAGAGTTTTTTTTTGTTTGTTTTTTTACCAGCAGGTACGGTTCTGTACACATTGCAAAACCTTAAAAAAGAGAAGAAAGTTCAGAGCAATTAGCTACTTGAAGTAAATAGGCTCTTGAAAGAAATGTTTTTGGCAATTATTTTCAGTATAAGTGGACTAGCTTCATTGACTGTTAGACGACATTCAGTAAGCCTAAGATAAACACTGAAATTCGAACACTTTGGAATTCAAACAAGTTGAATGAACAATTCAAATCAGACACTTTATTTTATATTTGTCACACTGAAGTCAAAGCACTTGTACAAAAAAATAGAATATCTGAAGTTGCGAGAACCCCAAAATCAGTTGCCTCTAGCTTTTGGCAATGTTTTAACCTCACAAGAGGAAGTTCTAAGCAAAGGCTGGCCAAATTTTAGTTTTTGATTTTTCAGAAATGGTTATGTAAAGCAATAAATTGCCCCTGAGCTACCCTACTATGGATAAAGTCCATTTGGTTGATTTCTGAGCTTCACTAAAATCATCAATACTCTACTAATTTCCAATCCAGCATTGGGCATAGGGTATGCCAAATGCTAGATATCCCCGGCATTTGGCATAGGCTATCGAAAAATCAGGGATTTGTGGTTAACTGACTCGGACATAGTATTTATCTGTGTCTGAAAACATAAACCTATTCAGACAACTGGATTGCGTCTCTTCGTGTAAGCATATTGAAAAAGTATTTCACGATCCTGTTTTACCATTGGTGAATGTTCAGCTGTACGAGGTGGTTATTCCATATTAGAATATGAAAACAGAGGGGTGCCTCTTCCACACCAGAAAGCTTTTATTTACATAGGTAAAAAAAAGGCTGTGACAACACTGACAAGGGAAAAAACATGCAAAGTTTGGCTCTTTCATGCAACCTAATTCATGAAGCCGTAAAGGCAATGCTGTCCTCCAAATGTCAAAGAACAGAAATAACATAGTTGTCTGTCTGAATTCTGATGTTATACCTTACATGACCTCTCCTGTTGTATTTAGGCTATGTATAATAATTTTGTCACAGTTCACATCATGAGGGATTCTTTTAGTCAGGTCCAGACCTTAGTAACCAGTTGTAAGCAGTCAGTAAACCAATTCAGAGAAAAATGATGGGCCACAGACTTTTGAGAGTTTTTCGCGGAAATACGATTGTGTCCCACACAGTTGAGCCACAAGTTGGATCGCGTGGAAATGCTGTTATGTCTATTTTTGGGGCAGTAAATTCACATGTCTGAATATATAAATACAAATCATGTAAAAACCTCAATAAATAGAACTCCAGGCTTTCGTCCTTACCATTCCATGTAAAAAGGATCTTCAGTCTTAGGTCTACATACTTGAGAAAGTTTTAAATTTTATTGTCTGGATGTTACTGTTTCTGTCATTTGACGTTGACATTGTTTTGCTGCTAAATCTGAATTTCCCGCCAAAATCGAGCCACAAAATCGACAATCACCTCTGCAGTTGTTTGAATTTGTTAGAATTTGAGCCACAAAGCGAGCCACAAAAACCTTGCTGGTTGTGGAAACACACTTGTGGGCCACAGGAAAGGCCGCAAAAATGTTCTTTTCTAGCCACAATCAACCCACAAACTGTTTGTGGGAGCATGGAGAAACGCCTTGTTGACCCCTCGTGTCTCTGACTTCGACCATTCATTTATATTCATTTTGTGGAGACAAATGAACAATAATGAAATCATAAATGAATGATAAATGGAACCTTGAACCTCACTTCCACTATTCCTTTCCCATAACAAATTCTTTCAGAGTTTACCTGGCTTTTCCGCACGTGACAATTCTTCTTTTCCTTTTGAGACCGAACACGGCGCTACGTTGGTGACAATCGGTCAGGATGAAAATCCATCAGCCTAAAATGAAATCCCCTGAAAGTCCCTATTCTACTAGTAAATCTGGGAAAAAAATAGATATGGTTTAAAAAAAATGGTCGTACTATCAAGAGTATCAAGATCTCCAGGAGAAAATATTTTTAATAGTTGAGGATTAACGGGTAGTTTCCTGAATGCTCCAAGAAATTTCGCATCATTCCTTAGGCGTATTCTCGCCGTTCTCCGAGGACTCAACTTGAGGAGTCCCCGCGTTTTTATTTGTCCTGGGGACTCACTCCCCGTATTCTCGCGAGTCCCCACGGACGGGGAATGCTCCAATTATCATCACCATCATCAAAAAGGACTCCCTTTCAAATTCGGTGGGGAATCGATTTTTGCTGTTGTAGGTGCTATGTAAAATTAATTAAAAAGAAACAGAATCAGCAAAACCAAAAATAAAGTGGATCTAAGGCGTATTCTCGCCGTTCCCCGAGGACTCCTCGGGGAATCGAAGGGAACGGCGAGAATAGAAGGAGTCAATCCACGCGGACTCCGCGCACAGAAACAGCGAGAACACGGGGAATGCTTCCAAAATGGATTTGTTCGAAAAAAAATATGCAGTTGACGAAATTAGTCTGGATCCACTTTATTTTTGTTTTTGTTTATTCTGATTGTTTTCAATTAATTTTACATTGCACCAACACCAGCAAAAATTGATTTCCCTCCGAATCTGAAAGGGAGTCCTTTTTGATGATGGTGATGATAATCAGAGCATTCCCCGTCCGTGGGGACTCGCGAGAATACGGGGAGTGTTTCCCCGGGACAAACAAAAACGCGGGGACTCCTCAAGTGGAGTCCTCGGGAACGGCGAGAATACGCCTCTAGACTAATTTTTTCAGCAAAATCCATTTTAGAAGCATTCCCCGTATTTTCGCTGTTTCTGTTCGCGGAGTCCGCGTGGAGTGACTCCCTCTATTTTCGCCGTTCCCTTCGATTCCCCGAGGAGTCCTCGGGGAACGGCGAGAATACGCCTCTTGTCGTTAAAGTTCATTGATTAAGAAAGAACAAATAAATAAAAAGTAACAAGACATAGATGGCACTATACACAAGGGACTTGTACCGTGACCAATAACCAGAAACTGTTTTTTCGGATATAGTTTTGTGGCTCCGACAATGGAGTCCTAGACTTATAAATTATTTTCGAAAAAACTGTTTCTGGTTTATTGGTCACGGTACAAGTCCCTTGTGTAAAATACGTAAAATACCATCTATAGGCGTATTCTCGCCGTTCCATCCCCGTCCGTGGGGACTCGCAAGAATGCGGGGAGTGAGTCCCTGGGACACACAAAAACGCGGGGACTCCTCAAGTGGAGTCCTCGGGGAACGGCGAGAAGACGCCTTATGTCTTATTATTAATTTCCGTGAAACGGGGATGGGAACTGGTTACTTGTATTTGCCTTAGGCGGGATCACTGTTCCTATGGCCGGCTTCTACCAGACTATAGTAGTGGTTTGCGAACTTTGTTCACAAGCCCCTCGGTAGCTCAAATGGTAAGAGCGCCTGCCTTGTAAGCAGAGGATCCTGGGTTCAAATGCCGGCTGAGGAGCTTTTTTTGTATTTCAGTTCACTACTTGTAAAATAAAAAGTAGAACCTCCGTCTCCCGATCTCTGTACTACCATGCCGAGTCGAATAATATATGGAGGATTCTCGATGCAAGCTACGCGGAGCATCACTATTTGTTACCTCTGCAAACAGCTTATCGCAGTAGAGCCCCAGGGAAGAAAAGTCGAGAGAAACAGACTGTTGGGGGTATACCATTGTGACGTCACCTGGCTGCTATACGCTTTTTTCCTCTCAAATGCGTAGCGGCTAAGGGAAAGTAGACGGGCGTCAACTGAAAGCTCAGCAAGTATAGCTTTAACTCTCCTCAGTTTTGTTGGGGCATCCATCGTTGGTGCATGAAAAGATCCTGTCAGTGTCCACGCTCCCAGTATCTTTGGGTGCATGGGACCAAAAACGAAGGTTCTACTTGCTTACTTGTTCTTCGTGCGGCTGAAAGTTTGAAACACGACCACCTGATTACAAATCTCCTTTTTTTAAAACAGGTTTTAACACCGGATTAAAATGCGTTGCTCTATTGCTCCGCTACCACCGAATAGCGATTCATTAATTGTATGCTATTTATTTCAAACTTGTGCTCTATGAAATTTAAAAATAGGAAGCAGGAACGAGAACTCCAAGTTACCTGGCGTCAATAGCCAAATCTCTTAGGCTGCTAGTTCTACGACTCTCAGGCTTCTCTGAACTTACCTTGCCGCTACGTATAGAGCAGCTTCTTTGATTTACGCTATTTTCTGTTTTTAGTTCGCTGTTTAAGTGATGAAAAACCACGACCTCGGTAAAATTCAAACTGTGCGGTCTAGCTGTGACTTTCTCGAGTCGGTAGGTCGTACATATGTTGATACGAGAAGCATATTGTGAAAAACAAAAAATCAGCAAACTGAGTCGAGATAATTCAGTAAAATATGGTAAAAGATGCGAAATAGTAAAAATCGTTCCAGAATTTATCATTAGTTTTTATTTCGAAGTTTTAGCAGTGGATAGTGTTGAGTTTACACTTCAGCATAAGGCACCGCCATCGGGCCAATGGAGCTAGATCGCTGTATGTTTTGCGCAAGTAAACAAACGAACTTCCAGTGGTTGTCTGAAGCAGTTGAGGCGCACCGGGGAAAGTTGTCCGGGCTTGTTTTTCCCTGAACAATACAACAAACCGACGAACCGCAACTCTAATCCCATCTGCATTTCGCATTTCGAGTTGATTATATATTCCAACAAAAGAGCGAGAACAACTAACTTTGGGAAGACGGAAATTTGCACTTTGTATTACAATGTCGAAGCGAGGTTGTTTGCCGAACAGTTGAGGACTGACTCGTCAGTATGCAGAGCTCGAACTCAAACTCCATCAACGAACTTGGATAAACTTTTAATGAGTTCGACCGACTCAATAACCTTTCGGTGGAGGAAATGGAAGAGTATTTTCGCGGGGCTCGCCCACTTTATAGCTCAATCCTTTGGGACAGAAGTCCCACTTGTGGCATTAGCATATGCATTCACCACTTAATTTAGCTAGGCTATGCAGAAACAAAGTTTACAGACGAGCGGGGTTGCGAGCTCCTGCCAAACTCTGTCTTCTTCCTGCTTACCGGATAGTTCAAAATCTTGCTTAGTGCACCTTTTTTTGTTCGGAATAATATTTGTATACCTAGGCAATTTCACAGAAAGAATAACAGGTAATATACCCTAAAAAATATCATCATATTTTGTTATCGGTTTAGTCTAGCCGGGGAAATTTTACATGGGAATGTTTTGATCTGGAGACGTTTAGCCACGGGGACGTCTTGCCGTGGGGACGTTTTGCCATGGGGACGTTCCGATTGGGGATGTTTCGCCGGGTCACCCCTAATTCCAGTTTACTACGGACTGAACACCTCAAATAATTCAATCGTAGGCATTCTGGACCGCGGGCATTTTTAGCCGTGGGCATTTTGACTCATAGGCAGTTCGAGTCGTCGTCATTGTGATCTTGGGCATTATGAGTGTTTACCATTTCGCCGAGAACCCCATCTTCCAGAGTTACTGATGCAAAACAGTATTAAAAGGGCGACTTCTTTGTGTAGCGAAGATGGCATGGTGTCATAAACCCATGCTTCAAAATGATATATAAATCAGTTATAGAAAGTACGTTGTTATATGGAGTATGTGTCTGGTTTTCAGCTCTTAGAAAGAAAGACAAATATTTCACATGTGATCCAGTCTGCTCAAGGAGTTCCAATGATACTAATTGCAAAATCTTTTCGTCCTGCCGAAAAAGGCAGTAACAAGACCATTGGTGGGGCATTGCAACGCCAGTGCAGCCACTATCTGTAGCTGCTTTCAATAACTCTTAAGACCGAAAACCCAAAATTCATTATGTTAGATGCTGAACCCGCTAAGGACATCTTACTAATCTTTGCACTTGCTACGATTCGCTAGTTTCCATGCGCATTATGCACATTATGCTCTCACGAGTGTTCGAGGATCATGCTATTGATGCCTAAAACCGGTTTCTGTGTTCTGCCAAGTTTTTGCTAGAAGTCAATGGGTCTGGGAAAAGGCTTCAAACAGCCAAAGCCGTGGCTAATTTATTGAAAGCATAGCTTAGTTTTACAGTACCCAGATATTTTTAAATACTGGAGCATGAACAGTAAAAAGCGAGGTCAGAAGTGTGCTTTAAAATGTTTTGGTTGTGTTCGTTGTATAGTTGTGAATTTGCGAAATGCCGTAACATTAAATCACGTAATAAGCCTTGACATTAGGGTTTGCTTTGGCTTTGCTCAGCGGATGCGTTAGTCAAGTTGTATTCCGCCGACATTTCAGAACAAACTGTTTGCTGAACAAACGGATGAGACCGTGATATGGAGTGAGCCCTTGATATGCTTATCCAGATAAATTACGGAGTTTTGCCGTTATATCGGGAGCTTTGTACTTTTAGATTATTCCCCGATTTCGATACGATATAGGCATTATAGCCTCGAGTTCAGGGGCAATCGACCGTCATGTAACTCGAGAATCGTCTTGTCCAAGTCTTTTACTGGTCTGGAGAAAAGGTGTTCACAGGTTTCCTTTTTGGGACCCGAAACGTAAGTGGAGGGATACCTATGACTTCGTAAAAGTTGTCCGTCTGTCCGTCCGTCTGTCAGCACGATAACTCTCGAAGGGAATGAGATATTTTGATGAAACTTGGTGAAAGAAGGTGAAACTTAGTCAAGGGAGTGGTCGAGTTCGTAGATGGGCTCTGCAGCTCAACATTTAAGGGTGGGGTGGGGGTTCAAACTCAGGGGCGAACAATTTTTTTTTTAAGATAATGAGATAGTCGATTTAAGGGGTAATAAGACATGCTGAACACGAATATGCAAACCATTTTCTCGCCGGACAAGTAGGAATCCGGCCAAACCGGAAAGTTTCTTATAAGTCAAACTTTTATTTCAAGTTTAGGGGTAGGGGTTTAGGGTTTAGGGGATTTAGGGGTAAGAAGACTTGCTGAACTTTTATTTGAAAATCATTTTCTCGTCGGACAAGTAGTTCGTGTGGAATCCGGCCAAAACCGAAAAATTTATTACAAGTAAAAGTTTTACCTGAATTTGAGTAGATGTCCGGTCGAGAGGTAAGAAAACATGCTGAATCTGCTTTTGACAATCATTTTCTACCCGGACAAACAGTTCGTCCGGAATCCGACTGAAAGAGGAAATCATATTTGACGGTGCAAAACGGATAGGTCAGCTACATTTTATTCGAGCTGTATTTCGGCCAATCTTGGCGAGGGTCCTCTTCTTGCCAAGAAGCAGAGGCGTTACTAGCCAAAATGTTTGGGGGGGGACTAGGCGTTTACCGACTGGCTGGTAATTTTTACCGACTTTTTCTGCAGAAAAAACGACTGTTCTCAACAACAAAAATTACATTTTTGAAAAAAATCGACTGATTATCAGAAAAATCCTGTGATTTTCAGAAAAACCGACTAATTTTGACGAAAAATCGACCAATTTTTCAGAAAAACCGACTGTTTTCATGAAAAAAATCAACTGTTTTGACGAAAAATCGCGGCGCTTCGCGCCGACTCAGTTATTTTTTACCGACTGGCCGACAGCATTGGGGGGGGGGCGTCCCCCCTCCCTCCCCCCAGTCGTGACGCCCCTGGGGATCAGATATTAAAGTTTTGGGATCCCATCGAAACCTTTGGTCTTGTTCTAGCTTGAACCGGAAGAGGACCCTTGACAAGAAGGGCCGAAAAATCGCTGGAGTAGAACTTAGCTGACGTATCTATTTAGCGCGGTCAAGTATGATTAGCAAGTCAGCGTGGGCTGAAGGAATATTCATGATGTTAGCTGCCGTCTGTTCAACCCTAAAGTTAACACATTTAAAGTTTAACTGAAAAGGCAGCGTTTTAACATCTGGTATGTGATTACACTGAAACATTACCGTTATAAGGGATTTTGCATTTTTTTCATCCGAGCCTTTAGTAACGACGTTCAGAATGTGCGAGGGTTGGACGGCAACCCAAAACTCATCAAGCCGTGAAGATTTTGAATTCGGAAACAAGCCTGCGTTTGCAGGATTAATGACAATTACAGCCGATTAGCCCCGGCTTATTTTTCGGCTGTGGCTTCTTTTTTTAGTTGGTAAATACATCAAGCATAGAGGTAAATATTGCAAGCAACATAGAGGTACTACAAATCCGAAAGACTAAGTTCATTCGGTGAAATTCATTATCTGTAGACAGCGGACAAACGGAGTATAGCATTTTTATCGGATTTTCCGGCCTATTTAAGTCAATACTTGATGTGAAACTAGACCGTCGGGTCTTAACACTTTTCGGTTAAACTTTAAGGATAAACTTAGATCTATTTATGAAAAATTGCACACGGCCCTTCTTCTTCTTGAAATTCATAAGGACTTGGGTTATTGGGTTCCAACAAGAACAAATAATCACAAGAACCTCTGTCTCCCTATCTCTGTAATACGACCATGCGGAGTCAAATATATTCTGATACCCTACCCGATGCAAATGAGCGGAGGAGGAACTATGCAGAACATAATAATTTGTCACCCCTACAAACAGCTATATCGCAGTATAACCCCGCAGAAGAATGCAAACGCCGTCTCAGCCGTCCTTTACAGCTGATCGGTTGTCTACTATTGTGACGTCACGTCTAACTCGCTGCAGACCAAGTTCTCCACCCCTGCAGGCATCAGGCATTTTCATCTGGTATGCGCAGCGGCGAAGATGGAAGTAGACGGGTATCAACTCAAACCTCATAGCAAGTACTTCTAGCTACGCTCAGTTTTATCGGGGAAGCCATAGTCGCTGCATGGGACCAAAGACGGAGGTTCTACTGGATTATTTTTTCTTGGTTCCAAGCAGGGACCCTTTCGACTTCCTTGTGCTCTTTGTTGCGGTTGGTGTTATATTTATTGGGTTCGTTCTTCTTCTGCTATAGAGGTATTACGCAGAGTTGATGACTTGCTGCTGTTTTTGGGTCTTCACTGGCCCATCTTCCTGGTGTCAAGAACAAAAAATCACAAGAACCTCCGTCTATGACCATGGGAAGTTAAATATATTCTGACACCCTACCCGATGCAAACGAGCGGAGGAGGAGCTACGCAGCACATACTAATTTGTCACCCCTACAAACAGCTATATCGCAGTATAACCCCGCAGAAGAATGCGAACGCCGTCTGAGCCGTCCTTTACAGCTGGTCGGTTGTCTACTATTGTGACGTCACGTCTAACTCGCTGCAGACCGAGTTCTCCACCCCTGCAGGCATCCTATGGTTTTTCATTTGGTATGCGCAGCGCTGAAGAGGGAAAGTAGACGGGTATCAACTCAAACATCACAGCAAGTACATTTAGCTCCGCTCAGTTATCGGGGTAGCAGTAGTCGCTGCATGGGATCAAAGACCCATGCAGCGACAGGAGGTTCTATTGGATTATTTGTTCTTGCTGGTACTGAAGTCGACGCTAGAGCCCTTCAGTGGGTTGGGCCTTATTCTTGCTTGAAGTTCGATGGCTGGGAGTCAATAAAAATAGACAGAGGCCAGGGTTGGTCACCAAGAACCAGGGTGTACGAGTTACTTCAGGATACTTTGGGTTACTTTGGGTTACTTTTGGTTACATTGGGTTACTTTGGGTTCATTGCATTGGGTTACATTGGGTTACTTCGGGTAACATTAGGTTACATTGGGTTACTTTGAGATACTTTTGGGTCACTTTCCAGGGTGTACGAAGTTACTTTTGGTGACCAACCCTGGGACAGAGGAATTTGAGGGTAGCGATGATCGGTAAGAACAATACTCTTGATGACTAACTCTTCTTGCGGATGCAAAATAGCCCTGTACCTAGCGGAAGAGCCGGAAGCGGTATCGCAGATGCTCCCAACATCAACATCGCCGTGATTGGTTAACACAGGATTGAGTTGTTGAGTTTGAGTAGTTAGTGCTACGTTTTGTCGTTCTTCCCGAGGATCACTGGCGTGTTTTGGAGTTAGTCAGATAGAGTATCCTAGTTCACCTCCAGGGGGGCGGATTTAGCAGCGATTTTCTGGCTGTTTTAGGCACTTCTAAAGACCCTAAAGTTCGAATCACAAAAACAAATTTCTCAAACGAGTGACCGACGTGGGTGACGGGATACTTATGCTTAATTTTGTCCTTCTTTCCTTGATCAATGTAGCTATCGTATCAACTGAGAATCATAATTAACCAAGATAGAATAAACAGAAACAAAGTTCACAAATGAGTGGGGGTGGAAACTCCTTTCAAAGTCTAGGCCTTTGCAACTTATGGCCCAAACAAGTTCATTTGTCTCACATAGCTTTGAAGCTAAAATTAGTTGCTCTGTTCAAAGGCTTGTTTTTCGTTTTATCACCAGAGCTCAAAACATTTTCCATTTTGGTAGAGCGTACCGTAAAGCCAACTTCACTTATACGAAGCCAGTATTGCCACTGATCGCAGAATTCTGCGATTTATCGAAGGTTTTCGACTTCTCCTCTGGTTCATAGTTGTGACAAGGAAATCGCTCTTATGCATAAAATGTGTCAGAAGTCTGCGATTTAAAACCTTTTTGGCCAATTTTCAAGGCACTTCTTTTCCGGAAAAGGGGTTTATTTGTTTTACAAATATTAGCTCGTCTTCTAAGAGCAAAATAGAAATTTCGAAACCAATTGATTTGTATTTTTGATCGCGTGACGTAATTTAACTTTTTTTTATCGGATTTTATTTCGTTCCAGTTTTTTCAATTTCGTTCGTTCCAATGAAATTTACTGAAATTTTGAAATTAAAATAAGTTTGAAGCCTGTTACCAGTTTTGCTGTAAAAACCGGACATTAAATGGAGCCTTGTCAACCCGATGTTTTCGCTGAAACAGAAAAAAAGGACCGAATTTCGAAGACGGAAAAATGTCACAAGTTTTTGTGGCCAGGTTTTTGGTCCGTTCAGGGCACAGTGGCAACACTGTGTGAGTGCTGTAGTCGCTTTGCGGGTCTCTTGCGACTTCTGCAGAGTTCATATAACCCGCGAGCTACGATCGATACCACGTTAAACTTGGTATCGTGTAGGTCTTAAGGTCTGATTGTGCCTTGTGTTCTCCTCCCACTTAACACCCGAAGTTCAGGGGCAACTGACCGCCGACTAACTCGAGAATTATGTACTTCAGGACTTTTAACAGTCTGAGGATTATTATTTTTTGCATTTTTTTTTCTAAACCTAATGCTTGTCCGAGGAGATGTAGTGATTCTCTGGGTCGACTGCTGGATTCAGTTTGAAGGTGAGTTCAGTTCAGTTTGAAGGTGATCTCATTTGAGGTACGAGGAGGGATCTGGTTGAAGTCAAAACTTTTGAGGTACCATATTTTAATCCCTAAAACCAGTAAAGTTCGTCTTTTACTTGAAATATCAACATGACATGTGGAAATAAGAGCAGGGCATAAAAGTTGGCACAGCGACAGGCATAGAAGATCGCGCTTTCAGGTGCTGGAGCGTCTCTAAGAATCAGGGCCTAAAAGAAACTCAAGTTTCACCTCTCATCACAGTAGGAACATCTTTGAGTGGTGACAGTTTCACCCGTAGCCGACTAACTTTGAAGTATTTGTCTTATTTCTTGTCTACAGCGCATTAAGGAGTTTTTAATTTGGAACAGCCTACGAAGTTCGCCTCTGGAAGATAAGGAAAGAAACAAATGAACTAAAAGTTTATCAGGTGTGCTTTTCCACTGACATGGGCATTTAAAGGACACCTGAATGAAGAGTACCAAGTATCATCCCTATCTGTATGACTTCCGTTAACATATATATATATATATGTATCGTTTATTCACCAAAATAGCAAAGATAGCTAGCAAAGGTAAGTCAACATAGCACTTTCAACGGGATATAAAATGGCCAATGGCAAATGACAAATAGTACAAGATAAACACGCCTAAGAACTATTAAACGAACGAACAAAGTACGGCACAAACGAGTTAACATATCTTTCAGTTGCATCCGCTGGATAATTTGTTAATTTAGTTTTGTTTGAGTGGGTTTGAGTACGCGTGTTGGGCCTGTTTTTATTTTGTTTTGTCAACATTGATCTGTGAAGTTCAGAATTTAGACATTTGTGGCCAAAACTTATTGTAAAATGGTGCCTACGTTGCTCAAGGGAAGGGAGACCGAGACTTGAAAGGCTCTCTTCATAACTAACGTACACTGGGAGAAGCGAACATTGCCTGCAGAAAACCCAATCCAAATACGAAATAGTGTTTCCAAGCTATGATTTTTGCTCCATTTTGCATTTGTCCTTATTTCAGTACCGAACAATTTTAGAAATGAACAAATGTCTTACAAACCAGTTAAGCCCAAACGTATATCTAGAAGAAATTGCAATGCGATCCGGCCAGCGCTGTACAAGATTCGAATGAATTGCGCTTTTTGTCTTGGAGTCTGCATGTGCAAACCTCCAGAAGCGAACATCCGTATTTTGAAGACATCACGCTCAGGAGAAGAATGCTCTCCGTGGCCATGTCTGTAATGCATTCTCCATGGTGTGTTCAAGTATGGTTTCATTGTTCAGGTGTCCTTTAAACGAATCGTAGAACTTGATTACCATTCCTACAGCTTTGACTCTCATTGATTTTTCATAATAGCTTTAGTGGTAAGATAGGTTTAGAGTCAATACCAAAACATGGTCACACTAGGCCTTCTATAGAGCAAAATAACACTAGGGAGTAGCTCCAAGACTTGAAAAAGTGACACACTCAAATAGTAGCGACACTAGCACCACTAGCGTTAGAGAACGTCCCCACTGATACTCAATCAGTCTTGCAGCTCGGATAACTCCATACTCCGAACACAGCAAAAAAACAAAAACAAAAATATATACAACCTCTACTCTTTCCTTGATGCGCGCAAACCGCATCTTAGCTGTAGTAGAAATTTTCCAAACCCGCAAGTTTGTCTCGTTTTGCCCCGAGCGTAGCGTAGTGGGTAGCGCTGCTGGTAAGCCATAGAACGACAGAAGGAACAGGTTTATGAGATAAAACAAATGTGCTAATGGTTGGGGAAGGGGAAAAGAGAGAGCGGTTTGAGAGTTTTGATTGGGAGGCAAGAGAGAGCGACAGGAACATTTGTGCGAAATTTTGGGTAAAAGCAAAATCAGCTATCATCATGTTCCTGGTATCCGGAGGAGTTGGATTGGCTATGGCAAGCCGCCGCGAAAACCGAAGAAAGGCAGGAGCCCTGTTCTTCTTCTTCCTTAAAGACAAGAGCCCTGTTCTGGTTGACGGCAGGGTCCATGCTTTGATTGATAATAATTTGATTGGCAGTTGACCTGAACGAGAGATCCGGATTGGTAATCTGAAAGGTGAAGCCTGGCTTTGACTTTACTTTGCTTTGGGAGCTAAGGTAGACCCGACGGAACCGCGGCCTAGGCCCATAGATGGCCAACCAGCGAGAAGAGCGAATCCTGATTTTCACTGGAAATTACTTACTTCTTGTGGTGCACCTCCTCATGTTTAACAAGACCAAAGGTTTCGATGGGATCCCAATGGGGAATATTTGCCGGTCTTTTCGATACAGATAATCAGGCCTTGCAGATGTTTAGTCTTTGCCAAACCCGTTCACATTTGATTTCACTGTAACTGACCACTGAACAACAGCCACAAAGTCATACTGTCCAGCTCAAAGCATATCAAACAATCAGGGTTATTAGAACAAATCGTGTTTTGACTAGATTCCGACAGGACTATCCATCAAGGTACCTCTAAATCGACCAAAGTTTAACCTCTAATCAACTTCTAATCAGACTTTCAATCTCACCAATTTTCAGACATTCGCCGGATTCCGAGCAAACTACTTGTCCGGCGAAAAAGGAAAATTCAAAAACGGATTCACCATGTCTCTGCACCCCTGTTTAAAACTTTCGGATTTCTGGCGAAATATTTGTCCGGGGAGAAAATGAAGTTCAGTTCCGGATTCAGCATGTCTGCTTACCCCGAAAGAGGCTCTCACGTGAGCTTGAAAAATATATTTTTAGTATGTTTGTACAAGGTTCTTACGGGGACCAAACAAGACCAAAGGTTTCGATGGCATCCCAAAGGGGAATATTTGTCAATCTTTCTATACAAATAATCAGGTTCAGTCTTTGCCAAACCCGTGCTTATTTGATATCATTGTAACATACCAATGAGCAACGCATATCAAACAATCAGGCTTATTCGAAAAATCGTGTTTTGACTAGATTCCGACAGGAGTATCCATCCAAGGCGAGACAAAAAAAATATCCTGATTCACCACGTTTTTTTCGGGTACACCTACCAACTAAAACGAAATTTTATCGACATCAGAATTCTCTTTTACTTCTTCGAAATTTCCGGTTTTTGAAGGACTCCGGTCAAACTATTTGTCCGGTGAGAAAATAAAGGTCATATTTGGATTCAACATAGATTGTTCACCCTTAGTCGATGCTCCAGTCGACTTAAATATTTTTTTTACTTCTATTTTTTTTTTACTTCTATTTCTTTTTACTTCTATCCAGCGAGAAAATTCAGGCTCATACACAGATGCAACTTGTATTCTTGCTCCTATAAGGATGTTCTGATCGACTTCAGAAGAAACTTTACTCCTCCAATTTTCTGGTTTTCGCCGGATTCCGGTCAGTCTACTTGTCCGGCGGGAACATACAGTTCAAATGTAGATTCAGGATGTATTCTTACCTCTAAATCGACGCTCTAATCGACCAACGTTGAACCTCTAATCAACTTCAGATATGACTTTTTTCTCTGACTGATTTTCCGGTTTTCGCCGGATTCCGGGCAAACTACTTACTCGGAGAAAAACGAAAAATCAAAAACAAATTCAGCATGTCTCTGTACCCCTGAATCGAAATTTTATTCAACTTCACATAGAACTTTTACTTTACGAAATTTCTGATTTTTCCGGATCCCGGGCTAACTATTTGTCCGGCGAGAAGAAGAAGTTCAGTTCTGGATTCAGCATGTCTCCTTACCCTTATATCGACTCTCACATCAGCTTAAAAAAACTATATTTTTTCATCCCTTAATTTAAAACCCCCTCCCCAACCCGACCAACCCTAAATATTGCGCTACAGGTCCCATCTATGAACTTGACCTGTTCTTCGACCCAATGGATCCTCACACCAAGTTTGAATAAAGTATCTCAACCCCTTCGGGAGTTGCTGAGAGACGGACGGACAGACGTACAACTGTTACGAAGTCATAGGTATCCCTCCACTTACGTTTTGGGATCCAAAAAATTAAGTTTGTATAGCACTTCAGCCGAAGACTGCAATCTGTCTGCTTCGTGGTTCTAGCCTCCAGGTATCAGGAAGTGAGGCAGTATTGCTATTCATTTTAACTTTAATGGCCATCGGTCAAACTTTAGCTAGGAGGGGAGATAATTTTTAGACACAACTTTCAAATACCTCTCTTGCTTATTCTGTCTTTTCTATTATCTCTAGCTCCCTTATGGAATTATCCCCTTTTGCCATTATTTCATTTTCTAGCTGCTTCTCGGGTGAGTCTAGTTACACCAGTCACGCATCTAAACTTCGCCGAGAGCTTTACGGTAAACGGGCAACTCTTTGACACATAAAGGCATGAGAAGCTCCAAAGTGTTATAGGATCCCAAAACGTAAGTGGAGGGATACCTATGACAGCGCAAAAGTTGTCCGTCTGTCCGTCCGTCCGTCTGTCAGCACGGTAACTCTCGAGGGGAATGCGATATTTGATGAAACTTGGTGGGAGTATTCTTTGGGTCCAGGGAAAGGCCGAGTTCGTAGATGGGCTCTGTAGCCCTATATTTAGCGGTGGTGGAGGAGGGATGGGTCAAATAAAGGGACAAACAAAATATTTTAAACAGCTAATGAGACCTAATCAATTACCCCTAATCAAGGGGTAAGAAGGCATGCTGAACACGATGATGAAAACCGTTTTCTCGCCGGACATGTAGTTCGTCCGGAATCCGGCCAAAACCGGAAAGTTTGTTAAAAGGAAAAGTTTTACTTGAAGATGATTAGACATTCAATTTAGGGGTAAGAAGAGATGCTGAATCCGTATATGACAATCATTTTTTACCCGAAAATATAGTTAGTCCGGAATCCGTATGAAACCGGAAAATTTGTTTCAAGTTTTATTTGAAGTTGATTAGATGTTCGATGTAAGGGTAAGGAGATACGCTGAATTCGTTTCTGAACTTTTTTTTTGCCGGACAAGTAGTTCGCCCCGAATTCGGCCGAAACCGGAAATTTGGCAGAATTAAGGGAGGAAGTTTCGATCAGTTTCGTCAACATAGATACGACTTACAGAAGTAAACACACATACTGAATCCATATCTGAACTTGGCTTTCTCAGATGATTAGCTATTTGGCCTTCATCTGTTTCTAAATTTTAATAGTAGCCTAAAAATGTTCAAGGACCAAATTGTCTGGATCAAATATTAAATTTTTGGGACCCCATCGAAACCTTTGGTCTTGTTCATTTTGGACGACACGATAGGCCATCAGGTCTATCTTCTGTTTTGGAATTATACCTACGGCGCGTTCACTTTTCAAATATTTTGCGTCGAAATGCCGCGTCGAACAGCGGGAAGGCTGGATAGTCGACAAGCGCTAAATAGAAAATCGCTATTTCCACATGGAAAGTATGGTATTTTCGAAAAACTATAAAATCTCAGCTATTTCAACGTAAAAAGATAGCTTCTAGCAAGAGTTGTGCCTCAACGTACCTCAGACCCTCTTGTCCGACCAGAAGCTCCCAGAGTAAGTAAAGAAAAGAATAAATAACTAAGGGATCAACGTGCACAAATGAACAAAATCACATATAATTATATTGCACTTCCAGGTAATTCCTGCACGGTTCATGTCTAAACTATTTTGATGGCACTGTCTAGGGAACCGGGAGTCGTACTTTATGTCCCATGGGCTACTGAACCGGTAGTTCTCACGGAAACCAAACCATATGAGCTGCGATTCCGGGATCTGACGTCATTGGCTAACAGAAACTTGTATGTGCTGGCTCCCGTTCCGGTAGTAAGTGGAAATAGCTCACGGAAACTTCATCGCACCAGCTTCTCGTCCGGTAGTCTCACGGAACTGTGTGCTCAGAAGCTAGGGAGCCGGTAGTTGATGGCCGGGATGCCGGGGATTTTCACTGACTTAGAACAACATGGGAAAAAATTCACTACTGGAACCCATATATTGAGAGCTAAGGTACCGGTAGCAACAACTATTTGACTGAAAAGGACCAGCTCACGGACACAGATGGCTATGGGCTATGGTTCCGGTAGTGCAAAAAATTAAATTACAAACTCACGGGCACGTGTCAATATAGACTTTGAGTCCGTTACAGCTCACGAATCCAACTTCCATGAGTTTATAATTATAACTTTTGGTACTACCGGAACCCTAGCCCACAGGAGCTGGGTTCCGTGAGTTAAAAATATTCTCTTCCGATTTTCTAGTCTGCACTGACATGGGTCCGTGAGTTCATTTTTTTTTGGCACTACCGGAACCCTAGCCAATAGCCATCTGTGCCCGTGAGCTGGTCATTTTCAGCCAAGTAATTGTTGCTACCGGTGTCTTAGCTCTCAATATATGGCTTCCGGTAGTTAATTTTTTCCCATGTTATTTTCTCTTAAGTCAGTGAAAATTCCGGCATCCTAGCTCTCATCCAAACTATTCCGTTAGTTCCATATTCCACGTAGACACTACCGGAACATAAGCTCCAATTGTACAGTTTCCGGTATCAACTACCGGCTCCCTAGCTTCTGAGAACACAATTCCGTGAGACTACCGGACGAGAAGCTGGTGCGATGAAGTTTCCGTGAGCTATTTCCACTTACTACCGGAACGGGAGCCTGCACAAACAAGTTTCCGTTAGTCAATGACGTCAGATCCCGGCATCGCAGCTCATATGGTTTGGTTTCCGTGAGAACTACCGGTTCCGTAGCCCGTAAGACAAAAAGTACGGCTCCCGGTTCCCTAGACAGTGCCTATTTTGATACAGACTAACGCGTTCCACGATATCGGTGTATGGGTCTGGTAACCTGTATTTGACGGAAGGTTCGGTAATACTCTATATGACTACGTCCGAAACACGCCGGTGAACCTCGGGAAGAATGAGAAAAGTCACACAAACGAATCCTCAAAACGGAGTCAACTCCTATGTAAACCAATCAACAACGTTCGTTGTGGTCAGGTTGTGGCACCAAGTGGTAGTCATTAAGAGTATTGTCGGTTTTCAGGGCAGCCAGGAATACTCTAGATGACCAATTCTTCAGGCCGATCAAGAATCGCCGTTTGCCCAGCGAAGAGCCAGAAACGTCACGAAAACAGATTTGTTGATTGGTTTACACATGATTCGAAATCAGTTTGGAGAGTTCGTTTGGGTGCCGTTTCTTGTTGCGTGTTTCGGACATAGTCATGTGGGCGCCGGCCTTCTCTCTTCTGCTGGCTATCCTTCTGATGTCAGGAAACCCAGGTAGCACACTTGCGTGTATGTTTGCAAGGTCCTTGTAAGTGCTACGGATTGTTTTTTGGTCTTCTTTGTGGCTGCCAATCAAGCATGGTGTTTGGCAACCTGAATTGCCCATGCGGAGGTTTGGTGATTTAAAAAAAAAAACTGTTTTCCATCGCAGAATATAGAGCCGAAGTGTTAACACTACTTCAAATAAAAACAGCTTTTCGGCTGTGCTGAATTTTCGGTACAAAAAAATGATGACCTTATTTATTTTTATTTAAATTCAGGAGATCAAACTGAAAACAAGACCAAAGGTTTCGATGAGATCTCAGAAATTTAATATCTGACCCAGAGAGATGGGTCTTGTAGATATCCTGTCTTAACCAGACTCCATAAAACTTTGAAACAAATTAAGGTCAATGTCTAATCCTCTGAGAAACCAAGTTCGGATATGGGTTCAGCATGTGTGTTTACCCCTACACGCCATATCTACTTTGACGAAACTGATCGAAACATCTGCCTTACTTCTACCGAATTTCCGGTTTCGACCGGATTCTGGAACTTTTTATCCGGCGAGAAAATACTTTTCATATACGGATTTAGCATGCCTCCTTCCTAGTACATCGAACCTCTTATCAACATCAGATAGAACTTTTTCTTAAAACAAAGTGTCGGTCGGATTCCGGGCGAACTACTTGTCGGGCGAGAAAATGGTTTTCATATTCGTCCCTGAAAAAATCGCCCTTAATTTGAACCCCCTCCCCCACCCTAAATGTTGAGCTACAGAGCCCATCTACGGACTCGACCTCTCCCTTGACCCAAAGAGTCCTCACACCATGTTTCATCAAAATATCTCATTCCCTTGGACAGTTATCGTGCTTACAGGACAGACAGACGGACGGACAACTTTTACGAAGTCATAGATATCCCTCCACTTACGTTTTGGGATCCCAAAAACGAACTTGTGGAAAAAGAAGGGCCGAATATAGCTCTAATAAAATTTAGCTGACGTATCCATTTTGCACTATCAAATATAGGTACGACGGGTCCTTTAAGGACTGGAGTTCATATACAAAGGTTTTATTTTAAGCCAGAGCTCAAAAAGTAACAACTTGCGACGACAAGTAGCAGTTTCAGAAAAAAAAAAAAAATTCGCACGGCTAAACGGACAATACAATTTAGCCCTCTAGTAGAGCCCCTTCACACTACACCAATAAGTAGCACTGATTCAACATTTAAACAAAAGGTACAAATTTACTAAATCTTAGGTGACCGGTACGGTGACTGATTTACAGTATAATCACAGTGGCGTACAGTATGCAGTTTCACTATTTTCATCACCGGTTTGACGCCATCTTAGAGATAGACGTAATTAATGAAAATAGGGGCAGCTACTGTACTTTAAACGTATACTGTAAGCGACTCAGTCACTGATATAAGGTATATAGAATTTGGAAGTGTACAGCGTCTGAGCATAACACAGATCCTAAGGACTTCTTAAGCCCAGTAGGAATACCCAAAACATTTCCGAAAGTACTAGTACTGAATCCGGAATCATCCGACAAGCCCTGGGTATTCCGGTAGAGCTCTATGTTAAACTGCCTCATTACACAAATCCAATATTAACTTTCACTTCGTAGCTTTCTGACATGAATGAACCGAACGCTGATACTAGCTTATCTTACAACACAAAACCCAAACCGACTGGTATGAACAGCAGTGCCAACCTTATAAATAGTGAACTGAAAGACAAAAATGCTCTTCCGGCGGGATTCAAACCTACGACCTTCGGCTTTGATTGCCAATGCACTACCACTGAGCTACCGAACTGAACATAGTTGGCCAACAACTACAGTCGCCAGATAGAAACGGTTTACAGGAGCAGTGATCCCGCAGTGGGCAAGTTCGTCTAAGCAGTTCACATCCATCAGCAGTCCACGGGATTGGATAATTTTCACGTAACGTCGGAACGTTAAACGAGGGACTTTTGTCTCTGTAAAATTTCCTTGTACAAGAAATGCCAACCTTACCTACCGAACTGCCAAGACCCAAAAATAGTCATCTGACTGTTTTCGAAAGAATAATTAAAATATTAAAAAAAAATTATAACTTGACCCTATGACCCTATTAACTTGACACTATGATACCCATCTTCATAAAAAGGATCAGCTAAGTTAGTAATCCCTCCCAAAAATAGACAACCCCAATCCTCCCCCATCATCCGAGCATACGACGAGCTACAATGAATCGAAGGGATTTATCCGTTTTATTCGTACTTTTATGCAGCACACGATAAGAGCTGGGCAGGCATAGACGGCTATCCTACCAAGTTTTCGGCAACATCAGCAATTCCATACGGGAAAAAATATATTTTTCAAATTGGTAATGGAAGTGAGGAAATCCGGCCGGAAAAACCGATCGTCTGTTCGCAGCATTACAGGTTAGCCGATGGCTAAGTGATTGCATATTGCATCAAATTCAGATAAAATTTGGCAAGACAACCCAAAAATTGTTGAATATCTTGATAGATAAAAAAAAAACAAATTTGAAGCAGCTTTTAGTTTCCGTCTTTGTTTCCTGCAGCGTAGGTCCATATGAAATTCCCTCGGAATATATCTGGAATTAAATGTCGGTCTCTCTACTATCCAGCAAACTCTCCAGTCTTGACTGAAAAAGGCTGGTTTTATCAGGGATTTATGAACAAAAACTTTTTATTTCTTTCATGCCTTCAAATTCTCTTCAATTCTTCGGGGAAGTTACAGGAGCCTCCGGGGTTTGGCAACAACTCTTTAACTTTCTTACAATCAAACCATTTCCTTACAAGTTGTACACATCTAATACCCTTCAAGTTACTATCTCTCTATCTACCATAGCCTTAGGGCTCTGTACAAAGAAAAGAATTATACTAAACTCTCAGTTCCACAGTACGTCACAGCCATTTTCTTTCCACTTAGTAATCCTTGCAGTAGAAACACAGAAGGGTTTTGAAGAAGGATTTCAAAACCTAATGCGCGTTATGGAACAAGTTCTAGCGAGCAGCAACTCGCTGAACGTCGATCGTAGGTACTTCGCATGAATAAAATTACTAAATGCACAAAACAAATAACAAAACAAGAATAATACGCACACGAAAATCTTTAACTTGTTTGTTCCCTAGTGTTAAGATACAGAGCCTTTTTGACGTAGTATATGTTTGCAAAGGTTATCAATTTCAAGGAACAAATAAAATTATGTAGACATTCTCTGAGAGGCTAATTACGTTTAATCTAACAATCCTCCTATTGGCTAGCACCTTATTTTCTACACCATACCATACCCCTCAAGGATATAATTTCGTCAGTTCTGACAATCTTGTTTTCCGAAGTTTTACAGCGCAAGCTCTCTTTTGCCAGGTCGCTAGCCAGATTTTGTTGCCACAAGCATGTCGTCAAAAAACAATAGTTTCAGGCAAGCAGCAGAAAGAAACTCGGCACGCACGAGGAAACCCGGGTAAGGGTCGCTACAAGGGCCTTATTTCCAAAACAAGATGTACAGAAACTCCGGCAATATAACCTTGGGGAATATTTCAAAGATGCTAGAACACCAGAAGACGTCAGCTCACTGTAGGTTTACAGATCCAAACATAGAGGAGCCTCTCAGAAGTACAGATACGGAAGCGACACAATTTTTTGCTTAAATGGGGTTAACTACAATAAGATGTACTTTAAAGCATCTTGCACTTGCGCAACTTGCAGTTGCAGTTTGACTAAGCTGTTATGGACAACTGGATCAGTACGTAGTTTGCGTTCGGCGCGGAGGAATCAAAGCATGCAGAGGGAGCGAGTCACGGAGAAATAGGGAGCATGTGACGGGCAGAGAGGGAGCAGGCCGATGAAAAATTATCTCAAAATAGTAGTATGAAGTTGTACGAAAAAGTAGAATGCAGTACCAACTGATGTTACTACATGCTACTATGGTAAGACTGGATGCTACTGGAGCAAGGCGGGATGGATGCTACTGAATACTACTGCTTAAGATTAGCCCAGTGTGAGGCACATCAAATTAAAGTATTCTGTACTACTGCATATCAATACGTGTAACTTTTTTTTACAACTACCATACAACTACACAGGCTACAAATTTTTCATCGAGGGTAACGGATACAGGGAGCTGGTTTTGGCTAAGGTTTGGGACTATTAGAAGGAGCATACCAAGGACCGAGAAGGGACAGGTAACGGATACGCGGGAGCAGTCTGGGATAATAAGAGTAATAGGAAGCATGGCACCGACAGAGCACAGCAGGTAACGGATGCACGGATTTGGTTTGACCAAGGTTTGGGACTATCAGAAGGAGCATGTGACGGATAGAAAAGGAGCAGGTTACGGAAACAAGGTGGTTGGTTTGGGAGCAACATAATAACACGGGTCACGTGACGGACAGAGAAGGAGCCGGTAACAGATACACAGGAGTTGGTTTGGGCCAAAGTTTGGCACTAACAAGGTAATAGACATAAAGAAGTCGTCCCAGACAGAGAAGAAGCAAGTTTATTTTTACTATTAAAGAAGGAGCAATTTTTAGAGATGCACTTGTGTGATCATATTTGTTGTATGTTGTTAAACCAAAACCTATTTGCCTTAATTATGTGTCCTACATTATCAAATATGAATCAGATTTGACCGTACTGTTTTAATCTACGACCTTACTTATCCAACTTGTAAACCAAAATTTTGACGCGTAGAAGAGGGAGTAGGTACCAGGCTTGGAAGTTGCAGGAGGTCCGAACGGAAAAAAGAGGAAGACGAACACAGGCCAGAGAGTACGTTACAACTGTGTGCGAGCGGTTCAGATGCACGAGGAGCAGGTGAAGTGAACCAAGGTTACAAGAAAGGGAGCAGGCTGAGAAAGAAACCACTGAGAAGACCGGGAGCTAAGAAGGGCACATGTATGAATGTTCTAATCTGTGGGCGTAATTTCAACAGAGATGGAGCAGTCTCAGTACAGGGGAGTAGCTAAAGGGTACCAGAAAGCAAATCATGTTTTCCAAGTCCATTAAAGTTTGGCAAGAAAATGCGGGAGGAGGGGGGGGGGAGCGTATACAGTTTGTCGCAGATAGCGAGTGGCTCGCCATTATAGAAAGTTTCTATAATCTAGGGAGCCCTCGGCTGCTCAGGTACTTAATGAGAAGCTTGAGATCTAATTCAGGTAAACATACAGTAGAGGGATTACTTATTGGGAAGACCTGTAACGGAAAACGAATGTACTAACCCCTCGAGGATAAGGCGAAACTACCTTGGGTATGAATGGAGGATGGGCTTTTAAAGAGGATGAAAACTTGATTAAGGAGGGAGGATGGACTTGTAAAGAGGGTGAAAACTTGATTAATCGTTATTGATGTTTCTTTTATATCAAAAATACTTATTAGTAATAACTTGGCCACTTTCAATAGCTTCTATTGTTGTCATCCCATCTAGCCTTTTTATTAATCCCTCCTTGGTTTTCGGGCAATCGCACTACGGAGACGGTTAGAAACTTAAGACACTGTCGAAGCTGATTAGCTCTGAGACAGCACTTTTGCATTTATCTCGGTAGTTATAATTTTTATGACAGGATACCCAGGGTTGCCAAGAGCTCGACAGACGAAAGTGTCACAATTGCTGACAAAAAGGTGCTTTTTGACACCTCGATTTTTGTGCATTCCGCTGCACAAATCGCAAAATGCGAATAACTGAATTTGTAACAGCATTTTTCAAAACATTTCTTAACTGTTACATCACAGTTTCGTAACAAAATTTAATCGGAAATGAGCTTTATTTAAGGCTTCAAACTGTTTTTGTGTACTAAATCAAAGTAAAGTACATGTTTTAGCAGTGTTTTGGGGGCGGTAATCAGTCACTTTAGGAAAGTAAATAGGAAAAGTGCTTTTCTGACCTAAAAAGTGTCATTCGTATAAAAGATGTCACTTTCAGAAAAAAAGTGTCACGGTGTCACCCAGAGGCAAAAAGCGTCAAAAAGCACCAAAAGTGCCACACTTGGCAGCACTGAGGATACCAGACTGGTATGGAGAAAACCGTAAAAACAGAGGAACAGGAGGAACACATACGCGTTTCATGAACTGGCATTCGATTGAGAATTAACCAATCAGGAACGCGGAGGGTTCTAATCGCCTTTCAATTGGTTTTTAAGTTCACATGGGGAAGAGCGGAGGCACGGATTTTCGACCGGCAAATTCGCGACGGATTGGGAGGGGGGTGGGGGTGGACTCACTCTCTGCAACGCTTTGATCAACTCAGTCCAGGATGAGTTCGGTAAAATGATTAACGGTAATTACTAACAAACAGCTTAACAGTAAATTAGCTAATAAAGACTAGTTGACTGCTCTGTACAAACTAAGCTGAATCGCAGATTCGGTCATAACAAGGCAAGCTAAATCCTCAGAACCAAGCTGGCCTTGGTTTGCAACAACTTTTCTGGTAAACAAGTCCATCTTGTAAATTCTAACTGTATGCTAGCTAGCTCAGTCCTAAAATAACAGTAGCTCGCAGTTCGCCTTTCGCTAGGCTCTTTGTCAACGCTCCAAACGCCGCTATGCGAATTTCCACTCCCGTCTTAACATTCTCTTAAAAGACCCGACATCCTATAAGGCCAACGCAACCTACTTCCGTAACTGTATTAGTTAATTCTTAAACCCGGAGACCGAAATTTCATTTTACAATAAGAACCTGCTAAAGACACCTCACTAATCTTTCCACTTGTCATTCATTATTTTCTATCCGCATTATGCTCCCGACGAGTGTTCACATATCCTGCTATCGATGCGTAAAACCGGTTATCTGAGTTTTGACGAGTGTTTGCTACCAGTGATTGTGCCTGGGAAAAGGCTTAAAACAGCCAAATCCGTGGATAATTTGTTGAAAGCAAGAGTTTAGTTTTACAGTATGCAAATGGGTCTCAACACTGGAGCACAAACAGTAAATAGTACGAGGTGTGCTTTAAGCCATAAGTCAGTCCATACGATTTGCATGGGGAAGCCTGCACACGACGCGTCGAAATTTCGCAGCAAAGGAGGGAATTCGTATCAGACTGAGAGAAGTGGACTGTGTGTGGACGTACCTATCCTCCCGGTTCTAAAGTGCGTAAGAAATCCACATAGGAATTATCGATCCGAATATTAAGTTTGAGGCAATTGAAAAGCAAGCAACACCGCCTTGTAACATTCCTTAGGTGGATAAAATTATTGCCGGATTGGCCGAAAACGATCATCCTCGTGAAAGATAATGTGAGTAAGTGAATTAGTGGCTTACAACTTATTTTGACCCCTTGTTGACACCTTAACTCTGTCTCAATCAGAGGCGGAGGCCATCGAGCCTGCTCTCTGCAGTGAAGTGACTCCAGATCATTTGTTTCGAATATTTGAAAAGTAAATGAACCTGACAAAATTTTCTAGCTGGGTACAACTTTCTGGCTTCGAAGGGGGAAATGCGAAGCAATGACGTTAACTTCAAATTTATCGCAAAAAGAGAATTTATTTTCGTGTCTAGTACTGTATCCGGGATGGGGGCCCAAAACTGTTATTTGCCCCCCACCCTCTCCGGCCGCAGCAGCACCTTCTCACTGTCTGGCTCCTCCTCCAAGGCGGGTCCAACATAACCTGTCCCTAGTCATCACTTGACTCCTCCCCTAGGAGGAGCCAACTCGTACCCTGCATCCCCGCATCCCCCCTCAAGTTTACTGAAATGGCGTGATAGCTGCGAAAAAATCGCACATGGTCTATTTGGAGCTGATGACAATGGCGAACTGCGAACCGACCTTAAGTATACTTACGCAACAGTGAAAGCCCTATATAGGGAAGTTGGACAATCGCTGGGTCTGATTCGGACCGGAAATTTCCAGATATCCCAATACTAAAATTAACCGCTAAACGACCGCTAGAACGCCCCCCCCCCCCCAGGAAAAAAGTGGTGCGAGATTTCTGCACACAGCAGTGTTGCGTCGCTCGGCCCCGTATCCACTCGACCACCATGTCAAGAGAGGCCAAAAATCGCTAAACCCTCACGTGTAAGACCCGGTCACATTAAGCTCAGAACAGCACAGACTTAAAAGTAGACTGGGTTTCTAACAGGAAAACGTGGAGAAATACGCTGTTTCTCAAATCTGCGCCATTTTGTTGCACCAATTCATTCAAAATTCCAGGATGTGCTTGCTAAATACTCCTTGAGCCCAAGCTGACTGTGAAACATATATTCAAACAATGGATAAAACAAGATACGTCAGCTACGATGCTTCGGTAGCAATATTTCAGCCCTTCTTTCCAACGGTTTTCGTCAGGATGTCAAAAGTCAAGGACAACGTTTGGAAGACACGAACCTGCAATTTGCAGTTTGTTTTTTTGAGTTTTCTTGCAGATTGCAAGTTGGTTTCTTTCCCAACGTTGTCCTTGACGAGGACCTTGCCAAGAAGGGCCGAAATATCGCTGCCAGAGCATCGTAGCTGACGTATACATTTTGTACCTTGTTTGAATAGATGTGCTTGTCACGGAAGAAGAAGAAGGACAATTTGATTGGGGGTTTAATACACAAGGCCTTTCTCTGGTCAGAATCAGACTCACTGCTCTTCGAAAGCAAAGATTTAAAGCGCTACTACGCTCACCATTCACTCCCTTTCACAGCGCACTTTTTAAAGCTTAAAAAAAAACACAAATCCGCATGTTCACAACCATTTAAAAAAACGCGCGAGCACAAAATTTAAAAATATATACATACGAGGCCACCTGCTGAGCAGTTCAAGTTCGTGTAAGCGCAGATGGAGATCAAAGGCAGCTTGAACATCCGAAATAAATGGCACAAAGCCAATACGCGCGCCGTGAGCGCGAGCGCGATTGCGCACAATCATCCGAGTCCACAATGGATTAAAAATCTTGGTAAATTCACATTCAGAACTGTAGAAAAGAACATCATGCGTCAGTTTTGAGCAAAGTCAGCTCGTGTCCTTATCACAGACCCCCTTCTCGTGACGTCATCGCTGTTCCAGGCTCAATGCTTTCGGTATAGCTGGAAAAAGAAACAAAACGTTATTATTTAATTCACAACCAGTTGAATATACAAGAAGATGTAATTACGACAAAGAAGAAAAAAATTAATATTATCTTATTCACGACCAGTTGAAAGAGAGTCTGGAGCCACAAAAAGGGCAACATCGTGCTAGATCCTCCGCCCCAATTATGCCCCAAAACAATTGCGGTGCTCTGAATTTTTCAGATATTACTTAAAGTAAAATAAGATACAATATTTGACGTAAAGGCGGAATATATTAACTTTTACCGTGACAATTTTGTTAGCATTTTTGTTTGCGGAAGGGAGTCCTAAATTACCTTTCTGATTACTTTTTATGGAGAACGACAACGACGGATTGCATTTGCCATACTTCTGCAATTCTTATCAGGGATCCTCTTCAGGCCAATACGACAGTCGAAACCTACCAAATTGCGACTCTCATTCAGATTTGTTAACTTTATTTCGTATATGTGTGTGTGTTCTTGTCTTCATGTTGCTTGTTCTTGTCTTTATTCTTTCTTTTCTTTCATACTCCGTTTGTGACTTTTGTCTTAAAAATGGTAAATATTGCATTCATTCAATAAATTGGTTCATTTGGTGTCCTTTAATTATTTTCCACAACCAAGGCACTCCACAAAATATAAGAAAAATTACTATATTCATGTTCTATCCCGGGTATACAATACACAGACAATTCAACGAATAACGGTCGTTCTGTGCAATCATCCCCTCTGTCCATAAATTCTTAAATAAAATTAAAGGGAAGCTATAAAGTACTAGCCTACGTGAAGGGGTCCGTATTTTTCAATAGGCCAGTTTTTAGCGTTTTCTTTTACGGGAAAAAAGTTTGAAATTCTGCAGGCATGCCTTTTGCCATTTGATGTCCTTCAATTATCCTCGACAACCAAGACACTCCACAAAATATAAGAGAAATGACTATATTCATGTTCTATCTCTTGTATGCAATACAATTCACCAAATAACGGTCGCTCTGTAACATCAACCCCTCTGTTCATAAATTCTTCAAGGACCCCTCGCACTATTTACTCTTCAACTTCCATTATTTTAAAATAATTGAATACTTTAAAACTAGGCTCTGCTTTCAACAAATTATCCACGGCTTTGGCTGTTTTAAGCATTTTTCGATACCCTTAGACTCGTAGCGAAAACGGGGAAAAATTTACGTAACCGGTTTTTCTGATGGAAAAACTTCTCGTAGACAACCGTCAACAGCGTTATACGCATCGAAGGTAGCAAAGCACGACAAGTGAAACAAGACCAAACTTTTCGATGGGATCCCAAAAATTCAATATCTGATCCAGACAACTGGGTCTTGTCTTAGCCAGATCCAGTCATCGCTAGAATCCTTGAACATTCTTACAATTAAAATTCAGAAACAGATTAAGGCCAAATAGCTAATCATCTGAGAAAACCAAGTTCCGATATGGATTCAGCATGTGTGTTTACCCGTATAAGTCATATCTGTTTTGACGAAAAGTTCCTGCCACTTCTGCCAATTTGCCGGTTTCGGCCGAACTCTAGAACTACTTGTCCGGCGAAAAAAAAAGCTCAAAAACGAACTCAGGGTATCTTCTTTCCCCAATAATGAACATCTAATCAACTTCAAATAAAAATTTAACTTATAACAAATTTTCCGACTCCAGTCGAACTATATGTCCGGGTAAAATATGATTGTCACACACGGATTCAGCGTCTCTTCTTACCCCTAAATCGGTTATCTAATCAGCTAGAAATAAAACTTTAACTTCTAACAATTTTCCGGTTATGGCCGGATTCGGGCGAACTACATGTCCGGGAAGAAAATTGTTTTCACATAAAAGTTCAGCATGTCTTCTTGCCCTGAATCGGACAACTGATCAACTCCAAATAAAACTTTTAATTTTAACAAACTTTCCGGTTTGGGCCGTATTCCGGGCGACCTACTTGTCCGTCAAGAAAATGGTTTTGACCATCGTCTTCAGCATGTCTTCCTACCTCTAAATCAAACATCTAATCAACTTCAAATAAAACTTTTACTTTTAACAAACTTTCCGGTTTTGGCCGGATTCCGGGCGAACTACTTGTCCGATTACAAAATAGTTTTCACCATCGTGTTCAGCATGTCTTCTTACCCCATAATCGACTATCACATTAGCTGTTTCAAAATATTTTGTTTGCCCCTTAATTTGAACCCCCTCCCCCACCCCTAAATGTAGCGCTACAAAGCCCATTTACGAACTCGACTGGTCCGCCGACCCATCGAATCCTCACACCAAGTTTCATCAAAATATCTCATTCCCTTTGAGAGTTATCGTGCTTACAGACGGACGGACAGACGGACAACTTTTGCGAAGTCATAGGTATCCCTCAACTTACGTTTTGGGATCCCAAAAAGTAACGAGATTTTGTTAGAAGGGGTTTTAATGTACCGTACTAAATTCGGGTCTCCGGGTTTAGAAATGGATGGAGTGATTACGGAAGTAGGTTACGCTAGTATTATAAATAATACAGGTCCTTTAAGTAAAATTAAAGGGAAGCTAAAAAGTACTATAGCCTACGTGAAGGGGTCCATATTTTTCAATAGGCCAGTTTTTACAGTTTCCTTTTACGGGAAAAAAGTTTGAAATTCTGCAGCTCATGCTAAAAACCACATTATTTGGAACACTGTATCACAAGAGGTCTCAGCTTTGGCTACGAATCCACACCCTAGGGTGTTTGTTCTGCGCCATCGAAGTTTTATTCCATTACACCTTCATAGATTCATCTTTTTTAAAGAGGCACTGACTTTGTTTATTCAGCGAATAACCCCACGAACAACATAGTAAGTAGACCCCATTTCATTTATAATCTCTTTATTCTTGGAGAATCTGTATGACCTATCGTCGGGCCATTTGCTTTATTACCCCCAACTTCGCAATTATTTCCACTTGCTTGCGTGTTGTCATTTCATGTTTTTATTTTATTATTATTATCATAGTGGTTTGTCGAGACTGCTAAAAGAGCATTTCAATGGCATTCCGGACACAAATAGTATTAAAGCACGCCCGACACGAATTCTGACGATTTTCCAGATTCATCTTTCCCTGTTCGGAATGCTTTATACGGAAAAATGCCGAAACAGTGTGACTAATTTAAAATGAAAACGCCGCAACGGCTCTCCAGGTGAAAGCCTAGAGCAAGTTTAGCGCCAACTTTTTATTTTCAATAAAAAAAAACATTAAGCGTTAGTTTAATTAAAAATTACATTTTTTTTTATTACAATTACTACTCCAACTGATATTCTATTCAATGAACTTGAAACAAAACTCTACTGCTCTAATATTCTCCAAATTATTTCGTAACTGTTTTAGCTTTTTTTTTCGCATGCCTGAAATAGTTCGAAACTGCCAAAGCAACAGAAGTTATTCGCGATTTTCCAATTGCATTGAGCATTCCCAGCGGAGGAAAATACGATTGGGACGCAAACAAGTCGACGTTCCTACACGTCTTACGAGTCAAACTTTTTGCAGCTTCAGAATACTAGATTTCGGTCCTAAGCTCCTGACATGACAAGGGCACGATCCCAGGTATTTTTTTGCGTTGAATTCTCTTTTGCTGGAAAACCGTGTGCCTCTTCCAGGAGCGTGTTCCACCCTACTTACTACGCATGGCGTCACGAATCCTGGCTTTTTGCCGTCAAGGCTAGAATGATTTTTCTATTTTCCAGCAGAATATCATGCCACAGGCGAATCAGAAATAATCACGTTACAGAAATGCGTAGTTACCATGCTTACTACGCTCCCGAGCATGGTAAGCAAATAGTTACTTTTAGTTACTATTTCGAGAAGGTTGAAACGGTCAGCGTAGTAACTTTTTACGACGCTAGACCGAAAATAGTAACTAGCAGTTACTATTGTTAGAAGGGTGGAACACGCTCCAGGTTTGCTCTACATTAGTTATTTTAAGTCCTCCCTGAAAAATTCGGGCACATACGAGAAACCAGTGTTTCCACTCGGCCCTTTCCGAAAAATAGTACAGGTTAAAGTAGACACAAAGTATATTTGCCCTGAACACAGGGGTCCTGCAGTCACCAGGTCCATCATTACACTTTCTCTCAATGCCTACAAAGCCAATTCATGTTCAAAACTTGCCTTTCAGGACAACACTATAAAAATCAACGTCTTTTCTGCTAAAATTCAGAGATTTTGGTTCAAAAGCGATTATGTTTAAACTGTGTGCTGCAGGCACAAATTTCGAATATCAACTTTTCTGCTTGGTAATACAACTGAAAAACGAAAAATAGCAGAAATACAGTCGTAAAGTAGAATAGAAAAATGTAAAGCAAATCGGTACAAAAAGTATTCTACTTTAAAGATAACAGAAAAGGAAGCACTGCAAGAAACATGACGCATACAACAATCTGATCTTTGCAGCAAGACATGGGAAAGCGTACTGTTCACTAGTCAGTATGAAGCACAAGTTTAAACGATTTATCATCGCCAGATTGTACAATTGTTATGTAGTACCGAATCTTCTTGCACTCGCACCTTTCTGAAAGATTTTTTCTCCAAATCATTTGAAGAAAATAAGAGTTTTCTACAAGTCTCACGAAATATTTACTGCAGGTCCCACTGGTTCTCGAATACGTTACTAAGTTATCAGTTAAATATGAAGTTGTGGACCGCATGTTGCTATAGGTAAGCGGATTACAAAATATGGCGAGAGCCTCTGTAACTCTCACTCATTATTCCAGTTATTGCTGTAAGCACCACGTCTTGTTTTTTTCTTTTCCCTTTCTTCTTTTTGTTCGGTCTTACTCCGTGGTTTGCCTATACACTATAAACAAGAACTCTCTGCTTTCGGTATTTTGCATTCTAGCGTTTTAATCCTCCATTGAATTTTAATTCTCCCAACTCGGTGATGCACAATTACTACAGTCCGTTGTACGAGATACTTTTTACAGTGTATAACTGTGATGGATTACAAATAAAATAATAATGATACGGACTTGGAACTGTCCTAGGACCTCTATTTATTCCAGGCTTTGCGGTGACATTCTTCTGGTTCGGCTTAAACGCATCATTTTCGTATCCAAAATGTCGCATTTGGCCGCGGTCAAATGTCCCCGACTTCTGTAGTTTCATTCAGGAAATGAAGTAATGAGACAGAGGAAATAGTGCACGCAAGGATTTTGACGTAAAGGTTTTGCTAAAACAATCCTAGTCCTCGATCGGAAATTGGTCAGCTTCTATCAGGCTGGAGTCCTTGGAGTTTCGACCAGGAGGACAGCGGATACAAGTGAAGACAAGCTTCGAATAACTTTGAGATGTAGGCGGAGAGGAGTAAATGGACATGAAGTTACAAAATTGTGGATCATCTAGACCAGTGATTCCCAACCGGTGTTACCCAACGTACCCAAGGGATACGAGATACCCTCCTAAGGGGTACACGAAGTTCTACAATCAAGTTAGTCTATAGCTTTAATATCTCGCTTCAACCGTTTTTGAGTCGCTTAACTCAGTTTCAGTACTGTCCTCAAGATGAGATACCCCATCGTACGCAATTTCAGATTTACATGCCCTATCACCGATGACAATAAACATCGTCCTTTTAACGTTCTGATCTTGGTAAATTTTTTTTAGTAAAACAACGATTCGTCAAAAAAGAAGTGCGGAACCTTTCTGAACCTTGATTAGGGGTAAGCGGTACGGAAAAGGTCGGGAACCACTGATCTAGACAATATGCAAATTTATTTAGTTTATAGGTACTAAACTGGAAGACATAAATGCTCCTCAGTCGGGATTTGAACGCCGGGCCTTTCGGTGTCCAGGGAAGTGCTCTACCACTGAGCTACAGAAGGGCTTGTGAACATAGTTCGCAAATCACTACAATAGTCAGATAGAAGCTGGCAAATTGTTTTTCATTTATCACTCCCGTGCCACTCGTGCTTTGCCCTCTGCCAGGATTATTTGATACTTTAGGTGTGTACAATTAGTAAAAAGAATAAATGAACCTGAACCCGAAGGGCGTCTTCCCCATCAAATCCCTCACCCACGATTTGTAATGTTTATTTTGAGTTTGAACTGGTGGGTACTACTGTTTTTCTTGTCTTTTGAAGAAGGTAATTATTTTTCATTTATCACTCCCGTGCCACTGGTGCTTTGACCTCTGGCGGGACTATTTGATAATTTATGTGTGTACAATTAGAGAAAAGATTAAGTGAACCTTAACCTGAAGGGCGTCTTCCCCGTCAAAATGAAATCGTTGAATTTTTTTTTGGTGTTTGCGTTAGTCAAGCTATGATCTCAGCCTCCCCATGTCGCGTGCTTCCGAACCGCACCACTAGATGACCCAGCGGTCGGATCGAGTCGTGGGCATGTGGGTTCTGGTTTGTGTGCGAGGCTCCGACCCAAAACTTTAAAAAGAAATCCTCCTCCAAAGTGGAAACAACTACCCAAATAAGGAAAAAATAGTTAAACAAACTGTAACTAACAAATATTCGATTACCCGTCTATTACACTAACAAATCAAACTAGATATCATTCACAAATTTTTTTTTCTAAAATCACACTCCTTTAAATCAACTATTGCTCAATACTTCAAATCCCCCCCCCCCCCCCGAAAATGACAAGATAACGTCTGTACGGGGTACTGTACATGTACAGGACAAGTTAGTTTAGCCAATTTCCGAATTCAGCGATTTTTGTTTTGTTTTCAATTTTCATATCAAATCCCACAAAAACAAACAAAATAAAATCCATAAAATTCCGCACGGATTCGCCACTATTTTCTTCTTTTGGTTATTTTTTCTCTAAGAACGGGTGATTCATTTCTGTCTGAGGACAGCAGGGATTGGGATAGAGCTGGTTAAGATAATCTTAATCTTCTTGGGAAGGTTTACGACGGCAGACACAGATATAAAATGGAACAAGGATGTATAAAAAGAAATATGAGGAGTCGAAGCGTGACAACTGACGGGTCGTAAACTAACAGTAAAAAACCCGGCAAACGCCAAAGGAAAGACACCACGAGCCCTCCTGCCACTTTGATCTATACGTTTTCTCTGCTTCGTGAATCTCGTGAAGAAAGTTTGCAATAATCCCATGACTTTTCACACTTTGCTGAATTAAAGTACTACACAGTCAGAAGTTTCGTAAAACGTAACACACGGATGCGCGGTTTCGATAGATAAAACCTAGGATGTTAGCTGTTATGTTTCTCAAACGTTATGCATAATAAGCATGGCCAGGAAGAGCTGGCTCTTTTTGTATGAATGTTTTAAATGCTTACAAAACGTAATAGCTAACATCCCAAGTGTTATCTGTTGCAACCGCGCATCTTTTGGTTATATTACCAAACTTCTGACAGTGTAGTTTCATATTCTGGTTTCCAGAGATCCTGATGCGCCATTAACTGACATGCTGTTAGTGAAGGACTTTTTTTCTTATTATTTATAATATTATGTGACATCTTATGTATATTATAATGGAAAAGATAAAACTATTCATTAATTCATACAAATCAGAATCCATCATTATGAGGTGTCGCACGCATTTTGGTACAGGTTATAAGCAATCGAGTTTGAATCTTACAGCCATAGTACTCACGTGGGAAAAAATCACCTGTCCGTTTCAAGCTCGGACTACACGGACACAGAGAGAATATTTCGTTTGTTCTATTACGTTAAAGCACAAGTCACAGTGGATACAGTTCTTATCCCATTATTCTAACATACGTGACTCCTCCGAAACTGCTGGGTTTCTCAAAGATTATAAACTCGTCCCAAATGTTTTTAGCCTCACTGGGACCCTTTGGTTTTAATGAGAAACACGGATAAACTTGCGCAATCGATTTTCCTAAAATGAGCTTTTGGCCCGCCTCTAAAAGAGCCAAATATGGAAAGTAAAAAAAATCAGCGTAGTGCGTTAGGGTGGACAAAACTAACAAAGGAAGTCTAAAATCTCGGAAACGAGAACGGATGGAGCGATTAGAGGTGCAGAGTCAAACGAAAGTCCTTTAAGGTTTTCGTTGACCAGATCTTTCGAAGCTCTGACCCGGCAATTGTCTGATTGAGGAGTAAACCGAAGGCCAGAGAAAGATAGTCGCAGCAAGCGGGCAAACTGTCCATCTCCTTTGTTGCCAGTCTACTTTTTTCTTCTTCTTTGTAGGAACGTTCCCAGTGTAATGTTTTCTCGGCTGTAAAGCCAAGGGACCGGATACTTTCAAAGTGCCGAAGCTTGATGTACACAACGTTTAAAGGACATAGCATGTATTGCGGAAACTGGGGAAGAAACCATTATGAGAGACAGGAATGAATGTTGTAACCACAACTCTTATCAAAACCAAACACTGGTCAACATTATTCACATACACACGTAAAATATTTGAAGAATTTAACACTAGGCTGTGCTTTCAACAAATAACCCACGGTTTTGGCTGTTTTAAGCGTTTTCCGAGACCCGTTGACTTGTAGCGAAAACAGGGGAACAATTTACATAACCGGTTTTTCTGATGGAAAAATCTGTCGCAGACAACCGTCAACAGCGTGATCGAGAGGTAGTCACATCGAAGGTAGCAAAACGCGGCAAGTGAGAAAATCAGCGTGGTTTTGTTAGAGGGGTTAGAATGTACCGTACGAAATTGGGGACTCCGGGTTTAGAAATATATGAAGTGATTATGGAAGTAAGTTGCATTAGTATTATAGGTAAGACAGGTCCTTTAAAAATGAACACAAGTACTTATTAGGAAGGCACAGAAAATACTTCTGCTCAATGTGTGGTTGTGTGGATGAAAATTTGTTTCACTTTATGTGCGACTGTGTGGAGTCGAACGATTTGAGAGCTGAAATATTTGGGGAGCGAATTTTCGGGGAAGGTTGGTTGGTGGAAAAGTTAAGGAGAAAGATTGTTTGGGGTTAGGCAGCTTGGATGGTTTTTGCGGATAGGTTGGAAGCATAGAGAAGAGTTTTTGTAGCTAGGATTTACTAGAAGAGTTGTTTGTTTGTTTTATATATTGTTTTGTATGCGATAGCCCTCGGACTTTAATGGAGCCCCATACGAGCCATAAATACAGGTATAGAATAAAAGAAATCGTCTGGAGAACATAGAATTTTTTCAAAAGAGTCGAGTTTACAGCCAACTATATATAGACAACATTTTAGTCGGAAAAATATAGCCGACTTATTGCTACATTTTTGAGATATATGCCTTTTGATTATTGGCTCTCTTTACTTTCGTTGACATTATGCTTTTACGATTGGTAAAAATATGTTGGCTATTAGCTGAGAGACTATTAGGAACGTTCCTAACCGGTATCCGCTGTGAACTTCGACAGAGACAGGTTTCTGTGTTCTGTGTCAAATTCGCTCCATAAGATTTTTGGAACAAGGCATAGTGATGATATAGTTGTGGATTTACGTCATGGTACCCGGTCTTCATTTTCAATGAAACACCTGGGTCCATCTGTACTGAATGAACTACCAGTGAGCATTAGGGCGGCGGAACACGTACCTCTGGGTGGTAGGGTGGTTAGGGGAGGAAGGGTGGGCAGGGGGGTGAGGTTGGGAGGGAAGAATGGGGGGAGGGGGAGTTGAGTATTGATGAGTGAGCGAGATTGGATTTTTTTTTCTTTTTTTATTTATATAGGTAAGTAGTTATGTGGACTTTCGCGCGAATACAAACCCTCATAGGTTTATTTTCCAGCGCGAAAGTGTTGTTTTTTATTTATTTATTTGTGAATGTTGAAAAATAAAAACTTGAACTTGAAGATAAGATGCCTCACCAGATGCGCTCCGCCTGAACCCATCTACGTTCAAAAATTGATTAGTATGCTATATTGTGAGACATTTTGTGCTGAATATGGACTTGCATCCAGAATTCGTTCATCGACGCTAGCCGCTAGGTGTATTCCAACTTGCCTTGTTCTGGCTGGTTTGTTGTGCCAACTTTTGAACGATTCAGAGGACACCACGGGAGAAGAGTGTCGGACCCATGACATAAACTTTGTTCCTGAACTTTCAGTATTTCGCTTTCGGAGCGGGAGATTTCTCATACTTTGTCAAAGCATGTTCGTTTCTCGAATACCATTTCAGGAAAAGTTTTTTTCTAATCAGGGAATCTCATGGAAAGTTCCTTGAGGGGGGGGGGGACTGAGCTAGGGAACTTTTGAAGGGGTGTTTTCGCCATTTGAATCAGGAAAACTGTTTTTGCATGACCCCCACCCGCTCACCCTGCCCTTTTCAAACACGGTTCAATTAGAAGTTCAAAATTAAGGCTTTGACACCTTCGAAAGAGGGTGACAATCAAAATTTTAATCATCTTGAGCTTTGACCAATCTGGCTGCTACAATCTGCCTTTCGGATAGCAGTCAAAAAATTAATTATGCCCCAGAATTCAAACGTTCCTGGGTAAACCGAAGGGGGTGTCCGGTGGACATAAACAAGAACAGTAAGGATCTCCTCAATTAAGCCACTTCCCCGATTAATCCAGCTTGCTTCAAAACCTCGACTAGGATCCCATCAACCGACAAATCATATTACTTTATAAAATTCTCCCAGTGTAGCCCGTTTTTCGTACGTGGATTCACGAAATTCATAACCCATCACAAATCTACTTTGTAATTTTGTGGAACATTCGGTAATTCCCTTTTCTTGCCCTCGGTTCCTATGCCCCGAATTCCTTGCTATTTTATTGATCACAAATATTCGCAAACGAGTTTCTATCTCCAAAAATCCATCGTTTTTGCAGCTTTCAAACTGCACACCGTGTCACGGCACTTTCAGATTACCAACAGCAAGCTTACAAGGACCGTAGTGTTGTTTAACCTTAAAGGAGTCATGTCAGTATCATGCCCAATATTACAAGGACGGTAGTGTTGCTGAACTCTAAAGGAGTCATGTCAGTATCATGCCCATTATTTATTTATTTTCAGCTGCCGTTGTGTCTTTTCAGTCACCAAGTTCTCATTTGTACATAGTTTGTTTCGCAGCAGGAATCCCATCAGTCTTTCCTTTTACCGTGCGTATTTACGTTTAACTCTATCTAATCTATCTAAAGTTCAACTGAAAAAAAGACCCAGGCTATTTCGTATCTTGTATTTGAACACCCTGACTTATTTTGAGTCTGTTGAACGGATCTTTCATTTGTTCTCAATTGCCTCTCGAACTGACGTTGAGAAATCAAAGCGCTTCTATGCCTGGCTTTAAAATAAGGTTAGAAGAGTCCGTAACTGGCAACCTAGCAAGTGTCTACTTGTCTACTGACAACAGGCAGTTTGGCGATGTTGTTGATCCTAACTATCGAAAGTACACAGAGCTACCATTAGTCTGAAAGATCTTTCACACATATCAAGAGGTTATTAGGAGATAGCGGGGAAATGGACTAGCGCATTTTTCTCGGGTTATCAAGCCGGTTTAAGAGAATAAGTGATTCTAATCAGATCTTCTTAGCCCTATTCAGTGAACCTTTGAAGAGGGCCTCAAAATATTAAATCAGGACTCCTAATTTCCTTCCATCATAAAATTAATCACCGATGAATAATCAGCGATGAATAATCAGCGACCCAGACGAGTACCTGACGATTACAAATGACCAGCATGTAATAAGTTTATCCATCTTATATTTTCAATGTCTTCGTTCATTTTTATTTATGTTCTTGCTCGGAACAGGCTTCTATGTCCGACAAGAATGTTTCATGCCTGAAATCTTGATCATAACCCACAAGTGGGGGTTGATTGGTTTCAAGCAGGAGCCGATGATTGGATTAGAATTAACATATCCGGGTTTTGATAAGGACTTTAAACACTAGCGTCCATTACCGAACTGTGTTTTGCTTCTAGAAACACCGACACATTTTGTTTTAAGGGGAAGACATTGTTACGTGACCTAACAGTTGATCTACGGATAATCTGGCCAACAACTCTCGCTCCAAACTTCTTCTGTGACATACCAGAACTCCACGTTAACAAACCCTTTCCAGAAAGATTCGCAAACAGTTCTTTGCACTACTGTTTTTCCCCGTCTACTGTACACGTAATTTCGCGAAATGGGCGTTTTTCTATTGCGGAAACGTTGCTACATTTCAATTCGACAAAAACGCAACTCCTTCATGCTTAATATGTATTACAATGTATGGCGTTTTCGTGGGGAATTGACTATCTCGAAGCGCCAGACGGTTACGAAAAAAGATGATGGGAATAAAAAAGATTAAAGAGAGAGCGTTCCACTGTAACGGACAGCGAGTTTTTGGTGAAGCTAACTGCGATGGATGACTGAAGGCTAAAAATCTGACACAAGAGTTTTTCCAAAGACTGAAGAATCCTGGTTTGACAATGTTTCTCCTGTTCGCGCGGGAAAATAAGCGATCCTATCCAAAAGACCTTACCGATAGCGGCTGATCTAAAATCAACACGTACGCTCAGCTGCGCCCCGACACCTTCCTGATATGGGGGCGGGGGGGGGGGGGGTCATAATTTTACCGGAATTTTTCAATATTTTACCGGAAATTCTCCGTAGTGGCCATCTCTGCAAAAACTCTAGAATACTGTTGTGTTCTGACATTGATTATGTGTTTGAAACAACAGTAAAAAAGAAAAGAAAAAAAAAGGCTAGTTAACGTTTAACTGAAAAGGCAGCTTATGGGTACAGCCGATATTTGAATAAACTGAAAATTGTGACTCATCTGAAGGATTTTGTATTTTTCCAACCGGGGCTCTGGTAACAACCTTCAAGATGTGCAGTGATTGCACGACAAACCAAAATTCATCTAGTCGCGGAAAACTTGAATGTAAACAAAGGCCTGCATTTCCAGGGCTAAAGTTACACCTTTAGAAAAGTAGGAAAATGATTTTAGGATATGTCTTGCAATGAATTTGATATATTTATTTTGTTTTTCGGAAATGGCTTACATTTCTAGTTTGCAAATATTACAAGCGTAGAGGGACAAGCACATACAGGTACCACAAATGCGAAAGAATAAGTTCATTCTATGAAATCGACTGTTCCTGGATACCGGACTATTGAAGTAACGCATTTTTATCGGGTTTTCAGGGATATTTAAGTGAATAAGTGATATGTCACTAAACTGTTGGATCTCAGCCCTATTCGGTTAAACATTAACATTGTCACTTAAAACTAAAAAGTCTTCAGCCTTCAACCCATCCTAAACATTTATTCGTCGCAAACAAATGTTTGATTAATTAGTGTTGAAATGAAATTAAGTTATTGTTTAAGTTAAGTTGAAGTAGTTTGTGGTAACCGCCCAGTGCCAGTGCATTTATGTCTTCTCATGGGCGGTTACCTATCATGATGGGTTATTATCTAATTTAGCAATAAAATAATCTGATCTTATCTAATTTTAAACGTTTTCCATTTGTTCAAAACACATTTAATGTCCCACTCGTCAACCAGATCGGTTCACATGCGATTAGTAATTGACATTCAAGATGCTGGTCAGCCATTGTTGAACGCAAGCTGGTCTTAGCCAAAATTCGAAATGCTGAAAATTCTTTCTGCTTTTGCCGAGGTAATAGGGATTGTCCTAGCCAGCTTGAATGCTTTCTATACTAGTTATAAGACATCTTTCAATCCACGAAAGATTTCGAGGCTCTCCTGGCGACTTTCGAGATCATGTCCGAAGCAAGGCTAACCCGTGTCAGGAACTCTTCTAGGCTTATCACCGGAAAGGGGTCGAGAAAGCTGTCGAAACTGGAGTAGACGGTACCGTGGCATTATTTCTGGAACAGTATTTGTAGTTGGAAATGATGTAAACTTCAGCAGTTACCTAGAAAGGTAACCTGCAGGTTCCACAGAAATTTAGGAGACTACCGGAATCAGCAGGCGAACGTTCCGGTACGCTTTGTCCTCTGTCGGAACGAGTCACTCTGGTAAGTTGTGTGTCGGGTTCATCGCCGTAAGCTGCGAGTCTATACTTATCCGGTAAGCAGCCAAATTCCGATAGAGTCCCCGAGCCAAATTCCTGTGGATTCCGTGGAGCAAAGTCCGGTAGTTCCCCTGGTCCATCCTCCATTAAATTCCCTGAGACAAGTTCCGATAGATTCCTGAGTCAAGCTTCAGTAGATTTCTTGAGCAAGATTTCTGTAGACTCTCCTGTCAAAATTCCGGTAGGTTCACTGAGCAATAAATAATCCGGTAGAATTTTTTTCCTACAGACCTTCGGGGGGGGGGGCGGTATAGATTCCGGTACAATAGAGTAGATTCCCTAAAAATCATCAGGTTTCAGGTGAATTTGACAAATTTTAACTGGCGCAGCTTCACTGCACCGGTCAAAATTTACCGGACTTTTTCCCCCACAGACTTTCTGGGGGGGGGGGGGGGGGCAGCAACCCCCCCCCCCCTCGGACGCCCCTGCGTACACTACAATACGTTCTGCCGTACTGAATGGAAGTACCGAGAGAAGAGCTTCAGCGGTCTTGTAAATCGCCATATTATTTCACTTTCGCCTTTTTTGATAATCTTAGGAACAATCAAATCAACCTATCTTTGCAGTTAGACTCCAGATCAGACCAGACCAGACCAAACACAAGGAAAAGGGTGACTACCCTTGACAAGAAACGACTTATTGAACTCCCAATGAACTCAACGGAAAGGTATTCATCTTCTTTTGTGCCTTCTTTAATTCGTAATTTTAACTGTGTGTAATACCAACCACCCGTAATTTGTTATGTTACCGATCCACAGCTAGCAGCTGTAAATGCTACTAAGGATATAAATTAGTTGTTATTATTATTTATATAAAAAGCTACCCTCCTTGGATAAGTAACGCTTAGTTCAGTACAGATCTTCATATTAGTGATCCTTGAGTGATCCCGTAATTTCAGTTGAAAACGTAGGACTAAATTTTAAGAGTCACTCATGACTAATCGTGATGGCCTAGCTTATATATTTCTTTTTTTAATGACCCATCCCGAGCCGGTTCCAAAAGGCTGAGTATCCAAACGTGAGAAAGAATAAATAAGATGCACTCTACATGGCCTAAAGGAGAAACAAGAAACAACGGTAAAAGATAAGCAAGAGATTTTTTGACCAGCGTTCAATATAATCCTCAATCAAAAGCAAATTAAAGTGGCTAATTTCCCTACTTTCCGTGAAATGAAGACTGTACATTGACTCGTTAATGTATTATTTATTGTTTTAACTCCGTCTTGTACGGGCATACATTATTAATAATGATAGTATTACTTATGTTAGTAGAAAATACGCTTCACCTTCTGAAGTGAACGTTAACTGAACGTTACTTGTGCTGGCCTACATAGAAGAAATTCCAAGAAATTCACGAAACTTCCGAAAAGAGGTTAGGGATTCCTACGTGTCCAAACTTAGTTTCCCGATGTCCCCCAAACTTCATTAAAACTTTGAACTGAAAGCTGTTTACAGCTGAGGACGGTTTTTGATGATTAGGAGTTCTGAATTGTGCGACGCGAATTAAGCCGCTTCGAAAAGTTTTCACTGGAGCCAGCTGGATGCCATTTCGTCAACTTCCGGAAAATCCTTGCGGAAAGCCCGGCCGGAAAACTTTGTTTCTAAGACGTCGTTCCGGTGGACGACTTTGTAGCTGAAATTGGAGGAAAAGTTTTGGTTGAAAGCGACTTGAGATTAGAGAGTGGTTCGAAACTTCCGCGAACCGAGGTGAACTTCAAGATTTTAGATCACAGGACACGAACGCTGTTGACTACTTTGTTCCATGGATCTAGCTTGTAAGATCTTAATTTAAATGACGAAAATACTTAAAGACCAGTGCCAGATTAAACCCTGGTGTCCCTAGGCAGTCGAAATTTAAGGCCCCCCCCTCAAATACACCAAAAATGGCAGTTAGTCTGCAGTATTTTGCGTTCTAGCGTTTTAACGCTCCATCGGATTTTAACTCTCCGAATTCACCCGTCAGACGGCGATGACTACAGTAAACTACAATAGTAATAATTCAATTCAGTATAATTTGACTTATCTCAATTTAGCCTCTAGAGATTGAGTAAGACAAAATAAATGGTTACGCTTTTCACAATTAAGAGGTAGAAAATTTTAATTATAATAATATCTGTTTGAGTCACGTATGGTGCAAAAATCAGGCTGCTTATTAAATATCAATCTAAGGAATATAATAGCTTGATCGCGCACTGACACGAAGTAATTACTGACTCGGTTGAGAAAAAAACAAACAACTGATCAGTCTCGTAATTGCTATGTTCAAAATCTCGACTGAAAACAACTACGTCATCGTGTCTTTTACAGAAACCCCATGTAGATTTTACGAGGTTCATTATAAGAAATAAATCAATTTCTTTATTTCACTTATTTTTCCGAACGAAAGCAAAAAGTTGCGACAAGACCGAGCTGTCGGGAGACCACAGGACACCCCAGTTCACTCGTTGGTAAAGCCAGTGTCATCTTTACCCTTAGGCCAGTGCTGGGGGGCCAGGGGAAAAGACAGGCCAAGCGGATGGTGTAAACTGCTGAGAAATGAGGCTACGATTGCTAGCTGTATTTCTTTGTTCATTACGATCCAGGTTTGACCGTAAACGTTGCATTGTCGTCATTTACGTTACCAAAATTATGCCTAGATGTAACCATGTGTGGCTCGACTCGGACGACTTGACGAAGAATCGTGTGTGCTAATCTGCTTGCGTTTTTACGTTTTTGACTGATGAAAAGGGGCCAAAACCCACGGATGGCCTAGGGTCCAACAAAAGTAAAAGACGGCTTTTTAAAATCTGGACCGCCCCCCAAAACCACCTTTGGGACAAAATATATGGCACCTCTAATCTTGTGAAGCGGAAAGCGTTTTTAATACCAACCCCAACGCTTTGGCTACTCGTTGTCAGTACCATAGGGACCAGAGTAAAGCAACAAAAACGATTTCGAGATTTTTGGTGATAAGCTACTGACCCCTCTAAGATTTTGCAGAATTTCAGATATTTTGGTTGCACTTCCGGCAACTGTATTCAGAGAAGAACAAACTAAATTACATATTCCAGCACAACAACAACAGAAGAATGATGCGGATTCAACGATACGATGACAAACACAAATAAAATAGAAGCTTAAAATGTGCGGGTCTAAAAGGTATTGTGTATACGCACAATTCAGTGGTTTTTCCACGGTTATCTAACGTCTATGTACCATTCGGTATATAGAAAATTCATTCGGTAGATAGAAAATTCATTCGGCACATGGAAATTCATTTTCAAGCTTGAGCCTCAAGAGGACCCTTGCCAAGAAGGACCGAAATATAGCTCTAATAAATCGTAGCTTATGTATCCGTTTTGAATCGTTAAAATACTCATATATGGCTCGTTGCCAATGGGTGAGTTGGCAACTGAGCAAGAACCAGCTACTATTACGAACTTTTTACGGAACAGATAATAAAATAGATACACTGTATCCTTAGAGGGATGCCGACCACACAAATTGCCAGTGATTTGACACTCTTCGACGACGAAAAGGATATTAACCACTAGAAGAGACAGAGCATCGCATGGACCGAAGCCATAGAAAGAAAATTGCAACAAAGCAGACAAGCGCCGAGTAGTATCGCAGCCCAGTCTCCTACTGACAACTTTGATTTGAACTTGTAGCAAATTCGATTCGATACGAAACGTGAGGCCGAGAGTCCAGTGTATATTGTTGAGAAATCAGCTGTACGGTTGCTAGCCGTATTACCTTGTTCAGTACGATCCAGTTGTGACCAGCCACATCTCACCGTCGTCATTTATGTTACCGAAATTATGCCCAGATGTGACCCGAACAAGAATCGTATGTGCTAATGTGCTGGTGATTTTACATTTTGACTCATAAAATGGGGCCAACAAACCAAGGATGGCCTAGGGTCGACCAAAAGTAAAAGACGCCATTGACTGTTAGTTTTCGACTGGCAATGGTAAGGCCGCCGTAACCGTGTTCGTCCAGACCCGGTGTGCTCTCATTAGCTGAAAACCGCGAAAATGGCTGCTTACAACACGTTACGACAGTTTACGATTGCTATTGGAGGTCCCACTATAGTTGCTAGAAGCTTCATGGGGTTTACGGCAGTTTTATTTCTCACCACACCAGCTTCAAGAGGAGCCTTGCCAAGAAGGGCCGAAATATCGCTAAGCTGACTTTTCCGTTTTGACTTGGATCATTTTGTAATACATGACTCCCAGTCAGCTTGGGCAGAAGGAATATTTAAGCACTAAGGATGTAGAAGGTCGATATACAAATTGAGTGATAAACAAATGAGAATAACTGAAGTTCGTATTTGCTACTAACTTATATTCGAAAATTATTGCAATTTCTTGTTAAGCTGAGACATTTCGAACATTAAATCTAACAAAACCTCAGTAGACCTCAGTTGACCCTTTCCAAGTAGGCTACAAAAAAATTCGCTGTTATTACTAACTTGTTAATATATTTTTATATGTAGTGTTACAATACCGGTAACTCTGGATGCTAGATAAATTCTTGTATTGACAAGGGGAATTTAGAACCGGTAAAATAGAAAATCATCGACTGGGCCTTAGAATCCCCAAATCATTGTTACACTGCTGTCTCGTTGTGACCTATTCTTTTCCGATTCATCCCGGCCGGTAAAAATACTACTTTTCACTAAAGCATTAATGTTTATGTTATCGATATTCCAATAGATGGCGTATTTTAGATTCAAAGGATTTGGATAAGTTACTGAAGCTGCTACCAGGCACAGATGTAGTGTTTAGTAAAAAGTATTATAAAAGCAATTACAAATTTGTTCTTGCAATTTTCACCTTTTTTGTCTTTCATATGCACGTGTCCCACAGTTGTTGTATTGTGATTACAAATGATTGTGTGATTGCAAATCACAGAAAACTTTATTAAATTACGCATTACATTTGAAATTACTCAAAACGAGAAAGTCAGCTGAGATATTCTTCAGCCATATTTCGGCCCTTCTTGGCAAGTGTACTCTCCAGGCAGTACCTTTTTATATATGTATGATTCCTCAGCTTGGACAGAATGAGTTACGTATTTTTAAATTATATTTTGCTGTCGCTCAGGTAACACACTGTCAGAAGTTTCATAATAGATTGCGCATAACACTTTCAAGAATAACACCTTTTCACTTAGAAATAAAGTGTTATGACCAATTAAGTTTACACTATTTCGTGCCTAGATCTTCAACAACACCTTCAATTGGTAAAAATACTAACGGGAACGAAAGAAACATAACATATAACATCCCAAAGTGTTATCTGTTGAAACCGCGCATCCTGCTGTTGTCGTTCTGTAACTTCTGACAGTGTAGTATTTTTACCTATTGAACGCGTGAAAAGGTGTTATTCTTGAAAGTGTTATGCGCAATCTGTTGTGGAACTTCTGACAGTGCAGTTAGAACGCCAAGCCCTAACGCTCGCAAAAGCCAAACTAACTCTTCCGATACTGCTATCTCCCCATTCTGCTACGACACCGAATTTCCGTCGACGTCGCAAAAATCAAAAGCCTGACATTCATTCCTTGCAAAAACACCGAGTTGGACGGATACAATGTACGCTTAGCTGTATGGCTTTTGCCACTTTGTTTTGAAAATGCCAAAACTTTCCCTTTTTCTAACCCCAAGAAGTCCATAACATTGGCAATTTAATCTCGGGCAACAGCTGCTCGGGACCGTATAAAACTTTGTCCCATTTCCCGGCTGTTTTTCCGGCGTGTTTACGTACGAACTTGCGGAAGAAATTATCGCTTTGTGTGAATAAAAATTTGCAAGCGTTTCAACACAGAGATTGTACACTCACCATAGGGAGAGCACGTATGATTCCAGATTTGCTTTCCAATTCAGCGCTATTACTACGACTGGAAACGCTTCTACAAGTAACGCGTAAAACTCGTCACTTAGACGATTGAAGCCTAGGCGATTGGTATAAAATGAGTAACATAAGAATATGGCAAGCCAAAAGCAGTAGCCTTTTTGATAATAAATAACAATAATCCTAACATCAGAATCAGAAACCCTAGCTTTAGCAGTTTCACAGTTTTAAGGACAAGGGGAATTTGTGCCACCGAAGAGAACGTGATGCCTTTACTGAAGTTTCCTACGTCTAATTAGATGAAATTTAGATGACGGTGTAACCCACTTCATGACAAATTGCCAGATAATCGGAAAAAAAAACCTGTAAAATTATCGAGAAGAAACTGTACAACTTGTTGATGAAGAATATCAAGCATAAAGGTAAGTATTCGGCAGGTCGCTTTCGAGGGAGAGAGAACTTGCCCTACAACGTCATTGCATCAAAAAGAAGGTAATAAAACGGAAAATATGTCACTGGGCTTCATTTGTGCATTACCTTTTTGTGAGACATAGATGGCATCTTGCATGTGAGAATAATGTGGGGGTCTGTACTCTGGAAGTTTAGTGTAGATCCGGCACATGGTCTGTTTTCGGCTACTGCCTGCCGGTGCCCCATTTCCAAGTATGGCCAGGAGTGACCGTCCCTCGAGAAAATGTTCTCCTTTCCTTCCAGGAACTACAATCTCTTTAGCTCTCTACTTCTGGCCTGAGATGATATTGTAAAGAAAAATTCAATCTTTCCGCCACAAATCACACGAGAGGAAGAAATTAACTTTACAATGTTGTTGCCAACTTGGATTTTAATAAAATGGTAAAGAGGCTGGATGAGAAAATGGTACAAGAAAATTCCGAATATTCCATTTACGCAATGCTCGGAACGCCAAGGCGCCAAGTTCTCAAAGTCATGAAGGGTGGGGCATAAAAACTATTTACGACTATCACAAATCGCTAATATCGGCTTTCTCCCTATCGCCAGTCGCTCAGCAGGGACAAGTTTCAGGGACAATTTCCGAGGGGGTGCCAACTGTCGGGCATACTATATATGCGATGCGATGCTAGTATAAGTATAATACTCTTGATGACTATCTCTCCCTGTCGATGCAGAATCTCCGGGTACCTGCGGAAGAAAACCAGAAGCGGTATCACAGCTGCTCCCAAAGATCGCCGTGATTGTTTGACACAGGATTTGAATCGCTGAGTTTGAGTCGATACGGAGACTTTTACTCCTTCTTCCTGAGGATCACTGGCGTGTTTTGGACTTGGTCATATAGAGTATTGTCATTTGGTTTAGTTCCCTGATCATCATATTGTCATTCTTGTGTTCTTTATCTTTTTGTTTCTAATTCTTTTTTCACTTACTTTTGTCTTCCTTAAAAGGATAGTAGTGAGCGACCGAACTACGTTCGCATTCATTTAACAGGCGCATCCTAAATTTTGCATCGAACTATGTGCGCACATAACTGTTTCGAACATCTCAGAAATTTACTTTGTCAATCCGAGTTAACACTGTTCGTTGAGTGGCTGTCGAAATCTATTCAATTTTGAGTCTCACCTGCGATTTCAGGCCTCCACTCCACCCCCCCTCCCCGTTCTGATCCCCTTTTCCGGTACTAACTGTAAGATCCATTTCTTAGATCTATAGAAGGGCTTGGCAGATTATTAGTTTATATACTCAAAGATTAGAGTTTAGATATGCACTGCAATAGCTCTTCAAGACAATTAGAGGAATTTCAATCAGAGGATTAAGTCGGTCTTCCAAGAACATTTTGTTGCACCTCTTGGCCCAAAGGTAGAAATCATAGACTTTATTTATCCATAGATAATGCGACCAGTATTATTTCCCCTTTTGCTGAGTGATGACATGATGAATTATGTCTGCGTATCACTTTGACTGAGACCGTTTAAGTTTGTTTATTTTGAATTTTGACTTGTTTTAATTAAAGTATACGACATATTTTCGAAAGAAACTTAAAATAATATAAATAGTTATACAATTTCAAATCTGTAAAGTTTAGATACAGTTGTTGAAAGAAAATTTGGTTTATTGTCAAAAAAGAATAAACAATGTTTTTTTTTATATATTTTGTATGTCTCTCCTACATCGGACTTTAGTAGTTGAGCATCACCGAATACGGAGTTTTTATTCCGAATTTAGATATTTAAAATCCGAGTTAGAATCCGATGGAGGATTAAAATGCTAGAATTCAAAAACTGCAGATTAAGTTGAAAGCAGAGTTTTTTCTTACAGTGTAGGTAGAGGATCGGATCTGCAATATTCTATATTGATAAACTTTCTTCGGAACGAACTTTAAATATTCGGAGACTTGCCTAATGGCCTAATATTGGCTCATCCTCGCTATATTCTGATAGATAGGTAGAGAGCTACTAGAATCCAAATTTCCCGAGGTCGTCAGTGCATACAGAGCATAAAAACTAACAAAGATAATACACAAAAAAAAATCGCGGATGACGCTACAAAAGTTCTTTTCCTATCGCATATGGTCGCATTTTATCTGTTGAAGTTTTAGGATCGCCACTGAGGCCGCTATTGCAGGTCGTTCACGAACGGTCTCAAATGGTGGCGAAAGTTATTTGTTTTTGGATAGGGGGCTCCAGCATTTTCGTATCAGAAGCCATGCAGTTTCAACCTACGGGACTCAAGGGATGACGGCAGACAGAGCTTCCTTCCTCTAAGACCGTAATAATGGTATCTCTGTGATAAAATCTTCAAGGAAACTTTGGGCTAATTGTACAGTATCCTGGGAAGTTCAAATGGGTTTTGCAGTGAGCCTCTGGGCACGGCACGGCTGAGCGTATTCTGGACTGCGCCTAGGTAGCCCCGGGCACCAAGTTGCGAATTGCAACAGTCCTCTGTTTTCGGAATGATTATGCAAACTCTGAGGGGAACATAAGAACAAGGACTAGGGGAAGGTTTTGGGTCCAAGAACTATTTGCCCGATTGTGGTTTAAAGTCTTTAAAGTTTGGCTGAGGAGCTTTACAACAATGTCTGGCAACATGATACAGCCTCATCCACGATCTAAAACCAACTTGCTTTTGTAAACACTGGTTACATATCTGTATGTTAAAGGCGGCTGTGATGCCAGAAAACACGACAAGGTACTTTCTGACTGGCTCACGCATCACTGGTAAACGAATCTAGAAGAAACAACTGGCCGATTGACAAAGTTACGGCGTTCGTACGACTGGCCAAAGAAGAACAGGACCAGCTGGCGACAGTGCTGGTTTTGGTTTTCAGCTTTGATTTACGACATCCTGAGGACAAGAAGTGAAAAAAAAGAGAAGCAAGAACCAATAATCCTGCAAGAGAACTGATCTATTCAGCCCATGCATCATGCCGAATTTCCCAACCCATCTGCGATCGTCTCCAGCGAATTAGGGACACCCAAGCTAGAACCTAAACCTTACGCATGCGTGACGCAATAGGGCATTATCTGGGAGCGACGCGGAAGTAAGTGTATAGGTACTGAGTTCGAGTCCGTCTACAAGAACGCAAAGGGAAGGGCACAATGCTCCTGAATGCTTGCGGGTTCCTGCACGACATGACCTCCAGGACGCGGTTCGACCTAACGAGAATGGAGGTGATGGTTCCGGATTTGAGGATGGTCTTGGTTTTACCTCCCGAATGAAGAGAAAGCACAGGGAGTTGATGCCTGACTTCATGAAACGATGAGCAGGCAGAAAGTCAAGCATACTTTAATCCTGCTTTCGACACCTTTCACCGATAAATCAATGAAAAAGTCTCTCAAACCTTAGAAAGGGACATTGAAACAAGGGCTCGTACGAGCTTTTTCTTTGGCTCTATAACAACAGAGTGTTTAAGTTCAGAATCCCTTCTTGAAAGGTTACACTTCAGATCTGAGCTGATGCGAAGTTTGCGTCACTATCGGGAAACCTGCATGCGATGTGTCGAAGTTTCAGAGCGAAGGAGGAAGCTCGCATCCGACTGCGAAAACCGGACTATGTCTGCACGAATACGCCCTCATAAAATTCCTTCTAGACTAGTTACGTTTTGGCGCTAGATGCGATAGACTGAAGTAAACAATGACACATTACTCCTTGGTGTACGTTAATCCAGGCTTGTTTGGCTATTTTCAGCTCCTCTTAGGTCTAGCCATGCTTAAAACTGTTTAAAATGCCTCTGCCTCTATTTGTGTTCTAACCAAATCTGTTCTGTCAAAGTTAATCCTGGCTTCCGACTACAGTGCTGACTGCTGGTTTACTTTTCAACGGGACTAATGCGGACTCGGTATGAACCGAAAGCCTAATCACTTATTCCCCCTTTAGATAACTTATACTAAGATCTCACGTGTGATTGTTTTATGAGAGGCGTATCTTAACGGGCAACAAGACTGAAACACCGGACAAACAAGCCTATTCCATCCACTTACACGTAGGCGACAGAACACCCATTCCACCTTTAATTCCGTCCAGACAGGGTGCGGGGTGGGGGTGGGTCGTGTTCAAAAACCCGCACTAACAGCGAAAAACTTTCAGCTTACCGTTCTTTAATAATAAATACAACTCAGGCGAAATCTCGCTACATTTCCAGATCTCAGATCAGTCTTTTGCCTCTACAACTTTCCCATAATACGTTTGATTAGGCAGCCTTATTCTTCGAAATTTCCGATTTTCGCCGGATTCTGGCCGAACTTTCGAATACAGACACTTTTTTGTGTTCCGGCGTGTCTCTACTCCCTTTACCAACCTTCTAATCAATATGAACACGACATATATTCAACAATGGCTCAAAATGGAAAAGTCAGCTACGATGTACATCGTTGGCTGGCGTTTTGCAGAAAAAAATAAGGTACAGTTGCGATCACAATAATAAGTCCTACCGATTGGTAATGGTTCCTTGGAAATTTCACCCAATAAATCAACTCACTATGTTGCCAGACGGTATCGTCCTTTTATCACGGACAAGCAGACCCTTTCCAAGTGTAACAATCGCGCCCCATTTGGCAATATACCTACTTGCGCGCCGTACGCTCTAATTTCCACTCGCACTTGAAACCAAGAACAGAAACGGGCTCAAGTTCCCCCCAGGGTTGGAAAAAGGTTGAGCTGCGGAGGGAGAAATTATTTCCTGGAGTGACCCTGGCCACTCGTGTCAAGTGAATCGTTAGTTCCTCAACTCTAGAAACAAAAGAGATCCTCCTTCTATGACTCTCGAAAAGAGACTGACAAGTGGAACCGAGCGCCCAACAATGTCTTACAAACGAGGAACTCCCTAATTGAAGCACAAGGCTCAAGAGGGTGCCCTTCCAAGGAGGTGGGGGGAAACCAAGCTTGGTTGGAATGGGGTGCGGTTTCCCTTTTAACGACGATGGTCCTTGACGAAATGGAATACCCAACGAGTCAACGCTCGGGTAACAAGCATGCAGATGAACACAGAAAGGTGGTGGAATGCAAGGCACTTGAAGTAACAAGAAGCGTGAGTACTTTCGTACACAGGCAACCGTGATAATCAACAGAGCAAATAAGTAGTTTCGACAGAAGGGAGATAGGACAAGGGGCAAATAGAGAAAACGAAAGGAAGTAGTAGATTCAGACAGCAAAGGCGACATTATACTAAACTTATTATACTCTACTTAATAGTAAAACCCCCAAAGTTATATGCAGGATAGGTGCATTTCTGGAATGTTGATGTTACTATAAATACTGTAAATACCTTCTTTATTTGCATTTTTCTTATCGAAATCAGAGAATAATTCGTAAATACAAAGCTACCGATATAGCTGCAAAACTCCAGGAGATTCACGATAATTTATCGGCACAAGCATATCAACGGCTTACTCCATATCACGGTCTCATCCGTTTGTTCTGTTGATTTTTGTCGTCTATTTTGGGTGTACTGATGTTGTTTCGTTTATTTTATTTCGTTCTCTTTGTTACTCCGCTGTCTTCATATTGTTCTTGTGCAGTGGGGTAAAATAAATTACTATTATTATTATTGAAGTATGATAAAAAAAGCATGCGATGATAGTTTGAGGATGTGGGAAGTTGTTCAGTTGATTAAAAGTTAGCCCGCATTTTGCATGTAAATGTTGTACTGTTTTTGTCTCATGACACAAGAGCTTGGATAAACACCTATCTATCGTCAGCTAGCTATCCCTCTAAGACGTTACACGAGGGATGGATAGTTCAGTTTCAGTTTTCAGTTAAATCTAAAAAAAACAATTAACTCTTTATGGCCCCACCATATGGCCTGGCAATGGGCGAGGCGTATTCTTTATTCATATAGTGAAAGGTGGCTTTTCCAAGTCAATCGGGTCGGGTCCCTAATACGCCTGCCGCCTGAACAAGTTTCATTGTCCTAGCCCATTTAAAATTACCCAAACTCAGGATCACCGGACCAACCGACAGACCAACAGAAAAGCGATATATGGCACTTGGTGGCCAAGGGTAAGTGCCATAAAAAGCTAGCTTTAGGCTACACCAAGCGAGGGATCCACGCATGCTACCGAGTATAACTCAGGTGACGATCTCACTCTAATTTCAGGAGAAAGGGACCACGAACAAACAATTGGCCTTAAACTTGTAATGTCAAACAATTCCCGCTTCCTCCTTCCTTCGGCCCCTCCGAAGAAACCAACAAAAAAGGGACTTCCCCTTTTGCTTTATCCTACTGGCACCATTCCAAGAGAGTAGGTTCCTCTCCCAAGCAATGTTCTCCAGAATTCTAGAAATTCCTTCTTTTATGGCTCACTCAGTAGCGTCCCAAAGCCATGAGCTAATACATTTACTGAACATAGTTTCCAAGATTCGCTGTTGCTAGGTTTCCCTGCAAAAAAAAGGACCGCTGCACTTTCCCTGATTTATCTAGTAGGCAGGGATCTTCCCCATCTGAGAGCGTCATAAGCCAGAAAAGTTTCTTCCCATTCTCCATTAATCCCGAGACATTTGCTATCTCCTACACGAGATGGCACTAAAGCGCCAGGGGTCAAAGCTACCGCAGGTTCCCTCTTTCCCTAGGACAGCCACCTCCTTGCCAGTACCAATTCCCGACCGCACAGCTAAAGAGAACACATTTCTCTTCTTCAGTCGTCTATTTGACGACAAGAAGGGTCTAAGCGTCAATTTGCTTCCCTGAGGCGCCATTGCGTGTATTTTTCTTTCAAATTTATATACGGTCGAGAAATCGTAGGCTACTGACAAGGGAGCATAAGTATTATCTTTAAAGGACCCCTCTTGCTTATTCTGCCTTTTCTCTTAGCCCAAGCTTGCTTATGGAATTATAAGCTTCTGAAATCCCCGCTTTTCGCAGTTCTTTCGTTTTGTGCTCTCGGCTTTTTAGCGCTTTTTCGGCCTAGCCGAGTTTTACTCGTCATGCAACGCAAACTTTGCCGAATGCTTCAAGGTCCACCGAGAACTCTTTCTTAAGTAAGGACATGAGAAGCTTAAAGCGCTGTTTTTCAGTCTGGAAGACATGGTAAACCCTTAGGTTTATCTCCTGTTCGGGACTTTTTTTGCTTTGCTCGATTTTCCCACTTTTATACGGCGCGCTGATTTTTCAAATATTTTGCGTCCAATCGCGCGTCGGAGAGCGTGAAGGCTGTATAGAGTTGAGAAGCCCTAACAAGCAAATCTGCAACTTCGCGTAGAAAAATAAAGGATTTTCGAACACGGTATTCCTAAGGTCATCGTGAAAACATCATTTCTAGTAAAATGTGTGCTTAAACACAATTTCCGGGGTACCTGTGAAACTCTGAAGGCGAACACTCAGTGACGAACTAGGCAGTTGCCTAGGGGTCTGGAGGACAACGAGGATCCAAAGAGGTAAATGTTATTACGTAGCGCATACTTATCAATGTAGACTGACATTAAATAAACAGTTTTTTTTTCTATGGGGATTTCAACTGAAACGCGGGAACTGTATGTCAAGCTGAGTTACTAGATCGGTAACCCCTTAAAGGACCCCTCTTGCTTATTCTGCCTTTTATAATATACTTAGCTCCCATATGGAATTATATGCTTCTAAAATCGCAACCTTTCTCCATTGTTTCGTTTCGTAACTACGGATTTTAAGCGCTTTTTCGGCCTTGCCGAGATTCCCGTCACCCAACGAAAGGTTTGCCGGAATTTTCATTGTCGACTGACAACTCTTTCACACATACAAGATGTGATATCCTTCTGTTTATTACTTCTTTTATTTGCTTAGTTTTCCCACTTTTTAACCAAGGCGCGTTCAGTTTTCAAATCTTTTGCGCTCTGCCACCGCGTCGGAGAGCAGGAAGGCTGGATATAATCGACAAGCGCTAACAAGAGAATCGCTGGTTTCATGTTGAAAGTAATGGTATTTTCGAAGACATTTTTTTTTACCCATTTTATAGGGAAAAGATCATTTCTAGTAAGAATTGTGCTTTAAGCAAACATTCTAACGATTATATTCTGGACCAAATCGTGAAACTCTTCTGCTCGACCGGTCTATAGGTCACGTGCACGTAGCCCGACGGAGATTTTGGATGTGATCTTGGATGCGGACGAAGCTTTTCAATGCATTTCCGATTCCCATTCTCAGACCTGACTGCTAATTTTGAACCCGAAGGTCTTCTTCCCGAAGAAATTCTTTTTTCATATTTGGAAAATGGCTGTGCAACCGCAACCGATGTCATTCAAGGACCAGATCCAGGTGACCTCTAAAATTAAATGCCATTGGCCATCATTTGAACCGAGTCCAGGACTTCTTAAGTTATTGTTCTGTCCAAAAATTTTATTTCGTAGTTCTTGTTAGTATGTTTATTTTGTGTTTGTAATCTGTTTGGAATGTTGCGGATTATTAGCCCTAAGATCAGAAAATGTCGGTAGCCTATTTGTATTGGTAGTAGATTACCTTTGTACTTTTTTATTTTTCTTGTCTCGTCATTTAAGAGAAACAAAAGCCTTTCATTCATTTATTCAGGACTTGTGATTGTTAGAGGGCATTGACTACGTTTTTTTTCCCTAAAACTAACTCTCTCGGTAGTTCGTTACGTATATCATTTGAATTCCTCTGAATTCTTTTTCTAGATATTTTAGGAGAGGGTCAAAATATAGCTCAAAAAGTAATGGACTTAGAGGGCACCCTTGCCGTAGCCCTGCAGCTGCTGTGAATGTTTCAGATATTACTCTCCAAAATTACTATGACTAGTAAGAGTTGTGCTATAAGATCAATATATTGCCAGAGTGTGTGAAAAATGCGCCTAGTCTTCCTGCTTTCAAGTCACGGGCAAAGAAGTTCCTTCTGTCTCGGGAATGAAACTGGTGAGAAACCCGATCCAGGTTATCTATTCTATTCAAGGCATGGTTATCCATATTTTCTTTATTTGTTGCTGTATCATCTTCCTCTTGTCTTTTCATCTTTATCAGTCGTTAGTTGAATTTTTAGTGTATGAGTAGCTCGGTATGAATGTAGTGAATAATAATAAATGAATTACATCGCTTGCCCTTCCGAGCTTCCTTGCCTTTCTTGGCAGGCGAAAGACGAATAGTGTCTGTTTTTTTTAATAAATGTATCTCTACTCTACTCAATCGAAAGATTATTTTCAATTATTTCGCTGCTGACCATCATTCTGAGTATAAAACCTTGTACATCTTCGCTAGAGAGTTTCCAGCTCCTCGGGAAAGAACTAAATTCCGTGCTCCCCGCAAATTCCGGAGAGTAAATGACAAAGTCTTCCACGGAACGACGCCATAAGAATTTATATCTCTCCGTTCTGCGGACAATGTTAAACTCTGTCCCAATTTGCCAATTTTGGTTAGCAACAAAAAACTGCGGACCTCTCTTATAGATTTCCCATAAGAGAAGATTCTATCAGGCAACGATGAAATGACTGAAGACAGTTTATCAAATTGCTTTTAAATTTAGTGACCTTCGAAGATTGGGTAGATTAAATGCTTCTTCCGCCTAAGTTGACTGGGGATCATCTATTAAAATAGGACCCTTGCCAAGAAGGGCCGAAATATCGGTGAAATATATGGTTTTAGAGTGGCAGGAAATCCAGCTTTGACAGGGTCTTCTTAGTAGTTCTATAACATTAAGTCGTTATCAATTGTTAAAGTTTGTTTTGGGGAGGAAGTGTATTTAAGTTTAATCTACTCGGAAAAGTCTTAAGTCGTTGCATCCAACTAGGAGCAAAGGAGGAGGCAGAAGGTTTTTGAGGGGCGTAGTGTGATTTCTGATGGGGATTGTAAGGAGGAAGAAGAAGATTTGAATCATTTTCTCCGTAGATATCCGAAGCTTTCTGATTTAAAGGAGCTGTCTTACCTATAATACTAATGCAACCTACTTTCATAATCACTCCATATAGTTATAATCCCAGAGACCCCAATTTCGTACGGTATACTGTACCCCTTTGACAAAATCACGTTGATTTTCTCACTTATCGTGTTTTGCTACCTTCGATGTGTATTACGCTGTCAACGGTTGTCTGCGAGAAGTTTTTCCATCACAAAAGGCGGTTACGTAAATTGTCTCCCCGTTTTTGCTACAAGTCAACGGGTCTCCGAAAAGGCGTAAAACAGCCAAAACCGTGGGTTATTTGTTGAAAGCGCAGCATAGTTTTAAAGTTTTCAAATGTTTTAAAATACTGTAAGTTGAAGAGTAAATAGTGCGAGGGTTCCTTTAAGGAACATTTATTTAAATGGTGTCCTTTTCTCACTTCCTGACATTTTGAGTAATGGCGGGTGCTAATATATATAACTGTTTCGAAATGGGAAGAAGTCTGAGCGTTTAAGTTATATTTTGTGTATATGGCCCTTGGGCTTTTGAAATACACTGATTTATCTATCTATATCAAAATAGGACCCTTGCCAAGAAGGGCCAAAATATCGCTGACGAATATCGTAGCTTACTTTTCCGAGTTGAGTCATTTTTTGGGATCCCAAAACGTAAGTGATGGGACACCTATGACTTCGTAAAGTTGTCCGTCCGTCCGTCTATCTGTTAGCACGATGACTCATGAAGGGACTGAGATATTTCGTTGAAGCTTGGTGCGGGGATCCGTTGGGTCAGATTACAGGTCAAGTTTGTAGATGGATCAACTGATCCACTCCCCTCTGGATCCACTCCAATTGTGTAAGCGATTTATCTAGAGCAGATACTTGTTCTTCCCAGGAAATTTCACTCCGATCCTTCTATTTTAACCGTTTCTCGAGATTTTTTTTATCGAGATTTCCAGTCTCTCTCCCCCCCCAACTCCCCCAGAGTTGTCGATTCCGTTCCGGACTCGAAATGGAATGTAAGAGATATGCCATCTACTCAGTTATTAACTTTCATTCCAATCCGATCACTCGTTCGAAAACTACGCCATACTCAATTTTCCGGATTCCCCCCGCCCTCCACTACCTCCAGATGGTCGGATCGAGAAACTGATTTTTTCCAAGTTAGTTTGGTCGGGTCCCTGATACACCTGCCAAGTTTCATCGTCCTAGCATGGTAAATGGCACTTGTGCCAGAGGCTGCAATTGCCATACAAAGAAAAATGAATTACACACAAAGAAAACGAAATACTACATAAGCTTTACAATACTTATACGATAAGTTAGACGAGTCAACGGCGATTCGTATGCGTTTTTAAAAGCCCGGGATCTAGCACGACAGGGCTGAGTTAGACTCCGATGGGGGGAGTCCGAGAGGGTATTTTGCCAGTTTGTAATATTTTGTCCGAATTTGCCTTTTCTCGGAAAATCTGAAAATCTGCATTGGCATTATAGGTACGGTCCTTTAAGGAAGAAGAAAACCAGAACTAGACTGCCGTATCTCAGTCGTATTCGGTTAAACTTTGAAGTATAGCGTAACTATATACAGTAGAGATATGTATATGAACAGTTACTTTAATGTGAACGGTTCAGTTTTGGGCTAAATGGTAGAATGAAGATCCAAAATACCTATTCAGGTGTTTTCAGAAGCCCTTAACTACCTACTTTGGCTAACTGGTAGTTAGCTTTAGACATAGCAAGTGCATGAAAATGACAAAGTCCAATGTCAACAAACGTTCACATAAGCATACCTCTACTACCTAGCTCTTCTTTCTTGTGATTGGCTGAGCGGGATTTGACTTTGTACCCTCTTGTATAAAACCTACTACTTTCAACATAGAAAATTCGTGGCCACGAAATGGACCACGATCAATGCAAAGAATGTTATAATCATAATGATCAACAACAGTCGAAACTCTCTCCCAACTCTGTTGCTGGCTTGTGGGTAAATCCTTCTGACAATTTCCTCGAATTGGCTCAGGAGTAACACCAGACACGTTTTCTAGGATGAAGCGACAGAGCAATCCAAGAAAGGCGACAGGTTCGCGATAAAACTGGAGTTTTCCCACTCACTCGAAATCTCACGGAGACACTGATAATTTTGAGAAAAAAAAATCGCTCTTCAGAAATGCCTTTCCTTGTATTCTCTCCTTTCAACTCACTCGGTATTGTATTTTTCTGATTTAAGTCCGTACACAAACATGGACTTCCTAATCTGATGGTTCGGTTTTTGCTTCACCCAACCCCACCCTTTGTTATGGGCCACCATGGGCCAGGATTACTAGCTCTCCTGGATTCCGGTACTGATGCCCACATTTTTCGTCTTCTAGCATATTGGTATGGCAGCCTCGTTGATACTTTTTAAGGGGTTTCAAGGAGAGACGTGCATGGACGAGATTAAGATTAGAAACGGAGTTAAGCAGGGATCCCCGCTTAGTCCTGTTATTTTCAATACAGCTATTTATAGAGTAACTCGTTGTCATACTGAAGGTCATTCTCGATTGAAAATGTGGATCTGTCGTTTATTCCTTAAGCTGACAATTTACTGCTTCTCAGCACTGACATTAAATGTCTCTTGAGAGGAATGTTGCTATGCTAATTGAAGGTTACGGAAAGGTTGGTCTAACAGTTAACCCTTCAAGGGCAGAGTTCGTTGTTTCTTCGTCTATGTCCTGATACTAGTTTTTGTGTTGGACCAACATTTATCCCCGCTGCTAAGTCATTCACGTACCTTGGAGTTCGGTACGGAACTGATGTTGTGTCAATTAGAGCCTATTTACGAGACGATACCATTGAAAAAATGTGCCGCGGTTACGGTAGACTTGTTAGTCTAAGAAAGCCTGTGAATAGGGCGGTGCTTGCGCGTCTATTCAGTGCTGTTGTATCACCAAATGTGGTTTATATTTCCCCTCTGTGGTCCGTTCTTAGCATCACTGAGCGGCGAAAAATCAGAACTTCGTAGGCTACTTCAAGTACTGCAAGTTTCTTCTGAGATTGCCATGTTAGAAATGCTTCAATTAGTAATCGTAATCACATTATTGACCCCACTACGTCTGGAAAAAAATTGAAAAAAGAGCTCGAAGACGAGCTGCTAGAAATTTGTGCGAGTACCCATTAACCCATATTGTCTATGATGACTTCTTCATTTAGACAACACGGGTAGATGCTCTGTTTTATTTAGGTGTTCTATGTTCAAGTTTTTTCTTCTTATTTTGTATGTAATCCGTGTTTTTCACTTTGTTGTTCAAGGGCAAAAAAGTTAAATAAATAAATAAATAAAAATTAGGGCGAGAAAAGGTTTCAGGTACTAAAAAAAGTCTTGTCCTCAATAATCTTGATGACTGACTCTTCGTGCCGATAAAGAATCACCGTGTACCTAGCGGAAGAGCCGGAAGCGTCACCACAGCTGTTCCCAACGAAGCCGTTGATTGGTTGACACAAGATTTGAGTCATCGATCGGTGTCAGTAGTATTATATCGACGAAGACAGGTAACAGAAATTAAAGAAGACAGAAGACCACAATTTTAGACATCATTCACTATTTATCAGTTCATATCTTAAAATAACACAAATGCCATTGCTAATTATTCACACGATGGGAATTCAGGAATGCCGACATACCTGACTATGACGTAACGCGGCTGACGTCATTTGACAAATCGCCAAGCAGCGGGGTACAAGCCCAGATTTCTCTTACGACACAAATTTCATGCCCACCCCCTCCTACGTTTATGTAGGCCTACGTATTGACCAATTAGTTAGCGACTATTTCAAACCCTATCACTTATCTTACAGGAAAGTCTCTTTGCGGTTTCCCTAACTAACTTCGGCTTTTTCTCGTGGGAGTTTTTAGAGGTAATAGCTCGTCTCTTAGGACTCGAGATTCAGAGGTACTCTCCTAATTAGCGCAAGCACGTCGTTTTATTACTCACTCCTAGGAAAAGCTTAGGGATTACGTAAAATCACTTCCGACTTGGAAAGGAAAGAAAGGATGGGTTTCTAGAAACTGGAAAAGTTTCCTCTGCCTCATACTAGCGGATACTAGACTATTTCATACCGAAGTACTAATTAAATGACCCAAATTAAATATATTAATGAAGTCATTTACTGACAAAAATCCCATTCCTTTCTTATTTTTCCTTTTTCCACTTTTAACCACGGCGCGCAGTTTTTAAATATTTTGCGTCGAACCTCTGCTTTCGAAAGAGACAATTCGACAATCGCTAATCTCAGGGGGCAAGTATCGGTATTTTCGAAAAGCGTTACTTCTTAGCCACTTTATCGTGAAAAGAGCCACTTTATCGTGAAAAGGTCATTTTTATTAAGAGTTGTGTTTTTAAGTGCTTCCGACCACGGAATGATTTCACCCTGATTTCATCATCTACTTCCACGATATGCCTTGCTGTCAACTCATGTGCCTCGTTTTTATTGCACGCTCCACGTCCACTTCTCGGCCGCTTCCGGGCTAATTCTTTCTACATTCGTTTTTGAACTGCAGTGCTTCCGAGGAAGACGGGAGCGCGACTCGAGAATCGCGGACTTGCTTACCGACCAAGTTCGTGCTTCCCTGCAAGGTGCTGCAACCACTGCAGAAGACAGGCAATGAATCCAAAAACGCATCTTGTGCAGAAGCAAAGAAGTGCTGCAGCAGCGATGAGGCATCACTATTGCAACAAAAACGAGGTTATGGTGTTGCTGGTGCCGACCGTGTTCTCCCACAAGTCGCAAAACAGATATTTGTTCCTTTAAAATTATGCTCTGTTTTTCAAAAAAAAAATTCCCGGATGTCTGTCTTTAACCGCTCTCAGTCCCTTGGCATTGGTGAATTGTGCAGAAGATTGTGTAAAGTAATACTTTCATATCAGTGTATTTCTGTTTACAGTTCCTATGCTATTTTTCGTAAGGAAGGAAAAAACAAGACCAAAGGTGTCGATGGGATCCCAAAATCTAATATTTGATTCAGACAATCGGGTCTCGTCTTCGTCAGATCCAGTCTTGGACAGGCTAATCATCAGAGAAAACCAAGTTCAGATATACCTCTATAAGCCATATCTATTTTGACGATACTGACCGAGACTTCCTGCTTTACTTCTGCCAAGTTTCCGGTTTCGCCCGATTTCCGAGCGAACTACTAGTCCAGCAAAAAAAAAGGAAATTCAGAAAAAAAATCCAGCGTATCTCCTTATCCTTATAAAGAACATCTAATCAACTTTGAATAAAAGTTTGACTTAAAAAAAATCCGGTTACAGCCGGATTCCGGACTGATTATATGTCCGTGTAAAAACGATTGTCATATACCGACTCAGCCTCTGTTCTTACCCCTTAATCTGTCATCTAATCAAACTTTTGCTTTTAACAAATTTTCCGGTGTTGGCCGGATTCCGGGCGAACTAGTTGTCCGGCAAGAAAATGATTTTCACCATCGTGTTCAGCATGTCTTTTAACCCATAAATCGAACATTTAATCAACTTCAAATTAAACTTTTACTTTTAACCAACTTTCCGGTTTTCGCCGGATTAAGGACTAACTACTTGTTCGGCGAGAAAATTGTTTTCACCATCGTGTGCATCATGTCTTCTTACCCCTGAATCGACTATTTAATCAACTTCAAATAAAAATTTTACTTTTAACCAAATTTCCGGTTTTTGCCGGAACTACTTGTCCGGCGAGAAAATGGTTTTCACTATCGTGCTCAGCATGCCTTCTTACCCCATAATCGACTATCACATTAGCTGTTTAAAAATATTTTGTTTGTACCTTAATTTGAACCCCCTCCCCCACTCCTAAATGTGGAGCTACATAGCCCATCTACCAACTTGACCTTACCCTTGAGCCAATGAATCCTCACACCAAGTTTCATCAAAATATCTCGTTCCCTTCGGGAGTTATCGTGCTCACAGACAGACGGACATCTTTGCGATGTCATAGGTATCCCTCCACTTCCGTTTTGGGATCCCAACAAACTGAATCGGATTGAGACTAAATGACTGATACCAACTGATAAAAAAGAGTGTGAATCGAACTGATACCAAATGAATTGACACCATGTGCTAGTCTTCCGTTCTACTTTGAGCCGTGTATCAGCGGACTGAAAATCGAAGATCCGACTGAGAGCCAAAAGACAGCTGATAGAGCAAAAGAAGACAACAACAGCAAACGATAGATAAGCAGAAGATAAAAATACTGGTTATCAGGATTCAGCATCAACTCTGAAGCGAGAGTCACACAGTTCTTTTCCAACAAAGAAATACACTATGAGGAGTTGCTCACCACTGACCAACCGGTGTACACCCGAGCCAACCGGATATCGTAATAATTGACCAGACACCAAGTGTTTGAAACAAATTGAGTAAGTAATCCCTCGACTGAAACATATACCGCAGAATTCCAGGAAAATTATGGGCAATAACTACTGCCCCTCGAGGAGTACTTTGTACCGCTCTAAATTACCCCAGTTCCTCTTGACAGTAATCTGTCGCTAACGGCCCCATCTAAAGTCGTAAGGAGCCATCATAAAAATCCACTCTCTGTATCGTTTTACGATCGAGAACCGGAAAAATTCTAGCGCTAGCTCTTCCGCCTCATGGATTTCTAACGAAGAAAAGAGTTCCCATCTTTTTGCAGAGGACTGAGCACTCTTCTAGCATGACTTCATCTATCCTGATAACTTCCAATAATCAATAAGCTCAATGGCTCTCTTCGATGTGACTATAACTGTTTGATTGTGACTATAACTGCGAGAACCGGACAAATTCTAGCGCTAGCTCTTCCGCCTCATCGATTTCTAACGAAGAAAAGAGTTTCCATTTTTTGTGAAGAGGAGTGAGCACTCTTCTTGCAAGACTCGTGCAAGACCACAGCTGTCCCGAACGAACGACATTTATTGGTTGACCCAGGATTTGAGTCATCGTTCGGCCGACGTTTCTCGTTCTTCCCGAGGTTCACTGGCATTGTTCACTGGCGTGTTTAGGACTAATTTCCAATGATCAATAAGCTGAATGTTCTCTTCTACGTGACTGTAACTATGGGTTCACATTGGGAATTCGCAAAATCCGTTTCTTCGTTCGCCAAAAATCGGCGCCACAAACCTACAGATTTGCTGCTATTTTACGGAGGATTGCTATACTTGGATAATACTAAGTATAGCTACAAAATCCTCAGCTTTAGCTCTGTGGCTCTAGTCAACTTTACTGTGTGGCTTTTGTTACTAACATTAGGATTGGGCGCGAAAGCAGCTTTCGTGTCCTACACACTAACTATTTTCGCTAGTTGCATGGGTTCAAGTAGAAGTGCAGTGAGTCGTTACTGTTCGTTGGTTCCATAACCAACGATATCCCCCCCCCCCCCCCAGCCTAGTCCAACTCCGCGAAATACTGGGGAAGTGTTGGGTTTCAGTTCTGCTTTAAGCACGCCTTTTAAATTTTCACAGACATTCTGCGTGATATTTTCAAGTGTTCCTTTTCCATTTTAGTTAGGGCGTTTTAAAAGCAGTACCCCCCCCCCCTCCCACCATAACCTTATATTGCCGGAGGCCTAAGGCTCATAACCTTACACTGTAAACAGGAAACGGTCGTTTTAATACTGAATAGTAAACCTGTTGTTGCGTTGACGTTAATATGAAAAGGAAGGACCTGTGGGACGTATTAAGAATGATAGAAAAGAGACTTAACTTATGGGGAGAAGAACGTGGGAATGGAGAATGAATAGGATAACTGCATACGGAAGGGGGGATGAAAGCGGGAACAGAGAAACAATAAAATAATCACAGACATAAGAACGAGTAGACTGAGCAGTAGAATTTAGGTAAAATCGACAGAAGCAAATGAGACAAGTGACGGACTAGCTACACCAACTGAAATGAATGCAAAAGTCGTGTGCTCAATTTTGATGGGGACGTGATAGAGTATTTAGGTAGAGGATATGGAGTAAATGCCAATAGTTTAAAGGACCCGTCTTACTTATTATGCCCTTTATCCCACCTGCCTTGTAGAACACACTACATAACTAAATACTCCTTCAATCCAAGCTGACTGCGAATCATAGTTGAACGGTTTAAACGGATAAGTCCGCTGAATTTCAGTTCAGTTTGAGCGGCTTGAGCCTGCCAAACTTCAGAAATCCCGACCTTTTCCATTGTTTCGTTTTCTACCAACACTTCTTAGCGCTTTTTTGGTTGAGCCGAGTTTTGCCAGTCAAGCAGCGCAAACTTCGCGGAAAGCTTCAAGGTCCGCGACAACTCTTTGACAAAATAAGGACAATAGAAGCATGAGAATTTAGTTTTACAATTTGAAGGACATGGAAAGCCACTAGGTCTATCTTGTGTTTGGATTCCCTTTCTTTTGCTTGGTCTTCCTACTTTTTAACCACGGCGCAGTTTTCAAATATTTTTCATTCGGGCTCCGCTTCGGTGGGCGGGGACTAGCGGGTATAGTTGAAAATCACTAACCAGAAAATCGTTTATTTCACCTGGGAAATACTGGTAGCCTATTTTCTAAAAGCCATATTTCCGAACCATTTCGTCGTGAAATGATCATTTAGAGCGTGTTCCACCCTTCAAACAATAGTAACTGCTAGTTTTTATTCTCGTTCCAACCTCGTGAAAAATTACTACGCTTACTGTTCCAACCTTCTCGTAATAGTAACTAATAGAAACTATTTGGTTACCCTGCTCGGGAGCGTAGTAAGCGTGGCAACTACGGATCTCTGTAACGTGATTGGCTGGATCACCCCGTGGAGAGATATTTTGGTGAGAATAGAAAAATGCGTTCAGCCTTCACGCCAAGAAGCCAAAATTTGTGACGTCACGTGTAGTAACTAAGATAAGTAGGGTGGAACACGCTCTGGGCACAGTCGAAAAGCGCTTACAAGAAAATCGCTTATTTCACCTGGGAAATACTGGTAGCCTATTTTCTAAAAACCGTATTTTCCGAACCATTTTATCGTGAATGATCATGTGGATTAAGTGAAATGACCATGTGGAAATGATCAAAGTGGACGGAGACTGGACAGAAGAAACTATTAGAAATACATAAACAAGTGTAGTGGTTTCAATGCATAATAACTCTTTTCAATAGGTGAGGGAAAGGATATTCAGAATACTGGTGTGCTAAAACAGTTTAAGGGAAGGAATGGAATTGCGCTCAATAAGGTGGAGAAACTGAACAAGTCGAACAATATCGAAGGAGCAGATTGGAGATGAAAAAAGGTGACGGAAAAACAGGGATTAAGATTGTGGGGGTGAGTTAAGGGGAAGGTGATGACAGTAGAAATTGAATGGAGACAATTTGAACTGTCTTGAGTATAAAATTATTAGAACCCCTTCACACACAAAAACAAAACAAGTATTCCTTCAAGCACGCCTCGCACTATCTACTGTTTATGTTCTAATATTCAAAACTATCTGAATAGTGCAAAACTTAGCTCTTCTTTTAACAAATTTAACGGCTTTGGCGTTTTAAGCCTTTTCCCAGACCCCTTAATTTCTAGCAAAAACTTGGCAAATTCAGAAAACTGGTTTTACGCATCAATAGCACGATACTCGCACACTCGCCGGGAGCAGTGTGGTATCGTTAGCGGGTTCAGAATGTAAGATTTGAAATTTGGGTCTCCGGGTGTAAGCATTAATGAATGCAGTTACGGACTAAATTGCAGTGACATTATAGGTACGACGGGCCCTTTCAGCAAGTTGTATCTTCTTTCGCTGCATTGTTGACAAAGGACTATCCAAGGATTCCCGCCTCCGCGCTTCAATCACTTAAAGTAAAACCATCCTCTCGCCCCAATCTCACATCACTTATTACTGAATTGCTTACTGCCTCCTTTATAACCTCTAGCTCCTCTTTTCCTCTGCAAGCGAGCAATTCCTGAATCAATCATCGGGCCATTCCGCCCGCCGTTAAACGCCCTCGTTAAAGACAATGTTCCAACGGGCAACGACTTAGTTTCAAGATTTAAAATGCCGTTGCGAAAAGATATAAAACGCCTGTTAAAAGAGGCTATAAAAGGCAAACAGATTTGATAGCTTACTGCGCTTAAGGGGATGAATTGAGGCAAAGAACTGGGAATGAATTCTTCTGACTTTGTCTGCGTAGCTCCCTCGACGGCTGGCATCTAAAACCCATGCCCGCCTAAGCCGCGCCCATTGTCAAGCCTTATGGAGCTACTTGAAAAGTTAATGATGTCATTTTTTCGTTGAGTAACTAAAATAAACCAACCCAATGAACCTTTCCTAGTTATTTAATGAACAGCCATAGCAAAGTTTCATTTCGCTAATCCCTCTGCGGCTGTCCTGAAATCTATAAAAAGACTGAAGCAAAATTCTAATCACCCATGGAGCTAGCTAGCTACATGACCTTTCGGTTTAATGAATTTTAATTATTTTGGTTGTTGTTAGTGCTGTTTCTTCTTTTTTTTTCTACCACACCACGTCAGTACCTGGACGGATTATAAATAAAATATAATGTAATTTATGATGATTCATTAAGCTCTTGGACGGAATCTGGGAATCCTGGCGTCAAGGAATCGGGAGAAAAGAGTGACGGGCGATCAGAGATCTCATCCTAGTATATGTGCAGTTTTGTCGTGGGTTGTTATGTTACACACATCAGGAATCAAGAGTAGTCAGTTTTTTTTTTATAGCAAAAACAGCGCATTTTAGACCGTCTTTAACGTGATAATGTCATACCCAAAGTTCATAAAAATTTCTCCAAAACCGTGGTCGAAATTCTAGAAGAGCAATCACCAATTGTGGGTGTCATTTGCGAAGGAGGCTTTTTTTAATTTGTCGCTCTGAGAATCATGTTCCCTTGGAAGTTATGGAGAAATGTAGTCTATGAGATAATAGCTTATTGATATTCCCACCTAAGTAAACCAAAGTCTAATCCTCAGCCTACGAAGCTAAAGCAAATTGGAGAATTGAGCTAGTTATTATCAAGTTTCCAAACGTTTCCTTGCCAGTTGTTCATCCCGCTAGTGTATGTTTGATCACGGACGTTATTTAGAGTTTCCCAGAGATTTAATGGACAAGTCTGCAGGATTCTTTCCAAAAGGGAGCTAGTCGGATTGGTCGGTCGGTTAGTCAATCAAGGCTGAGTGAGACGACATGGGAAGTCCAGGCTTATTTGGTGTCATGGTTTCAGTCTGCTCCTTGTCTGGCGTTGACCCCGTACCATATGTTGATCGACTGGAAGAAAGAAACCTGCAATCCTGATTGCAGTTTTGTTTCTTCCAGTCCAGAAAACATACTGACGAGGACCCTTGCCAAAAAGGGCAGGAATATCGCTGTCGAACATCGTAAATTGGATTTTCGTTTTTAGCCATTGTTCTAGTATGTATTGTAAGTGAGCTTGTGCTCAAGGCATTTTTTTCTTTTTTTTAGGGGGGGGGGGGGGGCAGTGTTAATAAGTTCAGACACAGCATCTGCAGGACAGTAAACCAAAGTGACTGACAGATCAACTTCAAGATTGACGACAAGTTGTTATCCGTTGCGTGACGAAAATGGTTTAGTCTATGCAAGTACAAGGTGCAAGTACACTGTCAGAAGTTATATAACAGATAACACAAGGATGCGCGGTTTCAAGAGACAACACTTGGGATTGATATTCCTTCAGTCCAAGCTGACTGCGAATCATATTTGACGGTGCAAAACGGATAAGTCAGCTATATTTTATTAGAGCTATATTTCTTTTTGAAGAGGGCCCTTGCCAAGAAGGGCCGAAATATAGCTCTAATAAAATGTAGCTGACTTATCCGTTTTGCACCGTCAAAAATAACACTTGGGATGTAATCTGCTATGATTTTGAAAACGCTATGCATTAAATGTTTATGTTACGCACAGCAAGCATTACAGGAAGAGCCGAAAAACCGCCAAAAAAGCATCTGCTGGATTTCATGACGACAAACAACAGATGCTTTTCGGCATTCTTTGGCTGTTCTGCAATGCTCACAACAGATGACATCCTAAGTGCTGTCTGTTGAAAGCGCGCATCCTTTGTGTTACCTGTTATGGTACTTCTGACAGTGTAGCTGGAATACCCCGATGAAAAATTCATCTCAAAATAGTAGTACGAAGTTGTACGAAAAAGTAGCATGCAGTACTAACTGATGCTACTACATGGTTCTACTTCAAGGCTACCATGTTACTGCATACTACTGCATGCTACTATTAGCAAGGCTGGATGCTACTATTGCAAGACAGGATGCTACTATGGCAAGACAGGATGATACTGGATACTACTACATAAGATTGGACCAGTCTGAGGCACATTAAATGATAGTATTCTTTGCGATTACATAGTATTAAATGCAGCTTTTTCGTACAACTACCATACAACTACGCAGGCTACAAATTTTTCATCGGGACCCGTGAACCAGACACAGTTCAAAAACAGCACAAAGAGCTCTCACCCCCTGTCCCAGTCCGAGGGATCAACTTAATCTCGAAAGTTTTCACCCCCACATGGAATAATAATGCCACTGAGACAAAGTTCGACAGAAAAGAGGACAAACTTTAACAATGGACCCGCAGGGCTTGAACTGGGGATAATTCAGTTAAGGGGCAGCAAGTCCCTATTATGTGATACAATAACATCTAATGTTGTTTCGACAAAATATTAGCAGTCTAGGGACGTATAGATTCAGTAGTGATGGGTAAATAATGCGTTGAAATGCACCTTTTAGAGGCAAAAGTGCATAGTTCCCACATTTTGCTTCCTTTTTTCAGAACAACGTAAACTGGTTAACTTCATTGCCTTTCCAGTGTTCAAATGTATGAACAATCGTTTGTTTGATTAAGACAGTTTCAAAAATAGTGTGATTGTAAGCGTGTTCCACCCTTCTATCAATAGTAACTATTAGTTACTATTTCCGTCCAACCTCACGAAAAGTTACTACGCTGACCGTTCCAACCTTCTCGAAACAGTAACTATTTGCTTACCATTCTCGGGAGCGTAATAAGCGTGGTAACTACAGATTTCTGTGATGTGATTGGCCGGATTAGCCCGTGGCACTATATTTTGGTGAAAATAGAAAAATGCGTTCCATCTTTGACGCCAAGAAGCCAGAATTCGTGACGTCATGCGTAGTAACTACGGTAAGTAGGGTGGAACACGCCCTGTATCTATTAATATTTGCTGTACGCTACCTCTACCTTCTACCTCTACCTCACTCAGCCTTCTTCTGCGTTGCGATATTAATACGTACAACCTATTGTGAATACAAATTATTTCGTTTATTCACTATTGTAACTGATGAGCTTTGTATGCCAACAAAGTATATTCTATTCCTCAGGGTGTACTCTGGTAGAGGAGTGGGAGACTCCTCCGGGATAATTCAGTTAGGGGGAGAGGGATAGGCGACATGGTTCCGACTTCAGCCAGTTTTGTTGACATTTAGTCGACTATATATAGTAAAAGTTTGAGAAGTTAAGAGCACCCGAGGGTGGAAGTAAATATAGTTTGTATGGAACTGGACAAATTATGGACCGTTCTAGTACCAGTATCCGTACGGGATTCTGCGCGGAGAGTAGCAGAAAATTGGCGAACAGGCAAGGAAGAAATACATGCAAAAAGAGAAATAAATGGTAGAAAACGAGCGCATGAAGATCTACAGGCCTTCTTGTGGTTTACTGCAGGAATTTTCAATAAGTAAAGTACTGCGGTTAACGTCCTAACCAGAAAAAGAAAGAAATATATGTATGTATATATATATATCTGTAAATATATACTTATAAATGTATTTGACTATTGAGAAAAGTTCTGAAATATTATCTCGTCAGAACTATTATCTCGGCAACCTGACCTCTTAAATTATCTAAACCCACCCCCTCTTCAGCGAGATAAGCTAGACGATAATAATAGCATAAAAAGCCCGAGGCCATGACAAAAATGGTAACAAAGTTCAGATAACATGTTTAATATGTTTAAGTATAAAATACGTGTAATATGTTTTTAATTAAGTCTAATAACTTTTAGTATATACTAATAAATACCGTTCAGTGGAAAGCTGAAAAAATCGTTATGCATCATCAAAATACCGTGGTGGCCGCCGGTGATTCGATTAAATACGTTTAATAGGTTTAATAATAAGTCTTTATAAGTTTAATACGTTTAAGTACATATTCTAATAAGTAAATATTCCTTTTTCATTTTTTACTATACTCCGTCTCTACCTAGACGGGTTAGAAATAATATTTAATTCAATTACCGACACTGAATTCCCCTCTGGATTGTGGTGGGGGGATTGTTTTCAGCCCTGTTGAGAAAGTTATGTATCTTGGAATCCCTTAGCCATCCAATACCAGGGATTGGAAACTTATCCTTATTCAACATGTGCAAGATAAAATAAGAAGAGCATTTGGTGCTGTTATTCGTTTACGAGGGATGTATCGCAGAGATGTTCTTGGTTCTATTTATACGGCTGTTGCACTTCCTCACATTCTTTTTCCGTCTGCTTTCTTTTCTTCTTTCCGTCCTTCTGAACTTTCTGCGTTAAAAGTTACTTATTATAAATTCTCTAAATTCCTTCTTGGTTTCCCGATTTCTGCGAGTAACTCTTTCTTAACTTCGAATTTTAAAGTGAAGAATCCTTTGGAAACTTTAAATGGTAAAATCCAGAACTTCCATAAAAAGGCTGACAACATTCTTCTTCATTACAACCTTTTTCCTTTTTTCACAAAAAAGCGTCCTGATTAGTTGGTTTATTTTGAGCTTTGTTTTTTTTTTGCATGTACTTCGTTGTATATTTAGTAGGCTAATTTGTCTTTAACGGTCAGTTGTTTATTAGTATGTAAGTGTGTGTGAGTCTGACTGAAATGTTGTTGTTCCTTTTTATACATTACTCTTCAGTTTTGAAGGATTCAAATAAATAATAATAATAATACATGTTGGACGGTAGAAACATAAATAAAATTACAGCAGACATTTTCGTTAAGCACCATCAAAGACGATGGGTTGTCTCCGGTGCTTCCAGGAGCTCTCGGAGTTAACGGGATCAGTTTTTAGAGGTAATGTTTTGCTTCTTCCGGATATCCTGAATGGCACGCCGGAAAGGGTTATAACCAAGGTATGTGACTATACAGACAGAGCGCTGTGTTATGGAGACATTACTCCTCCTAGTTATTCCCTCCCTCTATCACCTACTTTTCTATATATCTTTTCGGTTTTCACCACCATCATTAATTTCCCGGCACCGTGACAGTAGGTCACTCGGTCTTTATCCCCTAGCTCCAGTTAGCTGCTGTGCTAATCCAAGGTCAGGCTTTGATCCATTTCATTCGAGGTATTTTGGCTATGGAATGATTTCTTTTATATATTTAGTTAGGGACTCAGTGTTCGCTTCATACTTGCTTATATCTTATGTGTCAAACTCTTGTTCACGTAATACGAGTAAATTAAATATTGTCGTTATGGTCCATCTCGGCTAGTAGGCCTCGGGCTTGACTGGATATGTGAATTCCAGCTTCGCTAGGATGTGTTAACCAGCTTGATTAGGGATTTCTGGATTGACTGCGGCTGAGCTACAGAATTCCTCGAGGCTTTCCCTTGTCTCTTCTGTCCGGTTTCCTGACTGGTCCTGGGGCTTGTGGGCACCTATGGTGTCAGAATGTCTTCAGCCCACACCCCAGGAGCCTTATCTGCATTAAACCTTGCTTTCCACTCGTCCATCTTTACAACAGCTGAAGCTAAGAAACAGTAAGCTACGTAGTGAGGCTCCACAGTCGCGTGGAAATGTCGTTTTTAGTAGGCTAATGTGTTTTTGTTTTGTTCTGTTTTGTTTTATATATGGCCCTTGGGCTCTGAAACACACTTATTATTATTGTGGTGACGAGAACTTGAGGGTATTCTGAATTGGAGGGTATTGCGGCCCTAAGAGGTATAAACTCACCGTCAGCGTACCCAGGGTCTTGGAGCAATCGATGCCATAGCGCCGCTGCTGGCTTGCAACTGGGAGTGCGCCGCCTGCTGTCCTTGCGCAAAGTTGAAGTCCAAATTGCCCTCAACATTCAGCTCATGCTTGATGAGCTCTTCAACGTTGCAGTCGATACCACCCTGGAAGACAGGCTAAACCTCCTCAGTGATGTATCCAAAAGCATGGCTAATGCCGCGGACAGACGATCCCGTTTTTCTCGCCAGGTTTTTTGCACTTTCACTAAGAAGTTGAACAAATCTCAACTTTTCCGTATGGAATTGATGGTGATGCCAAAAATCCTGGCAAGTATTCCTACCCGCGGCCGCCTTACCTGACCTGACCGTTTGTCTGCTGTGTGAAACTCAAGCCCGCACATAGAGATCCAGGCTTCCTAGGTAGATCGGGGCCCCCTGTGTGGTAATCGAGCAAAAAAAACAACAACTAACTATCATATCTTTAAAGTAATTTGACGAAATAGACAAGTATACACTGAATGCACAGACAAGCAGGCTACGAGCTATACTTTGCTTACACAAAATAATTGTTACTCCCGCTTCCGCCCACTGGCGGCTGGCATTCACCCCTTTCGAGGTTGGGGCCCTAGGCCACTGCTAAAAAGCAGCTCCCATAAAATCGGCGGAAAGCTTAAAGCCCACCTCGCAGTATTTACTGTTTATGGTTCCAATATTCAAAACTCACTGTAAAAAAAAATCTTGCAGTCTTTGCTACTGGGATTACTCTTGTCTTTATTGAGATAAGATTACCCCTAATTCGGATTAATTTTATCCCAATAGAGATCAGATTAATCCCAGTAGCAATTACTGCATCCTTATTCGGAGAAACTTTTTACAGTGCTGTTTGAACACTGTAAAACTAGGCTGTGCCTTTTCGCTAGGATCCTAAAATGAGTATATTTTAACCTTCCTTCACCCAATCAGACCAAATGATCATGAAGTTGTCTTCTGGCTACTTAGTTTCCAGGTTTCACCGTCTTCAGGCCGAATCCTTGACTGGGTCCCTTATCTTTTTTTTACAAGATTCCGCCCTAAATGTCCATCGAAAAAGAATAGAAGTAAACGAAGGGGGAGAATGAGAGTATGAAATCCCAGGACAGGGTGGAGAAGCTCGCTCTCAGCATAGGGGGGAGAAGGACTTACAAATAGAGAAACGAGTAGGCTGATTAATTACATTTACGTTCGCCTAACTACTAATTAATGCGTACACCGCCAAAATGTAGGACAATGTTCATACCTGAAAGTTGTCGAAGCTGATGTCCAAATCGTTGGGCATGGGGTTCTGTCCTGTTGAGTTGAGAGCGCCCATCAATTGCCCCATCATCTGAGATGGGGTAGGGGTGCTGCAACCGTGTGGGCTTCTTTTGGGGGGCGTCGGCCCCTGACCAAGCGCCTGACGTAACAGAGCACCCGACTCGCTCTGTGTGGGCCCTGTGGTCAGCCGTCCCAATACTTCTAAAAAAGGGCAAGTTATGATTAGACCTGATTAGCAAGTACAACTCAAAAATTCAGTCCCACCCGTGGAGCAAAATTCTCAGAGTTTAAGTGTATATGTGTATATCGTGTTCAGTTTTTATTCAGTCAGAGAGTCTCAGTTTGTAATTGTCGATTTTTTGTGTGTTTCCTATGAAAGTTTCACGTTTTGCTTTTGTTTTGTTTTTGTGCTCCGTCCACTTTCTGTTTGAAATGACGGGTGATAAATAAATAAATACAAATAAAAAATTATGTCCTAGACATTGTAAGTAAGTACACTGTTAGACGTTAACAAATGGATGCACAAGTTTCAACAGACAACACAACACAACACACAACACACAAGCATTGCAAGGAAGAGCCGAAAAACCGCCAAAAAAACAACTGCTGATTTTTCCGATGCCATGACGACAAACAAAAAAGGCAGCAGATGCTTTTTCCTTCCTGGTAATGCTTGCCATGCATAGAATATAGTGCATAACGTCTTCAAAATCGCAACAGGTTATCCTTGTGTTATCTGTTATAAAACTTATGACAGTATATAGTAAACTGAAAACCAAAAGGGCTCCAAGTGTAGGATTTGAGCCTACGAACTTCGGATTAACATGATTCGAAATGCCAGCTCGTGTCGGCCGTCCCACTACTACTGGAAGTCGTGAACCGAAAGACAAAAAGGCTCTTCGAGCGGGATTTGAACTCGGGAACTCCGGATTACAGTGATCCGATACTCCAAGCTGGTGTATCGAAATCTACGAAATACGAAAATCTAGTCAAGCATCACTTAGGCAGCGGCTACTGCGACTAAACAGGCTTGAATTACCTGATAATCAATAAACAAACTTGGTAAGCTACTAGTTCTGAACATATTCTGCTTATATTATTTTAATTTCTTCATGAATTATGCCTTTGTAATATTAAATGTTCATGTTCATGAATAAGTGAGGTCAAGCGAAGTTTTTACTGTATTTCCCATCTGGCAAAGATACTTTTACTATTGACATGATTCCCGAGTTACCATCCCCTGGAGAACTTTTCACGCCTTAGTTCCCGGCAGACGAACTGAACCTGGCATTTTCGCCTCAATCCCATCTCTCTCGACGAGGTTATTGGTGATAATGACCGTGTCTCAGAAATAATGCGGTCCCGTCACTCACATGTCCGCATTTCTTTAAATCTACATACGCTTACTTGACACTGAATTTGTTTGGGGGGGGGGGCTAATGCGGCGAGGACATAGAAACAAGGGAAATGGATTTTTTTAATACCCGCGTAGCAATTTTCTACACTTTTCAAACTAGATTTTACACCAGCTTGATGCTACCTTTCCTCCCTCGATAACCTACCATAATCTTTTCTCAATGTCATCTACACTAATTTAAAAAAAAACAAGAACCTTTTTCTTATTTCTAACAGTATGAAAGGACACCTGAATGAAGAGTACCAAGTATCATCCCTATCTGTATGACTTCCATTAACATTGCCTGCAGAAAACCCAATCCAAATACGAAATAGTGTTTCCAAGCTATGATTTTTGCTCCATTTTGCATCTATCCTTATTTCAGTACCGAACAATTTTAGAAATGAACAAATGCCTCCATTCAACCCTTCTTCTGGAATATTTTTTAACCAGTTAAGCCCAAACGTATATCTAGAAGAAATTCCAATACGATCCGGCCAGCGCTGTACAAGATTTGAACGAATTGCACTTTTTGTCTTGGAGTCTGCATGTGTAAACCTCCAGACACGAACATCCCTATTTTGAAAACGTCACGCTCAGGAGAAGAATGCTCTCCCTGGCCATGTCAGTAAATGCATTCTCCATAGTGTGTTCAAGTGTGGTTTCATTGTTCAGGTGTCCTTTAAGTAAAAGTATAACCTACACTTTACAACTATTAAATACACATTGTCATTTCCATTAACCTACTCATATTTATCTATTTATTTTTGTCAACCCGATAAATCAAAAGATATAAATAAGTAATGCTTATCTGCAAAGCACCACTCGCACTGTTTATGTTCCAAAAAAGTTGAATGCCTTAAAGTTTACCTGAAAAGGCAGCTTATTTTTACATCTGACATATGTATACACTAAAATTTTCTGACCCTAACATATAGACAAACTCATTTGTCAACCACAAGAAGAGGATAATTGATAGTGACAAACGACTACGTCACCTGGACTTTATTAGAGCGATATTTCGGCCCATCTTGGCACGGGTCCTCTTTAGGTTCAAAGCCGCTCAAGCTGGGAAGTAAACTTGTCATTTATGACAAGTTTGTCACTTATCAACTTTGACTCGCGGTCAGCTTGGGCTGAAGAAATATTTTTAAGAGGATATTTCCTCCTGGCCAGCGATTTCAGCTGAGATGTCCAGAGCCTCGATCATCCAATAAGACGAAGACCAACCCGAAAGCGTAAAGGATCATTTACACGGCGGGTATTTTCCCCCGGAGACGAGAGGGAAAGTGTTCATACGGTACCCGGGTATTTTTCAAGGGAAAGTACTGTTAAATGGCAATAGATTCCAAGGTTGTAAGGCTCAGGATATCTCTCTACAATGGACAACAAAATCTGTCCATTTGGATCACTTTTATATGGACGTATTCAAATTATTGCTCGAAAAACCGATTTTGTTGTTGCTGACGTCAAAGAATATCCTTCGACAAGCAAATACCCGGGTGTAAACGTAGCTTAAAGGGTTGCGCTACCCAGCTGCCCCGAAGCCACGACCATGGAGGAAGTAGATGAGTAAAGAAAAAAAAAGTAAAGAAAAACCTCCGTGTAAACGTAGCTTAAAGGGTTACGCTACCCAGCTGCCCCGAAGCCATGACCATGGAGGAAGTAGATAGGAAACGCCATCTACCCTCAACAAAATAAGGGATAAAAGCCTACCATGAGAGCCGCCTGGCGAAATTGTACAATAGCCAACAGCTCTGATTTGGGGTAGTGCTCGCGAGTACGGCGGCGATACCATCCCGGATTGTTGGTGTGACGGTGCGTCCATCTGGTGAGAGGGGGAAACGGAGTGGCTCATTGACTGAGAAGGAGGCGAAACGCCCTGAAAAATAAACTTTATAAATCTTGAATCCTAAAACCGAGCTTTTGTGTATATTCTTTTTAGACACAATGAATTATTTTGACTGTCTTGGGGATTTTAAATTTTTTTCACAATAGGCATAAGTAGGGAGGATGAGAAGTCTTCTTGCCGATGAAGAGTCAGCGTGTGCCTGACGAAGAGCCGGAAGCGTCACCGCAGCTGTCACCAACGAACACCGCTGTTTGGTTGATATAATATAGGATTTGAGTCATCCTTCGGGCGACGTTTCTCGTTCTTCCAGAGTTTCACTGGCGTGTTTTGGACCATATCGGGTATATGGACCGCCCCTCCGATAGGACCGGCGCCACATCAACCCATTAAACTTAAAGTTTAACTGAAAAGCCAACTTATTTTTGTTTATATTCTGCAAATAGATTTCTTTTATTCTCCACTATCTACTCTATGTGTGACTCCAAGCACAATGTAGTATTTTCTTTATCATTTCCAACTAAGGTAAAAACATGTATGTCATCTGGTTATTAATAGTGAGTATTGCCGGTAGACGGTGTAGTCGTTTTGTGATGGTGATTGGAAAATGCTGATCAGTCGTCAGCATCATCACGTCGTTTAGTGAAGATCGCAATCTTGACTTTAATTGGAGACGTGACCTGATATGTATTCTTTGAGAAGTATAATATTTTGGTTTATTCGAGAGAGAAAGAGCACGTTGTGTTTGAGCCATAGGCTACTTAGGACATCCGTCCCTACCCCCTCGTGTGCTGATTGGTTTTGAGAGTGGAAATTAAGGCCAGGCCCCCCGCTCTTCAGAGGATCTCCACGATATCCACCAGGTCTCAGTGACCCTGTTTAAGACTTAGCCTTGTCCACCACACTCGAAACCACATCACTCTAGTTATGACATTGAGAATATCTGCGGCCGTCCCCACAACGAAAATTCTACTATGACGCGGGATATATAAATCTTAACACAAACGCGGCTTTTCAGTGGGCAGTGGTGAGATTGGTGAACATAGCTTAGTGCCTGAATAAAGAAAAATCATAGATCTTTCTCGTAAGCATACAACAAAAATACAAGCGCATAGACGTACCACAAACCACATGGAAATTCCACTATTTGGAAATTAATTATTCGTGAATAGCGGAAACAACGAAGTAACGCATTTTCAGCGGGTCTTCAAGCCAATCTTACTGAATAAGTGATGGGTAACTAGATTGTCCTATCCCAGACCTTTTCGGTTAAACTTTAAACCAAAGAATAGCGTGATTTTCGAAGCGGAGTTGAGCCCGTCGATCACCAGGTTAAGAAAAGTCTCGCAAAACTTTGTCCATGCGTAATTTGATGCGAAAGTAGTTTCCGATACTTCCAGTAACACAGTGGACACGCACAACTGGCTAGCCATAACATATCAATACCATCACTAAAACAAAAAACAAACAGAAATAACAGATCATTTCTATAAAAAAAGTAAACAGGACGGATATTTACGTACACTTTTGACTGTTAAAAGAAAAAATAGTAGAAGAAGAAAACGAAAATAACAAGAAGAAAAACAGAGACTGACGAGAAAAACCTGTGGGAGTTCTACAGCAAGCCAGGGACCCATACATTTCCTGTCATGACTCGCCATTCAGGGGGCTTGTCAATAAGAGATTTCTGATGCGCTCTTGACCGAGCGTCAGATAGTTCGAGAAACACTCACGGGGATAAAATACCCGACTATCCAGATAGACAATATTTTTCGCAGCTGTTGTGCTGAACTAGGAATATTTCTCTGTAATGGAAGAGTATCCTGAATCTTTTGTCCTAGCTTAGGTACCTGGTGGTATACTTAATAGTCCCAACAAATTTTGTATATCTGAGCAAGAACGCCGATTCGACCCAACTGGAATTTTTGGAAACTAGGTGAGGCTCGGGCAACATGGCAACATAGAAGCATAGGAAATGACAAGCCCCCTGAATGGCGCGTCATTACAGGAAATTTATGGGTCCCTGAGCAAACTAAATAATTCCGAATACATATTTATTAAAATCCTTCAAGCCCTACAGTTAGACGGACACTTTTTGCCCCTACGTTCCAGGAGATTCAAAGCTCTGCGCCAAGGAAAAAATTATGTGGGGAGGGGTGATCTTCATTCCAAGTCCCTTTGATCGGCCAATTTTCAAGTCTTTCTCCACGCTTGGAAAAACCGTTGGGAGTGATCCCATTTTTCAGAACTCTGTTTCCGAGGAGAGAGCAATGATTGAGAGATTGTCCGGCCTTAAAAGCCCCGATTTTCCCGTAGACCACGACTCTCTGACTACCAGAGGGAAATCCTACTTTCCTACAGTAAACACTGGTGTGTGTGTGTGTGTGTGGGGGGGGGGGGGTCTTCATCCCTGTGACCACAAATATTCAACATAGGTTATTTTTACTGTCTCGCCATTTTGTCGGAATATGAGCCTTTAATACTATGATTTGACAAAATCCAGGACATGAAGTGGTAGTTTGTAGTAACTGCTACTTCACATAAGACAGATAAAGTAAGGTCAAAATGAGAGTATCGCTTACAATTCGAATCTCGTTGTTCCTTATCTTCTTAAAACAACTAGACATCAAATCGAATAAAAATATGAAACTATTAACAGAAAAATGAAAGCAATAAAAAGCAAATAACTTATTGAAAAATGAAGATCTGATCAAGGAAAGATTAGGGGAAAAAGAGATACGAGTTCGCATCTGTTGAACTGAAGATGATTATAAAATATCCATCAAGTATCCAGCAATGCAAACTACCACTACTATTCTTCTGTTTTTTTAAAGGCTTTCTCAAAATAAAAGCTCAATCATGTTTTTCCATGTTCTGAATCAGGAAACAATGAATAGGGTTTTACCAGATCCTAAGATTCCGCAAAATTATGATACTAATTATTTTATTTTTTACCTATCAAAAAGCAAAAGGCATAGCCAAAGTAGGAATATTGCACGAAAATAAGAAGGAAACACTATTATAAGAGGAAAACATACATACGAAGAGATTACGACAACATTACCTATCTACAGAACTAACTAACCTATTAACGATAAAAGGTCGTGATAAAGTAATAATAGTACGGCGCATCTAGAAGAAAAATACTAACATGTCAGGTCTTAAACCCATGATAAATGTCGAACCCAGCAAGTCAGCAAATCTGAAACTGACAGTGACCGTAGTACTTTACCTGAGTTGTTTAACTGGACTGATTTCATGCATTTTTCATTTGATTTTACCCATTTTTAAATGACTTAAATCTAAAAAGACTACAAAGACAGCTCATGCTAGGGCAGTCGAAGTATACTACATTGGCGAAAAAGGATCTGCAGTGGGGGACCCCTTTGCCCCCGTTGCGCAGGCAACCTCTTGCCAAACATATAAGTGATATTTTCTTTGCATTTCACTACAGAAGAAATACATGACTGGTCTTAAGGGGAACTACTTAAAGGACCTGTCTTACCTATAATACTAATGCAACCTACTTCCATGATCACTCCATATTACCTCCAGGAGCGTACCGCCCTTTAGAACTATTCTTTTACCCTACAGCAATTTCTATGAAGTATTTCCCAAAAATCAGATAATTATAGCTGTTAGAACGTATTGCAGATTCGTTAATTCCATCTACAGCCTGAAAGTATCACTCAAGGACATCCTAGCTGACTTCCGCTTTGAGGATATTTATTTTAAGTTACCCAAATAATTTTTTTACAGGATGTTTTTACTATAGACCTTTCTATTATTTTCTGTTACGTTCGTGATCCCCAGAAGTTATGTTTCGTACGTTAAGCCTAATTAGAGCTAGGTCTAGGTTGTTGTCTAGATTGTCTAGGACCTGTTATACATTCGTAAACCAGTGTCTTCAGGGTCTTAAGAGAGGGAAACAGACGAACTCTGACCAACTTGATCAAGAACTTGTCTATACCCAGTTTCCGGTTTTCTCCGGCTCCAGGCCGGATCCTTGATTTGGCCCACTCTCAAATTTACTAGATTCCTGCCAAGATGTCAATCTAAAAATAATATAAATACATAAAGGGGACAGTAAGAGCTCTCAAGATGGGGGGGGGGGGCAGGTCGACTGCACACACACACACACAGAATTCGCTACACTGTCAGAAGTTTCATAACAGACAACACAAGGATGCGCGGTTTCAACAGACAATACTTAGGACGTTAGCTATTATGTTTATGAAACGTTACGCATTAAAATTTCTGCATACAATAAGAGCCGAAACACCGCCGAAAAAAACTGCTGGTTTTTCTGGTCTGTCATCACTGATATCGGGAAACTCATCAAATGCTTCTTCGACTCTTCCTGGCAATGCTTGTTATGCATAATGTCCAAACTACGTTTGCAAAATCATAAAAGATAACACCCCAACTACCCGTTGGAACTAGGCATCCTTGTGTTATCACAATGTCCAAATAACGTTTGCAAAATCATAAAAGATAACACCCTAACTGTTACCAGTTGGAACTAGGCATCCTTGTGTTATCTGTTGTGCAACTTCTGACAGTTTCCACACATTTATAATACTTTCTGTTATAGCTGTTATTTGCGCTCGTGGTCCCCTGAAGTTATGTTCTGAATGTCAAGGCGAATTAGAGTTTACTTCCCAGCAAAGATCTCCAGATTTCCTAGGTCGCCACCTGTTAAACATCCGTAAACCAGTGTTTCTAGGATCTTGAGAGAGCGAAACAGACTAACTTTGTTTCCGTAATTCCCCTGAAAGTCACTGTAAATCCTAAACCGCTGACTGGAAGCTTGAATTATGGAAATCCGAGTGAGAGTTTTAAGGGAGTTCTAGGATCTTTGTTTCCAACTTGGTGATAAAGGGATTGGAGAAAGGGAGAGAAATGGAAATGGTGGGAGTTAGGGAAGATCTATGTTTCAATCCTGTGGCCTCTCTTCGAAAATTAGAGAACGGACCCGGGTTGCCGCTAGGATTTTGTTTCGGGGGAACGCTGAGAAGAAAGTGACGAGGATACGATTTCATAATGAGAATAGAAGAGTGGTGGAGATATTTCGGGGGGGGGGGGGGTCGGGGGGGGCACCTGACCTCATAGGGTGTGTAAACAAGTCAGCGCTAAGGTAAGAAGTTTTGTCCTACTTACAACAGCAACTTTACCATGTTTGGTTCGGCTAGGAAGCTCGAATTAGGGCAATCCGACTGAGAGTTTTACTAGGATACATGTTCCGAACTTGGTGACAAGGAGATTGGACACAGGAAGAAACGGTAATGGTGGGAGTTGGGACGATGTTTCTCTCCGAAAATGGGTTCTCCCGAGGGGTTGTCCACTCTCGATTATAGTGTGCAGCAAGTGCCCGGTTCCGCGGTGCCCGGTCGGTGCCGGCACCGGCTGACAGCAGTCGGCACCGATTGCCAAGTGTTAGAACATTAAAATCAGCATGCTTGGAAGCGGAAATCGCCTAATTTATGACCGGGCCCCATGTACAACAGGTGCCGGGGAGTGGGTAAGTATGGGTTCAAGTTGCAGTAAGGATTTGGTTCCGGCGGAAGTGGGTTTGAGCCGACAGGACATAGTTATGATGACAATGCTTTCAAAATTAGACGAGTGATGGAGTTAATTCAGGGGGAGGGCGGGTAGTGGGACCTAACCGGAAAGGGTCTGTATACAAGCCTGAGCTAGGCCTTAGACGCACTATTCACAAAAAGCAACCTTTATCATGTTTGGTGCAGTTTGAGGGGTTAGTCATCTGACAACTTTATTTTACTTAAAAAAATCCTATTGGTCCCCTTGACAGAGAACCCGGTCTACCCATTTGTACCCCCACTGGAGTGCACTCCGCACGTCGTTGGCTCCAAATCGTATCGTCACCATACGGAGTTTTGGTCCCTTCTATTTGTTCATAGTGACATGCCATTCACCCAATGACAGCGAGCATTTCTTCGGGACTTCCGGCTAGAGCCCTGCTTCAATGGGTTGCATGTGAGTTTGCTTTTGTTTGCTGATACAGAGTGAGTTCTTGACGTGACCTGAGGCTTGGTCGACGCCTTTTGCGCCACCATGACCCTGCTGGCACAAAGTGAGTTCGTGACGTGACATGAGACTTCGTCAAGGCCTTTTGGGCCACCCATTACCCAGGAGGAACTGAGATCTGTGTTCAACTTATAAATTCGGCAGATTTTAGCAAGCAAGATAAATCAATACTACCTATGACGCCCCCTGACATGATAGAAAGGCTAGATATGCTTTGATGCCATAAAAGTTGGTGATTTTGGGAAATAATTCGATTTGTCTCTTTTTCTTGGAGTAGCCTAAAAGTACTAGCAGGGCTTCGTGAGTGACCAAGGAAACTAATACGGGACTGTATGCTATTACATTTCATTAGGTCCATCTGATTCAAGGAGGAAGGCCTGGATTCGATTTTTTTTTTTCCCGGAGATTGCCACAAAGGGGTAAAGACTCGTACTACTACACCCCAATGGATTTGGACATTTCCAGAAGAGGTAGGAGGATCAAACCGAGGGGTTACTCACTCTCAAAATGGCCGTACAGTAAGTGCCCGGTGTCCAACGAGGCTTGTCAAGTCGTACCCAACAAGAGACTAACCCCTCGGATGAATCGTGGAAGGCGCAAATTCCTATCCATACTCTATATGACTAAAACACGCCAGTGATCCTCAGGAAGAACGAGAAAACGTCTCACTAACGACTCAGACTCAACAACTCAAATCCTGTCTCAAACAATCACGTCGATCTTAGGGAGCTGCTGTGATACCCGAGGTGATACCGCTTCTGGCTCTTCCGCTAGGTAGCCTACCCGGCGATTTTGCATCGGCAAGGAGAGTTAGTCATCAAGAGTATTGGTTTCGGTTTCTCCCCGTTTTCTCATGTCAATGAACTTCTTTAAGCGACACCTTGCACTACATAGTGTTTCTGCTCAGGTGTTCTGAGCTAGTTGACCACTTATACAACTAAGCAAAGCTTACAGAATAATAACACACGGCTTCGGCTGTTCTAGCCTCTTTCTATGTCTCTTGCCTGGATGACAATCTTGGCAAACCATGCATAGCAGGTCTTCGGACGAATAACCTCCTCGGAAACAATGATCGGGCGACTTATACGTAACCTACAGAGAACAAACCTGGCAAGCGTAATAATCAGTGTATTGCTAATAGAGGAGATAGGATGAAGTGTAGAATCTCGGGAACGAGAATGGATGGAAATACTACTCAAGTGGAATTAATTGCTACCATAAGTACGACGTCTCCTTTAAGCTACCTGCTGCAGCCAGTCTCCATTTTACGGTCAACCAATCCTCCAATCCTTTAACCCCCCTTTAGCGGAGCTTCAGTTTCTGGGGCTCGCCCGGTGAACCGATTTCTTCAACGTCGGGAAATCGATAAACTTTTCAAAAGTCGAGCAAGTTCTAATACATTTAGGATCCCGGATTTCATAAAAGTTCACCTCCCGCATCCAAAGTCACTCCGTAATATGGAAATTTAGGCATTACTCTATTCTGCATATAGTGATTTAATTTAGCCGCCCTCGAAAAAAATGGAATTTTCCGAGTTTCCCGTAAATTGTCTTAGAAAAAAGAACGCTGCTTCGGGGGCAAGACTAGACTGGATTCTAATTCGGAATGAAGTTTGGTTAATTAGGTGGCAGAATTTAGTTAAATATTTGAGGAGTACGAAAGAAGAAGGATTGCTTTGAACTGTAGAGGCAACATGCCCAAAAGAGATTGGAAAGGGGGGGGGGGGTTAGCTCTTGGAATTTGTTTGAACTGATTTACCGCCAAATACAAAGTGCGGTGGAAAAACAGGACTTCTTATTTCTAAGTCTTATGCGTTTCTTCTGGACTGCCATCATGGGGTCAACCCTGACCCAAGTACTTTCAGTCTGGAAAAGAAGTTTCTGTGAAAATCCATGGTAAATTAAAGAGGAAACAGAAAAAAACAAGAGCTACGAGTTCATATAGCCCTTGTTACGAGTAGGTGGTCTGAGAAACGAGAAAGTAAATCTGAGCATTTTTCCGGGAATTCCAAAACCCCTTCCCACCGTGGTCGGATCCGGTCCAGATCCTATTATATGTCATTTAAGGCATCCGATCTCTCTACTTTCCAAGTTTCATTCAAATCACTTCACTCGTTTAACCCCTATGCGAGCCACATTTCCGGGACTTCAGCTCAAATTTCCGGTTCCCGCTTAATCCTCCTCCTACCCTGGTCGGATCCGGTTCGGACGCCATATGACAAATCTAGCACACATGCTTTGCATATCTAGGTCATCAGTTCTTATCACCCCTAAAGTTTCACTTGAATCCGACCATATTTTTGCAGCCTACGGAAGTCAGTAATTCCCGGATCCCCCCTCCCTCAACTCCCCGAAAAATGGTCGGATCTAGGAACTAGGCCATTGTGTCGGTTCCTTAAGTCTATTTGGTCGGGTCACTAATATGCCTGCCAAGTTTGATCATCCTTAGCACATCTGGAAGTATTCTATCTCGCGAGCCTCGGAATTCAGGGAAAACCCCTCCAACTCCCCCCAAAGATCCCCGGCACGATCTCGTTCTGTCAAGAACGTATCTAATGCTTATGCTTGTTCTACCTACCAAATTCCATCCCGATCCCTCGACACTAAGCGTTTCACAAAAATTCCGGTGCCCCCTTCCAACTCCCTCCGCCCAAGTATCAGATCGGTACGGACTTGACATCGAACATCTGAGACAATAGCTCTTTCCACTTGCCAAGTTTCATTCAAATCCGATCGCCCGTTCAAAAGTTATAAATGCCACTAGATTACGGATTTCGTCCTTACCATTCCGTGCAAAAAGGATCCTCAGTTTTATGTCTAAATACTTCAGAAAGTTTTTTAATTTTATTGTTTTCACGTTATTTTGCTGCTAAATTTAAATTCCCCGCCAGAATCGAGCCATCACCTCGGCAGTTGTTTGTCGAATTCGAGCGACAAAGCGAGCCACAAAAATCTTGTTGGTCGCGGAAACACTTGTGGGCCGCACAAAAGGCCGCGGAAACACACTTTTCGAGCAACAATCAACCCACAAACTGTTTGTGGGACACGGAAAAACGCCTGATTTGGCGTTTGGCCGAAGGGCAAGGGCCATAAAAACTGAGTTCTCATTGAGAACCAAGCCCAGAGGAGGTGGATCCGTCAAAATATTAACAGTAATAGAAAATAACGAAAAAAATGTATTCTGTGATTCAAGGGTTTTGTGACCGAACCCGGAATATCAGAAAAAAAAAAAAAAAAAAAAAAAAAATTATGGAGAGCACTCACCTGCATGTTCGACATATTATATGGCGAATGGACTTCTGATTGGCTGTGTCGCTGGGGGGACCGGGCCAATCCGGAGGGGGGTCGTATACTGGGATGTACGAAAGAGGTTTGGTAATTGACTGGCTGGTGGAAACCTGAATAGCCTCCATTTATACCGACCGTTACGTGGCTTCCAGACATGGTAAGGTTGTGATTAGTGTGGATTACTTCTGCGTTCATATAGCTGAAACAAAAGACGGCGTTATAAGACATTGGCTTTCCCACGCGCCTTCAAGTGGTTGTCAGTTGACCAGGGTTGAAAAAAACAGGCAAAATAAATCACCCATTCTTTAAAAATAAGCAAAAAAATATAACCAAAAGAAGAGGTCGCAAAGAGGCCGCGCAGAAATTTTTGGAAAATTTGGTGTTAATTTTGGATTTCTTTCTCTGTGGCATATTTGGAGTGCAAATCACCAAAGTCGATAATGTATATCGGTAATAAATTAACAGGATAATATCACCAAACTTCGTTAGCAGCCTGTTTGGTTTGAAAGTCTTTAGTTATTTTGTTGTTTGGGCGTCCCAGACCGGGTAAGTCTAGCTTCTTTCTCAATTTCTTATTATTTTATGTTCATTTCTTTCCTTTTTAAGTAATTAATTATCTTTGATTTAGTGAGCACCCCATAGAGTTCTACACCACGTGAGGATGGAACACAGACTAAGAAGCTTCGGTTTCCCGCCAATTAAAAAGGCAAGCGGTTACTCAATCCCGTGTCTCTGGTGTACTAAGTTTCGCAGCCACCGACACAGCACCGGCCGTAGCTTAGGCGACTCACCTTCCAACACTTCGAAATATGCTGATTGAATGTAAGACGTGAGAACCACGGGAGAACCGGTGTTGGCACCGGCCGGGCACTTGGTGTACACCATAATCTGGAGTAGGCGACCCCTTGGCAAAAGGAAAGATCCCTACTGTTGGCCTACACTGTAAAAAAAAATCTTGCAGTATTTGCTACTGGGACTAATCTTGTCTCTACTCAAATAATATAATCTCTAATTTGGATTGATCTTGTCCCAGTAGAGATAAGGTTAATCCCAGTAGCAAATACTGCAGTTAACCTTAATCCTTACTCGGAGAAACTTTTTACAGTGTACGTGTGAGCAGGTTCATGTAGTTTTGCGCTGGAATACACCCTGAATTATTACAGAAATGTATACAAATGATCGGGAGGGGGGGGGGGGGTATTCCTATTTGCACTTTTTTGTCCACGTGTCCGACAATGTGTGTCAAACTGCGGTGTGTTGTATCATTCGTATCATTCGCTGGATGCGTGGTGTCGTGCCGACGAATGCGAATTTAATCATTACGTTTCAAGTGATATTCGCAACAGAAGTAAAATCCAAAAATTCACAGCATATGAATTAAAGTGAACCAAAACCAAGTGTGAGAAACATCACTTTATGAAAAGCGCTGGTAACTGAAAATGCGTAAAAAATATGAAGATGACAAGGGAGAAGCTTCCTGAGTTGAGCAACGGAGCACAGAGCAAGATTTGTAGTATTTTTTTATATCTTTGTGTGTGTTTACTTTTGGTATTTGGTATGAGGGCCTCGTGCTGCTTGGAAAACAAACGTATGATGATGAAGACAGAGCAGGATCAGGCAAAGGGCAACATTTTTTAACGGGGAATCAGATCTTATTTGGAAAGACCTCGTGTCTCAAAATGTCACACTTCATGTCCGGAATGGATCCCGTGACTTTGGTTGGAGTTGGAGGGGGGGGGGGGGCGGAAAACGGAGATCGTGTGACATGTTCAGAGTGGACGGATCGGGATCCGAGCACTGTGGGTAGAGTTGGAGGGAGGGTTCCAGAATTGTCACACTTCATGTCCGGAATGGATCCCGTGACTTTGGGGGGAGCTGGAGGGGGGGGGGGGGAACGGACATCGTGTGACATGTTCAGAGTGGACGGATCGGGATGAAACTTGATGAGAAGAATAAGCACAAGCCCTAGATACACAGTTGACAAGACCGGAAAAGATCCGAGCACTGTGGGAGGGTTCCAGAATTCCGATGATCCCGACTTAAGATGCTTACACATGGGCTAGGACGATGAAACTTGGCAGGCATATCAGGGACTCTACAATTTTAACTTAGGAACAGTCGTTTCCCGACTTGACCATCGCGGGGGGACTGGAGGGAGCGTGAATCCGGAATCTTGAGGTATGTCCAACTTTTGAACGGGTGATCGGATCTTAAAGGACCCCTCGCATTATTTACTCTTCAACTTACACTATTTTAAAATATTTGAAAACTTTAAAACTAGGCTGTGCTTTCAACAAATAACCCACGGTTTTCGCTGTCTTAAGCCTTTTCCGAGACCCGTTGACTTATGCAAAAACAGGGAAACAATTTACATAACCGGTTGTTCTGATGGAAAAACTTCTCGCAGACTACTGTCGACAGCGTGATACACATCGAAGGTAGGAAAACACGGCAAGTGAGAAAATCAGCGTGGTTTTGTTAGAAGGGTTAGAATGTACCGTACGAAACTGGGGTCTCCGGGTTTAGAAATGTATGGACTAATTATGGAAGTAGGTTGCATTGGTATTATAGGTAAGACAGGTCCTTTAATCAAACTTTGTGACACGCATGGAGCGTAGCTATTGGGATGACACTTGGTGGGAAGAACACGCGTAAGCCCTAGACACAGCAGTGACAAAACCGGACAAGATTCGGTCACTCTGGGTGGAGTAGGAGGGGGTCCGGAATTCCGGTGATTGCAATTTAAGGTACTTCCAGATGTGCAAGGACGATGAAACTTGGCTTGAGCATTCGAGACTTGACAGGGTTGGCTTAGGAATTGGCTTTAGGACAGGATTGGCTTAGGGATTTTAACTTAGGAACAGTCGTTTTCCGACTTGACGATCGTGGGGGGAGTGGAGGGAGCGGGAATCCGGAATCTTGAGGTATGTCCAACTTTTGAACGGGTGATCGGATCTTAAAGGACCACTCGCATTATTTACTCTTCAACTTACACTATTTTAAAATATTTGAAAACTTTAAAACTAGGCTGTGCTTTCAACAAATAACCCACGGTTTTCGCTGTCTTAAGCCTTTTCCAAGACCCGTTGACTTATGCAAAAACAGGGAAACAATTTACATAACCGGTTGTTCTGATGGAAAAACTTCTCGCAGACTACTGTCGACAGCGTGATACACATCGAAGGTAGGAAAACACGGCAAGTGAGAAAATCAGCGTGGTTTTGTTAGAAGGGTTAGAATGTACCGTACGAAACTGGGGTCTCCGGGTTTAGAAATGTATGGACTGATTATGGAAGTAGGTTGCATTAACTTAGGAACAGTCGTTTTCCGACTTGACCATCGTGGGGGGAGTGGAGGGAGCAGGAATCCGGAATCTTGAGGTATGTCCAACTTTTGAACGGGTGATCGGATCTTAAAGGACCCCTCGCATTATTTACTTTTCAACTTACACTATTTTAAGTTAATTTTCCAGCTTGAGCGGATTGAGCCTGAAGAGGACCCTTGCCAAGAAGGGCCGAAATATAGCTCTAATAAAATGTAGCTGACTTATCCGTTTTGCAACTTCAAATAGGAATTGACACTTCCCAGATCCGACTATATCTGAAAGTAGGCTACTCATCTTAACCACAAAGTACAAAAAATACTTTTAAGCAAAATCTACATTTGATGATCTCCATGAGCCCATGACCATTTTTGACTCAAGGGTTTTGCTTAGAAATTAATTTCTAGCACCCTGGAAGTGCGCATCTTAATCGAAAAGTAAAAAAAATACTTTTGTCCAGACTATATATTCATAATCCCAAGGGCACAGCATTATTTTTGTCTCGAGGATTTTGATTACAGATGAATTTCTAGCGCCCTTAAAGTGCGCATCATCACAGCAAAGTGCACAAATTTTTATTTTTTTTTACCAAACGATACATTCTCGTGATTTCCAACAAACCCACGAATTGGCCAATTCCTACTTTCATCGTTTTACCAAGCCTTGCAAGTGCCATATGAGCTTCCAGCTCTTGTTTAAGTAAAAGGAGTCTGGCGAAGACCGGATATCACAAGATTCAACTATCTGGATATGCTATGATATGAAATTTTTGAGACCCCGTCGAAACCTTTGGTCTTGTTCTCCTACGCATATATCTAACCCGACTAGAGGAAAATAACAAGAAATTCTGGGACAAAATTAGACCGGGACGGAATTAGAAAAACAATGGTGTCCAAGCGTGAGACTGATTGCTCCATATAACTAACTGGCCATTGGAATTCCACGTGTCACCTTAGAGATTACAAATGGTTGTACATGTGTCATGTGTATCTTCATAGTTTTTTTAAAGATAATCAGTCACTTTACTAGGCTTTTCGCCAAAATTCGCCAACGGGCTACTTCCAGCTAAAGATCCATTTTTTTTTTAAGCAAATACAGGACCGGTTTATATAGAACCCTCCACACGGAGCATATTTTGGGGATATACGATAACTTTCGAAAGGATTGAGGTATTTTGTTCAAACTTAGTATGAGGCTCCACCGGGTTACTACAGGTCAAGTCGTATACTGTCTTTGTAGTCCTATATTCAGGAGTGGGGAAGAGGGTTTCAAATTCAGGGTGGAAAAAATATGACTGTTAAGCTAATGAGGTAGCCGTATCAGGCGTATGGAGACATGCTGAATCCATATCCACAAAGGTCCCGTACATGTTTTGTATCCCTAAAATCAACCTCTTAACCAGATCTACTAGGTAGTTATAATCTGTGATTGATCTCTAGTCTAGCCCAGATTACGTCCTGGTTATCAAAAAGAGCCATAAATTCATGGGATAACCTAATTCAACATACTGTTTCTGTATAATTACACCAAATTATCAGTTTCAATGAAGATTTTTTTTTTCTTTTTCAAATATGCTGCTCACATCCGATTCCGTTTCCGGTCCGGTTGTGTCCATGATGTATCTAGGACTTGGGCTTGCTCTTCCCACCAAGTTTCATCCCGAACCCTCCACTCATAGCGTTTCTCAAGATTCCCCCCCCCACCACCGGATCCGGTCCGGATTTTAAGTATGTCGCCTGAGGAACGAAGTATTTCCAAATATCAAGTTTCTATGAGATCCGATCAACCCGTTCAAAAGTTATAAATACCTAAAGATTCCGGATTCCCCTCCCTCCACTCCCCCACTATGCTCGGATCGGGGAAGTGACTATTTCCATCTTAATCATTTGGGGTCCCTGATACGCCTGCCAAGTTTCATCGTCGTAGCTTATGTGGAAGTGCCCGAACTAGCAAAACCCGGACCGACCGACGGACGTATAGAAATTGCGATCGCTATATGGCACTTGGGCCTTTGTGCCATACAAAATATATATCAACCCTATCGAGAGTTATCGTGCTAACGGATTGGTGTACAATGATTGCGAAAGCACAGGTATCCTTAACGTCCGCTTTCAAAACGTTTTTGCAAAACTTCTTAGGATTGTCGTAACCTTCACCATCTAGTTGCGAAACCGAGAAAATAAAAGAGGGAAAACATCATCATGAAATCATGCTAGTGGAAAGATCTTGCGTGTAAACCACCTAGTAAATAAGTATTACCCAAATACATATAATAATAATAATAATAGATTTATTGCCCATTATAGTGCACAAAAGTACAAAAAGACGGAGTAATTAAATAGAGAAGAAGCATTAAATAATTCGTAGTATGTTGTTTAAATGCTACTTTTTTATTTTGCATTTACTTCACTGATTCTCTGAACTGTCGCCGACGACCTCTTGTAGCTTCTAGAGGCCAGTGGCATATTTTTAATGATATTAATATTATTCGAGCCATTTGGCTGAACGTTGATCGATTAATATCGCCAGACTAACATTTCATGGGCCCTTCCTTGGCACCTAAGCGTCCTAGTTCTGTTTCCAAGAACCGTCAAGGCCGGTCATCGAATCATATTGTGATAGTATGTGCAGGTTAGCTACATTTTTCACTACCTTACCTAATTCCAGAGAAAGAGGGAACTCCTCGTCCTATCCGACAGTGCGATTGGGATCACATCCGGTAAAAGACCCGAGATTTTAACGTCTATCTGAACCTCCTTGAACCGCCTTTTGGGCTGGTTACACAACTTGGTTGTTTCCTTATCTTACAATAAGATAGGCCTCTCGTGGGCGCTATGACATGATACAGATATAGACGGAGAATGTGCGAAGGTAGCAAGAATATAATTCTCTATGTTCAAGTCCAGAGATAGTCCCACAATGTGTTTAAATCGATTATAGATCAGACAGATGTTTATTAATATATTAGGAGTAGTAGAAGCAGTACAGTTTCATAGCAGATAACACAAGGATGCGCCGTTTCAACAGACAACACATGGGATGTAATCTGTTGTGATTTTTGAACATTTAGAAGATTCTGAAATGTTATGCATAACAAGCATTGCCGAAGAGCTAAAAAAATGCCGAAAAAACTTACGCTGACTTTTTTGTTTGTCGTCATGATATCGGAAAATTCAGCAGATGCTTTTTTGGCGCTTTTTCCGCTCTTCCTAGCAATGCTTGTTATGCATAACAATTCATGCACAACGTTTCCAATCACATTTAGCGTAGCATAGTTAGCGACAATTCCCCCTGTGCTTTAATACAGAGGACGAAGGCCATTTTCTGGTTGAATGCGAGCAACTCTCAGACCCCAGGAGACATTTTGTTAATGGGAATACTATCAAGCTCCCCGATCTTATTGAAACAAAAAACAAAGCTAAGATACTTAAAATATGCCAATTTTTAAAGAGTGTATTAGTTAAATAAAGATAAGTATTGATTGATGTAAAGTGTATTGTAATCATCATGTATTTTATAAGGGCAATTGGCTATTAAATATGTTCATTTAACAGATTACATCCCAAGTGTTGTATGTGGAAGCCGCGCATGTTATGTTATCTGTTTGAAACCTCTTGACAGTGTAAAATTTAATTTAAAAATGTTTTTCACAGCAATGGTGCCGAGTTTACATTTCAAGTCAACAAGTTAGTAAAGAAAAACTCTGTCAGTTGAAAAGTTTGCAACAGATTTAGGATACAGACGTAAAAATATACACAAAATTAAGCACACTAAAAATTCGTAAAGTCAGCGTCATTTCGGCCCTTCTTGGAAAGGGTCCTCTTCAGACCGTAGCTGGAAGAAACGAACCAGCAATCGACTGGTTGTTGAAGAATATCGTAGCTGATTTTTTCCGTTTTGACTCATCTTTACATGATTCCCAGTCAGCTAGGCCTAGGGCTGAAGGAGTGTTTATGGTGAAAAATATATAGTTATTCAGCGGGTGGGTTTTGTCCGGGGGGGATCGCCTGGACCCATTCAACGATACATCGTTATCCAAGGAATTTCGTTAGAAAGTGTAAGAAACTTGGTAAAAACCAACTCTTTCGAAAATTAAGGATATGGTAGATCAACATATTCATTGGATATTTAAACAAAATAGCGTTAAAGTAAGTGCCCAGCGGCCAGTCGGTGCCCACGGAATCTGTAATGTGGTGCCCTTTAAGTAAATACTCCCTCAGGTTCAACACCACTTGTTTAGGGAGTTCGTAGCCCCGAACTTACCTGCTATCTCTAAGCTTCATACTTTCAGCCAGATTATCCACCAGCTGATCCGTCGCAAATCTATCTAATCCCTGCCTCTGAAACATTGAATATTCTGTCCAATCAGCGGGCTCCTCTGCTATGGGGGTGGGGGAAAGGCGACCCAGGGAACTGGCATTAGAGGACGCTCGAGACCGGAAATCAACCGGATTCAGGTGATATTGTCCATGGTGTACTGGGGAATCCGGAAATAAGTCCATGCCTTCGGATAGGCAGGAGCTTGGGGAGGTAGGACTATGGAGTCCGGCACGGATTCCCTCAATCTAAAAAAAAACAACACGAAATTGTAATGTACAGAATAACTGTATAGTGTCGCATCTTTTCTGCTCACGTCTGTCCTTGTCAAAGAGGCCACAAGATGAATATGCTATAAACAAATGTATACAAAAACCAATATAATAATACAAAATTTATCATGTTTATGCTGAAAGCAAAGCTCACAGCAGATGCAGTTTATATTCCAAGATTAGGACAAACATGACGCCTTTGAAAGTGCGATCGCAAATCCGTCCTAGTTGTTTTCAGCCTCGTGCAGCCCTTTGGTTTTGATCAATCAACCAATGAAATTTAATTCCAAATAGCTTAAAGCTAGAAGAGGTCAATAAAATATTTACGAAATACATAACGACAACAAATTAACTAATACACTTTACAAGAGAATTCGATTCTCGTGTAGACAGGTAGTTCTGTCGGGACGAAGGAGTGGCTTCGAAACAAAATTGTTTCAATTCACCCAAAAAGGGCAGTTGCAAACAGACAAATGTTTGCCGGTGCGTTCGACTTACCGACAACGAACGGAACGAGAAAGTGTTTGTCGGCGCTTTTACTGAAAAGGTCTACCGACTTACAGGGCGAGACTTTTCCTGTCACCACAAAACAAGACCAAAGGTGCCGATGGGATCCCAAAAATCTAATATTTGATTCAGGTCTTGATTCAGGCAATCGGGTCTTGTCTTCGCCAGATCCAGTCTTCGCCAGGCTAATCATCAGAGAAAACCAAGTTCAGATATACCTATAAGCCATATCTATTTTGACGATACTGAGCGAGACTTCCTGCTTTACTTCTGCCAAGTTTCCGGTTTCGCCCGAATTCCGACGAACTACTAGTCCAGCAAAAAAAGAAAATTCAGAAACAAATCCAGCGTATCTTCTTATCCCTATAAAGAACATCTAATCTTTGAATAAAAGTTTGACTAAAAAAAAAATCCGGTCCCAATCAAACTTATGCTTTTAACAATTTTCCGCTTTTGGCCGGATTCCGGGCGAACTAGTTGTCCGGAGAGAAAATTGTTTTCACGAACGTGTTCAGCATGTCTTCTTACCCCTCAATCGACCATTTAATCAACTTCAAATAAAACTTTTACTTTAAACCAACTTTCCGGTTTTTGCCGGATTCCGGAAGAACTTGTCCGGCGAGAAAATGGCTTCGACTATCGTGCTCAGCATGCCTTCTTACCCCATAATCGACTATCACATTAGCTGTTTAAAAATATTTTGTTTGTCCCTTAATTTGAACCCCCTCCCCCACCCTTAAATGTAGAGCTACATAGCCCATCTACGAACTTGACCTTACCCTTAACCCAATGAATCCTCACACCAATTTTCATCAAGATATCTCATTCCCTTCGAGAGTTATCGTGCTCACAGACACACGGACATTTTTGCGATGTCATAGGTATCCCTCCACTTACGTTTTAGGATCCCAAAAAGTCACCGCACTGACACACATTTCATGTCTACTGATTTACCAACAAAACTTTTCCCAGTCACTGCACAAAAATAAAAAAAACAAATGAAAGGAGGATCTCGATTTACCGACAAGGATTCTGTCGATCATCGGCTTAATTTTCCGAAAAGGCTTTTGTAGACCAGAAACGGAACGAAAAACTAAATTCGTCCGAAGCATTCCGGTGACCGCATCGGAAAGTCACCACAAACGAAACGAGGGATCTTCATCTGCCGACAAAGCTTTTCAAATCATCGTCTTTACCGACAAAGCTATCGTCGGTTCCAGATACGGAACGAGAAAGGGGTTTGTCGGTGCTTCCGATCTACCGAGAATACTTTTCCAGTCATTGGAACATCACTCGAATGTGGGCCGTTCGTGGGAGCTTATTGACAAACGACCAACAGACGAAGCAAGGACAACTGTTTGCTGGTGCGGAGCCGACTTCCTCGTATAAAGTTTCCTGATTTCCCGACAGAGCTCTTGTCAGTACCAGAAACGAAATCCGCACGACAAACACTGCCGATTTACCGACAATAAGTTATCTTCTTTATCAATGGAGCTCTTACTTCTACCAGAAAAGGAATATGGAAAGCGTTGTCGGTGCGCAGCGACAAACACTGCCGATTTACCGACAAGAATTTTCGTGTGCGTGGGGGGGGGGCAGCAACCCCCCACGCCCCCTTAGTTTCGCCACTGGTTCTTGGGTACCCCTGAACTGAGGTCTAGCGTAGTACCAGGTGACCGGGAGTAAGCAATCCCTCTCTAAGACTAGGACTAAGACCTGCATAGGATTGGATTTCCAGTTTTTAGGATGAACTTGACGTAGAAAAACACAATATCTTATTGCTAGCTATAAATCCACACCGTACGTGCCCAGAAGGACATGGTTGGTTTCGTCAGTGTCAGTTCCGAACGAAACGACATTTCTTCCGACCTTATCAAATTTCATGTATCCACGCAGTTTACTACATTGGTCTTCCTATCCTTACAAAGCAAGACCAAACGTAAGTCTTTCATCGTCTTTAACATTATATTTTGTCTACACCCCCAAAGCTCTGGGCCAATTTGGGCAAGAACTGGAAAATAATAAAAATTAACAGAAAATATATGATAAAAACCCAATGACCAAGAGGAGTAATTCATCATTATTTTTTCTTCTTATTTTTTAAACATTTTTTCTTTCTTAACTTTTCACGACACGAAAGGGTTCGGAAGTTTTGTTAGAAGACACGTCGTACCCTTCTAATGACAGTAATTCATTCTACTTCAGTCATATGTTCATCCATTCTCGTCCCGAGATTCTTCGCTTCATAAGTATTTTTGTTGTCTGCCTTACGAGAAAGATTTATGACTTTATCTTTTTTTGTTCGGGCACTAAGCAATCTTCATCAATCTCACGACTGCTCACTCAAAAGCCGCGTTTGTGTTGAGATTAAAATTTCCCGCGTCATAGTAGAATTTTGTCACTAGATCTTTTCCTCTGTAAGCAGTTCGCCGGGAATGCTGCTAAAATACGAGGAATTTGGTAAAAAAAAATATTGTAAAAGACCTTTTTGAAGTCGATTAGAGATGAGATATTGGAGTAAACATGCTTGTTGAACCAGTATCTGAACTTGGTTTCCTCATTTCGTTAGTTGTTTGGCCGCAAACAAAAAAACTTCAAAACGGTAAAAAAAATTGTACATATTCAAGCGGTTGATTATGGATAAATAGCAAATATGCTAAAGGGGTTTGGCAGAGACTCTGAAATGTACAAGATTTGATTATCTGGATCAAGAAGTCTGATAAATATCAACTTTTGGGATCCCACCGAAACCTTTGGTCTTGTTCTTTTCAGATTTTGAACGTTACTGAATGGATTCGTGCACATGTCGTCTTATATGCAGTCTCTGTTCCAGCATTCTCATACCTGAGGCACCTGACTCCTTTAAAACTCAGTCGGTTTGAAACAAGAGCTGTAAGCTCATATGGCACTTGCATGGGTCAAGATGATTTGATTGATCAAAAGTAAGTTTCGACTTTGCGGTTGAGATGCGCGCTCTAAGGGAGCTGGAACTTCATTTGTAAGCAAAACCCTTGAGGCAAAACTGCTAATGGGCTGATGGGCATCACGAAAATGCATATATTGCTTAAAAGTATTTTTTTTACTTTGCGGTCAAGATTGGTACTTTAAGGAATAATCAGATTTGGGAAGTAGCAATTTCTAAGCAAATGTTGTTGAGTCTCCAATATTCCAGCGAAGTTTCATCGTTCTAGCACATCTGGAAGTACCTTAACGCGCGATCACCGGAATCCCAGACCCCCCTCCCCCTCCTCCAACTCCACCCACAATAACCGGAGCCAATCCGGTTCTGTAAATGATCTAATCCAGAGCATCTGTTTGTCATTCCCACGAAGTTCGATCCAGATCACACCAGTCTAAGCGGGTCAAGTATTTTCCGCCCTCCCCCCAATAATTGCCGGATTCGGTCCGGAAATGAAAAAGGTCACAAGAGAAAAATGTCCTCTGTTTGATTATTAAATTTCACTCGAATCCGATCACCCGTTCCAAAGTTACGCATGACTAAATATTCCGGATTCCCCTCCCTCAACTCCCCCCCCCCCCCCAAGAATATCATATCGAGGATTTTTTGTTTTATTCCAAGTCAGTTTGACCGGGTCCCTGATATGGGACCCGGTCAAATATGATCTGGTCCATATGATTTACATGGACCAGATGTTTGTTCTTCCCAGCAAGTTTCAATCCGATACCATCATTCTAACCGTTTCTCGAGATTTCCGGTCCACCCCCCCCCCCCCAGCTCCCCCGCGGTGCACGTAGCCAATCCGATTCAGCAAATGACTTACCTAGAGCATCTGTATGTTCTTCCCACAAAGTTCCATCCCGATCCCTCCATTCTAAACGGGTCACGTATTTTCCGCCCCCCCCCCCCCATTAGTTGCCGGATCCGGTCCGGATATGAAAAAAATCATCGGAGAAATGTCCTCTGTTGAATTCTTAAATTTCACTCGAATCCGATCACCCATTCCAAAATTACGCATGACTGAAAATTTCGGATTCCCCTCCCTCCACTCCCCCCACCATTATCTGATCGACAAAATTTTTATTTTGAAGTCAGTTTGATTGGGTCCCTGATATGCCTGCCAAGTTTCATCGTGAAAATCCCCAAAACCACCATCACCGGAATTCCGGGACCCCCCCCCCCCCATAAGTGTCCGGATCCAGTACAATGGTCTAAAGGACTTATCTAGAGCAGATGCTTGTTCTTCCCAGCAAGTTTCACTCCGATCCCTCCATTCTAACCGTTTCTTGAAATTTCCGGTCTCCCCCCCCCCCCCCAACTCCCCCCTGGCTACCGAATCCGGTCAAGACTTTAAACGGGACATTACAGATATATATTCTGTTCAGTTATGAAGTTTCATTACAATCCGATCATCCGTTCGAAAGTTACACACTTCTCAATTTCCCGGATTCCCCTGCGGATTCCCCTCCCTCCACTCCCCCACCATTATCTGATCGACAAAATTTTTATTTTGAAGTCAGTTTGATTGGGTCCCTGATATGCCTGCCAAGATTCATCGTGAAAATCCCCAAAACCACCATCACCGGAATTCCGGGACCCCTCCCCCCCCCCCCATAAGTGTCCGGATCCAGTACAATGGTCTAAAGGACTTATCTAGAGCAGATGCTTGTTCTTCCCAGCAAGTTTCACTCCGATCCCTCCATTCTAACCGTTTCTTGAAATTTCCGGTCTCCCCCCCCCCAACTCCCCCCTGGCTACCGAATCCGGTCAAGACTTTAAACGGGACATTACAGATATATATTCTCTTCAGTTATGAAGTTTCATTACAATCCGATCATCCGTTCGAAAGTTACACACTTCTCAGTTTCCCGGATTCCCCTGCCCTCCACACCCCCCCCCCCCCAAAGTGGTCGGATCAGAAAACTGATTATTCCTAATTTTGTTTGGTCGGGTCTCTGATATGCCTGCCAAGTTTCATGGTCCTAGCACAACTGGAAGTACCCTAACTCACTCGAAAAAGTGTGACAAAATGCCCTAAATTTTCAAGTTTCCAGCGCCCCAACTCCCCCGCATATGGTCGGATCGGGAAACTTATTATTTCCAGGTTACTTTGGTCATGTCCCTGATATTCCTGCCAAGTTTCATTGTCCTAGCTCATCTGGAAGTACCCTAACTCGAAAAAGTGTGACAAAATGCCCTAAATTTTCAACTTTCGAGCGCCCCCACTCCCCCGCATATGGTCGGATCGGGAAACTGATTATTTCCAGGTTCGTTTGGTCGGGTCCCTGATATTCCCGCTAAGTTTCATTGTCCTAGCTCATCTAGAAGTACCCTAACTCAGAAAAAAGTGACAAAATGCCCTAAATTTTCAAGTTTCCAGCGCCCCGCACTCCCCCCCCATATGGTCGGATCGGGAAACTGATTATTTCCAGGTTAGTTTGGTCGGGTCCCTGATATGCCTGCCAAGTTTCATTGTCCTAGCACATCTGGAAGTACCCTAACTCGGATATGTGGGACAAAAAACTCGGACCGACCGACAGACCGACAGACGGAATTGTGATCGGTATATGGCACTTGAGCCAGAGGCTGCAAGTGCCATAAAAACTCGTCCCGGCTGTTTTTAACTTCACTCGGCCCCATGTTTCTGATACCGTAACTCGGAAAAGTGTGACAAAATGCCCTAAATTTTTAAGTTTCCAGCGCCTCGCACTCCCCCGCATATGGTCGGATCGGGAAACTGATTATTTCTAGGTTAGTTTGGTCGGGTCCCTGATATGCCTGCCAAGTTTCAGTGTCCTAGCACATCTGGAAGTACCCTAACTCGAAAAAGTGTGACAAAAAACTCGGACCGACCGACAGACCGACCGATGGAATTGTGATCGGTATATGGCACTTGAGCCAGAGGCTGCAAGTGCCATAAAAACTCGTCCCGGCTGTTTTTAACTTCACTCGGCCCCATGTTTCTGATAAGAAGCAGGGACAAACTTACATAACTAGACCCTTGCAATATTTCGACTCAAAGAGATTCTCGGGAGCAATGAGTGGGAACCTGATCTGCCTTGAAAAGAGCACGGCAAATGCAAAGATGAGTAGCCTATAGTGTCGTTAGGGAGGATGAAAATCTCACTGAATTTCGAAAACTTGGATATGAGAATGGATGGAACGATTAAGGACGTAGACCGTGTTCCATCCTTCTGGCAATATTAACGATTAGTTACTATTTCCGTTCCAACCTCGTGAAAAGTTACTACGCAGACCGTTCCAACCTTCTATAGTAGCTAATAGTAACTACTTGCTTTCCACGCCCGGCAGCGTAGTTAGCGCGGTAACTACGATCTCTGTGACGTGATTGGCCCGATCAGCCCGCGGCACGATATTTATCGTATTCCCGCCCTGACGCCGAGAAGGATCCGTGTCGTCATGCGCAGTAAACTAAGGTAAGTAGGGTGGAACACGCTCGTAGTGAATCAATAACGTAAGAAAAGAAAAGGGAAAAGTGTCAGCACCAGCCTAAACAACCCTAACTAGCGGTGCTGATCTCCGATTCTCTGCCCTCAACCAGGAAGTACAATGGGCGGTTCGGGGCTAGCCATCCTGGTGCTTCCGCACACTCTTCCTGTCAACTACCCCAGATTTCTCCAGGTAGGCTACCCATTTGAAGCTTGGTGGACTTAGGCTTGTCTTACAGGGTTACGCCCCAAACCCCCGCCCCAAACCAAACGTTAGGCACCACCTAGAATCGAACCAGCGAAGTACTAATGTAGGTACGAAAAGTCCTTAAATAAATCTTAGTATGAACATTTCAGATACCACCCCAACAGTTTTTCTAGCAGAGAAGTCAGCTTCAATTTCTTGACCTAGTGGGTAGCACAGGAGAATTCGATAGACCCAGAACTTACCTTCTTACGCACTCGACCTCTTTTCTTTTCGTAGTTTGATGTCTCCATTGACGTGGCCCGCCGCCGGGCGGATTTTCCGGGTTTCGCGTCCGGATTTATCATCCACCAGGAAGACTTTCCGGTGCCTTCGTTCTGAACTCGCATAAACCGGTTGTGGAGGGACAGGTTGTGCCGGATCGAGTTCTGGAACAAATAATGACTTAGATGCAGGTATCACGAATACGGAGAGGTTGGTTTGAAACAGCGTATTTGAGGCCCTCTTTAACCAATAAACGCAGATGGAACTAGCCCTAACCCGTGTCAGTTAAATACAGCGACTTCCCTAGTAACGTACGCGCAGAAACATAAGACAAAATAAAAAGCAAAACCTTACTCCCCTAATTCCAACCATAAAACAATGTCTAAACCTTACTCCGCGGATTCATATCAGGGCGACAATAATGTTACTTTTCCGCCGTATAAAACGCTGGAGCCAGGACCATTCCCGAGACAAACTTTTGATTTCTCATCCCCCCGAGGCCAGCTAAGGGTTATACAAAGTCCAACCTATTTTAGAACGGGGGGCCGTAAACTGGAAAAGGTATGAAAGAAGCGACCGAAGAAAGTAACCCTGAAGATATGGACCAATCTAATAAATGACTCTCTTCTTCAGCAGAAATACGTTTAGCTTTTCTTCTTGGCAAAAATACTACTATTTGATCGAGCAGGTCGTGAAGTAGGGAGCACACAGAACCAAGACCAATGAAAAAATATCGAGCAACTCGCAACTTAATGGCAATACCACCTATTAAACAAGAGCTACGAGCTCATTTGGCACTTGTTACGGATAGGTGGTAAAGCTGACATCTCCATTCCCGTCCATCAAGTTTGACTGGAATCGGAGCATAGCCTGATCAGCAAATTTCCAATTACCGCTTCACCCCTCCTACCTTTGCCGGATCCGGTTCGAAAGCCAAATAACAAATCAAGGCCGCATAAGCTAGGTAATGTCCAACTTGCGTCCCTTCTGTCCATAGGTTCGGATTTTGTGCATGCCCCCCCCCACCCCCAGCTGCCTCGATCGTGGCTGCATGGGGCTCGGACGCATGTTTTGCTTTTCTAGGTCCTCAGTTCTTATCATCCATAAAGTTTCACTCGAATCGGACCAAACGTTCGCAACTTACGGAAGTCAATGAATTTCAGGATTCCTCTTCCCTCAACTCCCTAAAATGATGTTCGGGTTTCAGAACACAAATTTTCCTAGGGCATTGTGTGGGATCCTTACGTCATTAATGTGCCTGCAAGGTTTCATCGTCCTTAAAACATCTGGAATTAAGGCCTAATGCGTGTTCTCCCCGCCAAGTTCCATCCCGATCCCTCGACTCTGAGAGGATACCTGTTTCCACTTGCCAAGTTTCATTCACATCCAATCACCCATTCAAAAGCTGCCCATGCCACTAGATTCCTGATTCCCCGTCCCTTCACTCCTCCCACGGTGGTCGAACCGAGGGAACGACTATTCACGAGTCAATATGTTAGGGTCCCTGACACGCCTACCAAGTTTCATCGACCTTGCACATCAGGGAGTACCGAACTTGCGCGATCACTAGATCCGGACCACCCCCTAACTCTCTCACAGTGCACGAATCCGGTTCTATTACGTCAAAGACGTAAACTTGCGCTTGTTCTTCCCACCAAGTTTCATCCCGATCACTCCCACTCTAAGCGTTTCCAAAGATTCCCGGTTCCCCCTCCGACTCAACCCCAATGTCACCCCCGCTCAATAGCTGTGCTTGCCACTAGATTCCGTATACATCAGGAAGCATCGAACTCGAGGGATCACTAGAAATTATGATCCCCCCCCCCAACTCCTCCACAGTGACCGGGTCCGGTCCGGTTATGTCATTCAAGTGTCTAGGACTTTGGCTTGTTCTTTCCAACAAATTGGGTAATAAACCTTTCATCATTCTAAAACTTTCCACGTTCGACCTACTAAACGAGACTGCAAGCAGCACTTTCTGCTTATTACATTGCAACCCTGCACATTGCAGAAGGTAGTGGTTGTCATGTTCGTACTTTATTCATTTGTTTCATTATTTTTTTTTCCTACCCCGCTTTTTCCCTTCTGTAATCGGCAAAATAAATACATATATTGATTTATATAATATGTTAAATATTAGAAAATCTTGTTTGGTACCGTTGTCCATATGTGTAGGTCGAAAACATTGCCAAATAAGAGGAAGAGTAGTATTAGTAGAAAGTAGTCTACGAAAGTGATATGAATTATATGTGTAGGCTATTGTATAATATTACAGAATGTATCTGTGAAACAAAATGCCTATAAACTGAGATTCATAGGTATGTATAGTAAGTTCTGAATAAAAGTTGAAATTATAAAAAAAGCTTCCGTATACTATTGGAAACAGGCCTCCCACCTAAGCCCTAAGCTTTCAATCACTGAGCTGTTTACCCGCATCAGAGTCATCCTATTGGGTGCCAACAAGGATCGGCTGCAAAAGTAAGAAAGTTTCCACGCCTTAGAAACACTTACCCCCGCTTTTTGCTTTTCTAAAGGCGTAACAAACTACTAGAAACTGAATGCAAGCAAGATTTTCTGGCAACTCATTCATAAACCCGGCAAAAGCTAGAAAGTCGACATGCGTTGGAAACAGCGAGTCTCCATTCCCGGCGATAAAGTAAACCAACAAAGTTTCGCAAAATTTCCACCGAAAAAACTCCGGAACGTATAACGCTTGAGAAAACAGCCAGCACTTTATTTCTTCCACAATACGAAGAACGAGCCATGACAAAAAATCCAGGGGTCTCTTACTTCAGATGTTAGGAATCTTGGAACGGAGCTCAGGGGTTCCAGGTTCGGGGATTTCCCACTCTTACTACAAGTTCGTTGATTGTATCGCCGTTGAATTTAAACCAGGTAGAGGGTTTTTTATCTTTCATTTTTGTATTCTCAGAAGAATAAAGTTTAAAGTAAGGTTGTTGTTATTATAGTAAATTCAGATTTAGTGTTATGTTAACTCTCGATCTTTTTTTCTGGTTGGTAGCATGGTGATGTGAGATTGCCTGCATTCGTGAGCCAACCGTTTTTTTTTTAATTATCTATGTATCTGTCAAAAAGATTAAAAGAAGCTTATTGTTTTATGTAAATCAACGGGACATTTCAGAGCACTTGGGATTTTTTTTTCAAGCAAGTATATTTTGTCTATGTTAGAATGTTAACTGTATTATGATGCTGTGTGACGCAAGTAACTATAAAAAGAAACTGAACATGAAGGTATAGGGATCTTTTGTACTCATTGAGCCCAAGCTGACTGGGGAACATGTATTCAAACAATCCATAAAATGGATACGCCAGCTAGTATGCTTTGACAGCGATATTTCGGCCGTTCTTGGCAAGGGCCCTCGTCAGGCTGTCGAACGCAGGGTCTGAAATGCCCTGACACTGAACAGTCTGACACGGACCCTTGCCAAGAAGGGCCGAAAGATCACTGTCAAAGCATAGCAGCTAACGCATCCGTTTTAATCACTGTTTGAATACAGGGATCTTTTGTTCTAGACAGACACCCCAGGATATGAACAAAAAGCCTGAACGTTGGAGCAAAGTTTTCAGGAGCAAGGCAGCAGTAACCTCATGGGAATCTGTTTAAGAAGATCTATAGACATAAAAATTGCACATGTTACACTCATGGGGTAGGCTACTATCCCCTTGCTCCAGGATGGCCTACTGTGTTTCAACGGTCAGGAACACGTTGGGGTTTCCCAAACGTTGGACACTGTGCCACTCGTCGTCACCCCCAATAAGAATAATAGCGAAAAACAAATGCAAAAATAGGCCATTTGCCTATAAATTGTGAATCTTCAATCTTCACACGGCAATCGTGTTCAAGGCAAAATAGTACTTAACGGGTCAGGAACGTCAGTTCGAGATCCCTCCGAAAGCTTTGGTCTTGTTTGTACCATGACCCAACCAACCAGGCTGGTTTCAAAAATGAGCAAGGGTTGTATTGTTGTTTTTGTGTATTTTTGGTTTGCATTCTTCCTTATTTTCTTTTTGATCTTCCTCTTTCAGTTTTCTTCTCTTCCTTGGAAAAATATGTGCAAATTAATTTAAAGTGATGATTTTTTTTACTGTCCCCACAGGCCCATTCGGGCTTTCCTGCAGTCAGAGGTATCGACTAAATGTGTAAGGGATGGCAAGAGGGTTTTAGACGGTTTTGTTCAAATAGTTTAATTTGTAAAAGTTGGTTTAGATAACGAGTATTAAACTAAAGACTATTCACGAGTCGGCTACATAAAACAAATGCTTTTCGTTAAAGAATTCGTTAAAGAAAAAAAAGCCATTATGAGAATTTTTCTCGAATTCCGGAATGTGAGCTACAGCCAGAGGCGTGATAATCCTGTTCTAGCAAATCGAATTTTTGGCAGGAAAGTAAGTCCAGATCGCCAGAGTTTTCAAATTTTTCTTTTTATTTCTCCACCAGTAAAAATACTAACAGAGATGCCAAGAATCGAATGAGCTAAAACCGCTGTATCGCTCTAGTTTGCTGCAGCCAAGAACTTCCATCGCCTACTGAAAAACTTCGTGATCACAGATCGAGGATCATTCGCACTCGACTAGGCAAATTTGGCGTCGCTAGCAGAAAATGTCGCTTCACCAGACGAAAAGTCGCACCGCTCATTTTCAATCCCAAGTCGATCAGTGAAAAATTCTTCTCCTACGGAGCAACACGATTTGGACCAAGAACAGAAATAAAATTGTTAGAAATGCTAATATTTAAGACATTATGATACTGCTAATTACTCAATGATAATTCATTGTGCGCATGGACGGTATTTAACCCAGCGTCATCAATTCTACTCGGGGGGGGGGGGGAGGGTCAGACACTTGCATGTAGCAACATAAAGAAAGTGAACGTATATGCAGTTGTGGCGGTGTTTATGATATTTTCGTGTAGGAAAAGCATAAGGGAGAGAGAGCCGCTTCTAAGCACATTCTGAGGCCCTCCTGAAACAATGTTTGTGTCCCACAAAAACTCAAGAGTTCATTCAATTAAGCACTAAGAGGAAACCAGTGGAACCCTAAGATTCTTATTTGGAGTTCCAGGCAAGGTCGGGTAATAAAAGGGTAATGCCAATATGACCCCCTTCAAACCAAAAAAAGAAGGCTAATGCAGCATTCAAGTGCCTAATCTTTCCGAAATTGCAATAAGGAATCGGGTTAACCGGAACTTCTGCAACTTTCTGCCCAAGCTCGATAGCTCCCCACACGGTCCTTTGGAACTTAATACTAGTTGCATTATTACTTCTCGAGTTCTACAGCAATTAAATAGAGGGGGGGGGGGGGGGTAATCAGAGACTGGATAGACTGAGACAAAATACCACTTAATTAACTATTCAAATGAAGGGGTAAGCGACTAATGAAGGCAGGAAAGATGAGACCCATTAAGAAAATTTGCAGCAAAACTATAGGGTCAATAAGTAAAGGATTTGAAATGAAATCCTGCCAGAGTTTGGCAGATGAGAAATGGGAAAAAGCAACAAAATTGGTTGTAAACAAAGCTTTAAGATGTCATTAACTGCCTAACAAATGAGTAGGCTACATCCACACAACAAATGACGACTTCTAGATGATAACATTCATGCAGACTATACCGATCTATCAGAAATCTTTAAAGGACACCTGGACAATGAAACCATACTTGAACACACCATGGAGAATGCATTTACAGACATGGCCACGGAGAGCATTCTTCTCCTGAGCGTGACGTTTTCAAAATAGGGATGTTCCTTTCTGGAGGTTTGCACATGCAGACTCCAAGACAAAAAGCGCAATTCCTTCAAATCTTGTACAGCGCTGGCCGGATCATATTGGAATTTCATCTCGGTATACGTTTGAACTTAACTGGTTACAAAATATTCCAGAAGAAGGGTTGATTGGAGACATTTGTTCATTTCTATAATTGTTCGGTACCGAAATAAGGACAGATGCAAAATGGAGCAAAAATCATAGCTTGGAAACACTATTTCGTATTCGGATTGGGTTTTCTGCAGGCAATGTTGACGGAAGTCATACAGATAGCCAGATAGGGATGATACTTGGTACACTTCATTCAGGTGTCCTTTAAAAGACATCTCGCACTGCTTTGTCACAACATTCTAAAACAGTTGAATACTTTGAAACCAGGATCTGCTTTTAACAAATTGCCCATTGATTCGGCAGTTTTAACACTTCCTCGAAACCTCTCGACTTCCAGCAAAACAAAACGGCGAAAAACTGCCAAAAAATTATCTGCTGACTTTCCGATATCATGACGACAAACAAAAAAGCCAGCAGATACTTTTTTGGCGGTTTTCATGTCTTCCTGGCAATGCTTGTTAAGCATAACATTTAAACGCATAACGTTTTCGATAACACAACAGCTTACGTCCCAATGAGACTGCACATCCTTGTGTTATCTGTTACGAGACTTTTGACAGTGTATTTGTTCTGCTCTTTGTCAGCAGCGATGATCCGCATGTACGACTTTTTGAATCTTCGCGCCCCTCACAGTCTCGTGAGACGGATCAGATTTCGCCAAGAAAGACGTCGCGTGAAAATGTGCTTTTTGAAGAAACCCGACCCAAGCAGTGAAGACAAACGGAGACCGTCGCGACAGTTTTTCGCGACCTCTTTTAAAGAAACCCAACTCAACAAGGATAGAGACCGCACCCTTGCCAACGAAAAACGGAAAAAATAAACTTTGCAATACTAACCAATCAGGAAGCAAGATTTGACTCAATTCACAGGAATTGACCAATAGGATGCGATATTTATTTTGTGGTAAAGTTTTAAGCCTTCGGGGTTCATTTCTCATCAAAATTGACCGCAGTACCTTGACAATCAAGAACGGGCTGAAAAACGTTTCAAAGATTTCTATTAATATAGAATCTAATAATAATATTATTAGTGGTTAGGGATTGGGGGGGGGGGGGTAAGACTAAGAAAAGATTAGGATGAGAAAGGTGTGCTATTGTTGGTCATTTGTTAAGAAAAGTTGTGCACTCCCGCAAGACATGGTTAGCCTATGCCCTCCATGGGAGCGTTATATTTTTGTTGCTTTTTTTAATGACTGATAAAGTAAAATAACTGAACTGAAAAAACATTCAGGTTCAGAGTAGTTACAAAACGTCATAATTTAATCGCAACGTCATAAAGCCTAACTCATAGCCTACTGTCAAATCATTTTTTTAATTTTTTTATGATGGTATCGACACGTGATATGTCGAAAAAAAATCTCAGCTGACTTTCCTCTTTAGCGCTTTAGGATCGGTGTTGCCACTGATCGCAGAATTCTGCGACCTGTCACAGGTTTCCGACTTCTCCCCAGATTCGCAGCTGTGAAAAAATTGTCACAGGAAATCGCATATATGCCAGAAATGTCACAAATTTTGCCATTTCAAAGCATTTTGGCCAATCTAAAGTCAACTCTTTTTAAAAAAAAATAGTTTTTTACGATTACGAGCTTTTTCGTAGAAATGAAAAAAAAAACGAATTTTGTGGGAGCCAGAATTTCGCCGACTTTGCGGCCAAATGTCACAGGTCCCGTCAGAGACAAGTGGCAACATTGTTAAGACGTTGAGTGGGGCTTTGGAGTCTACTGCAAGGTAGGATATCATGCTTTGCTACAAAACATAATGCAAGGGTCCTTTTCGCAATCATGTCCCGGAATAAAAAAACAAAAAACAAAAAAAACAGTTCATCGTTGGCGAATCTTCAATCAAAGTGTTTCGAATAACAAAGCTGTCTAGCGTTTAGGTGTGAATGTCTAACTTATCTTTCTCACACTGGGCATTCACCAGAGGGACTTAAGTGCTTTCGATAATCTTTTTTCATCCCCCCCCCCTTTTAAAAATATCGACTGAAGACATTTGAAACCCCGAAAAACAACTTTTCAGAGGCCTCCTTGAAAGCGCATCTAGCCTCCCGAATCAAAACAACATGGCGTGTTTTCAAAACTCCCGCCATACGAATTTGATCAATCGTGTACCGTCGTCGTTGTACGCCACAGATTCCCTTTTACGGAAACCACCATATTTCTCCCCCTGTCAGGTCTTAAAAGTGTGCCCGATTGTTCGGGAAAGTTTGAAATTCCCGCCCGTCCCGGCTACCGGGGAATCCGTGGGAATCATTAGTTATCATTCATAATCAGGAGAATGTTATTGAATTCTTCTCGGCCGTAAACTGGTGGAATTTTCAAAATCTCCAATAAAATGAAACCGGGAGAGAGGCTGGAATTCTACGCTTTTCCAAATGGTTCACTGATAATTCTGTCGAAGTTAGAGTTATGAGTCGACTGGACAAACCGGAATGCTCACCTTCACATGTTAAAAAGGGTCACCATGGGTCAGAATTCCCCGACAGGCATATGACAAAAGTACAAAAACATAAATACTCCTTGAGCCCAAGCTGACTGGGAGACATATATTCATTCAAACAATGGTTCGGCAGCGATATTTCGGTCCTTCTTGACAAGAGTCCTCGTCAGGCTGTCGAACGTCAGGTACAACGTTGGGAATGGAAAAAAGGAACCTGCAATCATTGCTTTACCAAGAAGGGTTGAAATATCACTGCCAAGCATTATAGCCGACGTATCTGTTTGATCCATTCATTGAATGAATATAGTACAAAACACTGAGAAAGCGTGATTGTAGCCTATATAGTATTTAGTATGCATGACGAGAGAACAAAAACTCAGTTTTTCGTTATCGTTCGGAATGTCTTTGAACAATTGATTTAGAATTTTAATATTTATTTTGCGGTTCAGTTTATTGTGCTATTTCGTTCTCATCTCTAACTTACGGCTGATCTCCTTTCTTAGCGGGTAACATTTTAAAAAAAAATACGGGTCTGACGCAGGCATATAACAATAAATTGAAAAATGAGAAATGATGTAATTTTCTCAAATGTAACAAGTTCAGTAGTAAAAAAAGAGGACTATGAGCTAAACGGCGTAGTACAACTTTCCCGAACTCTCAAGGAAGAAAGCTAATCGAGGCTGTACAAGGTGTGATGTCATTATTTTTCCCTGATACAGAGAAACCAGTTAAGCCCTCCTCGTCACAATACTACAGAGGCTTCTCTGATTTTGTTTCTTCGTTGTACATTGTCATAATTAAAGAAGCCCAAAAAAAACCTACTTGGAAAGACACAGAGCTTAAATAACTGAGGAAAATAGAAAGAGACAAAAGACCAGCTAGCCCTGAAGTGTCAACACCGTAGAGAGATCAGTAGAAGCACACCCACATCCAAAATTGTGAGTTATGAAGTTTTGATTATTATACAACAGTTATCTCAGTCACTAGTCATTCGCAGCACAATTCCTTAGGATTCCCTTTCGATGCAATGTGTGTTAGTCTTTTTTTCTTTCTTTTTTTTTCCCGCGTAGCTTCTTTTTCATTTGTCCTTGCTTTAGATCGAACTAAAACAAGTCGCTACGTCTCCACCTCCAACTCAGTGACGTTAATACATAATTTACCCTACAGTTTACCCTACTTTAACGTCACTTACACTTTCGTCTTAAACCTATTATCTTTTTATACTTTATCAACTCAAAATTTAACTTCTCTTTTCAAACATTTCATTTTTCTATTAAATATTCTCAAGTAAACTCACTCCCTCTTTCAAAAAAACACTTCCTCCATAAATGTGTTAGTCTTGTTTGATAATGTTCAGTTAAAACAAAATATGTGAACGTTCAATTATCATGAATCAATACATGATTTATTTGCACATTAAAGCTTAAGGCTATCAAGCAACAGAAACGATAATAACAAGACTATTACCTACTTATTAACTTACTTAACGTACACTACACCACAACCTCTCAACCAGAAGAAATTTCTCCAATGTTTGAAAGCTAACTTGAGGAACTGTCCAAAGTTTCTTACTTCTTTAACATCTTAATTCTTCATCACTTTTATAATCCGTTTGTTATCCATCCTCCTACCCCAAAAATCCCTAGTATTATACCGAGACTAGGCCTATCTAAAACTGTGATCTGGAATACAGGTAATTATTTTTTATAAGAACAACTTGTGTAAAGCTCGGGATGTGAAGGTCGACAAACGAGAAGGCACACTTTTCAAAAAATATGTCAAGGGTTTACATGCTGTTAGAAATAATAAAGTCTTTGGATTCGAGAAAATGCTTCTTAACGCACACCTCGCACTATTTACTGATTATGTTTCAATTTTCAAAAAAAAAACTGAATACTGTAAAACTAGGCTCTGTTTTTAACAAATTATCCGCGGCTTCGGCTATTTTAAGCCTTTTCCCAGGTCCACCGACTTCCAGCAAAAACTCGGCAAAATTCAGATAACCGGTTTTACGTATCAGTAGCATGATACGCGAACACTCATCAGGAGGATAATGCGCATGGAAAATAGTGAATTTTGGCAAGTGCAAAGATCAGTGAAGTATCGTTAGCGGTCTTAGAATGTAACATATTAAATTGGGTTCCCAGGGCTTAAGAATTAATGGATGCAGTTACGGCAGTAGGTTGCACTGACATTATAGACACGACGGGTCCTTTAAGCCTTCATTTGACCTTCAACGTGATGGTTCACTTCAATTTTTTAAATCATTATCATAAAAAGAAGGGGGGAGGACTACGTCAAGTATTCCCCTACTAGATAAGAAGCGATAGAAACTCCCAGTCTTGGGAAACCTTTAGATTCTTGGACCAATATGCAAATTCCCCTGAATCTAAATGTGCCGGTGCCAATTCCTGGCCAATTTTGTACCTTCGGACGCCAAAGTCTCTTTTGGCACGAGATCCGGAAAGGATGCATATCCAGCTGTGCCAAAAGTAAGGTCGGGATGGGACAAGAACAACTGAACTTTTTTCTAAGTAATTCATCTGTAACCGCCATTTTTAAAAGCGGAGTAATTGAAAGAAAACAAGACACAATTTTTCGATCTTCGGCCAGGAAACAGTGGAGCTGGTTTTGCCAGTTGTTCACGATTGTTTGGTAGTGACGAGGGAACTTCCAAATGGGTAACGCTTGCATCTTGATTTCGGATCTTCCCCGTTAGCGAGTGGTTATGGCATAATTTCGACAAACGGAGCAGGTGCTTCGTACGATTAAGTGGTGTGAGAAACGAGAAAGTAATTCTGAGCATTTTTCCGGAAATTCCGGTACCCCTCCCCACCTTGCTGGGATCCGGTCCGGACCCTAAAACATGTCATCTACGGCATAAGACCCCTCTACTTTCCAAGTTTCATTCAAATCACTGCACTCGTTTAACCCCTATCCGAGCCACAACATTTCCTAGACTCCCTCTCGTAACTCCCCCCAATGTGGCCGAATACGACTCGGACACATAAATTCCTCCTCTTCCCGTCCATCAAGTTTATCTCGAATCGGAGCATATCTGCAAATTTCCGGTTCCCGCTTCATCCTCCTCCTATCTTGGTCGGATCCGGTTCGGACGCCAAATAACAAACCTAGGCTGGATAAGCTTGGTACTGTCCAACTTGCATCCGATTCGGCCCATCCGTTTGGTTTTTGTGCATGGCACAAAGCTCCCGGACCCCCCCCCCCCCACCCGACCATGGCCACACGGGGTTCGGACACATGCTTTGCATATATAGGTCATCAGTCCTTATCACCCATAGAGTTTCACTTGAATCCAACCATTTGTTCGCAACCTACGGAAGTCAGTAATGTCCGGATTCCCCCTCCCTCAACTCCCCGAAAAATGGTCGGCAAGTTGCTATAACCACCTGGACGCAGCACCAGAATTCATAATTTCCTTCCATGAGCATAATGAATCATCGCATAATAATTAGCAGTATTATGCTCGACAGTTACCAGGAGATTGGTCATTTTGCAATGAAAAATATGCAGACAAAATTAATTTGTAATCCATTCCATGAAAGCATGGGCAGGTTTAGAAAGAACTCGTAATGACTTCGCATACGATTTATGGCAGATGATCCCCGACGTGTCAAACAGTTCTGCCCCTACGAAATTCTTCCCCGACCTCCAAACAATCCATTCTAAATACGACGACTTTTAGCGCTATACATTCGATCCGACAAAGTTCTTCGAAAATGTACTCGAATTATCGGGTCCAATTTCTAACCCTTTTGTATAGACGGACGAGGAAATTTCTCGGAGCAAAAAGTCGGCGGGCGACGAGCCGGTTCCCGCCCTTAGAGAAATTCCCGAAAATCTTTTTCCCCGCAATGGAAAGGACGAGACATAGTTCCACTAGCTTGCCGCCATCGATCCGATCCGAACATTAAACCGGTGGCCCATTGCCAATTTCCTTGGATCGTAGTTCTTTCACTGTAACATGAAAAGCTGCAAGGACGACACTGAGGAACATCGGTAAAACAGCAGGACAAATGTGATACGGTAAGTCAAGAGGATGTCATTTAAAGCAAAACTGAAACCTGACACTATCCCATTTTTCTTCTTCTCAAACAACATACACCATAAGAAGCTCCATCATCAGTCCGCAATTTTTTTTATCCTTTCACAGTTGTTCTCGTCCTTCTGCTGTCTAGCCAAATTCAATCTTCCCATGAAGATTACTGTCGCAATCATGCCCCGCCTGCGTCGTTTGTGATTGGTTCAGTCGGAGGTAAGGACTGTCCAAACCAATCAGAGAGAGCGATGGTTTGCTTTCATAGTGAGGAGATACTGCGAAAGTTAATACACAGGGTGCTGGTCTGTTTTTCATCCGAGGAATTTCACCAAGAATGCACAAACTGTATTATGTCCGTGGTAGGAAACTGGAATTATCCCTTCTAACACAAACAGCCGCAAGGGTGAAAATGATAAAGATTTGAAGAAAAAAATTAAAAGACGACAAATGATACGGCAATGAGGGCCCTGACACGAAAAGCTCTGCTCTGCCTAAGCATTTGGATGTGTGACAGAACACACATCAAAAAAAAAAAAATGCCAAAGCCTTGCAAATTTTGTCGGAACGCAGATCTTTCAACTGTAACATGAAAAGCCGTAAGGCCGTACTAACTGGTATCTGAACCCTTTCGTACCATAATTTACACACAATTAACAAAATTAAATAGATTTAAGTGACAAAATTTTCGGATCGTTTTTATATTTTCGACTTATTTTGATCCGTTAAGTGTTATGATCGACATACTTCGAGCAAATTCGGCGCAGTGAGCTTTATCAATTAAAATATCTGTCTACAAAATTCTTGTCCACAGCAGAAGAGCCTGGTCGGCTAAATATGCTAAAGTAGATAATATGCTTCTTTGAACGCCGCAGAACTTCGGTGTTGCCACTTTTCTCTGACGGAACCTGTGACATTTAGCAGCAAAAATCTCTGACATTCTGGCGCCTACCGAATTCGTTCCTTTTTCAGTTTTCTGTCAAAAACTCGTGGATTCTGAGATTCTAATTTATCCTTATAATAGGAGCTTATGTTCGTAAAACTAATAAATCCTTTTTTCCGGAAAAGAGTCGCCTTGAAATTGGCCAAAATGCTTTGAAATCGCATTTTTGCCATTAGTGCGATTTCCTGTGATAATTTTTTACAGCTTTGAATCTGGGGATAAGTCGGAAACCTGTGAAAAATCGGAGAATTCTGCGACCAGTGGCAACACTGCTTGAACTGCGCCGACGATACTGAGTGTAAACAAATAAACTCAGCCTATACATATATTCATACAATGGATAAAAAAGGAAACGTCAGCTATAGTTTTCCGATCTGACATTTTCCGATGCGAAAAGCGAAACCGTTGCGAAATTTCGATGCGAAAAAGATAACACAACATAGGCTACCTCTATTGTACTCGGGAGTGATAACAACCTCGAGTGTTTCTCGAGGGGCTACCCACTCCCCAACACTTGAGGTATAGGCTACCCTTTCCCGAACCGACCAGGACCGGTCGAAACCAGCGGTACCGGCACCACTGATGGCCATAAATTAGGCGATTCTTCTCTAAACATGCTGAACCTCAATATTCTAACGTGGCCACCGGTGCCGTAACGGGCCGGCACCTCGGGACCGGGCCCCTGCACTAAGCTACACCGAAATCAAGAGTGGACAAACCCTCGGCTTTTCTTAACCTCAGCCTTTCTAATCGTTAAACCATTTCGATGCACCAATCTGTGTCACCGAACCAGGAAGTCAACAAATTCCAACAGACTGAACTAGTTCAAAACACACCCAGTTCCAAATGTTTACGCGCCTTCGGACACCACCACACACACTGCTTACTACAATTTGCCCCGAGATCCAAAAAATAGGGAAACACGTGGTCTAAGGTAAACAACAGCACGATGAGAGAACGATAGTGTTTACTCTTTCCATTCTTCGTCACTATTACGAGGTCACTGAGAAAGAGAAACCAGGCCTAGAACGACACGATCTGGGAGAAAAGGAGATACAGAAAATGGATCTGACCTTGGCGAGATTCGAGCCGGGGGAAGTGTCCCTTCGCAACAAAATAAGAAAAGAATACATAACGAAAAATAACAGATAAAATCGCATACACCAAAAAGCAACAGTACAGACGGACAGCCCAATCAGAAACTTTTTCGAATACAGTTGATAATTTTTTGTTTACCAAGTCTGAATTGCCCACGTCAGACAAAAATATATCACCAGAAGACACGTGGTGATTGTATTGAAGACTTTGGATTTTTTGGCACTAGTGAAATACATCAAAACTTAGTAATTTGGTCATATAAACAGAACAAATCATCAGATTTTGTGACAAATCACCATCCTTGGCAATCCTGCCTTGACACCAAAAAGATGCATTCCACCTTTATAAGTATTGAGAAAGCGTAACTATTATAGTAAGAATAAGAATGCCAAATTGGATATTTTTTTTTAAGTCAGGTGGGATTTCTGCCACGGAAAAAGGAAAACTTGTAAACTTGGCATTAAAGAGGGAGAACCCTCGGGAGAACCCAGGCTTGACACCAGCTGGGAGAATTGAAGAAACTGAACGTAACAAAAAATTACGAACTGCTTATTTCGTCGTAATTTTACAGAAAAATCCAAGTAGGCTACCAAGGAAAATTATTCTTCTTATGTATATTAAATAGAATACTAAAAACTTGACGCGATTAACCGCAATGACCATGTGATCGAAGGAAAAGCTATCGTCGGTACGTGGCACTTCTACAAGACGCGTCATGGCCATTCCACCCAACAACACTGAAACGTCGATACCGTACTTACAATAGTGTTGGGCGATATCGATAACGATATATCGACATATCGTACCAAATATCGATATCGAATATCGAACAGAAATTTGAATTTCGAAAACGATATTTGTACATTTCTTAATTACTGAAAGTAATCATGACAAAACTAACACCTATATATCCGAATTTGTTTTTCGTAAACCAGTTCTTAAATTTGTTAAGTATTTTTTTTAACAAAAACGACATAAAATGCCATACATTTTTCTTTCCCCAAATTTTTGCGGAACGAGACGTATATGAAAGCAAAACACGGCAAAAAAAAATTGATATCGGTACAGCGATTATCGAAAGTCAAAATATCGAAAAGTCCAAATATCGCCCAACACTAATTGGCAAGACGATTGTTAGAAGACTGCTGCAACGATCACGAAATAACCCTTTTTTATCCTCCCTTTTCGAAAACGCCAGTGCCGTAATTCGTGTCTGTTCAGTGTGTCACACCATATAACAGGGAGGAAGGACAAGTGGCGTCAAATCACTGGGAATGAGACGAAGTCCAGACTAAAGTGAAGTCTTCAAGACGCAGGAGAAATAGAAAAGGTCGGGAAGTATTAGGCGACGGTGGTTGAAATGAAATTCCCCTGGGAAACCCTGATGGCGCCAAGGAAGAAACCAGTGATTAACGAGAGACGTCAATTTAGGAATCAGGTGGGTGGGATTAACCTTAGGCGTGGTAGTCTTTGGTCAAAGAGGAATGCAATATGTTTCTCTCCAACCAGTGATCTCGGCTTTCGTCACGGGTGACGAGACCGCCTCCTACCAACAAATCCAAATCGCTGCCATCGCCGTTCCAATCGCTTTATAACGTTTTGTGAAATGGCAGACGTTATAACGTTTTCAATTAATATGTCCTTTCCACTTTTCAAAAATTTCAAATACATAATAATAATAATACTGCAGAAACTGTTCCGACTGTCAACAGTTACCACTGCTTAACTTTCGTCAACTAAGCTCCGGATCCTGGTGTGATAGCGTCGGAAATCCACGCGGGAAATTAAAATTTCAAAACAAAGAAGTGTTGCGTTAATTTATATACTTCATTAAGGTTGTCGGATACCGGGTGTACAAGTAATAATTATTTTTACGACTGTCCGCTTTTAATAAAGAAACGGTAATTTTCGAACTGATGCTTGCTAGTGTTCAATTGTTATTTTTCTCCTCAACCACACCTGTACCCTAACCTCGTTGTTAGCCTCAATAAAACAACACTTAAACTTGCCAAATCATATTTTATACTATCGTTCTTTGTTATTATCAAATTTTAACAAATATTGAATTATCGCTTGATAAATGACCAAAAGTTTCGATGGGATTCCAAAGTTTAATGTCTGATCCAGACAATAGCGTCTTGTAGACAGGCCTATCCGGGAAATTTAATTCTTTTACTTTTACCTATTAAACATTTGTACTATTAAAATTAGAAACGTGTTAATGTCAATGGCTAGTCACCTGAGAAAGCCAATTTCAGGTATGGATTCAGCATGTGTGTTTACCCCTACACGTAATATCTACTGTTTCCCTGACTGTATGAACAAGACCAAACTTTTCGATGGGATCCCAAAAATTCAATATCTGATCCAGACAACTGGGTCTTGTCTTAGCCAGATCCAGTCATCGCCAGAATCCTTGAACATTCTTACAATTAAAATTCAGAAACAGATTAAGGCCAAATAGCTAATCATCTGAGAAAACCAAGTTCAGATATGGATTCAGCATGTGTGTTTACCCGTATAAGTCATATCTGTTTTGACGAAAAGTTCCTGCCACTTCTGCCAATTTCCCGGTTTCGGCCGAACTCTAGAACTACTTTTCCAGCGAAAAAAGAAAGCTCAAAAACGAACTCAGGGTATCTTCTTTCCCCAATAATGAACATCTAATCAACTTCAAATAAAAACTTAACTTATAACAAATTTTCCGACTCCAGCCGGATTCCGGTCGAACTATATGTCCGGGTAAAATATGATTGTCACACACGGTTCAGCGTCTTTTCTTACCCCTAAATCGGTTATCTAATCAGCTAGAAATAAAACTTTAACTTCTAACAATTTTCCGGTTTTGGCCGGATTCCAGGCGAACTACATGTCCGGGAAGAAAATTGTTTTCACAAAAAAGTTCAGCATGTCTTCTTGCCCTAAATCGGACATCTGATCAACTCCAAATAAAACTTTTAATTTTAACAAACTTTCCGGTTTGGGCCGGATTCCGGGCGACCTACTTGTCCGTCGAGAAAATGGTTTGGACCATCGTCTTCAGTATGTCTTCCTACCTCTAAATCAAACATCTAATCAACTTCAAATAAAACTTTTACTTTTAACAAACTTTCCGGTTTTGGCCGGATTCCGGGCGAACTACTTGTCCGATTACGAAATGGTTTTCACCATCGTGTTCAGCATGTCTTTTTACCACATAATCGACTATCACATTAGCTGTTTCAAAATATTTTGTTTGCCCATTAATTTGAAACCCCTCCCCCACCCCTAAATGTAGGGCTACAAAGCCCATTTACGAACTCGACTGGTCCGCCGACCCAACGAATTCTCACACCAAGTTTCATCAAAATATCTCATTCCCTTCGAGAGTTATCGTGCTTACAGACGGACGGACGGACAGACGGACAACTTTTGCGAAGTCATAGGTATCCCTCAACTTACGTTTTGGGATCCCAATAAAGAATAAGCCCCGCACATTGCCAGGCCTTATGGTGGGGCCATAAAGAGTTGATGGTGTTTGCTATCTTTCTATGAATAAAACTGAACTAAAAACTGAACTAAAACTGACGAAATTGATCGAAATTTCCTGCCTTACTTCTGACAAATATCCGGTTTCGGCCGGATACCGGATGGACTACTTGTCCCGCAAAAAACTAAAGCTCAAAACGAAATTGGCATATCTACTTACCCCTATATCGAACCTATAACTGAATACCTATATATCCCTATAAGTAACTGAATCAGCTTCAAATAAACTGTAACTTTTAACGAATTTTCATTTACGGATTCAGCATGCCTCCTTACCACTACATCGAGTCTCCAATCAACTTAGGATAAACTTCTAAGATTTTTCCGGATTCCAGGCGAACTATATGTCCGGTTCGAAAATGACTGTCGTATATGGAGTCAGCATGTCTTCTTACCCCCAAATCAAACATTCAATCAACTTCTGAACTACCGGGTAAAAGATTGTCGTATACGGATTCAATATGTCTTCTTACCCCTAAATCGAACATTTCATCAATTTCAAATAAAATTTTTACTTTTGACAAATTTTCTGGTTTTGGCCGGATTCCGGACGAACTAACTGTCCGGCGAGAAAAAGTGTTTTAGATATGCATTCATCAGGTCTCCTTACCCCTAGATCGACTATCTCAATGACCTAAAAAAAATCGTCCCTTAATTTGAAACCCCTCCCCCACCCCTAAATATGGGGCTACAGGGCACATCTATGAACTTGACCTGTACTTTGACCCAAAGAGCCCTCATGCCAAGTCTGAATAAAATATCTCAACCGCTACGAGAGTTTTCGCGCTAATAGACGGACAGACAGATGGCTAACTTTTTCGAAATCATAGGTATCATACTTACGTTTTGGGATCCACAAGACTGAATTATCGCCGAAAGAAATTTTTAGTCGACAAATCCGCTTTGCACTACCAAACATAACCGGTCAAGAAGAAGCCGCAGATACGTTTCAATCTATGCGTGCTTTTGCGGCATCAGGTTCAACAATGTTCAATAAGGAAGTGTATGAAAAGTCTAGACCTCGGATGACCCTCAAGTCCGTATCTTTTATTGTTGGAAGTTGATACTGGCCAAACCTCTAAAGCAGTACGAATTCCTTCAGCCCAAGCTAACTGCGAAATATGTGACTAAAGGATATAGTCTTTTAACTTTGTTTACGTAGCATAGTAGTTCCAGAGGTGTAATAGTTTATTTGTGAAGTGTAACGTTCATTAAATCATGTTTGGTCTTGTGGCTCAATAAACAAGCGTTATTATTATTATGATTTGATGGCACTAGACGGAAAAGTCAGCTGAGATTTATTCAAGCGACATTTCGATCTTTCTTGGCAACGGTCCTATTCAGGCTCAAGTTAGAAAAATTAGCCTTCGACCGACCAAGCCTATATAGGAATAAGAATGCGCGAATCACGAAACCATGCGAAGTGCGAATCATATTTTGGCCCAATTTGCCCATGAGTATAGTTTTTGACCCGTGACTGGAATCAAAGTCTAAGGTGGTATATTCGAGGATGTATGGGTCTAGATATGCAATTGGATGCCCCCCCCCTCCCGTTCATGGGTAACTGGGCCTAGATTTCCCATGAGTTAAGTTGGTCAATGACAATGTCTCGAGTTCAACTCTTGTATATTTGTGGATATATATGTATAGATGCGGATTTTGGTGTGACAGCAACAAATAAGACCACGCGGCGTACTTCAATCCTTAATGATCAGTTGGAAACTGAACGGTTTTGTCATATGATCGATGATCAGCCGTTCTTAATGAGGAAGTGACAAAGGGGGGCAACGTGAAGTTGTGACAAAGGGGGCAATAAAACGATTTGTTTTTATTGCACTTGTTATTACCTTGCTAATGGAAAAGAGGTTTGGACTGGCTAGAGGAAAGGGTCGCACTGGCTAGCAAGACATTCAGTATTGAGACTGAGACCGTTCTTGCAAGACCTTGAAAATCTTCTTTGGATTCCTACACGCGGTTTGTTTACATTATAAGCTTTTAAACTGGGATGGTTTCAAATTAGGTTATTTCAATATTTTTGTTTGGTTATTGGGGATATGAAATGTCTTGGTTCTAACGTTGTTTGTTTATAAATGTGATAAACATTTTACTTTCACACTCCACGTCTGAGCGCTTGCGCACTTGCTAGTGAAATTGCCGCTCCGGATAAGGTCACCCATGTTGCGAAAAAATACGGTACTGCAAATCCAACTCAGCAGACAAAAGACCGGCGTGATCGTTTTGCGGCGGGTTTGGACATTAGCCATACTTCATATCTTGTTAGGTTGTAATCTAGTCTTTGTGTTTTACATATTTAGCTGATGTATATCTATTGCAGTTGCTGTTCTGTTTTTTCCTTCCTTTTTCTCCTTTTCATGCTCCATTTAAGACGATTTTTTGTAGTACAAATGGGTAATAAATACATCATCATCATTCGGTCAGCCCAATCTGACTGTGAATCATATTTAATGACCTGAACAGAAAATTCAGCTGAAATTTATTCAAGCGATATGTCGGCTCTTCTCGTCAAGGGTCTTCTTCAGGCTCAAGATAGAAAAATGAACCTTCGGGTGATGAAAAACGGGAGACAGCTTACAATAAAAGAATCACTGTTTTCTTTTACTCTCTTTAATCAGAAATACCAATCTTAACAGGTAAAACTATGACTTTTCGGCAAGATAAAAATTTAAGTTTGTTTGTTCTTTCCGTCGTAGATTTTTAATTTTCGTGTGCTGGAAGTTTCGTTGGCAGGAAATTCGGAAGGTTTCCGTAGGCTGAAAAATCGGGATATTTTCGTAGGCTGAAAATGTGGGATTGTCGTGCAACCAAAAGGGATGGCAGATAGGGAGAATTTTCTGTAACAAGTAACGCTGCTCCTCAGCCCGATTTTTATTCCTGGATAACATGCGCTGTCAAAACTAATTTCATGAATGATCATGTAACCTATTTAGGTTTATTTTGGAAATGGCGAGGCAGTTGGCAGTTGGCGAGGTTCCTCAGGGTAGCCCGTACGTAGGCTCTCAGTGTAGCCTACATCTTACATCTTATCATAAGAAACTCGAGGAAAGAGACTACGGGAATTGCACAAAAATTTAGCTTATTATAAAAGAATCACTGTTTCTTTGACTCTCTTAAATCAGAAATAACAATCTTAACAGGGAAAATTATGACTTTTTGGCAAGATCATATTTTAAATTGGTTTATTCTTACCGGCGTAGATTTTAAATATTTTAGTTTTGTTAGTTTGTAGCTGTGAAATGGCGTAAAGTCAAATCACGTCATAAATTCATTCACTCAAACGCTAGAATTCGGGAAATCTTATGAGCAATCAGGCATAGTGGCACTGTATCCAACCCTCTCTCGAAAACCTGAACAATACCCTTAATTCATTTCTATGAGAATTCCTAAGCCCCCCTTTGGAGGGTGCGACGGCCCGCGCACTTTCTCACGATGCCCGACCTAGATTGAACCCTCGGCGAGCAGATTGTGAACGCGACGCTAGGGCGGATATTCGCAACCGAAGGGGATACGTGCATTATATCGTAACTGCCAGTAAGGTGGGAACAACTTCACCCACTGATATCTACCCTAGCCACAATATTCAAAAGGGTAGTAGACTTTCCTACAGGAGCCAAATAATGGTTTAGAGTGAAAGACTTGCAACACTTTGACAGACGCCAAAGTGAAGTTTTTGCCGTGTATTTCTCCTCTCTTTCAAACTGTCGGCTCCGAATATATCGTATTATCCTACCAACAACATACGGAACGGTAGAAGCCTAGCCTAAAGAGGAGGCAAAGAAATGTCTAACATGATAAGACTTAAGTGGAATGGAATTCTAAAACAATTTGACAGACCCAAGGACGAAATGAGGTCAATCTTAGGGTTTTTCTTGTGTATTCATTCTCTCTTTTCAACGGACCGTTCCAAAAAAAAACAATAGTGACTCCTATTTCGTATTGCTAAACAGATTCGTCTGCTGAAATTTGTATTTGTCCATTGATTAACTGGTTGATTTATTATTCTTTAACTTCACAATAACAAACAAACATGCATGAAGGAAAAAACACCCATTCCTCGAAAAGTCAAAACATCCGCGTAAACAAAAAGAAAAATTTAAAAACAAACTGTAACTAATAAATATCAAATTATACTAAACAATCAAACCAGACGAAAGGGTTATGGTTTGCAAGGGTTATGATATTTCATCAATTCCAAACAAGCTCTACGAACTACAAAAAGCTAAAATGAGGCCTCCCCCCCCCGGGCTAACACTCATAATTCCCACGGTCACAATGCCCACGACCCATAATGCCAACGACCTAAAATGCCCACGGTTCAAAATACCTACAACTCAAAATGCCTACGACTCTAAATGCCTACAGCTCGAAAATGCCCACGGTTCAATATGCCCAGGATTGAACTATTTGAGGTGTTCAGTCCGTAGCAAATATATATAATGTACATATTAATCACTTCCCAACAAGCTCTGCGAAATACAAAAAGATTAGCCCCCACCCCACCCACCTTGAAGATGAATACCCCCACACCGGACGATGAATCGCCGTCCAGAAAATCACAAGAAGCCACTATGAAACAAGACCAAAAACTTCGATGGGATCCAAAAAATTAAATATCTGATCCAGACAATTTTGTCTTTTAGATATCTGGTCTTCGCCTTGACTCCTTGAACATTTTTACTATTAAAATTTAGAAACGGAATAAGGCCAATGCTCAATCATCTGAGAAAACCAGATGGATTCGGCATGTGTGTATTACCCTACGCGTCCTATCTACTTTGACGAAACTGATCAAAACTTCCTGCCTCACTTCTGCCAATTTTCCTGTTTCGACAAGAATCCGGGCGAAGTATTTGTCTGGCAAAAAACTAAATCTCAGAAACGAATTCAGCATATCTCTTTGCCCCAATGTCGAACATTTAATCAACTTCAGATAAAACTTTAACTTTCAACAAGTTCTCAGGTTTTTGCCGGATTCCGGACAAACTATTTGTCCGGCGAGAAAATAATTTCATATATGGATTCAGCATGCTTCCTTGCCACTACATCGAACCTCTAATCAACTTCAAATAAAACTTTCACTTCTACAAAACTTTCCGGTTTCAGCCGGATCCGGGCAAACTATATGTCCGGGTAGAAAATGATTGTCATACACGGATTCAGCATGCCTTCTTACCCCTAACTTGAACGTCTAATCAACTTCAGATACAACTTCTACTCTCGACAATTTTTCCGGTTTCGGCCGGATTTCGGGTGAACTGCTTGTCTGACGAGAAAATAATTTTCATATAAATGTTCAGCATGTCTTCTTACCTCAAATCGAACATCTAATCGACTTCAAATAAAAGTTTTACTTTCCAAAAAATTTCCAATTTCGGGCAAACTACTTGTCCGGCAAGAAATTGATTTTCATATTCTTGTTCAGCACGTTTTCTTACCCCTAAGTCCACTATCTCACTTGATGTTAAAACAAATATTTTGTTCGCTCCCTAATTTGAACCCCCATCCCTAAATGTAGCATTCCCCTTCGAGAGTTATCGTGCTCACAGACGGACGGACAGACAAACAACTTTTACGAAGTCATAGGTATCCCTCCACTTTCGTTTTGGTATCCCAAAAACGCCAAAACTGTTCGTTCAACGACGAGAAAAAATAGACATGGAGCTGAAACGCTAAAAGCGAATTTCACCAGAAGTCAGCCCGGATTCGGATTCGCCCGTGCAAAGGCAACCCAATGTTTCATTACTTCTAGAAAAGGGGACAAGCCTTATGCCTGAGAACTAGCGAAAGAAAACACCTGCCGACAAAACTATGTGCATTCTATTTCTTCAAAATTTACATACAATATGATAGAAAAATAGTTCTTATTTAGCCAAAGATGGACCACAGACAATACCTACCATACAACACGTAGAATGCACCATCATAACCTCGTTCACTCTTTCAAACTGACTACCTCCTATTTAAATTAAATATTAATATTTAAGAGTCCAAATCGATTGTGCCCATCGTATTTTAGAAACATTTATGTTGATCATGCATATTACCACGAGTATGAGACAAGAAATGTGAGTTTGTTGGTTAATGATATTGGAGAGTCGTCAAGAGGAGGGTTTTGTGTGCGGAATTCGGGTGTGAAGGTATGGAATCATCTTCCGGAAATAATCAGGGAGTCGGAGAACCAGTTTTTGTTTAAAAATAGATTGAAAAATTATTTTTTGGGTAGTTAGATAAATGTGGAATATTTATTTGGTATTTTATTTGAGGTGAATATTTGATATTATTATTAGTGAATGAGGGTTGGGGGGGGGGGGTAAAGAAAAATAAATGAGACGGTTAAGACGAGAAAGTGTGTGTCACCGTTTGTAATAGGTGAGTAAAAGTTGAGCACTCCCGCACAGGACACGGTTGTGCCCTTCTTGGGAGCGTTATGTTTGTTATTTTGTTTAAAGAATGTTGAAATTAAAATGAATTCAACTGAATTGAAAAAAAAAACTGAATTGAATTGAGAACTGAATCATCACGTTATCTCGCAGCAATTCCACTATGTTTTAAAATACGAGAGAAGAACTCCCATTGTTAGTATACCTGTAGGAAACCCAGGATCTGTCAGCCCCTAGCTCCCAACCCTCATAACGGAAGGGTTAGGCAAGACACTTTTATCATAAAGCATACAGTTGAATACAGGCCACGGTTGGAATGCGTGCACAAGGAAACAAGTAGGCGGATAATCCTATAGACGTTACGAATCGTTTGCAAAAGATACAGAGAGGGACGAAGAGAGGTGCAAGATGAAAGCCAAAGCTGAACTAAACTTAAACTGTATATCGTCAGACTGATCAGACCCATTATGCTGCCGCGCAAGGGAGAAAATATGGTAGGACGGCAACAAACTGAACATATATAGTAAATTAGCATTCACCGTGCAGCCGTCCATTTCGAATGAGTAAAAAAAAAACATCACGGAATTAAAATAATCAATCAAAATTCAAACCGACCCCGCTCGCTGCTTTCCAAAACGTCACCGGGTTAAAATAGCTGACACAGAAAAGTGAGAAAGGGTTTGCGTTAAGCCTGGGACATAGGTACCTAATGCCTTCTTCTTCGGATTGTAAAATCCTGTCAGCAATATTCAAGCAATCCATAAAACGGATACGCCAGCTACGGTGCTTTTTCAGCTAAGCTTTTTTATACTGCTAAAGCATCGTAGCTGACTCAACCGTTTTATGGATTGTTTGAATATAAGATCGGATTTTTTTTGCAGTTCGGTTAGATTTCAGAACCAGTTATCCAAGCTTACGAACATTCTCACTGGGACCTGTAAAGCGTGTCTTACACCAAAAATTATTTTTGCTCCCGGCTTTCCGTTTTTGCGAGGGAAGTTTATTCGGACTTCCCTCCCGGTAATCTACCAGACCCAAAACATAATTAAAAACTCCGACTCCTTCCAATTGTTCCCATTTAGGTGGTGAAACCGTCCTCGTCTTGTTTTGACTCTTCAGTCTATCAAATTACCGATTAGTTTAAAGCCATTACTGCATATGAATCAAACCGAATGGAGCTCCCAGTCCCTCAGTCGACCCTTGATACGCCAGATGTCTAACGCGGTCATGCCTGGTCGTCTGGATGATAGGAAGCAGGAGTACCGTTAGGCAACGATTTTGAAAAGGTCACTTCACTTCTGCATAAATGAGAACTTGGAATATTCAGTCGCAACGCCATCCCTGCAAAAACCATTGTAACAGGCGGGGACAAGAACTGGGCGCAAAACCAGCCCAAAACTATTATTTGTTTGTATTTACCACCGCCCAAATACAAAGGAGAACTGCAAAAAGTATCCGAGACTTGATAACAGATTTTTGGGCTTGTCTTCTGTTTCATTCTCTACTATTTGTAGATTATTAATGTCTTTCATTCATAACGATTAGCCGGCAAAGGTACTCAGATAGGGACTTACCAAAAACTGAATAAGTGTACGAATGCTTGTCATTTGGGCAAACCGCAAAAAATCAAAAACAAGGAAAAATCGAAGGAACTAGAAAACAAGACTCTCAAGCAGACCGACAACAAAATTCTTGCGTCTCTGTTTATTAAAAATGGTCTCAAACACAGTGTTTCTCCTTAAAATCGAATCCTCTCTGCATTTCATAAAACCTGCAAACTTTTCTGGACATGACGTGCACTTCTTTCAGGTTGCTACTTGCAAGAGTCTAAACCCTTTACATACCACCAGGATACAGTTTTGGCGATACCGGGATTCTTAACTTCCTTCCGTGGGCACAATCCATCCTCAGTGAATAACTGGCGAAACCATATCAGAGTTTTAAACATCAGCATGTGACAAGTTCATCCTGACGAATGTTTCGAATGACTTCTTTCATTTTATTTCTGTTCTTGCACGAAACTTGCTATGCAGGAGAAAAATGTGTCATGCCTGAAGTCTTGGCTGGTATTGTTAATGTCTCACATGAGAGGGCTTGGATCAAGCAGAAGGTGAAGATAGGATTGGATCAGGCTTAGTACGTCCACGTGTTGATACGAACTTTAAGTAACCATACGGGCTGGAAGTAACCACAGTCCATGGACACCATAGAACAATCGCAGCAGTTTAGAGGGTTCAGCTCAGCCCTCTCTTAATAAGACCATGCCCTAGTATCAATACTACAGAAGCTAAACTGTCAGGCTGAATTGTTCAATTTTTACCAAAGCCAAAATAACTGAGGCTTTGCAACCCGAGCCCCCCCCCCCCCTGGTAAGTAGGCATTCATCCAATGCCCACAAGGTACACAAGGTATCCAACTCCCTCTTGAACTATCTGCCTTCCAACGTGCAAAAAATACCGACAGTCGCATTCCAATGACAAATCGAATCCTAATCCGAGACACGTGCCCTAATCAAAATGATACGAAAGCCACAAACATTCATAAATAAATTTTCAGACTGAATTTTTATTGGTTGCTAAAATATTGCAAAGGTTTCATTCCCATATATTTCTTCTCAAATTCACTTGCTACTAATTTAAGCACAGTATGGTGGCTATGAACACAGTATATATCTTTATTGCAAAACGCTAAAGTTATAGCGTGGCAATTCATTGTCTGCCATTTTGCGGTTAATTTCTAAAATTATGTGTTTCGCTTTTGTTATTTTGTAGGCAATACTTTACTGCTGATTATATGTGTTTTGAACCTATCTGGATTTTTGTGTGAAAGTGAACGACCATTCCTTGTATTCTGCTACTGGACGTCCAATCAGCCTAAGCCTATGGTACTGTCCCAACCAGGAGTAAACAGCCCCTCAAATTTATATTCACCATTCTCAACCCTTCACATGTCTATGCATTTTATTGCCATTCGATCAAGTGTAATTGCTTTGGCGAAGGTCACCGATTATAAACTAGGGAGCCCTCGTGGGTTATTTTGCCAATTTTCTATCATTTCGAGAAGCACGTTTTTTTTCTCTCAATACCTTTCCCTGTTAAGCTGTTGAAGTATAGCTGACAGCCTTCACTGTTTCATCATTTTTATTTCTCGGTAACCAATGTCCTCTCCCTTTATCCAAGTCTTGACTAATTTTTTTTTAGTTTTGGACCCTGGATAAGGCTGTTCTGGCGTTGAGCCAATCTGAAGGCCGGTCACGGTCTCAGGACTCGGGAGCCTGCTGAACGTGCAGAATCTAACCAACAAAAAAATCGAAAGATAAAAAACGTAGTTCGTTTTCTGTGCAGGAGTTTTTAACATTTGATGAGATTCTTCATTTGTAGTAAGTAAATATTCATTATTTAATAAATGGACGGATGTAAGTATTCCTTCTACACGCGAAATCCATAATATATTTATAGTGGTTATTGAAGTTGATTTCTTCTAGTTACAGCAGAGCAAGGACCATTGCCAGGAAGGGCCGAAATATTGCTGGAGCAAATTCTAGCTAACTTAACCGTTTAACGCCATTTTTATATGGGCTGAAGGAAGTGAACATGTGTGCAGTTGTGTCACTGTGACATTTTCATGGAAGGAAAAGGTTGTGGGTATAATTAAAAGAAGAGTTGGTATTCGTATCTATAATGCCAGTGCAACCTACTTCCGTAATCGCTCCATTAACTCTTAACCCCGGAGACCCGAATTTCAGACGGTTCATTGTACTCCCCGTAACGACAACTCGATGGTTTTCATACTTCCCTTGTTCCGCTATTTCAATGCGCATCATGCTCCCGACAATTGTTTGCGAGGAGCTCCGCCATAAGTAAAACAGGTTATTCAGATTTTTCCCTGTTTTGCTTCAAATCAATTCAATCTGTTAAAGGCATAGTCTAGTTTTAAAGTATTTGAATATTTTAAAATACTGTAACATAAACAGTATACAGAGCAAGGGGTGCTTTAAGCAACAAGAGCTGTAAGCTCATATGGCACTTGCATGTGTCAAGATGATTTGATTGATCAAGAGTAAGTTTCGACTTTGCGGTTGAGATGCGCGCTATAAGGGAGCTGGAACTCCATTTGTAAGCAAAACCCTTGAGGCAAAACTGCTAATGGGCTGATGGGCATCACGAAAACGCATATATTGCTTAAAAGTATTTTTTTTACTTTGCGGTCAAGATTGGTACTTTAAGGAATAATCGGATTTGGGAAGTAGCAATTTCTAAGCAAATGTTGTTGAGTCTCCAATATTCCAGCGAAGTTTCATCGTCCTAGCACATCTGGAAGTACCTTAACGCGCGATCACCGGAATCCCAGACCCCCCTCCCCCTCCTCCAAGTCCACCCACAATAACCGGAGCCAATCCGGTTCTGTAAATGATTAATCCAGAGCATCTGTTTGTCATTCCCACGAAGTTCGATCCAGATCACACCAGTCTAAGCGGGTCAAGTATTTTCCGCCCTCCCCCCGATAATTGCCGGATTCGGTCCGGAAATGAAAAAGGTCACAAGAGAAAAATGTCCTCTGTTTAATTATTAAATTTCACTCGAATCCGATCACCCGTTCCAAAGTTACGCATGACTCAATATTCCGGATTCCCCTCCCTCAACTCCCCCCCCCCCAAGATTATCATATCGAGGATTTTTTTTTTTTATTCCAAGTCAGTTTGACCGGGTCCCTGATATGCCCTCCAAGTTTCGTCGTGAAAATCCCCCAAAAACGGAATTCCGGGAGACCCCTCCCCCCCCCCCCCTCAAGTGTCCGGATCCAGTCAAATTATGTAAAAGATTTATATGGACCAGATGTTTGTTCTTCCCAGCAAGTTTCACTCCGATACCATCATTCTAACCGTTTCTCGAGATTTCCGGTCCACCCCCCCCCAACCCCACCCAGCTCCCCCGCGGTGCACGTAGCCAATCCGATTCAGCAAATGACTTACCTAGAGCATCTGTTTGTTCTTCCCACAAAGTTCCATCCCGATCCCTCCATTCTAAACGGGGCACGTATTTCCCCCCCCCCCCAATAGTTGCCGGATCCGGTCCGGATATGAAAAAAATCATCGGAGAAATGTCCTCTGTTGAATTCTTAAATTTCACTCGAATCCGATCAACCATTCCAAAATTACGCATGACTGAAAAATTCGGATTCCCCTCCCTCCACTCCCCCCACCTTTATCTGATCGACAAAATTTTTATTTTGAAGTCAGTTTGATTGGGTCCCTGATATGCCTGCCAAGTTTCATCGTGAAAATCCCCAAAACCACCATCACCGGAATTCCGGGACCCCCCCCCCCCCCCATAAGTGTCCGGATCAAGTACAATGGCCTAAAGGACTTATCTAGAGCAGATGCTTGTTCTTCCCAGCAAGTTTCACTCCGATCCCTCCATTCTAACCGTTTCTTGAAATTTCCGGTCTCCCCCCCCCCCCAACTCCCCCCTGGCTACCGAATCCGGTCAAGACTTTAAACGGGACATTACAGATATATATTCTGTTCAGTTATGAAGTTTCATTACAATCCGATCATCCGTTCGAAAGTTACACACTTCTCAATTTCCCGGATTCCCCTGCGGATTCCCCTCCCTCCACTCCCCCACCATTATCTGATCGACAATATTTTTATTTTGAAGTCAGTTTGATTGGGTCCCTGATATGCCTGCCAAGTTTCATCGTGAAAATCCAAAAAACCACCATCACCGGAATTCCGGGACCCCCCCCCCCCCCATAAGTGTCCGGATCCAGTACAATGGTCTGAAGGACTTATCTAGAGCAGATGCTTGTTCTTCCCAGCAAGTTTCACTCCGATCCCTCCATTCTAACCGTTTCTTGAAATTTCCGGTCTCCCCCCCCCCAACTCCCCCCTGGCTACCGAATCCGGTCAAGACTTTAAACGGGACATTACAGATATATATTCTCTTCAGTTATGAAGTTTCATTACAATCCGATCATCCGTTCGAAAGTTACACACTTCTCAGTTTCCCGGATTCCCCTGCCCTCCACCCCCCCCCCCCCCACCCAAAATGGTCGGATCAGAAAAATGATTATTCCTAATTTTGTTTGGTCGGGTCTCTGACATGCCTGCCAAGTTTCATGGTCCTAGCACAACTGGAAGTACCCTAACTCGAAAAAGTGTGACAAAATGCCCTAAATTTTCAAGTTTCCAGCGCCCCGCACTCCCCCCCATATGGTCGGATCGGGAAACTGATTATTTCCAGGTTAGTTTGGTCGGGTCCGTGATATTCCTGCCAAGTTTCATTGTCCTAGCTCATCTGGAAGTACCCTCACTCGAAAAAGTGTGACAAAATGCCCTAAATTTTCAAGTTTCCAGCGCCCCAGCTCCCCCGCATATGGTCGGATCGGGAAACTTATTATTTCCAGGTTACTTTGGTCAGGTCCCTGATATTCCTGCCAAGTTTCATTGTCCTAGCTTATCTGGAAGTACCCTAACTCGAAAAAGTGTGACAAAATGCCCTAAATTTTCAAGTTTCGAGCGCCCCCACTCCCCCGCATATGGTCGGATCGGGAAACTGATTATTTCCAGGTTCGTTTGGTCGGGTCCCTGATATTCCTGCCAAGTTTCATTGTCCTAGCTCATCTAGAAGTACCCTAACTCAGAAAAAAAGTGACAAAATGCCCTAAATTTGCAAGTTTCCAGCGCCCCGCACTCCCCCCCATATGGTCGGATCGGGAAACTGATTATTTCCAGGTTAGTTTGGTCGGGTCCCTGATATGCCTGCCAAGTTTCATTGTCCTAGCACATCTGGAAGTACCCTAACTCGGATATGTGGGACAAAAAAACTCGGACCGACCGACAGACCGACAGACCGACAGACGGAATTGTGATCGGTATATGGCACTTGAGCCAGAGGCTGCAAGTGCCATAAAAACAAAATACTTTGAGGCCCTCTTTAAAGGACACCTGAATGAAGAGTACCACGTATCATCCCTATCTGTATGACTTCCGTTAACATTGCCTGCAGAAAACTCAATCCAAATACGAATTACTGTTTCCAACCTATGAATTTTGCTCCATTTTGCATCTGTCCTTATTTCAGTAGGCTACCGAACAATTTTAGAAATGAATCTCCAATCAACCCTTCTTCTGGAATGTTTTTTAACCAGTTAAGCCCAAACGTATTTCTAGAAGAAATTCCAATACGATCCGGCCAGCGCTGTACAAGATTTGAATGAACTGCGCTTTTTGTCTTGGAGTCTGCATGTGCAAACCTCCAGAAACGAACATCCCTATTTTGAAAACGTCACGCTCAGGAGAAGAATGCTCTCCGTGGCCATGTCTGTAAATGCATTCTCCATGGTGTGTTCAAGTATGGTTTCTTTGTTAAGGTGGCCTTTAACAACCCTACTAATGTGACAAACGGGACAGCTCTTTGAGAGGTGGGGTCTAGCCGACAGTCCTAAAGAAATGCCCGTTGCTAAACGATGATTTCCGTTCCTCAGAACCAGCGCAAAACATTCAAGATAACCCAATCTAGCTTAGAAGTTTCCAGATAATTCAACTAGCCTTCCGGGAGTTAGTCATAGAAGATTAGCACAGGTTCTGCGGAGAGCGTTTCCCTCCCTCTCTCCAGGATTCTTTCCCCAGGGGTGGAATTGGCAAGAATTCAGAAAGGGTTGCTTAATTGGTAAGGAGGGTTTGCGTATTAGTATTACTGGGAATATAACGAGATAGGCATGTACAAATGGAGGCTAAGTTGGCTGGTGGCAATGTCGCTGAAACTGATGAAGAAAAGCAGATCATGACCAAGGAAATAGTAGAATCGTCCACAGCTCCTTCTTTAATTCTTCGGTTATTGGTTGCATTTACTATACGATGTGAGTGTGAATGTTCTAGTCGTTATTGTTATTTCCCTCAAAATATACTAATGAGGTATGAAAAGTTGAGAAAATAAAATGCGTTTTCTTATGACTGGAAAAGATCGTGGCAAGTAAAAATTACTGCCGAAGTTTGTAAAACGAAGTTTATTTTTTCAAAAGGGCAAAACGTCTTCAAATATGATTGTTACTAGTTCTGTGTCATTAGACCTGGCGAGGGAAAATGGCGAGAATTAAAAGTATTTAAAATCGGCCTACGTCTGAAACCAAAACTGATCTCTCTTTCATTATACATGCAAGCTCTTCCCTCCGCCAAAGTATCATAAACAACGCCACTAATGCACAAACATTCACCTACTTCAGGGTGTTAATTGTCTATAAACCCTCTGCTTAACTCCTATCACTCTGTTCCGTTGTTCCAAAATCTTTCATTAGTAAAACGAATCATCAGTGAATGATTCGAAATGGCATTTTGACGGGTTTTATTTCATCTTGTAAACACTTCCTACTTCAGAATATTCTGAACGCCTTCTTTCATTTTGATTGCAACAGAGCGTTGATAGTAACCAACCAACCAAGTCGAAGATCGGATTCGCGAAGTTCAGGCTCTGATATGAACTTTAAAGTAAGCAAGCTTATCTCAAATATAACCGCTGTTCTTTTCTCTTTAAATTTAAATGTAGGTGGCCTATATATAAGGCTTTTTTATGAAAAAGAAAAGACAGATAAGTTACACTGGTGGATTCACGCGACTTTTTTTCCGCGTAAAAGACGCGACTGGTTTGCTTCAGGGTAAATGGCTGCCGAATGCCTGGTAGGGCAATCGGGTTGAAAAGTAATAAAAGGGGGGCCACCATCAGGGAGCCTACCTGTCACGCACTAATCCTCCGCAACAGATGATTTAAAATTCATCCTTAGCTTTCCTGATTGCCATCAATAAATGCGTATACCCTTTTATGACTTGGGCTGAACTTTTTGGGGCTGCAGGAGCCTTCACGCTCCAATCAAAACGTGGATGTACAAACCGGCTAGACTATAGTCCCTAAGTCCCTTCCACACTCTCAATTGCAAAACAATGAAGGACGAAATGCAAGACTGAAGGACTGATAACTCAACAAAAAAACGACATGGCACCACCGAACTGGAAATCTCGATGCAGTTTGATGCAAGGTGCTTTTCTACGGCAATTTTGTTCTTAAATTTTGGAGAAAAGATACGGATACTGTAGCGAAAACTGCAAATCTTGATCATCGATGCAAATATCAAAACGCGAATATCGAAAGTGAAAACATCGATACATCGAAAAATCCAAATATCGCCAAACACCATTTAAAATCTTTACTCCCCATCATTTATATACATTATTCTACGCCTATAGTTCCACGTTTCTTTTTTCATTATCCAATTTGACACCAAATCCCAAAAAGGGTCCAACGGACAATTCGAATACTATGGAAAGTCGGGAGGTCAATTTGTTCCTTCACCTTCTACAGGGCTGGAGGAAAAAACGGACAAATAGGATATGCTTGAAATATTTCACCAAACTCTTCTGATCTGAAGAAAATTCTTCCAGACTACCCCCCCCCCCCCCGACGCAACTTCAGTATCCTTGAAAATCATGAAAAGAAAAGGATGCCTGCACTGGATAGACAGACCATGAGTAAATTCCGCTACAGCTACTACTTCCGATTCCGCTAGAATGTACCCCAAGTATCCCTGCTGAAACTCAATCAAGAAATGCTATTACGGCTACCCAGACTTGTTCCGACGACCGACGGTGGTACAGAGTTAATCTCAACCTCGAACGGCGAGCCCAGCTGTCTCGAAGCGTTGTGTAACCATAGTGGCTAGAAGACCCCAGCAGACAGACACAAGCAGAACGCGTCGCGACTAGATTCTCCTATCCCGGCAGCATCAGACACGATGCTTGACAAAAGGCGTGGAAGACGCGAAACCTGCCACTCCGCCTCCGATCCGGGTAAAAGAATATTCCAGTCTTCCCATTTTAACTGAACCGCCCGGTACTGTTCTTGTGGAAAGCACGCTGTGTATGGGATGCAAGGGGGTAAAAAATGACTGTCAGGGTGGAATTCGTATATCTGAACTCCGGGGGTCGAGCGAGTCCAGACTCCAGATGGTGCCCTTGTCTTAGATTGAGACAATCGAACAAGAGAACCGGTTGGCAAAGATAATTATCCTACACTAGACGAGTGAGGGACTGTTCTTGGAACTGGAAGGGTCTGGTCAGATGACCAGATGTCTGGTGAAAAACTAATGTAGCCTCCACGATCAAACACGGACAAGCTACATTGTAGCCAACTGAAACTATAATTTCAATATGTATAACTATGTATTTTATTATGGGATACAAAGAAAGTTTAAAAGGGAAAAAACGCAACATTATGCTCTGTGGTCGGCCTGTGGAAATGTTGTGCCTGTGGAAAGTTTACGACCCCCCTATCGATCACTAGGTCTTTTTGGAATCCCAAAAGTAAGTGGAGCGATAACTATGAATTCGTAAACGTTGTCCGTCTGTTAGCACGATAACTCTCGATGGAAATAAGATATTGTGACTACATTTAGGTGAGGGGGTTAAAATTAAGGGGCGAATAAAATATTTTTAAATAGCTAATGGGATATTCGAATTAGGGGTAAGAAGGGCTAACACTCAAAATGCCCACGACTCAAAATGCCCACTAAAAATGCCCACGGCTCAAAATGCCCACGACTAAAAATGCCCACGACTCGAAATGCCCACGACTCGAAATGCCCATGATTGGATAAATTTGAGGTTTTCAGTCCGTAATTATGCGTGATTGAGTGACGGGAGGAGTGACAAAACCGGACCGCGTTCGAGCACTGTGAGGAGAGTTGGTGGGGTGGGGGAATTCCTGTGATCGCGTATTAAGGTACTTCCAGATGTGCTCGGGCGATGAAACTTTGCTTGAACATAAGATACAACATTGGCTTACAAACTGTCACTTCTCAGATCCGAAGTACTAAGGTACTTAAAGTACTAATCCTAACCACAAAGTACACACACAAACTTAAACAAAGTGTACATTCAAACCTCAAACCTGTCAAACCCTCAAAGTGGGTTTGTTAACCGAAAAGTCAAAAAAATACTTTAGCCAAACGATATATATTCATGATCTCCAAGGGCCCATGATCATTTTTGCCTCAAGGGTTTTGCTTACAAATGAAATTCTGTACAAATAATAATTTGAACAAAATATACTCATGATTCCAATGAGCTTATCATCATTTGTGCTTCAAGAGTGTTCATTACATCTCTAGCGCCCTTAAAGTGCGCATCATCACGGCCAAATGCACAAATAAAATAGTTTCTAAGGACCAATGATCATTCTTATCTCAAGGGTATTGCTTACAATTGATCGCAATTAAACCAACACAAGAATTGACGAATTCCTACTTTCATCCTACGACCCAGCCTTGCAGGTGCCGTATGAGCGTCCAGCTCTTGTTAATCAAGGAATCATTCTTACCTTCGTGATGCAAGTTGACTGGTGGATTTGGATCTCCTGGTTTTGCTTTCTGGATATTAGCCTCCTCTGTGACCACTTTGAACTGTCGACATTTTAGGCCGCCGGCATTTCGTGGTCGGGGGCATTTTGAGTCGTGGGCATTTTAATCGTGGGCATTTTGATCGTAGGCATTTTGAACCGTGGGCATTTTAATCGTGGGCATTGTGAGAGTGGGCAAAAAGATCGTGGTGATTTTGGGAACCACCCGAAAGATGACATGCTGAACACGAATATGAAACTAACTTTCTCGTCGGACAAGTAGCAGCCCGGAATCCGGCCAAAACTGGAAAAATTGTTAAAAGTAAAAAGTTTTATATGAAGTTGATTAGATGTTCGATTTAGGGGTAGGAAGACATGTTGAATCCGTATACGATGTGATATAAATTTGCACAAAAAGCCCAAGGGACATGGCAATACAAAAGAAAACAAAAACAAGAGCTGTAAGCTCATATGGCACTTGCATGGGTCAAGATGATTTGATTGATCAAAAGTAAGTTTCGACTTTGCGGTTGAGATGCGCACTCTAAGGGAGCTGGAACTTCATTTGTAAGCAAAACCCTTGAGGCAAAACTGCTAATGGGCTGATGGGCATCACGAAAATGCATATAATGCTTAAAAGTATTTTTTTTTACTTTGCGGTCAAGATTGGTACTTGAATAATCGGATTTAGGAAGTAGCAATTTCTAAGCAAATGTTGTTGAGTCTCCAATATTCCAGCGAAGTTTCATCGTCCTAGCACATCTGGAAGTACCTTAACGCGCGATCACCGGAATCCCCAGACCCCCCCCCCCCTCCACCAACTCCACCCACAATAACCGGAGCCAATCCGGTTCTGTAAATGATTAATCCAGAGCATCTGTTTGTCATTCCCACGAAGTTCGATCCAGATCACACCAGTCTAAGCGGGTCAAGTATTTTCCGCCCTCCCCCCAATAATTGCCGGATTCGGTCCGGAAATGAAAAAGGTCACCAGAGAAAAATGTCCTCTGTTTAATTATTAAATTTCACTCGAATCCGATCACCCGTTCCAAAGTTACGCATGACTCAATATTCCGGATTCCCCTCCCTCAACTGCCCCCCCCCCAAGATTATCATATCGAGGATTTTTTTTTATTCCAAGTCAGTTTGACCGGGTCCCTGATATGCCTTCAAGTTTCGTCGTGAAAATCCCCCAAAAAACGGAATTCCGGGAAACCCCCTCCTCCCCCCCCCTCAAGTGTCCGGATCCAGTCAAATTATGTAAAAGATTTACATGGACCAGAGGTTTGTTCTTCCCAGCAAGTTTCACTCCGATACCATCATTCTAACCGTTTCTCGAGATTTCCGGTCCACCCCCCCCCCCCCCCCCCAGCTCCCCCGCGGTGCACGTACCCAATCCGATTCAGCAAATGACTTACCTAGAGCATCTGTTTGTTCTTCCCACAAAGTTCCATCCCGATCCCTCCATTCTAAACGGGTCACGTATTCCCCCCGCCCAATAGTTGCCGGATCCGGTCCGGATATGAACAAAAATCATCGGAGAAATGTCCTCTGTTCAATTCTTAAATTTCACTCGAATCCGATCACCCATTCCAAAATTACGCATGACTGAAAATTTCGGATACCCCTCCCTCCGCTCCCCCCACCATTATCTGATCGACAAAATTTTTATTTTGAAGTCAGTTTGATTGGGTCCCTGATATGCCTGCCAAGTTTCATCGTGAAAATCCCCAAAACCACCATCACCGGAATTCCGGGACCCCCCCCCAGCAAGTTTCACTCCGATCCCTCCATTCTAACCGTTTCTTGAAATTTCCGGTCTCCCCCCCCCAACTCCCCCCCCCCCAACTCCCCCCTGGTTACCGAATCCGGTCAAGGCTTTAAACGGGACATTACAGATATATATTCTATTCAGTTATGAAGTTTCATTACAATCCGATCATCCGTTCGAAAGTTACACACTTCTCAATTTCCCGGATTCCCCTGCCCTCCAGCCCCCCCCCCCCCCAAAATGGTCGGATCAGAAAACTGATTATTTCTAAGTTTGTTTGGTCGGGTCTCTGATATGCCTGCCAAGTTTCATGGTCCTAGCACAACTGGAAGTACCCTAACTCGAAAAAGTGTGACAAAATGCCCTTAATTTTCAAGTTTCCAGCGCCCCCACTTCCCCGCATATGGTCGGATCGAGAAATTGATTATTTCCAGGTTAGTTTGGTCGGGTCCCTGATATTCCTGCCAAGTTTCATTTTCCTAGCTCATCTGGAAGTACCCTCCCTCGAAAAAGTGTGACAAAATGCCCTAAATTTTCAAGTTTCCAGCGCCCCAACTCCCCCGCATATGGTCGGATCGGGAAACTGATTATTTCTAGGTTCGTTTGGTCAGGTCCCTGATATTCCTGCCAAGTTTCATTGTCCTAGCTCATCTAGAAGTACCCTTACTCGGAAAAAAGTGACAAAATGCCCTAAATTTTCAAGTTTCCAGCGCCCCGCACTCTCCCGCATATGGCCGGATCGGGAAACTGATTATATCCAGGTTAGTTTGGTCGGGTCCCTGATATGCCTGCCAAGTTTCATTGTCCTAGCACATCTGGAAGTACCCTAACTCGGATAAGTGGGACAAAAAACTCGGACCGACCGACAGACCGACAGACGGAATTGTGATCGGTATATGGCACTTGAGCCAGAGGCTGCAAGTGCTATAAAAACACAATACATTAACCTAAACAAATCATTATCTTTTCGCCAAATTCCAGCTAAATTAACCTTTCTCGATGCTTCATCGAAAGCCTAAGGAATCTTCCTTTCTTGCGAACTCCCGAAAAGCATTCATCCTTCATTACTTTAACAATCTACTCCTCATTATACACCCAACCATCATTGTTTACCCGGACATAGAGTTCGCCCGGAATCCGGCTGGAACAGGAAAATTTCTTTATAAGTAAAAGTTTAATCTGAAGTTGATTAGAGGTCCGATCTGGTGGTAAGGAGGCATGCTGAATCCATGTAAGAAAAATGTTTTCTCGCCGGAAAAATTGTTCACCCGGAATCCGGCCGAATCCGGAAATACTGCAGAAGTAAAGCAGGAAGTTTTGATCAATTTCGTCAAAGTAGATCTGACGTATAGGAGTAAACACAGATGCTGAATCCATATCTGAACTGGGTTTTCTCAGATGATTAGCCATTGGATTTATTCTGTTTCTAAATTTTCTTAGTAACATTTTCAAGGAGCCTGGCGAAGACCGGATATCTACAAGACCCAATTGTCTGGATCATATATTAAGTGTCTGGGATCCCATCGAAATTTTAATTTGAGGGATGAGCGAACAAAAATGTCACACTGGTGCTTTTACCCTCATTATTGCCCGAGAGCGATTAAGAAGTCACGACAGCAGTGTATGCAGAAGTTATAGTAATCTTTGGAGATAATCTTTACACCTGCCGTGATAATTACGTCAACGATTTCCATTCGCCCAACATTTACACCAAACAGATTTTCCAATGTTCCTTCAGGATAACGTCACGCGGAAGATATAAACCGCCGCCTCAGCAACCGCCCTCAACTCGTCAACCCCTATCGGACGTGGATTGCATGCCAACTCGCGAATTACATCCGCGAATTTCCACCCTCTCATTTTTGCACCCCTTTGCTAATAATAAAAGGACAAGGAAAACGGCTTTTTCACGCAGGGTAGAATCTGCAGCGGTGGAGCGCGGTCCATTCGAGTTTACATTCTAACGGTACCTGGTCTGACCCTACGTCTGGCTGGCGGATAAAGCAAAGGGAAGTTCAGATAATAGGGGACAGGTTAAAAGAACAGATAAGTTTGTAGATTTAGAGAGCAGGGAGTGAATAAAGTTAAGTGTCCGAAAGGGATTCTGCTTCACACGACCGAGAACGTTCCTAGCAAGAAAGCCGAGAGAAAGGATGCTTGACGGTCCTACACGGATCAGTCAACTGAAATAATTACTCGGCGACATTCTGGCACTTCCTGGCAAGGTTCCTGGTCAGTTCGTAAAAAAAACTACAATTTTAGGATTTAATTATTGTATCCTTGCACGGACCAACAAACATGTTGGTCAGTTTAGGATGAAGGAATGCTCACGAGAGAAAGGAAGATACTTAAAAAAGTTGTGTTAATTATGTAGTTAATGTTTGCTTTGCATTTAATCTTTGTACCATGGCCCTTTGGGCTTCCCATGTACATTACATACATTTAACACAACGGAAGACATACATTTGAGAGCAGTCGTAATTTTGACTACCGGTCGCAGGCAGTGAAAGGTAATGACTACATGTCTATGGGATAACTACAGTAGCCTAGGTTATAATATTTTAAAGCAGTCTATGTTACAATAGTTTTTTTTAGTATAATATAAGGTCTGAAAATCGAAAAAAAACTGAAAACAGAGTCAATATCCAGTAGACTGATTCTAGCATTGTTACTCAATTTACAAATCAAATAGAAAATACGGATGATAAAAGAGCTGTTCACTGTTAACAGTATCACAGAATCCTCGATCGGGATTGTCCTGATCGAGAAACTCATACTTTTTCAGTAGTCATTGGAGTTTTCGTTTCCACTGAAAGATGTAGCCTATTCGGATAAACGTGGACTGCTCGGAGCCAACACGACGCTAGAAATCGAATTGTTACTCACTCGGCGAGAACCACTGAACAGCCTCCGTGAGTTACAGGCTGGGCACTTGCCACTTACTGTACAGCCAAGTTGGGAGTGAGTAACCCCTCGCTAGAAATACCAGATTCCGCCCATGCATTTCTAGGCTGAGTAAAAATGCAGGTTATCAATATTCAACGAGCGTGCGGGTACCTTGGTACGAGTTCTGTACCGATGCCAAATACCAAACATCGACAATATTCTAACTAGAATTATAATGCGAGAAGGAGAATTTTATCAAAGATTCACGATAGCCAAAGAATGACCAAGCAATAATTTATTTCCATCCGGTGAAGAGACGGGATCGTCAGTATGCAAAACATAAATCAGAAATATTCCTTCAGCCCAAGCTGACTGCAAATCATAGGTGATAATATTTGCTAATCATGATTACATAACAATTCAACTAATATGATTTTAACAATCTTCTCTACATGCACGAATGAACTAACTTTATTCCCATCATAACCACAAACAACAGGGTGAAGCACTACGGAAAAAAGAAAAGGGAAACAGAGCACACAACCTACCATACCGGTACCTTAAACTCAAACCTTACACTCAAAACAGAATAGTTTTCCACGCGTGAGGAGACGCTAGTCAGTGTAATTATGTAGATATCCAAATGTTTTTTTTTTTGTTTTTTTTTTGTTTTGGGGGGGGGGGGGGGTCAAAGCTATTTACCAACGGGATGGTCACTTTTACGACTGTTTTTGCAGAAAAAAACTACTGTTTTCAAGAAAAAACGACAGTTTTGAGAAAAATCGACAGATTTTTAGAAAAATCAACAGATCTTCAGAAAAATCAACAGATTTTCAGAAAAATCGACAGATTTTCAGAATAATCAACAGATTTTCAGAAAAACCGAGTACTTTTAAGAAAAAACTTACTGTTTTGATGAAAAATCTACTGACATTCAGTAAAACCGATTGTTTTCATGCAAAAAACAACTGTTTTTTACGACCCCCCCCCCCCCCCCTTATACGTGACGCCCTTGTCTCCAACCCGGGAAGGAGAATCAAACTGAGGAATAAGGAGAATCGCACCTTATGAGAAGTCAATTTCGGATGTCAACTTCTTCTTCTAAATGGTACATAACACACAGAACGGAGCTAACGAAAAGAACAGGGAGAAGCTAGCAAGCGTCAGCAGTTAAATTTCAATCGGCATGTCCACGCTTCGAACAATTTTCATTTTACCGAAGACAGAAGTCAGTAAAAAGCTCACGCTGTGGTATTTCCTTAAGTCATCCCTTTTACTGCGTAGTTTCTTTTCGATAACAAAATCAATGCCGACTATCACAGTAATAAACGATAAGAAAGTGAATCAGTTTCTAAGAAGATACATAAAGACGGAGAACCAAAGAGATTTCAAGATTCGGAAACTTTACAACCTACTTTGCCCAAACCTCTAGATTAAAGTCAGTGTCAAAACCTGGATATGCTAGTCCTATTCCTATCTTCAGCGCATGCTTGACACGAAAATACCCTCTTAGAGAATTGGTATTTTTCCAGTTTTAACGGAAAACTCGCAGATTTCTGTGTTTGACCAGAAGTGCATTTTTCAATGACCGATTTTTTACATCTCAGACCCGCTAGAAGATTTCACTATTTCTGTTTTTAAGTGACGTAGATTTCATCGATTTTTGGTTATTTGATAACGGAACGACTGAAAAACTGAAAACCGAGAAAAAACGAAATACGTCAGGTATTCACTAAAAATCAATTGGTTTCGAAAATAAATTTCTAGTTTACTCTTATGGCAACCCTGACAACCTTGACGGTGAAATCCGCTGTCCTGCTATTTTCGATGGTTTGCAAGAAACCGTAACAGGAAGATTCAACCTTTCTCATACAACGTGGCCGTCTGCACAAACAGACCAAAATGCGCTTTTTGTGTGGAGCTATAATTATCTTTTTCGCTAGCGGAATGGACACTTAAAGTTTAAATGAAAAGGCAGCTTAATTTTACATCTGATATTTGAATACACTGAACAATATTGACTCATCTAAGTTATTTTGTATTTTCCACCCAGGCTCTAGTAATAACGCTCAGAATGTGCGCTGCTTGCACGACAACGCAAAATTCAAACAGACACGGAGAATTTTAATTTCAACATTTCCATGTGTGACGGACGTTAAGCTCGGAAAACTGGAGGAAGCAACTCCTCTGAATGGAGTAGCGAGGTGATGATAAGATATGTCTTATTGTTTCGAAACCATACACTGTCAGAAGTTTCATAACAGATTGCGCATAACACTTTCAAGAATAACACCTTTTCACTTAGAAATAAAGTGTTATGACCAATTAAGTTTACACTATTTCGTGCCTAGATCTCCAACAATACCTTCAATTGGTAAAAATACTAACGGGAACGAAAGAAACATAACACATAACATCCCAAAGTGTTATCTGTTGAAAACGCGCATCCTGCTGTTGTCGTTATGTAACTTCTGACAGTGTAGTATTTTTACCTATTGAAGGTGTTGTTGGAGATGGAGATCTGGGCACGAAACAGTATAAACTTAATTGGTCATAACACTTTCTTTCTAAGTGAAAAGGTGTTATTCTTGAAAGTGTTATGCGCAATCTGTTATGAAACTTCTGACAGTGTAGTATCGTGCTAGATCCCGCGCTTTAAAAACACATACAAATCGCCGTTGACTCGTCTAACTTATCTACAAGCCTTGTAAAGTTTATGTAGTGTTTCGTTTTCTTTGTGTGTAGTTCTTCTTTTTTTTCTCTATTACTCCGCTCTTTCCCTCGTTGTATAGCGGGCCTCGATAAATTATTATTATTTATGTGTTATTTTTTCGGCACTCGCTTACCTATGTAGTTGCTGATTATTTCAAGCATAGAGGGACACGCACACAGAGGTACCCCAAATCCGAAAGAATAAAGTCATTCAACGAAATCAGTTATCTGTCGATAACGGACAAACGAAGTAACGCATTTTTATCGGGTTTTCAGGCCTGTTAATAAATAAGTGGAGTGTAACTAGACTGTCTCGATCACCGCAATGAGAGCTAAACATATAACCGTGCTTTTATTTGGGACTTAAAGTTTAGTTTCTTTCTTTCTCAGCAAGCTTTGTGCCATTTCTTATATGGGGAACACAATATTGATTGGAAATGACTCTTCGAATGATGAAGAACAACACAAATAACAAGTTTTTTGCAGAAGGATGGAGGTTTGGGGAAGGTATGGCAGGTAGGGAAAACGTTTGTGAGCATCCACATTTCTATATGTTCATTGTTCATTCTTTGGGAGCATTCCCACAGGGAGTACTTACTCTAAGTTTTTTCCCAAAGTGAATGGCACTTCACCGAATTTTGGATGTGTCATGGGTGGCTCTTTTCGAAGCAAATTAGCGCTTTTTGCTTCCAAGGAGCTCATTGGTCAGAAAGACCGGTTATGCAATTTTTTCCTTGTTTCTCATCAAAGCTAAAAAGACGTCCGTGTCTATTTTTTCTTAAAACACAGCACAACTATGAATGATTCAAATACGTTAGAAAAATGGAACAAAAACTGTATCTACTGCGTCTTGTGGTTTTAAGCAAACTTAATGCCTGCTTGACTGTTCAAAACTATTTACAGCCTCATTACTCGTAGACAATCATACAAGAAAGAACAAGAAGAGAAATGCGAATGAACAATGTGAACACCGTGTGGTCTTCCAAGTCTATTTGCATGGTTCACGTAACACATGGAAGCCAGACAGGCCCGATAGAATAAAGAAGTATCGGTTAGATAGAACAAAAATGCAAGGCAGGACGGCACGGGGCAGCAAGTATATCAATCACTCGTTAAGGGTTTGAAAGCAAAAAGTAATTAATTGCTGGGGAACCTAATGTTTCTTGGCAAGGCGGTAGGTCTGTGGCCTGGACCGGAACAATGTAGGTTCGCGGAGAATTCCAGGATGGAGTTATAACTTTACTTCAGTAACGAATAATCGGACGGACAGACCCAGATTCAGAATCACTGCAACTCGGAAAAACAAAGAATGCCAGGTAGTATATATAGCGTGTTCCACCCTACTTACTGTAATTACTACGCATGACGTCACGAATTTCGGCTTCTTGGTTTCAAGGCTGGAACGTATGTTTCTATTTTCGACAATATATCACTCCACGGAGTAATCCAGCCAATCACGTTACAGAGATCCTCAGTTACCACGTTTACTACGCTCCCGAGAATGGTAAGAAAGTAGTTACTATTTCGAGAAGGTCGGAACGATTAGCATAGTAACTTTTCGTGAGGTTGGACAATGAGGTTGGATAAACAACTAATAGTTACTATTGTTCCAAGGGTGAACACGCTCATGGTTGTAGGTCTAATAGGGTCAGTCATACAAAATTCCCCGATTTTTGGGCAGAGTTCTCAAACGTTAGGTACAGTAAGGTATCAAGCATTACGTCAGCTCAGAATACCTGTGACTAATTTTTACAGTGGTAAACCCGAAGTCAGCTGACGTTTATTTCTAGCGATAGCTAGGCCCTTCTTTTGCAAGGGTCCTCGTAAAGAACCCATCGCACTATTTATTCTTTAAATTCATGTATTTTTTAATAGTTGTATAATTTAAGACTAGGCTCTGCTTTAAACAAATTGTCCACGGTTTCGACTGTTTTAAGCCTTCTTCCAGGTCCGACTTCTACCAATAACACGGGAAAATTTACCTAACCGTTTTCTGTTGGAAAACCCTCTCGTAAACCACCGTCGACAGTATGATACGCGTCGAAGGTAGCAAAACCCGACAAGTGAGAAAATCAGTAAGGTTTTGTTAGAGGGGTTGGAATGTATCATCTAAAAATCGGTTTCCGGTGGAAGTATGGATGGGGCAATGGCGGAAGTAGGTTGAATTAGTAATATAAGTAAGACAGGTCCTTTAAGGCTCACGCTAGAAAGACGCATAGACAGATCGCATGTCCATAGCTTGAGCCCGGAGAGACCCGTTGCCAAAAAGGGCCGACAAGTCGCTAGAACAAATCTCAGCTGACTTTCCCGTTTCGCGCCACCGGAAACCTCTTTTTCTGGTAAGCCTATTCTGCATTTAGACCCAGTCATACATAAACCCTCGAATTAAGGGTGCAGTGCTCCAACATTAGTGTTTACCCCAAGGTATGAGCACAGAGTCCTCGATCATGGGGGCAGTACCCCACGAAAATCTGTTTATGGAGATTTACAGAGGTTAGAGATTTGTGTGGGGGTACTGTCATCTTGCCCTAGGGCACTGTGCTCCAGCGTTCAGGCACTGTTCTCATACGTTGAGGTCAACACTTAATTTAAGGACTGTGTATGACTGAATAGGGTCTAAAATGCATAACGAGCCTACTAGAAACGAGATTTGCGATGGCGCAATATGGAAAAGAGTTTCATTGCAACTCTCCCTGTTTTTTGTTTTTTTTTAGTAGCCTATATCAAAATTTATGAGAGGCTTATATTTCAGTGATCTGGACCAACCCCCAGTGCACTGATTCAGAAGAAAGTCTTGACAGTATCCCCTTTTCAAGAAGAAAAACACTTAAAAAACACAAAAAAAATAGTTAAAATCTGTAAGCTCTTCATCAGTGGTTACTGGCCAAAATGTGTATGTGGGAGGGGGGGGTGGCAAGGAATGTATTTTTAAGGAAAATCGACTGTTTTCTAAGAGAAATGACAGTTTTCATGAAAAATCGTAGGGTAAACATTAATGTTGGAGCACTGTGCCCAAGACTGATTTGTGAATTACTGAATAGGTATATTCAAACAATCGGATACGTCAGCTACGATGCTTTGTCAGCGATATTTGGGCCCTTCTTGGCCAGGGTCCTCGTCAGACTCAAGATAGAACGATGAACTTTCGACTTATTGCAAAAGAAGGGCCGAAATGTTGCTAGAACAAACCTCGGCTGACGTTCCCGTTTGGCGCCATCAAATATGATTTGCAGTCAGCTTAAGCTGAAGTGATACTTGATATTTAAGTAGCGTGCACACACAGTCCGAATTTCGCAGTCCGGTGCGAGTTTCCTTCTCCGCTCCGGAATTTTGACGCATCGCATGCGGATTCGGTCCGATAATTTCGTTCCGATTTGAGTAGAAAATATTCTACTTTTACCGGAGCGAATTTTAAACGCATGCGAAATTGTGCCCTGAGAATTGAAAAATTAGAAGCTGTGTTTGAAATTTCAACTGTTTATACGGCCTATTTAATGTCAGCTGCATTCATTCATTCGGCAATCAATCAGCATCATCTGACTGTAGGCTAAGCAGTGGATTTTTCAAACCTGGGGCCAAGTTTCAAGTCTGAATTTCGTTTTATCTGAAAAACCTGCCGGGCATCGTGACGCGAATTTCGTGTGCGCGTTTTCGCGTGCGGAATCTTACCGGACTGTGTGTGCACTTAGCTTTACGGCCGTAAATTCCCATCTACTAAACGGTATGTAATGTACACTAGAGCCTTCATCGTCCTTTGCTCTAGCCCCCTTTACTCCCCACTCATGATCCAATCAAGTAAGGTCATTTGTCCAGGCGAGTACCGCAGCACGACATCAATTAGCACTGTCGCCTCCTGGTTGCTAAGACAAAGAAAAGATTGCTAGTAATTCCAATCATTTCTAAGGTTTCTCCAGTATCAATTTCCCTTGATTACAACACCCGGTAGACACGGAAAAACGGAAACCTACCTGAGAGAATCCAAACAAATTGGCCTATATGTAAATCAATTTCCACGGGGAGATGCAACATGTGACGGACACAGAGGAAATGCAAGTTGGGAAAGAACACAATTTTCCTTTTATCTTCTGACGATTACCCCTGCGTGTCGTACATATAATAATACAAATAATAGTTTCATGTTTTTTTTCTATTTTTCTTCTTTTTCTTATTATTTTCTATTTCTCATTATTATTAAATGAGTTGATGAGAGATTGGTTATTATTTCTTATTTTAGTGCTCTTTTCTGTTATGTTTTTTTTTAGTTAATTATTAGTTAGGAAATGAGTTTTATGTACCCGCCCAATTGCAAGTGCTTTTTTGTACCTTTCTTGGGGCGGGTACTGGCATCATAGTTAAATGTATTTTGGTCGTAAGAAATAAACCGAACTGAACTGAAAAATAATCATTTCCGTTCCCAAAGAATATTCAGACCAGAAGAGTCGTCCGGCTTTTATTAGGAAGTCTGTTGCACTTTAAGGGGGGTTTTCGCGAGCTGGAAAGCAAAGTCGGAATCACTTTCCAATGGTTTTCGCGCTACTTCGGAAATTTGCCGAACTTTCCAACACGGTTTTCGCACTTTGGAAACCGAAGCAGCTTTCCCGGAAAGTGATTCCACGAGGCTAGTGGAAAGCTCCGCGGAAAGTTGAATGTTTCGGCGGGAATTTCAAAAGTGTGGAGAAAAAACAGTGCAAGTGTCACTAATAAAGAAAAAAAAATGGCAATCGTAGTTAAGATGACTTGGCTGTGATGTATGAGAGTCAAAGAACCCTTAAGTGGACCATATTTAGTCGAGAAAATTTGTAATTCAACATTTTTTCTGCGATATCAGCTTTCCATGCGTTTTCACGATCAGTCCAGTTGGAAAGTGGAAAGTTATTCCAGGCGATGCGCTTCGCTCGCCGGAAAGTGATTCCGAGATCTCGCGAAAACCCTCCTATAGGCTACGGTTTTGACAAAAACTAAAACCCAATGAACAAAATAATTTACCTCCGTTCTGAAAAGTATACATCGTTAATTCACCATATTCTTATCTGAGATGGCCTAGCCACATGGCTGCCATTCCTCTGTTACACTATCTGGGATTCAAAAAACTGAACCTCTTCATCTGATTAACACGGGTCAAGAGGCTCAACAGGCGGACGAAGGCTGCTAGCACTTCTTTGTTAAAATTCTTATTTTTTTTTACTGATATTTTTTTCTTGGGCAGAGGGACGTACGGAACCTGGACATGTACCAATGATTGCATTTTTACAGATACCATGACATCTGATACCACGTCTAAAGTCGTATTTGCAGTTACTGTGGTATCTGACCAGTTCCCGTGTTAACTGATCATGGTATCTCAAGAGTCCAACTCACTTTCATCATCACGAACATAGGAGCCTGGGTTTTTGTCAAATAGGTCGGAAAAAGTTTGGTTGCCTACGCAACATGTGAGTGGATGGAAGTATTTCTTGTGAGGTGACGTCTAAAAGCACGAATTTGGCAATTGTCGTTTTTGCAAAGCAGCCGTAGTATCAGATACCATGGTAGCTGCAAAAAAGACAAAATGCAGATCCAGTTACCGTGGAGTCTAATACCATGATGTCTGCAAAAACACAACTAACATTCTTGTTAGGAGCGACCTACGTTTCAGCTTTTCCTTTCTATTATCGAGATTATTATATATTATGTAGCACGTCGATAGTGTGTCTGTGATGTGAGCACGTTCGACAAGGTGCTGTATCCTTCCCCAGTAAGTTTCTCAGAAGACTACCCGACAAAGGTCGCGCTCAACTTCTTTCGACGAATTATTAAAACTGGTTCACCCTTCAAAACCATCCTCCCCAAAATCCGAACACTTTGAAATCCCCATTCATCCGAAATACAGAGAATTCCCACCCCATTTTACCACCCCCAGGTCATTCGCCAACTGTGCGAGTTACGAGGAAGGATGTGTTGTTTACCTCCGCGAGACGGTCGCGCCGCGGATGAAAATTCCGGGAAAAATTACTAAGTGATCACTTGATCAAAGCGTCAGTTGTTAGACCAGTTTTAGAGGGTGTGAAAAGTGACGCTTCGCCAGTGTTGCCACATGACACGTTTTCGGCTTTTCGAGGGGCTGCGCAATTGGTCGCTACAACTGTATATCCCCACTTGGGCACCGGCTGGGTACTTACTGTGCACCTATTTTGGCAGTGAGTGACCCCCTTGACTCATTCTCGTCAAGCATGGCACTTTTCGGAAGTTATTTTAATTTTGGGGAAACGCACGCGGCCTCAATTAAAATTACTAAGAAAAATTATTTAATAATTTAAATTATTTAAAGCGTCAGTTGATGACAAGTTTTAAAGGGTGCGAAAAGTGACGCTTCGCCAGCGGCTACATATATGATAAATCTTTGCTACTGGCTCTTTTCGAGGGGTTGCTCAATTGGTATATTTTGGTAGTATAATTATCAAGTAGATGGAACGATTGGAGTCCTAGACTTCTTAACTCAATTAAAAAATTTATATCTGGTTTATTTGTACAAGACCCTTGTATGACGTTCCGTCCGAGGTTCCATCTACGTAATATCTATCTAATCCCGTGACATGGGGGTACGAACTGCTTGGATGAATATGCCTTCAGAAAGGTTTCCCATGGCCAGCTTCTATTTAGGCAAAAGTTTTAAGTTACTTAGAACTACGTCAACTTGTATACGTCGTCATAATGGTTGGGTGTGGAGGTTGGTGTGAAGGGAGTAGTCTGAAGGGAATTTTTATATTTGAAACTAAGTCGTAGTCACTCAGGCTTCAAGGCAGCAAAATCCGGTCCAGCTTTGCAAATTAGCATTCAATTCATTACATCTGATGACGATCGCGTAATTTTTTTTACGCACTAAAAAGACAAAAAGGAAAAAAAGAAAGGAAAGGCAGCTTGTTAAATTCAATTCATTTTTTATGATTATAATGATACAATTTTTATTTGCGCACTAAAAAGGGAAAATAGCGCGGAAACAGCGCGTATAAAAAAAGAAAGGAAAAACTACACTGAGCGTTCAATAACGGAGTTAATGCACAAGAGAGAGACAACCAAACAAACACAGACAAAACAAAAAAATTGTATTCCTAGATGGAGAGCGGAAAAATTGTCAAGGGCATAAACGTGGAGCTCCTGGGCAATGGATGATAACTGCACAATCTGTGTCATTCATCCAACAAAATAACATATACCACGCTCCCGTGAAGGGCATAAACGTTTCCTGCGCTTTCACTTTCAACTTTTTTTTCACTTAAAACCAACAATAACGCTCATTTCTCGTCTTATCCTTTCCATTGCATTCCTTACCCTTTTCCGGACCCAACATATTCGCTACAACTCAGCAAGCTTGAGAGAACAGCGCACTTTCTTAAAGTTTAACTGAAAAGGGCTGAGGTAGGACAATCTAGTTACCCATCACTTATTCAGTTAAAGAGGCTCGAAGACTCGATGAAAATGCGTTAATTCGTTGCTCCGCTATTCACGAATAATCGATTTTCATATAGTGGAATTTCCCTAACGGATTTGTGGTACCTCTATGCGCTTGTACCTGTGTTATGTGTTCGAAGAAAACGATTTACGAAAAATAAATGTTCAGACAGTAGATACCTTCCGTGAGCTGATAACTGGCCACTGAAAAACCGCGTTTATACTGAGATTCAAATTTTCCGTGTCATAGTAGAATTTCGCGTTGTGAGGAGGGCCTAGATATTCTGAACATCACAGCCTACTAGATCAAACAGCGAAAAAAAAAATCCTTAATACAAGCCAAATAATGCAGTTGTTCAATTAGATGATGCAAAAATAACTTGGCTTTTCAGTTAAACTTTGACATCAACACTTCCGGACAAGCCAAGAGCAAATTAAAGACCTAATCCAAACATTCAGTTTACCTTCTCTTAGGGATCGCATGCCACGGGTTTGTTTAGATTTGAACTCGATTGCCGAGTTGCGGTTCTCGGTCGTCTTCTTTTCTACGTCTACGTCTTCTTTTCTAGATGGCGGAATTTTCCAGGACTGATTAGCAAAGAATTATAAGACCTAACTGATAATTTTTGTATGTCTTCAGAGGTACCACACTGGTATTGGTTTTATAATTTATTTGTATCTGTAATAAACAGTTTGAGCATTAGATGGAAATTTTTATTTTGACCCTTGGCTCCCTACGTGTCTTAACAGCTGTCCGGGATAATCGGCTGAGATTTTAGTCCAGAAAGAGTTATTTCATACCTAGGAAATTTGGTGGGTTTTTTTTAATTTGCTCATTCATTGTTTTACGGTTTTTAGTGGTTTTGAACATTCATAGTGACAGTAGGGATGGTTAGCATTGTGTGTGGTAGAAAGACCATTTTTTGTGGCCCGCTTTAATAGGCATTTTATGGTCGCTCCGTAATCTGGAGTATGGACCTAGCGGCTTTTCGACAAACTACCGAATCCCAATACTACTGTCGTCTTATCCTACCCGCAGCTCCAAAAATAGAAACTGGGCACTGTCCACATTACATTCACACGTTGGTACAGAACTGTCCGTACTTTCTGCACAATGCGCTCATTATCTGTGAAAAATATCTAATTTTCATGCAAATCGACCGAGCTAGGCTCATACACCAACTGTTCGTAAGCCGCAACAATACTTGAAAACCATTAGTGCCGATAATTGCAATAAAACTAAAGTGTCATACACTGAATGTTACGCTTGCTAATTATTACGAAGCCACAAAATGTTCTTGTGTTTGCAAAAAAAAACTAGACGATCGGGGAACTACCGCCGATCATTCCACTGTCTGGCTCAACAAGATATGAAATTAGAAGTTTTGTTAACTTATACTAAGACTGCACAACCAAGGGTACAATCTCTGTACGATTCATTTTTGCATCTATCATGACCAAGTGTCATATCCTAGTGTATTACCATTATTCCACCTCTCCTATCCAGTACCGTATCCACTTTCCCCAGGGGGATCATTTGAGGGGGGGGGGGGCTAGATTTCGGAATCTTCCTGCTTGGTGCTAATTTTGCCGCTAAATAAGTTTCAAAAGGCAAAATGCAAAGCAATGACTTTACTTTAAGCAGGGACCCATAAATTTCCTGTAATGACTCGCCATTCAGGGGGCTTGTCAATAAGAGATTTCTGATGCGCTCTTGACCGAGCGTCAGTTAGTTCGAGAAATATCCACGGGGCTAAAATACCCGACTATCCAGATAGACAAAATGTTTCGCAGCTGCTGTGCTGGACTAGGAATATTTCTCTGTAATGGAAGAGTATCCTGAATCTTTTGTCCTAGCTTAAGTACCTGGTGGCATGCTGAATAGTCCCAACAAATTTTGTCTATCTTAGCAAGAACGCCGATTCGATCCAAGCGGAATTTTTGGAAACTAGGTGATCCTTGTCGCCCTCCCGTCCCCCGCAAGGTTTACTGAAATTAAATTTATCTATAACCCGTATAGGTACGGAAAGAGTATAGTAGAAAAATTAAAAAATACAGAAACAACACTACAACAACAACCAAAATAATTAAAATTATATAAACCGGAAGATCAAAGGGCTCCATAGGTGATTACAATTTTGCTTCACTATGTTGATGGATTTCAAGACTGCCGCAGAGAAATCAGCTATAAGCTACGGAACTTTCTATGAGGTGGCTGTATCTTGCCTTGGGGGGGGGGGGGAGAGTAGCAAATCTGACGAAGATTTTCGTTACTGAAGATGGTCCAGAACAGGCAAAGATATACTGACCCCTCCCCAACTAAAAAAAAAAATTCCCAAAACCGAACCAGCTGTCACATTCTGTGCTGAGGTAAAATCACAGGACTGCAGTTACCTTGCCCTACCCTCCGCCGACTCTAATACGGAAATCGTCCCCTATTCCACCATCCCTATCCAGAAACCTCTTTCCAACCAAACTCAAAATCCACAGTATGCCTGGGGGTGGTTGCGGGCTATTTATACCATGAGTATAATAGGAGAAAGGGGTCCGATCAATCAATAAATGTGGTTAGGCTTCATATACCAGGTCATATGCCTATACGATGCCCTGGGGGTAGTATCGCAATCGCTCGACGCGGATTGGCTGAGGCCTGGCGGGTTGCGCGTCGTGTAAAAACGAGAAAACGGTAAATTTTCTTGATAGCATCCCGTCTGGGGAGGGATACTGCCAGAAGGGTATTACAGATAAGTTTTAATCGGCAGGCAAGGAGACCAAAAGAATTGAGGGAAAGCATGCCAACTCCTAGGAGTTTTGCCACTAGTCTAAATCCTGCGATTTGTCGCACGTTTTCGACTTGGCCCCAGGTTCACAGCTGTGAGAAAACTTGTCGCAGGAAATCGCATTTGTGAAAAAAATATTTCAGAGCTTTTTATCAAATTTTAAGGGAACTCTTTTCGAAAAATATATTTATTTGTTTAACGAAAATCAATTCGTTTTACAAGAGTAGAGTTGTATTTTCGAAACCAACTGACTTGTATATTTCATCACGTGGCTGATATCGTCTTTTTCTCGAACTTTCACTTTTTAAATTAATTTAAACAAATCGGTGAAAAAAATTAAGAACCTGCTGCCGGTTTAACTGTAATGAACGCACCTCTTGTCAACCACAGAAATCTGCAAGCTCTGACTGAAAAAGGACAGAATTTCGTGGGCACCAGAATGTCACAGATTTTTGCGGCCAAATGTCACCGGTTCTGTCAGAGTAAAGTGTCAGCATGCGGAGCAGAGCAAGGAACAAACCGACGGAGGTACGATAGAAATCCACGAGAAAGACTGCCGGATTCAAACCGAGTCTTCCACTTGGCTTCATGTTGAACAATTTATTCTGGACCATTCTACTTTGCCGTTTCTATTCGTCTTTACTACCTCATTTCTAATTTGTTCCTCTTTTAGGTGGATTACCAGCAGGAAACTTGAGACTTGCACAATCTCATTTAGTACCAAAATCTCTGTACCTCAGCATAAAAGAGCACACACTTTCAAAATGTGTGTCTGCTGCGCACAGTTTGCACGTAATTTCGTTTCGTAATAAATATTGGCAGAAAGCGGGCTAATTTTCGAAACGTTAGACTGTGGCGCACAGTTTGAACATAATCCGGTCTTACACCACAATAATCTCAGGTACCGTATGCTAGAGTGTCTTTCCTGCAGTGCAAGGTACACAAATCGGCATTGCAAGCATTGAGAGAAGGAAAAATGACGGATCTGACTATTAGGACTCCTATATTAAGAGCGTGTTCCACCCTTCTAACAATAGTAACTTTAGTTACTATTTCCGTTCCAACCTTATGAAAAGTTACTACGCCGACCGTTCCAGCCTTCTCGAAATAGTGATTAACAGTAACTATTTGCTTACCATGCCCGGGAGCGCAATAAGCGGGGTAACTACGGATCTCTGTAACCTGGTTGGCTGGCTTACCCCATGGAGTGATATTTTACCGAAAATTTAAAAATGCGTTCCAGCCTTGACGGCAAGAAGCCAAAATCTGTGACGTCATGCGTAATAACTACGGTAAGTACGGTGGAATACGCTCTAAGCATATCTTGTGATGTAAAAGCTACTCTTTTTGTTTAGCCTACTGTAAGTTCAAAACGAATCCATCCACCTTGATCTACTTTACTTCGAGGCGAGTTTGGAGGGCCACTTCTTTTTTCGGAAAGGGCCGAGTGGAAGTGCTGCCTATACAATCGAACCTTCTGTTGTATAGGCAGGGAATCGATCCAGGGAAGGTACTGACACCGACTCGGAATTACATCGTCATCGGTTACAACGTCAAAGGAGTTTCTCGGAATCACTGGCACATGCCACATAACCACAGGCCACAAGAAAACCAAACTGAATCGCGACTGTCTAGATTAAAACATAATCCATTGACCATAGAAAACAATAGCGAGCAAGTGCAGGATGAATGCGGAATATCACCGATTTAACCAGACAAAACCAGGGCGAGGGGATGCTCACTGCCAAAATAGCTATAGAGAAAGTCCCTAGTCCGTTCCCACAGAGCCTGTACAGTGGTGCCCACCAAGTGAGCAGCCCTTCGAGCCAGCAGAAACCATCTGGACAAAGTAACAGTAAGAACAAATAAGCAAAAGAACCTCCGTCTCCCGATCTTAGTAATACGACCATGCGGAGCCGAATAGATTCACGATGCAAACGAGCGGAGGTTAGGAGCTACAGTTACCTCCACAAACAGAGTAGAGCCCCGGAGAAAAAAAGTCGAGAGTAAAGGACGGGTCATAAACGCCTGTTACGGTCCTTTCCTCTCAATGCGCAGCGGCTAAGAGGGAAGTCGACGGGCGTCAACTCGAAGCTCAGCAAGTACCTCTAGCTCAGCTCAGTTTTGTCGGCTTATCCATAGTCGGTGCATGGGACCAAAGACGGGGTTCTATTGGTTTATTTGTTCTTCGTAACAGTCAGAAGCCGCTTCTGACAAGCCTGTCGACAACTCCAGAACGTAGGCCACCAATAAACCACTATAACCTCATTGAAAAAGCACAGGCCGCAGTCAATACAGTTTATGTCCAGATATTGTATTAATTATCTTTTTTTCGATTACAAACCCATCTCGATTGTTTTTTACCCTCAATCGGCTCCCGAAACTTCGATGAGAACCACGGAAAAACTTTCATGACCGGTATTTCTGGCTAATGAGCTCCTCGGAAATCGTCATCGGGAGCTTCAACTGCCATGAGCCAAACACGAATAATGCAGACAGCAATGTATTGCCGTTAGGGCTGATACAAATAACATAGGAGGTACAAATCTCGAAAATGAGAAGGGATGGAACAATTAGGGGCGTAGCGCGACTAAGTAATATATAGAAATTAATACATAAGTAATATATAAGAGATACAGAAATTAATATATATATAAAGTCATTCGGTCTGAGACTGTGTGGAACTGAATGAGTTCAGATAAAAGTTGTTAAAGATGCGAGTGTGTGGGAGTGAGTGGTTTGCTGAGAAAATGTCAGAGAAAAGCCGCCAGACTATTCGACTGTTTGGAAGGTTCCTCCGGATAGAACTAACACACAGGGAAAACTGTATATCCCTGTAGTTTCACAAATAGGCACAGTGTTCACGCTCTATGCTTTTCTTCTTGTTTTGGTGCGATGGCCCCTGTCGGCTTGTATGCATTATATCTATCTATCTATCAACGGGTCTTTAAAAAACTGCCAGTACCGAACTAGGCCGAATAGCCTACGATAGAATAGAAAAATCGAAAAATAAAGGGGGTACTCAACTACCATAAAACTACTGTAGCTCAAGTGTCATTTTGGGAACTACTTGAGCCTACTACAGCCGGCAGGAAAGTGCGTTAGCCTCTTTGGAACAAAACATCAAGGCAAAATGAATTTTCAGGTTCAATATTCCAGTTCAAACATCCGATGACGAACACCAAATACAACAAACAAGAGCTAAAAGCTCCTATAGCCCTTACAAGGCAGGGTCGGAAGATGAAAGTAGCAATTTGCCAATTTGTGGGTTTGTCGTGATCATTTGCAAGCAAAACACGATAAGATAAGATGATCATGGGTCCTAGGAAATCACGAAAATGTATCGTTTGGTAAACAGTATTTTAGTTTTGCACTTGGCTGTGACGATGCCGGCGCTAGAAATTCATCTGTAAGCAAACCCCTCGAGACAAAAATGATGATACGCTCATCGGGATCATGAAAATGTATATTTTTACTGAATAGTATTTTGTGTACTTTAAGGAATTCACTTGTAAGCAAAAACCCTTGAGGCAAAAATGATCATGGGCCCTTGGGGGTCACGAATATATATCGTTTGGTTAAAAGTAATTTTTTCACTTTTCGGTTAAGGTGCGCACTTTAAGGAATGAGGCCCCGCAATGTGGTGGACTGTCTACGACGGCTACGACCCTTCAACATTGATTGTCACGGTACGTTACTCCTGTATAAATTCATTTTTAAGAACAAAAAAATTTGCTTACCTTCCACCCAGCAGAGCTGTTGGAGTCTCCCTTATCCTTGAAATATGCCACGTTGGCAACCATCCAATCATAGATCTGGGAAAGCGTTAGCCGATTCTCAGGGCTGCTTTGAATCGCTTGCGTTATCAGGTCAGCATACGAATAATTTCCCCAGGCATTTCGCCGGGACGAGTTCTTTTTCGGGGCAGGAGGAACAATGTGGGCATCCATCTGGGACATATTCACTAGCGCATGCATCTGGGGCTCAAGTTCCCCGATGGTATCAAGGGGTCTGGGTTCGAGTTCGGGAGGTTCTTCCTTCACCTCTAGGAAGTCCTCGGGAGCCCGCAAAGGCCACGTGTTGGAACGTGCTCGCTGCTGGGGCTCAAATCGACCCCCCTCCAACTCCTGAAGGGTCAATGGTGGCGGCGCACCGTGGTCCATCCTATACTGAAAAAAAATAGTACAGCATCATTCTTCCGACTTAACCGCCTGTTACTCCTTAGGACATATTTAAAGAAGAACAGAAACCCTTAAAGGAAACCTCGCGCTATATCGTGTCTCTGCTAAGATGTTCCGACATAGTTGAATACTTGCTTGCAGCAAATTACACAAGGCTTCGGGTGTGTTTACCATGCCCCTTGCTTAGGATGACAAACGTGGCAAAATTGCACTACCGGTCTACTGACCAATAAGCTTCACGAACGAGGATATACTTCGAATTTTTGCGTCCTGATTTGTGCGTATGTGCAAGCGGCCCACGGGCTTTCTGAAGTACTGAATTATCTATCCATCTATTTGACCATACCGTGTTCGCTAATCAATAATAGGTCATAACCCATAGTATTAGGCTATCATCCGTACCTTTTGACTAGACATGAGAAAATGACATGTCGGGGAGCTAACTGCGGATCAAGGTAGATGCCGATACAATCACGGAAAACCTTTGAGAGAGATAAGTGCCTCAACCGAGGCCAAGAAGATATTTTTAGATCTTACCTCAGAGTTTAGTTTCAAACAAAATTTCTCGCAAGTATATATAGCAAGATTAGGCGCTAAGGGCGTCACTCCCTTACGATTCATTCCTATGTGAATAGCTTCATAGGTTCTTTTCCCCAACTAGAACATGAAACACATTTCTCCTTTGCTCAGGTCTACAGTATGATTGCTCACTATGAAAAGAAACTGTCACCCGTCTCCGCGCACCCGCAACAACAAACGAAACCCTCCGGGGATGAATAAGGGTTTTGTCTGGATGTATTAGGGAGACCTAATATGTACAGTTGCAAATCACGAACGGGAAATACTGACATCATTTCCTCTTCTAGACACCCAATGATAGTGGTCCACCCTTCTTTCTTAAAATAGTAATTCTTAGTTGATATTATCATTCCACTCTCGCGAAAAGTTACTATGCTGACCGTTCCATACTTCCCGAAATAGTAACTATTTACTTACCACGCTCGGGAGCGTAGTTAGCGTTGTATCTACTCTGTAACGGGATTGGCGTATTAGCACATGGCGCGATATTTTGCCGAAAACAGAAAAAACTGTTCCAGCCTTGACGCCACAACCCGTGACTTCATGCGTAGTTACTACGGTAAGTGGGGTGGAACATGACCGATAAGGCTACCGCCTGACAATGGGCGAAATAACATAAATGAATGGGGATTGACTTTCATTCGAACTGTGTTTCAAGTAAACAAATAAAACAAAGTAGGAAAAGAAAAGCAGTGGAACTCCAGGAAGCTAAGTAAGAAACGTTCAGATCGGGCTTATGGCATGCAAGGCCCACCAAGTTTTGTCAGGATCCTTTCCTGGGTTCGGCGGCCGCATCGAAAGATTCCCCCCCCCATTTTTTTTTCACATTGCCCGGATCGGTCCGAGTCTAGAAATCCTTGGGCTGATCGACGACAGAACTGCTCTCACTGAAAGGAAATCAGCGAAGAGGATCCATACCACTAAACAGGGTCCGATTTCTCATAAGGTCAACCTAGGCCATGGCCTCAGACGTAGCAGCCAGGGAGGTACATAGCCTACAGAAGAAATAACCAAATATTCCCAAATCTGTCAGTGTCATTCTGAAAAAGGCCATATCTCGTTCATACCGCAGAGTTCATATCCCCGCTTCTCTTTCAGGGCCGTATCCAGAGAGGTCGATCCCCTCCCCCCAGCATACAAAGATACCGGGTTCTTATAGGCTTAAACCTCTCATCTATGTTTTTGTCTTATTGTTTGGTACTGATTAAGTACGACCCGCGGGTAGACCCCCCCTCCAAGAAAAAAAAATTCCTGAATCCGGACCTGCTATCTTCATTGAAATTTCGCGGATCGTGATCCCGCTAACTGTTGTATCTTGTTTCGACATGCTGCACGAATGAAATCGAAATTTCTCTCTTGACGAGGAGGGGGCACCGAATTATCTGAGTCGGCCTAGGCGTAGAAATTTGTAAATCCGGCCCTTCCACGATTCCATAAACAAACAATTCTCCACCAAGTCCGAATTGTAACTGTACGAAACATTTAGAACCTACTCACGGCCCGGATAAAATTCATGGCCGGATTTCTGCACTTTCATCTTCACAAAACACAAAACGTTTCCGTTAGAGAATTAATGAAAGGAATTAATCCAAGACCGTCAGACTCGAGGAGCTGCTAACTCCAAGAAACGATGTACGCAGTGGCGTGACGGTGTCGTGCCAAGGTGTACACCAGGTAGCAGAGAGTGAGCAACCCCTCAGTCCGACCTTGACTGTCTGTCTGCACAATAAGAGCAGCCCAACTCGATAGTACAATCTAGAGAGGGAAGCATGTCTCTCGTAGTTCTCAGTTGATCCGTAGGCCGGCTGTAGTAACTAGTAGATCAAGGTTTAGCATTAGACATGATGGGGCTTTAGTATGGGAAGGCTTGTCGACTGAGCGAAGGTCGTGTAGTGTTTTATTGGGTTTCCGTAGCATGTTGAAAGTTCACTGTTTTGCTATATATAAATTTGATGCGTTGTTCTCAGCCGTTTAAGTTGTTTTTGGGATCCCAAAACGTAAGTGGAGGGATATCTATGACTTCGTAAAAGTTGTCCGTCAGCCAGCACGATAACTCTCGTAAGGATATTTTCTTCAAACTTGGTATGAGGATCCAGTGGGTCAAAGTACAGGTCAAGTTCGGAGATGAGCCCTGTGGCCCCATATTTAGGGGTGGGGTGGGGGGGGTCAAATTAAGGACGACAAGTTTTTTTTTTTTTAAACCAATGAGATAGTCAATCTATGGGGTAAGAAGACATGCTGAATCCATATCTGAAACTTATTTTCTCGCCGGACAATTAGTTTGTCCAGAATCCGGCCAAAACGGGAAAATTTGTTAAAAGTAAAAAGTTTTATTTGAAGTTGATTAATTGTTCGATTTAGAGGTAAGAAGACATGCTGAATCCGTATATGACAATCATAATCTACGCGGACATATAGTTCGCAGAAAACCCGGCCAAAACCGGAAAACTTTGTTAAAAGTGAAAGTAAAAGTTTTATTTGAAGTTGACTGAATCCGTATTTGACAATCATTGTCTACGCGGACATCTAGTTCGCAGGGAATCCGGCTAAAACCAGAGACCTTTGATAAAAGTAAAATTTTTATTTGAAGTTGATTAGAGGTTCGATGTAGTGGTAAGGAGGCAGGCTGAACTGGTACATGAAAATTATCTTCGCGCCGGGCAAATAGTTCGCCCGGAATCCGGCCAAAACCTGAAAATTTGCGAAAAGTTCATTATCTGAAATTGATTAAGGTTCGATATAGGGGTAAGGAGATAATGCTGAATTTATCTTGAGCTTTAGTTTTTTGCCGGACAAGCAGTTCACCCAGAACCTGGCCAAAACCGGATATTTGACAGAAGCAAGGCAGGAAATTTCAGTCAATTTCACCAAAGTAGATATGACTTATAGGGGTAAACACCTCGGTAAACACACATGCTGAATCCATACCTGAACTTGGTTTTCTGAGATGACTAGCTCTAAATAGAAACAATAATCTGTTTCTAAATTTTAATAGTAAAAATGTTCAAGGAGTCTGGCGAAGACCGGATATCTACAACACGCAATTGTCTGGACCAAATATTAAATTTTCGGGATCCCAGCGAAACCTTTGGTCTCGTATATTTTAAATGGTTAGCAGTGATTTTGGTTGATTTTTTTTTTATTTTCTGGACTGGCGTCCCCAGGTAAGTCAAGTCCTTTCTTTCTTTGATTTTTTTTCTTTCTTTTTCTCGAAGTCTTTTTGTTGTTGATGTTTTGTTTTGAGGGTGATTATTCCTTACGGGTTTGCCTTTGGGCATTGAAGATTCTAGTGTTTTTTGTTTTTTTTATTAAACCATTTATTCTCTCTCGTCCAAAGTAGTAAAATAAAAGGAAAGGGCCAACATGAAACGACGGCTGCACGTAGAAGAAGAAAAGCAAACACGTGAGTCGAACAACGAGTCTTCAGTGCGCTTTAATGGAGACAGGAACAGTAATGAAAAATTTTGATTTTGGGTGTTTTTGGTTTTATACACGTTTTAATGTTATTTTTAATATTATTAATGATTCTTAAAACTAAATTTTAAAGTTTAACAGGGTATTATATTACTTGTTAGTTCCAGTGCAGTAGTTGAGTTGTTACGACGAAGCAAGTTTGTGTGATGATGAGGGGTCAAGTAAAAATTAATCAAGAATTAGTCACCAAGTTGAAGACAACAAAAAAAAGTTATTCAGAAGCATCGATAAGATATTCTGGAAGCTCCTTTAAACAACACAAACGAGTGTGGGGCAACGTGCGATAATACCAACAAGTGACTTAAAGAAAAATAAATTTTGTACAATATCCACCTTGGCAATAAATCAAGATTCTCTTATCTAATTTATGGTAGTCTTTACACATGAAAATGTTCAAGCGAGTTTGACCTTCTCTGAGCATAGAATGATCTTCCAAGTCTTAAGTATATGAAATAAAAAAAATAGTATCGTGTACAGCGCAAGTCCCGACTTGAAATAGCCCAAGAATCTATCATCTACACCTAGGCTACAGGCACAAACAAAGTTAAAGCGAGTTCACCTGATCTAGACATACTAACTCTTACTAGCACAACTCTTACTGGAAATGGTCTTTTCACGATAAATGGTTTAGATAAACTGTTAGCGCTTCTCAAATCCGTGCAGACTCCTCTCTTTCTAAAGCCGATGCACGACGCAAAATATTTGAAAACTGTGCCCGTGGTTAAAAGTGGGGAATACCAAGCAACACAAAAAGGGTCCTATTTTACGAGGAAATGCTTGAAATGACAGACATGATAGACCGTTTGACCTACCATGTCTGACAAACTGAAACATAAATATTGAAGCTTGATTTTGTCTAGACCTTCTTCTTGACCGAGTTGTCAGTATTTCAGCAAAGTTTGCGACGCTTGACTGTAAAGCTCGGCGCAGCCGAAAAAAGTGCTAAAAATTTACAGGTGCAATCAAGGGTACAGACAAATATGAAAAAATACCGAAGAGTGTGAATTACGGAAGCTTGTACTTCTTTACGAGGGGTCCTTCAAGATTACAAATATACTGTACAGTGCAAGTATCGTATCTATCTGCCTTGGCATAGCTCATTTAGGCATAGCTTACAGGCACACTAAGGCAGTTTAAGGGAGACCTTTTCAAGACCTACACTGACCTTAACACTTATACGTCTTGGCAACTGAGCTAGCTCAAGAATTTCTCATCTAGGTCTAGCCTATCGGGGAACCAAGAAAGTCAAAGCGAACTGACATTATCTGGGCATACAATGACCTTATGACTTACCTGTCTTGGCAAGAGTTCAAGAATTTCCCATTTTAGGCCTAGCGTACAGGAACATAAGGCAATTTAAAGCGAGTGGTCCTAAGTTGGACAACGATCTTAGGGCTTTTGCGTGTTAACAATTGAGCTAGCTCAAGAATTTATCATCTAGGCCTAGCGAATAGCCTAGAGGCAGACAAAGAAAGTTAAAGCAAATTGACCTTATCTGGGCCTAGAGTGATTGTAGGAATGAAAGAAAAATAATTACAATCCTGTATAGTGTCTGTCCGTCCTGGCAATAGCTCAACAATCTCTCATTACCCAGCATTCACACAATTTTCTTTCAGATCTGACCGACGACTGGGAACAATCTTGGCCATTAGACTATGAACCCTATCCAGCAAAGGCGGACTAGAGTTTAGCGTAGCTACATGCGCTGTAAAGGAAAGGGGCGTTCCCAAAGCCACGAGAGGAGCTACAAGTTGGCAGGGATCTAATGAGAAAAGGGTTGAAAAAGTTCAACAAGTTAGCAATAGAAAATCAGCAAATTGGGGCAAATTCAACGAGGAAAGAAAATACGAACATACAGATTTCAATGAGAAGACTAATGGCAATGTAGCGTCCGACTTTGTTTTTTAGACTGAAGCAGCTAATGAGAAAAGGGTTGACAAATTTCAACACGTTAACACTTAGCAGTAAAAAAATTAGTAAAACGATACTAGTTCAACGAGGAGATAAAAATACAGATTCCAATGATAATAATTATACTAGTAAGCTAACGATAGTGTACGACGTTGTATGAAGAATGAAAGGTTCAACAAGTTGGCCACAGAAAACAAGTAAAACTGCAAATAAAAAGAGGAACAAGACCAAAGGTTTCGATGGGATCCCAGAAATTTAATATTTGATCCAGACAATTTCAATTTCAATTCAATTTCAATTAATTTTCAAAATTCCTTCACGGGCAAGCCGAACATTGGATTTTTCGTCATAAATATAGTAGCATCAAAATCTTTGTCATTGTCATAAATAATAAACTTATATACAATCCGAATCACTGCAAGTGATCATTTACAATTAGCCTACACTTATATCAGAACTGAAAATCAAATAACTATAACATAAACAAGAGTTACGACGAATTATGCATTTCGACGAATGACGTCACATTTCACGTATGTCAGAACTAGAATTCAACAATTATAAAAGAAGCACGAATTACGATGAATTATAGAAGAATTACGATGAGTTATACATTTCGACGAATGACGGTACGAAGCTTTTTCTGTATCTGTCATGAGATGCAGAAACAGGATGTAGCTTAGGAACCGGCTGCGAAACCATTCGCGCAGGTCTAGGCCTAACGGGTTCAAACTCAGGCGGGAAAATGTCTCGCAGACGAGGATTCTCAAGCGTCTTAACTCCAAATTTAAGGCACATTTTTTGCCGACGTTGGGCCAAAGATTCCAGCTTGAAGCTCCGAAGAAGCTCAATGTATGGCACCATTGGCGATTTGGAAGTAACAAGGAGGGCTCGGAATTGCAATCTCTCCAACGAATTCGACTGATCCCGTGTCAAACCGAAGTGCCATACCTGACAACAATATTCTAAAGTGGGGCGGATAAAAGACAAGAAAATTTTTAAAAGGTGCTCGGTAGGGACGCCGTAACGGGACAATAATTTTAGGGATCGGATTGCCATATTACCCTTTTTAAGCATGCTGTCCACTTGTTTGATCCATTTTAAGTCATGGGTAATATGGATTCCCAGTAACTTTATGACAATTGGGTCTTGCCTTAGCCAGAATCCTTGAACATGTTTGCTATTGAAATCTGGAAACAGATTAATTAGCAAATAGCTAGTCATCAGAGACAACAAAGTTCAGATATACCTCTATAAGCCATATGTGTTTTGACGATACTGATCGATACCTCCTGCTTTACTTCTTCCACATTTCCGGTTTCGGCTGAATTCCGAGCGAACTTTTTGTCTAGCAAAAAAAAGAAAGTTCAGAAATGAACTCAGCGTATCTACTTATCCCTATAAAGAACATCTAATCAACTTCGAATAAAACTTTAACTTGTAACAAATTTCCGGTTTCAGACGGATTCCGGACGAGGTACATGACCGGGTAAAAATGATGATTGTAATATAGGGATTCAGCGTCTCTTCTTACCTGTCATCTAATTGACTTCGAATAAAACTTTTTCTTTTAACATATTTTCTGGTTTTGTCCGGATTCCGGGCGAACTAGTTGTCCGGGTAAAAAATGATTATCGCTTAAGTGTTCAGCATGTCTTCTTATTCCTGAATCGAACATCTAATCAACTTCAAATAAAACTTTTGCTTTTAACAAATTTTCCGGTTGTCTCTGGATTCCGGACAAACTACTTGACCGGCGAGAAAACGGTTTTCATTATCGAGTTCAGCATGTCTTCTTGCCCCATAATCAACTATCGCATTAGCTGTTTATAAATATTTTGTTTGCCTCTTATTTTCAACCCCCTCCCCCACCCCTGAATGTAGGGCTACAGAGCCCTACAAGTTTCAAGGTCCTAGCCCATCTGGAAGTAACTTAACTCGAGATCACCGGAATTCCGGTAAACCCCCTCCAACTCCCCCCACTGTGAAATGATACAGTCCTGTTATGTCAGTAATGTATCTAGGATTTAAGCTCGTTCTTCTCACCAAGTTCCATCCCGATACCTCGACTCTGATCCTTCCAGAAGGTTTCCGGTGCCCCCTTTCAGCCCCCCTCCCAGTTATCGTATCCGGTCTGGATTTGAAAAGGAACATCTGAGGCACTTGTTCTTGACAATTGTCAAGTTTCATGCACGTCCGATTACTCGTTCCAAAGTGATGTATGCCACTAGATTCCAGATTCCCCATCCCTCCACTCCCCCACGATGGTCAGATCGGGGAAACGACTATTCTCAAGGCAGTCTGTTCGGGCCCCTGAGATGCCTATCAAATTTCATCGTCCTAGTGCCGAACTTGCAGGATCACCGAATCCCCCCCACTCCCCCCCCCACAGTATCCGAATCCAGTCCGGTTATGTCAACGATGTACCTAGGACTTGTGCTTGTTCTTCCCACCAAGTTTCGTCCCGATCCCTCCACTCTAAGCGTTTCCCAAGATTTCCGGTTCCCCCTTCCACCTCCCCCTTAAGTCACCGGATCCATTCCGGATTTTAAATGGGTCGTCTGAGGTACGAGATCTTTGCAAATATCAAATTTCATTAAGATCCGATCACCGGTTCGAAAGTTATAAATACCTCAAGATTCAGAATTCCCCCTCCCTCCACTCCCTCCACGATGCTCGGATCGGGGAAGTGACTATTTCCAACTTTATCATTCGGAGTTTCATCGTCCTAATTTATGTGGAAGTGCCCGAACTAGCAAAACCCGGACTGACTGACCGACAGGCAGACCGACGGACGGACAGAAACTGCGATCGATGAAACATCTGAGACGATAGCTCTTTCCATTTGCCAAGTTTCATTAAAATCCGCTCACCCGTTCAAAAATAATGCATGCCACTGGATTCCGGACTCCCCATTCCTCCACTCCCCCCACGATGGCCGGATCGGGGATACGACTATTCTCAAGGCAGTCTGTTCGGGTTCCCAATATGCTAACAAATTTCACCGTCCTAGTACCGAATTCCGACCCCACCCCCCGCAACTCTAAAAGTGTCTACACAAATTAAAACCTCGAAAAACGGGATTTCAGATACAGCGTTTTTGAGGCTATCTTTAATTTGTGGAAGAGAAGAAAAACCTAGATATTAAGTCCGCCGAACCTGTTACAACACAGACCCGACCAAAATTAAGTTTACTTAAACTCCGGAGGAATGTTTTACTAGATTGTAAGATTATTTACTAATTAGGAACAAAATTTGCGGCTGTCTTGGTCTCCGCGACACCTGCATTGCCACACGGTATACCTAACATATATGTACTACATTTCAACAATAAAGTATTAGCTAAATATATTGTTATCAGCAATTCGCAAGTTCTTTGGCAATCATACATCGAAAAACAGTTCAATTTAGTGTCAGACTTCTGATCTATAAAGAAACCAGCCAAAATATATCGGGCCGCGGACCTGATCATGAAAGGCAGAGGCGGCACGAATGGGAGGGAGAAGGATGGACGATCCTTTCAATGTTGTTGGTCAATCGGTAAAAAAAAATTAATTGGCGCGAAGCGCCGCGATTTCTAGTAAAACAGTCGATTTTTTCTCATCTCGCGTTAAGTTCTCACAACAAGAGCTGTAAGCTCATATGGCACTTGCATGGGTCAAGATGTTTTGATTGATCAAAAGTAAGTTTCGACTTTGCGGTTGAGATGCGCACTCTAAGGGAGCTGGGACTTCATTTGTAAGCAAAACCCTTGAGGCAAAACTGCTAATGGGCTGATGGGCATCACGAAAATGCATATATTGCTTAAAAGTATTTTTTTTACTTTGCGGTCAAGATTGGTACTTTAAGGAATAATCGGATTTGGGAAGTAGCAATTTCTAAGCAAATGTTGTTGAGTCTCCAATATTCCAGCGAAGTTTCATCGTCCTAGCACATCTGGAAGTACCTTAACGCGCGATCACCGGAATCCCAGACCCCCCCCCCCCCACCTCCAACTCCACCCACAATAACCGGAGCCAATCTGGTTCTGTAAATGATTAATCCAGAGCATCTGTTTGTCATTCCCACGAAGTTCGATCCAGATCACACCAGTCTAAGCGGGTCTCCTCCCCCCCCCCCTCAAGTGTCCGGATTCAGCAAATTATGTAAAAGATTTACATGGACCGGATGTTTGTTCTTCCCAGCAAGTTTCACTCCGATACCATCATTCTAACCGTTTCTCGAGATTTCCGGTCCACCCCTCCCCCGCGGTGCACGTAGCCAATCCGATTCAGCAAATGACTTACCTAGAGCATCTGTTTGTTCTTCCCACAAAGTTCCATCCCGATCCCTCCATTCTAAACGGGTCACGTATTTCCCCCCCCCCCATAAGTGTCCGGATCCAGTACAATGGTCTAAAGGACTTATCTAGAGCAGATGCTTGTTCTTCCCAGCAAGTTTCACTCCGATCCCTCCATTCTAACCGTTTCTTGAAATTTCCGGTCTCCCCCCCAAAAAAAAACACCCCTGGCTACCGAATCCGGTCAAGACTTTAAACGGGACATTTCAGATATATATTCTTTTCAGTTATGAAGTTTCATTACAATCCGATCATCCGTTCGAAAGTTACACACTTCTCAATTTCCCGGGTTCCCCTGCCCTCCACCCCCCTCCCCAAAATGGTCGGATCAGAAAACTGATTATTTCTAAGTTTGTTTGGTCGGGTCTCTGATATGCCTGCCAAGTTTCATGGTCCTAGCACAACTGGAAGTGCCCTAACTCGAAAAAGTGTGACAAAATGCCCTTCATTTTCAAGTTTCCAGCGCCCCCACTTCCCCGCATATGGTCGGATCGGGAAACTGATTATTTCCAGGTTAGTTTGGTCGGGTCCCTGATATTCCTGCCAAGTTTCATTGTCCTAGCTCATCTGGAAGTACCCTAACTTGAAAAAGTGTGACAAAATGCCCTTAATTTTCAAGTTTCCAGCGCCCCCACTTCCCCGCATATGGTCGGATCGGGAAACTGATTATTTCCAGGTTAGTTTGGTCGGGTCCCTGATATTCCTGCCAAGTTTCATTGTCCTAGCTCATCTGGAAGTACCCTAACTCGAAAAAGTGTGACAAAATGCCCTAAATTTTCAAGTTTCCAGCGCCCCAACTCCTTCGCATATGGTCGGATCGGGAAACTTATTATTTCCAGGTTACTTTGGTCAGGTCCCTGATATTCCTGCCAAGTTTCATTGTCTTAGCTCATCTGGAAGTACCCTATCTCGAAAAAGTGTGACAAAATGCCCTAAATTTTCAAGTTTCGAGCGCCCCCACTCCCCCGCATATGGTCGGATCGAGAAACTGATTATTTCCAGGTTAGTTTGGTCGGGTCCCTGATATGCCTGCCAAGTTTCATTGTCCTAGCACATCTGGAAGTACCGTAACTCGGATAAGTGGGACAAAAAACTCGGACCGACCGACAGACCGACAGACGGAATTGTGATCGGTATATGGCACTTGAGCCAGAGGCTGCAAGTGCCATAAAAACAGTTGATTTCGCGCCAAAACAGTCGATTCAGTCGTTCTCATCATGGACGAAAAATTTAACGCAAGGGCCAAGGAGCTTATTCCGATCCTTGCTTTGGATAACCGAAGAAACTGAGAACTGTCGCTCTCCAGCAGCTGCAGTTAATACAAGAAGGGATCCTTATATCTTTGCACATTTCCCCAGAACTCATGAAAAATAACTTCTGGCTTCGGATTTTTTTTTTACTAGAAACTGGGAACTTTTACCTTATTCAAATGAAATTTACTAGATGATACTAGATCCTCTAAATTTACAAGATCCTCCAAATTTACTAGATTATATTTTTTTTTACTAAATCTAGTAAAATTTTACTGCCGGTGGCAACACTGCAACACACTCCAAAAGACATGCCACTAGAGGTTTGTTGCAGACTTCCCGTTCCTGCTAAAGGCTAGAGTAGAGTCAATGTCGCTTAACTCTGAACGGTTCAAACCTACCAAGCACTAATGCACAGCTTGACAGCAAATTATAATTTAATAAGCTAGTCAGATTAGACCCGCACACTATTTTTTTTAACCTCTTTCCTTTTTTTTGCTCAGTTGCTCTTGCACGTTCAACGGCAAAATTACGGCGTCGGAAGTAGGCTATTGCAACTGTGTTTAGATACTACTGTTATCGCTCAAAATATTCCCGAAAGAAGAGATAGGACATCCAAAAATAAATAGCAGACGGAATTAAACAAATTTGAATTCATTATTTGTGTTAAAAAAGCGAAACACTTGTCTCTTAGCAAATTTTAATTTATACATCATTCGGACGGAACAGCAGACGGAATTAAACAAATTTGAATTCATTATTTGTGTTAAAAAAGCGAAACACTTGGCTCTTAGCAAATATTAATTTATACATCATTCCTATCTGAATCTTCTAGATCAGGAAGAACAAGCTCAAAGGTTCTCAGTGGATCCCAGTATTCATCCAGACTAAGATAGTTCCAGTCCTCACCAGATACTGTTATCATGTTATTTATCAAGTCAACCACTTAACCAGATCAATTTGATAATTCCTTTCTGTCTTTAATGTCCGGTTTTACGACGAGAACACCAGTGGTTACAGCAAAAAACTTGGAAGATATTCGGACCCAACATGTTTTTGGTTTTACCCCGTTTTACACCATGTTTTAAGTTTACCCGAAAATTGTGTTCTTTCTGAAATTTCCGGTTTACATCCAAACCCGATTGTACCATTTACACGATAATTATTTATTTATTTAATCTATCAAAACGGCCAGCTTGGGCCATACTAAACAACTTATAATAAATATTAACAACTAACAATGGAGGTGGGCAAAAATATAAAAACAATAATCTACCCAACATCAAATGCTGAATACAGCTCACGGTTCCATGCCATCAACACAGGTAACGATAGCCGCATGTTTGGGCCCGAGAGAATCACAAAGAGTGGATTGCTAGACCGAAGGATCCGGGTCTGAAGAGAGAAGATAGACCGACGCCTGAGTTCCCCAAAAGAAGGAAGACCCTCATCAACAAACATCCCGGAAGCGCTACAGTTCCAAGGTAGACCATGTCTCGGACCATGTACCCACCGGAATGAACTGTTGTAAAGAACCCGAAAGGTATTCTCGCATTTCACATATGTAGAGTGGGTTAGTAACAAACAATACAGTGGAGTACAGTAAGCCCTGAAAAGAAAAGTTTTAACTGTAGAATCACAACTAGAGAACTTTCTAATAAGGACATTAGCTCGGAAACACAGTGATCGGGATACCACTGAAACGTGGAGGTCGTCTCTAAGTGAACTGCAAAAAGTATATCCCAAATACTTAAAAGACTGTACAAACACAAGCGGGACTCCAGATAGGATAGCAGTAGGTATGTGCTTGAGAGACATGCCAGGTGGGATGAACGCCATACAAGCACATTACAGAGCAGTCTTCTTATATCTATAACGAGACATAAAGTTGAACAAAGACATTTGGTGGAACTGAGAACTTTCCTAGAATCCGGCCACCCGAGCTATTTCTTAGGAAAACGAAGTAGGAAGATCGACATGACACGATGACTACCGAATTTCCGGATGCCGTCGGTAGCATCAACTAAGCAGGAGAACGGAGCAGATGGACCGATTCAACATGGCAGCTTACCCCATTATAATGCTAGACCTAATGCTTATACGCTAGACCAAGCGATTATAAGAACTTGTACTTGTACTTGTACTAGGATCAGGACACAAGCTATGTAGCTCTCCCTGAGCCTACCAAAAATCCAGGTTTTGCCGGATTCCGGCTGAATATCGGTCTAGCATGAAAAGCAAGTACAGTTGATCCAGCGTGTTTCTTATACCTGTTTCGACACCCTTATCGACTTGCCAAATGGACGGTTTCGGCAGGATTCGGCGATCTACCTGTCTTTCAAAACTGAATTTATTATGTCTTCTTGCCCATACATCAGACCTTTAATCAACTTCATACAAAACTTTTAATGTTGACAAATTTTCCGGCTGTGGAGTTTGAGTGGATTTCGGATGAACTAACTTACTTGACTGACTGGCGAGAAAAAGGTTTCATATATTGATTCAACATGTCTCCTTACCCCTGAATCTCATTAGCTTTTAAACAACGTCTTTGTTCCACCCTTCACACTGAAACCCCATCCCTTACTCCACTACTATAGGGCAAATATTCTTTGAACCCAAGCTGACTTTGAAACATTTATTCAAACAATGTTTACAACGGGTATGTCAGCTAAGATTCTTCATCAGAGATATTTTGGCCCTTTTTGGCAAGGGTCCTCGTCAGGCTGTCAAACCTCTGGTTCAGCTTCGGGGAAGGAAACAAACCTGTAATGAGCCTGTAATGTTTGATTACAGGTTTGTTTCCTTCCCCGAAGTTGAACCAGAGGATTGACAGCCTGACGAGGACCCTTGCCAAAAAGGGCCAAAATATCGCCGATGAAGAATCATAGCTGACGTACCCATTGTAAACATTGTTTGAATAGATGTTCCTACGGCCCAAGCTGACTGCGAATCATATTTGACGGTGCAAAACGGATAAGTCAGACTTATGACTGACTTATCCATTTTGCACCGTCAAATATCATTGTTTGAATAAATACTATAGGGCATCTACAAACTTGCCCTGTACAGTAGCCTACTGTACTTTTACCCAACTCAACAAAGTCTGAACAAAATATCTCAACCCCCTTCGAAGTCACAGATCGAAGTCCCATTTTGCAATCCCAAAACCAAGGTAAGCTTATAGTCCAAGATTCAGAGAAGTGTTCGAAGTCACAAAGAAGCATCAACAAAATAATATAGGCTAGAGGCCTCACCATCACCCTCCTCGCATGTGCTGTTTCCTTGAGAATTCGCTGGATGATCCACAACATCGAACTAAAGCCTTCCAATTAAACTTATTCACTACTTAATAACACAGTAGTACACCTTTCAACTTCCAATTGTACCTTCGCGCCTTCAATTCACAGTTCACAGTAGTTCATAGTTCAAACTTCAAACGTTCAAATGCAAGTTTTAATACAACTGAACTTGTTGTTTCCGCCACTCCCGCCAGAGGCGACACTTTCCGGCTCAGCGTTCTAGAGATAGTAAAGTTTGAGACCTAGACGGTGCTTTCGACTTACCTTTTATTTTTTATATGCTGCCAAGCAGACCCTCAAATTGGAAACAGGTAGGGAATAGGAATAGGATATACAAATCCATTAAAAAAATGAACAGAGTATAGACATGAATCACAGTTCTCGGAATTTTATAATTTCAGTATGTTTTTGTAATTTCTTTCGAATGAGCGAGCGCAGCCTCTATATCTGTCTATAGCTCTATGATCTGTGCTGCCGTGGTGAGTCCAGTACCTTAGAGGTTAGCTTATTACCCAACAGATGGCAAATTGGAGAGCCGGGTACCTGGCGTGAAATCAAAGCATGGATCCTGCCTCGGAACAGGGATCCTGACTTAAAGAAGAAGGAGAAGCAACCACAAAGAAAAGTGGCTTGCAAACTGGTTTCTTTGGTTTTTAGGCTACAAGTTACAACCTTTTCTTGTGAAACTATTTAATTTAGTCTAAGAGAAATCTTCGTATTCCAGTCTGTCATTGTCTTTCCAAAAGGACGAAGTACTGAGGAAATAAAAACAGGGTGGTTCGAACGGCAGCACAAAGTTTTCCGTTTACTAAAAAAGCCGTATGTAAGTTCAAGTACCCCCTCCCCCAGCACATTATTATAGAAGGAAGAAGTAGCCAACTGAAGAAATATTAACAGGGTGGTTGGAAGCAGGGGTTTCACGTATGGGGGGAGGAGGGGAGGGATGCCTCCCAGGAGCGTCACGATCCCTTTACCTTTGGGGGGAGCGTCCAATTTGTGACGACGGACTCAAAAATTTGCCGACGAAACACGCCGTTGCCGCTTCAACAGCGTACATTTCCTGCCAGCACAGAATAGAACCGGTGTAAAACTAACTGTAACGGATCAATTTAAATTATTCCTTACTGCTTATCTAAATTCGTACATTTAAATTCACACATTCATTTCAGTTTTAGCTAGAAAACTAAGTTCAGTTCAGTTTAGTTTATTCATAAAAATAAAAACACCATTGACTCTTTGTGGCCCCACCATAAGGCCTAACACAAGGCCTGGCAATGGGCGGGGCTTATTCTTTATTCATATAGTCTAAAGGGAAACAAACCAAAGAAATCAAAAAAAGAAAAAGAAGGAGAAAAAAAGAAGAAGAAGAAGAAAATAAGAATGAAGACATAACAAACTGACAAGAAAAATCCACTAACGAACGATCTTCCATCAACAAAGCGCCCTTGTCCCCCCCCCACCCCCTACAAAAAAAGGAAGGAAAAAAGAAGAAAGGAAATTATATATTTTCTTCATATTTGTGCTCTCGATCTTTCCAAGGCTTTCGACAGTGTTGTACATAGTCAGGCTCTTTACTCTCTTTATAGTCATGGTATTAACCTTTCTGTTATTTTTCTTCTAAAGTTTTGGTATGGTAATTCCTATCTTCGGATTAAAACTAACGGTGCCCTTTCATCTTCTAATGTTTTTGTTCGTCGCGGCGTACGGCAGGGTGGAGTGTTATCTCCAAGTATTTTCAAATTTTGTATTTCTGGTATTCTTGAGAATATTTCTTCTATGTGTTTTGTTGGTTTGAGTGATATCTCCTACCTTGCTTATGCTGATGACATTCTTCTAATTAGCCGGTCTAAACTCAGTCTCTCGCAGGTGGTTCATAAAGTTTCTTCTTCTTTTACGAAAATCGGTCTATCGCTTAATGCTGATAAATGCGAGTATCTTTCTTTCAACGTTCCTTCCTCTACTAGACCTCTAAGCTCTCAAAATTTCTCTATCCTTCATGTAGATTCGATCCGGTGGTTGGGTATTACACTTACAAAAAATCTTAAAACTCTTCGGGAGCGCGCTGTCCGGGATGCTAGAGTGAAAATCCAGATTGGTTACTCTAAAATTGTAGCCAATCGAGGGAAATACAATCGTGTCGCCCTTGGTAAGCTTTACTCTACTTTCTCCGATCATTCTGTTCTTTACCTTTCTGGGCTTTACCCTATATTTAAGAAAAAAGATATTAGTAATATTCGATCTTCTTACTTCCGATTCTGTCAATTTCTTCTCTATCTTCCTCTGTGGTACAAGAATCGAAAGATAGTTAAAAAGTTTTATCTTCCGAATATTACTGAGAAGTTGACTGACCTACACAAAAAGCTCTCAGAAACAGCGTATCGACGTTTGTCGCCTCACCACGGTTTGATCCGTTTGTTTGATTAATGTTTTGTTGACTTTAGTTTTTGTTTTACGTCTTTTTCCGGTTTTTTTTTCCTTCTTCAAGTTTATACTCCACTATTAATCTTTTTGATGTAAGTGGGTAATAAATAAATATTATTATTATTATTATTATTATATTTTCGATAAGAAAAAGGACTTGGCCTGTGACTTGAAAGCTGAAAGGGTAGACGCAACCCTTACCTCCTAAGGTATTGAATTCCACACCCACGGAGCAAAGTGTTTTATTATGAAAGAAGCTCTAGTTGTTTTACGGGGGGCACTCGCCAACTGCCGTGCATTCCGAGTAGAATACTCGTGGAAATCCTGATTCTGCGAAAACAAATTCTGGAAAGATGAATTTAAATGATCATTAAAATACTTATAAGTGAAAACTGCAACTTGGTAGTCACTAATTGTGGAGACATCCATTATTTTATTAGATCTAAAACGTTCACTGTGATTCTTATTGGGGTCATGCGACGTGATTGCCGGATAGCACTGTTCTGTAGACTTTGAACTTTCTTGTAACAAGATACAAAATTGCTAGCCCACATGGAGCATCCATAAATTAAGTAAGGATGTAAAATAGCATAATATATCATTCGTAGAATTTTAGATGATGCACTATTTTTAACTCTCTTTATCACTTAAAGAGACCGAGAAAGTTTAGACGACAGAACATCGGCGTGCTCTTTCCATGACAAATTCTCATCTAGTAGAAAACCAAGGTATTTAATGGATTGCAGTCTTTTTATGACTGAAGTACCCACCATAACTTGACCAGGGCTTGTTAGGGATGAGGTTCTCGAGAATACCATATAGTTTGCTTTTAAAAAATTCAGGGTTAGTAGGTGAAAATCAGTGAAATTGGTAAATTCAGCTAGGGCTATTTTAAGCTTTTCGTATAGATCATTATAGATGGGACAGACAAAAAAAGAAGGGTGTCATCAGCAAATAAAAGAATACCAGCTTCTGATAGGAAATATTTAACCGTGTCAATAAAAATAATGAAAGTAATGGACCTAAAATCGAACCCTGTGGCACTCCGCAATGGATTGCACATTGTTCCGATGTGAAATTACCGTTCATGACTACTTGTTTCCTTCCAAATAAATATGACCGAAGCCAATCTAGTGCTTTACCCCCTATTCCAATAGACTGTAAAGAATTTAGTAGTTCATGGTGGTCAACAGTATCAAATGCGAATTTTTTGGAAACGCTGATGAGCAGAGCACCTTTTTGCGATCCCAAATAAAAGCAAGCTATCTGCGAAATCACAGATCTTTCCGCCAAAAGGGTAGTGGCCATCATAGTAAAATAGGCACATAGTCCAATAAAAGTTGTTCTGAATTTACTGCAAAAGAAGTAATTGCAAAGGAGCCCGATGAACCGACAAAACTTTAACTTTCGGTTTTCGTCCGACAAAACTTTGCAGTCATTTGATTTCTTGTGTGTAGAAAAATCTCGATTGGCCAACGAGACATAAACTTTCGGGATTAGCCCGACAAAAGTTTACGGAATTCGATTTATTACATGTAACAAAATCCCGACCTGCCGATGAGACTTAAACTTTCCGGGAGCGCCCAACAAATGTTTGCAGAATTTGATTTCTTAGTTACAAAAAAACCCAATCTGCCGGAAAGAATACCGTCGCCCGACAAAAGCATTCATAATTCGATTTATTCTGTGTTTTGCCCGACAAAACAGTAAAGAATTTTATTTCTTACGTGTAAACTGAAGCCGATGTGCCGAGGAAACTTAGAAATTACGTGTAAAAATAACCTGATGTGTCTACGAGACTTGAACTTCGCGGGTGCGCTCGACAAATGCTTGCAGACTTTGATTTCTCACGTATAAGGAACCCGATGTGCCGACGAGTCCAATTTTATTTCTTGTGCATTTCATATGTATGGAAAGAACCCGATGTGCCGACGAGAATAGCGAGTTCCGACAAAAGCATACAGAAATCGATTTCTTCTGTGTTTTGCCCGACAAATGTTTGCAGAATTTGATTTCTTGCGTGTAAAATGGACCCGATGTGCCGAGTCGACCGACGCCCGACAAAAGCATACAAAATTTAATTTCTTCTGTGTTTGCCGGCGCTCCGCGCCGCGAAATTAGTGAACTTTCGCCGAGCTACGCCCGACTATAGTGCGACTACCCCCCCCCCATAGTGACGTCCCTGCCCCCCCCCCCCCCTCAATGTGATCGGCCAGTCGGTAAAAATTAATTGAATAGGCGAGAAGCTCAGCTGTTTTCTTACAATTAGTTGATTTTTTCACGATAACTGTCGGTTTTTGGGATCCCAAAACGTAAGTGGAGGGATACCTATGACATCGCAAAAATTGTCCGTCTATCCGTCTGTCAGCACGATAACTCTCGAAGGGAATGAGATAATTTGGTGAAACTTGGTGTGAGTATTCTTTGGGTCAAGGGTAAGGCCAAGTTCGTAGATAGGCTATGTAGCCCTCCATTAAGGGGTGAGGGATGGGGTTCAAATTAAGGGGTAAACAATATATTTTTAAACAGCTAATGTGATAGTCGATTATGGAGCAAGAAGACACGCCGAGCACGATGGTGAAAATTATTTTCTCGCCGGATAAGTAGTTCGTCTGGAATCTGGCAAAAACCGGAAAGTTGGCTAGAATTAAAAGTTTTATTTGAAGTTGATTAGATGTTCGATTATGGGGTAAGAAGACATGCTGAACACGATGATGAAAACCGTTTTCTCGTCGGACAACTAGTTCGCCCGGAATCCGGCCAAACCGGAAAATTTGTTAAAGTTTTATTCCTTTTTTTTGAAGTTGAGTTTTATTTGAAGTTGATTAGATGACAGATTAAGGGCTAAGAAAAGACGCGGAGTCTGTTTATGACAATCATTTTTTACCCGGACATAAATTCGTCCGGAATCCGGTTGAGACCGGAAACTTTTTATAAGTTTAAGTTTTATTTGAAGTTGATTAGATGTTCTTTATAAGGATAAGGAGATACGGCGAATTCGTTTCTGAACTGTTCTTTTTTTGCTGGACAAGTAGTTCGCTCGGAATTCGGCCGAAACCGGAAATTTGGCAGAAGTAAAGCTGCTTTCATAGTGACGCGTTTGCCTTTTACACTGAGCTACGCAAGCCTTGCGTTGCGCTTGCGACGACGCAACGCGGAGCTTGCGCTTAAAAAATTGACGCAACACAAGAATAGAACTGAGCTCTATTTTTACGTCTCGTCCGACGCGTACGCATCAAATTTTTCCATTTATTTTTCGCTGAAATGGAAGTTTTTGAAGAAAAACTAGTTCAAGAGAGACCTGGACTATATGTTAAAAGGGTCCCTGACTGTCACACCAAGACTTTCATTAATAATACATGGTTATCAATTTGTGAAATCATCAACAAGGAGTTTAGCAAGAGCATGACTGGTTAGTTGATCCTACTTTGTATCACATTACATTTCATTGGACCTTGTCTCCTTCAAGTAGCAAATAGTAATACTAACAAATTACCTATAAACATTCTACAAACTGTCTGAATTTGCCTATACGCTCCATGTCCAGTCCAGGCATCATTTTAAGTCTTCATCAAACTAGCCATTTTCTGAAAACGCAACGCACAAGCCTTCACGGTGTGAAAGGTCCGACGCAAGACAGACGCAACGCTGACTCTACGCAAGCACAAAACAAGCGTCTTGCGTTCTCAGTGTGAAAGCCGCATAAAGCAGGAAGTTTCGGTCAGTACCGTCAAAATAGATATGGCTTATAGAGGTATATCGGAACTTGGTTTTCTCAGATGATTAGCGTGGCGAAGGCTGGATCTGGTGAAGACAAGACCCAATAGTCTGGATCAAATATCAGAGTTTTGGGATCCCATCGAAACCTTAGGTCTTGTTCTGCAAAAACAGTCGAAAAATGACCAGCCAGTCGGTAAATACCCTCCCAAATATTTTGGCTTGTAACGCCTCTGCACTGTCAGAAGTTTCATAACAGATTGCGCATAACACTTTCAAGAATAACACCTTTTCACTTAGAAATAAAGTGTTATGACCAATTAAGTTTACAGTATTTCGTGCCTAGATCTCCAACAACACCTTCAATTGGTAAAAATACTAACGGGAACGAAAGAAACATAACATGTAACATCCCAAAGTGTTATCTGTTGAAACCGCGCATCCTGCTGTTGTCGTTATGTAACTTCTGACAGTGTAGTATTTTTGGGATCCCAAAACGTAAGTGGAGGGATACCTATGACATCGCAAAAGTTGTCCGTCCGTCTGTAAGCACGACAACTCTAGAAGGGAATGAGATATTTTGATGAAACTTGGTGTGAGAATTCGTTGGGTCGGCGGACCAGTCGAGTTCGTAAATGGGCTTTGTAGCACTACATTTAGGGGTGGGGGAGGGGGTTCAAATTAAGGGGCAACAAATATTTTGAAACAATATTTGAACACATGCTGAACACGATGGTGAAAACCATTTGTAATCGGACAAGTAGTTCGCCCGGAATCCGGCCAAAACCGGAAAGTTTGTTAAAAGTAAAAGTTTTATTTGAAGTTGATTAGATGTTCGATTTAGAGGTAGGAAGACATGCTGAAGACGATGGTGAAAACCATTTTCTCGACGGACAAGTAGTTCGCCCGGAATCCGGCCCAAACCGGAAAGTTTGTTAAAATTAAAAGTTCTATTTGGAGTTGATCAGATGTCCGATTTAGGGCAAGAAGACAAGTTGAACTTTTATGTGAAAAAAATTTTCTACCCGGACATGTAGTTCGCCCGGAATCCGGCCAAAACCGGAAAATTGTTAGAAGTTAAAGTTTTATTTCTAGCGGATTAGATAACCGATTTAGGTGTAAGAAGAGACGCTGAATCCGTGTGTGACAATCATATTTTACCCGGACATATAGTTCGACCGGAATCCGGCTGGAGTCGGAAAAATTTGTTATAAGTTAAATTTTTATTTGAAGTTGATTAGATGTTCATTATTGGGGAAAGAAGATACCCTGAGTTCGTTTTTGAGCTTTCTTTTTTCGCCGGACAAGTAGTTCTAGAGTTCGGCCGAAACCGGGAAATTGGCAGAAGTGGCAGGAACTTTTCGTCAAAACAAATATGACTTATACGGGTAAACACACATGCTGAATCCATATCTGAACTTGGTTTTCTCAGATGATTAGCTATTTCGCCTTAATCTGTTTCTGAATTTTAATTGTAAGAATGTTCAAGGATTCTAGCGATGACTGGATCTGGCTAAGACAAGACCCAGTTGTCTGGATCAGATATTGAATTTTTGGGATCCCATCGAAAACTTTGGTCTTGTTACCTATTGAAGGTGTTGTTTGAGATCTGGGCACGAAATAGTATAAACTTAATTGGTCATAGCACTTTTTTTCTAAGTGAAAAGGTGTTATTCTTGAAAGTGTTATGCGCAATCTGTTATGAAACTTCTGACAGTGTGGTGAGACAGAAGCTGGCTAGAAGATCAGTGACTCCGCTGAAGGCAAATTCGCCTAAGCAGTTCACATCCCCATGTCACGGGATTGGATTATATTATATGATCTTTTTGAGGCTTGTCATCTTGCAAAAAACTGATGCAAGGTCGAGCTACCCATCTTCCCCCTCTGCCCCCGTGAAAACTGGGGAAAAGTTCACTGAAAAGGCTGAAATGTCAATGTGCACTAATGAACCACTAACCTATTCAAATGTGATCGAAATCCCAATGACAATATTCGGCTATTACAGAATAAACATTTTTTTTTAACCATCTTAAAATATCTTAAACCAAATTGACAAACAGGAAGTTCCCCCAACATTTTTTTTTTTAACAGGTCTTCGATTTTCTTCACTGGCCATTTTATAGCACAAACAAAAAAAATTTGTGTGAAATATAAACTGAACTTGCATTTGGTCGTGTAAGAAGCCATACATTTTCTCATCGTCACTAGAAGAAGCTCGTTGTGAAAGATCAATAATACCTCAACACTCGAGTCAACCCAGTTGCAAGATAGGCTACATGGCTTTTCAGATAAACTTTGAAGACAAAATCAGAGATAGCAGGTCTTAGGCGGACGAGAGTCTGTCCCTTGCGCAATTGCACCGCCTTTTGCCCATGACCTACGTTTCTGCCTTAGCCATTTTTCTGCTTGCCATCTAGGAAGAAGACCTGTTAGGCCCGATTAATCCTTTTTCTTCTTTGCTACTTCGTACTGTAGGCTCATTTATATTTTTTTCTTTTTCGCCATTGAATTATTTCCCTTTTATTGTCCAAAAGCAACTTCATCGTTATCATCATCAAAGTTCCTTCGATTGAAAAGGTTCTCGCAACGGTCCTGGACCATTTGGGAGATGGGCGGGGCGGGTCTGGACAGGCTTGAGATGGAAATCAGAAAAATACCGATTCCCCACCGATTTGTCAGCATAACTGCTTGGTCATGGTACAATCTGATCACAATCTAAAGTCCGATGTTCCAAAACAGAGCGGGAAAAGAACGACTAGTTCACCACAAACAAACGGCTTTGTTTGGATTGTTAGGGACCTGGGGACTTCCCAAACAGACATGGAGCCTTTCCTTTAAAGTAGAACTGAAACCTCATACTATTCCATTATTTTCCTTCATAATATGATATCCCAGTTGTCATTCGGGAGGCTGAACACATTGGGTCATTTAAAGTAAAACTTTAAAACACTTATTGGGAGAGGGGAGTTAATTTTCTTTTTTTCTCTTTTTTCTTAGATTTTTTTTTCTCTTTTTAGATTTTGGTATTAAAGGTTAATTGAGAGAGAGTATTCTTGTCCTTTTTTTTATGAAATTTGATATAGGTTGAGAATCAGAGGATTGCAGTCGTCCATCATCAGGCTTTTTTAGCCTTCCCCGGGCGGTTGCGTGTTTTTATAGATGTGTTGCGAGAGCAACACTTTGGTTTTGTCCTGTTTTTTTTTTTTTTTTTTTTTTTCTATGACTCCGATTTCATTTTATTCCTAGGAACTGGTAAGGGTCTAACCTGTGCGGTTTTTACGGAAAATGTGGACCTTAGGCCGGATTGATGAATATGACATTACATTTTGGAAAGCTCCGTAGAACTCTTGCCTGGGGCCAATAAGGATGGTTTTTGCTTGTCCTCGAGCCAGAGCCTACGGTGTGCGAAGTGAAGTGGAGTTATATAGCCCATGTCAGAGAGGACTATCTGAAGTTGTGTAGCGAACCTTTCGTTTCATCAAACCATGTTTCTGCTTTCGAGTGGAAAGCTCCGTTCTAGCACGCAAGCAGGCAGGCACCAGTTTCAAATTGAAGATGGACTAAAATCTAGAAGTGTTAAATATATGCGGCAGTTACCCGGCCCCACAGCCAACATATCTTCTTTGAGTGATAAATAGAAAATCTACAGAAACAAAAAAGTATCATTTTCCCACGGGCCCGAAAGTGCTGCCATCTATTGTTTCTATCCATGTCTGTTCGCGATTTCAGCTGAGTTTATCATTCCATTTCTTACACTTGGGAGTGAGGAAGAGAAGTGAGATCAGATGGGCCTCTTAAACTTTAAAAGTTCTCTCACTGCTAAAGAAATTAGAGCTTACCCTTTGCTCCTTTCTAAGTGGTGATATTAGAAAGTTGGCCTACGGCAAAAAAGTCAACTTTTGAACTAATACAGATAGTTTGTTTTTTTTCAGCGGCAGTCGATAGATATTGGTGAGCTGATCAAAGTATATGTCATCCATTTTTTGGTACAAAAATTCCTTCATGAGATATAACAGTTTAGTTATAAAAGTTTAAGAGGGGTTGACAACTTCCGTAGTAAGGTACACACTGAAACCAAAATTAGACCGATCCCAATTGTGAGACATGTAGGGGACTTGTAAGCAACAGTCGGCTGTTAGACCATAATCATCTTCAGTGATGAGGGGTTTGCAGCTTTTGCTAGTTGGTGTACCTATTATTTGTTTCTGGTGTATTCGATGGTAAGAACAATTTGGTTCCCAATTGTAAGATAGGAAAGGGACTTGTAAGTAATAATCACCTGTTACCATCTTCAGCGATGAGGGGTTTGCAACTTTTGCTAGCTGGTGTAGCCTACTCACTATTTGTTTCCGGTGAACTTGATGTCTATCATGGGAGAGGGACTTGTAAGTACGAATCGGTTCACGAGCGGCTAGAAATTTGTGCAAATTGGTGCACATCGTATTCGATTTCTATAAATCTAACGGTAAGAAAGTTTGTATCGATGGTCTACCGCTGTAAACTAGGATTAACTATTTACGCAACGGGTACAAACATAATTTAAAACAATGAGGTAGTTTCGTAATAATTAATAGTGTCATCTATGGTATTTTAATCCTGAAAAGTTACGCATAGCTTTATGATACCAACTAGATTATATAAGACATTGTCCCAAGTTTTCATCCGTCACGATGTCTACGATTGAAAACGGAAAAGTTCAACTGACTGCAAAGTCAGTTTAGTCCGTTCTTCCGATGTTCTTTTGTTGTTGTTTTACAACGCTGAGGAATAGCCTTCGATCATGTGATTACTGATTGTGTTCTTCTTAGAACATAACGTTTTGTAAGCTTTGATAAGTTGACAACTTCAGCATTTAACCGACAGCAAAGAAACAAAACCAAAGTGTTGCTCTCGCAACACTTTAGTCGGCGAAGCCGCACAAAGGTTGCCGCAACACTTCACGTTGCCCAGGCAACGTAGGTCTAGTTTATTTTGTATTTAGTAGTAAATAAAGCAAGTCAAGTCAAGTCAATAACAAGCGCTATCGCTAGTCCGCCTATGCTCGATTTTCCTTTCACAGTTCTGTTCATGCTTTTGCTCTCTATCCAAATCTGATCTTCCTCTCTGATAGATGCCCGCCTTTCTATGATTTGTGATTGGTTCAGTCAGACTGTAAGAATAAATCGCAGACAATAGTTACGTTTTTGCAGATACCGTGGTATCTGAATCTGCATTTCTTCGTTTCCGCAGTTACGATGGTACCGATCTTACCGTACCGTATCGGGGTGACTTTTTCAGATACCACGGTCATTTACTTTGGTCGGGACCTTAAATATTAGTCAGGGCGCCAGATTCTTTATTAAGAACCCACCCTTGCCGGTAGGTACACAAATATTGAAGACCGATTCTGGCAATGCTTCCACTTTACAGAGTTTATCCTGAAATTCAGGATCTTTTTCATCCCGGCAGGATTTTTGAGAATCCAGGATTTAGCCGGATTTCCGAACTTTTTCAGGATTCCCCTAGCAGTAAGCAGTACTGCAGTAAGAATTAGGGATTTTGTTTCCACAAAATTTTGCCACGCCGCATTTTGTAGTATTATATTCCCTATTAGAAGAAGGCTGCGTTATTTAGTTGGCGTTGACTACTTCGAATTTTTGAGGGTTTGAACCATACTGAAAGCTAGAATCTAATTTAACTTTTGCCAGAAAAAGGCGTAGCCTATTTAAAAATGTGTCTTGGGTGCGTCGATGCCCTGTGCTTTTCGTCGGTACATTTTCAAGTCCCGTCTAGTGACGTCCTGTTTAATGGTAGTCTTGGTAACGACATAATTAATAAATTAATATAGTTGTTTAATATTAAGTTAGTATTCTTCGGCATGTCCAAACCCTCCAGTTGTAGTCTTAACGACCATGTTTTCAACTAGTATGTAAATGTTTTTTTGTTTTTTTTTTCGGTAGGATTTTTGGCAGCATTTTTGGAGTTTCCGAGCAGGATTTTTGGGGTTCACGGTAGGATTTTCGAAGAGCAGCAAGTGGAAGCACTGGATTCTGTGGTAACCAACCCCGCCGAAACAAATATAGTAGGGTGCATTTCCGCCGCTGGGTCGTTTCCGAGATAGAAGCTAAAAACATCAATTTTAGCCTAAATTTTCGTGCAGGGACAGACTGGGGCTTAGACAGACTGAGAGTCTGAGACGGCTCTCCGGCAGTCTTGTCAATCGACCCGACACCGCTTCGCCGTGCCGGCTCGGGTAAACACGATATTTCCACGGTATCCTCGAGGGTATCCTAGAGCAGTGGTTCCCAACCTTTTCCGTATCGCGTACCCCTAATTAAGGTTCAAAGAGGTTGCGTACCCCTTTTTGAAGAGTCTTTGTTCTACTATTTTACAAGATCTGTCAAGATCAGGACGCCAAAAAGACGTCATTTATTGGCATAAATGGTAAGCAATTAATGTGTAAAAGTATATGCCAATAAATGGAATACTTGAGGCTGCAAGGTTGTCAATTTCATTCTCGTCCGTAAACTGGTCAAGGGTCAGAAAGACACTTGCGCTGTTTCTTTGAAACTTCGTAAGCCAAAACTCTGAGTTCTTGACGAAAGCCGATATTTTCGAATTCAGAGACTTGGGACCTTCGCGTACCCCTTACGAGGGTCTCACGTACCCCTTTGGGTACGCGTACCCCCAGTTGGGAACCACTGTCCTAGAGCCAAAATGAGTTAAAATTTGCGGTGTGCTGGAATGACGCGATTTTTTTTTGTTTTCGGGGGGGGGGGGGCGGGTATTTGTAAGTTTGTAAATGAATCTGACTTCTCTGAAGCGGAATATAGCGTTTCTGAAGCCACATGTGTGGATTCCTTCAAGCGAAATACTGTAAAGTTTGCCGCAAATGCTGGAAAACAAGTGCTAGCTAGCTCGTTGCGGAACCCAGCGTTGTCTTTTGGTCCAAGCTTTCAACTTCAACATTCATAGTCATACGGTTCAGAAGCTAACGGTTCATTAACCTACATTTCCGATGTAGGTTATTTTCAATGTAGGTTAGTGTATAGGTAGTCGTAGTGGATCCCCAGCAAGCTTCAGTGGGTCGTGTTTCTTGCCTTATATTCATGTTACGGTATGTAGTTTGTGTAGTATGAATAAATGAATGAATGAAGAACAGCAATTCTTTGGTGAAAACTATCTGATACGGCTGTGATCCAATCTATTTTCTTCTGTTATTCTTATAGTGTCGAATGGACCAACGTCCCTATTCGAAACGTCCCCGAGACAAAACGTCCCCATGACAGAACATCCCCATGACAAAACATCCCCTGGCGAAACGCCCCCATGGCGAAACGTCCCCGGCTATAGATTTTTTTTCCGCTGAAGGATAGCTCGGCCTATGAGATTACTGATTGCGTCATCAGTTCAGACAAAAAATGTTCTTGGAATATAAACTTTAGAAAACCACGATGGATTGACTACTTCAGCATTTACCGATTGTCAAGAAACAAACCAAAGTGTTGCTCCCGCTGTAGCCATTTCTTAAAGAAAGCGCAAAGATGTAGTATTTTGTAAGTTTTCCTTTTATCTTTTATTAAATTTTTTTTTGTATGTTAGTTTACGCTGCGATATAACTCATTGATCTCGCTTTTGTTCGATATTTAATTTGGTGATATTCATTATCAAAGGAACAAATCCGTCTAACCTAGATTTACTATGTCTCTCTATCTTACTAATCGTTCCAACCGCTTTCGTTTCCTCGCTTCCCATGTCATTTTTATCTAGCATGACGGCACTACGCTTATTTTTATATTTTCCTTGCTTGACTCTCTTTGAGCCACAGCGGGCTTCCCGTTTCTCTGAGGAGCTTATTGCTGCTCCTCAGACTGTGCGTGTTGCATCAAACAAACTAGAACTGATCAGTTACGAGTCAATTGCATGGCATATTACACTCAGTGGCGAAACTAGGGGGGGGGGGGTCGTGGGGCAGCTGCCACAACGCTTTTATCACATCGTTTCTGATACCGACAAAAACTCTGTCGGTAAAACAGGAAACTTCCTGTTGGGAAACAGGGAGCGTTTGTCGGTACGGCACGCTTTAGCATTCCGTTTATGATACCGACACAATCTCTGTCGGTAAGCCAGGAAACTTCTTGTTGGAAAATTGGCAGTGTTTCTCGGTGCGGAGACAGTGCGTAGATTCGGTTTTCGGTACCGATTAAAGCTCTGACAACACTTTCCTCATTTCGTTTCTGATAAAGACAAAAACTCTGTCGGTAAATCATGAAACTGTAAGGAAATCGGCAACGTCTGGAGGTGAACGGATTCCGTTTTCAATACCGACAAGAGCTCTTTACGTAAATCAGGAAACTTCTTGTTTGGAAATCGACAGCGTTTGTCGGTGCGGAGACGATACAGGGATTCCAGTGCTCTGATAAGTGCTCTGATAAAAACACTTTCCTAATACCGTTTCTGTTACCGACATTCGCTCTGTCGGTAATCAGGAAGCTTCTTGTCTGGAAATCAGAATTTTTTGTCGGTGCGGAGGTGATACCGACAAAAGCCTTGTCAAGAAATCAAGCCGACGATCGGATCGAGATCCTGATATCTGTTGTTTTTCATTTTCATCAGTGACTGGGAAAAGTCTTGTCGGTAAAATGAGAACTCTCTTTTTCGGTCTGTTTACATCTGGACTGGATAAAAATCTTGTCGTTAAATTCAGTATTTTTGAACTATTCGTCAGTGCGAGACTTTTTGATGTGGTGACTGGAATATTCTCGTCGGTAAATCCGAAAATGTACAAACCAAACACTTCTTCGTTCCTTTCTGTTCGTTGACGGTAAACCAACCACACCGGCAAACCTGTTTCCTCTTGTTGTTCTTGAGTGATTTCTCTGTTCCCCCCCCATAAAATGCCCTTTTGGGTTGATCTGGCTGTTTACCATTCCGGGAAATAGTTCACATTATTCATTGACTTATGAGTTTCAAGTTCCCGTCAGTGATACCCCCACCAACTCGGCCCACCGAGGTTGGATCAGGCAAGGATATCTGAATAACACAATTAAGTCACATGGGCGCAGTATTGCCAACTTTATCTCAGTCGTTCAACAGATTTGGTCCTTAAGCGTTTAAGAAAATGTCCAGGACCCACCTCTAATCCCCCCACAGCACGACCATAATGACAAGAAGAGGTTCGGACACATAAATGGCACATATTTGGCATCTGCGTCACTCGAATAGAGCATTTCCGATAAATTTCCAGTGGGCCTACCGGTCCGTTACCCCTCAGCCCCACCTTCACCCAACGGACGTCAGATCCGGCTTGGGCCTCAAATTACTTGTCTAGGTCCCATGAGTTTTGTACCTTTCAAGTTTTATCCCCAATCACTGGTATCCGTTCGGCCCCTACTCGTACTACGATATTTCTGAGATCTCCTTGCAACACTGTTCTCTGTTCAACATCAACAACTCTGTTCAACATCTGCTCCCATCAGCCATCAAGTTTCCATAAAACTGGATTGCCCGTTCACTTCACCTGTACTTTGATGCAACGCATCCTCATGCCAGATTTCAACAAAATTTCTCAACCCTTTTGAGAGTTATCATGGTAACAGACGGACAGACAAACTTTACGAACTCTTAGATTCTGTTTTGGACCCCCAAAAACCGCTTAGTTTACAAGCGAGAAAGACAGCCGCGTAAATCTTCAAGCAGTGAAGTAATCTGTTGCGGTGTCTATCCCTACTTTTCTGATTTGCAAGACTTCTGACTGCATAGTATGTTCCTGTTTCTATGTGATAACCATTGGTGCCAGGAAGTTAATGGCGAATTCATTAATTTCATTAGAAAACCATCTCAATTGATATGTTGCAACTTATTATTACAACGGTTGTAAGATCCTTCACGGGGAACGTGCGCCGTTGCGCCTTTTGTCGGTAAATCGTTAAATCTTGTCGGTAAAATCTGGGCTTGCCCCCCCACGAAAATGGGCTAGTTTCGCCACTGATTACACTACATATTTTAACTGAAAACAATACACTTATGAAGCAACCGGTCCTATGTCCGATCTTTCCTGCTTATAAGGAATGTTCCCACATCTGTAATGCACACTCCGAAGTTGTTTTACCTGGATCATGCACCTTAAGATCGAGGCGAACTTAAAAATCTATGCTTGGGGACGTTTTGTCATGGGGACGTTTTGACACGGGGACGTTTTGTCACGGGGACGTTTTGTCATGGGGACGTTTTGTCACGGGGACGTTTTGTCACGGGGACGTTTCGCCAGGGGACGTTTTGTCATGGGGACGTTTCGTCGGTAAGCCGCACGGCCAAAGTAACAAGACCAAAGTTTTCGATGGGATCCCAAAAATTCAATATCTGATCCAGACAACTGGGTCTTGTCTTAGCCAGATCCAGTCATCGCCAGAATCCTTGAACATTCTTACAATTAAAATTCAGAAACAGGTTAAGGCCAAATAGCTAATCATCTGAGAAAACCAAGTTCAGATATGGATTCAGCATGTGTGTTTACCCGTATAAGTCATATCTGTTTTGACGAAAAGTTCCTGCCACTTCTGCCAATTTCCCGGTTTCGGCCGAACTCTAGAACTTCTTGTCCGTCGAAAAAAGAAAGCTCAAAAACAACCTCAGGGTATCTTCTTTCCCCAATAATAAACATCTAATCAACTTCAAATTAAAATTTAACTTATATCAAATTTCCGACTCCAGCCGGATTCCGGTCGAACTATATGTCCAGGTAAAATATGATTGTCACACACGGATTCAGCGTCTTTTCTTACCCCTAAATCGGTTATCTAATCAGCTAGAAATAAAACTTTAACTTCTAACAATTTTCCGGTTTTGGCCGGATTCCGGGCGAACTACATGTCCGGGAAGAAAATTGTTTTCACATAAAAGTTCAGCATGTCTTCTTGCCCTAAATCGGACATCTGATCAACTCCAAATAAAACTTTTAATTTTAACAAACTTTCCGGTTTGGGCCGGATTCCGGGCGAACTACTTGTCCGTCGAGAAAATGGTTTTCCCCATCGTCTTCAGCATGCCTTCCTTCCTCTAAATCGAGCATCTAATCAACTTCAAATAAAACTTTTACTTTTAACAAACTTTCCGGTTTTGGCCGGATTCCGGGCGAACTACTCGATTACAAAATGGTTTTCACCATCGTGTTCAGCATGTCTTCTTACCCCATAATCGACTATCACATTAGCTGTTTCAAAATATTTTGTTTGCCCCTTAATTTGAACCCCCTCCCCCACCCCTAAATGTAGGGCTACAAAGCCAATTTACAAACTCGACTGGTCCGCCGACCCAAAGAATCCTCACACCAAGTTTCATCAAATTATCTCATTCCCTTCGAGAGTTATCGTGCTTACAGACGGACGGACGGACGGACAGACGGACAGACGGACGGACAACTTTTGCGATGTCATAGGTATCCCTCCACTTACGTTTTGGGATCCCAAAACTTGCATATTTTGTACGAAGTGGATAATATGCTGACAGTATGCTGATTTACAGTGCACCTGTAAAAGCTCCTTACCAAGGCTTTCAAGCAGGTGTCCCTTATCGCACCTGAGGTCCATTTATCATTTCAACCTGTTTTTAACTAATTATTTTTCTATCGCAAGCACGAACCACAGTAACTGAATTCTAACTGTTTCAAAATACCCCATCAGTCTCCAGTGAACTGTGTTACAAGACATAAAATAGATCTGACGCAACTGGGACACCATGTATAAGTTCAGTGAAAACTAGCCTAGCCTAGCGTTGAGACAGTCTTTAGCAGATTTTTGGAAAACCCAGTCTAGTACACTAGCTTTTTCCGTCACGGCGCTCAAACGTCTAGCACCATGCCTGAGTGCTAGGCGTTTGAGAACTGTACCTTGAAATTCATGAATGGTGCATGGATTTCAGCATACAGTGCACACATAAAAAAGCACAATTTCTATCGTCACACACTAAATACCGGCATGATATACTCAGGCATGGTGCTAGACGTTTGAGCACCGTGACTGAAAAAGGCTAGTGTATTAGACTGGGAAAACCTAACTATTTAACTTAGCCTGGGACAAGTGGCCCTTCTGATAACAGTCACAATAATGATGAGCCTGGGACAAGTGGCCCTTCTGATAGCAGTCACAATAATGACATACCTCCCTTTCTGCATTCTCTACCATTGTGAATCTTGATCTCCACAGTCCAGTCCAAAGAATTTTGTTCCCTTTTATTCCTTCTAAACCATGCATCCGCTATACACCCTTCCACCTGCACTTATAAATGCAAACATTGCAAACTGAGGAGACTTTCACGATGTTCTTGCTCCCTATTGGTTGATCCGAGCGGGATAACAGGGTTCAAACGACTTCAAACTTGCCCGCTAGGTAGCACGGCCGTATCCGAGTAGGCGATATGAACCTCTTGGCTCATCGTGACATCGCTGCACTTCGAAAGTACTGGGTATAGTAAGAATTATATACAAATATTCCTGTGATACCGGATAAACAAATATTGACGATTCTAGCCTAAGGAGAGAGTCACAAAACGCTTTTAAATAAATAAAAAATGGCGAAAATTCGAATATCACAGATCAAAAGGGCACCGAAAATGCATCAGCTTCTGATCAACTTGTTTATAAAAACTGGTTCTTGTTTCTAAGAACTGGAGGACATGGCTTGTTTTTCATTGACACATAAACTATGTCTGGATAAGATCGAAGGGCTACTCACTTCCAAAATGGCTGTACAGTAAGTGCCCAGCCGGAACCCACGGAGGCTGTACAGTGGTGCCCACCAAGTGAGTAACCCCTGCGATAAGATTTCCAGTTAAGGGGGAACGCCACCTAAACTCGTTAACAGCAGGTATAATACACGCTTTTCCCAAGTTAAAAGAAATGGTTCAAGTTTGTGAGACCAGCACGACGGTGGGAGCAACATTCTAAGATATCCATTTTGTATTACTTTTTAAGGGCTACAAAAAGAACGAGCAGTTTTTAAAGCCGACACGTCGTCAGGTAGGGTAGAAATAAGAAAAAGTTTCTCTTTTCCGCCACGAGTTTATAAAAGACTTGGTTGGACTGTATCGGGGTGCATTTAGAATCTACCGGTAGCTAACATGGTAAGGTATAAAATAAACGGAAGAGATTTTTGTTACAGTCCCGTCCAAACGTCACATTTTCCCAAAACGTTTTTCCTAGCATGGATTGTTGTCATGAGTATGATCCAGACTACTAAACCTGTTAGGGGAAAACAAAGGCTCTCAGCAGGAGGTGAAGAGGAAGATTAACGACATTCATTTGATTTTTCAATGTGTTTGACCCAATTGCATGAAGAAATTCAAACATGTGACGAAATTCCAGAAAGACTAAAGGATGGTTGAATGGATTTCATTTAGAGCAATTACGGTCAGGGTTGCCACCAAGTCAAAAATAAAATCCCCAAATTTGGAGGGAAAAAATCCCGGAATGGGGTCAAAAATCTCCATTTCTGTTGTTTGTACTTTCTGACGTTTCTCGCATTTGTAGGGCACAAACTAGCAAGACCAGAGCTTTAACAGACTGCTACACTGGCAAGTACCTGAAGCGCATTTCTTGCATGAAAGTCGGTCTATCTTGCATTTCATACATTTGAGGCGCGTTTTACTTGGCTGCTTCGTCGCAAGTGTCAATAATACTGTTTCACCTGCCCAGTGGACAATGTTTGACGTCATCATTTTGCTGTTTTATTATTATCAGTGGGTACTTTCGTCCGCTATAGCAGGCAGTAGGGCATCCACCGAAACATGTAGGATGCGATCGTAGATAATAAGAGCATAGCTTTCGATGGGACACCAAACGGGAATACTTCCTGATAAAGACAATAGGGTCCGACAGATTTCCAAAACCCGTAAAGGTCTAATGGATTCCTGACCGACTCCTTTCGAGATACGTTAATTAAAAGAATATTTGATAAATTATTTGGTTCATCCGTAAACTTCCCCAGACTACTCTAGCCAGACTGTCCATCGTATGTCTCTCATTGTGTCTTTTTCCAGTTTATCAACCTTCCAATCAGGTTTACTGATAACTTCTTATGTGTTTTTATGCCCCTTCTCCCTAACTAGGGTAAACTACTGATCCACTGAGAAAATAAGAACAGATACGGATTCAGCAAGCATTCTTACCGCTAAACAAAATCTGATAGACTTGAGAATGATCCTTCTTTTCAACCAAATCTTGTTTTATTGCCGGATTCCAGACGGATTTCTTGCCAGGGAGAAAACAAACTTCAGATACGGATTTGGCATGTATTTTTACCCCGATAATGAATCTTTAATTGACCTCAGAAAAAAACTTTTAATTTTCCCGAATTTCAGGTGAAAAAACTGTCCGGCAAGAAAGTAAAGTTCAAAAACGAATTCAGCATGTCTCCTTGCTTACCTCTAAACCGACTATTTCATTAGCATTTAAAAAAATGTTCGCCCCTTAGTTTGAACCTCCATCCCTAAATTATGGGGCTACGGTGCCCATCTAGGAGCTTTACCTGTACTTTGACCCAAAGAATCCCTATATCAAAGTTGAACAGAAGATTAACTCGTTCGAGAGTTATCGTGCTAACAGACGGGCAAACCATACGAAGTCTAAGGTATCCCGCCACTAACGTTTTGGGATCGCAAAAAGTAGATAAAAAGGATCCGTCTTGGAGGTATTGCTTTTACTGTGCCGAGTCTCGACAAAATGTCAAGATAAAAATCTCGGTGTGTTACTCGATCTGATTAATTTTTTGAAATTCCGAAAGATAATATTAGAATCTTATTACTTTTCATCTGCACATTAGCACCAGACAAAAATCCCGAAATCAACACGAAAATCCCTGAAATCCCCATCGAATCCCCATCACAAAAAAAACCGGAATTCCGGGATAAATCCCCACCCGTGGCAACCCTGATTACGGTGTGAGCTTAGCTGAGGTCAGAGCGAAATGATTTCATCAGTCATCCAAGAGAAAGGGGTTGTAGGAAAAGTCGGTAGAGATCTCGGTTGGGACTTTTGCGATCCAATCATCAGTGACACCTTATTGTCCGTCTGTCTGTAATAACGAGATTGTAATCAAACTAGGTGCGAGGCGACTTTGGGTCAAAGTTTAAGTCGCGTTTATAGATACGCCGGGTTCGGGTTGTCTGCAGCAAGAGGTCACCATGATAGAATGTTCACATGAGATAGCGTCCCTAGCAAAAAGGTACCCGTGTAAGATCCCTAGCTGATTTTCAAGCTTTCTGTTGCCACATAACGACGCCATATTCCGTTGCCATATAACGAAATTGCTCTAGCCGGGGCAACACTTTGGTTTGTTTCTTCACTGTCGATTAAATGCTGAAGTAGCTAACCCATCGTGATTTTCAAAATGTTATAATCCAAAAATATTTTTTGTCTGAACTGAGCACGCTGTCAGTAATTCCATAGGCCTAGCCATCCCTCAGCGATGAAAAAAGAAATGTGTAGCCGGGGACGTTTTCCATGGGGACGTTTCGACTGGGGATGTTTCGCCACGGGAACGTTTTGTCACGGATGTTTCGCCGACTACCCAAGTACAAGTCCCAATTATCCAGATTATATATTAAATTTTTGGGATCCCATCGAAACCTTTGGTCTTGTTAATTAAGGAATCATTCTTACCTTCATGATGCAAATTAACTGGTGCATTTGGATTGCCTGGTTTTGCTTTCTATTAGCACAGTTTTATACGACATTGCTTCTTTACTTCAGCGCAAACAATTCTGAACTAAACACGAAACAATAAAATAATTCCTTTCGAAACTTTTTCCGTGGTTAATCATATTCCTTATAATCTCGTAGTCCGTTGTCCAGGGATGGTTTTGGCCTCCCCTGTGAACAGTTTCAGCCGTCGGCATTTGGAAACTGTCGGCATTTTGAGCCGCAAGCATTTCGGACGATTTCGATTTCCGGTTGTTCGACCTTGGTCGTGGGCATTTTGAGCCGTGGGCTTTTTAATCGTGGGCATTTTGATCGTGGTCATTCTGAGCATGGACAATGTGAGAGTGGGCAAAAAGATCTTGGTGATTTTGGGAACCACCCGATTATTTATGAGTTTAAGCATTGCAACAAATAAAAGAACCTGGACCAAAAATTGAAAAATCTCACCTTTTCCGTACAGAACTGATGATGGTAACGAAAACCGCGGGCAGTAGTCCGCGAGAACCCGGCCTTAATCGTCTGTCAAAGCTTAATGTTTTTCTTGTGTTATTTTTTTATTATAATTTTTATTCCGCTATCACCTTATGCATCTGGCGGTTTTTAAATAAAATATACATAAATTAGAGCTCTGGAAATTTACAGCATTTCCTCTAGTAGGCTACTAATGGAGGCAGTTTTGATCATTCCAGTATCAAGATTCCGATACGGAACAGGATTGACATATCGATATGACTCTTTACGAGTATCGAAGTTTACCTTGAAATCTTTACTTATTTTACTAAACAATTTGTTTTTATTTTTATAAAATCACGCTCTGATTTCCAGCCTACCCTTGCTGATAAAGGTTAGTGTTTCATTTGTAAATACTAATATCTATTAATTTCGCGGCACACCTAACGGTTTCATGTGCTTTGTTTTCCAGGAACTCGACAGCGCTAGAGAGATGGGGGGCTGATGTAACCTAAAATAAAGAAATACGAAAGAAGTGCGGATAAAGAAACAGACGATGGAAAAATACAGATCCTGAAATTTAATAATATCAACAAAACGAGTAAATATCGAGAAAAAAAAATAATAAATAACGAACAATACGATACTGAAGCAATCTACAGCTGGAGCAATCTAGGCTTGGGTTCTTCCCCTTCCAGAAACGGCTAACAAAAAACCTAAAATAAATGATTGCACAACCTACTGAGTGATACTAGGCTTTGAGCATTCCAACTTCGCCAAATCATTTTAAACATATACAAATGTACAACTTAATAATCGTCTTTGAAGCACTTCTTGCCACACAAATGTGATCCTTGAGATCAATACATTTCTGAAGGTAATATTTCCATGTTCCAGAAAGTTTCGAGGAGTTGCCCACTCTCGACTTTTCACCAAGTGACCGGTGCCGTGGTGCCACGTCTCATACTATTATTTAGAAGCGATGCAAGGTGAATCTCCTAATTTAAGATGTACACAAAGTGCCAGCGAGTGAGCAACCCCTCGGAAAGTTTTCCGTTCTATAAATATGTCTGCTGAAGGTTCCACCATGGGCAAGTAAAAACGATATTTCCAGACTGAGTAGCAGGGCCCATACCCGTAGTAATGAATGGCGAAAGCGCTATAGTATTTTTTTCTTTCTCTTGAATTATTCCGTCTTACGAGCAGAGTCGTTACTAGCCAAAATATTTGGGGGAAGGGAGGTATTCACCGACTGGCTGGTTATTCTTACCGACTGTTTTTGCAGATAAAAACGACATTACTATTGACGAAAAATCGGCTGATTTTAAGAAAAACTACTATTTTTAAGAAAAAATCGACTGTTCTTACGAGAAACCGACTGTTTAAAAAAAAACGACTGTTTAAAAAACTTCCCCCCTCTCCCCCCTAGTAGTGACGCCCCTGCTTACGAGGTCTGTATGCTCAGAACGCGCTAGTTGGAACATGGAAATATTTCATACACGGCGTGTGGTAAGACGTGTGTCAAAGTTCATACCACAAATATCACGAAATAAATACAAATGAGATTTGATAAATACTTTTTTTTATTAAAAACAAGAACTACTTGCCGAAATAACGAGTGAAACCGGGATTAGGAGGGAGTGCTTGACCGGTGCGTCACCCACTAGCACTGCGCCGAAGATTAGAAAAACAAATATCTAGCCCACGAGTTGACAGAAGAGGCATTCTTCTTTAGATGAAACTTAACTGCGAACAACTGAGGTTGTGTCCAAGTAGATGGGTCCTCGATCAGTATTTACAAGATTAGTGCACGTCTATTGAAGAAGGAGACAAATCGGTCAAAATACAAGCTTATCTACTAGCAATCAGCTAACTCGTTAAGTTTGGCGGCTCGCTCGCAGGGACAACAGTTGATGGTTTAAACTGATTGATTGAGTTACACCTGACCATACCTGCAATTGATTGCGAAACTATAAACTAGGCACATTCTACAAAATATTTCGATAAACCAGTATATCCCATCTCTAGCCCATCCCCCCAATCTATGCATTCCGAAAACTGAAACTCGATTTCTTATGAGGCGAAGGTACAAAAAGTTTAAGAGCACGTTTCAAACCTTGACTGACGCTCGACCAGCCCAGAACAACCGGGGCTTCACTTCTACCACCCATACTCGAACTAGCTGTAGTGCGAATCTCCTCTAACCGCTTTTTATACATACAAACACACAGAGTACTATTGTGTTTATTACAAACTGTCCCATTGCCCCTAACCAAATTCGAAAATGACGCAGAACTTAAATCTGACCCCTCGTTTGCCTCCAAAACGGGGTTGATTCTATTCGGGTTGTAAAAGCTACCCCGCTTGTTCGCAACTGAATACACCGTATCGACTTCCAGGGTATAATGGTCTTCTTTATTTCTTCTGTAAGGTTCAGCGGCAGCAAGTATCCAATTGGCGGTAAATTTGGAGCGCATGACATGCCCCTCCATAGCTGGATCGTACGAAGGACTTTCTTCCATTTTTAATATTTTGTCAGAACGCGGGGGAGGATTTTGAAGAGGCTGGGATGTTTGGGTTTCAGGGGCTATTTCAGAGGCGGGAATGGGGGGTAACTTTCTGTTTTGGATACTGTTCTCTTTCGCTGATGATTCTGGTCTGGTCGGCGTCGTTTTATATCAAGCGTCGTCTGTTCGGTAAGAATTTTTCCACAACTCCACCAATACCACCGCACTATGAAATCGGTAAAATACGACAAAGGGTAAAGTCATTCGTGAGATTACACCCCACGTTAAGATTCCATAAAAGGTGAAGTGTAACTCTTGGGTTGACCAAGAATGGGTCAAAAACGAGTCTAGTAGCCACAAGGCTACGTTTGCCACGAGTAAGAACATTACTATTTGCCTCCCAGGCTTAACAGCCATTTGGTAGCGAGACGCGCATGCGCGAACGGACAATTCGGATATGAACATATGCTGCATCACAACTTGAATTATTATCATTAAATTCATGGCGAGGGTCATTGAATGTTGCGCGCTTTCGATCTTCTGCGCGCCCACGATTGTCCCAAAAGCTGCAAAAATCAAAACTCCTCCAACAGTAACATTTTGCAGAATCTTGTCCAACAAGGACAGTTCTTCATTGTGGGACGACAATTTGGGCAACTGCAGAAATCCGAGGATATTCATAACAATACAAACGCTCAAGATGGCGACTTGTGTTCCGGTGCATATCCAGAACATTTCCGGCCGGAAATCTAAATTGTCCTTCATCACGAAAAACACAATCGATACAATTATCGCCGCTACAAGACACAGTAGCCCCACGAGCAGGCCGATACTTGAACCCTGACAGTCCACTCTCCACTTGCGGCGTTTGTTTGAACTTTGGCGCGCGTCTAAGGTCCCGGTTGATGCGCTGTTCAAGGTAACTTCTTCCCGAACACTGGGCGGACGGCGGCTAATGGAGCGCCAAAGTACGTACATTGCCACAGCGGCGATCAGCCCGAAGTGTAGCTCGATCTTTAGCCTAGAAAAAGATGAAATTAGGGTCGGATCCCAAACAAGGGAGGAAAGTTTCACTCCTTGGATTAAAAGCAAACAAAGAAACTTGTGCTCTCCGATTACCCCATCAAATTATTTTTGAGTGTTTTGCGATTATTTTATATTTCTTCGTCGTTTTTGCTGCACTTATGCCCTTGGGCAGCGCGTCATAAACCGTTCATTCATTCATTCAAAGCAAAGCAAACTTTCGAATGCAATTTCGGCCACAAATTCGGAAACGAAAGGCACCAAACTCGGAAGACGCAAGTATAGTTTGTATTGTCTATTTCATTTACAGTCCGCTTGGCTATTTTCTAAAGTCATAGCACGTCAAATCAACAAACAATACAGTAACGTTTGTTTTTTGCTAGATCACAAAAAGGGACTGCCTAGGGGTAAAGGTGATGCGAAAAGCCTATTCTTGGTGTCTTGGCGGTAGCAGAAAGGGGGGGGGGGTGCGATATCTGTAGGTTACATCCCTATTCTTTAAATTTATGGCTCTATCCAAAATGCTAGTGATGTATTGCGACTAAGGGGATGTTTTCGCGTTGATGGCTGTAGAGCTGAACGGGTGACCCCATCCACGCGAAAATGAGAAAATCAATCGGGCGTTGAACGGCTGAGGAAGATGGGTTCCCTCAACGCGAAAATGCCCAATCAGCTGGATGGGAGCATACGAGTCCGAAGGTCCACATTTTTTCTGTCTTCGGTCTGTGCAGACCTTTTCTTCTATCCACGTTCAGCTGAACGTTGCCCTTGGAGCGGTGTTGAACGGGAGGCGTCCATCGAGCTGAATGGCCCGTTCACCGTTTCATCCATACACGCAAAATGACAAAAAGATCGACGCCATTCACGCGAAAATGTCCGTCGAGCTCGACGTGAGGTCGACGGGACCAGAGCCATCCACGCGAAAACGTCCCCTAATATTAGTCGCGTTTTTTGCAGATCGACTGGCGATTGGAACTTGTTCCCGGGTTCATCCGTTGACCGTTTTTTGTCGCTTGATAGGGGAGCGAGAACAAGCCTTCGAAAAACGGTCTAATAAAACTTCTCCCCTTCCATCCCCACAACTCTTCCCTCGGCATTCTTTGAAACTGCTGCAGCTACTGGTGCCTACTGAGGTGTAAATTATATGTTTTTGGGTCCACATGTTTCATTTTTCAAAATTTGGCACCAAGTTTGACTGGACCTCCAAGAGGAAGGTGCATCGGATCGACTGTTGACTTTGTTCCCAGTCGATGTCCAGTTAAGCGACAAAAAACGGATCGACTGCACCTCCAGTCGACAGTCGATCGCAAAAAACGGCAATTTTCGTTCCAAGCGATCGCATAAAACGCGACTATTGTCTCGGTACTACTCATATTTACCAATAGAATTAATTTTTATTATTATTTCTTAACAATCCTCCCACATCCCAAGTCAAAGGAAGAGGGTAGGGAGCAAAAACGGCAGCCCTTACTTGTATTCCACCAGGAACGGGAAAAGGTAAGGCATGGATGCAGTCCAGCTTCTGCCGAGCGTGTTGTTATTAAAACATTCGTATAATGACACCATCTGACGGACATGGGACTCACTGATTGGTGAATACGAATTGCAGTCAGCCTCTGCTTTGGCGGTTGTATCTGAAAGAAAATATAGGTAGGCTAAGTACAATAAAATTGTAAAATATAATTATAGCCTACATAAACAATTTAAAATTATAAAATAAAATAATAAGTTTCATTTCAATTAACTTTATTTTCAAAACTGATGCAATTCGGTCAAAGTCGATTTTGTGGTTTTCTTCTATACACAGACATATCAACAATAATTTAAAGTTTAACTGAAAAGCCAACTTATTTTTGTATCATTCAACTGAACACACTGCATTATTTGACTTGTTTTGAGGAACTTTCTTCTTTTTCTCTATTTGCTATAGTATGATGTTCAGGAGATCTACGGCCTTCCTCACAACGCAAAATTCTACTATGACGTGGAAAATTGGTATTTCAATATAAACGCGGATTTTCAGTGGTCAGTGATTAGCTCGCGGAAGGTAGCTAACTGCCTGAACAGTTATTTTTCGTCTAATGTTATCGTCAAGCATACAACACAGGTACAGGCGCATAAAGGCACCACAAGTGCAACAAGGAAATTCCACTATATGAAAATCGATTATTCGTCAATAGCGGAACAACGAAGCAACGCATTTTCATCGGGTGTTTGAGCCTCTTTAAGCGAATAATTGATGGGTAACTAGATTGTCCTACCTCAGCCCTTTTCAGTTAAACTTTAAAAATGTTGGCACCGGGTCAAATACAACATTTCACACTAGTTTAAAATTATCTTGTCAAACACAACAAAAATGATTCAGCACTATAGCCAAATATACAACCAATGCGATCTAAACAGGTCAACAAACGAGGGACCAAAACTTCTCATGTCAAGTTCCCTTACTTTTGCCCAATGTGTGGTATTGATTTGAAATTTTTATGGCACTTGCCTTCCGGCCAAGTGCCATATACCGATCACTCTTCCGTCGTTCGGTCGGTTAGTCGGGTAATCGCGAGTTAAGCTAAGTGCAAACACAGTCCGGTAAGATTCCGCACGCGAAAACGCGCATACGAAATTCGCGTCACGATGCCCGACAGGTTTTTCGGATAAAATGAAATTGAGATGTGAAACTTGGCCCCAGGTTTGAAAAATCCACTGCTTAGCCTACAGTCAGATGATGCTGATTGATTGCCGAATGAATGAATGCAGCTGACATTAAATAGGTCTTATAAACAGTTGAAATTTCAAACACAGCTTCTAATTTTTCAATTCTCAGGGCACAATTTTGCATGCGTTTAAAATTCGCTCCGGTAAAAGTAGAATATTTTCTACTCAAATCGGAACGAAATTATCGGACCGAATCCGCATGACACGCGTCAAAATTCCGGAGCGGAGAAGGAAATTCGCACCGGACTGCGAAATTCGGACTGTGTGTGCACACTACTTTAGGGTACTTCCAGATGTGCTAGGACGATGAGCTATTAAGCCATACACAGAAAAACAAAACAAACAACAATCACAAGTGACAAACAACCTCACATTCTTAACTTAATATCCTACCGACTTTCTGCTAAACTAATAACTTTTTCTATCATGTTTCCAAAACACACTATAGACCTAGCATTTGTAGACTTAAGGATACCTAGAAGTAGCTCATCCCCCCCATTCTGAAAAAGAGTACCCCCTATATTAGAAAGCTCCTCACACCTCAAGAGAACATGGCCCAGCCCCTCATCACTCGAATTACAAAAAGGACAAGGATAGTGCGCTTCCGGACCACCACTTTTCCTTTTCCAAGAACTTTTACCAAGTGCTGGTAGACAGTTTGCTCTTGCCTGGATCCATAAACGAATAAATTTTACTGGGATTTTCAACTTTAAATAAAACTCAGTACCAAAATACTCTTAAATTTCCTGAAACAGTTTTAGACTAGATGACTTGTGAAGATCGCTCCACCACAACTGAATCTGTTGGTCTTCAATTCTTGATTTTAATGTACCTAGAAATTCACTGGTATTTACATTGCGGCCTTTCCCTTCATTCCATATATAGGAGAACCCGGTTTCGTCTAGGATCCGTTTTATTCTATGCGGCCAGGATGACTTCCTCTTGGATGCTAGCATATCCGCGTAAGCTTCTTTCTCCAGGCGCTCGGGTAGCAGATCCAGTATCTTAAGCCAGTATCGAATCATCTGTATTTTTCTGTTCCGATCCAGAGAAAACAGTCCCAGGTCACCTTTTAGGACTAGCGTGGGGGTTGTAAGGTGCAAACCATATATCCTTTTGAAATATTGCAACTGAATCGTTTCTAAGCATTTCGCGGCGTCTGTCCCCCATATTTCGCATCCATAATGTATGACAGACATAACTTTTGAGTTGAAGATCTGTTTATGTAGGGCAAGGTCTGTCAGACCCATTAGGCTACTATTTCTGAAAATGGAGAAGATTGCAGCCTTTCCTCGGGATGCTAATTTAGAAATATGGTTTTTCCAGCTCCCGTTTGCTGAAACAATGAAACCAAGATATTTAGTTTCTTTAACCGTTCTAAGTTTTGTTCCCTTGTAGAAAAATACAATCTCCTGTTTCTTGCGACTATTTTTTCTCAGCACAAGTACCTCCGTTTTTTCTGTGTTGACTTCTAGCTTTTTCCTCTCCATGTATTCCTCTGCTAGGTTTAGTAGGGTCTGTAGCTCTTCTGCCGATTTTGCTATGAGGGCTAAGTCATCAGCGAATAGAAGCAGTGAAAGAGCTCTCTCGCCAAGTTTCACCACAGGCGCCCACTTCTTTTCATAAAAATCAACGATATCATTAATAAATATGGAAAATAACTTAGGCGACAGTGTGCTACCCTGCTTTACTCCCATCAAACTCAAAAACGGCTTAGATAACCCTTTACCAAACACTTTTACAATATTTTTTGTATAAGAATACATCGAAGCCAACAATTTTATAAAAGGTACTGGTAGTCCAAGCTCCATCAGGCACCTGAACAAAATTACTCGATCAACATAATCAAATGCTTTACGAAGGTCTAAAAACGCAACAAACAGTAACCCGATCACAGTAACTTGGAAATAGTCATTTCCCCGATCCGACCACCATGGGGGGATTGGAGGGAGGGGGAATCCGGAATATTTACGTATTTATAACTTTTGTATGGGGAATCGGATCTTAATGACCTCGGTTCTCAGATGTCACACTTCAAGTCCGGAATGGATCCGATGACTTCGGGGGGAGTTGGAGGGGGGGGGGGGGGGGCCGGAAATCGTGTGACATTTTCAGAGTCGACGGATCGATAAGAAACTTGGTGGGAAGAACAAGCACAAGCCCTAGATCCATAGTTGACAAGACCAGACCGGATCCGAGCATTGTGGGAGGAGTTGGAGGGAGCGTTCAGGAATTCCGGTGATCCCGACTTAAGATGCTTACACATGTGCTAGGACATTGAAACTTGGCAGACATATTAGGGACCCGACTAAACTAACTTGGAAATAGTCACTTCCCCGATCCGACCACCGTGGGTGGAGTGGAGGGAGAGGGAATCCGGAATATTAACGTATTTATAACTTTTGAACGGGGAATCGGACCTTAATAAAACTTGATATTTGGAAAGACCTCGTGTCTCAGATGTCCAATTTCAAGTGCGGACAGGATCCAATCTATGTGGGGGAGTCGGGGGAGGGAGTGGAAATTTTGTGACACGCTTAGAATACAGCGATTGGGATAAGACTTGGTGGGAAGAACAAGCGTAAGCCCTAGATACATCAGTGATGGAACCGGACCGGACTCGGTCAATCTGGGGGAGTTGGAGGGGGGTCCAGAATTCCGGTGATCGCAGTTTAAGGTAGGCTACTTCCAGATGTGCTAGGACGATGAAACTTCGCTTGAACATTAGAGACTTGACAAGATTGTCTTAGAAATTGTCACTTCCCAGATCCGACCATCCCTTACAGTACTCATCTTAACCGCAAAGTACAAAAAATACTTTTAAGCAAAACCTACATTTTCATGATTCCCATGAGCCCATGATCATTTTTGCCTCAAGCAAAAATGACAAAGTGCAAAAAGAAAAAAAAAATTACCAAACGATAGGTAACCGATAGGTACATCCTCGTCATTTCCAAGGGTCCATCGTCATTCTTATTTACCAAGTCTTGCAAGTGCCATAAGAGCTTCCAGCTCTTGTTTTTATTGATTGACATTTGGTTTGTTATTGCGAGGAGTTAGGAAGTGTTCGGTCGTGATGCTTAGGAGGAAAGGGATCTGGTTTCAAGTAGGGTAAGTATCTTTGTGACCTCGCCGGAGATTGGGTAGATTCCTGCAGGCTGGAGGGCCCACCGATAATTATTCATGTAGATGCCGATTTCTGTTTTTTTCTCTGTTCGAGTTTTCGATACTTAGTTGTTATTTCTTCCCGCCACGGCTTTCTGGGCGTTGAAGATCTTTATTTTAATAAATTCCTTCATTCTCTCTCTCCCCGGCACGGCTTTAGCGGGAATCAATTGAAATTCACTTTCTTTCTAAAAAAAAAAAATTCCGAAAGAAAAATAGCGGAATAATTGTCAAAAAGTAAAGTAAACTAGATCTACGTTGCCTGGGCCGTGGAGTGTTGTATCAATACTTTGTTCTGCTTCGCCGACTAAAGTGCTGCGAGAGCAACAATTTGGTTTTGTCTCTTCGCTATCGGTTAAATGCTGAAGTTGTCAGCCCATCGAAGCTTTCAAAACGGTATGTTCCAAGAACAGCACAATCAGTAATCACATGATCAAAGGCTATATCTCAGCTTTGAAAAAACATCAACACAAGAATATCGGAAGAAGGGACTAAATTAACTTTACAGTCAGTTGAACTTTATCCTTTTCAATCGCAGACATCGTGACGGATGAAAACTTGGAATATTATCTTATGTAACCTAGTTGGTATTATAAACACCAAAATGATGAAAATATATAACATAAGAGACCCTGAGCTTGCTATCTCTAACCTGATTAGCAAGTACAACTCAAAAATCCAGTCCCACCCGTGGAGTAAAATTCTCAGAGTTTAAGTGTTTATGTATGTACTGGTGTTCAGTTTTTAATCAGTCAGAGAGTCTCAGTTTGTAATTGTCGATTTCTTGTGTGTTTCATATGAAAGTGTTACGTTTTGCTTTTGTTTTGTTTTTTTCTTTTCGTTTTTGTACTCCGTCCATTTTCTGTTTGAAATGACGGGTGATAAATAAATAAATAAATAAATAAATAAAGATACTAGCAACTTTTCAGGATCAAAATATCATAAACGATACTCTATCAATATTGCGAAATTACCTCATTGTTTTACATTATCATTTGTACCCGTTGCGAAACACTTAATTCTAGGTTACAGTGATATACCTAGGAGACGAATTTTCTTACCCTCAGATTTATAGAGATCAAATAAAATGTGCACCAGTTTGCCCAAATTTCTAGCCCCTCATGAACCCCCTCTATAGCAATCGATTCTTCCTTACCGTGATAGACATCAGATCCACCGGAAACAAATATTAGGTAAATCAACTAGCAAAAGTTGCAAACGCCTCATCACCAAAGATGAGTATAGCCTAACAGCCAATTTTTACTTACGTTAGACTTCGTTTTCATGCAGCGGCCGCCGCACGATCAGCGACCCCCGTCCCTTTTCGTTTTCATTCACCCTACATGTCTTACAGTTGGGAACCAAATTGTTCTTACCATCAGATACACCGGAAACAATTAAAAAGTACACCAACCAGCAAAAGTTGCAAACCCTTCATCACCGAAGATGATTATGGTTTAACAGATGATTGTTGCTCACAAGTCCACTACATGTGTCGCAATTGGGATCGGCCTATTTTTGGTTTTGGTTGCTCTCCCAACACAATAATTAACCCATTCATACACGGTTCCCACTGATCTACCAGAACGGCGAGAGGGAGGGGGGTAGGGGGATAATTCCACAAAATCTAACCTTGGAAATTCAGGCTGGAACTGGCAGCTCTCGCATCGGTGTCATCATAATCGTAGTAATCGTCGGGGAGATTGCTTGCAAATCCACGGATTCTCGCAGTTATTGCCCCAACAAGATGGGCACCTCCCTAGAAAAGACATAGGAAATAATAATCTATAAATATATATAAAAATATAAAATAACAAGAGCTGTAAGCTTATATTCACTTGCAGGCATACGTAGTAGCTAAGGGCATCAGCTAAGATTTGCGCTGTGTTGAGGCACAGACGATTATGGGCCTTCGGATCCATGAAAATATACGGTTTAGTAAAAGATATGCCATGCACTTTGCGGTTACATTGCACCCTTCAAGGGAGGGGGGGGGGACTAGAAACTGTTTCCCTTGCATCGAAAGTTTTTTTTTGCATTTTTCGGCTAAGATTCGCACACTTTAAAGCGGGCCACAAAAAATGGTCTTTCTACCACACACACAGTGCTAACCATCCCTACTGTCACTGTGAATGTTCAAAACCACTAAAAACACCGTAAAACAATGAGCAAATTAAAAAAACCCACCAAATTTCCTAGGTTTGAAATAACTCTGTGTGGACTAAATCTCAGCCGATTATCCCGGACAGCTGTTATGGCACGTAGGGAGCCAAGCTTCAAAATAATAATTTCCATCTAATGCTCCAACTGTTTATTACAAATACAAATAAATTATGAAACCAAGACCAGTGTGGTACCTCTGAAGACCCACAAAAATTATCAGTTAGTTCTTATAATTCTTTGCTAATCAGTCCTGGAAAATTCCGCCATCTAGAAAAGAAGACGTTGCGCGCGGGTTTTTTCTCGAGCCAAAACAGCAACTCGACAATGGAGTTCAAATCTAAACAAACCCGTGGCATGTGATCCCCAAGAGAAGGTAAACAGAATGTTTGGATTGGGTCTTTAAGAGGGCTAGAGCTGAATTTGTAAGCAAAATACTTGGGGCAGAGATGATCCCCTTGGGGATCTTAAAAATGTATCGTTTCTTAAAGGACTCCTCTTGCTTATTCTGACTTTTATGTTATCACTAGCTCCCTTATGGGACTATAAGATTCTGAAATTCCCGCCTTTCGCCATTGTTTCGTTTTGTACCTACGATTTTCTAGCGCTTTCTGGGCCTATAGACGAGTTTTGAAAGTCACGCAACGCAAACTACGCCGAAGCTTCAAGGTCCGTCATCAACTCTTTCACGAATAAGGTGTGAATCTTCAAAGTATTATTTTTCATTTTCGAAGACATGGAAGACCATCAGGTCTACGTTCTGTATTGGACTTCTTTTGTTTTACTTGGTTTTCACACTTTCCAACAAAGGTGCGTTCAATTTTCAAATATTTTGCGTCCAGCCGCCGCGTCGGAGCGAGAGGCGCTGGATAGAGTTGACAAGCGCTAACAAAACAAGACCAAAGTTTTCGATGGGATCCCAAACATTCAATATCTGATCCAGACAACTGGGTCTTGTCTTAGCCAGATCCAGTCATCGCCAGAATCCTTGAACATTCTTACAATTAAAATTCAGAAACAGATTAAGGCCAAATAGCTAATCATCTGAGAAAACCAAGTTCAGATATGGATTCAGCATGTGTGTTTACCCGTATAAGTCATTTCTGTTTTGACGACAAGTTCCTGCCACTTCTGCCAATTTCCCGGTTTCGGCCGAACTCTAGAACTACTTGTCCGGCGAAAAAAGAAAGCTCAAAAACGAACTCAGGGTATCTTCTTCCCCCAATAATGAACATCTAATCAACTTCAAATAAAAATTTAACTTATAACAAATTTTCCGACTCCAGCCGGATTCCGGTCGAACTATATGTCCGGGTAAAATATGATTGTCACACACGGATTCAGCGTCTCTTCTTACCCCTAAATCGGTTATCTAATCAGCTAGAAATAAAACTTTAACTTCTAACAATTTTCCGGTTTTGGCCGGATTCCGGGCGAACTACATGTCCGGGAAGAAAACTGTTTTCACGTAAAAGTTCAGCATGTCTTCTTGCCCTAAATCGGACATCTGATCAACTCCAAATAAAACTTTTAATTTTAACAAACTTTCCGGTTTGGGCCGGATTCCGGGCGAACTACTTGTCCGTCGAGAAAATGGTTTTCCCCATCGTCTTCAGCATGTCTTCCTTCCTCTAAATCGAGCATCTAATCAACTTCAAATAAAACTTTTACTTTTAACAAACTTTCCGGTTTTGGCCGGATTCCGGGCGAACTACTCGATTACAAAATGGTTTTCACCATCGTGTTCAGCATGTCTTCTTACCCCATAATCGACTATCACATTAGCTGTTTCAAAATATTTTGTTTGCCCCTTAATTTGAACCCCCTCCCCCACCCCTAAATGTAGGGCTACAAAGCCCATTTACAAACTCGACTGGTCCGCCGACCCAACGAATCCTCACACCAAGTTTCATCAAATTATCTCATTCCCTTCGAGAGTTATCGTGCTTACAGACGGACGGACGGAAGGACAGACGGACAGACGGACAACTTTTGCGATGTCATAGGTATCCCTCCACTTACGTTTTGGGATCCCAAAAATCGCTAATTTCTCGTTGAGAGCAATGGTATTTATGAAAACGAAATTTCTGAGCCATTTCATCTTGAAAAGATCATTCTAGTAAGAGTTGTGCTGTAGAAATATTTTTTCCATTTTGCGGTAGCATTGGCGCTTTAAGTATGTTGGAAAGTCACTTGTAAGCAAAACCCTTGAGGCAAAAATAATCATGCGCCCTTGGGAATGACGAAAATGTATCTTGTCCTTAAAGTATTTTTTTCACTTTGCAGTTAAGATACGCAGTTTAAGGGGTCTAAAAACTAAACTTCAAGCATATAGGCTACTTCCAGATGTGCTAGGCCGATGAAACTTGGCTGGATATTAGAGATTCGACAAGATTGGCTTAGAAATTCCCAAATTTGACCATTCCTTGAAGTACTAATCTTAACGGAAAAGTAAAAAAAAAAAACTTTTAAGCAAAATATCTCAAGGGTTTTGCTTACAAATGAATTTTTTACTTTTACTTTTGATCAAACGATACACTTCGGCCCAAAAATATACGAATTTCAATCCTAAAACGCTAACTAAATGAAACACCATTCTTCCAAATAGAGAATAGGCCTACTACGAAATGCGCCGCAGGCGAAATTTTGTGTAAAACTAACTGTAATGCATCAATTTTTATTATTCCTTTAATATAAGTTCGTAAATTTAAATTCACATATTCGGCTTTTCGTTTCATCTTTCGCTAAAAAGCGACGCTTCCAACGACTGTAGCCTATCCAGATTGAGTTAAACTAAGCGCCGCAGGCGAAATTTAAAAAATCTGCCTATCTCCGGAAAACAAGAGCTACGATCTCATATGGCACTTGTTACGAGCAGGTGGTGTGAGAAGCGCAAAAATAAATCTGAGCATTTTTCCGGAAATTCCGCACTGTCAGAAGTTTCATAACAGATTGCGCATAACACTTTCAAGAATAACACCTTTTCACTTAGAAATAAAGTGTTATGACCAATTAAGTTTACACTATTTTATGCCTAGATCTCCAACAACACCTTCAATACTAACGGGAACGAAAGAAACATAACATATAACATCCCAAAGTGTTATCTGTTGAAACCGCATCCTGCTGTTATCGTTATGTAACTTCTGACAGTGTAGTATTTTTACGTATTGAAGGTGTTGTTGGAGATCTGGGCACGAAATAGTATAAATTTAATTGGTCATAAAACTTTTTTTCTAAGTGAAAAGGTGTTATTCTTGAAAGTGTTATGCGCAATCTGTTAATAATCTTAATTAATGTTAATAATCTCGTCCACTGCTTCCTGACCGAAGATTAAAAATTAAGTGTCTTTTTCTGTGTGTATATATGTGTTTTGTTTATTTTCTTTACTTTTGTCATTTAATCCGCCTTTTCAAAATGGCGGGTCATAAATAAATTACTTACTTACTTACTTAATATGTTAGGTATAGCAAAATTTTTCCGGAAAGGAGGCGGATTTAATAATTTTCGCATGCGGCTCTTACTTTAACTTTATCTGGGTATAGTCTTTGAAAGCGTCACTTTTTTGCGAAAGCTTGACGGAAAAGCAAAAAATGTGAATTTGAATACGAATTTACATTGACGCCCCTGAAGACCAGAGACCCAAATCTCATGTTCCATTCTAAGCACGCTGACGATACCTCACTAGTATTTGCACTTGCTACGATTTACTATTTTACATGCGCGTTGGGCTCCTAACGACTGTTCGCGTATTATGCTATTGATGCGTAAAACCGGTTATCTGAATTTTGCCAAGTTTTTGCTAGTAGTCAACGGACATGGGAGAAGGCTTAACTCAGCCAAATCCATGGATAATTTGTTAAAAGCAGGGCCTGCTTTTAAAGTATTCAGATTGTTTTGAATATTGGAACAGAACCAGTAAATAAAATAGTGCGAGGTGTGTTTCAATGTAGGGGAAGAAAATCTACTTACCGGATGGCCATAGCGATGCTGATGGTAGAGGAAGTGGTACCATTCATTAGCAGATTCCCACACGACAGTTCGAACCCAAAGCGAGACGTTTGTTGCAACCAGATGCATAAGCCCAAATTGAGCCAGAATGCCGTTTTTGTGAAGCAAAACCTATAAAAAAGCAAAGCTTTAAACGAAAATGAATTCTATAGATTTGAATTCATTTGAAGGATATTTGAAGGATATCTAGCAGCATTACCTGTAGCCTAAAGATAACTCATGTTTATGCATCCTTGTGTTGTTGTTGTTTGAAACATAATACTTTAAAGGGTCGCGACAGATAATGGTTCTCACAACGTTTACCACAAGGATGCGCACACATGTTTTAAATGTTATCATACTTCTGACAGTGGAGAAGAGTCTGCTTAAGTTCTAGCAAAATTTCGCATGCAAACCATTGAAACAACAACTGAAAAGCCGACTTATTTTTGTGTCATTTAATTGAATAAACTGAATCATTTGGATTCTGCAAAGAATCCAAGGCTTTTTTATTTTCCACTAGCTGCTCTAGTTATGACGTTCAGAATATCTGCGGCCAACCCCACAGCGTAAATTCTACTATGACGCGGGAAATTTTAATCTCAACACAAACGCGGCTTTTCAGTGGGCAGCGGTGAGATTGGTGAAGATTGCTTAGTGCCTGAACAAAAAAAAAATCAAAAATTTTTCTCGTCAGGCATACAACAAAAATACAAGCGCATAGAGGTACGACAAATGACACGGAAATTCCACTATTAGAAAATCGGTTATTCGTGAATAGCGGAACAACCAAGTAACGCATTTTCAGCGGGTCTTCAAGCCAATTTAAGTGGATAGCGGATTAGATGGGTAACTAGATTGTCCTATCCCAGCCCTTTTCGGTTAAACTTTGAAGATTCACATAGCGAAGGGGCCGAGTTCCTGTTTCACTGCTCTCGACCAGAGAGCTGTGCGTGGTTGGGGGACAACTGTCCGACCTTCCTGTTCTTCATCCAAGATTTCTTTAGATGACCATGCACTTCGTAAGAAGGCGGAATGGCCAAGCTTGATCTATCTACTCTCTCTGATAGACGACACTATGGACTTTGAACGTAGGTGCCTGACCTCAGAGCTTCATAGAACTATATTACCGGACTATGAAGTACCATACCCAACTCGACCGAACACCAGACACAAAGCAGCAAGTGCAAACTGTACGAAACTTATTCGCCCAAAAACACATTCAATTGACAGGTACATCAAGTCCTTCGTACCCCACTTCCTACACTTACATACTGTAACTAACAAGGTAAATTGTATATATTAAGGGTAAACTGTGGATCTTCAAATTTGTTATCAAAATGTTTTATATAGTGTTATTCCACGTACTAGTTGTTAACAGTATGACGATCCAATGCTAGCGAGTGAATTTTACGAGCTATTAATTAGAAGTTTAACCGAATAGGGCTGAAATCCAATAGTCCAATAGGTCTGAAAACCCGATAAATGCGATACTTCGTTTGTTTATTATCCACAGATAATCGATTTCATCGAATGAACTCTCTTTCGAACTCATTCTTCGGGTTTGTGGTAACTCTATGTGCTTGTCACTCTACGTTTGAAATATTTACCACAAATATAAGCAATTGCCAAAAAGTAAAATAAGAATATTTGATTCCTCGCAAGGCATATCCTAAAATGATTCTCCTGCTTTTCTAAAAGCGTAAAAGCGATTTCGCAACTTTAGCTTCGGAAATACAGGCCTTTGTTGAAAGTCAAATTCTCCGAGTCTGGGTGAATTTTTGGTTGTCGTGCAAGCAGCGCACACTCGGAAAGTCGTTTCTAGAAATACGGGTGAAAAATACAAAATCCTTTAGATGAGTCAAAATATTCAGCGTAGGGAAGGGAAAATAAGCTGTCAGATGGGAAAATAAGCTGCCTTTTCAGTTAAACTTAAAGCAAATTATATATGTTATTAAACATTTTATGGCTCGGTCGTCTGCGGCTATACTTACAGAACTGCACCACCTGTTCCGTCGATTGCCGACCACCTCGGCGAGGATGAACTCGGGGCCCACACCCTTCTCAGTTCAAAGCCCAAACCGTCAGCACTCGTCTACCGATGTATAATGATTGTTGTAGTCAAGTTCTTTTTGGGATCCCAAAACGTAAGTGGAGGGATACCTATGACATCGCAAAGTTGTCCGTCCGTCCGTCCTCTGTTAGCACGATAACTCTCAAAGGGAATGAGATATTTTGATGAACTTGGTGTGAGGATTCTTTGGGTCAAGTGTGAGGTCAAGTTCGTAGATGGGCTCTGTAGCCTTACATTTAGGGGTGGGGGTTCAAATTATGAGGTATGAGGTAAGAACACATGCTGAACACGATGATGAAAATCTCTTTCCCGCCGGACAAGTAGTTCGTCCGGAATCCGGCAAAAAACGGGAAGTTTGTTAAAAGTAAAAGTTTTATTTGATGTTGATTAGATGTTCGAGATAGGGGTAAGAAGACATGCTGAATACTTATGTGAAAATCATTTTCTACCCGGACAAGTAGTTCGTCCGGAATCCGGACAAGACCGGAAAATTTGTTAAAAGTAAAAGTTTTCTTTGCAGTTGATTAGATATCCGATTTAGGGGTAAGAAGAGTTCATTTTTTTTACCGGACATATAGTTCGCCCGGAATCCGGGTGGAACCGGAAAATTTGTTATAAGTTAACTTTTGATCTGAAGTTGATTGGATGTTCGTTATTGGAGAAAGAAGATACGCTTAAGTCGTTTTTTAGCATTCTTTTTTCGCCGGACAAGTAGTTCCGGAATTCGGCCGAAACCGGAAAATTGGCAGAAGTAAGGCAGGAGGTTTTCGTCAAAATGGATATGACTTATATGGGTAAACACACATGCTAAATCCATATCTGAATTTGGTTTTCTCAAATGATTAGCTATTTGGCCTTAATCTGTTTCTGAATTCTGATATTAAAATGTTCAAGGAGTCTGGCGAAGACAAGACCCAATTGTCTGGATCAAACATTGAATTTTTGGGATCCTATCGAAACCTTTGGTCTTGTTTTAAGTGAATCCAAATATTTACATAAGGAGTCAATTTGGTGTCTGCTCGATGACCAAATGGCCAGACTTACCTCTGAATTTACGAATAAGAAGTGCATCTGAAGAAAAATGAAAAGGGCCTGGAGGACCGGATGAGCAAAGGCCAAATCCCCACCAACGCACTTAGAATTCATCGTGGAGTGCATCGCGATTTCTAGGCCAGAGAAGACCAATGTCCCGAGGCCAAAAACTGAAAAAGGAGAGATGCAATGATTATAATAGTAAACCTTCAGGTTTCTACCTTTGTTTGGTGGCTTTTTGGTGAAGCAATTGGTAATCTACTGTCCACGACCGAAGTTTTTTGCCTTCTTTTCACTCTCCTTTTTTTGCAATAGCCTACACAAATCACATCATGCAGTGCACCTGAGCCTTTGGCCTACCACGCCCCAGGGCTTGATCAGCGACTGGTTTGACCTTAAGACCTCCCAGCCACTTATCTTTGGTCACGAACAATTATACGAGTAACGGATATGTAACCCACAGCCATTCTAGCCGTTCTTATAATATACTTCGACCCGAGACCAACCCGGCCGAGGTCTTTGAGTATATGGGGAGAAGGAAACCCGTGACTTGAACCTCGGCCATGTCACACTGTCAGATTTTCCATAACAGATAACACTAGGATGCACAGTTTTAACAGATAACACTTAGAATGTTAACTGTTATGTTTTTCAAACGCTAGGCGTTCAAACATTATGCATACAAAAGAGCCGAACCATCGCCAAAAAAAACATTTGCTGACTTTTTGTTTGTCATCATGATTCAGCAGATGCTTTTTCGGCTCTCCTGGCAAGGCTTCTCATGCGTAACGTTTGAAAAACATAACAGCTATAACATCCTAAGTGATATCTGTTGAAACCGTGCATCCTTGTGTTATCTGTTATTGAACTTCTGACAGTGCAGTAACCTTTCTATGATTCTTTCTGTTATCCACTGTCCATAGGCCTAAAAATGAAATTTCCATATATTTTTCAACTCTTTCTCTTATTTCACTCATATTTTTTTGTTTGTTATGGAGTCTAAACAGTTAGAAACCAATTATTACAAGCCTTCATAGTGCGCGCACTATACATATTTCCAAAAAGGAATCGCCATGCACATTCACCATGATGATCTTAATCCCCGCGCGCTGACCCTTTTTAAGGTTCCAGTTCAGGCAATAGTCAATAGATGGCACAGAAGTTACCGTTCCATTTGCAGAAACTAGAACTGGAATATTCTGAGTACGCCCAAACATATTGATATTAAGCCGTTTGTCCAACAAAAATAATAATGCTTTTCGGGTGAATAAAATATATTTAGGGTCATCCCCAACTTTGACGTATGGCGCTCCACAGAGCCCGATTAGATATATTAGATTGAATACTTCTCTAAATTCTAGACTTCCTTTGTTTTCGCTTTTCGCATCGAAAACAGTCGAGGGGTTGCCCACTCCTCGACACCTGGCGTACACTCTTCCGGGGACCGGCCGAAACCAAACGGTGCCGGCGGTAAATTAGGCGATTTATTGCTTCTCAATATGCTGATTTCAATATTCTAACACGTGGAAACCGCACTGTCAGAAGTTTCACAGCAGGTAACACAAGGATGCGCAGTTTTCAAAAGAAAACACTTGGGATGTAACTTGTTGTGATTTTGAAACGTTAGCCTATGCATGAAATGCAATTCATAACAAGCATTGCCAGGAAGAGCCGAAAAAGCGCCAAAAATGCATCTGCTCAATGTTCAGGTTTAATGACGACAAAAAAAAAGTCAGCAGATGATTTTTCGGCATTGCCTTGTTATGCAACCGAAGCCACCGAACGGATAAAATGATTGTATATATTTAGTAAATAAATGTCCTGTGTTAATGTACTTTTATTATGTGATGTGTAATATCACGAATTAAATAAATTGATTTTGATTGATGGATTGATTGGTAAATTTCATCCATAACATTTTAAAAATCACAAGTGTTGTCCGTTGAAACCGCGCATCCTTGTGTTATCTGTTATGAAAGTTCTTACAGTGCGGTGCTGGTACCTGCTGGGCACCGGACACTTGCTGTACACCAAAGTCGACAGTGGGCAACCCCTCGAAAATAGGCATATGTGAATGATAAATTACGAACTCAATAGCAAAGTGTTTAGGGCTTCTTTTGTTTTGACATAAAGGACAAAATCAGATTCAATCGTTGGTGTTAATTTTTTACTGCTCTGTTCTGTTTCTTCGCTAATGAAAGTAATCAAAACTGTTGCACTGCTAGCCGATATTCTCAAATGGGTTTGACATGTTAATGTACACTGTCAGAAGTTAGATCGTAGATAACATAAGGATGCACAGTTTCAACAGACGACACTTGGGATGTAATCTGTTGTGATTTTGAAAACGTTATGCGTTAAATGTTATACACGACAGACTTTGCCAGGAGAGCCGAAAATCTGCCGAAAAAGCATCAGCTGACTTTTCCGATCTCATGACGACAAACAAAAAAGTTTTTCGGCTCTTCCCGATAATGCTTGTTATGCACACCATTTAATGCATAAAGTTTCCAAAACCAGAACAGATCACATCCCACGTGTTGTCTATTGAAACTCCTCATCCTTGTGTTATCTGTTATCAAACCTACGACAGTGTACTGACAATTCTGACAACAACCACAAAAAATAAGCTGAATTAAAGTGAAGTATGGACATGGGCGTCACGACTATGAGGGGGAGACGCCCCCCCCCCGAATGTTGTCAAAAATAACCGAGTCGGCGCGAAGCACCGCGATTTTTCGTAGAAATGGTCATTTTTTTCTTGGAAACAGTCAATTTTTTTAAAAGCAGTCGATTTCTCGTAAGAATAGTCGTTTTTTCTTAAAAACAGTAGTTTTTCTTAAATCAGCCGTTTTTTCGTCAACACAGTAGTTTTTTCTCAATAATTGTGGTTTTATCTGCAAAAACAGTCGGTAAAAATGACCAGCCAGTCGGTAAATACCTTGCCCCCCCCCCCCTCAAACAAAAATTTTGGCTAGTAACGCCTCTGAGTATGGAAACATAAAAAGACCATCACACAAGCTCACCTAAAGCCCCGATTCTTAGGTAGAATGAGGTTCTTGGAGTCGTTTGCCTGCTAAGATACGTCATCCGGAAGGAACCAACGGACCGGACGGATCCTACCTCCGGATCCGATTTTCCGGTGAGGGATTCCATGGAATTTTTCGAGCTTCCTGGAAAGGACTCGACCAAAATTGCGACGTAAATTGTAAGGATGGAAACGATGCTGGCAACGTAGAGGTAGACTAGATAGACACCCTATGGAGAAAAAAGGAAATTAAACTGTGTCCACGATAGCGTCACAGCGAGAAAGGAATAACTGAAGAACTCGATTTTTTTTAAAATTAAATAAATAATTATAAAATTAATCCACTCGAGCTTCTGCATTTCATACGTTAAACCCTATCCTCTTTGAACATAACATCAAGTTTGGTTCAAACAGTTCAGACTTGATTCAAACAGTTCAAACTTGATTTTTAGTGGAGTGCTCCTTGGAACAATCCACTATTGCGAGCGCTGTAGCAACATTCAGCATTCGGTTTTCACCATATTTTGCGGAGCTCATAACTCGTGAACCAGTGCAAGTATCAAGTTCTAACTTGGTACACTTGTGGGTATTGGGGTCTAGTTGCAACTTTGGGGTCCCACCACCCATACCCACCCGGTTCAGGAGCAAATGGGCCCAGATTGCCCAGTGAATAATGTTTACAATTCGACCAGAGTTGGACATAAGACGATGAAATTCCTTGTACTTGTAGATCCTGGGGCTGGGAAATTACTTTTAAAGTTGCACCTTCCCCACCCATCCCGTTCACGGGCAACTGGGCCCAGATTGCCCAGGAGTAAAGTTCGTTACCCGTGACAGGAATCAACAGGTATCAAGTTGAAACTTGGTAAGTTTGTGAGCATGGGATCTCTTTTTCCTTTTTGCGGGTCACAAACCCATCCCCCACTTGGTTCAGGTCTCAGGGGCAATTGTGCCCAGATTGCCCATTCTTTAGTTTATAACTTGACAATAACTGGAGATAGGGCGATGAGATTCCTTAGTGCTTTCGGGTCATAGGGGTGGGGATTTATATGTGGAGCTAAACCACTCTCACCCTGGGCAAGTGGGCCCAATTTGCCCACGAGTTAAGTTTTCAACCCGTGAATGAATCAAACTCTAAGCTGGTATAGTGGAGGATATTTAGATCTAGACATGCAATTTGATGGGCCCCGCCCCCACCCCTCCCGTTCATGGGTAGCTGGGCAGAGATTTCCCATGAGTTACGTATCTATGACATGTCTCGAGTTCAGCTCTTGTTTACTTGTGGGTATGTATGTATCGATGTGGATTTTGGTGTAACAGCAACAAATAAGACCATGTGGCATGCTTCAATCCTTAATGATCAGTTGGAGAAACGAATCTTTTCCCTATGAAATGGATCAGAAAAAATGTTTTCGAAAATACCATTTCTTTCCACCTGAAGCTAGCGATTCTCTTGTTAGCTTGTCGACTTTATCCAGCCTTCCTGCTCTCCGACGCGGCGGCTTGTGGCAAAACATTTGAAAACTGAACGTGCATTGGTTAAAAAGTGGGAAAACTGAGCAAATAAAAGAAGTAATAAAGAGAAGATTATCACATCCTTATGTGTGAAAGAGTCGTCAGCGGATGTTGAAGTTTCCGTCAAACTTTTTGTTCGGTGACGGCAAAAATCGGCAAGAACGAAAAAGCGCTAAAAATTCGTACTTACGAAACGAAACAATGGAGAGGGGTGGGGATTTTAGAAGCTTATAATTCCATATGGGAGCTAAGTATATTATAAAAGGCCGAATAAGCAAGAGTGGTCCTTTAATGAAGTTGTGACAAAGGGGGTATTACGCTGCGACGATTTATTGCACTTGTTATTACCTTGCTAATGGAAAAGAGGTTTAAAGGGTCAGACTGGCTAGCAAGACATTCAATACCGAAACTGAAACCGTTCTTGCAAGATCTTGAAGATCTTTGGATTTCTAAATGTGTTTTTTTACATTAAAAGCTCTTACATTGGGATGATTCCAAAATATGTTTGGAATATTCCCCCCCCCCCCCCCCCCCTGCCTTTTGCTAAGTCATGCAGAAAATCGATTCCTGTGGACTTCCCTTTTTCGACAGATCGTATGAACATGTTATTTATCTATGATCAACCCATCAACGATATCCGTTAGGTCATGTCTTTACAAACTTTTATTTTCTACCAAATTTCTGGATCTGGCCGGATTCCGAACGAACTACCTGCCGGCAAGAAAACAGGTTTCAGACACGCATCCAGCATGTCTCCTTACCGCACCTCCTACTACTGCTTACCCTTAATCGAAAACCCTCCCCAACCCGTAAAAATCGGTGTTCCTCATTTAGATCGACGTATCTCAACCCCTTCAAGAGTTATCGTGCTTACAGGCGGACGGATAAACTTTACAAAAAAAGGTATCCGTCACTAAGGTTTTGGGATACGTAGCACTAATAAGCAGCCCAGTTGTACAAAACGCAGCTATTACAACAGCCATTGAGTTGAAAACCGCGGGAGGACGGAAAGACGACAGTACTTTCAGTAGGCTACGTTCGAACTTACCTGAAAATGTAGGGGCAGGTAAGAATTGTCCATGACTTCGGTAAGGCAGAATGCAAACGTCAGCACCACCAAGAACTTCCCATATAAGGAGCTCAGGGCCACCCAGAGGCGAGCGCTAAAAAATAGAAAAAGTTGAGTACATCGATGTACTAAGCTTGGCAAAGATGTCATAGGTCAACTTAGAACTTCGCGAATAAATGTATAGCTTCTAACTATCATACTGACCATCATTTTACAGAATTTTTAGAAATCGGAGCAGAGACCAAACCCTGAACAAAGGGAAACTATCATTGATAAGCCACAACTTGTCGGCTCCCAGGTTGGCAAGTATTGTCACTTTACTGCGACAGAACCTTTGAAATTTGTCCGCAAAAAGCTGTGATGTTTTGGCGCTCACCAAATTTGGTCCTTTTTTTCAGTTTCGACGAAAAACTCTTAGATTGTAAAAGTTTTCAATTTGCTCTTACTCAAGGACCTCATACTCGTAAAACAAATAAATCTTTTTCCTCGAAAACAGTCGCCTTGAAATTGGACAAAAGGCTTGAACATCGCAACATTTGCGCAATTTTTGGCATAAGCCGATTTCCTGTGACAAATCTTTCACAGCTGTGCATCTGGGGAGAAGTCGAAAACCTGTGACAAGTTGCAGAATTCTGCGACCATTGCAATGGCAACACTGGGGTTGGCGATGGTGAGATGTTAGGAATTGTAAGACTTGCTTGTTACTATTCTAGGTGGTTCTCAAGAACAGATTTTTCTGAGGTCGGTCGTAAGCAGCACTCGTCCAAATGGTAACCCGAACAGGGTTCATCTTAAAGCTCGTATCCAGACATGGACTTTTTCATCCCAATCTAATCTTCAGCTTTTGCTTCATAAAAATCCGCCCTCTGTTGTGGGTCACAGTCAAGGGGAGACAATATTTCAGGCATCACACATTCCAGTGCTCAATAGCAACCCATCTCGATCATGGAATTTAGGAATCCCGGCATCGACGATTTAGGCGAAGAGAGGCAGGAAAGGGGTCTAGAGTTAACGAGTGGTTCCCAAAATCACCACGATCTTCTTGCCCATTCTCACAATGCTCACGCTCAGAATGCCCACGATCAAAATACCGACGGTTCAGAATGCCCAGGATTCAGAATGCCCACGATCAAAATGCCCGCGGCTCAAAATGCCCACGGTTTCAAATGTCCACAACTCAAAATTTCCACCGTTGAGGGGAGACCCCGAAATCAAAATGTCCAAAACGTCAACATCCCAACATGCCGACAGTATAAAATGCTCACAAAAACGCCCTGGTTCAAAATGCCGACAGCTCAAACTGTCGGCAGGGGAGGCCAGAATGTCCTGGGACAACGGACAACGAGATTACCAAGGGACAGGATTACCACGAAGAGATATTGAAAGGGATCATTTTGTTGTTTGTTGATCAGATCAGAATTATTTGCGCGAAAGTACGAAGAAATGTCATATAAAATTGTTCCAACATAGAGTCGTGGGCATTTTCAACCTTGGGCATCTTGAGTTGTTGGCATTTATCGTGGGCATAATGAGCGTTAGCCCAACTAACAACTGTGAATGCATATGGAGTGTTGTCACACTATTATGGTGAAAGGAAAAGTTACGGGTGTCAGGAAATAGAAAGTAGTGTTGGTTTTCCGCAAAAAAGGGTATTTCGAGATTGTTTTAACCAGGCGTAAATTAAATCTCGCTTATTAGATTTATATCCACATTGAATTGTCCTTATGCCAAACAGGATCTCGACCGCAGCCTGCTGGGTATCAAATGAGATTTCACTGATCCATTTAGTAGAAATTCGCTAATGAGGTTTCTCGACTTCGGGTTTTGCAAAGTTTGAAGGTTTGCAAAGTAGTCTAGAATGACAATTTTCTTCTGAAATAGTGTGGTCCCACGAGAGGGCGGTTCGAAAACTGGACCCCGATATCTGAGCAGAAAAAGGTCCGGGGTCATTTTTAACTTATGATTCAAACTGAGGGAGTTCAGAGGAGAATAGCTACGGCCATCAAAAACCTCGGAGACAAACTGTACCAAGATCGCTTACGGACTCTCAACCTCCCTACCCTCGTTTACAGGCTGTTCAAACGGTCTGTAAAGTCAGGGTCAGAAAAAGCTTTTACACCAACAGAGTTGTCAACCCCTGGAACGAACTATCCGAAGCAACAGTCTCTGCCACCACTCCCGGAGCGTTAAAGAAGGAACTGGACAAAGAGTGGGCCACTTACGACTGGAGGAATGAGTGGGACACCCCATCCTGCTCATATTTAATATGAGTAACCACCTACTTAACTCAGGAACGAATTCCAACAAATCTTAATATCTGAAGTGCAAATTAAGGTAAATTATTTAAGGTAAGGTAAAATATTGACGACCGTAGCGAGTCCCTGCCCCCCCCCCCCCCACATTTCAACAACGCCTACAAAGGACCCATTTTTGCTTATTCTGCCTTTTCTATTATCCCAAGCTCCCTTCTGGAATTATAAACTTCTAAAATCTCCGCTTTTCGCCATTCTTTCGTTTTTTACACGGCTTTTGCGCTTTTTGGCCTAGCCGAGTCTTACCCGTCCCGCAATGCAAACTTCACAGAAAGCTTCAAGGTCCGCCGACAATTCTTTCTTGCATAAGGACATGAGAAGCTTAAAGCGCTGTTTTTTATTTTGGAAGACATGGTGAACCATCACGTCCATCTTCTTTTGTTTTGCTCGGTTTCCCCACTTCTAAACTCCGGCGCGATCATTTTTCAAATATTATTGAAGGCTGTGCAGAGTTGAGAAGCGCCAACGAGAAAATCTGTAATTTCGCGTGGAAAATAATGGTATTTTCGAAAACGATATTTCTGAGGCGTTCCATTGTGAAAAGATCATTTCTAATAAGAGTTGTGGTTTAACAAAAGTGGAACTTAATTGTTCGGGATTCAGGTCCAGTTTTCGAGAGAACCCCACGGGCGCACAGTTCTAGACAGGGGGGGGGGGGGGGGGGGGGGGGTAATCGGACTATTTTGCCCAACCTATAGTATCAGGTAGTATCAAGAACCCTTATCCTAGATGAAATCCAAAACTTGGTGAGCCAAATTTACGACCATGTTGAAAACTTGCCAACAGATTATCAGCGTTCAGTTTCTTTTTCGCACGGGAAGTGCAATCACGACAATCGCTTTTACACGGTTCATAATTCCGTAAAAAGATGACATTCACAAGCTGATTACTAATCAGTGACCACTTGCCTAACAGTTACTTTACTGTTATTCCCGATTATGACTTTGATTTTAACCGGGAGAGCTGACCAGAATCAAAATCCAGGGACGCTCTAACAGAATGAACGAAAAGGAATGGCGTGGTGCGGGTGGCACGAGTACTAAAAAGGTAAAAGTTGCACCAGGAGGCAAGAGGCAAGCTAGTAAGAATGCATCCAGGAGGCCATGTATCCAGGAGGAGTTCATGAGAGGGAGTGGTTGTTCAAAATTATGCGGAGTAGGTTTTTTCTTAGTTTGAGAAGCCAGCAGAGTGGCTAGTCCATACAGGGAAAAGTGTTTGAGTGGTTTTTAGTGTAATGTAGTAGAGTAGTATCCAGGGTTGGCCACCAAGAACTAGGGTGTACGAGTTACTTCAGGATACTTTGGGCTACTCAGGATTACTTTGGGTTACTTTTGGTTACATTGGGTTACTTTGGGTTACATTGCATTGGGTTACATTGGGTTCCATTAGGTTACATTGGGTTACTTTGAGATACTTTTGGGTTACTTTACAGGGTGTACGAAGTTACTTTTGGTGACCAACCCTGGAGTAGGCCTAGTATGTTAGTTGCTTTTTGTATTTACAATTATTTCTTTCGTTTGTTTCCGACGGCCCTTGGGCTTAATCATATCGTATTACGTGTAGAGGCTGTATAAGCCATTCATTCGGTTTTGTAAAAAGAGTCCAACGTTCAAGATTTTTCAAGACATTCAACAACAAGACGATCTACAACGAATCTACGAATGTTTGCAGTTTACCAGCGAGAGATTGCCACTCTCGACTTTAGTGTACAGCAAGTGCCCGGTGCCGGCCTAGCCGAGCTGGCACCGGTTGCCACGTGTTAGAACGTCAAAATCAGCATGTTTAGAAGCGTTTGAAAGATGAACCGTCTGATTTATCGCCGGCACCGCTGGTTTTTGGCCGGTCCCGGGAAAGAGTGTACAGCAGGTGCAAGGGAGTGGGTAACCCCTCGCATACCAGTTCCCTTGTCCAAAATAGCGGCATTTTTGTTCGTAGTCTGGTGTTACCGTCAAATTCGAAGGTCTCTTCTTAAATACAGTTTTTGGTTGCCGATTCACCGTCCCCTAGTCACCGTACATATGATTCGTAGTCCGCTTGGGCTGAAGGAATATCTATCACCGTAGATAATCATTGTTGACTTTTCGCCAGAACGAGACAGAATTTGGAACTGAATCTGATCTTACTTTTAAGGCACCAATCATTTTGGTCTTATGGATGAATTCCAAAAAAAAAGTATTTTTATTTTCCGCCATTATTTCTTCTTTCTTCTTTTCCTGCAAACATTGGACTTGGCGAGCCAACTTTGAAGTTTGCCTGCAACGCTGATGAAACAGCGACCGCTGGTGTCAAGAAAACGCTAATTAAGAAAACGGTGAACGTCGACGGCGTTTAGGAACGAAAACACTCCCCAAAAGAACAAGAAACGCCACCCAAATGACCCTTTAAATTGACTCACATCCTGTGTAAACCAATCAACAACGTTTGTTGTCGTGAGGTTTCCGGCTCTTCGCTGGTTACACGGCGAGTCGGCACGGAGAGTTAATCATCAAGAGCATTAAGCACCCGGCCAAGCCAAGGGCCAACAAAACTTCGATTTCAACCGCAAATAATGAGAACAGTACTTTAGTTAACTATGTGCCCTAAACGTGCGTCGTCGTCTGATGCAGTTCCTTACCAAGGTTCCCTGGCCCCGCCCCATCCATCACCTCCAATCATCGCCGGCACTTTTTTCGTCGACAGGCCAGGCAACGGCAGGTGAGCAATGTCAAGCGCCAGTTCTTCTTTCTCCTTCTTTTTCTTACTCTTTTTGTCCTTTTTATCTTCTTTCTTCGACGGATCCGGTTTGGAGTCTACTGGCAACTGCGCCGCACTCGGTGATCCGGGAAGTTCTCCGTCCAAACTGTCCCGCTCTGGTGTGTCAGCATATCCTGGAAAATGAACATGATTATATGATCTGTCGCACTTCTAAGACTAATCTATCTTACTTTCGCAATGGGATCGACTAAAAAGAGGCACGGCATGGCGCAGGAGGCACGAGTAATAAATACAGATTAGCAAGTAGTAGAAGTAGACAAGTAAGTGAGAGTTCGTAGCTCCAGAGCCGAAAAGAAGGCACGTTAAGCCTGAAAGGGTCCTTTTAGTTTTTGTTCCTCTTTTTAGTACTCGTGCCTCCTACACTATGTCGTGCTCTGCCGTGCCTCTTTTTAGTCGATAGTCGATTTAGTCAATAGTTGGGATCGACTAAAAAAAGAGGCACGGCCGCTCCCTCCAACCAGGGGCGAGCTTATGCCTCCAAAAACTAGGCAGCTGCCCAATGCCCCCACCTTGGAACAGGTCCCGGCATTGTGAAAGGCCCGCCGGCATCTTGGGCCTGGTGCTAAGTACATTTATTGTCAGGCACTTACTACTTAAGTACTAAATTGAAGTACGCTACTTGTTGATAGGACTTTGTGGGTCGGTTCCACTTTCCGGCGGAAAACCCACCAGTAGAATCTCCTGGAGTGGTCCACAGTTCCTATCTACATATACGTTTTGAACACCATTGTTTAGAAAAAACGTAAGTATATTATCAGACGGGTAGTATGTTACTGTTGAAATTTCAGTCTACTTCCCTCTGAGCTTAAGATGTCTCACAGCACGAGCCTCGAAGGACATGCAGTACTTGATCCACTTCTCTTTCCTAACTGCCTAGACTAAACACTTTATATATGACATCAAACATACAATAATATGCTTTTCCGTCCAGCGTTTATAAAATAAACTAAAACTGAGAGCTAACACTGGTAAGCCTAATGGTGCAGCTGTCTAAGTTTCACTCTATTCCTCTCTGACCTTAAGATGTCTCACGACAGGAGCCTTGAAGTACACGCAGTACTTGTTCCACTTTTCTTCTCTAACTGCTTGATACGGATTATTATTCTTCCTCTACTTATCTTTCAGTGTTCTTTCCTTTTTTGCAAATGCGTTGTTTTATTAGTTGAAAGTATGGATTTATTTTGACTAACCTCACGGGCCTAGAAGGGCTTTCATGCAGTAAAAGGTATTTCTGCATGTCTATGGTATGACACAAGTGAGTTAAAGTATTTTGTTTTGTAGTCTATGTTTGTTTGTAAAGCGAAAATTATGAATCGTGAAAAAGTTTCAATTCAATACAACGCACTAGATCCGCCCTAACGTCATTTAGTTGACTTTTAATACTCTTGATGACTATCTTTCCCTGCCGATGCAGAATTTTTTATTTATTTATTTATTTGTGACCCGCTTTTTGTACAACAGCGGAGTATGAACCTCCGGGTACCTGCGGAAGAAAGCAAGAAGCGGTGCCACAGCTGCTCCCAAAGATCGTCGTGATTGATTGACACATGATTTGAATCGTTGAGTTTGAGTCCTTACCGACACGTTTTAGATTAGATTAGATTATTTTATTGCTAAATTGCATAATAACCCATCATGATAGGTAACCGCCCATGAGAAGACATAAATGCACTGGCACTGGGCGGTTACCGCAAACTACTTCAACTTAACTTAAACAATTACTTAATTTCATTTCAACACTAATTAATCAATTTTTTTCCCATTTAATCCTTCTTCCTAAGGATCACTGGCGTGTTTTGGACTTAGTCATATAGAGTATTGTAAGCCGATACCTCCTCGAGACCGTGTGTCTCCTGCAGCACGCTATGTCTCCAAAGCATGCTGGAGAAAAGGGTTTGCTCTGATTTTCGCACGATTTGAAGGATATTCGGAATGATGAAATTACGGTTATTTTTGAAGTTAGAGCATTATGAAAAGTGAAGGAAAAAATTATATTACTGGGAAAGAAATCTTATCTCATAGAAAATTTTATCAGAATAAACTACTTCAGAATATTTTAAACAAAAAAATTCTATTGTGTCTTTCCTCGTTGTGCTTTCGGGGCCGCTTTCTCGTCTGTCTCTGCCTCTTCAGTAGACTCGGTCGGCGAGATCGACTTCACCGCTCAATCATAATCTTTTTAGTATTGTTATTTTTGTGCATGTTTGTATCAGTGTCCCTATTTTTTTTTTTTTAAGAGAAGAGAACTGCCCTTTATTTCTTAATTATAAAATGTGGGCGATGTATTCGATCCAGACAATGATCAAAATGGAAGAATTTAAACCTCTGCACCTTTATGAAATAAAAGTTGCGAAAGTAAAAAAAGACAGCTCATGGGCCGACTTAATTACTGTGTTCACGTGTTCACTGCACCCCGCACAGATGGAGCGTAATTGGTAGGTTAAAGGTTGTACTCCTCTAAACTCCATAATTGCACAGGTCATTACCGTCATCAGACACTTACATACGCACGTAGAGTCGGGAAAAGTTAAACCGTAGCTTAAAGGGGGACAAAATTAAACAAGAGCTACAACCTCATATGATACTTGTTACGAGTAGGTGATGTAAGAAAGTAGATGAGAACGTCCCAAAATACCCCCATCAACCCCCCCTAGGATCGGACCTAGAAATAGGATATCTAGTTTTACTCGAGTCTGGGCGTTTCCGCCATCAAATATTTCATCCCACTAGTTTGATCTCTAGGAGGGCTACACTATTTCCGGCGGGGCCCTCCCCCTCAAACTACCCCTACCGCGGTCAATCTCGTTCAGACACATAAACAGATCTTCTAAAACATCTTTTCTTATTAGACGGTGCAAAACGGTTAAGTCAGCTACACTTTATTAGAGCTATATTTCGGCCCTTCTTGGCAAGGGTGCTCTTAAGGCTCAAGCCGCTCAAGCTGGAAAATGAGCTTGTGGAAAACGATCAATTTTCTAGCTGGTCTGAGAGATATTCAAAATTAAAAAAAAATAATGCCGAAATAGTAAACAGTTATTTTACTACGAAATTGCGCTAAAGTCAATTAGTGGTTGGCAAGTCAACCATCCAAAAATAACGTACAATTCGTTCCTTTTGAAAAGGCGGCTATCTGCTACCTTTATAGCGCATAACCGAGCAAGCCGTTGGTTTTGTTCTGGACAAGTTGTAGACAGCTATGAAGTAGTGAAAGTGTATTAGGAATTTGATGAAGCATCACCAGGCCATGGAAGAATTGATGATAACCGAGTCTGCGTTTTAAAGTTTAACTGAAAAGCAAACCTATTTTTGTATCATTTAACTGAAGACACTGTATTATTTGGCTTATCTTAAGGTTTATTTTTTATTTTTAACTATTTGCTCTAGTATGATGTTCAGAATATCTACGGCCGTCGTCACAATGCAAAATTCTACTTCAGCGTGGAAAATTTGAATCCGAATACAAAAGCGTCTTTTCAGTGGCCAGTGATCAGGTCGCAGAAGGTAGTTAGCTGCGTGACCACTTATTTTTCGTAAATCTTTTAGTCTAGCATACAAAATAGGTGCAAGCGCAGAGAGGTACCCCAAATCCGACAGGAAAATTCCACTATATGAAAGTTGATTATTCGCGAATAGCGGAGCAACGAAGTAACGCATTTTCATCGGGTCTTCGAGCCTCCTTAAGTGAAGAAGTGATAGGTAACTAGATTGTCCTATCTCAGCCCTTTTCAGTTAAACTTTAAGTATTAAGAAAACTTGTCAGACCGGTAAAGATTCTGGTGTAGTTGTTAATGCATGTAAGCAGCATTTCCAGAACCACGCATATTCCGACACACTGATATGTTAGGGGCCTGCGAATACTAAGTCTGTCTGAAACACGCCAGTGAAGCTCGGGGAAGAACAAGAAACGTCGCCCAACCGAGCCCTCTAAACTGATTCAAATCCTTTGTAAACCAAGCTTGTTGTCGTGACGTTCCTGGCTCTTCGCTGGACACACGGCGTTTTTCACTGGCACGAAGTTTGTCGTCAAGAGTGTTGTTGATGACGCATCCAAAGTCGAAATATTTTCAGCAATTATTCGCAGACACTACTTCATGATTTTACTGCTACTAATTTCCCTTGGGAGTTAGAGGCCGCTCAACTCTATAGTCGCGTTCCACCCTACTTACCGTAGTAACTACGCCTGACGTCACGGCTCCTTGATGTCAAGGCTGGAACGAGCTTTCGTAATTTTGGCAAAATATCGCGCCATGCGCTACAGAGATCGTAGTTACCACAATTCCTACGCTCCCGACCGTGGTAAACAAATAGCTACTATAGTTAGTTAATATACTTATATTTTTAGAAGGATGGAACGGTCAGCGTATTAACTTTTTACGAGGTGGGAACGGAAACAATAACTGATGGTTACTATTGTAAGAAGGCTCTATGTCATTTAACTATGTCAATTAACGCTCTATGTCATATCAACTTCGTTCCTATTTAAAGTGGCAGGTTCTCTCTTAGACCAACCCGTCTTTTGGAATTGCCGTCAAGAAAACAAAAGGTCTCACTGTCCTACCAAGGAGCAAGACAGTTCTCGCCATCCCTATCCTCGTCCCTATCATGGTCATTCTCACCTTTATTTCTGTGCCTATCTCCATGTCTACCCCGTCCTTCTCCACATATTTCCCCACTAGAGGAAAAAGAACAGTCGAAATCCTCATGCGTTCTATGACGATGGTGATGACGTCGACACTTCCCTGGCGAGAAGCTCAAATGACTCACAAAGTCCATCCTCACTACGTTCACTTGAAACAAACCGTCCCTTCTGAATCCCAGCTATCTCAACTATCTGTTGGTATCAATTTTATCCACACTCATGACTGTCAACACTTTCAACTTACTCAAGATGATCGTAAACCTAGCAAAATTACCGCAATTTGCAAATGTGGTACCGAACTTTCAGCTGCAGTCGCTTAGCATTTGCTTTTTTGCACTTTTTTTTTTACACAGCATTCAAACCAAAGGAACTGCTATAGCACACGTTTCAACACATGCGGTAATTTCTGGGCATTTGATTGTTACCGTCACTTTCTGTGATTTCACGTTTTTTGACGTCAGGTTCGAACAATTTTCTGATCTGGCAGAGACTTGAATCGCTGTTTTTCACTAAGATCTCCAAAATCTATACTTAGCGCTGGTCCGCGAATAAGTATCTCTCGGAATATAATTAGAACTGTATCAGTTCGCACATTCGTAGTATTTCATAAATATTCGCAACTCGTTTCAATGTATTATCCGTTCTTCTTTTCAATTTTCACACATTAGTAACAATCGCAAGGTTCTCAAGTACATATGGTTTCTGTTTCAAGAATACCAGGCTGTCACCACAAATTTAACTTTCCTGATCTTTTGGTAAATCTCAACTACTATCAAAATTTGTCTCACATATATCTGCGATCAAGATCCTCAAATGATTGGAGTCACAACATATGCTGAAATGGTTAAGGGCTATGGGTCGCCCTGAATCTAAGCGAAAAATAGACGTGCTTCACTGGCTTGAGAAGAAAATTGAAATTGCCATAAACTCTGGCCAGTCGTGACTAAGAACAGTTGTGGTGAGAAACATGACGTGTTATATTCACTGCATTGTAACTGTAGTAGGTGACGGGATGATAGACTGACCTGGGTTCCGTTCCAGCCGCAGCCCAAACTAGTTAACGAAAGCTTCGTCATTACCATCGCCATTCTAAAATGCGACACAGTTACTACAGATATCCTGTAGTAACAACTAATACCATCTAGTAGTAGGTACACTGTAAAAAATCTCAACCTTTATAGGACTTTGGTAGTTGTGCGTCACCGATTTCGGACATTTTTATTCCTAATTCGGATTTAAATTCTCCCAATTAGGAATACAAATGTCCGAAATCGGTGACGCACAACTACTAAAGTACGATAAAGGAGAGACTTTTTACAGTGTACTGTACCCGTGTAATTCTTGATCAAAGCGCCAAAAGACGAACGAGGTGAAAACGCACGTGGCACTTGCAAGGGCATGTAGATCAGCGAAAGATTCGCGCTGTCAAGGTCGGATGGCTCTACCGTTACCCCCCCCCCTCTCGCTCCCCCAAAGCAAGTTAGTCGTCCAAATTGTGTCACAAGTTTTCCGGTAACCCCTCTCCGGTCCGGACCTGTAAACGAACCATCTAGGACATGTGACCTTAGTTGCGCTTTTGCAGATACCATGGTACGTGATACTACGTTAAGTGAATCTGCATTTTGTCATTTTTGCAATACAACTATTGCTTTGTAAAATTGACGATTCCAGAATTTGCGCTATCGGAAGTCACCCCAAAGAAATACGTATGTCCACTCACACCGCATGTGCCACAGCTTTCTCACCAAATTGACAAAGACCTAGGCTCTTGTGTTGGTGATGAAGAAAGTGAGATGACTTATTAGATACCACGGTAACTGGGCAGATACTCAGTAACTATAAGAACCACAGCAACGGCCAAAACGACTTTAGACCATGGTATCAAATACCATTGTATCTAAAAAAAAAAAAATCTTACCAACGATCAAGTTCCATACAAATCAATAACTCATCCGAGAGTAATTCAACCGGTACATGAGACGGAGTATCTTCTAATGATATTTTCAGCATGTCCAAGTATCAGTAAAACGGAAAAGATCAGGCTGTTGTCGACTCTCATTAACAAAGGGGTTACCAACTTCCCGGCAATTGGTGTACACCCTTTCCCGGCACCAGCCGAAACCAGAGGCGCCGTCCATAAATTAGGCGATTCATCTTTTACCGCTTCTAAATATGCTGATTTTAATGTTTTAAAGCGTGGCAACCGATCCGGGAACTTCGTGTACACCAAAATTGACGGTAGGCAACCCCTTGCTCATTAACGAATTTAAGGGATATGGCGGAAAAGGGGGAGGAGCCATTATCATTCGATAGGACTGATTATTGTAAACACGGCTGTACCTTTTCTTTATGAGAAGTTGAAAACACCAGACAATTTTTTCAAGAAGTGGTATTTTTTTAGTGAAGACGCTAAAGCTCATTCATATATCTATTAAGCTATTTAATCGCTTACTTATTTATAACCACACACGCGCAGAGCACAAACATCAACATTTGGAGAAATTAAATCCACCGTTTCGGTTATCAAGACGAGTGTCGATTAAGTCCACTCGATCGTCAGTTATTTAGTGAGCTGCAACTTTGCTTCCTGAAAACGTATTTAATTCCTGTGCAGAAATATTACAAAAACCTCAAAACAAACTATTAAAAGAAACAATACTGCCCAGTACTGAACTGTATTTTTTCATAATTCCTATCGTACCAGCAAAATTTTGTTTCTGATATTCTTGTGAAAGGACACCATGCACTACACTGTGTTTCTGCTAAGATGTTCTGAGAAAGCTGACAACTTTAAAACTTCGCAACGCCGACAGAAAATTACACAAGACTGTTTTTCCATGTCACTTGGATGAAAAACTTGGCAAAATTTTCATAAGCGGTGTTCGGACCAATGAACTTCTCAGAAACAATTATCGGGAGCCTGATACGTAAAGAAATAAACGCAGCAAAAAGATAATCACTGTAATGCTAATAGAGGAGATAGGGCATATTTATAAAGTGTAGAATCTCGGGAATGAGAATGGACGGAAATACTACTCAAGTAGAATGAACTACAATTATAAGCATGACGGGTCTTTGCGTCTTTTAAAGTATGTTTTGAACATGACCATAAGGAAGCTTTCGAATCGCGCCGCTAGATAATCCCCCAAGTCCGGGTTTGAACTTGCGACTCGGGAGCGGGTGACCTTAACTCGCTAATGCTCGAATACTTCCGACTGAACTACTTTCAAACAGGAAAAAAAAACAAAAAAAACGCCTTGGCTATTTCAATAGTTGGTTCGTCATTGACCAGACCGAAAGTCTGGGCGGAAGTCCTTTTCAAAATCAGCCCAATCTTCCCATGAAGAATGTTTGCACAGTGCCGTGTCAGCCGCGGAAAGCAAGTACAGACACCATCAAGTGCATTACAGCAAGGCAGACAAGAATCGCTTTATTCAGCAGAAGAAAACTGAGGTAAAATAACCAGAAAGAAAACCAAAACTCAGACAGACACAGCCATGAGGGAAGAAGACCAACCTACTAGCAAAACACTCTTCATCTGCTCTTTACGGGGGCCATCAGTAATGGAAAGGCACCCTGTGATACCGGCTGAGCAACTATTTTGATGTGGATGTTATAGATTGATTGTAGGATACGGCTGTTTTGACTGCCCAAATAAAATTAAAAGAATGATAATTATTTCAAGTATGAAATAAGTAATAGTTTGAATTTATTGGAAGAGTAAAGTATAGGTGACGTATAAAGATAAGAAATTTGAGTTGTAATAATAAAGAAAGTTGCGTCACTGAGAGGAGTGGAGGTGGGATTAAAAAAAAATTAAAAAATAATGGAAATGCAATATCCAAATCAACTGTCACGACCAATCCAAGGTACTAAACAGAAGGATAAAATGATTGCTGTTAAGACGCGGCAGATGATAGTCACAATCGACGAAGCTTCAAATTAAACAAACAAAATATGCGGTCTTAACAAGAACTAAACTTATCGTGGGAATAAGACGAAATGCCATAAGGTAGACAGACAACATTCATAAATATTATGAGGAAAGAGGTGTATTCAAGCTTCGAACCGGCAGAATTTCCCCAGACCTGACCGGAGAGTCCAACATGTTTTTTTTCCGGATACATAGGAGCTTAGAAAGCGGTCGGGGGTATAGCCCTTTAGTTTTTTGCTGAATGGCTGAGGCGGACCGGATAGCCTATAGTCTGACATAATTTACTTCAACTTACCATTTTTAACTACGTCATGTGCCGCCTTCCATTCCTCCATCCACAGTTCCTCAAAAGATTTTTCCTGATCTTCCTGCTTTTGGGCGAAAGGTCGCCTCAGAGGCTCTTTCACCACTGATGCCTCCCTACTACTATGAACACGCTTCACAACGTCCCCTCGTTCAATCTTAGTTCTTGTTTCACGGTCAGTGCTTCCACCTCTTTGAGGATTGCTCCTAGATCTACGAGGATGGTGCTTCCGTTGGCGATGTCGCCCGTACACTTCCTCTGTCTGTGTTGACTCTTGCTTCGAGTCGGTCAGGATAGTCATCGTCGTCGCTGCGACGGACTCTGAGATAGATGTCCGGCTTTGGGACTCGTCCCTGTCGGCCACGCGGAAGGTCGGATTACGAACGACGCCAGCATGTGTGACGGGCACGTCGGGGAATATCCGCGGCTCCTTTTTAGAGGGCGCCCGCCTCACCACGCCTCCTTCATCATTAATCCGATCAACCTTGCTCCTCACGCCGGTATGCTGATGTACACATTCTTTCCGCTGGCGTCGATTCTCCACAGTCGGTAGGGGCTTTGGACTAGCCGCACGCCCACTTCTTCTTGGACGCGCGACCCTCTCTGGATTATGCTGTCTTTCTTGTTCTATAAAGCTACTCCTTGATGGTTTCTCGAGCGGTTCAGCTACAACCATTGACTGACTATCATTCACGGATAGCTCCGGTGTCGGTCGCACATCAGTTACTTCATCTTTCTTTTTAATAATCAAAGTCCGCTGGGTATCATCACGAGAAGCAAAGTTGCGTACTATTTTTCGCTCCATAAGAAAGAGAGTAGAATCGCGACTTTTCTGCGTGGATAAATTACCGTTCCGCTTTTGCATTTCTGCACTATAATTTTTCGAATTTTCCGCTTTTTAAGTACAATTGTCCACCTGTCACTGAGATATAAACATATAACTCATCTCGATCCACTTAGCGGTTCTCAGCTTCAATACCCAATCAGCAGGTGACTAGGCTGACGGGAATGTCTGCCGATGACAGCTCACAACTGAACATTCGTCGAGTCAAGGCGACCTTGCAATTTAAGCGCTGGAGAAACTCGGTCAACGAGTGAGCCTTAAAGGACCATCCATGAACTAAACCTTCCTATTATGCCGGTGTTGTTTATGTTAAAATCGTTTTCAATTAAAGCGTCGTCCCACTAAGAGTGTTATCCACACATGTCACATCACAAGTCTAAAGGAGTGGCAACCATCAATCGTGCTGGAGCCGAAGAAACGAATAGTCTTCACTGTTTACTCCTTGTTTCCGCCTTTCTTGCTTTACTCCAACAGCCACAAACTGTACTCAATTGGGTCAGCCGAATCTTCCTCGTTCTTTGTGACAGTCGTTCCGATTCCAGTTAGAACTCGAGTCTGAAGAACTCACAATCTTACAGCGTCACAACACAAGTCACATCCCAAGTACAAACAGGTACCAGGCATCGGTTGTGGTGAAGCTGAACGAACGAACATGGATCTCAACTTCTAACCTTACAGTATCAATGAATGGCTAGAAACTCTCCTCTTCAATCAACACTGTCTTCTGGGGAAGCAGATGACAACTAAAATTCACCTCGGCCACAGATATGCAGAGCACTGAAAGTCTGTCAAAGAAGCGGGAATCAGGAAGGTCGGAGACGAGGGTTAGCTTCTACACGCTCAAATACAATCAAAAGCCTGCACACACTTCACAGGTGACCATGAATAATTGTCTGAAGTCAAACACTGAATCGATTCACTGGTTTGGCGAAGCAAGTTGGCTGGACGCAGCCACGACAAAGGCTGTCAAACTCTCAAGAGTGTGTGAAACCGAAAGTAAATAAGTGTATATTACTTCACTTTCGCGAATCAAGTTTACCCAAAACTACAGCGCGCTAGAGTGAGTAACTATTGTATTGCCTAACACAGCGTGGCAGTTTTTTGAAAAAGAAATGATACAAGCTGTGAAGCGTGTGATCACGATTCCAAAGTGATTTCACTTACGATTGCTCCCTCTTTTCAAGGTTAAACGAGGCCTGGCCTGGGTTCAAGCCGAGGGCCTGGGTTCAAAGCCTGGTCTTAGGCTTTAGACGCCTGTTGTTGGTCTTAGCCTAAGATATAGCATATCTTGGACATAAGTGATCCTTAGATCCTTGAAAGTCAACACTAAGCTGGACTTGTTATTGCACCAAAATTGGCACGAATCCGTATAGCACCGTATGTATTAGCTTAGTTTTCTGGATCAAACGAGTACGTAAGTCACAATCCGTGTCCGCTCTTCTTTTGCTGCCCAACTGATATGTTGGCAGACTGTGGCTTCTCCGAACGCCCTGGTTCTTTTCTTCTTCGGATGATATGGAGTCAGGTCAGTGCTTCTTTAGGTTGTCGTTGTGTGCTAAGGGTCGACAAGACCAGATGTCAGGCTCGTCCCAATTATCCACGAACGTTATAAACCGCCAATACACTAGCAGCTCTTAGATGTTGCTGTGGATCCAGGAAAAATAGCAGCTGACTACAGAGATATAAGTCCCCCACGGAGGGAGAGGGGCAATCAAGACTCTGAACGGTCACGGAGGAACAACAGAACGAAGTACTCCAGAGGCAGAAATCCATACAAGAAGTTAAGCACCGCTTCTGAACAGACCGAAAGTAAAGTGACCACTTTAGTTTCTATGTTCGTAAAGATTTCAAGTTGGGGAATGGCATCAATGCTTCCCAAAACTTCTATCGCTCCAAAGTAGTCAATTTTTTCGATGTATGTGAACCAGTCGACTTTCTGGATGTACTGGACGACTTCGCCAAGTTCCATGGGCTAGTGCCACTATCCCAGCTTCGAACGATTGTCTAAGCAACTTCGTGGCAAGTCTTTGATGTTGGATACGAAATTATACGAAAGACCGTTCGGGATCAGACCTTACACATACTTGATATCATCCGTAACATCGTCAGCGTAAGCAGCCGAGCAAACACACTTGGGGGTAGACCAATCTTTCAAAAAGGCTCAGTCACCACTGACGACTTTTCAGGTTTAATCTTCCACAGCAAAGCTCACTTGACTTGACCAGGATTTATCTGCAATCCATCCTCTCTTTGGCGAATATTAAAGTCTTGGACAAACACTGTGCGAAGTTACGTGACAGCAGAGTGTTTTAAGGGAATACCAGTAGAGAAGACATGAACTCTCCGGAAACAGACCATAGTCACACGATACAGTTTGTGTAGAGTCACAGTATGCAACAGCAGAATCAAATGATGACTGGAAATTACCACATAGTCAATCCGTTGGACAATTGCTTAGTCCCCACGTCATGTGGGACTATTTCTTCAGAATCGCACTATTACAGAGCAGAGACAAATTACAACTGAAAATGACCAGCTAATCAATCCATACTTTACTGGACCACAATTTCGACAACTGAATAGATGAATTGTTGACATCTCTGGACTGTGACGTGTACCGTTCACACCCCGTGCTGTTCAAGCTGATTGTCAAAGAGGTCGTTATGTTTTTCCACGCTTGGGCAATGACAGGAGGACTATCAACGCGCAGACATAAGCGGCAGGTGAACAGGCTGCTTTTGTTTCTCGCTACTTTCTTTCAGTAGGTCTATATCGAACGCTTTTCTGGCGAATCTTCAATCGCACTGGAAGGTATTTGCTAATTAAAAATCGTGCGCAGATAATGCTAAAATTAATGTTTTAAATGCCCTGTGACGAGCTTTGTATTAGAAAAATTGTGTTTTCTTACGTGTTTTGATTTGGTATTATTTCTTTCTTTTATTTCCGATACTTGGTACTCGCGGCAAAGTCATTCTTAACTTAGTCACGCACGCAGAATGACTTTGCGGCCTCAAACCAGCCACAAATGCAGCCTATTGACTATCGCGTGGAATTCTCGACTCCACGTTACAGTCATATCTACTACCGAAGTAAAATTTAGAAATTTCTCTTCGTAAAACTGTTTTATTTCTTGATTTATGAGATTACATATTATTCAACCTGTCAGGTGCCAAGACGTAAGAAAGGTTGATGATAATTTTCTTGCGTTACTTCGATCTGTTGTGGCGGTGTCCCAAAAGGCGGGGCTCATTGGCAGATGCTTCCTAAGCCAATTTGGTTATCTGGCAATGTAGGTTTGGAGCAGGTCTGAAGGGGGACATGTTCGGCTTGCCACTGATCTACAGTTACGACGCATCAGCACCTATCCTATCAGTAATTATTATAGTGTTTTGTATATTTCCCGCCATGTTTTTTAGGAATAAATTCATTCCTTCATATTTAAAATAGACAGGTACAGTCAAAAGCATGCCGAAAGCACCCTTCAAATTTTTCATTCCGGGTCCAGTCGCTGAGGCGTACCTTATTCAGGACGCAAGCTGTTTAGCTTTCAATGCCTATGAGCCTTGCGGACGAAACTAAGCTATGAATCCCGTTCTTTGGGGAAAAAACTCGTAATTTGCATCCAGAATAACCGCACCATCTCAGTGGCAGCGGAAACCTCCTATTGGTTTGCAGTCCAGTTTAGTTCACTTTGCTTTTTCCAGAGAGTGGTGGTGGCAAGCGCTCCTTCTTTATCCCGGAGTCGTCACACCTGCGGCTCAAGTTGCAGAACTAGATCATGCGGTGCTTCTTGACCAACGGCGCGACGTCTAATCCGAAAGCACCGTCTTCAAATTTTCCATTTCGGGTCCTGTCGCCGAGGCGTACGCCCAGCCCGCAGGAGCGTTCTAAGACGCCGTGGTCAAAAAGGTTGAGAGCATCAATTGCCTTTATGGGCCAAAGAAAAAAGTTACAAATGGCTTGAGCAGGTCACCTTACCCCAAAGCGAACTATGCTATTAGACAAAAGAATTTTTTTGAGAATAAACTTTTTTCTTGTACGGTAAAAAATTCCAATTTTTCGCTAGATTCCGGGGGAGCTACTTGTCAGGTGGACACAAAAGTTTAGATATGGATTCACCAGGTATTGTTACCTATTGACCAAAAATTACTTTTTACTGAAACAAAACTTTTCACTTTCACGGTACCGAATTTCCGGTTTTCACCGGATACCGGGTGAAAAAAAAATTCAGGTATGAACTCAGCATGTCTCACTACCCCTGCATCGACTGTCCTATCACCCTAAACAAAACTTTTTTTCTTGCCTTAATTTTTCACCTCTCCGCCCTTTCAAGCAGCCCTAGGTTTTTGGTGGATTTTGGGTATGTTGTTCACCCGATTTTTTTCGGAACATTTCAGTGTTCAAAACTGTTGTGTTGCAATTCTGTCCGGTTCTGAACCACTTTTTATCGTACTTTTACTGGACTATTGGGCGAACAATCTTTTTGTGTGAATTAACTATTGAATTATTCGAAACTATTTGGAGTTCGCTATCTATTAGTGCCGCAAGACTGAAGCCATCTAGCAACTGTAGACGAAAATAAATAGAAAATCATAAACGTTCTTAGCTCATATACTGTGATTCAGTTTAAAGACTGGTTTGTGGATCGCAATTTGCAGGATCTTCGGCAGGATCAATTATTCGCTTTTCCAGCAAATCTCAGTTTTCTTGTACCATTTTGTTCCAAATTTACTGATCGATAGAATTGATTTCGTTCAGACACGTTGTTTTTAATTTTAATTTAACATCAGAAAGTGTGGCATTTTTTCAACTTTTTCGAGGGGTCAGCGCTCTCTCCTGGCCACTAGAGTCTGTCGTATATCGGAAAGGAACAGACGACTCTCAGAGTCTTTTCGACGCCATCTAGCGTTTATGATCAACCCAGTTGTTCAAGAGGAAAGACCTCGAGAAAGGCAACAGATGACAGGCTTAACAGTTTCTCACTGGTCATAAAATTCACTCCAACATTCGTTACAAGGATGGCAAACATTACAGATAACACTTCGGACTGTCATCTGATAGTGTTCCAGACAAACTCTGTTGCAATGTTACGTCTCTGTCTGTGTTGTCTTTTAAGTCTACGCTAAAATTCGTTTAGAATGGCTTAAAGTGGGTGTTATTTATATGACGAAAACATAAAATAATATTTCAGGAAAAAAATATTCTGTTACATTGTAGATAAACAAAATACAAGCCTGTTAAACGCGGAACTGCGCATCCGTGTGCTAAAAAGTGATCTTTTGGCAACTGGTAAATAGCGCGATACAATTTTGTAGACGATTACACCTGTTATTTTTAGCCATTAATAATACAAGTAAAATAGCACATAGGGGGGGGGGGGGGGCAGCTTCTGTTGGCGTCACCGGTGTAGGCACTAGTCACAGTATTTCTTACCCAGGTTTGCTCCCCGTCAGGCTAGGCGAGCTTCATTCTATCTAGCTAAGTTTATCCCGCTCACCTTCTTTACAGGGTTGTGGGATACCGACCCCACTCGAGGCTTGGGAGAATAGTTGCGTTTTGCATATACCATGGTATCTGATACCACGGTTGGTTTACAGAAATGACAATTGCCGAATTTGTGTTTGTCGCAAAAGAAAAACTGATATGCACTCACATAACAAGTGCCAAACTTTTGTCTCACCAATTACCTAGGCTCTTGTGTTGGTAATGACGAAAGTGAGATGACTTTTTCAGCTGCCCCGCTAACAGCAAAAATTGCTTTCGACCGTGGTATCAGATACCACGGTAACAGCGAAAATAACTTTCGACAATGGTATCAGATACCATGGTATCGGCAAAGACGCACATAATGTACATACATAAGAATTCCCAACTGTAGCGATCAATCGCAGATTCGACATCATAATTTTGGTTGAATGACCCGTCTAAATAGTTTTTGGTAATTTAGTTGTCCGTCTTGCACAGGTGACCTGTTATCACAATATTAAGACGGGCAATTCGTTTAGGAATCTGTTTAATGTTGGATATGTTGACGAATAAAATTGAACTGAACTGAGCTATCCTAAATTACTGCTTCATTCTACGTTACTAATCGCTCTATCCATTCTCATTGCCAAGAATTCGAAGTTGCTACGTCAGTTTATCCACCATAACGGCACTACGCTGATTTTTTTTTATTTTTCAGGTTCGGTTCTTTTCAAGACGTTTAGGGATCCAGCTTATTGCTTTCGAAGAACCCATTGGCCAGAAATACCGGTTATGCAAGTTGTTCTGTGCCCTTCATCAGAACCAAGGCGGCTGAACAAGACTGAAAACAGCCGTTTTGTAATCTCTGAAAACGCAGAAAAATTCAAAAGGGTCACATTTTTTCGAGTATTGGAATATAAGCAATAACTACTGCGACTTGCACTTTAACGATACTGCTAGTAATAATATATATAAATGATATATAAATTTTAATATTTAATTTATAAATAACATATAATTTAACATGGAATAATAATGTAAATTATTATAAAATAATATATAAACAGTAGCCTAGTAACTTACTAGCCTTATTAGAGAGTTAAAGTGTTATTTTTAGTTAAAGAGTTTCAAGTTATTCAGAGGCATTCGGGGCAAGTAGTTTTGCATGCTGCTGGTATGCTTGGCACTTTATTGACCCTACTGATATTTTCATTTTAATGAAGTTCTACTTTCAGTTTCAGTTTTTAGTGGAAATTGGCCCAGATTGCCCAGTAAATAATGTTCGTAACTTGACCAGAGTTGGACATAAGACGATGAAATTCCTTGTACTTGTGGATCCTAGGGCTGGGAAATGACTTTCAAAGGCGCACAACTCACACCCATCCCGTTCATGGGCAACTGGGCCCAGATTGCCCAGGAGTAAAGTTCGTTACCCATGACAGGAATCAACAGGTATCAAGTTGAAACTTGGTAGTTTGTGAGCATTGGGGTCTTTTTTTTCTTTCTTGCGGGCCCCAAACCCACCCCCACTTGGTTCAGGGGCGACTGAGTCCAGATCGCCAATATGTTAATGTTTTTAAATTGACAAAACCGGAGATAGGGGCGATGAAATTCCTTTGTGCTTTTGGATCACAGGTTTGGAGTGTGCAACGAGTTACAAATACAATTCATTCATTCATGTTTACTTAGCCTACTAATTAAATACTAAATACAATAACGTGTACAATTTACCAACTTTCGGCATACATTTTTTGCACCGATAGAACATTATTTGGAAACTTGCCCAACTTCAGGTCCGAAAGCACGAAGAAACGGACAACAAAAAAATCTGACTCACGCCTGTCTATCTTCATCGTTATCTCTTCACTTTCCTTCTCCATTATTACTCTGGAAATCCTATCCCCTGCTATCTCCACAACTACCATATTTTTGTAGACTAACTGGTGAAATCAACACTTTTTCATCAAAATTCACTCGAAACTAATCGCAGATCGCGACAGTTGATTTGGTCGTGGCGGAAATTAGTGATTTAGCTTTTTTGTGATGGTTGATTTAGACATTTGTTTCGCTGCTAATTCGAAACAGTGTCATGTACTCTTTTGTTCTAGGACTGTAAAAAAGCTCACTACGGCTGGCTAGCCAAAGGGAGAAAGTGGCGTGTGAATCTAACATCTATTATCAATGGCACCATCGCCCACAATACCGGGGGAAGTCAGTTGTTTCAGTTGACAAGTTGCTTTTTCTGTGGAGATGTGATTGTAACCTAAAACCCAAGGAATAGTGAAGGTTTGTATGTTTGTGTGTGTGTGTCTGGGGGGGGGGGGGTAGCTTTAAACTAGACCCCAATATCCTCAAGTATACCAATTTTAAATTTGATACCTGTAACGGTTCACAAAATCTCAAATCATGGGCAATCAGGGCCCAGTTGCCCATGAACTGGGGTGGGGTGGGAGAGGTGCAGCATCAAGATTTTCTTCGTTGGCTAGGAAAGTAAGATGTTCTTTCAATTTTTAAACATTTTTCTCTGTTTTTGATAATTTTTTTATGTTTTTAATATTTTTGAACGTGTTTTCTGTATACTGTTTGTATGTATCTTTCGAAAGCAACAGATTTTATTAATTTATTGGAGGCCAGCTTCTACCTTTCAGTATTTTAGGGAAACCGCTCTATGCACCTATACGGAGGTTGATACGGCTTCGTGTCAACTTTGACAAAAGTTATTGTCACAATATATGTGGCATGCATTACATACCTGTCAAGGAATGTTATTACAAGTTACTACCTATGATAAGAGGATTATTCAGAGGCAGTATTCACATTCTGTCTTACCCACGTAGCGTTCCACAAACTTATTGGTTGCGGTTCACAAAAGTTATTACAAGTTATGTTGATACGAGGAGGAGTCAGCTTTCTACTGTGGTAGCTCCAGGCCCGTATCCAGGAATTTATTTCGGGGGGGGGGGGGGGGGGGGGTGCCTTTCGGGGGGGGGGGGGGGGGGGGGGGGATTTGCCTGCCGGTCCGACCAAAAAGTACAAAAAAGACATAGATCAGACGGAAAAGCCTGTAAAAATTGATTATTGTTTTATCTTTCGGGGAGGGGTTAGGGGGTTTAATGGATACGGCCCTGGGTAGCTCCTACCGTTTCTGGAACGAGCGCGGACAGAAGCCACAACTCTGCCGAGATTTCCTGCTGAACAATAGTTAGAATCATTTATGATTATATGACCGACCAACATAAGTAAATTGTAACGATCATTGAAAATGATAAGAGGGAGGAGCTAATTTTCTTATCACCCTGGACGGTGGAACGAAAATAATAACTGAATCGTAATGATCGCAGCCGATGGTAGCTCGGCGGAACGCTGCCTGGGTGCAGTTGGGTTGATTGGTGGTGTTCTCTTCCCTGGTATCTTAAAGGACCCCTCGTACTATTTACTGCTTATGTTCCAGTATTTCTGCATTTCGTTGGCGTCTGAGCGTCTGATGTATTGTCATATTTTGCTTTTTTACAATAAAGTGTTATTATTATTTATCATCGAAATATCGTTAGAATAAATCTCGTCTGACTTGCCCGTTCAAGACAGTCCAGTATATGATACTAATAACAATATAAGGCACAAAGAACAGCCGCAAGTCACTTGCAATACTCGACAAAAAAAGTATTCCAAAACATATCATGTATATGAAAAAAGTCGCGCATCTGCTTGAAGAAATTTCAATCGAGATTGTTTATTCCAAAACATATCACGTCTATGAAACAAGAGCTGGAAGCACATACGGCACTTGCAAGCCTGGGTAAGAGGATGAAAGTATGAATTCGTAAATTTGTGGGTTTGTTGTAATCATTTGTATGCAAAACCCTTGAGATAAGAATGATCATGGGTCCTTGGAAATCACGAGAATGTATCGTTCGTTAAACTTTTTTATTTTTGCATTTGACTACGATGATGCGTATTTTAAAAGCTCCAGAGATTCATCTGTAATGAACACTCTCGAAGCGCAAATGATGATAAGCTCATCGGTATCATGAAAATATATATTTTACTCAAAATTATTGTTTGTACTTTAAACAAATTCACTTGTAAGCTCATCGGTATCATGAAAATATATATTTTACTCAAAATTATTGTTTGTACTTTAAACAAATTCCCTTGGGGCAAAAATGATCACGGGCCCTTGGGGATCATGAAAATATATCGTTTGCTCAAATGTATTTTTGTATTTATTTTCGGTTAAGATACGCACTTTAAAGGTGCTAAAAATTAATTTTTGAGCAAAACCCTTCAGGCAAAAACATGGGGATGATCAAAATGTATAATTTGCTTAAAAGTATTTTTTGTACTTTGCGGTTAGTATTAGTACTTTAAGGGATCATCGGATCTGAGAAGTAACAATTTCTAAGCCAATCTTGTCAAGTCTCTAATGTCCAATCCAAGTTTCATCGTCCTGGTACATCTGGAAGTACTTAATTCGCGATCACCGGAATTCCCCCCCCCCCCCACCAACTTCCCTCCCAGTGCCCGAACCCGGTTCGGTTCACTGATGTATCTAGGGCTTGGGCATGTTCTTTCGACCAAGTTTCATCCCAATCGCTCCACTCTAATCGCATCACAAGCATTCCGGTTCTCCCCTCTACCCTCCCCCCCAACATTTATCGGATCAGGTCCGGACTTCAAACGAGACATTTGAGACACGAGGTCTTTCCAAATAAATATTCTTTGAGCCCAAGCTGACTTTGAAACATTTATTCAAACAATGTTTACAACGGGTACGTCAGCTACGATTCTTTATCAGCGATATTTCGATACATCTGATTACATCTGATTACAGGTTTGTTTCCTTCCCCGAAGTTGAACCAGAGGATTGACAGCCTGACGAGGACCCTTGCCAAAAAGGGCCAAAATATCGCTGATAAAGAATCGTAGCTGACGTACCCTTTCCAAATATCAAGTTTTATTAAGATCCGATCACCCATTCAAAAGTTATATTTACGTCAAGATTCCGGATTCCCCTCCCTCCACTCCCCCCACGATGGCCGAGCCGGGGAACTTAATATTTCTTAGCCGATCATGTCAAGTCTCTAATGTTCAAGCCAAGTTTCATCGTCCTATCACACCTGAAAGTACCTTACTTTCCATCACCGAAATTCCACCCCCCCCTAACTCCCCCCACAGTGCCCAAATCCGCTCCGGTTCTGTCACTGATGTATCTAGTTTTTGTGCTTGTTTTTTCCACCAAGTTTCATCCCAATCGCTCCACTCTAAGCGTATCATAAGATTCCCAGTTCCCCCCTCCGACCCCCCCCCCCCACATTCATCGGATCAGGTCCGGTCTTGAAATGGGACATCCAAGACACAAGTTATTTCAAATATCAAGTTTCTTTAAGATCCGATCACCCGTTCCGAAGTTAAACATTCCTCAAGATTTCCGATTCCCCTTCCCTCCACTTCCCCTACGGTGGGCGGATCGGGGAAGTGACTATTTCCAAGTTAGTTTGGTCGGGTCCCTGATATGCCTGGCAAGTTTCATCGTCCTAGCCCTTCTGGAAGTACCCTAACTCGAGAACAGTGGACCGATAGACCGACCGACGGACCGACCGAAAATTTATCGGTATATGGCACTTGGGCCAAGCTGCAAGTGCCATAAAAAGTCGCGCATCTGCGCGAGAAATTTAAGTCGAGAAATTTAAATCGAGGCTGTTACTTTTTCCGATGTCTGTTTCATCTGCCGATGACTACGTTGGTGAAAGCCCATCTTCCAATGTCTTTGAAGTAGCGTCTACCTTGCATTTTGAATTCCTGTTCACCTAGGTTTGTTTTACTAAACTGCAAAATATCGGTGGCTGCAACGCTACCGAAAGAAGTTCCTTTGCAGATCTTGCAAGTTCTAGTCATATCTCTACAGTAATAACGGTAAGCCAAGACTGGAAGTTGGAGTTATCGGAGCCGCTCTTCATTATACCTTTTTTTACAAGTGAATAATATATTACGGAAACAATTGTGATTTAGTTGTCGAAATTATGTGTATTTTTTATACTACTCATATGTCAGTGAATGAACAAGATGGTTTAGGCATAGTTCTGTTTTATACATTATATTTTGTGCTTCTCAGTTTTGAGGGAAATAAATAAGAACAATACTACTCCCTGTTACCCAGGATTACAACCTTTCGCGTCGTCAACGCACGTGTATGTCGCTCCTTTCCGTCTTATTCATTGTTACTTTTATTGTTACTCCCATTCTTGCCAATGTTTGCCTTACCTTATCTTAGCTCAACGACGCAAACACAGGCGACTTACCTTTCTGCTTCTTGTTCTCCCTTTCGTACGGCACATTCTTGGCTCCTGTGATGCTCAGCAGCCTCTCTAGTTTTTTCTTCTCTCCCTCTTTCTTTGCTTTCTTCTTCTTATCTTTTGATTGTTCTTCCTCATCCTTCTCCTGCTTATCGTCGAGCTTCTCCTTATCCGATTCCAAGTCTTTCGTACTCATTTCTGCAACAAACACCGATTAGCTATAGTATCAGAAACAAGGCCGCAGGTTTCGGCGGGATCCCAAAGAAGACTTTTGGACAATAATACGATCAGTCGTCTTTTAATTCCTAAAACGACACGAACAACTGGACATTATTAGAACTAAGGAATTTGCCATTTTCGCCGAATTCCGATTAGTCTGGCCAAACTATCGATTTAGTAGGGGATTGACGCTGGACGATCGATTTCCTATGTCGTCTTACCCTTAGATCAAAGCTCAAAACATCCGATAAAGACATTACAGGAGGCCTGTAGAACTTCCGGTTTTCAACGGATTCTGTCCGTAGTTTCGACCTACATTGTCGGAAGTTTCATAACAGATAAAACATGGATGCGCAGTTTCTTGGGTTCGTAGGCTACCTGTTTTACTTTTGCAAACGTTTTGCAGTAAACGTTGTGCATACCAAGCATTGAAGGAAGAGCCGAAAAACCGCCAAAAAAGCATCTGCTGACTTATTTTTCAATATCGCTACGACAAAAAAAAGTCAGCACAAATTTCATCTTAAGTGTTATATGTGGAAACCGCGGATCCTGGTGTTATTTGTTTTGAAACTTCTGACGGTGTAGCAGGAACGCAAACAAGATGCAGGCTATCGACCCAGCATGTCAGCTTATCCCATTATCGGCACTCTAAACAACGTACATCAAGAATCACAAGTAGACACGTTGTGCATACCAAGCATTACTAGGAAGAGCCATCTTAGAAGTTTCATAACAGATAGCACAAGGATGCTCAGTTTCGAAATACAACAATTAGGATGTTAGCTGTTACGTTTTTCAAACCTTCCGCATAGAAACGTTACGCATACAAGAATAGCCCAATACAACGCCAGAAAAGTACCTGCTGCCTTTTCCTGTCGTCACGATACCGGAAGAGTCAGCAGCCGCTTTTTCGGCTTTTCCTGGCACGTTTAATGCATAACGATGGAAAATCACATCAGATTACATCCCAAGTGTTGTCTATTGAAACTGCACATGCTTGTGTTGTCTGGTGAAGCTTCTGACAGTGTATTACCTAAAGTCCGTGGAATAGGCGATATGTAATAGTCGAAATATAGTCGTTTTTCCTGCAAAAGCAATCGGTAAAATTTCTCAGCCAGTCAGTAATTACCTTGCACCCCTCCCCCCCCCAAACAAAAATGTTTGGCTAGTAACGCCTCTGACTACCTAATTAGATCGATCTAGAGGCATCGAGGCATGCTGATCCGTATCTGAACTTTATTTTCTTGTCGGAGAAGCAGAGGCGTCACTAGCCAAAATGTCTGGAGGGGGGGGGGGACGAGGAATTTACCGACTGGCTTGTAATTTTTACCGACTGTCTCTGCAGAAAAAAACGACTGTTTTCAACAACAAAAAAGACAGTTTTGAAAAAAATCGACTGATTTTCAGAAAAATCCACTGATTTTCAGAAAAAACGACTATTTTGACGAAAAATCGACCAATTTTCAGAAAAACCGACTGTTTACAAAAAAAAAAATCAACTGTTTTCATGAAAACAATCAACTGTTTTTACCGACTGGCCGACAGCATTGGGGGGGGGCGTCCCCCCCCCCTCCCCCCACCAGTCGTGACGCCCCTGCGAAGAAGTAGTTAGCCCGGATTCCGACCCAAACCGGAAATTCGGTAGAAGTAAAAGTTTTTTCTGAGGTCGATTACAGATTCGATGTCAGGGGTAAAAGTACGTGCCAAATCCATATCTGTATTTTTATGGCACTTGTAGCCTCTGGCTCAAGTGCCGTATACCGATCACAATTCCGTCTGTCGGTCTGTCGGTCTGTCGGTCGGTCCGAGTTTTTTGTCCCACATATCCGAGTTAGGGTACTTCCAGATGTGCTAGGACAATGAAACTTGGCAGGCATATCAGGGACCCGACCAAACTAACCTGGAAATAATCAGTTTCCCGATCCGACCATATGCGGGGGAGTGCGGGGCGCTGGAAACTTGAGAAATTCAGGGCATTTTGTCACTTTTTTCCGAGTTAGGGTACTTCTAGATGAGCTAGGACAACGAAACTTGGCAGGAATATCAGGACCCGACCAAACGAACCTGGAAATAATCAGTTTCCCGATCCGACCATATGCGGGGGAGTGGGGGCGCTCGAAACTTGAAAATTTAGGGCATTTTGTCACACTTTTTCGAGTTAGGGTACTTCCAGATGAGCTAGGACAATGAAACTTGGCAGGAATATCAGGGACCTGACCAAAGTAACCTGGGAATAATCAGTTTCCCGATCCGACCATATGCGGGGGAGTTGGGGCGCTGGAAACTTGAAAATTTAGGGCATTTTGTCACACTTTTTCGAGTGAGGGTACTTCCAGATGAGCTAGGACAATGAAACTTGGCAGGAATATCAGGGACCCTACCAAACTAACCTGGAAATAATCAGTTTCCCGATCCGACCATATGCGGGGAAGTGGGGGCGCTGGAAACTTGAAAATTTAGGGCATTTTGTCACACTTTTTCGAGTTAGGGTACTTCCAGTTGTGCTAGGACCATCAAACTTGGCAGGCCTATCAGAGACCCGACCAAACAAACTTATAAATAATCAGTTTTCTGATCCGACCATTTGGGGGTGGGGGTGGAGGGCAGGGGAATCCGGGAAATTGAGAAGTGTGTAACTTTCGAAGGGATGATCGGATTGTAATGAAATCAGGGACCCAATCAAACTGACTTCAAAATAAAAATTTTGTCGATCAGATAATGGTGGGGGGAGTGGAGGGAGGGGGGGGTTGGACCGGAAATCTCGGGAAACGGTTAGAATGATGGTATCGGAGTGAAACTTGCTCCCGGAATTCCGTTTTTTGGGGGATTTTCACGACGAAACTTGGAAGGCATATCAGGGACCCGGTTAGGGGAATCCGGAATATTGAGTCATGCGTAACTTTGGAACGGGTGATCGGATTCGAGTGAAATTTAATAATTAAACAGAGGACATTTTTCTCTTATGACCTTTTTCATTTCCGGACCGAATCCGGCAATAATTGGGGGGAGGGCGGAAAATACTTGACCCGCTTAGACTGGTGTGATCTGGATCGAACTTCGTGGGAATGAAAAACAGATGCTCTGGATTAATCATTTACAGAACCGGATTGGCTCCGGTTATTGTGGGTGGAGTTGGAGGAGGGTGGGGGCGGGGTCTGGGATTCCGGTGATCGCGCGTTAAGGTACTTCCAGATGTGCTAGGACGATGAAACTTCGCTGGAATATTGGAGACTCAACAACATTTGCTTAGAAATTGCTACGTCCCAAATCCGATTATTCCTTAAAGTACCAATCTTGACCGCAAAGCAAAAAAAAAAAAATACTTTTAAGCAATATATGCATTTTCGTGATGCCCATCAGCCCATTAGCAGTTTTGCCCCAAGGGTTTTGCTTACAAATGAAGTTCCAGCTCCGTCAGAGCGCGCATCTCAACCGCAAAGTCGAAACTTACTTTTGATCAATCAAATCATCTTGACCCATGCAAGTGCCATATGAACTTACAGCTCTTGTTTTCTCACTGGACATGCATTTCACCCGGAATTCGGAAAAAGTGGAAAGTTGATTGCAGTGAAATTTTATTCTGACGTCGTATAGAGTTTTGGTTTAGTTTCAGTAGTGAGTCAGTCGTTTTGCCGTAAGCGGGGAGACAGAGGGCTTCGCTATATAAGGAAATTCCAAGTTCCCCACCAAAACTCGTTTGAAGGTTGGTATACTTGGAAAGGACACGGCGAGTTGGGAAATTCTATTTGCTCTCCCATCCCCCATCCGATGAACAGTACGGTCAAAATCAGGCCAAAGCTGCAAGTTTGCGAATGGACGTAATTTGTTTATGTTAATATGTTATTCGCTAAGAGTTTATTAGGATTATATATAATGGATTCGGGAAAGCTGCTGGCCAGGATTGTCTGTATAAGGAAGCAGAGTCGTTTTTAACCAAATATTTGGTATTTACCGACTGGCTGGCCATTTTTACTGAGTGTTTTTAACAAACTAAAAAAATAGTTTTTAAGAAAAATCGCGGCGCTTCGCGCGGTGGCGACAACATCGGGAGAGCGTCCCCCCTCCCCACATACGTGACGCCTCTGTCAGGAAGTCCAACAAAAACAATATTCACCATTGGGGTCCCACCGAAACATCTGGTCTTGTTTCAACTAGTAAGAAATCCGGCGTTGAAGAACGCGGTTATTTACTAAATTACCAATATGCTTGCTTCGCAAGGATTGGGGGGTAAGTTCTCTTAGGGGACCACTGGTTCGGCTTACCGACGAAACGTCCCCATGAGAAAACGCCCCCTGGCGAAACTTCCCCGGCAAAACGTCCCCGTGACAAAACGTCCCCATGACAAAACGTCCCCACGGCAAAACGTCCCCAAGCATAGATTTTTAAGTTCGCCTCGATCTTAAGGTGCATGATCGAGGTAAAACAACTTCATAGCGTACATCACGGACGTGGGAACATTCCTTATAAGCAGGAAAGATTGGACATAGGACCGTGCTTCAGAAATGTGTTGTGTTCAGTTAACTTCTGTCGTGTAATATGCCTTGCAATTGACTCGTAATTGATTAGTTCTAGGTTGTTTGAATCGACATGCAGTCTGAGGAGCACCAATAAGCTCCTCAGAGAAAGGGAAAGCCCGCTGTGGCTCAAGGATCATTTACACGGCAGGTATTTTTCCCCGGAGACGAAAAGGGAAAGTGTTCACACGGTACTCGGGTATTTTTCAAGGCAAAGTACTGTCATGTGGCAATAATTACAAGGTTGTAAGGCTCAGGATATCTCTCTACAATGGATACCAACATGTGTTCATTTGGACCACTTTTTACATGGGCAAAATCAAAATTATTCCTCGAAAATCCAATTACATTGGTGCTGACGTCGAAGAAAACCCATCGACAAACAAATACCCGGGTAAAAAGTTCGCGAAATTGAAGTCCAAAATACCCGGGTTTTTGTTGCAGTTGCGGAGAAAAATACCCGCGGAGTACGGGTAAATAACCTCCGTGTAAACGTAGCTTCAAAGAGAGTCAACAAGGAAAATACAAAAAAAGCGTAGTGCCGTCATGCTGGATAAAAATGAAACGGGAAGCAAGGAAAGGTTAGACGGGTTTGTTCCTTTGATGAAATCCTTTCATAATGAATATCACCAAATTAAATATCGAACAAAAGCGAGATCGATTAGTTATGTCGCAGCGTCAACTAACATACAAATAAACCAATTAAATAAAAGACAAAACGAAAACTTACAAACTACTACATCTTTGCGAATGGTTATAGCGAGAGCAACACTTTGGTTTGTTTCTTGACTATCGGTTAAATGCTGAAGTAGTCAACCCATCTTGGTTTTCAAAAGTTTATATTCCAAGATCATTTTTATAATAATAAGTTAATAATCTCATAGGCGGTGGTATCCCTCAGCGAAGAAAAAAAATCTATGGCCGGGGACGTTTCGCCATGGAGACGTTTCGCCAGGGGACGTTTCGATCGGGGACGTTTCGCCAAGGGGACGTTTTGTTACGGGGACGTTTCGTCGGGGACCTTTCGCCAGGGGACGTTTCGAATGGGGACGTTTTGCCGACAACCCGTTGGTTCTTGCCATATTTATTGCTTGTGGCTGATATAAGGTTTCGGCCAAGTATTTTATTACGCTACCCGTTAGGCTCACCTACCAAGCCAACCAGACCTTTCAAAAGCTCGCCAGATGGGAAAAAGCACTGACTATTTAAGTCCCCGCTAATTGCAGTAACTCATTCGACTAATTGGATTTAAGCATGTTTTTGCGTCCTTGGTTTTATTAGTCAGAACTGTCGTAAAAAGCACAAAACGGAAAGAAGTTAATTAACGTGTCTTTGTACATAGATGAGTTTTCATAATGTTATAATGAGCAGTATGACCCATTTAGAATGTTAGGAACTGGAAAACCTAGCCTCAGTCAACTCATGGAGCCGAGCATGGAGCTTTTGTCGGTGTATATAGCGAGCGTGTATGCCCCGCTTTGCAGCTCGTCAAATGTGTTTGGTTAAAAACGAATAGGCTTTTAATCTCGACATTTCTTCTCCGAGGCTCTACTGCGATATAGCTGTTTGTAGAGGTAAGAATTGTAATGTTCCGTGTAGCTCCTACCCTCCACTCGTTTGCATCGGGCTCATCGTGGGTTTACACACTGCGTAAAATCCGAGCGTATTTTGAAATCCGAGCGTATTTTACGCACGTATTTGAGCTTGAAAAGATTTCTAGCAGATTTCTAGCAATACGGACGTATTTCGATACAAAACGGACCAATTTCTCAAATACGTCTGTACTGCTAGAGATCTTTTCAAGCCCAAATATGTGCATAAAATACGCTCGGATTTCAAATACGCTCGGATTTTACGCAGTGTGTAAATGCATAATATTTGTTCTTGCTTTCACGTGGCACCCAGCCCCAACGAGAAAGAAAAGAGAAGCAACTAGATAGATTAGTCACCTTGATCATCGTAAATCTAATAGTAAGGTCATCGTAAATTTGATAGTAAGGGTCATTTAGAAAGGGGATAGGAAAAATGCACCACATGAAGAAATATACAAAAAATAAAGAAAATACATAAAAATATAAAAGAAATAAAGCTATTATTTTATTATAATCAGTGAGTGACTAATGAAATAAAATGAGTGTATTACGGCAGCTCGAGTTGTAGCATTCTTGGTTGTAGGCTGGTCTTCTTAGGTGTTAAGTTAGGCTAGGTGTTAGGCATTAGCCAAATATTATAACGATTGTTAACTGGCATTTATTTTCACTGACGTGAGTATGGTACGTTATCATTAAAAATGGTAGGCTGGTACTTTCAAGGTTAAGCTGTTATCGTTTTCTTAGATGATGGCATGTTGCGTGTTAGCATTTCAGAATTTTGAGTTGTTGGCTGACATTTATTTACAGTAAACTTTAGCAATTTAAGAATTTATGATAGGAGATCAATGGCAATGTAAAAGAATGGTGGATCAAATATACAGGTGTTCCTACTATAGGAAATAAATGACTTGGTATGGGGTTCCAGTGCCTAAGCGCATGGTCTGCCCATGGCACGTGACTTATGAAATAACCTGAGTGGGTACGTAAGCAATTAAATGGTAGGCTGATATTTTTTTGTGTTAGCATTTTTGCATTATTCAGTTGTCAAGTTGCATTTATTTACACTACGCTTTTGTAAAATAAGAAATATATATTTACTAGGAGAGTAATGGTCATATGAAACTATGGATCGAATATTCAGTTATTGCTACTATACGAAATAAATGACTTCTCGCGATTTTTAAGGGCATAAGCGCATATTCTGGCTATGGCATGTAAGTGACTGATGAAATCACGTAAGTAGAGTACGTTAGCAATTGATTGGTAGGCTGTTATTTTTAGGTGTTAAGTTTTAGCATTTTCAATTTAGCTGGCATTCACTTACTCTACTTTAGCAGTTTAGCACTTTAGCAATATCAAAATATATGTAATAGGAGGTAAATGTCAATGTAAAACAATGATAGATCAAATATACAATTATTACAAATATAGGAAATAAATAACTTCCCACGACTTTTCAGTGCCTAAGCAGATGGTCAGGCCGTGGCACGTAAATGACTGATGAAATAACATGAGTGTGGTACGTTAGCAAATACGCTGGCATTCTCAGACCTACTAATTGCGACAAACACACAAGAGTTATTAAGCAAAGCCTCATCAAAACTTACTCGGTGTACTTGCACATAGTTATTTGTCAGACGCGACGTTACAATACAAAAAATAACGAGGTGCTGACAGCTGTCGCCAGAAGCCTCTACGGCGTGATTACCTTGTTAACTTTCTGGGTCAGTAGGAAATTTATTCGCTTTTCAGCTCAGCCTACGTCTGTGAAAAAGCGATTGCTCATTTATTTCGTAACGTAACGCATATACGTCAATCTGCAACGGTTTCTGTCAGCCCTTATGTCAAGTCTATTCGAGCTATTTAGTTCGAGTGGGAGCAAGAGCAAATAAATAAGCAGACAGTCCCTCCGTCTTTGGTCCCACGCAGCGACTATGGCGATACCTCGATAAAATTGAGCTGAGCTGAGCTAGACGTATTTGCTGAGCTTTGAGTTGATGCCCGTCTACTTTCCTCTTCGTCGCTGCGCATGTTAGAACAAGACCAAAGGTTTTGATGGGATCCCAAAAATGTAAATGTTTATCAGACTTCTTGATCCGGACAATCGAATCTTGTACATTTCCAAGTCTTCGCTAGACCCTTTAACATATTTGCTATTTATCCATAATCAACCGCTTGAATATGTAGCCTACAACAAAAATGTTAACATTTTGAAGTCTTTTGCTTACGGGCAAACAACTAATCAAGGGAGGAAATCAAGTTCAGATACGGATTCAACAAGCATGTTTACTCCAATATCTCATATCTAATCGACCTCAAAAAGGTATTTTAGAATTGTGTTGTTGTTTTTCTACCAAATTCCTCGTATTTTAGCAGCATTCCCGGCGAATTGCATGCAGATCAAAAGATCTGGTGACGCTGGAGCCCAACCTTGCAAATCTTGCCAGCTTATCGGTCAAGGAAATAAAGTTCAAAATTCGATAATTCCCTGGGCAATCCCCCTCAAGACCCAGTTCCTAACCGCTGATTTTTTTTTTGCAAGTGAGTAACCCCTCGCGTAGACCTGGGATTGGTTCACCGAGCACCTAGGGCTGGCTCACACACACCTAGCACTTAGGATTGGCTCATCCAAGTGTCTAACCCCTCGAGTACTCCTTTAACGGGTACACTCAATTCTTAACCCCTCGCGTGCACCTGGGATTGGTTCACGAGTACCTGGGACCGTCTCACCACACCTCCTCCCCAAACAACTTTAGTACACCCACTGAGTAACCCCTCACTTTTCCAGTACATCTTTTTTTTTCAGTGAGTAGCCCCTCCCTTACCAAGTACACCATTTTTCAGTGAGAAACCCCTCACTCACCTAGTTCACCCTTCTTTCAGTGAGTAGCCCCTCGTGTACCCTAGCAGTTCCCTCTTTGGTATACCATGAATCAACCCACTCGCATTGCTCACCCAAGTGTCTAACCCCTCGAGTACTCCTTTAACGAGTACACCCAATTCCTAACCCGTCTCAACCCATTCCTCCCCAAACAACTTTAGTACACCCACTGAGTAACCCCTCACTTATCAAGTACATCTTTTTTCCAGCGAGTAACCCCTCCCTTACCAAGTATACCTTTTTTCCAGTGAGCAACCCCTCCCCTACCAAGTACACCTTTTTCAGTGAGCAACCCTCACTTATTCCTACAATTCCTACTATATTTCCTACAATCACACATAAGATGTCGCACACTCTCTCGCTCTCCACACATCGGCCAGAAGTAAGGACCAATTCTCCCAGTCGGCTTACCCGTGTACCTCCTCCTATCTCCCAGCGGTAAAATATCAGCACGCATACTAATTAATAATTTCCATACCTTCCTATCGAACCCGGCTATAAATAAATACATTCACCTATGTCTCTTTCGACTCTGTATAAAACCTTAGAGACCCCCTTCGACCTTCAATGACGTCACTGAACAAACAAATGATTTTCGGCCACGTGCGCAGAGCTATGATCATTTGAGAATAAAGGGGTTGGACCCCTATAGCCGAAAACTGGTCGACAAGTTTTGTGTCCGGTTTTCACTGGATTCCAGGTGAACTACTTGTCCGATGAGAAAATAACTTTCATATTCGGATTCAACATGTCTCCTTGCCCCTAAATCAACTATCTCAATAGCTTTCCAAAAATATTTTGTTTGTACTTAATTTGAAACCCCTCCCCCACCCTCAAATATGGAGCTACAGAGCCCATCTTCGAACTTGACCCACACTTTGACCCAAAGGATCCTCCCACCAAGTTTCATCAAAATAGCTAAATCCCCCCGAGAGTTATCGTGCGGACAGACGGACAACTTTTGCGATGTCATAGGTATCCCTCCACTTACGTTTTGGGATCCCAAAAAATGCAGGAGGTGCGCTGACCCGCTCTGCAGCGCGTCCAGACAACCGATCGGCTTTTACTTTGGAAATTTCATCTCCGATGCTTTACTGCGATATATCTGTTTGCAGAGGTAACGAATTGTGGTGTTCCGCGTAGCTCCTACCTTTCGCTCGTTTGCATCGGGCAGGGTATATGAATCTATTCGACTCCGCATGGTCGTATTACAGAGATAGGGAGACGGTTCTGGGGCTTATTCGTTCTTGGTGAGAGTAAGGCCTGTTTCAGGTTGGTTAACGTCGATAAAAATAAAATTATGGTTTCCCCTAACTAATTCTTCTGTATATTTAAAAAATAGCGTGGCAAATGGAAAAGTAAAGGAATTTTTTTGTCTGTAGTCAATGACTCAGAAAACCAATCCAGTTCTACTTTGCAGCAGAAGTACAATTGGTAATTTGACGACTACTCACCAGAGAAATCGGGTAATCTGAAGCTAATCCCTACAGTCCCTGACCGCTTCACTGCGTAAGACTTAACGGACGAAAAAACACGATTAAAGTTTTCTTCAACACATGACTTTCAGCATGAAATCTTATGAATGAGAAACGATTACGATAACACTCAAATCAAGCACTTGTGCACGGTAACTTTCAGGCTGGTTACAAGAGGTTTATATAAAATACTACTATTTGAGTCAATTAACTGAAAAAAAGAGAAACTGGACGTTAGAAGGGAAAGCAGTGAGCATAACAAGTATAACGAATAGGAAGGATAATGTGGGACTGTTAAGGGATACACAGCATTAAATAACGTTCTGGCATGCGGAAAAGGAACAGGCAGAATCGTTGTGTTTTGTACGGGAAGAATTTTGGGGTGAAGAACTTTATTTCAAGTGTGGCCTGTCTATCGAGGAACCTGTGTTAATTGTGGGTATGAGAGGGAATGGTTTACCTGTTGGTAAAAGAAGAAAATATGTGGGTAAAATATGTGTAAAATATTATGGGTAAAATATTTAGGGTTAAAATTGGTCCTATGTGCGGATGCGTGATCCTCAGGAAGAAGGAGAAAACATCTCACTAACGACTCAAACTCAAGAACTCAAATCATGGGTCAACCAATCAGGGCGCTCGTGATAGCTGTGGTGCCGCTCTTCCGCTAGATACACGGCGATTTTGCATCGGCAAGGAGAGTTAGTCATCAAGACTATTGAATGAGTTGAGACAAGGGTTGTTTGGAGTGAGAGTCGTGTGTGGGAGTGAGTGGATCACTAGAACATGAAAGAAAAAAGTTTTCAGGTTATTCACCTGTTTGGAAGGCTCCTCCGGATAGGACTAGTACACAGAGCAAAATGTATATCCCTGTAGTCTCAAATACAGGCACAGCGTCCATATTTATATATTTTTCTTGTTTTGCTTTTGTGCATTAAAATCTATCTATCTATTTATCGACGTACTTTCGAAAAACGCTTCCAGCTTCCCTCCTCCCCCACATGGAATCCGGGAAATAATGAGTTCTAAAAAAAATCAGGTGCGGAAAAATTCGGGCCACATTTATGACAGTCAAGTTGTGTCTAAACGATTTAAATGTAAAAAACACACGAAGACATGAAGAAATCCAAGACAATAATAACAATAATAAATGCAATTTTGTTCACAAGCCGTCAAGAAGTTCAGAGCAAAGAAAAATTGCGACGCATGATGGGTAAATGCTTTGCACATGCAAATGCAAAAAAAAAATCAGGTCTGGAACAGTTCGAGGCAGATTTATAACGGTCAAGTGATGAAGCCCACGCCATTTAAACAGAAATGATGGCATAAAGAAATCCCTGACAATAACAGGTCCGTACCCAGGAGTTTATTTCGGGGAGGGGGGGTGGTTGCCCGCGAGCTGGATCTAGTCCATATCAACAAGACCAAAGGTGTCGATGGGATCCCAAAAATGTAATATTTGATCCAGACAATTTGGTCTTGTAGATATCCGGTCTTCGCCAGACTCCTTAAACATTTTTACTATTAAATTTAGAAACAGATTAAACCCAACGGCTAATCATCTGAAAAAAAAAAGTTCAGATATGGATTCAGCATATGTGTTTACCCCTGTACGTCATGTCTACTTTTGATCAAAACTCCAACTTTCCGGTTTCGGGCAAACTAATTGTCCAGCAAAATAAAGCTCAAAAACGAACTCAACAGGTCTCCTTACCCCTTCATCGAACCTTCAAACAACTTCACATCAGACTTTTACTTATGTTTCAAAGTCAGCTTGGGCTCAAAGAATATTTATTTTTTTACTTTTAACAAATTTTCCGGTTTTTGCCGGATTTCGGGCGAACTATTTGTCCGGCGAGAAAATCGTTTTAACTATTTTCTAATAGTTTCGTAACTTTTAAAATTTTCCAATTTCGGCCGGATTCCGGGCGAACTATATGTCCGACTAGAAAATGAAAAATTATTGTAATATATGGATTCCGCATGTCTCTTTGCCCATAAATCTAACATCTAATCAGGATCAAATAAAAATATTTCTTTTAACAAACTTTCCGGTTTTGGCCGGATTCCGGGCAAACTATGTGTACAGCGAACAAAATTTTATATACGTGTTCAGCAGCTGCTAAAAGTTTGCCCACTAACTGAAACCCCGGCCCACTAATTGAGCCCCCTCCCCCACCCCTAAATGTAGGGATACAGAGCCCATCAACGAATCTCCATTCCCTTCGAGAGTTATCGTGTTTACGGACGGACGGACAGACGGAAAACTTTTACCAAATCATAGATATCCCTTCACTTACGTTTTGGGATCCCAAAAGTACAGAAAAAATGATCAGAGGTTAAAGTCTATAAAGAAGCGATTCATTTCTTAAGTTTCGGGGGGGGGGGGAGGGTCGAACCCCCTGGATACGGTCCTGCGATAAAGCTCAAAGATATTAAAGAGAAGAAATGGTAAAGAAAAAGGGACAAACTGAAAAAGAAAGACATACAAATTTCAGGACATCCATCTCAAGACTATTATCAACAGCGAATAGGTTTCTAAACGGATTTTACATCTCCGTTGAAACTTCGCTTTTCGACCGCTGCTCATGTTTTGCTATTTTTATTTTTAAGTCACTGAAATTTTACTGCTCCGGTCATGGCCGTATCCAGGAGTCTTATTTCGGGGGGGGGGGGTCTCCTCGCGGGACCTAATCCATACCAAACAGTGAAACAAGAACATATATCAGAGATTAAAGCCTATAAAAATGGTTACTTTTGTATATTTTCGGGTTGATTACAGGTTACAGGTTTGTTTCCTTCCCCGACGTTGACCCAGAGGATTGACAGCCTGACGAGGACCCTTGCCAAGAAGGGCCGAAATATCGCTGATGAAGAATCGTAGCTGACGTATCCGTTGTAAACATTGTTTGAATAAATGTTTTAAAGTCAGCTTGGGCTCAAAGAATATTTATTTCCGGGGAAGGGGGTCGGACCCCTTATCCCCCCCCCCATGGATATCCCTTGGTTAGGATACAGGGCGGACCAAGTATTTTTCGAAAACGAGACGACTTTTTTTATTCGGTATTTTTTAACCCCCAGAGCATCTTTTCTTGTTTATTCTCACATTACTTACTTATAGACTACGACTCCTCCTCTCCTAGATGAAGTTAATTTTTTAACCACTTAAATATTATACAAAATATTTTTACATATATGTAATTTGACGTCACCTATTCTTTCTAAACGAACACAAATTCTCTTAGAGCAAGAGCTCCTAGTATATCCAAATCATCAATCAAACTTCAAGTTTCAATTCTGTTGTTTCAATCTTTTCCAAAACAAAATTTTTTAACGGGAGTTTCTCATCGGCAATTAATGCTAAATAACTGTAATAAGCGCATATGATGTTTTAATTCTCCAAAAGAATTGTCCACAAAAGAGTTGTGCACTCCCGCACAGGACACGGTTGTGCAGTGCTCTTCTTGGGAGTGTGTTGTTTTGTTCACGGAATGTGAAATTGAATTGAATTGAAACTGAGTAAATGTTTTAACTCACCGAAGGTTCACAAATATTCCAAAACCTACACAAATATGAATGAATCACTACAAAAATGTGTAACTCTTCAGAGAACACTGCACGACCTAATTGAGGACATGCTTACAGAACATCGGTGCACAAATGAGAGTAGATACACAAAATAGCTGTATGACGCTTACTTTTCACCATATGGTTCAACATTTGTATCTTACGGGCATGCTGGTCCTCTCACGAGCATCATATGCACTCATTACAGTTATTCCGTAATACTAAAAATGTTCATGCGGTTAGTTGTCACATGTTCGAGGATGATTATGACCATGTTGGCTTTGATATCTGGGACGAGAGGAAGCTTTTTCGTGGGTTGGCGGCTTTTAACTTAAAATGTCTGTCGGTCTATGTGTCAATTTCAGACGATTTGCCAAGCATTTAGGAGTGACTTCTCTATTCGCAGAGCAAGTAAATACCTCCTATTTAATGGATTAAATAGGTTATACACTCAAATGTAATAATTAAATGTTCAGATTATATCAGCATATATATGGAGTTTATGAGGAAAAATAAGAGCTACGAGCTCATATGGCACTTGTTACGAGTATATGGTGCAAGAAAGTAAATGAGAACGTCACAAAACACTCCCTTCAACCCCCTAGAATCGGACCTAGAAATAGGATATCTAGTTTCAGTCGAGTCGGAGCATTACCGGCATCGTCTCGGATCATCTACGGCAAATAACTTGTCTACCTTCCAAGTTCAGAATAAATGTCACCAGCTCTTTTGATCCGCATACAGTTTGCCGGAAATACTACTAAGACGAGGAATTTGGTCAGAGTAAAAAGGCTTTTCTGAAGTCGATTAGAGATGAGATGTTGGAGAAAATGCATGCTGAATCCATATCTGAAGTTTTCTCATCTGATTATTTGTTTGGCCGTATGTTGTCAAAAACACCAAAAATATATATATAAATATTCAAGCGGTTGATTATGGATCAATAGTAAAATGCTAAAGGGGTCTGACGAAGACCAGAAATCTGCAGGGTTTGATTTTCTGGGTCAAGAAGTCCAATAAATGTTCAGTTTTTGTGGTCCCATCGAAACCTTTGGTCTTTTTTAGGAGGGTGATTAGAAGTAACTTTCGAGGAGGATCCTGATCACGTCGGCTTGACATCTGGGACGAGAGGCTGCTTTTTCTTGGGTTGGCGGCCTTTCAATTAGGATGTCTGTCTGTCGACTCCAAATATTAATGCTGGATAATTACTGAATCAATTAGGGGTAATAACCAAAATACTGAAATGGCCCATTCGTTAGCGTACGTATATGTCGGGGGAGAGGCTGCTATTTTGGGGTAAGCAGGTTTTAAATTCAAAAAATTCTTATAAACTGTCTGTCTATTTACGAAAAAGGAATGCACTATTCCAAAAATTTATTTAGCCTACTGTAAAATAGATGTAATTTTCCAGATATTTTAGAGAATTACTTCTACTCCAAAGGAAGCTGTCACTGTCGGGGGCAGCTTCCTCGAGCTTTTCGCAACATCGACCCCTTAACCCCCCCCCCCCCCCCCCTGTAAGTGTGTTGGTGTATTCGTTTGGTTATTTTTTAGTACTTTGCTTTCTTTATTGTGTTGCGAGAGCAACAATTTCTTTTGTCGTGTATTTTTCCCTATTACTCCGATTTCAGCTTTTTGCTAGAAAGTGGTAAGGGTCTAACCTTTGCGGTTTTTACGGAAAATGTGGACCTTAGGCCGGATTGACGAACATGACATTATATTTTGGAAAGCTCCGCAGAACTCTTGCCTGGGGCCAAAAAGGATGGTTTTTGCTTGTAAGTGAGCCAGAGCCTACAGTGTGTGAAGTGAAGTGGAGTTGTTCTCGGATGTCCCATTTCAAGTCCGGACCGGTAGTGTGGAGGGGGGGGGAGGGGGGAACCGGAAATCTTGTGACACTCTTAGAGTGGAGCGATCGGGATGAAACTTGGTGGGAAAAACAAGCACAAGCCCTGGATACATCAGTGACAGAACGGGACCGGATTCGGGCAATTCCGGCGACCGTGAGTTAAGGTATTTCCAGATCTGCTAGGACGATGAAACCTGGCTCCATCATTAGAGACTTGACAAGATTGTCTTAGAAACTGTCACGTTCCAGATCCGACCGCAAAGTACAAACAAATATTTTAAAGCTAAATATACATTTTCGTAATCCCCATGAGCCCATGGTTGCTTGGAAACTAATCTATAGCTCCTTCAAAGTGCACATCTTAACCGCAAAGTAAAAAAAAAACTTTTCACCAAACAAATCTACCCTTTCGACGGCCGAATCGAGCAGCAAAAACAGTAGCCGTGTCCAAAATGAAATCACAGCACCAGCTGCTTTGGAACGGGTGATCGGATCTTAATGAAACTTGGTATTTGGAAAGACCTCGTGTCTCGGATGTCCCATTTCAAGTCCGGACAGGATCCGGTTAGTGTGGAGGGGGGGGGCGGAGTGGGGAACCGGAAATCTTGTGACACGCTTAGAGTGGAGCGATCGGGATGAAACTTGGTGGGAAAAACAAGCACAAGCCATAGATACACCAGTGACAGAAAGGGACCGGATTCGGGCACTGTGGGGCCACTTTCCAGACCCGACCTTCCATAAAATTACTCATCTTAACCGCAATTTTTTTTTAAGCTAAATATACATTTTCATGATCCGATGAGCCCATGGTTGCTTGGAAACTAATCTCTAGCTCCCTAACAAAGCTTGTTATGCAGAACAAACCGCGTTGAAATCGCGCATCCTCGCGTTATCTGTTATAAAACTTCTGAGAGTGTACATTCTCGTGATTTCCAAGGGCCCAAGGTCATTCTTATCTCAAGGATTTTGCTGATAAATGATCACGACAAACCCAAGAATTGGCAAATTCCTACTTTTGTTATCCGACCCAGCCTTGCAAGTGCCATATGAGCTTCTAGCTCTTGTTTTTTATGTTACTATGTTGATAAAAATCAGAATATTAGTACTTAATAAAATGAAATGGTGATAGGGCCAGGTTTGGTCGCTATGCTTAACAGCTTGAGCTATTACCGCATAATCTCAATGACGCGCAGCTAAGGCGAAGAAAGGGATCACCGCCACTTTCTCACCAACGCGGTTGTTGATCCGTGGAGCGCCCTCAGCGAACATAGGCAAGAGTATTGAACGATTCAAACTTGACAAGATATGGAGGCTGGAATGGGGCGCCCTAGACTCCCAGACCAGAGAATCGAATCAAGTCAATCTCACCAACCCAATGCCCGACACAATCCCGAACTTCTGCACAAGACAATAAATTTAAGACGAAAATAATGCAGAGCAATGCTACAGGATGGAAAATCCTGCAATTGCTCCAAGATGCAATTTAAGGTATTGAAGGTTGCTGTTTTAATCACTTCTGAACAAACCGTTTCATAAGTTGACAAGCTGAATTTTTTTTATTTACGGTATCGTCCACAAGCGCAATATGAGCTTTGATGGACTGATTCTCACGGCAGACTATATTTATTTTCGTGCTTACTGAAGAGCAAAGATACGAAAATATTTTGATCCAAATGGAATTTGAATTAAAAACCGCACTGTGTGGGTTAAACCGAAGATCTGAAAATGCAGTTGTGAACTTGGCTGGAATGATGTTTTATACAAATTTAGTAGGTACGCCTTCTATCAATCAATCCGTTTTGTAAACAAATAGCTTGAAGGTAGAACAGGTGGTCGACGCAGACATGTAAAATATTTACAAAAGAAAAACAGACAACAAATTAAAATTTAACCGAACAGGGCTGAAATTCGTCAGTCTAGTTACAATACACTTATTTACTTAAATAGGCCTGAAAACCCGATAAAAATACCGATTTCATCGAATGATCTTAATCTTTCGGATTTGTGGTACCTCTATGTGCTTGTCCCTCTATGCTTTAGATGTTTAGCAGCTATAAAGGTAAACCATTGCCGAAAAACAACAGATATAACAAAAAGAAATATATTATCGTCACTTTCCTACTTTCTTGAGCCGTGACTTATTGGAATTTAGCATCCCTCGTTAACCAACGAAATGTATGCTTTTGTTGAAATCCCAATTCTCCACATCTAGATGAACTTTGGTTGTAGCGCAAGCAGCACATATTCTGAAGGATATTGCTAAAGTCCCGGGGTGAAAAAATACAAAATCCCTCAGATGAGTCAAAATAATTCAGTGTATTCGAATATCAGATGTAAAAATAAGCTGCCTTTTCAGTTCAACTTTAACTAACCCACTTTACGAGAAATGACATGAGCAAATGCTGGAATAAGACTGTAGAAAAATTGGGTTGCGAGTGGTCAGGATACGGCAGTGTTCCTCTCGGACCGACGCACGGATCCGATTAGGGGAAGACGGACCACATGGCTCGTCTCGGGACAACACACCATCTTTGCTCCATGATTTTACTAAAAGGGTATATCTGCGGTCAGTTAATTTAGGAGCGTCTCACTTAAAGTTTACTCGAAAAGGGCTGGGATAGGACATTACCCGTCACCTGTCCACTTCAACTGGCTTGAAGACCCGCTGAAAATGCGTTACTTCGTTGTTACGTTATTCACGAATAATCGATTTTCAAATAGTGGAACTTCCGTGTGATTTGTGGGACCTCTATGCGCTTGAATTTTGTTGTATGCCTTAAGAGAAAGTTTATGATTTTTTTTTGTTCAGGCACTAAGCAATCTTCGCTAGTCTCACCACTGCCCACTGAAAAGCCGCGTTTGTGTTGAGATTAAAATTTCCCGCGTAGAATTTACGCTGTGGGGACGGCCGCAGATCTAGAGCAGATAGTGGAAAATAAAAGTCCCTTTGGAAAATCCAAATAATCCAGTGTTAAAATTCAGTAAGTTCAGTTAAACTTTAAGCCTCTCCAAATAAGATGTTAAGCTCCTAGAATGATTCTCGCTGCTATCTTTGGACATTTCTTCTAGTCCAAATGTAGACCCTTGGCGGATCGAAGAAGGGACGAAGAGATGTGCTTTTAATGCTTTTATCGACACTTCCGGATTGCAGAATAGCCAGAGTAGGCCCCCACCCGTGGGCCCATTGGTTCTGACTACTGGACTTGGTACTGGTACTATTAACTCGGGAAGCGAGGCGACTGGCCTTTCTGCCACGAAAACTGAGCACATTTTTTGTTTAGGTGTTTGCATCACGTTCGTCTTTCCATACGAAACTAGAGTAACATCACCAATTCAAAATGAAACATTATTCAGAGGAATCACCCATTTCAGGACCATTCTAGACATTAATGCTACAATTTTGAACTGACTAGAAGTCACACGATCTTATCTTGAGCGTGTTCCACCCTACTTACCGTAGTTACTACGCATGACGTCACGAATTTTGGCTTCTTCGCGTCAAGGCTGGAACGCATTTTTAAATTTTCGGTAAAATATCACTCAACGGGGTAATCCAGCTAATCACGTTACACAGATCCGTAGTTACCACCCTTACTACGCTCCCGAGCATGGTAAGCAAATAGTTACTGTTAGTTACTATCTCAAGAAGGTTGGAACGGTCAGCGTAGTAACTTTACGTGAGGTTGGAACGGAAATAGTAACTAATAGTTACTATTTTTAAAAGGGTGGAGCACGTCCTTATCCCCAAAACTATGAATCCTTTAAGATATATCCTATCCCTCTTAGCGACATCTGAATGCTTTTTTGCTTCTATAGGATCGACTCTTTTGCTGAAAGACCTGTTTAGCAGAAAGAAGCAAAATCCTACTAGCAAGAGGATCTACAAGGTTCACGGTACTCTTGTCGGTGTCTGGCCTAACCTTTCTTAAACTTCATATCGTCCAATTATTGACATCCTACTGTTTATCTCGTGCAAAACGCTCGTTTGGCGAACGACGCTCGTTTGGCGAACGACAGTCGTTCCGGGACAACGTCGGCGCACCTAATTCCGCTGGCAGCGCGAATCTGAGAGTAATGAGTTAAGTTGACGCTCTTTCATCCCCCCCCCCCGCCCCTTCACACACACACACATATAAACATTACCTTGCTCGCTACTTTTGGCAAATATGTTTAAGTTTAATTGAAACAGCAGCTCATTTTTACATCGGATATTTAAATACACTGAAATATTTTACCCACCTAAGGGATTTTGTATGTTTTCACCCGAGGCTCTAGTAATAACGTTCAGAATGTGCGCTGTCTGCACCACAACCAAATTTCATCCAGACACGGATAATTTGCATGCATTTTGCCTCGAGGTTTTTTACTGCAGATTAATTTCTAGCGCCCTTAAAGTGCGCTTCATCACAGCCAAGTGCAAAAATCCTTGCAGATCCTTGCATTTCAAGGATTAAAGACGCGAAGCCTAGGAAAATGATGTTCAGACATGTTTGATGACATAAGACTTGCAAGAAATCTGCCATTTTAAGTTGATTTTTTGGCAATGGCTTGCCATTGTATTTGGTAAATATTGCAAACATAGAGGGACAGGCGCACAGAGGTACCACAAATCCAAACGATTGAGTTAATTCGTTGAAATAGATCATCTCAGACATTATATGTTGATGTCGGATCTCCTGTTCGATTGAATTAGCAATTAGCAAGAGCCGGTAGGTTAAAATCTTACCTGAGAGAATAGACACTGCCAACCAAGGATAAAGTATATGCTGATTTTTTACTTACCATCCCTTGTGACTTTACAACTTTAAGCATTTTAGAAAGCACCAACATGGCTCTTCAAAAGGTAGAAGCTATTCCTAAAATAAAACAATCATACATTCAGAAAACTGCTTAGACACCCAGGAGACCTTCAAATAGTCCTTGGGTCAAGGCTGAACAGTGAAGCCGTGGAAATTGGACTTGGATTCCACCGATGTGTGTCACACCCGTCATCACTAAGCCAGCATGCAAGTGCGATTCAAGGTAGTAATATTGCAAAAAAGACTAATTGGTAAAATAATGTCATCCTAATCTAAGTCTAATTGATCCATTGGAACCTTTGTTTTTATACATCACACAGTGCAGCCTCCTTTTCTTGGCCAGTACATCATTAAATTTGAATATAATCACCGTTATCTAACTTTGAACTCTAATAGGGGGTAACATATAGGATTCGAGCTGCTTAAAGAGCTCTTGCTTATTCTGCTTTTTATAACATACTTAGCTCCCATATGGAATTATAAGCTTCTAAAATCCCAAACTTTTTCCATTGTTTCGTTTCGTAACTACGAATTTTTTAGCGCTTTTTCGGTCTTGCCGAGTTTTCCCGCCACCCAACGAAAAGTTTGCCGGAATCTTCAACGTCCACTGACAACTCTTTCACACATAAGCATGTGATAATCTTCTGTTTATCACTTCTTTTATTTGCTTAGTTTTCCCACTTTTTAACGAAGACACGTTCAGTTTTCAAATGTTTTGCCCCCAGCCGTCGCGTCGGAGAGCAGGAAGGCTGGATATAGTCGACAAGCGCTAATAAGAGAAACGCTAGTTTCAGGTGGAAAGTAATGGTATTTTCAAAAACAATTTTTCTGATCCATTTCATAGGGAAAAGATCATTTCTAGTAAGAGTTGTGCTTTAACAATCAGAGTGTACCGATATGAAACTGTGTGAAACATTTATTCCGACACCGTTGTAACCCCTTGGCTGCAGGAACCACTCTGGAACCTAGCGGAATTTGTAACAGAGTACATATTAGCCAACCTGCTGTAAAGTTTCTTTCCTTCCCAGTGAGCATACAGTTTATTTTTTTGCTTTTGAGCTAAACATACAAATTAACCAAACACTATCCAGACCCAGTGGACCTTCGACACCTTCCTGATAGGGGGGGGGGGGGCGGGTCTTCGGAATTTTACCGGAGTTTTTCGAGATTTTACCGGAAATTCCCCTTAGTGACCATCTCTGCAGAAACTCTAGAATACTGTTCTGATCTGACTTTGATTATGTGTTACAAGCAACAGTAAGAAAAAAATAGGTTTGTTGAAGTTTAACTGAAAAGCAGCTTATTTTTACATCGATATTTGAATACACTGAAATATTTTGATTCATCTGAGGGGTTTTGTGTTGTAGCGCTGTTTGCACGACAAACCAAAATTCATCCAGCGGTTCCGGTAGGTTCCCTGAGCAACAATTCGATAGATTCCCTAAAAATCATCTAACTCAAGTGAATTTGCCCCTGTCTAGACCATCAGGCCTAGCCAAACAATTCTTAATATGCATTGTTTCGCATGATGGATCATTTGTGTTGGTACATTTTCAAAATACGCCATTTCAGAGGCTTGTAAGACCCTCGAACGAGACAACCTTCAGGACCAGGGCCTCCTTTCTGTCTGGAAAAAAGTCTTGAGCTAAGTGATAACTAGTCGCCGAAGCTACACCCAAAGACAGTCTTGTTCAAACCACCACATAAATCCTCCCTTATCCTGCCTGCCTGTTTGCAGGCTGCATCCATCCTAGCATGGGTACCATGCCGAAGAATAAAAGAAGCCACGATGGAGAAGTTTTAGCTGTTACGTTCGCGAGTCTTACAAGCCTCGGAAATGACAGTTTTGGTTTTACAAAAACAGAAAAATATAGTCTACCCACACAAAGAGAAAATGACAAGTTTTCAACCGACAAGTATCACTGAAATTTTGTTTGGAAAATTCCCGTTTGACAAGCTGATCCTTCGGCAGTTTCCCAACGCGCAAGTTCAACAAAAGAAATGTTTTCCATTCACTTGCTACAAACACACAGGTCAAGTAAGAAATTATTTACAATCATAATTAGTAGACAGGCTAAACAATTTAAATCTCGAAAACCCTGCAACTAAAGTCCTTGATAACCGTTGCAGGGTTGGGAATGTGGTTATGTTCTTTCTTCTTCCTAAACAGAGGCGTTACTAGCCAAAATGTTCGGGGGGGGGGGGGGGGGGGGCAAGGATTTTACCGAATCGCTGGTCATTTTTACCGACTGCTTTTGCAGATAAAAACGACTATTGTTGAGAAAAAGCACCCCCCCCACCACTTTTTGAGATTCGGTAAAACTTTTATTTATTTTCGATAACAAACTGTTCGGTATATTTACGGGTATTCGGTAGTCATCCAAAATCCCGAATAGGCTATCTATACAAATCTATTCGGTATAATGATCAGGATTCGGTATAACTCGGTAGTTATCACAAATTTGGTGAACGAATTTACTGAAATAATTCGCTAATTTTTCGATGCCAGAACTATTCGGTATATTTTTGGCGATTTGGTAGTTACACAGAATCCCGAATAGGCTCTCGATCCAAAATTAGTCGGTATCATGATTGGGATTTGGTACTTTATTCGGTATAATTGCCAGGATTAGGCAGTTACTAAGAATCCCAACTTTATACCGAATACGAATATTATTCGGTAGTTGTCTGATACCAAAACTATTCAGTATAGTTACCGATACTCCGTCTAACTGCCAGGATTCGGTAGTTTCACGGATCGGTGAACGAACTTACTGAAATTATTCGGTAATTTTTCGATGCCAGAACTACTCTGTATAATTTTGGCGATTGGGTAATCACACAGAATCCCTAATAGGCTATCGGTCCAAACTTATTCGGTAACTTATTTGATATAATTGCAAGGATTCGGTAGTTATAACGAATCCCGAACTTCGGTCCAGTTTCGACGAAATTATAGATACATATTAGGTACAATTGTGACTCGATGATTGTACAGGATCCTGGACAGGATATTGGTACGAAATTATTCGGTATAATAAGTGGGACTCCACATTAGTCGTATGATTGCCAGGATGCAGTAGTTACTACAAACCACGAGCTTTGTTCCGATTTTGACGACATTTTACCGAATCCCGAAAAGTCCCCGAATACGCCTCAATCAATAATTATTCGCTATATATTTCGAACTTCGGTCCAATTTCGACTTCAATCCTAAAATCCGGTGCCCCCTCCCATGCTGCAGAGAATCGTGTGAGAATAGAATGAATCAACGTCGGGTTTTGTACTGAAATCTTACTATCGGAAAGCGGAAGGGGCCGATTTTCGAAATGTTTGCATGTGCTGCATAGTTTAGCCATTATTTGGTTCTGTGCAAAAATTTGGTATTTTAGCAGATAATATGTTGAAAAAAATAATTCATGCAGGGCCAGGTTTGATTTCTTATGGCTTTTCCATACTGCTTAAAAATTCTATTCCTTCTTTTTTCACTTATAGCCAAAGATGACCAACAATCAATGCACATAACCTTGTCTATTGCTTTTCGTCTATAAGGCATATCAATGTTACCCAGTCAGAGTTCACTTTAACAACTAACCTATTGTAATTTTGACACGCTAAAATCTGAAAGACCTAAGACCTAAGTGAGGCAGATCCGAATCCCATGGGAGTAGAACAGGTAGCCGCATTGCTTCCCCCATGAATCATGTCTCCGACCTATCGGGGTTACAGAAGCTGGTGTAAACGACTCGACTGGCTTACGACTGAAGCTGTGCAGAGACAAAATTAACTAATTTTTTTTAAACGACTCTGATTGTTTTTCATTAAAAATGAATGCCCGGAACCTCGTCGAGGCTAAAATAAACGACTGATACGACTTAGCAAAAGGCCAAAATAAACGACTGATACGACTTAACAAAAGGCAGGGGGGGTGAGACCCCTCCCCTCACCCCCCCCCCCCCCCCCCCCCTTCGGGCCACCCCTGGATGACAGAAAAGGTTTTTTTCTGCATTTTGGTCAACTTCGGTTTTTTTATTAATGAAGGGCTGAAAACTTAAATATTATTTTATTAATAACCTCGTTCTACGTTTCTATTATCGAGTACTAGCCTGTATCTGTTACTTTGAATAATGACTGCACGGAAAACTAGTACTGAGATTTAATTTTTGACACGGCTGCTGTTTTTGCTGCACGATTGGGGCGACGACAGGAAACATTTTTTTCTGCATTTTGATCGACTTCGGTTTTGTTGTTAATAAGGGACTGAGGCTTAAATTTTCTTCCCTTAATGACCCCGTTCCACGTTTCCGGTAGGGAGGACTCGCCTGTATCTCGGTTAATGCCTGCTCGGTTTTTCTTTATCTCAACGGCTTCTCGAATGGTTTGATTGAGTCCGGTGCACGTTGCAAGAATTTGGGCTTTTTCAAAATATACTGAATGGGATGGGAAAAACCCAAGTTGACCAAAATGCAGAAAAAACCCTTTCCTGTCATCGCCCCAATCGTCCAGCAAAAACAGCGTCCGTGTCAAAAATTAAATCTCAGGACTAGTTTTTTCATTATAGTGGTATTTGAAGATAATTTACTTTAATAAGATATTTATAGTCGGTAGAAGCTCCTGTTATTTATTACAGGTTTGTTTCCTTCCCCGAAGTTGAATCAGAGGATTGACAGCCTGACGAGGACCCTTGCCAAAAAGGGCCGAAATATCGCTGATGAAGAATCATAGCTGACGTATCCGTTGTAAACATTGTTTGAATAAATTTTCTGTTTAATAGTTTAAAGCTCTAATTCTCAGTTTCTAGGATTCGGTGGAATTTTTGAAATATTCTGTGAAAATTTTGGCACTGCCCCCAAACGAAACTTGAGATGGCTCTATATATTATAGATCCAAATATATATTCAACAATCAATATATATTTAATCGAATTTTCCAACTTTCTTGATGACATCACACTGATGTCTCGGGTATTGGGTAATTGACTAAGATTAAGTCTACACCCCCTAAAATGTGAGCTCAAGCCTAAATGACTGGCAGTCATTTTGAAAAGATTTCAGAAATTTCCAAATATTCCCAAAAATTCCCTAAATCGTCGTAAGCCATTTAGATCGGCAAGGATCTTTAAAATTCTGTATGAGATGACAAATGAAACAAATTTCATACTTAATAATAGGTGAATACCGTGAATTTGATGCGTTACACTTCAAGATGTTTCTGATCTTTTCTCACCAGTGTTTGTTTCTTAACGCATTTCTTTGTTGTACTGGTGATCTCAATGTCCCTCGAACCAACCTCCCAAGCAGGTTGTGGTGAGTCCACACTGTAGAGTCATAACTGATGCTGAGGAAAGAAGGCTGAGTAGGCTAGCAGTCATGAGTGAATCTATGAGAGCCTTATATGTAACAAGACCAAAGGTGTCGACGGGATCCCAAAAATCTAAGATTTGATCCAGACAATTGGGTCTTGTCTTCGCCAGATCCAGTCTTCGCCAGGCTAATCATCAAAGAAAACCGAGTTCAGATATTCCATCTATCTATCAATCTATACCTCTATAGGCCATATCTATTTTGACGATACTGACCGAAACTTCCTGCTTTACTCCTGCCAAGTTTGCGGTTTCGCCCGAATTCCGAGCGAACTACTAGTCCAGCAAAAAAAAAAGATTCACAAACGAATCCAGCGTATCTCCTTATTCCTATAAAGAACATCTAATCAACATTAAATAAAACTTTGACTTAAAAAAATTCCGGTACAACCGGATTCCAGACTAATTATATGTCCGGGTGAATGAAGATTGTCATATACAGACTCAGCGTCTCTTCTTACCCCTAAATCTAACATCTAATCAACTTCAGATATAACTTTTGCTTTTGACATATTTTCCGGTTTGGGCCGGATTCCAGGCGAACTAGTTGTCCGGCGAGAAAATGATTTTCACCATCGTATTCAGCATGTCTTCTTACCCCTAAATCAGACATTTAATCAACTTCAAATGAAACTTTTACTTCTAACCAACTTTCCGGTTTTTGCCGGATTCCGGACGAACTACTTGTCCAGCGAAAAAATGTTTTTAAACATCGTGCTCAGCATGTCTTCTTACCCCTAAATCAAACATTTAATCAACTTCAAATGAAACTTTTACTTTTAACAAACTTTCCGGTTTTGGCCGGATTCCGGACGAACTACTTGTCCGGCGAGAAAATGGTTTTCATCATCGTATTCAGCATGTCTTCTTACCCCTAAATCAAACATTTAATCAACTTCAAATGAAACTTTTACTTTTAACAAACTTTCCGGTTTTGGCCGGATTCCGGACGAACTACTTGTCCGGCGAGAAAATGGTTTTCATCATCGTATTCAGCATGTCTTCTTACCCCTAAATCAAACATTTAATCAACTTCAAATGAAACTTTTACTTTTAACAAACTTTCCGGTTTTGGCTGGATGAACTACTTGGACTGGACGAACTACTTGTCCGGCGAGAAAATGATTTTCACCATCGTGCTCAGCATGTCTTCTTACCCCATAATCGACTATCGCATTAGCTGTTTAAAAATATTTTGTTTATCCCTTAATTTGAACCCCCACCCCCAAATATAGGGCTACAGAGCCCATCTACGAACTCGACCTCACCCTTGACCCAAACAATCCTCACACCAAGTTTTATCAAAATATCTCATTCCCTTCGAGAGTTATCGTGCTTACAGACGGACGGACGGACAACTTTTGCGATGTCATAGGTGGATACCACTTACGTTTTGGGATCCCAAAAACAGAAACCTCCAATGAGTACTCCCTGGAACCTGGACAAAGAACGCCGCTAATCAGCTAAATGCAAACTAATAAACTTCTGGCTCCTGGGCTCCAATCCTTCGGAACCCAGTGATCTGATAATCCGTTTTCGAATTCGACGCGAAATTTTTCCTCCTTTCTTCGCGGAGTATCTTCCATTTTTTTTCTAAAATGCCAAGCGCTCTAATGTTCCGAAATAATTAGTAACTTTTCATGGATGAGTACAGATGAGTAATAATAACCACGGTAAATTATTGAAATCGTAATTTTACTGCATTTACAACAACAATTATATTTTTTTTTTATTTGCCCTTCACTTTTCAGCTTCCTCTAAAAACGGCTAATATAAAGCGCGAAGTTTTAAATACTGGGGGCGTGTTTTTTCTTTTGAGTCAAACAGTCACTCATGGCATCATGGCTAATTTATCTACTTTTTGGTTTCTTTCAGAATACCATTGGAGCATTAAATAAGCCAAATATTGTCTTCATCCTTGCTGATGACCTTGTGAGTACAGTAGAAAACAGCTTGTTCAAGCTGTTGTTTTGTTGAGATTTGAGTTGAGTTGATATGATACAGTCATAGTCATACACAAAACTTCAGTTTTGGGGCATGGTACACCTGTGAAATTGGTTAAACTTAGACTGGTTACATACCTAAATAGGGTTGTCTTCCTGTCCTAGATTGCAAGATACTTGATTTTACTTTCAATCCAACCTCATTTCCCAGTTTTCAAAAGGTTAGAGCACTTCCAAGATATATAGAGTTTTTTGGAGGCCACTTCTCTTCTAGTGGGTTTACTCTATCCTTTTTCAGAAAATTGCTGCTAGGTAGAATGGATGAGGCAAGCTTTTCAATCTGTTCACTGGAGCAAATATTTCCTTTAGATTGTTTGCCTTTTATTGTATTTATTTTGAGTGATTTTTTTTTTACTATGTTAACGATTGTTTTCAAAACTCACTAAACTCTAAAGAAATACAATAAAAGGCAAACAGTCTAGAGGAGTTTGGAAGGAAAGGAAATTTAATTCTTAAAGGAAGAAAATTTAAGTGCTCTAACATTTTGAAAACTGGAAAATGAGGTTGGATAGAAAGTAAAATCAGGTATCTTTTTGATCTAGGACAGGAAGACAACCCTATTTAGGTATGTAGCCAGCCTCGGTTTAACCAAATTTCACAGGGGCACCATACCCATGCTCCAGGGCATAGTGCCCCATTGTATGGGCACCATGCCCATACGTCCAGGCATGCCGAGACGTTGGAGCACTATGCCCAAAAATTGAGGATTTGTGTATGACTGGGGCTGCCCAGTGCCCAATCTTGATTTTATTATGCAGCAAGTGCCCAGTGCTGTTGTTACAGGCCTGTGCCAGCACCGTTTGGCACTGATTGCCACATGTTTGAAAATTAAAATAAGCATGTTTAGAAGTGAAGTCGCAGATGTTTTGGCTGGCACTAGTGCGCCTAGTAGCACTTCGTACATTTCAGATCTGAGGCATATGACGGTTCTGGTCATGACTTTAAAGCCTAGTGTGCCTAGTTGATGAGGTATTAATTCAGAAATGTGAAATTCTTTAGATACATGTTTATTGGATACATTGTTTATTTTTCAGTCATATGCTGTTAATTATTTATGTATTTTGGTCTTTAGGGATTCAACGATGTTGGGTTTCATGGCTCTGTCCAAATACCTACACCTAATATTGATGCTCTAGCCACCAGTGGTATTGTCTTGAATCAGTACTATGGAACGCCTCTCTGTACACCATCCAGGAGTGCTATAATGACTGGCAAACACCCGATCCACACAGGTAAGTGAAAGACTTGAAAATGGCTTATCTCAAAACCAGAAAACTCAAAGCAGAATTTAGCGACAGACTCGCAGGTCATAGCATGAAGGCACCTAGATTCGCCTCTAGTCAGACATGCCCCTTTCGAACTGGGGATGAAGAAACTCTTGTCACACTACTGCCTTTGTCTGTTGGATATATTCAGCATCCCTCCAGATAACTTTTTCTTTTTCAAGTTTCAGCTATGTCAAAGTCACTGAGAAAACCAATAAGACCACACCCAGTTTCTCACATCTTATTTTTCGTTCAATTAATAATTGTTGTGGTCGTTTGGTGGTTGTCTACCATTGCTGAACCAGGAGCTCTTGAATAGGGCTGGAAATTCAGTTTGCTCTGGCTGTATAGACACAAAGTATTAGAGATGCCAATGTTTGCGCTGAGCTAACTTAGTTAGGGTAGGCCTATTGCTTACCCAAGAAATCCTTAAAACAAGGTTAGACCCCAAATAAGCTCATGGCTTAGTGGTTAAGTCCCCCAAAGTAGCCTGTATTCATTACTCATTCTTATCCCTCAACACCGAGTGTATAATTGGATAAATCAATAAAAACACAATTCAGTCTTCATTTATGTTCAGATGTTCTGTAAATACAATGAGAACAAGTTTGCGCAAGATTGACAAGTAGCCTAGGTACAAGTTAATCATAATTTATTCCATCATTCTTTGACAAATTGGTAGGGGGGCTGGAGGAAGGGTCTTCGAAATTTGGTCATAAATTGTGGATAGCCGAAATAGTTTTTTTTTTGACAACTGGTCAATCCTGTTCAAAACAGAAACAGGATCTTCCAGAATAGATAGGCTATAGATTTTTCAAAAATTCAAATCTAGTAGGCTATAAACCCTTACCTTTTGTACTTGACTTCTAGGGATGCAGCATGACGTAATTTATGCAGCAGAACCTTGGGGTTTGCCCCTTGACTTGAAAATCCTCCCCGAGTACCTGCAAGACCTTGGGTACCAAACACACACCGTCGGAAAGTGGCACTTAGGACAGTTCGAAAAACAGTACCTACCGGGAAACCGGGGTTTCCTAAGTCACTATGGTTACTGGACAGGGCATAAAGATTATTTTGATCATACGGCTGAAGAATTCGCGAGTATCATCCTATATTTTAGCATGGCTAGTTGTAGGAGGCTTTGAGGCTGCTGGCTAAGCTTTTGCGTCGGTTTCCTACCATATCCAGCATGATATTAATGAGCTGTTCCGTTCTGAGTTCTGCTTGGCGTTGACGCCCAAAGGAGATTATACGTCAGTTTCATTTTCACTTCGATTTTTGTTTGTTCCACTTTTTTTTAAGTTTTATTTGTTAATTCATCGCCATAAACCGGTATGACAATAGCCTACAATAGCATTCGTTCAGCCCAAGCTGACAGTGTCATAGTTTCGTTTTTCTAGCGTGAGCCTGAAGATGACCCTTGCCAAGAAAGGCCGAAATACGTTAACCGCAGTAAAACAATAATAAATTAACAATCAAATAACACTTCCAGATAGCACTGGACAGGACCCAATATTAGCGGAATAATTAGAAAAGGAGACAATTAAAACACATACAGATTTCTAAGTTTTTGAGTTCTAGCCTAGAGGAAGCGAAGCAGTAAATATTAGATGGTTAGCGGTTCTTAACTAAATATTTATATTGATTTCTCGATCAGGTCGATAATTCCAAAATCAAATGTGACGCCAGAATTTGAGTGCTACCTTGGTGCCACGGTGGGAACGCTAGTAGTTTCAGTCTTGGTCATCAAGCCGTTACCGGATGCCCTGACCCCTGGCTAAGCCGCAAATGAGGTCTAACACTCCCGAATGGAGTGTGGGGGGGGGGGAACTACTCTGCTGCAGTTTCCCGATTTAATTCTCCATAGTCTAGTATTTAATTCTCCACAGCCACTATGAGGTTTAATTCATGACGTGACTGGAAAGTGATCTCGGCAAGTCAGCGAGAAGTTGTAAGGGCACAACGAATTTCCGTTTGTACTTGCTCGCGGCGGATTCTCGCTTTGCTTGGGGCGATTCTGGTGTTCTCACGGATTCTCTTGCCAAAACTAGCGGGTCGCGAGAATAGCTCTGGAAAACGAAGCGAGTCTGAGCCGAAGTCGCAAAAACAGCCGGCGCATAAACTAGGGGGGGGGGGGGTCCAGACCAATAATACCGCCCCCCCCCCCCCGCCCGGTAGCAAACCCCGACCGCGAGCAGTTAAAGGACCCCTCGCACTACTTACTCTTCACCTTGCAGTATTTTAAAATATTTGAATACCTTACATCTAGGCTATGCTTTCAACAAATAACCCAAGGTTTGTCTGTTTTAAGCCTTTTCCAAGACCCGTTGACTTGTAGTGAAAACAGGGAAACAATTTACATAACCAGTTTTTCCGATAGAAAAAAAAACCGCAGACAACCGTCGACAGCGTGATACACATCGAAGGTAGCAAAACACGGAAATGAGAAAATCAGTGTGGTTTTGTTAGAGGGGTTAGAATATACCGTACGAAATTGGGGTCTCCGGGTTTAGAAATATATGGAGTGATTATGGAAGTAGGTAGCGTTAGTGTTATAGGTAAGACAGGTCCTTTAAGTGTTTTTCCTAGACAGGCAAGCTAAATGTAAACGCGTGACGGCGGCGCGCTGGCCGCTCGGCTCTGTATATACTTTTCATAAAAAAAAATTATTTTTATTTTATTAACACTGTTGGGGGTTGGTACCCGGAGGGTTTTCGCCAGGGGGGTTTGGGGACCCGGGGTGGGGGGGGGTACATCCGGAAGGGGGCCACCAGGTTTTTTTTAGCCGGAACTCGAAAGGAAAGCTTCGTCGAAGATTTTCAGGCGTCAATTCGGAGTAGCATTTCCAATCTGAGGCTGCTATTCGTACCTAATACGGTAGGGGCGCTCTAATTAGAAAATCGCCAATTCGCCATTTTCCGTTCAGCGCTTCCAAGTGGATTGGTTTCTGTAAATCCCCCCGTTCCCTATTATCATCACCTGTCCACAGAAATAGTAAAGTAAGTCCACAAGTTAATGATTCTGCAATCTGCTTCCCGTCTTTGGAGTAGAAAGTGAAATCTATTATTTTCTGCTCATTACGATATTAATCCATATTTTGCTAGGTTTTTTGTCACAAGTGTTGATAATGAGACAATGGGGACTTTCAGAAACTTGCCCGCTTGGAGCGCTGGACTGCAAAAAGGCGAATTGTCGCTATAGTTGTTTAGTTTGTATGGCCTTTGTTGGCCGTTCGTTAGCGTGAGGAATAAGTCAGTAATAATTCAAAAGGTATGCAGCATTACGTTATCGAGGCACCTCAGCCATATGGTCTCTCTTTGGATGAGAAGATCCTTCCTCAGTACCTGAAAGAGCTCAACTATCAGACCCATGCTGTAGGCAAGTGGCACCTTGGATATTTCAAGAAAGACTATCTACCGACCAAAAGGGGGTTCGATTCCCATTATGGATACTGGAACGGAATGAGCGACTACTACGACCATTCGGATCTCGAAAGTGTAGGCAAGTTTGGGTTTTTAGCAAGATTAGTCATTGAGTGGCCTACCCTGATCGTATAGTAAAATAAAGCCGTAGATAGCATGCATTTAGAGACGACATATTTTTGAGTCTCAGCATTTTATAGAGAGCTTTAATTTTGTTAGATTTCTGGTATAAAATTCTAGTTATATTATTAGTAGTAGCCTACTATTGTAGTTGAAGTAGTGTGTCCGGAGTCATATTGAAGTAAGAGGCGTTACAGCCTTAAGTAAATTCATTTATTCATTTCATTTAGACGTCCGGAGTCATATTGAAGTAAGAGGCGTTACAGCCTTAAGTAAATTCATTTATTCATTTCATTTAGACATCGTATGTTCTAAACAGCGAGATTGTAACCCTGCGTTTCGTCTTCCTATTATTTTATTTATTTTTGTATTTGTAACCTGTCACTTCGATCGATGGGTAACGACGGAGTGAAAAGACAAATAGAGATGGCACTTCGGGACATTCGCATAAAAAATGTCACAATTTCAAAAGCTTATAAACAAATTGCAGAGGCTCGTCAGAGACGCACTGATCATTTTCCTGAATTCTGTGCTCCACAGCGGGGTTGCCGAGAACTTGGCTCGTGGAAGCTTCAAAATTCTCGAGTTAAAAGTGTTTTTATTTTCACCTCAAATTCTGTTTAGCACACGCTGCTAGCGAGTGCGTGCTCCCCACGACTATCGCTGCTGTCAGAACAAGATCAAAGGTTTCGATGGGATCCCAAAGGGGAGTATTTATCGGATTTCTTCATCCAGACTGTCGGGTCTTATAGATGTCTTCACTATACATACAGGAATCATGTTATTTATCCCTAATCAACCACTTAACTATGTATTTATCTGTAAAGGTCTATTAAGGCTGTGCACTGATGTTTTCCTGCTAGGTTTGTGTGCTCTTGATCTCCTAACGTTGGAGACCAGCTTCAATTGCGTGAATTTGCGATCAAAACTGATTGATCCAACTAATTCGGAAACAGGCTTCGTTGAAAAAAGTAATGCTCAGGCCACGCATCCTGAGTGATTCGCCGGTTTCTTTCCTCCCCCCGAAATCGCATCGTTTTGTCGGGCGGGTTGAAACTTTCAACGCAAACGGCACTGCGACGAACCGCGCTGTTTAGAGTTTCTTGTCGCATCGCTCGAACAAAATTCAGCTGAGGTATCCGTTTGACGAAGTCAAATACGATTCGCAGTCAGCTAAAGGAATACTTATTGTTGCACGGTTTGTGACGCATATCGCAAAAACGCGGAATTGTGCACGTAATCGTAGGAGTGTGAACTAGGGATAACCAAAGATGCGAGTAAGGATTTTATGCGTATGACTAGTTTGTGCTTTTTGGAATTTTACGGGTTTCTCAATGGTGTGGTAGTGGATTGTTGTGTTGTGTGCAGTGTTAAGGCCTTGATGAATAAGCAAAAATTGTCGTGCCTTGACTCTTAAAGTGAAGTAAAAAAGAGTTCGGTTTTCTCACTTTTGGACTTGAATCCGATATTTTGGTCGAAAACCCATTAAAAATCTTCACTGCAATATAATGCTCCGTTTCCGAAACTGTGACAGGTCTTTTTGGACCAGACAAACGAAACTGAGATTCCCGTTGAATGCCATCTGCGATGTATTGCTTGTCTAGCTAGAGCCTGAAGAGGACCCTTGCAGAGAAGGGCCGAACTATGGCTAGAATAAATCTCAGCTGAATATTCGCTTGGCACAATCAAATATAGTAATGATAGTATGTTGCAAGAGAAAGGGCTTTCGCCTTTACTTACCTCGAAGAAATTTGGAGCAATCATCTTGTCCTAAATCTTAAGGGAACCCTCATGCTTATTCTGCCTTTTATAATATACCTAGCTCCCTTATAGAATTATAAGATGCTAAAATTCCTACTTTTCTCCATTGTTTCGTTTTGTGGCTACGAGTTTTAGCGCTTTTTTGGCCGTGCCGAGTTTTGCTCGTCGCAACGCAAAGTTTGCCGGAATCTTTAGCGTCCGCTGACAACTCTTTCACACATACGGATATGAGAATCTTCTGTTTTTTGCTTCTTTCATTTTCTTGGTTTTCCCAAAAAAATTTTACCACAGTGCGTTCAGTTTCAAATGCTTTGCGCCCAGCCGCCAAGTCGGAGAGCAGGAAGGCTGGATAGAGTCGACAAGCGCTAAACAAGAAAATCGCTAATTCCAGGTGTAAAGTAATGGTATTTTCGGAAAAGTTTTTTCTGACCCATTACATATAGAATAGAATTTTATTTTTCAAAAGCAGCTGTCACAGTGTTACCGCCGAATTTCACCTTTTTGTCATACAAAATGAGGAATAACATAACACTTTGTCACGAAGGAAAAAAAAAAACCCAAAAGGACTAACTTATCGGTTATTGTACAACTCATCAACAAATGCTGGAACAAAACTTCTTCTATAATCTTTCATGAAGAGGGGCCACAAGGGCTAGTTTGGGGATTTTCTGGGATTTCTCTCGCTGGGGTCTAATACGTATAGGAGAGTAGGGGGGTGAGAGAATATTACGTAATCGGGGAACAGATAGGGTTTTAACACCGAAATCGATGCAAAGGCGGGTTCGTCACTCTTCCAGGGTAGCCAGCTTGAACCTTTTTGGTAGGTAACTGTAGGGCACTTTACCCTCCCCGTTAAAAATAATGAGGGCCCTTTTTTGAATGTAATAGGAAAAGATCATTTCTAGTAAGAGTTGTGCTTTAACTTTAGCACACTTAGAACTATTAATCAATTCAGCTTAACGGCGTCTTCGGTAAGGCTGTTCCGAGGACCAAGTGTTCTATTTCCAAGACTCCACTTGTAAACGTCCTTCTGGAATCGGGATTTTGCAAGCTTGAACGCGTGGCTCTTAAGACGCGTTCACAAGCTTGTCTAGCCAAGCATAGATGCCTAGGCACGTGCCCAAGCCTAGCCAGGCATAGGTGTGAACGTTAATGCTAGGCACGTGCCTAGGCATCCGTGCTTAACTATGCATGCTTGTGAACGGGGCTTTATGATACGGTTAACGCTGAAGTTTATTGGACCCCTCACTTCAAAGTTGTTATAACTTCCATTGATTAATTTAAGTGTCTCATCTAAAAAATCTATGTTTGGTGTAAATACGATGCATGATTAATTGGGACATCCATCTTGACAGAATATGTGGGGACACGACCTTCACGATGGCCTGACCGAGGATTGGAGCCAACTTGGTCACTATTCAACGCGTCTTTTCACGCAGAAGGCGGAAGAGGTCGTGGAAAAGCACGACGCCACCCGAGGGCCCCTCTTTCTTTACCTTGCCCATCTGGCGGTGCATTCTGCAAACTCCTACTCTCCACTGCAGGCGCCAAGAGAGACAGTGAAGATGTTTGACCATATTGAGGATCCGAATAGGCGAATATTTGCAGGTCTGTAGAACATTTCCGTTTATGTCCACGCCATTTAGCGACCTTAATTTCTTTAGGCGTGTCCCTGGTTTAAGGTAAGGTAAGGAGAAGTAGAATTTAATGAAGTGAAAATAAACAGTATATCAGTTAAAGTTTAACAGAAAAGCCAACTTATTTTTGTGTCATTTAATTGAATACACTGAATTACTTGGATTTGGCTAACGATTTTTTATTTTCCTCGATCTGCTCTAGCTATGACGTTCAGAATATCTGCGGCCGTCCCCACAGCGTAAATTCTACTATGATGCGGGAAATTTTGATCTCAACATAAACGCGGCTTTTCAGTGGGCAGTGGTGAGATTGGTGAAGATTGCTTAGTGCCTGAACAAAAAAAAAACATAAATCTTTCTCGTAAGGCATACAACAAAAATACAAGCGCATAGAGGTACCACAAATCCCACGGAAATATCGATTATCCGTGAAAAGCGGATCGACGAAGTAGCGCATTTTCAGCGGGTCTCCAAGCCAATTTAAGTGAGAAAGTGAAGGGTAACTAGATTATCCTATCCCAGCCCTTTTCGGTTAAACTTTAAAGTGCCGAACATATTCGTGGCATACTAGAATGGCTTTTAGGTATCTGATGCATCACAAGATAATAAATAAGACTAGGCAAACAGCAACAAACACAAAAACACTGGTAGAATCTTAGGACAAGGGTAAGGTAGCCTACTTACGCAAGAAACAGCTGCCTATTGTGCTGTCGTGGGGTACCCTACTATATTGTGGGTTCTCCCCAGGCTGATATACTGAGATTTTGTTTTTCTTTTCTTTGTAGTTTATTGTTATGCCAGTGTCTTTTATTTATTTTTTCATTTTCGACCTTAGTTGATCGTTTCTTTGTTTAAATAACTAAATATGTTCTAACTTTCTACCATGTCGAACAAAAACAGATAGCGAGCAGAAATATAGCGTAGGAGCAGTTTTACAAACAACTCTTTGTTCTGTTAGTCTTATAGTTTGGGCAATGATGTCTGTCCGAGTTTGCTAGTTCAAGCTCTTCCACATGAGCTAGGGTGAAAAGTTGCACCCATGTATTGGACTTGACCTAATGTTCTAGAAAATCTTCTCCCGGATCCGATCATCCTTGGGGGGGGGGGGGGGGGAGAGTCAGTTAGACCTCTCAGTTCCTATAGACACATTTCTCATTCATATTGTGGGTTTGCCCCAGGTTTATGTACATATGTCTTCTTTTTCTGTTGTTTGTAGCCTACCGTCATGCTAGTGCTTTTGCTATTTATTTGTTCGTTGAGCCTTATAGTAGGTAATTTCCTAGTTTAAAAAAATGAAATATAATATAATAGTAATACTGTAAAATAATTGGTAAATACTGGTACACAATTGATATTTGTCACCTTTTTAGCAATGGTTCACGAGTTGGATATATCAGTTGGTCGGGTAGTCAAGAAACTGGCAGAGAAGAAACTTCTCGACAACACAATCATCGTCTTTTCTTCTGACAATGGAGGTCCTGCTGCTGGGTTTAACTCGAATGCTGCCTCAAATTGGCCGCTGAAAGGGGTAAGAATTTATCATCAGCGAAAGGGGTAAGAATTTTCATCAGCGTGATGATGATGATTTATTTTTCAAACGAGCTCTTCTCAACATATATGCCGAACTTGGCGTTTCTTGTCAGGTACAGATGATATACGATTTTTAACAAAACAAGACCAAAGGTTTCAATGGGATGCCAAGGCCCAAGGGGAATATTTGTTAGACTTCTTGATACAGACAATCCGGTCTGAAATATTTTCCAAAACCCGTAAACTCGCAATGTAATCCTTACAGACCCCTTATTGAGATCCATTAGGTGATACTTTTTACCGAAAAGACAATCTGGTTAGAATCGCCGACGATTTCAAAAACCTACCAACCAGTTTTACTGATAAATTTTATGTCCCTGTATTTCTGTGCCCTCAATTCTTCCCCCCCCCCCCCCCCCAGCTGTGGCAGAACGTCTGATTCGCTGAGAAAACTAAGAACAGATGCGGCTTCAGCATGTATCCCGACTAAAGCTCTAACCACAACTTTAACCACATTTCCGTTTTTTCCCTGGTTTCATGGGCTTGTCCAGTGAGATATGGATTCAGCACGTATTTTTACCCCGATATCGAATTTTTAATGGACCTCAGAAAACAATTTTTACTTTTACCGAACTTCCGGCTTTGGCCGGATCCCAGGTGATTGTCCGGCAAGAAAATAAAATTAAAGTTGAGTTCAGCATGTCTCTTTACCCGTATATGGAACTCTTGTCAGCTTCAGATAAAGATTTTTTTACTTTTACCGAACTTCCGATTTTGGCCGAATTCCAGGTAATTGTCCGGCAAGAAAGTAAAATTAAAAAAACGAGTTAAGCTTGTCTCCTTACCAGGGGCGTCCCGAGGGGGGGGGGGGGCGCCCCCCCCCCCCTACGTTTTGGGCATTCGGTAAAATTTTCGCCGAAGGCGAAAATTCGTTCGATATCCGTTTCATAAATATTTTGTCCCCACATTTCCAAATTGGGTGATTTAAAATATTTATTGGTTCCCATTCTTTCTCGAATCTGGTAATTCATCCAACTTTTGTTCAGTCCACATTGATTTCACCGCATTCGGTCCGTCCCTTCGTAAATTCGGTGATTTAACGGGTTTATTTGGTCTAATTCGTTACCGAATTCGGTAATTCACCGTGTCTGTTTTATCACATTCGGTCAGTCCATTTGATAATTCTCTTATTATTCAGATTCATTTGGTTCTGATTCGTTACCGAATTCGGTCGATTTCACCTGAAGACCGGATTTTTGTTTTGTCCGTATCTATTACCAGACTTGCCACATTCGGTCGTTTTAGGTGGTTCTAACTAGAGTTTTATTCCATTACGAAATTCGTTTGTTCCACCGCTCCCGATCTGTTTCTTATTTCTTTAGTTAGTTTTTCGGCAGTACGAATCCATTATTTGGTTCATCCCAGTTACTAAGTTCGGTAACTGAAGTGGCATTTACTTAGCTCCTCTTCTCTACCATTTAGTGGTAGCTTCAGCTGGTTGTCATTCATTACTTAACTTTTACTTCTAATGATTGCAGTACTTCAGAACAAGCACGTCTCTTGACGTGAAAACTAGCCTACTTTTGTTTGCTGTAAATTCAGAATAAATGTACTCAGTATCTACTTTACTCTGAATGTCCCCTTTTTTTGCCAGACAGCTCTGGTGCTTAATAGGTAGTCTTAGGATCGCAAAAAGGCACTTTGATCATCAGTCTTTCCAAAAAATTTAGCCTGCGGCGTATTTCGCAGTATTCGCCATTTAGAAGAAGGGTGCGTCATATAGTTGGCGTTTGAGGCTTGGAATTTTTTGAACCACATTAAAGGCTAGAATTGCATGGAAAGTAGTTAAATGTTGCCAGAATTCAAGGCGGATTCAACAAAGTTTGCCTGCGACGCTTTAATTTGTCCTGGCTACAGCTATTAGCGACGTTTTCGCTTCGCAGCAACGGCTTTTTTTGTCGGCATATTTTCAAGTCCTGTTGGCAAACTGTACGTCCCCCAAAGGTAAAAGGCTAGTGACGGCGTATCCCTGAAAAACAGGAGTGGATGGGCGTCAAAACGAGCCAAATTTTCTCTTTAGACTTGATTTTGTACATATTATGCAACTTTTTACATTGTAGCGTCTTGAAGGCAACTCGTTTTTTTTTAGAAAAAAATTATAAATTCGGTGAAAATCAGGTTCCGATTTGTTCAGTTTTACCAGGTTCACCCCCCCCCCCCCAATGAAGAAAGGCTCGGGACGCCCCCGCTCCTTACCCGTATCCGCAACCTCTCATCAATTTCAGATAAAACTTTCACTTTTACTGATTTTCCGGTTTTTGCCGGATTCCAGGTCCTCTCGGACCCTTTACCCTCTCGTTATGACAGCCTCCGGCAGTAAATATTGCATCTTATCTTTTCTTACAGGTGAAGAATACTCCATGGGAAGGTGGTGTGCGCATGACTGGACTCGTTTGGGCAAACAATTTCAAACAGCCAGGGCGTGTCTATACAAACCTGATGGATATGGTGGATTGGTTGCCAACCTTGTATGCAGCTGCAGGTGAGCCAGAAAAGATCAATCTGTTCCTTTGAAGGGGGAGTGGCGGATCATTTTGTCATTTTTTTCAGTTTCTGATTTATTTCTACTAAACACACATTTATTAAAACTTTGAAAAAAACAGCCACATTCACTCTTAAGAAGCCTCATGGCCTGTGCAGAGTGATTTGTTTTTCACTTTTCACTGACAACCTTCTCTCATAGCATTATTTGCCCACTCCTTCCCTGAGTCCTTCCCCACGCCACATCTCTCCCGGAGTTCTCCGCCACACTATTAACCTCCCATCAAATGCCCTTTTAATTTAGCCTACTGCCAAAATAAATACGTTTTCAGCCTCCCTAACGCTGACTGGAAGCTTATTCCAAACCGTTTTGAATGTTAGTTGAACCGATTGATGTTACTTAGTTATTTTATTCCGAAAGAAAAGAACGACAATATGTATATCTTTGGTTCCTTCGCAAAGCTGCCACCTGCCACCTGACTTTTGTTTATGTAATCGTTGATCTAAGGGCCAAACATGGTCACCCTCACAAACATAATCCCATTGCCCAATGCGCCAGTAAATGGAGTAAATTTATTGTTCTTTTCGTGTTTCATTGTGTATTTCTTGTTTTGCGTTTATTTTTTCTTTTGCTGTCGTTGTAGATTTTGTAGATGTAGATTTTCATTTACCTTTTTTTCTGTATGTACTGTCCAAATACCTTATTACTAGGCTGCATGTAATATATTCATTGATTCATTCGTAAAGAATCAACAAAACACCCAAAGGATGACATAAACAAAAAAACGGTCCCTGGGCATCAGATTTTTTGTGCGTAGATCTCGCCTGACCTCGTCTGCCAAAGCGGCAGACACGGTCGAAAAGGCGGTTGACCCCGAACACAAAGGTTCAGCTAAACGGAGCTCTCTCAGGAAAGCTCGATGGGAGGCTGACAGTGCGCCCGAAAAAGTCAATAAGACTAGTTGAGGGTTACCAAGAAACTATAAGTTGACATCCACCTCGGACCTAGGCCGTTCTGGGTTCTCGAGCGTTTGAGACTTCAGGAATAGGAATCTCAGCCGCATGTTTCGAGCTTGCCGGATTGACAATTTTAACACGATCTGCTATGTAAGAATATCTCTTAATTCATGTAAAAATCAGGCCGATTTTGCTTGTGGCGTACAATTTTAAGAATTTGTTAGTTTCTAGTTAGTTAGTGCGACGTTTAAAAACGGTTTTTCTGGATGATCAGTACTTCTTTTTTTGAAAGGGTCAGCCCGAGAATATCAGAAGAAGCGGAATATCCGAAGCAGGTATCCGTGTCTGGATAGACAGGGAGGAGTTCCTACGCAGTTCTAGAAAAGATGGGAGGCCACCACCAATGAAAAATCCGGAATCGTCTGAAATGGTCACGAAAAACGTAGCCGTCTGTAGCCATTATAAATATCACCATTAATTCTCGTCTTGTCTCAGGTGCCAATAGTTCGGCATTGCATGACCTCGATGGAGTCAACCATTGGCCGACGCTAAGTAGAGAAGACGGGAAACCCCCTAGGACCAAGACGGTTCACAATATAGACGACGGCTTTGGCTACGGGACTGTGAGAAAAGGACCATGGAAGATTGTAAAAGGTAAGGTTCACGTTTTAAGCCTCGCAGGCTACGGCTGTCTACTAGATTAGAGTGAGTCTGCTGCAAGCAAAGCAAAACCCTTTCTTTCTTCTCCCCTTCCTTCTCTTCCTGAAATTCATTGTTTTTCGGTCATGTTTCATCAGTAGCGGGTCCTCACGTCAAGCGATCTTCTGCTGGTCCCGCTTATCGCAATGGGTGTGGTGCGCTGCCTGTGTGGCGAGCTTGTGGTAAGTACTGTATAGAGGGTTCGACCCATCTCGATTGACCCATGTGTGTCTTAATGTTGGAGGCATCGTCCTTTCCACTTCCACATTCCTTTTATTTTATTTTTTTATATTCTTGTATTTGCTTGTTTTTCTAATGTTAGCTATCCTTTGGAGGTAAACAAGTTTCATAAAAAACAAAAAAAAATCGTCTCAAATTATAACAGTTTTCTGGCCGGAAGAAGTTCGCGCGGATCTCTGCCCCGGTTTCTTTCGTTATCGATTTCTTTTATTGTTTTACGTATAGTTTCTATCCGTGCCCAGAAGAAAGGGACGGAGCAATAAAGAAGACACAGAAGAAGAACACACTTAGGGTGTGTTCCAGCCCCCTATCCCCTGCTACTACTGTCGTGACAGCTTTTACACTGGGTCGGCCGAGTGGCTCGGCCCCGCCGGCCGCAACCAAACCACGGCCTCTGTCACCATCGAAATGGATCCGTGCGAATATGTTGACCACTTCCGAGTCCTATCCTTCCGATTATTGAGATGTGTTAGAGCTGCTGGAAGCTTATAATCAGACACAAGCTTTTGGACTACCGGTATTTACTGCGGGCATACTTCAGGCGTTTTTCCGCGGCATACTTGTGTGCCACACATTTTTGAGTGTTCGTCGCGGAAACACGATTGCTCGCGGAAAATATTTGTTGGCGGTAATTTCAAATGTCTGAAAATAAAAATAAAATTTAGATAAACTCTCAACAAATAGAACTTCATGTTTGTCCTTCCATTTGGTCCAAAAATGATCGCCAATCCTTGAGAAAGTAGTTAATTTTATTATTTTGGTGCTAAATTTCAAATTTACCGCCGAATTCGAGACACAAAATCGAGAATCACCTCGGCAGTTGCTTGTCAAAACAGCCAGGAACACCTTGTTGGTGAAAACATAATTCTGGGGCACACAAACTCAAACTACAGCTGCTTGTACTTGGTTTACGACGCAAGATTTTCAACTCTCTTGGCAATGAAAGTTGACGGTTGAAATTGAGCGACGAATTCTAATAAACTGTATTTAGGCACAACCTATAACGGAGACTGGGACAAATGGCTCGGCCCGTCTGGCCGCAACCAAACCACTCCCTCTGCCGCCCATCACCACTATGACAAACTAATTTCACATTCTGCCACTGCGAAGGCATTAGTCTCCATTGGGGCGAAACGCGCCAACTTCAGAAAGCTCCTCAAGAACACCATCGTGGACTGCCCTCCTCCACCAGAGATGAACAGTTGCAAACCCCTCGTTAAGTCTTGCTTGTTTAACATCGAAATAGATCCCTGCGAATATGTTGACTTGTCCGAGTCCCATCCGGCTGATTATAGAGAGATGCTAGAGCTGTTAGAAGCTTACAATCAGACGCAAGTGCCACCTAGGAATAAGCCCTCGGAGTACCGGGCGGATCCGAAGTATCACGGGTATACTTGGACCTATTGGGCAGATTACTTAAAGGACTAACTTTTGCTTCATGTAACGCATTTTCTGTGATTTGCTGGGTTGTTTTGAATTAGTTCAGTTTTTGTACGTAGTTTTCTCTGCTTAAAATTGATGGTATCGGAAACATCGGAATCGTTTATTCTAAAATAGCTGTTGTAGCCTTCCCGGACGGGTCAGGACGCTAAAATACGCTATTCTTTACAGTAAAATGTATATAAAAACATGCAATGCACAGTACTATTTATTATAACTTTCGGTAAAAAATGGCACAAATGAGTTGGCGAATCTGTTCGTTCTGGTTTTTAAGGGCACGATCTTATTGTACTGGCGGGCCCGACTATTAGCCTAGTTGGGTGGGTGCAACGTTCTGTATTTTTCACTCGAGAGAAGGCTTCGGCCAAATTTCAGAACGAGTTCATATGTGCGATCGTACAAGCTTGGTAAATTCATGTCATGTAGTGCTTGCTCATATGATTTGAACTTTGGGCCAAGTGTTATTTTAGTCGCATGCTTCTGCACAGCTTCGATTTCCTCTAATAGGTACACTGTATTCTGGACTTGGGGGTCACACACTCGACAACAATACTCGAGGATCGACCTCACATAAGTTATGGATGCCTGACGTAGGTCGGTGGTAGAAAAATCCAGCCTGAGCATTGGTGTTAAAGAATGCGTTTTTTATAAAATCTCTACTTAGTTTAAGGAGTGAGGGTAAGCGAATGAGGCTGAATTTCTTCTTTATTAAATTAGTACTGAGTAGTTTCTTTTTTACATCTCTTCTTCAGGTCCCCAAAATCTGAAAGGTCGGAGAACTAACCGAATGTAAACGTAGAACCAGGCTCCTACCCGGGGGACTTGGTTTTCAAGGTTATATATTTCTAACGTAAGCCGGTGGTGGAAAAACCCAGCCTGCGCTTTGATGTTAAAGAATGCCTTTTTTTATATAAAATTTCAACTTAGTTATAGGAGTGAAGCTCAGCAAAAAAGGCTGAATTTCTTCCTTTACAAACTGTACTGTTTTCCCCGTTTCGGAGTAGTTTCTTTTTTGCATCTCTTCTTCAAGTCCTCCAGATTTGAGAGGTCGGATAACTAACCGAATGTGAACGTAGAACCCGGCTCCTACCTCCGGACTTAGTTTTCAAGGTCGGAGCCGTCTTTTCCCAGTGTGGCCAGTCTCCTCTTTTTCGCTAGAGGTGAATTAGAAACAGTGAGTTGGAGCGAGTCGACGTAACACGTCAATCGCGTGGAAGCCTTTTCCCTGGGTTAGCCGCAACCAAAAAGCCAAAGCTAGCGATTCCGTTCAAATGCTCATTTCGGCTTCCGAGGAACAACGTATTATGGGAGCTCCAGATGCCTAGACGCGATTCCGGTGTTTTCGCGGATTAGCTTTCTAGACAGCAAAGCGAGAATCCGCCGAGCGCAAGAACAAACGGAAAGTCGTTGCGCCCTTGCAACTTGTCGCTGGCTTGCCGGATTCACTTTCCAAAACTACCGGAGCGCAAGAACAGCATCAGAAAGCGAATGGAGTTTTAGCTGCAGTCACAAGGACACACGGCGAAAAAGCCTGTGAAGCTTTCCAAACCGCCAGAATCGCCCTTGTATGTGTAACTGTGTAAGCAGCCATTGATTGCTGCACGTATTCGCCCTCTTTCCACAGAGCCTTGTGTCTTCGCGGTGTGTGGATATTCCGGAACGTATTATGGGAGCTCCAGATGCCTAGACGCGATTCCGGTGTTTTCGCGGATTAGCTTTCTAGACAGCAAAGCGAGAATCCGCCGAGCGCAAGAACAAACGGAAAGTCGTTGCGCCCTTGCAACTTGTCGCTGGCTTGCCGGATTCACTTTCCAAAACTACCGGAGCGCAAGAACAGCATCAGAAAGCGAATGGAGTTTTAGCTGCAGTCACAAGGACACACGGCGAAAAAGCCTGTGAAGCTTTCCAAACCGCCAGAATCGCCCTTGTATGTGTAACTGTGTAAGCAGCCATTGATTGCTGCACGTATTCGCCCTCTTTCCACAGAGCCTTGTGTCTTCGCGGTGTGTGGATATTCCGGAATTCTTGGGTTCGGCTCCTGCTCCAAGGCGGGGGCGCCTGTCACTATCACCACTTGACTCCACCTCAAGGCGGGGCCGCCTGTCACTTTTCACCAATTGACTCTTCCCAAAGAGGAGCCGACTCGTATACATCGGTCAATCCTTGGCCTCGGAACTAACTGAATTTTGGAAGGTACACCGTTTCAAGTAGATATTATCTATTTATCTACAAAGGTTCGTATTATTACCCATTCTTGGCACTACGTAGGCGCAACATATTCGCTTACGACCGTATAGGCGAAATATCGATACAGGTTCTTTAACTCCAAAATTAGAAAATTTGAAAATATTAAATGTGAGGGGTTACTACCTAAAAGAGATTCACTGACACAATTCTGCATAAATTATCTACACTCGGTTATTTTAATTCGAACATCGTGAAAAAACATTTGGAAATACACACCGTTGTATGAGAAATCCATAAAGACAAAAGAGGAAACCGAGAGGAACTAAAAGTTATACACATCAGGAAATTAGAAGAACGAACTGCTATCGTAAAAAACGTTTCGTATTTTAAATCCACATGTACGAACATTTCTCTATTCTATTGCGGCACTTTGGATCCTGTGATACACATTTTCTGTAGATGAAACAGTCAAGCAATACCTGCATGAATCAAGGACCCAAGATAGGTTTTTGTCTCGGTCTTAAAAGCTGGCAATTCAACCAAATTCTCTTGAACCCTTGGCAAGGGTACTCTTCAGCCCGCAGATAAAAACTGAACTTTGGGACGCTTAGACTTTTAGCTACGACCTGAAGAGGGCCGCGGTGGAGAAGAACCGAAATACCCCCTTCAGCTGGCTAATCCGTTTAGCAGCATCAAGCATGAATCGCTGTTACACTCGACTGAAAGTATGTTCCTTCTTCTTTAGTAAATTTTTGTTTTGTTCATTTTCATTGTTTGTACTCCGCTATTCTATCTTCAGCGGGTCATACAAATAAATAAGAAACTCCACTGAAAGAGTAACCATAAATTCGAGACAAAAGTTTTAGGGCCATTCGAAGACCCGACCGGAACCTGAGGGGGGGGGGGGGGACATCCGAAGTTAGAATCCAAATCTTCCTCCTTGGTACTGTTACTTGGTACTATACTTCTACTATTTTTTGGCCCCTAGGTTTCAAAAGGAAAAATGCAAAGCAATGACGTTACTTTCAGGTATTATTATTTTAAAGTATATTAAAGTAAAACTACTTTATAACTCAACAGAGTAATTAAATTTCGACTATGAGCAATAAACCTGAGATGGGGGCCAAAAAGGACCCCCTAAGGTTTACTGAAGTGGCGCCACTGCCTTAGTTATGCCGGGATATTATTATTATATTAAACAAAAGTTATGGTGCCATTCTAAAACCGGATCCCAGAACCTCAGCCGCCAAGGGTCCGTCGTCATTGTCATAAGTAAGTATTACATATATAAGATTCAAAATATCAGACGAGCGTAGGGAGTCCCTATCCCGCGTCTCAGTATCAATTACCAGAAGTAGAAAGTGGGGTCGGCTTGCGACAGAACCGAGCCTTACAGTCTTTTGGTTGAGTGACAAAAAGGCTTACCGCTCTGAAAGACTGATGATATCAATTGCGCGATTCTTATGTTATTTGTATAGGCCAAGTGGGTAGCCCACAAATGCAACTTATCAGATATGCTTGAAAAGTAAAAGTGGCACAAGAATACAAACGGAATAGTATTTATAGCTTGCAAACGGATATTTTAGACATCCTCAACGCTGCACATAATACTAATTGTCGGCTATAAACGCTTCATTATTTATCAACATACTACTTTATACACTTCCGTTTTCTGCCATACACAGAACAGCAATGGCAGTTCTAAAATTTGCACTAGATGTCAACTTCCGTAGAGTATACTCAGTTCTTTGTAAACATGCAGACGAAGAAAAAAGAACAATTGAATTTGTGCTTATTTGTCCCCTGTTATTCCATCAGACAATAAGCTACTACACTCTGTCTACACTTCGTATAGGAATGCTCTTGGACAATTGTAAGGGAGGGCGCGTCCCTCCTGACTCGTGTCTGCTGTCGTCAGAGGCGTTGCGCGTCGGTTCGTGCGGACAAATAACTGCCTCCCCATCAGACATCGGCAATCAACGGCGGACCAATTGAATCCTTCAGATGTCACAGTCGTTTGAGGGGTATCGTACCAAGAACAAATAAGCACCAGAACCTCCGTCTCCCTATCTCTGTAACACGACCATGCAGAGTCGAACAGATTCCCTATACCCTGCCCTATGCAAACGAGTGGAGGATAGGAGCTACGCGGAACATCACAATTTCAATACCTCTACAAACAGCTATATCGCAGTAAAGCCCCGGAGAAGAAATTTCGAAAGTAAAAGCCGATTGGTTGTTTACCATTGTGACGTCTGACGCTGCAGAGTGGGTCAGCACGCCCTGCTGCACTTTTTCCTCTGATATGTGCAGCGGCGAAGAGGGAAGTAGACGGGCATCAACTCGAAGCTCAGCAAATACCTCTAGCTCAGCTCAGTTTTGTCGGGGTATCCATATTCGCTGCATGGGACTAAAGACTGAGGTTCTGTTGGCTTTTTTGTTTTTGATCGTACTCACTCACAAGGTGATGATCGGCCCGCTCTTTTTGAGAACAAAGTGGAATTTCTGGTCAGGTTGGAGAATCCATCTGGCCGCGCCAACGCCAGCGGATCCGTTAGAGCGATTAATCCGGCAATTATGAGACTTGAGTCAAAAACGTCTTGTTGCACTGTCAGAAGTTTGATAACATTTAACACAAGGATGTGCAATGTAAACAGACAACACTTTGAATGTACAGAACAGTCATGTAGCATTGACAAAAGTAACATTGCAAACCATATTTAGTGTTGTGTGGGAAAATAACATTTAAATGCTAATGACACACATTTTCTGTAACATTAAAAGATAGTATCCAAAGTGTTATTGGTTAATTTGCTCATTCTTGCGGCAAACTTCTTAAAACCTGACAGTGTATGCACTTATTTAGTAAATAGGTTAACTTCGACATCGACATTTAACCGACATCGAGGTTGATATCGAAAAACGATATCGAGACGGCCATTGAGGCAGATATTTTTAAATGGCCGTCAAGACTGTTTTTCCTATGTCAGCCGATATGGAGGTATGTTAACTGTTGTAACTTTTTCGAACAAAACCATTAACATGTAACCATTAACCATGCAGATTATCCCAAGTCCCAAAGTTAGTCATTTTGTAACAATCGTCACACAGAAAGTTAGCGGTGAATATGACTTAATATCAACCTTTCTGGAGGTAGATATGACTTCATATCAACTTCGTTGATATGAAGTCATATCCGCCGCTACCTGTGTGAAGATTATCATAATATTACCGACTGTGGGTTATAGGATGATTTGGATTACATACCTGTCCGAGAAAAGGTACATGTATATAATACTGGGTTTATTATGCGCCCTATTCGCCACTATGCTGCGCGCTTTGTACTGCACAAAATACTGCGTATCCTGTGTGCATCATAACATTTATAAAACTGATGTGAAAGACCAGACGAAAATGAATATTTAAACGGAATAGTCTACATAGCTATGTAAAAAATAAGTATTCATTCAGCCTAAGCCGACCGCGAATCATATTTGATGCGGCTAAACGGGTAATTTAGCTGAGATTTATTCTAGAGATATTTCGGCCTTTCTCGGCAAGGGTCTTTGTCGGGCTCGACCTAAACAACGAACTTGCGATCATCCAAATATAGCTTCTCTGCTGACTTGACCGTTTAGCGCCATCAGATATGGTATAAAAAGTCATCTGAGATTTATTGTACCGGTATTTCGGCCGTTCACGGCAAGGGTTCTTTTTCAGGCTCTAGCTAAAAAAACGAACTTGCGATAATATTCTTTCAGCCCAAGCTGACTGCGAATCATAATTTACAGTGCTAAGCGGATACTTCAGCTGAATTTTATTAGAGCGATGTTTCGGCCCTCCTGGCAAGGGTCCTCTTCAGGCTCAAGCTGGAAAATGAACGATCGCTCCAATAAAATTCAGCTGAAGTATCCGTTCAGCTGTCAATTATGAACTTGCGATCACAGAAATATCGCCTCTCAGTTGACTCGACAGTGTAGCGCAATCAAATATGGTATAAAAATACGTTATAAGTTATATCGAGGTAGATATTTTCCGCATGCACCGAGATCTGATTATTTTTCTCTGGCTTTTTCAAACTCGCCAATTTTCACTAGAGTTTGTAGAATCCCAGAGAGCTTGAGCGTAGGTCCAAGTTTGTTCCCAGTAAGGCATTTGATTTGGTCCAGAGTTAGTCTGAGCAACAGAGCGCCATCTATTGCCTAAGAAGAAAAACATTTTGTTGAGTACTTCGTTACTGCGGCTAAGAACAAATAAGCAGTAGAACGGAGTACCTCCGTCTCCCGATCTCTGTAATACGACCAGGCTGAGTCGACGAGGGTAGGAGCTACGCGGAACATCCCAATTCGTTAAATCTACAAACAGCTTATCGCAGTAAAGACCCGGAGAAGAAAAGTCGAGGGTAAGCAGACTATTGGTTGTGCGCAGAGGCTAAGAGGGAAGTAGACGGGCGTCAACTCAAATCTCAACAAATAGCTCTAGCTCTGTTCAGTTTTGTCAGGGTATAGTAGTCGGTGCATGGGACCAACGACTATTAGCTTATGTGTTCTTGCTGCGGTCAAGAACTTATAAGGCTACACTGTATTAGAACATCCGTTCTTCAGTTCCCGTAATCGATGGTGTTTCCCCAAGGATAAGCGACATTTTTCAACTTCCTATCTTCTTGCAATTGTACCGTGTTCTTCAAAACTGTGCTAACTGAAAAACCTTTGAAAACTGAGTTAACTATACCATTGGAAAGAACATAGCTGATTTGGTATTCTCTTAAAGTTTAACTGAAAAGCCAACTTATGTTTTGTCTCTTAATTGAATACACTGAATTATTTGGATTCTGCAAAGGGATTTTTTTTATTTTCCACTATCTGCTCCGTTTACGACGTTCAGAATATCTGCGGCCGTCCCCACAGCGTAAATTCTACTATGACGCGAGAAATTTTAATCTCCACACAAACGCGGCTTTTCAGTGGGCAGTGGTGAGATTGGTGAAGATTGTTAGTGCCTGAACAAGAAAAAAAATTATAACTCTTTCTCGTAAGGCATACAACAAAAATACAAGCGCATACACGTACCACAAATCACACTGAAGTTCCACTATTTGAAAATCGGTTTCTCGTGAATAGCTGAACAAAAAAGTAACACATTTTCAGCTGGTCTTCAAGCCAATATAAGTGAATAAGTGATAGGTAACTAGATAGTCCTATCCCAGCCCTTTTCGGTTAAACTTTAAATAGTGCTAAGTGTTAGATGACGACATGAGCACCATCTAACAGGTAGATTAGTTTTAACTTTCTGAGTTCCTACTTTCTTCATGCAGATGGCAGACACAAAACTGGGCCCAAAAATTATGAAAATGTAGTTAGCACAGTTTTGAAGAACACGGTACAATTCGGACAAGGCAAAGAGACAAACCGATAACTGACTGAAGAGTCAACGGGCACGGGTGATAGATAATAGAAAGTTTATTTTACAAATCAATTTCGTGGTTGCATAGACAAATTAGATTACTGTCAAGAAATTTTTACAATACCCGTGTCAGTCGTTAAAAAGTTTTACGAAGTCTGGAAAAAACTGTTGGTATATTGGCTATGTTTTGTGTATGACGTAGTTTCGGTACCCTAGAACTTGATATTCGTTGTGATCAATTTCTGACGTTTGTGGGGGCGGGGGAGGGTTTGGGAGTGGAGACGGTCAGATAGCATGGCTAGACCGAAGTCAGCGTAACGAATGTTAACTTAGCTGTAAGTTGTTGGTGCCTGATCAAGAAGAAACCGGACGCAATCAGTAGCCTATCTTTGTTCCTGAAGCTGGCATTTAGCAAGTTAGAATAATTGCAAGTGGCAATGTAACGATAAATGTCATTCTTGCCAATTAATGAAAAGGAATTTAGCCATAAGTATTTAAAGTACAATAGGCAGATCAAACTAAAATGATCCAATATCACAACCCTCTAGAATAGAGTATTATGTGAGAAACCAGCCGATTCCTAGACCGTTTATTTTCGCCTGTGTATCGTTACGGCGTACTTTGCTGCCTGCCATCCTCCAATTTACTAGGTTTGACAAATATCTGTACTATTGACAAAAAAATCATACTGATAGCATTAACTGAGAATCCTTGTAAATTCTCGATTGAGTTTGGGCATGGTCTTAAAGAGCTTCGAAACGAGAATCACCGTGATCTAGAAGTTGACGGTATGCCGCTCTAAAAAAAATACCAGTTTATTTAGAAATAGTTAATTTTAAAGTTCTGCCAAATTATTTTAGGAAATATACTCGGCTCATTGTGATTCTTTGAAACCTAGTTTGAAGTTTCTGCTTGAAACCTATTTGATAGTTTCTGTGTTAGTTAAAGTGAATAAATAGCCAAGAGGTTCTTTTATCGTTTTTAAGTAAAAAAAAAATTAATTGCCGATTAAGTCAAAGTAGAAGAGATTAATGGTTTACTTACTTGACTTTCGACAGACTGGCCACAGCCAGTTATACCATTGACGTCGAGAAACGCAATTACATCCCTCACCCCCCATTTATGGGGGGTGACATATCTATACGTGGAGATGGGGGCAGTGGAACCCAAAATTTTGGGTATGACGAACTCTTCCTTCACCAAAGGCTGAAATATAATTGAAATCATTTTTATTCATCAACAAAAATATACAAAATTTCATTTTTGTCAAAAAGTTCATAAGAAAAACTTTGCCACTCGTTAGACTAGTTACCTGAAATACCACGACACACCTAACTTATCTGCAATACAGCCAATGCCGCCGTCCCTTCCTTGGTTTTTAAAATCAATAAAATCATTTTTGACACTGCAAAAAGATATGTGAGCTACATTTTATCAGAGGTATTCTCGACCCTTCTTGATATGCCGACAAGCATTCATCTTAGCTGGAAAGAAGGTATGGGTGATACAAAACCAAAATGTTGAAAAATCTCTACCCTGTCAACGACTCAATCGAGGAGCAAAAACAGCAGCCGCGTCCAAAATGAAATCGCAGTACCAGCTTTAACTCCAAGCTATTTTCCCGAAGAAATTCACAAAATCAGATACTTAGGCAAGAATCTTTAGTTGTTTTTCCACAAGTTCAGTTTTCAGCTTAGCCTGAATAGAACTCTAGCCAAGAAGATCCTAAATATAGCTTTAATAAAATGTAGCTAACGTATCCGTTTTGCACTCTCAAATATGATTTGCTTGTGCTAAAGGAATATTTAACAAAGTTATTTTTCCTCAAAAACATGAACCAAAAAAGCTACAAACTTCGCCTACGGCGCCGGTTTCCAGCAAATGTGTAGATTAATTGCTCAAATCTCTTTTATCATTAAGCAGAGCAAAGTAACAGTAAGGAGAGTGCCAATACTTAAAAAAATTTACACACACTCGAATTGCAGCGACACTATCACCACTAACGATAGAAAACGTCCCTATTGAAACTAAATCGGTCGTGTATCAGCGCTGGCTCCAATAACTTAATATTCTGAAGACAGTAAAAAAAAAGATACAACCACCACTGTTTCCTCGATGAATGTAGACCGCATTCTAGGTTTACTAGAAATTTCTAAACCCGCAAGTATGTCTCGCTTTAAATGCCGCAAGCGTAGAGGGCGGCGCTACGAGTATGACCCGTGTGCGAAGCATAGAAAGCATACGTCTTGGCGCTACTCCCTAGTGTTATTTTGCTCTGTCATTAAGTGAACTTTGCCCTAGCTTGAAATTTTTTTTCATTAACGGGAATCTTCCCACGTTTCAAATAAAATATTACAACATAAGTGGGACAATAATATTGTTATCATCACAGTAGGCTATCTCTAGCACGATAAACAAGTTCAACGAAATATTCGAAGAGGCTTTTTTAGTCTTTCAAAAGAAAGATAACTAAACATTATTCGACATCAGAAGAGGCCTAACAGTCTCATCTTAACGGTTTTTAACTGAATTAGTCATGTCGACATAAATCCATTAAGAGTTAAACCACTCATAGCAGCAGAGATCTTATTATTCAACTCACCTCCTTACTACTATCTGCAATATCTTCTTTCCGGACTTCAAATATGTAAAAATCCCTCCGGTCACTGTTTCCGGTTCCCACCGGGTTTTCTACCACCAACGTTCGTGAAGTCTCGCCATTTGCGATATCTGTCCTTAATAAGTCGACACTTTTTAACTTCTCCTCACTATTCTGTTCGATTTTCAGTAACTCGTCATTCCGTTTCTTTTTCGACACCGGAAAGGATTTCCGTGCTTTCGGCACCTCACTTTCCGGCGACAGAATGATTTCCGGTTTTGGCACTTCTCTCCGGTCAAGTCCCTTTTCAGCGATTCGTACACTCAGAGGTAGTTCCTCCTCTTCAACTTTACTCGGACTTTCTGAGGTCTTGTCTGATGTTTTCGCCTTTTTCGGTTTCGGTATTCCGACCGTATTCACCGGACAGTGATTCCGCGAAAAATCCGGGCCCGGCGTAACTGCTTTGGCTTTCGTGGCACGACTTTGTTTCCGGAGCGGTGAAAGAGGGGCACTTATTTTGCTCCGCCGCCTCTGTTTTCGTTTTACCGGTGGTGGTGTTTCGGATAGGCGGGTGGAGTGTCGCACTGGTTTTTCTGCTTCTTCTTCTGGAAAAAGAAACTAGCTTGTTTTAAAGTGCAACACTGGCAAAAGGACACCATACAATTCACTAATTTTGTTTCGCAGATACCGAGGTATCTGATACCACGGTAACTGAATCTGCATTTTGTCGTTTTTGCAATTGCCGTGGTATCTCATACTACGGTTGCTAACGGCAATTGCCGCATTTGCGCTTTTAGAAGACATCCCAAAAGAAAAACTGATATCCACTCATATCAAAGGTGCCAAACTTCTGTCCCACCAACTAGACAAAAGCTTAGGCTCTTGTGTCGGTGATGATGAAGTGAGATGACTTTTTCAGATATCACGGCAAGTTACCACGGTAGCTGGCCAGATACCACGATAACTGCAAGAATGTCTTTTGACCGTGGTATCAGATACTACGATAACCGAAAAACAACTTTAGACATCGGATACCACGATAACTGCAAACACGACCTTAGACCGTGGTATCAAATACCATGGTATCTGAAAAAAAAAAACATCTATAACTGTTTCCATTTCAAACCAATTCTAGGTTCCAGTCAATTCTAGTTTTTTTTTGTTCAAATGAACAAAAACTAAATTTTTTTTTTTAACTGGTTCCTAGTCTCTCAGATTACCGCGCTTTCAGAAAAAACATCCCAGTTAACGCCATTTACAAATGGTCTGTTCCTACGCGGTTTGCAGAAAATGCACAAGACTGGACCTTAACTTTTTTTTAAAACAAAATAAACCTAGTTGGTGGTCTACACCAGCTCTCGACTGGTTACTGGTCTCGCAAAATCACCACGTTTTCAGATTCATTTCAGGTTCTTTTTTTTTGTTGAAGAATATCATAGCTGATTTTTTCCGTTTTGAGTCATTTTTATACACACGCTTTCTGGAAGAACATATGTTGGGTCTCTATCCAGTTAATCCAGTATGCAGAAAAATCTTCATGTTTTGTTGTTTCTGAGGTTGCGTTCCAGAACTTAACGATTGTTCGCAAATTGTTAACAATTGTTAACTTTTTTCGTTCCAGGTTTCTTATTTTGTACCTATTTTGTAACGAGCTTAGTGAGCATCTTTGGGAAAAGTCAGAGCAAAATAACACTAGGAGTAGCGCCAAGACTTGACAAAATTGACACACACTCGAATGGCAGCGATACTAGCACAACTAGCGATAGAGAATGCATTCGTGCACCAGCGCTAGCTACGATAACTTCATATTCTGAACACAGCAAACACATGATACAGTCTCTCCTGTTTCCTCGGCGTGTGCAGACCGTACTTTTGCCTTACTATAAATTTCTAAACCCACAAGTTTGTCTCGCTTTAAATGCCGCTAGCGTAGTGGGAGGCGCTACGACTATGGCCCGTTTACAAAGCATGGAAAGCATAGGTTTTGGCGCTACTCCCTAGTGTTATTTTGCTCTGGAGAGTAGAGCAAGGACGTATGCTTTCCATGCTTGGCAAACGGGCCATACTCGTAGCACCACCCATTACTCTTGGGAACTTTAAAGCGAAAAAAACTTGCAGGTTTAGAAATTTTTTGCTGTCCTCATATTATGAAATTATCGGAGCAGGCGCTCCTGCACGACTGATTGAGTTTCAGAAGGGATGTTCTCTATCGCTAGTGGTGCTGGTATCGCTGCAATTCAAGTGTGTCACTTTTTTCAAGTCTTGACGCTACTCTCTAGTGTCATTTTGCTCTGGGTAAAGTTAACAATTGCAGAATTGGGAGATGTTAACAATCATTAAAGCTACAGTTAGCTCCACCCCGAGATAAAGTTGACGATTGTTGACAACTGTTAAGTTTCTGGAACGCAACCTGAATTTGATGCGTCATTCTCAGCAGTTTATTTCTTCTTTTTTTAGGGGGGGGGGGGGGGGGTGCGGGTGGCTTAAAAGCGTCTTGCTGTTTTGTTTTACGGGCCTCCCAGACCGGATGTCAAGATTGTTTGTGTCTTCCTTTTTTATTTTTCTAGCTCTTTCTTTCCTTTTTTCAAGCAATTTGTTATCTTTGATGTTTTAGGGTTATTTGGTCCCTTGCAGGTTAGCCACTGAGCATCGAAGAGTTGTTGAATGAATAAACCCGTTTTTTCATTCAAGACTAGAACTAATTTTAAAAGTTAAAGATTGGAAACAAGCCTCCCCAAACACTTATTACAAGAATCAAAGTTGTACCCGTTACCGTTAGTACTTTAAATCCAGAACCAGGCTGGGCAGTGGGAACTTGATGTCAGTTACCGGGGAGACGGGGGTAAGTACTTCAAATCCAGAACCAGGCTGGGCAGTAGTGGCTCATGTCAGTTATAGTAGAGGTTTGCTTATTCAACCAGTTACTTGAGTTTGAACAGTGCAGTTTTGGGCTAAATGGTAGAATGAAGATCCAAAATACCTATTCAGGTGTTTTCCGGGGGCCCTTAATTAGTAGCTGTTAGCTGACTTTAGTCACAGCAAGTCCATGGAAATGGCACTGTTCAAAGTCAACGAAATTTCAAAAACAGTAGAGGTACGCTTATGTAAACGTCGCTTAGCAGTGAACGGTCGCTGACGAAAAAACTAAAACCCAAACCAGGCATTTTTTTACTGTAAAATGCTTGTCGAGAACATTGATACATTCATGATCCACTTTTTGTATATTCTTAGTGACTCAACTGCCAACTGGTTTTCTTTTCGCAATTTGAATAGTTTGCTAAGAGGAACACACCTTCGACCAAGAAGATGGCGGTTCGAATCAACATACACCTGATATTCAAAATGAACTAAAATTTAACTGACTTTCTACTCAAGTTTACGCCAGGATAACCCTGAAAGAGCTAGCTGTTAGCTGATTTCTAGTTTGTTATTTTTTCTTGCCATTTGACTGTAATATCAGCACGTAACAATGCCAGGGTACAGTTAGAGTACGGTTAGATAAGTGTTCAAATAAGCATACTTCTACAGTTAGCATGTCTAACAGTGGGAGGGGGGGGCTATGGGAATAATACAAGTAAATGTACCTGCTGGTAGGGGTGGTCCGGTTAGCTGAAATCCCACCAGGTCACACCAGCCAATTGGGTAAATGTCGGGAGATCTGCAATCTACCCAGTGGTCATAGTCCTCATCCCAACCGTCGAATCGAATCCGCAAAAGTCGACCGATTACCTGGTATACCGTTGCCACGCAAATGAGGTGAGGGTTCATGAGATCAACTGCCTCTAGCTTCATTCCTGGGGTGAAAGTGTGGCTGACTTCCTCCTAGATACAAAAAATTCGTTAGACTGAATAGCTGTGTTGCAAAGAGCTTGAGGCGTAGACATGAAATTCGTCGATGAGCTCCGCGCAACGAAGAACGGTTGGGGGAATGATAAGGAGTGTCTCCGAGTTGATACGTTACCAATGAACCGTCGTATTTTTGGGGGGGATCCACTAAAACCAGGAAGGGAAGGGAACTCGAGAAAAGCAGGAAAGGCGTACTAAAACCAGGAAGGGCATACTAAAACGAAGAGGGCTGTCGCCAGAATTCGCCGCACCGTTCCCATCCTCTATTTAGTATTCTTAGAAGGGTCGGCAACTTTCCAAATTCAAAGTTCACCATCCCTTCCTCGTTTTAGTATCCTGACATGGGCAGGCATTAAGTTCAGCGAGGGGTCGGCAACTACAAAAACTGTAATTCACCTTTTCATTTCTCGTTCTGACGGTAGGCGACTAAAATCCTTCGAGTCCACTAACTAAACCCTTGTTCCGCCTTGCATATATCGACCAAAATTTGAATACGAGGCCCCTGTTTAGCATTTCGGCCTTACGGTCGAACAGATCGCCCGGCAAATTTATAAAAGAGCCCTAATCATAGCGTCAAAGGTGGCCGAGAGTTAGGCTATTCTATGAAGAATTACTACGTAAATTTGAAATCGCCTCCTTACATGAACGAAGGCTGAAAACTATGCATGGAGTTTGGTGTCAAATCTCTGGATCACCCAATCCATAAAATATTTTCCCCTCCGAAAAGTTGGCGAAAAGGCTTCCTCGCAAGGTATAAGCTACTGCGGTTGAAAAGTTGCAGCCTGTGCCCACCAGAGATTCGCAAAGAGTTTTGTCCCTTCTTTCTAAATTTGTATAACAAAGCGTAAGCTGAGCTGTTAGTTAAACTTATAAATTTAATAAGTTATTTACGATTATTGTGTATAGGCCTACTTGTATTATAATTGTTGTCTATGACGATACCAAACACATTTGGCTTAAGCCATGTATCATGATGTGTGTTTTCGCGTCAACTCAGCTCCATTCAGCTGAATGGCGATTATTGTCGGAAAAGCTCGATGGGTGGCCTCTGGATGGGTATCTCTCCTTCAACGACGCTCCTCGGGCACGGTTCAATGGGAAGATGAAGATAATAAAAATAATTCGTTTAGTTCCATGTTATCTTTTTACAAAAATAGTGGCGGATAGTCATACATGGAGTGGTGGAAGTCGTACGGGAAACGTACACAGAATGGGAAGACGAAGATGGCATCATCCTCTGTCTCAACACGTTACACCAAGTGACATTTTCGTGGGGATGGCGTCTTCAACCTTCCCCCAACCATTAAACCGGAAAAAACAGACCTCCAAGAGAAGCAGCTATGAAAGGTACCGTAATAGTTTTGTGCCTCCGTTTACCATGTATCATAACAACCTTACCGAATTACTGTATTTATTTTATGACAATTGTATATGTGCTTTAGTTGTAAGTTAGTGACAAGTGCCAATTAATTTGCTCGCGCATTTAATGCTGTGCCGCATTTATTTGAAATTAAATTAAAAACTCAACTGCCATTCACGCGAAAATGTCCCCAAGTTTTCGGTCTTATAGCACAACTCTTGCTATAAATTATCTTTTCCCGATAACGTGGTTCAGAAAAATCTTCATGATTTTCAGGTTTTTGTTTGACAACTCAGTGAAGGCTTCTCTCTTTCTGAGCCTCGTTTTTGTTGCAATAGTGCTGCCGCATCGCTGCTGCAGCACTTCTTTGGTTCTGCACAAGATGTGTTTTCGGATTCACTTCCTGCACGATTTCTTCTTGGTTGAAGCAGCACCTTGGAGGGAAGCACAGACTTGGTGGCTAAGCAAGTCCGTGATTCTCGAGAAGCGCTGCCGTCCACCTTGGAAGCACTGCAGTACGAAAACGAATGTAAAATGAATCAGCCCGGAAGCGGCCGAGAAATGGACCTGCAGCGTGCAACAACAACGAGGCTCTGAAACGGAGGCTCGACGCAAAACATTTTAAAGCTGTGCGCGCTGTGTTTAAAAAATGAGGTGAGCCAAGTAAAAGAAAAGGAGTCTGGATTTGCAAGGGGTTGCATTATATGACACGCAATATCGACGTGTTGGCATACCATGTTACCAAAACGAATGCAAAGTTTCGGGTTGGTTGGCATTTTGGCGCTACTTGCCTTGCAATCTCGCCTCGGCCAAAAAACCGCTAACGTAGATGGTCATACTCTAAACAAAACAATGATGAAGAGTGGGGGTTTCTGAAGCTTATAAATCTGTAGGGTAAGTAGGGACACTGTAAAAGGCAGAATAATAATGGGGGGGGGGGGGTCCTTTATAAGCCGCTACACAAAAATGTCGTTTTTTTTTAAATAGTTTTCGTACAACCCCGGAGTCGCGGTTGCTTTAACAAAGAATTCTTAAAGTTTTAAGGGACTCCTCTTGCTTATTCGGCCATTTATATTATCCCTAGCTCCCTTGTGGAATTACCAGCACCAAACCCCAGCCCCGTTATCATCCCCGCCTTTCGCCGTTGTTTCGTTTTGTACCTACTACTTTTTAGCGCTTTTTCGGCCTAGCCAAGTTTTGACAGTCACTTCAATTTTCAATGCAAAACCATAGTGTGTTATTGTTATTTATGTGTTTGTTATTTATATGTAAGAAATTTAATTTAGCTATGCTACGATAGTTCCGAAATATACCGATCTCTCTGTCTCTCTCTCTTTCTCAAACTTCGCTGAAAGCTGCAAGTTCTACTGACAACTCTTTTACACATAAGTGCATGAAAAGCTTCAAATACTGTTTTCGTTTTCGAAGACATGGTGGTCTACCTTTTGTTTTGGACTTCTTTTGTTTTGCCTGGCTTTCCCACTTTCTAACCAATGCACATTCAGTTTTCAAGAATTTTGCGTCCAGCCGCCGCGTCGGAGAGAAGGCTGAGTAGAGTCGACAAACGCTAAATAGAAAATGTCATTTCCGTGACAAGTAATGGTATTTTTTAAAACCGATGTTCTGAACCATTTCGTCGTGAAAAGATCACTTCTAGTAAGAGTTGTGCTTTAACTCTTAAATTGGTCAGTGACCTTTAAAGGACCCCTCTTGCTTATTCTGCCTTTTATAATATACCTAGCTCCCTTCTGGCATTATAAGCTTCTAAAATCACCACCTTTCTCCATTATTTCGTTTGGTACCTACGAATTTTTAGCGCTTTCTCGGCCGTGCCGGGTTTTGCCGGTTACACAACTTAAAGTTTGCCAGAATCTTGAACGTCCTCTGGCAACTCTTAAACACACAAGGATATGAGAATCTTCTGTTTTTTACTTCTTTTATTTGCTTAGTTTTCCTACTTTTTAAGCACGGCGCGTTCAGTTTTCAAATGTTTTGCCCCAAGCGCCGCGTCGGAGAGCAGGAAGGCTGGATAGAATCGACAAGAGCTAACGAGAAAATCGCTCAATTCAGAAGGAAAGTAATGGTATTTTCGAGAAACATTTTTCTGATCCGTTTCATAGTGAAAAGATCATTTCTAGTAAGAGTTGTGCTTTAATACTGGCTGAAGATTGGTAACAGACAAAACACGACTGCACATCCTTGTGAGAAACGTTACGAGAATATGTATATGATCCTACTAAACATTATCATATAGCGAAACATAACACTTAAAAAGGCCCTAACAGACATCTTTAAAGTATGGAGTAACACGACCGACATCTGTTATTCTGGGAAGGCGAGAGCGCTTTAAGCGCAGCCTTAATGCAGCTCAGCAGTTGCTTTACTCAGTGTAATTTCCGTCAGTGTGTGTGGTTTTCTTTTTAAGTTTTTTGTGTTCTTTCCGGTATTTCTGTTGATAGTAATGTTCTTTTTTTTCGTTTCTTTCTTGTTCTTTTTCTTCTTCTTCATTTAATTACTCCCGTCTTTTTATGCGTTTGTGCATTATGATGGGCAATAAATCTATTATTATTATTATTATTTTGTCTCGAAACGTAACACCAAAAAAGGTCATAACAGAGAATAAAAAAAAATTGCTTGCGGTGTTTGATCTGCCTTCGTCATTTTCATGTGTTGCTGTTTTTTTTAGTCGTTCCGATTGATTGGAGTTTGCTTTTAGTGTTGGTTTGTTTTTGCGTATTTATATAATCATTTATTTTGTTATCATCAATTTTGGTGGATCAATAAAACATAACAATAATAATAAATACATTCTCATGGCTTTCAACACAGGGATGCGCAAAGACGTGTTATCTGTTATCAAAATTCGAGCAGTGTAGGAAATGAGCGAATTGTTGAATCATACCCTTTTTATCATCTCCTTCGTCACTGGCCTGGTTCCGGTCTGTTTCAAATACGAGATCCAACTGAACCCCTCTCCGCTATGCCCATGTGGCGGGTTGAGTGCGACTCCGTTTTCTTCACAGAATCCAACGTAAAAGATCAGAGGGTTTGTAACGTGGACGCAAAATCGGTTGGCGGGTTTGTCATCCTCGTAGGAGTCAATGCGGAGAACTACGTAACCATGCTGAAGAACCTGCGGGTGGAGAAAAGTTGGTCAGCTACAACATTTTTTGAAAGAGTATTTCTGAGGTCAGTTAATTTAGAAACGCCCAGTTCAATGAGGTCCTCTTCGTTTCATAACGAAGCTGCCTATGATTACCCAGAATGATTCTCACTGTTCTCTTTTGGACATTTTCCAGGCGATCAGAGAGCTCTGCAGAAAAAGAAGAATGCCGAACCGGTGAACCATATTCTAAATGAGGACGGATATAAGTTGTATTGATAGAGGAGGCATTTAGTTTCCAAACCGAAAGATTTGAGGACAGAGAGTGATTTAATTAAAAAGTTTGTTTTACGGATAATATTTTCAACATGGGAATTCCGTAATAAACGCAACATATAGGTGATTCAACGTAACACAAACGTATAGATGATTGAATGTTCACATGATTATCGCTTCTTGCTGCCGGGGCCACCAGGATCCTTCGATAAACATTTCTGCGGCGTCTTTTACGCTCATCGTGGCATTTAAAAACTGGTTTTCTGAGGAACTGACCTGACATCTGGTATTCTGCCACGCATGTTTAGTGTTACGAGATAAGCGAAAACAGATGACGCGACCGCGCGCTCACTTCAACAGATGGCGCTACCGTTACCGTTTTCAGTAAGAGGCATGACATTTTTGAGAAGGGCCAATAATAGTTGCGTTTTTGATCCAAATTCTCCGTGCCGAATTCTCGATTCTCGTACAAATTACCGTTTTTGCTCCCCTCGCTTCTCCATTCTCGCTTTGACAAAAACACTAATTTGGCAGCTCGTCTGCAACCCGGTATACCTGTTTATGCATACTGAACACCCGCACTCTGTCGACCAATCAGGGAGGAGAACAGAGAGAGAAGAATCGAGAATTCCCTATCGGAGCAACTTCTCAATTCTGCAGAATCGCGAGGCTTTCACCGTTCTAGATTCTGAATAGAACGCAAGAAAAGGACAATTCGCTTCATTTGATGTCCAAAATCGCGAAATGGGAGAATTGCGACGAGAATCGCGAGGAGAATTCGGATCAAAAACGCAACTAATGTCACTAGATTACCTGGTAAATAGTAGCTGCACAGATCTCCTTGAGATTCAAGGGGTCCACGGCTTCCAACTTCATCCCTTCATCAAACTGGTCCTGGTAGGGGTGAGCGGCGTAGGACTCGAATAAGTACTTAGGGGCGTCGTTGTCCATTCTTATCTTCTTTTCACATCTCTCATGATATCGAACATTGGCGATAAGTGCGTGGTTTACGGATTTGGCCCAACCCACCGGATGGAGCCACTGTGATTGGTCGGAACACCAGAAATCTGAAACAAACTATATCTTAGCAAACTTCCGCATCAGTAGCAGTGTTGCCACAGGCAGTAAAATTTTACTAGATGTAGTAAAAAAATGATATCTAGTAAATATAGAGGATCTGGTAAAATTTATTTTAATCTAGTAAAAAAAATTACAATTTCTAGTAAAAAAAAAATGGTCCAACACAGAAGTTATGTCATTTATCATCAATTCTGAGGAAATGTACAGAGGTATTAGGATCCACTCTTGCTTCTCATTCTCTGCAGTTGGCCCCATTCACATGCAGAGGCCAGGGCGACAGTTCTCAATTTCGTCTGTTAACCAAACCAAGGATCGGAGCTCTTTGACCATTGTGCTAGGTCTTTAATCCCTGACGAAAACGAACCAACCAACTGTTTACAGAAAAATTTACTGTTTTTAAAGGCGTTTTCCGTCCGTTTTTCCACACAGTCTGTGGGCCGGTTGTGGCTCAAAAAGAGCGTTTCCGTGGTCTTTTGTGCGGCCCACAACAAGTGTGTTTCCGCGACCAACAAGATTTTTGTGGCTCGCTTTGTGGCTCTGATTCAATAAAAAAACCGAGGTGATTTTCAATTTCGTGGCTCGTTTCGCTTTCGGATCGTTTTTGCACAGAATGGTAAGGACGAAAGCCTTAAGTTCTATTTGGTGAGATTTTATTTGAATTTTATGTGTATTTTCTAAGATTTGAAATTACCTCCTCAAAAATAGTCAAAACGGCGTTTCCATGAGTTTCAAATTGTGCCTGGAATGTGTGGCAAACAATCGTGTTCCCGATACAAACACCCAGAAGTGGGTGGCCCACGATTGTGTCGCGGAAAACCGCCCTAAGAGAATCCGACCTGTTTTAAAGAAAAATTTGACTGTTTTTAGAAACATCACGGCGGTTCGCGCCGATTCATATTTCTTTTTTTAACAGATTTGCCGACAACATTATGAGGGGTCGTCCCACCCATTTGTGACGTCTCTGCTCTTTATGACCATGTCCGCAGTCGGATATATTTTCGCTGCTTTCTTCACGGATCAGAAGTGTGACTAAAAATAAAAGCTTCAAAATTTAACTGTTTTTCGATCTATTTCTTTATTGTTGAAATGTACTATAAGTTACCAAAGTCAATGCACATTTTCGAGTTGGTAAATTTTATCAGAATCTAGTAAAAAAAATTCTCCGGAGTCTGGTAAACTTAATTTTCGTCGGGTGACAACACTGATCAGAAGCCGCTGTGAGCCTTGAGGTGATCAAGGAGCCTTGAGGTGCAGTGACTAAGGATACCCCGACAAAACTGAGCTGAGCTAGAGGTACTTGCTGAGCGTCGCACTGCATGTCCGTCTACAACCCTCTTCGCCGCTGCGCATATCAGAGGAAAAAGTGCAGCAGGCGTACTACACTCTGCATCGCGTCCCATGTGACGTCACAATGCTAGACAACCAATCGGCTTCTTTCAAAATTTCTTCTCCGGTGCTTTACTGCGATATAGCTGTTTGTAGAGGTAACTAACTGTAATGTTCCTCTTAACATTCGCTCGTCTGCATCGGGCAGCGTATAGGGTATCTATTCGACTCCGCATGATCGTATTACAGAGAAGATCGTATTGGCCATTTCTCCGCATTCCATCTAGGAAGAAGATTTTTTAGACCCGTTTAGTTCCTTTTCTTCCTTTTTTTAAATGTAATTTTTTTATCTCGTACATTTACTACATTATTGAAAGCTCGGTGTATTTTTTCCTTTTATTTCTCTATACTGCACTATTTTCCTCTTCTTAAGTGCGTAAATAAAGTTTCATCATCATCATCATCAGATAGGGAGACGGAGGTGCTGGTGCTTATTTGTTCTTGGTAGTAGTCGTATAGTAAAATTCTCAAAGGGTAATTTTCGTAAATCTTTACTAGAGAGCTTTCTGTCTAGCAGTGACATTATTTGGGTACAGTTCTCAAGCAGTCTAGGGTAGTCGAGGGTTAAAACCTAGACGGATGTTTTGGGCTTTTGCCAGGTTTTAAAATATCAGTAGATTAATAGTAAAGAACAAAAGATTTTTAATGGTTGTGAAATATGGTAGGTAAAACTTAATATTGTTAGAAAAATAAAAAAAGGGTAGATTTCGGTTGTAGATTGAGACTTTATGGAGGAAGTGTGTTTTTAAAGAGGGAGTGAGTTTTTAGGAGAATATTTAATAGAAAAATGAAAGTTTGAAATGAGAAGTTAAAATTAGAGTTGATAAAGTATAAAAAGATAACAGGTTTAAGTCGAAAGTGTAGTGACCTAGACCTAGACGGATGGGGTATGTTACCTTCGGACAAATCTCCATCGTAAATGAGCTTCAGCCTCCGTCCAACGACTTGATCCACTGTTGCTGGACGCACATGACTTATTCTTTTCTTGTCAACAACCTCAACTCGAAGTCCAACCCTAAAAGACGGAAGAACATTTAGTCCGTACCTATAGCTGACAAGTTTCATAAACAGAAACAGCCAATCACAGCACCGGGCCGGAAGCTACCTACTAATTCTACGCGCATCTACGCAGAAACTGCTTGAAAGCATGCTCCTTCGCAGCGCAGAAGACGATACACTTCTGCGGAATCAGCAGGAAAATACAATCTGAAATACTTACGCAAATCTAGACATCATCTCAGCCTTCATCTTCGACTGAAGCCCTCCGGGGATGGACAGATTCTTGCTAAGGATTTCCATGATATAGCCTTTCCAATATTCATTGTCTCTTTGTTCCAAGCCTAAGATAAACAGTTTTGTTCTCAATAAAAATAATTCCAATGTTGTTTATAGCCTCAAAATAAACAGTACTCGTTTCAAAGGCTTTCATTCTGATTTTTTCTCTTTTTCAACTACGTTTTTCCTCTTTTTCTATATTTCCTTCTTTTCCACTTTCCTTTGATCTCTGCTTGAATTTATTTCCTTGTTCTTTATTGTCGTGTCGTAGCCTAGCTTACAGCTGGGCCTGTTCAGGTCTCTTTACCTTCTTGGCCAGTAAATGAATTCTACGTTTATTGTATGTCTAATTTAACACGTAAATAAATACTCAAACATTCAAAACTAGAGTTATAAGAAACATTTACGACTAGTAGTAACGCAGGAAACAACAAATTGTCATGCAAACGAACGTATGCGGGCCTAGAATTTACTGAGGGATTTCGCCAAGATGTACAAATTTTGTCATATCGCCTGTTACAACCTACCGGCTGAAAACCTGGTCATGTTTGAAGAAAATAAGCAATTCCTTTTATAACTGTTTACACCAACTTTCAAAAAGACGTCAAATAGGCAAACGGGAACAAAATGATCGTCTCACTGAGCTAGCTACCAGATGAAGCAGTCGCCTTAGCCTATAGGAGTTGAATATTTTGTGTGTGTGGTGTTGTTTTTTTGTTCTACATGTATCTGCAGGGCCGTTGGCTCTTAGCGCAAATAAAATCTTATCTTGTCTGTAGCGATGGTTAATGCACCGCATCAAGGCTAGGCTGGTGTACAAGCTAAACAGAGTTTCAAACAGGCTGTGGAGAACAATAACTGATAAAGCTGAAAAGGGTTGGGTAGGGAGGGGGAGGGGGGTATCACACAAATTAACGGCAGTCAAACAAAAATCCTCAATTTTTGGGCGTGGTGCTCTAACGTTAGGGATCCATGCCCTACAGCAAGGGCATGATATTCTCTTAAAAATTTGTTTATTTATTTCCCTCAGAGCTGAGGAGTACAAAATATAATGTATAAAAGAGAACTATGCCTAAGCCATCTGATCCATTCAGTGACATATAAATACTATAAAAAATACACATGATTTCGACAACTAAATTACAATTGTTTACGTACTATATTATTCACTTGTTAAAAAATGGGCACAGGTTGTGGGTTTAGAGGGCTCTTTTTTATAAAAGTTGGTCATCTTTTTCTTCAAAATTAAAACCTGGACTTTTACTATAAAATCAGAAACCAACTGCGTTGGTTCGCAGTTGGTTGGTCTGAAACCAACCAGTTTGTTGGTTTGTGGTTACCAACTGGTAACCAACCAGCTGGTCAGAAACCAACTGCGAATCAGAAAACCAGCTTGAAAAGCAAATTTCCAGTTTCATTCAACAGTTGACAACAGATTTGTATGGGGGCACCATGCCCTTGCTGCAGGACATGGTGTCCCAACGTATGAGCACCATGCCCGTACATTGGGGCATGTCCAGATATTGGGGCACCATACCCAAAATTTGAGGATTTGTGTATGACTGATTAAGGCTTCTTATCGTCGCTGCTTTAACCGTCAGATTGGCACCGCTGATACATCACGATAGAAAAGAGGAAAAAAGCTCTTACTTTGAGGTGGAAGTAGAGTCATATTTCGATCTGCCAGTGTTGCAACTGGATATACCTCACTACTGCAGACGTTCACCCAATAATCTCCAGTCTTGTCTGTCGTTCCGAGTGGCCGGATCAGTGCTCTGTACCCTGGAAGGAAATTTACTCAAATAATCTACGTACATGACAGGCAGCTTAACCCCATTTTCCTTATTTTCAAGAGCTCATAATGCTGTAGGAAAACCACCGTCTACACTTCGAACTCAAATTAGATTTATCACCATAGATATTTCATCACAAACAAAAAACAGCACTGGACTTGTCAATAACATCTACAATCAATGTTTAGTCAATCTTAAAATACCAATAAAACACAAGATATTTCCAGCGTTAACATTAAATTGATAGTGAAATAAGGCATAAACGACTTTTACTATCTTTCGCTTGAGTGAGCTTGTCGGATACGGCTGAAGGTCTGTTATTATTATAATTATGAATGTTCCTTGACAAAAATTCAGCACAAATTAAGAAAATGTTTTTAGAATCGACGAAAGTGGAAATGTTGTGGATTATAACTTTCATTTCTTACACTGAATTAAACTGGTAAGGACGTTATTAGACAAATACTCGAACACCATGCATGCAGAGGAATTCTCTGCATACTTCCGGATTCATTTTCACTTCTACTTAGAAATGGACGTTGAGTGATGTTACGCCTAACATGCCTGTGCTTATGCTTTAGTGGTTGTACCTGCTTGCAGCTCTTATATTACACTTTACAGATGCGTGGGTTCTAATAAGCTTATCTTCTGGAAAAACGCTACAGGCTTGTAATAAATTGACCGATTGGGTTATTAATGTTTTTGATCGGCAATGCTGCACTGAGAAATCCTACATTTTCACGTCCTCCAATTCACAGACCTTAAACTTCTTCACGACTCAGCGCGTTTTCACAAATTAACTGAGATTCCATTTCTTTCACAAAAGCAATAACTGTTAATTCCCTACTCTACTGCAACCAAGCTAATGAAGTCCGGAGAAAATAAAATAGGCCGAAGTCGGAGGGCGGGGTGTAAGAAACTGTAACTGTAAAGTCCCTTCCTGAATGGCGTCTGGAATGGTCGTTTGCGCAAATGAACTGAGCAAAACCAAGAAAACAGTCTCACCAGCAACTTTCAGAACTTCTCCAATCCAATAAATCTTCTTGGCACTGATGGTCAGGCTTCCTACATCAGTGTGAAGTATTTCCACGAAAGTTCTTGACTTCGCCACACCATACTCAATGTTTCTCCATAGTTCAACAAGTGGTGTCTGAAAGTGTACAAGTTTGTAATTTCTAAATATTCTTTGAGCCCAAGCTGACTTTGAAACATTTATTCAAACAGTGTTTACAACGGGATTTGTCATTTATTTGATCTATATCTTTCCACCGAAATCGTCTGGTAAAGAAAAAAAAATACTGATACTTCAAACATATTCATGAAGATATCAACCCACAAACCTCTTAAAAACAACACAATAATAAATATTCATCATAAGAACCCTAGGCAACAGCAGCCGTGTCCAAAATGAAATCACAGCAACCTTTTTTAACTCCAAGCAAGACTCACGAAAGAATTTACGAAGTTAAATATTTAACGCTAGGCTAGAATCTTTAGTTTTGTGTTTCCCACAAGTTCGTCTTTCCAACTTGAGCGGTTTTGAGCCTGAAGAGGACCCTTGCCAAGAAGGGCCGAAATATAGCTCCAATAAAATTCAGCTGACGTATCCGTTTTCCACCATCAAACACAAATGTGTTAAGCAACGAAATAGTAACTATAAAAGACTAAACAAAAATCTGGAGAACGGGAGCCGTACACAGTTTCTTCCATAACGGGGTTGCCCTTCCATTAACAACGATAAAGGATAGATCGTACTTGATCTTACTACCTGAGCAGAAACACTATGTAGTGCGAGGTGTCCTTTAAGGAGTAGACAGCGATGGCAGAAACTACAGCTGCTTGAAAGACAATAGTCTAAGGAGACTGTAGAGACATGACCTGGGAAGCTTGTTGCACAAATCTCAAGCCAAGTTCCAGACCGTAAGCACTGGCAACGTTAAAAGGCGCCATAGCCTTGTCGCATAGGTAAGGCAATTTAAGGTAGGGCGAAAATAAATTATTATTTAAGAATGCCTTGTTGCAAGCTCTACCTTGGACAAGACCAAAGGTTTCAACGGGATCCCAAAAATTTAATATTTACTGGACTTCTTGATCCAGACAATCGGATCTTGTAGATTTCTGGTCCTCGCCAGGTCCCTTAAACATGCTACTATTTACCCCTTGTCAACTGCTTGAAAATGCATAACAAATGGTACCGTAGTGATGTTTTCTGACAAATTACGGCCAAACGGAGAATCAGCAGAGAAAATCAAGTTCAGATATGGACAGCATGTCTATTTACCCCTAATATCATCTCTTAAAGCACAACTATTACTTGAAATGATCTTTTCCCTATAAAATGGATCAGAAAAAATGTTTTCGAAAACACCATTACTTTCCACCTGAAACTAGCTACTCTCTTGTTAGCGCTTGTCGCCTGTATCCAGCCTTCCTGCTCTCCGACGCGGCGGCTGGGCGCAAAACATTTGAAAACTGAACGTGCCTTGGTTAAAAAGTGGGAAAACTAAGCAACTAAAAGAAGTAATAACCAGAAGATTATCACATCCTAATGTGTGAAAGAGTTGTCAGTGGACAATGGAGATTCTGGCAAACTTTTCGTTGGGTGACGGGAAAACTCGGCAAGGCCGAAAAGCGCTAAAAATTCGTAGTTACGAAACGAAACAATGGAGAAAGGTGGGAATTTTAGAAGCTTATAATTCCATATGGTATAGCTAAGTATATTTTAGAAATAACATTTTTTAATATTTTTTAGAAATAAGTTATTTCTATACACACCAAGTTTGAACAAAATATCTCGATCCCTTCGAGTTATTGGGCTAACTGACGGACGGAGAGACTTTCCGATGTCATAGGTATCTTGTCACTGACGTTTTCGGATCCCAAAAATCAACATAGCCTTGCCCCTAGGTAAGGTAATTTAAGGTAGAGTGAAAACAAAATATAATTTAAGCATGCCTTGCTTCCAGCGTTACCTTAAAAATACTCAAAATACTGAAGGCGATCGGCGATGCTGCTGTAAGTTAAATCCCAAGTGACATAGAAAACTTCATACCTCTTCTAATGTTGAGGCCTTAAGCAGTAAAACCTCTCTTGACTGTCTCTGGGTTTGGTATTTTGACTGATACTGATATGCAACACAAGCTGCATAAAGCCAGAATTATTTGATCAGACTTATGTGTGGTAGCGATGTAAGTTTATTCTGGGTATACAATACTTTGTGGTAATGACTGATCATGTCGACAGGCTAAGATACTAAAGATACAGACTACATTAGAGGTAAAACACAATTGGGGTCACTGAAGCTTTGATGTTAACCTTTGAGCCTTATCGTTTTATATTGTAACTCTACATTTACATTTAATTTTTACTGGGCATGCCTGCAAGGCCATTTCCATTTCAAGACTTTAAACCATGTCACAAAATATTCGGGAACTAATAAGCTTAGTCAATATTTCAGAGAACACATGCTAAGGCCTACTCAGGGCAAACCTTAAAATATATAAACATGTTGCAAATTGCAGGTTTAAATATGGGCAAACTTCCCTGTTATCTAGACTGTACTTACATGCTTAAAAGATGAGGCCTTTGCAGCAATCAGATCTGGCAGTGCAAAGTAGTCCTTCCAATCATAGCTTTTGTCAGGACTCAGATCTTTCCTTCTGAAGTAGGAGGGTGGAACTATGACAGCAATCTCTTCTGTTGGGCCATCCTTTTTGCTCTAGAATATTTTGTGTCATTAAGCTGAATCAGAGATTTTCAAAATGAAGGCGGGGAAAAGCCTAGCTAGATATGAGACTTTTTTTTTTTCAAAATGAAGGAGGGGAAAAGCCTGGCTAGACATGAGCCTTGTTTTTGTTGCATGCTGCACATTCACTTCTCAGTTGCTTCTGCTAAACGACATCTCGGGACCCCATGTTTAGACCCCTTGTAAAATTTTTAAATGGAAATAGTAGACTAAGTACTCCATATCAGCTAAGAGCCAGGTTCAGCCTTTTTTTTACATAAAAAGAAAGAAATCAAGATTTTCTATATGAATATTTTTTTTTTCTCAACTTTAAAAGTAATGCAAAATGCCAGATGGCATTTGGTGGGGAAAGGGCAGCCTACAGAAGAAATTATGCAACAAAGAGCAAAAGATTTTAAGTTTGTGGCTACAATTTGTTCTTTGTCTAACCTAACTAATTACTCAATCTGAGCAGTGTGCTACTCAGTACTGACTCGGTAGCCTACTGGACAGAAATATTTACTAAGTTGGATTTTCATTGTATTCTCTGATGATGTACGCTAACATTAAATAAAGCATACTTCTATTGTAGCTGAGTCTCTTCAGCTGTCGCTCGTCAGTATACCCCCCGCCCCCCCCCCCTGCTCCAAAAAAAATACTTTTTCTGGGTAGTTGGCACTAGGCATAGGTTGGTATGGAACATAAAGAAGACAAGAGTCTTGAGAGAGATGAATTTGGGAGCTTGGGCATACTTCTACATACATGCAGCCAGAGCCGTTACTAGCCAAGAGGTTTGGGGGGTAGGCAAGGTATTTCTTTTAAGAAAAACAACTGTTTTATGAGAAATCAACTGATTTTCAGAAAAAAAAATTGTTTTAAAAAAAATTACCATTTTGAGAAAAATCGACTGTTTCCAAAAAAAGAAATAACTATTTTTTGGGAAAACTGCAGCTCTTTGCACCGACTCCCAGGGGCATCACGACCAGGGGGGGGACCCCCCCCCCCCTCCTGTCGTGAATATTGTCGGCCAGTCTGTAAAAAATAACAGAGGTGCAGTCTAGTACACTAGCCCTTTTTCAGTCATGGTGCTCAAACGTCTAGCACCATGCCTGAGTGCTAGACGTTTGAGCAGTGTACCTTGAAATTCATGCATGGTGCATGGATTTTAGCATACAGGGCACACATGAAAAAGCACAATTTCTATCGTTACACACTAAATACCGGTTCGACAGGCCTGTAATACTACCATCAACTAGAGAAATCAAAGACAATCCTTTAGGTATTTTTCTAAACACAAACAAAGCGGCATGGCGAGCTGAAGATCGAGATGAAAACAACAACGCCAGAGCACTCTATCTTTTTCCTACGCGAGCGCTGCAAGAGCCAATATCCCGCAAAGCTGCTTGGTAGCGCGTTAGCCAATCACAATGTCAGGATTTTTTTCTGCCACCTTGCGAGGGTCTCCACGGGGAATGACAAAGTTCGAGGCAAAGTTCTCTCGCGGCGCTCGCATAAGAAAAAGATAGTGTGCTCTGGCGTTGTTGTTTTCATCTCGATCTTCAGCTCGCCACACCGCTTTGTTTGTGTTTAGAAAAATACCTAAAGGATTGTCTTTGATTTCTCTAGTTGATGGTAGTATTAAAGGCCTGTCGAGCCGGTATTTAGTGTGTAACAACAGAAATTGTGCTTTTTCATATGTGCACTGTATGCTGAAATCCATGCACCATGCATGAATTTCAAGGTACAGTGCTCAAATGTCAAACGTCTAGCACTCAGGCATGGTGCTAGACGTTTGAGCACCGTGACTGACAAAGGGCTAGTGTACTAGACTGAGGCAGCGCGGAAGCGCCACAATTTTTTGCCAAAACAGTTGATTTTTTCATTAAAGCAGTCGATTTTTCTGAAAATCAGTTGATTTTTCTGAAAATGAGTAGATTTTTTTGAAAATCAGTCGATTTTTCTGAAAATCAGTCGATTTTTTATGAAAAAAAAATTGTTCTTTTGTTTTTTTTCTTGAAAACAGTAATTTTTTCTGCAAAAACAGTCAGTAAAAATTACCAGCCAGTTGGTAAATTCCTTGCCCCCCCGCCCCAAACATTTTGACTAGTAACGCCTCTGCCGACTCCATTATGTTTTACCAACTGGCCAACAAAATTGGGGGAGGTATACCAGAGGTATACCCCCTCTCCCCCCATACATGACACGCCTGCATGCAGCATGACTGACACCAGCTGAGACTGACTGACGACAGCAGGACGACAGGATCAACCATGGGATCAACAGCCAAATGCATTTGACAGTGACTTTTACCTTAGAACCTTCTCCTTTCCCTGACTGCATAACTCAATTTATTTGTGTATTTGTAGTCCTGACTGGTCCTGGTGGTGTTTCCTTGGAAACAGGCCACTGGGCCACATTAGCTTTAAAGCAGGCTCTATTCTATGTTCAGTCTATGTTAGGCTAACTCTCATGCAAAAAACCTGAGTGTGATGTAATTCAGGCGGCATGTAACAAAATAGGTTCAAATAAGTGTCAGGAAATAGTGGTTTAGTGTAAGCTCTTTTAAGCCTGATTTGTTTGTTTAGTTTTTTTGTCTGCTTCTTCTTCTAAGACGGTGCTGGTGTAATTGACTGGCATCTCACGGCAATATAAAAATTTGATTCTGTCCGCTAGGTTGCAGGAAATGTAAGTAGAAGTCTTGATGATTCTGTTGTTAGAAAAAAAGATTATTTAGGCTGTATCTTGAATTTTTAGCAGTATCTTGAGAAAATATATGCACCTTAGGGTTTGTTGGTTACAAGTGGTTTCAGACAATTGGGAATCTTCAGTTAAAAAAAACACTGATTGTCCGCCATCTAGTTTTCCGAATCGAATCAGCTGAGGCCATCGAATCAAGTAATTCAGAAATTAGAACAGAAGATGGCCAAATCATAAAGAGAAGTCAGCAAGTGGCTAGCAATTTAAAAATCGAATAAAGCTTTGTGGAAGGGTCCCAGCTTGGAACCCAAGTGCTTTATGATTGCAAGAAGGAGCGCAGGTTTCTCCGTTCTCGTCTCTCTTCTGGTTCTCTGAGTCTGTATTTACAAATGGTCTAATTGACTTTGGGATAGAGCCATTTTTATCCACTATATATTATATATATATTTTCTTTATAACCCACCAAATACAGAATGTGGAAGCGCAGTAAAGGGAATAACGCGAAATAACATAAGATAAATACAGTATAAACGCATGAAATTTAGACACAATCACTAACTGGGCCTGAAAAATTCATGAAAATCATCATGTACTCGAAGACCAGGATGAGGAGATGTAGATAGTAGTGACGCTGACGTTTTCTCGAGTGAGCGAATCACATCTTGGACGCCGAACTTCTGAACTAATTTGTGGTTTCGACAGGAACGAGGAAGGTACATCGAAAATTTACAATGATTATAATAACACGTCTTCAAAGCTTTAATGTCTTTTTTTCGCAGAATGTGATAAACACCGGAACAATACAAGATGTAAGGAGTGCAGAAAGCGCTATAAATTCGCCCAAGTGCTTTCCGGTTGTAGCGACCATTGTTTGGACATAAACGACCATATGCTATACGAATCAACCTAGAGTTATCCTGAATAATAGCCGAACACGTCTTGGAAAGCGTTTTTTTAAACTGAGGCCAAGCCACTTTAGCGAATCGATTACTGGAATCGAAATAGCTTCCACGGACAGCGTCACTGGTTCACCGGTACATAAAGCTACATTTCGAAAAATTAATGCCAAGACCATTTTTTGAAAGTTGTAAAGAAAGAATGTTAACATTTTTTTCAATTGTAGATTTACTTCTACTGACGAGCAAGACGTTGCCAGCGTACGCAATATAACTCAAAGCAACATCTTTGTAAAAATAAGAAGACAAAAGTGAATTAAGACAATTAGAGATGGCAGACTTGAAAATGTTAGGAGATAAAACACCCCTTGCCTAACACCGTTCTGCACTGGGATACTCTCCGATATGTGACCCTGCCATTTGATATTAATAGCTGAATTAGCATACCAAAACTGTAAAATTTTCACAATAGAGTGGTTCACTCCAGATCGCGTCAGGGATAAAAGAGCCTGTGAGTGGACGACATTATCAAAAGCACTGGCTATATCAATTGAACAAAGGTGAACTTCAAATTTTTCCCGGGTCGCCTGTTTCATGACGGTTGTCAGAACAAGATGAGCATGAGCACAGCTAGTTCCCGCGAGGAATCCAAACTGCATACTTTCAAAATCGCACTTCTCTGTGACCTCAGGTAAAAGCACGTATTAAAAAATCTTGCTTATGGTGCATGATACAGTAATTGGCCGAAGTTCTTGCAGTTTTCGGGATCCTTTCCTCGTTTTATCACCGAAGTAACACTGCCTGTAAGGAAACTTTTGGGGACAACTGACTGGGACTACAGCATCTGGATTAGTAGTTGAAGATGACCAGTCAGGGCGGGACAGTCAGTTTTGAAAAAATCAGCTCCGATCCCGTCAATGTCCGTAGATCCAGTTTTTTCAGCTTTCTCATAGCATTGCTAATGGTGCTGCTTTTTACAGGAAAGATGGATTCTTGACGCAATTTCGGCGGTATAACTTTCATCAGTAGCGCCTCATACCACTTTTGGAGCCTCACGTTGCAATGTCCGAAAATACTACGGTAATGGCTTAGCCAGTCGGCCGAAGTTAGTTTAGAAGGAGGCTGGGCCGAAGCAGTGTTACTGCTAATCGAATTTTCCCAAGATTTCTTATCAGTCGGTTTTGGTTTTGATTCCAAAAACAGTTCCATTTCTAGGGCGTCCGCACGAGATCCAAATCCTTAGCCAAAACTTGGCTCGGTTTTTAGCTCTTTTCACTTCAGGGCAAACATTACACAGTGGCTTTCTAGTCCCGACACGAATTCTTTCAAAGGGTACGGCGGTGTCTGCAGCAACTTTTAAGCAATGAACAAGGTCAGAATAGTAAGAATACAGGTCAATAGAGGGGGAACGTCCACTCAAACCAGTCTGAAGCAGATGAAAAGCGACTTTTAGATTCGCAAGAAGAGCTGAAAGAGTATAAACATAAAGAACAGGATCCAGCAGTCCTCTCCTTTTAACGGACCAGGGCTGCTTACGTTTGGCAGTTTGAGTCTCAGAGGGCCGGGCAACATGGAAAAGCAGTGGCAGATGATCATCATCTTTATCTTCCTCAAGAACTTCCACGAAGCCATGAATAATTGAAGGATCGGAGGTGATCGCATGGTCGAGGTTAGACACTGCACCGCCCCTGCTATGGACGTATGAGAAAGGAAGGGACTTTTCAATGATATTGTAGGGCTGAGGAAGCGACTCCACAAACACTCCTGAACGGGCTGAGTCAATGAGGATATATGTATTGACATCACCCACAATCAGCCACTTAGGGCCTCACCCTGAGATGTCAGATAACAGAGTGTTGATCATCCTACAAGATTTGGCAAATGAAGAAAGGGACGCAATATTGCGTCGATCGCAAGGAAAATAGATCTCCAACATCTCTAAGTTGAACGGAGAGAGCATGACGGCTCGAACAGAACAGTTTCGGTGGTGAAGAGCATTTACTGGATCGAATAAAGGTTGCCAATCCGCCGGAAGGCCGTCCTTTAGTCTTTGTCGCTGACTGGATAAATATATAATGATCGTGGGATCTACGCAATCCGTCAGAGCTAGCAAATAGAAGAAGATGTTCTTGCAAAAACAAAATATCAGAAGAACTGAGTAGTTCATCTAGTAGCAGGTCTTTGTCTTTTGTACCATTAATGTTGAGAGAAACAGAGCGGAAAACCGACTGAGGTTCAACCATCAAAGCTGGGCTGCAAAACTTTCCGCAAAACCTCACAGCGAGGACTAAATGCCACATGTCTTTTACCGCAGGGGCACACTTTGGCTTAGCAGTGCATGGGGATTCCTTGTTGTAGGTATGACAACCAGAACAACGGGCATATTTCGGAGTGTCAGCATCAAGGGGACAGTTAGCAATTACATGAGCTCGTGATTGGCAACGATAACAACGTCTAGGCATTCGATGGAACTCATGAATCCGGAACAGTTCATAACCAATCTTGACGCCACTATGAAGAGCTGAAATAAGAACAGCTTGATCAAGAAAACAGATCTTAAAAGACAGGGAGTCGGAAATCGGCAAAACCTCCGTGGCACCAGGAACCATGGCCCTAAGATCATCCGCCGAAATGGTCTGAGGCGCGCTACGCACCACCCCATAGTATTGTCTTGAAACAACTATTGCCGTAGTACCAGGGGGTAACTCCTTTGCGATTGACTTCGCAAGAACTACCGCATGCGTAGCATTTGACGTCTGAACAATGAGCCGGCTTTTGTTGGAATGTGTTTTCACGTTTGTGATGCCGTCGCGGCCTTCAAGGCTGTCAAAAAGCTGCGTTCTCGAACTGTGGTCGCAAATATACGCAGGGACGTTGTCAACAACAACGGAATGGCAGGGAGACATGCCCAGAACCTGAGCGACATACACTGGAGAAGCTTGCCGCAAAGTTGTCAAAGTTTCAAAGTTGTATAACGAAGCATAAGCTGAGCTGCTAGTTTAAATTAATCATGTTATTTATGACCGGTGTAGCCGTATATGCGTAGGCCTATTATGTGTGTGTTCATTTATATCCATGACTATACCGAACAAATTTAGCGTGAGCCATGATCAGTTTTTGGCGAATAAAAAGATTTATCTATCTATCTGTCTATCATAGCCTCCAGATAGATCAAGGGGTCCGATCCGTTCAGCAATGTAACGAATATCTTGGCCACTTGACAAGTGACTTGCTGTGGTCAGGCTGTCATGGGCTAGAATCAGTGTTGGGAAATCTGACGTAAAAGTACTTAAGTAATTACTTAAGTAAAAAATCCTGGTACTTGTACTCTACTCAAGTTATGTACAGAATTTTGGAAGTACTTAATTAGTACTCGTACTTAAGGATAAATATTCCTTCAGCCCAAGCTGACTGCGAATCATATTTGATAGTGCAAAACGGAGACGTCAGCTGAATTTTATTGGAGCCATATTTCGGCCCTTCTTGGCAAGGGTTCTCTTCAGGCTCAAAACCGCTGAAGTTGGGAAAAGGAAACGTTTTGCACTATGAAATATCGTACTTAAGTAAAAAAAGAAGTACTTGAGAGTACTTAAAGCACAATGGGCACTAACTATGCTTTAATTTTTAAAAGATGCTTCACACATATACATTTCTGACTTCCACTAGATAGCGCTTCAAAAATAAGCAGTTTTCTCGTTATCGCTTGTCATTGACTTTACGGCGTATAGGCGGGGACGACTTCAGAGCATGGTACTGGAAGGCGCGGAAATTCAAAAACTCTCGACCATGTACGAAAATCAGTCTTTTTGTAGAGCTGAGTGAGGAGAGTGCCATAGCTGCTAAAGTAAACCGTCTCTGTAGCTGGCAGATTGCTCTGGTTTTATCCGATGAAACTTTCTTTTGTTTGTAGTACCGAAGAAAAGTTTTGTTTTCTGGATTTAAAGTTACAACACTGCCAACAATGTACAAATATAACCGACCTACCTGCAGCTTATTCGAGAGCTCACAAGGAATTTTCAAGTAACACCGTTAATTTGAATATTTGTCAACAATGCAAATAATCCGGAGTATATAAAAACAACGAATAGATAAGAAAAAAGAAACTCCGCTTATATTTGTCTAAGCTAGTAAATCGGAGTATGGCAGTCAGCAAAAAACGGCGTAACGATACATTAGCGAAAATAGGTTGCCGAGAAACCTGCAGATTTCTGATGTAACATTGCAGTTTAGGGGATGGTAATGTGGCATCATGATTGTTCGATCTGCCCATTGAACTTTAAGTACTCAAGTACAGTAGAGGTATGTTTGTGTGAACAGTTACTTTAATGTGAAGAGTGCAGTTTTGGGCTAAATGGTAGAATTAAGATCCAAAATACCTATTCAGGTGTTTTCAGATGCCCTTACTTTGGCTAACTGCTAGTTAGCATTAAATGCAGCAATTGCACGAAAATGGTCAAATGTCAACAAACATTCACATAAGCATACCTTTATTGCACTGTCATAGCGGTGGAAAGTTCGATCAACATGATGTCTTGTACCATGTTTATTGTCTCCGCTGAATCTAACTGGACATTAGACAAGCACCAAAACAACACTGACAGTTTGTGGTGGAAGAATTGCGAAAATGGAAGAATGACTGAAAGAAACGCTAAAAATAGAGCAAACACCGATAAATCAGCGGTGCGCCGCGACCGAACAAAATTTTCTCCGCCGCTGCCAAATTTTTATCCGGCGTGGCTTCAGGGACTAAGCATAAGGGCTCCCAACAACATATGAGAGGTATTTTTTTATTTTTTTTACCATTCAGCTAAAGAAGTACATCACTAAAGATGAAACATCCATCCCAGTATGGGAACCTATTTTTTGGCACTTGCAGCTCCGCTCAAGTGCCATGTACTGATCACTTTTCGGTCTGTCACTCAGGTCACTGTTCTCGAGTAAGGGTACTTCCAGACGTGCTAGGACGATGAAACTTGGCAAGCGTACCAGGGACCCGACCAAACTAACTTGAAAATAGTCATTTGCTCGATCCGACCACCGTGGAGGAAGGGTGAATCCGGAATATTGACGTATTTATAACTTTTGAACAGGGAATCGGATCTTTATGAAACTTGTTATTTGGAAAGACCTCGTGTCTCACATTTCGCACAATGGACCCGGTGACTTTGGGGGGAGTTGGAAGGGGGAACCGGAAATCGTGTGACATGTTCAGAGTGGACGGATCTCGATGAAACTTGGTGGGAAGAACAAGCACAAGCCCTAGATACATAGTTGACAAGACCGGCTGGATCCGAGCACTGTGTGGGGAGTTGGAGGGAGGATTCGGGAATTTCGGTGATCCCGACTTACGATGGTTACACATGTGCTAGGACGATAAAACTTGGCAGGCATATTAGGGACCCGACCAACTTAACTTGGGAAACAGTCATTTCCCCGATCCGACCACCGTGGGGAAAGTCGAGGGAGGGGGAATCCGTAATATTGACGTATTTATGACTTTGGAACGGAGAATCTGGATTGTTGTGAAAACCTCTCTGGCACGCCAAATCCTCAGTCCAACGTTAAATAAGGTTTATTGTAACAACGAGTATTTACAAATGTACAAGCCAGGTATACGTGAAGTCAGGAAAGATCAGGAAAGTCAGGAACCCTATAAATAATAAATCTTTTACTTTATGATTTTACTTTAAGAATGAATACTTCAGTTCATAATTTATCTCTTAATTATACACTAATATAATAATCCGAAAAAGGTTTACCTTAAAATTACAACAAATCCACTTTAAATATTAGAAGCCATTGATCTGGTTGAAAGCTGTCTACCAACTGAACTGGTAGCGCTTCTATGAAGATACTTTACTTTACTCAACACTGCTAGATCGCGTTATAAACGGGAAAAGCGCGGAATTCAAATAAGGTGAAAAACGGAGTCGGACGATTCCCAACACGGATCTTAAAGAAACTTGATATTTGGAATAGCCTCGTGTCTCAGATATCACACTTCAAGTCCGGAATGGATCCGGTGACTTTGGGGGGAGTTGAAGGGGGAACCGGAAATCGTGTGACGTGTTCAGAGTGGACGAATCGCAATGAAACTTGTTGGGAAGAACAAGCACAAGCCCTAGATACATAGTGGACAGGACCGGACCGGATACGAGCACTGTGGGGGGGAGTTGGAGGGAGGGCTCCGGAATTCCGGTGATCCCGCCTTAAGATGCTTACACATGTGCTAGGACGATAAAACTTGGCAGGCATATTAGGGACCCAACCAAACTAACTTGGAAATAGTCACTTCCCTGATCCGACCACCGTGGGGGGAGTGGAGGGAGGGGGAATCCGGAATATGAACGTATTTATATCTTTTGAACGGGGAATCGGATCTTAATGAAACTTGATATTTGGAAAGACCTCGTGTCTCGGATGTCCCATTTCAAGTGGGGACAGGATCCGATAAATGTGAGGGAGGGGGGGGGGAAATTTTGTGACACGCTTAGAATATAGCGATTTGGATAACACTTTGTGGGACGAACAAGCGTAAGCCCTAAATACATCAGTGATAGAACCGGGCCAGATTCGGTCACTCCGGGGGAGTTGGAGGGGGGTCCAGAATTCCGGTGATGTCAGTGTAAGGTAGGCTACTTCCAGATGTGCTAGGACGATGAATCTTGGAAAATTATGACAAGATTGGCTTAGAAATTGTCACTTCCCAGATCCGACCATCCCTTAAAGTACTCATCTTAACCGCAAAGTACAAAAAAATACTTAAAGCAAAACCTACATTTTCATGATCTCCATGAGCCCGTGACCATTTTTGCCTCAAGGGTTTTGATTAAAGATGAATTTCTAGCGCCCTTAAAGTGCGCATCATCACAGCCAAGTGTAAAAATAAAATAAACTATCAAACGACACATTCTCGTGATTTCCAAGGGTCCATCGTCATTCTTATTTACCAAGTTTTGAAAGTGCCAAATGAGCGTCCAGCTCTTGTTTGATAATCAAGCACAGATGCTGGGGCATGTCGACAGGGGTAATGGAGATGCATGGTGCTCATAGGTTTATATACCCCCTCTCTACTACAGTTTTGACATCCACCGGGCTAGGTAAGTTGGGCTAGTGTTCGGAAGGTCTCCCGCAAAATATAATATTAAAAGATTTTTTCCAGTCGTTTTGGGTCTTCCATGGTCCGACAAGAGGGGTTGCCAACCTCATATTACATGACATTGAAATTGGCCTAAACAATATAAAAAGAAAATTTCTCCAGAGTCCCTAACTATAGGTCCTAGGTCATTAGATCGTGCTTAGGTCCTAGTTATTACTGCAAAGAAACTCCCTTTTGACATTGTAGGCCAGTTTCAAGGTTTTGTAATTTGAGGTTGGTTCCTCTCCTGTGGTTGTGTGTTCATGCTAGTATATTTATTATCATTTTTGTTTTGTAACCAGGCTTTTAGGTACAGCAGAGTAATACAAAAACAAAATAAAAAGCACGAACGAAAGCCAAATAGTTTAACACCTTCACGCTCTTTGAACGTAGAGGCCTTCACACAGAAACAAATCGAATTGTGGGACTTACCGGTACGAGAATGTACAAGCACAAAACACCTCCCAACTCTAGGAGGATTCTAAGATATTCTAACGGGGTTGAAATGATAAAATAACATTTTATCGTTTTATTTATGCTTGTTCTTTGACGAAGTGGTCTTTAACAGTTGCCGATAATATTAGCTTTAAATTATGCATCATTTGGAAACGCCAGTAGGCTTACCATATTTTGTTTTAGTATAATTTAGCCCTAGCGTTAGGTTTGTCTAGTCATCAAAGGAGTTACAATAATCAAATCGTCCTCATGTCCCTAGTGGCCCAAGAGTAAATCGTCGCTAAATTATGCTGCGTCATCCTGATAATACATCAGAGATTTATATTTCTTGGTTTGTAGGTTAGTGTGCGACTGAGTAGTTATCGAAGATGGCTTCCGAGACAATTCCGATCTGGTTATGGGAAAAGCTATTTGAGAAAGAACCGGACAGGAATGTTTCAGCGAAGCTCTTGGCGATACACACAGAAGGTGCGCCGATATTAATTAGTATCGACGATACTGATTATCAAGTAAGTCACTTCTTTTGTGATGCCCATCGTGGGCGGTTAATTATATTACAAGCTGCTTATTACGTGATTTGGAAAGTATTAAGCTCCTGAAAGGCCCATGATTTCAAAACCTTCCTCCTGGGTGGTGATTTTGCCCGCTAAGTAGGTTCAACATGCACATGCGTAAGTGTAGGGATACGTATGACGTCGCAAAAGTTGTCCGTCCGTCCGTCTATCAGCACGATAACTCTCGAGGGAAATGAGATATGTTGATGAAACTTGGTTTGAGGATTCTTTGAGTCAAGGGAAAGGTCTAGTTCGTAGATGGGCCGGATAGCTGCATATTTAGGGGAGGGGGGGGGGGGGGGGCAAATGAAGGGGTTAAAAAATAGCTAATGAGATACGGTAGTCGATTTAGGTGTAAGACGACATGCTGAACGCGAATATGAAAACCATTTTCTCGCCGAACAAGTAGTTCACCCAGAATCCAGCCAAAACCGGAAAGTTTGTTATGAGTAAAAGTTTATATGAATTTCATTAGGTGTTCGATTTAGGGGTAAGACGACATGTGAACGAATGTTAAAACCATTTTCTCGCCGAACAAGTAGTTCACCCGGAATCCGGCCAAAACCGGAAAGTTTGTTCAAAGTAAAAGTTTTATCTGAAGTTGATTAGAAGTCCGATTTAGTGGTAAGGAAACATACTGAATCCGAATATGAAAATAATATTCTCGTCCGACAAGTAGATCGCCCGGAATCCGTTCAAAACTGGAAAATTTGTCAAAAATAAAAGTTTAATCTGAATTTGATTAGAGGTTCGATTTAAGGATAGGGAAACATATTGAACCCGAATATAAAAATGATTTTCTCGCCGGACAAGTATTCGCCCGGAATCCGGCTGAAACCGGAAATATGGCAGAAGTAAGCCACGAACTTTCGTCAAAGCAGATATGACGCAGGCTATAGGGGTAAACATACATGCTGAATCCATATTTGAACTTGGTCTTCTCAGATGATTACCATTTGCCTTAATCTGTTTCTAAATTTGATTAGTAAAGTGCTCAAGGAGTCTGGCGAAGACTGGACCTCTATAAGACCCGATTGTCTGGATCAGATATTAAATTTTTTTATCCCATCGAAACCCTTGGTCTTGTTTCCCTTGTTTTGTTGAAATGGCGCCATACTCGGATAGCGGAAAGAAGTGAACCTGCGTCGAGGGCGATGATGGTGGATAGTGAGGGGCTCCGGGGAACAGGAGATTGACATGACATGATATTTACCTTACAGGGTTTTCCCAAGGTTTGTCCAAGAATTATATTCTTGGAAGATATATTCTTCAAGAATTCTTATTTTCTTCAAGAATTATATTCTTCTATTCTTATTTTTTCTTGGTTTGTCGAAGGAACCAGCATGTGGCCCAAATGTAGGATGTGGGGAACAGGACGGATCCGAGTTCCTGCACGGAAACACTTGTAAAGTTAAAGTTTGACGGAAAACCTAAGTTATTTTATTATATTAAATTTAAACACATTGTATTATTTTGACTCTGTTAAGTGATTATTTTTTAACTGTTCAATATTTGAACTGCTGGTCCGAGACAAAGCTTATCCCGACGCGGACAATTTGAATTTCAACAAAAGCATGCATTTCAGCGGATAACGAAGCGAAATGTTCAGTTTCAGATTGTAAGGTCACTTCTGAAACAACAAGACCAAAGGTTTCGATGGATCACACAAATTTAAAAGGTAAGATGTTTATTCAGGAACTGAATATTCTTTCATTTCAGGTGAGCGTCCAGCGTGCCTCCGAGGTCGGCGACAATTTTGCAAGCGATGTTTACAGAATCACAGTCCGCCAATTACCGGACGGAAAGGAGCTTTCCACATTCGCCAAGGTATATAAGAGGTTCTGAAGTCCTACGCTTAGAAAAGGCAGAGGAAAGACACAGTGCAGCTTGCCCATTTTTCGCATCTTTGAGTTCTGCTGCAACTTTCCTCGTTTTAGTATGCCTTTCCTGGTTTTAGTACACTTGCCTGCCTTTAGTAGCCTTTCCTCGTGAACCGTGACTTTCCTTTCATTTATAGTTTTTAGTCCCCAACAAGATAGCTTCAGGGTTCTTGTTTCTTGCCTTGTATCATTTTATTAGAGCTATATTTCGGCACCTCTTGGTAAAGGTCCACTTCAGGCTCAAGCCGCTCAAGCTGTTAAAATGAACTTGTGGAAAGATTCTTCATTAAATATCTGATTTTATGAACTTCTTCTCTGAACGTTCGTAGGAGTTAAAGCTGGTGCCGTAATTTCATTCTCTACACGGTTCACGGTTCAGGTTTTGCTGAACTTGAGCGGAGCTGCAAGTGCCATAAAAAGGGAGAATAAGCAAGAGCGATCTTTAAACGAAGAAGACAAAGAAAATTAGAACAGGGGTCCTTCCCCTTTCGTCGTTCTTCGGGTTTGTAATCTTTTGAGAAAGTGGCGAAGTTTCATAGAAATCGCGTCCGTTAGAATATTTGAACAGAAATTTTTCTCTACTGTGACTTATGCGTTAAAGACACCTCGCACTATTTTCTGTGTTTGCTCAAATGTTTTGAGATAGTTGCTTTACAACTAAGCTATGCTTGCAGAAAATTACACTGGCTTTGGCTGTTTTAGCCTATTTCCATGTCCCTTGCCTTAGATGAAAATCTTGGCAAATTTGCATAACCGGTCTCTGGACGAATAAGCTCCTGGGAAACAATGATCGGACCGCATGGTGGGTGGAGAAAATGCCGCGACCGACAGATTCCTATGAAGCTCGTCAAGTTTGACAGTTATATTTGGACTGAAAATTTACTTTTAATTTTTCGGTTTTTATACCAAATTGGCAAGTAGAGGCAGTATACTATTGGAATAGCAGCTACATCCTTTTTCTTCAGCAGGGGTTAAAGTCCAGATAGGTAAAGGACTGAGTGGGTGCAGTAAGTGGCGTAGAGCTTGGCAAGAGCTCTGGGGTTATATTTTAAAGAGAAGAAACGTGGCAAGCGTGATAATCAATGTATTGCTAAGACAGGAGATCTTGTGAAGTGGAGAATCTCGGGAACGAGAAGGGATGGAAATACTAATGAAGTAGATTGAATTACTATCATAATTACGACGTGTCCTTTAAGACCTTCGGCTCGGTTTTAAGGTTGGGTGTTCTTTGTAGGTTCTACCCCACCAAAGGGCCATGAGAAATGTCGCCAGGGTTGGCAAGACTCACGACCGAGAAATTCAGATATACCATGACCTGCTCCCACTTTACTTTGACCTGATCAGAGGTCACGAAGGAATTATCCTGAAGGTTCCTAAAATGTACTACAGCCGGTTGGACGAAACTGTTGACCTGGTAAGTTGTACACTTTTATTAGCTACCACTTCAGTGGAAGAAAATCGTTCAGACATGTCAATGACTTAGAAAAATGACGCTTCGTTAATTAACTAATTGAATAGAATAGAATAGAATTTTTCAAAAGCAGCTATCACAGCGTTACCGCCGAATTTGACCTTTTTGTCCTAAAAAAATGATGAATAACATAACACTGATTTGTTACACGAAACAACAAAAACCCTATTCGAAGGCATCAACAATTAAACACAAATACCAGCACGAGAACTTCAGGCCAAGGTACATACATTGAAAGAAAATGAAAAAATAAATAGTCTTTCCACCAATCAGAAACAAAAATAATTTCTCAAGAAAATAATATTGCAAATATAATTCACACTTAATTCGCCTTAGTTCGGCCCTTAATCCGCACTAATTCGCACTTCGGAGCGAATAAGGTCCATCATGGAATAAAATCCATGATCAAATAAAATTGAAGAGACGAATTATAGTTGTTAGATAAAATGTCCCGTCCTCCCCAAACCCTACTCACCCAACCGCAACAGATTATTTTTTTTTTTTTTTTAAGCCTCGTAGTATCTGTTCTGTTCTTCCAGTCCAATATGAATTGGCCAGGTGACTACGCTTCCACTTACCCTCGGTGACGCCAACGGTCTTATCTTAAGTTAACACATGACCGGCCTATCTATTTAGCGTCACCTACACTTTCCTCTATCTCTACGTTTATTGTTTTAATTTCTTAATTATTTTTTTTTCCTTCAATTCTTTATTAGTTAGATTTATAGGGCACGTAGTTGTTGTCATTATAGTAAAATTTTTAACAAGCACTGCATGTTCGAATTTTTGTTCTCCACAGTGCTTGTATAATGTATTTGTATTTTTGTGTAAAATTGAAAAACTTGAACTTGAACCGCATCGCGACAAGTCCCCAAAAGTTCCCAAATTAACTCCTGTCACCACAGGGCACGAAAGATATCGAAGGAGTTTTGTTCCAAGTTTTGTTGAGCTTTACAACAGCCAGTAAAAATAGTCACTATTATTGTTGGATTTCTTGGTTTTATTCTTTGACCCTTTTAACTATCTTTTGATTTATTTTATATATGTTTTCCAGGGAAATACGTTTGACGTAAACATTGAATTCGGAGAACACGATGTGAGAGAATAAATCTTTCTCTTCCTTTTTTTTAAATCAGTTTCAGTAATAAGTGATTGTGTTAATGTTTTCAAGAATTCCTTTGCAATTTGTTTGCTGAAAGAAGGAATGAATGAATTTATTACATGCAGCCTAGTAATAAGGCATTTGCACAGTACACAGAGAAAAAAAGGTAAATGAACGCTTAACAAGAAATACAGAGGGTAAAGAGTCTACAGTGAACTTTGTTTTGGATGAGCTTTGCTGAGTCCGGTGGCATATTTTATGCATTGTATTATAATTGTTATAGAAATGACGAATTGATTGACTGTATACTTATTTATATTTAGTGTGATTATCTTTGACGTTAAGTTCAAATTCGGCGCATGCGCTGTGAAAGATACCTTTTATGAATAAAACTCTACTGTACTCTACTCCACTACCGTGAATCGACCCAGACAAACAAACTGAAACGGGTCGCTGTCACCTCCGGCCACACGTCAGCTCCCATAAACGTCAGTTCGCCTAAACCGAGAAACCGACAGTTCGTTCACACGTCAGTTCGTACACGTCAGTTCGCCTACACGACCCGATTTCAGGGTAATTTCTTCCCCGGATTGACCTTCGGGCGATTTGATGGGAGGGCAGAGTCGAGGCCGAAATTCCGGTCAATCCGAGGAACAAAGTAACTTGCAATCGGATCCGAATCTCTTTCACTTAGTCTGGGTCGAATTCAGATGTGAAATTTCCATCCCAGCAGCATCTCTTGACTGATACGAGTAATAATTTTGAAGAAGTAAAAGCTGGTTTACTAGAGGTGTAGGCTACTGTCCGTGATTACAATTTTCGGCAACATCATCAATCAAACTACGTCCAAGACCCATGGTTTTTGAGATCCCAAAACGTAAGTGGAGGGATACCTATGACATCGCAAAAATTGTCCGTCCGTCCGTCTGTCAGCACGATAACTCGCGAAGGGAAATGAGATATTTTGATGAAACTTGGTGTGAGGATTCTTTGGGTCAAGGGAAAGGTCGAGTTCGTAGATAGCCCTATATTTAGTAAGGAAAACATGAGTTTTTTTCATCCTCATGATGAAAGTGGGGAAAAACCGGTCAGAAGAACCTGATCGGCTGTCCGCAGCATTATGAAGTATCAATGGTAACGTTTTTATTTCAGCCTGAACTAGGGGACCGAAATGCGTTCGAATTCATGTTTGAATTTTTGCCTGAAGATGGCTCTGAACGGATTCTAGTCGTCGAAGATCTCCGACAGCGTGAAATGACAATGCTGCCCAAAGCCGAAGGTAGAGGATTTTTTGTTGAAGATTAAATGAGAGTACTTGTTAGTTAAAACTGACTACTCCCGTATCAGTTGGACGCTAATTCTTAAACGGAACTCTTGCATGCTTACGTTCGCGCAGCATCCATACAACGGAAAATCCACTGGGATATATGAATGGGATCTCCACTCTTGACCCTTAGTTACTGAGCGAAGTATTCCGTATCTGTTGCAGGAAACCCACAATACCCCAACTCTTTGGCTAACCTTAAGTGTGCTCCACCCTTCTTACAATAGTAACCGACAGTTGCTATTTTTGTTCCAACATCGTGGAAAGTTACCAACGGTCAGCGTGACCGGAACCGGAACCTTCTCGAAATAGGAACTAGTTGTTTACCACGCTCGGGAGCCTAGTAAGTGTGGTAATTACGATCGTAGACAGTAGAAAAATGCATTCCAGACGTCAAGAAGTCAGAAGCCATGAAGTCATGCGTAGTTACTACGGTAAGTAGGGTGTAACACGACCTTTGGCACCCCGACCATGCCAGGTGGATAAGGGCCGGTATGTCCCTTAGAATGCTGAGGCCTGTCGGCCTCAGCTTTAGTTTCGTGCGACTTCCGTGATTCTAGGGTATTGATGCGTGAAGGGTGGCTTTAGGGTTCATAGACCCATGCTGGAGATGACAAAGGCAAAGACTCTCTCTTCTCCCTTGACAGTTTTAGACGATCTCTGTAGATGCCAATGGTCTACTTTTTTGTATCATATCGCAGTTAATGTTATTATGACTTATCGGAAATCCGTCCGCCCCCCTCCCCCTACCCTTCCGCTTCCATCTCCTCCTTCAAATTTCTCAATTTTATAGGCCACTCCCTGGATAAAGTGCAAGCTACCCTGGAGGCGCTGGCCCACTGGCATGCCATTGGTGTAGCTTTATTAAAGAAAATTGGATCACCACCCCCTGGCATGCCCTTCTTCAATGAGAAAACTGTCTACGATACAGGCTCTATGTTTCTAGAGGTAATTCCTGACATTAGTAACGTTTCTGCAGATACCATGGTATCAGATACTACAGTAACTTACAGTTTCTCCTCACCCTTTTTATTATACAGAAAATGGCTAAAAACGAATTCAGCTCCGATGCTTTGGCAGCGATATATCGGCCCATCTGGGCTTTAAGGGTCCTCAGGCTGTTTAATGTCCGAGACTGGATGAAACGAACCCGCATTAAATAAATGAAGCTAGTATTAACTATAAATGTCCTATTTTGGGCAGTTGAATTTTTGAAATCGATGAAAACTAGTGCTGAGATTTTTTTTTATGCTATTGTTATCGATTTGTTCGTTGAATGAAATTTGACTATGTCCAAAGTTGGGGTCGGAGCCTGGTTCGTTGATTGACAGGGGAGTCGCAGGCCCCTCAACGAACCCGACCCCAACCCGGTTCGATCCCATTTAGGATCGTACACAAAGACGGGCTATTTCAAAAGATACATTTTCTGTTCCAGTGTTCGAACAACATAGTTGCGTTTTTGCAGATACTATTGTATCTGATACCACGGTCTAAAGTTGTTTTCGCAGTTACCGTAGTATCTGATACAACTTTCAAAAGGCGTTTTTGCAGTTATTGTGGTATCTGGCCACTTACCGGGGTATCTGATATTAAGTATTCTTTGAGCCCAAGCTGACTTTGAAACATTTATTCAAACAATGTTTAAAACGGATACGTCAGCTACGATTTTTCCTCAGCGATATCGCTGATGAAGAATCGTAGCTGACGTATCCGTTGTAAACATTGTTTGAATAAATATCTGATATTCAGATACCACAGTCCCAACTGTGGTAACTGATCGTGGTAAAGATCATCTCACTTGCATCATCACCAACAAAGAGCCTAGGGTTTTGTCAAAGTGGTGGGAAGAAATCAGAAGTTGTCTTGGGATTGCTTTTAAAAGCGCAAATTTGGCATTGGCTTTTGTGCAGAGCAACCGTGGTATCACATACCATGGTAACTGTAAAACGATAAAATGCATATCCACTTACTGTGGTATCAGAAACCATAGTATCTCCAAAATCGTAACTCATGATTCCTTTGAAATTCAGTTAGTTTTCCCAAAGGTCACAAATCCTCTTCGGTAACTTTACACAACCCCCTTGGTTTTCATGAGAAACACGGAGAAACTTGCGTAAACGGCATTGCTGACCAATCAGCTTGCTCTGCGGAAGGGATACGGGGGAACTGGTTCGAAAAGCGCCGAACAGGTAGAATGTCTGACGGCCGTTAGCGTGGACGAACATTACATGGGGAGCTCGGGATCTCGTGAATGAGAGTGGACGGAATGATTGGGAGTGCAGTTATCAGTAGTATACACTGTAAAAAGTTTCTCCGAGTCAGGATTAAAGTTAACTGCAGTATTTGCTACTGGGATTATTCTTATATCTACTGGGATGATATTAATGCGAATTAGAAATAATCTTATCTCAGTAGAAACAATATTAATCCCAGTAGCAAATGCTGCAAGATTCTTTTTACAGTGTAGGTACGACGGGTCCTTTAACGAAAGAAACAAAATAAGAAGGAAAAAAATACACAAATGTCAACAGCAAAACTTTAGTTTGAACTACGTACATCTTCAAGAAACTGCTCTTACAAACATGTGATCTGAGTCGGGACTGTGCAAATAGACAAAAACAGAGAATGTAGAGGATGCAAATAGAGAAACTTATTTGACGATCCGTAGGCTACCTAGTCGTTTGGAAATGCGCTAGGCAATAAATAGTTATTTTTATTATTATATAATAAATCAGGCGAAATGCTTTGCAGTTCGTGGAAACGCAGAAGGTAGTGTTGGAACGAATTGGAGAACCAGTCCTGGGCCAGAAACTCCTAGACCTTGCCCCTAAGATCGAAGCGTCCCTGGAAATGTCCCTTCCGGGTACACAAGGACAACTGGAGACAATCATTCATGGAGATTTCTGGACCAACAACATCATGTACAAACTGTCCGAACATGGGAAGGTAGGACTGTGTTTATAGATTCCAGCCAAAGCGAACTACCAATCATGTTTGATAGTGCTAAACCGATAGCCTAGTCCGCTAGAATTTTAATTGGCCGTTTTGCGGCCTGTCTCGGAGAGACTCCTTGCTACAGACAGTAGGGATATGCTTCTTTTAACGCTTCAGTAAATTTTTGACTACCTTGGTTTTGCTTTTCGCCGTCAAAACAGTCAAACGGGAATGATAAAATCAGAACTAAAACCTTAGTCGAGAGCCAAGTGTTTCAGCTTTTTTTTACACAAAGAATGCAATCAGATTCGTTCAGTTTCGAATTTGGACAAAAATAATCAACAAACAATACGATCTCTCACGTTATTTTTCTGTAATATTTGCGTAATTGTTGTTTGTTGTTTTGGGGTCACGCAAGGTAAATGTTGTTTGTTTATTATTGTTGTTTTTTCGGGGCTCGGTACATGGTCTCATTCTCCATATTCTCTCTTTTTCTATAATGTGGTGTGCTATTGAAAACAAAAAATATTTTCAGTAAAACTGTTCTACTATTGCTACTACTACTACTACTAATATATACTAAACGGGGACTCGGTCCGATGAAACGTTACAGAACAATATCTTCCCTCATGACACCCTAATTTGGAACGTTTAATTACAGTTATATTTAAGTTTTTTAATTATAATTAAATTGGGAACCTTACCCTCATGTGCGGCCAAGCCATGACAATCAGCAACGATCGACACTAAGGTGTTCATCTCTTTTACACTGTAAAAGTATCTCCGAGTAAGGATTAAAGTTAACTGCAGTATTTGCTACTGGGATTAATCGTATCTCTATTGAGATAAGATTAATCCGAATTAGAGACAAGATTATCTTTTTAGAGACAAGATTAGTCACAGTAGCAAATACTGCATGATTTTTTTTACAGTGTAGTTTTAGGCAATTTGGAATTAAGTTTGAATGATTGATTGATTGATGATTCAAAGACTCTAGAATGTGCTTTGGAAGCAGAAGTTTGACAGTGGAACTTTGCGTTGTGAGGACGGCCGTAGATATTCTGAACGTCACACTAGAGCGAACAGTGAAAAAGAAAAGTTCCCCCAACACAATCCAAATAATGCAGTGTAATCAGTTAAATTATACAAAATAAGTTGGCTGTTCAGTTAAACTTTAAACAGGCTTGAAGACCTGATGAAAATGCGTTACTTCGTTGTCCGCTATTCTTCTTCAGTATGTATAAGACAGCTTCGGGCAGCAAATGCTCCAATTCATACAATCGATTTTCATTATATGAACTTTTTTCTTTCGGATTTATCATATGTTTAAGAACTACAACGGTAATCCATCGCCGAAAAATAAATATTTTTTGGGTCACCCGCAATAGGGGCTTTCTTTGGCAGAGACCTTACAATCTGGAACTGAATATTTGCAGAAGTGCATATTCTGAACTTCCCCTATGGTGAAAAAATTAAAAATCCATTTGCAGAGTTAAAATAATTAATTGTCGTCAAATCCAAAACGTAAAAATAAGCTGGCTTTTCAGTTCGACTTTAAGCAACGAGTCACCTTTATTCTATTATTTCCCTTTTAGGTGGAAGACCTTGTTATGATCGACTTCCAAATTGCCAGGATTGGCCACCCCTGCGACGACCTGGGCTTCTATCTCTACGGGAACACGACTGCTGACTTCAGAGAGCGACATCTATCCGACGTTCTGCATGTCTACTATGAAACAGTGATTGCAGTTTTGCTGAAACTTGGACTTGATCTAGAAAAAGAGGGGTATTCCGAACAGAAGTTCAGAGAAGAATGGAAGGAGAGGCTGCTTAGGTAGGTTGCGGTTCAAAATACCTCCTTAATCGATACCGGTAAATAAGTGCCTAGTGCTGGATAATTCAACCAAATAAAATATTAAAGGATCCCTCGCACTATTTACTCTTCAGCTTTCAGTATTTTAATACATACTTTAAAACTAGGCTGTGCTTTCAACAAATAACCCACCGTTTTGTCTGTTTTAAGCCTTTTTCCGAGACCCGTTGACTAATAGCGAAAACAGGGAAACAATTTACATAACCGTTTTTTCTCATGGAAAAACTTCTCGCAGACAACCGTGAAAGTAGCAAAACTCGGCAAGTGAGAAAATCAGCGTGGTTTTGTTAACGGGGTTAGAATGTACCGTACGAAGTCGGGGTCTTCGGGTTTAGAAATGTATGGAGTGATTATGGAAGTAGTTTACGTTAGTATTATAGGTGAGACAGGTCTTTTAATGATTTTATCGTAGAAAACAACCAATCCGAGTTCCTTTATAGTAGAGTAGGTTAGGGTACAGATATCCAGCGTTTGGTATAGGGTATCCAGCGTCAGGCATAGGGTATGCCAAACTCTAGATGTACCCAGCGTCTGCATAGGGCATCCAGAAAGCAAGGGATTGTGGTTGACTGTAGACACAACGTGATCCTTTAAATGTTATCTTTTCGCGAAACATAGCAACTTAAAGGACCTGTCTTAACTGTAACAGGAACGCAACCTACTTCCGTAATCACTCCATTAATTTCTAAACCCGGAGACCCGACTTTCGTACGGTGCATTCTATCTCCTCTAACATCACCTCCCTGATTTTCTCACTTGCCGTGTTTTGCTACCTTCGATGCGTCTCAGGCTGTTGACGGCTGTCTGCGAGAAGTTTTTCCATCAGAAAAAAATGGTTATGTAAATTTCCCCTGTTTTCGCTATGAGTCAACGGGTCTCGAAAAAGGCTTAAAACAGCCAAAGCCATGCGTAGTTTGTTGTAAGCAGTTATAGTTTTAAGTACTCAGTTATTTTATAATACTGGAAGTTGAAGAGTAAATAGCGCGAGGGGTTCTTTAAAGGGGTCATAACAGAAGCTTTGTCTCGAAATATGACACTTCAGTGGTCGTAACGGATAATGTTCAACTTGAATGTTCAGTCACAAGTATAACCGTCAAACTTGAGGTGCTACATAGAAAACCGTCGATTGCATCGGTTTGTCCCACCACGGTTTTGTCCGTTTGTTTGAAGTGTAAATTCTTATTCTAAATTAAGTTGTGTCGTTTCTTGTCTTTGTGTACAGCATTATTCCTATTTTATAGAAATGGGTAGTAAATACAAATATTCATTCATTCATTAGATACTCCTTCAGCCCAAGCTGACTGCGAATCATATTTGAGAGTGCAAAACGGAAACGGCAGCTTATTTTTTTTTGTGGTTTTTCCACAAGTTCGTTTTTCCAACTTGAGCGGCTTTGAGCCTGAAGAGGGTCCTTGCGCCAAGAAAGGCCGAAATATAGCTCTGATAACATTTCAGCTGACGTAGTTTTGCAATGTCAAACATTCATTCATTCATAAGGATGCGCAACAAGTGTAATCTTTATAAAACTTCCGACAGTGTGGTACCACAGTTATAGAAATGTTCACCTACTGTCTTTATGGAATGAGTGATTGCGCATAGATTTGGTGTCATCGGGTTTGGTAATGGTAGACAACAAATGAAGTAAAAAAAGAAGGAAAGAAAAGGCATAACAGAAAACTAAACGTAGGCTACTCATAGGCTAAACATGCTTTACACAAACTAGGCTAGCCTGTATGAATTTTGAGACAGGTTTTGAAAAATTTTTGTTCTTGCATCAGTTTCAGTCGCCAGCAAGATGGTGTTTTTGCTAATATTTGTATTTTCGTTTTTTCTATCTTTTATAGAATGTTTATGTTTGGTGTCATCGTAACCTCTTCCGTAACAAGCAAGAAGAAAGATGTGCAAGAGTCTATGGACAAGGGAGAAAACATGATCGACCAGCTAGCGGTAAGCCCATCAGTTAATTAATTCCAGTTTCCTAATCCGCGGTCACAGACCATCAACTCAGTTTCCCTAAAACGCATCTAATAGAACTCGAGCGGTTTTAGTTTTCGCGAAATATCGGAATCACGTTACAGCGAGCGGATCGCATCGCGGAAACCGCGGGAAACATCTTCCGGGAATCGCCTTCCGCAGTCCATTTTGATGTACTGCTTGATATTTTTTTTTTGGGGGGGGGGGGGAGAGCATACTGATGAACGTGGTCACACGGGTCTTGATGACAGCTGGAATTGTCTTGGACCTGCCACTGTCAGAAGCTCTGTAACATTTTAATACTATTGTTATTGATTTATTTCCCATCACAATACAAAACATGTGCCCCGAGAACAAAAGGCCCCGCGAAAAACATCCCGACAAAAACAAATAATCGGCAAAATTTTCAGATTCGCGAGCTCCGGTTTGATTATTATTATTATTATTGATTTATTGCGCATGATAATGCACACTATAAACAAAGATATAGTAATTAAGTATGGAAGAAAATGAAACAAAAGAGGAAAAACAGGCATGGCAATAAAATCTAAAGTATCGCTGAAGAATTAAACTGTACTGGGTGTGCCCTGGGTCGCTCTCGCCTTTCCAGTAATTTAGGTACGGGTCGTGGTATTTTATACTTGCTGGAAAGACCTTTGTTACTCGCCCATGGCGGAACCATCAGCAGATACATCACTCTTCCAAAAAAGTGCCAAAGTAATAATAAGTATGTGGAACAACAAACGAATTATAAACACTAGGTAGAAAAAATCCGTTGGATTTTAGGTTGCGTTCCACAAACTTAACAATTGTTAACAATCGTCAACTTTATTCCGGGGGGGGGGGGGGGCTAACTGCAACTTCAACGATCGTTAACTTTTCCCATTTTACAATTGGTAACTTTTCCCGACGTTTCTCACCAACCATCGTTACAAAATAGTTAAGAATCGTCAAGTTCTGTAACGGAAATTGTAGGGGGCGGAGGTTAAATTTCCAAATCAGAAAATTGGAGCGCAAAAAGTTAACAACTAGTAAGGGATTCCATATTCCATGCGCATTCCGTTTTCACAAGGATGAACAGTTTCTACAGATAACACTTTGGACCTGTTTGTTAACGTTACAGTTTGTGTAAATTTTAAATTTTTTTGTAATTTTAAAATATTCAAAACAAAAAATCTTAAATCACTTCGCGGCAGAGAGCAGGCTCGATGTCCAGAAGATAACACTGTCAACTTAAAGATGGTCGTTCTAACTGAATACAATAGAACAACCACCATCCGGTCCTAAGAATGGGGACACTTAGAAAGTAACTTCCTCAACAGAAAGACAAGATGACCAACATACTCAATAGTCATCAGCCATTGAAAGTTAGACAAACTATTGTTTACTCCATATATCAATATTCAGTCAGAAGACTTGCTTTTATTTTACTTTTAAAACATTTGAAGAAAGTCGCAGGTTGAAACTAGATTGATATTTATTCCACGATAACACTTTTTCTAACAGAGAATCATATGACTGGCTGACGTATTCGTGATGCCTTCCGCGTAAAATTTAGATGTTATCTTTCGTAAAAAATATTATTCTGGCAACTTTACCGATCGCTTTCCAAAAAGTAAAACGAGAATCCGCCGAGCGCCAGAACAAACGGAAAGTCGTTGCGCCTTTACAACTTCTCGCTAGCTTGCCGAACCTACTTTCCGTGTGCGGAGTGGATTGGCTTTCCATGTCACTTTTCAAAACTAGCGGAGTGCCAGAGCGTGTCCGAAAGCTCGGAAACGAACGAAAACGCTGAATTAGTTCAGCATTTTCTGCAGCATTTCGCTTTCGGACTTAAATTTTCGCTCAGTTAATGCAGCATTAATTCAGCATAAAATTCATCGAAAAATTCAGCGAAGATGCTAAATTGTACGCTGAATTTTCAAGAAGAAACTGGGGAGCTGGCGATTAAGGCTAAATTTCGGAATGAGAAGTGTCAGAGAAGAAATAAAGAACGTGTCCGAAAGCTTTTAGTGCTGTAAATGCTGCATTTAATGCTGCATACAAGGTAAGAGCTTTCGGACGAAAATAAAAATAAAAATGCAGCATTAAATGCAGCATTTACAGTCCGGAAAGCTTTCGGACACGCTCCCAGAAGGCCTCGGAAAGCGAAGTGAGTTTTAGCCGCAACCGCAAGAAGGCGTGTAAGCTGGCAGAACTTTCCAGACCGCCAAAATCGCCCTCATATAAAAACTACCATTGTTTCCAATATTACTTTTAACGAAAAGTAAGGCTGAAAAGGACGTAACGTAAGATTAACGCTTAAAAGGTCATTATAATTCTTCAAAGCTTAACTGAAAATGGCTGAGATAGGGCAATTTTGTTACCCATCACTTATTCACTTGAAGAGGCTCGAAGACCCGATGAAAGTGCGTTACTTCGTTGCTCCGCTATTCACGAATAATCTATATTCATATAGTGGAATTTCCCTGTCGGATTTGTGGTACCTCTACGGGCTTGTACCTGTGTTTTATGCTTGATGTAAACGATAAACGAAAAATAAGTGTTCATGCAGTTAGCTACCTTCCACGAGCTGATCGCTGGCCACCGAAAAGCCGCGTTTATATTGAGATTCAAATTTCCGCGTGATACGAGAATTTTGCGTTGTGAGGACGGCCGTAGAGATTCTGAACGTCATTGTAGAGCAAATAGTGAAAAACAAAAAAAAATCCCTTAACATAAGGCAAATAATACGGTGCGTACAGTTAAATGACACAAAAATAAGTTTGCTTTTCAGTCAAACTTTAGTACTTGTAGATAACATGGAAAGTGTTTGTCTGTTGAAATTTCACGTCCTTATGTTATATGTTATCAAACTTCCGAAAGTGTTAAATATTTCCTCTCAAAACCATACCAACAAATATTGGAAACAGATTTAGGGTTCTTGGCCTAGGGCTCGAACATACGATGCTCTTTCTCTTATTGTTTGTCAGCTCGTACATAGGTTTATTATCCTTCAAAGTTACGAAAGGTGATAACTATGTTGGTTTCTTCGTTCGCTCAGTCTGCTGCCTATCGAATTGTATTTGTAACAAGATAAGAATATGAATACACGTAGATGGCGTCCCAGATGCTAGGGCCCAGTCTGGTACCTAATGTAGAAAATTAAGACTGTGCGATGCCTAGATGGCACGCAAGCCTTCATCGCTGTCCCGATGGACTTCAAGCAGACCTCACACTATTTACTGTTTGTGATTAGATTAGATCAGATTATATATGGGGTTTATTGGAAAAAATACTAGGAACTACAAAACTCTTCAGAAGTTTACAACCTGTTAGAGGTTTAACAAACCCCCTTTGACAGATTAACCTACATAACACTATAATAGAGAGAGAAATAAGAAAAAAGAGAGGAAGAGAAAAGAAAAAAATAAACAAAATTATGCACTTACTCGGTTCCAAGGCTACTACGGTTAAACACCCAACAAAAAAAACTATACACTTCAAAATCCCGTCTCCAAAACCAAACAAACAAATAAAGTATAGATGAATAAATAAACATAACGGAATTTGGGCCAACCTGAGAACGACTCAAATCAAGATAACGGCTATTTGAATACTGTAAACTAGGCTCTGATTTTAACCAATAATCCACGGCTTTGGCTATTTTAAGCCTTGTCCCAGGACTGTTGACTTCTTGCAAAAACTCGGCAAAATTCAGATAACCTACTTTATGCTTCAATAGCATGATACGCGAACACTCGTCGGGAGCATAATACGCATGGAAAATAGTTAATCGTGCCAAGTGCAAAGGTTAGGGAAGTATCGTTACCAGGCTTATAATTATTATTATTGTTATTTATTTGAATCCTTCAAAACTGAAGAGTAATGTATAAAAAGGAACAACAACATGTCAGTCAAACTCACGCACACTTACATACTAATAAACAGCTGACCATTAAAGACAAATTAGCCTACTAAATATACAACGAAGTACATGGAAAAAAACAAAGCTCAAAATAAACCAACTAATCAGGGCGCTTTTTTGTGAAAAAAGGAAAAAGGCTGTGATGAAGAAGAATGTTGTCAGCCTTTTTATGAAAGTTCTGGATTTTACCATTTAAAGTTTCCAAAGGATTCTTCACTTTAAAATTCGAAGTTAAGAAAGAGTTACTCGCAGAAATCGGGAAGCCAAGAAGGAATTTAGAGAATTTATAATCAGTAACTTTTAACGCAGAAAGCTCAGAAGGACGGAAAGAAGAAAAGAAAGCAGACGGAAAAAGAATGTGAGGAAGTGCAACAGCCGTATAAATAGAACCAAGAACATCTCTGCGATACATCACTCGTAAACGAATAACAGCACCAAATGCTCTTCTTATTTTATCTTGCACATGTTGAATAAGGATGAGTTTCCAATCCCTGGTATTAGACGAGTAAGGGATTCCAAGATACATAACTTTCTCAACAGGGCTGAAAACGATCCCCCCACCACAATCCAGAGGGGAATTCAGTGTCGGCAAACTACTAATCACAAAATAATTACACTTTTCAGAACTAATTATTAGACCCTTCTGCCCCAATTTAGATACTAGAATGTTATAGTTTTCAATTAATTTTTCCTTTGACCGACTTAAAATAATAATATCATCAGCATATGCTAAAAACGTTACATCACGTGCAAAGTGTATTAAAGAAGTCTTAAGCGACCGAAGACAATCTGCCAAACATGCATTAAAAATATATGGTGATAAAATTCCTCCTTGTCTAACGCCTTTTCCCACTGAAATTAAATTAGACAGAATTTTTGGGGAACGAATTGCCACTTGAACGTTCAGTCCATTGTACCAGGACCTTAAAGCACGCACAACAGAACGGGGAATACCATTATACGCATGGGATAGAAGAGCAGCCGCATGAGAAATATTGTCGAAAGCACCTTTTATGTCGATCAGAAGCGTATAAAGCGGTTGTCCGCTCACTCGCGCATCATTGATTAAAGTGGAAAAAGTAGCATGCGCGTGGTCGCAACCCATACCCCTTTTAAATCCAACCTGGTTTAACCCGACATCAAGGCCTTCAAACATATTTTTAAAACACATTTCAAAAAGTTTACTAATAATACAACCCTTGGTTATTGGTCGATAAGAACAACAAGATTTTAAATCCTTCTTTCCATTTTTTAGAATAGGGGAAATCAAACCAGTTTTAAAAGACGAAGGAACACGACCTACCGATAAAGTTAAATTAAAAAAAGCAAGAAGAGTTAAAAGGAACATTGGGGATACAAATTTGAGATGGTTTGAAAAAACCCCATCATGGTCAGGCGATAATTGGAACTTCAGTTTCTTTTGGGCCAAAAGTAAATCTTGATGTACAATTACGTGGTCAGAAGGAAAGTCACTTAATATAGAGTCTAGCTCAGCTACGTCAGAAGGAAAATCGTTAGAAGAAGACAGGGTGGACTTAAAATGTGTTTCCCAATCAACAACAGACGGGAAAGAATCAGGTGGTGGTTCAGTTAGATGCTTAGACCTACGTAGCGCTTTCCAAATTTTAAGCTTATCAAGATCAGCATCACGAGACGCCTCCTCCATAAGGCTATTATTGTGTCGCCTAAGTTCGGCCTGAAAAATAGCCTTCTTCTCTTTCATCCACCTGAAGGAAAGTCCATCACGGGGTTTACCGAGTGCCTTCCATCTGACGTAAGCTAACTTAGCCTCATAATTACTCTCTACCAGCGAAGAATTAAGCGACCAAAAAGGTTTTTCAGTTCCAACAACAACAGTTTTGGATTGAAAAATAATGTAACATATGAATTTGGGTTTCCGGGCTTAAGAATAAATGAATTCGCTTATGGATGTAGGTCGCATTAGCATTGTAGACACGACGGGTCCTTTCAACTATAGATAAGTAGGGTTTTCGCGAGATTTTGGACCGATTTTCCAGCGAGCGTAGCACATCGCGAAAACTATGAGAAACCGAGAAATAATGAATTCCAGAGTTTAAGAATAAAGAAATCGGTTCATTGGACATTCGTTTCATTCTCGTATGTTTACTTCAAACGGGGAAAAAACTACTGAAGTCTCATGTCTCATGCCCATTCATCGGAACGATTTCTCAATTCTTTCGTGCCATATTTTACCGAACATTTTAACGCTCTTTAAAAGTTGTTGTCGTCTATTTCTTTTCAGCCCGTTTCTTTGTTTTTATTGTGACATAAATAGTTTGACCATTGCATCTTTTATCTCAATCACATTTGTTTAAATTCTAGAACAGTAGTGACACTTATGATGAATTATTTTTGTACTTGTCATTCATGAAATGTATTTTAAACCGTGAATTGTATAATAGTAGTGACACTTATGACGAATTATTTTTGTACTTGTCATTGTAATTCGCGTTCGTATTCTGATGAATTGTTTTTTAAACCGTGAATTGCATATATAAATCATAGGTTACCATTGTAAATATATCCCTTGGTTGATCTTTTTATTTGTAATGACATGTCCAGCACTATTTTTTGTCTGTAAAAGATATCTATGGATAAATAAACCGAATTGTAATTGTAATTGTAATTGTAATGTTCCAACTAAATTGTCCTTAACGATGGTCTTCTTTTTGGGATCCCAAAACGTAAGTTGAGGGTACCTATGACTTCGCAAAAGTTGTCCGTCTGTCCGTCCGTCCGTCTGTAAGCACGATAACTCTCGAACGGAATGAGATATTTTGATGAAACTTGGTGTGAGGATTCGTTGGGTCAGCGGACCAGTCGAGTTCGTAAATGGGCTTTGTAAACCCTACATTTAGGGGTGGGGGAGGGGGTTCAAATTAAGGGGCAAACAAAGTATTTTGAAACAGCTATTGTGATAGTCGATTATGGGGTAAGAAGACATGCTGAACACGATGAAGAAAACCATTTTGTAATCGGACAAGTAGTTCGCCCGGAATCCGGCCAAAACCGGAAAGTTTGTTAAAAGTAAAAGTTTTATTTGAAGTTGATTAGATGTTCGATTTAGAGGTAAGAAGACATGCTGAAGACGATGGTGAAAACCATTTTCTCGACGGACAAGTAGTTCGCCCGGAATCCGGCCCAGACCGGAAAGTCTGTTAAAATTTAAAGTTTTATTTGGAGTTGATCAGATGTCCGATTTAGGGCAAGAAGACATGCTGAACTTTTATGTGAAAACAATTTTCTACCCGGACATGTAGTTCGCCCGGAATCCGGCCAAAACCGGAAAATTGTTAGAAGTTAAAGTTTTATTTCTAGCTGACTAGATAACCGATTTAGGGGTAAGAAGAGACGCTGAATCCGTGTGTGACAATCATATTTTACCCGGACATATAGTTCGACCGGAATCCGGCTGGAGTCGGAAAATTTGTTATAAGTTAAATTTTTATTTGAAGTTGATTAGATGCTCATTATTGGGGAAAGAAGATACCCTGAGTTCGTTTTTTAGTTTTCTTTTTTCGCCGGACAAGTAGTTCTAGAGTTCGGCCGAAACCGGCAAATTGGCAGAAGCGGCAGGAACTTTTCGTCAAAACAGATATGACTTATACGGGTAAACACACATGCTGAATCCATATCTGAACTTGGTTTTCTCAGATGATTAGCTATTTGGCCTTAATCTGTTTCTGAATTTTAATTGTAAGAATGTTCAAGGATTCTGGCGATGACTGGATCTGGCTAAGACAAGACCCAGTTGTCTGGATCAGATATTTAATTTTTGGGATCCCATCGAAAAGTTTGGTCTTGTTGTCCAAGATTTCAAAATTTCTGCCGAAGCATTCGCTTCCCACTAACTTTCTGCGGAATCACTTTCCGAGAAAGCTGCTTTGGTTTCCAAAGTGCGAAAACCGGGCAGCGGAAAACCATTGGAAAGTGATTCCGACTTCGTTTTCCAGCTCGCGAAATCCTATAGGCGACACAGACAGATAGATAATTTAAACAACACAGACGTGGGCGATGTGTATACAACAGAAGAAAAAAAAAGGAAAAAGAAAAAGACCGTTAAAAAAAAAACTTCGTTTGTGCCTGAAGGCCAGCCGTTTTTTTTTTCCTTCAAATTAGGTGCAAGACTCCATCACTTCCCTTACAACTGTCAAGCAAGAAAATGCAAAATGATAGCAAGTCGCGGACGGTATGCCTAATGAAATTTCTTCGGCGGGGCTGTACTGTGATATTATCGATATATGTATCTGTTTTTAGAGGTAACGAATTAGGATGTCTGCGTAGCTCCTACCCTCCGTTGGTATATTCGACTCCGCATAGTCGTATCACAGAGATAGGTAGACGTGATTATGATCTTGTGATTATTTGGTATTTTGTTCTTGTTATTATGTAGCAGCCAGTCATAGAGAGATACCCATGAAGCTGATTTACCTTTTCGACCCTTCTAGCAAATGTTAGCATCGATTCCGGATGAAAAACAGCGAGAAGAAATGAAGAAGCAAATCCAAGAGCAGGGTAAAAAGGAAAGTTTTATGACGAATCCCGATCTGTTGGCTGAGAATGCGGAGTTCGTTGATCGGTTTGGTGGTCTAGCTCGAGAGATTTTATCACAGGTATGATTTACGGTCGCTGGTTCTTGTTTGTTTAATTTTTTTGTGGAAGGGGGGAGCGAGGGGTTGTTCACTCGCTGGGCACCACTGTACACCCTCCCTGGGCACCGGCTGGGCATCGGCTGGGCACCGGCTCTCGCCCCGAAATGAAAAATGGCTGGGCACCGGCTGGGCACACCTGGGCACCGGGTACCACTGTACAACCATTTTGGGAGTGAGCAACCCCTCGGGGGGGGGGGGGGAGGTGAGCCGACGATAGATATGTACTGTTCTCTTTTACCGATCGCCATATCGCGGACATTCCATTTTCATTTTACAAGCCGGATTGAACGGTCGCGTGTTGTTATTTATTAATATCTCAAGTCTATTTATTAATATCTCAAGTCTCATTTAAGTCTCAAGTGTGATTTACGGTCGCTACAGTATCCTTTTACTGATGCCCAAATCATGGAAATTTCATTTATTAAAGGAAAATGGGGACATAGAATAAACAGTAAATCTTGTCGAATTAATAGAATGGTCTTCTCGAGGTCTTTTATTGGTGCCCAAATCGTGAAATTTCAGTTATTACAAAAAATGATGACATAACATAATATACGGTAAACCAGATTCGCCTTTAAAAATTCGATCTACTAGAAAAGAAAATACGCTACTTATAGACTCTTTATGATGCATATGCATTGCAAATTGCGCAGTGCCCCTTGGGATAAAATTGTGGCTCGGACTGGTTGGATTTTGGGGATTTCTGTGGCTGCCTTTTTCCCTCGCATTTTCCGGCCGGGTAGGGGATTTTCCGGCGGAATTGATGGTTTGGCTAGATTTCCATGGTTAAAACAACATAGGCTACTAAGATGGTAGATTCTGAAATTCGTTTGGCTCAAATGAGTAGTTCGACCTTAATCGAAATGGAAATAACCTAACCGAACACTTTGTAAAAATTTTACGAGAATATTTGGATTAGCTCAGTTGTTTCTTCTTCAGAACGGCGACACACATTTCCGGATGGTAGTTATTTTTACCGATCCTTGTACGGAAATCTGAACCATTTTATGACACTTCGCTCGGCACTATTTGTTACCAGCTTTCTAGTTTACACGGCGCCATGGCAAAGTTGGTTAAAGCGCCTGCCTAGTAAGCAGGAGATCCTGGGTTCGAATCCCAGTGGTGCCTTTTTGTCAGATTTGAAACTTTTGCTTGCTCGATTTTATGTACTTTGCTCAAAACTACTCCCAGTGAATTATTTTCGTGTATGTAAGCAAAAAATCTGTTCTTAAAAACCGTTGACGGAAAATCATGTCAGTACAAGACAGGTTAGACATACTATGTTACAAATATTAATTTGTTTGACGTTCTCTTCGAGGTTCTCTTGACCTTCTCAGTTTTCAATCGGCAGTGAGTAAAACATTCAAAACATAAAAAGCGGCTTCATAATGAGGGGTTACCCACTTTCCTATACCTGTTGTACGTCCTTTCCCGGCAGGGGCCGAAACAGGCGGTGCCGGCACCGGTGTTGGTCATAAATTAGTAATTAGGCAACTCATCTTTAAAACGCTTCTAAACATGTTGGTTTTAATGTTCTAACACTTGGTAACCGGTGCCGGCACCGGCCGGGCACCGAGGCACCGGGCACTTGCTGTACAATGAACTCGAGAGTGGGCAACCCCGCGCTTCGTAGTAAAAAAAGGAGATGCCGGGCTTAGAACCACATTGTGTTTTTTTTTAATAGCCTAATTGGGTTTTAGGGATTTCGGTTATTAGAATTTCTGTTGTTTTGAGAAACATGACCTGTGAGTGTGAGCGATTTTCGTTTATGTGAAATGTTAACGGTTTGGTTCTTTTGCAGAAATAAATTTGTTCATACCATTATTTTCCGAAGTTTTAGCAAGGTTTTAGTATAGTAGCCTACATTCAAATAAAACGAACTCACAATTGAATTCTATTAAACATTCCAAATTTCCAACTTGATCTGGCGTTCAGTTTTGTACGGGAGGCTACTTAGAAAAAAATGAACTCAAAATTAAATTCTGAAAACAAACCCAACTTGATTTAGGTTTAGTTTGGCACATGGGAAATAAAAATTCCAACTTCACATAGCGTAAAGTAAAGGACTTCAAATTAGGAAGCTGTTATGATGTTTAAAAGGATGATTTTTGAATACAGGGGTTTCCCTATCAAAATTAATTTTGTAATAGTAAAATCGTTCTTTTTTTTTTTTAATTCAAAAGTAAAATCTGCGGCGTGACTTAAATCGAAACTCCAGGTACAGTAGAGGTATGCTTATTGAACATTTGCTGACTTTGCCATTTTCAAGCAACTGCTGTGACCAAAGCTAACTACCACTTAGCCAAAGTAGGTAATTAATGGCCTGGAAAAACCTGAAAAGGTATTTGGATCTTCATTCTACCTCTTAGCCCAAATCTACACTAGTCGTACATCTATTTTAATTTTCCAAGAATACGAAATAGCACGGGGGTGTAGCTCAAATGGTAGAGCGCTCGCTTAGCATGTGAGAGGCACGGGGATCGATACCCCGCATCTCCAAAACTTTTGCTCTTGCGGCGTCGGTGTAACCTGTCCCAAAATCACGGAAAGAAGAAGTCCGTCACACGGCCGGCTGACGCAACGTCAAGAATTTTACACCTCGCAAACGGGGGTTGGGTCAAATTTGTAACGAAGTCGCGTGGTAAGAGACACAGAAAGTGAAGAGGCACGGGGATCGATACCCCGCATCTCCAAAACTTTTGCTCTTGAGGCGTCGGTGTAACCTGTCCTAAAATCACGGAAAGAAGAAGTCCGTCAGACGGCCGGTCAGACTGCAGCCCTGTGTGGCATTTTGGACTTACACAGGAGCATTCGGACCGGCTTGAGAAGATCCAGTACAGAGCCCTTCTAGTTGTGTCAAAATCTCCAAAAGTTCCCTATTCCTCCCTTCTCAATGATTTCCGATTAGAAACTCTGGCAACCCGTCGCCTAAATATATCCCTTAAGTTTGGTACAAGTATTTCTGGCCAACCCAATCCTAAGAAAAATCCTGCCACCAGAATACGAGACGACACGTATTCTACTTCCGCGGTCAGTGGCTCGGCCAGTACCAAGGCTACAACCGGTTACATGTTCCCATACCCGGTACCTAAATAGTTTTGTCCCTTCTTTTGTCAAGTTCTTTAACAATGGATTTACAGTTGATTCCCAATCTTTCCCTTAGATTTTAAGGTCATTTATATTTTGGTTATCTTGGCGTAATTGTTGTTAATTGTAAATATTATGAATTTTGACACTAAGATTAAGTGATACTAATCATTGTAATTTATTGACAAGTTACGTGACCTGACAGACAAATGGCCAGTTATGGGACATAGTGTGATATGCGATTTAGCTCTATATATATAATTCAGTTTAAATATTATAACTTTAGTGCATACATTGTTGACGTAAAATCAACTAGTCGGCTTACCGCCGTTTCAAGATTTTTAATGAATAAACTAAATTGAAATTGTATTGAATTGACCAACTTGGAAATAGTCACTTGCCCGATCCGACCATCGTGGGGGGAGGGGGAGGTGGTGGAATCCGGAAAATAGGGGCATTCATAACTTTCGAACGGGTGGTCGGATCATAACGAAACTTCATCTGTGGAAAGATCTCATGTCTCAGATGTCCCATTTCAAGTCCGTACCGGATCCGATGAATCTGGGGGGAGGGGAGTCGGAGGGGGGAACCGGAAATCGTGTGAAACTCTCAGAGTGGAGCGATCGGGATGAAACTTGGTGCGAAGAACAAGCACACGCTCTAGATACATCACTGACAGGACTGGACCGGATTCGGACACTGTGGGGGGAGGTGCAGGGGGGTTCCGGAATTTTATTCAAACAATGTTTACAATGGGTACGTCAGCTACGATTCTTCATCAGCGATATTTCGGCCCTTTTTGGCAAGGGTCCTCGTCAGGCTGTCAATCCTCTGGTTCAACTTCGGGGAAGGAAACAAACCTGTAATCATTACAGGTTTGTTTCCTTCCCCGAAGTTGAACCAGAGGATTGACAGCCTGACGAGGACCCTTGCCAAAAAGGGCCGAAATATCGCTGATGAAGAATCGTAGCTGACGTACCCGTTGTAAGCATTGTTTGAATAAATGTTTCAAAGTCAGCTTGGGCTCAAAGAATATTTATCTACGTGGTTCCGAAATTCCAACGATCCGTAGTTAATGTACTTCCAGGTGGGCTAGGATCTTGGCAGGCATCTCAGGGACCCGACCAGATTAACTTGGAAACAGTCGCTTGCCCGATCTGACTATCCTGGAGGAGGGGGAGACGGCAGAATCCGGAAATTAGTAGTATGCATAACTTTCGAATGGGTTATCGGATCTTAACGAACCTAATATCTTGAAAGACCTCATGTCTCAACATGTCCCATTTCAAGTCCGGATCGGATCCGATGAACTGGGGGGGGGGGGGGGCGGAAGGGAGAACCGGACATCTTGTGACACACATAGAGTGGAGCGATCAGGATGAAACTTGTTGGAAAGTACAGGCACCAGTCCTAGGTGCATCAGTGACAGAATCGGACCGGATTCGGGTACCGAGGGGGGGGGGGGCTGGGGGAGAGCTGTAGGGGTGTCCGGAATTCCGGTGATCGTGAGTCAAGGTACTTCCAGATGTGCTAGGACGATTAAACTATGCTGGAGCATTAAAAACTTGACATCATTGGGTTAGACATCGTCACTCTCCGATCCGACCATCCCTTAAAGAACTCATCTTAACCGCAAAGTACAAAAGATACTTTTAAGCAAAATCTACTTTTTCACGATCGCCATGAGCACATGATCTTATTTGCCTCAAGGGTTTTGCTTGGAAATTAATTTTCAAGCACCCTTAAAGTGCGCATCACAAACGAAAAGTAAAAAAACAAAAACTTTTGACCATCACTTCCATCCTCTCACCCAGCCTAGCAAGTTTGGCGCATCTTAACGGAAAAGGGAAAAAAATACTTATGACCATCACTTCCATCTGACCCAGCCTTGCAAGTGCCATATGAGCTTCCAGCTCTTGTTTTTTTTATCTTTCTTGCTTGTAATGTGCATCATCATGTGACCATGACCGAAATCTTTCTTGTGTTGACGGAGGGCCATAGTAGACGGTGGATTTTGTATGATTTGTAAGTACAGGTTTGGAGGTGGACTTTAACATGAGTTGGTTTATGACACAGTGTTAGGATTGAGAGCCTGTTGTTCGGTAGCGTGGGTAACCAGGTAAGTAGAACGACCTTTATTCTTGTGTCCAAACATAAAAACCCTGAAAGAGGAACACAACATAATATTTATACCTCTTTCAATTTGATCACTTCACAACGTACCTAAATATCTTCTCCTATTTACATTCACTTATACCAGTATTCGAATTCTAACTTATTAAATAAATATACTAACCTATCCGGGTTTCTCAACTACTTATTTTTCTGTATTTACTTTTCTTCATCTTCTTCTGCGGATCATTCGGATACTGGTAACTATCACTAACTAAATACACATAGATGGCGGGGCATATTTCAAATAACATAAATGTTTGTTGTTTTACAACAGTCCTCCCCTTTTAAGAGAAAAAATAATAGAGAACACCTAACTTAAGCAAAAGGGTATTCTCAACGCCAACTACGCTCTTCCTCCTTTTTTGCACAGTTAAGGGAAAAGTTTTCATTTTCACTGACATAAATACTTCAACAGAGGCCATTCACTTTCCTATCACTTTTTAATCAGCCTCTAGCCGGCTTAAGCAGTCGGCATTTGCGTTGTGCACACCGCGACGCGCTTTCACTTCAAAGTCAAAAAGCTGGAGTTCGGCAGCCCAACGAGATAAACGTCGATTTGTGCCTTTCACTGCATTCAGCCACTGCAGTGGTTTGTGGTCAGTTTCGACTAGGAACTGTCGTCCATAAAGGTAGTATTCTAACTTCTCTATAGCCCACCGGATGGCGAGACATTCTTTCTCCACTGTGGCAAAACGTGTCTCTCTGGGAAGAAGCTTCCTCGACAGGTAAAGTATAGGGTGCTCCCCGTCTTCGAAGTCTTGGCTGAGCACGGCTCCGATGGCATAGTCACTACTGTCGGTTTGCACTTTAAACTGTCTGTCAAAATCAGGGCTGCGAAGGACTGGCGAAGAGCATAGTTGCGCTTTCAGTTGGTCGAAAGCAATCTGATGTTTGTTTTCCCATGGCACCACTTCGGAAACTCCTTTCTTGGTTAGTTCTGTGAGTGGGTAAGCCAGCTTTGCAAAGTCTTTCAAAAATTTCTGGTAATAACCAGCTAAGCCTAAGAAGGCTCGCACATTCGTTTTTGTTTTTGGCCGTTTGAAGTTCGCAACGGCTTTGACTTTGCTTTCTGCAGGTTCCACTCGTCCACTTCCAACCATGTGGCCTAAGTATTCGACGAATTCTCCGGCTACCTTCACTTTCTGAGGGTTGATGGTGACTCGTTTCTGTCTCAGCCGCTGGAGCAAACGTTGAATGTGGTTGATATGATCTTGTAGACTGAAACTTCGGACTACAATGTCATCATAAAAGGCTCTGGAAAACTGGATCATGTCCTTCAGGATGCTGTCCATATATCTTTGAAATGTAAATGGCGCATTTTTCAGTCCGAATGGCATGACAAGCCACTCGTAAGCACCAAAGGGGGTGACAAAAGCGCTCTTACGTCTGGCATTCTCTGTAAGAGTGATCTGCCAATATCCGTTTTTGCAATCGAATATTGAAATGTAGGTTGCCCCTGCAACCCACTCGACGAGCTCGTCAGCTCGAGGCATAGGGTAGTTTTCAGTCTTCGTCAATTCGTTGAGCTTACGCGAGTCTGTGCAGAGTCTTATTTCTCCAGTTTTCTTAGGGACGCAAATAACGGGGCTTGACCAGTCGCTGGTAGATGGCTGTATGATCTTGGCTTCCGTAAGTCGAAATAGCTCAGATTCCAGCTGCTTGCTTTTTGCCTCCGGTATTCTATACGGTTGCATACGTATCGGTCTGGCGTCTCCTGTTTCTATGTCGTGTTCGACACCTTCCATTTGTCCGATTTTGTTTGTGATGACGTCTGAGAAACTTTCTAAGACGCTTCGGAGCTGTTCACGGTCGGTGCCAACGTTTCTTGCATCGATGAACTTATCCATGTCGATTAATTCGTTGGTGCTCTGGTCTGGAAAGGTGCGGATCATTTCTTTGACCGTTTCTTCTTCTTCTTCGGGCTGTATGATGCAAAAGAGGCTGCGCTTCTCGTTTGGCTCCAATTCTTCTTCTTTTGGCCGATGAAATCTTCTGAGTAGGTTGACGTGGAAAAGACCAGTCTTTTTCCGTTGACCGTCAATTTCCACATCATAGTTGACTTCGTTTATTCTTCTGAGGATTTTGTAGGGTCCTCTCCAAGACACTTGAAGCTTGTGGTTACCTTGCGGAAGCAAGAGTAGCACCTCCTCCCCTTTTTCGAAGGAGCGGGGCTTAGCTGACACGTCATACCACGCTTTGGTCTTAGCAGCGGCTTGGGTCTTGGTTTCTTTTGCTAGACTATGATAAAGTTGTAGCCTTTCCCTTAGATTTGTGATGTAGTAGACGACAGACTGGGCTTTAGAGTTTTCGTCTTGGTCTTCCCAGGCGTCTCTGAGTAGATCGAGGACGCCACGTGGATTGCTTCCATACAGCATTTCAAAAGGTGAGTACCCGGTTGAAGGGTGGGTGGTCTCTCTGTATGCAAATAGAGCCCATGGAAGGTATTTGTCCCAAAGCTTCGGCTCTGACATCACAAATTTCTTCAGCATGCTGAGAAGTGTAGAGTTAAATCTCTCGTTCATTCCGTTACTCTGCGGATGATATACGGAAGTTCTCACTGGCTTGATGTTTAACAGCTTGTAGAACGTCGTTAAAGCTGAGCTGATGAAGTTGCTTCCCATGTCTGTTAAGATTTCTTGGGGCAGTCCGAATTTGCTCACGTACTTTACTAGTTCTTCTGCTATACGCTTGGTTGTAGTTGTTCTAAGAGGTACCGCTTCTGGATATCTCGTTCCGTGGTCCACTATTACCAAGATGTATTTGTTTCCAGAGGAAGATTTTTCCAACGGACCCAATATGTCCATTGAAATCTTCGTGAATGGTTGCTCGATAATAGGCATTGGCACCATTGGGACTTTTTCTTTTGGTCTTCTTTTGGCTACCAGCTGGCAGGGCTCGCATGTCTTGCAGAACTCGGCTATGTCGGATTGCATGTGCGGCCAGAAGAACCGTCTTGATATTCTGTCTCGTGTACGATTTACTCCAAGATGACCACTCATCGGGTTAGAGTGTCCTAGTTCAAGGACTTCTTGTCTGCATTGCTTCGGCAAAAGCAGTTGGAGTTGTTGTGAAGAATCTTCCTTGTTTTCAGCTCTGTAGAAAAGTCCGTTGATTTGCAGCACTTGTTGAGGCTTGGCAACGTCACTTGTGGGGTCAACTTTTGAGATAAGGTTTTGCAGCGTCTTATCGTTCTTTTGGAGAGTTGTAAACTCCTCCGTATTCAGTTTGAACAGCTGTTCAAGAGAAAACATTTCAAACTCTGGATTCGATTGCTGGGTCGGTTCATTTGCTGACCCAAAAGTTGAATCTTCGCTGGGCGATGCATGTATTTCGACGACATCAGTTAAGTTTACTGACACATGGACGTCGCTTTCTGCAGACTCTGGGTCTGGTTGTTGGGCTTGAGAGCTTTCTGATCTGAAAGTTGACTCTTCGCTGGACGTTGCAGGGTTTTCGACGACATCAGTTGGGTTTTTTGACACATGGCCGTCGGTTTCTGCAGACTCCACACAAAGGTTGAAGGAGCTATCAGCGGTGATGCTTGTATCGTCTTGCTTCTTTGAGGCAACTCCCTGGAAACCACCGTCGTCATTTGAGGGGATCATGGCTTGCAGCTTCTTGTTAGCTGAGCGAGTGACCACTAATGCAGGTGCTGAAGGTGAGTTGACTGTTTCTTTAAAGCTGATAAGACTGGAAAAGCCATCGAAGTCACAGCCGATTAAAACACCAACAGGTAAGTTTTTGACAACTCCTACTTGCATTTTCTGATTGACGACAGAGCCATCTCCAGAGATGATTTCGATTACAGCATCAGTAGTTGGAGCAGAGTGACTGTCTCCAAACACGCAGCCGATTTCTCGTAGTCGCGAGTAATCGATGCTAGATGGGTCTAGTAAGTCTTCCCTCACTAGAGTAATGTCACTTCCTGAGTCCAGGAGTATCTCCATCTGTGTTCCGTTTAGCTTGCCCAAAGCCTTACGTTTTTCTGCAAGTTCATGTCTTGTGTTGACAGGACTGCGTGCTAGACCGCTAAAACCAGATTTTCTAGGGGTCTCTTGTTTGCTTTCCTTCTGGCTTTCCGGGTTAAAGGCCTTCTTTCCTTCTCGGAACCAGCAGTTCTTGGAAGCATGATTTGTTTTCTTGCAATGATTGCATGGAGTCAAGTCCTTTCTTGATCGAAGATGTTGCGATGATTTCTTCGTTTCTTTTTCGTTGGCATTATCTCCTTCTGATTCGGCTGAGCTGGAACGCTTCTTGAACGTTTTGTTGCCACCGGATTTTTCAAAATGAGATTTTCGTGACGTGTCGTAACCAACCATTTTCTTTGACAGCGCATATTCATCAGCGCTGTTTGCCACATCTGCTACATTCTTCAATTTCTGCTGCACGATGTGTAGCTTCAGATATTCGCTGTCAATGCATCTGAAGAACTGTTCGATCGTTATTGCCTCCAGCGCGTTTTTCAAATTCTCTTGTAGAACTTGAATGTCGGTGCACGAGTCGATGGCTGTTGGAATTCTTAGCCATTTATCTCGAAATTTGACAAGCGACGAGGCGAGCTCTTTGAAGGTCTCAGTAGATTTCTTCCGATAAGTCCTGAATTTCTGCCTGTAATACTCTTCATTGATTTGGTACTTCACTAGAATAGCTTCTTTGACTTTTTCATAGTTGACTGATTCCTCTCTCGGTAAGTTGTGCACAGCTTCTTGTGCTTTGGCAGTCAGAACGGGTAACAGTTTTGGAACCCAAAATGCTCTGTCCCATTTTAGTGACTGCGCCGTTAGTTCAAACGTTGCGAGGAAGGTGTCGATGTCATCTGTATCTTTCATCGGAATGAGATTAGCTGGTCTATTGGAGTTGAGTAGAGTTTGCTGTGCCTCCAACTCCATTAAACGCATTTTCTCATTCGAGGCTATTTCTTGTTGTCGCATTTCTTCTAGTTTGGTGAGCAGCAGAGTTTGTTTCTCAGACTCTTCGCGTCGGAAGTCTTCTCGTTGGAGCTCAAGTCTTCGCAGCTCGTCTTCTCTGTCAAGCTGACGCTGGTGCTCGTAGCGTTCGAATTCTTTTCGTCTAGAGTCTTCTTGTTTTTGCATAAATTGCATCATCATTTGGGTCATGTATGTTAGAGGATCTTGCGCAGAAGGTGGCTGGAGATGCTGTTGCGTTGCTGGTGATTGATGTTGGCTAGTTTGCTGCTGCTGTTGTGATGTACTTGCAGATTTCTGGTCGCCGGTCATATTGTCTGTGAACTGTAGCTGCCGTACAATGTGCGTGCGCGAAGGATTTACGACTGACGGATTGGAAACTGTCTCGTATGGTTTGTATTCCGGAGTTGAGCTTCTGGAATTTGGACCAGGTGTATCAAACTTACAATGTTCCGAATCCGAATCAACTTCAGGCAATGCAAGGTCAAATGACGTTTCACCTTTCAGCAAAGTCTTTTCCTCGTCACTTGATACGTCGTATGTCACTTGGTACAATTCACGAACGGATTGTCTTTGCAACACAGCCTTATTCCTATCACTTAACTTCCACAGTTCATCGCTCTTTCCTTTCGATCTTGTATTCATTCATCCAGTTCCTTAGTAATCAACCCCTCACTCAATGCGCGTGCGCTAATCCACCGATCAATACTTTTGTCGACGTCACTGCTTACTATACTCCCTTGCGTACACGTGGTTCACTGCTTACCCACAATGTTCATTCACGAGACGCGCTTGCTGCTACCCTCGGGCTATCGTGGGAAAATAACTCGTTCACAAGGGGGAACTGGCTTGCGGCGTCTGTTGATAAACACCGTGACGTAATAACTCGGTATTGTTTGTAAACAGTTCAGGTGCAGTGATCAGCTGGCGGTCACGCGGTTATCAGCTCAGGTGATGATCAGCTGTTGAGCACGCCGTGTAATTTTTGCAAATGGCGAAAGATCGAAATTTAATTATTTTCGAATGGGATTTTCACGGCACTGAGTGGTAGGAGGAAGTGTTTGGAGAGATTGTCACTATCACTGGATTTTATGTGACACAAATATCCTCGGATAGGGCTTGTTCGGACGTCAGTCAGCAGGCCAAAATGCAGTTCTCTGGAACACAGCTAGGCTCATGGGTTCTTGAAATTCGCTGCCACCATCTGTTAGCATTGAGAGCCTGTTGTTCGGTAGCGTGGGTAACCAGGTAAGTAGAACGACCTTTATTCTTGTGTCCAAACATAAAAACCCTGAAAGAGGAACACAACATAATATTTATACCTCTTTCAATTTGATCACTTCACAACGTACCTAAATATCTTCTCCTATTTACATTCACTTATACCAGTATTCGAATTCTAACTTATTAAATAAATATACTAACCTATCCGGGTTTCTCAACTACTTATTTTTCTGTATTTACTTTTCTTCATCTTCTTCTGCGGATCATTCGGATACTGGTAACTATCACTAACTAAATACACATAGATGGCGGGGCATATTTCAAATAACATAAATGTTTGTTGTTTTACAACACACAGATCAGCTCAGACAAAATTTGTATCGAGCTAGGTAAATAGGCTAGCTAGGTAGCTAAACTCGACCACTGTGGCCTGGTGAAGATAGCTGACATAAGGACAAAGTGTTGATAGAGGTTGATAGTGAATGGAATACATAACAGTTGAGGTATGCAGGGGCGTCACGACTGGGGGGGGGGGGGGGGGAGAGGTCAAAACAGTTGATTTTTTCAGGAAAACAGTCTGTTTTTCCGAAAATCAGTTGATTTTTTGTCAAAACAGTTGTTTTTTCTGAAAATCAGTCGACTTTTTTCAAAACTGTAGTTTTCCTTGAAAACAGTCGTTTTTTCTGCAAAAACAGTCGGTAAAAATTACCAGCCAGTCGGCAAACGCCTTGCCCCCCCCCCCCCCCCCAAACATTTTGGCTAGTAACGCTTCTGGAGGTATACTCATGCTCAAGGGTATGCCTGTACACTTAGCTATCCAAACTCTAAACCACCTTAGTGTTGCGTTTACCCCCGAAACAATATAAATAACATAATAAATTAAGAACATAATCTCAGTGAAAAGTTTTTCAGCTTTTTTTTATGAGAAGAATAAAATCGAATCTTTGGTACGATTTTTTTTTTCTGTTTGAATGTTTGTATTTTACGAAAGTTATGCAAGACGCCGGACGCCGTAACCTGGCAAGGAAAGGATGCAGGATAAACTGAGCAACAAAGAGCAAAAGATTCAAAAGAAAAACAGTTTGTGACTAGAGTTTGTTCTTTATTTTTATTAAATTGCTGTTTCCGCCATGCATGAAGATCTGCTAGGTTTGATTTTCGTCACATCAATTAATCAATCAATATTTTCATTAACCCATGTAAAATGGCACAAGACGTGACCATATGCAGTATCTGAAAAACAATAAAAGAAGGAGTAGAAAGAAAAAATCATACTAGCCTAAAAAACTAAATAACTGAATAAAATATATTCTTCGGCGCCGTTCTGTGGCGACGTTCAAATGAACATACCTCTGCTATACCTAGGTAACTTTCAATTATCTTTGTACACGGACGGTTTATCGTATAACCAACTGGGATACAGCCAACCATGCTGTTGGGGTGGCGTGTGGGGTGTTGGGGGGGGGGCTATTTTAAAACGGGCTAAAAAGGGAAGATTTAAAGCTGTTACTAAATTTTGGGGGGAATTGTTTGAAGTTTGGAGAATAGAAAAATATATCGGTAAATGTCGCGACTGGTCTTTTCTTCTGCCCGTGGGGTATGTGAATGATTTGAACCATTTTATGAGCGACGGTAGGGAGGTGAATGAATTAAGTTGATACGGTACGTCAGCCTTTCTGGCCCTTGTTGGCAAGGGCCCTCTTCAGGCTTAGACCGCTCAAGCTGGAAGTGAACTTTTGATTCGCAGTCCGGTTAGCCCTGAAAGAATATTTATGAATGAACTAGTATACGAGGTTTTTGGTCAAAGAGTGTTTGGGAAATAGTGGATATTTGGGATATTAAGAAGTAGACAATTTGGGGATGTGAGAATGTTTGAGAAATTCCTCCTAAATGGTTTGCACCACCGCGAACTTTTCATCAATAGTCCTTTTTTTCTTTTCTTTTTTCTTTTTTTTTATGTTTACTCAAATCAGTGTTAAAAGTATTTTTTGCCATGGTCTTCGTCTTTTTGTGAACATATTCTGTTCTATTCTGTCCTGTTGCAAACCATGCCACAAGCTCTTTCCTTCTTTTGAACAAGAACTTCACACAGTGTGCTTTTTTTTCTTTTTTTTTTAATGCCGCATAGTATCTTTTCTGTTCTTCCAGTCCAATATGAATTGGCCAGGTGACTACGCTTCCACTTACCCTCGGTGACGCCAACGGTCTTATCAATCTTACATTTTTAAAACGTGATCACGCGTGACCGGCCTATCTATTTAGCGTCACCTACACTTTCCTCTATCTCTACGTTTATTTTTTAATTTCTTATTTTTATTTTTTCCTTCCATTCTTTCTTCTATTTACACTTCCATCCTATCTTTACAACCTTAATAAATCCCTTCCTTTAAATTTTTTCTTTTAAAACTAAAACTTAATTTTCAAATTTAAAAAATATTTATAATTCAACTCTAGCCTACTAATATTAAACCCACCTCCACTCATCTCCATAACATTCTTCACTTACTTTTTCCTTTACTCAAATTTAACTTTAATTTAATTTACCTTTGAGCAGTCAAACTATAATCTAATAACGAAAAATAGGGCAAACCACAAAAAAAATAAAAAAGGCACATCGACATCTCAGGGCAGTGCTTCCACTCCTCCCGATTTCTTGGGAGATCTCCCGAGTTTTTTGAACATCTCCCGACAAAAAGTTCCTCCCGATAATCTCACGATTTTCGTAATCTTGCCAAAATTGCAATAAGGTCACAATTCTTGGATTTCACAGTCCGGTTTGTACCAAAATCTCTTTATTTCAGGGGAGAAACGGCCGAGTTGCGAAATTGTCGCCTGCGGCGCATGGTTGCAACATTATTTGCCTTTGTGCAAAAACATATGTTTTTTCAGAAAAGTAAATTGATTTAAAAAAATAGTTGGACATAAACCTTCTTTGTAAGTATTGAGAGAAGATGGTCGAGTAAAATTCTGGTCACTGCCATTTTATTATGTATCCCAAAAGACGACCGATCATAAATGTTTCCCAAAACTTCGCCTGCGGCACCTTTCATAGTTTTCTTCATTTGTCGGAAGGGCATATTTCGACAGTTTTAGACTGAGAACATTGTAAACTAGAATCTCTTTGGGAAATAGCTGAGTTTTGGAGAAAAAAGCCGAATTAAAAATTTTGCCGGAGGCGGTGGCTTAAACACAGTCTGTGGAAGCTGCTGCCAGAACCTCGCTCTGTTCGGTTTGAAATATTTTTAGAAATCCTCCGGATCTTAGGGTTTGATTGGAACCCAGAATTTGCATGGGAAGCAGTTGTGCGAAATGTGAACTTCAAGAATTTTTCATGGAACTCTCAGTTTATTCTCGTCGTGTGTTCAGAAGTTAGAAATTGCTGCTGGAATGGTGTTAAGTAATACATAGTCTATGCAGTCGCTTCATTTTTGAATTTAAAATGTGAAATAATTGAAATTGTAAGTTTCAAGGATTCGGTAGAATTTCTGGCAGATTTGTGAAATTTTGTTGGCTCCCCCCTCCCAAAAAAGAAAATGAACTTGCGACGCCCCTGATGACAAAGATGTCTGATGGATGCTTTTGACAACTAAGGGCTTAAGGGTCTTTATCAGAAGCCCTGGGAAGGTTGAAGAGTTTATATCGGTTCGACACATTTTAAACTAAATTGCTGGATAAGTCCTCTAATTTCAGTCTGTTGACTGTCCCCAGGGTGGAAACGGTCGGGTTACAAAAGATGTTCAGTTTCCTCACCGACGAAAGTAACCATTTCATAAGCCTACGTAGAAAATTGGAATAATCTCAGTCGAGAAAGCCACGCTGTTTCTCAAATTTGCAATGTTTTGGGGGCCTCAGCTCTTATGGAAACGCAAAGAGAACTTTAACTAGACCTCAAAGAACCGAGGAACCTTTTAAGTGTCCTTTAAATTTAGCGGTGCAAACGGAAAAATCAGCCTTGCTATCAAACCGGTTATATGTGTAGCATTTTGCACCGAAATAAAGTGTGACGAATAAAATGAGTATTTTTACGTGCTAACAAGTTGAATGCAGTTACTCAATGCCTTTTTTTGTAACAAAGCTAACTATAAAATTACTTTTTAAGACATAACCACTGTTTTTAAAACTCGCGAATTTTCCCCTGATTTCTTAAAAATGTCTCCCGATAATCTCCCGATTTTTTCGGAGCGGTTACTGATTTTCAGAAAAAGAAAGTGGAAGCACTGTCTCAGGTTTTCCTTCCGGCATAGGGCACCCCTTCCATCGCAGCCACTATTACAACTCTTTAAACCAACAAAAAAAAAACAAAAAACCTATTTTTCTTTACAAAACCAAACAACCCCCTCCCTACCAAAAATTAAATGAAATTAAAGGTTAGAAAGTTCTACTTTTACAACCTATACTCATAATACTTTACATCACAAAACACAGTTACGTAAAGCAGAACGTTCTAACTATCACAATTTTTTCCTTTTTAAAAACAAAACCACACAACACAACAAAACCCGATTTTGATTGCTCAAAAAAAAAAAAAAAAATAAAAAAAACACAAAAATCATTTTAATCATTTGGTTGCACCTGCCAAAAAAAAAATTCTTTTCACTGTAGTGGCAGTTCACTGAAAAATCCAGCGGAAAAAAAAATGAGGAGCAATCAGTTTTTAAGATAATATTTTAGCTTCTTCTTCACACTGTTTTCCGTCCGATAAAGCGTTTTTCATATCAGAGCTAAAAGTCAAGCAGTGAACTTTTCAGAGGCGTCATTTTGCGAAAACCGGGGGGAGGTAACGTCCTCTGTTCCAGATCATTAGCTCGATATAAAAAGGTCACAGTTTGGTGGAAAAACCTTCTTAAAATCCACTTTTCGCGATTGCCTGTCATAATTTCTGCTCAGATGCCCTGAAATACTTGTCCTGAAATAATTTCGAGAATTAGTCGTATGGAGTTTTACGAAAAAGTAGCATGCAGTAGTAACTGTTGGCACTGCATGCTACTACTAGCAAACTGGATGCTACTACAGCAAGATTTGATGCTTTCGGATACTACTACTTAAGATTAACCCAGTCGGAGGCACGTTAAATCAAAGTATTCCTTACAACTACCATACAACTACACAGTCAAAGAATTTTTCATCAGGTAAGCTATGTTTACAGAAAATTACACACGGCTTCTGCTGTTTCTAGCCTCTTTCCATGTCCCTTGCCTTGGATGACAATCTTGGCAAAATTATCATAACCTGTCTCCGAACGAATAAGCTCTTCCGAAGAAGTGGTCGGGTGCACGATACGTCACGTAAATAGAACAAGCTCTGCAGTTGTGACAATCAGTGTGTTGCTAATAGAGGAGACAGGATACACTTATAAAGTGAAGAATCTCGGGAATCAGAATGGATGGAAATACTACTGAAGTAGAATGAATTACTATCATAAGTAGGCTATAACATGTCTTCAAAGATTCGAAGATTTGTGGTGTTTTGCGCAACTAGCCCCCCCCCCCCCCCCCGCCCCTGACCTCCTGAAATGACGCCTCTGGATTTTCTTCGGTTTGAATTGTGAAGTATACCAGGTTTCAGGAGCCGTCTGCTCTTCGGTTTGCAAAGTAGCACTTTAAGCGACATCTCACCCATCTGGTTATTTCATTCCTTTGCACACTTCAGCGAGTTATTTACGCACATTTCCGGAGTGGAGGAGCACGCGCCGACAAAGCGAGAAATTGATTGACCCATCAATTACGCGTTTCTTGAACACCTTTCCTCAAAGGCGTTCAGTGTCGTCCAGCAGCTCGAGGGACTTTAGACTCTTTCACCACTTTGTAGCCTACATTAGATTACAGGATCCAACCTCACTTTTTTGCAGCATATTTTGAGGTTGTTTTCAACCTCATGTGAGAAACTAACTGGAGCTTTGAATGTACCATAGAATAGAATATTTTTACACAAAAGCCCGAGCGTCATGGCAAAAAATATAGTGTTCAGTGGTTTGAATAAACATACTAACAGCATACAAAAAAACACACAACAAAAACAAAATAAGAACGACTGTTAGGTATGTGTGCGGTTCTTAAACTTAGAACTTGTCCGTTAGTTTTTGGTTATGGCCTGGTTTGACAAATGGAACAGGTGCAACGCATGTTTCAAATAGCACAAGTTTTCATATTTGTTTTAACTTCTTCTTTCGCAGAACGTACATTAAAAATTATAATGAAATGTAACGTTATATTTTAAATACGAATCTTTCAAATGACAAACATCAACTGGTGCATAAGTTTTTCCACAAGACAAGTTAATTAGGTTTTGGCACCGTGGTTCGTTGCCTGGTCTTTTTATTTTCTGCCAGAAGTAGCTGCCAGCCCATCAAACCATCGCAAATATGCCCTATGCCCTAGAGCTTTCAATCACATCTGCAGAGATTCCAGCACCCTCTCCAAACAATAGAAACGATTCACTGCCTCTTTGGCGGGTCCTTCCAATTAGTCTAAACCAACAGAAGAGGCGGGGCTAATCTGTCCAAGACCACACCTACTACCTTCCATATCGCTGGAGAAATTCTCCAGTCTTTAGTATTGAACCATGGACGAACGTAACAGCTGTCGTTATACTTTTAACCCCTATGAACGGCCAGAGTATTATTACTACAAGCCGCAGGTAGCGAAACAGGAACCGATGGATCCGGACACCACCTATTGGCAGTATCCTTACCGCTTTTGTCAAAGATCACCGGTAGATGGTAGTGCTGACACTTGTAGTACAACGACGGATTCGGATGACGAAAACGGGCATGTTCTGGTGCCAAATTCAAATGATGAAAGTCATGGGAAAAGACAGTGTTTGTTATGGGCATGTAAGGCGTGTAAAAGAAAGACGATCACGGTTGATAGAAGGAAAGCAGCGACGATGAGAGAGCGCCGACGGCTACGAAAGGTAGGTCCCTACAAACTATTTATATCGTAAAGCAAGTATCTACACTTGGCAGGTTACATATGAACTCACTTGAATCAAGAACGTAGAATAAAATAACGAAGAGAAACTTGAAAATCTTTGTATCGGTATGATCGTTATAACTTTTCACTGCGCAGACCCCACGTGACATAGTTAATCACGATTCCACAAGTACGTGTATAAGTGGAGCTTTGGTAACAGACTTGTTGAGCATTGGATCGGCCTTACCGAAGATGAGGTTAATTCTGAATTGATCAGTCTTGTGTATAGTAGATAAGACTTTCGACTTCAAGGTTCAAGGTTTAGTTTACACTTCTTTATAAAATCAAAATAAATAGAGGGTCAAGCCGGGGAAACAAGGTCGATTGACGAAAATCCGGTACTATATATAACAAACATATTTTACATATAAATAATCATATAAATAAATGTTAATAATTCCATGACTCACCACCAGACGCGAACCCGTCCCACAAACCCACCGACACTCGGTAAGATCAACCCGAAATCCCACAAAAAAATAAACCAATGCGCAAGCGAGGGTTACCGATGGCCGGCAACTTATATAGACCCCAACCAAAACATATCAACATTGTATACCGACTCTTGTCAGTATGGTTACTCCCAGTTTCTACTTAGAGGCGAAAGCATTTTCTTTTATATTATAGCCTATTAGCATTGTCATGGTAGTCGGCGAAATTAGAAGCAGCACTAAGTACGGCTTTTTCATTGCGGACTAATGTCACGCGGAGTCTACGCAGTGGAAAGTCGTAACTACTATACCAATGCAGGTCGTGTTTAAATATAACTTCAGTATGTTATTTTACTTTTGAGATTCAAGGGAGTACGCATGCAACCTGCCAGGTGTAAGGACGTGCTTTAAAGGACCCGTCGTTATGTTTTGTTTTTTGTGGGGTTTTTTGTGTGTTTGACTCGTTTTCATGTTACAATAATCATTTTGAATGCTTTTCGTTGATTTTGATTTTAATATTTTTTTTTAATGTAAAAAGTAACGGTGAAAATATTACGGTAAATGTTAAGTTATGAATAGAATAGTAAAGCTAATAGAATTTAATGTAGAAATGGAAAGAGCAAGTGCCACACTTGTATCACTGAGTGGAGGAGGATGAAAAAAAAAGACCCGTCTCACCTCGGAAACTAAGAGCGTGTTCCATCCTTCTTACAAGTCTTACAACAATAAGTATTGGTTATTATTTTCGTTCCATCCTTAAAAGTTACTACGCTGACTGTTCCAGCCTTCTCGAGATAGTAACTAATAGTAATTGTTTCCTTACCACGCTCAGGAGCGTAGTAAGCATGATGACTACGATCTCTCTGACGAGATATGCGGGATAAGCGTATGGCGCGATATCTTGCCGAAAGTTGAAGACTTTGTTCCAGACTTGACGCCAGAAGCCAAGAAGTCATCGTAGTTACTACGGTAAGTAGGGTGGAACACGACCTGAATCACTCTTAATTCCCTAATCCTGCCTGCCATTCTTATTCTTACCACCAACCCCTCATTTTACGAGCTTGGCTATTTCCGAGATAGACTCTGCTGCCGATTAGTATTTTCTGGAAGCTCATTGGTAAGAAAGATTGGCTTGTTTCCAATTTATAAAGGCGGTAAAAAGAGAAGAGCGCCAAACTCGGTAGTACCCCTTGAGAAAATTTCAGCGTCTCGGCATTTAGTTAGCGGACAAAAAAGCGACCTATTTTGGCTCCCAATGACCGACTTCACTGTCAGCTTAGGGTTCGTTCCAGCTCCTCTTCGTAGTTACTTCGGAGGAACTACGTGTGACGTCACAAATTTACTACTACCTTGAACGGTCCAAGTTACTACGGGACGAGATAACAACGAGCTCACGTGAGACTTGTTAAGGTAGGATTTACACAATAAAGGGGCTACCTCAAAATACCTTAAATCTCACTTTCGAGCCACAAGACTGTGTTGCCGTCGCCAGTGCGGATGGTCTCCAAGCTGACACTAAAACGAGGACGCATAAACGCCGTCGTTATTAGTTGCGTTTTGTGGATACCCTGAGATCACGGTCTGAAAACGTTTTCACAGTTACCGTGGTATCTGATACCACGGTTATTATAGTTACCGTGGTATCTGACCAGTTACCGTGTGTGTGATATTCAGGTACCACGGCCCCGATCGTAGTAACTGACCATGGTATCTGAATCAACGGTGGTCTTCTCACTTTCATTATCACCAACACAAGAGCCGAGGTTTTTGTCAAAGGCCTTGGACACACGATCAGGGTGCACTGTCACAAGTTTCATAACAGATAACACAAGGATGTGCGGTTTAAACAGATAAATCGTAACAGATAACACTTCAGATGCTATCTATTGTGTTTCAAAATGTTATGCATAATAAGCATTACCATCAAGAAGAACTGAAAAACCGCCAAAAAGAATCTGCTGAGTTCTCCGACATCATGACGATAAGGAATAAAGTAAGAAGATGCTTTTTTGGCTCTTCTTGACAAAGATTGTTACGCATAACATTTCATGCATAACGTTTTCAAGCACAACAGATAACATCCGAAGTGTTATCCCCTACGCATTATCTGCTGAAACCGCGCATCCTCGTGTTGTCTATTATGAAACTTCTGACAGTGTGATCCCGGGCTGGAATTCCTCCCTGATTTTCGGCACCATCATCACATTCATATGGAAAAGGTGAGATTTTTTTCAACTTTATGATAAAAATGAAGAAAATCTGACCGGGAAATACTCATCGTGTCATCGCAATAAAAGTGGTGAGATAGAAGTTTGGCACTTGTTATGTGGGCGGGTGTATAAGAGCTTCGTTAAGGCGAGAATTGGGCAATTATCTTTTGTTGCAGGGCAACCGTAGTATCAGATACCATAGTAACAGCAAAAAAGACAAAATGCAGATCCACTTACAATGGTATCATATCTGCAGTAATACAACTATTGTAACTTCGTGCCTAGTCCAGGGGGTTCTTTGGTCTGAGAAAGCAAATCGTTTAATACCGATAGTTTACAGCGCTTTTATCTGCTAGGTGGGAACAGAGTCGCTACTAGCCAAAAGGTGTTTTTTTGGGGGGGGGGGGGGGTATTTACCGACTATTTTTACTAAAAAAACGACAGTTTTTTCAGAAAAGTTTACTATTTTCTCCTAAGAATCGATCAATTTTTATGAAAGAAAGAAAGAATGTCGTGAAAGAACATTCTTCAGAAAAATCGATCGTTTTGAAGAAAAAACGGCTGTTTTTGAGGAAAAATCGCGGCGCACCGCGCCAACTCCGGTTTGTTTTACCGATTAGCTGACAACACGGGTGAGGAGGGGTCCCCCCTCACCCATACAAGACGGCTCTAGATGAGAATAGGAGGTAATCGTGGAATTTGTCAGACCTTGATGTTATTCCTGCAGGTCAACGAAGCTTTCGAAGTTCTGAAAAGGCGAACATGTTCTAACCCATCCCAACGATTACCCAAAGTGGACATTTTACGAATGGCTATCGAATACATCGAATCACTGGAAGACGTTCTGGAAGGATCGAGAGATTCTTTAGACATGAAGGAACATGGACTGTCCAGAGTGGTAAGTCGTGTTGTACAGTTGTCGAAAGACTACAGTTCTTACTTCGAAAACGCATGTATTGGAAATCCGTTCGTCCAGACTCGTTGCAGCTCAGGTTTACCTCCCGTATTTGATGGCACTATATAGACGAGGCAGCTGACGTATAGCAGGATTGCACGCTGACCGACGAAAACGGAAAAGCACAATAAACAAATTTAACATTGCGGGCATAAGACTTTCAGCTCCAGGAATAAATTGTGGGTTTGGTAGATAGTCCTTCAGCCCAAGCTGACTGCGAATCATATTTGACGGTGCAAAACGGATAAGTCAGCTACATTTTAATAGAGCTATATGTCGGCCCTTCTTGGCAAGGGTCCTCTTCAGGCTCATGCCGCTCAAGCTGAAAACTGAAATTTGCCAAGAAGGGCCGAAATATAGCTCTAATACGTAGCTGACTTATCCGTTTTGCACCGTCAAATATGATCGCGGGTTTCGTACGGAGGGGGGGGGCTCCGGGGAGTATGTCCGGGGGGAGTACTTGAAATTTTTTTCCAAGATTCCATATTGATTTATTACATATCGTTTAGAAAAAAAGGTTAATCGAAACGTGTTTTCGAAGGCTTCTAACTTTTATGCCAAAATGAGGTCTTGCGTCACATTGGTCCCTTTTTCATCTTTGTGTCATAGCCGACGAAAAGGATACCAGACTCGTTTGATTTGTAGCAAAACTCTGAAGTTCCCTAAGACACACTTTTGATTATACTTTGTCTAAAACTGTATTTTTATCAGTCAAGAAAGGGTGGGAAAAACAAATTGAGGTATTCACAAGCTTATTATATTTACCAAACGCCGATGATTCAGTCTCTAAGTTGAAAGTCCTGTACCTCGCCATGTCATATTCTTCGTTTTACCTTTGTGATGATAGTAAATATCAGTTCTGGTCGGGTAGGATGCAGTCTCTCTATTCTGATAATGGTTCGGTCCTTCTTGGCGAGGGTCCTCTTCAGGCTCAAACTGGGATAAAACGAACCTACGAGATTGATCAAGGATCGCATGTTCATTTATTTTACTTGAGCCTGAAGAGGAGCTTTGCCAAGAAGGACAGCAGTATCGCTAGAATAGATACCAGCTGACGTACCCCTTTAGCACCGTCAGATATGATTCGCAGTCAGGATGGAAGGAATGCTTATTCAACCTCCTGGCTTTCCGTTACAGTGTAGCGTGAACTCAAAAGGTTTCACACATAGACGTTATTTCGCGGAAACCTAAGGGGGCAACGTTGTCATCCCTGGCCCCCTGGGCATTTTTTTACGTAAATCTTACCGAAAATACGCAAATGATTAACAACATGTGAACGAAAAGTAAAAAATATAATCACGACCAATGATAACCTAAAATACGCAAGTAATTAACAACATGTGAACGAAAAGTAAAAAATACATTCACGAAAACTGATATTAAAAATCATACAGGGGGCAGCCGCCCACCTGGCTGTTTCCTTATTAACCGTCAAATGTAAAATTGCATTAAGATTTGATTTATTAGATTTCATGTGTCGAGTCCGAAATTATACAAGACCTGATTGTTCGTGAGGTCCGTAGATAAATACTCCTTGAGCCCAAGCTGACTTGGAAACATATACTTAAATAATGCTTATAACGGAGACGTCAGCTACGCTGCTTTGGCAGCGATATTTCGGCACTTCTTTGCAAGGGTCCTCGTCAGGGCCTCGAAGGGCCGAAATATCGCTGCAAAAGCGTCGTATCTGATGTATCCGTTGTATGCATTATTTTTATAGGAAGAAGTCAGCTGAATAGTTGATATCCCAACTTTTCAGCGCATTTTATTTATGTTTTTGTTGTTATAGAAATAATTTTGACCATTTAGTTCTTGATCAACCGTTTTGTTTCTGTTCTTGCTATTAATTTGTTTGATAAAGTATTAGAATTTTAATTACCATTATGACGAACTGTTTTTATGATTGGTTTCTAGCCTTTGTCACTTCAATTTGCGCTTTTTTTGTGGTGAATTGTAGGCTTTATGTAAAACTTTATTTAGATTTTAAATAGGTCAGTATATCTCTTGGTTGACCACTTTAACTATGGTGGCATGCTGAGCAATATTTTTGTTTGTGAATTATTTTTAAGGATCGATAAACTGAGTTGTAATTGTGAATATTCTTCGTTGGGTAGATATTACGTAAAGATGGATTATTATACAAATACTCACTTGAAATATTTTACCGTGCCGACGGTCCGTGTTCAAATCCCGGCTGAGGAGCATTTTCGTCTTTTAGTTCACTACTTCACTAAATGTAGCCTCTTTGGGACCTCACAGAAACCTTTTGTCTTGTTTCAATTTGGCGCCGTTGTTCTTTTACTTCCTCATCCCATTCATGTTCATTACAGACTCCGTTGCTCATTCATAATCATAATGTCACTCGAAGAAAATCTCGTTACGCAAATCTGTCGCATTGCTCTTGATTGAGAAAGTATCACTTTACGCCTTGTCTCTCTATGGGTCTTCTTTTTCCCACGTTTTTATCCCCATCTGGCGGTGAATTATGTGACATTGATCTTGTCCTTGTTCTGAATCATGCCATAAATGCAGACTTACCCCATGTGTATATGGCTCATTGGGTTTTTATATGCATTTCATGGTATTCTTCATAAATAGTCATAATTACCTGACCCAGTTAACATTGCGACACGAATAAATTGTACATGTGTTAGTATTTGACGGTGCAAAACGGATAAGTCAGCTACATAATTCTGCATTTTGGTTTAGGAGCCATCTGTCTCTTCTTCTTCTTTCCAGCTAAGATGGTACTTGTCGGCGGCATGCATGGGCGATTTGTAGTTCCGTACTTAGGTTCCTATCTAGTTCCTACTATAGATGTTCCTTCAGCCCAATCCGTTTTGCACTGTCAAATATGATTCGTAGTCAGCTTGGGCTGAAGGAACATGTGTTAGTATTATTTTGTTTGTTGACTAAATGTTTTAAGCAACCAAATTTGTATTATAATTGTATAGACGATTATGTAAAGTAATGCTGCGTCTTTACATGTGTATTTCTGTTTAAATTCCGATACATTTTATGGTAGCGAAGAATTTTTGGTAAAATAAACTGAACTGAAAAATGGGTTAAAATTTCTGTAAGATGGATTACAGGTTTATCCTTTTTCCAATTTATTATACTTTTAACATTTGTATTTCACGCGGCTGATATTTTGCTATCGGTGAAATTTTTTGGCCGCTAAATATATTTCAGAAGTCAAAATGCAAATCAAGAACAAATGTTTCTTTAAGATCATTTGAAAACTGTTTTCGAGAAAATTTTACCCCAAAAGAGTAATCACATTTTGAGTCTAAGTAATAAACCTGGTTTAGTGCCCCAAAATTTGATCTTTGACGCCCCCCCTCCGCCTTCTCTTTAGGTTTACTAAAATGGCGCCTCTGCAACTTCTCCATTACTCTGTCATTGTTGGTTGGGAGTTCCGACCCCCTTGAAATAATAGATAGATTGTCGACCCCTTCCAGTCCAGGCTCCTGTTGTTTCATCATTAGTATCGTATTCCCTGGAGCTGCGCATGCGCTTCTTTATTATTCGACTGTCGAAGGGAGGTCGACCTTCCGAGTAAATCGATCGGAGGATGACATCGGACTGTATCGGATTTCAGTTTATCAAAACGGATTGTTTGGTTGCCAATCGGCTTCGGGTTTGATTAGAGCACACCGTAGAAGACGCAGAAGGGTTTGATTAGAAAACACCTCGTACTATCATGGTGTTTCTGCTAAGATGTTCTGAGCAGGGGCATCACGACTGGGGGGGGGGGGGGACGGGGGATGCCCCCCCTAATGTTATCGGCCAGTCGGTAAAAAAAAGCGAGTCAGCGCGAAGCTCCGCATTTTTTCGTCAAAACAGTTGATTTTTTTCATGAAAACCGTCGTTTTTTTCTGGAAATCAGTCGATTTTCGTCAGAACAGTCGTTTTTTCTGAAAATCAGTCGATTTTTTTTAAACTATATTTTTTTTCGTGCAAAAAATCGTTTTTTCTACAAAAACAGTCGGTAAAAATGACCAATCAGTTGGTAAATCCCTTGCCCCCCCCCCCCCCCATACGTTTTGGCTAGTAACGCCTCTGGTTCTAAGATAGTAGACTACTTTAAAACTTAGCTATGCTTTACGTCAAAATACAGAAGGCTTCGTGTTTTTTTAGCCTCTTTTCATGTCCCTTGCTTTGGATGACGAACGTTGCAAAATTTGCATAACAGTCTCCTGACCAATAAGCTTCTCAAAAAAATTATCAGGAGCCGAATGCGTCACGTAAAGGGAACATACGTGGCAAGCATAATAATCACTGTAATGTCGAAAGAGAAGATAGGATACACTTGGGAAGTGGAGAATCTCTGGAACGAAATGAATGGAAATACTACTGAAATAAAATGAATTACCACCTTAAGTATGATGTGTCCTTTAAATCCGCCCAGAGAAGCATGCCTCTACTCTGTCCTAAAATGTATTTAAAAAAAAATGTTTTTTCGTACCCTAAAATGTATTTCTTATAGGCTACAGATGGAGAGACGAAGATTTCCAAATTGTGTTACCATAAATATCACTTAGGCTACAAGCGATAAGATTGCAGAATCCCGATGAGGATCTTGCAGAATTTAATTACTTTAATTAACATTATTTTTGACTGATTGAGATTTAAAGTGTAACTGAATGCCTGCACTTTGGTTTATTTCTTAAAAAAACGGCTCCCTCACAAGTCTTCCTGGTCTGCTTTTTCCTTTGAAGATTTGCTCGTACGAACCTATCACAAGGTTTTTCAATCAGAAGATTGACAGCCTGACGAGGACCCTTGCCAAAAAGGGCCGAAATATGCTGATGAAGAATCGTAGCTGATGTACCCGTTGTAAACATTGTTTGAATAAAGGTTTTTCGTTGGGTTTGGTAATGATCGATTGACTGAATGATGTTTAATGTGTAACTGTGTAACCATTAATAAATTTCCTGATAACATGCGCTATCATCAGCCTACTTAGTCTCCATTTGTGCTTGCGAACCTATCACAGGGTTTGTCATCGGCATTTGTCATGATTGTTTGACTGAATCAGGTTTAAAGTTTAACTGTAGGCCCACACCAGCCCATTAGTACAGAATCTTCCTCGATAACCAGTGCCTGCATTGTCTCCATCTTTCTCCCAGAGATTCGCTCCTTAAATTAGCCCAGTCTTTCCCTAGAATATCTTGCTCATTGGCCTACCACTCGTGCGAACCAATCACAGACGGTGCTTGCCAATAAATTTTGCCTGGATGGGCTTGGGAAAATTGCTCGGCCTAAGCAATTAAGCAAACCTTTAGTGCATAAAGACTAAGAATGTGACCTAAAGACATTCAGCTGCATGCAAGCCTCTTGGACAGGCCGTCATGGATTTCCTACTTAATTACCCCTCCTCCCTCGTTTTTTTCTAGCCACATGTTCACGAAGCGGCTCCGAAAAAGGCAAATTTTACGCCCCGTAAACCACGTGAAATTTGATACTTGAATTTTTTTGCCACTTTGAAAACGTGCAACCGAGTCGCGTTAATGGGTTGTCTCCTGGGGCTTAGATGAGAGAGGTTTGACAGCCTGAGGTCAACTGAGGAGGTGACTGGAGCTTAATTGAAAATTGTCGTTTGTCTGGTCTGGCTTCAGGCGCGTTTCTGCCGTTTGAGGTCTTTTTGTTAGCTTATTGCAATGAAATTGGCTTATTGTTCATTTTCCATAATGTGGTGTGAATTTGTCACAGTGAAAGAAAATGCGATAATTAGGAAAGAAAAGAAGAGCAAGGAAAGACTAGAAAACAATTTGACGAACGATTCCATTTCCGCTCTTTAACTGCATTTGTGATTTTTAAGATTAGTGAAAAGATAAAAACATAATTTTTTGTAGTGTATCTAGGCTTCCTTGTCCTTGTCGTAATGTTCTCGTGCTAAAATCCTGTAGTTGTTAACGCCTTAGGCTAGGATTATATTACCTATCTATAAAAATCTTATTATTAATTAAGTGCCATTTTGGCATGCGACTGGAATATCTAGTACTTTGTTTGTCCTAGTGCTGTTTTCATTTCAGTAAAATTCTACCTACCTACCTAATCACGATGTGCGGAGTACAAGCCTACAAGCCCATGCAATCATACAAGCCCATGGCTTTATACAAACGCATGACATAGCGCTCGTCAAGCTTCGAATTTGGATGTTATTTATTTATTTTCAGCGTTATTTATTTTTTTACGTATTAAGACATTTTATTTACTATAGACATCTTCAACTGGATGTGTGATAAAACCCGGCTTTCATAGCACCGACGTTGGGAGCTACATACCCCTCATTGGTAAGTTTTAAGCTAATCGACGAAGATCACCCAGTCATTAACTAGTGATTCTAAGGGAAATTTGGCAAATAAACTCATCGCGATAACAGTAAAATGAAAGCAGGATCCAAGTATAAAACAGTATAAAAATATTCCTTAGACGGGTCATAAATAAATAAAATATGAAAGAAAATGTGCGGCCACCTTCATCAGTTCTGGAGGTTTCTCTATCAGGCTACGAAACATCGGGAGCGTTTTGAGGGTTAAGGGATGATGTAGTCGTTTGATTTTGGTGTTTATGATCATGCTCAATTTGTGTTCTTGTTTATTATATTTTGTTTTTCCATCGCCCATCGGGCTTTTGGGAAAAAATAAAAATTCTGATTCATGAACTCTTCAAGCGTTCCACATTTTTTATGTTGGACAATAAGCGATGCCTAACGCTTAATGTATTTATAAATAAATCCCTTATGATTCAAACTTCCAGACAGTATTCCGAAATTTTTGGGACGCTGAGCATGGTTTTCTTTTTCTTCTGTTTCTTGTTCACTTTGTTATATATTCTACGAGCATAAATTAATAATGGTAGGAAACAATGAAGGAAAAGTACGCCCCCCCCCCCTATAAAGATCTTTACTCGACAGGTCTTAAATAAATACAGGTCTGAAAATTGCACGTTAATTTAATTTAATTTCAAAATAAATGCGGCACAACATTTCATGCGCGAGCAAATTAATTGGCACTTGTCATTAATCTACAACTAAAACATATATACAATTGTCATAAAATAAATCTGGGGCTTATAACAGTTCTGCCGTTTCTGGAATTCATCGAGGGGTTGCACACTTTCGAGCTTAGTGTATAGCAAATGCCCGGTGCCGGCACTGGTTACTACTCGTTAGAACATTAAGATTAACATGTAGATAAATCGCCTAATTTATAACCGGCACCGTTGCCGGCACCGCTTATTTCGGCCGGTGCCAGCCGGTGCCGGGAAAGGGTGTGCAGCAGATGCCGGAGAGTGGGTAACCCCTCGGAATTTATTAAGTATTGAAAATTTATTCAAACAATGTTTACAACGGGTACGTCAGCTACGATTCTTCATCAGCGATATTTCGGCCCTTTTTGGCAAGGGTCCTCGTCAGGCTGTCTCTGGTTCAACTTCGGGGAAGGAAACAAACCTGTAATTTGGGCTCAAAGAATATGTATTGAAAATGTTTGTTTCAACCAAGTTCCCGATGTGTCATACCCTCAGTTCTTACATGTTCACGTTTTGTCACATTTTGTGACATCCTGTCCCGGCCGGGACACATTGAAAACGATTTTCTGACTCAAGAATCGCAACGGTCTTTGAAAACGATGTTTTCTCGGGATGTTGGATACGTTAGGTGTTGATGTTATTCTGGTCATGCGACAGTTCGTAAACAGCGTGATGATGAATATGACGTGTGCCGTCTTACAAAATATCTGTGAACCTGCGGTCTCAAATGAGAAAGTTTCCAGCAACTTTTTTTATTTAATTTGTATCACACAAAGACAGGGTAATTAAAGTTGAACTGAAAAGCCAACTTATTTTTTTATCATCTAATTCGGGGGGGTCGGACGGGGAGGGGGTCGGACGGGGAGGGGGTCCGGAAACATTGTGACATGCACAAAAAACAAACGAATGGGCCGAATGGTTGCAAGTTGGAAAGTACCCTGCTTAGGCGGCCTAGACACTGAATGATTCGGATTCTGCTAAGGGATTTCTTTTATTTTTCCACTATCCGCTCAAGTAGCGACGTTCACGTCCGTCTACTATGAGGTGGAAAATTTGAATCTACAAGACAAAGGAGGCTTTTCAGTGGCCAATGATCATCTTGCGGAAAGCAAGTCACTGTGTGAACACTTATTTTTCGTAAATCATTTTGCCAAGCATGCAACACAGGTACTAGCGCATAGAGGTACCGCAACTCCGACCGGTAATTCCACTATGTGAAAACTGTTTATTCGGGAATGGAGCAAGGAAGTAACGCAGAGTCTTCAAGCCTCTTAAAGTGAAGAAGTGTTGGGTCACTAGATTGTCCTATTTCGGCCCTTTTCGGTTAAACTTTAAATAGAAAAAAAATAAGAAAGAAAGAATAGGCATGGCAATTACACAAATTTTTGTATCTAAACTGAGCATCATATTTGATGGCGCTTAACGAATAAAAATAATTGTTGTTATCATTATTCATTTGATTCCTTCAAACTTGAAGAGTGAATATAAATGTTACACAGCAACACAGAAGTAGTAATAAGTAGTATAGTACCTAGCAGTATAAGTTTGAAAAGCAGTAAAGAGATAATTAAGCTGAAATTTATCGTAGCGATATTTCGGCCTTCCTTGGCAAGGGTCCTCTTCGGGCTCTCAAGCTAGATGAGTAAAACTGCGACCAGAGGACCCGCAGTCTCTAATAATCGGGCAGTTAAGTCTATAAATATTTCTTCAGCCCAAATTGACATGTGATGGCCAGCTAGACGGATAAGCGAGCTGAAATTTCTCCTAGCGATATTTCGGCCCCTCTTGGCAAGGTAAATGTTCCTCGAGCCCAAGCTGACTTTGAGCGATATTCGGCCCTTCTTCTAATTAAGCTGAAATTTATCGTAGCGATATTTCGGCCTTTCTTGGCAAGGGTCCTCTTCAGGCTGTTAAGCTAGAAAAGTAAAACTGCTATCAGAAGACCCGCAGTCTCTAATGATCGGGCAATTCAGTCTATAAATATTTCTTCAGCCCAAATTGACATGTGATGGCCAGCTAGACGGATAAGCGAGCTGAAATTTCTCCTAGCGATATTTCGGCCCCTCTTGGCAAGGTAAATGTTCCTCGAGCCCAAGCTGACTTTGAGCGATATTCGGCCCTTCTTCTAATTAAGCTGAAATTTATCGTAGCGATATTTCGGCCTTTCTTGGCAAGGGTCCTCTTCAGGCTGTTAAGCTAGAAAAGTAAAACTGCGATCAGAAGACCCGCAGTCTCTAATGATCGGGCAATTCAGTCTATAAATATTTCTTCGGCCCAAATTGACATATGATGGCCCGCTAGACGGATATGTAGGCTGAAATTTGTCCTAGTGATATTTCGGCCCTTCTTGACAAGGGTCCTCTTCAAGCTCCAGCTAGAAAGATAAATCTGAGATCAGAGGATCCGCAGTCTCTAGTGATCGGGCAATTCAGTCCATAAATATTTCTTCAGTCCAAGCTAAATGCAAAACACATGTGATGGCCACGCTAAATGAATAAGTGAGCTGAAATTTGTCCTAACGATATTTCGGCCCATCTTGGACTACGATCGCAGTCTCGTTTTCTAACTTGGGCCTGAAAAAGGTTTAAACCAGATTCCGGCCGAACTCCGACAGAGGCGAAAACTTAACAATCATCCCCCTTTAGTCCTAGGCTATTTTGGCCAGATTTCGGCCTTCTATTCAGCTTGATCGGAGGAAATTCAGTCTAAAGTTTTGATTCCGTCCTGCCACCTAAATCATGATAGATAAAGCTTTGAATGAAAAATAATAAAAGACACATAAATTAGAGAATACATAAAGAAGAGATACAAATCATATTAAAGCATAACTTGACCTTTGCGCTAATATCAAACCCTACCCGTCACGTCCCAATGGATTCAGTGTTCATCATGCAAACGGAAAGACTTCCATGAAGGTGTCATACACACTGACAAAGCCGCACATAATGTTTACTTCTTTCTGGTTGTTATTTGCAAGCGTCTAACCCCTTGCTCGCCACTAGATGCAGTTAGACGATGCCGAAATTATTAAATGCTTTCCATACGCATGAGAATTATCAGGGAATAATTAGCAGTTTTGTCTGAGTTTTTAAACATGAATATGCAGTAGTTCATCCTTACGAATATTTTTGGGTGTCTCCTTTAATTTTTGTCTCCGGTTTTGTCGGAAATTCGCCTTATTCCAATCCAGCACTTCAGAGTGGACTAGTTTCGATTGGTCCCCTGTTCCTCACTATCAGCACTTGTCACAGACCTAGTAAAATATATCGACAGGTTGGTGAGTAGAAATCTGCAATTTGCTTCACAGGTTTGCATATGTCTTAGTAGTAGAAATTGGAAGTTGCCCACTACCTTCTTGGTCCGACTTTTTACTATGTCTACATAACTGTTGAATATGAGACAATGGGGGACTAATAGAAACTAGTCCACTTGGAGAGCTGAATTGGAATTGGCTACCATTTATGACAAGAACTTTCGTGCCTTAAATCTAGAATGTTACTAATAGCGACCCACAAGAAGGCTGGTTTGTGTCAAGCCGAAGCTGAATATTGGATTAGGACTGGTACATCTACGCTGAAAAAAAATCTTGCAGTATTTGCCACTGGGATTAATCTTGTCTCTAAAAAGGTAATCTTATCTCTAATTTGGAATAATCTTATCTCAGTAATCCCAGTAGCAGATACTGCAGTTAACTTTAATCCTTACTCGGAGAAACTGTTTACAGTGAAGGTTTTATACGGACTTTAAGGTTGTTTTTGGATCCCAGGAAGTGTAATTCCTAGCATAAGCTCATACTGCTCGAAGGAACTGGAGACTGAGCCGCCACTGTTTGATTGTCTCTTTCACAAGCTTTTATTTGCGACTAAAATAAATAAACGTGACACTAACTGTTTGTGAGCCTATTTCTTCTTTCAGTTGAACAGTTCTTCATTGTGAAACACAACTTTCGGGAGTGGGCCGTTGACAGAGGAAAAGATTACCAGCTGAGTGATCTTTTGAATTTTCGCGGGATTTTATGAGGTTTTCGTTTACATTGCAGGGCACTAGTGACGGAGACGTGTAGTCTAACGTGATGACTAAACTTTTAATTGTTTGTAAAAGTAGGATTTGCAGCGGATTGGGAAAGTTGAAATTTGTCTCAAAGTCAAGCTTATTACAGTGTCAGAACTTTAATAGCATTTAACACGTGGGCGCGCATCGTTAAATTGTGTGAAATTTTATGACGGATGCCGATAATATTTGTGTTATGACACTGTAAGTGTTGTTTCGGTAAATATAACAGCTAAAAGGGTCAGAATGTAAATGTTTTCGGCATTCGTCATAACATTTAACACAAGGATGCGTATTTATATGTTAAACTTGTTTCGAACTTTTGACAATATTGCACCACTGTCTTTAAGGCCCATTCACAACGTGTTTTTAGCTAATACACGGTACCAGACAGTTCCGAAAATCACTCTGAGACCGAGAATTAGCTGGATTTCTGCCGTTCGCAATTGATATTGGTGCCAGTTTCGGGTACCAGCTGGTCTCGCACCCAAGTTGAAATCAGTTCAACTTTTCAGGGTACTAGCCAATCACATTATTTAGGGGGAATATTCAGGAATGTTCCGATTGGCTAATGCTGAACGACGTCAGACCGAATATCAATGACCTGAATTCACTTTCGGTTTTCAAGACAGCAAGAGTGGGTGTGATTTTATCTATTGGGCTTGGTTTAAAACTAGCCAAACGGAATATTCCTCAATATTCCCCAAAATAATCTGATTGGCTAGTACCCTCGGAAGTTGAACTGATTTCAACTTGGGTGCGAGACTAGCTGGTATCCGAAACTGGCCCCAATATCAATTGCGAACGGCAGAAACCCAGCTAATTCTCGGTCTCAGCGATTGCCGGAACTGGCTGGTATCGAGTATTAGCTAACACCCGTTGTGAATGGGCCTTTAGCTTCGGACGTCAGATGTGATCTTTGCGTAATTGGTCAAGGCCCTTCCTTTCTTTTCTTCCTTCGTATACGCTTTCTTGCTCACAAATTATTGTTGTGATTGGTCGTTTAAAACAAACAAAAACACAAGACCATATCTAAGACTTTTTTTTTCTTTCTAACGAAACGCAGTAGCCCACCAGCTACAATTTGTTTTCTCAAACATGCTAAAATATTTCAATCAATCAATGTGTTGCAACACTGGAAGCACTAGGCCACTATGAACAAAATTGGAGACAACAAATACCTTTCTGTCTTCTGAACTGCTTTTTTTTTATTCAGTGTCTGTTTTAGTGTATGTTTGTTTGTTGTTGATATGGTCTTATGGACTGAAATAAAGCAGTAATAATAATAATAATTAATACGTTGTTTCAAACCAATGTTAAAACACTATATGTTTCTGCCATGGCCTTCGGGCTTTCGTGTAAATAGTAAGTAAGTAAGTAATTAATAAGTAAGTAATTTATTTATGACCCGCCATTTTGAAAAGGCGGAGTAAATGAAGAAAATAAACAAAACACATATACACACAGAAAAGACACTGAATTTTTAATCTTCGGTCAGGAAGCAGTGGACGACGTCGTGCGCTGGTTCTATTCTGGTATATTCTATTCTATCAATTATCCGCTAGCCTCGGATCGTAAGACGATTTAAAAACCAATATACATGTAAAACTCTCATCTTCCATTAAGGGAATGAACAAATTTTATAGGGAAAGTTAAGTTAAGTTTTGGTCCTTACTTTTGCTGAATATGTTTCATTTGGTGGGTAGGTGCGTAGGGCTAAAAGATTTGCGAACAGAGATTTTTGGGCATGAAAGGAGGGAGGAAGAGGATTTGGTTAAATGGGGAAACAAAATTTTGGAGACTATCGTCGGTTTGGGTGGTTCTTCAAGCAGGCTATGGAGCATCGGGAGCGTTTTTTTGGAGTAAGAGTTCCTTCCTTTTGGTGTGTAGGTTGAGTTTTTGAGTGTTATTTTGTGTCTATTTTGTTCTCCCGCCATGGCCCCACGGGCTTTTTGGGAATAAATTCATTCATTCGTAAAACAATTTTAAGAGATTACCCAGAAAATAAGGTACAGTAGTGCTTACAATAATCACCCTTGTCGACCAGAAATGGTTTTCCACCTATTTTGCGCCTTTTGCATATCTGTATCCACACGCCTCACCATATCCTCCTACCTGTTGTATCTTCTATATTATTTTATAGCTCCCCTGTGGATTTAGAAGCTTCAGAAATCCCGCCCTTCACCATCGTTTAGTTTTGCACCTAAGAATTTGTAGCGCTTTTTCGGCTGAGTTCGCCAGTGAAGCAGCGCAAACTGCGCTGAAAGCTTCAAGGCTAAAAAATCAAATCATGAGAAGGTTCAAATTGTGTTTTTCATTTTGGAAGTCTTAGTAGACCATCATATCTGTCTTGTTTTTGTTTTTTTTTTACCACGGCGCACACGATATTAAAATGTTTTGCGTGGTACTTCCGATTAAACGAGCGGGAATTCGGGGGAGGATTGACAAGCCCCAACAAATCGTTAGTTTCACTGGGCAAGTGGTATTTCTGAAGTGGTAATGCTGAACGACGTCAAACCGAATATCAATGACCTGAATTCACTTTCGGTTTTCAAGACAGCAAGAGTGGGTGTGATTTTATCTATTGGGCTTGGTTTAAAACTAGCCAAACGGAATATTCCTCAATATTCCCCAAAATAATCTGATTGGCTAGTACCCTCGGAAGTTGAACTGATTTCAACTTGGGTGCGAGACTAGCTGGTATCCGAAACTGGCCCCAATATCAATTGCGAACGGCAGAAACCCAGCTAATTCTCGGTCTCAGCGATTGCCGGAACTGGCTGGTATCGAGTATTAGCTAACACCCGTTGTGAATGGGCCTTTAGCTTCGGACGTCAGATGTGATCTTTGCGTAATTGGTCAAGGCCCTTCCTTTCTTTTCTTCCTTCGTATACGCTTTCTTGCTCACAAATTATTGTTGTGATTGGTCGTTTAAAACAAACAAAAACACAAGACCATATCTAAGACTTTTTTTTTTCTTTCTAACGAAACGCAGTAGCCCACCAGCTACAATTTGTTTTCTCAAACATGCTAAAATATTTCAATCAATCAATGTGTTGCAACACTGGAAGCACTAGGCCACTATGAACAAAATTGGAGACAACAAATACCTTTCTGTCTTCTGAACTGCTTTTTTTTTATTCAGTGTCTGTTTTAGTGTATGTTTGTTTGTTGTTGATATGGTCTTATGGACTGAAATAAAGCAGTAATAATAATAATAATTAATACGTTGTTTCAAACCAATGTTAAAACACTATATGTTTCTGCCATGGCCTTCGGGCTTTCGTGTAAATAGTAAGTAAGTAAGTAATTAATAAGTAAGTAATTTATTTATGACCCGCCATTTTGAAAAGGCGGAGTAAATGAAGAAAATAAACAAAACACATATACACACAGAAAAGACACTGAATTTTTAATCTTCGGTCAGGAAGCAGTGGACGACGTCGTGCGCTGGTTCTATTCTGGTATATTCTATTCTATCAATTATCCGCTAGCCTCGGATCGTAAGACGATTTAAAAACCAATATACATGTAAAACTCTTATCTTCCATTAAGGGAATGAACAAATTTTATAGGGAAAGATAAGTTAAGTTTTGGTCCTTACTTTTGCTGAATATGTTTCATTTGGTGGGTAGGTGCGTAGGGCTAAAAGATTTGCGAACAGAGATTTTTGGGCATGAAAGGAGGGAGGAAGAGGATTTGGTTAAATGGGGAAACAAAATTTTGGAGACTATCGTCGGTTTGGGTGGTTCTTCAAGCAGGCTATGGAGCATCGGGAGCGTTTTTTTGGAGTAAGAGTTCCTTCCTTTTGGTGTGTAGGCTGAGTTTTTGAGTGTTATTTTGTGTCTATTTTGTTCTCCCGCCATGGCCCCACGGGCTTTTTGGGAATAAATTCATTCATTCGTAAAACAATTTTAAGAGATTACCCAGAAAATAAGGTACAGTAGTGCTTACAATAATCACCCTTGTCGACCAGAAATGGTTTTCCACCTATTTTGCGCCTTTTGCATATCTGTATCCACACGCCTCACCATATCCTCCTACCTGTTGTATCTTCTATATTATTTTATAGCTCCCCTGTGGATTTAGAAGCTTCAGAAATCCCGCCCTTCACCATCGTTTAGTTTTGCACCTAAGAATTTGTAGCGCTTTTTCGGCTGAGTTCGCCAGTGAAGCAGCGCAAACTGCGCTGAAAGCTTCAAGGCTAAAAAATCAAATCATGAGAAGGTTCAAATTGTGTTTTTCATTTTGGAAGTCTTAGTAGACCATCATATCTGTCTTGTTTTTGTTTTGTTTTTACCACGGCGCACACGATATTAAAATGTTTTGCGTGGTACTTCCGATTAAACGAGCGGGAATTCGGGGGAGGATTGACAAGCCCCAACAAATCGTTAGTTTCACTGGGCAAGTGGTATTTCTGAACTACTTTATCGTGAAATGGTAATTTCGAGGAAGAGTTGTGCAAAGCTGGTAACGTGCATCCAACATTTAAAGAAGTAAAACCGCCACTTCTTCTTCGGTGTGTCATAGCGGTCCCGGCGGTCTTTAGGTCACCTTTCCCGTGGATGGAACGACTTGTGTTTATTTCCCTAACTCTTCCTTTTAACGACTTGGCGCTGAAAGCCCAACGACTTAATTTCCTAATTTCCATAAATTACGATGTCAACTTTGAAGCGTTCTAGCAATTAGAAACCATGTACCCTGAAAGTCTCCGAGCTAATATTCTTCAGCGTCGAGGGTCGTCCGTGTCCAGATGCAAGGGGTTGGCGACTAGTTAAAGGACACCTCGCACTACGTAGTGTTTGTGCTCCGATGTCCGGAAATAGTTGGTCACATTACAACAAAGTTGTGCTTACAGAAAATTAAGTTTTTAGCCTCTTTTCATGTCCCTTGGCTGGGATGACAATCTTGGCAAAGTTTGCATAACCGGTCTTCGGACCAATAAGCTTCTCGGAAACAGTGATCGGGAGCCTGGTACGTCACGTACAGAGAACACACGTCACAAGCGTGATAATCAGTATAACGGTATCAGATACACTTGAAGTGTAGAATTTCGGGAACGAGCTGGGAGCTGGATTTTCTTCTGGGATCCCATGGCAACCTTTGATCGCGTTGTATTAATCCATGTCTTAGCGCAGGGTTTTATCATTTGACGATACAAATCAGACAATTAATAAAGCGTCATTTGTTGTCTCTGACGCTTGCATCGACGGCATTGCTGTTGCCAATTTTAAATAGCTATAAGCCACAATACAACGGAGTATACAAGTGCAGAATAGGCACGAAGCAAACATTGAACTGGACATGTTGCTAAACATTTGTACGCTTCGGAAACCAACTTATAAAACAATGACACAAAATGTTGACGTGGAAAACAAAAGACTTTGCCTTAACTTATTTTTTGGGGGAATTGTTATCGTAATCATTAACGCATTAAATCTTTCAGGTAGCGACCCCTTGCCTGGAGCGACATCTAGTCTGGATCGGCTGAACTCTATTGTTGAAAATTTGTCGATGGCGAAACAGTCAAATCGCCAGTTGTCTTAGGAAGATCAAGTGATTATTAAACGTTTGTGTTTTTATATGGGGGGGGGGGGATTCTGTTCTGAGGCCTTGCAATTATAGGATAAGTGAACCAGTCTACCATGAACCACTGATTTATTTACACCCTATGCCAAACACTGAATATCCTATGCCAAGCGCTGGATGCCAAAAATCCTATGCCGGTGGTGCCCTGACCTACTCGGAGCAGCCTAAAGTAAAAATTCGGATACAGAAAAATTTCACCTGCGGAGCTTTAATTTGTCCTAAGGCGTATTCTCGCCGTTCCCCGAGGACTCCACTTGAGGAGTCCCCGCGTTTTTGTTTGTCCCGGGGACTCACTCCCCGTATTCTCGCGAGTCCCCACGGACGGGGAATGCTCAGATTATCATCACCATCATCAAAAAGGACTCCCTTTCAAATTCGGTGGGGAATCAATTTTTGCTGTTGTAGGTGCTATGTAAAATTAATTAAAAAGAATCAGAATAAAGAAAACCAAGAATGAAATGGATCTAGACTAATTTTTTCAGCTGCATATTCATTTTTCGAACAAAATCCATTTTAGAAGCATTCCCCATATTCTCGCTGTTTCTGTACGCGGAGTCCGCGTGGAGTGACTCCATCTATTCTCGCCGTTCCCTTCGATTCCCCGAGGAGTCCTCGGGGAACGGCGAGAATACGCCTCTAGCTACAAGCATTTTTTGTTGGTACGATTTCCATTCCCGTTGCAAAACTGGACCTCCCCCCCACCCTCCAAAGGTAAAAGACAAGTGACGCGACGTGAAAACGCGTCGAATTTCTCTTTAGACTTGATCTTGCACATACTATTCACCTTGTACATTACATTATAGCTTCTTGAAGGCAACTCGCTGTATTTCTAGAAAAATTCGGTAAAAAGCAGGCACCGATTCGGTAACTTTTACCAGGTTTTATCCCCCCCCCCTCCCAATAAGAAATACTTGGGACGCCCCTCCTAACTCCACTTTGAAAGAATTCTTATTGGTTGATTTGTTGATTTACTGACATCATCAGTATTTTATTGGGAATGGCAGTTGCCATAGTGTATCCAGACTTAGGCATAGGGTATTCCAACGTTATATATGCCCAGCGTTTGTCATAGGAATATTCAAAAATCAAGGGTTTGAGATAGATTGAAGGGAACTGATTTGTCCCGTGAATGCATCAGGGACTTGTGTTAAGTCTTTTTTTTGCTAATCCGTACCGCATTGAGTCTAGTGTTTTATTGACTGTATAAAGGCACGCTGTGTTACTGATATTTTAGTTGATTTGTCCCGTAAACCATATATTAGGGACTCCTTTTAAAAAGTCTTCTCCATCCGGCGTGGAGTTATATTTATTAAAAAGTGAAGTGCTGGAGAAATCTAATGTGAGCTTCTGCACTGGATAAGTAAACGAAGACTGTTCGAAATTTGGATACAAACAAAATATGCACAAATATGAAAACCCACTGACTCCGCCAAACAAATACGTCCGTTGAGATTTTTTCCGGCGATATTTCGTCCCGTCTTGGTAAGAACAAGAGACTTCGCACTGGACAAATAAACTAAGATAAAAGAAAAAAATAGTAAGATTATAACGCCTGTTCGAAATTAAGTCCGCTGAACGGATACGTCAGCTGGTATTTATTCTATCGATATTTAGGCTCTTCTTGGCAAGGGTCCTCTTCAGGTTAAAGGTAGAATCATGAGATGAGGTTAATCTTTCTATCCGTTTAGGGAAATCAAGTATGATTCGCAGTTAGCTTCTGCTGAAGGAATACGTGAGATGAAAACGTAATGTCTGGATCCCGAACATCACATTTCTTTCAGTCTTCAGTCATGTCTCTACAGCGACCAATTCGATATCCGTCCGTCGTTCCGAAGGACGGTTGAAAAAGCATTTTTTTTTTTAAACGTTGCAAATCTTACATACTCCTTCAGCCCAAGGTGACTACCAACCAAGTATAACAACTGATGCACATGGAAAAGTCAGTTAAGATTTGCACCAGCGATGTTTCGACCATTCTTGGCAAGGGACCTTGTCAGGCTGTGGCTAGAAGAAACGCATCTGCAAATCTTACTCAGCAGAAATTATCTTCAGACTTTACATGCAAAACTTCCCTTCTTCAAATCGCCAAAGACGCTCAGATCGAGTTGAGAGAAGTTAGAATAAACCCATTTATCCATTCAAAAAGGTTCCTGTGATTGATCGTGTAAAAAGTGCCTTTTTCATTCTTGCCTTATTGTATAGCAACTCTTGTGAATGCTTCGGTTCTCAAATAAAACTGTTGTCGTATGCGTCTGTCTACGTTCGTGGCCTTCGGCCGACGGTTGATTCAAGAGAATCACGTGGGGAGGAAGGGGTGAGGGATCAGGCCCTTAAAAGCACAAGTCACAGTTGATACAGTTTCTGTTCGAATATCCAACGTCCACTTTCGGCTTCATCGATGATGATATTTTATTAACGCGCTAGAGACGAAAAGACCAATATCGCAGTACAAAAAAAGAAAAAAAGTTAAACTGAGTCTTATAACGCAATAAATACACAGGATAACAACACACAAACAGGGTTAATCGGGTCTAAAAATTCTTCTTCCCAGATGGAAAGCGGAAAATGGTCAAAGATAGAAATGTGGAGGTCCTGGCAATGGAAGATAGCGTAGCACAAGGGTCAGATGGTAAAAAGTTTGCCGTAAACGCGGAAATTTCTGTATCGACGAGGAAGGTGTAAAAGAAATTTACAATATTTGAAATAAAAAGTCCCGATAGATTTTAAATCTTTTAGTCTCAGCATTCCGGAAAGGTTACAGACATTATGTTATCTGTGAGCAGGGGCGTCGCAACTCGCAAGTGCGTTTTCGTTGGGGGGGGGGGGGGGGGGGCAGAGCCAAAATTTAACCGAATCCTAGAAACTGAGAATTCGAGCCTTAAATTACGGAACAGAAAGGATTAGGTAGGAAGAGTAACATTGCAGCATGAAAGACGACAAGCCAACTATTAGGCGGCGTTTTGGCGAAGCCCACTTGGATAATATATTGCCGGGCACGATTGCAGGAACAGCTTCTATCTATTATAGCCAAGAGAAAATTGAATCGAGCGAAGCCCCTAGGCTAAACATATAACTGATTCTCTTACAAATTCTATCATTTACCGTTCATTAAACACCGAGACTCTAAGAAGTCCCAGAAACTGGATGGAGCGACGTTCCGGCAGCAGCAGCTACTGTAGTCTAGTCAATACTGCCCATAATCACATAAAGAGAGCGCCGCCGGCGAGATTTTTTTAAGTTAGATTTTTCCTGCCAAATTTGACTATTTCCGTCCAGATTCTAGCATTTAATGTTTCGAAACCCCAATCCTAAAACTAAATGACGCGCCCTTCCACAAAATAGAGAATATTACGAAAAGCGCCGCAGGCGGGATTTTCGAAATATCTATGATTAGATGTCCTTTTGGGGATCAAAAATAAAAGTAAGGACTATCGAAGAAATCATAGGTCCGCCCCTTGTCTGCCACCATTGCTTCACTCGACCTCTTCCAAGTTTCGAGATTCGTCGTAACTCCGGAATCATGGCAATTCTACCGAATAAATTACCGCATCCCAGTTATTATACCGAACAAGCTTAGACCGATAGCAGGTTCGGGATTCATATAACAAGTCCTTATACCGAATCGTTTTGGTATCGAAAGAATACCGAACAATATTCGTATTCGGTATAATTTCGTCGAAACTGGAACAAAAGTCGGGATTCGTGGTAACTACCGAATCCTGAAAATTATGCCTAATAAATTACCGAATCCCAGCCATGATACCGAATCGTTTTGAAGAGATAGCTTATTCCGGATTCTGTGTAACTACCGAATCTCCATAAATATACCGAAGCGTTCGGGCATCGAAAAAGTACCAAATAAATTCAGTAAATTCTCTCACCGAATTCGTGATAACTACCGAATACTGGCATACCAAATAGATTTGTACCGATAGCCTCTTTATGATTCTGTATAACTACCGAATCCCCGTAAATATACCGACTAGTTCTGCTATCGAAAAAATACCGAGCAATTTTAGTAGACTTTTGGGCCTACCGGTCGAAAATTTTACCAAATCTCAAAAAAACTAGGGAGTGGCATCAAGACCTATGATGTTTTCCTTGCTTCGCAAACGGGCCACACTCATAGCGTTGCATTGTTGAACCACTTCCTGTTAGAGTACCAAGAGCTTTGGCATTTGAGAGTAACATTTGTTGGGGGTGGGTTGGTATCGCTTGCCCGTATCCTGAAATCTACGAACCCCAAATGTATCGTAGATGTTTTTGGGATCCCAAAACGTAAGTTGAGGGATACCTATGACATCGCAAAAGTTGTCCGTCTGTCCGTCCGTCCGTCCGTCTGTAAGCACGATAACTCTCGAAGGGAATGAGATATTTTGATGAAACTTGTTGTGAGGATTCGTTGGGTCGGCGGACCGGTCGAGTTCGTAAATGGGCTTTGTAGCCCTACATTTAGGGGTGGGGGAGGGGGTTCAAATTAAGGGGCAAACAAAATATTTTGCAACAGCTAATGTGATAGTCGATTATGGGGTAAGAAGACATGCTGAACACGATGGTAGTAGTTCGCCCGGAATCCGGCCAAAACCGGAAAGTTTGTTAAAAGTAAAAGTTTTATTTGAAGTTGATTAGATGTTCGATTTAGAGGTAGGAAGACATGCTGAAGACGATGGTGAAAACCATTTTCTCGACGGACAAGTAGTTCGCCCGGAATCCGGCCAAACCGGAAAGTTTGTTAAAATTAAAAGTTTTATTTGGAGTTGATCAGATGTCCGATTTAGGGCAAGAAGACATGCTGAACTTTTGTGTGAAAACAATTTTCTACCCGGACATGTAGTTCGCCCGGAATCCGGCCAAAACCGGAAAATTGTTAGAAGTTAAAGTTTTATTTCTAGCTGACTAGATAACCGATTTAGGGGTAAGAAGAGACGCTGAATCCGTGTGTGACAATCATATTTTACCCGGACATATAGTTCGACCGGAATCCGGCTGGAGTCGGAAAATTTGTTATAAGTTAAATTTTTATTTGAAGTTGATTAGATGCTCATTATTGGGGAAGAAGATACCCTGAGTTCGTTTTTGAGTTTTCTTTTTTTGCCGGACAAGTAGTTCTAGAGTTCGGCCGAAACCCGGCAAATTGGCAGAAGTGACAGGAACTTTTCGTCAAAACAGATATGGCTTATACGGGTAAACACACATGCTGAATCCATATCTGAACTTGGTTTTCCCAGATGATTAGCTATTTGGCCTTAATCTGTTTCTGAATTTTAATTGTAAGAATTTTCAAGGATTCTAGCGATGACTGGATCTGGCTAAGACAAGACCCAGTTGTCTGGATCAGATATTGAATTTTTGAGATCCCATCGAAAAGTTTGGTCTTGTTAAATATGTGACTAAAGGATTTAGTCTCAAGAATGAAAGTGTAGCTTAGTTTACCTAGCATAGTATTTCTAGAGGTGTTATAGTTTATTTGTGAAGTGTATTAAAACTTGTATGGCCTTATGGCTCAATAAACAACAATATTACGCACACGCAAGAGCAACAAACATTACGCTTTCGGCATTTAAAGCGAGACAAAATAGTAGGTTTAGAAATTTTTAGTAAAGCTAAGATGCGGTCTGCACACATCGAGAAAAAAGAAGAGATTGTATGGCTGTGACTTGAAGAAACGAATCTGTAGTGAAATAAAGAAGGTTTCTAGAACCATGAATATTATATTTTAGGGAGTTAGTAGGGGTGCTTTAGGGGAAAACTATTGCTGAAATTTTATTTGGAAACGGCTGCTGGTTTTGCTACTCGTTATGCTCTACCGTATTATATCTGTTTGATGGATCCTGATAATAAGGCTAGGACACAAAGTGATAATAATCCGACTGGATCGTCGACAAATAGATAATAATCCGATTGGAGCCTTTAACGATATAAATTAAGCTACAACTGAGGGGTTCTTTCTTGGTGGATGCCAGAGTTCCTGGGTATTCTTATGACTCGCAATACAGCAAAAGTATTGCGGCATTGTGTGACAACTACGTCAAGTTGTTTTTGTTTATATATATTACTTGTTGGTCACGTGTCTAGTAACCACTATTCTATCCAATCCTGTTAAGCCGCGACCAAAAAGTCTGGCATAATTTAATAGACCTGGCATATCTGGGGGGGGGGGGGGGGGGGCTTTTATACCTTGACAATTCGAAATTTTCCCAGATTTCGGACGGGCAGAAAATCTTCTATTTTGGTACTGTTTTATGGCCCCTAAATAGGTTGCAAAGGGAGAAATGCAAAGCAATGCGTCGCTTTAAGGTACGGTCAGGGACCCATAAATTTCCTGTAATGACTCGCCATTCAGGGGGCTTGTCAATAACAGATTTCTGATGCGCTCTTGACCGAGCTTCAGATAGTTCGAGAAATAGCCACGGGGATAAAATACCCGACTATCCAGATAGACAAAAGTTTTTGCAGCTGTTGTGCTGACCTAGGAATATTTCTCTGTAATGGAAGAGTATCCTGGATCTTTTGTCCTAGCACCTAGTACCTGGTGGCATGTTGAATAGTCCCAATAAATTTTGTCTATCTGAGCATGAACGCCGATTCGACCCAAGCGGAATTTTTGGAAACTAGGTGAGGCTCGGGCAACATAGCAACATAGAAAATGACAAGCCCCCTGAATGGCAAGTCATTACAGGAAATTTATGGGTCCCTGATACGGTGTAGATAGATAGACAGATGGATATCTTTAATGCATAAAAGCCAACAAGGACCATCGCACCAAAACAAGTAAAGAAAAAATATGTAAAAACAAGAAAACTATGCCAGTATTTAAAACTACAGGGACATACAATTTTCCCTGTGTGCTAACAGAAAACTAACAGAGTAATAAAGTTTTGAGTCTGAGTACTAAATCTGGAATGGGGTCCCAAGATTGACTAAGATTTACTGAAATGGGGCCTCTTGCCTCCTAAGATAGTACCAAGATGGAAGATTTTGTCCCCCCCCCCTCCCCCCCCCCCTGTCGGCGCTCTGGCCGGAACCGACCGACCAACGTCGTAAATTCATTTGAATCTTCCGCTCCGTCGCCGATTTGTAACCGAGCGAAAAGTCAGAGCAATTAATACGGTTTTTAGCGTTAGCGCGGAAATGACAAAATTGCCGCGTCTTCGTGACACGGCTGGAAAAGATTTCCAACAGCTGAAGCGTCAAGACGAGACATACCCACGACTGCGAGGATTAGTAAAAGTTTTGACTAGATTCCAACGGGATTTATTGGAAAGCCCGGAGAGTGCCTAGGACTTGATTGGTTACAGCCGAGGGAAGAACGTTTGAGTTACTGTTGTTTAGGTTTCGGACTATTTGGGAGCTTAAACTCCTAGAAATGTCTGAAGCAATTCGGAGTGATTACCGAGTTTCTCGGTTAACCTTGTTGTTTTGAAACTTTTGGGATCCCAGTGGAAGTGAGGGAAATGATTTACCTTAGGCATCGAAAATTTGTCCGTATTTCATGCATGTATTTCGAAAATTTCAAAATAATGGTTTCGGATTTTGGATTTTAGGAAATCAGAAGACGACTACGAAAATAGATGCTTCTGCTTTACAGCGATTACAGCGTTAGGAAATTTTCAGTCAAACCCCATATGTCTTCTTGTTCAAAACAGGTTAATACGAGTTTCTTCAGAATATATTTTGCATTCAGTCATCCTAGGATTATAGTCAGCTGAAGGTAGAGCGATTTCTAGTCTTGAAAATTAACTGGTGTTTATGTTTTCGTTTCTTCCCCTCAAGAATCGCATGCATTATGCGGATCAGTTGAAATATTTCAACGCATCCGACACTGCGACAAAACGCAAAGTTCTGCGTTGCTTGTCGCACGACTTGTGTCGTTTGTCGCATGACGCAGAATTTCGCGCGAAAACGCAGCAGTGTGAACCAAGGGTAAGATGCGGTCTGCATGCGTCGAGGAAACAGTGGAGGTTGTATCTTTGTTTTTGCCGTGTTCAGAATATGCAGTTATCGAAGCCAGCGCTAGTACACGACCGATTTGGTTTCAATAGGGACGTTCTGTATAGCTAGTGCTGCTGATGTCGCTGCTATCCGAGTGTGTGTCACTTTTTTTCCAAGCTGTGGTGCTACTCCATAGCAGAGCAGCATAAAGCTAGGGAGTAGCGCCAAGACTTGGAATAAGTGACACAAACTCGAACAGCAGCGATACTAATAGTGAACGTCACTACTGAAACTCAATCAGTCTTGCACCAGCGCTGGCCACAATAACTTCATATTCTGAACACAGCAAAAAAAAGATAAACCTCCACTGTTTCCATGATGTCTGCAGATCGCATCTCGGCTTAACTAGAAATTTTTAAACCCGCAAGTTTGTCTCGCTTCAAGTGCCGCAAGCATAAAGGGCAGCGCTATGAGTATGACCCGTTTGCGAAGCATGGAAACCATAGGTCTTGGCACTACTCCGAACATTCTCGTTCCCGAAATTCTACGCTTCATAAGTGTATCCTATCTCGTACTTGAAGTGGTCAACTATCTCGACACTATGTAGCTTAGTGCGAGCTCGAGTTAAGGAACTCAGTTGGAATAAGAGTGGCTATCCCCTTTCCTTATCACCAGAACACGTGTCGATCGCCGAACACATGATACCCATGTTCGTAAATAATTTCCATTCTCCAGACCTTCTGAAAGTCGTTCAGGTCACCAAGCGAAAATCGAATTCAGGATTATCAAAAAACGATTAGGTATCGAGTTTTATAGTTTAGTGGTTGTTGGTTATCTCGAAATCTGTCATTCGTCACGGTTCGGCTTTCCATTGCTGATAAAAAAAATATAAAAAAAACAGAAAGGACCCTTTGGTTTTATGAAACCAGACATTTACGGAGGTTTTATTGGTTTATGGGCGGACAACAACAACCAGTAAATAGCTTTGCCTTTGTGGAAATCTTCTTGGACTAAAGAATAAGGGGCAGAGAAATTGCGCTTTTTTAAATTGTGAAATATCCCAAGGCTTAAGCCGCATTCACATTAACGCGTCGTTGCGATGCGTTGCGTACAGGTTGCGTAGCACCTGCGCGAGAAGCTTTCACGCTGGATGCGTATTTACCTGTTCCTTTCTCAGTTTCTTCCTCTGAATTTTCTTTTCTTTTAACTTTAGTTGCTTTTTTTCATCTTTAGTAGGTTTTTCTCCAGTTTTTCTTCAAAACCTCCATTTTTCACTGACAAACCTGATGTGTACCCGTCGAAGCAAGGCCAGAATAAAAACTTGGTTCTATTCTTGCGTTGCGTTTTCTTCGTCTGCGTAAGCTTTGCGTTGCGTCACCACGTATCTGAGAAATCGGTCCGTTTCTTGTATAAATACGTACGTATTGCTAGAGTACATACGAACAATACGCGTGGATTTCGATTTTTTAACTCGGATTTTACGCAGTGTGTAAACCCACCATAATCTGTGGACTGTTTACACCTAGAGCGACTAGCGTACATATTCTTTAGGTTTTGTCGTGGCAGTCGTGTCGTTATCGTGGGGTCGAAGGGGTTGAGATATGTTGTTCAGACTTCGTATGAGGATTCAGTGGCAAACCACAGGCCAACATGATGACAAGAATAAACACCAAAACCAGAAAATTTGTTAAAAGTAAAAGTTTTAGCTCAAGTTGGTTAGATGTGCCATTTAGGGGTATGAAGACATACTGAATCCGCACCTGACAATAATTTTTTACCCGGACATATAGTTGTAATCCGGCTGGAACCGGTAAATTTGTTATAAGTAAAAGTTTTATCTGAAGTCGATTAGAGGCTCAATATAGGGTAAGGAGATATTCGCTTCTAAGCTTTAGTTTTGCCGGACAACTAGTTCGACCGGAATCCGGCCGAAACCAGAAATTTAGCAGAAGTAAGGTAGGAAGTTTTGGTCCATTTCGTCAAAGTGGATGTAACGTATACGCGGTACAGGGGTAAATACACATGCTGAATTCATATCTGAATTGATTTTCTCAGATCATTAGCCATTAGCCAAATGTTCAAGGAGTCTGGCGAAGACCGGATATCTACACGATCAAATTGTCTGGATCAAATATTGAATTTCTGGTATCCCGTCGAAACCTTTGCTCTTGTTAACCATGGCGTGTTCAGTTTTCAAAAAAAATTTTGTCCAGCCGCCGCGTCGGATAGCAGGAAGGCTGGATAGAGTCAACAACCGCTAACAAGGGAATCGCTAATTTCATGTGGCAAGCCATTTCGAAATGAAAAGATCATGTATATTAAGAGTTGTGCTTTTATATTTGCTTTCAAGTTTTTATGGCACTTGCAGCCTCTGGCTCAAGTGCCATATACCGATCACAATTCCGTCTGTCGGTCTGTCGGTCTGTCGGTCTGTCGGTCTGTCGGTCGGTCCGAGTTTTTTTGTCCCACATATCCGAGTTAGGGTACTTCCAGATGTGCTAGGACAATGAAACTTGGCAGGCATATCAGGGACCCGACCAAACTAACCTGGAAATAATCAGTTTCCCGATCCGACCATGTGGGGGGGAGTGCGGGGCGCTGGAAACTTGCAAATTTAGGGCATTTTGTCACTTTTTTCTGAGTTAGGGTACTTCTAGATGAGCTAGGACAATGAAACTTGGCAGGAATATCAGGGACCCGACCAAACGAACCTGGGAATAATCAGTTTCCCGATCCGACCATATGCGGGGGAGTGGGGGCGCTCGAAACTTGAAAATTTAGGGCATTTTGTCACACTTTTCCGAGTTAGGGTACTTCCAGATGAGCTAGGACAATGAAACTTGGCAGGAATATCAGGGACCTGACCAAAGTAACCTGGAAATAATAAGTTTCCCGATCCGACCATATGCGGGGGAGTTGGGGCGCTGGAAACTTGAAAATTTAGGGCATTTTGTCACACTTTTTCGAGTGAGGGTACTTCCAGATGAGCTAGGACAATGAAACTTGGCAGGAATATCACGGACCCGACCAAACTAACCTGGAAATAATCAGTTTCCCGATCCGACCATATGGGGGGGAGTGCGGGGCGCTGGAAACTTGAAAATTTAGGGCATTTTGTCACACTTTTTCGAGTTAGGGTACTTCCAGTTGTGCTAGGACCATGAAACTTGGCAGGCATATCAGAGACCCGACCAAACAAAATTAGGAATAATCAGTTTTCTGATCCGACCATTTTTTTTGGGGGGGGGGGGGGGGGGAGGGCAGGGGAATCCGGGAAACTGAGAAGTGTGTAACTTTTGAACGGATGATCGGATTGTAATGAAACTTCATAACTGAAGAGAATATATATCTGTAATGTCCCGTTTAAAGTCTTGACCGGATTCGGTAGCCAGGGGGGAGTTGGGGGGGGGGGGCCGGAAATTTCAAGAAACGGTTAGAATGGAGGGATCGGAGTGAAACTTGCTGGGAAGAACAAGCATCTGCTCTAGATAAGTCCTTTAGACCATTGTACTGGATCCGGACACTTATGGGGGGGGGGGCCGGAATTCCGGTGATGGTGGTTTTTTGGATTTTCACGATGAAACTTGGCAGGCATATCAGGGACCCAATCAAACTGACTTCAAAATAAAAATATTGTCGATCAGATAATGGTGGGGGAGTGGAGGGAGGGGAATCCGCAGGGGAATCCGGGAAATTGAGAAGTGTGTAACTTTCGAACGGACGATCGGATTGTAATGAAACTTCATAACTGAACAGAATATATATCTGTAATGTCCCGTTTAAAGTCTTGACCGGATTCGGTAGCCAGGGGGGAGTTGGGGGGGGGGGGAGACCGGAAATTTCAAGAAACGGTTAGAATGGAGGGATCGGAGTGAAACTTGCTGGGAAGAACAAGCATCTGCTCTAGATAAGTCTTTTAGGCCATTGTACTTGATCCGGACACTTATGGGGGGGGGGGGGGTCCCGGAATTTCGGTGATGGTGGTTTTGGGGATTTTCACGATGAAACTTGGCAGGCATATCAGGGACCCAATCAAACTGACTTAAAAATAAAAATTTTGTCGATCAGATAATGGTGGGGGGAGTGGAGGGAGGGGAATCCGAAATTTTCAGTCATGCGTAATTTTGGAATGGGTGATCGGATTCGAGTGAAATATAAGAATTCAACAGAGGACATTTCTCCGATGATTTTTTTCATATCCGGACCGGATCCGGCAACTATTGGGGGGGGGGGGAAATACGTGCCCCGTTTAGAATGGAGGGATGGGGATGGAACTTTGTGGGAAGAACAAACAGATGCTCTAGGTAAGTCATTTGCTGAATCGGATTGGCTACGTGCACCGCGGGGGAGCTGGGTGGGGTTGGGGGGGGGGGGATTGGACCGGAAATCTCGAGAAACGGTTAGAATGATGGTATCGGAGTGAAACTTGCTGGGAAGAACAAACATCTGGTCCATATAAATCTTTTACATAATTTGACTGGATCCGGACACTTGAGGGGGGGGGGGGGGAGGAGGGGTATCCCGGAATTCCGTTTTTGGGGGATTTTCACGACGAAACTTGGAAGGCATCTCAGGGACCCGGTCAAACTGACTTGGAATAAAAAAAAAATCCTCGATATGATAATCTTGGGGGGGGGGGAGTTGAGGGAGGGGAATCCGGAATATTGAGTCATGCGTAGCTTTGGAACGGGTGATCGGATTCGAGTGAAATTTAATAATTAAACAGAGGACATTTTTCTCTTGTGACCTTTTTCATTTCCGGACCGAATCCGGCAATTATGGGGGGAGGGCGGAAAATACTTGACCCGCTTAGACTTGTGTTATCTGGATCGAACTTCGTGGGAATGACAAACAGATGCTCTGGATTAATCATTTAGAGAACAGGATTGGCTCCGGTTATTGTGGGTGGAGTTGGAGGAGGGGGAGGGGGGTCTGGGATTCCGGTGATCGCGCGTTAAGGTACTTCCAGATGTGCTAGGACGATGAAACTTCGCTGGAATATTGGAGACTCAACAACATTTGCTTAGAAATTGCTACTTCCCAAATCCGATTATTCCTTAAAGTACCAATCTTGACCGCAAAGTAAAAAAAATACTTTTAAGCAATATATGCATTTTCGTGATGCCCATCAGCCCATTAGCAGTTTTGCCTCAAGGGTTTTGCTTACAAATGAAGTTCCAGCTCCCTTATAGCGCGCATCTCAACCGCAAAGTCGAAACTTACTCTTGATCAATCAAATCATCTTGACACATGCAAGTGCCATATGAGCTTACAGCTCTTGTTTGTAGATTCGACTTATTTTCCGTTGCAGAAGTAGCCCGAAATCTGGAGCTTGTGTTCTTTTTTTTTCTTGGGCCTAAGCCAAAATATCGCGAAAATATTTGTCTGACTAATTTGAAATTATTTACATCACTAATATTTATTTATTTATTCATTGAACTAAGGGCCAACTAGGGCCACTCGCAAACATACAAAAAAACAACAACAACGAATACATCAAGTAAATAATTTGTTTTTAAGTCTTTTTTCTAAATTCAATTTGTTTTCTATCTTGGATATACCTTCAAAATATGAAACTTTCTTTCAATGCTTTAGTTTTAAATCCCTGATATTTCCGGCTATTCGACTTGGTGATTTTGTTTTAAAGAGAGTGCACAAAGTGAAGTACTTAGGTTATTTTTTAGATGATGACCTGTATGACGATTCAGCAGTTTCGAGTCAGTATCAGGGTCTTTGCGCGCGTGCGAACCACTTAATTCGTAATTTTAAATTTTGTACTGTGTCGGTTAGAATTCTTTTATTTAAGACGTATTGCACACAACTATACTGTCTCCCACTTTTTGATAACTATCTTGAGACGACGATGCGTAAACTAAAAGTTTGTTTTAACAATGCATTCCGTCATCTCCTTTCATATAATCGACGTTACTCTGCTAGTCAAATGTTTTTAGAAAATGAAACTGAATCTTTTGATGTTATGAGGCGGAAAGCGATAGTTAGTTTTGTTGCAAGGTTAGAAGTTTCCGATAATCCACTTTTAAAGGCAATTCGTGAGAATGCAGAATGCCGTTCTGGACATTTTTACCGACTTCGACTGTGCTATTGCCCCGAGCCACCGAATTGTTAAAATGATTGTATATATTTAGTAAGAAAATTCATGTGTTAGTGTAATCTTATTATGTGATATGTAATATCACGAATTAAATAAATTGATTGATTGATTGATTGAGTTGTAAATTTCATTGCGGCCTAAGCCAAGGTTCGGCTAAAAATATGTGTCTGACGACTTTGCCATTTATCCAAGGCTCACATAACTAACATTTGTTTTCAAATCTTTTTTGTTCCATCGCGAACTTAAGCTAAAACAAGAGCTGTAAGCTCATATGGCACTTGCATGTGTCAAGAGGATTTGATTGATCAAAAGTAAGTTTCGACTTTGCGGTTGAGATGCGCGCTCTAAGGGAGCTGGAACTTCATTTGTAAGCAAAACCCTTGAGGCAAAACTGCTAATGGGCTGATGGGCATCATGAAAATGCATATATTGCTTAAAAGTATTTTTTTTACTTTGCGGTCAAGATTGTTACTTTAAGGAATAATCGGATTTGGGAAGTAGCAATTTCTAAGCAAATGTTGTTGAGTCTCCAATATTCCAGCGAAGTTTCATCGTCCTAGCACATCTGGAAGTACCTTAACGCGCGATCACCGGAATCCCAGACCCCCCCCCCCCCCTCCTCCAACTCCACCCACAATAACCGGAGCCAATCCTGTTCTGTAAATGATTAATCCAGAGCATCTGTTTGTCATTCCCACGAAGTTCGATCCAGATCACACCAGTCTAAGCGGGTCAAGAATTTTCCGCCCTCCCCCCGATAATTGCCGGATTCGGTCCGGAAATGAAAAAGGTCACAAGAGAAAAATGTCCTCTGTTTAATTATTAGATTTCACTCGAATCCGATCACCCGTTCCAAAGTTACGCATGACTCAATATTCCGGATTCCCCTCCCTCAACTCCCCCCCCCAAGATTATCATACGAGGATTTTTTTTTTATTCCAAGTCAGTTTGACCGGGTCCCTGATATGCCTTCCAAGTTTCGTCGTGAAAATCCCCCAAAACGGAATTCCGGGATACCCCTCCTCCCCCCCCCCTCAAGTGTCCGGATCCAGTCAAATTATGTAAAAGATTTACATGGACCAGATGTATGTTCTTCCCAGCAAGTTTCACTCCGATACCATCATTCTAACCGTTTCTCGAGATTTCCGGTCCACCCCCCCCCCCCCCCCCCCAACCCACCCAGCTCCCCCGCGGTGCACGTAGCCAATCCGATTCAGCAAATGACTTACCTAGAGCATCTGTTTGTTCTTCCCACAAAGTTCCATCCCGATCCCTCCATTCTAAACGGGGCACGTATTCCCCCCCCCCCCCCCAATAGTTGCCGTATCCGGTTCGGATATGAAAAAAATCATCGGAGAAATGTCCTCTGTTGAATTCTTAAATTTCACTCGAATCTGATCACCCATTCCAAAATTATGCATGACTGAAAATTTCGGATTCCCTTCCCTCCACTCCCCCCACCATTATCTGATCGACAAAATTTTTATTTTGAAGTCAGTTTGATTGGGTCCCTGATATGCCTGCCAAGTTTCATCGTGAAAATCCCCAAAACCACCATCACCGGAATTCCGGGACCCCCCCCCCCCCCATAAGTGTCCGGATCAAGTACAGTGGTCTAAAGGACTTATCTAGAGCAGATGGTTGTTCTTCCCAGCAAGTTTCACTCCGATCCCTCCATTCTAACCGTTTCTTGAAATTTCCGGTCTCCCCCCCCCCCCCAACTCCCCCCTGGCTACCGAATCCGGTCAAGACTTTAAACGGGACATTACAGATATATATTCTGTTCAGTTATGAAGTTTCATTACAATCCGATCATCCGTTCGAAAGTTACACACTTCTCAATTTCCCGGATTCCCCTGCGGATTCCCCTCCCTCCACTCCCCCACCGTTATCTGATCGACAATATTTTTATTTTGAAGTCAGTTTGATTGGGTCCCTGATATGCCTGCCAAGTTTCATCGTGAAAATCCCCAAAACCACCATCACCGGAATTCCGGGACCCCCCCCCCCCATAAGTGTCCGGATCAAGTACAGTGGTCTAAAGGACTTATCTAGAGCAGATGGTTGTTCTTCCCAGCAAGTTTCACTCCGATCCCTCCATTCTAACCGTTTCTTGAAATTTCCGGTCTCCCCCCCCCCCCAACTCCCCCCTGGCTACCGAATCCGGTCAAGACTTTAAACGGGACATTACAGATATATATTCTGTTCAGTTATGAAGTTTCATTACAATCCGATCATCCGTTCGAAAGTTACACACTTCTCAATTTCCCGGATTCCCCTGCCCTCCACCCCCCCCCCCCAAAATGGTCGGATCAGAAAACTGATTATTCCTAATTTTGTTTGGTCGGGTCTCTGATATGCCTGCCAAGTTTCATGGTCCTAGCACAACTGGAAGTACCCTAACTCGAAAAAGTGTGACAAAATGCCCTAAATTTTCAAGTTTCCAGCGCCCCGCACTCCCCCCCCATATGGTCGGATCGGGAAACTGATTATTTCCAGGTTAGTTTGGTCGGGTCCGTCATATTCCTGCCAACTTTCATTGTCCTAGCTCATCTGGAAGTACCCTCACTCGAAAAAGTGTGACAAAATGCCCTAAATTTTCAAGTTTCCAGCGCCCCAACTCCCCCGCATATGGTCGGATCGGGAAACTTATTATTTCCAGGTTACTTTGGTCAGGTCCCTGATATTCCTGCCAAGTTTCATTGTCCTAGCTCATCTGGAAGTACCCTAACTTGAAAAAGTGTGACAAAATGCCCTAAATTTTCAAGTTTCGAGCGCCCCCACTCCCCCGCATATGGTCGGATCGGGAAACTGATTATTTCCAGGTTCGTTTGGTCGGGTCCCTGATATTCCTGCCAAGTTTCATTGTCCTAGCTCATCTAGAAGTACCCTAACTCAGAAAAAAGTGACAAAATGCCCTAAATTTTCAAGTTTCCAGCACCCCGCACTCCCCCCCATATGGTCGGATCGGGAAACTGATTATTTCCAGGTTAGTTTGGTCGGGTCCCTGATATGCCTGCCAAGTTTCATTGTCCTAGCACATCTGGAAGTACCCTAACTCGGATATGTGGGACAAAAAACTCGGACCGACCGACAGACCGACAGACCGACAGACGGAATTGTGATCGGTATATGGCACTTGAGCCAGAGGCAGCAAGTGCCATAAATATGAAACTTTTACTGCTATCTTAGCCAAGATTCTGCCGAAAGATCTGACATTGTTCCAAGCCTATCATGACCAAGAAATGTTTTCAGGTCTTTTTGTGTAAATTCGACTTATTTTCCGTCGCGGATGTCCGGATAGTCGCGACGGACCGCTAGAAAGGACTTGCCAGACCGTCGTGTTTGTTCTAAGGAAAAGGATATGTCTCTCATAATTAACCTATCTTTACGGCCCCCAAGAGGGACTTAAATTCGTCGGTGTTCCGAACAGCGCGCCGGAAATTTTCTCGCAGGGTTTGTTGACAAAACTGTCCATGAATATTACTGCTGGGACTTCCACGGACGACCGTTGGGGGACATTTAACAGGTCTCAGAAGTGCCTGTGTTTCGTCATTTCCGATTGATTCTGAGGTAGCATTTCTATGAGCATTTCAACAGGCCAGGACTAGCCCCTTTGGTTTCACAGCTTCTTCAGCATGATTCATTTACTGAAATAAAATGCTGTTTCTGCTTGAAATCAGCTTGAATCTCTACTCGAGTTTTTTCCCAAAAGAGATTACATGCCTCTCAGCCAAGTCCTCTGTCCTTTCTGCTGATTTGACGGACCACTTCTGGAACACTGTAAAAAGTTTCTCCGAGTAAGGATTAAAGTTAATTGCAGTATTTGCTACAGGGATTAATTTTATCTCGACTGTGATAAGATGAATCCGAATTAGAGATAATCTTATCTCGGTTCAGACAAGATTAATCCCAGTAGCAAATACTGCAAGATTTTTTTTTACAGTGTAGACATAAGTCTGGTGCCTGAGAAAACTGTTCAGCTCACCTCAGAGCTGATTTTCTTCCCAGGCCTGGGTAGACAGGAGAGGACAAAAATTTGTTCAAAGAACGGTAACAAGAGCAGTGAGCAGTAAGCCCTTAGTGCGCTGGCCTTTGTAAAGTAGGTAAAAAAATCGACTTTCCTTTCCTTACACCAAGGCCGTGTCCAGGGGGTTGAACCCCCCCCCCCCGAAACATACAAAAATAGTAATTTTTATAGGCTTTTCCCTCTGATCTATGTCTTTTTTGTACTTTTTGTCCGACCCGCAGGCACCCCCCCCCCTCGAAAAAAAATTCCGGGATACGGGCCTGCCTTATACCTTTAACATTTCCTTCCGCCAAAGCATCACATATTGTGAAAGTACGAATACATTCACGTCCTTCTGTTATTAATTACGGGTTCTCTTACCTCCGTGCTCATCGCTTGTCACTCATTTCGTACGATTAAATGACACTGGGATTCTTAAATCCCCTCTATGAGCAGTAAAATCATCTCTGAATAATTAGCAAGGGCATATTCAAAGGCAGACACGTCATCGTCCCAATCGAGCAGCAAAAACAGTAGCCGTTTATTAAATTAAATTAAATCTCAGCACTATTTTTTCTTTTCTTAGAGTTCTGTTTAAAAGGAATTTCCCCCGAATATGATATTTGTAGTCGGTAGAAGCTTCTGTTAATTTATTGCAGGTTCGCTCCTTCCCAAAATTTGTCCCTGAAGTTTCGACAGCCTGACGAGGACCCGTGTCTAGAGGGCCGAAATATTGCTATCAAAGCATCGTAGCTGACATATCCGTTTTATTCATTGTTTGGATATTTGTTTCCCAGTCAGCTTGGGCTCAAGGAGTATTTATCCAAACGGTGCTTCGCGGATAAATACTCCGTGAGCCCAAGCTGACTGGGAAACATACGCGAAACATGGATAAACAGGGGAACCTGCAATCAGATTCCTGATTGCAGGTCCAATCCTTCCAGTCAGCCACAGCCTTACGAGGACCCTTGCCAAAAAGGGCCGAAATATCGCTGACAAACATCATAGCTGACCTTTCGTCTTTAGCCATTGTTTTATGTCAGACCAAAAGTTTTGCAAGCATCAGTAGACAAAGCTCGGGTAGCCCCCACCACGAATAGAATCTAAATATGAAGCAAACTCAACCGTGTCTCTTAGCACTTAATTCTGAGCTCCAACCAGGCTGTGACACTTTTTTTCTACCCCTCGCTGACAACCCACTTTCGAACACCGAATTTATCACTTGTTCCGGGTCTGCCCTTCTTCCAAAGCAATGTAACAGAAGAACCTGGTGCCACTTTTTCCAGATCCAGGATTTCGGAGATTTTCCAGATCTGGTGAAGACATTTGAGGCAATTAAATATATCAGGCTTAGAACCGTCCCGAGTGTCACCACATCCGAGTAGAGGAATCCGATTGCGGACGTCCCGGGGATTACAGGAACCCCCAACGGGTGGGATAATTACCTTGGGGTTGGCTTTTCGGTCTAATCGCGGGAGTGGAAAAAAGGCTGGTGTTAGCCTTCTCATCTAACAGGATCGCGTATGGTGAAACGGGTTCGCATTCAGAACAGGAGAATTAGAGAATATTCATACTGTTCGCATGTTTTGAATCAAACATCTTTCAGGTCAATGCTCGCATTGCCGTACACTGCTGCTTCTTTGCGTGAAATTCTGCGTTTTGCGCCACGTAAAAGAAAATGTGCGAAAATCAACACACAACATTGAGTTTTGTCGCGGTGTCAGATGCGTCGCATAATTTGAACTCGCCTGACAAAAAACATGCAATTTTTGAAGGAAAAAAAAATCGTTGATTTTCAAAGACAAGTTGCACTGCCTGTTTACGAAAAAAAATTATTGTAATCCTTGGATGGTCGAACTCTGATATCTTCGGAGTTCTTCATCCAATCTGATTTGGACTAGATGACGAAGACATGTGAAGTTTGACTACAGTCCGCAAGTAGTGAGTTTAGGGTCTTCAGAAGTCATCTTACCGGGGATCTTTGTCCGTGCAGAATCACCTTGACAGGAAATCCCAGTTTAGTGTTGCGTCAGCGTTGCGAGCTTTTGTTCGATTCTCACGTGGGTCAGAAACCCAAAAAAAAATCGTGTCGTATTACAGATATTGATGGTGTAAAATAGGGGTTACGCTAATGACAAGTTACACAGAATCTGGATCAATCTGAACTGTGCTGTTTTTTTTTGTGATCGAGTCTTAAAACCAATTATATACGATTATTTTAGCTTAGTTCGAACAAATTACACAAATTTCCATGTGCTCAAATATTGATAATATAACTACTCCTTCGACTAAAACTGACTGCGAATCATAGTTGATGGTACGAAAAGGACACGTCAGCTTAGCTTTCCATCTCAGCTAACTTACCCGTTTAGCACAATGAATATAGAGCGTTAAATATTATAGTTACTATTTTTGTTCAAACCTCTTGAAATTGCTACCACGCTGACCGTTCCAACCTTCTCGAAATAGTAACTGATAGTTACTTACTATTTACTTACCAAACTCGGAGCGTAGTAAAATAGAAAAATGCGTAGTAACTACGGTAAGTAGGGTGGAACACGGTCATGATATTTTTTCTAATTTTTGAAGCTAGTTTAGAATGTCAACGTTCTCTATTTGTGTGGGTACCCCATCAAAACCTTGTGGCCTAACGACGCGGATTTTTTCCTCTTGCGATGCCGGATTCGCCTGCTGACCGCACATTCGCCTTCTGTGTGTACCTTTTTCAAGAAATATCTTAATACACTTTGAAAAAACCAATCAGATGGGCACGTGTCATATAACGGAAGTGAACAAATCGAAATAACTACTGCCATCTAGGAAGTGAAAACGCGCTTGACCAAACTCTTCTATTCGTTTCATCTTCTACTCTGTGGAAAACCAGGTAGTGCGCTAAATTTAAATTTAATCTTAAGCATGAGTGCGAAGTTTGTTTCCCAGAAAGTCTCTAAAATCAGATGGAAACCACAGACAAGATCTTTCCTTGAGAATGACAGCTTCATTTCAGGCTCTTCAGATGAAAAGGTAAAACAGACCTGTTTATATTTATATTATGAGGGCCAGGGGCATCGCAAGTGCATTTTCGGTGGGGGCAGGGTGGGGGGTGCAGAGCCAAAATTTTACCGAATCTTTCAAAAATTTTACCAAAACCTAGAACTAAGAATTTGAGCTCAAAACTATGGAACAGACACGATCAGACACGATTACGTAGGGAGACTAAAAGTAAAGGGTAGCATGAAAGACGATAAGCCAACTGTTTGGCGCCGTTTTTGCAAGCCCACATGGAGAATATATTGCCAGGCATGATTGCAGTAACAGGTTCTATCTATGATAGCCAACAGAAAATGAAGTCGAGCACCGCAGGCGAAAATTTTAGAAATCCGTTATTTTTCTGCAGGCTAAAATTTAACTGCTTCTCTTACAAATTCTATCATTTACTGTTGATTAAATACCGAGACTCCAAGAAGTTTCCAAACCCAGATGGAGAGAAGGAACCCAAAATAACAGTAAGGACTATCGATGATATCATAGATCATCCCTTTTGTCTGCGACCAGTGGTTCACTCGACCTCTTCTGAGTTTCAAGGTTTGTGGTAACTTTCTATGAATAAATTACCGAATCCCAGTTATTATACTGGATAAGTTTAGATCGATAGGATGTTCGGGATTCTGTATAACTACCGTATCCCGGTTATTGTTCCGAATTATTTTGGTATAGAAAGACTAGCGAACAATATTCATATTCGGTATACTTTCGTCAAAACTGGAACAAAGTTAGGATTCGTGGTTAACTTTCTAATCCCGGAAATTATACTGAATAAATTACTGAACCCCAATCATGATAGCGAATAGTTTTGAACCAATAGCTTATTTGGGATTCTGTGTAACTTACGGAATCTCCATAAATATACCGAATAAATCCGGCATCGAAAAATTACCAAATGATTTCAGTAAATTCTCTCACCAAATTTGTGAAAACTACTGAATACTGGCAATTATACCGAATCCCGATCATAATACCAAAGAGATTTGTACAGATAGCCTATTTAGGACTCTGCTTAACTACCGAATCCCTGTAAATATGTCAAACCAGTTCTGCGATCGAAAACACAGTTTTAGTAAAATTTTGGGCTCCCCCAAAGTTTTGGGCCTCCCAAAATTTTACCGAATCTTAAAAAGGTAGGGGGGTGCTGCCCCCCCCCCCCCTTGCGACGCCACTGATGAGGTCAGCCCCTGCTCTGTCAGTGCTCTGTTAGTGCAGTGTTAGTGTTGATAATGATGGCTATTTGTCAAAGACTTTCGCTACTTTGAGCTCGTCTTCTTGGCTACATTACAGCCTAGAAGATGACCAAGTACAGGGGGGGCCTGAAGGAGGGGTGATTATCCCCCTTTCTTTTGCTAAGTTATATCGGTCGTTTATTTTGGCCTCGCCATGTCCTGGGCACTCATTTTAGTCAAAGACAAACCTAGCTAGGTAGTTGTTCTAAAAAAATTGTTAATTTTGGCACAACCCAGCTTCAGTTGTAAATCCATCCCAGTCATAGCTATCATAGGTTTAAACCCAGTTAGGTCGGAGACATGATTCATGATGGCAGCCTTCGCCTTGTTTTAAAATCTGTTTTACTCGCATGTGGTTTGTATATTTTAGAATGGCAAAATAATAATAGGTTAGTTGTTAAAATGAAGTCTGACTGGATGACATCGATAAACCTTATAAACCAAAAGTGAGGGACAAGGTTATGTGCATGGATTTCGGTTCATACTTTGTGGAAAAGAAAGGAATGAACTTTTAAACATAATGATAAAGCCGTCAGAATTAAAATGACAGGAGACCCACGAAACCCTTTCGAAGCAAGTGTATCCAGGACAGTGAAAAAATGTTGATTTGAAAGCCAGGTTGGGGTGGGTACAGCGCTTGAAAAGGACAAGGAAGATTTAAATATATATCTGAAATTTTTTTCCCAGGATAGGAGGGGTTCTGCCATAGCTGGAATAGATCATTCAAGTCGGGAGGCAAAGTTTGGCTTCCATGCTAATGCTAAGGCACATCGGAAAAGCCTTTCTAAAATTCCACAGTCTCTCAGATGAAAATATTGGACACTCTTACAACTCGAAAAAGATATCTTTTTATGTTAAGTTATTCTGAAAGCGAACTTCTCATTCTTCAGTTGCTGTGTAGGCCTATAGCATCTTCTGTCGCGTATTGAGACTCGGACCTAAGTTGATGCTATGGTTGCAGATGAAGATTGAGGCAGATAGAAACCTTTCAGATGTGCTTTAATATGCTGCATTGTGGAAAATTATAGTGTTTCTGTTGGGAGAAAGCGGAAAGCTTGTTTCTTCAATGATCTGATTTTGTTTTAACTCAGAAGGAATCAAATTCTGCAAACCAGTTTAAAGTTGCAGTTTTTCGGAAGTAGTTTCACTGTAGTTTGAGATACTTTTGAAAGTACAGTGTGTTGAATGGACAACTATACACGGTACTTTCATAACTAAACAAAAGTACATTGAAACTTCACTCGCAACTTAAGTCTCGCTCGCGAATCGGCGTCTTTTTAAACATAAAAAGTCATGTCCGAATTCGTTAACTCCTGTCAGGTGAAGACCAAATGTTTGTTACGTCCATAATTCCGGACTTCATTTTTTTTAAATGCACTGGCAAACCTATTTCCCTCGTTTTTTTTCTGAGTAGGCTAAGCATGTCTTTGACATGAATATTATTTTTTTTTGCTGTAAATTCGGAACAAATCTACTTTGTGTCTATTTGTTCTCGATGACCAATATTTTGCCACTTTTTTTAAGGAAAGATTTCACAGGTATTTTTTACTTTCAATTGGGATCACGAAAAGATTCTCGGCGTTTCACAGAATTTGGCCTGTGGCCCATTTCTTAGAATTCTCTATTTACAAGAACAGTGTGTCATTTATTTGGCGATTAGGCTCGAATTTTTGAGATTTGAAACACATTAAAGGCTAGAATTTCTATGGTAAGTAGTTAAATCTTGCCAGAAAACGGCAGATGAGAAAGATTTTGCCTGCGGCGCTTGCTTTAATTTGTCCCGGGCACAGGCATTGGAAGCTTTCCTCTTTAGTGAACGCTGAAAGGAAAAGCTGAGGTTGTGTATTAATGTATGGACGAGTTTTGATTACAAGAATAATTCCAGCTGATTCATTGTAGCATTGTAGATGCATTGTTTAATTGAAGTTTTTAGACCGGTTCGCTGCAACGGGTCAATTTTTGTCGGTAAGTGCGAGTCGTATATTGTGATCCAGAAGTCATTGAAATGAGGGGTCTCACCCCTCCTGGCCTGAGTTCTTCGGGCCACGCCTACCCAAGTTGTGTTATCCTAAACTCTCATTGTCAGCTCAGAGGGCTCCTGTAAATTGGAAAAATACTGAAGTTTCTCAATTTATTGTTTGTGGTTGAGATCATGTACATTATTTATCATTATTAGAGAATTAAATATTCCTTGAGCCCAGAGGCGTTACTAGCCAAAATGTTTGGGGGGGGGGGGGGGACGAGGCATTTACCGACTGGCTGGTAATTTTTACCGACTTTTTCTACAGGAAAAACGACTGTTTTCAGCAACAAAAATGACAAAATGACAAACCGACTATATTGACGAAAAATCGACCATTTTTCATAAAAAACGCCGATTCGTATTTTTTTACCGACTCGCCGGCAGCATCGGGGGGGGGGGGGGGGGGCGTTCCCCCCTCCCTCCCCAGTCGTGACGCCCCTGCTTGAGCCCAAGCTGACTTTGAAACATATATTCAAATAATGCATATAACGGATATGTTAGCTACGATGCTTTGGCAGTGATATTTCGGCCCTTCTTGGCAAGGGTCCTCGTCAGGCTGTCAATCATCTGGGTAAACTTCCGGGAAGGAAACAAACCTGCCCTGCAATGCAATGAATGCAGGTTTGTTTCCTTCCCCGAAGTTGACCCTGAAGATGGATTCAGGATTCAGCACAAAAAACTGATCTATGGGATTGTTGTTCATTATAGGCTATTGAGCATGTACGCTATATAACCTATATGCAGGGGCGTTGCAAGGGGGGGGGGGGTGCAGCCCCCCCCCCACCTTTTGAGATTCGGTAAAATTTTGGGCCGGAGGCCCAACATTTTACTAAAATTGTTCGGTATTTTTTCGATAGCAGAACTGTTCGATATATTTACGGGGATTCGGTAGTTATACAGAATCCTAAATAGGCTATCTGTACAAATCTCTTCGGTATAATGATCGGGATTTGGTATAATTGCAAGTATTCGGTAGTTATCACGAATTTGATGAGAGAATTTACTGAAATCATTTGGTAATTTTTCGACGCCGGAACTATTCGGTATATTTATGGAGATTCCGTAGTTACACAGAATTCCGAATAAGCTATTGGTTCAAAATTATTAGGTATCATGATTGGGATTCGGTAATTTATTCAGTATACTTTCCAGGTTTAGGAAGCTAACCACGAATCCTGACTTTGTTCCAGTTTTGACGAAAGTATACCGAATATGAATATTGTTCGTTAGTCTTAAACAATTCGGTATAATAACCGGGATACGGTAGTTATACAGAGTCACGAACATACTATCGGTCTAAACTTATTCGGTATAATAACTGGGGTTCGGTAATTTATTCGTTATAATTTTCAGGATTCGGAAGTTACCACGAACCTCGAAACTCAGAAGAGGTCGAGTGAAGCACTGGTCGCAGACAAAAGGGATGATCTATGATATCATCGATAGTTCTTACTATTATTTTGGATCCCAAAAAGTATATATAATCAGAAATATTTCGAAAATTCCGCCTGCAGCAATTTTCGTAATTAACTCTATTTTGTGGAAGGGCGCGTCATTTGACGGGGGTTTTAAGCCAGTTTTAGGATTGAGATTTCGAAACATGAAAAGCTAGAATTTGAATGGGAATTATATTTGGCAGGAAAAAGCAAAAAAAAAATTTGCCTACGGCGCTCATTTTACGTCATTATGGGTATAATATTGACTAGACTACAGTTGCTGCTGCTGCCGGAATGTCGCTCCATCCGGTTTCTGGAACTTCTTAGAGTCTCAGTATTTAATCAACGGTAAATAATAGAATTTGTAAGAGAAGCTGTTAAATTTTAGCCTACAGAAAAAAAGTGGATTTCGAAAATTTTCGCCTGCGGCGCTCGATTAATTTTCTATTGGCTATAATAGATAAAAGCTATTACTGCATTCATGCCCAGCAATATATTCTTCATGTGGGCTTCGCGGCCTAATAGTTGGCTTATCGTCTTTCATGCTGCCCTTTATTGTTACTCTTCCTACGTAATCGTTTCTGTTCCATAATTTAAAGCTCGAATTCTTAGTTCTAGGATTCGGTAAAATTTTTTTAAAGATTCGGTAAAATTTTGGCTCTGCACCCCCCCCCCCCCCCCCCCCACCGAAAATGCACTTGCGACGCCCTGCCTATATGACCCATACTATCTCACGAGAGAAACTAATGTCATAACTAAATCCCACGTCAGAAACCGACCCAAACTTATCGTTAAACCAATATATTTAGTATTAATTTTCCACTGTAGCTCATTGACGAAAACTTGGATGTCCTGCTTACAGAAATCCCAAAAATCCTTAAATTTTTTTTGGTAAGTTTAATAAATCAACGATTAGCGATTGACAAGCAGCTTCTCTTTCTAGAGCAATAATAAAAGAAAGCAGTTTTCAGGAATTTTTTGCGAAATTTAGTCTGGAGATTTGACGGATTTGGTCATTGTAGGCTGTTCAGCCTTTATGTTATATAGCTATATGATCTATATGCATCCCAAGAGAGAATCTAATGTCATAATTGGATTCCACGTCAAAACTAACCCTAAACTTACCTTCAAACTAATATATTTCGTTCAACTTTCACTCATTGATGAAGACGACGAAATATATGGAAATCAAGAAATTCTTAAAACTAAATATTTTTGAAGTTTTAATAGCTAACGATTGTTAAGGAGCTTATCTTCAAATGAAATCATAAAGATATGTAGTTTGCTGGAAGTTTTTCCGAGAAAAATGACAGTTTAGTTAAAAAAGTTAAAGAATTTTCGCTTTTTCTTGGTTTCAAAGACGTTTCTAAGCAATATCTAATAAATCTGTAAGTAATAAAAAGTACACCATTCTAGCCCGTAAAAAGAGGATTCAGAACATGTATTGTTTGTTTGAATTAGTTTATGTGCTCCTGCTAGGAAAATTGTTTTTCTGCAGTTGGTCTTTATAGGCCTAATCTGCCTTTATAGGCTAAAAAGTCGGTGACCTACATCGGTGCGGAGTGGTGCGGTACGATTTTCGTTCTCAGCACAAAAAATTGGCTCAAACCTTCTGCAGCTCTCGAGCTACCCCCTTGAACGATAGAGGTTCCTGGATCCCGGACTATACGGATTTTGGTTGCATTGGCATTATAGGTACGACAGGGCAACCACAGAAAGCATTCTCCAAAAGCCACGCTTAACTAACGAGGCCATCTAGAAGATAATTTTCGAAGCTAGTAAACTGGTTGTGAGGCAGCAGATGGCGTGAGATTTCGTGAAAAATCTAAAGCCACCAGATTTGAAACTACTTTTTTCAGATAAGTCGCGTAGAACCGAATTATAACCGAATGTCATATCCTTTTAATAAATCGAAAATATTAGTTGCGTTTTTGCAGATACCATGGTATGTGACACCATGGTCACAAGCGTTTTCGCAGTCACCGCGGTATCTGGTACTACGGTCAAAAGGCGTTTTTGCAGTTAGGCTACCGTGGTATCTGGCAAGGTACTTTGGTATCTGATATTCAGATACCACGGTTACTGCGAAAACGACTTTGAACTGTGGTATCAGATACCAAAGTACAGTGGTAACTGATACCATTGTATCTACAAGAACTCAACTATTGTTGAATTACAGTACTGGTTCTGTCTCTTCAGCCTAGATGCACTAGTTGGTAGTAATGGCCCTTCTTAAAGGAATTGTCTTACCTATAATACTAATGCAACCTACTTCCGTAATCACTACATATATTTCTAAACCCGGAGACCCCAGTTTCGTACGGTACATTCTAACCCCTCTAACAAAATCACGCTGATTTTCTCACTTGCCGTGTTTTGCTACCTTTGCACGCTGTCGACGGTTGTCTGCGAGAAGTTCTTTCATCAGAAAACCCGGTTATGTAATTTGTTTCCCTGTTTTCGCTACAGTTCAACGGGTCTCGGAAAAGGCTTAAAACAGCCAAAACAGTGTTTTTTGTTGTTGAAAACACAGCATAGTTTTAAAGTATTCAAATATTTTAAAATACTCTAAGTTGAAGAGTAAATAGTGCGAGGGGTCCTTGAAATTGTTTATTATTCGCCTTCGATCGGTATTTTTCTCTTCGCGATTGTTCGGTTTATAGCGATTATTTGTCTTCTTTCTAAACGATATCGGATGGTACAGGTCGACAAGTCCCCGTAGCGCAGTGGATTAGCGCGTCGGACTTCTAATCCGAAGGTCGTGGGTTCGACCCCCATCGGGGACGATCTTTTTGCTCACCTCCCCTCGTGTAAAGTACGAGCTGCAGTGTGGTGAAATTATTTTGCTGTTTAGGTCGGGATTTTGGAAGTCAGACAGAAAGTTGTAAAACCCGGGGAAAATTATGCAAACCAGCTATGCGAAGAAATTTCTGACATAGACTTTTAGCGGGTGGAGCTCTAAAACCGAGGAGTTACTCTCTTGTTTCGGTTGGGATCCACTGTACAAGCCTTCGTGGGCATCGAGCACTTAACATATACCTAACACATGTTTGCGCATCCTTGTGTTAAAAGTTGAAGCACATGTCAAAGTATGATCCTTCGTGTGTTGTGTTCTGAGATAAAACATTTGATGACCCTTTTGAATGCTCTGTGTGGGTGGAAGCTATTGGAGTGCGACGAACGCGCCCACTATTGGTATAGCATTGGATAGCGTGTGAACGCAGCCTGAGTGATAGGTAGGCATAGCCGGAACACAGAATAGCTCCAATCCAGGGGTCGGGTCGGGAGAAGGGAAAGAACCGTGTTCACCAAGTTACCAGTGCGCATCCCCCTAGAGGAAAATTTGAGAAGGGTTATGCGCTTTCACTTCTTCTTCTTCTAGGTTAACAGTGTCGACACCTGGAAAGTGAGCGCTGGTCTCGACGAGAAGGCAGACTTCGTTAAGCAGTCAAGTTTGGATGTTAAAGGAGACGTCACAGAGCTACAGGTGGGTAGGCTACGGAACTACGTGAAAGGTTTCGTAATTTGTCAAGATATATACGTTTACCGAATCCCTACTCAGACCCCCGCTGACGTCGGTAGAGGTTTGTTGTAAGACAGTTACCGTTTGAAACGGTTTCACGGTGACACGGTGTTCGAAAAGGAAATGGACTTAAATCGGCTCGTAGTTTGAAAGATTTCAGCCGGTCGAACCAGAAGCCCCTTCGGAGCTCCGGGAGACAATAGCTGCTTTCGTTGCACTCCGGGCTGTCTGTGGTGTTTTGTCACCACTGTTCGTTTCTTCTCTTATAACGCGTTTTTTGGTTCACCAGTTAGTTGATGGAAACTTGCGAACTCCCTCGCTGAAGCCGGGCTCCCGAGCAGGTTCTGGTTAGTCCGCACTGGTGAGTTCAAAAACGGGTTATAAGACTGATGAGTAGTCACCGCTGGATGCAAAAACGGCTTCGAAGAAAAACCGGAGACCACCGATGAGAACGCCCGTGACAAAGAACGCAGCTGATGGATTCCTCAACTGGTTTTGCTGCCCAGTGTCCTCGTTCAATTCCGTATGAACGCCTATAAAGTTCTTTGAATAGTTCGTGTAAATTTTTTATGATATCCGTCTAAAGACCAAGATACTGAATTTCATACGGTGAACAAGGCTACCGTGTGATTTGCTGAACGAATATTGTTAGATTAGCTGAAGGACTAGATCTTGTTTGAACCATGAAGTTCCATATATTTTCTTCTTGTTGGGCTCCCAAAACGTAAGTGAAGGGATACCTATGACCGTGATATACCTTTACCTATGATTGTCCTTCTGTCTCTCTGTCTGCCTGTCAGCACGATAACTCTCGAAGGGAACGAGATATATTGACGAAACTTGGCGTGATGATTCTTGGGTTCAAAAGACAGGTCGAGTTCGTAGATGGGCTCTGTAGCCCTACATCTAGGGGTGGGGGTTCAAATTAAGGGCCGGAAAAATATTTTTTTTACAGCTAATGAGATAGTTGGTAAGAGGACATGCTGAACATGTATATGAAAATAGTTTTCTCGACGGACAAGTAATTCGCCCGGAATCCGGCCAAAACAGGAAAATTTGTTAAAAGTTTTATTCGAAGTTGATTAGGTATTCGATTTAGGGGTAAGAAGACATGCTGAATCTGTATAGGAAAATCATTTTCGAACCGGAGATAGGGCCTATAGTTCACGCGGAATCCGGTTGGCAAACCATACCAGCTACTGATAGGAATAGCTCTAGTGGTCGCAGATAAGACTTCTACTAGGGCCTACGTCTTCTCTTTCTCCCATAACAATCAACGGGAAAATTTGTTACAAGTAAAAGTTTTATCTGAAGTTGATTAGAGGTTCGTTGTAGTGGTGTGGAGACATGCTGGTATGAAAATTATTTCCTCGCCGGACAAATAGTTCTCTCCGAATCCGGCCAAATCCTGAAATTTTTTTATAAGTTAGGCTAAAGTTTTATCCGAAGTTGGGGTAAGGAGATATGCCGAATTCGTTTTTGGGCTTTAGTTTTTGCCGGAAAAATAGTTCGTCCGGAATCCGGCCGAAACCGGAAATTTAGCAGAAGTTCTGATCAGTTTCGTCAAAGTAGATATGACGTATAGTATAGGGGTAAACTCACATGCTGAATCCATATCCATATATCCATATCTCAGATGAATAGCCATTGGCCTTAATCTGTTTCTAATTTTAAAAATGTTCAAGGAGTCTGGCGAAGACCGGATAACAAGCAGGGGCGTCACTATGGTTGGGGGGGGGGGCTCCCCCAAAGGTCATGAGAAAGTAGTTTCGTCGGGTGAAGCCAGTTTGTGCGTCGGCAAACACAGAAGAAATCAAACTTCAAATGCTTTAGTTGGGCGTTGGTCGACTCGTCGGCACGTCGGGTTCTTTTTACACGCAAGAAAACAGATTCTGTAAACATTTTTGTCGAGCGTCATTATTCTCGTCGCCACATCGGCTTCTATATACACGTAAGAAATAAAGTTCTTTACAGCCTTGTCTGGCAAAACACAGAAGAAATCGGATTCTAAATGCTTTAGTCGGGCGTCGGTATTCACCGACGCCCGAAAAGATCACATCGTGATCTTCTTAAACGTATGAAATCAAATTCTTCAAACATTGTGGGGCGCACCCAGAAAGTTTAAGTCCCGTGGGCAGATCGTGATCTTATTATACGTAATAAAAACTCCGTAATTTTTTGTCGGGCCAGTCCCAAAAGTTTATGTCGAGATTTTTCTATCCACAAAAAATCAAGTGACTGAAAAGTTTTGCCGGACAGAGATCGAAAGTTTGAACTTCGTTGGTTAGTCGGGGTTTTGTTTTACACATAAGAAACCGAATTCTGCAGACTAGTTTAAGTCTCGTCGGCGAATCGGGATATATTTTTATACACAAGAAATCAAATTAGATTCTTGAACTTATGTCGACGAAGACCTAAAGTTTAAGTCTCGTCGTTAAACCGTTTTTTTTTGTTTTTTTTTAGCGCACCGTCAAACATTTTTCGTTCCATTCCGTTCCTTGTCGTCAAAATTTGGCAAGACTGTGGCAAGACGTTTGACTGTTCGTAGGCTACCCATAAAATGCCCATTTTGGCTGAGGCTTCACACCGATGATCGAAAAAGACTTATCGGCAAACTGGGATCCTTGTTTCTTTTTTTCGTCGATTCTCGGATTTCACACGTAGCCTTACTTTTCTTTGGGATCGCAAAAGGCGTTCCGCTCATCAGCGTTTCCAAAAAGTTCGCCTGCGGCGAATTTCTTAGTATTCTCTGTTTGGACAAACGGTATTTCATTTAGTTGGCGTCTTAGGCCTGAAATTCTTGGGGGTTTGAAACATATTGAAAGCTTGAGCTTGTATGTAAAGATCAGATTTTCCGGAAAAAGGCAGATAAAAATAAAATTCCTCTGCGGCGCTTAGGTTAAATTGTTCTGGGTACAATCGTTCAAGATTCGCTTTTTAGCGAAAGCTGAACTGAAAAGCTGAAGCTGTGAATTTAAATTTAAGAATTTACATCAAAGGAATAATCTGAGATTATTCCGTTTCATTATTTACATGGCAAGTTTTACACAGAATTTCGCCTGCGACGCAGTCCGATGTGTTTTCTATTAAGAAGAACGTTGTTTCATTTAGTTGGCGTTTCAGTGAAATTCTTGGGGGCTCGAAACACATTAAAAGGTAGAACATGTATGGTAGGTATAGGTATTGCTACATTTTTCCGAAGAAAGGCAGACTAAAAAAATTTCGCGTGCGGCGCTCAGTTTAACTTGTTCTGGGTACAGTCGTGGGAAGCTTCGCTTTTTAACGAAAGTTGAAATGAAAAGCCGAATATGTGAGTTTAGAGGAACCGGTTCTGTTCTGTGCTGGCGGGAAATGTACGTGTGTTTTGTTGGCAAATTTTTTAGTCTGCCGGAACAAACTGGACGTCCCCCCCCCCCCCCCCAAGGTAAAAGGCTAGTGACGCCCCTGATAACGAAGACTCAATTGTTTGGATTTTTGGGATCCCATCGAAACCTTTGGTCTTGTTTTCCCCTGATATGAATTCAGTTTTATTTCTTCACTGCTATCAGTAACACATTTTCCAACGAAACATCAGGCTCTACAAAGTGGACTAAACTGGTTTCGAACCCTAGGTCTTTTAGGAAGTTTAATCTTCCTTCGTTGATTACTGCTTTACTTCTCACACCTATGTTCTGTCTTTTGGCAGTGTCAAGTCCCATCAGCTCATACCGGTTTAATTGATCAGTTTGTTCAACGTACTGGTGGTCTGGGTCGGTCTCACCACATTCCTTACAATCAGAAACCATGCCACAGGTGTACCAACTAGCAATCTTTGTAAGGACATCAAATTCTTGATGATTCATACCACTATCTATCATGGCTTCCTGGTTGCAGTATGAAGACCAGGTACATTTGTGATGGCAGCAAATGGCAATAACTACACCTACCACCTTCTCACAATTGCTGATGCATTTGAGTGCAACATCAGTACCCCCACCGCACAAATGCTTGGCTATAACAATAATATCATCACTTTCATGAATTATTGGTAGTCTATTCAGTACTAAGTCTGATATATCAGCTTTGATTCTTTGTGACCTGAAGTTTCCCAACTGCTGAATCTTAACATCAAATTTATGCCTTTGACTAGCTTTGTCAACTAGTACAAAAGCAGTTGGGGGTTCGCTGGATTCTGTTGCGACAACTTGCGCTATGGAATGACTTAGCTGTCCTCTCCCTGAACCAAGTTCGACGTACGTAAATTGCCTACTCAGGAGGTTGTGGGACTTCATACACTCGGCTATGGCAGCATTCTGGACCAGGTGTTTCCATGAAGACCGACATTGTTTCAACTCCTCCAGCTGAGACTGAAAATGCATATGCGTTTCTGGATTCCAGTCCGGCTGAGTAGTAAATATGCCTTCCACTTTCGTCATGGTTTCTGTGATAATTTCATCACTGTAATTTACTAGTTTGTTTCCTTTCCCAATGCTCTTTTGATCAGCAATGTTGATTTTGGGAGATATGTAGGGTTTAGGGACTGTACGAGAGTTGCACTTCTTCAGATGCTTCTCTAACTGTTTCTCGTCACATGTGTGTTTGGGGTCTAATGGGCATGGAATCCTTTTCTCGTTTCCGTTGTTTCCGTTGCTTGTCATTGAAGTGCAGTGTTCTGGGCAGTAAGGTTCGCCATCTCGACGCTGCATTTGACACCTTCTTTTTTTTCTAATGACGATGAAAGTGCACTGGTTGCTGTCTTCTGTGTTGGATGATGCCTTGTCCATTCCAATCTGAAATCACAAAAGAACATTACATTTAAATTTTATTTCAACTTTTCGCCACGAAATGATAAAGTCAAGAAAGATCAAAGCAACACACTAATTTGGTCTCTACAAACTAGTACACAAAGCCCCTTTAAGATAACCATGCTCAGATAGGCAAACGATGTGTGCAGATCATGGTAGCCTACTCATACTAATGCGTACACTTTATTCCCAAGAGGGGTACCAGTATACAGTAGGCTGTGTTGGAAACTAAACAAACCAGAATATCAGTTATGGCTCAAACTTGTTGTATATCGGTACCTTTCTAGGGAATAAGGGTTACACATACATATTAGTAACATGCTCACCCCTGCCAGTATGGTGCGGTGTTTGAGCATGGGTATCAGAAAAGGGCATAGTGTACTAAGCTGCCCCCAACCTTCAAATTGGGAGGTGTCGTAGGAAATTGGGTCAGAGAGTTCTGAAACAGTTCTTTGACTGCTATGGCCTTAAAATCAAAGTTGAATGGGCTTTGCCAGCAGGCTCAGCAAAAGCACAGCAGTGATTCTTGGCAAATGATAGACTCAAACTTTTTGAAGCAGGAAGGAGAATAAGACGTCTAGAAATCCTCTTGTAACACTCCTCTGAAGAGAAGGGAGATGTTGGTGCAGCAGTAACATATAGCCAATTAAAAAAATCGATAACAGCATGTTTTGAACAGGCTAGTTTTGATAAGCTGGCAATAGCTTACATAGACAAATGGTGTCAAAGCATTAGTCGCCTATCGGTTTCATCCTGTTTTATTTTTAGGCCTTTAGTATGCACACACTTCCTAAGGAAGAGATCTGTCTGTTTTTGAGCCTATATATGGACTATAGTCTGTCAGTTACCTGATCTTTTGATAGGGTATTGCCCAGGAGTATCACATGTTGGGGGGGGGAGGCCCCCTCCATGTTATCAACAAGTTGGTAAAACAAAATGAGTTGGTGTGAAGTGCCACAATTATTAACTCAAATTACCTTGAATTGCAATCTAAGATCTGAATCCTGAATGCTCCTGCTCAGAGGCGTTACTAGCCAAAATGTTTGGGGGGGGGGGCCAAGGAATTTACCGACTGGCTGGTAAATTTTACCGACTGTTTTTGCAGAAAAAAACTACAATTTAAAAAAAATCGACTGGTTTTCAGAAAATAACGACTGTTTTGACAAAAAATGGACTGATTTTCAGAAAAATCGACTGTTTTAATGAAAAAAAAAAATGAACTGTAGTGGCCAAAAATCACGGCCCTTAGCACAGAGTCGGTTATTTTTACCGACTGCCCGACAACATTGGGGGGGGGGCATCCCCCCTGGTTGTGATGCCCCTGCTCCTACTTCCAACTCTTAATTTCTCGAACAGTTGATTTTTCTTACATAAAGTTGGGAAAGATGACCTGCAGTCAGTAAATACCTTTTCCCCAGAACATTTTGATTTGGCTAGTAACACCTCTGCCTATGCCAGATGCCCATTATTATTACACCTCAACCTGGGGTGTGCTAGCCCGACAAGTATTAGCACTTTTAAATGAAATTCACAGAAAAAAACTTGATGTTTAGTGGGTCTGATCATTTAGCTTCTGATACCTGAACTATCGTAGGCACCAACATTTGACATAGGCTGGCTTCTCCAAAAATCCTGTATTTGTATCTTTGGCTAGAGCAAAAAAATTATATGGCCTACTTACTGTACTGGGAAAATCTTCTTGACAAACCAAACTTCTTTCTATTCTATATGTCTGTCCATTTGTTGACAGATAGAATAAAGTAGGGTAAATGTTCATTTCGTCTGCAAGAACCCATAATTTAAAGTTCATCAACAAGTCCTCGGTAGTATAGTGGTCAGTATCCCCGCCTGTCACGCGGGAGACCGGGGTTCGATTCCCCGCCGGGGAGGACTTTTTGGCGTCCAAAAATCAAAAGCGGGAATCGTATTCACACAGTCCAGGGTCTAGAGGCGTATTCTCGCCGTTCCCCAAGGAGGTTCGCCTTTTGAGGAGTCCTCGCGTTTTCTTTGTCCCAGGGACTCACTCCCCGCATTCTCGCTAGTCCCCACGGATGGGGAATGCTCCGATTATCATCACCATCATAAAAAAAGGACTCCCTTTCACATTCGGTGTTGTTGGTTTCTGAAAAACAGATGCCCAGAGTCAGGGGCGTCACGACTGGGGGGGGGGGGGGAGGGGGGACGCCCCCCCCCCCCAGAAATGGTCGGCCAGTCGATAAAATAACCGAGCAGGCGCGAATCGCCTCGATTTTTCGCTAAAACAGTTGATTTTTTTCATTAAAACATTCGATTTTTCGTCAAAACAGTCGTTTTCTCCTGAAAATCAGTCGATTTTTTCGGAACTGTCGTTTTTTTTAAAACAGTCATTTTTCTGCAAAACCAGTCGGTAAAAATTACCAGCCTGTCGGTAATTTCCTTGCCCCCTCCCCCCAAACATTTTGGCTAGTAACGCCTCTGATAAGAGTTTCTGATATCAAAATTGAATATACTGATTTTGAGAAAAGGCATCTTTTTCATTGTTTTTAGGATTTATGATTGTAAATAATAAAAATGTAAATTAAGTAAAACAGTCATCTCCTGAATGTTTTTTTTTTCGAACGAAATTCATTTTTGGAGGCATTCTGCGTGTTCTGGTCTCTGCTGAGTCCGCTCCCCTCGATTACCCGAGGATTCCTAATACTCTTGATGACTAACTCTTCCTGCCGATGCAAATCTCCCTGTACCTAGCGGAAGAACCGGAAATGGTATCACAGCTGCTCCCAAACATCGCCGTGATTTGGTTAACACAGGATTGAGTTGTTGAGTTTGAGTCGGTAGTGCTACGTTTTCTCGTTCTTCCCGAGGATCACTGGCGTGTTTTGGACTTAGTCATATAGAGTATTCTTTACTCCCTTTCTTTCTAGTGGCTGACGGAAACCATCGTTTGTGTGACGACGTCTAGTGGGTCGGCCGTTTTACTTGGCGTTGATGGACGCTTGAACGCAAAGGAGCTTATGTCATGGAAGGGACTGCATCATGTCGGGTGAGTAGAGGTCGAGTACGTATAACCAAGAACAAATAATCAGGTAGAACTTCTGTCTTTATCGCATGCAGCGACTATGAAAACCCCGACAAAATCGAGCGGACGTAGAGGTATTTACTCTAGCTTTGAGCTCATGTTGATACCCGATTACTCCTCTTCTGCCTTCACCGTTGCTTATCGCACAAGAAATATTGAAGGAGGCTAGCAGGAGGCGTACTCCGCTCGCCAACCCGCTCTGGAGTGCGTCCATAGAACCAATCAGATTTGACTGCTAGATTTCCTCTTCAGCGACTTAACAGCGATATAGCTGTTTGTAGAGGTGATGAAACGTGATGTGGCTCGAAGCTAGTAAACACCGCTCGTTTGCGTCGAGAGTCGGCCGTATTTGACTCGACTCAGCATGTTTGTATGACCGAGATAGAGAGACAGCAGTTCTATCTAGTTATTTGTTCTTGGTATAACCTAACACTCATCACTTTTGTTTCAAACTGCTACTGGCCAGAGCCGATAGGTGGCACTGTATCATACGAAGATTTGTAGATAAATTTCAACCTACCCCACGAAAACGAATATTTCTACACCAACATCGAAACGAGCTAAAATCAAGACTTGCCTTTTTGCAGTTACCATGGTATCTGATACCACTGTGTCGTCTTTATAGTTACCGTGGTATCGACATTCAGATACTCTGAAGTTGTCTCTGAGGTTGTCTCTAAAGCCTGAGTTTTTGTCAAATGGGTGGGAAAGAACTTTGGTACTTAAGGAATGTAATTCATGTGGGCGGAGAAGGTGGGAGACAGCATAATCTTTCGATGGGTCAGATTTTACGAACACACTGTTATCTTTGTTACCTTCAAAATCCTCACGGTAGCCAACGTTATCCACAAACGACTTGAACAAAATTCACTGTTCAAAGCAAGGTGGCCATCCGAGGGGGGGGGGGGCGCTGCGCCCCCTTCCTACGTTTTGGGAAATCGGTCAAATTTTCGCCGATGGCGAAAATTCGGTCAAAACGGGCATCGCAGCGATGCCTGTTTTATAAAATCTTTTGTGCCCACATTTCCAAAATTGGGGGATTTAACGTGTTTATTGGTTCCCATTCTTTATCGAATTTAGTAATTTATCGAACTCTTGTTCAGTCCGCGTCGATTCCACCGCATTCGGTACGTCCCTACGTAAATTCGGTGATTTGACGGATTTATTTGGTCTCATTCGTTAGCGAATTCGGTTGGTCACCGGACTTTTCTCAAGTCACATCTGTTCTACCGCGTTCGGTCCATTTCATAATTCAGTGATTAATCAGATTCATTGGCTCTAATTCGTTACCGTATTCGGTAATTCGCCTGAATTTTTTTGGTCGCATCTGTTACCAGACCTACCACATTCGGTTGTTTTAGGTGGTTCTACCAAGAGTTATATTCCATTCGGAAATTCGGTCGTTATACTGCTCCCGAACTATGGTCCTTTTCGATTTCATTATTTGGTTCACCCCAGCTACTGAGCTTGGTAATTTATGTGGCATTTATTTAGCTCTTGTTCTTCACTATTTAACGGTAGCTTCAGCTGGTTTCCATTCAGTACTTAACTTTTACTTCTAATTATTGCAGAACTTCAGGAATAAGCATGTCTCTTGACGTAAAAACTAGCCTATTTTTGTTTGCTGCAAATTCAGAATAAATGTACTTTACATTTACTGAACCCTGGATGGCCCCTTTTTTTCGTCAGGCAACTCTGTAGTTTAATAGGTATCCTTGGGATCGCGAAAAGCCGTTTCCATAAATTTTCGCTTACGTCGCATTTCGCAGTCTTCACTATTTAGAAGAATGGTGCGTCATGTAGTTGGCGTTTGAGGCTTGGAATTTTGGGGGGCTTGAACCACGTTAAAAGCTAGAATTTGCCAGAAAACAGGCGGATTCAAAAAATTTGGCCTGCGGCGCTTTAATTTCTCCTGGCTGCAACTGTTCGCGACGTTGTCGCTTTGCAGCAATTGCGTTTTTGTCGCCACATTTACAAGTCCTGTTGGCAAAACTGGACGTCCTCCAAAGGTAAAAGGCTAGTGACGGCGTATCCCTGAAAAAAAAAACAGAAGTCGAAGGTCGTCAAAACGCGCCAAATTTTCTCTGTACTTGATTTTGTAAATACTATGCAACTTTTTACATTATAGCTTCTTGAAGGCAACTCACTCTGTTTTCGAAAAAAGTTACAAATTCGGTCAATATCAGGTACCTATTCGGTCAATTTTACCAGGTTCGCCCTCTCCCCCCCCCCCCAATTAAGAAAGGCTCGGAACGCCCCTGGTGGCCATTGCCTATTAATTATTTAGTGATCTTCCGCCGGAGACGTTGCAACTGCTAGAAGTGCTTACGGTGCTTAAGATGTGAATGGATGTAAGTATTCCTTATTTTGTTACTTCTAAAAGTGCGAATTTGGCAATTTTTGTTTTTGCAAAGCAACCGGAGAATCAGATACCATGGTAACTGGAAAAACAACAAATGCAAATCCAGTTACTGTGGCATGAGACACCAAGGTATCTGCAAAAACGCAACCTAAATTTATTAATTTCGAGGTAGGAGACACAAAAAAAGATTCTGGAGCACAGAGAACACATTCTGGAAGCTCCATTAAACAATACAAACAACAACAAGGAGACAGATAAATCAGCAGTTAATAACCCGTCAGCGGCTCGGCTATGGTTGATCCTTACACTACATGGCCAAAACACGCTGTGAACCTCAGGAAGAACGAGAAACTTCACTCAAACGAATATTCAAACCTGATTCAAATCTTATTTCAACCAATCAGCAACGTTTGTTGCGTGTCGCGCCAGTGGTGTTTCTGGCTCTTCGCTAGGCAAACGGCGATTCTTCGTCGACGAGAAGAGTTAGTCATTAAGAGTATTCTTTTCTTGATCTTTAATATCCGTGATGCGTGATATTGAATATCCGTCTGTGTTACTAAATATACGTGATCTGTGATATTACATATCCGTGATCCGTGAGACTAAATATCCAGAATGTAAAGCAAATTTTACTTTACAGATCTGTAAACCTTCCTTGCACTGGCTTTGCTGCCCTTGTAAACCACCTAGTGACCATCGGAGAAGACTCGAGAATATGTGTGCTACAAGATGGCTCTGCTTCTCCCGTGAGAGAAATCCGTAAGTTGCTAGATGGCATGGCAGGGAAATAGATGTAAGAAATGCAATGGACTTATTACCATGACGTATTTAATCCGGAACGCCAGTTTCCGGTCGAACAGTTGGTCCGATAAGGTAAAAGAAGCAAAGGTAATCAGCATGTCTTAATACGCTCCAGTCGACACTCAACTCAACTTAATCAACATTTTTTGTTTGTTCTGTGCCCATTTTTCTCCGGATTCCGGGCGAACTATACAACTGACCCGAAAGCAAATTTCACATGTGCTTTTAACCTTGGGTACCAACTAGATCCAGTTATCTCGTTCAGTTTGTTCCGTTTTAAAATGTATAAATTATAAAAATTAATCCAGATTCGAGTTGTTGTTTAATCCAGATTTGAGCTGTTGTTCTATATGTCGACAAAATGAACTCCGCTTGGCCGTTAGACTCATTCATAATTTTCCGGTTTCGACCGGAGTTCGGAAGAAGTAAGAGCCTTATTCGACAAGTAAGTAGTCTAGTCACGTGCTGACTGCTAGCCCCGGGGTCCTCATATAAGTCAAAATATGTTTCGTGATTCGAACATTTTGTATTAGTGTTCCTGTGGATAAATGGGTGTTTTTTTAAAAGACCCGTCTTGCCTATTCTGCCTTTCATATTATCCCTAGCTCCCTTATGGGGTTAGGTTATAAGATTCTGAAATCCCCGCCTTTTGCCGTTGTTTTGTTTTATACCTACGAAGTTTTAGCGATTTTCGGCCTAGCCGAGTTTGACAGTCACGCAAAGTAAACTTCGCCGAAAGCTTCAAGGCCCATTTACGACTCTTTCACAGATAAGTATAAGAGAAGCTTCAAAGTATTATTTTTCGTTTTGGAAGACATGATAGACCATCAGGTATACCTTCTGTTTTGGACCTCTTTTGTTTTGCTTGGTTTTCCCATTTCTTATCCAAGGACAGTTTTCAATTATTTTGCGTCCAGCGGGCGCGTCGGAGAGAGGGGAGGCTGGATAGAGTGGACAGGTGCTAACAATTAAATCGTTAATTTCTCGTGGAAAGTAACGGTGCATTTGAAAACGATATTTCTGAGCAATTTCATCGTGAATTAACCTTTCTTGTCAAAAAAGGATCTAAATCTGACACTGTTTTATTGATCTTTTTATATAAGTATATGTAGTATTTGACTGCGTTAAACAGTTGCGTCAGCTGATTTTTTATTCAAGCGTGGAGCAGAATCTTATTCTGGAGTACACCCCTTTCCATATATCGGAAACGGGCCGCATTTGTAGCTCCTCCCACTACGCCCGAGGCTTGGGAACAACAGCACCACTAGCGGTATTGAACATCCTTACTGAAAGTGAATCAGTCGTTCTCCTGCAGAGCAAAATAAGACTAAAGACAGGGCAAAATAATACTAGGGAGTAGCGCCAAGACTTAACAAGTTGACACACACTCGAATAGCAGCGAAACTTAACTAGCTACAGAGAACGTACCTACTGAAATGCATTCAGTCGTTCATCAGTGCTGGCTCCGATAAATTCATATTCTGAAGATATTAAAAAACTGCTACTATCTCCATTGTTTCTTTGGTGTGTGCAGACCGCACTTTTGCTTTACTAGAAATTTCTAAACCCGCAAGTTTGTCTTGCTTGAAATGCCGCAAGCGCAGTGGGCGGCTTTATCAGTATGTCCCGTTTACAAAGCATGGAAAGCATAGGTCTTGGCGCTACTCCCTAGTTTTATTTTGCTCTGACTAGGGAGTAGCGCCAAGACTTGAAAAAAGTTACACAAAGTCGAATCACTGCGACACTAGCACGACTAGCGATAGTGAACGTCCCTACTGAAACTCAATCGGTCGTGCACCAGTGCTGGCTTCAATAACTTCATATTCTGAACAAAGCAAAACAAAGGATACAACCTCCCCAGTTTCCTCGATGTGTGCAGACCGCATCTTAGCTTTGCTAGAAATTTCTAAACCCTTAAATTTGTCTCGCTTTAAACGTCGCAAGTGTAGCGGGCGGCGGTGTGAGTATGACCCGTTTGCGAAACAAGGAAAGCATAGGTCTTGACGCAACTTCCTAGTGTTATTTTGCTATGCTCGAACAGCAGCGACACTACCACCACTAGCGATAGTGAACGTCTCTACTGTAACTCAATCAGTCGTGCACCAGCACTGGCTTCAATAACTTCACATTCTGAACAGAAAAAAGTTACAACTTCCCTTGTTTCCTCGATGTGTGCAGGCAGCATATTAGCTTTACAACAAATTTCTAAACCCGCAAGTTTGTCTCGATTTAAATACCGCAAGTGCTATTCTGCTGTGTTCTCCAGCGCTTGCTCTGATCGGACCAGGAGCAAATTTAGCGTGTCGTCATAGATTGGGGCGAATCAGTTACATTGTAACTGAAAACGGAGGAAGGCTCTGAGATACTGTTTTTGCTGCTCGATGACCATTTTTCCGCTTTCCGTCTGGGAAGAAGAACTTTTAGACCCGATTAGTCCATTTTTTGTGTTTGTTTGTTTGTTTTCGTCTTGCGCATTTATTCAGTTATTGAAAAATCGGTGTAATTTTTCCCTTTTTTGTACTGTGCTATTTCCCTTTTCTAGTGCGTAAATAAAATTTCGTCATCACCATTTGGGTCGTTTCTCCTGATGAAAAATTTGTAGCCTGGGTAGTTGAATGATAGTTGTAGGAAAAAGCTGCATTTATTTGTATGTAATAGTAAAGAATACTATCATTTAATGTGCCCCAGACTGGGCCAATCTTAAGCAGTAGTATCCAGTACCATCAATGTCTTGGAGTAGTAGCATCCAGGCTTGCTAATAGTAGCATGCAGTAGAATGCAGTAACACGGTAGCCTTGACACAGAAGCACGTAGTAGCATCAGTTCGTACTGCATGCTACTTTTTCGTACAAATTCATGCTACTATTTTGAGATACATTTTTCATCGGGCTGTTTAGCCTACTTTTTTTGTCAAGGAGTGCCGACGTATCGCTCGAATAAAAACTCACCTTACGTATCTGTTTAACGCAGTTAAATATGGTCTTTCTACTTTCAGTTTCTGCTGATTTTTCGGCCATGACCTGCGCAGTTGCTGCCGGCGAGTCAGCCCTTCTCACCGGGAATAGCCGAGGGCTCATGAAGATTTGGGATATCCGCACAGAAGGCGACAAGGCCGTTGAGTCCTTCGTGCTCACAGACCAAGGAGAGGTATTTAGAAGTTCTTAAACACAAAAATAATAAAATCATGGAAGTCAGTATATATAAAAGGTTAGAATAAAATTCTAAATTCTAAATAAGGGGTTGAGAGTTTCGCCATTTGGTCAGCGAAGCTTGGTTTCTCTACTCTCTCTGACAGACGACACAAACTGACTAATGACTTCGCCTTCGGACGTAAGTGCCTGACCTCAGACCTTCACAGCACAATCTTACTGGACTGTGAAGTACCAAATCCAACTCGATCGAACACCAGACACAAAGCAGCAACTGTAAACTGTACGAAATTTATTCCCCCTAACACACATTCAACCGACAGGTACCTCAAGTCCTTCGCACCCTGCTTCGTATACGACTTCAATTCTATGCTGTAATTAACAAGGTGAATTGTATATATTAAATGTAAATTATGGGTCTGGAAATTTATTATCACAAGGTTTTATATAGTGTTATTTGTTATACGTAGTATGGCGATCCAGTGCTAGAGAGTGAATTAATAATAATAATAATAATTTATTTTTAACCCACAAATCGTACAAGACGAAAACAGTGGAGTAGAAGAAAAATATGAAAACAACTAGGGAAAACACAATCATACAAAATCTTCTTGGGAGTCAAACAGGCGAATAAGCCCATGAGAGGGCGACAGACGCGCGGACGCCGTTTCGGACAGTTTTCTGTGGAGAACAAATTTCTCCGTATTATCCGGTAGCGAGTACTTACTAATAATTTTAGAATTTCTTTGCCAAGGAGGGAGAAAAAGAAGAAATTTACAAAAACGAAAGTAAGAGGATCGCGTAGCTTTAATATCCTTTTTCTTTAAAACAGGATAAACACCAGATAGAAAAAGAATAGAATGGTCACAGAAGGAAGAGTATAGCTTGCCAAGAGCTTTCCGATTATATTTCCCTCTGTTAGCAACACTTTTCGAATAACCCAGTTGAATTTTTAGTCTACAATCGGAAACCGTCCGGGATCGGAAAGAACGAATATTTTTAGTAATGGTAATACCCAACCACCGAATAGAATCAACACTTGGAATAGAAAACTTCAAGCAATTTAGTGACGCGGAGGGCCCAGAGTTAAAAGACAGATATTCGCATTGTTTTTACATTTAAAGAGAGTCCATGGTATTAGAAAAAGAAGAAGAGACCTTTTGAACCAAACGAGATAGCTCGCTCCTAGATCGGCTAATTAATAGAAGATCATCTGCATAACAAGATATGAAACATTTGAAAAACCAAGGAGAAAAGAAGAAGAAATAATTGTAAGCGTATCAGAAATGCACATTTTGAATAGACTAGGAGAAAGTACACCACCCTGTCTTACACCACAATGGACAGGAACCCTTGAAGCCGAAACAGAGCCATTTGATTTTATTCGGAGGTAAGATTTCCCATACCAATAACGAAGAAAAAATATAATGGAAAGGTTAATGCCATTACTGTAAAGAGAGTAAAGAGCTTGAGAATGCACAATACTGTCAAAGGCTTTAGAAAGATCTATTGCACAAATGTGAAGACTAACCCTTTTTAGATGAATCAATGAGAAGAGAAGAAAGAGCCCGATGCTAATTATAAGCTATTAAGGAAATTAAAGATTACTATTATCTTAGGCTTCAGGCGCTTTTCCGCGGTACATATTTTGTTTTAACCGTAAACGGAAGTGTATGCGACACACTCGTCCCACAAGTTCTCGCGGAAACAGCGTTGATAACTAAAGACTTAGGTCTTTACCATTCTGTACTAGAAGGATCCTCAGCTATATGTCCATGTCGATCGACAGATTAGAGCCACAAAATGAGCCACGAAAACCTTGTTGGTCGCGGAAAGACACTTGTGGGCCACACAGACGACCGCGGAAACACCCTTTTCGAGCCACAAACTCTTAATGGGCTGGCGGAAAAAACGCCTTTCGACTTAAGCCTTTTACTTGTGTGCCACTAACTCCTGAGTGTTTTGTGTCAGAAAGAGAATTGTGTGCCACACAATCAGTGCACAAGTTGAACTTCGCTGAAACGCCCTTTTGTCTGTTTCTTCTGTGCTCCAGTTTCAGATGTCTGAAAATAGAAATAAAATCCAGATAAAATCTCTGTGAATAGAACTTCAGACTTACGTCCTGACCGTTCTGTGCTACACGGACCGTCTATTTGAAGTCCTTATGCTTGATTAAGTAGCTGATTTTAGTATTTGGGCTTTATTTGCAGCTCAATCTCAATATTTTCAGTTTCCTGCCAGATTCGAGGCTAAGTATCGAAAATCGCCTAGGCAGTTGTTAATCTTGGAAACACACTAGTGGGCTACACAAACGACCGCGGAAACTCTCTTTTCAATCCACAAACTCTTTGTGTGATTGGGGAAAAACACTTTTAGACTTGGGTCCTCCCACGCCTGGTGTCGCTTAAGGCAGCAAAAAAGGGAGGGGAGCCAGGGGACAAACGCTAAAGACCTGTCAACGGATATTAGAGGAGCCTCGTCTCTTGGTAGCACTGGTTTCAAGGCCAAAGCCCAGATTCAGACTTCTGCTCGGAAATCATCTCGATCGTCACGTAAGGCTGTGCAGCAATGTCGATGGAAGCAGACGACTTAGCCTCGTTTTTGTTGCGCGCTGCACGTCCACTTCTCGGCCGCTTCTGCTAATGGCATTTTTGGGATCCCAGAACGTAAATGGAGGGATACCTATGACATCCCAAAAATGTCCGTCTGTCCGTCTGTCTGTGAGCACGATAACTCTCGAAGGGAATGAGATATTTTGATGAAACTTGGTGTGAGGATTCTTTGGGTCAAGAGTAAGGTCAAGTTCGTAGATGAGCTCTGTAGCTCTAAATTTAAGGGTGGGGGAGGGGCTTTCAAATTAAGGGGCAAAACAAAAATATTTTTTAAAAGCTATTGAGATAGTTGATTTAGGGATAAGGATACATGCTGAATCCGAATATGAAAGTTATTTTCTTGCCGGACAAGTAGTTCACCTGGAATCGGGTGAAAACCGGACACAAAACTTGTCGACCAATTTTCGGCTATAGCGGTCCTACCACTTTATTCTCAAATGATTATAGCTCTGCGCACGTGGGTGTCGACAATCATTTGTTATTGTGTGGACGTCGCAGAGAATTGTGTAATCGAAGGTCGAAGGGTTCTCTAAGGTTTTATACAGAGGCGAAAGGGACATGAGGTGAAGTGAATGCGTTTATTTTAAAGCGGGTTTCGATAGGGAGGAATTGAAATTATTAATTAGTATGCGTACTGATATTTTACCGCTGGGAGATCGGAGGAGTCACACGGGTAGGCCGGAATGAGTGTGTGCGACATCTTATGTGTGATTGTAGGGAATTGAATGATTTGAGAAGTGAAATATTTGGAGTAAATGAGTGTGATCAAGAATGGATGGAGCAAATGTTCAAGAGCGAGTGTTATGGTACTATAAAGAAAGTGGGTAGATTCCTCAAGCTGTCAACGATTCATAGAGATCATTTTTTGTAGTTTTAGTGGTAGTTAGAAATAAGTTTGTCATTGTGTTTCCGTTTGTTTGTATTTCCATGGCCCTTGGGCTTTTAAGGTAACAAATATCTTATCTTATCTTATATAATGTTCAAACGAGGAAATAATGTTGTTCTAGCGAGGATGTTGTTCAATGAGGATTCACTGGTAAAGTACAGGTCAAGTTCTTATCTTTAGAGGAAGAAGGGGTTTCGAATTTACGGTAAAAACATGTATGTTTTATAAGCTAATAAAATATTAATTGAAGGGATAAGGAGGTCCGCTGAATCCATATCTGAACTTAGTTTTCTTCCTGGACAAATGGTGCATCACTAATTGGGCTGAAACTGGAAATTTGGTTGAAGCTCAAAGTTGTTTCTAAAATCGCTTAGAGATTCGGTATCGGGCAAGGAGACATGTGGAATCCGTTTTTGAACTTTATACAACAGTAAAAATATTCAAGGAATCTGACGAAGACTGAATGGCGAAGACATGACCCAATTGTTTGAATCAAATGTTAGATTTTTGGGATCCCATCGAAACCTTTGGTCTTGTTACTTCTGCAGTGAAGCGCAACTCCCGGGCGGGTTCTTTCTGCATTCGTTTTTGCACCGCAGTGCTTCCAAGCAAGACGTTAGCGCTTCCGGAGGATCACGGACTTGCTTACCGACCAAGCCCGTTCTTCGCTGCAAGGTGCTGCTACTGCCGCTTTAACCAAAAACTCGTTTTTGTTGCAATAGTGCTGCCGCATCGCTGCTGCAACACTTCTTTGCTTCTGCACAAGATGCGTTTTTGGATTCACTGCCTGCGAGATTTCTTCTCGGCTGAAGGAGCACCAGGGAAGCACGGACTTGCTTCTCGAGAAGCGCTGCCGTCTTCCTCGGAAGCACTGCAATGTCATTGGCAGAAGCGACCGAGAAGTAGACGTGCAGCGTGCTACAAAAACGAACCTCGAGAAGAAATCTCGCAGGCAGTGAATCCAAAAACATATCTTGTGTAAAAGCAACGAAGTGCTGCAGCAGCGATGCGGAAGCACTTTTGCAACAAGAACGAGGCTCAGAAGTCTCGCCGACTTTGAGGCGAAGTTGCGGTGGCGAATCACAGGTGTAAGACCGATAGACATAGTCTCAAACACACCCTGCTTCAACGATTGCAGGACGAGACCACCGTCTTGGGACTAGTCCATCTTCAACAACTCGAATGGCTTGGAGTACGAGCCATTGTCCAAGCCTCGGACAATGGCTCATGATCAACGATCAACTACTTTAAAGGTTGTATAGACGGTTCTCGCCTACTTGGTCGCCTTCTTGGACTGGTCACCGTATCTTACACAATAGATTGTCAATCTAGAATTCTTTTAGGCAAATCCGTATAGGCTGTGTAAAAATTTGTGTGTCAATCCGTTTTATGTGTATCTGAAGAATGTAAAAATTTTGGATGATTAAAAATAATATAAATAAATTTATTCTTATTCAAACAATGTTTACAACGGGTACGTCAGCTACGATTCTTCATCAGCAATATTTCGGCCCTTTTTGGCAAAGGTCCTCGTCAGGCTGTCAATCCTCCGGTTCAACTTCGGGGAAGGAAACAAACCTGTAATCTTACAGGTTTGTAAGATAAACCTGTAATCTTACAGGTTTGTTTCCTTCCCCGAAGTAAGATAAACCTGTAATCTTACAGGTTTGTTTCCTTCCCCGAAGTTGAACCAGAGGATTGACAGCCTGACGAGGACCCTTGCCAAAAAGGGCCGAAATATCGCTGATGAAGAATCGTAGCTGACGTACCCGTTGTAAACATTGTTTGAATAAATGTTTCAAAGTCAGCTTGGGCTCAAAGAATATTTAAATTTGTTCTTTATTTCCAAAATAGCTCAACAGAGTATTGCTAGCATAGGATTGTCATGACGTAATTCATGTCAAAGCAATGATGTAAATAAATAACTCATTTATTTCCTTGCCTAATTCAGTGTGTGATAATTCTGTTATGTTTTACATGTTTTTATTTTTCATTTTTTTCATAGATTACTCCCCTGTACCACAGAAGCAGATTATAAGTAAATAAATAATCCAAGTATTTTTTTTCTGAATTATAGATAAGTGCTACCTGTGTCGGCCGCCACCCTTCTCAAAGTCACGTCGTCATCGTTGGCCAAAGAGATGGCGCTATTTCAGTCTGGGATCTGCGAAAGGTCGAGTCACCAGTCTCCGTCCTTATGGGTCACGATTCAGCGGGTAAGGTGGCGCCGTCATAGCTCCAGTGAAGGGGTAGGCTAACCTGCATTCAAGCAATAAAAAAAAATCGACGATCAGCCACAGCGGGGTACGTCATAACTGTCACTGAGAGCTTTAGCCTTTAAAGTCTTGAAATCCAACGGTCACGAAGTCAGTTGACATCAGAGCAAAATAACACTAGGGAGTAGCGCCAAGTGATAGCAAAATTGACACACACTCGAACTGAAACTCATTCAGTCGTTCACCAGCGCTGGCTCTGATAACTTCATATCCTGAACATAGCGAAAAATGATGCAGCCTCGATTGTTTCTTTGGTGAGTGCCAGCCGCACCTTTGATTTACTAGAAATTTCTAAATTCACAAGCTTGTCTCGCTTTAAATGCCGCAAGCGTAGTGGGTGGCTCTACGAGTATAGCCCGTTTGCAAAGCATAGGTCTTGGCGGTACTCCCTAGTGTTATCTTGCTCTGGTTGACAAGTGAAGATCTGGTTGTGGTAGTGACTTGTGATCGTGTAATGTGATGTAACTTGATGGCACTACAATGTACACAAGTTTTATGCACTGCCAAGGCCGTAGTTCTGTTATTGCAGGCTCAGCTTTGAGATCCGACGACCGTCTAATTTTAGTTTCATATCTCTATTTGAACAAAAAAACACAACCAATATGAACTACCTCTACCAAGAAAGTAGAAGAAGGAGCCCTTAGGGGGAGCCCTAGGAGCCCTTAGCCCCTACGGCAGGCTAATGTAACTAACAATATTTGAAAAAAAAACAGAATCAGTAAATTAAGTGAACGTATCAAGAAAAAGAACAAGAAGATGAGTTTTAAATATTCCTTAAGCCCAAGCTGACAGCGAAATCAAATTTGATAGTGCAAAACGGAGACGTCAAAATAACGGGTGTTTTCCACAAGTTCGTTTTTCTAACTTGAGCGGTTTTGAGCCTGAAGAGGACCCTTGCCAAGAAGGGCCGAAATATAGCTCCAATGAAATTCAGCTGACGTATCCGTTTTGCACTATCAAAGATGAGTTTTGTATTTATTTAACCTACTGCGTCGTCTTTTGATACAAAAAAAGAAGAAGAGAGAGAAAAGAAAGGAGATACCATAGAAAGAAAACAGGAACCGGCGAGACAAACCCAGAGGAGGACAAGACCAAACTCGACTAAGCGACAAGCTCGAATTCACAGTTAAAGGCCTCCTCTCGCTTATTCTGCTTTTATAATATAACCTAGCTCCCATACAGAATTATAAGCGTCTAAAATCCCCACCTTTGTCCACTGTCTCCTTTTGTGCCTATGAATTTTTAGCGCTTCTTTGGTTTTGCCCGTCACACAACGAAACTTTTGCCGGAATCTTCAATGTCCGCTGACAACTCTTCCACACATAAGCATCTCAGAAGCATTTTTTTATTACTTCTCTTATTTGCTTAGTTTTCCCACTTTTTAACTACGACGCGTTCAGTTTTCAAATGTTTTGCGCCCAGTCGCCGCGTCAGAGAGCAGGCAGGCTGGAGGAAATCGACAAGCGCTCACAACAAAATCGCTAATTTCAGGTGGAAAGTAATGGTATATTCGAAATCGTTTTTTCTGACCCATTTCATTGGGAAAAGATCATTGCTAGTAAGAGTTGTGCTTTAACATGGTTGTGTTTTAGTGAACGAGCTGCATTTCCACGAATTCTCACCAAATCACATTGTGACCTGTTCGGAAGGTGGCGATCTGTGGCACTGGGATGTGTCTGCCGCAGCCGAACGACATGCAGGAGTTCCGTTCCAAGGTAAGATCAAGTTAAAACTTCTTCAGCTCTGTTTTTGGGATCCCGAAACGTAAGTGGAGGGATGACTTCGTTAAAGTTGTCCGTCTGTCCGTCTGTTAGCACGATAACTCTCGAAGGGGCTGAGATATTTTGTTCAAACTTTGCACGAGGACTCTTTGGGTCAAAGTTCACGTCCAGTTCGAAGATGGGCTCTGTAGCCCTATATTTAAGGGTGGGGGATGGGGTTCAGATTAAGGGATGAAAAAAATAGTTTTAAAAGCTAATTAGATAGTCGGTATAGGGATACGGAGACATGCTGAATCTGAATATGAAAATTATTATCTCGCCGGACAAGTAGTTCACCCGGAATCCGGCTAAAACCGGAAGATTTTTGAAAAATAAAAGTTTAATCTTAAGTTGATTAGAGGTTTAATCTACGGTAAGGAGACATGCTGAACACTTATTTGAAATTATTTTTACGCCGGACAAGTAGTTCGCCCGGAATACGGCCAAAATGGAAAATTTGTTTAAAGTAAAGTTTTATTTGAACTTGAATAGATGTTCGATTCAGGGGACATGACATGCTGAATCAGTATATGACAATCATTTTTTACCCTGACACATAGTTCGCCCGGAATCCGGCTGGAACCGGAAAATTTGTTATAAGTAAAAGTTTTTTTCTGAAGTTGATTAGAGGTTCGATGTAGTGGTAAGGAGGCCTGCTGAGTCCATGTGTGTAAATTATTTTCTCGCCGAACCAATAGTTCGCCCAGGATCCGGCCAAAACCTGAAAATTCGTTAAAAGTTAGAAAGTTTTATCTGAAGTGTATTAGAGGTTCAGTATAGGGGTAAGGAAGTATGCTGAATTCGTTTTTGAGCTTTTTTAACGGACAAGTAGTTCGCCCAGAATCCGTATCTGAACTTGGTTTCTCAGATGATAGCCATTGGCCTTAATCTGTTTCTAAATTTTAATAGTAAAAATTTTCAAGAAGTCTGGCGAATATCGGATACTTATACAAGATCCAATTGTCTGGATCAAAATGAAATTTCTGGGATCCCATCGAAACCTTTGGTCTTGTTTCGTATATTGGCCGTGTTCATAAATGATCAGGTTAAGGATCCGAGATTATACAGCAATATTGTTAAAGGAACCGTCATACCATAATGTCAATGCAATTTACCTCCGTAGTCGCTCCATCCGTAATCACCCCGGTGACCCGAATTATTAACCCGAATTATTATAGTACATTCTAGATCCCTTAAAGACTCCTCTCTGGTTTTCAAACTTTCCTTGTTTCGATATTTTCGGCGCGTACCGTGTTACCGAAGATTGTTTGCGATAAGCTCACTGGTCAGATAAACCAGCTATCTGATACTTTTTTCCGTGTTTTTTTGGTGGAAGCAAACGGGGCTGGAGAAGGCTCAAAACAGCCAAAGCCGTGGGTAATTTGTTAAAAGAAGAGCCTGGTCTAAAGTAGGCCTATTCAACTGTTTTCTTCCAAGCCAAGTGAAGTGCATTTTTTGTAGTTGTATGTATTGCTTCCGTCGGGCCGGGCTGTACGCAAGGACTCGACCGAGGGACTTACTCTAGTTGGATGATATTAGAAACTGTCGTATAAATATACAAAATATAAGTATCCAATCATCCATTTACAACGCGCGCTCACTAGCCTACTAGTTGGCTGCTGTAAGAAATTTCCCATAGGAAGAGTCCGTGTTGCCGAATAGTTGGCTACGAGAACCAAAGGTTTCGGTGGGACCCAGAAATTTAATATTTGATCCTGACTTTAGCAGATTAAGGCCAATTGTAATCATCTGAGAAGACAGAGTTCAGATATGGATGCAGCATGCGTGTTTACCCCTATATCCTACGTCGTATCTACTTTGTCGAAACTGATCAAAACTTCATGCCTTATTTCTGCCAAATTTCCGGTTTCGGTCGGATTCCCGCCGACTACTTGTCTGGCAAAAACTACAGCCCAAAATCGAATTCAGCATGTATTCTTACCCCTACACCGAACATCTAATCAACTTCAGATAAAAAATTACTTTAAACAAATTTTCCGGCTTCACCCGGATTCAGAGCGAACTGTAGGTCCGGGGAGAAAATGATTGTTATATTCATTTTCAGCGTGTCTTCTCACTTGTTATCGAACATCTAATCAAATTCAAATTCAAATTTGCCTTTTTTCAAATTTTTCAATTTTGGCCGGATTCCGGGCGAACTAGTTGTCCGGTGAGAAATTAATTTGCATATTCGGATTCAGCATGTCTCCTTACCCCTAGATGGACTACCTCATTTGCTTTTAAAAAATATTCTTTTTCGCCCGTTAAGTTTGAAACCCCTCCCCCAACCCCAAATGTAGGGCTACAGAGCCCATCTTCGAACTTGAGCTGTACTTTGACCCAAAGAGTCCTCGTGCCAAGTTTGAATAAAATATATCAACCCCATCGAGGGTTATCGTGCTAACAGACAGACAGACGGACAACTTTTACGAAATCATATGTATCCCGTCACTAAGGTTTTGGGATCCCACAAATCGTACAGGATTTTTATGGCACTTGCCTTCCGGCCAAGTGCCATATACCGATCACTTTTCCGTCGGTCGGTCGGTCCGGTGATCGCGAGTTAGGGTACTTTCAGATGTGCTAGGATGATGAAACTTGGCAGGCGTATCAGGGACCCGACCAAACTAACTTGGAAATAGTCACTTACCCGATCCGACCATCATGGGGGGAGGAGGAGATTGCGGAATCCAGAAAATAGGGGCATGCATGACTTTCGAATGGGTGATCAGATCTTATTAAAACTTGATACCTGGAAAGACCTCGTGTCTCAGGTGTCTCATCTCAAGTCCTGATCGGGTCCGAAGGGTCTGGGGGGGGGGAGTCTGAGGGGGGACCGGAAATCGTGTGGAACTCTCAGAATCGAGCGATCGGGATGAAACTTAGTGGGAAGAACAAGCACAAGCTCTAGATAAATAACTGACAGAACTGGACCAGATTCGGACACCGTGGGGGGGGGAGTTGGAGGGGGGTTCCGGAATTTTGGCGATCCGTAGTTGATGTACTTCCAGGTGGACTAGGACGATAAAACTTGGCAGGCATATCAGGGACCCGATCAGAATAACTTGGTAACAGTCACTCGCCCAATCCGACCATCGTCGGGGGAGAGGAAGACGGCGGGATCCGGAAATTAGTGGCATGCATAATTTTCGAACGAGTTATCGGATATTAATGAAACTTGATATCTTGAAAGACCCCATGTCTCAGATGTCCCATTTCAAGTCCGGACCGAATCCGATGAACTGGGGGGGGGGGGTGAAGGGGAGAACCGGAAATCTTATGACACGCATAGAGTGGAGCGATCAGGATGAAACTTGGTTGGAAGTACAGGCACAAGTCCTAGGTGCATCAGTGACAGAATTGGACCGGATTCGGTTACCAAGGGGGGGAGCTGTAGAGGGTGTCCGGAATTCCGGCGATCGTGAGTTAAAGTACTCCCAGATGTGCTAAGACGATAAAACTTTGCTGGAGCATTAGAAACTTGACATCATTGGGTTAGACATCGTTACTTCTTTGATCCGACCATTCGTTAAAGAACTTTCTTAACCGCAAAATACAAAAAAATACTTCTAAGCAAAATTTACTTTTTCAAAATCGCCATGAAAACATTATTCTTTTTGCCTCAGAGTTTTGCTTAGAATTTAATTTTTAGCACCCTTAAAGTGTGCATCTTAACGGAAAAGTGAAAAAAAACTTTTGACCATCACTTCCATCGTCTGACCTTCCTCTGGCCCAGCCTTGCAAGTTTGGCGCATCTTAACCGAAAAAGTTAAACACAAAATTTGACCATTACTTCCATCTGAACCAGCCTTGCCAATTTTTGTTTTCCTTCTTGTTTTCTTTTGCTTTCTCTCTCCTATTTTTATATTTAAAGTGAAACCATAGGTTAAATTTTCAGCCCCCTTCATTTTTTCTTTTGGTGTATTACTTACTACATATGCTTGCAAGGGCCATATGAGCTTACAGCTCTTGTTTTTCTTTTCCAACTAGTTCGCCACTGTAAGAAATCTCATAGGCTTATAGGAAATCCCGAATTGCCTACCAGTTGGCTACGACGAGAAGGCGTATAGGAGAAAATTTCTTATCCAACTAATTGGATATGTTTCACAGTCGTATAGGGATATCAGAAATTATCCAACCAGTCGGCTTATATGAGCACGAATGGGGATTTCAGAAAATATCCAACGAGTCGGTACAGTATAGAGCAGGGCACAAGAGCTCGCTGAGCAGTTAACCTGCATAACCTGCATTCGAATTCTAAATATCCGATAATATGTATAGGCTACACCGCGCGGTTACTAGCCGACTAGTTATGGCACTTGCAAGTGCCATATACCGATCACTTTTCGGTCGGTCTGTCGGTCTACTGTTCTCGAGTTAGGGTACTTCCAGAAGGGCTAGGACGATGAAACTTGGAAGGCATATTAGGGACCCGGCCAAACTAACTTGGAAATAGTCACTTGCCTGATCCGACCATCGTGGGGGGAGGGGGAGTCGGCGGAATCCGGAAAATAGGGGCCTGCATAACTTTCGAATGGGTGATCGGATCTTAATGAAACTTGATATCTGGAAAGACCTCATGTCTCAGATGTCTCATTTCAAGTCCGGACCGGATCCGATGAGTCTGGGGGGAGTCGGAGGGGGGAGTCGGAATTTCGGCGATCCGTAGTTTGTGTATTTCCATAGGCAGGCGTATCAGGGACCCGACCAGATTAACTTGGAAAGAGTCACTCGCCTGATCCGACCATCGTGGGGGGAAGGGGAAGACGGCGGAATCCGGAAATTAGTGGCATGCATAACTTTCGAACGGGTTATCGGATCTTAATGAAACTTGATATCTTGAAAGACTTCGTCTCAGATGCCCAGTTTCAAGTCCGGGCCGGATCCGATGAACTGGGGGGAGGGGGCGTAGGGGAGAACCGGAAATCTTGTGACACGCATAGAGTGGAGCGATCGGGATGAAACTTGATAGGAAGAAAAAGCACAATATCTAGATTCATAACTGACAGAACTGAATCGGATTTGGACACTGCGGGGGGAGTTGGAGGGGGTTCCGGAATTCCGGCGATCCGTAGTTTATGTATTTCCAGGTGGGCTAGGACGATAAAACTTAGCAGGCGTATCAGGGACCCGACCAGATTAACTTGGAAAGAGTCACTCGCCTGATCCGACCATCGTGGGGGGAAGGGGAAGACGGCGGAACCCGGAAATTAGTGGCATGCATAACTTTTGAACGGGTTATCGGATCTTAATGAAACTTGATATCTTGAAAGACCTCATGTCTCAGATGCCCAGTTTCAAGACCGGGCCGGATCCGATGAACTGGGGGGGGGGCGTAGGGGAGAACCGGAAATGTTGTGACACGCATAGAGTGGAGCGATCAGGATGAAACTTGGTGGGAAGTACAGGCACAAGTCCTAGGTGCATCAGTGACAGAATCGGACCGGATTCGGGTACCTAGGGGGGGGGGAGCTGTAGGGGGGTGTCCGGAATTCCGGTGATCGTGAGTTATGGTACTTCCAGATGTGTTAGGACGATCAAACTTTGATGGAGCATTAGAAACTTGACATCACTGGGTTAGACATCGTCCCTTCTCCGATGTGACCATAACTCATCTTAACCGCAAAATACGAAAAATACTTTAAGCAAAATTTACTTTTTCACGATCGCCATGAGCACATGATCCTTTTTGCCTCACGGGTTTTGCTTAGAAAAATATTTTAAAGCACCCTTAAAGTGCGCATCTTAACCGAAAAGTGAAAAAAAAAACTTTTGACCATCACTTCCATCCTCTGACCCAGCCTTGCAAGTTTGGCGGATCTTAACCGAAAAGTGAAAAAAATACTTTTAACCATCACTTCCATCTGACCCGGCCTTGCAAGTGCCAGATGAGCTTCCAGCTCTTGTTTTCTATTCGTATAGGAAATCCTGCGTTCCCGGCGGTCTGTTTGCATAAAGTTCCTATAGGAACTTTCTTATGGTAGCCAACTAATTGGATAGTCAATCGCCGTTCCTGTAGGAACTTTGTTATCGCAGCCAACTAGTTAGATAATCCTCCGCCGTTCCTAAAGGAACTTTCTTATCGTAGCCAGCTGGTTGGATAGTCAAGCACTGTCCCTATAGGACTTTCTTATGGTAGCCAACTGGTTGGTTAATCACCCGCCGCTCCTAAAGGAACTTTCTTATCGTAGCCAACTGGTTGGATAATCACCCGCCGTTCCTAAAGGAACTTTGTTATTGTTGCCAACTAGTTGGACAATCGTCCACCGTACCCTAAAGAAACTTGCTTGTCGAAGTCAACTGGTTTGATAATTATACGTAGGACAATTCCTGTACGAATTTTCTTATTTTGGCGAACTAGTTGGAAAATCCTCCTGCGTTCCTGTAGGAATTTTCTTATCGTAGCTAACTAGTTGGATAATCCTACGGTGTGTTCATACACGAATTTCCTCATTTTAGCGAACTAACTGGGAAATCATCTTGCGTTCCTGTAGGTATATATGCCGTAGCTAACTAGCCGGTAACGCGGCATTTCCTATACGAAATTTCTTATAATAGCCAACTAGTCGGCTACTGACCGCGCTGTTTAATAATTAGAACTCGTTTATCTTCTTATTCTCGCCACGATTTTCAACTCGGTGGCCCTGCCTCACATTTTATACATCGCACCCTTCTGGCGAATGTTAAAGTTTAACTGAAAAGCCAACTTATTTTTGTATCATTTAACTGAAAACGCTGCATTTTTTGGGTTGTGTTAAAGGTTTTTTTTTCACTATTTGTTCTAGAATGACGTTCAGAATATCTACGGTCGTCCTCACAACACAAATTTCTACTATGACGCAGAAAAATTAAATCTCAATACATACGCGGCGTTCAGTGGCCAGTGATCAGCTTACGGAAAGTAGGTCACTGCGTGAACACTTTATGTTTCGTAAATCGTTTTCGTCGAGCATACATCAAAGATACAAGCGCATATAGCAGACAAATCAGAGAAGGAAATTCCACTATTTGAAAATCGATTATTCGTGAACAGCGGAGCAACGAAGTAACGCATTTTCGCCGGGTTTTCAAGCTTCTTTAAGTGAATAAGTGATGGGTATCTAGATTGTCCTATCTAAGCCCTTTTCAGTTAAACTTTAACTAACACTGATAAAAAAAAAATCGCTCTTTTTATTTTCGTTTCTGTAAATTCCTGCTCCGCCTCCTTGGACCCGAAATAGTAAAATCGTCACTACTTACAACATCACTGACCCATTTACAGCAGTTGGACAACTTATACAGAATTACAACAATAAGATTAAGCATCAATGGGAGAGCATTCCTCTACAATAGGATAGTTTTAGAGATAGTATAATGTTGTCGTAGTCTCTATGTTGCTGATTTCCTCATGTTATAGTGTTTGCTTGTTATAGTGTTTCCTTCTTCTTTTCTTTCTTTATTCATACTCCGTCTATGCCATGTGCTTTTTGATGAGTGAAAAATAAAATTGTTTATCCAACTAGAGGTGTCCGTCGTTTGACTAGACCAGACTAGACTGCAGCCTGCTCATGCGAGCTCATATCCCCTACTCTTATACTTTGCTTTGGAGGTTGCTTCACACTTCTTCACTTTCTCAGTAAAGACCGCCAAGTTTAAAAGGAGTGAATGGCGTGCATTTCGCCGAATTCATCAACAGGTTCGTTTTGTAGACACTGTAACCTTTGTGCTGGTGCAAGTAGGTTATCTTTTGTCAATTTGGTAATGAGTGTTTAGAAGAGAATGATTACCCAGTTTCATCATCCATACTTGTGACTCCATGGCCAGTGCAGTGGGCAGTCAGTACAGTAGAGGCTGAGTAGAACCAGCTTGAAGTTTTCACCCACCGACCAGCCGCCCATAAACGCCTAATACCAACATATCGGGCATTGGGTGGTAAAGCCAGCAGTGCTTGAAATGCACAAGAGAATAATGGAGAAACGCCTTCCAAATCATCGCCCCTGCACATGAGAATCATCCTTAACTTAAGCTGGGTTGACACAATAAAAAAAAGCTTGATGAGCTTTGTCCTGCAAAAAGCTGGAAGAATTATGTCCTTTATGTTGGGTGGCAAGGGCGGTAGTGCTTGAAATGCCCAAGCCAAAAATTGAGAAACTCCAACCAAATCACGGCCCAGGGTAAAATTCACAAAATTTTATTGGAAAAATTTACATGGAAACGAAATCAAAAGGGCTGATTATGCAGCGGCCACTGCATGAAAACATAATCAAATGGGGTCGCATTTTTTAGTATTCTCTATTTGGAAGAATGGTGTATAATTTAATTTTCGTTTTAGAATAGAAATTCTTGGGGTTTGAAACACGCAAAAAGCCGGAACTTGTATCGTACTATAGCTAAATTTTTCTGGATAATCGCAGATTTAAAAAATTTCGCCTGCGCCGCTTGGTTTAACTTGTCTTGGTACAGTCGTTGGAAGCTTCGCTTTTTAGCGAAAGCTAAAATGAAAAGCCGAATATTTCAACCTTAATATACCAAATGATACCAAAGGAACAATCTCAACTAATGCATTACAGTTAATTTTACAAAAAATTTCGCCTGCAGCGCATTTTGTAGTATTCTCTATTTGGAAGTATGGTGTATAATTTAGTTTTCGTTTTAGAATAGAAATTCTTGGGGTTTGAAACACGTTAAAAGCCGGAAATTGTATGGTACCATAGCTAAATTATTCTGGAAAAAGGCAGATTTAAAGAATTTAGCCTTCGGCGCTTGGTTTAACTTATCTTGGTACAGTCGGGTAAGCTTCGCTTTTTAGCGAAAGCTACAATGAAAAGCCGAATATGTGAACTTTAATATACGAAATTATACCAAATGAATAATGTCAACTGATGCATTACAGTTAGCTTACACAAATTTTCGCCTGCGGCGCATTTTGTAATATTCTTTATTTTAAAGAACAGTGTTTCATTTAGCTGGCGTTTTACATTGAAATTCGTGGGGGTCTGAAACACGTTAAAAGCTAGAACTTGTATGGTAGGCATAGCTAATTTTTTCCAAAAAAAGGGAGATTAAAAAAAATTGATAAGAAATGTACGCCATTGCCACTTCGCGCTGCCCTTTGCCGCTTGCCGCTCCGCTTCGCGGCAACGGCGTGTTTTGTCGGCACATTTTTAGTCCTTCAGCACAAACCGGACGCCCCCCCCCCCCAAAGGCCAAAGGTAAAAGGCTAGTGACGCCCCTGTTGGGCAGTAGGGGTGGCAGTGCTTGAACCCACCAAGCAGAAAACCGAGAACTAACAAATCTTCGACCAAACTAAAATGTATCAAACCATTCCAGAAATTTCAAATTAGGCTATTTCAGTACTTGCTTGGTTATTCAGGATATGAATGTCCCAGTTCTAACGCTGTTTGTCTATCAGACGTGATAAACATTTTACTTTCACACTCCATGTTTGAGCGCTTGCGCACTTGTTGAACCTTCTCGGCTTATCACCGGAAGGGAGTCGAGAAATCTGTCGAAACTGGAGTAGACGGTACCGTGGTATTATTCTTGGAACTGTATTTGTAGTTTGAAGTGATGGAAATTCAAGCAGGTTACCTAATTCTTGAAAGCTACAGAAATTTAGGAGATTACCGGAACGCTGTGTTGTCTGTCTGCACGAATCACTCTGGCAAATTGTGTGTTGGGTTCATCCCGGTAAGCTGTGCAAAGTTACGATAGATTTCCTGATCTATCCTCCAGTAAATTCCCTGAGATGATTTCGGGTATACTCCTGAGTCAAGTTCCGATAGATTCCTTGAGCAAGATTTTGGCAGATTTTGTGAGCAAAATTCCGGTAGGTTCCCTGAGCAATAATCCGGTAGATTCCCTAAGAATCATCAAGTTCAGGTGAATTTGACAAATTTTAACTGGCGCACCAATCAAAGTTTACCGGATTTTTTCCCCACAGACCTCCTGGGGGGGGGGGGGGGCACAGTTTCCCTCGGGACGTCCCTGCCTACAGCAAGGGCACAGTTACAGTTGTGTACACAGTTCACAGATACAAAGTTTGTTATTTTCCCTTCCCATTTGACTGTTTTACAAGCAAGAAACGTAGGGCGTGTTCTACCCTTCTAACAGTAGTAACTATTAGTTACTATTTCCGTTCCAACCTCATGAAAAGTTACTGTGCTGACCTTTCCGACCTTCTTGAAATAGTAGCTAATCGTAACTAATTGCTTACCATGCTCGGGAGTGTAGTAATTTTGGTAACTACGGATCTCTGTAACGTGATTGGCTGGTTAACCCGTGGAGTGATATTTTACCGAAAATTTAAAAATACGTTCCAGCCTTGACGCCAAGAAGCCAAAATTCGTGACGTCACGCGTAGTAACTACGGTAAGTAGGCTGGAACACGCTCATAGTCAAAGCACAGAAAAATTGAGTGAGGTTTCCAGATTTAACGGATGATCGTGATAATAGTATGTAATGATCTGCAAGTCACAACTCCCTCGGCATACGATTACGTATGCCGCAAGGTTTAGATGGCGAGTGCAGAATTATGGTCTCGCGTAGGTGTCGAATCTCTAAATGTATACTCAGTTACGGTAAGCAATATTGGGTTTGGGGCCATATTGGGTGGGCCTAAGCAAGGTTGGCCCAAAAATGTTTAAAGGAAAGTTCTTTGTAGTCCTAACGACAAAAAAGTCTATTGACCTCTGCAAAATGTGTAGCCTGTTTAGTTGTATGGTTGTACCAAAAAGTTGCATGTATTGATATGTAGTAGTAAAGAATACTTTCATAAAAGTAAAGAGTCTACTGGAGGAATTAGGCCTAGCGTATGTATAGAATGAAGGCCTTGGCCCAGGTGAAGGTACGCAAGACCTCCTAGCAATTAGATTGCTAAAAGACCAAGAAATCCAAAAATGGGAGGGGACGGTAAGTAGGTCAGGGACATTGAAATATTATAGACAAGTAAAAGAAGTATTTGGTGAAGAGGTATATTTTAAGTTAAATTTGCCCCAGTTATATTTGCGGTATTGAATCCAGTTGCGGGCCAACTGTCTATCAGTGCACAGACATAGTTACTTTTTGAAGAGAAAAGATGAAGGCCAGCCATCCGGGTGTGCTTGCCCTCTATGTGGTAATGGAGTTGATGATTTGGTCCATCTCCTGTGCCGGTGTCCACAGCTTTCTGGGTTAAGAAGTAAATTATTGGAAGGTGAGGTTTTGTTACTTCCTGACATCCTAAGGAGCACGACGCCAAGCGTTATATGTAAAATTTGCAGATTTGTTGATGGTGTGGTGAAATTTCGAGAGAGGGATGGGGAAGTTTAGTTTAGTTCATGTGAAGATATTTTGTTGTGTTGTTTTATATGTATTTTCTTGTATATGGCCTTCGGCTTTGAATACAATTATTATTATTATTATTATGCCTCACACTGGGCTAACCTTAAGCAGTAGTATCCAGTAGCATTCAGTCTTGCTATAGTAGCATGGGGTGGCGACAGTTACTACTGTATGCTATCGAAACGTACAACTCCATATAACCAATTCTTGAAAAAATTTCATCGGGCTAGGACCTAGTTAGAACTATAGAGAAATGCTCTTTACTCATTTTGAGGCCAAGTTCAGTTTACAGTAGAGGTATGCTCCTTTAGCCGAGAGTTACCTTAAATCACCTTAAATTGCACTTGCTAGCAATAAGGATGTTGTATCCCGATGAGTAGCTTGCGGATGACGATGGTGCTATGATCTGGTTGCTGCTTCCGGGGCACACCAGTCCTTTTTCCAGGGCTGCCCGCGCCAGTCCTCATCGAGTCGCTTTTTGAAACCTTTGGGTGTTTCGCTGGTGACAGTTGGTTCGGACACGCTGTTCCATAGAGGAACAGCTCGGCTACTGAAGAAGTGCTGGCGAACACGAGAGGTGTTCGATCTTCTGGACAGTTTCCGGGAGTGGCCCCTAGTCCGTGAGTGGTTTTCGGGGGCGAAGAGGGAGGGGAGACAATTAGAGTTGAGGATTCTGTAGACTAGTAGCATGTCCCCTCTCTTCCGCCGGTAAGTAAGTGTCGGGATCTTCAGTTTCTGCAGTCGTTGTTCATAGGGTAGTGCTCTATGGCATAGGATGAATTTTGTTGCTCGCCTCTGGACACCTTCGATTAGTTTCTTGTCTTGTTTGTAATAGGGCGAGGCGAGGGCGTTGCCGCTCTCCAGCTTGGACCTGACCAAAGCTTTGTAGAGCTTCAGCATGACAGTTGGTTTGCGGGATGCGACTGATCGTTTTATCATCCCTAGGGTCTGATTGGCTCTAGCCACTACCTTTATGGTGTGAGTGTGGATTTTAGTTTGTCGTCCACAATTACTCCAAGGTCCCTTTCTTCCGAGGTGGAAGGGATCGGGACTGGGGTGCTTGATCCATGTCTTCTCATCTGGTACTGTCGCTTTGGGTTATTGTGTCCAAAGTGAAGACACGACATTTGTCTGGGTTGAACTCTAGTTTCCCTTCACTTGACCAGTCGGTGAAAGTGTTGAGATCTTCTTGAAGGGTGTTCGTAAAGGCATTGGCAATTAGCTTCGAGTCATCTGCGTATTGTGGCATGGGATTCTTCAGAAGCTAATGGGCGTCGTCAGGGCGGCGTTAATGTATATTTTGAAGAGGGTTGGTCCTAGTACTGTCCCTTGCGGGACTCCACTGCGGCTTCCGATGACAAGACCTCCTCACCTGCTATCCCGAAGACTCGGACTCTTTGCTGGATGTTTGCTTGTTACGGATGTTCAGCTTTATTCTGACCTCAAGAATGAAATCAACTCTCTTGGTGTATCTTCTTATTTCATTTTGAATATTCTTTTTCTTCTGTTGCATACTTCATGCTGACGTTGAAATAATCCAAAACTATTGCAATATGCTGGATGCTGTAACCTAGCCATTAGAATGTCCAAAAGCAACTGTGTCAAAACGAAAAAAATGACATTGTGTAGCTTTCATTTGACTTTCATTGTTTCTTTCATCATTTGCTCTTATTACTGTGCAAATATATTTCCTAGGTTCAGATTTAATCATTTTGATTGTGTGCCATTCCAATCTAGGCGATGTCCAAAGTAACTCTACTGAAGTACTTAAAGCTTCTGCACGTTTTTCTAGATTAGGCTATATATAGCCTAGGTGTCTATGTGAGTATTATAATATTTCATGTCCCTTCATTGAGGGCTCTCTTGAGGGGCTTACTAGCAAGACCATAGTAGCCAATACTTTGTGCTGTCGTTTGACCACATACAGAATATGTCATCTCCTTGTTTTGTTTGTTATTCGTGAGATCAGCTTATAACCAAGTATTTCAGCTTCTAGATGTATGATTTTTTATGGTACTTATAGTTCTGGCTCAAGTGCCATATACCGATCACAATTCCGTCTGTCGGTCGGTCTGTCCCACGGTTGCTAGTTAGGGTACTTCCAGATGTGCTGGGACGATGAAACTTGGCAGGCATACCAGGGACCCGACCAAACTAACCTGGAATTGATCAGTTTCCTGATCTGACTATCTAGGGGAGAGTGGGAATCCGGAAATTTTAGTAGTGCATAATTTTCGAACGGGTGATCGGATTGGAATGAAACTTAATAACTGAATAGATGACATATCTCTGGTGTCTCCTTTGATGTCCGGACCGGTTTCGACAGCTGTGAAAGAGTTGTGGGGGGGGGGAGACCGGAAACCTGAGAAACGGTTTCAATGGAGGGATCGGAGTGAAACTTGCTGTTAGGAACAAACATCTGTTCTAGATGAATCGTTTACACAATTAGACTGGATCCGGACACTTTGGGGGTGGAGGGGGATTTACCAGAATTCCGGTGATGGCGCTTTTGGGGATTTCACGACGAAACTTGGCAGGTATACCAGGGACCCGGTCAAACTGACTTGGAAATAAAAAGTCTTCGATCCGATTATCGTGGGGGAAGTGGAGGGAGGGGGAATCCGGAACAATGAGCCATGCGTAGCTTCGGAACGGGTGATTGGATTCCAGTGAAATTTAACCATTGAATAGAGGACATGTCTCTGATGCTCTTTCTCATGTCCGGACCGGATCCGACAACTGGGGGGGGGGGGGGGGAATACGTGACCCACTTAGACTGGAGAGATCGGGATTGAAATTCGTGTGAATAACAGACAAATGCTGTAGATAAATCATTTACATAACGGGATTGGATCGGGCACTCTGGGGGAAGCTAGAGCTCTAGCATCCCCCACAGTGCACAGTGCAGGGGGGGGGGGGGCGGAATTCCGGGATCGCAAGTTAAGGTACCTACTTCCTGATGTGCTAGGACGATGAAACTTGGCTGGAAAGTTAGAGATTCGACAAGATTGAAATTAGAGATTCGACATGATCGGCTTAGAAGTCGTCACTTCCAAAATCCGACCATTCCTTAAAGTACTATTCTTAACCGCAAAGTAAAAAATGGTTTTAATCAAACTATACATTTCATGATCCCTATGAGCCCATAATCATTTTTGCCTCGAGGGTTTTGCTTACAATTGAATTTCTAGCTCCCTTAAAGTGCGCATCTTAACTGCAAAGTCAAAAAGTACTTTAGATCAGACGACACATTTCGGCCCATGATCATTTCTGCCACAAGGGTTTTGCTTAACAAATTTGTCTCTAACATCCTGAAAGTGCACCTCTTAACCGAAAAGTGAAATAAAAACATGACATACATTAATCCCGATGAAAAATTTATCTCAAGACAGTAGTATGAAGTTGTAAGAAAAAGTAGCTTGCAGTACGAACTGATGCTACTACATGCTTCTATGTCAAGGCTACCATGTTACTGCATTCTACTATTAGCAAGACTGGATGCTAATATAGTAAGACAGGATGCTACTAGATACTACTGCTTAAGATTGGCTTAATCTGAGGCACATTAAATGATAGTATTCTTTACTATTACATATCAATACATGCAAATTTTTCGTACAACTATCATACAACTACGCAGGCTACAAATTTTTCATCGGGAGAAGGGCAAGGGCCTATTATCGTCTTTGTCTCAAGTGTTTTGCTTACGGATGAATTTCTAGTGCCTTTCAAAAGCGCATCATAACAGCCAAGTTAAAAATTAAAATACTTTTTGCTAAACGATACATTCTTGTGATTTTCCAGGGTCCAGGATCATTCTTATCTCAAGGGTTTTGCTTACAAATGATCAGAACAAACCCACGAAAAGGCAAATTCTATATTTCATCCTCTGGACCTGTTTTGCAAATGCCATATGAGCTTCTAGCTCTTGTTATTTATGAAAATTGTTTATATACTTTTCTTGGGTCGCCGTCACTACCCCCACCCGTCGATTCACCCACCCGTCAATACACCCAATCTAAAAATCCGTCGATTCACCCAACCGTCGATTCACCCAAACGTCGATTCGCCCAACGTCGATTCACCCAACCGTCGATTCACCCAAACGTCGATTCGCCCAACGTCGATTCGCCCAACCGCTGATTCGTCCAACCGCTGATTCGCCCACCCGCTGATTCACCCACCCGTCGATTCGCCCACCCGTCGATTCGCCCAATGTCGATTCACCCAACGTCCTGTTGCTTGAGCGTCGATTCGCCCAATTCTATGATCCGTCGATTCGCCCACCCGTCATAAGACCCAAAATATCCGTCACAACCCCCACTTTTTCCGACGGTTCGACTACCCGTCACAAGACCCAAGAAATCCGTCGATTCGCCCAAAAAATCCGTCACAACCCCCACTTTTCCCGAAAGTTCGTCTACCCGTCACAAGACCCAAAATATCCGTCGATTCGCCCAATTTTCAAAAACGACTTTTGATCCAGCGCGGCTCTTTTCATTGAACGCGATGGAACAAAGCGACTGAGTCACAGGGGAGTAATTAAGAAGGATACAATACCGTCCGATGTAAATAAGGGTGAAAACTAGTCAATACAGCTTGAGCCAGAATGATGAGAAGCATGATATAAGACCTCGGTGCTGATAATGAAAGAGGAAATGGAGGATGAAAGCAAGAGTAAAATATCAATGAGCTACCATGTTTTTAAGTACAACATGTACCGAAAGCGGTAGGCTACATGTTGTGATTATTTGGTCGGTTAAAGGAAATTATAACGCCACCGATCATTCGATTCTCAATAGATTAAAATTTGACTGGTACTCCTTTGGTCGGCAGACTCGACCCAAAGTCGGCTAGAAATTGGGCGGCAGGAATACCAAAGGTTCCGACGGAAACCCAGAGGAGAATATTTATGAAACTATTACAGCTGGAATACTGAAGCTCCAAGGGATATTCTGATCCATTTTATGCTTCCTTATATATGACCCTTGTCGGATGAATCGGAAATTGTACTAATTAGTCGGTAGCTTTACAAGCTTCTGCAGAACAGCTGGCCGACGACAATTATAAGTCAACTTTTTCACTTAAGTTATTACCGGATTTCTTTTGTTGTTCCGGGCTGAACCTGATTTTAGCTGAATCGGTCCAGCAGGAAAAATGGGCTGACGCTCATAATGACCATGACCACAACGCCCACGACTCAAAATGCCCACGACTCAAAATGCCCACTATTCAAAATGTCCGCGATTCAAAATGCCTACGACCCAGCCCACGGTTCAGAATGCCCACGATCGTACAGTTTGAGGTGTTCAGGCCGTAGTAAATTGGACCTAGTGATGAATGTGAAACGAAAGGCGCGGACCGAGTATCAGGATGGCGATAATCGTGCATTGAAACTGTTCATTTACAATGTAATTTCGAATTCTGAAAACAGAAATGAAACACCAACAGTGAGTTCAAAACTGTTATTTTTAACGATTCTTACCTTCTGGGTGCAAGGTTTAGATCGCCATTTCTTCGTACTTTCGCGCAAATCATTCTAGTTTGATGAATTATAAAATAATCCTTTCATAATATTCCGTAGTAATCCTGTCCCTTTTAATCTCGCTGTCCGTTGTGCCAGATCATTTTGACCTCCCCTACCGACAGTTAGTCGTCGGCACTTTGAACCAGGACGATTTTAGCCTTCCCTGAGAGCATTTTCAACTGTCGGAATGACATTTTTGACAATTTTGATTTCACCCTGAATTACGGCATTTTGAGTCGTGGGCATTGTGAGGTGGGCAAAAAGATCGTGCTGATTTTGGGAACCACCCGAAAAACGTCTATAATATCCCCATTTTTGTTTGTTTAGGGTTTTCATGCCCCTATCTCGGCACTCTGATCGGTTCTGGTCAAACTTTTACAAGACATTACTTACCGTTTTTCAACGGCACGAAAATATGTGTGTTAATTCTCCAGCCTGATACTTGGCCTTAGAACAAAGCTTTTATCAAGTAAGGGAAAACTGGAATATCCAGTATCCAGTTTCACAGAAGTGCGAAAAGTATCACTAGTAGATCGCCAGATTGCGTGTGGAATTGATGAAAAACTCATTTGCGGGAGGTTTTAAAGTGGGGAAGACATTTCCGGAAAATGCTTGGCTCTAATGAGACTTGTCGTAAGAGCTGATGAGCTAATTGGCCCGTTTCTAGGTCCGAACCGTAACTGCCTGTGGTTAGGATGTTGAAAGGGCATGTTGAGGACATACCCCCTCCTCCCCCCTCCAGCTTCCCCTCGTGTAAGGCGGATGGTCTTACTAGCATCAAAAATTACATATCTGTGACGTAATTTAGTTCAATAACAAATAACACTTCGCTACACTTGTAATATTTTCTGTTATGATTTCGCAATTGTTGGGTACATACCGAATATTATAACTCTTGGGAATCACGAGAATGTATTGTTTGGTAATTTTTTTTGCACTTGGCTGTGATTATGTGCACTTTAAGGGCGCTAGAAATTCTTCTGTAATCAAAACCCTTGACAAAAAAAATTATCATGGGCCCTTTAGGATCATGAATATATATGGTTGGTCAAAAGTATTTTTTTTTACTTTTCGGTTAAGAGGCGCACTTTAAGGGTGCAGAAATTCATTTCTAAGCAGAACCATTTTGGCAAAAATGATCATGTGCTCATGGGGATCATGAAAATGTAGGTTTTGCTGAAAAGTATTTTGTGTACTTTGCGGTTAAGATGAGTACTTTAAGGGATGGTCGGACCTGGGAAGTGACAATTTCTAAGCCAATCTTGTCAAGTCTCTAATGTTCCAGCCACGTTTTGTCGTCCTAGCACATCTGGAAGTAGCCTACATTAAATTGCGGCCACCGGAATTCTGGATCCCCCTTCAACTCCCCCAGAGTGACCGAATCCGGTCCGGTTCTGTCACTGATGTATCGAGGCCTTACGCTTGTTCTTCCCACCAAGTGTTATCCCAATCGCTATATTCGAAGCGTGTCACAAAATTTCCGCCCCCCCCCCCCCCGGCTCCCCCACATTGATCGGATCCTGTCCGAACTTGAAATGGGACATCTGAGACATGAGTTCTTTCCGAATATCAAGCTTCACTGAGATCCGATCACCCGTTCAAAAGTTAGGCATACCTGAAGATTCTGGATTCCCCCTCCCTCCACTCACCCCACGGTGGTCAAATCGGAAAAACGGCTATTCTTAGAGGACCTGCCTTACCTATAATACTAACGCAACCTACTTCCATAATCACTCCATATATTTCTAAGACCGGAGACCCCAACTTTGTACGGTACATTCTAGCCCCTCTAATAAAACCATGCTGATTTTCTCACTTGCTGTGTCTTGCTGCCTTCGATGTGGATCACGCTGTCGACGGTTGTCTGCGACAAGTTTTTCCATCAGAAAAACCGGTTATGTAAATTTTTCCCTGTCTTCGCTACCAGTCAACGGGTCTCGGAAAAGGCTTAAAACAGCAAAAGCCGTGGGTTATTTGTTGGAAGCACAGCCTAGTTTTAAAGTATTAAAATATTTTGAAATACTTTAAGTTGAAGAGTAAATAGTGCGAGGGGTCCTTTAAGTTAAAATTGTGGAGTCGCTAACTGCTTGCCAAGTTTCATCGTCCCAGCACATGTGTAAGCATCTTCAGTCGGGATCACGGTAATTCTGGAACCCTCCCTCCAACTCCCCCCACAGTGCTCGGATCCAGTCCGGTCTTTTAACTATGTATCTACGGCTTGTGCTTGTTCTTCCCACCAAGTTTCATCCCGATCCGTCCACTCTGAAGATGTCACGCGATTTCTGGTCCCCCCTCCAACTCCCCCCAAAGTCATCCGATCTATCACAGACTTGAACTGTGATATCTGAGACACGAGGTCTCTCCAAGTATAAAAGCTTCATTAAGATCCGATTCCCCGTTCAAAATTTGTAAATACGTCAATATTCCGGATTTCCCCTCCCTCCACTCCCCCCACGGAGGTCAGATCTTCCGACCACCGGGTCGCATTTCCAGGTTAGTTTGGTCGGGTCTTTAATATGCCTGCCAAGTTGCATCGTCCTAGCACATGTGTAAGCACCTTAAGTCGGGATCACCGGAATTCCGGAACCCGCCCTCCAACTCCCCCCACAGTGCTCGGATCCGGTTCGATCTTGTCAACTATGTATCTAGGGCTTGTGCTTGTACTTCCCACCAAGTTCATCCCGATCCGTCCACTATGAACATGTCACACGATTTCCGGTTCCACCCTCCAACTCCCCCCCTCCCAAAGTCACCTGATCCATTCCGGACTTGAAGGGAGACATCTGAGACAAGAGGTCTTTCCAAATATCAAGTTTCATTAAGATCCGACCACCTGTTCGAAAGTTATGCATGCTGCTAAATTCCGGATTCCGCGGTCTCCCCTCCCCCCCCCCCGCATGGTCGGATTGGGCAGATGACTATTCTCAAGTTGGTTTGGTCGGGTCCCTGATATACCTGCCAAGTTTCATCGTCCTAGCACGTCTGGAAGTACCCTAACTTGAGAACAGTGGCATGACAGACAAGACCGAAAAGTGATCGGTATATGGCACTTGAGCGGAGCTGCAAGTGCCATAAAAACGGTTGGCTAGCTCTTTTTTCTGATGTTTTACTCTTGCATTCATCCTCTTTTTGATGCTTCTGATCAATCTGCCCCAAGCTATATTTACTAGTTTTCACCCTTATTTACATGGGACGGTATCGTAACCTTCTTAATTACTCCCCTGCGACTCAGTCGCTTTCTGATACCGCGTTCAATGATAAAGGCCGCGCCAGGTCAGAGGTTGATTTTGAAAATTGGGCGAATCGACGGATATTTTGGGTCTTGTGACGGGTAGGCGAACTTTCGGAAAAAGTGGGGTTTGTGACGGATTTTTTGGGCGAATCGACGGATTTTTTGGGTCTTGTGACGGGTAGGTTAACTGTCGGGAAAAGTGGGGGTTGTGACGGATTTTTTGGGTCTTATGACGGGTGGGCGAATCGACGGGTGGGCGAATCGACGGATTTTAGAAGTGGGTGAATCGACGCTTCACGGAACCGAGGTTGGGCGAATCGACGGTATGCGAATCGACGGGTGGGTGAATCGACGGGTGGGTGAATCGACGGGTGGGTGAATCGACGGGTGGGTGAATCGACGGGTGGGTGAATCGACGGGTGGGTGAATCGACGGGTGGGTGAATCAGCGGGTGGGCGAATCAGCGGGTGGGCGAATCGACGGATATTTTGGGTCTTGTGACGGTTAGGCGAACTGTCGGAAAAAGTGGGGGATGTGACGTATTTTTTGGGTCTAATGACGGTTGGGCGAATCGACGGGTGGGCGAATAGACGGGTCCCCCTTTTCTTAGGTTTTGAACTTTCAAACTAACTTGAGATTGAAAGCTGATTGGTTGGAATGAAGTGGTATGAATGCTTATCATAAATGAAAAAAAGAAAGATTCTGGAGGGGGGAGGAGACCAACCCTGGCCATCTCAGTACACTCTTGCTCATGTCAAGATCAGAGATGGGCGAATCCGATCATGAAAGGATTCGAATCCGAATCCAGGGCTAGGCACGAATCCGAATCCGAATCCACCATTTTAGGCTGAGGATTAGAATCCGGATTCGAATCCAGCTTTAAGAAAGCGAGTCGAATATACAGGTAGAACAGGTTATAGTTTCTTAATGAATGGGGACAAAAAAGAAAGAATAGGCTACACGAATAAACAAGGCACGAATTACTTTGTCACTGAACCAACTCCCTCTTGAACAGAAGAGCTTCAACCGTAGTGGGATCGCTTTTGGGTCTTCTTGCTCGGCCGATGGCCTCAGCAATCGAGAAAAGTTTCTCCACATCAGAACTTGAACAAGGAACTGCCGAAAACTTTAAGCGAGGGAATTGTCCAGTTAGCTGTTTCTAACTGCGCGTGTTTATTTTCCTATTATAACCATATGACCCGTGCCCACATCAAATGAAACATACAAAGTAAATAGGCTGAAGCTGGAAAATAAACTTCATTTTCCAGCTTAAGAGGAGCGGCTTCTGGCCTGAAGAGGACCGTTACCAAGAAGGGATGAATATAGCTCTAATAAAAATGCAGCTAATGCATCTGTTTTGCACTGTCAAATATGATTCGCAGTCAGCTTCGACTTTATAAGTATATAAATTTTATAAACTCCACTTTCAAGAAAATCCACTGGTTGTCATTCGTTTTCAAATTCTCATATTTTTGATCGGGTTCGATCCTGATCAGGCCCAAATGTTTAGCTAATCTGCAAACACAAGAAAAACGACCGATTGCGATTACGGATAACAGGAATGCTGTGAAATGAATTTTTCTGACTGAAAAATCAGAACCGAAGGACAGAGAGAATAAATCTAAAATATTCCCATGGAACAGCTTTTCCAAAGGCGGTGTCCGGACTTTCGCTAATTTAACATAGCGAAGGGTCTAGGGGATATCCACTCTCGGGCACTTGCTGTGCACCCTTTCCTGGCACCCGTCAAAATCAGCGATGCTGGTCATAAATTAAGCGATGTATCTTCAAACGTGCTGATTTTGATATTCTAACAAGTGGCAACCGGTGCCGGCGTTGACTGGGCACCGAAAACTTGCCTTACTCGAAACTCGAAGAATGGGTAACCCCTGTCAAATTAGTAATCCTGTTGACGGAAGGATTTTAGGAATACCGTCATAGCCGACTTGGGCGTAAAGAGAGGGAGGCAATGAGCAAGGGGGTTAGAGACTGCAGTTATCAACTGACGGAAGGATTTTCTTGCTGTTATGACAGGATTACTAATCGAAAACTTCTGAGTGCAACAAAGATAGAAGTGGTTGTGAGCAAGATACAGTATGTTTTGAGTCGGTACAATAGTTAAAAATGTTCGGTTCGCAAACTATGCGTGGTCAACAAACACCACGGCCGAGCCAATTTGACAAACAGGACGCTTCTACTGAGCGACTTTACGCGGTGTCTACGCAGAGAAAAGTCATACTGCAATACCGAGTCAAAATGTTACAACAGTATTTATTTATTTATTAATAGAAAAAGACGTTAAGCCGAAGCTTCTCTCTCGTATGACAAGTCTTTTCTAGATTCGAAGTGAGATTAAAATTACAACCAAGGTGAAGATATCTGCTTTAGCAAAATCAGATATTTAACACACAAAGTTTCACTTGAAGTAACGTTGTTTAGACGCCAAAAATAAAATCCAAAAGACAAATGGCGACTAATCTAACATAATAACGCTAACCTTCAGATGGCGGTGGGAATTAGATGTTGTTGTTCCAAAGGGCTGATCTCGGTTACTTCGACACACAGACGACACTTCATTCTGCCGGATACCTTCCCCGACGAGCTAGTTCAGAGCTCAACTTGTCAGTACCATACTGGCTATCATTTAGCTGTTGCTTTGCTGGATTCAGCGGTAGGGCTGCCCGGTTAGAAACTACAGTTTGAACTTCATCGTCTGTACCGTCACCTCACTATTATCTGCCATACTCCAATATACTTCTAACAAACCAAGCCAGTCACAATGCTAGTTCACCGCTTAATGCCTACGTAACTACGTAATGATCTCGGTTGGGCACTAGCGCTAATGAAATCCATAAAACAATGCAAATTAGCCTTGAAAACTGAATTCGTTTGAGCCTTCAGGTATGCCTTTCTCCATTGGGAATTGCAAAACCCGAGCGGATTACTGGGGTTGTCAGTTTTTACGAAAATACTAGGAATGCACAATTTCTTAAAACTCGAGCGGATTCGGGATTTTGAAGGTTTGGAATCCGAATCCGAATCCGAATCCTGCCTGAGAAGCTAAGGATTCGAATCCAGCTAAAAGGACGAATCCTGGATTTAAATCCGGATTCGGATTCGCCCATCTCTGGTCAAGATGCTACTGATTAGCCTGATTGCCTAGCCTACCGTAATGAATTTTCTATCTTTTTCTATTGTTTTTGTGGTTCTGATTCTTTTTCTTTTTTTTTAGAGCATGAGATGACGCCTTGGCTCCGTGTATCGGGAGGCTCTGAGCTCTTTTCAGTCCAAGAACTTCTCCCGAATATCAACTTGGGAATCAACAGTCTTTCTTTATCTGGCAATCGTGTTCTGTGCGGAACTGATGACGAGGCCGTCTATCTTGTGGACAATGTAAGGTTTTGATTGAGTAAATTTTGTATTTTCTGCTACGACCTGAGATAATAGTTGCGTTTTTGCAGATACCATGTAGTAGTAGAATATTTTTATTAGCAACACAATCGTGGATCTCATAAATAGCACAGCAAAAGCACTGCTTGCAAGGATGCTGTGCAACACAACAAAAACAAAATAAAAACTGAAGTAAGGAGTAAGAGGGTGAGACCATGTACCAAAACACTCCACACAATTAATTACACTTCAAAAAGACATTATGCTATCGAATCCCAAGGCAACACAAAGAGAAACTAAAGAAAAAAAAATGTAAATAACTCTCCGTAATCCATTTCGAAAGTATACCTACCAAGCAACTTCATACGTAGCTCTGATTTAAATTGATCAAAATCTGTTACCACAGTAACTGGATCTAAAATTATTTGTTTTTGCAGTTACCATGGTATCTAATACTACGATTGCTCTGCAAAAACGACAATTGCCGGATTTGCGCTTTTACAAATCATCCAAAAAGAAATACTCTTTTCCACTGACATCTAAAGTGACATTCCTTTTTTCCCACCAATTTGACAAATAACTAGACTGGTGACACTGAGATGAGTTTTCCAGATACCACGATCAGTTTCCACGGTCCGACCGTGGTATCTCAGTACCAGTTACCACGGTGACTGGCCAGATACCACGATAAAAACGCCTTTTGACCGTGGAATCAGATACCACGGTCACTGCGAAAACGACTTTAGGCCGTGGTATCAGATACCATGGTATCTACGAAAACGCAACGAATGAGAAGGACTTTCAGCCACTGTGCTGATCAGAAACCCGCCATCGTGGTAAACACTCGGTAGGGGCTTGTACCTGATAGCCTGTATAGGGGGATTGTACCCTATCCAACGACAACGGATCCGAGTCAATATGGAGCAGTACTGGCAAGTGGAGGCCAGGTTTTGAAACGAAGTGAGCACTAATCCACCAATAGGATGCGTATCTTTGTTTTGTGGTGGAATTTTGAAACCTTCAATGTGTCATTTATGGTTAAACTTTGCTCCCAGATTGTAATTGAAAATTTAAAGGAAGGGTCGGAAATGTTTCTAGCAACTTAAAGGATCAGAAAAGTTTCCAAACGTCGGTAATTCAGTCTCAGAAGTCGAAAATCCTAGTTCTCTCAAATTCTTTTGTTTTCACTGTTTTCGAAAAAGTTGGAGAAGCATTCGTTTTCGTCTGATGACTACAATCTCATGTCGTTTCAAGTATTCCATCAGCCCAAGCTGACGGCGAATCACATTTGACTGTGATAAACGGAATGTCAGCTGGGATTAATTCTAGCGATATTTCGGCCCTTCTTGGCAAGGGTCCTCTTCAGGCTCAAGCTACAAAAACGAAACCTATGATCCCAGATTCGTTTGATCCCAGGTTTCGTTTTTTAACTTGAGCCTGAAGAGGACCCTTGCCAAGAAGGGTCGAAATATCGCTATAATAAATCTCAGCAGAGGGATCCGTTTAGCGCAGTTAAAATTTGTTGTGTTTTGTAAAAGATAGAAAGGAACACTTACTTACCCGAAATAAGTTTAAGTAGGCTATCCCTTTCGAGAAAGTAGAGACGGGTGTTTTACTATCAAGGACAAATAATCAGAAGAACCTTCGTCTCCCTATCTCTGTAAGACGACCATGCGGAGTCAAATATATTCTGATACCCTACCTGATGCAAACGAGCGGAGAAGGAGCTACGCAGAAATTTGTTACCTCTACAAACAGCTATATCGCAGTAGAACCCCGCAGAAAAATTCGAACGCCGTCTTGAGTCGCCCTTTACGGCTGATTGGCTGTCTACCATTGTGACGTCGCGTCTAGCCCGCCGCAGACTGGGTTCTCCATCCCTGCAGGCATCCTACGGTGTTTCATCTGGTATGCGCAGCGGCGAAGAGGGAAGTGGAAGGGTATCAACTCAGACCTCACAGCAAGTATCTCTAGCTCCGCCCAGTCGCTGCATGGGACCAAAGACGGAGGCTCTATCAGATTATTTGTTCTTGGTAGGGACTTGTACCTGATGGCATGTATAGGAGGATTGCACCCTACGCAACGAACACGGATCTGAGTGAATAGTTGCGTTTTTGGAAATACCATAGTATCTGATACCACGGTCTAAAGTCGTTTCTGCAGTTGTCGTGGTATCTGGCCAGTTATCGTGGTATCAGATATTCAAATACCGCGGTCGGACCGTGGTAACTGGTCGTGGTATCTGAAAAAGTCATCTCACTTTCATCAGTTTTAGTCAAATTGGTGGAAAAGAAGTTTGGCACTTAGTGGCGTGACTGAATATCAGTTTGTCGTTTTTGCAGAGCAACCGTATATCAGATACCACGGTAAACACAAAAACGACTACTTGCAGATCCAGTTACCGTGGTAACAGATACAATGGTATCTGCAAAAACGCAACTAATAATGGAAGTACTAGCCATGGCAGCCAGGCTTTCGAAGTGAGTAAGAACCGACCAATAGGATTCGTAGGCTATCTTGTTTTAGCGGTGAAAGTTTAGAACCTTCAAGGTCTCATTTCTGATTAAACTTTGATGCAAAAGGGGTTATTATACTATCAGAAAATTATCAGTTTATTATCAGAAAAAATTATTAATCAAGGAAGGGTCGGAAAAATGTTTCCGGCAGCTCAGGATCAGAATAGTTACCAGACACCGATACTTCAGTCTCGAAGTAGAAATCCAATTTCTGACAGCGCTAGCTAAATTATTATTTTTTCACTCTTGAAGTGTAGAACTATCCGTTTTGACTGTTGATTGCAACCTGCTCGTGTCACGTGTTTCAAGTATTCCTTCAGTCCAAGCGGAGTGCGATTGTGCGAATCATATTTGACGTGCTAAACGGAATGTCAGCTGAGATTTATTCAAGGGATATTTCGGCCCTTCTTGGCAAGATTACGACTAAATTTCTGTCCGTCCGTCGGTTTGTTGGTCCGGCTTTTGCTAGTTCCGGCACTTCGGGGACGATGAAACTTGGCACACGTATCAAGGAACCGACCAGATTAACTTAGAAAAAGTCCCATTGACTGACCTGAGAATAGTAGTTTCTCCGGTCAGACCATCGTGGGGGGGGGGGGGAGTGGAGGGATGGGGAATCCGGAATCTATTGACATGAATGACTTTTGAACGGGTGATCGGAATTGAATGAAACTTGGCAAGTGGAAAGAACTGTCGTATCAATCTTCCGTTTCAATCCTGGACCGGATCCGCTACTTGTGGAGGGGAGTTGGAGGGGGGGGGGGGGCATCTCGTGAAACGCTTCGAGTTGAGGGAATGGGATGGAATTTGGTGGGAAGAACATGCATAAGCACTAGATACGTTCTTGACAACCAGATCGTATAGGAGCTCTTTGAGAGGTTTGTACCAGATGGAGGGGGTTTCCCAGAATCCCGGTGATTGCGAGTTAGGATACTTTAAAATATGCCAAGGACGATGAAACATGGCAGGCATATTAGTGACCCGACCAAATAGACTTAAGGACCCGACACAGTGCCCTTCGAAAGCTTCCATTCCTGGATCCGACCATTTTTGGGGGAGTTGAGGGAAGGGTAATCCCGAAAATACTAACTAACTTGCGAACGGGTGGTCCGATTCGAATGAAACTTAAGGGGCGATAAGAACTGATGACCCAGGTAATCAAAACATGTGTCAATCACAAAACTTTGTGACATGTACAAAAACCAAACGACTGGGCCGAATGGGATGTAATTTGGACAAAACCGGGTTTATGCTGCCTAGATTCCTTATTTGGAGTCCGGACCGGATCCGGCCACCGTAGGAGGAGGATGAAACGGGAACCGAAATTTGCAGATATGCTTCGATGCGAGTCAAACTTGATGGACGAGAAGAGGAGATGCCAGAGATGCGACGTTTATGTGTCCGAGCCGTACTTAGCCACAGTGGGGGGAGTCATGGAAGTTTTCTCACATAGTTGTCAAACGAATGGAGTGATTTGAATGAAACTTGGAAAGTAGAGACGTCATATGCCGTAGACGACGTATTTTAGGGTCGGAACGGACCAGAGCATAATGAGGGTAGGGGGGGGGGTGACCCGAATATCTCATACAAATGCTCAGAGTCGAGTGAAACTTGATAGGTGCAGGTAAGCGAAGAGGCTTTGGATGATTCATTTATGCGTCTGCATCAGATTCGGCCGCGGTAGGTGGAGTTAGAGGTGGGGGGTACAGGAAATTGTGTGGCACGTCTAGGGATCAAACAAGCGGATCCAGACATGGTAGGCAGAAAACCCATTTGCCCTAGATGATCCGAGGCGATGCCAGAAATGCTCAGAACTAATGAAACTAGATATTCTGTTTCTAGGTCCGAGTCTATGGTGTCGAAGCGGGTATTTTGTGATGTTCTCATCTAATCCATGGGTCAGACAGTCCATGATACCTTATCGGATACACCTTTTCTTCTTGAAAATTTATATGACTGTTAGGCAGAAATTAAATAAAAATCGAAAAAAATGTCGAAAGAAATAAATAATGCCAAATATTAAGCTGTATTTTTGTTTACTTTTTATTGCTATACCATCTAAATTCTTTTCATCTTGTATAATATGTTAAGGTGGATTTTAAGCTTGTCCGTGTTGCTGCTTTCGGCGCTGTTTTCCTTCAGAATTGAATAAGATCATACATTATTACATACACGAATATTATCATTTATTTTGTTCTGTTTGGTGACAACTGTGACAAAAGAGAAAGTCTCTGCCCTTTCTCAGCTAGATTTCTCAGTTGCGTTTTGTATGTGATACTTGTCCAAAGAGTCATTTACGTGGCACGGCTAAATAAAACGGCTTTAAACCTTGAAAAGGCAGGAACAAGAAGACAAGAATCGAACGCAGTTTAGATCAGTATTCCTTCAGCTCAAGCTGACTGCTACCCATATTTGCTACGTATTCTAGCTTCTAGCTACTTTTATGTTGCTAGATACGGATCAGCCAGCTAGACTAAATCTCAGCCGGTTTAAACGCTAAGCAAATTCAAAAATAAGATCATGGCATAGCAATGGTTGCAGTGAGGTAGTGTGACATGAGTGTTGGTTGTTTATTCTTCGTATGATTATGAGCTATTTGTATGACTTGCTCAGACGAAGGAGTTAAGTCGTAAGCATTTGCAACGTCTAGACCCCCCCCCCTCAGAGGCGTTACTAGCCAAAATGTTTGGGGGGGGGGGGTCAAGGTATTTACCGACTGGCTGGTAATTTTTACCGACTGTTTTGCAGATAAAAACGACTATAATTGAGAAAAACCACTGTGTTGACAAAAAAATTGGCTGATTATAAGAAAAACTACTATTTTTAAGAAAAAACGACTATTTTTACGAAAAACCGACTGTTTCCAAAAAAATCGACTGTTTTTACGAGAAATCGCGGACGCTATTTTTTTACCGACTGACCGACAACATTCGGGGGGGGGGGGGGAGCGTGACGCCCCTGCCTCCCCTACCGAAGACCCAAGATGAAGCCACAACACGACACGATCCGACCGCTGGGTCATCTAGTGTCGCGGTTGGGAAGCATCCGACATGGGGAGGCTGTGATCATTTTAACGATCGATCTAAAATAAAGTGTCTTTTTTTAGCAGGTATATGGAAAATGTAAAGAAAAATCAAAGTAATTACTAGCTTTGTCGATTTCTTTTGGTATTTTGTTTCTATTTTTTTCGCGTCTCCAAAAAAGAATGAATGTAAACTGGATCACAATAAACTAAAGCTACGTTTACACGGAGGGTTTTTACCCGTACTCCGCGGGTATTTTTCCTCGCAACAGCAACAAATCCCCGGGTATTTTGGACTTCAATTTCGCGAACTTTTTACCCGGGTATTTGTTTGTCGAAGGGTATTCTTCGACGTCAGCAACAACAAAATTGGATTTTCGAGCAATAATTTGATTACGTCCATGTAAAAAGTGAATCCAAATGAACAGATGTTGGTGTCTATTGTAGAGAGATATCCTGAGCCTTACAACCTTGGAATCTATTGCCATTTAACAGTACTCTCCCTTGAAAAATACCCGGGTACCGTGTGAACACTTTCCCCTCTCGTCTCCGGAGAAAAATACCTGCCTTGTAAATGATCCTTAAAGGCGTTAATTATACCAAATTCGTTGTAGTGATTTCTTGAAGATTCTGAAATTTGGCCAAATAATATTCAGCTTCCGAGACCAGAAAAATTTCAGTTTCCTCTTCCGGCTAACACTCAAAATGCACACGATCACAATGCCCACGACTCAAAATGCCCACTAAAAATGCCAACAACTCAAAATGCCCACGGCTCAAAATGCCCACGACTCAAAATGCTCACGACTCGAAATGCTCACGACTCGAAATGCCCACGACTCAAAATGCCCACGACTCAAAATGCCCACGACTCAAAATGCCCACAATTGGATAAATTTGAGGTTTGCAGTCCGTAATTAGGCGTGATTGAGTGACGGGAGGAGTGACAAAACCGGACCGGGTTCGGGCACTGTGAGGGGAGTTGGTGGGGTGGGGGAATTCCTGTGATCGCGTATTAAGGTACTTTCAGATGTGCTCGGGCGATGAAACTTTGCTTGAACATAAGATACAAGATTGGTTTACAAACTGTCACTTCTCAGATCCGAAGTACTAAGGTACTTAAAGTACTAATCCTAACCACAAAGTACTAACAAAAACTTAAACAAAGTATACATTTTGACTCAAGGGTTTTGCTCAAAACTTGATTTTTAGCACCCTTAAAGTGGATAAATATTCCTTCAGCCCAAGCTGACTGCGAATCTTAAAGTGGGTTTGTTAACCGAAAAGTCAAAAAAATACTTTAGCCAAACGATATATATTCATGATCCCCAAGGGCCCATGGTCGTTTTTGCCTCAAGGGTTTTGCTTAAAAGTGAAATTCTATTTGAACAAAATATACATTTTCATGATTCCAATGAGCTTATCATCATTTGTGCTTCAAGAGTGTTCATTACATCTCTAGCGCCCTTAAAATGCTCATCATCACGGCCAAATGCACAATAAAATAGTTTCTAAGGAACCATGATCATTCTTATCTCACGGGTTTTGCTTACAATTGATCGCAATTAAACCAACAAACGAATTGACGAATTCCTACTTTCATCCTACGACCCAGCCTTGCAAGTGCCGTATGAGCTTCCAGCTCTTGTTAATCAAGGAATCATTCTTACCTTCGTGATGCAAGTTGACTGGTGGATTTGGATCTCCTGGTTTTGCTTTCTGGATATTAGCCTCCTCTGTGACCACTTTGAACTGTCGGCATTTTAGGCCGCCGGCATTTCGTGGTCGTGGGCATTTTGAGTCGTGGGCATTTTGAGTCGTGGGCATTTTGAGTCGTGGGCATTTTGAGTCGTGGGCATTTTGAGTCGTGGGCATTTTAATCGTGGGCATTTTGATCGTGGGAATTTTTGAACCGTGGGCATTTTAATCGTGGGCATTCTGAGCGTGGGCGTTGTGAGAGTGGGCAAAAAGATCGTGGTGATTTTGGGAACCACCCCCTCTTCCGACTTATTTAAACGTTCACGCAGGGACCCATAAATTTCCTGTAATGACTCGCCATTCAGGGGGCTTGTCATTTCGGATGCTTCTATGTTGCTATGTTGCCCGAGGCTCACCTAGTTTCCAAAAATTCCGCTTGGGTCGAATAGGCGTTCTTGCTCAGACAGATATATTCAGTCAGGACTATTCAGCATGCCACCAGGTATCTAAGCTTGGTCAAAAGATCCAGGATACTCTTCCATTACAGAGAAATATTCCTAGTTCAGCAAAACAGCTGCGAAAAATTTTGTCTATCTACAGTCGGGTATTTTATCCGAGATTTTATCCCCGTGGGTATTTCTCGAACTATCTGACGGTCGGTCAAGATCGCATCAGAAATCTCTTATTGACAATCCCCCTGAATGGCGAGTCATTACAGGGAATTTATTGGTCCCTGGTTCACGGGATATGTCTCTTCAGATAGTTGTAGGCCTTTTAATCCTCTTACTCGCCACTCGATCTTCTCGAAGGTTTAGTACCCCTTTTAACCTCTGAGCACTGGCCAGTGAGTGAATTGTGTTCCAGTAATTTATGGATAACGTTTGCTACCGTCAGGATTTTGAAGGAAACACAGGTATCAGTGTGTTCATAAAAATCTGACCCATCTAAAGATAATGATGTCTCCCACCTTCTCCGCCCACATGAATCAAATTCTTTAAATTCGTGCCGACTTTAGTCTACGCACGGAGTTAAAACCCATGCACCCTGATGTTTAGAAGAAACAGATATTTTTCAGCACAATATTTCGTGTGTGTAGTTGTCCTGATAGTTTGCACACCGTCAAGGCAACTTGAGGATACTAAGTCCAAAACACGCCGGTGATTCTCAGGAAGAAGGAGTAAACGTGTCAATAACGACGCAAACTCAACGACTCAAATCCTGACTCAGCGCAGCTTTGACACTGTTTCTTCATTTCTTCCGCAGGTACCCGGAGATTCTGCATCGGCAGGGAGATATAGTCATCAAGAGTATTGTCAAAGCTTTCGGCGTCGTGTAAATAGTTTAGTAACCGGAAAACAATATCGATATGCTGGAAAAGATAACAAAATCTTTAAAAGAACACGAAGACGGATCAACAATTGAAAAGCAAATACACCTGAGCGGGACAATAAAAGACCGAGCCTCGAAAGCCGATAGAACCATAGCACACCTGATTTCGCTATACTGCTATTACGCATGGAAAGAACGAGAATAGGGAGAAGAAGAAGCAATGATCAATATAGACATCGCATGGAGTAGGAGTAGGAATAATACACATAGAAAGGTGAAGGAGAGACTAGATGTAGAATTTGAAGTAGATGAGATTTTGTAGTGTTAAATAAAGTGAAAAATAGATTGTAAGAAAAAATTGTATAAAAAGAAGACAGAAAATAAAAAATAAATTTAACAGTGTTGAATTTGAATTAAAAAATGTCATTGAAAATAGAGAAATTTTTTAATTATGTTAAGTTTAGGTAATATAATTAAAAATAAGAATTTTTTTTTAAAGATTTTTGAGCAATTTTAGTTTGAGAGATGAGAAAAATTGTTTGTAATTGTTTGTTAAAGAATGATAAAGTGAATTTTCAATGTATATTTAAGAATTAAGTGGGTCTTTGGGGTCCCTAAACGTAAGTGGAGGGATACCTATGACATCGCAAAAGTTGTCCGTCTGTCCGACTGTAAGCACGATAACTCTCGAAGGGAATGAGATATTTTGATGAAACTGAAACTTGGCGTGAGGGTTCGTTGGGTCATCGGACAAGTCAAGTTCGTAGATGGGCTTTGTAGCCCTACATTTAGGGGTGTGGGGGGGGGGGGGGGGTTGAAATTAAAGGGCAAACAAAATATTTTGAAACAGCTAATGTGATAGTCGATTATGGGGTAAGAAGACATGCTGAACACGATGGTGAAAACCATTTTGTCATCGGACAAGTAGTTCGCCCGGAATCCGGCCAAAACTGGAAAGCTTGTTAAAAATAAAAGTTTTATTTGGAGTTGATTAGATTTAGGGCAAGAAGACATGCTGAACACTTATGTGAAAACAATTTTCTACCCGGACATGTAGTTCGCCCGGAAGCCGGCCAAAACCGGAAAATTGTTAAAAGTTAATGTTTTATATGTAGTTGATTAGATATCCGATTTAGGGGTAAGAAGAGATGCTGAATCCGTGCATGACAATCATTTTTTACCCGGACATATAGTTCGACCGGAATCCGGCTGGAGTCGGAAAATTTGTTATAAGTTAAATTATCATTTGAAGTTGATTAGATGTTCATTATTGGGGAAAGAAGATACCCTGAGTTCGTTTTTGAGCTTTCTTTTTTCGCCGGACAAGTAGTTCCGGAGTTCCGGAAACCGGAAAATTGGCAGAAGTGGCAGGAAGTTTTCGTCAAAACAGATATGACTTATAGGGGTAAACACACATGCTGAATCTATATCTGAACTTGGTTTTCTCAGATGATTAGCTATTTCGCCTTAATGTGTTTCTGATAGTAAAAATTTTCTGGGAGTCTGGCGAAGACAAGACCCAGTTGTCTGGATCAGATATTTAATTTTTGGGATCCCAACGAAACCTTTGGTCTTGTTTGTTGTTGTTGTTTTGTTGTTTTTTATGGGTCAACGAGGGGAAGTTTTCTTTTTTTTAAGTAAATATGTTGAGTTTTATGCCACTGACAGAAAGGAACCCTATGGAGGAAGGGATCCTCGAAACAGGAAGTGCATATGGATTTTTATGACAAGTTTTAAGGTAGAAGTACCTGGTTTGGCCCATGAATATTAAAGTTAATTGCTCAAAAATCGAAAATTAAAAATGTGCAACTGGGAAAGGGATTGAATTTGAGTTTGTAATGTAGGTCATAATTCAAATATTGAAGTTTGAATTTGAGATTTTGAAAAGTAGGTTGTTTGTAGAAATAGCGGTTGCGTGTTTGTTGGAGATAGTTTGTGGCAATTGAGAACGGTTGGAGTTTATATGTATAGTGGTGATGGATTACGTATTTGTTGGTAAGAGAAAAAATAGTATACAAATTATTGAAGAAAATAAGATTTAGTAAAAGTTATAGGAGAAATGATTAAAAGATAAAATTTGGATTTGTAATTTGAAAATAGAACGACTTAAACCGTTTATCCCAACGGGTATATCCAACCTCGGGCTCATTAATAGTTCAGTTAGATTGATGGCAGTCGTGGAGTTCAGTGAACATAACTTATCTTCTGGAAAGTATTGCAAATTTATATGCAGATATCGAAACAGGATATCCGAGACAAGTCCGAGTCCTTGAAAGAGGTGTCTCGACTCGAGACCGTCACGAGAGGAGTCCAGAGTCCGAGTCCACAGCTCTGGCGGACGGAAAGCTAAGTAAAAGACGAGCCCGAGTCCTTGAAAAAGGTGTCTCGAGACGAGTCCAGAGTCCGAGTCCACCAGCTCTGCGAAATAGACTATTGAAAGAAATAGCCTGGAGACGAAGCGCTTGGACCGGAAATCTCGAGAAACGGTTAGAATGATGGTATCGGAGTGAAACTTGCTGGGAAGAACAAACATCTGGTCCATGTAAATCTTTTACATAATTTGACTGGATCCGGACACTTGAGGGGGGGGGGGGGGAGGAGGGGTATCCCGGAATTCCGTTTTTTGGGGGATTTTCACGACGAAACTTGGAAGGCATATCAGGGACCCGGTCAAACTGACTTGGAATAAAAAAAAATCCTCGATATGATAATCTTGGGGGAGGGGAGTTGAGGGAGGGGAATCCGGAATATTGAGTCATGCGTAACTTTGGAACGGGTGATCGGATTCGAGTGAAAAAGGTCACAAGAGAAAAATGTCCTCTGTTTAATTATTAAATTTCACTCGAATCCGATCACCCGTTCCAAAGTTACGCATGACTCAATATTCCGGATTCCCCTCCCTCAACTCCCCCCCCCCCCCCCAAGATTATCATATCGAGGATTTTTTTTTATTCCAAGTCAGTTTGACCGGGTCCCTGATATGCCTTCCAAGTTTCGTCGTGAAAATCCCCCAAAAAACGGAATTCCGGGATACCCCTCCTCCCCCCCCCCCTCAAGTGTCCGGATCCAGTCAAATTATGTAAAAGATTTACATGGACCAGATGTTTGTTCTTCCCAGCAAGTTTCACTCCGGTACCATCATTCTAACCGTTTCTCGAGATTTCCGGTAGAAGAGTTGAATTCGTTAGCAGCGTTTGCTGCAATGAAAACTCTAGGATTATCATTAGTGTTAAAGTTTAACTGAAAAAAAAAAGTAACCAATTGGCCATGCGAAATAGAAATACAAAATCAAAACCATACTTTACTCCAGAGAAAAAGAACACTAGGGAGTGTAAGACCTATGCTTTCCATGCTTCGCAAACGAGCCATACTCGCAATGCCGCCGACTAGGCTTACGGCATTTAAAGCCAGACAAACTTGCGGGTGTAAAATTTCTAGTAAAGCTAAGATGTGGTCTGCACCCATCGAGCAAAATATTTTATCTTCTTTTTTTTTTACTGTTTTCAGAATATGCAGCCAGCGCTGATGCACGACTGAATGAGTTTCAGTAGGGACTAGGGACGTTTCTCTATCGCTAGTGGTGCTAGTGTCGCTGCTATTCGAGTATGTGTCACTTTCTCAAGTCGTGGCGCTACGCACTAGTGTTATTTTGATCTGATTTTCACCGCTCGTTACATCCCTACTTTTTATTTAGGATTAAGCCTCTTAAAATGATCGCATATCTTTATTATTTTAATTCGTTGCGGGTCTCAAGGCTATATAGCCTTCAGATATGTTTGTTGGTGAAGGTCTTCCATCTTGTGGTGAAGTGAGGCGGGCGTCTGCCCTATCACTTGAGACACGAATTCTGCGCGCTGAGAATCCTCTCCTTCTGGTGATAGCGAGTTCCCATATGCGGCTGAGTTTGCCAATTTGGCTGTCGTGGGGTACCCTACCCTTTTTCTACTGTGGGTCCTCTCCAGGTTGATGTGTTGAAATTTGTTTTATTTTATTTGTAGTTTATATTTATGCCAGTGTTTGTTATTTATTTTGTCATTTGTTTGACCCTAGTTGGTCGTATCCTAGTTTAAATAAATAAAATAAATTTAAATCGACGGTTGCCTACAATTGAGGGTATGAGGAAAACAGTTTGAATGTGGAGCAAGTGCGCTGGATTGTTACCAAAACTGTTGGATTATTCCAGTTTATTAAATCTTATTTCAACAAAAACATTGACACTTCTCTCTGCGCGCATCCCCAGCATACTAACAATCAAAACAATATTCATTCCATCGCACACGCGGGGCAACTGATGTAATATAGTATCCGCTACACCTAGTCAACTTGTGATAAATGCCGGTAAGAAATAAACGTAATATAGCATCCGCTACAGCAAGTAATCAGGCACATTCGTCGGAATAAAACCTTAATAATGTATTGGGGCTTTTGAAGTAACGATTCAGGATTAACAGCATCTTTCGTAAGGCCAGGACAAATACAATTAGCGAGTAGCGCCCAGACTTAAAAACAGTGACACACACTCGAATAGCAGTGACACTAGCACCGCAGGTGATGGATAACGTCCCTACTGAAAGTATGTCAGTCGTGCTTCAGCGGTGGGACCGATAACCGATAATACAGCAAAAAAAGATAAAATCTCCCCTGTTTCCTCGATGTGTGCGAACCGCATCTTAGCTGTACGATAAATTTTGCAAACTCGCAAATTTGTCTCGCTTTGGAAGTCCCGAGCGTAGTGAACGGCGCTATCAGTGAGGCCTGTTCCCGATTCATGGAAAGCGTAGGTCTTGGCGCTACGCCCTAGTGTTATTTTCTTCATACAAACCTGCCATCTAGAATCTATGGCTCGGGTGTTGTTTAGTGGTTGAACGGGCATCTAGCGGCTTACTGATAAGCTCTAAACCGTTGCAGGGATTGCCCACAAGGCTGCTCCGCTGTGGCACCGGCTTGGAACGCTCTTTTATTTGTCCTATAAAATGACGGTCGAGTCGGCAGACTCTGACGGAATCGTGAGTTCCCCACTGACGATGGAGAAACGCTAACGGAATATCTGATTAGCATAAAGGAACCCCTTCACATCTGTACCAGGATCATTGTCAACGGACTTTAAAGGATATAGGAAACCAAAAGGGTAAGCCGTTTTTTTAGTTGGTTTTTAAAGGTATTCTGAAGGTCTATTGGGTCGTATTCTTGCCTAGATACGTTAACTATTGTCAACACTTTTGGCTCTTTAACCCGGTAAGCCAGGAGGAAAAGTGTCCGATTCCTCGCCCTTATTAACGCACATAGTCGCCACTTTCCACAAAAAAGTCTTGCTGTTATTTTTTGTTTTACCGATATTCTGGAGGGTAGTAGGTCATGTCTTTACTGGCTTAGAGAATAATTGTGAACCCCGGCATTTTTGCCTCATCTTACTAGACAATCTGGAGAGGAAGGATGGTTACGTCCCCTCACCTTTGCTGACGCAGTTCGTCTTCACTGCGAGTTTGCGCTAAAATGTGCTGTCTCCTGCCTGTTATGAGCAAGCTTGGCGAGATTTTTCGAAAAAACCTTGTTTTTTATTTATTCTCGCGATCAGCTCACGGGCTGATGCGTCACCAGCGCAACAGTTTTACTCAGCGTTTGAGCTGAGTTACATAGCGAACGCTGAGTAACAACCGTGGAAGGAAGTTTTGTTGACTTTTAAATATACTTCTTCTATAATTGGGGTATGCTGCTTAGTTTGACGCCTTTTAATTGGTGAAACTACGGGCCGCTCAGCGAAAGAGGTATACAGATGGCTGGTGCGTAATGGATCGAAGAAGTTTCTCTACGATAGAGCTGAGGTACAGAGCGAATGCTCTAAAACAAATTTAACTTAAATCCGCTTCTTCTTTCGTTTGGGTATACTGCTTAGTTTGAACGCCATCTGCTTGGTGGGGTATGCGTCGCTTATAGATGGCTGGTGCGTCACCGGTCTAAGAATTGAGCTGAGGTACAGAGCGAATGAGCTAAAACAAATCCAAGTTTAAAAAAATGCTTCTTCTTTCATTTCTGTATGCTGCTTAGTTTGAACTCCATCTCTGGGCGATGTTTAAGTTTAAACTCCATGGGATATGTAGCTGACTTATCCGTTTTGCACCGTCAATTGTCAAATATTAAACTCCATCTACTTGGTGAAACTACGTGCCGCTTGGCAAAAATGCAAATTTGGAAGAAGAAGCAGAAGGAAATTGAGATCAAAATCCAGGTGGCACTGGACTTGGAGTAAATGTTTTCGATTAGTACTTTGCACTAAAAGTTGCCTGATATGTGTTTTAGTGTTCTCTCCGGTGACCGCTCTAAGTTAAGCGACGTTCAAATACGGGATCACTTGGTGTATCCATCATGTTTTCAATCCAGTGACAACGTTCTCAAACTTTGAAGGTCCCGTGACAATTCACAGTTGTCCAGAAAATGAAAGAAATATCTTAAAAGTAAGATCTTCGCTTCTTCTTTTTCCAGTATTTTTCCTTCTGACTTCTTCTGATAGTATATTCAGTTCAGTAAACTACAATAGCAACCCCAAAACGTGAGCTCAGACATATTTCCGTCATGGCAGATTTTCTCAGCGTTCTCATCACATTCTGATTTCTTGTCTCTTATCCTATTGGCTACTGCAAAATCCTTGCACCCGATTGGCTGGTCTTCATCTGCTTTTCGTCTGTGTCTGCCGTTTTCTAAACCTCAGTAGCAACTAATTTTCAGTATCATCATCAACACCCTGCGTATTCAAATTACATACGGCACATGTACGGAATAAAAAAACTGACACAGAAAGTGTGTGAGCATACCTCCACTTTCTTCTAAGTTCTTGCTGTTACTAGGGTCGAAACGAGGTCATGAGAATCGACCAGCTTCGACTTTACCTCATAGATTTAACAATTGCCCCAACCGGGATTAGGCGGAGATGCGGAAGTAACTAAATCCTAGATGGGCGGATTACACCATAAATTATTATCGCAAAACAGAGTTATACTCCTCCCAAGTCTTTTATTGGCTCATTTGAAAAGCAATCCTCTTTCTTTACCTGCTAAATCAGACAATTTTGTCTTCGGCCAGTTCAATAAGTCTGGACCTCTAAAGTCCAAGAACACATTTGTGCGTAAAAACCCAAGTGTATGTGTCCAGGAATCCTGCACTTAAGATAATTTGTGCAGATTTGTTTATTTGCAGTTTTTTTGCAAAGAACATTTTTTTAAATCGGAAACTGTCCGGAACAACCCCAGGGTACGGAGTTGTTTCGGACAAACCACTCGGACACCCTTAGTGATTCAGTGAATGTGGTTATTCGAGTTTCCGGTTATTATTACTAATTTGAATATAATACTGGATGGAGGTGCGTAAAGTGATGTGGAATCAACAGATCGAGTGGACGCAAACAAATTAACAGCTTAACGAATGTTATACTTGGAAAGAACTGAAACTTTCGCAACTCTCTTTTTATCACCAGCCGAGTCTGAAAAAGATTCTGCCCTAGTGCGCAGCAGTCCGGGCGGTGCATATAGCCTACGTAACAAATAACAACCAAATATTTACAAATTTTTCGTGTTGTTCTGAAAAGGTCATGTAAAATGCCGTAAACTGTTAACGGATTTCATGTGTACCTCAGAGCGAATCACTTCTCTTCATTGCGATTTACCGGATCATGATCCCACCGAGTGTTGGGTCTTGTTTCCGCGCGTTGCTAGAGAGATTGGAAAGCACAGCAAGGGCGACCACTACTTAAAGCACTCCTCGCACTATTTACTGTTCATGTTCCAGTACTCAAAATTATTTGAATTGTGTAAAACTAGGCTCTGGGAACAAATTATCCACGACTTTGGCGGTTTTAAGCTTTTTCCCAGGTCCATTGGCTTCTAGCAAAAACGGGGAAAAATTCAGGTAGCCGATTTTACGCATCAATAGGATGATATGCGAACACTCGTCGGAAGCATAATGCGCATGGGAAATAGTGAATCTTGGTAAAGACTAAGATTAGTCAAGTATCGTTATCTTGCTTAGAATGTGACATACGGAATTGGGGTCGCCGGGCTTAACAATTAATGAATGTAGTTACGGAAGTAGGTTTCAGTGGCGTTACAGACACGACGGGTCCTTTAAAGTTTAACTGAAAAGACAGCTTATTTTTGCATCTGATATTGTATTACACTGAAATAGTTTGACTCACCTAAGGGATTTTGCACTTTTTCACCAGTGGCTCTAGTAATAATGTTCAGAGTGTGCGCTGCGCGCATGACAACCCAAAATTCATCCAGACGCGGAGAATTTGAATTTCAGCAGAGGCCTGCGTTTCCAGTGTGACATGTGTGAAGCTTGGAAAAGTTACGCCATTAGAAAGTGAGATTATGATGTTAAGAGATGTCTTGCAAGGAATCGAACAGTTTTATTTCAGTTTTTGGCAGTGGCTTACATTTGTAGTTGGTAACATAGAGCACAAATCCGAAAGAATAAGTTCATTTGATGAAATCGATTATCTGTGGATAACGGACAAACGAAGTAAAGTATTTTTTATGGGGTTTTCAGGCCTATTCAAGGGAAAAAGGGATGAAAAACTAGACTGTCGGATCTCAGCCCTATTCGGTTAAACTGTAATCAGTGAGCGGGCGAAGGTTGCTCTAAACGTTCCGTTCAAGTTTGTGATATTGCGGATAGATTGGAAGCATAGAGAAGAGTTTTTATAATTACGATTTACTAGAAGAGTGGTTTGTTTGTTTTGTATCTTGTTTTGTGTGCGATGGCCCTCGGGCTTTAAGCAATATATATCATATCATATTTGTGAGTAAAGTTGATTTGTATTCAAATTTTGCAGAGAGAAAAAGGTACATCCCTGTCCAGAATATCCATTCCTATGGACTCTTCCCGTTTGCCGCTACATGAAATAATAGATAGAGTAAGCAGGGAAGCTATCCTCCTCCTTCGTGATATTTTCTGGCCGCTAATACGCTTCGAAAGGCAAAATGTAAAGCAATGACTTTACTTTCAAGGACCACTCTTGGTTAATCTGCCTTTATATTATCCCTAGCTTCTTATGGAACTATAAGCTTCCCAAAATCCCCGCCCTTCGCCATTGTTTCGTTGTACCTTCGACTTTTTAGCGCTTTTTCGGACGAGCCGAGTTTTGCCAGTTACTCAACGCGAAAATTCGCCGACAGCTTCAAGGTCCGTCGACAACCCTTTCACACATGAGACGTGTTAAGACATGGGAGGCCGTCAGGTCTATATTCTGTTTGGACTTCTTTTCTTTTGCTTGATTTAACACTTTTCAACCACGGCGCGTTCAGTCACGTCGGATATCGAGAAGGCTGGATAAAGTCAACAAGTGCCAACAGGGAAATCGCAAATTTCACGTGAAAGTAATGGTATTTTGAAACGATATTTCTTAGCCGTTTCATCGTGAAAAGATCATTTTTAGCGAGAGTTTCGCTTTAAGGTATATTCGAGAACTACTTCAAATCTACCCCCAAAAGAGTAATTCAATTTTTAGTTCGTGAAATGAACCTGGGATTGGGGATCACTCATTCACTTAAAGAGACGTGAAGACCCGATGAAAATGCGTTCCTTCGTTGCGCCATTGTTCACGAATAATCAAATTTCATATAGTGGAATTGCCCTGTCAGATTTGTGGTACCTACAGGCTAGTGTACCTGTGTTGTAGACTTGACTAAAATGATTTACGATAAACAAGTGTCACGCATCGAGCTACCTTTCGCAAGCTGATCACTGGCCACTGTAAAGCAGCGTTTGTGTTGGGATTCAGATTTTCCGCGTCACAGTAGAATTTTGCCCAGTGAGGACGGCCGTAGATGAGTACGTCATACTGGATCAAATTGTGAAAAATAAAAAATAAAATCTCAAAACAATCCAAATAATACAGTGTATTCAGTTAAATGAGACAAAAATAACTTGGCTTTCAGTTAAACTCTATCAACTTATTATGGACCCTTATTGGTGTAAGGTAGAATATTAAGAGCCTCTGAGACTAGCAGGAAAATGTCAAGGCTGTTGTTGCTGAGGCTTTAAGCACCACTTTGCTCACTCACTTCTTGCAAGTCTAGTATCTTTCGTCTTATTGCTCCCCTGATTACATGCTCTTGATTTTTCGTCAACATCATCAATCTGAATTGTCTCACTTTCTTCTGCGAATTGCTAGTCATTAACTCAAAGAGCTACAAATAATTCCGGTGCTAGGGAGAGTTGCATCAGCAAAGTTCCATTTGCAGCTGCGAGCAGAGGCGTTACTAGCCAAAATGTCTGGGGGGAGGGAGCAAGGTATTTACCGACTGAAGACTGACTTGTCATTTTTACCGACTGTTTTTGCAGAAAAATCGAGTGATATTAAGAAAAACCAACTGTTTTAAGAATTTTTTTTTTTCGCAAAACCGGCTGTTTTGAAGAAAAATCGTCCGTTTACAAGGAAAACGCGGCGCGACGGCTATTTTTTTAACGACTGGTCGACAACATCGGGGGTTGGTGCGTCCCCTCCCCCTCCCACCCGATACGTGACGCCCCTGGCTGCGAGCACATACAAGTCCGATGAGACTTTTGGATGCGGATATTTGGAGGCGAAAAAGGTCACTGTGATCCTCAAAGTAGATCAGAATCGAATAGGCTATTATTATTCCTTCAGCCCAAGCTGACTGCGATTCATATTTTACAGTGAAAAACGGAGAAAAACAAGTTTTGATGTGGCTTCAGCATGTGTGTTTACCCCTATGGTTCATATCTGTTTTGACGAAAAGATCGAAACTTCCTGCCTTATTATTACGGGCGAACTACTTGTCTGGCAACAAAAAAAGCTCAAAAACCAATTCAGCTTATCTCCTTACTCCTTTCTCGAATCATCTTTAAATAAAACTTTACATATAACAAATTTTCCGGTTTCAGCCGGATTCCGGGAGAACTATATAAGAACTATAACTACTTGTCCGGGTATAGAACGAGTTTCACATAGGTGTTCAGCATGTTTTCTTACCGCTAAATCCAGCATCTAATCGACTTCAAATAAAACTGATACTTTTAACAAACTTTCCGGTTTTGGCCGGATTTCGGGTGAACTACTTGCCCGGCGAGAAAATGGGTTCCATCATCGTTTTCAGCATGTCTTCTTACCTCGTAATCGACTAGAACATTAGCTGTTTAAAAATATTTTGTTTTCCCCTTAATTTGAACCCCCACTCCTAAGTGTAGGGCTACAGAGCCCATCTACAAACTCGACCTTTCCCTTGACGCAAAGAATCCTTATACAAAGTTTTCATCAAAATATCTCACTCCCTTCGAGAGTTATCGTGCTGACACACGGACGGATGGACGGACGGACAACTTTTACGATGTCATAAGTATCCCTCCACTTGTGATTCGGATCCCAAAAACAAGACCAGCAGCCGTGTCTAAAATAAAATCTAAGCACCAACTTTAACTTACAGTATACTTTAAGAAATATGAAGATTTTAAATATATTCGGTATGTATTGCTACTCTAAACGGATATGTTTCAAGGTATACGAAGGTTTTAATGACGGCGGTAGCTTTTCGTAATGGTTGGAGGCTGGAACACGACCTTATTAGATGTTCTTTCGGACAAAGTTGATTGTTTTGCTTAAAGAAATGCAAAATCAGTGCTAAATCTAACTAAAAAAAAATCTAACTAAAAAATAAAGTAGCTGGGGAGCGGCTACTAGCGAGCGCGAAGCGCTGCGGTTTTTCGTAAGAGCAGTTGATTTTTTTTTTATGAAAACAGTAATTTTCCTGAAAATTGGTCGATTTTTCATCAGAATGGTAGGTTTTCTTAAAAAGTCGTTTTTTCTAAATATCTGTCGATTTTTCGTCAATTTTTTTCTTGAAAGTAGTCGTTTTTCTGCATAAACAGTCGGTAAAAATTACCAGCCAGTCGGTAATTACCTTGCCCCCCCCCCTAACATTTTGGCTAGTAACGCCTCTACACGTTCCTTTCCAGGGGTGGGGGGGGGGCAAAGCTTAGTGCAAACCAGGCTACAAGTGCAAGAAAATTGAAGCAAAGACAACACAGCAAAAGCAAACGCCGAGAAGTACCAAGAGTCACTCCCAACCGCCAGGGGTGCGGCGAGGACTTAACTTACCACCGCCTTCATGATTATCAGTATGAGTCTGGTATACTCAGTTTACTATAAACTGCGCATAAATAGCCTTGCTTGACACTCCTTATAGAGAATGATCGTATCCGAGAAACAGCCAAAACTTATTTTGATGTTTCCGACTTTTTTAATCGCTCGGACCTTGACGACAGAAACGAATTTTGAAGTGGTGTGAAAACCGAAAGTGCTCAGTAAGAAGATCGTTATTTCCGTGTCAGTTTAAAATACACAGTGTACTACCAGCTCCGCATCAATTACCCGGTTTGACACTTTTTAGAGAATGGTCGAGTTGAGAAATAGCCAAAACTTATTTTGATGTTCCCTTTGATTGCTCGGAACTTGACGACAAAAATGTACTTGGGAACTATATGATAGCCGGAAGTGCCCAGCAAATAGACCGTCTTGGAGTGGGAATCTAAATGCACAGTCTACTATCAACTCCGTATGCATTAGCCTTCTAGACACTTTTTGGGATCCCAAACGGTATACCTGCAGGTTCATAAAAGTTTTGCGTCTCATGGGAAATTTGATTGATAGATAGTTCGATTGATAGGTAGTCGATTAGGAATGAATAGGGGTAAAACAAATGCTGAATCCATATCTAAATTCTTACCTGTATTTTCTTGCGGACAAGTAGTCCCAATGAAAAATTTGTAGCCTGCGTAGTAGTATGGTAGTAGTACGAAAACGTTGCATGTAATACTATGTAATAGCAAAGAATACGATCATTTAATGTGCCTCATACTGGTCCAATCTTATATAGTAGCATCCAGTAGCATCCTGTCTTGCCATAGTAACAGCCAGTCTTGCTAATAGTACCATATAGTAGTATGCAGTAACACGGTAGCCTAGAAGTAGAAGCATGTAGTAGCATCGTTAGTACTGCATGCAACTTGTTCGTACTACTTCATAGTAGTATTTTGAGATAAATTTTTCATCGGGGTTCGCTCGGAATCTGGCCTAAACCGGAAGTTTGGTGAAAGTAGAAGTTTGAAAACAAGAAAAGTAGCCTGTAAGTCAACAAGACCAAAGGTTTCGATGGGATCCCAAAAATTTAATATTTACAGACAATTGGGTCTTGTAGCGGTCCAGTGGTAATCATCGGAGAAGACAAAGTTCAAATATGGATTCCGCATGTGAGTTTACCCCTATACCCGATGAAAAATTTATCTCAAAATAGTACTATGAAGTAGTACGAAAAAGTTGCATGCAGTACTAACGCAGTCTGAGGCACATTAAATGATAGTATTCTTTGCTATTCGTCAAAGAAGACATGACGCAGGCTACCCGATGAAAAATTTGTAGCCTGCGTAGTAGTATGGTAACAGTATGAAAACGTTGCATGTAATACGATGGAATAGCAAAGAATACTATCATTTAATGTGCCTCAGACTGGTCCAGTCTTATGTAGTAGTATCCAGTAGCATCCTGTCTTGCCATAGTAGCATCCAGTCTTGCTAATAGTAGCATATAATAGTATGCAGTAACACGATAGCCTTGAAGTAGAAGCATGTAGTAGAAGCACATTAAATGATAGTATTATTTGCTATTCCATCGTATTACATGCAACGTTTTCGTACTGTTACCATACTACTACGCAGGCTACAAATTTTTCATCGGGTAGCCTGCGTCATGTCTTCTTTGACGAAAGTTCCTGCCTTACTTCTGCCAAATTTCCGGTTTCAGCCGGATTCCGGGCGAACTACTTGTCTTACAAAAAACCTAAGTTCAAAAACAGATTCAGCGTATCTCCATACCATGCATATCTCCATAATCAACTTCACATAAAACTTAAACTTTTAACAAATTTTTCGATTTCAGCAGGATTCGTGGTGAAATTTGTCCAGGTATAAAATGATTGTCATACACGAATTCAGCATGCCTTCTTACCCGTAAATCGAACACCTAATGAAATTCATATAAAAACTTTGCTTTTAACAAATTTTCCGGTTATGGCCGGATTCCGGGCGATCTACTTGTCCGGCGATAAATAATTTTCATATTCGGATTCAGCATGTTTCACTATTCTTAAATCGAACCTCTAATCAACTTCAGATTAATCTTTTATTTTTGACAACTTTCCAGTTTTGGCCGGATTCCGGCCGATCTACTTGTTCGACGAGAAAATCATTTTCATATTCGGATTCACCATGTCTCCTTACCCCTAAATCGGATATCTAATCAACTTCAGATAAAACTTTTACTTTTAACAAACTTTCCGGTTTTAGCCGAATTCCGGGTGAATTACTTGTCCGGCGAGAAAATGGTTTTCATATTCGTGTTCAGCATGTCGTCTTACCCCGTAATCAACTATCTCATTAGATGTAAAAAAAAAAATTTCGCCCCTTAATTTGAAACCCCTCCCCCTCCCCTAAATATGGAGCTATCGGGCCCATCTACGAACTCGACCTTTCCCTTGACTCGATGAGTCCTCACACCAAGTTTCATCAAAATATCTTATTCCCTTCGAGAGTTATCGTGCTGACAGACGGACGGACGTACAGACGGACAACTTTTGCGATGTCATAGGTATCCCTCCACTTACGATTTGGGTTCCCAAAAACTAATCCAAACAGCAAAACGTTTCCTTGGTAAACAGGTGGTAGGTCTCATTTAAAGACACGTGCGCAATCGCTTAAAGGTGGAGTGTTAAAGTTATCATATCTTGTATCCAAACAGCGTTAGAAACAAGACATTTCACATACCCAATAACCAAATAAGTGTTGAAATTTGAAATCATCGAACTTTACAAGCTTTCCCTGTAAATAAACCTCATCACATGCAAAAATCCAAGAAGATCTTGAAGATCTTGCAAGAACACTTGAGTTTGAACACTGAAGGTCATGCCAGCCAGTCCACCCTTTAAACCTCTTTTGCAATAAACCAAATCGTAGTAGCCTAATACCCCCTTCGTCACAACTTCATTAAGAACGGCATGTCATCGATCGTATAACAAAGCCATCGAGTTTCCAACTTTTCATTAAGGATTGAAGTACGTCGCGTGGTCTTACTTGTTACTGTTACACCAAAATCCGCATCTGTACATATATATCCACAAGTATACAAGAGTTGAACTTACAAACTGTCATAGACGACCTTAACTTATGGGAAATCTGGGACCAGCTGACCCTGAATGGGAGGGTTAGGGGGGGGGGGGTCGGGACCAGTTCTGGACCCATCAAAACGCGTATCTAGACCTATATATCTTTAAGTATACAAGCTCAACCCTAAGACCTAAAAGCACAAGGAATTTCATCGCCATATCTCCAGTTATGTCAAGATAAAAACATTAGAGAATAGGCACCCTGGGCCCATTTGCCCCTGAACCGGGAGGGTGTGGGGTGGGACCCCCAGACGCAACTAGACCCAAACACCCATAAGTTTTCCAAGTTTGAACTTGATACCTGCACTGGTTCACGAGTTATGAGCTCCACAAAAAACGGTGAAAACCGAAAGCTCAAAGCTGCTACAGCGCTCGCAAGAGTGGATTGTTCATAAAGGAACACCCCACTAGTCAGTGCGGGGTCCGGTGTTGTCAACGCTTCGAAAGAAAAGGTACCAGAAAACGCCCGAAAAATTTACCACTGACCCAAGAAATTATACCATGTCCGAAATTAGTTCTTATTTGGAAGTTGATCCGAGGTTCGATATAGCTGGGAAAGATACGTGTTGATGCGACAGGGGTAAAAAGACTTGTTGAATCCACGTGTACAAATTATTTTGAGATTGTTTTGAAAGATGCATCATTTTTCGAGGATAAGGAATCTGGCAAGGTTGGCCCATCGGTAGTTTTTTTTTTTTTTACATTTTTTGTGTGTTTATGGTTTGGGTTCGAGTGAGTTATGATGAAAGGATTGCTGGCTTACTGGCTCATGTTACTGGATTTCTGGATTTCTAGATTGCTAGATTTATTAGGAATTTATCCATGGTAAGTTAAGGGTAAAGAGACATCTCTATTTCCTAATCGGACATGTAATTCTCCCAGATTTCGGTAAAATCGGATAGTTTATTCCTGAAATCGATTAGACTTTGAAATGGGTCTAGAGATAAATGCCGAATCCATATCAGTCGTCTGGCATAACCCCGCCAGAAAACAACTATCAATTCTTGTACATTTTCAGGCGGTTGATTAGGGATAAGTAACATGCTTACTGGGTATGGCGAAGGCCGGAAATCCACAATGCCCGATTGTCTGAATGAACAAGTCCAATAAATATTCAGCTTTGGGGTCCCATCGAAACCTTTGGTATGTTGGTTCGAGAATGGCCATATTTGAGAAATGGGCAAACTTATTTTGATATTCCCGACTTTCTATGCCATATACCGATCACTTTTCCGTCTGTCTGTCTGACTGTCGGTCCACTGTTCTCAAGTTAGGGTACTTCCAGAAGTACTAGGACGATGAAACTTGGCAGGCTGATCAAGGACCCGACCAAACTAACTTGGAAATAGTCACTTCCCCAATCCGACCACCGTGAGGAATGGAGGGAGGGGGACTCCGGAATCTTGAGGTATGTATAACTTTCGAACAATCGGATCTCAATGAAACTTGATATTTGGAAAGACCTCGTGTCTCAGAGGTCCCATTTGAAGTTGGGACCGGATCCGATGAATCGACAAGATTGGCTTAGAAATTGTCACTTCCCAGATCCGAACGTACTCATCTTAACCGCTAAATAAGATAAAAATGCTTTTAAGCAAAATATACATTTTCATGATTCCCATCAGCCCATGAAAATTTTTGCCTCGAGGGTTTTGCTTGGAAATGAACTTCGAGCTCCCTTAAAGTGCGCATCTTAACCGCATAGAAAAAAAAAATACTTTTGTCCAAGTTGTGCATTTCATGATACCGGGGGGTCCATGATCATTTGTGCGACAGTTTTTTCTTCTTAGAAATGAATTTCTAGCACCCTTAAAGTGCGCATCATCACAGCCAATTGCAAAAAATAATACATTGTACCAAACGATACATTCTCTGGATTTCCATGGGCCTATAAATATTCTTATCTCAAGGATTTTGCTTATAAAAGATGAGAACAAACCCACAAATTGGCAAATTCCTACTTTCATCCTCTGACCCAGCCTTGCAAGTACCATATGAGCTTCTAGCTCTTTTTTTTTTTAAAATTATATTTCATTGCTCGCACCTTGTGGACCGCAATGAACTTGGGAGTTGTTTAAGAAACGTAAGAAACAAAAGTACAGAGCCAAAAGACCGCCTTTCATTGGTAGGAAAACAAGACCTAGAAGCTCATATGGCACTTGCAAGGCCGTGTCAGAGGATTAAAGTAGGAATTCATCAATTTTTTGTTGTTGTCATCTTTTGTCAGCAAAACCCTTCAGATAAGAATGGTCACGGGTCCTTGGAAATCACGAGAATGTATTGTTCGTAAAAACTATTTTATTTGTGCATTTGGCGGTGATGATGCGCACTTTAAGGGCGCTAGAGATTCATCTGGAATGAACATTCTTTTATTGTTTATATTTTAAGAAATTCAGTTGTAAGCAAAACCCCTGAGGCAAAAGTGGTCATGGGCCCTTGAGGATCATGCTTATATATCGCTTGGTTAACGTATTTTTTTTTTTACTTTTCGGTTAAGAAACGCACTGTAAGGGTGCTAAAAAGTAGTTTTTGAGCAACACCCTTGAGTTAAAATGTATACTTTGCTTAAGAGCATTTTTGTACTTTGTGGTTAGGATTAGTACTTTAAATGACACCTGAACAATGAAACCATACTTGAACACACCATGGAGAATGCATTTACAGACATGGCCACGGAGAGCATTCTTATCCTGAGCGTGACGTTTTAAAAATAGGGATGTTCATTTCTGGAGGTTTGCACATGCAGACTCCAAGACAAAAAGTGCAATTCATTCAAATCTTGTATAGCGCTGGCCGGATTTCTTCTAGAAACACGTTTGGGCTTAACTGGTTAAAACATATTCCAGAAGAAGGGTTGATTGGAGACATTTGTTCATTTCCAAAATTGTTCGGTACCGAAATAAGGACAGATGCAAAATGGAGCAAAAATCATAGCTTGGAAACACTATTTCGTATTTGGATTGTCTTTTCTGCAGGCAATGTTAACGGAAGTCATACAGATAGGGATGATCCTTGGTACTCTTCATTCAGGTGTCCTTTAAGAGACGGTCTGAGAAGTGACAATTTCTAGGCCAATTTTGTCAAGTCTCTAATGTCCAAGCCAAGTTTCATCGACCTTAGCACATCTGGAAGTACCTTAATTCGCGATCATCGAAATCACTCCCCCCCACCCCCTACCGACCCTCCTCACAGCGCCCGAAACCGCTCCTGTTTTGTCACTGATGCATCTAGTTCTTGTCCTTGTTCTTCCGACCAAGTTTCATCCCAGTCGCTCGACTCTAAGCTGGAGCGGTTCGTAGAGCGACCCCGCCCCCCACATTCATCTGATCCGGTCCAGACTTTAAATGGGTCATCCGAGACACGAGGTCTTTCCAGATATCAAGTTTCGTTAATATCCGATCCGATCACCCGTTCCAATGTTATACATTCCTAAAGATTCCGGATTCCCCCTCCCTCCACTCCCCCCACCGTGGTCTGATTAGGGAAGCTGACTATTTCCAGTTTGATCTGGTCGTACCCCTGACTTGCCTGCCAAGTTTCATTGTCCTAGCCCACCTGGAAGTAACTTAACTCCGTATCACCGGAATTCCGGACCCCCCTTCCATCTCCCCCACAGTGCACAAATCCGGTTCGGTTCTGTCAGTGATGTACCTAGGGCTTGTGCTTGTTCCTCCCACCAAGTTTCATCCCGATCGCTCCACTCTAAGCGTGTCACATCATTTCCGCCCCCCCCCCCCCCGCCGACTCCCTCCCCCCACATCCATCGGATTCGGTCCGGACTTGAAATGGGACATCTGAGACATGACGTCTTTCCAAATATCAAGTTTCATTAAGATCCATCACCCTTTCGAAAGTTATGCATGTCACTAAATTCCGGATTCCGCCCCCCCCCCCCCCCCCCACGATGGTCGGATCGAGCAAGTGACTATTTCCAAGTTAGTTTTGACGGGTCCCTAATATGCCTGCCAAGTTTCATCGTCCTAGCACATCTGGAAGTACCCTAACTCGCAAACACCGGACTGACCGACCGACAGACAGACAGGCAGACCGACGGAAAAGTGATCGGTATATGGCACTTGGTCGGAAGACAAGTGCCGTAAAAATACAAAGTCTACTATCAACACCGTATAAATCGCCCTATTTGACATTCTTTTTGTATAAAGTGGTGTATTTGTGCAGTGGCTCCATTTTAGTAAACCTTAGGGGTTCGAGGGGGGAGGGGTCGTGGCACAGACCTATTTCGGGCCCCCATCCCAGGGTTATCACTCCTACTGAAAATGTAATTACCCCGTTTGGGTTAATTCAAAGGGGTTTGTACTTCATTGTAACGTCATTGCTTTGCATTCTGCCTTTTCAGTCCTATTTAAGGGCCACGAAACAGTAACGAGATTAAACAAAAAAGATCTGGTCGTTGGGCGTACCCCCCCCCCCCCAGTTGTGCTTCTGATTGAGCAATGGTCAAAACTTATAGGGCGGGGGAGGGGGTTAAAATTAAGGGGCGAACAAAATATATTTGTCAAAACAGCTAAAGATTTAGGGGTAAGACGACATTCGGAACACATGTATGTAACTTATTTTTTCACCGGACAAATAGTTCGCCCGAAACCCGGCAAAAACCGAAAAATGTGTTAAGAAATCCGAAGGTGATTAGAGGTTCGATGTAGGGGGGGGGGGGGGGGTAAGGAGACCTGCTGAATTCGTAGAGCTTTACTTTTTGCCCTACAAGTAGTTTGCCTGGAATCTGGCGGAAACCGGAAATTTTGAAGAAGTAAGGCAGGAAGTTTTGATCAATTTCGTCAAAGTAGAAATGACGTATATGACGGTAAACACACATGCTGAATCCATATCTGAAATTAGTTTTCTCATATGATTAGCCATTGGCCTTAATCTTTTTCTAAATTTTAATGATAAAACTGTGCAATTGTCTGGATCAAATATTAAAATTGTGGGATCCCATCGAAACCTTTCGTCTTGTTTTCATTGCTCGGACCTTTACGACAAAAAGAAACTTTCATTTCTGTAAGAACCGAACCATAGAAATTTCCTACCAGAAACTTTGAATGTTCTGTGTGAGATGATGGGTATGTCTAACTTAGTGTACGCCAAGAGACTTGGCGGCTGGCCGGAGTCATGGGGCCTTAAACAATAGCCTAAAGGTCATTAGTAATAGGGAACCTATATTTGTGACCCATCATACACTCAAAGAAACAAAAAAGTATTTTCGTGTATGTGAAAAGCAGGGGCATCACGACTAGGGGGGGGGGCGCCCCCCCCCCCCGAATGTTGTCGGCCAGTCGGTAAAAAATAGCCCCGCGATTTTTCGTAAAAACAGTCGATTTTTTTCTTAGAAACATTCGATCTTTTTTTTATAATAGTCGGTTTCTCGTAAAAATAGTCGATTTTTTCTTTAAAATAGTAGATTTTCTGAAAATCAGCCGATTTTTTCGTCAATACTGTCGTTTTTTCCAATAATAGTCGTTTTTATCTGCAAAAACAGTCAGTAAAAATTACCACCTAGTCGGTAAATACCTTGACCCCCCCCAAAAAAAAAACATTTTGACTAGTACTTTTAGCAGTTAAAAAGTTGGTTAAGCGGCAACCCTAGTGAACTCATAAATGGAAAAGCATTCTCGAACAAACCATCTAATTCGCCCTTCCATTAACGGGATTGAAAGCACACATGAGGGATGAAGCGTGGTAAGGGCAATTGCAAATAGGATTCCTATCATAGGCAAGGCCGCTAGACACTGGTTCTGTTCCAACATTGAAGATAAACTCCTTTCCATGTAGCCTAATTAGCCTACATCAGATGAAGTATCTTCACATTTTAGTGTCGGACAGTTTTTGATGAGATAACCGTATGTTAACTCCCTCTAGTCTTGCTGACTACGCAGATTAGTGTTGCGCGCACAGAGTAAGACCGCTGGAGAGCAAATAGGGCGGCGCTTATATTGCTTCTAAATTTCTAAACCGTAAAAGTTCCAGTCAGGTTCTGGAACTAGTGAAGATAATTTTTCCAGGGTGGTTTACAGTTGCTATGGATATTACAACCGATATTACCGAGTTAGAACAAAAACGTAGGTGAATTTAAATTTTTGAATTCGTGAGTAGCGAAAGTGGGTCATGGCAATGTGAATGAAGCGCTAATGTTTGTAATTACAAAACGGTTTCGCCTTGATAGGTTTTGTATAGTCATAATACAGGGTGTGTACTCTTTTACAAAAGAAAATTTCATAAATAGAAAACATAAGGTCTACTGTAGCCATATTGGAATGTTTGAAATGCGAATTGAACATGCCTGCTAGAGATCAGGATAACAAGACCTAGTTGTTCAGCGGGATCCTAGATCTCAGTATTTGTATGTCTCCAAAGCAAAAGCAAACTTCTGTGTGCAAACCGATCGGCATTTCCCGGCCAGGTTTCCTACCCTTTCGTCATCAAGTGACAGAGTAATCTTAATTTTCAGTGTAGAATTGATGATGGTGCCGAAAGTCCTGACAGGAATAGTCCGAGAAAAACCAGACCCTGTTCGTCAGTCCGAATTCTTAGCGCCTTAGCCAATCTCCTGATTTCCGTCCTCGGCCGGGAGTGCGATGCCTGGTGGGGGGCACATCATACGACACTTCCCGTGCTTTAAACTAGATTTCTCGATTAACCCGTTTGACAGCTGGGTCTTCCCGGCTGACGTAAACGTATTCGTGTAGGACTGTCAATTGTGAGTCGTTCATCTTGGATGAAAGAATATTTACTGAAGATAACGATCTACACCCTGTTACTGTGACCTGTGTGGTCAATCGAAGACCAGGGCGTCCCCGACTCGCCCCCCCACCCACCCAGTATTTGCTTTCCGACGGCGGTAGTGGCATGTCTTTGCAAGGGTGGACGCAGAAGACCAGCCGTCCAACACGGATATGGAAAACTCGGGGAAACGCCAAACGGTCGAAGACCGCGGATGGTCAGCCCCCCCCCCCCTGCCAACCCGCACAGCTTCCTCTTAAGACAGGGGTGTCTCGAGGACATACGGCACCTCACCAAGACCTAATCCTTGGTGCAAGAAGTTTGGTTAAGAGGATTTGCATTTTTAATTTATATTATGTTCACTACAGCGAACTGGGAAAACTGACGGGTGGACGAAATAACAGATTTTGGCTGGTCAACTGAAGTGTGGGTGAAAAGACCGGTGGACTAATTGACGAGTTGATCACTTCTCTAAATTCTACACCATCTTGGTTTTTAACCTTCAAATTTGTCAAACAGAAATAATAAATTACGAACTTAACATCAGCCAAGAGCCAAATGTTTCAGCTGTCTATTGCGAACTAGGTGAACTGACGGGTGGGAAAAATTACGGATTTTGGTGGTTCAACTGACGGGGGGGGGGGGCGAACTATTAGACAATTAGTAAAGTGACGGAAGCAGCAAAATCACACTCACCGGAAAGGAGTCCCGGAAACTTGACGAAAGTGCAGGTTCCCGTATCCTGGGCTCGGATTTTACATCTGGGAAATTCATCAGAGGTTCCATCCAGTTTCGTGTTTTCCTTCGTCGAAGATGGAAATAATCGAGAGGAAAAACTAAGTTTCGAAATCCAATAGTTAGGATGGGAAATTTTCTTAAATTCTTCAGTTGCCGTGTCCGAATAGACAAGACGAATAGATAAGTGCGGTGTTGAAGACAAACAAATATTTGGGATGGGAAATTTTCCAGAATTGTTCAATTGTCAGGCCCGATTGTCACCGTCAATAACAACCGTAAATTGCCACAGTCAGTATCAGCCAATATATCCGGCACCAACCATTCTTTTCTTACGTAGAAATTCGTTTCGAGCAAATCCGAAATAAAATGAAAGGAGACATTGAAAATATTCGTAATGTTGAACTCATTCTAGTTGTTACAGTTGACCACGCGCCTTGCTACAAGTTGGTATTTTTACAGGGTTATTATTGAACTAGTTATAAACATTATCCGTTAACGTACTACCAATTACTTCAAATTTACTACAAAACAAATTACATACTACCATATACTTCAATAAACATAATACCAATAACCTCGAAAATCTCTACCAAACATAATACATACTACCATACTCACTACCATACTACCAAACATAAACATACTACCAATTAATTCAGAAAACTTAGTCACTAGAACATCATATGGAATTTAACCGCAACTCCGGCATATTTATTTATTTTGATTGCCCAAAACTTTTATTGAAGTTTTTGTTTTTTCCACACTAACTGACATCTCCTCGGGGTCGTATCCAGGGGGGGGGGGGGGGGGTAGAGGTTAAAATTCCTTCAGTCCAAGCTGACTGCGAATCATATTTGACAGTGCAAAATCGATACGTCTGCTGAATTTTATTATACCGATATTTCGGCTCTTCTTGGCAAGGGTCCTCTTCAGGCTCGTCAAGCTGGAAAATGAACTTGTGGAAAAATCGTAAGTTCTTCTGCAAGTTTTTTGTTCTGTCAAAATAGAGTGCAGGGGTTCGACCCCCCCCCCCAACAAAATAATCGCTTTCTTATAGGCTTTAACCTCTGATGTATGTTCTTGTGTTAGGTATGATTAGGTCCGACTTGCGGGGAGACCCCCACCCGAAATAAATTCATGGGGACGGCCCTGGTCACAAGAAAAATTGTGTTTCTTTACTTTGATCGATACTTCGGGGTAGACTACGTGATATAATCCTATTACTCATGTGTCGCTTGGCAGATACATATAAATCATACCAGGGCATATAAGGACACGTGGTCTGGTATTGCATGCGCACGCCGGTTTGAATTTGTCGCCAGTTTTCAAGAACAAATACAGCCCGGAGGGAAGCAATTTTTAATATTCGGGCGTGGAACAATTTATGGATGTTTTGGCGCTGCTTCAGCGTAATCAAGCTAAGATCAAACCCACTTTGGTCACGACTTATAAAAGAAGTCGGAAGTTGGCTGGCTCACATCAATAAGTAGTAAGAACGCTAGGCCTAACAATTTAGCTTGAATGATTCAGAGTATCTCTGAGAGCTTGGTCACACTTGGCCCATTTCCTGGCTTTTGGGTTGCAAAAGTAGAAAAAAGAAAAAGAACAAGATACAACTAAATCTGAATGTTTTCGTTTTAAATTCAGGAGATCAATTAGATCAAAACAGCGGGTATTATAATGTTACAGGAACCCTAATTTACCCTTAATTGAAGTCTGCTCATTTTCCCCAAGCTGCCACAAAGCCCATCAAATCTCACGTCCCCTAGGGATTTTCAGTTGTTTGTCGAATAGCCCGCGTGTTGAGCCCAGTGTGACCAGGCTCTGAACTACTAGCATTTAAAGGACACCTCGCACTATTTACTGTTTATGTTCCAGTATTCAAACCTATTTGAACACTGTAAAACCAGGCTCTGCTTTTAACATATTATCCACGGCTTTGTCTGTTTCAAGTGTTTTCCCAGGCCCATTGACTTCTAGACCTCTGACAAGACCTCGGGAAAATTGATTTAACCGATTTTGCGCATCAACAGTGTGATACGCGAACACTTGTATAGTGAACCGTGGCAAGTGCAAAGATCAGTGAGGTATCATTAGCGGGGTTGGAATGTAGCATATCAAATATGGGTTCCGGGGCTTAAGAATCAATGAATGCAATTACGTATGTAGCCTGTATTGGCACTATAGACACAACGAGTCCTTTAAAACACAACTCTTACTAGAAATGATCATTTCCCTATGAACTGAATCAGATAAAATGTTTCCGAAAATACCATTACTTTCCACCTGAAACTAGCGATTCTCTTGTGCGATTCGCATGTGTGGAAGAGTTGTCAGCGGACGTTGAAGATTCCGGCAGACTTTTCGTTGGGTGACGGAAAACTCGGCAAGGCCGAAAAAGCGCTAAAAATTCGTAATTACGAAACGAAACAATGGAGAAAGGTGGGGATCTTAGAAGCTTATGATTCCATATGGGAGCTAAGTATATTATAAAAGGCAGAATAAGCAAGAGGGGTCCTTTAAAGCACAACCCTTACTAGAAATGATATTTTGCCTATGAAAGGGATCAGAAAAGAGTTTTCTAAAAATACCGTCACTTTCCACCTGAAATCAGCGATTTTCTTGTTAGCGCTTGTCGAGATCATCCAGCCTTCCTGCTCTCCGACGCTGCAGGTGGGAGCAAAACGTTTGAAAACTGAACGCGCCGTGGTTAAAAAGTTGGAAAACTAAGTAAATAAAAGAAGCGAAAAGTAGTAACAAACAGAAGATTCTCATATCCTTATGTTTGAAAGAGTTGTCAGCGAACATTAAAGACTCCGGCAAACTTTGCTTTGTGTGACAGACAAAACTCGGCATGGCCGAAAAAGCGCCAAAATTCGTAGGCGCAAAATGAAACAATGGAGAAAGGTGGGAATTTTAGAAGCTTGTAATTCCACAAGGGAGCTAGGTATATTGTAAAGGGCAGAATAAGCAAGAGGGGTCCTTTAAGATTCGTGGGGTTTTCAGAAGCCTTGGAAAGATTAACAAGCCGTTTCTTGAACTACTTCCCTTCCTAATTACCTTCCAATTCTTGAAACCGTTCTTGTCCTCTCAGAAAACTGTATTATTTCCTGATTTACACGAAAGACAAAAGACATAAAAAGGGCATAACAAAAATCCTCCGTCAGGGAGAATTGCCTCTTTCTCAGCTCCCGATTAGTCTCGAAAGAATACAATCAAACACATTTCCGAATAGAAATATTCCTTCGGCCCAAGCTGACTGCGAATCATATTTGGCTAACACTCATAATGCCTACGATCACAATGCCCACCAGAGGCGTCACGTACGGGGGGGGGGGGGGGGCGCCCCCCTCCCAATGTTGTAGGCTAGTCGGTAAAAAATAGCCGAGTTGGCGCGAAGGGGCGCGATTTTTCATGGGTTTTTCGGTTCTTGGAAACCGTCGATTTTTCTTCAGAACAGTCGGTTTTTCGCAAAAATAGTTTGTTTTTCCTAAATCAAGTCGATTCTTCGTAAAACAGTTGTTTTTTTCTGCAAAAACAGTCGGTAAAAATGACCAGTCAGTCGGTAAATACCTTGCCTCCCTCCCAAACATTTTGGCTAGTAACGCCTCTGATGACCACGATTCAAAATGCCCACTATAAATGCCCACGGCTCAAAATGCACGCAGTTCAGAATGCCCACGAATCAAAATGCCTATGAATCAAAATGCCCACTGCTCAAACTGCGCACGGTACAGATTACAGAATGCCCACGATCGAATTATTTGGTTGGGGTGTTTAGTCGGCAGTAGACTATAATAAGGGGTGAGAGAGCAATGGAAGGAGTAGACCGAGTATCAGAATGCTGATAATCGCATGTTAAACTGGTATACTCTCAATAATAATGTACTATTATTTCTGAAAAAAGCAAATTTAATCCCAAACAGCGATCTTCAAACGTTATTTTTATGGCACTTGCAGCCTCTGGCTCAAGTGCCATATACCGATCACAATTCCGTCTGTCGGTCGGTCCGAGTTTTTTGTCACACTTTTTCGAGTTAGGGTACTTCCAGATGTGCTAGGACAATGAAACTTGGCAGGCATATCAGGGACCCGACCAAACTAACCTGGAAATAATCAGTTTCCCGATCCGACCATATGCGGGGGAGTGCGGGGCGCTGGAAACTTGAAAATTTAAGGCATTTTGTCACACTTTTCCGAGTTAGGGTACTTCTAGATGAGCTAAGACAATGAAACTTGGCAGGAATATCAGGGACCCGACCAAAGGAACCTGGAAATAATCAGTTTCCCGATCCGACCATATGCGGGGGAGTGGGGGCGCTGGAAACTTGAAAATTTAGGGCATTTTGTCACAGTTTTTCGAGTTAGGGTACTTCCAGATGAGCTAGGACAATGAAACTTGGCAGGAATATCAGAGACCTGACCAAAGTAACCTGGAAATAATAAGTTTCCCGATCCGACCATATGCGGGGGAGTGGGGGCGCTGGAAACTTGAAAATTTTGGGCATTTTGTCACACTTTTTCGAGTTAGGGTACTTCCAGTTGTGCTAGGACCATGAAACTTGGCAGGCATATCAGAGACCAAACAAACTTAGAAATAATCAGTCTTCTGATCCGACCATTTTGGGGGGGGGGGAGTGGAGGGCAGGGGAATTGTCTATCTTGTCTATCTTGTCTTCCGGGAAATTGAGAAGTGTGTAACTTTCGAACGGGTGATCGGATTGTAATGAAACTTCATAATTGAATAGAATATATATCTGTAATGTCCCGTTTAAAGTCTTGACCGGATCCGGTAGCCAGGGGGGAGTTGGGGGGGGGGGGGGGGGGAGACCGGAAATTTCAAGAAACGGTTAGAATGGAAGGATCGGAGTGAAACTTGCTGGGAAGAACAAGCATCTGCTCTAGATAAGTCCTTTAGACCATTGTACTGGATCCGGACACGTAGTAAGCAAAGTAAAACAAATACTTTTAAGCAATATATGCATTTTCATGATGCCCATCAGCCCATTAGCATCAATCAAATCATCTTAACCCATGCAAGTGCCATATGAGCTTACAGCTCTTGTTTTCAGAACCTTTCCAGTGGTCATCGTGTCCCTTATAATCTCGTCGTCCGTTGTCCCAGGATCATTTTGCCTCCCCTGTGGACAGTTTGAGCCGTTAGCATTTTGAACCAGGACGACTTTAGTCTCCCCCGTGGGCCTTACTTGTGGGAAGTTTGAGTAATGGGCATTTTGAGCCGCGGACATTTTGGATCGTGGGCATTTTGAACCGTGGGCATTTTGAGAGTGGGGAGCAAGATCGTGGTGATTTTGGGAACCACCCTCATATGTGCCTGCTTTTATACCTGCCCGGACCGAGATGTAGGTCCATGTTTCTGAGTTGAACAGGCCTAATATCTCTCCGTGCTATTTATCATTCTGTCGGTGAGCCTGAGCTTGATTTATGATGCTTTCCACACCTGGGATTGATTTTTTTTTTTTAATCAGAATGTATTTTGGTCCATCTGCGTTTTATTTGTGCGTCGCTCAGAATGTACGTCAATACGTTGCTTGAGGTTTGTGTTTATACAGGAAGTTAATGGAAAACAACCAAAGTTACAGGGTATTGTTTCCGAATAGTGGGTACTATCATAATGATTAGCGGATGAGATGTAGCCCGTAGCATTAAGTAAGTAAGTAATTTTGACCCGCCATTTCAAAAGCGAAACTCGACATATAAAAGTCACAAAAGAGATATATCAAATAAAACAATAGAACACGTCACAGCAGTCTTTGGATTTTCCGCTAGAAAACAGATGTTCAGGATTTTTGGTAGTATTGGGACGATGAAAGCTCCAGAAGGGCGAATGCTTGCGTCTTGAACCTGAAACTTCTCCGTTAGTGTGCAGATATGTCGTAATTTCGTGTGCATAGTGGAGCAGGTTCTGCATTCTTAAAATAGCACGATCCATTTATTTGTATCATTTTTGTCGCAGTGTGCGTGGCTACCGTACAACAAAAAATATTAACACGGTTAAAATTTTTTAAAATGATTCCTTATAATAGTCACTGGTCATCTTTTGATACTGGACCATGCAGATTTGATGCCAACCACTATCTATTAAATGACGTATGACATAGTGCAGATATACTCACTTGAAGGTAAAATAACAGCATAACCAACAGAAATCTGGTAATTTAGGTCCCGGGCATAGCAGTTACGACTTCTCACTGCCTAGATTCCGCGTGGCATAGTAGTGCGCATAGTGACGCCTGAGCTCGTTGACAAAAATAACGCTTCGACTTAACAAGCCACGTTTGTATCCAATCAAGCGAAGAACTATTATACTGGAACCAAATTTTTGAAGATTCTTTATGTTGTGTTATTCTTTTCTCTTTATTCAGTTGTAGATACGTTCTTTAAGGGACACCTCGCTCCACGCTGTGTTTCCGCTCCTGTGTTCGATGATAATCGACGACTGCTTAAAACTCAGCTGAGCTTCAACAGATCCCATAAGGGTTCAGCGGTTTTCAGCCTATCTCCAGGCCATTTAGCGTGGATGACAAACGCGGCAAAATTTGTATAACCCGTCTTTCTGACCAAGAAGAAACAAATATAGATTAACAATTTTATTGATGAACAGCCGAGGGCCATGGCAACATTTAAACAAAAAAATACAAACAAAAAATCTTCTTCGGAATCTTTCTCTAATCTAATAGCATACATTTAAATTTCCATTTCCTTATTTTATTATGTTTTCCTACTCCAGAAAGTTGACTGTTTATCTAGGAGCCTTTCTCTAATCTGATAACGTGCATAAAGTTTCCATATCCGTATTTCATTATATGTTCCTACTAGAAAATCTATCTCTGTGGTCCGTCACTAGCCTCGGGAAGGGCCCCATTCCCTTGGCAATAGTAGAGTAGTTTTATTAGCAAACACAATCTAGAATCTATCAATAGCCCGGCAGATGCGCTTACTGTTAGAAAATCACACATTCTGGACAAATAACGTTTGTATAACCAGTCTTTCTGACGAGTTAAAGGACCTGTCTTACCCAGAATACTAACGCAACCTACTTTCATAATCATTCCAAATATTTCCAAACCCGGAGACTCCAATTTCGTACGGTACATTCTAACCCCTCTGACAAAATCATGCTGATTTTCTCATTTGCTGTGTTCTGCTACCTTCAATGTGTATCACGCTGGCGACAGATGTCTGCGAGAAGTATTCCCATCAGAAAAACCGGTTGTGTAAATTTTTTCCCTATTTTCGCTGTAAGTCAATGGGTCTCAGAAAAGGCTTCAAACAGCCACAACCGTGGGTTATTTGTTGAAAGCACAGCCTAGTTTTAAAGTATTCAAATATTTTAAACTACTGTAAGGGAATAGTAAATAGTGCGAGGGGTCCTTTAAGCTTCGCGAGAAAAATAATCGGGAGCCGGAAACGCTTCGAAAAGAGTATCAGCATGGCAAGCGAAAAAGTCACTGTCAAACCACTTCCTCGATGACATTCAAAGTGCGCGATGTGATTCTCAACGTCTCAACGTTAACGTCACTACGAGAACCTATCGTGAAAAAAAAGAGCTGTAAGCTCAAATGGCACTTGCAAGCATATGAAGTAGCTAAGGGTGTCAGCTAAGATTGCGGTGTCTTGAAGCACAGACGATTATGGGCCTTTTGGGATTCATGAAAATGCATGTCAACTGTGTATCTGGGGCTTGTGTTTGCTCTCCCCACCAAGTTTCATCCCGATCCGTAAAGACTCTGAACATGTCACACGATTTCCAGTTCCCCCCTCCAGCTCCCCCCAAAGTCAATGGATCCACTCCGGACTTGGATCTGTGACATCTGAAACACGAGGTCCTTTCAAATGTCAAGTTCCATGAAGATCACACTCCCATTTCAAAAGTTATAAGTACGCCAATATTCCGGAGTCCCCCAACCTGTACTTCCCCCACGGATCGGAGAAGTGACTATTTCTAAGTTAGTTTGGTCGGGTCCCTAATGTGCATGCCAAGTTTCATCGTCCTAGCACTTCTGGAAGTACCGTAAGTCGAGAACAGTGGCCTGACAGACCGACAGACCGGCCGAAACGTGGCTTGTGCTTGCTCTCCCCACCAAGTTTCATCCCGATCCGGCGGATCTGAATATGTCACGTTGGCGGTTCTCCCCTCCAACTCCCCCAAGGTCAACGGATCCACTCCGGACTTGAACTGTGACATCTGAGACACGAGGTCTTTATCAAGTTTCATTAAGATCCGACTACCCATTAAAAAGTTATAAATACGTCAATATTCCGGATACCCCCACCCTCCGCTCCCCCACGGTGCGTGGATCGGGGAAGTGACTATTTCCAAGTTAGTTTGGTTGGATTCCTAATATGCCTGCCAAGTTTCATCGTCCTAGACTCGAGATCACTGGAATTTTTTGGAACCCTCCCTCCATCTCCCCCCACAGTTCTCGGATCCGGTCCGGTCTTGTCAACTATGTATCAAGGGCTTGTGCTTACTCTCCCCACCAAGTTTCATCCCGATCCGTCGACTCTGAACATCTCACACGATTTCCGGTTCCCCCCTCCAACAAAGTCAACGGATCCACTCCGGACTTGAACTGTGACGTCTAAGACACGAGGTCTTTCCAGTATCAAGTTTCATTAAGATCCGACTCCCTGTTCAAAATTTATAAATACGTCAAAATTTCCCCACCCTCCACTCCCCCCACATGGTTGGATCGGGGAAGTGACTATTTCCAAGTTAGTTTGGTCAGGAACCTATATGCCTGCCAAATTTCATCATCCTAGCACTTCTGGAAGTACCGTAACTCAAAAACAGTGGTCTGACACACCGACAGACCGACCGAAAAGTGACCGGTAGGCCTATATGGCACTTGAGCAGAGCTGCAAGTGCCATAAAAACCCAACTACGTCTAAATAATTGCGATTATACAACAGACGGAAACAAGCTGGTTTTTCACTTAAATCTTACAAGAAAAGAACAGATAGAAAAGCAATAATTAAGGAAAACATACATCTCTGCTTTGGTTACATAATAGTATTCCAGGTATGTCCCGTGCACTAACGAATCCGAGTTCTTTAAGTTTCTTTGCGCGAATACGTCATATTTAGTCAGTTGCTTCCTCACTAGGAGTTGATATTGTTAAGTTTTTCCTGTTTTATATATTTCTGAAATATCTTCTGGCACTGTTGGATTCTAGAAATATAAACGCTTGTACTAGCCTATGCTTGTAACATTGAGAATCAAATGCCTCTTTTTCAGCTTGCGAATAGACATCCTTTTTATGGCACTTGCAGCCTCTGGCTCAAGTGCCATATACCGATCACAATTCCGTCTGTCGGTCTGTCGGTCTGTCGGTCTGTCGGTCTGTCGGTCGGTCCGAGTTTTTTTGTCCCACATATCCGAGTTAGGGTACTTCCAGATGTGCTAGGACAATGAAACTTGGCAGGCATATCAGGGACCCGACCAAACTAACCTGGAAATAATCAGTTTCCCGATCCGACCATATGGGGGGGAGAGCGGGGCGCTGGAAACTTGCAAATTTAGGGCATTTTGTCACTTTTTTCTGAGTTAGGGTACTTCTAGATGAGCTAGGACAATGAAACTTGGCAGGAATATCAGGGACCCGACCAAACGAACCTGGAAATAATCAGTTTCCCGATCCGACCATATGCGGGGGAGTGGGGGCGCTCGAAACTTGAAAATTTAGGGCATTTTGTCACACTTTTTCGAGTTAGGGTACTTCCAGATGAGCTAGGACAATGAAACTTGGCAGGAATATCAGGGACCTGACCAAAGTAACCTGGAAATAATAAGTTTCCCGATCCGACCATATGCGGGGGAGTTGGGGCGCTGGAAACTTGAAAATTTAGGGCATTTTGTCACACTTTTTCGAGTGAGGGTACTTCCAGATGAGCTAGGACAATGAAACTTGGCAGGAATATCACGGACCCGACCAAACTAACCTGGAAATAATCAGTTTCCCGATCCGACCATATGGGGAGGAGTGCGGGGCGCTGGAAACTTGAAAATTTAGGGCATTTTGTCACACTTTTTCGAGTTAGGGTACTTCCAGTTGTGCTAGGACCATGAAACTTGGCAGGCATATCAGAGACCCGACCAAACAAAATTAGGAATAATCAGTTTTCTGATCCGACCATTTGGGGGGGGGGGGGTGGAGGGCAGGGGAATCCGGGAAACTGAGAAGTGTGTAACTTTCGAACGGATGATCGGATTGTAATGAAACTTCATAACTGAAGAGAATATATATCTGTAATGTCCCGTTTAAAGTCTTGACCGGATTCGGTAGCCAGGGGGGAGTTGGGGGGGGGGAGACCGGAAATTTCAAGAAACGGTTAGAATGGAGGGATCGGAGTGAAACTTGCTGGGAAGAACAAGCATCTGCTGTAGATAAGTCCTTTAGACCATTGTACTGGATCCGGACACTTATGGGGGGGGGGCCGGAATTCCGGTGATGGTGGTTTTTTGGATTTTCACGATGAAACTTGGCAGGCATATCAGGGACCCAATCAAACTGACTTCAAAATAAAAATATTGTTGATCAGATAATGGTGGGGGAGTGGAGGGAGGGGAATCCGCAGGGGAATCCGGGAAATTGAGAAGTGTGTAACTTTCGAACGGATGATCGGATTGTAATGAAACTTCATAACTGAACAGAATATATATCTGTAATGTCCCGTTTAAAGTCTTGACCGGATTCGGTAGCCAGGGGGGAGTTGGGGGGGGGGAGACCGGAAATTTCAAGAAACGGTTAGAATGGAGGGATCGGAGTGAAACTTGCTGGGAAGAACAAGCATCTGCTCTAGATAAGTCCTTTAGGCCATTGTACTTGATCCGGACACTTATGGGGGGGGGGGTCCCGGAATTCCGGTGATGGTGGTTTTGGGGACTTTCACGATGAAACTTGGCAGGCATATCAGGGACCCAATCAAACTGACTTCAAAATAAAAATTTTGTCGATCAGATAATGGTGGGGGGAGTGGAGGGAGGGGAATCCGAAATTTTCAGTCATGCGTAATTTTAGAATGGTTGATCGGATTCGAGTGAAATTTAAGAATTCAACAGAGGACATTTCTCCGATGATTTTTTTCATATCCGGACCGGATCCGGCAACTATTGGGGGGGGGGGGGGAAATACGTGCCCCGTTTAGAATGGAGGGATCGGGATGGAACTTTGTGGGAAGAACAAACAGATGCTCTAGGTAAGTCATTTGCTGAATCGGATTGGCTACGTGCACCGCGGGGGAGCTGGGTGGGGTGGGGGGGGATGGACCGGAAATCTCGAGAAACGGTTAGAATGATGTTATCGGAGTGAAACGTGCTGGGAAGAACAAACATCTGGTCCATATAAATCTTTTACATAATTTGACTGGATCCGGACACTTGAGGGGGGGGGGGGGAGGAGGGGTATCCCGGAATTCCGTTTTTGGGGGATTTTCACGACGAAACTTGGAAGGCATATCAGGGACCCGGTCAAACTGACTTGGAATAAAAAAAAAATCCTCGATATGATAATCTTGGGGGGGGGGGGGAGTTGAGGGAGGGGAATCCGGAATATTGAGTCATGCGTAACTTTGGAACGGGTGATCGGATTCGAGTGAAATTTAATAATTAAACAGAGGACATTTTTCTCTTGTGACCTTTTTCATTTCCGGACCGAATCCGGCAATTATCGGGGGGAGGGCGGAAAATACTTGACCCGCTTAGACTGGTGTGATCTGGATCGAACTTCGTGGGAATGACAAACAGATGCTCTGGATTAATCATTTACAGAACAGGATTGGCTCCGATTATTGTGGGTGGAGTTGGAGGTGGGGGAGGGGGGTCTGGGATTCCGGCGATCGCGCGTTAAGGTACTTCCAGATGTGCTAGGACGATGAAACTTCGCTGGAATATTGGAGACTCAACAACATTTGCTTAGAAATTGCTACTTCCCAAATCCGATTATTCCTTAAAGTACCAATCTTGACCGCAAAGTAAAAAAAATACTTTTAAGCAATATATGCATTTTCGTGATGCCCATCAGCCCATTAGCAGTTTTGCCTCAAGGGTTTTGCTTACAAATGAAGTTCCAGCTCCCTTATAGCGCGCATCTCAACCGCAAAGTCGAAACTTACTCTTGATCAATCAAATCATCTTGACACATGCAAGTGCCATATGAGCTTACAGCTCTTGTTAATTGTCATTTGAATAATACTGATGACTCACGGTATCTAATGTAGCACTTTAGCCTCCTCTTTTGTACATAGCGATTTGAATACGTATGGTTTACCACCATCTGGCTACCATTTATAGCTTAATGGCGTTGATTTGATGACGGGATACAAATGCATCAGAACATTGTTGTTTACTTTCATCTTGTTTCACTGTACCTAGCAGTGACGGGTTTGTTATGTGGTAACGACCGCAAAGTTTTAGATTCTGGCATTCTTAATTTTAAGCAAATTCTTGTAATCTCGAGTATTTTTTCCCCTTGTAAAAACCGGTTATCTGAATTTTGCCGAGTTTTTGCTACAATCCAATGGGCCAAATGTCCAATGGGCCTGGGAAAAGGATTAAAACAGCCAAAGTCGTGGATAATTTGTTTAAAGTAAAGCCTTGTTTAAAAGTATTCAGATAGTTTAGATTACTGGAATTTAAATAAAAATAGTGCGAGGTGGGCTTTAAACTGACTGCAGCACCGTTGTTTGGCCCCCAAAAGCCACCTTAGATCGGCGCGTGAGGTGATGAAAGACAGCACCGCCAGCGCGTGACGTAGACGAGCCATTAAGTGCGTCAGACGGGATAATATATATTAATCAATTTCGAAGAGGTTAAATAATGACGGATTTACGCCGGTGACACCCGGCGATCCCGCGACGCATCCGTCTCTCCGTCGACTCGCCCGAGTTGGATGACAGAGCGTAGCTTGCGGTTTTGAATGCAAATTAATGTACAAGGCTTTAAATAAGCCATAGCTCTGCGGTGCGCTTAAATGAGTATACCTTTGGCATTTGCCGAGCATTTGCCGAGGAGATGGTGGGTCGGTAACTTTATTGCGTGAACGGTTCACGTGACACAAATGAACAAGTAAAGGAGACAAATAGATCACCTTTATTCATTTGTAATTTTTTATTTCTTCGGGATCACGACACATAATGTTTTTGGGATCCCAAAATGTTAGTGGAGGGATACTTATGACATCGGAAAAGTTTTCCGTCTGTCCGTCCGTCCGTCTGTCTGTCCGTCTGTGAGCACGATAACTCTCGAATGGAATGAGATATTTTGATGAAACTTGGTGTGAGGATTCTTTGAGCCAAGGGAAAGGTCGAGTTCGTAGATGGGCTCTGTAGCTCTACATTCAGGGGTGGGGGAGGGGGGTTCAAATTAAGGGGGAAACCAAATATTTTTAAACAGCTAATGAGATAGTCGATTAAGGGGTAAGAAGACGTGCTGAACACGGATATGAAAAATATTTTGTCGCCGGATAAGTAGTTACTGGAAAGTTTCTTAAAAGTAAATGTTTTATTTGAAGTTGATCAGATGTTCGATTTAGGGTAAGAAGGCACGCTGAAATTTTTTTTATGAAAATCATTTTCTACCCAGACAAGTAGTTCCGACCGACCGGAATCCGACCAAAACCGGAAAATTTGTTAAAAAAAAAAGTTTTATTTGTAGTTGAGTAGATGTCCGATTTTGGGGTAAGCAGAGATGCTGAATCCGTGTATGACCAACTTTTTTTTTCCCGGACACATAGTTCGCCCCGAATCCAACTGAAACCGGAAAGTTTATTACAACTTTAAGTTTTATTTGATGTTGATTAGACGTTCGAAGTAGGGTTAAAGAGGTAAGCTGAATTATATTTTGAGCTTTATTTTTTCGCCGGACTAGTAGTTCTGGAGTTCCGCCAGACCGGAAAATTGGCAAAAGTGAGGCAGGAAGTTTCGATCGGTTTCGTCAAAATAGATATAACTTATATAGGGGTAAACACAATCCATATCTGAAGTTGTTCTTTTCAGATGATTAGCTATTTGGCCTTCATTTGTTTTTTTTAATAGTAAAAATGTTCAAGGAGTCTGGTGAAGACTGGGTCTAGCGAAGACAAGAACCAATTGTCTGAATCAAATATTGAATTTTTGGGATCCCATCGAAACCTTTGGTCTTGTTTTTAATGTAACTAATTTTGTGGTGTTGTTGTGGTTTTACCCTCCAATTCCTTTTCATTTTATTTGGTGGTTTTTCATAATAGTACACCCTCGCAAGCAGTGTTTTTGCTGCGCTATTTGTGTATTCTAGATTCTAGACTGCGTTTGCTAATAAAACTATTCTAGTACTATTACTACTATGTCCTAATAGCTAGTACAAATTACTTGCGAACGTTCTGTCGACGACTTATCTATATATGTATAATAACAGAATATAAAAACAGCTTTAAAAATCAACAATTTACGATTAAAATGTAAACTACTTCCCAGTGTTGGATTGACAACTAATACACACACACACGCACATATATATATATATATGTATTTATATCTATAATAACAACGTATAAAACATCTGGAAAATAACTTTAAAGACCCACAATATACGATTAATATTCATAGTTTGCGCTGTCAGTTAATTATGTAAACCACAGCATGGAATTAGAGAGATAGAGATTGGGAGAGTAATTTGTTTAAAGTTCAATAGGCGGATCAAACAATCATGATGCCACATTACTACCCCCTAGAATACAATGTTACATCATCGATAACTTATTTTTGCTAATATATCGTTACGCCGTTTTTTGCTGACTGCCATACTCCAATTTACTAGTCTCGACAAATATAAGCAGAGTATCTTTTTTTCTTATCTATTCGTTGTTATTATAATCTCCGGATTATTTGTATTGTTGACAAATATTCATATTAACGATGTTACTTGAGAATTCCTTGTAAGCTCTGGAATCAGCTGCAAGTAGGTCGGTTATATTTGTACATTTTGGCATGTCCATCGTCTTTTAGCTAACGTCCTTTATGACTGCGATAAGCGTGGTGAGAAGCTAGTCCTAGCCGGCCATGATGTCAGCAGGGCATTCGACTCCGGTATACACGCCCATCTGCTGCTGTGTGTCTTCAAGCGGGGACTCGAGAAGTCCATTGTATTACCTCTCAGAAATTTGTATAGTAAGCTCAAAGTTAAAGTTAAAGTTCCGTCAGCACTTGGGCCTGTTGTTTCTGATGCTGTTGTGCCAGTCCGTAAGGGAATCCGTCAAGGGGCGATCACTTCTCCGCCAGTTTACAATAACAGTATAATTGAGGCGCAAGAAGTAGTGTGTATTTGTTGTATTTTTCGTGGTTTAGATATTTCTTTAGTAAATTATGCGGATGATATTTTGAATCTGAGCCGGTACGTTAAGCCGATTGAAGAAAATTTTGCCGCCCTTTCAGAGTCTTATTCTAACATAGGTCTAACTTTCAATGAAAGTAAAAGCGAGGTGCTTATCTTTAATGGGGAAAAGGAAGCTGATAATATTTCTGTTAAGCTTGGCAGCCAGTATATTGTCCCTACAGGTTGCCTCACATATCTTGGTCTGCCTTTCCACTCAGACCTAAAATCGACAAGGCTTGGTCTAGTCACCGACTTTTCAGAAAAAGTACGGAAGTGTTACGGTACCCTAGTTTCTTGTAAGTGCGTGTATAACCGACATATTCTGGCACGTCTCTACAGTGCTGTGGCTCTGCCACACGTTATAGCTTTGGCACCACTCTGGCATATAATGCTACAATCCCAACGTCAGAATATTAGATCTTATTATTATCGGTACGCCAAGTATCTGTTGAGTCTCCCCCCATGGGCAAAGAATACAAAAATCAGTACAAAATACCATCTTGCCGATCCTGTGACTGCGATTGAGGCAAGAATAAAGAAGTTTGAAAGTTCATTAAACAGATCCCACGGTTTATACAACTCATTTACGTGCTAATGTTCGTATCCTCTTAGATTGTTGTTATGTTAAAATGTTGTATTGCGTGTTGTTGTTGTTTTTTTCTCTTCTTTTCTATTTTGTTTACTCCGTCTAGGTCCCCTCGGGCCAATTTTGATGGGAAATAAATTTTTTCATTCATTCAGTATTGTAGCTTTACATCCAGAGAAAAAAATACTTTTCTTCTTTACTACTAACAACAGAAAGTTTCATCAGATAACACTAGAGCAATCTGCCAGCTACAGAGACGGTTTATTTTAGCAGCTATGGCTCACTCTGCTCTACAAAAAGATTGATTTTCGTACATGGCCGAGAGTTTTTGAATATCCGCGCCTTGCATACTGAAATCGTCTCCGCCGATACGTCGAAGAGTCAATGATAAGCGATAACAAGAAAACGGCTTATTTTTGGAGCGCTATCTAGTGGAAAGTGAGAAATGTGTATGTGTGAAGCATGTTATAGAAATTAAAGCATAGTTGGTGCCCATTGTGCTTTAATGGAAAACTATCGTAGAATATAGCTATTTACAGTTTCATAACAATCGATAAAGCACAGAACATATAAAGCTGTGTACGAAGTAGGGTACGGGTGACTTAAAGCACAAGTCTTACTAGAAATTATATATTCAATGACGAAATGGCTCAGAAACGTCGTTTAAAAATACCATTACTTTCCACGATAAACTAGCGATTTCTTGTTAGCGCTTGTCGACTCTATCCAGCCTCCCTCTCTCGGACGCGGCATAAAGTGGTAGTAGAAAAGTACGATTGCCAAGATTGAAAGTGCAGCCTCTTTTGTAGAACATGTAGCACGGCCCTCGGACTGAGTAAATGTTATTATTATCTGATGTCCTGAAGGCTGCCTTTCCAGACCACACCCGTGATAATATCGTCACAATAATTTAGTAGTATTGTTTAACAATCTTCTAAGGGTTGGCAACGAGTCAACCTCCTATTCATTCCAAATGCAAATATTGTGACTTTTTGGGATCCCAAAACGGAAGTGGAGGGATACCTATGACATCGCGAAAGTTGTCCGTCTGTCCGTCCGTCTGTCAGCACGATAACTCTCGAAGGGAATGAGATATTTCAATGAAACTTGGTGTGAGGTTTCTTTGGGTCAAGGGAAAGGTCGAGTTCGTAGATGAGCCCGATAGCTGCATATTTAGGGGAGGGGGAGGGGTTTTAAATTAAGGGCGAACACAAATATTTTTTAAAAGCTAACGAGATAGTCGATTAAGAGGTAAGACGAAATGCTGAACACGAATAGGAAAACAATTTTCTCGCCGAACAAGTAGTTCACCCGGAATTTGGCCAAAACCGGAAAGTTTGTGAAAAGTAAAAGCTTTATCTGAAGTTGATTTGATGTCCGATTTAGGGGTAAGGATACAAGCTGAATCCGAATATGAAAATGATTTTCTCGTCGACAAGTAATCCGGCAAAAACCATAAAATTTGTCAAAAGTAGAAGTTTAATTTGAAGTTGATTAGAGGTTCTATTTAAGAATAGGGAAACATGATGAATCTGAGTATGAAGTATTTTCTCGCCGGACAAGTAGATCGCCCGGATTCCAGGCAAAAACGGAAAATTTGTCAAAAGTAAAAGTTTTATATGAATTACATTAGGTGTGCGATTTACTGGTAAGAAGACATGCTGAATTCGTGTATGACAATCATTTTCTACCTGGACACATAGTTCGCCATGAATCCGGCTGAAATCGGAAAATTTGTTAAGAGTTGAAGTTTTATCTGAAGTTGATTAGAGGTTCGACATAGGGGTAAGGAGATACGCTGAATCCGTTTTTGAACTTCAACGTTTTGTAATACAAGTAGTTCGCCCGGAATCTGGCTGAAAAAGTAGATGTGACGCAGGCAGTAAGGGTAAACACACATGCTGAATCCATAGTTTTTGGTCTTTTCAGATGATTAACATTTGCCTCAATCTGTTCTAAATTTTATTAGTGAAGTGCTCAAGGAGTCTGGCGAAGACTGGACCTCTATAAGACCCGATTGTCTGGATCAAAAATTAAATTTTGGGATTCAGACTTGTACCATACTATATCAATCGTCTACCGAAGACACCGTAGATATGTGTAAGAGTTAGAAGCTGTAAAAAAGAAAGTATCCTATATTAGTCAAGTCTGATTGCCATGATCTAAGTGCATGTTTTTTTTTGAAGAATATTCGGTATTGCTGTTTCGCCGCCTTTATAGACCACACCCGTGCCGATATCGTAACAATAATTTAGGAATATTGTTTAGTAATGTTCTAAGGGTTGCCAACGTGGCAACCGTCTATTCATTCGAATATAAAATAGAGTGACTGTTTAAGTTATGCTTCAGTTAGTCTTTTACCAGACTTTTAATAAAGAACATAGTACAGCCCAAAGGTAATATGCGAAACACGACTTTCGATGGCACTTTCCCTTCGCCAAGTGTCATATAGGGGGTACGGGTTTTGCTAGTTCGGGCCCTTCCACTTAAGCTAGGACGATGGAACTTGGCACACGTATCAAAGACCTGACTAGATTAACTTGGAAACAGTCACCTCCCCGATCCGACCATCTGGGGTGAGTGGAGGGAGGGTATGCCGCAAATTGAGGTATGTATAGCTTTTGAACGGGTGATTGGATTTTAATGAAACTTGATATATGGAAAGACTTCGGGGGGGGGAGTTGGGGGAGGGGATACTGGAAATCTTTTCGAGTCGAGTGATCTTGTTGGAACTTGGTGGGAAGAGCAAGCATAAGTCCTAGATACATCGATTGACAGAACCGAACCAGATCTGGACACTGTGGGGGAATTGGAGCGAGGTCCGGAGTTCTGGTGATCCCGGATTCGGTACTTGCTGATGTGCCAGGACGATGAAACTTGACAGGCATATCAGGGACCCATCTCAGATGTTTAATTTCGTGTCCGGATCGGATTCGATACTTGTGGGGGGGGGGGGGGTGGAGCGGGGCACAGTAAATCTCATGAAACGCTTAGAGTGAGGGATTGGGATGTCTCTTGGTGGGAAGAACAGGTATTGGCCCTAGAAATGTTATTGACAGAACCAGATCGTGTCGGGGTTTTGTTGGGGGAGTTGAAGGGGGAATTCCGGTGATTGCTAAGGACGATGAAGCTTGGCAGGCATTTAGTGACCCGACCAGATTGACTTAAAGACCCCAGAAAATGCCCTAAGACAAATTCCATTCCTGGATCCGAGCATTGTGGGGGAGTTGAGGGAAGGGGAATACGGAAATTGCTGATTTCTGTAAGCTGCAAATCGGTTGTCCAATTCGTATGAAGCTTTATGGGTGATATGAACTGATGACCTAGATATGCAAAACGTGCGTCTGGACCACATGCGGCAACGGTTGCGGGAGTTAGAGGGGGGGGGGGGGGGGTCCGGAATCTTTTTGACATGCAAAAAAAAAAACGAACGGATTGGGCGAATGGGATGTAAGTCGGACAGTGCCGTCCTAGATTTATTATCTGGCGTCCGGACCGGATCCTGCCACGGTAGGGGGGATGAAGGGAGAACCGGAAATTTGCGGATATGCTCCGATTCGACTCAAGCTTGATGGACGGGGAGAGGAGATGTCGGAGATGAAACGTTTATGTGTCCGAGTCGTATTCGGCCTCAGTGGGGGGAGTTGGAGGGGGGATCCCGGAAATTTTGTGGCTCGCTTATAGGGGGCAAACGAGAGGAGCGATTTGACTGAAGCTTCGGATTTAGAGATATCCTATGACCAAGATGACATATTTTAGTTTATTTGAGTAAACTTGACAGGTGGTAAGATAAGGTGGATTAGATGATCTACCTATGTGCCCGAGCCGATTCGGCCGTGGTAGGGGGAGTTGGAGGGGGTACCGGAAATGTTGTGACACATCTGTGGATCAATCGAGTGCATCTATTAGGCTGAAACTTGTAAGGTAGAAAGCCCTAGATGATCCGAGACGATGCCGGAAGTTTGTCGGCAATGCTCTGACTCGAGTGAAAGTAGATATCCTATTTCAGGGTCCGAACCTTATTTTTGAACGGCGGGGTATGTCTTGACTTTCTCATCTACTTTCTTGTTCCGGCTACTCGTAACAAGTGCCATATGAGCTCGTAGCTCTTGTTTTGAAATTGAGTTATAGGTAAAGCCCTATCCGAACTTACATCCTATATGGCGGGTAAGAGTGTCAGCAGGAATATTGTTTAGTAATGTTCTAATGGTTGCCAACGTGGCAACCATCAGTTTATTTGACAATAGGCGTATTCTCGCCGTTCCCCGAGGACTCCTCGGGGAGTCGAAGGGAACGGCGAGAATAGAGGGAGTCAATCCATGCGGACTCCGCGTACAGAAACAGCGAGAACACGGGGAATGCTTCCAAAATGGATTTGGTTCGAAAAAAACATATGCAGTTGACGAAATTAGTCTGGATCCACTTTATTTTTGGTTTTGTTTATTCTGATTGCTTTCAGTTAATTTTACATTGCACCAACACCAGCAAAAATTGATTCCCCTTCGAATCTGAAAGGGAGTCCTTTCCAGTGATGGTGATGATAATCGGAGCATTCCCCGGCCGTGGGGACTCGCGAGAATACGGGGAGTGAGTCCCCGGGACAAATAAAAACGCGGGGACTCCTCAAGTGGAGTCCTCGGGGAACGGCGAGAATACGCCTAATATAATAGAGTGACTGTTTATTTTATGCCTTACACGACTTTCAGTAAAAATTGTATAATTGATTGAAGGATTACGACCATAGGATTAGAGGCGTATTCTCGCCGTTCCCCGAGGACTCCACTTGAGGAGTCCCCGCGTTTTTGTTTGTCCCGGGGACTCACTCCCCGTATTCTCGCGAGTCCCCACGGACGGGGAATGCTCCTATTATCATCACCATCATCAAAAAGGACTCCCTTTCAGATTCAGAGGGGAATCAATTTTTGCTGGTGCTCGTGCAATGTAAAATAACTGAAAACAACCAGAATAAACAACACCAAAAGTAAAGTGGATCCAGACTAATTTCGTCAACTGCATTATTTTGTTTCGAACAAATTCCATTTTGAAGCATTCCCAGTGTTCTCGCTGTTTCTGTACGCGGAGTCCGCGTGAAGCGACTCCCTCTATTCTCGCCGTTCCCTTCGATTCCCCGAGGAGTCCTCAGGAAACGGCGAGAATACTCCTTAGGACATAATGGTTACGGCCACCTGGAGATTCCCTGACTACAACAGTTGAATGGACATTTCATTTCCAATTTAATTATTCGCAGCTAATTCGTCCTATTTTTTTAGGAAGTTGGTACCGACGATGTTCCGACTAAACCAGTTCCGGCGCCTACCCTATCTACCAGATGAGTCGTTACAAGCTAGTGCTGACGTCTTTGTTATTAAGTTTCATTTCTGTACGGACAGTTGAGGGATGTCCAAGACAGTGCGTCTGTTCTGGGTCGGATGTGTCCTGCTCAGGTCAGGGTCTGACCTCGGTCCCGGACGGACTTACCAAGGTGAACGTCTCCAGACTGTAAGTCCATTTTCTTTACCTTTAGATGTCTCAGTATTTGACGTTGTCATCTACTTTCTTGTTCCACCGACTCGTAACAAGTGCCATATGAGCTCGTACCTCTTGTTTCGAATTGATTATAGGTAATCCCTATTCCGAACTTACATCCTGTATGGCTGGTAAGAGTGTCAGCAGGAATATTGTTTAGTAACCCGATGAAAAATTTATCTCAGAATAGTAGTATGAAGTTGTACGAAAAAGTAGCATGGAGTACCAACTGATGCTACATGCTTCTACTTCAAGGCTACCGTGTTACTGCATTCTACTGCATGCTACTATTAAAAAGACTGTACGCTCCTAGAGCAAGACAGGATGCTACTAGATACTACTACTTAAGTTTGGTCCAGTCTGAGGCAGATTAAATGATAGTACTCTTTACTTTGACATATCACTAGATGCAACTTTTTCGTGCAACTATCATACAACTACGCAGGCTACAAATTTTTCATCGGGAATGTTCTAATGGTTGTGAACGTTGCAACAACGTAAGGCCAACGTAAGGCTTCACTTACCGGATTTTTCTTCCGGATTCTAAACAAAAATTTTCGTCGAATTGGATCTGGAAGGTGAAGCCAGGCCAAAAAATTCTGGAAGCTTGGAGTGTTAGACATCCCAGATTCCGAAATCCGAGGAGTGTCATAGAGGCAACACTTTTTCGAGACACTTTAAATATACAAATGAATGGGGTAGGAGAAAAAGGAAAGAGTGATTGACAGGCGAAATGTGTTTGAAGGGAACCTCTAGAAAATGTTGAGCAATACCAAAACTAGCTTTTGTCGTTTCCATAAAAATCTGTCAGCAGGAATATTGTTTAGTAACCCGATGAAAAATTTATCTCAGAATAGTAGTATGAAGTTGTACGAAAAAGTAGCATGGAGTACCAACTGATGCTACATGCTTCTACTTCAAGGCTACCGTGTTACTGCATTCTACTGCATGCTACTATTAAAAAGACTGTACGCTCCTAGAGCAAGACAGGATGCTACTAGATACTACTACTTAAGTTTGGTCCAGTCTGAGGCAGATTAAATGAAAGTACTCTTTACTATGACATATCACTAGATGCAACTTTTTCGTGCAACTATCATACAACTACGCAGGCTACAAATTTTTCATCGGGAATGTTCTAATGGTTGTGAACGTTGCAACAACGTAAGGCCAACGTAAGGCTTCACTTACCGGATTTTTCTTCCGGATTCTAAACAAAAATTTTCGTCGAATTGGATCTGGAAGGTGAAGCCAGGCCAAAAAATTCTGGAAGCTTGGAGTGTTAGACATCCCGGATTCCGAAATCCGAGGAGTGTCATAGAGGCAACACTTTTTCGAGACACTTTAAATATACAAATGAATGGGGTAGGAGAAAAAGGAAAGAGTGATTGACAGGCGAAATGTGTTTGAAGGGAACATCTAGAAAATGTTGAACAATACCAAAACTAGCTTTTGTCGTTTCCATAAAAATCGGAAGGATTGTCTTGACTTTGCTGAAGCCCCTGGCACTTGAAAGTCTGGAAGGCGAAGTCTGGAAGGCGAAGTCTGGATTTAATTGACAGAACATTTATGGAATTGCACATTACTACACCATCCATTTTTTTATAATCCCCAGCCTTAAACAAACTATTACTCAGTAATTCAGATCCCCCCCCCCCCCCAAAAAAAAATCCAGAGAAAAAATCAATTTAAATTTAAAAAAAAAACAAAAACATATATATATTATTGTGGCTTATTTTTATCTTTATATATTTGTTTTAGTATTTTATTTCGATGCTGTAGGCATAATAGTATGTATCTTCAGTGTTTTTTTGAAGAAGTTCTTGTGATATACCATTTAAAGAGCTATGAAGGGTTAACAACTTCATTCACGGCAGCGAAGCAACTTCTATCCCAACCCTAGCCCTCTCCCGAAGCAAATTCCGCACAGTGACACAAACCTTATTAGTGACTAAACATGCTCTACTTTTTCGCTGGTCATCTATCCAAACAGATGAAATTTATAAGGGGGGAGGGGGAAAAGATGACCAATAAATCATGCTAGTGGAAAAGCCCATATGAATAATTGTGTGCAATCCACCATTGCACTTTTGGTTTTGTGAAGGGGATATTTGCAAGCTGTGGACCATTGTCATCTCGACTGACCACTTTTTCCCGACCGGGAAGCTTTCGAGAAAAAGGCTTTCAATCAGGGCGGAATGTTGGTATTTGCCAAAAATGAGGATCTTGCATTGTTTGGTTAGACAGAGATGAATTAGCGGAGCAAATATTATTGGAAAGTGTCGTGGGGGGAGGAGAGGATTTCTGTTTTCCCGGATATTCGTGAAAGCTTTCTGGAAAGCCAATTTGAAAGTGCATTCAAGTGTTAAGCGATAAGAAGAATTGACTGATGGTGGGATTTTTCAAATTTAAATCGAACGCGTAATGTTGTCTTGCTTGAGCGATATGAAGCTTCAAGTAGATCTGAATGTCTAAGCTTTAATTTTTGTTACTTTGACAATATTTAAACCCTAGGTTTACAAATTATCTTACTAATAGTTAGACTAGGGATTTGAGTGCTGTAGGAAGGAATAAAACAACAAAAATTTTCGAAGAGTAAATGAGTGTTGGCCTCCGGCCAGAAATGGCAGTTGCCTACTGATGTTACGACTGTATGAAATGTCCACGGCTAACCATTAGAGACTACAGTGAGTAACTTTCGCCATGATAGTAGAAAAAAATCTAGCTAGTATCCAGAACCAAAGGAGTTTTCTAGGTGACGCTTATTTCATGACAGTGCTGTATTTGGTGCTTTTTACATTGTTGAACTCATTTCCATTCATTTTGCACCACTGAGGTCGGATTAAAAGGAAATACATTTGCATCACGAATCTATGAATAGGTCAAAAACACCTTTTTGTGTGTGTGTGTGGGGGGGGGGGGGGGGCTAGGAAGCCCATTCGGCCTAGATTCCAAAATTTTCCACCCTGGTACTATTTTTGGGGCTCTAAACAGGTTTTCAAAAGCCAAATACAAATTCATCTCTCTACTTAATTTATATTCGAAAACTAGTTTAAACTTACCCCCCAATAGAGTTTATTAAATTTCGACTCTATGGTTGCGTTCCAGAAACTTAACAGTTGTTAAAAGTCGTCAGCTTTATTCGGGGCAGATCTAACTGCAGCTTTAACGATCGTTAACTTTTCCCAGTTCTACAGTTGTTCACCACGATGGTCACCAATCATCGTTACAAAATAGTTAACAATCGTTAAGATGTGGACGTAGGTGGGTGGAGTTTAAATTTCGAAATCAGAAACCTGGAACGCTAAAAGTTAACAATTTGTCAACAACAGCAAGTTCTGGAACGCAACCCATACAATAAACCTGGGATTGTGGCCCGACATTGACCTCTGCCATCCCCTAACGCTTAGTGAAATGGCGCTACTGGAATAAATATTGTTGGTGGAGTTCTTGTGGCCTGTTGGTGTTTGTACTCTTCGACAGGGTTACCGGAGTTAAGTAGTGACAAGTGACAGGTGGCCTCGCCTTGGAGGAGGAGCTAAGTTGGTCAGAACTTGGACTCGGGGTGTATGGATCAAATTATACAGCGCTTGCTATCAGATGTCCGGGCTCGGACTATTGAATTTCAATATTTCGCACTATTTTTCTGTGTGTGGATGTGGCTTCATCCAGCCATCTTCTTGATGTGTCTGTTCCAACTGATTAATCTTTGTGTTATTTTCGTCACGACATACCTTAAAATACCACCTATTCACGAGTAATTTATACTTTTCCTAATTTAGTATGGTACTATTTTGAATACAGAACTAATGATGTTTTTGGAAGCTCTCCAGTATTGCATGGCGTCTAATTTGTGCCATTCTTACGCGGGTAAAAAAAATATAGTTGTTTATATTAGCCAAAGCCGTACAAACGAAAACTAACTAATAAAGTGACACAACAGGGAAAGAAAAATCTGTTCAGCCACAAAATCATCGTTCCAGATGTCCCACAAAGGCGAAGCTTGGAAAATAGACACAGAAAGCCTAGATTGTCTTTTTTTTTAGCTCGAAAGGCGGCTCTTAAGCGAAAACAACGCCTTTCCTTCTAGTATATACCACGGAAATGAATGAATGAATACTCCGCCAGACCAAGCTTACTGTGAATCATATTTGACTGCGTTTTGCTTCGACAGATGTGTCCGATTCGAGCGATATTTCGACCCTTCATGGCAAGGGCTCTTTTTAAGCTCAAGTGAGAAAAACGAACCTGTGATAAAATAAATAATATTATTAATAGATTTATTGCCCATCATAGTGCACAGATGTACAAAAAGAAGGACAAATTAAATAGAGAGGAAGAAAAAGAACAAAGAAAGAAAGGAAAGAAAGAACATTACTTGCAACAAGATTCTGGATTCTGGCACAACTGTACGTATCTGATTTTGGTGAGCTTCTTCGTAGGGATTGACGTATCCATTTAAAGCAGTCAAACACGGAAATGGCTGTAGATATAAAAAGCAAAAATATACTATTACATACTATTAGATATCGCTTTTATTATTATTATTATCGTTTGTTTTAGTCCTTCAAACTCGAGAGTGAATATACAAATTTTAAACAATAACACATCGTCAGTTCACAGCTACATGAATATAAAACAACCGACTAAGCCTACACACATATTAGCCTACCTTGGGTCGTATCGTCGGGCGATAGACGTTGTTCAATGACAACAAAGGGTTTTCAGCGGTAACGCGAAACTTGCCCTAAGTTTTATTGATTTATTTTATTTGCCTTATAAGCCTGTGAACAACAACTTCAATCACATATGAAAGTAAGAAAATACAGACTTCAGACAAATTATAAATAATTATATCTTCTATAAGTGAATAAAGGCGACGCTGGTCAGAGGGATTTCACACAAAATTTCTAGAAGCTCGCCTTCAAGCTCTCTCCTCAGTTTTGTGTTCGTAGTAAGATGTCAGTCACAGAGAGTGTTCCACCCTCCTAGCAAAAAGTAACTATTAGTTACTATTTTCGTTCCAGCCCCGTGAAAATTTACTACGCTAACCGTTCCAGCCTTCTCAAAATAGTAACTATTTGCTTACAACGATCGGGAGCATAGTAAGCGTGGTAACTACAAATCTCTTTGATGTGATTGGTTTGATTAGCCCGTGGCACGATATTTTGCTGAAAATGGAAAAATGTGTTGCAGCCTCGACGCCAAGAATCCAGAATTCATGACCTCATGCGTAGTAACTACGGTAAGTATGGTGGAACACGCTCATACTCACGACTGCAAATATAAGTGTTTCGGACGAATAATGGTAATCTCAGAGAAACTTAAAATGTAATTGAGAATAACCTATCCGAACTGAAGGCTAGTTAGGGTATGAAAATATATACCGAGCGGTGCAAGGTTGATATTTATAAATGGCCGTTGAGATTGTTATTCCGAAGTTGACTGTTATAATTTTTTCCGAACAGAACCACTAACCGTGCGTTTGCTTTTCGTCGTTCATTCGCTCATTCTTGTTGCAGTACCTGACGGGAATTTCTTCTGAACAGATAGTTATTATCACCTGTGATGGTCCAGAAAATCAAATTTTAATGATCGTGTCTGTTGTGGAAGAAAAGTGGGAGGAGCTAATTTTCGTAGGCCGTAATAACCAAGCCCAATCAAGAAAAAGAAAATACACCATGGAACTAAAGTAAAAACTCAAAGGTTTGCGCTGCAGATACTATACGTACCTTTCTCTCTTACCTTTCTCTAACATAGGATGATATGTACTGTATACCTGTTCAGAAAATTTATTTCAGAATTAGTAGTCCTGGTTTTTCACCGCTCAATGATGCGAAGATTAGTCCACGGGGGGGGGGGGGGAGGTGCTCCTTAGAGCATAACTCTCCCTAATACATCAAAACAAAGCTTTTGTCAACCGTTACGTGCTCTCCGTTGTGCTTAGTAAATCTGGGTTGTGTTCCACGGAAGTTATCATGAGTTGTGATGATAAAAGGAGGAGCTAGCTATTATTTATTTGACCCAAGTTGACCCTAGTTTGACCCTAGTTGGTCGTAACCTAGTTTAAATAAATATTCTCTCCGGAGCGAGAAGAAGAATATTTCCAACATACGATTTAGATTCTGCCCATCCTGACGAGAATTTCTTCTGAACAGATAGCTATTATCACCTATGATGGTCCAGAAAATCAAATTTTAATGATCGTGTCTGTTGTGGAAGAAAAGTGGGAGGAGCTAATTTTCGTAGGCTATAATAACCAAACCCAATCAAGACAAAGAAAGTACACCTTGGAACTAAAGTAAAAAACTCAAAGGTTTGCGCTGCAGATACTAATGACTAAAGTAACTAACATATAATAACAAACAATTCGTAATTGTCAACTTACCACCGACAACTCTACTCTTCTGTATAAAAAAAACACACCAAAACACCCCAAAACAACACTATGTTGTATAAAAAAAGCTAATGGATGTCTAGTATGATAACTCAATTCCGAGATCCATATCCCACGAGACCCTAATACACCTACAACTCTACAACAACAACAAAAAACACAAGAAAATCACAACCAAAATCTTGTACACAATATAACGGAAGTTTTGGAATTGTAGCCTGACTAAGTTTTCAAGTTCCAGCGCCCCGAATTGTTTTGAATGTTACGGATTATGTGCCTTAAGGTCGGAAAATATCGATATCTGTGCGGTAAGTGAATAACCTTTGTACTTTTTTCTCTCTCTTGTCTCGTCATTTTGGCGGACATAAAGCCTTTCATCCATAACGGAAATCTAACAACTCAATTTCCAAGCTCCATTCCCCAGAGAGAAAAAGAAGATACTTCTTGGCTGCAGGTTTCCCTAAAAGGCATGCAAGAAAATGACAATAACTACGTTTTTGCAGATACCATGGTCTAAAGTCGTTTCTGCAGTTACCGTGGTACCACGGGCAAAACGCGTTTTTGCAGTTATCGTGGTATCTGGGCAGTTATCGTGGTATATTCAGATAACCACGGTTCGACCGTAGTAACTGATCGTGGTATCTGAAAAAGTCATCTCACTTTCGTCATTACCAACAATAGAGACTAAGATTTTGTCACATTGGTCAGAAAGAAGTTTGGAACTTAGTGATGTAACTGCACAGTCAGAAGTTCCATAGCAGATTGCGCATAACACTTTCAAGAATAACACCTTTTCACTTAGAAATAAAGTTTTATGACCAATTCAGTTTATACTGTTTCGTGCCTAGATCTCCAACAACACCTTCAATAGGTAAAAATACTACACTTTCAGAAGTTACATAACGACAATAGAAGGATGCGCGGTTTCAACAGATAACACTTTGGAATGTTATCTGTTATGTTCTTTCGTTCCCGTTTGTATTTTTACCAATTGAAGGTGTTGTTGGAGATCTAGGCACGAAATAGTATAAACTTAATTGGTCACAACACTTTATTTCTAAGTGAAAAGGTGTTATTCTTGAAAGTGTTATGCGCAATCTGTTATGAAACTTCTGACAGTGTGGATATCAGTTTTTCTTTAGGGATGACTTGGAAAAGCACAATTTCGGCAATTGTCGTTTTTGTAGAGCAATCATGGTATCAGATATCACGGTAACTGCAAAAATGGATTGCAGATCCAGTTACCATGGTATTTGCAAAAATGCAACTAATAAGTTTACAGATCCGGATAATAGTTGGCATTTTATTGGAGGACAGTTTGCCAACACAAGTACTATCTCTTTGGCCTCATCTCATCTTTTATCGCATGCCCACCTTGTGGTTTTCTTGGTTACTAATGACAGCTTAACAGTCGGGGTGGTCTCTGCAACTTTTTTGAAACGTTTATTTGTCTTTTTCTTTTGGTATTGTACTGCTGTGTAAAGGATAGTTCGTCATTACCGGATTAAGTTGAGCTGTCAGTCAGAAAGGTGTGGAGTCACCGCTGTGCTGAAGCTGGATTTTTTTTTTTTTTTTTTTTTAAACTATAGTCCAGCTGTTCTTAATTAAGGTACCAAGTGACAAGTGAAATATTATTCTATACTTTATCAGCCGCTTCAGAACCTTTACAGCCATTCCTGAACTAGCTAAATCTTATTATCGCATGCATTCTGAATTCGTGAGCATTTTATTTCCAGCTTCGGCAAATAGAAATAGTGGTGGAAATAACCGAATGAGAAAATAGATAAAAGAAAGGATGCTTCAGTGTTTCATGCCCAGAGGATAATGTGTATTAAATGTGTGTTACATAAAGTCATGCGTCCCATATTTCATAATAAAACATTATCACTGTGCTTAATTTTGTATTTGCGTTTCATGTTCTTTGTTTGTTTGTTTGTGTATTAAAGTAAGTAAGTAAGTAATTTATTTTTGACCCGCAATTTTCAGAAAGCGGAGTAAATGTAGAAAATAAATAAAACACATAAACATACACAAAAAGACACTTAATTTCAATCGTCGGCCAGGAAGCAGTGTAGAAGGTCGTGCGCTGGATGGGCTCTGTTATCCGTATTGTTCGTACGGAAAGTGTTTCTTCGATTTCTGCCCGTGTTGACGAAGTACTATTGGAGTGATTGATCGACTGATTGAACCCTAAAGCGTCAAGAAAACAAATTACTTGGAAAAAAAAATAGAGAAAGAAAGAAAGGAACTTGACTTACCCGATCTAGAACGACCGAATAACACAACACCAACAATTCAATCAACCACACCGCTAACCATCTCCCCCCCCCCCCCAGAAGAAACAAAATGGCTAAGAATAGTGCATGAGTTTCATGATATTTAGCCAAGCTTTATTAAGCTTGCTCTTGCCTGCTGGCTTTTAAGAAGCGCAGGCCACCTAGCTTGAATTCTTGCCCATGCATGCCATCAAGCACAGTATGTTTTTACAGAAGTGTGTATATCGGGAGGGGTGGGGTCGGGACCTTGGTTAAAATCTCGAATGGAAAACCGACATTAGAAACTATCATCGTACCAGAAATGTGTCTCCCAAACCTTGTATTTTGCATTACAACAGGAGCAGGAGTCCCTGGAGCATTGTGTGTGTGTGTGTGGGGTGGGGGGGGGGGGTAATGACCACAAAAATAATGTTAGGTCAAATCATCTGAACTTGTGATAATTAAACTGATTATACCTCACAGTCGAATTACGAATGGAGCGAGTGGGTAATCGATCACAATTCATGAGCTCTGAATTCGGTGAAGACCGAAAACCGGTTACAGCACTCACGTCAGAGCAAGCTGTCCTTAAAAGTTACTACAATAAAAAACGGAGAAGCTTATATATCAGGTAAATGTCTTTTTTTGCGTATTTGAATGACAAAATGCTCCTGTCTACGTCCAATTTGTTCACGACACCCTGCTTACGGCTATGAGTTACCGCTTGCGTGACAGCCAGTTGCCGACACTTGCGTTATCAATATTAAGTCCCTTAAGCAAAATTAAGCAAAAACACGTAAAAATGACATATCCGCGTTATTTGACGAGTGAGCCTCTCATAAACAATCGTCGGGAGCATGATTTGTATCGAAAGTAGCGAAACTAGGGAAGTGGGAAAATCAATGAGGTGTCGTTGGGGGGGGGGAGGGGGGATGTTCGGTCTCCAACTGTCCACACGGCGGATCAATGACTGAATTCTTTCAGTTTCTGCGAACTTCCATATAAGATCAACAGGTAAAAATCGAAGCAACATGGTAAGTTCTTTGGGAGGTTTAAAAGAAATTTGCAGTCTTTCTCGATACATTTCAGTTTTTTTACGGGATGATGTTAGTCTACCCAAAAACTGACGAAATGGGGGGGGGGGGGGGACATGAGCTTTTTCTTGGCTTTTCTGTTTTAATTTTTTTTATGTTCGGACCATTTTTCGATACCCTGCACGAACGAATCATCTGCATTTATCCTTTCCCATTTTTCATTATTTCCCTTTATTTTTCGGGAACCTCGTTTGTCGGAAATTGGGCAACTTCGCGTGCTTCTCAAATTTGTGAGGTCAATCTTGCATTAGCCACTTGTGTGCATAATGTCACGAACTCATTTTGAGGACAGAGTAAAAGGTCGCACAGTTCCTTGCCAATAACTGTGTTGAAATGAACTTAGAATTCAAATTAGTTTTGAAATTCAGGAGTCGAATAGCGGTGCCTTGTGGATAGAGAAACAGATAATATCACTTTTAATTATACTTAATTATTCGTTTTCAAATACAATCTTTATTATTCGAATCGGTGGCCAGCAAGCCCTGAAGTCTCCAAAATGTGCATATTTTGTCGTTATTGTTTTGGATCTAACAAAGGTTAACTTCCGTGAATAACGTTGCTACTGTAGGATCACTTGGTATTTCCGTCGTGTTTTCAGTCTAGTAACAACATAATCAACTTCACAGTTGTCCTAAAAATTGAAAGAAATATCTTGAAAGAAAGATCTACTTCTCATATTTTTTTTCCAATATTTTTCACCTGACTTCTTTCGACAGTATTCACCGTTCAGTAAATAACAACCCTAAAACTTGAGCTCAGAGCATCAGACATATTTCCGCCATGGCATATGATATGATATGATATGATTTATTTGCTTAAAGCCCAAGGGCCATCGCATACAAAAACAAAAAACAAAACAAAAACACCAACAAATAAACAAATCTCTCCCCCCACAAATCCTAATTACAGAAACTCTTCCCTGTGATTCCACCCTAACCGCAAAAACCTTCCAAGTTGTCTAACCCCAAAAACACTTTTATCCTTATACTTTTCAACCAACCAACCTTCCTCAAAAATTCGCTCCCCAAATATTTCCACTCTTAAATCATTCAACTCCACACATTCACACATAAAATGAAACAAATTTTCATCCATACAACCACACATTGGACAAAAGTAAAGACCACTCGACCGCCCCTTAACACTACCCATATAATTTCTACGAATTCCCAAAGGAAGGCTATCACTACGAGCGCATGCCATTAATTTTAACTCCTCAGAAGATAACCCTCCCTTGAAAAACATTTCTAATCCCCAACACTCTTTGGCCTTAGCGTAAAAATACATCGACGGCTTTGAATCCTTTTCATGATGCCATTTCTGGATTTCCTGATCTTGTAGGATCCGCTGGACCACTTTACTTACCTCGCCTTGGGAGGCACCCGGACCCTGGCCGTCACGCCACTGGTCAGACAACCCGCATAGATCAAGGATATTTTTTATCTGGAGTGGCCATAAATCACCTGAAGGGTCTCTTAAAGCTTCTAAATACGCAGCTTTCAGAGGTCTTATTCTAGGTAAACTAATAATTTTTTCCCAAAATCTTACCATTTGGACTAGCCTACTACTACGTAATGAAAATAATCCTAGATCATCCTTTAGGACTAAATTACAACTCTTCTGTGATAACCCTAGCACTCTTTTGAAATATCTATTTTGTACCACTTCTAGCCTAGCCCCTGCATTAAAACCCCACAACTCTGCCCCATAATGCATAACCGATTTCACTTTCGTATTAAAAATTTCTTTATGGAACTTCATATCTTTAATATTTTTCAAATTACTACGCAGAATACCATTCACACATCTGTTACCCTTCACCAATACACTATCCACATGCTTACCAAACTTTCCATTCGATGTTAATTTAACCCCCAAATAAATAAATGATTTCTTAATCTCAATTTCTTTACTATTCCTCACAATTCTGATTTCTTGTCTGATTTCCTATTGGCTACTCGGACAGTCTTGCACCTGATTGGCTAATTTTAATCTTCTTTTCTTCTGGCCCGCTGTTTTTTAAACCTCAACAGCAACTCCACCATCATCATCAACACCCTGTCCGTTCAAAGTATGTACACGGCTCATTTGCAGAATTAAAAACTGACGCAAAATTTGTGTGATCGTGTATACACGATGCATACACACCCTGTCCATTTAAATTATGTACGCGGCACATTTACAGAATTAAAAACTGACGCAAAAAGTGTGTGATCGTGTATACACGATCACACTCTTTTTGCGTCAGTTTTTACATTTTTTACATTTACGATCAAACAAAAGTGTGTGATCGTATAGACATGATCACACACTTTTGCGTCAGTAAAAAAAAATATAATATGATAAAATTATAATGAAAATTATATATAATCATTATAGCAGAATAAAAAAAGTATTCGACATGGAGGTTGATACCGGAAAAGAAAATCGAGACAGACATTGAGAGTAACATATCCGAGCCGAAGGCGAATAAGTTCCACGTAGCGCGAGAAACGCAACTTTGTGTAAACTTGGCTTACTTAACGCGAGACTTTTGGAACTCAGTGTGAAAGCATGCTATCCTTTACCACCGTCAAATGTGCTATCCTGTTCTGTTCAGGTTCATGTTCTTTAATCTAATATATATCTTTAATCTAAAATAATTAAAACCATATAAATCGATCACAGGGATACAATGCAGTTCAGTTCACTTTATTTTTCCAAAAATTCTTCATAAAGAAAAATAACATCGGAAATGTCAATAGAGATACACCTATATGTGAGTATACAAAATATTTTTGTTAATTCACATAATATTTTGTACGATGTAAATATAGTTTTAGTTTCATAAAAACTTGGTCGAAACAAAATAATACTAACACATACACTATATACCATTTACTCCTGTTAAACTCGTTACAAACTCGTTAGCTCGGACCCATGTTATACAGTGACTACACCTATGCAAGATTAGTCGTTCCTCTGTAATATACACAAACAAAGAAGAAAAAGAAAGAAAGACTCGTTCCATGCCGTATACTTACACACGCCATACCAATCTCTCTACAGGATATAAAAGAATAAAAAAATAACACGAAGTTGTGGCCTTCTTTTATTATGCTTCTTTGAACGTTCATTCATTTTGAACTGTGCAGTTTTGGGCCAAATAGTAAAATCGAGACCCAAAATCCCCGGTGTTTTTAGAGAATTTGGCTGACTGCTAGCTACCTTTTGTCACCGCGAGTGGGAAAATGGCACTGTAAAAATTAACTAACAATCAGAGAAGTATAAACCCCAATTGCAAGGCCGTATCCAGGGGGGGGGGCGGTTAGGGGGTTGACCCCCCCCCGAAACATACAAAAATCATCAGTTTTACAGGCTTTTCCCTCTGATCTATGTCTTTTTGTACTTTTTTGTCCGATCCGCAGGCACACCCCCCCCCCCCCCCCGAAATAAATTCCTGGATACGGGCCTGCCCAACTGTACCAGACTTTACTCATTCAGACACTGTCTCCTTCAACAGAACAAGACTCTGCTTTCTAATCTTCCAAGTTTTCTTCTCCGTTTCTCCATTCTGGAACCGACAGGCTTTCTCTAAGTTATGAGTTGGGACTCGGACCCAAACTATGGAATTTGTCCGGCTGCCAAACCTATAAATTAGTCGAAAGTAATTTTCCCATTTCAGTCCACAGACCTTTCACGTACCGCTGGGACTAGGGGCTGAATTACTGGGATAACACATTTCACCTTTTTTTGCTGTTTTTCTTCGTTATTTAAGGCATATAAGATTGGAATGATGAAATGTTGTCTGGAAATGGCAAGTTAGGATACTGAAATAAGCTTACTTGTAAACGGTTCCAGACTATTGTCTTGTAGGATTTATATGAAAAAATAGTAAGAATATAATTTTCGGCTTAGAATTAAATAGCCTTATTGTAATAATAAAAGTTTATAGGTTTTATTTTATTTTAGTGTCTATTAAAGTTTGAGTGACTAGCTTATAAAATGTTTTTTTTACAAAGATATAATGAGTAAAATAGAAAAATTGATTATAGCTATGGCGGAAAACGCGGGGGGAACCATTACCAGTTGTGATGTTGTTTTGAAGTCATCGTGAACAGTGCTCTGGTCTTTCGCCTTTAATTTCTTTTTCCCTTCAGAAATAGGGCTTTTATAATCATAGCCGTCTGAATTAAAATTTATCCAGGTGTTGGCGGGTAATGGGGGCGTTTTAGTAGTACCACCACATGGACATGTTTCTTTGGTCGAGATATTGTGCCAACTGTTTTTCTCTCGGGTATTATTACTTTAATTACCTTAACTCGCACTTTGGAGCGAATGAGGTCCATGATCGATATGCAACGCTCCGGTTTTGCTGGTTTTCTAACTGGATGGTCTTCTGTTCTCTTGTTCGTTTTCAGTGTTTATTCTGAGGATTGTCTCAAAACTATTTGTAATCCCATTGTATTGGAATGTTTCCTTCTCCCACTTCTTGTACAGACGAAACTTTCAAGGACACCTCGTACTACATAGTGTTTCTTCTCAGATGTTCTGAAATAGTTGACCCTTTACACGAAAGCCACTCTTAAAGAAAAATTGTACACGGCTTCGGCTGTTTTTGGCCTCTTTTCATGTCCCTTGCCTTGGATAACAGTTTTGGCAAAACTTGTATATAGGCGGTCTTCGGACGAATAAGGTCCTCGGTAACTGATTGGGCTTATGATAGGTTTTGTAAAAAGAAAATGTGGCAAGTGTGATCATCAGTGTATTGCTAATATATGAGATATAATAATTTCCACGTGAAAAACCCGGCGTACCTATAATACTAACGCATCCTACTTCCGTCATCGCCCCATCCAGTCTCAAACTCAAAGATCTGCATTTCATACGGCACATTCTAAAACCCCCTAACTACACTGTACTGATTTCTGCATTTTTCATCTTTCGCTGGTTTCGATGCGTATCGTGTTCCTGCGATTGTTCAGTTTCTATTTCAGTTCATTTTAACTTCAACATTCCTTAAACGAAACAACAAACGTAACGCTCCCAAGAAGGGCACAACCGTGTCCTGTGCGGGCGTGCACAACTTTTACTCACTCATTACAAACGATAACACAGATTTCTCGTCTTAACATTCTCTTTTCTTTCTCTTACCCCCCACCCAACCCTCAGTCACTGATAAAAATAATGAAATATTTCTTCAAACAATGTTTACAACGGATACGTCAGCTACGATTCTTCATCAGCGATATTTCGGCCCTTCTTGGCAAGGGTCCTCGTCAGGCTGTCAATCCTCTGGGTCAACGTCGGGGAAGGAAACAAGCCTTTAAAACCCCGACGTTGACCCAGAGGATTGACAGCCTGACGAGGACCCTTGCCAAGAAGGGCCGAACTATCGCTGATGAAGAATCGCAGCTGACGTATCCATCGTAAAAATTGTTTGAATAAATGTTTCAAAGTCACCGTGGGCTCAAAGAATATTTAATAATGAAATATTCACTTTAAATAAAATACCAAATATATATTCCACATTTACCTAACTATCCAAAAAATAATTTTTCAGTCAAAACTAATTTCTCAATCGGAGAAGCTCATTCATCAGTAAAACCGGTTATGTGAGGTTGTCCGTGTCTTCGCTAGCAGTCAAGGGACTTGGAGAAAGGCTTAAAGAGCGAAAGTCACGGAAATTTGTTAAAGGACACCTGAATGAAGAGTACCAAGTATCATCCCTATTTGTATGACTTCCGTTAACATTGCCTGCAGAGAACCCAATCCAAATACGAAATAGTGTTTGCAAGCTATGATTTTTGCTCCATTTTGCATCTGTCCTTATTTCAGTACCGAACAATTTTAGAAATGAACAAATGTCTCCAATCAACCCTTCTTCTAGAGTATTTTTTAACCAGTTAAGCCCAAACGTATATCTAGAAGAAATTCCAATACGATCCGGCCAGCGCTGTACAAGTTTTTATTGAATTGCGCTTTTTGTCTTGGATTCTGCATGTGCAAACCTCCAGAAACGAACATCCCTATTTCGAAAACGTCACGCTCAGGAGAAGAATGCTCTCCGTGGCCATGTCTGTAAATGAATTTTCCATGGTATGTTCAAGTATGGTTTCATTGTTCAGGTGTCCTTTAAAAGCAGAGCCTACTTTAAAGTATAGAATCTTGGAACATAAAACAGTAAATAGTGCGAGGTGTCCTTTCAACATCAGATCACTCCATCACTGACGATACACCAGTGGTCTGTTTTGTATATCTGATTTGGATATGATACGATTGTCATTAGTGTTTTATTTCTCCATTAGGACACTTCTGCAGCTATATTTCTACAGTCGTAATAACTTTTAAACTGGTTAGTAGCAACGTTCCACAGCTTTCTTAGAGTCATATAATGATCCCAGTCTGGAAAAAGAGGGAACCAGTTACCCCGAAAATATGTCCTGCAATGTCTGTCGTCCAGGGTGGGGGGGGGGGGGGGGTAGCTCGAGAGCTGCAGAAGGTGCTGAGGACGAAAATCCTACCGCACCATTTCGCACCCATGTAGGCAACGGACTTTTTTGCCTATCAAGACGGATTCGGCCTATAAAGACCAACTGTATAAAACATTTTTCTTAGCAGACGACATCAGCAAAATCCAACAAACCATAGGCCTACATGTTCCGATTCCTCTTTTGATGGGCTATCCAAGGGTTTATTTTTGTAAACTAAATCATTTTTCTTAGAAACGTCTTTAACTTCTTTTAACTAAATCGTAATTTTTTCGGAAAAAACTTATAGCAAACTACACATTTTATTACAGATGCAACATGTGGTCGAAGGAGAACGGAGAAAGTTGACCAGATTCGACGCAGTGTTGCCACTGGTCGCAGGATTCTACTGTTATTTTCTAGGCTCTCCTTTAACAAATTAGTCATATCTTTGAGTTTTAAGCCTGTCTCCTGGGCCATTGACTTAAAGCAAAAACACGAACAAATTTACGTAATTCTCCCGAATAGTTTTCGGGAGTATGACATGTGTCGAAACTAGCGAAACATTGAAAGTGAAAAAAAAGCATTGCGGCATAGTTAGAGCACAACTCTTTGACCCGTTAAATGTAATGGTCGACATATTCAGTGCCAATGCGGCGCTACGAACTATATCAATAAAAATATCTATCTCAGAGCAAAATAACACTAGGGAGTAGCCCCAAGACTTGAAAAAAGTGACTCACACTCGAATAGCAGCGACAGTAGCACCACCAGCGATAGAGAACGTCCCTACTGAAACTCAGTCAGTCGTGCACCAGCGCTGGCTCCAGTAACTTCATATTCTGAACACAGCAAAAAAAGATACAACCTCACCTGTTTCCTCGATGTGTGCGGACCGCATCTTAGCTTTACTAGAAATTTCTAAACCCGAAAGTTTGTCTCGCTTAAATGCCGAAAGCGTAATGGGTGGCGCTACGAGTATGACCCGTTTGCGAAGCATGGAAATTATAGGTCTTGGCGCTACTCTCTAGTGTTATTTTGCTCTGATCTATCTATCTATCTTACTAGAGATCATGGTTCCAAGGTGAAATGGCTCCGAAACATTGCTTTATCGAAAACACCATTACTTCCCACGTGAAACTAGCGATTTTCTTGTTAGCGCTTGTCGACTCTATCCGACCTTCCTGCTCTCCGACACGGCAGCTGGACTCAAAATATTTGTAAACTGAATGCGCAGTGGTTAAAAGCTGGGAAAATCGAGCAAAAAAAAAAATCCGGGATTTCAGAAGCTTATAATTCCGTTAGGGAGCTCGGGATAAAAGTAAACGCAGAAGAAGCAGTAGGGGTCCTTTAAAGTTTAACCGAACAGGGCTGAGATAGGACAATCTATTTATCCATTACTAATTCACTTGAATGGGCTTGTCGACTCGATGAAAATACGTTACGTCGTTTCTCCGCTGTTCACGAATAATTTATTTTCGGAAGGTGTACTTTCTCTATCGGATTTGTGGTACCACTATGCGTTTCTCCCTTTGCTCATGCTTGACTAAAACGATTTTCGAAAAAGAAGTGTTCACGAGTGAGCCCCTGCACGCGAGCTGATCACTGGCCACTGAAAAGCCGTGTTTGCGTTGAGATTCAGATTTTCAGCGTCATAGTAGAATTTGCACTGTGAGGACGGCCGTAGATATTTTGAACGTTACTACTAAAGCAGATAGTGGAAGATAAAAAAAAACCCTTAGCAGTATCTAAATGATTCAGTGGATTCATTTAAATAATGCAAAAATAAGTTGGTTTTTCAGTGGAGACTGTAAGGGTTTGAATGTACCGCAAGGAATTCGGATATCCGATTTTAATAATGGATAGTGCTATTACGGAAATAGGCCGTATTTCTATTACGCATACAGCTCGTCCCTTAACATCAGAAATGTTTGATAGAAACTTGCTTTTCCCTCACTTCAGTCGTTTTCTTTATAAAGAGTGACGACATTCCTTGGGACTTCCTTTGCATGTTCGGCTGTTCCCTGTCTTTGCCTGAAAAGTTCGAGGGAGGTCTGGGGATTTGAAAGCTTAGACACCTTTAAGTAAAAGTGGATTATGGAAGCTCTCTTTGATTTATGTGTATCCGAAGTACAGTAAATCTGAAGTGACAAGTTGCCTTGCCTGAGCTACAAGTTTGGACAGCTTTCCTTTTCGACTAGATTTTATTTTTAACACGATTATAGTTTTCATCGTTTTTTCATCCTCTTCTTTTCATCTATAAGTGATTGTTGGATTTGAATTGGAAGAGCTTTCTGCTCGAGTTCTCCCTTCTCCCAATGCAGCGTTGAGTCACACAATCAGCATGCAGAATAAGCCGCCCCTTCATTGAATGCTTTTTCTCCAACCTTTGCTGATTGGCCAAAAGATAAAGTCGCCAGGGGGGGGGGGGGGCGTACCTATGATATTAATTCCCTCTACTTCCGCAATCTCTCCAACCTTTCTTGCTCCTGAGATTCTGTACTTCGTAGGTTTCTTCTGATCCCCTTTGGACGTTTCACTAATTTCGCTCACCGTTTTTTTCTCTTCACGTGACTCATCCTTCTCGGTCACTGTTTCCGAGACGCTTATTGGTCAGAGGACCGATCATGCAAACTCCGTCGCTTTTGTCATCCCAGGAAACGGTTTTGGAGAGGGGTAAAACAGCCGACATGTAATGCGATGCAAGCAGACCTGAATTTAACTGAGCGGTCAGTTATCTCAGAACACCTTAGCAGAAACGCAGACTGAACCGGGGTTGCCTTTAAAGCCGATCCCGCACCCCCCCCCCCCCCGCGTAATTTCGTTTGGTTTTAATGACGTCAGGGAATTCCTGGCAGCAAGATCTTTGCAGCAGAGCTGAAATACTAAATTGTTTTTTAACTGCCGGCTATGAAAATTAATAGGCAGTTGGCCTACGCAAAGTCTATGGAAAAAGACGGAATATCGCAGAATTAGGGGCGAGAAGTAAGAGGGCAATGTACGTTGTCAGAGAGGGAAGAAATGTGTGCTCTCCTGGATCTTCAAGACTCCATTTCCCTCGCATAATTTTCTTTGGTTTTAATGACACGAGGGAATTCCTGGCAGCAGCGGTAAACATGACATGAGATTTTTGAAGAAAAAAAATTTCAGCAGAGCCCAAAAACTGTATTAATTAAATTATTTCGATAGCTTATGTAGACAGTGCCATCTTTCCCTGCTCACGTCATCGTAAATCTGCTCAACATTGTGGACAAAATTAACCAGAGAGAAAAGAACGCAAGAAAATAGAAGCAGCTGTTTTTGTTCAGGAATTTCAGACGTTGAATTAGGCCATCATGTTACCAAACATTTATAATACAGGTGGTCACCATTTGTATTCACCCCTTTCAAAGCGTGCTTGAATTTGGGGCTCCCGCTTGAATTTGGGACTCCCTCATTCCATACTAGAATGGTAGAATATATTAGGGTTGATTGGAGCTTGAGGGATTCCTTTGCAGTTTTGTCACTGAAACTTTGGTATTAGAAATTTTTGCAGGTATTTTGGAGGTTATGGTGGGTTTTACGCGGTTTTACGCAGAGTCAAAGAATTGGTCGCCTTTGAAAATGTTTTTTTTTCTTTTGAATATTCAAGATTCAACACGTCAGAAGCCTACTAGCTTTGTAGAATTAACAAGAGCTGGAAGCTCATATGGCACTTGCAAGGCCGGGTTAGATGGAAGTGATGGTCAAAAGTATTTTTTTCACTTTTCGGTTAAGATGCGCCCAACTTGCAAGGCTGGGTCGGAGGATGGAAGTGATGGTCAAAAGTTTTTTTTTCACTTTTCGGTTAATTTAAGGGTGCTTAAAAATAATTTCTAAGCAAAACCCTTGAAGCAAAAAGGATCATGTGCTCATGGCGATCGTGAAAAAGTAAATTTTGCTGAAAAGTATTTTTTGTATTTTGCGGTTAAGATGAGTTCTTGAAGAGATGGTCGGATCGGAAAAGTGACGATGTCTAACCCAACGATGTCAAGTTTCAATGCTCCACCAAAGTTTTATCGTCCTAGCACATCAGGAAGTACCCTAACTCACGATCACCGGAATTCCGGACAACCCCTACAGCTCCCGCCTCCTCGGTAGCCGAATCCGGTCCGATTCTATCACTGATGCACCTAGGACTTGTGCCTGTACTTCCCACCAAGTTTCATCCTGATCGCTTAACTCTGTGCCTGTCAAAAGATTTCCGGTTCTCCCCTCCGACCCCCCCCCCCCCCAGTTCATCGGATCCGGCCCGGACTCGAAATGGGACATCTGAGACATGAGGTCTTTCAAGATGAAAGATCGGATAACCCGTTCGAAAGTCATGCATGCCACTAATTTCCGAATTCCGCCGTCTCCTCCTCCCCCAACGATGGTCGGATCATGCGAGTGACTCTTTCCAAGTTAATCTGGTCGGTTCCCTGATATGCCTGCCAATTTTTATCGTTCTTGCCCACCTGGAAGTGCATTCACTACGGATCGCCGGAATTCCGGAACCCCCCTCCAACTCCTCCCACAGTGTCCAAACCCAATGCAGTTCTGTCAGTTATGTATCTAGAGCTTGTGCTTGTTCTTCCCACCAAGTTTCATCCCGCTCGCTCCACTCGTGAGAGTTTCACACGATTTCCGGTTCCCAGCTCTGGGCTGTGCAAGTTCCGTACTTCGTAGATAAATATTCTTTGAGTCCAAGCTGACTTTGAAACATTTATTCAAACAATGTTTACAACGGGTACGTCAGCTACGATTCTTCATCAGCTATTCTTTGAGCCCAAGCTGACTTTGAAACATTTATTCAAACAATGTTTACAACGGGTACGTCAGCTACGATTCTTCATCAGCTGATGAAGATTGATGATTCATTCGCTGATGAAGAATCGTAGCTGACGTACCCGTTGTAAACATTGTTTGAATAAATGTTTCAAAGTCAGCTTGGGCTCAAAGAATATTTTTTTTTTTTTTTTCCGGTTCCCCCCTCTGAATCCCCCCCCCCCAGATTCATCGGATCCGGTTCGGGCTTGAATTGAGTCCTATGAGTCCCTGAATCGTCCTAGCACTTCTGGAAGTACCCTAACTCGAGATGAGTGGACCGACAGACCGACCGACCGACCGATCGAAAAGTGATCGGCATATGGCACTTGAGCGGAGCTGCAAGTGCCATAAAAACGAAATGGTGTCTATATAGTCTGGGAACCAATCAGCCCTTTTCACACCACTGACACAGCAGATATACTACGACAACTGACTAAAACCATAATCGTGAAAAGTTTGGAAAGACACTTAACTTCTTGCAAGCCAAGCAACCAACCTTATCTCCCACCTGTAGTCAGCAAACGGCCTTAGTTGCCTTCGACTTGCCATAAAAATCTGCTATCGAGGTCACATTTTTGATAACTAGTATAAAATGCGGATTATAAACGTCCGAGATTGCGGATGTAAAGCTCTGCGAAAACTCTTATTTTTCCCAATCAGCGATGAGTACTCAGATAAAGGGGTACTCGGCAAGGTGATTAGTTTGAGCAGGACATCCTCTTTTCTAGTTCAGTGCGGAAATAAAATTTCACCATCGTCATAATGGTAGTCGAGATTAAATGTTATTAACACGGTTCCTTACTACTATCAGCGTAAAATGGGAACATTTGTAACCCCTTTATCGCGGGGTCGACTGAAAACTGGAAACGGACCGAAGGGCACGGTGCAGGAGGAACGCCTACTAAAAACGAGAACGCGACCTAAAAACGAGCACGACATCCTGAAATCGGGAACACTGCACGAGGAGGAACACTACTAAAAGGGAGAACGACGCACCTTCGTTCCTTCTCTTAGTGGATTGTTTGGGAACGAGTTCCAGATCATTCCCGTGCGCGATCCCTGTTCTAGTAGTCCAAGCCGAAGCACGACGAGGAGCAAGGCTCTTATTCTTTAATACTTGCTTCCCTGTTGCAAGAGGAACACAAACTAAAAACGGGAACGACAGGTCTCCTGTTTGCAGTAGGAACAAGAACAAAAAACGGGAAAGACTGAGTTGGTAGGGTGACAATCCCATGCAGAGTCACTGTACTAACAAGACAAAAGGTTTCGATGGGACCCCAAAAATCTAATAATTAATCCAGACAATTGGGTCTTGTCTTCGCCAGACTAATCATCAGAAAAAACCGTGCCACATCTATTTTGACGATACAGACCGAAAATTCCTGCTTTACTTCTGCCAAATTTCCGGTTTCGCCCGAATTCCGAGCGAACTACTAGTCCAGCAAAAAAAAAAAAATTCGGAATCGAATCCAGCGGATCTCTTTATCCCTATAAAGAACATCTAATCAACTTTAAATAAAACTTTGACTTAAAAAAAATTTCGGTTACAACCGGATTCCGGACTAACTATATGTACGGGTAAAAAACGATTGTCATATACAGACTCAGCGTCTTTTCTTACCCCTAAATCTGTCATCTAATCAACTTCAGATAAAACTTTCGCTTTAAACAAACTTTCCGGTTTTGGCCGGATTCCTGGCGAACTAGTTGTCCGGTGAGAAAACGGTTCCCATCGTCGTGTTCAGCATATCTTTTTACCCTTAAATCGAACATTTAATCAGCTTCAAAAGAAACTTTCACTTTTAACCAACTTTCCGGTTTTCGCCGGATTCCGGCCGAAATACTTGTCCGGCAAGAAAATGGTTTTCACCATCGTTTTCAGCATGTCTCCTTACCCCTAAATTGAACATTTAATCAACTTCAAATGAAACTTTTACTTTTAACCAACTTTCCGGTTTTTGCCGGATTCCGGACGAACTACTTGTCCGACAAGAAAATGGTTTTCACCATCGTGCTCAGCATGTCTTCTTACCCCATAATCGAGTATCACATTCGCTGTTTAAAAATATTTTGTTTGTCCCTTAATTTGTTTGTCCCTTCAGCTTGGGCTGAAGGAATATTTATCCTCCAAGTACGGAACTCCAATAGCCCAGAAATGCCGTCAAGTATCCATCCTAGCTGGAAAGAAGGGACAGGTGATAAACCAACTGAAGTGTTTAGTCAAATGCAGAGACAACGGCTTAATCCCCACTTCGATGTTTCACCATATTGGACATCCCGACTCAAGGAACAGATCTAAAGTAGAGCAGCGAATTTCACAGATCATCCTCAAAGACACGATTGCTGGTTTAAGATCGAAATGGGCGAAGACAACCCACGAACTCAACAAACTCAAGGCCGCAATTATGGCAAACCTCAGCGACGATGATAAGTCAAAGGTTGAAAATGTAGTTACAGCTAGATTCCAAAATTCGTACTGGGAACACCAAGAGCAACTCCGGAAAAAGTATTTTCGATTACAGTACAAGACTTCCACTGGCTCTCAGGCTTACAAACCAAAAGTTTCACCTGGTCCATCTGTACTGAATTTTAGTTCCAAACCGTTATCTCCGACCGAAATCAACGCCTTATCACACGGATGCAAATTCAACATTACGCCTCGAGAGCCGCCAGTAGAAGAGTTCATCGCAAGTTTCGAGACAGGTCTGTTCCACAAAGACGCAAAAGTAGACGATTTTAACAAAGCAAGGGTAGATGCCGCCCACTTACTCCAGTCCCGGATCGACACTCCACTAAAATGTAACCTACCCAAAGAAGAATTCCAAGCTTTGAAGAAATTAAAGAACGATGACTCCATCATCACAACCAAAGCCGATAAAGGCAACTCCATCGTCGTCCTCGACCGCACTGAATACGATGAGAAAATCCGAAGTCTTCTAGCAGACAAGGACGTCTACACCCAAGTAACAGCAGATCCAACCCCAACAGTTGATAAAAAGATCAGAAACCTCGTAGAAAAGCTCCCCCTGTCAAAATTTCAAAAGCAGTCGTTGAAAATCACTGGACCAGTAGCCCCTCGTTTCTACGGAGTCGTGAAGGTACATAAAGCAAGCCGACCCCTCCGCCCAATAGTAGCCAACGTTCGGTCACCCACGAAAAAATTAGATAGATTTCTAGCCACACTGATCAAGCCACTCCTAGATTCAGGAGTATCCCGTTACCCAAGAAACCCAAAAGGCAAGTATTGATGTAGTATCGTTATTTACCAACCTCAGGAAAGATTTCACCCTCCAAGCTCTCAAAGAGGCACTTGAAAATTACCCAGAATTGGATGAAAAAACTCCCCTGTCAGTAAGTGAAATCTTACAAAGTTTCAAGGTCGTCTGGGAATCTACATACTTCATCTACAGTGGGATCTTCTACTGGCAACACGAGGGAGCAGCTATGGGGAGTTCCATTTCTCAAGGGCTGGCAGAATTAACCCTGAGAAAAATCGAGCAAATTGCATTCAGCATCGCACCAATGGTTCCCCGTTTTTACAAACGTTACGTTGACGATGGCTTTACAGCCTGGGAGGGTCAAAAAACAGACATTGTTGCTTTTGTCGACACCTTGAACCAAGTCCAACCGACAATCCAGTTCACCACCGAATTTGAGAATGACAACCTGAAACTTCCATACCTAGACGTTATGATCGCCAACGGAAAAACAAATTTCGTCTGCTCAGTGTACAGGAAACCCACCCACAACGACAGGTATCTGCCTTACGATTCATACCAACCAGAAAACGTGAAACGCGCAGTCGTCATTTCACTGGTCGACAGAGCCATCAGAATTTCCGACGAAACTCTCCTAGACGCCGAACTGAACCACATCCGAGACGTACTTTACGGCAACAAGTACCCCATCCAACTAGTCGAAAAAATCATCAAAAGAAGATTGAAGATTCATCTGGCCCCCAAAAGCAACACTGGCACTCCTAGTAGTGACAAACCAGAAGAGAAGAATGCCCGTGTCTACCTCCCGTACATTCAAGGAGTCACTGAAAAACTATCCAGGAACCTAAAAAAGTACAACATCGAAGCATTTCACCGGACTCAAAACACTCTACTGTCCTACCTAAACACCGGCAAAGATCAAGTCCCAAACCAGAACCAACGAGGTATTTATTCGATACCCTGCGACTGCGAGAAGCGCTATGTTGGCAGGACAGAGAGGACTTTTGAAAAGAGACTCAGAGAACATGAACAGGAGATCGACCACGCCCTTTCCAACGGACACCGTCCAAATTACACCTTCAAATCAGCACTGGCAGAACACGTTTTCGAAAACCCATCCCACGTTGTACATTTTGAAAAAGCCCAGATTCTTGCAACATGCACCGGACTTCATCAAACTATAAGAGAAGCCGTTGAAATTACGAAAAACCGTTCAGGGATCAACAGAGACACAGGCGAATACTCACTACCAGAAACATGGAAAGGCATCATCAGTGAAAGAAAATTCAGACCCCAAGCTCCTCTCTACAACAAAACGAAATTCAACCCAAATGCAGAAAAATTTCTACCCGACCTACGACCCAGTCGAGCAGCAAAAACAGCAGCCGTGTCCAAAATGAAATCACAGCAACCTTTTTAACTCCAAGCAAGACTCACGAAACAATTTACGAAGTTAAATATTTAACGTTAGGCTAGAATCTTTAGTTTTGTGTTTCCCACAAGTTCGTCTTTCCAACTTGAGCGGTTTTGAGCCTGAAGAGGACCCTTGCCAAGAAGGGCCGAAATATAGCTCCAATAAAATTCAGCTCACGTATCCGTTTTCCACCATCAAATATGAACCCCCTCCCCCATCCTCAAATATAGGGCTACACAGCCCACTTCGAACTTGACCTGTACTTTGACCCAAAGAACCTTCCCACCAAGTTTCATCAAAATCTCAATCCCTTCGAGAGTTACCGTGCGGACAGACGGACAGACAGACGGACAACTTTTGCGATGTCATAGGTATCCCTCCACTTACGTTTTGGGATCCCAAAAAGAGAAATGTTGGACTGTAATCCTTATTTTAGCCGCCTGCTTGGACACGAGTTAGAAATAGAATAGGTATCGTGCACGGGATTAATTTGAAACTCGTGGTCGAACAAGCTACTAACCAAGGAACGATGCTGCGTTCCTCCTTTTAGTAGTGCTCCTCCTGGTGCAGCGTTCTCCATTTTATTATGTCGTTCCCGTTTTTAGTACGCTTTCCTCCTGCGACGTACTAGTAGTCTAGCGTCTGGAATTCCCTTTGCCCAACGTTAGATACCCTGTGCCAAACCTGTAGGTACCCTGACCCATACCTATTTCCCCTAATCCTGACCTACTCCAACTTGACGGAATTCTTATTGGTTGATTTCTGAGCTTGGTTCAAACCATCACTATTTTGATTTGGTTAGGTTACCCAGCATTTGGCATAGGGTTTCCAGAAGTCAGGGGGTTGTAGTAGACTGTCCTTTCGTCATCATCCTAGCTCAGTGCAGTGAGTGAATTTAATCTTCCCAATATATATGCTCTCCGGAAAGAAGGGGGCTGGGAAGTGATCTGTATAGAGTTTATCACCTCCATATATCATTTGCAGTTTGCTGACTGTGGTAATTCCTAGATACGATTTCGGAAAGGATATCCTGGAACAATTGTCTGCCTGTCCCACGTAAAACCATCATATTTCTAAGGTTTTCGACGTATCTCCTGAATCTCTCCATCCATGGCAACCGAACTATTTGCGTTTTTGCAGATACCATGGTATCTGATACCACGGTCTTAAGTCGTTTTACTGTGGTATCTGGTACCACATCCAAAAGCCGTTTTTGCAGTTATCGTAGTATCTCGACAGTTATCGTGGTATCTGGTATTCAGATACCATTGTCCGACCGTGGTATCTGAAAATATCATCTCACTTTCATCATTACCATTTACCAACAATAGAGCCTAGGATTTTGTCATATTGGTGGGAAAGGAGATGTGACTAGATATAAGTTTTTCTTTCGGGATGACTTCAAAAAGCGCAATTCCGGCGATTGTCGTTTTTGTAGAGCAACCGCAGTATCAGATACCATGGTAACTGCAGAAACGACAAATTTCAGATCCAAGTACCGTTGTAACAGATACCATGATATCTGCAAAGACGCAACTATAGTCTTGCTCATAGAGTGTTTTCATTCATTGTATACTCGTTGCTGGGAGAGGTATTGGTATTGACATCACTGATGAGGGAAATCATTATTTCGGTAAAGTTAATGACAGTAATAGAATTGGGAACAAATCTTCTGGTCTTGCATATTAGTTCTTCCGAGTCAGAGCTCCGATCTGACGCCAAAAAACAGTCCAACCAGGATTTTGGCGTCCCAGTACTTATGATTTGCGGAATAAAGAGCGATGAAAATGGCTTGTACAAAGCTTATTACCTCGATATTGTAAATCATTTGCAGTTTGCTGATCGTTGCAACTCTCTAGTAGAGGTCTTCGATAACCTTGAACAGTTGCTCTCCCATCACACCATATATCGTAGAGCGATTATATTTCTTTGGAGTTGAAACTTAAAGGACACGTCGTAACATTCGCGTTGTCAAAGGTTTGTGGCTTCCCCCCAAACTCCCCCGCAGTGGCCGGACACAGTCCGGATCTAAATATGGTAGGACTAGGGCGGATTGTATGTTTCGCCCGTCAAAGTATGTCCCAGTAATTTCACCGGTCGAATGCTTTTGTTCTTTGTTGGTTGCGGGAGGGGTATTGAAATTTATGAATTTCCTTCATATCATCTGCGTGGATCACCATCGCAAAGTAACACTGAATAATATTATTATCTACGATTGAGATTACGAATAAAATCAGGCACATATGAAGATAGATACCTTTAGGTTGAGTTTGTTGGGGGTCAAAAAAATCCTGGCTTGTCAAGGGAAGTTATAGAATTCTTGGTGTTATCGATTGTGGAATATAATTGCTTTGATAAAGGTCACAAGTAAATGAACGTTAAAATGAATAAAATGAGAACAGACCATCCGTTCTTATACATTATTTATTCGGCTTTAGAGCCTCAATGTGATTGCAGAAACGCCAGTCCAACCAGAATTTCGGCGTCTCAACGTTTCTGCTTTACGAAATGTAGGGTGCTGAAAAGTGGCTTGTACAGAGTTTACTGCCTTCATACATCATGTGGAATTCGCCGACCGTCCCAATTTTTAGAAAGGGTTTTTTAGTAGGGATAGCCTATAACAGTCGCCCACCCGTCACACCGTATAACGAAGAGTGATATATCTAAGGAGTCGGAAGCATCTCTAGTTGAATCTCTATGCCCATGGCAACCAAATTATCGGTAATTCATGAACCAAATGTGGTCTTATTCGTTGGGACTTAGTGCTTTCGTTCACTGTAACCCTGTTGCTGGGAGGAGTATTCATATTCACATTACTGATTATGGGATATTACTGGTTTTGGAAAGATCGTAATTAAACAATGGTCGGTTCAAATATGATATTTAAACTCCCTCAATGAACCTCGCAGTACAAAGTGTTTCTGCAAAGATGTTCTGAGATAGTTGACTACTTTAAAATTTATCTATGCTTGCAGAAAGTTACACAATGTTTCGGCTGTTTTTGCCGCTCTCCATGTCCAAATGATGTATACAACGGATACGTCAGCTACGATTCTTCATCAGCGATATTTCGGCCCTTCTTGGCAAGGGTCCTCGTCAGGCTGTCAGTCTTCAGGGTCAACGTCGGGGAAGGAAACAAACCTGTAATCAGGTTTGTTACAGAATCAGGTTAATTACAGGTGTGTTTCCTTCCCCGACGTTGACCCTGAAGATTGACACCCTGACGAGGACCCTTGCCAAGAAGGGCCGAAATATCGCTGATGAAGAATCGTAGCTGACGCATCCGTTGTATACATTATTTGAATATATGTTTCAAAGTCTTGCTTGGGCTCAAAGAACATTTGCTCTCCATGTCCCTTGCCCTGGATGGCAAAATTTGCACAACTGGCCTTCTGACCAATAAGCTTCTCCCGAAGAATGAACGGGAGCCTGATACGTCGTGATAATCATTGTGTGAATCTAATAGATAAGATAGGATTAACTTATGTCGTGTATAGTCTCGTGAACGAGAAATGGATGGAAGTAATTTCTGACCAATAAGCTACTCCCGAACAATGAACGGGAGCCTGATAAGCATGATAATCATTGTGAATCTAATATATAAGATAGGAATAACTTATGAATTCTATAGTCTTGTGAACGAGAAATGGATGGAAATACTACTAAATTAGAATGAATTGCTATCGTAAAAACGGTGTGTCCTTAAAGCATTTAGTTCATAAGATCTACGGATCGCGATCTGTGAAATGACGCCAGAAACGTGTCGGGCTAATTCGGATTATCCCGGATCGTCCGGGATTAGCACAGCGTCTTATAGAAGCATTGCGACCTACCCAACCAGAAGAGTTATGAGTGTCAATGTTGGCAGTACTAACCATTTGGCTGGAACGTGCAAAACCGACCAGTGGGATCTGATACTGTGATGTGAGATGTGCAAAACCTTTGAAACCTTCAAGATCTCATTTCTGATCTGAAACGCTCCCTAACAACTTACACATTCAGAATAGTGACTAAACATTGAAAATTTAGTCTCAAAGTCGAAAATCCCACTCCTCCCAATGTTAATTTCGTTGGTGTTGCGATTCTAAAACGTTAGTGACGGGATACCTCGGATTAACGGTATCGGTATCGAAACCGATTCCAAGCATACTTTCAATCTGGATCTAAGACATGTGTTCCACCCTACTTAACGTAGTTACTACGCATGACGTCACGAATTCTGGCTTTTTGGCGTCAAGGCTGGAACGTATTTCTGTTTTCAGCAAAATATCGTGCCACTAGTTGATCCAGCCAATCGCATCACAGTGATTCGTATTAGTTACCACGTTACTACGCTCCCGAGCGCGATAAGCAAATAGGTTCTGTTAGTTACTATTTCGACAAGGTTGGAACGAAAGTAACAACTAACAAACAGTTACTATTGTTATTGTTAGAAGGGTGGAACACGCTCCAAGCATCAAAATCGAAAATCTCATGCCTCACAATGTTAGTTTTCTTTGCTATTGAGGTCCTGAAACGGTAGTGACTGGTTATTTCGGATCCGTTCGGATCACAGGTTATTTGCCCAGAGCAGCATTATCCTCCGCTAGCTGTTTTCTGCTATCAGAACACAGATCCAAGTGGAGTCGTGTCGTACTTTCTTCCTAGTGCAGCTTTCCTCTTTTTAGTTAGTGCTCTTTACTTCTGAACCGTGCCTTTTCTTTCCTTCTTTTAGTCGTTCCCTGGTGTTGATAGTTGGATGAAGCTTTGTTCCTTCATCAGCTGGAACGTAAATATCAGTGCAGTACATCCTGGGATATACAATATACAATATCTGGGATATACAGTATCGTTCTTTCCTCCTAGTGCAGCTTTTCGTTTTCTTTCCTTCTGGACCATGACTCTCCTTTCCTTCTTTTAGTCGTTCCCTGATGTTGATAGTTGGACGAAGCTTTGTTCCTTCATCAGCTGGAACAGAAATATCAGTGCAGTACATCCTGGGATATACAATATACATTATCTGGGATATACAGTATCGTTCTTTCCTCCTAGTGCAGCTTTTCGTTTTCTTTCCTTCTGGACCATGACTTTCCTTACCTTATTTTAGTCGTCCTCTGGAGGCGATGGGTGAATGAAGCATTGTTTGTCCTAGGTATAAGCATCCGGGTAGCGTTTGCTTGATCAGCCGGAACAGAAATATCAATGCGGCTCCCCGTGGACTTTGTTATATGCAATATCCTCTTCCTGCACGATCTTTTGGCAGCCAAGCTTGTTGATTCTCTTATACATGTTTTGCTCTCCTCGAATCAGTGGCATACCCTTAGGGATCTGTTACCGGAGATGAGAAATCAGATAGGGAAACACTTGGGAGGGGCCAGAAGATGGTGGAACTCGGAGGACTAGTGAGAAGTCGCAAGCATTTGTCTTATTGATGACCCCGCAGTCACTGCCAGACAGTTAGGAAGGGGCTTGATCTCTTAATCGTTTCTCTTAGCCAGATAGGAAGAGGAGGAAAGAGTAATAATCTTGTATTGGGAGCTGGGCGTTTTTTTTTTCAGCAGCAGGGGGGGGGGGGCGCAGTGATCTGTTCATGATAGATAGATGACGTGTTGGAAGAGGCAGACGACAAGCAAATGGATAGGTCCGTATTAGCGTTTTGATCGAAAGCTCTGGTTTTGCTTGGCTATAAAGAAAGTATTGTCTTTCATTTGTTTTCTTACCGATTAATATTATAAATATGGAAGGCAAGTTAAAGTCAATCAGTATTCAGCGTAGTTAGGAAGAGGTAAACGGGTAGGTCCATTTATGGGAAGGCTATCGATAGATAGGTTTTGCTTGGCAGAAAAAAGAGCATTGTCTTTCATTTATCTCCGTACCGATTAATATTTTAAGCGTGGAAGGCCGTCACGCTGATTCCTTGCTAATATTCAGCGTCGTTAGCGGAAATGATTCTTGGTGGCGACGAATGGCGGGCGGTTCGAATATCAGCACTCGGAACATAAGCAGATCAGGGTCCGGGTTCATTAAGTAGATATGGTATAATGACTCAAAATATCTGTCGAGTGAAGTTAGTACATTCCCCCATGTCTCAGTAGCGCTTCCCAAAATTGGAATACAGTTGTGTATTTGGAACACCCAAGCCGCCGCGAAAAACGACGAATGGCAGGATTCCTGTTCTGACGATTTTTTCATCTTCCTTAAGACAGAGTTTTGAGGCAGGAGACCTGTTCTGTTTGGCCATGAAAGAGAAGTGGCGTTAGCCACATTTACAAAGAAGGGTCCGACTCGTGAAATTTGTGGATTCCATATGGCTGAGATTTTGTTTTGGTACTCGTTTGTTTAAGTACTCGAAGAACAAGCCGCGATTTATCTTAGTTCATCACAACATATTTTACAAGAAAATTTATGGAAGTCATATCTTTTCCTATGCCCTCGTAAACGGTCAAGGGATTGCACCCCCCCCCCCCCCAGGAGTGGATTACTATCATTTTTTTCATTTTCTGGGAGGCTTCAAATAGGAAGAACAAACCTTGGCTGCATAGCATACTATTGATTATGCTCTAACCTACTTTTTCTAGTTACGGAAGCTTTCTATTTATGCAGATTCGTCAATAAAAACTCAAGCTCTTTTTAATTGGTGATGCGTAGCGCAAACAAAAAGTCGTGGAAGAAATATCACGAAATCTAGCGTTCATCGTCGTGGATTTTACATTATCCGAACGTCGGGGGTCCAGTCTGTCAACTCCTTAGAAATAAGAAAAAGAAACTAGAACAGGGGTCGTGCCTCCCTCGTTTTTGCCAGCGGCTTGCTCCTTATCAGAATTTCTGGTGGCAGTGATAGTTTTTAATGGTTGAGCTCTTGGCCCAGTTTTCTGTCGATCACAGTATTATTCTACTTTACAACGTTTCGTTCTTCAGAAGAATTATTCATAGCAAAAAAAAAATAGGTGCAACCCCTATACCAAACCTCTAAAAAAAATATTAGCATTGAACTTTGCGAAGTGTTCGTCAAGTTCGCAGTTCCCGTTCCAAAAATATCAGTTATGATTCCCCAAGGGATGGCACAGAGGGTTGATTACAAAAAATTAAGAAACGAACTGACTTTTGAAACGTCAAAGACCTACGGAATAAATGATTTCTTAGTGATTTTCGAAAGCCTTGATTGATGAGCTGGCTGAAGTTGACTCCACAAATTACCACCGGCACACGTCTTTCTTCAAGCTGTGTGCACCGAGTTTAAACTCTTCTAAGTTTTTTGTTTGTTTGTCCCTCGAATCCTTTATTCTTTTCGCTGTCATTTTGGAGAGCATTTTGTTTAATCACGCAGTTGTCTTAAGATCCCTTCCCCTGCAATGGAACAGTAATCAAGCTCGGCCTTGTTCCTATAGGTTTACCAGCGTAATAGCTTTTCATCTTCTCGTGTATTTTCCAGACTGATTGAATAGCTTCCCTTCTACTTGAGCCTCAATGCATGTCCGGATCTCACGCCCAATTTCTTCTATTTTCTTCCGAATTAACTTCTCGTTTTTGTTGGCCTGTACAAGATGCGTCCACGCATCTCCTCCTGTACAAAATTGGTGGCGATGTGTTCTAGGAGCAAGCTTCGGGAAACTGATTGACAGCTGCTTTCTTCACATGCACCTCGCTTTCTTATTTCTGCGCTGATCTAATTTGGAAGTAGCTGTCAGGAATTACTCCTAAGATCTTTATTTTACCAATTATAACAGTTAATTTCTTTGTATATTTCGAATACTTTAGGCTAAAACATCTCGGAACGAGCTTCCTAATAATATTTCATCGTGGAATACCACTTACCGTTCTTTCAGAAGTAGCAAGACATTGAAAATCTCAGGCGTATGCACTTTTCCGCACTCTTTTTTTTTTGGGGGGGGGGGAGCACTCTGGACATCTGAGAATCACAATCTGATAATGCTAGTCTTACCATCGAATGGAGCATAATTTATTGTTCTTTAGAGCCCCATGGACCATGACAATTCGGTACTAGAAAACACAACAAGAGAAAGGGGGGGGGGCATTCTTGCCATCTGAGAATCACAATCTGATAATGCTAGTCGAATGGCTAGTCGACTAGCATTAAACGGTAATGCTAGTCGAATTACCGTCGAATGGAGCATAATTTATTGTTCTGTAGAGCCCCATGGACCATGGCAATTCGGTACTAGCAAACACAACAAGAGAAATATCAACCCTGGTACAAATAAAAGATTACGGTGATCGTTGATAGCTTTTCAAATCATCACTCTTCAGTCTTCAACATTCTGTTAAACCATTCTTCATTATTCACCACGAAACTTTCAAATTATCCCTTAAATTCTTCACATTCACAAAGCTAATGCTCTCAAACACGTCACCACACATAGTGCAGATGTGAGGACCACACTGTCAGAAGTTTCATAACAGATAACATAAGGATGCGCAGTTTCAACAGGCAACACCGTCTTGGGATGTAATATGTTGTAGTTTTGAAAACGTTATGCCGTTATGTGTGTTGAAAACGTTAACCGCCGAAGAAGCATCTGTTGACTTTTCCGGTGTCATGACGATAAACAAAAAGTCATTCTAAGTGTTGTATGTTGAAACTGCACATCTTTATGTTATCTTTTATGAAACTTTGAATGTGTAGTTCTACCAAACAACTCACCTATGTATTTTCTTCTACATCCAATGGTTAAAAATCGGCTGTCATAGTTACATCCCATTTTATTTCATCGCTATCAAGCCCCGCTGGAATAAATACTAGCGTGAGCCTTCTCACAATATTTGTTTACATATTTCTCTCCCTAAAAACAAAGGAGTAATAAATATAGATACACAAAACCATACCTAAATCAGTTTATACAATCGATTGCAGTACTACGATAGTTAAAACAATGCACAAGGTCGAAACAACTGATTTAAAACTCAAACCCTGTTGCTTGAGAACTGAAGTTTAATTCAACTCCTCCAACCATCTATTTGTTATCTGGTGCATGCAGTTATCGGAAAACCAAAATATTAAAATAGTAGTTAAAACGGTAGTAAGGATAAAAGAGATAAAAATAAATTCTGGTTATACGTTTTATGTTATAAATTGTATTACCGCAATGAAAAAGGCGCTTTAGAGCAGAGCCAAAGTTAAGCTGTCTAAAACCGGATGAAGCGTATTGTTCTCTCTTTACAAAATCACGGTACTTTCTAACTCCCCCGGCTCCTATCGTCATTAATATAGTAGCGTAACCCTTTTAACGATCCTGACGAATAATGTATTCCTTATCGAGAGCTTGCGCTTGCTTTCTAATTTGTCACGGATAAGAGTCATAGCTTTCTCTTCACGGCAGGGATATGAACGGCTGTCTTGCTTTCCTGAGATTTCCCTAAGTTACGAGAGAAGATTTCTCCATTGTCAGCAGTTGAGACAGAAGGTTTAAAGGCTCATCAACAGGGTTGAAGTACAAAAACCTAGTGAAAAACCACTTATTATTACTTGAACAGGCTTGATCAAATTCCATTGCTCCTCTATACCCGAATAATTAATTTTCAAACTTGTGTAGTGTAGCTCTATTTTATTTCAAAGGTTCAGGATCAGTAACCGCACCCAACTGCCTCCTGTCAGCAGACAAACATGCTAGGCTGCTTATTCTGGAACTCTTCCGATTTTATTTTTCAGCCAGGCATGTAGCAGCGTCTTTGATTTTCGGTCGCTTGCGATTTTACAGGAGGAAAAACACTTCATCGTTGAAATTCAGACTGTGCCGTCTAACTGAGAGTTTGGTCTTGTCGGGACGCCGTCCATATTCACAACGTCACTTGTGAGAGACTGTTGTGAAAAAAATAAAATCCCTCAACATAGTCAAAATAACTGTGTGTATTCAAAGACATGACAGGAAATAACCTTGCTTTTCAGTTAAACGTTAAAGCACAACTCTTACTAGAATAATCTTTTCCCTATGAAATGAATCAGAAAAAACGTTTTTGGAAATACCATTACTTTCCACCTAAAAGTAGTGATTCTCTTGTTAGCGCTTGTCGACTATATCCAGCCTTCCTGCTCTCCGACGAGGCGGCTGGGCGCAAAACATTTGAAAACTGACGTGCCTTGGCTAAAAAGTGCGAAAACAAGTAATAAGCAGAAGATTATCACATCCTTGTGTGTGAAAGAGTTGTCAGCGGACGTTGAATATTCCGGCAAATTTTTCATTGGGCGACGGGAAAAATCGGCAAGGCCGAAAAAGCGCTAAGAATTCGTAGTTACAAAAAGAAACAATGGAGAAAGGTGGGGATTTTAGAAGCTTATAATTCCATATGTTAGCTAATTATATTATGAAAGGCAGAATAAGCAAGAGGGGTCCTTTAAGTGTATCATTAAACAGTCTTTTGTCACCTGCTTGCTTCAGATTAAGGGTCATTTTTAAGCCAGTATGGCAGTCGATTTAACGGTAACAAGACATGCTAAATCTAGGTCTAAAACCTATTTCCTTATTGGACAAGTATAGTTCTTGCAGAACCCAGCCTAAAACGGAATCTGAAGTCTGGCTTGAAGTCTTTCAGAGATTTGATGTAGGGGGAAGAATACACGATGGATCCGTATCTAAACTTTATTTTTTCGCCGGAAAAGTAGTTTGCCCAGAATTTGGTCAAAACTGAAAATTTGTTATAAGCAAAAGTGTATCATGAAAACAATTAGATATATACAGAGCTGAGAGTATATTCTGAATCAGTTTTTGAACTTTTAGTTTCTTGCTCGACACGTAACTTGCTCGGAATCCGGCCAAAACCGGAAATTCTTGAGGAGTCAAAATTTGTATCTGAAGTCAGTTCGAGGGTCGAAAGTTGAGCAGTAACTGCTCAACTTCGTATTTCAAAATTTAGACCACGTTCAGTAGTGATGGGATGTGTTTTCAGATAGTATTGATATTCCAGGTGGAACCTGGGTGGACATGAGATTGAACACAGAAGCTAACGGTTGTGGCAAAGGGGCTGTCAAGGCGTCACGTTTTCGATCTTAAAAGTCCCCGTTTTGGGTTGCCATCGAAACCCTTAGTCTTGTTCGTGTTGATTTTCTTATGAGATCGGAACTGGATGGAGATTGCCGAAAAAGTTACGACTGTTTGCTATGAATTACTATGAATTTATTTAACTAAATCTCAAACTGAGGAGCAAACATAGCTATGAACCCTAGTTCAGTCGCTTCAAGTACACTTAATCTTTAAAGACACGGTGTTTGGACCATTGGTTAATTTTATCGTACATTTTGTTTTGAGGAACAAAAAATGGGTTGAGAAGTCTCCGAAGAACTCTTATTGTCACTGTAACCCTTTTAAGATCCTAGCAAATAGTTTTACTACTTGATCATAAGAAGAAATCGTTGACGAGCTAAACCTTTTTCTTGAGATGGCGTAGAAGTTAAGTTAAATCCCAAGTCGCCTTTGTTCCTCGTGGATTTTGTCTTCGAACTGAAACTGGATAAAGAGGTCGCCAGAGAAATCGTGACTTTAATTTGCCGGAAACCAGTAGTACCAATTTACTTATATCCGTGTAACTGAGTATGTCACTTAGGGCGTGATGAACTTTGAATACTGCCGAAGTATATGATTAAATTCAAACCTACCTAATATTTAAACAATAAAATATAGGAAAGAAAATTCAAATTAAATATTCCTTCAGCACAAGCTGACTGCGAATCATGTTTGACAGTGCAGCACGGATACGCCTATTTTCTTGGCAAATGACCCTTGGCAATAAGGGTTGAAATATACCTCTAATAAAATGTAGCTGGCGTATCCGTTTCGCACTGTCAAATGTAAAATTTTAATTAAATCCATACAGTATAATTTTTCTAAATCTTTTGCTCTTGTTGCTCTTACATATACTTAAAATACCAAAGTATCGTAGCAGTTTTGAATTGGTTTTGACCGTCCAAAGTATTCCAACTGAACATTATAGATGTCAATAGTGTATCACAGTGAAATAATTTTTTATCGTTCTTTTTATGGCACTTGCAGCCTCTGGCTCAAGTGCCATTTACCGATCACAATTCCGGCTGTCGGTCTGTCGGTCGGTCCGAGTTTTTTGTCCCACATATCCGAGTTAGGGTACTTCCAGATGTGCTAGGACAATGAAACTTGGCTGGCATATCAGGGACCCGGCCAAACTAACCTGGAAATAATCAGTTTCCCGATCCGACCATATGCGGGGGAGTGCGGGGCGCTGGAAACTTAAAAATTTAGGGCATTTTGTCACTTTTTTCCGAGTTAGGGTACTTCTAGATGAGCTAGGACAATGAAACTTGGCAGGAATATCAGGGACCCGACCAAACGAACCTGGAAATAATCGGTTTCCCGATCCGACCATATGCGGGAGAGTGGGGGCGCTCGAAACTTGAAAATTCGGGGCATTTTGTCACACTTTTTCGAGTTAGGGTACTTTCAGATGAGCTAGGACAATGAAACTTGGCAGGAATATCAGGGACCTGACCAAAGTAACCTGGAAATAATAAGTTTCCCCATCCGACCATATGCGGGGGAGTTGGGGCCCTGGAAACTTGAAAATTTAGGGCATTTTGTCACACTTTTTCGAGTGAGGGTACTTCCAGATGAGCTAGGACAATGAAACTTGGCAGGAATATCAGGGACCCGACCAAACTAACCTGGAAATAATCAGTTTCCCGATCCGACCATATGCGGGGAAGTGGGGGCGCTGGAAACTTGAAAATTTAGGGCATTTTGTCACACTTTCCGAGTTAGGGTACTTCCAGTTGTGCTAGGACCATGAAACTTGGCAGGCATATCAGAGACCCGACCAAACAAACTTAGAAATAATCAGTTTTCTGATCCAACCATTTCGGGGGGGGGGTGGAGGGCAGGGGAATCCGGGAAGTTGAGAAGTGTGTAACTTTCGAACGGATGATCGGATTGTAATGAAACTTCATAACTGAATAGAATATATATCTGTAATGTCCCGTTTAAGTTTTGACCGGATTCGGTAGCCAGGGGGGAGTTGGGGGGGGGAGACCGGAAATTTCAAGAAACGGTTAGAATGGAGGGATCGGAGTGAAACTTGCTGGGAAGAACAAGCATCTGCTCTAGATAAGTCCTTTAGAACGTTGTACTGGATCCGGACACTTATGGGGGGGGGGGTCCCGGAATTCCGGTGATGGTGGTTTTGGGGATTTTCACGATGAAACTTGGCAGGCATATCAGGGACCCAGTCAAACTGACTTCAAAATAAAAATTTTGTCGATCAGATAATGGTGGGGGGAGTGGAGGGAGGGGAATCCGCAGGGGAATCCAGGAAATTGAGAAGTGTGTAACTTTCGAAGGGGTGATCGGATTGTTATGAAACTTCATAACTGAATAGAATATATATCTGTAATGTCCCGTTTAAAGTCTTGACCGGATTCGGTAGCCAGGGGGGAGTTGGGGGGGGGGAGACCGGAAATTTCAAGAAACGGTTGGAATGGAGGGATCGGAGTGAAATTTGCTGGGAAGAACAAGCATCTGCTCTAGATAAGTCCTTTAGAACATTGTTCTGGATCCGGACACTTATGGGGGGGGGGGAGGGGGTTTCCCGGAATTCCGGTGATGGTGGTTTTGGGGTTTTTCACGATGAAACTTGGCAGGCATATCAGGGACCCGATCAAACTGACTTCAAACTAAAATTTTTGTCGATCTGATAATGGTGGGGGGAGTGGAGGGAGGGGAATCTGAAATTTTCAGTCATGCGTAATTTTGGAATGGGTGATCGGATTCAAGTGAAATTTAAGAATTGAACAGAGGACATTTCTCCGATATTCTTTTTCATATCCGGACCGGATCCGGCAACTATTGGGGGGGGGGGCGGAAAATACGTGACCCGTTTAGAATGGAGGGATCGGGATGGAACTTTGTGGGAAGAACAAACAGATGCTCTAGGTAAGTCATTTACTAAACCGGATTGGCTACGGGCACCGTGGGGGAGGTGGGGGGGGGGTGGACCGGAAATCTCGAGAAACGGTTAGAATGATGGTATCGGAGTGAAACTTGCTGGGAAGAACAAACATCTGATCCATGTAAATCTCTTATATAATTTGACTGGATCCGGACACTTGAGGGGGGGAGGGGGTTTCCCGGAATTCCGTTTTTTGGGGGATTTTAACGACGAAACTTAGAAGGCATATCAGGGACCCGGTCAAACTGACTTGGAATTAAAAAAAATCCTCGATTTGATAATCTTGAGGGGGGGGGGGTTGAGGGAGGGGAATCCGGAATATTGAGTCATGCGTAACTTTGGAACGGGTGATCGGATTCGAGTGAAATTTAATAATTAAACAGAGGACACTTTTCTCTGGTGATCTTTTTCATTTCCGGACCGAATGCGGCAATTATTGGGGGGAGGGCGGAAAATACTTGACCGCTTAGACTGGAGTGATCTCGATCGAACTTCGTGGGAATGACAAACAGATGCTCTGGATTAATCATTTACAGAACCGGATTGGCTCCGGTTATTGTGGGTGGAGTTGGAGGAGGGGGAGGGGGGTCTGGGATTCCGGTGATCGCGCGTTAAGGTACTTCCAGATGTGCTAGGACGATGAAACTTCGCTGGAATATTGGACACTCAACAACATTTGCTTAGAAATTGCTACTTCCTAAATCCGATTATTCCTTAAAGTACCAATCTTGACCGCAAAGTAAAAAAAATACTTTTAAGCAATATATGCATTTTCGTGATGCCCATCAGCCCATTAGCAGTTTTGCCTCAATGGTTTTGCTTACAAATGAAGTTCCAGCTCCCTTAGAGCGCGCATCTCAACCGCAAAGTTGAAACTTACTTTTGATCAATCAGATCTTCTTGACACATACAAGTGCCATATGAGCTTACAGCTCTTGTTTTGGTACTTGTCTATTTCATTTCCAAGTCTATACGTCTAAGTCAACTTGGGCTGAAGGAATATGTATGTACGTCTAAGGTACGTTAAATAAATAAGCAAATATTTTGCGTGTTGCTAAATGACCGAAAAGGTGGATGGATATCTACCTTCTGGGTGGATTTTGCTTACAAATGAAGTTCCAGCTCCCTTAGAGGTGCGCATCTCAACCGCAAAGTCGAAACTTACTTTTGATCAATCAAATCATCTTAACACATGCAAGTGCCATATGACCTTACAGCTCTTGTTGTCAAACCAAAGCACTCGACTCGCAGCTGATAATAAGTTCGTAGTTTATCTGTTTTTCATTTGACTGTTATATATACAGACCAAGGTAGTCTGAAATTAAGTGTTCGAACAAGCATGTTGTAGTTACAAAACTATAAACCATAGTTTAGTCGCTCATGATGGGAATGACTACTTGATTATTTTCCCCATATCTGTTTTGAAAGAAAAATGGAGAGAAGTCTTCGAAGACCATTTACTATCTCCGTAACACTTTTATGGTACCAGCAAATGGGATAGTCTTGTTACCTGGTTGGAAGATTGTCCGAGTAAATAGTTTAGCCTGCGATCTAAATATCTTGATGAGTTGTTTTACTACTTTTGATTTTCTGTCCTGATAGATTTTATCGGAAAAAGAAATTGGATGGGAAAGTCACCGATGCCTTTTCCGATCCTCGTGACCCTTTTGTTATCCCGTAACTGTTTTATGTTCTGGAAACTAGCGTTGTTGCTTGATGATAATGAAGATGCACGCGTTGCCGAGCCAAAACTTTAGCTTGCGATCTAAAATATGTCGAAAAGATATACTACTATTTTTAGATTTTTGTCTCGTCAGGTTCGCCTGGAAATGAAATTGTCCAGAGAAATTGACGAAGAGTACTTGCTGTTGTAGAGCAGTAATGATAGGCTACACCCAGGTCCATATGTCCAGCGGTTTTACGTTAAAGGACCCGTCGTACCGATATTACTGACTAACTCGACATTTATAATTGTTCCATCCATTCACATTACCGAGGTTCCAAACCGACTCATTATTTTTCCATTGGTTTGGCGTTTTCCGAGTCTGATCAGCTTCATGCGTGTCGCTTTCAAAGAGCTGCTTCGTCAGAAACGCGGGTTATCCAAGTCTCTTATTGTTTCTCGTCAAAATAAAGGGACACAGGGCTCAAAACAGCACCTGCTGCTGTATTGCTTGTTTACGTCGCGACTAGCTGTATGGATTTTGTCTCTTTGAGAGTCTGCAACCCTTCGAGAGCAAGCAGCCCCCCAGGCTAGTCTCTTTCTTCTTCTTCTTCTTCTGATTTATGTCTTCGACGTTTGGATCATTTCTCATGCGACGGGGACGGCACTTCCGTGGGCGATAAGCCGGCGACCTTTATTTTTCGGAGGGCTTTCAAGGGAGCTGGATGCGTGGGTGATGGATGGGTGAAGAGTTAGCTTGCTCAACTCGTTGGAAATGATGAATATGAGCCCATGTGAGATGGATGAGTAGCTGATAGGGAAATGAGATTCGGGACTAATTTGAAAATGTTGGCGATTGATGCAGCGCTTCTGCTGAGGGCACTGTAATTCAAACTGGGTAGTTTGGGGCACGTAGGTACGATTGTTCAAGCAATACAAATAACGACAATATGCATAATTGTGAATAACACATTTGCAGTTGCTGTTTTGTCATTTGTTGACATGAGTTTAGTGTTTATTTAGTAATTACCTTAGTTTTCCTAATTCGAACTTCTGAGCAAATAAGGGCCAAGCCGGATATGTTATGCTCCGCTTCTGGTTTATTTTCTGGTTGGATGGTCTTCCACTGCCTTGTTCTCGGATAATGTTGATTCAGTGTCATTGATTAAGTGACAAAATTATGAATACACTTACTACTAAAGAGTTTTGGTGATAAGATTAGATTAGATTATTAGATTAGATTAGATTAGATTAGATTATTTTATTGCTAAATTATATAATAAACCATCATGATAGGTAACCGCCCATGAGAAGACATAAATGCACTGGCACTGTTACCACAAACTACTTCAACTTAACTTAAACAATGACTTAATTCATTTCAACACTAATTAATCAAAAAATCCATACAACACACAAAAGAAAAAAGAAGAAGAAGAAAGAAAAAATAAATAAATAAAGATAACAAAAAAAATGAATCGTGAAAAATGAAAAATGAATCTCTGAATCGTGACTCCTCACCCCTCCAACAAAAATTTCGTTACTCTTTTTTTAAACAATTGTTGGTATTCAGCCGCCTTAAAACTATCTGGGATTGAATTCCATACCGCCTGGCCCAAATGTTTAATTAAAAAGCCCGTTCGTCTACCACTCCTACACACCGTCACCAGATTAGTAGTATTCCTTGTAAAATAATCATGCACATCATTATTTTGTCTATAGAAATCTAAAAACACAGACGGATACACTTCATGCAAACACTGGTAAGTAAAAACAGCAGCCTGGTAGTCACGAACTTGCCCCACATCCATCACCTTTAACTTCCTAAAACATGCTACTGTATTATTAGTCTCTTTAACGTAGCCACCTATCAACGGACTGCCTTATTCTGTAAAATCTGTACACGCTTATAATTACTAATAAAATTGCTAGCCCATAAAAAATTGCTAGCCCATAACAAATTGGAGTGCATTATTTGCATTGTTAAATAGTTTTTAAGATGGTACCTATTCTTGTCGTCCGCCGGTTCAGAACCGACTGAATCCAGTTTTTTAGAAAATAGTGGGTTATGAAAAATAAAAAAAATTAAATGGAATATGTCCACCCTACCAAAAATCACAATATGTGTTTTCGGACAGGAGTGAACGGTTCCAAAAAATGATGCAAACGGAAATGGGACCTTAGGTAAAAGCCAGGCTTTTCAAGATTTCGTTATTTCTTCCCTTTCTTGCCTCCCACTCACAACACTCAGTCACTCTCCATTTAGCCTACTCCATCCGTTAGCATATTCATTTTGTCTCAACGTTTTGCCTCCATGTCATCCTTCAAGATTCCGGTATCTGGAATGTGTAATGCCCCGGACTTTCAGCGATTTTGATCTTGCTTCGTCTTCCGGATCCACGTCAACGAAAAAGGGTTTCTGAAACCCGAAAGGAAAATCTAGAAGGCGAAGCTTAGCTTTAAGAAATTATTGCAATACTCCTACGTTTATTACCTCTTTGTAGCATAGCCCGATAATACTCTATATGACTAAGTCCAAAACACGCCAGAGATCCTCAGGAAGAAAGAGTAAACGTGTCCGTAACGACTCAAACTCAACTACTCAAATCCTGTGTCAAATAATCAGGGCGATCTTTGGGAGCAGCTGTGACACCGCTTCTTGCTTTCTTCCGTAGGTATCCGGAGATTCTGCATCGGCAGGGAGAGATAGTCATCAAGAGTATAAAGATACAGATTTGGATCACTCAACCCTATAACTTTTTCGCATGTCCTACAGCGCAGTATTCCAAGGTTATTCAATCAATCAGTCGATTTATTTACTGCGTGATACTACACATCACATAATAAAATTACACTAAGACAGAACTAATCTTCAATGAATATAAACAATTATTTCATCCATTCGGTGACTCGGGGCATAGTCGACGGAAAAGGCGGTAGAAATGGCCGGAACGGCATTCCACATTCTCGTGGGTAGCCTTTAAAGCAGTGATTCCCAACCGGTGGTACGCGTACCCCAAGGGGTACGCGATACCCTTGCAAGGGGTACGCTAAGGAGCCAAAACTGATTTAATCTGTAGCTTCAAAATCTCGTCTCACTCATTTACGATTGCCGAAAGCCTGATATTACCAGCAGAGTCTCACCAGCCAAAATGTATTTTAAGGGGCAAGGTATTTTTAATGACCGACTTTATTTTTTTTTTAAATAACTGGTTTTTCGAAAAATCGCGGCGCTTCGCGCAGACTCTTTTTTTTTAATCGTCTGGCCGACCTTTTTGGGGGGAGAGTGTTGTCAACCTGTGCGTGACGCCTCTGATTACAAGCCCTATGAAAGTCAGTGAATTAATGATGATTCAAAAACAGCCAGCCTACTGTCGTAAAATCTGTTCCTGTGTCAAACAATACTGTTTCAAGAAGAATCAAAGACATTTCAAGTGATATTGTCATTCACTCCCCGGCTTGACCCTCTATTTATTTTGATTTTATAAAGAAGTGTAAATTAAACCTTGAACCTTGAACCTTGAATTCAGGTTGCGAATTGAGCCAACGAAAAAGTTTGCGGTGGCTTGATGAAAGCACGGAGAACATCAAAATCAAACACAGAAACAGGCTGACTGTAAAAAATATTGCCGTTAATGACGTCGAGCCGAGATTTGACAAAATTTCAGCCACAAAGCAGCCTCTCGTGATTGCCTCATTGATTCTGTATATATTTCTACACATGGATGCATTATCATTTATGATAATAAATATCGTCTTTTTCACGTTGGGGGTACGCAATCTTTTCGAACCTTGATTAGGGGTACGCGGTACGGAAAAGGTTGGAAACCACTGCTTTAAAGGACCCCTTTTGCTTATTCTGCATTTTACAATATACCTAGCTCCCTTGTGGAATTGTAAGCTTCTAAAATCCCCACCTTTTTCCATTGTTTCGTTTCCGCCTACGAATTTTTAGCGCTTTTTCGGCCATGCCGAGTTTTGCCCGACACACAACGAAAGTTTGTCGAAATATTCAATGTCCGCTGACAACTCATTTACACATAAGGATATGATAATCTTCTGTTTTTTAACTTCCTTTCTTTGTTTAGTTTTCAAACTTTTTAACCACGGCACGTTCAGTTTTCAAACTTTTTGCTCCTAGCCGCCGCGTCGGAGAGCGGGAAGGCTGGATAGTGTTGACAAGCGCTAACAAGAAAATCGCTAGTTTCAGGTGAAAAGTAAGAGTATTTTTGAAAAATGTTTTTCCGATCCCTTTCATAGGGAAAGAATCATTTCTAGTAAGAGTTGTGCTTTAAAAGTGGATTTTCGCAGACTTCTATCCTTGCAACAAAACTAACTACCGCATTCCGTTCCATCACATTATCGTTGTGGAGGTAATTACCCGGTAATAAAGGGTCATTTTAGTTGCAGGGTAAGAAAGACACCGATTTGGATCACTCAACACTAGAACTTTTTGGCTTGGTCCATGTCCAGATCAAAATGCTTACAACCATTAACTAAATGATGCATACATTTATGTGACGAAACAACGGTCATATGTCCTGGTCCGTTTGACACTCCGTTATTTCTGGACGGCTCTGGCGATAACGGGCAATTAGTGAAGTTTCTTCTGGCAGGTCAACAGCTAAAAAAATTAAGCTACTGGATGACGCGCCCAAGGGATTGCCAGCTCACAGGCCGGCGTACGAGTGTTCACAGCCAACAAAATCTCATAGAGATTTTTTAAGAAAAAAACACTACGTGGATTAAAAAGTATGTCGTCGATGTCGACGTACTTCACGCCGTTCACTAAACCCTTCTTGTTGGGGCAACCTGTCTGGTAGATGAGGCCAATACTATGGGGCTGAGATACAAGACCCTAAAGCATCCCTTGTAGCATCTACTATGTCCCTAACGGGTATGATGTGTACCACATAATGCGTATTGAAACCCCATAGGCTACCCTTGTTTATTAGTTATGATAGATAGATTTATTGATTTGTTGATTAGCCAAAGGGCCATGGAAAAAATTAATAAAAAAAAATTCAGATTTCTCTTCTCTAATGACACATTTGTGGTATTTCCCTTCCAATATTCTACTCCTATGTTCCATCGGTACACCTACGACGGTTTCTGATTTCTAATTTTTAGTTCATTGCTAACGACACATTCTTTTGATTTCCAAGGACCCATGGTCATTCTTATCTCAAGGGTTTTGCTTACAAATGATCACAACAAACCCATGACGAATTCCTACTTTCATCCTCTGACCCAGCCTTGCAAGTGCCATTTGAGCTTCCTACGCTTGTTTATGCGATTTCTCTTCCTTTCTCCGCTGTTTTTTTTTTTTTCAATCCGTCGTGTTAAAAATAAATAAGATAAATAAAGGGAGTTCGTGACTCCTTCGTTCCAACAATCAGTGGCCAGAATATTCGGGGAAACGTAGATGGATCCGTGGTACTTTTTCTGGCAACTTTTGTGTTTGGGTAGGTGGAACCATTTTGTTTTTCCAAGGATTCGACGAGACTTTAATTTCGGATTGGATTCGTGGAGAAACCGCGAGTTCGCGATGAAAGAGGAGGACCCAAGAACATGCATGGATGAAATAATTCGTATAGAAATTCGTATGAAATAATTCGTCACTTCTTCGATGGGTTCGTCAGAGGAATTTGCTTACTAACTAGAGGAATCTCCCCGCGATTCCCGGGCACCAGGTACTTGAAAGAGCCCCTCTGCCCTTAGGGATGCAGAACCTTTGCATTACTGCTATTTTGAGCCACTAGATAGGCTTCAAAAGGCTAAAATGCAAAGCACTGACGCTGCTTTAAGCAGTATTCGAAAACTTCCCTTTCTTCCCTGACTTTTGAACGCAGTGTTTAATGGGGCTTCGGATTTTGTACGATGTTCGCTTGTGCGATCGACCCTTTTCGATACCGTAAATCCTTGTTCAAATAAGTGTAACAAGCTGCTTATCGCTATAAGTCGTGTATACGACTTAATACACACCCTGTTCAAATTGAAAGTAAAAGGTTATTATCAGCGCAACGTTCGACGTTGCCACACTGATACAGTTTTTCGAGCTTCTAAGGATCAGAAAAAGTGTTCTTAGTACTAGTTGACTACCGGTATGACCATGATCCACCTACTTTTTCTAGGATCAAGAAATCCATTACGAGTAGGCTACAGTTTGACGCCCATTATGTTGTAAAAACTACTAAATTAACGGATGGACAACATTGGTCCTCGAGCTAACCATAAGCAGTCGTAACGGAACAAAACGTGTTCTTTTGAAGAAAAGTTGTTACTTCAACTTCCAGCAAAGTATAACTTTAGTGCTTATCGTGGCAACCCTGACGACGCTCCTCTTTCCTCGGCTCGCTGGCGGGGACAAACCAAGCGATCTTATTGGCTCTCATGAGCCAAAATAGAACCCGGGTCTATTCTCCTTATACACCTTATTACAGCGCGCCCAGGAAAAGAGGAATCTGTATGCGCTGTATCCCACCTTATTACGCATAATTGAGCAATGTTTAAGACTCTTGCGCCACGCTTTTTTACATTGGAATTATTCAGTGACAGTTCACTGAGCTCATGACGAAAATTACAAGTAACGGTCAGTTTGGCCTGATAGAACTTCGAAGCTTAGACATTCCTGCTATTTCCACCTTCTAAATCTCTAATCTTCTCATCAGGTTGGTTATCGCATCAGATTAACGTTTCAGCCAACTTAGATATTTACTTCATAGAAATTCGGATCCTCTTTCCGGTGAAACTAACATCCAGGCTTGTTATTGAAACACTTCGAAGTTTTCGCCAAGTTAGATTTATACTTCCTAGAAATTTGGGCCCTTGTTTCTTGTCTTACAAGAAGGTTGTTACTGTGCTCCGGCACCCATCCTGAAATAATGTAATCCGTTGCTGTAAACGTTGTCTTATTGTGTCTGGATTTTGGCCGCGCTTGGGTGGTAAAGTTTGCAGTTCATTGGTGGTGTTCCGAGGCAGCGTTGTCTGATCTAGCACAAAATTTATACTTTTGACACTTTTCTCTAAAAGTAGCACTTTACAGAAACATGGCACTATCAGAACGGATCGTTTAAAATAAGTCACGGACGGCCTCGGAGGAACGGATACTAAACAGAGCCGTGGGTACTAAAAAGCATGCACCGTCCGCACCGTCCATGCCTTCTTTCAGGCTCCTTAACTCGCCAGCATGCCTGCGTGAAAACTATCGAGGGACAGGACCAGTGTTCTACCATGCCTTCTTTTAGGCTCTTGAGTACGATCATTTCTGCCCAAAGGGTTTTACTTACAAACGAAGTCTTAGCAGACTAAGAGACTACATCTTCATCGTACAGTGCAAAAATACTTTTGGCCAAATGATACATTTCTATGCTCCCAGGCCCCTGATCATTTGTGCATCAATGTTTTTTTCTTACAAATGTAGGGCTCCTGTACTCATAGTCTCCGGCGGAAAGGCCTTTCCTTCTTGAGGTTTTCCCCACCTGAAACTAAAAGAGCAGGGATCCTTTGTTTGTATGCTCTGAAAGTTAATTAATAAATTAACCAATCAGTTGTTTATTCTTCAGCAGAACCAACATTCAACATATTCATGTACCAATTGTCCGTCCTAATATGTGAAAGCATGTCATCTGTGCAGGACGGACAATGAATCACACCAAACTATTAATAATAAAAAAAAAATATTTTAAATCGAAAACTTGCTTAAACTCAACCCACATCCGATTTTCCTCCCCAATTTCCGCCCTTGCAATCCTCCGCCTCCGTCAACTTTTGAATCACCAAATTAATTCCCTCACATTTATTTGTATGGCACTTGCATATATTAAGTGCCATATAGCCTACCAATCACTTTTCGGTCGGTCTGTATGTCGGTCCATTGTACTACCAGAAAGGCTAGGACGATGAAACTTGGCAGGCGTATCAGGGATATATGGTGGGAAGAACGAGCACAAGCCCTAGGTACATCACTGACAGAACCGGGCGGGATTCGTGCACTGTGAGGGGAGTTTGAGGGGGGGGGGGTCCGGAACTCCGGTGATCTGGAGTTAAGTTACTTCCCGGTGGGCGAGGACAATGAAACTTGACAGGCAAATCAGAGACCCGACGAGATTAACCTGGAAATAGTCAACTTCCGATCCGACCATCGTAGGGGGAGTGGAGGGAGGGGGAATCCTGAATCTTGAGGTGTGTATAACTTCCGAACGGGTGATCGGATCATAACGAAACTTGATATTTAGAAAGACCACATGTCTCGGATGTCCCGTTTCAAGTCCGGACCGGATCCGATGAATGTGTGTGTGGGGGGGGAGGTTGGAGGGGGAATCGGAAACCTTGTGACACACTTGGAGTGGAGCGGTCGGAATGAAACTTAGTGGGAAGAACAATTAAGAGCCCTATGTACGTCAGTGACAGAACCGGACCGGATTCGGGCACAGTGGGGGAGTTAGAGGGGGGGGCGGAATTCCGGGATCGTAAGTTAAGGTACATCCAGACGCGCTAGGACGATGAAACTTGGCTTGAACATTAGAGACTTGACATGATTGGCTTGGAAATAGTCAGTTCTCTGATCCGACCATCGTGGGGGGAGCGGAGAGAGGGGGAATGCTGAATCTTAAGGTATGTGTAACTTTTGAACGGGTGATCGGATCTTAATGAAACTTGATATTTGGAAAGACCCTTGTCTCAAATTTCACATTTTAAACTTAATAATACGAACTAGGTTAGATAAGATAATTTTCCAAGTTTTCACTAGTCACGATGTCTACGATTGAAAAGGACGAAGTTCAACTGGCAGCAAAGTCAATTTAGTCCGTCCTTCCGATATTCTGTTGTTGTTGTTTTTTCTCTCAGCGCTGAGGGATAGCTGTGATAACATATTGTGTCATCAGTTCAGAAAAAAATTGTTCTTGGATTGGAACATGCCATTTTGAAAACTTTGATGGGTTGACAAATTCAGCATTTAACTGTTAGCGAAGAAACAAAACCAAAGTGTTGCTCTTTCAGCACTTTAGTCGGCGAGGCCGAACAAAGGTTGCTGCAACACTTCTCGTTGACGAGGTAACGTAGGTCTAGTTTGTTTCGTCTGTGTGTATTTTGTAAATATTTTGTATTTTGTAAATGTTTTATTCCTCTTCTAGCTTTAAGCTATTTGGAAATAAATTTGATTGATTGAAACAAACAGAAAATCATATTGTGCGCTAACTATGCTGTTGAAACAAATAAAAAATCATATTGTGCGCTAACTTTGCTACGCAGCCAAAAATCATCCTTTTTATCAATCCAGCCAGAAACTATAAAAATAAGAAGAAATAAAGCAGGACTGTAGAACAGAGAACCATAAAGTGCAATGGTCCAAAATAAAATGTTCATCTTTGGAATACACTAGAAGTGGAAGGACTGAAGGAAAACCGAAAACTTGGTAGGCTTCCGGGTCGAGTCAAGCCATCTTTGCCGTATTTCTTGTGCTATTCAGTGTTGTCACGGGTCGCAGAATTCTGCAGGTTTTCGACTGCTTCCCAGGTTTCCAGTTGGGAAAAAATTTGTCTAAGGAAATCGCACTTAAGCCATTTTCAAGCTGTTTGGCCGATTTCAAGGCAACCATTTAGGGAAACAAGACCAAACTTTTCGATGGGATCCCAAAAATTCAATATCTGATCCAGACAACTGGGTCTTGTCTTAGCCAGATCCAGTCATCGCCAGAATCCTTGAACATTCTTACAATTAAAATTCAGAAACAGATTAAGGCCAAATAGCTAATCATCTGAGAAAACCAAGTTCAGATATGGATTCAGCATGTGTGTTTACCCGTATAAGTCATATCTGTTTTGACGAAAAGTTCCTGCTACTTCTGCCAGTTTCCCGGTTTCGGCCGAACTCTAGAACTACTTGTCCGGCGAAAAAAGAAAGCTCAAAAACGAACTCAGGGTATCTTCTTTCCCCAATAATGAACATCTAATCAACTTCAAATAAAAATTTAACTTATAACAAATTTTCCGACTCCAGCCGGATTCCGGTCGAACTATATGTCCGGGTAAAATATGATTGTCACACACGGATTCAGCGTCTCCTCTTACCCCTAAATCGGTTATCTAATCAGCTAGAAATAAAACTTTAACTTCTAACAATTTTCCGGTTTTGGCCGGATTCCGGGCGAACTACATGTCCGGGTAGAAAATTGTTTTCACATGAAAGTTCAGCATGTCTTCTTGACCTAAATCGGACATCTGATCAACTCCAAATAAAACTTTTAATTTTAACAAACTTTCCGGTTTGGGCCGGATTCCGGGCGAACTACTTGTCCGTCGAGAAAATGGTTTTGACCATCGTCTTCAGCATGTCTTCCTACCTCTAAATGAAACATGTAATCACCTTCAAATAAAACTTTTACTTTTAACAAACTTTCCGGTTTTGGCCTGATTCCGGGCGAACTACTTGTCCGATTACAAAATGGTTTTCACCATCGTGCTCAGCATGTCTTCTTACCCCATAATCGACTATCACATTAGCTGTTTCAAAATATTTTGTTTGCCCCTTAATTTGAACCCCCTCCCCCACCCCTAAATGTTGGGCTACAAAGCCCATTTATGAACTCGACTTGTCCGCCGACCCAGCGAATCCTCACACCAAGTTTCATCAAAATATCTCATTCCCTTCAAGAGTTATCGTGCTTACAGACGGACGGACGGACGGACAGACGGACAACTTTTGCGAAGTCATAGGTATCCCTCAACTTACGTTTTGGGATCCCAAAAATGGTTCTTTTATGCCCATTAGCATGTCTCTTTTGATCACTTACAAATTTCGCGGATCTTCACTCGTCCCTTTTTCAAGTGAGTCACAATCAGAATGAAATCTGCCACTTAATTATGAGATCTGCTACCAGTTTAGCTGTAAAAATGGTGATTTAAAACGCATCTCTGGTCGACCGGGAAAAGAGTACGAAATATCGTAGGAGCCATAATGTCATATCGTTTTGCGACCAAATGTCACAGGTTCCATCAGAGAAAAGTGGCAACACTGGTGCCAATCCGGATTGACAGTAATCCGGCAAATGCAGGCTTGTTTTCAAATTCAAAATCTCCGCGTCTAGATGATTTATGGATTATCGTGCATCCTCAACGTCATTTTCAGAGCCTTGGGTGAAAAAATACAAAATCTGTTAGATGGGCCAAAATGTTTCAGTGTATTCAGATATCAGATGCAAAAATAAGCTACCTTTTCAGTTAAACTTTCAGTATGTTAATCAAAAGCTTCCACGTACAAATAAGCAACACACCAAGTATAGTTCAGCAGAGGATACAAAATGATGACCAGTATGCCGTAACTCATATCTAAAGACAAGCGAGTCATTCTGTTGCGAAGTAAAGGATATCAACACAGTTGACCGTAGCGACATAAGTCTTGTTGGAAATTTAAGCCCTTCCTTCATGAAAATCGGGAAAAGTTAGTGATTGCTTATTTAAAAATAAGTCTTTATTTTTATTTAGCATGCAGTTTTCCGAATGCTTGAAAGAAGGGACTTGTGTTTCCCTTGGCAAAGCCTTAGAGTGTTTGCATCCCAGCGGTTTGGGTCTGTCAGGCCAAATAGGTCTTCCCAGTCTGAAATATCTAATCTAATCTTTCCAGATCCTTTCTATCTGTTTGCCCGAGTTCTGCTAGTGCTTGACAGTCGGGAAAGAATTTTGGATTCCCGGAGTCTGTGTAATCCCAGGAGACAGACCTTGGCACGAGATATGTGACATTCGTCTTTTTTGACGTGCAACGGCGAGAATAAAAATTCCAGACGTTTATGCTTCATTAAGAGGGACTCGGATGCGTCCGCTTTCCCCTAGAGGGGTGATGTGCTGTATTTAGCGGTTTACCCGGGATGTAACCTGTACTGAATTTCTTTAAAAAAAAACAAAAAAAACATACTGGCTTATATTGACACGATTAAGGATTTTTTTTTCTTCTCGGGCTCTAGTAGGGACGTTCAGAATATGCCATGATGGGTCGAAAAGACAAATTTCATCCAAAGGCGGAGAATTGGTATTTAAAAAACGCGTAGCTAATGACGCGAAGCTCAGGAAATGTTCAGGTCCAGATTGTAAGGTTACTTCTGAGGGAAACCCGCTATCGCCTATGACAGTTTACCTTTGTAATCGCTAAACATTTCAAGCATAGAGGTACCAGCGCATAGAGTTACCAAAAATCCGAAAGAAAACTTCATTTGATGAAAATTGTTTATATGAATAGCGGAGCAACGAAGTAACGCATATTTCTTTGATGAATAACTGATGGCTAACTAGATTTTCATATATCAGCCCTTTCCATTTGAACTTAAGAGGTTCTGTGAAGAGTGTATCGTTCGGATTTCCCACCACGGGCAGACAGCTGCTGCGTGCCAGTTTAAAATAAGAAAGACCATTCAATTCCTTCGCATTATATGATCGCTATATCTCTCCTATGTGAAGCACACTACCTAATTCGCGCGATCTAGAATAACATCACCAAAACCCCTGATGGGTTTGTACAGAACATACACGAACTGAACCGATCACCAGTAACGCGAGTGGCGAGTCTCAACTGTAAAAAGACTCTCCATGGGAAGATTTTCTTTGGTTAGACAGCAAAATCGCGAAAATAACTGTAAAACGAAACAAAATATACATGAATGGCGACTATTTGTAAAATAATGAAACAGTTTTTGGTTTCATTCTGCTTTAAAAGAGTTGGTTCGTTTGCTGCTCTGTGAAGCTAAAAGACGAACGTACTGGAAGAAACAACCTTAATTTTGATCCAGCCTCTATCACTAACATTTAAACAAGCAGAAAATATCTGCCATTCGTGTCCCAAGCTATTACCAGTCGCTCTTACAGTCTCTCACAAAATTTACACTGATCGCGGTTTCCTAGGTACCGCTTTCAAGTTTTAATACTGCCCAGTCCCAGAACCGCCATTATTCGATAGCACTTTTCAGAAGTTTGTTATTATTACCCTTCTGTTTCTCGCTTTCCGAAACCGACGCAGAACTGTAAGCGTTTACTTCTGTCTAACTCTTGGTTTAACATGCTTTCGAAACGGTGGTTGGTGTCACCGCCAGTTAACTAATGTTTGCTTTCAAACTCTGTTATCCCCTGGATCCAAACAGACGAACTTCGTTCGAGGGGTTTTCGGTTTCATTAGTGCGTAGAGGGATTGTCAACCCTGGCGGGATTCCAACTGCCGGGCACACTGTGTACCGGAGAATTGGGCACACACCGGACACAGTCAGGCACACCTTTTTTGGAGTTGGCACCTCCTCGGCCAAGCCCTTGGCTTTGAGCTGTATAGCCTACTTAGTTTTCTTACCAACATTGCTAGTCTCGAATGTCAAAATATCCTTGTTTTCATTTCAGGATGATCAAGATTTATGGACTGTTGGGTCGTCACGTGTGTGTGTAGGGTGGGGGGCGGGGATGACCGACGGTTGAAAGAGTTACAGAGTAAGCTACCAATATGACATTATTAGTTAAAATAATACGTGGTATGAGAATTATATGAAAATGAAAATATAGAACTTTGTATAATTGTAAAGATATAATATATAGAACTGATAATATATGTGATTCTATTTTGAACATGTCGCACATGGGGCTGCCCCGCGTTTTTTCAAGCGGTCGAGGGCTAAGTTTGTTTTAATTGTTTTCCGCGTTTTCAGTTGAAGGGCTTAATTCACTCCAGCAGCATTTCCATCGCAGTCGTACACGCTTCTAAAGATTTGACAATCCCTCAAACCCCTTCCCAACTTTAGATCTGAAAGCTTTCGCTTTTAACTACGTTAGAACCACTGTGGCTTCTCACCTGCGGAATGGTCCTTAAATTGTTTAATGCTGGATTCTTGTTTCCCGGGAACAACAGACAGATTCCCCGCTTTCCTTCACAGTATAATTACTTTCTTATCTTCGGCTCTCTAATCAAAAGAAAGCATGTTTCATGTCAGTGGGCGCCGAATGACAAGGCGCAACAATTGTCTTTCGAATCGGTGGAGTAAGGGGCCAATGACTATCTACTGGGTGTTAGGCATGCGGTAGAACGGCTGGGGTGGTGGAGCGACAATGCCAGAAGTTTTGATCAGAGGCGTTACTAGCCAAAATATTGGGGGGGGGGGAGCAAAGAATTTACCGACTGGCTGGTAATTTTTACCGACTGCTTTAGCAGAAAAAGCGACTTGTTTTCAAGAAAAAAACGACAGTTTCGAAAAAATCGACTGATTTTCAGAAAAAACGACTGTTTTGACGACAAATCGACTGTTTTTGTTAAAAAAATCAACTGTTTTTGTTAAAAAAAATCAACTGTTTTGACGAAAAATCGCGGACTCGGTTATTTTTACCGACTGGCCCCTGGTTTTGATAACATTTAAAGTTTAACCCAATAGGGCTGAGATACGTCTGTCTAGTTACCCATGACTTATTCGCTTCAGAACATTGAAGACCCGGTGAAAATGTGTCACTTCGTTGCTCCGCTATTCAAATAATCAATTTCCATCGTTTTCTTTCGGATTTGTAGTTGTACGTCTATGCTTAAAATATTTAGCTGCTAAACGGTAAGCGATTGCCGAAAGATAAATCTGCTTGGGGTCAATACGCAAGTGCGGGCTTTCCTCAGAAGTGACCTTACGATTTGGAATTGACTAATTCCTGGGCTTCGCTTCATTAGCAATTGGAAGGCACGCTGCTGTTATAATTCAGATTCTCCGCGTCTTGGTGAACTGTAAAAATGACTGTCTGCACCTCCCTTAATTTCCAAAGAAAATAGTTCTGGACTGGTTCCCAACCATGCTTTCGGGCACAGTAAGAAAACGTTAGATTTCACTATCGATCTCACTTAGAAATATATTCCTCTTTTCCCCGCCAGTATCCCCTAGTTTCGGGGCTAGGAAAAGCAAATTCTTGGGAATGGTTGTTTGTTTGTCTTCCCGGCCGCAAACTGGGAGCGCAATCAGTCAATCTGTCAAATTAACGCGTCTTTTCCGGAGGCTAGTAGCCGACGGAAATTTATTGGGGAAATATTGGAAGTGGTTTGTATTTATGAACCGCTATGGAAATTGGTCACTTGTGCATCTTTCGACTGGGTCCAGGGACTATATGATATGAGACAATCAGGATTTAAAGGCAGTGCAACGAAAACCAAAGGATAGCAGAGGGTGGTTCAGAATTGGGTTATTTTTATCTCTAAGAAAGAAGTTTATTCCTGACGGACAGACCAGGAGAGGAATATCCCGGATTGGGTGGTGAGGTAAAGGGAGCGAGAGACGCAATTTATACAGTTTTATTTTGGAATGGGGTAGTGAGCGTGTTAAGCCAAGAGTGAAATGGAACTGGAGTGGTCAAGATATGAGTTGTAATTTGTCTTTTGGAAAGAAGAACACTCCTGCTGTCTCGTGATGATCTTTATTTTTGTTTCAAGTGTGTTCCTCTGGGGATACTGGAATAAGTGGGCGGAGTGGTGTTGTGCACAGCACAACTTTTGTCTTTCTTGCGGTTTGCAGAAGGCACTATTCCCTCGCGCTCGCCGTCGTGACTCATTATTTTCGATTGACTAGTCAGTGTAGTTCGTCGGGTTTGTTTTAGTCGCGGATAGGGCCGACAAGCGATCTGGCCACATGCCGGGGGTCATGGCCCGGGTCGGCACCCGGGGTCGTTTGTAGATATGTTGTATTCGCGACTCAACGTTTTGTGCCCATCGTCTCGTCAATAAATCGGAATGATTTTGCAACCACACAAACCTAACTAGTGGACTTTATTTCTCAGTGGAATATCACATGTAAAATTCTGAGTTTATTTTGGGTTGGGAGCATGTGAAGCTATTAGTGAGTTTATATTCATCAGTGTGCCTGCTGCAGTGTTCTAAGCTACCATACTGGTTACCGTCCATCAGTTACCTTTGGTCACTCCTTGGGTTTTCGGGTAGATCTGTCTTGGGTATGTGGGGCGATTGCCCGTTTGGGTTAATTGAATTATTGTTATTTATTTATTTATTATTTTCAAAAAACGGTAAGCTAAAAGCTTGTCGTTATTACAAAAAGTAACAGTAATAGTCACGACAACGTATACGAAAAGATAAGTAAATAACTCTAAGCACAAAGAGCTACAAAAAAAGACAACTATTTCCAAGTTAATCTGGTCGAGTCTCTGATGTGCCTGCCAAGTTTCATCGTCCTAGCCTACCTGGAAGTACCTAAACCCCAGATCATCGAATTCCTAGACCCTCCTCCAAATCCCCCCCCCCACAGTGCCCAAATCTGATCCAGTTCTGTCAGTGACATATCTAGGGCTTATGCTTGTTAACAAGTTTCATTCTCATAGCTCCACTCTAAGCGTGTCACAAGATATCCGGTTCCCCCTTCCGACTCCCCCCACATTCACCGGATCCGGTTCGGACTTGAAATGGGACGTCTGAGACACAAGGTCGTTTTAAGTATCAAGTTTAATTGATACGCGATCACCCGTTCCAAAGTTGTAGATACCAAAAAATTTCTGGATTCCCCCTCCCTCTACGCCCCCCGCGATGGTCGGGTCGGAGAAGATCCTATTTCCTAGTTAGTTTGGTCGGGTCTTTAATATGCCTGCCAAGGTTCATCATCCTAGCACATCTGGAAGTTCCCTAACTTGTGATCACCGGACTGACCGACGGAAAGTGACCGGAATATGGCACTTGGCCGGAAGGCAAGTGTCATAAAAGCTGGGATGCATTAACGTTATTTATTATTTGCTTAAGCAATGAGCTAGATGTTGAATTTGGATTGTTACTTTGATCGTACGTTTTTTTTGTCATTCTCTTTCTTTGACCCTCCATTTATAAATTTATAAAACATTTATAAAACAAAGAAGAGTTTTTTTGTGCTTGGGAAATAAGGTCAGAAAGGATTCCCATCATTTTCTTCTTGTCCTCTTCGAAGCTATTCTCATGCTCTTCTTTTAACATGGCTTTCCATGTCATTGCCCGTCCTAGTTGCATACTAACTAGACTGGAGCTCAGAGTTTTTTTTTTGCCACGTGTAGCCTATGCCTTTTCTGGTTATCCCCATCAAAAGCCCTTCCACTTTCTATCCTCTCTCATTTCTAATCCTCGTCTATAGTCCTTTTCGTTTTTTCTCCAACTGGGGTTGGGAAGGGGAAAGGTCACGCACCTCTATTGGATATTTGTGTTTATTTATTACCACCAGTGGTAAATCATTTAGACTTGGCACTAAGAAACATTCTGTACATTGGGCATTAGAAAACATAATGATGGCAAAGCAATGACGAGTTTAATATTTTTGTTATATAGAAATGAACTATTATAACCTAGATTAAATAAGCAAACATTATAACACACTGTTATTACTGTGACTGCATGAAAGCCCTATGGGACCAGTCAAAATAAATCCTCGCTTGAAATTAATCCATGAATAGGGGGGGGGGGGGGGCCAGCCATGATTAGGACAAAATATGTTTGGCTTGCTATAACTTCAAAACTTGCGAACTGATTTTCTTGTTAAGTATGGCAAATGGAAGTTTAATCTATAATCTACTTACCAGATTTTTTCTGGTATTGTGTTGCTGTTAGTTAAAGATTAGAAACAGAAATAGAAAAGTGTTCCATTTTGTCCCAGTCATCAACTTGCCGTCTACCCCTGGGACATAATGATGGGGTTCATTGGGACACCATTACTTCATATGCGGTTTTATTTAAACACACCAAAAATATGTAAAAAGGAGCACATGGTGCAGAAAAAAGAAACAATAGAATGAAATCTCAATTTGTGGGGGTCTTCAGCAAATACGAAGTGCTTCAGCGCTCGTTCTGTTTCACCAGAGCTTAAGAGATCTCCCAATTTAAGCACAATCAAGCATAAATTTGCGTGATTTCCGCATTATTCATGTAGTGAATTTTGTAATTTCTGTTCAAAACGGCTTGATGGTTTTGGCGACAAAGCATTTTGACTTCTTTTGCCAGGAAATGCTTGAGCATCTCGAAGATGTGAAACAAGGCCATTTTCTGTTTATTTTTAATTTTTTCGTATAGTAAATCTGGAAAAGACGACAAAATAAAAGAAAACAAAAGTAAAAAATCCACGACTATGAAAAAGAAGGAAGTTATAAATTTCTCAGTTTAGTGACGATGATGACCAGTTGACATTGAACGATGAAAGCAGTGACAAATCTCCAGATGTGGGGGATCTTCCGAAGCGAGGAAGACTTGTTGATGAACAGCCTGAAAGCAGCGAATAAAGTGAAGTGATAATATATAACTGTACTGTTTACGATCGGGATGATTGGGACGTAGCGCCGAAAGAGCCCAATTTGCATTGTGTCTCAGGCATCCCCATTTTCTGGTTTGGATACTACTTGTCCCAGTTATGGCGGGTACCTGCGTCCTAGTCATCACATTTGACCTGAATTTTTATTATGGTGCTCATATACAAAATAGTGGTGCCACAGAAGAAGCCTGATAACTAGACTTCATTTGTAGCTGTCATTCAGTCGTCTATCTTCATCCTGTGAAGGTCTGCCCAACTTTGAATTTCTCCATCGAATTTACAAACAGGGTCGAAAAACTTATTTCAAAAAAATTTCTGAAATTAGTTCGATCAAAAAATGCCCGTAACTAGACTCAAATGTCCGCCGCTAGATGGTGGCTCAGCAGTGAATTAACTAGAATTTTGCTCAAAGTTTTCATCAGAAAAAACTCAGTGTACATATATAGACATGTCCCAATTATGGCTGTTCTCCCCTGCTTTAAGAGGAAAGAATACTGAAAAGAAAAGGAAAAAGAAAAAAGACAAATACATTAACTGGGCTCAGAAATGGATCTGCATAACCACTAAATAAAATGTTGACGAAAAAGTGGTTCTTTTAAAGTTCAACCGAAAAGGACCGAGATACGACAATCTAGTTGCCACCACCAGTTATTCACTTATTCACCAATGAAGATGCGTTACTTATAATCGACTTTCTTATAGAGTATTTTCACTGTCGGATTTGTGGTACCTCTGTGCACTTGTACCTGAGTTGTATGCTTGACGAAAACGATTCTCTCCCTCACTGTCTGGCCACTGAAAAGCTTGAAAAGCCGCGTTTGTGTTGAGATTCAAAATTTCCGCGTCATGGTAGACATTATATAGCCTATTCTGAGCGTCATACAGGAGCAAATAGTGAAGAAAAAAATCCCTTAAAACGGTCCAAATAAGCCAGCATATTCGACTAAATGATACAAAAATAAATAGACTTTTCAGTTAAACTTTAAAGATATCTGCATTTTCAGACAGGACAGTGTCCTCCGTGTTGCATTCTGTGTAGGGCTTAATATTATGAGGATGAAGTAAGTTCAACAGGAAGTAAGAAAATAAACAATTATATTGACTATACGTTATACGAAATTATAATTATACAATTATACGAAGTCATTATAATGGTTTCGGAACTTCACTCAAACCATCAGCATTTTATCGGGATATATACCAAGCATTTGCCGTAGGGTTACCAGCGTTTGGCATAGGCTATCACAAAATCAGGGATTTATGGTCTACTGGGAGAGAGTGTGGAATCCCTTTGAGTTTGATGGATAGAAAGGGATTCCGCTTATGATTCCCTCTTGTGTTGGATATTTATGCCAGCCGATGCCTTGAGGCGGGATATTATGGCTTTCCACGCCCGAATTCTAGATGAAGCAGGATTAATACTGTCCAAGGAATGTTGATGGGACTTACTATATCATGTTGGAAATAGTAATTCCTAGCAAATTTGCCTGTCGGTTCGGAACGCGGATAGTATAATTTACCATTTGTGGAAGAAAGGATGATTCACAAAAAAGATTCGGGGATTTCTCCGCGACAAACTATTGCCGTCCCCCTTCATTTTTTATCGAGAGCGGATTGCTATTTTGGCTTGTGAGATTTGCTATATACCGATCGCTTTTCCTTCAGTCGGTCGGTGATCGCGAGTTAGGGTATTTCAAGATATGCAAGGAGGGTGAAACTTGGCAGGCATATAAGGGAGGGATCGACTTAAAACGGGAATGGAATGAAACGGAATTGGCACGGCGCAGGAGGAACGCGTCTAAAAACGGGAACGCGTGCAACAAACGGGAACAGTGTACTAAAATCGGGAACGCAGCACCAAGACGAACTATACTAAAAGGGGGGGGGGGGACAATGAACCGTCCTTCCTTCGTTTACTAGTTTGTCTGGGCACGAGTCTTAGATCATTCCCATGCACGATCCTTGTTCTAGCAGTCGTATTCCGTCTCTTAGTCGAGTTAACCCCCGCACGGCGAACAGGACTACTAGAACAGGGATCCTGCGATCTGGAGCTTCTATGAAAGAAGGAAGGACATTGCACGTCTAGTGTCCCTCCTGGCGCAACGTTCCCGATTTCCCGTGTTCCAGATTTGACGGCATCGTGTTGTTCCGTTCCGTTTCCCGTTTTTAGTCAATCCCTAAGGGATTGTCAGATATTGTCAGTCCCGGGATCCGGCCAGTCTGGGAGGATTCGAATGAAGGGAAGTACTCTTAGCCTAAGCTTGCTGGGCAACACCTATTTTAAATAATGGCTAGAAACGGGAATTGAGCTAAGATGTTCGCCTGCGATATTTCGGTCCATCTTGGCAAGGGCCTTGTCAGGCTGTTACTAGACTAGCAGGTTCGTTTCGTCCAGTCAGAACACCCTGACGAGGACCCCGGTTAGGAAGAGCCGAAATGTCGTTGACGAATGTCGTAGATCACTTTCCGTTATTAGCCATAGTTTTTTTTTTTTTTTTCTACAAAAACATTTCCAACTTCGAACAATATTTACTTTGCAATCTATACTATAAAATGTAAAGTACATTTTTGAATCAAAATTTCACTAATTTACTGTTCACAATGAAAATTATCTTGAAATTCCCCCGATATTCCAATTAAAATTTGTCACGATCCACATGCTTCAAAAACAAAAACTAGCCGGGGGGCGGGGAGAGGGGCTATCTAGAAACTTAAGGCATGCATATCTAGAAACTTACAAGCACTGCATGTTCGAATTCGTGTTCTCCACAGTGCTTGTGTCATGTATTTGTATTTTTGTGTACAATTAAAAAAACTTGAACTTGAAAACTTGCACAACTTTCGTACAAGTGATAGGATCTGACTTAATTTCAGATTAGTTTGTCAGATAATTTTGCCAGTATTGGTTACCACAGACAATTAATTATTACAACTACACATACAATTAGTTACCACAGCTTGCCTACTTTGTCGGAAAACGATGTTCCCCATCGGACAACCATGTTACCGTCCAAATAATATAGTTAGTCTCGCTAGGGGGTTTGAACACTCTCTAAATGTCGAAAATTTGCCAAATAGCTCTCAGCATTCTTCGTTTCATGTTTTCCTGTTTCCTCCCTAATTGAAGCTGCTTGTGTAATTTATTGACGGATCTTCGATGTAAACTATTTAACTTGACTATCCTGGGTTTCACTGTTGACTTTCTACAAATTTTAAAGCATTCGGAAGTCCCGTTTCCACGTCATTGGGATCTCGATAGGATCCGAGTTTCCAGCCCAGTGGGCTTCTGGCAGATTTGAGACGATGATCGCGAATTTAGCGCTGGGATTTCTAGGTTTTTCCTCCATTTGGACGAGGAGATGCCGGCTCTAGCCAAGAAGAGAAAGGCGTATTTTTAATTTAAGATGGCGAGCATCAGTTCATTCATACACAGTTCCGTTTCTGGGATTTGCTGGGTTTTTTTTAAGTTTAAACGAATAGGACTGAGATCCGACCGTCTAGTTACACTTTGTTTATTTACTTGAATATGACTGGAAACTCGATAAAAATGCGTTACTTCGTTTGTCCGCTATCCACAGTTAACGATTTCATCAACTCAACTTATTCTTTCGGATTTCTGGTACCTCTATGTGTTTGTTCCGCTAGGCTTCAGGTATTCAGTAACTATAAAGGTAAGCCATTGCCGAAAATAACACAAAAAGAAATATCTTATTATCACTTTCCTACTCCCTTCAGAGGAATTAGCGTCCGTAAGGGTTTTGCTGAAATTCATATTCTCCGCGTCTGGATGAATTTCTTGTTGTCGTGCAAGCAGCGCACATTTTTGAACGTTAGTACTAGAGCCCCGGATGAAAAAATACGAAATCCCTTAGATGAGTCAGAATAATTTAGTGTATTCAAATATCCGCTGGAAATCTAGGGTTGCTTTTCAGTTAGACTTTGAGTACTGCTTAAAAAAAGTAAGTTAAAGTAAACCCAAACTGAAACTGCAAATTTCCTATGTCAGCTCCCAAAATCCTTCCGCAATCGTAAATTGGTTTCAGATTTCCTGTTCAGTACCTGTATCCATACACTTCTTCGGACATGTGCGATTCTGCAAACCCTCCACCAACATCGTGCCCTGCCAGTGCCAGCTAGCTAGCTTTTCGGTCTAAATCCGTTTAGTCAAATCCGCATAGGCATGTGAAAATTTGGTGTTAGCATGTTTCAAGCTTATTTAAAGAATGCACAAATGCTTAATGATCATGTTATGTTTTAAATTTTTTCATTTCTGTCTTTTACTTTTTCTTTATATTACTCCGATTTAGCCTACCCAAGAAGTGGGTCATAAATAAATATATTTTTGGGGACTGTGCTCCATCATTAGGGTTTATAAGGGTTCACATATTTTCTTGGTCGTACTTTCCCTTTGCTACATGTCACTGTTGGTCCCTTCAGTTAGGATATGAAATTGAAGAATTGATTTTCTTTACCGGTAGTGAAACAAAAACAAATTAAATAATATGTATGTGAAAGTAGTCCGCCTAAAAAAATGACAAAAAGTCACGTGCGCAAGAACAAGGTTGTAAAACCACCCCAACTCAGTTCAAATGATTTCTGCCCTTAAACATCCCTCCATCAACTCCCCTCCCTAATTCCCACGCTCTTCCCACTTTCTGCGGTTGTATTTGTATTATTGTGGAAACATAAGTAAGTAAGTAATTTATTTTTCACCCGCCATTTTGGAAAGCGGAAATGAAACTAATAAAACAAAAAAAATGAGTAATTGGTTTGGGAGAGGTTTGAGCCGAACAAGGCCCTCAAGGTAAGTTTGTCTAGGAAGAAGGAGAATTATTGCACCGGATCGGGGCTCCTGTCCCTCAGCTCTCAAGGAAGAAGACAAAGAAAATTAAAACCGGGGTCGGGCCCCGTGTCGTTTTTCGCGCCGGCTTGCTCTCAGCGAAAAAAAATAGGAAATTTGTGTCAGGAATTATTAAAAAAAAGATGCACCTGAGCTCGCGAAGAAATCAGTTCATATCTGCGGAAGACATATGCAGATGTAACATTTCAAAATTTAGACCAAGGGGTGACTCTACACTTTAAATTGCAGTTAACTCTTATAATTAGCAAAACTATATGCTGAATGACAAAGAAATCTGCAAAGAGACCAACTGGCTTGATTCTTAGAGATATATAATATATTTCGATTAATTATCAGGATTAAAGCTTAAGATTAGGACATCTTCCTGCATCCCCCCACCTCAAATGACTCCCCTGCTCTTTCCAAGTATAGGTCTGAGTTTGTACTCTTCGCAGTGGAAGCACATAATCCCTTGCTGCTTCCCTTCATAGGTAACCCCAAGGGTCGAATACTCACCCTTGAAGATAAGTTTAGTTTTCGGAGATTATATCATATGGGGCTGGAACCTATGATGGAGACTAAATAATAGGACAACTTCTTCGACCCCTCTCCGACCACCTCAAAGGACTCTCCTGATCTTTTGAAGTTCAAGTTTCAGCTCGACATACTCGTACTCGTACTTGGTTTGGAAGCTTTGGTTTTCTTTGCTTTGCCGCTTCTGTAAACCCAACGGCGAATCTGCACTTTAGAATTGCAGTTCAATCTTATTATTGACAATACTACACTGTCAGAAGTTTCAGAACAGATAACACGAGGATGCGCGGTTTCAACAGATAATGCGTAACAGATAACAATTCGGATATTATCTGTTGTGTTTGAAAATGTTAGGCATGAAATGTTATGCATAACAAGCTTTGTTAGGAGGAGCGAAAAAAGCATCTACTGACTTTATTCCTTATCGTCATGATGTCGGAGAACTCAGCAGATACTTTTTGGCGGTTTCTCGGTTCTTCCTGATGGTAACGCTTATTATGCATAACATTTTGAAACACAACAGATAACATCCGAAGTGTTATCTGTTTCGTATTATCTGTTGAAACCGCGCATCCCCGTGTTATCTGTTATGAAACTTCTGACAGGGTACATCCCGAATCTCAAAGAAAGCCGCAAAGAGACCAGCTTTCTAGCATCATATTAGGACAGGAACTTAAGATTAGGACTAGATATTAGGGCAAATTCCTGCTCCACCCCACCACCGTCTCAAATGACTCCCCTGGTCTAGGAAGTTTAAGTTTGAGTTTGTACTCTCTGCTTTGGAAGCACTAATCCCTTGCTACCTCCTTTAGTCTCCTGATCCCCGTAACTGTCGGATAAAGTTTGTGTTTACAGCTACGGTTTCTGGCATCTTGATCAGATCGGAAAGGCGCTTCTATGACAAAAAGATGGAAAACGGATGGTTAATTTTGGCCTTTTATCTGATATTATCAAGCCGACGCAAGAGATGGCGCTCGCAACCATCATTTACTGGAAACTCGGATGTGATAGTCGGTTGGAAACAAGCGGATGACAGTGATGTTCAGAAAACTATTTTACTTTTAATTTGAAAAAAAAAAAAATCAGTTTTTTTCAAAATCCGATACCTCGATTTAGGTTTGAATTTTCTCATATATCTTTGTCGTATACACTACTTGGCCTTTATTTGGGCTCCATGACTGCGGTTCGACGGATGATACGACCTGCATTGACCCCATAAATCAGTCCGCAACGTCATTTCACCTAACAAAAATACCCAGTTCAAATTTGGATTTTTTAAGTCTGTGAAAAAGGCCGTCCGTTTTTCATTTAATCATTTTAGTCGGCTAAACCTCATAATGTCCACCACAATGCCCAAGACTCAAAATGCCCCCTATAAATGCCCACGACTAATAATGCCCATGGCTCAAAGTGCCGACGATTCAAATTGCCCACGACTCGAAATGCCCACGGCTCAAAATGACCACGGGTTAGAATGCCCACAATTGAATAATTTGAGGTGTTAAGTCCATAGTAAACTGGAATCAGCGATAAGTGAGAATGGAAGAAATAGACCCGAGTATCAGAATGGCGATAATTACATGTTGAACTGGTATAATCCCAACTGTAATATAATATGTAATACTTTGCCGAATTCTTAAAACAAGAGCTGAGAGCTCATATGGCACTTGTCGGAACAGTTATCATGTTTATCAGTTTGTCCTCCTGCAGCTACCCCCCCCCCCCCCCCCCCAGTTATCAGACCCACAACGGACTTGAAACTGAACATTTGAAACACTCGTTCTTGACACTTGTCAAGTTTCATGCACGTCCGATCACCCGTTCCTAAGTTATGAATGCCACCTGCTTCCGGATTCCCCATCCCTGTACTCCCCCCACGATGATCAGATCGGGGAAGGGACTATTTTCAAGTCAATATGTTAAAGTCCCTAATTGGCCTGCCAAGTTTCATGGTCCTAGCACATCTGGAAGCACCCTAGCTCGAGATCACCGGAATTCCGGGAAACCCGGTCCTGTTTTGTCAGGAATGCATCTAGGGTTTACGCTTGCTCTTCCAACCAAGTCCAACTCCGATGCCTCGACTTTAAGCGATTCACGAGATTTCCGGTCCCCCCCCCCTCCAGCTCCCCCCTCCCAGTGATCAGATCCGGTCCAGACTTGAAACTGAACATCCAAGACACTTGTTCTTAATACTTACCAAGTTTCATGCACGTCCGATCACCCATTCCAAAGTTGTGAATGTCACTAGATTCCGGATTCCCCACCCCTCTACTCCCCCCACGATGATCGGATCGGGGAAGGGACTATTTTCAAGTCAATATGGTAGAATTCCTAAAATGCCTGCCAATTTTCATGGACCTCAAGGGATTCCAGGAATCGAGAACGACTGCTTTGCCAAACAGCTTTGTTTGGTTCTTTAATTATATGTATACTTGACTGTAAGCTGATATCTTTATTAATAAAAATACCGGCAAATCCTAAAAACAAATACAGTTGGCTATCCTGAATGGATTCTGGGAATCGTCTTCCCAAACACTTCATCCATCCTCACCACTTTTGTGTTGATTATTTTCATTAGTCTTTAATTTGTGTTTGACTATACAACCTGCCATTCGTCCAGTTTATAATTGCTGTGGCAACGAAATTGAATTGAAATGAACCAATATATATATATACATATATATATATATATATATATATATATATATATATATATATATATTTATGTCTGACGAAACAGCGGAGTACAGAAAGGAAACACAGAAAAAAAACTAGAGAAAATATATACACACACTATACATAAATATTAAAAGTTATTTTACTTAACTAATTACCTCTATTTTGTTTTTCAGAGACCTGAGCTACAATTCAATTACGTCCCTTAGAAGTTCTGACATATCTGCGCTATCTTACCTCACCGAACTGTAAGTGTATCTTGTTTGACTTTTTTTGACCGTATATGGGGAAGGCTTACTTCATTTGAGGTAGTGCAAGATGTGTACCCTAAAGCAGAGCAAAATAACACTAGGAAGTTGCGCCAAGACTTAACAAAATTGACAGACACTCGAATAACAGCGATACTAGCACCTCTAGCGATAGAGAACGTCCCTACTGAAACTCATTCAGTCGTTCACCCACGCTGGCTCCGATAACTTCATATCCTGGACATAGGACAAAAACGATACAGCCTCCATTGTTTCCTTGGTGTGTGCAGACCGCACCTGTGCTTTATTAGAAATCTCTAGAAGCCGCAAGTTTGTCGCGCTCAAATGCCGGAAGTGTAATGAGCGGTGATACGAGTATGGCCCGTTTGCAAACCACGGAATAGGTCTTGGTGCTACTCCCTAGTGTTATTTTCCACTGCCCTAAAGCTATCTGACCTGGCCGATTGGTCAGCGCGCTTGATTCGAGATTTTTCTGATCCTCGGGGTATTGCCACTGGCATTGCCGGTATTGCCACTGGTCGCAGAATTCTGCGATTTGTCATACATTTTCGTTTTTTCGACAAAGCGAGCAAGAATGCTGCTGTGACCGGTTCCTTACCAGTAAATACAAAAATTAAGCATACAAAAGCTTAGGCATATAATTGTGAAGATGATAAAGCGTGATTTCTTGTTAATTGTTTGTGAAAAGTACCTAGTTTCGTAGGCGCCGAATGTGACTGTTTTTTTTTCGGCCAAAAGTCACCGGTGAAAAAGTGGCAACACAGCTTGGGGCGCAGGTCCGACTTTCAATGGTGCCTACCGTTTGGTTTGGGACGGGGGGTTGTAAGACAAGCCTAAGTCGACCCAGCTCGAAATGGGTACATGGAGAAACCTGGGAAGGTGATGGGAAGGTTTTCCGACATTTTTGGCAAAATTTAAGTTTTTGCAGCGCGATTGGTCGGGTTTGCGTGTCACCCCGCGGAAGTTGACCGTAAATACAATGCGTACTGGTTAGACGAGGGAAAATATTTGGGGTTACACCGAGTGATTTGCATGCGTAATTTTTATTTGCTGGACAAAAGAATTAATTGTTTTTTTCATTTAAAGATGTTAAGGGTTAGGTCTACTTTAAGTGACTTGCATGCGGAAATTTGTGCTGGCGTAAACATAGTGAGGTTCATACTACCCGAATATGAATGTGATTCGCAGTCAGCTTGGGCTGAAGGACAATCTATAGTGAGGTTCGCTCTGAAAAGAAACGAGAACCGGAGAATGAAGAATTAAATTAAATACCGAACCTCGAGTATCTGCTAATCTCCCAACTGAAAGGTTTCCCCTCTAAATACAATACGTAGCCTTGTGGTCAGACGAAGAAAAGTATTAGATATGTTGGATATAAAGAGTTCCGTGTAAAATGACATGAAATAGGAAGTTTAGGCCTTCTTTAAATGACATTCACGTGGAATTTGCTCTGCTGGACAAACAACCGATCGGCTTTCTCCTTTAAAGGACCTGTCTTGCTTATTCTGTCTTTCATACTACCCCTACCTCCCTTATGGGACTGTAAGATTCTGTGATCCCTGCCTTTCGACATTGTTTCGTTTTGTACTTACGACTTTTTAGCGCTTTTAGGGCCTAGCCGAATTTGAAATCACGCAGCGCAAACTTCGCCGAAAGCTTCACGATATGTCATCAACTCTTTGACAAATAAGTACATGCGAAGCTTCAAAGTATTATTTTTCAATTTTTAAGACATAGTAGAACATCAGGTCTACCTTCCGTTTTGCCCACCTTCCCAAAACGTAAGTGGAGGGATACCTGTGACTTCTCGATATTTCCTTCAAACTTTGTATGAGGATCCATCGGGTCAAGTACAGGTCAAGTTCTTAAATGAGCCCTGTAAGGGACCAACAAAAATGTTTTAAAAAGCCAATGAGATAGTCGGTTTAAGGGTAAGCACACGTTCTGAATTCATATTTGGCAGAAAGCTTCGATCAGGCAGGAAGCTTCGATCATTTTCGTCGGAAGTAGATATGACGTATAGGGGTAAACACACATGCTGAATCCATACCTGAACTTGTTTTTTTCAGATGACTAGCCATTGGCATTATCTGTTTCTAAATTTTGATAGTAACAAACAATTTACCCTTGGTCTTGTTAACCAAGGCTTCCGGTTCAGGCTCAGGTTCTTTAATTTTAAAAATACTTCATAACAGTATATGCGGATCACTGGGGGCCGGCAGGAATACGAGCTCGTTAGCTCGGCCCCATTTTAAACACTGAATATATGCAGGTAATATAAATGATAGAAAGATCGATAGATATCGCTTTTATTCTTCTCGAACTATCATGGTAAGAACCAAATTTGTCGAAATCGTCAATATATACAAATGTAAACACGAATAAAGATTGAAAATTTTCACGAGAGACGGTACAAACGGCTTTTGGTCACGTTTTACCTATTGGAGCTTTGGGATCGCGCCACCGAGGCCGCTGTTGCAGGTCGTTCGCGAGCAGTCTCACATGGTGGCGGAAGTATATAACCTCTGGATAGGGTGTTCAAGCATTTTCTTACCAGAAGCTATGCACATTTTCAACCTACGGGACTCAGGGACTCGAGTTTAAATTTCGTTCCTCTGTAATACGCACACAAAAGAAAGAAAGACTCATTCCATTCCGTATACTTACAGACGCCATACCAAAGTCTCAACACGATAAGAAAAAAAAATATAACACCAGGTTGTGGCCAAAACTGAAGGAACGCTAACTTTTTACTGAAACAAAATTAATAATTAAGGGTTGGGGATCGACGGGGATAACATAAAGTTGAACGTATCATATTTTAATATTGGTATAATCATAATCATCAGGCGCGTTCAGTTTTCATATATTTGTATCCAGCGGCCGTGTCAGAGAGAGGGAAGGTGGATAGAGTCAACAAGCGCTAACAAGAAAATCGCTAATATCTCCAGGAAAGTAATGGTATGTTTGAAAACGATATCTCTGAGCCATTAAATCTTGAAAAGATCATTTCTAGTAAAAGTTGTGCTTTAAAGATATATTAAAAAAAGTGAAAGAAAAAAAAAGCGAGAGTTCAGGCCTAATTTTAGTCACTTGCACGCGATTTGCTGTGCTAGCGTAAAGACAATGAGATTCAGAACAGAAACAAGAGCAAGAGAATGAAGAGTAAAATTAAATCACGAAACCCAAGAATCTCCTAGTCCCCCAACTTGAAACGTTTTCAACGTAAATACACTGCGCACTGACTAGACGATGACAAATACCAGATACGTTGGATACAAAGAGTTAAGTGCGAATGATGTGGAATAAGCTTAGGGTTCAGGTCTACTATAAGGTTGTTTTGCTGAGCAAAACAGTCAGTCGGCTATTTCTTTTAAAGATAGGCTATGTTACAAAAAAGTGAAGTAAAAAAAAGGGATTTGTTCTACTGTAAGTGCACGCTGAAATCTGTTGTGTCGGCGTAAACGTTGAATTACTTTTGCTTTAAGGATTGTTATCCCCCTAACCTTCTGGCACATCGCATTTACTTCGCGTGGATTCACTCCATTATTCCGATTACACTCCATATTTGCTACTTAGTTCTTGACCACACTTATTCCATGATTAAATTAGCGACAGATATGTAGAGAGATGACATCTGGAGCGTCTCCCTCCGTGCAGAGTTACCGTACTTGTGACGCTAATAGGTTAGTCTTGGGAAGTCGTGATAGTAAAATGCATGTCTTAGAAAGAAGAAAATCACTTTCCTGGTCGATGTTTCACGCAGCTGCTTGCTCAGTTAAATATCGGCAAGTAACAGATAATCACAAGAACCTCTGTCTCCCTGTTAATACGACCATGCGGAGCCGAATATATTCTGATACCCTTCCCGATGCAAAGAGCGGAGAAGGAGCTACGCAGAACATTAATTTGTTACCTCTACAAACAGCTATATCGCAGTAGAACCCAGCAGAAGAATGCGAACGCCAACTGAGACGTCCTTTACAGCTGATTGGTTCTCTACCATTGTGCCGTCTAGTCTAACTCGCTGCCGACCGGGTTCTTCCCCCTGTAGGCGTCCTACGGTTTTTTATCTGGCATGCGCAGCGGCGACGAGTGAAGTATACGGGTATCAACTCAAACCTCACAGCAAGTACCTCTAGCTCCGCTCAGTTTTATCGCGGTATCCGTAGTCGCTGCTTGGGACCGAAATGGAGGTTCTATTGGATTATTTGTTCTTTGATATTAGACATGAGGAGCGTGTTCCACCCTTCTATCATTAGTTACGATTTTCGTTCTATCCTCGTAAAAAGTTACTACGCTGACTGTTCCGACCTTCTCGAAGTAGCAAGTAATAGTTACTACTCGCTTACTATGCTCGGGAGTGTAGTAAGCTTGGTAACTACGAATCTTTGTAATGTGATTGGCCCAAGTACACCGTGGCATGATATTTTGACGAAAAAGAAAAATGTGTTCCAGCCTTGACGCCAAGAAGCCAAGATTCGTGACGTCATGCGTAGTAACTACGGTAAGTGGGGAGGAACACGCTCGAGATTTGTGTATGTAGAGATATAAAGATATATTGCCAACCATGCCCCATGGCAATGGCAAAAGTTAAACTGATAAACAAAACGCACGGAAAACTGAGAAAAGCTCCAAAGTCTCCTCATCATCTTTATCTGTGCTAACATCATATTATTTTCTTGTTGTTCTTTATATATGGAACTGTTGTCGCGTCTGACGCGGATAGGGTTGTCACAAGGGATTTTCTTAAGAGATGAAATATTTCTTCTGTAGAGAGGTGTTAATTCTTTTTGAGGTTCTGAACTGTTGAACTGCAACTGCATGTTGGCAGTTCCGGGATTCTTCTGTTGATTTTCTTCTTTTCTTATGAATAAAATTTCAATCAAAGTCCGAGACCATAAGCGTGAGTGTCTCACCTCTTTGCACACCAGCTGGGGGAGGTTTGGTGACGCCGGGATACATTCCTTCCATGCGCATTATGGATCGTCATCGAATGACGATTCATATGCAAGTGTTACCCATTTCAAAATTTCCTCGTCTCCACCGAAAATCATTGATAACTGTGCCCGACCTTTCTACCCTTTCTCCTGGCCGAAATTAAAAAAATGTGTTTTCTTATGTATTTTTGTATTGTTTTCATTCAGTTCAGTTCAGTTCAGTTTATATCTTACGAGCAAAATACATTTAACTATGATGCCAGTACCCGCCCCAAGAAAGGTACAAAAAGCACTTGTAATTGGGCGGGTACATAAAACTCATTTCCTAACTAATAATTAACTAAACACAAAACATAACAGAAAAGAGTACTAAAATAAGAAATAATAACCAATCTCCCATCAACTCATTTAATAATAATAATGAGAAAAAAGAAAATAATAAAAAAAATAGGAAAAATAGAAAAAAAACTATGAACCTTGGCCTAACCAAAACTTTTCAATTTATTTTTAAATAGCCCCAGGTGCTCAGCCGCCCGAATGCTCTCCGGAACAGAGTTCCACACATTAGGCCCTGAAAATCTAGTAGGGAAGCCGGCCCTGGTTCCACTTCTATGCGGGACGACGAAGTCACTAGCATGACGCGTTTCTTAATGATGCAAAGATCTATTGTCACTAAAATAATCACGAAAAACCTCTGGACTTACATCATTCCAACATTGATAAGCGAAAATTCCGACTTGGTACTCCCGTAACTGTCCTACATTCAGCACTTGCAACTTTTTGAAGCAAGCTGCACTGTTGTGTACACCTTCAACATATCCACCAATAAGACGCGTCGCTTTATTTTGAAGAATCTGAACACGTCTGAAGTTCAAATAAAAATTGCTTGCCCATCACATGCAACCATACTAAATATATGGGTGAATCAAAGCGTGGCATAAAAGCAATAACACTCTCGGAGGTAAAACGTTTTTGAAACGTCGAATTGCACACTGGCCACGGGCAACCTTTGTTGCAACAACATCACTGTGGCGTTTCCACGAAAGATTACAATCAATGTAAAAACCTAAATAACGGATTTCCTGAACCTGAACCACAGGCTTATTATCAAACAGAAATCTACCATTAATATCTCTGGGCTTACCAACTCTAGAATATAAAATAAAATTAGCCTTAGCAACGTTTACTGATAACAAACTCAATCTAGTAAATGCGGAAAAATTTCTCAGGACGCCATTCACTTTCAAGACAAGACTATCCAAACAACGACTAGAAAACATAACTGCAGTGTCATCAGCGAATGACGTTAAGCAATAATCCGGAAGATAAAACCTCATGCTATCTACATAAACCAGATAAAGAAGTGGACCAAGGACCGACCCCTGTGGCACACCACATGACACTTGATAAGGGGAAGAAAAAACATCATCAGTCGTTAATAGACCTCCCGCACAAATAACTTTCAAACCACTTCAGACTCACTCCTTTAATACCCAAGCATTCCAATCCCTGCAATAAAATTCTAAAATCTACCGTATCAAACGCTTTCCTAAAATCAAAAAACACTGTTAGGGGGATCTCACCTTTTTCAAAACAATTATTTACAAAATCAACAAGGTGAATGGCAGCATTACTAGTTGAATGACCTTTTCTAAACCCGAATTGAGTGTCACTGAGTAGGCTATGTTTCGTGAGATGGTCATATAGGCGACGATGAATCACTTTTTCCAAAATTTTTGAAAATAGAGGCAGTATCGAGATCGGTCTCCAATTATCTGACCTGGCTCCCCCTTTATAAAGTGGGATAACTTTAGCTTGCTTCAGCGCTTCTGGAAAGGTCCCTGTTTCCAGAGACAGGTTGATAATATGAAGGATACATGGTAGTATATACGTCGTCACAGCTTTAAAAGTTCTAAGATTCACGCCTCTAGCCCAGCAGAATTCGATTTTATGTTTTTCACTATCTTAACCACTTCATCATTTGTACACTTTTCAAACTGGAACTCAACACTGTCTCCACGAGAGTCCTCGAATTCCTCACTGAGAACATTTTCCCTGTCACACCTTACACTCTCTTGAACCGACAAGCCAATTTGAGAATAAAACTGGCCAAAATGATTCGCGACTACATTTTTATCACTCACAGAACTTCCGTTTATATCAATGCATGGCGACTGGCTACTTTTCTGATTTCCCATGAATTCATTAATAACTTGCCATGTGGCTCTTGTATCTCCCTTATTATCAGAAAACTTTTCCTCGAAATACTTCTTCTTTGCTTGCCTTCTCATACTGTTCACCTTATTTCTCACTCACTTGAACTCCGCAAAATCTGCGTCATAGATAGATAGATACTTTAATTTAGCCGTTAGGCCATACACAAAATCATACATTTTTTTTAAACACTTCGAGAGAGCGATTATATAAACTACTATTGCTGCTATTGCTGCTATTGCTCATATAACATATTTCTATTGTTTATCATGTCTATTATTTCCTCCGTAATCTACGGCTTGCGGGGATCGTCCTTCTTTTGCTTTGCCAGTCGCAAGGGACATGTTTTTTCATAAATCGGTTGAAAAATGGACATGAACTGGTCATAAGCTAGAGAAGAATCATTATTTCTTTTATTTTCTATACGCCACTTTCCAAAGCAGCGTGTTAAAAATAAAGTACTTATTTACTTACTGAATAATCAGCAATATCTTCTCTGATAAACCCGATAAAAATGCGTTACTTCATTTGACCGTTATCCAGAGATAGTCGATTTCATTAGACGAACTTAATTCTTTCGGATTTGTGGTACCTTTATGTGGTTGTCCCTCTATGCTTGAGTTTTTACCATCTACAGATGTAAGCAATTGCCGAAAATTAAAATAAAAATATCCGATTCCTTGCAAGACATATCTTAACATCATTTTCTTACTTTGTGCAGGCGTAACTTTTGCGAGCTTCACACATTTCGCACTGGCAATGCAGGCCTTTGTTGAAATTCAATTTCTCCGGGTCTGGATGAATTTTGGGTTGTCGTGCAAGCAGCGCACACTATTAACGCCATAACTAGTGCTCCGGGTGAAAAATACAAAATCCCTTAGACGAGTCAAAATGTGTCAGTGTATTCAAATATCAGATGTAAAAATATGCTGTCTTTTCAGTTAAACTTTAAGCAAAAGCTGTAGATTGTGTTAGGTTTTGACACGGATCTTAAAGAGACTGGAAAAAGTTTCTTAATACTCAATTAATACCGAGACCCTTACGAATGTTACTTCGGCAGAAAAGGTTGAAGTCTAGTTTAAAAAGGTTAACGTCAAGAGTTTGCGTAAATCCGGAGATGAATTTGTTTGGATTGGAAACGCTACGTCAAAAATTTCGTTCCGCTTCTGCTAATCCAGTGGACCCCTTCAAGCTGCCAGTAAGTGCAAAATTGCTGAATTTTCTTTTTTCTTTAAACTTTTCAATAACACTATCATCGAAAGCAACTTTTCAAAAATCCCGAGTCTCTCCTGCACTGTTAGAAGTTTCATCACAGATAACAAGAGGATGCGCGGTTTTAAAAGATAATGCGTAACAGATAACACTCCGGATGCTATCTGTTGTGTTTCAAAATGTTATGCATCATGAGCGTTACCATCAGGAAGAACCGAAAAACCGCCAAAAAGTATCTGCCGAGTTTTCCGACGTCATGACGATAAGAAATAAAGTCAGTAGATGCTATTTGGCTCTTCCTAACAAAGCTTGTTATGCATAACATTTCATGCATAACGTTTTCAAACACAACATATAACATCCGAAGTGTTATCTGTTACGTACTATCTGTTGAAACCGCGCATCCTCATGTTATCAGTTATGAAACTTCTGACAGTGTGGACATAATAACAAATTTCCTAATCGAGCATTTCCATTTAATTCGGTTTCCTATTCTTACCATTTGATCCGTTGTCGCGAGGAGGCAGGTGCCTGTTCTGTCTACTTGGTAATTCAGCACTGCTTTGATGGTAATTTCCTACGGTTTTCCCGATTCGCTACGCTTGCTGAAAAGTGATTCCGGAATTCCGCGAGCACATTAATTCTCTATTCCAGAAATTATTCTGGTTTGTGGCATAGATTCAGTGTTTATTTCTCTTTGTGATCTTTGCCACTTACAGTAAAAATCTCCACCCTATTTCTAGTTTTAGACTTGTTATCCCTCTCTACTGCTTATTTATGGAGGGGGGGGGGGGGGGGGTAGTACAATAATATAAGTAAAAATCGGGAAAAGTCGGGAAACTTCAAGTTTCCTTCGGTGTTCGCGATTTGCTACACTTGCTGGATCTTCCCGGTTGCTGGTAAAAGTTCAACATTTTGTATCGTTTCATGAGCTATGGCAAACAAACAAAAAATCTCCACCCTATTTCTTGTTTATTGACTTGTTATCCCTATCCGCTGCTTATTTATTGGGGGGGGGGGTAGTACAATAGTTTCCTGTGTCGATACGCTCAGACAATTATTAACTAAGTAAATGTAGGAGTTGGCGTTCACGGTAAAAGTCGGGAAACTTCAAGTTTCCTTCGATGTTCGCGATTCGCTACGCTTGCGGGATCTTTCCGGTTGCTGGTAAAAGTTCAATATTTTATATCGTTTTATGACCTATGGCAAACGTACAAAAAATCTCCACCCTATTTCGTGTTTATTGACTTGTTATTCCAGTCCACTGCCTATTTCTTGGGGGGGGGGGGAGTGCAGTCGTGTCCTCGTTATTATAGCCGTAAAGGAGACACTCAAACAATCAGTCGGTCGGTAATTGTTGGAGGGTGACCCTTGGGATGGAATGGGGAAGCACCCATTCTTTGATGTTAATTTCCAGTGATCTGTCCGATCCTCTTGCTGGAGATTGATTTCAGAATATTGTGAAAACCTTTCTCTCAGGTATTTCTGACGCAGAAGCTTACGTATTCCCAACTTCCTGGTGGCATGTAGGTTCAGTATTTTGGTGGGTCAGCTATCTTTGTAAGACGTAAGACTAAATGTACTTCTAGTAAAAATCTCCACCCTACTCCTTTCCCCAGTCCGCTACTTATTTGTTGGGAAAGGGGTACGACATCTCCTGGATATTATGGTCATAAAGGACAAATTCAAAGTATATACACTGTAAAAAAAAAATCTTGCAGTATTTGCTACTGGGATTAGTCTTGTCTTTAATGAGATAAGATTATCTCTAATTCGGATTAAGCTTATCCCAGTAGAGATAAGATTAATCCCAGTAGCAAATACTGCAGTTAACTTTAATCCTTACTCGGAGAAACTTTTTACAGTGTACTGTGTCCAGTACAACTTTTGTCTTTCTTCTGATTTGCAGGCTGCACTAATCCCTGCCGCTCGCCGTCGTGACTCATAGTTGTTATGATGAGGTCGGATTGACAGGTCAGGGTAATTCATTCCGGTTTGTTTTAGCGGCGGACCGGCAAGGGATCTGGCTACATCACATGTTGATCGCTGGCCCTGGGGCCTCTGTGTAAATAAGCTCTCTTCGCGGCTTTGTTTTCATCGAAATGTTTTTGTGACTTCTCTTGGGCAACTAATGCACATAAATCAAACATAATCATCACATCGATAATTGTGGGAGGGTAACCTTCGGGATGACGTGGAGAATATAGTATCCTGTAATGTGAATTTTCTGCAGTTTTCGCGATGTTTTGCTCTTGCTAGGAAGGGATATCGCGAACACCTTTTCTTCGAGAAATGTAAACGTTTTCCCGAATTTCTGGTGTAGATTCGGTATTCTACTGGGGCCAGCTATCTTTTTAAAACCTCTATACCTCTAGCAAAAACCCCCAGCCTTTATCATTGCTTTTTATCCCATTTCGCTGCTTATTAGTGTAGAGGGGTACATTCAAACAAGCATTTGGCCCGGAATTCTTGGAGAGCGACCTTTAGGATTGTGCTCTAAGCTTGCTAGAAAGTGATCCTGGAAACCCTTGGGCACCTGTTTTCCAGAAATTATACTCCTCTTCGTGGAACCCTTATACAGTTTCATGATTTGTACGCGCCAGCCATCTCTTGACCACTACCAATTACCATTGCTTGTAACATCAGTAAAGTCTTCGAGTATATATTATTACCTTATTTAAGTTATAATTCTAATTTTGGGAATAATCAATTTGGGTTCCAGTCGGGTGTTAGTTGTCAACATGCCCACAGGGTTTTGGCGGCGGTTATTAAACAAGCTACAGCAGAAGGCTCGTCCCTTTACCTTTGCACTCTTGACCTTTCAAAAGCGTTTGACAGCGTTGTACACAGTCAAGCTCTCTACTCTTTGCTATCCCTCGGTGTTAACATTTCTGTAATTTTACTTTTGCGTTCTTGGTATGAGAGCTCTTTCCTTCGAATCAAACACAGTAACTCACCCTCTGTTCGGATTCGGCGGGGAGTTCGACAAGGGGGGGTTCTTTCTCCTTGTATTTTCAAGATCCGTCTATCGAATATTTTGTCAAAAATTCACTCAACATATTCTATTGGTCATTCTGACGTTTCTTATCTTGCTTATGCAGACGACTTGCTTCTGATTAGCAATAGTCGTACAAGCCTTTCTTCGATGGTTTCAAAATTTTCTAGTCTTTTCTCAGATGTTGGACTGTCTCTCAATGTGGAAAAATGTGAATTCATGGTTTTTAACGATTGTTGTTCTTCTCAGTCGTCCCTTGTGTGTACAATTTTGCTATCCCCCTTGCTACTTCTTTCAGGTGGCTGGGCATCACTGTCTCTAATTCTCTACCGTCTCTACGACAACAAGCTGTCCTTGATGTAAAGAAAAAAATCAATTTGGTTATTCGAAAATTGTCGCTAACCGTGGGCGGTATAATAGACGAGCTCTTGGTCGGCTGTATTCAACTTTTTGCGACCATTCTATATTCTATGTTTCTGGACTTTATCCACTTCTTAAAAACAAAGACCTTCTTTCTCTCCGAAAAAGTTATTTTCGTTACTGTAAATTCCTTCTTTACCTCCCCCCTTGGCATCGGAATAGATATTTAGATATTCCAGATATTTCGGAGAAATTACTAATGCTACACATGAAGCTGTCGGGCTCAGCCTACTCTCGGTTTTCACCACACCACCCCCTTAACCCCCTGTTTATGTGCTAGTGTTTTTGTATGTATAGTTATTTAAGTATTTTCTTCCTTTCTTTATCTTTATTGTACTGCACTTGTTTTTCCTCTGGAATTTGTGGGTAAGAAATAAATTATTATTATTTATGACCCACCTCCCTACCTGCACCCTACCTTGTTTTAATTTATTAAGAGAAAAATCGTTAAAGGAGCTGTCGTATTTGTAAAACTCATCCACTCCCTCCCCGAAGTACTCAATCCATTCTTATTTCCGAGTTTCTGCATTTCACAGGGGGGAAGAAGGAAGGGAAGGGCACGGAGTAGGTGGGACAAGTACTTAAAAGCGGAACGCATACTAAAAGAGGGAACGGAACAAGAGGAACGATGCATCTCAGCTACTAGAAGGAGAAAAAATGATGACGACCCTGGGCATGGCCCTGTTCTAGGAGTCCATCGGTCAAGCCTGCGCGAAAAAAAACAAGGGGAAAGGAAGGGCTTGCAAACTTGAAATAATAAGTCTTCCACTCGCGTGCCGAACGGGTTGACTAACAGAAGAAACGGAACTCCTAGAACAGGGCTCCTGCCCCTGGTGACCCGCGGCATGCTCTAGAACACGTGAGAAAGCGACCGACTGAAAGAAGGAAGGGGACGGTGCGTCGTTCCTCTTTTTAGTAGCTCGCCTCCTGGCGAAGCGTTCCCCTTTCTAGTTTGCCGTTTCCTTCTTTGGTACACGTTCGTCTTTTTTAGCATAATTTCCGACGCACCATGCCCTTCTGTTCCTTTCCCCCAAACAAACCAGGCTCAAGTTAGAAAAATCGCAGGTTCTTTATTCTAGATGGAAAGTGGAGATGATCCTTGTCATGAAAGGCCGAATATCGATGAAATAAATCTTAGTAGGCATCCGCTCGTTGACATCAAATATTTTATTCCTCTTCTAGCTCTTAGCTATTTGGATTAAACTTGATTGATTGATTGATTGAAAATATGGTATCAGTTCATTGCAGGCTAGGCGATTGGTGGTATCACTTAATTGCAGGCTAGGCGATTGGTCGTGTGCGATTTGTCAAAGTTGAAGTATGTAAAATTTGCTATGGTGTGTTGATTTTTATATTTCTCGTTTCTTTTTCTTGTTGCTTCTACTTTTTCTGTTCCACTTTCTAATTTTCAAGTCGACATTGAATGTTTTACCTTTTAAATTCAATATGAATTCAAATGCTCTGTTTGACTAATATATTGGTATTGACATAAAGATTGGCAATGTGTATTGGCAGTTATATGTTATAACTACGATAGACAAGCTCCTTTCTGTCCTTTCTCGGCAGGTATGATTTGTTTTTATAGATCGTTGATGTATCTTTTTTTTTTTTTAGAAACTTATCCCACAATGGGTTGGATGAAGAAAAGATTGAAGGAGCCCTCTCAAGCCAGACTCTGGAAGTAATGTAAGAATTCACTTGTACTATATACTGGGTTATAGGGTTTATATTAGGTCAGTAGATCAATAGGCAACGTTTCATATTGTCAACTGTTTCAGCTTTTTCGTTATTTAAGTTACCAAAATAACTAGAATAATTTTTTTTATTTCTGCACCGTAAACCAGTCTACAGTAAAATTTACAGCGTCGAATAGAGTTGAGTTAAAATGTATTTCCTATAGTCGAAAACACAATGTGGTATGTCCGAAATCGAACTAGGACTACGAACACTTCTAGAACTAGAAGCTACGTCATTCCATATTATAGCCACTTGCGCAATTCGTTTATTCTCAGTAATTTTTCTTACTAAAAGTCAAAGTCAGTCACATTTTTCTTTCTCTCTCTTTTTGGTGTTCTACCCTCCGTTACTGACATCCAGCGCAAACAAGACCAAAGGTTTCGATGGAATCCAAGAAATTTGATACAGACAATTGGGTCTTGTCTTCGCCAGACTCCTAGCATATTTACTATTAAAATTTAGAAACAGATTAAGGCCAAATAGCTAATCATCTGAGAAAACCAACTTCAGATATGGATTCAGCATATGTAAGTCATGTCTGTTTTGATGAAACTGATAGAAACTTCCTGCCTTACTTCTGCCAAATTTCCGGTTTCGGACGAATTCCGGGCAAACTGCTTGTCCGGCAAAAAAAATGAAGCTCAAAAACGAATTCAGCGTATCTCCTTACCCCTATATATAACATCTAATCAACTTCAAATAAAACTTTAACTTATCACAAATTTTCCGGTTTCATCCGGACTCCCGGCGAACTACATGTCCGGTTAAAAAATGATTCAGCATATCTTCTTACCCTTAAATCGGACATCTAATCAACTTCAAAGAAAACTTTTGCTTTTGACAAACTTCTCGGTTTTGGCCGTATTCCGGACGAACTACTTGTCCGGGTAGAAAATGATTTTCACATAAGTTTTCAGCGTGTTTTCTTACTCGCAAATCGAACATCTAATCAACTTCAACTTTTAACAAATTTTCCGGTTTGGGCCGGCTTCCGGGTGAACTACTTGTCCGGCGAGGAAATAGTTTTCTCGATCGTGCTCAGCATGTCTTCTTACCCCTTCATCGACCATTTCATTAGCTGTTTGAAAGTATTTTGTTCGCCCCTTAATTTGAACCGTCGCCCCTAAATGTAGGGCTACAGAGCCGATCTACGAACTCGACTTTTCCCTTGACACAAAGAGTCCTCGCACCAAGTTTCATCAAAATATCTCAGTCCCTTCGAGAGTTATCGTGCTGACAGACGGACGGACAACTTTTGCGATGTCGTAGGTATCCCTGCACTTAAGTTTTGGGATGCCAACAAAGGTATTACGACGACTGGATTTGTATGTGAAGAAGCACTCTCAACCTGATTTTATGGTGAGGGGTGTAGTAGGCCGGACATGGATGGTAAATGTCCTTAGATACAGTCATCGGAGTCAGGACAGCCTAGGGCGTCGGGTGGCATACTATACTTGCAGACTTCACGGGTTTATTGTGGATTCCCCGGTCGATTACACTAAGGTTTGCATACCGAAACACAATAGGTTATAAACCACCCATCATACACTAGGCCTTGCAGGCCAGCCCACTCTAAGGAGCTCTAACTAAGACTCATAATAATGACCTATGACCTATGGGTAAAATAAACAAAAGGTTTTATTCTCTGGTATAAATGTACTTACAAAGATAAAAACAACCTTTATGTAAAAAGGGTTGTTCCCCGGTCGAGGCCCGGAAAGGAAGTATGAATAAGGAGATGACTCATGCTCGCCCGATGAGTCATGAACATGAGGTAATAAATAATACAAGAGCCGCGACAGTATAAAGGATTAAACAAACCGAATGGAAAGGGAGTAACGCTGCCTAACGGCGGCATAAGTTAGCAGTGAGGGGTGCAGACGGCACCGCCGTAACAAAGGGCAGTAGTCGGGAGCGAGGAAAAACGGGAAATGAAAGGGAAGGCATGGCACAGGGGAAAGACTAACGGAAAAAGGTAGCTACAACGGAAAAGGCATACTAAAATCTAAATTAAAAAGAAGAGAGATGCACCACTCCTTTCCTCTTTCTAGGCTCCTGTGGGGCAGGCACCCTGTAAGTTTGTGTCTTCACAATGAAAAAATACCTTTGGTCAAACGATGATTTTCATGTTCGACAAGGGTAGACGACCATGCAAAAATACATCTGGCCGAAGTACACTTCTGGGCACTGGCACTGTCAAAGTAGCTCTCACAGTCTCACCACAGCAACTAAAGAGAAAACGGTTTAACTGGCATGTCTGAATAAGAAAATGAGTGAATGAATGAATGTATTTATTAGGCATCAATTAAAAAACAGACGGAGCACAACAAAAGACAAGGCAAAAAAGAAGAAACGGAAAACATTAATTCCTGTGACAACAACAAAAAAGAACGATCACAACAACCAATAGCATATACCAACTACTGTTGCAGAATCATAGCCCAGAACAAACGGCTAAGAAAAACAGCCCACATCAACCAAGCAACTTGTCCATTCGCGGGCTTCCGAATCGTACCACTCGAGGATCCCACAGTCCGAATTCTAGTTTGGACTGCAGGTTAGATAGTATCATTAAGACATTACGAGTGATAGAATCAGGGTTGCCTCATCGAACAAATTTAGAGAGTGACTTTTGATCAAAAACAGACAGTGGATTGGGAGTGAAATTTATTTTCATGAAAAACGTGTGAAATGTTCACTTTGGTTATTTTGCGGAAAAACGATTAAAGATTCTTCCTTAAATATCTGATTTTGTGAACTTCTTCTTTGAAAATTGGTTGGAGTTAAAGCTGGTGTTGTGATTTCATTCTGGACACGGCTGCTGTTTTTGCTGTTCGATTGGGTCGTCGAAAGGGTAGAGATTCTTCTGCATTTTGGTCTTGGAGTCATCTGTCTCTTCTTCTCCTTTCCAGCTAAGATGGATATTTGTCGGCGGCATGTATGGACGATTTGATTCCTTCACCCCAAGCTGACTGCGAATCATGTTTGACGGTGCAAAACGGATAAGTCAGCTACATTTTATTAGAGCTACATTTCGGCCCTTCTTGGCAAGGGTCCTCTTCAGGCTCTAGCCGCTCAAGCTGGAAAATGAACTTATTCAAGGAAAAGAGTGACAAAAACAAATTAATGACAATTCACACTGTCGTGCGATATGTGGCAACCCTGGATAGCATCCTTTTGATGTAACTCCTTCAAGTATAGTCTAGTATCCATACCACAGAACGTTAACATCCTCCCTCGTCACCCCGGGAGCGGGAGTTTAGCATGTCTTTCACGGCAACAGTTTCGACTGTCTATAATTGTTTTGCGAAAGTGTAGGAAGAGATTCTTGGGATACATAACTTACAGACTGGCTTGACGACGAGTTAGACGAATTAGAAGTGAGTAGTAAACAGTTGTGTAAAATATCAACAATCATTGTAACTTAGGAAAATCTATTGGCTTTGGTGTTAGACAAAAGTCGCGCCCAGGAGAATTGTCACAGAGATCTATATTTGCAGATCATATTGTTGAGAGCTTGGTCACACCTGCTTTTTTTCAGTGCAGAATTAGGCGCCGAAGTGGTCCTAGTCTCCAAATATCAAATTTCATTGCTATCCGATCACCCGTTCAAGAGTTATGAATACCTCAAGATTTCCGGATCTCACTCCCCCAACGATGCTCGGATTGGGGAAGTGAATATTTTCAATTTATATTTGATGGTGCAAACGGATACGTCAGCTGAATTTTATTGGAGCTATATTTCGGCCCTTCTTGGCAAGGGTCCTCTTCAGGCTCAAAACCGCTCAAGTTGGAAAAAGAACTTGTGGGAAACACAAGTGAAGGGCCGAAATATAGCTCCAATACAATTCAGCTGACGTATCCGTTTTGCACCATCAAATATGATTCGCAGTCAGCTTGGACTGAAGGAATATTTATTTCCAATTTAATCATTTTGGGTCCCCGATATGCCTGCCAAGTTTCATCGTCCTAGCTTATGTGGAAGTGCCCGAACTAGCAAAACCCGGACCGACCGACCGACGGACGGACAGAAATTGGGATGGCTATATGGCACTTGGCCGGAGGGCCAGTGCCATAAATCAACACCTTGAATCTTCTCCTGTCCTTATGTCTGAAAGAGTTGTCGGCGGACCTTGAAGCTTTCGGCGAAGTTTGCGTTGCGTGACTAGCAAAAGTCAGCTCGACCGAAAAAGGGCTAAAAGATGTAGGCAAAAAACGAAATAATGGCGAAAGACGGTGATCCAGAACCTTGTAACTCCAAAAGGGAGTTAGGGATAATATAAAAGGCAGAATAAGTAAGATGGGGCCTTTAAGAATGGCCGTAAGTTACTTCGCAACCGCCATTCACACATTCCGGCGATAAAAAAAATTTCCGCTACTCTACAAGTCTAAGTTAAACAATAAAAAAGAGTCTTGGCTAGCAGGGGGCGTCATATATGGGGGGGGGGGGGGGGACGCCCCCCAACGTTGTTGGCCGTTGGCTGTTTTTGCAGAAAACAAATAACACGCCGCTTTTTTTCATAAAAACAGTTTGATTTTTTCGTAAAAACAATTGAGTTTTTCATGAAATCAGCGGTTTTTCTGAAAATCAGCCGATTTTTCACCAAAACAGTAGATTTTTTTCTTAAAAATAGTCGAGTTTTCTGAAAATTAGTCGGTTGTTCGTAAAAACTGTTGTTTTTTCTGCAAAAACAGTCCCCCCCCCCAAACATTTTGGTTAGTAAAGCCTGTGTTGGCCAGAATAGCAAAAATGCGGAGCCGAAAATTGCAGTTCGCTATCTTGTTTGTTATCACAGCTGGGTGCGTGTGTAAATTATGAGGACAATGCATCATTCATCAGAAGTAGCGATGTCAAGTCAGATAAATGCAAGTTTGCCAAAATTTCCCCTGTGGTTGCGTTTATAAATACGCTAGGTCCATTGTTTCTTCAGACCAACAGACACTTTTTTTCTATCCGCAAAATTGGTAAGATAAAAAAAACACAGGAATATGCAAATAATTACAACATTAGGTAGCCTACGCATTTTCATTTATATATGTCAACAATAAACCTCATAGAAACACTATAATCCTAAATATTTCATAATGATGACAACTAATTCAGCTTAACGGTGCCAAATTAATTTTTAGGACCCGTCGTACCTGTAATGCCAGTGCAGCTTACATCCGCAAATTCATTCATTAATTCGTGAATCCGGAGACTACGTATGTTAAGTTTCGAACCCGCCAACGACACCTCACTAATCTTTGCACTTGTCACCAGTTTCCATGCGCATTATGCTCCCGACGAGTGGTCGGGTATCATGCAGCTGATGCATAAAACCATTTTTCTGAATTTTTCCCTAGAAGTCAATGGGTCAGGGAAAAGGCTTAAAACATGGATAATTTGATAAAAGCAGAGCTTAGTTTTACAGTATTCAGATAGTTTCAAATTTTGGAACATAATAGTAAATAGTGCGAGGTGTGCTTTAAAGAACCGAGCCGGTTTTTAACACACAAAGCGTAGAAGACGAAAATAGCCTACTGGAGTACAAAAGAAAATATATAAACACATGACACATAAAGTGGCGGGTTATAAATATATTACTTACTTACTTACGTACTTACGAACAAAACGTCGTACCTACGAATAAGCCCATGAGAGGGCGACAAACGCGCATACGCCGTTTCGGACAGTTTTCATTGAACAGATAATTTCTGCGTAATATCTGGCAGCGACTACTTACTAATTATTTTAGAAGTTCTTTGCCAAGAAGAGAGAAAAGAAAGAAAAAAGGGTTTAACGTCCGTTTGCCAAGCAAAGTTCTTTATTTCTTTGGGATCGTGCAACGACCTTTATTATCAAGCATTTCACCAAATTTTTTCGAGCATGAGCACAAATTGGAAATTTCAAGAAAAGTAACAAGACCAAAGGCTGCGATGGGATCCCAAAAATGTCATATTTTTGGACCTTGTAGATTCCCGATTCTTCGCCATACCCCTTCAACATTTTGCTATTTATCCATTTATCCATCGCTTGTACATGTAAAAAAAAAAATCTTACCGTTTTGGAGTTTGTGGCAACTTACGGACAAACAGCAAATCAGATGAGAAAACCAAGTTCAGATATGGATTCAGCAAGGACGTTTATATACTCCAGTATCTCATCTCTAATCGACTTCAGAAAGGTCCTTTACTTTGCCCAAATTCTTAGTATTTTAGCAGCATTCCCGGCGAACTGCATGCTGAGCAAAAGAGCTAGTGAAGAGGAGAACCTATCGATCCATATTTCCGGGTTTTGGCACATTTTGCCAGCATGTGCCATACGTTAGACCCTTACCGTCTTCTAGTAAAAAGATGAAATAGGAGGACTAGGAACAAAAAAAAAACACGACAAAACTAAAGTGTTGCTCTGGCAACAATTACTGTCGTTTTTTTCGGGGAGGGGGATGGTTTTTGAATATAATAATTATAACAATAAAAAGCAACTGAAAAGGCTTTCGCCTGTAAATGACTGCGAGAAATTTGGAGGAATCTCATAGATCACAGTTAAAAATCATATCTGTAATGCAGTTGAAACTATTAAAGTGTTTTATTCATGTGGGCCGAGAAGGTGGGAGAAACCATCATTATTCGATGGGTCGGATTTTTAAGAACACACTGTTACCTTAGTTTTCTTCAAAATCCTCACGGTAGCCAACGTTATCCACAAATTACTTGAACACAGTTCACTCTTGTCGCCATTGATCATTAACTAATCATTATTCTCCCGTCGGAGGTCAGAAGAGATAATAAACCTTCGAGAAGATCGAGTGGCGTGTAATATGATTAAAATAACTAAGTATATCACCATGTGAACGTTTAGATATGTCGGTAGAGTAAATCATCGGCCAGTTTGACCTTTTTTGGTCTCGAAGATGAATATTATTTAATTCAGTTTCAGTATGTTCAGGACATCACTATAACGAATTTAGTATGATTTAAGGCGTTTATTTATTTTGTTATGTAGTTTACATCCTTTCTTCTTTGGACAAAATACTAAAAGAGATCGATAAAGCTAATAAATAGTTTGATCTTTCAACACATTTTCCATATACCTGCTAAAAAAAAGCATTTTGTTAGATCCATAGTCAAACCGTGATCCCAGCCTCCCATGTTGGGCGCTTCCGACACGCGCCACTAGATGACCCAGGAGTCGGATCGAGTCGTGGCTTCATCTTGGGTGGAGGGGGGGGGGGGGGTCTAGACGTTGCAAGTGCTAGAATGCTTACGATCAACTCCTCTAAAGTAAAGTCATTGCTTTGCAGTTTGCTTTTTGAAACCTATTTAGCGGCCTAAAAATATCACGAAGGAGGAAGATTATGATATATAGGGGGCATGCACCCCTCCAAACGGCACCCCTGTTGTTCATATCAGTTGAAATCGGGTATCCTTGTGCAAACATCAAACTTCTGCCAGTGTAGCTTTCGACCCTTCCGGTAATGTAACACTAATTCTGACATTTTTAACATCTAGACGGTAAAAACTTCATAAGCTACAGATTAACATCTCACACCGCAAATCGTGACGGGTTTAGGCCCCTCCTAAATGCTTTAGATAGAACTTGATTTGCAAAGTAGAGTCATTTCCTCATTTGGCTACCATTAATCACTTTTCTTTTTTTTAAAGCGATTAATCACTTTTTGTTGGCTTGTGAACTCTGCTCACGATTTTAATTTCTGTTTCAGAGACTTGGACGGGAATGCGCTTCAGGATGTGCCGATAATTGACTCGATGCCTCACCTGCGAAAAATGTAAGTACCAGATTCCGGATTCTGTTATTTATTTACCTGTCTCCCTCAGAAATGAGAAGTAATCCTTAAAGTTTAATTGAAAAACTAGCTTATTTCTATATATCTTGGCTTTGAATAATCTGAATAATTAATTTGGTTAGGTTGATAATCGATAAAATAATTATTTCGATTCTGCTTAAGGGTTTGTGATTTCTTCACTTTAGACTCTAATAGTGACGTTCGGAATAGACATTGCTGGCCCGACAAGACAAAAATTCATCCCCGAGGCGGAAAATTAAATTTTCAACAAAAGACTGCTGCGAATCATTTTTGACAAATATGTAAGGACACTTCTAAAAAAAGCCCGCTATTGCGTGTGACCCCAAAAACATTCATTGCTCGGAAATCGTTTACCATTGTAGTTGCTAAATATTTCAAGCATAGGTACAAGCACCTAGAAGTACCACAAATCAGAAAGAAAAAGTTCATTCCATGAAAATCGATTATATGAAGAGCGGAGCAACGAAGTGACGCATTTTCGTCGGGTCTTCAAGCCAATACAAGTGAAAAAGTATCGTCTTTCAGAGCTATTTAGTTAAACCTTAAAGCAAAAATAAATACACAAGATTAAACAGCTAACTTAGCATTTTCAACGTCTTTAATCCAGATCAGAAACTTATTAAGAATAACTGGAAGATATGTGGAAACTCGGCAGAAAATGTGGAATACGATACATTGACGAAAACAATACAGTACATTTTGTACGGCATTATCTGGGTTTTCTCCCGTTTATCATTTAAGGAACACGGCGATATTATATTTCTGATATTATTTCTAAACTTTCTTCCACACTTCCGAAAAGTTCATATCTCGTGCAAGACTTCATGCTAATTAATGCTTATTAATCTTATCAAGTCTTTGGTTATGAGGTTTAGCAGACTGCTAAACCTTCCGCCTTGAAAATGTTCAAAAGAGAGCAGTGATTATCATTCTGGGATATTACAATTTTTCCCAGGACGAGGCTCGCAGTAATCTAGGCAAAAATTTACCGCAGAAATACCCTTTAAAAAATGCGGATAAAAATGGTATATTGTCTCCAGATGGGCCGTCTGTCCCCCTTACCCTCCCGTCGTCCGTGTGTCGGTTCGAGAGGAACATAGGCAATCGGTTTTGACGTATTTTGTCCATTCTTCAACTCAGTTTTCAGACAGTCTTAGTCAAGCATTTATTCCAAGTCATTTATCGCAAAGCGAGTCGCATTAGTTAATTTGTTGTCTGTTGTTTTAATGTCTTTGTAAATATTGCGCATGTCTTTGACTGCTTCGAAGACCACTTCTATCTCTAAGCTATTTCGTAACAAAGTTGACTGATTGATTAATATAGTGTTTATTTTTCGAGTGTGCCATATCACGAAAACCGTTCTGTACTCCGAAAATGAACCCGCTTTTTCTACCGTTGCTCTCTACTCAGTTCTGCTTCAGAGCTTGGAAGTGGGGCAGATTATAAAAATAACACTTCCGTCCAATCCCTATCAAGCTGTCTTGCCGGACACATGTCTTGAAAAGAGCCGCCTCTTGTGGGAATGAAAATTAGTGCAAACAAGAACGAAAGAAATTTAATATTTCCAAGGATTTATCACTGGGAATTGTAATGAGTTAGTTAATTAAGGAATTTAGGTCATCCCTACGTTCACGGATTGGATAAAAAAAAGTAACGAGCGACGAGCAAGGGGTTACAGACTCTGACGTTGACAAATTTACGGGACTTTCTTGGAAAAATAATTTTACAGAAGGTGTTAATTTTGAGACCGTCTTCAAGTACGCAAAAAAAAAATCTGCTCTTCAAAGTATCTTGTGAGAGAAAAATTGCTAACGTTATTCTGTCGGCGATCAGGCAGCGGTCATAGCTACCGTACCAAAACTCGGTCTTCTCACGCGATACCACGGTCAGACTATCGTCTTTAGCCACCCTCTTCCACCCCTGTCTATGACTTTTTCACTCCTAGCCTACGCACAAACAGTGTGAATAAGAAAGAAAGTAAAAAATGAAAGAAGGCGACGAAAATATTCGCAAGGGCCAGCAATTTACAAGTAGGGATCCAGGCAGCTAGAACAGCTACCGCATCTACACTGTCAGAAGTTTCATAACGGATAACACGAGGATGCGCGGTTTCAACAGATATTGCGTAACAGATAACACTTCGGATGTTATCTGTTGTGTTTGAAAATGTTATGCATGAAATATTATGCGTATAACAAGCTTTGTTAGGAAGAGCCAAAAGAGCATCTGCTGACTTTATTCCTTATCGTCGTGATATCGGAAAACTCTTTGAAACTCGGAAAACTTTGGCGGTTTTTCGGTTCTTCTTGATGGTAACGCTTATCATGCATAACATTTTGAAACACAACAGATAACATCCGAAGTGTGTCGAAGTGAATCTGTTACGCATTATTTGTTGAAACCGCGCATCCTCATGTTATCTGTTATGAAACTTCTGACAGTGTTCTCACTCGATACCAGGGTTTTCATGATGCCCCAATTTTCCGTGAACGCTCTCAAACTCGTGCAATAGTAGCTTATATAGTATAGCTCCTCTTCTGGGTAGTATAATGGTGGCTTTTAGACTTGTAATTCAGGCTAGCATGCCCCAAGGTTTGAGCATGATTGTCAAAAAGGACTTATTTTTGGCCTATGATCATCGACCAAACTATCGGCTTTAGCCACCCTGTTCCGCCCCTATTTCCGACTTCCTCACCTCTCCTATCCTGCACAGCAAACAATCTTGAGTTAGCAAATGGAAGTACGTAATGATAAATGAAAAATTGTATTGTGATCGCCATTTTAATATTTTAAATGTTGGGCAGATGAGAGATTATCAGATTGGTGTATTCGTTTGTCAGTGTCTAAATCAGCTAGCACCTAATTATTTTGTAATATATTGTCAACGAATTCTGCGTACCATTCATATGATACAAGGAATTCAGAGGACCTTGCCCATGAGAGACGACATACTTCACGGTCTAGTTTTGTGTTTAGGAATGTGGGTGTTTCAGTATGGAATAATCTGCCGGAGAGCACTAGGATGGCCGAGAGTGTATATTTATTTAAACATAAGATTTTTTAATTAGATTTTAATAAGATTTTTTAATTAAAAGTTTTTTAATGAGTAAAGATGGGTGAGGAGAGAGGGTGACCTTGGGTATGAATCGGTTCTGGATTGCCACGAGGTTTAATTGTCTTTTATTTATCTACAATATTGACTTTTTTTTCTGTTTATATAGTTGGTTATGTGTAGTATCGCACTTATTTTTTTCCTTTTCTTTTTTGTTCCCAATATAATTATGTTAAGTGATTAAATTATTGAGTCCTGCCACAAACAAATCTGTATAGATTTTCACGAGGCAGGTCTGTTATGATGTTGAATTTTTTTTTTGAAAAATTCCATTATATATTCATTTTGCCTCCCTAATCTGAATATTCACAAGGATCAAAAGTTTACAAGTTGGCAGCTGGAACAGATACCGCATCAGTACTCGTTCTGCTCACGCGTTACCACGGTTTTTCATGATACCCCAGTTTTTCGTTAACGCTCTCAAACTCGTGCAATAGTTGCTTCTCTTCTGGATATCCTAACGGTGGTTCTTAGACGTTGGTTCTTACCCCAATTTTCCGTTAACTCTCTCAAACTCGTGCAGTACACTGCAGTGTGGCCAAGTGTGAGACTTTTGCTGCTTTTTGACACTTTTTGTCTCTGGGTGACATCGTGACACTTTTTCTCTTAAAGTGACACCTTTCTTTACGAATGACACTTTTTAGGTCGGAAATGCACTTTTTTATTTATTTTACTAAAGTGACGGTTTGACGATGCAAAACGGATAAGTCAGCTACATTTTATTAGAGCTATATTTCGGACCTTCTTGGCAAGGGTCCTATTCAGGCTCAAGCTGGAAAATGACCAGTATGATTCGTCAAATATGATTCGCAGTCAGCTTGGGCTGAAGGACTATTTACTAAAGTGACGGATTACCGCCCCCAAACTACTGCCAAAACATGTACTTTACTTTGATTTTGAACACAAAAACAGTTTGAAACCTTAAATTAAGCTCATTTCCGATCAAATTTTGTCACAAAACTGTGATGTAACAGTTAAGAAATGTTTTAAAAATGTTGTTACAAATTTATTTATTGCCAATTTTGTGCGTTGTGCGGCGGAATGCACAGAAAAATTCGGGTGTCAAAAAGCACCTTTTTGTCAGTAATTGTGACACTTTTATAAGTCGAGCTCTTGGCAACCCTGGTACACTGTCGGATCTTTCAGAACAGACAACAGAAGGATGCGCGGTTTCAACAGACAATGTGTAACAGACAACACTTCGTTTGTCTGTTGTGTTTGAAAATGTTATGCATAACAAGCGTTGCCATAAAGAGCTGAAAAATCGCCAAAAAGCATCTGCTGAATTTTCCGACATCATGACGACAAACAAAAAGTCAGTAGATGTTTTTTTTACTCTTCCTGGCAAGGCTTGTTCTGCGTCGCATTTCATGTATAACGTTTCCCAACACAACACCCAACACAACAGATAACATCCCAAGTGTTCTCTGTTACGCACTGTCTGTTGAAACCGCGCATCCTTCTGTTTGTCTGTTATGAAACTTCTGACAGTGCAGAAGGCCTGCCAACCAGCATGGTTGTCAAAAAGGGCTTTACTTAGGCCTTTAATCATCGACCAACTATCGGCTTTAGCAACCTATTCGACCCCTGTTTATGACTGTCTCACCCCGGTTCTCCTTCCAGGTCACTGGATAATAACAACATCACCGAAATCGAAAACGGCGCTTTCAGGACCCTGGGAAGTCTTGAGACACTGTAAGTCGTTAAATTTTTCATCCCTTAGTAGCACTGTGAGGGGGAGGGGGGTCGTTAGCTCTTCACGGGCTTAGAAAGTATCTAGGATTTATTTAAAGCTAACGAGGAAAAAGGATAGGATATTTTCTGGGAGAAAAAAGAAAAAGAGACGAAGATCGACGAACGGTATTATTGCCACTGGTCGCAGAATTCTGGGGTTTGTCATACATGTTCGTTTTTTCGACAAAGCGAGCAAGAATTCTGCGACCGGTTCCTTACCAGTACATTTTAAAATTAAGCATAAAAGTTCAGGCGTATAATCTTGAAGATGATAGAAAGGACTAGTTTCATAGGCGCCAGAATGTAACTGTTTTTTTGCCAGAAGTCCAGGGCAAAATAATAATAGGGAGTAGCGCCAAGGCTTGAGAAAAGTGACACACACTCGAACAGCAGTGAAACTAGCACCACTAGTGATAGAGAACGTCCCTACTCAGTCGTGCACCATCGCTGGCTCCAATAACTTAAGATTCTGAAAACAGTAGAAAAAAGATACAACTTCCCCTGTTTCTTCGATGGGTGCAGACCGTATTTTAGCTTTTCTAGAAATTTCTAAACCCGCAAGTTTATCTCGCTTTGGATACCAAAAGCGTATTGGGCGGCGCTACCAGAGCAAAATAACACTAGGGAGTAGCGCCAAGACTTGAATAAAGTGACATACACTCGAATAGCAGCGACACTAGCATCACTAGCGATAGTGAACGTCGCTACTGAAACTCAATCAGTCGTGCACTAGCGCAGGCTCCAATAAATTCATATTCTGAACATAGCAAAAAAATTATACAGCCTCCATTGTTTCCTTGGTGTGTGCAGACCCCACTTTTGCTTTACTAGAAATTTCCAAAACCGCAAGTTTGTGCGGTTCGTGTGTTAAATGTCACTGGTGTAGTGGGCGTCACGCGAATTTGGCCCGTTTGCAAAGCATGGAAAGCATAGGTCTTGGCGCTACTCCCTAGTGTTATTTTGCTATGGGAGCTACGAATATGGCCCGGTTGTAAAGCATGGCAAGAATACGTCTTGGCGCCACTCCTTAGTGTTATTTTGCTCTGCAACAGTCACAGGCTCCGTCAGAAAAAATGGCAACATAGTTGACGAAGCCGAAGTCACGAAAATATGCACTATAGGACTTGGCTTTCTGTGGCAGGGGAAAGGCGCGGTCTTACCTCTATCCACCACCACACTAAACTGAGGACGATTCTGGAGTTCTCACGGATTCGCTATCCAAAAAGCTAAGCGAGAATCCACCGAACACAAGAACAAACGGAAAGCTTCTACGCCTTTACAACTTGTCGCTGGCTTGCCGAATCCACTTTCAACTAACATAAGGCGTATTCTCGCCGTTCCCCGAGGACTCCACTTGGGGAGTCCCCGCGTTTTTGTTTGTCCCGGGGACTCACTCCCCGTATTCTTGCGAGTCCCCATGGACGGGGAATGCTTAGATTATCATCACCACCATAAAAAAGGACTCCCTTTCAGATTCAGAGGGGAATCAATTTTTGCTGGTGTTGGTGCAATGTAAAATTAATTAAAAACAATCAAATTAAACAAAACCAAAAATAAAGTGGATCCAGACTAATTTCGTCAACTGCATATTTTTTTTTCCGAACAATATCCATTTTGGAAGCATTCCCCGTGCTCTCGCTGTTTCTGTACGCGGAGTCCGCGTGGAGTGACTCCCTCTATTCTGGCTGTTCCCTTCGGTTCCCCGAGGAGTCCTCGGGGAACGGCGAGAATACGCCTGTAGTGGATTCACTTTCCGCGTCACTTCCAAAACGAGCGTACTGCCAGAACAGCATCAGAAAGCGAAGCGAGTTTTAGCTGTAATCGCAAGAGAACCGCGGATAAGCCAGTGGAGCTTTCCAGACCGCCAAAATCCCTCTCTTGTTTGTAAATATTTTGGTAGAAACAACTGAGCTATAAGAAGAAAACGATGCGGAAATTACAGATCTAACGAGACACCTGTTCGGGATACAAATTCACCAATGTAGAGAGGATTTGCCGCTTGACTCCCTTACAACACAACTTGCATTAGATATATTTTCTATACCAAAATTCTAACAAACGGGACTCCTTTGAAACTCTGCTAGGTTTCTCTAAGATTACAAAACCGGCTATTTTCAGCCTCTCTCGGTCTCAGCCACTCTCGGTCCCTTTTTAATGGGAAACGAGAAAAACTTGCAAAACCAGTATTTCTGACCAATGAGCTTCTTTGGTCGACCGCTTGGTCATTGAGTTCTAGAGCATGCCCGAGCATCACCGGGGACCCTTGTTCTATAAGTTATGTTCCTTCTTTTAATCAATCGATTTGGCACGAGAACGAAAGACTGGTTATTACAAGTGTGCTCGCCCTTCCTTGTCCCTCGTTATGATATGATATATGATAAGATATTTATTACCATAAATGCCCGGGGACTATGGCAATTCAAAGAAAAACACACAAAATAATTAGAACGATCACTTAAAACTACAAACAAAATTCTCTGGGAGTCATATTTGATCAAGTGACAAAGGAAGGGACTGCGCATTGTTCCTCTTTCTAGTACCTTGTCTCCTGGTGAAGCGTTCTTTTTAGTACTCGTTCCGACTGCACTATGCCCTTCCGTTCCGTTCCCTCTTTTAGACGATACTTCTTCCTGCTCGTTTCGTTCGTTTTTTAGCAATCCTTCGTCTTCGACGAAGAAGATCCTTTCCTTCTGAGTTCTGCCGTACGAACAGTAGCTGCGTTTTTTGCCGTCATCCAGTTAACCGACGTACAAGATTTCCCACTATAAGTCGTTTTCTTCCTTCGGTTAACCGACCAAATTTTATAAGCTGTTTTCTTTTGCTCCGTTTGCCGGTTGGTTAAACGACCTGCGGACTGAGGCGGGAGCTCCATCCAACCGACCTACGCTCTTGGCACGGCGCGAAATTCAAAATTCTCATTGGAGAGATAGGCGCCGGCGACGTGAAGACCCCATTTTCGCTTATAGGCGGTTTTTTAGAGCTCAGTCGAACCGACCGGCGAGACGAAAAAACGGTCAATAGTGGCAAATAGGTCGGTTAACCGACCTATGGAGAAAGGGCCAAAAACGCAGCTAATGTATGTTCATGCTGACACTACGTTTAGTGTGTCACCTGTTGAGTAGAGGCGATCATGATTGGGCCGGGAGAAGCCACGCCTTAATTTACCGCAGCCTGCTCTCTTTGTTTACTTGTTAGAAAATAATATTACTTAATAATGAGGCACCAGCACGAGGATGAGGCACAAGCCTGAGATGGTGCGGATGGTTTGGCACCAGCCCTACATTTCGTCTCCTACATTTTAGTTTAGTTTAGTAGTTTTAGTCTACATTTTAGTTTAACAGTCCTACATTTCGTCTACAGTGTCCAAAAACTTCTCTCTCAGTTAAGAAACTTCGATACGTCAACCTCCCCCCTCCAGCCAGGAAAGCTTTCTCCGGGAATCGCCTATCATTGTTGAGGAAGCTTCAATGGAAGCCTAAATCTAGGCGTCTTTAGCTCTGCTGTAAATCTCGCTGTAAAACTTAGAAAAGAAGCTTTTAAGCTAAGGGTTTTGGAAGCCCACAACAGGGGCTGCAAACTCCTGACCTGTAATAGGATAGAATCGAGACTGGGTATGATGTGCTTTTTCAAGGCAATTTGGTTTGGGCCAGAATAAACGCTGTTTCATCTGGATTTCTCAACGCTCGGGAAAGTCCGACGGATTTAAGATTTGATTTTTGTAATAATAATATAAAGCAAAAAATAGGCCCAATGCTTATCTTCTTCTTGTGGCATGGAAGCAGGGCAATTTTTGGCTATGTTGCCCATGTATAGTTTTCGCCCGAAGCCATTTCGCCACGATTCAGTTGATACAGACATTTTGCTAAAAAAGAAAACGGGAAACTATTGCAGGACATGTCCCACCCTCCTTCGGTGGGCATCTTAAGAGTATGTCTGTACCCGACAATAGGAGGCTGCTGTTAAGAACCTTCGATATACTTGATAGTTTTTATTGCTTCCAGATTCTATCCCCCCCCCCCCCTCCTAGAAATCCACGTGTTACTTCAGTTGATGGGTCGACGTGAACCCGGTCATGCACATCCACATTTTCATGGGGGTACTGTCCCTTGCTCTACGGAACTGAGCCCCAACCTTTAGGCACAGTGCTCATACGTTAGGGTACACGTTGTGTACAGTAGAGGTATGCTTATTTGAACACTACTCTAAATGTTTCACAACGTTGGTTTTGTTTCTTGATAAAACATTCAAAGGAAGCTAAAATAACAAACTTCATGTCAGCTAATAATTTTTCTCGAACAGTTACGTCATGCATAACATCCTGTGTCACACAGAAAGGTATATTATGACAATCTTAACAACGCGAAAGGGACAGCTTCTTATCACAAGGGGAATTTGGTGTTATAAGACTGATGACTTTTGTCGAAGTGGATGCGAATCCTCCGGAGGTGAATACGACCTTTCTCGAGGTTGGATACAACTTTTCCAGAATTAGTTTGCTAGCCTGCGTTTCTCTTAAGTCGCTGAGACACCTTAGAAGAGTGTCTCAAAATAGCTACAAAAATTGCTAGTTTCCCTCACTTAATCAGGTTGGGTTCATGGGCCATCACCACATTTGAGTATGTCCGCTATTCAAGTCATGTTTGTTCCTTAATACATGAACTCGTGGAGTTAAATCCATGAAATCTGACCATGGATTTCGTAAGCACATGCACATACAAAGTTAGCATAGACAATGCAATTTGTCCATAGGTTTCATACATGGCTTCATATAGGCATGTCATCCTATTTGACCATGAACCAGTGACCTAATGAGCTGGTGTTACTGTACAAGTCCATGATTTAATGACATTAGGCTACATTTATACTACAGTTATGTCCATTTTTCGTCAAAACAGTTGATTTTTTTCATGAAAACAGTCGATTTTTCTTGAAAACAGTCGTTTTTTTCTTATGTTATGTTAGTCAATACTGGTGTGAAAACATTCCAGTTAATTGACAGTACGGTAAACGCAGCATTTTTGTCGCGAACATAACATATTTACACAGGGTTGAGGGGCAGCGATCGTCTTGCCGTCAAATCCCCTGTCGGTTCACGACTAAGCAAACAGGAATGAATTAACCTGGCTTGTAAATCCGAGCTGACACAATAACAGTGAGTCACGACGGTAAGGGGTTAGTGCCTTCAGCAAATCGCATCAAGGACAAAAGTTGTGCAATGCGCAAGAGAGTGGTTACAATTCAAAAGCCAAAGGCCAGAACCACTCTGGGGCCACAGCAAATACGGGACGAAAACAAAAATGTCCGTTGACATAAGGCAGACTGCCACCATCCCGGAAAGGGGAAATTTGAAGGAAAAATTTCAGAACTTCTTTTTTGTCCATCGTGAAATTTCATGTTGGAGATTGCATCTGTAGTCAGAGGCGTCACGACCGGGGGGGGGACGCCCCCCCCTAATGCTTTCGGCCAGTCGGTAAAAAATAACTGAGTCGGCGCGAAGCGCCCCGATATTTCGCCAAAACAGTTGATTTTTTTCATTTAAACGGTCGATTTTTCTGAAAATCAGTCGCGTCAAAACAGTCGTTTTTTTCGGCAAAAACAGTCGGTAAAAAAGACCAGCCAGTCGGTAAATTCCTTGCCCCCCCCCCCCAAACATTTTGGCTAGTAACGCCTCTGTCTGTAGTACTGTGGTCCGAGTAAATCCGGCGTTGGGATGGCGCAGGCAAGCTGGTGTTACGCTCTCATGATGAGGTAGCGTCCCTCACAGCTAGAAAAGCTGATCCGCGAAATCAAGGCGTAAATCCGCAAAGACCAGCATATGTTCTGCGTCACCAGCAATATGTTGAAATCTCAGAGACTGCAACACTTCGGATACTAAAAAGTGTTGCGGCGCCAAAAATGAGACGCCCGTCTCACCACCTCTGGAACGTCCACAGAACATCACCAGTCACCACATCCTTCGTCCTTTCAGATTAGAACGTTTATATTAGACGCTTACTGAATTCACAGTCGTCGTCGACGTGACAGAATACCAATTCAGAAAGTGTTCGGAATGGATTGCCCTGTTGTTAAACTGTCGTTGACATCATTCCGTTGGCAGAAGTACTTCAGTCATTGTGACCACACACAATATATCAAACTATCCACCCACCCATCACCCCTAAGTAAGTACTCCCCAGACTTCGTAGATGACATTTTCTCCACCCATGCATCTTTTCTGTAGCTTATCTATATAATGGAAGCTTAGAAAACGTCCTAAGGGGTCTCAAGTGGTCCCTTGACGTTACTCAATGGCGTCTCTTGTCTCCTGCAGCCATGGACGACCTTAGCTAATGACGGAAAAACTGAAGAAACGTTTGTGGGTAACGATATAAAAAGCGAAGGGGTCCCTAACTCGTTTGACTTAAATTGGGAGTGGGATAATGAAGGAAGAGAAGAGGTCGTGGACTAGCAGTAACAAATATTTAGTGTTGCTAAACGAATAAGACAGTCGAGATTCATTCAAGTGATTCGGCCCTTTCTTGGCAAGGGTCCTCTTGCGTCTTTAGTCAGAAAGCGAACACGCAATATTGGCGAACTTGCGCTTTTACCATCATCTAAGGATTTCCACCCAGTTTGTGCTTGATTATTTCCTTTACTTTCTTTTTAATCTAGAAGTTGGAAGCGGTTTATGTCTGAGAACGGGAAAATGCCAATCCATAACAAAGAAAAATCAACTCTCCAGCAACTAAATAGCAAATTGATAAAAACCATTAAAAAACAGAGAAAATCACCATGATAAGAACCTCTTCCATGGGTTACTGGGTATTTCTGAGAACTTAGCTTATCTATGAATTATTCGGGATATGTTAAGGGATCACCAGTCCGGTCCAGCGAACCAACTGGAGCCCCGACCATACGCACGACGCGTTCTGGCATACATGTGAAGGAACCGAAGAGGCTCAACCTCTAATCCCATCAAAGGAAAGAGGATGAAGAATCCTGCCATGCGTGCTTGCATCTGTGTTTATTGCAGTGTCATGTTATATGCTTGCTTAGCTTGTGCTTGCCTTTTTGGGATCCCAAAACGTAAGTGGAGGGATACCTATGACATCGTAAAAGTTATCCGTCTGCCCGTCCGTCTGTCCGTCTGTTAGCACGATAACTCTCGAAGGGAATGAGGTATTTCGATGAAACTTGGTGTAAGGACCCTTTGGGTCAAGGGTAAGGTCAATTTCGTAGATGGGCTCTGTACCCCTACATTTAGGGGTGGGGGTTCAAATTGACGGGCAAACAAAATATTTTTAAACAGCTAATGTGATAGTCGATTATGGGGTAAGAAGACGTGCTGAACACGAATATGTAAAACATTTTCTCGTCCGACAAGTAGTTCGACCGGAATCGGGCCAAAACCGGAAAGTTGGTTAAAAGTAAAAGTTTCTTTTGAAGTTGATTAAATGCACAGTTTGGGGGTAAGAAGTCATGCTGAACACGATGGTGAAAACCATTTTCTCGCCGGACGAGTAGTTTGTCCAGAATCCGGCAAAAACCGGAAAGTTGGTTAAAAGTAAAAGTTTGATTTGAAGTTGCTTAAATGTTCGATTTAGGGGTAAGTAGAAATGCTGAACACTTATTAGAAAAGCATTCTCTACCCGGACAACTAGTTCGCCCGGAATCCGGCCAAAACCGGAAAATTTGTTAAAAACAATAAGTTTTATTTGAAGTTGATTAGATGAAACATTTAGGGGTAGAAGAGACGCCGAGTCTGTATATGACAATCGTTTCTTAACCGGACATATAATTCGTCCGGAATCCGGTTGTAACCGGTTTTTTTTTAGAAGCTAAAGTTTTATTTGAAATTGATTAGATGTTCTTTATAGGGATAAGGAGATACCGATTCTGAATTTTTTTTTTTGCTGGACAAGTAGTTCGCTCGGAATTCAGCCGAAACCGGAAATTTGGCAGAAGTAAAGCAGGAAGTTTCGGTCAGTATCGTCAAGATAGATATTGCTTATAGAGATATATCTGAAATTGGTTTTCTCTAATGATTAGCCTGGCGAAGACTGGATCTGGTGAAGACAAGACCCAGTTGTCTGGATCAAATATTAGATTTTTGGGATCCCATCGAAACCTTAGGTCTTGTTGTAATAGGTGCTTGGGTTTCAATATACCATTTAAATTGCACTGAAGATTTTGCAATATGTTAAGCTGTATTTCTTGCGAAAAGTCCTATCTCTTTTCCGAGAATGAGGAGGGACACGAATGAGATACTTAGCGTGCTCGAATATGCCCTTCTTATCTACCCTTCATCAATCGGCACAAGGATGTCCCAGAAAATTAAGCCACAGCATAGGTAGTGATTAGGTCAGAAATCAGTTTCCGAATATTGCTTGGAGGGTTACTTAGTTTGGCAATTCTAAAGGGGGAGGTATAATTCACTTACGTAGGCTAGACTGGACACATATATTGTGCCCAGAACAAGCTTCGTCTTTCTTGCGATTTGCAGAAGGCATTAATCCCGCGCAGTCGCCATCGGGGCTCACTGTTTTTATGTCGAGGTCGGATAGACAAGTCATCCCAATTCATTCCGGTTTTGTCGCGGTCAGGCAATTGATCATATCACATGCCGACCGCATTCCCCTGTTTTATCTTTAAATATTATACGTTTCGTGACTCGAAGTATGCACTGTTCTTTGCCCTTGGTATATAACGCTTGGTTGCAATAATTTGATTGTATTCTTTCTATTTATACGTCTCGGACTTGACTAAACCAACTATACTATACAGGTACTGCACTCGCATTCATTCATGTCAACACCCCGAGGCTATACGTGGTGGGGTGATGAACTAAGCACAACGTGGTACATATAATACACAACTGCACAGTAAAAACAAATCTTGTATTTGCTTCTGGGATTACTCATGTCTCTACTGAGCTAAGATTATCTCTAATTTGGATTAATCTTATCCCAGTAGAGATAAGGTTAATCCCAGTAGCAAATACTGCAGTGAACTTTAATCCTTACTCGGAGAAACTTTTTACAGTGTATACGGAATAAGATAATCGCGCAGAAATAAATACTACAAATTTTGTACTCGTCGTCCTCTTGATAAACTGGAACGTTTTTGCAACTTTCTCTCAACTACACTGTAAAAAAAAATCTTGCAGTATTTGCTACTGGGATTAATTTTGTCTCTACTGAGATAAGATCATCTCTAATTCGGACTAATCTTATCCCAGTATAGATAAGATTAATCCCAGTAGCAAATACTGCAGTTAACTATAATCCTTACTCGGATCCGAGAAACTGTTTACAGTGTATAGGGACAGAAGTCTTCCAATACAAACAGAGAATTGATTTACTGGAAGGAAAAGAAACTTATCGAGCTCAGCATGAAAAGAAAGAAGAAATGGAAATGTATTCGAAAAAACATCCAAAGAAAAGAGACTGAAGAAATATAGTGAAGGAGGACAAACAGAGAAAAGACATTATATCAAGAAGCTGCAGATGGTACTCCGAGAGCGTGTAACTGCAATGACTTTCTTCTGATGATAACTCCTTTTAGGGGGTGACATTCACTGTAAAAAGTTTATCCGAGTAAGGATTAACTTAACTGCAGTGTTTGCTACTGGGATTAATCTTATCTGTATTGAGATAACATTAATCGGAATTAGAGATAAGATTATCTTTTTAGAGACAAGATTAATCCCAGTAGCAAATACTGCAAGATTTTTACAGTGTAGACTATAGCAAAGCATCCGTGAGTGGGGCACGCTTTGTAAGCTCCATAGGAATACAGTTGGTTATAGGAATACAAAAGCGAAACCGTGTTTGGGCTAAAGACGATTCTAAAAAAGGACGGCATGTCCTCACAATCGTGGGAACAGAAAGTACCTGATAAATTACTATGCGTTCATCTGAAGTTTCTTTTAAAATTCCCTAAAGGGTTTACAACTCCCTAAAAATCTTTTCGAAACCATAGGTCGCAATATTGGTGTTGCGTGGTTCGCAACGTTACGTTCAGCAAGATAGAACAAATAACAGAAATATCCTCTTACGTCAAAGAGTGTGTGTTAGTCTTTTTAAATCGCGCATCCTTGTGTAAGTATTACGAAACTTTTGACACTACGGAGCATCAGAGGCGTCACTAGCCAAAATGTTTGGGGGAGGGACGAGCCATTTACGGACTGGCTGTTAATTTTACCGACTGTTTCTGCAGAAAACACGACTGTTTTCAACAACAAAAAATGACAGTTTTGAAAAAAATCGACTGATTTTCCGAAAAATCCACTGATTTTAAGAAAAATCCACTGATTTTCAGAAAAATCCACTGATTTTAAGAAAAATCCACTGATTTTCAGAAAAAAGACTGTTTTGACGAAAAATCGCGGCGCTTCGCGCCGACTCGGTTATTTTTTACCGACTGGCCGACAGCATTGGGGGGGGGGCGTCCCCCCCACCTCCCCCCCCCCCCCAGTCGTGACGCCCCTGTGGAGCATGTATGGCCCCAATCGTCCTTGGTTGGCAAGCTAAAGTAGAAGATATCCAAGGGATCTTGCGTCAAACTCCCCCACATATTTTGATTTCTCTTCGTTAGAGAGACAGTACGGAGGGGGGGGGGGGGTAGACTAAGCAGTTGGTAACAAGCTGTTCTTGGGAAGTCTAGACTTGGCATTTTTAGAGGTCCCTATTATCTGCCATAGAATTCATTTGCATTTCGTTATAGCCTTTCAAACTCAGTTATTCCACTCGACAAGGCCAAACCTTTCAAGGCTACGTAAAAACAAGTGGAGGGTGAAAGTGTCCATCCTGCTACAGCGTCGCTTGTTAATAGGCTTTTGATTCCGAGGATCCTGTAATCGTTACTGCAAGTAATCATATCATATCATAATCATATCTTCCACTGTGGCGGCATTTTCTGTCAGTCCACACGTTCCCAGTGAGGTGAACTGTGGAATTGTTTTGTTTACCTTTTGGGTTTTGTTTGTTTTTAGTGTTTTTTGTATTGTCTTAAGACTGAATTAAAAGAAATTGATTGATTGATTGATTAATCAACTTGGGCCGAAGGAATAATTATACCTATTATTCTTAATATGATTGTTTTAAGCCCATACAAGACGGGATCTACAAAAAAAGAAAAAGAAACACCAAAATCCAATAAAAACTAGACCTACGTTGCCTGGACAACTTGAAGTGTTGCAGCAACCTTTGTTCGGCTTCGCCGACAAAAGTGTTGCGAGACCAACACTTTGGTTTGTTTCTTCGCTATCGGTCCACTCGAAAGCAGGAACATGGTTGGATGAACGAAAGCTTGGCAAAGACTTAATTCTAATTTACAGAGACTAATTTTCTCACCCTCAGATTTAAAGAGATCAAATAAAATGTGCACCAATTTGCACTAGTTTCTAGCCCCTTATGAACCCCTTCTAGTAACCAATTCCTACTTACAACTCCATCTCCCCATCATAGACATAGTACCAAATTGTTCCCAATTCAAATACACCAGAAACAAATAAAAGGATTAATAGGTAGCACATCGCCGAAGATGATTATGGTCTAACAGTCGATTTTTGCTTACAAGTAAAAACAACAACAGAATATCGGAAGTAGGGACTAAATTAACTTAGAGCCAGTTGAACCTTATCCTTTTCAATCGTATACATCGTGACATTTGGATACTTGGAACATTATCTTACATAAACTAGTTGGTAATATAAAGTTATCCGTAACTTTTCAGGATCAAAATACCATAGATGCCACTCTGCTAATTATTTCGAAACTATAATTATCATTTATATCCGTTGCGTTAACACTTAATTCTATGTTACAGTGGTAGACCATATCACCATAGACCATTGTAGCATTATCAGTAGCATTATGTAGCATTATACATTATCACTTATATCCGTTGCGTTAACTCTTAATTCTATGTTGCAGTGGTAGACCATATCACCATAGACCATTGTAGCATCTCATGAAAATGACAATGCTATAGTAGCTGATTCTTGAACGATGACATGAACCAAACTTTTCTTATCATCGAAAACACCGGAAACAAAATAGGTGAACAAATTAGGAAAAGTCGAAAACCCCTCACCGCCGAAGATAGTTATGGTTTTACAGCCGATTGATACTTACAAGTCCCTGACATGTCTAACAATTGGGTTCCGCCTATTCTTTGTTTGAGTGTGTACCCTACCACTAAAATTGTCAACCCCTCAAAGGCTTAATTATAAGTTGCAGTGATAGACCAAGGAAACTAATTTTCTTACCTTCAGATTTACAGAGATCAAGTAAAATGTACACCAATTTTCACAAGTTTCTAGTCCCTCAATAACCCCTTCTAGCAACCGATTCTTACTTACAAGTCCATCTCCCCGTGATAGACATGGTACCAAATGGTTCTCGCGATCAAATACACTGGAAAGAAGTAATAGAATTAATAGGTACACCAACTACCAAAGTTGCCAACCCCTCATTGCCGAAGATGATTATGGTCTAACAACCGATTGCTACTTGTGTACCAAATTCTTACCATCAAATACACCGGAAACAAATAATAGGTACACCAACTAGCAAAAGCTGCAAACCCCTCATCACTGAAGATGATTCTGGTCTAATAGCCGATTTTTGCTTACAAGTCCCCTACATCTCTCACAATTGGGATCGGCCTAATTTTGGTTTCAGTGTGTAGGCTACCTTTCTACTGAAGTTGTCAACCCCTCTTAAACTTTTTGTACCAAAAAACGGATGACATATACTTTGATCAGCTCACCAATATCTATCGATTGCCGTTGAACAAAAAATTATATCTGTATTAGTTCAAAAGTTGACTTTTCTGCCGTAGGCCAACTTTCTAACATCACCACTTAGAAAGGAGCAAAGGGTAAGCTCTAATTTCTTTAGCAGTGAGAGAACTTTTAAAGTTTAAGAGGCCCATCTGATACCACTTCTCTTCCTCACTCCCAAGTGTAAGAAATGGAATGATAAACTCAGCTGAAATCACGAACAGAAACGGTAGAAACAATAGATGGCAGCACTTTCGGACCCGTGGGAAAATGACACTTTTTTGATTCCGTAAATTTTTCTATTTATCACTCAAAGAAGATAAATTGGCTGTGGGGCCAGGGAACTGCCGCACATATTTCGCACTTATAGATTTTAGTCCATCTTCCGCAACTTCAGATAGTCCTCTCTGACATGGGCTATATAACTCCACTTCACTTCGCACACCGTAGGCTCTGGCTCGAGGACAAGCAAAAACCATCCTTTTTGGCAAGAGATCTACGGAGCTTTCCAAAATATAATGTCATATTCATCAATCCGGCCTAAGGTCCTCACTTTCCTTGAAAACCGCATTAGACCCTTACCAGTTACCAGGAATAAAATGAAATCGGCGGCATAGGAAAAAAAAAACTAGGACAAAACCAAAGTATTGCTCTCGCAACACAAAAAACTTATTGATTCACAAATAGCCTAGATACATTTAATCACACAAGATGTAAAAACAAGGAAAGGAAGGCCTACGCCTTAGACCTGCAGTGTACCAAAACTATGAAAGAAATGGTGACATGGAATTGGAGTAGTCGGTTACCCCTCACAGGATAAATCAGAAGAAAGGCACGGCAGCTTTCCAGTTTATCGCGTCCTCGAGTTCTGGTGCAACTTTCCTCGTTTTCGTGTTCCTTTCCTGCTTTTAAAAGGCTCTGCTTGAGTCTATTTACGTTCTCTTCCTCAGTACTTTGCTTTTAACCTAACGAATAAACCCAGTTCAAGGTTGCAAGTAAGAAATATATATATATATTTTATTTGTAACCCGCCAAATACACAAGGTGGTAGCGGAGTAAAGAGAACAACGAAAATTAACACAAGATAAACAACAGTATAAACACACAAAATTTGGACATAATTTCTAAATGGGCCTGAAACATTCATGAAAAACATCATGTAGCCTACTCGATGACCAGGATGACGGGATGTATATAGTAGTGACGCTGACGTTTTCTCTGGTGAACGAATGACATCTTGGACGCCGAACTTCTGAACTAATTGTCAATGTCATTCATCCAGACTATGTCACCGAACTAACAAAACAAATATAGAGGTACTGCAATATGGGATTTGTTACAAAGTCTAGGAAACCGCCAAAATCTTCTGACATAGAGTTTGTTCATTTGTTTTTATTGGAACATCTGCAAGTTCTGACAGCAAGTGATTAGGCCTATGAATTTCCCGCTCAGCAACGTATGAATAGCATAAAAATGAATGCTCTGTTTTCTTTTCTAGGTCCCTGAATAGAAACCAACTGGAACATATCCACGAGGATGCGTTTGTGGGGCTCAAGTCTCTTTCCGTCCTGTAAGTTTTTTTTTTTTTTTTAAGTCAATGTGGTCCGAGTCTGGTTAGTTAGAAACAGAAATGATATTTTTTCAATCAATCAACTTTATTTAACCAAAAAGCTTAAAGGACCTTTCGCACTATTTACTATTCAGCTTACAGTGTTTTAAAATACTTCAATACTTTAAACTAGGCTATGCTTTCAACAAATAACCCACGGTGTTGGCTGTTTCGAGCCTTTTCCGAGACCGTTGACTTACAGCGAAAACAGGGAAAAATTTAAATAACCGTTTTTTCTGATGGAAAACTTCTCGCAGGCAACCATCGACAGCGTGATACACATCGAAGGTAACAAAACACGGAAAGTGAGAACATCAGCATGGTTTTGTTAGAGGGGTTAGAATGTACCGTACGGATTTGGGGTCTCCGGGTTTAGAAATATATGGAGTGATTATGGAAGTAGGTTGCGTTAGTATTATAGGTAAGACAGGTCCTTTAAGGCTAGAAGAGGTCGTCGAAACAGTCACAGACATTCGAAATCTTTGCAAAAGACGTTAAAACAAAAGACAAAAATTAACTAATATACTTTACGAGAAATGCCCGAAAACAAAGGCTGGAGTAAAACTGCCTAAAAATGAGTTGACCAATGGGCAGAATACGGCAAAATTCTTTTGCCCAGTGTTCCTCTCAGTGTTCCTACGCAAGGATGACGGGATGGGAGGGGTGAACAGATGGCTGGTCTGGGGACAGATCATGGATCATGGTCATGGAACAATCATGGACAACAGGGCCCAACCAGCGCAGACGTCCTCCACTGCTTCCTGACCGAAGATTAAAAATTAAGTGTCTTTTCTGTGTGTTTATGTGTTTTGTTTATTTTCTTTATTTTCTTCGTTTACTCCGCCTTTTCAAAATGGCGGGTCATAAATAAATTACTTACTTACTTACATATCTTAGCCATACATTTTTTGAAAGAGTATTTCTGAAATAAGGTAATTTGGGAATGCCTACTTAATAATAGAATGGACTTATTGCTAAGCAGTCAACAGGCCATTACCTTAAAGCGGGCCACAAAAAAATGGTCTTTCTACCACACACACAATGCTAACCATCCCTACTGTCACTCTGAATGTTCAGAACCACTAAAAACACCGTAAAACAATGAGCAAATTAAAAAAAAACAACACCAAACTTCCTAGGTTTGAAATAACTCTGTCTGGACTAAATCTCAGCCGATTATCCCGGACAGCTGTTATGGCACGTAGGGAGCCAAGGGTCAAAATAATAATTTCCATCTAATGCTCCAACTGTTATTACAAATATAAATAAATTATAAAACCAAGACCAGTGTGGTACCTCTGAAGACATACAAAAATTATCAGTTAGGTCTTATAATTCTTTGCCAATCAATCCTGGAAAATTCCGCCATCTAGAGAAGAAGACGTTGTGCGTGGGTTTTTTCTCGAGCCAAAACAGCAACTCGGCAATCGAGTTCAAATCTAAAAAAATCCGTGGCATGCGATCATTGAGAGAAGGTAAACCGAATGTTTGGATTAGGTCTTTAAATCGCACCGTCAAGCAAGGTTGGTGCTCCTCTTGTAGATGTCGCTGGCCAGTTAACTGGTTTTGGATACACAAGATGTTTGGATTGTGTACCGGACTTATACAAAATACTGTTGATGACTAACTATTCTTGCCGATGCAAAATCGCCGTGTACCTAGCGGAAGAGCCGGAAGCGGTATCACAATTGCTCCCAAAAATCGCTGTGATTGGTTAACACAGGATCGAGTTGTTGAATTTGAGTCGTTGTGCTACGGTTTCTGGTTCTTCCCGAGGGTCACTGGCGTGTTTTGGACTTAGTCATATAGAGTATTGCAATAAGCCGTGAATTTTGATAAATAAGATAGTATCGAGAAAGTTGGAAAAATGCGGAAAGTAAAGACTAATTATTGAATGTTAACTTTAAACAACAATTAAATTATGCATAAGAATAAAGGAGGTAAATAATGTCAGAAAAGCTTGTTAGATAATAGTTAGTGTCAGTAATAGATTGTGTAGGTGAAGGATAGCCTACTCTCCTTCGATCTTTTTCAGGAGATAGTTGATTTGACTATAAACGGCTGGAGGAGTGTATTATTGTTGTGATTGAACAGAGCCAATAAAGCAGAGCAAACTAACACTGGAGAGTCGGGCAAGACTTGACAAAATTGACACACACTCGAATAACAGCGATACTAGCACCACTAGCGATAGAGAACGTCCCTACTGAAACTCACTCAGTTGTTCACCAGCGCTGGCTCCGATAACTTCATATCCTAAACATAGCAAAAAACGACACAGCCTCCATTGTTTCCTTGGTTGGTGTGTGCAGACCGCACCTTTGCTTTATTAGAAATTTCTAAACCCGCAAGTTTGTCTTGCTTTAAATGGCGTAAGTGTAGTGGGCGGCACGACCACTACTACTACCAGTATGCCCCGTTTGCAAAGTATGGAAAGCATAGGTCTTGGCGCTACTTCCTAGTGTTATTTTGCTCTGCAATAAAGGCACTCTTTTTTGTATTACCCCTTACTCTGTAAGGTTGCAAGGCCTTGTTAGGATTGTGAGCCTGTTGTTAGGTAGCGTGAGTAACCAGGTAAGTAGAACGACCTTTAATCTTCGAATCCAAAACTAAAAACCCTATCAGGGTTTCTTAATACTTGTTATTTATGAGATTCCTTTTCTTCGTCTTCTTCTGCGGACCACTCGGATATTGGTAACTGTCATTCTAACTAAATACACATAGATGGCGGGGCATATCTCAAATAACGTAACTGTTTGTTGTTTTACGACAGGCCTTGGCCTGCTTCTGAAGTCTCTAACGGGACGGCGTCTATATAGTACGCCATCTAGGTGTGACGTCCGGTGGCACTGCCGTCTTCGACGACCCTGGATTGTCACAGACTGGTTAGGTTAGTGTCTGGTATAAGATTCCGGGGCATCTCACTGGTATTCCCTGGGTTTGGATCCCAACTGCTTGTCAAGCTTAGATTTGAACGAGTCCGCTCTCTGTGCACGGGCTGTATTCTCTGACCGGGTGGTCCAACCACTGTGAAAAGATGTGGTTTCGGATGCTGGTATTTACACATATCTCTGAAATCGACATACTGCAGACTGTAACTGCATTTTTTGGCGTGACTTGTGGATGTTGTTAAAACGTTAAAGGTAAACAGTTAAGAAGGTAAAAGTTAAACCTAAAACGAAACAGCACGGACAATCCCAAAACTCTCCTCCAAAGATGTTTCCCTGTGCTAATAGCATACAGCATAAGTACCTCAAGTAGCCCGAAGCCATATCACCAGTTTAACGCAACAAGGCTGAGTAGAGGTAGAACATGTTCAGTCTGGATCTGAACTCCCTTTTGTCACCGGACAAGTAGTTTGACCAATATCTGGCCAAACAGGAAATATGTTAAATTAAAAGTTTTTTTTAAAGGACATCTGAACAATGAAACCATACTTGAACACACCATGGAAAATGCATTTACAGACATGGCCACGGAGAGCATTCTTCTCCTGAGCGTGACGTTTTCAAAATAGGGGTGTTCGTTTCTGGAGGTTTGCACATGCAGACTCCAAGACAAAAAGCGCAATTCATTCAAATCTTGTACAGCGCTGGCCGGATCGTATTGGAATTTCTTCTAGAGATCGTTTGGGCTTAACTGGTAAAAAATATTCCAGAAGGAGGCTTGATTGGAGACATTTATGCATTTCTAAAATTGTTCGGTACTGAAATAAGGACAGATACAAAATGGAGCAAAAATCATAGCTTGGAAACACTATTTCGTATTTAGATTGGATTTTCTGCAGGCAATGTTAACGGAAGCCATACAGATAGGGATGATGAATCCATCCATGACTTTTCTCGCTGGAGAAGTAGGGGAAGCCCGGAATCCGGCAAAAAACGGAAATTTGGTAGAAGTGTTTATTTTACTCTTTAAGGACCGGTTGTGTCTATAATGACAATGCAACCTAATTCCGTAAGTGCAATTATGATATCTTTTAGCCCGAAGACCCCAGTTTAACATGTTACATTCTAAGCCCGCTAACGATACTTCACTAACCTTTGCACTTGCCAAGATTCACTATTTCCCATGCGCAATATTATCTGAATTTTGCCGAGTTTTGCTCACTGGACCTGGGAAAAGGCTTAAAGCAGCCAAAGCCGTGAATAATTTGTTAGAAACAGAGCCTAGTTTTACAGTAATCAAAAACCTTTAAATATTGGAGCATAAACATTAAATAGTGCGAGGTGCGCTTTAAATCAATCAGAGCATGGATATAGGGAGCATTGGTCTGCTGAATGAATCCACGTATGACTTAATTTTCTCGCGGGAAGAGAATACATGCTGAATCCATGTATGGATTCTAAATTTGTTTTGCCCGGAATCCGGCCAATACCGGAAATTTGGTTGAACCGAAAGTTAATTACGAAGCCGATTAGTGCTTTGATATGGAGGTAAGAATATACACTCTGAATCCATGGCTCCGGCAAAATTAGTTAGAAAATGTTGGTGTACCCTGTTCTCGCCTCGGATGGATACTCCGGCCAGAACATGGACATGAACCAGATAGTGTATCTGTTTTGGTAGGAAGTATTACCTGATGGACCTGGTTAAGGGGTCAATTAGGATGATATCAAATTTCTGCGGTGTTAGGCAAACACCGAACATCTGAAAGACCTGATTGTGAGTAAGTAAGTAAGTAAGTAATTTATTTATGACCCGCCATTTTGAAAAGGCGGAGTAAATGACGAAAATAAAGAAAATAAACAAAACACATATATACACACAGAAAAAGACACTTAATTTTTAATCTTCGGTCAGGAAGCAGTGGACGACATCGTGTGCTGGTTGGGCCTTGTTGTCCATGAGTTTTGAAAGTGATGACGAAACATCCAAAAGGGTAACACTTGCGTCTTGAATTTTGAATTTCTCCGTTTCTAATATAGACAACTCTCCAAATTTTTCTCCGAATTGTCTATATATTAGAAAGATCAATCGTCAGTGTCAAGGCAAAACAGCGTATCAGGTTTTTTTTTTAATTTTTTAGGAGACGAAAAAACTGTATTATTTCCAGGTTATACAACTTACGTCCTTAAAACTTCCATATTAGATAGGCCATTTTTTGTCGCGGATCAGAGGAAACAACAACTTTTGTCTTTTCCTCTTGCTTTTGTCGAAAATTGAAAAAAGTGGTTCTGCCTGTTACAGGGAAGAATTTACATTAAATTTAAATTACAGCTGGAATGGAAAAGTGCGATTAATTGACATCACATTCTGTAGCTTTCGAACATGTGATTAAAAATTCAGTCTTCGAATGATTCAAATAATAATAATAATTTATTTATGACCCACCATGCACTCACAAAGAGAAATACGGAGTATATATATGGAAGAAAAGGACAAAGTAATGTACGGAAAGACATAACACCATACAAAAAAAACAACGAGAAACTAACTTCTAACCAATTAACCTAATAATGGACCAAAAAATAAAAAGAAATAACAACAACAAAACCAGAACTAGAACAAAAAACCTTCCAAGGGTGGTTAGATGGTTTTTTTGACAACTTAGAAAAAAGTATATCCGCAGCATCAAGAGGATCCGGCAAGCTGTTTCTCTCCCGCAGTCTTCCGCTCCTTGTCCAAGGTGCTACCCGAATGAGGAACTTTGCATATTTGAAATAAGCCCTTCTCATTTCGTCTTCGCCGGGTTCAAGGAAGGCTTCGCGACCGTTCTTTTGAGTCTTGAGATTCTCATGTTTACCTCAGCTCCTTACATTTTTTCTTCGGAAGTAGCGATTTTGGAAGTGTCTGCACTTTAGATCACTGGCTTCTCCCTAGAGAAGCAGGTCACTTTTACCTCTGGATTTGCCTAACTCGAATGGAACTGGACACCGAATAGATGGATGCCCTTTTCAAACAGCACCCAACGCCACTTTCGGCTCAATGGCACTTTCAGTTTGTGGTCGTCTCTGATTAGGGCCCAGCCAGCACATGAGACTCTACATTCTTTTCTGGCCGATGAATGAAAAATTGTGTATTGTATTTGTTGTGTTTTATTTAATCCTTTTATTTTATTTTACATACTCCGCTTTTCATATGGCGGGTCAGAAATAAATTACTTACTTACTTATAATTAAGGAGTTACCAAATTGCCCACTTCACCCTGTGACACACAGTTCAAAGTAAATAATTCCTGCCCTGCGCAGATGCAGTCATGGGCCTGGGAGTTAGACTAACGAAGAACAACAGCCTTAAAAGGGAAAAGATCACGTCTGGCTGATTTGAGGATTACATACCACCAGAAGCATTACTAGCCAAAATGTTTTTTTTTGGGGGTGGGGGGCAAGGTAGTTACCGACTGGCTGGTCATTTTTACCGACCGTTTTTGCGAAAAAAACGATTGTTTTCAAGAAAAAATGGCTGTTTTGGTGAAAAATCGACTAATTTTAAGAAAAAAACACTGTTTTTACGGAAAAATCGACAGGTTTTACGAAAAATGGAATGTTTTGAAGAAAAATCGACTGATTTCATAAAAAAATTCGACTGTTTTTACGAAATACCGCGGCGCTTCGGTTATTGTTACCGAAGGGCCGACAACCATGGGGGGGGGGCATCCCCCCTCCCCCATACGTGAAGCCCCTGCAAATGACTGACTTTGAGCAAAACTGGGATCCCGTTTGTGTTCGTTCCACTGCAGAATGCATTGGATTGACGGACACATACGGATGTCCAGTCAAGAGATTGGTAACTTCATATGAGACTACATTTTTGCATCTATCGAACCTATATTTTGATCTGACGATTCCGGTTTGATTCCCCACAGCAGCTGAACTACAGGGTTAAAGATTTACCGACAGTCTATTTACACATCACTTGTTCACGTCAATCGGCCTGAAAACCCGATAAAAATGCGTTACTTCGTTTGTCCGTGATCCACAGAGTATTATTTCAGATTTGTATTACCTCTATGTGCTTGTCCCTCTACGCTTGAACTACGCTTCAAACGTGAGCCATTACCGAAAACTAAAATAAAATGTTCTATTCCTTGCAAGGCATATCTTAACATCATCTTCTCATTATCTCCACACATTTTCACACTGGATATGCATTATGCAACCCTTTGTTAAAATCAAATTCTTTTCTGTCTTGACGAATTTTGGTTTATCGTGCAAGCAGCTCACAGTCTGAATGTTATTACTCCGGGTGAAAAAATGGAAAATCCCTTAGATGTGTTAAAATATTTATTTGTATTAATATAATACACGGATTTATACAGTCCAAGCCTACACGTGCAATTATAACACGCGTATTTATCTACACGCGATATTGTAACACGCGTATTTATATTCCGCATTTTACTATGTATATTTTTTTTTCTTTTTTAATGCGTTTTGTAACATGCGAAATACGACATAGTCACGAGATACGTGGTTTTGCCTTGACATTCTAACATCGGGGAGTGATATGCGTGCTTATTCGTTAGCTGTAACTCCGTCAATATGCTTTAGAAAAATACGAATTATGGACCATTCGACGCAGATTTTTTCCGGAAACAAAACCGCGTTAAAACCTAAAATCGTAAAAAAGTCGAGATACGTGGTTGTGCCTTGACAGCGTCGATATCTGCTCCTTTGGGATTTCATCGAAACCTTTGGTCTTGTTGTTTTTTGTTACCATCTTTGCCATGGCCTCAGACTTTTTCGAAATAAGATGATTATGTAAATGTAAAATTAGAGCGTGTGAAAAGTTTTTTTGGTACTTGTCTATTTCATTTCCAAGTCTATACGTCTAAGTCAACTTGGGCTGAAGGAATATCTATGTACGTGTAAGGTACGTTAAATAAATAAGCAAATATTTTGCGTGTTGCTAAATCACCGAAAAGGTGGATGGATATCTACCTTCTGGGAGCGATGGATATCTAGGCCTGGCTGTTGTTCCCTCAAACTAGTTTCAAGACAACTGTCAATTAGCTTTTCCCGGCAGCCTTCCTTTCAAGTGCTGATCACTTCCTTTTTCATCCTGATTGTTTTCACTATTTTCAGGATTAATTAATTTTGTTTTTGTTCAGGTATCTTCAAGGCAATCGTCTTCACTCCATTCCGGTAGCAATCAAGAAGGTCACGTCACTCAGAGAACTGTAAGTATGCTATTTTTTTGTAGAGACGGTCATTGGGAAAAAAAATCCGGTAAATTTGGACTGGTGCGGCGAAACCGCGCCGGTTAAAATTTGTCAGGTTCACCCGAACTTGATGATTTTTAGGGAATTTACCGGATTATTGCTCAAATTACTTGATGATTCTTAGGGAATCTACTGGATTATTGCTCAGGGAACCTACCGGACTTTGCTCCGGGAATCTACCGAAATCTTGCTCAAGGAATCCATCGGAAGGGGATTCAGGAAGGGAAGTGACGTTAGCGTCACTACTACAGGAATTCACTGCTTACCGGATAAGCATATAACTAATATAGACTCACAGCTTACGACCGCGACAAACAACCTATCAGAGTGATTCGAGCAGACAGTCAAGACAGCGTCCCGGAACGTTCACCGGGTGATTCCGGTAATCTCCTAAATTTCTTTAGTTTTCAAGAATTAGGTAACCTACTGAAATTTACATCACTTCTGACTACAAATACTGTTCGAGGAATAATACCACGGTACCGTCTACTCCAGTTTCGACAGCTTGCTCGATTCCTTTCCGGTGATAAGCCGAAAAGAGGTCAACAAGACCAAAGGTTTCGATGGGATCCCGAAAGTTTCATAATTGATCCAGACAATTTGGTCTTTTAGATATCTGGTCTTCGCCGCAGACCTCTTGAACATTTTTACTATTAAGATTTAGAAACAGAATGAGGCCAATGGCTGATCATCTGAGAAAACTAATTTCAGATATGGATTCAGCATGTGCGTATTTACGCATAGGCTATACGTCATATCTACTTTGACGAAACTGATCAAATCTTGCCTTACTTCTGCCAAATCTCCGATTTTGACCGGATTCCCGGCGAACTACTTGTCGGAAAAAACTAAAGCTCAAAAACGAATTCAGCATATCTCCTTACCCCTTTTTTGAACATCTAGTCAACTTCAGATAAAACTTTTACCTATAAAAAATCGGTTTCAGCCGGATTCCAGGCGAACTATACGTCCGGGTAGAAAATCATTGTCAAATGCGGATTCAGCTTGTCAACTTACCCCTAAATCGAACATCAACTTCAAATAAAACTTTTACCTTTACCAATTTTGCGGTTTCGGCCGGATTCCAGGCGAACTACGTGTCCGATTTAAAGACGATCTTCATATAAATGTTCAGCATGTCTTCTTAACCCTAAATGAAACATCTGATCAACTTTAAATAAAACTTTTAGTTTTAACAAACCTTCCTGTTTTTGCCAGCGAACTACTTGTCCGGCGAGAAAATGGTTTTCATATTCGTGTTCAGCATTTCTTCTTACCCCGAAACCGACTATCTCATTAGCTGTTAAAAAAAATGTGTTCGCCCCTTAATTTGAACCTCCTCCCCACCCCTAAATGCTGGGATACAGAGCCCATTTACGAACTCAACGAAGTTCAGCGAAGTTTAGATAAAAGTGGAAAGTTTGTTAAAAGTAAAAGTTTTATTTAAAGGTGGTTAGATGTTCGATTTAGGAATAAGAAGACATACTGCACGAACACTGATGTGAAATTATTTTCTACCCGGACAAGTAGTTCGCCCGGAACCCGGCCCAAACCAGAAAATTTGTTTAAAGCAAAATTCGTATTTATAGATGATTAGATGTCCGATTTAGAGGTAAGTAGAGATGCTAAATCCGTGTGTGACAATCAGTTTTAACCCGGACATATAGTTCGCCCGGAATCCGGCTGAAACCGGAAAATCTATTATAAGTTAATTTCTATTTGAAGTTGATTAGATGTTCGATATACGGATAAGGAGATACGCTGAATTCGTTTCTGAGCTTTATTTTTTTGCCAGACAAGTAGTTCCGGAATTCTGCCGAAACCAAAAAATTGGCAGAAGTAAGGCAGCAAGTTTCGATCTGTTTCGTCAAAATAGATATGACTTTTAGGGGTAAACACACATACTCAATCCATATCTGAACTTGGTTTTCTCAGATGATTGGCTATTTGGCCTTAATCTGTATCTAAATTTCAATAGTGAAAATGTTCAAGGAGTCTGGCGAAGACTGGATCTGGGCGAAGACAAGACCCAATTGTCTGGATAAAATTTTGAAGTTTTGGGATCCCATCGAAACCTTTGGTCTTGTTATAATGGGCTTTTTAGAGGGTTTACTGTTTCACATTCGCTTTTGGTCAACTTATTTGTATTCCTTTCTTGCTGATTTTGGGATGTTTTAATGAGGGGCTGCGGGCCCCCTTGGAAAGCTAGTGGCGGGTAATCTCCCCTCACAACCACCACCAAGTCACACCCCTGGTGTTGCCTCGATACAACCACACATTTGACACTTTTATGTGCAACAAGGTATCCGGGTCCTCCACTCGCCAGTTTACCCCAGAGTAGCCGCATTCGTTTTCTGGATTTCGGGATTTCCGATCCGGAGTTGAAAATCTAGGGTAAATGTTCTCACCAGCCAACAAGTTTGGTGCGAAGAGATATGCATGATCTTAGTGAGATCACGACGCAAATTAGATCCGCTTAGTTAACCCCCCACTTCAACTGCAAGTTTCATATTCTTGGCGTTTGTTCAGCTGCATTTTCCTGAATTTCTGCAACCAGCTGGATCCAAAGGGAGCCCCCAATAGCACATCCGATGCAGATAACAGCTCTCCCTTCTCATTTCCCCCCGTCACTCTCCCATTTCGGCAGTTCTGCTCTTCAACTCTATAAATGCCATATCTACGCATTGCGTTTATATTCAGGTCAAAAGGTTTCAGCCAATCACAACATTGTTTTGCAAAACTAATAGCACTGCTCCTCGGGCAAAATTGAAAAATCCCTTACGTACATATAAAAGATGTGTAACTAAAAGAAATTGTTAAGAATGAGTTATAATGTTTGATAAAATGCGGGACGAATGACTACCACTCCGACGATTTGGTTGGTGGAGGAAGAAAATTTAAGTTTTTTATCATTCATGCTTTCTTAAAAATGGCAGGGTGATCCTGTGATGTCAAGAAATGAAAATTTGGTGGCCGAAACTCATGAACAGATTATGTATTCTTTTTACCCACTCCCCCACGCTGCGGACGGTCGGATATTGTATATGACGGTATATGGCGGTTTCCAAGAGAATTCGGTCAGTTCCGTAATATTTCTGCCAAGTTTATCTAGACCACCTGGAAGTACCCCAACTCGCGGTCATCGGATCGACGGAAAAGCGGTCAGTATAAAAATGCCATAAAAACTACTGAACCATCGACTAGAGACATGTCAGATCACGACTGGAACCGCGAAGCATTAAATGAAGCAGATCAACTTATTTCTTTAGTTTCAGGTACTTAAATGTCACAATCTTGTGTCTGTGGTTCCTCGGGAATCTTCCAGCCCATTTAGGGTTTGGTTTGATTCGAACTGAGTCACAGTCCGCTGTCTGTCTGAAAGCCAACTGTCGAAGGAGTGGAGGTGTCTTGCAAACCTGGCGTGGGGATTCTTTGGGTCAAAACTACAGGGCAAGTTTATGATGGGCCTCGTTGCCCTATATTCACGGTTGGGGAAGGAGGTTTATCACGTAAGAAACAAAATTAAATATATGTATATATATTTAGTATATGTACATATATTTAGTTGATGAAAATAGAGGTTTTAGCTTATAATTGTTGATTCTTGATTTTTCTTTTTTGTCTGAACTGTTTTCCTTCTTTTTTTTGTAATTGGCCCATTTTTTTTTGAAATGGTGGGTGATATATAAAAATAAAACAAATTATTTCGAATCGCTACGCGAATCATGAAATGAAGCAGGTCAACTTTACTCTTTCGTTTCAGGTACTTATACCACAATCTTGTCTCCCGTGTTCCTGCTGGAATCTTCCAACCAATGTCCGAACTGACCTACGTCGAACTGAGTCACAACCCCCTCAGAAGAGTTGACCAGAATGCGTTCACCAACTTACCCCATCTGAGAAAACTGTGAGTTTGAACGTGTTCGATATCCAGCCATTGTGTGTCTTTGAGCGGGTCCCTTAGTTGGATTGCGAGGTTTTTACTCAAGATTATATTCAAATAACGCGTAAAAGAGTCAAATAGCGAAAAAATTCAAATAATGCATACAAAAAACTCAGGGTTGTTGCGTAGTGGGGCGGCTCTCGCCATGATTTATTTTTATTTTTATTTAGTCACTGAGTGCCATACGCCCGATGAAAAATTTATCTCCAAATAGTACTACAAAGTTGTACGAAAAAGTAGCATGCTGTACTAACTGATGCTACTACATGCTTCTACCTCAAGGCTACCGTGTTACTGCATACTACTGCATGCCGCTATTAGCAAGACCTGATGCTACTATGGCAAAACAGGATGCTACTGCCTACTTGATACTACTACATAAGATTGGACTAGTCTCAGGCACATTAAACGATGGTATTCTTTGCTACTACATGATATTACATGCAACTTTTTCGTACAACTACCATACAACTACGCAGGCTACAAATTTTTCATCGGGCATACAATCTCGAATATGGAAATAACAGAACAACTATAAACAAGACCAAAGTTGTCGATGGGATCCCAAAATCTAAGATTTGATCCAGACAATTCGGTCTTGTCTTCGCCAGGCTAATCATCAGAGAAAACCGGTTCAGATATTCTATCTACCTATCTATTTATACCTCTATAAGCCATATCTATTTTGACGATACTGACCGAAACGTCCTGCTTTACTACTGCCAAATTTGCGGTTTCGCCCGAATTCCGAGCGAACTACTAGTCCAGCAAAAAAAGAAAATTCAGAAACGAAACCGGCGTATCTCCTTATCCCTATAAAGAAATCGAATCAACTTTAAATAAAATTTTGACTTTAAAAAAATGCGGGTACAACCGGATTCCAGACTAATTATATGTCCTGGTAAAAAAATGATCATCATATACAGACTCAGCGTCTCTTCTTACCCCTAAATCTATCATCTCAACTTCAGATAAAGCTTTTGCTTTTAACATATTTTCCCGTTTTGGCCGGATTACAGGCGAACTATTTGTCCGGCGAGAAAATGGTTTTCACCATCGGGTTCAGCATGTCTTCTTACCCTTTAATCAAACATTTAATCAACTACAAATGAAACTGTTACTTTTAACCAACTTTCCGGTTTTGGCCGGATTCCGGACGAACTGCTGGTCCGGCGACAAAATGATTTTCACCATCATGCTCAGCATGTCTTCTTACCCCTAAGTCAAACATTTTATCAACTTCAAATGAAACTTTTACTTTTAACCAACTTTCCGGTTTTTGCCGGGTTCCGGACGAGCTAATCGTCCAGCGAGAAAATGGTTTTCACCATCGTGGTCAGCATGTCTTCTTACCCCTAAATCAAACATTTAATCAACTTCAAATGAAACTTTTACTTTTAACAAACTTTCCGGTTTTTGCCGGATTCCGGACGAACTACTTGTCCAGCGAGAAAATGATTGTCACCATCATGCTCAGCATGTCTTCTTACCCCATAATCGACTATCACATTAGCTGTTTAAAAATATGTTGTTTGTCCCTTAATTTGAACCCCCTCCTCCACCCCCAAATATAGGGCTACAGAGTCCATCTACAAATTCGGCCTTACCCTTGACCCAAACAATCCTCACACCAAGTTTCATCAAAATATCTCATTCCCTTCGAGAGTTATCGTGCTTACAGACGGACGGACGGACGGACGAACAGACGGACGGACGGACAACTTTTGCGATGTCATAGGTATCCCTCCACTTACGTTTTGGGATCCCAAAAAACAAACCTTCAGCCCAAGCTGACTGCGGATCATGTTTGACAGTGCAGAACGTCCCTCAGAACGGTCCACAGAACAACTATAACACCTTGTTCACACCTCCTATAAGACTCCCCCGTTTAATTTATCCATAACATAATATCCCCCGATATTTTCAGTTTTGTAATATAGATAGATAGATTAGATAGATTTATTTGCGCTAAAAAGCCACAAGGGCCATGGCAAATACAAAAAAAATAATAACAACAAAACAACAACAATAACAAACCTACAAAAATCCTTCCCGATATGACAGAGCGATCCGAAGGAATCTTCCAAATCTCTTTAAATCCCCAAAATGTTTACTTTTTAATTTTCTAACAAGTTCCTCCCTCGAGAAAAAACCCACCCTAAAAATTTCCTCCCTTAAATCCCTTAAACCCTCACAATCACAAATAAAATGCTCTACATCTTCATCAATCTTCCCGCACAAAGGGCAGAAATAAGGACCAGACGAAACCCTAATTTTCCCAATATATTTTCTTCTTTGGCCAAAAGGCAAACAATCTCCTCTCAGACTAATTAAACATTTCAATTCTTCTGGAGATAACCCCGACTTAAAATAAATTTCTTCGCCCCAGGCCTCCTTAACCCTATTGTAGAGACTCAGGGACCCAGGAATCCAAACCTTACAACCCCACGCCTGCAACTCCTGGTCCTTTAATACTCTTTGGACTTCTTTCGCGACCTCACCTACCTCTAGCTGAACCCCCTTCCCCTCGTTCCACCTACCTGACAGTCCACACTCATTCAAAATAGTCTTAATTTGGCCAGGCCAAGTACCCTCACGTTCATCCTTTAGTGCCTCCAGGTATGCCGCTTTGGTCAACCGTACCCTAGGAAGCGTAAGGATTTTTTCCCAAAATTTAACCATACGAACTAAACGAACACTACGAAGACTAGTAAGGCCTAAATCTCCCTTCAAAACTAAACTATTTAAAGTAATATTTACCCCTAGAACTCTTTTAAAATACTTAAGCTGTACTGCTTCAAGCTTATCCCCCTGAATAAAACCCCATATTTCAAATCCATAATGCATTGCTGACGCTACTTTCGTAGCAAACACCTGCTTGTGAAATTTAACATCCTTTAGTGCTATTAACGGACTTCTAAGAATAAGATTGGCACATCGACTACCTTTCACCACACAATGCTCAACATGCTTCCCAAATCGACCCTTTGCAGAAAGTTTAACTCCTAAATAAATAAACTCCTCCTTAATTTCTAACTCCTTGCCACCAAAATTTACTTTATCACTAGCAGCTATTTTCCCCCCTTTACGAAAAACCATCACCACTGACTTTGAAGCATTCAGTTCCAATTCTTTAATTGAAAGATAATCCGTCACCAAATTTAGAAGCTTCTGTAGGTTATCACGTGAACCCGCCACCAATGCTATGTCGTCGGCAAAAAGAAGCATGCAAAGGCGAAAAATATCAACAGAAAGCATAGGAGCTTGTCCATCCCGCATATAAGAATCTAAATCATTAATATAAAGTGAAAATAGTTTAGGCGACAAAGTGCAACCTTGTTTTAAACCCATTTTCGACGAAAAAACCTTCGAAAATTTCCCAGCAACCCGAACTACAAGTCTTACACTGGAGTAAAGCTCCACCAAAATTAATACAAACCAAGCAGGAAGTCCCAAATCAAGCAGAGACTTCACTAGAAGCCTCCGGTTTACATTGTCGAAAGCACCTTTAAGGTCCAAAAAAGCAACATAAAACCTTGCACCCCGTGCCTTAGTATACTTCCTAGCTAACACATTTAAAACAAAAATTTGGTCCAAAGTAGAATAACCTTCTCTGAACCCTGCCTGAACTGGACTAAGCTTCTCTGCCTTTTCTAGCCAATTTTTTAGCCTAAAATCAAGCACCTTGCAGAAAATCTTACTAACTGCGTTTGCTAGGTGAATAACTCTATAATTATCATGCCTTGTCCTGTCCCCCTTTTTAAATAGGGGAATAACAATTGACGTATCCCATTGTCGTGGCCAGTAAGCTTTTTCAACTAATACTGAAAAAATTGCCGCCAAAATGGGTAATAAAACAGTTCTACCCCAACTCCACAGTCTTGTAGGAATTCCATCGACACCTGGAGCTGACGAACCTTTCATCCTTTTCAACTGATCCCATATTTCCTGTTCACTTACTTTATCAATTAGCCTAGAATCTTCCTCGTTTAAAGGGAAGCATGGCTGGTTTCTAAGACTACTCATCAGACTATCATGAACTATAGGCTCACTTAATGCACTATTAATAACACTAGGCGGTTCTTTACTCTAAAAAAATTCCACCCAAGACTCTGCAGGTGGGACAAAATCTTGAGACGGCCCATGCATTGACGCTTTAATTTCCTTCCAGAAATCCCCGTTACTTTTCCCATGAAACAATTCCATAATCCTATTATTTGATCTTTTATCCAACAAATACTTCTTATCTTTCAACATTGTTTTATACTCTTTTCTTTTCTTTTTATAATCCTGTAAAGCTTGGGGACGATTATCTTCATTACTTTCTTTAACTCGTCTCAACGCAATTATAACTTCACTCTTTTTGTCTTTACATTCCTCATCAAAGAAAACATCTTTGTTATTTGCATTCCCATTAGAAGAATTCATATGCGTTAGCGCTACTGCCCCATGCATTACTGAAACCAACTCACTAATTACAACCTCAACCTCCCTATCCTTACCTACATTTACGCACTGACTAAGTCTCAACTCTAAATCCTCATCGGATAGCCTAGCCTTAAATGGAGATTCTAGTTCCCTTCTTAACTTTATACCTCTCCTTATTGTCGAATCATCACCTTTCGCCAGTGACGCACCCTTCCTGTAACTCACCTGGGATCCTAAACTATATTTAGGTAGCTCGTATTCTAAAACCACAAACACAGGCACATGGTCTGATCCAACAACATCAAGAGCCCCAAAGTCTCTACAACGGGGCAAAAAAGGAACACTCACTAACCCATAATCAATAACGCTTGGGGCTATTCCAGAGAAACAAGTAAATTCCCCGGACCTATCTTTCCCCACCCTACCATTCAAAATAACTAAATTTTCAAGACCACAAAATTCAAGCAATTTTCGTCCCCATTTATTTTTCATACGTGCCTGGTCCTTGCTGCTGCGCATCCTCGCAAATTGATAAGCATTCTCAAAATCTTCCACACGGGACGATTCCTTCGGATCACCAAACATATCCGACTCCTCTGTACAATCGCTAGTATATGCGTTGAAATCCCCTATGAAAACAAAATCATAATTAGGGTGAGATCTACTATGAACACTTTTTTCTTCGTAGAGAATATCCCACGTATCCTCATCACAATAAGAGCTATTTTCTGGGGGTATATAAACACTACACACAATCAATCGTAATTTATTCACTGAAAGTAATAACCAAACCAAATTATCTGATCTACTTTTAATCCGTTGACAAATACTAAACATTGAAATGAAAAGGGATACTCCCCCGTAAAATCGTCCGTTCCGAGAAACCTTCCTATTTGCCGCAAACTCTTTAAATCCACTAATTACAATAGGCCTATCCACGGACGACCACGTTTCCACCAAACTTATAATGTCCCATCTTTCCTCTTTAAGCAACGATTCTACTTTCTCAGTTTTAAATCCTTGAATGTTCCAATGAACTACTTTCACAGCAGCTAGGCCATGGCCCTGGCTTCCCTAATAGTCCTCAATCGGAATCGGAGAATCTTGGTCACCGGTAAATGACGAATCACCAGTTTGAGTGCTAGGCCTATTCATTTGAAACAACTGCCGGGGGTTATTACCACAGACCCCGATTGACCTGCTTCTTCCACGCAAACCTCGTGCGTCACCACTCGGCCTTTCACTGCTACGGCGCGTAATACTAGCGGCAGGTTGCGAAAGAACATCATTAGGGCTGACAATATCGGCGCTCGTGCGCTTAACCTGGCCTGTGATAGAGGGTTGACTCCCATTCGGCTGGGCCTGCACTATCGTCCCTGCACTAGACACGGAAATATCTGACAACTGACAAACATCAGACTTTACAGATTCCGCCCTCTGACGTGCTGGGGTTGGCACGGGTGGGCGCGGTCCCCTTGCTTCCTGTTGACTTGTAACTTCTTTAACTTCATCAGTCGCCTTATCGTAGAAAAATTCTCTATCGTTGATAAATAACCTCGTTCCCCTTAGACGAATTTCGTTCGCCCCCGAGGCACGCGCACGCTCGAGAACTGGTTTGAGCTTGTTTCTTGCCAGCTTTTCACCATCTGTGAAATCAGGTGCGACCGATAGGGAAAAAGATCTGAGGTTTCTTTGCGATCGGAGGACTAGATTACGCAAACCAATAGATCCGAATTTGATTAAAACGGGGCGTGTATCTCCGGCTCGTGCCTTAAGACGAAACGCGTCGCTGATGTCATAATCACGTAGATTTAAATCAGGAATTATCTCGTTCAAGCATTGCAAAATGTCGTCTCTAAGCGAGTAGCCCCTCCTTCTGGGGTTGAAATTGTACAGTACTAGGTTCGCCTTTTTCGATTCCGCTTCCAATCGCTCGATTTTCAAACAGTTCGCTTCGGCTTCGCGTCGCAGTAACAGAATTTCCTGAGAAATGTGCACTGTTTTTGCTGACAGGCCTGCTACATCCGATTCCAATTTAACCGCAACGGCCGAAAACTCGCTGCGCAGATCGTCTATTTTTGGGTTCAGTTCCACGAATTTAGCATTCATTTCGGACCTCAATTTTGCTAATTCGGCCAGTATTTGATTGACTGAATCTTGGAGCACGGCCTCTGGCATCTTCAAATAGACTTATTCAACAGGAAAAGGTTAACTATTTTACCTGTAATTGCCGTTCTTATTTATCCTCGTACAGGCATTCGAGCATTAAGCGTGGCCTTTATGGTCGGCTCAAGACCTTTCTCCAAGCAGCTTTGTCCAATGAATCCGATGAACGAGAATCAGAATACGAGACAAGAGCTCATTACTCAATCAATCAATCATTCGTGTATACCAAATTATCCTTTTTTGTTTATTTATTGATCTAACAGAATCAACGGCCAACAACGGCAATATCAATCTTCAAACAACAACAAAAACAAAATTGACAACATCACACTATTAGACATTACTCAAAACTGGGGAAAAGTTTCAAAACAACAACTTGACCCACGACAACCATTTTGGGAGCATCAGCCCCATGTGCGGTCCAGCCAGGACAGCCAGCAAGTGCCGGGTGGGTCAACTGACGGATTTTTGCGGGTCAACTGTCGTGTAGGCGAACTGTCAGAAAATCTGGGCGTATTGACGGAATTCTAAGACAAACTGACGTTTGTGTCAACTGACGTGGGGGTCAACTGAAGGATTTTTGTGGGTCAACTGACGTGGAGATGAAGTGTCAGAAAATTTGGGCGCACTGACGGAATCCTGAGGTGAACTGACGTTTGTGTCAACTGCTTCCGTCCTGTCCGAAGCTGAAGAACTGCTATTAAGTCACCCCCTCCTCTCCCCAAGCCCTAACCTCCCGCAGTCCCAGTCTGCATACTGTCTCTGCTTCAAAGCCCTCCCCCCCCTGTCGGCCAAGGGATTAGCTGTCTCCTGCAGGAATTCCTGCTGGGAAAAGACTGCTTGAGCAAGGGCAAAATAGCAAACGGGGATCCCCCTAGGGGGGGGACAAAGATCTTGTTACTTCCTGTAGGAAAAAAAGAGATCTGGAGTGAAAATTTCGTTTGGGAAATTAATGGGGAAAGATTTTGGTTTCTCTGGGTTCATTTTTTTTTTATCAGGAAATCAGATTGGCGCCAAAAGATCTGGGGAAATCGTGGGAAAAAGTTGTGTAGAAACAGGAACAGATAGTCTGGTTAAAACATTGTGTATTGTGTTTTAAAGGAATCAAAACAGTTCAGTTAGGCTTTAAAAAATCAAGCCCACACACGGGATTTTGGATCAGACCCAGACATAGGAATCTGGATAGAGATAACAGTCGGGGCCCCCTCATTCGTACTTTGTAATTGGCGTTTGTATTCGAATTCAGTTAAACGTGGGCTAATTTGACTTTAGAAAATAGACAAGTACCAACTATACTTGTTTCGTGTCTAGCTTTTATATTTTTCACTTCACCCTTTCTGAGGCTGGGGTCTTACACTGTTAAAAAAAAATCTTGCAGTATTTGCTACTGGGATTCATCTTGTCTCTGCTGAGATAAGAGTGTCTCTAATTCGGATCAATCTTATCCCTGTAGAGATAAGATTAATCCCAGTAGAAAATACTGCAGTTAACTTTAATCCTTACTCAGAGAAACTTGTTACTGTGTAGGCAGAAGTTCGCCACTAGATGGGATTCGTTATGAACTTGAAAAGTTGACCTTTAAGTTACATGCACACACAGTCCTTCAATTATAATCATCATATGGCAACGTCATCCCTGGGCTGAGTAGAAACTGTTCCCTAGACCTAGTTGTAACTTCTTTTGTCTGTTCCAGCTCCCTCTCTGAGGTTCGAGAGCCTTTGGACTTCCCAAACTTGAATGGTTCTGGTTCCATTAGAATCATCAAGATTGACCGCTCCAAGCTGAAGACTGTCGACCATCGACTTTGCAATCATGTCCCGGGACTGTTGTCGCTGTAAGTGTTCATATGCCTGTTTTATTTGCCGCTGCCGCTGTCCGGAAATTATCCGAAAATATGAAGCTCCTGATATAGCAGAAAAAGTCCAGGAGCTTCGCGATAAGTTTTCTGCTCAAGCAAGCAAAGGCTTTCACCATACACGGTCTCATCCGTTTGTTCCGCTGATTTTTTCTGTTCTGCTGTACTAGTGTTTTCGTAACTTTTTTTTTTACCCACTATCTTCTCATTGTTCATGTGCAGTGTGTTACAAACAAATTGCTATTATTGTTATTATTTTATATTTCACGAATGCTTAAAGTTTAACCGAATAGGACTGAGATCTGACTGTCAAGTTACACCTCAAGTGTCTACTTAAATAGGCCTGAAAACCCGGTAAAAAAGCGTTACTTCGTTTGTCCACTATCCAGAGATAATCGATTTCATCGAATGAACTTATTCTTTCGGATTTGCGGTACGTCTATGTGCTTATACACTCCTAACACTCATAACAACAGACATATTGTGAGAGAGAGAGAGAGACAAATTTGTCTATAATGGAATTTTACAAAAAAAAGGTTTCAATATCATAACAGACCTGCCAACGTGAAAATCTATACAGATTTGTTTGTGGTAGGGCTCAATAATTTAATCACTTAGCATAATTGTATTGAGAACAAAAAAGAATAGGGAAAAAATAAATGCAATACTATACATAAACAACTATATATAGAAAAAAAAAGAAAAAACAATAAATATTATAGATAAATAGAAGACAATTAAACCTCGTGGCAATCCAGAACCGAATCATACCCAAGGTAACCCTGTCTCCTCACCCATCTTTACTCATCAAAAAACTTATTTTATCGTCACTTTCCTACAGCGTTTGGATGAATCTTGGTCATTGAAGCAGCGCGCATTCTGGACCTTATTACTAGATCCCCGGGTGAAAAACAAAAACCCTTAGATGAGTCAAAATAAGTCAGTGTATTCAGAAATCAGGTGTAAATTAAGCTGCCTTTCTCGATGAAAATTCTTTGACTGTGTAGTTGTATGGTAGTTGTACGAAAAAGTTGCATGTATTGATACTTTGATTTAACATGCCTCCGACTGGGCTAATCTTAAGTATTAGTATCCGATAGCATCCAATCTTCCTGTAATATCATCCAGTTTTCTAGTAGTAGCATGCAGTGGCAACAGTTACTACTGCATGCTACTTTTTCGTACAATTCCATACGACTAGCTCTCGAAGAATTTTCATCGGGTTTCAGTTGAACTTTAACTATCTGAAAGGCTTCCTGTTGTTCATTGTCACCAAGCGGTTTAGTTGTCTTCCGTCCCCCAATAATTATCACTATCATCGGCATCATGAACGTTTAACTAAAACTCTGCTATGATCAGTGTTTCATTATATTCCTCCAACGAAAAAAGATGCGGAATTTTGCACTATCCTTAAAGAACCCGTCGTACCTATCATACCAATGCAACCTACTTCCAGAATCGCTCCGTTCCGTCCTGAAACTTGGAGAGCCGAATTTAATACGGTATACATTCTAACCCCTCTAAGGACACCTCACTCATTTTTACACTTATCATATTTTTCGATGCCAGTCATGTTCCCGAGAATAGTTTGCGAAAAGCTTAGGCGTCTCTTGAGAAAAACCGTTTGTCTAGATTTTTCAGTGTTGCTATATAAAGGTCAGCGGGCCTGGGAAAGGGCTTGAAACGGCCAAAGCCGTGGATATTATGTTAAAAGCAGAGTCTGATTTTAAGGTATTCAGCTATTTTTGAATACTGGAACCTTACTTACCTAAGACCCCTAGTTCCTCCTGCAGCTCAAAAGGCGCTTAGGGCATCCAAGAAGAGTCGCCAGTTGTCTCTCACAAGGGGCGCTGCCCATACATATATTTCCATTCATTCAGGCTGGATGGAAATGTTGATGAATCCGACTGGTAGGTACGGTGAAGAGTGTTCTTTAGTCGCCCTCTTCGGCTATATGCTACTGGAGGACAGCGTTGGGTAGTCCGGTGCTTCCCCTCCTTACTGTATGGCCCAGATACCTCCAGCGGCGGATCTTTATGACTTCAGTAATAAGGGGTTGCACTGTCATCTGGCGAATCGCCAGGTTTGTGTGACCCTTTCTGTCAAGTGTATGTTTAAGATCCGCTTTCGAACATAAACAATACATAGTGCTAGGCCTCCTTTAAATTTAAAAGGGGCTGCGACCGGTGTTGCCACCCTGATACAATTTTCCGAGCTTCTAAAGATCAGAAAAAGTGTTCTTAAGTAAACGAGTTCGCCCTTTATATTGTAAAAAGCTACTAAATTAACGGATGGACAGGTCCTCGAACTAACAATAAGCATTCGTAACAGAACAAAGCGTGTTCTTTTGAAGAAAAGTTGTTTCTTCAGCTTCCAACAAAGTAGAACTTTAGTGCTTCCCGTGGCAACCCTGGCTGCGACTCGGTTATCATGATTTAGCCCTTCTTAGCAAGGATCCTCTTCAGGATTCAGGTAGAAAGACAGACCTGTGATCAAGGAGTCCCTGAACGTGGCCCTTGCCTTGAAGGGCCGAAAAATTGCTAGAAGAAATCTCGGCTGACTTATTTGTTTAGTGCAGTCAAACATGCACAAGTACATTTCGCAAGAGCTGTGATTTCCAGTCCTTTTCGTCCAGCTGTTTCTTGAAGGATTCTGCTGAAGACCGAGTCGTCCAACAAAGCGCTTCCACGAGGGAACTGCTCTGTTAGGAAAAAACTACTTTGTTTCGAAATTAAATTTTGTTGCTTTCGTTTCAGTAAAAGACCGTATTGGTTTTCTATCTGTCCTAAGAGACTGAGCTGAAAGTTAAAAGTTTAACTGTGACAAGCCAACTTATTTTTGTATCATTTGACTCACTGAATTATTGGATTGTATTAAGCTATTTTTTTTCTTCACTAAATCCCTAGTAGTGACGTTCAGAATCTCTACGTCTGTTCCCACAATCCATAATTCTTCTATGACGCGGAAAATTTGAATATCAACACTAACGCGGCTTTTCAGTGGCCTTAGTGGTGAGATTGGTGAACATTGTGGCTCTATCATATATGGACAAATGCCAAGCATTTCATCGTTACCGCCTGTCCCCCAGTCGGTTTCATTTGAGATATTAATTTGTTTCGGAAACCGTTTTCGTCAAGCATACAAGTGCATAGAGATACCATGAATCGGACAGGGAGTCCACTATATGAAAATTGATTATTCATAGACAGTGGAGCAACGAAGTAACGCATTTTCATCGGTTCTTCAAGCCTATTAAAGTGAAGGTGATGGGTAACTAGATTGTCCTATCCCAGCCCTCTTCGGTTATACTTTAAAGCGTTGGAATTTGAACTAAAGGCGTATTCTCGCCGTTCCCTTCAATTCCCCGAGGAGTCCAGAGGGAGTCACTCCGCGTACACGGGGAATGCTTCCAAAATGGACTTTGTTCGAAAAAAAAAATATGCAGTTGACGAAATTAGTCTGGACCCACATTATTTTTGGTTTGTTTATTCTGATTGTTTTTAACACCACCAAAAATTGATTCCCCTCCGAATCTGATAGGGAGTCCTTTTTGATGATGGTGATGATAATCGGAGCATTCGCCGTCCGTGGAGACTCGCGAGAATGCGGGGAGTGAGTCCCCGGGACAAACAAAAACGCGGGACTTCTCAAGGGAGTCTTTTGGGAACGGCGAGAATACGCCTTAAGACGGAGTCGGGCCCAGAGTTCGAATGTTCGCCGAGGCGCTTGACAATTGGTGTAACGAGTGATGTTCTGTAAGCCTAGCCGCAGCTGTAAAACGGGGTACCGACGGCGCACTGTCACCGTTCTCTGGGGACTCCTCAGGGAGTCGAGGGGAACCACGAGAATAGAGGGAGTCACTTCCTTTATGGAAGACAACGGGAATTCCTCTTTTATGGCGTTTTTAGTGAGTGTTCATTTATGAACAATCCACTTTTCCGAGCGCTGTAGCAGCTTTCGACTTTGCTGTTTCTGTGCCAGTATTGTGAAATAGTTGAACATTTTAAACTAGGTTCTGCTCTCAACAAACTATCCACGGTTTTGGTTGTTTTAATCCTTATTCCAAGCCCGTTGACTTCTAGCAAAAACAGAAAAAAATAAAAATTAACTATTTTTTATGAATAAAATTCTCGGGAGTAACCGTCGAAAGCATGATAGGCATCGAAGGTAGTGAAACAAGGCAAGTGGGAAATCATTCAGATTTCATTGTGTCGAATGAAATTTGAGTCTCTGGGTTTAACAATAGATGGAGCGATTAAGGAATTAGGTTGCATATTAAAGGTCATTCAATTCAACAAACTCGATGTCCTTTTTTCGTGTCAAATGCAATGAAGAAGAAAATGAGTTTTCGTTTCGTAGTTTGAGTTTTGTTGGTGTGTAAGCCGTCTGATAAGCCTGTATAGCCGTGACTAGCTTTGTCCATTTAAAAGAAATGCTGATATTACTATTCCAATCCAAGCAGACCTCTAGGCTTGTCGCACTTCAAGTTTGCCGCTTGCGAGAGTCTCATTTGTTCCTGACGCGATGTCGTCCCGACTCGTATCTCTTTCGGCAGAATGGTTTCTGTCTGTTTTCTTAGCTCAGACGATTAACTTTCCGTTGAAAAACGAGTTCACACGTTTCAAAACATTGACGGCCGCCCATTAATCAGTTTGTGGAATCATATCTCTCTCAGGTCATAAATTTCTCATAGAAAATCAATTTTGAAGGAGATAAAAGAAAATGTGACACTTGGTTCTCAGTCTTTAGGTCAGGCGGGGATCTTGGCACAGACAAAGTTCGGATTGTGCCAGCGAGAAGGGGTAGAATTCGAGGGCGGCGAATGCGAACTTCGTATTTGTCAAGATTTGTGCGAAAAATCAGATTTCTCAGTATGGGAGTCAAGAGTGCGTTCCACATAAGCTAGTACGATCAACGATGATAAGAGGAGGAGCCAGCTCTTAATTGTGGTAGTTACTACCCTCTCTGGAACGCGCGGGCAGACGTCACCGATCTGCCGGGACAGAGACATTACCACCAAGAACAAAGAAACACAAGCACCTCCGTCTTTCTGTATCTCAGCCACTATGACCATGCCAAAACCGGCAATAGGGTTCCGTAAATATTTAGCTGGTACGCCAAAGACAGCTCTTGACCATCTGTAATACCAAGAACAAATAAGCAGCAGAACCTTCGTCCCCCTGTCTCTGTAATACGGCCATGCGCAAACGAATAGATTCCCGATACCCTGCCCGATACAAAAGAGCGGAGGGTAACAGCTAGGCGGAACATCATAATTCGTTACCTCTACAAACCGCTATATCGCAGTAAAGTCCCAGAGAAGAAATCTCAAAAGTAAAAGCCGATTGGTCGTCTACCATTGTGACGTCACATGTGATGCGCTGCAGAGATTCAGCGCGCCTTCTGCCCTTTCTCCTCTGATATGCGCGGCGGCTAAAAGGGTTGTAGACGGGTATCAACTAGACGCTCAGCAAGTACCTCTAGATCCTCTCAGTTTTTTCGGGGTATCCATAGTCGCTGCATGGGACCAAAGACTGTTGGATTATTTGTTCTTGGTAATACATGGTTGAATAGGCTAGAGTGTTGAACGTTGAAAAGACGTTATAACGCGAAAATTTCGGGAACATTTGCAGCTCGTTCCGGTCGAGAATTGTGTAGTTGGAGCAAGGATACAATCCGGAAAGAGAAGAGACGGATGTTCTACCACACAGTAATATTATTATAATAATAAAGGCTTTTATCAAATCTGAACTTTCATTTATCTTGTAGCAAAGGTATGTCGATACAAGAATATAATTAACTCAAATATAAATAATTTAATAATTTAAAGCAATAATTTAAAGCAGAACTGAAACCTGATGTTATTCCAGTATTTTCTGTCGCAATATCAAGCGCCATCACCTGTCCACCTACCTTTGATTTTCTTTCCACAGTTATTTACAGCCTTTGCTTACTGCAAACCTAATCTTCCCATAGAGTCATTTCACAATTAAGCCACGCCTGTCATGTCATTTGTGATTGGCTGACACGGAGATACGGATTGTACAAATCTTTACAAACCAATCAGATACACCTTTAGCTGGCGGTGGAGCCAACTAAACAGTGGAGAGACATTTCGAGAGTTAATGGAAGAGCTGATATGTTGTTTTCTTCCGAATTTCAACGAGAATACAGCAACTGTATAGCCCCGTGATGAGAAATTGGAACAAAAAGCTCTTCAGTGAACCTTTAGGCTAGTGCACACAGGGAAAATAGGCCACGCATGCGAAATTCGCGTCAGTATGGGGAAACATGCATGCGAGGTGTACGCCTCGGGGCGAAGGAGGAACGTCGCATCCGACTGCGAAAATCGGACGGTGTGCACGTACCTTTAGGTATCTTGAACTTGATGCAAAAGATGGCCAAGATTGTTGACATTTTTCTTTGTAGGTACAACTTCGTTAATGCTGACAAGAATGAATTGGTTAACTCATTTTGTAGTCCTAATAACCCTTCATGGAATTCTTTTAGTTAGTATGATCTTTTCCAGGGAGCTGCGACACAACCAGCTGTCAGAACTACCAAGCCTCAGCGAGTGCCACCACCTACGATTGCTGTAAGTACCAAAATCCGTTTAAAGGACATCTGAACAATGAAACCATACTTGAACACACCATGGAAAATGCATTTACAGACATGGCCACGGAGAGCATTCTTCTCCTGAGCGTGACGTTTTCAAAATAGGGGTGTTCGTTTCTGGAGGTTTGCACATGCAGACTCCAAGAAAAAGCGCAATTCATTCAAATCTTATACAGCGCTGGCCGGATCGTACTGGAATTTCTTCTAGAGATCTTTTGGGCTTAACTGGTTAAAAAATATTCCAGAAGGAGGTTGATTGGAGACATTTATGCATTTCTAAAATTGTTCGGTACTGAAATAAGGACAGATGCAAAATGGAGCAAAAATCATAGCTTGGAAACACTGTTTCGTGTTTGGATTGGATTTTCTGCAGGCAATGTTAACGGAAGCCACACAGATAGGGATGATACTTGGTACTCTTCATTCAGGTGTCTTTTAAAGTATAACAGAAGTTTTCGGTATTCCCCGATGTTGATCCTAGCCGAATGGTTAGGGCGATGGAATTTCCCTGATCCCCGTGGGGCGGAGGTTTGAGTCTCGGGGGTGCCCACCGTTTGGAGGGGTGTGCGATCCTGGAGATTTACGGCTTGTGACGGTCAAACTACTCAGCCTAGCAGTCTTGCTTAACCCTAAATACGGACGGTCCTCCGGGTTTGAACGTCACAAATCGAGGATCGACTAAAAACGGTAACGGAACGGATGGGCACGGTGCAGTAGGAATGATAACTTAAAACGGGAACGCATACTAAAAACGGGAGCGATGTACTCCAGTTGGGAGCGCTGCACCAGGAGTAACACAACTAAAAGGGGGAACGACGCACCGTCGTTCTTTTTCTTAATAAATCGTTTATTTCGTCAGTGGAAAACATCCCAAAAGTGAAACTTTTTTTTTACTTTTTTCGAATATCTGAATGACACCTAAAGACACTTTTGAGCTGAAAAAGTGTCACTCTCGGAGATATGTGGCAACCCTTGTTTTCTCCTGTAACAGGGAACTAAGAATTGTAAAGCAAGACAACAAGGCCCTGTCGTTCCGTTTCAGTACATGTTACCCCTGCAACAGGGAACCAAGTTTCAAGGGCACTAGAACAGGGATCGTGCACGGGAATGATTTGGAACTCGCTTGCAAACAAAATACTAAAAGAAGAAAGGACGGTACATCGGTCCCCCTTTTAGAAGCGTTCCTCCTGGTGCAGCATTCCCGATTCTAATACGTTATTCCCCTTTTTGGTACGCATTCCCGTTTTTAGTAGTCGTTCCCCGAGCACCATGCCTTTCCGTCCCGTTCTCGTCTGCAGTCGATCCTTTCAGACTACGTCGAGACTTTTTATTTCCCCTGCTGAGTGGTTAGCGCGCATGGTTCGAAATTTTCCTGATCCCCTTTGGCCGCAGGTTTGAGTATCGATGGCGCCTACCGTTTGGAGGGGCATTCAGTCTAGCTTGTTGTGACTGTAAAATTGTTCAGCCTAGTAGTTTTGCATAACCCTAAATACGCACTGTCCTCCCACACGCGAACGTCAGTAATCGGAACCAATTCAGACTACGTAGAGACTTCTTTCGCGCTTCACGGTTTCATCCATTTTAGCCATGAATGAATGAATGAATGAATTTATTGCACAAAAAAACCTTGGGGTCATGGCAACAAAACAAAAAGGAAACACAGCAAACTACAAAAATCGCTCTCTATGGGACAAACCAACTCGGAGGAATCTAGCCACCTTACGGATATCCCCCATATTTGTGATTCCCATTTTTTCTAGTAGCCACTCCTCCCTAGTAACTCCCACCCCAAATAATTCGACCCTTAAATCACTCAATCCTTCACATTCACACATAAAGTGGAACACATCCTCATCCATCTTTCCACACATCGGGCAAAAGTAAGGGCCATTCTTAAATCTATTTTTTTCCAATAAACCTTCTTTTCTCCCCAATAGCTAATCCTCCCCCCCCCCCCCCCTTAAACTCACCATCCACTTTAAATCTACTCCCGACAACCCAGCTTTAAAATAAATTTCCTCCCCCCAAACATCTTTCGCCTTTGCATAGAACCGTAGAGACATCGACTCAGCCTTCCGACACTGCCAATCCTGAATTTCCTGATCACGAAGGATTTGCTCCACCTTACGCGACACTTCACCATACTGTAAAGAAGTTCCAATGCCACCATTCCATAATTCAGACAGGCCGCATCTGTTAAGAATGTTCTTAATTTGATGAGCCCAAGATTGCTGGTCTTCGTCCCACAGCGCCTCTAGGTAGGCTGCTTTAAGCAACCTCACTCGCGGTAATGAAATAATTTTCTCCCAGAAACTTACCATAGTAACCAATCTATTAGACCTAAGCGAAAACAAACCTAGATCACCTTTCAATACAATACTACTAAGAGACTCACTAACCCCTAATATCCTCTTAAAATATCTAAGCTGGACTACCTCCAACTTCGGTATATCCACATAACCCCAAACTTCCGCAGCATAATGGATACTTGATACTATTTTAGTCCTAAATATACGCTTCTGGAACTTCATATTCTTAATATCTCGCACGTGGCTTCTAAATACCATATTTGACAATCTTGCTCCCCTCAACACACACTGATCCACATGCTTTCCAAACTTACCCTTCGACGTAAACTTAACCCCCAAATACACAAACTCTTCTTTCACTGATAGCTCCTTACCCTCAAAATATACCCTGTCATGCACACCTAGTTTTCCTCCCTTTTCGGCAAACCATAGCAACTGTTTTATTCACGTTCAGGACCAACCGCTTAGATTTAAGATACTCCTCCACCAAATTTAGTAACATCTGCAGGTTATCTCTACTATCCACCACCAAAGCCACATCATCCGCGAATAGAAGCATGCAAAGCCTGACTAAATCAACTGATACAAACGGAGCAGCCCTGGCCCTTAAGAACGCCTCCATATCGTTAATAAATAAGGAAAAAAGCTTTGGAGATAAAGTGCACCCTTGCTTCACACCTAGTTTAGACGAAAAACTGCTTTAAATCTTGCCTGCCACCCTTACTACTAACCTCACCCTGAAATACATCTCTAACAGTACACATACGAATACTTGTGGCGAGCCCATACTGACCAGACTTTCCATCAATAGCTGTCTATTTACATTATCGAACGCCCCTTTTAGGTCAAGAAAAGCTATAAAAAGCTTCCCTTTCCTTGGTTTAATATACTTTCTAATCAAAACTTTTAATACAAAAATTTGGTCTAAAGTACCAAACCCTTCTCTGAAGCCTGCCTGACATGAACGCAACACTTCATTCCTATTTAACCAAACCATCAATCTACTATCCAATATTTTACAAAAATTTTTACTACAAACATTATTCAAATGAATTCCCCTATAATTTTCATCGGCTGTTCTATCTCCCTTCTTGAAAATTGGGATAACAATTGACGTGTCCCATGTCGCAGGCCAGCGCATCTTCTCAATTATTAGAGAAAATATTGCTGCCATAATGGGGAGAATTACAACCTTACCCCATTTCCACAAAAATAGTGGAACTCCGTCGACCCCTGGGGCTGATTTCCCTTTCATCTTTTTAATTTGGTCCCATACCTCTTGCTCTCTAATCGGTGCAAATAACGCGTAATCCGTCTCCTTCATCGGGAAACTAACTTGGTCCCTAAGGTCACTCCTAAAACCTTCATCAAACACATTCTCCTGGGGGAAATCCTCACTATTCTCCATAAAATCAGGCCAACTCGCTGCTGGCGGCGTAAGATCCTTTGCACGGGGATTCAAAGATCGATTAACTTCATCCCAAAACTCCTTACTATTATTCTTATTTAAATTTTCAACTATCTTATCATTCTTTTTTCCATCAAATATCTTCTTCTTACATCTTAATAACTGCCTATAAGATCTCCTTAATTCTCGGTATTCAACTAAATTCGAAATCAACAGATCCCCGCTACTTTTCTTCACTAACCTAAGAGCCTGGATAACCCTATTTTTTAATTCCACGCACTCTCCATAAAAAAAACGTGAACTTCTTTGACACAGGATTAAAGAATTAAAGAAGACAATTCATCTACAGACTCGTCTAACCTATTTTCTAGTACTAATTCCAGACACCTAGCCACTCTTGATTCATTCTGACATGAAGATAGCCTAGAAACATACGTCTGTTCACATAAACTTTCTACCGCCACTGCTTTCTTTACAACTAGAGTTGACACTTCATCACCCATAATCTTTCGATCGACCGGCGCTCCAGCTACCGTTGTAGGTCTCTCGGTAATAATTTCCAACGTCAATGCAATCGGTACGTGGTCAGACCCAACCAAATCATGTACCTCGAATTTTCTACACAAAGGCCAAAGATTCGAACTAATTAGACCATAATCTAGGACGCTAGGTTTTTCCCCTGAAAAACACGTAAACTCCCCGATAAAATCAGGCCCCTTTCTACCATTTAAAATAACTAAATCCCCAAACCCACATAATTCCAAAAGATTCCCACCCCATTTATTTTTCTTCCGTTGTTGGTCCTTACTTCTGCGCTCAGACATACTCACAACCTGGCATTCATTACTTTCACTCCCTTCCCTCCTCCAGCGTGATTCCTCTGAGTTGGCGTCAGTCCAAATAACTTCCGAAGAACTACTTGTGTAAGCGTTGAAATCTCCTACGACTACAAAAGGATGATTAGGAAACTGTCTTTTCAATGTAGACAACTCATAATTCAGTATATCCCACGGATCTTCATTATGGTAAGAACTTCCTTGAGGCGAATATAAGCGCTACAAACTAATAACTTAAGACTACCAAATGACATATTTAAACACACTAGGTTTTCCGACCTGCTCTTAACTCTATGGCACGCCTTAGAAAGTCGCTTATGAACTAAAAGTGCAACCCCCCCATAATAACGGCCGTTCGACGACTTTTTGCGGTCGCTTAGCTCGACGAGATCAGCCCACGATTTCAAATACTCATCAATTGCAAGTGATCTGAAGACTTGCTGTGACGGAGAAACTATTCAACCTGGCAGTCTTTCGTAACCCTACATACGCACGGTCTCCCACTTGCGAACCTCACAGATCGAACGATTTCAGACTACGTCGAGACTGTTTTCGCGCTCCACAGACTCATCCATTTTAGCTATGTGGTCGCTTAGCTCGACGGAATCAGCGCCATGATTATGAATACTCATCAGTTGCAAGCGAGCTTGAAGACTTGCTGAGCGTGTTCCACCCTGCTTACCGGAATCAACGCACATGATGTCACCGATTCTGGGTTCTTGGCGTCAAGGCTGGAACGCATTTTTCTATTTTTTGCAAAATATCGTGCCACATGCTAATCGCGACAGTTTAGTCACACAGATCGTAGTTACCACACTTACTACACTCCCGAGCGTGGTAAGCAAATAGTTACTATTAGTTACTATATTCTAGAAGGCTGGAACGGTCAGCGCACTTTTCACGAGGTTGGAACGAAAATATTAACTAATAGTTACTGTTATTAGTAGGGTGGAACACGCTCGCTGTTCTGTGACGGGGAAACTTCAGTAGAGGTATGCTTGTTTGAACATTTACTTAAAGTTTAACTGAAAGCCAACTTATTCTTGTGTCATTTAATTGAATACACTGAGTCATTTGGATTCTGAAAGGGATTTTTTTATTTTCCACTATATGCTCTAGTTATGACGTACACAATATCTGCGGATGTCCCCACAACGTACATTCTACTATGACGCGGGAGATCTGAACCTCAACACAAACGCGGCTTTTCAGTGGCGACTAGTGGGATTGGTGAAGATTGCTTAGTTCCTGAACAAAAAAACAAACATAAATCTTTCTCGTAAGGCATACAACAAAAATACAAGCGCATATATATACCACAAATCACACGGAAATTCCACTATTTGAAAATCGATTATTCGTGAATTGCGGAACACCGGAGTAACACATTTTCAGCGGGTCTTCAAGCCAATTTAAGTGAAGAAATGATGGGTAACTAGATTGTCCAATCCGAGCCCTTTTCGGTTAAAATTTAAAGTTTAACCGAAAAGGGCTGAGATAGGACAATCTAGTTACCCATTACTTATACACTTAAAGAGGCTTGAAGACCAGATGAAAATGTGTTACTGGTACCTCTATGCGCTTCTTCTACCTGTGTTGAATGCTTGACGGAAAAGATTCATTAAAAATAAGTGTCCAGCAGTGAGCTACCTTCCGCGAGCTGATCCCTGGCCTCTGAAAAGCCGCGTTTGAATTGAGATTCAAATTTTCCGCGTCATAGTAGAATTTCGCGTTGTAAGGACGGCCGTAGATATTCTGAACGTCATTCAGGAGCAAATAGCGACAAATAAAAAAATCACTTAACACAACCCAAATACTGTAGGTTATTCAGTTAAATGATAAAAAATAAGTTGGCTTTTCAGTTAAACTTTAAATGTGAACAGTGCAGTTTTGACTAAATGGTAAAATTAAGATCCAAAATATCCTATTCAGGTGTATTCAGAGGCCCTTAATAACATGCTGTGGCTAACTGGTAGTTAACTTTAGTCACAGCAAGTGGATGAAAATGGGAAAGTTCAAAGTCAACAAATGTTCAAATAAGCATACCTCTACTGTATTCAACCACTTGACACGACTTGACTCCTCCTCCAAGGCAGGCCATCTGTCACTGCTTGTCTCCTCCCACAAGGAGGAGCCAACTCATCCAACGACCAATCTCGGAACTACCTTAGTCTGGAAAGTAGTCTTGCGTAACCCTAAATTCGCACGGTCCCCCCACTTGCAAACGTCACAATTGAAACCTTTTAGACTTCGTCGAGACTGTCTTCGCGCTCCATAGACTCACCCATTTTAGATATGCAGTCGCTTAGCTCAACGCAGTCAGCGCCATGATCATGAATGCTCATCAGTTGCAAGTGATCTTGAAGAATTGCTGTGACGGGGAAACTATTCAACCACTTGTCACGACTTGGACTTTTGGAAAAAAGCCTTACGTACTTTAACCCTAAATACGCACGGTGCCCCACTTGCAAACGTCACAAAGGAAACCATTTCAGACTTCGTCGAGACTGTTTTCGCGCTCCACAGCAAGCTCATCCATTTAAGACCTATTCCATGTTCCCGCTCGCTGAGAGCGCTCCGCGGCTGAGATATGATGGTCATAAGTGCTACTTTCAGCTCTGTCTGAGAATTGGAACTCTAACGACCCTGGCTGGGAAAGCGATTTATTACGCAATCGATTATCGGATTTAAGAAGAAATATGTAAGCTAACGTCATCGGAACTGCAAGGCGTTCAGTGGAACGCGAAAACGCTTCCTCCGGTTGGAAAGCAGCAAAAGAAACTTCGACATGTTTATAAATTAGAAGCCCACAGCGCGAGCAGAGGCGTCATTTCGTGGAATCCTAAGGGGGGCGGTGCCGTTGTGCCGGGCCCCCTCCGATTTCTTTCACGTAAATCTTACATAGGTGAGACCGAAAACAGTTAAGTGAATTACCAACATATGAACGAAAAGTAAAAAAATGTTCACGCAGACTTCTAGAAAACCACATTTTGTATAAATAGTTTAGGGATCGGTTACCCTGTAAATTTCTGCCGCGCAAATCTAGTGCGTACAAAAGATTTTGCGCAGTTGAGGCTTATTCTCGCCGTTCCCCGAGGACTCCTCAGGGAATCCAGGCGAACGGCGAGAATAGGGGGAGTCACTCCACGCGGACTCCGCGTACGAAAAAAAACGAGAACACGGGGAATGCTTCCAAAATGGATTTTGTTCGAAACAAAAGTATACAGTTGACGAAATTAGTCTGATCCACTTTATTTTTGGCTTTGTTTATTCTGATTTGCTTTTAATTCATTTACATTGCACCAACACCAGCAAAAATTGATTCCCCTCCGAATCTGAAAGGGAGTTCTTTTCGATGATAGTGATGATAATAGGAGCATTCCCCGTCCGTGGGGACTCGCGAGAATACGGGGATCGAGTACCTGGGACAAACAAAAACGCAGGGACTCCTCAAAAGGAGTCCTCGGGGAACACGGAGAATACGCCTTTGGGTGCTATCATGGTTTGTGGGAGCTGAATATTTGATCAGTACTGATATTTCTAAGAGTGGTCTCACAAGGATGATTGTTCTAAGTTTTGTTTAATTCTTACAAAATCAGAGTACCATTCCTCCTTAAGATCTTCACTGTATCACCAAAATAGGAAAGAACCAAGCAGTGTTGCCACCCGACCAAAATTCATTTTACTAAACTGTGGAGAACTTTTCTACTAGATTCCGCTCATATTTACTATCTCAAAAAATCCTCGCCCATGCGGATCTTACAGATCGACCAAAAATCCCCAGTTGGAGGGGCAGGAAGCGCAACCAGTTTAAATCGCTTCGAACGTGAAATGAGATCCTTTCGAGGTGCCAAATTTTTTTGGTTCCGGTGATATTTCACACCCATCTATTGTGCTCGGCTCTTTTGACGGATGACGTTCTTCCACTGCAGACAATGAGTTGGAAAGGGGGAATAAAAATGGAATGGATTAAGACAGAATAAAATGAATCGTAAGGAGAAGCCACTCTGTCCCAGTACAAAGGGGGGTGGTTGAATAAATCCGTACTTGCTATGTCATTACAGGAAAGATAAAGCCGGGCATGTAACGCAGATTCGTCGGAACTTGATAAGATTAATAAATGGAATGAAAGAAGGTGGAATGAAATGAATCGTAGGGTGGTGCCACTCCGTCTCAATATAGAGATTAGCCTCCTCTCCCTTCTTCCGTTCGTCGGTCCGAGAGGAACACCGTCAATCCTTTTTGCCATGTCATGGCCCTGAAAATGCCTTGAGATTGGTAGAAGTAAAAAAAAACTCATTTCGCGCCCCATCTTTGATTTAATAATTTGTACATACTTTTAAATGTAACTGTTGATAAATTTGTGCATGACTTTAGTCATCAATTTTGCTTTTATTCGTGTGAGAGTGTGAGCTAATAAATTTTCTATTCCATACTATTCTATTCGTCTACCCAGTTTATATACAGTTTTGTACCAGCATGTCTGTCGGGTCATTTTCTGTGAAATGAATTTTTATATTAATAGCTGTGTATTAATTTGTGTCTTAATTTTTTTGTGTTCGTTTATTAATGAATTTGTTGTTTCCTTATTTAATTAATTTAATTGCATTCTTCGTAAAAACTGCCATTCTATTTGGCATAGGAATTGATTAAAAAACCGATATCGGTTGAAAAAACCTCAGCTGCTGTGTCGTTACAGGAAGATATAAAGCCGGATAAGTAACGAAAGTTCATCCCAACAAGAAAAAATTATAAATAAATGATTAAATGCAGACAGACAACGAAGAGGGAGAGAAAAGCGACCCATAAATTGGGCAGTTTCGTCTTTTGGCGAGGTTGTGAGGGGAGGTAAGTTTGGCCAGTTCTAAAAAATAAAATTCTGCACTTAAGGGTACCCCTCCCCTCGAGTGCAAAGAAGAAGAAAAAAATGCGTGTAATGTGGGTTTTGGTCCGTTCTGAAAATATAACTTTTTTTAATTTTTTCTTCTTTTCAGGGATCTGAGTGGAAATCGAATAGCAAACTTGCCGAAGCTTCATTTTTCAAACCAGAGCCATCTGCAGGATTTGCTTCTTCATAACAATCACATCCACCAAGTTTACTCAGATAGCTTCGTTGGACTAGAGAATCTCAAAACACTGTAAGTATGTCAAGGGCCCATAACTGTTCAGTCGTCGTTCGATATTCCGAGGGAATTAGTGACTCTGTTTCCATTAATGTAGACCTGTGTAATCAGGGAACCCATGCTCCCACGGGTGGTGATTTGTCACCAAATTTGGTGATTTTTTTGTATGTTTGTATCTCCTAGTTTCTGAGTTCTGGTGATTTTCGCATCCAAAAAACACTACGTTCGCCGCGATTTCTTCTTTTTGTGATTTATTCCTTTCTTACGTGGCCAACCTTGTTTGGAATCTACATCAGCGCCAGTTGGATGCCATCCTTGCGTAGGCCTGATAACGGTGATGATCTTTCACCCGTCCAAAAGAGCGCATGGCATATGGACGGAGTAGATGTAAAGAAAGCCAACAAGACGCAGACCCTGCGTAGACGCGACGCTTTCGAATCGACTGCCATCTAACGGGATCTGTAGTAAACTAACTAAGGTAGAAAATGTTTTGGAGTAATCATTGCATTATTTCCCCCAGAATCGCGAGTGGCGATCGGGATATGACGGGCCTTTCTTATTTTTCATTTGTTATTCCCGTAGAATATGGAACTACTTCCGTATATAAGTGCCTTGCATTTTTTTTTTCGGTCAAAGGCATTATTTTAATTTAATAATAAATAGTATTATTATTATTTATTTGAATCCTTCAAAACTGAAGAGTAATGTATAAAAAGAAACAACAGCATGTCAATCAAACTCACGAACACTTACATGCAAATTAATAAAAATAATATGTTATTAACTAAATTCGGTAAGAGCCGTAAATTGTACAACATCACCTGGTAGGAGGGCTTGGATCCGGCCACGTTAGGAGGATGAAGTGGGAACCGGATGAAGCGGGAACCGGATGAAGTGGGAACCGGATGAAGCGGGAACCGGATGAAGCGGGAATCGGATGAAGCGGGAACCGGCAATTTGCAGATACGCAACTTCACCTGGTAGGAGGGTCTGGATCCGACCACGTTATGAGGATGAAGCGAGAACCGGATGAAGCGGGAACAGGAAATTTGCAGATATGCTCCGATTCGAGTCAAGCTTGGTGGACGGGAAGAGGAGGTGTCAGAGATGCGACGGTTATGTGCATCTCCTATCACCATCCCTGCTACAACCTGGATTATGAGCGTCTATAATAAGGTTCCATACAACGCCTATGTAACATCCATTTACCGTCGTAGTAAGGTGCACTTGTTCAAGCTTCCGAAATCTGATTCCACAAGTATGTGTATAAGTGTAGTTAAACCCAAGATGCGGTTTAATGCTGAGTACGATCAGTAGTTTCCAGTGTCTAATAGATACGATTTTTAACTCTTCCCAGAATAATTACCCCCAGTTTCTCAGAATTACTCGGATTGCCCCCAATTTCTCAGAATTACTCGGAGCCATTATATTATGAAATAACATCCCCCGTTTGGGATTTGATCAATATATTTACTACTTTTTTTAATTGTTGCTTTGCTAGGTTCTCCCTTTCTGCAATTCTGTCTTCTAGCTCTAAGACTTTCCGTCCTGTAATTAACATCTAATTTAACTGTCGCATTAATTAACAAGATGGACGTCAACCTGAGTCGTAAATCAAGGACTGTCAATAAGACCTCTCGTTGAAATTAAATACAAGTCGCGCTTCTATAAATCTGGCTATAAATGCAGGGATTGACCTTGGGCAAAACTAACCTCAGGTATTTAATAGAAAGATGCTGTATATCTAACTGGGAATGCACAGCTTGCATTTTACAGAAGTAGCTTGCAAAGTCTCACTTAAAAATACAGAGATAGGGAGACGAAGGTTCTTGTAGATTATTCGTTCCTGGTAGAAGTTATCTGAAGAGGGAATAGGCGATTAGGCTTGCCATGGAAAAGTCAACCAGTAGCGAGCAATGAAGTCGGAAGCCAGAATTAGCAAACTTGATGAAGTTTTACAGAAAAGAGTTGGGTAGAGCACACAAGGCAGAAGAATTTTGAACAGTTTTAAACCTGAGAGGAATTGAAAATAGCTAAACAGTTAAACTTGCACTAAGAAGTAGCTTGTCATTTTTACTTTATGCCAGCGCATTTAGCGGCAAATAAAATAACTAAATCTGGTAGGAGTTTTATGAAGGGCGTACTCTGAACAAACGGCGGATGTTCAAGTACTAGCGGGTGGCTAAATTGGTGCTTTTGACGAAAAACGCAACTTTCCATAATAAAGGAGAACTGGAGAAGCTCTTATGATGTGCGAAATTCGTAAATAGGTTAATTTAAAGTGCAACTCTAGTTGCAAATGATCCTTTCACGATAAAATGGTTCTGAAATATCGTTTTTCGAAAATAACAAGAACTGTCGGGTGAAATTGGCGATTTTCTTCTTGGCGCTTATCGATTGTGTCAAGCATGTGGGAAAGCCAAGCAAAAGAAAAGAAGTCTGAAAAACAAGATAGGCATGTCGGCTCATACCCTTATAAATATTCCTTGAGCTCAAGCTGACTTTGAAACATTTATTCAAATAATGTATACACTGGTACGTCAGTTACGATGCTTCATCAGAACCATGATCTCATACACTTATTTTCGAAAGATATACAGACGAACCTTGAAGCTTTCGTTGAAGTTTGCGCTGTTTGACTGGCAAACCCCGCTCGGCCGAAAAGCCGCTAGAAACTCAAAGTGCAAAACGGAACAGTAGCGAGGGCGCTTGTTTAAATCCATAGGGTAAATAAGGATAATCTAGAAGGCAGAATAAGACGAGGGCTTCTTGAAACAAGAGATGCAAATCCGAGCCAGTTTTTAAAGGTTCAATGAAGAGCTTATCGTTCTAGTTTCTCACCACAGGCGTAGAGTTCCTGCATAAATACAATGTTTACGAAGCTTCCCTCCTCCTTTTAAGACTTGAGTCACTCCATGTCCGCCGGGAAAACTTAATTTTACGTTTTGGCCGATCAGTCCTTGCCAGTGAAAAACGTAGGGATATTCTCCCGATCTATAGCACCGGCGACAGGACGGACGCGGCACCAAAATCTCCTGGTGCAAATGTCGCACTAACCGGTATTCGAATTTCTTTGTACCATATTTCACTGAGAAGATTAACAAAAACAAGCGAATTCCAAGTGATTTATTTTCTTTTATGTAATAATTGCATATATTCAAGTATTTTAACACATGAAATGTAATGGTCGACGTATTTAGTACCATGTCGGCGCTACTAGTTAGATCAAAAAAAATATATATCTATCCATCTATTCTATTCCAAATTTCCCAAAAATTATCACCTTTTGTATTAACACTCTCTCTCTCCACTGTGAAAGCACACTATCCATTACGCGCAATCTTGACTGACATCACCAGTAAACGTTGTCATTGATTGGTTTGTACAATTCGTACCTCCAACCGAACCAATCACAAACGACGCGAGAGGCGGTGTCTAATTGTGAAAATACTCTACATGCGACGATATAAGTTCTCTAGAAAGCAATAGCATGAAAACAGGCGGACTGGCGATAGCAGAAGTAATATGACTGAATATTATCAGGTTTCAGTTCTGCTTTAAAGTTGAACTGAAAGCCGGCTTATTTTTGTACTTGAGACCTGAATAATATATTATACTAACTTTTTAGTTTTCGTATTATTTTTTGTTTTTCGCAGTGATATTGAGAACCTGGCCGACTTCCCGGCTTGGTCACAGATATTGGACGCTCTGGAAAAGGTGCAGCGCAATACTGTAGAGTTATGCCATTCTCTTTGTGCCACTCCCCTGTTGAGGAACTTTTTTCACGCTCTCTTTCGACCTTTTTATCTGTTCTTCGAACCGTATTTGTGTATCCTCGTCGAACCGTGCTATGCTTTCTACCCCACTTTTGTTTTGTTATCTGCTGCTGTTCTGTTACGCTTCTATCTTCCACTGCTGTCTTCACTCCGGCTTATGTTTCTTATAATTTCAGGGATCTGTCTCACAACCGAATCTCTTACATTGACCCCAAGGCTTTCATCCCTTTCCGGAACTCCCTCAAGGACTTGTAAGTTTTATTTCTCTTGTTTGCACCCACTTACCGTTTTCCACAACAGCAGGAAGAAGCTAGAACAGTAGGGACAAAATCGTTCGTAGAGCCTATCTCCTTGCGGCCCACATCGAGGACATCGTTGTGTGGTGCGTGGTTGTGGCCGACGTCTCACCTGCGTTATCCTGGTTCAGTGGGTCTTCTGCGGTTGAATTTGCGGAAGCACGTCTCTGAATCCGTCGTTTAACGAAAACCTAACATCAAGAAAGGTAACTCCAGCCATCAAATTCGGTTTAATGTCCCAGTCTTCGACATTTCAAAACATGTAGAGAGCATGTAACATACCGACGCTGTTACTGTCAGACCATGAGTTACCTAGGGACCAAGTTGCATATCGTGTAGCCTACAAATTTCAGAGCTGTAGGACTGTCCGTTATCCAGACACGGGGATACAAAAGGCACTAGCGCCATGCCACAAATGTAATTTACAAAAAAAAAATTCGTCTGCTTAAAAATTTGAAAAAGTCACTTAGTACCTTACAGTCTGACAGCGTCGAGATAACCTCGGCGTCTCCACTGTGCATATTATGCCATCGGGCTCATTGCCTAGATGAAGTTTTTTCACGATTTTTTAGGGTAATTGGAAATTCAGTCTAAATTTTCTGTGTTCATGTTGATTTTTCTGTGTACTTCTTTATTTCTCATTTTTTTTTTTAACTCCGCTGTCGCCATGTGCATTTGCGGGAGACAAATAAAACATATTTACAGACGTGTGCTACTGTTTGTGTTCATCGTGCTGTGCCTTTTTCTTACCAAAAGTAAGTGCGGATGTTTTTCGTGTAAGCTTAAGTCTCCAAGTGGGTATTGCCGGAAGAAATGTGGTGAAAATCTTCTGTCATAAACAGAGTAACTTTACAGCTTAGTGTTTGCTAGGGCCGGCTCGTTTCCGGGGAGTGTGGGGTAACAAGTAGCGATTATTCGCTGTGCCATTTAGTTCCCTGGATGAAAATAACATTTTGATGTTAACTACGAACTATTTGTTGAATGCATGCTATGGAAAATCTTTCGGTTGTCAGCACTCCCATACTGCAAATGTTGGCTGATTGTTGATTTTGCAGTTTGCACCGGATTCCAGTCGTGTATCCTACTGTTTCGGTTTTGTGAATATGTGAATGAGTTTATTAAACAAAACACATCAGACTGACTTGCCGTTTGTTCTCGACTTTCCGGTTCATACCCGATTCTGGCCAAGTACTATTTCGGTTCGGTGAATGAATGATTGAATTTATCAAACTACACACCTCAGGCGGACGAGCTGATCCATACTGCTTGCATGACTAGAAACTATGAGGACTAAACCCAAAAAATCAGGATACCATCTTCCAGCAAAATATCCATTTGGCAATACCCATGGTCACAGACAGACGGACGGACAAAATTAGAATGCCACAAGTATCCTTTGCCATCGTCTGGGATTCTGGGCGAGAGATTTGTTCAACGGCTTTTTGTCTCAGACTATATCCCAAACAGTTGGACCACATTATGGATGGACCGTCGAGAGAATCGATAGGGGGTCAAAGATGTCCGCCGGGGGATGTCTTTTTTCTTCCTATTCCTTTGGGCAGAGGTTTATCGGCGGTAGCGTCAGAAGAGCCGCTATAAATAACAAAACTTTCAGAAAGTCTCGAGGAAAGAAATTAAGAGGGAATGTGCAAAAGACGAGTGGAATAAATTTGTTGGAAGAAGGAGGCGGATGAGGAATGAATACTGTTCGTTAGTATCAAGATTCAGCTTTCAGTGGCAAAGTAAACTAAAATCTACCAGTGAAGACTAGGTGTGCTTTTTTTGAGCTCTTTGTTTCTAGCTCCTGCTAGGACTCTAGGTTTTCAAAGGTGAAAAACACATATGAGAGAGAGAGAGAGAGAGAGAGAGAGAGAGAGAGAGAAAGAGAGAGAGAGAGAGCGGTTTATTGTACAACTTTCGTAGCTCTTGGCTAATTTGCAGTTGCAGAACATTACATAAAAAAAAATTAGGCATTGTTAAACATAGACGTAAAAAGGGCACAAACGAATTAGCATAACGGTTTGTCCGCGCAAGTATAGGGGTCAGTTTGAGTTTCTGTCTGGTTCTGCTGTTTGGTGGGGCGTCTGCGGGTAGGATGTCTCGATGGGTTGGGTTTGAAAGCATTGCTTTTCCAAACCTCATGAAGAGCTCGCACAATCTTTGTTCTAGGAGCCAGAAAAAAGTTAGTAAGGTTAAAATGATAAAATAAGATTAAAATGATTAAAGAAAATTTTTGGATTTGTAATTAAAACTTAAAGTGTCACCGTAAAGTTTCAGTAAAACCGTTCGAATTGGGTTTAAATTTATCACGTTTAAAGTTTGTATGATTATTTTATCTTCGAAAGAGTACCTACTCTTTCGAAGATAAAATACCTAGTGTAACTTTAATCAAGGTTAACTTCCGACATCGGGTTGATATCGGATTATAACAACGAGACGGCCATTGAAAATAACCTGTCTCAGCCGAAGGCGAGGCAGGTTATGAAAAATATCTGCCGAGCGCAACGAGGTTGATATTTTTATGGCACTTGCAGCCTCTGGCTCAAGTGCCATATACCGATCACAATTCCGTCTGTCGGTCTGTCGGTCGGTCCGAGTTTTTTTGTCCCACATATCCGAGTTAGGGTACTTCCAGATGTGCTAGGACAATAAAACTTGGCAGGCATATCAGGGACCCGACCAAACTAACCTGGAAATAATCAGTTTCCCGATCCGACCATATGGGGGGGAGTGCGGGGCGCTGGAAACTTGCAAATTTAGGGCATTTTGTCACTTTTTTTCTGAGTTAGGGTACTTCTAGATGAGCTAGGACAATGAAACTTGGCAGGAATATTAGGGACCCGACCAAACGAACCTGGAAATAATCAGTTTCCCGATCCGACCATATGCGGGGGAGTGGGGGCGCTCGAAACTTGAAAATTTAGGGCATTTTGTCACACTTTTTCGAGTTAGGGTACTTCCAGATGAGCTAGGACAATGAAACTTGGCAGGAATATCAGGGACCTGACCAAAGTAACCTGGAAATAATAAGTTTCCCGATCCGACCATATGCGGGGGAGCTGGGGCGCTGGAAACTTGAAAATTTAGGGCATTTTGTCACACTTTTTCGAGTGAGGGTACTTCCAGATGAGCTAGGACAATGAAACTTGGTAGGAATATCACGGACCCGACCAAACTAACCTGGAAATAATCAGTTTCCCGATCCGACCATATGGGGGGGAGAGCGGGGCGCTGGAAACTTGAAAATTTAGGGCATTTTGTCACACTTTTTCGAGTTAGGGTACTTCCAGTTGTGCTAGGACCATGAAACTTGGCAGGCATATCAGAGACCCGACCAAACAAAATTAGGAATAATCAGTTTTCTGATCCGACCATTTTCGGGGGGGGGGGGGGGTGGAGGGCAGGGGAATCCGGGAAACTGAGAAGTGTGTAACTTTCGAACGGATGATCGGATTGTAATGAAACTTCATAACTGAAGAGAATATATATCTGTAATGTCCCGTTTAAAGTCTTGACCGGATTCGGTAGCCAGGGGGGAGTTGGGGGGGGGGGGAGACCGAAAATTTCAAGAAACGGTTAGAATGGAGGGATCGGAGTGAAACTTGCTGGGAAGAACAAGCATCTGCTCTAGATAAGTCCTTTAGACCATTGTACTGGATCCGGACACTTATGGGGGGGGGGGGGGGGCCGGAATTCCGGTGATGGTGGTTTTTTGGATTTTCACGATGAAACTTGGCAGGCATATCAGGGACCCAATCAAACTGACTTCAAAATAAAAATATTGTCGATCAGATAATGGTGGGGGAGTGGAGGGAGGGGAATCCGCAGGGGAATCCGGGAAATTGAGAAGTGTGTAACTTTCGAACGGATGATCGGATTGTAATGAAACTTCATAACTGAACAGAATATATATCTGTAATGTCCCGTTTAAAGTCTTGACCGGATTCGGTAGCCAGGGGGGAGTTGGGGGGGGGGGGAGACCGGAAATTTCAAGAAACGGTTAGAATGGAGGGATCGGAGTGAAACTTGCTGGGAAGATCAAGCATCTGCTCTAGATAAGTCCTTTAGAGGCCATTGTACTTGATCCGGACACTTATGGGGGGGGGGGGGGTCCCGGAATTCCGGTGATGGTGGTTTTGGGGATTTTCATGATGAAACTTGTCAGTCATATCAGGGACCCATTCAAACTGACTTCAAAATAAAAATTTTGTCGATCAGATAATGGTGGGGGGAGTGGAGGGAGGGGAATCCGAAATTTTCAGTCATGCGTAATTTTGGAATGGGTGATCGGATTCGAGTGAAATTTAAGAATTCAACAGAGGACATTTCTCCGATGATTTTTTTCATATCCGGACCGGATCCGGCAACTATTGGGGGGGGGGGGGGAAATACGTGCCCCGTTTAGAATGGAGGGATCGGGATGGAACTTTGTGGGAAGAACAAACAGATGCTCTAGGTAAGTCATTTGCTGAATCGGATTGGCTACGTGCACCGCGGGGGAGCTGGGTGGGTTGGGGGGGGGGTGGACCGGAAATCTCGAGAAACGGTTAGAATGATGGTATCGGAGTGAAACTTGCTGGGAAGAACAAACATCTGGTCCATATAAATCTTTTACATAATTTGACTGGATCCGGACACTTGAGGTGGGGGGGAGGGGTCTCCCGGAATTCCGTTTTTGGGGGATTTTCACGACGATACTTGGAAGGCATATCAGGGACCCGGTCAAACTGACTTGGAATAAAAAAAAATCCTCGATATGATAATCTTGGGGGGGGGGGGGGAGTTGAGGGAGGGGAATCCGGAATATTGAGTCATGCGTAACTTTGGAACGGGTGATCGGATTCGAGTGAAATTTAATAATTAAACAGAGGACATTTTTCTCTTGTGACCTTTTTCATTTCCGGACCGAATCCGGCAATTATCGGGGGGAGGGCGGAAAATACTTGACCCGCTTAGACTGGTGTGATCTGGATCGAACTTCGTGGGAATGACAAACAGATGCTCTGGATTAATCATTTACAGAACAGGATTGGCTCCGGTTATTGTGGGTGGAGTTGGAGGAGGGGGAGGGGGGTCTGGGATTCCGGTGATCGCGCGTTAAGGTACTTCCTGATGTGCTAGGACGATGAAACTTCGCTGGAATATTGGAGACTCAACAACATTTGCTTAGAAATTGCTACTTCTCAAATCCGATTATTCCTTAAAGTACCAATCTTGACCGCAAAGTAAAAAAAATACTTTTAAGCAATATATGCATTTTCGTGATGCCCATCAGCCCATTAGCAGTTTTGCCTCAAGGGTTTTGCTTACAAATGAAGTTCCAGCTCCCTTATAGCGCGCATCTCAACCGCAAAGTCGAAACTTACTCTTGATCAATCAAATCATCTTGACACATGCAAGTGCCATATGAGCTTACAGCTCTTGTTAAATGTCCTTAGAGCTTGTTATTCCGATATCAACTGAGAAGAAGGTGTGTTAACTATCATAACTTTTCCGAATAGAATTTCAGTTTAGGTAGTAGCCTACTCAATCTTCTTGGGTAGTAATTTCTTGGTACTTTATTTAGAGAAATGGCAACCGTAGCCTACTGTAGACTTGTGAAATGACTACTAGGCACTTCTGTTTCTAGCAATACAATCTTTATCCTATACCCATCTGTTACATTTATGGCGAAGCAGATGCCATCTAGCTGCGGGCTTTTAGAGAGATAGAATTAATCAGCTTAAAGTAGTGTTGCCACTGGTCGCAGAATTCAGCGATTTGACGTACATTTTCGTTTCTTCGACAAAGCGAGCCAGAATACTCTATTTGACTAAGTCGAAAACACGCCAGTGATCCTCAGGAAGAACGAGGGAACATCTCACTGACGACTCAAACTCAACAACTCTAATCCTGTGTCAACCAATCACGGCGATCTTTGGGAGCAGATGTGATACCGCTTCCGCCTCTAACGCTAGGTACCCGGCGATTTTGCATCGGAAAGGAGAGTTAGTCATCAAGAGTAATATGCGACCGGTTCCTTACCAGTAAATATGAAAATGAAGCATAAAAGTTGAGGAGCATAATTATGAAAATGATAAAGCGAGATTTCTCGTTAACAGTTGGTGAAAAGGACCAAGTTTCATAGGCGCCAGAATGTCACTGGTTTGTGAAGCCAAAAGTCACACGCTCCGTCAGAAAAAAAAGTAGCAACACCTGGGCAACACTTTTGAGCTGAAGGAAAACATGTGGACTGTTGAAAAATTTTTGCGAAATCAAGAAAAAGAGTGATAATTGCTGAAAAGATACCTTCTGGAAAGCCAGATGCTCTTTCAGTTCATAAGTTGTTTTCTCAGTGGAAATGTGATTATAACAAGGTATGACCCAGGCTGTTTGGCTAGGAAAGCAAGATTTCTTTTGGTTTTGAACATTTTTCTGTACTGCTTTTCAACTTTTTTCTCAGTTATTTTTTTCTTTTTTCTGAGAGTGATGTTTTATTTATTTTTTGGAGGCCAGGTTCTACTTTTCAGTATTTGAGGAAAAGTGCTCGTTGAACTTCTGCGGACGTTGATACAGCTTCATATCATCCACTTTGGAGGCTGGGACGATATCGTATCAACCTCCACCAAACTCATTGTCATAATATGACATATCATAATATATCCCTGTGGGATGTAGGAAGATTTCCATTACATTCCTGTTAGAGAAAAGATATAGAGCTATATTAAGAGAAATATTAACGTCAACGAGTGGAGATGAGTCGTTCGTAGGCTATCCCATAAAGTCAAAAATCTAAATATTTTTTTTCGAAAAGATGCTACCCTGTTTTTTGAAAAAAAAGAGGACTGTCGAGTGGACGAGTGGCATAAATGTGGCTGCAAGTAGAAGTATGTGGGAAAACACTCGTATTTCAAAATACATTTGGATTTAATGCAGTGCGTAAATGCACCATATATTCAGGGGCGTAACGACTGGGGGGGGGGGGGAGGGTGCCGTGATTTTTCGTCAGAACAGTTGATTTTTTCATGAAAACAGTCGGTTTTTCTGAAAATTAGTTGATTTTTTCTGCAAAAACAGTCGGTAAAAATTACTAGCCAGTCGGTAAATGCCTTGTCCCCCCCCCAAAAAAAAATTTTTTTTTGCTAGTAACGCCTCTGCATACGTTCATTAGTATTGAACTTCAGCTTTGAGTGGCGTCATAAGCTAGAATCTACCAGAGAAGACCAGCTACAACTGAAGAGCGTTTTTTTTAACACTTCTAAATTCTGAAAGTCCTGATAAAAACAATGGAGAGGGAATGTGGATGGGTGTGTGGAGTAAATTTGGTGGGAAATAGGAGCATATGGAAGCGATGACCCTGCTCACTGACAGACGGACAAACATATTTATCATGTTACAGTATCCATCGCTTTCGTTTTGGATCCCGAAAATCACTTTCAAAGCGCGAGAGTTTTGTTCAACGTCTTTTTGGGATGCCAAAACATAGGAGGGATACCCATGACTTCGTAAAAGTTGTCCGTCTATTCGTCCGTCTGTGAGCATGGCAACTCTCGAAGGGAATGCGATATATTGATGAAACTTGGTGTGAGGATTCTTTGGGCCAAGGGACAGGTAAAGCTCATAGATGGGCTCCAAAGTTGTATATTCAGGGGTGTGGGAGGGGTTTCAACTTAAGGGACGAAAATAAATATTTTTTGAAAGCTAATGAGATAGTCGTCTAGAGGTAAAGAGACATGCTGCATACGAGTATGAAAATTATTTTCTCGCCGGACAAGTAGTTCACCCGTAATCCGGCAAAAAACGGAAAATTTGGAAAAAGTAAAGTTGTATCTGAAGTTGATTAGATGTTCGATTCAAGGGTAAGAAAACATGCTGAATCGGAATATAACTTTATTTCCTTGACGGGTAAGCTGGCAAGACTTGAAGAAACCTGGAAATTTGGATTGAAAAGTTCCGCTCTCAATGTCACTAGATCTTTTGCTCTGCGTGCAGTTCACGGGGAATGCTGCTAAAATACGAGGAATTTGGTAAAAAAAAGAAAAAAAAAGAGGTGAGATATTGGAGTAAACATGCTTGCTGAATCCATATCTTAACTTGGTTTCCTCATTTGATTAGTTGTTTGGCCTTAAGCAAAAAACTCCAAAACTGTAACATTTTTTTTGTACACATTATCCAGCGGTTGAATATGGATAAATAACAAAATGTTAAAGGGGACTGGATCAAGAAGTCTAATAAATAATAAGTTTTTGGGATCCAGTCGAAACCTTTGGTCCTGTTGCCATAGTGTATATCCCAAACAGTTGGAACAGAATTATGGATAGACCGTCGAGAGAATCAATAGGGGGTCAAAGAATAACCGCCGGAAGATGTCTTTTTTCTTTGAAAATCACATTCTGCGCGAAAGTTTTATTATACTGACCGACAGCCCTTTACCAACAAAGATTTCCTTTATTAATCTAACATTTATTAATCATCCAGCAGCATACACGGTACTTTACCACGCTTAATTACTTAGAAAATTAAATTTTCCGGTCGGAAGATTGTGCTTTCTTGTTGGATATTGTCGTCGGAAAGAACCATAATGGACGAAGGATCCAAGGTGGATCGGGGGTTTCATGGAGTGGAAAGAGAATAAATTTATTCCTTGCGGAAGGTTTGTTTTAGTCTAACTAGATTTGTTAAATGCATTTGAATCATCTTGTAACCGAATTGCTTTTGTTGGGAAACAAGCGCCAAGTTTTTAGGACCCCTCTTGCTTATTCTGCCTTTTATAATATACTTAGCTCCCTCATGGAATTATATGCTTCCAAAACCCCCACCTTTCTCCATTGTTTCATTTTGTGGCTACGAACGTTTAGCAATTTTTCGCCCATGCCGACTTTTGCCCGTCAAACAACGTAAAGTTTGACGGAATCTTCTATGTCCGCTTAAAACTCCTTCACATATAAGTATAGGAGAATCTTCTGTTTTTACTTCTTTTATTTGCTTAGTTTTCCAACTTATTAACCACGGCAAGTTTATTTTTCAAATGTCTTGCGCCCAGCCGCCGCGTCGGAGGATGGCTGGATATGGCAAGCGCTAACAAGAAAATCCCTAATTTCGCGTGGAAAGTAATGGTATTTCTGAAAAACTTTTTTCTCCTCCGTTTCATAGGGAAAAGACCATTTCTAGTAAGAGTTGTGCTTTAGTAGAATTTGTTCGGTGACGGTATGCATGTTGATTTTGCTTCATCGTGCTTTTCTACAGCTCATAAGATCAGAGCATTTTCAGCAAAGTCTAGAGACGGCGCTTACAGAATATCAAGGAAGAGCCTTTTGCCCAATTGTTTGACAGATTCTTGTCACTATAGCCGCTATGACAATATCAAGTTTTTTTTTTCAGAACTAAAAAATATAGAAAGAGCCAATTTGGCAGAGAATGGACTCGAAGCCAAATGGAAGATATACACTTAATATCAAACCATAATAAGATAGTATAATTAATAACAATCATCAGCAAGCTATAAACAAAATTTTGCAAAGTAGTGATTTTTCCAATAAGTGTTTATTTTGTTTTAGTTTTAAGCTTATTTACTGACAGTTCAAGGTTTTATATCGCTATGACACTTGCACGATACCCTGAGTATCCTATGTCTCAACCGAAATCTAGGTCGAAAATCTGGTCGTTGGTGGTTCGGCTGAAGGTTTTTCTGTCATATCTTACTAGATTTCGCAACATTTTAAGAAGACAAGGTGTGTCCTGGAGTTAGTAAACGCAATTTGACGGATAAATTCGATTTTCTGTTTTTTTTTGGTTTAGTAAAGTTGGCTGGCGTTAGGATTTTGTCGAGAGAGAAAAGGCACGCTAGAAGAATAGAAGAATAGAATTCTGTCGAAAACTTATACGTGGAACACGAGCTGTAATTCCGTGAAAAAAAAGAAGGAATAATCAAGTTGTACACAAAACGTAAGATTTTGAGCAAAGTGCTCTTACTGGAATAGCCTCAATAACAACGAACAGATACAAGAAAAAGAAAACTCTTTTTTTTCCGGTAGCATTTTTTGTATTATAAGTATTGTTTATGTATTCTAATATTAGAGTATTCTTTGTTTTGGAAATTTTGTGCAAAAAGCACTCTTTGAGTAGTACTGCTTCTTAGTTTGTCATTTTGTTTAGTTTCCTAGGAGTTGTTTCTTTACCCTGCATATGGCCTTTGGGTTTTTCAACATATTTAAATATATATATATATATTTAAAACATAACTATGAATCGGATGTCTTACTTTTGCGACCAGGGGCGTCCCGAGGGGGGGAAATCAAGTTGTACACAAATCGTAAGATTTTGAGCAAAGTGCTCTGACTGGAATAGCCTCATAACAACGAACAGATACAAGAAAAAGAAAACACTTTTTTTCCGGTAGCATTTTTTGTATTATAAGTATTGTTTATGTATTCTAATATTAGAGTATTCTTTGTTTTGGAAATTTTGTGCAAAAAGCACTCTTTGAGTAGTACTGCTTCTTAGTTTGTCATTTTGTTTAGTTTCCTAGGAGTTGTTTCTTTACCCTGCGTATGGCCTTTGGGTTTTTCAACACAGGTATATATATATATATATATTTAAAACAAAACTATGAATCGGATTTCTTACTTTTGCGACCAGGGGTGTCCCGAGGGGGGGTGCAGCCCCCCCCCCCCCCCCACGTTTTGGTCATTCCGTCAAATTTTCGACGAAGGCGAAAAATTCGGTCAAACGGGCATCACGGCGAAAGATGTCTTTTTCATAAAATCGTTTGTCCCCACATTTCGAAATTGGGTGGTTTAACGTCTTTATTGGTTCACCTTTCTTTATCGAATTTGCTAATTCATCCAACTTTTGTTCACACCGCATCGATTTCGCCGCATCCGATCTGTCCCTTCGTAAATTCGGTAATTTAACCTGTTTATTTGGTCTCATTCGTTACCGAATTCGGCAATTCACCGGACTTTTCTCAAGTTCGTATCTGTTCTATTGCATTCGGTCAGTCCATTTCATAATTCGGTCATTAATCAGATTCATTTGGTTCTGATTCGTGACCGAATTCGATAATTCATCCGGTTTCGCCGCATTCGATCCGTCCTTGCGCAAATTCGGTGATTTAACCTGTTCATTTGGTCTCATTTTTAAATGAGGCTAGTGACGGCGTATCCATGAAAAAAAAAAGGAAGCGGAAAAGCGTGAAAACGCCCCAATTTTTCTGTTTAGACTGTCTTTGTATATACTCTGCAACTTTTTACGTTGTAGCTTCATGAAAGCAACTCGCTGTGTTTTTACAATTTATTTTAATGAATTCAGTAAAAATTAGGTACTGATTCGGTCAATTTTTACCAGGTGCGCCCCCCCAATGAAGAGAGGTTCGGGACGCTCCTGTTTGCGGCTACTCCTCCTTCTCTCAGTGACGTTATTTTAATCTATTTTATTACTATTCCCGTAACCTTACTTCCAAACATAAACCCGTCTTCAATTACTTTTTTCCCTTTTAATTTCAAATGAATCCTCTTTCATATGCACCCTTCAATATCCAGATTATTCTTTTTTTCTACTTTACTATTTAATAAAACAAAAAAAAATATATTCTCTATTTAAACTTTTAAAAAATTCTTTCAAAAATACATTGTAGAATATTTGTACTCCTTTCTTCTTCAGGAATCTCGGCGATAACACTTTCGAGTTTATGCCAACAGATGGCCTAGACAACGTGGAACATCTGAAAGCCCCAAACAACCCAAAGCTTTTCGTCTTCCCAGGGCCGGAGGCCTTACCGAGCGTGCGCAGTCTGGTGACGTCGTATGCTTACCATTGCTGTCAGTATGTTGCAGAAGTGGAGGATTACTCACATGCAGTGTTTGATGATTTTAGCGATTTTAACGGAACGTTTTTCGGTAAGTCGGGTTTATTATTATTGTTAGGGGGTGTCTACGAAAACTGGTCGAAGAAACAAAAACAAGGTAGCGAAACATTTAGAGAAGTGTTCAAATAAGCATTGCTCCTCTGTACAACTGATGGTGAACCATCGCTTAAAAAAATTCACAAAAAAAATTGGACAGGCGTGTACGGCGCGTGTACATACATACACTAAAATTCACTAAAAAAAAAACTTTTCACCGAAAGTTTTAGAAGCTGAAAATATGTCTGGCAGCTTGTGTCGCGTGTAGCCTAACCGATTTTTTCGTTGGTTTTTTTTTACCAGAGGATAAAACTGCAGTAGAGGTGGGAACTACAGAGCAGAAAAACCAAAACATTAGACGGGCAAGGGGGGAAAGTATGATAGTTAATGGGGTTTTGAGGGTGGTGGATTGGGCTAAGTCTTTAGAACTTATTCTCCACTCTCTCACTAATCAACAATTTATGGGTAAGGAATTTCTTGTCTTACTCAGCCTAAGGGTCAAACTCACGTTCCTCTTTCTCTCTGCTTCTCAAAGCAAGTAATGATAAATCCTTGTGTATTCACTCAGAACTGTACAAGACCCAGAACTTGATTAAAAGTTACTTGGACCAAAATCTTCAAGATGGCCACTCCTCATTTACTATCTGACCTGAGTACCTAGATGGCGACAGCGTTCCAAACCGTAAAGTCTGTCCACTTAGGATGGAGCTGGTAAAATTAGAAAAGGGGCCTTAAGCCACAACAATGGTGTTGTTTAGAACCTAGCTATGCACAAGTTCCAACCAGCACCAACTCTTCAGTGAAGCGATCTATTTCCCTTTTATTAATGTACAATTTTGTCAAGTGTCTGGTGGCTCAGTATGGCACCTTTTTTGCCAGATAGAATAAAGTAATTCATGCATCGAAGCCCATTTTCGTTCGCTTTGTTTTCAAAGTGGCCCAGTAATTTTCCTGTCTGCCCCACGTCGAGCACGCGAAGCACTGTATACTTTCTTGTTAAAGCTGCAATTTATCTAGCAGAAACGGAGGGACTTATAAGGTGGGAAGAAGGTCAACCAAAATAAACTCTGGTGCCATAAAGCGGACAGAATGATGATTGCTTTTGAATTGACATGGCTTGTACTATTTCCGTGAGCAAGGAGGTATAGAATTGTAGTGTGAATAGTGTGATAGGGGTAAAGATTCACCCCACACTTCCAGAGAACATCGTTGTTAATTGCAAATGCCGAAAGCCCTTCGTCTGCTATTGCACTGTCCACGACAGTGATAGTCAAGTAGTCATTAGCGACTCAAAAGCCAGGGCCAAAAACGAGGTGTAGGACCCCTGTTCTAATTTTCTCCTTCTTCATGCTTAATCCGGAAAGGGCTAAGACCCGACGTCTATTTAGTTACGCATCACGTATTCACTTAAATTAGGCCTGAAATCCTGACAAAAATGCATTACTTCGTTATCCGTTATCCACAGATAATGGATTTCATCGAATGAACATAATCTTTCGGATTTGTGGTACCTCTATGCACCTGTCCCTTTATGCTTGAAATATTCAGCAACTACAAAGGTATGCAAGCCATTGTCGTAAAATAAGCCGGCGCTGATCGGCTTGCTAAATTTCAGAATCTCCGCGTCTAGATGAATGCAAGTAGAAAAGAAAGCCGCGCACATTCTGAACATTATTACTAGAGCCTAGAAAAAATGCAAAATCCCTTAGACGGGTCAAAATGTTTCAGTATATCGAAATATCAGATGTAAGAGTAAGATGTCTTTTCATTTAAACTTTAAGGGTTCAGAAACAGAAGCCCTGTTCTGGTGTAACTGTTGTCCTTTTAGCAACTATAGCACATTTATAGCAAAAATCACAGTTATAGCAAATGATTTAAAATGGGAACCTCATGCGAAGAAAATGGCAAAGCGTGGACGTACCGGTCGTCATATGTTGAAATTACTAGCTAAAAACGGTTGCCCTTAACAAGATCTTCTTCGTTTTTATGCTACCTTTATACGACCGGGTCTAAAGTACCTGGTGGAAGCTTTGCCTTACTGAGGAACAGGGTCATTGGACTGAAAAATACAGACGCGTGCCCTACTGATTATGTCAAGATCCCCCGAAATTTCTTATAATATGCTCCTCCAGAAATATAAACTTGATTCACTGTCAGAAGTTTTATAACAGATTGCGCATAACACTTTCAAGAATAACACCTTTTCACTTAGAAAAAAAGTGTTATGACCAATTAAGTTTATACTATTTCGTGCCCAGATCTCCAACAACACCTTCAATAGGTAAAAATACTACACTGTCAGAAGTTACATAACGACAACAGCAGGATGCGCGGATTCAACAGATAACACTTTGGGATGTTTTGTGTTATGTTTCTTTCGTTCCCGTCAGTATTTTTGCCAATTGAAGGTGTTGCTGGAGATCTAGGCACGAAATTGTGTAAACGTAATTGGTCATAACACTTTATTTCTAAGTGAAAAGGTGTTATTCATGAAAGTGTTATGCGCAACCTGTTATGAAACTTCTGACAGTGTTCCCGTAGTTTGAAACTGTGCATGGCTTCTGGCAAAAAAATGCTTGAGCACCTTATCCATAAGTAAATACTTCCGCCACCATTCAAGACTGCTCGCGAACGACCTGCGATAGCGGCCTCAGTGGCGATCCCCAAACCCCTACAGATAAAATGTGACGATGAGCGTGTTCCACCCTAGTTACCGTAGTTACTAAGCATGACGTCAAGGATCCTGGCTTTTTGCGTTAAGGCTGGAACGCATTTTTGTATTTTCGGCAAAATAACGTGCCTCTGGCGGATCGGGCCAGTCATGTCACAGAGATTCGTAGTTATCACGCTTACTACGCTCCCGAGTGTGGTAAGCAAATAGGTAATATTAGTTACTATTTCGAAAAGGCTGGAACGGTCAGCGTAGTACCTTTTCACGAGGCTGGAACCTAAGTAGTAACTAATAGTTACTATTGTTAGGAGGGTGGAACACCTTATGAAAAAAAAAATTTGTGCCGTCATTTGTGAAAAGTTTTAATCTTTGTTAGTATTTATATTTTTATACATTGACGACCTCGACAAATTTGGATTTTACCATGATAGTATCGATAAGAATAAAAGCGATATCTATCCATTTATCTGATTCTATCTATATTTACTATTCCAGGTGATGGCTTTGACGTATTCGATCACTCGAAGTTCAACCTGTCCAACTATAAAGTGATCGCAGAAATCATTCCGGATACAAGTCGAAATCGAAAAAATATTCAGTGCGCACCTAAACCAGGTATTTGCTTTGCTCCCCTCCCCTCCCGCTGCAACGTAAAAGACAGACATGTAGATTAGAAGAAAACGAGAAGAACACGGCCTCAAATAAGAGCACGCCGATGCCGGGGCGCCGAAGTCTTTAGTGTCAAACCACCATAACCTTCTGCACCTAAAGCGACTTAGATAACTAGATAACGTTTATTGCTGTATGTTATCTTCACAGATAAATAAACAGCTTAACATATAAATAAATATACTTACGATTTTTATTACACGGTTGTATTCAGTGGCAATATCACTGCGATTAGTCACTCTCTATTTAGGCCTACATGTTCATGTAATGTACAAAGTATTGCCTGAAGGAGCGCCTGTATCGGGAAGACGCTGATGCTTTGCAAGGCACAAACTGTTTTGGTGCCTTGTTGCATACCTTGACTGTGGCGCCTCAGGTGGGAGAAGGTCTTGGTGCGTCCCCGGCATAATATAATATAATATTGTATTTAAAGCCTTAGGGCATACAACAACAAAACAAAAAACTTCATAATTACTTCTAATATCGCACTACATATACTAAACTGCACTCGCCCGGTCAACTTTTATTTTAATACTTTGCAACACAAATCTACATAATGCACTAATTGCTCCTGGAGATGTGCTCTTCAGTATATCAGGAAACAGTATCTCCCTTCCCCCCCAGCAAGATTCCCTTAAAAACGAGAGTTCGCGGCACAGTGCAACCAAATGGGCTAGGTCATCATCGCCTTCACCGCAGAGTGAGCAGGGGCTGTTCGTACTGGGGGAAACACTTTTTTTCTTGTCAAACTTACTTTTCCCGTGTACTGGCAGACAGTTCGCTCGCAACTGGATCCAGAGCGTGAGGTAAGTTTTTGGTAGGTTGAGCTTCATGCAAAATTCTGGTCCAAAACTCTCTTTAACCAGTTTATAATTTGATAGTGTCACCGACTCACTAACAATACATGCCCATTTCTGTATTTCTTGATCTTCTAATACTCTTAACACTTCTTTTAACAGAGATGCTGGTTCCAATGTGGGTCCAAATCCATTGTTCCAAGCACACGATAGTCCCACCGAATCTAGGAGGGCTTTGACTTGGAATGGCCATGACCTTTTTTTTCCCATTAGAAGAAGCTCATTATAAGCAGATTTTAGTAGCCTATCCTCAGGCATTTGAATAATTTTTAGCCAAAATTGTAGGATTTGGCCTAGTCTTTGCTTTCGCATTGTAAATAGTCCAAGGTCCCCTTTTAATGCTTGCGAATGGGTTGTGGGGTGTAGCTTGTAAACTCTCTTATAGTACTGTAGCTGTAGGGTTTCAATCTGTGGAGCTGTCTCACAATATGGTGGGTATACACACTGCGTAAAATCCGAGCGTATTTTACGCACGTATTTTGAGCTTGAAAAGGTTTCTAGCAGTAAGGACGGATTTTTATACAAAACGGACCGATTTCTCAAATACGTCCGTGTTGCTAGAGATCTTTTCAAGCCCAAATACTGCGTAAAATACGCTCGTTCTTCAAAAAATGCTCGGATTACGCAGTGTGTATACGTAGCAATTTATACTTTTTGTTACCAAACTCATGGTTAGATCGTGGCGTCTGCAACACAGTCTTTTGAGTTTCAGCTTTTCGTGACTTTGATCGTAATCAGACTGCTCCTGACTGGGGTGGCACCCCTAATTTTCTTTTTACATCATTTTCCGAAGATAATAAAGTTTAACCGAAAAGGACTGAGATGGGACAATCTAGTTTCCCATGACTTATTCACTAAAATAGGGTTGAAGACCCGACGAAAACGCGTTACTCGGCTATAAACGTAAAATTGGATTTTCGAATAGTGGACTGTCCCTGTCGAATTGTGGTACCTCTATGCGCTTGTACCTGTAATGTATGCTTGGCGAAAAAGATTTACGAAAAATGTGTGTTCAGGCACAAAGCAGTCTTCACCAAGCTCAAAACTGGCCACTGAAAAGCCGCATTTGTGTTGAGGTTCGAATTTTCCGTCATACTAGAAATTGCGTTGTGGGGACGGTCGTAGATATTTTGAACATCACGACTAGAGCAGATAATGTAAAATGAAAAAATCTCTTAGCAGAATCCAAATAATCAGTGTATTCAGTTCAATGATAGAAAAATAAGTTCGCTTTTCAGTTAGACTTTAAGCTGGAAGTGCGTCTGGACCGCTTAAAGGAATAGAATACTTGACTCAAAGTTGACTCGGGGAGCTAGCTGACATATCAAGAATGTACCCTGAGTCGATATTGAGAGTAAGAAAAATTCTCGTTACGACCATTGCAGTTTCCGGGCAGTTTCCGAGAATTCGACTTTTGAGTTAGTAGAAAAAAAGCAAAAGGTTTGTGTGCCGGGAGTAGGAATTGAACGCACGACCTCTTGGCTACTATCCCGATCTGTTAGTCAACACTGCCAAAGGCGAACTTTTACAGTGCATAAGTGCCTGCCAGCTAGCTTTGGTAACACTAAGGAGGGGGTTCGAGATAACAAAGAAGGGGGGTCCTGTCGACAATAAGTCCCTGTATCTTTATCTAAGCCCCAGGTCGGTTTGATGGCCGAAAGTTGCGTGGTCAAGTTTCTGTGCCTTTAATCGGGGGTTTTAACCCGTCTCGGCTATTTGCAACCTCTTTTGCCACATTCGTTTTGATTAGAAACACGGAAAACTTGCACTGTCGATTCTGGCCAGTGAGTTCCTCAGAAGCGATAGCTGCGTTCTTGCCGATAATATGGTATCTGATACCGTGGTAACTGGACCTGCATTTTGCCGGTTTTACAGTTACCATTGTATCTGATACTGTTGCTGCTGTGCCAAAATAGACAATTGCCGAATTCACGCTTTTAGAGGTCATCCTTTAGAAATACTTGCATTGACTGGCACCGCAAGTGCCAAACTTCTTTCGCGCGCATTTGACAAAACCCTAGGCTCTTGTATGATAATGAAGGTGAGATGAGTGTTCAGATAACCCTGTTAGCTACTACGGTCGGGACCGTGGGACGCGAGTATCAGATAGCACGTGAACTTGCCTGATACTCAGTAACTGTAGTGACTGATACCACGGTAACTGAAAAAACGGCTTCAGACCGTGGTATCAGATACCATAGTACCTGCAACAACTCAACTACCAAGTGGGAGCCAGACGGCAAGTGTAAAAATCAGGAGACTGCTGATTAGGGCGGATTAAAATGACAGCGGAAGTTTGAAATGCATAAAAAGAGGATTGATTGAATTACTAGAGGCGTTGACTGAAACAGTAGTTGTCGGGCGCGAACGAAATGAAAAGATTGTGCTAGATTTAGGAAGAAGCAGAATGAGCACGGAAGGAGTTAGAGTTTGTTGATTAACTTGTTTTCTTTAAACGAACAGTGATTAAAAAGTGTATGTGTTGTGAACAGAGAGGCACTCGGCAATTTACATATTTATTTCCCTCAGAACTGAGGAGTACAAAATAATGTATAAAACAGAACTATGCCCCAACCATCTCGTCCGTTCAGTGACACATTTAGGACGCTCACGACATAATTTATTATTATGTCTGGTTTAACTCAGTTTTGACATGGATTTGTTCATTCTAGGACCATTCATGCCGTGTTACGACCTTTTCGACTGGTGGGGCCTGCGGTGTAGTGTCTGGCTGGTATTCCTCACAGCCTTACTAGGCAACGGGGTCGTCGTGTTTGTGCTCGTTTTCGCGCGATCGAAAATCGACGTGCCGCGGTTTCTCGTGGCAAACTTAGCGGCAGCGGATTTCTTTATGGGACTCTATCTAGGTGAGTACTAGAGGCGTATTCTCGCCGTTCCCCGAGGAATCCTCGGGGAATCGAAGGGAACGGCGAGAATAGAGGGAGTCACTCTACGCGGACTCCGCGTACAGAAACAGCGAGAATAGGGGAATGCTTCTAAAATGGATTTTGTTCGAAAAATGAATATGCAGCTGAAAAAATTAGTCTAGATCCACTTTATTTTTGGTTTTGTTTATTCTATTTCTTTTTAATTAATTTTTACATAGCACCTACAACAGCAAAAATTGATTCCCCTCCAAATTTGAAAGGGAGTCTTTATGATGATGGTGATGATAATCGGAGCATTCCCCGTCCGTGGGGACTCGCGAGAATACGGGGAGTGAGTCCCCGGGACAAACAAAAACGCGGGGATTCCTCAAGTTGAGTCCTCGGTGAACGGCGAGAATATGCCTTATCTGTCTGTGACCATATTCCACCCTTCTAACAATAGTAACCATTACTTACTATTTTCGTTTCCAACCTCATGAAAAGTTACTACGTTGATCGTTGCAACCCTCTCGAAATAGTAACTGTCTGCTTACCACGCTCGGGAGCTTAGTTAGTGTGGTAATTACGATATCTGGACGTGACTGGTCCGATCAGCCCGCGGCACAGTATTTTGCCGAAAATAGGAAAATTCGTTCCAGCCTGAATGCCAAGAATCCAGGATCCGTGAGGTCATGCGTAGTAACTACGGTAAGTAGGGTGGAACACGCTCTGTATGATAGGCTCTGTATGACAGGCCTGGTCCCAAGCCCAGTGGGAAAGGAGGAAAGTTGGGCGATGTGTGCTGCGAAAACCCTAGCTGACACGTCAAGCTGTCAATTATACAACGTTTATTAAACTGACAATTATTTACAGATTTACAGCAGAGCAGGAAGGAGTGAGGGAGTCCAACTGTCGGGCTCACTGTTGCCTCCCTTCCCCCCTCGGGAAGGAGAACAAAGTCAAGAACCCTGAAAATAGACTTCGTGTCTTTCTGGATTAATTCTTTAGATCCTATGTTTTTAATATGAAAATGTCTTAAAATGTCTACCTTTGATTTCAAACAGAATCAACTTAAACAAATTACTTTTCGGCGACTTTCAAACAACTGAAGTGGCTACGCTTCTCGCTTCAGGACTTACGACTGCTTTATTTTTCCCGAAACCGCTAGATGGCATGATATTGGTAAAAGCGCGGAAAATCGAATGAAGGTGTGTGACAGAATTTGAGTTGCGTTTTCAGCAATTAGCGTGTTGAACTTGAATCCTAACACGTTGCGCTGCCACCCGTTTTCAACGCCCGTGTTTTGCAAATAAATCATTATTATAAATATTATTATTATAAGAGAACCCGGCACAGGATTTGATACTCTACCGAGTCCGTTTGTGTTTGGATTCGGTGTTGAACTCGAAAGAAACAAGGGACGTAAAAACGCTTGAAGCCACAGAGCATGAAACCCGTGATAGGATGCGCTCCATAAAAACGACTTGTGACGAACACGGGTTGAGAATTGCGAGACTGAAAACGCAACTTTGAATGAAGGTGTGCCACGGAATCTTTCATTGTTAGGCGATCCCAACTGAAGGCTTGCTATATCTGTCTCAGTAAAGTAAACTTCCTGCAACTGAGCCACCGATAGTAGCCTCGGAAATATAAAATAAGAGTCGGGATGAATGAAGAGGCTTTGTGCAACTCTCTGTGCGAACTTGATGGCACAAGAGGATTTAGGGTCTAAGGCAAGGATCATAGGCCCATATTTGACAGTGCAAAACGGATACGTCAGCTGAATTTTATGAGAGCTATATTTCGGCCCTTCTTGGCAAGGATCCTCTTCAGGCAGCTGCTCAGCCGCTTCTTCGGCGAAAGGAATATTGATAGGCCCGTAATCTGTTAAGTGAGCTCACGTGGTTCCAAGGCCAAACCTTGTCATTGGATTGATTGCATATTATCGAAGAAATGAATGTTAATAATTGTTCAAGGAAGTAGACAACTGATACAGGATGAGGGAGTCTGTGACAATGGTAAACTGTTGCTAAATAAAACAAATAATGTTTCATCCTAAAAGAATGTGAGAATAGTCAAATTATTACTTATCAGTGTGATAGCGTTCGTTGAATACGAACATTTATTCTCCTATAATAGTAAACAACCAAAATAGATTCACTCACCCGTAGACCAAATTACCACTATCCCTCCTTAAAAAGTGACAAGACCTGCGCAGGGCGGAGACAAAATATTAACAGAAACATGTTTGTATTCAACAAATAATATTTACTTGACTTTTGTTTGTCGCTAAGCGTAATCCTAGACACGGAACATTTTTTTTTTTCATTATATGTCTATATATATATCGCTACCCGTAATCTTTGATGTAGAACCAGTTTTAATTTTCTAGGAATCCTGGCTTTCGTTGATGCTTCAACCCTCGGAGAATTCCGGTACTACGCAATTTCGTGGCAATTTTCTGGTGGTTGTAAGCTCGCCGGATTTTTCGGCGTCCTTTCCTCCGAACTCAGCGTTTTCACACTCGCCGTAATCACAATGGAGCGAAACTACGCAATCACCCACGCCATGCATTTAAACAAACGCCTTTCCCTTCGCCACGCTTCGTACATTATGGCGGGGGGCTGGGGGTTCGCGTTTATAGTTGCAATCCTCCCCATATTCGGAATAAGCGACTATCGGAAATTCGCTGTGTGCCTCCCCTTTGAAGTGGGAAGCGGACTCTCTCTCGGGTACGTCGTGTTCATAATGGTGACAAACGGTGTTGCCGTGACTATTTTATTGGCGTGTTATTTAAAAATGTATTGTGCTATTCGTGGCTCGCATGCGTGGAACTCAAATGACACGCGGATCGCTAAGCGCATGGCGCTTTTAGTGTTCACGGATTTTCTGTGCTGGGCGCCAGTAGCATTCTTCTCGCTCACCTCCGCGTTCGGGGTGCATTTGTTAAGTTTAGAGCAAGCTAAAGTGTTAACAGTTTTCATCCTTCCGGTGAATAGTTGCATAAACCCATTCCTATACGCCATCCTAACGAAACAGTTTAAGAAAGATTGTGTAATGATATGCAAAGCGATCGAGGAGTCGCGGGTCACTCGTGGCATCGGTCGCTGCAGGCACAGCTCGAACTTTAGCAACCAAAAAACACCAGCGAATACGAATAGTACCGACCGCTCGCGAGATGGCAGCTCGTGCCACTGCAGCTCGCGCACGGACAACTTTCATGACCACTCCCACCGGCGCGTGCATCATAGACTCATGCACGTATTTACGCGCTGTTACGATATACGTGAGGTGAGCGAAGTGAGCTGCTCCAGTCAAGACTATGTTTACCATCCGCCGGAGCTGCAGAAGAAGAAGAAGAGAGAGCATAGGCGAGCGGAGTCGGTGTCAAGTGAAAATTATAGCAGCTCGAGGTCGGATAGTGTGAAGCAACCGGGGTGTGTTCCTATGCCGTTTGGGCGAAGAAGGAACTCATGGACAGTGACGAGGAAACCGTCCCAAGACTCGAACTTGTCTAGTTCGAGGAATGATTCTTCAGCGTCGGGGATGACAACCTCGACATCAGCCGGGAGCACCTGGAGGTCAAGGTAGGTCACATCCCAAGTGTATAGTACCTACTATTTTTTTATCCTTATCTTCTTTATGGATCCGAAGCCCGTGTGCTGCACAAACAATGGTAATGAAACAAATTGATTCGTATCCGCACAACAATATATTATTTCTTCTAAGGATGTAAAAGCACTGCGTGTGCGCCACCCAGATTTAACAGCACTTACTCCTATTCGTTGGTGTTACTTTGTCTTCTCTTGGCGAAGCAGTTGCGCCAAATTAGCAGTTTAAAGACTAAATAGTTTTCTTGGTAACTTTAGGTTGCCCTCGACTCCATGTTGAACAATCGCAGTAAATAGAAAAAAAAAAATGAGTCATTCCTTTGAGATACAAATAAAAAATAGACATAAAAGAACGACTCGTTCCATGTCATTTACTTACACACGTCATACCAAACTCTCCACTGGATAAGAAAATGTACAAGTTATAAAATGTTATAAAGTTATACGTTTTATAAGTTAAAATGTTTTAATTAAATGTTTTAATGAAATGTTTTAATTTTAATTAAATGTTTTAATTAATTTTAATATGTTAAAATGTTTTATAAGTTATAAAATGTATAAGTTTTATCGTAAGATAAAACAAAACAGGGTCCTAATTTCTGTATCTCGGGCATGCTTTTAAATGATGTTGGAAACCTAAACGAATTTGATTGGTCCTTGTTTTATAGATCCTCGGTATCGAGCGAGACTGGTAACAGTATAAAAGACCGGCATAGTATAGGAGAGAAGAACAGCATCAAGGATAAGAATAAGCTAGATCCATCCTGCTCCAAATCTGCGGCAGTTGAGCCTGAGGTGATCAAATATGGCAGAGCGCCGAAGCAAGAACTTTTGAAGCGGCCGTCAGCGCGGCAACTGCCAACTTCGCCGCTAGCAGCCGGAGCAGTCCAATCCACTTCAACTGGTAATTCTTTCTTAGGTCTGGTTCCCCTTATAGTTGAGGATTTGCATTGGTTTCAGTATTGCCCCGATGTACAACATTACCGGGGCAGTGTTGCCACTCGTCGCAAAATTTTACGGTTTGTACTTATCCCAGGTTTATACACTGTCAGAAGTTTCATAACAGATAACTCGAGGATGCGCGGTTCAACAGATAATGCGTGTCCGACTTATCCCATTACGTGCTCGACCGATTACGGTGTTCGACCAATTATGGTGTTCGACTTATCCCAGGTTTATACACTGTCAGAAGTTTCATAACAGATAACACGAGGATGCGTGGTCTCAACAGATAATGCGTAATAGATAACACTTCGGATATTATCTGTTGTGTTTGAGAACGTTATGCATGAAATGTTATGGATAACAAGCTTTGTTGGGAAGAGCCAAAAAGTGTCTACTGACTTAATTCCTTATCGTCATGACAGGCCCGTATACAGGAATCTATTTCGGGGGGGGGGGGGGGGGGGGGTTGCCTGAGGGTCGGACAGAAAAGTACAAAAAGACATAGATCAGAGAGAAAAGCCCGTAAAAATGATTAATTTTGTATGTTTCGGGGGGGGGGGGGGGCAACCCCTACCCCCCTGGATACGGCCTTGCCTCATGATGTCGGAAAACTCAGCAGGTTTTTCGGTTCTTCCTGATGGTAACGCTTATTATGCAAAACATTTTTAAACACAACAGATAACATCCGAAGTGTTGTCTGTTACGCATTATCTGTTGAAACCTCGCATCCTCGTGTTATCTCTTATGAAACTTCTGACAGTGTAGCTACGACAAACTTTGTCGCAGGAAATCGCGCTTATGCCAAAATGTCGCAGGTTTCTGAGACAAAGCAAGCCGAACTCTGTGACAAATCATGCCCCCCCCCCCCACCTTCCTGTGTATCACTGTACCCCCCCCCCCCACCTCCTGTGTATCACTGTACCGGAGGACAAAAATAGAGAAACATTAACCACTCGAGCAGCTCATCGATTCCGTGGCCCCCTCAAATAAAATAATAATAAAAAGCCCTCAGACCATGAAATTCATTTCAAAAGCATGACCTTGTATTATAATTAGCCAGCAACGACCGAGTGACGTAAGTTACGATTCCGGGAAATCGATGGTGATGATAAGACCCGAAGTGAAAGAGGGAGGAAGTAACCTAGAAGCACCCTTGCAGAGCAAAGTGTTATGGAATACCTCCGTAACATTACGAGGTTATAATTTTAGAATCTGAAAACGGTCTAAGCCACATTTTTCCAAGATGTCATCCGATGCAAGGGAACGGAAAGATGCTAAAAACAGCCACAAACGTGTGTAATTCTCTGTAAGCACAGCTTAGTTGTAAAGTGGTCAACTATCTCAGAATATCTGAGCAAAAACACTCATGCGTCTAATCTTGTTTCATATTTAAAGGACAGCTGGCACTGCATACACTGTAAAAAGTTTCTCCGAGTAAGGATTAAAGTTAACTGCGGTATTTGCTACTGGGATTCTGAGATAAGATTAATCCGAATTAGGGATAAGATTATCTTTTTAGAAAAAAGAGTATCCCAGTAGCATATACTGTAAGATCTTTTTTACAGTGTAGTGTTTTTGCTCAAATATTCTGAGATAGTTGACCACTTTACAACTACGCTATGCTTACAGAAAGTTACAAACATTTCTGGCTGTTTTTAGCATCTTTCGGTGCCCTTGCATTGGGTGACATCTTGGAAATATGTGCATGGCCGATCTTCGGACGGAAACAGCCTTGCGTCAATCCGGTGCGACCTGATACGTCACGTAAAGAGAAGAAATCGTGGCAAGCGTGATAATGATTGTGTTGCCAATAGAGTAGATAGTGAAGTGAAGAATCTCGGGAACGAGAATGGATGGAAATATTGGTGAAGTACAAGGAAATGCTATCATAAGTACGACCTGTCCTTAAGGTTCAAGGTTTAATGAAAAACTGCCAGAACAGCAAAAGCTGAATAATTGGCAGGAGCAGATGAATAGGCAAACAAGAATAGATAACAACATAACACGTCAACATTTCGGGTTTGTATCACCATTCTGCAAAGCTCGTTCGAAGAAAACGAAATTCTGTTGTCAGGGGGTTTAGTCTTCTGTCCTTCGTACACTGTAAAAAAAAAAACATGCAGTATTTGCTACTGGGATTAATCTTGTCTGCTCAGATAAGATTATCTCTAATTCGGATTAATCTTATCCCAGTAGAGATAAGATTAATCCCAGTAGCAAATACTGCAGTTAACTTTAATCCTTACACGGAAAAACTTTTTACAGTGTAGCAACAAAGCTAAGGCAAGGAAGAAAATAAAAAGGAAAAACTAAGACATATGATGTTTACCGCTCATAGAGGAAATTTAAGAATCTCTCGAAATGACTGACAAACGATGAGCAAGGGGGCTAACCAAGCCGATGAGCTAACATCTGAACATAGTGAATGTTATCGCAGCTTTTTCAAATATTATAATATTTTTGGTGGAAGAAAAGTTACAGGTGTCAGAAATATAGATTAAAGTGGGCTTTGGACACGTCTTTTCAGACCGTCTTTAAAGGACCTGTCTTACCTATAATACTAATGCAACGTACTTCCATAATCACTCCATATATTTCTAAACCCGGAGACCCCAATTTCGTACGGTACATTCTAATCCCTCTAACAAAACAACGATGATTTTCTCACTTGCCGTGTTTTGCTACCTTCGATATGTATCACGCTGTCGACGGTTGTCTGCGAGAAGTTTTTCCATCAGAAAACCCGGTTATGTAAATTTTCCCCCTGTTTTCGCGGTAAGTCAACGGGTCTCAGAAAAGGCCAAAAGCGTGGGTTATTTGTTGAAAGCACAGCCTAGTTTTAAAGTATTACAATATTTTAAAATACTATAAGTTGAAGAGTAAAAAGTGCGAGGTGTCCTTTAAAGAATAAATATTGATGATTGATTGGTTGAACTTCTATTGTGACTCACGACCAGAACCTTCTTTAAACGGTGAATAGAAGGTTGCGTAAGCCATTGCTGATTATTAACCTGTTCTAGGTAAGTACGCGGTTCAGCGTACCATTTCTCCGAAAGAGGGCGTTAGCGACACCTCCCTTCCGAAGCCGAAACCGAAGCTGACCCGCCAGATAGCATTCCATGACGAAAGCGCGGCAAACCTGAAAACTGTTTCGTTTGAGGTGAAACCCCCGGCGATCCGTGAGCCATGCCCGATACACGATCGGTTGACAGTCGTGTCTGATTCGGAGGAAGATGAGGATGTCTTTGAGGGACCCGTAGCAGGAAAAGAGGGTAAGCATAGACGATTTAAAATTCAGTTTTTGAGCTACGACTAATATAAAATATGTCTATAAAAAATTAAAATTTAAACTATATTTTTTTTACTATTTACTCTAAGCTATTTGGAAGTAAATTTGATTAATTGATAAGCCAGAGCGTTTTTAGCCTAAACAAGAGCCGAAAGCTCATATGGCACTAGCAATGGTAGAGAGCATGTAGTTCAGCTAATTGTCGTATACGGTCCGGACGCCCCCCCCCCTCCATTTCCCCCACAGTGCCTGGTTCGGTCCGGATCTCTGAATGTACATGTAAGGCTTTTGATGATCCTGCCCACCAAATCCTGACCTCATCCCTCCACTCTAAGCGAGCAGCAAGATTTCCGGTACCCCTCCGGCAGTCGCCACATCCAGCCCAGACTTCGCAATGTTACATCTGGGGTATGATTTCGTGCCAACTGTCAAGTTTCACCCATATGGGGTCACTCGTTCGATATGAATGAATGATTTATTTGCACATTAAAGCCATCAGGCCATCATGCAACAAAACAAAACAAAAAGTGAACAATATTACATGCGCATGTACACATTAACACACTCCTAATATTTTTAATTTACTCTGAATACTTTATTAACACTAAAAACACAACTTCCCCGTCAAAATAACTATTTCTGGTGTTTAAAAGCCAACTTGAGGAACTTCCCAACATTTCTTATTTCTTTAAAATCTTTACATCCCATCATTTTAATAATCCATTTCTTATCAGTTTCCTATCGGTATTTCTTATCAGTAGTTATGCAAAAAAAAATTTATCAACACGGAGAGATCAGCTAGGATATTCGTCAGCGATGTGTCGGCCCTTCTTGGCCTGAAGTCCTCCTCAGGCTGTAGATGCTAGAAACGAACCGGCATTGCATGAACCCGGTTTAGTCGTAGAATTGTAACACTATTGCCCTGGACCTTCACGTTTCTGCCCTTGGCCGTTTCTCGCATTCCGTCTAGGAAGTAGCTTTTTTAGACCCGATTAGTCCCTTTTCTTTTTTTCAATGTTTATTTTTTTATCTTGTGCACTTACTACATTATTGCTAAATCTATGCTCATTGAAAACACAAATAAATATTAATTAAAAAATAGATTAAAGGTAATGTCGCGGGTGAATGGTTTGTCGCGGTTTATCCCATCTTGGTCGTTTGAATCTGGAAACTGTATGGATTATGGTTTATTTATAACTTGTGAGTTGATGTTCTTATAGTTTGTAGTAGAAGAAAATGTCCTCCATTTGGCCTCGAGCCTTCTCTCTGCCAAATTGGCTCTTTATGTTGAATTTAATTTGAAAATAAACAGAACTTGAACTTGAACTTATTGAAAGCTCATTGTATTTTTTCCTTTTTATTTGTCTTTAGTGCGCTATTTTTCTCTTCTAAATAAAATTTTATCATCATCACTATTTTTTCTTTCTTAGTCGAGGCCGATACATCCTCCGACGAGGACGCAGCCCCTACAGACAAGCTCCTCGAGTACTACACCCAGTCAGCTGACCGTAATCGACTCCGCGTCTCCTCATTCCAGCCTCGAAAGCTGTCAACAATAGCCTCTCGAAGTGTTAGCCTAAATCCGGACTTTATGGAGGAAGATATGCAGAACTTGCCGCCAGATAGCAATGAAAAGGAGTCTGAAGGGGAGAGGTAGTGCTGACGGTCCTTCAAGGCAAGGGCTACTTCTGCGCTAATGTGTGAAGGACGAGAAACTCATGGGGAAGCCAGTTCGTCACTGTCAGTATTAGAATAAATGCCCGCCAGAATCTACTTCACTTTTTCTGATTCTGGTCCGGATCCGGAATCGTAAATCCGGTATTTGTGGCAGAAGCCGGTCCTAACCCTACCAATATACAAACTCGTCTTGAACTCTTGGTCTGAATCCGGAATTTGTGGAGAGAAGGTATTCAGAACTTTCCGCCGGAGACCAGCAAGGAAGAGCTGAATTTTCCCCCAGCGAGAGAGGGAGTTCTTTGAGTCTTTGAAGCCGAAGACTTTGGCGAGGAAGATATTGAGAACTTGCCGCCAGAAAGCAGTGAAAAGGAGGGTGAAGGGGAGAGATAGTGCTGAGCGTCTTTCAAGGCAAGGGCATCTGCGCTAATTTGTGAATGATAAGACAGTCCCGAGGAAGCCAGTCCTACGCTTCCAGTATTGGGCTCAGTGCCGCCGGAAACGACTTCACTTTCCTGATTCCGGTCCGGATCCGGAATCATAAATCCGGCAGTGGCTGAAGTCAGTCCGAGCCTACCAGTATACAAAATCCTCTCGAAGTGTTAGTCTGAATCAAGAATTTCTGGAGAAAAAGTATTCAGAATTTTCCGCAAGAGACCAGCGAGAGAGGTAGTTCTGCGCGTCTTTCGAGGCAAAGACTTCAGCGTTAATTTAAAGAATGAGACAGTCCGTCCTGAGCCTAAATATATGGCTGAAGCCAGTTCAAACCTGCCAGTTTACAATATCATCTTGAAGTGTTGGTCTGACTCCGGAATTTAGGGAGGGAAATATTCCGAATCTTCCGCCAGATGGAGGGAGTACGAAAGTGAGAGCCAGTGTTCAATGCAGAGTGCGCTTTAGGCAAGACCTTGAGTGCCGGTGCGATTGTGATGAGCTTTGCGTCAGCGCCGTCCTCAGGCAAATGGCGGAGAATAATCTTTAACCCATGTAAATTACGTAGATGGGACGTTGTATAAACTTGTACCGTGACAAGTAAACTAGAAGTGGATTTTTGTGTCGAATTTAGAAGTGTGGGACCTCAAAATCAGTGGTTCAGCACTCGCCTAGAAAGGGGAAGGTCCTGAGTTAAAATCCCGGCTGAGGAGCATTTTTGTCTTTAAGTTCATGACTAATAAATGTCTACTCCTCCATAGGCCGTCTCCCCCATCAAATACACTCTTTGGTTTCATTGGTTTTCACCGTGAGGCTCCGACGTTGGAATCCTAGACTTCAAAACGCGATTCAAAACTTAATAATAATAACATTAGATTTATTGCCCATCATGATGCGCAAACGTATAAAAAGACGTAGTAATTAAAAAAAGAAGAAGAAAAAGAACAAAGAAAGAATTGAAAAAAAGAATAATGGAACAACAACAATAATGGAAGAAATGGAAAAAAAAAGAAAATTCTGGTTTATTTGTAACGGTACAAGTCCCTTGTCTATATGCAATTCATATTCAACCCTGTGACATGGTGATGTGGAATGTTTAGATGAATTCTCCTTCAGGCGGGATAAGTGATCAACAAGCTCCCCTGTAGCTCAGTGGGTCTAGGCCCCCTCCCCCCCCCAGCGATACCTCCGGCGACCCCAATCCCCCCGCCTCCCACCCTCCCTCCCGGTACCAAAAAGCCGCTGCCCCCTCCCCCCCCCCCAGTACTAAAAACCCGCTGCCCCCCTCCCCCCGAACGCAAATGTATAGAAAATTAGAAAATCTGCATATTGAATTGGTTTGCGAACTCTGCTTACAAGCCCCTCTGTAGCTCACTGGTAGAGCAGTAGCCCAGAAATCCAGGGTCCTGGGTTCAAACCCTTGCTAAGGAAAAATTTTGTATTTCAGTTAAAAACGAAGTCACGGTGCGCGTTCTCTGCGAGGGGTTGCCCACTCGCGATTTTAGTGTAGGCTTCAGCAAGTGCCGGTACCGGCTGACACGTGAATCAGTATGTCTAGAAGCGGGAATCGCCTAATTTAATGCCGGTTTCTCTGGTTTCTGTCAGTCCCGGGGAATGGTGTACAGCATGTGCGGAGGGTGGTTAACCCCTCGGTTCTCTGGCCGTTTGAACAGACAACTTTTTGAACAGCAATACAGCCTTTTGTTTTTAGCGTGTGTTCGAGAATTCATGTTACCAAACACTGAGATTGCGCCAGAGCTAAGCCATTCAGCTAAACTTTAAACCCTGCCGTATAGTGTCGACTTACGAAGACGCTCCTTGGACCACTAGTTGAACATTCTTTGGGATTAAGTGATGTATCCTTGATGTAGTTAGAACGTTTTCGGTGTCAAATCTTTTTTCTTTACATCCTTTCAGCCGGTAAAGTTCGTAAAAATACTTCATTCGTAAAAATCATTGAGTACTGAAAAAACAGTAAGTGACAGCCCAAATCTCAACAGCCGCAGAGATTGCTGTACCCAAAGACCTTAGAGTGGAAAAGTTCGAGCGATCCGCCACCTAGGGTTTTGGGCCCCAAACTGTATGCGCGTAAGCGTCACCTACGAAGAATAGTTGAGAGACAAATAGATTCTTTGGCCTTGACAGTTCTTTGGAATTTATGTTTCCTGTCTGGCATAAATACATTTACACAATTTTATCCATCGCGTTGAGAAAAAGATCGCGCTAGTGTTGGGCGATGTTAGGATTTTTCGATATCTCGATATTTTTACTGTCGATAATCGATATTTCGGTAGCGTTTTTCGCTGTAGTATACGTCTCGTTTTGCCAAAATTTAAGAACAAAACAAAATAAATATTGATATTTACGTTTTGATATCGATATTTGGTCCGAATTATCGATATCGAATATCCCACAACACTCGCATGCACAACGCGTAGTTTGATGATGATTTTGCAAAAAGACCGGTCGAAAAGTCAACAGAGCGGTGATTTTTAACTCAATTTGAAGCACTAAACGGCGTTGATACTTCCGAATCATAGGACTTATAGGAGTTTCCTGTCTTTCCCGTTGCTAAGGCCTTGGACTGTACCTACCAGCTTGCTCAGATTTTAAGCCGAGAAAAACAGCGGCGATCTCTTCCAACGATATTTCGTCCCTTCTTTGCAAGGGTCCTCTTCAGGCTGCAGCGAAAAGAACGGATCCGGCAATAAACTGCTTGAATTTATTATATATGATTTCGCTTCGTAAAGATTTTAAAGAAATTTCTCAGCTGGCATTCGTGTGGAGCCAGTAACTGTGAGGATTTCCCCGACGGATCTTCTTCACTTTCATCATCAAGTTGAAAAATCTCAACTTTTCTATACGGAAGTGATGATGGTGCTGATAATCCGAACAGGAATTCCAGTTCGGGAGCGCCCGACCCTGATCGTGTGTTCGCACTTTTAGTCCGCACCGGTGAGCACTAACCAGACACTGGTTACACTGTAAAAAAAAAACTCCGCTTAGCTGCAGTATTTTGCATTCTAGCGTTTTAATCCTCGGTCGGATTTTTACTCTCCGAATTCGGAACAAAAATTTCCGAATTCGAAAGAACGACTTCCGAATTCGGTGATGCACAATAAGTAAAGTCCGATGTAGGGGAGACTTTTAGGGTGTGGTCCGAAACGGGTTATAAGTCTGGGGAGCAGTCACCGGTGACTGCAAAAACGCGTTTTAGAAGCAACGGTAAACAGTCACTGGACAACGAACGCAGCTCACTGAAAAATGCTATGTTGATTTGAGACGGTCGGGCGATGAACAATGTGAAGAGTCTGTCCTTTGGGAGGGTTCGCCAACGCCCTGGCGCCCACTATAGTTGTGCATTTATTGTAATTCAAAACAGAATGTCAACAGGGAGTTCTGGAAGAGCTTCGGATTACCTTACTTTGCAGTTCAGAGCGAAGAATATCCAGTTCGATCTGTTGCTCCGCTTTTTCGCCCATTCTGAACGATCTGTGTGTGTGGAGTGCAATTGAGCCAACTGTTTCGTTCGTCCTGTTCGGAAAATGCTACTAGAAACTAGAGGTGGGGGGGGGGGCCTCTAGTTTCTAGTAAAATATTCTGAACTCCCAAGTCCTAGTCGGATGGCTTAGTGTCCGAGTTGAGTCCGTAATAGTTATTTGTTTATAGGTTATCATGCATTCGTTAAACTCAGCAATGCAACACTCATTTGTACATGCTTCTTGTCGTTTTGTTATTATATATATATTCTAATACAGAATTTTTTTTTTACACTCATTCTGAACCCTGAAGTGAAATACCCTGAATGTAGTCCAGGCCACTTGTTCAAAAACGGCTGTACAAGACATTGCGGTGTCATTAAGCTTGGCGTAGGCCCGATGAAAAACTGTCGAAATATAGTTGAATGAAGCTGTAGGCAATAAGTCCTGTTCATAACATCACCATGCCTAGCCAAGCATACATGCCTAGAAGATTTTGGGCCAGGCATAGAGTTCTAAGCTCTAGAACTTGTTGCCTGGCAAAGTCTATGCGGGTGCCGAGGCATCTGCCCTCGGCTAGGCGTGCTTGTGAACGGGGCAGCAGTAAGTGAAGCCAGCACATGCGACTATATCAAGACTGGATGCTACTGGATACTGCTGCTTCAGATTATCCCACTCTGAAGGAGATTTCAATTCTTACAACTGCATATCACTACTTACAACTTCAAGGATCAAGTTGTAGCATACTACTGCTACACAGGCAGGGTGTGGGTACCAGTCTATCCATCTCGTAGCTGTCTCCCCATGAGTATCCTGTACGATTGTTGGCGACACTTTGGGTTTGTTTCTTTGCTATCGGTTCAATTCTGAAATTGTCAATCTATGGAGGTTTTCAAAACGGTATGTTCCAAGAAGTTTTTTTTTCTAAACTGATGACACAATCAGTAATGAAATGGCTATCTCTCTGCGTTGAAGGAAAACAGACTACTGGAAGCAGGGATTAAATTGACTTTGCAGCTAGTTGAACTCCTGTTCAATAGACATCGTGACTGGTGAAAACTTCGAACACTATCTTATGCAACCTAGTTGGTGAGATCAAGTAACTATCCGTAACTTTTCAGGGTCAAAATACCATAGCTGCCAATCTAGTAATTATTACGAAACCATCTCATTGTGTTACATTTTAGTTACACTGATAGACCATCACCGCATAGACCGTTGTCGAGACTCTTGAAAATGACAATGCTTTAGCAACCGATTCTTACTTACAAGACCCTCTCTCCGTTATAGACATGGAACCAAATTGTAGGCTACTTATCATCAAATACACCGGAAACCAAAAAGGTACGCAAAGTAGGAAAAGTTGGAAACTCATCATCGCCGAAGATGAGTATGGTGTAACAGCCGATTGTTACTTACAAGTCCCTGACATTTTCACAATTGGGTTCCGCCTACTCTTTTTTTTTAAGTGTATACCCCAACACAGAAGTTGTCAACCCCTCGAATAATCAAAGGCTATCCGTCAGCGTTGAAAAAAAACGAATGTAGGGACTAAAACTGAACTGACTTTGCAGAAAGTTGAACTTTTATCTTTTTCAATCGTAGACATAGTGACGAATGGAAACTTGAAACATTATCTTAGATAACCAAGTTGGTATGACAAAGCTATCCGTAACATTTCAGGATCAAAATCCCCTAGGTGCCACTCCAGTAACTATTGCGAAACTAGTTTTATATTATCATTTATATCCGTTGCGTAAACACTTAATTCTAAGTTACAGCGATAGACCATGGAGACCTATTTTCTTACCCTCAGATATGTAGAGATCAAATAAAATGTGCACTAATTTGAACAAGTTTCAGGTACCCTTCCCTGATTTTTATATACAAATCCTTCTCCCTGTGATAGACATGGTACTAAATATGTTCTTACCATCAAATACACCAGAAATAAAAAATAAGATCATCAGGTTCACCAACTAGTAAAAGTTGCAAACCCCTCACCACCGAAGATGATTATGGTGTGACAGCCGAGTGTTGCTTACAAGTCCCCTACATGTCTTACGATTGGGATCGGCCGATTTTTAATTTCGGTGTGTACCTTACTACTGAAGTTATCGACCCGTCTTAATTTTCAAACTGGTGTATCTCATGAAGGAATTTTTGTTGAAGAAAACGGATGAAATATGCTTTTATCCGCTCACCAAGTCTATCGATTGCCGTTAAAAAAAAATTCTATCTCTATTAGTTCAAAAGTTGACTTTTCTGCCGTAGGCCAACTTTCTAATATTACCACTTAGAAAAGAGCAAAGAATAAACTCTAATTTCTTTAGCAATGAGAGATCTTTTAAAGTTGAAGAGGCACATCTGATACCATTTCTCTACCTGAATCCCAAGTACAAAAAATGGAATGATAAACTCAGCAGAAATCACCAACAGAAATGGGTAGAAACAACAGATGGCAGCACTTTCGGAACCATGGGAGAATGCTGAAAGACGATATATTGGCTGTGGGGTCGGGGAGCTGCCGCACATATTGAGCACTTAAAGATTTTAGTCCATCTTCAATTTGAAACTGGTGTCTGCCTGCTTGCTTGCTAGAACGGAGCTGTCCACTCGAAAGCAGAAACATGTTTGATGAAACGAAAGCTTGGCTGCACAACTTTATATATAAACTTTGTAAATAAAAAAAATCAACTCCTCTTTGACATGGGCTATATAACACCACTTCACTTCGCACACCGCAGGCTCTGGCTCGAGGACAAGCAAAAAACATCCGTTTTGGCCCCAGGCAAGAGTTCTACGGAGCTTTCCTTTACGAATAAAAAAAAAAACGAGGACAAAACCGAAGTGTTGCTCTCGCAAGCAACACGATTAAAAAAATACATTTCTTGTTCAGAAATTAGCCTTTTGCAAAGTAAGGAAGTAAGTAAGTAATTTATTTATAACCCACCATTCTGAAAAAGCTGAGTAAATGAAAGAAAATAAATAACATTGTTTACACAGAAATTGTTTACACTGTGTGTTTACACAGAAAAAGGCACTTGGTTTTCAGTCTTTGGGCAGGAAGCAGTGGTGAATAAATACTTCTTTTCTTTGTATTTATTTAACAGGTTTCTCAATAATTAGCGGCAGCACACTGACAGATTAGTGTGATGCCAAGAGCGTGGATAGAACACCCAAATGAAATGGGTATTCGCCAGGCCCCGAAATCCCGGGTCATTACCTGTCCACGTAGGCTTTGAGAATCATAATCATAACGGAAGACCAAATAAGAAGAAACTTTCTTTTGACTTTCGGACTCGCACGTAGCCAGGTGTCGTTTTTCCATTCAATTGTCAACAAACAAGTACTTCTGAAGTATTCTTATCTCATGTTTACATTTGACAAAAATCAGGAGCTGTATCCAGCCAGTGCGGCGTTTGACATTGACGCAAAATGTATCTGTTTTCCGTTTTGGTTGCTGCATTGGCAACACTTGGTGCGACCCATGGTGCTGCCATCTGCCCGGATAGCTCTTTGCTATCACCATGCAGTTGTGAGCAGGACAGTTGGGCTGGTGCGCTGCTCTCATGCCAGCAGCTCACGGCCGCAGAGCTAAGCACCGTGCTGAATGGAATCCAAGCAGATTTCTACTATTCCTTAACCGTTGAGAACAGCATGCTAGGAGGGATTGACGCCAGTGTCTTCGGCGCCAACACTTTCCAGGAAGTGACCATCGATAGTTCAGGAGTGACCAGCATCGCCGTGGATACCTTTGTCGGCTCGAAGGCCACCTTGGTTTCCCTGAAGGTAATAGAGGCTTCGTTAACCTGTTGTTTACATCTATAACGGGATCTGTGCTTACAGCCGTAAAGCCAAGGCAACCGTGCTTTTCCAGACCCGGCGTGCTCTCATTGGCTGAAAATCATCGAAAACGGCGGTTATGATCGGTTCCGACAGCCGACGACCGCCAATGGAGACCCAACTTGTCTCTGAGTGACAAATCACACGAGAGAAAAGAAATGACTCGATTATCCTTAAAGGACCTGTCTTGCCTATAATACTAACTCAACCTACTTCCATAATCACTCGATATATTTATATACCTGGAGACCCCAATTTCGTACGGTACAGACCCACCCCTCTTAACAAAACCCCGCTGATTTTCTCACTGCGTTTTGCGAAAAACCGGTTCTGTAAATTGTTTCCCTGTTTTGCTACAAATCAACGGGTAGTTTTAAAGGATTCAAGTATTTTAAAACTCTAGAAGTTGAAGAGTAGATAGTGAGAGGGGTCCTTTGATGAACCCCCCTTAGAAATTTTCATAACCAGCGAGGCTGCTATCTTCACATATCTTTCAACCAGCTTCCAACCCTAACCGATTCAGGTCAAGTCTAGCAGTCCCAGAAGTCCCGTGAAGTTGATAGTTGAAGTTGAAGTTGACCTTAAGAAACACGTTTTGTGCGTTTCGTAGGATTTGTGATTCGGGTGTGCGATAGCAGATGTTTCTGTTTAAAGGTTAGGATACTGAGCGTCGAAAAAACTAGCAGGAAAACACTACTATAGCCATGGAAGCTGTGAAGAACCCCGGGTAATTCGTTTTCTATTATCATTAGCTTCTCTAAGGAACTAAAAGCTTCAGAAATCCCCACCCTTCGACGTTATTTCGTTTTGCAGCTGTAGCGTTTTTCGGCCAAACCGAGTTTGCCAGTCAAGCAGCACAAACTTCGCCGAAAGCTTGAGGATCCACGGACAACTCTTTAAAAAATAAAGGAATGAGAAGCTTCAGACATTTTTTTGATTAGTCTATTTTTAATTTTTTTAAAGTCTATCTTGTGCTCCAGGCTCCTTTTCTTTCAATTATCTTTCCCACTTTTTGGGATCCCAAAACTTAAGTGGAGGGATACCTATGACATCGCAAAAGTTGTCCGTCTGTCCGTCTGTCGGTCCGTCCGTCTGTCAGCACGATAACTCTCGAAGGGAATGAGATATTTTGATGAAACTTGGTGTGAAGGTTCTTTGGGTCAAGTGTAAGGTCAAGTTCGTAGATGAGCTCTGTAGCCCTATATTTAGGGGTGGGGGTTCAAATTAAGGGGCAAACAAAATATTTTTAAACAGCTAATTTGATAGTCGATTATGGGGTAAGAAGACATGTTGAACACGAACATGCAAAACATTTTCTCGTCCGACAAGTAGTTCGCCCGGAATCCGGCAAAAACCGGAAAGTTGGTGAAAAGTAAAAGTTTCATTTAAAGTTGATTAAATGTTCGATTCAGGGGTAAGAAGACATGCTGACCACGATGGTGAAAATCGTTTCCTCGCCCGACAAGTAGTTCGTCCGGAATCCGGCAAAACCCGGAAAGTTGGTTAAAAGTAAAAGTTTCATTTGAAGTTTATTAGATATTTGATTTAAGGGTAAGAAGACATGCTGAACACGATAATAGAAACCATTTTCTTGCCGAACAAGGCGCTCGTCCGGAATCCGGCAAAAAATGGAAAGTTGACTAAAATTAAAAGTTTTGTCTGTAGTTGATTAGATGACAGATTTAGAAGTAAGAAGGCATGCTGAAAACTTATATGAAAAGCATTTTCTACCCGGACAAATAGTTCGCCCGGAATCTGGCCAAAACCGGAAAGCAAAAGTTTTATTATTAGTTGATTAGATGACAGATTTCGGGCTAAGGAGACACTGAGTCTGTATATGACAATAATTTTTCACCCGGTCATATAATTCGTACGGAATCCGGTTGAAACCGGAAATTTCTTTGTAAGTTAAAGTTTTATTTGAAGTTGATTAAATATATCCTTTATAGGGATAAAGAGATACGCTGAATTCGTTTCTAAGTTTTCTTTTTTGCTGGACAAGTAGTTCGCTTGGAATTCAGCCGAAACCGGAAATTTGGCAGAAGTAAAGCAGGAAGTTTCGGTCAGTATCTTAAAAATAGATATGGCTGATAGAGGTATATCTGAACTATCTGAACTTGGTTTTCTCAGATGATTAGCCTGCGAATACTGGATTTGGTGAAGACAAGACCCATTTGTCTGGATCAAATACTAGATTTTTGGGATCCCATCGAAACCTTAGGTCTTGTTTACCACGGCGCGCACAGTTTTTGAAAACACTGCAATTTGCATCAAACCTCCGCTTCGGAGAGCGGGAAGTTTGGACAGAATCGATAAGTACACACTGTAAAAAGTTTCTCCGAGAAAGGATTAAACTTAACTGCAGTATTTGCTACTGGTATTAATCTTATCTCTACTGGGATAAGATTAATCCGAATTACAAATAATCTTCTCTCAGTATAGACCATATTAATCCTAGTAACAAATACTGCAAGATTTTTTTTTAGAGTGCAAGCAAGAAAATCGCTCATTTCACGGCCTTACTGTTTTCGAAAATAAATGATATGGCTGAACCGTTTTATCATGAAAACATCCATACAGTCAGCTTGGGCTCAAGGAGAGAGTGAGAGAGGGAGAGTTAGAGTGCAAGCAAAAAAATCGCTCATTTCACAGCCTTAGTATTTTCGAAAATAAATGATATGTCTGAACCGTTTTATCACGAAAACATCCATACATTCAGCTTGAGCTCAATGTGGAACATCATTTTGACTGAGAACATCAATTCGAGTTGAGTTTTGTTATAAGGAGACTTTCAACTAAAAGCGATCTCCGTGGCATGACGTTAGGATACCTAGCCGAGAAACTTGTATCAACAGAACGGAGGAGGTAACTGGGTATATTTGGGAGCCGATCGCTGCGGTGTTGCCACTGAGTTAGGCCTAAATTGTGTGTGCCGGAAAGTTTGTCTAATTTATCGAGAAAACTGCAAATTTCCCATATGGTCCATAAAAGATAGTAGCCACCCCAGTCGTAACTAATTGATAATCTTTAAAGGTCACCAACAACCCAAAGCTGACCAGTTTCGCATTCGAAAGCCTCGAGGGCTTCCTGGCACTTGAGTATCTGTACTTCTCAAACAATGGACTTACCGAAGCTGCAGGTATCCCGTCGCTCCCTCTTCTCTGGACGATCCACCTGGACGGCAATCTGCTAACCGAACTGCCCATCATCCCTTACCTTCCGGATCTGAGCTGGTTAAACCTTCAGAACAACCTGATCGTCAGCCTCAGGGCTAGCGCCTTCGCTCTACAACCAAAACTGAATAGTTTGTACCTGAACAACAACCGGATCACTGCAGTCCCACCAGGATCTCTCGTCACACAGTCTAACATCCGCACCATTGACTTGAGCTCGAATTTGATTGAGACTGTAGATCCTGAATCTTTTGGTAAGGCATGTCCAGTATTCTTTCAGCTGAAAAACCATGTCCAAACCTGTACTTTTTAAAGTTTAAATGAAAAGGGCTGAGATAGGACAATCTAGTTACTCATTACTTACTCATTTAAAGAGGCTCGAAGACCCGATGAGAACGCGTTACGTCATTACTCGGCAATTTATGAAGAATCGATATTCAAATAGTGGAATTTCCCTGTCGGATTTATGGTACATGTATGCGCGTGTACCTGTTTTGATGCTTGACGGAACTATTTACGAAAAATAAGTTTTCACGCAGTTAGCTACCTTCCGATAGCTGATGACTGGCCACTGAAGTTTCACTCAGTTTCAAGTTTCCCATCATAGTAGAATTTCGCGTTGTGAGGACGGCTGGAGATATTCTGAACATCATACTATAGAGCGAATAGTGAAAATGCAGAAAACAAATTACACAAGCCAAATGCTGCAGGTTGTTCCGCTAAAAAATACAAAAATAAGCTGGCTTTTCAGTTGAACTTTGAGAATAATTCAGTCTTCAGTTTTTGCTTGATGGGATTTTGAGGGTGGTGGATTAGGCGAGGTTTGAGAAGGGTCCTTTGACCGGGTGAGTAGCGTGACAAAACAAGACCGGCGGGCTGACCTTATTCTCCACTCTCTCACTAATCAACGAAACGAGGAGAAGGAATGCCCTGTCCTACTCACCCTAAGGCTCAGACTCATGTACCTCTTTTCACTCTGCTTCTCAAAGCATGTAAAAATAAATCCTTGTAATTTCACTCGGTATTCCCCCCGTATTCCAGTAAGACCAAGAACATGTCATAAGACCAACATATTGTTGGGCGGTATTCGGTATCAATAACGGTAAATTGACATATCGGACCAAGTATCGATATCGCAAACGATATTTATATTGTAAATAATCCAACATAAGCTACATTTATATATCCGAAAATTGGAGCAATATGTTGTTCGTAATTCAGTTTTTATTTGTTCGCCAGATGCTTTTTTACGACAGCTTTGGGGAAACGAATCGAGACGTATGCTGTTTCGAACATGGTATCGAATATATCGGTTATCGAATATCGAAAGTGAAAATATCGATACCAAATATTGCCCAACACTAGATTAACATCAACTTAAACCAAAAATATTCAATATGTCAGTCCGTCATAGCTCGGTCCTTGATCAATGCTTACTGCCTGACTCCTAGATGGCGTCAGCGTTACAAGCCGCAAAGTCTGTCCACTTGGTTTGGAGCTAAAAAAAACAAGAAAAGGGCCTTATGCCACAACATTGCTTCATTCACTGCTTACCACCTTCAAGGTGGGGCAAGATTTCAGGCGTGAAACTTTTTGCTGTTGTTTTCAGTTGTTCGTTGCATGTCATTTAGCCCTTGCTGTTGTGGCCTTTTTCTATTAGACCTTGGTCTGATTACAACTATATATATTTATGGTAGATGTTTGGCCTGACACCGTGGTTACATTCAACAATAACCAGATGCACCAATTGTCCGAAGCCGCATTCGCTTCCCAGCTAGCCATCATGTACGATGGTTCTGGACACTTTGACCTGGAAGGTAAGTTCGACAACTGTTTTTGAATGTTCTAACAAAAATAGTTAGGGGCCATTCCTTTGACTCTGAGCAAGGGTGTACCACAGGATAGAGTCTCATAACCTTCATTTCTCATTTTTGCTTCAGTCTTTTATTTGTGTATGAAATTTGTAAGGGACGAAACTAAAAATAACCTCCGAAAACATAAATGAAACGTACCAACGCTTGTCGGCTGGCCAATTGTCAAGCTTTGGATTTTATTAGCTCAAGTGACCCGTTCTAGTGCCTTGCACTTAGTACCTTAGCCCTTTTAAGTATGTCCTTCAGTTTAACTTCAAGGATACAACCCTACTTAAGCGTGTGAAACATACAAACGCTTGTCAACTGGCCAAACTCCATGAAAACATTTTGTAATTGTCAAGCTTTGGATTTTATTAGCTCAATGACCCGTTTTCATACCTGACACCTAGTACCTTAGCCCTTTAAGTATGTCCTTCCGTTTAACGTCAATGATACCCTTACAAAACGTGTGAAACGTACAAGCGCTTGTAAACCGGCCAAACTCCATGAAACATTTTGCAATTGTCAAGCTTTGGATTTTATTAGCTCAAGTGACCCGTTTTCGTACCTGGCACCTAGTACCCTAGCACCTTTATGTATGTCCTTCAGTTAAAGTTCAAGGATACGACCCTCCAGTTATATGAACAAATTACAGTTGTTTAGAAACATGTGGGCTAAATATGATCCCCAGTCGCGCCTGGGCGGAAGGAATATTTATGACCTTTCAGAATAGCTTTAAGGTGCTATATCTGTCAGTTAAGATTAGTTGCGTTTTTATCCCGATTCTCCTCACAATCCTCCTGTTATAGAGAGAAGAGAACTGAGAATTCAGATAAAAAACGCAAATATTTTTATTAAGACGAAAGGCTACAACCCTTAAGTTGTACTTTACCTGTTTCCTCCAGTTCAAATTTAACAGACAACCCTTGAGTGAGACTTTAAGGACCTATTCCCTTCAGTCAAGCTTGATCCGATGCTCATTCTTTCTGTACTTTGCCCTGATCTTGACCTAATTTCAATTTCCTTTTCAGGAAACCCCCTTAATTGTGACTGCACTATTGCATGGATCGTCCGGCGACAGGATCTCCTGATGAGCGTTTACAACGGCGTTTGCGCCAACGGAGCCCCCTTGGAACAACTCACTAGTGGAGATCTAATTGGCTGCTAGATTAGAATAACAGTTTGAGCTATGAAAATAAATGGTCTGAGTTGGAAAATCCATCCCGTTTGGTTGTGCTAAGGAAACTATCTACAGCCAGTTTGATAGTTGGTTCAAGCCAATATTTTTGCCAACTCGTTTGGGTAGACACAAAAATTAGGATTCGTCGCAAACGATCTCAACCCAAAATCTCCATAGAAAGTTGGCAAAGAAGAACTTCTGGTCCTGAAAGCGATGAATCATCCCAAAATTTTCTCAGAAAGTAGCAAGGACCTTCCCCTGAAAACTAACAAAGAAAATTTTTCAGGAGTCTAACCTAGTTTTACCCTTCAGTTAAACTTTAAGGGTATTAGATCTCCATATAACTTCAGCGAGGTTTAAAGATCAATTAAGAATTAAGAAGACAACCTTTGAAACTCGGGGAGTCGCGCACTTCAGTTAAATCACGTGTGCGTAACCCTTCGGTTGTGTTATAATTATATCCCGACACTTCAGTTGAATGCAGCGGGTTATGCCCTTCAAATAAGCTTTAAGGAGACAATCCCTCGGTTAAATTTCAGAGATCGTTCACTTAAGTTGTAACCATTGTTTGTAAACAGCCCTTCTCTTGTGCTTTAACTGTATACTTTAGTTAAACTTTAAAGTTACAACACTTAGTGGAACTGTAAGGAGCTATTTTCATCAGTTAAACATTGGGGGTACAGCCCTTTCAGTTGTACTTTAACTATAGCTTTCAGTTAACTTTAAACGAACAACCCATCAGCTGTACTTAAATTATGTCCCTCAGTTAAAATTTGAGGGGACACTCTTTGAGTTTAAATTTAAGTGTACAACCAAAGCTGAACTTCACGGAGATAGGCCCTTTAATTAAGCTTTAAAGGACCCCTCGCACTATTTACTCTTCAACTTACAGTATTTCAAAATATTTGAATACTTAAAGGCTAGGCTGTGCTTTCAACAAATAACCCACGGTTTTGGCTGTTTTAAGCCTTTGCCGAGACCCGTTGACTTACAGCGAAAACAGGGTAACAATTTTTATAACCGTTTTTCTGATGGAAATACTTCTCGCAGGCAACCGTCGACAGCGTGATACAGACCGAAGGTAGCAAAACACGGAAAGTGAGAAAATCACCGTGGTTTTGTTAGATGGGTTAGAATGTACGTACCGTCCGAAATTGGGGAACGAACTTCTCTCAAACCGGCAAACAGGTCAACACTCAAACAGGATTCTTTGCACTTGCAGGCTGCAGCATCAAGTTGAAGAAATCTCAAATTTTCCGAATGGAATTGATGATGGTGCAGAAAATACGGGCATGAATTCGAGTCGGATCACCCGACTCTGATCGTCTGACATCACACTGTCAGAAAATTCATAACAGATAACACAAGGATGCGCGGCTTCAACAGATAACACTTCGGATGTTAGGTCGTTTTTCGAATGTTACACATTAAAGCATCTGCTCAGTTTTTTGTTTGTCGTCATGAAATTGGGAAAGTCAGCAGATGCTTCTTCGGCGGTTGTCTGCTCTTTTTGGCAATGCGTGTTGTGCATAACTCTTTAACGTGTAACTGTTTGAAAAACATAAGAGCTAAAATCCTAGGTGTTTTCTGTTGGAACCTCGCATCCTTGTGTTATCTGATATGAAACTTCCGACAGTATGGCAAACAGGGGAACGTTTCCCTGGGGTTGCCCACTATCGATTCCAGAGTACAGCATGCGGCACCGGCTGCCACGTGACAGAGCATTAGAATCAGCATCAGAAGAGGCATCGCCTAAGGCGTATTCTCGCCGTTCCTCGTGGACTCCTCGGGGAATCAAGGGACACGGCGAGAATAGAGGGAGTCACTCCATGCGGACTCCGCGTACGGAAAACAGCGAGAGCACGTGGAATGCTTCCAAAATGTATTTTGTTCGAAAAAAATTAGGCAGCTGATGAAACTAGTCTGGATCCACTTTATTTTTGGTTTTCTTTATTCTGATTGTTTTTAATTAATTTCATTGCACAACACAAGCAAAAATTGATTCCCCTCCGAATCTGAAAGGGAGTCCTTTAGATGGTGATGATAATTGGAGCATTACCCGTCCGTGGGGACTCGCGAGAATACGGGGAGTGAGTCCCTGGAACAAGCAAAAACGAAGGGACTCTTCGCAAGGAGTCCTCGGGGAACGGCGAGAACACGCCTCTATTTTATGGCCGGCACCCCTGATTTCGGCCAGTGCCGGGAAAGGGTGTACAGCAGCTGCGAGAGAGGGGGTAACCCCTCGAACGTTTAGTGTTTGTAGCAATGTCGGATCTCTGCACGAGTTCGAGTCCATTGTCCATACAAACTTTATTGTAGACAAAAACGCAAAACTAGCCTAACAAAAATATCTGAGCATAACTCGCGCATCTAATCAGAGCCTCCCATAGGGAATATTTCGTATTCAATGCATTTTGAATCAATGCGCTATTAAGCTGACACCCATTATCCTGGCTTGTCTTACGGGGAAACGCCACAAACCCCGCCCTTGGCTCAAGACTCGAACCAGCGACCCTTCGCTTATGAGTTCGGCGCGCTAACTGATTCGGCAAGGGCGGCCGGGAGGTGGTCCCCGAGTCATCTCAGCCCTAAGCAAGAGAGCGTAATTCCGTCACCAATTTCGCCTACTTGACTACAGTAGAGGTATGCTTATTTGAACGTTGCCTAACTCTGAACAATCAAACTTGGCAAACATTCATTCACAGTACTGACCGGAAACAGTAATTTCAGAAAAATAAAAAAGAAATTTGAGCCACCAATGTCCTTTATTATTTTAAATATTTTGCTCCGTTTATTCCGGGCTCTTTCCCGCCAGGTTACGACATCCGGCGTTTTGCAGTACTTTCAAAACCGGCCGAAATACCCCAACAGAAGAAACGAAAAAACAAGTCGCACCAGCGGAGATCCATTCTTCATGCCGAAAGAAAGCTGAAACAATTGCTCTTAGTTGATATAAAGTTATCAATTTATAACTCGCATTGACCCTTTTAAGGTGCCCTTTAATTTAGAGAAGCGTTCAAAGAAGTATACTTCTACTGGGCTTGCCAGAGACTAAAACCCCGAATCGGTTTACTTAGAGCATGTTCCACCCTTCTTACAATAGTAACTATCAATAACTATTTCCTTCTCGTGAGAAGTTACTTTGCTGACCATCCCAACCTTACCATAATAGAAACTTTTTACTAGCCACGCTGGGGAGCGTAGGTAGCTAGGATCTCTGTGGCGCGATATTTTGCCGTAAGTACAAAACGCGTTCAAGCATAGACGCCAAGAGCAGTGACGTCATGCGTAGTAATTACGGTAAGTAGGGTGGAACATGACCTTAGGACTCGAAGATTTCCCCGTCTATGGACAGAACTGTAAGAGCACCGCAGCGTTTCTTATTCCTGCCAGGCACAATAGGTCTCTGCTATAAGTACTTAACCAAATAATTCTGGCAAGCACACTAGGGGAGTCAACACGGCCCCAACGATCCCACTTCCCTTTTGCCATTTTGACACGAAAATAAGAGGGGTGGAACCGTGGTGACCCACCTCAACAAAAAACATACATGGTACAGAGCATACAGTCAAGAACCGATATTCCTCACTTTACCGACCGCCAGCTCCTATCCTAGACGCATGCAGATCAGCATAGGAACAGTTGATTGGAAGAGTTTTAGGCACCGCGTTGGTCCGAAAAGTCACCGCCTGGCTCATTGCGACAAAGGCAAGCGCAGTCCTTCTGCAGGGTTATTGGTTCTCGGCACAGGGGAAATATACCTCTATCACAATCTGTGCCAGGTTAATAAGTTTACACGGCTCATACAATAAAGAAACGCTAACTACGAAGCCTCATCGCAATAAAATTGTCAGAGTCCCAGAGAACCTGCCTCACAAAAATGATGTCCGCCTCCACTTATATCTCACTGAGGAAATTCTGCCTCTTGAAATTCGAACACTGAAAACTTGCACAAACTCTTTCTAAAAGGCGATTCTGGCATACTGGAAGCTCCGTGTAGTATTCGCGCCATCCTTTCTTTTGATTCTTGTCTTTCTATAATGCGCTAGCTTCAAAACCGAACTTAGTAGCGAAAATCTTTTTGACCCAAAAACGTTCGTTAATCAAACTTCTGTGCACTTCTTCTTATACAGCAAAACCTTCCAAGCAAAAATCCTCAAGACAGTCAACCCGCTCGTAAGACCGGATCATCAGATATCGGGGTTTATCATTTTTTATTTGTATTAAAGATTTTAATGGTTAACTTATCGTAATAATTTATAAATTGTCTCCTGCCCTAAAAACATACCCAAGCCCGACTCCAACATAAAATGCACGGTAGAGTAAAAACTTCGGATTTTCCAACGTAGCAAACGATTACTTCTGCGATCCCGTTCTTGCACTGTAAGCGAACTGTTATGAAAAGTGAAAAAATCAGAATTCAAAGTGATCTCGTGGCAGTCGAACCAGCGACACAAAGAGTTCGGCGCGCTAACCGATTCGGCAAGGGCGGCCGGCAGGTGGTCCCCGAGTCATCTCAGCCCTAAGCAAGAGAGCGTTATTCCGTCACCAATTTCGCCTACTTGACTATAGTCAACTACACTGTATACAGTAGAGCTATGCTTATTTGAACGTGGCCTAAAACAATGTGATCACGTGGCAGTTGATATTTTTTGTTTATGTTTGAAAAACATAGGCGTTTGCCTCTTCGCAAGCCGGAACATCTTTTTAGGAATTTTTTCGCATGGCGGAATTTTTTAAGGCGGGGCTACCAGGACGCCAGATTTTCCCTACCTGTCTACGTACATCGCTGGAGCAGATTTGCTAAACTCAAGTAAACGATATGCTACCGGTGATCTAACACTTCACATAACCCGTGACATAACACTTCGGCTAAAACGATATGATCTCGAAGCATAGTAGACTGCATCGGTAAAGTTTCAACCGTGCTGAGCTTTCAACTTTCGCTGATTCAGTGCGAATCAAGTCCTCACGGAACAGATTCGTGTGATCGGAATTTCTGACTGAATTTAATAAACTGTCAAACAGATTCAAGCAAAAGAGATCCTTTTGGTCAGCTCATCAGTCGAGAAAACAAACGAAAATAAAATCGGGATGCCTCCCTCTGAATTTAGAAATTTTTCTCCTCGCTTGTTATTAATACCTCTGAGTGCGCTGCAGTTTTGTCCAAAATTAATAATAAAAATAGCCACAAATTTTGAATGTGTCCGACTGTTCCGGCAGAATTTAGAAAAAAGGCAAGGTTTATAGTTCTAACCAGGAATAGCAAACAGTAACTCATTTCCATTAGCTTTTCTATTCGTTCTTAACGATAATGAAACTGATACATGAGAGAGAGTTTTGACACAAAACCGCGGTCGCGCTTTCAAGACATTAGGCGTCCAGACCTAAAAGTTCAGGGGAACATCTGACCTACTAAAATCCGCATACTATTCCGCATATCATAATGTCATTCCCATATCGAAGGAGGTGATCGTGAGGAATTCACCATATTCCAGTTCACCACTTCCAAACGGACTAGTTTTAATCCTCCTATGCCTCACCATCAGCACTTGTGACAGTCATAAGAAAAGCAGATCCACAGGCTGACGAGGACAAAATCTGCATTCCGCTTCACAGGTAATGGAGGTTTTGCATATGTCTCAGCAGGGGCGTCACGACTGGGGCCCCCTCCCCCCCCCCCAATCTTGTCAGCCAGTCGGTAAAAAAATAACCCAATTTTTTGTCAAAACAGTTGTGTTTTTTTTCATGAAAGCAGTCGTTTTTTCTCAAAATCAGTTGATTTTTTGTTAAAACAGTCGGTTTTTCTGAAAATCAGTCGATTTTTTTCAAAACTGTAATATTTTTTCTTGAAAACAGTCGGTAAAAATTACCAGCCAGTCGGTAAATGCCTTGCCCCCCCCCCAAAAAAAAAGAAAACATTTTGGCTAGTAAAGCCTCTGTGTCTCAGTAATTGAAAGTGAAAGTTACACACTGCCGTACACAAGTGTTGATTATGAGACAATGGGGGACTAACAGAAACTAGTCTACTTGGAGCTGATCTGGAAAAAGGCGAACAGGGCACTGGCAGTGGAGCGTATAAACAGCATCGTGCTGAAGTGACCCAAACCAGTGGACCGAGAGCCGCTGCAGAGGAGACTCTGGGTCTTTACAAGATGGACCAAAGGAAACTGAAGCACACTCGTCAGACGAAGAAATAACACATGTTTGCCCACCCTTGCCTTAAAGGTTATGAAAACATATCTGTTGTGCCCCACTTAAACGTTATCTTTTTGCAGAATTTAACACTTAAAAGGGTCGTAACAGATATTCTTATAACTTTTGGCAAAAGGATGCGTAAATATGTGTAATGTTACCAAACTTCTGACAGGGCATATCTTTGTCATGGAACAATTTCTCGAGGTTCTTCTGTCCGAGCTACCCCGTGTTAAAAGACCGGTATCACGATGGCCACAGAGTCTATCACCTTCCCTAGCCAATGAGAGGCTAGAAGCGACCTGAAACGTACTGATTCAAAACCATAACAAGTCTCAAGTCTTTCCGGGCCTAAGTACGTTCAGCGGTGGGGTTAATAGGCTAATATCATCTGTGGCGTTAACCGATGACCTACCCTACAACCACAATAGCCTAATGCCAGAACCTGTGACGCGTAGTCTACTAACTATTCACCGGTGCTTTAAGGATTTAGTGCGGATTCCTGCTACCAAGAGGGCTCTTATAACCTACGAGTTGTTGCTTTCATTTGAAGACCACGTTCATCTTCGTCTTCGTCGATTTCTTGGACGGGTTCCAGGTCACTGAGATCGCCACCGTCTTCTGCAAAGCAAAAAAAAAAAAAAATTACTTAAACCAATTCCTGGTAGTTTGTGAAACTTAAGAACCTAATCCAAACATTCTGTTTTAAACGTCTTCTTTTCCAGATGACGAAATTTTCCACTTTCGGTTAGCAAAGAATTATAAGACTTATTTGATTTTTTTTTATGTTTTCAGAAGTACCACACTGGTCTTGTTTTTTTTAATTTATTTGTATTTGTGATAAACTGTTGGAGCATTAGATGGAAATTATTATTTTGATCCTACGTGTCATAACGGCTGTCCCGGATAATCGGCTGAGATTTAGTCCAGACCGAGTTACTTCAAACCTAGGATTTTTTTTGATTTTTTTTTATTTACTCATTGTTTGACGGTGTTTTCTGAGGTTTTGAACATTCATAGCGGCAGTAGGGATGGTTATCATTGTGTGTGTGTGGTAGAAAGACCATTTGTTGTGGTCCACTTTAACTTGAAGGAAAGCTGTTGCACTGTGAGAAGATTAATAACAGATAACACGTGTTTCAGATCAATTTTTTTTCGGGACAAAACATCTATTATTCCCTTTTTACGTGTTATGTTTCGTGAAAAGATAACATTTAGAAGAGTCGTAACTGATATATTCTCATAACGTATAGCACAAGGATGCGCAAACATGTGTTATCTGTTATCAAACTTCTGACAGTATTCTAAAGCCTATCTGGAACCAAACGAATGTTTACTGATCAAAAGAAATCCATTAATAAGTTTACTCGAGTTTAACCGGAGTTCTGATTAAACAGAAGCCAGTAGCTTCTCCTGTCATTTGTGCTTTAAGGCTTCCTTAAAGGTTAAACTCAAGGGGTTAACCAAGAGACGTTCATCTTCACAATATTACTCGAACCTGAATATATTATTGTTGAAGAAAGGAAAACTTAAATCAGTTCCGCGATTTTCTCACAGAGATTCTAAATAGTTAATAAAAAGGCCACTTCTGTGTTACGCAGATAAAAATCAAAACGACTATCTGAGAACCAATCATCTTTAGTCGCATCAAGAGTCGGATGCGTCCTGCGACAGCATACAGTCGGCTATACAACGTGATTAACAGGTGTAGACTGGGACAGAAGAAAGAAAATAGAACCGTGGTTACCGAGAAAAAGCACAAGACTTTGAGACTTAAGGCTAGAGAGACTATAAGACCTAGAGTTTGAGATTTGCTTTTAAAATTTAACTGAAATGGGGCTGAGATTCGACCGTCTAGTTGGGCACCACTTATTCACTTAAGTAGACCTGAACACCCGAAAAAAATCTGTTACTTCGTTTGTCCGTTTTTACAGATAACCGATTTCATCAAATGAACTTCTCTATGGACTTGTCGCTCTACCCTTGAAATATTACCAACTACAAATGTAAGCCATTGCCGAAAATAAAATATAAATGTCAGATTCCTTGCAAGACATATCTTAGCATCATCTTCTCATTCTGTACAGGCGTACAAGCTTCACACCTGTCTCACTGGAAATGCAGCCTCTGTTGAAATTCAAATTCTCCGCGTCTGGGTGAATTTTGGGTTGTCGTGCAAGCAGCGCAAACTCTGAATGTTATTTCTAGAGCCCCCCCCCCCACAAACAAAAAATGCAAAATCCCTTAGATGAGTCAAACCATTTCAGTGTATTCAAATGAATAATATAGTGAGTAAATAATTGTATTTTAGTTGTCGAAATCGTGTGTATTAAGCTGAGGCAAAAAATTAATACACAAATAAAATAAAATATCAGATGTAAAATAAGGTACTTTTTCATTTAAATTTTAAACATATAGCTTCTACGGCCTATACGTTTTAATCCAAGATACTGGAGAGTTAGAGCCAAATTTCTACTCTGAGAGAAACAACGACATCTATCCCTGTGGAACTTACAAACCGATTCACCCTAAGCGCATTTTGATTTCCAAGCAGTGCGAAGCAAGACTCGCCCCAGTCCGTATAGGCTTAAGCAGACGAAATTCACAAAGCAAACTAAGATTCTCCCGTGTAAGAACTATGCTAATGTTGCGATTACACACTGCGGGAAGTACGAACGTATTATTCAGACACGAGCGTACTTACGTCCGTCTGTGTTGCTAGGGGTTCTTTCTTGCGCAACAAGACCCAAGGTTTCCATGGGATCCCAAAGGAGATCGGGTCGTGTGGTCTTCCAGCATTTGCCTGATCGCGTAAACATGTTATTTATCCCTATTCAACCCATTTACCAGATCCGTTAGGTTCCGTCTTTAATCTCCCGTCCAGCCTAGATAACGAGCGGAATATCAACAATATTCGAAGATCGTAGAACTTTCTGATCCAACGTGCTCTTCATTTCGAAATGCACCACCTTGTAAGTTTTTTCAAAGGATGTTGTTCCTTCGAAATTCCCAGTGTACAGATTCGGGTCCTACTATTCAACCCGAAAGGAATCAGAGAAGATGATGGGTCAGTCGTCTTATTACCACTATAACGACACGAATAAATGAACAGATAATTTTAGAAGTACCGAATTCCCCATTTCCACCGGATTTGGAAATTCAGAACATCCGATAAAGACATAAAACGAGGCCTAATAATTTCCAGGTTTCACCGGCTTCCGCCCGCAGTAGACTGTCGACCAAGCAGGAAAATAAACAAGATGGGTCGATTCTCTTACTGCATTATTACCTTAAATCAATCAAAAAATTTTACGAACTACCGAATTTCCATTTTTGCCGGATTAACCCGGATTTTGCCGGATTAACCACCCTCGCACAAAATCTCAGCAAGATACAACCCCAAGAGTTATCGTACGGATCTATAAACAGACTGACAAGCTGACGAAGTCATTGGTATCCCGTCAACGTGTGAATTTTTAACAAGAGCTACGAGCTCATATGGCACTTGCTACGAGTAGGTGGTGTGAGAAACGAGAAAGTAAATGACATTTTTCCAAGAATTTTGTTATCCCTCCCCACCGTGCTCGGATCCGGTCCAGACTCTAAAATATGTCATCTAAGGCATACGGTCTCTCTACTTTCCAAGTTTCATTCAAATCACTTCACTCGTTTAACCCCTATGCGAGCAACAACATTTTCGGGACCCCCCCCCCCCCCTTCAACTCCCCCCACTGTGTGCCGAATACGACTCAGACGCAGAAGCTTCGCATCTAACATCCCCTCTTCCCGTCCATATAGCTTAACTCGAAATCGGTGCATATCTGCAAATTTCCGGTTCTCGCTTCTTCCTCCTCCTGCATTTTTCGGACACGGTTCGGACGCCAAATGAAAAATCTAGGCCACATAAACTTGGTACTGTCCAACTTGCATCCCATTCTGACCATCCGTTTCGTTTTCGTGCATGCCACAAAGTTTCCGGACCCCCCCAGCTCCCCCAACCATGCATATCTAGGTCATCAGCTCTTATCACCCATAAAGTTTAACTTGAATCGGACTATTTTTTCGCAACCTACGGAAGTCAGTAATTTCTGGATTCCCCCTCCCTCAACTCCCCGAAAAATGGTCCGATCCAGGAATGGAAGTCTTCCTGGGGCATTGTGTCGAGTCCTTAAGTCTAACTGGTCGGGTCACTAATATGCCTGCCAATTTTTATCGTCCTTAGCACATCTGGAAGTATCCTATCTCGCGATCACCGGAATGCCGGGAAACCCCCTCCAAATCCGCCCAGAGAGCCCCGACATGATCTGGTTCTGTCAAGAACGTATCTAACGCTTATGCTTGTTCTTCCCACCAAATTCCCTCCCGATCCGTCGACAGTAAGCGTTTCACAAAAATTCCGGTGCCTTCCAACTCCCCCCCCCCCAAAGTATCGGATTCGGTCCGGACTTGACATGGAACATCTGAGACAGTAGCTCTTTCCACTTGCCAACTTTCATTCAAATCCAATCGCCCGTTCAAAAGTTTTAAACGCGACTAGATTAGGGATTCCCCCTCCCTCCACTCCCCCCGTGATGTTCGGATCGTGCAAACGACTATTCTCAAGTCGATCTATTCGGATCCCTCATATTCCTGCATTTGTTTTGTTTCATCATCGTATTACATCAGGAAGTACCGAACTCGCTGGATCACCAGAATCCCCCCCACTCCCCCACATGCGGACCACAGTGTCCTAGATACATCATTTTTTGTCAACGATGTATCTAGGACTTAAGCTTTTTCTTCCCGCCAAGTTTCATCCCGATCCCTCCACTCTAAGCGTCTCAAAAGATTTCCGGCTCCCCCCTAGGTCACCGGACCCGGTTCGGACTTAAAGTGGGTCGTCTGAGACAGATGGTCTTTCCAAATATCAAGTTTCATTAAAATCCAATCATCCGTTCAGATTTATAAATACCTCAAGATTCCGGATTCCCACTCCGTCCACTCCTCCCACGATGCTCGGACCGGGGAAATGACTATTTGCAACTTAATCATTTGGGGTCCCTGATATGCCTGCCAAGTTTCATCGTCATAGCTTATGTGAAAGTGCCCAAACTAGCAAAACCCGGACCGACCGACAGACCGACGGATGGACAGAAATCGCGATCGCTATATGGCACTTGGCCGAAGGGCAAGTGCCATAAAAATGCAGTTAGTTTCGAAGCATAGGATTGACCAATACCTTAGCATGAGTTGGCCCCTCCTTTGGGAGGAGTCAAGTAGTGAAAAGTGAGAGATTTCACTCCTTGAGGAGGAGTCAAGTGGTGACTCGCTCCTGCTTATTTAGTCTTTTTTTAAATCCCAAAATCACTTATGGGATTACAAGTTTCTGAAAGCCCCACTTTTCGCCGTTCTTTCGTTTTGTACTCATGGCTTTCTAGCGCTCTTTCGGCCTAGCCAAGTTTTACCAGTCACGTCACGTAATTCTTTCTCACATAAGAACATGAGAAGCTTAAAGCGCTATTTTTCATTTTAGACGACATGGTAGACCATCAGGTCTATCTTCCCTTTTGGACTTGGACTTCTTTTGCTTGGTTTTCCCACCTTTAAATCCCGGCACGTTCATTTTTCAAATATTTTGCACGCAGCCGCCACGTCGTACAGCATGAATAAGGCTGTATAAGGAGGGTTTTCGCGAGCTGGAAAGCAAATTCGGAATCACTTTCCAACCCGGTTTTCGCGCTTCGGAAACCGAAGCAGCTTTCCCGGAAAGTGATTCCACGAGGATAGTGGAAAGCTCCGCGGAAAGTTGAATCTTTCGGCGGGAATTTCAAAAGTGTGGAGAACAAACAGTGCAAGTGTCACTAATATATTAAAAAACAGGCAATCGTAATTAAGGTGACTTCGATGGAATATATGAGAATCAAAGAACCGTTAGGTCAACCATATTTATTCGAAAAAGATTGTAATTCAACATTTTCCCAGCAATATCAGCTTTCCATGCGTTTTCGTGATCAGTCCAGCGGGAAAGTCAAAAGGATTCCAGGAATCACTTTCCTACAGTTTTCGCGATGCGCTTCACTCGCCGGAAAATGATTCCAAGATCTCGCGAAAACCCTCCTATAGAGTCGAGAAGCGCTAACTAGAAAATCTGTAATTTGGCGTGGAAAATAATGGAATTTTTTATAAGATATTCCTGAGCCATTTCCATATCATTTCTGACTGATCGAAACCAAATGTCTACGTAGGCCACGACGTAAGCATTCCAGAGAGCATTGCCGTACGTGGCTCTCGTGAAGAGTAGCGATTTTGGACATACGAGAGTTTCATTCTAATAGCGGGAATGACTAGCGTTGTACCTGAAATGGGTGCACCATCTCTTCTAAGGCGTATCCTCGCCGTTACCAAAGGACTCAACTTGAGGAGTTCCCGCGTTTTTGTTTGTCCCGGGGACTCACTCCCCGTATTCTCGCGAGTCCGCACAGTTATCATCACCATCATCAAAAAGGACTCCCTTTCAGATTCGGAGGGGAATGGATTTTTGCTGGTGTTGGTGCAATGTAAAATAAAATAAAAACAATCAGAATAAATAAAACCAAAAATAAAATGGATCCAGACTAATTTCGTCAACTGCATATTTTTTTCGAACAAAAGCCATTTTGAAAGCATTCCCCGTGTTCTCGTTGTTTCCCGTACGCGGAGTCCGCGTGGAGTGACTCCCTCTATTCTCGCCGTTCCCTTCGATTCCCCGAGGAGTACTCGCGGAACGGCAAGAGTACGCCTCTAGCCCCTCGAAACAGAGAGCTATACTCACCATTCATGTTAGACGCAACTGTCAGCGTCAGCGGAACTCTGGAATCGACATGTCTCGGGGCGTCAGCCTCCGCCCTATGCTTATGGAGCGCTGGTCCCCAGTCCTGCGTCGGCTTTAGTAGCTCTCGTATCCTCTCCTTTAAGCTCCCCTTGGCTTTGATAACTTTGAAAATAGCGATTGCCGGGATAAAGGAAATGGGGACCGCCGATATCACAAAGCCGATTGCGTTGACGTAGCCTGGGAAAACGACGTCAGCGTATGAGGAGGGCGCGAAGTCAATCATGGAGAAGATCAAGATGCCCTGTAAAAACACTCTAGTTAAACAACATCCAAACAATGAATCTGTGACCCCGTGAGGGGGTAGAAGAAATTTTAAAGCTTGGGTAAAGGAGCGACAGGAGTTAAAGCTAGGGTAAAACAGTGGCGGATTACGCCGCGATCTCAAGATAAAATAGCGAATATGTGCCCGAGTTAGGCGCTGGAACAGGTTTTAAAGCTAGGGTAAAAGAGCGGTGGATTACGATGGGATCTGATGATAAAATCGTGGATCTGTGCCCAGGTGAGGGGGTGGGACTGGATGAGTGGAGCTAGAGTAAAACAGCTGCGGATGTGTCGGGATCGGATGATAGAATAACGAGTATCTGCCCGGGTGAGGGGGTGGAACAGGTTTTAAAGCTACACTGTCAGAAGTTTCATAACAGATTGCGCATAACACTTTCGAGAATAACACCTTTTCACTTAGAAACAAAGTGATATGACTAATTAAGTTTATACTATTTCGTGCCTAGAGCTCCAACAACACCTTCAATACACCTTCAGTTACATAACGACAACAGAAGGATGCGCGGTTTCAACAGATAACACTTTGGAATGTTATCTGTTATGTTTCTTTCGTTCCCGTTAGTATTTTTAAAAACTGAACGTGTTGTTGGAGATCTAGGCACGAAATAGTGTAAACTTAATTGGTCATAACACTTTATTTCTAAGTGAAAAGGTGTTATTCTTGAAAGTGTTATGCGCTACCTGTTATGAAACTTCTGACAGTGGGGGGAAAAGAGAGGTGGATTACTTTGAGATCTGATGATAAAAATCGTGGATCTGTGCCCAGGTGAAGGGGTGGGACTGGATGAGTGGAGATAGAGTAAAAGAGCGGCGGATGTATCGGGATCGGATGACAGAATAACGAGTATGTGCCCGGGTGAGAGGGTGGAACAGATCTTTAAGCTAGGGTAAAACAGCGATGGATTACCTTGGGATCTGATGATAAAATGTGAGTCTGTGCCCGAGTGAGGGGGTGGGACAGGATTTGAAGCTAGGGAAAAACAGCGGCGGATTAGGTCGTGATCAAAAGATAAAATAGCGAATATGTGCCCGGGCTACGACCGGATTTATAGCTAGGATAAAGGGATACAACACAACAAATGTACGAGCTGAAAGGAATGGCAGTATGTACTGGCGAGTTGATGATTTAGATTCAGGATAGTTTCTACTGCTCCTGAACACCTGTCAATTCAACACCAAGGCCTAAGCCTTTCCTATTTTGTATTTATTTTTGAAAGACACTGAATGAATGTAAATGATGTGAAATTCGAAAAGGTTAGGTTTAGGTGTTGAAACAAAACCTGGTTTATTTTGACAAAATAAAGAAATATAAAAATAAGGAACGAATACTTACGAGAATGACAATCGGTGTGACGTATTTCCACATGTAATACCAGAAACTGTAAGTTGCCGGGTATTTTTTTAGCATCACTTTCACATCATTTAGGAACCGGTCTACCCCGTAGATCCAACAGATAACGGCAAGTTCAAACAACGCTGCGAAAAAAAGAAGTTCAAGTTCATGCCTTTTTATTGATACATACGACACACAATGAACATAGTACTAACACAAACAAACCTAATTCACAAAACCTAAACAAAATTCCAAGGGCTCTATGGTCCGTTGGTTGGGAAAGAATTATCTTTATAATAAAATTAAATAACTCATCAGGCGAATACAGCCGACCTCACACAACAAAATAAATAAATAAATAAAATAAAAAATAAACTAAGTTCATCGAGAGCCAACACTAACATCTTATTTTTTAAAACTATTATAATAAAGAACCATATTTAAACCTAATTTCTCTGATAAATAAATAAAACAACCCAACAAAACATCTGTTATTCCTTTTCTTTCAATAACTTTAAAATTATTCTCCAAATTTCAACCAAATAATTTTCTTTTTCCAACAAAAATCTTTTAAGGTGTTTTTTGAATGAACCAAGACTCAGGGACTGCCGGACCTCAGCGGGATCCAACTCCAGGCATGCCCTACAGCCACGACCAGACCAAAGTCTGAACGCACTGATGGAGTGGAAAGAACCAGTATGTCATCTCGATTTCTTAATTGATTAATAAGTGATCAGAAATCGGAAATCCCAGACTTTTGAATGAATGAATAAGTTTATTGTCCTAAAATGTCAATGATGAGAGAGAGAAAAAGAACAAAACACAACATACAGCACAATACATAATTCAAATAAAAAATTAATGTGTTTTTGATCTTCTGCCGGCCATCCAGGACAATGGTTTCCATTTGTTTCCGAATTCTGGCGGTCTCCGATTTTCTCCGGGTTCAATCTACCAATCAACTCCATTAAACCAAAACGATTAAAGCTAGAAGAGGCCGTCGAAAACAGTTAGGAGAACCAGTCAAAAACATGCGAAATATTTACATTAAAACAGCAAATAACAAATAAATTAATATGCTTTACGAGAAACGACCTGAAACAAATGCTGGTATAAAACTGTATAAAAACCGAGTTGACGAATGTGCAGAATACGATTGCCTATGTTCCTCTCCGACTGACACACGGACGACGGGAGGGGAGGGGGGAACAGACAAGATTCCGGCCAAATTCTGCATTCCATCCGAAAAATAATATCCTGACTAAATATGTTTTTTTTTTACACATATTAGGTCCGGATTCACTGGTAATTTTCATTGGTAACTTTTCGTATGAAACCGAATCTCAGTCCAACTGTCGGCCGGAAGTATAATAATATAATATAATGTACTTTATTTCCTTAATAGCCTGTTTTACACACGCTAGCACTGGATCGTCATTCACGCAAATAACACATGACAGTTACATAAGTAGACATTTCATCTAAACGTACAACTTAAAAATATAATTTGACTTAACTAGAATTAAAATATTGGGTAAAATAAGGTACAAAGGATTTCAGGTAACGATCAGTCGAGTTTCTGGGTTGTCTTTCTAGTCTCTGGGTCCCTCAGTCTTTGTCGCGTACTAGGCCTGCTATTTGCTATGATCTCAATGTCAGGAAGAATGGCACGATGTGAATGTGATGCCAGAGCCTTGCTCCCGAACGCTATTGTCAGTTGATGCCGCCTTTCAGCAAGGGTTGGCAGGTCACGCTTGAAGGTGTAGTATTTTCCTACTCAACATGTTCTCTTCCCCACCTTCAACCCGTCAGACGTTTCCCGCCATCACTTCATTTCTATCCCATCCCCATCCCACCCTTAAACGTTGAGAAATAACTTCATCAGCAAAGAACTTAACCTCTTTCTGGAACTGAGGAACCCCAGCACCAAGCTAATAGATAGATAGATAGATGGGGTAAGGTGCCGGAAGGTAATTTTGTAAATTGAGAGGTCTGAGAGTAGGAGCATTGACCATTCTGAGTATTATGTTTAAAATGTAAAGATTGTGGTTCTCGGCGTCCAGGAGTGGACTGAGAGCGTGTTCCACCCTCGTACCAATAGTAACTATTAGTTACTAAATCCGTTCCAACCTCACGAAAAGTTACTTCGCTGACCGTTCCAGTCTTCTCGAAATAGTAACTATTTGCTTACCACGCTCGGGGGCGTGGTAAGCGTAGTAACTACGGATCTCTGTCACGTGATTGGTCGGATTCGCCCGTGGCACGATATTCTGCTGGAAAATAGAAAAATCGTTCCAGCCTTGACGACAGAAAGGAAGAATTTGTGACGTCATGCGTAGTAACTACGGTAAGTAGGATGGAACACGCTCTGAGTGTTTTGATTAAGTGTTATTTATCTTCTTATTTGTTAATAAACTCATTGACTCTGAACTGAATAGATCTTTAATGAAGCCCTTGGGCCATGGACAAAATCAAAACAAAACCATTACATCCTTTACATTCGGTATACGAGCGAACTTTTAATCAACTTAGAAAGCAACTTCCCTCAATCTCCGACTAACCTCACATACTTTTAACTGCTACCTAATATGAATGCCCTCTGGGGCTAACGGTCGCAGACAGACAGACAATATGATGTCTTCGGTGTCCGTCCCTTTCGCTTGGTATCCCAAAAAGGAAACATATCTTACCAACTACAAGCGCCGAGAATGTCGCGGCATGATTATCCAGCAGTTGCAGAACATACATTCCATTGTTTGAACACATCGATAAGCCAAGAAGGAACATAACGGTGGTTGCGCCAAGTACAACCCATCTAAAACAATAAATTTCATATTTAGAAGAAGTTTTCGTTTCTTCTGCCAATCTCACCAAGGTACGACCAAGAACAAATAAGCATAAGAACCTCCTCCTCCAGGTCTCTGTAATATGACCATGCTGAGTCGAATATATTCCCGATGTTCTGCCCGATGCAAACGAGCGGCGGTTAGGAGCTACGCGGAACATTACAAGTTGTTAACTGTAACTCCGACTCTACTCTATTTTCGCGTTTTTGCGTTATCTTCTTTTCTATTGTTGTGCTCCGTCACTAGGATTACGCGTCCTTCTTTGTTTTTGCTGAAGTTTTTTCTTTTTTCGAAGATTTTTTTTTTTTTTAGATTTCTCCCCCATTTTCCGTCGTATTCCGTCGGAACATACCAAGTCGTTAACCCTACAAACACCTCATCGCAGTAGAGCCCCGTAGAAGAAACATCGAAAGTAAGCGGCTATTGGTTCTTTACACTGTGACGTCACGACAGAGGCGGCCAGCTATAGGCGTATTCTCGCCGTTCCCCGAGGACTCCTCGGGGAATCGAAGGGAACGGCGAGAATAGAGGGGGTCACTCCGAGCGGACTCCGCGTACAGAAACAGCTTCCAAAATGGATTTTGTTCGAAAAAGAAATTTGCAGTTGACGAAATTAGTCTGGATCCACTTTATTTTTGGTTTTCTTTATTCTGATTGTTTTAAAAAAAAAATTACATTGCACCAACACCAGCAAAAATTCTTTCCCCTCCAAATATGAAAGGGAGTCCTTTCTGATGATGGTGATGATAATCGGATCATTCCCCGTCCGTGGGGACTCGCGAGAATACGGTGAGTGAGTCCCCGGGACAAACAAAAACGCGGGGACTCCTCAAGTGGAGTCCTCGGGGAACGGCGAGAATATGCCTTACATCTCAATGTTCAAGGGCTAAGAGGAAAGAAGACGGGTGTCAACTGAAAGCTCAGCAAGTAGCTGTAGCTCCGCTCAGTTTTGTCGGGGTATCAACAGTCGGTGCCTGGGACCAAAGACGAAGATTCTAGTGGTTTATTTTTTTTTGGTCAGACCTGGTCTTTGTTTGGTTTTGGATAATAACTGCATGTAAAAATACTATAGTGATTTGCTTTGGTGAACTGGCGTAGTCAACTGGTTGTTACAAAACAGGATGTTACCGTTCCAAGGACGTTACAGGACGTTACCGTTACAAAGTAGGATGATGGCAAATGAATGGGAAGGGGCTTGAGAGTCTAGGAGGAGAGGTGGTTGAGGGGAGTTGACGGAAGAATGTTTGGGGGAAGAAAACTGATTCGAAGAGAGTGTACATTAATTGTTCGTTAGTGTTTGAGGGAAGAAAGTTGATCCGAACAGAGTGAACATTAGTAGTTAGTTCGTGTTTTATTTTGAAGCAAAACTCTTACTAGAAATGACCTTTTCACGATGAATGGCTCGGAAATATCGTTTTTCAAAAATAACATTACTTTTCACGGGAAATTAGCGATTTTCTCGTTAGCGCTAGCCGACTCTATCCAGCCTTGCCGCTCTCCGACGAGGCGGCTGAAAACAGAATTCGCCGTGTTTAAAAAGTGGGAAAACCAAGCAAAACAAAACAGAAGAGTTTTTTCTTCTTTCGAACATTTTTTTTTTAGATTTCTCCCCCATTTTCCGTCGTATTCCGTCGGAACATTACAAGTCGTTACTCTACAAACATGGTTTACCATGTCTTCCAAAACGAAAAACAACATTTTGAAGCTTCTCATGTCCTTATGTGTGAAAGAGTTGTTGGCGGACCTTGAAGCTTTCGGCAAAGATCGCGTTGCGTGAGTGGCAAAACTCACTCGGCCGAACAAGCGCTAAAAAGTCCCTGGTACAAAATAAAACAATGGCGAAAAGCGGGGATTTCAGAATGTTGTAAGTGTAAGCTAGGGATAACAGAAAAGGCAGAATAAGCAAGAGGGGTCCTTGTAAATTCCACACTACGGTGAAGAATATTCTAGGTAAATCGGCAAAACAAGTTGAGTTATTAAATGACTCTGGTGAAGCAATTTCTGCTAGCGATATCAGCAATTTTTTTTGTATCTATATGTCGGGTTCATCCACCACTTAACGAGTTACCACCAAATGACACTGCTACTAGTATCCCCGTAATTGAAGTTAGTGCCGTTGCTAATAAATTAAGGGCACTTGACCCTCGAAAAGCTAGTTATCCTAAAGAAATGCCGATCAAACTTATAATAGAGTGCTCTAATCTTTTAGCAACACCCTTGACTGCGATTCTTAACCAATGTTTGATAGACGGTGTTTTTCCTCGTGTTTTTAAGCAAGCGTATGTCACACCTATACCAAAGTGTAAGACCCCTAAGAACGTTACAGATCTAAGGCCAATTTCAAAAACGCCTGCATTGTCTAAAGTGTTTGAAAGTTTTATTTTTGAGTTTTTATTCGAAGATATTAAGGATAAAATTGACCCCCAGCAATTTGGTTTCAGGCCCGGCCATAGTACGGTGCACTACCTAGTTTCTATGTTAGATTCAATTCTTCGACACCTTGAAAAAGATGGAGCATTTGTTCAGGCAATCGTTGCTGACATTGTAAAGGCGTTTGACAGTCTAGACCATAAAACTGCATTAGATGAAGCTAAGCTCATGGGTGCCCGCCAGTTCATTATTCGTATGTTAGCAAGCTTTTTAACTGGTAGATCGCAATGTGTGCAACTTTCTGGTCGAGAGACGTCTGAATTCCAAGATATTTTTTGTGGCTCGCCGCAAGGCACAAAGCTAGGCCCGCTTTCATTTCTCATAGTTTTTAACCGTATTTTAGTCACCGTACGTGAGCGTTTTAAGTTTGCAGACGACCTGACAGCATTAGCTTTAAGACTCAAAACCCAAACGCCACAACTAACCGACTTGACTGGCATATTTAATGATCTTAAAACTGAACTAGCTCAAGTGAAACTGGCTGTTAGTGAAACAAAAAGTACATCCATGACTTTTTCGTTTCTGAAAGCTGACAACCTATCTGTGACCCCTACTGGACTAAATGTTACTAAAACTGTTAGGATACTTGGTATTTACTTGGACGATGACCTCAAATGGAATACACATGTGGAAAATTTGACGAAAAAAGGTGGATCTCTGCTTCGTTCGTTTTCACAGCTGAAAAGGTTCGGAATACCAAAAGAAATTCTTAAAGTTGTATACTGTAGCTATGTTAGACCTTGCCTAGAATACGCTTGTCCCGCTTGGCACCCCGGTCTGACCAAGGAACAATCTGCTCAAACTGAGTCGGTTCAAAAAAGGGCTCTGAAAATAATATTGGGCCCCAACTACACGAACTATGACAGCTCACTAACAGAACTTGACTTACTGTCATTGGAAAAACGCAGACATGAACTAACTGTCAGATTTGGACTGAAATATCTTGACTCACCCTTCTACCGTCGACTACTGCCAGACTTCGAAAACCCTATTGTTGACGGACCGAGGACAAGGCGTCGAGAAAAGACAAAGAGTTGTCAACTGATATCGTCTTACCAGGCGACTAGTACTCAACGTTACATCAAGTCATTCGTTCCGTACTTTACTGATTATTTTAACCAAGCAACGCTAAATGAAGAATTCTGATATATTTTATTTTAATCAATATGTATTTTCGTAGTTACACACATTTGCGTTGAAATATTTAGTGTGGTATAATTTATGTATTGACTCGTGTGTTTGACGTACCTGCGCTAGCTAACGCTATTTTGGTAAAATAAAGCATTCATTCATTCATTAATTTGTCTTTAGGTCGAAGGGGATAGGGTATTTGCTTGCTCCTCAATGTCATATCAAACACACTGTACTATCTAGAAATATGGTTTTCAGCTACTTACTTATGATTGTCTCCCCTCAGTTTTTCTGGCCAGGAGTCCGTGATTGTGGTGACAACTGTCTCTAAGAGAGTGAACTGTGTTCCAAGACCCAGCGTTAGAAGCATAACGAAGAAAAGGATTGACCAAATAGGCGCCAGCGGTAGTCGAGAAACGGCTTCCGGGTAAGCGATGAATGCAAGACCGGCCCCTGAAAGAAATAACATCCTTAAAGGACCTGTCTTACCTATAATACTAAAACAACCTAGTTCCATAATCTTCCACATTCTAACCCCTCTAACAAAACCACGATGATGTCCGTGCAAATATACTGATTAGAAAATTCTCTTCATGTGAGGAAGACATAAATTTTTTTTCTTTTCAGGGCCTACTGCACTCCAATTTACTGCCTGGCCCTTGTGACCAGCATCTCTGGGGAAACTGACCGGTCTTTTCGGATTCTCTATAACAATGCTTTCAGGTGGCTGCATGGTCTGCCTAGACACTGCAGTGCTTCTGGTATGTTTGTGGTGGCGGGACTTCCTTCTTTTCCTGAACTAAGGAGGAGAAACATTCTTTCTTTGCAGAACAGGATTCTCAGGTCGTCCAATCCACTTGTGCGGGCTGCATCTGCCCCGCTTTTGAGGTTGTCTCTGCCTGTGTGGCTGGAATGGGAGCGGTCTCTGCGGGTGACCCAGGTTCCACCTGGAGCCCGTTTGACTTGATTGTTTTAGTTTAGTGTACTGTTTCTTTTGAGTGTTTTATTTTTGTTTTTGTATGGTTTTCAAAAACCGTCAAATAAAGGAAATTGAATTGAATTGAATTATCTCACTTGAAGTGTTTTGCTACCTTCGATGTGTATCACGCCGTCGACGGTTGTCTGCGAGAAGTTTTTCCATCAGAAAAACGGTTATGTAAATTGTTTCCCTGTTTTCACCGTTTTTAGCCTAGTTTTATAATATTCAAATATTCTAAAATACTGTAAGTTGAAGAGTAAATTATTGCGAGGGGTCCTTTAACGCCAAATGCAGTAATAAATAAAAGCACAGCTGTTACTAGAAATGGCTTTTTCATCATAAAATGGTCCGGAAATACTGTTTTTACGAAAATATTCATATTTGCTTCATGAAATTAGGGATTCTCTTGTTAGCGCTTGCCGGCGCCGGGCTTCTCGCAAAGATGTTCGTTTTTCTTGAAATTCGAAGGAAATGCGAGCCGTGGTTAAATATTCTTTGAGCCCAAGCTGACTTGGAAACATTTATTCAAACAATGTTTACAACGGATATCTCAGCTACGATTCTTCGTCAGCGATATTTCGGCCCTTCTTGGCGAGAGTCCTTGGCCAAGAGTCCTGGCAAGAGGCTGTCAATCCTCTGGGTCCACTGGGGAAGGAAACAAACCTGTAATCACAGGTAATTACAGGCTTGTTTCCTTCCCCGACGTGGACCCAGAGGATTGACAGCCTGACGAGGACTCTTGCCAACAAGAGCCGAAATATCGCTGATGAAGAATCGTAGCTGACGTATCCGTTGTAAACATTGTTTGAATAAATGCCGAGGTTAAATTCTGAGGGTCAGAGAAACCGGTTTGGCAACGCATGTTCAACGACGTCTCAAGTCCATTGTCTGGCAACGAAAATCTAGGCTAGCACTGAAAGGCGAAAATTTCAAATAAAGTGGCTCACACGGATTTTGTAAAGAGAGAAATTTTTGAAGGCTAGTAGACGACGTACGTCGTCATTGGAGGTGAAAGGCAAGAGGGGTTCTTCAACACACCAATTTTAGAAAACTAAAACAGGTACTGAGTCCCTAATAGCTCTTCCAACAATATCCGTCTACAATTCCGGGCAAATCGATAGCTCATATCAAGTGTCAGTTCAAATCATCAACGGGTCGAGCTGCCACCGAGCCTTAGCAGACCGAAGTGTTGCTCTTTGTACTAAGTTTGAAATCTGCGGTCCCCCCTATACTTTCAATACCTATTTCCAGCCCCATATCGCCCCCCGAAACCTTGATTACCTCGAGCTAAAGCGCAAAAAAATCCGATTCTCAACCCATCAATGCAAGAACCAAGCCGGATAGAAAGAGCTTTGTGCCAGAATTCGCTGAAATCTTGAACAAGTGAATGAAGGATTTATGACGTAGGGCATAAGTGCAGCAAAAAAGGACAAACAAATATAAAATAACTACAAAACAATAAAGAATATTTTAAACAAAGGTTATTAACTAATTTTGAATCACACTGAAGGAGTCGTGGACAGGTAAGCTTCCAATCGCAGAACACAAATTAGAGAAGAGGTTTTCAAGTGTCAATATGGGTCGGAAATTAATTATGATGAATGTATTCCCTATTTTGTCTTAGCTTTGAAGTGTTATTTGGCGAGTCATTTCCGGACTCCTCAATATATTATTTACAATATACTGACCCGACTTCTTTTCTCGAAGAATAACTGATAAGCAGTACTCAAGGAGTCCGACAAACAAGAGCTGGAAGCTCATATGGCACTTGCAAGGCTGGGTCAGATGGAAGTAAAGGTCAAAAGTTTTTTTTTCACTTTTCGGTTAAGATGCGCCAAACTTGCAAGTCTGGGTCAGAGGATGGAAGGGAATTGATGGTGAAAAGTTTTTTTTTCACTTTTCGGTAAGATGTGCACTTTAAGGATGCTAAAAAATAATTTCTCAGCAAAACCCTTGAGGCAAAAATGATCGTGTGCTCAAGGCGATCGTGAAAAAGTAGATTTGCTTAAAATTATTTTTTGTACTTGCGGTTAAGACGAGTTCCTTAAGGGATGGTCGGATCGGAGAAATGACGATGTCTAACCCAATGATGTCAAGTTTCTAATGCCCCAGTAAAGTTTTATCGTCCTAGCACATCTGGAAGTACCTTAACTCACGATCACCGGAATTCCGGACAACCTCCTACAGCCTCCCCCCCTCGGTACCCGAATCCGACCCGATTATATCACTGATGTACCTAGGACTTGTGCCTGTACTTCCCGTCAAGTTCATCCTGATCGCTCCACTCTATGCGGGTCACAAGATTTCCGGTTCTCCCCTCCGACCCCCCCCCCCCTCCCAAGTTCATCGGATCCGATCCGACTTGAAATGGGACATCTGAGACATGAGGTCTTTCAAGATGTCAAGTTTCATTAAGATCCGATAACCCGTTTGAAAGTTACGCAGACCACTAATTTCCGGATTCCGCAGTCTCCCCCTCCCCCACGATGGTCGGATCGGGCAAGTGACTGTTTCCCAGTTAATCTGGTCGGGTCCCTGATATGCCTGCCAAGTTTTATCGTCCTAGCCCACCTCGACGTACATTAATTACAGTTCTGTCAGTGATGTATCTAGAGCTTGTTCTTGTCTTCCCACCAAGTTTCATGCCGATCGCTCCACTCTGAGAGTGTCACACGATTTCCGGTTCCCCCTCCACCCCACCCCCCCCAGATTTATCGGATCCGGTACGGACTTGAAATGAGACATCTGAGACACGATGTATTTACAGATATCAAGTTTCGTTAAGATCCGATAACCCGTTCAAAAGTTTTGCATGCCCCTATTTTCCGGAATCCGCCACCTCCCCCTCACCCCACGATGGTCGGATCGGGCAAGTGACTATTTCCAAGCTAGTGTGGTCGGGTCCCTGATATGCCTGCCAAGTTCCATCGTCCTATTCACGTCTGGAAGTACCCTAACTCGAGAACCAGGGTTCGTGCGCTTGCTCTTCCACGTTTTTCCCTGACCTTTCCCTGACTTCCCTGACCTTTTTTGGTGATTTTCCCTGACCTTTTCCAGCAGTTTTCCAACACCTTTCGATTACCTCAGTGAACAAATTAACTCATTTACTGAAAACAAGAGCTACGAGCTCATATGGCAATTGTTACGAGTAGGTGGTGTGAGAAGCGAGAAAGTGAATCTGAGCATTTTTCCGGGAATTCCGATACCCCTCCCCACTGTCCTCGGTTCCGGTCCAGACCCTAAAATATGTCATCTAAGGCAGACAATCTCTGAACTTTCCAAGTTTCATTTAAATCACTTCACTCGTTTAACCCCTATGCGAGCCACAACATTTCCGGGACCCCCCCCCCCCTACTGTGGCCGAATACGACTCGGATACATACTAACATCTCTTCTCCCGTCCATCAAGTTTAACTCGGATCGGAGCATATCTGCAAAGTTCCGGTTCCTACTTCATCATCCTCCTCCCTTGGTTGGATCCGGTTCGGACGCCAATTGACAAATCTAGGCCGCATAAACTTGGTACTGTCCAAGCTGCATTCCATTCTGCCCATCCGTTTGGTTTTTGTGCATGTCACAAAGTTTCCGCCCCCCCCCCCCCCCACTCCCCCAACCATGGCCGCATGGGTTCGTCGGTTTTTATAACCCATAAAGTTTCACTTGAATCGGACCATTTTTTCGCAACCTCCGGAAGTCAGCAATTTCCGGATTCCCCCTCCCTCTACTCCCCGAAAAATTGTCGGATCCAGGAACGGAAGTCTTCCTAGGGCATTGTGTCGGGTCCTTAATCAATTTGGTCGGGTCACTAATATGTCTGCCTAGTTTTATCGCCCTTAGCACATCTGGAAGTATCCTATCTTGCGATCACCGGAATTCCGGGAAATCCACTCCAACTCCCCCCAAAGAGCCCCGACATGATCTGGTTCCGTCAAGAACGTATCTAATGCTTATGCTTTTTCTTCCCACCAAATTCCATCCCAATCCCTCAACACTAAGCGTTTCACAAAAACTCCGGTGCCCTCTTCTAACTCTCCCCCCCCCCCCCCCCCCAAGTATAATAATAATAATAATAATAATAGATTTATTTCCCATCATGATGCACAAACGTACAAAAAGACGGAGTAATTAAATGAGGAAGAAGAAAAAATCAAGAAAGAAAGGAATGAAAGAAAAGAACATTACGGTCAATAGAAATTATGGAAAGAACACATGAAACTTAAAAAGAAAACCACGCACACTGACAGAATTTACACTGAGTAAAGCATCTGCTGAGTTGCATGAAGGCTGCGCTTGAATGCGCTCTCGCCTTTCCCGAATAACAGAATAACAGTATCGGATCCGGTCCGGACTTGACACGGAACATCTGAGACAACAGCTTCTTCCACTTGCCAAGTTTCATTCAAATCCGATAGCCCGTTCAAAAGTTATAAATGCCACTAGATTCCGGATTCCCCATCCCTCCACTTCCCCCACGATGTTCGAATCGTGCAAACGAATATTCTCATATCGGTCTATTCGGATCCCTAATATTACTGCCGAGTTTCACCATCTTATTACATCTGGAAGTACCGAACTCGCTGAATCACAAGAATCCCCCCCCCCCCCGACTCCCCCACAGTGCCAGAATCAGGTCCGGTTATGTCAATGATGTATCTAGGACTTGTGCTTGTTCTTCCCATCAAGTTCCATCCCGATCCCTCCACTCTAAGCGTTTCCCAAGATTTCCGGCTACCGCCTCCAACTCCCCCCCAAAGTCACCGGATCCTGTTCGGATCTGAAGTGAGTTGTCTGAAACAAGAGGTCTTTCCAAATATAAAGTTTCATTAAGATCCGATCACCCTTTCAAAACTTATACATACCTCAAGATTCCGGATTCCCCCTCCCTCCACTCCCCCTACGATGCTCGGACCGGGGAAGTGACTAGTTCTAACTTAATCTTTTGGGGTCCCTGATACGCCTGCCAAGTTTCATCGTCCTAGCTTATGTGGAAGTGCTCAAACTAGAAAGACTCGGACCGACCGCCAGACCGACGGGACGGACAGAATTTGCGATCGTGCCATAAAAAAACTGAACAAAACATCCATCAGCTTCGTAAAGCCGTTCAAAGTGTACGAGGAATTAACAATGCGATTCCTCATTTTCTAAAACAGATTACCGTTTGTCAACTATAGTATTGCAGTCATAGAGATCGACAAACGTCTCAAAACACTATGTCTTAAACACAAACGACAACTGTAACGTCACTGACAGCAACGACTTCAAATACATAAGTTGGCAAGAAAGACTTCAAATAACAGACTGAACTTGAAAGCACACCAAAAGAACAAGGAGAGGAAAAAGCGAAATCAGGGCAGACGGGAAAATCATACCCTCTATCATGACCGCTAATGACATCAGGCTACAATACGCGAAGATGATCTTAGGATAACAAATTCAGTCGGGCCTGCAAGCTTTTCACCTCATTTTCAAGCCCTTACAAATGCTCGCGGCCTTCCTGCTCGACTATACCCTTCCTTCGTTTGGCCTCTTCAATTCAAACAAATAAGTCGTCGTATACGATGAAGCACAGACTGGGACGGTTCAAAGAACAGAGGCACGAACAGAGTTATCAACTGATAAACTTTGGGCAGAGAACCGACGAAAAAGAAACTTCCAGTGAAAAAAAAACTGGATGCATAAGTATGGACTGAACATTTTCATTAATTTCCCTGACCTTCTGCGACTTTTCACGATTTTCCCTGACTTTTCCCTGATTTCCAGAGCCGCACGAACCCTGGAGAACACTGACCTGACAGACAGACCGACGGACCAACAGACCAAAAAGTGATCGATATGTGGCACCTGAGCGGAGCTGCAAGTGCCATAAAAACGGATGTGTGGTGTGGGAGAAGTAAAAGTTTCGTCTGAGGTACGTTAGAGGGTCAATTGCTATGTCATTTACTTTCCTACCCGACCAATATTCGGCCGGAATCCGGCGAAAACCGCGTCTCGCTAGTACTTAAATTCTTTATCGAGTCGTTTAGGGTATCGATAATGGGGCACGCTGACATGCTGAATCGATCAATCTGCGCTGTTTTCCTTCCTGGTCGATACTACTGACGAAATCCGGAGAAACCCGGAAATTCGGTAGCCTTGTTGTTTTTTAATCGGGTTCGGAATTTTAATCTAGGGGTAAGAAGACATGGAAAATCGACGATTAGTCGATTTCCATGTCGATGACTCGGACAGATTCGCCTGAATCCGGCGAAATCGACAAATTCGATAGCTTTATGTAACAATGTCTTCGTCGAATTGCTCTGTGTGCTCGGTAGCTCGGTACAGAGCAAAATCCCCTGTTAAAGCTTCCAAGCTGGTGTATAAAGAACATGTTAGATCAGGGTATTCAAATTAATTTCGCCAAGCCTCTGGCCCTTATCTGGGCTAGGCTAGACCGGACATTAGTTGCGTTTTTGCAGATATCATGATATCTGTTACCGGTAACTGGATTTGCAACTAGTCGTTTTTGCAGTTACCCTGGTATATGATATACGGTTGCTCTGCAAAAACGACAATTGCCGAAACTGCGCTTTTCGAATTCATCCCAAAATAAAAACTGTTATTCAGTCACATCCCTAAGTGCCAAACTTCTTTCCCTCCAATTTGACATAAAGTGATGAAAGTGAGATGACTTTTCCAGATACCACGATCAGTTACCACGGTCGGGCCGTGGTATCTGAATATCACATACCATGATAACTGGCCAGATACCACGATAACTGCAAAAACGCCTTTTGACCGTGGTATCAGATATCACGATAACTGCACAAACGACTTTAGACCGTGGTATCAGATACCATGGTATCTGCAAAAAACGTAACTATTAAAGACAGAGAAGAATTACATGAAGTATCTGGCTGAGGGGCTGATCATGGATGAACTAATGAGGGTGTTCCGCCCTCGTACTAATAGTAACTATTAGTTACTAAACCCGTTCCAGCCTCACGAAAAGTTACTACGCTGACCGTTCCAGCCTTGTCGAAATAGTAACCAGTAGTAACTATTTTCTTACCACGCTCGGGAGCGTGGTAAGCGTAGTAACCACGAATCTCTGTCACGTGATTGGTCGGATTCACCCGTGGTATGATATTTCGCTGGAAAATACAAAAATCGTTCCAGCCTTGACGACAAAAAGGCAGAATTTGTGACGTCATGCGTGGTAACTACGGTAAGTAGGATGGAACACGCTCAATATGTCTACGGACCGGACTAAAGTAACGTGCACACACAGTCCGAATTTCGCAGTCCGGTGCGAATTTCCTTCTCCGCTCCGGAATTTTGACGCATCGCATGCGGATTCGGTCCGATAATTTCGTTCCCATTTGAGTAGAAAATATTCTACTTTTACCGGAGCGAATTTTAAACGCATGCGAAATTGTGCCCTGAGAACTGAAAAATTAGAAGCTGTGTTTGAAATTTCAACTGTTTATACGACCTATTTAATGTCAGCTGCATTCATTCATTCGGCAATCAATCAGCATCATCTGACTGTAGGCTAAGCAGTGGATTTTTCAAACCTGGGGCCAAGTTTCACGTCTGAATTTCGTTTTATCTGAAAAACCTGTCGGGCATCGTGACGCGAATTTCGTATGCGCGTTTTCGCATGCGGAACCTTCCCGGACTGTGTGTGCACTTAGCTTAAGACTGGAAATCTACCCTACCCTTTATAGAGAAGTCCAATAAACATGTGCCTTTGGATGTAACCGACACCTCTGGTCTTGTTTGCGAAGAATTTAAGAATAAGAATAGACGCATTGGTGTATCTCTGGATATTTGGTTGTTGCTTGTATGTTATTTCCTCATGGCCTTTTTATAGCATTCAGTTATTTAGTAAACTATTTATCTGTCAACAAGCTAGGCTCTGACATATTTTTATTAAAGGACCTGTCTTACCTATAATACTAACGCAACCTACTTCCATGATCACTCCATATATTTCTAAACCCGGAGACCCCAATTTCGTACGGTACATTCTAACCCCTCTAACAGAACCACACTGTCAGAAGTTTCATAACAGATTGCGCATAACACTTTCAAGAATAACACCTTTTCACTTATAAATAAAGTGTTATGACTAATTAAGTTTACACTATTTCGTGCCTAGATCTCCAACAACACCTTCAATTGGTAAAAATACTAACGGGAACGAAAGAAACATAACATATAACATCCCAAAGTGTTATCTGTTGAAACCGCGCATCCTGCTGTTGTCGTTATGTAACTTCTGACAGTGTAGTATTTTTACTTATTGAAGGTGTTCTTGGAGATCTGGGCACGAAATAGTATAAACTTAATTGGTCATAACACTTTTTTTCTAAGTGAAAAGGTGTCATTCTTGAAAGTGTCATGCGCAATCTTTTATGAAACTTCTGACAGTGCACGCTGATTTTCTCACTAGCCGTGTTTTGCTACCTTCGATGCGTATCACACTGTCGACGGTTGTCTACGAGAAGTTTTTCCATCAGAAAAACCGGTTATGTAAACGAGTCAACGGGTCTTGGAAAAAGGCTTAAAACAGCAAAACCGTGGGTTATTTCTTGAAAGCACAGCCTAGTTTTAAAGTATTCAAAAATTTTAAAATACTGTAAGTTGAAGAGTAAATAAGTGCGAGGGGTCCTTTAAGTGGAGGAACCGCGATATTCTGTAGAAAAATAAAAGTCTAATATTTACGGTGAGCTTTGGAGTTTGCTAGTCCTTCGGATTGATAAAAGCAATAAGAGCACGCTTCGTATACATAAGGATGATCCTACTTTAAACAAACCCTACTTACCCTCCGTTGCAACACTCTCCACCGGTTTTCCCAATTCGTGCGCCATAAATCCCATAATGCCAAAGATAACAAATCCGGCGAAGAAAGCAGTCAAAACGTTGCCAGTTGCTACTATAAGTGAATCACGGAAGCAATTGTTGTGGAAAGTGTTGTAGCTGGCAAGGGTGATAAGGCCACCCCAGCAGGGCGAAAGGGCGAAAAAAATCTGCATCGCGGCGTCGCCCCATACCTAATTAAAAACAATACTATATTTAATAGTAATAATAATAACAGACTTATTGCCCATCATAATGCACAAATGTGCAAAAAGACGGAGTAATTAAATGAACAAGAAGAAAAAGAACAAGAAAGAAATAAAAAAGAGCATAACTCTGACACGTGTTTACAACTCGGTGTGCACTACGGCCTTATCCGACCTTTTTATTGAGTGTTTTTCGAATATGGTTTGTTGTATTTAGTATTTTCTTTGTTTTTTCTCTCATTGTTCCATCTTATACAGTGAGTCATAAATGAACTATTATTATTAGCCTATCAAATTACTGGGATAAAAGGATCAACTTGGTTGATAACCAACGCTGATAAACCTACTTGATAAGCCAACATCCAACTACCGTCATGCGTCTTGCCAGCCGACGCTTTCAAAGAATCACTTGGGCAACATTTGGGAAAAGACAAGTTCAGTGTTAATATTTTGCAGAAGGCCCCAATGAGAAACGCCCACATCAGAGCAAAATGACACTAAGGAGTAGCGCCAAGACCTATGCATTCCGTGCTTAACAAACGGGCCTTACTCACAATGCTGTCAACTACGCTTGCGACATTCAAAGCAGGACAAACTTGCGGGTTTAGAAATTTCTAGTAAAGCTAAGATGCGGCCTTCACACATCAAGGAAGCAGTGGAGGCTTTATCGTTTTTGTGCTGTGCTCAGAATATGATATTATTGGAGCGAGCGCTGGTGCACGACTGATTGAGTTTTAGTAGGGACGTTCACTATCGCTAGCGTGTAGTATCGCTGCTATTCGAGTGCGTGTCACTTTTTCTATGTCTTGGCGCTACTCCCTAGCGTTGTTTTGCTCTGCCCCACATAACGTCCGGCCAAATCTAAGAGTACTCAAGTAATGAAGCGGTAGCATATGCTGAACAGCAAAGCGCAGAGATTCTGAAGTAGATGTTGTCGTTTATATGATTCACTGATTTCGTACTCTGCTTGACTGATCTCGTTATCTTCTTTTTCTTTTGTTGTGCTCCGTCACTAGGATTACGTGTCCTTCTTTGTTTTTGCGGAAGTTTTTTCTTTTTCGAAGAGTTCTTTTTTTTTAGATTTTTCCCCCATTTTCCGTCGTATCGAACAAATTCTTTTACCGCAGCGTTATTAAATTTGAAAGCACGACTGTGCACAATTTCCAATCTATCACTGATGCTCAACGACCCTCTCCTCCAATTTGTCTTTTCCGACTGGATCCTTCGAAGCTTACCTGTCCACGGCACACTTTAATCCTAAATCGTCAATAACCTTTCTGGAAATTGAGTGTTTTAAGTATATTTCTTATATTATACATATTTCTTATCTTATATTTCTGTTATTTTTCTATTTATTTGTTCTTTTCACTTTACTTGTGCCCTTGTGCAGTGCGTTATAAACTAAATAATTTAATTATTTGCTTATTCATTTATTTCCCTCAAAACTAAAGAGTAACATAATATAACATGTATGATATGATATGATACATATTTACACAAAAAGTGCTAGGGCCATGGCAAAATAATACAAAAAAGACAAAACAGCAGAAATTTTCGCCAAATTCCAACTAGGCCTATCTAAACCTTTCTCGATGCTTCATCGAAAGCTTAAGGAATCTTCCTAACTGGAAAACTCCCGTAAAGCATTCATAATATAATACATATAATATAACATATAACAGAACTAGACCTAAATCAACTGATCTATCCAATGACACTGTAAATACTATGGACAAAATACACAAGGTTTAAAAACTGAACAAAGATTATTATCATGTCTTACATTATTCACTTTTAAAAATGGGTATAGATTGTGCGTCCCAACGGCCAGGGGCGTCGCAAGGGGGGGTGCGGGAGTGCACCCCCCCCCCCCCACCTTTTTGAGATTCGGTACAATTTTGGGCCGGAGGCCCAAAATCTTCCTAAAATTGTTCGGTATTTTTTCGATAGCAGAACTGTTCGATATATTTACAGGGATTCGGTAGTTATACATAATCCTAAATAGGCTATCTGTACAAATCTCTTCAGTATAATGATCGAGATTCGGTATAATTGCCAGTATTCGCTTGTCATCACGAATTTGGTGAGAGAATTTACTGAAATCATTTGGTAATTTTTGATGCCGGAACTATTCGGTATATTTATAGAGATTCCTTAGTTACACAGAACCTCGAATAAGCTATTGGTTCAAAATTATTCGGTATCATGATCGGGATTCGGTAATTTATTCAGTATAGTTTCCAGGATTAGGAAGTTAACCACGAATCCTGACTTTGTTCCAGTTTCGACGAAAGTGTACCGAATATGAATATTGTTCGGTAGTCTTTCCATACTAAAACAATTCGGTATAATAACCGGGATAAAGTAGTTATGCAGAATCCCGAACATGCTATCGGTCTTAATTTATTCGGTATAATAACTGGGATTCGGTAATTTATTCGTTATAATTGCCAGGGTTCGGAAGTTACCACGAACCTCGAAACTCAGAAGAGGTAGTGAAGCACTGGTCGCAGACAAAAGGGATGATCTATGATATCATCGATAGTCCTTACTTTTACATTGGATCCCAAAAAGAATATCTAATCATAAATATTTCGAAAATTCTGCCTGCAGCACGTTTCGTAATATTCTCTATTTTGGGCGCGTCATTTGACGGGGGTTTTAAGCCAGTTTTAGGACTGAGAATTTTGGATGGAAATGAAATTTTGCAGGAAAAGCACACAAAAATTTCACCTGCGGCGCTCACTTTATGTGATTATGGGTAGTATATTGACTAGACTACAGTTGCTGCTGCTGCCGGGACGTTGCTCCATTTGGTGGTTTCTGAAACTTCTTAAGAGTCTCGGTATTTAATCAACGGTAAATGATAGAATTTGCAGGAGAAGCAGTTAAGCTTTAGCCTACAGAAAAAAAATTAATTTCGAAAAATTTCGCCTGCGGCGCTCGATTTAATTTTCTATTGGCTATAATAGGTAGAACCTGTTACTACAATCATGCCCGGCAATATATTCTCCATGTGGGTTTCGCCAGAACGCCGCCTAGTAGTTGGTTTATCGTTTTCATGCTGCTCTTTAATGTCACTCTTCCTACGTAATCGTTTCTGTTCCATAATTTAAAGCTCGAATTCTTAGTTCTAGGATTCGGTAAAATTTCTGAAAGATTCGGTAAAATTTTCGCTCTGCACCCCCCCACCGAAAATGCACTTGCGACGCCCCTGCCGACGGCCTCAAATTTGCCTCAGATCTCTGTCCTTATAGCCCGTTACCTACTGGCGACTGTAGTAGCTTGCGAAACATGTTCACAAGCTCCTTGATAGCTCAACTGGTTAGAGCAGTGGTTCCGAACCTTTTCCGTACCACGTACCCCTAATCATGGTTCGAAAAGGTTGCGTACCCCCTTTCCGCAAACATTTTCGTTACCTTAATTAGCAACCTGAATGACAATATCACTTGCAGTGTCTTCGATTCTTCTTGAAAAAGTATTGTTTGACACAGGAACAGACTTGACGGCTGTATGTTAGCTGTTTTGGAATCAACATTAGTTGCGTTTTTGCTGATACCATGGTATCTGTTACCACGGTTTAAAGTCGTTTTTGCAGTTATCGTGGTATCTGATACCACGGTCAAAGGCGTTTTTGCAGTTATCGTGGTATCTGGCCAGTTATCGTGGTATCAGATATTCAGATACTACGGTCCGACCGTGGTAACTGGTCGTGGTATATGAAGAGTCATCTTACTTTCATCAAATTTTGTCAGATTGGTGAGAAAGACGTTTAGCACTTAGTGATGTAACTGGATATCTGTTTTTCTTTTGGGATGTCTTCGAAAAGTGCACTTTCGGCAATAGTCGTTTTTGCAGAGCACCGTGTATCAGATACCACGATAACTGCAAAAACGACTAATTGCAAATCCAGTTACCGTGGTAAGAGATACCATGGTATCAGCAAAAACGCAACTATTATTTCATTGACTTTCATTAGGGCTTGTAATCAGAGCCATCACGCGCGGGTTGGGAACCCCGTCTCCCCAAGTGGTCTTCCAGACGGTTAAAAAGAAATGAGTCGGCGCGAAGCGCCGCGATTTTTCGTAGAAACAGTTTTTTTTTTTTTTTAAACAGTCGGTAGAACTGACCAGCCAGTCAGTAACAATACCTTGTCCCCCAAAAAACATTTTGGCTAGCGATGCCTGTGCTGGTGGTATTAGGCTCTCGGTAATCGAAAATGAGTGAGGCGAGATTTTGAAGCTACAGACTTCACCGATTATGGTACCTTCGCGTATCCCTTGCGAGGGTCTCGCGTACCCCTTTGGGTACGCGTCTCCCCGCTGGGAACCAATCGGTTAGAGCATCGGAGAGTGAAGCTGAAAGCTGCGGGTTCGAATCTCGCTTGAGCATTTTTTATTGTCAGCTCGCTACTATTTTTGTCTCAAATTTTCAGATGTAAACTGTCCATTCATCCACTGATTCTACAAGGTCGACGGTAAAGCGATCGCTAGAAGAATTAAGGCGTATTCTCGCCGTTCCCCGAGGACTCCACTTGAGGAGTCCCCGCGTTTTTGTTTGTCCCGGGGACTCACTCCCCGTATTCTCGCGAGTCCCGACGCACGGGGAATGCTCCAATTATCATCACCATCATCAAAAAGGACTCCCTTTCAAATTCGGAGGGGAATCAATTTTTGCTGTTGTAGGTGCTATGTAAAATTAATTAAAAAGAATCAGAATAAACAAAACCAAAAATAAAGTGGATCTAGACTAATTTTTCCAGCTACATATTCATTTTTCGAACAAAATCCATTTTAGAAGCATTCCCCGTTTTCTCGCTGTTTCTGTGCCGCGTGAAGTGACTCCCTCTATTCTCGCCGTTCCCTTCGATTCCCCGAGGAGTCCTCGGGGAACGGCGAGAATGCGCCATCAGCCTAGCAAGTAAAGGAAAATGAAAATACCTTGGCTTCTAATAGCCGCTCCCATTTTGGGACCAGGTAGAACGTGATTCCATCTATGTAACCAGGGAGTGTTGCGGCTCTAATGAGTAGTATAATTAACACGACGTAAGGAAAGAGTGCAGTGAAGTAGACAGCCTGAAAGTGAAATAAAATAAATCACAAAATAGGTCAGGCGACAAGAATAAGCAACCCAGTGTTCCATAATAACTACGCTTAGTTCCTACAGAGCGCTAAAAACGGTGATATTCGTGTGCCGGACACTTTCCATAGTCCGCTCTCTTCTCCCTATTACCAGGAGCTGTATCTAAGGTTGCGTTTTTGCAGATACCATGGTATCTGATACTACGGTCTAAAGTCGTCTTCATGGTTGTCGTGGTATCTAGCTAGTTATCGGGGTATCTGATATTCAGATACCACGGCCCGACGGTGGCAATTGATCGTGGTATCTAAAAAAGTCATCTCACTTTCGTCAATTTTTGTCAAATTGGTGGGAAAGAAGTTTGGCACTTAGTGATGTGACTGAATATCAGTTTTTCTTTTGGGATGAATTCGAAAAGCTCAATTTCGGCAATTGTCGTTTTTGCCGAGCAACCGTATATCAGATACCACGATAACTGCAAAAACGACTAACTGCAGACCAGTTACCGTGGTAACAGATTCCATGGTATCTGCGAAAAACGCAACTAAAGTATAGTCAAGCATAGTGATACCTTGAGGCAGGGATGAAATGAATTTTGAGATGTAGGAGCTGAACGTAGTGGTTCTTCAAGGTGTTGACCGAGTAGACGACTTATTACAATTACGGCCCATGATCCAATAATCAGAAACTTTCGATTACTGCAGTGCAGCATAGGGATAAACAACGGCCTTTGCTGTAGTCTGTCGCCTGTGTTTTGGATAAAGTTATACTGAACTGAAATTCACTGACTGAAATTTATATTCACAAACTGAAATTTATATAGTTTAATTGTGTTTAAACTGTATATGTATATATTGACATCTGCAAATCTGCTGTAAATGTCCATTGACAACGTTTTCGTTTATGACATGTCGACGAGAAATGCAAATTCGGCATGATTGCTGTGAAAGTCATTTTCAAATTAAATTCTACTCTACTCTCTCTCTTTCTTTGTTTTTTAACAGTAACGGATCTCAGAGAAATCACCGCACAGATTCTCTGTGAAAATGGGGGATGCCGGGATTACTCCAACACTATTTTCTTACTTTTCCAAAGCTTTTTACTCCTTTTACTATAGCCAAGAAAACCAGCACCCATCCAAAGAAGAGGCAGAGAGCAAGTTGCCACCGGATACCGCCAACGTCATGGATTCCGTCACTGATACCAAGAACATTGTGGCTAGAAAAGAAACGTATGCATTATTACGCACTTTCTGAGGTAAATGTAGCAACGATTTGTACTTTATGACGCGTAACGCCACTCTAGCTGACTGGACACGCACGAGTCAGCAATGATAAATTAATTGTTTCAAGTTTTTTTTACACAAAAAATGAAATCAGAGTGGTTTAATTTCGCCTGTTTTTTTTTCTATTGGGATACTTTGGATGATAATGAAAGCGAAGCAAAACTGTTGCGATACTAATGTAGTTTTGCCGTTTGAGGGTGAAAATCAACTGAGCTCAAGAGCAAAAGATTAAAGAAAAATACAGTGAACGGCTTTAATGTGCTTTTATTTTAGTTAAAGAAGATTAAAGAAAGGCCCGTTCAAAGTTAGGCAACGTTCAAAGAATCATACCTCTATTGTAGCCTACCTGGCCAGATGCAAGAAATTTAATATCACCCTATTTTATAATATACTTAGAAACTGCAAGAAAAGCAGATCCATAAATATATAATAAAATAAGGTTATGTTAAATCGCTATGTAAAAAAGAAGTATGACAGACGCCTGGGAATTTTAAATACATTACGTGAGTCAACTTCACCGGACCTTTCAGGGTCTGACCGCTTAACTGTATCTTAATTAGAATACCTTGCAAGGAAACATTGGCGTTTATCCATGCACTATCTCACTCGTTAAGAAGTACAACACACATTTAGGTGTCTCGATAATTTCCGTAAGTGATCAGTTCGCTCGACACATATGTCGCTTAGCTGTCATATAACAATTAGAAAACCTTTGAAGGAAAGATCTATCCGGTCTACGGCGTCTAACCGCCAACTGTTTCACAACCGTAAAAGTACAAGAAACGTTGTGGTGTGTCGATAACAACTGTATGTAACTAATTTGCTCGACCGAATTTTCACTCCATGTCGCGATTGAGTTGAATAAAGCGTGGTGACCATAGAACGCGGATTCACATTCGTCTAAGCGAATTCGGCGTCGGTGACGGAAAAGTTCGCCTCCCCAGGCCAAAATTAAACACCACGCAGTTCCCACTTCAAGTCGATTTTATTTCGAGCCGCGTTTCAATTCACCTGGTGGAGATTAGAACGGCCAAAGATGAAAAGAATATCGTTGACAGCGATATTATTTACTGACGTAGTATATTATTTGTCAGAGGATGTTATTTTACAAGAATATTATACACATTTTAAAGTGATCAGGCAGTTTCCTTTTTTCTGGTTTGCATTTTCCTGGCAAATTCGGTCAAGTGATCGATTTTGGTGGGGCTACGAAACAAATTCGTCACGAAGAGCGGAAGGAAAGAAAGAAAAGCTTAAAGGACCCCTCTTGCTTATTCTGCCTTTTATAATATATCTAACTTCCTTGTGGAAGTATAAGCTTCTAAAATTTTCACCTTTCTCCATTGTTTCGTTTTGTGCCTACGAATTTTTAGTGCTTTTTCGGCTGTGCCGAGTTTTGCCCGTCAGACAACGCAAAGTTTGCCGGAATCTTAAAGGTCCCGCTAACAACTCTTTTACATATAAGGATATGATAATCTCCTCTTTTTGAGTTCTTTTATTTGCTCAGTTTTACAACTTTTTAACCACGGCACGTTCAGTTTTCAAACATTTTGCGCTCAGGCGCCGCGTCGGAGAGCAGGAAGGCTGGAAAATCGCTAATTTCAGGTGGAAAGTTATGGTGTTTTCGAAAATCGTTTTTCCTGGTCTGTTTCTTAGTGAAAAGGTCATTTCTAGTAAGAGTTGTGCTTTAAAAGTGTTAGGTTGCTATGCAAGGGTTTGGTTTCTCCGGAAGGACGAATGTTCCAGCGCGCGTCCAGCAGGTTTGGGGGTTCTGCTGGACAAAGGAACACCCTTGCTTCTGGGGCGCGCGACAGAAAGGCATTACCAGACAAGACCGATAAGCAGGGACTTCCTTCGTTGTCGTGATCCAGAGCAGATCAAAAGATAATTTGCTATTGTATGTACAAGTGTTTAACCAGTTCCGATGTAGCGTTAATATTATCTTCACTATAGTTAGTGATGTTCACCTTACCCTGTCCTATACCACACATTAGGGATGTAGTATTATCCAGCATTCGAAGATCCACTCGTCCGGGCCTACGCTACCATATTAGGTCTCTGATCCGGGCGGACGTTTACGTTCACGAAGCTGGGAGCCACTCCAGTGACCCTGGGCACCCCAGTTAATAAAAGAACGTATCCACGCGAACTACTGTGAAACTAGACTAGGCGGTCTGAGAGTATCGTATGCCGCGCAATCCTGGTATCCACTCCACTAGGCGCAGAAATGACGAGCAACTGTCACTCCAGCTCTTGGCGGACTTGACTTTTGTTTTTTCTTCCTCTTTCTTCTCTCTCTGTCCTCCTTTTTTTCAACAAACTGCTTATCTGAGCCTCGTTTTCGTTTCACGCTGCAGTTGCACTTCTCGGCCGCTTCTGGGCTGCTTCTTTCTACATTCGTTTTTGCACTGCAGTGCTTCCGAGGAAGGAGGCAGGGCTTCTTGAGAATCGCGGACTTGCTTACCGACCAAGTCCGTGCTTCCCTGCAAGGTGCTACATCAACTAAGAAGAAATCGTGCGGGCAGTGAATCCAAGACCGCATCTTGTGCGGAATCAAAGAAGGGCTGCAGCAGCAACATCGCAAAAAATCGAGGCTCTGATCTAGCAGTTCTCCCTTGGGCTACTGACTCCTTTGCTTCTCTAATTATCATCATTCAATTTTGAGTTTCTCGGGTTGATATAAATTAAAAAAAAATCTGGTTGTTGTTTTTTTGTGGTGGTTTCTTTGTTATTTGTTTACCTCCGATTTATATGCATTTGTTCCATTCGCTATGTGCTATCCAGAGGGCGATTCCAAAATTTTATCACAAGCTTAGCTTTTGGAGCCGCAGCATTTTTCTTGGATGTTTTTTTTATTACGTTGATGCGTATATTATATTCAAAATCAGACTTTTAGTATTGAATAAAATGGTATGATATGATGATGATATGAAGGTATGTACACTACTGACATGGGCTACTATTCGACAAGGATATTAGTTACATCTTAAAGTGATAAGACAATTTTCTTTTTCCCGGTTTGCATTTTCCTGGCGAATTCGTTCAAGTATTCGCTTTCGGTGGGATGCAGATGTTCAGAAAATAATGGCGTCCAAGGTATGGGATTCTATGTGAGATACCATTGCTGAAGTGCTATGACTAAAAAATGTAAATATGTATTTTTTTGACGACTGAACGGCTTGTCCGCTTCCCGTTTTGAAAACATATTGAACTGAACTGAAAATTTAACTATGGATGGACGCCTGGCAAGCGGAAGTTAGGGGACGTTTTCGCTTGGATGGCTGTAGGGCTGAACGGGTGGTCCCGTCCACGCGAAAATCGATCGGGCGTTGAACGGCTGAGGAAGATGGGTTCCGTCCACGCAAAAATGCCCAATCAGCTGGATGGGAGCTATGAGCGGGAAGGTCCACACAATAGGCGTATTCTCGCCGTTCCCCGAGGACTCCTCGGGGAATCTAAGGGAACGGCGAGAATAGAGGGAGTCACTCCACGCGGACTCCGCGTACAGAAACAGCGAGAACACGGGGAATGCTTTCAATTGGATTTTGTTCGAAAAAAAAAATACGCAGTTGACGAAACTAGTCTGGATCCACTTTATATTTGGTTTTGTTTATTCTGATTGTTTTAATTTATTTTACATTGCACCAACACCAGCAAAAACTGATTCCCCTCCGAATCTGAAAGGGAGTGATTTTTTTGATGGTGATGATAATCAGAGCATTCCCCGTCCGTGGGGACTCGCGAAAATACGGGGAGTGAGTCCCCGGGACAAACAAAAACGCGGATACTCCTCAAGTGGAGTCCTCGGGGAACGGCGAGAATACGCCTAATATCCCCGTTCAGCTCCACGCTGCCCTCGGAGCGGTGTTGAATGGGAGACGTTCATCGAGCTGGATGGCCCGTTCACCTGTTCATCCATTCATGCGGAAATGACAAAAAGATCGACGGAATACACGCGAAAATGTTCGTTGAAGAGATCGATGGGAGCAGAGCCATCCACGCGAAATCCGTGTCCCTGGGACAACTTCACACCCACGATGTCAAGAGTTTCTAGGTCAGGAACGCTAACTTTAGCTTGCAAGGCAGCCCTCCTCACAGAATATTGCAAATAATGTAAGAAACGTAAAGAAAATGTATATTGCTTAGAGGGTATTAAAGGTTAACTTCAGACATCGAGGTTGGTATCGGAAAGTAACACCGAGACGGTCATTGAAAATAACCTATCCGAGCCGAAGGAATTCTGAGATCAACCGAGATGGAGGTGTGTTAACTGTTTTAACTTTTTCGAACAGAAATCATCTCTGGAGGCTGATATGACTTATATCATCTTCTCTGGAGGCTGATATGACTTATAACATCCTCTCTGGAGGCTGATATGACTTATATCATCCTCTCATATCTACCGCTAACTTTCTGTGTGAAGATTATCGTAAAATAACTGACCGTGGGTCATAGGAGGATATGCATTACATACCTGTTCGAAAAAACTTAAAAGCATACAACTGCAATTCCAAATGTTTGAAATATCAATGTCACTGACGGAAGGAGGAAACTTAATCGGTGAAGAGAAAGAAAAGGTGCATTTTGGGTGTAAAAAACACAGTAAAGAAAAAAATATTTCTGGAATTGTCCAATCGTGTCCAATCGTGATAAATGTTTTTGGTATATTCTTCTGTTTGGTTCAATTATCTGATAACCTTGGATTTTTTCTATAAACCTTTCGTAAAAACAGCTTACCCCCCCCCCCCCCCTCTCTCATCCCATACACACAAACATAAATGTCAACTTACTGGAAATACTCATCAGCAGGCATCTTTACAGCGTCTGCCAAAGCTTTTAATCCATTCCAAAGTTCTTTAGTTGTCTGGTTCTGGAAAACACAGGCATCGGCAATGCTGGAAAAGTTTCCGGCAATAGCGGTGGTATTCAACAGCCCACCAGCAACGGTGCAGTTCCTAGCGTCATATCGGGCGCAAGCTGAAACATAGAGTTACATTGTAAGTAGTAACGGGAAAGGCAAAGTGCACCACGGGCGGGATTTGAACCCCCGGACCAGCTCCGACACGCCACCCACTCTGCTACCAACAGACTTGTGTAACAGTTCGCAAACCACGACATGTGCCAAAGAAAAGAGAACTAATGGGTTAGTGATCCCGTCCGAGAAAAATTTAACTAAACAGCTCCTGTGATTTGATACTGAGGTACTTCGATAAATCCTGGACGCGAAAAATTCAAAGTTAGATGATCCGCTAGATTCAAATTCAAAAAATATTTCTGTAATTCTCTTATCGTGATAAATGTTTTTGGTATAATTTTCTTTTTTGGTATAATGTTCAATTATCTGATAACGTTTGCATTTTTTCTCCAAAGGGGCCTCATAAAACGGTAGGAAACAGATCGTATTGTTTTTGGCCGATGTCCATCTAAGATGCCGAAGACAAGGATCGAACCTTTGACAGAACACGACTGCCCCCTAGTCAAGCTCGCGAGGTAAGGAAGCACCCCTGCAACAACACCAAAGGTTTCGACGGGATCCCAAAAGTTCAATATCTGATCCAGACAATTGGGTCTTGTCTTCGCCAGATCCAGTCATTGCCAGACTCCTTGAACATTTTTACTATTAAAATTTGGAAACAGATTAAAGTCAAACAGCTAATCATCTAAGAAAACCAAGTTCAGATATGGATTCAGCATGTGTGTTTATCCCTATAAGTCATATCTATTTTGACGAAACAGATCGAAACTTTCTGCCTTACTTCTGCCAATTTTCCGGTTTCGGCGGAATTCCGGGACTACTTTTCCGGCGAAAAAATAAAACTCAAAAACGAATTCAGCGTTTCTCCTTGCCCCTATATCCAACATCTAATCAACTTCAAATAAAAAACTAACTTATAAAAAATTTTCCGGTTTCAGCCGGATTCCAGACGAACTATATGTCCGGGTAAAAATTGATTGTCATATACGGATTCAGCATCTCTTCTTACCTAAATCGAACATCTAATCATCTACAAATACAACTTTTGCTTTTAACAAATTTTCCGGTTTTGGCCGGATTCCGGGCGAACTACTTGTCCGGGTAGAAAATGATTTTCACATCAGTGTTCAGCATGTATTCTTACCCCTAAACCGAACATCAAATAAACTTAAAATAAAACTTTTACTTTTAACAAACTTTCCGGTTTTGGCCGGATTCCGGGCGAACTACTTGTCCGGCGAGAAAGTGGTTTTCATACTCGTGTTTCAGCATGTCTTCTTACCCCTTAATCGACTATCTTATTAGCTGTTTAGAAATATTTTGTTTGCCCCTTAATTTGAACCCCCACCCCTAAATGTAGGGCTATAGAGCCCATCTACGAACTCGACCTTTCCCTTGACTGAAAGGATCCTCCCACCAAGTTTCATCAAAATATCTCATTCCCTCCGAGAGCTATCGTGCTCACAGACGGACAGACAGACGGACAACTTTTGCGATGTCATAGGTATCCTTCCATTTACGTTTTGGGATCCCAAAATCCGAGAAGACCAATACTTCCAAAGGTTAACACCGGGACACGACTAAAGCCGCGACGGTCAAAGTTTCTGCAGTACGGAAAAGTCTATCGAGACACGCATATCGGACCCACACTGGAGATGGTACCTTTTCCAAAACCCGGATTAAAAATCTTCGTGAAAAAAAAATGTGGACACCGACGCAGTTGGACCAAGGTCGTCTTTCAATCCGGTGGCCCGTTAATAATTAATCGTTTGGCCAGCTTTTGGAGTGACTAGTTGTTGTTTCTGGCAAGCGCTAAGGTTTAGGAGCCAATCTGGCAATATTAAATTATATTTTTTGCCAGAGTATTGGCGTTTTTTTGGCCCTTACGACGAAGGTAACATTAAGAATCACGCGACTCGACCACACCACCGAAACATCGTGCGTTCAAAACTTCAAATTCCGGGTCTAAACTTAACAGGGTCCGAGGCGGAAGTTATCTTTCTCGTAAGGCATACAACAAAAATACAAGTGCATTGAGGTACCACAAATCACACGGAAATTCCAGTATTTGAAAATCGAATATTCATGAATAGTGGAACAACGAAGTAACGAGTTTTCAGCGGATCTTCAAGCCAATTTAGGTGAATAAGTGATGGGTAGCTAGATAGTCCTATCTTGGCCCTTTCCGGTTAAAGTAGAAGTTTTAGTCTCGGTTTAAGTTATGTTAGAAATTTGGGAAGATTCCTAAAGGTGGCCATGATCCACAGGGAAAGTTTTTTGTAGTTAGTTGTTGAGGTGATGGTTCGTTTTGGTGTTGTTTTGTTGTTTCCATGGCCCTTTGTGCATTGACGGAAATACATCTTATCGTATCGTATCTTATAAGGACGCCTCGCACTACATAGTGTTTCTGCTAAGATGCTCGGTGATAGTTGACTACTTTAAAACAAATTACACAAGGCTTCGACTGTGTTTGGCCTCTTTGCATGTCCCTTGCCTTGGATTACAAACATGGCAAAACTTGCATAACCGGTGTGCTGACAAATAAGCTTCTCGGAAAAAATGATCGCGAGCCTGATACGTCACGTAAAGACAACAAACGTGGCAAGCGTGATAGTCAGTGTATTGCTAATACATGAGATAGGATACACTTATGAAGTGACGAATCTCGGAAACGACAATGGATGAAAATACTATTGAAGTAGAACGAATTAGTGTCATAATTACGACAGGTCCTTTAAGGCTTTATCAGGTATTATTGCTATTATTGCGCGTTTCCAATGGTGTGTTATTCTGGTTGCATCATCAAGTCTGAGAGATAGCCAAGCTATACGAAGTGAATACTTTAGGTCTTTTACGTCAATTGGGACCTGTTTGGTATTCGAAGTGGAGCCGCCGTAATACATGGCTACTAGAAAACCTTGACATTGTCGATGTTGAAGAAAAGTGCACAAAAATCGAAGAAAAGTTTAGAGCGAAACCGTGTAAAACGCATCTTGAAAAAAAATTTATTACATTGTTTTCGTGTTTGGTGCTTTTACTTGTCTTCTTTTTGGACAACAGTTGCTTTCTGCCGGTGAGTGCAACCCATGGTAAACAAACTGTTTAAATAGGCTTTGCTTTCTCAAAAACAACAAATCTAGTATTATTCTCACTGAGGGACTGCTCACTGAAAATGTTGGCGTACACCAAAATGTAGAGAGGCAAGGAGGGAGGCCGAAGGCAGGGACTCATGTTCACCTTGCGATACAAATGAGCAGCACATCGATTCTCCCTCAATGACCACTTTTGTGATATTTCCTTCCTTACTTCTTATGATCAAACTGCAGAACGGACGCCCCCCCCCCCCCCCCTCTTCATCTTAATGTTTGACGGGAAGATTTGATGCGCAAGGCGGATTGCAAGACCGGTTTTCCCGTTCAACCTACACTTAATATGCGCGTAACGTAAATGGCCAAGAAGTCTAAAAAAAACGGATCTTGGCAAAAGCAAACCCAGGTCAAATGTCGTTGAGTTGATAAAACTGATTTGTATCAATTCGTCAAAAAACGGCGTGATATGGCATATGTCTCTACAGTAGGAATACATGCCTTAGTGAAGGAAAGACTGATTCGTCTTTTCTTTTCGAATTATCCAGTGAAAATTAGCAATTTACTGTCAAATAACATGGCTAGATGTTTTTTTTTTTTTTTTTTTTTTTTTTTTGCGGATTGGTCACAGAACAAGCATTCATACGTTTTATTTCATTTTTTGGAAATTTCCTTTGTCGGTCCAACTGTTAAGAATCTAATACAGTACCCTAATGATTAATGATTAGCCTATCATACGAAAAATTTCATAAGAGTTATAAATAAACACAAAATAAAATAAGCCTAAAAGACGTTTTACTCCTTAAGGTAATAATTTAGAACCAATATACTGAAATGGAGATACTATCGTCTAGCGTTTTATTAGGTTTGCTGTTTGATACTTCGAGGAATATGCGTATGTAAACTTGTATGCATTTTGTCGTACTTTTTTTTATAACGTCGCCAATTTTGAAAAGAAAAGTATTATACTTATTATTAAATAAATACCTTCCGTATTCCAGGCGTTCTCGCAATGCGACCATGGAAGTTCGGTAGTAAACGAAGCAAATAGGTAGTAAAATGACCAGCCAACGATTATGTTGTAGTAAATGCCAACCAGAAACGATATGGAGAACATGGCGTATCCAATTCCTGCAAAAAAGGAGGAAATCAGAACTAAAGGTTCGTGTCAGTTTGGCGGCTGTTTTGGGGGTTATAAGCCGACACCGCACTGAGCGTATACATACGCGGAACCGTAACAATGCCGCCCCTAGACCAGCATGCTGTCAGCATACGGCAATGAGGAATATGGTGCAGAGAACAGGAGAACTAACTTGTACTTCGATGTCTACGCAGGCATACAGCCTAAGTCTCGTGAAGAGTGATTCATGGTCCTTTAAAGCATGTATGCTGAACATGACAGGTTTCATACGTAGCCTACTCACTTAAATCAAGTATTTTGTGATTTACTCGTTATTCATGTTACAATAACTTTTTTTGAATGCTTTTCACTGACTTTGATTTTTAATAGTTTCATTTATTGCAGAAAGTAAAGGTGAAAATATTGCGAACAGAAAAATAAGAAAATATAATTTTAAAGTAAAAATGGAAAGAATTGGTGCCACACTTGTGTCACTGAGAGGAGGAACAAAAAAGAACATAGAATAACGCAACAAAGAGAATTTTTTTTTTTTAACCCGGTATAATAGCTACGACTTTTACTGCGTAGAATCCACGTGGCATAGTAGTCCACATAGAGCATGGCCTAGTTCATTTGACACAAATAAAGCTTGACACAAACCAAGCTACCACGCTGTTTCGAATTTTGCCGCGTCATTAGCTTGGTGTCCAGAGAACGCGGATTCGCATTCGGCGAATTCGGCGTCGCTAGGGAAAATATTCGAGCCGCGCCATTCCAACTCCAAGTCGAATTCCGTTTGCGCGGAAACGATTCGCATTCTGAGGGCACCAAGCGGTCAAATGGAAGTTGGTCGCGCTTTTTCAGACTACTTATGTCAATGGAAAGTATACTATACCGAGGCAATTTTTTCGTTTATCATTTCTTCGTTATCTTATTTTGTTTTCGAGAGTCAAGTGAGTAGATACGTTCTGTAAAATTGTTAGTGATACAAATTCAGATTGTAAATATGGTTTTAAGTTCGAGTTCAGAGAGGGTCAATGTAAATATTATACATAAAAATTATATAGGGAATTTGTTAAATAAATATTCTTTGAGCCCAAGCTGACTTTGAAACATTTATTCAAACAATTTACAACGGATACGTCAGCTACGATTCTTCATCAGCGATATTTCGGCCCTTCTTGGCAAGGGTCCTCGTCAGGCTGTCAATCCTCTGGGTCAACGTCGGGGAAGGAAACAAACCTGTAATCAACCCGACGTTGACCCAGAGGATTGACAGCCTGACCAGGACCCTTGCCAAGAAGGGCCGAAATATCGCTGATGAAGAATCGTAGCTGACGTATCCGTTGTAAACATTGTTTGAATATTTGTTAAATATACAAAATGTCCGTGCTTTAGTGCAACTTGTAACTTTGAGTTTAGCTAGAATAAAGACTTTGTAGCGAATAGTGGAATAAAGCAGTATTAATCTGTCTTGAATTTCTATGACACGTTCTTTAAGGTATAAGGTTATCTTTATTTACAAACAAATTTATCTTTAACACTTTCTACTGCTGAGAGCAGAGACCGCAGAGATCAAAAAATTACTTCAACATAACAAATCATGCCCAACAATATCTCATCCCCTAAATATTCATACATCTAACCGAGAAATAAGACATGAATCCTTATAGCGCCCTGGTGGGAAGCCAACTCAAACCTTATCGACCAAGTCAAAAGCGACTCGTACCATCATGGTAAGGGCAATACAGCGTGTAATACATACTAATGTGTCGAGAACAGGAATCTCACGCTTAAAATATCACTATTTGGTGCTACATTCAAAGTCCCGCTAAAATCGAGTCACAAAATTAAAAATCACCTGGGCAGTTGTTTGTGAAATTCGAGCCACAAAAAACTATCTGGACGCGGAAATACGCTTGTGAGATATCGTTCGCGCCCCAATCTCCCACCAATAGCGCTCTATACGACCAAGTCCGAAAAACGCCAGCGAACCTTAGTAAGAACGAGAAACGTCAGCCGAACGACGATTCAAATTATATTTGAACCAACCAACAGCGTTCGTTGGGGACAGCTGTTGGTGACGTTTCCAGCTCTTCGCTGGGGCGCACGGCGATTCTTCACGAAGAGTTGGTCATCAAGAGCCTGAACTGCCTTAGAACATACCTTGAAAAAGTGGACAGATCTTCCAGATAGTAATTGGCCCCTCACTCGCATACTGGCCGAACGCTAACTCTAAAAAGAATAGGGGTAGTCCCGCCAGTAGATACATGATGGTGTAGGGGATTAGAAAAGCACCTGAAATTAAATAATATAATTAATTAAGTGTCTTACAGTTAGTATGTGCACTTCGTTTACGCGGATCCTATCCCTTCGAAAGATGTAATCCACAGGAAACCTGTAATGTTTCGGATAACAATTAGAAAAAATTAGTTTTTCCACGTAACTACACCCCCCTGTCCCAAAGCATTAAAGGACACCTGAACAATGAAACCATACTTGAACAAACCATTGAGAATGCATTTACAAACATGGCCACGGAGAGCATTCTTCTCCTGAGCGTGATGTTTTCAAAATAGTAATGTTCGTTTCTGGAGGTTTGCACATGCAGACTCCAAGACAAAAAGCGCAATACATTCAAATCTTGTGCAGCGCTGGCCGGATCGTATTGGAATTTCTTCTAGATTTACTTAAGGGCTTAACTGGCTAAAAAATATTCCAGAAGAAGGGTTGATTGGAGACATTTGTTCATTTTTAAAATTGTTCGGTACTGAAATAAGGACAGATGCAAAATGGAGCAAAAATCATAGCTTGGAAACACTATTTCGTATTGGATTGGGTTTCTGCAGGCAATGTTAACGGAAGTCATACAGATAGGGATGATACTTGGTACTGTTCATTCAGGTGTCCTTTAACGGCAAACCCAGCACATCTGATTCATTATATAGTAGTCAATTAGATCTTAACCCTTCATGACCGTTAGGACTGTTTCACAGGTTTAGTAAAAATTTCTGGAAGCACTACGACATAGAACTTAAGGCCTCTATCACACAAGCCCAAAAGGTATCACCCAGGCATTGATCGCAGACCCTCTATCTGCTATATTATTTAGTGATGAATTTTATTCTATAAGGATGATTGAATCAAACCTTTTTTTAAAAAGAGTAGATGACGATTACATCATCGAATGGAGAGGATCCCAAAACGTAAGAAATACGAATTTGGTTAGAAAAGTTGCCACGCTGGTTCAGACAGCCCCTCCAAATCCCCACACAGTGACCGGATCCGGTCCGGAACGATCCATCGAGGTATCATCTATGGTATATGGTGCTGCAGTCCCTAATATTCCCTGCAAGTTTCGTCCTTCTACCGCTTCCGGACGTTTCCAAAGTGTCAGAAAAGCGATCGGTAGATGGCACATCTCAGGTCGTGTTCCACCCTATGTACCGTAGTAACTGTCAAGGCTTCTGGTTTCTTGGCCGTGAGGCTGGAACAACTGTTTCTGCTTCCGGCAAAATAACGTGCCATGTGCTAATCCCGCCAATGGCATCACAGAGGTCGTATTTACAATGCTTACTACGCTCCCGAGCGTGGTAAGCAAATATGTACTGTTAGTTACTGAACGTGTTCCACTTTTCTACCAATAGTAAGTATTATCATAGTTACTATTTTCGATCCAACCTCGCACTGTATTACAATCATGCGGAGTCGAATATATTCTAATACACTACCCGATGCAAACGAGCAGAGGAGGAGCTATGCAGAACATCATAATTTGTTTCCTCTAAAAAGAGCTATATCACATCAGAACCCCGCAGAAGAATACGAACGGCGTCTGAGTCGTCCTTTACAGCTGATTGGTTGTCTACCATTGTGACGTCATGTCTAACTCGCTGCAGACCGGATTCTCCATCCCTGCAGGCATCCTAAGGTGTTTCATCTAGTATGCGCAGCGGCGAAGAGGGAAGTAGACGGTATCAACTCAGGCCTCACCGCAATTACCTCTAGCTCCACTCAGTTTTATCGGGTGTCCATAGTTGCTGCATGGGACCAAAGACGGAGGTTCTATTGGATTATTTGTTCTTGCTAATATTAACTATTTGCTTATCACGCTCGGCAGCGTAGTTAGCGTGGTAGCTACGATCTCTGTGACGTGATTGGCCCGAGCAACCCGCGGCATGATATTTTGACAAAAATAGAAAAATGCGTTCCAGCCTTGATGCCAAGAAGCAAGGATTCGTGACGTCATGCGTAGTAACTACGGTAAGTTATAGGGTGGAACACGCTCACTATTTCGAGAAGACTGGAACGGTTAGCGTCGCAACTTTTCACGAAGATGGAACGAAAATAGTAACATATAATTACTATTGTAAGAAGGGTGGAACACGCTCTTAGAGCACTGAGCAAATAACAATATACCTTAACAACATACCATTTAAGGCTCGACCTACCTCCACCATTCCTGTAGCAGAGATACGGAAATCTCCAAATAGTCCCGAGCCCAACGGCGTAGGAAAAGCAAGACATCATAAACTCGAGCTTGTTGGACCAATTGCCCCTTTCTTTATTTTCATCAACATGTTCTGGGGTGAACTGGCGATCCAAGATATCATGTTGCATCTCTCGAGACTTGATATCCGTGGTGGGGAACATGCTGGTTTCCTAAAAAGAAGCAAAATTATTAAATTAAATTAAAGGTAAGCTGAAAACCTAAACTGTTCCGACATCTTGGCTTTCAGCAACTAGCGGAATAAAATAATATTAATAACTGATCAGACAACTGGAATTTCTGACATGCCACACCACGTGCTTCAAGTGATCAATTCCTCCTTGCTCCACCACACGCTATAAATATCAACAAATGCACGTGCCAATATTGTTGTTTCCATGGCAGAGTACTCTAGGAACTGGAATTTGGACGAACGGACCAAGCTAGCAATTTCGCTAGCAATCAGGACCGAACAAGACCAGAAGTTTCGATGGGATCCCAAAGGGGAATATTTGTCGATCTTTTTATACAGATAACCAGGTCTTGCAGATGTTCAGTCATTGCCGAACCCGTATACATCTGATGCCATTGTAACTTACCTCTGAACAACAGCCACTAAGTCATACTTTCCAGCCAAAAGCATATCAGACAATCAGGGTTCTTTGAAAAATATATATAGTCGGTAGAAGCTTCAGTTATTTATTACAGGTTTGTTTCCTTCCCCGGCGTTGACCCAGAGGATTGACAGCCTGACGAGGACCCTTGCCAAGAAGGGCCGAAATATCGCTGAAGAAGAATCGTAGCTGACGTATCCGTTGTAAACATTGTTTGAATAAAAGATCGTGTTTTGACTAATTCCGACATCACTATCCATCCGAGGCGGGAATAAACAGTATATATCGGTTCACCCTGTCTTAGTGGGGTGCACCTACCTCCTCCAACCAAATTTTATCGACATCATTTTATTTTACTTCTTCGAAAATATCGGTTTTGGCCGGACTCCGGTCAAACTACTTGTCCGATGAGAAATTAAAGCTCATATGTGGATTCAACATATACTGTTAGCCCTTTACCGATTCTCCGATCGACTTCAATAATTTCCGGCTTGTGCCGGATTCCGGATGAACATCCAGCGAGAAATTTCAAGTTCACACATGGGTTCAGCTTGTATTCTTGCTCCCATGAGGATGTTCTGATCGACTTCAGAATATACTATACTCCTACCGAATTTCCGGTTTTCGCCAGATTCCGGTCAGTCTACGTGTCCGGTGGGATCATAAAGTTCAGACGCTGATTCAGGATGTACTCTTACCTCTAAATCGACGCTCTAATCGACCACGTTTGATCTCTAATCAACTTCAGATAACACTTTCACTCTTCCAAATTTTCCGTTTTACGCCGGATTCCGGACAAACTACTTGTCCGAAGAAAAAGGAAAATTCAAAATCAGATTCAGCATGTCTATGTACCCCCGTATCGAACCTCTATTCATATTACTTCACATAGAACTTTTACTTTTACGAAATTTTCGTTTTTCTGGATTCCGGGCGAACTATTTGTCCGGTGAGATTCGGAGAGTTCTGGATTCAGCATTTCAGCAACCCTAAATCGACTCTTACACTATTTTTCTCGTCCCTTAATTTAAAAACCCCTCCCCTCCCCCACTCCAAACTTCACCTGTAATTATACCCAATGGATCCTCAAACCAAGTTTGAACAAAACATCTCAACCCTTTCGGGAGTTATCGTGCTGACAGACGGACAGAGGGACAGACAGACGGACAATTGTTACGAAGTCATAGGTGCCCTTCCACTTATGTTTTTGGATCCCAAAATGAGAGTCAATTCAGGCGACAAATAGAACGAATTGATAAAATAACCCTAGAAAAAGGTTCAACAAGCCTTCAAAGCAGTGCGACAGCAACACGGCAGCGAATTGCATGCAGTCAGCATCATTTTCCTCCTCAAATATATTTTAGACAATATATTTAGAGATTTAGGTACATTTTAGACATTTAGGTTAGGTTCTTTTTTCACCCCAATAAGGGTCTGTTTTTGTGCCAAGGGGAAAATTCCCCAGTAAAGTAAGCGTTAAGTATCACAACCGTAAATCCCGCCAACACTTTTCGGAATTCCTTACGCTTCGGGTTGTAAATGATATTCATTCCACTTACGGAAGCAAGTCATTCTCGGGACTGTCAGATTTATTTACTCTCGCTGGTATTTCTAGAACGCACACAATAATCTGGGGAAATGCCACGTGCAAATGAGCCAAAATTGTTGCAGTTAACTTTGTGTAATTAATAGAATAATTTTAGAGCGGAAAGAAGAATTAATGAAACTTAGAGGGGGGAGGGGGTAAAGTTGCTTAGTAACTGGAGAAAAGAGATGATTGGCGGAGGGACATTAGATGGAGGAAAGTTGATGGGATGCGAGTTCGAAATGGTGTATATTAATTTTTCATTGTAAACATTAAATGTCCAATGCAAAGTACGACTGTTTTTTTTCTCATCTAGTGCATGTGAAACCCTGTCACCTTTTAGGAGGAATAGTATTCCCGAGCGTGGCAAGCAAGTAGTTAATATTAGTTACTATTTCGAGAAGGCTGGAACGGTCAGCGTAGTAACTTTTCGTGAGGTTGGAACGGATTTAGTAACTAATAGTTACTATTGGTACGAGGGTGGAACACGCTCGTCAGCTACACATGCTTTGGCAGCGATATTTGCAGGTTCGTTTTTTTCGCTCCCAAACGTTGTCCCCGACGTTCTCCAGCCTGACGAGTACTCTTGCCAAGAAGGGCCGAAATATCGCTGCCAAAGCATTGTGTAGCTGACATTTCCGTTTTTATCCAGTGTGTGAATGTATGTTTCCAAGTTAGCTTTAGGTAGCGATTACTAGCGACTTGTAGAGTTCCTAACCCCTCACTGGAACTACAGTACCGGTTCTCCATGGAATCTGTCGTCCCTCCGAAATGTCACGTACTGGGAAAAGCCCTCAGAAACAGCTGTCAAGTCCTACCGACAGATTTTAAAAGAGAAAATACGGTACACACATTAAAATGTGTGCGGTCTGGTCTGGCAAGGTTTGTATTGTATACTTTGTGATTGGAAAGATGCGACTTTGGGAGGATTTATGGACCAAAATAAAAGCTCGGAATTTTTTTTTCAACGGCACATAATTTCGTGTTACAGTTATTCACAGGCGATACCCCATGCTCAAACGCTGGGGCATGCTGGCAGGGATGAGCACGGTGCTCATACGTATGTGTACACCTTATTCACGAGAGGGGCATCCGTATTCAACAATTTCAAAATCAAAATAAAATCCTGGTTTGTTTAGCTACCAAGGTACTGTATACCGGTAGGTTACCCCTATGAGGAATAAAGGGGCACAAATGTATGAGAACCATGGTCACTTCTGCCAGAATGCCCAGCGTTTGTGCATGGTTATGCAAAAAAAAGGCTTAGTGTACTAGACTGCGCCCTCCTCCCAGCTTGGTCCCACCGACCCACCCTAATCCAGCGAAAATGTATCTCATTCATCCACTTTAGTTTGTTTCGCCTTTAAAAATAAAAAGGAAATTACACCCCTAATGACCTACAATTCATAACAATATAGAGCCTATAATCCTACTCATAAATAATATGAAAAAATGTGTGTTTAGCATGCTATGAAACAAGGGATACGAGCTCTTGTGGCGCTTGCTACAAGAAGATTGTACAAGAAAGTAAATGAGCACACAAAACAATCCCCTACCAACTCCCCATGTGAACATTTTGTACCGTAATTGTGTCCCACCTACTGACGGAACAAGCGGGACAAACTATTTAAGTTGTTTATTGAGATCAACTCAAGTTTTTAGCCATAAAATGCCATACCTCGTTTAGTAGATCTGTAGTAAGATAACACCGTGCAAGTTAATGATAAGTGTCGATTGCATGATTTGGGGTATAGTGGTGTTACTCTTTATGCTTTTTTTTACGTCTTAACGGTTATTTGGATCAGCAATTCAAGGTACGAGTTGAAAGTACTCCTTAGTATTTTATTATCTAGTTTGGTAAATCCCAGCGGTAGTTATTATTTACTATCTAACTATCCTAAGTTCCGTCGGTATCCTTGGTTTGGGGTTAGGGTTTGCGGGTCGCAAAGGACGGTAATGGAGGGAGCGGGTGGTCGTGGACTCCACTCCGATACTAAACCATCCGGCTAGGCCTACAGAGTCCGGCATATATAACAATGTTGAACCCGAAGAGGTTACTCAGTAAAATCTAACAAACAATAATAAATCCAAACATAAACATTTCAAACAAACCAAATGTTTTCTTTCCTAACACTTTTCCCATCAAACGGCACAGACTCTGTAATGTACGTCTTCGTCCTGGTTTAACTGAAAAGGGCTGAGATGGGACAATCTAGTTACCAATCAATTAATCAGTTAAAGAGGCTTTAAGACCCGATGAAAATGGTTACTTAGTTGCTCCGCTATTCATGAATAATCGATTTTCATGTAGTGGAAATTTCCTGTCGGATTCGTGGTACCTCTATGCACTTGAACCTGTGTTGTATGTGATATATGTGATATGATATATGAAAAGTAAGTGTTCACGCAGTGAGCTACCTTCAGCGAGCTGATCACCGGCATTTGAAAAGCCGTGTTTGTGCTGAGAATCAAATTTTCTGCGTCATAGTAAAATTTTGTGCTTTGCGGACGGAAATAAGACATTCTGAACGTCATAACAGAGCAAATAGTAAAAAATTAAAAATCCCTTAACACAATTCAAATAATGCAGTGTATTCAATTAAATGATGCGAAAATAAGTTGGTTTTTCCGTTAAGCTTTGAAGAGGAAACTGAAAAGACAAACAACAAAAACAAACGTCCCTTCCCTCCGACGAATTCTTTCAGGAACTGAACTCAACAATTCCTCTTTCCTTCAAACCTGACACAAAAAGTCCTCACTATATTTCTTCATTTCTACCAAAGCGTAAGAGGAAGGAAGTATTCCAAGTTGTTCTACCTTGAGCTCAATATGGACCACCATAGTTTTTCAAAAAATGCAAAACTTGTTGGCTGTTTGTGTTTTGTACACGCGGCATATGTCTAGAAACTGAACGCCGAGGCCAGCAAGACAGCAGAGAGGATAGAGTTTCTATTTTTACGGTCTTTCTGGAGCAGAAACTTCACAAAACATAACACTAGGCGCCAATCCAAGATCGGGCAAAGAGGGAGGACTGAAAGGAGGAAAACTGTCCGACAAAGGTGGATGCATAACAGCACACAATGAAATCAACATACGTAACTGCTCCAGCTCGAGGTTGTTACTGGAATTCTCATGACGACCGAAAAAGAAGGGGGGCATAAACGGTATAACAAAGTGATAATTTGGCGAAATCATGACGGGAAACAACAGGAAACTCGTATAATTATGGAAGTTTCGAGCGCAGGTGAACAGTTAATCCCAAACTAGTTTTCGTCTTTCAAAATCGCTATCCATCTCAATGTCAGACTTTATATACCAAGATTTTCAGCTTCATTAGTAAGCTGCTTGCAGTCTTGTAAGGACTAAGGACCTACTTTGCACCAAGAACAAATAATCCAATAGATCCGTCTTTGGTCCACCGCATCGACAATGGATACCCCGACAAAACTGAGCTGAGCTAGAGGTACTTTCTCGAGCTCTGAACTGATGCCAGTCTACCTACTTCCCTCTTTGCCGCTGCGCATATCAGAGGAAAAAGTGCAAGAGGCGCGCTGACCTGCTCTGCAGCGCGTCACAAGTGAAGTCACAATGATAGACCACCAATACGTTTTTAGTTTGGAAATCCTTCTCCGGGGCTTTACTGCGCAGTCGACACAACTGTTTGTACAGGTGACGAAATGTGATATTCCGCGTAGCTCCTACCCTCCGCTCGTTTGCATCAGTATAGGGATCTATTCGACTCTGCATGGTCGTATTACAGAGAATAAGAGATAGGGAGACGGAGGTTCTGGTGCTTATTTGTCCCTGATCACACCCAGTAGAAGGAAAACAGAACTTGTATCGCCCTCTGATGTGTGGAATAGCGAGAAATTTTGACAGGCGAATAACGTTTGGCTTCATGTCATTATAACAGGTTCATACCGACAAGTCTAGGGGCTGTAACAACTTTACTCTGATTTATCTTATCGTAGATTCGAATTAGCAGGCTCTCCATATCGAGGTGATACCAGAGCAAAATAACACTAAGGAGTAGGGCCAAGACCTATGCTTTCTATGCTTTGCAAACGGGACATATTAGTTGCGCCGCCCACTAAGCTACACTTGCGGCATTGAAAGCGAGACAAACTTGCGGGTTTAGAAATTTCTAGGTAAGCTTAGGTGGGGTCTGCACGCACCAAGGAAATAATGGAGGCTGTATCATTTTTTTTGCTATGTACAGAATATGAAGTTATCGGAGACAGCGCTGGTGAGCGGCTGAATGAGTTTAAATAGGGACGTTCTCTATCGCTAGTGGTGCTAGTATCGCTGCTATTAGAGTGTGTGTCAATTTTGTCAAGTCTTGGCACTACTCCCTAGTGTTATTTTGCTCTGGGTGTTACTCACTCGCCGGCACCCGGTCTACACGAGTTTGGGGAGTGAGTATCCAGTCGCTCCATACCGTATGGTTAACGCAAATTCCCGTAACCGGGCCGCTGCAAGAGCGTGTCCTGAAATAAAAATGCACGCTTCAGGCAATCTGCACGAGACTGATGTAGAGAATCAGACACCAGGGAGGTCGCCCATCGTAGTCAGTTATGGTGAAAAGACAGACATAGGGGTTATGGTCACAGATCCGAAACCCACAGTCTACTTTCCGACAGAAGTCGTTGAGTAGGCTACTCGTTAGTAAGTATTATAGGGATATCAAATGAAGGGTCAAGAGCTCAAAATAAGCAAAACTTTATTTAGCCGAACAGTTTCCCAAAAACGTGACAACAGTTCGTTAGCTCTCTACGTACCCCATTGGAAGCTATATGAATTTATTGCCAACTATGTCTGGCACACCCCCACATGATACCAGTGAAAGAGGGTGGGATTTAAAACTAACAACCAATCAAACTGCGAGTCCACTGGGTTTGGCTGTCAAAGATTTTTGGCATAGGACGTCATGATTTGGCAGTTCTTGAATTGGCAAGAAATTTTTTAATCATTCGACGATCGACACGGCTGAAAAACTCCCAGATAGGACGAGCAGTTTCGACAAGTTTCGGCAGTGAATGAATTTCTCGAGTGTTTTTTAATTTTCCATTACACTTGAGGACCTTTAATTCAGTCAATGATTCTGATTTCGGTAAACGCAAGTCACATGTCGTTGGTATAGTTGAGAAATACGGTACCTAGTCTGTAGTTTCCTCGAGAAGGTCGGACTCAGTGATAACGGAAATTCAATGTTTAGTATTAAAGGTCGTTTAGTATTTCTGAAGTCACCTATCTTAAAGGACCCCTCTTGCTTATCCTGCCTGTTTATAATATACCTAGCTCCCATACAGAATTATAAGCTTCTAAAATCCCCACCTTTCTCTATTGTTTCGTTTTGTGCCTATGATTTTTTAGCGCTTTTTTGCCCTTGCCGAGCCACCTGACGAAAGTTTGTCAGGATCTTCAGCGTCCGTTGACCACTCTTTCACACATAAGGATCTGAGAAGCTTCTGTTCATTAATTCTTATATTTGCATAGTTTGCCCACTTTATAACAACGGCGCGTTCGGTTTCAAATGTTCTGCGCCCAGCCGCCGCGTCGGAGAGCAGGAAGGTTGGACATAAACGACAAGCGCTAACAAGAAAATCGCTAATTTCAGGTGGAAAGTAATGGTATTTTCGAAAATGTTTTTTCTGATCCATTGCATACAGAAAAGATCATTTCTAGTAAGAGTTGTGCTTTAAAGAACTCAAAGGCACACTGTGACACCCTCGGTGATGCATACCCGAGCATACCGTCGCTTAGACCCCTACCGAATATTCCGAATACTATACTATCGGAAGTTGGATAACAGACAACACGCATCTGCGCATCCCTGTGTTAAACATTACGATAATATATGACCCTTATATGTGTTTTGTTTCGCGAAAAGATAATATGTAAAATGTTTACAACAGATATATTTTCACGACGTTTAAACGAAGATTCTTAAGCATGTGTTATCTAATATAAAGCTTCTGACAGCATATATATTCCACTAAACCCTTCCTCTGTTCTCGACCGTTCTCTCAAGACGCCCCATGCTTTCTTCCCGGCCACGGAAAAAGTAGAAATACTCGGATTCCCGAGAATTTTTCCGGCAAGCCAAAAATCCTGCCACGTCAATGTTTACCAATCGCTCGAAAAACTACGAACCTCGTGCTGACAAATCAGATTTGTAAGCGTGGGCTTTCTCATTCGAAAGCTTATGACGTCATTCGAAGCCTTAGTGCACATGTACTAGTCGGCGTAAGTACGCATGTACTTTTAGGGGAAAACAGTGCCGGGAAAAACAGGTTGTAGGGGAAGAAAATACCGGCCACGGCAGAGCAATATCTTTTTAGAGGTATTTTTTTTAAGCATACTTAAACCTTTGGAAGCAAAACTCTTCTATGTCCGATGTCAGTTCGAAGTCCGTATCGGAACCTACACATACTATTAGGACTAGTCTCATAACCCAAATTTCAGCTTCTGCTTGACATAAACCTCTTATGGGTCAACATGGAACACGAATGGAACATTCTTCTCCTACATATGAACAATTTGTAGCAAGGACGTATTTGGACGTAGGAAGTGACGTATTTGGACGTTGTGTAGGAAGTATTTTTTGTAAGCAAACTTAAACCTTTGGAAGCAAAACTCTTCTATGTCCGATGTCAGTTCGAAGTCCGTATCGGAACCTATACATACTATTAGGACTAGTCTCATAACCCAAATTTCAGCTTCTGCTTGACATAAACCTCTTATGGGTCAACATGGAACACGAATGGAACATTCTTCTCCTACATATGAACAATTTGTAGCAAGGACGGTAGTAAAAAAGAAAGAAGAAACTAAAAATATTCGCAAGTATCAACTTGTTACTGATGACTTGACTTGTGACTTGTTGCTGATATCTGAAAATCACGGATTTCGAATTGCTAATTATTCCTTGATAATTTATTACGCTTATAGAAGGAAATTAAGAATCCCGGCGTCGCCAAACCGCACACAGGTGGTGAGCAAATTTGTGAGGAGCAATCTGAATGAAGTGAATGTATGTATGGTTCTTCCAGTATTTCTGGCACTCCATAAAAGGAACAAGTTGCTGCTGAATCACGATGTATCCATTCGAATCCAACAGGAACGTGCGTTTCAACGGCTTATGAACCAAAGCTCAGGAAATATTCAATTCTAGAACAGAATCAGGATAGACTAGTCTTTTATTTATACCCAAATCGTGGACACGCCAAATAGGGGGTACTTGTCAAACAAAGTTAACATACAACAATAATAAATCATTTCAACCAATCATCTTTCATCATCACACTACTAAAATCTATAAAAAAAAACGTAAAAAATAAATAAAATGAAGTACAGTACGGTAGCTACTTAACATCTTTATAGTTTTAACTGCCCAAATAAAATTAAAAGAATGATAATTATTTAAAGCAGGAAATAAGTAGTAATTTGAATTTAGTGTAAGAATAAAGTGTAGGTGACGTATAAAGATAAGAAATTTGAGTTGTAATAGTAAAGAAAGTTGCGTCACTGAGAGGAGTGGAGGTGGGATTGTTAAAAAATAGTGTTTTTAAATGTAACTGAAATTGCATTTGAAATAATTTATATTTGTCTTTATTTGCTTTTCTAATTCATCAAAAATGTATAAGATATAAAATAAAGTTTAGATGTTAATTATTTTTTAATGCAATATGTATACAATTAACGTATGACGTTAAGAAAAAAAATCTTTATAATGAATTTTGAATCTCAACACACCTTGTGATAAAACTCTCCCGATACCGGTTGGTTCTAGCTCGGACTAGGGGTACGCTGGAACTAGGCTTTGGGGATTCTTCCGGCTGTCGCTCTTCTAGACCGTAAGGTCACTTCTGGAGAAAGCCCGCTATTGCGTGGGACCCCAAAAAGATGCATTTTTTGGCAATCGTTTACCGTTGTAGCTGTTAAATTTTTAAAGTTAGATATTTAAAAAAAAAGTAAAAAATCATTTATTAGCATTACAGAAGAATAATTAAAATAAGGTAGGGTAAAATAAAAAAATAAAAAAAGGCTTAAGAATAAAATAAAAATGGTAACTTTTTTTATGATGGGGTGGCTTCCCCTGGGGTAAGGTGCAGGAAGGTAGGCTAATTGGTTAGTTTTTTTGTTTTGTTTTTTGAGAGGTAGGGTTGTGTCTGAGAGTAGCAGCAGTGGCCACTCTGCGTATTATGTTTAAAATGTAAAGATTGTGGTTCTCGGCGTCCAGGAGTGGACTGAGTGTTTTGATTATGGGTCATTTATTTTCTAATTTGTTAATAAACCCATTGAACTTCAACTTGACTTGAAAGCATAAAGGTAGGCCTACAAGCACAGCGAGGTACCATACATTCGAAAGATAGGTCATTCGATGAAATTCGATTGTATTAATAACGAAGTAACAAAGTAAAGGATTTGCATCGGGTCTTTAAGCCTATTTAAGTGAATGAGTAATGTGTAATTAGACTGTCGGATCACAGATTCTACGACACAGTAGCTCTCAGTACTGCTAAGACACATGAATTACTTGAGTTATCAATGAGGGATAACATCGATAGGTTGAATTCGTGGCTGAATATAAATTAGCTTAAGATAAATCTTGGTAAGTCCAACTTCATAATTTTTTTTAGATCTCCTGATTTTTACCCATGGTTTTGTGAAAATGTGACGCAATGTGGAACTTTAAAGCGTGCTGCTTATACAAAGTACCTGGGGGTCTATCTTGATGCGACTTTAAATGTGTTGAATTCCAGCAACGAACCAAAACAAAAAGGAATACTCTACGTCGACCGCAAGCCGAACAACGCTTATAAGACATCGCAAGAAACGCTATCTCCTTCAGTCTGTGGTTTTACATACTACTGAGCTTGGAATAATCATGTGTGAACCGTTCAAGCGTCAGACAGGTGGAACGTAGAAACGTACCAGTGTTGCCACTAACAGAACTCCGCACTTTTTCACAAGTTTAGACTCCTCCGACAAAGCGAGCCATAATTATGTAACCGGTGAGACCGTAAAAGAAAGGCAAGAGTATATCATTATGAAGCTGGAAAAGCGAGATTTCTCTTAAAAAATCCTTAAGAAAGTCCAAGTTTCATAGGCTCAGAAACGTCACAGGTTTTTGGGTTCAAGTGTCATAGGTTCCGTCAGAGACATGTGGCAACACTGTAACGAACAGGCAAATGTTTGCAGGGATTCCCATTGTTTAGTGGCGGACCTCCTGGTCCAACTCGAAACGAACCACATACAGAACATCCAAAAAGCGAAAGTACCGTAAAGGTGGACAAAACTCACTAGGGACGTAAAATGAAGCAGTAACTTAGGTGATCTCTCATTCCTAATTGGTAATATCCAAGTTTCTAATCAGTTAGCCAAGAGATTACAAGTAAATACAGTAGTCACCACTCCTGAGCATGGGCGTCACGTATGGGGGGGACAAACAATCACCGAGTCGGCGCGAGGGGCCGCGATTTTTCGCATAAACAGTCGATTTTTCCTTGGAAACAATCGATTATTCTTCAAACTGCTTTTTATGGTACTTGCAAGTTCGCTCAAGTGCCATCCATCACTTTTCGGTCGGTCGGTCAGTCCACTGTTCTCGACTTAGCCTAGGGTACTTACAGAAGTGCTAGGACGATGAAAATGGCATGTATATCAGGGACCCGATCAAACTAACTTGGAAATAGTCACTTCACCGATCCGACCGCCGTGGGGGGAGTGGAGGGAGGGGAAATCCGGAATCTTGAGGTAGGCCTATGTATAACTTTGGAACGGGTGATCGGATCTTAATGAAATTTGATCTTTGGAAAGACCTCGTGTCTCTGATGTCCCATTTAAAGTCCGGACCTACAAACTTGACCTTACTACTGACCTGAAGAAATCATAGAGGCCTACAGAACTACTGTACCAAGTCTGTACCAAGTGTAGCCCTCGGTGTAGCCTAAGTAAGAAATCTAAACTGCTAAAGATGTTTTCTAAGTAAGAAATCTAAAGAGTTTTCGCACTTACGGACGGATGGAAAAATTCACGATAAGTAACCCAGAGCCTAAAACATGTAAAAGGTAAAACGAAAGTCTATCTGGACGAATATTACTAAAGAAATTGCAAAAAAAATACAAGTTAGACAGGATTGCAGGCACGACAGTTAGATCCTCGCCCCGCTCAAGGGGGAACATCTTAATTAAAATCCATTCACTAACCCGGAATCGTCCACCCCTCAAAGCAATATCAAAAGCACTTACTGACATGACGTTCTGCATGACCACCATTCTCTTACATCCACAAAACTTGGTCTTTTTCCGTCTAATTCCGTCGTTACTTGAAAGAATTCAGTCAAACTAATCAATAGACAAGTATACAGCTAGACAAGCAACTCACTCACTCCCGAATTCTGAAGCGCGAAGCAGAATCAAGCCACGCCCATAGAGCTTTATCGCCATTTTCGGCAACAGACAGAAACCAGAAACACTGGAACACTGTCCTTTCTTCAGACAATACAGACAGAAATACAAGGTTCTAATAATGGACTTGGAGTGTGTCTGTAGTTCCTATGGGCCTCTGTCCGGTGGTGTTTGTTGGTGGTCGTTTCGTTTGGGGTTAGAGTCTTGATGTGTAAAGGTGAGGATTCGTAGATAAAAAAAATATTTATATATTTTTATTGAAATAAGAGTAAATAAGTATTAAGATTGGTAAATTTAAATTCAAAAATAATTTGAAAAGTTGAAATGGTAAATGGAGTAAAATTTTTTAAAGCTTAAAGTTTTGAGTGTTTGTTTGGAAAGAGTATGTGACGTTGAAGAGTTAAAGGAGATATTAACGTCACCGAGTGGAGGAGAAGTCGTAGCCCAAAAAGTAAAAATAAAAAATAAATTCGAAAGGCTACGCGGGTTAAAAAAAAAAGACAATACGGACAATGAAGTGGTTGCGTTTTCGTCCAACTACCTCCTAGCTCAATTTCGCGTTCCCATTGGGTGATACATACCGCGTTTCAGCAAGAAAAAATGCAGCGTTTTCCGTCTTGTGGCACTAATGTTTAAGAGTGTCGCTTTCGTCCAACTAGCCTATCTCCTAGTTCAGTTCCAAGTCCAGACTGCGTTTCAGTGAAAAAACGTTGCGTTTTCCGTCAAAACGATGACTCTTTTGGCACTACTGTTTACCAGAAGCGTCAGTTATAAATCCTAACTTCCAAATTCTAAACTGAAATGGTTGCAAAATTACAAAAAAGCTGTTAACAAAATTTATTTGGTTTAACCTGTAGAATGTGACAGAAAGTTTAAATTTCAGATGGTGTGGAACACACAACTTCTGCAGTCTACCGAGGTTACAGAATAGCAGACGACTCTCTTTCACAAGCAACGGAACCTTATTCCTTTTTCCCAGTTTCTAAGCTCTGCGCGGCCCCAGTTTATGTCAGTTCTATACTTTCGGTCATACAAATTTAATTCAACACCCCCTTCCTAACTGTATCGCGAATTTAGTGTCTTTACTGCGTGTATGGTCGATTTCGAGATCTTATTGGACTAAGTGCTGCACGTACCTTTATTTTCGCACCGGCTCAATCTGTCAAAACTATGCCGCTACCACACGCTAACGGATGAGTTCCAAGTTCAGGATGCAAGTCAGGATTCAACAACTTTACTAAAAAAAATTCATTCCGGCTTGACGACTGGTTACAAACAAAGCACATACGTGCTTGAAAAACACAACCAGTACACATTTACTGCCATATTATCTATCACTAATCAAACCTTCACTAAAATAAACTAAAAATTAATAGTTAATTTGTCAATTAGTCCTCTCTCGTCTTCCAAACCCTCCACTCACCAACTACCCTCAAGGAGATGTTTCTTTAGCCGATTTTTAAATTGCGGCACACTTTCCGCTTCTCGAATTGAGTCTGGAAAAGTATTCCAGACCACCGTACCTGAATGCCCTGCCACAAGGCTAGAACGAACCGTACTTCTTGGCTCACTTGCCCGGTCTCCAGCATGCCTCGTAGCATGTCGGTGATAAAATGAGTTAAAAGCAAGTGTTACCCTTTCCGAAGTTTCCTCGTCTCTACCGAAAACCATCGACAACTGAGCTTAACCAGCACACTACCTTCTACCCTGTCTCCTGGCCGAAGATTCAAAAATTGTTTTTTGTAGTTGTTCATATTTTTTTCTTTTATTTCCTGTACTCCGCCTCCCAAAATAGCGGGTTGAAAACAAATTACTTTTCTACTGAAACCACGTGGTACCTTTCCACAGAACAAAACGTGACGAACTGGTTTCCCGGTACGAATGGTCAACCTTGATGCTTAATCTGAAGGTTCGGCAGCGGACCATTTCTCTGATTAGCAAGCTTTACTTTGTCAGAACTACTGAGTCTAAGTACGGGCGTACTGAAAGACCCGGATATGAAATACCTTAAGCCAGAGACTCACATCCGACGCGGTTCGAGCTAAGGAGGGTTTTTGCAAGCCGGAAAGCAAAGTCGGGTTTTTGTGCTACTTCAGAAAGTTGCCGAGCTTTCCAACCCGGTTTTCGCGCTTTGGAAACCGAAGCAGCTTTCCCGGAAAGTGATTCCATGAGGTTAGTGGAAAGCTCCGCGGAAAGTTCAATGTTTCGGCGGGAATTTCAAAGTTGTGGGAAAAAAACAGTGCAAGTGTCACTAATACATAAAAAAAATGACAATCGTTACTGAGGTGACGTCGATGGAATATATGAGAATAAAAAAATCGTCAAGTGAACCATATTTATTCGAAAAAGTGTGTAATTCCAACATTTTCTCGGCGATATCAGCTTTCCATGCGTTTTCGCGATCAGTCCAGCGGGAAAGTTATTCCAGGAATCGCTTTCCCACAGTTTTCGCGGTGCTCTTCGCTCGTCGGAAAGTGATTCCGAGATTTCGCGAAAACCCTCCTCTGAGCTACACCTCTAGAAATCAGAGGGCGAAAGTCCGTTGGATTGACAAGTAGCATACGTTTTATCAAAAAATCAATTTCCCAAATCGGATTTGGCCCATTTCTGAACGAGTTTATATACTCAAGCATTATTTCTCTAAGGACTCTGCGTGGAAATATCTACTTGCCATTTGGGAAGTCAATCACGGTATACTGTGATGAACTTTAAAGGATCCGTCGTACTTATAATGCCAATGCATCCTTCCTTCCGTAACCCGAATTTAATTCGCCTGGAGAATGGCTTAAAACAGCAAAAAGCCGTGGGTGACCTCTTAAAAGCAGAGTCTGGCTTTAAAGTATCAGTGGGATATAAACAGCAAATAATGCGAGATGTGCTTTAAGGTCCACGCACGCCACATCTGCAAGTAATCCCGATGCGGGGTATTCTAATGACCGGCAATGGCCGTTAGACCTCAGCTCTCAATGGGATTCCCCCTTTGTCACATTAGCCGGCTTACAAATTCGATATCCTAAGGTTCTTATCGCTTTTGGTAATGAACGCGATAGAGGACAGCCAAAGGGAGTACGGCGCTGTAGGTTTGTAGGATACTGTGCTCCACCACTGCAAAGCGCGGCTTTTGACAGTAATGTTCTCAAAATATGCACAGGACTGCGACAGAGTCATTTCCTCAGCATGGCCAATCTTTCCCAGGTGCCGGGCAGTTTTCAGATTGGGAGGGATACTAGTGACTCTCCCTTGAACTACGTAAGGTCTAGCTCTGTGATTTTTCTTTGGAAACTGGTATTGCTGGTAAGCCAATTTTGGAGATCGCAAAGAACAGATGCATGCGGTGCATGCCGCATGCGTGTCAGAGCCGGCAACTTCCTGATGTAATACGGGAATGTCTAGATCATCCGCATTTTAAAGTCCACAAAACCTGGGCACATTAAATCATTAATCGTATTCCAGTGTTGAGCTTATTTCAAGCTTGAAACATAGAAATAAAAATGAAAGGAGACATAGCAATGATCTCGACCCAAAGCAATGATCTCGCGAAAAATGCTTTTCGGCTTTGGCGTGGTGCAGGTAGTCCAAGATGCGGTCCTTTTTTTGAAAATATGAAATCTAGTAAATCAGTTTTTAGAAGGGAGTTGAGAATTCATAATGATTTTACAAGAGATGAAGTACGTCACAGAATTTCGGGTGACCCTAAAAAGCTTTGGAGTTTCGTTAGTAATAATACGCAGAAGAATCGTTGTAATCCATTGGAAAACAGCCCTCTGTCTACCTGTGATTGGGTTTTGCATTTTAATGGTCTTTTTTCTAAGGCTGATGATTCGCTGCATGATCGTTTTGAATCTTAATTAGAAAGTGAAATTTTAAAGCATCAGTTAGATGAGGTTATAATTACAGATGAAATTGTTGAGGAAGGGATTAAAAAATTAAAAAGCAAACATTCTCAAGATATGGATGGAATTCATTCAAACCATTTGAAATGGGCTTCTCCTGCTGCTATTTCTCTGTTGGCTATTCCGTTTTCTGTTATTCTTCGATTTGGGGTAGTTCCTTCTAGTTTCTGTAAATCTACGACAACTTCTCTCCTCAAAAAAGGTGGTAACCCAGGGCTTTGCAGCTCTTTTCGGCCTATCACAGTGTCCTGCCATGTAAGTAAGCTTTTCGAACTTGTTTTACTTCCTCTTTTAAGTTCTTGTGACCAAGGTTTAAATCAGGTAGGTTTCCGGAAAGGTCTTAGTATTGATGTGGCTCATACTTTTCTGTCTAGAATCCTTTCTTCTTGTAATTTTTTTAATCGTGTGCATGCCGTTGCTCTTGACATTGCTTCTGCTTACGACAGTGTTTTACATTCTTGGGCGTTATATTCCCTCCTGCGTAACGGAGTGTCACCTCGGGTGGTTATAGTTTTACGCCAATGGTATAAGTTGTCACGAATAAGGATTTCTTGGAAGGGTACATTTTCGGATCCTAGCGTCATATTAAATAGAGGTTTAAGGCAGGGTAGTGTGCTATCGCCTAGTATTTTTAACATTACAGTAGCTTCTTGTTTTAATGGTATTGGTACTTCTTTTGTTTTTGGTAAAGGTTTTATTGCTTCGTGGATCGCTTATGCCGATGACCTGTTGCTTATAAGTCGATCTTTGCAGGCTCTTCAACAGAACCTTGATTTTATTTTTGATTGTTTAAAGCAACATGGTTTAAATATCCGACCAGAGAAATCCCAGTTTATTATTTTTGGCCCTAAGCCGTCGGAAATTGTACATAATAATTTTTGTATGGTGGTTGGTGGTCTAGTCCTAAAATCCATTGATTCTATGAGATATCTTGGCGTCCTTTATGGTACAACTCTGTCTCTTACTAGGACTCTTATTGTTAAGGATGTGGGTTCAAGGATTGCGGCTAGTTTTGGTGCTGTAGTTTCACTACGTGATTATTTTTCTAGAAAAGATCTAGCTCGGATTTTTAACACGGTTGCTTTGCCTCAGACTCTTTTAGTTTCCCCTTTCCTTAAATATTTTACGTCGGGTAATATGGCTAGTATTAAGACTTCTTTTTTTTATTACGGAAAATTTTTATGCCGTTTCGAAGTATGAGCGTAGTTCTTTTATGATTTCGAAGTATGGTTTAAAAGATCCTATTGAAGTTATGCAGCGTAAGCGTTTGCGGTTTCTTGAAAAATGTAAGATATTTAGCCATAACCTGTGTGAGGCTATCAGTTCTACTGAACCTGGCTGATTGATGTATAGTGTTTAATCGTGTTATAGTTTATTTACTTTATATATTTTAGACTCGTCGTATACGGCGGATACAAATAAATGAAATGAAATGAAAATGAAAAATATACAAAATATTCGTAAGGATGAATTATTACATGCTGATATTAAAACTCGTAGACTGACATGGTTAATTCTTCACTGTATAGCGAAGGGGTTAGGAAAACCTGAAGGAAGTGAACATAGTTGAAGTTGCGTCAATGTTTATGATATTTTCGGGGAAGCAGTGTTGCCAGTGTGACACTTTTGGTGCTTTCTGACACATTTTCCCCTCTGGATGATTCCACGACATTTAAATATTCCTTCAGTCGAGCCTTCAGCCCACGCTGACTGCGAATCATATTTGACAGCGCAAAACGGACACTTCAGCTGAATTTTATTAGTTACATTTCGTCCCTTCTTGGCAAGGGTCCTCTTCAGGCCCAAGCCGCTCAAACTGGAATATGAACCTGTGAAAAAACAAACTAAAGATTAGGTATCTGATTTGGTGAATTCGTTTGTGAGAGTTGTTTGGAGTTAAAGGTGGTGCTGATTTCATTTTGGACACGGCTGCTGTTTTTAAACTGTCGATGTGTCAAAAACCACCTTTTCGTTGGGAATTTTGACACTTTTAGGAGTTGAGCTCTTGGCAACCCCACGTTGAAGGAGAAGGTTGTAGGTATCACGAAATATAAAGAGGAGTTGGTATCAAGCAGAAACAGCAAATTTTGAGGCACTGCTTCTAGTTCAAACCAGTAGGGCATACTCTGTACGACCGTGGGATCATCTAGTCAATCTAGTGGGGCGATTCAAAAGTACACGGCTGGGCGCAGTATAAATAGCTCCCAGCAGGAAATCAAAGAAACCGACAGATCTTTAACTGATATCTGAACAAAAGTCATAAATGCAGCAACAATAGGCTACATTCTTTCAGTAATTTGTCTTGATAATTTTATAGTTTACTGCTAATTACTGCGCTAAACGAATACGTCAGCTGAATTTGTTCAAACGGTATTTCGGCCTTTTTTCCTCAGGCTTAAAGCTAGAAAAGTGAACCTGTGATCATCAACAAGCGCTTAACGCCAAATGTAAAAATAAATAAATAAAGATATTTAAAAAAAGTAGAACGACAAAAAAAAAAAAAAAAAAAAAAAACACGCCGAGAGGTGTCTTACGGTCATAGGTTTGTATCTCTAGCCTACTGTGGTGGCAGAACAATTTAAACCAAACAAAGAAAGAAAAGATTTGAATTCCTTTACAATAAAACAAATTCACCTCACCTCACTGCTTTATAACAAAACCCAATTTGTAAAGTGTAGGCTACTTTAGCTAAATAAAGGAACGCCTTGTGTAGTGTGTTTTAATGTGCACGTACTCTGTCCGGCGAATTGGCTTTTAACTGTTCATTCATTCAGAGTAAGTACTACAACAAATTACACAATGTCTCGTGCCTGAAAACGTAATACTGGTTTGTCAAGTCAAAAAAAGGACATTGCTCCTACAAAGCCGAAAACCCAAATTCCACATTTTTGTGAAAGAACGACGCATTTATGTATCCCCATGTGACCCTTTCAAACAAACCCACCTCACCTCCCTGCCTTATAGCTGAGATACTACGACACAAAAAAATGTATAAAATTTCTGTGCTTTACTACGACCAAACGTAATACTGGTTTGTCAAGTCGAAGGGGGCAGTGCCAACAAAAAGCCCAAGACCCAAATTCCGCATTTTTGTGAAAGAACGACGCATAATTTGCATATTCCCGTGATCCTTTTACCGCGCTAATCGCAACCCGACCCCACGAGGAATTGGCTACTCTTTCAACGGTACTAAAATCAAGTCGCGTTCAGAAGCATGTCTAGCCAAGCACAGATGACTAGGCACGCGCGCCACGCTTAGCCAGGTACCGAGTTCTAGAGCCTAGAACTCCGTGCCTGGCCCAAAATCTATGCCTAGGCATGGGTGTGAACGGTGATGCTTAGCACGTGTCTAGGCATCTGTGCTTAGCTGGGCATGCTTGTGAAGTGTGAATTGGGCTTCAACCATCACCGACTCGGATAATGTGGCAAGGGGTTTGTCAATCCACGGCACCCACAACTGATGGAAGAACTGATCCGACAGCAAATCAGGTGTAAGAGTGTACCTTGAGTCGTCAACCCCCTGGGTTGATGGGGTAGTAGGGATTATTGTGGGGGGGGGGGGGGGGGGTAGGGGATTTCCGAAGTAGAATGAGTCTATCAGATACCCCACTTCAGAAACTGGCTTGTTAAACTCCCCTAAAGGGATCAGTAATTCGGAAGTATTGTCTCACTTGCAATGTCTAGAAGAGAATCGGCACAACCGTGGGATCCCGTGGCACATGCGGAAGTACACGGCTAGGCTATTTTAATATTTATGCTCACAGCATAAGAAAATAAATAATAATTAAACGTTAAATAATTGACAGTGTCTATTTCTTTCAAGAATTTGTTTAGAGGTTTTTACATAATTTCAGCTCAAAACCTGCCATATTTTCAAGAAAAAAGGCCGTGTTCACTAAACTGAATGTCTTCTATCAAACAATGAACAAATCATCTGAGAGAACCTCCGTCTTTGGTCCCATGCAGCGACTATGGATACCGCGACAAATCTGAGCGGAGCTAGAGGTACATGCTCTAGCTTTGAGTTAATACCGTCCGTCTACTTCCATCTTCGCCGTTGCTCATCGCAGAGCAATAAGTGCAGGAGGCACGCCGACCCACTCTGGATCGCGTCCAGAGAACCAATCGGCTTTGACTTTGAAAATTTCTTACAGTGTTCCCAAATGGGACACCTTTTCTCTGAAAGTGACACCTTTTTTTAAGAATGACACTTTTTAGGTCAGAAAAGAACTTTTTTATTTACTTTACTAAAGTGACAGATTACCGCCCCCAAAACACTGCCAAAACATGTACTTTACTTTGATTTAGTACACAAAAACAGTTTGAGCCTTAAATAAAGCTCATTTCCGATTAAACTTTGTTACAAATTCAGTTATTACCAACTATTCGCATTTTGCGCGTTGTGCAGCGGAATTCACAACAAAAAATTTGAGGTGTCAAAAAGTACCTTTTTGTCAGCAATTGTGATACTTTTATAAGTCGAGCTCTTGGAAAACCTTATTTCTTCTACGCGGCTTCACATCGATATAGCTATTTGTAAAGGTAACGAAACGTGATGTGCCGCGTAGCTCCTAGCCTCCGCTCGTTTGCATCGGGCAGGGTACGGGGAAGTATTCGAGTACGCATGGTCATCTTACGTAGATGGGGAAACGGAGGTTCTATCTGATTATTTGTTCATGACCAAACTCACTGAATAATTAAGGCAAGGAGAAACACTCGTTGTGCTGAAGGGCTAATGCGGTCTCTGTTATTTGTGAATAATGTTTTACGGTTCTGCAGAGGAAAGGTACAGCCAGGGGCGTCCCGACACCTTTCTGATCGGGGGGGGTGCAGCTTCAGAATTTTACCGGAATTTTTCGAGCTTTTACCGGAATTTTTCGAGGTTTTACCGAAAATTCTCGTAGTGACAATCTCTGCAGAAAGTCTAGAATACTGTCGTGTTCTGACTTCGATCACGTTTTGTAAACAATAGTAAACAAAAAAAAGGCTCGTTAACACTTAAAACAAAACAAAAATCTGACATTCAACACACCCTACACATTTATTCGACGCATTTTAACCATTTTCCATTTATCCTCAACACATCCAATTTCACACTCATCAACTAGATCTGTTTCACATGCTATTAATAGCAGACTTTCAAGACGCTGGTCAGCCATTGTTGAACGCAAGGTGGTGTTAACCACCTTCATCTTGCTAAAAATTCGTTTCCCTTTTGCTGAGGTAACAGGGATTGTCTTAGCCAGCTTGAACGCTTTCCATAATAGTGGTAAGACGTCTTTCAGTTGACGAGAGACCTCGAATATATCTTCAAACTTTTTGTTTGTTTCGAGGCTCTCCCGGCAACTCTCTACATCACGTCCAAACAAGGCTAATTCGTTTTTATGGCACTTGCAGCCTCTGGCTCAAGTGCCATATACCGTCGCAATTCCGTCTGTCGGTCGATCCGGTTTTTTTGTCGCACTTTTTCGAGTTAGGGTTCTCCCAGATGTGCTAGGACGATGAAACTTAGCAGGCATATCAGGGACCCGACCCAACTAACCTTGAATAATCAGTTACCCGATCCAGTCATCTGCGGGGGAGTGGAGGGCGGAGAAATCTGGGAAATTTAGGGCAGCTGGTCACACTTTTTCGAGTTAGGGTACTTCCAGATGTGCTAGGACGATGAAACTTGGCAGGCATACCAAGGTCCCGAATAAACTAACTTGGAAATAATCAGTTTTTTGATCCGATCATCTGGGGGGGGGGGGGTGGAGGCGGGGGAATCTGGAAAATCGAGTAGTTTTGAAAAAATTGGCTTAGGAATCGCCTCTTTCCAAAGCCGTTTTCCATAAAGTGCCAATCTTGACCGCAAAGTAAGAAAAATACTTTTAAGCGAAATTTGCATTTTCATGATCTCGATGAGCTCATTACGATTTTTGCCTTAAGGGTTTTGCTTACAAACGAAGCTCCAGCTCCCTTAAAGTGCGCATGTTAACTTTAAGTCGAAAAGTACTTTTCATCAAATAATTCATCTCAACTTATAATAGCGGATTCAACAGCTATGGTTGAGTTGGGAGGGGGTGATCGGAAATCTCCAGAAATGGTTAGAATGGAGGAATCGGAGTTTAACTTCCTGGGAAATACAAGCATTTATTCTAGATAAATCGTTCGCACAGTTGGACTGGATCCGGACACTGGGGGGTGGAGGTGGAGGAGGGCCTTCCGGAATTCCGGTGATGGCGTTTTTCAAGACGAAACTTGGCAGGCAGGCATGTCAGGAACCCGTTGAATCTGACAGAGCCCTTACATACTACATACAGTTGCAAGTGCCATATGAGCTTACAGCTCTTGTTGAACTCTTCTTGGTTCACCGGTATCACCGGAAAGGAGTCGAGAAAGCTGTCGGCGATTTTGGATTCACATTCAGCCGAATTCCGGTAGATTCTGTGGGGTAGATTCCGGTAGATTCCCTGAGCCGAATTCTGGTAGATTACGTGGGGTAAATTCCGGTAGACTCCCTCAGACAAATCCCGGTTGATTCCTTGCGAAAGATTTAGCGTAGATTTCATGAGCAAAATCCGGTACTTCCCTGAGCTGAATTCTGGTAGATTTCGTGTGGTGAATTCCGGTAGATTCCCTGAGACAAGTTCCGGTAGATTCCTTGTGAAAGATTTCGCACAAATTCCGGTAGATTCCCTGAGCCGAATTTCGTGGATTCCGAGGGGCAAATTCCGGTAGATTCCCTGAGACAAGTTCCGGTAGATTCTTTAGGAAAGATTTCGCACAAATTCCGGTAGATTCCCTGAGCCAAATTTCGTAGATTCCAAGGGGTAAGTTCCGGTAGATTCCTTGTGAAAGATTTAGCGTGGATTCCATGAGCAAAATCCGGTAGGTTCCCTGAGCAATAATCCGGTAGATTCCCTAAAAATCATCAAGTTCAGGTGAATTTGACAAATTTTGGCTGGCGCGGCTTCGCCGCACCAGTCAAAATTTACCGGAATTTTTTCCCACAGGCTTTCTGGGGGGGGTGCAGCACCCCCCCCACACCCCCCCTCGGGACGCCCCTGGGTACAGCTGTGCTCGCAATAGTGTCTGTCTGAGTGGCAAGCTTGGGGGGAAGAAATTTACTGTGGGCTCGACCCATCTTGATTGAGGTTTGTGTGCCTTGTTTGTTGGAGGCTTCCTGCCTTCAACATTTTTGTATCTCTTTTTTCTTAGTGTATACAAAATGATTTGTATGTAGCAGCCCCAGTTGGCTATATTTTGAAACAGATAAATAAATAGTCACTCCTATTGACTGGCATAAATTTTCTTCCACATTTCCGCCATATCAAAAGATAAAATGGCATTTCTCTTACGGGAACAATGATTACCACCTCTGTAGCCATTTTTTTTTCATCGTCTTGTTAATAAACTGTGAAGGATTTTGCAACCGCTTTTGGCCAACTAAGAGACATACACCTGACACATAGTTCATGGGTTATAAACTATAGCGTTTATGAATGTTCCAACACACAATAGAGCCACTGCAGGAATGTCCGTTCAAAGAAGCTCATACCCCATTGGCAAGCACAGCTCAAACTAAAACCAAGAACAAATAATCAGACAGAACCTCTGTCTTTGGTACCATGCAGCGAATATTAATACCCCGACAAAACTGAGCGGACCTAGAGGTCTTTACTGTAGCTTTTTACCCGTCTACTCTACTTCCGTCTTCGCCGTTGCTCATCGCAGAGAAAGAAAATGCAGGCGGCGTACTCCTCGCGCTGACCCGCTCCTGAGCGCGTCCATAGAACCAATCAGCTTAGACTTCTACTTTTCCTCAAGGTGGTTTCACAGCGATATATCTAATTGTAGAGGTAACGAAACGTGATGTGGCGCGAAACTACTGACAGTGCTAACCTCCACTCATTCACAGCGGAAAATGTACGGGGACATACTCGACTCCGCAATCCGCAAAGTCAGAGTACAGAGATACGGAGACGGAGGTTCTATCTGATTATTTGTTCTTGCTAAAACGTATGTGAACTCGGCCCCTTCTTCGATCAGATGGGTAGTGCAGTACCTGATGAATGGATGTACTGGAGATCGGGTACCGACTACCGAGTTGGGAGCGTGACAAAATCGTGTGGGAGGACAAAATCGATTGCCCAACACCCAGCTTTGAATCTTCTGTCCTGTTAGCAATACTGAGAAGCCGAATGCACAACTGATTACTAACCTATAGGGCACCAAACAAAACTTTGAAAATAATACCAAACTTTTCCTTAATTATTCGGCTGCATTTTTCAAACTATATGCTGCCCGTAAATTCGTTGTGGTGTTAGTTTTTTTTGCCGTTCGTTATGTTTAGTTTTTATACTTTGGCGTATTAAACGGGAAAATAAACAATAATAATAATAATAGAATCCGTGTTTCTATTACGCCACCAGAAAATATCTGGAAATCAGATGTACGACCTGTGGCCCTCACGTATACCCGAACTTCCAAGCCAAAATTTCAAGTTACGACGGCAATGGTCCCAATCTAAATGAAGTTTTATGGACCGATTTCCTTATTGAGCTAATTATTTGACGAACCGGCAATTGTTGCAACATTTTTTTGCGCAAACATGAAAGCGCACAAACGGGTCGGACAGCCAAAAAATCTCAACCTGTGGTCAAAACAGGATTTTTTATGTATGTTCACCACTTCTCGTGACGAGTAGCCCCAGTCCAGCGTCACTTTTGCCCACCACCCGTTCGCGCGCCAATTCTTTTTCAAATTGGGGCTGAATTATATATTCAGCCCCTAAATACTTCGTCTAGATTTAAAAAAAAATATATATATAGATTTTAAAAATTTAGATTTTTGAAATGAGGTTTAAAAAGCTTGAAATTTTTGCTTGGACGTGCTTGAAATTACACATGAGCAGTCAGATTATTTTTTGGTGGCGTAACAGAAACGCTGATGTTATTATTATTATTGTTTATTTTCCCTTAAAGTATAAAAAGCAAATAAAATAAACGATAAAAACTAGATCACAATCAATTTACGATTTGCTATCGCGATTCTATATCGCGATTTGCTATTTGCTATATGCGAAAAATGCACCTTAACAGCTAAACAAAGTATTTTATCAGTACTATTTTCCATAGTTTTGTTCATTTGTTGTTTTGACCATTTGTACATTTGGCTTTCCAACGGGACAGAAGGTTCAAAGCTGATCAACTGAGAAAACTAAGAACATATGAACCTACACTTCTATGGATTTCCGGTTTTGCTGGATTCCGGACCAATTCCTTGTCCGAAAAAAAAAAAGTTCAGATCCAGATTCAGCATGTATTGTTACCCCTGTATCGAATCTCTAATCGACACCCAATGTATTGCCAAATGTCCGGTTTTGGCTCGTCTGGCAAGAAAATAAAGTTAACAAGTGCGCAAGCGCTCAGACGTGGAGTGTGAAAGTAAAATCTTTATCACATCCTATAAACAAACAGCATCAGAACCAAGATACTTCACATCCCCAATAACCAAAAAAATGATGAAATAACATGTTTTGAAATCATCTCACTTTAAGAGTTTTTAATGTAAACAAACCGCATTAATCCAAAGAAGATCTCAGGATCTTGCAAGAACGGTTTTCAGTTTCCATACTGAATGTCTGCTAGCCAGTCCGACCCTTTAAACCTCTTTTCCATTATCAAGGTAATAACAAGTAACAAGTGCTATAAACCAAATCGTAACAGCCTAATACCCCCTTTGTCACAACTTCATTAAGCACGGCATATAATCGGTCATATGACAAATCCGTCCAGTTTCCAACTGATCATTAAGGAATGAGGTACGCCGCATGGTCTTATTTGTTGCTGTTACACCAAAATCCGCATCTATACATACATATCCACAAGTATACAAGAGTTTAACTCGAGACATGTCATAGACGAACGTAACTAATGGGAAATCTGGGCCCAGTTATGGTGGGGGTCGGGACCCATCAACTTGCATATCTAGACCTAATTATCCTCGGCTATACCAGCTTCGAGTTTGACTCCGGTCACGGGTAAAAAAACTCATGGGCAAATTGGGTCCACTTGCCCATGAATGGGGCGGTTGGGCATCGTCCTATGTCCAGGTCTGGTCAAGTTATGAACATTACGCACTGGGCAATCTGGGCCAATTTGCCCCTGAACCGGGTGTGGGTCGAGACCCCCAAAAGACACAACTAGGCCCCAGTACCTACAAGTGTACCAAGTCTGAACTTGATACTTGCACTGGTTCACGAGTTATGAGCTCCACAAAATACGGTGAAAACCGAAAGCTGCTAGAGCGCTCGCATTAGTTGATTGTTCCAAGGAACACTCCACTAAAAATGGATACAGTACTTCGACCCAAAGGGTTCTCACACCAAGCTTGAACAAAATATCTCAAAACCTTCGAGATTTATCGTGCTAACAGTCTGGAGGAAGGGGCAAAGATCGCGTCGCGGAGATGACAAAAGTATTTGCAGATTTTCAATGAAAAGCGAAACAGATCAGACGAGACCAAAGGTTTCGATGGGATCCCAAAAGTTTAATATTTAACAGACTTCTTGATCCAGACAATCGAATCTTGTACATTTAGGCGTCTCCGCCAAACCCCTTTAACATGTTTGCTATTTATCCATAATCAACCGCTTAAATATGTACAATAAAAATTTACCGTTTTGAAGTTTTTTGCTTACGGTCAAACAACTAATCAAATGAGGAAACCAAGTTCAGATATGGATTCAACAAGCATGTTTCCTAGAATATCTCATCTCTAATCGACTTCAAAAAGTTCTTTTAGAATTTTTTTTTACGAGATTCCTCGTATTTTAGCTGCATTCCCGGCGAACTGCATGCAGTGCAAACTATCTAGTGACACTGAGAGCGGAACCTTTCAATCCAAATTTCCATGTTTTTGCAAATTATTCCAGCTTATCCGTCAAGGAAATAAAGTTCAAAATTCGATTCAGCATGTCTCCTTATTCCGATACCGAACCTCTGAGAAACAACTCTGAGCTTCAACCAAATTTCCAGTCTTGGCCGAATTCCTGGTGAATCATTTGTCCGGCAAGAAAAATAAGTTCATGATATGGATTCAGTGAACCTCCTTACCCCTTCAACGAATATCTTATTAGCTTATAAAACATATTTGTTTTTAGCCTTAATTCGAAACCCCCTCCTCTGCCTCAGGGCTAAAGGAACCATTTGCCTGGACTGCCAGTAATTCCTTAAACGAAGTTCGAACAACATATATCAACCCCTTCGACAATCCAAAACCCAAAGAATACGTACGCTACGCTAACAGTCTTCTCTTAAACCCAGTTAACTTTGCGCGTACACACGCGACCGAAGTCACTCCAATCCAATAAACTACTCCAACCCAATCCAATAAGCTTCAATCACCAGTCACCACCCTCCTGGTTCTATAGATTAAACAAAGTGACGTCACCCACGCGCAGAGCTGTCGCCTGTGTGAATAAAGTGGTAGGGTAGGGACTCGAAAATTAGTCGAATTTTCTTATTGAATTGTTACCAGATAGTTGTCGGATGCATTCTGATTTTCGACCCAGTAAATGCCGGTTGGGATTCTGGAGATAACTAAACTGGTCGCATACACTTTTTGTTTATCATTAGTATGTTCGAAAGTTGCAACAGCATGTCCTCTCACTCTATATCGACTATGTTAAAACTTCATGCAAAATTTCCGGATTCAGCACGAACTACTTGTCCGGCGTGAAAATAATTTTCATATTCGGATTCAGCATGTCTCCTTACCTCTAAACTGACTATCTCATTAGCTTTTAAAAATATTTTTTGTCGTCCCGTAATCTGAAACCCCTCCCCCACTCTTATATATAGGGCTACAGAGCCATCCTCGAACTTGACCTGTACTTTGACCCAATGAGTCATCCTGCCAAATTTGAACAAAATATCTTAACCCCTTCGAGAGTTGTCGTGCTAACAGACGGACGGACGGACAACTTTTGCGATGTAATAATAACTTTTATTTCAGCCAGAGGCCATACACACACAAACAAAAACACAACAAAAGTTAACAAGCACTAGAACAAGATGGGGACACACGTCCCTGAGGAGCGCTCTCCTCACAGGAAGGCAGCTGAAAAGGGGATCAGCGGCATTCCTGACAAGAAAATTCTCACACCAGAAAATTCTCTGGTGAAAGGACGCTTTAGATCGCCTCATTACCTCATTCAGTGTACAGCACCTTCGGGAGACAAGTTCATGGCTCACGTTACAAATCTTTGGTAGTTTATATAGGCGGCGGGCAACTCGATTGTAGCCAGTTTTGAGTAGTCTGGCCGATTTGAGTGAAATATTGGCCACCAGAGATATCCCAAAAAGCTGATAACAATAGCACTGGAACAAGCGAGTTTTCACTGCATCCGAGCAATGCCCAAATTGAGGACGATCATGTTACCTCGCTTAAACAAACCTCGTAGAAGCGCGGTAACATGGTTGTCATCCCGACAGTCATCCCGAAGGGTGTACCCCAAATAAGTAAAATTACGTACGAACACGATTTCATTTCCACCAAGCCGCACCCCTTTCAGAGGAACGGGTAAGCCAGGGGGAAGATAAGCCATTGCAAGCGTTTTTATCGTGTTGAACAGAATATCGTGGGACGTAGCGTAATCATCGCAAATTTTTAAGAGCTGATTGAGGGCAAAAATAGTGGGCGAAATTAACACGATGTCGTCCGCAAACATAAAATGATTGTAACAAAACCCGTTAATGTGGCAACCAATCCTCGTAAGGCACAACTTTAGTGAAAGCTCATCAGTATAAATCGTGTACAAAAGCAGAGACAGAACACCCCCCTGGCGTAGAACGTTCCTAAGATGAAAAAAATCACTGTAGCTATTCCCCCAACGTACACGAAATCTTTGTTGAGTAAACCAAAAACATAATAATTTCACGTACACGGTTGGACCCCTTTACGCACCAGAATATCAAGCATAGTGCGGTGGTTCACGCGATCGAACGCCTTAGACGCATCAATAAAACATAGAAATAGAAAAATCATAGGTATCCCTCCACTTACGTTTTGGGATCCCAATCGAGTGGTTCACAAGGATTTTGCAAAGGGGGAGATTTCAGATGTTAGTAAACCACGTACGTCTCCACTGGGTGTGTGAAAGAACTAGAAGCAAGAGTTGCTCTGCTTGAACTGCCACAACAGCAAATGAACACCCAGAGCAGAAACCGAAAAAAAGAAAGATAGCTTTTTTTATTAGACACCGCAAAAACCGAAACAATAAAAATAAAAAATTTAAAACAGGACAGGCCTTTGAGGCAAGCAAAGGTTATAGAAAGCAGACTTATCCCAAAAGTCGAGACTTTTCCAACCACACCATCCACGTGAGACGATGGTTTGAATATCTTCAGAACCTTAAAAAGATAATAACAATAAATACAAATAAACAAATTGTTTATTGAAAGTATTCCTGTCATGTGTGTGGTCGTATTAGTCGACGTAATACCGATCTGTTGCTGTCTTACAAAAGGACCCTGGATAAACTCAGTTCAAACAATCTGAACTGTTTAGATAAACTTGCCTCGAGCGGGGAACACTGATTATGTTCAGGAAGCCTCCCGGTGGTTCAGTTGGTTAGCACAACGGCAGTTCCAGGGTTCAAATCCCGCCCAAGGAATATTACTTATCTTTAAGTTCACTTTTACTGGGGTCATCAACTCTTGTAGAGATGGAATACTATTTTCTCGACGCAGGGGCTTAGTGTGACTCGGCCAGAATCAGCTAAGAATAGGAAGTCTTGGACAGATTGACAATAACGGAAATTGACAATAAGGGGGCACAAGGCTCGCGTGAAAGAAGGTAGGTTGCCGTTTTATCTATCGCGTTGGACCCTCCCAGGTATTCGCAAAAGAAGACAACGCGTAACACTTTGAGGTCACTCTAACAAGAGCTGCAAGAGCTTCCCAAGCAGGAATCCCCAATTGGAATCCATCTGGTTGAGAGGTTACTGGCTCTCTTTACCAGCGAGTAACCTCTCAACCAGATGAAGCAGGTTCAAGCAGGTTCAAATCCTCCTCAAGGGATATTTTTGTTTATTGTTATTTTCAGTTCACATCTTCAGTGTTTGAATGATTTAAAAAAAAACAAGACCAAAGTTTTCGATGGGATCCCAAAAAATCAGTATCTGTTCCAGACAACTGGGTCTTGTCTTAGCCAGATCCAGTCATCGCCAGAATCCTTGAACATTCTTACAATTAAAATTCAGAAACAGATTAAGGCCAAATAGCTAATCATCTGAGAAAACCAAGTTCAGATATGGATTCACCATGTGTGTTTACCCGTATAAGTCATATCTGTTTTGACGAAAAGTTCCTGCCACTTCTACCAATTTCCCGGTTTCGGCCGAACTCTAGAACTACTTGTCCGGCGAAAAAAAGAAAGCTGAAAAACGAACTCAGGGTATCTTCTTTCCCCAATAATTAACATCTAATCAACTTCAAAAAAAAATTTAACTTATAACAAATTTTCCGACTCCAGCCGGATTCCGGTCGAACTATATGTCCGGGTAAAATATGATTGTCACACACGGATTCAGCGTCTCTTTTTTACCCCTAAATCGGTTATCTAATCAGCTAGAAATAAAACTTTAACTTCTAACAATTTTCCGGTTTTGGCCGGATTCCGGGCGAACTACATGTCCGGGTAGAAAATTGTTTTCACATAAAAGTTCAGCATGTCTTCTTGCCCTAAATCGGACATCTGATCAACTCCAAATAAAACTTTTAATTTTAACAAACTTTCCGGTTTGGGCCGGATTCCGGGCGAACTACTTGTCCGTCGAGAAAATGGTTTTCACCATCGTCTTCAGCATGTCTTCCTACCTCTAAATCGAACATCTAATCAACTTCAAATAAAACTTTTACTTTTAACAAACTTTCCGGTTTTGGCCGGATTCCGGGCGAACTACTTGTCCGATTACAAAATGGTTTTCACCATCGTGTTCAGCATGTCTTCTTACCCCATAATCGACTATCACATTAGCTGTTTCAAAATATTTTGTTTGCCCATTAATTTGAACCCCCACCCCTAAATGTTGGGCTACAAAGCCCATTTACGAACTCGACTGGTCCGCCGACCCAACGAATCCTCACACCAAGTTTCATCAAAATATCTCATTCCCTTCGAGAGTTATCGTGCTTACAGACGGACGGACGGACGGACAGACGGACAACTTTTGCGAAGTCATAGGTATCCCTCCACTTACGTTTTGGGATCCCAAAAAATGAGCAGGAGTCTGTGTACACAGTAAAAGTTTCTTCGAGTAAGGATTAAAGTTAATTGCAGTATTTGCTACTGGGATTAATCTTATCTCTACTGAGATAAGATGACAACTGAGATTATGTTCTTGGTTAATCCGAATTAGACATAAGATTACCTGTTTAGAGACAAGATTAATCCTAGTAGCAAATACTGCAAATGCTGCGTTCTTTGTCACGGGAGTTCTCACCGGTGGTCTCCGGTTTTTCTTATAAGCCGTTTTTGCATCCACCGGTGACTTCTCACCAGTCTTATAACCCGTTTTGGAACTAACCAGTGTCCGGTTTTATCTCACCGGTGCGGAGTAACCAGAACCTGCTCGTGAGCCCGGCTTCAGCGAGGAGTTAGCCAGTTTTCATCAACCCACAGGTGAACCAAAAAAACGCGTTTTAAAGGGAAGAACCGGACACTGGTGACTAAGCACCAGAGACAGCCCGGTATGCAACGAACGCAGCTAAGGGGAAGCGGTTTAACGCTTGAGGAGCAGTACGGGATGGCGCAAGGTCGGTCGAAATGGACGACTACTGCTGCTGCCGCTAGGCGGAGAACGATAGCCTACAAGATTTTTGGAAGAATAACAACTACGTTGCACGGCATGTTACTATTCCTTACTAAGTGTGAATACCGTCACATGATTCAGTGCTAAGAAGCCGAAAAATTCCTTCCGGTTTAATCCTACAAAAAGTATTATCAGTAATTGCCGCCACTACAAATTTTATTGCGTTCTTTTGTTTACATTTTCGGAAGTTTTTCAGCGCGTATCGTATTCTTTAAATCCTTCCGAGATATCAAAGTGGGCGTAGCGAAGTTGGGAGTTATTTACTTTTATTTTCGTTGAAACAGGATATAGTTCTGAAACTTTGACAACCAAGGTCGTTCCTAAACGCATCAGGTGCCAAAAAAATACTGTCATGTATTCAGTTAATCTAAATTTTTAATTTTACACAAATATTTTATTATTCTTTTTTTTCTGTAACGGAAGGCGTCAGAACACCGCTAACAGTGTTGGTCGTTATTAGTTAGTTACAGAACGCAAGTTGTGCATGACTGCTAGGACGAATTTACACTGCTGACTTTAATTATACAAATTATGCATAATAAAAAAAATAATCATTGGGTACGTCCAGCTTCGGTTTTAGAATAAATTTATTGATCGACCGTCGTGTAAGAGAAGAGTTCATAGTACCGCTGGCGCTGTATACCCGGGGTATAATACCCCCTAATTACTACGCCTTCTAAAAAGAAATACAGCTATGCTTATGTTGACACTTTCCAACCGCGATGATGATGACGGAAAGCATCATGTTGCCATGATTTAAAGACCACCTCAATCTGCTGAAGAAAATAGTGGAAAGATCTTCCTTTCATGAAGCTACGAAATGTCGCTTGTGACATACTCAAAGGGAGTTAGAAGATAATACAATTGATCCTTGAACAAATGACATGGAGAAATTCAAGGCGTTTGTCGCAACGCAAACCGAGGGCCTTATGGAAAGACAGAGAAACACTGGAGAAACACAAAGCGGAAAAATAAGAACTGGTCGAGAAAACAGAAAGATCGAACGAGATCTTGACCCACCACCTCTGGCTCTCTTTACCAGCCAGTAACCTCTCAACCAGATGAAGCAGGTTCAAATCCTCTTCAAGGGATATTTTTATTTATTGTTATTTTCAGTTCACATCTTTAGTGTTTGAATGATTTGAAACAAAAATGTGCTGTGGACACAGTAAAAAGTTTCATGTGCTGTGTACACAATAAAAAGTTTCTCCGACTAAGGATTAAAGTTGATTGCAGTATTTGCTACTGGGATTAATCTTATCTCTACTGAGATAAGATAGCAACTGAGATTATGTTCTTGGTTAATCCGAATTAGACATAAGATTGCCTGTTTAGAGACAAGATTAATCCCAGTAGCAAATACTGCAAGATTTTTTTGACAGTGTATAGTGCTGACGCTCAGAGCAGTCTGAGATTTCACTCTGTCACTAAGTTAAAATTATGAACAAGTCGATCACCTTGTTCGTCAATGAGACTAACATTGCTAAACCGAGGCTCCGAACGTCGAAATCTGTCAAGGAAGAAGGAGAATAAGTACGTCAGAACAAGGCTCGTGTCTCTCAAATCCTAAAGGACCTGTCGCACCTATAATGCCAATGCAACGAGCCCCCAACGAGCCCTCTCTCTGCCAAATTGACTCTTTATGTTGTATTTAGTTTACAATAAACAGAACTTGAACTTGAACATTCATTAATTCTCAAACCCGGAGACCCAAATTTCATGTTACATTCTAAACCCGCTAACGACACCACACTAAGCTTTGCACTTACCACGACTCACGATTTTTCATTCGCATTATGTTCCCGATGAGTGTTCGCGTATCATGCTACTGGCGCGTAAAACCGGTTATCTTTTGTCGAGTTTTTGCTAGAAGTGAATGGGTCTAGGAAAAGGCTTAAAACAGCCAAAGCCGTTGATAATTTGATGAAAGCAGAGCCTAGTTTTACAGTATTCAAATGGTTTTGAATACTGAAATATAAACAGAAAATTGTGCGAGGTGTGCTTTAAAGAAAGTGAAGAAGGAAATCAGAACAGGGGTACTGCCCCCTTTTTGGGATCCCAAAACGTAAGTGGAGGGATACCTATGACATCGCAAAAGTTGTCCGTCCGTCTGTAAGCACTATAACTCTCGAAGGGAATGAGATATTATGATGAAACTTGGTGTGAGGATTGTTTGGGTCAAGGGTAAGGTCAAGTTCGTAGATGGGCTCTATAGCCCTACATTTAGGGGTGGGAGAGGGGGTTCAAATTAAGGGACAAACAAATATTTTTGAACAGCTAATGTGATAGTCGATTATGGGGTAAGAAGACATGCTGAGGCACGATGGAGCGCAATTTTCTCGCCGGACAACTAGTTCGTCCGGAATCCGGACAAAACCGGAAAGTTTGTTAAAAGTAAAAGTTTCATTTGAAGCTGATTAAATGTTTGATTTAGAGGTAAGAAGACATGCTGAACACGATGGTGAACACCATTTTCTCGCCGGACAAGTAGTACGTCCGGAATCCGGCAAAAACCGGAAAGTTGGTTAAAAGTAGAAGTTTAATTTGAAGTTGATCAAATGTTCGGTTTCAGGGTAAGAAGACATGCTGAACATGATGGTCAAAATAATTTTCTCGCTGGACAACTAGTTCGCCTGGAATCCGGCCAAAACCGGAAAATACGTTAAAAGCAAAAGTTTTACCTGAAGTCGATTAGATGACAGATTTGGGGGTAAGAAGAGACGCTGAGTCTATATATGACAATCATTTTTTACCCGGACATATAATTAGTCCGGAATCCGGTTGTAACCAGATTTTTGTTAAGTCAAAGTTTTATTTAAAGTTGATTAGATGATCTTTATAGGGATAAGGAGATACGCTGGATTTGTTTTTGAATTTTCTTTTCTTGCTGGACTAGTAGTTCGCTCGGAATTCGGGCGAAACCGGAAATTTGGCAGAAGTAAAGAAGGAAGTTTCGGTCAGTATCGTCAAAATAGATATGGCTTATAGAGGTATATCTGAACTTGGTTTTCTCTGATGATTGGCCTGGCGAAGACTGGATCGGGCGAAGACAAGACCCAATTGTCTGGATCGAATATCAGATTTTTGGGATCTCATCGACACCTTTGGTCTTGTTCACGATGACATCAAACGTCGAATGGTTATATGGATATACTGCGAAAGCAGGCGGAGGGGTCACCATCCTATCGCATGGTGGTCAGAGGATTATAGCTCGGAACCACGTGGATACACCGGAATAAGGAGTGTAACGAAAGTGAGGACAGAAAAAGAGAGGCGCTTACCGGTGTAATGGGGATCTAGGATCAGGAATGCACACTGGCCAGTAGATGGCTCGTACTCGACTCCAAGGACTGTGTGAGCAAGGACACCTCCACCTAAAATGGAAGCCTATCTTAAAGTAATATCGCTTTTTACAGCGCTTGGAACCTCTGACTGACTTGCAGCTTCGTTAGTCATTTGCACACGATTGATTTTATTACTATTATTATTACTGACTTACTGCACAACTGTACAGAAACATGGGGTAATTAAGTAAAGGAAAACAAAAGAAATAGGAAGAACATGAGTAGGGGAGCGGGGGAAGGTCTGGGGCACCGGGAGGTTTCTAAATATTGGACTGAATGAACACTATCTAGTAGCCAGTTTAGTCAGATAACATAAGTTGATGCAACGATGACTGCAAAAACGCCTTTTGACCGTGTTATCAGATACCACGATAACTGCAAAAACGACTTTAGACCGTGTTATCAAATACCATGGTTTCTGCAAAAACCGCAACAATTGAGTACAATTGTACAACTTTCATTTCAGAAATTTATCACAAGTAAGTTTTTCGCAGTCGTTTCCTGGATCTTGCGCTGAGTTTACACCCGAGGCAAATCCTTGTTTATCGAAAATAATTAAAAAATGAAGGGTCTTAACCGAATCCGTAAGCTATACATGGTCTATGGTACAATGTTTTAGCTCACTCAGTTTTGACGCTATGGTCTGAAGACTGAGTTTTGTGCCAGAGCTCCACCCGCTCCCCTGACAATATCAACAAGAGCTAGAGCTCATATGGCACTTGCAAGGATGGGTCAAAGGATGAAAGTAGGAATTTGCCAATTCGAGGGTTTGTTGTGATCATTTATAGGCAAAACACTTGAAATAAGAATGATCATGGGCCCTTGGAAGTCACGAGAATGTATAGTTTGGCAAAAAGTATTTTACTTTTTCACTTGGCTGTAATGATGCGCACTTTAAGGGCGCTAGAAATTCATCTGTAATAAAAACCCTTAAAGATAAAATGATGACAGGATCATCGAGATTCTGAAAGTGTATATTTTTGCTCAAAAGTGTTGTTTGTACTTTAAGGTAATCACTTGTAAGCAAAATCCTTGAGGCAAAAATGATCATGGGCCCTTGGGGATCATGAATATACATGGTTGTCAAAAAGTATTTTTTTTTAGTTTTCCATTAAGATGCGAACTTTCAGGGAGCTAAAAGTTAATTTCTACGCAAAACCCTTGATAATGGGCTCATGGAGATCATGAAAACGATATTTAGCTTAAAAGTATTTTTTGTACTTTGCGGTTAAGACGGAAGTCCGCTGCATGTTACAAGAATCTGGGCTTTTTCAAACACTTGTCGAAAGGCAGGGTTGGTCACCAAAAGTAACTTCGTACACCCTTGGAAGTAACCCAAAAGTATCTCAAAGTAACCCAATGAAAGGTAATGTAACCAAAAGTAACCCAATGTAACCCAATGCAATGTAACCCAAGGTAACCCAAATTAACCCTGAGTAACCCAAAGTATCCTGAAGTAACTCGTACACCCTAGTTCTTGGTGACCAACCCTGGGTCGAAAGCGTCGAAAACGTGTTCTGCCACTGCCAATTTGAAGTTGTAATTTGGACGGCGTCCATTGGAAAGGGCGTGGTCGATCTCCCGTTCCTGTTCTGTGAGAGGGACTGTGAGAAGGGCCGAAGTATAGCTCTAAGAAAACTCAGCTGACGTATCCATTTTGACTATCATTTTGTATGGTCTTTCGACTGCATTAAAAGAATTGATTGATTACCTATCATCACTGGCGATCCAACTTTTCGAAAATGCTCTGCCAACTTCGAAACGATGGAACTCATTTCCGGTCCAGAGCTGACGCTCAAAATGATGGAATCAACATCCAACAGACTCTTCAACACAAAGCTAACTTCAAGGGATCCAATCCACTGGCGTGAACCGACAAAGCTAGCACTCTTGTCGCCAATGTCATAGAGGCAAGTCTGGATCTCCTTGTGAGTGGGAATAGGACGGTCCGTGTACCCCTGGTGCCTGCAAAGAGAAAGTCCAAATCAAATAACTGAGGCGTCCACGACATATATTAAAACAATGGGTAAAAACCGAAAACCAGCTAAGATGTGATACCTCGGCCCCTTCTTCGATTGCATTGGGTTCACTGACTGCAAGTTCATACCTACCAGCCCAGCAACAGCCTGACGAGGGCCCTTGCCAAGAAGGGCCAAAATTTCACATCGTAGCTGACTTTCAGTTTTTATGGCACTTGCCCTTCGGCCAAGTGCCATATGGCGATCGCAATTTCTGTCCGTCCGTCGGTCTGTCTGTCGGTAGGTCGGTCCGGGTTTTGCTAGTTCGGGCACTTCCACATAAGCTAGGACGATAAAACTTGGCAGGCATATCTCCCCGATCCAAGCATCGTGGGGGGAGTGGAGGGAGAGGGAATCCAGAATTTTGAGAGTATTTTTAACTTTTGAACGGGTGATCGGATCCGGAAAAACCAGACCGGATCCGATGACTTCGGGGGGAATTAGAGGGAGGAACCGGAAATCTTGGGAAACGCTGAGAGTTGAGGGATCGGGATGAAACTTGGAACAAGCAGAAGTCCTAGATACATCATTGACATAACCGAACCGGATTCGGGCACTCTGGTGGAAGTTCGGGGGGGGGGGAGGGGTCCGGAATTCTTGTGATCCCGCGAGGTCGGTACTTCCTGATGTATTAGGACGATGAAATTTGGCCGGCATACCAGGGACTCGAACAAAACAACTTGAGAATAATCGTTTGCATGACCCGACCATCGTGGGGGGGGGGGGTGTAGAGATGGGGAATCCGGAATCTAGTGGCATTAATAACTTTTGAACGGACGATCGGATTTGAATGAAACTTGGCAAGTGGAAAGAGGTGTCTTGTCAGATGTTCCATGTCAAGTTCGGACCGGATCCGATACTTGTGGGGGGAGAGGGGTGAAGGGGTTCACCGGAATTCTCGTGAAACGCTTAGCGTCTAGGGATCGGGATGGGATTTGGTGGGAAGAACAAGCATAAGCCCTAGATATGTTCACACATCGTATCGGAGCTCTTTGAGGGGAGTTGGAGGGGGTGTCCCGAAATTCCGGCGATCGCGTGTTTGGATACTTCCAGATTTGCTAAGGACGATGAAACTTGGCAGGCATATTAGTGACCGCCCAAATAGACTTAAGGACCTGACACTACTCCCTAGGAAAACTTCGGTTCCTGGATCCGATCACTTTAAGGGGAGTTAAGGGAAGGGGAATCCGGTAATTACTGACTTCCATAGATTGCGAACGGGTGGTCCGATTCGAATGAAACTGTATGGGTGTTAAGAACTAATGACCTAGATATGCAAAAAATGTCTCCGAGCCATAGGCAGCAATCATGATAGGGGGAATTGGAGGGGGAGGGGTCCGGAAACTTTGTGACATGCATAAAAAACATACGAATGGGCCGAATGGGATGCGAGTTGGACAGTGCCGAGTTGTTTTTTATTTGGCGTCCGGAACGGATTCGGCCACAGCAGGAGGAGGATGAAGGGGAAACCGGAAATTTGCAGATATGATCCGATTCGACTCAAACTTTAAAGTTTAACTGAAAAGCCAACTTATTTATGTATCATTTAATTGAACACACTGCATTATTTGGTTTGTGCAAAGGGACTTCTTTTATTTTCATTATTTGCTCTAGAAGGACGTTCAGAATATTTACGGCCGTCCTCACAGCGCAAAATTCTACTATGACGCGGAAAGTTTGAATCTCAGTCGGAACGTTGCTTTTCAGTGGCCAGAGATCATCTTGCGGAAGGTAGCTCAATGCGTGAACACTTATTTTCCGTAAATCGTTTTCATCAAGCATAGCAATACAGTTACAAGCGATACAGATACCACAAATCCGACAGGGAAATTCCACTATTTGAAAACCGATCATTCGTGAATAGCGGAGCAACGAAGTAACGCATTTTCATGGGGTTTTCAAGACTCTTTAATTGAAGAAGTGAGGGGTAACTAGATTGTCCTACCTCAACTCTTTTCAGTTAAACTTTAAGGACGAGAAGAGGAGATGTCAGAGATGCCAAGTTTATGTGTCCTACGCCACAGTGGAGGGACTTGGAGGGGAAATCCCGGAATTTCGTTGCTCGCATACGGGTCAAACGAGTGGATTGATTTGAATGAAACTCGGAAAGTAGAGAGACCATATGCCCTAGCATGTCGAATTTTATGGTACGGGCCGGATCTGAGCACGATGGGGGGGGGGGGGGGGGGCAGGAGTTCCCGAAAAATCCTCAAACTCGATTGAAACAACTTGATAGCCGGTAAGAGAAGATGCTTTAGATGATCTGTTTTGTGTGTTGAGGGAAGGGGAGGGGTACTGGAAATAGTGCAGCACTCCTAGGGATCAATGTAGTGGGATGTAACATTTACCCTAGATGATCCAAGGCGATGCCGGAAACGCTCATATTCGAGTCAAACTAGATATCCTATTTCTATGTCCGATCCTGGGGGGGGGGGGGGGGGTCACGAGTGCATTTTGCGACGTTCTCATCTACTTTTTTACATCACCTACTCGTACAAGTGCCATATGAGCTCGTGGCTCTTGTTAGCCATTGTTATCTTTCCTAGTCATGGGCTCACGGAGTATTTACGCGTCCTCAATTTTAGTATTCGCAATCCCTGCTAATCCCAATAGATGGAACTGTACCGCATCGGGCATGTTTCGTTCCTGGAGCCATAAGGTCTTATCTGACATATTTTCCGAAATACATTTTACTGGATTTTATTTATATCCGAAAGAAAGACGCGTCTTTATGTCTAATTGTCGTATCTGTACGACGGATAGAAGCTGAGATACGAGTATGGCTACATCGTCGTATTTACCTTTGTAATGGTTCGAAATCGCTTTTTCTCGCTCTCCTAAAAAATCTGAATAAGTGTAGATACGATCTTTTGGCTGTCCATGGAAAGTTTGTTGGTGAACGATGAATGAATGAATTTATTCCCAATAAAGCCCAAGGGCCATGGCGGGAAACAAAACACAATAAAAAAAAACAAAATATCATACACTCCGAAAACAAACCAAAAATCAACTTCTATAAAAACAGTTCACGGTGGGTCATAGCTAGCTTCAGGAATCTAGCCAGCCTTTCGAGCTCACCAAAACACTTACTTCCCATACTTGAAACCAAATCCCTTTCCTCCCAAGCCTCCCGACCAAACACTTCCTTTCTTAATTCTTTCAACTCCTAACAATAACATATCAAATGTACCGCATCCTCTCCATCAATACCACACACTGGACAAAAATAAGGACCAGTACCTTTCCTATCTCTACCAATATATTTTCTCCGCATCCCCACCGGAAGAGCGTCCGCCCTAAGACTCACCATCCACCTCATCTCTGCCCCCCCCCCAATCCCAATATAAAATATAATTCTTCTCCCCATGTCTCTTTGGCCATACCATACAACTTCAAAATCCGTCGTTCTTCGGTTCGGGTCTAGGCGAGACGGGAAGTAAGAAATAATAAAGGTAGGCCTAAACTTCCGACATCGAGGTTGAAATCGGAAAATAACACCCGAGACGGCCACTGAAAATAACTTATCCGAGCCAAAGGCTAGGTAGGTTACGAAAAATATCTATCGAGCGAGGCGAGGTTGATATCATTAAATGACCATCGAAGTTGTTATCCCGATAGCAACCGAGATGGATGTATGTTAACTGTTATAACTTTTTCGAAGAGAACCATTAACAATAAAATATGCACGAAATCTCTCTCGTTTCTGATGGAACCTGTGACTTTTGGCGGGAAAGAACAGTGACGTTTTGGCACCTACGATACTAGGTCCTTTTCACCAACTACTAACGAGAAATCTCGCTTTATCATCTTCATAATTATACGCCTGAACTCTAATACTACATTTTTGTATTTACTGGTAAGGAATCGGTCGCAGAGTTCTTGCTCGCTCTGTCGAAAAACGAAAATTTATGACAAATCGCAGGATTCTGCGACCAGTGGCAACACCGGTTTATGGTTGATTAATTCTATCTCTCTAAGAGCCCGCCTTGATTAATTCTATCTATAGATCCAGGCGCTTGTTGGCATATGCTTCGCCACAAATAAAAAAGATGGTGTTGGATAAGGATTGTATTGTTATAAACTGAAATGCACGGGTCACAACAGTAGTCATTTTCACATTTCTATAGTAAGCTAGAGTTGCCATTTCACTGAACAAAAATTCCCTACAAAAGTAGCAAATAAGTGCTAGCAAAGAAGATTCAGTAGGCTACTATACCGAAACAAAAATTGGGTTCGAGAAAGTTATAATAGTAAACATACCTCCATCTCAGTTGATATCCCAATAACAAGCTCGAAGGCAAATATCAACCTCGCAGCGCTCGGCCGATATTTTTCAAGACCTGCCTCGCCTTTGGCTCGAACAGGTTATTTTCAAGGGCAGTCTCATTGTTATTATCCGATACCAACCTCGATGTCGGAATTTCACCTTTAAGAACTAACCGTGGGTCATGGGATAATATACATTACGTACCTGTTCGAGAAAAGTTATAAAAAACGATGCGAGAGGAAAACTCTACTAACGTACCTGTACCATGAGCATATCGTTTGCAGGGATCTATAGGCGCAGCCCCATCCGTTGTCCTCGAACTTGTCTTGCATGTAGTGATGATACGCGTAAGTCCCTTGAACAGCAGACACTTCGCCGAAAACTGTAAGAAAGTTGGTACGCCATGACAACCTAATCTTATACCACTGTTATGTTGCCATGCAAGTGACTTTGGATTTCTTCGGAAGGATTTTCTAAGGCGGGTCATCTGGTAAGAAAAAGTTGCTAAGGCATGACAACCTGATCTTATACCACTGTTACCTTGCCATGCAAGTGGTCTTGGGTTTCTCCGGAGGGATGAAATTTCTGACGCGGGTCCAGCGGGTTTGAGGCCAGTCCTGACAGTGGGGCAGTCAGGACGGTGAGGCCAGTGTCCTGAAGGTGACGGGGCACTGGGCAATGGGAAATTCATGCTTCAGGCAAGCAGAAGCTTAGGGGCGCGCGACCCCCTTGAGTGGGGAGTGCGGTTTCCAACTGTCTTCCTTCCTTTGCTGTTGTTTGTCCCATCCAGTCCTATTTCACACATTAGGGAACGTAAAGTGTGTTCCACCCTACTCACCGCAGTTACTACGCATGACGTCACGGTACCGCGGTACCCCACCGCGGCCGAATCTGGTTCGGACAAGTAAATGGACCACCTTAACCATCTTCTCTAACCGCCGCTTAAGTTTCTCTCTAACCTGAGCATTTTTCAGGAAATTCCGGTACTTCCTCCCCCCCCCCCCCCATCGATCACGTATTCGGTCTGGTAAAATATTACATCCAAGGGATATGATGTCTCTACTTTCCAATATTTATTTAAAGTGCCCCACTCATTTGACACCTACGCGAGCCACAAAATTTCCGGGACTCCCCCTCCAACTCCCCCCACTGTAGCCGAATATGACTCGGACACATAAACTTCGCATCTCTGACATCTCCTCTTCTCATCCATCAAGTTTGAGTCGAATCGGAGCAAATCTGCGAATTTCCGGTTCCCGCTTCATCCTCCTCCTACCGTGTCCGGATCTGGTCCGGATGCCCAATAACAAATCTAAGCCATCCGGCAAATTCGTTTGGTTTTCTGCATGTCATAAAGTTTCCGCTCCTCCCCCCCCCTCCAACTCCCCCAACCATGGCCACATGTGGCTCGGACCCATGTTTTAAACATCTAGGTCATCAGTTCTTATGACCCATAAGATTTCACTCGAATCGGACCATCTGTTCGTAACCTACGGAAATCAGCAATCTCCGGATAACCCTTTCCCTTAACTCCCCGAAAATGGTCGGATCTAGGGCATTGTGTCGGGCCGTTAAGTCTACTTAGTTGGGTCGTCAATAATATGCCTGCCAAGTTTCATCGTCCTTAGCACATCTGAAAGTATCCTAACTCGCGATCACTCAAATTCCGGGAAACCCCCTCCAACTCCCCCCAAAGAGCCCCGATATGATCTGGTTCTGCCAAGAACGTATCTAGGGCTTATGCTTGTTCTTCCCACCAAATTCCATTCCGATCCCGCCACTCTAACCGTTTCAGGAGATTTCCGATGCCCCCTCCAACTCCCCCACAAGTATCAGATTCGGTCCCGACTTGACATGGAGCATCTGTGACGACAGCTGTTTCCACTTGCCAAAACAGGGACTCCCTATCGCTATGGGAGTCCCCGGGGAACGGCGAGAACACCCCTTAAGACACCCAAAGTTTCCGAGGGTGGAAATACAAATTAAGAATCCTTGCAGCCCCAAGTCAACACCACCTCTGCAATGACATCACCTATGTGGCGTTATACCTTGGAATCGAAATCCTAGCCTTGGGCAAACGAAATTTCTCCGCTGTGTTCCAGCCTGGTAAAACTGGACGATTCTGGGATAGCTGTTGACTAGTAACGTATAGGCTAGTGCGGAAGAAGATCCGAATTAGCCGACCCGACCGAGACCCGAATATTTTTAATAACAATATAATGCCAAAAAAGCAATTGGCCTCTACAGAGCTCGTCTAAACCCCTTTTCATCATAATATTTTTCAGAGATAACATTTTTCATTTTTTTAAATGTATATTTGGAGTATTTTTAGTGTATTTTTGGATTCGTGAGCATGCCATTCCGGCCATTTTTCCCGCCTTTTCCGTCGACTGTGCTATTGCCCCGAGCCACCGAATGAATGAAACGATTGTATATTTAGTAAAGAATAGTCCTGTATTAGTGTAATTTTGATATGTGATGTATAATATCACGAATTACATAAATTGATTGATTGATTGATTGAAAGCGCTGATGAACTACTTCAGATGGAAGGGCGTTCCAACGGTCCACCGTTCTGTTTTGGAAAGACCATCTACCAATTTTCTGTTCGTGCTGCTGTAAATAATCTGCGATACGTTTGTAACCGTCAACAGATCTAAAAACTTACTTAGGTTTTGGGCACCGAACTCGTGGACGTTTAGCAGATACTGGGGCCGGGCCTTCGGGTCCGTGAATCGATGCTGACATGACAACCGAAACACTGGTTCACTCAACGGCAATCCAAAAGCTAGGTGGAGCTCCTTCCGAAGTGCATCTGAAAGACGAACAGAAGTCAATAATATCAATCGAACCGCAGGTGCCGTGTTGACAGCGCCCAGACCGTCCATTCCAAATAGTCGATACATCCTCTAACAAGACCAAAGGTTTCGATGGGATCCCAAAAATCTAATATTTGATCCAGACAATTGGGTCTTGTCTTCGCTAGATCCAGTCTTCGCCAGGCTAATCATCAGAGAAAACCAAGTTCAGATATACCTCTATAAGCCATATCTATTTTGACGATACTGACCGAAACTTCCTGCTTTACTTCTGCCAAATTTCCGGTTTCGCCCGAATTCCGAGCGAACTACTAGTCCAGCAAAAAAAGAAAAAGAAAATTCAGAAACGAATCCAGCGGATCTCTTTATCCCTATGAAGAACATCTAATAAACTTTAAATAAAACTTTGACTTAAAAAAAATTCCGGTTAAAACCGGATTCCGGACTAATTATATGTCCGGGTAAAGAATGAGTGTCATGTAAGACTCAGCGTCTCTTCTTACCCCTATATCTGTCATCTAATCAACTTCAGATAAAACTTTCGGTTTTAACAAACTTTCCGGTTTTGGCCAGACTCCTGGCGAACTAGTTGTCGGGTGAGAAAATGGTTTTCACCATCGTGTTCAGCATGTTTTCTTATCCTTAAATCGAACATTTAATAAACTTCAAATGAAACTTTTACTTTTAACCAACTTTCCGGTTTTCGCCGGATTCCGGACGAACTACTTGTCCGGCAAGAAAATGGTTTTCACCATCGTACTCAGCGTGTCTTCTTACCCCATAATCGACTATCAAATTAGCTGTTTAAAAATATTTTGTTTGTCCCTTAATCTGAAACCCCTCCCCCACCCTCAAATATAGGGCTACAAAGCCCATCTTCGAACTTGACCTGTACTTTGACCCAAAGGATCATCCCCACCAAGTTTCATCAAAATATCTCAATCCCCTCGAGTTATCGTGCGGACAGACGGACAACTTTTACGATGTCATAGGTATCCCTCCACTTACGTTTTGGGATCCCAAAAATGCACATGACGGTATTCATGAAGAACTACGAGCTCATATGGCACTTTTTACCGGAAGAAGACTTTCCACATCACAAATTTCTCCACCTCCCTCCAACTCCCCCCACCGTCGTCGGATGGGATTCAGGCACATATGAATGCTACATCTAGGGCGAAATTTGTTGCCACTCATCAAGTTTCGTGCGACTCTTGAACATTTCCGAGAAATTTCCGATACTCCCTCTAACTCCCCCTACAAATCAGTCCGGGACCCCAAAACGGCCCATTTAGGGCAGACCACCTTTGTACCGTTCTAAACTCAACAGAACCGCTCTACTTGAATGGCGCTGCGCCGTTGAGGCCTTGCATGTTCATGCGCACCTAATTTAATTAGCGTAATATATTTTATTTTATAATTGTCATGACTAGCGTCTTGAGCACTTTTACGGAAGAAAGCTAAGAAGTTGATTCTATTAACGATACTATTACCCCCCCCCCCCCCCAACTCCTCTGTCGGGACCGGATGCGTTCTGGCAGATCAACGGCTTAGAGAGAGAGAGAGAGAGAGAGGAGAGAGAGAGAGAGAGAGAGAGAGAGAGAGAGAGAGAGAGAGAGAGAGAGAGAGAGAGAGAGACAGAGAGAGAGACAGAGAGACAGAGACGTATGAACTGGAGAGAGAGAGAGAGAGAGAGAGAGAGAGAGAGAGAGAGAGAGAGAGAGAGAGAGAGAGAGAGAGAGAGCGAGAGAGAGAGAGAGAGAGAGAGAGAGAGAGAGAGAGAGAGAGAGAGAGAGAGAGAGAGAGAGAGAGAGACAGAGAGAGAGACAGAGAGACAGGACAGAGAGACAGACAGAGAGAGAGACAGAGACAGAGACGTATGAACTGCCCCCCCCCCCCCGAAAGCTTTCACCTGTCCTAAAGAGGCGACCACACATGAACGGGTCGTAAACAACTGCAACACATCACACAAAAAGGAAGAAACAAAAGAACGGAGAACACAGAAAAACACCACACAAAATCATCGATCCGGGTCCACCCAAACAAAATTTAGAAATCGTATTTCTGGAAGAGTATCGGTTTTGCCATATCTTAAAGGGACCCAACTCCTCCTCATCCTGGATTCCAACCCCGAATACCGCGGTGCAAGATCGAGAACCCAGAACGTGTAGAACTCAATCGATGTACGACAAGATTTCCAGTAGATCTCGTATGATGGTGATGGGTAGATGATGGGCATACTATCTTATACTGAACTTAAATGTTGTATTGTTTTTGTTCATGGCCCAAGGACTTCATTAAACGTCTATATCTTATCACCCATCAACTTTCACGCAAATCTGAGTATTTTTGGGAGTTGTGCCTTGTAGTACTATTCCAAATTTGTAACAAAGTTGTCTCTCAATGGGTAGTTTCGTTTCTTGTGCTAGGTTAACAACCTTATTTCAGCATCACATGAATGAAGCTGATTCACTGGTCTTTCAATCAAAAGGACTCTGGTTCAAACCTTGCCCAGGAAGCAATTACATCTTAAGGCGTAATCTCGCCGTTCCCCGAAGACTCCTCTTGAGGAGTCCCCACGTTTTTATGGCACTTGCAGCCTCTGGCTCAAGTGCCATATACCGATCACAATTCCGTCTGTCGGTCTGTCGGTCTGTCGGTCGGTCCGAGTTTTTTTGTCCCACATATCCGAGTTAGGGTACTTCCAGATGTGCTAGGACAATGAAACTTGGCAGGCATATCAGGGACCCGACCAAACTAACCTGGAAATAATCAGTTTCCCGATCCGACCATATGGGGGGGAGTGCGGGGCGCTGGAAACTTGCAAATTTAGGGCATTTTGTCACTTTTTTTCTGAGTTAGGGTACTTCTAGATGAGCTAGGACAATGAAACTTGGCAGGAATATCAGGGACCCGACGAAACGAACCTGGAAATAGAACCTGGAAATAATCAGTTTCCCGATCCGACCATATGCGGGGGAGTGGGGGCGCTCGAAACTTGAAAATTTAGGGCATTTTGTCACACTTTTTCGAGTTAGGGTACTTCCAGATGAGCTAGGACAATGAAACTTGGCAGGAATATCAGGGACCTGACCAAAGTAACCTGGAAATAATAAGTTTCCCGATCCGACCATATGCGGGGGAGTTGGGGCGCTGGAAACTTGAAAATTTAGGGCATTTTGTCACACTTTTTCGAGTGAGGGTACTTCCAGATGAGCTAGGACAATGAAACTTGGCAGGAATATCACGGACCCGACCAAACTAACCTGGAAATAATCAGTTTCCCGATCCGACCATATGGGGGGGAGTGCGGGGCGCTGGAAACTTGAAAATTTAGGGCATTTTGTCACACTTTTTCGAGTTAGGGTACTTCCAGTTGTGCTAGGACCATGAAACTTGGCAGGCATATCAGAGACCCGACCAAACAAAATTAGGATAATCAGTTTTCTGATCCGACCATTTTTTTGGGGGGGGGGGTGGAGGGCAGGGGAATCCGGGAAACTGAGAAGTGTGTAACTTTCGAACGGATGATCGGATTGTAATGAAACTTCATAACTGAAGAGAATATATATCTGTAATGTCCCGTTTAAAGTCTTGACCGGATTCGGTAGGCAGGGGGGAGTTGGGGGGGGGGGAGACCGGAAATTTCAAGAAACGGTTAGAATGGAGGGATCGGAGTGAAACTTGCTGGGAAGAACAAGCATCTGCTCTAGATAAGTCCTTTAGACCATTGTACTGGATCCGGACACTTATGGGGGGGGGGGGGGCCGGAATTCCGGTGATGGTGTTTTTTTGGATTTTCACGATGAAACTTGGCAGGCATATCAGGGACCCAATCAAACTGACTTCAAAATAAAAATATTGTTGATCAGATAATGGTGGGGGAGTGGAGGGAGGGGAATCCGCAGGGGAATCCGGGAAATTGAGAAGTGTGTAACTTTCGAACGGATGATCGGATTGTAATGAAACTTCATAACTGAACAGAATATATATCTGTAATGTCCCGTTTAAAGTCTTGACCGGATTCGGTAGCCAGGGGGGAGTTGGGGGGGGGGGGGGAGACCGGAAATTTCAAGAAACGGTTAGAATGGAGGGATCGGAGTGAAACTTGCTGGGAAGAACAAGCATCTGCTCTAGATAAGTCCTTTAGGCCATTGTACTTGATCCGGACACTTATGGGGGGGGGGGGTCCCGGAATTCCGGTGATGGTGGTTTTGGGGACTTTCACGATGAAACTTGGCAGGCATATCAGGGACCCAATCAAACTGACTTCAAAATAAAAAAATTGTCGATCAGATAATGGTGGGGGGAGTGGAGGGAGGGGAATCCGAAATTTTCAGTCATGCGTAATTTTAGAATGGTTGATCGGATTCGAGTGAAATTTAAGAATTCAACAGAGGACATTTCTCCGATGATTTTTTTCATATCCGGACCGGATCCGGCAACTATTGGGGGGGGGGGGGGAAATACGTGCCCCGTTTAGAATGGAGGGATCGGGATGGAACTTTGTGGGAAGAACAAACAGATGCTCTAGGTAAGTCATTTGCTGAATCGGATTGGCTACGTGCACCGCGGGGGAGCTGGGTGGGGTGGGGGGGGGGGTGGACCGGAAATCTCGAGAAACGGTTAGAATGATGGTATCGGAGTGAAACTTGCTGGGAAGAACAAACATCTGGTCCATATAAATCTTTTATTTACATAATTTGACTGGATCCGGACACTTGAGGGGGGGGGGGAGGAGGGGTATCCCGGAATTCCGTTTTTGGGGGATTTTCAGGACGAAATTTGGAAGGCATATCAGGGACCCGGTCAAACTGACTTGGAATAAATAAAAAAATCCTCGATATGATAATCTTGGGGGGGGGAGTTGAGGGAGGGGAATCCGGAATATTGAGTCATGCGTAACTTTGGAACGGGTGATCGGATTCGAGTGAAATTTAATAATTAAACAGAGGACATTTTTCTCTTGTGACCTTTTTCATTTCCGGACCGAATCCGGCAATTATCGGGGGGAGGGCGGAAAATACTTGACCCGCTTAGACTGGTGTGATCTGGATCGAACTTCGTGGGAATGACAAACAGATGCTCTGGATTAATCATTTACAGAACAGGATTGGCTCCGGTTATTGTGGGTGGAGTTGGAGGAGGGGGAGGGGGGTCTGGGATTCCGGTGATCGCGCGTTAAGGTACTTCCAGATGTGCTAGGACGATGAAACTTCGCTGGAATATTGGAGACTCAACAACATTTGCTTAGAAATTGCTACTTCCCAAATCCGATTATTCCTTAAAGTACCAATCTTGACCGCAAAGTAAAAAAAATACTTTTAAGCAATATATGCATTTTCGTGATGCCCATCAGCCCATTAGCAGTTTTGCCTCAAGGGTTTTGCTTACAAATGAAGTTCCAGCTCCCTTATAGCGCGCATCTCAACCGCAAAGTCGAAACTTACTCTTGATCAATCAAATCATCTTGACACATGCAAGTGCCATATGAGCTTACAGCTCTTGTTATTTATCCCAGGGACCCACTCCCCGTATTCTCACGAGTCCGCAAGGTTATCATCAAGAAAGGACTCCCTTTCAGATTCGGCGGGGAATCAATTTTGGGAGTTGCTGGTGTTGACGGTTTTTGAGAAATAGCTGATTATAGATGATAATAAGAATTTCTGAGATCAATAATGAGTTTAGTTATGGGACATAACTGATTTTGTAAAAAAAGGAATCTATTTCATAGTAATTTGTTATTTGTAAATAACAGAATTGTAAATTAAGTAAAAACAATCAAATAAAAAAAAAGTTAAAATCAAGTGGGTCTTAACCTTTACAGATTAATTCCGTCGCCTGAATGTTTTTTGTTTTTTTTTCGAACAAAGTCCATTTGACGGCATTCCCCGTGTTCTCGCGCTGCTTTCCGTCCGCAGAGTATGCGTGGAGTGACTCCATTTATTCTCGCCGTTCCCCTCGATTCCCCGAGGAGTCCTCGGGGAGCGGCGAGAATACGCCTTTAGTGTTCGGAACTTTTAACGTCCACTCGGCAAAGCAGACGTCATTATATTAATGTTGCTGCCGAACAATTTCTCAGTTTTTCAGTGCTTTGATAAAGAGCTTGGAATCCCAAAGAAAGAAACATCAGAGCCTCGTTTTTGTTGCATGCTGCAGGTCCACTTCTCGGCCGATTCCAGACTGATTCTTTCTACATCCATTTTTGCACTGCGGCGCTTCCGAGGAAGACGGCAGCGCTTCTCGGGAATCACGGACTTGCTCACCGACCAAGTCCGTGCTTCCCTGCAAGATGCTGCAGCGCTGCCGCTTCAACCAAGAAGAAAGTGAATCCAAAAACGCATATTGTGCAAAAGAAAGAAGTGCTGCAGCAGCGATGCGGCAGCGCTATTGCAACAAAAACGAGGCTCAGGACTGCTGGCAGGTGCATTGCAACAGCCGTTGTTTTCACACATTATAAAGCTTAAAGCTAGGATAGCATGGCATGCAGCTTCAACACCGCAAGAGCTATCGTCAGTGCAATAATGAAAGCAAATACTTGTGCCGCTATGTGTTAATCTGTGAGTTAATTAATTAGCTCGTTATTAGTTGCGTTTTTGCAGATACCATGGTATCTGTTACCACGGTAACTGGATCAGCAATTATGGTGGGTTTACACACTGCGTAAAATCCGAGCGTATGTTGAAATCCGAGCGTATTTTACGCACGTATTTGACGTTGAAAAGATTTCTAGCAATACGGACGTATTTAGATACAAAACGGACCGATTTCTCAAATACGTCCGTACTGCTAGAGATCTTTTCAAGCTCAAATACGTGCGTAAAATACGCTCGGATTTCACGCAGTGTGTAAATGCACCATTAGTCGTTTTTGGCAGTTACCGTTGTATCTGATAATACGGTTGCTCTGCAAAAACGACAATTGCCGAAATCGCGCTTTTCGAAGTCATCCCTAAAGAAAAACTGATATACAGTTACATCACTAAGTTCCAAACTTCTTTCTCACCAGTTTTACAGATACCATATTTATCAGATACCACGATAACTGCAAAAACGCCTTTTGACCGTGGTAACAGATACCATGGTATCTGCAAAAATGCACCTATTGTCTGAATAGACATTACTTAGAAAGAAACGTAGAAAACTCACCCCTTCCTGCCTCTGCTTCCCCTTCACAAGCCACAAGACTAACAAGATGTTTCAAAGCTCTTGGCTTGAAATGAAATCTCTTAGGCAAAGCCTTAACAGACCCATCTCTATTCAACTTCTCCAAGATGTATCTCTTAGTCTGGTTTAGCTGTTTGACTACTGCTTCACTAAGAGTGTAGAAGAGTTCGGACACTGGATTCTTCGGGTGGGTCAGAAGCAAGCAATCGAGGTTTAACATCCCTCCAGTGACGTTGGCGCTTCCTAGAAGCAAAAAGAGAAATAATTGTGGCAAATATTTTGTCGAAAGTTGGCTAATTTGGGTCAATAAACGATATGTATAGCCTACATATCCTTCGGCTCGGATAGGTTATTTTTGGCGTCTCGATGTTATTTTTTCGATATCAACCTCGACGTCGGAAGTTCACCTTTAATATAGAGATAGATAGATAGATATTTATGAACGCTGATAGCCCTAATGGGCCATGGCTAATTCAAAGATACAAACAGATGACAAAACAAAAAATCAAAATAAAACCGATAAATAACTAATGGATTTCCAAAAGTATCACCTAACAAGCAACCCTTTCTTCCTAACTCACCTTATCATAAACCCAAGAGCTAAGAGCTCATATGGCACTCGTTGCCATCTATGAAAACGTAGATGAAATCGTCGCAAAATACCTGTTTCAACCCCCCCTAGGATCGGACTTTCTCATCTACTTTCTTATATCATCTACTCGTCAGAAGTGCCATATGAGCTAGATCTTGTTTTAATTATTATCGGTTAGTTCCCTGCCCTAGTCAAGCACTTCTTTTGTTCCTTCCTGGCAGGAATGATATGCTGGTTGTGTATTTTCTGTCTTCAAATATAGTCCAGTGAAAATGAAACTAAAACATGTTTTACACATCTAGGTCATCAGTTATTATCACCCATAAGGTTTCACTCGAATCGGATCTATTATTAACTACGGAAGTCAGTAACTTCCGGATTCCCCTTCCCTTAACTCCCCGAAAAATGATCGTATCCAGCAGAGCTGCTGCGAGTCCGGCAAATCAGAGTCCTTGAAAAAGGCGTCTCGAGACAACGAGTCCTGATTCCGAGTATACAGCTCTGGCGGATGGACAGCTCCGTCAAAGACGAGTCCGAGTCCTCGGAAAACGCGTCTCGAGACGAGTCCAGAGTCCGAGTCCACCAGCTCTGGGATCCAGGAACGGAAATCTTGCTAGGGCATTGTGTCGCTTCCTTAAGTTTATTTGGTCGGGTCACTAATACGCGATAGGCACCATTGAGGCTCCAACAAGGGACCCGTCACTTCTGAGTTCGGCGTGGGCCAGGAAGGGCCCTCCTGTGGATCAGTATAATTGAAGAATATTTCAGTAAACACTTACGACTCTTGTAGTAAATCGAGGGGGAGTAGGTCATGGTGCGTGAAGTGCAAACCGGCCCTGAGCTCAACCAGAGAAGGTCGAAGTTCGCAAAAATCTACAAGAAAAGACCACATGAGAAGGACAAAATTCAATATGATTCAAGCTTTTTCTGTTGATTAATTCGAATATTCCATTAAAGTCACCTCTTAAAATCTATAGACGATGAAGGGAAGAAACAACTTATCCAGTCTCTACGGGTAGGGTAGATCGCGCCGATTTGCTAGGAACTTGATAGATGCCCTTTGAATTCTCAGTATCACAATGTAGTAAAGCCTCACTATCGTGCGGCCATATCCAAAGATTTGGCGAACCAGTGACTTACGTGTAGTGGGAACAAGCCTTCCTGCTTGAATGCGAATGCTCTCCTCACAGAATCCTCTTCCCAAGATTCTATTATACTTTTTCAAGGTAAGGTCGTAGTGTTGAGAAAAACGCAGGTAAATTCGATAAAGAGCAGCACTAGATACTGCTTCCCAGAACATTTCTTTATAATCCTTTCTCCAGCTTCAGAATACACTACTTTAACCGTATTTTCATCCTTCAGATTTCGTCAGTTCAGTGAGAAAACCCAGGTAGCTTACAAAACGATCTTCACAACGTATAGCTACGAAAATACGGTCTTGAAAAGTGTCGACCCCAACAGACGCATACATAATCAACATAAATCATTAGACAAAACAACAAATAAATCGGATATTTCATTAAAAGTTGCGATTGTTCTGGGTTACTATTAACATGGGTTCAATTAAGTTGACTGACCACTTCCAGCAAATAAATCATTTTTTTAAAGTACACTAGACGGATCTAGCTGTCTAGATCCATGCTGTCATATTACCACACCCCGGAACATAATATTACATCAGATATCAGCCGATTCATAGGCAATTTACTTTCTCCAGTCTTCGATTACGGTGATTTTTGCTGCCTGGCATCCTCCAATTTACTGGCTAATTGGAGCTAATTAGCTAATTAGTTATTATTATACACACTAGATTATCTGTATTACTGACAAATAATTATGCTGATGGTATTAACTGACAATTCCATGTAAAGTCTAGACAAAACTGCACGTAAGCCTGTTATATTTGTACATTTTTGGCACTACAATCACTTCACATCCAGAAATCAAAATTGCTTCTTTGGTACTACTGACAACAGAAGTTTCGTCAGATAGCATTTTATCAAACTGCCATCTAAAGAGACGTTTTTTGGCGGCCCTTTTTATCAGCTCAGCTTTCTAAAATGGTTAATTTGCGCGTATTGCAATAACTGACCAAGAGCTTTTGAATTTTTCGCACCTTGCAAGTACAAACTCCGAAACCGTGAATCGAGTGCTAGGTATTGATTCGAATCCACCATTTCTTTCTCAGGATTCAAATCCGACCTTAAAATTAACAAATCATACCTATGGATGGTAGTTTAATAATCAAAGGTGACAAAAAAGAAGTTGACGTCTAAGGCAAACGAGATACTGGCTTGCCAATGAACAATCTCTCTTTAGGACTGGAGAGCTTCCACTATACTGAGGATCGGATTGCCCAAGCACTCTGTCAAAACTGGGAAACCGGAAACTGGAAGTAAGCATATAAATACGAGCGGATTCGTGATATAGAGGGTCTGGAATTAACTCCGGCAAAAAAAAACGAATCCAGGAAGCGAATCCGCATCTGGTTTCGCCCATTTCTAGGTAACGTGTTTTTAAATTCTTCTTTTATCAGTTTTCTCCTTACTCCATCCTCCTCATTTGAGGCTACCAGTGGGGATATTGAGAGTTTAGAACCCGAATCCGACCAAAGAATCTTGGATTTGTAAATCAACCATCTCGATGTGTAACGTTTTTTTTATATTTACTCTTTACTGAATGTTCTCCTTCTTCCATCCTCCTCATCAGAGGCTACCAGGGGGATACTGAGGGTTTGGAACCCGAATCCGGCTAAAAAACGAATCCTGGATTTGAATCCGGATTTAGATTTGCCAATCTCTATGTAACATGTTCTTATCTTTCCTCTTTACTGAATTTTCTCCTTCTTCCATCCTTCTCGTCTGAGGGCCCTCAATAGGGATATTAAGGGTTTGGAATCCTGGGCAAGGCACAATTTTACTGACAAATCCGAATCCGGTGAAAAACGAATCCCAGATTCGAATCCGGATTTGGGTTCGTCCGTCTTTATGTAACATATTTTTATCTTACCTCTTTACTGAATTTTCTCCTTCCTCCATCCTCCTCGTCTGAGGCCACCAGCTTTCCCATCTCATCAACCAGAATATCATCGCTAGCACCAAGAACACTCTTTGTCTCACTATTGATAACAATCAATGGGGAGTCCCTCATTTTAAAGGCAGCAAAGGTCGACTCCACCTTCTGTACCAAGTAAGTGAATGCTTTGTCGATATCATTAGAGTCGAGGGCAAAATGAGCTCCGACTTTTCCCTGGACTCGGATTAGCTTTAACTTGGTAGTGGAGACGGTAATCTCAACTTCTTCAAGATTATCATCACTGTGAACAAAGCAGGTCAGATTGCCTTCTTGTTTGATGAGAATGATGACATTTGTTGAAATGTCAATCTGGGAATGTTTCTGAAAGATTAACAGGATTAACACAAGGCGTTTTTCCACAATAAGTGTCAGTTCACGCAAACGTCAGTTCGCACGAACAACCGGTCACTACGCCCAAATTGTCCGACAGTTCATCTACACGTCGGCTGACCCACGAAAATCCGTCAGTTCGCCCACACGTCACTTCTCCGACATGTCAGTCGGCCCGACAAACAATCTGTGGGCTTGGTGACGGTTTTTGTAGGCGAACTGATGTTTATGTTAACTGACGTGTTGACGAACTGACGTGTGGATGAACTGAAGTGTGGATGAACCGACGGGTATCTAAAGTGGGCGAACTGACGGTGGTTCAAATGACGGCGAACTGACTTGTGGATGAACTGACGTGTTGACGAACTGACATGTGGTCAAACTGTCAGACTATAGGACTCGGTGAACTGACGCGTGGAGGAACTGACGTGCGGACGAACAGATGGTGGGACAAATGACAAGCGGGTCAACTGAAGTGTGGACGAATTGACGGGTGGTTTCAAGTGACGTGTGGGCGAACTCACAGATTTTCGTAAATCAACTGACGCGTAAGGCGAACTGCCGGAAAAATTTGGGCGTAGTGACGGATTTTTCAGGCGAACTGACGTCTGTGTGAACTGACGCGTGGTCGAACTGACGGGACCCCACAGAAATGTCTATGAAGTGAGCTAACCTCTACCAGGAAACACAGCTTTCTTAAAAACAAACAAGCTAAAAAATAGAAATGTCTCAGCTAGGTAAGAGTGGAAGGCTTTCCCGTTCTAAGGCAGGAGCCTGAAGAAGTACGAGGTAATTAGACATCCCCTAGGAGAGAGGCTCTAAATGTGAGCGTGTATTGTTTACTGGACCCTTAATAGAAGCTAATTATGTAGGACGGAAGAAGTAGGAACCTGCAATAGCTCATCAACATCAATTTCATCAGGTGTTGCAACACCGAGATAGAATCCAACTGGTTGGAAACCAGCAGGTAGACTGTCTTCTGGTGAAACATTCTCACACAAGATTGAACTGGTAGACAAGCTCCCAACAATCTGAGTTTCATCTTCACTGCAGCAGGCATACACGACGTGCGGCTGCTCAAGAGTCAAGATCCTCTAAAAAAAAAAAGAATAATAAGACAGATCTCCAAAGAAGCAGTCAGGCAATTATGATACAAGTTTTGATAGTCAACTCGGTACCTCACAAACTTCAATTCTTTGCCACGAGATTTACACCGAACGTCACCGCGACCAATGTTACTGACTACCTTCGTTCAAAAAGTATACATGCAGAAATAACGCAGCTAAAGACGAAACATGCTGTGTACGCCTCCTTCAAAGTTGTGGCAGACGTTACCACAAAGGAGTTAATCGAAAACCCCGATGTATGGCCGGCCAACATTCTTGTCAGACGTTTCTGGTCTAATCGCAAGCGCCGGCTGTAAACTCTCTGTAACTGTAACTGTGGGTGTCTGTAATTCTCTCCAACCAATGATGACCCTACGAATAACTACTTACAATTGCAAGAACATTAAGACACCTGCAACAGCACCTGCCGTAAGAAGTTTGTGTGATGATTCTGATATTATACTTCTCCAAGAAACATGGCTGTCAAAATCAGACCTAGTTTTTCTGTCGTCATTGCATAGTGAGTTTTATGCCGTCGGCACTTATGCTTTCGATACGTCTGACTCGATCCTTGTGGGGTGCCCTCACGGCGGAACTGCTATTTTATGGAGAAAGAAGTTTGGTGTTAACTGCAAGATAGTTGACTTTGATGATAGCCGAATTCAAGCACTTGCATTTGATGCCGGGGAACACAATTACCTCATAATTAACATTTACATGCCAGTGTGCAACGCTGATAATTTTGAGGAGTTCTCTGCCTATCTGGGACTGGTATGGGAATATTGTGAAACTTTCGAGAGCAGCTACGTTCTCGCCCTTGGTGATTTCAATGTTTCTCAGACAAACAATTTTGGAAGTGAGCTGCGGGACTTTTGTCGTGATTCTGGTCTAAAACTGTATGACATGGATTTGCTACCGAGTGACAGCTACACATACTTTAATTCAGTCCAGAGTACGTTGTGGGTGGATCACTGTCTAATGACTTCAGCTGTGGCTGAAATGACTCGTAGCATTCATGTTCGCTATGACGTGCTAGCTTCTGACCACCATCCCGTTGAGCTCGTCCTAAACGTAACGGGTCTAGGCAAGAACCCCCCCCGGTACCCCCCCCCCCCCCCCCCCGATGACAACCCCCCCCCCCAACCAAAACCCCGCGGGTACCAAAACCCCCCCGGCGAAAACCCCCCGAATCCTTTACATTTAAACTTTTAAATTGACTTCCCGTGATCTTAGTCTATCAAGGGGACTTCTGGTACAACAAGAACAAGACCAAAGGTTTCGATGGGATCCTAAAATATTTCATTTGCCCCTTAACTTAAACCCCCTCCCCCACCCCTACATATAGGGCTACAGAGCTACGAGCTCGACCTTACTCTTGACCCAAGGAATCCTCACACCAAGTTTCATCAAAATATCTCATTCCTTTCGAGAGTTACAGAGCGCACAGACGGACAACTTTTGCGATGTCATAGGTATCCCGCCACTTACGTTTTGGGATCCCGAAAAACTAACGGCAACTAACTGCAGCTTCCTCGGCAAGAAGGGGAAATAATTGGGAAAGGATTTGTTGGGGGGGGGGGGGGGGGGGGTCATTACACTGAGTTGCACGGGTTTTGATCTTTCACTTTTAACACCTCACTGACCACAGCTTCAGGTGAATGCGTGTGTTAGTTCACTTCAGCAACTATTATGTCACCGTCAACCATCACCTTCGCTTTACACTCCCCTCCCTTGGATATATTTGTTCTGCCTACGCTTACATTCAAAACTAAGAACACATCCAGCCAGCACCTTTTGCTTCAGATATACAACATACCCTTTTGTGCACACACAAGCTCATTCTTACACGTGTTACTGGATATCTACTGTATTTCAGACATTACTGTACAGTCAAGTCTGCGAATGAAGTTGCGTCCAGTTATTACTCTTATATATACGTCAGAAGGTACATGAGCTAATCCGGGTACCCAGCTAATCCCTTGTACTATACGTAGCGTAGGGATTATTTGGGACTAGGATATTCTTTTAGGATTGTCTTTTTTTTATTAGGATTCCACTTTTTTAAGGATTCGGGGGGGGGGGGGGGGGGGTTGTCCGGGGGGGGGGGGGGGGTAGCCGGAACCCGGTTGGAGAGTCCAACATAGTGGTAAGATGGCGTTCCCACTTCAGTGACTTGCTCAACTCAGTCCCCAGTGATTCGCATTCGCCTAGCTGTGCTAATGACTGCGATTGCGAAGATAATAGAATTAATTTTACGAGCAATGAAATTGATGAAGTGATTATAAAGGCACTGAAAGCGAACAAAGCAGCCGGCGATGACGGTCTGTCTGCCGAGCATGTGAAGTATAGTAACCGGCAGCGCCTGTGCGCTTTACTTTCAGTATACTTTACCTGCGCATTCGCTCACAGTTGTCTTTCGCCAGACCTTATGAAGGTTACGATCATACCTCTGTTAAAGAACAAGTGCGGGGACCTCACGAGTATTGATAATTACCGCCCCATTGCTGTTACAACAGTTTTTTCGAAGTTGTTCGAGTATTTGCTGTAGAAACATTCTATTGATTTTTTAAAGACATCTTTTAATCAGTTTGGTTTTAAACAGAAGAATGGCAACGATTTTTGTATTTTTTCATTTAAGCGAACTGTGTGTTATTATCTGGGTCTTGGAAGTCCTGTTTTCACTTGTTTTTAGATATATGTAAAGCTTTTGCCCATGTTAACCACGAATTGTTGTTTGAAAAGTTACGAACCATGCCATGCCAAAGCTGCTGGTCGATTTCCTTTCAAATTGGTATATTCAACAGGAGTTTCGTGTGAAGAGGGGATCAAAACTGTCCACTCCTTTTCATGCTGCAAACGGAATTAAACAAGGGGGAATTATTTCACCTCTTTTATTTAATGTTTTTATAGATGACCTTAGTAAACAATTAAAGGAGAGCCGTGTAGGCTGTAACATCTCTGGTGTGTTTTTGAACTCGATCGCTTACGCTTACGACATGGTTCTAATGGCGCCGTCGGCGAACGCATTAAATCTCCTGTTGAAGATTTGCGCAAATTATGCAGGGATGCACGACATTATTTTCAATTCTGCGAAGTGCAATTACATGATTTTTATCCCGAAACATTTTAAATCCCTGATATTTTCGGCCTGTTTGATATTTCCGGTTGTTTTGAAGAGAGTGCACAAAGTGAAGTACTTAGGTTATTTTTTAGACGATGACTTGTATGACCATTCAGCAATTTCGAGTCAGTATCGGGGTCTTTGCGCGCGTTCGAACCACTTAATTCGTAATCGGTGAGAATTCTTTTATTTAAGACGTATTGCACGCAACTATACTGTCTCCCAATTTCTGATAACTATCTTGAGACGACGATGCGTAAACTAAGTTTGTTTTAACAATGCATTCCGTCAGCTCCTTTCATACAATCGACGTTACTCTGCTAGTCAAATGTTTTTAGAAAATGAAACTGAATCTTTTGATGTTATGGGACGGAAAGAGATAGTTAGTTTTGTTGCAAGGTTAGAAGTCCCCGAAAATCCACTTTTAAAGGCAATTCGTGAGAATGCAGAATGCCGTTCCGGCCATTTTTACCGCCTTTTCCGTCGACTGTGCTATTGCCCCAAGCCGCCGAACTGATGAAATCATTGTATATATTTAGTAAAGAATAGTCCTGTGTTAGTGTAATTTTATTATGTGATGTGTAATATCACGAATTAAATAAATTGATTGATATAAGTGCAGTAGCCTACTTCTCTCAGTTCCCATGTGCTCAGGTGTAGACTACAGTGTGGCAAGACAAAGGAAATAATCTGACGTATGTAAACTGGCTTAAACCCAGATGCCATTTCCTTACATCAACTCAGTGCCATTTTAGCCTGAAGCCGGATACCTCACATTTCTGATACTGCCGCTCGAAGGAGTTACCTCGTCTAGGAGTTACCAAATTTCTAAAGGATGATATCAGAATGCTGGATGTCTAGACTAGTTAACTAGTAGGATTTAGCTTTGTTTAAAAGGAAACCCAGACGATCTTCACTGGACATGAAGGAGCTTGACTATTGTAGCAGTCTAGACAATCCAATTTTTTTTTTTGGATTATAAAAGGCAAAAGGGTTTTACTGGAAAAAGTTCTAGGAACTACAAAACCCTCCAGAAGTTTACACTTGATAAGAATTAATGATAAGAGGAGCATTTCTTTCTTTCAGTTCACTACTCATAAAATGTTTCAATCTCAAGGGCATCCTCCCCATTAGAATTATATATTTGGCTTTATTTGGTTTTCACCATGAGACCCCGTCTTGTGGGTCCTGGTCTACATGGCTCGGACAATGGAGTCCTAGATTTCAAATTATATTAATAAAAACTGTTTCTGGTTTACTGGTCATGGTAAAAGTCCCTTGTGTAAAGTGCCATCTATGTCTTATTATTTATTTCCGTGACATGGGGATGTAAACTGGTTAGATGAATTTACATTTGGGCGGGATCACTGTTCCTATGGACGGCTTCTACCAGACTATTGTGGTGGTTTGCGAACTCTGTTCACAAGCCCCTCGGTAGCTCAAATGGTTAGAGCGCCTGCCTTGTAAGCAGAGGGTCCTGGGTTCAAATCCCGGCTGAGGAGCATTTTTGTCTTTCAGTTCACTACTTATAAAATATTTCCATCTCAAGGGCATCTTCCCCATTAGAATTGTATATTCGGTTTTATTTGGTTTTCATCATGAGACCCTGCCTCGTGGGTCCTTCTCTGGTATGTCTATGTGGCTCAGACAATGGAGTCCTAGATTTCTAATTTTATTCGAAAAAACTGTTTCTGGTTTATTGGTCATGGTACAAGTCCCTTGTGTAAAGTGCCATACAGTATATGTCTTATTATCAAACACATGATAGCCGTGTTTTTTGCAAAACTCCTTTTTCCTTACGCCGTTCTCCGTTCTGCCGATAAACCCGTTTTTTGTTCAATGAGTTTCAAGCTCGTTCTCCGTTGAGGTTGTTACAAAAACGCCAATTGCACCAATTTTAAACTGAGGGGCTAGTAACTAAAAATTAGCATTTGAGTACAATTTCCAGCGGCGTCATTTGGGTGGGAGGGGGGTGCAGCTGACCCCTGGCTTTCCAAGGGAGCTCAGAGCTACCCAGGAAAAATATCCAGAAAAAATCAGTTTCTCATCAGAACTGTGACATTTGGTTACGTCATATCAGTTGAACAAGGTCACCCATGAAAATTGAACACTTTTTAATCCGAGATAATGACCCATTGTTTGAGTATCGAATGTCTTCAAGTCGCGTTTGAGACTAGGTCAATCGTGTATCTTAACTACTCTGAACATGGGAAGAGACATGATCTTTGTAACATGGAGTCAAGTACCACACACCTTTTTTCCTGAATAGCTCAGGGTCCCCTTGGGGGCCTGCAGTGCCTTTTCCATTCACCCACAGTTTGTTTATCTTATAAAACGGTAAGAATTTTTTTTAATCTATGTTTAATGTGGGTTGCAGCAAAGGCTACTCTGGTTCGTAAACCTGAGGAGAGGACTGATTTTTATTCTTATTTCATCCTTTGTTCCCGCTTTCCTCTTCTTTTTTAAATTTTCTACTCTTGCTTTTCTACAAGCACCTATCTCCCTTTTTTCTTTCCTAGATGCCACTATCTCTATTCTAATATTGTAGTAGGAAAACTCCTCAAGACTACATGTCCTGTTCACTCATGTCGAAGGTTTTACAAGTTCACTCTATTGTTAGCATTGCCCACAAATTTTGGGTTTTTTTTCTGAATCATTGAAAATAGGAAGGTCCATTCCATGACACCCTTTTTCTTTGTCATTAATTTTGAAAAAAATGGGTGGTTTTATTCATTTTGCTGAAGGATCTGTTCCCGATACATAGCAGAATGTGATGAGAATGGTATGCAGAACTGAGGTTCCTATTCCGTTGATCATCCGGCAGAACAGAATGTATAATGAGATACAACTCGTTCTCCGTTCTGCTAAAAATGAACAAAAGCACTACGGCATTCTACTAAAAACCCTTATAGGAGAACGGGATAGGAAATGGAGACCAGTTTGTTTACAAAAAATGCAGCTGATATTTTGCAACGTATTGACTTACAGAAAATCTCTGTACAACCAGAAACAAGTCATTTGCTGTCAACATTCATCTAACTGCCTCATATGGAGAGCTCAAAACTTACGACTGTCTCTGCTTTACCACTAGAAAATCCCTTCTTAGTAGGCCTTAGTAAAGTATAACAAGAAACTGGTCTTTTCTGGCAAAATTCGAGGTTGATATCATTCTGGCAACCTCAAACATATGACTATCATTCTGGGAAACTCACAACACACAACTGTGAATCTGAAAACATACAACCAGAAACATCTTCATAGCCATACAACTAAAAAATGGGATTTGTGGGTGAAATCCACATTGGTAACTGCCTGTATGTCACTCTGAAAAGCTCAAAACATACGACTGACAGTAGATTTGCTGGAGCATGGGGGATGAGTCCCCCCCGTGCCCCCCTTTTGAACCGCCCCTGTTATGAACCCTAGAATAATCAGAAATTACCTCTCGTGCTTCGTTGTTTTCGAAAGTTACGCGCATTTTTACAGAATTAGAGCGTGTTCCATCCTACTTACCGTAGTTACCACGCATAACGTCACAGAGAGCGTGTTCCACCCTCGTACCAATAGTAACTATTAGTTACTAAACCCGTTCCATTCTCACGAAAATTTACTACGCTGACCGTTCCAGCCTTGTCGAAATAGTAACCAATAGTAACTATTTGCTTACCACGCTCGGGAGCGTGGTAAGCGTAGTAACCACAAATCTCTGTCACGTGATTGGTCGGATTCACCCGTGGTATGATATTTCACTGGAAAATACAAAAATCGTTCCAGCCTTGACGACAAAAAGGCAGAATTTGTGACGTCATGCGTGGTAACTACGGTAAGTAGGATGGAACACGCTCAGAGAGAGAAATCTCTGTCACGTGATTGGTCGGATTCACCCGTGGCATGATATTCCGCTGGAAAATAGAAAAATCGTTCCAGCCTTGAGGACAAAAAGGCAGGATTTGTGACGTCATGCGTGGTAACTACGGTAAGTAGGATGGAACACGCTCACAAATTCTGCCCTTTTGTCGTCAAGGCTGGAACGACTTTTCTATTTTCCAGCGGAATATCATGACACTGGTGAATCTGACCAATCACGTGACAGAGATTCGTGGCTACTACGCTTACCACGCTCCCGATTTGGTAAGCAAATAGTTACTGTTAGTTACTATTTCGACAAGGCTGGAACGGTCAGCGTAGTAACTTTTCGTGAGGTTGGAACGGATTTAGTAACTAATAGTTACTATTGGTACGAGGGTGGAACACGCTCTTAGAGCGTGTTCCATCCTACTTACCGTAGTTACCACGCATGACGTCACAAATTCTGCCTTTTTGTCGTCAAGGCTGGAACGATTTTTCTATTTTCCAGCGGAATATAATGCCACGGGTGAATCCGACCAATCACGTGACAGAGATTCGTGGCTACTACGCTTACCACGCTCCCGAGCGTGGTAAGCAAATAGTTACTGTTAGTTACTATTTCGACAAGGCTGGAACGGTCAGCGTAGTAACTTTTCGCGAGGTTGGAACGGATTTAGTAACTAATAGTTACTATTGGTACGAGGGTGGAACACGCTCTTAGAGCGTGTTCCATCCTACTTACCGTAGTTACCACGCATGACGTCACAAATTCTGCCTTTTTGTCGTCAAGGCTGGAACGATTTTTCTATTTTCCAGCGGAATATAATGCCACGGGTGAATCCGACCAATCACGTGACAGAGATTCGTGGTTACTACGCTTACCACGCTCCCGAGCGTGGTAAGCATATAGTTACTATTAGTTACTATTTCGAGAAGGCTGGAACGGTCAGCGTAGTAACTTTTCGTGAGGTTGGAACGGATTTAGTAACTAATAGTTACTATTGGTACGAGGGTGGAACACGCTCTTAAGGCGTATTCTCGCCGTTCCCCGAGGACTCCTCGGGGAATCGAAGGGAACGGCGAGAATAGAGGGAGTCACTCCACGCGGACTCCGCGTACAGAAACAGCGAGAATACGGGGAATGCTTCTAAAATAAATTTTGTTCGAAAAATGAATATGCAGCTGAAAAAATCAGTGTAGATCCACTTTTTTTGGTTTTGTTTATTCTGATTCTTATTAATTAATTTTACATAGCACCTACAACAGCAAAAATTGATTCCCCTCCGAATTTGAAAGGGAGTCCTTTTTTATGATGATGATGATAATCGGAGCATTCCCCGTCCGTGGGGACTCGCGAGAATACGGGGAGTGAGTCCCCGGGACAAACAAAAACGCCGGGACTCCTCAAGTGGAGTCCTCGGGGAACGGCGAGAATACGCCTTTAGTAATCGCCGTTTGAGGCGTAGAAAATCCTTTTTTGTTTGAAAAAGAATTCCCTCTTGATGAGATATTAGTGAAAACCTAAAAAAAACTAAAGCTGTATATATCATATAATATTGCAAATTTTACTTTAAAATCTCTTCATTGTCTACTGACTCTTATAATTTCTGTATTTATGCCCGGGCCCCACTACGGATACACCTGTTCGTAATACTTTGTCAATTTTTGGTTGGGTGCAATGGGCCACAGGGGCGGTTCGTAGGGGGGAGGGCGTCGGAGGTGACTCCTGAATGCTCCAGAGAATCTAATCTCAGTGACTCAGTCGTATGTTATGAGCTTGTTGTATGACAGTCCTATGTTTTGAGCTTTTAAGAATGACATACAGGCAGTTACCAAATGTGAATTTCTCCCATAAATCACATTTTTTAGTCGTATGGCTACGAAGAAATTAATTCGTATATTTTCAGATTCACAGTTGTCTGTTCTGAGTTTTCCAAAATGACAGTCGTATGTTTGAGCTTGCCAGAATGACATCAATCGCGAATTTCGCCAGAAAAGACCCATTTCTTGTCGTACTTTACGAAGGGATTCTCTAGTCGTAAAGTAGAGACGTGCGTAAGTTCATGAACTTCGCTTTCAAATGACCTGTTTTTGGTCGTATTGTTATATAAAGATTTTAGTAGTATGTTTTAAGCTTGTCATATTCACAGTTTTGTGTTCTCAGTTTGTCAGAATGACCGTCGTTTGTTTGAACTTGCCAGAATTACATCAACCGTGAACTTTCCCTGAAAATGATTCGTTTCTTGTTGTACTTTACGAAGAGATTTTCTAGTCGTATATTAAGGCGTATTCTCGCCGTTCCCCGAAGACTCCACTTGAGGAGTCCCCGCGTTTTCGTTTGTCCCGGGGACTCACTCCCCGTATTCTTGCGAGTCCCCACGGACGGGAATGCTTAGATTATCATCACCATCACCAAAAAGGACTCCCTTTCAGATTCAGAGGGGAATCAATTTTTGCTGGTGTTGGTGCAATGTAAAAATAATTAGAACAATAAAAAAAATAAAATGAAGTGGATCCAGACTAATTTTGTCAACTGCATATTTTTTTTCCGAACAATATCCTTTTTGGAAGCATTCCCCGTGTTCTCGCTGTTTCTGTACGCGGAGTCCGCGTGGAGTGACTCCATCTACTCTGGCTGTTCCCTTCGATTCCCCGAGGAGTCCTCGGGGAACGCCGAGAATACGCCTTTCGAGACAGTCGTAAGTTTTGAGCTTGCCATATGAGGCAGTTAGGTGAATTACGACAGCAAATGACCTATTTCTGGTTGTATGGTTGTGCAGAGATTTTCTATAACTCGATACATTACAAAATATCATGTGTTTTGAGCTTGTTAGAATGACAGCCGTATGTTTCGAACTTGTCAGAGTGACATAAATGCCGTTACCAAATCGCGGTTTCACTCTGGCTCTGAAAACGGGCTTATTTTCGAAAATTTTGACTGCGGCGCAACGTTTCAACATTATCTATCTGGTTTTGTGCAAAAATAAGAAGAAATAGGTTTTCCTTTTTTTTAACGGCTTGCGGAGTAGCGTTTTCACATGAACAGGCTTTGTAAGCACTGTATGACGTGCCTGATGATTGCACTATCTATTTTTTTTATTCAAAGTTGAAGCACTGCCACGTGCCAACTTCCGGGAAAATATCCCACTCCGTTTGGGAGTTATCGGGGCACGGCCTGATCTGTGACATCGTAGGCAGCCCTAAGTTTCGTTTGGAATCCGAAAAAGACTCTGATCATAAATTCCCTGTTTCCCTGTGACGTCATTCATAGTAGCCTACTCGCTATCTGGTTGAATGGCCCATAGTTTAGGTGAGGTTGAAGTGTACATCATTTAGGTGCGATTTTTAGCTTGAGATGCGGGGTCTGAGCTACATTAAGAGGTAGAAGTTGTACAGGTAGTTGAATTTTTGAATCCGAAAAAGCTGGTTGTCTTCTTTCCAGCGAAATTTGATAGGAACGGCGGCGTCTAATTCCAGTTACTTATTTGTTTATTTTTGTATTACTATAATGGCATTTTCCTTAAACGTTTAAAACTTATAACGTTAATATTTCTTGAGCCTGTAACGCCCCTCTTGACTGGAAAACCAAGTTTTGCCAGGAACTTATAGCACTGTAGCCGAGATCGGTTTCTGGAGCTCGTACATTGGACGGATGGTCCGCGGTAAACCCTTTACCCAGACCATCCAAGGGAAACCTCAGAACGCTCGAGTACAAAAGATAGGTATTTTACTATAGAAAATGTGAACAATAATTTAGTAGAACTTGAAGAGACTTGTGTTTTTTCCTAAATGAAAAGAAACCTGGACCAGACTAAGCTGCCAAAACTGACTAACCTGAAGGCACAGAAAGCTTCTTTAATGTTACTGGAGTAAAGACCTGAAGACCTGAATCAAACCTTGTAAACCACGACACGACCGGACGCTAATACCGTCACTCTGAGGAGTGTGCAAGCAATCCGAATCGAAACTGACGGTTTAGCTAGGCCGTGCGTCTCCTATAAGGCTGGGTGAAACTAGCTTCGAGGCCCATGGCAATATTTCAAGGAGACCTGGAATTTTCCCAGAGTGTGCGGGCCACTCATTACAAGCCTGTGGTGCTGTGTTTTTAGCCAGTCGTATGTTTTGAGGTCATCAACCCCCCCCCCCATACAAAAGCCCTTCGAACTGCCCTTGAGTCCGCGTGGTGAAGTGACTCCTTCTATTCTCGCCGTTCCCTTCGATTCTCCAAGGACTCCACTTGAGGAGTCCCCGCGTTTTTGTTTGTCCCGGGAACTCACTCCCCGTATTCTCGAGAGTCCCCACTGGCTGGGAATGCTCCGACTATCATCACGATCATCAAAAAGGACTTCCTTTCAGATTCGGAGGGGAATCAATTTTTGCCGGTGTTGGTGCAAAGTAGAATTAATTAAAAACAATCAGAATAAACAAAACCAAAAATAAAGTGGATCTAGACTAAATTCGTCAACGGCATATTTTTTTTCGAACAAATCCATCGTTCCCCGTGTTCTCACTGTTTCTGAGCGCGGAGTCCGCGTGGAGTGGCTCCCTCTATTCTCGCCTTTGGTTCCCCGATGAGTCCTTGGGGAACGGCGAGAATGTGCCCATAACCAAACTTAATATTCCCGCGGTAATACGAGGAATGAATCCCTGGGACTTATGAATCCCTCTTCAAAAGGAATCCTCGGGGAACGGCGAGAATACGCCTTCGATTTTTTTGGGATCCCAAAACGTAAGTGGAGGGATACCTATGACATCGCAAAAGTTGTCCGTCCGTCCGTCTGTCCGTCCGTCCGTCTGTAAGCACGATAACTCTCGAAGGGAATGAGATATTTTGATGAAACTTGGTGTGAGGATTGTTTGGGTCAAGGGTAAGGTTGAGTTCGTAGATGGGCTCTGTAGCCCTCTATTTGGGGGTGGGGGTTCAAATTAAGGGACAAACAAAATATTTTTAAACAGCTAATGTGATAGTCGATTATGGGGTAAGAAGACATGCTGAGCACAATGGTGAAAACCATTTTCTTGCTGGACAAGTAGTTCGTCCGGAATCCGGCCAAAACCGGAAAGTTTGTTAAAAGTAAAAGTTTCATTTGAAGTTGATTAAATGTTTGATTTAGGGGTAAGAAGACATGCTGAGCACGATGGTGAAAATCATTTTCTCGCCGGACAAGTAGTTCGTCCGGGATCCGCCTAAAACCGGAAAGTTTGTTAAAAAGAAAAGTTTCATTTGAAGTTGATTAAATACTTGATTTAGGGGTAAGAAGACATGCTGAGCACGATGGTTAAACACATTTTTTCGCTGGACAATTCGTTCGTCCGGAATCCGGCAAAACCGAAAAGTTGGTTAGAAGTAAAAGTTTCATTTGAAGTTGATTAAATGTTTGATATAGGGGTAAGAAGATATGCTGAATACGATGGTGAAAATCATTTTCTCGCCGGACAACTAGTTCGCCTGGAATCCGGCCAAAACCGGAAAATATGTCAAAAGCAAACGTTATATCTGAAGTTGATTATATGTTAGATTTAGGGGTAAGAAGAGACGCTGAGTCTGTATATGACAATCTTCATTCACCCGGACATATAATTAGTCTGGAATCCGGTTGTATTCGAATTTTTTTTTAAGTCAAAGTTTTATTTAATGTTGATTAGATGTTCTTTATAGGGATAAGGAGATACGCTGGATTCGTTTCTGAATTTTCTTTTTTTCTGGACTAGTAGTTCGCTCGGAATTCTCGGAATTCGGGCGAACCGCAAACTTGGCATAAGTAAAGCAGGAAGTTTCGGTCAGTATCGTCAAAATAGATATGGCCTATAGAGGTATAGATTGATAGATAGATGAATATCTGAACTCGGTTTTCTTTGATGATTAGCCTGGCAAAGACAGGATCTGTCGAAGACAAGATCCAATTATCTGGATCAAATCTTAGATTTTTGGGATCCCATCGACACCTTTGGTCTTGTTTATCTAGCAAAATGTTTCCTGTTGGAGACAGCGTTTCCACTTTGGCGGATTTTTCCGTCAAAAACGGATTTCTTGGGTCCTTTACGGATGAGAATTTGTTCTGTCGGATTTCCAGATTTTTGACAGATTTCTGAGATCTTGCGTAAAATCGTAAATTCTTCTTAATTATTCGGAATTTTTCATCATTTGTGGAAATGAATTGGAAGAGATGAACATGAACATTTTATCATCAGATACTATTCCTAAAAAGACGCTGTGACCACAAATGGTTCAAAAAATTTATCTTGCGGTGTCTTTTATAGTAGCCTATTCTCCACTTACTGGAAGGGCACTTTTAAGCTTGGATTTTGTTTTGACTTCGAATGGGAAGTAGTTGGATTTTTTCGACGGAAAATTTGACGGATTTCTCGTTCACAGTTGTCGGATTTTTACGGATTTCTGGACTACCAGAACGGAAAACCTGGCATCAGGCGTATTCTCGCCGTTCCCCGAGGACTCCTCGGGGAATCGAAGGGAACGGCGAGAATAGAGGGAGTCACTCCACGCGGACTCCGCGTACAGAAACAGCGAGAATACGGGGAATGCTTCTAAAATGGATTTTGTTCGAAAAATGAATATGCAGCTGAAAAAATTAGTCTAGATCCACTTTATTTTTGGTTTTGTTTATTCTGATTATTTTTAATTAATTTTACATAGCACCTATAACAGAAAAAATTGATTCCCCTCCGAATTTGAAAGGGAGTCCTTTTTGATGATGGTGATGATAATTGGAGCATTCCCCGTCCGTGGGGACTCGCGAGAATACGGGGAGTGAGTCCCCGGGACAAACAAAAACGCGGGGACTCCTCAAGTGGAGTCCTCGGGGAACGGCGAGAATACGCCTATCATGAAGTGGAAACACTGGTTGGAGGCAACGCTGGGCTGATAAGGGATTCAATATTCCATCATGATCAGCAATAAATCAAAATAAATAGAATTTGAGTCATAACAAAGAATACACTTTTACGCGGATTTCTCTAGCTAAGCTGAAAATGTCAGCCAAATTTTGACCAATGGATGAAGATAACATTTCCGCAATTTATGCTTACCCTGCAGAGTCACCAGAGTATGACCCACTGTTTGGTATGACAGTCCCAGATCCTGTCATTATCAGAGGCTCTGGTTCATCGTCATCTATGTAAGTACTGTAAATCTTAAGCATAGGCTAGGCTAGCCTAGTCAGAGCCTAGTGTGATGGGGCGAAAAAGCTCAAAATGGTTGACATTAAAATACTTGAAAAAAATAATAATTAAAGTCTTGACAAAATAAAAAATAAAAGAATGTGAAAATAGTAAAATTAATGTGAAAAAAATTACAATGTTCAAAATTAGTTTGTTATTTGTTCGGTCTTATTTTTTTGTACCAGTCCATTCAGTCAAACACTGGTCAACCACAAACCCCTGATTTTTGGATACCCTATGCCAAATGCTGGATATGTCTGGCATTTGGCATAACCTATGCCTAATGCTGGATACTGTAACCCAGTAAAATATTGATGATTTGAGTGAAGCTAAAAAATAAACCAATCAGAACTCCTTTATATTGAGGTCGGTCAGGGCTGGGTCAGGGTTAGGTTACCAACAGGCAGCCAACAGGTATCCAGCGTTTGGCATATGGTATCCAGCGTTAGGTATAGGCATGCCAAATGCTAGATATACCCAGCCTTTGGCATAGGGTATCCAAAAATCAGGGATTTGTGGTAGACTGAGTCCATTTAATTATTTTTTATCAACCTTTATGAAATTTTTTCAGAGTCCGTTCTCCTTAATATTATGACGGCACAGGGCTCAAAGCTCTGAGACGGGTTTTAACCCCTTCTTCAAACCCTGGGATTTTGGGTGGTCATCAGAACACATCAGAAATCACTATCATCAAAGAAGAAGAGCCCTTTTGCCTCTTCATATTTTGATATTTAGGGTGATCATTAGAAGTCACTCATCAAAAAAGAAGAGCCCTTTTGCCCCTTCATGTTGATTTAGAAAAATTGGACTGTTTTGTTGAAAAATCAACTGATTATCAGAAAAAATCAACTATTTTTATGATAAACCAACTGTTGGTTATTTTTTTTTTACCGACTGGCTGAAAACACTGGGGGGGGGGGCCTTCCTCTCCTCCCCTATATATGATGCCCCTACTGTCAGAGTGTATCCAGCATCAAGCATTGGATATGTCAAACGCTAGATAGGCTAAATTCCAGAGTTCATCAGAAGGGATTTGTGATTGACCGCCTCTGTGTGAGGTGTGGAACAAAAATTAATCAAGTGCAGGCAGATTTTGCCATTTTGACAGGGACTACTGCCAAATAGTCAGTTGTTAGCAATGAGAGAGGGGCAGGTCTGGGTCAGGTCAAGACATTGGCTCTGCAAAACCCCCTATTAAAATTTAAATTACCATTCAGATCTCTTAAACATGCACACTTCTTCTGTCAAAAATTCCTGTCAGTTATTAGCATTGAGAGAGGGGCAGGTCCGGACATTGGCTCTGCAAACCCACCTATTGAAGTTTAAATTATGCAAAACTGTTTTCAGGTCTGTTAAACATGTACATTTCTTCTGTCAAAAATTTGTGCAGTTGCACTCTTGCAATCATAGCAAACGGAATTTAGTGTCACGTTTTTTGTACTAAAGTAAGTTCTATGCATATAAAAAATATGCATGCAAAAATATATATATGCAAATATATATGCATATGCAAAAAATATGCTATGCATGCATAAAATATCAACCAATCAGAACTCCTTTGTATTGAGGTAGGTCAGGGTTGGGTTACCAACAGGTATACCATGTTTGGCATAGGGTATCCAGCGTTAGGCATATGCTATGCCAAATGCTAGATATACCCAGCATTTGGCATAGGGTATCGAAAAATCAGGGATTTGTGGTAGATTGGACTAGGGAAGGTATAAAATCAGAAAAATAATTAGAAAATTGCATGCATATACAGCTTTCCAGAACTAGAGCAATCAAACAAAACTGAATCGAGGCAACAAAAGGAAATGAATAAATGTGTAGACATTTTTCTTAAACATCCTTCCTGGGTTACGAATATTGTTGTCCAGAGCTGCAAAAGCCATGTCCGAATCTGTCCCCAGTCCGGGGAGCAGGTCCGGACAAAAGTAGCTCATAGGAAAATGATGTTTGCAAAGAAAATGTTGCAGGTAACAAGATTCTACAAAGTAGAAATAACAGCCAAGAAATGATTCTAGACAGTCAGAAAAAAAATGAAATCATCAGAACCAATAACATAATTTTGATATGCAAAAACAGTTACGAACGTGCCCCCCTCTTATTTCAGTTATTAGAAGAGCTAATTTCCTTATCAGCAAGGCTGTGAAACAAACAATATTGTAACAATTATAAGGGATGACAAGTCTGTTGAAGGCCACCCTACCATAAACATTCTATAGGCTAGCCTTCCATCAAAATATTTCCATACAGCAACATAGCCCTCTTCATTTCATTATCATCTGTCATATCTTATCTCCAGCCTGCTGCAGGGCCATTCCTAACAAGTTTGCCTGTCTGCAAGCAAGAACAGGCCATGCTTGATGGTACGCTAAAGGTCTAAATGGTTACATGAAATCCGAAAGCCTACTTCAGCTTAAGAGGACTTACTCACTGATAGTTGCTTCTGGTGTTTTAACTTAAAAAACGTTGTTGATATAGGTGACATTGATCCTCGTTGTGCGATGGTTTTTGGTCTTCACTCCAGTGCACTACTAAATAGGAAACTTTGGCTTTATTTCTCAAGGACAAGTAGGCTACAATTCTGCAGGACACAGCTTACAGTGAAAGTGCTATAGTAGATTATATAGCTTTGGGTTAACACTCTCGATGAGCTGTGGATGTAAGCACATTGCACCAGTTGAGATAAGGTGCTGTAGGATAAATCTAGATGGAATACCATACAAGTCGAATGTCACCACCATTTATACTATTTATCACCTGCACTTAAAATGTAATTTATAACTGTTTTTTACTATGAGTTTGAATGAGTAGAGATAGGTCAGAGTGGTCAGCAATGTGCAGGATTTGTTTTCATTTATAAACAGTCGGAGGGACAAGCAAACCTTATGCTACCTGTGACATGACTGTTTCTTTCATCTTTCATATCCATCTTCAGACTGTTTGGTCTTTCACTTTCTAGTTACCTGTACATATAAGCTAGCATGAATCCCTCCCACCTTTACTTCAACTGAAAAATGTGTTCATTATATATATTGTTTCCTAGATTTGGATTGAACAACAGGTTTCATGATGAGTTCCCATCAGCACTTACTGGACGGGTTGCACCTGAGGAATTTCATGAGACCATTGGCCGGATTAATTCAGTACTTAAGAAAAGCATGCCAATTAATATGAAGTGGTTTATATGCGGGTGCCTATGTTGCTGCTGTACCCTTGGATGCTCCCTATGGCCCGTCATCTGTCTTAGTAGGAGGGTGTGTATTTTTCCTGTTAATTAGCTTGTTTGGGGAGGGTGTTAATAGCATGCCCTGTTGCTATGAGGGTCGTCCCAGTCATACACTAATCCTCATTTGTTGGCATGGTTCTCGTATGTTGGGGCACAATGACCTGCAGCATGGTCGTGGACTCCCATACAAATCTGCTTGAGAAGCAAATTTTCGTTTCAGATTCAATATTCATTTCAGCAGATTTTTATGAGGGTACCATTCCCTTGCTGCAGCAGGGCATGGTGCTCCATCGTCTGAGCACCGATGCTCATATGTTGGGGTATGTCCTGATGGTGTAGCCCTTGCCCAAATTTGAGGATTTGTGTATGACTGGGTCGTACTGTTTGTGGCTAATGATGGTAGCCATAAGGTCTGTGGCTAAGGTCATTCTGAAACCATTGTTTGTACTAACCATCAAAAGTGTATCTTCAGGACAGGAAAGGATACTTTAGTTGCGTTTTTGCAGATACCATGGTATCTGATACCACGAGTTACCCAGTTATCGTGGTATCTGATACCATGGTCAAAAAGTTATCGTGGTATCTGATATTCAGATACCAAGGCCGACCGTGGTAACTGATCGTGGTATCTGAAAAACTTATCTCACTTTCATCAGTTTTTGTCAAATTGATGGGAAAGAAGTTTGGCACTTAGTGGTGTGACTGAATATCAGTTTTTCTTTTGGGATGATTTCAAAAAGTGCAATTTCGGCAATTGTCATTTTTGCAAAGCAACCGTATATCAGATACCACGGTAACCGCAAAAACGACTTATTGCAAATCCAGTTACCGTGGTAATAGATACCATGTTATCTGCGAAATCGCAACTTTTGCATTTGGGAGTAGCGTGATTGGCAGATTGATAGGACTGCACAAAACTACTGACAATCGTCACGAGATTTTTTAATCTGGCTGCAGTTTGACCAGGTTTGTAGATCCTTGGAAAGGCTTAGAAGGCATGTATCATATATTTCACTTCCGCTGTGGTTAGTGGAATTATTAGTGGCTTGCATATATGTTTAGGCATTTACTTGAACCGCGAAACTGGTAATTGTAAAAGCCTTGTATTTATTTATAGACAAGGCAAAATGTTGAGAAGGCGTTAGACTGGGAAAATGAAAGACTATACAGAAAGCTGGGACTTCATTGGAGTTTATCGAGACACAGAGGTGGTGGATCCGCCCTGGCGGAATATGTAAGTTTATCTTTGCTTCTTGTTACTAGTATATAATATGTTAGCTTTTCTCTACGTCAATTACCTTAAATCGCACTTGCTAGCGACAAGATTGTGTAACCTGATGACGTCGCTGGTACTTGCGGACTGGAACTTGACACTGGATCCCTGTAGCTAGTTTTCCAGGTCACGTCTTTCAAGCCACTGTCTACTCTTGACAGCATCTGCTGTTTCGGCCGTCACTGTCTCCTCGCTGAGGTTTAGTGAGAAATCGTGAAATGACCACTTTTGGTCGGAATCGCCGCTGCAAAATGGCAAATCTTAATTGTATTTTCATGAAAAAATGTGAAATATTCACTTCTGGTCGGAATCCCTGCTGGAAAAGTGACACATTTGGCCGTTTTCTGAAATAGAGTAATTTTTATGGCATATGTAGGTCAAGAGTGGCAAAAACAAAATTGAGTGACAATTCACACTATCGTGCGACATGTGGCAACCCTGGGGACAACCCAGTTTGCGAAGTTACTGTATCGCTCCGTATCTTGTTGAGAGATTACTTTAGTTTCTATGAGCGTGTTCCACCCTCGTACCAATAGTAACTATTAGTTACTAAATCCGTTCCAACCTCACGAAAAGTTACTACGCTGACCGTTCCAGCCTTCTCGAAATAGTAACTAATAGTAACTATTTGCTTACCACGCTCGGGAGCGTGGTAAGCGTAGTAACCACGAATCTCTGTCCCGTGATTGGTCGAATTCACCCGTGGCATGATATTCAGCTGGAAGATAGAAAAATCGTTCCAGCCTTGACGACAAAAAGGCAGAATTTGTGACGTCAGGCGTGGTAACTACGGTAAGTAGGATGGAACACGCTCTATGAGTGCCCTCGCGTCCGGCTGAGGTATCTTTTACGAGCAGTTTTTCGTGGCTGTGGGTGGTGAGCAACTTATGGGCAAAAATGACGCCCACTCGTCTTCGCCGAAAAGTCAGCCATGGTCAAGCACAGTTTGTTGCCGTACAGAATTAGTTATAAAGCGTGTTCCATCCTACTTACCGTAGTTACTTTTCCAGCAGAATATCATGCCGCGGGTGAATCCGACCAATCACGTGACAGAGATCCGTAGTTACTACGCTTACCACGCTCCCGAGCGTGGTAAAAGCAAATAGTTACTATTAGTTACTATTTCGAGAAGGCTGGAACGGTCAGCGTAGTAACTTTTCGTGAGGTTGGAACGGAAATAGTAACTAATAGTTACTATTGGTACGAGGGTGGAATACGCTCATAGTGATGCTGGACGACCTGAAAGAAGTAGCAAGCAGGATATTGAAATTTGTGCAGATAAGAGAAGACCAAGGACAAATACGCACCAGAACCTGCGTCTCCCTATCTCTGTAATACGAACATGCGGAGTCGAGTACCTGCCCGATGCAAACGAGCGGAGGGTAGGAATTACGCGGAACATCACATTCGTTACCTCAGCAAACAGCCATATAGCCAGAGAAGAAATTACCGAAAGTAAAAGCCGATTGGTTGTCTAGACGCGCTGCAGAGCGGGTCAGCGCGCCTCTTGCACTAATTCCTCGGATATGCGCAGCGACGAAGAGGGAAGGAGACCGGCAGCAACTAAAATTTCAGCAAATACCTCTAGCTCGTTCAGTTTTGTCGGGTATCCATAGTCGCTGCATGGGACCAAAGACGGAGGTTTTATTGGCTTATTTGTTCTTGGGAAGACTGAGAAGAAGACGATCATTAAAACAAAAATTCATGTTTTTCCATATTCAGAGACTGAGAAAATGACTCAAAACTTTTGAAACCATAGAAAAAGACTTGCGTCTATTGCTAATCAGAAGCAAGTCGTGCATAAGCGTTAAAGCACAACTCTTACTAGAAACGATGAAATGGATCAGAAAACAAGTTTTCGAAAATACCATTACTTTCCAACTGAAATTAGCGATTGTCTTGTTAGCGCTTGTCGACTATATCCAGCCTTCCTGCTCTCCGACGCGGCGGCTCGGCGCAAAATATTTGAAAACTGAACGCGCCGTGAGTAAAAAGTGGGAAAACTAAGCAAATAAAAGAAGTACTAAACGGAAGATTGCACATCCTTATGTGTGAAAGAGTTGTCAGCGGACGTTGAAGATTCCGGCAAACTTTTCGTTGTGTGACGGACAAAACTCGGCAAGGCCGAAAAAGTGCTAAAATTCGTAGGCACAAAACGAAACAGTGGCGAAAGTTGGGGATTTTAGAACCTTATGATTCCATAAGGGAGCTAGATATATTATAAAAGGCAGTATAAGCAAGAGGGGTCCTTTAAATGGCACGTTTGTGAGCGTTGATTTTTTACAGACTTCGTTCGGTTAATCTCTCTGCCGTGTATGGTAGAGCCGTACTTCGGACAGTACCGCTTCAAGCTAGGAATACCCACTAAGATGTTCTCAGGAAAGTTACTTACTTTTACTTGATTCAGGACTAGGCTAGATTCCAGTCTTTTCATAATTTTAGGTTCTTGTGTTGCGGTTCTTGCCAAAGATTCCCCTGGATCGTCCTGACTGATTTGCCCTAAGAGGGACCTCCTTCACACGACAGCCATGTGAATGCAATTACCGTTTGGTGCTTAATTTTTTTTCTCTAACTTCGGGTTCCTTTTCTCCTTCCGACTCTGAAAGTGAACCTTAGAAATCTGCGTCACAAAGTTGTGGTTAGTGAATGTGTAGTGATTCCAAGGTGATATGTATGAGTCTGATATTCTGTAACTGAACATTTCTTGTTTCTTTTTTTCTCTGCGGTTTTTGTGGGAGTTCAGGGCGATGGTAAATTTTAAAGCTCCACACGCCATTAAGGCCTGCAGTTTAGCGTCTGTTCGCTTTTTTTTTTATCAACTCCCCTGGTTCACACGTTCAGCGCAGCGACGGATTAAACCCATTTTTAGGCATTTTAGGGCCCCCTCGCAAATTACCTCCTAATGGTGTATTTACACACTGCGCAAATCCGAGCGGATCGTGAAAACCGAGCGGATTTTCCGACCGTTTTTTTGCTTGAAAATTTGTCTAGCTCTCCGCTCGGATTTGCTTGATCTGGTCGGTTTTTGAGCATCGTTTTCAAGAAAATGAGTGATGATCAGAAAGTTTTAGAGGGCATCCCAGCTTATATGACCCTGCTGATCCTGGCTTCAAAAAAACAAAGAAGAAAGACCTAATATGGGATTCTATTGCAAAAAAGCTCTCTGTTGAAGGCAAGGCTCATATGGTCAGTCTGCGTAAACGCTGCGTTTGATCGATTATACTTTGCAAACCATTCGTAAAGGACCGAGCGGAATTCCGCTCGGATTTACGCAGTGTGTAAATCCACCATAATTCGTTATAATAATAATAATAATAGATTTATTGCACAGATGTACAAACAGATGGAGTAATTAAATGAAGAAGAAGATAAAGAACAAGAAAGAAATGAAAAGAAGAACATTACTATCAACAGAAATAATGGAAAGAACACAAGAAACTTAAAAAGAAAAATCATAATTTTTACCTATCAGCAGTTCTGATTGCTAAATATTCTTTGAGCCCAAGCTGACTTTGAAACATTTATTCAAACAATGTTTACAACGGGTACGTCAGCTACGATTCTTCATCATCGATATTTCGGCCCTTTTTGGCAAGGGTCCTCGTCAGGCTGTCAATCCTCTGGTTTAACTTCGGGGAAGGAAACAAACCTGTAATAAATAACTGAAGCTTCTACCGACTATAATTTAATAAGATATTTTATATTTTAATAAGATATTTTTATAAGATATACTATATTTTAATAAGATATTTATAGTCGGTAGAAGCTTCAGTTATTTATTACAGGTTTGTTTCCTTCCCCGAAGTTGAACCAGAGGATTGACAGCCTGACGAGGACCCTTGCCAAAAAGGGCCGAAATATCGCTGACGAAGAATCGTAGCTGACGTACCCGTTGTAAACATTGTTTGAATAAAAAGTTCTGATTGCCTTAGACCTTGGATCCCCCTGAGCCGTCAGTGGCGCACAGGGCGTCAACAGTTCTGATAAATTAGTTTTATTACACAAAACGAAATATTAACAGTTATAAATGTTATTAAATTTAATTTGTTTCTGTTCCAACTTAGAATTCTACCTTGAGAAGGTATTCTCGATGTTCGCAAACCTTCTAAATTGTCAGAATAACAGCTAACATTTGTTTTCGCATCCTTGTGTTAAACTTTATTAGAATATTTCTGTTATGATTTGTTTAAGTGTTATTTTTCACGAGACGCTGACATTTATAAGGCCATAAGGGTATATTCTCATAACGTTTCTCCAGTTCTTCCCCATTAAAATTATATATGTGGTTTTATCTGGTTTTCACCACGAGACCCCGTCTTGTGGGTCCTGGTATGTCTACGTGGCTCCTACAATGGAGTCCTAGACTTCTAAATTATTTTCTGGCTTATTGGTCACGGTACAAGTCCCTTGTGTAAAGTGCCATCGATGCGACCTGTTATCATACTTCTGACAGTGTAGAAGCTGTGCAAATATAATCCCAACACTGTCAGAAGTTTCATAACAGGTAACCCAAGGATGCGCGGTTTCAACAGATAATACTTGGAGCGTAATATTTTGACGCGAAAAACGTTATGCGTGAAATGTTATGAAAGTAATCATTGCCAGGAAGAGCCGAAAACCCGCCAAAAAAAGCATCTGCTGATTTTGTTTGTCGTCATTGGTGTCGGAAAATTCAGCAGATCGTGTTTTGGCGATTTTGTTTTGGCTGTTTCTGGCAATGCTTGTCGATCTCGATCAATAGTTTCAAGTGCATTGTTGATGGGGTTTCAACTCTGATCAGTTCGACTACTCAAAAGGAGGCGAAAGCCTCCTCTCTTGCTTTATATTATGATTATTATATATTATTATTATTATGTTACGAAACCCCTGACAGTGAATTTTAATCAAAAATAAGTTCAATTTAGTAACATTCATAACTGTTTGGATTTGTGTAATTGAACTAGTTTATTAGGACGGTTGGTAGGTAAAGAGAAATATTGTTTTCATAATGTTATCAAAGTTACAACAGTGTACCCGCCAATGATCTAGTAGGACCAGCGGGAATTCTCGGTACTCCAGCTTCTGGAAAGCTTCAATACCGAACTAATATTGTTTCCATCCAGGGTTGTCACTGTTTTCCTACGTAGGACATAAAATTTACTCTATTTCGGAAGACGTGACTGTTTCACTTTTTTTCAAGAAAATAAAATTAATAAGTGCCTTTTTTGTAGCAGGGATTCCGATCAAAAGTGACCATTTCGCATTTCATCATGAAAAATTCAATTTTTACTCCCAGTTCACTTTGTGTTTTCGACCAAAAGTCACTCTAAATTTTTCGATGTGGCAACCCTGTTTCCATCCCTAATCATGCGGCCGCTAGAGCGGTGGGGGCCTGTGGGCAAGTGCCTAATTCGCCTGTTTAATTGTCCGTACTGACACTAGCCAGCGTGTTTTTGATTCGTTATGTTGGTGTCGCGTGTCTCGCCGCCAAATTCCAGTCCAGCGCGGAACTGGAATATGGCGGATTTCGCGTTGACAAGCTTTAAGCCGCTTTTACATTGACACGTTGAGCCTTTCACACTAAGATACCCAACCTCTGCGTCGTGCTTGCGTCGACGCAACGCGAAGCTTACGCAGACAAATAAAAAGCAAGGCAAGAATAGAAACAAGTTCTAGAAGAATAGAATAGAAACAAGTTCTATTCTTGCGTTGCGTCGACGCGTACGAATCAGATTTGTCAGTTGAAAATCTAAGTTTTTGAAAAAAAAAAAACAAAACAGGCTGATGATGAAGAAAAACTTGCTACTAGTGAAAGAAATTAAAATTCAGCAGAAGAAACCGAGAAAGGAAAATGTAAACGAGCATCCAGCGCGAAAGCTTCTCGCGCAGGTGTGAAAGAATACGCTGCGCAACCTGTACGCAACGCAAGATACAAGCATACGCAACGATACGTCAGTGTGAAAGCGGCTCTAGCTGCGTTAGCGACTTTTCGACCAGATCTAGTCGGCGCGTTGTGTGAACCAGGGTAGATGTGAAGCCTTGTCTTTATTGGCTCGAAGGCAGGCAAAACGAAAGGCGTATCTGATGATAGTTGTTTCCGTCCCTGTTCAGGGCGTTGAAAGAATCCTACCTTGGACTTCCCGCTCGCTAATAGATTAGCCTGCAGCCGAAACATGTACTTTAAGATATGTAAATACCATTGATCTCCGCTGGTGTGTTTATTCGATTTTCGGTAAGCGAACGTACGTGCGTATTTATTTTCTGTTTTTTTTTCTTGATTCGATCGTACAATAAATTGTAAGCCTTATCGACGATGTAATTTCGCCTTCTGTTTGTGAGCTTTCCTTCTTGTTCCTTTTGTCGTTCTTCCGTTTACTTTGAGACATTGAAACTCTTAAAAAAATCCGTTAAGTCTCTGGGCCCAGTTGCCCCCTAATCGGTGTGTACAGGCTGGGACATCTGTAAGAACATATAGACCCCGGTGTGTATACCAAATTTGATAACTTGATCACAAGTTATGGACTCCTAGAAAAACGTAAACCTAAATTAAAGCCCGTTATGATGGCAAAAAAAGTGGATTGTTCATAAATGATCACCCCCTCTACTTGAGATTGAAAACTGATCCGCGTTGAGTCCGGAAGTTGGTTTTTGTGATCCCAAAACGTAAGTGGAGGGATACCTATGACATCGCAAAAGTTGTCGTCTGTCCGTCTGCAAGCACGATAACTCTCGAAGGGAATGAGATATTTTGATGAAACTTGGTGTGAGGATTCGTTGGGTCGGCGGACCAGCCGAGTTCGTAAATGGGCTTTGTAGCCCTACATTTAGGTTCAAATTAAGGGGCAAACAAAATATTTTGAAACAGCTAATGTGATAGTCGATTATGGGGTAAGAAGACATGCTGAACACGATGGTGAAAACCATTTTGTAGTCGGACAAGTAGTTCGCCCGGAATCCGGCCAAAACCGGAAAGTTTGTTAAAAGTAAAAGTTTTATTTGAAGTTGATTAGATGTTCGATTTAGAGGTAGGAAGACATGCTGAAGACGATGGTGAAAACCATTTTCTCGACGCACAAGTAGTTCGCCCGGAATCCGGCCCAAACCGGAAAGTTTGTTAAAATTAAAAGTTTTATTTGGAGTTGAGATGTCCGATTTAGGGCAAGAAGACATGCTGAACTTTTATGTGAAAACAATTTTCTACCCGGACATGCACTTCGCCCGGAATCCGGCCAAAACCGGAAAACTGTTAGAAGTTAAAGTTTTATTTCTAGCTGATTAGATAACCGATTTAGGGGTAAGAAGAGACGCTGAATCCGTGTGTGACAATCGTATTTTACCCGGACATATAGTTCAACCGGAATCCGGCTGGAATCTAAAAATTTGTTATGAGTTAAATTTTTATTTGAAGTTGATTAGATGTTCATTATTGGGGAAAGAAGATACACTGAGTTCGTTTTTGAGCTTTCTTTTTTCGCCGGACAAGTAGTTCTTGAGTTCGGCCGAAACCGGGAAATTGGCAGAAGCGGCAGGAACGTTTCGTCTAAACAGATATGACTTATACGGGTAAACACACATGCTGAATCCATATGTGAACTTGGTTTTCTCAGATGATTAGCTATTTGGCCTTAATCTGTTTCTGAATTTTAATTGTAAGAATGTTCAAGGATTCTGGCGATGACTGGATCTAGCTAAGACAAGACCCAGTTGTCTGGATCAGATATTAAATTTGTGGGATCCCATCGAAAACTTTGGTCTTGTTTTTTTTGTATTCGGTATTCAAATTTTGCACATTTCTTCGACAAAACTCCACTGTGCTCTCTGCTTGGCATGGCAAAGTAATGGTTGTCGTTCGTCAGTGAATCACGGTGTTTTTGAGAATTCGCTTGGCACAGGTGATTCTCACTTCTTTCACAAATGACTGAAAAGCAGAAACTTTCCGGCTACACTCGCCACATTAAAATTTCACTGTGAAAATTCTCTTCCTGAGTTGAAAATCTTTTAAAATCTAGCCAGCCTTTATTGATCAAAAAAATAGAATAATGCTCAAATAATTCAGTTGCGCTCGCTTAAAAGTGAGTTTAAGAGTATTTTCTTGCATAGCCCAGTTTACCAAACGCCCTTGATTCGTGGATAACTTCTGCCAAACGTGTAACTAGCGTTTGGTGTACCCTATGCCCAACGCTGGATACACTGCCAAATGCTGGATACTTTAACCCAATAAATTATTGATGATTTGAGTGAAGCTCAGAAGTCAGCCAATCAGAATTCCTTTGTAGTGGAGTAGGTCAGTTAGTGTTTCAAGGTTTCAGTTATCTGTATCTGTAGGCATAGTGTCCTTTACAGCTGGTTGGTTGTCCACCGCTGTGAGATCACATCTGACTTGCTGCAGATCGGGTCCCCTCCACGCCTGCGGGCATCCTACAGTCTTTCACATTGTATGTGCAACGGCGAAGAGGGAAGTACTGTAAAAAGTCTCTCCTACATCAGACTTTGGTGGTTGCACATCACCGAATTCGGTGATTTTTATTCCGAATCCGGAGAATTAAAATCCAAATTCGGAGAGTTAAAATCCGATACAGGACTAAAACGCTAGAATACACCCCTCATAAAATTCCTCTCGGATTAGTTCTTTTTTGGCCGCTAGGTGAGCTATCGCAGAGAAAACAATTACACGTTACTTCTTGGTGTACGGTTATCCAGGTTTGTTTGGCTATCTTCAATTCCTCTTAGGCCTAGCCATGTTTAAAACTGTTTAAGATGCCTCTTCCTCTACTTTGCTTTACCCAACTCTGTTCTGTCAAGCGTCATCAAGTTTGTCATTTCTGGCTTCCGACTTTTCCACGGGCTAATACACGGCTCAATATGAAGCGAAAGCCTAATCGCTTATTGACCCTTCAGATAACTTATACCAAGATCTCACGTGTGATTGTTATTGTTCCTCTAGCGCCTCTGGCGGCAATTCGTCATCGGATTTTATGAGGGACGTATGCAAAATACTGCAGATTAAGTTATCTTCCGATGTAGGAGAGACTTTTTACAGTGTAGATGGGTATCAACTCAAACCTCACAGCAAGTACCTCACCGTCAGAACCGTCAGTTTCATAAGAGAAAACACGAGGATGCGTGGTTTCAACAAATAATGCGTAACAGATAACGCTTCGGATGTTATCTCTTGTGTTTGACAACGTTATGCACGAAATGATATGCGTAACAAGCTTTGTTAGGAAGAGCCAAAAAGCATCTACTGACTTTATTCCTTATCGTCATGATGTCGGAAAACTCGGCAGATTCTTTTTGGCGTTTTTTCGGTTCTTCCTGATGGTAACGCTTATTATGCATAACATTTTGAAACACAACAGATAACATCCGAAGTGTTATCTTTTATGAAACTTCTGACAGTGCTCTAGCCCCGCTCAGTTTTGTCGGGTAATTTTTCAGCAATTTGCACCGACCATTTGGCCTCTCGTTTCCTCTGGCTCCCCAGAAGCCGGCCTAAGGGTAAAGCCGGCACTGGCTGGGTGGGACTCCAACACCTTTTCCTTATTCTTTGCATAATTCTTTTATTTTCGCTTCTCAGAAAACTCGTTATTATAACAGAACCAAGCAAAAGTAATACAAAATCTCTACAAAGGGTACGAAATAAAACTGACGAGTATTAGACGCCTCACTTAAAGAATAATCGTGCAATATACAATTGTTGCTTTTTTTGTTACATTTTAAAATTTCCGTTCAATCGTAGTAGTATATCACAAATTTCATGAAGCGCTGCACCTACACTTGGAACTTATACTAAAATTAAGGAATAATGAAGTGCCACCCACTTGTAAGACAGTAGTACGAAAATAACAAGAAACTTCACGCGTTTAGTAACTTAACTACTAGGCAGCGCCAGTTGTCTCGAATCCAATCATGAAAATAAAACTCAACATCTGACTCCCAATTCTCAACGAGTTACAGATATCGTGGGCGGTTATTATCCCCTACCAACTTGTACAACTGGTTCAGCCTGGGTCGTGTTCTTTCACTACCTGTTATTACACAAATTACCACAAGGGACAACAGTGGCAAAGATTTTCTACACACCCGAGGCGCAATTATTAAGCAGGTTGAAATTACACTGTAGCTTTAAATAGGCAGCTGGAGCACGGCCTAGTACGCGAGTGAGTTTCCGAAATAGCCTAGGTCCAAACCACCTTAACGACCTCGCCCTTGTTAACCGAAATCTGCGTATTAAGATACAATTTGTTGAAGGAATTATTTTCGTGTGTTCCGTTTAGTAAGTTGTGCACATAATGAAGGCTGAGCACCTATATCATAATTAGGCTGAAACGCACACTCGCTACCACCTATGGTAACATCTGCTCCTCTCTGTAACATTTGCTCATCCTCGTGCTAAACCTTATGGGTGCCGGGATGTTTCTGGATTTTTTAAGCATTACCTTTTGGCGAAACATTTACTCAAAAGGGTCTTAACAGAAATATCCTCGGCACCCAACATTAACAATCACGTTCATGATCAGTGATGCCAATAATCGGTCAGAACTTTCTAGGGAAAGGTTCGCTTCAGTCCGTATCTCAAGGTCTGATCACAAGAGGATAGAGAATCTTGTCTTAAGTGTTATCGAGACTTTACGCGCTGATTCAGTTACTCTGAAACACACGAAAGTATTTGCTTTTTGGTAGATATGTATCCACATACAGTCAGAAGTTTAAAACAGATAACAGAAGGTTGCGCGGTTTCAACAGATAACACTTAGGAGTTAGGATTTTAGCAGTTATGTTTTTAAAATGCTACGCATTCAAATGTTATTCATAGCAAGCACTGCCAAGAAGAGTCGAAAAACCGCCGAAGAAGCACATGCTGATTTTTCCGATGTAATCATGACAAACAAAAAAGTCGTCAGATGTTTTTTTCGGCGGTATTTCGGCTCTTCTTGTATGCGCAACATTTTAAGTTGTAGGTTTGAAAAACATATCAGCTGAAGTCGCGCTCACAAGCATGCCTAGCCAAGCACAGATGCACTAGGCACGTGCTCAGGCGTAGCCAGGCATCGAGTTCTTGGGCCAGTTGAGCCTGGAACTCGGTACCTGGCCAAAAATCTGTGCCTAGGCATTGGTATGAACGGTGATGCTAGGCACATGCCTAGACACAGAGGCGTCACGACCGGGGGGGGGGGGACGAACCCCCCAATGTTGTCGGCCAGTCGGTAAAAAAAAAACCGAGTCAGCACGAAGCGCCGCGATTTTTCGCCAAAACAGTTGATTTTTTTGTCATTAAAACAGTCGATTAAACTCTCGTTTTTTTTCTTGAAACAGTCGTTTTTCTGCAAAAACAGTAGTCCTAAGTATTATCTGTTAAAACCACGCATCCTTGTGTTATCTGTGATGAAACTTCTGACAGGGCACGTATCGAACACTTGGAATAAGAAAGTGGTTCAGTCAGACCATGACTGCATGTCCGTCCTAAATCTAATGTGTAAATTAGCAGCTTATCATCCCTTAACTTAAGAAAGGCAAACCTATTCTAGATAGAAATTACTGTTGGGAGCTTTGCTTGACAAAGGCAAGCCGCGACCGCAGTTGTTCTAGCCGGCTGGTTATGGGGGCTGGATTACCACTGGGCACCTACAAAAAAAATGTGTGAATTTTTTTTTGTTAGTGTTTTCACTGGCAGTATTATGCAAGATAAAACAGGGATCCTGCCCCTTCACTGTCAATCAAAACATGGCTCCTGCCTTAAGCAGAACAGGGATCCTGGCCCTGAACAGGGATCCCATCCTCCAACCGGTGCGATCAGCAGCTAGCACTGGTGCATCGTGGACGTCGATGTTTGCCAACTTCAAGTATTTGGAAAGACTATCGGACCATCGATGTTTCGGTCTGCCGCGGGGTCGTTTCCAACCGGCTTCTGCGGGGTTGAAGTCCAGCACGATTCTCGCAGGTAAGCGTGCTGGACTTCTGAGGAGGTGAGCGTACCATCATAGGGTACGCTGCGCTATTTGGACGGAGAACAATGTCTGCTACGTTGTCTGCAGTAACTTCTAATTGCTGACGACGTCGTCGAACCGTCTCAGATCTTCTATCCTCCTAAGGCTTTTCGTCTGGAACTTAACTGTCCTGAGAGCTGCGACTGTAGCCGGCCAGGTCTCTGCTTCACAAAGAATTACAAAGCCGACCAGGGCATCCGACTAATACTTGGCTTCCACCAGAGGTGACGAGTTAACCTCCCCATGGCCGCGTTACCTTCGTTTTTATTGCTTGTAGTTTAGGGAGAAGCGAGCCGTCTGCAGCAATGACAGAGCCAAAGTACGTGAACTGCTGAACCAAGTCGACAGTAGTTGTTTGGTCCAGAACCACAGCAGGATTGGCGATGCCAGAGGATGGACCACAACCATAATCACGGTTTTGTCCCAGTTGACCTGTAGCCCTACTTTTGAAGCTTCGTCGTGTAGGATACGAAGTACTTACGTCAGTTGATCCATGGCGTCGGCGTCCCAGAGGACGCGGTCGCCATGTTTGAGTCCAAATCCAAGACGTGAGGTCGTCTTCACCATGACGTGGCCTATGATGACACTGAACAGTTCGGGCGCAACCTTGATGAACCCCTGTTGAAATTCGGGAGAACGGGCTTCGTCGATCATTGACTTGGACGCAGCTCTCTATCTCGTGATGGAGTGCTTTGAAAAGTCTGCAGTACTTATCTGGCAGCCCGGTGGACTTCAAGATGCTCCACAGGGCATCCGGTCGATTGAATCGAAAGCAGCTCGGAAGTCGACAAAGGCGATCCATGCTTTCTGTCAAAACTCTCTTGTTTTCTCGACTACTTGACGGACTGTGAATATTTGCTCTATGATCGATCGCTCTGACATAAAACCGGCTTGTTCTGGTCGCCGGATTCGGCGGATAATGTTTCGGCAAAGATCGAGTAGTACCACTGAGAAAATTTGCCAGGTACTGACAATGCAAAACGGATCCGTCAGCTACATTTTATTAGAGCTATATTTCGGCCCTTCTTGGCAAGGGTCCTCTTCAGGCTCAAGCCGGATGAACGTTCACACAAGAGGAACAGAAGTGTTATTCCCCGGTAATTGGCTTATGTTTGGAAAGGTAAAAATTCGGCACTTGCGCTGTGAAAGTTACCCTTTTTAGGAATAAAATTCTACTCTACTCGCTCTACTCTGACGCCAACCCACTTACCTCGGATGTTGGGCTCCGGCACGCCGTCGAGTCTGATTCGGGCCTGACGGACACTGGTTCTTCGGAAATGTTGGCAGCTTGAGAAACTCGAAGGGAAGCGATTTCAGTCATGGAGCTGGATTTGGCCTTGATAGCGCGCAGTCGCTCGGTTGGATCACCGGAGACCTGGAAAAAGAGAGACATAAACGAAATGACATATTTCAGTGAGAAAAGATGTGTCCACTAAAGTTAACACAAAAGGGCCGAGATACGACAGGCTAGTTACCCATCACCTATTCACTTAGATAGGCTTTAAGGTGATGAAGATAAAATACTTCGATGCTCCGCAATTCGTATAATCGATTTTCATCGAATGGACGTTTTCTTTGGATGTGTGGTACCTCTATGTTTGAATTATTTAGCAACTACAACGGTGAACGACTGTTGAATTTTTATTTTATGTTACACGCAAAAGTGGGCTTTCTTCGGAATATACGGAATTGAACATTTCCTGAGCTTTGCTTCATTAGCCACTGAAGTTCACACTTTTGCTGAAATAAAATTTTCCGCGTCAGGATGAACTTTGTCTTTTCGGACCAGAAGTGCATCTTCTGAACGTCATTACTAGAGTCCAAGATGAAAAAATAAAAAATCTCTTCAGAAGCGACATTTCACTGAAAGCTAAGGGGGGGGGGGGAGCGGCACCGTCCCGGGCCCCCTTCGGGGGTGGTATGAAGTGCTTGGGCGGGGGGGGGGGGGGGGGGAGGGTACGCAAAATATGCTTGTCGGAAATCGGCACGGCTGAAGAGTTGATTTAGAAACAATAGACAAGGAATGTACTGCAGCACATCCGGAGCACTAAAAGAATTTCAAGAAACCAGTTTGTGAAAGGTAAAGGTCATGCCTAATCCGAGAGGAACACGGGCAATCAGTTTCTCCATATCCTGGTAATTCTTCGCCCCAATTTTTACACAGTAGTTGCGTTTTTGATCGAAGTTTTGTTCGCCGTTAGCGTAGCCGGTTGCTTAATTTCCGTTTTCAAACGCCGTCGAAGTTCACCGTTTGCTTAATTGGTGTTTTTACGACTCCGGCGATCCTTCCCTGGTCGACGTTTCTTTGACGATTCAAGCAAACTTCGAACTAGCTAGCTCACGAAGTTCGACGGTCAGAGTCTGAAGGACAAAGAAACTGTGGACGGCGACCAAAAACGATATTTCAATAAAGACCTTTGAGGTTGAAGGTAACTTCAAACTTCGATCAAAAACGCAAACGCAACTAGTTTCATCCCGTCGTTTCTTTCTGGTCATGTCTTGTAACTGTATTAGTTAATTTGTTTCGTTTCTGTGCATTTCTTAAATATTTTATTCCTTTTCTAGCTTTAAGCTATTTGGTAATACATTTGATTGATTGATAACAGGATTTGCTGGAGAGCGAAACCAAAGCAATGCAACAAAACCAACTACTTCCAGAACAAATTTTAGGTTCTAACACGGCCCATCCGTGAGCTGTGAACCCAAACATCAAACAGATGACGCATTTCTCGGTAAATAGAGCGTACTACAAAATCCACCGCAGGCGAAAACTTTGGATTTCTTTATGATCAGATGCATTTTTGGATCACAAATAAAAGTAAGGGCCACCTATCATAGATCAACTCACAGTATTTGGTCACGACAGCCTACATTCTAAAGTATTAACTGAAAACTGGTACATGACGGTGCTTCAGGCCGATTCTTTCCGAATAAAATGACCATCCAAAACACAACTGAAACAGAGTAGCCTTTGCTGCAACCCACGTTAAACACAGATTTAATAACTTTTCTTACCGTTTCACGAAATAAACAAGCTAAGGTTAAGTGTAAAAGACACTGAGTGTTTGCTGACCCTCTCCCCTTTCTACTCTTATATTTTGTGCCCCTTCGGGGCGGTGCCCCTACTTGAACTTTCAAGGGGGCCTCAGCTATCCAGGAAAAAATCATAAAGTGATAGTCGACGCAGGTTCACTTTGCACGAGTGACTTGGTCAACTGATATGGCACAACCAGACGTCACAATTCTGATGAGAAACTGATTTTTATTCTGGCTGTTTTTCCATTTTTCCTGGATAGCTCTGGGCCCCCTCGGAAGACCAGGGGGGGGGGGCAACTGTCCCCCTCCCCGATGGAAAATTCTTTGACTCTGTAGTAGTATGGATATGGAATACTTTGGTTTGAAATGCCTCCGACTGGTTAATAAGTAGTAGTATCCGATAGCATCCAATCTTGCTGTAGTAGTATCCAGTTTCCTAGTAGTAGCATGTAGTGGCAACAGTTACTACTGCATGCTACTTTTTCGTACAACTCCATACGACTCATTCTCGAAAAATTTTCATCGGGTCGAAATGACGCCTCTGTATCTCTTAGCAGAGTCAAAATGATTCAGTCCATTCAAATCCAAGATATAAGAATAAACTGGCTATTCAGTTAAAATTTGCCCCCCCCCCCCCCTCTACAAAAAAAAAAAATAACGCATCTGAATCTCTTAGCAGAGTCTAAATAGTTCAGTGCATCCAAATCCAAGATTTATAACAAACTGGCTTTCAGTTAAAATTCAAGCCCAGCGAATGCTATTCTGTTAATTCTCTCTCTGTTCCCCGCTAATTTTTGGTTGGTGCCCGATACCGTGTGTACATGTGATACCTGAAAGCGAGCATCCCCTCGTTCTGGGCCTTGTTCCAGCTCTAGTTTTATAACTCACCTGTTTATTCTCCGAGTCCTGGTCGAGACCGGTGGTGATTCGGAGTTGTTTTATCCGCTCCTTGTATATGCTGATTTGGTCAGGTTGGGCATTTGCAACTGGAATGGATCTTATCTCTGAAAAAAGGAATGTTTCTAGTTATTTAGACGTTTTCCCGCGGAAAATTGTGAGCCATACACTTCTGAATGTTTTTCGCAGAAATAGCCGTCGTCGAACCACAAGCTAAACTCGCGAAAACTCCGTCTGTTTTTTGGCGGTAATTTCAATTTCATGAAAATAAAAATAAAACCAAAAAAATCTCAATAAATAGAACTTCAGACTTACGACCTTACCATTGTGTGCAAAAAGGATCCTCAGTTTTATTTCTAAATGGTTGATAAAGTAGCTTTTACACTCTCAGTGGCTAAGTAAAATATAAAACGAAAAAATACTGGTTAATAATAAATATAAATATTAAGTCGGAAGTGAACATTTTTTTTTTTTAAAGAAACATTGTTAGTTCCAGAAGCGTCATTTGACATCGCCAGACTCCATGAGTGGCATATTTCAGATATTGCAAATTCCTCCTCCTTCTCCCTAGATGGCACCGAAACAGAAAAGTCATTGCTCGATTTGGTCTAATACACGTGCCCTTCGGCTTCGGACTTCGTGTGATGACCTTTGTAAAAAGACTATCAACCTGATTTGCGTTTACGACCCTCTGCGGCCCTTTTTCCTTATTGATACTGGTTAACTAGTTCATGTTGTTTTTGTTTAGTTTGGATTTCTCGTTTTATATTGTTTATGTTCATGTAAAATACTCCGTACTTTGTGTTTCTACAGTTTTACGGGTAAAAGTTCATTTATTCATAGCTGACAGTGACAAACGGACACGTCAGCTGAATTTTTTAGAGCGATACTTCGGCCCTCCATGGCAACGGTCCTCTTCAGGCTCAAGCTGGGAAGCGAACTTCAGTCAATTGACCCCCCAGAGGGGGAGGGGGGGGGAGGGGGGCAGCTACCCATAAAAAAACACAAAATCTGCGATGAACAAAGTGATTTGACAAAATCATGACAGGCAGTTGTAAAAAAACACTGCACTGTAAAAAAAATCTTGCAGTAATTGCTACTGGTATTAATACTGTCTCTACTGAGAAAAGACTATTTCTAATTCGGGTTACTCTTATCCCAGTAGAGATAAGATTAGTCCCAGTACCAAATACTGCAGTTAACTTTAATCCTTTCTCGGATAAACTTTTTACACTGAGCTGCACCCCAAGGTTTTCGCGAAATGACGCCCCTGGCTAGTTCTACTAGAAAGTGCTGTAATAGTGCTACAATAGTTGCGTTTTTTTTTTTTTGAAAAGTTTGGTTGACCGTTGGCTTGCCAGGTTGCTTAATTTCCGTTCTGAAACGCCATCGAAGTTCAACGCTTGCCTAATTCGCGTTTTTACAACTCCGGCGATCCTTGTCCGGCCGGCGTTTCATCAACGTTGCAAGCAAACTTCAAACTTGCGAGCTCATCTAGTTCAACGTCCAACGTTTGGAGGAAAAGAAGCTTAACAAAAGATGATAATGATAGGCCTACAGATTTTGGTTTATTTGACAAGAAAAGATTAGTGCAGCACAAGCTTAGGTTTAGTGCAAAAAACTAAAAATTTCGTTTTTGCTAAAAACTTAAAGCTGACCAGCTATGTGCGACAAGGGAACGGCAACGGGCGGCCAATATTCCTGATCGAACAAATAACATTCGGGAGATTGAATTTTTTGCTTGAATCAAGCTGGTGTCAAATCTAGTTTGAAAAGTGTGAAAAGTTGCTACGCGGGTACAAAACAAGAGCTGTAAGCTCATATGGCACTTGCATGGGTTAAGACGATTTGATTGATCATAAGTAAGTTTCGACTTTGCGGTTGATATGCGCACTCTAAGGGAGCTGGAACTTCATTTGTAAGCAAAACCCTTGAGGCAAAAATGCTAATGGGGTGATGGGCATCATGAAAATGCATATATTGCTTAAAAGTATTTTTTTTTCTTTGAGGTCAAGATTGGTACTTTAAGGAATAATCGGATTTGGGAAGTAGCAATTTCTAAGCAAATGTTGTTGAGTCTCCAGTATTCCAGCGAAGTTTCATCGTCCTAGCACATCTGGAAGTACCTTAACGCGCGATCACCGGAATCCCAGACCCCCCCCCCCCCCCCTCCTCCAAGTCCACCCACAATACCCGGAGCCAATCCGGTTCTGTAAATGATTAATCCAGAGCATCTGTTTGTCATTCCCACGAAGTTCGATCCAGATCACACCAGTCTAAGCGGGTCTTGTATTTTCCGCCCTCCCCCCAATAATTGCCGGATTCGGTCCGGAAATGAAAAAGATCACCAGAGAAAAATGTCCTCTGTTTAATTATTAAATTTCACTCGAATCCGATCACCCGTTCCAAAGTTACGCATGACTCAATATTCCGGATTCCCCTCCCTCAACTCCCCCCCCCCAAGATTATCATATCGAGGATTTTTTTTATTCCAAGTCATTTTGACCGGGTCCCTGATATGCCTTCCAAGTTTCGTCGTGAAAATCCCCCAAAAAACTGAATTCCGGGAAACCCCCTCCTCCCCCCACCCTTAAGTGTCCGGATCCAGTCAAATTATGTAAAAGATTTACATGGATCAGATGTTTGTTCTTCCCAGCAAGTTTCACTCCAATACCATCATTCTAACCGTTTCTCGAGATTTCCGGTTCACCCCCACCCCCAGCTCCCCCACGGTGCCCGTAGCCAATCCGATTCAGTAAATGACTTAACTAGAGCATCTGTTTGTTCTTCCCACAAAGTTCCATCCCGATCCCTCCATTCTAAACGGGTCACGTATTTTCCGCCCCCCCCCAATAGTTGCCGGATCCGGTCCGGATATGAAAAAGATCATCGGAGAAATGTCCTCTGTTCAATTCTTAAATTTCACTCGAATCCGATCCCCCATTCCAAAATTACGCATGGCTGAAAATTTCGGATTCCCCTCCCTCCACCATTACCAGATCGACAAATTTTTTATTTTGAAGTCAGTTTGATCGGGTCCCTGATATGCCTACCAAGTTTCATCGTGAAAATCCCAAAACCACCATCACCGGAATTCCGGGAAACCCCCTCCCCCCCCCATAAGTGTCCGGATCCAGTACAATGGTCTAAAGGACTTATCTAGAGCAGATGCTTGTTCTTCCCAGCAAGTTTCACTCCGATCCCTCCATTCTAACCGTTTCTTGAAATTTCCGGTCTCCCCCCTGGCTACCGAATCCGGTCAAGACTTTAAACGGGACATTACAGATATATGTTCTATTCAGTTATGAAGTTTCATTACAGTCCGATCACCCGTTCGAAAGTTACACACTTCTCAATTTCCCGGATTCCCCTGCCCTCCACTCCCCCCCAAAATGGTCGGATCAGAAAACTGATTATTTCTAAGTTTGTTTGGTCGGGTCTCTGATATGCCTGCCAAGTTTCATGGTCCTAGCACAACTGGAAGTACCCTAAATCGAAAAAGTGTGACAAAATGCCCTAAATTTTCAAGTTTCCAGCGCCCCCACTCCCCCGCATATGGTCGGATTGGGAAACTGATTATTTCCAGGTTCGTTTGGTCGGGTCCCTGATATTCATGCCAAGTTTCATTGTCCTAGCTCATCTAGAAGTAGCCTAACTCGGAAAAGTGTGACAAAAAACTCGGACCGACCGACAGACGGAATTGTGATCGGTATATGGCACTTGAGCCAGAGGCTGCAAGTGCCATTAAAAGAAGAAAACGAGATATTTAATAAAAAACCTTCGAGTTTGGAGGTAACCTCAAACTCCGATAATTTTCTTAAAGAGCTACTCCTCGAGAAATAAACCTGGAGTGAGGACTTACCCGATCCACCAGCTCTTGATCCAGCCCCTCGTCTCTCCTTTTCCACGATGGCCAATCCCCGCTCGATATAGGCTCTGAAAAAGTCTGACGACTTGTGGAAAAATGGAGTCACATCAGCCTCGGGGTGCGACAACTTAAAGTCATACAACTGCTCCAAACCCTGCCGGGTGAATTCCTTCGTCCCAATCTTCCGGAAAATCCCAAGCAGCATCTTTTCATCCTCTCTTGACAAGTGTCTGGTGTCCTCAGAACGCTCTGAGCTGCTGGACTGGAGGCTGCTTCCCTCCGTGGCTCTTGGCTCCTTCGAATTCAGACCCCCCTGGGCTAGAATCTTCTTCAAGTACGGAACGAGCTCAGACTTGTGCAGGTCAGGGATTCCATTCAGATAGTTGAGAATGTCGCGGCCGATGTGTTTTATAAGGGAGTGCAGCACCGTCTTCATCGTTCTTAAGGGCATGTCCGAGTCCTTCGTTTTCCATGAGTTGTGAGGATACGTCTTCATGAAGTCGTGAATGTCCTGCAGTAGAACTTCAATTTTCAGAATTGGGATCCATTCTGGAAGGAGTCGAATCACCTTCCAGATGCACTTCTGAACCAGGTCAACGTACTTAGACCCGGCGCCTTTGGATTCTACGGAGTCGAGCAGGAGTCGTAGAAGGGCAGACGTGATCGCCGTTCGTTCCGACTTCTCCACCATTCGGACAATTAAAAAATTCGTTTGCTTCGATAAGTTCGAGGTTTCGCTCACATTTTCGAATTGTTGGTCAATCAAAATTCCAACCAACGTCGCCATGAGGTCTTGAAGGGTTTCTTTCGATCCCTTCGAACCTAAAATCTCGTTACCGTAGAGGGTGTGCAGAGTACGCTGACAGGTCTGAAAGACCTTCAAGGTCTCTTGGTCAGATCGCGCATTTTCCTCCCCGTTCCTCTTTAGCTGAACGTTACACGCGTTGAGAATCGCGTCGACTTTGGTAATCATCATTGGGTCTTGCTGCAGAGCCTGTTCCACTTGCAGCAACGCTTGGATGCATTTCTGCACATTTTCTTCCTGAATCTGAGAAATGGCGACATCAATAGCCGCTATTCGGTGTGTGATCGGCTCCAGGGTTGGGCGATTCGGGGAGGGTCGCGGAATGCTCGTTTCGCGTTTCATCAGGGAGGGATTGGTGTCCATCCCTTCCAAGTCAACCTTTTTCAGCTTGCTGAAGACGTCCGCAATGTTGAGCTGCTGAATACCCAGGGATTTGTCAATCTCCTCCTCCATTTTATCAACCATATCACGGACCATTTCATGGACCTCTTCGTGGTAGCTCTTGGTCTTTACCCGACGCGACTCGGCCTCCTGTACTTTCGCAACATTGTTGTTAAGTGTTGGTTGGGGCGCAGGGGCGGATCCGGGTCGCGCGATTCTGCTCTGCGGGGGCTTGCTGTCCGGAGAGGTCTGCTTAGGCACGGGAGGCTCCGGTCGATTTTTCCCCGCACGTTTGATCCGCTCCTCCAGCATTGCCAAATCTTTTTCTGCCATCTGACCAATCATGTTCCGCACCTTATCACCCTCCACGAAGTACGCCTGAACGATACAATTCAGCGCCGCGTTGCGGACAGAATTATCCCTATCAGAAATTTGCTTCGCGATTTCTTTCAAGTACACCGTGCCTTGGTATACACTATTTCCGTACGTCTCGACAAAGTACCCCAGCTCCTCTAAACACTCGCTTCTCTGTCTCGCGCTCTTGGAACCGAGTCCAGCCATCAGATGAGTGAACAGCTTCGACATGGGGTACAATTTGCACATTTGTCGGACAATCTGATGAACACAATTTTTCACTGCGTCTTTCGGATCACCGATCTTTGTTATCAAGTAGGGGACGAATGCATTTGCCTCTATATCCGGCATTCGGTAATCATCCTCACTCAGCGCGGAGAACGCTTGACTCAAATATTCTAGACCTCGTATAAGCACTGCGGGGTTAGTATCGAAAAATCTAATAGTCATCCACTTGAGGACAAGATCCAAATTGGCTTTCTGGGCGTCGATATGTCCGGCGTTGAGGTCTTCAAGAAGGCTTTCGATTGCCTTGATGTGGAGCTTGAAATCGGCATGGAACATGTTTTGGAGAAGGGATTTGTTAAAGCCAGCTGTGGCCATTTGGTCTTTAAGTTGTTCGGTGAATTCGTCCCGGGGAGAAGTGAAATTCCATTTCAAAGTCTGGAAAGGCAAAAGGAATTATAAACAAATAAAAATAAATTGGCTTCAAATCATCCCGCCATTTTTGTCGAAATTTGCCTGGGAGATACTTGACATCATTCGTCCCTCATTTTATTTCCCATTTCAAACCTTGATGCTTGACTTGTATTAGGCCTGTTCATTATCATATATGGCATATATTTAGGTCACTGGTTTGTTATTAGGTCATGACGATACTCTGCTAGCCATATTATATTGGGCTATAGATGTTCCTTCAGCCCAAGCTGACTATAAATAATATTTGACGGTGCAAAATGGATAAGTCAGCTACATTTTATTAGAGCTATATTTCGGCCCTTCTTGGCAAGCGTCCTCTTTAGGCTCAAGCCGCTCAAACTGGAAAATGAACTTGTGAAAAACAATTAAAGATTGAAAGCTGGTAATGAAGAGGGCCCTTGCCAAGAAGGGCCGGTCAGGCAAACAGTGGAGATTCAACTGGAAACCTGAACAAGACAGCACCCATGAAGGCGTATATTAGGAGAAATCATATTCACCTGCGGTTGCAAATTTGCAGGTAATTTGCAGGTAATACAGCTCTAATAAAATGTAGCTGACTTATCCGTTTTGCACCGTCAAATATTACATTGGGCTATTGTGGAAATGAATAATATATTTATTTTGGGTCAAGTTCCTGCTGATAAATGAAGAAAAAGTAAAGAGAGAAACAGATGATATAGGCGAGAAACTATAGATGACAACGTAAGATTATAAAGCGCAATCAGAAAATTAAAAAAACGAAGACATAAAAACGCACAATTTGAAATTACTGTTGAATAAAAGGGGAAGAGATTATACTAGGGAGAGTTGCTTCCGATGTTTTTGTAAATGAACCAAGTTCCGTCCATATTTAATTACCAAGTTAATAGTCGATCTCAGGGATCAAGTGCTTTGTTCCACTCAGACTAATTCTGAAGTTACTCGCATCGCCTGGGAATTGTAATGTTATTGGGCTAACCGGGAATGACCGGACCGAAATAGCCAAATACGAGAAGATACACAAGAAGCAACTAACTAGCTAACTTGAACCTAAAGTTACGACTTGGTCTGTTCCATTATCCCAAAGATAAGAGAGATGGAACATGTAAGTGATGCAAGCTGTCTACGGACCTTTCGAGCGCATTAACCGTTGCCGCATCATTTCCATCATCTGGTAAAGAGTCACGCGGCAAGACCATTCAGTTTCCAAATAATTAATAAATTATTGGCCTACCTATCATTATGTGCTGCGGATAGACAAAGTAGATATCAATAATAACAGCAATAAAAACAGAAAAAGGTATTACACACGTTTTCAAAAAATTAATCGTAAGAAATCAAAACCACACACAGACAATAATAATGGAAATCTGATATGTTGAGGTTCGACAATGATTTTAAAGGAAAATAATTCAGTTCTAATTTAAATTTTTTTTAAAAAAACATTCAACAAAGTCCTGAAAAAACAAAACAAAAACACATTCATTCTTAAGAAGTCTAGTGATTTTTTCATCTTTCATTAGCTCCTTCTCTCGTACATCGTTTATTCATTCCCTCCCCTAGTAACCCCCACGCCAAACCTCTCACATTTTGGATAACTTGAAGAAACTTGGTTAGCTATGGTGCGTTCCCGCCAGAATCTTTGAAATGACCTTAAAGGTACGTGCACTCGAACTCCGATCTTCGCAATCGGATGCGAATTTCCTCCTTCGCTCTGAAATTTTGACGCTTTGAAAGCAAGTTTCACCTTAATGATGCGAATTTCGCATACGAAATCTTATCAGAGTGTGCATGCACGTAGCGTTAGTACACTTCTGACATTATCTCTTCCCGTGATGTTTTCCCGTCCAACATCCTAAAAGATCAGATGGAAACCAAAAGCTCTTCAGAGTAAACTGGACTGAAGTGGCAAGGAGGACAAGACTCAGCGGCAAGTCAGTTGTCTTCCGAATGTACTGTGTCTTACCTTTAACTTTACTTCATCGTTGAATCTTTGGTTTTTCAGATTATTGCTAAGGAGTAACGGGGACAAATCCAGCTCCTCCTCTTTCTTCTGACGAGCTGGCGCGCCTCTAGCGTTGGCAGAGGGCAACTAAAAAAGGAAGAAGAAGAATATAAGAAGAACATAAGTTCGAGACCATCTCCATGCGTACAGCATTTATTTTAATCAATGCACGTTTGGTTAGGTTTTGTTTCATTCTTTTTTCTCTATTTTCAATTCTCAGCTGTTCTAAAATTGCACTTCCACCAATAAAGATGCGGTATTCGAGAGTAGAGATAGAGAGTAGGGAGAGGGAGAGATAGAGAGGCCTGTCCGCCACTGTTCAATACTGCTCGCGAACGACCTGCAAGAGCGGCCTCAGTGGTGATCCCAAAACTCCAACACGTAAAATGTGACCATGTACGGTATGAAAAGACGTTTGTACCGTCTTTCGTAAAAATGTTTAATCTTATTTAGTGTTTACTTTTATATATGACGTTGACATATTTATATATGAGTGTCTGCATGTATATATGACGATTTCGACAAATTTGGATTTCACCACAATAGTTCGAAAAGAATAAAAGCGATATCTATCTATCTATCTATCCATCTGTTCGGTCCCTTGATTTGTTTCTGTATTTTGTTTTAAGTTTCATTGTTGATGGTAAATTATTTAGATCTTGTTAGCTATTAACGTGTGTTTATTTTTTTTTTTTTTTTACTATTATTTAGCTTTTGCTATTGTGGCAATTTTTCCATTAAACCATTAAATCTTGAAAACATGTACTTCCAATAACTTTACTCATCCACACTTCATCATTTATTGTAGTTACACTCCCAAAAATTTCAACCCGTAGTTCATCTAGCTCACGGCTTTTCACACATCAGATGCAACAAACTCTCATTCTCTCTACCACATATCGGGCAGAAATAGGTACGTACGTCCTAATTTATTACCCAAATATTTCCTCCAATTTGCCAGTGGCAAGCAATCAGCCCGGCAACTAATTAAAATCCTCAAATCCACCCACTTAACCCCAGACTTAGAAGATACCTCTTCCCCTATGTCTCTTTGGCTGACGTATAAAACCTTAAAGAAGGTGTCAGACTTTAGCCAGATGTAACGCTGAATTTCCTGGTCCTAAAGTCTCCTGCCACCGCCCGCGCAACCTTTCCGACAGGTAGTCCTGGTCCATCGTCGCCATTCCACCAAACTGAAAAGTCACAATTATTTGATATATCCTTAATATTATTCTCCCCAGAGTCTGACGACTCATCCCTTTTACGCTCCTTATAAGCTGCTTTAACTATTCTAATACGCAGTATACAGCTTCTCGCTATTACTGTAGCGTCTCTTATGTAATATTCTAAATATATACTGTAATACGTATTATAAATATATATTAGCAAAGGCGCGAAATTTGTTGTCAGAGAGCGTACTTACTCTAGACTTCGACGGTGCTCGGTTGGTCGCAGGCTTTTTCTCAGCCGCTCTACCAGAGGGAACATCATCATCATCAATAACCGGGAGTATAAGTTTTGTGGCGGCGGCAGATTTGGGGCGTGCCATTGTTGCACCGCTACCGGCGGCTTGAGGTGGCGGCTGGGGTTTGGCTGGCAGGTTTGGACGAGTCTTGTCCAAAAGGGCGATTATGGTGTTTTTCGAAGCGGGCTAAAAGAGAGGCGGGGTAAGAAGCTGGCAACTCTTGGTGTCCGCGCTATAGGCTACGCTAGAACACCGGTAGCAGTGTAAGTAATATGGGCATTAAAGATATCAATTTTCAAAATTTAATTATTATTGAAAAAAAAAACAGAGCTAAAATCTTGTCGCCATTACAAAAAGTTACAGTTAATCGTCACGACAACACTGACGAAAAGATCAACAACTACAACAAAAGAGACATGACACTAGAAAATGAATTTTGGCCAATTCCCTTTTTTGAGACTTGTCCTTTCGTGATCCACAAAAGAAACTGGGATGCATTGACGTTATCGATGCTTTTGTTAGTAATGTCTGCTCTGTCACGTCCAAAATGAAGGCTTGGTAATCCTAGCCTACTAAGTCTGTGCTCATCACGTAAATGTTTTAGGTATGGTACAAGTCTTCGTTGTACTTTCTCTTCCGCCACAAATGATTGAGCGCAAGCTGTGTGACCGTTAGCAAGCCTAACATAACATCACAGTGCACAGGTTCGATTTTCTTAACGAAGGATATTAATAGGGGGGGGGGGGGCTGCCCTCTGGATTTCCAAGAGGGTCTAGAGCTACCCAGGACAAACACTCGGAACATTCAGCACTGTTACACGTGACAAATGTCCGTACAACGAAAAGAGACAACGCCAACACTGCACGACAGAACACCAAAATTCATAGGCAAATTTTGTGCAGTGCATTAGCCTCAGTGACACGTTCAGACAGTTTCACTTCAGCAACGTATCGGGTGACCAATGCGCTGTGGTAACAAACGATTTTTGCAGCTGGTGAAGTGAAGCGATGGGGTAGTGTCGCGTTGGCGTGGTGACCCCACCCCCAAACTTATGCGATTTAGCCCTATATGAATATATTTAATAGCCAATTGGCCTTTCTTCAGCCAAGGGTGAATGTGAATCATCTTTCATAGTGCTAAACGGAATATTCGATTTACTTAGATTTAATTTTATGTGATTTAGCGATATAAATAGTGCGACCCACTTTACAGCAACGGCTGCGTAAGCTGACGCAAGCCACCCCGAAAGTAGAGGAAGGGCAGAACCCATGTTCTGGTGGTTTTCTTTTCCTTCCTTGAGGCAGGAGCCTCGTTCTGGGGGAAGAGCCTGTTCTGACTGACAAGGAAAGGGTAGTAGCCCTATACGCGGCACGTCATGTTACGGTTGCCACTTGACTCAAATAAAATACACTACCTAAGAAGAAAAAACGTACTACCAGAAGAGAAAATGTACGGTACTACCTAAAACAAAATTTGTGCGCGCATTGCACTTCGCGCATTGTTTTTCACTGTTGCTGATGCAAATCACTTTAGCATAACCCTACCAGTATGACCTGAATCGAACCTTCGTCAAAAATAGGGGTTTCATTCAGAACCAGATTAAAAAGTCACTAAGATCAAATATTTCAAATAAAATGGGCAAAATACAACTAGATCCACACAGGGTCCACATGAACTACATTTTTCAAATGTACTACCGGTGGCAACCCTGGCCTCGTGTACACAACTAAGCATCGCCCTTTCGCTTCCCAAGGAGGGCCTATTACGGAAGGGGGAGGGGCTTACCTTTAAGTTTTGAGCAGCTCTCACCATTGGCTCATATCCCAGCAGGACCATGAAAGGCAGGAATCCATCTTGAGCGCCTTTTCTCACATCCGCACTTCGATCCTCTGCACAGGCGTAAAGCTGTGGCAGACATGCTTTCAAGTCGTCCTTGTTTATTCCAGTAGCTAACCGAAAAAATATGAATTCTTTAAATTTTCAATTTAGTAGGCTACATTCGAAAAAAAGCCCACAGAAACCGTACAATGGATTGACCACACCCTTTCCAGCGGATATTGTTTTTATTTTTAATTTTTTTTTGTACTCCGTCACTAGGGCTACTCCATTGTTTCTCTTGAAGGGTAATAAATAGATTGATTGATACCGCCCAAACCATATTTTCAAATCCTTGAAGGTTCAGGTATAAACTGAGACACAGGCGGATATTCACTACCGGAAACATGGAATGGTATTATCAGTGAAAGAAAATTCAAACCCCAAACCCTGCTTCATAGCAAAGCCAAATTTAATCAGAATCTCTACCATGTGAATGACTCAACCGAGAAACAAAAACAGCAGCCGTGTACAAAATGAAATCGCACCAATTTTAACTCCAAGCAATTCTTACGAGGAGAGATTGTATAGTTGCTATGGATCACTGTAAAAAGTTTCTCCGAGTAAGGATGCGAAAGTTAACTGCAGTATTTGCTAATGGGATTAATCTTATCTCTACTGGGATAAGATTAATCCGAATTAGAGATAATCTTAGCTCAGTAGAGACAAGATTAATCCCAGTAGCAAAATACTGCAAGATTTTTTTTTACAGTGATCTTTACTGATTTTATCACAAGTTTACTTCTCTAGCGAGCCTGAGGAAAACCCTTGCGAAAAAGGGCCGAAATATCGCTCAATGAATCCAGCTGGCGCATCCGCTTAGCGCAGTCAACTAAAACTCAAGAAGTTAGGACACGCTACAAACATCAGTAAGCCGGGTTGTCAAACTGACGGATTTTGGTGTGTCAACTGTCAAGATGGCGAACTGACGGGTTCCCAACAGACCCAATCTCACTTAAAGGACACGTCGTGCTTATGATAGTAATTACTTCAGTAGTATTTCCATTCTCCTTCCCGAAATTCTACACGTCATTCATGTATCCTATCTCCTTTGTTAGCAATACACTGATTATCACGCTTGCCACGTTTGTTCTCTTTACGTTATCAGGCTCCCGACAATTGTTTCAGAGGAAACCGATTTTGCAAATTTTGCCAGTTTGTTATCCACGCCCAGGGACATGGAAAGTGGCCAAAAACAGCAGAATCCTTGTGTAGCTTTCTGTAAGCAAAGCTAAGTTCTAAATTAGTTAATTATCTCGGAACATCTTAGCAGAGACACAATGAGCTTGTTCCACCCTTCTAACAACAGTAACTACTGATTAGTCTATTTTCGTTCCAACCTCGTGAAAAGTTACTACGCTGACCGTTGAAACCTTCTCAAAATAGTAACTATCTGCTTACCACGCTCGGGAGCGTAATTAGCGTGGTAACTACGATCTCCGTGAGGATCGGTACGATCAGCCCCCGGCACTATATTCTGACAAAAATAGATAAATGCGTTCCAGCCTTGACCCCAAGAAGCCAGGACTCGTGACGTCATGCGTTGTAATTACGGTAAGTAGGGTGGAACACGCTCTATGTAGTGCGAGATGTCCTTTAAGGTTTCTGAGAAAGAAGTGTGCTTTAAACGACCTGTCTTACCTATTATATCAACGCAACCTACTTCCGTAATCACTCCAAATATTTCTAAACCCGGAGACCCCGATTTCGTACGGTACATTATAACCCCTCTAACAAAACCAAGCTTATTTTTCACTTGTCGTGTTTTGCTACCTTCGATGTGTATCACGCTGTGGCCGGTTGTCTGCGAGAAGTTTTTCCATCAGAGAAACCGATTATGTAAATTGTTTCCCTGTTTTCGCTATAAGTCAACGGGTCTCGGGAAAGGCTTAAAACACCAAAAACCGTGGTTGTTTGTTGAAAGCACAGCCTAGCTTTAAAGTATTCAAATATATTAAAATACTGTAAGTTGAAGAGTAATAGTGCGAGGAGTCCTTTAACGATTTCACCAGCTGATTCCCACGACAAAATTGCGCCCCAGAAGGACTCGAATGAAGCTGTGTCATAAAGACAAATATCATTTTCAAGCTGTGCAACCACGCAAAGACGATTAAATGTTTCAACCTTCCTTGTTCCTATTCCTCAAATCTGATCTAAGATGGACTTCATTCTTGCACAAAGGGAATGACGCACTTGCCTGCGGCTTTTCATTTAATCCTCAACGGAGGAAGAAATGAAGGAGATTTTTAAACGGTTCAACTCAGTTTCGAGTCCCAATTCCAACTTCCATCAGGATAAATGAGGTGAAATATAATCCTCAGAGCTGTTTTGGCGTTCAAACGCCAGTTCTGGGAGGATTCTGGTTCTGGAATATCGACTATCGATACGATGAAGTACTGCATTTCTTCGACAGAGAAAATCTAACCAAAGACACGAACCGACTCTTATCCAATCCCGTGGACCAAGTCTCTTATCCAATCCAGTCCACAAAGGTAATTTCCTAAACCAAATTGGTCGATATATCACAAGAAGTCAGAAGAAAAACAGCGTTACTACCCCATCTTCGTCTGTTTTTCTTCTGATTTCTTGTCGTCCGTCTCACAAAGCGAAACTGGCCAGGCCAGTGCTGTCCCAACCCCACCATTCTGCCCTAAAGTTTTGCGTGAAATTCTCATTAAGACTTATCTGACAGAGGACCTCGCGTTTAATATCAGTTCTAGCCCTTGAAAGGTGAACTAGTAGATAAACAAGCCAATTGTTTCGAGTAATGTACTTGCTCTATACCAGAATTAAGAGCGAAGTTTGACAAAGGTAAAGCTCGGCAAACGAGCATTTGTGAACAAGTGAAACCATAAGGTGAAGGGCCAAACAACTCAGACTGTGTACTCCATTCCAAAAATTAGGGGTGGAACCACTAGATGGATCACGGATGAATGAATAGTTTAATAGCCGATGGATGGACAAAATACATAAAAAAAGAAGCACTTTACATCCTCAAAATGCTCTTTATTTGTTGTTTTTGAATAGCAAATAAGATTCAGATGTAACACAGCTATGTCCTGTTTGGTGCAGTTAAATTCCTGCGTTGGGTTCAGGCAGACCCCCCCCCACTCCCGCTTGAGAAATTCCCTCCCGGAAAAATCATCCCTTAGGAAAATACCCCGCCCAACTTTACCACAATTTCCTCCTGAAAAGAAGCAAGTCGTTACGAGGCCGACTTTTTGTCTCTAAAAATGCCCTTCCATAGGACTTTTTCCTATGGCGGCCTTCATTTACATAATGTATACTATTTTTTCTTTCTCTACCTAAACTACTTCCACAATTCAAAATTCACCATTTTTTAATTTACTGCGAGGGAAAACTTTGCGACCAAAATTAACTCCGCTCATCCCATCTAAAGCAAAATGCTCTCCCTCATAGGGAATTTTCCCTATGGTCTTGAAGATAATTATATCTTGTATACAATAATTATCTCTTACATACAAAATATTTACTTTTTTTTCTACTACCTTAACTACTTTCTACTCCTCAAATTTCACTATTTTTTGTTTACTAAGAAGGGAAAACTCTATGACCAAAAATTAACTCTGCTCATTCCAATTCCAACAAATGTCCTTCTACTACACATTTTTCATGGCCGCGATTGGGCATGCTTTGCAAAATAAAAGGCTGAATTTTGGTGCTTATGGGGGAGGGGCTAAACCCATTCTGAATCTCGAAACTAAGCCAAGCTGGACTACAGGAGTTACAGGACTGATTTTCCACTGAATTTTTTGTCAAAGTTTAATAATCACATAAACTAAAGTATACGCGTACTATGTTACGTCATTTCTAGTACAAGGGAGGTCATAAACTGAGGGTTGTTGATAACTTACAGGTTTAGGGGGCGGGGCCTATATTTTCACCCAAGAAACCCAACCTCACGTGGAAATTTGTAAATATGTAGTTAAAGCGTTCTAGCTCGTTCATCAAGCTTAGACTAGTTTGAATAAGGAGTAAGGGTTTATTTTCTGTGGTTAATCTGGTAGCCTAACCAAATATTATTATCATCATTATTTCTAGCATACAAGAGGGATTTCTCAATGAAACAAACAGGTGTACATCAAAACAAAACAGTGAGTAATAACTCGGTAGACCGCACGTTTATCGTTTCAGTCAATTTCAGTCACGCTATGTTTCGGTGTATTTCAACTAGCCTTCAAACAAACAGTTACGGGTATGTCGACTTGCATACTACTTATTTTTAACATCGGAAAGTGAATAACACTGTCTTTCAGGAAGACAGTTTACTTTCTTCCTAAAGTCACAGGCTGAAGTCCGTATCAAACCCTTCCGGACTAAAAGAAGGAAGACTTACCTCCTCCCAGCTTATCCGCAACCCAGGTAAGTAGATCGGCTTTCAAGTACGGATTTCCTCCCTTGAGGGCATCGGCGACCATCTCCGCCTCGAAGAATTCTTTCAGTCCGCCACACTGTTCAGCGATGATGTTCATGGTGTTTATGGCTGTCTGCCGAACATTAGCCTGAAAGCAAGAGGGTCTAGTGAGGGCAACGTTTCCCTTTTCCCCTCTGTTGCACTAAAATTCTGCCTTACCTTACCTTAACCTTTCCCCTGTACTCCAGCTGCTGTCACGGGCAACGATGATCGCTGTCTCCAGCGCAACCTTTGTTGTTCTAGAGATCCGTTCTAGTGTTACGTCTTTTTTATTGTGGTTGTTTTTGTTTAGAGTTAATTATTAATCTTTTCGTAAGTGCTGTCGTGGCTATTGACTGTTACCTTTGTAATAGCGACAAACTTTCAGCTTACCGTTATTTGGAAATGATGAATAAAAAAATAGAAAGAAATCGACAATTATAAATTTAAGACTCTCTGATCTCTGATTAGTGTCTTAAGTAACGTGCAAACACAGTCCATAAGCTATGGCGTATGTAAACCCTTCATAGTGTTGTTATCTTCGGAAGTTGGAGTTCAATAAACACTCCTTGAGCCCAAGCTGACTACAACTGCAGGTTCGTTCCTTCTAGCCCAGCAACAGCCTGACCAGGAGCCTTGCCTAGACGGGCCGAAGCATTGCTGACAAACATCGTAGCTGACTTTCCGTTTTTAGCCATTGTTTATTAAAGTTTAAGTAATATCTATTATATATAGTAGCTCGATATGTTCTGTCTTGACAGAAGGATTAGCTTAACCCCTTCTGTTGTAAAAAGTTCAATGGGCGGATCAAACTATCACGATGTCACATTACCACCCCTTAGAATACACTGTTACAAAAGAAATCAGCCAATTCCTAAACAATTCATTTTCGATCAACAATCCATGTCGTTTTTTTGCTGCCTGCCATTCTCCAATTTACTAGCTTTCACAAATATAAGCGGCAATTCCCTAGTTTCATCAGAGAACACTAGAACAATCTGCCAGCTACAGCGACGGTTTACCTCAGCAACCAATCGAACATGGTCATCTCTCAGCGCTAGAAATGATTGATTTTGAAGCGTGACGAAGGGTTCTTGAGTTTTCCGCGTTTTTCAAGTGCAACCTCCGGAAAAGTCTCCGCCGAGACGCCGACGAGGTAATAATAAGCGACAACAAAAAACGGCTCATTTCATAAGCCCTACACCTAGTGGAGGCAAAGATTTCATGAGTGAAGCATTTTCCAAAAATTAAAGAATAATTAGTTCCCATTGTACTTCAAAAAATAGAAACACCACAAAAAAATGGAGGATAGAGTTTACACTGAAAAGCCAACTTATTTTTGTATCATTTAACTGAACACACCATATTATTTGAATGGTGCTAAGGGATTGTTTTATTTTTCACTATTTGCTCTAGCATGACGTTCAAAATATCTACGGCCGTCCTTACAAAGCAAAATTCTACTATGACGCGGAAAATCTCAATCGCAGTACAAACGCGGCTTTTCAGTGGCCAGTGATCAGCTCGAGGAAGGCGTAAACCCTTATTTTGCGTAAACTCTTTTCGTCAATTCCACTATATTCAAATCAATTATTCACGAATAGCGGAGCAACGAAGTAACATATTTTCATCAGGTGTTCAAGCCTCTTTAAGTGAATAAGTGATGGGTAACTAGATTGTCCCACTTCAGACCTTTTCAGTTAAACTTTTGAGTTCGGAGAGAGACTTACCTTATTATCTGACAAGGACTGAAGTATCCCTGGTAACAATGTTCTGATGTGTTGTTTCGTGTGGGGGCCCATCGCGACAGCCAGCTGTTGGCAGATCGAAAGACCAGTCTGAACCAGGATTTTGTTGGAGTCGGTCAGTCTCTGAGCGAGTGCCGGCGGTAGCTCTCCGAGGTTCGGTGTGATGAACTTGGAGTCTTTGATGATGCTTTCGACTTTCTGAAGGGCCTCATTTCGAACCTTTAAGGAAATCTAATTTTAGCCTTTCCGAGCAATTTGTGATTTCTCTAACTTACTTCCAAATAATGCCTGCAAATTTTTGCATTTCACAGTTTTCTAGCATACAAACTGACGAATTATCTCCAACGATCAAACAACTGCCAGGGGCGAACTAACGCCATGTGCCGAACTATTCGCGTGATGAATTGCCCATGTGATGAACTGACGAAATTGTCAACTGTCCATGTGATGAACTGTTCACATCGTCAATTGTTCATCTGAAGAATATTCTTGATGACTAATCTCCTTGCCGATGCAAAGTCGCCGTGGACCTAGCGGAAGAGCCGGAAGCTGCACCACAGCTGTCCCCAGCGATCGCTGTGATTGAATGACACAGAATTGGAGTTGTTGTGTTTGAGTCGTTAGTGAGACGTTTTCTCGTTCTTCCTGGGGGTCACTGGCGTGTTTTGGACTTAGTCAAATAGAGTATTGCCCTGGTATGACCTGTCCTGTAGCGAAATGCCAGGACACCCGGAAAGTCCATTTATGAAATGAAACTATAGGTTCAAAAAGAATTAAGTATCGCTGTGACAAGCTGTCCATGTACACGGTCACAGTAGCACAATTTGTTCTGCTATGACCTAGCTGAACTGTAACGAACTGTCGGGACAACTGGATATGATGTCAATAGAATGATACTTCGTCTTCGTCATCGGCGTCGTCTTTTTATACTGTCAAACGTTTGATAACAAATAACGTATGTTTGCGCATCCTTATGTTAAGGTACCCCTCTTGCTTATTCTGCCTTTTATAATATACCTAGCTCCCTTACGGAATTATAAGCTTCGGAAATCGCCATCTTTCTCCATTTGTTTCATTTTGTGCTTACGAGTTATGCTTCGTCACACAACATAAAGTTTGCCGGGATCTTCGACATCCACTGACAACGCTCTCACACACAAGGATATGAAAATTTTCTATTTTTGACTTTTGTTATTTGCTTTTTTCCCGTATTTTTAACCACGGAGCACATATTTTGCGCCCAGCCGCCGCGTTCGAGAGCAGGAAAGCTGGATAGAGTCGAAAAGCGCTAACAAGAAAATCGCTAAATTCAGGTGGAAAGTAACGCCAATTTCAAAAAATATTTTTTCTGATCCATTTCACGGTGAAAAGCCAATCACTTTGTTTTCTTCAAGTTTTATGATTTTTCACGTGCAGCTGCCCCAGCCCCCCCCCCCTCTCCATGAAATGACGTCTCTGCTTCGGATATGTTACAGAAGAAGCCCACAAAGCACTGTAGGAAACGACCAATTTATTTTCCAAGAGAAAGAACATGGTATGCAAGAAAATTCGAGAGACCACAAATCATAGTAGGAAATAATAATTTTTCTAAATTTGGAGGAGCATCTAAAGATTCACGGTGGATTGGCAGACAAGTGGCCCTGATTGGCACGTGTTCCTTTCAAATGCTAGGCGAGTCTATTAAAATTGACCAAATAAGGGAAAACCACAGTCAGAACCACAGGTCGTTAGTGACTAAAGTTAGTCTAACGGTAGATTGGAGCTCAAGTTCGTCCACTTGAGACAGAATTCTGCCTCATTTCAAGACGTTCTTTAATCCCGCGGGAAGGAATTTCATTTCAACACTAATTGGAAAGCAGGTGGTACATAAAGTAGCAGTGAGGGCGTCGTCTTTAGGGTCGTTTTACCCAAATGCTCGAGTTTCAGTACACATGAAAGGAAGTTTAATTAAAGGAACTTGGTATGGGGTGTACGAAGAAAGGCACAGGTAAAGAAGATTCTGATGCAAATCCTGGCTGCTGGCGCTGAATAGTGTTAACACTGCAGTTTAGGGCTACATTCTGCCATTAATGGCAGAATGAAGATCCAAAATACCTATCCAAGTTTTTACATGGGCCCTTAAAGTTTAACTGAAAAGCCAACTTATTTTTGTGGCACTTAACTGAATACACTGAATTATTTGAGTTCTGCAAAGGAATTTTTATATTTTTCACCATCTGCTCTAGTAATGACGTTCAGAATATCTGCGGCCGTCCCCACAACGAAAATTCTACTATGATACGGGAAATTTTTATCTCAACACAAACGCGGCTTTTCAGTGTGCAGTGGTGAGATTGGCGAAGATTGCTTAGTGCCTGAACAAAAAAAAGTCATAAATCTTTCTCGTAGGGCATGCAAGCGCATAGAGGTACCACAAATTACAAGGAAATTCCACTATTTGAAAATCGATTATTTTTGAATAGCGGAACAACGAAATAACGCATTTTCAGCGGGTCTTCAAGCAAATCTTAGTGAATAAGTGATGGGTAACTAGATTGTCCTATCCCAGCCCTTTTCGGTTAAACTTTAATTACCTGCTTTGGCTAGTTGATTTCTGTCACAGCAATTGCATGAAAATGGCACTGTTCACAGTTAACAAGCACTGCATGTTCGAATTTTTGTTCTCCACATTGCTTGTATAATGTATTTGTATTTTTGTGTAAAATTAAAAAACTTGAACTTGAACAAACATTCAAATAAGCATACCTCTACTGTGTAGCTAGTGAAAAGAAATCCTTACTCAACAACTATCGGTTCTTCGACATCTCAAGGGCATGTTACTGGCTTACTAGTCCCTAACCGTCTTTCACTTGCGTGAACTACCGATTCTTGGCGCTAGCCGTCTCACTCATAAATGTGTACCATTAGGGTCAGATTTCTCATACGATCTAGGGCGCAGCTATCAGGGGTCTACAGAATAAATAACAACCAAATATTTACAAATTTTCTGTATTATTCTGAAAAGGCCATATACTTTTTTTTTTACGGGAAACTGATTTCACCCATACCTCAAGAACGATTCTGGGGTAACGAGCCGCTCCGCTCCAGGGCGAACCGAACCGGCCATTATTCCATCTATTCTAGACCCCGACAGCGAAGGAAGTCCCATTAAAATCGCTCATGCCCATGCGCCCCGAGAACCTCCGCGTGCCCAAAAACCTCCTCGCGCCGGAAGCAAGAATTAGTCTTTGTCCACTGACCCCCCAAAACCTGCTGGCACCGCGTTGGAAAATTTATCCTTCCAAAGAAACTCTAAAACACTAAACTTGGATCTTGGATCTTCATTCTACTATTTAGCCCTAAACTGTTGTGTTTAAATTTAAGTAACTATTCAAAGAAACATATGTCTACATTCTCTACTGTATTAAACAAGAGCTGTAAGCTCATATGGCACTTACATGGGTCAAGATGATTTGATTGATCAAAAGTAAGTTTCGACTTTTTTGTTGAGATGCGCACTCTAAAGGAGCTGGAAATTCATTTGTAAGCAAAACCCTTGAGGCAAAACTGCTAATGGGCTGATGGGCATCACGAAAATGCATATATTGCTTAAAAGTATTTTTTTTACTTTGCGGTCAAGATTGGTACTTTAAGGAATAATCAGATTTGGGAAGTAGCAATTTCTAAGCAAATGTTGTTGAGTCTCCAATATTCCAGCGAAGTTTCATCGTCCTAGCACATCTGGAAGTACCTTAACGCGCGATCACCGGAATCCCAGACCCCCCCCCCCCCCTCCTCCAACTCCACCCACAATAACCGGAGCCAATCCGGTTCTGTAAATGATTAATCCAGAACATCTGTTCGTCATTCCCACGAAGTTCGATCCAGATCACACCAGTCTAAGCGGGTCAAGTATTTTCCGCCCTCCCCCCAATAATTGCCGGATTCGGTCCGGAAATGAAAAAGGCCACCAGAGAAAAATGTCCTCTGTTTAATTATTAAATTTCACTCGAATCCGATCACCCGTTCCAAAGTTACGCACGACTCAATATTCCGATTCCCCTCCCTCAACTCCCCCCCCCTCCCAAGATTATCATATCGAGGATTTTTTTTTATTCCAAGTCAGTTTGACCGGGTCCCTGATATGCCTTCCAAGTTTCGTCGTGAAAATCCCCCAAAAAACGGAATTCCGGGAAACCCCCTCCTCCCCCCCCTCAAATGTCCGGATCCGGTCCGGATATGAAAAAAATCATCGGAGTAATGTCCTCTGTTCAATTCTTAAATTTCACTCGAATCCGATCACCCATTCCAAAATTACGCATGACTGAAAATTTCGGATTCCCCTCCCTCCACTCCCCCCACCATTATCTAATCGGCGAAATTTTTATTTTGAAGTCAGTTTGATTGGGTCCCTGATATGCCTGCCAAGTTTCATCGTGAAAATCCCCAAAACCATCATCACCGGAATTCCGGGACCCCCCCCCCCCATAAGTGTCCGGATCCAGTACAATGGTCTAAAGGACTTATCTAGAGCAGATGCTTGTTCTTCCCAGCAAGTTTCACTCCGATCCCTCCATTCTAGCCGTTTCTTGAAATTTCCGGTCTCCCCCCCTCCAACTCCCCCCTGGCTACCGAATCCGGTCAAGACTTTAAACGGGACATTACAGATATATATTCTATTCAGTTATGAAGTTTCATTACAATCCGATCATCCGTTCGAAAGTTACACACTTCTCAATTTCCCGGATTCCCCTGCCCTCCACCCCCCCCCCCAAATGGTCAGATCAGAAAACTGATTATTTCTAAGTTTGTTTGGTCGGGTCTCTGATATACCTGCCAAGTTTCATGGTCCTAGCACAACTGGAAGTACCCTAACTCGAAAAAGTGTGACAAAATGCCCTAAATTTTCAAGTTTCCAGCGCCCCCACTTCCCCGCATATGGTCGGATCGGGAAACTGATTATTTCCAGGTTAGTTTGGTCGGGTTCCTGATATTCCTGCCAAGTTTCATTGTCCTAGCTCATCTAGAAGTACCCTCACTCGAAAAAGTGTGACAAAATGCCCTAAATTTTCAAGTTTCCAGCGCCCCAACTCCCCCGCATATGGTCGGATCGGGAAACTTATTATTTCCAGGTTACTTTGGTCGGGTCCCTGATATTCCTGCCAAGTTTCATTGTCCTAGCTCATCTGGAAGTACCCTAACTCGAAAAAGTGTGACAAAATGCCCTAAATTTTCAAGTTCCGAGCGCCCCCACTCCCCCGCATATGGTCGGATCGGGAAACTGATTATTTCCAGGTTCGTTTGGTCGGGTCCCTGATATTCCTGCCAAGTTTCGTTGTCCTAGCTCATCTAGAAGTACCCTAACTCGGAAAAAAGTGACAAAATGCCCTAAATTTTCAAGTTTCCAGCGCCCCGCACTCCCCCGCATATGGTCGGATCGGGAAACTGATTATTTCCAGGTTAGTTTGGTCGGGTCCCTGATATGCCTGCCAAGTTTCATTGTCCTAGCACATCTGGAAGTACCCTAACTCGGGTAAGTGGGACAAAAAACTCGGACCGACCGACAGACGGAATTGTGATCGGTATATGGCACTTGAGCCAGAGGCTGCAAGTGCCTTAAAAATGACTGACCACACAGAAAGTCGGCTAGGATTTTCTTTAGCGATATTTCGGCCATCCTGGGCAAGGTTCGTCTTCAGCCTGCTGCTGGGAAAAACGAGCCTGTAATCAACAGCCTGAGAGGGACCCTTGCCAAGAAGGGACGAATATTGCTGAAGAACATCCTAACTGACTTTTCCGTGTTGAGTCATTTTTTAATGGTTCCCAGTCAGCTTATCTCGATTCTTTGAACCAAAGGCATGCTGAAATACCAACCAACAGAGGATCGCCCAAAGGAAACAGGCCAAAGGGAATAGGGACAGCTTGGGCTGAAAGAGGTTTACTAGATTTCTGGCCAACAGCTGGAACCTTGTTCGAAACCATCTTGAAACACTTTTCGAAGTGCAAAAGTCGGGGCCTTGTTAGATGACGAACTTAACACTGAAAAAATTGTTCCAAGTCCAAGGCTTTGATCGCAATAATAATAATAAATTCAAGAAAGAAGAGAAACGTGAGAGATCAGAGCTCCTGCTCTCAAACTCTAAAAGACGAAGAAGAAGCAGTGCATTAGAACAGAGCTGCTTCACGCGGAAGAAGAATAAGCAGTACGTCAGAACAGGGCTTGTTTCGTACAGGCTCACGAATTTGTCGCGAATTAGTCTTGTCTTGAAACTTTAACGAACAAGCAAGACCCTTACATGCCAACCCAACTTTCTTGACAGCATGCACGAACGCACGAAGCCAATGAACTGTGATGGATACTTAGCTGTAGTCTTACTAACTATTAAAGCTAGGGGCAAATACCTCTTCCCGGTTATTGCCTACCCTGCCCGAAAATAATCAGCACTAAAACTTGCTTTCAAAACGGCTTTCAAAATTTCATGATTCTGAAAGGGAACTTATTATACTTCTTGGAAAAAGAGGTTCTCAATTTCCACAAACTGTCAAAGCCTCAGAGTGGAAAAGTTATACTGCATAGATCATTTAAAGGGGCGTGTCGTTTCAGCACAAAGTTTATGCACAAAGCGCATTAGTGAGTTTATGTTCCAAGATTCTCGTTTGAATCTCAAAAGATTATAAATTCGTCCGGGCAGTCTTCAGGTTCGTGCTACCTACCCCCCTGGTGCTGACGAGAAACACTTAAAACTTGCACACACGGTATTCTAGCCAATCATCTACTCGGAAGCAGAACCTGGAGTCTGATCTGCAAAGCAAAAAAAGCAAAAAACGGAAAATGCAAAACTCAGCGTAGTGTGGTTAGAGTACTGGGATACACATGGCGTAAGAAGTCCTCACAAATGGGAACAGATGGTTCAACAGGCTCTTTAAGAGGACGATAAAAAAAGAAGAAGAAAAAAAAACCAGAAAATAAACAGTTTCCTTTTAGTCCACCTTACCTTCCAGTTCTTATCTCCTAGTTCCGTTATGACCTGACCAGACAGTTGTCCACTGATATCCGTCCGCGGAATAAGGTCCTGTATGTTTGCTGGGGCTGAAGGTGACGCATCGGTGTCTCGTTCGCCCCCTGTCTCCCCCTGGGTGGGTTTCCCCCCTCGGATAGGTGCGGGGGGCTTAGAGCCGGCATGCTACACAGCAAAAGCAAAAAAAGGAATAAGTAACAAACTGGCATTCACAGGGCACGTGATAATAGGATAAAAGGGAGGACTTCGGACAAGGCTTGAATGGTAAGTCTGATGGCCTGAATGTATTTATCGATGTTTTGTTATTTCATAACAGCCTTTTGTGTTTTTTTTAGAGATCGCTGGAGTATATTTTAGCTGACTTTCCGTTTTGAGTTAGTTCCCAAGCCAGCTTGGCCTGTTATTTATTTCCTACTTTTTAGTGTTTTACTTTTAACACCAATTAGTGATATTGTCCGATAATGCACTTCCTCAAACTCCCTTTCCTTCTGTTTTCGTTTCTGCTTTTTGTCCTTCAGGATTTCTGCTTTAAAAGTTACATATTATATATTCCCTTGATCACTTTTAATAAGTAGTGAACTGAAAGACAACAAGAGTTAGAAGCTCATATGGCACTGGCATGGCTGGTTCAAAGTATGACATATGGAATTTGCCCTTTCGTGGGTTTGTTCTGGTCATTTGTAGCCAAAACCCTTGAGAATGATCATGGACCCTTGGTAATCACGAGAATGTATCCTTTGGTAAAAAATACTTTATTTTTGAACTTAGCTGTAATGATCCGCACTTTAAAGGCGCTAGAAATTCATCTTTAATCAAACCCCTGAGGCAAAAAGGACAATGGGTCCTTGGGGATCATTATATATCGTCTGGTCAAAAGTGTTCTTTTTCACTTTTCGGTTAAAATACTTTAAGGGTGCTAGAAATTAATTTTGTGTGCCCTTGTGGCACAAATGATCATGTGCCGAAATGCAGCGTTCGGTCTTTGAATTTTTTTTTGAATTAAGTAATTTAAAGCAAAACCCTTGAGACAAAAATGATCATGGGCTCACTGGGGTCATGAAAATGTATAGTTTGCTTCGAAGTATTTTATTTACTTTGCGGTCAGCACATCAGGAAGTAGTACATTAACTCGCGATCACCGGAATTGCGGACCCCCCCCCCCCTCCCCCAACAGTTGTCGGATCCGGTCCGGACATGAAAAAGAACATCAGAGGCACGTCACTCTCTTAAATTTGTATTCCCGAATCAGTTTGATCGGGTCCCTGACATGCCTGCCAAGTTTCGTCGTGAAAATCCCCAAAACCGCTATTAACGGAATTCCGAGAAACCCCCTCCCCCCCCCTCCTAAGGTGTCCGGATCCAGTCCAATTGCTTAAAAAGATCTATCTAGAGCAGATGCTTGTTTTTCCCAGCAAGTTTCACTCCGGTCCCTCCATCCTAACCGTTTCTCGAGATTTTCGGTCTCCCCCCTCCAACTCCACCACAGCTGTCGAGTTCGGTCTAGACTTCAAATGGGATATCAGAGACATGTCTTCTATTTAGTTACTAAGTTTCATTCGAATCCGATCGCCCGTTCGAAAGTTACACACGACTCAATTTTCCGGATTCCCACTCCCTCCACTCCCCCCAGATGGTCGGGTCGGGAAAATGATGATTTCCGGTCGGGTCCCTGATATGCCTGCCAAGTTTCATCGTCCTAGCACATCTGGACGTACCCTAACTCGCAATCGTGGGACAGACCGTCCGACCGACCGACCGACGGAATTGCGGTCGGTAGGCTATAAGTGCCATAAAAATGGTCCTCAGCCGGGATTTGAACCCAGGACCCTCCGCTTAGAAGACGACAGCTCTACCAGTTGAGCTACTGAGGAGCTTGGGATCATAGTTCACAAACCACTACAATAGTCAGATAGAAGCCGGCCACAGAAACAGCGACTCCACCCGAAGGCTAATTCATCTAATCTGTTAACATCCCCATTAACTCTTTCTTGGTTTCCACGTTTCCGCTTCCAACTCTTTTCTAACTTCTAATTTTAAACTGAGGGATCCCTTGGAGATTTTGATTATTAAACATCAAATTGTTCAAAAAGCTGGAAAATCTTATACACCATAACCATTTCCCTTTTTCAAAAAGAAAGTGTCGTGACAACTTTTATTTATTTATTTTTCTTTCTTTCATTTCTGACTTACATTAAAAGGTTATATACAGTGACAAAACTTTGCTCAGTCTACTTTATTGTCAGCAACCCGTAATTCTTAAAGCACGCCTCGCACTTCATACTGTTTATGTTCCAATAAGCAAAATTATCTAAATACTGTAAAACTAAGCTCTACTTTTAACAAATTATCCGCGACTTTGGCTGTCTTAAGCCTTTTCCCCGACCCATTGACTTCTAGTAGAAACTCGGAAAGATTGAGATAACCGGTTTTACGCATCAGTAGCATGATACGCTAACACTCGTTGGGAGCATATGCGTATGGAAAAGCGTGATCGCGGCAAATGCAAAGATTCGTATGGTGTCGTTAGCGGGTTTAGAATGTAACGTATGAAATTTAGATCTTCAGGTTTAAGAATTAATGACTGTAGTTCGGAAGTAGGTTGCATTGGCACTACAGGTACGACGGGTCCTTTAAATTCTTCTATGGGCGCTGCGAAACATCAGTGAATATTTTAAAACAGTATATTTGTTAGTATCAGATATTAAATTTTAAGAAGTTCATCATTGAAAGTATTTTGTGTGTCTTCTTTCATGTTTATTTCATTTCTTGCACTAGAACTGTTTATATTTAATAATTTGACTTGTTTCGCTGTCTTTTCAACCAAGATAATCATCAAAGATAAAGCAAGAAAAAACCCGCATAACTTCCAAAATGGTGCCTTCAGGGTTGCCGGAATATCACAAAATTAAAATTGCAACCACCTCTCTACACACCGGTGCGAAAGACATGCAAACGTTTACACTCTCACTCAAAGACCTTAGGGCGATTATGGCAGTCTGGAAAGCTTCGCTGGCTTATCCGTATTCGGGTCGCTTTCCGATGCTGTTCTTGCGCTCCGCTGTTCTTGGAAAGTAAATCGACTCCGTACGTGAAAAGTGAATACTCTTGATGACTAAGACTTATTGCCGATGCAAAATCGCCCTATACCTAGCGGAAGAGCCGGAATCGGTATCACAGCTGCTCCCAAAGATCTCCGTTATTGGTTAACACAGGATTGAGTGGTTGAGTTAGAGTCGTTATAGTGCTGTTTTCTAGTTCTTCCCGAGGATCACTAGCGTGTTTTGGACTTAGTCATTTCAGACAGGATTCGGTCGGCCAGCGAGAAGCTGTAGAGGCGCGACGACTTTCCATTTGTTACTGCGCTCGGCGGATTCTCGCTTTGTTTTTTGTACAGCAAGTCCCTGAGAACGCAGAATCGTCCTCTTAATGGCAGGAAGACAGGAAACTCTGCTTAAAGCGCGGCGCTGAAAATCGAGCTGCCCCTACCTAGCGTTTGGTTTTGGTACGAAGTTCGAACGGCAAATGATGAACGTGGGTGTAAAAAGAACAAATGACATAACACAACACGGGTTTGATGATGATTTTGTACCGCTATCGGTCGAAATGCCAACAGAGTCAACATTTGATTAACAACAATTGACATTGTCAACATTTCCATTGCTAATATCTTTGGTCTCACTCACCAATGAGCATCTCACACCAACATACTGGGAGGGGAGGAAGTTGAGATTGAATGATCTTCATATAGGTTTTGGCATGGATACCATGAAAATGACACGTAAAAATACCTGTCTCAGATTCAATTAAAATGACATGCGTGAACATGAATTTAAAATGAGTAGCTGGCGCTTCTCAAAAAACAGGGCGGATGACATTTCCAGAACCGATTCATGGGCTACCGCAGCGCCCTCTCATCTGAAGTAGTAATCCGATTTAGTCAATGCTTTCATGAATTCTATTCCAAGACTGACATAATGTATAACGAGCAACATTTCAGGCCAACTTTGGTCTATGGAAAGGTCACATATAGTGACAAAACTTTTCCACCATCTATATTTGTTGTGTTTCAATGGCCTATATTTTGAGTCTCACTGAATAATTAAGTATACATCCCGGTAGTCATTTGTGTCTCTTTTTACTCCACTATCTTCACATTGCTCTTGTGCAGTGGGTTATAAATAAATTATTTTTTATTATTTTATTATTATAGTATTGTACGCTTTTTTTCTTTTCTTCTTTTTAAGTCGTGTTCCATCGTTTGTCTATTTAAGATAGTTGTGACGGGTTACAAATAAAATAATGCTAATAATAATTATTTTCCTTTCGCTGCCTTTATCTCATAAGCTTCCCGTGTTAACCCGCTGATTCTACCCTATCAGCAATTCCCTTTTGTAAAAACCTCAATGAATGCATTCGGCGATTATATTATTACCAAATTCCGTGGTAAGGTCAGGCAAAATTGACTGGAAACAGAGTGTAACAAACTTTCGTCACCGCATTGACGACCACGTTTAATATGACAAATACCCGATGAAAAATTTATCTCAAAACAGTAGTGCGAAGTTGTACGAAAAAGTAGCATGCAGTACTAAATGATGGTACTAGGGAGTCTGATAATCATTTATTGTTCAAGAATAGATTAAAAAAATATTTGTTGGGTAATTGAGTTGGTTGTTTAATGAAGATTGGGGCAGGATTGGGAGGGCAATTGGAATTGGGTAGGATAGGGGTGTTTGAGTGAAGAAAGCTGATTTGGAGTGAGTTAAAGTCTCACTAAGTATATTAAAAAAAAAAAAAAAAAAAAAATTATCAATAGATCTTGATAATTTGATGTCCGTCTTGCACAGGTGACCTGTTGTCACATATTGAGACGGGCTATTGGTTTAAGAATATGTTCAATATGTTGTAGAAATGCTGAAGAAATAAATTCCTTCCTTCCTTCCTTACTATATGCTACTACTTCAAGGCAACCGTGTTACTGCATACTACTACATGCTACTATTAGCAAGACTGGATGCTACTATGGCAAGACAGGATGCTACTGGATACTACTACTTAAGATTGGACCAGTCAGAGGCACATTAAATGATAGTATTCTTTGCTATTACAGAGTATTACATGCAGCTTTTTCGTTCAACTAGCATACAACTACGCAGGCTACAAATATTTCGTCGGGTATTGTTTTTATTATTTTCGCAGATTCTTGTTTTGTTTTTGTAGTCTACAAATAGTAGGCTACACAAAAAATAATCTGAGAGCCACTGCGGCAAATATCGGAAACCCCCTTTTCACCACTTTCCTCTTAAGTCGAATCGAACTGCCATGTCAGCTGTTCCAATCTTCCTACGCGGCACTACGAAGCAATCAAAGAACAAATGGCTGAAACCGGCTTACAAGAAAGGCATTCAACCTTGGAAACGAATGAGGTTCCCAGGAAATGATCCGGCAAATAACTAATAAATAGCTTGATAGGTAGGCTACGATACCCCGTATATTGAGGGTACGTTCGAAGGACTTGACATAACTGACGGTCGTTCGAACTATATTGTTATTTTCAGGGGCGTCATGACTAGGGGGGGGGAGGATTTTTCGTCGTTTTTGCTCAGTAATAGTCGTTTTTATCCGCAAAAACAGTCGGTAAAAATGACCAGCCAGTCGATAAACACCTTGCCCTACCCCAAATATTTTGGCTAGCCTCTGATTTTTTCGTCAAACTTTCCCGCATGATAAGAAAACAAGCTCCTCCCTCTTATCATTTTTGTTCAACAAGAGATATAGAGCGTGTTCCACCGTTCTAACAACAGTAACTACAGTTACTATTTTCCTCCAACCTCGTGAAAATGTACTACGCTGACCGTTTCAACCTTCTCAAAATAAGTAAATATTTGCTTACCACGCTCGGGAGCGTAGTTAGCGTGGTAACTACGATCTCTGTTACGTAACTGGCCCGATCAACTCGCGGCACGATATTTTGACGAAAATAGAAAAATATGTTCCAGCCTTGACGCCAAGAAGCCAGGATTCGTGACGCCTTGCATAGTAACTACGGTAAGCAGAGTGGATTACGCTCTTCCTTACGATTCCCTGCGTTCCTCAAAAAGACTCAGGTTGTCAGGTCAGATCTAGTTGTTATTGTTGGTGTATTTTGTGGGCGCAGAATCAACTAGTCGGCTTACCGCCTTTTAAAAGGTTGTTGGTGAATGAACTGAATTAGTCCCCCTTCGCTTAAAGTGTTTTAAATCTTTAGTGAGTATTTGTACTTCCTTTTTGTACTTTGGCTCCTTGGGCTTCCCAAGTACAAGTACATACAACCCATTTTATAAAACCAAACTGTATTTAAATCGTACAAATATTACGTAAATTAACAAAATAAGCTATGTACTCGCATATTAGTGTATCTCTGTGACTATGTTTACATTTCCGATGCTATTTTTCTTAACGAAATTTTTTTGGAAAAATAAAGTGAACTGAACTGAACTGAATGTAAAATAAATCTCTAAGACACCACTGCCATCTATGGAGCGCATGGTTTCGACTATAAAACTAAAAATATTTCTAAGAGGTCGTACAACTTCGAACGAAGAACAAGCTTATATTTCGCAATTGGCGAACATCGGCAAAAAATGCATCTTCTGTAGAAGCAAAGTAGACAAAGCGATTCAGAGAAGTGAAACAGGATTCGAAAATACTATTGCACTCTGTATCTGAGCTTAAAAAAACAATTAAAAGAGGATTTACTAAGGAAATCAGATTGCTCGGAATTATGGCTAACTGCTCTTGGTCCCTGCAGACTCAAGACGATTTTTTGCCGTAATGAAAACAAATATCGCTCCAAAAAAGCTCTTGGTGAAAGGGCTGTTATACCTCTTGGTAAAACTAAGTGTTTTCAACTGAAGTGGCTAATTCTTACTTTTGGGGGATGAGGGAGAGGCGTTAAAGGAGCGGCTGATTCTTCTTTTTCAAGGGGGAAAGAGTTTAACTAACAGCCCCCTATAACAAATAAAGGGTTGCAATGTCAGAAGTTTCATAACAGATAACACGAGGATGCGCGTTTTCAACAGATACTGCGTAACAGATAACACTTCGGATGTTATCTGTTGTGTTTCAAAATGTTGTTGATAATAAGAATTACCGTCAGGAAGATCCGAAAAACCGCCAAAAAGTATCTGCTGAGTTTTCCGACGTTATGATGATAAGGAATGAAGTCAGTAAATACTTTTTTGGCTCTTCCTATCAAAGCTTGTTATGCATAACATTTCATGCATAACGGTTTCAAACACAACAGATAACATCCTCGCGTTATCTGTTACGGATTATTTGTTGAAACCGCGCATCCTCGTGTTATCTGTTATGAAACTTCTGACAGTGTGATAAAGTGATTTTCATATTTTAGAAGTTAAAAGTTAAAAAAAAAAAAAAAATTTGACCAGTTTCTTCTTCAAGTCCCTATCCGTTACGGTCTCAGAATCGAGACTTGATTCTGAAGTAATTTTCGCAGGCCAGATTCTAAGTGCTGATGATCTTGTACCGAACCTCTGTAATAAGGAAGCTATTCAACCCTGGATGGGTTTTCTTTTCTGATGAAGTTCGTAAGATTTTGTGTCAAGATTAATGTTTTTTTTCTTCCAAAGTCCATCTTTTTCTCCTTTGTAATGTTGCTGGGTAGTAAAATACTTTATTCATTCATTAATCCTGTCCCTTTATTTTACTTAAAGCAGAACTGAAACCTGATACAATTTCATTATTTTCCGTCTCAATAACAAGCGATATGCGTGTCAAGTTTCATCGTTCCCGGCTATCTGGAATCTTGTCCCTTTATTTTACTTAAAGCAGAACTGAAATCTGGTACAATTTCATTATTTTCCGTCTCAATAACAAGCGCCATGCCTGCCAAGTTTCATCGTTCTCGGCTACCTGGAAGTGCCCATACTAAAAACAAGACATTACGATCGCTATATAGCACTTATGCCGAAAGTGCCATAAACGGTTCTACTGAGAGCAAACGCAACAAGAGCAAAGAATGGTGCATGTAAATAGGAATGAGTAGGCTATTATTAATATTATTATTGTACATTTTTCCCCAACCTTTTTCCTTTTTAAAAAAAAAGTGCCCTGATTAGTTTGTTTATTTTGAACTTCGTTTTTTCCATTGTAGTTTGTTGTAGATTTAGTAGGCTAATTGTTCTTTAACGGTCAGCTCTTTATTAGTATGTAAGTGTGTGTGAGTTTTATTGGCCTGTTGTGGTTCCTTTTCATACACTACTCTTCAGTTTTGAAGGATTCAAAAAAATAATAATAATAATAATAAATAATAATAAATTATTATTAAGATAATGCTATGGTGTGCCTTAGACGGTTTTCCTTGAGCTTTGCAAATAAGCACTGTAGGAGGAAGGGTACTATTGGATTCGCATGGTCGGATTTGGTTGTAAAACTCATTTGGATTTCTTGGTTGCATACGTTTCGAGTTCTACGAGCGAATGGACCCTGTCCAGTCTGGAGTCATGCTGCTTCTCAAGCTCTTGCATATTCTCAGGAAGGTCATAGTCTATTCTTGACTTGGTGTCTTCAGACACTTTAATTCTAACAAGAATAGTATGCGCGGACAGGACTTCTAGCTGACTGTCTGGCGATTTTCAAAAGACGTCGGTAGATGGTCTTTCCAAAACAGAGTGGTGGACTGATGGAACGCCCTTCCATCAGAAGTAGTACTGAATGACTCTATCAACGCCTTCACAAAATCCCTGGACAACCTGTATGCTGAAAAATTGTGTGACGGAAAGTCTTTAATACATACAGACAATGGCTTTTTTTTGCGTTGTATTATTATTTAGGCCAAGGTAGTTGTTTACCGTTTCGGTGCTAAAATATACAGAAGTGTTGCAAGTTCGTCAACTAATAAGGTTAGGTTTGTTTGGGTAAGCGTCAAACTCAACACAGTTGGTCAACTTACCTTTTCAAATTCCTTTCAATTACGGGGGTAAGGGCGAGATGTCAGCTTACCTTTTCAAATTCGGCATCAAGCGTTTGAAGGAGGGCAGCCTTCTCCCCTTCGAAGAATGTGCGAAGAGGGGGGCCCATGTATAAATACAGTGTCCCAGCAAGGTTGACTCCAGAAGTTCGAACGGCTGGATTCGAAGCCTGGACTGATTTCTTGCTAAACTCGATAGCTGCTTTAGGCTGAACCCTGAAAACGACACATACAGAAATGGCAAAAGCGCTGCGGCAGGGAGATCCTAGCTCCCCATACCTTTTTGAACTCTATATTGACCCCCTTTTTAAATACATAGAAAAGAGTGACAGGACTACCCATCCAACCAAGGGTATCTTTGAAATCGTTCGCTTTCATCGACGACGGAACTTTCTTTCCAGGAAGTCCTGAGGATGTCAAAAATATAGTGAAAGGTTTAGAGTGGTACGAGCAGCAGTTTCATGTGAAAATCCATAAGCAAAAAAGTAAGCTACTGCTGATTTTGAAAAAGAAATAGCCGGTGATTACACGGAAAAAGTGTGGATAGAAAAAGCTACAAAGATTAAGATACTAGGAGTGAAGTGGTCATCATCAATGAATGTTGATGAAATATGGCAAGAAAAAGTTCAGGTAACTGAAGGTGTCTTAGCAAGAGGAAATAAAATAGAGGAAATGTCAGTCTTCCATAGGAAGACATATGTAAACACATATTGTCTGTCAATACTATTATATTACGCACCAGTTTTTCGCCTTGATGAGCAGATAGCGAATAGAACAGAAAGCAGTATTTGGAAATTTGTGTGGACAGGTAAACTTTAAAAATTAAACATGAAGATGTTATAAACCGATAGGAACAAGACCAAACTTTTCGATGGGATCCCAAAAATTCAATATCTGATCCAGACAACTGGGTCTTGTCTTAGCCAGATCCAGTCATCGCCAGAATCCTTGAACATTCTTACAATTAAAATTCAGAAACAGATTAAGGCCAAATAGCTAATCATCTGAGAAAACCAAGTTCAGATGCGGATTCAGCATGTGTGTTTACCCGTATAAGTCATATCTGTTTTGACGAAAAGTTCCTGTCACTTCTGCCAATTTGACGGGTTTCGGCCGAACTCTAGAACTACTTGTCCGGCGAAAAAAGAAAACTCAAAAACGAACTCAGGGTATCTTCTTCCCCAATAATGAGCATCTAATCAACTTCAAATAAAAATTTAACTTACAACAAATTTTCCGACTCCAGCCGGATTCCGGTCGAACTATATGTCCGGGTAAAATATGATTGTCACACACGGATTCAGCGTCTCTTCTTACCCCTAAATCGGTTATCTAATCAGCTAGAAATAAAACCTTAACTTCTAACAATTTTCCGGTTTTGGCCGGATCCCGGGCGAACTACATGTCCGGGTAGAAAATTGTTTTCACATAAAAGTTTAGCATGTCTTCTTGCCCTAAATCGGACATCTGATCAACTCCAAATAAAACTTTTAATTTTAACAAACTTTCCGGTTTGGGCCGGATTCCGGGCGAACTACTTATCCGTCGAGAAAATGGTTTTCGCCATCGTCTTCAGCATGTCTTCCTACCTCTAAATCCAACATCTAATCAACTTCAAATAAAACTTTTACTTTTAACAAACTCTCCGGTTTTGGCCGGATTCCGGGCGAACTTCTTGTCCGATTACAAAATGGTTTTCACCATCGTGTTCAGCATGTCTTCTTACCCCATAATCGACTATCACATTAGCTGTTTCAAAATATTTTGTTTGCCCGTTAATTTGAACCCCCTCCCCCACCCCTAAATGTAGGGCTACAAAGCCCATTTACGAACTCGACTGGTCCGCCGACCCAACGAATCCTCACACCAAGTTTCATCAAAATATCTCATTCCCTTCGAGAGTTATCGTGCTTACAGACCGACGGACGGACGGACAGACGGACAACTTTTGCGATGTCATAGGTATCCCTCAACCTACGTTTTGGGATCCCAAAAACGGTGGTTTGGGCGTGGTAAATTTTCGAAAGGTATGCCGGTCTCTATTCCTCAGAAACACATGTGAGATGTTGGAAGCGAAAGATAGCATGGCAAGTTTAGAACGGGAATGTCTAGTACCTTATTTGAATGAAGAAAATAAAGATAGAGAGACCGCGCTTCTAGAAAATGTGCCCAGATCGCTGAGAGAGGTAGGGCAAGACCTGAAATGTCTAAAACCATGTGGACTGCTAAATGACGGAATAGAAAGTAAAGAAAGGAAGAAAATAATCGAAGCATTCCTTAAAGAAGACGAGACAGAGAGAAAGTTTCATGTAAAGGAAAAAGAGCCTTTTACTGATTTTGATATGGCTTTCGCAAACTTGGAAGAAACGCGATGTCTACCGTTTGAGCGAGAGGTCATGTTCATGATGATGCATGCAGTTCTGCCTTAACGTGACAGGTTAAACAGGTTCAAGGAGTGAGGAGTGAGAGCCCTTCGTGCAACCTGTGTGATTGTGTGGTCTTAGAAGGACTATCACACGATTTTATAGAGTGTAATTTTAACCAGGAAGTAATGAATTATGTGTTTGAAATTTTTGAAGGACAGGGAATCCGTGCTGAAGATGTTGAAAGCAAGAAGAAAATTTTGAAGTTAAATTTTATTAGTGAATGTGGAAAAAATAGAGAAAGAGCGATGAGGATGATGGTGATTTGGGGATGTACGCATGTATGGAAAATGAGAAAAAAGAAAATACTTTTGAGTAGAGAGAGATTCAAAGGTTTGGTAAAAGGACGTGTGAAATGGATAAAAATAATGAAAAACTGAATAGGGAAACTGATGTTCATTGGATTGAAGAAGTAGTTGAAAGTTAATTTAAAAAAGATTAAAGAAAATATTTAAAGATTTTTGTGTTGTTTTTAAGTTTATGTTAGTTTTCTCATAGCAGGTAAAAAGTTTAAATGGGTAATTCCAAAAAAAATAATTCCAAAATCCAAAAGAGTTTCTATCTTATCTTTAAGGGTCTGCCGTAAAGAATGTGGGACGAAGTAAGGATGACTTTTTACTGGTTTTGAATCTCCGGTTTCGATGTAATGCTCTACAATATTACACTGGCCCAGATGCGACTCGTGGGTGGCGAAAATATCTCGGAAACTGTAGGCCAAATCCAACATTTTTCTTTTTAATTCCGGTGATTCAATATGACATAAAGCCGGTTCCATCACAACTTCAAAACTTTCTCGGTTCATGTCTTCAGGCGCAGGAGGGTGGTTAGGATCAGATACTGGCTGAGAGGAAGTACTAACACTGTTGACTAGACCTGTCACTTGGTTAATAACCTCACTGGGATCCGAGACTAGTTCCTCCTCACTCACCGGGAAAAGACTACCCAACAAAAATCTACGGACACTCACTGACTCATCGGTCGGGTTGGTTAACCATAAATAAAACTCTCCTCCCTTCTTCCACTAACTGTTCCACAACCTCGTATGTGGTACTTGTAGTGCTGAGAGGAACAAAATATCCTAATTCAGGGAGTACATGCGAAATATCACTAGTAGTTAAACGTACTTTCACTCGGGCATGCGAATTAGGTGACAGTGACACAGTTTTGCAGGATCTAACTTCAAAACTAACTGTAGTCTTGGAACTTGAAGACAAAGAACAAGCTGTTCTCGTCTGGTCAGGTTCCTTCGACGAGGTACTCTGAGAAATGACGTTACTGATAGCTTCAGTAACATCAATCCTCGTCAAACAATGGTCTACACATTCTTTAGACAAATCTTGCCTAAACAAAACAGAATCAGTCTCACAATCAAAAACTAGACTATTCTTTTTCATGTCTGGATAGCCCAAGACACACGGATATGGTAACTGCGGGCATACGTAAGCTATTACATTAACCTTCCTACCTCGTAGCTCGAGATCTAGGTTTACCCTTCCGCAGAACTTTAATGGATTTCCGGTGATGGATCGGAAAGCGCCTGATATTACTGACCTTAAATGGAATTCGACCGTGTCGAAACTATTACCAAAAACTCCCCCCCCCCCCCCCCCGCTAACGCTCCTAAAACACATTATTAAATTTCCGTGATCTGTTCCCAGCCACTCCTCCAAGAAGTAGACGGAGCCCGAGAAAAACCCCAAACTAACATCGGTTATTTGTACTCACGAAAGATACAGGACAAGCTCCGTCCCATTTTCCGTGAATCTTTCTAATTCCCAATAACAGGAATGAATTCGTGTTGATTGTATAGACTTTAGCTGTGCTTAAATCTGTATTCTTTGACTCAAATGTTGAACGGACGAAGCCTTTGTTTGATTAACTATATTTACGTTGTCGTGAGATTTTTTTATTTAACATTCTTTTGTATTAAGATGTCCTAATTAACATTTTTAAATTAACTTTTACTCCATTCTACTCTAGATGTCCACTCTCTAAGTTCATTTCAATTTTTACAAAGAATCTTATCTTTAAAATGTATGCATTAATGCACATTGTCCTAAAATTTTCGTGATGATGTTTGTGTTTATTCTAATTTTGTACCTTAGGCTATGGTTTATTATTCAAAGTTACAAATCGGATAAATAACGAAGCGTCATTTGCTGCATGCGATTGTCGTGTTGTTGTGGTTTCGCATGAACTCAGTTCCCGCACCACCCGAGGCAAGGAACTTAAGTTAACCATCAGAGGGGGAGAAGTTAAAGGTTGGCCGAAAAGGTTAACCTGAAGTAAGACAATCTACTTCGCCATCATATATTCACGTAAACAGGCTTGAACACTAGACACAAATGCGACACTTCGGGCGTGTTCCACCCTTCTAACAATAGTAACTATTAGTTAATATTTTCGTTCCAACCTCATGAAAAGTTACTACGATGACCGTTCCAACCTTCTCGAAATAGTAACTATTTGCTTATCAAATAGTAACTACGATCTCTGTGACGTGGTAACTACGATTTGCCCTGGTAACTACGATGTCTGTGACATGATTTGGCAAGATTAGCCCGTAGCCCGTAGCACGATATATTGACGGCAAGAAGCCAGAATCCGTGCCGTCATGCGTAGTAACTACGGTAAGTAGCGTGGAACACGCTCTTCATTGTTTTGCTATGCATGAATAGCCAATTTTCACGTTGTGAACTTTTCCTTTCGACAGAGTGTTCAACCCTGAACGTACTATCCCAAACAACAGTCTCAGCCCCCACTCCCGAAGCATTGAAGCATAGAACAGTGGGCCACTAAAGACTGGAAATACGAGTGGGACACCGCGTCCTGCTGATACCCACTAAGACTCCGGAGCGGATTTCAACCGGTCTTCAGATCTTATTTTGCTCCGAAGAGCAAATACTCTATATAAATAACTCCGAAAGACACCAGTAAACCCCCAGAAGAACGAGAAACCTCACCCGATCGAATCCTTAAAATTGATGTAGATCCGATGTAAACCAATCAACAACGTTTGTTGGGGACAGTTGTGGTGACGTTTCTGGCTCTTTGCTAGGCACACACGGTACGGCCGGAAGAGTTAGTCATCAAGAATATCAAGGTTCACCTTTTAGTAGGAAAAATTATACTTACACAAAGCCGAACTCTCTAATCGCGTTTGATAGCCAGTTGAGAGCCTCTGCATGGACTTTCGGATTTTTTTGTCCCATTGTGAACGTGATCACCTCCTGTGATACCCAGTCTAGCCCTATCGCTTCGCACATTGTAGTTAAACACTCGGCAGCCGTTGTACTGTTCTTGACGTCACCGAGTTTCTCAGTGATGTCGTTGAGACAGAATTCGGCAGACTTCCTGCAATAAACAACGGTTCATACGTAATAGTAAGCTGCGTTCTTGGTCACCCGGGGAACTCACTCACTGGAAGTCTCTGTTATTTTCTATGAGGCGTTACTGGATTCAGCCCTTATTTTGCAGTGAGTTTCATAAGCCGAATAATGGAACACAGGAAAGTGTTGGTCTTAGTCCTAATGTCGGTGCGAAATTCTTGGTCTTAAGGCGTATTCTCGCCGTTCCCCGAGGACTCCTCGGAGAATCGAAGGAAACGGCGAGAATAGAGGGAGTCACTCCACGCGGAGTACGCGTACAGAAACAGGGAGAACACGGGGAATTCATCCAAAATGGATTTTGTTCGAAAAAAAAATATGCCGTTGTTGAAATTAGTCTGGATCCACTTTATTTTCATTTTTTTTTTATTCTGATTGTTTTGAATTAATTTTACATTGCACCAACACCAGCAAAAACTGATTCTCCTCCTAATCTGAAAGGGAGTCCTTTTTGTTGATGGTGATGATAATCAGAGCATTCCCCCGCCCGTGGAGACTCGCGAGAATACGGGGAGTGAGTCCCCGGGACAAACAAAAACGCGGGGACTCCTCAAGTTTAGTAGTCAAGGAACGGCGAGAATACGCCTTTAGCGTTTTTATCTTGCCGACATCATTGCCTAGCAATAATTCTTTATTTTATTCTTCTTCTTTCTTTATTTTATTGTAATAGTTAAGAGACTCGTACATTTGTTAATTATTGTGGTATTAACCCATATGTAACGGGCCATGGAGCTTTGTAGGGGTCGAAATTTATTTTGTTCGTTTATTTTGAATTTAATAAAACTGAACTGAACTGGACTCAAGTTGGCTAATTAAGCAAATTGTCCGCTCATATTTAGCCTATTAACATTTTCGCCAAATTCCGGTCATACTACTGAATGCAGCAGATTACAACTGCACAACTTTACTCAACAAGCAGAGCTTCCTAGGCTAACTAGGAACCTGCCTAGGAGCCCCAACCTCGGAATGAGACCCGGCCAGGGTCCCAAGTTATAGTTAGAAAGTGTAAAAAAGTACAATTAATACTTGTCTATTTCCTTTTGAGTCTGCTTGTCTATTTTAGTCCAAGACCGTTAACGTTTAACTGAAAAGAGAAGGCCTTGATGTTGGGTTAAACCAGGTTGGATTTAAAAGGGGTATGGGTTGCGACCACGCGCATGCTACTTTTTCCACTTTAATCAATGATGCGCGATTGAGCGGACAACCGCTTTATACGCTTCTGATTGACATAAAAGGTGCTTTTGACAATATTTCTCATGCGGCTGCTCTTCTATCCCTTGTGTATAATGGTATTCCCCGTTCTGTTGTGTTTGCTTTAAGGTCCTGGTACAATGGACTGAACGTTCAAGTGGCAATTCGTTCCCCAAAAATTCTTTCTAATTTAATTTCAGTGGGAAAAGGCGTTAGACAAGGTGGAATTTTTTCACCATATATTTTTAATGCATGTTTGGCAGATTGTCTTCGGTCGCTTAAGACTTCTTTAATACATTTTGCACGTGGTGTAACGTTTTTAGCATATGCTGATGATATTATTATTTTAAGTCGGTCAAAGGAAAAATTAATTGAAAATTATAACATTCTAGTATCTAAATTGAGGCAGAAGGGTCTAATAATTAGTTCTGAAAAGTGTAATTATTTTGTGATTAGTAGTTTGCCGACACTGAATTCCCCTCTGGATTGTGGTGGGGGGATTGTTTTCAGCCCTGTTGAGAAAGTTATGTATCTTGGAATCCCTTACTCATCTAATACCAGGGATTGGAAACTTATCCTTATTCAACATGTGCAAGATAAAAATAAGAAGAGCATTTGTTGCTGTTATTCGTTTACGAGGGATGTATAGCAGAGATGTTCTTGGTTCTATTTATACGGCTGTTGCACTTCCTCACATTCTTTTTCCGTCTGCTTTCTTTTCTTCTTTCCGTCCTTCTGAACTTTCTGCGTTAAGTTACTTATTATACATTCTCTAAATTCCTTCTTGGCTTCCCGATTTCTGCGAGTAACTCTTTCTTAACTTCGAATTTTAAAGTGAAGAATCCTTTGGAAACTTTAAATGGTAAAATCCAGAACTTTCATAAAAAGGCTGACAACATTCTTCTTCATCACAACCTTTTTCCTTTTTTCACAAAAAAGCGCCCTGTTTAGTTGGTTTATTTTGAGCTTTGTTTTTTTGCATGTACTTCGTTGTATATTTAGTAGGCTAATTTGTCTTTAACGGTCAGCTGTTTATTAGTATGTAAGTGTGTGTGAGTCTGACTGACATGTTGTTGTTCCTTTTTATACATTACTCTTCAGTTTTGAAGGATTCAAATAAATAATAATAATAATAATAATAATTTTCGTAGGGCCTTCAAGCCTATTTCAGTGAATAGGTTATGGATAACTAGACTGTCGTATCTCAACCCTTTCAGTTAAACTTTAATTATGTACAAAAATGGAAGTAAAGTTGATAATCGTAACCACGCTGGCCTGACAGTAATTGTTATTCGCAGGTATTGGTAATTGATTCGCTGTCTTTAATTTAGGCTTTCAATTCCTCCAATTTTGTTTAATTTTCGGTTTCTTGTTGGTTTTCTGCTTTGTTTTGGTTTTCTTTGTTGTCGATCTTCATCCTCGTTTTGGCATTTTTCCTCGAAATTTTCTGTCTGCGCTGAAGAAGAGAGGCGGTTGTCCTCCCGAAAAGTTCGCCTTTTATTTCAGTATATTCGTTGGCCTTTACAAACCCCATTTTCGTTGGTTTCTTCGTTGATTTTTTGTGGAAGTAAAGTTTTTTTTTGTTCTGTCCGCACCTGTCGACAAGTTTTTTCATTATCGTGCTAGCAGACGCAGACGTATTTTTAATGTCATAAACATCATCCTTCTCCGTTCGGGATCCAAAAATGGACTAAACTGTCAAGAGTGCAGCATGTTTATTGCCACAGGGAAAAGGATCAATACCATTTCAAAACCGAACAGAATTGCAAAGAAAGGGAATTGGACCATGTTTCAAGCCGTCGGTTTTCAAGTTATTATTGAGCTGCTAGTTCGTTACTGCTAGCACACACATACATGAAGTTAAGTTTTATGATAAGGATCGTACATCAGTCAATTCATCGCAAAAAAACACAGGGGTGGCCCGAAGCACTCAGGCCAGGGGGGGGGGGTGAGACCCCTCAATTCAACAGCTCCTCGATCGTAATATACGACTCGCACGTACCAACAAGAATGAACTGTTGCGACTACGCGGCAATGGCGCATATTCCCCACCAACAAATAATAAAGCCGGTGTAAAACTAGCTGCAATGCATCAGCTGAAATTATTCTTGTAATCCTTTTTGTATACATACGTTCATAGCCTCAGCTTTACATTTCAACTTCCGCTAAAGAGGAAAGCTTTCAACGCCTGTACCCGGGACAAATTAAAGCAAGCGCCGCGGGCGAAATTTGTTTAATCTGCCTTTGTCTAGAAAGATTCTAGCCGGCCTTTACTGTGTTTCAAATCTAAAAAGTTCCAAGCCTAATCGACAAGTAAATGACACACCATTCCTCTAAATAGAGAATTCTATGAAATGCGCCACAGGCGAAATACTGTGAAACGCCGAGGAGCAGACCGTCTTTTTGCGATCCCTTTGAAAAGGAAAAAATAGCTTTGAAATCACAATCTGACCGTCGAAAAAAGTGACAAAATAGTGGCCATTTTTTTTTTTTTTTTTTTTTTTTTTTTTTTTTTTTTATAGTATAGTAGTATTTAATTACAACAAACATAGATAAAAATCACGGACCAGTGCACATGCCTGGTGGCATACTTTAGCACTGACAATGTTGCACAACGAAAATAAAATAAAAAGCCGTCTTCTAACTACATTTTAACATCAACAAAAAGAGAACAAAAACAAAAGAAATTGCTCAACTACGCGTCGTAAATTTTTTTTTTCAGTAATTTTAGAAACTGTCGCTTATTGCTACATTCTCGCACTGATACTGGAATTGAGTTCCAGATTTTTGGCCCAGTGTGACGGATGCTGAAACTCGCTCTTGACGTAGGGCGAAATTCGCACGAAAAATCTGAACGATGAGTGGTTGGATAATTATGAAATTGGGAATTAGTTGGAAAAATACCAGAGAAATTTGAAGGTAAACTATTGTATAGATAATCATGGCAAATATTAGAAATAGAAATTGTATGAAGTTGATCCAAGGAATATATTCCTGAAGTCCCATATATGTGTCTAACTGAAGATCTATATTCAACATTAAAAAGAATCCTCATTGCTTTATTCTGGAGTATTTGGAGAGGTTTAAATACAGATGAAAAGGTAGAAGCCCAAACAGAAATACAATAAAGAAAATATGGGTGGACAAAAGAATAATAAATTGATTTTAGAATATTTTTAGGAAAAAAATAACGAAGACGTGATAGCATACCAATATTTCGGGAAATTTTTAACGATAGTGTTTTCACATGTTTATGAAACGACAAATTTTCATCTAAAATTACACCAAGGTATTTAAACTGATCAACCCTTTTTAATTCAAGACCATTTAACAAAAGAGAGAAGCTATCTGAACTGACTGATCCAGTACGCGAAAATAACATATATTGGCATTTTTTCTCGTTAAGAGCTAGTAAATTCCTTGAGTACCAATCAGATACAGCTAGTAACGTGCTTTCAAGGTTCTGGAAAAGAACTGCTAGGTCCCGGTGAGAAGAAAAAATTACTACATCATCAGCAAACATTATAATTTTACAAAGAGGCAAAACTTCCGGTAAATCATTTAAAAAAAGAAGAAATAGAATAGGCCCAAGGACAGAGCCCTGAGGTACTCCGTAGTTAATCTGGAAAGTATCTGAACGAAGATCACGGGATTTATCAACACATTCTAGTCGTCTCCCAGAAAGATAAGATGCACAAAAATTAACAGCTTGTGTTGAAAATCCGTAAGACTTAAGTTTTGCAAGAAGCAAAGAATGATTTATGGTGTCAAACGCCTTGGCAACATCAAGGAAAATCGCCAAAGCATGTTGACCACCATCTAATGAATCATTTATATTCAATAAAAGCTCATGAATTGCCAGTTCAGTTGACTTTCCCTTTATAAAACCATATTGAGAAGTGTGTAAAATCTTATTATCAAATAAGTATTTTTTTAATTGATTGTTTGCAATTTTTTCCAAAATTTTACTAAAAACCGAAAACAAAATAGACACAAAGTAGATTTGTTCCGAATTAAAGCAAAAAAAGCAATTTTCACGTTAAAGACACGCTTATTCCGAAACAAAACGAGGAAGTTGCCAGTGCATCAAAAGAAAAAAAAATCCAGATTTATGGAGGTAAACGCCGAGGAGCAGAGCGTCTTTTTGCGATCCCAATGAAAAGTTAAGAATAGCTATGAAATCACGACTCTGTCCAACGAAAAAGTGACAAAATAGTGCCCACAGAAAAGAAAGTAGATTTGTTCCGAACTATGGCAAAAAAAAGTAATTTTCACGTTCCAAACACACTTCCTCAGAACGAAACGAGGAAAACAGGTTTGCCAGTGCATTAAAAAAAAATCCGGATGTACGGACGTAAAGAACTTTTGGTCCTGGCCTTACAGGAGTTTACAGATCGAAAAAGACGCCGGTTCGCCGACGAGACTTGAGTTGCGTTTTTTTCAGGTTGATTTGAAGTACTTTTGTTTCATTATGAAAATACCGTGTACCGTTTTATTTTTTATTCGAGACACTGTATTTTCATGTCGAAAACTAAAGCAGGTAAAGCTACAGTGAGCTATATTTGAAGAATTGCAACTTAAAACTGCTTTGCAGAATTTGATTCTACGCGAAAGAAGATGCTATACACAGCAAATGAAGACGAGAAGTTCGCTTTTAGAATAACTTACACATAAAATAGATAATTTTCGAGTTGTATGAGTGTCCTGAATTTTATAAGTCTTTTCAGATGTGCTTTATTTATTTTATTTATTTATTGAACAACACTAGCATACAGGGGCTCATGTATGGGGGGTGGGGGTGGGTGCACCCCTCACCCGATGTTGTTGGCCAGCCGGTAAAAAATAGCTGAATCGAGCGCCGCGATTTTTCGTAATAACAATCGATTTTTTTTCTGGAAACAGTCGAAAGTCAATTTTTTTTAAAAATGGTCAGTTTTTTTAAATCAGTCGTTTCTTCGTCAAAACAGTGTTTTTTTCCGCAAAAAAAGCCGGTAAAATTACAAGCCAGTCTGTAAATACCTTGCTCCTCCCATATTTGATAGTGCTATGATTCGCAGTCAGCAGTGATACATATGATTCGCAGTCAGCTTGGGAAGTTCACTTTTCAGTTCACTCGTTCACTTTAACAACTAACCTATTGTAATTTTGACAGGCTAAAATCTGAAGATCTAAATCCCATGGGAGTAGAACAGGTAGCCGAATTGCTGCCCCCATGAATCATGTCTCCGACCTATCGGGGTTACAAAACCTGGTTTAAACGACTCGACGTGGCTTGCGACTGAAGCTGTGCAGAGACAAATTATCAATTTTTTTTTTAAACGATTTGGATTGTTTTTCATTAAAATGAATGCCCGAGACCTCGGCGAGGCCAAAATAAACGACTAATACGACTTAGCAAAAGGCCAAAATAAACGACTGATACGACTTCACAAAAGGCAGGGGGGGGGGGGGGAGTCACCCCGCGTCACCCCCTCCCTTCGGGCCACCCCTGAAGAAACAGAACTGGACCCAGTCGTCAGTCTTTAAGCACTTGAACCATAAGAACAGCGACTGTTTGATTTCGTAAGAAACAATCCGGGTAAAATTAATCTAGATCCACAAGCTTTGGTTCCAAGAAAATCCAAAAATATTTGTCTTCAAACAAACGAAATCCAATTTCCTGGCCGAACCAAGTTTCATTAGCATAAGTATCAGCGAGAGTCGGGTGGGCGACATATTAATTACTGGATTGGTTAGCTGCACTATATCTGCACTATATGGCTCTAATGAATGTGACGTACATTTTTCTTTAACTGAGAGCGAAATAAATTTCATTGAAACGGTTAATGAGCAGCACTCTACTGATTAGCCGATTCTTTAAGCTCTAACAGTCTTCAGTATTCCGGGCAGCTTTGAGATAGAAGCTTTCAGCCGAAAATACGAAAATCATACGACCAGTTCTCACATTTCCTTAGAAACAAAGCCCTTTCTTAGAAAGAAGGTTATTTCTTCTTCACTGATTTTTTTTTCGAAATCAACCATTAGCCCTATGGCTGAAGGGCTTTAAAGTTCAAGATGTCAATAAAACGGGTGCACGTCCAGACAGGTTCAAGCTGAAACTGGGGGTTAAGAGTAATAAAAACCCAATATAATTTATAAATATTCCTTCAGCCCAAGCTGACTGCGAATCATATCTGACACTGCAAAACGGAAACTTGAGCTACATTTCGGCCCTTCTTGGAAAGGGGCTGCTTTAGTGGCTCGAGCCTGAAGAGAATATTTATTCAAACAATGTTTACAACGGATACGTGATTACAGGTTTGTCTCCTTCCCCGACGCTGACCCAGAGGATTGACAGCCTGACGAGGACCCTTGCCAAGAAGGGCCGAAATATCGCTGATGAAGAATCGTAGCTCACGTATCCGTTGTAAACACTGTTTGAATAAACGTTTCAAAGTCAGCTTGGGCTCAAAGAATATTTACCTGAAGAGAACCCTTGCCAAGAAGGCTGAAAGACAGCTCTAATAAAAATGTAGCTGACGTATCCACCGGAGTTTAAATGGATTAACGACTGAATGGGCCATTCAAATAATTTCAAACAAATTAAACAATAATACAATGCAAAAATAGGTCATTGGACTATACAACAGTGGCGTATGAGGAGGGGATAGGGAGGGGGGGGGGAGACGCCAGTCGGTTGTCGGCCAGTCGGTAAAAAATAACCGACTGGGCGCGAAGCGCCACGATTTTTCGTAAAAACAGTTGATTTCTTAAACAGTAGTATTTCTGAAAATCAGTTGACTGTCCTAAAAACAATCGCTTTTCCTGCAAAAACTGTCGTTTTTTTCTGAACCAATTAAATGCACTAGCGGGGGGGGGGGGGGGGGGGGAGGGGGGACTAAAAAGAAGAAAACAAACATTTAATCAAAAGCTAAAACGGGGATCTCGGTTATTTTTGGGATCCCAAAACGTAATTGGAGGGATACCTATGGCATCGCAAAAGTTGTCCGTCTGTCCGTCCGTCTGTAAGCACGATAACTCTCGAAGGGAATGAGATATTTTGATGAAACTTGGTGTGAGGATTCGTTGGGTCGTCGGACCAGTCAAGTTCGTAAATGGACTTTGTAGCCCTATATTTAGGGGTGGGCGAGGGGGTTCAATCAAGGGACAAGCAAAATATTTTTGAACAGCTAATGTGATAGTCGATTATTGGGTAAAAAGACATGCTGAACACGATGGTGAAAATCATTTTGTCATCGGACAAGTAGTTCGCCCGGAATCCGGCCAAAACCGGAAAGTTTGTTAGAAGTAAAAGTTTTATTTGAAGTTGATTAGATGTTTGATTTAGGGGTACGAAGGCATGCTGAAGACGATGGTGAAAACCATTTTCTCTCCGGCCAAAACCGGAAAGTTTGTTAAAAGTAAAAGTTTTATTTGGCGTTAATTAGATGTTCGATTTAGGGCAAGAAGACATGCTGAACACTTATGTGAACAAAATTTTCTACCCGGACATGTAGTTCGCCCGGAGTCCGGCCAAAACCGGAAAATTGTTAGAAGTTAAAGTTTTATTTGTAGTTGATTAGACAACCGGTTTAGGGGTAAGAAAAGATGCTGAATCCGTGTGTGACAATTATATTTTACTCGGACACATAGTTCGACCGGAATCCGGCTGCAGTCGGAGAATTTGTTATAAGTTAAATTTTTATTTGAAGTTGATTAGATGTTCATTATTGGGGAAAGAAGATACCCTGAGTTCGTTTTTGAGCTTTCTTTTTTCGCCGGACAAGTAGTTCTGAAGTTCGGTCGAAACCGGGAAATTGGCAGAAGTGGCAGGAAGTTTTCGTCAAAACAGATATGACTTATAGGGGTAAACACACATGCTGGTTTTCTAGATGATTAGCTATTTGGCTTTAATCTGTTTCTGAATTTTAATAGTAAAAATGTTCAAGGAGTCTGGCGACGACTGGATCTGGCTAGGCTTTCTTCCTTGACCTTATGTTTCGAAATCAAACATTAGCTATTCGTAATGGTCCAAGAGCTTTAAAGTTTAACTAAAGAGCCAGCTCACTTTTATATGGATTAGAATCCACTGAATCATTTTGACTCAGCTAAAGGATTTTTGAGTTTTATACCTTGGGCTCAGTATCGCGTTCTGAATTTTAATAGTAAAAATGTTCAAGGAGTCTGGCGACGACTGGATCTGGCTAGACCCAGTTGTATGGATCAGATATTGAATTTTTGGGATCCCATCGAAACCTTTGGTCTTGTTTCTTCCTTGACCTTATGTTTCGAAATCAAACATTAGCTATTCGTAATGGTCCAAGAGCTTTAAAGTTTAACTAAAGAGCCAGCTCATTTTTATATACTGGATCAGAATCCACTGAATCATTTTGACTCAGCTAAAGGATTTTTGAGTTTTATACCTTGGGCTCAGTATAGCGACGTTCAGAATATGCACTGCTGGCCTATAAGACAAAGCTCATCCCGAGACCAAGAATTGCAATTGCCAATGACGAGAAGCTCAAGAAATGTTGAATTCCAGATTGCAAAGTCAAATATTATTTTTCGGCACTCGTTGTAGTTGCTTAATGTTTCAAGCATAGGGGTACAAGCATATAGAGATACCACAAATCGGAAAGAAAATATTCATTCGATGAAAATCGATTATATGAATGGCAGAGCAACGAAGTAACGCATTTTCATTGGGTTCAAGCCTATTTAAGTGGATAAGGGAGGGGTAACTGGACTGTCTTATCTCAGGCCTATTCGGTTGAACTTTAAGTTCAGGATTCAGTAAAACCACCATCAAATATGATTCAGTAAAACGCTATGTGTCCAGGCAGGTTCAATCTTGAACTGAGAGTTAAGAGCCCACTAGAAGGACATTGTAGTTAAAGAAAGAAAACAAATTATAAAGTGGTTCTGAATCAACTTCTTTAAAGGCAAAGAAAACTTGACTACGCAACTTTCGGCCATCAAACAGACCTGGGGGGCTTAAATAAAGATACAGGGGACTTACTGTCGACAGGACCCCCCTTCTTTGTTATCTCGAACCCCCTCCTTAGTGTTCCCAAAGCTATCTGGCAAATCCTTGCCCCTTATGCACTGTAATTATGCACTTGTGCACTGTAAAAGTTCGCCTTTGGCCGTGTTGACTTACACATAGGGATAGTAGTCAAGAGATCGTGCGTTTGATTCCTACTCCCGGCACACAAACCTTTTTGCTTTTTATAGCACTTGAGCTTACTCAAGTGCCATATAGCGATCGTAATGTCTGTCTGTCGGTCGGTCTGTCCGCATTTTACTAGCTTGGACACTTCCACATGACCTAGGACGATAAAACTTGGCACGCATATCAGGGACCCATATTTGACGGTGCAAAACGGATAAGTCAGCTACATTTTATTAGAGCTATATTTCGGTCCTTCTTGGCAAGGGTCCTCTTCAGGCTCAAGCCGCTCAACCCAACCGGATTAACTTGGAAATAATCACTTCCCTGATCCGACCATCAATGGGGGAGTGGCAAGATGGGGAATCCGGAAATTAGTAACATTGATAACTTTGGAACGAATAATCGGAAGTGCATTAAACTTGACAGGTATCAAGAACAAGTGTCTTGGATGTTCATTGTCAAATTCAGATCGGATCCGATAACTGGGGGGGGGGGGGATGGAGGGGGACATCCGAAACGCTTTTTCTAGTTTTTGTCAAACCCCTACCCCTTTCTTCACACTAGTATAGCTCTGCGCCTGGATGAGTCGTTCTTTCTTCACACTAGTATAGCTGTGCCCGTGTATGAGTCATTCTTTGCTTAAATTCGTTCGGATAGAGCTAGAGCAATCGAAGGTCGAAGGGGTTGGCATTATATGTTGTTGTACCTTAGTAGGGGTTGATATAGATTAATGACTTCCACACAAGCTATAGGACGATGAAACTTCGAAGGCATATCAGGGACCCGGCCTGATTAACATACAAATAATCACTTCCCCAATCCGACTTTCCCCGGATCCGGGAGCCCGGAAACTAGGAACAACAGTAGCAAAAGGGGAGCAGGCAAAAAGAGCGATAACCAAATGCGGTATCGATCCCTGAATCTTTGTGTCGTGGGTCCAGTGTTCTACCACTGGGCTACGACTTCCGATTCCGATCCGGTCTAGTCAACTATGCATCTAGGGCCTGTGTTTGTTGACGCATATCGAAGTGAATGTGGGAAGAGGTATAGTTTAAAGATTAACTAACCAGAGCAAAATAACTAGAGCTATTTTGCTCTGATACTAACTAAACTTCAATTTCAATTTATTTCAATTTATTTAATAATAAAGCAAAACATATCTCTCGTGGGCAGAACCCAAATACGATGTTTTTGTAGTCATAAGTAAAGATAAAATAAGTTGTCAACAGATAATTAAAAAAAAAAAGTAACAAGGCAGAAAAGTGAGCATTGTACTGCTTTACGAAGCTCGGCACAAAGCTTCTACTGTAGCGCATAGTGTTACAGTAGATTGGGGTTAGTTTGGGAACCTTTTCAGCCACTTCTCGGGGGGGGGGGGGGGGACGAGATCATACAGGAAAAAAGGGTGGGGGAAGGAATGAACGGTATATGGGGTGATGGAGAAGGGAGGAGCCAAAGTTACTGCACAGTTTTTCGCGGCGGGAAGAAAGGGATTCAATTTTAAATTCTTTGAGGTAAAAAGAGTATGGTAGGGGGGAAAAACTTAAAGGACCCCTCTTGCTTATTCTGCCTTTTATAATATACCTAGCTCCCTTATACAACCATAATCTTCTAAAATCCCCACCTTTCTCCATTGTTTTGTTTTGTGTCTACGAACTTTTAGCGCTTTTTCGGATGTGCCGAGTTTAGCCAGGCACACAACGCAAAGTTTGCCAGAATCTTCGATGTCCGTTGACGACTCTTCACATATAAGCTGCATATAAAAATATGAAAATCTTCTGTTTTTGACTTCTTTTATTTGCTTAGTTTTCCAACTTTTTAACCACGGCGCGATCAGTTTTCAAACGTTTCGCGCCCAGCCGCCGCGTCGGAGAGCAGGAGGGCTGGATAGAGTAGACAAGCTCTAACAAGAAAATCGCTAATTTCAGATTGAAAGTATTGGTATTTTCGGAAAACATTTATTCTGATCCGTTTCATGGGGAAAAGATCATTTCTAGTAAGAGTTGTGCTTTAGACTAAACAAATCTCGTGAAACACTTCCACATAAGCTAGGACAATGAAACTTGGCAGGCATATCAGGGAACCGACCAGATTAACTTGGAAATAATCACTTTCCAGATCCGATCATCGTGGGGGGAGTGGAGGGATCGGAAATCCGGAAACTATTAACATGCATAACTTTGGAGAGGGTAATCGGACATGCGCGAAACTTGACTTGTGTCAAGAACAAGTGTTTCCGATATTCAGTTTCAAATCCGGACCAGATTCGATACCTGTGGGGGGGGGGGGGGGCTGGAGGGGGGCACCGGAAATTTTCTGAAACGCTTCCACATAAGCTAGGACAATAAAACTTGGAAGGCATATGAGGGAACCGACCAGGTTAACTTAGAAATAATCTCCTAGGTCGACTTGAAAATAGTTCCTTCCCCGATACGGTGATGTTGGGGGGAGTTGAGGGATGGGGAATCCAGCACCTAGTGACATGCATAACTTTAGAACGGGTGATCGGCCGTGAATGAAACTTGACAAGTGTCAAGAACAAGTGTCTCAGATGATCGATTTCAAGTTCGGAACGATTCCAATAACTGGGTGGGCGAGCTGGAGGGGGGGGGGGGTGCAAGAAATCTCGTGAAACCCTTAGAGTCGAGAGATCGGGATGGGACTTGGAGGAAAGAACAAGCATAAACCGTAGTGACAATATTGATAAAACGGGACCGGATCTTGTCACAGTTGGGGGAGTTTGAGAGGGTTTTCCACAATTCTGGTTATCACGAGCTGGGGTACTTCCAAATGTGCTATGACCATGAAACTTGGCAGTCTGTGCTACGACCATGAAACTTGGCAGGCGTGTTAGGGACTCTGTCAGATCGGGTTAAAAATAGTCCCTCCCCCATCCGATCATCGTTGTGGGAGAAACAGTTATCAGTGAGTGGAATAACCATTTCAGATTTAGTAGATCAAACCGATTTTCTGATGAAATGAATATCGGGAGAGAGATGCAGCCTTGACAACTGCAAACCGTATCTGACAAACATGCTAACTGTTCTTACAAGTGCCATATGAGCTTTCAGCTCTTGTTTGTCTATTAACTCAAAAGTCGAATTCTCGGAAACTGCAATGGTCGTAACGAGAATTTTTCTTACTCTCAATACCGACTCAGGGTACATTCTTCATATGTCAGCTAGCTCCCCGAGTCAAGTTTTCTGTTCCTTTAAGCTCCTCTAATATCAATTTACTTACTTTGAGAAGTCTCCTCGTTCGGCGAGCACTTTGATTGCCTCCATTTTCAGTTTGAGAACTTGGAAATTTGTGTCTTTCAGGCCGGGCTTTTTCGTTATAGACCGAATGATCACCTGAACCGGCATCTCCGCCTTATCCAGGAATCGAATTTGCTGAAAAACAGGAAGACGAAAATAGGTAAATGCGAAATTTCTTGAAAAACAGGAACAGCACAACTACACAAAGACAGTATCAGCACTTAGGGTGGATTCATACCGTGGCGTAAAGGAGGCATCACGCTGAGAATGCAAGACTTGCGTTAAGCACGTGTATAGTATTGTTTTTGTATGTGGGGGCGGGGGGTCGAACCTACAAAAGACCAGTAGGAGCTGTTGTTCTTATTTCAGCCTTTCGAAATACTTCTTGCGCCCAAGCTGACGGGGAAACATATACTGAAACAACGAGTAAAACGGATACATAGATAATATATTTAGATCATATCAAACGGATACGTCAGCTACGATAGCTGACTTACCTGTTTTATTTGAAGCTTAAGCCTTTCAGTCTAGGAATTTTTCTTCCTTCATAAATTCTTCCGATGTGCTTGAGAAACCCAACCCGCAAAGGTCTCCAACCCATCTATATAGTATTTTTATGAAACTGTATATAGGCTTTTAATTTATTTAACATATTAACGTTTACTGGCATCCCAAAATAACTGTATATTTAAAAACCTACCGTTTCTGGTTCCAGCGCGTGGCAAAGAAGTGAGGAGTGTCGATGAAGACATAAAAATTCAAAAGGAGTCGATCTAGGCGGCTGGCTTACACACGAAATTCGAAGTTTCAAGAATCCCAACGGATTACGCAAGAAAAGAAGCATAGATTAGTGCTCCAAATCTGTTTTTTTTTTATTTTTTATTATTCGTTCACCCCCCTTCTCTGTCCTCCGTAGAAAACTTAAAATAGCTGACCTGGAGTATCTGCTCCACCGCAGAGAGTCTCGATTTCCAATTAGAGTCAACCAAATCAGAGACGACCTCGGGCGGGAAAATGGCAGCGAATTTTTCTTCTACTTCCTCTGTAGATAGTTCCTTTTCGTGTTTCTCCTCGGGGGCAGGCTTTACAGGCTTTTTGGCCCCAGTTTTGGGGGGTCCCGCACCACCTGAAATGGAGTTTCAAGATCAAAACAAAAGGCTTAAATGACCCCTCGTAATTATTCTGCCTTTATGTTATCCTCTAGTTCCGTAGGCTTCAGAAATCTACACCCTTCGCCATTCTTTCGTTTTGGACCTCCAACTGTAGCGTTTTTCCGGCAAAGCCGAGTTTGCTGGGTAAGAAAAGCAAACTTCACCGAAACTCTTTACGAAATAAAGCTATGAGAAGCTACAGAATTTTGTTTTCAATTTCAGGTCTTGTCGAGTTTCGAACTCCTTTCCTTTTCTTGGCTTACGCTTTCTAACACGCATTAAAATATTCTTCGCACTCGGCTATACAGTCTCTCCATATAACTCCCCTTCGAAGGCGAATTTTTTTTTCTTCTGCCTCACCATTACTAGGGGTAATGGCAGAAGAAAAAAATGCCCGCGTTTACCTTCCGTACGTCCGTGGAGTGACAGAAAAATTGTCCAAAAGCTTGAAAAATACAACGCCTTTCACAGAACCCAAAATACTTTGCTGTCTTACCTAAGCTCCGGAAAAGATAAAGTCCCAAATCAGTACCAAAGAGGCATTTATTCAATACCCTTGCGGAAAGCGTTACGTAAGAAGGACAGAGAGAACTTTCGGAAAACGACTTGCAGAGCATGAGCAAGAAACTGACCACGCCCTCTCCAACGGACACCGTCATAACTATACTTTCAAATCTGCACTTGCAGAACATATTTTCGAAAACCCATCCCATTCAGTATACTTTGAAAAAGCCCAAATTCTTGCAACATACATCGGACTCCATCAAACTATTCGAGAAGCCGTTGAGATAAAGAAAAGCCGAGCAGGCATTAACCGAGATACAGGCAAGTACTCCCTACCGGAAACGTGGAACGGGGTTATTAATGGGAGAAAATTCAAGCCTCAGTCCCTTCTTAACAACAAAACCGAAGTCTATTAAAATGCAGGAAAAAAACCTTTCCTGTCGTCGCCCCAATCGTGCAGCAAAAACAGCAGCCGTGTCAAAACTTAAATCTCAGCATTAGTTATTCCTTGCAGTGGTTATTATAAGTAACAGATACAGGCGAGTCCTCCTTAATAGAAACGTGGAACGAGGTTATTAATGGAATCAAATTTAAGCTTTCAGTCCCTTATTAAGAAAAAATCCGAAGTTGATCAAAATACAGAAGCCCTTGTCAACAAGGGCTGGAAGCTCATGTGGCACTTGCAAGGCTGGGTCAGATGGAAGTGATGGTCAAACGTTTTTTTTCACTTTTCGGTTAAGGTGCGCACTTCTAAGGGTGCTAAAAATTAATTTTCTAAGCAAAACCCTTGAGGCAAAAAGGATCATGTGTCCCCCCCCCCCCACCTTTTTGAGATTCGGTAAAATTCTGGGACTCTAAAATTGTTCGGTATTACTTCGATAGCAGAACTGTTCCGACATATTTACGGGGATTCGGTAGTTATCCAGAATCCTAAGTAGGCTACCTGTACAAATCTCTTCGGATTGCTTATGAGTATGAGGGCTGATGGTTTGCCGCTCGGTGAAAGAAGAAAGTATATGGGGAAAAAAGAGGAAAGATCGGGTCCTTACTACTTCTGCCCTATGTGTGGAGAAATGAACGAGGATATATGCCACCTTTTGTGTGATTGTAGAGAGTTACGGGGGCTAAGAGAGGAGATTTTCGGGGTGGGGGGAACCGATAAGAAATGGATTATTAAAATGATGGGAAGTAAAGGTTTTAAAGAAATAAGAAATATTGGGAAGTTCCTCAGGTTAGCTTTTAAACACCGGGAAGATTTCTTCTGATGGGGAAGTTGTGTTTATCTGCTAATAAAGTATTCAGTGTAAATTAAAAATATTAAGAGTGTGTTAGTGTGGATATGCGCATGTAAGACTGTTCACTTTTTGTTTCGTTTTGTTGCATGATGGCCGGATGGCTTTAATGTGCAAATAAATCATCATTCATTCATTCATAATTGCGAGTATTCGGTAGTTATCACGAATTTGGGGAGAGAATTAACTGAAATCATTTGGTAATTTTTCGATGCCGGAACTATTCGGTATATTTATGGAGATTCCGTAGTTACACAGAATCCCGAATAAGATATTGGTTCAAAATTATTCGGTATCATGATTGCGATTCGGTAATTTATTCAGCGTAATTTCCAGGATTAGGAAGTTAACCACGAATCCTGTCTCGTTTCGACGAAAGTATGCCGAATATGAATATTGTTCGGTAGTGTTTCGATACCAAAACAATTCGGTATAATAACCGGGATACGTTGGTTATACAGAATCCCGAACATGCTATCGGTCTAAACTTATTCGGTATAATAACTGGGATTCGGTAATTTATTCGTTACAATTGCCAGGATTCGGAAGTTATCACGAACCTCGAAACTCAGAAGAGGTCGAGTGAAGCACTGGACGCAGACAAAACGGGTGATCTATGATATCATCGATAGTCCTTACTTTTATTTTGGATCCCAAAAAGAATATATAATCATAAATATTTCGAAAATTCCGCCTGCAGCACTTTTTGGGAAATAGTTGTTTCATGAGTATTAAACAGTTGGCCAGGTTCCTCAGGGTAGCCCTAGCCCATAGGGATAGGTGCTTATAGAAGGTATTATTTTAGTTTGTTTGAGTTTATTTTTCATGTATTTGCCATGGCCTTTGGCTCTTAGTGTAAATAAATCTTATCTTATCTTATCTTATCTATTCTCTATTTTATGGATGGGCGCGTCATTTGACGGGGGTTTTAAGCCAGTTTTAGGATTGAGATTTCGAAACATTAAAAGCTAGAATTTGGATGGAAATTAAATTCGGCAGGAAAAAGCAAAAAAAAATTCGCCTGCGTCGCTCACTTTATGTGATTGTGGGTAGTATATTGACTAGACTACAATTGCTGCTGGTGCCAGAACGTCGCTCCATCCGGTTTCTGGAACTCCTTAGAGTCTCGGTATTTAATCAACGGTAAATGACAGAATTTGTAAGAGAAGCAGTTAAATTTTAGCCAACATAATGGATTTCGAAAATTTTCGCCTGCGGCGCTAAATTTAATTTTCTATTGACTAGAATAGATAGAAGCTGCCCGGCAATTTATTCTCCATGTCGGCTTCGCCAAAACGCCGCCTAATAGTTGCTTATCGTGCTGCACTTTATTGTTACTCTTCCTACGCATCGTTTCTGTTCCATAATTTAAAGCTAAAATTCTTAGTTCTAGGATTCGGTAAATTTTTTGAAAGATTCGGTAAAATTTTGGCTCTGCACCCCCCCCCCCTCCCACCGAAAATGCACTTGCGACGCCCCTGCACCTAGGACTTGTGCCTGTACTTCCCACCAAGTTTCATCCTGATCGCTCCACTCTATGCGTGTCACAAGATTCAGTTCTTCCCTCCGACCCCCCCCCCCCCCCTCCAGTTCATCGGATCCGGTCTGGACTTGAAATGGGACACCTGAGACGTGAGGTCTTTCCAGATATCAAGTTTCATTAAGATCATCCGACCCCCCCCCCTCAGTTCATCGGATCCGGTCCGGACTTGAAACGGGACATCTGAGACTGAGAAAGTTATGCATGTCACGAATTTCCGGATTCCGCCGACAAACCCTCCCCCCACGATGGTCGGATCGGGCGAGTGACTGTTTCCAAGTTAATCTGGTCGGGTCCCTGATATGCCTGCCAAGTTTTATCGTCATAGCCCACCTGGATGTACATTAACTACGGCTCCCCGGAATTCCGAAACTCCCCCCACAGTGTCCGAATCCAGTCCAGTTCTGTATCTAGAGCTTGTGCTTGTTCTTCCCACTAAGCTTCATCCCCGTCGCTCCACTCCAAGAGTTTCAACCGATTTCCGGTTGCCTCCTCCAACTCCCCCCCCCCCAGATTCATCGGATCCGGTCCGGACTTGAATTGAGACATCTGAGACACGAGATCTTTCCAGATAACAAGTTTCATTAAGATCCGATCACCCGTTCGAAAGTTATCCCTGCCCCTATTTTCCAGATTCCGCCACCTCCCCCTCCCCCACGATGATCGGATCGGGCAAGTGACTATTTCCAAGTTAGTTTGGTCGGGTCCCTCATATGCGTTTCAAGTTTCATCGTCCTAGCACTTCTGGAAGTACCCTAACTCGAGAAGAGTGGAGCGACAGAGCGACGGACCGACAGACTGGAAAGTGATCGGTATATGGCACTTGGGCGAAGCTGCAAGTGCCATACGAATTAAATCTCAGGACTAGTTTTTCCCTAGAGTGGTATTTGAAAGTAATTTGCCCGAATAAGATATTTATAGTCGGCAGAAGCTTCAGTTATTTATTCCAGGTTTGTTTCCTTCTCCGACGTTGACTCTGAAGATTGACAGCCTGACGAGGACCCTTGCCATGAAGGGCCGAAATATCTCTGACGAAGCATCGTAGTTGACCTATCCGTTGTATACATAATTTGAATATATGTCTTCTCAGTCCTAAATCGGCAGTATATTTATCTTAAAAAAATACTTTGTCACTGGGGTACTTGGAAGATAGCAGGCCAAATTATACAGGTCAAATAATATTAGGCTAGATTATATTTTGCTAGATTTATAGGGTACCTACGTAGTTGTTGTTGTTAAGGTAGAATTATTAGCAAGTATTTTTTAATTTTTATTCTCCACAGTGCTTGTTTAAGGTATTTGTACTTTAGTTTCACAAATAAAAAAATCTGAACTTGAACAATTCGTAATTTGAAATTTAACCCCTTCCGGGCTACGGGGCCTAACCACTAATCCGACCTGTACTTTGGCCCAAAGAATACCCAAACCAAGTTTTGAACAAAATATCCCAATCCTTCGAGAGTTGTCGTGCTAACGGACAGACGTGAAAAATTTAAGAAGTCGTCTGTATCCCGTAACTACGTTTTGGGATCCCAAAAATGAACAGTCGCTAAAAACACACAAAAATGTCTATCAACTGAATCCAATTCAATTCACATTATTCGAAAAACATGCGACGGACAGCGCCGATTATTAGTTTTTGTTGTCATAAAATAAACATGTAAAACTATTCCTCTCAATGCTCATAAGGTACTACACATTTGAAACAAAATAAAGGCTCTTTCTTGATATTTTGAAAAAAAATTTATTGATTATTCTACTGAATAAAACTGAAAAAAATATCAGTAAAACAAAGAATGTTGCTGGGACAACAAAGAACTAGTTTGCAACCCTCTTCAAGGTGCATCCTCCATACTCGTAAGATAAGCCGGGTTACTGCAATTATAGAGCAGATTCACCCTTTATTATGTCGGATTTCTCCTACTCCAGGAATCCGAGTTTCATAGGGGGGGGGGAGGGGCTTCTAAGCTTTATGGAGGAATAACAAATGCTCGTTTGAGAACCAATTATAATGGCTTATGCTTTCTGTTCAACAACAGATTCTTTTCTGCCTTTCTTCTCAGCATTTCGTGGGGAAACTGAAAGGTATTTTCCTCTATTTCTTTTTCGCTGTCTGAGTGGTTTGTTGTTATGTCGTGGAGGATCCGAAAATGAACTCGAAAAATAAAATTTTGCATCTGTCTTTTAAGAAATGAAAACAATCGAGCGAGATTAGGTACTTCGATGAAAGTTGGTGGGCAAGTTCACAGATCCGTTTGGTAGTGGTATATAGATAGATAGACGGATAGATTTTAACGCACAGAATCCGAAAAGGGCCATCGCACCAAAACAACAAGAACAAGAGCTACGAGCCTATATGGCACTTGTACGAGTAGGTGATGTAAAAAAGTAGATGAGAATGTCACAAAATGTCCCCGTCAACCCCCCAGGATCGGACCTAGAGATAGGATATCTAGTTTCCCTCGAGTCCGAGCGTTTCCGGCATCGCCTTGGATCATATAGGATAAATGTTTCATCCCCCTACTTTGATCGCGAGAAGTGCTACACTATTTCCAGTACCCCTCCCCCCCCCATCTAAAGCATCTTCTCTTACCAGCTATCGCTTCAATCGAGTCTGAGGATTTTCCGGGACCTTCTGACACCCCCCCCCCCCACCATCGTGCTCAGATCCGGCCCATACCATAAACAAGACGGATAGATTTTAATGCACATAATCCGAAAAGGGCCATCGCACCAAAACAACAAGAAAAACCCTCGCCTCGGCGCGCCACATTAACGTATCATTTGCTTTACGCATCTGTATTTTATTGTCATCTCTGACTATTAAATTATAACCTTTAAACATGTATCTGATTTTTGTTCAAGTTTAACTGAAAAGCCAACTTATTTGTGTATCATTTAACTGGACAAATTGCATTATTTGGCTTGTGTTAGTGGATTTTTTTTTCACTATTTGCTCTAGTATGATGTTCAGAATATCTATGGCCGTCTTCACAACGTAAAATTCTACTATGACGCTGAAAAACTGAATCTCAATACAAACGCGGCTTTTCAGTGGCGAGTGATCAGCTCACGGAAGGTGGCTAACAGCCTGAACACTTATTTTTCGTAAATACCACAAATCCGTCAGGAAAAATTCCACAATATGAAAACTGATTATTCGTGAACAGCGGAGCAACGAAGAAACGCATTTTCATAGGGTCTTCGAGCCTCTTTAAGTGAATAAGTGGTAGGTAACTAGATTGTCCCATCTTAGCCCGAGTAGTCAAATTTATCTGCAAGTCCATCTCTGGCCCTTACCAGACAGACGGACGTAATCCACCATTATGCCCCCCCCCCCCAAAAAAAAAGAAAACTGACCTCCCGGCTTCTGTTGACTTGATCCCGCTTTGGCTGGTCCTGAAGCTGGTTTCCTTATAACTGGCCCACTCTTCACTGGTTCAGGTGGTTTGGGTGGTTCTTTCGGCTTGACCACTTTAGCACCAGGGACTTTGACAAGAAGAACGGCTTTCTCGCAGCATTCTTTAATCTAGAAAATAAAAATATATAAAGGCCTATTCACAACCGGTTTTAGCTAATATTCGGTACCAGCTAGTTCTGTAAATCGCTCCGAGGCCAAAAGACGCCAGTGATCCACGGGAAGAAGGAGAAAACGTAGCACTAACGACCCAATCCTGTGTTAACCAATCACGGCGATGTTTGGGAGCAGATGTGATACGGCTTCCGGCTCTTCCACTAGGTACAGGGCGATTTTGCATCGGCAAGAAGAGTTAGTCATCAAGACTATTGATATTGGTGCCAGTTTCGGGTGCCAGCTAGTCTCGGACCCAAGTTGAAATCAGTTGAGCTTTTGAGGGTACACGCCAATCAGATTACTGAGGAATATTCTGATTGGCTAATGCTGAATCATGTCAGACCGAACAACAACAGCCCAAATTCATTTTCGGTTTTCGAGACAGCATTGAGTGGATGTGATTTTATCAATCGACCTTGGTTCGAAACTAGCCAATCAGAATACTGTTCAACATTTTCCAAATAATGTGATGCTTCTCTTTGCTTCACCTCCAGAACCTACTGCACTGACTTACTAGGGTGCTTGAGCCTGGTAGCCTGAGCAGCTTTCTCTATGAGAACCTTAGCTTCAATTTATCAGTCGCCTAGGCTAACAGTATTATTTTGTACTAATGTTAATAGTCTTGGTCAGCTCCAGGGGCGATCCCCACACCCCTGGATTACAGTACTGGGAACGTGTAATCAGGATGTAATACAGTGGAATTTTATATCCAGCATCATTTCTCTAGAAACAGTGCTGGTGGACCCCGAACATCAATCAAAGAGGTTCGATTGCGTAGTAGATACGCTTTTCAACAACTGTTGTAAATATCACTCATTCGTGGAATGTACAATGAAAATTTATTACGTGTATATATTAAAACATTCTGACAAAATTCAGCAGCTGACATTATTTTACATTTCTTTGTCCTTCTCTACTGCACTTACGCCCTTGGGCAGTGCGTCATAAATCCATCATTCATTCATACATTCACATGCTCCATTTTTACAAATCTTGTTGGGCCATACAGGGTAGTCAGCTTTGCACTATTTCAGAGTAAGTAACACCCCAAATATGAACCATATACAATTTAAGCAGACCCCTAACGGGAAGCGGAAATCCCAGTTCCATTCCGTTTCCTACATCCAACACCACTCCGGTCTGTGCCTCACTCTACACCAACTGGCTAACTAGCTCTGCGACGCCTGCGATAGATGTCTAAAACTAACATTATTTGCCTTTATTTGTCCAATAACAAAGAAGAAACCTTCGAATCATCAAACTTGAGCGTTCAATCAACTTAAAGATCACATTAAGCACTATGACTTTGCTGAATGGCAGAAAATGCTTGATAGCTTAAATTTAATATCTCTAGAGGGGTAGTAAAACTGACATCGTTTTTCTACAATGGCTTGGTCCTTTCTCAAAGATGATTCTTAAGTACCAATGAATCTAACGTCGTGTTTCAACAACTTTTCTATGTTCTTAATATTCTCGCTACTGATCCAACAGTATTTCTGATCAGTTTGTTCGCACTCACTGCAAGTAACACACGATATGCAAGCTCATAAGGTAATTGCACGTTACTTAGCACAAAAGCCAAGTAATTTGTCATAAACAAAACAAAAAAATCAATAAATTTGGCGATAAATCACCGACCCAGGCAACCCTGTTTGACCATGCTTGTACTGGGTTTAGTACATAATTATCATATTTTTATTCACCAGAAGACAGAGAAAAATATCTTTAGGAAGTAGCACCGACTTGAAATAAGTGGCTTACACTCGAATAGCAGCGACACTAGCACCACTAGGGATAGATAACGTCCCTACTGAAACACGATCAATCAGTCGTGCACCAGCGCTGGCTCCGATAACTCGACGTTTCGAACGGAGCAAAAAAGGAGATACAACCTTCCCTGTTTCCTCTTTGTACAGACCGAAACTCCCGAGTAGTACCGTTTTCGATGCATGAAGCATAGGACTCACCTTTGCCATTTTGAGAGGCTCCAAGTCACCGAGGAAGGGCAGAATTCCCTTCTCCCCTACGACCCTCATCGCTGTTCCAAGCGCTTCGGCAGAAGCATCACGAACAGTTGCATCTGAAAAACTTGATGGTGACTTTGCTGTTAATTAAAGGACCCCTCTTGCTTATTCTGCCTTTTATAATATACCTTGCTCCCTTGTGGAATAATAAGCGTCGAAAATCCCCACCTTTCTCCATTGTTTCGTTTTATGCCTACGAATTTTCGCGCTTTTTCGGCCATGCCGAGTTTTGTCTATTACACAAAGCAAAGTTAGCCGGAGTCTTTAATGTCCGCTGACAACTCTTTCAAACATAAGGATATGAGAATCTTCTGTTTTCTACTTCTTTTATTTACTTAGTTTTCCAACTTTCCAACTTAGTTTTCCACGGCGCGTTCAGTTTTCAAACGTTTTGCTCCCACCTGCCGCGTCGGAGAGCAGGAAGGCTGATGGTCTCGACAAGCACTAACAAGAAAATCGATGATTTCAGGTGGAAAGTAATGGTATTTTTGGAAACCTTTTTTCTGATCCCTTTCATAGGCGAAAGATCATTTCTAGTAGGAGCTGTGCTTTAAGGAGCATGTGCTTGCACTTCTGCTCTTCTCTTCAATTACTCAAGCCCTTTTCTGCTTGCAATTGCGCTTTTCTCTTCATTTTCTCAAGCCCTTTCGAATATGGTCAACCGCATAATTCTATTTTCGAGAGTTTGGTTGCTAGCATGTCTTGCAATCACGGCTCTTGTCCCCACACCGGGCTCTAGCAAAGTAAATGAATGTAAAAAGACACCCGGGACCGGGCTTGCGACAAGCCAGGAGTTTCTAGCCAAACCTCTTGCAGAGGCGTCATTTAGGGGGAGGGGCAGGGGGCGCAGGTGCCCCTCCCTGGATTTCCAAGGGGGGCCCAGTTGACCTAGTTGGTGAGGCGCAAAAAGGAATGTTTATACACCCTTTACACAAAATAAATTTTATTTCGGTCTTCGTGAAAATAATGTTTCCCGTTTGTTCCTTTGATACTCTGCTGGATTTTCCAAGGGTCAAAAACCCGTTCCGGCGATCAGTCATGCGCGGCACCCTTGGTGTTAATGAAAAAGATGATATAACTGGTATTCGAGCTCTTGAAATGAGAGTGGAGCAGTAAGTAAAGTAGTAACTGATAGAATATCGTACGTTTCAACTCTGTTACAAGGTCTTTTCTGTCTTTTCATCAATGATTTGCCTCTCGTGATTAAAAATTCTACAGTAAAATTATTTGCCGACGATGTCAAGTTATACCGGAAGGTTGAAAATCAGTCCGATTGTAAACTGCTGCAAGATGATATTGATTCGCTTCATGAATGGTCAAACCGCAACTCCATGTTCGTAAATGTAGATAAGACTACCGTAGTTCATTATTTGTCAAGTAGTGGAACGGAATTTCAGTACAGTTTTGGTTCATCCAGCATTTGCACTACAGAAGTGGTTCGTGACTTAGGTGTTTACTTCGACAAGCATTTGAAATTTGATAAACAAGTAGCTACCACAAGTAACAATGCAAACTTTCGTGTCCATACTATTAGACGTACGTTCAGAAAATTCAACCTACGAAGCTTCAAAACGTTATATACATCGCTGGTAAGGCCTTTGGTGGAGTACAGTTCTTCGGTTTGGTACCCTATGAATAAAACGGATAGATTACGCATTGAGAAAGTTCAAAGACGCGCAACAAAGCTTGTACCTTATTTGAGAAATCTGTCGTATCCGCGTAGAATGAAAAGTTTAGAGTTGCCTAGCCTAGATTTCAGGCGTAAACGTGCTGATTTGTTGAATGTATATAGGATAGTGCGAGGAGTTGACAATGTTAACCCTGAAGATTTATTTACTTTTTCAAATTACCCGTCAACACGTCAGCACAGATTTAAACTTTATCAGCCAAAGCCAAACCGACGTGTTGGCATTTATAGTTTTCAAAATAGGGTTTGTAAAGATTGACGCACTACCAGATGAAACTGTTATGTCGGAAAACGTAGATATTTTCAAACGATCGATTGTTTCGTCCACATTTTATTCGAGTGCTTATGCAGACCCATTTTTGCCAACTTAAGTTTAATTCAGTTTATTTTTCATTGTATAGATTTATTTGTATTACTAGTGCCTTATGTTCACATTGTATGTAGTGACAAGTCTTTATGACTTACCACTTTTGGTGATAATAAATAAATAAAAAAGGGTTTCGACCAAAAACCTCGCCAATTATGGAAAATGATTTTCCAAATGCACTATTAACGCATTTCTGATAATTAAAGGAGTAGATGATCTTAATCCCAATTCATTTTTCAAGTTCATTCCCTACCATACAACCCGCCAACACCCTTATAAACTGTAGGGGAGGTCGGGGTTGAACCGGACGCGGGTTGAACCGGACAGTTTCAAGTGTGAGCAGACCCTAAGGTATAAAATCGCGAAATAATTATCTGGGGTTTGCAACGGCGTTCTAACTCATGGGACGAAATTTGAAGGCTCAGTTGCAAACCATTTCCCAACCAGACGACTTAGAATTTTTTACCAGGTTATTCGGATTTCCGATTTCATTTTCATTTTCAGTTCGAGAAGAAGTTAGTTGTGTTTTGTGAGTGCGCGATTGTTTAGTCCAATGTGAGTTCGATTCTGCTTCCTACTAGCCTATTGCGGGGTTCCTAGTGCTTTCCGTTTTTTCTTGGTGTTCATTTTCGTAGAAATGGTCTCTGTGGGGTTGAACCGGACACATTCAACTGCTTCTGGTGGAATAAGTTGTGTTCAACAAGCGCTTTCTTTTGAGTTCGATATTTCAAAGTTTTCGGTTCAGTGGTATGTTTGCATAGTCCTACTTTTCTCCAATAAATGAAAACTTGATTAGCTTTGTGGTACTACTTTTTTCGGTTATGTCCAGAGCTCATCTTAACAATGTCCGGTTCGAAACACCACCCGTACGAACCAATCCCTTCGGTGGGGCTGAACCGGACCTTTTTTTTTTAAATAGAAAAAATCGTAGCGCCAAAACGAGTTGAAATTAAATTCTCAAATAATTACAGGACATACCTAATCTCTTTACCTTTCTGAAAATTTGTTTAGTTTTGTAGTGTGTCAGTTTCTGTGTGTAAAGTGTATCTAATCCGTTTGTACTTATATAGTAATGGCGACAAGCTAAAAGCTTAACGCCAAATGTAATAATAAACAAACGAAGCCGTTTAATGGCAGACAAACGGAAGGAAATGACGAGCAATATTACAAAATCCAGCGGACATTTGATAAACTGGACGGTAAGTACTTTGCATAAAAGTTGCCTGGTATGGGTTTTAGTGTTTCCTTCGGCGACCGTTCAAAGTTAAGCGACGTTCAAATAATCAAACAAGAATGCTAGGTTCCCGAGTGGTCATCCAAGCAACCGCATTTCTCAATAATGCAAAAATCGCTCTGACAAAGTACTCTGTTCCTTCTGAGAGCGGGAACATAATAATAATAATAATAATAACGCTCGTTTATTGAGCCAAAACGCCATACAAGATTTAATACACTTCACAAATAAACTATTACACCTCTAGAAATACTATGCTACGTAAATTAAGCTAAACTTTCATTCCTGAGACTAAATCCTTTAGTCACATATTTACAAACATCTACGATACATTTGGGGTTTGCAGATTTCAGGAGAAGGGGATACGTGAGGTATCTAGGATATCTCTTCTCGATCAGAGATACAGACGCGCCATCAGCCTAGATCAAGTTTTAGAAAAAAACGGGAAAAGCGTCGACGAGAATACTGCTGCCACGACAGCTTGACGTCAGAGTCCAATGCAATTGCCCACGTCCACAAGATCGCCGAGATAGACTCAATATTCGAACAAAAGGGAAAGGGCAAGGAGGTCGAGGTTGGTGTACATGGTCTTTCTGTAGTCTTGCCCCGGTTCAGATTTCGCCGGACGGTTTTCCGATTTTTTCTCTCCCTATACCCGAGACTAGCAACTATAGTCAAGTGTGTAATTATGCCCTGACTCCCTGAGACAGATATGAATGAATTCATAGTTTCGGAAGGTGGAAGTGAATAAGTAGAAAAAAAGAAAGGAAGTGATAGTGAGAGGAAGTTAAACAAGAGCTGGAAGCTCATATGGCACTTGCAAGACTTGGTAAATAAGAATGACGATGGACCCTAGGAAATCATGAGATTGTCTTGTTTGGTAATTTTTATCTTCTGTAATCATCATAATCCCTTGAGGCAAAAATGATCATGGGCTCAAGTGGATTATGAAAATATACGTTTTGGTTAGAAGTATTTTTGTACTAAGCGGTTAAGATGAGTACTTTAAGGGATGGTCGGACAATTTCTAAGCCAATCTTGTCAAGTCTCTAAATGTTCAAGCCAAGTTTCATCGTCCTAGCACATCTGGAAGTAGCCTACCTTAAACTGCAATCACTGGAATTCAAGCCCCCTCCTCCAACTCCCCCAGAGTGACCGAATCCGGTCCGGTTCTATCACTGATGTATCTAGGGCTTACGCTTGTTCTTCCCACCAAGTCCGTTATATTCCAAGCGTGTCACAAAATTTCCGCTCCCCCCCCCCCCCCCGACTCCCCCACATTGATCGGATCTCCGTACTTGGAATGGGACATCTGAGACACGAGCTCTTTCCAAATATCAAGTTTCATTAAGATCCGATTCCCGGTTCAAAAGTTATAAATACGTCAATATTCCGGATTCCCCTCCTCCACTCTCCCCATGGTAGTCGGATCGGGGAAATGACTATTTCCGAGTTAGTTTGGTCGGGTCCCTAAAATGCCTGCCAAGTTTCATCGTCCTAGCACATGTGTAAGCATCTTAAGTTGGGATCACCGGAATTCCGGAACCTTCCCTCCAACTCCCCCTATAGTGCTCGGATCCGGTCCGGTCTTGTAAAATATGTATCTAGGGCTTGTGCTTGTTCTTTCCACCAAGTTTCATCCCGATCCGTCCACTCTGAACATGTCACACGATTTCCGGTTCCCCCTCCAACTCCCCCCAAAGTCACCGGATCCATTCCGGACTTGAAGTGTGACATCTGAGACACGTTGTCTTTCCAAATATCAAGTTTCATCAAGATCCGGTTCCCCGTTCAAAAGCTATAAGTATGTCAATATTCTGGATTCCCCCCTCCCTCCACTCCCCCACGGTGGTCGGGTCGGGGAAGTGACTGTTTCCAAGTTAGGTTGGTCGGGTCCCTAATATGCCTGCCAAGTTTCACCGTCCTAGCACATGTGTAAGCATCTTAGGTCGGGATCACCGGAATTCCGGAACTCTCCTTCCAACTCTCCCCACAGTGCTCGGATCCGATCCGGTCTTGTCAACTATGTATCTGGGGCTTGTGCTTGTTCTTCCCACCAAGTTTCATCCCGATCCATCCACTCTGAATATGACACACGATTTCAGGTTCCCCCCTCGACTCCCCCCAAAACCACCGATTCCATTCCTGACTTGAAGTTTGACATCTGAAACAGGAGGTCTTTCCGAATATCAAGTTTCATTAAGATCCGATTTCCCGTTCAAAAGTTAAAAATACGTCAATATTCCGGATTCCCCCTCCCTCCACTCCCCCATGGTGGTTGAATCGGGGAAGGGACTATTCCCAAGTTAGTTTGGTACGGTCCCTAATATGCCTGTCAAGTTTCATCGTCCTAGCACTTCTGGAAGTACCCTAACTCGAGATGAGTGGACTGACGGACCGACCGACCGACAGACCGAAAAGTGATCGGTATATGGCACTTGAGCGGAGCTGCAAGTGCCATAAAAAGCAGAGATAGCAAACGGGCTAAAAAACTTTATTGGGTGAGAGATAACAAAGAAGATAACAATAGACTATTGTTCCGAGAAAACCAGGTATGTTAACAGGAATTCTATGCATTTCGGATGATCAGAGGTACTGTTAGCGCCACAAATTTGCACTTCTGTAATTGGAAGAAAAGTTGTGTTCCGTGAGCTACCCCAAATTACCAAACTACGAAGTACCAAAGCCAACACGACCCTTCACTAGACTTAACACTGAGACTGTTAACTGCAGAAGACTTATTCGCCCGGACACTCATTCAGCCAACCGGTACCTTTACCCCAATTTGTACGCCATTTCAGTTCTATGCTGTAGAATACCCCTAATTAATAAAGTAAACTACATGTACATATTAAGTATTATATAATTATATATATACATTCATATAAACTATATTTAAATATAAATTAACTGTCTTTTATGTTAATCAGTTGTTAAACTGTATTGACACGGTCGTCTTGGACGCTAGAGGGTAATTTAGATGAGCTGTTCAGAGAATTGAGGGTTATTGTTCATTTACTGTAGGCCTTATTATTTAGGCCTACTTATAACAGGTCTCATTCCTCACTTGTAGTCTCCAAATTTATAGTGCACTAATTACCAAGATAACCCTGGGTCCAAATATCGCAAGAAAAGTATTTTTTTTAATCTACCACCAATATATTTCGGAAGTACCGTGTATATACCGGAAGTACCGAGGTGGCAACCCACGGCACCAGCAAATCAGACGTACAAAGGTTGGACACTCTTCCCGAAAGGACAGAACTGTCCTACCGGACACGAGCCGAACCAAACAAGGTTTAAGTGCCACTTATTTTTCAACTGCAAATTCATGACCGGCTCTGAATTCCCGGGTCCCCTTCCCTTAGAACCCACGGCACCATATATCGTTCAACACTTTCAAACGAGTTCTGGGAAAGAAGACGTGATCAATAAAGTAACATGACCCCCCCCCCCCCCAGCAAGATCGAGAAGACGTGACCTATTATATAAAAAAAGTGACTTTCAGCTTCTCCCACTAAACTTCTCATTTAAGGACGAGGCGGTCGCCTCAGGGAACGAAACTTCCAGACAATGACACCACAGGGTAGAAATATTCTTCGTCACATTCGTTTTAAGAACTTCGGAGCGCGAAAGCGGGAGAAACAATAGAGGCCGTCAAGTTTTTGCTAACAAGGGAGTATTTCCAAGAGAAAGGAATTTATGGAATACATTTCATGCCCTTTCACACAAAAATGACACTATCACAATGTCGGAGAGACAATGGACGAATTGGACAGTCCCGATGAAAAATTTATCTCAGAATAGTAGTATGAAGTTCTACGAAAAAGTAGCATGCAGTACTAACAGATGCTACTACATGCTTCTACTTCAAGGCCACCGTGTTACTACATGCTACTATTAGCAAGACTGGATGATACTATAGCAAGACTGCTACTGGATACTACTGCTTAAGATTGGGTCAGTCTTAGGCACATTAAATGATGGTATCTTTACTATTACATATCATCCATGCGACTTTTTCGTACAACTACTATCATACAACTACGCAGGCTACAAATTTTTCATCGGAGTTGTCACTAGTTCTCAAACAACGTCTTTAAAGTGTTAAGTGGCGGGAACTCGATTTAGGCAGTAGTATCTACATTAGCTCTGAAGTGCATTTTCTGGATCCCAAACTGTATCCCCAAGAATATGTCCCAATAATATCGTCAATATGTTCATCTATCTTTCTATCTGTAGGCACGAAGGCACATATCGATACTGGCGAGTAGAGTAAGGGAAGAAGGGAAACAGGAGAAAGCAGAGCCATCAGCTTAGACCCCAAATGTGTTCAAGCAGAAATGAAAGCCTGACAAATTCGTTAGTTTAAAGTTTAACTGAAAAGCAAACTTATTTTTGCATCATTCAAGTGAATACATCGAGTTATTTGGATTCTGCTAAGAGATTTTTTATTTTCCACTATCTGCTCTGGTAGCGAGGTTCAGAATATCTACGACTGTCTCCACCGCGCAAATTCTACTATGACGCGGAATATTCGAATCTGAACACAAACGGGGCTTTTCAGTGGACGGTGATAAGCTTGGTGAAGACTGCTTAGTGTCTGAACAAAAAAAAATCATAAAGCTTTTTCGTCAAGCATATGACACAGGTAGTACCACAAATCTGACAGGGAAATACCTCTATTTGAAAATTGATTATTCGTGAATAGTGGAGCAACGAAGTAACGCATTTTCATCGGGTCTTCAAGCTTCTTTAAGTAAATAAGTGAGGGGTAACAAGACTGTCTCATCTCTGCCCTTTTCAGTTAAACTTTAATACTCGTTCACCTTGGTACCCACAGGACGCGGACTCGCATTCGTCTCGGCGAATTCGGCTTCGCTAGTGGGAAAAATTTGCTTCGCCAGGCAAAAATTTCACAAAGCACTCAACAGACTCTCTACGGTGGCTCGGCATAACATTCAAATCTTCATTGTCAAAATTTTGCTCTTCGGTTGTTCAAGAGGTTTATAAGTCGATCCGTAGCGCCTATGGGCGCATCGTCCCCAACCGGGGGCGCTATAATCGTAAAGCTTTGGCAAATTTGTACAGCACCTTCTGCGCTCCTTCTATACTATTTCGTTCTGGCGTCACTCATGTTCTGCGAAAGAAGGAGATTAAAAAGATGAGATCATGTTATTTTAAATATGCAAAGCACCTGCTCCACTTGTCGAAATTATGTCATAACCATACATTGACGGATAAATTCAAAATTCAAGACGCAAGTGTTACCCTTTTGGATGTTTCGTTAAACAAAACTTTCAAAACTCATGGGCAACAAGGCCCAACCAGCACACGATGTCGTCCACTGCTTCCTGACCGAAGATTAAAAATTAAGTGTCTTTTTCTGTGTGTATATATGTGTTTTGTTTATTTTCTTTATTTTCGTCACTTATTCCGCTTTTTCAAAATGGCGGGTCATAAATAAATTACTTACTTACTTACTTACTTACTGTTTCAACTTTTTTTTTCACATCGCGTCTCAATTCGCTCAGTGAAAATCAAAATGGCCAAGAAGAAAATAATGTTACTGAGAGGGATATTGTTTATTACCATAGGAAGGATAAGCATTCCCTCAGCCCAAACTGACTGCGAATCAAATTTGACTGTGTTAAGCGGATATGTCGTTACAGCGATATTTCGGCCGTTCTTGGCAAGGGGCAAAGGCTCTTCAGGCTCAAACTAGGCAAACGAAGCTGCTTATCATACTGGTTTTCGCCTCTTTAAATTTCGCATGACTACACTAAACTGAATGCTGGCAAGATGACGGTCCACGCACTATTAAATATTCCTTCAGTCCAAGATGACTGCAAATTATGTTTGACACTGCAAAACGGATACTTGAAGCTACATTTTATTAGAGATGTAATTCGGCCCTTCTTCGCAAGGGTCCTCTTCAGGCTCATGGCGCTCAAGCTGGAAAATGAAGTTGTCAACTTGTTGTTTTGCAATGTCAAATATAATTCGCTGTCAGCTTGGGCTGAAGGAACATTTATCAACGAAGTAAGAAACTTATCACACAGACATAACGACAAGTATCCATCTTAGCTGTAAAGAAGGGACAGATGATGCCAAAACCAAAAATGCGGAAAAATTTCTACCCTCTAACCGACCCAGTTTAGCAGCAAAAACAGCACCCGTGTCCAAAAGGAAATCGCAGCACTAACTTTAACTCCAAGCAATTTTCACGCGGAAATTCACGAAATCAGATACTTAAGCAAGAATCTTCAGTTGTTTTCCCAAAAGTTCATTTTCCAGCCTGAGCGGCTTGAGCCTGAAGAAGACCCTTGCCAAGAAGGGCCAAAATACAACTCCAATAAAATGTAGCTGACGTATCCATTTTGCGGTGTAAATATGCATTAAACTGATTCTGTTTTCCCACTCTATTTTAGTAGAAAAAATCTCAAAAATCAACCATTTTTAAAACAAAATTCAAAATCCAAAACTATTGTGTAAACCTAGTACTCAGAGTTGTTTTGCTTCCCTTCTATTTTGATTTTCTTCATAAAAAGACATTTTCAGACCCTGCAACTTCTCGAAATCAATTTCACTCCCTTTTCCTAATCTTCCAAACATGCATACAGACAAAGACAAATTAACTACTCTCTTCTTATCTTGCAGTTTTTCCAACAAAACACCCTTTCTGTTAGAAAAAAACTGATTCTGGGTTTTGCGTTGCAACGCTGAAAGCCAGAATTAATTTAGAAGAAGACATAAGAACAAAGACTTTTATAGGGCGGCAAGCGATGGAAGAAGAGGATCTAGTTAATATGATCGGGAAGCAAAATTTTGCTGTCGTTCTTCGGCCTGGAATGGTCCTGAAGCCGGCTATGGAGAATCGGGAGCGCTTTCAACGTTCTTTTTTTATGTGTTGACACTGACTTTTTGAATTCTGTATTTTATTTTGTTTTCGTCGCCAGGGCCTCACGGGCTTCTTGGGAACAAATTCATTCTATCATTAAATTTAGGCTTTTCTCACTTTAACATTTTTGCACTCCTTCTCGATCCAGCTCCGGCCTGCTAATGACTAACAAATAAAGACCCTGATCGAGTCTTCTGGATGGATTCAAGTCTCTCCAACATCTTCGCAGTCAAGCTAAATTGCCAGGCGGGACAAGCATCCTCAAGAAATGGACTCTCAACAAGGGATTTAAAATGTAGCTACGAGCACGAGGAAAAGTGGACCAATTTCAAATTCAGAGGAACTTTGACAAATAAATAAGGAGTCGAGAGCCTTGGAGATTTACGAACAAATAATTCAAAGTTTATGGGCGGTCTATAGCGTGGGACCTGTGAAAATACTTTTTATAGGCAGAACGTATCACTACCGCAAGGAAGTTGGATAGACCTTGGGTAGGCAGAAGGTATCATTATGACCGTGAGGGTCTTTGTTAGCCCAACTCTGCGGGTGAATTATTTCAAATGCTGCAAATTCCTCAACCAACTGCTTGAACGACACCGAGTTGCTTTGGGCGCTTTCTACCGCTCGCACTTTAAATGATGAGCCATGCACAGTTTACGGGTGCAAGAAGAGTTCACTTTCGGCATTGCTTTAGATGAGTTCTGCAGAGGCCAATGGATTTATGAACAAAACTCTACTCTACTCTACTCACCCTCCCCTCAACTTAGATCATGGGCAACTAGGTCCAATTTCCCTAAAACCGGTAGCGAGGTACAAATTCGGACGCAAAGGCTATATTTGAGCATTTTTCTATGGATACCCCCACCACAATTCTGAACAGGTATGGATGGAAGTTTTAAAGGTCGCGTAAATTTTTTTTTACATCGATCTTACATGGCCCGAAACGTGTTATCGCTTGTAGGAACGATGTCTGAATTTTGCGAGGGTTGGCACCTTTAAAGCACAACTCTTAGGGTACTACAAATGATCTTTTCACTATTAAATGGATCAGAAATATCGTTTTTCGAAAATCCCATTACTCTCCCTGTAAAATTAGGGACTTTTTGCTAGCGCTTGTCGACTCAATCCAGCCTTATGGTGCATTTACACACTGTGTAAATTCCGAGCGTATTTTACGCACGTATTTGGGCTCGAAAAGATCTCTAGCAGTACCGACGTATTTGGGGAATCGGTCCGTTTTGTATCTAAATACGTCCGTATTGCTAGAAATCTTTCCTAGCTCAGATACGTGCGTAAAATACGCTCTGATTTGAAATACGCTCTGATTTGAAAATACACTCTGATTTGAAAATACGCTCTGATTTGAAAATACGCTCGGATTTTACGCGGTGTGTAAATCCACCATTACTGCTCACCGACGCGGCGGCTCTGCGAGGACCATTTGAAAACTGAACAAGCGGTGATTAAACAAGAGCTGTGAGCTTATATGGCACTTACATGGGTTAAGGTGTTTTGACTGATCAAAAGTAAGTTTCGACTTTGCGGTTGAGATGCGCACTCTAAGGGAGCTAGAACTTCATTTGTAAGCAAACCCTTGAGTCAAAAATGATAATGGGCTGATGGGCATCATGAAAATGCATATATTGCTTAAAAGCATTTTTTTTTACTTTGCGGTCAAGATTGGTGCTTTAAGGAATAGTCGGATGTGGGAAGTAGCAATTTCTAAGCAAACGTTGTCGAATCTCTAATATTCCAGCGAAATTTCATCGTCCTAGCACATCTGGAAGTATCTTAACTCGCGATCACCGGCATCCCAGACCCCCCCCCCCCCTCCAACTCCCCCCCACAATACCCGGAGCCAATCCGATTCTTTAAATGATAAATCCAGAGCGTCTGTTTGTTCTTCACACAAAGTTCCATCCCGATCACTCCATTCTAAGCAGGTCACGTATTCCCCCCCCCCCCCCAATAGTTGCCGGATCCGGTCCTGATATGAAAAAGATCACCAAAGAAATGTCCTCTGTTCAATCCTTAAATTTCACTCGAATCCGATCACCCGTTCCAAAGTTACGCATGACTGAATATTCCGGATTCCCCACCTTCAACTCCCCCCACCATTATCAGATCGACAAAAATTTTATTTTGAAGTCAGTTTGATCGGGTCCCTAATATGCCTGCCAAGTTTCATCGTGAAAATCCCCAAAACCGCCATCACCGGAATTTCGGGACCCCCCCCCCCCCCCCCCCTAAGTGTCCAGATTCAGTACAATTGTCTAAACGATTTATCTAGAGCAGATGCTTTCTTCCCAGCAAGTTTCACTCCGATCCCTCCATTCTAACCGTTTCTTCAAGTTTCCGGTCTCCTTCCCCCAATTCCCCCAAGGCTACCGAATCCGGTCAAGAATTTAAATGCGACATCACAGATATATAATCTATTCAGTTATTAAGTTTCATTACAATCCGATCACCCGTTCGAAAGTTACACACTACTCACTTTCCCGGATTCCCCTGCCCTCCACTCCCCCCCCCCCCAAAATGGCCGGATCGGAAAACTGATTATTTCTAAGTTTGTTTGGTCGGGTCTCTGATATGCCTGCCAAGTTTCATGGTCCTAGCACATCTGGAAATATGCCCTTAATTTTCAAGTTTCCAGCGCCCTCCATTCCCCCGCATATGGTCAGATTGGGAAACTGAGTATTTCCAGGTTAGTTTGGTCGGGTCCCTGGTATGCCTGCCAAGTTTCATTGTCCTAGCACATCTGGGAGTACCCTAACTCGAAAAAGTGTGACAAAAACTCGGACCGACCGACAGACCGACAAACGGAATTGTGATCGGTATATGGCACTTGAGCCAGAGGCTGCAAGTGCCAAAACAATGGGAAAACTAAGCAGAGCGAAGGAAGTCTTGAAGCAAGTCAAAAGAACAACCTCATGCACACTGATCTGGTCAATCTTTGACAACATCGTGTAATATCTGATAAAATGAATTCATTTACAATTTATTTTTAACTTTCTTAGGTTGTACTGTCAAAAATGTACGACGTAGCGTAGGCTATCGACGTTACCGTAGAGTTTTAATTTAGTTAGATATCTGGTTGACCAAAATTTTGTCTCTAAATGAGTTTGTGTTTTTTTTTGTGGATTACGAGGCGTATAAAAGCCTTTATAAGTAGTCTACTATTTTTGTTTTTATGGCACTTGCACTTCGGCCAAGTGCCATATAGCGATCGCAATTTCTGTCGGTCCGTCGGTCTGTCGGTCGGTCCGGGTTTTTCTAGTTTTGGCACTTCCACATAAGCTAGGACGACGAATCTTGGCAGGCATAACATGGACTCCAAAAGATTAAGTTGGAACTAGTCACTTCCCCGGTCCGAGCATCGTGGGCGGAGTGGTGGGAGGGGGAATCCGGAATCTTGAGGTATTTATAACTTTTGAACGGGTGATCGGAACTTAATGAAACTTGATATTTGGAAAGACCTCGTGTCTCAGACAACCCACTTCAAATCCGAACATCCGGTACTTTGGGGGGAGTCGGAGGGGGGAGCCGAAAGTCTTGGGAAACGCTTCGATTGGAGGGATCGGGATGAAACTTGGTAGGAAGAACAAGCACAAGTCCTAGACATATCATTGACATAACCGGACCTGATTCGGCCACTGCGGGGGGAGTTGGGGGGGGGGGGGGGCGGGGGGGGGGTCCGGTGATCCAGTGAGTTCGGTACTTCCTGATGTAATGAGACGGTGAAACTCGGAAGGAATACGAGGGATCCGAATAGACCGACATGAGAATAGTCGTTTGCACGATTCGAACATCGTGGGGGGGGGGGGGGGGGGTGGAGGGATAGGGAATCCGGAATCTAGTGGTATTTATAACTTTTGAACGGGTGATCGGATTTAAATGAAACTTGGAAAGTAGAAAAAGCTGTTGTCTCAGATGTTCCATGTCAAGTCCGGACCGGATCCGATACTTGGGGCGGGGGAGTTGGAGGGGGCACCGGAATATTTGTGAAACGCTTAGTGTCGAGGGATCGGGATGGAATTTGGTGGGAAGAACAATCATAAGCATTAGATACGTTCTTGACGGAACCGGATCGTGTTGGGGCTCTTTGGGGGGAGTTGGAGTAAATTTCCCGGAATTCCGGTGATGGCGAGATAGGATACTTCGCCAGATGTGCTAAGGACGATAAAACTAGGCAGGCACATTAGTGACTCGACCAAATAGACTTAAGGACCCGACACAATACCCTAGGAAGACTTCCGTTCCTGGATCCTACCATTTTTCGGGGAGTAGAGGGAGGGGGAATCCGGAAATTACTGACTTCCGTAGGTTGCGAAAAAATGGTCCGATTCAAGTGAAACTTTATAGGTGATAAAAACTGATGACCTAGATATGCAAAGCATGCGTACGAACCCATGCGGCCATGGTTGGGGGAGTGGGGGGGGGGTCCGGAAACTTTGTGACATGCACAAAAACCAAACGGATGGGCAGAATAGAATGCAACTTTGGACAGTACCAAGTTTATGCGGCCTAGATTTGTCATTTAGCGTCCGAACCGAATCCGACCAAGGAACCAGAAATTTGCAGATATGCTCCGATTCGAGTTAAACTTGATGGACGGGGACAAGAGATGTTAATAAGTGTCCGAGTCGTATTCGGCCACAGTAGGGGGGAGCCCTGGAAATGTTGTGGCTCGCATAGGGATTAAACGAGTGAAGTAATTTTAATGAAACTTGGAAAGTAGAGGTTGTATGCCTTAGATGACATATTTTAGGGTCTGGACCGGATCCGAGCACGGTGGGGAGGGGATCGGTATTCCTGGAAAAATGCTCAGATTCACTTTCTCGCTTCTTACACCACCTACTCGTAACAAGTACCATATGAGCTCGTAGCTCTTGTTACTTATTATGATGGCTAATCATTTATATTCTGATTAATAAATCTGAACTGAACTCCATATCATCCAACGGCCAATCGCAGCCCTTGAAACTGCCTGGATTTTGGAAACTTACCTTATGGAGGAACATCCGTCTTTATAGTAGCCTTCCTCCTTCCCACTAGCACCTCGCCTTACCTTTAAACTGTAAGAATATCCCAAGAAAATTACACACCACTTACCGCTGTCGTTGAAGGTTTTCATCAAAGCTGCTGCATAGGCCTTGAGTAGCTTCTTGTTCAAAATCGTTGGTGTGCATTTGGTGAATGCTCTGGCGAGAAAGCTGGCAGTTTCTGCTTTAATTTGAGGGTTCTTGTTGTCCAGTGCTGCCAGCGCGTCTTCTTGTATTGCCTCAAGAGTCGTCTAAAGAAAACAGATCTTTGTAAGCAGCGTACAATTCAACGGATTCGACACGTTTTATTATTATGATTTACTTATTCATTTGTGACGCATCAACAGCAAAGGCCAAAGGACGGAGTATAGAAAATGAAAAGAAAATAGGAAAACACAGGTCACTCATAATCAAGCACAGAATACGGCAACGAAAAATATTTTTCCACCTCCTTACTTCGCATTCAGTCCCATCGGAGTCCAGGCCAGAATCTGTATCTGCACTCAATCTCAGAAAGTGTATTTTTTTTCCGACACGTGCCTACTATCAATCAAGATATTCTAGTGGGAATTACTGAACTTTTGGGGACATGAGACGTGGCCTCGGAAGACACGCTGTATATGTGATCCCATTCGACTTTTCTTACTTAAGCAAACCATCCATTTCTATTTTCGACATTTAAACTCCGTATCAGACACTTTCAGGTTTACTACGATCGCCTCTTTTCGAATGCCCGTAGGATTCCGACTATGAATTAGAGCTAGAGCTTGTGGGGGCCGAGATGCAGACTTTTAAGTTGCGTTCCAGGCATTTAACAATTGTTAACAATCGTTAACTTTACTTCGGGGCGGAGCTAACTGCAGCTTTGACGATCGTTAACTTTTCCCAATTCTACAATTGTTAACTATTTTGTAACGATGCTCACCGACCATTGTTACAAAATAGTTAACAATCGTTAAGCTCTGGGACGGAAATTGTAGGTGGGCGGAACTTAAATTTCGAAATCAGAAACCTGGAACGCGAAAAGTTAACAACTGTTAACAATTTGTTAACAATCGTAAGATCTGGAACGCAACCTTAGGCTTTGCTTAGGTTTAAAGATGTTGTAGAACAAGTTGAAGAAGTTACTTAAAGGATCTGTCTTACCTGTAATATCTAATGTAACCTACATCCGTAATCGCCCCATCCATTCCTAAACCCGCAGACTCTAATTTCAAGCGATATTTCTAACTTCCCTAGCAACACCTCACTGATTTTCTCAATTGCCTAGCTTCACTATCTTCGATGCCTATCATGCTGTCGACGGCTGTTTGCGATAAGTTGATTCATCAGATAAAACGGATATATAAAATTTTCCCTGTTTTTGCCACAAGTCAACGGGCCTGGAAAAAGGCTTAAAACAGCCATAGCCGTGTAGTTTGTGGGAAGAAGGAACTGTTTTAAAGTTTAGCTGAAAAGGCAGATTATTTTTACATCTGATATTTGAATACACTGAAATATTTTGATTCATCTCCGGGATTTATATTTTTTCCACCCGGGACTGCACTAGCATCTACATTAGCTGGAGAACATAAAATTCATCCAGACGCGGAGAATTTGAATTTCAAACAAAAATTAGATGAAGCAACTCCTCTGAAGGGAGCAGGAAAGTGGCGATGAGATATGTCTTTTGGTTAAGTTTGTTCGGACAATGGTTTAACTTTGTAGTTGTTGAAGGCCCATTCACAACGGGTTTTAGCTAATACTCGCGACCAGCCAGTTCCGGAAATCGCTCTGAAACCGGGAATTAGCTGAGTTTCTGCCATTCGCAATATTGATATAGGTGCCAGTTTCGGGTACCCGATAGTCTCGCACCCAAGTTGAAATCAGTTCAACTTTTCGGGTACTAGCCAATCACAGTACTTAGGGGAACAATCAGGAATGTTACGATTGGTGCTGAACCACGTTAGACCGAATAAATTCACTTTCGGCTTTCAAGACAGCAAGAAGTGGATGTGATTTTATCTATTGGGCTTGGTTCGAAACTAGCCAATCAGAATATTCCCCAAAATAATCTGATTGGCTAGGACCCCTAAAAGGTGGACTAATTTCAACTTGGGTGCGAGACTAGTTGGTACCCGAAACTGGCACCAATATCAATTGCGAACGGCAGAAACCCCGCTAATTCTCGGTCTCAGAGCGATTTCCGGAACTGGCTGGTACCGAGTATTAGCTAAAACCCGCTATGAATGGGCCTTGAATATTCCAACAAGAGCTGTAAGCTCATATGGCACTTGCATGGGTCAAGATGATTTGATTGATCAAAAGTAAGTTTCGACTTTCCGGTTGAGAAGCGCACTCTAAGGAAGCTGGAACTTCATTTGTAAGTAAAACCCTTGAGGCAAAACTGCGAATGGGCTGATGGGCATCCCGAAAATGCATATATTGCTTAAAAACATTTTTTTTTACTTTGCGGTCAAGATTGGTACTTTAAGGAATAATCGGATTTGGGAAGTAGCAATTTCTAAGCAAATGTTGTTGAGTCTCCAATATTCCAGCGAAGTTTCATGGTCCTAGCACATCTGGAAGTACCTTAACGCGCGATCACCGGAATCCCAGACCCCCCCCCCCCCCCCCATCCTCCAACTCCACCCACAATAACCGGAGCCAATCCGGTTCTGGAAATGATTAATCCAGAGCATCTGTTTGTCATTCCCACGAAGTTCGATCCAGATCACACCGGTCTAAGCGGGTCAAGTATTTTCCGCCCTCCCCCCAGTAATTGCCGGATTCGGTCCGGAAATGAAAAAGGTCACCAGAGAAAAATGTCCTCTGTTTAATTATTAAATTTCACTCGAATCCGATCACCCGTTCCAAAGTTACGCATGACTCAATATTCCGAATTCCCCTCCCTCAACTCCCCCCCCCCCAAGATTATCATATCGAGTTTTTTTTGTTTTATTCCAAGTCAGTTTGACCGGGCCCTGATATGCCTTCCAAGTTTCGTCGTGAAAATCCCCCCCAAAAAGGAATTCCGGGAAACCCCCTCCTCCCCCCCCCCTCAAGTGTCCGGATCCAGTCAAATTATGTAAAAGATTTACATGGACCAGATGTTTGTTCTTCCCAGCAAGTTTCACTCCGATACCATCAGTCTAACCGTTTCTCGAGATTTCCGGTCCACCCCCCCCCCCCCAGCTTCCCCGCGGTGAACGTAGCCAATCCGATTCAGCAAATGACTTACCTAGAGCATCTGTTTGTTCTTCCCACAAAGTTCCATCCCGATCCCTCCATTCTAAACGGGTCACGTATTTCCCCCCCCCCCCCCCAATAGTTGCCGGATCCGGTCCGGATATGAAAAAAATCATCGGAGAAATGTCCTCTGTTCAACTCTTAAATTTCACTCGAATCCGATCACCCATTCCAAAATTACGCATGACTGAAAATTTCGGATTCCCCTCCCTCCACTCCCCCCACCATTATCTGATCGACAAAATTTTTATTTTTAAGTCAGTTTGATTGGGTCCCTGATATGCCTGCCAAGTTTCATCGTGAAAATCCCCAAAACCACAATCACCGGAATTCCGGGACCCCCCCCCCCCCATAAGTGTCCGGATCCAGGACAATGGTCTAAAGGACTTATCTAGAGCAGATGCTTGTTCTTCCCAGCAAGTTTCACTCCGATCCCTCCATTCTAACCGTTTCTTGAAATTTCCGGTCTCCCCCCCCCCCCCAACTCCCACTGGCTACCGAATCCGGTCAAGACTTTAAACGGGACATTACAAATATATATTCTATTCAGTTATGAAGTTTCATTACAATCCGACCATCCGTTCGAAAGTTACACACTTCTCAATTTCCCGGATTTCCCTGCCATCCACCCCCCCCCAAAAAAAATGGTCGGATCAGAAAACTGATTATTTTTAAGTTTGTTTGGTCGGGCCTCTGATATGCCTGCCAAGTTTCATGGTCCTACCACAACTGGAAGTACCCTAACTCGAAAAAGTGTGACAAAATGCCCTAAATTTTCAAGTTTCCAGTGCCCCCACTTCCCCGCATATGGTCGGATGGGGAAACTGATTATTTCCAGGTTAGTTTGGTCGGGTCCCTGATATTCCTGCCAAGTTTCATTGTCCTAGCTCATCTGGAAGTACCCTAACTCGAAAAAGTGTGACAAAATGCCCTAAATTTTCAAGTTTCGAGCGCCCCCATTCCCCCATATATGATCGGATCGGGAAACTGATTATTTCCAGGTTCGTTTGGTCGGGTCCCTGAAATTCCTGCCAAGTTTCATTGCCCTAGCTCATCTAGAAGTACCCTAACTGGGAAAAAAGTGACAAAATGCCCTAAATTTTCAAGTTTCCAGCGCCCCGCACTCCCCCGCATATAGTCGGATCGGGAAACTGATTATTTCCAGGTTAGTTTGGTCGGGTCCCTGATATGCCTGCCAAGTTTCATTGTCCTAGCACATCTGGAAGTACCCTAACTCGGATAAGTGGGACAAAAACTCGGACCGACCGACAGACCGACAGACGGAATTGTGATCGGTATATGGCACTTGAGCCAGAGGCTGCAGGTGCCATAACAAGAGCTGTAAGCTCATATGGCACTTGCATGTGTCAAGATGATTTGATTGATCAAAAGTAAGTTTCGACTTTGCGGTTGAGATGCGCGCTATAAGGGAGCTGGAACTTCATTTGTAAGCAAAACCCTTGAGGCAAAACTGCTAATGGGCTGATGGGCATCACGAAAATGCATATATTGCTTAAAAGTATTTTTTTTACTTTGCGGTCAAGATTGGTACTTTAAGGAATAATCGGATTTGGGAAGTAGCAATTTCAAAGCAAATGTTGTTGAGTCTCCAATATTCCAGCGAAGTTTCATCGTCCTAGCACATCTGGAAGTACCTTAACGCGCAACCACCGGAATCCCAGACCCCCCTCCCCCTCCTCCAACTCCACCCACAATAACCGGAGCCAATCCGGTTCTGTGAATGATTAATCCAGAGCATCTGTTTGTCATTCCCACGAAGTTCGATCCAGATCACACCAGTCTAAGCGGGACAAGTATTTTCCGCCCTCCCCCCGATAATTGCCGGATTCGGTCCGGAAATGAAAAAGGTCACAAGAGAAAAATGTCCTCTGTTTAATTATTAAATTTCACTCGAATCCGATCACCCGTTCCAAAGTTACGCATGACTCAATATTCCGGATTCCCCTCCCTCAACTCCCCCCCCCCCCCCAAGATTATCATATCGAGGATTTTTTTTTTTATTCCAAGTCAGTTTGACCGGGTCCCTGATATGCCTTCCAAGTTTCGTCGTGAAAATCCCCCAAAAAACGGAATTCCGGGATACCCCTCCTCCCCCCCCCCCTCAAGTGTCCGGATCCAGTCAAATTATGTAAAAGATTTACATGGACCAGATGTTTGTTCTTCCCAGCAAGTTTCACTCCGATACCATCATTCTAACCGTTTCTCGAGATTTCCGGTCCACCCCTTGAAATTTCCGGTCTCCCCCCCCCAACTCCCCCCTGGCTACCGAATCCGGTCAAGACTTTAAACGGGACATTACAGATATATATTCTCTTCAGTTATGAAGTTTCATTACAATCCGATCATCCGTTCGAAAGTTACACACTTCTCAGTTTCTCGGATTCCCCTGCCCTCCACCCCCCCCCCCCCAAAAAAAATGGTCGGATCAGAAAAATGATTATTCCTAATTCTGTTTGGTCGGGTCTCTGATATGCCTGCCAAGTTTCATGGTCCTAGCACAACTGGAAGTACCCTAACTCGAAAAAGTGTGACAAAATGCCCTAAATTTTCAAGTTTCCAGCGCCCCCACTTCCCCGCACATGGTCGGATCGGGAAACTGATTATTTCCAGGTTAGTTTGGTCGGGTCCCTGATATTCCTGCCAAGTTTCATTGTCCTAGCTCATCTGGAAGTACCCTCACTCGAAAAAGTGTGACAAAATGCCCTAAATTTTCAAGTTTCCAGCGCCCCAACTCCCCCGCATATGGTCGGATCGGGAAACTTATTATTTCCAGGTTACTTTGGTCAGGTCCCTGATATTCCTGCCAAGTTTCATTGTCCTAGCTCATCTGGAAGTACCCTAACTCGAAAAAGTGTGACAAAATGCCCTAAATTTTCAAGTTTCGAGCGCCCCCACTCCCCCGCATATGGTCGGATCGGGAAACTGATCATTTCCAGGTTCGTTTGGTCGGGTCCCTGATATTCCTGCCAAGTTTCATTGTCCTAGCTCATCTAGAAGTACCCTAACTCAGAAAAAAGTGACAAAATGCCCTAAATTTGCAAGTTTCCAGCGCCCCGCACTCCCCCCCATATGGTCGGATCGGGAAACTGATTATTTCCAGGTTAGTTTGGTCGGGTCCCTGATATGCCTGCCAAGTTTCATTGTCCTAGTACATCTGGAAGTACCCTAACTCGGATATGTGGGACAAAAAAACTCGGACCGACAGACAGACCGACAGACGAATTGTGATCGGTATATGGCACTTGAGCCAGAGGCTGCAAGTGCCATAAAAACAGAGGGACAAGCACATAAAGATACCACAAATCGGAAAGAATAATATATTTGATGAAATCGATTACCTGTGGATAAACGAAGTAACGCATTTTTATCTGGTTTTCAGGTATATTTAAGTAAATAGTTGAAGTATAACTCGACTATCAGATCTCAGGCCTATTCGTTTAAACTTAAACAACAAAAACACCGGAACATAAGAAGTAAATTTTGCGAGGAGTCCTTTAAGACTTGTATTATTCAATGTCGGAATTTAAAAGAATGCATCGTAGAGATGTCCTAGGTTCGATGTATACGGCTGTTGCACCCTCGATTAACATCTTAGAGGGATAATTAGCTGATCAAAAGAAGCCCCGAAAATCTCGTCTGAGTGGACAGACCGGCGAAGGAAGAACTGACGGATGAAAGCAAGGACACACGAACGACAAAACAAAGGAGGTCACAGGTATTGCTCACTTTCGCTTGGGATCGAAAAAACTGTCACTTTTTCTTTAAGAGGGCTACTTGGCTTACGATTCACGACAAACCCGCACAAACAAGGTCTCGTCACTTCCAAAGAATTCATTTATTTTTAATGAATTTAATGTTAAAGTGAATGAAAATTATTGTAGGATTTTTTAGTGATAGGTCCCAAATTCTGAAATATAATAATAATCGGATCCGCAGGCAATTTTTTGTGGTGTGAAGGGAACAATTTTAGGTCCGTTACTTTTTCCTGTAATGATTAACAAAACAGCTTCTGATAGACCGGAAAGATGGAAATACGTCGACGAACTGTCTCTCATTGAAATATGTGAGAAAGGCCAAAGTGGTGAAGCGGCCAATATAATTTCGCAGATAGCTTTAAATTCTGACATGGTCGTGAATGAAAAGAAGTCCGCAATTCTTACAATTTCGTTCCTGAAAGAAGGGCCAAGTTTTGAACCTCCTATTCCAGACACGTTGCATGTAAACCAAATAAAACTCCTCGGTCTAATTATATCAGATGATTTGAAATGGGAGCTCCAAACGAAGGAAATGGTAAAGCGTGGACACACCGGCCTTCATATGCTGAAATTACTTGCTAAAAAAGGTTCCCTGAACACGATTTGCTCCGTTTTTATGTTTCTTTTATACGTTCGGGGCTAGAATACCTGGTGGAAGCTTAGCACTTTGGCCTTACCGAGGACCAGGTTTATCGGATCGAAAAAATACAGAAACGTGCCCTACTGATTATGTAACGATCCCCCAAAATTCCTTATAATGAGCTCCTTCAGAGATTTAAACTCGAGTCCGTCGAGTCCCGTAGGTTGAAACTGTGTATGGCTTCTGGTAAGAAAATGCTGAGCACCCTATCCATATCCTCAGTGGTGATCCCAAAACTCCAACACGTAAAATGTGACCATGTACGGTATGAAAAGACGTTTGTACCGTCTTTCGTTAAAACTTTTAATCTTATTAAGTGTCTACACGACGTTCACATATTTATATTGACAGGTTTATATGAATGTTTACATGTATAAATGACGATTTCGAAAAATTTGGTTTTCACCATGATAGTTCGAAAAGAATAAAAGCGATATCCATCTATCTATCAATCTATCTATCTATAACAAAGCCATGTATCTTCATTTCCTTCCAACCCTATTCCCCAACGACCATAAAGTCGACGTTCCTGATAAGACAAAAGCTTTTCAAACGACCTATAATGCTCTTGTGGGAGAAAAGCGCGGGAAATTTGAATACAAGTCGATGGAATTGCCACTCATGAGACAGTGAAGCGCAATAAAGACAAAATGCCGACGGCGAAAAAGGAAATAAATTAAAATCCGGAAACGAAAACAACACATTTTTCCGGTTGGAATGATATAAATAATGAGCAAAGGAAAACTTCTCAAGAATATGAAAGGCCGGAAGAAATCGCGATTTTTTCTCGTAAGGTCGTGGTTAAAGTGGCAAAGTAAATCGAAAAAGGAGAAAGGTATCCCGATTTCCAAAACTGACTTGATTAACTTTTATCTTTTAAATAAATTCCAGCTCACCACCCCAGAGGAAAGAAGAACCACTCTTTGCATGCGTTTTGGTACAGGAACAAGTTCAATTCCTCGACTGATCAACATCTAACAGAACAGATTCTAGACCCTGCGTCTTGGACCAGAATGAGCCCCAAAATGTCCCAAAATTAACTACAATTGCTCCAACACACGAAAGACACAGAAAACCTTCATTGTGTGTTTTTGTCGAGCATTACAACAAATGAACAACCGTGCTCTAATCACGTCGTTTCTTCTTTTTATGGCACTTGCAGCCTGTGGCTCAAGTGCCATATACCGATCACAATTCCGTCTGTCGGTCAGTCCGAGTTTGTTGTCCCACTTATCCGAGTTAGGGTACTTCCAGATGTGCTAGAACACTGAAACTTGGCAGGCATATCAGGGACCCGACCAAACTAACCTGGAAATAATCAGTTTCCCGATCCGACCATATGCGGGGGAGTGCGGGGCGCTGGAAACTTGAAAATTTAGGGCATTTTGTCACTTTTTTCCCAGTGGTACTTCTAGATGAGCTAGGACAATGAAACTTGGCAGGAATATCAGGGACCCGACCAAACGAACCTGGAAATAATCAGTTTCCCGATCCGACCATATGCGGGGGAGTGGGGGCGCTCGAAACTTGAAAATTTAGGGCATTTTGTCACACTTTTTCGAGTTAGGGTACTTCCAGATGAGCTAGGACAATGAAACTTGGCAGGAATATCAGGGACCTGACCAAAGTAACCTGGAAATAATAAGTTTCCTGATCCGACCATATGCGGGGAAGTTGGGGCGCTGGAAACTTGAAAATTTAGGGAATTTTGTCACACTTTTTCGAGTGAGGGTACTTCCAGATGAGCTAGGACAATGAAACTTGGCAGGAATATCAGGGACCCGACCAAACTAACCTGGAAATAATCGGTTTCCCAATCCGACCATATGCGGGGAAGTGTGGGCGCTGGAAACTTGAAAATTTAGGGCATTTTGTCACACTTTTTCGAGTTAGGGTACTTCCAGTTGTGCTAGGACCATGAAACTTGGCAGGCATATCAGAGACCCGACCAAACAAACTTAGAAATAATCAGTTTTCTGATTCGACCATTTTTTTTTGGGGGGGGGGTGGAGGGCAGGGGAATCCGGGAAATTGAGAAGTGTGTAACTTTCGAACGGATGATCGGATTGTAATGAAACTTCATAACTGAATAGAATATATGTCTGTAATGTCCCGTTTAAAGTCTTGACCGGATTCGGTAGCCAGGGGGGAGTTGGGGGGGAGACAGGAAATTTCAAGAAACGGTTAGAATGGAGGAATCGGAGTGAAAATTGCTGGGAAAAACAAGCATCTGCTCTAGATAAGTCCTTTAGACCATTGTACTGGATCCGGACACTTATGGGGGAGGGGGGGGGGGGGGGGTCCCGGAATTCCGGTGATGGTGGTTTTGGGGATTTTCACGATGAAACTTGGCAGGCATATCAGGGAACCAGTCAAACTGACTTCAAAATAAAAAATTGTCGATCAGATAATGGTGGGAGGAGTGGAGGGAGGGGAATCCGAAATTTTCAGTCATGCGTAATTTTGGAATGGGTGATCGGATTCGATTGAAATTTAAGAATTGAACAGAGGACATTTCTCCGATGATTTTTTTTTCATATCCGGACCGGATCCGGCAACTATTGGGGGGGGGGGGGAGCGGAAAATACGTGACCCGTTTAGAATGGAGGGATCGGGATGGAACTTTGTGGGAAGAACAAACAGATGCTCTAGGTGAGTCATTTGCTGAATCAGATTGGCTACGTGCACCGCGGGGGAGCTGGGGAGGGTGGACCGGAAATCTCGAGAAACGGTTAGAATGATGGTATCGGAGTGAAACTTGCTGGGAAGAACAAACATCTGGTCCATGTAAATCTTTTACATAATTTGACTGGATCCGGACACTTGAGGGGGGGGGGGGGAGGAGGGGGTTTCCCCGAATTCCGTTTTATGGGGGATTTTCACGACGAAACTTGGAAGGCATATCAGGGACCCGGTCAAACTGACTTGAAATAAAAAAAAATCCTCGATATGATAATCTTGGGGGGGGGGGGTTGAGGGAGGGGAAATCGGAATATTGAGTCATGCGTAACTTTCGAACGGGTGATCGGATTCGAGTGAAATTTAATAATTAAACAGAGGACATTTTTCTCTGGTGACCTTTTTCATTTCCGGACCGAATCCGGCAATTATTGGGGGGAGGGCGGAAAATACTTGACCCGCTTAGACTGGTGTGATCTGGATCGAACTTCGTGGGAATGACAAACAGATGCTCTGGATTAATCATTTACAGAACCGGATTGGCTCCGGTTATTGTGGGTGGAGTTGGAGGAGGGGGGGGGTCTGGGATTCCGGTGATCGCGCGTTAAGGTACTTCCAGATGTGCTAGGACGATGAAACTTCGCTGGAATATTGGAGACTCAACAACATTTGCTTAGAAATTGCTACTTTCCAAATCCGATTATTCCTTAAAGTACCAATCTTGACCGCAAAGTAAAAAAAAAATACTTTTAAGCAATATATGCATTTTCGTGATGCCCATCAGCCCATTAGCAGTTTTGCCTCAAGGGTTTTGCTTACAAATGAAGTTCCAGCTCCCTTAGAGTGCGCATCTCAACCACAAAGTCGAAACTTACTTTTGATCAATCAAATCATCTTGACCCATGCAAGTGCCATATGAGCTTACAGCTCTTGTTAGTTTTATTCATGGGAACTTATAAACGCCAAAACGAAAGCTTTCTTACAGAAGTTGCGTTTTCAGACAACAATGAGTTTAACACCAATGTGCAAATACCCATTTTCATCCCACCGTGTTTACTCTTGAGTCTAAAGTCTAAAAACGTAACATAGTAGTGGTTGACTCCGGCTTTTTGCTAATAACTCAGGAAAACACAAGTGTCTGAAATCGTAACTGTATTTAGGCTAAGCGTGTCCTGTGAATTGGTAACAGATTAAAATTCGGCGTTCGGCCTTGAGTTAAATGTTAAGAAAGCGCCAAATTTTCGAGAAAAAATGTATCATGTACAATTAAATTTAAATTAAATTAAGTACCCATCTAGGTAAACACGGAGTATGGTAAAAGATAAAAAGAGAGAGAAACAACACAACAACAACATAAACCAAAACGTTCAAAGTCAGTAAACCGGAACATGCTGGAGCTCCATTGGTGGTTACAATTTTCCTTCGTCCTGTTGATGGATCTCAGGACAGACGCAGACGGTATAGTTTGATTGATCCGCAGACAGACATTTTACAAACATTACAGAGATTTTTTTTTTAATATCATCAGAAAACATATAAATTAAACAAACAATTTACCATTAACGGCCACTTTTACGACAAAAGAATCCTGATTGTGGCCGCAGTTCTAACCACCATGAATCCGCTATATCATTCCTTCATTACCCTCCCCCCCCCCTTGGGGTGGGGTAAAAAAATAAATAAATAAATAACAAATAAATACCCTTTCCTCCTATCACACTTCTTTCCTTTTCAAAGAATGGGATTTAACCATTCTCTTGAATGATGCCAGACTTACAGCCGCTCTGACCGATTCTGGAAGGCCATTCCAGACGCTCACACCTATGTTCCTGAGAAAAAATCCTGCTCTCGTTGTATTTCTTCTCTCGTGAGCTAAATCCTCGGAATGTCGGACAACCCCAATACTGGCGGCTCCGCAAGCCTAACACCCTTTTTCATGTAAGAAAACTTACACTAGGATAGATGGCGTCAATGGCGTCCCTCATTGCTTGGACTACGTTCTGCTTCTTCTCCTTGAACTTATCCAAAATAACGGAGACACAGGATAATGCGTATGGTGAAAACTTCTTCTTTAATCCATTTGCTAAGGAAGCCAGATTCTTGCCAGCGATAGCAATAACCACAACGTTGGTGTCTTTGGCGATGATCTGGAAAGGAAAGAAAATTATGTTATATCTAAAGTTTAACTGAAGAGGTAGCTTATTTTCACATCTGAACACTGAAATATTTTCCATCCAAGGCATTTTGTATTTTTTCACTCGATGCTCAGGCAATAGCGTTCAGAACATGCGCTGCTTGCACGACAACCCTAAATTCATCTAGACGCGGAGAATTTGAATTTCAACAAAAGCCTCCATTTCCATGTGTGTACGGACGCTAAGCTCGGAAAGTTGGAGGGTGCAACTCCTCTGAAAGGAGCAGAAATGAGATATAAGATATGTCTTTTTGTTCTATGTGTTATTTTCCGGCAGTGGCTTACCTTTGTAGTTGCTGAACATTTCAAGCATAGAGGGACAAACACACAGAGGTACCACAAATCCTAAAAAGTATGTTCATTCGATGAAATCGATTATCTGTGGATAGCGGACAAACGAGTAACACATTTTTATCGGGTTTTCAGGCCTATTTAAGTAAAAAAAAATGAAGTGTAACTAGGCTGTCGGATCTCTGCCCTATTTGGTTGACCTTTACAGAGTAAATAGTGCGAGGGGTCCTTTAAGTACTATACTTTAGCACAAGTTCACTGCTAATCATACTTGACGAAGCTAAACTGATAAGTCAGAATGCGGTCCTGCTCGAATGGTTAGACAAACTCGTGAGCGAAGGGTCGCTGGTTCGAGTCTCGGTGGTGCATACCGTTTGGTTTGGGGCGGGAGTTTGTGGCAAAACCCTGTAAGACAAGCCAAAGTCCACCCAGCTTCAAATGGATACGTCGATAAACCTGGGGAAGGTGACAGGAAGGGTGTGGAAAAGCACCAGGATGACTGGCCCCCAACCGCCCATTGCACTTCCGGGCTAAGGGCGGAGAACTGGAGATCAGCACTGCCAGTTAGACCAGTATAGGCTGATGCTGATACCTTTACCTTGGCAAAGGTCCTCGTCAGGCTGTATTGGAAGAAATGATCCTGCACTAAAACTGTATTTTTTCAAATATTGAAAAAAAAATCACTTTTCAAATACTGCAAATTTGTTTCTTCTAGCCCGACCCTTGCCAAGAAGGGCCGAAATGTCACTAGAACAAATTTCATCTGACATCCCTTTAGCTACAATATTTGACAGTGCAGAACAGATAAGTCAGCTGAATTTTTCTATATATTTGTTTTGTTTTCCACAAGGTCATTTTCCACCTTGAGCATGAAGGCGACCCTTGCCAAGAAGGGCCGAAACACAGCTCTAATATAATTCAGCTGACGTATCCGTTTTGAACTGTCAATATGATTCACAGTCAGCTTGGACTGAAGGAATATTTATCCTTTTAGCTCCACCAAATTTGACACAATCATTATCACAATGCTAAAGCAGAGGACAAATGGTATGTATTCAGCCAGGGGTAGGGCCATACACGGAGTTTTATTAACACCCCATACAAATATAATAATACACCCCAAACAAAATGATAGTACAACACGGAAAAACTACCTCCTATTTAGATTTCCCCTCACGTAATCTCCCACCATTTTATTACTTTGTAGTTAGTCGGTGTCAATATACAAGGGAAAACCTCCCCGAACCCGAACTGATCTGGTAAAGGGGACTCCTGGCACTGCCGTAAAAGGTGGGCATCACTGTCCTCTCCAATCAAACAAAGCGGGTCATCATCTCAAAGCATAAAGGTCTCATGGGACAGTTGGGCACTTCGTGGTGAATAAATGCTCGGTGGAGTTATTTATAATCGTCTTCCTAACAGTGTCACGAACGCAGAAACCATCAGTTCAAACTAGGTGTGGGCCAAGTCATTACACCAAGCACTTTTTAATAACCATGCTCAAAAGCTGGGGCATTCAGAAAGGGATGTGCATGGTGCTCTGGCGTATCTGGTTCTTTTATGCAAGAACCGAGCGTTACGGAAAGAGCTTTGTGCCAGCGTTCGTAATAAGTGACAAAGGTATCCCAACTGTGTTTTAACTGTTCAATGCTTTATACTGACTGGTTATTTCCTTAGTATTGCCTTACTACATAATACTACATTATGATGCAATCCAGTGCGGTGAAGGTTCGTTTTATAACTAAGTATCGAAAGTGATGTACCCCTCAGATATGGTATTCTGAAAGTGTTGTAGACTGGTGCCCCTAACTGTAATAAGGGGCACACGTATGGATTAGCAACATGTTCACCCCTGCCAGCATGCTCCCCATCAAAAGGGCTGTACTATACTTTTTTGGGCCGCCACCTGGTTGACGTCGAGTATAGTGTTAAAGGACCCGTCGTGTCTATAATGCCAATGCACCCAACTTTCAATTTTGGAAAGTCAATAGGTCTGGGAAAAGGTTTAAAACAGCCCAAGCCTTGGATAAGTTGTTAAAAGCATAGCTTAGTTTTACAGAATTTAGATAGTTCCAAATAGCGGAACAGAAAAGGTAAATAGTGCGAGGTCTTCTTTAAAGTGTGTTAGTGTTACTTACCAAATTAATATTTTTATTTTCTGCAGGCGTCATGAACTTTTCACGCGCCCGTGGACCCTACCATGAGCGACTTTCGTCAGAAAGGATTTCAGACGTTTGAGTTGTTTAAGTTTAAGTTGATCAAGTAAGTTGATTAATGGCAAACTTGATGTGAAATTTTACAACAACCATTTCATAGGGGACCGCAGAGGCGAAGCGAGGTTAAAGATCGCTCGGACAGATTTTTAACCTTTCAAAACCCTATCCAATATAGGCTTTTGTATTAAAATGTGAATAAAATAGCTCAGATGGGATCGTAATTTTTTTCAGAAACCTGTCACGAGATGTCAAGAGTCAACGGAAGTTATAATGCTGGAATTTAATAGTATCTACAGCGCCCGTGTGCTTTAAGGTAGTCATTTGAAGTCTGAAGTAGAACCGATAAACCAGAGATACAGCTCGTTGGTACTAGGCCAACCGATGGTATTCGTGTAACAAAAATAGATTATCTCTAAAATCTTCACTTCAAGTTGGATTCGCGACGGATGGAAAAGGAAAGTTATTAGTGGAATGTTTCCCCGATGCGCTCCACTCACTGGAAAAGATCCCGGGATCTTGGGAAAGTTCTCCTTCAGTATTCGAGTGCACGGACTCGAGATAAGATCGAGCAAAAACGTTTCTTTCTCGCTGTTTCCAGAATGAAACAATAAAATGACATCTGTTTTATATCTACGCCATACAAAAAGGTCACGAAAGTTCCCGTCAGAAGCTTCACAACATCTAAGGTACAATTTGACGGAAAGTGGCAAAATTACAGTGGCATAAAACGTCAGACATGCCAATGGCACAGAGAAATGTTGCAATTGACTAATTAGTTTGTAACATGAAATAGCAAAACTCAATCCTAGCTAATAAAAAAAACACAAACATCAGCACGAGAAATTTTAGAAGATGCATATAAGGTACACAGGAAGAAACACTGAAATAAAAAATACAGCATTTTTCTAACCAGAAACTAAAATAATGGTAAAAAAAAAACTTGACAATAGGTAGCTCATCCTCGTGTTAAATGCTACAACAAAAATATAACAGAAAAGCTATGTTATAACAAACGTGACTGATTTTTATTTCTTTGTTCGTTGTTGTTAAAATTATAGTAAAATTTTTAACAAGCAGTGCATGTTCGAAGTTTTGTTCTCCACAGTGCTTGTATAATGTATTTGTATTTCTGTGTAAAATTAAAAAACTTGAAAACTTGAACCCATCACTGGCCAACATAAAGAAGGCGGAGCATGAAAGAAACAAACAGAAATGAAAAAAAGTAAAACTGAGTGCAATAAGATTTTAAAAATTGTCAAATAATAACATAAAATCTTTTTAATACCAATATTATGTGGCAATCATAACCAAATACTTCAAACTGCCAATTTCACCATTTACATCACGGCTCCAAATACAGTACCATATTTTGGCGCATCCCATCTACCGTCCTGGTCGAGCTCTGTTTACACTTATTTAGCGAGGGGTCACCCATTCCCCTGCACCTGCTGTGCACCCTTACCTGGCACCGGCCGAAACCAGCAGTACCGGCTATAAATGGGGCGGTCCATCTTTGAAACTTGAAACATGCTGATTTTAATGTTCTAACACGTGTCAACTGGTGCCGGCACGTGTCTGGCAGCACGGTACCTGGAACTTGCTGGACACAGAAATCGAGAGTGGCAACCCCTCGTTTTTAGTAGCCTCCAGTACTACCTTCAGTGAAAATGTACAGCTTGAAAAAGCTAATAGAAAACAGATCATATCCCCATCTGTAGTCATTACTTTGCGTGTCATGAAACATTGGAAGACCTGGTATCCTGCGACGATCATCGCGTGCCTAGATACAATCAAATATGTCTGAGACCCCCTCAGGGGTGTGGCCAGAGGCTCTCGTGCAACCAGCCTTTGAGACAGTCTTCACAGAAGAAGACGAAGAACGACAAGCTTGAAATATTTCATCTACCACACAGCTCAAAGTTGTGATCTACCAGAAAGTAACACAATATGTCTTTAAAGTGTAACTGAAAAGCCAGCAGCCGAATCATTTGGAATCTGCAAAGGGATTTAAAAAAAATAATCTTGGGCTCTCGTAGTGACATTCAGAACGAGCGCTGATTTTCTGAATATGCGCCGACCCTACAAAGCTAAGTTCACCCACAAGCAGAGAATCCAAATTTCAACAAAAGCGTTCATTTAAAGGGCTAATGAAGCGAAGCTCAGGAAATGTTCAAAACCAGATTGTCAGGTTAATTTTGAAAAAGTCCACTTTTGCGTAGCAACCAAAAATGTATAATATTCGGCAATCGTTTACCGTTGTAATTGCTAAACATTCCAATCATAGACGTACAAGCACATAATGGAATCATAAATCCGACAGAAAAAGCTTTCATCAGGTCTTCAAGCCTACTGAAGTGAATAAATGATAGGTAACTAGATTGTTGCAACTCAGTCTAATTAGGTTAAACTTTAAAAGGAATGCATCATTCCATTTTCACCTATTCAATACTACATTACACACTACAAAATCTTAAGGGCGCAGAAACACTTTCAGGCACACAACTTTCGGCCATCAAACCTACCTGGGGGGCTTAGGTAAATATACATGGACTTATCGTCGACAGGACCCCCCTTCTTTGTTATCTCGAACCCCCTCCTTAGTGTTCCAAAGCTAGCTGGCAGGCCCTTGCCCCTTATGCACTGTAATTATGCACCTATGCACTGTAAAAGTTCGCCTTTGGCCGTGTTGACTAACATATCGGGATGGTAGTCAAGAGGTCGTTTGTTCGATTCCTACTCCCGGCACACAAACCTTTTGCTTTTTTTTCCTACTAACTCAAAAGTCGAATTCTCGGAAACTGACCGGAAACTGCAATGGTCGCAACGAGATTTTTTCTTACTCTCAATATCGACTCAGGGTACATTCTTGATATGTCCGCTAGCTCCCGGAGTCAAGTTTGAGTCAAGTTTTCTGTTCCTTTAAGTCACTTCAGGTCCCTGGCGGGATTAACTCCGTTTGGAATCATGGCTTCCTCTGACCTCACACTAACCAAGTAACCATTTCTTCCTTGGCATCCGAAATTAGTTTCCTCCTTCCTAATGGCTCCCCATTCCAATAAATAAACCCATCCCTTTAAACAGCGTTTCAACGGACAAGATTCCTTCGCTTCACTACGAAAACGATTTTCCAATCGTGCTTGCTACTGAAGAATGGATGTAAGCACCGGAGGCGTAAAAAGGCCGGGAAAAGGTCGATCTTGGTGCAATCTGTGAGATGTCGTAAGGGCGGGCCGGATACATCGGACGAAGTTCAAAGCTTTCGCGAGAGAATGGAGGAGTAACTGAGGAAGAAACGTCAGCAATTTGCCCTGCAAATACTGCAAGCAATGTCCTGTCCTTTGATTCTCCGAAGGTGGAGACCGTAAAGCACACCTCTGGCTAGAAATAACTTTTTCATAAACAGTCCGGGAAATCTGTTCCTCAGAACTATCAAACTTGCCTCGTGATTCTCTTGTTAGCGCTTGTCGAACTTAGCGAAAAATACTATGCCGACTTTTCTCGAGAAAACCTAAGTTCTTGTCGGGCAACACTGGAAAATCTCTGCTAACACTCACAAGCGAAAAATTCAAATATTGTGATTCACAAGGATTTTATAAGATGGACATTTGAGATGTTAGAAGACCACGTGCGTTGTCACTAGGGGTGCGAAAATAGGGGAAAGCAAGACCCGTTGTGTCTGTTATGCCAATGCAACCTACTTCCGTAATTCCATTCATTAATTCTTAAGCCCGGAAACCCAAATTGTATATGTTACATCCAAAGCCTGTTAACGATACCTCACTAATCTTTGCAATTGCCACGATTCACTATTTCCCATGCGCCTTCTGCTTCCGACGATTGTTCGCGGATCATTCTACTGGTGCGTAAAATCGGTTATCTGTATCCTGCCAAGGTTTTTTCAGAAACCTCGTGTGGAGGGTTTGGTATGCGTGTGTAAGTATACAGAATGGAACGAGTCTTTCTTTCTTTTGTCTGCGTATTACAGAGGAACGGCTAATTTATATTATCTACATTTAATCAGTGTTTAAAATGGGGCCAAGCTAACGAGCTCGTATCCCTGCCGGCTCCCAGTGATCGACATATAGTGTTATGAAGTGTTTTTGAAATTAAAGGATTGAACCTGAACCTGAGAAGTCGATTGTATTAAAACAGCCAACACCGTCGATAATTTGTTAACAGCACAGACTAGTCTTACAGTATTCAAATAGTTTGAAATATTGTAACTTAAAAAGTAAATAGTGCGAGGTGTGCTTTAAGGCACATCTTTCATTTTCTATTCCAATATTCTAACATACGGGACTCCTTGACACATAAACATGACCCTTTAACAACTCTACTGGGATCTCAGATACTACAACACGTCTTGGCTGTTTTTAGCCTCACTCGGCCCCCTTGGTTTTGCTGAGAAACATGGAAAAACTTGCATATGCAGTATTAGATATTCCTTCATCCCAAGCTGACTGCGAATCATATTTGACGGTGCAAAACGGATAAGTCAGCTACATTTTATTAGAGCTATATTTCAGGCCCTTCTTGGCAAGGATCCTCTTCAGGCTCAAGCCACTCAAGCTGGAAAATGAACTTGTTTGACAAGTAAGCCCAATTTTCATTTACAAATTCTAGCTACTGCCACTTGCGCTTTAATATTTTTTGTCGTCGTGTCCCTCTGGGATTTGTGTGCATTAAATTCACTAACTTTAAATTCACTAACTATTTCATTATTTTCATTCGGGCACGCTCGAGATCTGCTCTCAGCAGGGGAATGTGTTAAAGATATGTTTACCGTACTTACCTTGCGCCGAGGGGTTACCAACGGTCTGGCACACTGTACCCCAACTTTTGCGAGTTAGTAACCCATCGCCTTGAAACATTAATTGTTATTATTAACCGGCAGGCAAAGCTTACCGATAAATTCAAGAATACATAAAGAATCACCAAGGAATTTCTAGCCCAAGCCTAAATTAGTCGTCCGTTAAATATTAATAACAGAAAGCATGAGTCACGCGATATTCCGAATTCCGGTTAGAACAGTTCCAAGAAAATGAGAACACGCTGTTCGTGACAGAATTAAATTGCCTTCGTCATAGCTATATAGCCTACGGTAGAAGCGTGGCGACAGTAAAAAGCAACAGAACGTCAGTTGTTTCTAGTCACGCCAACATATCACATTTAAATTTGTATTATCTTTTGGTTTGGATACTAAATGCCTCCCCTGTTACTTTAAAATTTACATCCGTCCTCATTAGAATATGCTTCACCGGTTTGGCATTCTTCTCTTTCTGCTGAGTTCTCTGATCGCCTGGGAAATGTCCAAAAGAGAGCAGCGAGAATCATGCTGGGTGATTATAACACTCCATATGAAGAGGCTCTCATTAAACTGGACGTTCCTAATTAACTGACTGAAAAATTTCAGAGTAATACTAGTGTGTAATCCCCAGATGAGCCGTCTATTCCCCACTCCCCTCCCATCGCCTGTGCGTCGATCCGAGAGGAACACTGGCAATCAGTTGTTGCCGTATCCTGCCGATTCGTCAACCCAATTTTTACACAATTTCATTCCAACATTTATTTCAGAACATATCTTGAAAAGTGTATTACTTAATTCGTTGTCGTTTTGTCTTTTTCGAAATTATTTTATTCACCTCTTCGAGCTCTAAGCTATTTGGAATTGGACTTGATTGGTAGACTAAAGTCCTTCTCTAAACGTGAAACTGAACCGAATCTTCAGCTTTAGTTACATGCATACCAATGTTGTGGTCTACGGTCCACAGAGAGATGTATCAAAAATGTAGAAGGAGTAAAAGTGCTGGTTTTTCATTGATTACGGCTACACAGACGACTGATCCGATGAGAAATAGAAGAACATATTTGAATATATCATACATTCTTGCCCTCAAATCAAAGCTCTATAGGACTTCTACATTTTACTTTTACAAACTTTCCGGGTTGCAGGAATAAATATGAATTCCTTGTCCGATGAAACAAGACCAAAGGTTTCGATGGGATCCCATTTTTTTTATTTGATCCAAGTCCAAAGCATTTGGTCCCCTCAATGAACCCGGGACCGACCGACCCTCGGTCCCTGCTGTCCTGTAGACAAGGCCGTATCCAGGGGGGGTAGGGGGTTGACCCCCCCCCCCCCCCTGAAACATACAAAAAAGACCGTTTTTGTAGTTTTTTCCCTCTGATTTATGTCTTTTTTGTCCAACCCGCAGGCAACCCCCCCCCCCGAAATAAATTCCTGGATACGGGCCTGCCTGTAGATGTCTGGTCTTCGCCAGACTTCTTGAACATTTTTAGTATACAAATTTAGAAACTGATAAATTCAAATAGCTGTCATCTGAGAAAACTAAAGCTCGAAACGAACTGAGCATATCATTTACCCTATAACGAACTTCTAATCAACTTCAGATAAACTTTAACTTTTAACAAATTGCCAGGTTTTGGCTGGCTTCCGGGTGAACTATTTGCCCGGCGAGAAAATAATTTTCATATAGCCTACGGATTCAGCATGCCTGCTTACCGTACTACATCGAACCTGTAATCAACTTCAGAATTTTTTTTTTTAAATTTCCCGGTTTCGACCGGATTACAGGTGAACTATGTGTCCGGGTAGAAAAGGATTGTCATATATGAATTCAGCATGTCTTCTTACCTCTAAATCGAACATTTATTCTACTTCAAATAAAACTTATACTTTTACAAATTTTCCGGTTTGGCCGGATTCCGGGCGAACTACTTGTTCGGGTAGAAAACGATTGTTATATACAGATTCAGCATGTCTTCTTATCTGACATCACGGTTTTGGCCGAACATCATACATTTAAAGATAAATAATGTGTCCCTGAAACCCAACCTCTCTCTATTCTTTCCCTTCAGTCATAAATCCTCGAGCCTGGTCTTAAAATACTCGTGCTGCTGTTTGTGATAATTGTCAATGCCTCAGACTAAGCTTTTGTTATTCCCTGTTACAAATCAAATAGTTAACTAACAAAGCATCATTTTTCTATTCCACTGGTCTCACGCTTTCATATCATTGGAGTTACGATCTTTTCAGTAAAATTGCACCTTACCTTACCCTGGCGGTCGAACTGCCCAGATAATGCAGTTTAGCTCTACCTGGTTGGAGAGCTTGAAGGTGCTGTGCGTTTGACCAATTTTGATTGAGGCCTTGTGCCTTTAATAAAGGTGCTCTCACTCTACATGTGTGTTATTGTTGGCTGTGTGTGTAATGTAGTGGGTGTCTTCATCGATATCTTTGAATTAAATCACAAAAAATCACTGAACTTCGCACTAAGCTAAGGAAGCTATGCCCTTAAATTACTTTTAAGGAGACAACCCTTCGTTGGAACTTTTAGGACTGTTTTCCTCAGTTAAACTTTAAACGATATAGCCCTTCAGCGAACTTTAAGGAGTTGTGACCTTGAACTGTGATGACATTCTTTCGCAGGCCGAAAGAAGTAATTAAGCGAAACAAACGAACCCGATTAATAACTTCTTCCATGCAGGGCTTCAATGGACCTTTATCTGTTACCTTTTTAAGGGCTCGGACCATGTCTCCATAATCTCCACTCTCCAGCTTTGGATTGGCAACCAGCTTCTCCAATTCCTCCATCGCCTCCTTCCTTTCCTGCCACTTCTTCGCTTCACATTTTTCATAAAAATCTTTGGAGAGTTTTGCCAGGATGTCGACAGCCTCCACGAGGTCGAGAGGATCGATCTCGGGAGCAGCGTCTTGAACATCTTCTTCTGAAAGAGAGTATATCAATTAGTCTCAACAAAAACAGAATGTTCTCCTCGTCCTGAGACAAGAGCACTTCAATAAACATAGCATCAGATGATGTTTCGTTCCTAAATTTTCTAACACGTGTCCCTCCACTCTTATCATTCCCAAACTTCTTAAAATAGCACACCGCTTTAAACACAATTTAGACACTGAAATTCCTTTTAACGTCATCGCGAAAACTCAAGATAAATCAACTTTCCCAGAGAATTGCAATGCAGATACGAGTGCAGAAGTCGGGAGATCTCGAAAAGTTGTGATCGTGCTACTGGCAAAAAGCAATGCAATATCGCCAAACGAATAGAGATCTTCACACAAAATTCGAATCTTCGGGGAGAAAATGGCCGAGCGTTTAGATAGGATCAGTATTTACAAGTATCGCATTTCCTTAAGCCGGAGCTTTACCTACGGTGCCCTGCAAGTATTGTCCACACCACCCACATAACGCTTGAAGTACATCATCTTCAAGGATGACAAGACGTTGTCAAGGCAACATGCTTGTGGCAAGACTAAGGGTGCTTTAGAAGCTTAGACAGGACTGATAGTAGGACGATCTGCTTTGGTAGTTAGGGATATCGATGACATAACTGGTTCTCAAGATCGCGAACACGAAAGCTTCCGAGCAAAATGACATGTTGGTGAAACTTGGTGTGAGTTTTCTTTAGGTCCAGGTTCGCGAACTACTTCGAAGATGGGCCCTGAATCCCCTCCTCGCTGGAGAGTACTTACGACAGTTAGATTAAGGCTTCAAAGCACACATGACACAAAAGGGATAGGGAGTAGTAGATAAGGGATAGTAGTAGGGATAACCCACGCAATGGAGACACAAGAGCTTACATTGAAAATCTGCCCCTCTGGGATATTTTGATGAAAATTTCAAATAGGGGTTTGAACTTCAAACAGGAGTTTTACATCGCAGCAGGCGTAATGCATCTTGGCCGTATGCCAGAAACAGGATGTGTGGGTGGCCTACTGGGATGCACACATTTTTATATTTAATGATTGTGTAACTGTTCTGTAAGATGACATGCGTATTTATCTATACTGTGCCATAAATTTCTCTCCTTTACCTTTCTCCTTTACTCCGTTTTGTTCTGAGTGAAAAATACGGGGAATAAATACTTAGCCTACTTACTTAATACTAGTTGAAGAATCGGAACCAAGCGTTTGATCATGGTTTCAAAAATCGGAAAAAAAGGACTAGGTAGCTCTTCAATTAATTTCGAAAACGTGATGAACAAGACCAAAGGTTTCGATGGGATCCGAAAAATGTATATTTGATGCAACGAAATTGCGTCCTGTCCGGTCTTCGCCAAACCCCTTAAACATTTTTATTATTAAAATTTAGAAACAGATCACGGCCAACGGCTAATCATCTGAGAAAACCAACTTCAGATATGGATTCAGCATGTGTGTTGACCCCTATACGTCATATCTACTTTGACGAAATTCATCGAAACTTCCAGCCTTACTTCTGCCAAATTTCCAGTTTCAGCCCGATTCCGCGTGAACTACTTGCCCAACAAGAAACTAAAGCTCAATACAAATTTAACATATCTCCTTACCCCTATAATGAACCTCAGATCAACTTCAGATAAACTTTAACTTTTAACAAATTTTCAGGTTTTGGCCGGATTCCGGACGAACTATTTGTCCGGCGAGAAAATAGTTTTCATATATGGATTCAGAACGCCCCCTTGGCACTATATCAAACCTCAATTCAACTTAGATAAAACTTTTACTTATTACTTATAACAAATATTTCGGTTTCAGCCGGATTCCGGGCGAACATATGTCCGGGCAGAAAATGATTGTCAAATACGGATTCAGCATGTCTTCTTACCATTGTCTACTTAAATCAAACATTTAATCAACTTCAAACAAAACTCTTACTTTTAACAAATCTTCCGGTTTTGGCCGGATTCCGGACGAACTAGTAGTCCGGCAAGAGGAAAAGGTTGAGATATGGATTAGATTCAGCTAGATCAGCTATATCCTTTGAATTTTAAGTCTATATGATATGATATGATATATATTTACACAAAAAGCCCGAGGGCCATGGCAATACAAAACAAAATAAAAATAAATTTTCACTAAATTACTAATAAACCTAAATGAATCTTTCACGATGCTTCATCGAAAGCTTAAGGAATCTTCCCAACTGGCGAACTCCCGAAAAACATTCATCCTTCATTACTTTAACCAACCATTCCTCATCGTACACTCTTTTTCCAAACACTTCATCCCTCAACCCATCCAATTCACTACATTCACACATCAGGTGCAACACATTCTCATTCATCTCCCCACACATAGGGCAGTAGTAAGGACCAATCCGACTTAAACCCCTTCCCACATACCTCCTCCTATCCAACCTCCTCCGCCACCCCTAAATATCCAGCAACAGGGCCCATCTACGAACTTGACCTGTACTTTGACCCCACGGATCCTCACACCCAGTTTCAACAGAATATCTCATCTCGAGTTATCGAATATCTCGAGTTATCGTGCTAACACGCAGACGGACAACTTTACGAAGTCATAGGTATCCCGTCACTTACGTTTTGGGATGCGCTAAACGAACAAAACAGCTGAGATTTTGGCCCTTCTTGGTATGGGTCCTCTCCAGGTCGAGCCAGAAAAAACAAGAGCTGAAAGCTCATATGGCGCTTGTAAGAACAGTTAGCATGTTTGTCAGATACGGTTTGCAGTTTTCAAGGCTGGATCTCTCTCCCGATATTCGTTTCATCAGAAAATGGGCTTGATCTAGTAACTTTGAAATGGTTACACCACTCATTGACAACTGCTTCTTCTTCCAAACGATGATCGGATCGGGGGAGGGACTATTTTTAAGCCAATCTGATAGAGTCCCTAATTTGCCAGCTAAATTTCACGGTCATAGCACATCTGGAACTACCCTAACTCGTGATCATCGGAATTGTGGAAAACCCCCTCCAACTCCCCCCACTGTGACACTTTCCGGTCCTGTTTTGTCAATAATGTATCTACGGCTTATGCTTGTTCTTCCCTCCAAGTCCCATTCCGATCTCTCGACTCTAAGCGTTTCACGAGATTTCCGGCACCCCGCAAGGGCTCCCCCCCCCCCAAGTTACCGGAACCGTTACAGACTTGAAATTGATCATCTGAGACACTTGTTCTTGACACTTGACAAATTTCATGCACGTCTGATCACCCGTTCCAAAGTTATGCATGTCACTAGAATCCGTATACACCATCCTTCCACTCCTCCAACGATCATCGGATCGGGAAAGGGACTATTTTCAAGTCAACCTGGAAGAGTACCTAATATATCTGTCAAGTTTCATGGTCCTCGTACATCTGGAAGTACACAAACTCGTGATCACCCGAAATCCGGAAAAAAACCCTCCAAACCCCCTTTACTGTGACAGATCCGGTATTGTTTTGTCAATAAACTATCTAGGGTTAATGCTTGTTCTTCCCTTCAAGTTCCATCCCGATCCCTCGATCCTAAGCATTTCACGAGATTTCCGGTCCCCTCCTCTACCCCCCCCCCCCCCAGTTTTCGGATTTGGTCCAGATTTGATCATGTCCGATTATCCATTCCAAAGTTAAGCATGTCGCTAGTTTCCGGATTCCCCATCCCTCCACTCCATCCGCGATGGCTGGACCGGGGAAGTGATTATTTCCAAGTTAATCTGGTTGGTTCCCTCATATGCCTCCCAAGTTTTTATTGTGCTAGCTTATGGGGAAAGGTTTTACGAGATTTCCGGTGCCACACTCCAGACCCCCTCCCCCCAGTTATCGGATCTGGTCCGAATCTGAAACTCAACAAACGAAACACTTGTTCTTGATAAATGTCAAGTTTCATGCATGTCCGATTACCCGTTCCAAAGTTATGCATGTTACTAGTTTCCAGATTTCCCATCCCTCCACTCAGAAGCATTTGTTCTTGACGCATCTCAATCCTTAAAGGACACCTGAACAATGAAACCATACTTGAACACACCATGGAGAATGCATTTACAGATATGGCCACGGAGAGCATTCTTCTACTGAGCGTGACATTTTCAAAATAGGGATGTTCGTTTCTGGAGGTTTGCACATGCAGACTCCAAGACAAAAAGCGCAATTCATTCAAATCTTGTACACAAGTGCTGGCCGGATCGTATTGGAATTTCTTCTAGATATACGTTTGGGCTTAACTGGATGAAAAATATTCCAGAAGAAGGGTTGATTGGAGAGATTTGTTCATTTCTAAAATTGTTCGGTACTGAAATAAGGACAGATGCAAAGTGGAGCAAAAATCATAGCTTGGAAACAATATTTCGTATTTGGATTGGGTTTTCTGCAGGCAATGTTAACGGAAGTCATACAGATAGGGATGATACTTGGTACTCTTCGTTCAAGTGTCCTTTAAACTGTAAGTGTTCGTGCATTCGGCTTTAAATACAAGGTCGAATGGCGCTTTAAGCTAGCGTATGTGGCTTCCATGATTGAGGTCGCTGGATCGATACCACATCAGGGCATTTCCTTTTTGCTCCCCATTTGCTACCCTTGTTCCTAGTTTCCGGACTCCAGGATCCGGGGAAAGTCAGATCGGGGAAGTGATTATTTGTGTAAGTTAATCTGGTCGGGTCCCTGATATACCTGCCAAGTTTCATCGTCCTAGCTTATGCAGAAGTTCCCAAACTAGCAAAACCGGGACAGACCGACAGACAGACAGACCGACAGAAATTACAATCGCTATATGGTACTTGAGTGCCATAGAAACATCATAACGTCGCCAAAATAAACCTCAGAAAATTTTTTCAATTAGTTGACTAGAGTGTGGTACGATGGTCGTATGTGACCCACTTAATTCCAATCCTTTTTGAAAGGACTTTAGGGGCTGGATGTTTTTGGGGGGTTGGCGGGTAAGGCGTCGTTCATACGCTATATCTTTATTCATTCTTTGTACCCAGATCAGTGTTTGTTTGATTTTTGAAGTCCGGCTCTGCTCTCTGCCGGAAAAGTGCAAATATGAAATGATATGAATATTCATTATCCCTTTAGCGTTGTCAATGATGATTCGCAGTCAGCTCGGGCTGAAAGAATACGTATGGTAGTGAAGTTGGCTGTGGTGGTTGATGAGTCCCTTGCTACTTTCAATTATTAACCACACCCCATTTCCCCTTAGCGATGGGATCCCTTGCGGTTGCATGAGGTATATTCAAACTTTAGAGAGGGGGGTTCCAGAGAACGGAATCGACATACAAGCACGCACCATAACCAAGAATCAAACTGTTTTCCCCCTCCCCTTCCACCCTTGAGTGTAATGGTCCACATCAAGCTGATAGCATCTTGACTGCGAAACATGGATTTCTTATTTGTGGGATCCCAAAAGGTAAGTGGACGGATACCTGTGACATCGCAAAGTTGTCCGTCTTTCCGTCCGTCTGTTAGCACGATAAATCTCGAAGGGGTTGAGGTATTTTGATCAAACTTCGCACGAGGACTTTTTAGGTCAAAGTACAGGTCAAGTTCAAAGATGGGCTACATAGCCCTATATTTAGGGGTGGGGGAGGGTTTTGAAATTAAGGAGAAAACAAAATATTTTTTAAAAGCTAATGAAATATTCGAGTTAGAGGTAAGGAGACATGCTGAATCCGAATAGGAAATTTATTTCCTCGCCGGACCAATAATTCACCCGGAACCCGGCGAAAACCGGAAAATTCGTGAAAAGTAAAAGTTTAATCTGAAGTTGATTAGAGGTTCAATTTAGGGGCAAGGAGACGCGCTGAGTCCGAATACGAAAACTACTTTCTCGCCGGACAATTAGTTCGGCCGGAATCCGGTCAAAACCGGGGAATTTGTTTACAGTAAAAGTCTTATTTAAATTTGATAAGATGTTCGATAAGCGGGTAAAAAGAAACGCTGAATTCGTATATGACAATAATTTTCTCACCGGACGTATAGATCGCTCGGAATCCGGCTGAAACCTGAAAATTTGTTAAAAGTAAAAGTTTAATCTGAAACTGATTCGAGGTTCGATGTAGGGGCAAGAAGACATGCTGAATTCGTTTTTGAGCTTTAGTTTTTTGCCAGAAAAGTAGTTAAAAAAAAAAAAAAAAATTCACATAAATGCGGCACAACATTTCATGCGCGAGCAAATTAATTGGCACTTGTCATTAACCTACAACTAATGCATAAACCATTGAAACGGAATCCGTTTGTCGGAATCCGGCCGAGACCGGAAGTTGTGCAGAAGTAAGGAAGGAAGGAGATACGATGTAGGCTATAGGGTAAACCATATGCTGAATCCATATCTGAATATTTGACAGCACAAAATGGATATCTGAATATATCCGAACTTGGCGAAATTCAGCTGGCGTATCCGTTTTGCACTGTCAAATACGAACTTGGTCTTCTCCGATTATTACCATTGGCCTTAATCTTTTTCTTAATTTTAAAAGTAAAAATGTTTAAGAAGTCTGTTGAAGACCGATGTCTACAAGACCGAATTTGGGATCCCATCGAAACCTTTGGTCTTGTTATTTCTGTTAGTACTATGTTACTGGTGTGTCGTCTGTACCATTAAAAAAGAACCTCAACTTGAAACCAAAAGCTCTTGTTTGGAGAACCCAGTACGAGGACAACTATTAATTTCAATGGGAGGTTTGATGGGAAGGAACTGTGAATTTCCTGTCCTTATTACCCCCGCATCCCGATGAAAAATTCTTTGACTGTGTAGTTGTACGAAAAACTTGCATTTAACTGATATGTAGTAGCAGAGGCATTACTAGCCAAAATGTTTGAGGGGGGGGGGGCAAGGCATTTACCGACTGGCTGGTCATTTTTACCGAATGTTTTTGCAGAAAAAAGACTGTGTTCAAAAAAAAAATAGTGTAGAAAAAAATCAACTGATTTTCAGAAAAACCCACTGTTTTCATGAAAAAAATCACCTGTTTTGATGAAAAATCGAAGCGCTTCGCGCCGACTCGGTTTTACCGACTGGACCAGATTGGTCGACCCGACCCCGATCAACCTTACTTCGGCTACTTAGCCTATATAGGGTGCGAATACACTGTTTCGAGCATGAACTAACCGGAAATGCCGCACATGTCTCCGACTGGGGGGGGGGGGGGGCGTCCCACCCCTTCTCCCCCCCCAGTCGTGACGCCCCTGGGTAGTAGCCTAGTACTGATTACTTTGATTTAACATGCCTCCGACTGGGTTAATCTTTAGTAGGATCCGATGGCATCCAATCTTGCTGTAATAGCGTCCAGTTTGCTGGTAGTAGCACGCAGTGGCAACAGTTAGTACTACATGCTACTTTTTCGTTCAACTCCATACGGCCAATTCTCAAAAAATTTCACCGGGATTGCCACTCGTAACAACCCATAAAGACAGGTTGTCACAAGCCAATTTCCGGGTTTTGCCGGATTCCTGTCAAACCGCAAAAACAAAGAACGTAGACGTGCACTCAACAACTCCACCAACCAAATACGAAGCTCCGATCATTTCGGTGACATTTCGGAGTCTATTCATCGGTTTTACGACGAAATCATTTTCCTATCTTATATCCAATTTACTAGAAACCGCAGAGCTGTCAATCGGGATAGAGATCGGGATTAGACACAGAAAGGAAAAATTACGTGCCCAATGTGTCAAATCACGGATTTGTCCTGTTCCTTAAGGACGGAAAAGAGGTACAATCCCTCGGATTAGGCTCACTGATTGACTGATGGGGATGGCATTTCAGGAAAAAAGGTTTCCTGGAATCTCACCGGATATCCGGGAGCAAAGGAAGTAATTAGACTGAAGAAGAGGATACTATCTTCGACTGAAATAAGGTAGGGGAGAGGGGGACAAAACCGGAGGATTTGAGGGTTTTTACCTATAACTATGTTTTTCTAAAGGTGCAAACTTCGTTTCGACATGCATGGAAAGCTTATTTATTCAACTTTCTTGGGGATTTTTTTTCAATGACTTCTGTCAACTAGTTTCTTGGTGAGACCCAAACACGTATGACCTCTTCAAGTGTTCGAAGTGGCCCCGACCATGGGGCTACTTCGGAGACATGTGCGGCATTTCCGGTTAGCTCATGCTTGAAACAGTGTATTCACGCCCTATATAGGCTAAGTAGCCGAAGTAAGGTTGTTGGGCGAAAACGGGGACCATTAGTGAGGTTCGAGTTGCTTTGTGGATCAGACGGTAATTATCGCGTACTAAAGCAAGATAATCATTAACCACCGTTTAATAAGTTCAATAAAGTTCTTTTAGTTTATTTGAAAAAATAATTCTTCTGGAATACATGTAACTGAGAGAAAAATGCTGAACAAAATTATCGCTACTGAATAATTTTTTATTTATTTTTTTGCTTTTATTATTCACATGTAAATTCTCCTTTTCTATGTTATTTTGCTGGGACCTATTTTGACGCCGCCAAGATAATCTACTTCCGAATGTACTTAGAACCACCTTGGCTTGCTTCATCCCTGGTCGGCGACAATAATCCTATGAGACCGACTTGACAACCTTGATAATGTGACGACGGGAAGGGCCTTTTGACAGCTGGGAGCCGATAGTCCCGACGAAAGGCACATTGCAAGTTAGTTGACTGACGAATATCTTCAACGTCGACCCTTAAAATCCTCGTGCTTCTGAGAAGACGCCAAATGACGATTTGCTTCGAAACCACTTCGGCTACCCTTTATCCCTCGTCATTAGCTAGAGCGATAAAACCCTAGGAGACAAACTTGATAACCCTTGAGAATGCAACCAAGGATCTTTGGGAACTGGGGTCTAGCTGAAAGTCCCGAAGGCAGGCCCGTCGCCAGTCTGTGAACTGATACGTCGTACTTGATACAGTAATTCATTCTACTTCTGTAGTTTTTCCATCCATTCTTGAACTCGTGTATAGTAGATAGATAGATATTTTTAATGATCTAACTCGTAGCGCCGACATGGCACTAAAAACGTTGACCATTACATTTAACGTGCTTAAAATACTTGAATATATACAATTATTACATAAAAGAAAATAAATCACTTGGAATTCACTTGTTTTTTGTTAATTTTCTCAGTAAAATATGGCACAAAGGAATTCGAATACCGGTTAGTGCGACATTTTGCCGCGTCCGTGCTGTCGCCGGTGCTAGATCGGCCAAAACGTAAAATTAAGTTTTCCCCGCGGACATGGAGTGGCTCAAGCCTTAATAGGAGGGAAGCTTCGTAACCACCGTATTTCAGTCCTAGCATAATGCGTATCTCGTATATTAGCAGTACACTGAGCATAACGCTTGCCACGTTCCTTTCTTCTCTTTACGTGAAGTATCAGGCTCCCGACCACTCTTTCCGATATTCTTATTGGTCCGAAGACCGGTTCTAAATATTTTGTTGATCGTCATCCAAGTGAAGGGACATGGAAATAGTCTAAAAACAGCAGAAGCCTTGCGTAATTTCAGTAGGCCTAAGCATCGCTAATTTTTAAAGTGGTCAACTATCACAGAACATCTTAGCAGAACCACTATTTAGTGCGAGGTTCCCTCAAAGTTTAACTAAAAAGCAAACTTGTTTTTGTATCATTTAACTGAATAAATTCTATTATCTCGACTGTGTTAAAGGATTGTTTTATCTTTCACTATTTGCTCGAGCATGACATCACAACGCAAAATTCTACCTTGACGCGGAAACTTGGACATACAACAACATAAAGGTACCGAAAATCCTACAGGGAAATTCCACTACATGGCGAAATCGGTTGTTCGTGAAACGAGTAACGTATTTTCGTCGGGTCTTCCAGCCTCTTAAAGGACCCCTCTTGCTTATTCTGCCCTTCATATTGTCCCTAGCTATCTTCTGGGGTTAAAAGATATCGAAATTCCCGCCTTTCGCCATTGTTTCATTTCGTATCTGCGACTTTTTAGCGCATTTGGGCCTACCCGTTTGGAAAGTCACGCAGAGCAAACATCGCCGAGCGCTTCTACGTCCGTCAACAACTCTTTCACAAATAAGGACATGCGAAGCTTCAAAGTATTATTTTTCATTTCGGAAGACATGGTAGATCGTCAGGTTTATCTTCTGTTTTAGACTTCTTTTGTGGTGCTTGGTTTTCCCACTTTTTAACCAAGGCGCTTTCATTTATTCAAATATTTTGCGTTCAGCCGCCGCGTTGGAGAGAGGGATGCTGGATCCAGTCGACAAGCGCTAACATGAAAATCGCTGATTTCTTGTGGAAAGTAATGTTATTTTTTAAAACGATATTTCTGAACATTTTCAGCTTGAAAAGATCATTTCTAGTAAGAAATGTACTTTGAATGAGTGATGGGTAACAAGATTGTCCATCTCATTCCTTTTCGTTTAAACTTTAAGCACGACTCAGACAAATCCTCCCTGCTTCTGAGAAGGCACCATATGGCAATTTACTACCGAAAACTTATGCAGATCCTCATCGAGTGTTTAGACAAGAGCAGTCGAGTGAATTTCGAAAATAAAGCCTTGTTCCATCTAATAGTGTCCAGTGGGAAATCGACTTAGAAAGGTGGAATAAAAATGTCCTTTGAAGAAAAGAAGGGCCAGGCAGGCAAGCTCGAGTGATTACTCATTTAAATTCGCCACGCACTGCGGGCAAGGACAAGCTCAAGCAAACTCTACCACTCACAAGGGTATTTTTAATTTAAATTATTCTCGAGAAGCCCACGCAGAGTTCAGATGAGTTCCAGAGACTCAATTCTTTTGCAATAATACTGCTGCAGCACTTCTTTGCAATCTGCATTTTTGACTTCACTGCCTGAAAGATTTCTCTACGATTTTTCTACTCTATGACTCGTAAAGGACCCGTCGTACCTCTTAACAATGCAACCTATTTCCATAAACACATTTACTATTCTGAAACCCGGAGACCCAAATCCCTTACTTTACATTCTGAACCCGCTTGCCACGATCCACTATTTTCCACGTACATTCTGCTCCCGAATAGTTCGCGTATTGATACGCAAAACCGGTTATCTGAATTTAGCCGAATTTTGCTATGAGTCAATAGGTCTGAAAAGGCTTAAAACAGCCAAAGCCGTGGAAAAATTGTCAAAAGCAGAGCTTAGTTTTACAGCATTCAGACAGCTTCGAATGCTGAGCATAAACAATATATAGTGCGAGGTTTGCTTTAAAATTTAACTGAAAAGCTAGCTTACTTTTGGGATCCCAAAACGTAAGTGGAGGGATACCTATGACATCGCAAAAGTTGTCCGTCTGTCCGTCACTCCGTCTGTGAGTACGATAACTCTCGAAGGGGATAAGATTCGAAATTTCGAAATGCGGGGACGAATGATTTTATGAAAAGGGCTGAAAAGGGAAAAGGGATGAAACTTGGTGTGATGATTCTTTGGGTCAAGGGAAAGGTCGAGTTAGTAGAGGGGCTATGTAGCCCTACATTTAGGGGTGGGGAAGGGGGGTTCAAATTAAGGGGCAAACAAAACATTTTTAAACAGCTAATGAGATAGTCGATTAGGGGGTAAGAAGACATGCTGAACTTGATGATGAAAACCATTTTCCTGCCGGACAGGTAGTTCGCAGCCCGGAAACCAGCTAAACCTGGAAAGTCTGTTAAAAGTAAAAGTTTTATTTGATGTTGATTAGATGTTCGGTTTAGGTGTAAGAAGACATGCTGAACGCTTATGTGAATATCATTTTCTACCCGGACAAGCAGTTCGCGCGGGATCCTGCCAAAACCGGAAAATTTGTTAAAAGCAAAACTTTCATTTGCAGTTGATTAAATGAACGACTTAAGGGTAAGAAGAGACTCTGAATCCGTATATGACAATCAGTTTTTACCCGAATGTATAGTTCGCCCGGAATCCGGCTGAAACCGGAATATTTGTTATAAGTTAAATTTTTATTTAAAGTTGATCAGATGTTCGATATAGGGAGGGGAAAGGAGAATTGCTGAATTCGTTTCTTAGCTTTATTTTTTTGCCGCACAAGTAGTTCCGGAATTCGGCCGAAACCGGAAAATTGGCAGAAGTAAGGTAGGAAGTTTCGATCTGTTTCGTCAAAATAGATATGACTTATAGGGGGTAAACTCACATGCTGAATCCATATCTGAACTTGGTTTTCTCAGATAATTAGCTATTTGGCCTTAATCTGTATCTAAATTTTAATAGTAAAAATGTTCAAGGAGTCTGGCGAAGGCAAGACCCAATTGTCTGGATCAAAAATAGAATTTTTGGGATCCCATCGAAACCTTTGATCTTGTTACAACTTAAATTTAAAGACATTGAATTATTTTTACTCCGCTGAGTTTTTTTGACAAGGGTTTCTAGTTTTGACGTTCAGAATATGCACTGCTGGCCCAACAAGACAGAGTTCAATCTGACGCGGAAAATTTGAATTTCAGAGAAGCGTGTATTTCAATGATAATGAACGCTAACTATAAATTTAAAGGCTACTTATGAAGCAAGCACGCTATTCTTTTTCTCTTTTCTCCTTTATTCTCTATTCTCTTTTTTTGTGTTGTTTAATAGCACATACTCGTAAACAGTGCTTTTGATGTGCTATTTAGGAGACCCTCGATTGTTTTGTTAATAAAACTATTCTACTACTACTACTACTAACCCCAAAAAGATTTATGTTTCGGCAACAGTTTGCTTTTGTAGCTGCTAAACAAGCAGAGGTATGGTACCACAAATTCGAGTTCATTTGATGAAAATTGGTTCCATGAACAGCAAATCGACGAATCTGCGCATTTCCATCGTGTCTTCGAGCCTATTTAAGTGAATAAATGATAGGTAGCTAAACTGTCGGAATAACGACATGCCTGTCGCGCGTCGGGCACAACCCCTTTGATGGCTAAGAAAGAGTCACACTGTTCCAAATGTTGGTAATGAAACCCTAATTACCATTTTAAGGAGTGAACTGAAAGGTAAAAGAGCTCCCCGGCCCAGATTTGGGGCAGGTTCCCTTATAAGCCTACTGCTGTCTCACTGGGCTAGTATAGTATTTCATACTGTACCATCTTTACGCAATATTAACTAATTACCCCCGGGCCTTCCGGTAAGGCAAGTTCTCAACTAGCAACACCCATCACATACCGAACTGACAACCTGATACTCCTGAATGAAACATCAAATACAGACTTTCACTGAAGCCCCCTTAAGATATGTAACCTGAGATGGCACATCTCAAGCACAACCACTTAAAAGGTTATAACACCCCACAATATCCCCTTTCTAGGTTAATGACACCTTAATTACGCCCCAGACCTTTCGACAAGGCAAGTTCTCAACTGTGAATTTTCCATCAAATGTCTAGTAGACAACTTGATACTAAATCATCACCTAGTAACGAAGCGGCGTTCTAGACCCTCATAGAAGATCTTTTCCCTTGGGAAACAGTATCTTGATGATAAGAGGTTAGGCAAGGAAATGCAAAGATACACGTGCGCACGTCCCAACGGCAAACTCACGGATACAGGTCCTTAAAGTTTAACGGAGAAGGCATAGCTTATTTTTGATCCCAAAACATAACTGGAGGGATACCTGTCACATCGCAAAAGTTGTCCGTCTATCCGTCCGTCTTGTGACGTCTGTGTGTAACTTTTCGGTTAAGGTGCACACTTTAAGGGTGCTAGGAACTCATTTCTAAGCAGAAACCTTGAGGCAAAAATTATCATGTGCTCATGGGTATCATTCTGGACCCCCCTCGAACTCCCCCAGAGTGACCGAATCCGGTCCGGTTCTGTCAATGATGTATCAAGGGCTTACGCTTGTTCTTCTCACCAAGTGTAATCCCAATCGTTATATTCTAAGCATGTCACAAAATCCCCCCCCCCCCCCCCCCCCGACTCCCCAACATTGATAGGATCCTGTCCGCATTTGAAATGGGACATCTGAGACTCGAGTTCTTTCCGAATATCAAGTTTCATTAAGATTCGATTCCCCTTCAAAAAGTTCGACATTCCGGATTCCCCCTCCCTCCACTCCCCCAAGATGGTCAAATCGGAGAAACGACTGTTCTTCAGTTAAAATTATGGAGTCGCTCATATGCCTACCATGTTTCATCGTCCTAGCACATGTGTGAGCATCTTAAGTCGGGATCACCGGAATTCCAGAACCTCCCTCCAACTCCACACACAGTTTTCGGATCCGGTCCGGTCTTGTCAACTCTTTATCTAAGGCTTGTGCTTGTTCTTCCCACCAAGTTTCATCCCGATCCGTCTCCTCCGAACATGCCACACTATAATATAAATGGCGCTTTAGACAAGGGACTTGTACCGTGACCAACACCATAATCAATTTTTCGAATAAACAATTATTCGAAAAATTGTTTATAGTGTTGGTCACGGTACAAGTCCCTTGTCTAAAGCGCCATCTATATTATAAATTTACGTGACATGGGGATGTGAACTGGTTAGGTGAATTTGCCTTCGGGCGGGATCACTGTTCCTATGGCCGGCTTCTACCAGACTATTATAGTGGTTTGCGAACTCTGTTCACAAGCCCCTCGGTAGCTCAGTGGTAGAGTGACTGCCTTGTAAGCAGAGGGTCCTGGGTTCAAATCCCAGCTGAGGAGCATTTTTGTCTATCAGTTCACTACTTATAATTGTCGCACTATTTCCGGTTCCCCCCTCCTACCCCCCCCCCAAAGTCACGGGATCCATTCCAGACTTCATCTGAGACACGAGGTCTTTCCAAATATCAAGTTTCATTAAGATCCGATTCCTCGTTCAAAAATTAAAAATACGTCAATGTTCCGGATCCCCGCTCCCTCCACTCCCCCCACGGTGGTCAGATCGGGGAAGCGACTATTTCAAAATTAGTTTGGTTGGGTCCCTAATGTGCCTGTCAAGTTTCATCGTCCTAGCAAATGTGTAAGCACATCTTAAGTCGGAATCACCGGAACCCTCCCTCCAGCTCCCCCCAGTGCTCGAATCCGGACCAGTTTTGTCAACTATGTATCTAGTACTTGTGTTTGTTCTTCCCACCAAGTTCCATCCCGATCCGTCCACTCTGAACATGTCACACGATTTCCCGTTCCCCCCTCCAACTCCCCCAAAGTCACCGGATCCATTCCGGACTTGAAGTGTGACATCTCAGACACAAAGTCTTTCCAAATATCAAGTTCCATGAAGATCCGATTCCCCGTTCAAAAGTTACAAATACTTCAATGTTCGGAATTCCCCCTCCCTCCACTCCCCACGGTGGTCGAATCAGGGAAGTGACTATTTCCAGGTTAGTTTGATCGGGTCCCTAATATGCCTGCCAAGTTTCATCGTCCTGGCACATGTGTAAGCATCTCAAGTCGGGATCACCGGAATTCCGGAACCCTCCCTCCCCCCCCCCCCAAGTCAATGGATCCATTCTGGACTTGAAGTGTGACATCTGAGACACGAGGTCTTTCCAAATATCAAGTTTCATTAAGATCCGATTCCCCGTCCAAAAGTTATAAATAAGTCAACACTCCGGGTTCCCCTCCCTCTACTCCCCCCACAGTGGTCGAACCGGGAAAGTTACTATTCCCAAGTTAGTTTGTTCCGGTCCCTAATATGCCTGCCAAGTTTCATCGTCCTAGCACTTCTGGAAGTACCCTACCTCGAGAACAGTGGCCTGACATACAGACCGACAGACCAAAAAGTGATCGGTATATGGCACTTGAGCGGAGCTGCAAGTGCCATAAAAACAAAACCAAAGGTTTCGATGGGGTCCCAAAAATCTAATATTTGATGTGGGTCTTGTCTTCGCCAGATCCAGTCTTCGCCAGGCTAATCATCAGAGGAAACCAAATTCAGATATACCTCTATGAGCCATATCATTTGGACGAAGCTTTACTTCTGCCAAATTTCCGGTTTCGTCCGAATTCCGAGCGAACTACTAGTCCAGCAAAAAAAAAAAAAAAAATCAGAAACGAATCCAGCGGACAAAACAACATCTAATCAACTTTAATAAAACTTTGACTTAAAAATTATTGTCATCTACAGACTCAGCGTTCTTCTTACCCCTAAATCTGTCATCTAATCAACTTCAAATGAAACTTTTACTTTTAACCAACTTTCCGATTTTTGCCGGATTCCGGACGAACTACTTGTCCGGCAAGAAAATGGTTTTCACCATCGTGTTCAGCATGTCTCCTTGCCCCTAAATGGAACATTTAATCAACTTCAAATGAAACTTTTACTTTTACCCAACTTTCCGGTTTTTGCCGGATTCCGGGCGAACTACTTGCCCGACAAGAAAATGGTTTTCATCATCGTACTCAGCATGTCTTCTTACCCCATAATCGACTATCACATTAGCTGTTTAAAATATATTGCTTGTCCCTTAATCTGAAACCCCTCCCCCACCCTCAAATATAGGGCTACAGAGCCCATCTTCGAACTTGACCTGTACTTTGACCCAAAGGATCCTCCCACCAAGCTTCATCAAAATATCTCAGTCCTCTCGAGAGTCATCGTGCGGACAGACGGACAACTTTTGCGATGTCATAGGTATCCCTCCATTTCCGTTTTGGGATCCCAAAAACCGAGACACTTGCATAACCGGTATGCTGACGAATTAGCTCCGCTGAAGTGACAAGCGGGATCCCGACCTGGCTGGAAAAGCGACGAACACGGAGAAATGCACGCCCGTTAGCGTGGACAAACACTAGCACTACAGAGGAAGTTAGGAATCTCAGGAATGAGAATGAATGGAACGATTAAGGACTTGGAACTGAATTAGTAATGTAGGTGAGACGGGTACTTTAAGCGACCCTTAACCTAGGGCTATTTCTTGCCGCTGAAACAGTTTTCTGGGCAGATCGATTCGCCTCTTCACGAAGAACCAAGTCTCCCAATGAGACCTCTGTCATTCCTGGCAAGAAGTGCAAGAGGCCGCATTATGCAGGTTTCCCGAGAACCAATCTCGCGTTTGCCCGGTGTGTTCACCTCACGGACGAACTCCAAATCGGATCACAAAGCCTCGAATATTCCGACAAAGAAATTGCCTTGATTGAAAAAGGTGATATGACACGAAGTCACTCAGTGGGCAAGGCGAGTTTGACAATGCTGGAATGAATCAATGTGTTGGGAATCAACGATGGCAAATTATTTATTCCTATTTTTAGCTATGGCCTGAAGGGACTGTCTTGAACTCCCCCGTCACCCTTTGGTTAGCGACATGATCCATCCAGAGGGAGATGAAAGATAGTCAGAATGAACCACTTCGCGACCAAGTATTCGAGAAAATTACGGTATTTGGGAAATCCCTCTATTATTCAAATCCTTGCACGCTCAAGCTGAAGAAGAAGAAGAAGAAGTGCCCTTTCGGTATGTTAGGGATCCCAAAACGTCAAGTGATGGGATAGCTATGATTTCGTAAAAGTTGTCTGTCTGTCCGTCCATCCGTCAGTCCGTCTGTTAGCGCGATATCTCTCGAAGGAGTAGAGATATTTTATTCAAACTTGGCATGACGACTCTTTGGGTCGAAGTACAGGTCAAGTTATATATGGGCTCTGTACGCCTACATTTAGTGGTTTAGTTTTTATTATTTAGGGGAGAGGGGTTTCAAATTAAAGGGACGAAAAAAAATAGTCCTGATGCAGCGCTGGAATGAAAACTCAAATTCTCCGAGGAAAGACTAAAGTGCAGAATATGAAGCGGATTGCTGTTGCTGTTGGTGTTGCAAGATTCGCGTCAGCCGAAGTTTCCGGGTGAAGTTCCTGGAGGAGTTATGAATGAGATGCGTAAGGTGGGGACTTAGTAAATGTTCGAGTGGCGGCGAAGAGTTGGTCACTCCCGCTAAGCCACTGAGGTTCCGACACGGAACACATGCTGTGCCTATGGCTGTTTCGCCTCGACGTCACGGAATCGATTAATGTAAGACCTGAATTTAGGCTGTGGCACTACCTATGCTCGATTTATGAGTTGAAACCGTCACAGTGAGGTAAGGCCTTCTGCCGATGCAATAAGGTCATCGACCGTTTGCTGGTTACCTGACAACAACAAAGCAATCCCTTCCACAGACTTTTTGTGAAGTGGCAATCTACCTTACGTCAATGGACATCCTTATCGCAAGAACTTTTTGGCCCGTACACTGTTGGATTTATTGTGACCCTAAAGTGGTTCTGGCCCCCTCGCGCTCCTCTATTCAGTCTGGTTTGTTTTAATCGCTGATCGACAAGCGACCTGGCCAGTGGCCACATGCCGATCGCTGGCCCTGCGATCGTCTGTATATATATATGTATGTAATATGTTGTATTCGCGACTCAATGTTATTGTGTTCATCGTCTTTTGAATAAATCGGAATGATTTTGTATCCAGTTCTGGCCAACTAAGGAATATAAACCTAACAACTGGCATGACGACTCTGTGGGTCAAAGTACAGGCCAAGCTCGAAGATGGGCTCTGTAGCCCTATATTCACGGGTGGGGGAGGGGTTTCAAATGAAGGGGCAAATTTTTTTTTAAGCTAATGAGATAGTCGATTTAGAGCCAAAGAGACATGCTGAATCCAAATATGGATATTATTTTCTCGACGGACAAGTAGTTCACCAGGAATCCGGCAAAACACGGAAAGTTTGTGGAAAGTAAACGTTTAATCAAAGTTGATCAGAGGTTCGGTTCAGGGTTAAGGAGACATGTTTTGAACCCAAATATGAAATTTATTTTCTTGCGTACAAGTGGTTCACCCGGTATCCGGAAAAACCGGAAAATTTGTGAAAAGTTAAAGTTTAATCTGAAGTTGATTAGAGGTTTAATTTAGGGGTTAGGAGACACGCAGAATCCGAATATGAAAAGTATTTTCTTGCCGGACAAGTAGTTGGCCCGGAATCAGGCCACAACCGGAAATTTAGCATGAAGTTTTAAAACCCAACGATTTTGTCGATATAGGGTGAGGAGACATCATGTTGCAGCTTTCGAACATACTAAAGATCGATTAGAGATTCGGTGTCACGGTAAGGAGACATACTAAGTCCAATTTTGAATTTTATTTCTTTGGCGGATAAGCTGGCAAAATTTGCCAAAACCCAACAATTTGGAACGAAAGGTTCGCCTCTCGATGTCAACAGCTGTTTTGTTCTGCATGCAGTTTGCCGAGAGTAGCCTACTGCTAAAAGGAGGACTTTGGTTAACTGGTCAAGTTGGTCTAAAGTCGACTGGAGATGAGATGTAAGAGTAAATGCTTGCTGAACCCATATCTGAACTTGCTTATAGGTTATGGCAAAATCTTAAAGGGGTTTGGCGAAGACCGGAAATCTACAAGATTCGCTTGTCTGGATCAAGTAGTCCAATAAATATTCAATATTTGGGATCCCATCGAAACCTTTGGTCTTGGTCTTCCAACTCGGAGAATGTATCCAATTTATATAGAGCATCTGGGAAATTGTATCTTGAGCAAAGCTTCCGATTTCTTGCTCATGGACACGCGTAGAAATAAACTTCAAACGTAGATGTCGACACACCAAAAAGGTCAAGAAGCCTTGGTGACCGGATAGGTCTTGAAAGGTCGCCTGGGCTACAAATGGGAGCCCGGGAGCAACTTACCGTCACATTCGACAAGCGACAAAAAACACAAAGAAAAGAAAACAACAAAAGCAATCATGCAGGCTATTCCTGCGTTTCGATTCTTTCTTTATCTCTCTTTTTTGGGATCCCAAAACATAAGTGGAGGGATACCTATGACATCGCAAAAGTTGTCCGTCCGTCCGTCCGTAAGCACGATAACTCTCGAAGGGAATGAGATATTTTGATGAAACTTGGTGTGAGGATTGTTTGAGTCAAGGGTAAGGTCGAGTTCGTAGATGGGCTCTGTAGCCCTATATTTGGGGGTGGGGGAGGGGGTTCAAATTAAGGGACAAACAAAATATTTTTAAACAGCTAATGCGATAGTCGATTATGGGGTAAGAAGACATGCTGAGCACGATGCTGAAAACCATTTTCTTGCCGGACAAGTAGTTCGTCCGGAATCCGGCCAAAACCGGAAAGTTTGTTAAAGGTAAAAGTTTCATTTGAAGTTGATTAAATGTTTGATTTAGGGGTAAGAAGACATGCTGAGCACCATGGTGAAAATAATTTTCTTGCCGGACAACTAGTTCGTCCGGAATCCGGCCAAAACCGGAAAGTTTGTTAAAAGGAAAAGTTTCATTTGAAGTTGATTAAATGTTTGATTTAGGGGTAAGAAGACATGCTGAGCACGATGGTTAAAACATTTTTTTCGCAGGACAAGTAGTTCGTCCGGAATCCGGCAAAAACCGGAAACTTGGTTAGAAGTAAAAGTTTGATTTGAAGTTGATTAAATGTTTGATTTGGGGGTAAGAAGACATGCTGAATACGATGGTGAAAATCATTTTCTCGCCGGACAACTAGTTCGCCTGGAATCCGGCCAAAACCGGAAATTATGTCAAAAGCAAACGTTATATCTGAAGTTGATTAGATGTTAAATTTGGGGGTAAGAAGAGACGCTGAGTGTATATGACAATTTTCATTCAGCCGGACATATAATTAGTCTGGAATCCGGTTGTACCCGATTTTTTTTTTAAGTCAAAGTTTTATTTAATGTTGATTAGATGTTCTTTATAGGGATAAGCAGATACGCTGGATTCGTTTCTGAATTTTCTTTTTTTGCTGGACTAGTAGTTCGCTCGGAATTCGGGCGAAACCGCAAACTCGGCAGAAGTACAGCAGGAAGTTTCGGTCAGTATCGTCAAAATAGATATGGCCTATAGAGGTATAGATTGATAGATAGATGGAATATCTGAACTCGGTTTTCTTTGATGATTAGCCTGGCGAAGACTGGATCTGGCGAAGACAAGACCCAATCGTCGAGATCAAATCTTAGATTTTTGGGATCCCATCGACACCTTTGGTCTTGTTCCTCTCTCTGTTTCGATTCTTTCTTTCTCTCTCTTTTTCCTCTCTGTTTCTTTCTCTTTTTTCCTCTCTCTTTTACAGTTCTTTATCTATCTCTTTTTGGGATCCCAAAACGTAAGTGGAGGGATACCTATGACATCGCAAAAGTTGTCCGTCCGTCCGTCTGTAAGCACGATAACTCTCGAAGGGAATGAGATATTTTGATGAAACTTGGTGTGAGGATTGTTTGGGTCAAGGGTAAGGTCGAGTTCGTAGATGGACTCTGTAGCCCTATATTTGGGGGTGGGGGAGGGGTTTCAAGTTAAGGTACAAACAAAATATTTTTAAACAGCTGATAAGAAGACATGCTGAGCATGATGGTGACAATCACTTTCTCGCCGGACAAGTAGTTCGTCCGGAATCCGGCAAAAACCGGAAAGTTGGGTAAAAGTAAAAGTTTCATTTGAAGTTGATTAAATGTTTGATTTATGGGTAAGAAGACATGCTGAGCATGATGGTGAAAATCATTTTGTCGCCGAAACAGCAGTTCGTCCGGAATCCGGCCAAAACCGGAAAGTTGGTTAAAAGTAACAGTTTCATTTGAAGTTGATTAAATGTTTGATTTAGGGGTAAGAAGACATGCTGAAGCCGATGGTGAAAACCATTTTCTCGCCGGACAACTAGTTCGCCTGTAATCCGGCCAAAACACAGAAAATATGTTAAAAGCAAAAGCTTTATCTGAAGTTGATTAGATGATAGATTTAGGGGTAAGAAGAGACGCTGAGTCTGTATATGGTGATCATTTTTTACCCGGACATATAATTAGTCCGGAATCCGGTTGTACCCGCATTTTTTTTAGGTCAAAATTTTATTTAAAGTCGATTAGATTTTTTTATAGGGATAAGGAGATACGCCGGTTTCGTTTCTGAATTTTCTTTTTTTTGCTGGACTAGCAGTTCGCTCGGAATTCGGGCGAAACCGCAAACTTGGCAGTAGTAAAGCAGGAAGTTTCGGTCAGTACCGTCAAAACAGATATGGCTTATAGAGGTATAGATAGATAGGTAGATAGAACATCTGAACTCGGTTTTCTCTGATGATTAGCCTGGCGAAGACAAGACCGAATTGTCTGGATCAAATCTTAGATTTTTGGTATCCCATCGACACCTTTGGTCTTGTTTTCATGGATCTTTACATTCCTTCTTGATCTCTCTCTCTCTTTCAATTCCTTCTTTTTTTCTCTCTTACAATCCTCTTTTTTCATTTCTTTCATCGTTCTTTTCACTACCCTTCATTCGTTATTAATTTTTATTATCACACATTTTGTCTTGTATTCATTTTTTCTGTCATCATTCTTTACTGTTCATTCTCCTTACTCTTCAACCCTATTTTTCTTTTTCATACATCTCACGAACTCTTTTCAATGAACTTTATAATACTATCTCTTCGTAAACTCATGCTATGTCTCTTACCTTCTATTTGGTCTCATGCTCCGTTGTAGCAAGAAGAGACTGCCATACAGGCAGGCAATGAAAAATTGGCTTAGAAGCAAATTTCATAACCTCGATTTTAAAATCCAAAAGACGGCACAGAAGCTGAAGAAACCAGCTGAAGAGTTAACATGACTCTTCCTCCAAAGCCACTTGTAAACCATTTGTCTCCACCCGGAGGAGGAGCCAACTCATATCCATCGGCCAATCCTGGGCCTCGCAACCAACTCGCTCCAGGAATATCAATCAATAAACCCAGCTCCGACCCCGACTTTGGACTTAGGTCAAGTGAGTCTTTGGACTCAGTTCGAAGAAATATAGAAATATATTAGAAATATAAATTATTAGAAATATACGGAGTGACTATGGAAGTAGGTAGCGTTAGTATTATAGGTAAGACATGTCCTTTAACGAAAATATTAAATTAAGCTTAGAAGGAAAGATTTATAGAAATTAAAGATTAAATGCCACACTTGTATCCCTCAGAGGAGGAGGGATTGAAAAAAAAAATATCTGCTTACCTTCTTCGTCGCCAAGTCCCGCTGCCTTCGCTTCAAATTTGGCTTTCAAGTCCTGCTGTGACCTCAAAAATCTTGTCTGAACTGGTTTCTCACCCACAAGCTTTTCGAATTCTACCTCCAATTCCGACACCTATAAGAGAGAGCGGTTTTTTTTCGAGAAATCAAGCAAAAAGCCAATTTGATAAATCAACAAACACTTCTTCAAAATTGTAAAAAGAACCGTGTTCTACCTAAGTCAATGCGACATTCATTTCACCTTATGGTGGGTTTACACACTGCGTAAAATCCGAGCGTATTTTGAATCCGAGCGTATTTTACGCACGAATTTGAGCTTGAAAAGATTTCTAGCAATATGGACGTATTTAGATACAAAACGGACCGATTTCTCAAATACGTCCGTACTGCTAGAGATCTTTTCAAGTCCAAATACGTGCGTAAAATACGCTCGGATTTCAAATACGCTCGGATTTTACGCAGTGTGTAAATGCACCATTAACACACGAACTGAACTCCAGTTTAAACAATGTATGGGTTTTGGTATCTTGAGTCCTGTAAAAACTGTTAAAGGAAAGAGATACCGATTGAACCAAGACATTTTTAGATTAGTACACGAGAAATCGAGTTTCATTTTAGGGGTTTAATTTTAGGGGTTTTACTGTTTTGCCATCACAGTAGGGGTGCCCTATATCCGCTCGGTGTGGTTGTCGTCCAAGCAGCGCACATTCTTAACGTTATTACTAGAGCCTCGGGTGAAAAAATACTAAACCCTGGATCAATATATTTAAGTGTATTCAACATAAGATGTAAGAAGAACAAAGGTTTCGATGGGATCCCAAAAATTTAATATCTGATAATATATTACGTCTTATAGCTATCTGGTCTTCGCCAGACTCCTTGAACATTTTTACTATTAAAATTTAGAAACAGATTAAGGCCAATGGCTAATCTTCAGATATGGATTCAGCGTTTGTGTTTACCCCTTTACGTCACATCTATTTTGACGGAACTGATCGAAGCTTCCTGCCTTACTTCTGGCGAATTTCCGGTTTCGGCCGAGTTCCGGGTGAACTACTTGTCCGGCAAAAACTAAAGCTCAAAACGAATTTTAGCATTCTATCCCTCTGGTATCCCTATATCGTACCTCTCTAACCAACTTCAGCTAAAGTTTAAATTTGAAAAAATGTTCACGTTTGGGCCGAATTCCGGTCGAACTATTTGTCCGGCGAGAAAATAATCTTCATATACGGATTCAGCATGCCTCTTTACCAATACATCGAACCTCTCATCAACTTCAGATAAAACTTTTACTTATAACAGAACTTCCGATTTCAGCCGGATTCCGGGTGGACTATTTGTCCAGGTAGAAAATGATGTCATATACGGATTCAGCGTTTCTTCTTACCTGTAAATCGGACATTTAATCAGCTTCAATTAAAAATTTTACTTTTAATAATATTCCCGGTTTTGGCAGGAATCCGGCCGAACTACTTGTCCGGGTAGAAGCATGTCTCCTTACCCCTTGATCGACTATCTCATTGACTTTTTTAAACATTTTTTTTCCTCCCTTAACTTGAAACCCTCCCCAACCCTAAATATACAGCAATCGGGCCCATCTACGAACTTGACCTGTACTTGAACCAACGGATCCCCACAACCAGTTTCAACAAATATCTCAATCCCTTCGAGAGTTATCGTGCTAACAAGACAGACGGACGGACGGACAATTTTACGAAGTAATAGATTTCCCGCCACTTACATTTTGGGATCCCCAAATTATGCTGCCTTTTCAGTTAAAACTTGTAAAAGAAAAGCTAGACGGTGGCGTATCCAAAACTGGGTCTTGTCAGGAACCACGGCCAATCCAGGTCACGAAAAATTACGAAGAGATATGCTCTTTTCTTCTCAAACGCGACACCGTTTTCCTTTTCCAGACCCAAATCTCACATTTCCATTCCATCCCATTCACCGAGTTCACCGCTTTCCTCGTAGTATCTTTTATAGAAGGGAATCTCGGGATCGAAACTATTCAGACTCTGAACTTTGGACAATGGTCATTCCCATTCCATGTGGATCGTTTTCCTCGACAATGGCTTCACCCTCCCCTCCCCGCTCCCTGATTTAGTAACTTTAACAATTCCATTCACAGCGAGAATCTCACGTTAACAAGATCCAAGAACTCTCTGGACAAAAGGAAAATCTTCATATTTACGGAAAGATGGAACCGAAGCAGAATCAGTATGCGAATACTATATTCGCAATCTTACACATCGGGACACGACATATTTACTGTTCGGAAGTGCAATTTAAGTTATATCAATTTTCCGGATGAGTCTAGTAGATTTTCGGTCTGGCTGGGAAGTTAATGCGTTGATGCTTAAATTTGAAAATCCCAGTAAAATTTATTCGTTTCTGGATCCAGGCAAGAGCAAACTGTCTACCAGTACTTGGTAAAAGTTTTTGGAAAAGGAAAAGTGGTGGTCCGGGAGGGCAGTATCCTTGTCCTTTTTGTAATTCGAGCGATGAGGGGCTGGGCCATGTTCTCTTGAGGTGTGAGGAGCTTTCTAATATAAGGGGTACTCTTTTTCAGAATGGGGGGATGAGCTACTTCTAGGTATCCTTAAGTCTACGACTCCTAGGTCTATCGTATGTTTTGGCAATATGGTAGAAAAAGTTATTAGTTTAGTAGAAAGTCGGTAGGATATTAAGTTAAGAATGTGAGGTTGTTTGTTATCTGAGATTGTTTTTTTTTTCTGTATATGGCTTAATAACTTTCAAATACAGATATATATTTCTATAGATACTTGTGAAGTTTAACCAAAAAATGGCTGAGATACGACAGTCTAGTTACCCATCACTTATTCACTTAAACAGGCTTGAAGACCCAACGCAAATGCTTTTCACATAATTGATTTTCATCGAATGAACTTGTTCTTTTGGATTTTCCTTACCTCTATGTGCTATCACACCTCTACGTTAGCAACTACAACGGTAAACGACTGCCGAACATAAGATCTTTTGTGGGTCAAATAATAATAATAATAATTTATTTTTGACCCGCTATAAAAAATCAAAGCGGAGTATCAATAAAAGAAACAAAACAAGCACTTCACAAAACAAGAAGCACTAAAAACTAAAGCAAACGAGACAGGCCACTGTGGGCGGGCAGATTCTTGTAAGTTGACTGGGGTAATTTCCCAGCAAGCTCCGTAAGTTTCGACCCGATATCCGGAAAACTGTAAATAGATATTAGGTTCCGATTTCTGTACCATGGAGGCAGATACAATAGAAAGCGGGAAAACCGGAAATAATAAGAACGAACTGAACTGATGTTTTTTTTATGGAAAATAGGGTAAATACCAGAAAGACATAAAACCGAGTGATCTGTTAAAGCCGAATATAATTTAGCAAGAGATTTTCTATTGTATCTACCTCGATTAGCAACAATTTTAGAATAGCTTAATTGGATTTTCTTCTTGCAATCCGCGACGGCGAGAGTCCGGAAGGATTTTAGTGTTTTACTAACATTAACTCCCAGCCACCGAAAAGACGAAACCGATGGGACAGAAAAAGATCCACAAATTAGAGGAGTCGTGATATTACTGTTAAATGAGAGATATTCACACTTTGAAAGATTAAGAGAAAGTCCAATCGCGTGAAGTTTAGATGCTACTGTTGAAACAGACAAAGAAAGCCCTTTTTTAGTCCTACTGATCAAAAGAATATCATCCGCATAAGCAAGATAAGAAATATTTACTGAATTAAGAATGCAAGTGGATGGAATAGAAGAAAGGACAGATGATATACATAATTTGAAAATAGATGGGGAAAGGACAGCACCTTGCCGGACCCCACGCCGCACTGCAATTTTACTTTCTGAAACCCTCATATCCGTTTTAATCCGCAAAAAAGAATTTGAATGCAAAAGCAATCTTCAGAAGACCATGCAGAGTGAAAGTCATTCAGTATAGTCAAATTCAATATGTACAAATAAGCTGGCTTTTGGATAAAACTTTAAACTCGGAGCAGTACCCTCTGCAAACCACGACTAGTCAAGCAAGATACTCCATCGCTTCGACAATTATGGACCATGCAACTAAATATGGTATCCTACCACTGATTTTTTTTTTTTCATTTCTCTCCGAGTACCGACTCACTACCCATAATCTTTTATTAACTGGCGTTTGATTAGTTTTTTTCAATTTGTCAGAATCTTTTATTGACTCGCGTTTATCAACGCGCTGTAATGTAAACCTGAAAATATATCCGCAATAAACAAAGCTTCCAACTGATTCTTCTCAGTTCTTTCTTCAAACAATTTCACAAGGTGGTCGATTTCCACTACAATAGCTATTTCCGAAAAGCCCCCCCCCCCCCCCGTTCCTTGATTTACTAACTCCAAGAATTTTCAGTCACGGAGGAATTCAAGGTTACGAAATACCCACGAACTTCCCAGACAGGAGCAATAACCAAAAATGAAAGGGGTCACACGGGTGTTGGACCGAATTCCATGGAATTCGCTCCGAGAGGGGCGAAATTCCGCGGCTGTCGGGACTCTGGTCTTTTCCGTCATTTTCCGTTTTTCTATTTGATGTTTCTTTCTGTTTTCTCTTCATTTTATTTTTCATGTCAATATATATTTTACTTGTACATTTTTTGTCCTTGATACATCCGCTTGATCGATTTTTATAATGTGTTACTGCAAGCACTAGTTTCTGTACTTTACAGTTTAGTACTTTATAGTTTAGGCTATAGTTTATACTGCTATTGTTGACCCTCTGTTCTTCGGGCGGGTAGGCATTTGGTTTCCTTTTTATTCTGCGAAGGACAAAGCGATATGGACTTTGTCCGGTATAACGAGTATTATCATTATTACTATTAAAGGACCCCTCTTGCTTGTTCTGCCTTTTATAATATACTTAGCTCCCATATGGAATCGTAAGCTTCTAAAATCCCCACCTTTCTCCATTGTTTCGTTTCGTAACTACGAATTTTTAGCGCTTCTTCGGCCTTGCCGAGTTTTCTCGTCACTCAATGAAAAGTTTGCAGGAATCTTCAACGTCCGCTGACAACTCTCTCACACATAAGGATGTGATATTCTTCTATTTATTACTTTTTTTATTTGCTTAGTTTCCCCACTTAATTTTTTTATTTGCTTAGTTTCCCCATTTTTTAACCAAGGCACGTTAAGTTTTCAAATGTTTTGCGCCCAGCCGCCGCGTCGGAGAGCAGGAAGGCTGGATATAGTCGACAAGCGCTGACAAGAGAATCGCTAGTTTCAGGTGGAAAGTAATGGTATTTTCAAAAACGTTTATTGTGATCCCTTTCATAGGGAAAAGATCATTTCTAGTAAGAGTTGTGCTTTAAATACAGATAACAATTATAAAAAGTGAACTGAAAGACAAAAATGCTCATCAGAAGGGATTTGAACCAATGATCTTCGGCTGTCACGGCCACCGATTTAAGCCTGAATTACCTAACTGCTTGTGATATTGTTTGCAAACCACTACAATCGCCAGATAGAAGCTGGCTATAGGAACAGCGATCCCGGTGAAGACGAATTAGTCTAAGCAGTCTAAATAGATAAGAAATTAGATTTTCTTTTTTACTGCAGTTTGGACCGCGATGTAAACACGTGACAGCGGCTCGCTAACCGCTCGCCTTTATATATACTTCTCATAAAAATATACTGCATTTTATTAACAATTTGGGGGAGTTTGGTCACAGGGCGTTTGGTATCCGGGGCTTTTTGGTACCGGGAGGGAAGGGGGGGGGGATAGCCGGGGTTAAGCCGGAACCCCACTTCCCCATGCAATGGGATGAAGAAGACTTTGACAGATGGCATCGACTTTGGCGTCCGAGACTTCTAAAATTAATTCAAAATCTTCTTCCGGTTTATTTGTCACAGTCAAAGTCCCTGGTATAAAATCCCATCTTTAACAGATAACCTAATATGCCTTTGAACGCAACAAACTCCGAAAACGAAGTTTCAGCGGTTCATGAAATCAGATTTTCCCGAGATGCAACTTCGCAATCCCATTAGCATTTCTAGTTCCTGAAATCAAATTTGCACCAGCACGGAAGAACAAACAGAACCTAATCACAGGTCATTCATCCTAAGGACGGCAACAAGTTGAATTAAAATTAAATTCAGAATGATTAAAAGTGGAGTTCTACAAACAGAATCTTTGCATTCTGAAACAGTCTTACCGAGGAGGCGGTTAATGCAGAATCGACTAAAGTTTAACTGAAAAGCAAACTTATTTTTGGATCATTTAACTGAACAAACTGCATTATTTGGATCCTGTTAAGTTTTTATTTTTAGTTTTCACTATTTGCTCTAGTGTGACGTTCAGAATATATGCGACCGTCCGCACAACGCAGAATTCTACTGTGACGCGGGAAATCTGAATCTCTATACAAACGCGGCTTCCAATGATCATCTTGCGGAAGGTGGCTCACTGCGTGAACACTTATTTTTCTTAAATCGTTTTTGTCAAGCATACAACATAGGTACAAGCGCATGGAGGTACCACAAATCCGACAGGGAAATTCAACTATATAAAAATCGGTTACTCGTGAATAGCGGAGCAACGAAGTAACGCATTGCCATCCGGTCTTCAAGCCTCTGTAAGTGAATAAGTGATGGGTAGGTAGATTGTCCTGTCTCAGCCTTTTTCCGTTAAAGCGGACCACAAAAAAATAAAACACACACACACAATGATAACCATTCCTACTGCCACTATGAATGTTCAAAACCACAAAAAATACCTTCAAACAATGAGCAAATTAAAAAAAAAGTTTCCTAGGTTTGAAATAATTCGGTCTGGACTAAATCTTAGCGGATTATCCGGGACAGCCGTTATGGCATGTAGGGAGCCAAGGAATCAAAATAATAATTTCCATCTAATGCTACTATTCCAAATACAAACAAATTAAACAAGAGCTGTAAGCTCATATGGCACTTGCATGGGTCAAGATGATTTGATTGATCAAAAGTAAGTTTCGACTTTGCGGTTGAGATGCGCGCTATAAGGGAGCTGGAACTTCATTTGTAAGCACAACCCTTAAGGCAAAACTGCTAATGGGATAATGGGCATCACGAAAATGCATATATTGCTTAAAAGTATTTTTTTTTACTTTGCGGTCAAGATTGGTACGTAGCAATTTCTAAGCAAATGTTGTCGAGTCTCCAATATTCCAGCGAATTTTCATCGTCCTAGCACATCTGGAAGTACCTTAACGCGCGATCACCGGAATCCCAGCCCCCCCCCCCCCCCCTCCTCCGCCAACTCCACCCACAATAACCGGAGCCAATCCGGTTCTGTAAATGATTAATCCAGAGCATCTGTTTGTCAGTCCCACGAAGTTCGATCCAGATCACACCAGTCTAAGCGGGTCAAGTGTTTTCCGCCCTCCCCCCAATTATTGCCGGATTCGGTCCGGAAATGAAAAACGTCACAAGAGAAAAATGTCCTCTGTTTAATTATTAAATTTCACTCGAATCCGATCACCCGTTCCAAAGTTACGCATGACTCAATATTCCGGATTCCCCTCCCTCAACTCCCCCCCCCCAAGATTATCATATCGAGGATTTTTTTTTATTCCAAGTCAGTTTGACCGGGTCCCTGATATGCCTTCCAAGTTTCGTCGTGAAAATCCCCCAAAAAACGGAATTCCGGGAAACCCCCTCCCCCCCTCCCTCAAGTTTCCGGATCCAGTCAAATTATGTAAAAGATTTACATGGACCAGATGTTTGTTCTTCCCAGCAAGTATCACTCCGATACCATCATTCTAACCGTTTCCCGAGATTTCCGGTCCCCCCCCCCCAGCTCCCCCGCGGTGCACGTAGCCAATCCGATTCAGCAAATGACTTACCTAGAGCATCTGTTTGTTCTTCCCACAAAGTTCCATCCCGATCCCTCCATTCTAAACGGGTCACGTATTTTCCGCCCCCCCCCCAATAGTTGCCGGATCCGGTCCGGATCTGAAAAAAATCATCGGAGAAATGTCCTCTGTTCAGTTCTTAAATTTCACTCGAATCCGATCACCCATTCCAAAATTACGCATGACTGAAAATTTCGGATTCCCCTCCCTCCACTCCCCCCACCATTATCTGATCGAAAAAAAAAATATTTTGAAGTCAGTTTGATTGGGTCCCTGATATGCCTGCCAAGTTTCATCGTGAAAATCCCCAAAACCACCATCACCGGAATTCCGGGACCCCCCCCCCCCCCATAAGTGTCCGGATCCAGTACAATGGTCTAAAGGACTTATCTAGAGCAGATGCTTGTTCTTCCCAGCAAGTTTCACTCCGATCCCTCCATTCTAACCGTTTCTTGAAATTTCCGGTCTCCCCCCCCCCCCCTGGCTCCCGAATCCGGTCAAGACTTTAAACGGGACATTACAAATATATATTCTATTCAGTTATGAAGTTTCATTACAATCCGATCATCCGTTCGAAAGTTACACACTTCTCAATTTCCCGGATTCCCCTCCCTCCACTCCCCCCACCATTATCTGATCGACAAAATTTTTATTTTGAAGTCAGTTTGATTGGGTTCCTGATATGCCTGCCAAGTTTCATCGTGAAAATCCCCAAAACCACCATCACCGGAATTCCGGGACCGCCCCCCCCCCCCCATAAGTGTCCGGATCCAGTACAATGGTCTAAAGGACTTATCTAGAGCAGATGCTTGTTCTTCCCAGCAAGTTTCACTCCGATCCCTCCATTCTAACCGTTTTTCGAAATTTCCGGTCCCCCCCCCAACTCCCCCCTGGCTACCGAATCCGGTCAAGACTTTAAACGGGACATTACAGATATATATTCTATTCAGTTATGAAGTTTCATTACAATCCGATCATCCGTTCGAAAGTTTCACACTTCTCAATTTCCCGGATTCCCCTGCAGATTCCCCTCCCTCCACTCCCCCCACCATTATCTGATCGACAAAATTTTTATTTTGAAGTCAGTTTGATTGGGTCCCTGATATGCCTGCCAAGTTTCATCGTGAAAATCCCCAAAACCACCATCACCGGAATTCCGGGACCCCCCCCCCCCCCCATAAGTGTCCGGATCCAGTACAATGGTCTAAAGGACTTATCTAGAGCAGATGCTTGTTCTTCCCAGCAAGTTTCACTCCGATCCCTCCATTCTAACCGTTTCTCGAAATTTCCGGTCTCCCCCCCCCCCCAACTCCCCCCTGGCCACCGAATCCGGTCAAGACTTTAAACGGGACATTACAGATATATATTCTATTCAGTTGTGAAGTTTCATTACAATCCGATCATCCGTTCGAAAGTTACACACTTCTCAATTTCCCGGATTCCCCTGCCCTCCACCCCGCCCCCCCCCCCCCCCCCCAAATGGTCAGATCAGAAAACTGATTATTTATAAGTTTGTTTGGTCGGGTCTCTGATATGCCTGCCAAGTTTGATGGTACTAGCACAACTGGAAGTACCCTAACTCGAAAAAGTGTGACAAAATGCCCTAAATTTTCAAGTTTCCAGCGCCCCCACTTCCCCGCATATGGTCGGATCGGGAAACTGATTATTTCCAGGTTAGTTTGGTCGGGTCCCTGCTATTCCTGCCAAGTTTCATTGTCCTAGCTCATCTGGAAGTACCCTCACTCGAAAAAGTGTGACAAAATACCCTAAATTTTCAAGTTTCCAGCGCCCCAACTCCCCCGCATATGGTCGGATCGGGAAACTTATTATTTCCAGGTTACTTTGGTCAGGTGCCTGATATTCCTGCCAAGTTTCATTGTCCTAGCTCATCTGGAAGTACCCTAACTCGAAAAAGTGTGACAAAATGCCCTAAATTTTCAAGTTTCGAGCGCCCCCACTCCCCGCATATGGTCGGATCGGGAAACTGATTATTTCCAGGTTCGTTTGGTCGGGTCCCTGATATTCCTGCCAAGTTCCATTGTCCTAGCTCATCTAGAAGTACCCTAACTCGGAAAAAAGTGACAAAATGCCCTAAATTTTCAAGTTTCCAGCGCCCCGCACTCCCCCGCATATGGTCGGATCGGGAAACTGATTATTTCCAGGTTAGTTTGGTCGGGTCCCTGATATGCCTGCCAAGTTTCATTGTCCTAGCACATCTGGAAGTACCCTAACTCGGATATGTGGGACAAAAAACTCGGACCGACCGACAGACCGACAGACGGAATTGTGATCGGTATATGGCACTTGAGCCAGAGGCTACAAGTGCCATAAAAACCAAGACGAGTGTGGTACTCCTGAAGGCATAATAAAAATAATCAATTAAGTCTTGTAATTCTTTGCTAAACAAACGTTGAAAATTTCGTCATCTGGAAAAGAAGACGTTCTGCGTGGGTATTTTCTTGAGCCAAAACAGCAACCCGGCAATCAAGTCCAAATCTAAATAAACTAGTCCTTCCGGTCAGTAAGAGAAGGTAAACAGAATGTTTAGATTAGGTCTCTAAACTTTAATAAAAAAGTAAACAAGTCCAAAGGAATCAGAAGCAGCCTTGACAGGCCTTACGGGCGGTGGTCTCCGATTTTCTTCCCTCAGGCGAGAAGTGTAATTGGCGGTTGGGGGCAAGCCATTTTTCGAACCCCCTTCCTGTCACTTTCCCCACATTACTTTAGGGACCCAAGTCGGTTTTTAGATTATCTAACAGGGTCACGCCACCAACCTCAGCCCGAACCAAATGGTAGGCACCACCAAGACTCGAACTTGCGTCCTAAAGGGATCGGGAATATTTCGAGTCCGGTGTGCTAACCATTCGGCTACATTAACAGGTGTTAGTAATACTTAATATAAGAATCGATTAGTAGCTTCAAGTGTATTATAACGGATGTTTAACCCCCCGCTCACGTTAATTTCGAATTTCTTCAAATTCCTTCTATTAAAACTTCTGTAATCTGCAGAAAGTCTATTTGAGAAAAGTACCTTGGAGAGTACAGTACAGGCCCAAATCTTTTATATTATTATTTCCATCTTATTCAACTGAATATTGATATTTCAACTTATATTTAAACTACTATGGAATTTGACATCTTAAGAAGCACCAACATATGATCTACCAACTTTAGTTCAATTTTTAGTACAATCACTAAACTTAAAGGAGTGGAATCAAACCATTTTCACTGTTGTAACCACTGGAGGACTGAATCATGAACTTATCAGAACGCGCAGACATCTACTGGCGAAGTGGCGAGAATTAAAGATTCAGAAATTGGGAATTCTCTTCTTTCTCTTCCCTTATTTTCTTTTTTCTATGTCTTTCCCTCATTCTCTTTCAAACGAAACCCTACATCGAAGATTTTACGACGAGGGTCGCATGACCTTCACATCGCAACAGTTGCTCGAAAACTACACGTCATAGAGAGATTGCACCCTACCCGACGAAAACGGGTGTTGCTACACCATCATCACCGAAGCATAAGAAAAAAAATTAACATTAGGAGGTATAGGACTTCCGACTTAGAGACTAAATTTCTGGCCTTTGGTAACCATTCTGAGCCAGCGAGTTGCTGGAAACTTTAATTTGGCTTCTTCTTGTTCGTATAATAAAACTTTTGCAAGAGTTTTTTTTTATAATGAGAGTTTGAAGGCTTCAAAGTTTGTAAACAAAGACGGAGTCTCGCGTCTTATTGGTCGATTACGACGCGTTTCTTGGAATCCAACCAATTACAAAGCTGTAATTATACAATTAAGAAAGAGCCAGCGCACTGTTTCCAACAATTTGCAGGCTCAGAATAGTTATCAGACAAGGACAAATCACTCTCAATTTCGGAAGTCCTACACCTCGCAACGTTAAATTACTCTTTTTCTACCCTTGTCCGCTTTCGTCGGGTAGGCTTCAATCTCTCTATTGGAGATCCAGAGAGGGTTGCAACTGGTAGTGGTTTATCACCAAACTTGGCGACTTATTTCTGTTTGTACCACCCAATTACTCGCTCTTGGTGATTTTTACACGCAAAATGGCAAAAACTCGACAGATTAAAACAAAACAAAAATCACCAAATTTCCCAAAAATTTTAAGTGATTTATTTTGTCAGGCATGGCAACTCTGTGTAGCACGTGACCAACGGCATGCACGCTCTTCTCTCAACAATTCAACTTACCTGAATGGGCTTCAAATTCGACAACTGGGGCTTCAACGCCTGTCCAATCCATCGATAAAGTTCGATCATTAAATGCTTGCCCTCCTCTCGGACGTTCTTATCACGATCTTCGAGAATTCCAGGAACGATCTTGAGAAGTGGCTTGACGCTGATTACTTTCAATCCGAATTCGCTAGAAGAAGAAGAGGATTGTTGAAATAAACTTAAAGGGATACAACTGAAGGACAACAAAATGTTTGCCCGCTTAAAGAAGACAAGAGCTGAAAGCTAATATGGCACTTGATGTCATGATGATTATTGATGGTATGGCACCGTCTCTCAAAAAGTACATGATAACCAACAAGAATATTTTCACTCACTAATTTTCTCTGTTCTGTTCTCAGCTGTTTTTTTCGTAATATATGTAAGCTTCCTTTTCCGAATACTGTAGGCTAGTCATAAAATTGTCGTTATTTGTGTGTGTATTCGTTTATTTTTGTTCAGTTAGTAATTATTATTAATAGCAAAAAAGGCACAAGCCTCTACAAAATTCTACGAATCTTAACAACACAATACTTGTCGTTCCAGCATGTTCATCCAGTGCATTTTTGAAAGCGTCGACTGATGTGCTGGTAACGACGTGGGACGGAAGTTGGTTCCAAGCCTCCAAGATTAGGCTAGGTATGTTATTTTCTGTTTATAAAAAATCATATTATTCACCAAGTGCCATCTGTTTATACCACTGGCATTGTCTGACATTTTCTTTAACTCTAGTGCTATTTCCGATTTCCGGGACCTCCCCTAGCTCCCCCCACTCCGGTCCGGGCCTGTAAATCAACATCTATGAGAAATGATCTTGCCAGTTTCCTTACAACATGCACTTTAACCTATAGATGAAAAACCTGGGACGTTATCCAGGTCAAAGAAACTCTCCAACTAGTAAGTCTTACAATGTCTTCCGCTGAACCCAGCCAGCACTGGGTCAGTACGAGGCCACAGTAAAAGACTCCTAACACCCAAGCCTCGACAAGAATACAACATTTTTCTGCAAGAGCTCCGGAATACCAAAAAACAGTAGTCTGCAAAACGGTAGAATTTTTTAAATATCCGTTGATGAGAAGTGGGCTGACATCGAGTGGAAGCTGAAATGAAATGGGACACACTGGAATCAAGTCAGAACGCTCTAAGTTTAAACAATACCTATCTACCAACCTGAGTTAACCACGAAGCGAAGTCTACGGGATAAATCCTTATTCAGTCAATGAATCAAATTTAATTCCAAATAGCTTAAAGCTAGAGGAGGTCAATAAAATATTTACGAAATAACATAAAATGATTTTTTTTTCCTATGAAAGTGTTATGTTTTCTTTGGTTTTGCTTTTCTTTTCGTTTTTATACTCTGTCCTTCAGTCAACCACGGAGCGAAGTCTACGGGATAAATCCTTACTATATTATTAGACACGCGCGGCTCTCTTAGGAATGGCAAGTGATCTGCTGGTAGATTATGTTTGCATTCTGTTCCAAGCCATCATAGAAACCGGAATTATGCCTGGCAACTTTTCTGAAGGAAAGCTTTACCCAATTCTGAAAAAAGGGGAATCGAGCTTGTCACGTTTCCCGAAATTTACTGAAAGTGTTATGTGTCCCCTTGTCAATTCGGGTTCCAAAAGGGACTGGGATGCTCCCACGCCCTCAGTGCTGTTTGTTCCATTCTGTTAGATGCCTGGTAAGGAGTCTTTAGTTCTTGAAAGCCACGACGCTAGTAGGGCTTTCGAATCGCTTGTCCATGAGTATATTCTTTATACTGCTTGTCAGCGAGGAGTATACCCATCTATAATCCGTGCTTACCGGGACATTCAAATCCCTGGTTTTCCGGATGCTCATGTTGTTGTGCCTGTTAAGAAAGGAGTAAGACAGGGATCGGTAGTTTCACCGCAACAATTCAACAATGCTGTAATAGAACCTCAAAGTAATGTAAAGCCGGCTTGTATTATTCGTGGAATTGACGTTAGTCTTGTATGTTACGCGGATAACATTCTAAACCCTAGTCGCACTAGTCGTCTTGAAGAAGATTTTGATACGTTAAGTGATGAGTACAGCAGCGTAGGAATGAAATTTAACCCTGAAAAATCACACGTTGTTATATTTAATTGGAGAACTAGCCCTGATATAACTGTTCGGCTGGGAAGTTCGAACGTCAGACCAGCAGATTCGCTGATTTATCTTGGTCTACTGATCGGGAGGTCGATCAGGGAGACCAGAGCACTGTTGATCAAACATATTCGCAAAAAGATTGCTGCAGCTTATGGTTCCATTGTGGCGAATAAGTTGCGTTTCAACCGTCTTATTCTCGCCACGATTTTTAACTCAGTGGCCCTGCCTCGCATTTTATACATCGCACCTTTCTGGCGAATGTTAACTAACACTGATAAAAACAAATTCGCTCTATTTATTTTCGTTTCTGTAAATTCCTGCTCCGCCTCCCTCCTTGGACCCGAAATAGTAAAATCGTCACTGCTTACAACATCACTGTACCACTTACAGCAGTTGGACAACTTACACAGAATTACAACATAAAGCATCAATGGGAGAGCATTCTTCTACAATAGTTTTATAGATAGTATAATGTTGTCTTAGTCTCTACGTTATGTCTGGTTTCCTCTTCTTATAGTTTTTCCTTGTTATAGTGTTTCCTTCTTCTTTTCTTTCTTTATTCATACTCCGTCTATGCCATGTGCTTTTTGATGGGTGAAAAATAAAAATTAATTATTATTATTATTCAGTAAATCAATCAAATTTAATTCCAAATAGCTTAAACCTAGAGGAGGTCAATAAAATATTTACAGAATACATAAAAAGATTTTTTTTTCCCTATGAAAGTGTTATGTTTTTCTTTGGTTTTGCTTTTATTTTCGTTCTTGTACTCCGTACTTTTTCTTTTTGAAATGACGGGTGATAAATAATATAAATAACAAAAATCAACAAATAAAACTTTACAGGCTATGACCTGAAATAAATGCCGGAATGAAACTGTGCAAAAATTGGGTTGACGAATTGGCAGGACACGGTAAGAACTGATTGCCGTGTTCCTCTCGGACCGACGCACGGACGACGGGAGGGGAGGGGGTATCAGACGGCTCATCTGGGAAGAACACACAACCTTTGCTCCGAAATTTTTTGAATTCTACTCGAAGCTGCAATTTCTGGTAACTTACGGTAATCCGTCGTACTGCATGAATTGGTCTACTGTCAGCTTAGGCTGAAGAGCTCACGATGAAAAAAACTGAGAATCATAAGAGGTGGAAAACGGAAGGAGTACTCATACAGCTACTTTGAGGAAACTGTTATATTTTTAAAGCATGTAGAGTTCTGGGCAAATCCTTTTGTCTAATACCTTCATCATGTCTTGGTGTACATTGGGGAGGGTGCGTTCCTGGCGGCTGGCGGCCCACATCCTTAAAGCACAACTCTTACTAGAAATGATCTTTTCCCTATAAAATGGATCAGAAAAAACGTTGAAAACACCATTACTTTCCACCTGAAACTAGCGATTATCTTGTTAGCGCTTGTCGAATATATCCAGCCTTCTTGCTCTCCGACGCGGCGGCTGGGCGCAAAAGATTTGAAAACTGAACATACCTCCGGCAAACTTTTCGTTGGGTGACGGGAAAACTCGGCAAGGCCGAAAAAGCGCTAAAAATTCGTAGTTACGACACGAAACAATGGAGAAAGATGGGGATTTTAGAAGCTTATAATTCGACATGGGAGCTAAGTATATTATAAAAGGCAGAATAAGCAAGAGGGGTCCTTTAACTCTATCTATAGATCACGTCTAAAAACGTCAGAACAAGCATTCTCAACAAAGGAAGTGTCAGCGTTTTCGAAGCTAGGGGAATCTCATTAGAAGGACACGTCGTCCTTTCTTCCAGAAAAGAACCAGGAAAATGGAGGCAACTTGATCCAATACTGAAAAAAACTTAAGCACGTCTTAGAGAAGAATGGACGCAATAATTCCTTTTTCCATGAAGTGATGTCCTCGAAACATATCGTCCAATTTTAAGGGCGATTCTGGCGATCTCTTGGATTCGCTTTCCAAAAAGCAAAGCAAGAATCCGCCGAGCGCAAGAACAAGCAAAAAGTCGTTGCGCCTCAGTTGCACCTTTACAACTTCTGGCTGACTTGCCAAAACCACTTTCCACTCGCGAAGTGGATTCGCTTTCCAAGTGCTGGCGGAAACTAGCGGAGCGCGAGAACAGCTCTGGAAAGCGAAGCGACTTTTAGCCGAAGTCGCAATAACAGCCGGCGCATAAGCTCGCGGAACTTTCCAGACCGCCAGAATCGCCCTTTAGTGGCCCCTGATTCACACTGACGAGATTTCGCTCAAAGTTCTGCGTCATACGACACATGACACAAGTCCTGCGACAAGCAACGAGCAACAAGCGACAAGCATGACCATTACACTTTGATAACAGTGTCGGATACGTTAAAAAGTTTCAACAGGTTCGAAAAAACGCATGTGATTTTTTTGCGGGACAGAAAAGAAAAAACAAAGATAGTTGATATGGGTTCTTTTTCTAGCTTAGCTACTTTGTTTTTTAACGAAATATTATCATCCTAAGATGTGACTGAACGAAAAACATCTCCTGAATGTATTACTCAGGAAAATTCTCCAACTAGTAAGTCTTCCAATGTCTTCCGCTGAACCCAGCCATTAAAACGCTGGGCCAGCACGAGGCCACAATAAAAGACTCCTAAACCAAGCCTCGACAAGAATGCAAAAGCAGTATTTTTCTGCAAGAGTTCTGGAACGCCCTCTACGAAAAAAAAGTTGTCTGCAAAACGGTAGTCTTTTAAAAAAAAATCCGTTGATGAGAAGTGGGCTGACACCGAGTGGAAGCTGAAATGAAATGGGATGCACTGGAGTCAGTCAGAACGCTCTAAGTTGAGCAATGCCTATTTATCAACCTGAGTCAACCACGGAGCAAAGTCTACGGGATAAACACTCTGAGCAACGCTCTGAACAACATGACATATTGGATGACAGATGACATTTGGACCATTTTCTCCGTAGATGCCCGAAGCTTTCTGATTTAAGAAATATCTAGATGGTGTAATTATGTCACTTCCCGAAACTCAAGTAATATCAACCCTACCGGTATTACTCGAGTGGGCGTATATATAGATAAATGTTTAGAATTAAGAAGGGTCTGATTGTTTAAGTTATATATAATTTTTCTTTTTGCATATGGCCTTTGGCTTTTGAAATACACTGGTCTATCTACAGGGTTTGACTAGAATAAGTGGGTGGTCTTCAGAGGGGTAATCTCCCGAATGTCTTCAGAGGTCATCTCTCCAAGAGTTTTTGTGTACTTAGCAAAAGCAACTCGACGAAACATCTCGTTCCATTTGGCGTCTGCGCGGTGGTGTAAGCATTCATGCGGTTCTGTCGTAGGGAGGGAATTCAAAGAAAAAATAGTGTCGCCTACAAGGCAGCAGTAAGAACCAGGAGTAACGCAAACAATTGCATTGCGTCTTCAAAAACACAGAACACGACTTGCGGAGCTCAATGTGAGAAAGAGCAAAATAACAATAGGGAGTAGCGCCGAGACTTGAGAACAGTGACACACACTAGAATAGCGGCGACACTAGCGCCACTAGTGATAGAGAACGTCCCTTCTGAAATGCATTATGTAGTGCATCAACGCTCGCTCCGATAACTGCATATTCTGAACACGGCAAAACAATGATACAACCTCTCCTGTTTCTTCGATGTGTGCAGACCGCATCTTACCTTTACTGGAAATTTCTAAACTCGCAAGATTGTCTCGCCTTAATGCTGCAAGCTTGGTGGACGGCGCTGTGAGTATGGCCCATTTGCGCAGCATGGAAAGCATAGGTCTTGGCGCTACTCCCTAGTCTTATTTTGCTCTGGTGTGAAAGCAGCAACAGAGCTAACGGACGGCATATCTCCTTAGCTTATGAAGAAAGCTCAAAGCTTCTCAGAGGACGCGTGTTCAAATGCAGCAACGCACCAACTGCAGCGCAATATTGATCCTGATAAGATTAACACCTGATAAGTAACCAATAAGATAAGACCTTGTAGCTCATCGCCAGAGACGCTGTGTAAAAACACACATTACTTGACTACCTTGTAAAAGCATGAAGACGAAGTTCTAATTTTCTTCTTGTTCTTCATCGAGACTTGACAACAAGGCTCCGACTAATTAGACTTTTTTTTTTACCCGAATGCTACAAGTACAAACTTAGACACTGGAGAAACACAACAGTCTGTCCAAGTGGCAACAAAAACAAGATCAAAGGTTTCGATGGGATCCCACAAATTTTAACATTTATTGATCTATTTAATCCAGACAATCGGGGCTTTTAGAGATCTGGTCTTCGTAAGACTCCTTAAACATTTTAATATGTACCACTAATCAGCCGTCTGAAAATACACATAAATGAAGCCGTAGTGGTGTTTTCTTGAAAAATTACGGCCAAACGGATCAACTTCAGACCAAAATGTCAACTTTTAGCAAATTTCCTTGTTTTGGCCGGATCCCCGGCGAACTATTTTTCCGGAGAGAAAATACGGATTCAGGATGTCTCTTTATCCCTACACTGGACCTCTAATCAACTTTAGGTAGAACTTTTACTTTCACCAAGTTTTCCAGTCTTGGACAGATTCCGGGCGAACTGTATGTCCGGAGAGAAAATACTTTGTATATACGGATTCAACATGTCTCCTTACCCACGTATCGGACATCTAATCAACCTCAAGTAAAACCTTTATTTTAACAAATTTCTGGTTTTGGCCGGATTCCGAGCGAACTGCATGACCGGGGAGAATAATTTGCGTATACAGATTCAGCATATTTTCTTGCCCATGCATCAAACCTGTAATCAGCTTCAAGTAGGACTTTTACTTTTAACAGATTTTATGGTTTTGGCCGGATTCCGGATAAGCTATTTGCCCGGTGAGAAAGTAATTATCATATATGGATCCAGGATGTTTCTTTATCCCTACACTGGACCTCTAATCAACTTTAGGTAGAGCTTTTACTTTCAACTAGTTTTCCAGTTTTGGACAGATTCCGGGCGAACTGCATGTCCAGAAAGAAAATACTGTGTGTATACGGATTCAGTATGTCTCCTTACCCATACATCGGAAATCTAATCAACGTCAAGTAAAACATTTATTTTTAACAAATTTCCGGTTTTCGCCGGATTCCGAGCAAACTGTATGTCCGGGCAGAAAATAAATTTGCGCATACGGATTCAGCATATTTTCTTGCCCATGCATCAAACCTGTAATCAGATTCAGGTAAGACATTTACTTTTAACAGATATTCCGGTTTTGGCCGGATTCCGGACAAGCTATTTGTTTGGTGAGAAAGTAATTATCATATACGGATTCAGCATATCTACTTACTATGTACTTGACTATCTCATTAGCTTTCAAAAATCTTTTGTTGGCCCCTTAATTTGAACCTCCACCCACAAATAAAGAGCTACGGAGCCCATCCACGAACCCCTGTCCTTTGACCCAATTCACAGTTCACACCAAGTCTGAAAAAAATATCTAATTCCTTTCGAGAGTTTTCGTACTTACAGATGGATGGACAGACGGACAACTTTTACGAAGTCATGGGTATCCCTCCACTTACGTTTTGGGATCTCAAAAAGGAACATTAACATCCCAATACAGTACGAAAAACAAAAGAATGCCGGGGACGGATCGTAACGGAGTGCAGAACTCCTCCTCGGGCTCGAACGTGATGCCGGCTCCGAAAGAAGGTTTCGCTTGAGTGATTTCTGCACGATTTTCTATTTTTGTCGCTTTCTATTTGCAGGGATCCAATCCCAGAAGTATACGGCAATGTCAGCCGGAAAGCTTCTGCTTTGACAGGAATAGATTGGGACTGATCATTCAAGCATATAGATGAACGGTGGCGGAATCCCAGCGGAATGTGGCGGTGGCGGCTCTAAGCCGGGACGGCACCTCGCCCAACCCGGATCAGGTCATCTAAACCAGGACAGGAGAACAGGTGGCTCTAGACAAGATGGGAACAAGAGTGGACTCCCGGCCCCGATCAGGTCCGGAGATGGCGTGACCGGACGGAGGTACATCTAAACCGGGGCAGGAGGACAGGTGGCTCAAGGAAAGACGGGACCAGAACCCAATTCATTTATTTATTTCTTCATTTATTTCTTTTAAAAGTGAGGAGTACAAAATATAATATAGAAAACAAAACTAAGCCTAAATCAACTGATCCATTCAATAACATATAAAAACTATAAAAAAAAATGCACATAGTTTCGACAACTAAATTACAACTGTTTACGTACTACATCATTCACTTGTTAAAAAATGGTACATGTTGTGGGTTTGGAGGACTTCCGATGCTTTATTATAAAGTGTGTCAGCTTTTTCTTTGAAATTAAAACAGGGTCTTTCACTTTAAAATCAGAAACTAACTGAGAATTACTGAAAGAAATGGGGAACCCAAGGAGAAATTTGGAAAATCAGAAATATGATATTTTAATAGCCGATATGTCGCAAATTCGAAAACTTTCTACGACTAATGCAGCAAAAACAACATGAGGTAAAGCAACGGCGGTGAACAATGACCTGATGATATCTTTTCTGCGAGGATATGCCCGGATCAAGTTGGTGAAGGGATATATATATGTCTTTTAGCCGACTGTTAGCCAACACAAGCGTATTTCAAACAGGATATTTTTGTTCGGTAACTAGTATTGTTTGATCTTTTGATTGGGGCTGGTACGCCACTAAGCAATAACAGGACCTCAAAATCAGGTACAAGGGCCAGAGATATGGATCCAGCGTTGCCACTTGTCTCCTACGGAACCACCGACATTTGGCCGCAGAAAAATGTGACGCTCTGGCGTCTATTATGTTTGATCCGTAGACTCACAGGCTTCGATTAACTCGGAAAAAGAACGAAAAATCGAAATGCGTCATGTGATCAAAAATGAAAGTCAATAGGGTTCGAAAAATAAATTCCAGTTCATTCTTAAAGATGTAGCATAAACATAATGTTTACCTGCCCAGAACAATCGCAAGCCTTCTGTTTTTTATTGTTTCCTTTTACTGAATGGCTATTGTTCGGTCATGAGAAAAAAAACGCATAGAAAACATTCCATCATTCCATCACAGGCTATTTGGATAATTTCACTACATAAAATCGTGAAATTCGGTTGTTTATTTATCTTATAATCTTAGACGTATTTTTGTGTCTTGCTTTTTTAACCCAAAATTTTTTAGAGAATCTACTGTAGCAATTTAGTGAAATTATTATTACGTTGCTTTGTAACTTGCAGTTGCCGATAATAACTCTTTAGTTTGTCTTGCAGTTGCCATAACTTGGCTTTGCTTGCTAGGGTAAAGACGCGCAGCGACTACGAAATCCACCGCTTAACTCTACGAAGTTAATTCAAATTTTGTAAAAGCTGTTGGAAACAGGATCCACAGTAAAGAGAAGTTGACGGAAGAGAAAATTCGTAAAAAATCCATTGGTTCTTTTATTTGTCTGCAGGATAGAGACAAATTTGATTTCATAACCAATTTAATTTCACTAAGTAATTCTGGAGCGACGGATTTTGTTTGTTGAGGCCAAGTTGGGGGCTGATTCTCCAATCGTAATTTCTTAGATTAATTAAAATTTCGTAAGTATCTTCCAATCATCTAATTGGCTAGTAGTCTTTCCTGTGATTCTGAACATAGATTTAGGCTGTAGGGATGATAGTCACAATGTTTGAGACAAAACTAGCATTTTATATACCTGCTTTAAAGGGCACCTGAATGAAGAGTACCAAGTATCATCCCTATCTGTATGACTTCCGTTAACATTGCCAGCAGAAAACCCAATCCAGATACGAAATAGTGTTTCCAAGCTATGATTTTTGCTCCATTTTGCATCTGTCCTTATTTCAGTACCGCACAATTTTAGAAATGAACAAATGTCTCCAATCCACCTTTCTTCTGGAATATTTTTTAACCAGTTAAGCCCAAACGTATATCTAGAAGAAATTCCAAGACGATCCGGCCAGCGCTGTACAAGATTTGAATGAATTGCGCTTTGTGTCATGGAGTCTGCATGTGCAAACCTCCAGAAAGGAACATCCCTATTTTGAAAACGTCACGCTCAGGAGAAGAATGCTCTCCGTGGCCATGTCTGTAAATGCATTTTCCCTGGTGTGTTCAAGTATGGCTTCATTGTTCAGGTGTCCTTTAAAAGGCGAACGCAAAAAAAAAAATTGCCGAAATTAGTTGCCTGGAAACTGATAAAAATCGTAGGATCGCAGAATTCTGTCATTACTGGCATCATTATGGGCAAACCAGCAAACTAATAATAAAACCAGCATTACACTACATAATACAATTTTTTTCACCATAAGAAGGCGCGGTCCTCGTGTCTAACTCGGTTAATGTGAGAATTTAGCCGCCGGCAACACATTAGGCGAAGATAGCGGACGATGGAAAAAAGTTCGAGGAAATGCTACCTGTGCCCACTTGGGAAACAAGAACGAAACACTTCACCATGTCCGTTAGAACAATGAAGATGGAGTGGAACAAGTATTGCCACAAGTTTGCCGGGTCAACCAAGGCATGGTGTAGGTATATGAAAGAGTCGTGAAGCAAATTATGACAGGGATAAATCAGTCGGCAATGCGACGATGAACTGCATCGCTTAAAGGACCTCTCTTACCTATAATACTAACGCAACCTACTTCCACAATCACTGCATATATTTTTAAACCTGGAGACCCCAATTTCGTACGGTACATTCTGTCCCCTCTAAAAAAAAACACGCTGATTTTCTCACTCGCAGTGTTTTGCTACCTTCGATGTGTGGACGGTTGTCTGCGAGAAGTTTTTCCATCAGAAAAAACGGTTATGTAAATTGTTTCCCTGTTTTCGCTATAAGTCAACGGGTCTCGGAAAAGGCTTTAAACAGCCAAAACCGTGGGTTATTTGTTGAAAGAACAGCCTAGTTTTAAAGTATTCAAATATTTTAAAACACTGTAAGTTGAAGAGTAAATAGCGCGAGGGGTCCTTTAAGCATGCATCGTAGAGGATGATCAAGCGAGGAGTATGACTGGTTAGATCGCAGGAAAAGATTTAAGGAACGAATTAACCACGCGGGAAAACAAGACCAAAGGTTTCGATGGGATCCCAAAAATTTAAGATCTGATCCAGGCAATTGGGTCTTGTAGATAGATATCCGCAGACTACTTGTCCAATTTACTATTTATTAAAATATTAAAACATCTAAACTTTCTGTCTTAGGCGAAGGCCAGGCGAAAAATGAAGGCTCAAAAGTGAATTCGGCATATCTCCTTACTCCTATATGGAACCTTAATCAACTTCAGATAAAATTTTCCGGTTTCAGCCGGTTCTTGGCGAGCTATGTCCGGGTACAAAATGATTGTTCATTGCACAGCATGTCTTCTTAACCCTAAATCGAACTTCTAATCAACTTGTGATAAAACTTTTACTTTTAATAAATTTTCCGATTTTAGCCGGATTCCGGCCAACTATTTGTCAAGCGAGAAAATGATTTTCATGTATGGATTCATCCTGTCTCTTTGTCACCAAAACGAACCTCTAATCAACTTCAGATAAAAACTTTTACTTTTAACAAATTTTCAGGTTTCAGCCGGATGCCGGGCAAACTCTATGTCCCGGTAGAAAATGATTCGTACATACGGGTTCAGCATGTCTTCTTACCTCTTAATCGAACATCTAATCGACTTCAGATAAAACTTTTACTTTAAATCATTTTCCAGTTTGGCCGGATTCCGGGCGAACTACCTGTCCGGCAAGAAAATGATTTCATATACGTATTGAGCATGTCTCCTTTTCTAAACTGAACATCTAATAAACTTCAAATAAAACTTTTACTTCAAAAAATTCCGGTTTGGCCGGATTCCGGGCGGACTACTTGTCCGGCTAGAAAAAGATTTTGATATACGAGTTCAGCATGTCTCCTTACCCCTAAATCCAATATCTCATTAGCTGTCAACAAATATTTTGTTCACCCATAAATTTGAACCCACTCCCCCACCCCTAATGTAGGGTTGCACAGCCCATTTACGAACTCGACTTGTCACTTGACCCGAAGAATCCTCACACCAAGTTTCATGGAAATACCTCGTTCCCTTCAAGAGTTATAGTTCTGACAGACGGACTGACGGACAACTTTGACGAAGTCATACGTATCCCTCCCCTTTCGTTTTGGGATTGCAAACACGGATGGTGCCGAGCCGCCCAAACCTAAGCAATCCTCTCCAAGAGAGCAAGCCCCCACAGAGCGAAACCGAACCGCGCAGATCTGCCAAAAGTGCAGACTGTGCCAAAAACAAGATGAAACGGCACAACACATCCTCTTTCGGAGTTTTCAAAGCTATTCGATACCGACCTACCGATATATCGGTCATATATCGATATCGAAGACAATATTTATTAAAACATATTCTTATACATTTGACAAAAGATGGTGAAGAACGCTCTTTGAATGCAATTTGCATTCTTGAATTTTAGCGAAAAGAGGGGTATATGAGAGCGGTAAACGATCCCGAAATATCAGATATCGACTTACCGATGATGTCGATAATGTCGTATGTCGATAGGCTATATCGATGTCGATAGGCCATCTCGAAATCCGGCCCAACATTAGCCTGAATACCTATTACCTAGAAAGCTAACGCTTACTTGAGAATCCTTGTGATGGTTGCCACACACGCTGCAACCACTTTCGGGTTCTTCTGTGCCGTGACCGCCCCAACAAAAATTTCTTGAACTAGCTCGAACTTTTCTATCTCGACATACATCAAGGCGATTTGCATTCCTAGGTCTTTCGTCCTTGCCTTCGGGGCTCCTAGGCATTTGGTGACGACGCCGTTGAGTACGTCTTGAGTGGTTCTAAAAAAAAAAGAATCCGTAAAGATATTCTTCAGATTTCCAGCCAGCTGCCGAAAATAGACGCCCCACTCGAGGATCAAATTCGGGGAAGCAAAAGTTAAAGCTCCCTCCTGCTAACTGAAGTGTTCGGTATGACCGTTCATTCGTACCGTACTTCTGCGAAAATTTTAACAGTTCAGTGACTTGACATAAATTTTGACCTCAAGTGTTTTTCTATGTTTGACGTGCCAGTACTATTCGTTTTTGGATAAGTATGGCTAATTAGTAAACTTGATTTGATTTAATATACTGGTCTATTCCGAGGATTTTACTGTAAGCAAGGATGTATGATAACACTGTAAACGGTCCCTCCTACATCAGACTTACATCTGAGTAATCGTGCATCACCGAATTCGGAGATTTGTATTCCAAGTTTGGAAACAATCCGATAGAGGATTAAAACGCTAGAATTCAAAATATTGCAGACTGAATAAAAGCGGAAGATTTTTGCAGTGAAATGGTGTATCAAGAACAAATAATCCAATAGAACCTCCGTCTTTGGTCCCATGCAGCGATTTTGGATACCCCGACAAAACTGAGCTGAGCTAGAGGTACTTGCTCGAGCTCCGAGTTGATACCCGTCTACTTCCCTCTTCGCCTTCGCGCATATCAGAATAATTAGTGCAAGAGGCGCGCTGACCCGCTCTGCAGCGCGTCCAGACAACCAATCGGATTTTACTTCGAAAGTTTCTTCTTCGGGGCTTTACTGCGATATAGCTGTTTGTGGATGGATCGAATTGTGATGTTCCGCGGTGCTCCTAGCCTCCGCTCGTTGGCATCAGGCAGGGTATGGGGAACAATCATAGTCATATTACAGAGATAGGGAGATGGAGGTTCTAGTTCGTATTTGTTCTTGGGTGTACCCAGTACTTGTGTGTATAGGCGTTTATCTTATAAGTTTTCGACAATTTTGCGCAGGCTTAACTGTCTTGTTTAACTTAAAGGACACGCCGTATTCATGATGGTAATCCATTATACTTCAGTAGTATTTCCATCAATTCTCGTTCCCGAGACTCATCACTTCATTGTGTATCCTATCTTCTCTATTAGCAATACACTGATACGTGACAAGACCGGTTATGCATATTTTGCCAATATTGTCATCCAAGGCAAGGGATATGGAAAGAGGCTAAACACAGGCGAAGCCACGTGTACTTTTCAATGAGCATAGCTAAGTTGTAAAGTGGTCAACAGTCTCGGAAGTCTGAGCAGGAACACTATGCAGAAACACTACGGACTGAGTCCCCTTCCCTAATTATTCCATTCATTCCCATTCCCAAGATTCCAAACTCGCTGCGTAATTTTTATCCACCCTAACAGCACCAGACTGATTCCTCCATTCGCCTGATTTGGCGCTTTTCGACGCGGGTCAAACCGGGAGTTCATCGCTTCTGATGAGACCATTGCTTAGAATTACCGGAAATGCAAGTTCATCAGTAGTTGCGTTTTTGCAGATACCATGGTTTCTGATAACACGGTCTAAAGTCGTTTTTGCAGTTACTGTGGTATCTGATGCCACGGTCAAAAGGCTTTTTTGCAGTTATCGTGGTATCTGGCCAGTTATCGTGTTATCCGATATTCAGATACCACGGTCCGACTGTGGTAACTGATCGTGGTATCGAAAAAAGTCATCTCACTTCCATCAATTTTTATCAAATTGGTGGGAAAGAAGCTTGGCCCTTAGTGATGTGACTGAATATCAGCTTTTCTCTTGGGATGACTTCCAAAAGCGCAATTTCGGCAATCGTCATTTTTGCAGAGCAACCGCATATCAGATACCACGGTAACTGCAGAAACAACTAATTGCTGATCCAGTTACCGTGGTAACAGATACCATGGTATCTGCAAAACGCAACTAGTGTTCCTCACTGAAGCAGTGTTGCCAAGTGTGACACTTTAGATGCTTTTTGCCACATTTTGCCTCTGGATGACAGCATGACACTTTTATTGAAACAATGTTTACAACGGATACGTCAGCTACGATTCTTCATGAGCGATATTTCAGGGAAGGAAACAAACCTGTAATCAGTATTACAGGTTTGTTTCCTTCCCCGACGTTGACCCAGAGGATTGACAGCATGACGAGGACCCTTGCCAAGAAGGGCCGAAATATCGCTGATGAAGAATCGCCGCTGACGTATCCGCTGTAATCATTGTTTGAATAAATGTTTCAAAGTCAGCTTGGGCTCAAAGAATATTCATGACACTTTTTCTCTGAAAATGACACCTTCTCATGCACATGACACTTCTGAGGTCAGAACTGGTTCAGAAGCACATTTTCATTTTCATTTATTTTACTAAAGTTATGGATTACCGCCCCCAAAAACATGTAGTTTACTTTGATTTAGTACACTAAACAGTTTGAAGCATTATATAAAACTCTGATAAACTCATTTTCTATTAAATTGTGTTACAAGACTGTAATGTAACAATTAAGAAAGGTTTCGAAAAATATTATTACAAATTCAGAATATTTACCAATTATTCGCATTTTGCGCACTGCGCATCGAAATGCGCCAAAAAATTCGAGGTGTCAAAAAGCCCCTTTTTGTCGGAATGTTGACACTTCTATGAGTAGACCCCCGGGCAACCCTGCACTGAAGCTAAGGGGGCTGCGTGAGGCTGAAACAGCCGAGACTGGAGACTTTTAACACTGGAAAGACAGGAAACTCCCTCGATTTTTCACGAGTCACTTGCAGCGGAGTTTCCTGTCTTTCATGTTGTTGATGTACAACACTTTAACCACAACTCTTACTAGAAATGATCTTTTCCCTGTGAAATGAATCAGAAACAAGGTTTTTGGAAATACCATTACTTTCCACCTAAAACTAGCGATTCTCTTGTTAGCGCTTGTTGACAACATTTGAAAACTGAACGTGCCTTGGTTCAAAAGAGGGAAAACTAAGCGCAAAGAAAAGAAGTAATAAGCAGAAGATTATCACATCCTTATGTGTGAAAGAGTTATCAGCGGACGATGAAGATTCCGGCAGACTTTTTGTTGGGTGATGGGAAAACTCGGCAAGGCCGAAAAAGTGCTAAAAATTCGTAGTTACGAAACGAAACAATGGAGAAAGGTGGGGATTTTAGAGCTTTTAATTCCATATGGAGCTAAGTATATTATAAAAGGCAGAGTAAGCGAGAGGGGTCCATTAAGAGTGAGTTATATTCATAAAGGGTAACTTTTACAGCGCAAGCACCTTTGAACTTTACGTCAAAAATAGTCACACTAAAACATATATATAATCAGTCAGTTCATCACTGCAACAACAGTCATGATACAATTCATATGTCATTGGCCTCTGCAAACTCATCCAAAACAATGCTCGAAGTAAACTCCCCGTGCATACAAATTGGTGGGGAATCCTTGAAAACATTAATAAAATCACTTAGTAGTAAATTGATAAAAAAGAGAGAAATATTTAGTCACTAAAAATGATCTTTTCACTACGAAATGGCTCAGGAACATCATTTTTCGAAAATAACATTACTTTCCGCGTGAAATTAGCTATTATCTTGTTGGCGCTTGTGGAATTTATACTGCCTTTCCTCTCTCTCCGACTCGGCGGCTGGACGCAAAATATTTGAAAACGAACGTGCCGTCGTGAAAAAGAGGGAAAACCAAGCAAAACAAAATAAGTCCAAAAACAGATGATAGTACTCATGGTCTATACACTTTAAAGCTTCCCATGCCCTTATGTGTGAAAGAGAATCGGCCAATCTTGAAGCTTGCGGCGAAGTCTGCGTTGCGCGACTGGCAAAACTCGGCACGGTCGAAAAAGGGCTAAAAATCCGTAGGGACAAAACAAAACAATGGCAAAAGGCGGGAATTTCTGAAGCTTATGGTTGCATAATGGAGCTAGGGATAATATAAAAGACAGAATGGGTGTCATTTTTGTACGACTATTGGAACAGAAACAGTATCTAATCAGACTTGTGCTTTAAGGGACAGACATATAACAACAAGTTGTTCATAACTTAGTTTTTCCACGGGCCTTACAGAACGGGACAACCGAAGACTAGAGAAATTTGGAAAAACAAGAACAAATCCTTTAGCGCTCCTCCAATTCCTTTCAACGTGTGGTGTGCCTTCCTCTTTGATCTTTGATAACGAAAACGTTCGCGAAATTTCGTTTAATTCCTTTCGGTCGCCAAATATTCGCCAACACCGGAGCAGAAACTTAATTTAAAGCTTCACGTATTTGATCGCTCTTAGGTTGAAGTAAGATCCGCGAACAAAGTTAAGTTGCTACTCATCCATGAAGGCCCCTGGTTCAGGTTGGGTTCCAAATAAGTTTTTACAAGTTATGATGATAAGTGGAGGAGCCAGCTCTTTATTGTGGTAGTTACTATCCTCTCTGGAATGATAACAATAACAGCGAGAACAGACAACATTCTGAGAGGAATTCCTACCGAACGGATAGTTATTATCACTTCGGATACTCCCGACCACCGTAGGTAAATTGTAATGATCGTATGTCGTAACTGTTGTGGGACGGAAATGATAAGTTGGAGGCGCTTATCTTCTTATTGCATTATTAAAGGGCATCCCGAATTGGAGGAAAAGGAGATCCCGAGTCGGAGGACTTCTTCAGCTTGAAGATGAAACAATGCTGGGCCTTCTTTACAAATCGTTAGTGCGACCAATTCTATACTACAGTCGCTTTCCTAACCGGACTAGGGACCAGTATGCGCTGGAGAATGTCCAGCGACGGATCACAAAGTTTCCCGTTTCTTAAAGTTTAACTGAAAATCCAACTTATTATTGTATAATTTAACTGGCTACACTGCACTATTCTAATTGTGTTAAGGGATTTTTTATTTTTCATTATTTGCTCTAGCATTGACGTCCAGAATGTCTACGGCCGTCCTCACAACGCAAATTCTACTATGACACGGAAAATCTGAATCTCAATACAAACGCGGCTTTTCATTGGTCAGCGATCAGCTCGAGGAAGGTGGCTCACTGCGTGAACACATATTTTTCGTAAATTATTTTCGTCAAGCGTACAACACAGATACAAGCAGATAGAGGTACCACAACTCGCAGAGAAATTCCACTATTTGAAAATCGATTATTCGTGAATACTGAATAAAGAAGTAACGTATTTTCATCGGGTCTTCAAGCCTCTTTAAGCGAATAAGTCATGGGTACCTAGATGTTCCTATTACATCCCTTTTCGGTTAAACTTTAAGGATCTTCCGCACGATGAGAGACCGCGTCGACTTTGAATTCCCACATTGGCCTACAGATTTCACCTGGGGGATCTGATTGAGATGTACAAGTTGTGTCATGGTGCCTACGACAACCTTCCGGCTGAGAACTTGATTGTGTCAACGAAAATAGGCAGCTAAGGGGCCACCATTTCAAAGTTATTCATTCAAGCTTGGACAAGGATGTCGGCCGTTTGGGTGTCTGGGAACAGAGTGACAGTCCCGTGGAACTCCCACCCAGACGATGTAGTTGGTGCAGGGACGATCAGTGAATTCAAAAAAGCTGTAGATAGCATTCAGCTGCATGACATGTTTTCAGTCCCAAAATTCTGCAGAGAGTTTTGATTTAGTTAGATTTCTGGTACCAAAATTTGTCTCTAAATGAGTTTGTGTGCTTTGTTTGTAAAGTAAGAGGCGTGAAAGCCTTTAGCAGCATAATATATATTTATTTAATATTACGCCGTGCAGTGGGAGGAAAACAATAACATAATCGTGACGATCGTAAATGATAATAACCCGGTGGAGCGCTACCTGAGTTTTATGAAACCATGCCACCGGTAAATCGCATTATCGAAATGTCAGGAGGTGGAACGAAAACAATAAAAGGGTAGTAACGATCGAAACTGATAATAATTCGGTGGAACGCAACCTCGATCTAGTAGGTCGGTGGGTAGGTTTTTGTTTTTAGCCAAAACACTGAAAATAAAATAAAGTAACATGACTAATATCCTATTGCAGCAAAAAGAAAGTCCTAAGGACTTGTGCTGCAATTTATTAATACTACTCGTATCTAATAAATAAATAACTAAACACAACAACTTACAATTTATCCACCACAAATAACTTTACTTTACACGAATTACTTTCTTTGTAGTAGGAAGTTTAGTTTATTTTTATGATACTGCTTTTCGTACTTCCTTAGAAAGGTGGTGACAAATTAATAACAATTTCAAAATTGCTGGCTTGGAATCATCGATTTTATCTCTATTGGGGGTCCCCCTCCCCAAATACGTCATTACCCATCATTACCATGGCATTCCACAGTAATTTCCGGTCTCTTAACCGATTTCGTGAATTTCCGAATTTCTCCGAATGTCCAACTTCTTATCCAGCTAAGTTTGAATTAGTATGGTAAGCAGTGCCGCAAAATCGGGGCCGCAAACTTCTTAGAAAGTTTCCAACCACGGTCCACCTGAAACCCTTCATCTCCTGCTCCCCAGATTTCCGAGTTCGAGATCTTCAAATCACCAAACGTTTTAAACATAATTATAACTTCGGAATAACCCCCCATTTCCACTACCGACCGGTCAGACACCCCTTTAGACCGAAGCCCGTGATCTCTTTTATTCAAAAAGTTCTGAATTCCGCATTCGACGAATACTACGGAAACACTGCCTAAACATTTCCGCGGACTCGCTTTTAGCAACCCTTAGCCCAGTGTTGCCACAATCTTCCGTACAGTGCCGAGTGGACTTGAACCCTGTCTACAAAAATCACCACTGTCATTGTTGATACATTGTTGATACAATAGAACTTAGAGAAACAAGTTAGGGGGAGCCCTTAATTATTTTCATTTGTTTTCATAAGATTTAATATAAGATTTAATTGCACAAAAAAAAGCCAGAAGGCCATGGCAACAAAATAAATAAAAAAAAAAAAAAAAGAGCAAAGATCTATACAGTGACCTACTTACTCTAGGCATAATTTTCGGTGTTGAAATGCGAGCCTGGGGAATCTTGCCAGCCTCCTCACATCATCAAACTGACGGCTACCAATCATACTACACATCCATTTCTCATCGAACACCCTCACGCATTTTCCAAACACTTCATTCCTCACCTCTCTTAATTTTTCACATTCACACATGACATGCACTACACTTTCATTCTTATCTCCACACATTGAACAGAAGAAATACTGACCAGAACGTTCGGAAGAACTTCCAATATACCTTCTTCTTCCCCCAAGCGGTAAACAATCTGCCCTAAGACACCACACCAACTTTACTTCCTCCCTTTTTAAACCCACCTTGAAAAATATTTCCTCCCCCACACCTCTTTAGCCTTAGCATAATACCTCAGTGAATGAGACAGATCCTTTGCAACCTGCTAACTCTGGATTTCTTGGTCTAAAAGCCTAGCCTCCACCTATGTTTTTATTTTTCCCAATTGCAAACCAGGACCTACGCCATCATTCCACCTCATAGACAGTCCGCAACCATCTAACTGGAAGAAGGATGAACCAACAGCTCCAAAACCATTAGTACCTTAAAGCACCTCTCGCACTGTATACTATTTGTTCCAGCATTTTATAGTTGGTAATTTTAAAACTAGGCGCTGTCCAGCTCCTTGGCAAACCAGGGAAAAATTTACATAACCGTTTTTTCCTTCTCGTAAGCTGTTGTCGGGAGCATGATACGCATCGAAAATAGGAAAAAAAGGCAAATGAAAAAATCAGTGAGTTAGGGAGGTTAGAACGCATAGTATAAAATTCGGGTCTCCGGGCATGAGAACTGATTGAGCGATTATGGCAGTACACTGTAAAAAGTTTTTCCGTATAAAGATTAAAGTTCACTGCAGTAGTTGCTACTCGGATTACTCTTATCTCTACGCAGTTAAGATTTATACCAAATAGAGATAAGATGAATCTGAGTAGCAAATACTGCAGTTAACTTTAATCTTTAAACGGAGGGACTTTTTACAGTGTAGGCTGCATTGGCATATAGCTACGACGGGTCCTTTAAGTTTCACTGAAAAAATGCTTTCGAAAATGAAAGAAAGCTCCAAAATTCTGTCAAAGTCGTCAAAGATACCCGAAAAATTTCACGCCTATGACCTCGGCGGATTCTTCCCACATCGTGCTTCCCAGAATGATAAGAATATTTGCAACCAGGGTGAATGTCGTGCGATATGGACATTCCATTCCTGGATCAGGTTTTCGAAATGCAAGCAACAAAGCTTACTGCTTAGTAACAATATCCTCTCATCCACATAAGCACGGCGAGGGGGCTGGTAACAATGAAGTCAATCAAGAGCTAATCATCTAAAGTCGCCATATCAACGTCACTGTTGTATAGAAAACGAAAGGATTGTGTCAATCCTTCTGGAAGAAAGGGATAATAAGGCTGACCAGCAAGTTCATACTCGAGATAGGCCGGGATTTCTGACAATCTTCTCGAGGCCCTCTTGCTACTTCTCTTTCCCGAACAGTAATTCCAACGCCCTATAGGACGAGTATTTCTCGACGGTCAGTTGCGATTGTCAACAACGTCAAGGGCAACGAAAGATCTGTTATGATGCTTCCTCGGGTATCGAATGATAATCTCTTCATTTGATAAGAATATTTGGAATGGGAGGCAAACATTGCAAACTTAATTTGAACCCCCACCCCTAAATGTAGGGCTACAGAGCCCATCTACGAATTCGACCTTTCCCTTGACCCAAAGGATCCTCACACCAAGTTTCATGAAAATATCTCATTCCCATCGAGAGTTATCATGCTTACAGACGGACGGGCAGACAGACAACTTTTGTGATGTCATAGGTATCCCACCACTTACGTTTTGGGATCCCAAAAATTATGAAAATATGCAAAATCGGTTATAGTGTGGAAATAGGGGTTTGGAAAACACTCCGCATCAGTATTAATGGTGTGTGTCTCGGCGTATTTATGGAGGTGCAGATCTGCAGATAAAAATCCAGGACCAGAATATCCTATGAGTGTTTGACTTGCATTACTCGGTCGTAGCAGGGCCTAGACCGGTGACTAAAGACAGCAAGGAATTACCTAATGAATCTTGTTAAGTGGTTGACTAGGCATACACAACATGACTTCGGAATCTGTTGAAGACTGGAATCAACAAGATCCGAGAGTCTGGAGAAGAAGCACAATAAATATTCGCCTTTTCGATCCCATCGAAACCGTTCGCCTTGTTCACTTTGGGAACGAGTTGTCGAGATAAGTAATTGGCAACGTTTATCTGACCCTTTTTTATTGCTTCATCGCGGTATTGTGAAAAGTTGAATGAATGTTCCGAACTTTTACCTCAAAATAAATCTCGCATCCAGAGTTTGACTAGAGGGATTAATGAAAAGTAAAAGTTTTAGTAATATTAAAAGTTTAAGTAGATCTCTCAGTGTCACCCCACTCAACCGAGACATACCTTACAGTTTAACGTGATGTACGATAATAATTACCATATCAGATCATACAAGAATGACCAGTTTCACCAGATAACACTCGGGATGTTATCTGTTGTGATTTTGCAAACGTTTTGAGTTAAACGTTATGAATAAGAAGCATTGCCAAGAAGAGCGGAAAACCGCCGAAAAAGCATTTGCTGACTTTTCCGATATCATGACGACAAAACAAAGACGTCATGAGATTATATGCGTAACGTTTCAGTGCGTAAGGTATGAAAAACATAACAGCTAACATCCTAAGTGCTCTCTGCAGCCTTGTGTTATCTGTTCAGAAACTTTTGACAGTCTAATGTCAGCTGTAGTGCGTTGGTACTTGAGGCCCCAAGTCAGAGATGGGCGAATCCAAATCCGAATCCGGTTTCGGATTCGAATCCAGGATTCGTTATTGTTGCCGGATTCAAATCTTCTGCTTGTCATGCTGGATTCGGATCCGGAATCCGATTCCAAACCCTGAATCTTACAATCCACTCCGATTTCTAATCTCTTCCAAATTTTTACACACTGTGCTGAAGGTATTGTGCTTAACAAGCCCCAAATGCATTCCTGGTTGCCGAGAGGAAGCCCATACTATAACAAGCACACATGAAAACTTAGAAATATGGTTTACATCGTCCGATTATCCGTCTCATTTGCCTTAGGCAGATTTTACACTTCGGTAGTACTTGAAGTAGGCTACAAGTATATGAAGTACTTCCTAAATCTGTCTGGTACCCCTCTGGCGAATAAGGGTACACATACGTATGACCACCATACTCAACCTGCGAACATGCCCCAGCACTGAGCATGATTTTCAGGAAAAGGGCTCGGTGTAGCTACTAGACTGGATCCGACAGCTGTGGGCATGCAGCGCCAACACAAAAATCGAAAAATAGCCTAAATCCTCACACGTCAGGACCCAGTGTTTGAGCGTGTTTTTTTTGTTGTTTTTTTCAAAGAGGGCTTAGGTTGCTGGGTTTCATAGCAGACAACACAAGGATACGCGGTTACAACAGACAGCAAAACACCTGCTGACTTTTATGTTTGTCGTCATGACATTGGAAAGATGCTTTTTTGGCGGTTTTTCGGCTCTCCCTGGCAATGCTTGTTATGTATATTAGATAAAAGTAAAAAAAACAAATCAAGTTTTTTTGTCTACTTTTCCTTCTCTTTCTTTTTCATTCTCTTCAGTACGTTTTTCTTCTTTTTCTTGCCGTTAACATTTTTCTGTATGTGCAGTTTATTTATGCTTGTAATGTGATGTAACTACTGTAATGTGATTATCTTCAATGTAGGCTAGTGTATAGGTAGTTGAACCCCAACAAGATAGCTTCAGCGGATCGTGTCTCTTGCCATATATTTATGTTATGCAGTTTGTGTAGTATGAATGAATGAAATGAAATGAAAAGCATAACATTTCATGCATAACATTTGTCGCGACAACAGATAACATCCCAAGTGTTGTCTGTCGAAACCGCACATTCTTGTGTTGTCGGCACTGTCAGAAGTTTCATAACAGATTGCGCATAACACTTTCAAGAATAACACCTTTTAACTTAGAAATAAAGTGTTATGACCAATTAAGATTACACTATTTCGTGCCTAGATCTCCAACAAAACCTTCAATTGGTAAAAATGCTAACGGGAACGAAAGAAACATAACATATAACATCCCAAAGTGTTATCTGTTAAATCCGCGCATCCTGCTGTTGTCGTTATGTAACTTCTGACAGTGTAGTAGTTTTACCTATTGAAGGTGTTGTTGGAGATCTGGGCACGAAATAGTATAAACTTAATTGGTCATAGCACTTTTTTTCTAAGTGAAAAGGTGTTATTCTTGAAAGTGTTATGCGCAATCTGTTATGAAACTTCTGACGGAGTAGCCCCCTACAAAAAATCGAAAAACCGTAGCCTAGCCCTAACCAGGAAGATGAAAGTTGGCAGGTGTTCCTTCCCCAGCTGCCGGCAATTAACTTTGGGCCAAACTTTATTTCTCCTAACAGCAGGATATTAACTTACTTCGACGCGCTTGCAGAGTTCTCCACAAAAGCCAATACGGCTTCCAGCCCTTTCTCCTGGGCGACTGCATTGCTATCCACTACAATCTTTTTCATCAGAGGCGTGAATTTGTTCCATTCTGGGGACTTTTCTTCTATCTGCTGGAATAGCTTCAGGACAGCCTCGTAGCCGTGAACTCTCGCTTTCCAGTTCTAGAAGAAAAGAGGCACTGAAACACAAATGACACAATAGCCTTTTTGTGATCACAAAACGTCAGTAACCGGATCCCTATGACTTTGAGCGTGTTCCACCCTTCTAACAATAGTTACTATTTCCGTTCCATCCTCATGAAAAGTTACTACGCTGAACGTTCCAACCTTCTCGAAATAGTAACTAATTGTTACTATTTGCTTACCATGCTTCGGAGCGTAGTAAGCGTAGTAACTACGCATCTCTGAAACGTGATTGGTCGGATTCGCCTGTGGCATGATATCCTACTGGAAAATAGAAAAATCGTTCCAGCCTTGACGGCAAAAAGCCAGAATTCGTGACGTCATGCGTAGTAACTACGGTAAGTAGGATTGAACACGCTCTTTGTAAAGTTTGTCCGTACAATTTAAGGACCCATCGCATTATTTACTACTCAACTTGCAGTATTTTAAAATATTTGAATACTTTAAGACTAGGCTGTGCTTTCAACAAGTAACCCACGGGTTTGGCTGTTTTAAAGCACAACTCTTACTAGAAATGATATTTTCACTTTAGAAAGGATCAGAAAAACATTTCCTGAAAAAATTATTCCTTTCCATCTGGATTTAGCGATTTTCTTGTTAGCGCTAGTCGATTCTATCCAGCCTTCCTGCTCTCCTACGCGGCGGTTGGGCGCAAAACATCTGAAAACTGAATGCACCGTGGTTAAAAAGTAGGAAAACTAAGCAAATAAAAGAAGTCAAAAACAGAAAATTCTCATATCCTTGTATGTGAAAGAGTGGCCAGCGACGTTCAAGATTCTGGCAAGCTCTGCGTTGCGTAACCGGCAAAATTCGGCACGGCCGAGAAAGCGCTAAAAATCCGTAGGTACAAAACGAAACCATGGAGAAAGGTGAGAATTTTAGAAGTTTATAAGTAGATTATAGGCGTATGGTAGAAACGTCATTTCCTATCCCTGATCGCCAGCCTGCTACCAAGCCAGGGCGCTTCCCTATCCGTGTACCACGCAAGCCCCCAGTCGCGGACCTGGAATCCGGGAGCCTCCGTCCGAGCGCGCGGGGGTCCGGGCGGAGGGCGGGCGAGAATGCCGCGCGCGGATACCCGGGAGCTGCCGCCCGAGCGCGCGGTAGTCCGGAATCCGCCGGGTTAACCGCATATGTCATGAGTGCTTTAAGGAACTCGCTGTGAAGAGTGCTTTAAGGGTTTTTTTTTCGTGATAAAAGGATGTTTTCTGTATTGTGTCACTTTAGTGAGTGTTCAAGAATGAATCAAGAAAGTTATACATGTTGTTTTTGTGAGGCTATAGTCTCTCAAAATCAATGCAATGTGTGTTCAGTCAAACCAGATCTTGGAGATTGTATCCCTTGTTTACATGCCTTTTGTTGTAATCACAATAACATCCAGCCGACCTGTATTGACTGTCTAGCCGTGAAATGTAAACACCATCAAACGAATCAACTGGCCGTGTGTTATTTTTGCCACAGTTACGCTTTTTGTTCAGAAGACCGGCAGCAAGATATAGAGTACATGATGAAAAAACTAAATTTTTATTTTGACACAAAATAGCGACTTGTGTCGAATGGTCCATTGTTTCCCAGAAAATTAGGGGTGGAATAAACATGTTCAGACAAGTTCAAGAGATGACGCAATAAGGGGGAGAGTCAACCAATCAGAAGGCGAGTTATAAATAGATCTTCTGGGGAGTTTCCCCAGACAGTTGATATGTCTTTTGCTTCGGGTCAAATTTGTTAAGGTGCTTTGTAGGCTATATTTAAAGTAAATGTTTAAATCAAGAAAGGAACAAGCAACTGAGTATGACGGTCTATGGGTAAGGTGGCACGTTCAATCAGAATAATTTACAGTACTGGTCATGTAGTTGCTCCGGAATCCAAGCAAAATGGGAAATTTTCTGGAATTAAAAAGACTAAAAGTAAACGCGGAAACAGTATCTGAACGTTATTTCCTAGCGGATACGTATTTCGCCCATGATCCAGACGATACCGGAAATTGAGTCGACGTGAAAATAAGGTCGATTTGGATTTGAACCTGGCAAACAAACATACTATATAGATGGCCGTACGTCAATAGAGATAGACAGAACGAAACACCGAGTTACATATTTACCGATACTTTTATGCCACTTTCTCCCTCTTAGGATATACAACACCCATTGTGATCCCATCGAAACCTTTGTTTTTGTTAGTTTAAATATATTGAAACGAAGGTACACCGAAACGTGTTTGGACATGTCTGTGTTACTGAATACTGTACAGATTGAGCATTCATAGGTCTATAACTCATTTACAATTATCTGACAAGCCTAGATCTGTCTACTGAAGCAGATCCCAATCTTGACACAAACCTTAAACTGCTTACAGTTTTACCGATTAGTGTAGTATCCTGTCGGTTCATCGTAACTCTCCCACATAGAATCGGGATTACACGGTACCTCCATTATGCACTAATTATCGAACAGACTGATGATTTATTGAGCTTAGGACCTGGACTTATACACAGGGAGAATGTTTATCTCTACCCAACAGTTACTCAAACGTCTATAAATAGATAGTTAAGATTAGTTTGTTTGGGTTTTCCCCAAACAAATCCGAAAACAGAAAGTTATAAATAGATTATTTGACTTTCCCCATGAGAGTCGGTAAATAGAAATCTATAAATAGAACATCCGGGATTCCCCAAACATGTCCGGAAATAAACAGGCGTAAACAAATTCAATGAGATGACGCAATGAGGGGTGAGCAGGAACAAGTATAACCTCTAGCATGTCATTAGACGACAGCAGACCTAGTCTACCAAATACACTTAGACTTGACTAGTAAACTACCTCCTTGTTGTAAGTCCCTCCACTATGCCACCCCACAGTTCGAATCCTATCCAGAGATGTTTTTTCCCATTGAACGACAGCCCTAGGCTAGACCACTCTCGGTCTCCATGTAAATCTCTATGTTTTATTAATGAGTGTCGTTCGAACCGACGAGGGTGCGCAGGCTTTAAATGCATAAGATATACCCTTTTGGATGTCGTTAGACGGAAACAGATCTAGTATACCTAGCACACGTATAGCTGCCTAACAAGACTACCTCCTTGGTCTAGGTCCCTCCACCATGACACCCCCACAGTACGAATCCTATCCAGAGATGGTTTTTCCTATCCTCCGACAACCGCAGGCTCGACCACTCTCGGTTTACATGTAAATCTCTATGCTTCGCTAATGTGGGTAGTTTTGAATTAATGAGGGAGCGCAGACTTTAAATACAAAAGGTATACCCTTTTGGATGTCAAGAAATACTGTCCAATTTTCGATATTTAATGTGTGGAGGCTACTGTCCCCTTCCGATACTTACCGATCGATCCTATCCCCCCTTCATTTCCAGTGATCAGATACTCCTAGACCTGTCTACGAGCTCAGATAATATTCCAACAGATCTATGAAAATATGCAGAGGCAGATTTCCTATCTCCTGACGAACCTAAACACATCCATTCTTTCTCGCAAAGAGAAGGGTGACACACTCTCATTCCCAGTTGACAACAATTATGACTTATCAATAATTATGAATATCAAGGAAAGTATGCAATCGGGAGATAGGGAAACGAATTCCTTTTTTCCATGTTGGATTTCCCTTCGATGGACAAGCCTAAACAAGTTGAAAGACGAATGTTCTATCCCTTTGAACAGCCTAGACCTGTCCCCAGATATAGTTACAACAAATCTGTCCCATCCCTTTAGCTTAGTGACTCGTGATCGTTGCCAAAAAAGCTGGTCAATCTTATTGTTGCAGACCATGAACTCACCTAACACTACATGTTTATTTTTCAGTCTGACCGATCCGTTAACTTTTTATGACACTTGCAATCCTCGGGACAACGAATCCTTCTTTTCGAGGATCTGTGATTGTAGTGCGGTTGGCAGGCTGGATGGGTCGAAGTAGGTTACGAACGGCTGATTTCGATGTGAGTACGAGTTAACTGTTGATAATTACTATATGTCTGAGGCGAACATTTAAGGGTGCCAACAAAAAATGCATCCTCCTTGAGGGTAGTACCCGCATTTCTTCGGAAATATTGGAACATGCATAGCCATGTTTCGAGGGTCACGGTGCCCACACATGTTTAACCTGATGAGTTTCACATTCCCAAGGTTCGAAAAAGATTTCCATCCCTCGATGATGAGTTTCTACAACAAATTTGCTAATGTTTTGGCACATGGATCAATGGAATGCTGTGTTTTGATCGCTGACTACGAACGTTGAATCATCTTGAGACTGCCATTTTCATGGTTCAGTCGGCCTTTCAGCTTATTTTGTTCTGTGCTGTCCAATTTGTGGCATAAAGTACACACTCATGTACAATTGCCACGTTCATCTTGGGACGTACCCGGATTTAACAGTTTCCGACAAGCTCATTCGCCGAAAATACGCGATATCTTTAATTTATCCTGTGGATGAAAGGGAATTGAGCACACAATTTTGTACATTTGCTACACTCTTCTTGAGATGTACGTGGATTTCAGTGTTGCTGGCGGTCAGGGATAGGAAATACGCTAATGGTTAATTTTTCATGTGGGTGACACACTCAGTAAATCCATGGTCTCGTGTTTGATGGAGTTTTGATTGTCTAGAGTCCTTAATATTTATAATCAACCTGACTAAGTTTCAAGCTTTGGGAACCGAATTCATACAACAACCGAGGGTGGGTTCATATACGGTGCATACTGTCTAAACTTTTACTTTTGTCATAGTCTTCTGGAGATGTGGTACAGTCCCACTCGCTATTTCCATAGTCGAAAATATCGATATGTTTATTTTATGTAGTGAGGGATAGAGAATTGAACCGATAGTCTGTACAATTGCCACGTTTTCTTCTTGAGACGCACCTTGATTTCAGTGTTTCCGACAAGCTCAAAAATACCGCCATGATTTTGTGCATACTGTGGATTACAAAAAGGGACCATGGATTTAGAGGACTGAATGTCTATACTCCTTAATGTATCAAATTACCTGACTAGTTTCACTTTTCAAACTTAGGAACAGATTTCATTAAACCGAGGGTGGGTTTCTACGTTTCCTTTTGCTAATGATCTATCAAAATGTTCAGTAAAATGATCTGAACGTTGAGTCATTGTGAAATTCATTTTTAACGATTCAGTTGTCCTTTCGTCTAGTTTGTTCTGTAATGTCCAGTTTGCAGCGCAAAACCCACAATTTTGTACACTTGCAACGGTCTTCTTGGGACATACCTGGATTTTAATGTTTCCGACAAGCTCATTGGTCGAAAACACTCTTATGATTTTTTGTATACTGCAGATTTCAAACAAGAGACCATGGATATGTTTATCAATTTAACCTGACTAGTTTCAAGCTTCGGAATCTAATTCATTCAAACGAGGGTAGGTTTTTACGGTCTTACTTCTAAACTTTTAGTATTGTCATAGTCTTCTAGAGACCTAGCACAGTCCCGCTCACTATTTCCAGCGATCTTATTGGTCAACATGTTTATTTTGTCCACTGTGACGGGGAACTATGTACAATTGTCACCTTTTTCTTGAGACCTACCTTGATTTATGTGTTTCCGAGAAGATCATTGGTCAGAAACACCGCTACAATTATTTGTGATATTGTGGATTACAAACAAGAGACCATGGATTTAGAGGGCCGAATGTCTACACTCCCTAATTTACCAAATTAACCTGACTATTTTCGAGCTCCGGAACAGATTTGATTCAACCGAGGTGAGTTTCTACGGTACACAGAAGGTTTGACACATGAATCAGTGGGAATGCTGTGTATTGATCGCTGATTTGAACGTGGAACAATATTGAGAGTATTGAGACACCGTTTTCAAGGATCATCTGACCTTTCCTTGTCTTGATATTCTGGCCAATTCGAATTTGTAGCTTTAAGCCGACACTAGTGAACACTTGGCGTGTTCGTCGGAAACACCGCTACAGTTATTTGTGATATTGTGGATTACAAACAAGAGACCATTCAACCGCTTGAAAAAGTTTAAACTAGTTAATTGTGGACTTCACGCTACAAAATTTGACATTTTTAGGATAAAAAGACAAAAAAAAAAGTTGGACGAATGACTGAAATAGAAGAAATGATGGGTTCGCGTACAGAGTAAGCGATCAAAACACAACATTCCAGGGATCCAACCATCAATTTCCTTGCAAATTTACCGTAGAAGCCCATCATCGAGTAATAGAAACAGTTTTCAAAGCTTGCAAATGAAATTTACCAACACGATGTATGGAATGTAGACGGTCAACACGGCTATAAAACAAGAGACCAGTGAATCAAGGGCTGTATCCCCACAGGACAAATTAACCATAGGGTGTTTTCAACCAGTGAACTCATCGGATATAGTGACTGGAATCCTATTGCGCCTTAACAAGAACACGCCAAGTGTTCACTAGTGTCGGCTTAAAGCTACAAATTCGAATTGCCCAAAATAACAAGACAAGGAAAGGTCAGATGATCCTTGAAAACGGTGTTTCAATACTCTCAATATTGTTCCACGTTCAAATCAGCGATCAATACACAGCATCCCACTGATTCAGTGTCAAACCTTCTGCAAGTGTACCGTAGAAACTTACCTCGGTTGAATCAAATCTGTTCCAAAGCTCGAAAATAGTCAGGTTAATTTGGTAAATTAGGGAGTATAGACATTCAGCCCTCTAAATCCATGGTCTCTTGTTTGTAATCCACAATATCACAAATAACTGTAGCGGTGTTTCCGACAAACACGCCAAGTGTTCACTAGTGTCGGCTTAAAGCTACAAATTCGAATTGGCCAGAATATCAAGACAAGGAAAGGTCAGATGATCCTTGAAAACGGTGTCTCAATACTCTCAATATTGTTCCACGTTCAAATCAGCGATCAATACACAGCATTCCCACTGATTCATGTGTCAAACCTTCTGCAAGTGTACCGTAGAAACTCACCTCGGTTGAATCAAATCTGTTCCGAAGCTCGAAAATAGTCAGGTTAATTTGGTAAATTAGGGAGTATAGACATTCAGCCCTCTAAATCCATGGTCTCTTGTTTGTAATCCACAATATCACAAATAACTGTAGCGGTGTTTCCGACGAACACGCCAAGTGTTCACTAGTGTCGGCTTAAAGCTACAAATTCGAATTGGCCAGAATATCAAGACAAGGAAAGGTCAGATGATCCTTGAAAACGGTGTCTCAATACTCTCAATATTGTTCCACGTTCAAATCAGCGATCAATACACAGCATTCCCACTGATTCATGTGTCAAACCTTCTGTGTACCGTAGAAACTCACCTCGGTTGAATCAAATCTGTTCCGGAGCTCGAAAATAGTCAGGTTAATTTGGTAAATTAGGGAGTGTAGACATTCGGCCCTCTAAATCCATGGTCTCTTGTTTGTAATCCACAATATCACAAATAATTGTAGCGGTGTTTCTGACCAATGATCTTCTCGGAAACACATAAATCAAGGTAGGTCTCAAGAAAAAGGTGACAATTGTACATAGTTCCCCGTCACAGTGGACAAAATAAACATGTTGACCAATAAGATCGCTGGAAATAGTGAGCGGGACTGTGCTAGGTCTCTAGAAGACTATGACAATACTAAAAGTTTAGAAGTAAGACCGTAAAAACCTACCCTCGTTTGAATGAATTAGATTCCGAAGCTTGAAACTAGTCAGGTTAAATTGATAAACATATCCATGGTCTCTTGTTTGAAATCTGCAGTATACAAAAAATCATAAGAGTGTTTTCGACCAATGAGCTTGTCGGAAACATTAAAATCCAGGTATGTCCCAAGAAGACCGTTGCAAGTGTACAAAATTGTGGGTTTTGCGCTGCAAACTGGACATTACAGAACAAACTAGACGAAAGGACAACTGAATCGTTAAAAATGAATTTCACAATGACTCAACGTTCAGATCATTTTACTGAACATTTTGATAGATCATTAGCAAAAGGAAACGTAGAAACCCACCCTCGGTTTAATGAAATCTGTTCCTAAGTTTGAAAAGTGAAACTAGTCAGGTAATTTGATACATTAAGGAGTATAGACATTCAGTCCTCTAAATCCATGGTCCCTTTTTGTAATCCACAGTATGCACAAAATCATGGCGGTATTTTTGAGCTTGTCGGAAACACTGAAATCAAGGTGCGTCTCAAGAAGAAAACGTGGCAATTGTACAGACTATCGGTTCAATTCTCTATCCCTCACTACATAAAATAAACATATCGATATTTTCGACTATGGAAATAGCGAGTGGGACTGTACCACATCTCCAGAAGACTATGACAAAAGTAAAAGTTTAGACAGTATGCACCGTATATGAACCCACCCTCGGTTGTTGTATGAATTCGGTTCCCAAAGCTTGAAACTTAGTCAGGTTGATTATAAATATTAAGGACTCTAGACAATCAAAACTCCATCAAACACGAGACCATGGATTTACTGAGTGTGTCACCCACATGAAAAATTAACCATTAGCGTGTTTCCTATCCCTGACCGCCAGCAACACTGAAATCCACGTACATCTCAAGAAGAGTGTAGCAAATGTACAAAATTCTGTGCTCAATTCCCTTTCATCCACAGGATAAATTAAAGATATCGTGTATTTTCGGCGAATGAGCTTGTCGGAAACTGTTAAATCCGGGTACGTCCCAAGATGAACGTGGCAATTGTACATGAGTGTGTACTTTATGCCACAAATTGGACAGCACAGAACAAAATAAGCTGAAAGGCCGACTGAACCATGAAAATGGCAGTCTCAAGATGATTCAACGTTCGTAGTCAGCGATCAAAACACAGCATTCCATTGATCCATGTGCCAAAACATTAGCAAATTTGTTGTAGAAACTCATCATCGAGGGATGGAAATCTTTTTCGAACCTTGGGAATGTGAAACTCATCAGGTTAAACATGTGTGGGCACCGTGACCCTCGAAACATGGCTATGCATGTTCCAATATTTCCGAAGAAATGCGGGTACTACCCTCAAGGAGGATGCATTTTTTGTTGGCACCCTTAAATGTTCGCCTCAGACATATAGTAATTATCAACAGTTAACTCGTACTCACATCGAAATCAGCCGTTCGTAACCTACTTCGACCCATCCAGCCTGCCAACCGCACTACAATCACAGATCCTCGAAAAGAAGGATTCGTTGTCCCGAGGATTGCAAGTGTCATAAAAAGTTAACGGATCGGTCAGACTGAAAAATAAACATGTAGTGTTAGGTGAGTTCATGGTCTGCAACAATAAGATTGACCAGCTTTTTTGGCAACGATCACGAGTCACTAAGCTAAAGGGATGGGACAGATTTGTTGTAACTATATCTGGGGACAGGTCTAGGCTGTTCAAAGGGATAGAACATTCGTCTTTCAACTTGTTTAGGCTTGTCCATCGAAGGGAAATCCAACATGGAAAAAAGGAATTCGTTTCCCTATCTCCCGATTGCATACTTTCCTTGATATTCATAATTATTGATAAGTCATAATTGTTGTCAACTGGGAATGAGAGTGTGTCACCCTTCTCTTTGCGAGAAAGAATGGATGTGTTTAGGTTCGTCAGGAGATAGGAAATCTGCCTCTGCATATTTTCATAGATCTGTTGGAATATTATCTGAGCTCGTAGACAGGTCTAGGAGTATCTGATCACTGGAAATGAAGGGGGGATAGGATCGATCGGTAAGTATCGGAAGGGGACAGTAGCCTCCACACATTAAATATCGAAAATTGGACAGTATTTCTTGACATCCAAAAGGGTATACCTTTTGTATTTAAAGTCTGCGCTCCCTCATTAATTCAAAACTACCCACATTAGCGAAGCATAGAGATTTACATGTAAACCGAGAGTGGTCGAGCCTGCGGTTGTCGGAGGATAGGAAAAACCATCTCTGGATAGGATTTGTACTGTGGGGGTGTCATGGTGGAGGGACCTAGACCAAGGAGGTAGTCTTGTTAGGCAGCTATACGTGTGCTAGGTATACTAGATCTGTTTCCGTCTAACGACATCCAAAGGGTATATCTTATGCATTTAAAGCCTGCGCACCCTCGTCGGTTCGAACGACACTCATTAATAAAACATAGAGATTTACATGGAGACCGAGAGTGGTCTAGCCTAGGGCTGTCGTTCAATGGGAAAAAACATCTCTGGATAGGATTCGAACTGTGGGGTGGCATAGTGGAGGGACTTACAACAAGGAGGTAGTTTACTAGTCAAGTCTAAGTGTATTTGGTAGACTAGGTCTGCTGTCGTCTAATGACATGCTAGAGGTTATACTTGTTCCTGCTCACCCCTCATTGCGTCATCTCATTGAATTTGTTTACGCCTGTTTATTTCCGGACATGTTTGGGGAATCCCGGATGTTCTATTTATAGATTTCTATTTACCGACTCTCATGGGGAAAGTCAAATAATCTATTTATAACTTTCTGTTTTCGGATTTGTTTGGGGAAAACCCAAACAAACTAATTTTAACTATCTATTTATAGACGTTTGAGTAACTGTTGGGTAGAGATAAACATTCTCCCTGTGTATAAGTCCAGGTCCTAAGCTCAATAAATCATCAGTCTGTTCGATAATTAGTGCATAATGGAGGTACCGTGTAATCCCGATTCTATGTGGGAGAGTTACGATGAACCGACAGGATACTACACTAATCGGTAAAACTGTAAGCAGTTTAAGGTTTGTGTCAAGATTGGGATCTGCTTCAGTAGACAGATCTAGGCTTGTCAGATAATTGTAAATGAGTTATAGACCTATGAATGCTCAATCTGTACAGTATTCAGTAACACAGACATGTCCAAACACGTTTCGGTGTACCTTCGTTTCAATATATTTAAACTAACAAAAACAAAGGTTTCGATGGGATCACAATGGGTGTTGTATATCCTAAGAGGGAGAAAGTGGCATAAAAGTATCGGTAAATATGTAACTCGGTGTTTCGTTCTGTCTATCTCTATTGACGTACGGCCATCTATATAGTATGTTTGTTTGCCAGGTTCAAATCCAAATCGACCTTATTTTCACGTCGACTCAATTTCCGGTATCGTCTGGATCATGGGCGAAATACGTATCCGCTAGGAAATAACGTTCAGATACTGTTTCCGCGTTTACTTTTAGTCTTTTTAATTCCAGAAAATTTCCCATTTTGCTTGGATTCCGGAGCAACTACATGACCAGTACTGTAAATTATTCTGATTGAACGTGCCACCTTACCCATAGACCGTCATACTCAGTTGCTTGTTCCTTTCTTGATTTAAACATTTACTTTAAATATAGCCTACAAAGCACCTTAACAAATTTGACCCGAAGCAAAAGACATATCAACTGTCTGGGGAAACTCCCCAGAAGATCTATTTATAACTCGCCTTCTGATTGGTTGACTCTCCCCCTTATTGCGTCATCTCTTGAACTTGTCTGAACATGTTTATTCCACCCCTAATTTTTTGGGAAACAATGGACCATTCGACACAAGTCGCTATTTTGTGTCAAAATAAAAATTTAGTTTTTTCATCATGTACTCTATATCTTGCTGCCGGTCTTCTGAACAAAAAGCGTAACTGTGGCAAAAATAACACACGGCCAGTTGATTCGTTTGATGGTGTTTACATTTCACGGCTAGACAGTCAATACAGGTCGGCTGGATGTTATTGTGATTACAACAAAAGGCATGTAAACAAGGGATACAATCTCCAAGATCTGGTTTGACTGAACACACATTGCATTGATTTTGAGAGACTATAGCCTCACAAAAACGACATGTATAACTTTCTTGATTCATTCTTGAACACTCACTAAAGTGACACAATACAGAAAACATCCTTTTATCACGAAAAAAAACCCCTTAAAGCACTCTTCACAGCGAGTTCCTTAAAGCACTCATGACATATGCGGTTAACCCGGCGGATTCCGGACTACCGCGCGCTCGGGCGGCAGCTCCCGGGTATCCGCGCGCGGCATTCTCGCCCGCCCTCCGCCCGGACCCCCGCGCGCTCGGACGGAGGCTCCCGGATTCCAGGTCCGCGACTGGGGGCTTGCGTGGTACACGGATAGGGAAGCGCCCTGGCTTGGTAGCAGGCTGGCGATCAGGGATAGGAAATGACGTTTCTACCATACGCCTATAATCTACTTTTATAATTCCATAACGGAGCTAGGTATATTATAAAAGGCAGAATAAGCAAGAGGGGTCCTTTGAGCCTTTTTTCCGAGACCCGTTGACTTGCAGCGAAAACGGAAAAATTTAAATAACCGTTTTTTCTGATGGAAAAACTTCTCGTTGACAGCGTGATACACATCGAAGGTAGCAAAACATGGCAAGTGAGAAAATCAGCGTGGTTTTGTTAGAGGGGTTAGAATCTACCGTACGAAATTGAAGTCTCCGGGTTTAGAAAACTGTGTAGTCATTAGAAGTAGGCTGCGTCAGTATTATATGTAAGACAGGTCCTTCAATTAAAGTTTAACTGAAAATCATTTAACTGAATACAGTGCATTATTTGGGTTTTGGATTAAATATTCTTTGAGCCCAAGCTGACTTTGAAACATTTATTCAAACAATGTTCACAACGGATACGTCAGCTACGATTCTTCATCAGCAATATTTCGGCCCTTCTTGGCTTCATAAATCATGATTTATTATAGGCTTGTTTCCTTCCCCGACCTTGACCCAGAGGATTGACAGCCTGAAGAGGACCCTTGCTAAGAAGGGCCGAAATATCGCTGATGAAGAATCGTAGCTGAAGTATCCGGTGTAAACAATGTTTGAATAAATGTTAAGGGATTGCTTTATTTTTCACTATTTGCTCTGGCATAACTTTCAGAATATCTACGGCCGTCCTCACAACGCAAAATTCTACTATGACGTGGAAAATTTGAATCTGAACGTCTTTTACTGGTTCACGGATGAACTTCAAGCACACCTCGCACTATTTACTGTATATGTTCCAATATACATAACTATTTGAATACTGTGTAGCTAGGCTCTGCTTTTAGAAAATTATCCAGGGGCCTCGGCTGTTTTAAGCCTTTTTCCTGACCCATTGACTTCTAGCAAAGTCTCGGCAAAATTCAGATATCCACATCTCCGCATCAATATCATGAGACACGAACACTCGTCGGGAACATCATGCGCATGGTAACTAGTGAATCCCAACAAGTGCAAAGATTAGCCAGATGTTGTTAGCGGGTTCAGAATGTATCATATGAAATTTGGATCTCCGGGTTTAAGAACTAATGAATGGTGTTACGGAAGCAGGTAGCATTGGCATTATAGGTACGACATGTCCTTCAAATTTGTATTTCTTTTTCAGTACCGTGGTATTTGTTTTCAGAAGACGAGGCCGGCCAAGGCACACACTGTGAGGCAGTATGATCGAAACCTGAATGAGGCCGACATTTCCCTGGCTCTACAGTGGGAAGACATGTCCTTTCTTCTTTTTTCTTTCCTTTTTTTCTTGGGGAGGGGGGGGGGCAAGGGCACTTTGTTGATGGAAGATCGTTCGTTAGTGGATTTTTCTTGTCAGTTTGTTATGTCTTTATTCTTCTTTTTTTCTCTCCTTCTTTTTTTTTGTGCTTGGTTTGTTTCCCTTAAGACTATATGAATAAAGAATACGCCCGCCCATTGCACAGGCATTATGTTAAAGGCTTTGATTCATGTGGGCCGAGAAGGTGGGAGACACCATCATTTTTCGATGTGTCGGATTTTTACGAACACACTGTTACCTTCTGTTTTCCCAAAAATCCTCACGGTAGCCAACGTTATCCACAAATTACTTGAACACAATTCACTCCTGAACGCCAGTCCGCCATTGCTAATTAACTATTCATTGATCTCCTGTCGCTAGTCAAACGATTACTAGGACCTTCGAGAAGATCGAGTGGCGTGTAAGAGGATTAAAACAACTAAGTACATCACCCTGTGGACGTTTAGATATGTCGGAAAAAGAAATCATCGTCAGTTTGACATTTTTTGGTCTCGGAAGCTGAATATTATTTAGCTCAACTGCAGAATCTTCAGAAATCAATATAAACGAATTTAGTATAATCTACGGCGTTTGTTTATTGTGATCTAGTTTACATCCTTAATTCTTTGGACTTACTGGAATTAACAAGAAAATTCAGAAAACACAATACTTAAAGAAATCGATAATGCAAATAATTAGTTTAATTTTTCTACACGCTTTCCATATGCCTGCTACAATAAAAACATTTTGTTAGATCCAAAGTTAAACTATGATTCCATTCTCCCCATATCGGGCGCTTCCGACCTGCACCGCTAGATGACCCAGCGGTCGGATCGAGTCGTGGCTTCATCTTGGGTCTTGGGTGGGGGGGGGGTCTAGACATTTCAAGTGCTAGAATGCTTATGATATAACTCCTTTAAGCCTTATGGTCGGGCCAGACAGAGTTAATCGTGTTTGCTATATTTTATGAATAAAACAAAAACTGAAACATCACTGCAGCCGCGCAGCTTCATGATGAATGGAGACGCTTTGTTGACGCCCTATGCGCTACTGATGTCTTAGGAGGACGTATGGTTTAAGGTAAAGAATAACCACCAAAACTGCAATTTTCTCACGCTCTTACACCTACATAGTTTGCTTGGTTTCAGCTGTAGACCAACAATATACCACTCTTTCGTCACTGACGTAACAATAAAACGCTTGCCTTGCACCACTAATAAAAATGATATCAGCCTAAAATGACTTAACTCTACTTAAGACTACTCTTTAAAAAGCCTTTAAATATGGTGGATTAAGAGGGTTAGGCTTATTCCCTGGTGGATTTTCAAACCAGCAAAATTTGGGCAGCTGGCGGGATTACAAAGGATAGTCCCAATTTAACTTTTGATACAGATTTTTAAAGCTCGGATTAAAAAAAATCAACTAAGTCTGAAAAATGGCCCTTCAGTAGACCAACTCATGGGGTTGCCCAAAAGCCACTTCAAAACCCAACAACAGGAGCCAATACTTGATTGATATCATCAAAGGAAATAGATTACCTCACATGTTGACAGCCTAGAAACCTGATTATTTTATGTATTTCAACACCGGTGATTCTTTGGCTTTAGTTAATTACCCTAGCACGCTACTTGTAGCCTACACCTTGCCAAGTCGAGCGACTTGGAAAAAGAGTACGACTTCACCACAAAGAAAAGAAATATAATGTAGGCTATGTCACTTACCTTATGCACACACTGGTCTTCAGTTGGCAGCTTCAAATATTCATTATCATCATCCATGGTGTTTTCGGCTCATACAAAATCCCTGTAAAACCAATAACTAAGATCTTAAAATCTACTACAAGTGAAGTGTTTCAGCTTTCTTTCGACATCAAGAATGAAATTGGTTCCTTTTAGTGCCATTTTCCCTCCTTTTCAATATTATTTATTTTCTATTGGGATAGTCTACTTGGGTTGGTGGTGAAAGTAATTTACAATTGTTGCAATACTTTGTATGCCATAACTTTGCTGTTAAAGGGTGCATAAGGAACTGAGCGAAATAAGAGAAAAAGGTGAACAATTGTATTGCTTTATCTTAACCTTATTCTACCTAAATTACTGTTTATGCTCATTGCTGTACACAAATATTCGCTGGTTTGATATTTCATCACCTCGGTGCTGTTTAAAGTTGGGTGACAACCAGCCTACTGTGATAGTACTAGCTTACTGCAACAGTATTTGACGGCTTCTTAGTCCATCTTCAAACAACTGACAAAATAAGTGGCATTTGACATTTCAGAACTAGAAGAGATTTAAACAGTCAAGTTATTCCTTACACATTTCTGGGGGGAATTCTCCTGGACAGGAGAATTTGGCTTGTCAGAGATGGCAACAATTAGTAAAATTTGTTTGCAGTTTTAGACAGCTGATTGCTTTGACATCTCCCTCTCTTGCCCATCTTAAAAGAAATCTTCAGAATTTTCGGAAATACGCAATGTAAATAAAAAAGTTTTGTCAGCCTAATAAAGTCCATGAGAGCTGTTTGAGTTTTTTAGCTATGGTGAGTAGGGGGACAATGGAGCAACCAGCTCATGCGTAGGAATTCTGGAACTGGTGTTCAAAAAATACATTCCTAACTTTTTGCCTGAGAGGGAAATTCTTCCCATGTCCCTATAGTAAGAGAGCAAGTAAGAGCACTACAGTAAGCACCTACAGTAAGAGCAATGGGTATGCTTATTTAGATGTCACCTACAGTGAATGGATGCCAAAGAAAACTCTAAAAAATGTACCAAGCAACTTAAACGACAAAATACTTGTCAGAAACACTTATTTCATATCAGTTCAAGTCATGCAAATTTCTTTTTAAATACCTTACCATTATTTTCAACTATTGCTTCTTTAAGGGACTCAATTGCAGTCAGCCACAAACACCGGATTTTGGGATACCCAATTACAAATACTGGGTATATCTAGCATATTGCAGACACTATGCCAAACGCTGGATACTCTAACCCAATAAAATATGAATGATCTGAGTGAAGCTCAGAGTTCAACCAAACAGAAACTCATCTATGGCAGAGAAGGTATACTTGTCGGTTAGGTTATCCAGTATCGAGAGTTTGGCATAGCTGGCATCCAGCATTTAGTATATGGTTACATATGGTAGGCTACGCGAGAGGTCACAACCTCAGACAAGATTTCAAACTTACAGAGAAGTCTTTCCTTCAGAAAAATCTGTCTGGCTTAAAAAGGAACCAAAAAATAAGAAAGACATACTAGACTGAGGCTAATAGAATGGTTTACATACTGAAGAAATATATTTTGCTTCAATATTTCTAGTTAAACATATTTTTGTCTTCCAACAATTGTTCCTCATTGCTACCTGAGCTTGTATTCCTTGTAGTAACCAGTGTTGCCAGGTCGTGGTCCAAAAAATAAGCTGCAGCCTTTGAAAAGCACGCCAGAAACATTTACACCTCCAAAAAACTCAAGGACTATCGGCACAGAACCCCCAACAAATTTTGCCCTTTGTCTGCAACGAGTTTTCGTAAAAACAGTAGATTTTTTCTGAAAACAGCCATTTTTGGTATCCCAAAACGTAAGTGGAGGGATACCTATGACATCGTAAAAGTTGTCCGTCTGTCCGTCTGTTAGCACGATAACTCTCGAAGGGAATGAGATATTTTGATGAAATTTGGTGTGAGGACTCTTTGGGTCAAGGGTAAGGTCAAGTTTGTAGATGGGCTCTGTAGCCCTACATTTACGGGTGGGGGAGGGGGTTCAAGTTAAGTGGCAAATGTATTTTTAAACAGCTAATGTGATATTCAATTACGGGGTAAGAAGACATGCTGAGCACAAATATGTAAAACATTTTCTCTTCCGACAAGTAGTTTGCCCGCAATTCAGCAAAACTGTAAAGTTGGTTAAGAGTAAAAGTTTCTTTTGAAGTTGATTAAATGTTTAATTTAAGGGTAAGAGGACATCCTGAAGACGAGGTGAAAATCATTTTCTCGACCGGACGAGTAGTTTGTCCGGAATCCGGCAAAAACCGGAAAGTTGGTTAAAATGTTCGATTTAGGGGTAAGTAAACATGCTGAACACTTATGTGAAAAGCATTTTCTACCCGGACAACCAGTTCGCCCGGAATCCGGCCAAAATCGGAAAATTTGTTAAAAGTTGTTTTGAAGTTTATTTGAAGTTGGGTAGAATGACAGATTTAGGGGTAAGAGATGCTGAGTCTGTATATGACAATCATTTTTTAAGGGGACATATAATTCGTCCGGAATCCGGATGTAACTGTTTTTTTTTTTTTTAGAAGCTAAAGTTTTGTTTGAAATTGACTAGATGTTCTTTACAGGGATAAGGAGACATTGTACGCTGAATTCCATTCTGAATTTTCTTTTTTTGCTGGACAAGTAGTTCGCTTGGAATTCTGACAAAGACAAGACCCAGTTGTCTGAATCAAATATTAGATTTTTGGGATCCCATCGAAACCTTAGGTCTTGTTTCTTAGAGATAGTCATTTAAAAAAAACAGCCTTTTTTCTGAAAATAAGTAAATTTTTTGTCAAAACAGTAAGTTTTCCTATCTACGGCCGTCCTCACAACGCAAAATTCCTTTTTTTCTGCAAAAATTTAGCCTCATTGCTCTTTGGTTGGATTCGGTGAGCATAGAGCAACAGGGACCAGACAGGAGTTTTGATCTTTTTTTAACATTTAATGCAAGTTTGCAAGTCCGTTGCAAATGCATGTATTGATGACTGGATGACAATTAAATTTAACACTTCAGAAAGTATCACATCACTTCCAAAAATACGCCCGTGAAAAAGAAAACAGCCACGTTTCAAGCCAAATGTCAGGTGCAAATATTTACGCCATTCTCCGACAGAATCGGCCAGTTTGGCATAAAATCCGCCAATCTGGCAACACCGGTTTTAATCTTGAAAAAGGAAGAGCTACCGAAGTTAACAAGAGCTGTAAGCTCATATGGCACTTGCATGGGTCACGATGATTTGATTGATCAAAAGTAAGTTTCGACTTTGCGGTTGAGATGCGCGCTCTAAAGGAGCTGGAACTTCATTTGTAAGCAAAACCCTTGAGGCAAAACTGCTAATGGGCTGATGGGCATCACGAAAATGCATATATTGCTTAAAAGTATTTTTTTTACTTTGCGGTCAAGATTGGTACTTTAAGGAATAATCGGATTTGGGACGTAGCAATTTCTAAGCAAATGTTGTTGAGTCTCCAATATTCCAGCGAAGTTTCACCGTCCTAGCACATCTGGAAGTACCTTAATGCGCGATCACCGGAATCCCAGACCCCCCCCCTCCTCCAACACCACCCACAATAACCGGAGCCAATCCGGTTCTGTAAATGATTAATCCAGAGCATCTGTTTGTCATTCCCACGAAGTTCGATACAGATCACACCAGTCTAAACGGGTCAAGTATTTTCCGCCCTCCCCCCAATTATTGCTGGATTCGGTCTGGAAATGAAAAAGGTCACAAGAGAAAAATGTCCTCTGTTTAATTATTAAATTTCACTCGAATCCGATCACCCGTTCCAAAGTTACGCATGACTCAATATTCCGGATTCCCCTCCCTCAACTCCCCCCCCCCCCAAGATTATCATATCGAGGATTTTTTTTTATTCCAAGTCAGTTTGACCGGGTCCCTGATATGCCTTCCAAGTTTCGTCGTGAAAATCCCCCAAAAAACGGAATTCCGGGAAACCCCCTCCTCCCCCCCCCCTCAAGTTTCCGGATCCAGTCAAATTATGTAAAAGATTTACATGGACCAGATGTTTGTTCTTCCCAGCAAGTTTCACTCCGGTACCATCATTCTAACCGTTTCCCGAGATTTCCGGTCCACCCCCCCAGCTCCCCCGCGGTGCACGTAGCGCATCCGATTCAGCAAATGACTTACCTAGAGCATCTGTTTGTTCTTCCCACAAAGTTCCATCCCGGTCCCTCCATTCTAAACGGGTCACGTATACCCCTCCCCCCAATAGTTGCCGGATCCCGTCCAGATATGAAAAAAATCATCGGAGAAATGTCCTCTGTTCAATTCTTAAATTTCACTCGAATCCGATCACCCATTCCAAAATTACGCATGACTGAAAATTTCGGATTCCCCTCCCTCCACTACCCCCACCATTATCTGATCGACAAAATTTTTATTTTGAAGTCAGTTTGATTGGGTCCCTGATATGCCTGCCAAGTTTCATCGTGAAAATCCCCAAAAGCACCATCACCGGAATTCCGGGACCCCCCACCCCCATAAGTGTCCGGATCCAGTACAATGGTCTAAAGGACTTTTCTAGAGCAGATGCTTGTTCTTCCCAGCAAGTTTCACTCCGATCCCTCCATTCTAACCGTTTCTTGAAATTTCCGGTCTCCCCCCCCCCCAACTCCCCCCTGGCTGCCGAATCCGGTCAAGACTTTAAACGGGACATTACAAATATATATTCTATTCAGTTACGAAGTTTCATTACAATCCGATCATCCGTTCGAAAGTTACACACTTCTGAATTTCCCGGATTCCCCTGCGGATTCCCCTCCCTCCACTCCCCCCACCATTATCTGATCGACAAAATTTTTATTTTGAAGTCAGTTTGATTGGGTCCCTGATATGCCTGCCAAGTTTCATCGTGAAAATCCCCAAAACCACCATCACCAGAATGCCGGGACCCCCCCCCCATAAGTGTCCGGATCCAGTATAATGGTCTAAAGGACTTATCTAGAGCAGATGCTTGTTCTTCCCAGCAAGTTTCACTCCGATCCCTCCATTCTAACCGTTTCTTGAAATTTCCGGTCCCCCCCCCCCAACTCCCCCCCGGCTACCGAATCCGGTCAAAACTTTAAATGGGACATTACAAATATATATTCTATACAGTTATGAAGTTTCATTACAATCCGATCATCCGTTCGAAAGTTACACACTTCTCAATTTACCGGATTCCCCTGCCCTCCACCCCACCCCCCCCCCCCAAATGGTCAGATCAGAAAACTGATTATTTATAAGTTTGTTTGGTCGGGTCTCTGGTATGCCTGCCAAGTTTGATGGTCCTAGCACAACTTGAAGTACCCTAACTCGAAAAAGTGTGACAAAATGCCCTGAATTTTCAAGTTTCCAGCGCCCCCACTTCCCCGCATATGGTCGGATCGGGAAACTGATTATTTCCAGGTTACTTTGGTCAGGTCCCTGATATTCCTGCCAAGTTTCATTGTCCTAGCTCATCTGGAAGTACCCTAACTCGAAAAATTGTGACAAGCGACCCCACACCCCGCATATGGTCGGATCGGGAAACTGATTATTTCCAGGTTCGTTTGGTCGGGTCTCTGATATTCCTGCCAAGTTTCATTGTCCTAGCTCATCTAGAAGTACCCTAACTCGGAAAAAAGTGACAAAATGCCCTAAATTTTCAAGTTTCCAGCCCCCCGCACTCCCCCGCATATGGTCTGATTGGGAAACTGATTATTTCCAGGTTAGTTTGGTCGGGTCCCTGATATGCCTGCCAAGTTTCATTGTCCTAGCACATCTGGAAGTACCCTAACTCGGATATGTGGGACAAAAAACTCGGACCGACCGACAGACGGAATTGTGATCGGTATATGGCACTTGAGCCAGAGCCAAACCATAAAATCCATTTTAAAACAGTTTCCAAAAAAGAAATGGCATGGGATCTGAATATTTTAGGACAGATTACTTAAAATCCGATTTTGCCTTTTGACTGTCAAGACAGCATGGACATTTCATTATAACACTAGGCTATCGCAGGGACATTCGAGGTTGTGTAAAAATGAGGCCAGGTATTTGGCATATGATATCAAAAAAAAATTCAGGGAGTCGCGGCTGACTGGGCTATTTTTCACAGACAGACATGAGAAGGAGAAGTTTTAAAATTCAACGATTCTAGGGAAACACAACTTTTTGAATTTATACTCAGGTGCAAATAGCATAGTGCTATTCACATGAGAGAATCAAGTGTTTACATGCTTCATTCTAACTGCACCATACTAAAGCCTACTGATATGGCAAGTAACATTTGCTCTTGGCTAGGACACTAGGTTTAACAAAGACCTAGCAACATTTAGCAAATCACATTCTGTTCTAAACTGTGTGGAAGCCAAGCTTTAAACCAAATCTTTTTGATTTAACTTACAATATTTGTGTGGAGCTGACTTCTAAGTTATGGTAGCTATTCCCACAAAAACCAAATAAATTCAAACAAATTCAAATTCACACTTCACGAATTTCTTCGCTTTCTTCTTGGATTGGCTGCTCAATTTCTCATGGACCGTCCTAGAGCTACCGAGCGTATAACAGAAAAAGAACAGCACTTTTCAGAAATTACAGTTAGCCTTCCGTTAGCAGAACAGTGAGTTATATAAGCAAGAAACTAAACTGAGCAATAAATAAAGTGACTAGCAGAATTTTGAGGAGTAGCAGTTCGGGAATTTTGCCACATGCGTGTCGTGTGTAAACATAAAGTATGAAGAAATTGAAATGAAATTTGAACGGTAGAAAGAAATCGAGTCTGCTCCAGTTTGAGCGAAACATGATGGATAGCAGAAACAATTGGCCTACGTACCACCAGTATCAGAACCGCATCAGGCCATGGGGGGCCTGGAAATTATATGAAACGCGTAGAAAACAAAGAGGCTTAACAAATGGGAGAGCACGTGGACGCTACAATGGTCAATATACCATTTGGCCGGAGGAGTTGGAGGATATTTCCCAGAAATACAATTTGAAAAATGAACCGATTCAAGTGAAGCTTAATTTGGCTAATATAATGGTAGTAGAAGAAAGCGACCTGGATGAGCCGTTCTTCGTTAACGGGTCCGGAAAATGCTATTTCGAGCGTTGCGATCAAACGGGTTCAGCGATCGAAGAGAACTACAAAGAGCAAATTCTTCTGATATGCCATTCCAATTTCAGCCAAAAATGTATGGCCATTGGGTTCGGCTTCCGTCGATCCCTTTTATGAGGTCAGATTTTAAAATCCGTGCGGGACACCGAACACATTCCGGAAATGCAACTTTCAACACGATCGCAAGAATGGCTGATCCCACTCCAGCAAAACACGAGAAGTGGTACGATCAAATACAGTAGATATCCGAACCGTATACTACGTGATGGGGAGCTGGAGAGGAGGGGGATTTTTATGACTTCCTTTTTGATAGTCCGGGCGCCAAACCCCTAAAATGTGACGACTGGGTGATCAGAAAGACACAGTCAGTTTGACGATAGCTTCCGACTATATCGACCCCGTTGAGTCTGAATATGGCTGGTGGCAAAGCTGGAGATGACGGCTTGACCTCGTAAAAGCTGAAAAACACCCTTTTTAGGCCTATAAAATGTGTCCTGACTGTTTTTTTTTATAAGGTTGTCCTTGTCCAATTTAGTTGCGGGGCATCTTATTTTATTCCAAACAACGCTGTCTCTTTGAACAAGTTTTGTTTTTTGGGTATCTCGTATAGTCCCGGAAGGCTAGTATGTATTAATTTTCTCTGAAAATCTCAAAATTCAAAGGTTGATCTCCAGGTTAGAGACGTATCTTGTAACTTAATATATTTTTAGGATTTTTTATACTCTACCAGAATTTACCTTTGGTATTGAGCTTCACATTGCCCTAAAGTTCCAGGTTCCAACTGTTCGGCGAAGCCGCATATAATTTTTTGAAAAAGTATAGGCTAAACATGTATGAGAAAGTATATTTTTCAAAATGGTGACGTGACACAATATTCTATGCTAGAATTCCAACCAAACATTAGCTACGGTTGTTGTAGGCTAATTACTTATTTATATGCCTAACATTTTTTCTGAAAAATGATAGCCTACTGCGAGCAGGGGCGTCCCGAGGTGGGGGGGGATCTACTCGATTATTGCTCAGGGAACCTACCGAAATTTTGCTCAGGGGATCTACCGAAATCTTGCTCAAGGAATCTACCGGAACTTGTCTCAGGGAATTTACTGGAAGCTGGATCAGGGAATCTAACGGACTTTGCTCCACAGAATCTACCAGAATTTGTCTCAGGGAATCTACCTGAATTGTACTGCTTACTGGAGAAGTATAGACTCACAGCTTCCCAGGATGAAACCGGCACACAATTTTACCAAAGTTATTCTTGCAAGCAGACGGCACAGCGTACCGGAACATCCAGCGGGTGATTCCGGTACTCTCCTTAGTTTCTGAAGCTTTCAAGAATAAGGCAACCTACTGAAATTTCTAGAATTTCCAACTACGAATACTGTTCCAGAAAGAATACTAAGGTACCGTCTACTCCAGTTTTGACAGCTTTCTCGACTCTTTTCCGGTGATAAGCCGAGAAGAGTTCAAAAACGAGTTAGCCTTGTTCCGACACGATCTTGAAAGTCACCAGGAGAGCCTCGAAACAAACCTTTTTACTGCACTTGCGTCCTTGGGCAGTGCGTCATTAATCCTTCATTCATTCATTCAAACAAAAAGCTTGAAAATACATTCGAAGTCTTTCGTAAACTGAAAGATGTCTTACCACTAGTATGGAAAGCGCTCAAGCTCGCTAAGACAATCCCTGTTACTTCAGCAAAAGGGGAAAGACAAAGACTTTTTTTTTAGCAAGATGATGTTGGTTAAGACAACTTTGGGTTCAGCAGCCCGTGTCTCTTACTAATCGCATCGATCTAGTTGACTAACAAGACCAAACTTTTCGATGGGATCCCAAAAATTCAATATCTGATCCAGACAACTGGGTCTTGTCTTAGCCAGATCCAGTCATCGCCAGAATCCTTGAACATTCTTACAATTAAAATTCAGAAACAGATTAAGGCCAAATAGCTAATCATCTGAGAAAACCAAGTTCAGATATGGATTCAGCATGTGTGTTTACCCGTATAAGTCATATCTGTTTTGACGAAAAGTTCCTGCCACTTCTGCCAATTTCCCGGTTTCGGCCGAACTCTAGAACTACTTGTCCGGCGAAAAAAGAAAGCTCAAAAACGAACTCAGGGTATCTTCTTTCCCCAATAATGAACATCTAATCAACTTCAAATAAAAATTTATAATATGATAAAATATGGGTAAAATATGATTGTCACACTGATTCAGCGTCTCTTCTTACCCCTAAATCGGTTATCTAATCAGCTAGAAATAAAACTTTAACTTCTAACAATTTTCCGGTTCTGGCCGGATTCCGGGCGAACTACATGTCCGGGAAGAAATTTGTTTTCACATAAAAGTTCAGCATGTCTTCTTGCCCTAAATCGGACATCTGATCAACTCCAAATAAAACTTTTAATTTTAACAAACTTTCCGGTTTGGGCCGGATTCCGGGAGAACTACTTGTCCGTCGAGAAAATGGTTTGGACCATCGTCTTCAGCATGTCTTCCTACCTCTAATCAACTTCAAATAAAACTTTTACTTTTAACAAACTTTCCGGTTTTGGCCGGATTCCGGGAGAACTACTTGTCCGATTACAAAATGGTTTTCACCATCGTGTTCAGCATGTCTTCTTATCCATAATCGACTATCATATTAGCTGTTTCAAAATATTTTGTTTTCCCCTTAATTTGAACCCCCTCCCCCACCCCTAAATGTAGGGCTACAAAGCCCATTTACGAACTCGACTGGTCCGCCGACCCAACGAATCCTCACACCAAGTTTCATCAAAATATCTCATTCCCTTCGAGAGTTATCGTGCTTACAGACGGACGGACGGACAGACGGACAACTTTTGCGAAGTCATAGGTATCCCTCAACTTACGTTTTGGGATCCCAAAAACCACGATGGGGTGACTACTTCAGCATTTTAACGGATATTCAAGAAACAAACCAAAGTGTTGCTCCCGGCTATAGCCATTTCTTAAGGAAAGCGCACGATAAAACCAATTTCGTAAAATGTGCAAGGTTTTGGGCTCTCACATGATGGTATTTAGAATATCACTCTTCACTTTCAGTGTAAGCTCAGCAATTTTGAATGACCTGAGACTTAACAGCAAATGTAGCAAATTTTGTTTTTGACTTTTGGCAAGGGAAACCTGACCGCATCAGGTCCACTAGTGCAATGTAGCAGCCGTATCCTACGACAGCCCAAGATTTTCTGTTCACAGTTTGGTGGATCGGAAGGACTTTGTCACGGAAGTGAACTTACAGCCCGGGTTCATAGACCGAGTAACATCTGCAGAGGAATAGTTCGCGATAGTTCTGTAACAGAATGACCACAATGGCTGTATGATTCGCTTCAACATTTACTTGGGAACATCCGTTTTCAGTAGCATTCGGAGACATGGACAGCCACGCGCGTGTCTACTTCTTCATGTGTGCTGCATAAGGTGGATTCGTAGTCCAGGTTCGGATTAAAAGTCATTTTGAATGGGACAAGTTTTAGCACATTTATTCTTTCACTGAATCCGCCAGAGATTCAAAATAAAAAAATTACAGTATAATATCCCAGTTTTCTAGCACCGTGCACTTTGCGACGAAGAAACTCTTCGGCAATGAATTTCCTGTCCGCTTATGACATCCACTACTGCATTTCAGAACAATAGGATGTCCGGCAGAAATGTTTACAAGACCGAGTACTCCGTCCTGTCGATCGGCTACAACATGAAGCTCGGTTATAGATTCGACTCGGTTATAGATTCCACTTCGACTCAAACAAGGTAGCTTGGCTCCGAATTATCTGATTTTCAGAAAACTGGAACCTTCAGAGTAAGTTTTTTCCAGTACCTATTCTGTCTCATAGTGCCTCTTCTTCCGTCCCGCTCATAGTAAGTCCTAGTATGTAGTCATCATATGACTCCGAGCGTTTATATATGGTGGCTATCGCTATAAGATGAGCTCGTTCTCTCTGTCAAGGAGTTAGTTCGGAAGCATTGGCGCATTTGCTCCGTTTAACCAAGAATAAATAATCCTTTATTTATTCTTGGTATTTATTCACTGTTCAAATAGGTGTAACAAGCTAGGGCTATACGTGATATTCACGTCTTAATACACACCTTTGTTCAAATTGTAAGGAAAATGTTCTTGCCAATGCAGCGTTTCGGTGTTGTCACACTGACAAAAAAATCTCGAGCTTCTAAAGATCAGAAAAAGTGTTCTTAGTACTACTTGAGTACACGTGGAGTTCCACAAGGAACTGTGATCGGTTCGCTGTGCTTATTCCTCCTCATGATAAATGAAATTCCTGCTGGGCTGGAGGACAGATGAAATACGTTGACGATTTGTCCCTAGCGGAAGTCGTAGCTGATGATTTGAAAGGCAACGCTGCCGGTTTCATCGACCAGGTTACCTCAGAGGCGATTGAAATGAATATGGTCGTGAATAAAAATAAGTGCTCGGTTACGACTTTTTCTTTTCTTAGGAAAACTCGGCCGTGTTTCGAACCTCATATCGACCCTGCGCTCATCAGTGATAAAACAACGCTACTAGGTGTAGTGATCTCTTCTGACCTTTCATGGCATGAAAATACAAAGACAATTGTAAAGAAAGCTAACAGCGCAGTTCAAATGCTAAGAAACTGAAAAAGTTTCGGGTTCCTAAGGACAAGTTAAAGCTAATGTTTTGCTGTTTCAATCGATCCTTAGTCGAATATGCTTGTCCGGTTTGACGCTTTGCTCTTACCCAAGCTGAGACTGATCAAATAGAGCGAGTTCAGAAAAGATCGCTGCAAATTATCTATGGCGATTCTCCTACCATACTCTTTTTACCTCAAAAATTTTAACATTGAATCCCTTTCTTCCCGCCGCGAAAAACTATGCCGCAACTTTTGCTCCTCCCTTCTCCAGCACCCCATGTACCGTTATTTCCTTCCCCCACCCTTTGTTCCTGTAAGATCTCGTCCCCCCCCCCCCGAGAAGTGGCTGAGAAGGTTCCCAAACTGACCCCAATCTACTGTACACTATGCGTTACAGCAGAAGCTTTGTGCCGAGCTTCGTAAAGCAATATAATGATCTTTAGCATTATCTGTTGACAACTTATTTATTTTTATTTATGACTAAAAACATCGTATTCGGGCTCTGCCATGAGAGATATGTTTTGCTTTATTATTAAATAAATAAAAAAGAAAATTGAGTATAATTTGACGCCCATTACATTGCAAAAAAATATAGTAAATTAACGGATGGACGGCATGGTCCTCGAACTCGAACTAACAATAAGCAGTCGTAACAGAAGAAAACAAGTTCTTTTGAAGAAATGCTGTCACTTCAGCTTCTAACAAAGTAGAACTTTAGTGCTTCCCATGGCAACCCTTGCGACGCTGCTCTTTCCTCGGCCCGCTGGCGGAACCAACCAAGCAATGTGGTTAGCTCGTTCGTACACCTTATTACAGCGCGCCCCGAGCAAAAGAGGAATCTGTATACGCCGTACTGCACCTTATTACAACCATGCATTTGATCACGTACATTCATGCCGCTAGCAGAAAGCAAATGGTGATACTGGCAACCTAGAAAGCCCCGCCAGCTTAATAATAATAACGTTTGTTTGTTAAGCCCAAAGGCTATACAAGATTAAGTACATGATTATCAAATAAATTATTACACATGTTACCAGAACTATTACACAAGCTGGGCTAAACTTTCTTACTTCTACGGTGAAGTTGGGGTTCGTAGATTTCAAGATGCGATTCCAACCAACCCCGAACAAATTCTACCCTCAAATGCGATAGCGCTTGGCACTCTAATGCCTCGGACACACGATCAGGGTTGGGTGTTCCCGGGCAGGAATTCCCGCCCAGATTTTCGGCACCATCATCACTTCCATTTGAAAAGTTGAGATTTTTTCATTTGTTTGATGAAAATGAAGAAAATCCGACCGGGAAATGCTTATTGTGTGTTCGCACTTTAAGAGGAAGTGGTTCAAATACTCCTCCTGCAATTTTCAAAGGGGCCAAAGGTGCGTCTCTCCCGTGCCAGCTTTCCTCCTCTTAGAAATTTTATTTTTACTGAGGATCAGCAGACTGTTAGATCGGAGCTGGAACCAAGTTTTCAATGTAGCAGGATCTAGTCCTAGCTTAAAATAATATTTAAACCCAAACACATTTTTGCTTTTACTTTACATTTTTAAGAGTTTCTGAGGTTTGTAGTTTCACTTGCCAATCTTGGATTTCTTGATCCTCAATAATTTTTTGTATTTGCTTAAAATGTCTCCCTGAAATTGTGTCGGACCGAAGCCCTCATTCCATAAATAAGATTGTCCTGCGTGGTATGCGCCAGCTGTTTCCGTGACTTCGGCTTAGGCTCCGCGCTTCGCTTTCCATAGCTGTTTTGGCGCTTCGCTTGTTTTGGAAAGTGACGCGGAAAGTGAACCCACTATGCTAGTGGAAACTGGAAAGTACTCTCGGCAAGTCAGCGAGAAGTTGTAACGGGGCAACGGCTTTCCGTTAGTTCTTGCGCTCGGCGGATTCTCGTTCAGCGTTTTAGAATGCAAATATGTGAGGACGCCAGAAGCGCCCTTTGAGGTCGCAATGCTGGATGCGACCGCAGGAAGATACACTGGAGCGGCTGTCTATGACTTGCGATTTTGAGGGGGCACTAAGGAGACAAATCAAAGAAAAATAAAGATATTTAGCATGCGTACGAACAAAAAGGAAAAAGATGGCTTAACGTTTGTCAATTTCCTTTCTTTCAATAGTTATTTTTGAAGATTTGATGTCCTTACTAATTCAAAATAAGCCATCTTTTTGAAGAAAGAAACTGACTCGGTGGATGCTACCACGCCCAGTGAATACTTTGTGAGCTAACCAAGGAATGTGACTGCCCTAAAGAGCTAGTTCGATTACTGCTGGTGCTAGGATTTTCAGAAAAAATGTTCTTACCGACTAGCCCCGCTATGTCAATCAACTTCTTCCAGAGCTGTTGGCTACAGACTGTTTGCGTGGCAAAACCTGAACCATCTATTGATGAGATTATAGGCTGAAGATGAGATGCTTGATTCAAATTAAGGTTCAGAGTTTCAGAAAATCTGTCAGACCCACCTGTCTGTATCAGGAAGTTTAGAAATCGGGATTGGGGATCCCACCGAAACCTTTTGTCTTGTGACCCATGAATCTAAGTTCTAATCGACTTGAGACAAAACTTTTACTTTTACCGAATTCCAGCCTCCAGGCGAACTACTTGCCCGTGAAGCAAGTAAAGCTCAGATATGGATTCAGGACGCTCTTTTTCCTTTCAATCGACTATATCACTAGCTTTGACAAAAAAATTGCTCATTATTTTTGTAAACATCCTTCCCTACCAAAAATATAGGGATACGGAGACCATCTACGAACCTGATCTGCATTTTGACCCTAGGAATCCCCCCCACACCAAGTTTGAAACAGATTATCTCAACTTCTTCGAAAGTTGTCGTGCTAAGAATCGGACAGACGGAAGGACGGAGAAACTTTACGAAGTCGTGGGTTCAGGGCTCCTGTCTTTCAACCTTGAGGAATGAAGAAGACGAAAATTAGGAGAGGGATAGTGCCTCCCTCGTTTTTTCGCGGCGGCTTGTCATAGTGCGTTTGGATCCCCCCCCCCCAAAAAAAAAATACTCAATCAAAACTAGAGTGCGCATCCTTGTACTAAATTTTATTAAGGACACGCAGAATGTTCTTCATTTGTTAATTTTTTTTGCAAACAATTTTAGACGTTCTTTTACGTAAAATAAAACATAAGTTGGATTCAACGCTAGGATATGCGGCTCCATGTGCTAGTTGTTATCAACCTTTTGCAGCAATGTGGTCGTGGTTTTTCGGTTACACTAACGATAAAGGCAAACAACGAAAATAAACTTTGGCTACACACTAGCTTTTATAATTTTAATTGTCGAATAACAGTTTAAGCAAAAATTGCAATAGCTAACATAAATCAAATAGTGGGATTAGGCGCCATTTGACAGCGGATGGCGTGTGGAGATCTCTGTTTTCGTCCGTTTCTTCTTGCGATAGTCGCCGACGTCACGAAGCCACCCAACCTCTGAAACATTATTACCTCTGTTAGTAAAACCTCAGAAATGAACTAATGAATTCAGATGGCATCTGATCTACATAGGGACATCCTTCCAGATTAGATTAGATTATTTTATTGCTAAATAACATAATAGCCCATCATGATAGGTAACCACCCATGAGAAGACATAAATGCACTGGCACTGGGCGGTTACCACAAACTACTTCAACTTAACTTAAACAATAACTTAATTTCATTTCAACACTAATTAATCATTTTTTTTCCATATACCCCACAAAACAAAAAAGAAGAAAAAAAGAAGAAGAAAGAAAAAATAAATAAATAAAGGTAATAAAAAAAGAAATAACAACTTGTACCTTCATTCTCTGAATCGTGACTCCTCACCCCTCCAACAAAAATTTCTTTACTCTTTTCTTAAACAATTGTTGGTGTTCAGCCGCCTTAACACTATCTGGGAGTGAATTACATACCGCCTGGCCCAAATGTTCAATTAAAAAGTCAGTTCGTCTACCACTCCTATACTCCTTCGCCAGATTAGTAGCATTCCTTTTAAAATAATCATGCAAATCATTATTTTGTCTATACAAATATAAAAACGGGACGGGCACACTTCATGCAAACACTGGTAAGTAAAAACCGCAGCCTGGTAGTCACGAACTTGCCCCACGTCCATCACCTTTAACTTCCTAAAACATGCTACTGTATTATTAGTCTCTTTTACGTACCCACCTATCAAACGAACTGCCTTATTCTGTAAAATCTGTACACGCTTAAAGTTACTAATAAAATTGTTAGCCCATAATACACAACCGTAAGATATATAGGTGCTAAAGAATATTTGATATTTAATATGAATATATTTAATAGCCAGTCGGCCGTACAAAATACATGATGGTTACAACACACTTTACATCACTCAATACTTATCTTTATTTTTTCATCATTCATTCATTCATTTATTTATTTCCCTCAAAGAATAGATAGATAGATAGATAGATCAGTGTATTTCAAAAGCCCGTGGGCCATATACACAAACAAACAAAAACAGAAACATAACTTAAACAATCAGACTCCTTCTTAACTCTAAAGATTTATCTATGTACACGCCCACTCGAGTAATAACGGTAGGGTTAGTATTACTCAAAATTTCAGGTAGTGATAAAATCACACCCTCTAGATAACTTTTCCTTAAATCTGAAAGTTTCGGGCAACTACGGAGGAAATGGTCCAAATTTTCTTCCTCCTTCTCACAAAGTGGGCAAGCATACCTCCCATCAGGAACCACACTACCTCTCTCAAAAACCTTCTGCCTGCTCTGAATTGGAAGGCAGTTTGCCCTTAGTTGGATCCAACGACATAAAACTTTCCCGGGTAGATTGAACTTAAAATACACTTCCTCTCCAAAACAAACTTTTACCACTTGATAATGACTCAATGTTATAGAACCATTAACAATACTCTGCCAACACTGGATTTCCTGACCTTCTAAAACCACTCTAATCTGACGTTCTAGATCTTTTGGCAGATAAACGCAACCAAGTCCTTCATTCCATATATATGGCATTCCTACTCGCTCCAGTAGCCGCTTTACCTGGAATGGCCAAGAATGTTTCAAACCATTATTCAGCATTTCATCATAAGCTAACCGAGCTAGTCTATCCTTACTCATATTTATAATTTTTAACCATAATCTAATCATTAGGATAGCCCTACGTAACTTTAAAGAATATAAACCTATATCACCCTTTAAAATTTGAGAATGGGTTGTCTGATGTAGTCCAAATACCCTTTTGTAATACTGAAGTTGGAGCGACTCTAGTTGTTTTGCCGTCTCGCCGCCCCATATCTCTGCTCCATATTCTAAAATTGGCAAAACTTTTGTGTTAAATATTCTTTTATGCATTTTAAGGTTTTTTATACCCATAATTGACTGATTCCGAAAAATAGCTGACACGGCTACTTTACCTCTATTAACCACCTCTTCAATATGTGACTTAAAACTTCCGTTGTCAGTTAACACGAATCCAAGGTATCTTATTCTCTTAACAATCTTCAGTTCTTCATTATTGAAAGTGAACTGACAATTTTCAATGCCATTAATTTTCCTTTTTTTAAAAATAATTACTTCACTCTTCTTAACGTTCAACTTTAATTTTTTTAACGCCAGATACTCCCCAATCAGATTCAACAGTGTCTGCAAATCTTCGCCCGATTTAGCAACAACCGCAAGGTCGTCCGCAAACAGCAGCACTGACAGCTTTCTACTTCCCAGACTTACCGTTGGAGCCCATCTTTTCTCTAGAAAATCCACAATATCATTAATATAAATATTGAATAGTCGAGGGGATAAAGTGCTACCTTGTTTTACACCTCGCATTATTCTAAACTGTCTCGACACACTACTACCAACTTGAACTATTCCTTTTACACAAACATACATACTAACTATTAAACTTACAAATGTATTAGGTAAACCAATTTTAACTAAAGTGTCTTTCAATAATTCTCTATCTAAACTATCAAATGCTTTGTGGAGGTCTAAAAATCCCACATAAAGACTATTCTTCCCCTTACCATATTTATCTAATAACGCTTTTAAAACAAATACCCTGTCTGACGTTCCGTACCCGGCCCTAAATCCCCCTTGCTCCTCGTGTATTGTATTACTTTTGTCTAACCATGTCGCTAACCTAACATCTAATATTTTCTCCATGAGCTTACTTAACGCAGGTACTAACGCTATCAAACGATAGTTCTCATGAACCCTGGGATCTCCCTTCTTAAACAGCGGGAGAAACATTGATTTTTTCCATTGATACGGCCATTTTCCAGCCTTTAACACCATATTACACAAAAGAACTATAATCGGCAAAAAAACAGACGAAAATTTCTTAAAAATCAATACTGGTATCCCATCAATACCTGCGGCTGACCCCCCTTTTAACTTTTTCAGTACTTTTTCCACCTCCTCCTTACTAACTTGAGCAACTAAATCATAATCATTTTCCTTTATTGGATAAACAGCCTCTTCCGGACTTACTGTCATCTCTTGCATTTCTGGACATTGTCCTTCTAACTCTTCTAGATAATCAGGCCAAGAATCAACTTCCGGAGTCGCAAAATTATTTATCTTTCCATCTCTTTCTTCTCTTTTTACATCACCCCAAAACTTCTTATATTCTTTCTTCCGAAAACAATCAATAATACCCAGTTTCCTTTTATTCTCAAAAATATTTTTTTTCCTTTTTATCAGAATTTTATACTCTCTTCTCTGGTGTTTATATTCAGCTAGTCTTATACTTTGTTCTTCAACGGTCTCACACTGCTTCAAACTACTAAGTATCTGCCTCAATTTTTCTTTCATTATTTTACATTCCAAATCATAAAAACTTTCAGCCTTTTTTTCTCTTTTTGTCAAATTGCACCTTTCAGCACAACTGCATATTAAATCATTTAGTCCAGAAATTATTTTACACACGTCGGTTTGGTCATCAGCAAGTGATTGGCACTTAGTCGTCACATCCATCGTCGAAAACACTTTTTCTAGACTCCTTATATCATCGTCTGACAGATTGCATCTTATTCTAGGCCCTAAGCTTACCCTATCGTTTTTATCACTATCACAATATTCCATAATACTAAAACGATCTTTCTGGTGCAATCTTAACTTAATCTCAAGCTTCAACGCCCTATGATCCGAACCAACTAAATCCAAAATTTCAACACCAACTGAGTCCGGGGCAAAATGCGTTCCAATCAGAGCGTAATCTACTACACTTGGCGTTGGCCCTGACAGGCAAGTAAATTCACCAACACACATATCCTTACCGAATCTACCATTCCCAATCAACAGACCATGCTCTCCGCAGAGTGCCAGAAGCTTTCTCCCCCAAACGTTAATTTTCCGTTTTTCATCCTTGTTACTACGTGGCATTCTACTACTTAATGGAGCAACATCACCTAAATCCGGTATTAATACATCAGGAACCTCAAGCGCAATACCCGTATATGCGTTGAAATCCCCCATTAGAACACATTCGGCATTACTATACTTTTCTTTAACTGATGCCAATTCCTCCTCTAAAATTCGCCAAGTGTCTTCCCGACTATACGAACTATTTTGAGGCGGAACATAAACCACACCCAAAATCAACTGTTTACCACATTTCAAACAAATACTCAACCAAATTAAATTTTCGGATCTACTCTTAATTCTCACATACCCATTAACAGCTGACGTTTTTATCATAACCAGAATACCACCGTAATATCTATTGTTTTTAGCGATTTTTCGAATAACTTGTTCGACCTGGTAACCGGGAAAAACATACACGGATGATGAATCATTCCAAGTTTCAATAAGTGATATCACATCAAATGAGCATAAGTCCTGATACAAAAAAGGTAATTTTTCACGCAAACCTTGCACATTCCACGAAACAAGATTCAGTATATGGCCCTCATCTACCTATGCGGCTACGTTCTCAGACGTCGCATTACTTTGCCCAGCCACGGCGAGGGGTTCATCACTTGTTCCTTGATCAGGATCACTTGGGGAGAATGCAAAACGGTAGTAATCGCGACACTGGCTATTAGACTGACTAATAGCATCTCGTGGACTATTTACGGAGAAACCTCGGGAAGACCAAACCTGGGGTCGTTGCGAAAATCCACGGCCTCGCATACTTCTCCCTCTTGGTTCAACATTGCGGACTCCTGGCCCATGCAAATCATTAGGGCTGACAATAGCACTAGCAGGTCTTTTCGCCGACATAGCGACCTGGGAATAGGTTTGCTGGGGCACAACAGTTTCCGCGTCACTGTCGCTAGCGTCACTGTCCCGGTTCATCTCGACATCCTGCGCTCCCATCGGAGGAATTACACTCTCAGTTGGTCTAACACGTTGCACTGGGTTGGCCGGAGTAGCTTTGCGCGTGATTTCAACGACACTTTTACCATCAAAACCAAACACGCGGTCATCGATAAATAGTTTCTCACCCCTTAACTTTGTAACACGGCCGTCGTTACGAGCAAGACTCATAACTCCCTTTAAGTGTTTGCGGGCCTCCCTTTGCGAAACCGTAAAATCAGGAGCCACAGAAAGGCCAAATCCCTTTAAAAGGGAACTATTCTTCAAAATAAAATCCCTGGTGTCGACCGAATTCAACTTCAGAACCACCGGTCCTGCTCTCATTCGAAAAATGTCACGTATGTCAAATCTCTGTAACTGAAGATGCGGTATCGCACGATTTAGGATTCCCATCACTTCTTGCTTCAGTGTATACTGTCCAGGATATTGGGGGGTGTGGTTGTACACTATCAAGTTTGTTCTTTTTTGCTCGGCCTCAAGTTGGTTGGCTCGCTCATTAACAGCCCTTAGGCTGGACCTAAGTGCTGCCAGTTCCGTTTTAACTTCCTCGTTCGCCTTAATATTACTGGAAAACTGGGTACTGATTTCCACCAGTTGGACTTTCATGGCAGCAATGCTATCCGATAATCCAGAAATAGCATCTACTTTCTTAGAAAGTTCAGGGACCAGATCCAACTTAAAGTTAATTTCTTCCAAAAATTGCGCACTGCGCATTTTCTCGCACTCTCCTGCTTGATCTGCCATGCTTACACTTACAAGCTTTGATTGTGGATAAAATCAAGTCCTTATCCAAGCGCTCGTGTAAGTCCAGAATTTTCTCCAAGCAAACCGTTAATTCGCTCACGTTATGTATTTCACAATCTTCTCCCCGGGCGTGCGTACCCTTTCAGAGCTGAATGAATACTGAGGAGTACTTAACTTATACACTCGGTAAGAATTGGCATATTTTAAGTATTTTAGCTTTATTTTTTGTTCAAGAACATCGGGGAACTTGATAGTATACCCATTAAGAAAGTGTCTCCTGGGGTCTGAGAGTTGCTCGCATTCAACCAGAAAATGGCCCTCTTCCTCTGTATTAAAGCACAGGGGGCATTGTCGCTTGCTAATTGGGATCTTACTATCCCAATTGCTCCGACCACGTACTGGCAGGTAGTTCGCTCGTAGCTGAAACCACAGGCGCAGGCTCTCCGCCGGTAGATATAGCTTGAAGTAAAATTCCATTCCGAAAATCTGCTTAACTTCTTTGTAATACTTTAATGTATTTGAATTTTGTGTCCGTTCGTACCAAGCCTGAACCTCTTGTTCTTCTAACACTCTTGTGAATTCACGTATGAAGCTCGTCGGGTCTCCTTTCGGCCCTCTTCCTTCATTCCATATGGACGAAAGACCTGCATTATCTAAAAGTTTTTTTTAACTCGGAGCGGGCCATGAATTTCGCTTTTTCGTCGTTAAGAGTAATCACTAGGGTCAACCCCCCTGGAACAGTCCTACCCCTGCTCTTCACAGGGGCAGAAGCAGTCTGCCTTCTCTCCCCTCTCTCCTCTCGACGTAGCTCGATAAAAATATAACTTTTGCCCAAAACCTATTTTTTCGGTTAATCTATGTTTCCTTAGGGAGAAAAGTCCCAGGTCCCCTTTTACTGCCTAGCTGTGGGTCGGCTGGTGTAACCCAATAAGTCTTTTGAAATACTAAAGCTGTAGTGAAAGCTGTCTCTAGTTGGGGGGCAGTTTCAAATCCCCAAAGCTCTGCACCGTAGTGAATTATTCGCGTCACTTTCGACATGAAAATTTGTTTATGAATTTTTATGAGCTTAATTCCTGATAGCGTCCCGTTCCGAAGTATTGCGCTTGTCACTTGTCACTTCTGAAAAAACTATCCCCGGATATTTAAAGCTAGGCTTTGTAGACACTTGCTCCTGTCTATAATAAAATTTTGGCGGTTCTGTCTCATTTCTTTCTTTCTTGCCGAATATCACAATTACAGTTTTCGTAACAATTAGCTTTAGCTTTTTTTTCTCCAGGTATTCTGATAGGATATCCAACAGGGTTTGAAGCTCTTGTGGCGACTTTGCTACTAATGCTGCGTCGTCAGCGAACAGCAGTAGTGATATAACTGAGTTTCCGAGTCGCACGGTTGGTGCCCAACACTTTTCCAAAAACGCGCTACGAATTTTATCGTCACAGTCGACCCAGCCTCCACTCTCACAGATATTTTCTACACTGACGCGTGACCTTGATGATGTTAAGTTAACAGTAAGCCTACCTAAAAGTGTTGTAATGAGAGTGTCGTTTTTAAAGCGTCAATTGCCACCTGTTGAAGATATCGGCCTCACTGTTCAGGACAAGGTTAAAATCCTTGGCGTTACAGTTGAGAGCGACCTGAAATGGCAATCCCACGTCATGGCCATAGTTCAGAAATGCGCTCTGTTATTACGGTCGTTTGCCGCGTTACGTCGATTCGAGATTCCTCCCAAGCAACTGAGGTCTATTTTCTGCACTTACATTAGGCCAAATGCGGAATACGCTTGCCCGGTGTGGCACCCTGGCCTCACCTCGACTCTGAGTGATAAGCTCGAGGGTATCCAAAAGCGAGCGTGCAAAATCATTTTAGGGGCCCAGTATGTTTCATATGAAGATAGTCTTAGTGTATTATGTCTACCGACCCTTAAAGAAAGAAGACATGCCCTGACGATGAAATTTGGGTTCAAATGTCTGTCGTCTGAAGCTCACAGAGATATTTTGCCTGAATATGTGCCAGATTTACGACCGAAGTCCTGTACTAGGCAGTTTACACGGTCAATCGGTCTTCCAAAGCTAAGCCTGCCACCTGTAAATTCGACTGACCGGTACTTGTCTTCATTTGTACCTTATTTTGTACGTAACTTTAATTCCTGAGGCTGTTTTTTAAGTGTGTTGTAAATAAGTATACTAACATGTAATTGACTATCCGAAGCTAGCGTGTTTCTTATGCTATTATGGAGAATAAAGGAATTATTATTATTATCATTTATATAAATGCAGAATAATCTTCTGAGCGCGCTTCCTTGCTTCACCCCCCTATTCCAATCAAATGGGCGGGATAGTCCCTTGTGAAATATTTTTACTACTGCTTTAGATCCAATATACATTCCAGAAATTAGTCTAACAAAAAATCGAGGTAACCCTATGCTTACTATTTCTACGCACAGCAGCACTCTATCCACTTTATCAAATGCCTTTTCAAAATCTATAAAAGCAACGTAAAGTTTATCTTTTCCTTTCCCATATTTGAAAGCAACATCGGCCGGCGACAACACTTTAGTTCAAACGGGGAAAAAACTAGTGAAATCCCTGTCTCATGCCCATTCATCGGACCGATTCCTCAATTCTTTCGTGCCATATTTTGCCGAACATTTCAACGCTCTTTAAAGCACAATTGGCATTAAAGATGCTTTAATTTTTATAAAACGCTTTACACATACACATTTCTGACTTCCACTAGATAGCGCTTCAAAAATAAGCCGTTTTCTGGTTATCGCTTGTCATTGACTCTTCGGCGTATCGGCGGAGACGATTTCAGAGCATGGTATTGCAAGACGCGGAAATTCAAAAACTCTCGGCCATGTACAAAAATCAATCGTTTTGTAGAGCTGAGTGATGAGAATCCCATTGCTGCTAAAATAAACTGTCTCTCTAGCTGGCAGAATGCTCCATTGTTTTCTGATGAAACTTTCTGTTGTTTGTAGTACCGAAAAAAAGTTTTGCTTTCTGGATGAAAAGTTACAAACACTGCTAAAAATGTACAATTATAACCGACCTACTTGCAGCTGATTCCAGAGCTTACAAGGAATTCTCAGTTAACACCGTTAATATGAATATTTGTCAACAATACAAATAATTCGGAGTATATAATAACAACGAATGGATAAGAAAAAAGAAACTCCGCTTTATTTGTCGAAGCTAGTAAATCAGGGTATGGCAGTCAGCAAAAAACGGCGTAACGATATATTAGCGAAAATAAGTTTTCTGGGAATCTGCTGATTGCTCATGCAACATTGTATACTAGGGGGTGGTAATGTGGTATCATGATTGTTTGATCCGCCCATTGAACTTTAAAAGTTGTTGTTGTCTATTTCTTTTCAGCCCGTTTCTTTATTTTTGTTGTGACATAAATAGTTTGACCATTGCATTTTTTTATCTCAATCATTTTTTGTTTAAATACTAGAATAGTAGTGACACTTATGACGAGTTATTTTCGTACTTGTCATTTTAATTCGCGTTCGTATTTTGATGAATTGTATTTTAAACCGTGAATTGTATATATAAATCATAGGTTACCATTGTTAATATATCCCTTGGTTGATCTTTTTATTTGTAATGACATGTCCAGCACTATTTTTTGTTTGTAAAAGATATTTATGGATAAATAAACGAATTGTAAATTGTAATTATAGAACGAGTGACCTGGATATGCAAAACATGTCTCCGAACCACAAGCGGCAACAGATGGGGGAGCTGGGGGGGGGGGTCCGGAAACAATGTGACATACACAAAAAACAAAGGAAATGACCTAATGGTCAATTTTGAGAAGGAAAGATTTTGATGATTTGAAGATTTTGAAGAAAATTATGTGGCTCGCATAAGGGTCAAACACGTGGAGTGATTTGAATGAAACTTGGAGAGTACAGAGATCATATGCCCTAGAAGACATATTTTAAGGTTCAAACCGGATCCTACCACGGTGGGGGTGGGGGAACATTTACCGGAAGCTCCCCCGAAAATGCTCAGATTCGAGTGAAAGATAATGCTTCAGATGATCCAGTTAGTTGCCGGAACAGATTCGGCCGCGGTATATGGGGAGTTGGAAGGGGGTATCGGAAATCTTGGGCAGGTCTAGGGACATATCGAGTTGATTATTGGATTGAAACTTGGAAGGTTGGCGATGGCTTGAAGGTGATGTCGGAAAATTTCAGACTTGAGTGAAACTAGAAATCCTAACTGTAGGTCCGAACCCCATTTTTGGATGGCGGGGTGTTTTGTCAAGTTTTCTTCTACTTTCTTGTACCACCTACTCGTAACAAGTGCCATATGAGCATTTAAGATCAACGGGAGTTACAACAACCTAGCCTATCCGGCGCGTACTTAACAGCCGAGTAGCAGATAGTATGGTATTCAATCAAGAACAGGGAAGGTATAAATAATAGGAGACCTTACAGGATAGAGCTTAGAACTGGGCCCGAGTAGTCACCAGCCTTGCTGTCGAGAAAAACAAGACCAAAGGTTTCGATGGGATCCCAAAAGTTCAATATTTGATCCAGACAATTGGGTCTTGTCTTCGCCCGACTCCTTGAACATTTTTACTTTTAAAATTTAGAAAAAGATTAAGGCCAAATAACTAATCATCTGAGAAAACGAAGTTCAGATAGGGATTCAGCATGTCGTTTACCCCCATAAGTCATATCTATGTTGACGAAACAGATCGAAACTTCCTGCCTTACTTCTGCCAATGTCCGGCGAAAAAATTTAGCTCAAAAACGAATTCAACGTCTCACATTACCACTGTATCCAACATCTAATCAACTTCAAATAAAAATTTAATTATACCAAATTTTCCGGTTTCAGCCGGATTCCGGGGAAACTACATGTCCGGGTAAAAATTGATTGTCATATACGGATTTAACATATCTTCTTACCCCGGAACCGGACATCTAATCAACTACAAATACAACTTTTGCTTTTAACAAGTTTTCCGGTTTTGGCCGGATTCCGGGCGAACTACTTGTCCGGGTATAAAATGATTTTCACTTCAGTGTTCAACATGTCTTCTTACCTCCAAATCGAACATCTAATCAACTTACAAATAAACCTTTACTTTCAACAAACTTTCCGGTTTTGACCGGATTCCGGACGAACTACTAAGTCCGGCGAGAGAATGGTTTTCATAATCGTGTTCAGCATATCTTCTTACTCCATAATCGACTATCACATTAGCTGTTTCAAAATATTTTGTTTGCCCCTTAATCTGAACCCCCTCCCCCACCCCTAAATGTAGTGCTACAGAGTCCATCTACGAACTCGGCCTTTCCTTGACCCAAAGAATTCTCACACCATGTTTCATCAAAATATCTCATTCCCTTCGAGAGTTATCGTGCTTACAGACGGACAACTTTTGCGATGTCACAGGTATCCCTCCACTTACGTTTTGGGATCCCAAAATAAGAAAAAAAAGGAGGAGCCATATGAGTCCTTGGATTTATCCGAGAGCTCGGCTTCTCTCCTTTTATGCCAAATCTTATACGGCAGGGAGGCTGAAGCAGGATAGAATACTATCCATATCTAAAAAAAAGGTAAAGGTTTCAGCACTAGCCTTGACAGGCCAAGCTGGCGGTGCTGATCTCCGATTCTCGGCCCTCAGCCAGGAAGTGCAATGGGGGGATGGGGGCCAGCCATCCTGTGCTTTCACACACCCTTCCTGTCACCTTCCCCGGATTTCTCCAGGTACCCATTAGAAGCTGGGTGGACTTTGGCTTGTCTTACAGGGTTACGCCACTAACCCCCGTCCCAAACCAAACAGTAGGCACTACCGAGACTCGAACAAGCGACCCTTCACTTGCGAGCCCGGCGCGCTAACCACTCGGCCACGGACGGACCATATCTGTTTGTCCAAGAATATTTTGTTCAATCAGTAGAGCTAGGTCAGCAACGTTCTTCCTTTTCCTACCGGCTATCCATTGAACTGAAAATGGTACAACAGTTCATATTTGACTGCGCTAAACAAATAAGTCAGCTGAAGTTTATTCTAGCGGTACTTCGGATCTTCTTGGCAAGGGTCCTCTTCAGGCTCAAGCTAGGAAGACGAACCTAACAAATAAGTTCGTTTTGTGCTACATTTCGAGGTTAATAGCACGGTTTTGGCCTTGTTCCAGAAGAAGGTCAATCCAACTTCTTGCCAGTCAGCTGAAGCACGAAACAGGGAAAAAAATATCCCCAAAGAATATCCGGTACCGAGGAGACTAGAATATCGGGTTATTGCATGTTCAAAGGCCGGTTGAACTTTCTCTGTGGAAACAATGAACGTTTCATTATGGAAAAGGTACTCAGGTTCACACTGCTGCGATTTCCCGCAAAAACCTGCGACTTGCGACGAACGAAACATCGCACGACGAACGACGCAGAACCATCCGTTTTGCTGCAGTGTCGGATGCGTTGAAATATTTCAACTGGTCCGACATAACGCATGCGATTCTTGAGGGAAAGAAAAGAAACAAGAGCTGTAAGCTCATATGGCACTTGCATGTGTCAAGATGATTTGATTGATCAAAAGTAAGTTTCGACTTTGCGGTTGAGATGCGCGCTATAAGGGAGCTGGAACTTAATTTGTAAGCAAAACCCTTGAGGCAAAACTGCTAATGGGCTGATGGGCATCACGAAAATGCATATATTGCTTAAGAGTATTTTTTTTACCTTGCGGTCAAGATTGGTACTTTAAGGAATAACCGGATTTGGGACGTAGCAATTTCTAAGCAAATGTTGTTGAGTCTCCAATATTCCAGAGAAGTTTCATCGTCCTAGCACATCTGGAAGTACCTTAACGCGCGATCACCGGAATCCCAGACCCCCCTCCCCCTCCTCCAACTCCACCCACAATAACCGGAGCCAATCCGGTTCTGTAAATGATTAATCCAGAGCATCTGTTTGTCATTCCCACGAAGTTCGATCCAGATCACACCAGTCTAAGCGGGTCAAGTATTTTCCGCCCTCCCCCCAATAATTGCCGGATTCGGTCCGGAAATGAAAAAGGTCACAAGAGAAAAATGTCCTCTGTTTAATTATTAAATTTCACTCGAATCCGATCACCCGTTCCAAAGTTACGCATGACTCAATATTCCGGATTTCCCTCCCTCAACTCCCCCCCCCCCAAGATTCTCATATCGAGGATTTTTTTTTTTATTCCAAGTCAGTTTGACCGGGTTCCTGATATGCCTTCCAAGTTTCGTCGTGAAAATCCCCCAAAAAACGGAATTCCGGGATACCCCCTCCTCCCCCCCCTCAAGTGTCTGGATCCAGTCAAATTATGTAAAAGATTTACATGGACCAGATGTTTGTTCTTCCCAGCAAGTTTCACTCCGATACCATCATTCTAACCGTTTCTCGAGATTTCCGGTCCACCCCCCCCCCCCCCCCCCAGCTCCCCCGCGGTGCACGTAGCCAATCCGATTCAGCAAATGACTTACCTAGAGCATCTGTTTGTTCTTCCCACAAAGTTCCATCCCGATCCCTCCATTCTAAACGGGTCACGTGTTTTCCGCCCCCCCCCCAATAGTTGCCGGATCCGGTCCGGATATGAAAAAAATCATCGGAGAAATATCCTCTGTTGAATTCTTAAATTTCACTCGAATCCGATCACCCCCCACCATTATCTGATCGACAAAATTTTTATTTTGAAGTCAATTTGATTGGGTCCCTGATATGCCTGCCAAGTTTCATCGTGAAAATCCCCCAAACCACCATCACCGGAATTCCGGGACCCCCCCCCCATAAGTGTCCGGATCCAGTACAATGGTCTAAAGGACTTATCTAGAGCAGATGCTTGTTATTCCCAGCAAGTTTCACTCCGATTCCTGCATTCTAACCGTTTCTTGAAATTTCCGGTCTCCCCCCCCCAACTCCCCCCTGGCTACCGAATCCGGTCAAGACTTTAAACGGGACATTACAGATATATATTCTCTTCAGTTATGAAGTTACATTACGATCCGATCATCCGTTCGAAAGTTACACACTTCTCAGTTTCCCGGATTCCCCTGCCCTCCACCCCCCCCCCCCCCCAAAAAAAATGGTCGGATCAGAAAACTGATTATCCCTAATTTTGTTTGGTCGGGTCTCTGATATGCTTGCCAAGTTTCATGGTCCTAGCACAACTGGAAGTACCCTAACTCGAAAAAGTGTGACAAAATGCCCTAAATTTTCAAGTTTCCAGCGCCCCCACTTCCCCCCATATGGTCGGATAGGGAAACTGATTATTTCCAGGTTAGTTTGGTCGGGTCCCTGATATTCCTGCCAAGTTTCATTGTCCTAGCTCATCTGGAAGTACCCTCACTCGAAAAAGTGTGATAAAATGCCCTAAATTTTCAAGTTTCCAGCGCCCCAACTCCCCCGCATATGGTCGGATCGGGAAACTTATTATTTCCAGGTTACTTTGGTCAGGTCCCTGATATTCCTGCCAAGTTTCATTGTCCTAGCTCATCTGGAAGTACCCTAACTCGAAAAAGTGTGACAAAATGCCCTAAATTTTCAAGTTTCGAGCGCCCCCACTCCCCCGCATATTGTCGGATCGGGAAACTGATTATTTCCAGGGTGTTTGGTCGGGTCCCTGATATTCCTGCCAAGTTTCATTGTCCTAGCTCATCTAGAAGTACCCTAATTTTAGTACCCTGATTTTTTTCATATCCGGAACGGATCCGGCAACTATTGGGGGGGGGGGAATACGTGACCCGTTTAGAATGGAGGGACCGGGATGGAACTTTGTGGGAAGAACAAACAGATGCTCTAGGTAAGTCATTTGCTGAATCGGATTGGCTACGTGCACCGCGGGGGAGCTGGGGGGTGAGGGGTGGTGGACCGGAAATCTCGGGAAACGGTTAGAATGATGGTATCGGAGTGAAACTTGCTGGGAAGAACAAACATCTATTCCATGTAAATCTTTTATACATATTTTGACTGGATCCGGAAACTTGAGGGGGGGGGGGAGGAGGGGGTTTCCCGGAATTCCGTTTTTTGGGGGATTTTCACGACGAAACTTGGAAGGCATATCAGGAACCCGGTCAAACTGACTTGGAATAAAAAAAAATCCTCGATATGATAATCTTGGGGGGGGGGGGAGTTGAGGGAGGGAAACCCGGAATATTGAGTCATGCGTAACTTTGGAACGGGTGATCGGATTCGAGTGAAATTTAATAATTAAACAGAGGACATTTTTCTCTTGTGACCTTTTTCATTTCCGGACCGAATCCGGCAATTCTTGGGGGGAGGGCGGAAAATACTTGACCCGCTTAGACTGGTGTGATCTGGATCGAACTTCGTGGGAACGACAAACAGATGCTCTGGATTAATCATTTACAGAACCGGATTGGCTCCGGTTATTGTGAGTGGAGTTGGAGGAGGGGGGGGGGGGGCTGGGATTCCGGTGATCGCGCGTTAAGGTACTTCCAGATGTGCTAGGACGATGAAACTTCTCTGGAATATTGGAGACTCAACAACATTTGCTTAGAAATTGCTACGTCCCAAATCCGATTATTCCTTAAAGTACCAATCTTGACCGCAAAGTAAAAAAAATACTTTTAAGCAATATATGCATTTTCGTGATGCCCATCAGCCCATTAGCAGTTTTGCCTCAAGGGTTTTGCTTACAAATGAAGTTCCAGCTCCCTTAGAGCGCGCATCTCAACCGCAAAGTCGAAACTTACTTTTGATCAATCAAATCATCTTGACCCATGCAAGTGCCATATGAGCTTACAGCTCTTGTTTTTCTTGGTGTATATAAAATGATTTGTTGCGTAGCTCCCCAGTTGGCTATATTTTGAAATAAATAAATAAAGCCTCAGCAGAATAGACAATAAACGGAGTCGCCTTTTTGTGCAGGATGTTACAAAAGAGCTAGCGTTTCATGGACAAAGCCCCTTGTCTCACCAATATCCATCCACACAAAAAGGTCATCCTCGGAACAACATCCTGAAGCCTAAGAGATTCCTGTCGTCATATTTCACAATACTGAACAGAATTCGTAAGAAGGAAAAGGACTACGCCGTTCCCACCTGCCATTAAGGCGACTGTGGACAAGGATATATGAGTGGCTTACTGAAGTTCATAGAGCTGTCGTGTTGCTTCCGTCAGACTAACAAATCAGGGACAGAGAAAGTACGAGGGATTTACAGAGGGAGCATATTGGCTGGCAAGCTTTCCTTGGCAATTTTGAGCTGACAAGAAGTTTCGTCAATTTCTTTCACCATGCTGGGAAACACATTTTACTACATATGCATTGTTGTCAGGAAAACGAACTTATAAAAATCTTCCCATATGGATGGCTTTCCTGCCGACCACATTCTCGGACGGAGGGGCTTACATTGTCAGACCAAATCCGCGTAAAATTATCTCAGGCAATGCGGTCAATATATACCAAGTGCCTCCAAAGCCAATCATGTTGTTAATTTCCAAATTTCCAAATGCTGACTTGTCTTTTGTAGGATTGTCTTAAACACGCATATCCCGTGTAAGTTTGTATTTCCAGAGTTTGTCCTGTGCTGAACTTGTCAGTCGAGTTCCCCTGTGGCAACTTGCCTAGTGATAAACTTGTCTAGCACGAACTTGTAAAAAAAATAACTGTCAAGGTATGTACTTGCCCGGTAAAAACTTGGCAAAGGATAAGTTAACTTTGGAAAATTATTCACTATTTCTCAAAAGCTTGCCCATCCAGGCTTTTATCATCTCCACTGCCGAAACTGGCAAGCCAAAATCGTATATTATTTTATTTTTATTTTTTAGGGGGGGGGGCTAAGGTGAGTTAGGAAGAAAGGATTGTAAACGGGATTATATTACTGAAAATTTATTTATTTATTACTGGAATTATCTGGAATTCGTTCACATGACATTACTTACCAATTTTGGTTTTGTAACCGTGAAAGTGTGAGCGAATAAATTACTATTCTATTCTTTATACTTTCTTGTATTTTTACTAATTATGGCCGACTAGGGCTTTTAGTGCTAATAAGAAATTATCTATCATCTATTTGTTCACAAAAGTTCGGCGCAATCCCCATTCTTATCCCCCAAACTTTGGACTTCATACATCCCTTTCGCTCACTTTTAAAGCACTACGGACGGGCGCAATTACTACATCATAAGTTTCTTCCGCTTTCGTTTAGGACCCACACAATTTCCTCTCCTATACTTCGCAAGGTCGGTTCAACCAGGATTTAGGGTCATCTTCGAAAACCAACGCCTTTTGGTATCGTAGTCGCCCTCATTTGGACGCGATCCAGATTTCATCCAGACTGAAGCTGCTTTCACACTGATGCGTCGTTGCGATGCGTTTATCTTGCGTTGCGTACAGGTTGCGCAGCGTGTCTTTCATACCTGCGCGAGAAGCTTTCGTGCTGGATGCTCATTTACATTTTCCTTTCTGAGTTTCTTCTGCTGAATTGTAATTTCTTTCACTAGTAGCAAATTTTTCTGCATCATCAGCATGTTTCTTTTTGTTTTTTTTCCAAAAAATTCATTTTCTACTGATAAATCTGATGCGTACGCGCAGACGCAACGCACGAATACAACTTGGTTCTATTCTTGCGTTGCGTTTTATTTGTCTGCGTAAGCTCTGCGTTGCGTCGACGCAAGCACGTCGCAGAGGTTGCGTAGCTTAGTGTGAAAGGCTCAACGCGTCAAAGTGAAAGCAGCTTGATCCAGACAACCTCATTGGTTTCAAGACGCAACCTCTGCAAATCTGTCCATGTCTCTGAACGAAGCTAACGGATTCGAGTGAGACCAAGAACAAATAATCACAAGAACCTCAGTCGCCCTATCTCTGTAGCACGACCATGCGGAGATGAATATATTGAGCGTGTTCCACACTACTTGCCGTAGTTACTACGCATGACGTCACGAATTCTGGCTTTTGCCGTCAAGGCTGGAACAATTTTTCTATTTTCCAGCAGAATATCTGCCACGGGCGAATCCGACCAATCACGTTCCAGAGATGCGTAGTTACCATGCTTACTACGCTCCCGAGCCTGGTAAACAAATAGTTACTATTAATTACTATTTCGAGAAGGTTGGAACGTGCAAACACAGAAGAAATAGAATTTTGATATGCTTTTGTCAAGCGTCGGCCGACTCGTCGGCACATTTATACCCAAGAAATAAAATCCTGCAAACATTTATTTGATCAAAACACGTAGTAACTTTTTACGAAGTCGGAACGGAAATAGTAAATAATAGTTCCTATCGTTAGAAGGGTGGAACACGCTCATTATCGATACCCTGTCCGATGCAAAAGAAGCGGAGGATAGGAGCTACGCGGAACATCATAATTCATTACCTCTACAAACAGCTATTTCGCAGTAAAGCCCCGGAGAAGAAATGTCCAAAGTGGAGGCCGATTGGTTATCTTAACGCGCTGCAGAGTGGGTCAGCACGCCTTCTGCCCTTTTCCCCCTGATATGCGCAGCGGCGAAGAGGGGAGTAGACGGGCATCAACTCAAAGCTCAGCAAATACTTCTAGCTCAGCTCAGTATTGTCGGGGTATCCATAGTCGCTGCATGGGACCAAAGACGGAGGTACTATTGGCTTATTTGTTCTTGGTGAGACTAGACACAGCCCGCAGTGTGACTTTTCTCAAAATGAAGCCGATATTTAAAAAAGTACTTGAATATTATATTCAAACAATGCATAAAACGGACACGTCAGCTACATTGCTTTGGCAGCGATATTTTGACCCTTCTTGGCAAGGTTCCTCGTCAAACTGTCGAACTTTAGGGTCAATGGTCGGATCATAAACATAATATTATTAAGAAGGCGAATATAGCACTAAGGAATCTAGTAACTACAAAGCGTTTTGGTTTTAGTCGTCCATCACTTTTAAATTTTTACAAACTGTATATATTAAGTATTTTAGAATATGCTTGTCCTGTATGGCATCCAGGGTTGAGTAAGGAACAAAGCAATGCCCTCTAGAATGTGCAGAAGCGAGCTGTTCGTGTGATATTGGGCCAGGAGTACACGAATTATGAAGAAGGTATAAAGCTCCTTGGTATAGAAAGCCTTGTTGCCCGGCGTCACCAGCTTACTATGACATGTGGGAATAAAATGTCAGAATCCAGTAAGCATCGTGATTAGCTACCGGAACCGGCATGAGCCGGATATAACACGAGGCATCAAAATAAGTTAAAGCCCTGCAAACCATCAGCTTCTAACCGGTATAGATCTTCTTTTCGTCAATATTTTGTAAAGCATTTTAATGAGTAAGTGACAGTATGTTTATAATTTATTGATAGGGTCTTACTTAACTATTATGTTATTTGACCTAATAAATTCGTATCGTATCGTAACACTATTTGTATGGCACTTGAGCATACTCATATAGCAATCGTAATGTCTTTTAGTCTGTCCTTCTGTCGGTCTGTCCCGGTTTTGCTAGTTTGGGAACTTTCACATAAACTAGGATGATGGAACTTGGCAGGCATATCAGGGATCCAACCAGATTAACCTGGAAACAATCACTTCCCCGATCCGGGCATCTTCGGGGGAGTGGAGGGATGGGGAACCCGGAGACTAATAGCATGCATAACTTTGAACGGGTAATCGGACATGCATGAAACTTGACATGTGTCAAGAATAAGTGTCTAATTTGTTCAGTTTCAAATTCGGACCGGACCCGATAACTGGGGGGGGGGGGGGGACTGGAGGGGGGGGGCACCGGAAATCTCGTGAGAACCCTTCTAACTACTTTGGTCAGATCCAGTTCGGGCACATAATTATCACAGCTAAAGTATTTGCTTTCTACCATCGATTGAGTTATACGCAAATCGGAGCCAGAGTACGACAAAAGTTTTGTTCTGAAACAGCTGTCAATGTGTGGAGTAACCATTTTAGATTTACTATATCAACCCCATCTTCTGATGAAAGGAATATGGGAGAGAGATCCAGCCTCGACAGCTGCAAATCGAATCTGACAAACATGCTAACTGTTCTTACAACCCGTACGGAAATAATTCAAGTCATTGTATTATGGGACATTTTTCCAATTGCAACAATTGAAAACAATCGTAAACGATCGTAAACAATTGTTTTTTACGATTGGAAACAGTTGTTTACGATTGGAAACAGTTTTTTGTAATTGGAGACACTTGTTTACGATTGTAAACAGTAATTTCCAATTGTATCCAATCTGCTGCGATTGTAAACAGTTGTTAACGATTGTATTTTTACGATTGGAAACACTTGTTTCCAATCGTAAAAAAAACAATTGTTTACGACAATTGTTTACGATCGTTTCCTACTGTTTTTTAATTGTTTACGGTTGGAAAAATGTCCCAGAATACAATGACTTGAATTATTTCCATACAGAAAGTGCCATATTAGCTTTCAGCTCTTGTTTTTTTTTATTGTTTGAATATATGTGAAATGTGAAATACCTTCCCAACTGCGATATTCTGGAAGGCCAAATGGCAGACAAGAGACAAATTTCAGCGGGAGGGATTACCAAAAGCAATACAGGCCTACTTAAGGGAAGAGCGGTCTTACTTTGGTTTCCTTGTTTCCTTCTCGTCTCCATGTTTCAGTCTCTTCATACTTCAGACGAATCGGATTCGGAGCTGCGACCACAGCTGTAGAGTTTCTCTGAAAGCGAATAGAATATGATATATTCATTGCTAAGCAGCCCAAAGACCGAGCAACAACTAATCACAAAAACAAAAAGAAACACAAGCCCAAAAATCTTCTTTAGGATTTTTTTTTTACTCTAACGACAAACGTTTCTATTTCCATTTCACTCATATTTTCTTATTCCAAAAATCAACTTCTTTGCTTAATATGCACGAAAAGCCCATTTCTCTTTTACAATTTCCATTTCATTCATATTTTCTTATTCCAAAAATCAACTTATATGTTCCGCCCATCAGAAAAAGCCTCATTCTGTTCTTAAAACCCTAATCCTTAACAAGTCCTTTTAGCTACTCTTCATCAAATTAACTCACATCGTATTGTTATTTTCCCATTCAATCAACTCCATGCACTTGCAAACCATGTGACCCACACTCTCATCAAGACTCCCGCACATCGGACAGAGGACCGGATTTCTCTCCCTTCTAGGTCAGAAAATTATGGTAATGTCAAATGTTGTTGTACTTTTAGGATGTAAAAAAAATACTTGAACAATACTTTAATGCAATGCGCACGGACTTGCACAAACTGGTAACCTACAATACTCCATCCAACTTCTTTATCATCCGACACGTATCGTATTTTGATCAGCGCATTAACTTACAACCAATTTTCCAAACTATCTGTTAAAGAACCCCTCTTGGTTATTCTGCCTTTCATAATATACCTAGATCCCTTGTGGAATTGTAAGCTTCTAAAATCCCCACCTTTCGATCCATTGTTTCGTTTTGTGCCTACGAATTTTAGCGTTTTTTCGGCCATGCCGAGTTTTTTCCCTCACACAAAGCAAAGTTTGCCGGAGTCTTCAATGTCAGCTGACAACTCTTTCAAACATAAGGATATGAGCATCTACTGTTTTTTACTTCTTTTATTTGCTTACTTTTCCAACTTTTTAACCACGGCGCGTTCAGTTTTGTAACGTTTTGCTCCCACCCGCCGCGTCGGAGAGTAGGAAGGCTGGATAGTGTCGACAAGCGCCAACAAGAAAATCGCTAATTTCAGCTGGAAAGTAATGGTATTTTGGAAACCTTTTTTTCTGATCCCTTTCATAGGCAAAAGATCATTTCTAGTAAGAGTTGTGCTTTAAGGTTCAACAAAAATTTCAGGCAGTTAAAGTCCACAAGTCCACTTCAAGCAGGAATCTTCTCCATTTCCCTCCTTCTCCTATCTAAGTAAAAATATTCTGTTTTTTAGCGGATTATCCGAGTGTTACAAGATAAGTTTGTTATCCGCACTTATCCTATATCTATCGTTATCACACATCCTATAATCGATGGATGGTTGTCAGTAGGTACAGTTGATCACGGATCTAATCAGTAGCATAATGAGTGATGTCATGTGACTTCCTCGTTAGAGGTGAATGTAAGACTTTGGGAATGGCAAACTAAGCTATCGAATTGCGCCTAAGCCAGGGAGAAAATAATAGTTACTTTTCGTCACACAAGCACATGTGTAATTTCAACAGATACAAGATGCGAGCGACTAAAAGAAGAGTACGGCATGGTCCAGGAGGCACAGAGTACTAAAAAGAGGCAGGGACACTAAACGAAAGCGTACTTGAAGAAGGCATGCTTACAGCAAGAGGCACGCAAAAAAGTGTGCATCTTAACCGCACAGAGCAAAAATACTTTTGGTCAAATGATATACTTTCAAGTTTCACAAGGGTTCATGATATTTCTGCCTCAAGAGTTTTGCTTAAAATTAAACTGAAAAACATTGGTAGAATGAATCGATCATGGGCCCTTGGCACAAACCGTGCCAACCTCCGGAGCCTAAAAGAAGGAAAGGCCTTTCTCCTGGAGACTATAAGAATATGAGCCGCGTACCTATTTGTAACCAAACCTTTCGAGGCACAAACGATCATGGGCAATCGACGAACACGAAAACACATACTTATGCCAAAAGTATTTTTGGGATCTCAAAACGTCGGTTATGGGATACCTATGAATTTGTAAAGTTTGTCCGTCCGTCCGTCTGTCTGTTAGCACGATAAATCTTGAAGGGTTGAGATATTTCATTCAAACTTGGTGTGAGGATCCTCTGGGTCGATGTACAGGTCAAGTTCATAGATAGGCCCTGTCGTCTTACATTTAGGGGTTGGGGAGGGTGTTTCAAGTTGAGGACAAAATAAATATTTTTAAAAAACTAAATGATAGTCGACGTAAAGAGACATGCCGAATCCATATTTGAAACTTATTTCTCGCCGGAAAATAGTTCGCTCAGAATCCGACCAAAAACGGGAAATTTGGTACAAGGAAAAGGTTTTTCTGAAGTTGATTAGAGATTGGTTATAGATGTAAGGAGACATGCTGAGTCCGTTTTTGAACTTGTACGTTTTCTTTCCGGACGAATACTTCGCCCTGAATTTGTTTAGTGAAGTCGATTAGAAATCAGATTTGAGGGTAAAATTACAGGCTAAATCCGTATCTTCAACTTATTTTCTGGCTGGACAAGTAGTGCGCTCGGAATCCGGCACAAACCGGAAAATCTAGCGGAAGGAAAAAGTTTTTCTGAAGTCTATTACAGATTCGATTTAGGGGTAGGGACACGCTGAATCCGAATATGATGATTATTTTCTCGCCGGACAAGTAGTTCACCCAGAATCTACCGGAAAATTTTTTAATAAGAAAAGTTTTATCTGAAGTTGATTGTGTTATCTCATATCTGCTAAAACTGCGCAACGTTGTGAAGATACTGGACGTGTCCGAAAGCTTTTTAGTGCTGTAAATGTTGCATTTAATGTTGCATATTTATTTATTTTTGTCCGAAAGCTGTTACCTTTATTTTTCCTCTGACACTTCTAGAATAGCGAAATTTAAGTTGGGAAGAAGAAGAAAAAAAGAATTAGCTACATAAATGACGACTCAGACTTCGTAAAGTTTTTCGCAATGTATGCTCCGTAAAGTTTGTCGCCGCTCAGACGGGAATTCGACCTAGATAACATTACGAAAATTTTGTGTGGCAATTTGTTCTAAGGCGTATTCTCGCCTTTCCCCGAGGACTCCACCTGAGGAGTCCCCGCGTTTTTGTTTGTCCCGGGGACTCACTCCCTGTATTCTCGCGAGTCCCCACAGACGGGGAATGCTCCAATTATCATCACCATCATCAAGAAGGACTCCCTTTCAGATTCGGAGGGGAATCATTTTTGCTGGTGTTGGTGCAATGTAAAATTGATTAAAAACAATCAGAATAAACAAAACCAAAAATAAAGTGGATCCAGAGTAATTTCTTCAACTGCGCATATTTTTTTTCGAACAAAATCCATTTTGGAAGCATTCCCTGTGTTCTTGCTGTTTCTGTACGCGGAGTCCGCGTGGAGTGACTCCCTCTATTCTCGCCGTTCCTTTCGATTCCCCAAGGAGTACTCGGGGATCGGCGAGAATACGCCTCTATATAGAAAGAAAAAGATTCTAGGAAGATACTAGGAGAATCGCTGTGCTCCCCAGTTTCTTCTTGAAAATTCAGCATAAAATTTAGCATCTTTGCTGAATTTTCCGATGAATTTTATGCTGAATTAATGCTGCATTAACTGAGCGAAAATTAAAGTCTGAAAGCAAAATGCTGCATAAAATCCTGAATTAATTCACCATTTTCGTTCGTTTTGGAGCTTTCGGACACGTTTCATTATAAAACTTATGACTGTGTACACAGTACTTACGTAAGCACATCCACCTTCTCGTTCTCCTCCTTTTCTCAACCGGAGACATCACGAAAACTGGGGGGCGGAGGGGGACACTTCCCCTTCCATTCTTCAGCCCTCCTTTACATCCAAAGACATTCAAAAATGCGGTTCTGAATTGAAGGTTCAGAAATCCGTAAGTGACGGGGTTACAGCAAGAAGAAAGATACGCGAGGAGTTGAATGAGTGAGATCCAGGTCGGACCAAGGGTCCTGTACAACCCCTCAGGGTCAAAGACGACCCAGGCGTTTATGATAGATAGAGGAGTCCAACATACGAAGAACTCTATGACGATGGCACACAGCATAACGATTACCTAAAAGAGAAAGGGATTATGTTGTTTATTATCTTATGTTCTTCCCAGATTAAAGGTTCAATGAAGAGCTTATCGTCTCAGTTTCCCACCGCGCGTATACAGTTCCAGCTCAAATTTCCCTTAAAAGACATGTAGTACTTCTGCTAGCGGTCCATTCTACTTCAATAATATTTCCGTTCATTCTCGTTTCCGAGATTCTTGACTTCATAAGTGTAGCTATCCTATCCTATCTCCTCTGTTAGCAATGCACTGATTGTCATGCTTGCCCCATTTGTTCTCTTTATGTGACGGATAATGCGTCCCATCATTGTTTCCGAGGAACTTATTCGTCGGAGACCGGTTATGCAAATTTTGCCGAGACTGTCATCCAAAGCAAGGACATGAAAATAGGCTAAACAGACGAAACCGTGTGTCATTTTGCTTTAAGCATCGCTCAGTTATAAAGTAGTCAACATCTACACTATGCAGTGTGAGGTGTCCTTTACGAAAGAAACGCATCAACTCTACCAATGCCTCGTCACTGAGAAGGCACGCAACCTATCATGCTCAATACTGATTAAACCCGCCAAGACACGTGTATGATTGACACACAATGATCGCAACACACGTCTGATTGATTCGTTTTTGGGATCCAAAACGTTCGTGACGGGATACCTATTCGTACAGCTTGTCCGTCCGTCTGTCTGTTGTGCACGATAACTCTCGAAGGGATTGAGGCATTTTCTTCAAACATGGTGTGAGGATCCTTTGGGTCAAAGAATAGGCCAAGATAGGACCCGTACCCTTATACATGGTGATCGGGGTTAAACTTAGGGGGCAATATTAAAATATTGATTGAAGCTAATCAGATAGACTTGCTGAATCCAAATCCGAAATACATTTTCTTGCCGGACAAGTGGTCCGCCCCGAATCCCGGCCAAAACCTGGAAATTTTAGTAGAGGTTTTGTCGGTAGTTGATTAGAGATTCGATAAAGGGGCAAGGAGACACGAGAATTCGTCCTTGAACTTCATTTGTTGTCCGACAAGTAGTCTGCCCAGAATCCGGCCTAAACCGGAAACTGGCAGAATAAAAGTCTACCTGCAGTCGATTAGAGATTCGATTCAAGTCAGAATGCATGCTCCATCCAGGCCTGAAGCTCGTGTTTGCACCGGGAAAGTAGTTCGTCCGGAATCCGGCCTCAAACCAGAAGATTTCTTTCAAGGAAAGGTTTTGTCTGAAATCGGTTTGAGTGTCGAAATAGGGGTAAGAAAACACGCTAGGTCAGAATGCTTTACTTGCTTTTCCTGCCAGATGGATATTCGGCCAATATTCAGCAATATCCGGAGTTTCGGTATTTCTTATAATTATTTGATGTAGCAAAACAGTTTTTAACCAACTTTTGTTTCTTTATAGAGATATGAAGGGGTCGCTGTCACTACCTCAACACGCCAATTCGCATAAACGTCAGTTCGCATAAACCAAAAATCCGACAGTTCGCCCACACGTCAGTTGCACTACACGTCAGTTCCCCTACACGTCAGTAGACCAACACGTCAGTTGATCAACACGTCAGTAGACCAACACGTCAGTTGACCAACAAGTCAGTAGACCAACACGTCAGTAGACCTGCACGTCAGTAGACCTATACGTCAGTTCAACTAATCCGAAAATCCGACAGTTAATCTACACGTCAGTTCCCCTTCACGTGAGTTCGCCTACCGTCAGTTGACATAAACGTCAGTTGACATAAACGTCAGTTGGCATAAACGTCAGTTGACATAAACGTCAGTTGACATAAACGTCAGTTGACATAAACGTCAGTTCGCCTACATAATCCGTCACTCCGCCTAAAGATTCATATCGGGCTATTGTTCAAAGCAGACTAGGGCACCGAAAGCAATTAAGCAGAGGGACGAAAACACAGGGGATTAGTAAAAGGAAGCCGACATTTGCGCATATAAAATTAGTTCAGAATGGCCGGGAGCTCGCAATCAGACGCGGCAGGTAAAGTCACTAAAGAAAGAACAGATGCAAAGTAATCCCATCAGTACAAGCTGTTGCGAAGGTTTTTACCGGGGCTAGTCATACAGAAACTGAAAAAATGTAAGGTGAAACGTATAATTAAACGCATTTAAGGGCTTAACAACCATCCCAAGGGGAAGGACCAAAAAGTGCCAGTGAATCTCAGTCTTTGTCGAAAGGGTATACCGGAAACAGTGAGGGACGAATTACTTCTCTCTTGGCCGGTGCTCCCACTAGGTCCTCTTAAAACAAGAGCTACGAGCTCATATGGCACTTGTTACGAATAGGTGTTGTGAGAAACGAGAAAAAAACTCTTTAGCGTTTTTTCCGGATATTCCGCTAACCCTCCTCACCTTGCTCGGATCCGGTCCGGACCCTAAAATATTTCATGTAAGGCATACGATCTCTCTACTTCCAAAGTTTCATTCAAATCACTCCACTCGTTTAACCCCTATGCGAGCCACAACATTTCCGGGGCTCCCTCCCCAAGTCCACCACTGTGGCCGAATACGACTTGGACCCATAAACTTCGCATCTTTAACATCTCCTCTTCCCGTCCATCAAGTTTAGCTCGAATCGGAGCATATCTGCAAACTTCCAGTTCCAGCTTCATCCTCCTCCTATCTTGGTCGGATCCGGTTCGGACGCCAAATGGCAAATCTAGTCCGCATAAACTTGGTACTGCATGTCCAAGCTTGCATTCCATTCGGCCCATACGTTTAGTTGTTGTGCATGTCACAAAGTTTCCGCCCCCCCCCCCAACCATGGCCGCATGAGGTTCGGACACATTCTTTGCAAATCTAGGTTCGTATCACCCATAAAGTTTCAACTGAATCGGACCATCCGTTCGCAACCGACGGAAGTCATTTCCGGATTCCCCCTCCCTCAACTCCCCGAAAAATGGACCGACGTCTTCCTAGAGCATTACTTCGGGTTCTTAAAGCACAACTCTTACTAGAAATGATTTTTTTCCTATGAAATGGACCAGAAAAGAATATTTTCGAATGTACTCTTACTTTCCACCTGAAATTAGCGATTTTCTTGTTAGCGCTTGTCGACTATGTCCAGCCTTCCTGGCCTCCGACGCGGCGGCTGGGCGCAAAACATTTGAAAACTGATCGCGCCGTGGTTAAAAAGTGTGAAAACTAAGCAAATAAAAAAGCAAGAAACAAGAGCTTCTCAGATCCTTACGTTTGAAAGAGTTGTCAGCAGAGGTTGAAGATCCCGGCAAACGTTTCGTTGTGGTCCGGTCAAAACTCGGCAAGCCCAAAGAAGCGCTAAATTTCGTAGACACAAAACGAAACAATGGAGAAAGGTGGGATTTTAGAAGCTTATAATTCTGTATGGGAGCTAGGTATATTTTAAAAGACAGAATAAGCAAGAGGGGTTCTTTAAGACAATTTGTAATGGGTGATCGCGAACTCGCGACCACCGGAATTCCGGGACTCCCCCCCCCCTCCAACCCCCTCCAAAGAGCCCTGATATGATCTGGTTCAGTCAAGAAGGTATCTAATGCTTATGCTTGTTCTTCCCTGTATTGTGTCAAATTGATGAACATTCTGGCAACAGATCTGTAAGAAGGATCGCTAGGTCATGTCAGACAACATCACAAGGAAATTTTTAGCTTTCTATTTCACCGAATCCCTGAAGCTTAGAGCCCACCTGAATGAAGTACTATCTATCATATAGTTCTGTGAGTCGAGGAAGACGAAAATACAGAAGCTGGGACAGATAAAACAAAGTTAGCGGCGATAGGCCTCAGCTATAAGTGTAATCCACACGGGATGGCGGAAAGAAACCTCTTGGGACTTACGCGGTCGGTAATCATAGTAAAAATGTAAGCCCTTTTCGAGACTGTAACCTCAAAGCCGATTAAAATATGGTGCATGGATTATGCGTAGAGGGTTCATGTACCAGAAACTCCGTCTGAAGTACCATTCGTCGCATTGACACCAGCATCTAGTCAGTCCTCAGCCTTTACTACGTCCTCGTCGGCTGCCTACTCAACCTCTTCAGTATTGACTCCGTCCATAGTGTCTGGTATCTCATTAGCATCAGTTCCTTCTTCAGTGTCGATCTCGTCCTTGGCGTCAACTACCCTCTCATCGTCGAATCATTCTTTCATTTGCGGGCATAGACTATGCGCTGGATGTGCCGATGCCCTTCAAAGACGTGGGTCTGAAACCCACTCTGCCGGGCCACACTTGATCGGCAGAAACCCTTTTTGCACCTATAGTAATTAGTGCGTATCCTTAATTCCTCCGTTCTTTGAAGATGATTGTGTTCCGTGTCTTTATTTTCCATGTTCATAAATTTCTAGTCATCGATTGTCCATATAAATATATTTGAAAATTTGTATTCGTTTGCTATTTGGAAATGTGGAGTTCTCATACCTGACAATAAATAATCGAAGCATTTTTTTTATATATTATTGTGTTTTAGTTGCCCAGCAATTTGTATTTTTCTCTTGAAGTTGTAAACTAGCTCTCTTCAAAATACATTTATCAGAACCGAGTGTCTTCATTCACTTCCCTGGTGCCTTCCAACCATCTTCTTTCTTTCGTAACGCAAATCAAAACTATCAGATCTGACGAGAGACTCCTGACTTAATTTTTGCCCTCATTGAAATGGAAATTGTCGGCTCCTCTTATCAATCCCCTGGGCGAGCTTCCGTAATTATCCCATCGAGAACAATATGTGAGCGAACTGTCGGAAAATTTCAGTGAACTGATGTTTATGCGAACTGACGTTTATGCCAACTGACGTTTTTGCCAACTGACGTTTATGTCTACTGACGTTTTTGCCAACTGACACTTTTGTGAAGTGACGGTAGGCGAACTGACGGTTGACGTACTGACGTATAGGTGAAATGTCGGATTTTAGGATTAGGTGAACTGACGTATAGGTCTACTGACGTGTTCGGCTACTGACGTGTTGGTCTACTGACGTGTTGGTCAACTGACGTGTTGGTCTACTGACGGATTTTTGAGTGTCAACTGACGTGTAGGCGAACTGTCGGAAAATCTTGGAGTACTGACGGAATTCTGTGGCGAACTGACGTTTATGTCAACTGACGTGTTGCGGTACTGACGGGACCCCATATGAAGGCAGCTTTGCAATATCATCCTGTTAATGTTTTCATCGAGTTATGATGAAAACTGGAACCTTTGGAGAGACTAAATTCCTCTGATCTAAAACTTCTGGAAAGAACAAATTCTCCGATCAAACTTTTAAAAACGGTGTGCTGAGATAAAGAACATGTTGGATCCGAATATCTTCGAAGTTTTTTACAAGACCTGGTGATTGACTTCATACAGCTGTAGGAAAATGGGACGACACGCCAAGAATCAACACTGGGAAACGTCACATGTCCTTTCAACATGTCATGTCTCTTTTGCCAGTGGATATTCAGCAGTACAAAGACCAACCGCATATACATTATGCTGCACCATACTTTTTTACTCTTGCTTAGTTCTTCTCTTTCGTCTTGGCTTTATGCCGCTCTACATCTTTGGCCTTTGTTGAATGACAGGAAGTCTTGTGAAATAAAATTGCGCCCACGACCCCACAATATTCCACTTTGTTGTAAACCGGCATAAAACCAAAGGTTGCCCCAGGTTACCAAATGTTAATACCACACCCATTACTGAATTCACAAAGGGAAAGGCTTATCCTCAGCTGTTGCTTCATCCCCTTTGAACTCGGTTCTTCCCAGCTTCACTATCAGATAGGATTTCTTTACCATTACCTGAAAGTACTTCCCTGTCGAAAGGATCGGTTTCCCTTTTAGGTTCAGGTCCCGATTTTCCTCGTGAGAAAACAGACTCAACGATATCGTTTTCCGAGTCATGCCGGACAGAATTTCGTTGGAGGTAGGTGCAGACGAACCTAACGAAGTGACACGTGGAGATTGGGGAGAGAGCACGATAGGTCACAGTAAGAGGGAAGAGTGGACAAACTCTCTTTAGTGTTGGGTACCAAAACACTGAATACCCCAGCCCTAAGCGATATCCTCCTCTGATTTCACCATGCCTTCTTGGTCATAAATTATTAGCTAGAAAAAATAAAACTTAACTGAAAACCCCATCGTCCAACCCTAAGTACGGTACAGGGCTAAGAGGTAAATCTGCGAACTGGAACTGTAACCGAAAGATCCTCACACCAAGCTTGGACAAACTCTCTCTAATCCTCTGAGAGGGATCGTACTAATGGACGGGCAGACGGAAAGGTTGACAAACTTTACAAAGTCATGGTATCGCATCCTGGCACTAACGTTGGGGTCCCAAAAGGAATCCGGATCTGACGCAGGAAAACACCGGACGTATTTTCACTACGATAGTTTTCGGAATCGGGTTTCTTCGTCAGAAATCATAACCGGAGACACTACAGCTACAGTTGCTCGATCACTACCAACAATCGGCAATACGGGATTTTAGGGGGACAAACTGCGTGGTACTGATGGTACTTTCAAATGGCACGGTCTTTCTTGCATTGCCGGATTCGAGATCGGTATAAGCCAAGTCCTTTAAGGACCCGTCGTACCAGTAATGCCAATGCAACCTTTACAATGCTTTCCTTTATATACGAAGAATCCGACCAATTATTTTTCTTTTCTTTAATTTTCATAGAATTCATACATCAAGTTAATTAAATTACAAAACAATTCCCTGTTCTTTTGATCCCCTGAGGAATCCGGTTTTGTAATCGTTGCGTAATATGCTCCCACGATTGCCTAGGAGAACCTTGATCGTCAGAAAACCGGCTATGTAAATTTTGCTGTTTTATGTTTAAAGTCAATGGGCCAGGAGAAAGGCTTAAAACAGCAAAAGCCGTGGATAATTTGTTAACAGCAGAGCTTGGTTTAAAGTACTGAACAGTTTGAGAATAGTGGAATGAAGCAGTAAATAGTGCGAGGCGTGCTTTAAATACAGACCACACCAGTAGAAATTTGGGGGGGGGGGGAAGATTTGTTGTTTGACTAAACGAGAAAGAAAGAAGCTTCCGAAAACATATCTAAATAAGGCACAAAATAGTCACGTTAAATTAATCGCCCAAATAGTCCAGTTCCTATCCCGCCCCAGTTGATTGTTATGGGTTTGGGAGGGGTGAGGGAAATAGTTTTGACTTACTAAACGAGGAGTTACGCAGCCTCCCACACCGCAACATCTAGATAATGGGCACGTACACAAATTTAGGATTAATAATCATGTATACACAAATTTAGGTCCCTATCCCCGTCCCTCCAGTGGAACTTAGGGGGAAGGGAGACTTTTTTTAGACTGGCAAAAAGAGAAATAAAGCAGCCTCCGAAAGCACAATCATGCATCTTCATGTCCCTATTCCCTCCTCCATCAGTGGAAGTAGAGCCGGGGTCGGGGTGGACTTTTTTAGACGCACTAAGCTGGAAAGAAAGCAGCCTGCAAAAGCACAACAAAGGACACACAAAATGTTGAAATTCATCGTACATCTTCATGTCCCTATCCCCCCCCCCCCCCCGTCAGTGGAAGTTAGAACAGGGGGAAGGGAGAACACGGGAGGGAACGGAAAGAAAGCAGCCTCCGGAAGCACAACAAGGGACACACAAAATGTTGAAATTAATCATCATACATCTTCATGTCCCTATCCCTCCCGTCAGTGGAAGTTAGAACAGGGGGGAGGGAGATTTTTTTTTTAGATTGACTCAACGGGAAAGAAAGCAGCCTCTGAAAGCGCAACAAGGGACACACATAAAGTTGAAATTAATCATCATATATCTTCATGTTCCTATCCCCGTCCCCCCTCCCCCCGCCAGTGGAATTTAGACCGGGGGACAGAGACATCTTATTCAAACTGGCTAAATGAGAAAGAAAGCAGCCTCCGAAAGCTCAACAGCGCAGCATCAAACACACAAAAAGTTAAAATTAGTCATCATACACCTTCACGTTCCTATCCCCCCTCCATCAGTGGAAGTTAGAACAGGGAGAGAGGGGATTTTTTTTAGACAAACTAAACGAGGGGCCCCTCCCACCCCCCGCCAGTGGAACTGGACGAGAAAGAGACACATTTTTTCAGACTGACTGCCTCCAAAAGTGAAACATCTAGTTAAGAGACACATAAAAGTTAAACTAATGATCATGCATATTTATGTTCCTATCCCATCTCCCCGCCAGTGGAAAGTTACAACGGGGAGGGGTCGACTGACAAAACGAGGAAGAAAGCATCCTCCGCAAGGTATGAGAGAGAGAAGTTTATTTTAAAAAAAATTTCAAAGTGCAAAACGGATACGTCAGCTGAATTTGGCAAGGGTCCTCTTCAGGCTCAAGCCGCTCAAGCGGGAAAATGAACTTGAGGAAAAACATTTCATTTTCCAGCTTGAGCGACTTAAGCCTTAAGAGGACCCCTGCCAAGATGGGCCGAAATATAGCTCAAATAAAAATTAAGCTGACATATCCGTTTTGCACTGTCAACTACGATTCTCAGCCAGCTTGGGCTGAAGGAATACTGTAAACAAATAATAAAACACTTCCGTTTGACAACCCACTCAAGAAGTAAATCTTGTCCTAGGGGGGGATGGCAAAAAAAGAAGATGCACTAAGACAGAACAAATGCCGAATTTTAATTACGACTGAACTTGACGACTGAACTTGCAAACGTTGTTTTGCGCCTATTTGTCGGCCAACATACGGTGTCAAGGAATAGCTTCAAGAAGTCCGACACACACATTATGCACTTCAACACACAAATTGACGTGCCATATAATTTCACAATGGGGTTTCTATACTTGACTGTCGGCATCCCGTTGTCACTGTTTTTATAATGTGAAACATGTCTAATAGTGTGAGATCAGCATAGACATGAAGTTTACGTGCGGATTTCGGCCGCCAAACCCGACTTGATTATAAATTGTATACAGAAAAAGTTTTTACAGGTCCTCAGACACTTCCTGGCATGATCCCCTCATTACAAGCTGCAGAAATCATATTTCGCTTCTTCAGTTTCGACTACACACGTCACACGAGAAGTGAATATTTTCCATTTACTAGCGGAACTGATTGTCCCTAGAAAGGTTTATAAATGTGGACGCGTTCGGCGCCTCGCTAGCTGCTCGGCTTCATAGGCTATATAGAGATACAAATATATATTCTCCAACATGCATTTATTCCAATTTCCCTACTTCTTTCATGATGTCAAAACAACGTCATGGTCCTCGGATAATAGGCTGATATTTAGTTTAGACCGCTTCAGAGAAGCTATACCGACATTAGCCCCAGGTCACTGTTCAAACTTGTGGTAGCTCTATGTAATTTCAGATATTCAGGATCAACAACAGCACCAAACTGCCTACTGGCAATAAAGAAACTTGTTAAGCTGTTATAGTTCCGGGAATCTTCTGAACTTATTTGTAGGCTACATGTAGGCATATAGCAGCGTCTTCAATTTTCTATCAGTCACGATGTTACAGATGAAAAAAAAACACCTACTAAAAATTCAAATTGCGCGGTCAGCTGTTAATCTGCTGAGGCGTTTTCCGAGATAATCCCGGATTAAAAACTCTTGATAACTGACCACCAGAAAAACAACAAAACACCTATCTCAGATTACAAAACGGCAATCCGATGATTTCACTCCATTGCATCGTCATGGTCCTCGGATAATAGGCTGAGAGTTAGTTTAGACCGCTTCAGAGAAGCTACCGAGATTAGCCCCAGGTCATTATTCAATCTTGTGGTAGCTTTATGTAATTTCAGATCGTCAGGATCAACAACAGCACCAAACTGCCTGCTGTCAATAAATACACTTGTTACATGTAGGCATATAGCAGCGTCTTTGATTTTCTATCAGTCACGATGTTACAGATGAAAAAAAAAAAAAAAAATCAAACTGTGAATCTGCTGAGGCGTTTTCCGCGATAATCCCGGATTAAAAACTCTTGATAACAGATTCATCAGAAAAACAGCACAACTATCTCAGATTAAACAAGACCAAACTTTTTGATGGGATCCCAAAAATTCAATATCTGATCCAGACAACTGGGTCTTGTCTTAGCCAGATCCAGTAATCGCCAGAATCCCTGAACATTCTTACAATTAAAATTCAGAAACAGATTAAGGTCAAATAGCTAATCATCTGAGAAAACCAAGTTCAGATATGGATTCAGCATGTGTGTTTACCCGTATCAGTCATATCTGTTTTGTCGAAAAGTTCCTGCCACTTCTGCCAATTTCCCGGTTTCGGCCAAACTCTAGAACTACTTGTCCGGCGAAAAAAGAAAGCTCAAAAACGAACTCAGGGTATCTTCTTTCCCCACTTCAAATAAAAAATTTAACTTAAAACAAATTTTCCGACTCCAGCCGGATTCCGGTCGAACTATATGTCCGGGTAAAATATGATTGTCACACACGGATTCAGCGTCTCTTCTTACCCCTAAATCGGTTATCTAATCAGCTAGAAATAAAACTTTAACTTCTAACAATTTTCCGGTTTTGGCCGGATTCCGGGCGAACTACATGTCCGGGAAGAAAATTGTTTTCACATAAAAGTTCAGCATGTCTTCTTGACCTAAATCGGACATCTGATCAACTCCAAATAAAACTTTTAATTTTAACAAACTTTCCGGTTTGGGCCGGATTCCGGGCGAACTACTTGTCCGTCGAGAAAAGGGTTTTGACCATCTTCAGCATGTCTTCCTACCTCTAAATCAAACATCTAATCAACTTCAAATAAAACTTTTACTTTTAACAAACTTTCCGGTTTTGGCCGGATTCCGGGCGAACTACTGGTCCGATTACAAAATGGTTTTCACCATCGTGTTCAGCATGTCTTCTTACCCCATAATCGACTATCACATTAGCTGTTTCAAAATATTTTGTTTGCCCCTTAATTTGAACCCCCTCCCCCACCCCTAAATGTAGGGCTACAAAGCCCATTTACGAACTCGACTGGTCCGCCGACCCAACGAATCCTCACACCAAGTTTCATCAAAATATCTCATTCCCTTCGAGAGTTATCGTGCTTACAGACGGACGGACGGACAGACGGACAACTTTTGCGAAGTCATAGGTATCCCTCAACTTACGTTTTGGGATCCCAAAAACGGCTCCGATGATTTCACTCCGTTGCAAGATTCCCGAATCGACGATCCAAGAACGAATCCGGATTGTCAGAGCAAGCGATTTTCATCATCTGCATTATCGGAGAAAACTCATTTCGGAGAATCCAGATAGTGAATCGTCAGTGTGGATTGTCACGGAAAAACGCCTCTGGTACTGGTGGAACACTGTTTGTTTTCCTCAACGTCACTATGACAGCCAACCGCAATTAAAAACAAAAGTCCCTCAACAGAGTCAAAATAGTTCAGTACCTTCAAATACATGATGCAAAAATAAGCTAGCTTTTCAGTTGAACTTTAAAGCTAACTTGGGGTGAAGGAAGAAGAACCCAGTGCAGAGCTCTAGGAATGGTCCAAAAGGGATTACAGCTGATTGCAGCATACCCGACAAAAACGGATTTATTTCGACACCATGAGCAAAATAATTTAACTTCGAGTTTCGGCGTTTGATAGCTGTTCTAAAACTAAGTTGTTGGAAAAGTCTTTCTTGATTGCTTAATCACAGTCTTGGAGCAAAGTTTAATGTGAAAAGAGATTTTTAACACAAAAGTAAGTTTCGCATCCCAGTGGTTGGTTTTTACACCTTCAAGTCAAAGCCAAGTTTTACAATGGCCAGTTCTAGCAATATTTGGTCGGATCCTTTTTTGCTGGCTAGTTAATACGGCACACACAATGTGAAGCTGTCAAACGGTCAAGTTTTGTTTTGTTCAAGGAGCGGTATTCAATTAACCTTATGACATGAGTTGATTCCGGTCAAACTAGTATTTATTTTTAACTATCTAACCGACGACGCAAAAACGGACTTACTATGGAGTTAATATTCAATTTACATTTTAACATGATGGGACTCTAAGAGTAAACACGTATGTAAGAAATGAAAGAATAGAGCAAAAACTACTTAGAATCCCAAATTAATCACGCAAAATGCCAAATGCCAAATCTTTGATGGGATACGACTGGGATGTTAACACGCATGTTCAGGACATCATCAATACATTTCTTCGTGCCTACTGAAATCCGCTCACCCTCCACCAACATCCTGCCCTGCCAGCACACCAAATTCTTAGCCATTTTTTTTTAACTTTATGTGTGTGTTTTTTGTGTGTATCTAAAGAAAGTAGCTAAACATGTTTTTTTTTTAATGTTTTCATTCGTGCCTCTTACTTTGTATTTTATTACTGCGCTGTGCGCATAGAGGGTCACGAATAAAAAATTAAAAAAAAAAATTAAGAAAATACTTTTTAACAGAAGCCCCATTTCCTGCCTTATGAGCTGGATAATGCTGAATATTGACCATTTCGATTCATGGCACGAGTCCAGATTTTGAAAACATTTTACGAAACACTAACCTATTTGAGAAGCCTTAATTTATTTGAGGGCTCTTATCTATCTGGAAGCAGTGGATTCCCAATTTAACAGGAACTCAGGGGAACATGGCGAAGACTCTTGTTTTGGACCTCAAAAAGCTTTCAATACGTTAGATGAAGAGTACAGCAACGTAGCCATGAAATTTAACATTGAAAAGCACGTCGATCAGAGAGACCAGATCACTGTTGATCAAACATATTCGAAAAAAGATTGCTGCGGCTTAATATTTGCGATTCAACCGCCTTATTCTCGCCACGATTTTTAACTCGGTGGCCCTGCCAAATATTTTATATATCGGATCGGACCTTTCTGGCGAATGTTAACTAACGCTGATAAAAACATAAATTCGTTCTATTTATTTTCGCTCTGTAATTACTTGGGGATCCCCTAAAAGCCGGAAGAGAAGGGAACACGAGAAAAGTAGGAAGGCATACTAAAACCAGGAAGGGCATACTGAAACGAGGAAGGATGTCACCAGAATTCAAGGCTGCGAAAAACTGGAAAGCAGCACAGTTCCCTTCCTCTGTTTAGTATTTTTTGAGGGGTCGGCAACTTTTCAAACTCAAAGTTCACCATCCCTTCCTCGTTTTAGTATCCTGACATAGGTAGGCATTAAGCTCAGTGAGGGGTCAGCAACTATCAAAATTGTAATTCACCTTTTCATTCTCGTTCTGACGGTAGGCAGCTAAAATAATAAGAGTCCAGCGAGGGGTCGGCAGCTAAGATATTTCAAGTCCACCATTTCCTTCCTCGTTTTAGGACCTTGAAAGTACTAAAACGAGGAAAGAAATTGTGTACTTGAAATATCTTAGTTGCCGACCCCTCGCTCGACTCAGAGGATTTTAGTCGCCATTGATAGTAGCCGACCCCTCAAAGAAGAATAATTTAAAATTTCCTATTCCCTTCCTCGTTTTAGTACTTTCAAGGTCCTAAAACTCTCACTCTTTCTTTCATTTCTTCCTTTCTCTCTTTTTTCACCCTGATAATGTCGGATTTGTTTTTTATCTTTTTTCTATCTAGGCCACTTTAAGTATTTTGCATTTTTCTTTCGTTTTCTTTTTGCTGCTAATATTTATGTATGTATGTAATACCGATTACTGTCGGATTGTACGAGTTTACTATGTAATGTGATTATGTGTAAGGTAGTTTTAGTGGACCCCGAACAAGATGACTTCAGGTGATCTTGTCTCTTATTGTATATGTGTACAATCTATTAAGTATCTGAGTATACATTTACTTTGTTGAGAGAGAAAGAGAAGAGTGCGTTGGAGCCCTAGGCTACCTAGGACATCCCTACCCTTCGTTTTGTTGATTGGTTTGAGTGTGGAGATTAAGGTCAGGCCCTTAAACTTCAGAGAAAATCACGCTATCCACCAGGTCCAAGTGACCATATTCAAGATCTAGCCTTATCCACCACCCTCGAAACCACATAACTGCCTCTCTTTAGTCGATCCCATTGGCGACTGCAGAACTAGCAGGGAAACACAACTAGGTCCATCGAAGCTGAAGGAAGCGTTTTGCCTCAGGGACTTACAGCGGCAACGACGAAGCTACTGATTAATTTGAAACGGCTGAAGCTTAAAGTTCTCGAGTGGCAGAAGGGTTACCAGAAGCTTTGGAAAAAACTTTTTGAGCCTAGTCATAGGGATTCTGAATTTCAGTTTCAAACGAGGAAAGGGGGGGGGCAGCCTGTAGGCTTAGTTGAGAACCTCAGTTCTAGGAGCTCTACAAACATCAGTAATTTTGTCAGCTTTTCTAGATGTCCATATTTAGAGACATAAACTAATATAGACCAATCAGAAGCCAGAATAAAAAGCTCCTTAGTATTTTTCCGAATCCCGAGAGTCCATACAATTTTCCCAAGATGATTGGGAAAGAAACTAGGCCTACAAGCCCAAAAATCTCATTAGAAAATATTCGATTGCCTTCTGATTTGGTTTCCATCTCTTTTTCTGAAACATTTTTTCAGCAAAAATTGCGGCTGAATAATATTCTGAAGGATAGCAAAACTTTTCTCAGTGCTTTCGGTAAATTAAAGATTTACTATAAATAAGTACAGGCAATAAAAGTAAATTCGCCAAGTAGAGGTAGCTTACCTGTCGCTCATACCTTTAAGCATTATTCCTAGGTGTAATGAGAAGTGGGGTAGTTTCGGCTTTTCTTCGGGACGCGGTGTAATAAGCCGCAGAGGGAGAATAAAGCTAAGTGCACACACAGTCCGGTAAGATTCCGCACGCGAAAACGCGCATACGAAATTCGCGTCACGATGCCCGACAGGTTTTTCAGATAAAACGAAATTCAAACGTGAAACTTGGCCCCAGGTTTGAAAAATCCACTGCTTAGCCAACAGTCAGATGATGCTGATTGATTGCCGAATGAATGAGTGCAGCTGACATTAAATAGGTCGTATAAACAGTTGAAATTTCAAACACAGCTTCTAATTTTTCAATTCTCAGGGCACAATTCGCTCCGGTAAAAGTAGAATATTTTCTACTCAAATCGGAACGAAATTATCGGACCGAATCCGCATGCGATGCGTCAAAATTCCGGAGCGGAGAAGAAAATTCGCACCGGACTGCGAAATTCGGACTGTGTGTGCACGCTACTTAAACCTTAGTCCTATTTTGAGCGTGTTCCACCCTACTTACCGTAGTTACTACGCATGACGTAGCGAATTCTGGCTTTTTACCGTCAAGGCTGGAACGATTTTTATATTTTCCAGCACAATATCATGCCCGGGCGAATCCGACTTATCACGTTACATAGATGCGTAGTTGCCACGCTTACTACGCTCCCGAGTATGGTAAGCAAAAAGTTACTATTAGCAGGGACCCATAAATTTTCTGTAATGACTCGCCATTCAGTGGGCTTGTCAATAAGAGATTTCTGTTGCGCTCTTGACCGAGCGTCAGATAGTTCGAGAAATACCCACGGGGATAAAACACCCGACTATCCAGATAGATAAAAATTTTCGCAGCTGTTGTGCTGAACTAGGAATATTTCTCTGTGATGGAAGAGTATCCTGGATCTTTTGTCCTAGCTTAGGTACCTGGTGGCACGCTGAATAGTCCTGACTGAAGCTGGCTATCTATATCTATCTGAGCAAGAACGCCGATTCGACCCAAGCGGAATTTTTGGAGACTAGGTGAGGCTCGGGCAACATAGCAACATAGAGGCATAGGAAGTGACAAGCCCCCTGAATGGCGAGTCATTACAGGAAATTTATGGGTCCCTGCTATTAGTGACAATTTCGAGAAGGTTGGGACGGTCAGCGTAGTAACTTTTCACGAGGTTGGAACGAAAATAGTAACTAATAGTTACTATTTTTAGAAGGGTGGAACACGGTATTTGTCTTACGCAGAGCCAATCAGATCTGCCAGCAAGCCGAGGAAAGAAATGTTTATCGCCAGGGTTTTCATGGGTGACACAGAAGTTCTATTCTGCTGAAGTGTACCAATAATTTTTCTTAAAAATATCACGTTTTGTTCTGTTATGTCCGGTTGTCGTACGTTCGACGAACAGTACTCTCCATACCAGTACGTAAATTTTTAGTAGTTGAGCGCACAATGATCATCAAATGGTTTCACCTTTTTATTCAATTATTACTATTTTCAGGAAAAAACACTTTCTCGATCTTTAGTAGCAAAAAAAAAGTTTACCGGTTTGGCAACCGTGCACATTGCATGTATAAGAACCTGAAACTTCAACTCCAATAAGGACACGCAAAATGCTAAGCACCACGTACAGCGCCACACAGCTACATCTTTGAACAATGCTTTAGCTTTGGAAAACTTGAGCGCTGTAGGCACAGTCTCAGAAGATTAACCGAAAACAACCACGGTCATCGAAGCTGAAGGAAACGTTTCGCCTGGGGGACTTGAAGCGGCAACAGGTACTACTTTACTACTGACTAATTGGGGAACAACTGAAGTTTGAATAACAAGTTCTCCAGTGGCAGGCGGGTTGCCAGAGGCTTAGGACAAAACTTTTTGAGCCTAATGATAAGGATGCTGAATCTCATTTCGGAAAGGGAAAGCGGGATACCCTAGTTGGCCATGTCCAGGCTTAGATGAGGACCTCAAGTTTTAGCGCCTGTAAGAACTTCAGAACTGTTGTCAACTTTTAGAACTGTCCACAATCAGAATAAGAGGCTAATATAGACGAATCAGAAGCCATACTAAAAAGCTCTTGTCTTTTCGGTGCTAGCGGCTTTAGGAATTCCAGCAATTTTGTCAACTTCCCTAGCTGTCTATATTTAGAGACAGAAATTAATACGGACCAATAAGAAGCCAGACCAAAAAGTTCTTCTGTCTTTTCCGAATTTAGAGAGTATACTTAAGTTCTAGTGGCTATAAGGACTTCGACAGGTTTTCTAGCTGTCCATATTTAGAGACAGAAACTTATACAGACCAATCAGAAGCCAGATCGAAACAAGACCAAAGCTTTCGATGGGCTTGATCATCAGTGGAAAACCAAGCTCAGATATACCTCTATAAGCCGTATCTATTTTGACGGCACTGACCGAAGCTTCCTGCTTTACTTCTGCCAAATTTCAGGTTTCGGACAAATTCCGAGTGAACTAATTGCCAGCGTATATCCTTTTCTCTATAAAGAACATCTAATCAGCTTCAGACAAAACTTTAACTTTAAAAAAAAATTCCGGCTACAACCAGATTTCGGACGAATTATACGTCCGGGTAAAGAATGATTGTCATATACAGACTCTTCTTACCCCTAAATCTGTCACCTAATCTTCAAATAAAACTTTTGCTTTTGACGAATTTTCCGGTTTTGGCCGGATTTCGGGCCAACTAGTTGTCAGGGTAAAAAATGATTTTCACATAGGTGTTCATCATGTCTTCTTACCCCTAAATCGAACATTTAATCAACTTCAAATGAAACTTTTACTTTTAACCAACTTTCCGGTTTTTGCCGGATTCCGGACGAACTGGTTTTCACCATCGTGTTCAACATTTCCTTTTACCCCATAATCGGCTATCGCATTAGCAGTTTAAAAATATTTTGTTTGCCCCTGAATTTGAACCCCCACCCCTAAATGTAGGGCTACAAAGCCCATCTACGAACTTGACTTCACTCTTGAACCAAAGAACCCTTACACCCAGTTTCATCAAAATACCTCATTCCCTTCGAGAGTTATCGTGCTCACAGACAGACGGACAGACGACCAGACGGACACCTTTTGTGGTGTCATAGGTATCCCTCCACTTACGTTTTGGGATCCCAAAAAGCTCTTCTATCTTTTCGGTAGTAGCGGCTTTAAGAACTTGAGCACTTTCGTCAACTTTTCTAGCTGTCCATATTCAGAGACAAAAACTAATACAGACTAATCAGAAGCCAGACAAAACAAGACCAAAGGTGTCGATGGGATCCCAAAAATCTAATATTTGATTCAGGCAATCGGGTCTTGTCTTCGCCAGATCCAGTCTTCGCCAGGCTAATCATCAGAGAAAACCAAGTTCAGATATACCTATAAGCCATATCTGTTTTGACGATACTGACCGAGACTTCCTGCTTTACTTCTGCCAAGTTTCCGGTTTCGCCCGAACTCCGACGAACTACTAGTCCAGCAAAAAGAGAAAATTCAGAAACAAATCCAGCGTATCTCCTTATCCCTATAAAGATCATCTAATCAACTTTGAATAAAAGTTTGACTCAAAAAAAAAATCCGGTTACAGCCGGATTCCGGACTAATTGTATGTCCGGGTAAAAAATGATTGTCATATACAGACTCAGCCTCTCTTCTTACCCCTTAACCTGTCATCTAATCGAACTTTTGCTTTTAACAAATTTTGCGGTTTTGGCCGGATTCCGGGCGAACTAGTTGTCCGACGAGAAAATTGTTTTCACCATCGTGTTCAGCATGTCTTTTTACCTCTAAATCGAACATTTAATCAACTTCAAATGAAACTTTTACTTTTAACCAACTTTCCGGGTTTCGCCGGATTCCGGACGAACTACTTGTTCGGCGAGAGAATGATTTTCACCATCGTGTTCAGCATGTCTTCTTACCTGTCAATCGACCATTTAATCAACTTCAAATAAAACTTTTACTTTTAACCAACTTTCCGGTTTTTGCCGGATTCCGGACGAACTACTTGTCGGCGAGAAAATGGTTTTCACTATCTTGCTCAGCATGCCTTCTTACCCCATAATCGACTATCACATTGGCTTTTTAAAAATATTTTGTTTGTCGCTTAATTTGACCCCCCCCCCCCCTAAATGTAGAGCTACATAGCCCATCTGCGAACTTCACCTTACCCTTGACCCAATGAATCCTCACACCAAGTTTCATCAAGATATCTCATTCTCTTCGAGAGCTATCTTGCTCACAGACAGACGGACAGACGGACATTTTTGCGATGTCATAGGTATCCCTCCACTTACGTTTTGGGATCCTAAAAACTGTGTATTTTCCCGAATCCAAGGATCCTGTACAATTTCCCAAGAGTGCCGAGGAGGGAGGAAAACTAGGCCTACAAATCAAAATCTCGTTAGAAAAAATTCGATTGCCTTGCCTTCTGACTCGATTCCCTGACTGGATGACTCCTTCCAGGAAACCTAGTCCTACAAATCAAAAGATCGTTAAAAAAAATTCGATTGCCGTCTGACTCGATTCCTACATGTCTTTTTTCTTTTGTAAGAAAATTGCGGCTGAATATGAGCTTATAAAAGACAGACAAATCTTTAACAATGTCTTCAGTAATTAAAGGATCCCTGTCACTATTTACCGTTTATGTTCCAGAGTTTTAAACAGTTGAATCCTTTAAAGCGAGGCTCTGCTTTAACGAATTACGCAAATTTGTGGCTATTGAAGCCTTTTTTCCAGGCCCGTGGACTTTTTAGCAAAAACAGGGGGAAATTCACATAACCGATCTTTGAATAAACTTCTCACAAAACAACCGTCTGAAGTATGGTATGATACGGATCAATGGTGGCGAAACACCGTCCTGGTCGAATTGGTACGCCGAACTCACAAGCGAAGGGTCGCTGGTTCGAGTCTCAGTGATGCCGACTGTTTGGTTCAGGGCAAGGGTTAGGCGTTTCCCCTCAAGACAAGCCAAAAGTACGGCAAGCTTTTAATGGTAGGCTACCTGGAGAAATCTAGGGAAAATCAAGGGAAGCGTCGGATGATTTGCCCCCAACCACGCATCGCACTCCCGGCCGAGGGCAGAGTATCAGGAGATCGGACCCGCGCTATGCGAACCTTAACCGGATTGCACGCAAAAGTTTGCTATTTTTGTAGCGAAACACGGAAAGTATACAAATCAATGTGCGGTCAATCTTACAATGCACAGTATGAGATTCGGCTTTCCGAGTTTGATAATGTATGAACCGACTACGGAAATTTCGCAAGCATGGGGGGAATGGAGAGAGGTATCAGCACAGTCCCGACTAGACTTAAATATGGTACAATTGCTTTCACATTGCCTTTTACACTGGTTTGAGTGGTTATTTCTGTACCCTGTATTTGACTCTGTTGAGGGATTTTCATTTTGCATGTTTTTCACAATATGCTCTCGTAGAGACGCTGAGAATATAAATGGTGTCCCTAGCTAGATTCATCATTAGACCGGGCAATTTAAAGTTCAATAATGACGTATTTTTTTCCTTTTTTTAAAATCGCGAACGACAGAAAATCAAAGACGCTTCTATATGCCTGGCTGCAAAGTAAGTTCAGAGGACTCCCAGAACTTGCAGCCTAGTGTAGTAATTGACATTATACTTTTCTTTGTAGGAGCTTGGGTTAAATAAACTCATTAATCACAATCGTTGCACCTAGCAAGTTTGTTTACTGACAACAGGCAATTTGGTGATGTTGTTGATAAAGATATGAAATGACTTAGCACTGCAACAAGTCTGAAGGATCTTTGACACACAAAAAAATCATTATTTGGGAATAGCGGAGCAATGAACTGACCAAGGACTAATGCATTTTCATGGGTTTTTCAAAACTGTTTAAGTGAGTTTTTGGGATCCCAAAACGTAGGTGGAGGGATACCTATGACTTCGTAAAAGTTGTCCGTCTGTCCGTCCGTCTGTCTGTAAGCACGATAATTCTCGAAAGGAATGAGATATACTGATGAAACTTGGTGTGAGGGACAGGTCAAGTTCGTAGATGGGCCCCAAAGCTGTATATTCAGGGGTGGGGGAGAGGTTTGAGACTGAGGGAAAAAATAAATATCTTTTAAAAGCTAATGAGATTGTCGATCTAGGGGTAAGGAGACATGCTGAATCGGACTATGAAAATTATTTTCTCGCCGGACAAGTAGTACACCCGGTATCAGGCAAAACCCGAAAAGTTCGGAAAAAGCAAAAGTTGTATCTGAAGTTGATTAGATGTTCGATTAAGGGGTAGGAAGACATGCTGAATCCGAATATGAAATCCAGAAATTCAAAATGAAGTTGTAACACCCAATGACATAGTCGATATAGAGTGAGGAGACATGCTGTTGCAACTTTCGAACATACTAATGAAAAACAAAAAGTGTATGCGATCGCGCGCAGTAGTTATCTTCAAAGTCCCAACCGGCATTTACTGGGTCGAAAAGTCAGAATGCATCCGACAACAGTAGTTATATAAACCGGGTTCTACCCCACCCTCCCCCAAATTTCAAAACCCCATTTTAACATCGATTTCTTAAATTTTAACATGCTTTTTTCCGAAATTTCACCCTTTTTATAGATATTTGTATTTTCTTTTTTTCCAAATAAAGGTACCAAGAAATAGGAAATATTAACCTTTATACTACATATAAACTACTACTTTTTTTTTTGATTTTTTCAATTTCTTATCCAAATACCCCCCAATTACTGAGTAAACAGTTCCAAGTCAACATATTGTTCCGAGTTCTTATTTACACGCAAAATAGGCTGTAAAATAAGATTGTTCTTTAGAAGTAACTCATCAGAAATTGCATTGTATCTCTGCGGTATAAACAGATCACACATCTTCTTGTTATGATTGATAACTACAACTAACTTATCTCCATATTTTGTCTTAGCTATTCTCATTTTAACGATGGTATATTTCAAACCTAATACCAACTGTTCTTTCTTGATTGTCTCATTGTATTTATTCATTCTGATTGTATTCAAGACCTCCATTTATTAGCGGCTGATTTTCTTTAATAAAAATCCAGACTATCTCGCGAGAGAAACTAACACACAAAAAAGTTCCTTATTTTGAAATTTATAGAATATTTCTTCAAATCCCCACATCCCCAGACTGTGACGAATGGTTGCGTTAAGCAGACACGCAAAGCAAAATACTGTGATGGCTATCAGTCTGGGGAGCCCCTGAACAGGGAAAACTCCTTGGAGTTTTTTGTTCAAATCCCTACCAACAGAAACTGCCAGCGCTGGGATTCGAACCGAGGTCTGATAGTCGTTTAGTTAGCACGGGCCAGTGCGCTAACCAACTGAGCTATCGGGGTCCTCATCCGATCCGCAAAGTTTCCGTTTTGTGATGCAATTCTTGGCAAAGAGCTGCAAAACCTCTCACCTCCAGACAAGAAATACGGGGAAAGTTAAGAGGTGCGATGGAGTTGCACCCCGAGTTTTTGGTTGTGGTTGTAGTTGTGGTTGTATTTATTGTCTGGAGGCAGCTCCGATGGGAGAGGAAACTCAAAGAGTTTTTACCCGCCGTCGCTCACTACTAACAAAATTGTTAGCAGCGAGGTTCGATCTCATGATACAACAGCGGGCAATTTGCGTTAGCTAGACGCTAGCCAACTGATCTGTCGGAGCTAGTGGTAATTTTTTGTTGAAAGTTTTAAGATGAGAAAACGGGAGACAATTAGGCTACGAAATTAATGGTGGGTACTGGTTATGAATGATACAGGTAATTATTGCGCGTAGAAACTGGATCTGAGAGTCGGAGCACATTGAACGTTTTATGAAGAGAATACCAGAGAAAATTATGCTTTGCGTCACAAATCAATGTTTGTCTGAATTCACCCACCACCCCAAGGGGCCTGGGTGAGGGGTTGGACACTGGTGTACCACAGTTCCAGGAAGAGGAGGTGTACTGGTTGGCGAGGGGTTACTCACTTGGACAAAGGTGTACTGGTTGGCGAGGGGTTACTCACTTGGACAAAGGTGTACTGGTTGGCGAGGGGTTACTCACTTGGACAAAGGGTACTGGTTGGCGAGGGGTTACTCACTTGGACAAAGGTGTACTGGTTGGCGAGGGGTTACTCAGGTACTGGTTATGAATGACGCAGGTAATTAATGCGTATATGAATATGAGGATAGAGTTTTCAATCTTATGAAAGCAATATACTACACTTTGGGTAATTTCTCTTGATTTATTATGGAATTATTTTTACAATATTTATAACCATTCAAACGGACTTGTTTCATGTATTTTTCGCGAGGAAAAAATCTAAATGTTTTACGCATTTCTGCTTCACGCTGAATAACCTCTTCAACCGTTAATTGACCACATTTTAGCATTGATACCAATTCAGTGTAAAAATTATACGTGGTTTTGTATTCAGCTTTTCTATCTGCAATGTTTAAATGTTTTTCAATTATTTCGATAATAACGGAACCCAAACTTAAAGACGCTAAAGGTAGTATAAAAAACGCACTTAATCCTGCTGCTGAAAAGGCAAATTTGGATAAAAGTAGACCGTTACTCACATTATTGTAATATTTATAGCTTCGGCGATATACAAACATTTTCTTTTCCAAATCTTCCATTTATAATAAAACTAAATTGTTTCAAAAATTACTTCTTTAGGTTTGCCTCCAAATTCAGGAACACGTACACCATCTCGTAAACAATACTGCAGATAGCATGATCAGTCGGATGTAATCCAGACGGTGCATACTACGTGAACGCAAAACACTTCTGCCACCTGCGCAACTCCACTATTTCTTTCTTAACTGGTCAGAGGCAATCTAGATCGCGTATGCTCCGAGAAATACAAACAAATCAGCCGTCTCGGTAACTGTGCTCTCTGTGCATTGTCCAGTTGGAGAAAATGAGATAGCCTTTGCTCCATGAAACACATACTGAAACCAGTGAATTTCTTTACGGCTGAGAAAACGCAGTCGGGAGAAATTCATTAATAAAAATATTCCCCTAATAAATGATGGAAACTGCAGAGGTTATTCAACGTTGTAAAACCATTATATCAAACAACGAATCGGTTATACGAAGTTTACCGAAATACAAAATTAATGAACTTCGTACATATGCAAAAATTAACAATATCAAAACAAATGGTGAAACGAAAAAGGAAATAACTAATAAGATAATAAAGCAACTTAATAGGAATATTTTGCTTGCGGAAGATACAATTAATATTTGGCGTAGAAATGAAAGGATTCGGAACAAAAATAGACCATCAAATTATACACCAGAGCCAGCATTAAGGAAGATTTTAGAACATGAGATAAAAGAAAATAATATTGCTATTGGAAATATAAAAAAGAGGAGAAACGGATAATAGAAAAGGATACAAGTGAATTAAAAAGGTTTCTAAAAAACAAAGGCCTACCCACTCGTGGTAACAGAGATGAAGTTATAGAACGCATTAAGGAATACTATGGTAGGATAATTAATAAGCAGAAAGAAACTATGGATAAAACTAGAGGTATCCTGAGAGATCAAACAGAAAGAGGTGATCAAAATAGACACAAACTAATCGATTTATCTACTCTCTTTATAAATAAGAAACAATTCAAAGAAGAAACATCGATTCCCAAATATTTGTTTAAAACAGAAGAAGAAAAACACCCCACTATTGTAAGAGAAAATGAAAAAATTTACACAGTAAACGTATCGATTGAAAGCAACGGTAGAGACGAAAATACTCTCATTAGTTTTGTTTTTGAGGATTTGCAACGAAGATGAAATATACCAGTACAGAGTTCAGTTTGTGACCAAGGTTATTTTCTATCGACAAGAGAATGATGAGGAAGTAGAAGTATTTTACAACAGTACTTCTTGGGTTTTAAACAAAAATAGTGTCCTTACTCGTAGCCATTTAGATGACAACAACAGGAGACTTAGTTCTTTGAGTAATACCCTTCGATCTGGATTACAATTTAGGCGATATGATGCAATCGACTATAGGATGACTCGAATCGAATCCTACATGGGAGGAACGTTTAAAACACTGCCAGATTTCGTAAAAAATAAAAAAGCTTGCCTGAATATTGAAAATAAGGATCAAAAATGCTTTCTTTGGTCAATCTTAGCACATTTATACCCAGCTAAAGATCATGCAGAAAGAACTTCGAAATATAAACAGTATGAAAATGAATTTGATTTCAAAGGAATCACTAACTACCCGATGGATACCAAAGATATCTACAAATTTGAAAATAAATACAATATCAAGATTTGTTTATTCCAATTGGATAAAGAGAAAATAATCAGAAGTCATATACTAAAAAGTACTATCAATGGGAAAACAGCAAAACATATCCTTCATTTACTGTATTTCGATAATCACTATGTACTAATAAAGGATCTCAGCAGATTAATTGGTAGTCAAATCTCTAAAAATAAAACAAAGACATACCTATGCACTTATTGCGGAAGGCATTTTTCGAAACAAGAACACTTTGAAAAACATGAATTGAAAAAGAACTGTGAAGATCCTGATATTATAATGCCTCCTGAAGGTTCAAAAATACAATTTAAAAATGTTTCGAAACAGATGAAAGTACCGTACTGTATAATAGCAGACTTTGAGTCTTATAATGAAGAATACAATCAAGTCCACGGAAAGAAAACAATCAAAGTGGCTGAACAGAAAGCGTTTACATACGGAATTCAGGTGTGCTGTTCTTTTGATTCAAAGCAGAATAAATACTATGATTATTTTGGTGAAGACGCTGAAAAAAATTTTGTGAAAACCATTACAGAAGTGTCCACAGAAATTGCACACAAGTATGAAAACAGACAAAGAAATCACACTTATACCGACGAAGAAATTAAAGAAAAATGGAAGACATTAAAGAACAAGACTTGCCATATCTGTAACACAGAAATTACTGAAAATCCCCACTTTGATCACGACCATATGACAGGAAAGGATAGAGGTTTCACACACGCTGAATGTAACATGAAATACAGGATTCCCAAGCATATCCCTGTAGTCCTACACAACTTATCCAAGTATGACTCCCATCTATTTGTGAAAGAATTAGTACCTGATAACGGGATTTTTGAAAGTGCTGAAAGTTTCATTTCATTTTCGAAATCAATAAGTATTCCAAGACAGGATAAGGAAATAAAATATGAAATCAGATTTATAGATTCTATTCGATTAATGGCTTCATCACTGGACAAACTATCAGCAAATTTAGCGAAATGTGACTGTAAAGTATCATGTAATCATCTGAGAGAGAATTTCAAGTACACATCTGACAGTTTCAGAAACGATGCTGAATTTAAAGAAATAATTAAAAAGGGGGTGTATCCTTATGAATTTGTGGATAGTTTCAGTAAAATGGATTGTACAAAGTTACCACCCATAGAAAGCTTTTATTCTAGGTTAACGGGAAAAGGTCTGAAACTGAAAAAAGTATATAGAATACTAGGATTCACTGAAAGTGCTTACTTACAAGGATACATAGACCACAACACAGCACTTAGAACTAAAGGTACTAACGATTTTGAAAAGGACTTTTTTAAGCTGATGAATAACGCTTTCTTTGGAAAAACCATGGAGAACGTAAGGAAACGAGCTGATATGGAAATAATAACAGATGATAAAACTAGAGAAAAAATAATAAAGAAACCCAACTTTAAATCTGAAATCATATTCAGTGAAAACTTTTCTGTAGCGAGGATGTCAAAGGAAAAGATCAAATTAGACAAACCCATGTTTATCGGTTTTGCTGTACTGGAACTATCCAAACTATTGATGTATGAATTCCATTATGATTATATGAAACCTAAATATGGGGATAAAATAGATTTATGTTATATGGATACTGATTCTTTCATCTATGACATACGAACCGAGGATTTCTATCAAGATATTGAACCGGATTTGAATGAGAGGTTCGATACATCTGATTATGCGAAAGATAATCCATACGGGTTTCCTAATGTAAACAAGAAAGTGATAGGAATGATGAAAGATGAATTAGCAGGACAAGTGATGACAGAGTTTGTTGGGTTGCGGTCGAAAGTATATGCTTATTTAAAGGACAACCAAGACCTTTCAAAAGCTAGCAAAAAACTAAAAGGAATAAAAACAAACATAGTGAAAGATAAAATTACGATTCAAAACTACACGGATGTTCTGTTTGGAAACGTTGGAAACCTTTCAGTAACCCAGTACAACTTAAGGTCATACAAACACAATATGTTTCTAGAAGAACAGAATAAAAAAGCCCTAGATCCTAAGGATGATAAAAGGATTGTATCCAGTGATAAATTCACAACTTTTCCGTTAGGTTACAAACAATAAACATTCAAGTACCTTCTTCAGATATTCAAGTACCTAGTTAAAAAATTCAAGTACCTAGTTAAAAAATTCAAGTACATAGTTAAAAAATTCAACTACCTAGTTAAAAATTTCAAGTACCTAGTTAAAAAATTCAAGTACCTAGTTGGTAAATCTTATAATAAAAAATTCCTCATAAGTAAATGAATGAAAAGGCTCCAATCAAAGTATATGATTTTAGCGAAAAGAACACTTATCAGAATAAGCACGACCTTGCACCTCAGTGGCCATTTAGATTATTAATTTGTGGAAGTTCAGGAACAGGGAAAACCAATTTACTCTTGAATTTAATTTATGAATACATCTGTTTCAACCGAATATACTTGTATGCAAAAGATCTTGAAGAAGATAAATATAAAGAACTTATAGACAATTTAACCACCTTGGAATCAAAATGTAAAACGAATATTTTAACCGTTCCTTAACGATATTATCGATGTTGATGACCTAGACCCTAATTATCAAAACTTGATTATCTTTGACGATTTTGTAACTGAAAGACCAGAAGAAAATAGAAGATTTATTCATAAGAGGAAGAAAGAAAAATGCTTCAATTGTTTATTTATCACAGAGCTATCATAAAACACCAAAGGTTGTAAGACTTCAGTGTAATTATTTCGCATTCTTTCAGTGTTCTAATCCAAAAGAAATAAAATTAATCAGGCAAAATCATGTATCTAATATAGACAATGAGAACTTTCTGAAACAATTCCGAGGTTGCAACTAAAGGTTACGGATTTTTCTTCATAGATTTAAAAACAAAAGATAAAACCCTGAAGTACAGGAAAAACTTTGAAAAATTTACCGGATAATTTATTTCTATAATAAATGAATAAATTTGGTAGTGTTGGAAAAAAGGTTGGTAATGAATCGAAAGTTACTGATGACAACGGTAATATTAACCTACAAGATAAGAGAATTATTAATTTAGGGGATGCGAAAGCAGACCAGGACGCTATTAGTTTCAGATCTATGACTATTATTTTGAACCAATTTAAAGAAGAAATTACCGCAGAACAAGTGGGGATAAATCAGTATTTTAGCGAAGATATCAACAGATTAACTGCTGTACATGATTCTCTTGATAATTTATTGGTAAGGATTAAAGATAAAGGGTTATTTGTAAAAGAAATAATTCGAGTTAATGATAAAGAAATTAACGCTGAAAACAAGTTGATAACAAATGTTCAAGACCCTAGAAACAAAAATGACGCTGTTAATTTAGGAACGTTAATTACACATCTTTTAGATTTGGAAAAAAAGCTCGAAACCCAACAAACCCTTAGCAATACTATTCTAACAAAAATTGCTGACCAACAAACCCATATCGATAATATTGAAAGAGCAATCGTAAACATTTTAAAAAGGCTTCTAGAGCAAAAACCTGTTGACAAACCATTCGTTTCCAGAATAGAAAAAATGATGGCTGGTAAATAAATTTATATGCTAAATTATTTTTGTAATAAATGGTTGAAACAATGGAGTATACAGTTTATTTGTCAAAGCTTCAGAAAGGAAAGCTGAAGAAATGCTTTGGCGCTAAACAAAAATGTCAGATACGTGTTAGTCATAGTAGACAGAATGAACGAGAACCAGTCAAGTTACTTTTAAGTAAACGACAAATTGATAAAATTGAAAAATGTAAAATGAATAATAAGGGCTGTGATATTGATGTATCATACAAACAGATGAAAGAAGCGATTCAAAAGGGTGGATTACTTCCTTTCCTAATACCGTTGGCAATTACCCTTGGAAAGGCAGCTTTAACAAGCGGAGCTGCTGCTTTGGGTACATTCGCTGGTAAGAAATTGGTGGATAACATAACCAACACAGGTGGGGCGCTTACACTTCCTGGAACACAAAAAGTCGTGGGACGTGGAAGGCCTAGGAAGAAAACCGATGATGTCAACACAGGTGGTGCGCTTACACTTCCTGGAACGCAAAAAGTTGTCGGTCATGGTGTACGGGGAAGGCCTAGGAAGTCAAAAAACGGGGACATCAAAAAAGAAGCAAAAGTAAAGTAGGACCTCTAACTAATTTTGATATTATGGATGCATTAGGGAGTATACCACAGTTTCGAGGTGTTTTCTCCATAGATACGCTACCCAAACATATAAACGATTCGGAATGTGGTGTAGTTAATTATGATAAACTCGGAATGCCTGGAACTCACTGGGTGGCGTACTGTAATCTACCTGAAAGTCCTTATGTAGAATTTTTTGATTCTTTCGGTATACCCCCAGGAAAAGAAAGAATTAAATATCTAAAAACTTCAAAGAAAAAAATAGCTTATGAAAATCTTGCCGTTCAGAATATAGATGAATTAAACTGTGGATTGCATTGTATTTCCTACATTAAGCGCAGTTCTTAGTTTATTCATCTCTCGTCTTTTTGTCTATAAAAATTGTTTTCTAATAAATGGAGATTTATTGTATGAAATGTAAAAAGAAAACTGACACTGAATCAATGTTTAAAGCAGTGTCACAGAAAAATAATGTTCCAATGGTGAAAGGTAATTGTGTTATTTGTGGGTCGAGGAAAAATCTGTTTTTAAAAAAAAACTCAACGCAGAAAAAGATATTTTAAAGACGTATTATTCGAATTATTCAGGGGTTGATGATATTCACAGAAAATTAAAAGAAAATGGAGTGAACGTTTCTAAAGATAACATAAAACATGTTTTGCAAAATGAGAATGTGTCTACGTTACACAAACCTTCCTATCACAATTTTGAAAGGAGACGAGTGTATGTTCACCATGTAGATGAGCAATGGCAAGCTGATTTAGTTGACAAGCAGAAATATAAAAAAGAAAATAATAAAACAAATTACATTTTAATTGTTATTGATTGCTTTAGTAAATATGCTTGGTGTATCCCTCTGAAAGATAAAACGGGTGCTGAAATAATAAAAGCATTCAGTCTTATATTTAAAGAAAGAATGCCTAAGAAACTACAAACTGATAAAGGTAAAGAATTTGTAATGAGAAATGTTCAAACATTTTTAAAAAATAACGACATACACTGGTTTGCATCGGAAAGTGAATTGAAAGCGCAAATCGTTGAACGATTCAATAGAACGTTGAAAGAAAATTTATGGAAACATTTTACTCACAATAACACTACTAAATGGATTGATATTTTACCTTTATTTGTTAGAAATTATAATAACTCTTATCATCGTTCAATACAAATGAAACCAGTAGATGCTAGTAAAAAGGTAAATCAGAAAAAGGTTTACAATGCTTTGTTTCCTCCATGTGATTACAAAGTCACAGGCAATTACAAAGTAGGAGATTTAGTCAGAATTAAAAAAGAAAAAAGTATTTTTGATAAAGGATATTTACCTAACAATACGAATGAAGTATTTCAGATAGCAACCATTAGACCTACCATTCCCATTACTTATGAAATATCTGGCAAAAGTGGGGAATTAATTCAAGGAGGGTTTTATGAAAAAGAACTTTCAAAATTTATTATGAAATAAAATTACTTGTATATAAATGGATTCAAGACGTTTGAGTGATACGTTATCGGGTATAGTTAAGAACAGAGAAATTCAAAGAAAAAAAGTTCAACAATACGAGATGGAGAAAGCAGGGTTTCGGGAATATGCTTCAGAATTAAACGCTCCAGTTGTTACGGCAGAAAAAGAAAACACTAAAGATACCATCAAAAAATTACAAGAAAACACTGAAGCTATCATCGAAAAATTAGGTGAAACGTATAAAACAGCTTTACAAAGACAACCATATCAGATTCCAGTTTCAGAGGTAGAAACGCAGTCAACACAATCAACCGCTTCTCCATAGTTGACATGCAGAAATATAAAAAAGAAAATGATAAAACAAATTACATCTTGACTGTTATTGATTGCTTTAGTAAATATGCTTGGTGTATCCCTCTGAAAGACAAAACGGGTGCTGGAATAATAAACGCATTCAGTCATATCTTTAGAGAAAGAATTCCTAAGAAACTACAAACTGATAAAGGTAAAGAATTTGTAATGAGAAATGTTCAAACATTTTTGAAAAAAAACGACATACACTGGTTTGCATCTGAAAGTGAATTGAAAGCGCAAATCGTTGAACGATTCAACAGAACACTGAAAGAAAAGTTATGGAAATATTTCACTCACAATAACACTACTAAATGGATTGATATTTTACCTTTATTTGTTAGTAATTATAATAACACTTATCATCGTTCAATACCAATGAAACCAGTAGATGCTAGTAAAAAGGTAAATCAGAAAAAGGTTTACAATGCTTTGTTTCCTCCAGCAGATGACTACACAATCACAGGAAATTACAATGTAGGAGATTTAGTCAGAATTAAAAAAGAAAAGAGTATTTTTGATAAAGGATATTTACCGAATTATACGAATGAAGTATTTCAGATAGCAACCATTAGACCTACCATTCTCATTACTTATGAAATATCTGACAAAAGTGGGGAATTAATTCAAGTTGGGTTTTATGAAAAAGAACTTTCAAAATTTATTATGAAATAAAATTACTTGTATATAAATGGATTCAAGACGCTTGAGTGATATGTTATCGGGTATAGTTAAGAACAGAGAAATTCAAAGAAAACAAGTTCAACAATACGAGATGGAGAAAGCAGGGTTTCGGGAATATGCTTCAGAATTAAACGCTCCAGTTGTTATGGCACAAAAAGAAAACATGAAGACACAAAAAGATTACACTGAAGCGATCATGAAGAAATTACAAAAGAATGATGAAAATTCAAGCAGACGGTTTCAAAGATTAGGTAATGCATTTAAAACTTCAGAGGAATCGAGTTCAAAGGAATCGAGCAGAGCGCCAACTCCTGCTTTAGAACCAACTCCCGCTTTAGCCCCATTATCCATTGAAATGAATAAAGGTATTACCCAAGAGTTTTTAAATCAGATTAATTCAAAACATGCAGAATCCTGGGATGACAATGATCCTTATTTTAAAATACCTATGTATTACATTAGTAATCCTATGGATATAGAGGAGACTATGAATCATTTAACAACTATAAGTAAAAGTTATGGTGGGACAAAGAGTAAAGGTTACTCTAACCATGATCAAATTATTGAATTTATAAGAGTTTACAAGGATAGGTTAAGAACCATTCAAAATAATTGGGGATTAGTCAAACAGCAAGGAACTGGAATATTTATGAATTGTGATGAAATGATTAAAAAATTGTACACTTTGATAGGTAGTAGAGTGAACGGGAATACATCTGATGAGGTGAGGAATGAAGCTATTGATATTTTGGATTCGTTAATGCGAAATAAATTTTTAAACAAGAGAGAATACAATTCAATATATAAAAAATATTTCTAATAAATGGTGTTGTTAAACATTGAAGGTAATGAAAGTATCATTGATATAACATTTAGTCAACCAATCGAATTGAATCGTAATTGGGATTATGAAATAGGTTTGAATCAGTGTACTTTGTGGTATTCGTGGCATAATATAAGTGATAAATTTGGGAATAATACATTTCAATACAGGAAAGATGAAGAGGGGGGATGGGTGAATGTTACTATTCCTAACGGGATGTATAACGATGATTGTTTGAATTATTTTTTGTGTCAGTATTTTGATACACCAAAAGATAAATGTCCTATTGTAATCTCATCCAATCCAGCATCTATGAGATTTGTCATAGTATTACAAGAAAAATATGTGTTTAGATTTAATAGTGACTTGTGTCAGATTTTAGGCTTTGAGAAGGATATTGAGATTTCTAAGAAAATCAATGAAGGTACAAAGCTTCCAAATATAACAAGAAGTGTCGATAAAATTCAAATTCACTGCTCTCTTGTAAACAGTTCTATTGTAAATAAAAGTAAATCAGATGTCATTTGGACATTTGTTCCGAATACTGAACCGGGTTGCCAAATTGTTGAGAATCCTAGACAATTAATATATCTTCCTATCAACACAAAAGACTTTATTTACTCGTTGAGAATGACAATAACTGATCAGCTTGGAAGACCGATTGATCTGAACGGTGATAACGTAGGATACGTACTGCATTTAAGAAAAGCTTAAAGGATTATTGAAATAAAATTATTTACTTATAAATGTTGTTAAATAATAAGCGATTACTTTACAATAAGCAGTACGGAAGTGGAATCGGTAGTATATTCAAAAACATTGCTAATTCCCAGTTATTCCAGACGTCAGCAAAACAAATAAAAGATGGAGCTATGTCAATGTATAACAAAATTATTAAACCAAGATTCGAGTTGCTGAAAAACAGAGCAATAGAATACGGGAAAGATCTGATTGATGTAAACAGAAAAGAACTCATTGATGTAATTGGAAATAAGAAATCGATGAAGGATCTTCTGGGTACAAATAAAAGGATTTTAAATCAAAGGAGTCAAGATTTGATCAAAACGTTAATGACTGGAAATGGGTTAAAGATTCTGAAATGATTTTTATTGAATAATTTCCTTCTTATATAAATGGCAGTAAATAAAATTATTAGTCCGCAATGGAACATATTTGATGAGCCACTTGTGGATGATACAGTGGTCAAGTATGAATTTAAAGAAATTCGAGAAACAGATGTGAATGTATCCAATAAGTCAGAGTTTGAATTTGTAACAAAGAAATTAGATTCCTGGTTCTATCCAAGTGAAAGTTATCTTGAGGTAGGCGTAAGGATAGTAAAAGCTGACGGAACTAATATAGCTGCAACTGATGTCGCTACGTTGACGAATAATGGATTTAATTTATTTAGTACCGCCGAGTATGTCATAAACGATACACCAGTTGAAAAAATTAATCATGTTGGCATTACAACTACCGTTACAAAGCTGATTGAATACTCTGATGATTACTCTAGAAGTGCTGCTAGAAACCATTTTTGGTACAAGGATTATAATCAAGGAACTGATATCAACCCTATAACTAGTTCATTTACCGTACCTGCAGAAGGAAAACTAACAGCAGGAAATATGAATGTCACTTCTGAGCCTAATCCCAATTATAATAAAGGGTTTGAAAAGAGATATAATAGAACTAAAAACAGCAAATTAGTGAATATGTATTTACCATTATCAGAGTTGTTTGGATTCTTGAAAGGAAACAAACAATTTTTTAGAGGTGCATCACACAGAATATGTCTAAGAAGAAATGATGATAATAATATGATTGTAAAAAATGGAAATATTAATTTTAAAGTCGTCATTGAGTATTTATCCTGGAAAATTCCTGTTATAGCTCCCAGTATTGAAATGATGAGTGAATTGGAAAAGGGTTTGGCAAAGGATAAAAAGTATAATCTGATGTGGGAATCTTGTAATACTTATAAAAGTGATGTTAGTCAGAATAAGGAACACACATGGAAAGTTGTGTCTGAGAGAAATAGTCCTACAAAAATCGTTGTGATGTTGCAGAAAAACGAAAAGCATAACAACCAAAAAAAGAATAATATGGTATTTGATCATATGAATTTGACAGATATAGAGGTTAGAATAAACGGGGATAAATATCCAGAAGAACCCCTCAAATGCGACTTTAGTGAGGAAAAATGCACATACTCTAACTTGTACAACAGATATATACACATGGGTTACAAACAATTAGCGTTTGATACTGGTAGTGTAGTCAATATCGAAGAATTTAAAGAAGTATATCCACTATTTTGTTTCGATGTTTCTAAACACGAGTCAAATATTTATAATGGAACCACTGCTGATATTGAAATTAGTATAACTTTAAAAGATCCTCAACCCGTACCATACAATATTTACTGTGTTCTATATTATGAAAGAAAAGCTACATTGGATATCATTAATAAAAATATGTATGTGAGTTTGTGATTTGGATTTTTATTAAAGAAAATCAGCCGCTAATAAATGGAGGTCTTGAATACAATCAGAATGAATAAATACAATGAGACAATCAAGAAAGAACAGTTGGTATTAGGATTGAAGTATACCATCGTTAAAATGAGAATAGCTAAGACAAAATATGGTGACAAGTTAGTTGTAGTTATCAATCATAACAAGAAGATGTGTGATCTGTTTATACCGCAGAGATACAATGCAATTTCTGATGAGTTACTTCTAAAGAACAATCTTATTTTACAGCCTATTTTGCGTGTAAATAAGAACTCGGAACAATATGTTGACTTGGAACTGTTTACTCAGTAATTGGGGGGTATTTGGATAAAAAATTGAAAAAAGCAAAAAAAAAGTAGTAGTTTATATGTAGTATAAAGGTTAATATTTCCTATTTCTTGGTACCTTTATTTGGGAAAAAAGAAAATACAAATATCTATAAAAAGGGTGAAATTTCGGAAAAAAGCATGTTAAAATTTAAGAAATCGATGTTAAAATGGGGTTTTGAAATTTGGGGGAGGGTGGGGTAGAAACCGGTTTATATAACTACTGACAACTATCTGGTAACAATTTAATAAAACCAATTTCAATTAAAACCAATTCAAGTTGACCAATTTTCCAGTCCCTACCCTACCCGTTTATTAACACGGCGAAAGCTCTGCGCATGAGTGACGTCACTTTGTTTAATCTATGGACTCAGGAGGGATGGAGACTTCGGTCGCATGCACACGTGCAAATTTTATTGGGTTAAATAGAAGACTGTTTAAACCTAGCGTACGTATTCTTTGGGTTTTGGATTGTCGGGGGGTCGAAGGGGTTGATATATGTTGTTCAAACTTCGTACGAGGATTCACTGGCAAAGTACAGGCCAAGTACGTAGATGGGTCTTTTAGCCCTATATTTAGAGGCAAAGGAGGGGGTTTCGAACTAAGGGTAAAAACAAATTTATTTTAAAAGCTAATGAGTTATTCGTTTAAGGGGTAAGGAGGCCGAATCCATATCTGAACTTAGTTTTCTTGCCGGACAAATGATTCACCAGGAATTCGACCGATACTGGAAATTTGGTTGAAGCTCAAAGTTGTTTCTGAAGTCGATTAGTGATTCGGTATCGGCATAAGGAGACATGCTGAATCGAATTTTGACGGATAAGCAGGCTCGACGGATAAGCAGGCAAAATTTGCAAAAAAATGGAAATTTGAATTGAAAAGGTTCGGCTCTCAATGTCTGCATGCAGTTCGCCGGCAATGCTGCTAGAGTACGAGGAATTTGGTAAGAAAAAAATTCTTAGAGACCTTTTTGAAGTCGATTAGAGATGAGATAGCCTACTGGAGTAACTTCAAAACGGTAACATTTGTGTGTACATATTCAAGCGGTTGATTATGGATAAATAGCAAAAATGTTAAACGGGTCTGGCGAAGACTCGGAAATGTCCAAAATTCGATTGTCTGGATCAAGAAGTCTGATAAATATTAAATTTTTGGGATCCCATCGAAACCTTTGGTCTTGTTTTTTGGGATTTGTTGAATGTGTGCTTGGTAAAAAAAAAATCAAAAAAAATCAGAATACGTGATTGATTCTTAACTAGAGTTTCATTATTTCAGCCCTTTTCGGGGAACCTTTAAGGGACTTTTTTCCCTAAGTTAAGCACCTAATTATTCATTTATCTAAAACCCGTCATTTCAACAAATAACGAGGGCTAGAAGCTCATATGGCACTTGCAAGGCTGGTTCAAAGGATGAAAGTAGGAATTTGCCAATTCGTCGGTTTTTTCTTATCATGTGTAAGGAAAACCCTTGAGATAAGAATGATTACGGGTTCTTGGAAATCACGAAAAGGAATCAATTGGTACAAAGTATTTTATTTCTACACTTGGCTTAATGATGCGCACTTTAGGGGTGCTAGAAGTTCGTCTGTTACCAAAACCCCTGAGGTAGAAACGATAATGGGCCCTTGGGGATCGATTACTGTGCACCGTTTGGTCCAATTTTTTTTTTTTTTTTTACGCGAAGGAATCAATTGGTACAAAGTATTTTATTTCTACACTTGGCTTAATGATGCGCACTTTAAGGGAGCTAGAAAGTAATTTTTAAGCGAAACCCATTAAGAAAAACCGAAGCACGACAAAATACAGAAAACATATATACCTGACTAACCTTCTTCTTTGCCGTAATACTCCTTTCTGAGTAAGTGCTGCGAACAGAGTTTCGAAAGTTTTGGTTTTGACTTCTGTTGCTATGATGGGTGTCAGATACACTTGGTCTGCTATGATGAACTGCGTTCTGGTTCTTAGGGCAGCAGTAGCTAGGGCAAGACCTCATATGCCCCGGAAAGCATCGAGAGTTGTCGGTAACGGACGTGTTGGTATTTGATGCAGCGTCAACCACTGAAAGAAAAGATTCTTTATTTTATTTTTTTCTCAAGCAATGTACACTGTCAGAAAGTTCATAACGGATAAGGAGGATGCGCAGTTTCAACAAACAACACTTCAGATATTATCCGTTGTAATTTCGCAAACTTCATGCACTAAACGTTGTGCAAAACAAGCATTGCCAGGAAGAGTCGATAAAACGCCGAAAAGGCATCAGCTGACTTTTTCAATTTCATTATCATCATTTTTGGCAGTGCAAAACACGTCAGCTGAATTTTACTACAGCTACATTTCGGCCCTTCTTGGCAAGGGTCTTCTTCATGCAGGCTCAAACCGCTCAAGCAGGAAAACAAACTTGTGGGAAAACCATTTTTTTTCGAACTTATCTTGAGTCCAACTCGTCATCACCGGAATTCCGAACCCCCCTCCAACTTCCCCCACAGTGCCAGATCCAGCCCGGCTCTGTCAACGATGTATCTAGAGCTCGTTCTTGTTCTTCCCGCCTAGTTTTATCCCGATCCCTCCACTCTGAGCGAATCACAAGATTTCCGATTCCCCCTCCAACTCCCCCAAAGTCACCGGACCCAGTCCGGACTTGAAATGAGACTTCTGAGACCTGAGGTATTTCCAAATATCAAATTTCACAAATACCAGATCACCCGTTCGAAAGTTTTAAATGCATCAAGATTCCGGACTCCCCCTCCCTTCAATTCCCACACGATGGTCGGATCGAGGAAACTACTGTTTTTAACTATGGACGGGTCCATGATACGCCTGCCAAGTTTCATTGTCCTAACACATCTGGAAGTACCTTAACTCGGGATAACTCGAAATCAGGACCCCCCTCCAACTCCCCCCAGTGTACGAATTCTGTCCGGTTCTGTCAACTATGTATCTGGGGCTTGTGCTTGTTCTTCCCACCAAGTTTCTTCCCTATCCCTCCACTCTGAGCGTGTAGCATGGTTTCCCCTTTCACCTTCACAACTCCCCCCAAAGTAACCGGATCCGGTCTGGACTTGAAGTCTCACATCTGAGACACGAGCTCTTTCCAAATATCAAGTTTCGTTAGGATCCGATTCCCCGTTCCAAAATTACAGATACTTCAAGATTCTGGATTCCCCCTCCCTCCACTCCCCCACGGTGGTCGGATCGGAGAAATAACTATTTCTAAATTAGTTTGGATCCCTGATACTCCTGCCAAGTTTCATCGTTCTAGCACATCTGGAAGATCCCTAAATCGAGAACAGTGGACTGACCGACATGCCGAGGTAAAAGTGATCGGTAGCACCTGGCCGGAGAGCAAGTGCCATAAAAAGTAAAATTAACGAAGGTGGGTGAATTAAAACGGGAGTAATGTGACCAGTGTCGTAAGTGAAGTATTCTGAAATCGCTGTTTTGCCATTGGGCTTAAGAAACAAGAGCTAGAAGCTCAAGTGCACTTGCTAGACCCTTGCCAAGAGTGGCCGAAATATAGCTCTAATAAAATTTAGCTGTTTTGCACTGTCAAACATGATTCGTGGTCAGCTTGGGCTGAACGAATATTCATGTTTAGCATGATGATTTTTTCTGGCTGTGTTTCGGCTCTTCTTGTTTGCATAACGTTGCAATTCGTAACGTTTGAAAAAAACATAAAGCTAAGTATCATATGCTGAAACTGCGCATCTTGTGTTATCTGTTATGAATCTTCTGACAATCAGGTTAGGCTCCTTGTGTTATTTCAATTTTAATTCAATGCTTTAACTCCTCCGCAAGTGAAAACAGCAGCGGGATTCCGGGACAACCTTCCGGTCACTTCCGACGTTCTGGGCCACAAAGTGACACGAGGACAGATCAAGAAGGCATGGCATGAAATTCGATTGATTTATCTGTGGAGGGGAGGGTCGAAATATGCCACAGATTCAGATTATTCAACTTCATCGCAGTGAAACGCGTAGTTTTGTTTGCACTTAATCGCTCTGGCCGGTGGAAACCAGAAACGGTGCCAAGCTGGTGACTTTTCCTGCAGTGACAAAATGCGTACTGAATAGTTCTATTTCGCGGGTGCCTTCAAGGATATAAATTATTCACATGATTGTCTATGTCCACACAGGGGGCGCCATTTGGGAAGGGGGCACGGGAAGAGAGAAAAAAGATTTTTTTACAATCTCCCACCTTGATGATATGTTTTGGCTGCTTACTATGTTTCGAAAGGCAAAATGCAAAGTAATGATTTCACTTTAAGGTCTATTCGACAAGAGCTACAAGCTCATATGTCACTTGCAAGGCTGGTTCAGAGGATGAAAGTAGGAATTTGTCGGTTTGTTTTGATCGTTCGCAAGCAAAAATCTTGATATAAGAATGACCATGGGCCCTTGGAAATCACGAAAATGTGTCCTTTGGTAAGAAGTATTTTATTATTGCACTTGGCTGTAATGATGCGCACTTTAAGGGCGCTAGAAATTGCCGCGAGGCAAAAATGATAGTGGGCCCTGGGGATCATTAATATAATCTTTTGGTCAAAAGTGTTTTTTTTAGGTTCGGGTTCAGGTTCTTTAATTTCAAAAATACTTCGTGACAATATATTTTGATCACTGGGGGCTGGCAGGGATACGAGCTCGTTAGCTCGGCCCCATCCGGTTAAGATGGGCACTTTAATGGTGCTAGAAATCCATTTTTAAGCAACACTCTTGTGGCACAAATGACCATGGGACGACATGTGTCGTTTGATCAAAAGTACTTTTTTTGACTTTGCGGATACGTTCAGTTCAAGGGAGCTAAATTTCATTTGTAAGCAAAACCCTTAAGGTAAAAACGATCAAAAGCCCATGGGGATGATGAAAATGTATATTTTGCTTAAAAGTATTTTTCTTACTTTGTGGCTAAGATTAGTATTTTAAGGAATGCTCGGATTTGGGAAGTGACAATTTCTAAGCCAATGTTGTCGAATCACTATGTTCCACCCAAGTTTCATCGTCCTAGCACATCTGGACGTACATTAACTCGCAATCACCGGAATCTCGCCACCCCCTTAAAGTGCCCGCATCCAATCGGTTCTTTCAATGATTTTTCTAGAGCATTTGTTTGTTTTTCCACGAAGTTCCATTCCAATCTCTCTAGTCTAGGCGGGTCACGGATTTTCCGGTCCCCCCAGCAGTTGTTGGATCCGGTCCGGACTAAAAAAAAGGACATAGAGGACATGAAATTCATGAAAAGTAAAAGTTCCATTTGAAGCTGATTATGTGTTAGTAGGGGTAAGAAGACATGCTGAATCCGTATATGACAATCATTTTCTGCCCGCACATACATTCGAAAATTTGCCATAACTAAAAGTTTTATCTGAAGTTGATTAGTGGTTCGATGTAGTGGTAAGGAGGCATGCTGAATCCGCGAAAATTATTTTCTCGCCGGACAAATAGTTCGCCAGAAATCCGGCCAAATCCGGAAAATTCGTTAAAAGCAAAAGTCTAATTTGAAGTTAATTAGAGGTTCGATGTAAAGGTAAGGAGAACTGCTGAGTTCGTTTATGGGCTTCAGTATTTTTTCCCGACAAGTAGTTTGCCCAGAATCCGGCCGAAACCGGAAAATTTGAAGATGTAAGGCAGAAAGTTTTGATCAATTTCGTCAGAGTAGATATGACATATATGGAGAAGAAGACATGCTGAAAGAATATGTGAACTTGGTTTTAGATGATTAGTCATTGGCCTTAATCTGTATATAAGGTTTGAATTTCTCCTGAACAATCAAAAGCATTTGGAAAAAACTATCAGCTAAACTCTTCAGTGAAGTCTGATCCACACAACTACCCTCAGAAGACAAAGTTGAGTTTAAAACATTTCCATTGAGATCCTCTCCTGAATCCTGAATCTGATCTTGCATGGCTACCTTCCTTCGGCGACCCTTAACTGGTATAAAATATGCATTTTCTTAAAGTAACTGACACATAAGCTTTTATCCACGTCGGTGTATTAAGGGCACGGCTAACACCACAAGCTCCAACAATCTTCGTAGCCGCAACAGTCAGCAAGATGGTTAAGCCAATCCTCGAATGTTCATCAGCAATAACTTTTCGCACTATATTCTCCACCAGCTGATCGCTAGCATCAGGCATTTCATCTCATCGCTAATTTATTCTGGAGCAAGTGGCACGCACACTGAGGTGTTACTCAGTCGAGCTCTGATTCATTATATAAGCTTTTTACGAATGCCTGAGACTAAATCCGCATTATTTCGAGCAAAATTCAACCCTTCCCATTCGAGGTCAAAACAAAACCCAAGTCTAAAGGACATATCTTACCTTTAATACTATCGCAGCCTACTTCCTTCTAATCACTCCAACCATTTTTAGGCCCGGCGGTCGAATTTCGTACGGTACATTCTAACCCCTCTAATAAAACCTCGCTTATTTTCTCACTTGCCGTGTTTTATTACCTTCGGTGCGTATCACGCTGTCGACGTTTGTCTGCGAGAAGTTTTTCCATCAGAAAAAACGGTTATGTAAATTTTCCTCGTTTTCGCTAGGAGTCAAAGGGTGTACAAAAAGACTTGAAACAGCCAACGCCATGGATAATTTGTTGAAAGCATACCCTAGTTGAAGAGTAAATAGTGCGAGGGGTCCTTCAAAGCACCCTTCCTCCAAGTGGAGAATATGCTACTACGAAAGGCGCGGCAAGCGAAATTTTCGGGAAACATTTGGGATCAGAGCGTCTTTTTTAGGAATCCAGATGAAAACAAGGTCTACATTATACTGTAGGTCTGTCAGTATGTCGGTGACCATTACACTTTAACGGAGTAAGGTATTTTGTCGGAAGTTAACAGATTAGTGCTTTCGCTCGACCATTTCCGAAAGAATAGTAGTGACCGGTAGGATTTTTCAATTGAAAAAGGCTAGTCCAGAATAAAGCGAAGAATAAAGTAGATTTTTTTTTACAGGAAAAAAAAACCCCAAAAATGTACTACAATTACTAGGTCCGTCATTTTAACTTCTCTCATTGCTTTATATTACGCCGATTTATTTTGCAGATAGGCTACTACTCTGGGGGAAAATTATGTAAGGTCAACCTCTTTTATGCTTAAATACTGAGAAACTCTTCATAGTATGCAAATCCTGCAAACCTGTTTTCTGCTAAAAGACAGAGATTTATACGGAACTAGCTATATTAAAACTGCGAGCCACAGTGTGAAATTTTGCGATCTGGTTGGTTCTCTTAGTTGGCGTACGAATCAGCGCGTTGTCTGAATGATGGGGCAAATAAGCTAATTCAGCAAAGAATATTATGATAAAAAATTCACAAATTCATCTTACACAAACGACGAAAGATTCAGAAAGAAAACAAATCGAATAAATCCCACGGATTAAATTCTCATTCGTCAAAGATCCAAGAAATCCGTTTTAGACGGTAAAATCGGTGAAAGTGGAAACGCTGACTTTCATGTCTGACCAGGGTTGCCACAAAAGTAAAAAAAAAAATCCCCAAATTTGGAGGGAAAAAAATCCCGGAATGGGGTCAAAAATCCCCATTTCTGTTATTTGTCATTTCTGACGTTCTCACATTTGTAGGCACAAACTAGCCAGACCAGAGCGTTAACCGACTGCTACACTGGCAAGTATCTGAAGCGCTTTTCTTGCATGAAAGTCGGTCTGTCTTGCATTTCATACATTTGAGGCGCGGCTTACTTGGCTGCTTCGTCCACACATGTCAATAATATCGTTTCACTTGCCCAGTGGACAATATTTGACGTCATCATTTTGCTGTTTTATTTATATCAATGGGTACTTCCGCCCGCTACAGCAGGCAATAGAGCATCCATCGAAACGTGGAGAATGCGATCGTAGATAATAAGAGCATAGCTTTCGACGGGACCCCGAAAGGGAATCTTTGGACTTCCTGATAAAGACATTCGGGTCTGACAGATTTCGAGAACCCGTAAAGGTGTAATGAATTCCTGACCGACTCCTTTCGAGATACGTACAAGTATAGCATTTCTCTCATTGTGTCTTTTTCCAGTTTTATCAACCTTCCAATCAGTTTTACGGATAAATTTTGATGTGTTTTTATGCCCCTTCTCCCTAACTACGGTAAAACTACTGATCCACTGAGAAAAATAAGAAAAGATACAGATTCAGCAAGCATTCTACCCCCAAACAAAATCTGATAGACTTAAGAATTATCTTTCTTTTCAACCAAATTTTAGTTTTTTGCCGGATTCCGGGTGGATTTCTTGTCCACGGAGAAAATAAGCCCCTTAGTTTGAGCCTCCATCCCTAAATATGGGGCTACGGTGCCCATCTAGGAACTTTACCTGTACTTTGACCACAAACAATCTCTTTACCAAAGTTGAACAAAAGCTTAACGCCTTCGATATTCATCGGGCTAACAGACGGGCAAACCATACTAAGTCTAAGGTATCCCGCCACTAACGTTTTGGGATCGCAAAAAGTAGATAAAAAGGATCCGTCTTGGAGGTATTGCTTTTGTTGTCCCAAGTGAATGAATGAATGATTTTATTTACCCATTCTAAACACAGAATGTGACAAATGGAGTATAAGAAGGAAAAAAAAAAGGAAAAACGAATCACACTAAACTATCAAATAAACAAAGAACTAGCACACCTATCCTACTTTAGAAATGCCTGGTACAGGCTGTGCTGGGGATCCAGGGACTGTAAAAACTTTTCTCTACGGATGTTGATGACATCCGTGGGATCAAGAACACCATATTTAACAATTAGTGAAGTATTTCTCGTCCAAAGAGGTACTCCAAGCAAAAACTCTCGACAAAATGTCAAGGGTAAAAATCTCGGTGTGTTACTCCGAAAGAAATTATTAGAATTTTATTACTTTTTATCTTCACATAATCAACCGACCCTAATTTCCCGAAACACCCGTGACAACCCTGTGTCTGACAACCAACATCAACACCAACACCTACAGTACCACCTTGTCACATGTTACCTTGGATAACGTAAGGTGTCATCAAGGTTTCAAAAATTTGAAAGGTTCAAGTACCTTTCCTCGTTTTAGTATCTAAAGACTTGCTGTGCTCGGAGTACTTATACTTGAAATTCTTCAGATCCGACAAAGTATCTATTTTTTTTTTACAGCTGTACAATGTCTTCAGTCCGAGGTAGCAAACTGATTTGAACAAGGAAATCTTCAAAACATTCCCGGAATTTATTTGCATTTTCCAACTTTCTCACTATGAAAGTCAAAACATAAAAACTAAAGTTCCAAGTAGCAGCAGAACGGCTTTTACAAATCCCTGTTTACAATTCTCTTGATGACTCCTCTTTCAAAAAATCGCCTTGTGCCCAGGGAACAGCAAGAAGCGTGGGTTTACTTTAAAGACACTTTGTGGGCTTGTTCTGGACTTAAAGCCAAGACCATTGACCATTCATTGCAAAAGAAATAGAAAACAGTCATTTTCGGTGGGTTTTCTTTATCAGCTAGTTATTCCTCTAAGATGATATGGGAGGGATAAATATACAGGAGGGGTATCCTACCTCGAATTTATATGACCACAAACTCAGACCTTACAAGGACATTTCTCTCTACTATAAAAAAGGTCCTAGGTCACTCAGGGTTCCCTTCTTGACAGTTAGGACCTTCACTGTAAAAAGTCCCTCCGTATAAAGATTAAAGTTAACTGCAGTATTTGCTACTCAGATTCATCTTATCTCCATTTGGTATTAATCTCATCTGCGTAGAGATAAGAGTAATCCGAGTAGCAAATACTGCAGTTAACTTTAATCTTTATACGGAAAAACTTTTTACAGTGTCGTTAGGACTGCAGTGAAATTTCCTTTCAGCCTTTTTTAGGCCAAGTTCGAGGTTGGATACCCCTCCTGTAATGTCGGATATTTTGGTTGCACTTCCGGCAAACCGTCCTCCTGTTTCTAAATTTTAATAGTAAAAATGTTTAAAGTTTAACTGAAAAGCCAAATTATTTTTATACGTTTGATTTGAATACACTGAATTATTTGGACTCATATAAGGGATTTTTGTTTTTTATGTCGCGTAGTCTAGTAGTGACGTTTGGAATCTCCGCTGGTTCCACGACAAATAACTTTACGGCGAGTCGCGGAAAATCTGAACGTCTGCAAAGCGTGCGTTTCAATGGCTAGCAAAGCAAAGATTTTGAAATGTTTGATTCCAGATTGCAGAATCACATCCAAAGATAGCCCTCTGTTCCGTGCTACCCCGAATAGGTTTCCTTTGTGGAAGGACAGTCAACAGAGAATTTGGCCAACATTCTATAAAGTTGATTAGCAAGTTCGAGTTTTCAACTGGTAATGTTCTTCCTGGTCACTTTCACTTCCCATGTTACTTTCGTCTTCCTGGCTTGAAGAATGTAAATCCGCCATGACTTGTTATTACGGCAATTGGCTGCCGCTGTAGTTGCTAAACATTTCAAAAATAGAGCTACGTCCGTATAGAGGTAAAACAGTTACGGAAGAGAAATTACGTCAGCTAAAATTCAAGAATCGTGGATAACAAAGTAACAAAGTAACGCATTTTTGTCGGTTCTTCTAGCCTAATTAAGTAAAAATATGATGGGTAATCAGACTGTCGTATCTTAGCCCTATTCTGTTAACCTTTAAGGAATCTTGCGAAGACCGGAGATCTACAATACCCAATTGTCTGATCAAATATTAAATTTGTGGCATCCCATCGGAACCTTAGGTCCTGTTGTACATTAGGGATGGCTTGTCTCGGAAGCTTCTATCGCGATATCAGTCGTCTGTTTTTGCTCCAGGGGAAAAGTATGGGAATCTTGCAGATTGGTAGCAATGAAAAACTGAAACAACCATGGAAACAGACAGCTCGGGTACCATATTGTACAAACCAATTTTACAAGAGAGAGAGGTCAGGGGGGATAACACATATCCTGTGCCACTGCTGGAATTGGAGTTCGGCTCCCCCTTCAGTAAACAACATCTCAAGGGGCCGTTTATTCGCGTTGATGGTTCTTGAGCTCGATGGAAGATCCTATCCCCACGAAAATGTCAACGGTTGATGGTGCACCCAGCATTGTTGAACAAACGTTTCGCGCTGCTTGTCTGCAAAACGTTTCCAATGGTCTCCTGGCGAAACGTCCCCTTGACAAAAAAGTCCCTACGCAAAACGTCCCCACGTCCACAGTTGACTTGCTGATCTCAAGTTTGTTGTTTTTATTTTCCATCTTACTTTTGTGTAAGCAAGAAACAAAACAGAAGGAGTGGAACATATAGAGAGGTGTTCAAATAAGCATACCTCCTATACTGTATGACACAAGGAACGATGAGAAGCACAAAGTTACCCCACTGCAAAAAAAATCGTCGGATTTTCATTTCACATTCTTCGTTAGTTCTTAAAGGACCCGTCGGCCGTCGGCCGTCGTACCTATAATACCAAAACAACTTACTTCCGTAACTGCACTCATTGTGTTGCGAGAGCAATACTTTGGTTTTGTCCCCCTTTTTTGTGTTTTTTTTTTCCTATGAAGCCGATTTCAGCTTATTCCTGGAAAAATGGTAAGGGTCTAAGCTGTGCGGTTTTTACAGAAAGTGTGGGCCTCAGGCTAGATTGATGAATACGACATTACATTTGGAAATCTCTTTAGAATTCTTGCCTGGGGCCAAAAAGGATGTTTTTTGCTTGTCCTCGAGCCAGAGCCTACGGTGCGCGAAGTGAATTGGAGTTGTATAGAGGAGTATCTGGAGCAGTGCAGCCAAGCTTTTGTTTCATTAAACCATGTTTCTGCTTTCGAGTCGAAAGCTCCATTCTAGCAGGCAAGCAGGCAGGCATCAGTTTCAGAAAGTGTTGAATATGTGCGACAGTCATCCGGCCCCATTGCCAATATATCTTCTTTGAGTGATAAATAGAAAAATTTACAGAAATAAAAAAGTGGCATTTTCCCACAGGTCCGAAAGTGCTAAAGGACTTGTAAGCAACAGTCAGTTGTTAGATTATAATCGTCATCGGCTATGAGGGGTTTGCAACTTATTTTAGTTGGTGTACCTATTATTTGTTCCAGGTGTATTTAATTTAATAACAATTTAGTTCCCAATTGTAATACATGTAGAGGACTTCCAAGTAATAATCGGCTGTTAGGCTATAATTATCTTCAGCGATGAGGGGTTTGCAACTTTTGCTAGTTGGTGTACCTATTATTTGTTTCCGGTGAACTTGATGTGTATCATGGGGAGAGGGACTTGTAAGAATCGGTTGGTATAGTGGGTTCATGAGGGGCTAGAGATGTGTGCAAACTGGTGCACATTGTATTCGATCTCTGTAAATTTGAGGGCAAGAAAGTCGTCTCGATGGTCTATTGCTGTAACCAAAATTAAGTGTTTACGCAAAGGGTACAAATGATAACGTAAACAATGAGCTACTTTCGTAATAGTTAATGGAGTGTCGTATATGGTATTTTGATCCTGAAAAGTTACGGATAGCTTTAGAATAGCCTACCAACTAGATTATATAAGATGATGTTCCAAGTTTTCATTCGTCACGATGTCTACGACTGAAAAGGATAAAGTTCAACTAGCTGCAAAATCAATTTCGTCCCTTCTTCCGATAATCTTTTGTTGTTGTTTTTCGCCTTTGATCATGTGATTACTGACGATTACTGATTTAACCGATAGCGAAGAAACAAAACCAAAGTGTTACTCTCGCAACACTTTAGTCGGCGAAGCCGAACAAAGTTGCCGCAATACTTCACGTTATGCCCAGGCAACGTGGATCTAGTTCTTTTTTTATGCCGTCGATTTCAGCTTATTTCTCGAAATTGGTAAGGGTTAAAACTGCGCGGTCTTAACGGAAAGTATGGACCTTAGGCCAGATTGATGAATATGACATAATATTTTGGAAAGCTCGCCGTAGAACTCTTGCCTGGGGCCAAAAAGGATGGTTTTTGCTTGTCCTCGAGCCAGAGCCTACTGTGTTGGAAGTGAAGCGGAGTTGAATAGCTTATGTCAGAGAGGACTATCTGAAGTTCTGCAGCCAAGCTTTCATTTCATCAAACCATGTTTCTGCTTTCGAGTGGAAAGCTCCGTTCTAGAAGGCAAGCAGGCAGGCACCAGTTTCAAATTGAATATGGACTAAAATCTATAAGTGCTAGATATGTGAGAAAGTTGCCTAGCCCCTAGGCCAATATATCTTCTTTGAATGATTAATAGCAAAATCTGGAGAAACATAAAAGTGTCATTTTTCCCACGGGTCCGAAAGTGCTGCCATCTATTTCTACCCATTTGTGTTCGTGATTTCAGCTAAGTTCATCATTCCATTTTTTGCACTTAGGATTGCGGTAGAGAAATGGTATCAGATATGCCTCTTAAACTTTAAAAGTTCTCTCAATCCTAAAGACATTAGAGATTATCCTTTGCTTCTTTCTAAGTGGTGATATTAGAAAGTTGGCCTACGGCAAAAAAGTCAACTTTTGAACTAATACAGATAGATTTTTTTTTTCAACGGCAATCAATAGTTCTTAATGAGCTGATCAAAGTATATGCAATCGGTTTTTTGGTAAAAATGTTTCTTCATGAGAAGTAAGTATCGAGGTATCGAGGGACTGGCAACTCCAGTAGTAGGGTACACACTGAATACCAAAAATACGCCGATCATAATTGTGACACACGTACCATAATCATTTTTGGCGACTAGGGGTTTGCAACTTTTGCTAGTTGGTGTACTTATTATTTGTTTCCGGTGTATTTGGTGGTAAGAACAACTTGGTTCCTGATGGAAGCATTTAGGAGACTTATAAGTAACAATCGGCTTTTAGGCTATAATTATCTTCGGCGATGAGGGGTTTGCAACTTTTGCTAGTTGGTGTACCTATTATTTGTCTCGAGTGCATTAGATGTCTATCACGGGGAGAGAGACTTGCAAGTACGAGTCGGTTGCTACAGGGGTTAGAAATTTCTGCAAATCGGTGCACATTTACTCGATCTCTATAAATATGAGGGTAAGAAAACTCGTCTTCATGATCTATCACTGTAACCTAGAATTAAGTGTTTACGCAACGGGTATAAATCGTAATATGAAACAATGAGTTCGTTTTCGATCCTGAAAAGTTACGGATAGCTTTATAATATCAACTAGATTATATAAGATGATGTTCCAAGTTTTCATCCGTCACGATGTCTACGACTGAAAAGGATAAAGTTCAACTGGTTGCAAAGTCAATTTAGTCCCTTCTTTCTATATTCATCTGTAGTTTTTTGGGATCCCAGAACGTAAGTGGAAGGATACCTATGACATCGCAAAAGTTGTCCGTCTGTAACCACGATAACTCTCGAAGGGAATGAGATATTTTGATGAAACATGGTGTGAGGATTCTTTGGGTCAAGAGTAAGGTCGAGTTTGTAGATGGGCTTTGTAGCCATATATTTAGGGGTGGGGCTATTGAGAAAAAGCTATTGAGATAGTTGATTTAGGGGTAAGGAGACATGCTGAATCCGAATATGAAAGTTATTTTCTTGCTGGACAAGTAGTCCACCCTGAAAACCGGCGAGCACCGGACACAAAATTTGTCGACCAATCTTCGGCTATATACCTACCCCTTTATTGTCAAATCTGTATAGCTCTGCGCGTTGGATGATGACATTCATTTGTTTATTCTATGGACGTCGGAGGGATCTCGTAATCGAAGGTCGAAGGGGTTGATACATAATGTCCCAAACGAGGAAATACGTTGTTCAAGCGAGGATGTTGTTCAATGAGGATTAACTGGTAAAGTACAGGTCAAGGTCGTAGATGGATCCTTTAGTCCTATCTTTAGAGGCAGAATCGACTTTACGGTAACAACATGTATGTTTTATAAGCTAATAAGATATTCATTGGGGGTAAGGAGGTCCGCTGAATCCATATCTGAACTTAGTTTTCTTGCTGGACAAACGGTTCATCACGAATTCGGCTGAAACTGGAAATTTGGTTGAAGCTCAAAGTTGTTTCTGAAATCGATTGGAGATTCGGTATCGGGGCAAGGAGACATGCTGAATCCATTTTTGAACTTTATTTTAACAGTAAAAATATTCAAGGAATCTGACAAGGATGTTGAATGGCGAAGACATTACCCAATTGTTTGAATCAAATGTTAGATTTTCGGGATCCCATCAAAACCTTTGGTCTTGTTTTCAAGGCATGAGCATTTGGTCATGTGATTACCGATTGTGTTCTTCTTGGAACATACCGCTTTGAAAGCTTCGACGGGTGAACAACTTCAGAATTTAACCGATGGCGAAGAAACAAAACCAAAGTGTTGCTGTCGCAATACTTAAAACGGCGAAGCCGAACAAAGGTTACCGCAAGACTTCACTTTGCCCAGGCAACGTAGATCTAACTGCAGTAAAAAGGCTTTCGCCTCTATTTCACCTCTATTGACACCTCACTAACTCACTAACTAGTGTTCGCCAAAATACAACGGGTCTGGGAAAAGGCCTAGACGGCCAAAGTCGTGGATAATCGATAAAGGCAAAGCTTGGTTTTACAGTATTCAGAGAGCTTTGAATATTGGAACATAAGCAGTATATAGTGCGAGTTTGGCTTTAAGTGTTTCTCCAACTTTTACACATCTTCGCAGTCTTATTAGAGTTGGAATAAAATTCAAAGAGTAATGGAAAACACTCACCTGGCGCTAAATTCTTTGCACAGTAGCGTTGCTCTAAATCCCTCTTTTCTTCTAAACTCCCTGATTCACCACACGTGACACGAATCTTCACTTCAGAATCTTTTGACGGTTCGTTAGAATTCAGTTGCATTGCCAGTCTCAGTTGATGAGTGATAAGTGCATAGGCGAATCCCATCAAAATGAGGGGGATTACAAGAAGAAGGATCAGAAGAAGCAGATTATAACTCTTCTCAATCAGAGGAGAAGGCCAGACTTCTCGGCATTTGTTACGACCTGAAATGGAAAACCTGACAGTGATATTTTTTTTTTCGACCAAACGCAGCCCAAAGACAAGAATAGATATGGGATCGACTAAAAAGAGGCACGGCATGGGACGAGATAGTGTAGGAGGCACGAGTACTAAAAAGAGCCACGAAAACCAGAAGGGCCATTTCAGGTTTCAGAGTGAGGGGCAGGAACAATGTTCTAGCGTCCATTCTTTTAGGCTCAGGAATTAATAACTCTCACTTACTTGTCGACTTCTACTACTAGCTAATCTCCTTTTATTATACGTGCCTCTGCGCCATGCCGTGCCTATTTTTAGTCGATCCCAGTAGATGCTTCTGGCCTATGTGTGGAGATATGGATGAAGATTTGGTCTATCTGATACATAACTCACTGGCCGTTATGTGCAACATTTGGGGGACATTTTAGATGATAGATATCGCCGGCTCTTTTGAGGCATCAGCAGTCAATTGGTCTGACAAATTTGGGTTCAAAGCCGCTCCAAACGTTGAGTCATAGGCTGTACTAACAGCAAGGGAGCCCAGTTGGGTGGTAGAAAAATTTGAGCGAAATCAAAATCAACAACCAACGAACCATCGAACCAAACAAATACAATGCTAGGGCTTATATTCTATCTAAAGAATCCCATACTGGGTTTGCAAGCTAACCATTCATAAGGCAAGAAAGAAAAACGAGATTTTCGGACTTTTTTTTATCAGCTAATTTTGTCCTTTTCTGAAATCTAACAATAACTTTTATCGAACAAGTATTTAACACATATCTTCCCATTTCCCATAGGTTATGACGATGGATTTTGTCACTTTTACATATTATGCCGATGACTTTTGTCAAGGTTGATACGAAGCCGTATCAACCTCCGCAAAGGTGCACTGAGTGGTTTGCCTCAAAACTGAAAGACGGTTGCCGGAAGTGCAGCCGAAATACCCGAACTGGTATTCATCCCTCGCATAACTTCAGGCATAATTAACTGATCAAGAAAGATCCAGAAAATCTCGTTTTATTTCTTCCCTAAACCATCCCCTGGAATGACACCCAAACCTCGAAAATAATAAAACTGATCGTGCCAAGTGGCCGAGTCGATGTGACTCTTAATTCATGGTAATTCAACGGACGTCAAAGCAAAATCGTAGCGTATCACTAGCAGACTGACAAGCAAGCAAAAAATCTTCGATTTACGGTCTTGGCATAAACCGAATACAGGGTCCTGGCCTTTTCCAAATTATTACCAGCAGACCTCGGAATCTTTCCTAATTGACAATAATCTAAGAGATACGCAGAACAGGAAAGGGTGACTTACAATCATTTGAACAACTACCTTTTTGCAGATACCATGGAATCTGGATCTGCATTTTGTCGTATAGGCAGTTACTCTGGTATACTACGGTTGTTATGCTGATATGTACAATCTAACTCGATTTTCTGCCCCTTGTGGCGTGGTATTTCCTGAAAGAGGGTCCATTGCTGTGTTTTTGGGAGGGGGGGGGGGGGGGGGGCATCAGCCAAACGGCCTGTTACTTCGCTGCTGAATCAAAAGTTCGCCTGGATTTGGATGTAAGAAACAAGAAATCAATAGGGGCAAGGTCAAGTCTTTATAGGTGTTGCATCCAGGACTGCAAATTTAAAATAGTGCCGTATTGGTGGATACAAAAACATTATCAAACCGTCTGGCCCAGTGGGAGAGAACCGTACAAGTCCTTACATATTTTCAAAAAGTGGCTAATATGGCATTCGCATGAACGTTGGAAGACGAAGTGCATGCGGTGGGGTGGTATAAGATTTACTGAGGGAGTGGTAAGCATGGATGTGGTATGGTAAAAAAGGGATGAATCAGACTGGACAGGGGACACTGAAAAGTTAACAGGTCAGTTGCCTTATTCTCCTCCCCACTCAAGTTAAAATATAAAGCAGATATACCAACTTTCAGCTAGTACCACACCACACCAGTGGTATGCAATTATTTTGTTAGATTATATACACCGTCACAGACAGTTTGTGTGGCTAGTTTGGTTGTACTTACAGCTTCGCACAGCGCTCCATGAACGGTACTATCTGTAGTTTCCACCTTTTGATTTTTTTGTTGATGTTTTTGCACTGCCCCTAAATCTGCAGAAAATTTCAAATCTAGGGCGAAGTTAAAAATCACATGTTTGCTGCTAGGCGAAAAAATAACAATGTGAAAAAAAAATGTCAGAGAGAGTATAATAACAAGAGCTATAAGCTCATATGGCACTTGTAAGCTTGCTAGCATGTATTTAAGCTTGAGGAGGGTGGTTGGGTCGTTCTTGTACTGGGATATGAATGAAGAGTCGCCTTGTAAACTGTATCGTTTAATCAGAAACACGTCTTCTTGTCAATAATCCAGTCCCATTCGGATGTCATCACCCATTCGAAAGTTATGCATGACACCGGATTCCGGATTCCCCTTCCCTCCACACCCCCCAAGATGGAAGAGACTACTTCCATGCAAATGCGACCGGGTCCCTAAATGCCGGCTAAGTTTCATCGTCCTAATGCGTCTGGAAGTACATTAACTCGCGATCACTGGAATTCCGGAAAACCACCTCCAACTCCCCGCGCAGTAGGCCGATTCGGTCCGTGTCTCTCAAAGTTTTCTAGAACTGGTAAAAAGTACTTTTTTTTCATTTTGCAGTTCAGATACGCACCTTAAGCGAGTTAGAAATGAATTTGTAAGCAAAATAGTTGAGGCACAAACCATCATCGGCCCTTGGAGATCTTAAAATGTTCCTACTTTCCGGACTCCCGGATCCGGGGAAAGTCGACGGGGATCCGGACTTGAAGTGTGACATCTGAGACAGGAGGTCTTTCCAAATATCAAGTTTCATTAAGATCCGATTCCCCGTTCAAAAGTTAAAAATACGTCAGTATTCTGGATCCCCCCTCCCTCCACTCCCCCGCGGTGGTCGAATCGGGGAAGTGACTATTTCCAAGTTAGTTTGGTAGGGTCCCATGTGCCTGCCAAGTTTCATCGTCCTAGCACTTCTGGAAGTACCCTTAACCGAGATGGGTGGCCTGACAGACAGACCGACAGAGCAAAAAGTGATCGATATATGGCACTTGAGCGGAGCTGACGAGTGTTCGCGTATCATGCAAAACTGGTTATCTGAGTTTTCCCGTGTTTTTGCTAGATGACAATGGGCCTGGGAAAAGGCTTATAACAAACAAATCACTGAATACTTTATTAAAAGCAGAGCCTAATTTTGCAGTATTTAATTAGTCTGAATTTGGGAATGTAAATAGTAAATGGTGCAAGGTGTCCTTTAAAGTTTAACCGACTAGGGCTGAGATCCGACAGCCTAGTTACGCGTTACTTTTCACTTAAACAGCTTGAAAAACCGATAAAAATACATTACTTTGTCCGTTTTCCACAACTAATCGAATTCATCGAACGAACTTACTCTTTCAGATTTGTAGTACCCTCTACGCTTGAAATACTTACCAACTACAAATGCAAGCCACTGCGCCGAATTTAGAAAAAAAATGTCCGATTCTTTGCCAGACATATCCTAACAATCAGGCCTGGAAAGACAGGCCTCTGTTGAAATTCAAATTCTCCGCGTCTGGAGAAATTTTGGGCTGCCTTGCAAGCAGCACACGCTCTGAACGTTAGGCTATTACTAGTGCCCCAGGTGAAAAAATACAAAATCCCTTAGACCAATCAAAATATTTCAGTGTATTCAAAAATCAGATATAACAAGACCAAAGGCTTCGATGGGATCCCAAAATTTTAATATTTGATCCAGACAATTGGGTCTTGTCTTCGCCAGAATCCTTGAACATTTTTACTATTGAAATTTAGAAACAGATTAATTTAGCAAATAGCAAATCATCTGAGACAAACAAGTTCAGATATACCTCTATAAGCCATACCTATTTTGACGATACTGATTGAAACTTCCTGCTTTACTTCTGCCAACTTTCCGGTTTCGGCCGAAATCCGAGCGCAATACTTGTCCAGCAAAAAAAGAAAGTTCAGAAACGAATTCAGCATATCTCCTTATCCCTATAAAGAACATCTAATCAACTTCAAATAAGACTTTAACTTATAACAAATTTTGCGGTTTCAGCTAGATTCCGGACGAACTATATGTCCGGGTAAAAAATCATTGTCATATACGGATTCAGCGTCTTTTCTTACCCCTAATTCTGTGATCTAATCAACTTAAAATAAAACTTCTGCTTTTAATAGATTTTCCGGTTTTGTCCCGATTCCGGCCGAACATAAGTGTTCAGCATGTCTTCTTATCCCTAAATCGAACATCTAATCAACTTCAAATAAAACTTTTGCTTTTAACAAACTTTCCGGTTTTCACCAGATTCCGGACGAACTACTTGTCCGGCGAGAAAATAGTTTTCATCATCGTGCTAGCATGTCTTCTTAACCCATAATCGACTATCACATTAGCAGCTGTTGCGAGCTGCACGATTTTTGGGATCCCAAAACGTAAGTGGAGGGATACCTATGACATCGCAAAAGTTGTCCGTCCGTCTGTCAGCACGATAACTCTCGAAGGGAATGAGATATATTGATGAAACCTGGTGTGAGAATTCTTTGGGTGAAGGGTAAGGTCATGTTCTGTGGCCCTACATTTAGGGGTGGGGTTCAAATTAAGGGGCAAATACAATACTTTTAAACAGCTAATGTGATAGTCGATTATGGGGTAAGAAGACTTGCCGGACACGATGATGAAAACCATTTTCTCGCCGCAAAAGTAGTAGTTCATCCGGAATCCAGCAAAAACCGGAGAGTTTGTTGGAAGTAAAAGTTTTATTTGAAGTTGATTAGATGTTCGATTTAGGGGTAAAAAGACATGCTGAACACTGAAAAGTGAAAAGCACTTTCTACCCGGACAATTAGTTCGCCCGGAATCCGGCCAAAACCGGAACATTTGTTAAAAGCAGAAGTTTTACCTGAAGTTGATTAGATGACAGACTTAGGGACAAGAAGAGACGCTGAGTTTGTATATTACAATTATTTTTTACCCGACATATAATTCGTCTGGAATCGGTTGAAACCAGACAACTTTGTATAAGTTAAAATTGTATTTGAAACTGATCATATGTTCTTTACAGGGATAAGGAGATACGCTGAATTCGTTTCTGAATTTTCTTTTTTTGCTAGACAAATAATTCGCTCGGAATTCGGCCGAAACCGGAAATTTGGCAGAAGTAAAGCAGGAGGTTTCGGTCCGTATCGTCAAAACAGATATGGCTTATAGAGGTATATCTGAACTTTGTTTTCTCAGATGGTTAGCCTGGCGAAGACTGGATCTGGCGAAGACAAGACTCAATTGTCTGGATCAAATAAAAGATTTTTGGGATCTCATCGAAACCTTCGGTCTTGTTTATTTCAAGAGAATTTCCCTTTTCACAGTTAAAGCACCTCTCTTACCTATATACTAATGCAATCTGCTGCCGTAATCGCTCCACCCATTCCTAAGCCCTGAGACCAGAAATTCATACGGTACATCCTCGCCCCCCTAACGAGACCTCACCGCCGGTCGTTCGCGAGAAGTTTACTCTTCACAAATAAAGCCTATATAGAGTTTTCCATGTTTTTGCTAGAAGTCAATGGACCGTGAAAAAACTTAAAACAGCTAAAGCCGTTGGTAGTTTGTTGAAAGCAGATCCAAGCTTTAAAGTATTCAACTGTTTTAAAATAGCCTACTAGGACATAAACAGTAAATAGTGTGAGGAGTCCTTTAAGGTCTTCTGATCGATACCAAATAGTTTGTCACGTTACATCCTCTATGCTGTTTTTTTTTGCGAGCAGAACTCATGCGAATGGGAAAACGACTTACCAGTTCCACTGAGGGGTTGAAGCCTGGTAAGCAACCCAGTGGGCAGGCAGATGAAGAAGCTACCAAGCCAAATCGCAACTATTGACTTGTAGGCGTGGGATTTCGTCTGCCAACTCCTCGACCGCAGAGGTCTGCAAATTGCAAAATATCTCTCCAAAGAAATCGCAACCAATGTCCAGACCGAACTGGAGACAGACGAAGCTGAAAAAAAAAAGGATCCGATTCGTTTAAGACATTAACGAGAATGGATCTGTTTTTACGCACGACTCGAAAAGAAAAATGATCAATGTGTCTGACATCTGACTTATGGGAATTAATCTAGGGGTTAGAGAACACAAATAAGAAGAATTTCATATAGATAAAGCCTACCATCATTTTTGCTTGGGGTGGTGAACCTCGCCAGTAGAAACATGAACAACTGCGTTCTGCCGGATTTGTTTTAAATTTCTATTTTGTAAAAATAGTTATATCAATAAATGAACCTGAACCTAAATGAACCCGAACCTTGTTAAAGGCAAATAAAAAATTTGAATTCTCGACAGAATCAATGGGTTAGAGAACACGGACATAATATGTGGAGTTTCATACAGAAAATGCGAGCTTTTTTCTTTGGGTGGTGAACCTCTCCAATTGAAAAATGTCTTGTTAAATACACTGGGTCCAGCCAGTACATGACGTTCTTTACTGTTTTCTGGCCGAAGATTAATTTGTTTTTATTCTGTGTGTGTTTTTGTTGTGTTTTATTTCTGTTCTTTTACATTAGGCTACTCCGCTTTCAAAAATGGCAGGTCATAAATAAATTACTTACTTACTAAAAAAAAATCCAATTCTCGACACCACAGGCCCGAATCAAACTTCTTCCTCCGCCAATCAAATCATCGGAGCGATACCTAAAGTCTTCCGTCCCATATTTCATTAAATACTTTAACTATACTTTATTTTCGTTTCATATTCTTTGTTTGTTTGTTTAAGCGTCATTCATAATGCTCGCAAGGCTTTTTCTAATTTCTGCCCGTGCTGGATTGATTGATTAATTGAAAGACAGACCCGCAATACGCTGTTTTGCTCAAAACCAACTCATCTGTGTATATCGTGATGCCTGCAATGTTTTAATTTCACCAAAGTGCCATAAACGCCGAAAAAGAAAACGCACATACATTCACTTCAGTCAAGTTGCAACTCGAGGGTGGCTAACCCCTTTGCTCAGCACCTGGACGCGCCTAGGCGGCACCGGGATTCGTAATCTTATTCCCCGTAATTGACTGTAATCTTATTCCCAGTAGTTCACTGTAATCTTATTCCCGGTTATTTACTCGACTATGATCAGAGATCACACATTAAATTTTCTAGCTTTGAGCCCAAAGAGGACCATTTCCCAGATGGGCCGGAATATCGCTCGATTAAAATGAGCTGTATCCATTTAGAGCAATCAACTATGATTCGCTGTCAGCTTGGGCAGACGGATTGCTCCTTCCCCAAGCATAATGAATTATCGCTGAATAATTACACCGTCAGATTTTTCATAACAGATAACACAAGGATGCGCAGTTTCAACAGGCAACACTTGGGTTGTAATCTGCTTTGATTTTGAAAACATTATGCATTAAATGCTATGTATAACAAGTCAGCTGATACTTTTTCGGCGGTTTTTCGGCTCTTCCTGGCAATGCTTGTTATGCATAGCACTTTATGCATAACGTTTTCAAAATCGCAACAGATTATATCCCAAGTGTTGCCCGTTGAAACCGCGCATCTTTGTGTTATCTGCTATGAAACTTCTTCCAGTGTAGCAATATAGCATCTGTGAGTTATTAGTACAACCATATAACAAGTTCATCCTTAGGAATATTTAGAATGTCTCCTTTCATTTTTATTTCTTTTCTTGCTCGAAACTTGTTGCTAGATATAGGAAAATAATGTCTCATGCCTGAAATCTTGACTGCTACTGACGGTCGTCCTCAATAGGGGGTTTTGTGTCAAAAAGAAGTTTTAGATTGGATCATTTAGGACTAGTATGTCCATGATCCGATCCGTAGCCTACATCAAGAGTTAACACACAGTTTTATCTAAATCACACACTTATACTTTAAGTTGGGACTTTGGGAGGAGAACTGAAGTGGATGGTGACTCTTATTAAAGGCCGATGCGCTTCCGGTGGGGGTGCGGAGAAAGTAAACTGGTAAAGATAGGCAACGTACTGGTCCTTACTTTTGCCCAGTATGTGGTATTGAAGGTGAAATGCGGTATATTTGATATTTTACTGTGAGGAGCTGATAGATTTAAAAAAAGGACGTGTTTGGTCGGGAGGTTTGAGAGGAAAGGGATTTGGTTTCAAGCATGGGAAGTAAGTAAGTGTCTTGGAGAACCTGGAAGATTGAGTAGAATCCTGAAGGCTCCTACGGCCCACTGTTAATTATTTTTTTTAGATGCTGATCTTCTGTTTGTTTTTGTTATTTCTTCATCTAAGCGCTTTATGCTTTTATAGCCCATGGGTTTTAACGGGAACACATTCATTCATTCATACGCAAAATTTGAGTATAATTTCAAACCTTGTTTTCTACTTGATGTATCTATACAAAAAAAAACAGAGAATCGTAAAGCCTACTGCACAGAAGAACTTTTCAAGCACGAAAGAGAATGCAAAGAGAAAACACTCAAACTTTCCCAAGGAAGAACTCAGTGAGAAAAATTTCACTATCCATATTTTCAACAGAAGGAATTTTAGAATCATCGTGGCCTCCTGGGCTAAACAACAACGGGCTTCGAACAAAAGGTAACTTAAAATTAACAATGTGAAGAAAGACAATCCATTCGCAGTTTCATTCATTATCAAATCTGAGTCAGCCCGAGACGAAACTTTCAATTTATAACAAGACCAAAGGTTTCGATGGGATCTTCGCCAGTCTTCGCCAGACTCCTTGTACATCTTTACTATTAAATTTAGAAACAGATTAAAGCTAAATAGCCAATCATCTGAGAAAACAGATATGGATTCAGATATTGATTCAGCATGTGTGTTTACCCCTATAAGTCAGATCTATTTTGACGAAGCAGATCGAAACTTCCTGCCTTACTTCTACCAATTTTCCGGTTTTGGCGGAATTTCGGAACTACTTGTCCGGCGAAATAATAAAGCTTAAAACGAATTAACCCCCCGAAATCATCCCTATATCCAACATCTAATCAACTTCAAATAAAAATTTTAACTTACAACAAATTTTCCGGTTTCAGCCGGATTCCGGCCGAATTATATGTCTGGGTAAAATAAGATTTTCATTTACAGATTCAGCATCTCTTCTTACCCCGAAATCGGCCATCTAATAAACTACAAATACAATTTTTGCTTCTAACAAATTTCCGGTTTTGACCGGATTCCGGTCAAACCACTTGTCCGGGTAAAAAATGATTTTCACATCAATGTTCAGCATGTCTTCTTACCCCTAAATAAGAACATCTAATCAGCTCCGAATAAAACTCTTACTTTTAAAAAACTTTCCGGTTTTGGCCGGATTCCGGGCGAACTACTTGTCCGGCGAGAAAATGGTTCTCATAATCGTGTTCAGCATGTCTTCTTACCCTTAATCGACTATCTCATTAGCTGTTTAAAAATATTTTGTTTGCCCCTTAATCTGAACCCCCTCCCCCACCCCTAAATATGGGGCTACAGAGCCCATCTACGAACTCGACCTTTCCCTTGACCCAAAAGGATCGTCACACCAAGCTTCATCAAAATATCTCATTCCCTGCGAGAGTTATCGTGCTTACAGACGACTACTTTTGCGATGTCATAGGTACCCCTCCGCTCACGTTTTGGGATCCCAAAAACAATAATGCATGCTCCAACTTTACTTAATTCATATCCAGCTGTCAAAAGAAAAATTAACTGATTGCTAATTGAAGAGAATGCTAATTAGCTGAATGACGAGTCTGATCAAAGCTTTCAGATGCGGCCTAGTTTCTGGTTCTTAGGAAGGAATTATCGAAAGGGCTTAATTCATTCATTAACTCAATTCCACATGAATAAGGGCATATTTGAAAAAAAAACCCACAAGGTTGCTAATTCAAGAGTGCGCTAATTAGCTGAACGATGAGTCTGATCAAAACTTTCAAATTAGGCATAGTTTCTGTCTTTTCGCAAGAATTTTCCGGAACACGGGGCACATTAAATTATTCTGTTTTCCAGATCATAATTTGGACATGTTGTCAGTCCAAAGCATTATTATCACCATGGGCGTCATGAATGAGGCTGAGTATTCCACTGATGTCCTAGGTAAATAAATAAGTATCCTGCTGTTACTATTGATTAACGTACTTTCCTAAAACGTCCCAGTATACATTTTTAATAAGGTAAGACCTGTTTATGTTATTAAGCTATGAACAACGAAAAAAAAAAATTTCGGTTTCGTCCGTCAGGGAATTTGGGAATAAATTGAACTGAACTGAATTGATAAATTTACTGGGTGCGTGACCGGAGGGGGGGGGCGGATGTTGACGTGAGAATTTTCTATTATTTTCCCTTATTCTTTCCAGTATTATGAATGACCTCTGTGTTTCAGATCTTATGATATTAATTTAAACAAGTTTTTCCACCCCATGCGTTACGAAGTTGCCTTCTCAGTGGGCTCTGGAGTCCACCGTAACGGCAGCACACTGATTTTTGCATACGTTACGTTTGGCTCTTTTCGAGGTGACTAGGCTCACGCTTTATTGTTCCAGAGTAGCTCGTTGGTCAGAAGCAACGGTTACGCAACTTTCTCCGTGTTTTCTAATCAATGCTAAGGGGTCCGGCCGCGCGCGGGAAAAATAGTTTGGATGGGTACGTAACTTTTTGAACAAGAGCTGGAAGCTTATATAGCACTTGCAAGGCTGGGTCAGAGCATGAAAGTAAAAATTTGTCAATTCGTGGGTTTGTTGTGATCATTCATAAGCAAAATCCTTGAGACATGAATGATAATGGGTCCTTGGATCGCCTATCGTTCGTAAATTATGTTTAATTTTTGCATTTGGCTGTGATGATGCGTAATTTAAGGGCGCTAGAGATTCATCTGTAATGAACATTTATAAAGCACAAATGATGATATCATGATGAGCTCATTGGTATCATGAAAATGTATATTTAACTAAAAAAGTATTGTTTATACTTTAAGGGATTCACTTGTAAATCAAAACTCTTAAGGCAAAAAAGATCATTGGGGACTATGCATATATATAGTTTGCTCAAAAATATTTTTTGATTTTTCACACGTCACGGGTAGTAAAAACTCATTTTTGAACAAAACCCTCGAGGCAAAAATTATCATGGGCTCATGGGGATCATGAAAATGTACGTTTTACTTAAAAGTATTTTTTGTACTTTGCGGTTAATATTAGTACTTTAAGCGATGGTCGGATCTGAGAAGTGACAATTTCTAAGCCAATCTTGTCAAGTCTCTAGTTTCAGCCAAGCTTCATCTCATAGCACATCTGGAAGTACCTGAACCCGCGATCACCGGAATTCCGGACCTCCCCCTTCTAACTCCCTGTTCCGTTGGTGCCGCCATATGCACCCCTCACTGCTAACTTCTGCCGCCGCTAGGCAGCGTTACTCCCGTTCCGTTATTACGTTTAATCTTTTATACTGTATGCAATCCGTACTCTTGTATTATTTGTTAACTCTTGGGTATTATGACTCATGCCAGTAGCATGAGTTATCTTCTTCTGGACTTCCTTTCCGGGCCTCGACCGGCAGCAACCCTTTTTACTTAAAGGTTGTTTATTTTGTTTATTATGTCTTCATATTTTCTTTTGTACTCCACTGTTTTCGTCTTGTACGATTTGTGGGTTAAAAATAAATTATTATTATTATTATATTTGTAAGTACATACCAGAGAATAAAACCTTTTGTTTACTTATGGAGCTTAGGTCATTCCTATGAGTCTTGTTTCAAGCTCCTTAGAGTGGGCTGGCCTGTAAGGCCTAGTGTACGATGGGTGGTTTACAGCCTACACCGTAAAAAAGTTTCTCCGAATAAGGATTAAAGTTAACTGCTGTAGTTACTACTGGGATTAATCTTATCTCTACTGAGAAAGGTTAATCCGAATTATAGATAAGATTATCTTTTTAGAGACAAGATTAATTCCAGTAGCAAATACAGCAAGATTTTTTTTTACAGTGTATTGTGATTCGGTACGCAAACCATAGTGTGAATTGACCTGGGGAATCTATAATGAACCCGTGAAGTCTGCACGTTTAGTAGGCCATCTTGACGCCCTAACTCCGATGACTGTATATATGGACATTTGCCATCTTATGTCCGGCCTATTACACCCCTCCCCATAACATCAGGTTGAGAGTGCAACTTCACATGCAAATACAGTCGTCGCAATATCCCCCCACAGTGCCCGAATCCGGTCCGGCTCTGTCACTGATGTATCTCGGGCTTGTGCTTGTTCTTCTCACCAAGTTTCATCCCAATCGCTCCACTCTAATCGTGTAAAAGATTTCCGGTTCCCCCCTCCGACTCCCCCCCCCCCGCATTCATATCGGGTCCGGATTTGAAGTGGGACAACCGAGAGATGAGGTCTTTCCAAATATCAAGTTTCATAAGGATCCGATGACTCGTTCCCTGCATTCCTCAAGATTCCGGAATCCCCTTCCCTCCACTCCTCCCACGGTGGTCGGATGGTGGAAGTGACTATTTCCAAGTTAGTTTGGTCGGGTCCCGGATATGCCTACCAAGCTTCATCGTCCTAGCCCTTCTAGAAGTACCCTAACTCGAGAACAGTGGCCTGACCGATCGGCAGACCGACAGACAGACCGAAAGTGATCGGTATATGGAACTTGAGCGAGGCTGCAAGTGCCTTGAACCCAGTTTCAAAGGCAACACACTGCGACAAGAGCTTTCAGATAAAATAACAAGAGCTAGAAGCTCATTTGGCACTTGTAAGCTGGGCCAGAGGACTAAAATAGGAATTTGCCACTTCGTGGGCTTATGGGATAATTTGTAAGCAAAGCCCTTGAGATAAGAATGATCATGGGCCCTTGGAAATCACGACAATGTATCGTTTGGTAAGAAGTATTTTCGTTTGACTTGGCTGTGATGGTGCGCACTTTGAGAGCGCTAGAAATTCATCTGTAATCAAAACCCTTGAGACAAAAATAATCGTGGGACCTTTAAGATCATGAACAGGCTATATATGGTTTGGTCAAAAAAGTACTTTCTGACTTTTCGGTTAAATGCGCACTTCAATGGTGCTAGAAATTCATTTCTAAGCAAACCCCTTGAAGCAGAAATGATCATGGGCTCATGGGGATCATGAAAATGTATATTTTGCTTAAAAGTATTTTATTTACTTTGCGGTTAAGGTGAGTACTTTAAGGGATGTTTGGATCTGGGAATGACATTTCTAAGCCGATCTTGTCAAGTTTCTAAGGTTCGAGGCCAAGTTTCATCGTCCTAGCACATCTGGAAGCCAATCTTGTCAAGTTTCTAAGGTTCGACGCCAAGTTTCATCATCCTAGCACATCTTAAATTGCGATCACCGGAATTCCGGACCCCCCCCCCCCCAAACTCCTCCCAGAGTGTCCGAATCCGGTCCGGTTCTAGTACTGATGTATCTAGGGTTTATGCTTGTTCTTCCCACCAAGTGTCATCCCAGTCGCTACACTCTAACCGTGTCGCAAAGTTTCGCCCCCCCCCCCCCGACACCTCCCACATTGATCGGATCCTGTCCGCATTTGAAATGGGACATCTGAGATATGAGTTCTTTCCAAATATAAAGTTTCATTAATATCCGATCACCCGTTCAAAATTTAGACACACCTCAATATTTCGGATTTCCTTTCCCTCTACTCCCCCACGATGGTCAGATAGGAGAAACGACGGTTCTTAAGTTAAAATAGTCGAGTCCCTAATATGCCTGCCAATTTTCATCGTCCTAGCACATGTGGAAGCATCTTAACTCGGGATCAGCGGAATTTCATAACCCTCCCTCCGACTCCCCCCACTGTGCCCGGATTCGGTCCGGTGTTGTCAACTATGTACCTAGGGCTTGTGCTTGTTCTTCCCACCAAGTTTCATCCCGATCCGTCACATGTCACACGATTTCCGGTTCCCCGCTCCAAATCCCCCCAAGTCACCCGATCCGTTCCGGACTTGAAGTGTGACATCTGAGGCAGGAGGTCTTTCCATGTATCAAGTTTCATTAAGATCCAATTCCCCGTTCAAAAGTAATACATAACGTCAATATTCCGGATTCTCCCTCCCTCCACCCCCCCCCCCCCACGGTGGTCGGATCGGGGAAGTGACTATTTCCAAGTTGATCTGGTCGGGCCCCTAATATGCCTGCCAAGTTTCATCGTCCTAGCACATCTGGAAGTAGAACCGACAGACCAACGGAAAAGTGATCGGTATATGGCAGGCCGGAAGGCAAGTGCCATAAAAATTGATCAACTTACCTTGGAAAAACGGTATCAAGTTGCACATTAGTTGACCGAAGATAAAATTCTGTAGAATCTGGCCAACCAGGGTAAACGGCATACAGAAGACGCCAAGAAGTAGATCCGCGAACGCCTGAAAAGAAAACGTCTCAAACTCCCGGAAGGTAAAAACTGAAAGCACAACTCTTACTCGAAATGATCTTTCACGATGAAACGGCTAAAAAATATCATTTTGCGAAAAAAAATCTATCCTTTCCATGTTAAGTGAAACTTCTCTTGTCGCTAGACCTTGAGATCTTTCTGCTTTTTTGTCTAAACTTAGTCTAGGTATCAAAAATGTTTGGCAACAAGGCAGAAACGGGCAAACACTAATTTATTTCAGCCGCCATTTTTAAAAGCAAAGTAAATGAAAGAAAAGAAATAAAACAATAAAAGGCACGCACAATTTTTCAATCTTCGGCCAGGAAACAACGGAGAAATTCATGCGCTGTTTGGGCCCCAGTTGTCCATGATTTTCTATAGTGACGAGGAAACCTAAAGTTTAACCGAAAAGGGCTGGGATAGGATAATCTAGTTACCCATCACTTCTTCGCTAAAATTGGCTTGGAGACCCGCTGAAAATGCGTTACTTTGTTGTTCCGCTATTCACGAATAATCGATTTTCAAATAGTGGAATTTCCGTTTGATTTGTGGTCCCTCTATGCGCTTGTATGCCTTACGAGAAAGATTTATGACTTTTTTTTTGTTCAGGCACTGAGCAATGTTCACCCGTCTCACTACTGCCCACTGCCCACCACGTTTGTGTTGAGATTAAAATGTCCAGCATCATAGTAGAATTTGCGTTGTGAGGACGATCGCAGATATTCTGAACGTCATAACTAGAGTAGATAGTAGACAATAAAAAAAATCCCTTTGCAGAATCCAAATAATTTAGTGTATTCAATTAAATGACACAAAAAAAAGTTGGCTTTTCAGTTAAACTAAGACCAAAGATTTCGATGGGATCTCAAAAATTTAATATTGTATCCAGACAATTGGGTCTTATAGAGATCCGGTCTTCGCCAGACTCCTTGAACACTTTACTAATTAAATTCAGAAACAGATTAAGGCAAACGGTAATCATTTCAGAAGGCCGAGTTCAAATATGAATTCAGCATGTGTGTTTAACCCTATAGCCTGCGTCATATTTACTTTGACAAACGTTCCTGCCTTGCTTCTGCCAAACTTCCGGTTTCGGCCGGATTCCGGGCGACCTACTTGTCTACCTCTAATCAACTTCAGATAAAACTTCAACTTTTAACAAATTTTCCGATTTCAGCCGGATTCGTGGCGAACTATGTGTCCGGATAGAAAACGATTGTCATACACGAATTCAGCAAGTCTTCTTATCCGTAAATCGAAATTCATATAAAGCTTTACTTTTAACAAATTTTTCGGTTTTGGCCGGATTCCGGGCGATCTACTTGTCAGCCAAGAAAATAATTTTCATATTCGGATTCAGCATGTTTCCCTATCTTTAAATCGAACCTCAACTTCAGATTAAACTTTTATTTTTGACAAATTTTCCGGCTTTTGCCGGATTCTGGGTGAACTACCTGTCCGGCAAGAAAATACTTTTCATATTCGGACTCAGCATGTCTCCTTACAGTCCTTACCCCTAAGTCGACTATCTCATTGGCTTTAAAAAATATATTTTTATCGCCCCTTAATCTGAAACCCCTTCCCCTCCTCTAAATATACAGCTATGGGGCCCATCTACGAACTCGACCTTTCCCTTGACCCGAAGAATCCTCACACCAAGTTTCATCAAAATATTTCATTCGCTCGAGAGTTATCGTGCTAAAAGACGGACGGACAACTTTTGCGAAGTAATAGGTATCCCTTCACTTACGTTTTGGGATCCCAAAAAGGGTAACGTGAGGTTATGGATAGATTATGATCCCCGTCCTAAGCTGTCAAACTGTCAAGAACTCAAGTATTTTAAGGTTCGAGTTGAAGTACTGGGGATGGGGATTTGACAAACGAGCTGTTCAGGAGAGGGTCTTTTGCCACCATTAAGAATCTTTCAGAGTTCGTTAAGGTGGGACTTGCACATAGGCACATTTTTCTCGAAAGTGTGTTTATTATTTTAGTTAGTAACTGTTTCGCAGTTAATTTTTTACCACTTCCCTTCGGACTTTCCGTATGAAAATGCGTAAAAGTGGGGATAAGGGCAGAGGACATTAAGTGGACAATATGGCCAAGGGAAAATTTTTAGCGTTGTGCGATAGAAGGAGGTATCTGGTGACGGAAAAAGTAAGAGATGGTCAATATGTTTGCCCGACGTACGGAGTGGAAGATGAAGATTTGTTCCATTTTTAGTGGAGCGTTCCTTGGAACAGTCCGCTATTGCGAGCGCTGTAGCAGCTTTCGGCTTTTCGTTTCCGGTTTTCACCGTATTTTGTGGAGCTCATAACTTGTGAACCAGTGCAAGTATCAGGTTAAACTTGGTACACTTGCGGGCATTGGGGTCTAGTTGTGCCTTTTGGGGGTCTAGGGGCAGATGGGCCCAGATTGCCCAGTGAATAACGTTCATAGCTTGACCAGACCTGGACATAGGACGATGAAATTCCTTTTATTTGTAGATCGCAGGGCTCGACAATTCCTTTTAAAGTTGCACCTCCCCCACCCACCCCGTTGATGTGCAACTTGGCCCAGACTTCCCAGGAGTAAAGTTCGTTACCCGTGACAGGATTCAACAGGTCTGAAGTTGAAACTTGGTAGGTTTGTCAGCATTGGGGTCTCTTTTTCCTTTCGGCGGGTCCCAAACCCCGCCTACACTTGGTTCAGGGGAATTGGGCCCAGACTGTCCATTTTTTAATGTTTTTAACTTGACAATGAGAAATACTTTGTATTTTTTGGATTATCGGGTTGGGGATATATGTGTGGAGCTGAACCACCCCCACCCTCCCCGTTTACGGGCAAGTGGGCCCAATTTGCCCATGACTCAAGTTTTTGACCCGTGACCGGAGTCAAATCAAAGCTGGTATAGTCGAGGATATTTAGGTCTAGATATGCAATTTGATGGGTCCCGACCGCCCCACCCTTCCGTTCATGGGTAACTGGGCCCAAAGTTCCCATGAGTTACGTTCGTCTATGACAAGTCTCGAATTCAACTCTTGCATACTTGTGGATATCTAGCTAGGCTATGTAGAATGCGGATTTTGGTGTAACAGCAAACAAACAAGACCAAGCGGCGTACCTCATTCCTTAATGATCAGTTGGAAACTGTACGGTTTTGTCATATGATCAGTGATATTCTTAATGAAGCTGTGACAAAGGGGGTATTAGGCTGCTATGATTGGTTCATAGCACTTGTTATTACCTTGCTAATGGAAAAGAGGTTTAACGGGTCGGACTGGCTAGCAAGACATCAAGGAAGGAAACTAAAAACAGTTCTTGCAAGATCATGAATGCGGTTTGTTTACATTAAAAGCTCTTAAATTGGGATGATTTCAAAATATGTTATTTCAATGTTTTTTTTTGTTACTGGGGATGTGAATGTCTTGGTTCTAACGCTGTTCGTTTATATGACGTGATAAAGATATTACTTTCCCACTCCACGTCTGAGCGCTTCCGCACTTGTTCAAAGTGCATGGAAACAGCCGCTCTCGACCATCGAACCCGGCAACAAAATAAACTGGGATCGACTAAAAGCAGGAAGGGAAAGGAACACGAGAAAACCAGGAAGGCATACTAAAACCAGGAAGGGCATACTAAAACGAGGAAGGATGTCACCAGAATTCAAGGCTGTGACAAACTGGAAAGCTGCACCGTTCCCTTTCTCTGTTCAACTCTGTTCTTTGAGGGGTCGGCAACTTTTCAAACTCAAATCTGACCATCCCTTCCTCGTTTTAGTATCCTGACATGGGTAGGCATTAAGTTCAGTGAGGGGTCGGCAACTATCAACATTGTAATTCACCTTTTCATTTCTCGTTCTGACGGTAGGCGACTAAAATCCTCCGAGTCCAGCGAGGGGTCGGCAATTAAGACATTTCAAGTCCACTATTTCCTCCCTCGTTTTAGTACCTTAAAAGTACTAAAACGAGGAAGGAAATTGTTTTAGTCGCCTTTGATAGTTGCCGACCCCTCAAAGAAGAATAATTTAAAATTTCCAATTTACTTCCTCGTTTTAGTACTTCCAAGTACTGGGCCAGTGTTTTGTAGCCTTGAATTCTGGTGACATCCTTCCTCGTTTTTTTTTTAGTGTGTCCTTCCTCGTTTAGTATGCCTTTCCTGGTTTTAGTATGCCTTCCTGCTTTTCTCGTGTTCACTTCCCTTCCTGCTTTTAGTCGATCCCAAATAAACTTTTTGCTTTTTCTTTTTACCTCAATATTATTATGAAGTCATTATGTTTGTGTTTGTATGATGCAAGAGAGATCTCTTGATAATATATATATATATATATATAGATCTCTAATCTATGTGCATTGCACATTGCAATCGATGATTAAAATGACGGAAAGTAAAGTTTAAACAAAAATAAGAAATGTTGGGAAGACCCTCAGTACACCGGAAAGATTTCTTCTGGTGGAGAATGTGTGCATATTGTACGTAAAGTGACTTTAACAGTGTTAAATCCTGTTTGCCATCATTTTTTCAGTCTAATAACAAAGTTCATAAACTTCGACTTTCCCTGTGAATTGTGATACGTCACAGTTGTTGTCCAAAAAATGAGATAAAGATCTTGAAATAAAGATTTACCATTTTTTCCAGTATTTTTCCATCTGACTTCTTTTGACAGTAACCCAGTTCAGTAAAATACAATAACAACCCCGAAACTTGAGCTCAGACATATTTCCATCATGCCACATATTCTTAAGAGCGATTCTGGCGATCTCTGGATTGGCTTCAAAAAAAAAAGATAAAAGAATAGTGTTCGAATCGTTTTTGGTGCATGAAGAGCTTATGCAAAAAAATCGTTCATTCAAAACCATTCATATTGTGGTAAATTATCCTCTATGGAATGAAAAGAATAATAGTGCGGAAATACGTCGCATCCTGACGAGAATTCCTGCTAAAAGTGCAAACGCACGATCAGGATCGGGAGCTCCCGACTGGAATTCTTGCCCAGATCTTCGGCACCATCATCACTTCCATATGGAGAAGTTGAAATTTTTTCAACTTGATGAGGAAAGTGCAGGAAATCCGACCGGGAAATCCTGATCGTTTGTTCAAGGCATAAATATATAGCTACAGCTTATGCTCCCGCTTATGATCCCGATCATCATCGGTAACGACCGTAGCTCTTGTGGAACAAAACTCATATGAGGGAAGAGCTAATTTTCTTTTCGTTAGTTGTATGAGTCTAAAAGAACGCTCCGCGAACCTAGTGTTATTTATTACAGGCGGAGTAAGAACAAACTCATCCGTAAACACGATTAATCACTTTCTGTGACGCGGTCAAATGTCAAGCAAAGACGAGGCAGGTTGAAAATGTCACGTCCGGAACTTTGGCTCAATCCGGAACTCCGAGTAATCTGTCTTGTGGTGAGCCGTTAATACTCACGTCCGGCGGGAACAAACCAATGATATCAAATGACACACCAATTAACAAGGCAATGCTTTTATCTATATAATAGGTGAAAATAGGTGAAATGCATCAGTTCCTGAGAGGAAACGGTATACACGACCAATCACTGCAACAACGTTGACACCCGAAACCGCAAGGACCACTTTTCCGGAAAAGGAGACAAAAGGTGGAAAAAACCAATGGCACAAAAAAGAAGGAAGGGCGCACTTTGTAACAAAAGGATGAGCAAATGCAGTTATTTGCGGATACGAGCCCCATCCTCGGTGTTTTCCTTGTGTTTACTTTGTTGCAACTGTGTTTCATTCCTGGGAAAGACAGAAGTGGCAAAAAGAAAGGAAATGCGCACTTTTAGGGACAGAAGGATGAGAGAACATAATGATTGCGCTGAAGAGATGGACGGATATCCAGAAGTCATCCTTGGCGTTTTCCTTTTGATGACTTTCTATTTCCTTTCCGAGGACGAAGCTGAGGTAACAAGGAGGTAAAACAAGGAGAAAGCGCACTTTACGATGAAACCGAGCGAACAGAATGGCTGATGATTAAGAGGTGGATATCCGAGCCGGATTCTTTATGTTTTCCTTTTGTTGACTTTCTTCTAACTGCATTTCCTTGAAGGTAAAGGAGGAAAAGAGAATAAAAAGCAAAAAGGAAAGGTGCGTTTTGAGACAGAAGGAAAATATAATGATTTGAGATTACATGGTGGCCACGGTGGGTATTTGAATCCCATCTTCGGGTATTTATATTTTTATTACTTAGTTCAATTTCATTGTGTTATTGTTAAACTTTTCCCTCAGTCTTGAAGGAATCAAATAAATAATAGGCGAGACTTGGACGAGTCCGGACGTTTTTGACTTCAGGGTCTCTGCAAGTCAAAGTTTTGAAGTCTCGGCTTTCGTTTTATCTCAATGGAAAGATAAAACATTCAGCTATATCGCTTAATTTTGTTTAGTTATAGATACATTGTTTTGTATTTCCAAAGTGCTGACCGTTAGTGCTCACGCTGACTTACAATTTTGATTTCTTTCAAACGAGAAAGCATGGCCTCGGTCTTGGAAGAACACAAAAGTAAAGTAAACCAGCACTTTAAATAGATAGGCAAGCAAACTCAATTTTTTTTACGGCCCACACATGATTAAGGCCTTAATTGTGCCCCTTCTTTTTCTTTCCCTCCTTGTTTAGTTTTTTTGCAAGGGTACTTAAACCAGACCCTGGCGAAATTTCCGAAGTCGCCCCCGGTATTCTTATTTTTTTTAACCTTTTTTTTGTTTAGTTTAGTGACAAAAAGGTATAAAAGCATGCCATCCAAACTTGTCTCAGCACTGGTGTCAGTGAAAGGTGAAAAAATCACTTTGTTCAGGCCAAGAGGCTTCTTAAGAGTGAATGTGTTTTTTTTTTTTTTAGGATTTTGTTGAAAGTGTGTTTGGTAAAAACTGAATCAGCAACTGCCCAATAAAAATCGTCCGGAGTCACCCCGGGACCGATTCCGACAAAATTGACGCCAAAAATAAAGGCTTAACGAAATCATTTGCGGCTTGCATCACCTCTTTTAGAGAAACGGTTCTAAGCACCAGTGAAATGACGAACTTCTCCGGATTTCTTCTGCGAAGAAATCTGCCCACTAGTGCTCCCCAAATTACTTCCAGAAATAATCGAAGAGTTAATTTTTACCTTTTTGGCCGTCGTGTTTGGGTTATAACGTTACAACTTCCCGCCGAATGTGAGCTACTGTCATACCATCTTTTGACAATTCTATGGTGAAAATAGTCACAGGCGTTTGGCGCAAGGGCGCGATGTCAGGACTCACCCCGGTCCGGTCGCCTCAGTCTCCCCTAATAATAATAATAATAAATTCTCTTACAGAAGAACGCAGGGGTGGAAAAGAGACTCCTAGTGGGCTAAAAAAGAACGAAAAAGGAGCACTAACAGAGCTATACTTTGTGTTCCTTCAGCCCAAGCCGACTGCGAATCATATTTGATAGAGCAAAACGGATACGTCAGCTGAATTTTATTAGAGCTATATTTTGGCCCTTCTTGGCAAGGGTCCTCTTCACGCTCAAAACAGCTCTCAAGTTGGAAATACGTTTTCCCATAAGTTCGTATTCCAGTTTGAGTGGTTTTTAAGCCTGAAAAGGACCCTTGCCAAGAAGGGCCGAAATATAGCTCTAATAAAATTCAGCTGACGTATCCGTTTTGCACTATCAAATATGCTATACATTGTTTTGTATTTCCAAAGTGCTGACCGTTAGTCCTCAAGCTGACTTACAATTTTGATTTCGTTCAAAACAGAAAGCATGGGCTCGGTCTCGGAAGAACACAAAATATACTCGCACTTTAAATAGAATGGCAAGCAAACTCAGTTTTTACGGCCCATACATGATTAAGGCCTTAATTGTGCCTCTTACTTTTGGAGGCATCGTGCCTTCCACCTTCTGATGTATATACTATTATAGCGGCCACCGTTGGTTTTCTTTTGAACATGTCCGGCCCCATCTTGGATGGTTTGCATTTGCTGACAATGGTGCAACTTTCGTCTAAGTAGACATGACGTATAGTCTAGGGGTAAATAAGCACATGGTGAATCCATATCTGAACTTGGTTTTCTCAGATGATTAGCCACTGACCCTCTTCTGTTTCTAAATCTTAACAGTAAAAATGTTCAAGGAGTCTTGCGAAGACCGGATATCTGCAATACCAAATTGTCTGGATCAAATATTAAATTTTTGGGATCCCATCGAAACCTTTGGACTTGTTTTTAAGGGTTTTGTTGAAAGTGTGTTTGGTAAAAAATAAATCAGAATTTAACTGATGCCACTGGTTACAATTCTCCGATTTGTCACAGGTTTTCGACTTCTTCGACGAAAAGAGCCAAAATCTGCGACCATAAGGCCGTCAAAAGAAAAACGAGGAAGTCAGGATCCCTGAAATCAGAATTTAACTGATGCCACTGGTTACAATTCTCCGATTTGTCACAGGTTTTCGACTTCTTCGACGAAAAGAGCCAAAATCTGCGACCATAAGGCCGTCAAAAGAAAAACGAGGAAGTCAGGATCCCTGTTCCTGTTCTGCGGCAGAATCCCTGTTTCGATTTCCGTCAACGAGATTTCTCGTTAATATTTGGTAAACAGATCGAGTTTCGTAGGCATCGGATGTCACAAAAAGTTTCGGCTAAATATCACAGGTTCCGCCAGAGAAAAGTGACAACACTGGTTGTAGAATGGACGTCATGGGATAGCCTATAGTTGTTGCGGAAATATTAAAAAGTTGGCGAGGGTCCTCAGAGTAGCCCGAACGAGTGGACATGATGTTTATAGGTAATGGGCTCTTCGTGTAAATAAAATATAAGGAAAAAGTAGTTTGAACTTTTATTTTATTTGAAAGTAGGGGGAGACCAAAAACAAAGCGCTCTTTGTTAACACAGGATAAGCAAACAATAGAGGCAACATTGTATCGGATCCCAATCTTTGTTTTTCAAAATTAGTTGACTTTGTTGCATTTTCATTTTCTCCAGATAATGGAAAGTGTACTTAGTAAAGGAAGGAACACATTAGGGAAATGGAAAGGCGCACTTTGCTACATATGGATAAGCAAACAACTATTGACGATTGCAAGGATTTACTGGCCCTTTCTGTGACAATTTCAAATTAAGGAGTAAGCAAACGCTTTCATTTTCGGTGAAGATTTTCCGTTTTAAAAAATCTTTATATTCTCTAGTCCATCCTCATATTATCTATGGTTGTTCAATTTATGCTAGCAATTTCATTAATAACTTTAAGCGCATTCAAATATTACGAAATAAAGCGGTTCGAGTTTTGGGTGAAGGAAGTAGGTAACTGTACAGACACACGCAGTTGTTATACTAAGTTTGGTATTTTAAAAGTCCAGTAAATACGTGATCATCAAATGGCTGTGTTAGGATAACAAGCGATAAATAATATAGCTCCTGTGTGTTTTCATGATTTTTTTCCTTTTAATTCGAATAATACGTTTTATTTCACGAGAAATGCGGGTATGTTAATGCATGAATAGAGAAATACAAGTAGAGCTGGATTTGTGATTAGAAACAGTGCGGTATCGGCTTGCGTTTTTTTTTCATGTTTCGAAACATTTTCTGTTTCGAAATCCCGTCTTTCGTATTTTTGGTTTGCCGACATTTTTACAATTTTACATTCTTTGCAGGACAGAAAAGACAAAACAACAACAAAAGGGGAGGAAAAGGAAAATTTCACAGCAGAGGTTTGATGTTTTGTCAGTAAGATATTGTGAATTTGCTGAATTTTATTTTCTTAAAATCTTCTATAAAAATCATCTTAAAAAACATGTTTTGAAAATTAGGTAGGCTAAGGGTTAACGTTCACTTACTAAATTTAATTAATTTCAGTTACTGCGCAGGGGGAGGGAGGTGACCCGAACAAGACTCTGGCCGAACAATAAGTAAGCAGTCCCCCGCAATCGAATCCATAGTTCACGGTCGGATCGGAAATTAGAACCGAAACGTGTCATAGCGTACGAACTTTCCCGTACGCAATTTTATCGGATGGCATGGGTAATGTTACAAACTTAATCAGGAAATGTCGTTAGCTTTAAGCTAGATCGGCATGTCGGCCGGAATCCGGTTTATACGTAACTGCCTAGCCGAGAACGGACCAAATCAGCCCAGGTTCTTCACACATTAGAATCGAGGTTTATTGAAATTGTCAGAGCGTCGGAATATTGCCGTCGGAATCTGATCAGACGGTGAGATATGGGATAGTAAATTGACAAACCGAATCCGGAAATGTCGTTGGCTTCGGGCCAGATTGATATCCGGCCCGAGCAGAGGTAAAAGAAGAGATTGAATTCAGTTTTGTTTAGGGGGTTAAATCGTTAGCTTGACACATGTGGGGGAAAGGGCAATCCTCAATCGAGTTCAGGAATTTACTTATCGGATCAGAAATTCAGATCGAAGAGTTACTGAAAATCGTCATGTCGGCCAAGTATTCGTATCTGAATTATTTGTTATTTGTTTCTGTTTACTTATTTTCGCATGGTTCATTGATTATGCGCTGATCAAGGCTCGATTCCAGAACATAGTGATTAAGCTTGTTCAAGCTTAGTTTCTGTAGCAGCAGCATCTTTCTTTATGTGTTTCTTTACTATTCATATATTCATTGTTAGATACATTGTTAAATTTTTAATAAAACAAACGAAATTCGTGAAATGCGTGAAAACCGTCTGGCACTTCACTGCGACTACATCCCAACCATCATCATCGAAAGGATGTATCAACTATTGGTACGTGCCTTTGAGACAGGTGGAAGTTTGATTTTAACATTATGAAATAATACACACATTCTGATCTTCGCAGTCGAATACGATTTAAATCGACTAATTTAAATCGAACATATCCAGGTTTTACGCATTGCCCTTGTTCTTTAGTACTTGGTGCTGTTCTTTGGCACTTTCATAAGAATCAAATACTAAAAACGGGAATGCAGGACCCCTGCTGTTTGGCACATACATGACAACCAATTACTAAAAACGGGAATGCAGGACCCCTGTTCTTTGGACTGACCCCTTTTAGTACTGTTCCTCCTGGTGCAACGTTCCCGTTTTTAGTACGTGTTCCCGTTTTTAGTACGCGTTCCTCCTGCACCGTATCGTTCCGTTCCCTTCCCGTTTTTAGTCGATTCCCGATTTTCGTCCTTCTCCCCGTATTTCGGACGTATCGCATGCTTGCTTCGGTCCTAAAATTTCGGTCTAGAGTAAGTAGAAAATATTCTTCTTTTATCGGAGCGAATTTTAAACGCGAGCGAAAACAGTAAGACACGAATGAAAAAATGGCATGGCGATTCGAATTTCGCATAAGAAATTTGATCGGACTATGTGTTTAAATACCTTCACCCCTTAGCTCACCCGCATACTGACATTACCACGCCGGATTAGAAACCCTCATGTTGCGACAAAATACGGTCTTACAAATACAAATAAGCAAGCAGATGAAAGACCGGCCTAATCGGTTTGCAGTGGGCTTGGACACTAGTCACAGTGTATATCCTGCTATGTTCTAATTTAATTGTTATGTTTTATGTATTTAGCTAATGATCTACGGTTGGTTTCTTCTTTTCCTTTCTTTCCTATTGTTTTTTTCTATACTCCCTTTAAGACGAATTTTTGTCATAATAATGGGAAATAAATTCACAATCATCATCTACTGAGCGAGACAACTTACCAGGTTAAGAAGAAAGATGTTAGTGACTGTCCTCATCCGTCGATTTTTAAGCAGCGTTATTATCACCAGTGTGTTTCCTATAACAGCCAACACAAAAATCGTTGAATATAGAGGGATCACAATCTCTACACCCAAATCTGAAGACACATTTGCACTCTTGTTCGCCATTTCTTATCAGTCGTCCGATCACTCTACAATCGTAAAACTGGAAGAGAGGAATACAAATTAGATCCATGTACAAAAGGCACTGTTCAAATTGGTAAAACAAGCTGCATAATGCCCGGGCCCCACTATGAGCGTGTTCCACCCTACTTACCGTAGTTACTACGCATGACGTCATGAATACTCTTGATGAGTGATGACTATCTCTCCCTGCCGATGCAGAATCTCCGGGTACCTGCGGAAGAAAGTAACAAGCGGTGTCACAGCTGTTCCCAAAGATCGCCGTGACTGTTTGATACAGGATTTGAGTCGTTACGGATACGTTACTCCTTCTTCCTGTGGATCACTGGCGTATTTTGGACTTAGTCATATAGAGTATCCTAGCTTCTTGTCGTCAAGGCTGGAGTATTTTTCTATTTTCAGCAAAATGCTGTGCCACGGGCTAATCCGGCCAATCACGTTAAAGAGATCCGTAGTCACTACGCTTACTACGCTCCCGAGCGTGGTAATCAAATAGTTACTATTTCGAGAAGGTTGGAACGGTCAGCGTAGTAAATTTTTACGAGGTTGGAACGAAACTGATTACGAATTATGAACTGATTATGAATCAGCATTATCAACCTTACAACTACCGTCCCTTTACGACCGTCTGATATTTTGATATGCAAATTTGGCCAATTCCTTCTACGAAGTGACAAACATAGGGCCATACTACCACCGGTCACGTCGAATCGAGTTGACACTAGGTCTAAAAATAAAGAAAAACTGGCACCGCCTACCACACGAACAAATCGGTTTTCAAACACGTTCGTTCCGTATGCTGAAGTTTCTGTTTTTATTTGTGTCCTCTTTTACTTTGTAAGCCCAAGCGCCATTTAGTTGAGTTCTCTTCTAAACTAAGATAGCTTGTGTAAATAAATGATTCTGATTCTGAAAAAAGTAACGAATAGTTACTACTGTTAGAAGGGTGGAACACGCTCTATAGTCACACCTGGGTCGAAACTGGAAGAAAAGACGCTGAAACGTAAGATAGTCGAGATGGAAAAATCCGTCTCCGCCATTTTGAAACGTATCTTTGGACCAATCACAGACCAGAGTCACTGACTTTAGCTAGTTCTGTTTACCTTTGAGTGATGATGATGGTAACATGTCTCGAGTTTCTTTGTTCCTAGTTTGACCAGGTGAAATGTAAGAGTGGGTAACAACCAAATTAACGAACCAAATTCAGTACAGATGTGACTGAATGTGGGCCGGGCATAAGAGCTATACACGTTAGCTTATACTGCAAGCTGGACGTGACAGGCGTAATTAGGAAAGTCAAAATAGATCCTTTTTTCTCTTATTCAGCTCTAATCAAATCGCGACCTGATTGGGCTGCCTAGCTAGTCAAGAAACGATGACGAAGAAAATCCGTATGCAGCTTATTATACCGATTTAAACAACGCTTTAGAAGCTTGTTCCTTTTAAAGCATAACGGCAGCTAGACTTTTTGTGTATACACAAACAAAATAAGCTTATTATATCAATTATTATACCGATGCCAGCTTATTATACCGATCTATATAATGCTTTAGAAGCTTGTTCCTTTTAAAGCAGAACGGCAGCTAGACTTTTTGTGTATACAAAAAAAAAATAAAACAAAATTTGGTGACACAAGGAACGTCTGGGGCTATGAGGAAATTATGAGGTTGAGAAGATATAACCTTAGACAGAAATGACTCGTACAACATGCATAAAACCTGTTTCATTTACGACCGGAAGGGCAGATGAGGCAAGACACAGAAACTACGCCCAAAAGAAAACGCGATATGTTAAACTGAGTTAGGATGTCACCTTGCTCACACGACTTGTATCTAAAACTCTATATCTAACATCTTATACTTTGGCCTATGACTGCTTTGCATGCTCGTTCTAGGCAGCATAGCTTTGAACCTTCATTTGCCAATCTTTTTAATACCGGATTCACAGTCATTATTTAATGGCGAGAAACAACAAAAATAAAGGAATACATAATTTTTGTAATATTTATACACAGTGATTTTGACCGTAAACTGGACGAATTTTACTTTTTTGATTATCCTACTGATGCTGGACAACTCAATATTCGGCTTTATCCTTCGTAGTTAAAAAAAAAAAAATAGTTAAAAAAGTGTGCATTTCGGCAAAACTTTGACATGCATGGAATGTGTTTTATTTATGACACGTTAAAGGACCTAATTTTACAGAGAGCGACGATAATACGCGTTAGAACTTAGAAGCTTGTTTGTTTTGGAGCAGAAGAACTGAGGCAAATAAAGCGAATACACCCAAGAAACGGGGTGCGTATATCGAACGTGTTACAAGTATGATACATTTAAGGACAGCATGTTACAGAGAGAAATAAAAATCCAGATCTAGCAGAAGGGCTGAGGTAAACCACGGCGAATAAATCCGTCCAAAAGAGAGCTGAGTACGCCTGGAATATGTTCGCGTTACGAGAAGCAAAACGGAACTACCTTAATCCGGATAAGGTCTACTGACATCATATATTACTACAATCCATTTCAATTACTCATTCCTACCGTCCAACCCATACTACATATAAGTCGTAAGTTCTTTTGCGTCTAGGATCCGCAGACACACCTATAGCTCATTGTGTGCGTCTCAAATCGGCACTTCCACTAAATGTCTATTGTATACACCTACAATCCTTGAAAGCCGGTCTTAAACAACAAGCTGCCGGTATAGCATAGATCATACTGATAAGTACATCTGTCACTGTTATGGAAGTCATTTCTTGTATAATGAGCCTAATGCATGACTAATTACAGACGAATGAACGATCGATCGTTGAGCAGTTAGGGGAGAGGGGGGGGGGGGGGGGCGAAACCGGACGGGGACGAACCCGTACATTGGACCTCTCGTCCTAAGTCTTTGAACACTTCAGAAAATTCAGAAAATCACTGTGAGATGCCATTATTGTAGCGCATATTGGGGGAAAGTTTCAAATTCGTTATGCCAAGACAACGGAGAAAAGGGGTTGAGAAGTCTTTAGATGCTCTGGATATTTTGACCTGTAGTCGAATATTTTCCAAGTTCTTACAGCTATAGGGTCGTAAGTTAGCAGGATTAGAAGAGGACTGTTCCCGCTATTTTCCTGGTAAGTTACATCAATGAATGTCGGTCCGTTTTCTCAGGAATTTCAAAACGGCACGAATAAGGGGCGACACCGGACGTTTTTTTGGGGACGACTTCGGACACATTTCGACTTCGGACACATTCCTTACCCCTAAATCCATTATATCATCAGCTTTTAAAAAAAAAATCGCACCTGAATTTCACTAAAATTGTTGGGTATTTTTTCGATTCCATAACTATTCGGTAATTTTTTTTGTAGTTATACAAAATCCCAAATAGGCTATCGGTCCAAAAAATATTTGGTATCATGATTGAGATTCGGTAATTTATTCGGTATAATTTTCGGGACTCGGTAGTTATCACGAATCACGACTTTTGTTCCAGTTTCGACGAAATTTTACCCAATATGAAGACTATTCGGTAGTTTCGCGGTACCAAAACAGTCCGGTATTATAACCTCGACTCGGTAGTTGTACACAATCCCGAATAGGCTATCGGTCTTAACTTATTCGGTATAAGAACTGGGATTTGGTAATTTATTCAGTATAATTGCCAGGATTCGGTAGTTACCACGAACCTGGAGACCCGGAGAGGTCGAGTGAAGCACTGGTCGTAGACAAAAGGATTAATCTATGGTTTCATCGATAGTCCTTACTTTGATTTTGGGTCCCAAAGACGCTCCAACCATAAATGTTTCGAAAATTCCGCCTGCGGCACTTTTCGTAATATTCTGTATTTTACGGAATGGCGCGTTTTTTAACTGGGGTTTAAACCAGTTATAGGGTTGGGGTCTCAGAAACATTCAAAGCTAGGATCTGCACGGAAACGGTTCAAGGTTATCTTTATTTACAAAAAAAAATTATCATCAGCACTTTCCGCTGCTGAGAGCAGAGCTCGAGCGCACACGAAAAAAAAAAAAATAAAAAAAAATAACTTCAACATGACGAATCATCCCCAATAATATCCAAATCTGACAGGAAAAAGCTAACTTTGAAAAATCTCGGTCAAATCTTACAGGAAAAAGCTAACTTTAAAAAATCTCGGTCAAATCTTACAGGAAAAAGCTGACTTAAAAAAATTCGCATGCGGCGCTCACTTTATTTGTTCATAAGTAGTAGGTCTACAGTAGCTGCTGCTGCCAGAACGTCGCTCCACAGGTTTTTGTAAATTTTTAGCCTATACCTATACGAAAATGCACTTGCGACGCTCCTGCCCCCACCTAAATATAGGGCTACAGAGCCCATCTTCGAACTTGGCCTGTACTTTGACCCAAAGAGTCCTCTCACCCGGTTTTAATAAAATATCCAACCCCTGAGAGAGTTATCGTGCTAACATACGGAAGGACGGACAACTTTTAAGAAGTCATAGGTATCCCGTCGCTTACGTTTTGGGATCCAAAAGGGCCATCAGTAAATATCTGAAGTGTTCGTTGAGAGTTGACTGTGTTAAATGAATACGTCAGCTGATTTCGTTCTAGGGATATTTCAGCCCTTCGCGGAAAGGATCCTCAGTAAACTTAGATAGGCAGTCAGTAAGTAAGTAGACAAGTTATTTGTGACCGGCCTTTTTGAAAAGCGGAGTATATAAAGAAAGAAAACAGATAAAGGACAGATTTCAATCTGTGTAGAATATAATTTTCTGTTTGGCTTCGGCAGAAGGAATATTTCTATTACTGGACCTAAAACTATATAAAGCGAGCAAAATCATAATACACAAAACATAAATCTAATGTACTCTTACAGCGATCAGGTTTAAATCCGAAGCTCTGCAGAGCTTGCAATACGAAGATTATTCATCCCTTGTCATAATGACCTTTCATATTCACTAGTGTTCCAACACATTTCAACGTCTCTTAGGAAGGGATCTTATCCTTAGGACACCAAGGAACACAATAACTGGCGAAGTTGCTTGCACGGAACGAAACATATTGTGGGCGGCGCCAGGACTCCTCAGGGGCCGGCGTAGTGGTTCAAGAGAGGTCAGGATATTGTAAGTTTTTCGGGTGGTAAAGGTATTAAGAACATCTTGGGGGGGGGGGGGGGTCACAACTTTGAAGTTTGTTTACCGTTGATTCCTGAACAGAAAAGAGACACCGTGCTTCAAGAGAGTAGTATCATTTTTTATTTAGTGGGCTATCATTTTCAGATCCTGAGTTGGTTTTCAAGCTAATTTCCCGGATGGTCTGTGAGCGGTTTGTCATCTTTGTCCTCACTGCTGATGCAGGATTCTTGGATTAATGAATGGATGTCAAATATCAAAAGGGAAGAAGAAAAATGAACAAAGAAAATACATGTTTAAACACTAAGCAAGATCTAACATGATTATGTATGTACTGTATTGTACATGGAAAGCCCAAGGGGCCATGGTACAAAAAAATATTATGGAAATCAAATACTAACTACATATTTAAAACACTTTCTGAAGACAAAACAAAAAAAAACTAATATAATCAAAACACTTTAAAAGAACAGGGACCTGTGTCTCAGGCTCATTATATACGTGACACTTCGAGGGCCATTCGAGGCCACATTTTATTGCAGGTTCGTTACTTCCACCAACAACCTGACAAGGAGCCTTGGCAAGAAGAACCGAAATATCGCTGAGGGACAAAGTAGCTGATTTTTTTCCGTTTTGCGTCATTTTGTAATATAGTTCATTTTCTTGCCGGACAGACAATTCGGTCTATAATATCGGACAAATCGGTATAAGACAGACAAGTCCGGATTTACGTCAAGTTCTTTTGAAGTTGATCAGAGGGTCGATATAGAGCACTAAAGCCGTTTTTGAACTTAACTTTCCTGCCAAGTAATAGTCCGGAATACAGCTAAAACAAGGAATTTTGTCAAAGTAAAATACTTCACTGAAGTCAATTAGAGATGAGGTATACGGGCAAACATACATGCTGAATCCATATCTGAACTTGTCAACTGATTAGCAGTTTAGCTGTACTTTCTCAGAAACACTACTACGGTATAACTTTTTGTTTTTACACTTTAGGAGGTTGATCAAGAATACTGGAATACACTAATCTCCAATTTATTTTGGGATACACTAGTCAGCAAAGTAAGAAGGTAAGTAAGTAAGCAATTTATTTCTGACGGTCGCCCTTTTTAAAAGCGAAATATAGTGAAATAAAAAATAAAGTTAAACAAACAAACCATGTTCGTCATTCCATTAGTTGCGTTTTGCAGATACCATAGTATCTGTTACCACGGTAACTGGATCTGCAATTAGTCGTTTTTGCAGTAACCGTGGTATCTGATATACGGTTGCTCTGCAAAAACGACAATTGCCGAAATTAAGCTTTTCGATGTCATCCCAAGAGAAAAACTGATACTCAGTCACATCACTAAGTGCTAAACTTCTTTCCCACCAACTTGACAAAAAATGATGAAAGTGAGATGACTTTAGAGATACCACGATCAGTTACCACGGTCGGGCCGTGGTATCTGAATATCAGATACCACGATAGCTGGCCAGATACCACGATAAGTGCAAAAACGCCTTTGACCGTGGTATCAGATACCATAATAACTGCAAAAACGACTTTAGACCGTGGTATCAGATACCATGGTATCTGCAAAAACGCAACTATTGTCTCCCACTGAGGCAGAGAAAGTCGGCACTGACCTGGGAATTTGTGTTGTGAAATGTGAATAAGGCTGTATTTCTCCGCGCCAAAAAAATAGTAAAAGTAACTGTCGCGGCTGATTTTTTTTTGTAAATAAACCCGAGCAAATAAGTAATAATAATATACTGAATCCAAAAGGCTTTCGCCTCTACGTAGAAACTAAAGCCGCTTTCACATTGACGGCCTGAGCCTTTCACACTGAGCTACGCAACCTCTGCGTCGTGCTTGCGTCGACGCAACGCAGAGCTTACGCAGAAAAAAACGCAACGCAAGAACAGAACCAAGTTCTCTTCTTGCGTTGCGTCGACGCGTACGCATCAGATATTCAGTGGAAAATGGACGTTTCTAAGAAAAGTTGGAGAAAAACCTACTAATGATGAAGAAAAACTTGCTAATGGTGAAAGAAACGAGAATTCAGCAGAAGAACCGAGGAAGGAAAACGAAAATGAGCATCCAGCATGAAAGCTTCTCCCGCAAGTGTGAAAGATACGCTACGCAACCTGTGCGCAAAGTAAGATGAACGCATAACGCAACGCATCGCAACGAAACGTCAGTGTGAAAGCGGCTTAATAGTAGCCACACTGAGCAGAATTACAAATCTGACCTATAAAACACTTGAACTATTCATCGATTCAGCTTTAACTACATCCTCGCCAAGAACCTACAATGCTTTTTGCAAAATTTGACGTGTACCTTATTGCAAGTCGTTTTCCAAACGTGGCCCCTATAATGATGTTTTATTATATAGATAGAAAACAAATGGAGATTTTTAGCGAAATACTGTTTTCATCATGACGTCTTTTTGGGATCCCAAAACGTAAGTGGAGGGATGCCTATGATATCGCAAAAATGTCCGTCTGTCCGTCTGTTTGTGAGCACGATAACTCTCGAACGTAATGAGATATCTTGATGAAACTTGGTTTGAGGATTCATTGGGTCAAGGGTAAGGTCAAGTTCGTAGATGGGCTATGTAGCTCTACATTTAGAGGTGGGGGAGGGGGTTCAAATTAAGGGATAAAAAATATTTTTAAACAGCTAATGTAATAGTCAATTATGGGGTAAGAAGGCATGCTGAGCACGATAGTGGAAATCATTTTCTTGCCGGACAAGTAGTTCGTCCGGAATCCGACAAAAACCGGAAGGTTGGTTAAAAGTGAAAGTTTTATTTGAAGTTGATTAAATGGTCGATTGAGGGGTAAGATGACATGCTGAACACGATGGTGAAAATCATTTTCTCGCCGAACAAGTAGTTCGTCCGGAATCCGGCGAAACCCGGAAAGTTGGTTAAAACTAAAAGTTTCATTTGAAGTTGATTAAATGTTCGATTTAGGGGTAAAAAGACATGCTGAACACGATGGTGAAAACAATTTTCTCGCCGGACAGCTAGTTCGCCCGGAATCCGGCCAAAACCGCAAAATTTGTTAAAAGCAAAAGTTTGATTAGATGACAGGTTAAAGGACACCTGAACAATGAAACCATACTTGAACACACCATGGAGAATGCGTTTACAGACATGGCCACGGAGAGCATTCTTCTCCTGAGCGTGACGTTTTCGAAATAGGGATATTCGTTTCTGGAGGTTTGCACATGCAGACTCCAAGACAAAAAGCGCAATTCATTCAAATCTTGTACAGCGCTAGCCGGATCGTACTGGAATTTCTTCTAGATATACGTTTGGGTTTAACTGGTTAAAAAATATTCCAGAAGAAGGGTTGATTGGACACATTTGTTCATTTCTAAAATTGTTCGGTACTGAAATAAGGACAGAATAGCAAAATGGAGCAAAAATCATAGCTTGAAAACACTATTTCGTATTTGGATTGGGTTTTCTGCAGACAATGCTAACGGAAGTCATACAGATAGGGATGATACTTGGTACTCTTGTCTGTATATGACAATCATTTTTTACCCGGACATACAATTAGTCCGGAATCCGGTTGTAACCGGATTTTTTTTTTAGTCAAACTTTAATTCAAAGTTGATTAGATGTTCTTTATAGGGATAAGGAGATACGCTGGAGTTGTTTCTGAATTTTCTTTTTTTGCTGGACTAGTAGTTCGTCGGAATTCGGGCGAAACCGGAAACTTGGTAGAAGTAAAGCAGGAAGTCTCGGTCAGTATCGTCAAAATAAATATGGCTTATAGGTGTATCTGAATTTGGTTTTCTCTGATGATTAGCCTGGCGAAGACTGGATCTGGCGAAGACAAGACCCGATTGCCTGAATCAAATATTAGATTTGTGGGATCCCATCGACACCTTTGGTCTTGTACATTTGGTAATCAGTTTGTGACAGGGGTAATCTATTTAAAACACCAAGCGATCCCACTGAAATAAAATGCTCATCGGTACACATCCAATTTGTAAGTTGTCATTGTCACGAGGGGGATTGACGTCACTGCCAAATAGAAGACAACTAATCAGATTTAGGTACTTTCAGTTTGCAAATTTAGCATGCACTAGTTTCTAAACTAGGATAATGTTGACTTGTGATTGTTTCTTGTACCAGTCGTGAAAGGAGTTGAGTGTTGGTTGCCAAGGGAAGTTTCCAATATCGGTAGGTCATGGCTTTTTTAATTTCAGGTTCTTCTCAAAATTTTCTAGAATTGTTTAGAGTAAACAATTTACAATTCTAATACGCTGAGAGGTTAAAAAACTTTCAGGTTCTTTTCAAGATTTCTAGACGTTTGCGGGAATAATTTTTAATTTTTACTACGTTGAAAAGAAAGGATCTAAAGAAAGTTTTCTTGCCATCGAGACATGAATATCCAATGTTTGGTGACTCTATATTCAGTAAATGTTTATCTTTCCCCTTCCGCATCTCCAATACCTCCCTACAAGTTCAGGGAAAAAGCACTATGGGCTGATCTTACCTTTAACATAGAGACATCTTAAGTATCATTTTATTTGCCAGCTGGATAGTGATGACGACCATATCTGGAGGTGTGGATGGTCCGGGGAATAGACTGGATTCCTGTCTTAGTCTTGGCAGGTGGACTAGAGGGGGCAGATAAGCCACCGAAACGAATTGTTATAAAGAACCCGAAGACAAAGATTGCACAAAAGCTAGTCCATACAACGGAGTGCAGTAAGCTCTGAAAAGAAAACACCTCACGGCAAATCATCCTATGACCCACGGTCAGTTCTATTACGATAACCGTCATTCAGAAAGTGAGCTATGGATATGACTTCCTATCAACCTCCAGAGAGGTTGAAATGAAGTCAGATGCACCTCTACCTTTATGTGTGACCATTATCAAAATATAACCTGTGGGACTTACGATAATACGCATGGCCAATGCCAACTTATTTTTGCATCACAACTGAATAGTCTGCATAATTTGGATTGCGTGAAGGATTTTTTTTTTTTTTCACTATTTGCTCTAGTGTGACGTTCAGAGTATCTACGGCCATCCTCAAACGCAAAATTCTACTATGACGCGGAAAATATGAATCTCAATACAGTTGGCGGCAGTGACCAGATAGCGAACGGGAGGTCATTGCGTGCAGAACACTTAGGGTTCGTTCCAGCTCGGCACGAAAGTTACTAAATAGTTACTTTTCAGTCACTTTCACCGTTCCAGCTTGTCAAAAAGTTACGGGGAGCACAAGGAAGATCGTTACTTCGAAGTAACTTTTTGTAAAGATAGTACCCGACCGTTTTTAGCACTTTCACTTTCAAAGAGCCGTCTTGAGAAGTAAACTGGGGGCAGCAAAGTGAGACATGGTGTAATAGCTAAAGTAAACAGGACATTATTCTGTGATTTTCAGATGTACTGGGCCTTTAGCTTCTCGTCAAACATGATTCGCTGATTAACCCCAAAAAAATAAAATTCTAGTCAACCTCGTTGACGGTTTATCGGTCAGTCTGGTGACTTGATATGGGCTGTGGCAGGAATGAATTCCAAATGCCTGTAACTGAGATGGCAATTTTTGCACTATGATATTTTAATTTTCAAATGAAACTTTAATAACAATATCTATTAAATTTCTCAGAGTTATTTAGAGGTGAAAGCCTTTTCTGTCACTTTTTATTATTATTACTGTATATACTGTAGGAGAAGAAGCTAAAAATTTATTCAGCGAACCTTGTTAACCACTTTGACATCATTGAGTTCTAGATTCTAGGATCTTGGGCGTTTCATTTCTGATAAGGACTTAACATTGTGCTAAAAAAATTGCACGGGAAGAAGAAAGACTATTGCGAATCCGGCTAGGAAACAATTATATGTGAAAATAAGGATTTAGCGACCAAAAAGAGACAACCAGAATAGAGAATCTGTTTCAAAATAAAATTATCAAGCCCTTCTTATGCAGCAAAAAAAAACAATTTTGTTCTGATCATCCTTCCCATGCAGTCCCCATCTCTTCTTACATTCAAGAAACACGCGTTACCTCGTCCCGTAGTAACTTCGATCGTTCCAGGTAGTAGTTAATTTGTGACGTCACACGTAGTTACTACGTGTTTTACCTTACGTTATTTTTGTAAATCGTTTTCGTCAAGCGTATGAAACAGGTACAAGCGCATAGAGGTACCGAAATCCGGCAGGGAAAATTCCACATTTTGAAAACTGACTGAACTATTCGTCGGAGCAACGAAGTGACGCATTTTCGTCGGGTCTTCAAGCCTCTGTTAATAAATGATTGATGGATAACTAGATTGTCGTCTCCTACTCCTTTTCGTTTAAATTTTAATGGTTCTGTTCGAAAAAGTTATAAAAGTTTTTATAAACTTTTATAAGAGAACGGATCTCCGTCCCGTTCGATATCGGAATCACAAGCTCGAAGGCCATTCAAAAATATCAACCTCGCTGCATTCGGTAGAAATTTTCAAAACTTAACGCCTTCGGCTCGGATAAGTTATATGGCCGCCTCGATGTTATTTTCCGATTTCAACCTCGATGTCGGAACTTAACTTTTAATTTCCATAGCAAGAGCTGTCTCTTTGTCTTATTTAAATCTTTCGCAATCAGGAGTAGGCCTAAAGGAGGGTTTTCACGAGCTGGAAAGTGAAGTCGGAACCATTTTCCAGTGATTTTCGCGCTGCCAGGAATCAGATTCCCCGAGTTTTTGCGATGTGCTTCGCTTGCTATAGAAAGTGACTAAGGAATTTCGCGAAAACCCTCTCCTAAACTTAAGCTACTTCAAATATATACACTATTGCTAAATCACAAGCCGTTTTTTGTGTTTATACAAATCTGGAATGGTAAAAAAGTATCAAAAGGTTTAACTTACACTACGTGGAAACATCGATCGTCTCCAAATTTTCTAAAAAAAAAGAAAAATTTGTAGTCGAACACAGTATAATAACTGAAACACCATACTAGAATACAAAGAAAGAGATACAGGATATGAAAAAGAACTTTAACACGTATAAAAGAAACAAAAAGACCTAGGTAGCCTAGTATAATAAACTTTAAAAACATTTTCAAACTTTACGGACGCAACCAACACACATCTTTCCTTTGCTTCAACCCTATGAGCCTGTACCACCCTTCTACTATTTTTGTTACTATTTTCGTTCCAACCTAGTAAAAAGGTACTACGCTGACCGTTCCAACCTTCTTCAAATAGTACCATGCTCGGGAGCGTGGTAAGCGTGGTAGCTATGGATTTCTGTAACGTGATTGGTCGGATTACCTCGTGGCATGATATTTTGTCGAAAATAGAAAAATGCATCCCAGCCTTGACGCCAAGAAGCCAAAATTCGTGACGTCATGCGTAGTAACTACGGTAAGTAGGGTGGAAAACTTAGCCAATGTGAGTTGTAAAGTCTAGTCAATCTGAACTGAGTCGTTCTCAGGTTGGCCTACAACCCGTTCAGTCTACATATGTGTATTTTATGGGAGGGGGGGTTTGACGGGATTTTCAAGTTGTATTTTATTCCGATCAGGAACTGAGTAAGTGCACACTTTTTCTTTCTCTTTTTGGGATCCCAAAACGTAAGTTGAGGGATACCTATGACTTCGCAAAAGTTGTCCGTCTGTCCGTCCGTCCGTCTGTAAGCACGATAACTCTCGAAGGGAATGAGATATTTTGATGAAACTTGGTGTGAGGATTCGTTTGGTCGGCGGACCAGTCGAGTTCGTAAATGGGCTTTGAAGCCCTACATTTAGGGGTGGGGGCAGAGGCGTCACTAGCCAAAATGTTTGGGGGGGGGGGGGGGACGAGGCATTTACCGACTGGCTGATAATTTTTACCGACTGTTTCTGCAGAAAAAAAAGACTGTTTTCAGCAACAAAAAATGACAGTTTTGAAAAAAATCGACTGTTTTCAGAAAAAGTCCCCTGATTTTCAGAAAAACCGACTATTTTAACGAAAAATCGACCAGTTTTCAGAAAAAACGACTGTTTTCATGAAAAAATCAACTGTTTGACCAAAAATCGCGGCGCTTCGCGCCGACTCGGTTATTTTTGACCGACTGCATTGGGGGGGGGGGGGCGTCCCCCCCCCCTCCCCCCCCCAGTCGTGACGCCCCTGGGTGGGGGAGGGGTTCAAATTAAGGGGCAAACAAAATATTTTGAAACAGCTAATGTGATTGTCGATTATGGGGTAAGAAGACATGCTGAACACGATGGTGAAAACCATTTTGTAATCGGACAAGTAGTTCGCCCGGAATCCGGCCAAAACCGGAAAGTTTGTTAAAAGTAAATGTTTTATTTGAAGTTGATTAGATGTTTGATTTACAGGTAGGAAGACATGCTGAAGACGATGGTCAAAACCATTTCCTCGACGGACAAGTAGTTCGCCCGGAATCCGGCCCAAACCGGAAAGTTTGTTAAAATTAAAAGTTTTATTTGGAGTTGATCAGATGTCCGATTTAGGGCAAGAAGACATGCTGAACTTTTATGTGAAAACAATTTCCTTCCCGGACATGTAGTTCGCCCGGAATCCGGCCAAAACCGGAAAATTGTTAGAAGTTAAAGTTTTATTTCTAGCTGACTAGATAACCGATTTAGGGGTAAGAAGAGACGCTGAATCCGTGTGTGACAATCATATTTTACCCGGACATATAGTTCGACCGGAATCCGGCTGGAGTCGGAAAATTTGTTATAAGTTAAATTTTTATTTGAAGTTGATTAGATGTTCATTATTGGGGAAAGAAGATACCCTGAGTTCGTTTTTGAGCTTTCTTTTTTCGCCGGGCAAGTAGTTCTAGAGTTCGGCCGAAACCGGGAAATTGGCAGAAGTGGCAGGAACTTTTCGTCAAAACAGATATGACTTTGATTGATTGATTGATTGACTTATACGGGTAAACACACATGCTGAATCCATATCTGAACTTGGTTTTCTCAGATGATTAGCTATTTGGCCTTAATCTGTTTCTGAATTTTAATTGTAAGAATGTTCAAGGATTCTGGCGATGACTGGATCTGGCTAAGACAAGACCCAGTTGTCTGGATCAGATAGTGAATTTTTGGGATCCCATCGAAAAGTTTGGTCTTGTTTCTTTATTATAGTGTTATGTAGGTTCACTTTTAAACTTCTCGAGGGTGTTGTAGTTGGTAGTATTTTTTTCTAATAAACCCCATATATAATAATCTAAAACAAAACTCAAAGCAGAACTGAAACCTGATACTATTCCATTATCTTATTTCTCAATAACAAGCCGCCCGATGACAAGTCATCAATCCGCTTATTTTCGATTTTCCTCCACAGTTGTTTATGTGCTTTTGCTATCTAGCCTGATCTAATCTTCCCATGTAGTCCTTTCACAATCAAGCTTGGCTCAGTCAAAGCTACGGACTGTACAACCCAATCCGAGACAACGTTTGTTGACAAAGTCAGTCAAACTTTCGCGTAATAGGTAGTGTGGTTTCCGAGTGGGGAGACATTACGACAAAGAATGCGAGGGAGCTTATCTGTTTTTTCTAACGGGGAATCTGTATTGGAATGACTACATACAATGAGTTGTTGCAAGAACAATACCCTTTTCAGGTCCATAATCCTACGCCTGAACGGAATCGAGAGCTCAGCTACTGGACTATTTTATTTACACTACTAAACTAAAACCATAAACACTCAAATATACTCAACATATATTTTCCCTCTGACCTTTCTTCACTAAACTTCACACAGAACTGATCGGAAACTGGTTAGATCACTCCCAAAGTAAAACCAAGCTAAACCCACCGACGTTCCCAGAATAACGAAAAACCCCGTGAAACTAAAGAGTGAAAGTTGAATCTACATAACCTAGACTAAACCACAGCGTAAAAAAAAAATGCAGCAATTGTAGGTGGTAGTGTAGGTGTAGGTGTCCGTGGTGGGAAACTTGAACGATATGCTCTTCAGTCAACCTTTAAAGGACACGTCGTATTTATGATGGTAATTCTTTCTACTTCAGTAGTATTTCCATTCATTCTCGTTTCCGAGATTCCACACTTCATAGGTATTTCCTATCTCCTCTACTGGCATTACATTGATTATCAAGCTTGCTGCGCTTGTTCCTTTTACGTGACGTGTCAGGCTCCCGATCGTCATTTCTGAGACGCTAATTGGTCAGAAGACCGGTTATGCAGATTTTGCCACGTTCGCCATCCAACTCTCTCAGAACATCTTAGCAGAAACAGTATGTAGTGGAAGTGGTCATTTAATAGTTCTGTCAAAATCTTCGCAAAAAAGATTGCTGGGACATTCTAAGAAGTTTCTACGACGGTATTAAAGGTCAAAATTTCGGCTAACCAGGAAAGACAGGTCAAGTTTTTTTCGGCATTTCCATCTGTCACTTTCCCGGAACTTTTTGGAGCGTGAACCAAATAGCAGAAACAGAACTTGGAGCTGTCAATGAATCTGACAGTTAAACATTAGTTTGATTGGAGATCTGACATGGTCAAGGAAAAGGAATCGGAAAACGATTACTGCCGACAAGAGCCCAAGATTTGTTTATCTGTGCTTGCTACTGTGACAGAAGTGATTTCAGTAGGTTTGTTTTAGTCCCTGCAAACTAATACTCTGAGGGTTGGATATAGGGGCATCAGTGCAGTCTCCAAACTCCTGATTTTGGGACAGCCTATGCCTAACGCTGGTCACCCTACGCCATATGCTAGGGTTAGGTTAGGGTACCATAACCTTGACTTACTCAGCTATAACAGAACTATAATTGTATTTTTTTTCTTAACTTCAAAATCATCCATATTTACCAGATTAGAGCACCCAACGCTGGAACCTAACCCAATAAATACTAATGACGTGACTGAAGTTCGAAAAACAACGAAGCAAAATTCCTTTACAGTGGAGTAGGTCAGGGTTATCAATCAATCAATCTTTATTATACGAAAAACATTCCTTACGGTATTAACAAAAAACCGAATATGTGTCCTCTCGTCAAACATAACTATCTACAATTGCGCTTTTACATAGTCAGATATCCATTAATTACACAAAAACAAAAGTTGCAACAAATTAAAGCGCTAAACTTCAATAATTAACACAAAAAAGAGGACAAAGATTTTACTCAAAATTTCGCGTTGAAAAAATTCACAAAGGAGGGGACAAAACTTCTTTCTGACCTAGCATGAGCGTATTCATCATCGTTTACTTCTTCCCTCTTATCGAATTCCTAATCGCACAAGAACACAGAGACAGGTAGCGCTCCAAATATCCAACCTATACTTACAACCCATGCGTGGTCCGATCGAAGTATTGTTACCTCCTTTGTGAGGTTTTCCAACGCAAAAAAGTCATTTCCTTTTTCTGAAGTTTAATGCACTACCTTTGAAATCTTTATTTCGGTTCAGTTACTGAATTGCTTGACAATGTAGAAGCGGGATTGTATACAGAGAACCTGACATAAAAAGACAAATGTTACCTTTTTTTTTGTTAAAACCGTAAGAAACGTTTTATAAAGATTGACTGATTAGTTGACAGTACGTCTATCGTCGGGACAGGCGAATCCAGTGCTGAGTGGGATTAGTGCGCGGAAGTGGAAAAAAAATGGAGAGGAGTAAGGAAAGGAAGAAAAAAGATCAAGGTCCGTTGGTTCATCCGTCAGTTCACCCTACTCGCCCTCCAAAAATTACCCACCCTTCAACCGAACACCTCTCATTAGAAACCTAATAAACGACAACAGCATCTCGAAAACATAATCACAACCATAGCCTATATTGTGTCTCCCAAACTCATTAGCCAAGGCCTAAGTAACAGGGAAAAGACATTGATTAACTAGTGTCTAAGGGGACATCAAGTCCTACTGAGGAAAATAGCAGAATGTACAGAGCCAATATCTCCGTGAAACCTGGATAAGTCAGTCAGTCTCTAGGACATAAAGTTTACATTTCCTCTATCTTCGAGGCGGCTGAGTTAGCAAAAACTAAATACCCCGGATGTTCGGGGGTGCAGATCTCAGATCAGAGTCCTCGAAATCCCGATTGGTTTTGATCCTCTTGGTCATGTCGGAAAAATAAGATCCGGGATCAGGCTTCAAAAAAACAACAATCCAGAATGGTTTTGGCCCGTTTGATCACACCGAAAAAATCCAATTTCCAACCAGTCTTCGAAAAAAAAATCCGGACTGATCTGTTGTTCATAGTCGGATTTTCACCGGAAAATCGAACGGGGATAAACGATGATCCCTAATTTCGATACGCAACTTGCTGTGAGCAATTTTGCAGTCGAAATAAGGTTTAAACTGGCCGTTCAGGGATGAATCAGGCTGAAAGTTCTGAAAGGCTTGGCGAACTCTCGAACTTTTAACGAACTCTTAAGATGGGGTGGTGATGTCGTGTATTTGACTGTAGCCTAACATCGGGGTAGTGGCTATGACACTGGAAGCTGCAGACCTCAGAATGGTTCTAACCGGCCCGAGAGTTTCCCAAATTTGTAGGAGAATCTTACGTTCACAAGCCTCTCACGTGGCTCGTCAGATGGTAGCGTGCCAATCTAAGAAACCAAAGGTGGCAAAATAGTCTGTGCCCCTGCATGAATTGCACCAAGTAATGAATATTCCATCTGTCGCTGAAGAAATCAGGGCCATGGCGGCCGGATGGGAAGCAAGAGACCCCTCAACGCTATCCTCCAGGGGCATGACCGGAGACATCTAGACGAAGCGATGACCGAAGAACACTCTTCGCCACAACACATCGGATGTGTTGTGTCGGGATCGGATCAATCAATGATCCGATCCAGCCCGAAGATGTCTGGACAGCGACTTATATGAGAGTCGACTGGCGACACTTCTTGGATGCCATTACCGCCTCTGAAGATGCAGAAAGAACTAACGTATAAGGTACAGTAGAGGTAATGCTTATTTGAAGGTTAGTTAATCTTGAGCAGCGCCATTTTCATCCACCGGCTTTGAAAAAGGTCAACTGCCACTCGGCAAAAGTATTTAAATAAGGGCTCCTAAGAACACCTGAACGGATGTTTTGGATCTTCATTTCATCAATCAATCCAAAGCTGAACTGTTCAACGTTAACTAACATTCAAAGTAGCCTACCTTTTCTGTACTGTGATATGAAAGAAAACTCACCTAACACTTTCAAAACGACCTCGTTTACATACTCCTTAGTGTTCTTGTCAGGTCTGTATCCGGCCTCGATTTGAAGGTCGAAATCAGGGCCGTATTCTTCGAAGTAATCGTGTTCCGGAATATCCAAATCCAATTTCCGTCCTTTCACAACTGCCGTGAGGCGAGTCCAGCATCGTGCAGTGTTTGCCTTATTGTATCCTCCTAGAAGAACAAGCTGTTTAAAGTAATGAACTGATATCCGTAAATCAGGGAAGAAACCATTAATATGGGTGAAGAACGTTGTACGATTTAACTGGTGACGAAAGTTACTGATTTAACTGTTTAGTGTGATATTATATTTTGTTAGTAAAAGTTTCATTTTAAATACTCTCATTGTTCAGGTAGCTATTTCCACTTTTAGAGGAGAGATGAGTGTTTTATCTTTCATAAATGTTTATTAGTTACGTGACAGATTAAACCCATCAATCAATGAAGTTGCCAGGACGGTTCTTGTAAATACTACTGTACCTTTTCTTTCTCGAAAATTCGAAGACCATCCAACATTATTCCCAACCAACAGAAAAATCATAAAGCCTTTATGACAATGTTCAGTCAATTCCTCTTGATCATGAATTATTCAGTTTGTCAGACAGTGCACGATACCCTAGCGGAAATTTGTCTGATTGTTACGCAATAATGACATAAGAACCTAACAAAAAATTACTGAAAGATATAAATTATTACCAAATGTATAGCTCTATTTTTCTTTACTTTTTACTAATATACCAGCTAAGTGCTTTTCATTTAATCGAATTTTCTTGCTAAGACGTCTTTTCAGTTCTAGACACCTGCAAATGCTAGATTGCTTCCGATTTGTCTCTACTCAAGCTTGCCTGACACTAACTGTGTTTTCCTGCTATTTTTGTGGGAACTAAGAAGAGGCACGGCACGACATGGCATGGCGCAGGAGCAGGAGTACTAAAAAGAGATTAGCAAGTAGTAGGAGCAAGTTAGAGTTCATAACTCCATAGCCTAAAAGAAGCCACATTAGAACATTGTTCCTACCCCTCACTCTGAAGCCTGAAATGGTCCTTTTAGTTTTCGTGCCTCTTTTTAGTATCCGTGCCTCCTACACTATGTCGTGCCGTGCCCTGCCTCTTTTTAGTCGATCCCTACTTTTATTCTGACTCTAGAGAGTATTCTGAGACACTTAGTATTCTAGCCTTGGTTAAGAATAGCTTTTACCGAATTTCACCGCATATCGACATGGCACACTCGGAAGAAATTTGCGCTTTTACACTGTCAGAATGTGTATAATATTTAGACAGAGATGATTCCAACTGCAGACTCTTGATGCAACAGAAAAAATTCTTCTTTCTTTCCGATCCCGGACGGTTTCCGATTTTAGGTTGAAATTCAGTTGGGTTACTCGAAAACTGTTGCCAACAGGGGAAAATACAATCGGAAAGCTCTTGGCAAGCTATATTCTTCCTTCTGTGACCATTCTATTCTTTTACATCTGGTGTTTATCCTGTTTTAAAGAAAAGGATATTGAAGCTATGCGATCCTCTTACTTTCGTTTTTGTAAATTTCTTCTTTTTCTTCCTCCTTGGCAAAGTATTCTAAAATTATTTGTAAGTACTCGTTCCCGGATAATACGGAGAAATTTGTTCTCCGCAGAAAACTGTCCGAAACGGCGTACGCGCGTCTGTCGCCGTCTCATGGGCTTATTCGTCTGTATGACTCTTGGGTAGATTTTGTTTGTATGTGTTGTGTTTTCCTTAATTATGTCTTCCTATTTTCTTTTGTACTCCACTGTTTTCGTCTTGTACGATTTGTGGGTCAAAAATAAATTATTACTATTGTGTTATGTCATTTCTTTAGAAACTGTGGATCCTAGTATAAATGCTATGAACCTTCTGACATTGTACCACAAAACAGATTCCGTCAAGCAAAATGGCGATTCTGGCGGTCTGGAAATCTCCGCTATTTTATATCCACCGTGTGTTCTTGCGACTCGGCTAAAACTAGCTGCGCTTTCCGAGGTTATTTTTCCGCTCCGCTAGTTTTGGAAAGTGACGTGGAAAGTGAATCCCCATGTGTGTGGAAAATGGAAAGTGGCAAAACAGCGAGAAGTTGTAAAGCGCAACAGAGCCGCAACCACTTTCTGTTATTTATGGTGCTCAGTGGGTTCTCACTTTGTATTTTAGAAAGCCAGTCCGTGAGATCACAAGAATCAAATTAGCGCAACATTGTTGACGCGTCGGCGAGACATCGGACAAAAAAAGGGCGATTCTGGAGACGTGGAAATCTCTGCTAGTTTATGCGCAGGCTGTTTTTGCAACTCGGCTAATTCTGGAAATGAATCCACTACGTGAGTGCAAGGTGGTCTCGGCAAGTCAGCGAGAAGTTGTAAAGGTACAACGACTTTCCGTTGGTTCTTGCGCTCGCCGGATTATCGCTGTGTTTTCGGGAAGCGAATTCGTGAGAGCGCCAGAATCGCCCTAAAGCCATCTCGAAATGAACGAAGACTGCCGTGAATCAACAGAAGGATTAGCAGACAGCCGATCTTGCAACTACCCTTCTTCTTGTAGTATCGGTTTTCAAACGGTTATATATTATTGGACACTTCTGTATTACCTGCAAATTACCTGCAGATTTGCAACTGCAGGCGAGTGGGATTTCTCCCAATATCCGCACGCCTTCATAGGTGCTGCCTTGTTCAAGTTTCCAGTCGAATCTTCAGTTTGCGTGACCGCCCCTTGTCCAAATAATTTTTCAAATTATTTGTTATTTGGCAGGTAACAGTGGAGTCTGATAGGGAGTTCCACTGGTTGATTGATCTGCTTGTGAAGAAGATCTGTGCTTGCAATTTGAGTACTGGCCTCTTCGCCAGCTTTGTGACCCCTGGTGTTTCTTCCTGTGTTTGGCACAAGTATGTTGGGTGAGATGTTGTTGCTCAAATTTTTGTGCACAGCAATCATATATCACCACCATTTCTTCTATAGGTCGTTGTCGTCACTGTGGGGATGTTAAGGGCTTTGAGTCTTTCTTTGTATGGGGTACTTTGGATTCCTTTGACCATTTTTGTAGCACGCCGTTGGACACCTTCGATAAGGCGTTTGTCCATCTCGTATTGCGGGTATGCTAGCGAGACTCCAACTTCCAGCTTCGGTATTTATTTATTATTTGGAACTTAAGTTATTTGGAAGTGCATCAGTGAGGAAACAATATATTTCAGGAAGTTTAGTCACAAATGAGAACTAAGCGAACAGGGTGGTGGATAGCGGCTTATCGGAGGAGATAATTTTGAGGACAGGTTTTCCATTGCCGATAGTTCTACTATTCATGCGTCCTACATAAATTAGCTGTTAACGAAAACTGCGTCAATGGAATAAGACAGGCAAGAACAAACGAGGGAAAAAAACAAAATCGACGCTCAGACATGACGCCGAGTTGGACCAGGCTTAAATCTTGGTCATCTTCAGGTCACGTGAAGGTTACTTCTTGGTTCTATATCTCAGTCCACGACTTGCTTCGAAATTTTCCCTATGGGCACATCTGGAAGTGGCAGTTAGCAAAATAGCCTACGTGCAGAAAGAGCCAAGCGCAAATGTAACAGCGTCAATTCGGTCTAATCAACAGCATAGCCGAACTAAAGGCAGGACACGGTCCTCCGGCGTTTCCCATATTTGATCTCCTGGGATCCTTTAGCGCAACGACAACTTCTAACGATAGGAGTAATGCAATGAAATCTCCCAAAAGACTGTGACAGAGGGCAGCGATGACACAGACAAAAGACGAAAAAATGGTGGTTCTCTCTAGTGCGTTTTCAAAGCATCCTGTCCAACGGGAATACTCTAACGATTAGGGATTATCGATGTCCAGCGGACTGAAGGTTGGTAAATGAAAGCAAGGCAGAGAAATGCTAATACTCGATAGTGGTTTGGTTAAAAGATTTAACTGATGAACAGGAAAACGATTAGTAGCTGGTGTATGAGAATCCTGCTTCCGAATCCGAAGAAAATGTGTGACCAAAGGTTCTGATGGGATCCCAAAACAGAATATTCATAAGACTTCATGATCCAGACAATCGGGTCTTGTAGATTTCCGGTCTTCGCCAGACCCGTTTAATATATTAATATTTATCCATAATCAAATGCTTGTACAATAAATGATACCGCTTCGTTGTTTTTTGACAAATTACGGCCAAACAACTAATCACATGAGCAAACCAAGCTCAGATATGGATTCAGCATGCATGTTTACTCATATATCTCATCTCTGATCAACTATAGAAAAGTCTTTTACATCTACCAAATTCATCGTTGCAGCTGTATTCCAGGTGAACTGCAAGCACGAGCAAAAGAGCTGGTGACATTGAGAGGCAAACCAAGAACCTGTCCATCCAAATTTCCCGGTGTTGGCCAATTTCGGCAAAATTACGTATCTGACGAGAAAATAAAGTTCAGATATGGATTCATCGAGTGTTCTCACCCACGATACGAACCTCTAACTGAATTAAGAATGAACTTTTGTTTTTACCAAATTTCCGGTTTGGCCGGAACTGGGTAAACTTCTTGTCCGGCGAGAAAATTAGTTTCAGATCCGGATTTAGCATGTTTCCTCACCATATATATCAACCAGGATTTTCAGGATTCAACAACTTTACTAACAAAAATTCTTTCCGACTTGACGACCGGTTACAAACAAAGCACATACGTGCTTGAAAAACCTAACCAGTACACATTTACTACCATATTATCTAACAAATCAAACCTTCACTAAAATACACTAAAAACTAATTAATTAATTTGTCAATTAGTCCTCTCTCGTCTTCAAAACCCTCCACTCAACAACTACAGTCAAGGAGATGTTTCTTTAACCGATTTTTAAACTGCGATACACTTTCCGCTTCTCGAACTGAGTCTGTAAAATATTCCAGACCACCGTACCTGAATGCCTTGCCACATGGCTAGAACGAACCGTAGTTCTTGGCTCACTTACCAGGTCCAGCATGCCTCGTAGCATGTCCGTGATAAAATGAGTTAAAACGAAAAAAATTACTAAAAACATCAGGCGCGAAACCATTCAGACTCTGAAACACAACAAGAGCTGTAAGCTCATATGGCACTTGCATGGGTCAAGATGATTTGATTGATCAAAAGTAAGTTTCGACTTTGCGGTTGAGATGAGCACTCTAAGGGAGCTGGGACTTCATTTGTAAGCAAAACCCTTGAGGCAAAACTGCTAATGGGCTGATGGGCATCACGAAAATGCATATATTGCTTAAAAGTATTTTTTTTACTTTGCGGTCAAGACTTTAAGACTTTAAGGAATAATCGGATTTGGGAAGTAGCAATTTAAGCAAATGTTGTTGAGTCTCCAATATTCCAGCGAAGTTTCATCGTCCTAGCACATCTGGAAGTACCTTAACGCGCGATCACCGGAATCCCAGACCCCCCCCCCCTCCTCCAACTCCACCCACAATAACCGGACCCAATGCAGTTCTGTAAATGATTAATCCAGAGCATCAGTTTGTCATTCCCACGAAGTTCGATCCAGATCACACCAGTCTAAGCGGGTCAAGTATTTTCCGCCCTCCCCCCCCCCCAATAATTGCCGGATTCGGTCCGGAAATGAAAAAGGTCAAAAGAGAAAAATGTCCTCTGTTTAATTATTAAATTTCACTCGAATCCGATCACCCGTTCCAAAGTTACGCATGACTCAATATTCCTGATTCACCTCCCTCAACCCCCCCCCCAAGATTATCATATCGAGGATTTTTTTTTATTCCAAGTCAGTTTGACCGGGTCCCTGATATGCCTTCCAAGTTTCGTCGTGAAAATCCCACAAAAAACGGAATTCCGGGAAACCCCCTCCCCCCTCCCCTCAAGTGTCCGGATCCAGTCAAATTATGTAAAAGATTTACATGGACCAGATGTTTGTTCTTCCCAGCAAGTTTCACTCCAATACCATCATTCTAACCGTTTCTCGAGATTTCCAGTCCACCCCCCCCCCCCCCCCCCAGCTCCCCCGCGGTGCACGTAGCCAATCCGATTCAGCAAATGACTTACCTAGAGCATCTGTTCGTTCTTCTCACAAAGTTCCATCCCGATCCCTCCATTCTAAACGGGTCACGTATTTTCCGCCCCCCCCCCCCCCAATAGTTGCCGGATCCGGTCCGGATATGAAAAAAATCATCGGAGAAATGTCCTCTGTTCAATTCTTAAATTTCACTCGAATCCAATCACCCATTCCAAAATTACGCATGACTGAAAATTTCGGATTCCCCTCCCTCCACTCCCCCCACCATTATCTGATCGACAAAATTTTTATTTTGAAGTCAGTTTGATTGGGTCCCTGATATGCCTGCCAAGTTTCATCGTGAAAATCCCCAAAACCACCATCACCGGAATTCCGGGCCCCCCCCCCATAAGTGTCCGGATCCAGTACAATGGTCTAAAGGACTTATCTAGAGCAGATGCTTGTTCTTCCCAGCAAGTTTCACTCCGATCCTTCCATTCTAACCGTTTCTTGAAATTTCCGGTCTCCCCCCCCCCAACTCCCCACTGGCTACCGAATCCGGTCAAGACTTTAAACGGGACATTACAGATATATATTCTATCAGTTATGAAGTTTCATCACAATCCGATCATCCGTTCGAAAGTTACCCACTTCTCAATTTCCCGGATTCCCCTGCCCTCCACCCCCCCCAACATGGTCGGATCAGAAAACTGATTATTTCTACGTTTGTTTGGTCGGGTCTCTGATATGCCTGTCAAGTTTCATGGTCCTAGCACAACTGGAAGTACCCTAACTCGAAAAAGTGTGACAAAATGCCCTAAATTTTCAAGTTTCCAGCGCCCCCACTTCCCCGCATATGGTCGGATCGGGAAACTGATTATTTTCAGGTTAGGTTGGTCGGGTCCCTGATATTCCTGCCAAGTTTCATTGTCCTAGCTCATCTGGAAGTACCCTCACTCAAAAAAGTGTGACAAAATGCCCTAAATTTTCAAGTTTCCAGCGCCCCAACTCCCCCGCATATGGTCGGATCGGGAAACTTATTATTTCCAGGTTACTTTGGTCAGGTCCCTGATACTCCTGCCAAGTTTCATTGTCCTAGCTCATCTAGAAGTACCCTAACTCGGAAAAAAGTGACAAAATGCCCTAAATTTTCAAGTTTCCAGCGCCCCGCACTCCCCCGCATATGGTCGGATCGGGAAACTGATTATTTACAGGTTAGTTTGGTCGGGTCCTGATGTGCCTGCCAAGTTTCATTGTCCTAGCACATCTGGAAGTACCCTAACTCGGATAAGTGGGACAAAAAACTCGGACCGACCGACAGACGGAATTGTGATCGGTATATGGCACTTGAGCCAGTGGCTGAAAGTGCCATAAAAATACCAATTTGGAAATCTCTGATTTGATCTACCTTCAAAATCTTAAAGTTTAACTGAAAAGGGCTGACATAGGACAATCTAGTTACCTATCACTTATTCACTTAAGTTGGCTTGAAAAAAGCTGAAAATGCGTTACTTCGTTGTTCCGCTATTCACGAATAATCGATTTTCAAATATTGGAATTTCCGTGTGATTTGTGGTACTACATCTATGCGCTTCTATCTGTGTTGTATGCCTTACGAGGTACTAAGCCAGGTACTAAGCAGCCTTCACCAAGCTCACCACTGCCCACTGAAAAGCCGCGTTTGTGTTGAGATTAAAAATTTCCGCGTCATAGTAGAATTTACGTTGAAGGGACAGCCGCAGGTATTCTGAACGTCATAACTAAAGCAGATAGTTGAAAATAAAAAAAAAATTGCCAGAATCCAAATAATTGAGTGTATTCAATTAAATGACACAAAAATAAGTTAGCTTTGACTCAGTACTTGCCATCTCTTTAGGTTTAAAAAGCACCTGGCGGATTTCCAGTTTCGGCTTGATTCCGGGTGAACTACTTGTCCGGCAAGAAAATAAAGTTCAAAAACGAATTCAGGATGTCACATTATCCCTACAGCAAACGTCTAACCAACTACAGATAAAACTTTTAACAAAATTTCCGGTTTTGGCCGCATTCCGGGTGAACTACTTGTCCGGCGAGAAAATAAATTTCATATTCTTTTTCAGCATGTCTCCTTACCCATAAATAGACTACCTCATTAGCTTTTAACAAATTCTGTCGTCCTTTAATCTGAGACCCCCTCCCCCACCCCTAAATACAGTGGTACAGAACCGATCTACGAACTTGAACTGTACTTTGACCTGAACAAAATATCTGAACCCCTTAGAGAGTTATCGTGCTAACAGACAACCGGACAGACACACGGAAAGACAGACGGACGGACTTTAAGAAGTCATAGATTTCACGTCACTAACGTTTTGAGATCCCAACAAGAGCTACGAGCTCATATGGCACTTGTTACGAGTAGATGGTGTGAGAAGCGAGAAAGTAAGTCTGAGCATTTTTCCGGGAATTCCGCTACCCTACCCACCGTGCTCGGATCCGGTCCAGACCCTAAAATATGCCATCTAAAGCATACGATCTCTCTACTTTCCAAGTTTCATTCAAATCACTTCACCCGTTTAACCCTATGCGAGCCACAACGTTTCCGGGACTCCCCATCCAACTCCCCCATACTGTGGCCGAATACGACTCGGACACATAAACTTCGCATCCGTAACTTCTTCTCTTCTCGTCCATCAAGTATAATTCGAATCGGAGCATATCTGCAAATTTTCGGTTCCCGCTTCACACTCCTCCTATCTTGGTCGGATCCAGTTCGGACTCCAAATGACAAATCTAGGCCGCATAAACTTGGTACTGTCCAAGTTGCATTCCATTCTGCCCAACCGTTTGGTCTTTGTGTACGTCACAAAGTTTCCCGATCCCCCCCCCCCAACTCCCCCAACCATGGCCGCGTGGGTTCGTACACATGCTTTTCATATCTAGGTAATCAGTTCTTATCACCCATAAAAGTCAGTAATTACCGGATTCAGCCCTCAACTCCCCGAAAAATGGTCAGATCAGGGAACGGAAGTCTTCCTAGGGCATTGTGTCGGGTCCTTAAGTCTATTTGGTCGGGTCACTAATATGCTTGCCAAGTTTTATCGTCCTTAGCACATCTGGAAGTATCCTGACGCGATCATGCGGAATTCCGGGAAACCTACTCCAACTCCCCCCAAAGAGCCCCGACATGATCTGGTTCTGTCAAGAACTGTATCTAATGCTTATGTTTGTTCTTCCCACCAAATTCCATCCCGATCCCTCGACATTAAGCGTTTCAGTGCATTCCGGTGCCCTTCCAACTCCCCCCCCCCCAGTATCGGATCCGGTCCGGACTTGACATGGAACATCTGAGACAATAGCTCTTTGGCTGACGAGGACCCTTGCCAAGAAGGGCCGAAATATCGCTGATGAAGCATCGCAGCTGACGTATACATTATTTGAATAAATGTTAAATGAGCTTGGGCTCAAGGAATATTTAATAGCTCTTTCCACTTGCCAAGTTTCATTGAAATCCGATCGCCCGTTCAAAAGTTAAAAATGCCACTAGATTCTGGATTCCCCATTCCTCCACTCCCCCACGATGTTCGGATCGTGCAAACGACTATTCTGAAGTTGGTCTATTCGGATTCCTCATATTCCTGTCGAGTTTCATCATCCTCTTACATCAGGAAGTACCGAACTGGCTGGATCACCAGAATCCCCCCCTACCCCCCCCCCCCCCCACAGTGCCCGAATCTGGTCCGGTGGTTTCAGTGATTTATCTAGGACATGTGCTTGTTCTTCCCAACAAGTTTCATCCCGATCCCTCCACTCTAAGCGTTTCCCAAGATTTCCGGCTCCCCCCTCCAACTCCCCCCTACGTCACCGGATCCGGTTCGGATTTGAAGATCCGGTCTGAGACACGGTCTGAGACACGAGGTTTTTCCAAATATCAAGTTTCAATAAGATCCGATCACCCGTTCAAGGGTTATGAATACCTCAAGATTCCGGATTCCCCTCCCTCCACTCCCCCCACGATGCTCGGAAGGGGGAAGTGACTATTTCCAACGTAATCTTTTGGGGTCCCTGATATGCCTGCCAAGTTTCATCGTCCTAGCTTATGTGGAAGTGCCCAAACTAGCAAAACCCCGGACCGACCGACAGACCGACGGACGGACAGAATATACGATGGCTGTATGGCACTTGGTGGAAGGGCAAGTGCCATAAAAACTATCAAACTACAATAAATAATCAATGAGCCAGCGAGAAAGCGGTACGAATTGCTACAGAGATTTGAGATGGTGTTAGGTTATGGTGTTAGGATTTAACAGTGAAAAATGTGTTCGCATTAAAGTACGTATCGAAAAAGTTATAAGAGTTAACGAACGTGTCCGAAAGCTCCGAAACGAACGAAAATGCTGAATTAATTCAGGATTTTATGCAGCATTTTGCTTTCGGACTTAAATTTTCGCTCAGTTAATGCAGCATTAATTTAGCATAAAATTCATCGAAAAATTCATCGATTCTCCAAGTATCTTCCTAAAATCTTTTTCTTTCTAGAACAAACTGCCACACAAAATTTTCGTAAAGTTATCTAGGTCGAATTCCCGTCTGAGCGGCGACAAACTTTACGGAGCATACTTTGCGAAAAACTTTACTAAGTCTGAGTCGTCCTTTATATAGCTAATTTTTCTTTTCTTGTTCTTCTTCCCAACTTAAATTTCGGTATTCTAGAAGTGTCAGAGAAGAAATAAAGGTAACAGCTTTCGGACAAAAATAAATAAATATGCAGCATTAAATGCAGCATTTACAGCACTAAAAAGCTTTCGGACACGTTCAACATACCTCCATCTCGTTTGAAACTGGAATCACAAGATCGACGGCCATTTTAAAACATCAAAAATATTCGTCATTTTACAGAGATTCTGAGGAAATGTACAGAGATATTAGGATCCACTCTTGCTCCTCGCTCTCTGAAGCTGGCCCCATACGAATGCAGAGGCCAGAGCGACAGTTCTAAATTTCGTATGTTACCCAAACCAAGGATCAGAGCTCTTTACTATTGTGCTAGGTCTTTAGTCTCTGATGAAAGCGAACGAACCCCTGTTTTCAGAAAAATCGACTGCTTTTAAGATAATTTGCCTGTTTAAAGAAAACATCGACTGTCTGTAGAAAAATCGCGGGGCTTTTTTCGCTTTTTTACCGATTGGTAGACAATTTTATGAGGGGGCGTGACCCCATTTGTGACGTTTCTGCTCTTTATGTTTAATGTCCGGAATCTAGTAAACTTAATTTTGGTCGGGTGGCAGCACTGCAGTACTTACTGATTTTCCTGGGTTGCCAGACAATAACTTTGTTGTGACTTGAGACGTCAGCGAGCAGGAGCTGCCAAACCTCATTTTGTCTCTGTTGACGGCAGTCACGGATAGAGGCGTCGTGGTTCGCCACGGTTTCTCAGCATTTAGCACGGCGCGCATTTGTTGTGAATTTTTCGCGAGAAAAACAAAAGAATTTTGCGCGAAGCCCGGCCAGAGTCGACAATCAATAACAAGAGAATCCCTAGTTTGGCGAGGCAAGTAGGAGTATTTTAGAAAAACACTACTTCCGGAACATTTTATCATGAAAAACCTAATGCTAGTAAGAGCTGTGCTTTAATAATAACGCAACCTTGTCTAGAAACTCGTTATGATAACCGTTCAAGGTGTACGGACTACCAATGCTAGATGGTTGAAATCTTGGTTCGGTTCCAAGAAAGCGAAAGATAAAGGTAGGCTAGACATGAAGCGAAATTTTGAAAATTAAAAGAAAACTGTCTAGGTTTGGACACAGATTTTAAGGCAGCAATCGCCCTGAAACGCTCGCGCTTACTTACCTCCCCCAAGAAGAAGTGTCGGTAAGCTCCATCCCAGAACGACCTCGAGGCACTGAAGGAACGCGTTGTCCGTTAAGTTGAACGCCGCCCCGAGCGGGTCGCCTGCCAATCCGTCCGCACCACACTGCATCACAACAGCTTCGGGCTTGAAATTTGACAGTACGCGTGGAATAGTCCTAGAACAAAAGAGAATAGTTAACGGTCAACTCAAATGCTTGCGCGAAATGTCACAGAATAATTTTCCGCCAGATCGGCCCTGGTCGAATGGTTGGCGCGCCGAACTCAAAAGCGAAGGGTCACTGGTTCGAGTTTCGCTGGTCCCTACCGTTTTGTTTCGGGCGGGGGTTAGTTGCAAAAAGTTTCACCTAGCTTCAAATAGGTACCTAGAGAAACCTAGGGAAAAGCACGGGAAGAGTCGGATGATTTGCTCCCAACCAAGCATCGGATTCCCGGGCCCCGGCCGAGGGCAGAGTATCAGGAGATCGGCACTGTGCTACGCGATCCTTAGCCGGTTTGCATGCGAAAGTTTCTTTTGTCTGTTCAGCCGTGGAGAAACAAACGAAATCGACGCTATCTGTTCTTTCGGATTTAGTCTCTCTAGCACCACGGCATGAGATGGAGTACCATTAACGGCCTTGGCAAAAAACAAATATGAATAGCGCAGGCTTTTTGTCTCTCGACAAAAACAGAGAAAAGTTAAGACGGCACGCGAACGCATTTAACTTTGTTAGCGCAAATGCAGGATCCTGGTACGATTCCTAGCGCTCATCTGCAAAGGCTGGCAAACCTTGTTATGGTGAGTCTTCACCTTCCGGAATCTTGATTTCCCCGATTTTCCGAGATTTTTTTTTAATTTCTTCTGCGATACTTAAAAAATCCGGAGATCTAGAAGTTCAAAAGCCCCCTTTTGCCGGATTATTTTGATATACTTTTGGATCTGTTAATATTCCAGATGCAATTTACAGAAGACGTCAAAGAATAATCTGGAAGCCCAGATTCCGGAAGTTCCGGGAGGTGAAGACCGGACTTTACAAGAAAAAATTAACAGCAGTGTCACTCCCGTGTGGGTAAACTGTCGGAAAAAGCGGGCATAGTGGCACAATTTCGTAGGGGAACTGAAGATTTTCAAACTCACGAAATAGGATGTTTCTGAAGTAGGTAGCCCACAAATAATTCAGTAATACTTCAAATAAATCAGTAATACTGCAATACGGAACAATCCGTTTTACAAAGTCTCAGCTATTAACTGCTCTCTACAGGCTACATGGGAAACCTCGTAAGAAAACAACGAAAACTAATTCTTTCTTCTTTCTTACGGGTGTTCGGCACAGTTCTGTTGTTTTTTACATGCCTACTCTATGAGAACTGTGAAACGGCTGCTTATTGGGAACAAACCACGCCAATCCATTCCAAAGCTAAAATTTCAACCGCACTCGTACGATCACATCAAACTCCAGCAAGAAAAGGGTTGTAACGGTTATAACCGCCAATGAGAAAGTACGAGCAGACGCCAAAAGCAAGCGTTGCAAACATTCTTCACGAAAACATTACACCACTTTTGTTTCCATTAGGAGCGTTTTCCACACTCGTACCAATAGTCAATATTAGTTACTAAATCCGTTCCAACCTAACGAAAAGTTACTACGCTGACCGTTCCAGCCTTCTCGAAATAGTAACTAATAGTAACTATTTGCTTACCAGGGAGCGTGGTAAGCGTAGTAACCACGAATCCCTGTCACGTGATTGGTCGGATTCCCCCGTGGCATGATATTCCGTTGGAAAATAGAAATATCGTTCCAGCCTTGACGACAAAAAGGCAGAATCTGTGACGTCATGCGTGGTGACTACGGTAAGTAGGATGGAATACGCTCTAGGTGGGCAAGAGCGATTAATTGAAGAATTTCGCAGCTACTCAACGGTAGGAAAATATCAAATGCCGCAATTCTCAACAGTGTGAGCCGAGAAGAAACACTTGCAAGGTCAAATTTAAGGCCTAACAGGTATTTTTTCGGAGCCCAATGTATGTTTAGCCCAAATACAATGTATGTTTAGAGCCGCGTATTTCTGAAAAAAAGTTTGAAATTATCCAACTCGGTGCCGACTGGGGAAGAATGGAGAATATGCCGCCGCTATCGAAAAGGGCACTGCAGTTATGGTGTTAAATGCAAGTTTCTTCATACCGAAGGACCCCAACAACCGAGTGTGTGTAATAGTCGAGTACGCAGAAACATGACGGATACTGCTTGCAAATTCTACGCCATTGGACAGCGCAACCGTGGTCCTGCGTGCAAGTTTACGCATATTTCGAAACAGACGAAAGTTTGTTACAAATATTCTAGCGGTCGTTGTTTTAATCCTAGTTGCAAATTTGTACACGTAGTTTTACCACGTAACAGCATTTATACTTCGAATTCGAGTGTCGGGCAGCGGTTGTTCCCTGCCATCGATCGGACTAACCCGCGGATTGCTGCACCGAGCAGTGTTGCCACAGTGTTGCATGCCTCTACTACCCCTAAATGAAACATAACTTTTTGTTTTTTTCCCTGTTGCTATTTTCCCGGCACCGGGCGGTTATCCAATACAGATGGGATGTGTGATCAAGAGCAAAATAACAGTAGCGAGTAGCGCCAAGAGTTGAAAAAAGTGACATACACTCGAACAGCAGCGACACAAGCGACCACTAGCGATAGTGGACGTCCCAATTGAAACTCAATCAGTCGTGAACCAGCGTTGGCTCCAATAACTTAATATTCTGATCTAAGCAAAAAACATGTACAGTTTCCTCGATGTGTACAGACCCCACCTCAGATTTACTCGAGATTTCGAAACCAACAAGTTTGTCTCGCTTTAATTGCCACAAGCATCGTGGGCAGCGCTATTAGTATGGCCCGTTTGCGAAGCATGGAAAGCATAGGTCTCGGCTCGGCTAAATGTAAAAAGCGAATTTTGCAACTGAAAAATTTAATCGAATATTCGCAAAATTTGACGGGGGGCTCTCGAAAATTGCGAAGTTTGCGAAAAACCGAAATATTTTGCAAAACTGAAAATAGAGAAAAACTTAAAATTTGGCGAATTTTTCGCAATTTTCGCAAGAAAAATGGAATTTTCGGAAGATCTACGCCTCCCACAATGCTCAGCCATATCGGGACGGAGCAAAGTCAAGGCTTGCATTTAGAACCAATTATATATAGAGACGAGGGATACACGCGACACAAAAAAAGAAAGGGGTAGTATTTGTGGTTGCAGATTATATTACATTCGATTATTAGGATGGAAAAAACGGGATCGGTATGGACCGCGGCGTCCGCGGCTTTATATCTGAAACCGTAATATCTTGTTAGTCTTGCAAATTAGATTCTCTTGTCGATTAGACTTGATGAACTTTGGCGTTAAATCAGAAATGAACTATCCTTAACTACCCTCAACAGTAAGCTTAGCAGAAAGGACAATGCTTGGCCAAACCAGAGGGGTTTCCTACTTATGAGGAAATGCATGCACGTGACACATGTGACCTTATTTAACGTATATTATTTATTTGTATTTATTTTTTTTATTGAAAGCCCGCTATAATAAACAATAAGGTAAAGAAATGGAAAGGTAACGACGACAGATTTATTCGACATTCTTAATGGGGGACTCCGGGACTCGAAACTGACTCGTTTAGTGCATTTGACAACCTTCAACTTCGGAAAAATCCATGTGAAAAAAAATCTCTCGGCATTGTTAAACGCTTGAAACTCACTTGAAAGCCCTAGCTCTACAGAGTCCGCGGATTGAACTTAATTTAAGACATAAGTATCTATTTTTTGTCACAGGAATTTGAAAAAATGGGCAAGATAAAGTAGAGAGTCCGAATATTCATAGTTGAAAGTGTAGGCTAGACGACGACAGAAACAATACCAAAAGCTTCGATGGGATCCCAAATTTAATATTTGATACAAACAATTGGGTCTTGTCTTCGCCAGACTCCTTGAACACTTTTACTTGAAACTTAGAAACAGGTTAAGGCCCAATAGCTAATCATCTGAGAAATCCAACTTCAGATATGGATTCAGCATGTGTGTTTACCCCTATAAGTCATATCTATTTTGACGAAACTGATGGAAACTTCCTGCCTTACTTCTGACAAATTTCCGGTTTCGGCGAAAACTGCTTGTCCGGCCAAAAAATTAAAGCTAAAAAAAAATTCAGCGCATCTCCTTACCCTATATCGAATATATGATCAATTTCAAATAAAATTTTGTCTTAAACACATTTTCCGGTTTCAGCCGGATTCTGGTCGAACTATATGTCCGGGTGAAAAATGATTGTCATATACGGATTCAGCATCTTTTCTTACCCCTTAATCTTACCCCTTAATCTTACCCCTTAATCGGATCAATTTCAAATAACACTTCTGCTTTTAACAAATTTTCCAGTTTTGGTTGGAATCTGGGCAAACTACTTGTCCGGGTAGAAAACGATTTTCACACAAGTGTTCAGCATGTCAATTCTTACTCCTAAATCGGACATCTAATCAACTTTTAACAAACTTTCCAGTTTTTGCCGGATTCCGGGCGAACTACTTGTCCGGTGAGAAAATGGTTTTCATAATCGTGTTTAGTATAAATTTACCCCTTAATCGACTATCTCATTAGCTGTTCAAAAATACTTTGCTTGACCTTTAATTTGAACCCCCTTCATCAAACTATCTCATTCCCTTCGAGAGTTACCGTGCTGACAGACGGACGGACAGATGGACGGGCCCAAAAAAGACTACGTAAAAACCCTTTCTTATTCTTACGAACTGCAAATGCTACTTCCAGTCAAGCGAAGAGTGGTGAAATTAAGATCAAAATATTGAGATTTTGATTGTGGCAAAGCTGGAAATGTTCCTACTTGTTGGACATGCTTCTGATCGGTGATACGGGGTGAGAGAGCGGGAGAAGAAGCATAATCTTGAGCAAGTTCCTCAGTTGTCGTCTGACACATGCACATTTGCAGAAACAAACTCTAGCTCAGCATCATATTTTTCAGCTTTGATTTTAATTTTTCGCAATTTTTCAAAATTTTCAGCGAATACTTGCAACTTTCGCAAGATAAAATGGAAGTTCTGAAATTTTACATCTATACCTAGTGCTATTTTGTGACTATACGAGTGATCCCATGCGTCTTATTTCAACTAATGTTGCAAACTGTGCATTGTCTATTACGCAGAAGCGACTCGCCAGAAAACGCACAGATTAAATGGTCAGTAGTAGACGAAAATGGGATGTTTTAGAAATGGGATCGACTAAAACCAGGAAGGGGAGGGAACGCGAGAAAAGCAGGAAGGCATACTAAAACCAGGAAGGGCATACTAAAACGAGGAAGGGCATACTAAAACGAGAAAGGCTGTCGCCAGAATACAAAACTAGAAAGCCGCACCTTTCCCTTCCTCTGTTTAGTATTCTTTGAGAGGTCGACAACTTTTCAAATTCAAAGTTCACAATCCCTTCCTCATTTTAGTATCCTGAGATGGGTAGGCATTAAGTTCAGCGAGGGGTTGGCAACTGTACAAATTTTAATTCACCGTTTGATTTCTCGTGCTGACGGTAGGCGACTAAAATCCTCCGAGTCTAGCGAGGGGTCGGCAACTAAGATATTTCAAGTTCACCACTTCCTTCCTTGTTTTAGTACCTCGAAAGTACTAAAACGAGGAAGGAAAGTGGAAATATTCAATTAGTCTTCTTTGAGGTGTCGGCAACTTTTTAAATTGAAAGTTCACCATCTCTTCCTCGTTTTAGTATCCTGACATGGGTAGGCATTAAGTTCAGTGAGGGGTCGGCAACTATAAAAATTGTAATTCACCTTTTCACTTCTCGTGCTTTCTCGTATTAGTACTTTCAAGGTACTAAAACGAGGAAGGAAATGGTGGACTTGAAATATCTTAGCTGCCGCCCCCTCGGTGGACTCGGAGGATTTTAGTCGCCTACCGTCAGCACGAGAAATGAAAAGGTGAATTACGATGTTTATAGTTGCCCTCACTGAACTTAACGCCTACCCATGTCAGGATACTAAAACGAGGAAGGGATGGTGAACTTTGAATTTTGAAAAGTTGACGACCCCTCAAAGAATACTAAACAGAGGAAGGGAACGGTGCGGCTTCCCAGTTTTGAATTTTGGCGACAGTCTTCCTCGTTTTAGTATGCCTTCCTGCTTTTCTCGCGTTCCCTTCCCTTCCTGGTTTTAGTTTTAGAAACTTAGAAACAGCTGAACGCGATCGTTTAGGCTATCAATTCTACTTTACGCCTTGTGAAATTTCGACTCCCCTTCGAACTGCCGTAGGATCGTCACTGCACTGTCCGACGTTTCATAACAGATAACACAGTGTTGCGTGGTTTCAACAGAAACATCTGGGAAGTTATTTGTTATGATTCTGCAACGTTATGCATTAGAAGTTATGCATAACAAGCATTGCCAGGAGAGCCGAAAAGCATCTGCCGACTTTTCAATATATTACTTATCACTATAGATAGATCAGTGTATTTCAGAAGCCCACGGGCCATATACGACTTATCAATATATTATTCCGCTGCACTCAAGATGCAGGTTATAAGCAAATAAAAAACAAACAACCAAGAAACTTTTTACAACGAACGCAAGCTCGTAGCTAGGAAACGACGCGCGATGATTTGTCATCAAAAGAATTTGTTTTGGCTAGGAGATCCAGACTTCCAAAGAACGAAATAGAACCTGTCTTCCCAAGCAATATATCTAAACATCGCCTGAGACCTTGTTCCCATTTTTCAACGACTGCAATGGGGCCATTTACCATTACCTCTGCGACAGTTTGCATGTTTCAAGTAAATCTACTGCCACTGATACCATCAGAGCCATCTGGGTCTTACTACTGAGAAAAGTGATTTATGTTACCATCCTGGCAATAAACATGGGATTATGACAGAAAAAGAGCGAAATAGAACTGGTCCAAGCTGCACCACGACGAACAGGCTAGCACCTCCCAGACTTTGGTTCGTCATCAGTACAGTGGAGGTTTGCTTCTTTGAAGGGTTCCGGCGAATATGAAGAAATTCAGACCTAACAAATATTCATGCACAATACTGAGTGCACATTTTATTTCTTATATTAAAGACTTTTGCTCATTTTCGCTCAGTTGCTTTTGCATCCTAAACGATAAAATTACAGCGTCGCTAGTATTGCAACAGTTTTGCATACTTTTGATAGTTGCAGTCAAAAAAAGGCGGGAAGTTCAAACAGTGTATATTCTGAGGATTATATAAATGGAAACTCCTTTTCAATCTCGGGTCAGATTTGCAATATGAAGCTTATGTTGTCACCACCCTTCACAAAGTTGGTGAAGCCCAAGGGAATGCGACATTTGATGGCTCAGGGGAACAATTAAGCAACTTGAACGCTGAAGCATAGAGCAATGGTAAGTTTAGTAAGCAATTTGAGCATGCAGTAGGAAAAGGTGGCAGAGTTTGTAATTTGGTAACTAAAAGTCATTTGAGGCGTATAAAGAATGTGGGTTTCCAGAAAAGGATTTTCAATACGAAGATATTGCCGACAATACATTATGGTAGTGAAGTATGGGGTTTTAGGGATTTTAAAAAGTTGGAAAGTATCCAGAATAGGTATTTTAAGAGGATGTTAGGTCTATCGGATAGATTTAGTAATATAGTATTGAAAGGTGATTTAGGTATTTATAGGTTAAGGATTGACAGGTGGGTAAGAATAATAAAATTTTGGGAAAAAATAATAGATATGCCCAGGGTAAGACCACTGAAGGCAGCATACCTGGAGGCACTGAAAGATAAACGCCAAGATTCTTGGCCTTATCAAGTAAAGAAGATCCTGGAACAATGTGGCCTACCCGGATATTGGGGAGAGGGACTTGGCCCACAGTCTTCAGGTCAAGGGATCCATCAAATGGTGCGAAGAGTACTTCAGGATCAGGAAGTCCAGTCATGGCACGAGGAAAAGGACCAGACAGATTCGTTGTGTTTATACGCCAAGGCAAAAGATGGTTGGGGTGAAGAAGTTTACCTCAAGTGTGGTCTGTCTCACGAGGAACTTGTGTTATTTTTGAGTGTGAGAGGGGATGGTTTACCACTTGGTAAAAGAAGAAAATATTTGGGTAAAGTTAGGGTTAAAACTGGTCCTTACTCTTGCCCTATGTGTGGATGTGAGAAAGAAAGTATGAGTCATTTTGTGGGAGAGTGTGAGGAACTGAATGGGTTGAGATAAGAGTTGTTTGGAGTGAGTGTGTGTGGGACTGATTGGATAATTGAGAGAATGAGAGAGAAAAGTTTCCCGGCTATTCGTCAGTTTGGAAGGTTCCTCCGGATAGGGTTAGCACACAGGGAAAATTGTATATCCCTGTAGTGGCTGTAGCAGAAAATATTGGTACAGAGTGCATGAATATATATATTTTTGTTTTGTTGTTTTTGTGCGATGGCCCTTGTTGGCTTTTATGCATTAAATATCTATCTATCTATCTATAACACGCACGCATTTAGTTCAGATTCAATAGGACTGGTGTGCACATTAGTAATTTTATTTTGGTCTTCTCAGGACTGTAAAGAATCGCTCCTAGAAAAGGTATTAAGCTTGGACAATATTTAGCTGTCGAAATGTACTCAATGAGTTACTATGTTTTGTTTTTAAGTTGTACTCTACACGAAATATAGTTTATATCATTTTCTCGTGTAGTTGCGAAAAACAGTATAAAGTCCTAATTTTAAATTAATGATTGCTGAATGTAGGATATCTTTCAAGACGTATCAGTTTGTGATAACAACTTATTATTCTTGGTCAAAAAGGTATATCATTATCTCGGATAGTTGCACTTTACATCTGCCCAAATTTGTCATTGTCTATGCCTTTCGTAATCGTTTTTTTTTTTTCATTATCATGTTTTTACATCATTCAAGTTGGAGTTTGGGCATAGCTGGTGAACTGTACTCAAAGACTTGTTATGTTTTGTTTTTAAGTTGTACTCTGTACAAAAAATTCAGTTCATAACATTTCTCGGTTAGTTGCGAAAACAGTTGGCTTGAAGTATTTCCTAATTTTAAGTTTTGCATTAATGCTTCTCTTACTTCTAATATCAAACGTCTTCGTCGATCCCATCTTTCTAAACTTTAATAGCTTTCTCTTGATCTGTCCCTATTTGGCAAATCTTTTCTGCGTCTAATAACAAAATGTTCTATTTTAATTTGCAAAATTTCTGCCGCCCTTGCCATCAACGACCAGTGACTCCTTTTTGGGACCCCAGAACGTAAGTGACGGCCGACGGGGTACCTTTGATTTCATAAAAGTTGTCCGTCTGTCCGCCTGTTACCACGATAACTCTTGAAGGGGGTTGAGATATTTTACCCAAACATGGCACGAGGAGTCTTTGGGTCAAAGTACAGGTCAAGTTCGAAGATGAGCTCTGTAGATCTACATTTAGGGGTGGGGAAAGGGGTTTCAGATTAAGGGGGAAACAAAAATATTTTACGATAACTTGATAGTCAATTCAAGGGTAAGGAGATACGCTGGATACGAATATGAAAATTATTTTCTCGCCGGACAAGTAGTTCACCCGGAATCCGGCAAAAATGGGAAAATTTGTGAAAAGTAGAAGTTTAATCTGAAATTGTTGATTAGAGATTCGTCTTTGGGTTAAGGAGACGAGCTGAACCCGAATATGAAATATATTTTCTTGCCGTACAAGTGATTCACCCGGAATCCGGTAAAACCGGAAAATGTGTGAAAAGTTAAAGTTTAATCTGAAGCTGATTAGAGGTTTGATTTAGAGGTAAGGAGACGTGCTGAATCCGAATATGAAAATTATTTTCTTGCCGGACAGGTAGTTGGCCCGGAATCCGGCCACAACCGGAAATTTAGCATGCAGTTTTTAACTCAATGATATGGTCGACATAGGGTGAGGAGACATGCTGTTGCAACTGTCGAACATATCAAAGATCGATTAGAGATTATCGGGGTAAGGAGACATGCTGAATCCAATTTTGAACTTTATCCTCTTGACGGATAAGCTGGCAAAATTTGCCAAAACCCGGAAATTTGGATCGAAAGGTTCGCCTCTAAATGCCACCAGCTCTTTTGCTCTGCATGCAGTTCGCCGACAGTAGCGTACTGCTAAAAGGAGGATTTGGTCAAGTGGTCAAGTTGGTCTGAAGCTGACTAGAGATGAGATGTTGGAGTAAAGATGCGTGCTGAATCCATATCTGAACTTGGTTATAGGTTATAGCAAAATTTTAAAGGGGTTTGGCGAAGACCGTAAATCTACAAGATTCGCCTGTCTGGATCAAGTGGTCCACTAAATATTCAACATTTGGGATCCCATCGAAACCTTTGGTCTTGTTGGCACATAAATGTCAACTGGTACCGCCTGCAAAGATTATTGGCAAAGAAATTTTAAATCTTTCGCTAGTTAACTGAACTGCCAGTGGTCTTCCCTGTTAATGTGATTTGTAGTTTTGTTTATGTTCTGTCTACTGTAATAATTTTACTACTCGCGCTGTCTTTTTGTTCTTCTGTTGTACTTCATCTCCGTCACTAGGGCTAAACGTCTCCGATTGTTTTTTGACCGGTTATATGTAAACTGAAATGAATTGGTTCAGTTCTTAATTTATTATTCCCATTTTATCAACCTCGAAGATACACCAAGGAACGACCAAAGAATTACTGTACTGTAGAAACCGACAGTTGGACGTGAGACTGACAGAAGAAGAAGAGGCCGAAGTGGAGCACTTGCTGCCCAAAACATGTCTACATTTCTGTAAGAAGACTGTTTTTGAAGCAAAAAGCAAAGTTGTCCAAAAAATTTAGAGAAGTGTCCAAACCTCTTAAAGTATTTATTCAAATAATGACACATCCAAAGCTATTTTTATTCAAAAATTTCAGCTGTTCTTAGTTATGCAGTTTTTACCTGTCTTGAGTGAAGTATTCTGAGTGAAGTATTTAAAGGAACTGAGTGCCTTCATTTGAAAACTGACACACTAAAGCTAGTTTTATACATTTTCAAGACATTATGGGTTGAATCAATATTTATTTATTTATCTACTGTAGACTATGTCACTTAGAATCCACAACACACACTAGATGAGGATACATTTTAGTTTTGGCGTAGGCCTTACAGATCAGCGTTAGCCCAGTCTGAATTCAAATAAGCTCAACGGAGGTAGGGAAGCAAATTCTTGGCCTAACAAATTCTTCGTCTGAACATTCTGCGTGGACCAATATCGCATATTTATTGCTACGGATTATTTCACAGATTCTTCGTCTAATAGATTCTTGGAAGCTTAATTATTATTGTGTGGGGGGCGTGTAAATTAATTATAGTCCATGACTTTGGTTTCATTACCTAGAATCAAGCGATCGTATATATGCGAACTGTCAAGTTTAGATACGCACTTCAAAGAAACAGATAGTTTTATAATGAGTGGTGTTTTCATATACTGTGTATACAGAAATGGCTTTTGCCATCAACTTTTTCTTTTGGAAAACTGAGATAACTGTGGCCCCAGCTTCGGCCAGAGCTTTTCGCCTACCCCACAGCATAAGTATACAAGGTTTAGTTGCAAAGTCAGGGGAAAAAGCAATGAAGTATTGTTACCTTGAAAATGACCTACCATTCATATCATTACCACCCATAAAACTATCTGCGGAATTCTCACGTGCTATTAGTCCTCCGGACTTCCAGAAACCAATCAACGTTAATTCCCGACTTAATCGGGGAGCCATGTCCGGCAACCACACCCTAAAAACGTCAGTCCCTTCTACTGAGAGGATCAGACCGAGACGTTTTTTTACAATGTATCCCCTTAATCCTCCAAGGTAATTGCTTCCTCTCTTGGAACGAATATTTAGCCACTTTGGGGCAGCCTTCCGAGTAAGTTATATCTCCAACATTTTCTAGAACGAAGCGGAACGGTTTTATGCGGATAATCAAATTAAGCAGTTCCTCTGTCCTGTATATCCCGAGTTCGTCTGTAATTCTATCTTCTTATAAAAGCACAGAAAGGGCAAAGGTGCAGCAGTCGGTCTAGATGTTGAGCATTTGCCCCGGTCGGGACAGACGTAGGCGGGGCACGACAGAACATTCCTTGAGCTTGGCTGTATGGAGGGGTTGCAGCCTACCCGATGAAAACGGAAAGGAGCATACACAAGTAATTCAATGTTGTGAGGTATACAAATTTCGATGTAAAGACTGAATTATCGAAGTTTGGTAACTATTCTGAGCCTGTAAATGACTGGGAATAATGTTTTTCTGGCGAATCTTTAATTGTATGATCACAGATTTGTAGAAAAGTTTTATCACAAATGAGAGCTTGAAGGCTTCAAACTTTTGCTACATAACGAATCTTCCTTCATATTGGTCGTTTTTTGCAGCAAACTTTGAAGTCTTCAAGCTCTCATTTCCAAAGAAGAAAGAGTCGGTGTAATGTTAATGATTCCTGCAATTTGCAGGCCCAAAATACTTACCAAGTCCTATATTTCTTATATTTACTTACCAAGTCCTATATAGTCCTATATTTCCCAATGCTGAATTATTTTACTGTGCACTTTTGCTAATGATGCAGAAACTTCCGTTTTCGTCTATGGGATTGGGAGGGGGCCAAGGTGACAGCCAGCACCTAGCTCAAATTCAGAGGTTTTTCAGTGGTGGATGTAACATGTTACTCTTCATTAAATTGCGGTTAGCTAAAGAACCTGGAGAAGGTGATGCTACTACCGGTCTCAGTTGCAAATCTTTGCTTTGGATTATTCAAAGCCATGTCCGCACAATCAAGCCAGTCTTTCCAGGTTTACATGATATGATAGAAAATCTTGCTATTCTTCAACAATTCCCCTTCAAATATCTTTTGCCTCTCAATCACAACTGTCAATCGCTCTTCCTTCTTCGATACCCCATTCCTTTTCATATTTAATGCGTCTCTCAAATGTGTTGCATCTATGACACCTTCCAGATTCCAGGGGTTTCTAACACCCCGGAATTACAGCCATTGTGTTTTAATTCTCTCTTCAAACTTGATTATCTTTGGGTCTGTCTAATTCTCAAACATAAACTTATATCGTTTATTATAGCGCAGTACTCTTCGTCTAATCGGGAAATAAACAACAACACTAAACTGAAAAAGTCTCGTCCGGGACTGAATCCTCTAACTGAATCCAGGACAGTAACAGGAATTAAATATAACCCAAGAAATCGTTTCTAAAGGATTCTACGACCGCTGTACTCTTCGTCCATTGGGGGAAATAAATAACAACAACGGTAAGAGCTGAGAGAGTCCAATCCGGGACCGGATTCCTTAATTGGATCCGGGATAGTACCCGGCATTAAACAGAGCCCAAAAAATCATTCCAAAATGATTCTGTAACGCTGTGCTCTTCTTCTATTTCGGGGGTGGGAATAAATAACAACAATATTAACAACTGAGACAGTACCGTCCGGGACGATCCGAAACTAAGCAGAACCCAAGTAATGGTTTCCAAAGGATTGTATATCACCACTGTCCTAACCATCTTTTGGCGTGAAATAAAGGACAAGAAAAGTAACAAATGGGAAAGTCTCGGTCCGGATCCGAATGACCTTCACTGGATCCAGATTCGTACCCGGAATTTAATGGACCCAATGAAACTATTTGGCCTCCTTACTCTTCCCGTGTCATGCATTCACTCATTTACTTCCATCCGCCAAAGCTGGCGAGTAGAAAAAATATAATAAAATACAAATAATAGGTCTACAGCTGAATAATAACTAGACCATCTACCTTCACAAAATCTACACTCAATTCATTTGGAAAGCTATCTAGCCTAAATGAATATCTACCTAAAACTGTAACCAAAATACAATAATAAATCAATCAACGTAAAGCATCAGAAAGTGTGCTTTATGTTAAAAAATATTGAAAAAAATACTTCCCGTTTCTTTTCAAAATATCAATGTTTTTTTTTTAACCAATATTTCCCATCATAAAGAAGTAGATTGAAATTTAGAGATCCGGCATAAGAATTTTCCAAAGTTAAAAAAAGAAGTTTTAATACGAGATAAATTTGTAAACGTTAAAAAAAAGAAGAAGAAGATGGAAGCAAGGTCTGTGGAAGAGCAACAGTGTTAAAAATCTTCGAAAGATTACGTCTAGACAGGGCCGAGCAGAGGTTAGCCTACACAGTACGAATATCCGTTGGTGTTTCTCACTGTATTTTTCTGAGAGAGTATCACACCCCTTGTGGAAGAACGTACCACAACCTCCATTCAAAAGATGAGCAAATTATCGTGTCTCTGCTATTAAATTTCAAAGACGCATTACACTTGCTGCTTTTCGAATTGCTCATTTTGTGTTACAAAGCACAGTGCTATGGACCGAGGGCTACCTCAAACCGCATCCCCCGTCGCGATCTGTGTAAATATTGTTTACTAGGGAAATCTCTTCCTGGAGCTCATGGACACTAAGTCAGTTCAGATAAAAGTAACCCTGACACAGCACCTCTCCACTCACAAGACAGATCACTACATCTACCCATGTCAGCAATATTTAAAAAATAGCATCACAATTAATCGCCGTTTTAAAGGCCACCTGAACAATGAAACCACACTTGAACACACCATAGAGAATGCATTTACAGACATGGCCACGGAGAGCCTTCTTCTCCTGAGCGTGAAGTTTTCAAAATAGGGATGTTCGTTTCTGAAGGTTTGCACATGCAGACTCCCAAGACAAAAAGCGCAATTCATTCAAATCTTGTACAGCGCTGGCCGGATCGTATTGGAATTTCTTCTAGATATACGTTTGGGCTTAACTGGTTAAAAATATTCCAGAAGAAGGGTTGATTGGAGACATTTGTTCATTTCTAAAATTGTCGGGACTGAAATAAGGACAGATGTAAAATGGAGCAAAAATCATAGCTTGGAAACTCTCTTTCGTATTTGGATTGGGTCTTCTGCAGGCAATGTTAACGGAAGTCATACAGATAGGGATGATACTTGGTACTCTTCATTCAGGTGTCCTTTAAATTTGTTTGCCCTCGAAAAGATTTCCTTCAGCTTCATCGAATTTTCGTCTGATTAATTTTCGAATATTCATGCCATGTTTGCCAGTTTGGGTTACCCTACCACTTAAGCTTCTCGAATTGAGAAAGTGCGGAAAGGAACCCTCATAATTATTAAAGATAAAGGAAAGGTCCCCTGAACAATTTAAACTAACCACTTTGGATGAAAGAAGAAACACTTCTGGTACAAGAATCCTTTTAATCCTCCGAATGTGCAATACCCCCCCCCCCCCCAAAAAAAAAAAAATGCGCGCCGTGGTTAAATGCTGGAAAAACAGCTGTCAAAAGGACATCAACCGGCAACGCCTTTCGAGAGACTTTTCAAGACAAAACGGAAGTGTCTGGAATCCCCGGAAAATCTATGCTAGCGCTGAAAGGCGAAAAAAATCCAACACAAAGTTTGTTGAAAAGGAGATTTTATGTCGTCACGGGGTGTGTGGAAACAATGAAAAGCAAGAGGGGTCCATTAAAGTTTCGGATAAGGGCAAGGCGTCTGACTGTCACGGCTGACTGTCCCTTTATGGGAGTTTATAAAAAAATTGCTTTTATTATTTTTTACTGATTTAACGCACTTGAACTGAAAAATAGACAAGCAGACTAGAAATCAAATAGACAAGTACCAACATTTTTCTACAGATCAAAATTTTCATGTTTAGCACATCACCCCATCACCCTCTTTTAAAGTTTAACTGAAAAGCCAACTTATTTTTGTGACATTTTTCTGAATACACTGAATAATTTGGATTGTGCTAAAGGATTTTTTCCCCCTATCTGCTCTAGTTATGACGTTCAGAATATCTGCGGCCGTCCCCACAACGTAAATTTTACTATGACGCGGGAAATTTTAATCTCAACACAAACGTGGCTTTTCAGTGGGCAGTTGTGAGCCTAGTGAGACTGCATAGTGCACGTCTCGAACAAAAAAAAATCATAAATCTTTCTGGTAAGGCATCAAACAGGTATACATGCGCATGGAGGTATTTGAAAATCGATTATTCGTGAATCGCGGAGCAACGAAGTAACGCATTTTCAGCGGGTCTTCGATCCAATTTAAGTGAATAAGTGATGGGTAACTAGATTGTCCTATCGCAGCCCTTTTCAGTTAAACTTTAAGCGTCTGCGGAGGACCACCAAGGTGAAGTACGTCGCTTTCAATTAGCATATTGTTCCACCAGTCACAACCGATCCCACAAGAAAGTTCGCATTTTCCCTCTCCTCTGACTAATACTCTTCGCTTTGCAACTTGAGGTGATAATCAGATAAGAAACGACCCCGGTAATTCAGTAACTCAACTTTTTTAAGTTTGTTTCCGAACCGTGGAAGTTAACACTAAGATAAAGGATACAGGCCAGTTGCATTTTTCTCCTGGCCAATTACGTTTCTTATGGCTTGCGAAGGGCATAAAATAGTGCAAATTCCACGTATAACTTCCAATTTCTCAGATAATACGGGAATTCCGAGGAACGGGAAAAGAGACAGAAGTTCAGGCAGTACAGAACCCTCGAATTCTATCTTGATATTTTTATATTTTTCAATTTCACTTCTAATACGAAGTTAGCACTAAGATAAATAAAGGATACTGGCCAGTTGTATTTTTCTTCTGGCAAGTTACGTTTCTTATGGCATGCGAAGGGCATAAATGTTACAAATATCCAAATGTAACTTTCAATTTCTCGGGAATTTCGTGGACCGGAAACGAAACCGAAATTCAGGAAGAATTAAACCCTCGAATTCTACCTCGACCTTTGCTCCTGAAATGTACAGTCAATGCAGGTTCAACCCAAGAGCTTCAAGTCAAGTACACAGTAGGTAAGATTTTCAAATCTGGTCAGAATGATTAATCCGGTTGTTTGTGGTACGTGGATGAAAGAATTTTTATGATGCAACATAAATACAGTAGTTCCTGGAATTCTGAGGTGCACTACTGCCCAATAAGTTCGCAGATTTATCAATGGAGAGCAAGGAGTTCGAAGGCTTTGTTAAGTTTTTAGGGATATTGACGTGTTTCTGCATTATTAAAGTCTTTGATTCATGTGTGCCGAGAAGGGAGGGAGACACCATCATTTTTCGATGGGTCGGATTTTTACGAACCCACTGTTATCTTTGTTTTCCCCACAATGCTCACGGTAGCCAACGTTATCCAAAAATTACTTGAACACAATTCACTCCCTAACTCCAACCGCCATTACTAATTAACTATTCACTGGTCTCCTACCGCTGGTCAAAAGAATACTAGAACTTTCGAGAAGATCGAGTGGCGTGTAAGAGGATTAAAACAACTAAGTATATCACCATGTGGACGTTTATATATGTCGGAAGAAGAAATCATCGGCCAGTTTGACATTTCTAGGTCTTGGAAGCTGAATATTATTTAGCTCAATTGCAGAATCTTCAAGAAATCACTATAACGGATTTAGTATAATTTAAGGCGTTTGTTTATTGAGATCTAGTTTACATCCTTAATTCTTTGAACTTGAGGGAATTAACAAGAAAAAACAGAAAACAAAATACTTAAAGAAATCGATAATGCAAAAAATTAGTTTAATTTTCTAAAGATTTTCCATATGTCTGCTACAATAAAAACATTTTGTTAGATCCAAAGTCAAACTATGATTCCATCTTCCCCATGACGGGCGCTTCCGACCCGCACCGCTAGATGACCCAGCGGTCGGATCGAGTCGTGGCTTCATCTTGGGTCTTGGGGGGGGGGGGGGGGGGGTCTAGACGTTGCAAGTGCTAGATTGCTTATGATATAACTCCTTTAAGTAGAACGTGGGTTTTTCCCAATACAATTACTATTATAATTATGTAAGTTAGTGTTGATGACCTAAGGAGCCTTAAAATGGGACTTCCAAAAGGACATTTCTTGCTTATTCTGCCTTTTGTATTATCCTTAGCTACCTTGTGGGATTATAAGCTTCTGAAATCCCCGCCTTTCGCCATTGTTTCGTTTTGCACCTACGAGTATTTCTTGCTATTTCAACCTAGCCGAGTTTAAAGTTTAACTGGAAAGGGCTTAGATAGGACAATCTAGTTACCCATCACTTATTCACTTAAACAGGGTGGGGAATGTGGTCCACCAGTCTCACGGCCGTTTTGAAAATCGAACACACAGTCTCACTGTTTCGAACCACTAGTCTCATAATAATTGCGCCGGAACCAGCAGTCTCGGAAACGATACCAACAGTCTCAAATCGAGACCAACAGTCTCATCTAATTTCCAATTTTTGGGGGGTAAAAAAGTGTTTTCTTTGTTTTTCTCTGTCAGTCCCTTGAATTACACTATTGTGTCAGCATGACAGGTAGAGTGAAGCTTGGGCTTTCCATACATGTATTTATTTCTGCTACTGGCTTGGCACTTCTCAGCCACTGGGGCTCTGAAAAAGCAAACAATTTTATTTTCTTGTTTTCTCTTTTGTTTAATAGAATTCTGCTACTCTGCCAACTATTACAGGTAAAGTGAAGCCTGGGCTTTCAAACGATATGATTCACTGTTGCTGGATTACCCAGTGTCATATTGGGTTTCCCAGAAAAAAATTAATTTCTTGTTTTTCTCTGCAATCTCTTGGAATTTTGCATTTGTACAGCCAGTTTTGGTAGAGATGAGCATGGGCTTTCCACAGATATATGCACCTCTGCAACTGGAGTTAGTCTAGTTGCACACTGCCAGTGGGTTGCTTTGAGACCAGTGACCTTGACCTTGACCAGTAAAAGGTGCCCGGTGAGCTGGAATCCGCCATCTTTTTCTCAACCTCCGCTTATATTCTCGGTTAACCACGGAACGAGTGACCATTTGTTCTCGGTCGTCAAAAGTCAACTTTTAGCCGACAATCTCAGTCGACTGGATAAATCGAACGCATCAGTCAACTGAGAATAGCAAATAAAAAGGTAAAATGATGATTAAGTTAACTGGAAATGTGAATCGAACGCAGCTCTGGTGAGCGATAATAGGTTCCATTGAGCGATAATTGACCGCTTACTGTCAGAGGCGTTACTAGCCAAAATGTTTGGGGGGGGACGAGGCATTTACCGACTGGCTGGTAATTTTTACCGACTTTTTCTACAGAAAAAACGACTGTTTTCAGCAACAAAAATGACATTTTTGAAAAAAATCGACTGATTTTCAGAAAAACCGACTATTTTGACGAAAAATCGACCATTTTTCAGAAAAAACGACTTTTTTCATGAAAAAAATCGACTGTTTTTGACGAAAAATCGCGGCGCTTCGCGCCGATTCGTATTTTTTTTACCGACTCGCCGGCAGCATTGGGGGGGGGCGTCCCCCCCCCCTCCCCCCCCCCAGTCGTGACGCCCCTGCTTACTGTAGTTGTGTAGAGACAGCCCCACAATAGTATTTCAAGCATGGAAAATGCATGGAAAAAGCACGGAACGAACTACTACCGGACCAGGCAATCAGGTGAACTGAACAGTGATACAACAAAACATTCAGTGTCAAGCAAGGCAGTTTAAAAAAAAACAAAGCTAATGAGTTTATCAGAGGAACCCAGCAAGAAACTGACTAAGCCAATATCAGAGATACATGTACCTGTGGAAAGCCCATGCTCAAATCTACCAAAACTGGTGGTAAAGTTGGAAAAGTCCAAGAAATCGCAGAGACAAACCAGAAATTACATTAGTTTACCAAAACAATTTTTTCAGAGCAACCCAATATGACACTGGGTAATCCAGTAACCGTAAATCACATATCGTTTGAAAGCCCAGGCTTCACTTTACCTGTAGTAGTAGGCAGAGTAGCAGAATTCTATTAAACAACAGAGAAAACAAGAAAATAAATTTGTTTGCTTTTTCAGAGCCCCAGTGGCTGAGAAGTGCCAAGCCAATAGCAGAAATAAATACATGTATGGAGAACCCAGGCTTCACTCTACCTGTCATGTTGACACAGACGTGTAATTCAATGGACTGACAGAGAAAAATAAAGAAAACACTTTTTTACCCCCAAAAATTGGAAATTAGATGACACTTCTCGATTTGAGACTGTTGATCTCGTTTCCGAGACTTTTGGTTCCGGCGCAATTTTTATGAGACTGGTGGTTCGAACTGTGAGACTGGAGTGTTCAAGGAAAGATACTGGTGGACCACATTCCCCACCCTGTTAAAGAAGCTTGAAAACCAGGCGAAGATGCGTTGCTTCGATGCTCCGCATTTCACAAATAATCGATTTTCAAACAGTGGAATTTCCTTGTCTGATATGTATGCTCTATGCGCTTGTATCTGGTTTGTATGCTCGACGAAAACAATTTACGAAAAATAAGTGTTCACGTAGTGAGCTACGTTCCGTCAGCTAATCACTGGCTGCTGAAACGCCGGGTCTGTATTGAGATTAAATTTTTCTGCGTCATAGTAGAAATTTGCGTTGTGAGGACGACCGTAGATATTCTGAACGTCATTCTAGAGCAAATAGTGAAAAATAAAAAAATCCCTTAACACAATCCAAAAAATGCTGTGTGTTCACTGAAATGATACCAACATATGTTGGCTTTTCAGTTAAACTTTAAACAGACACGTCGCAAATTTCGCCGAAAGCTTCAAGCTACGCCGAAAACTCTTTCACACAGAAGGACACGAGAAGCTTCAAAATACTGTTTTCCATTCTGGAAGACATTGTAGAAAAAAAAAATAAAAAAAATAATTTGACAAGGCAAGAATGAGTGTATTTGAAAAACTCTAATTCCCGACCATTTTACCGTGAAAAAGCTATTTCTAGTAAGAACTGTGCTTTAACATTCCGAGTCTGTGATTATTCTAGGCCACTTACCGCTTGAAAACGCCTGTGAAAGTCGCGTCCGATGTGCCCTCCTTCAGCGGAATATTGACGGCGTACCCTTTTCCTTTCCCGCTGCCAATTGATGTCACTCCACCGGTACCAGGGAAGTAACCCTGGCTTGCGTGGTGTATTGAGTAGGTTAGCACTTTCGGGCTGAACGCGAAGGCATTTTCCACGCCGTCACCTGCGGAAAAATAACAACTATAGCTATCAAAAGTTGAGTTTCTGCAGATACCACAGTTTCTGATACCACATTAACTGGATCTGCAAAACCGACAATTGCCGAACTTGCGCTTTTAGAAGTGGCCCCATACGAAGAACCTTTCGTCTTTTCCACCAATCTGACAAAAACTAGGCTCGACCTGTGTTGATGATGATGAAAGTGAGACGACTTTTCAGGTACCACGGACAGTTACTACGGTCAGAACCACGGTACCTGAATATCAGATACCACCCTAACGGGCCCTTTTACTCCGTAACACGCAAAAACAACCACACGAGTTGGCAAAGTTGATAATTTGCCATATGAGTTAGTAAGCTTTCGAATCAGAGCGAAATCACACTAGGTAGTTGCGCCAAGACTTGAAAAAAGTGACACACACTCTGAATGGCAGTAACACTAGCATCACTAGTGATAGAGAACGTCCCTACTGAAACTCAATTAGTCGGGCACCAGCACTGGCTCCAATAACTAAAAAAAAAACACAGCAAAAAAAAGATACAACCTCCCTTGTTTCTTCGATGCGTGCAGACCGCATGTCAGCTGCTCCAGAACCACACACTGTCAGCAGTCTCATAACAGATAACACAATGATACGCAGTTTCAACAGACACTTGGGATGTTATCTATTATTATTTTGTAAACGTTATGCATAACAAGCATTGGCAAAAAGAGCCGATAAAGCATCTGCTAGTAACATTCAATGCGTAACATTTGCCCTAAGTATTATCTGTTGAAGCAGCGCATGCTATCTGTAATGAAACCGCATTCTGGCGCCTACAAAACTGGGTCCTTTTTACCAACCATAAACGAGAAATCTTTGTTTATCATCTTCATAACTCATGTCTATAATTAACCTGCTGGTAAGGAACCGGTCGCAGAATTCTGGCTTGCTTTGTCGAAAATCTGTGATAAACCACAGAATTTCGCAGTCAGTGGCAACACTGTCTGTGGAAGAGCCGGTCTGAATCAACTGCGATCAGAACCTGAGGGGTTCAAAAAGCGGCTAGACGAGGACTGTCGCGCTCAATCGTGGATATAGGATTGAAGCGCCCCTGAAGCTGCAACCCCGAAATAACCACCATGATCTCACAAGCTCACTTCATCGAGATACTACATCTTTACGAGAACAAATAAGCACCAGAACCTCCGTCTCCCTATCTCTGTAGTACGACCATGCGGAGTCGAATAAATTCATGTACCCTGCCCGATGCAAACGAGCGGAAGGTAGGAGCTACGCGGAACATCACAATTCGTTACCTGTTCAAACAGCTGCATCGCCGTAAAGCCCCAAAGAAGAAATTTTAAAAGTAAAAGCCGATTGGTTGCGCTGCTGATCGGGTCAGCAATTCAGAGCTCAACAAATACCTCTAGCTGAGCTCAGTTTTGTCGGGGTACCCATAGTCCCGGTATGCTGTATGGGACCAAAGAAGGAGGTTCTATTGGCTTATTGGGATCCCAAAACGTAAGTGGAGGGATAGCTATGACTTTGTAAAAGTCGTCAGTCGGTCTGTCTGTCTGTCCATCCGTCTGTCTGTTAGCACGATAACTCTGGAAGGGGTTGAGATATTTTGTTCAAACTTGGCACGAGGACTCATTGTGTCAAAGTACAGGTCAGGCTCGAAGGTGGGCTCTGTAGACTTATATTTAGGGGTGGGGGAGGGGTTTCGAAATAAGGGTCGAAAAAAAATATGTTTTAAAAGCTAATGAGATAGTCAATTTAGGTGTAAGGAGACATGCTGAATCCAAATATGAAAATTATTTTCGCGCCGGACAAGTAGTCCTGGATATTTAATCCGGATATTTAAAATGATGTTTTAGAACCCAATGATATAGAGTCCCAACCGGCATTTACTGGGTCGAAAAGGCAGACTGCATCCGACAACTGTCTGGTGAACAAGTCAATTAAAATTTGTCGACCAATTTTCGGAAAAAAACAACAGGTGGCTATACCAGTCCCTTCCCTACCCTTTTATCCATACAGACGAAAACTCTGCGCGTCGATGGCGACATTATTTGTTTAATCTATGGACGCCGGATAGTGACTCCGGTCCAGTGGCGAAACTAGGGGGTGGCGTGGGGGGGGGCAGCTGCCCCCCCCCACGAAAAATCCTGTCGGTAAATTGGCAGTGTTTGTCGGTGCGAAGCACCGACAAACGCTTTTATCATATCGTTTCTGGTACCGACAAAAGTTCTGTCAGTAAAACAGAATACTTCCTGTTGGGAAATGGGCAGCGTTTGTCGGTACGGCACGCTTTAGCATTCCGTTTCTGATACCGACAAAAGCTCTGTCGGTAAGCCAGGAAACTTCTTGTCGGAAAATCGGCAGCGTTTCTCGGTTCGGAGACGGTGCGCAGATTCGATTTTTGGTATCGATAAGAGCTCTGACCAATTTTCGGAAAAAAACAACAGGTGGCTATACCAGTCCCTTCCCTACCCTTTTATCCATACAGACGAAAACTCTGCGCGTCGATGGCGACATTATTTGTTTAATCTATGGACGCCGGATAGTGACTCCGGTCCAGTGGCGAAACTAGGGGGTGGCGTGGGGGGGGGCAGCTGCCCCCCCCCCCACGAAAAATCCTGTCGGTAAATCGGCAGTGTTTGTCGGTGCGAAGCCCCGACAAACGCTTTTATCATATCGTTTCTGGTACCGACAAAAGTTCTGTCAGTAAAACAGAATACTTCCTGTTGGGAAATGGGCAGCGTTTGTCGGTACGGCACGCTTTCGCATTCCGTTTCTGATACCGACAAAAGCTCTGTTCCTGGTAAGCCAGGAAACTTCTTGTCGGAAAATCGGCAGCGTTTCTCGGTGCGGAGACGGTGCGCAGATTCGATTTTTTGTCAGTCTTCAACTGACCGTTGACCTGTACGGTCGAAAATACCGGTTAACTTTTTGTTTGTGAAACCGTTGAAAGCCGTTACTGAAAGTCTGCGTTTGTGGAATGGCGCCAAGTGAAGGCAATGACGAGATGTCAGTTAGTCTGGTTTATCAGCCAGTTTTGAATTTTTTTTCAGAAAAGTCTTGACTCGGGAGTTGATACAAATTCGGTCAAAAAGTTTGCTGCAGAGTTCTTCACTGTTGACGCGATTGTGGCTGCGAAAAAGTTTCTGTGGGCTCTTGCTTTTCCCAGTGAGCTCCCCCCGAGAAGAAATGCCCAGGCCAATCATCTGTGTGATATTGTGGATGCTTTCTGTCGCTGTGACGACTTGGACGTTGCTGTTCCGGATTTCGTCATACGATTTCCGAGCGAAGTTCCGGTCGTTCCAGCTGTTGCCATATCTGTATTGAGTAGCAAGCTAAGTGCTGTTGCTAACGATGTCCGTTTTATTGCTGAAGCAATTTCTACTCTTGATCGCTTCACTGCTATTTCCACTCGTGCCGAGGCTTTGACGGCCCTCCCTCCATCACCACCTTCAGATACGCACACTGTTGTTGTTAGTAATGTCCCGTCGGATCTTCTTAACATTGATTCCAGGACGCAACACATTGACACCGTTGAAGGTAACGAAGGGATTACTAATGTCAGAGCGAATACTCAAAGAAATCGTCTCATCGTCCACACTTCCAAGTGCTTCTTATGCAGAGGTTGTTGCGAGATCAATCACCAAAGGTTTGCCGGAGGGTACTACTGCCAAAGTTATCTCTCCCAAATTTTTGGGTGTCGTCAGGAGTGTTCCAGTCACCATTACGGCCGACGCCTTGAAGACCCTGATTCCTGATTCTTGTGAAGTCGTGCCTATTTCGGGCTCTCGTTCTTTCAAAATCGGGTTCAAAAGTCAAGTTGGTCTCCTTACAGCTTTGAAAATCGGGGTAAAAGTCGGGTATGAAGTTTTTCGTGTTCATGAATTCCACCGAATGCCCAAGCGCTGCTATCGCTGTCAATCCCCAAACCACGGTATAGCCAAATGCCCGCATCCGTCTGATTCTCCAAAATGCGCTCGTTGTGCTGGTTGCCACAGTTATAGCAAAGATTCCCCTTGCTCACTGCCTCCAAAGTGTGCCAATTGCGACGGCTGTCATGTCTCTTTTAGCCTCAGATGCAGCGTTATGAGGAAGGCCGTGGGACTTGGCAAATAATGGTTTTTCTGGAAAAGAAACTGCGCTGTGTGTCATTAAATGTAAATGGCACTAAGGACAAAGATCTTCTACTTGATTATTTGCTAGGCAGCTCTGACATTCTTTGTCTTCAAGAGCATCTGCTTTCCGCCCCTAGTAGCGAAAGTTTGCGCCGATCTCCTGAGCACTTTGTGTTCATTCAGCCGGCAATGAAAACTAGAGGTCGTCCTTCCGGTGGGTTAGCCATTTTTCTTCGAGCCAGCGAGTGTTCAGCACCACCAAAACTGTTCCAGTCTGGGCGTTATGCTCTTGCCGTTCAGTTGGACAATATTGTTCTTGTTAATGTATATTTACCTTGCGACCGGCGGAACATTGCATCACATAGTTCATTTGCTAAGGCTTGTCAGAAAATCAGAACACTTCTATCAGACATTTCAAGGAAAGGAATGAAATGGGCTCTTGTTGGTGATATTAACACTGATCTTCTAACTTCTTCTGTACGGACTGATTTATTTTTCGATTCTTTACCGGTAGCTCACAGTCTCATTGAGAAGTCTCTACCCTTTTCATATATACATAATCGTGGCGCTAATGTTTCCACCCTTGATCATTTGATTGTTTCTGAAACAAGTCTCATTGACGGTATTGCTGAGGTTGATGAGGAGAAAATTGAGGACGACCATCTGCCTCTGTCTTTCTGTTTGGTTGTCCCTGTTGCTCGAATCAGTTGTCCAAATCCCAAGAAGGCTTGGATCCAAAAGCGTAACTGGAATTGTATAGATACTGTGCTCCACATTTCTACATTAACTAATCTTCTCTCGCTTTTAAAAGTTCCTTTTCACCTTCTTCAGACTGGTATAGCAGCTACTACTTCGTCTGTTGATATTAATAGCGTTGATATTAGTAGCTAGCGTGTTTCTTATGCTATTATGGAGAATAAAGGAATTATTATAATTGTTATTATAGCGAGCTTGTCCATTGCTTGAAATTGGCAGCCGATATTGCTGTACCGACTGAGAGAATTCGAGTTGGTACAAGGAAACCTATTTGGAAAGTCAGTCCTGAAGTTAAGAAGGCAAAAAACACGGGAAAATTTTGGCTAAAAATTTGGATTGCTTGTGGACGCCCAGGGAATGGTACTGTTTTAATCTAAAAGCTAAAACGAAGCGTGAATACAAATCTTCACTTAAAAATGCTCGTTTGAATGGCTTAGATGCTCCCAGTGACAAAAAAGCGTGGCAAAAGGTCCTTCTTACAGATAAAGGTTCAGCTGTACCTTCTTCCGCGCTAACTATGGCTGACTGGACCAACCACTACCGTGGTCTATTCAGTGGTTGCAAAAACCAGATTCAGCAGCGCTTTGAAAATTTACTTCTTAAATACCTACCAAGGAAAATATTTCAACCTTCTGTTCTTCCCGTTACTTGTTCTTCCATCGAAATTGCTTTCCGAAAATTAAGAAGAACTGGTTCTACAGATTCTGATGGCCTTAGTGCCGATTTTTTCAAAATTGAGTGTCCAGCTTTAACACAACACCTTCAGCTGCTATTTCAAATTTGTTTATGCCAGGGTTTGGTTCCGAATAGTTTCCTCCTGGGTACTATAACATCGGTGATTAAGCGAGGGAAAGACGCGGACTAGTTGAAAAATGTAGCTTTGGTTCAATGCAGTTTGGATTCCGTTCGAGCGCCAGTTGTGCGCACGCTCATCACATATTGACAAAAATGGTGAAACAGGCTACCCGCGACAAGTCTTCTATACATATATGTTCTATAGATATAGCTGGTGCTTTTGACAATATCTATATTGTCTCAGGCCCTATTTTCTCTCATTACTTCTGGCGTGAATCTGTCTGTCGTCTATCTGTTAAAATTTTGGTATGGTCATTCTTTAGTAAGGTTCAAATGGCAAGGTAGCTTGTCAGAGATTATTTCTGTCCGAACTGGTGTTCGCCAAGGGGGAGTCTTATCTCCCTACATCTTCAAATCGGCCATATTTTCTTGTCTCGATTCTTTGCTTCCTGCTTACTTCTATAAAGACTATGCCTTCAGCTACATAGCCTACGCGGACGACTTGCTCTTAGTAAGCCGTAGCCGATCCACACTCACAAAAAATGTAAGTAAGCTGTCGTCAGAACTTCTGAAAATTGGCCTTGAAGTTAACCTTTCAAAATGTGAGTACCTGTATTTCAACCCTTCGTCAAATTGTTCGAGTGCATCTAAAGCTTCTATATCTCTTGGATCGTTCATCGTCAAATCAACAGACTCTCTACGGTGGCTCGGCATAACATTCAAATCTTCATTGTCAAGATTTTGCTAATCGGTTGTTCAAGAAGTTTATAAGTCGATCCGTAGCGCCTATGGGCGAATCGTCCCCAACCGGGGGCGCTATAATCGTAAAGCTTTGGGAAATTTGTACAGCACCTTCTGCGCTCCTTCTGTACTATTTCGTTCTGGCGTCACTCATGTTCTGCGAAAGAAGGAGATTAAAAAGATGAGATCATGTTATTTTAAATATGCAAAGCACCTGCTCCACTTGTCGAAATTATGTCATATCCATACATTGACGGAGAAATTCAAAATTCAAGACGCAAGTGTTACCCTTTTGGATGTTTCGTCATCACTTTCAAAACTCATGGACAACAAGGCCCAACCAGCACACGATGTCGTCCACTGCTTCCTGACCGAAGATTAAAAATTAAGTGTCTTTTTCTGTGCGTATATATGTGTTTTGTTTATTTTCTTTACTTTCGTCATTTACTCCGCCTTTTCAAAATGGCGGGTCATAAATAAATTACTTACTTAATTACTTACTTACTTACTGTACCGATAAGAGCTCTGACAAACACTTTCCTCATATCGTTTCTGGTACCGACATAAGTTCTGTCAGTAAAACAGAATACTTCCTGTTGGGAAATGGGCAGCGTTTGTCGGTACGGCACGCTTTAGCATTCCGTTTCTGATACCGACAAAAGCTCTGTCGGTAAGCCAGGAAACTTCTTGTCGGAAAATCGGCAGCGTTTCTCGGTGCGGAGACGGTGCACAGATTCGATTTTTGGTACCGATTAGAGCTCTGACAAACACTTTCCTGATATCGTTTCTGGTACCGACAAAAGCTCTGTCGGTAAAACAGGAAAGTTCCTGTTGGGAAATGGGCAACGTTTGTCGGTACGGCACGCTTTAGCATTCTGTTTCTGATACCGACAAAACCTCTGTCGGTAAGCTAGGGAACTTCTTGTTGGAAAATTGACAGCGTCTGTCGGTGCGGAGACGGTGCACGGATTCCGTTTTCAGTGCCGGCAAGAGCTCTGATAAAAAAAGCTTTCCTAATACCGTTTCCGATACCGACATAAGCTCTGTCGGTAATAAAGAAGCTTCTTGTCAGGAAATCAGAATTTTTTGTTGGTGCGGAGATGATACCTACAAAAGCCTTGTCTGGTAATAAAGCCGATGATGATGTTATCTGTCGTTTTTCATTTTTCGATGGTGACTGTGAAAAGTCTTGTCGGTAAAATGGGAACTCTCTTTTTCGGTCTATTTACATCTGGAACGGATAAAAATCTTGTCGTTAAATTCAGTATTTGTGAACTATTCGTCAGTGCGAGACTTTTTAATAGTGTGACTGGAATATTCTCTTCGGTAAATCCGAAAAGGCACTAAACAAACACTTCTTCGTTCCTTTCTGTTCCTTGACAGTAAACCAACCACACCGGCAAACCTGTTTCCTCGAATTGTTCTTGAGTAATTTCTCTGTTCCCACCCATAAACTGCCCTTTTGGGTTGATCTGGCTGTTTACCAATCCGGGAAATAGTCCACTTTATTCAGTGACTTATGAGTTTCAATTCCCGTCAGTGAAACCCCCACCAACTCGGCCCACCGAGGTTGGATCAGGCAAGGATATCTGAATAACTCAATTAGGTCATATGGTCGCAGTATTGCCAAGTTTATCTCAATCGTCCAACCAATTTGGTCCCTAAGCGTTTAAGAAAATGTCCAGGACCCACCTCTAATCCCCCCACAGCACTACCATAATGGCAAGAAGAGGTGCGGACACATAAATGGCACATATTTGGCATCTGCGTTACTCGAACGGAGCATTTCCGAAAAATTTCCAGTGGGCCTACCGGTCCGGTACCCCTCAGCCCCACCTTTACCCAAGGGACATCAGATCCAGTTTGGTCCTCAAATTACTTGTCTAGGTCCCATGAGTTTTGGACCTTTCAAGTTTTATCCCAATCACTCTTATCTGTTCGGCCCAGGTTCGGCCCCGCTTCGTATTACAATATTTCCGAGACCTCCTTGCAACACTGTTCTCGGACGCGGATAAACTGAACATCTTGGGCAAGTTTCAGTCGAATCCGAGCACTTTCTAACGCCCATGCACCCGTTTGGCTTTTGAAGCGTATCACAAATTTACTCTGACCCCTACCTTCCACTCAGTTGTCGGATTTCGTTCGGACACAGAAGCAGCAAATTTGGGGCATCTGCCCTCATCATTCATCAACTGGATTGCCCGTTCACTTCACCTGTACGTTGATGCAATGCATCCTCGTACCAAATTTCAACAAAATATCTCGATCCCTTTGAGAGTTATCATGGTATCAGACGAACAGACAAACTTTACGAACTCATGGATGCTAACGTTTGGACCCCCCAAAAACCGCTTAGTGTACCAGCCAAAAAGCGTAAATCTTCAAGCAGTGAAGTAATCTGTTGCAGTGTCTATCTCTACTTTTCTGATTTTTCTGATGACTGCATAGTCTGTTCCTCGTTCTATCTGATAACCAGTTAACCATTGGTGCCAGGAATTAATTGCGAATTCATTAATTTCATGTGAAAACCATCTCAATTGATATGTTACAACTTATTATTACAACGGTTGTAAGATGCATTCACGGGGAACGTGCGCCGTTGCCGCGCGTCGGTAAATCGTAAAATCTTGTCGGTAAAATCTGGGCTTGCCCCTCCCCCCCCACGAAAATGGGCTAGTTTCGCCACTGCTCCGGTCGCATGTACATATGTGGAATGCTTTGGGGTTTAATAAATAAGAGTTCGAAGCTCATACGGCACTTGCAAAGCTGGGTCGGAGGATGAAAGTAGGAATTCGTCTCGTGGCTCGTGGGTTTGCTGTGATTATTTGTAAGCAAAACCCTTGAATTAAGAATGATCATGGGTAGGATCCTTGGAAATCACAAGAATGTATCGTTTGGTAATGCATTTGGCTGTGATGATGCGCACTTTAAGGGCGCCGGAAATTCATCTGTAATCAAAACTCTTGAAGCAAAATTGATGATGAGGTCATCGGAAGCACGAAAATGTATATTTTACTCAACAGTACTGTTTGTACTTTAAGAAATTCAGTTGTTAGCAAAACAACTGAGGCAAAGATGATCATCGGCTCATAGGGATCACGAAAATGTATAGCCTATTTTGCTCAAAAGCATCTTTTGTACTTTGTGGTTAGAACTAGTACTTTAAGGGATGGTCGGATCTGGGACTGACAATTTCGAAGTCAATCTTGTCAAGTGTCTAATTTCCAAACCAAGTTTCATCGTCCTAGCATATCTGGAGGTACCTTAATTCGCGATCACCGAAATTCCGGACCCCCCTCCAACTCCCCCCACAGTGCCCGAACCCGGTCCGGTTTTGTCACTGAGGTATCTAGGGCTTGTGCTTGTTCTTCCAACCAAGTTTCATCCCAATCGCTAAATTCTAAGCGTGTGACAAGGTTTTCGGTTCTCCCCTCCACCCTCCCCCCCCCCCCAACATTCATCAGATTGCATCCGGACTTTAACTAGGAAACTTGAGACACGTGATCTTTTCAAATTTCAAGTTTTATTAAGATCCGATCACCCGTTCAAAAGTTATACATACCTCAAGATTCAGGATTCCCCCTCCCTCCACCACCCCACGATGGTCGGATCAGGGAACTGACTATTTCTAAGCCAATCATTTCAAGTCTTTAATGTTCAAGCCAAGTTTAATCGTCCTAGCACGTCTGGAAATACCTTAACATGCCATCATCGGATTCCGGACTCCCCCACAGTGCCCGAATCCGGTCCGGTTCTGTCACTGATGTACATAGGGCTTGTGCTTGTTCTTCCCACCAAGTTTCATTCCTATCGCCCCACTCCAAACGTGTCACAAGGTTTCCGGTCCCCCCCTCCGCCCCCCTTCCCCTCCCGCATTCATCGGATCAGATCCGGACTTGAAACGGGACATCCGAGACATAAAGTCTTTCTAAATATCAGTTTTCATTATGATCCGATCATCATGGTCATCGTCATGGCAGTCTTTCGTGTCGGTGGGTCGAAGGGGTTTAGATATGTTTTTCAAACTTACTGGCAAAGTACAGGCCAAGTCCGTTGATCGGTCCTTTAGCTCTATATTTAGAGGCAGAGTTGGGGGTTTCAAATTAGGGGTAAAAAAATGTGTTTTATAAGCTAATCAGATATTCGTTTAAGAGGTAAGGAGGCCCACTGAATACATATCTAAACTTAGTTTTTTTGCCGGACAAATGATCCACGGAATTCGACGAAACTGGAAAGTTGTTTCTGAAGTCCAGTAGAGATTCGGTATCGGGGTAAGGAGACGTCTTGAATCGAATTTTGAACTTTATTTCCTTGACGGATAAGCTGGCAAAACTTGCCAAGTCTTGGAAATGTGGATCGAAAGGTTCGGCTCTCAATGTCACTAGCTCTTTTGCTCTTCACGCAGTTCACGGGAATGCTGCCAAAATACGAGGAATTTTCTGAACGACCTTTCTGAAGTCGATTAGAGATGAGATAGTTGAGTAAACATGCTTGCTGAATCCATATCTGAACTTGGTTTTCTCATTTGATTAGTTGTTCGGCCGTAAGTTGTCAAACAAGAGCTAGAAGCTCATATGGCACTTGCATGGGTGGTTCAGAAGATTAAATATAGAGGTTGCATTTCGTGGTTTTGTTCTGATCGTTTGTAAGCAAAACCCTTGAGATAAGAATGATCTTTTTGGACTTGTAAATCACGAGAATGTATCGTTTGGTAAAAAGTATTTTATTTCTGAACCTGGCTGTAATGATGCGCACTTTAAAGGCAATAGAAATTCATCTGTAAGCAAACCCCTTGAGGCAAAAACGGTAACAGGCCTTGGGGGTCATTAATATATACCGTTTGGTCAAAAGTACTTTTTCACTTTTCGGTTAAGATGCGGACTTTAAGGGTGCTACAAATAAATTTTTAAGCAAAACCCTTGTGGCACAAATGATCATGGGTTGAGATGTATCGACTCCTCAAAAGTACTTTTCGACTTTCCGGTTAAGATGCGCACTTTAAGGGAGCTAGAACTTCATTTGTAAGCAAAACCCTTGAGGCAAAAATGATGATGGGCTCATGGGAACCATGAACCCGTATAATTTGCCTAAAAGTATTTTTCTTACTTTGCTGTCAAGACTGGTACTTTAAGGAATAGTCGGATTTGGGAAATGATGATTTCTAAGCCAATCTTGTCGAATCTTTAATATTTCAGACAAGTTTCATCGTCCTAGCACATCTGGAAGTACCTTAACTCGTGAGCACCTGAATTCCGGACCCCCCCCCCCCCCTCCAACTCCCCCACAGTGCCCAGAGCCAATCTGGTTCTGTAAGTGATTTATTCAGAGCATCTCTTTGTTAAATTTCCATCCCGATCTCTCCAGCCTAAGCCGGTAACATCCCCCCCCCCCCCAATAGTTGTCGGACCCGGTCCGGACATGAAAAAGATCACCAGACATATCCTCACTCGAACCCAATCACCCGTTCCAAAGTTACGCAAGATTCCATACTCCGGATTCCAGCTCCCTCCACTCCCCCCACAATTATCAGATCGAGAAAATTTGTATTTCCAAGTCAGTTTGATCGGGTCCCTGATATGCCTGCCAAGTTTCGTCGTGAAAATCCACAAAAACCACCATCACCGGAATTCCGGAATACCCCCTCCACCCCACCCATCCCAATTGTCCCGATCCAGTCCAACGGTGTAAACGATTTATTAAGAGCAGATGCTTGTTCTCCCCAGCAAGTTTCACTTCGATCCTTCTATTCTAACCGTTTCTCGAGATTTCCGGTCTCCCCCCCCCTAACTCCCCCATAGCTGTCGAATCTGGTCCGGACTTCAAACGGGACATCAGAGATATATCACCTATTCAGTTATTAAGTTTCATTCCAATCCGATCACACGTTCAAAAGTTACACGCTACTAAATTTTCCGGATTCCCCCGCCCTCCACCCCCCCCCAGATGGTCGGATTGGGAAAGTAATTATTTCCGAGGTAGTTTGGTCGGGTCTCTGATATGCCTGCCAAGTTTCATCGTCCTAGCACATCTGGAAGTACCCTAACTCAAAAAAGTGCCACAGACTGACCTCAATTTTCCAGATTCCCCTACCCTACACTCCCCCTCAGATTGTCGGATCGGGAAACTGATCAGTTCCAGGTTAGTTTGATGGGGTCCCTGATATGTCTGTCAAGTTTCATCGTCCTAGCACATCTGGAAGTACCCTAACTAAAAAAAGTGTGACAGACAAGCGGACCGACCGACAGATGGAACTGCGATCGGAATATGGCATTTGAGCCAGAGGCGGCAAGTGCCATAAAAACCCCGTACGGTAACATTCTGTTTGTACATATTCAAGCGGTTGAATCTGGATAAACAGCAAATGTTAAAGGGGTCTGGCGAAGACTCGGATATCTAGAAGATTTGATGGTCTAGATCAATAATCCAATAAATATCAAATTTTTGGGATCCCATCGAAACCTTTGATCTTGTTTGTGCTTGATCTTTATTGACTGCAGGCGCAATTTAAGATAATTCTACGGTCTTACCATGATGAACGTCGAGATCGATATAGAGCACTCGCTCGAACTCCTTGCGTAGTTCCGAAATCCCAAGGACGATATCATTTACGTAGCAAAAGCCGGAAGCTTCGTCCCTGAAATGATGTAATTAAATTAACATCCTGTCAGGAAATGGAAGGATGTTACATAATAGGGTATTCGCAAGATTCGGGAATCTGTCTAGCAACCGAAGCTCATCTCGTCGTCCGCATCAAAACTAAGCTGTAACTTCCCGAATAGTATTGGCCAAAATAATTTCTAACACCTACGGGCGTGTTCTGACGTTCTCCCGTCAGCACATGTTGCGGTGGTGCCATCTGCACCCCGCACTGGTTACTTTCGCCGCCGTATACTTGGACATGTACCATCTACCATCAGTCCATCATCCCTCGCCAGAACATCAGGGTGAGCATACATATTCACACTTAAACACAGTCGTCGCAACACACCCGTCCACAAGACCATCCGGTCATGTGTCTAGCGAGACTAACAATAGCAAGACCAAAGGTTACGATGGGATCCCAAAAATCTAATAATTGATCCAGATAATTGGGTCTTTTCTTCGCCAGATCCAGTCTTCGCCCGACTAATCATCAGAGAAAACCGTGTTCAGATATACCTCTATAAGCCGTATCTATTTTGACGATACTGACCGAAACTTCCTGATTTACTTCTGCCAAATTTCCGGTTTCGCCCGAATTCCGAGCGAACTAGTAGTCCAGCAAAAAAAAAGAAAAATTCAGAAACGAATCCAGCGGAACTCTTTATCCCTATAAAGAACATCTAATCAACTTTAAATAAAACTTTGACTTAAAAAAAATTCCGGCAACAACCGGATTCCGGACTAACTATATATACGGGTAAAAAATGATTGTCATATCCAGACTCAGCGTCTCTTCTTACCCCTAAATCTGTCATCTAATCAACTTCAGATAAAACTTTCGCTTTAAACAAACTTTACGGTTTTGGCCGGATTCCTGGCGAACTAGTTGTCCGGTGAGAAAATGGTTTTCATCATCAATCGTGTTCAGTATGTCTTTTTACCCTTAAATCGAACATTTAATCAACTTCAAATGAAACTTTTACTTTTAACCAACTTTCCGATTTTCGCTGGATTCCGGCCGAACTACTTGTCCGGCAAGAAAATGGTTTTCACCATCGTGTTCAGCATGTCTCCTTACCCCTAAATCGAACATTTAATCAACCTCAAATGAAACTTTTACTTTTAATCAACTTTCCGGTTTTTGCCGGATTCCGGACGAACTACTTGTCCGACAAGAAAATGGTTTTCGCCACCGTGCTCAGCATGTCTTCTTACTCCATAATCGACTATCACATTAGCTGTTTCAAAATATTTTGTTTGTCCCTTAATTTGAACCCCCTCCCCCACCCTCAAATATAGGACTACATAGCCCATCTTCGAATTTGACCTGTACTTTGACCCAAAGAATCCTCCCACCAAGTTTCATCAAAATATTTCAATCCCTCCGAGAGTTATCGTGCGGACAGACGGACGGACAACTTTTGCGATGTCATAGGTATCCCTCCACTTACGTTTTGGGATCCCAAAAAAACGAATTTCTGCGGTATCCTCCAACCAAAACACGTGATAGCTGCAGCATTTTCGGCACTGCGGCTGTTATCTTAGTCGAAGGTTACAACTTCGGCGTGCAGCAGCTATCTCAACAACGAGTCTGTTCTGTTATGGCATTCGCTGTGCTCCACATATAAAAATCTACCCTCCTATATAGGCTAATTAGGTAAAATTCACCAACAGCGGTACTCCCTTCTCGTCATTTCGCGCTACAAATGCGGTATGCGGTACAATAAAAATCGTATGCGGTATTTTCCTCAGAATCGCGGTATTACACTGCAAAATGCAGTAAAGCGGAAACACTGGGACCAAAGTCCATGAACAAGACCAAAGGTTTCGATGGGATCCCAAAAGTTCAACATTTGACCCAGACAATTGGGTCTTGTCTTCGCCAGATCCAGTCTTCGCCAGACTTCTTTAACATTTTTACTATTAAAATTTAGAAACAGATTAAGGCCAAATAGCTAATCATCTGAGAAAACCAAGTTCAGATATGGATTCAGCATGTTTGTTTGCCCCAATAAGTCACACCTATTTTGACGAAACTTCAAAATTTCCAATTTTCCGGTTCGGTGGAATTCCGGAACTACTTGTCCAGCGAAAAAAATAAAGCTAAAAACGAATTCAGCATATCTTATTACCCCTATATCCAACATCTGATCAACTCCTGATAAAAAATTAAAACAAATTTCCCGGTTTCAGCCGGATTCCGGGCGAACTATATGTTCGGGTAAAAATTTATTGTCATATACGGATTCAGCATCTCTTCTTACCCCTATATCGGACATCTAATCAACTACAAGTACAACTTCTCTTTTAACAAATTTTCCGGTTCTGGCCGGATTCCGGGCGAATCACTTGTCCGGGTAGAAAATTATTTTGACATCAGTGTTCAGCATGTCTTCCTAAATCGTACATCCAATCAACTTCAAACAAAACTTTTACTTTTAACAAAACTCTCCAGTTTTGGCCGTAATCCGGGCGAACTACTTGTCCGGCGAGAAAATGGTTTACATAATCGTGTTCAGCATGTCTTCTTACCTTTAATCGACTATCTCATTAGCTGTTTAAAAATATTTTGTTCGCCCCTTAATTTGAATCTCCTCCCCAATCCCTAAATGTAGGGCTACACAGCCCATCCACGAACCATACCTTTCCCTTGCCCAAAGGATCCTCTATTCCTCACACCAAGTTTCATCAAAATATCTCAATCCTTTCGAGAGTTATCGTGCTCACAGACGGACAGACTGACAGAAGGACAACTTTTGCGATGTCATAGGTATCCCTCCACTTACGTTTTGGGATCCCAAAAAAACGAATTTCTGCGGTATCCTCCAACCAAAACACGTGATAGCTGCAGCATTTTCGGCACTGCGGCTGTTATCTTAGTCGAAGGTTACAACTTCGGCGTGCAGCAGCTATCTCAACAACGAGTCTGTTCTGTTATGGTATGCTCCGGCATTCGCTGTGCTCCACATATAAAAATCTACCCTCCTATATAGGCTAATTAGGTAAAATTCACCAACAGCGGTACTCCCTTTTCGTCATTTCGCGCTACAAATGCGGTATGCGGTACAATAAAAATCGTATGCGGTATTTTCCTCAGAATCGCGGTATTACACTGCAAAATGCAGTAAAGCGGCAACACTGGGACCAAAGTCCGTCCATCACACTCACAGATGTTCCACAGGTGTCGGGACAGAACGTGTAAAGTTTGTCATTCTGTCTTTTGCGGATTTTTACTACACCCTTAGCTATCACTGGATCAGTTTATCATAAAAATATCATTTCTTGTCAGAGTTGTGCTTTAAGGTACACTGAGACAATCCTTTTTCTTATCCTACCATATTCCCTTCATTTCGTTAACTACAGCGTTTCCTATTAAGAACAGTCGTCCTTGCATTTTAAAATATCTCAAACTTCTCCGCGGACATCCAACATCGATAAACGAAAATGCTGAAGTTTAGCAGAGTAGGGGGAGATACGACAGTCTAGTTACCCATCACTTATTCACTCACACAGCCCGACACGCCCGACAAAAGCATAAAAATTAAATTTTGTCGGTGTTTGCGAAATCGCCAAGCCAATCCAATGACTGGACTGTCAAAAACCGCACTTGTGAACTTGGGAGAGCATCGGCGGAGCACAGTATCATAAACCCAGGAACCGACAGCATCGTAATTCCTTTGGCTATATTCTATCCTCGTTATTAGTAAAGGCGACAAATCCAAGGACACTGAATTAATAATCCTGCTAATGTGGCGAAGGGAAGATACCTTTGAGAGTGGGGGTCTAGCAACAGACCCAAGCACAGACTCACTGCCAAATCAGTGATTTTATCTCACAACCGAACTCCTCTTTTTCAATAATGAATGACTAATATGGCCTACAAGGACAGTCCCCAACCCCCAATTTTAACGAGATGACGTCACTGCTTTAATAACGGCCTTTCCCTTCTCATGGCTTTTATAAAGAAAAAACCTAAGCTTCAACTGACGTCAAATGCAAACAACGACAAGCTTCAGGTTGTTATTAGGGATTCTTTAACTACGGCTTTTCACTTATCAGTGCTTTTATAACGAGGTCCCATGTCCCATGTTCGGTATGCCTCATACAGAATTTCCGATAGGTGTATTTTCAAGAAAAAATCGAGAAAATAAAAACCTGTCGGATCCAGAAGTGAGAGGCCAATTAGCACCAAGCACGATGTTTTGGCATATCTAATCGAGAACTTCCAATAGGTTAATGTTCAGGTATTTTTGTTTCAAATCAAGAAACAAAGAAGGCTGTCGGGGCCAGTGGAAAAGGTGAATCAGTACCAAGACGGCGGTCAAAGAATAAAGCCTTCGGTTAGTTCGCCAGTTCTTCAAAACAATGGACGGACCAGTAGACGTTACGGACTTTTCGTTACAAGTAGCACAAATCAAACAAAGCAAAATCGAGTGGTACCAACAAATAATTGGGCTACCAAACAAATTAAATACAATGTTTAAACACAATTAAAGTTTAACCGAAAAGCCAACTTATTCTTGCATCATCTACTTAATACACTATATCATTTGGATTGTCTTAAGACATTTTTTTTTCGCTATATGCTCTAGTATGACGTTCAGAACATCGGTAGCAGTGTTCTAACGCCACCGCGGTTTTCCGCCACCGTATGTTTTCCGCCACCTTTTAATTCAGGTAGCGCAGTATAGCCTGTGCAGGTAGTTTCAGATTTAAATCCAGGAAATCTTACGTCCCCAAGAGGATTAGTTCCTCTAGAGGGTAGGGTCAAATCTTGTCAGACCTAATATTCTGATGGGGTGTCGAGCGCCAACCGGATTAAGTATCACAGCGATTAAGGGATTATCAGTCAGAGGCGTCACTAGCTACTATGTTTGGGGGGGGGGGGAACAAGGCATTCACCAACTGGCGAGTAATTTTTACCGACTGTTTTTGCAGAAAAAACGACTGTTTTTAATAAATAGTTTGTATAGTTTGTAAGTTTGTAAATAAATCGACTCGGTTATTTTTTACCGACTGGCCGAGAACATTTGGGCCCCAGTTACCAACTGGTCTAAACGTATTTATAAGAGCAACTGTAACTGCAGAACCCAAACTAAGTGACAAGAGAAATAATCATGGAAATAAATAGTTAAAACAAAGAGTGTGAAAGAAAATGACATTTATATTGTTGACGGTGTGTCGATTTCGGCTCAAGAGCAGGTAGAATGACAATATTTACTATGTTTGCTTCAAAGAAATCTGTAAGGCCAGGGCCGTTTTACGTGGGAACGGAGAGTTAATCGTTACCAAACCCCATGAAGGGCGCAACCAAGCCAGGACTACCATTCGAAAACGAATTCTCGAAGAAGTGTCCACTCCTGTTGCAAAAATCTTCCGCGAGGAATCACGGAAAATTATTGACAAAGGTAAGTGCCTGAAAGAGGTCCATAATTGTTTGGTCTAGTAAGAATTAATCTATAAAGGTCTCAAATTTAATGACTGGGCCCAAAGCTTCTCCAGTTTGGTCGTGTTCGTGACCTGCTGTTCCTCGCTAAACAGTTTCCGGGATCGCATATGTTATGGGTAGGACACATTGAACAAGACCAAAGGTTTCGGTGGGATCCCAAAAATTCAATATTTTACAATTGTGTCTTGTCTTCGCCACTTCGCCAGATCTAGTCTTCACCAGATTCCTTGAACGTTTTTACTATTAAATTTAGAAACAGAGGCCAAATAGCTAATCATCTGAAAAAAACATGTTCAGATATATCCCCTATAAGTCATATCTATTTTGACGAAACCGATCGAAACTTCCCGTCTTACTTCTGTCAATTTTCAGCTGGAACTACTTGTCCGGCGAAAAAGTAAAGCTAAAAAAAATGAACTCACTCCTTAACCCTACATCCAACATCTAATCAACTTAAAAAAAAAATTTCACTTATAACAAATTTTTGCGATTTCAGCCGGATTCCGGGCGAACTATATGTACGGGTAAAAAATGATTTTCATGTACGGATTCAGCATTCTCTTCTTACCCCTAAATCGGACAACTAATCAACTACAAATAAAAATTTTGCTTTTAACAAATTTTCTGGTTTTTGCCGGATTCCAGGCGAACTACTTGTCCAGGTAGAAAATAATTTTCACATAAGTGTTCATCCTATCTTCTTGCCCCTTAATAAAATAAAATAAAAATATTTTATTTACCCCATAACTTATCCCCCCTTACCCACCCCTAAATGTAGGGCCACAGAGCCCATGTCAGAAAAGTTGCAGCCCTCGCACACATCCCAATAGCAGAAGTAGGGGATGCATGGCTTGACATAATGGAACAAGCACCAGGATCATCCGTCCACTTTAACAATTATTTTGTCGAGCAGTGGCTAGAGAATGAGAATTTTCCTCCTGGAACTTCAGTCAGGTATCACATCGTACAACAAATAGGGTTGAAAGATGGCAAAACCGTCTAAACAGGTGTATAGCCGAATCGAACCCAAGTGTTTACAAACTGCTCATGTTTTTCCAAGAGGAAGAGAAAGCTGCTTACTCAACGCTTCTGAGTACTGAAACGGCCAAACCTGCTCCAAAACGTCGCAAAGTCTACAGAGAACTGGAGGAGAGGCTACTGAAAGTTAAAATTACGTATCAAGAAGGAAAGTCTTCAAGAGAAGCACTTCTGAGGGCGATTTCTCACCATTTGAAATTTGAATAGTTCGGGGGCCTTCAGTTGTTGAAGTCGAACAGTTTCTTTAGTTGGAAATAAATAAACAATTATTTGAAACGTCAAGCTCAGTCTTCGTATTAGCTAGGATTAACGTAGAGTTGGCGTTGGTGGCGATAAACCCTCGGAGTACATGATTCAGCTACCTACACTAATGAGTTGGCGGAAAACATGTGGTGGCGGTGAACCTACCGAAATATTTGACCCTTTCGTCTGACCCAACTAATCCTCTTGATGATGCAAGATTTCCTGGGTGGCGGAAAACATGAGGTGGCGCTGGAGCACGGTGGCGTTAGCACACCCACTTCAGAACATCTACGGCTAGTCCTACTATGACGCGGAAAACTGAATATAAACGCGGCTTTAGTGGCGAGTGATCAGCCCGGTGAAGGTGAACCCACTGCGTGAACACTTATTTTTCGTAAATTTTGTCAAGCATAGGTACAAGTATAGGTAAGTATAGGTACGTAAGCAAGTGCATAGAGCTACTACAAATCCGACAGGGAAAGAAAATCGGTTATTAGTGAGCGGAGCAACGAAGTAACGCATTTTCATTAGTCTTCAAGCATCTTTAAGTGATGGGTAACTAGATTGTCCAGATCGGTTAAACTTTAAACTGGAGTTCTCATTCGAATTCTGCAATTTCAAAACCGGTTAACTATTTTTTTAAACTTTCACTGAATTTTGTTTTTATTCTTTTGCCTTGGATTCAGATCTACTAAATAATTTTGACTCTTTTAAGTGTTTTTTTTTATATTTTCACCTTTCTAGTAGTGACTACTGGCCCGAAAAGAAACACTTCATCCGACATGCAGAATTTGAATTTCAAGAAAAGCGTGCATGTCAACAGCTATCGAGGAGAAGCTCAGGAAATTTTCAATTACAAACTGTAATGTTACTTCCGAAGAAAGCTCGCTAGTGCGTGCAGGGGCGTCACGTATGGGGGGGGGAGGGGGCGCGTTGTCAGCCAGTCGGTAAAAAAATATCAGGCGCCGCGATTTTTCGTAAAAACAGTAATCTTTTTCTTGGAAACAGTCGATTTTTATTCACAATAGTCCGTTTTTGGTAAAAAAAAATAGTCGATTTTTCTTTAAAAAGTAGTTTTGTTTTTAAATAAGTCGATTTTTCGTCAAAACAGTAATTTTCTGCAAAAACATTCGGTAAAAAAGACCAGCCATTTGGAAAATGCTTTGCCCCCCCCCCCCCCCCCCCAAAAAAAAACATTTTTGGCTAGTAACGCTTCCGAGTACATGTGGCCCCAAAAAGATTTATTTTTCCATATTCGTTTGACCCTATAGTTGCTAAATATTTCAAGCATACAAGCACATACAAAAAACAAGAGCTGGGAGCTCATATGGCACTTGCAAGGCTGGGTCAGAAGATGAAAGTACGAATTCGTCAATTATAGTGGGTTTGTTGTGATAATTTGTAAGCAAAACCTTTGATATAAGAACGATCATGGGTCGTTGGAAATCACAGGAATGTATCGTTTGGTAATGCATTTGGCTGTGCGCACTTTAAGGGCGCTAGACATTCATCTGTCATCAAAACTCCTCAAGCAAAAAGGATGATGAGCTCATCGGTAGCATGAAAATGTAAATTTTACTCAAAAGTATTGTTTGTACTTTAAGGAATCCAGTTGTAAGCAAAACCCTTGAGGCAAAAATGATCATGGGCTCATAGGGATCACGAAAATGTATATTTTTCTTAAAAGCTTTTTTTGTACTTTGCGGTTGGGATTAGCTCATTAAGGGATAGTCTGGTCTGGGAACTGACAATTTCTAAGCCGATGTTGTCAAGTGTCTCAAGTTTCATCGTTCTAGCACATCTAGAAGTACCTTAATTCGCGATCACCGGAATTCCGGACCCCCCCTCCAACTCCCCCACAGTGCCCGAACCAGGTCCGGTTCCATCCCAATTGCTAAACTCTAAGCGTGTCCTATTCTCCCCTCGACCCCCCCCCCAAGCAACATTCATCGGATTACATCCGGACTTTAAATAGGACATTTGAGACACGAGGTCTTTCCAAAAATCAAGTTTCATTAAGATCCGATCACCTGTTCAAAAGTCAAGAGTCAAGATCCATGATTCTCCCTCCCTCCGGTCCACCCCACGATAGTCGGATCAGGGAACTGACCATTTCTAGGTCTTTAATGTTCCAAGTTTCATCGCCCTAGTACCTTAACTTGCGATCACCGGAATTCCGCCCCCCTCCCCACACAGTGCCCGAATCCGGTCAGTTTCTGTCACTGATGTACATAGGGCTTTTGCTTGTTCTCCCCACCAAATTTCTTTCCGATCGCTCCACTCCAAACGTGTCACAATGTTTCCGGTTCCACCCTCCGACCCCCCCCCCCCCCCCACATTCATCGGATCCGGTCCGGACTTGAAACAGGACATCCGAGACATGTAGTCTTTCTAAATATCAAGTTTCATTATGATCCGATCACCCGTTCGGAAGTTATACATACCTCAAGATTCGGGTTATTCTGGTCCGGTCCCTGATTTGCCTGCCAAGTTTCATTGTCCTAGCCCACCTGGAAGTAACTTAACTCCGGATCACCGGAATTCCGGAACCCCCCTCCAAATCCACCCACAGTGGACGAATCCGGTCTAGTTCTGTCAATGATGTACCTAGGGCTTGTGCTTGTTCTTCCCACGAAGTTCCATCCCGATCGCTCCACCCTAAGCGTGACACAAGATTTCCGGTTCCCCCCTCCGACTCCCCTCCCCACATTCATCAGATTTGAAATGGGACCTCTCAGACATGACATTTTTCCAGATATCAAGTTTCATTAAGATCCGATCACCTGATCGAAAGTTGAACCTAAATTCCGGATTCCACCGTCTCCCCCTCCCCCCACGATGGTCGCAGCTGGCAAATGACTATTTCCAAGTTAGTTTGGTCGGGTCCTGAAATGCCTTCAAAGTTTCATCGTCCTAGCACATCTGGAAGTATCCTAACTCGAGAACATTGGCCTGACAGACGGACCGACAGACCGGAAAGTGATCGGTATATGGCACCTGAGCGGAGCTGCAAGCACCAGCATATAAGAAAGAAAAAGTTCTTTGATGAAAATCGAGTATGTATTTATTTATTACCACATGTGGCATTAGCTTTTGATTATTACAGATTCTTAATAGCGGAGCAACTAAGTTAAGCATGTCATCGTGTATTCAAGCCTGTTTGAGTGAATAGGTGATGGGTAACAAGACTGTCGTATCTCCCCCTACTCTACTAAACTTTAACATTTCCGGTTATCTATGTTGGATGCCCACGGAGGACTTTGAGATATTTTAAATGCAGGGATGACTGTTCTTAATAGGAAAGGTTGTAGTTTACTAGACGAAGGGGAGATGGTAGGATAAAAAAGAGGATTGCGTCTCAGTGGACCTTAAAGCACAACTCTTACAAAAATGGTATTTTTATGATAAAACTGTCCGGAAATATCGGTTTTCGAAAGCTTTTACTCGAGCCGGACTTCAGCCGGAGCTTGTCAACTCCTTTCAGACTTCCCCCTTCCGAACCTGAGGTTCGACGCAAAATATTTTAAAACTGTGTACCCCGTGGTTGAAAGTAATTGACGCAACAAATTTGCCAGGCAAAGCATTATCTGACACACATGAGGGACCTGTTACTTACCATATCCGCCAAAATGAAACACTCTTGCGACAGAGTTGTCGGGCAGTTCGGCAAGGTTTGCGGCACATGACTGGCAAAGTCGGCCGGCCCAAAAAACGCTAAAAAGTCGACGAGACATTGGCGAAGGGCGGGAATTTCTGATTCTATAAGGGGGTCACTGGCAATGTAAAAGCAGAACAAATCCGTGGGGTCCTTTACGGCTGCGAAACTTACCTTAGCTTACATCTTTTTTTACCACCAGCTTACCTCTGGGCATGATGCCAGCCACCGCACCAGTTTATCACAGTATCATACTTTTTACTTGTCAGGAGCTTAGCAGCAGAAATCGTGCCTCCAGCAATAGTCTTGACAAACTTTTGCAGATCCCTGATTTTTGGACAGTCAAAGCCTAGAAAAAACGACGATATTTAGGACATGTTCCATCCTACTAACCGTAGTTACTACACATGATGTCACGGATCCTATCTTCTTGGCGTCAAGGCTAGAACGCAATTTTATATTCTCCACAAAATACCGTGCCGCGGGTTGATCGGACCAGCCTTTGCCCTCTTTGCAAGTTGCAGAGGAGGAGGAATGTAACCATTTCCTCTCAGAGTGCCAAGCGCTTTCGCATTTGCGGGTAAAATTTGTTCGAGATGGGTCAGTACCGCTTCTCAGTATCTTGAAATCTACGAACCCCAACTTCATCGTAGAAGTATGCAAATATGTAACTAAAACGTTTAGACTTGGGACGGAAAGTTTAGCGTAGTTTATGTACTAGTTCTAATAACAGGTGTAACCAGTGTCACAATTTATTTGTGTGGTGGTACGTGTACTTAATCTTGTACGGCCTTTTGGCTTAATAAACAAAAGTTATTAGTATTATAACGTCACAGAGACAGTAGTTACCATGCTAGCTACGCTACCGAGCGTGGTAAGCAAATAGTTACTATTTAGCTACTATTTCGAGAAGTTTGGGACAGTCTCGTAGTAAATTTTCACCAGGTTGGAATGGAACAGTAACTATTTGTTACTGTTGCTAGAAGGGTAGAACACGCTCTTAGGAGGTGAGGTTAAAGAAGTTCCGGCCATACCTGCTCATCTAACGAAGATTATGAATTAGCAGTCGGACAGCAGTGGCAGGTAATTGGCTGCAGACTATTCTAAGGCGTTTTTCCGCGATCCCACAAAGTGTTTGTGGCTCGCTTTTGGCTCGAAAATAGTGTTTGTGTAAATAATAAATTTCGCTACTTTATCAAGTAGATAGTTTTATTTACTGAGATTTTGTCCCGACTTTATTTTCAGCTATTTTTAATTACCGCCAAAAACAGACAAAAAAGCATTTCCGCGAGCTTCAACTTGTGGGTTGAGTGTGCGGCACACAATTCTGTTCCGCATCCCGCGACAAATGCTCAGAAATTTGTAGCAAAAGAGATCGCTACTTTATCAAGTGATAGACACACACTAAGGATCCTTCTTAGTTACATAACGGTACGACAATAAGCATAAAGTTCTATTTACTGAGATTTGTCTGGATTTAATTTTTATTTTGGGATCTGAACCGCCAAAAAACAGACAAAACTGCCTTTCCGCGAGGTTCAACTTGTGGGTTGAGTGTGCTGCACAGAATTCTGTTTACGCATTCTGTGACAAACAATCAGAAATTTCTAGCAAAAAACATTTCGCGACTTTATGACGCTACTATATATACAAACTGAGGATACTTCTAGTAAAGAAGGGTAAGGGAATAAGCCTAAAGTTTTATTAATTGAGATTTTGTCTGTATTTTATTTTCTGAGATTTGAAAGTAACGCATAAAAGCCAGACAAAATCACATTGCCGCGAGGTTCGCAAGTTATGGGTTGAGTGTGCGGCACACAATTCTGTTTCGCATTCCACGACATACACTGAGAAATGTGTGGCAAAAAATTTCGCTACTTTATCAAGTACTTAGACACAAACTGAGGATCCTTCTAGTACAGAACGGTATAACAATAAGCCTAAAGTTCTAATTACTGAGATTCACTGAGGATCCTTCTTAGTTACATAACGGTACGACAATAAGCGTAAAGTTCTAGATTTTGTCCGGGTTTAATTTTTATTTTGAGATCTGGACCGTCAAAAAACAAGACCAAAAGTTTCGATGGAATCCCAAAAATCTATTATTAGATCCAGACAATTGGGTCTAAAGTTCTAGATTTTGTCCGAGTTTAATTTTTATTTTGAGATCTGGACCGTCAAAAAACAAGACCAAAGGTTTCGATGGAATCCCAAAAATCTATTATTAGATCCAGACAATTGGGTCTTGTACTCGCCAGATCCAGTCTGCACCAGGCTAATCATCTAAGGAAACTAAGTTCAGATATACCTCTATAAGCCATATCTATTTTGACGATACTGACCAAAACTTTTACCAAATTTCCCGTTTCGGCCGAATGCCGAGCGAACTACTTGTCAAGCAAAAAAAGAAAATTCAGAAACGAATTCAGCATATCTCCTTATCACTATAAAGAACATCTAATCAACTTCAAATAAGACTTTAACTTATAAAAATCCGGTTTCAACCGGATTCCGGACGAATTATATGTCCGGGTGAAAAATGATTGTCTTATACAGACTCGGCGTCTCTTGTTACCCCTAAATCTGTATCTATCAACTTAAAATAAAACTTTTGCTTTTAACAAATTTTCCGGTTCTTCTAGTTGTCGGGTAGAAAATGCTTTTCACATACATGTTCAGCATGTCTTCTTACCCCTAAACAGAGCATCTAATCAACTTCAAATAAAACTTTTACTTTTAATCAATTTTCCGTTTTTTGCCGGATTCCGGACGAACTGGTTGTCCGGCGAGGAAATGGTTTTCATCGTCGTGTTCAGCATATCTTCTTACCCCATAATCGACTATCACATTAGCTGTCTAAAAATATTTTGTTTGCCCTTTAATTTGAATATTGATTATCTGGGGCAGATGCTTGTTCTTCCCCAGCAAGTTACAATCCGATCCCTCCATTCTAACCGTTTCTCGAGATTTCCGCCCCCCCCCCCCAACTCCCCCATAGCTACCGAATCCGGTCCGGACTTCAAATGGAACATCAAAGATATGTCCTTGATTCACTCATCAAGTTTCATTCCAATCCGATCACCCGTTCGAAAGTTACACACTACTCAATTTTCCAGATTCCCCCGCCCTCCACTGTCGCCCCCCCCCCCCTCTCCAGATGGTCCGATCGAGAAACTCATTGTTTTCAAGTTAGTTTGGTCGGGTCCCTGATATGCCTCCCAAGTTTCATCGCGAAAATCCCCAAAACTGACATTACCGGAATTCCGGGAATCTCCCCTCCACAGCCCAGGATTCGACTATCCATGGGGATGGGAGGAGAGGATCTGAACCGTGTGACAATTTCAAATTCTAAATGAACAAACCTTAACTGTTTGAAGGAGCAGATGACTCGCATCTGCTTAACAGATATCCGGGTCGGATCCTACGACTGTGGCGGGAACTCGGTCGTTACTACTGTAGGGGAACTGGGGTATTTGTATCCTGAAATTTACTGTTCTCTTTATCAAGGAAAGCATGAGATACAGATAAGCAAGTGGTATTAAATTTAAACTATGAAGTTGCACCACTGAAATTGTTTACTAACTATTAAGAAACAAAAAAGATTTCAAACATTATGAGAATTTATATGTCCTTATAACTTATTAGGCTTTTTCTATTTCTATAGTTTCCAGGCAATAGATTTAGACTTTTAGTTACGTTTTTTCTTTTTTCGTTTCTCATTTATCAATTCATACCATTCCACTGTTCACAGACATAAATGGAACCCATAAATAACCATCTCTAAAAAGATGAGTGAATGTAGGCCATGTAGCCCAAGTAGGCCAAAAGTAGGCCATCAATAAAAGAATACATCTGGAAGTAAAACAATAGCTGGATAAAACTGTCATCTAAAGCCCACGCTGAATCAACACAAAACATACCCAAGCCATATTCAGCAGAATCATCAGGGAGATCATCATCAGACTCGATATCACTATCTTCATTTGCTACTGTCGAATCATCAGCTGACTTCAAATGAGAAACATATGATTCTGAGTGAAACATTCGTAACTCGTCTTCAGTGGCTGGTTTTGGATCGACACATGTGGTGTCTTCCAGAAGACCGTATGCTTCGACTAAGCTGTGTACCATGGATGCCTGAAAATGTACAAGTTTACAATGGATTTGTACGGTGAGACACTAGTTTGAGCAAATTCAAACTTACACAATGACATTCAGAATGTCTATGGCCGTCCTAACAATGCAAATTCTACTATGATGCGGAAAATTTGAGTCTCAACACAAATGTTACTTTTCAATGGCCAGCGATCAGCTCACTGAAGGTAGCTCACTACGTGAACACTTACTATCATGCGGAAAATTTGAGTCTCAACACAAATGTTACTTTTCAATGGCCAGCGATCAGCTCACTGAAGGTAGCTCACTACGTGAACACTTATGTTCAAAAAGCGTTTCCGTAAAGCATACAACATATCTGACAGTGCAAAACGGATAGGTCAGTCGAATTTTATTATAGCTATATTTCGGCCTTCTCGGCAAGGGTCCTCTTCAGGCTCAAGCTGCTCAAACTGGAAAATGAACTTGTGAAAAAACGAACTAGATTCTAGCTTAGCCTTCAGTATCTGATTTGGTGAATTCATTTGTGAGAGTTGCTTGGAGTTAAAATTGGTGCTGTGATTTCATTTTGGACATGGCTGCTGTTTTTGCTGCTCGACTGGGTCCTTAGTAGGTGAGATTTTTCCGCATCTGGTTTGACTTTGGCTTTGTTGTAGAGGAGGGCTTGGGGTCTGAATTTACTTTCACTGATGATGCCATTCCATGTGTCTGGTAACGAGTACTCTCCTGTGTTTCCTTTTATACCTGAACGTTTACGGTAACGGGTACGTCAGCTACGATTCTTCATCAGATTATTCTTAAATAGCTGAGCAACGAAGTAACTCATTTTTATCGGGTCTCGGGAGTGAAAGGTAACTAGATTGTCCCGTCTCAGCCTTTTCAGTTAAACTTTACCTAAGACAACTAGGCTAACTGTAGTTGCATTTTTTATCTCAATTCTCGTTGCCATTTCCTCTTTATTCTCCTGTGTTTGCATTTTAGGACTACTGAGATGAAGCCAATTCTCTAATATTTTCATTTTTGTCAGAATTGAGAACAGGAAAAGCTTCATGATTCTGCAGAATCGAGATGGTGCTTCGATAGTCAATTTTCGATTCTCATACTCCATTCTCTTTCCTGACCGGCTGTAAAAGGGTAGATTTTCAACCCATATAGCCACATATTAACGGGTGACAACAGTAGAGGTATGCTTATTTGAAGGTCTGTTGACTTCGAACTTTGCCATTTTCATGCACTTGCTGTGACCAAAGCTAACTACCAGTTACCCAAAGTAGGTAACTAAGGGCCTTTGAAAACACCTAAATAGGTATTTTGGATCTTCATTCTACCATTTAGCCCGAAAATGCACTGTTCATATTTAAGTAACAGTCCAAATTAGCCTACCTCTGCCACAAATTAATATTTTTGTCAAAAGTGAGAATAGCAATGTTGCCAAGTGTGACACTAGGGGAGAGGGGGGCCATACCGAACGATTTTTGCTTTTTCTGCTGCTGGAAGCTTATTTTTTAACCAATATACTCGTTTTTTACGGTCAAGGGTGAGCAGACACTGGGCATTCTAATTTATAAAATTTTAGGAGTCAAGGTAAACCCTTAACAGCCCTAAAACCAGTAGACTCTCAGTCATTCGGGATAGCCCCCACCACAGGGCGAAAGCGGATGGGGTAGGTGCCAATCCGGATGGGTTAAAAATTTCAGCTATTTATTTGAAAAGCAACGTAAAAAACACAAAATGACCAGATCTTCAACTATATAAGCATAAATGGGCACCCTCATCACCTAACATTATAGGCAGAAAGGTCATATCCAAATACTAGGCCTCTCACTGACCTTTCCTCCTGTGAACTGAGGGACTGGTAGTTTATGCTCAATATCAGTTAGATATATCTCTGCTTTATCAACTTGCTCTGGGAAAACAAATTTCTCACCACTTCTGCACTTCTGCACTGTAGCAAAATTCACTGTAGCTTGGTTTAAAAGATACACAAAACTAATATGAAGCTTAAGTAGTGACATATAAACCTCAGAATCTGCAAAGTTGAAGGTCGTAGTTATCTCTGGTCAACAAGGGGCTAAACCGAATGCTCAAAAATTCGTTCGGAATAGCCCCTAAATTTTCGTTCGGAATCGCCCCAGACAGACAAACAAAAATTAAATGGCCGCTGTGGTCAAACCCGTCGGCCGATCAAAAGGAAAATCACACAGGATAGAGAACGAATAATAGTCTAAACGCCTGCAAAAATACGGAATTCTAGCTATCACAATTATTGAATTATCTTTCATCAACCTGCTACGTCCAGATTTCCAGCGAGAGCAAAAAAACTTCAAGGGCTCCCAACACTTGTACAGTTCGTCCAACTGATTTGAAACTTCTGCCAAATGGGTGCTAGTTAGAGGCCATCTAGCGTTAATTTTTAGAGTGAAAAAGATGCATGCTAGGTGGTGAAAAATGGAAGGTTTGGTTTCTCCCCCGTGCGGTATGGCCCCGTCTCCCCTATTGGTGCTTTTAGGTCAGAAAAGCACTTTTTCATTTACTTTACTAAAGTTATGGATTACCGCCCCCAAAACACTGCCAAAACATGTACTTTACTTTGATTTAGTACACAAAAACAGTTTGAAGCCTGAAATAAAGCTCATTTCGGATTAGAGTTTGTTACAAAGCTCTTGTAACAGTCAGGAAATGGTTTGAAAAATGCTGTTACAAATTCAGTTATCACCAATTATTCTCATTTTACACACTGTGCAGCGGAATGCACCAAAAAAATTTGAGGTGTCACAAAGCACCTTTTTGTCAGCGCTTGTGACACCTTTATGAGTCGAGCTCTTGGATGCTGGAGAACAGAGAAGCATGACAAGCAAAAACAGCTATTTGTATGAGAATCCTAAGTTGGTAAGCAAGAACTGAGAATTCAGATAAAAACTGCAACTTGTGTTCTATAGATTTGCTCACCACAGACAGATAACTTACGAGATATGTCTTTCTAGCCGACTTACTCTTTTCAGCACACTGGATATCTTATCGCATGCCTTTACCAAGTCTGATGAATAGATGTAAGCTAAATTCTTTTCCATTGTTAATTTAGTTGAAGACAAATCACACATTCTAATTTTGAACCTAAGCACTTTGCCACGAACGAGACGCTTTAGCCGCACGCTACGTGCTACGTAGCTGGACTAGCCACTGGACTTTGGGGAATTTGAGGATTTGAGGCTGTTAGCTTGTGGCTTGTTGTTTACAAAAGGTGAAATAATTTTCAAGTAATTGCTTGTGATTCGCTGGTGATTTGTAAGGCCAGACGAGTCTCCTCTCATAACTGAAGTTTAAGATTTTTTTAATTTATCTGTAAAAGTGAAATTAAGCTACTAAATTGTTTGGCAAGAGATATCTGTCTCTGATTATTAAAATTGTAATAAAACTTAAACTTCCCTTTTAGCTGAAAACTTTATGTCCCTACAATACCATGTGGTAATCCCTGCAAGAATAAGTCAATAGCAAGAATTCATCAAAATATTCAGACTGGTGATGTTAAAGCTATATTTAGTAGCATTTTCCGTCTTATTTACGACCTGAAACTAGAAGATTCAGTGTAATTTATTTTTGACCCCAGAAAAAGATAAGGCTCAAGTGGAACCCCAAGTCATCCAACGAGCCATATTTAAAGAAGAAGAAGAAGAATAAGTGCAGATACCATGGTATATGATACCACGGTCTAAAGTCATTTTTGCAGTTATCGTGGTATCTGATACCACCGTCAAAAGACGTTTTTGCAGTTATCGTGGTATCTGGCCACTTATTGTGGTTTCAGATATTCAGATACTACAGTCCGAACGTGGTAACTGGTCATGGCATCTGAAAAGTCATCTCACTTTCATCAAATTTTTTCAAATTTGTGAGAAAGAAGTTTAGCACTTAGTGATGTAACTGGATATATGTTTTTTGGGGGGATGACTTCGAAAATTGCAATTTTGGCAATAGTCATTTTTGCAGAGCACCGTGTATCAGATACCACAATAACTGCAAAAACGACTAACTGCAGATCCAGTTACTGTGGTAACAGATACCATGGTATCAGCAAAAACGCAACTATTGACATATTTCATCTCCGTTTTTGCACCATGATTCCTGCCACCTTGTCATTGCTAATATAGTAGAGGTAGGGTAGCCACAAAAAGCGCCATCTGCAGTAGAGCAAATCAGATGATTTTCCGTAAGGAAAAGAAGAATTGCTTTGAATTTATCATATTTGTTTTTCAGTTTTTTCTGTCTAAAGCAGCTTCTAAAAATATTTAAAATACACCCCTGGGTTCAGGATTAAATTATCTATTTAACAAGGCCAGCAGTAAAATGTCCTAACTAGCTTATATTATCATTAATATTACATGTAAATTCAGGTATAAAAAAGTAACTGAACTTGCCTAAAAAAATTTGTTGGTACCAAAGACTAAATATCTGTGGCCGACTACACCAGGAAATTGACGGTCCTTAGCAGTTGAGCATCATATTAACACTTTCTCTTATAATCCATGTGCAGCTATGTCTAATGCAAAAAATTAACACCAAGTTTCAATAAAAATTATATGACAAAATGGGGGGCGCTTCTGCCGAGGTTGCTGTGTGATGTCATGATTCTCAAGAATTTTTTGGGCGCCAAATTATGAGATTTCCGCAGTTTTTTTAACACATGCTGGCATGCTCCCATAGTGATTAGTGTTTAATCAAGAATTGAGATACTTAGCATCAAGTTAGAGAGGTAATATTAAACTCAAACCAAAGCTAAAGTTCAGGAGAATCATATTCCCATGACCATCAGAATTTGAAAGTTATTTATTTAGGAGCTACCCTAGTAGAGGTATGTTTATGCTGACGAAAATTCTCTAAATTTTAGACCACCATGGTTTTTTTTGGCCTCTATCACACTGAGATAGAAACAATAAATCAAGAATTTAGGCCTAATATCAGCCAAGAGCCAACTGTTTCAGCTTTTTATGGCACTTGCAGCCTCTGGCTCAAGTGCCATATACCGATCACAATTCCGTCTGTCGGTCTGTCGGTCGGTCCGAGTTTTTTTGTCCCACATATCCGAGTTAGGGTACTTCCAGATGTGCTAGGACAATGAAACTTGGCAGGCATATCAGGGACCCGACCAAACTAACCTGGAAATAATCAGTTTCCCGATCCGACCATATGGGGGGGAGTGCGGGGCGCTGGAAACTTGCAAATTTAGGGCATTTTGTCACTTTTTTTCTGAGTTAGGGTACTTCTAGATGAGCTAGGACAATGAAACTTGGCAGGAATATCAGGGACCCGACCAAACGAACCTGGAAATAATCAGTTTCCCGATCCGACCATATGCGGGGGAGTGGGGGTGCTCGAAACTTGAAAATTTAGGGCATTTTGTCACACTTTTTCGAGTTAGGGTACTTCCAGATGAGCTAGGACAATGAAACTTGGCAGGAATATCAGGGACCTGACCAAAGTAACCTGGAAATAATAAGTTTCCCGATCCGACCATATGCGGGGGAGTTGGGGTGCTGGAAACTTGAAAATTTAGGGCATTTTGTCACACTTTTTCGAGTGAGGGTACTTCCAGATGAGCTAGGACAATGAAACTTGGCAGGAATATCACGGACCCGACCAAACTAACCTGGAAATAATCAGTTTCCCGATCCGACCATACGGGGGGAGTGCGGGGCGCTGGAAACTTGAAAATTTAGGGCATTTTGTCACACTTTTTCGAGTTAGGGTACTTCCAGTTGTGCTAGGACCATGAAACTTGGCAGGCATATCAGAGACCCGACCAAACAAAATTAGGAATAATCAGTTTTCTGATCCGACCATTTTGGGGGGGTGGTGGAGGGCAGGGGAATCCGGGAAACTGAGAAGTGTGTAACTTTCGAACGGATGATCGGATTGTAATGAAACTTCATAACTGAAGAGAATATATATCTGTAATGTCCCGTTTAAAGTCTTGACCGGATTCGGTAGCCAGGGGGGAGTTGGGGGAGGGGAGACCGGAAATTTCAGGAAACGGTTAGAATGGAGGGATCGGAGTGAAACTTGCTGGGAAGAACAAGCATCTGCTCTAGATAAGTCCTTTAGACCATTGTACTGGATCCGGACACTTATGGGGGGGGGGGGGCGGAATTCCGGTGATGGTGGTTTTTTGGATTTTCACGATGAAACTTGGCAGGCATATCAGGGACCCAATCAAACTGACTTCAAAATAAAAATATTGTTGATCAGATAATGGTGGGGGAGTGGAGGGAGGGGAATCCGCAGGGGAATCCGGGAAATTGAGAAGTGTGTAACTTTCGAACGGATGATCGGATTGTAATGAAACTTCATAACTGAACAGAATATATATCTGTAATGTCCCGTTTAAAGTCTTGACCGGATTCGGTAGCCAGGGGGGAGTTGGGGGGGGGGAGACCGGAAATTTCAAGAAACGGTTAGAATGGAGGGATCGGAGTGAAACTTGCTGGGAAGAACAAGCATCTGCTCTAGATAAGTCCTTTAGGCCATTGTACTTGATCCGGACACTTATGGGGGGGGGGGTCCCGGAATTCCGGTGATGGTGGTTTTGGGGACTTTCACGATGAAACTTGGCAGGCATATCAGGGACCCAATCAAACTGACTTCAAAATAAAAATTTTGTCGATCAGATAATGGTGGGGGGAGTGGAGGGAGGGGAATCCGAAATTTTCAGTCATGCGTAATTTTAGAATGGTTGATCGGATTCGAGTGAAATTTAAGAATTCAACAGAGGACATTTCTCCGATGATTTTTTTCATATCCGGACCGGATCCGGCAACTATTGGGGGGGGGGGGGAAATACGTGCCCCGTCTAGAATGGAGGGATCGGGATGGAACTTTGTGGGAAGAACAAACAGATGCTCTAGGTAAGTCATTTGCTGAATCGGATTGGCTACGTGCACCGCGGGGGAGCTGGGTGGGGTGGGGGGGGGGGTGGACCGGAAATCTCGAGAAACGGTTAGAATGATGGTATCGGAGTGAAACTTGCTGGGAAGAACAAACATCTGGTCCATATAAATCTTTTACATAATTTGACTGGATCCGGACACTTGAGGGGGGGGGGGGGAAGGAGGGGTATCCCGGAATTCCGTTTTTGGGGGATTTTCACGACGAAACTTGGAAGGCATATCAGGGACCCGGTCAAACTGACTTGGAATAAAAAAAAATCCTCGATATGATAATCTTGGGGGGGGGGGGAGTTGAGGGAGGGGAATCCGGAATATTGAGTCATGCGTAACTTTGGAACGGGTGATCGGATTCGAGTGAAATTTAATAATTAAACAGAGGACATTTTTCTCTTGTGACATTTTTCCTTTCCGGACCGAATCCGGCAATTATCGGGGGGAAGGCGGAAAATACTTGACCCGCTTAGACTGGTGTGATCTGGATCGAACTTCGTGGGAATGACAAACAGATGCTCTGGATTAATCATTTACAGAACAGGATTGGCTCCGGTTATTGTGGGTGGAGTTGGAGGAGGGGGAGGGGGGTCTGGGATTCCGGTGATCGCGCGTTAAGGTACTTCCAGATGTGCTAGGACGATGAAACTTCGCTGGAATATTGGAGACTCAACAACATTTGCTTAGAAATTGCTACTTCCCAAATCCGATTATTCCTTAAAGTACCAATCTTGACCGCAAAGTAAAAAAAATACTTTTAAGCAATATATGCATTTTCGTGATGCCCATCAGCCCATTAGCAGTTTTGCCTCAAGGGTTTTGCTTACAAATGAAGTTCCAGCTCCCTTATAGCGCGCATCTCAACCGCAAAGTCGAAACTTACTCTTGATCAATCAAATCATCTTGACACATGCAAGTGCCATATGAGCTTACAGCTCTTGTTTTCTAAATAAAGAATGAAATTATATTCAACCAATTATAACTGATATTTAATTTTTTTAATTTTTCTTCTGTTGAAATACAGGATGGTTACCGTACTAAAGTAATGAAAAACGATACGATTCTCTGGATACCCTAATCTGGTGAGAAACAGGTGGCAAATCGACCGAGAAAGAAAATCAAAGATACAGTAGAGGTATGTTTATGCGAACAGTTACTTTAATGTGAACAGCACAGTTTTGGGCTAAATGGTTGAATGAAGATCCAAAATACTTATTCAGGTGTTTTCAGATGCCCTTAATTACCTACTTTGGCTAACTGGTAGTTAGCTTTAAACACAGCAAGCATATGAAAATGGCAAGTCCAGTGTCAACAAACGTTCACATAAGCTTATCTCTACTGTAAATTAGTAGGCTACTATAGAATATCTGGTACACCAGATCAGTGTTATGCTGTGTTATTAAGCTTATTCTGAGTACATTTGTCATTAATCCAAAATTGCACTTGCTATTGACAAGCAGGCAGCAAGGCTGCATTGGGTGGTGACTTTGCTTTGCTGTTGCTTATTGTTTAGAAGTTTACACTGAATTCCTGTAGCCGCTCTCTAGGCTGTGTTTGGTCTAGGCTACTCCTGCTCTTGAAAGCAGCTGTACAGGATATGACAAACTGTAAGCTGAATTTTAGCCTACTAAAAGCCCTTAATGGCTTGAAGAGTACAGTAGAGGTATGCTTATGTGAACATTTGTCGACATAGGACTTTGTCATTTTCATGCACTTGCTGTGTCTAAAGCTAACTACCAGTTACCAAAGTAGGTGATTAAGGGCATCTGAAAACACCTGAATAGGTATTTTGATCTTCATTCTACCATTTAGCCCAAAACTGCACTGTTCACATTAAAGTAAGTAAGTAATTTATTTATGACCCGCCATTTTGAAAAGGCGGAGTAAATGACGAAAATAAAGAAAAGAAAATAAACAAAACACATATATCCACACAGAAAAAGACACTTAATTTTTAATCTTCTGTCAGGAAGCAGTGGACGACATCGTGTGCTGGTTGGGCCTTGTTGTCCATGAGTTTTGAAAGTGATGACGAAACATCCAAAAGGGTAACACTTGCGTCTTGAATTTTGAATTTCTCCGTCAATGTATGGCTATGACATAATTTCGACAAGTGGAGCAGGTGCTTTGCATATTTAAAATAACATGATCTCATCTTTTTAATCTCCTTCTTTCGCAGAACATGATGACGCCACAACGAAATAGTATAGAAGGAGCGCAGAAGGTGCTGTACAAATTTCCCAAAGCTTTACGATTATAGCGCCCCCGTAAAGTAACTGTTCACATAAACATACCTCTACTGTATCTTTGATTTTCTTTCTCGGTTGATTTGCCATCTGTTTCTCGCCAGAATAAGATATCCAGAGAATTGTACCGTTTTTCATTACTTTAGTAATCATCTTGTATTTCAGCAGGAGAAATAAATAGCAGAAGTTGGTTGAATCTGGTTTCATTCTTAATTTAGAAAGAAAGCTGAAACAGTTGGCTCATGGCTGATATTAGGCCTAAATTCTTAATTTATTTTTTCTATCTCAGTGTGATAGAGGCCAAAAACAAAACCGTGGTGGTCTAAAATTTAGAGAAGTTTTACAAGGAACATACCAAACTGTAGGCTACCAGAGTGAGAAATACCACCAAACTGTATTCAGTTAAAATGTTACTGTTCCTGATATTGTTATACTCCCATTGATCTCTTGTTGTTTGCCAATTGAAACAAGACCAAAGGTTTTGATAAGATCCCAAAAATTTAATATCTGATCCAGAAAAATGGGTCTTGTAGATTGTAGATGTCCGGTCTTCGCCAGACTCCTTGAACACTTTTACTATTAAAGCCGCGTTCGATTCATCAACAGTTATCTATTATTGTCGACGACCAGCCCTAGATGCCGTTTTATTCAACTACGGCGTAGCGCTTTTGTTGTTTTATTTAAAACTGTAGTCGTAGCTCTACGAATCCGTCGGATAATATCCGAAATTCCTGACGGAAGTTTTTTTTTTCGTTCTATGATTTCCGTCGAAGTTCTAGCGATGATGAAAATCGTTTGTCTGTTGTCGTTCGATTCACTCTACGAAAATCTAAATTTGCGTTGAGAATGACGTCATTATTCGCGAGTAAAAGGACTATAGACAATTTTGGGATAATATAGTCGGATAACCGTAGATGAATCGAACGCGGCTTAAGATTTAGAAACAGAAGAAGGCCAATGGCTAATCTGAGAAAACCAAGTTCAGATATTGATTCAGCATGTGTATATTTACCCCTAGGCTATACGTCATATCTACTTTGACGAAATTGATCAAATCTTCCTGCCTTACTTCTGCCAAATTCCGGTTTCGACTGGATTCTTGGCAAACCACTTGTCTTGCAAAAACTAAAGCTCAAAAACGCATTCAGTGTAACTCCTTACCCCTATATCGAACATCTAGGTATTCAACTTCAGATAAAACTTTAACTTTTAACAAAACCCCGAAATCGGACATCTAATCAACTTCCGGTACAACTTTTACTTCTGACAAATTTTCCGGTTTCGGCCAGATGCCGCGCGAACTACGTGTCCGACGAGAAAATGATTTTCATAGAAATTTATCTTCTTACCCCTAAATCGAACATCTAATCAACTTCAATAAAACTTTGACTTTTAAGAAACTTCCCGTTTTTGCCTGATTCTGGGCGAACTACTTGTCCGGCGAGAAAATGGTTTCCATATTCGTGTTCAGCATTTCTTATTACCCCTAAATCGACTATCTCATTATCTGTTAAAAAAAAGTTTGTTCGCCCCCTTTTTTTTAACCCCACCCCTAAATGTTGAGCTACAGAGCCCATCTACGAACTCGACCACTCCAATTGACCTAAAGAGTCCTCACACCAAGTTTCATCAGAATATATCATTCCCTTCGAGAGTTATTGTGCTGACAGACGGGCAACTTTTACGAAGTCATAGGTATCTTACGTTTTGGGATCCCAGTAAGTAGGATACACTATGTTTGCAGAATCATTTACATTCATTTCCTCAGTTCAAGCAGATGCAGTGTAAGGAGATCATGCAATGGGATCATTATGCCTGAGTTTCAACCATGTCGGTTTCACAATAACAGTAAAATATATTGCACGCATTTCCCGTGTTTGCAAAACATGCCAATTGATGTTCCCCGGACTATCCAGCATTTAAAGACACCTCAAGTTTTTAACGTCAGCTCAAGAATAATAGAACAGGTCATTCATTCATTCATTTATTCATACTACACAAACTACGTAACATAAATAAAAGGCAAGGAACAAGTCCCCCTGAAGCTATCTTGTTGGGGATAAACATCATCTTTTCTAGCACAGTTGATCTGTTGTCACCATGGCAGAAAACATCTTACTCCGGGAACGACGGAAGCTGAGAGAAACAATGAAGCAACAGTACATGAGAGAGATCTACCATCCTGATGCAATTAATCAGACCGGAGTGAAGGTAAGAACGAAAAATAGCTTATTTCTCATAAGCAAGAGCATCCTGGCATTGGCCAACGGTTGGGCATGATATGACATAAATATACTTGTAGCATGCGTAGACAAACTCATTACAAGCTAAAACAAACTGGGTCCGGACTTAACATCACAAAATGCAGAGCCACCAGACCAGGGACGTCGCAAGTGCATATTCGGGGTGCAGAGCCAAAATTTGTACCGTACCGAATCTCTCAAAAATGTTACCGAATCTCGATCTTTGAATTATGGAACAGAAAGGATTACGTAGGAAGAGTAACATTAAAGGGAAGCATGAAGAGGATGGACCAACTATTAGGCGGCGTTTGGCAAAGCCCACTTGGAGAATATATTGCCGGGCACGACTGCAGTAACAGCTTCCGTTTGTTATACCCAAGAGAAGATTTAATCGAGCGCCGCAGGCGAAATTTTTTTAAATCCTTTTTTTTTTTTTTCATGTAGGCAACAATTTAACTGCTTCTCGTACAAATTCTGTCATTCACCGTGGATTAAATACGGAGACTAAGAAGTTCAATAAACCGGATGAAACGGTGTTCTGGCAGCAGCGGCTACTGTAGTCTAATTAATACTGCCCATGATCACGTAAAGTGAGCGCCGCAGGCGAGATTTTTTTAAAGTTAGCTTTTCGCTATTTCTGTCTGTCCGTCCGTCGGTCTGTCTGTCGGTCTGTCCGGGTTTTGCTAGTTCGGGCACTTCCACGTAAGCTAGGACGATGAAACTTGGCAGGTATATCAGGGACCCTAAATGATTAAGTTGGAAATAGTCACTTTCCCGATCCGAATATCGTGGGGGGAGTGGAGGGAGGGGGAATCCGGAGTTTTGAGGAATTTATAACTTTTAAACGGGTGATCGGATCTTACTGAACCTTGATATTAGGAAAGACCTCGTGCCCCAGACGACCCGATTAAAATCCGGACCGGATCCGATGACTTTGGGGGGAGCTGGAGGGGGGGGGGCGGAAATCTTGAGAAACACTCAGAGTGGAGGGATTGGGATGAAAATTGGTAGGAAGAACAAGCACTAGTCCTAGACACATCTTCGACATAAGCGGACCAGATTCGGGCACTGTGCGTGGAGTTGGGGGGGGGGGATTCTGGTGATTCAGCGAGTTAAGTATTTCCCGATGTACTAGGATGGTGGAACTCGGCAGGAATATCAGGGATCCGAATAGACCGACTTGAAAATAGTCGTTTGAACGATCCGAACATCGTGAGGGGAGTGGAGGGATGGGGAATCCGGAATCTAGTGGCATTTGTAACATTTGAACTGGCGATCGGATTTGAATGAAACTTGGCAAGTGGAAAGAGCTTTTGTCTCAGATTTTCCATGCCAAGTACGGACCAGATCCGATACTAGGGGGAGGGGGGAAGTTGGAAGGGGGCACCGGAATTTTTGTGAAACGCTTAGCGTCGAGGGATCTGGTGGAATTTGGTGGGAAGAATAACCACAAGCGTTAGATACTTTCTTGACAGAACTAGATCGTATCGGGGCTCTTTGGGGGGGAGCTGGAGGGGTTTTCCCGGAATTCCGGTGATCGCGAGTTAGGATACTTTCAGATGTGCTAAGGAGGATAAAACTTGGCAGGCATGTTAGTGACCCGACCAAATAGACTAGGCGACACAATGCCCTAGGAAGACTTCCGTGCCTGGAGCCGACAATTTTTCGGGGAGTTTAGGGAAGGGGGATCCGGAAATTACTGACTTCCGTAGGTTGCGAGCAAATGGTTCGATTCAAGTGAAACTTTATGGGTGATAAGAACTGATGATGTACATATACAAAGCATGTGTCCGAACCCATTCGGCCATGATTGGGGGAGTTGGGGGGGAGGGCAAAAACTTTGTGACATGCTCAAAACAAAACAGATTGTCCTGACGGGACGCAAGTTAGACAGTACCAAATTTATGCGGCCTAGATTTGTCATTTGGCGTCCGAACCGGCTCCGACCAAGGTAGAGGATCATGAAGCGGGAACCGGAAATTTGAAGATCTGCTCCGATTCCCGAGTTAAACTTGATCGACGGGAAGAGGAAATGTTAGAGATGCGAAGTTTTTGTGGCCAAGTCGTTTTCGGCCACAGTGGAGGGAGCTGGAGGGGGAGTCCCGGAAATGTAGGGGCTCGCATAGCGATTAAACGAGTGGATTGACTTGAATGAAACTTGGAGAGTAGAGAGATTGTGTGCCTTAGACGACATATTTTAGGGTCCAGATTGGATCCGAGCACGGTGGGGAGAAGTACTGGAATTTCAGAAAAATGCTCAGATTTACTTACTCGTTTCTCACATCACCTACTCGTGTGCCATATGAGCTCGTAGCTCTTGTTAATGTTTCGAAATCCCAATCCTAAAGCTGGCTGAAACCCTGGCTAAAACCCCAGTCAAATGACGATCCCTTCCACGAGAAAGAGAATATTGCGAAAAGTGCCGCAGGCGGAATTTTCGAACGTTTATGATTAGATCTTCTTTTTGGGATCCAAAATAAAAGTAAGTACTATCTATTAAATCATATATCATGTCTGCGGCGACCAGTGCTTCACTCGACCTCTTCCGTGATTCGAGGTTCGTGATAACTCCCGAATCCTGGCAATTATACCAAATAATTTACCGAATCCCGGTTATTATGCCGAATAAATTAAGACCGGTAGTATGTTCGGGATTCTGTATAACTACCGTGTCCCGGCTATTATACCGAATTGTTTTGGTATTGAAAGACTACCGAATAATATTCGCATTCGGTACAATTTCATCGGGATTCGTGGTTTCAATTTCAATTTCAATTCAATTTCAGTTTATTTCTAAAACGTGAAGCGGACAAGCCGAATATTCGTTTAGTCGTCAATAAACATATATATACAATTTATAGTCAACACTTACGAAATAATTTAAAATAAAGTAATCATCCAATACATTTAATAAAAAGAGTTGAGCTCAGGTACACAATTACTTACTAGCACTGGCGTTAAAAAACTTGACAAAGGAGGGAACAAAGCTTTTCAGATATCGGTTTCGAGACACCTGAATAGGCTGTATGAGAGATACAGCTTCTGCCACTGCTCTTGCGGGTCTTTCTCGATGTGGCTTGAAATCAGGGGGCAGTATGGATCGATGGGATGTACTGTTCAGCAACCCTGTACCAAAATCAACCGACAGCTTTTGTCGACGCCTAGCAAGGGAATCTAGGCCAAACTGTTCAAGGAGGGCACAGTATGGGATTTTTGGCGCTTTTGAAATTACCAACAATGCCCGAAATTGAACTCTCTCAATCACGTCTGACTGCTCCTACGTCAGGCCATGATGCCAAACGGGGGAACAGTATTCTAAGCAGGACCGTATAAAAGATGTATAAACTCGCAAAAGGTGATCTGAAGGTATTCCGTGCCGAGACAGCAGCTTCAGAGAGCTAATACCTGCATTAGCTCTCCGAAGCATCATTTCCGTCTGTTTCTCCCACTTTAGATCAGCAGTAAGATACACCCCAAGGAGTTTAAGTTCAGCTACACGGCTGGAAGCAGGAAGGGGGGGATGGAACTGGGGGGTACTTTTGAGGAAAGAAAAGGTCAGTACAACAGACTTTTGGACATTGACAGTCATCTTATCTGCAGCAGCATCGTCTGATATATCAGCCATGATTGTAGCTGCACTGCTTTGGATGTTTTTGTAGCACAGTTCTGCAAGAGACAAATCATCAACATATTTCCAGCGATCTGGCATGCTTATTGCCAGCTCGTTTATCATAATTAGAAAAAGTAGTGGCCCAAGTATTGTACCCTGAGGCACACCACAAAAAATAGGCAATTCATCAGAAAAAGTTGACTTGTACTTAGTACGCTGTGTTCTGTTTGAAAGGAAATTAGCTACAATTCGTGCCAGAAAAGGGTGGACATTAAACTTGGAAAGAAGTTTCTTTAACAGTGTACTATGGCAAATTAGGTCAAAAGCCTTTTTAAGGTCAATAGCTATTAGGTTTACCCAACGTTCAGGCTCGTCCAGATGTTTGAGGATTTTATCCAGCATACTTACCAGATAATGGGCAGTAGACGTTTTGGGCATGTTTCCAAACTGTCTAGGATCAATAAGCTCTATTACCTGTTTCTTTAACGAAGCAGCCAGGAAACTTTCATACACTTTGCTAAACACAGGGGTCATTGTAATCGGTCTAACTCCAGAAAAATCATTTGGCGCATCTTTTTTGGGGATTGGTGTAACGTATCCTTTTTTCCAAATAGATGGGTAATCACCGGTTTTAGTTACTTGATTAAAAATATGGGTCAAGGGGAAACATAATTTATCAGGGAATGCTTTAATTAATTCCACAGGGATATCAACCGGTGTTACACTAGTTCTTTTCAAAACACTTAGCTTTCGTTTTACCTCCTTTGGCGAAATAATAGGAAAATCATTAAAATTAAGAGGAGGACTTGGTATTTCGTCTTTTGGCAGAGGAGGGATTGACTGGACAATATTTACAAGGTGGGCATTCAGCTTATTTGCAGTTTCAGATTCTTTTTCATCTAAATTAAAATCCACTCCTTTCTCTTTTTTTCCAACTATATTTTTATGGCACTTGCAGCCTCTGGCTCAAGTGCCATATACCGATCACAATTCCGTCTGTCGGTCTGTCGGTCGGTCCGAGTTTTTTTGTCCCACATATCCGAGTTAGGGTACTTCCAGATGTGCTAGGACAATGAAACTTGGCAGGCATATCAGGGACCCGACCAAACTAACCTGGAAATAATCAGTTTCCCGATCCGACCATATGGGGGGGGGGGGGAGTGCGGGGCGCTGGAAACTTGCAAATTTAGGGCATTTTGTCACTTTTTTCTGAGTTAGGGTACTTCTAGATGAGCTAGGACAATGAAACTTGGCAGGAATATCAGGGACCCGACCAAACGAACCTGGAAATAATCAGTTTCCCAATCCGACCATATGCGGGGGAGTGGGGGCGCTCGAAACTTGAAAATTTAGGGCATTTTGTCACACTTTTTCGAGTTAGGGTACTTCCAGATGAGCTAGGACAATGAAACTTGGCAGGAATATAAGGGACCTGACCAAAGTAACCTGGAAATAATAAGTTTCCCGATCCGACCATATGCGGGGGAGTTGGGGCGCTGGAAACTTGAAAATTTAGGGCATTTTGTCACACTTTTTCGAGTGAGGGTACTTCCAGATGAGCTAGGACAATGAAACTTGGCAGGAATATCACGGACCCGACCAAACTAACCTGGAAATAATCAGTTTCCCGATTCGACCATATGGGGGGGAGTGCGGGGCGCTGGAAACTTGAAAATTTAGGGCATTTTGTCACACTTTTTCGAGTGAGGGTACTTCCAGTTGTGCTAGGACCATGAAACTTGGCAGGCATATCAGAGACCCGACCAAACAAAATTAGGAATAATCAGTTTTCTGATCCGACCATTTTGGGGGGGGGAGGGCAGGGGAATCCGGGAAACTGAGAAGTGTGTAACTTTCGAACGGATGATCGGATTGTAATGAAACTTCATAACTGAAGAGAATATATATCTGTAATGTCCCGTTTAAAGTCTTGACCGGATTCGGTAGCCAGGGGGGAGTTGGGGGGGGGGGAGACCGGAAATTTCAAGAAACGGTTAGAATGGAGGGATCGGAGTGAAACTTGCTGGGAAGAACAAGCATCTGCTCTAGATAAGTCCTTTAGACCATTGTACTGGATCCGGACACTTATGGGGGGGGGGCGGAATTCCGGTGATGGTGGTTTTTTGGATTTTCACGATGAAACTTGGCAGGCATATCAGGGACCCAATCAAACTGACTTCAAAATAAAAATATTGTCGATCAGATAATGGTGGGGGAGTGGAGGGAGGGGAATCCGCAGGGGAATCCGGGAAATTGAGAAGTGTGTAACTTTCGAACGGATGATCGGATTGTAATGAAACTTCATAACTGAACAGAATATATATCTGTAATGTCCCGTTTAAAGTCTTGACCGGATTCGGTAGCCAGGGGGGAGTTGGGGGGGGGGGAGACCGGAAATTTCAAGAAACGGTTAGAATGGAGGGATCGGAGTGAAACTTGCTGGGAAGAACAAGCATCTGCTCTAGATAAGTCCTTTAGGCCATTGTACTTGATCCGGACACTTATGGGGGGGGGGGTCCCGGAATTCCGGTGATGGTGGTTTCGGGGATTTTCACGATGAAACTTGGCAGGCATATCAGGGACCCAATCAAACTGACTTCAAAATAAAAATTTTGTCGATCAGATTATGGTGGGGGGAGTGGAGGGAGGGGAATCCGAAATTTTCAGTCATGCGTAATTTTGGAATGGGTGATCGGATTCGAGTGAAATTTAAGAATTCAACAGAGGACATTTCTCCGATGATTTTTTTCATATCCGGACCGGATCCGGCAACTATTGGGGGGGGGGGGAAATACGTGCCCCGTTTAGAATGGAGGGATCGGGATGGAACTTTGTGGGAAGAACAAACAGATGCTCTAGGTAAGTCATTTGCTGAATCGGATTGGCTACGTGCACCGCGGGGGAGCTGGGTGGGGTTGGGGGGGGGGGGGGGGGTTGGACCGGAAATCTCGAGAAACGGTTAGAATGATGGTATCGGAGTGAAACTTGCTGGGAAGAACATACATCTGGTCCATATAAATCTTTTACATAATTTGACTGGATCCGGACACTTGAGGGGGGGGGGAGGAGGGGTATCCCGGAATTCTGTTTTTGGGGGATTTTCACGACGAAACTTGGAAGGCATATCAGGGACCCGGTCAAACTGACTTGGAATAAAAAAAAAATCCTCGATATGATAATCTTGGGGGGGGGGAGTTGAGGGAGGGGAATCCGGAATATTGAGTCATGCGTAGCTTTGGAACGGGTGATCGGATTCGAGTGAAATTTAATAATTAAACAGAGGACATTTTTCTCTTGTGACCTTTTTCATTTCCGGACCGAATCCGGCAATTATCGGGGGGAGGGCGGAAAATACTTGACCCGCTTAGACTGGTGTGATCTGGATCGAACTTCGTGGGAATGACAAACAGATGCTCTGGATTAATCATTTACAGAACAGGATTGGCTCCGGTTATTGTGGGTGGAGTTGGAGGAGGGGGAGGGGGGTCTGGGATTCCGGTGATCGCGCGTTAAGGTACTTCCAGATGTGCTAGGACGATGAAACTTCGCTGGAATATTGGAGACTCAACAACATTTGCTTAGAAATTGCTACTTCCCAAATCCGATTATTCCTTAAAGTACCAATCTTGACCGCAAAGTAAAAAAAAATACTTTTAAGCAATATATGCATTTTCGTGATGCCCATCAGCCCATTAGCAGTTTTGCCTCAAGGGTTTTGCTTACAAATGAAGTTCCAGCTCCCTTATAGCGCGCATCTCAACCGCAAAGTCGAAACTTACTCTTGATCAATCAAATCATCTTGACACATGCAAGTGCCATATGAGCTTACAGCTCTTGTTTATTTCTCTGTACCACTGGCTTTGTTTCGAACTGAACAAATGATTCACCTTTCTCTCGGTATGTTCATGGGCCGCACTTCTTGTCATCTTCCGAATTTTGTTTTTTAGTTTATTTGCTTGTTCACGTTTACCTTCGCGGAAAAGCCGCCTTTTTTCTAAAATGAACCTCTTTATAGTCTTAGTGATGTAAGTACGATCCGCAGAATAATATTTTGATGTTTTTTCGGGAAAACAAGACTTATATGCGCTCTGTAGATTTTCTTGGAGAAGACTTGCTTTTGAATGAGTATCTTCTGGTAACTATGTACCGAATTCTGAAAATTATACCGAATAAATTACCGAATCCCAATCATGGTACTGAATAATTTTGGACCTATAGGTTTATGCGGGATTTTTCGTAACTATACCGAATCTCCATAAACATACCGAATAGTTCTGCCCCCCCCCCCCTTGCGACGCCCCTACACCAGTCTGACAAAAGGGAAATACAACAGCTTGCATCTCTCCATAAACAAGGCATCTGGTTCCACTTCAAAATGAGTCAGAATGAGACCTAAGATTTACCTACAACTCTTGTTGAAGTTACAACAGAGGGCATAGGAATTCCTTGGCAATGCAAACAAACTAATTTGGCTTAGGACATCCTCCCATTGACCAAAAGACCATCAAGTTACTTCACAAAAGAAGTGTTGGAGCATAGACCATGTAAACGCTATTTGGGTACCCCTCCAAGAGATCGACCAGCAGAATCCTGAACATAAGTCACTGGAAGGGTTAGACAGAACGACTGAAAATCCTAGTATTCCTGCAGTAACTGCTAATCCCTTTTGAAGGCACTAAATAGTTCAGTCAGCTGAGATTTTATACTTAAGGGTCGCCCTTCGTATGTCTCAGACAGACATTATGTCTCTCTTTTTACATCGAAGGAAAAGAAAGCAATAAGAGTTGTTTACTTCAAGTTTGCGAAGTTATTCCTTGAAGTACCTATTTGGACGGGAAATACTTCATTTAGTGTTCAAAATAGTGTTCTTGAATCCCATCGATGTCATTAACATCCGTAGGGAAAATTTTCTGCAATCGCTGGATCCCCAGCACAGCCTGTACCAGGCATTTCTAAATAGGCTATTGGCCTTGTTATGGCACTTGCAGCCTCTGGCTCAAGTGCCATATACCGATCACAATTCCGTCTGTCGGTCGGTCCGAGTTTTTTGTCACACATTTTCGAGTTAGGGTACTTCCAGATGTGCTAGGACAATGAAACTTGGCAGGCATATCAGGGACCCGACCAAACTAACCTGGAAAAAATCAGTTTCCTGATCCGACCATATGCGGGGGAGTGCGGGGCGCTGGAAACTTGAAAATTTAGGGCATTTTGTCACACTTTTCCGAGTTAGGGTACTTCTAGATGAGCTAGGACAATGAAACTTGGCAGGAATATCAGGGACCCGACCAAACAAACCTGGAAATATCAGTTTCCTGATCCGACCACATGCGGGGGAGTGGGGGCGCTGGAAACTTGAAAATTTGGGGCATTTTGTCACACTTTTTCGAGTTAGGGTACTTCCAGATGAGCTAGGACAATGAAACTTGGCAGGAATATCAGGGACCTGACCAAAGTAACCTGGAAATAATAAGTTTCCCGATCCGACTATATGCGGGGGAGTGGGGGCGCTGGAAACTTGAAAATTTAGGGCATTTTGTCACACTTTTTCGATTTAGGGTACTTCCAGATGAGCTAGGACAATGAAACTTGGCAGGAATATCCGGGACCCGACCAAACTAACCTGGAAATAATCAGTTTCCCGATCCGACCATATGCGGGGGAGTGGGGGCGCTGGAAACTTGAAAATTTAGGGCATTATGTCACACTTTTTCGAGTTGGGTACTTCCAGTTGTGCTAGGACCATGAAACTTGGCAGGCATATCAGAGACCCGACCAAACAAACTTAGAAATAATCAGTTTTCTGATCCGACCATTTTGGGGGGGGGGGAGTGGAGGGCAGGGGAATCCGGGAAATTGAGAAGAGAAGTGTGTAACTTGATCGGATTGTAATGAAACTTCATAACTGAATAGAATATATATCTGTAATGTCCCGTTTAAAGTCTTGACCGGACTCGGTAGCCAGGGGGGAATGGGGGGGGGGGGGAGACCGGAAATTTCAAGAAACGGTTAGAATGGAGGGATCGGAGTGAAAATTGCTGGGAAGAACAAGAATCTGCTCTAGATCAGTCCTTTAGACCATTGCATTGGATCCGGACACCGGGGGGGGGGAGGGGGTTTCCCGGAATTCCGGTGATGGTGGTTTTGGGGATTTTCACGATGAAACTTGGCAGGCATATCAGGGACCCGATCAAACTGACTTCAAAATAAAAATTCTGTCGATCTGATAATGGTGGGGGGAGTGGAGGGAGAGGAATCCGAAATTTTCAGTCATGCGTAATTTTGGAATGGATGATCGGATTCGAGTGAAATTTAAGAATTGAACAGAGGACATATCTCCGATGATCTTTTTCATATCCGGACCGGATCCGGCAACTATTGGGGGGGGGCGGAAAATACGTGACCCGTTTAGAATGGAGGGATCGGGATGGAACTTTGTGGGAAGAACAAACAGATGCTCTAGGTAAGTCATTTACTGAATCGGATTGGCTACGGGCACCGTGGGGGAGCTGTGGGGGGTGGACCGGAAATCTCGAGAAACGGTTAGAATGATGGTATCGGAGTGAAACTTGCTGGGAAGAACAAACATCTGATCCATGTAAATATTTTACATAATTTAACTGGATCCGGACACTTGAGGGGGGGGGGGAGGAGGGGGTTTCCCGGAATTCCGTTTTTTGGGGGATTTTCACGACGAAACTTGGAAGGCGTATCAGGGACCCGGTCAAACTGACTTGGAATACAAAAAAATCCTCGATATGATAATCTTGGGGGGGGGGGAGTTAAAGGAGGGGAATCCGGAATATTGAGTCATGCGTAACTTTGGAACGGGTTATCGGATTCGAGTGAAATTTAATAATTAAACAGAGGACGTTTTTCTCTGGTGATCTTTTTCATTTCCGGACCGAATCCGGCAGTTATTGGGGGGAGGGCGGAAAATATTTGACCCGCTTAGACTGGTGTGATCTGGATCGAACTTCGTGGGAATGACAAACAGATGCTCTGGATTAATCATTTACAGAACCGAATTGGCTCCGGGTATTGTGGGTGGAGTTGGAGGAGGGGGGGGGGGTCTGGGATTCCGGTGATCACGCGTTAAGGTACTTCCAGATGTGCTAGGACGATGAAACTTCGCTGGAATATTGGAGACTCAACAACGTATTCCTTAAAGTACCAATCTTGACCGCAAAGTAAAAAAAATACTTTTAAGCAATATATACATTTTCATCATTTTTGCCTCAAGGGTTTTGCTTACAAACGAAGTTCCAGCTCCCTTAGAGTGCGCATCTCAACCGCAAAGTCGAAACTTACTTTTGATCAATCAAATCATCTTAACCCATGCAAGTGCCATATGAGCTTACAGCTCTTGTTTTTTGTATGTTTTCTTAGTGTGATTCTTTTTTCTTTTTTATATTATACTATTTCTATTGGCATTGGAATATATACATATTGTAACAGTCCACAAAGCATTAGTAAAGTTAACTATTGTTTTAAATGAACAAGACCAAAGGTTTCGATTGGATTCCAAAAATGTAATATCTGATCCAGACAAATGAGTCTTGTAGTTATCCCGTCTTCGCCTGACTCCTTGAACATTTTTACTATTAAGATTTAGAAACAGAAGAAGGCCAATGACTAATCTGAGAAAACTAAGATCAGATATTGATTCAGCATGTGTATATTTACCCCTAGGCTGTAGGCTACGTCATATCTACTTTGACGAAATTTATCAAATCTTCCTGCCTTACTTCTGCCAAATCTCTGGGTTCGACTGGATTCCGGACTACTTGTCTTGCAAAAACTAAAGCTCAGAAACGAATTCAGCGAATCTCCTTACCCCTATATCGAACATCTAATCAACTTCAGATAAAACTTTTACTTTTTAACAAATTTTCCGGTTTCGGCCGGATTCCGCGTGAACTATTTGTCCGACGAGAAAATGATTTTTATATAAATGTTTAGCATGTCTTCTTACCCCTAAATCAAATATCTGACCAACTTTAAATAAAACTTTGACTTTTAAAGGACACCTGAACAGTGAAACCATACTTGAACACACCATGGAGAATGCATTTACAGACATGGCCACGGAGAGCATTCTTCTCCTGAGCGTGACGTTTTCAAAATAGGGATGTTCGTTTCTGGAGGTTTGCACATGCAGACTCCGAAACACAAAAAGCGCAATTCATTCAAATCTTGTACAGCGCTGTTCGGATCGTATTGGAATTTCTTCCAGATATACGTGTGGGCTTAACTGGTTAAAAAATATTCCAGAAGAAGGGTTGATTGGAGACATTTGTTCATTTCTAAAATTGTTCGGTACTGAAATAAGGACAGATGCAAAATGGAGCAAAAATCATAGCTTGGAAACACTATTTCGTATTTGGATTGGGTTTTCTGCAGGCAATGTTAACGGAAGTCGTACAGATAGGGATGATACTTGGTACTCTTCATTCAGGTGTCCTTTAAGGAACTGTCCGATTTTGGCGGGATTCCGGGCGAACAACTTGTCCGGCGAAAAAATGGTTTTCATATTCCTGTTCAGCATGTCTTATTACCCCTAAATAGACTATCTCATTATCGGCCTTAATTTGAACCCCCTCCCCCACCCTAAATGTTTAGCTACAGAGCCCATCTACGAACTCGCTCTCCCTTGACCTAAAGAGTCCTCACACCAAGTTTCATCAAAATATCTCATTCCCTTCGAGATTTACCGTGCTGGCAGACGGACAGACAGACAGACGGGCAACTTTTACGAAGTCGTAGGTATTCATCCACTTACGTTTGGGATCCCAAAAAGCCTTGGGTAATAGCTAAAAGTGTAAACTATCTCTCTCAAGCAAGCAGCATTATTCTTATTTGTCATATCTTTTTTCTAGTTTGATCCAGCTGTGCAGAGATTTATGGCTATGAGAGCATCCACCTATGAGCACTTCAAGCCCACCAATCCAAAGAATATTTTCTGGCTCTTCGCCCTGTATATTGTCCCTTTGGGATCTATGTATTATTGTTTGAAAAACACACAAGTAAGTAATACCATATTGTATAAATTAAGTCTCCCTAGGATCAATTTCTCGTAGGATTCCTAGGGAGATGGTACTTTCCGAATAGTTTTCCAGATATGCAAAGGTCATCCACCTCGGAAATTTGTTCTTATGTAAGTTAACTTTGGTCATTGTCTTATGGCGCTGAGGGGCACCTTTTTGACCCAGATAGAATGAAGTTCAGATAAAATTTCGTTATGGAATTCGCATTGTTTTTGTCTTGTTGTCAATAAGACTATGAATATATTGCTATGACAAGACTTGATGATGTCCTCATCTTCAACCACAATGGTCTCAGAGGACACAGATGGAAACTGTACGGTGACAACTTAAGAGACATGTATAGAGGCGAAAGCCTTTTTGGTGCAATTATTTTACATTATATTATTATCGTTATTAAGACCAGATTACTCTACAAATCGTGTGTGTCTAAAGCTTTGCAGAGCACGATCTAATATTGTCGTTGTGCCATCAAGGGGGAATCGAGGAAGCTTGTTAGAGGAACGTAGGTCGACGCAGAATAGACACTACGTCGTTCTTCTGGGCATAAATACTTAGTCCTACTTAGTCCGGATTTCTCAACCGTGCCCGGATTTTCGCCTACTTAGTCCGGATTTCACAACCGTGCCCAAAATTTTCGAAGCTCGTTCCGAAAACGGGATACCAGTCTAGAGCATAGAGCTCAACCCTTTATTCGCATCCGGTTTCCCACCAGACTGTGGGTGACCGGGTTGAGAGCTACGATAGAACCGGGCTCGTCCGGTATATCAGTGAGGCGAGATAGCAAGAACTTGTAACAACAATTAAGTGGATCATTCACTGTTCCGCATTACATCCTTTTCGCGAATAGCCTAATAATAATGATAATAATAACTGTATTTGAAAAGCCCGGAGGGCCGTATGCACGTACAAATTAGTATTATTAAATGCAATTCCTGACGCGATTGTGGCTGTCACTTTACCGATTCTTCTTCACTTCCAACTCCGTAACATTCAGTACGCAAGCTCGATGGTTCCATGCAAAATATATAGTCTACATCTGGTGTAAGCACTCGCTCATGTTTATGTAAATGAGGGTTTGGACAGTTTAGGATTTGATGGATTTCTATTTTAAATTTTATTAATTCTAAATTGTCAACGATTTACGAAAGTTTTCTTTAGATATTTAGACTTGACGTCAGAGTCAGACTCGTCGTTTTCGCTGTGAAAGTTAATTTCGATTCAGGTCTGTTCTGTTCTACAGTTGCTGAGATATGATAAGGAGTTCTTATCATAACTAATCTTACCCATAGCGGGACTCGAGCAGGGTCCTGGAGCGAATAAAACAATATGCCCTGGAAGTGGAAGCGATAGTAGATAAATCGTTGTTTTTTTATGGTGGGAAGTGAATTGTAAGTGTTAATCGTACTGAGAGCCATATTTGTAAATCCCATAATTTTCTCCCTTTATGCGACGCTGGCCTATTTCTGTAAATCATTCCTGCTGTTAATATGTTGTTTTTTCTAGGACGCGAAAGAGCATAAGTTAAGCACTGGCCAGGTGTCCTACAGGGACAGACACTTCAAATTCTTCTAGTTAGCCAGCATTTATTCGATACTTTGTGTAAATATAGTTTCGTTCTATAATGTATTCGTTCTCCAACACCAGGCTATATGTCCGTGTGCACTGTCAGAAGTTTCATAACGGAAACACAAGGATGCGCGGTTTCAACAGCCAATACTTGGGATGAAATCTGTTATCGTGATAAACGTAATGAATGAAATGTTATGCATAACAAGCATTGCCAGGAAGGGCCCCAAAACCGCCGAAAGAGCATCTGCTGACTTTTTTGTTTGTCGTCATGGTATCGGAAAATTCAGCAGAGGCTTTTTTGGCGTTTTTTCGGCTCTTCCTGGCAATGTTTATTATGTATGAAGGGTTCACATCAACTTCGCCAGACCAAATGTTCGTTTCCCAAACCAAATGTTACCTTTTTGGGATCCCAAAACGTAAGTGGAGGGATACCTATGATATCGCAAAAGTTGTCCGTCTGTCTGTCCGCACGATAGGTCTCGAAGGGATTAGGATATTTTGATGAAACTTGGTGGGAGGATCCTTTGGGGGACAAACAAAATATTTTTAAACAGCTAATGTGATAGTCGAGTATGGGGTGAAAGTCGATTATGGGCTGAGTAGGATGGTGAAAACCATTTTCTTGTCGGACAAGTAGTTCGTCCGGAATCCGGCAAAAATCGGAAAGTTCGGTAAAAGTAAAAGTTTCATTTGAAGTTGATTAAATGTTCGATTTAGGGGTAAGGAGACGTGCTGAACACGATTGTGAAAACCATTTTCTTGCCGGACAAGTATTTCATCCACAATCCAGCAAAAACCGGAAAGTTGGTTAAAAGTAAAAGTTTCATTTGAAGTTGATTATATGTTCGATTTAAGGGTAAAAAGACATGCTGAACACGATGGTGAAAACCATTTTCACCCGACAACTAGTTCGCCAGGAATACGGCCAAAACTGGAAATTTTGTTAAAAGCGAAAGTTTTATCTGAAGTTGATTAGATGACAGTTTTAGGGGTAAGAAGAGACGCTGAGTCTGTATATGACAATCATTGTTTACCCGGACATATAATTAGTCCGGAATCCGGTTTTAACCTGAATTTTTCAAAGTTTTATTTAAAGTTGATTAGATGTTCTTCATAGGGATAAAGAGATCCGCTGGATTCGTTTCTGAATTTTCTTTTTTTTTGGTGGACTAGTAGTTCGACTTGGAATTCAGGCGAAACCGGAAATTTGCGGAAGTAAAGCAGGAAGTTTCGGTCAGTATCGTCAAAATAGATATGGCTTATAGAGGTATATCTGAACTTGGTTTTCTCTGATGATTAGCCTGGCGAAGACAAGACCCAATTGTCTGGATCAAATATTAGATTTTTGGGATCCCATCGAAACCTTTGGTCTTGTTAAAACAAGTTCCTCTACTTTCAATTCAATTTATTTTCAAGCCATTCACGGACTAGCCGAATTTTCGGTTCGGTTCGATTGTGCGTAAGCTTCTTTTGCGACTTGCTAGAACTCTCCTCACTTTTCATAGCTGCTTTAGGCTCTCCGCTAGTCTCGAAAAGCGAAGCGAATTGTTCTGGAAATTGAAAGTTATTCTTCCCCCTTCCGTCCACTCCCCCCACGATGGTCGAATCGGGGAAGTGATTATTTCCAAGTCAGTTTGGTCGGGTCCCTGATATGCCTGCCAAGTTTCATCATCCTAGCACATCTGGAAGTACCTTACCCCGTGATAACCGGAAATACGGAATCCAGCGTCCCCCCTCCCAACAGTGCCCGGGTCCGATCCGGTTATGCAACGAAAAAAAAAACACTGTTTTTGAAAAAAAATCGCCTGATCCTAAAAAAATGGCTGTATTTAAGAAAAAACAAACTATTTTTACGAAAAACCGACTGTTTTGAAAGAATCGACTGTTTCCAAGAAAAAATCGACTATTTTACAAAAAGTCGCGGCTATTCACTCCGACATCCCCCAACCCCGTACGTGACGCCCCTGATTTTGGTCAATAAACAACATACACATTAAAAAATGGTTTGTTGATAGTTGACACAACGGTGCGGTGTCCAATTAGTCCCCGACGCCGCGCCGAAAAACATTTCGGCGGCGGCGAGAGCGATTCTCATCGGCTGCACGCCGGTTTTTGAACGGCGTCACGCCGATTTTTCTCTGTTTTTCACGAAATTTCCTCGATGGCTGCAAGGACTACCAGCGTTTAAAGTTAGCCTAATTGGCACTTTTAAGGCTTCGGATTTTTTCTTGTTATAGCTGTTCTAGATTTGACTGGTAGTCCACCTGCATACATGTAATAACCAAGTACTGAAAGCAACTTTCGAATTCGAAGTTAGCAGTTGAAACATTTCCATCAACATGAGTATGTTACAGGTATGCACTTGAACATCGGCTTCCCTAAAATAAAACTAAGTCAACTTATTGCAAGATCTTGATAAGTTTAATCTGCAAAAGCAGGCCATGCCATGGAAATAACAATTTCAACGTCTCGTTTACAATGCAATAATTATCATGGATAAACTGGAGCTTGTTGACTCGGTGAGGGGCAATCATAAATCATTTGACACTAACGATCAGTCCAGTTGTGCAGTTGTATGTGTGTCAAAGTCTCGACAGGTGGGCGTAGTGTAAGGTTTTATGGTTTAGGATTGTAGAGTGATAAATTGATGATCGGCGGAACTATATTCTGTTTTGGGTGCCTATTCCTAATTCGGAACATGTAACTACAAAGGCGCCAGAGACTGTCGGTGGCCGCGTCGGCGCGCCGAAGGTTAGGTGGCGGCGGGCCGCCGGGGATTTTTCGGCGGCGGGCCGCCGGTTTTCGGCGCGGCGTCGGGGACAATGTCCAGTGCCAATTCCTTCAACGAGAACAGCACGGGGTCCAGGTTACTATGTTGGGACCAGTAATTAGCTTACAAAACAGCACTTACCTTACATCTGTGACAGGGCTACAACTAGACATATCCAGCTGTAGGCTGCACTAATTTTGCTATAATGTGACTGATGATAGCGGGAGCATCGCTAGCCGAAACTCGAGAGGGGGGGGGGGGCAGGGCGCCGGCAGCCCGTTTCAGCTTTTCTTCGCATATTTAATAGCAAAATCGTGATAACAACAAGCTTCGAAGTAGTCGTATCTCCGAGCTCAGGGGCGGTTTGAACGGCTCGGGCGTGGCCGTTGACGACCTCAAAATACGTAACCGGCAGATGTCCGGCAAGGCACAAGGGTCACATTAATTAGAAACAATAGCCCAGAAACACAGTCCCACATGCGGGAAAACTACGAATTTAAAGATACATTAAAGCTAGCATTTGCATGGGTAAGGTGAACGCATTCGTAATAACAGGAATTTTCTTCCGCAATACCCTGACCTGCAGCACTTTTTAACGCCTGTATATCAGACAATGAAAATGAGCGCCCCAGGCGACAATTTTTAAGTAGGCTATGACTTTTTTCGTGCAAAACACCACTTCCCCAAACAAAATCTAGCTTTTAATGATGCCCAAGCCTCGAATTTCCAAGCCTAAAACCCGAATGAAATGACGCGCCTTTCCTTCCAGTAAATATAAAATTTTGTGGAATCCTTTATGATAAGTACGTCTTTTTGGATCCCAAATGAAAGTAAGGGCCACTTATCATGGATCTGCCCATCTGTTCACGACAAATCACGAAAAATGTGAGACATTTTGCTGGAAGTTGGTACATGACAGTGCTTAAATTCGACCCTTTACGAAAAAAAGGACTGATCATCCAGAAAAAAAAAATCTTGAAACAGAATGGACTTATTCTGAATTTACAGTTAAATAACAATAAAAACGAAATCAAATGACGTGTTGCAATAATCAGGCCTGTCATGCATCATTACATTCTCTCTCGTTGCTCACAAGCCAAAATTTTTTTCAACCTCGTGCTGGAAGAAGATTCTTATCGTCAACTTCCTTTTTGTTAAAATAGCTCTTTATATCAATCTGGCAAGCTCAAAACATGCGACTGAGTGTACAATAAAAATTCTTTTAAGTCCCCTGAACCGCCGATGTCCGATCTGGATGTCAACTCAGTTTCTTGGTGACCACGAATTAGCCTTACTGAAGTTTTCCGGGCGTACTGCCAGCCCCCTATTTAGCTTTCCTGGGTGAGCGCCAAGATAAATAAATTTGTGTGGTCAGGTGCTCTGCGAGCCCTTAGTTCATCTATTTTGACTGGGCGCTCGGCCCAGTTCAGCTTATTTGTTTTGACTGGGCGCTCTGTGAGTACCCACTTCAGCTTTTTTCTTTCTTTTTTTGGCCCCCCCCCCCCCCCCCCCCCACAGCAATGCCCCTGGATGATAGGCAGCGATACAGGAGTGTTGCATGAAGCTGCCCTTACTATGGCACCGCCCACCCCCTAGAAAAGCCACTAAAAGAATAAATTTTAGAAACTTTAACCACATAACTCATTTAGCTGCTTGTTTATTATTATTTGGCTGATTTGAAGCCAGATTTGATTCCAATCGGCCATGGTAAATGATCCTGCCACCTTGGATCATGAAGCTGCCACCTCCAGAAAAATCATGCAAATTCCAAGAAAACAGCAAATTTTGATATTTGCTATAGGTTAAGGAACCTCTCTGACCAAACAACTGGCCTCTAACTTCAACATGTAACAAAATACCATTTTTAGCAAAGTGGGCGACTTCATGGTCACTTGGGTGCCTATATTCTTTCGTGTTCTCCAGCTTAGCCTTGAACAATTACAAGTAAACTATGGTACCAGCAGAAAGTGAAGGTTCTAAGCTTCCTTTCAGGATACTCCACTGAATTTTATCTCAACCTTTACTCTTTTTCCCTAAGTCATTTCCCCAAAATAGGAGTTTAGGGTGGCGGCTTCACGCAGCACTCCTGTAGGGCAACAACTGATGCAGTCGTCCCAATAGCCAGATTCTCCTTCAGTCGTCGCAGTTGGATATACCTAACATTGTATATGAGTGTCATCGAACCAAAGCTCAACATTCTGAATCTTATTCTTGGAATTTCTGAGCACCTGGGTTCGGGGTGGGACCCTTTAGTCCTTACTCCTTACCCATTCATAGTTTCACTTTTGAAACAGTTGCTGCCACCGGCGGCCGTTCCGAGTTATCCGTCATCTTTCCTTGTACATTCTCTTTGTCGCACTTTCTTCTTTCAGTGCGGCCGGAAGATGGCAGCTATAGAAGAATGGTTCTGTCCAAGCCCGTTTTCTGGCCCTGTTTTCGGTGTCAATTTTCATTTTTTGGCGTGTAAAACAACACTCTTTCTTGTCTTCTTATCCATGACCATCCCTATGGGGCGCAAAACTAATGTTAATGGCTGAGAACGGATGTGTTTGCTGATTCATCTGAGGATTAGCGGCAAACTACGTCAGACATTCTTATTTTAATAAGAGATGGCGTCGTAGCGCGATGCCAAGTGCGAAATATTCAAAAAGCAAAATTGGGAATAAGCATAATGGAAGACAGAAAGGGACCGAAGACAACGGTGGGCTCAGTTTCTCTACAAATGTTTTTCTGGATAACGGTAGACTATCTATCTATCTATCTTAGTCAGCTGGGATTTAAATATTTGAAGTGTATTTGATGTAATATTAAGGTGAACCTTTTCGGATCATTACATTAGTTATATAAGTAAGATATGTACTACTAATTATAAACTTTGAATTCCAGTATTCATTCAGAAAGTAAAAGATTTAATATTTATAGGGTTCCTGACTACACTTATTCCTGACTTGTGCTTCTGCAAAGTGTAAATAGCCGTTGTCTTTACAATAAACGTTATTTAACGTAGGACTGAAGGAGTTAGCGTGCCAGTTATGGTCTTCCCAACAGGGTCCTTTAAAGACACTATCGTACTTATTCTACCTTTCTATTAGCTCTAGCTCCCCTGTGGAATTATAAGCTCTATAAATTTCCCCCTTCGCCATTGTTGTTTGAGCCCCTACGACTTTCTAGTGCTTTTTTGGCCAAGCCGCAGTGGATCCTTCGCCGAAAGCTGCATGGTCTTCAGCCGATAACACTTTCAAACAAGACCAAAGGTTTCAATGGGATCCCAAAACTTCTCTTCTCGATCCAGACAATCGAATCTTGTAGATTTCCTATCTTTGCCAGACCCCTTTAATTTTGCTATTTAGCCATAATTAACCGCTCGAAGATGTCGGCTAGACAAGAAAATTTTACCGTTTTGGTGTTTTTTTTGACAACTTACGGCCAAACAACTAATCAGATGAGAAAACCAAGTTCAGATACGGATTCAGCATGCATGTTTACTCGAATATCTGATCTCTAATCGACTTCAGAAAAACCTTTTAATTTCGCCAAATTCCTCGTATTTTAGCAGTATTCCCGGCGAACAGTATGCAGAGGGTTTCATTTTCTCCGGTTTTTGGCAAATTTTGCCAGCTTATCTGTCAAGGAAATTAAGTTCATCGATTAGAAGTTGCATCTGGGGTAAGTACACATGGTTCCATTTCTGAAATATATTTTCTTGCTATTAGAGATACATAGAGGGGTAAACATTCTATGTTGATCCATATACGGTTAGCGGTTTGGCCGTAATTTGTCAAAAACACCATTCGGTGTCCTTTTCTTGCCAACTTTCTAGCGGTGATTATGGGTAAAGAGTAATATGCTTACGGGGTCTGGCAAAGATCGGAAATCTGCATGACCCAATTGTCTGGATCAAAAGGTCCAATAAATGTTCCATTTATGGGATCCCATCGAAACCTTTGGTCTTGTTTCTGTTGGTACCTTTTCCCGCTTTAACATGGCGTGCATAGTTTCCAGATGTTTAGCGTTAAACCTCAGCGTCGGAGAGCAGGAGGTTTGGACAGAGTCAACACGCATCAATAAGAAAATCGCCAATTTAAGGGCAACTATTGTCATTTTCGAACAACGATATGTCGGAACCATTTTATCGTGAGAAGGTATGAGTTGTGGTTTAACATTTCAGATACTCCTTTGGTGTTGGGGATGCCGAAACATTAAAGCCAGTTTTGGCCACCCAGATTTCGCTTCCGGATTCTGGAAATCCGCTTTTGTCGGATTCGTCGCGGAACTCCTGAGTGACCTGGACTCCTGAGATTCCTGTATGTGTCCACGCATCCTTTCTCCATCTGGTTTTCAGCTTTTCCGGGAAGACTCAAAATCTAACTGCGGGATCCCGCCGAATTTAATGATCACAGACAGTCCATACGGCTGTTCCGATTACAACGATATCAAACGATTAATAAACATTTAACAAATTACTTTAACCTTTGTGTGACGTTAGCAAGAGCAACTCCGAAAGCCTGGGTTGGGGAAAAGGGGTATTGGAAGTCGAGCGTATAGGCGCGGGCATCTATCCGTCCGAACTGCATCACCTAGAAGAGAATATAATTATTGTAATTAACGTAACTGACGACAACCCTAGAGCGTGTTCCACCCTTCTAACAATAGTAACTATTAGTAACTATTTTCGTTCCCACCTCGTGAAAAGTTACTACGCTGACCGTTCCAACCTTCTCGAAATAGTAACTATTTGCTTACAACGCTTGGGAGCGTAGTAAGCGTGGTAACTACGATCTGTGTGACGCGATTGGCCTGATTAGCTATCGCGAGATATTAGTTGCGTTTTTGCAGATACCATGGTATCTGTTACTACGGTAACTGGATCTGCAATTAGTCGTTTTTGCATTAACCGTGGTATCTGATATATGGTTGCTCTGCAAAAACGGCAATTGCCGAAATTGCGCTTTTCGAAGGCATCCCAAAAGAAAAACCGATATTCAGTCACATTACTAAGTGCCAAACTTCTTTCCCACTAATTTTTCAGATACCACAACCAGTTACCACGGTCGGACCGTGGTATCACAATATCTGATACCACGATAACTGGCCAGATACCACGATAACTGCAAAAACGCCTTTTGAAGTTTTGACCGAGTTATCAGATACCACGATAACTGCAAAAACGACTTTAGACCGTGGTATCAGATACCATGGTATCTGCAAAAACGCAACTATTGCCTAAACTAGAAAAATGCGTTCCAGACTAGAAAAAGGCCAAGACGCCAGAGTCCGTGACGTCATGCGTAGTAACTACGGTAAGTAGATTCAAGAACAAATAAGCCAATAGAACCTCCGTCTTTGCTTCCATGTAGCGACTATGGATACCTCGTCAAAACTGAGTTGAGCTAGAGGTATTTGCTGAGCTGTGAGTCGCTGTCCGTCTACTTCCCTCTTCGCCGTTGCGCATATCAGAGGAATTAGTACAGGAGTCGCGCTGACCCGCTCTACAGGCGTCCAGACAACCAATCGGCTTTTACTTTGGAAATTTCTTCTTCATGGGCTTTACTGCGATATAGCTGTTTGGAGCGCTAAACGCGACTGCAAAAACGACGATTGCCAAAATTGTGCTTTTCGAAGTCATCCCAAAAGAAAACTGATATCCAGTCACATCACCAAGTGCCAAGCTACTTTCCAACCAATTTGACAAAATCCTAGGGTCTGTTGTCGGTGATGGCGAAAATGAGACGACTCTTTCAGATACCACAGTCGGAACGTCGTATCTGAATATCAGATACCACGGTATCTGGCCAGATACCACGATAACTGCAAGACGCCTTTTTGACCGTGGTATCAGATACCACGGTAGCTGCAAAAACGACTTTAGACCGTGGTATGAGATACCATGATATCTGCAAGAAACGCAACTATGGTCAAGGGCAGAAACGGTCTGGAATGGTCCTGGGCAACGGAAGATAATTTGCGCAAGGGTCAGAGGGCATCAAATTTGCAGTTAAGCGGGAATTCCTAGAGCGTCAAGGAAGGTATACAAAAGAAATTTACAATATTTGTAATACAAATTCCTGATATGTTTTAAATCTTTTCGTCTCAAAATGCCAACAATTCTGGAAATGTTGTTAACAGAAGGAGAACAAAGATATTATACAAGTTACCAAGGTCTTTTCTGTTGTACCTTTTTCAGTTTGGAACTATTTTTTTCAAACCCGACATGAATGGAATCTTGAACAGCCGAAACAGTGCTATCACAGATTTTTTTTTTTTAGAGACCGAGCTACGATCATGCCAAGCCATTTTATGGTAGGGGAATTGAGGAGTTTCTCGTTTCGAAAAGAAATACAGGGATCTTTTGGGCTGAGAGAGTGTACGAAGATACTTGAGATTGGCTTAAGATTCATGTGTTAGGTTTTGACACTGACTTTACGTGTTGTCTTTTCTATAAGATTTCGGGGCGACTGAAATTATGGTCCGAGCTGATCTCATTCTTTAGGTTATGGTACATAATGTACTGGTTCCTAGCCCCCCCCCCACCCTCCCTCCTTGTGCCTACGGATCATATTTATGGTCCCTCATTTCGCTGCAGACAATCGAGAGTCCCCTCGCACGGCATGGCTTTTCTGAATCGGCGGGGAGTGATTTTTTCCTCTCGCGGTTCCTTGTCCGGAGTCGCCGAGTGACTCAATCTATTTTCATGCCCCCCTCCCCCCCCCCCCCCCGACGAAGTTCGTCTTTCCAACTTGAGCGGCTTTGAGCTTGAAGAGGACCCTTGCCAAGAAGGGCCAAAATATAGCTCTCTTCAGGCTCAAAGCTGCTCAAGCTGGAAAATGAACTTTGAAAAAAGTGGAAGAAGAAGTTTGGAAAATTGAATGAAAAGTGGAGGTTTTTCCACAAGTTCATTTTCCAGCTCGAGACTGAAGAGGACTGTTGCCAAAATGGGCCGAAACATAGTTCAATAAAATTCAGCTGACGTATCCGCTTTGCACTGTCAAATATCCAAAGGAGTCACAATAAGTGAACGGCGACGACTGTAATTTATTTATTTTGTTTTACATACTCCACTTTTGAAAATGGCGGGTCAGAAATAAATTACTTACTTACTTACTACAAAACCTGCTTACCTGTTTTCCCTGAAACTCGATCTGAAAATTCTTTGCCGACTCTTGCGTCACCCTCCCCCCGAAATCGAGCTGGTAGACTTGGCTGTGTTCGTTCCAAAACGGAGCTTTGTTGTGTAGCACAACTTGGCGTGGACGGTTTTTATCGCGGCGGGCATCAAGACCGCCTCCTTGGCGTTTTACCTAGAAATAAGTTTTGGCTTGATTTTTATACTACAGTAGAGGTATGCTTATTTGAACACTTTTTCAACTGCTTCGCGGCGAATCCATTTTTTTTGTTTTACGGACTAGCCGATAACGTTGGGGGAGGGGTGCCCCCCCCCCCATACGTGACGCCTCTGGTGGTAGTATCAATGAGAACCTAAAGCGTTTGTTGTGTGAATGAATATTCCTTGAGCCCAAGCTGGCTTTGAAACATGTATTCAGACAATGCATAAAACGGATACGTCAGCTACAATGCTTTAGCAGCGATATTTCGGCCCTTCTTGGCAAGGTCCTCGTCAGCCTGTCAATCTTTAGGGTCAACGTCGGGGAAGGAAACAAACCTGCAAATGCTTAGCTGACGTATCGGTTGTCGATGTATTTAGTGCCATGTCGGCGCTACGAGTTGGATCAATAAAATATCTATCTATCTGTATGCATTATTTGAATAGTTGTGTGAATGGAAAAGTTCTAGCGAACTAAAATTAGAAATATCTGGAGAGAAATAAACTTGTTAGAACTAAAATAATCATCTTTTACAATAATGCTTGACATGAAACATTTTGTTCTTATATCCATTAGTGGCACATGAAAATAATAATATTGATATCATAACAGACTTTCGCCTTTCTTTCCTCCCCAGGGACATAACTCAAAGAAACTGGGAATGGCCATCCGGGACAGAGATGAAATTTTTTACAATGCATTTCAGCATTGACTGCATCTTCGGTAAGGCTGTTCCTAGGACCAATAACCCTGTTTGCAAATAATAAATATGTCAAACTTACTTTATTTCTCAGCTGTTGTCGCTGAAACGCTTCCAGGTTGGTGAAGTCTCTGGTTTGGCGAGTCTTTGATTCATCTTCGGACGAGCTTGAGTCTGAAGAGTCATCAACGGATGTCTCTACCGCTGAACGCCAACGCCGAGGCATCAGTGGAGATGAGAATATTTGTCTGCAAAAAGTAAAGAAACAATTAAAACAACAAAGAAGATTCCTGGCCAGACAATAGACAACAGGTACAATGTTAAAGTCCGTATCAATAACCCCCTGTAACAGCTCCCCCCTCCCCCCGAATTCAAATATACAGGAAACTAGAAAATCTTATTAAAAACTGCAGTATGGACCGCGATCCTATACAGTGTCAGATACTGCTGGTCAACCAGTTCCACGTTTCCACAAAGAAAACTTCTTGAATGCACTTGGAGTTTGAAACACATATAATCAGCAGAAACACTGAACAAGTGTGTAAACTGTCTCGACGGCTTTACTTCAGAGTCATTGTCTAAATGATCGTATTGATCAAGCGTTGCTGGGAATTTTTGAATTTTCTGCCACTATATCCCTGGCTCTAAAGATTTGGTCGCCAAAATGCCGGAGAGGTAATGCGATAACGAGACACGAACGAGACACGCGATAACGAGACAACGGCTGATTTTCGTAGCGCTTTCGAGAGGAAGTCGGAAATGTTTATTTGTGAAGCATTTTATAGAAAATAAAGCATAAGAAGTGTCCATAGTGTCCATTGTGCTTTAAGGATTTTCCTAGACACGCCAATTAAATGTAAACGCATGACGGCGGCTCGCTGGCCGCTCGCCTCTACATGTACTCTTTATAAAAAAAAATATGCTGGTTTTTACTAATACTGTGTTGGGGGGGGGGGGGGGCGGGAATTAGCCGGAACCCGTCGAGTAGTCTACCAGTCAAGAGTCAGATATGCAAATTTTGTGAAATTTTTTATTCCCTACAGCAACCACAAGAATAGAAACAAAAAGAAAGGAGACATGGAACAAATTCGCAATCTGATGCATGAGATTTGTTTTTGTTCCTTTTAGTGTATTTGTTCTTGCTATGGCATGTTGGCTTTTGCGATAAAATATCAAGGTGCGAGGTCCGGAGCCCGGTTCGTTGAGGGTCTTGTGACTCCCCTGTTAGTGTGATCATCCCGCTACTTAAAAATCAAAGATATTCCATAGCTAATTATTCAGTGATGATTTGTTATGCTAACGGAAGGAAATCCGAAATCCACGCAGTCACACACGTGGTAAGCAAAGGGGTTGGCCACTTGCTAGTCTATAAGGAAAGCTCTCTGCAAAATTTCGACGCTGAGAACGTGTCGACCAGGTGATCGATAGGCAAGCTATCTACAACTTAACGCGTTAACCATCCCCACATTCACTACTTCATTTCGGCAGGGAGTTCCACGAGATGTCCGCTTTTACGTCCAAATCTGATGAACTCAACCAGGTTCTCAAAAGCGAGACGAACTTCCCCAACGTTAGTATCGAGAAGGTCCCTCCACCCCGCTAAAATGCCCAAAACTATTTTCAAAAATACTGAAGTACTGAAAGCTAGTTGCCACAAAAGGTTAAAGCCCCTCACACTATTTAATCAAAGTTCCTTTTTTTCTAAATAGTTGAATACTTTAAAATAGGCTCTGTTTTTCAAAAGATTACCCATGGCTTTGGCTGTTTTATGCCTTTTCCCCGGCCCGTTAAGTTCTAGCAAAAGCAGGGAAACATTTACATAATCGTTTTTTCTGATGGACAGATTTCTCTCAAACAACCGTTGACAGCACGATACACATCGAAGGTAGCAAAGCAAGTCAAGTAAGAAAATCTGTGAGGTCTCATTTCGGGGTTAGAACGTACCGTATGAAATTTGGGTCTCCAGGTTTAAGAATGTATGGAGCAATTACGGAAATAGGTTGCATTAGTATTATAAGTAAGATAGGTCCTTTAACAATCTATGACGAAGCAGCCCCGGGCTCTGTCTCCTGCTAGCCTCGAGCAACGTTTTGCAAAAATAAAACCGCCACCTACCTTATGGGTGAGCAGTTTTCCCTTCGAACCGCTTGGCGGCGCCTTACAGAGCGAGGGCTCGAATTTGGCGTCGGCGGAGCGGATTTTCCACGTGGGTTCTTCGGCTCGACTGGAGTTTGTAAGCTTTCTTCTCGTGGAGGCTTGTGGAGCCATCTATGCAGACAGAAAAACATAAAAGGTTTGCTTTCTGTGGCGCATCTAAACTGAATTTCTCGATCAAATTTGTCTGAAAAGACAAATTTTTTTTTCAAAATCACAAACTTATTTTGTCTCTCGGAGTTATCGTCGTCGATCAAAAATGTTAGTTTGTACGAGGGATGAGAAGCGAGGACTGAGGATTGAGATAAAAACGCAATTTAAGTGAATAAGTGACGGGTAACTAGACTGCCGTAGCTCAGCCCTTTTCAGTTAAACTTTAAAACGCGGAGTTAAGTAAAACATTGCATAACTCGCTCATGTCCACAAGAGCATTTGCAAAATTCATTTTTGTGTGCGCAAAAAACGCAACGCAATCGACGGAGTCTCTTTTATGTGAACAGGGGTTAAACCTGCGATTTGTGAATACTTTCTTCTGGCATGGACGAGGACCTTTGCCAAGAAGGACCTAAACGCCACCGGAAGAAATCTCAGCTGACCATCCGGTTAGCGACGTCGATCACGATTCCAAGGTTTGGGACACTTTCAGATTCGTTCTTCAAGCTACAGCCTGGCGAAGACCCTTGCCAAGAAGGACCGAAATATCGCTGGCGGAAATCTCAGCAGACTTAAGGCGTATTCTCGCCGTTCCCTGAGGACTCCTCGGGGAATCGAAGGGAGCGGCGAGAATAGAGGGAGTCACTCCACGCGGAGTCCGCGTACAGAAACAGCGAGAACATGGGGAATGCTTCTAAAATTGATTTTGTTCGAAAAATAATATGCAGTTGACGAAATTAGTGTGGATCCACTTTATTTTTGGTTTTGTTTATTCTGATTATTTTTAATTAATTCTACTTTGCACCGACACCAGCAAAGATTGATTCCCCTCCGAATCTGAAAGGGAGTCCTTTTTGATGATGGTTATGATAACTGGAGCGTTCCCCGTCCGTGGGGACGCGCGCGAATACGGGGAGCGGAGTCCCCGGGACAAACAAAAACGCGGCAACTCCTCAAGTGAAGTCCTCGGGGAACGGCGAGAATACGCCTTTATCCATGTAGACATCAACCGTGATTCGCAGTCAGCTTGGGCTGCAGGAAAAATTTCCAGATATCGATACTGCAAACATAGGCCGGGAGGGGGGGGGGAATCAGCAAGAGTGTGCCTTACCTTCTTGCAGTGAAAGGACTAAGCTTTCCTGGCTCGAAAGCACTCAATTTCGGCCGGACGAATCGGAGACAGAGAAGAGAGTCGTCTTCAAAGCTGCTTTCGCTTTCAAGAACACTATGCGGTGCTTGAGTTCTGGACGGCGTGGAAAAGGAAATGGATGGAATGTATTCGTGTACTGCAAGACCAAGTCCTTGGGCTGAGATTCTAAAAATAAATACTTGGCCTCAACAACTGTCATAAGATTGTCCGTCCTTGTCGAACGGGCCAGCGCGCCAAACTCACAAGCTAAGTGTCGCTGATTCGAGTTTCAGTGACGCCGGCAGTTTGGTTTACGGCGAGGGTAAGTGGTGTTCCCCCGTAATACATCCGAAAGTCAACACAGCTTCAAATGGGTACCTAGAAAAATCTAGGGAGAAGCACGGGAAGCGGCGGGTGATTCGCTGTCGTAACCCGCATCGCACTCCCGGCCGAGGGCAGAGAGTCAGGAGATCGGCACCTTCGCTACGCGAAACTTACTATGGGTTTAAACACTGCGTAAAATCCGAGCGTATTTTACGCACGTATTGGAGCTTGAAAAGATTTCTAGGAATACGGACGTATTTAGATACAAAACGGACCAAATTCTCAAATACGTCCGTACTGCTAGAGATCTGTTCAAGTCCAAATACGTGCGTAAAATACGCTCGGATTTCGAATACGCTCGGATTTTACGCAGTGTGTAAATGCACCATTAGCCGGTTTGGATCCGAAACCTTTGCTATTGCTTTGCTTTTTTTTCTTAAGACACTTATCACTGACAATAGGAACGTTTCATCCAGACTGCACGACGCTTACACTATCCATCATATTCTAGCCCTAGCTCCTTTCTGGAAGCTGTATAGTATAACCGATTTCAGTCAGTAGAGTGTTTTGTAAGTCTGCACAGTAATTACTACGTCTGCTTCCATGGGCTTGTAACTCGTTACGCGATTGTATATCTCTGACGCGACGGATCTCTCTGGCTGTGGAGCAATGTCGTGCCAAACTTATTTCCTTTCTAAACCGGAGACCATACACATTTTTGTGCCATTATTTAGGGTTGTTCGATTTAGTCGAGTTATTTCTTTCTTTTCTCATTTTCTTCCTATACCCCATATGGCTTTGTGTCATTTCTTACAAAGGTAATGAAAGTATTGACTATGTGATTCGTATATGTATATCAAATGGTGCCTTCAAAACAAAATTGAACATTCTCTTCTGAACTTTGCGGTATATTTTATTAGGTTAGGCATTGGGTTGTTGGTTGTTACAAGTTGCTTCTCATCAAACTGAACCTCGATTTTCCCAATCTGTTTCTTTTTCAATATTTTCCTTCGTCAGCTGACCTAAAAAAATAAACGAACGTGGATCTGAACGTCCGTGTCCCATGTCAACTCAATGAACTGATACTGAAAGGCCAGGGAAAAAAGCGTGCTCAGTTTTTTCTTTCTCGGGAGATATTTACTCCATTAGAAAACTAAGCACAACCACACTTAATTACAAATCCCACGAATAAGAAAAACAATATATATGCCCTTAATCTCAACTACATACATTGTAAAAAGTTTCTCTGAGTAAGGATTAAAGTTAAATGCAGTATCTGCTGCTGGGATTAATCTTATCTTATCTCTACTGGTACAAGATTAATCCGAATTAGAGATAATCTTATCTCGGTAGAGACAAGGTTAATCTCAGTAGCAAATTCTGCAAGATTTTTTTTTACAATGTACACTGTCAAAAGTTTCTCCGAGTAAGGATTAAAGTTAACTGCAATATTTGCTAGTGGGATTAATCTCATCTCAACTGGGAAAAGTTTAATCCGAATTAGAGATACTCTTATCTTAGTAGAGACGAGATTGATCCCAGTAGCAAATACTGCAAGATTTTTTTGCAGTGTATAGGCTACATTCAATTTTTTTACCAACCAAATGCACAAGGTGACAGTGGAGTAAAAGAAAAAAGAAAAAAAGCACAAAGTAAAAATTAACATAAAGCACGAAAATTTGGATTGAATTCCTAACTGGGATTAAAAAAATCATGAAAAACATCATGTGGATGATGAGCTGGTTCAACAGATGTTTTTAGTACAGATCCTCCTCTAATGACTGAGCAACATCTTACATACTGAACTTAATCTCACTTCCGGCCTCAGGTTCGGCTCAAAGACGCTGTCGAGAAAAAATCTACTTACCTTTCTGAAAGATCTCCTTTCTTCTCATCGCCCCCATCCAATCCCTCTTCTTTGGGCAGTGGACACTGAAAATTGGGATTGAACGCTATCATTGGACTCGAGTCAAGCGACCGGCTTTGTCGCGCTGAAAAATTCGTCTTCGACCTCCTTTTCTTCAGTAACAACCGCATAAGCTTACGGGGCGATAAGTTCTTCTGCCCCCGAGTGCTAGCCCAGGACTCCACCGAAATTTTCACAAAGTCAATATGCGAAGCACTAAAGCTTCGAGGTCGGGAGACGACCATCTTGTACGGGACACCGTCACTAAGTTGAATTTTCATTACTTCTTCCCCTTCAAAAGCAGTTCGCTCTGTTGCTATGCTTCTGGGGGATTTGGTACAAGAGCCACTTGGCACGGTTTCACTATTTTCCAGATTTAGGACTTTTAGGGAATTAGTCCTCATTCTAGTCTCAATTACGAGACTCCGAGGGAGTAATTTTCGGGACGGAGTAAAAGGGGAGCAGTTTCCGCTATTGTCTCTTGGATTGTGCCGCCACTCTAGCTCAGAGCTGGCATCACAAGTTTGGCTAGCATCCAATCCTAGGGCATCACTTTGCTCAGTTTCACCATGGACGTCTTGATTTTTCTCAAAGTTCGTTTCCATATCGTTTTGAGTCCTTTCTCTATCTAAATTACATGTCCGAACTTCAGAGCTGTTAGATGTCACTGCGCATGCACTCTCAACACGCTCGGATAGCAGTCGAGAGCGCTGCTTTAAGCCTGAGTGGGAATCGGCTAGTTGGTATCTTGTGACGTCACATTGTCTCTGGGTTTCACTACGGGAGGAATCCGACGTGGCAGCAAATTCACTCGAATCGAAGCCGCCGTATCTGTGAGACTGTTTAGGCGACTGGTTTCCGCCAAATTTGCTTTTCGGCGTTACTATAATCTCTTCTACCCTCGACTTCAGTTCAATATCCCACAGACAGATGTCAGGAGATGTGACTGTTTCTTCGGGAAGTAGGAGGTGCTCATCTTCGTCTGAATTATCAGTGTTTTCAAGAAGGACGCTTCGACGATTGTCGCTTCCTGATTGGTTGAGGCGTGGTAGGCGAGGCGTCATTGGCGCGATCGGAATCTCCTGTAGCACGCCGTAGTCCTGGTTTCCTGGAAACATAAAAGAAAATTAAACCAAACATCGCCTGTCAAAAAATGAATGAAGGCGAGGTCAGAAAGGACAAAGGGTTTGGTTAAAAAACGGCGAAAAAAGGACAAAGAAGTAAGCGCTTAGTGGAACACCGGGAAAAAGAACCAAGGCTTTGGAAGATGGGTGACAGAAAACGCGACTCATGTTTAGTGTTATTTTTTACAAACAGTTACACTTACAAGACAGTCTTTCTGTGGTATGAACACAACATGCTATTTTTTCTTCCGGTTTTCCCGAACTTCGGAGAAAAATCATGTCCACCTTTTTCCTTTTTTCACAAAAAAGCGCCCTGATTAGTTGGTTTATTTTGAGCTTTGTTTTTTTTTTGCATGTACTTCGTTGTATATTTAGTAGGCTAATTTGTCTTTAACGGTCAGTTGTTTATTAGTATGTAAGTGTGTGTGAGTCTGACTGACATGTTGTTGTTCCTTTTTATACATTACTCTTCAGTTTTGAAGGATTCAAATAAATAATAATAATAATAAATTCCCTCCGTTCTTATTAAGCTATCACCAGTTTGTAAAGTCCCTCCTTTTTCTACCCCTTTGGTAGACAAACAGACACCTGACACCTCTTTACGTGCTTCTAGATATACTGTTAAAACTCTCAGCCCTTAGTAAAAACCCTTTCCACAACCCTCCGTCTTATCTTACCCGCAAATCAAGCCTTCTCCCTTATTTTTTACTCAATTTTAGGGTTTTAGTGTCTTGTTTGTTATTTTTTAGTGTCTTGTTGTTTGTTATGAAATTGAGAATCCTTGTGATGGAATTTATGAAACTTCTGACGGTGTCATCTCCATCTTCGTTTTTGAGCATTTCTCTCCATCATTTGCAGTGACGTATTAGTCGCGTGAGCGAACCAGAGACAGAAAGCAAAAACCACACACAGCGACACAGCAAAAAATCGCGACAGTACATTTTTTTGCCAAACAGTTTTGCATGGCCCGATTTTTGCATTTTTTTAACCGTCGCGGTTTTTGCCTGTGGTTCTCTATGCACAGCACGGTTTTCGTTTTCACGGTTTTGACCGGATCCCTTTAGGTAGCTTTGGAAATTCGGCAATTATGTGGCCAAGAGGTGAAACCAGCTAGACTAACCTGAAATACTCCTTTAGCCCAAGCTGACTGTCACGCATGAAGGGGTTAAGCGACAAGAAAAAAACGTTTTTAAAATCTATTTTTAAACCGATCTTGACGAGTTTCATGTCGAATAACATATTTCTTCACAGCGGGATAGAAGAAAGGAAAATTTAAGAAATATTTTTTACCGATATACTAACGATTTTATTGTCGCTTAGCTCATTTTGGCCGTTCTCGTGGCGGTTAGGTCTTCTGAGCAACTACCATATCTCATGAAAGGCTTGTCGCAGGACACGGAAAATTTTACAGTATAAGAGGCAGGAGGTAAGATTCATAGCCCTAAGGCGTATTCTCGCCGTTCCCCGAGAGTAGTATAGAAAAAGGGGGGACTAGACCAACAACCCCCAAATTTCAAAACCCCATTTTAACATCGATTTCTTAAATTTTAACATGCTTTTTTCCAAATTATCCCCCTTTTTAAAGATATTTGTATTTTCTTTTTTCCCGAAAAAAGGGCCCAAGAAATAGGAAATATTAACCTTTATACTACATATAAACTACTACTTTTTTTTTTATCCAAATATCATTTTTTCATTTTTATCCAAAATATCAATTACTGAGTAAACAGTTCCAAGTCAACATATTGTTCCGAGTTCTTATTTACACGCAAAATAGGCTGTAAAATAAGATTGTTCTTTAGAAGTAACTCATCAGCAATTGCATTGTATCTCTGCGGTATAAACAGATCACACATCTTCTTGTTATGATTGATAACTACAACTAACTTGTCACCATATTTTGTCTTAGCTATTCTCATTTTAACGATGGTATACTTCAATCCTAATACCAACTGTTCTTTCTTGATTGTCTCATTGTATTTATTCATTCTGATTGTATTCAAGACCTCCATTTATTAGCGGCTGATTTTATTTAATAAAAATCCAAACTTCACTATTCATCACATCATCAAAATTAAATCTTCTCAACAAACCCAAAAGATCTATCTCTAGTACGGAAAAAGCTCTTTGGGCTAGCAAAAAATAGAAAATCTCTTTGCGCATTAGCATTTAGCATCGGAAAACATTTGGTTCGAGAGATTTTTCGGGCCCCGTTGGTCCAATGGACCAAGCTGTTGCAATCTTGTCACCCATTGAATCAACAGCCGTGAGATCGAATCCCGCTACCAGCAATCCGTTGATAGTGAGAGATGGCGAAAAAACTCAGAGATGAGTTCCTCCCCTCACGGGGCTACCCCAGACATATCTGTATATATGTGTGTGTGTGTTAGATATTTTGACAACATCTTCAATCTTCATTGTCTGGGGTGGGAGGTTTTGCAAAAACTTCATATTTTGGTAAATTTTCTCGTTTTCTCATAGATTCATTATTACAATATTTATAACCGTTTAAGCGAACCTGTTTCATGTATTTTTCGCGAGGAAAAAATCGAAAAGTTTTACGCATTTCCGCTTCGCGTTGAATAACCTCTTCGATCGACAATTGACCACATTTGAGCAAGGATACCAGTTCAGTGTAAAAATTATACGTGGTTCTGTATTCAGCTTTTCTATCTGCAATATTTAAATGTTTTTCGATTATTTCAATGACGACGGAACCCAAGCTTAAAGACGCTAAAGGTAGCATCAGAAACGCACTTAATCCTGCTGCCGAAAAGGCAAATTTGGATAAAAGTAGACCGTTACTCACATTATTGTAATATTTATAGCTTCGGCGATATACAAACATTTTCTTTTCCAAATCTTCCATTTATAATAAAACTAAATTGTTTCAAAAATTACTTCTTTAGGTTTGCCTCCAAATTCAGGAACACGTACGCCATCTCGTAAACAATACTGCAGATAGCATGATCAGTCGGATGTAATCCAGACGGTGCATACTACGTGAACGCAAAACACTTCTGCCACCTGCGCAACTCCACTATTTCTTTCTTAACTGGTCAGAGGCAATCTAGATCGCGTATGCTCCGAGAAATACAAACAAATCAGCCGTCTCGGCAACTGTGCTCTCTGTGCATTGTCCAGTCGGAGAAAATGAGATAGCCTTTGCTCCATGAAACACATACTGAAACAAGTGAATTTCTTTACGTCTGAGAAAACTCAGTCAGTGGAAATTCATTAATAAAAATAATCCCCTAATAAATGATGGAAACTGCAGAGGTTATTCAGCGTTGTAAAACGATAATATCTAAGAATGAATCGATCATTCAAAGGTTGCCGAAATACAAAATTAACGAACTGCGCACATATGCAAAAATTAATAATATCGAAACAAATGGTATAACAAAAAAGGAAATAACCGATAAGATAATAAAGCAACTTAATAGGAATATTTTGCTTGCGGAAGATACAATCAATATTCGGCGTAGAAATGAAAGGATTCGGAACAAAAACAGACCATCAAATTATACACCAGAGCCAGCATTAAGGAAGATTTTGGAAGATGATATAAAAGAAAATAATATTGCTATTGGAAATATAAAAAAAGAGGAGAAAAGGATACTCGAAAAGGATACAAGTGAATTAAAAAGGTTTCTAAAAAACAAAAGCCTACCCACTCGTGGTAACCGAGATGAAGTTACAATACGTGTTACGGAATACTATGGTAGTATAATTAAAAAGCACAAAGAAACTATAAACAAAAATAGAGATATACTAAAAGATCAAATAGAAAGAAGTAATAAGAATAAACACAAACTTATCGATTTATCTAATCTCTTTATAAATAAGAAACAAATCAAAGAAGAAACAGCGATTCCCAATTATATGTTTAAAACAGAAGAAGAACAACACCCCGCTATTGTAAGAGAAAATGAAAACATTTACACAGTAAACGTATCAATTCAAAGCAACGGAAGAGACGAAAATACTCTCATTAATTTTGTTTTTGAGGATTTGCAACGAAGAATGAATGAAATATACCAATACAGAGTTCAGTTTGTGACCAAGGTTATTTTTTATCGGCAAGTGAACGATGAGGAAGTAGAAGTATTTTACAACAGTACTTCTTGGATTTTAAACAAAAATAGCGTTCTTACTCCTAACCATTTAGATGATAACAACAGAAGACTTAGTTCTCTGAGTTATACCCCTCGATCTGGATTACAATTTAGGCGATATGATGCAATCGACTATAGGATGACTCGAATCGAATCCTACATGGGAGGAACGTACAAAACACTGCCAGATTTCGTAAAAAATAAAAAGGCTTGCATAAATATAAAAAATAAAGATCAAAAATGCTTTCTTTGGTGTATCTTGGCACATTTATACCCAGCTAAAGATCATGTTGACAGACTATCAAATTATAAACAGTATGAAAATTAATTTGATTTCAAAGGAATTACCAACTACCCGATGGATACCAAAGAAATTCACAAATTTGAAAACAAATAAAACATCAAGATTTGCTTATTCCGATTGGACAAAGAAAAAATAATCAGAAGTCATGTACTAAAAAGTACAATTAATGGTAAAACAGCAAAACATATCATTAATTTATTATATTTCGATAATCATTATGTACTAGTAAAGGACTTGAACAGATTAGTCGGTACTCAAATCTCTAAAAGAAAACAAAGACATACCTCTGCACTTTTTGTGGAAGGCATTTTAAAAAGGAAGAACAATTTGAAAAACATGAACTGAAACATAACTGTGAAGATCCTGATATTATAATGCCTCCTGAAGGTTCTAAAATTCAATTTAAAAATATTTCAAAACAGATGAAAGTACCGTACTGCATAATCGCAGACTTTGAGTCTTATAATGAAGAATACAATCAAGTCCACCGAAAGAAAACAATCAAAGTGGCTGAACAGAAAGCGTTTGCATACGGAATTCAGGTGTGCTGTTCTTTTGATTCAAAGCAGAATAAATACTATGATTATTTTGGTGAAGACGCTGCAAAACATTTTGTGAAAACCATTACAGAAGTGTCCACAGAAATTGCACACAAGTATGAAAACAGACAAAGAAATCACACTTATACCTACGAAGAAATTAAAGAAAAATGGAAGACATTAAAGAACAAGACTTGCCATATCTGTAACACAGAAATTACTGAAAATCCCCACTTTGATCACGACCATATGACAGGAAAGGATAGAGGTTTCACACACGCTGAATGTAACATGAAATACAGGATTCCCAAGCATATCCCTGTAGTCCTACACAACTTATCCAAGTATGACTCCCATCTATTTGTGAAAGAATTGGTACCAGATAGCGGAATTTTTGAAAGTGCTGAAAGTTTCATATCATTTTCGAAATCAATAAGTATTCCAAGACAGGATAAGGAAATAAAATATGAAATCAGATTTATAGATTCTATTCGATTCATGGCTTCATCACTAGACAAGCTATCAGCAAATTTAGCGAAATGTGACTGTAAAGTATCCTGTAATCATCTGAGAGAGAATTTCAAATACACATCTGACAGTTTCAGAAACGATGCTGAATTTAAAGAAATAATTAAAAAGGGGGTGTATCCTTATGAGTTTGTGGATAGTTTCAGTAAAATGGATTTTCCAAAGTTACCACCCATAGAAAGCTTTTATTCTAGGTTAACGGGAAAAGGTATTGAAAAAGCTGATTATAAAAGAGCGGTGTCTATCTGGGAACAGTTTAACTGTGAAACGTTACTGGATTATACCAAGTTGTACCTTAAAAGTGACGTTTTAATATTATCAGATGTTGTAGAGAATTTCAGAAATGTATGTATACATAATTATGACCTGGATCCACTTCATTACTTCTCAGCTCCAGGATTAACATGGGACGCTTTCCTAAAGCATTCAACAGTAGAACTACCGTTATTCTCAAAGGAAGACATGTATACATTCGTTGAAAAGGGGATAAGAGGTGGTGTATCTCAGTGTATAGAAAGATATGCGAAAGCAAATAATAAATATATGAGCGGTTATGATAAGAATAAATCATCTAATTATCTAATGTATTTTGACAAGAATAATTTGTATGGGTGGGCGATGTCGCAAAAATTACCCGCAAAAGATTTCCAATTCATTTACATACCAGAAGCTTTGAAAGAGAGAAATGAAAACAGTTCACTCGAGTATTATAACCACTTACAAAATCATGTTAATTCGGTGATGCAATTACCGAATGTAGGTGCTATCTATGAAGTAGATTTTGAATATCCGAAAGAACTTTTCCACTTACACAAAGATTTACCATTAGCACCCGAACATTTCAATGGCAAACTATGTACGACCTTACTGGATAAAAACAACTACGTAGTTCACCACAGGAACCTAGAATTCTATTTACAAAAGGGGTTGATATTGAAAAAAGTACATAGAATACTAGAATTCACTGAAAATGCTTACTTACAAGGATACATAGATCACAACACAGCACTTAGAACTAAAGGCACAAATGATTTTGAAAAAGACTTTTTTAAGCTGATGAACAATGCTTGCTTTGGAAAAAACATGGAGAATGTGAGGAAACGAGCAGATATGGAAATAATAACAGACGATAAAACTAGAGAAAAAATAATAAAGAAACCCAACTTTAAATCTGAAATCATATTCAGTGAAAACTTTTCCGTAGCGAGGATGTCAAAGGAAAAGATAAAATTAGACAAACCCATGTTTATCGGTTTTGCTGTACTGGAACTATCCAAGCTATTGATGTATGAATTTCATTATGATTATATGAAACCTAAATATGGTGATCAACTTGATTGTGTTATATGGATACAGATTCCTTCATCTATGACATACGAACTGAAGATTTCTATCAAGATATTAAATCGGATTTGAATGAGAGGTTTGATACATCTGATTATGCGAAAGATAATCCATATGGGTTTCCTAATGTAAACAAGAAAGTGATAGGCATGATGAAAGATGAATTAGCAGGACAAGTGATGACAGAGTTTGTTGGATTACGGTCGAAAGTATATGCTTATTTAAAGAACAACCAAGACCTTTCAAAAGCTAGCAAAAAACTAAAAGGAATAAAAACAAACATAGTGAAAGATAAAATTACGATTCAAAACTACAAGGATGTTCTGTTTGGAAACGTTGGAAACCTTTCAGTAACCCAGTACAACTTAAGGTCATACAAACACAATATGTTTCTAGAAGAACAGAATAAAAAAGCCCTAGATCCTAAGGATGATAAAAGGATTGTATCCAGTGATAAATTCACAACTTTTCCATTAGGTTACAAACAATAAATATTCAAGTACCTACTTAAAAATTTCAAGTACCTAGTTATAAAATTCAAGTACCTAGTTAAAAAATTCAAGTATATAGTTAAAAAAGTCAAGTCCCTAGTTAAAAAAGTCAAGTACCTAGTTAAAAAAGTTAGCTACCTAGTTAAAAAATTCAACTACCTAGTTAAAAAAGTTAGCTACCTAGTTAAAAAATTCAACTACCTAGTTAAAAAATTCAAGTACCTAGTTAAAAAATTCAACTACCTAGTTAAAAAATTCAAGTACCTAGTTGGTAAATCTTATAATAAAAAATTCCTCATAAGTAAATGAATGAAAAGGCTCCAATCAAAGTATATGATTTTAGCGAAAAGAACACTTATCAGAATAAGCACGACCTTGCACCTCAGTGGCCATTTAGATTATTAATTTGTGGAAGTTCAGGAACAGGGAAAACCAATTTACTCTTGAATTTAATTTATGAATACATCTGTTTCAACCGAATATACTTGTATGCAAAAGATCTTGAAGAAGATAAATAGAAAGAACTTATAGACAATTTAACCACCTTGGAATCAAAATGTAAAACGAATATTTTAACCGTAAGTAATGACCTTAATGATATTATCGATGTTGATGACCTAGACCCTAATTATCAAAACTTGATTATCTTTGACGATTTTGTAACTGAAAAAGACCAGAAGAAAATAGAAGATTTATTCATAAGAGGAAGAAAGAAAAATGCTTCAATTGTTTATTTATCACAGAGCTATCATAAAACCCCAAAGGTGGTAAGACTTCAATGTAATTATTTCGCATTCTTTCAGTGTTCTAATCCAAAAGAAATAAAATTAATCAGGCAAAATCATGTATCTAATATAGACAATGAGAACTTTCTGAAACAATTCGAGGTTGCAACTAAAGGTTACGGATTTTTCTTTATTGATTTAAAAACAAAAGATAAAACCCTGAAGTACAGAAAAAACTTTGAAAAATTTACCGGATAATTTATTTCTATAATAAATAAATAAATTTGGTAGTGTTGGAAAAAAGGTTAGTAACGAATCGAAAGTTACTGATGAAAATGGTAACATTAACCTACAAGATAAGAGAATTATTAATTTAGGGGATGCGAAAGCAGACCAGGACGCTATTAGTTTCAGATCTATGACTATTATTTTGAACCAATTTAAAGAAGAAATTACCGCAGAACAAGTGGGGATAAATCAGTATTTTAGCGAAGATATCAACAGATTAACTGCTGTACATGATTCTCTTGATAATTTATTGGTAAGGATTAAAGATAAAGGGTTATTTGTAAAAGAAATAATTCGAGTTAATGATAAAGAAATTAACGCTGAAAACAAGTTGATAACAAATGTTCAAGACCCTAGAAACAAAAATGACGCTGTTAATTTAGGGACGTTAATTACACATCTTTTAGATTTGGAAAAAAAACTCGAAACCCAACAAACCCTTAGCAATACTATTCTAACAAAAATTGCTGACCAACAAACCCATATCGATAATATTGAAAGAGCAATCGTAAACATTTTAAAAAGGCTTCTAGAGCAAAAACCTGTTGACAAACCATTCGTTTCCAGAATAGAAAAAATGATGGCTGGTAAATAAATTTATATGCTAAATTATTTTTCTAATAAATGGTTGAAACAATGGAGTATACAGTTTATTTATCAAAGCTTCAGAAAGGAAAGCTGAAGAAATGTTTTGGTGCTAAACAAAAATGTCAAATACGTGTTAGTCATAGTAGACAGAATGAACGAGAACCAGTCAAGTTACTTTTAAGTAAACGACAAATTGATAAAATTGAAACATGTAAAATGAATAATAAGGGCTGTGATATTGATGTATCATACAAACAGATGAAAGAAGCGATTCAAAAGGGTGGATTACTTCCTTTCCTAATACCGTTAGCTGTAGCTCTTGGTAAGGCAGCTTTAACAAGCGGAGCTGCTGCTTTGGGTACATTCGCTGGTAAGAAATTGGTTGATAACATAACCAACACAGGTGGGGCGCTTACACTTCCTGGAACACAAAAAGTCGTGGGACGTGGAAGGCCTAAGAAGGAAACCGAAGATGTCAACACAGGTGGTGCGCTTACACTTCCTGGAACACAAAAAGTTGTAGGTCATGGGGTACGTGGAAGGCCTAAGAAGTCAAAAAACGGGGACATCAAAAAAGAAGCAAAAGTAAAGTAGGACCTCTAACCAATTTTGACATTATGGATGCATTAGAGAGTATACCACAGTTTCGAGGTGTTTTCTCCATAGATACGCTACCCAAACATATAAACGATTCGGAATGTGGTGTCATTAATTATGATAAACTCGGAATGCCTCACTGGGTAGCGTATTGTAATCTACCTGATAATCCTTATGTCGAATTTTTTGATTCTTTCGGTATACCCCCAGGAAAAGAAATAATTAAATATCTAAAAACTTCAAAGAAGAAAATAGCCTATGAAAATCTTGCCGTTCAGAATATAGATGAATTAAACTGTGGATTGCATTGTATTTCCTACATTAAGCGCAGTTCGTAGTTTATTCATCTCTCGTCTTTTTGTTTATAAAAATTGTTTTCTAATAAATGGAGATTTATTGTATGAAATGTAAAAAGAAAACTGACACTGAATCAATGTTTAAAGCAGTGTCACAGAAAAATAATGTTCCAATGCTGAAAGGTAATTGTGTTATTTGCGGATCGAGGAAAAATCTCTTTTTAAAAAAAACCTCGACGCAGAAAAAGATATTTTAAAGGCGTATTATTCAAATTATTCAGGTGTTGATGATATTTACAGAAAATTAAAAGAAAATGGTGTGAGTGTTTCCAAGGATAACATAAAACATGTTTTGCAAAATGAGAATGTGTATACGTTACACAAACCTTCCTATCACAATTTTGAAAGGAGACGAGTGTATGTTCACCATGTAGACGAGCAATGGCAAGCTGATTTAGTTGACATGCAGAAATATAAAAAAGAAAATAATAAAACAAATTACATCTTGACTATTATTGATTGCTTTAGTAAATATGCTTGGTGTGTCCCTTTGAAAGATAAAACGGGTGCTGAAATAATCAAGGCATTCAGTCATATATTTAAAGAAAGAATTCCTAAGAAACTACAAACTGATAAAGGTAAAGAATTTGTAATGAGAAATGTTTAATCTTTTTTGAAAAATAACGACTTACACTGGTTTGCATCTGAAAGTGAATTGAAAGCGCAAATCGTTGAACGATTCAATAGAACGCTGAAAGAAAAGTTGTGGAAATATTTTACTCACAATAACACTACTAAATGGATTGATATTTTACCTTTATTTGTTAGTAATTATAATAACTCTTATCATCGTTCAATACAAATGAAACCAGTAGATGCTAGTAAAAAGGTAAATCAGAAAAAGGTTTACAATGCTTTGTTTCCTCCATGTGATTACAAAGTCACAGGAAATTACAAAGTAGGAGATTTAGTTAGAATTAAAAAAGAAAAAAGTATTTTTGATAAAGGTTATTTACCTAACTACACGAATGAAGTATTTCAGATAGCAACCGTTAGACCTACCACCCCCATTACTTATGAAATATCTGACAAAAGTGGGGAATTAATTCAAGGAGGGTTTTATGAAAAAGAACTTTCAAAATTTATTATGAAATAAAATTACTAGTATATAAATGGATTCAAGACGCTTGAGTGATATGTTATCGGGTATAGTTAAGAACAGAGAAATTCAAAGAAAAAAACTTCAACAATACGAGATGGAGAAAGCAGGGTTTCGGGAATATGCTTCAGAATTAAACGCTCCAGTTGTTACGGCACAAAAAGAAAACACTAAAGATACCATCAAAAAATTACAAGAAAACACTGAAGCTATCATCGAAAAATTAGAGGAGGTGGATATTAATTCAAGAAGCCGGCTTCTCCAATTAGGTGAACCGTATAAATCAGCTTTACAAAGACAACCATATCAGATTCCAGTTTCAGAGGTAGAAACGCAGTCAACACAATCGACCGCTTTAGAAGCATCTCCAGATTTACCAACAAGTATCAAAATCGTTGATATGGATCAAGGTGTTGATAACGAGTTATTAAAAGCACTTAATGTAAAATATAGAGAGAATCATACAAGATATAAAGGAGAATATTTTGAGATGCCTAATTATTACTTTGATAACCCAGAGAATATAGAAGCTTTGTCTGAATTAACACCTATAAGTCAAAGTTATGGTGGTTTGAAAAGTAAAAGTAGTTCTAGTAAGTATGATAAAATTATTTTATTTATTCAAGACTATAAGGATAGATTAAAAAAAATTCAGTCTAGCAGACCCTTTATCAAACAGCAAGGAACTGGAATATTTATGAATTGTGATGAAATGATTAAAAAATTGTACACTTTGATAGGTAGTAGAGTAAACGGGAATACATCTGATGAGGTGAGGAATGAAGCTATTGATATTTTGGACTCGTTAATGCGAAATAAATTTTTTACGAAGAGAGTTTACAATTCAATATATAAAAAATATTTCTAATAAATGGTGTTGTTAAACATTGAAGGTAATGAAAGTATCATTGATATAACATTTAGTCAACCAATCGAATTGAATCGTAATTGGGATTATGAAATAGGTTTGAATCAGTGTACTTTGTGGTATTCGTGGCATAATATAAGTGATAAATTTGGGAATAATACATTTCAATACAGGAAAGATGAAGAGGGGGGATGGGTGAATGTTACTATTCCTAACGGGATGTATAACGATGATTGTTTGAATTATTTTTTGTGTCAGTATTTTGATACTTCAAAAGATAAATGTCCTATTGTAATCTCATCAAATCCAGCATCTATGAGATTTGTCATCATATTACAAGAAAAATACATATTTAGATTTAATAGTGACTTGTGTCCGATTTTAGGCTTTGAGAAGGATAGTGCGATTTCTAAGAAAATTAATGAAGGTACAAAGCTTCCAAATATAACAAGAAGTGTCGATAAAATTCAAATTCACTGCTCTCTTGTAAACAGTTCTATCGTAAACAAAAGTAAATCAGATGTCATTTGGACATTTGTTCCGAATACTGAACCGGGTTGCCAAATTGTTGAGAATCCTAGACAATTAATATATCTTCCTATCAACACAAAAGACTTTATTTACTCGTTGAGAATGACAATAACTGATCAGCTTGGAAGACCGATTGATCTGAATGGTGATAACGTAGGATACGTACTGCATTTAAGAAAAGCCTAAAGGATTATTGAAATAAAATTATTTACTTATAAATGTTGTTAAATAATAAGCGATTACTTTACAATAAGCAGCACGGAAGTGGAATCGGTAGCCTATTTAAAAACATTGCTAATTCCCAGTTATTCCAGACGTCGGCAAAACAAATTAGAGATGGAGCATTGTCAATGTATAATAATATTATAAAACCGAGATTTGAGTTGCTGAAAAACAGAGCAATAGAATATGGAAAAGATTTGATTGATGTCAACAAGAAGGAACTGATTGATGTGATTGGAAATAAGAAATCGATGAAGGATCTTCTGGGTACAAATAAAAGGATTTTAAATCAAAGGAGTCAAGATTTGATCAAAACGTTAATGACTGGAAATGGGTTAAAGATTCTGAAATGATTTTTATCGAATAATTTCTTTCTTATATAAATGGCAGTAAATAAAATTATTAGTCCCCAATGGAACATATTTGCTGAGCCACTTGTGGATGATTCAGTGGTCAAAGATGAATTTAAAGAAATTCGAGAAACAGATGTGAATGTATCCAATAAGTCAGAGTTTGAATTTGTAACAAAGAAATTAGATTCCTGGTTCTATCCAAGTGAAAGTTACCTTGAGGTAGGCGTAAGGATAGTAAAAGCTGACGGAACTAATATAGCTGCAACTGATGTCGCTACGTTGACGAATAATGGATTTAATTTATTTAGTACCGCTGAGTATGTCATAAACGGTACACCTGTTGAAAAAATTAATCATGTTGGTATTACAACTACCGTTACAAAGTTGATTGAATACTCCGATGATTACTCTAGAAGTGCTGCTAGAAATCATTTTTGGTATAAGGATTATAATCAAGGAACTGATATCAACCCTATAACTAGTTCATTTACCGTACCTGCAGGTGGGGTACTAACAGCAGGAAATGTGGATGTCACTTCTAAACCTAATCCTAATTACAATAAAGGGTTTGAAAAGAGATATAATAGAACTAAAAACAGCAAATTAGTGAATATGTATTTACCATTATCAGAGTTGTTTGGATTCTTGAAAGGAAACAAACGATTTTTTAGAGGTGCATCACACAGAATATGTCTAAGAAGAAATGATGATAATAATATGATTGTAAAAAATGGAAATACTAATTTTAAAGTTTTCATTGAGTATTTATCCTGGAAAATTCCTGTTATAGCTCCTAGTATTGAAATGATGAGTCAATTGGAAAAGGGTTTGGCAAAGGATAAAAAGTATAATTTGATGTGGGAAGCTTGTAATACTTATAAAAGTGATGTTAGTCAGAATAAGGAACACACCTGGAAAGTTGTGTCTGAGAGAAATAGTCCTACGAAAATCGTTGTGATGTTACAGAAAAATGAAAAACATAACAACCAAAAAAAGAATAATATGGTGTTTGATCATATGAATTTGACGGATATAGAGGTTAGAATAAACGGGGATAAATATCCAGAAGAACCCCTCAAATGCGACTTTAGTGAGGAAAAATGCACATACTCGAATCTTTACAACAGATACATACACATGGGTTATAAGCAATTAGCGTTTGATACTGGTAGTGTAGTCAATATCGAAGAATTTAAAGAAGTATATCCACTGTTTTGTTTCGATGTTTCTAAACACGAGTCAAATATTTATAATGGAACAACTGCTGATATTGAAATAAGTATAACTTTAAAAGATCTTCAACCCGTACCATACAATATTTACTGTGTTCTATATTATGAAAGAAAAGCTACATTGGATATCATTAATAAAAATATGTATGTGAGTTTGTGATTTGGATTTTTATTAAAGAAAATCAGCCGCTAATAAATGGAGGTCTTGAATACAATCAGAATGAATAAATACAATGAGACAATCAAGAAAGAACAGTTGGTATTAGGATTGAAGTATACCATCGTTAAAATGAGAATAGCTACGACAAAATATGGTGACAAGTTAGTTTTAGTTATCAATCATAACAAGAAGATGTGTGATCTGTTTATACCGCAGAGATACAATGCAATTGCTGATGAGTTACTTCTAAAGAACAATCTTATTTTACAGCCTATTTTGCGTGTAAATAAGAACTCGGAACAATATGTTGACTTGGAACTGTTTACTCAGTAATTGATATTTGGATAAAAATGAAAAAATGATATTTGGATAAAAAAAAAAGTAGTAGTTTATATGTAGTATAAAGGTTAATATTTCCTATTTCTTGGGCCCTTTTTTCGGGAAAAAAGAAAATACAAATATCTTTAAAAAGGGGGATAATTTGGAAAAAAGCATGTTAAAATTTAAGAAATCGATGTTAAAATGGGGTTTTGAAATTTGGGGGTTGTTGGTCTAGTCCCCCCTTTTTCTATACTACTCCCGAGGACTCCACTTGAGGAGTCCCCGCGTTTTTGTTTGTCCTGGGGACTCACTCCCCGTATTCTCGCGAGTCCCCACGGACGGGGAATGCCCCGATTATCATCACCATCATCAAAAAGGACTCCCTTTCAAATTCGGAGGGGAATCAATTTTTGCTGTTATAGGTGCTATGTAAAATTAATTAAAAAGAAACAGAATAAACAAAATCAAAAATAAAGTTTATCTAGACTAATTTTTTTAGCTGCATATTCATTGTTCGAACAAAATCCATTTTAGAAGCATTCCCCGTATTCTCGCTGTTTCTGTACGCGGAGTCCGCGTGGAGTGACTCCCTCTATTCTCGCCGTTCCCTTCGATTCCCCGAGGAGTCCTCGGGGAACGGCGAGAATAAGCCTCTAATATCAATAGCTCATTTTCACAAAAAGACTCACTTGACCCCTTAAAAATTAACCGAAAAGGGCTGGGATAAGACAATCTAGTTACCCATCACTTGTTCACTTAAATTGGCTTGAAGACCCGCTGAAAATGCGTTACTTCGTTGTTCCGCTTCACGAATAATCGATTTTCAACTTGTGTCAGTGTTGTATGCCTCACGAGAAAGATTTATGAATTTTTTTTTGTTCTGGCACTAAGCAGTCTTCACCAAGCTCACCACTACCCACTGAAAAGCCGCGTTTGTGTTGAGATTAAAATTTCGCGCGTCATAGTAATGTAAGTTGTGGGGACGACCGCAGATATTCTGAACGTCATAACTGGAGTAGATAGTGGAAACTAAAAAAATCCCTTAGCAGGAAGCAAATAAATCAGTTTTTTCAATTAAATGACACAAAAATAAGTTGGCTTTTCATTTAGACTTTAATGCGTCACAGCGACAATATACTAAAAACGATTCGAAACGGAAAAACCGGCTACAATAATTTTCAGCGATATTTCGGCCCTTCTTGGCGAGACATTTGACATTTTCGTTTTGATCCTTTTTTTAATATGTGATTCCGAGTCATCTTGGGATGAAGAAGTATTTAATCAGCCGTAGCCCCGGGTCCCGCTTTTGTGTGAGACTCACCGGGTTCACCATACATCTCTTCCGGATCCGCTTTCAGGTCTGGCGGTTTCAGGGGCTCCGGTTCAGTTCCAATCGCAGCGTCATCTAGCACCGTGACTAACAGTGTCATCTGACGAGGCTGAAGGTGCAGCAGGGAAGTCCGATACGTGATCTAGAAAACCAAACAGCTAAAGCCCTAACTCGAACTGATATGTTCGTCACCCTTTCCTTCAAACCCTTAATTTGCCTTATTCCAGCTCAGCGCTCCAAGCGGACTAATTTCGGAAAGTCCCCCATTGTCTCATCAGTATTCATTCAGCAGTCAAAAGAGTAGGACGCGTTTCTGTGCGCACTATAGTGGCTCAGAAAGAGAACTCGGAGCTTGGTCAAAAAGACACCTATTCGGCAAACAACTGAAAATCCCTAGGGGACGTGAGATTTGATGGCTTTGTGGCCGCTTGGGGATAATATGCAGACTGCAATTAGGGGTCAATTATGGTTCCAGAAACATATTTATACACGCTGTTTTGCTCTAACTAATCTCCTGAATTCGAAACGACAACATTCAGAATTAGTTGTATCTTGTTCCTTTTCTACTTTTGCAACCCAAAAAGCCAAGCAATGAGCCAAGTGTAACCAAGCTCTCTGATTTTCTGTTCGTGTTAGTCTCTTGAGATTTGGATTTTGTTTGTTTGCATGCTGATTGGGATGTCAGAGTACAGTGGAAAACCAAATTAGCAGGTCTCACGCTCCACTAGGCCACCGTCAATAAGGTGAGTGCCGCTGCTGAAGTGGGCCTGCCCCAGTTCCAGATAAGTAAATCGAAGATAAGGTTTGAAGTTTGAAGTTTTTCTATTTTTGTACAGACTAATTGGCAGTCAACTATATAATCACAGATTTACGATGGGTAATGTATCGTTTACACGGACAAGAAATCCCGTCCAGTAGAAAGGAAACCCGTTCGATTCGAAAGGATTCCGTTCGTGAAGACGAGTAGAAAAAAAGTCTAGCGGGACGGGAATCCTTTCATGACAAAGGGAATTCCAGTCTACTTGAAAGGAATCTTGTCGGCGGCGCTGGTAAAAAGTACTAAAAAAATGTCTAACTAGCTTTGAAGAGCAGCAATCATCAGTACTGATGTCACAAATGCTCTCAAAACATTTTTTTATTGGCTAGTGAATTTATTTTTGTCAGATTTTCTGGTTTGAAGAATTTCTTTTTTTCCCTCTGCGTGTAAACATAATCCTGTCACCAAGATCGGATTCTGTTCAAGTTTTCCTGTACTTGTAAACGCTGCATAAGTTCAAAGCTGGGGATTTGGTGCTAGCAAATTTTGTTGGATGCCCGCTTTGGCCCTCGAGAATTGTGCAAGTAAATAAACTGAAGAAGAGCTAGAATCTCGTTTGGCATTTGAAAGGCTTGGTAAGAAGATGAAATTAGGAATTTGCCAATTCGTGGGTTTGTTGTGATCATTTGTAAGCAAAACCCTTGAGATACGAATGATGATGGACCCTTGGAAATCTGAGAATGTATCGGTTGGTAACCAGTATTATTTTTGCACTTGGCTGTGACGACGCGCACTTAGGATCATGAATATATATGTTGAACTATCGAATACATCTGGTTTAGTCAAAAGTATTTTGTATACTTTTCGGTTAAGATGTGAACTTTAAGGTTGCTAGAAATTCATTTCTAAGCAAAACCCGAGGAAAAAATGATCGCATGGGCTCATGAGGATCATGAAAATGTAGGTTTTGCTTAAAAGTATTTTTTGTACTTTGCGGTCAAGATGAGTACTTTAAGGGATGGTCGGATCTGGGAAATGACAATCTAAGCCAATCTAGTTAAGTCTCTAATGTTCAAGCCAAGTTTCATCGTCCTAGCACATCTGGAAGTACCTTAAATCGCAATCGGAATTACGGACCCCCCCCCCCCCCCCCCTCCGACTTCCGAATTCCCCACATTGATCGGATCCTGTCCGCACTTGAAATGGGTCTGAGACATGAGTTCTTTCCAAATATCAAGTTTCATTAAGACCCGATCACCCGTTCAAAAGTCTCGCTCCACTCCCCCCATGAGGTCAAATCGAAGAAATGACTGTTCTTAAGTTAAAATTGTCGAATCTCTGATATGTCTAACAAGTTTCATCGTCCTAGCGCATGAAGCATCTTAACTCGGGATCACCGGAACTTCAAACCCTCCTTCCAACTCCCCCACAGTGCTCGGATCCGGTCTAGCCCTGTCAACTATGTATCTAGGGCTTGTGCTTGTTCTTCCCACCAAGGTTCATCCCGATCCGTCCACTCCGAACCTGTCACACGATTTCCGGTTCCCCCTCTCCAACAAAACGCTAAATATTCATGATCCCCAAGGGCCCAGGATAATTCCTGGCTCAAAGGTTTTGCTTAGGAGTAGATTCCTTAAAGTACAAAACAATACTCTTGAGCAAAATATACATTTTCACGATCCCGGTGAGCCCAACATGATTTTGCCTAGGGGGTTTTGCTTACAGATAAATTTCTAGCACCCTTGAAGTGAGGATCCTCACAGCCAAGTCCAAAAATAAAATGTTTTGCACCAAACAATACATCCTCGGGATTCCTCAGGGCCCATGACCAATCTTATCTCAAGGGTTTTGCTTAAAAATGACCAGAAGAAACCCACGAATTGGCAGATTCCTACTTTCATCCTCTGACCCAGCCTTGCAAGTGCCATAAGCTCTTGTTCATGTTTTATCTGTTCTTGATTTGTTTGTTGTTTTTTCTTTTTTTCCATGTCTATACCCTCTCTTCAGGCCTGGGAGTGACCTAAGGCTAAAATATATATAGGATATAGGATTTTTCACATCAAAATATAGGACAATATAGGGTAAAGAAACAGCTTGTTTGGATGAAAAAATCTCATGACCCCATCTTCTGGAAAATAACAAAGGACGATTCTGGTGAAACAACTTAGGATCTCACCTTAAACCAAAAAACATAGTATCCAAGACGAGAGACTTTGATGGGTAAGTTTTATCCCTGAACAGAGATCAAACACAAAATTAAAGAACTCCGAATACCCTACTGATTGACTTCGTGAAAACTTCAGAAAAGGACCAGAAAACCACACAACCGCGTCAAACTGAGTGTCAACAGCGCCTTTTAAATACAGAAAGCTCCTCCATGAGACCACTTTGCTTTTCATCTGCTTTTTCCCTCTTTTTGGGATCCCAAAACGCAAGTGGAGGGACACCTATGACATCGCAAAAGTTGTCCATCTGTCCGTCCGTCAGTAAGCACGATAACTCTCGAAGGGAATGAAATATTTTGATGAAACTTGGTGTGAGGATTGTTTGGGTCAGGGGTGAGGTCAAGTCCGTAGATGGGGTCTGTAGCCCTATATTTGGGGGTGGGGGAGGGGGGTCAGATGAAGGGACAAACAAATATTTTTAAACAGCTAATGTGATAGTCGATTATGGGATAAGAAGACACGCTGAGCACGATGGTGAAAACCATTTTCTTGCCGTACAAGTAGTTCGTCTGGAATCCGGCCAAAACCGGAAAGTTGGTTAAAAGTAAAAGTTACATTTGAAGTGGATTAAATGTTTGATTTAGGGGTAAAAAGACATGCTGAGCACGATGGTGAAAACCATTTTCTCGCCGGACAAGTAGTTCGTCCGGAATCCGGCGAAAACCGGGAAGTTGGTTAAAAGTAAAAGTTTCATTTGAAGTTGATTGAATGTTCGATTTCACGGTAAGAAGACAGGCTGAACATGACGGTGAAAACCATTTTCTCGCCGGACAACTAGTTCGCCTGAAATCCGGCCAAAACCGAAAAATATGTTAAAAGCAAAAGTGTTATCTGAAGTTGATTAGATGACAGATTTAGGGGCAAGAAGAGATGCTGTCTGTATATGACAATCATTTTGTCCAGGACATTTAATTAGTCCAGAATCCGGTTGTAACCGGATTCAAGTCAAAGTTTTATTTAAAGTTGACTATAGATGTTTTTTATGGGGATAAGGAGATACGCTGGATTCGTTTCTGAATTTTCTTTTTTTGATGGACTAGTAGTTCGCTCGGAATTCGGGAGAAACCGGAAATTTGGCAGAAGTGAAGCAGGAAGTTTCGGTCAGTATCGTCAAAACAGATATAACTTATGGTTTTCTCTGATGATTAGCCTGGCGAAGACAAGACCCAACTGTCTGTATTCAAATATTAGATTTTTGGGATCCCATCGACACCTTTGGTCTTGTTTTGAAGGTCAGAAAGGTCTGCAACACTTTCACTCACTTTGTTCTCTGAAAGCTCAATTACTTTTCGCAGATTCAATTCCTACAGAATCATTTTTCTTCTGAGCTTCAACAGGCCTTCTTTTTCCACCACACAGTAGATCTTGGGCAACCTGCAAATTTCTTACTTCGACCTTTGCACAGTTTTGGCAGAATTAACTTCAAAATTTACGAAAAAACCAGCAAAAGCTGAAATATAGTAGAATATAGGGTTTTTGACTCAATATAGTATATTATAGGACAAGTTTTAAAATATAGGACATATAGGATATATAGGACTCACTCCCACCCCTGCCTCTCTTGCATCCTGTTATCGTGTGACGAGTTACAAACACATTCAGTCGTTCAAGTGGTCGTCCACGTGGTTAGGCGTGCATGGAATTGCAGCGAACGTGCAACGTTCGTTCAAATTTTGAATAATTGACAAATGTATTTCTTATAATGTTTTACATTGTTTTTTTATTCTCATTTTCCAGCTTCAGCGGCTTGAGCCTGAAGAGGACCCTTGCCAAGAAGGGCCGAAATATGTCTCTAATAAAATGTAGCTGACTTACCCGTTTTGCACCGTCAAATATGTAAGGATACTTCCCTTCCTTAAGGATGACCTCTCCCAAAAACATAAGGTAAGATCCATCTGGTTTATTAAATTATTTTACAACAGGCCTCCCTCTCTAAGATTTATTTTCTCTGTCTTTTCTGACGGACGTTGGCTGACAGCTCAAACCCAACCAAATAAATCACCATAAAGTCCAGGTCCCTCTAGCACGGTCAAAAGGCAGAAATGCAAAAGACCGTTAGAAGAAAGCCACCACCACCATAAGGCTTCAGCCAGCCAATCAGGAGTTTGCCTTTCTGAAGGGCAAACTGGACGACGTGACCCAAACCCAAAGGGAGTTCTCCCTCGAAAGATTTTCGGGCTGGATTCGGGGAGTTTTAATCTAGCCGTTCACCAGCACACTTGTTGGTACAGGAATTCAATATGTATAACTAAAGTAAGTTTGTTTCTTTAGATCCATCTTCCTTCGACGCCCTCACCGAACTCTGCCCAGCTGAACTCACCTCTACTTAATATACACTCAACCTATGACAGCCTTCTGCAATACTGCTGATTCATCCTTCTTACTCGACGCCTACCTTTTATCTAACAACCGATTATATTTTATACCAGCCTCGTATGATTATAATAACCATGTACTTGCGACTTGAGTGTACGAATTAAGACTTAGAAAGCGGGTAGATTGTTCACCACAGCAGATTGGAAAGCAAGAACCAAATATACGCGGAAAATAAATCTTAGAGAGGGAGGCCTTTTGTAAAATAATTTAATAAACCAGATGGATCTTATCTTATGTTTTTGGGAGCGGTCATCCTTAAGGAAGGGAAGTATCCTTACAAATACGTTTTATTCTGTTCTCTGACAGCCTCGGCAGTCAATCTTATGAAGGCTCATATTGCAATTAAGTATCAATACAATTAATTACCTGTAATAAAGTATATAATAAAAATGAATTACCTGTCCGAGATCTTCCGGGATGCCATCCCCAAGCCCAGTTAAACGGAATCGAGTCCCCCATATATTTGATGTCACTTCTGCAAGCTTCGAGTACTGCAAAGAAAAGAAAATTATGAGATCAATCAAGTTTCAATTCAGTTATTTAAATACTGCAAACTATTTGTATACTGAAGATTACCTCCACCTTAACAAAGCAGTGGCCGCAGGATAGCCGTATCAACCGTACCAGAGGCCACCATGCGGGGATATCCGGAAACCAGAAAAAGAGCACTGGAAAACTTCTTCTCAACGCGAGTGGTCGATGCGTGGAGTAGCCTGCCTGCCCTCGCACACCATCCAGGTACCAAATGCGAACAACTTCAAAAACAGATTGGAAAAGTTCTGGGAAGCTGACAACGCAAACACACCAACTTGGATGAATGGTCGAAATAACTGCCACATCAACGAACTGCAAATTGGTCGAACAAGAGGGCGTCAAACAGGCAGACCAACTGCCAGATGGTTCATAAGAAGACAAGCGTAAACTACATACTAAAAGCATAATTTTCTGTGTTACAAAGCGACCCTGAGGAATCTTGCCAGTCAACTCACATCTTCTGATTGACGACTACCAATCGTACTACTGTTATCATCATCACTAAATACTACTTATTTTCTTTTCGAGATTCAATTGAGTACATATGCATCCTGTGACGTGTTGATACATGCTTTAAATCTTTCTTATAAGGTAATTTTCTCTTCTTTAAATTTTTCTCTAGGGATTCTCTAATACGAACTTTATTTTCGAGAATGTTCCAAGCAATCCTTTGGGGAATGAAACTAATTTAGATCCGTATTATCCTTACAAACTGGCTTCCACGAACTTCAAAACTCCAGCTTTGAAATGTGTACTTCGAAGAATCCGTTAATTAGCTTTCAGAGGACGTATGTAAAACGAAATTCCTGGAATAAGTCTCTTCCAGAAGGGAATAGGGTCCTTAATTCATGCACTCAGTCTACTTGGGTCTGTTATAGACTTTACGTAAACAATGTGAACCAGATAATGCAGTCTTCGGATAGACTGCCGGTAATGATTGAATGATAGCTTTTATTCACCCTCTCAACTACATGAAGGCTAGTGGAGTAGCTTATTTTAAACTAAGGGAGATGAAAAACATAAAACCACGACAACAAGACCAAAGGTTTCGAGAGGATCCCAAAGGAAAATATCTATCGAGACACCAGTATTTCTGATCCCATCTTCACTTGATCGTATCCCTAAGTATCCCTAAACAACACTGTCAACAGACCCGTTAGGTTGTGTCTTTACTATCCCGCCCAGCCTAGATTAGGACCGGAATATCAGTACTACTTGAACACTTATCGAATATTATGATTCAACATGGTCTTTATTTCGAATTTTAAGTTCAGCAGCGACCAAAAACTGGTCGCTGATCCCAAGGTGACTTTTCACTCACGTCGTGAATTCGCTTTAAGCGTCACTGTCCAGAACTAAGCGGAGCGCAAAAACAGTTCCGGAAAACGAAGCGTGTTTTAGTCGCAAGGTCCAGGTCCTGTCCAGAACTAAGCGGAGCGCAAAAACAGTTCCGGAAAACGAAGCATGTTTTAGTCGCAAGGTCCAGGTCCTGTCCAGAACTAAGCGGAGCGCAGAAACAGTTCCGGAAAACGAAGCGTGTTTTAGTCGCTACCGAGAATAAATAAGCCAATAGAACCTCCTTCTTGGTCCAATGCACTGACTATACCCTGACAAAATTTAGCAGGAATAGAGCTACTTGCTGAGCTCTGAGTTGACACTCGTCTACTTCCCTCTTCGCCGCTAGAGGTCTTGTATTAAAATAATTAGTTATAAATATTCAGTTTGTAAATAATGTTGTCGGTATATTCAAGTTCAATGAGGGTTGTAAGTTCAAGTTCAGTAAGGGTCAATATAAATATTAAGTAGTTTCGGTTTGAGTGTAACTTGCTTGAGTGTAACTTGTGATTTTGATTTTAGTTAGTATCCAGATCTTGTACGGAATAATGGAAATAATGTAGTGTTAGTCTGTCCACAATTATATGACAGAAATGGCGACCCTAACAGGACGATGAACTGTAAATAGTGTATGTAGTGACGTAATGGCAGAAAAGACAATGAACATAAGTGTACCTCCTCTCTTCCTAGTTGCAGATAGTTTTCCCGAGTTTAGTGGACACTCAGATGACATTTTAAAATGGATACGCGAAACAGAGGTGAAAGTGAAAATGTTGGGAACTTATTCCGAGGAAAGGGACATTGTGGAACTAGTGAAATGCAGGATGAAAGGAGAGGCAAAGGACATGGTCGGTGACAGTGAATGTGCAAATTTTGCGGTACTGACAAAGCTGGTGCGCAGCAAATGCTACAAGCCTACTTCGTCCCCGATAGCCAGGCCATAGCCAGGCAGCAAGGCTCTCTCAGCGTGGCATCTTATGTCCGGAAGTTAAAGGACATATGCGAGGAGTCTCAGGAGGATACGGTCGAAGCAAGGACGGCGAATGACAGCATTATCCTCGAGGCCTTTCTCAATGGGCTCAACCTGGCCCCAAAACGCGAAATATATCGGCAAGGAGCTGAGAAGAATTTCGAACAGGCCGTTGCAGCCGCATGCAGAGCCGAAGAAGTAGAGAGGATTTGCGGGAAGCAGGAAACGAACGGGATTCTGAAACCAAATGGTAAGCCTTCAGTGTCTTTTGAAGATTTATCCCTTCAACCATCTGATCTGCGTTTCCGTATATTCCGGTCCAAGTCAAGAAGTCCGTCTGTTTCTTCAAGAAACAGCTCGGTTTCCTCTCGTTCTTCGGAATCCTTCCACTCTCCCGGTAGATATGGTCCTCAGAGAGATTTCCCTTCCAGGAATGATACTTTTTCTGTTGGACAAGGTCAGCGTCGGTCTTACCGTCCCTCTTTCCAGCGGTCTTCCAGGGACGGACGTCGGAACTTTCAACGAAGTAATAGCCGCAGTCCAACTAGTCGGTTCTTAGGTAGTTGCTGGAGCTGTGGTCGTCGTGGCCATCTAGCTAGAAACTGTTTTTCTGGCTCGCGACTCGCATAAAAGGGGATATGCGGGTCGGCGTGTTGTAAATATTGTAAATATCAGTTCTTCATTGCCAAAGTGTCCTATTATTGTTGGACCGTCGTTTACGTTTGCAATGATTGATACCGGAAGTGAAGTTTCTTTGATGCGACATGATATTTTCCAAAGCATTCCTTCCGTCGACGTTGCCAATTTTTCTCGGAATGTTGATTTCCAACTTCAGTCTTTTTCCGGTCGGATTTTGCCCGTCGGACAGGCCGATGTTGAAGTTGAGCTTAGCGGACAACGATTTCGTCACAAGTTCCTGATCATGCCTACATCATCTATGCGTTATCCTTCCCTGATTGGTTCAGATATTATTCGTCAGATGCAAATTGATCTTTTTCTTTCGTCTGAATTTCTCCTGATAAACGGTGTCGAGCATCCGATTTTCTTCGAAAGTTTTGCCAGAGTTTCTTCTTATGTCAGTCTCAAGCCTTGGTCAGCCAGGCTGATTGTTATGAATGTCAGCAAACTTCACGCTGGCAAGCTTATCCATTTCCGACCTCACAATTCTTCTTTTGGTGCTGAGTCTCTGTACTAAGTCAACGCCTTTGGTCAGATCGAAGTCCCAGTTTTCAACACTACTGGGAGGCGCAGCCGTCTTCATCGTGGTCAGAAGTTCGCCGATATTTCATTTGTCAACGACGATCAGCTTTATCAAGATTCCAGTAGGGACCCAGCATCTTCGAAGTCCAGTTCTTCCCAGCACCAACAGGCATCAGACAACTACGACTGGTTTAGCAAAGAGCGTTTCCGAGAGCTTCAGTCGAAGTTCAGCTTTCCAGAATGCTCCAGAGAAGAAGAACGTCAGCTGCGAGACCTGATCGAGACTTATGCCGACATCTTCGTCTTGGACGACGATGAACCACTTGGACGCTGCAGCACGTACCAACATCGAATCCAGCTGGAACCAGACACCCAACCGCACCGTGGACACCCATACGGCGTCCCGCAGTCCTTGCGACACGAAGCAGACATGCAGCTACAGCGCATGCTTCAGCAGGGAATTATTCGACGAAGTACATCAGAATGGGGCGCACCAATGCTTGTGCTTAGAAAGAAGAATGGAGGAGTAAGGATCGTCACGGATTTCCGGCAGCTGAATTTGCGTACTCGTTTCAACAACATTCATCCATTGCCAAAAATAAGCACCATCCTCGAAGGTTTCCAATCATCGAAGTTCTTTGGCAAGTGTGATTTGGGTCATAGTTTCTTCCAACAGGAACTAGAGCCCGAATCCAGCAAGTACACGGCATTCGTCACATGGGAAGACCAATTCGTATATACCGTGACTCCTCAAGGTTTGAAGACCAGTGGTCAAGCCTTCCAACGCATAATGTCCAGAGTTATCGAAAATCTGAACAAAACAGAAGCCTATCAAAATGACACAATATTCCATGGTGCCACCTTCAACGATTTCATCAACCACACTTCAGCTTTGTTCCAACGGTTTCGAGAACACAGACTGCGCATCCGTCCTGAGAAGACACATCTTGCGGTAAAGGAGATAAAGCTTCTTGGTCATCGTATCACGCAAGACGGCATATGGGGTGACAAAGATAAGGTGAAAACCATTGTCGACTATCCGGTTCCAAGGAACGTGAAGCAGATTCGAAGTTTTCTTGGTCTTGCCGGATTTTACAGACGCTTCATCTACAACTTCAGCAGAATCGCAGCTCCTCTTTCCCGTCTTCTTCAGAAGGACGTCCAGTTTTTCTTCGACAACCAGTGCAAGGTAAGCTTCGAGGAGCTTAAGCGAGCACTTACCAATTCTCCAGTTCTTGCTCAGCCAGATTCTCATCGACTGCAGACTACGTCGTTCGAATTGATGCAAGCAATTTCGCTCTAGGCGCAATTCTCCTCATCAGAAAGCAAGGACTTCTGCATCCAGTCGCCTACGCAAGTCGTCAACTGAACAAGGCTGAATTGAACTACACAACGACCGAAAAGGAATGTTTATGCCTGATCTATGCCCTCTACCCCTTCAGAGAGTACGTCTACGGAAGAAAGTTCGAAGTTCAGACTGATCCCAAAGGATTGTCATACCTACAGAAGTCAGTCTCCACCAATCAACGACTCCAGCGATGGGCTTTAAAGATACAGGACTACGCAGGTTCCATGACTATCACCCACAAGCCAGGATCAATCCACAGAGATGCAGATGCGCAGAGTCGGATCAAAGTCAACTTGCTCGAATTCCATCTTGCAGAACCAGACATGAAGAGGAGATGGGTACAACATCAGCAGCAAGATCCTGAACTGAGAAGAATCCGACAAGCCATAGTACGTAGTACTACCACCGATGAAGAGACTAACGAAGAAAGCTACTTTCTCCAAGACGAGCTACTGTTCCAGCGTCCCAAACAAAGCTACCGGTCTGAAGACAAGGTCTTGGCTGTTCCTAAAAGCCTGCGGAATGAAGTTTTGGTTACTTACCACTGTAACCCGATAGGAGCACACCAAGGTATCGAGCGACTTTACCGGATATTTCGGAAGACATTCTACTGGAAAGGAATGTACCAGGATGTTGGCGACTTCATCAACAACTGCCCTATTTGTCAAGCTATCGGCCACCATAAGAGGGATCCAAAACGAGCTCCACTAGAACCACTACCCGTTACCGATGAGCCGTTCAAGAGGATCACCGTAGAAATAGTCGGAGAAATACATCCTGCCAGCTCCAAGCAACACAAGTACATCTTGACAGTCATTGACCATTTCTCCGGCTACCTACTGGCCTTTCCTCTTAAGAACCAAAGCGCAGAAACCATCGCTGAGGTTCTGGTGGACGAAGTTTCTATGAAGTTCGGAATCCCTCGATCAATTTTGTCGGATCAAGGAAAGAACTTCATGAGCAGCCTACTAGAAGAAATCTACAAGAAGATGGAGATCCAGCGAATCCAGACAACGGCATACCATCCAGAATCAAATGGGAAACTGGAGAGAGTCCACAGAGACCTCAAAGCTGCCCTCGCCAAGTTTGTTCAGGCGAACCACCGACATTGGCACCTGTACCTACCATACGTCGTATACTCACTGAACAACAGTTCTAATAAGGCGAGCGGCGACAATCCCTTTTTCTTGATGTTTTTCAGAGATGGTAGGTTTCCCCGTCAGATGGTATTCGGCAGCAGTGAAGCAGATGACAGCATGCAGTGGTACGAGTACGATGACTACATGACGAGGGTCGAGAAAGGAGTGGAAAACGCAAGGTTACTAGCAGCAGAGAGAACATCGAAGTGTCATCAGCAGCAGAAAGTCTACTACGACAAGAACACCCAACTGCAACAGTTCAAAGCTAATGATGAAGTACTCTACCGCAGAACCATCCCGGAAGCTGAAGACGAAGAAACCGGGATCGAAAAGCGTATCCACGTCAGCGCTTGAAGCCTTACCCGAAGTCTCAGTGGAAGTACAACAACGTAGACATCGACGACGGAAATACAAAGGCTTCTTCGAAAGCCGCCACCTCTGACGAATCGTGCAGCAAAGAGAGTACTCCTTCATTTTCTCTCGCTAACTGGCTAACCACATGCGCTTCGGCAGTGCCAATTCCTGTTCGAGAGATACGGCCTCTGTCAACTCCGTCTACAGAAGCAGGCCACTTTCCGCAGGATGACTGTTTCGAGTCATTCCACGAGCCACCAGAGACAGAGAGTTACCTGCAGCAAGGGCAGTCAGATGAACATCACCAACCACAGCCAGACTGACAACAGCAAACGCAGCCACAATCATCGACAGCCACAGAAGAGACGCAACCACAATGGTCAATAGCCACAGAAGTACAAGGTGCAGACGATCTTCCTCAATCACGAACATCTTCAAGGACAAGAAAGCAAACCGAATTTTTCGGAAATCCACTTTTCTAGAGTGTATTTTGTTACATTAAGCACGAAAATATTTCTCACTTATGATTTAAAGTTAATTTCAAGTTTCAGAGTTTATTTCATTCTTCTAATTTTATTTATGACATCTCGTTATCCCCTGCGAGATCAGTCATAATTGTATATTTTGTATTTTCTTACTTTTGTATTTTTGTAATATTTTCGCGCGAGGTCACGCTATTTTTTTAAAGGGGGCTATCTTGTATTAAAATAATTAGTTATAAATATTCAGTTTGTAAATAATGTTGTCAGTATATTCAAGTTCAATGAGGGTTGTAAGTTCCAGATCAGTAAGGGTCAATGTAAATATTAAGTAGTTTTGGTTTGAGTGTAACTTGCTTGAGTGTAACTTGTGATTTTGATTTTAGTTAGTATCCAGATCTTGTACGGAATAGTGGAAATAATGTAGTGTTAGTCTGTTCACAATTATATGACAAGAGGAAAAACCGTAGCAGGCGTACATGAGCCGCCTCTGCAGCGCGTCCTAAGTGACGTCACAATGGTTAATATCCAACGTGTTGTTACTCTCGACTTTACTTCTTCGGGGCTCTACTGCTATGTTCCGCGTAGCTTCTAGCCTCCGCTCATTTGCATCAAACAGGGCATCGAATCTATTTGACTCCGCATGGTCGTATTACAGAGATCGTGAGACGGAGGTTCTTGTGCTTATCTGTTCTGGATACAACTAAACATGTGTTCCGCGTCCATAGTGGCAATTTTAGCAAAATCGGAAGAAAAGTGGCGGAATATTCGGAAGGCATTTGCTACAGTTTTTCTTGGGATTTTCAGGTCGTGCTGGAGACCTCAAATATCACTTTTATGTTTTTCTATACCCCAAGTTTTCCCCAGCTAATCTAGTATTTTCGTTTCTGCTCGGATGGTTCCGATGTACGTGCGGGACTATAGTAGCAATGTCATAACCAACTGAACTGTAACCAGGACTCACTCTGGCTATGACATGGATGTAACCTGCGACGAAAGTTCAGTTATTCTTGTAATTCTTCTCTGAGAACGATAGAAAGCTGTCCACTGCGGTGTAACCCAGAAGAAAAACAAGAGCTGTAAGCTCATATGGCACTTGCATGGGTCAAGATGATTTGATTGATCAAAAGTAAGTTTCGACTTTGCGGTTGAGATGCGCGCTCTAAGTGAGCTGGAACTTCATTTGTAAGCAAAACCCTTGAGGCAAAACTGCTAATGGGCTGATGGGCATCACGAAAATGCATATATTGCTTAAAAGTTGGGACGTAGCAATTTCTAAGCAAATGTTGTTGAGTCTCCAATATTCCAGCGAAGTTTCATCGTCCTAGCACATCTGGAAGTACATTAACGCGCGATCACCGGAATCCCAGACCCCCCCCCCCCTCCTCCAACTCCACCCACAATAACCGGAGCCAATCCGGCTCTGTAAATGATTAATCCAGAGCATCTGTTTGTCATTCCCACGAAGTTCGATCCAGATCACACCAGTCTAAGCGGGTCAAGTGTTTTCCACCCTCCCCCCAATTATTGCCGGATGCGGTCCGGAAATGAAAAAGGTCACAAGAGAAAAATGTCCTCTGTTTAATTATTAAATTTCACTCGAATCCGATCACCCGTTCCAAAGTTACGCATGACTCAATATTCCGGATTCCCCTCCCTCAACTCCCCCCCCCCCAAGATTATCATATCGAGGATTTTTTGTTATTCCAAGTCAGTTTGACCGGGTCCCTGATATGCCTTCCAAGTTTCGTCGTGAAAATCCCCCAAAAAACGGAAACCCGGGAAACCCCCTCCTCCCCCCCCCCCCTCAAGTTTCAGGATCCAGTCAAATTATGTAAAAGATTTACATGGACCAGATGTTTGTTCTTCCCAGCAAGTTTCACTCCGATACCATCATTCTAACCGTTTCCCGAGATTTCTGGTCCACCACCACCCCCCCAGCTCCCCCGCGGTGCACGTAGCCAATCCGATTCAGCAAATGACTTACCTAGAACATCTGTTTGTTCTTCCCACAAAGTTCCATCCCGGTCCCTCCACTCTAAACGGGTCACGTATCGCCCCAATAGTTGCCGGATCCGGTCCGGATATGAAAAAAATCATCGGAGTTCAATTCTTAAATTTCACTCGAATCCGATCACCCATTCCAAAATTACGCATGACTGAAAATTTCGGATTCCCCTCCCTCCACTCCCCCCACCATTATCTGATCGAAATTTTTTTTATTTTGTAGTCAGTTTGACTGGGTCCCTGATATGCCTGCCAAGTTTCATCGTGAAAATCCCCAGAACCACCATCACCGGAATTCCGGGATCCCCCCCCATAAGTTTCCGGATCCAGTACAATGGTCTAAAGGACTTATCTAGAGCAGATGCTTGTTTTTCCCAGCAAGTTTCACTCCGATCCCTCCATTCTAACCGTTTCTTGGAATTTCCGGTCTCCCCCCAACTCCCCCTGGCTACCGAATCCGGTCAAGACTTTAAACGGGGCATTACAAATATATATTCTATTCAGTTATGAAGTTTCATTACAATCCGATCATCCGTTCGAAAGTTACACACTTCTCAATTTCCCGGATTCCCCTCCCTCCACTCCCCCCACCATTATCTGATCGAAAATTTTTTTATTTTGTAGTCAGTTTGACTGGGTCCCTGATATGCCTGCCAAGTTTTATCGTGAAAATCCCCAAAACCACCATCACCGGAATTCCGGGATCCCCCCCCCATAAGTTTCCGGATCCAGTACAATGGTCTAAAGGACTTATCTAGAGCAGATGCTTGTTCTTCCCAGCAAGTTTCACTCCGATCCCTCCATTCTAACCGTTTCTTGAAATTTCCGGTCTCCCCCCCTCCCAACTCCCCCCTGGCAACCGAATCCGGTCAAGACTTTAAACGGGACATTACAGATATATATTCTATTCAGTTACGAAGTTTCATTACAATCCGATCATCCGTTCGAAAGTTACACACTTCTCAATTTCCCGGATTCCCCTGCCCTCCACCCCCCCCCCCAAATGGTCGGATCAGAAAACTGATTATTTATAAGTTTGTTTGGTCGGGTCTCTGATATGCTTGCCAAGTTTGATGGTCCTAGCACAACTGGAAGTACCCTAACTCGAAAAAGTGTGACAAAATGCCCTAAATTTTCAGGCTTCCGGCGCCCCCACTTCCCCGCATATGGTCGGATCGGGAAACTGATTATTTCCAGGTTAGTTTGGTCGGGTCCCTGATATTCCTGCCAAGTTTCATTGTCCTAGCTCATCTGGAAGTACCCTCACTCGAAAAAGTGTGACAAAATGCCCTAAATTTTCAAGTTTCCAGCGCCCCAACTCCCCCGCATATGGTCGGATCGGGAAACTTATTATTTCCAGGTTACTTTGGTCAGGTCCCTGATATTCCTGCCAAGTTTCATTGTCCTAGCTCATCTGGAAGTACCCTAACTCGAAAAAGTGTGACAAAATGCCCTAAATTTTCAAGTTTCGAGCGCCCCCAATCCCCCGCATATGGTCGGATCGGGAAACTGATTATTTCCAGGTTCGTTTGGTCGGGTCCCTGATATTCCTGCCAAGTTTCATTGTCCTAGCTCATCTAGAAGTACCCTAACTCGGAAAAAAGTGACAAAATGCCCTAAATTTTCAAGTTTCCAGCGCCCCGCACTCCCCCGCATATGGTCGGATCGGGAAACTGATTATTTCCAGGTTAGTTTGGTCGGGTCCCTGATATGCCTGCCAAGTTTCATTGTCCTAGCACATCTGGAAGTACCCTAACTCGGATATGTGGGACAAAAAACTCGGACCGACCGACAGACCGACAGACGGAATTGTGATCGGTATATGGCACTTGAGCCAGAGGCTACAAGTGCCATAAAAATCATCCTCCTTGTTGCTATTTTCTTTATCGCTAAATTTGTTCAGAAGGAAGGTATAGATATTAAGGTATATTTGAAAACGATTTTAAAGTTATTGCAAAAAGAGCAATTTAATTTTACATCTTTGTAATACACCTCTGATTGGGGCCCTAAACTGACCCCCCCCCCTTAAGGCTGACAGAAATGGCACAACTGCTTTGGAAGGATGGATGTCGAGATACAGTTTTTCCGTAAAAAAAAAAAGAGCTGTAAGCTCATATGGCACTTGCATGTGTCAAGATGATTTGATTGATCAAGAGTAAGTTTCGACTTTGCGGTTGAGATGCGCGCTATAAGGGAGCTGGAACTTCATTTGTAAGCAAAACCCTTGAGGCAAAACTGCTAATGGGCTGATCGGCATCACGAAAATGCATATATTGCTTAAAAGTATTTTTTTTACTTTGCGGTCAAGATTGGTACTTTAAGGAATAATCGGATTTGGGAAGTAGCAATTTCTAAGCAAATGTTGTTGAGTCTCCAATATTCCAGCGAAGTTTCATCGTCCTAGCACATCAGGAAGTACCTTAACGCGCGATCACCGGAATCCCAGACCCCCCTCCCCCTCCTCCAACTCCACCCACAATAACCGGAGCCAATCCTGTTCTGTAAATGATTAATCCAGAGCATCTGTTTGTCATTCCCACGAAGTTCGATCCAGATCACACCATTATAAGCGGGTCAAGTATTTTCCGCCCTCCCCCCGATAATTGCCGGATTCGGTCCGGAAATGAAAAATGTCACAAGAGAAAAATGTCCTCTGTTTAATTATTAAATTTCACTCGAATCCGATCACCCGTCCAAAGTTACGCATGACTCAATATTCCGGATTCCCCTCCCTCAACTCCCCCCCCCCCCCCCCCAAGATTATCATATCGAGGATTTTTTTTTTATTCTAAGTCAGTTTGACCGGGTCCCTGATATGCCTTCCAAGTTTCGTCGTGAAAATCCCCCAAAAACGGAATTCCGGGAGACCCCTCCCCCCCCCCTCAAGTGTCCGGATCCAATCAAATTATGTAAAAGATTTATATGGACCAGATGTTTGTTCTTCCCAGCAAGTTTCACTCCGATACCATCATTCTAACCGTTTCTCGAGATTTCCGGTCCACCCCCCCCCCCACCCCACCCAGCTCCCCCGCGGTGCACGTAGCCAATCCGATTCAGCAAATGACTTACCTAGAGCATCTGTTTGTCCTTCCCACAAAGTTCCATCCCGATCCCTCCATTCTAAACGGGGCACGTATTTCCCCCCCCCCCCCCCAATAGTTGCCGGATCCGGTCCGGATATGAAAAAAATCATCGGAGAAATGTCCTCTGTTGAATTCTTAAATTTCACTCGAATCCGATCAACCATTCCAAAATTACGCATGACTGAAAATTTCGGATTCCCCTCCCTCCACTCCCCCCACCATTATCTGATCGACAAAATTTTTATTTTGAAGTCAGTTTGATTGGGTCCCTGATATGCCTGCCAAGTTTCATCGTGAAAATCCCTAAAACCACCATCACCGGAATTCCGGGACCCCCCCCCCCCCATAAGTGTCCGGATCAAGTACAATGGCCTAAAGGACTTATCTAGAGCAGATGCTTGTTCTTCTCAGCAAGTTTCACTCCGATCCCTCCATTCTAACCGTTTCTTGAAATTTCCGGTCTCCCCCCACCAACTCCCCCCTGGCTACCGAATCCGGTCAAGACTTTAAACGGGACATTACAGATATATATTCTGTTCAGTTATGAAGTTTCATTACAATCCGATCATCCGTTCGAAAGTTACACACTTCTCAATTTCCCGGATTCCCCTGCGGATTCCCCTCCCTCCACTCCCCCACCATTATCTGATCGACAATATTTTTATTTTGAAGTCAGTTTGATTGGGTCCCTGATATGCCTGCCAAGTTTCATCGTGAAAATCCAAAAAACCACCATCACCGGAATTCCGGCCCCCCCCCCCCATAAGTGTCCGGATCCAGTACAATGGTCTAAAGGACTTATCTAGAGCAGATGCTTGTTCTTCCCAGCAAGTTTCACTCCGATCCCTCCATTCTAACCGTTTCTTGAAATTTCCGGTCTCCCCCCCCCCAACTCCCCCCTGGCTACCGAATCCGGTCAAGACTTTAAACGGGACATTACAGATATATATTCTCTTCAGTTATGAAGTTTCATTACAATCCGATCATCCGTTCGAAAGTTACACACTTCTCAGTTTCCCGGATTCCCCTGCCCTCCACCCCCCCCCCAAAATGGTCGGATCAGAAAACTGATTATTCCTAATTTTGTTTGGTCGGGTCTCTGATATGCCTGCCAAGTTTCATGGTCCTAGCACAACTGGAAGTACCCTAACTCGAAAAAGTGTGACAAAATGCCCTAAATTTTCAAGTTTCCAGCGCCCCGCACTCCCCCCCATATGGTCGGATCGGGAAACTGATAATTTCCAGGTTAGTTTGGTCGGGTCCGTGATATTCCTGCCAAGTTTCATTGTCCTAGCTCATCTGGAAGTACCCTCACTCGAAAAAGTGTGACAAAATGCCCTAAATTTTCAAGTTTCCAGCGCCCCAGCTCCCCCGCATATGGTCGGATCGGGAAACTTATTATTTCCAGGTTACTTTGGTCAGGTCCCTGATATTCCTGCCAAGTTTCATTGTCCTAGCTCATCTGGAAGTACCCTAACTCGAAAAAGTGTGACAAAATGCCCTAAATTTTCAAGTTTCGAGCGCCCCCACTCCCCCGCATATGGTCGGATCGGGAAACTGATTATTTCCAGGTTCGTTTGGTCGGGTCCCTGATATTCCTGCCAAGTTTCATTGTCCTAGCTCATCTAGAAGTACCCTAACTCAGAAAAAAAGTGACAAAATGCCCTAAATTTGCAAGTTTCCAGCGCCCCGCACTCCCCCCCATATGGTCGGATCGGGAAACTGATTATTTCCAGGTTAGTTTGGTCGGGTCCCTGATATGCCTGCCAAGTTTCATTGTCCTAGCACATCTGGAAGTACCCTAACTCGGATATGTGGGACAAAAAAACTCGGACCGACCGACAGACCGACAGACCGACAGACCGACAGACCGACAGACTGACAGACCGACAGACCGACAGACGGAATTGTGATCGGTATATGGCACTTGAGCCAGAGGCTGCAAGTGCCATAACAAGAGCAGAGAAAAACAACAAGAGCTGTAAGCTCATATGGCACTTGCATGTGTCAAGATGATTTGATTGATCAAGAGTAAGTTTCGACTTTGCGGTTGAGATGCGCGCTATAAGGGAGCTGGAACTTCGTTTGTAAGCAAAACCCTTGAGGCAAAACTGCTAATGGGCTGATGGGCATCACGAAAATGCATATATTGCTTAAAAGTATTTTTTTTACTTTGCGGTCAAGATTGGTACTTTAAGGAATAATCGGATTTGGGAAGTAGCAATTTCTAAGCAAATGTTGTTGAGTCTCCAATATTCCAGCGAAGTTTCATCGTCCTAGCACATCTGGAAGTACCTTAACGCGCGATCACCGGAATCCCAGACCCCCCTCCCCCACCTCCAACTCCACCCACAATAACCGGAGCCAATCCTGTTCTGTAAATGATTAATCCAGAGCATCTGTTTGTCATTCCCACGAAGTTCGATCCAGATCATACCAGTCTAAGCGGGTCAAGTATTTTCCGCCCTCCCCCCGATAATTGCCGGATTCGGTCCGGAAATGAAAAAGGTCACAAGAGAAAAATGTCCTCTGTTTAATTATTAAATTTCACTCGAATCCGATCACCCGTTCCAAAGTTACGCATGACTCAATATTCCGGATTCCCCTCCCTCAACTCCCCCCCCCCAAGATTATCATATCGAGGATTTTTTTTTTATTCCAAGTCAGTTTGACCGGGTCCCTGATATGCCTTCCAAGTTTCGTCGTGAAAATCCCCCAAAACGGAATTCCGGGATACCCCTCCTCCCCCCCCCCCTCAAGTGTCCGGATCCAGTCAAATTATGTAAAAGATTTATATGGACCAGATGTTTGTTCTTCCCAGCAAGTTTCACTCCGATACCATCATTCTAACGGTTTCTCGAGATTTCCGGTCCACCCCCCCTCACCCCACCCAGCTCCCCCGCGGTGCACGTAGCCAATCCGATTCAGCAAATGACTTACCTAGAGCATCTGTTTGTTCTTCCCGCAAAGTTCCATCCCGATCCCTCCATTCTAAACGGGGCACGTATTTCCCCCCCCCCCCCCAATAGTTGCCGGATCCGGTCCGGATATGAAAAAAATCATCGGAGAAATGTCCTCTGTTGAATTCTTAAATTTCACTCGAATCCGATCAACCATTCTAAAATTACACATGACTGAAAATTTCGGATTCCCCTCCCTCCACTCCCCCCACCATTATCTGATCGACAAAATTTTTATTTTGAAGTCAGTTTGATTGGGTCCCTGATATGCCTGCCAAGTTTCACCGTGAAAGTCCCCAAAACCACCATCACCGGAATTCCGGGACCCCCCCCCCCCCATAAGTGTCCGGATCAAGTACAATGGCCTAAAGGACTTATCTAGAGCAGATGCTTGTTCTTCCCAGCAAGTTTCACTCCGATCCCTCCATTCTAACCGTTTCTTGAAATTTCCGGTCTCCCCCCCGCCAACTCCCCCCTGGCAACCGAATCCGGTCAAGACTTTAAACGGGACATTACAGATATATATTCTGTTCAGTTATGAAGTTTCATTACAATCCGATCATCCGTTCGAAAGTTACACACTTCTCAATTTCCCGGATTCCCCTGCGGATTCCCCTCCCTCCACTCCCCCACCATTATCTGATCAACAATATTTTTATTTTGAAGTCAGTTTGATTGGGTCCCTGATATGCCTGCCAAGTTTCATCGTGAAAATCCAAAAAACCACCATCACCGGAATTCCGGGCCCCCCCCCCATAAGTGTCCGGATCCAGTACAATGGTCTAAAGGACTTATCTACAGCAGATGCTTGTTCTTCCCAGCAAGTTTCACTCCGATCCCTCCATTCTAACCGTTTCTTGAAATTTCCGGTCTCCCCCCCCAACTCCCCCCTGGCTACCGAATCCGGTCAAGACTTTAAACGGGACATTACAGATATATATTCTCTTCAGTTATGAAGTTTCATTACAATCCGATCATCCGTTCGAAAGTTACACACTTCTCAGTTTCCCGGATTCCCCTGCCCTCCACCCCCCCCAAAATGGTCGGATCAGAAAACTGATTATTCCTAATTTTGTTTGGTCGGGTCTCTGATATGCCTGCCAAGTTTCATGGTCCTAGCACAACTGGAAGTACCCTAACTCGAAAAAGTGTGACAAAATGCCCTAAATTTTCAAGTTTCCAGCGCCCCGCACTCCCCCCCCATGTGGTCGGATCGGGAAACTGATTATTTCCAGGTTAGTTTGGTCGGGTCCGTGATATTCCTGCCAAGTTTCATTGTCCTAGCTCATCTGGAAGTACCCTCACTCAAAAAAGTGTGACAAAATGCCCTAAATTTTCAAGTTTCCAGCGCCCCAACTCCCCCGCATATGGTCGGATCGGGAAGCTTATTATTTCCAGGTTACTTTGGTCAGGTCCCTGATATTCCTGCCAAGTTTCATTGTCCTAGCTCATCTGGAAGTACCCTAACTCGAAAAAGTGTGACAAAATGCCCTAAATTTTCAAGTTTCGAGCGCCCCCACTCCCCCGCATATGGTCGGATCGGGAAACTGATTATTTCCAGGTTCGTTTGGTCGGGTCCCTGATATTCCTGCCAAGTTTCATTGTCCTAGCTCATCTAGAAGTACCCTAACTCAGAAAAAAGTGACAAAATGCCCTAAATTTGCAAGTTTCCAGCGCCCCGCTCTCCCCCCCATATGGTCGGATCGGGAAACTGATTATTTCCAGGTTAGTTTGGTCGGGTCCCTGATATGCCTGCCAAGTTTCATTGTCCTAGCACATCTGGAAGTACCCTAACTCGGATATGTGGGACAAAAAAACTCGGACCGACCGACAGACCGACAGACCGACAGACCGACAGACCGACAGACCGACAGACCGACAGACGGAATTGTGATCGGTATATGGCACTTGAGCCAGAGGCTGCAAGTGCCATAAAAACACAAGCTCATATAGCACATGCAAGGCTGGCTCTGAGGATCAAAGAAGGAATTGCCAATTCGTGGGTTTGTTGTGACCATGTGTAAGCCTTGAGATAACAATGATCATGGATCATTGGAAATCACGAGAATGTATCGTTTGGAAAAAATAGGCTATTTTATTTTTGCCCTTTTCTGTAATGATGACTTTAGGGCGCTAGAAATCCATCTGTAATCAAAACCCTTGAGGCAAAATGATCATGGGCCCTTTAGGATCAGGAGTTTTAGAAATGAACAAATGTCTCCGATCAACCCTTGTTCTCGAATATTTTTTAATCAGTTAAGCCCAAACTTATATCTAGAAGAAATTCCAATACGATCCGGCCAGCGCTGTACAAGAGCATCCCTATTTTGAAAACGTCACGCTCAGGAGAAGAATGCTCTTCGTGGCCATTTATGTAAATGCATTCTCCATGGTGTGCTCAAGTATGGTTTCGTTGTTCAGGTGTCCTTTAAGGATGCTAGAAATTCATTTTTAGGCAAACTCTCTGCGGCACAGTGATCATGAAATGTATCGTTTGGTAAAAAGTCTTTTTTTTTCACTTCGCGCTTAAGAGGCGCACTTCAAGCTGGAGCTAGAAATTCATTTCTAAGCAAAACCCTTAAGGCAAAAATGATCATGGGCTCATGAGGATCATGAAACGTATACTTTGCTTAAATGTATTTTTGTATTGCGGTTAAGATTAGTACTTTAAGGGATGGTAGGATTCGGGAAGTGACAATTTCTAAGCCAATCTTGTCAAGTCTCTAATGTTCAAGCCTAATTTCATCGTCCTAGCACATCTGGAAGTACCTTAAATCGCGATCACCGGAATTCCGACCCCCCCCCCCTCCAGCTCCCCCCAGAGTGCCGAAATCCGGTCCGGTTCTGTCACTGATGTATCTATGGCCTATACATGTTCTTCCCACCAAGAGTCATCCCAATCGCTATACTCAAAGCGTGTCACAAAATGTCCGCCCCCTCCACCGACTACTCTACATTGATCAGATCCTTTCCGCACTTGACATGGGACATCTGAGACACGAGTTCTTTCCGAATATCAAGTTTCATTATGATCCAATGATCCGTTCAAAAGTTGGACATACCTCAAGATTCTGGATTCCCAATCCCTCCAGTCCCCCCACGATGGTCAAATAGGAGAAACGAATGTTCCTAAGTTAAACCTATCGAGCCCCATATGCCTGCCAAGTTTCATCATCCTAGCACATGTGTAAGGATCTTAACTTGGGATTACAGGAATTTCGAAACCCTCCCTCCAATTTCCGCCAGTGCCTGGATCCGGTCCAGTCTTGTCAATTATGTATCTAGGGGTCCATCCAAGGTCCATCCCGATCCGTCTACTCTGGCATGTAAGACAGTTTCTGCCCCCCCCCCCACTACCCCCAAAGTCACCGGGTTCGTCCGGGACTTGAAGTGGGCGATCTGAGACACAAGGTTTTGCCAAATATCAAGTTTCATTAAGATCCAATCATCCGGTCGAAAGTTATACGTACCTCAAGATTCAGGATTACCCCTTCCTCCACTCCCCCCACGGTGGTCGGATCCGATTAGTGACTATTTCCAAGGTAGTTTCGTCGGGCCCCTGATATGCCTGCCAAGTTTCATCGTCCTAGCACTTATGGAAGTACCCTAACTCGAGAACAGTGGCCTGACCCACCGACCGAAAGAAGGAAAAATGATCGGTATATAGCACTTGAGCGAAGCTGCAAGTGCCATAGAAACACAAGAGACAGATTGTGTGTTTTTTTGTCTGGGGTTTCGGACGTATGATACAGGAAGCATAGGGCTTCAACAAGGAAGATAATAACTGTATTCAAAGCCAAAGGCCATAATATACAAGAAAATACATATGATGCAACAAAACAAAACAGCTTTACATGAACTAAACTTCTCCAACGATGTCAGGAAGTAACATAACCTCACCTCCCAATAATTCCCTTCTTAACCCAGAAAGCTCTGGACACCGGCACAGAACATGGACCAAATCATCAACTCCATTACCACATAGAGGGGCAAGCACACCCGGATGGCTGGTCTTCATCTTTTCTCTTCAAAAAATAACTATGTCTATGCACTAATAGACAGCTGGCCGGCACCTGGATACTATACCGCAAAAATAACTGGGGCAAATTTATCTTGAAATATACCTCTTCACCAAATTTTACTTGTCTATAATATTTCAATGCCCCTGACCAAACGCCCGGTACAATTACCTTGGCCGCCTCTTGAGCCGAGTATAACCTTTTTAAGTTCTTGCCCTATCTTCATTAAATTTCTTTTGTCATTGTTGTTCGTAAATTTTTCAATTTTCATCTGTAATCTAGTATTTAGTTCATAGAATTTTCTTTTAATTTCTGAAAACGTCGTCTATACTGTAAGCGTAGAACCTTTCCATATATTCCTTCGTGTCTCATTATTTTGGCGGAATAAAAACTGTTATTAGTGTTACCTCGACAAGAGCAAAAGGGCGTTAATTAACCAGGTGGCCTAAAACGGGTCTGGCTAAGAACGGAACTTACCCTAGACTTGACAGCCACAAGTCCTTGAGCCCAAGCTAACTGGGAAACATATATTCAAACAATGCATAAGAGGGATCAGGGTCAGGGTCTACTTTCGACAACCTGACGAGGACCCTTGCCAAGAAGGGCCGAAATATCACTGCCGAAGCATCAGTTGCGTTTTGCTGATACCATGGTATCTGTTACCACGGTAACTGGATCTGCAGTTAGTCGTTTTTGCAGTTATCGTGGTATCTGATACACGGTGCTCTGCAAAAACGACAATTGCCGAAATTACACTTTTCGAAGTCATCCCAAAAGAAAAACAGATATCCAGTTACATCACTAAGTGCTAAACTTCTTTCTCACCAATCTGACAAAATTTGATGAAAGTGAGAAGACTTTTCAGATACCACGACCAGTTACCACGGTCGGACCGTAGTATCTGAATATCTGACACCACGATAACTGGCCAGATACCACGATAACTGCAAAAACGCCTTTTGACCGTGGTATCAGATACCACGATAACTGCAAAAACGACTTTAGACCGTGGTATCAGATACCATGGTATCAGCAAAAACGCAACTATCGTTTCCGACGTATCAATTTTAACGCATCCCAGTCAGCTTGGCTCAAGGAGTATTTATCCACGAAGTACAGAACTTCAGTTTGAAGGAGTTTTCGCAACAAGTGATATGTGGGTCAATCATAGCAATACGTTCAGACACGGTCCAATTTTCACAGTTGGACGCAAATTTTTCCTGCGTTCCGAAATTCTGACGCATCGCATGCAGGTAGTGACGCGAATTACGCAAATCTTATCGGACTGTTTGTGCACATAGCTTAAAGGACTCGCTGTACTTATGATAGTAATTCATTCTACTTCACTAGAATTTCCATCCATACCTGTTTCCCGAGATTCTGCGCTTCATACCTGTATCCAGTTAGCAATTCATCGATTATCACGCTTGCCACGTTTGTTCTCTTTGCGTGAAGTATCATGCGCCCGATCATGTTTTCAGGGAGCTTATTCGTCGGGAGAACGGTTACGCAAAATTTGCCAAGATTGTGGAACAGCGGACAGCCTGTCTGAATCAACTATTACCAGCCAAACACCTGAGGGACTCAAAAGCGACTCGTCGAGGACCGGCGCGCCCAGCCGTGGAGAGTTAGGACTGGAGCACCCCAAAAGCATACCAGAAAATAGACACCATCATCAATTGAAAGCTACTATCGGGATACAATCCTTATTGCTTCCAAGTGCAATTTAAGGTAAGGCAAGGGACATGGACAGCCGCAGCCGAGCTTAGGTTTCTGTAAGCATGGCTTAGTTGTAAAGTTGCCAACTATTTCAGAACATCTTAGCAGAAACACTACGAGTGTTCCATCCTTCTAAGAATAGTAACTGTTAGTAACTAATCCCGTTCCAGCCTCACGAAAAGTTACTAAGCTGACCGCTCCAACCTTCCCGAAATAGTAACTAACGGTAACTATTTGCTTAAGGCTCGGGAGCGTAGTAAAAGCTTGGTCACACTGGGCTCAAATCTGCGCAGAATTGGGCGCCGACCGCCGAAGTGGTCACACTGGAGCCAAGAAAAGGTAGTTTTTGGGTTGCTAAATAAAAAAAATGGTTGGTTTTAAATTCAGGAGATAGTTTTAAATTCAGGAGATCATTTAGAACAAAACAGCATTTCTAATTATTTTCCAGGAAATATACTGATATTTTTAAGTGCTGTTCACTATAAAATAATGTAAAATAAGTATCTTTTTGCTTGAAATAAAAAGGAAAAAGACATCAAACAAACTCTTCTTTGTCTTTTTTTGGCCGAAAATGACAAATCGATGTGACAGACGGCATTTTGACATCTAGAAACTCTTTACCTTTCTCCCCAAGTAGCTTAAGTTAATCCTGGGATGTTGGAAACAAACTCATGATAGTTGACACCAGCCCAGCAGAATTAAAACTGAATTGCTGCAAAACTGGTCAAGTTTCGATTTTACAACCCTAATTGCAGTCTGCTCATTCTCCCCAAGCTGCCCCAAAGCCATCAACCGTCACGTCCCCTAAGGATTTTCAGAACCTCTCGGGCGACCGACGCAATCTGCGCAGATTCAGCCGAGAAATCTGCGCAGATTTCTGCGAAAATTGTCAAATACGCGCCGTTTTGAACCCAGTGTGACCAGGCTCTAAGCGTGGTAACTGCGACTCTATGTAACGTGATTGGCCGGATTACCCCGTAGAGGGATACCTTACCGAAAATAAAAAAATTGCGTTCCAGGCTTGACGCCAAGAAGCCAATATTCGTGACGTCATGCGTAGTAACAACGGAAAGTAGGGTGGAACACGCTCTATGTAGTGCGAGCAGGGCGTCGCAACCCCCACCTCCCCCTTTTTGAGATTCGGTAAAAGTTTGGTCCGGAGGCCCAAATTTTTACTAAAATTGTTCGGTATTCTTTCGATAGCAGAACTGTTCGATATATTTACGGGGATTCGGTAGTTATACAGAATCCTAAATAGGCTATCTGTACAAATCTCTTCGGTATAATGATCGGGATGCGGTATAATTGCCAGTATTCGGTAGTTATCACGAATTTGGTGAGAGAATTTACTGAAATCATTTGGTAATTTTTCGATGCCGGAACTATTCGGTATATTTATGGAGATTCTGTAGTTACAGAGAATCCCAATAAGCTATTGGTTCAAAATTATTCGGTATCATGATTGGGATTCGGTAATTTATTCAGTATAATTTCCAGGTTAACCACGAATCCTGACTTTGTTCCAGTTTCGACGAAAGTATACCGAATATGAATATTGTTCGGTAGTCTTTCGATACCAAAACAACTCGGTATAATAACCGGGATACGGTAGATATACAGAATCCCGAATATACTATCGGTCTAAACTTATTCGGTATAGTAACTGGGATTCGGTAATTTATTCGTTACAACTGCCAGGATTCGGAAGTTACCACGAACCTCGAAACTCAGAAGAGGTTGAGTGAAGCACTGGTCGCAGACAAAAGGGATGATCTTTGATATCATCGATAGTCCTTACTTCTATTTTGAATCCCAAATATATAAGCATAAATATTTCGAAAATTCCGCCTGCAGCACTTTTCGTAATATTCTCTGTTTTGTGGAAGGGCGCGTCATTTGACGGGGGTTTTGAGCCAGTTTTAGGATTGAGATTTCGAAACATTAGAAGCTAGAATTTGGATGGAAATTAAATTGGCAGGAAAAAGCAAAAAAATATTTCGCCTGCGTCGCTCACTTTATGTGATTATGAGTAGTATATTGACTAGACTACAATTGCTGCTGCTGCCGGAACGTCGCTACAACCTGTTTCTGGAACCTGGAACCTTCTGGTATTTAATCAACGGCAAATGATAGAATTTGTAAGAGAAGCAGTTAAATTTTAGCCTACAGAAAAAGAAAATGGTTTTCGAAAATTTTCGCCTGCGGCACTCGGTTTGTTTGTTAGTTTCTGCAATCATGCCCGGCAATATATTCTCCATGTGGGCTTCGCCAAAACGCCGCCTAAAAGTTGGCTTATCGTCTTTCATGCTGCCCTTTATTGTTACTCTTCCTACGTAATCGTTTCTATTCCACAATTTAAAGCTCGAATTCTTAGTTCAGGATTCGGTAAAATTTTGGCTCTGCCCCCCCCCCCCCCACCGAAAATGCGACGCCCCTGAGTGCGAGGTATCCTTTAACGCTGCGTTCCGTTTTCCGGACGCAAGAGGGCGGATACTAATCAGAGCGATCGGACTGCGTCCAGCACTTTCAGACATACGATGACACTACCATGTTCCTTAAAATTTGAAAATACGCCTGCTAAGTTTTAAAAAGAAGCGAGCCAACTCTAGCACATATCAGAAATTCTCCTTCGCAGAAAACTGTCACAACGGTGTCATTCGTATGGATTTTCTGTCACACAAGTAAGAAAATGTTTTCCCATATATTTTAGAGCCGTCAGTGTTGAAACTGTTTGTCCCTTACAAGTCATTTTTTTAATCGAAAGGGAGTTTAGATATTAGCCCCTCCTCAACAGACAGTTTTCAAAAATGGGTTGTTCGTGGACAGAAGTGAACGGCTGTCTGTTATTGAAAATGGCAATAGCTTTTGAAACTCACAGTGAAATTGTAGCCTATCCGACGAAAACGGATATTTCTACAGCATCATCGAAAAGAGCACAAACAAAATATTTAACACTGCGAAGTATAGGATTTTCGATTTTGAAACTGAATTATCGGCGTGGTAACTATTCGGAATCTTTAGGATGTTGGAAACATTTGTCAGCCCTTATTTATTGTTAATCACAGATTTGGAGCGAAGATTAATTAGAAATGAGATGTTTGTTTCAAACTTCGACCACAAAATAAGTCTCGCATCCTATTGGTCGAAGTTTTCATCTTCGAGTCAAAGCATCGCTTCCTAATCGTCAGTATTGCAAATACTAAATCGGATCCGTTTTCGTTGGGTAGGCATGATGCAATCCTATACAGTCTACATTAGCAGGAAAAATGCAGCTTGGCTGACCCGAAAGTGGCTGTTCCAGACTCGTTTTCAAATTATGACAAAATGTTTAAAAAATAAAAAGCTTTTCGTAATTATTTTGTTTCGTTATGTTACCAAAATTTGCTGCATTAATTTTTTCCTATTTTGGTGCTTTGACATTTTTTGTTTTCAGTTTTGCTTTCAATTTATGCAATATTTAATTAACTAACTGTGAACATATAAGAGACGATAAAACACAACAAACGGCAAAGAAAACTAACTGGAAGACAATTTCGAAACGAGTAGGGAGTTTACTAATAAAAAAAACAAGAGCTATAAGATCATATGGCACTTGCAAGGCTGGTTCAGAGGATGACAGTAGGAATTTGCAAATTCGTGGGTTTGTTCTGATCATTTCTAAGCAAAACCCTTGAGATAAAAATGATCACGGGCACTTAGAAATCACGAGAATGTATCGTTTGGTAAAAATTCTTTTATTTTTGCTATTGGCTGTAATGCGCACTTTAAGGGCGCTAGAGATTCATCTGTAAGCAAAATACCCGAGGCAAAAACGAAAATGGACCCTTGGGAATCATTAATATATATCGTTTGGTTCAAAAGTATATTTTTCACTTTTCGGTTAAGATGCGCTCTTTAAGGGTGCTAGAAATGTATTATGGCTCTTGCCCTTCGGCCAAGTGCCATATAGCGATCGCAATTTCTGTCCGTCCGTCGGTCTGTCGGTCGGTCGGTCCGGGTTTTGCTAGTTCGGGAACTTCTATATAAGCTAGGACGATGAAACTTGGCAGGCATATCAGGGACCCCAAATGGTTAAGTTGGAAATAGTCACTTTCCCCGATCCGACCATCGTTGGGGGAGTGGAGGGAGGGGGAATCCGGAATCTTGAGGAATTTATAACTTTTGAACGGGTTAACGGATAGCAATGAAATTTGATATTTGGAGAGATTTCGTGCCTCAGACGACCCACTTAAAATCCGTACCGGATCCGGTGACTTTGGGGGGAGCTGGAGGGGGGAACCGGAAATCTTGGGAAACGCTTGGAGTGGAGGGATCGGGACGAAACTTGGTGGGAAGAACAAGCACAAGTCCTAGATACATCATTGACATAACCGGACCGGATTCGGGCACTGTGGGGGGAGTTGGGGGGGGGGGTCGTTTCCCCGATCCAACCATCGTAGGGGGAGTGGAGAGATGGGGAATCCCTAAACTAGTAACATGAATAACTTTGGAAGGGGTAATCGGACGTGAATGAAACTTGACAAGTGTCAAGGAAAAGTGCCTCAGATATTCCTTTTCAAATCCAGACCGTATACGATACCTGGGGGGGGGGGGGGGGGGGCTGGAAGGGGGCACCGGAAATCTTCTGAAAGGCTCAGATTCGAGGGCTCGGGATGGAACTTGAAAAAAAAGTTGAAAAAATTTCAACTTTTCCATATGGAAGTAATGATGGTGGCGAAAATCCGGGCAGGAATTCCAGTCCGGGAGATCCTGACCCTGATCGTGTGTTCGCACTTTAAACGAGTACTGGACGTGCTGTTTCCAAGGTGTTGTGTTCCCCAAGCGCAATATTTTCCTTCCTTGTCATGTTCGGAAGCGCCATTATACCGCTCACTAGTTGCCGTGGCTACGTCTGTCGAGTTAAAATTTCATTGCGTTTGTTTTAGTTGGGAATTCTGCAATTTGTCACAAGACTTCTTCGACAAAGCGAGCTAGAATTCTTGATCCGGTTCCTTACCAGTAAAATACAAAACCAAATAAATTAAGTTGGGGTACATAATTATGAAGATGATAAAGCGAGATTTCTCGTTCATAGCTGGCAAACATAGGTAGCGTTCCAGTGAAGTTATTCAGAAGTTATTACAAGTTACGATGATAAGAGGAGGGGCGAGCGTATTGTGGTAGTTATCACGCTCTCTGGAACGAAAATAACATACGTCATCACTCTTACCGTAGTTCCTCAGAACCGATAGTTATCATCACTCATGATGCTCGCGACCATCATAAGTAAATTGTGACGATCGTAACAGTCGTGGAACGAAAATAATAAGCGGGAGGAGCCAATTTACTAATTACGGCGGCTCTGGAACGGCAAAACTAACATGAATAGTAACGATCGTAACTAATAATAAGTCGCTGGAACGCTACCATATCTTAACACAAACTGTGTTGGTAAAAAAGGACCCAGTTTCGTAGGCGCCAGATACTATTTGCTGACCTTAGCGGAGACACCTTTTCATCTTGAAAGTGATTTAATGAATTATTTTTTCCGATCAATTATTATTAATTAATTAAAAAAATTTTTTTTTTTTTTTTTTTTGAATTTTATTAATTTAATTAATTATTGTCCTGACTTTTAAGCAGAAGATATGACAACCTCAAAGCAGATTGTTGTATGAAATAGACACTGCCAAACATTTGTTCACTTTTGGATATTCCTTCAGCCCAAGCTGACTGACCTTGTTTACTTTTTTTTTTCATAAACCAGTTAATTAGTTTTTGTTCACTTTCTTTCTACTGCAGCTACTTTGAGAGACTCCAGTAAACAGGCTGATCTATGCAAAGAACTGACAGAAGTGCAAGACTACGGTCTTACCTCAGGAAGCATATCCAGGTGGCTCCACTCATTGACCTCTTCAGTCGGGTCTGAGGTCCGCCCCCTTCGGTCCATATCGTCCGGGTTGAATCCCCCCACACGAACACGCCGCAATTCATTCTGATCTCGATTCCTATCTCTTGATACTTCTTCTGGGGAGGGTGGGTTCAAAAGCCCTGCCTGAAACCATGTAATAAAATTAAAAAGGGACACAAAGATGCATTCGCAAAGCCTCCATGACCCTAATATCTACTTTCAGCTAGTTGTCTTTGCTCTTACTATCCTGGTAGTTGGCCCAGAACAGCATTTCACTGACGGTGCCCCTTTTCCCCACGCAGTACTTGAAGCAATGTGATCCTCGAAAATGGGGTGGGGTGGGGGGGGGGGGGGGGAGCCAGGGCTCAACTATGCAGTGTCTCGGAAACTGGTAATCCGAAGTACAGTAGGAGAACTGATTCACAAGCAGGCGGGTGGAACCCTTGAAAGGCACAGCTAGACCTGAAGGTCTCTGAATCAACGAGTAAAGAAGCTTTCTACTACGACTTACGAAGTTACGACTCCTGAAGAAGACTGCAGTACCAGTACTCAGAGGTGTTGCTAGCCAAAATGTTTGGGGGGGGGGGGCAAGGCATTTACCGACTGTCTGGTATTTTTTACCGACTGTTTTTGCAGAAAAAAAGTGTTTTCAAGAAAAACCGACTGTTTTCGTGAAAAAAAAATCAACTGTTTGGACAAAAAATCGCGGCGCTTCTCGCCGACTCGGTTATTTTTTACGGACTGGCCGACAACATTGCGGGGGGGGGGGAGGCGTCCCCCCTCCCCCCCCCTAGTCATGACGCCCCTGCCAGTACAATCTTCATGGGCTAGGGCTGTCCTGAGGAATCTCGCAACAGTTTTGCATTACTAACGCAAAAGTTCCTCATAACGCTGCACATCCGTTCTTCATTGCTCTCATTCCACTCGCTCCAAACATTTGTAGTTCAAGTTCAATCAAAGTTTCACATTTACACTTCAAACGCTTTAGGTTCTCGTTTATTCTACCACACGTCGGCCATTGAACTTCTACTGGTCTTGCGTAGTTTTTACCAAGAAACAAACAATGAGTTCGGCGATTTTTGGGATCTCAAAACGTAAGTGGAAGGACACCTATGACATCGGAAAAGTTGTCCGTCCGTCCGTCTGTTAGCACGATAACTCTTGAAAGGGTTCAGATATTTTGTTCAAATTTGGCACGATGCCTTTTTGGGTCAAAGTACAGGTCAAGTTCGAAGATGGGCTCTGTAGCTCTATATTTAGGGGTGTGGGAGGGGTTTCAAATTAAGGGACAAACAAAATATTTTTTGAAAGCTATTGAGCTAGTTGATTTAGGGGTAAGGAGACATGCTGAATCCAAATATGAAAGTTATTTTCTTGCCGGGCAAGTAGTTCACCCGGAATCCGGCGAAAACCGGACACAAAATTTGTCCACCAATTTCGGCTAAAGCAGTCCCTACCCTTTATTCTCAAGCTAGTATAGCTCTGCGCTTGGATGCTGACTGTCATTTGTTTATTCAGTGTGCCGTCGGATAGATCTAGTGTATTCGAAGGTCGAAGGGGTTGGTATATATGTTGGTATATGTTCAAGCGAGGGGGTTGATTCATGGTGTTCCAAAAGAGGGAACTGCTAGGGTACGCGAGGGGCTACTCACTGAAAGAAGGGTGAAGTGGGTAAGTGAGGGGTTGCTCACTGAAAAAGGTGTACTTGGTAAGGGAGGGGTTACTCACTGGAAAAAAAATGTAGGCTACTGGATAAGTGAGGGGTTACTCAGTGGGTGTACTAAAGTTGTTTGGGGAGGGGGTGGGGTGAGCCGGTCCCAGGTACTCGTGAACGAATCCCAGGTGCAAGCGAGGGGTTAGGAATTGGGTGTACCGGTTAAAGGAGTACTCGAGGGGTTAGACACTCAGGTGAGCCAATCCCAGGTGCTAGGTGTGTGTGAGCCAGTCCTAGGTGCTCGGTGAACCAATCCCAGGTGCACGCGAGAGGTTACTCACTTGGAAAAAAAATCAGGGGTTAGGAACTGGGTCTTGAGGGGGATTCCCCGGGGGAATTATCGAAATTTGAACTTTATTTCCTTGACGGATAAGCTGTAAAAATTTGCAAGGTTCGGCTCTCAGCGTCACCAGATCTTTTGCTCTGCATGCAGTTCGCCGGGAAACGAGGAATTTGGTAGAAAAACAACAACACAATTCTAAAATACCTTTTTGAGGTCGATTAGATATGAGATACTGGAGTAAACATGCTTGTTGAATCCGTATCTGAACTTGGTTTCCTCATTTGATTAGTTGTTTTCCCGTCAGCAAAAAACTTCAAAACGGTAACATTTTTTATTGTAGGCTACATATTCAAGCGGTTGATTATGGATAAATAGCAAAATTGTTAAAGGGGTCTAGCGAAGACTTGGAAATGTACAAGATTCGATTGTCTGGATCAAGAAGTCTGATAAACGTTACAAATTGGGATCCCATCGAAACCTTTGGTCTTGTTTCAACAGATTTCTACCTATTTTTGGTACCAAGATTTTAAACTGTAAAGCGTCTAGAAAAGATGGCAGATAGACAGATATATCTTGTATTTTGTGTGTATATTCTCAAAGCCCAAGGGCCATTTACACAAAAAAAATCAAAATAAAATAACTCAAACACACAAACTTTTTAAAACTTCTTTCTTCTTCTTTCCAAACTTTTCTCAATGTAGAAATCTTGAGTAATCGCGGTCGGGTTTAAAGTACGCCGAATGCCAGTGAGCAACAAATCAACCCATCCGAATAAAACCCCTTAAATTCGAAGCACTGGGCACCTACAGAAAATATGGTTCAAATCTTCTTCGTCAATGTTACGGAGGGAGCAAGCACACCTCCCGTCAGGGGCGTCCCGAAGGGGGGTGTGGGGGGATGCAGCACCCCCCCAGAAAGCCTGTGGGAAAAAATTCCGGTAAACTTTGACTGGTGCGGCGAAGTCGCGCCAGTTAAAATTTGTCAAACTCACCTGAACTTGATGATTTTTAGGGAATCTACCGGATTTTGCTCATGGAATCTACGCTAAATCTTTCACAACGAATCTACCGGAACTTGTCTCAGGGAATCAACCGGAATTTACCCCTCGGAATCTACGGAATTCGGCTCAGGGAATCTACCGGAATTTGTGCGAAATCTTTCATAAGGAATCTACCAGAACTTGTCTCAGGGAATCTACCGGAATTCACCCCACGAAATCTACCAGAATTCGGCTCAGGGAAGCTACCGGATTTTGCTCATGGAATCTACGCTAAATCTTTTACAAGGAATCTACCGGAATTTGTCTGAGGGGTTCTACCTGAATTTACCCCACGGAATCTACCTAAATTCAGCCCAGGGAATCTACTAGAATTTGAGAGATACCTTTCACAAGGAATCTACCGGAACTTGTCTCAGGGAATCTAACGGAATTCACCACACGAAATCTACCAGAATTCAGCTCAGGGAAGTACCGGATTTTGCTCATGGAATCTACGCTAAATCTTTCGCAAGAAATCAACCGGGATTTGTCTGAGGGAGTCTACCTGAATTTACCCCACGTAATCTACCAGAATTCGGCTCAGGGAATCTACCGGAATTTACCCCACAGAATCTACCGGAATTCGGCTGAATGTGAATCCAAAATCGCCGACAGCTTTCTCGACTCCTTTCCGGTGATACCGGTGAACCAAGAAGAGTTCAACAAGAGCTGTAAGCTCATATGGCACTTGCAACTGTATGTAGTAGGTAAGGGCTCTGTCAGATTCAACGGGTCCCTGATATGCCTGCCTGCCAAGTTTCGTCTTGAAAAAACGCCATCACCGGAATTCCGGAAGGCCCCCCTCCACCTCAACCCTCCAGTGTCCGGATCCAGTCCAACTGTGCGAACGATTTATCTAGAATAAATGCTTGCTCTTCCCAGGAAGTTAAACTCCGATTCCTCCATTCTAACCATTTCTGGAGATTTCCGATCACCCCCTCCCAACTCCCCCATAGCTGTTGAATCCGCTATCATAAGTTGAGATGAATCATTTGATAAAAGTACTTTTCGACTTTGAAGTTAACATGCGCACTTTAAGGGAGCTGGAGCTTCATTTGTAACCAAACCCTTGAGGCAAAGATGATAATGAGCTCATGGAGATCATGAAAATGCAAATTTCGCTTAAAAGTATTTTTCTAAGTTTGCGGTCAAGATTGGCACTTTACGGAAGTCGGCTTTGGAAAGTGGCGATTTCTAAGCCAATTTTTTCGAAAGTCTAATATTGCAGCCAAGTTGCTTCGTCCTAGCACATGTGGAAGTGCGTTAACTCGTGATCACCGGAATTCCCCCCCCCCTCAAACTCCCCCCACAGTCGCCGGAGCCAATCCAGTTCTGAAAAGAATTATCCAGAGCATCTGTTTGGTATTCCCACGAAGTTCCATCCCGATCTCTCCAGTATAAAACTGACATCACCGAAATTCAGTGAAACTCTCCTCTACCCCCCCCCCCAAAGGGTCCAGATCCAGTCCCACTGTGTAAACGATTTATTTGGGGCAGATGCTTGTTACAGCAAGTTTCACTCCGATCCCTCCATTCTAACCGTTTCTCGAGATTTCCGGTCTCCCCCCCCAACTCCCCCATAGCTACCGAATCCGGTCCGGGCTCCAAAATAGGACATCAAAGATATGTCCTTAATTAAGTTATCAAGTTTCATTCCAATCCGATCTCCAGTTCAAAGTTTACACACTACTCGATTTTCCAGATTCCCCCGCCTTCACCCCCCCCCCAAATGATCGGATCAAAAAACTGATTATTTCCAAGTTAGTTTATTCGGGACCTTGGTATGCCTGCCAAGTTTCATCGTCCTAGCACATCTGGAAGTACCCTAACTCGAAAAAGTGTGACCAGCTGCCCTAAGTTTCCCAGATTTCTCCGCCCTCCACGCCCCCGCAGATGACTGGATCGGGTAACTGATTATTCAAGGTTAGTTGGGTCGGGTCCCTGATGTGCCTGCTAAGTTTCATTGTCCTAGCACATCTGGACGAACCCTAACTCGAAAAAGTGTGACAAAAAAACCTGACCGACCGACAGACGGAATTGCGACGGTATATGGCACTTGAGCCAGAGGCTGCAAGTGCCATAAAAACGAATTAGCCTTGTTTCGACGTGATGTAGAAAGTCGCCGGGAGAGCCTCGAAACAAACAAAAAGTTTGAAGATATATTCGAGGTCTCTCGTCAACTGAAAGACGTCTTACCACTAGTATAGAAAGCGTTCAAGCTCGCTAAGACAATCCCTGTTACCTCAGGAAAAGGGAAACGAATTTTTAGCAAGATGAAGCTGGTTAACACCACCTTGCGTTCAACAATGGCTGACCAGCGTCTTGAAAGTCTGCTATTAATAGCATGTGAAACAGATCTAGTTGATAAGTGTGAAATTGGATGTGTTGAGGATAAATGGAAAATGAAAAATGCGTCGAATAAATGTGTAGGGTGTGTTGAATGTCAGATTTTTGTTTTGTTTTAAGTGTTAACGAGCCTTTTTTTGTTTACTATTGTTTACAATACGTAACCGAAGTCAGAACACGACAGTATTCTAGACTTTCTGCAGAAATTGTCACTACGAGAATTTTCGGTAAAAGCTCGAAAAATTCCGGTAAAATTCTGAAGCTGCAACCCCCCCCCCCCCCCCCCCCGATCAGGAAGGTATCGGGACACCCCTGCCTCCCGTCGGACACCTCACTCCTCCCTCGAAATATTTCTGGTTGCTCTCAAATTGCCAAACTGGAGAAGATTTTCTCGTTTCATTATGCTTCGAGATATTCTTCCTGTTCTCGACCATCCTCTGCTTCCCTTTCTCATCCTATTACCTGCAGAGTCTTTCATCCCAGAATCCCTCTCAAGTTTCCAAACCCGTAGACAAGAATTGATTTCCTTGCGAGAAAGGAGAGCATGATTAAAAATTCGATTAGGACTTCATTTCCTTTCAAAAGCAAACTTGAACCATATGTATGGTATCCTGAAACTTCTCTTGACGATCGACAAGTAAAGCTGAGTGTTCTTGATGGATGAGAAAAATCGTTGGGTCATAAATTTTCAAACAGTGGTCAAATAGTCAAACGGTGGTTGAACGCAGAGCAAAATAACAGTGGAAAAGTGAAACACACTCGAACACCAGCGATACTAGCACCACTAGCGATGTCGAACGCCCCTACTGAAACTCAACCAGTCCTGCACCAACGCTGGCTCCAATAATTTCATATCCTGAACACAGCAAAAAAAAAGATAAAACCTCCACTGTTTCCATGATGTGTGCAGATCACGTCTTACCTTTACTCGGAAATTTTAAACCGGGAAGTTTGTCTCGCTTTAAATGCCGCAAGCGTAGTGGGCAGCGCTACGAGTACGGCCCTTTTGCGAAGCATGGAAAGCATAGGTCTTGGCGCTACTCCCTAGTGTTATTTTGCTCTGGTTGAACGGAAAGTTATTGCGTTCACTACTTACAATGTTTCTTTCTCAAGGGCACCCTTCCCACCTTGACGTAGTGCTTTTTACACCCGGATATACACTGTCTGTTCATAAGGTCGGAATGTTCACAAAAAGAGGTATAAAGAAACAGTATCCGCTAGGGAAGGGAAAAGCGGCAAGGGTTTTCCCCGAATCTTTAACTGATTTTCTTTCGTCTCGATTTTTCCTCGATTAGGGCCCTGGGTTGTTGCGAGGCTCCAGCATAGGACTCAAAGACTTCCGAGTTCAATCCAACCTTATTGCAGCTTACTGCCCCTGTACATTAATATTATGTATGAATTTTCCTTTCCGTTATTAGTGGAGTGTTCCTTGGAACAATCCACTATGGCGAAATGCGAGCGCTGTAGCAGCTTTCGGTTTCCGACTTTCACCATATTTTGTGGAGCTTATAACTCGTGAACCAGTGCAAGTATCAAGTTCAAACTTGGTACACTAGTGGGTATTGGGGTCTAGTTGTGACTTTGGGGGGTCCCACCCCCCACCCCAACCCGGTCAGGGGCAAATGGGCCCAAATTGCCAGTGAACATAATGTTCATAACTTGACCAGAACTGAACATAGGACGATGAAATCCCTTGTAAATGCAGATCCTAGGGCTAGGAAATTGCATTTAAACTTGCACTTTCCCCACCCACCCCGTTCATAGGCAACTGGGCCCGGATTGCCCAGGAGTAAAGTTCGTTACCGGTGACAGAAATCAAAAGATATCAAGTTGAAACCTGGTAGGTTTGTGAGCATTAGAGTCTCTTTTTACTTTTTGCGGGTCCCAAACTCGACCCCCACTTGGTTCAGGGGCAATTGGGCCCAGATTGCCCATTTTTTAATGTTTTTAACTTGGCAATAACTGGAGATACGGCAATGAAATTCCTTTGTGCTTTTAGATCAGGGTGGTTGGGGATATATATGCGGAGTTGAACCACCACCACCCCTCCCCGTTCATGGGCAAGTGGGCCCAAACTGCCCATGAAAAAAAAGTTTTTGACCCGTGACTGGAATCAAATTCTACGCTGGTATCTTGAGGAAAAAGAGGTGTAAATACGCATTTTGATGGGTCTCGACCCCCCCCCCCCTCCCGTTCATGGGCAGCTGGGTCCAGATTTTCCATGAGTTAAGTTCGTCTGTGACAAGTCTCAAGTTCAACTTTTGTATATTTGGGGAGTTGTATCTATGGACGAGGATTTTGGTTTAACAGCAACAAATAAGACGACGCGACGTACTCTATAATCAACAGTTGGAAATTGGACTCTGGGGTCATACGATCGATGATATGCCGTTCTTAATGAGTTGTGACAAAGGGGGTGCTAGGCTGCTACGATTTGGTTTATTGCACTTGTTATTACCTTGCTAATGGAAAAGAGGTTTAAAGGGTCGGACTGGCTGTCAGCCCATTATTGGAACTCAAGCTATTCGTGCAAGATCTTCAGCATTTCTTTGAATTTCTACTTGCGGTTTGTTTACATTTAAAGTGGGATGATTACAAATTAGGTTATTTCAATACTTATTTGGTTATTGGGGATGTGAAATGTCTTAATTCTAAAGCTGTTAGTACATAAAATGTGATAAACACTTTACTTTCACACTCCACGTCTGAGCGCTTGCGCACTTGTTAAAGTAGGCTATGCATCTGCATCTGACACTTGAACCCAGATACAACAGCATTTGCAACTCTTGTCAATGAGTGTCAAAGTTTAGTGAGTGAAAGTAGTTCCAAAGGGCAAAGGTCGCTCCTGCGATGGTGTCTTTTTTTGTCCATCAGCAATGGTATGGATGAAGACGCAGAAATTGTACAATGAAACTAACTATACAGGCTAAGAAATATTCATCGGATTTACAGTCCGACAAGCAGGTACATACTTTCTGTCATCTGACTTTTTTTTCTCTTCCTCTTTCAATTCCGTCTTTACCATTTTCATCTTTCGTACAAGTTTGGTGAAAGGGAGAGGAATGGAATAGCTTATTTCCCCGGGAATCGGTCACAGAATTTGAGTCGTGCGCCGTAAGGTCGGATGAATGACCCTCTTTTCTACCATAGTGATGTTGGACTTAAGAAACGTTGATAATGATCATGATCACTGGGACACCGATGGGAACTAAGCTGATGTTGGCTCTGAACCAAAATATAAGAGGAAAACTAGCAGTCAGTACCGGCAGGGGCGTCCTTAGCCTTTTACCTTTAGGGGTACGTCCGATTTTGCCGACGGGACTTGATAATTATTCGATCCAAGTCTTTGGGGCCGATAAGCCAGTTCAGCCGTCTACTCCCCCCTCCCCTCCCGTCGTCTGTGCGTCGGTCCGAGAAGAACACTGACAATCGTTTTTTGCCATACCCTGCCGATTCCTCTTCCGAATTTTTACACAGTTTTATTCCAGCATTTATTATCTTGTAAGGTCTGTTAGTTAATCTGCTGTCGCTTTAATGTAGTTCGTAAATATTTGGCACGTTGACCTCTTCTAGCTTTAATCTCTTTAGAATTATATTTGATTGATTGATTGATAACGCTTAATCGGCGGAGTTTTCCGCGGAGGTCGTGTACTCAGTTTTCACAGTTAGATTAGCCGCGTGACCGTCAGGAATAACTATTTAGTGACCATCTCCATTTCCACTGAAGTACCTGCCCCTTCGCCCATCGATGGACCAACGCCTGGTTATCAACATGGACTATCTTACGATCTACGTCACCAAGAGTGATTGTTACTTTTGGTATTTTTGTGCGAAAGCACTCGTGTTGAGAACTGCTGTTCCTCAGCTTGTTATTTAGTTTTTTTTTGTTTCCTATGAGTTGTTTGTTTATTCTGTATCTGGCCTTTGGGTTTTCCTATACCGGTATATAACTTTTCTCGAACAGGTATGTAGTGTATATCTTCCTATGTCCCACAGGTAGTTATATCATGACAATGAGTTCTGTGGAGGTTGTTACGATATCGTATCAGCCTCCAGAGAGGATGATACGAAGCCGTGTCAACCTCCGCAGAAGTACATCGAGCATTTTTCCTCAGCTACTGAAAAATAGAACCTGACCTTCAAAAAAGAAGTAAAAGACATCACTTTCAGAAAGAAAAGCAAAAAAAAACATTAAAAATAATCCAGAAAAAATTCTAAAAAACGTTAGAGAAAAAATGTTCAAAACTGAAAGAAAATGTTGCTTTCTTAGCCAACCACCCTGGGACATACCTTGTTACAATCACATTCCTAATGAAATGCAACTTGCCAACTGAAACAACATTACTTCCAGCTTACTTCAGCTTATCTCTCCTATTCTTCACAAGGCAGCTATTCAGCAATTACCAGTCTTTTTATTGATGTTGCTCTGATTAAACAGTCAATTAATAAAATACTCTAGTGTTGCCACTTTTTCTGATCGAACCTGCGACTTTTTGGCTGGAAAAAACAATGACATTCTGGCAACTATGAAACTTGGTCCTTTTCACCAACTTATAGCAACTAGAAATCTCCCTTTATCATCTTCATAATACGCCTCAACTTTTATGCTTCATTTTTGAATTTACTGGTACGGAACCGGTCGCAGAGTTCTTGATCGCTTTGTCGAAGAAACGAAAATGTATGCCACATCACAGGATTCTGCAACCGGTGGCAACACCGGTTTAAGGTTGATTAATTCTATCTAGATGGCATCTGCTTCGACACAAATGAAAAAGATGGTGTTTGATAAGAATTGTATTGTTATAAATTGAAATGCACGGCTCACAACAGTAGTGATTTTCACATTTCTGTAGTAGGCTAGAGTTGCCATTTCACTAAACGAAAATTCCATAACAAAGTAACAAATAAGTACTACCAAGCAAAGAAGATTGAGTAGGCTACTACCTAAACAAAAATTCTGTTCGAAAAAGTTATAATAGTTAACATACCTCCATCTCGGCTCATATCAGAATAACAACCTCGATGGTCGTTTAAAGATCGTCGCCGTCGGGTCGGATAGGTTATTTTCAATGACCGTCTCGGTGTTATTTTCCGATATCAACCTCGATGTCTGAAGTTATCCTTTAATATATGCTCTTATTTTCAACTTCTCCTTCCAAAGCCGTAAGAACTTTGATTAGCGCTCGAGTCTATTTAACCGAGTTACTTGCGACGATTAAATCATCTCTCTAGAATTTAAGCCTGGAAGCGCAACTACTCCCCACGCGCAGTCGAAAGCATCTGAGGACCGCAGTAGCATCAAGAATAAATTACAGTGACAAGCCCTAAGAAATTTGCTCATGACGATCAGGGACTCACGAGCATGTTTCAACAATACATCCAATACAATTCCCACCTCCCCCTTTCTCTTTCTGCTAAAGCTTTGATCCTGATGTTTTCTTACCGCAAGTAAAACATATTCTCTCCAGTCTCAAGGCTAATCGATCCGACTCGTCAATAGCTTAGCAATGTTTTTGAAAGAAAATCAAGCAAGGTCGTTAGATAGTTGTTGCCGTGGAAGGTCAATCCAAGGAAACAGGAATCTTATCGGAAATTGTTGAAAGACATCTCGCACTACGAATTGTTTCTGCGAAGACGTTCGAAAATAACTTTGTTGAAATTTATAACAAGACACTAGCATCAGGATAGTTATAGAATATTAGTATATGTTTAATTCAATTTTTTTAGTGGACAAATGATTGATGTTGTTTCTGGGATCCCAAAACGTAAGTGGCGGGATACCTATGACATCGCAAAAGTTGACCGTCCGCCCGTCTGTCAGTCTGAGCGCACTATAACTCTCGAAGGGAATGAGATATTTTGATGAAACTTGGTGTGAGGATTCTTTGGGCCAAGATTAAGGGGCAAATGAATTTTTTTTAAACAGATAATGTGATATTCGCTTGTGGGGTAAGAACTGGAATATTCCTCAGTATTCCCTGAAGTAATCTGATTGGCTAGTACCCTCAAAAGTTGAACTTAATTCAACTTGGGTCCTAGACTAGCTGTAACTGGCACCAATATCAATTGCGAACGGCAGACATCTATCTAACTCTCGGTCCCAGAGCGATTTCCGGAACTGGCTGGTACTGAATAAACCCGTTGTGAACCGGCCTTTACTCCGAATTGACGCCTGAAACTTTTCGCTAAGCTAAGATTTCTAATTCCGGATTATTGATTAATAAAGCACAAACTAGAAATGATTTTTGGGATCCCAAAACATAAGTGGCGGGATACCTATGACCTCTGTCCGTCCGACCATCCGTCTGTCCGTCTGTGCTCACTGTAACTCTCGAAGGGAATGAGATATTTTGATGAAACTTGGTGCGAGGATTCTTTGGGTCAAGAGTAAGGTCGAGTTCGTAGATGGGCTCTGTAGCCCTACATTTAGATGTGGGGGAGGGGGTTTAAATTAAGGGGCAAATGAAATATTTTTAAACAGATAATGTGATAGTCGGTTGCGGGGTGAGAATTGGAATATTCCTCAGTATTCCCTGAAGTAATCTGATTGGTAGTACCCTCGAAAGTTGAACTTAATTCAACTTGGGTCCGAGACTAGCTGGTACCAGAAACTGGCACCAATATCAATTGCGAACGGCAGAAATCTAACTAATTCTCGGTCTCAGAGCGATTCCCGGAACTGGCCGGTACTGAGTATTAGCGAAAACCCGTTGTGAACGGGCCTTTACTCCGAATTGACGCCTGAAACTTTTCGCTATAGCTAAGATTCTAATTCCGGTATTACTGATTAATAAAGCACAAACTAGAAATGATTATTGGGATCCCAAAACGTAAGTGGCGGGATACCTATGACATCGCAAAAGTTGTCCGTCTGTCCGTACGTCCGTCTGTCCGTCTGTGCGCACTGTAACTCTCGAAGGGAATGAGATATTTTGATGAAACTTGGTGTGAGGCTTCTTTGGGTCGAGTTCGTAGATAGGCTCTGTAGCCCTACATTTAGGGGTGGGGGAGGGGGTTTAAATTAAGGGGCAAGTGAAATATTTTTAAACAGATAATGTGATGGTCGGTTGTGGGGTAAGAAGACATGCTGAACACGATGGTGAAAACCATTTTGTCATCGAACAAGTAGTTCGCCCGGAATCCGGCCAAAACCGGAAAGTTTGTTAAAAGTAAAAGTTTTATTTGAAGTTGATTAGATGTCCGATTTAGGAGTAAGAAGACATGATGAGCACGATTGTGAAAACCATTTTGTCATCGAACACTTGTTCGGTGACGAAATGGTTTTCACCATCGTGTTCAGCATGTCTTCTTACCCCACAACCGACTATCACATTATCTGTTTAAAAATATCTCATTTGCCCCTTAATTTAAACCCCCTCCCTCACCCCTAAGTGTTGGGCTACAGAGCCCATCTACGAACTCGACCTTATTCTTGACCCAAAGAATCGTCACACCAAGTTTCATCAAAATATCTAGTTCCCTTCGAGAGTTACAGTGCGCACAGACGGGCGGACGGACGGACGGACAGACGGGCAGACGGACGGACAGACGGACAAATTTTGCCATGTCATAGGTATCCCACCACTTACGCTGGGATCCCAAAAACCATTTCTAGTTTGTGCTTTGTTAATCAATAATACCGGAATTAGAAATCTTAGCTTTAGCGAAAAGTTTCAGGCGTCAATTCGGAGTGAAGGCCGGTTCACAACGGGTTTTAGCTAATACTCAGTACCAGCCAGTTCCGGAAATCGCTCTGGGACCCGAGAATTATTTAGATTTCTGCCGTTCGCAATTGATATTGGTGCCAGTTTCGGGTACCAGCTAGACTCGGACCCAATTAAGTTCAACTTTTGAGGGTACTAGCCAATCAGATTACTTCAGGGAATACTGAGGAATATTCCAACTGGATAATGCTGAACCACGTCAGATCGAGTAACAATGACCTAAATTCACTTTCGGTTTTCAAGACAGCAAGGAGTGGATGTGATTTTATCTAGTGGTCTTGGTTCGAAACTAGCCAATCAAAATATTCCTCAATATTTCCCAAAACAATCTGATTTGCTAGTACCTTCAAAAGTTGAACTGGTTTCAACTTGGGCAGGGTTGCCAGGAGCTCGAGTCATGAAAGTGTCACAATCCCTGGCAAAAAGGTGATTTTTGACACAATGCGCTTTTTGACACCCCACCAAAATTTTTGAGATACACAAATTTCAGCTTGTACATGATAAAAATGGAAAGAAAAACAAAGTACCTTCAACACATTACAAGGTATAGTTTGTTTAGTTGTAAGTTTGGTATGGTGTTGTATAGTTGTAAGTTTGTTAACTCTGCTTTTAGGTGCTCCTCCACCTCAACCGCAACAGTAAATAAAAAAGGTATTTTTTTTACCTAAAAAGTGTCAATTGTCAGAAAAGGTGTCACATTCAAAGAAAAGGTGTCACCGTGTCACCCAGAGGGAAAAAGTTTCAAAGCACCAAAAGTGTCACACTTGGCAACCCTGAACTTGGGTCCGATACTAACTGGTACCCGAAACTGGCACCTGTATCCATTGCGAACGGCAGAAATCTGGCAAAGCTTCGGTCGCGGGAGCGATTTTCAGAACTAGCTGGTGTCGAGTATTAGCCAAAACCCGTTGTGAATGGGACTTAACGTTTCCAACCACACTTAATCTGCATTCAATCTGAAACTTGACTATTGAAGTTTGACTGAAAAGTAGCTTATTTTCACGTCTGATATTTGAACACTGAAATATTTTGACTCATCTAAGGGATTTTGTACTTTTTCACCTAGGGCTCTAGTTATAACGTTCAAAGTGTGCGCTGCTTGCATGCCAACCCAGAATTTATCCGGACTCGGGGATTTTGAATTTAAACAAAGATCTACTTTCCAGGGCTAAGATGCTGACATCGGAAAAGTTACGCCTGCAGAAAAGTAGGAGAATGATTTTAGGATATTTCTAGCCAGGAATCTGACATTTTTATTTTGTTTTTTGGCAATGGCTCACATCTGTAGTTGATAAATATTTCAAGGGTAGAGGACAAGCACATAGAAAGGTACCATAAGTTCGAAAGAATAAGTTCATTCGATGAAATCGATTATCTGTGGATAACGGACAAACAAAGTAACGCATTTCTACCGGACTTTCAGGCCTTTTTGACTGAATAAGTGATGTGTAACTAGACTGTTGGATCTCAGTCCTAATTGGTTAAACTCTAACAAATCCGATGCTCTTACCTGCACCAGCATTTCAATGTGCGCTAAAGGGTCCACGTTTGCTGTTGGTCTTCTCTGAGTATTATTCTGGCGTCGCGCCAACCTTGGAGAAAAACGGGCCAAGAGCGGTGACCCGGGAGATTTGAAAACGCCGCGACGTGGGCTCTGGCATTGCTTGACAGTCGCTGCATCTTCGTTGATGAGGTCAGACCTTTGAGGCTCTAAAATACAAACATTTTGGAGTCAGCAGTTGCGTTTTTTGCCAGAAAAGATCACAGGCCTCCCTCCTTCTGTGGCGTTTCTGGTAATTTGACTGCACACTTTGACCTCAGAAAATTAATAACAACTAAATAGACAAGTACCAATTCCAAAGCTTTCGACTTTCCGCGTAGCTTTCCAGTAACTTTCTGGAATCACTTCCCGAGAAAGCTGCTTCGGTTTTAAAAGCGCGAAAACCGCCGGTGCGGACAGTTCGGCAACTTGTCGAAGCAACGCGAAAACCATTGGGAACTGGTTCCGACTTTGCTTTCCAGTCCGCGAAAACCATCCTATAGTACGCTAATAAAAGTACTTTATGAGTAGTGAACACTGAAAGTGCTCCTCAGGCGGGATTTGAACCCACGACCTGGTTTGACAAAGTCACCGATCTACCGCTGATCTACAATTGCGAACACAGTTCGCAAACCAGTACAATAGTCAGACCATTAACAAATAAGCACCAGAACTTCCGTCTCCCTATCTCTGTAATACGACCACGCGGAGTCGAATATATACTATACCCTGCCTGATGCAAACAAGCGGAGGCTAGGAGCTACGCAGAACATCACAACAACAGCTATATCGAAGTAAAGCCCCGGAGAAGAAATTTCCAAAGTAAAGGCCGATTGGTTATCTATCGCTGTGACGCCACATGTGACCTGCTGCAGAGCGGTTCAGCGCGCCTTCTGTATTATTTCCTCTGATATGTGCAGCAGCGAAGGGGAAGTAGACGGGCATCAACTCAAAACTCAGCAAGTACCTCTAGCTCAGCTCAGTTTTGTCGGGGTATACATAGTCGTTGCATGGGACCAAAGACGGGGGTGCTATTGGCTTATTTGTTCTTGGTCAGACACAAACGGCCCATAGGAACAGCGATATTCCGCCGAACGCAAATTCGTCTAGGCAGTTCACATCCCCATGTAACGGACGGTTTGGCAAGGGGAATATCTGAGCGTGTCCGAAAGCTCTGAAACGAACGAAAATGCTGAAGTAATTCAGCATTTTATGCAGCATTTCGCTTTCGGACTTAAATTTTCGCTCAGTTAATGCAGCATTAATTCAGCCTAAAATTCATCGAAACATTCAGCGAAGATGCTAAATTTTACGCTGAATTTTCAAGAAGAAACTGGGGAGCTGGCGACTAAGGCTAAATTTGGGAATTAGAAGTGTCAGAGAAGAAATAAAGAACGTGTCCGAAAGCTTTTAGTGCTGTAAATGCTGCATTTAATGCTGCATATAAGGTAAGAGCTTTCGGACGAAAATAAAAATAAAAATGCAGCATTAAATGCAGCATTTACAGTCCTGAAAGCTTTCGGACACGCTCTCTGACTTACGAGTGCATTCTGGGTCAAAAATTATGAACTCCGGTCGAAGTTTCGACGTTCGTTTTCCTTTCAGCAGTGGAACCAGGCCGCCAAGAAACTCCACGTACAGGACATACGTTGCAAGATTTCCAAATTCCCCATCTGGGTCTGACTGGTAATCAGTGCTGCCATCTTCCAGACGAATCATGGTGCAAAACAACCGAGTGTTGTTCGGAGGTGGTTGCGTGGCAAAAGAGCGGAGGCTGGGCTCAGAACCCATAATGTTCTAGAATTAACAGTAGTACATTAAATATCATTACACATCATACATATCTCGCTTCATTCGTTCAATTGACGCTCGCCACTGAATATATAAGGGCTTTATCGCACCGTATATTAAGCTAAGTGTTATATGTAGCGTCTTTTTGTCATTTTTGCTTTTTCTTTCTCTTATGCTCCATTTGTCTGAAACGTAGCTTGATAAATTTCATTCACTTTTTTTTTCTTTTTTTTACGTTTTAAATACTCAAGCTGCCAGATCTGTAGGTTAAATCCAAATAAACTACACACAAAAAAACATAAGACTTTAGAATATCTCTCTCCCTGTTTCGAGACACCCTTCCTCCATAGGGCATCTGTCTACAGTCGAAAACCACACTTAGTTCAAATAATATTAAATACGAAAAACTCCACCAAAATTTCTTCATTTCCGTACTTTTTCCCTCTCATTCACTCTTTAATTCATTTAGAAGATCGCATCCGCTAAAGCATTGTTCAAGTCGGTGAATAAGCTGTATAATGATTTTCCGGCGTCATGGTTTTTTGACTAGCTGGAGCAAGCCAAGCCGGCGGCAACGTGATTAAAGCTGCTGAGAAAATAGGATCAATTTCCATTTTGTATTCAACCCCGTCACGTCTTACTGGCAGTATAAGCTGACGTGTATAGCTTTTACGTGGCCTATTACACCAGTTTGCTCAACAACGCTGAAAAGGACACAACGGCGGAGAGACATGCCATGATTTATCCCCGCCATTTTCGAAAGCGGAGTATAAGAAATAAAAAAAAGAAATACAAAACAAATAAACACATAAGAAAAGGAAAAAAAATAATCTATGATGGCCAGGAGACAGGATAAAAGGTCAAGGGGTGGTTGGGCCCAATTGTTGATGGTTTCGGTAGAAACAAGGAGACTTTGGAAAGGGTAACACTTGCATCCTGAACTTGGTACTTAACCGTTAGCTTGTGGTTAAATGTGCGGGGAAGCTGAAGTGGAATGATAACGAAATCGTGCGTCTGCTTTTATTTTTATGCCACTGCTGTTATTACCATTTCCACAAGATTGTACCATTCCGTTGTACCAGGGGGTTAAAAAGAGGGGGATCGACTAAAAAGAGGCACGACATGGTGTAGGAGGCATGAGTACCAGAAAAGGCACGAAAACTAAAAGGACAATTTCAAGCTTCAGAAGTAAGGGGCAGGAACAATGTTCTAACGTGCCTTCTTTTAGGCTCTGGAGTCACGAAGTCTCGCTTGCTTGTCTACTTTTACTCTTGTATTACTCGTGCCTCCTGCGCCATGCCGTGCCTCTTTTTAATCGACCTCGAAAAGAGGAGGTATCTTGGAAACAGGTTACATCCCAAGTGTTGTCTGTTGAATCCGCGCATCCTTGTGTTATCTATTATGAAACTTCTGTCAGAGTAATGAATGCTGTCACGGAAGTACGTTACATTAGCATTATAGGTACGACAGGCTCTTTAACATTATGTAGACAATTCCGGAAGCTTGTTCGCTGATAGCATGGAGCATGCCTCATTCGTCAATGAGGTAAGGTTGCAAAATTTAAGATTTCCTTCGTCAGAGTTGGGGAAAGAATTGAAAGAAACAAAACATAATGATCGGTGATTATATCATAATAATAATAAAGGCTTTTAAATACTTTGGGCTTTTAAATAGTCCAAGCTAACCGCGAATGACATGTAAGAATGACGCTAAACGGAGGAAACCTAAGTCCGAAGTCGGGGAGTGGCTGATGAATACGGTTTGGCTCCTCCTTGGGGAGGGGTCAAGTGGTGACAAGTGACAGGTGGCCGCCTTGGAGGAGGAGCCAGTCAGTCAGAAAGTGCTGTTTTACAATACATTTCAACGCCTTTAAAAATTTAACATCCGAATTTTGAAGCACGTTTTACTCATTTTTTGTTATATAAATGATTTCGACTATCTGTGTTTTGATGGGCCATTCTTGTTTATCGTTTTTATATTTTGGTAAATATTATAGGTGTAATTGTAATTATGACGAACTGTTTTGACATGTTGTATTTGATGAATGGAATTTTAGATTGTGAACTCTATGAATAAATCTTAGGTTAAATTGTAAATAACAGATTTTTTTCATAGATTAATAAATGGAAGTGTTGTAAATGTAAGCCAGCTAACATTAGATCGACTGTTCACGAAAGACAAAAATGTTCAAAATAAGAGACAAAAAACAGTATACTGATGTACAATTGCTCCACGTCTAGTTCGCACTTTGGCTCTCAAACTCATTCAAAGGTAATCTTGGAAGCCACCCGATGAAAAATTTGTCTCAAAATAGTAGTATAAAGTTGTACGAAAAAGTAGCATGCAGTACTAACTGATGCTACTACGTGCTTCTACTTCAAGGGTACCGTGTTACTGCATTCTACTCCATGCTACTATTAGCAAGACCTGGATGCTACTATAACAAGAAAGGATGCTACTGGATACTACTGCTTAAGATTGGCACAGTCTGAGACACATCAGTTCAGTTCAGTTCAGTTTATTCATAAAAATAAAAAAACACCATTAACTGTTTATGGCCCCACCATAAGGCCTAACATAAGGCCTGGCAATGGGCGGGGCTTATCAAAACATCAAATGTTAGTATCCCTTACTATTACATATCAATACATGCAACTTTTTCGTAAAACTACCATACAACTACGCAGGCTACATATTTTTCATCAGGCATATCTCAGTCATTATCCTATCTATATTCACCAGCACCCCTCCCCACATCTTTCAGAAAAGCTAACGCAACTTCAGCAAAAGCTGTCAAGAAAAGCGAATATCCAATATTCCTTGAGCTGTCAAAAACATGATTACGGAACAAGACTAGCAGAAAAAGGCAGACACAAACACGATTATTGCACAAAGCCAGACAAATATCTATTCCTTTCATGCAAGAAAACAAAAAGATGGGTTCGGGGGAAAACAGAACGATGGCAGCAAAGACGGTTGGATGGGAATCTTTTTGTCACTAAACAAACCGGAAAAAAGGCAACAATGCAAAAATGGCATTTGGCCTCTACATATGTTCGTCTAAAACACTGTCTTTGGGCGAAATTCTTGAAAGCTAAGTATTGATAGAATCGGTCCTTACAGCTCCAGAACCAGACCATCTACCAGAGAATTGACAGCCTTTACGTTTGATGTCATGCCTGCGCAGACCAGTCTTGTTCAAGTCGAGAACTGCGTGAACAGGCATGTTATTACAGTTTCCGTGAAAACTGTTGACGAGAAGAAAGAGGTCGAAGTTCGTGCCTGTCACGAATTCGCGTTCTAGTGTATTTTTGCTGTTATTCTATGTCGCTTTAATCTCAGCAGTTTTTCCTATTTTTTTTACTTCGCTTGTTGTCCCATTTGACAATTCTGGGTTAAGATACGTCGTATGAATCCAATTTTGGATCCAAGCCTAAAAGTGAGGGATAGGCTACATTTGGTACCGTAAATTCGTTCGTCCACCTGTCTGTCTCTCCCGTCACGACGACGTCAAGAAATGCTGAGGTACTTTGATGTAAGTTGGTATCTGTTTGATTGATTGATTTATAAAACAAAAGAAAGTGTCAGGAAATGCTGATGTGCTTTGATATATATAAGTTGGTATTGTTTGATTGATTGATTGATCGATCTATAAAACAAAAAAAGCAACAGGCGAATCCTGAAACTGCCAACATGCCAAAGGCTCTAAACGGTGTCAGTTCAGGATCTCAAAAAGAATTAACACAACTCTAAAGAAGAAAAATTACGTCTCTTACGAAAATCAATTGTGATAACTCTTCCACGACAAACGCGACAAGAATCTCGTAATTAAAAAAAAAAATTACACCAGCTCTAATGACTCCAAAAGATGTTTTTTTGCAAGTTTTTTCAGAAAAAGCTCAAAGACACGTTCATGTATTCATATCAGTTCGTGGATATCCCACCGTTAAGCGAATGAAAGATTGTCAAAGTCCAAAGGTCGTCTTCAGGCAAATAGAAATGATGATTCTAGAAATGCCTTTGCTCTCAACGCAACATATTGGGGATTGATTGGGGGAAGGCAAAAGTTGAAACAAAGTTGCCATCGTAAATGTGTCTTTTCGTCAGTCGTTCCGTCTGATAATATCAAGAACAAATAAGTAATGTGTCCGTCCGTCTGTCCTTCCGTCTGATAATATCAATAATAATAAGCCAATAGAACCTCCGTCTTTGGTCCCACGCGGCGACTACTGACACCCTGGCAAAACTGAGCCGACCTAGAGGGATTTGTTGAGCTTCGAGTTGCTGCCCTTCTTCTTCCATCTTCGCCGTTGCTCATATCAGAGGAAAAAGTGCAGGAGGCGCGCTAGCCCGCACTGCGGCTTTTTTGGAAATTTCTTCTTCGGGGCTTTACTGAGATATAGCTGTCTGTAGATTGAGCTGTAGAGGTAACGATTTTGATGCTCCGCCATACCCTCCACTCGTTTGTATCGGGCAGGGTACAGGGATTTATTCGACTCCGCATGGTCGGATTACAGAGATAGGGAGACAGAGGTCCTGGTGCTTATTTGTTCTTGATAATATTTAGATATTCCGACAGTTTAAAAGTGAGGTCGAGTTCGTAAATATCACAGCATTTAGGCGATAGAAAGACCTGTCTAACTATAACTAACAAATAACAAGTATTACAAATTCGAACATCGTTTTCGAGGCCATCATAATCGATGATTCCAGAAATGCTTTTGTTTTCACGTCAACAACCCGGCCGAAATCAGCTCCGAAATTCGCAACTAACGGAAGTGCGCATTGTATATGAGAAATAGCAGCACTAAGAGACATTTCCACTCTTTCGTAACTAAGAGACATTTACACGCTTTCGTAACTAAGAGATATTTACACTCTTTCGTTAAGCTCATTTGCATTTCAGTATTTTCGTAATGACCTCCCGTCATGCTTTTCTGGGATGTTTCGACTTGTTAATGAAGTTACCCCTTATGCATTAAGAAACCGAGATGATATACTGGTTCCTTCCACTCCCTCAGTGCGTTCCAACTTGGTCTGGAAGTGGTTGTAGGGCGTGCCTGGAATCCAATGCTCGCTGAGATCCGGCAGTCCCTGAGTCTTTGTTCGTTAAAAAACAAGACCAAAGGTTTCGATGGGATCCCAAAAATTTAATATCACATCCAGACAATTGGGTCCTGTCTTCTCTAGACTCCTCAACCATTTTTACTACAAAAAATTAATAAACAGATTAATGCCAAATAGCTAATCATCTGAGAAAACCAAGTTCAGATATGTATGTATGTATGGATTCAGCATGTGTGTTTACCCCTATAAGTCGTATTTGTTTTGACGAAACTGATCGAAACTTCCTGCCTTAGCTTACTTCTGCCAAATTTCCGGTTTCTGCCGAATTCGGGAACTACTTATCCGACAAAATAACAAAGCTCAAAAACAAATTATCGAACATCTAATCAACTTCAAATAAAGTTTTTAACTCATGACAATTTTCCTGTTTCAGCCGGATTCCGGGTGAACTACGCGTCCGGGTAAAAAAAAACAATTGTCATATACGGATTCAGCATCTTTTCTTACCCCTAAATCGGAATCTAATCAACTACAAATAAGACTTTTAGATTAGAGTTTGCTTTAGTGTTGGTTTGTTTTTGCGTATTCATATAATCACTTATCTTATTATCATCAATTTTGGTGGATCAATAAAACATCATCATCATCATCACTTTTGCTTTTAACACATTTTCCGGATTTGGCCGGATTCCGGGCGAACTACTTGTCCGGCGAGAAAATGGTCTTAATAATAGTGTTCAGCATGTCTTTCTACCCCTAAATCGGACATCTAATCAACTTCAAATAAAACTTTTGTTTTTAAAAAAATTTCCGGTTTTGTCCGGATTCCGGACGAACTGATTGTCCGGCGAAAAAATGGTTTTCATAATCGTGTTCACCATGTCTTTCTTTCCTTAAATCAAACAACTAATCAACTTCAAATACAAAATTTTCTATTAACAAACTTTCCGGTTTTGGCCGGATTCCGGGCTAACTACTCGTCCGGCGAAAAAACGGTTTTCACCATCGTGCTCAGCATGTCTTCTTACCCCATAATCAACTATCACATTAGCTGTTTAAAAATATTTTGCTTGCCCCAAAATTTAAACCCCCTCTCCCACCCCTAAATGTGGGGCTACAGAGCCCATCTACGAACTTGACCTTACTCTTGACCCAAAGAATCCTCACACCAAGTTTCATCACAATATCTCATTCCCTTCGAGAGTTATCGTGCTGACAGACTGACGGACTGACAACTTTTGCGATGTCATAGGTATCCCTCCACTTACGTTTTGGGATCCCAAAAACACCTTAAAAGATTTTTGTTTGAACTAATAATTAATAAATATTCTTTGAGCCCAAGCTGGCTTTGAAACTTTTATTCAAACAATGTTTACAACGGATACGTCAGCTACGATTCTTCATCAGCGATATTTCATTTCGGCCCTTCTTGGCAAGGGTCCTCGTGACGAGGATTTTTGTTTTTGGATTTTTGACGAGGAACATTGTTTTAATAATAACTAATTGGTTGAAATTTGGAGGATAAATCTGAACTTACTGAAAAAAAGTAATAATAGATTTTTGTTGTATGTATTAGATAAATAAGGTTTAAATATGGTTGTTTATTTTAATAGTTCAAAAAAACTGAGATGTTAGTGTTGGATGAACTTGTTTTATTTTTTTTGTTGTGGTGATATGGAGGTCGGTTGTATACGCGAGAACACTTTGTGAGTTATTTTATTTTATTATAAAGATAGCTGTTTCCCAACCAACGGGCCATACAGCCCTTGGGATTTTGTTTAATGAATAGATTTTGTTTTTTGTCTATGTGAGTATTATGTTAGTTGTGTATAAGTGTGTCAATAAAAAGAACTTGAACACAAAATTTCGACACTAAACAATATCTGAAATTTCGTCGTAGAAAAGCTGGATGTTAAAAAAAAGTGAGGAAAAACCAATTTTTTTTAATCTATTAACCTCGCCAGCAAGGAACAAAATACACACTTACATAGACAGTCCTTGAGAACAAGCAGGACACTTGTGCTTTCAGCTTCACGGGTAGGGGAAGCCCCCCAACGCTGACTAGGGACATCAAACGATTTCTTATAGAGATCCTTGATAAGTGGGAAAGAGAAGGGGGCTTCCGGGCAACCCATCCAACGTGGAGATAGACCCCGGTGGCTACGAAGATTCGGCGGTCATTGTGGCCCCAAGTCAGGCTGGTTATCGGGTTCTGAAAACAAGATCACGGTCAAGAATGCACATTGCGCAGCCAAAGCCTGTGAAGGGCTTCGTCCCCTCCCCCGAAATTTCTGCGACCTCCAATGTATCTGCACAATATATTATTTTAGTTTATAAGCGCGACTTGGAATACTAGAGTAGTGATTAAGCCGTCACGAGTTTAGCTTTCGGGGCCGTATTTTATACGTTGTGTTTTCCTTGTTATGTTAATATAACTTCGTCTAACAGTTATGCTACGCATATCTTCCTATGTCCTACAGGAAGTTGGAGGCTTCTACGATATTTTACCATCTTCCCGAGAGGCTGATACGAAGCCGTATGGTGTTCTTCGAGCAGTTTGCGTCACAGGCCTTAGGTCATACCTTGACACAATCGGATATCCACTGAAAATACAACTTGTCAACTGAAACAACATCCTACTACACCTTGCTGTCCAAAAGCTAGTTATTCAGCATGAATCACTGTTGTTGTTTTTTTTCGATTTTTTCTTGATTTTCTCAAGAGCCAACACGTGGTTTTGTTATTGACAGGTGTTGCCAATTTTCTCTGACGAAACCTGTGACTTACGGCAGCTAAAAACAGTGATTTTTTGGCGCCTATGAAACTGGGTACTTTTTGACAGCTGTTAACGAGAAATCTCGCTTTATCACTTCCAGAATTATATGCTCCAGCTTGATTGCTTCATTTTTGTGTTTCGGAATTCGGAATTCCGGCTTGTTTTGTCAAAGACAAACACACAGATTCGCATCTGTGACGAATCGCAGAATTCTGCTACTAGTGGCAACACTGGTTTCGACAGATGTTACTTCCATGACACCTAGAGAAGTTATATTCGTAGGTCTACAGTAGGCTTCCACGGCCACTAGATGGCATGTGCATCGCCAAAAATGTAAGAGACTGTAATGATAGAAACAGAAGTGCTCAGGTCACAACAGTAGTTATTTTAGTAGGCATATAGGCTTGGGTTGCTAATAATAAAATAAAATTCCCTACCCCAGTAGCAAAAAAGTACAACAAAAGAAGAATAGGTACTACCTATAAAATATTCGGTTCGAAAAGTTATAATTTAGTTAACATACGTCCATCTCGGTTCATATCAGAATAAAAACCTCGACGGCCATTTCAGTGTTATTTTCCGATATCAACCTCATGCGTAAGATCACCTTTTTTTTCCAAAAAACAAACTTGTAGTTTGTTCCACAAGTTCATTTTTCAAACTTCAGCCGCGATGAGCCAGAAGAGGACCCTTGCCAAGAGGGGCCGAAATATAGCTCTAATAAAATTCAGCTGACGTATCCATTTTGCACTATCAAACATGACTCGCAGTCAGCTTGGCCTGAAGGAATATTAATAGATAACCTTTAATCCCACAGGTAGTTATATTATGACAATTACGTTTGCGGAGGTTGTTAAGACTTCGTATCATCCTCTACTGAGGCTGATACGAACTGATACAAAGCCGTATCAGCCTCCGCAGATGTATATAGGCATATAGGCTTGAGTTGCTAATAATAAAATAAAATTCCCTACCCCAGTAGCAAAAAAGTACAACAAAAGAAGAATAGGTACTACCTATAAAATATTCTGTTCGAAAAGTTATAATTTAGTTAACATACGTCCATCTCGGTTCATATCAGAATAAAAACCTCGACGGCCATTTCAGTGTTATTTTCCGATATCAACCTCATGCGTAAGATCACTTTTTTTTCCAAAAAACAAACTTGTAGTTTGTTCCACAAGTTCATTTTTCAAACTTCAGCCGCGATGAGCCAGAAGAGGACCCTTGCCAAGAGGGGCCGAAATATAGCTCTAATAAAATTCAGCTGACGTATCCATTTTGCACTATCAAACATGATTCGCAGTCAGCTTGGCCTGAAGGAATATTAATAGATAACCTTTAATCCCACAGGTAGTTATATTATGACAATTACGTTTGCGGAGGTTGTTAAGACCTCGTATCATCCTCTACTGAGGCTGATACGAACTGATACAAAGCCGTATCAGCCTCCGCAGATGTTCATCGAGCACTTTTCCTCAAAAACTGAAATCATCGAGCACTTTTCCTCAAATACTGAAAAGTAGAAGCTGACCTCCAAAACAAAAATTAAACCAATACTTTAATTAAAAAAAACACGAGAAAATACTTGAAAAATCATATAAAAAATAAAATTAAACTAAAATAACTGTTGAAAAATGACAGAACATCTTACTCTCTTAGACAACCAGCCTAAGCTTTAGCTCATACCTTGTCACAGTTAGATTTCCACTGAAAATACAGCTTGTCAACTGACACAACATCATACTATCCCTTGCTTTCCAAAAGCTAGTTATTCAGAATTGATCACTGTCTTTGATCTCGAACTTTTCTGGTTTTCTCAAGAGCTAACGCGTGGTTTTGTTATTGTTTACTTTTTATTTCCACGACCCCTAGAGTAGTCATTTTAGTAGATCGATAGTAGGCTTTCACGACCGCTAGATGGCACCTGAATCGCCAAAAATGTAAAAGACTGTATTGGTAAGTGCTTGGGTGGCAACAGTAGTCATTTTAGTAGGTCTACAGTAGGCTTGGGTTGCTACTTTACTAAAATAAAATTCCCTACCCCATTGGCAAAGAAGTGCAACAAAAGAAGAATAAGTCCTATTTATAAAGACATTCTGTTCGAAAAAGTTAGAATAGTTAACAACATACCTCCATCTAGGTTCATATCAGAATAACAACCTCGACAGCCATTTAAAAATATCGACCTCGCCTTCGGCTCGGAGGATATTTTTCATAACCTACCTCACCTTCGGCTCAGATAGGTTATTTTCAATGACCGTCTCGATGTTATTTTCCGATATCAACCTCGACGTCTGAAGTTAACCTTTAGTATGTTCTTTCTGATTAGATATTTAGTATTAATTAACGAAACGAACTAATCACAGCGATAAGGTCAACAGATTTTCAATAATAATTCAGAAAATGAATGGAAACCAATTCTTCTAAAATAGGTCAGCCGTCATAATGATGTTTTTGTGTATTTGTTTTTTACTTTAATAGTATTTTGTGTGTTATCTTTCTTTTTGTTTTTGCTCCGCCTATATTTCGCGCTTTGTCATGGGTTACAAAGGAATGTATCACTATTATTATTATTTTCACATTCCAATTTTTTCACTTCGGAGATACCACAAAGCCAAAAGAAAAAGTTCATTCGATGAAAACAGATTATATGAATAGCAGAACAACCTAGTAATGCATTTTCATAGGATCTTCAAACCTATTTCAATGAACAAAGTGATAGGTTGCCTAACTACAGTGTCGTATCTCAGCCCTATTTGGTCAAATTTAAAGCCCTCTTTAAGCCGCATTCAGATCGACGCGTCGTTGCGATGCAGTGCGTATGCCTTTACCTTGCGTTGCGTACAAGTTGCGTAGTGTATCTTTCACACCTGCGCGAAAAGCTTTCACGCTGGATGCGTATTAACGTTTTCCTTTTTCGGTTTCTTCTACAGAATTTTCGGTTTTTTCATCATTACTAGGTTTTTCTCTAGTTTTCCTTCAAAAACTTCCATTTTTAACTGAAAAATCAGGTGCATACGCGTCGACGCAACGCAACGAACTTGGTTCTATTCTTGTTCCGTTTGTCTTGCATTTTGCCTGCGAAGCTCTGGGTTGCGTCACCGCAAGCGCGACGCAAAGATCGCGTAGCTGAGTGTGAAAGGCGCAACGCGTCAACGTGAAAGCGGCTTTAAGCGCAAGCTGAATTGCTTCATTTCAATATATCTATACAAGGTTTCGGGTATAATATAATAATTGTATTCATAAGCACCTGCTCAATATGTACGGAACACGACTACACATTTTTACTCCACGCAGGGGCTAAAAGACAGAGGTTCTTCTCATTAACCGTTCTTGGCTTCGAAGGAAAGTGGATCCTTTCCAGGCAACGTAAGTGGTTAAAAAATAAGGTTTGGACACGGATTAAGTGGAAGCAACATTTTCTTGTTCGCCCAGAGAGGAGAAAATCGGAGAGGCCTCCGTCAGAACTTGCCCATTATCCCTAACTACCTGATGAGTTCCACTCCCAGGAAAAGTTACAAGAAACTTTGCAACACGATTTCTAGACTCTTCCACCCGAGACTTAAAATCAGTAGACGATTCTATCGCTCGGGGAATGCAGAATAGCTCGGAAGTTTTCCCTCAACTGGTTTCGACTATTTACAGTTTAATTTAAAAGGATTGAGATAGGGCAGTCTAGTTATCCATCACTTATTCACTTAAATAGACTTGAAGATCCGATGAAAATGCGTTAAAAATAAGTGTTTACGCACTGAGCAAGTGCTCATCTAGCTCACCACCGGCCACTGAAAAGACGCGTTTGTTTTGAGGTTCAAATTTTCCGCATCATAGTAGAACTTTGCGTTGTCAGGACGGCCGTAGATATTCCGAGCTTCGTACTAGAGCATATAGGGGAAAACATCCCTTTATATGATACAAATAATTCAGTGTATTAAAGGATTAAATAGATTGGATTTGCAGTTAAACTTTAAAAGAGTTAAATCGTAAGCATTTTAACATTTGCAGTGACTAGATCCCCACGATCCAAATCCTCAGTTCATTCGTCTGTTAGCTGCACATTATCTTTGCTGGTGCTCTAAATTTTAGAAATAACAGGTAAAGCCTTGTTTCCAATAATCATCCGCATCAACTGATAGTTGTTCTCCCCCATTTTGCGGTCATATCAAATCACACCATTAAGGCTTTAACCGAAATCTAGTCTTCATTTCATGAAATTTAAAAAGGCCAAAAGGCGCAGGATTTGCATCAATCATCTTCTCTCTTCCAGCCAAACCCCTCGAAGGCGTTTTTGTTTTAATGCTGCGACTCCTGCTCCTCTTGATAACATTCACAGTTTTTAATCACCTATACTCTTTCTAAATAAAACTCAAATTTTCCTTCAAATTGTTTGAAGTTAAAAATATTTCATATTTTTTTTTCGAAATAAACCAAATTTTCTTTGTGGTTATTTAGTGCGGTTCTATCGGTTTCATGCGTCTGTAAATTTTTCAAACTATTTCTAATAAAAACGATTCTATAATCTTTTTACCAAAAACAAGATCTTTGTGGTTATTTTTACTGTTGTCATATCAGTTGTATGTGTCGCGATGTCTTTCAATTTATTTCAAATTAAAACAATTTTATTTATTTTTATTCATCAAACCAAATTTCTATGCGGTTCTTTGTAATGCTGTTCTATCTGTTTTCTGTGTCTCCGATAGGTGACTTTCAAATTATTGCCTTCGTATGTTTTCTTTTCTTGGGACCTTGATAGGCTATAAAGTTTTTAACTATTTAAAACTGAAACGATTTACATTCTTTTTCGAAACTAACAAAACTTGCCATTATTTGTAATGTTGTTCTACCAGTTTTCTGTGTTTCTAAGGGGTGTCTTTAAATTTTTTCCGTCGCATGTTCTTTGGAGCCTAGACTGGTTATAAAGATTTCAAACTTCTCAAATTAAAACGACTTTTTATTCTTTCTTTTTCTGGAATAAACCATGTCCTCTTTGCGGTGGTTTGTAATGTTGTTCTAGAAGTTTTACGTGTCTCTAACGGGTGACTTTCATCGTACGTTCTTTGGAACCCTGATGGGTCAAACTATTTCAAATTAAAACGATTTTATACTATTTATATTACGAGACCAACCAAATTTTCTTTGTGGTTATTTTTAATGTTGTTCTCTCAGTTTTAAGTGTCTCTGATGGGTGTCTTCCAATTTTCTTCTTCACATGCTCTTTGGAACCTTGATGGATTATAATCCAAAATAATAAAGCTGACTTGCTTGCTTAAGATTCAGAGAAGCACTGACGGTTTTCCTGCTCCAGGAACTTGCTAAGGAGGAAAAATCACCAAATGGAATAAATAACGTACCGCTTGTACCGTGAGGTTGATCACGTATCTAACACTTCCTGTAGCTGTGTAGAACTTCACCATGTTTAGAAAGTTTCCTTGTCCGTCTCTCCGGGAAGTTCCTCCAACGGCCAAGTGCTCTCCGGAGTTGCTCCATTCCATGTGACATGAGTTCAAACCCGTGCAAACGACAACCGGAGTTGGATCATCATACGAGGTCATGAAGTAGAGGCAGCTCTTGTTGCAAAGCGCGGCGAGAACGTTGACCTTGCTCCCTATAAGAATGGAAATAAAATTCTAGTGCTGGTATTGTTTGTTCTTAAATTTAATTGTCTTGTCCTAAAATATTCGTGCTGCTGTTTCTGTTTTTTTCCCTCTTAATGCCCAAGGATAGCGTTTTGTTATTTCGTATTACATATTAATTATTTAACAAAGCGTCATTTGTCTATGCCACTGGCATGTCTGACGCTTTTTCGCCATTACAGTTCTTACCATTTTCTGTAAATTGTACTTAACCTATAAAATTCACAGATCTAAGTTTTACTGTAAAACTGATTATCATGGTTAAAGATCTCACTAAAGTCCAGACGGCCACGGTACATTGTAAAAACACTAAAAAAAACGAAACAGAATTTACATATAATACAAAAAGTGCGCAAGCGCTCAGACGTGGAGTGTCAAAGAATGAACTGAACTAACTTAGATTTCTTCCTTCCCGTAATGTTTAATACTAGTTAGCCGTGAAACCAACAACTGAGCTTCCAAAGAATCTCCAAACACGGCTCAGGCCATCTCTCATACAACCAGTTATGCTCGCTGTGAGCACTGCAGGTTTGTTCCGATACATTTCTTTTACTACATTGCTCGAACTCATAGTTCATAACACAAAGTCACAAATTTTCAAAGGGCGTCTCCACACCTTCCACGCGAGAACACATGCTAGTTCACTTATAACGCAATCCCTTCGCGTAAATCGTAATTCGGTCTCCAACCAAAGTATTGTCCATCTTTGTCTTTCCAGTTTTAAATCCATTGCATTAACGTCTGCCATTTCAGAACGAAGAAATTTGCATTAACTTCTGCCATTTTAGATCGAAGAAAATTCTTTTATTCAAGTTAGTTCAGTAAATTAATTTTATTCTTCCATTTATCTTGGCTGGTATAACTATAATTCATTTACTCTTTCTTCATCAGACAGGATCAAGAAATCCTTTAAGAGTAAAGGAGTAGGCTTGTTCCAATACACTACTGGCTTTACTTTCATCAATCTTGAAATAATTTCGTTTATTATACCTTGTTTATACACACTAATGACAAAGTCATAAAGTTTCAGATCCTATTTCATCACCCTTCCTAACACGAAAATACATGTCGTGACCAATTTACACCTCAAACCCTTTGCGAAACAAAAGAAACGCAACGTCTATCTTACGAAAAGTGCTGCGTACAAGTATACGAGATTTTAATTCGATGAGTTCACAATCGTTCATGAACTTAACACATTGGCAATCTGGGCCCCTTTGCAAAGGAACCGGAAGGGTCGGGGAGGTGAAACTCCAAAAGTATATTCAAGAGCCTCGAAACCGCAAGGATAAGGAATTTCATTGTTGTCTCTCTAATTGTGGTCTAAGTTACGCTAATTAGCCACTGGTGAATCTGCGCCTAGTAGCGTCTCAAAAGCCCGGATGTTCGAGGCAGGACCCCCATCATCCTAAAAAAAACGTACACATCACAAACGTACTGTTGTGCCTTCAGGGGGTCACATTATATTTTGTTATCATTCCCAACCAAGGTGTAAACACATACGCCATCTAAGCAGGCAATAAGTTCAGGTTGTTGCTGGTAGATGACGTATGTCTCTAATTGTCTGTTACCTGGAAGACAACGGTCCATCATGATCATCATTTGATCACCTCCGGGTAGCCATGACAGTATTCAACTTAACATCTTGTTGACAAAGGAGACTTGTTGTAAATAAGTAGCTGAGTATACATTTATTTTATCGAGAGAGAAGAGAAGAGTGCGTCTGAGCCCTAGGCTACCTAGAACATCCCTACCCCTCGTTTTGTTGATTGGTTCTGAGTGTGGAGATTAAGGTCAGGACCGCCGGTCTTCAGAGAAAATCACGCTATCCACAAGGTCCCAGTGACCCTATCCAAGACCTAGCCTTATCAACCACCCTTGAAACCACATCACGTACACAAAGTTCGTCATTCTAGCTCCAGCCGTGGTAAAGTTAAGATCTTAGCCACGGGGCAATTTGGGCCCTATTGACCCAGAACCGGTTGAGTGTGGGGATTTAGGACCACAAAAAGTACAACTAGATCCCCGTCAACAATAATACCAAGTTTCAAATTGATGCCTGTCATGGTTCACTAGTTGTGAACTCCACTATCCGGGCCCAATTGCCCACGAACTATGTGGGGAGGGGGTGTTGAACCACTAAAAGAAAGCTAGACCCAAGCGTCAACACTTGTACGAAGTTTCAATCTGATACTCTGTCATTGTTCACTGGTTATGAGCTCCGTGTTCGTGTGGGAGTTGGGACCCCCAAAAGGCACAACTAGACCACAATAACCACTACTGTACCAAGTCTGAACTTGATACATGCACCGGTTCACCAGTTATGAGCTCCACAAAAAACTGTGAAAACCGAAAGCGGAAAGATCTACAGCACTCGAAATAGTGGATTGTTCCAAGGAACACTCCACTAAAAAACAAAACAAAACGAAACCGGAACCCGGGCAAGACTACAGAAAGTGCTCCCAGACATACCCAAACCCAGACAAATGAACCTTCCGGGATTTGAATTCCTCGAAAAGGGGTTTATCCAAGCCTCCACATTTTCCCCCCGTATTCCACCTCAATGACCTTCCTCGCCTAAATGGGTGCTTTGGGTCTTCATTTTACCATTTAGACGATAACTGCACTGCTCAAAGAAACAAGCTACTATACCATATCTCATCGCGTTTTGTGCTGGACCGCTTCGGGTGCTAGGTCATATTTTATCATGCTCCGTCCAGATCAAGTTCCTTCACCTTTTTTGACAGCCGACATTACTGGAGCTTCCGAAGGGGGTAACTCAACTAGTCTCTCATCCGACTCGAGAGACTTCTCCGATAAGGCTCTTTCCTGAGGACGTGACCAAACGAATTCCATCACATTTACTCATCCAGAGCGTCGATTAGGAATGACAGAAAGAGAAAGAGAAAAGAAGATGATGAGAGGTCAACTCTCCGCCCCTCTGCACCTGCCTCTGGACACAGAGCTTTCATCGCACCCCTAGGGGTCAGCCTCGACATTTTTAGGCAGGAATAGTAACAACGGATTCATACGCCCTTCATAAAATCCAATGACGAATTGCCGACAGGCGCTATAAGCCGCTATAGAAACAATAGACAAGATAAGAGAACAATCACACGTGATATCTTGGTATAAGTTATATGAAGGTGGAATACGCGATTATGCTTTCGGTTCATACCGAGTCGCGAATTAGCCCTCGCTGGAAAGTTAACCAGCAGCCAGCACTGAAGTCGGAAGCAAGAACCGACAAACTTGAGGAAGCTTGACAGAATGGAGTTGGGTAGAGCACAAATAGAGGGAAAGGCAACATAAGCAGTTTTAAACATGACTAGGCCTAAGAACAGTTGAAAATAGCCAAACAGTTGGAATTGGAATCGTCTGCAGAAGCAGTATCCCAAAAAGGCAACTCTTCCCACCGACTGACAAAGACCGCAAGCTCGAGGTAATGTGGATCTGGACCCGGCCCAAACTGCTTCCTAGAAGTGTCTCTTCTATCATTTACGGTAGTGTACTAGTTGTACTACCCACCACGTGTTCCATTCAGAAAACAACTACTCGAATACCTTCAATTCTACATTGACTACCTCAGAGGAAAGTATCCAAACTTTGGAATTATCATTTGCGGAGACTTTAATGATCTCAAAGCTGCATGGACTGTAACGTCCCTTTTTCTGAAACAAACGGTTAATCCCGACACGAGGCCAGAACACCCTTGATCATAATCTTCACGTCACATCATAAGTACTACATGAGTCCAACTCCACTTCCGGCGCTCGGAATGAGTGATCATATAACGATCTATTGGGAGCACTTGTCTAGTCTTCATCTGCCTGCTGGAAAAAAAAGTGATCTATAGACCGATTTCAATGAACAGGAAGCTGAGTGCAAGAGAACTATTTTCCTTAAAAAACAGGTCAAACCCTGGGCAAAAAAAGATATCCACTCTCCGATACAGCGAAGAGATGAGCTTTTTCAAGAAGGTGGCTAGGATAACGGAAAAATACTGCGGAACAAAATCGGTAAGAAGCTGAAAAAAGCGAAGAAAGAGTTCGGCAAGAAGTGCGATAAGAAAGCTGTCGCAGCGGATCCTCGTAAGTTTCAAACAACAGTTCAGCAGCTGACAGGAAAAGCAAACCCTAAATTGGAAATTAGGGACGATAACGGAAAGCTACTGACATCTAGCTCCATAAACGGCAGCGATTTGCTGCCAACATCCAGGACTACCAATGGAACGATGGCTTGTGTTAGTCGATGTCAGCAGTCACCATCATGAAAAAGGCATGTACCACTCCAGTCCGTCAAGACGATAAAGCCATTCCGATTTGGTGTCGGTTCTATGAAACTAGCCTATGTAACTTACATGCGGCCGCTACTGGAATACGCCTGTCCAGTCTGGGGACCCTTTGTACAAAGGAGTGTATCTGACGAGGACCCTTGCCAAGAAGGGCCGAAATATCGCTGACGAAGCATCGTAGCTGAAGTATCCATTGTATAGATTATTTGGAGTATATCTCTCAAATGACCTGTCTTATCTATAATACTAACACAACCTACTTCCATAATCACTCCAAATCACAACCCGGAGACCTCAATTTCGTAAGGTACATTCTAACCCCTCTAACAAAACAACGCTGATTTTCTCACTTGCCGTGTTTTTCTACATTCGATGTGTATCACGCAGTCGACGGTTGTCTGCGAGAAGTTTTTCCATCAGAAAAACCGGTTATGTAAATTGTTTCCCCGTCTTCGCCTAAAGCAACGGGTCTTGAAAAAGGCTTAAAACAGCCTAAACCGTGGGTTATTTGTTAAGTTGAAGAGTAAATAGTGTGAGGGGTCCTTTAACGAGGACATAGAATCTGTGCAAATCATAGCATATCGTATAACGTTAGGGCTGGGATACTACAAAGCTTCCTTCCTGCTATTAAGGCAGGAGTCACTCCATGTCCGACGGGAAGACCTAATAGGTTCGGAATGCGTAATTTTTGCAAGGTATGCTACTTACCGCTCTTGTTGGCAGATCCACCACTTTCCTCAACGTCATCCATTTTAAATTTGGCACAGTTCCAGGCGAGCGAATTCACAGTGTTTGTCGAAACGTAATAAGTGGATCCACTTGAAATCCGAACCTGCAAACGAATGCAAAAAATATAGAGATCTCACTTCACAGAATTTGCTTCACAAAGTTCTTTCAGTAAACCTGAAGTATTCAGACGAGTAAGATACTAGGGAGCATTGACAGCTAACCACTCTTAATAAGAATGTTTTAGTTTCCTTGCTCAGGTCAAGTAAATTCGTCATAAAGAACTTGCAAAGTTCTAAGCAGCTAATGGACCTGTTTTCTTTGCTGGACCCAGCAGAATTTGTCAAACAAAACTGATCAACTGTCAACATTCCCGTGCGCCTTACTCCAACAAATCAAGAGATTCATATCATAAAGACCATACACCATAAGATAAGGCACCCAACTCCAAAATTATTTAAAGATTGTGTCAGATTCACAAAAACTACGGGGAAGAATAAATACACCAGAACAGTGGTCCTGTCCTAAAGACGGAGACGAAATCAGAGAAGGGGACCTGCCATTTAACGATAACGATAACATTACAATTTGTGTACAATTCAAAGAATAACGCTTTAAGAATATTGTTTCGGAAGTCAGGGTACCCCATAGTTGATCTGGCTTTGGAATAGGCTATGCGAAACCCTACAAATATCCTAGGTTTGCCATAGGCTAGGCAAAATTCAGGCATTTGTGGTAAGCTGCAGCCATATGGGCCTGAAACCACATTTACAGATATGAAGTAACGTCTCCAGACTTTCTTCTGCGTTTCCCCACGTCTTGCATCGGCTTAACTGTCGTCAGAAGGCCTACTGGACCAGTGGGTAAGCTGTACTCATATGTTTCCAGATAGCTGTTTCGTTATCTCAATAGGGGAATCCAAATGCTAAAACTTTCTCGAGGCACATCATATCCAAAATACATCTTCTTCCGAAGGTCTTAGCTTCCTACATTCGACCACTTGTCGAAGAGGCGACCACTTGGCACTGCAATTTCATTGAAAATCAATCTGGCCAACTAAAAATATACTCAAGAGAGCTTGATCATCCACAAAGGCCCAGGTTTCTTTCTCTTCCCCCTTCTTCCAACATATACCTAAGAACTAAGCTGGCAGATGGCTACTAGGTTTCGGGATCCCAAAAGAAAATGAGATACCTATGACATGGTAAATCTTTCAAAAGTTGCGTTCTTGCAGATACCATGGTATCAGTTACCACGGTAACTGGATCTGCAATTAGTCGTTTTTGCAGTAACCGTGGTATCTGATATACGATTGCTCTGCAAAAACGAAAATTGACGAAATTGCGCTTTTTGAAGTCATCCCAAAAGAAAAACTGATATTCAGTCACATCCAGGTCACATCCCTAAGTGCCAAACTTCTTTCCCACCAATTTGAAAAAAAAATTATGGAAGTGAGATGACTTTTTCAGATACCACGATCACTTACCACGGTCGGACCGTGGTATCTGAATATCAGATACCACGATAACTGCAAAATGCCTTTTGACCATGGTATCTGCAATACCATGGTATCAGCAAAAACGCAAGTAATCTGTTTGTGCTTGTGGGATCTTCGATTTTGAATCGGTCTTCGTCGCCGGAACAACAAGACCTAAACAATGTTTACAACGGGTACGTCAGCTATGATTCTTCATCAGCGATATTTCGGCCCTTTTTGGCAAGGGTCCTCGTCAGGCTGTCAATCTTCTGGTTCAACTTCGGGGAAGGAAACAAACCTGTAATTATGTTTACAGGTTTGTTTCCTGTAATTATGTTTACAGGTTTGTTTCCTTCCCCGAAGTTGAACCAGAAGATTGACAGCCTGACGAGGACCCTTGCCAAAAAGGGCCGAAATATCGCTGATGAAGAATCGTAGCTGACGTACCCGTTGTAAACATTGTTTGAATAAATGTTTCAAAGTCAGCTTGGGCTCAAAGAATATTTAACAAGACCTAAGGTTTCGATGGGATCCCAAAATTCTAATATTTGATCCAGACAACTGGGTCTTGTCTTCGCCAGGCCATGTCTATCTTGACCATACTGACCGAAACTTCCTGCTGCAAATTTTCGTTTTCGGCCAAATTCCGAGCGAACTACTTGTCCAGCAAAAAAAGAAAATTCAGAATCGGTATCTCCTTATCCCTATAAAGAACATCTAATCAATTTCAAATAAAACTTTAGCTTCTAAAAAAAAAACGGTTACAACCGGATTCCGGACGAATTATATGTCCGGTTAAAAAACGATTGTCATATACAGACTCGGCGTCTCTTCGACCCCTAAATCTGTCATCTAATCAACTTCAAATAAAACTTATTACTTTTAACAAATTTTCCGCATTTCGGCCGGATTCCGGGCGAACTAGTTGTCCGGGTAGAAAATGCTTTTCTAATAAGTGTTCAGCATTTCTACTTACCCCTAAATCGAACATTTAAGCAACTTCAAATCAAACTTTTACTTTTAACCAATTTTCCGGGTTTCGCCGGATTCCGGACAAACTACTCGTCCGGCGAGAAAATAGTTTTCACCACCGTGTTCAGCATGACTTCTTACCTCCAAATTGAAAATTTAATCAACTTCAAAAGAAACTTTTACTTTTAACCAACTTTCCGGTTTTGGCCGGATTCCGGGCGAACTACTTGTAGGACGAGAAAATGTTTTGCATATTCGTGTTCAGCATGTCTTCTTATCCCATAATCGACTATCACATTAGCTGTTTAAAAATATTTCATTTGCCCCTTAATTTGAACCCCCTCCCCCACCCCTAAATGTTGGGCTACAGAGCCCATCTACGAACTTGACCTTACCCTTGACCCAAAGAGTCCTTACATCAAGTTTCATCGAAATATCTCATTCCCTTCGAGAGTTATCGTGCTAACAGACGGACAGACGGACGGACGGACAGACGGACAACTTTTACGATGTCATAGGTATCCCTTCACTTACGTTTTGGGATCCCAAAAAGTGGTGAACTGCATTGTACTAAAAGATTTCCCAGTTTCCTGGAAAGCTAGTTACATGGACATAGAGGTCGAGTGCCCCAGGAAGTTAACAGAGTTTCGGCACCCTTTGGCAATTTAGAAAAAACAAACATTACTTTTTAAAACATTCCTTAACAAAAACAAACATTTTCTTATTTATTGGATGTAAGTTTGGCTTTATTAGATAGACAGACTGAGAAATGAAACCGACAAGTACCAACTATACAGTGATAGCAACCCAAGTCTTTTCTGTTGAAACAGCGTATCCTTGTGTTATCTGTTATGAAACTTCTGACATTGCAGCAAGTGAGATTAAGTTCAAACTTAATGCGAAGTTCTAACCTGCGCCATCAGATTCCCGTGGATGTCCAGGACTGTGATGGATCCATTTGACATTCCTAAATAAACCTGCTGGTCGTCAGGGCTCCAGGTCCCACAGAGGATGGTTGATTCAGTACCGATTGAGGCGGACCAAAATCGTTGACCGGCAACTGAACCAACAAGAACGAAGCCGTCCTAAAACGAGAGAAATATAATTTAAATTCCGTATCAAAACCTAGAGGTGCTTTCACATTGAATCCGTAAGGTCTTATGTTAAGTAGGCTAAGCTTACGTTGAGTATCTTACGTCTTGCGTATCTTATCGTTACATGGACCTTTCACACCTTGCGTAAACCTTTCACATTCAAACTAAGGTCCACCTGATCCATGTTTCTGAAGTTCTGAACTGTCATCCGTAGCGCAAGTCCTACTGTAGAGGTGAAGTCTACTTAAGAAATTTATCTTATGTAGCCTAAGTTACGTCCTTACGTTCTTATGCTACGGAAAGAAACCAGCCTTAAGTCCCTTAAGTAGGCCAGTGTGAAGGGGCCATGTAACCACTTAAGCCAGTGCGAAAGCCAATGTGAAAGCCCCTTAAGTCGTAATCCAACTTTCAGCTTCTACTTGATAAAAAAATTCTCTTCCCTTATCTCTCTTGTGAGTAGCCATCTATACTAGCCAAGATTTCTCCTCCAGAGCAACACGTTTCAAGCAAGAACCAAAATAAAAATTAAATAAGACAATCAAAATATTCGTAAGAATGAACTTTCACTGATGATTTTTAATGCGCGTGGAAGGAATTTAAGAATTCCGGTGTCGCTGGCTGCATCCGGGTAACGATCAAAGAGGTTCGGCACTTGCAAGGAGTAACCCAAAGGAAGGTATGTGAAGTTTTGTTCGTATTTATGACACTCCCGTAGCAGGAAAAGGTTACACTGACAAAATATTGAGAGGTATTGGTTTTAAGAAAAAACAGCATATTTGAGGCCATCTTTCAAAAACTCACTCGACTCCAAGTGATCCAGGAGGTACTGAAAAATTTAAAGGGCATCTCTCACTACATACTATTCTGCTAAGATGTTCCGAGATAGTTGACCATTTAAAACTTAGCTATGCCTACAGAAAATTATTCAAGGCTTTGGCTGTTTTTAGCCTTTTTCCATGTCCCTTGCCTTGGATGACAATCTTGGCAACATTCACATACCCAATCTTCGAAGCAAAATGAGTATCGGCAAGAATGGTCGGGAGCCTGATACGTCACGAAAAGAGAAGAAACGCGGCAAGCGTGATACTCAATATTATGCTAATACACGAGACAGGATACACTTATGAAGTGTCAAATCTCGGGAATGAGAATCGATGGGAATACTACAGGAGTAGAATGAATTCCTGTAATAAGGACGTGTTCCTGTAATGAGCAGAGGCTTACAGGAAAAAAGCCTTTTTTGAACAATTGACTAATCAATCAATTCTTCGTAATGCCACCTGGAGATCATTCAAAGGAAAAAGAGAAAAACATAACAAAACAAAGTAAACAAGACACTAATTCCGAAGACGGTTACAAAAAACACAGCAAAACAAAGTAAACAAAACGCTAAACGAAATGTTGATACACAAACTAAGCCATGGTGGGATACGAGGACTAGCGCACTATCGTGTCATACCTAACAGGTCGCTCCCAAGTTGGATCCATGCTAGTTGTCAAATATTGGTGTCCCTCAGGGTTTAATTCTGGGACCACTGCCTTCCCTAATATACATAAATGATCAGCGACAGAAAACCACAGTCTGAGCTGTCTGAGTGTCATTTTCGCCGATGATACCGGACCAGCACGTGCGAAGCTGCAAATCGTGTTTTCCCAACTGATTGTATGGCTATAAGCTAATCGTTTGTTATAAAATCGTTCGTTATAAAAACGAATTGCAGAACTGGACATAAAGCAAAAGGAAGTTCAACAATAACTGATTAGGTTCTTTTTATTTTGTCACTGGCAACACTGTCTGAGAAAAAGTTTGATTTTTTTGTTTGATTCTGAATATTAAAAAGAATCCAAAACCCAGGCAATATAAGTCTGTGACTTCAAGGCTCTTCGAGTGTATTTTTTACGATATTTACGTACCTCCTCTAACAATTCGCGTGCGCAGAGCAATAGACTGCCGTTCGGTTCAAATCTTGAGCCACGTGTCTGAGCCCTTTTGAACATTCCGCGAATTCCGTGTGTCATGTTGCCACGTACGCAAAATTGAACCTGGATGAACTGTTTTTCTGCGGACTAAGAATTCTGGCTTGTTTAGTAAGTACTTTATAGTAAGGGCGAAGTTAGCCGGTAATGTCGCGTCTGATACCGCAAAGACCGCGAGTGACTTTTTCGAAGGTGACACGATAATTGAAGCAAAGAAGTCACTTTGGGCGATCGCAGCTATAAGCACGCGCCCTGCCGAGCGGAAAAAAATATTAGATGACATCCTAGACATTATTAAAGTCCTTGATGCGTGTGATGCGAAGAACATTTCACTGCCCCGATTTACGATATACAGTCCCGATGACGTTCCGGCTGTCCCTGGGGAAGCTTCGGCCAGCCTAACCAGAAAAGTTAACGAGCTTTGTTTGAAATTCGACAGCTATGTGCAACAAGAAAAAACGCGCACTCCGGTTGTTAACCTGCCGGAAAATCCCGAAGTTGGTCGGCCCAATCCAAAGCCGAGTTATGCCGTGATCCTCAAGAACCCACCGAAAAATCTCGTCTCCCCGGAGAATCGTAAAGACTTTCTGGACAAACTCTGCGGCAGTGCATCTTCGCAGATAGTTGAATTGAAGCCTAACAAAGATACGTGGCGAGTTGTTGCCGCTACTAAGGAGGCTGCAAGTACAGTCGCTAAGGCGATCTCTGATGGTGATAACTCCCTTGATCCCCACGTTAAAGTCCCCTCGTTCCATGGTATCATCCGCCACATCCCAGCTAATGTCACGCCCGATGATATATGCTCGTTGATTGAGGATTGTGTGAAAGCTGAACAGATCGGGAAGACTCGATCTTTTCGCTTGCAATTTCTGAGTAGAGAAAAATTGGAGCGTGCTATACGCAATCCGGTTACAGTCGGTTACGAGCGACTTCCTGTACAAGCGTTCAGGTACCTCCCGATGCAGTGCTACAACTGCCAGCGGTTCGGCCACGCAGCAAAAGCGTGCTCAGCCCCAGCGAGATGCCGTAGATATGGTGGCCCACACACCAGCAACAAGGAAACCCCCTGCCAAAACGGAATTAAATGTGTCCTCTGCGAACCGGACAGCCATCTCTGTTACTCGTTCAAGTGCCCTGTGGCGCAGAAAATGTTATTGAAATGAGCAGCTCCAAAGTGCGAGTATCTACGTGGAACATGAACGGTGGCGTTACGCTGAAAAAAACACTGATCCAGAAGCTCATGAGCCACACAGACATTCTGTTCATCCAAGAGCACTTCCTGTCGAACGAAGGACTAACTCTACTACAAGTTGATAGCAGACTGAAATCTTATGGTGTACCTGCTGTAAAAAAAAAACAGAGGTCGTCCCTCTGGTGGTGTGGCTATCGTCACTCGTCGTGACCTATCGCCAACACTTATCTGTTCGTCTGAGTCTTACATTGCAGTAAGTCAAGGAAAAACGGCGTTTTTCTGTGTTTACCTACCTACCGACTACCGATCAGGTGCGTCAGAACGGAAGTTTGCTATGGCATGTAAGAAACTCGCGAGTGCAGTTGCGAGAACGCAGCAGTCCGGTTTCGATATAATACTCGCTGGTGACTTGAACTGTAACCTTTTTGACCGAAAAAACTCCCGCTCGCAAGTGCTTCTCGCGGCGCTTAACTCCCTTGAGGTGATACCAAATGACAAAGACTTCACATACGTCCATAATTCTGGATCTACTTCTTCCTTAGACTTTTTTCTCAAAACGAAGACCATCACAGCCATCACCCCCTCCTTTGTTGATACGTCAATAACTGGGTCAGACTATCTACCTGTTTCTAATGATTTTGAACTGGGATCGGGACCGAGCTCTCCCCCCTGTGCCGGCAAAAAATGGACCAGGAAACGAGAATGGAACAAAATTGATATACCTACTTACCACTCGGTTTGCGACAATATTTTATCGAAAATCAGGATCCCGTTCTATCTCCTCCAGCAAGGTTCTTGTGTATATACCTTAATATTTATTGCAGTGAAATCATCCATTCGATGCGGTGCGCGGAAAATAGTGCAGTTCCTGTCCGCAAAGTCAAAATCGGTACTGAAACCCCCAAGTGGTCCGCTAATAGTGAGTTGGTAGAAGCTTGTCGTCGATCTAAATTATGGTATACAATCTGGTGCGAGTGTGACCGCCCTCGTGTTGGCGCTATAAACTGTGTGCGACTCTACGCCAAGCGCCAGTTCTCCAAAACTCTTGTGAAACACCGTTCTTCTGTTATAGAAGAGAATACTGAGCGGATAAAAAACGATCCAAATGCCGTATGGAGATTTGTGAGAAACAGTAGGAACCCACACTTGGACACTCATAGCACAGTACCAGGTGAAGCAGAATGGACCGATTACTATACTGCCGAATTCGCGAGCCCAAGTGCTACGCTTGAAGCTAAATACGAAAATGAACTCAACTGTATGCTATCTGCTCCAAGTGCGGGTCCCGGATTTGTTACTACTAGACATACGGTTTGGGCAGGTATACAAAAGCTGAAAAAGAAGCATTCAAGAGGGGAAGATAAAATATCTGGAATGAATCTTTTGCACGCTAGTGAAAATATGCTAGTGCATCTTTCTCTTCTGTACCAGATTATTTTTAATTGTGGGCTAGTTCCAGATATTTTTTCTACCGGAATTGTCACCCCGATTTTAAAGAAAGGAAAAGAACCTGGTCAATGTAAGTCTTACCGGCCGATCTCGGTTGCTCCGGTTTTATGTAAGCTTTTCGAGCTTCTAATAATTGATGATATTAATCGTGCTTGTACTACCCCTGATAATCAGTTCGGGTTTAAAGCCGGGATTAGTCGTGAACATGTCCATCGTCTTTTTAGCTAACGTCCTTTATGACTGTGATAAGCGTGGTGAGAAGCTAGTCCTAGCCGGCCATGATGTCAGCAGGGCATTCGACTCCGGTATACACGCCCATCTGCTGCTGTGTGTCTTCAAGCGGGGACTCGATAAGTCCATTGTATTACCTCTCAGAAATTTGTATAGTAAGCTCAAAGTTGAAGTTAAAGTTCCGTCAGCACTTGGGCCTGTTGTTTCTGATGATGTTGTGCCAGTCCGTAAGGGAATCCGTCAAGGGGCGATCACTTCTCCGCCAGTTTACAATAACAGTATAATTGAGGCGCAAGAAGTAGTGTGTATTTGTTGTATTTTTCGTGGTTTAGATATTTCTTTAGTAAATTATGCGGATGATATTTTGAATCTGAGCCGGTACGTTAAGCCTATTGAAGAAAATTTTGCCGCCCTTTCAGAGTCTTATTCTAACATAGGTCTAACTTTCAATGAAAGTAAAAGCGAGGTGCTTATCTTTAATGGGGAAAAAGAAGCTGATAATATTTCTGTTAAGCTTGGCAGCCAGTATATTGTCCCTACAGGTTGCCTCACATATCTTGGTCTGCCTTTCTACTCAGACCTAAAATCGACAAGGCTTGGTCTAGTCACCGACTTTTCAGAAAAAGTACGGAAGTGTTACGGTACCCTAGTTTCCTGTAAGTGCGTGTATAACCGACATATTCTGGCACGTCTCTACAATGCTGTGGCTCTGCCACACGTTATAGCTTTGGCACCACTTTGGCATATATTGCTACAATCCCAACGTCAGAATATTAGATCTTATTATTATCGGTACGCCAAGTATCTGTTGAGTCTCCCCCCATGGGCAAAGAATACAAAAATCAGTACAAAATACCATCTTGCCGATCCTGTGACTGCGATTGAGGCAAGAATAAAGAAGTTTGAAAGTTCACTAAACAGATCCCACGGTTTATACAACTCATTTACGTGCTAATGTTCGTATCCTCTTAGATTGTTGTTATGTTAAAATGTTGTATTGCGTGTTGTTGTTGTTTTTTTCTCTTCTTTTCTATTTTGTTTACTCCGTCTAGGTCCCCTCGTGCCAATTTTGATGGGAAATAATTTTTTTTTTCATTCATTCATTCATTAGGCCACAAGTATTCAAATTCAAAGGGTAGGCTACTTTTATTCCGGTATCTGGGTATAATTATTGAGAAAGAACTATCGTATAAACAACATTGAAATAGATCACGGGGTGCCCAAGCAGTTGGTATAATGAGTGGTTACAGGATTTTTTGCTGTACGACATTCTCCGCTCATCTTACTGACCCCTGATTTATTTGGCAACATTCAATATGATGTGAAACCGATAAAGACACTTCAAAGCCGGGCTGTTCGAATTTTACAAAAGTATTCTACGCCCCCCTCTTCTTATCCTAATAAAACTAAAACTGAAACTTTATATGTGTTAACTAATATTTTGCCTTTTGGTTGAGAATTATTCACTCTTCAGTCGTTTTTGTTAAAGGTAAAATATGACCGTTCGGAACTACCTTCGTACTTTCGTTCGAGTAATTTTGTCCCTGAGCAACCTGACCATGCTTATGAAACCCGTCATAAATGGAAAATGCAGCACCTTAAATTAACCACTACGATCGCGGTTCTCACCATATTTTTCGATCACGGGTTCATGGCATCTTTATCTACCATATCCTGATTGCAGCAAATCTCTTTCAAATATAAAAAAGCAACTTCATTCTATACTTATAAAATTTAAGAATCAATGATAAATTAAAATTTTAAAGTAAATTGTTATTTGTTTGGTGATGTGATGTTGCTTATCATTTTTGGTTGGGTTCCTAATAACTTGCCGGCCATCGGCTACCCTCGCTTGCGCATTGTTTTTTTTTTTTTTTTGGGTTGATCCTTGCCGAGTGTCGGTGGGTTTTTTGGGGCGGGTTCGCGTCTAATGGTGAGACATGGAATTATTAATATTTATTTATATTTTTAGTTACATGTCAAATAGGTTTGCTCTGTATCGTACCAGGTATTTATCAATCGACCTTGTGTCTCCGGCTTGACCCTATATATTATCATTTTATACAGATGTGTAAATTAAAGCCTTGAACCTTCCGAAGACAGCTACCTCACAGAAAATGTGTGAACCGTCACCACAGGGGAAGGCTGCGGTGGATTTAACGGCACTCGATTAGAACTAAGGGACCCCTCTTGCTTTTCACTGTTTTCAAAGTCGCAGTGACGACATCCGTCCGAAATTTTCCTCTTTACAAAACCCGTGTGAATCACTTTATTCGAATATTTCGCTTCTCAGTGCGTGCTAGAAAACCAAGTACTTTTGCGCGAAGCCCGGTTACAGTCGGCAAGCACCAACAAAAGAATCCCTAATTTCTCGAAGTAAGTACGAGTATTTTTGAAAAACAATATTTTAGGACAATTTTATCGTGAAAAAGCCATTCTAGTAAGAACTGTACTTTAAGGGAGTATTTTATGATATTGCTATTATATACGGTACTCCTCCAGCTGAGTACTCAGCTTCTCCAACCTGATGCACTGCGCCTTTCTTCGGGATGATACTAAAATACTCTATATGACTAAGTGCAAAACACGACACGCCACTGAACCTCAGGAAGAACGAGAAAACGTCTCACAAACTCGACATCTCAAATCATGTGTCAACCAATCACGGCACTCGTTCGGGACAGCTGTGGTGCCGCTTCAGGCTCTTCCGCTAGGTACATGGCGATTTTGCATCAGCAAGGATAGTTAGTCATCAAGAGTATTGCGCCTCTATAAATTTCTCACGACACCATGTACACGAAATGAATGTCAGCCCGGTGACGCTCCACACCTGCTTAAAACTGATTAATATGTTCTGTATTTAAAACACTCTCAGGGAGACGATTCCAGTATTCAACTATCTGGTTTCTGAAGCTCTACACTCTTATATCTTTTCAAAAATGTATCACCATGCATGCAACAACATTCGAGAACATTCTCCACTAACGGGATTTGTGTCTGATTAGCCTATGCTTACCTGGTAGGCAATCAGGGCCAATCTTCCATCATGAGACCAAGAAAAATGGCGGACCGGTATTCCTCGGTCGTTGATCAGCTCAATACTCCATCGGCTTTCATAGCGGACCCATACGAAAATCACCCCGGCAGCGTCAACCGATGCCAGCTTTTGGTACGGCTCATTCCAACAAACGAAGATAACCTGAAAAAATGAAACTTTTAGGACAAGATCTCGCCTGCATTAGCACGAAGACTTCAGCCGCATTCAGAGAGTCCCATCCTTGGAATTAAAGGTTCACTAAAGAGCTTATCATTCCAACTTCCCACCATCAGCATAGAGCTGCTGCATTCCAGTTCAGATTCACCGAAAAAAAAACCTCTTCCGCATAAACTCGTGCAACATCTCGCCACTCCGAAAGCACATTACCTATTACGCTATTACGCAAAATCTTGACTGACGTCGACAACAAACTTTGTCTCTTATTGAACCAATCTTAAACGAAGCGAGAGGCGGAGCATAATTATGAAAGATGATATTGTGTGTTGATGCAGGGTTGCTAACCGTGGCAACCCTGGCGAAGCTCCTCTTGCCTCGGCCCGCTGGCGGAGCCCAACCAAACGATCCGATTGGCTCTGCATAAAACAACATATAACCAGGGTCTAATCTCCTTATACAGCTTATTACAGCGCGCCCCGAAGAACAAGACCAAAGGTTTCGATGGGATCCCAAAAATTCGATATTTGATCCAGACAATTGGGTCTTGTCTTCTCCAGATCCAGTATTCGCCAGACTCCTTGAGCATTTCCGGAACCAATTGTCGGGAGAAAAAAGGAAAGATAAAAAAGAATTCAGCGTATCTTCTTTCCCCTATATCGGACATATAATCAACTTCAAATAAAAATTTAACTTATAACAAATTTTCCGGTTCAAGCTGGATTCCGGGCGAACTATATTTTCAGGTAAAAAATGATTGTCATATACGGATTCAGCATCCGTTCTTACCCCTAAATCGAACATCTAATCAACATCAAATAAAACTTTTACTTTTAACACACTTTCCGGTGCTTGCCGGATTCCTGACAAACTACTTGTCCGGCGAGAAAAAGGTTTTCATCATCGTGTTCAGTATGTCTTCTTACCCCATAATCGACTATCACATTAGCTGTTTAAAAATATTTTGTTTGCCCCTTTATTTGAACCCCCACCATTTTATAAGTAGTGAACTGAAAGACAACAATGCTCCTAAACCGGGATTTGAACCCAGAACCCTCTGCTGACAAGGCAGGCGCTCTACCATTTGAGCTACCTAGACTTCTAAATCGAGGGGTTGCTCTCTCTCCGCCACCGGTGTACACCTCGGCACGGCACCGGCACTGGCACGGCACCAGCGCACCTCCGGCACGGCACTGGCACGATACCGCCGGTCACTGACACCGACGGTCACCGACGTAACGAAGCTACTTGAACGAAAGAGTTATCAAAAACCTGCTGCCGAAGAAAAGCCAAACTAGATATGAGGAGGATGCTGTTGATGAAGCTGTAAAAGAAGCAACAAAAGTCCCGATCATCTCACACCGCCCCATCCTTCTACTTGATATGCTTCAGGTTCGACTGAAGGCTCCTACAGTCAAGCACCTCGCCCCCCAACATCTCAATGCCCAGGAAAGCTGGAGACCAGGGTTTACCATCGCGTTCGAGCCAACGCAAATGGACTAGCCCACAAGGCATACCCCTACAAGATCAGTCACCCCAACGAAGACCCCCCCCCACATCCCCAACATGTCGGATTTGCCGAAACGGCGACGAGACAATGGACCACACATCCTGTTCATGTGCAAATCGCTGAATGCACGAGCAAACCAGGAACGAGGTAGACTGAAATCCCTACTGACAAGGCTGAAGATTAACCCCACATGTTCAGATATCACCAAACAGGAACAACACCAGTCAGACGAAATCAAAGATCTTCCAGCACCTATTTGCGATCCTGCGAGCGTGTGACCTGATCGAAAAGGTCTAAGAAGCCAACAGCGCGCAACAGCGGCGCTAGCATCACCGAACAAGAACACCTAGCAACACCCACCACGACGAAGAAGCCTGCGTGGGCATTGGGCCCTTTTGGCGTATTCTTGGAATCTACTACTACTGTTGACCAAAAGCACCAAGAAGCCAACCATGTTTCTGTGCTACTGTTGGGCGATATTTGGATTTTTCGATAAACCGATATTTTCACTTTCGATATTCGATAATCGATATCTCGATATTTTCGATCTCGATATTCAATCATCGATAAATCGATATTTTCACTTTCAATATTCAATAACCGATATATCGATATTGATATTCGTTTGCCATGTTTCGCTATAGGATTTCGTTAAATAACATATTGGATCATCTCAACTCCGATTAAATAAGAAATGAATTACGGAAAACATATTGCTCCAATTTCGGATATATAAGTGCAGGTTAGGTTGGATTATTTACACTAATTACGAATGAACAAATATCGTTTTCGATATCGATATTTACGTTTCGATATCGATATTTGGTCCGATATATCGATCTAGCGATATCCGATATATCGCATCTTGGATCATCTCAAACTCCTAATAAATAAGAAATGAATTATGGAAAACATACTGCTCCAATTTCGGATATATAAGTGTAGGTTAGGTTGGATTATCTACAATAATTACGAATGAACAAATATGGTTTTCGATATCGATATTTACGATATTTGGTCCGATATAACGATCTATCGATATCCGATATTTCGCATCTTGGATCTTGGATGTATCGATATATCGTTATCGATATCATATCGCACAACACTAGAGTCAGCTTCAGTATATTTTGCTTCTGATGAAGGTAATTCAGTGGCGACCAAACTTTTTTTCATATGTGTAGGATGTGCTAAGAATGAAACTTGGCAGGCATATTTAACTTTTTAATTTAACTATCATATCGCACAACACTAGAGTCAGCTTCAGTATATTTTGCTTCTGATGAAGGTAATTCAGTGGCGACCAAACTTTTTTTCATATGTGTAGGATGTGCTAAGAATGAAACTTGGCAGGCATATTTAACTTGGAAAAAGTCAGTTTCCCCATCAGACCCTCTGGGAGTGCAATAGAGGTATGCTTTCATGCACTTGCTGTGGCTAAATATATGTACCAGTTAGCCAAAACTGGTAACTAAGGATTGACAAGATTGGTTTATAAATTCTCATTTTATAGAGCCAATCACATTCCTTAAAGTACTCATCTGAACCACAATGTATAGAAAATACTTTGGAGCAAAACATACATTTTCTTGATTCCCATGAGCCCATGGTCATTTGTGAAACAAGGGTTTTGCTTCAAAATGAATTTCCAGCTCCCTTAAAGGACCCCTCGCACTATTCACTCCTCAGCTTACAGTATTTTGAAGTATCTGAATACTTTAACTATGCTATGCTTTCAATAAATAACCAACGGTTTTGGTTGTTTTAAGCCTTTTCTGAGACCCGTTGACTTAAAGCGAAACAGGGAAACAATTTACATAACCGTTTTTTCTGAAGAAAAACCTTCTCGCAGACAACCGCCGACAGCGTGGATACACATCGAAGGTAGCAAAACACGGCAAGTGAGAGAATCAGCGAGGTTTTGTTAGAGGGGTGGGTTAGAATGTACCGCACGAAACGTGGGTCTCCGGGTTTAGAAATATATGTAGTGGTTACGGAAGTAGGTTGCATTAGTATTATGAATGAATGAATGCTTTATTTTACCAAAATAGCGTTAGCTAGCGCAGGTACGTCAAACACACGAGTCAATACATAAATCATACCACACTAAATATTTCAACGCAAATGTGTGTAACTACGAAAATACATAGAGATTAAAATAAAATATATCAGAATTCTTCATTTAGCGTTGCTTGGTTAAAATAATCAGTAAAGTACGGAACGAATGACTTGATGTAACGTTGAGTACTAGTCGCCGGGTAAGACGATATCAGTTGACAACTCTTTGTCTTTTCTCGACGCCTTGTCCTCGGTCCGTCAACAATAGGGTTTTCGAAGTCTGGCAGTAGTCGACGGTGGAAGGGTGAGACGAGACATTTCAGTCCAAATCTGACAGTTAGTTCATGTCTGCGTTTTTCCAATGACAGTAAGTCAAGTTCTGTTAGTGAGCTGTCATAGTTCGTGTAGTTGGGGCCCAATATTATTTTCAGAGCCCTTTTTTGAACCGACTCAATTTGAGCAGATTGTTCCTTGGTCAGACCGGGGTGCCAAGCGGGACAAGCGTATTCTAGGCAAGGTCTAACATAGCTACAGTATACAACTTTAAGAATTTCTTTTGGTATTCCAAACCTTTTCAGCTGTGAAAACGAACGAAGCAGAGATCCACCTTTTTTCGTCAAATTTTCCACATGTGTATTCCATTTGAGGTCATCGTCCAAGTAAATACCAAGTATCCTAACAGTTTTAGTTACATTTAGTCCAGTAGGGGTCATAGATAGGTTGTCAGTTTTCAGAAACGAAAAAGTCATGGATGTACTTTTTGTTTCACTAACAGCCAGTTTCACTTGAGCTAGTTCAGTTTTAAGATCATTAAATATGCCAGTCAAGTCGGTTAGTTGTGGCGTTTGGGTTTTGAGTCTTAAAGCTAATGCTGTCAGGTCGTCTGCAAACTTAAAACGCTCACGTACGGGGACTAAAATACGGTTAAAAACTATGAGAAATGAAAGCGGGCCTAGCTTTGTGCCTTGCGGCGAACCACAAAAAATATCTTGGAATTCAGACGTCTCTCGACCAGAAAGTTGCACACATTGCGATCTACCAGTTAAAAAGCTTGCTAACATACGAATAATGAACTGGCGGGCACCCATGAGCTTAGCTTCATCTAATGCAGTTTTATGGTCTAGACTGTCAAACGCCTTTACAATGTCAGCAACGATTGCCTGAACAAATGCTCCATCTTTTTCAAGGTGTCGAAGAATTGAATCTAACATAGAAACTAGGTAGTGCACCGTACGATGGCCGGGCCTGAAACCAAATTGCTGGGGGGTCAATTTTATCCTTAATATCTTCGAATAAAAACTCAAAAATAAAACTTTCAAACACTTTAGACAATGCAGGCGTTTTTTAAATTGGCCTTAGATCTGTAACGTTCTTAGGGGTCTTACACTTTGGTATAGGTGTGACATACGCTTGCTTAAAAACACGAGGAAAAACACGGTCTATCAAACATTGGTTAAAAATCGCAGTCAAGGGTGTTGCTAAAAGATTAGAGCACTCTATTATAAGTTTGATCGGCATTTCTTTAGGATAACTAGCTTTTCGAGGGTCAAGTGTCCTTAATTTATTAGCAACGGCACTAACTTCAATTACGGGGATACTAGTAGCAGTGTCATTTGGTGGTAACTCGTTAAGTGGTGGATGAACCCGACATATAGATACAAAAAAATTGTTGATATCGCTAGCAGAAATTGCTTCACCAGAGTCATTTAATAACTCAACTTGTTTTGCCGATTTACCTAGAATATTCTTCACCGTAGTGTCGAATTTACGAGGCTCTGATCTCAATAGCTTACTATATAGGTAAGACAGGTCCTTTGAAGTGCACATCTTAACGAAAAAGTGAAAAAAATACTTTTGACCGAACAATAAATATTCATGATGCCCAAGGGCCATGATAATTTTTGCTTCAAGGGTATTGCTTACAATTGAATTCCTTAAAGTCCAAAAAATGTTTGAGCAAAATATACATTTTCATGATCCCCACGAGCCCATAATCGTTTTTGCCTCAAGGGTTTTGCTTTCAGATGAATTTCTAGTGCCCTTAAAGTGCAAAAATAAGATACTTTTCACCAGATCATTATCTTGATTTCCAAGGCCACATGATCATTCTAATTTCAAGGGTATTGCTTATAAATAAACACAAGAAACCCAAGAATTTGCGAATTCCTAAATTTCATCCTCTGACCCAGCCTTGCAAGTACCATATGAGCTTCTAGCTCTTGTATTCAACCCAAGCTCATGAACATTGTAGACTTGCTTCATTCTTGGCCAATATCTGATGAAATTTGTTTACATGTACATCCGAAATCATGGTTTATCGCAATATTTTAATTTGAAGAAAAAAAACCGAGGCACCGGCTCGGCACCGCGGCACGCACCACTTGGTGTACATCGATTTTGGGAGTGAGCAACCCCTCGTTCTAAATTATATTCGAAAAAACTGTATCTGGTTTATTGGTCACGGTACAAGTCCCTTGTGTAAAGTGCCGTCTATGAACCCCCACCCCTAAATGTAGGGCTACAGAGCCCATCTACGAGCCTGACCTTACCCTTGACCCAAAGATCCTCACACCACGTTTCATCAAAATATCTCATTCCCTTCGAGAGCTATCGTGCTCACAGACGGACGGACGGACAGACGGACAACTTTTGCGATGTCATAGGTATCCCTCCACTTACGTTTTGGGATCCAAAAAAACGAGTCTGTATACGCCATATTACATCTATTTGAACAATGCATCAGGGACGCATCTGTTTGGCTAAGATCAGACGTCATTCAATGTCGCAAAATGGGACGACCTCTCTTTCTCATCTCCCGTTCCCATCCCATTAGCGGATAATTTGTCTTCCTTTGGCACAAGGGACACTAATTCATCCAGATCTCCATTGACGCTTTTCTTTTTATCAAGAGGGAACATTCTTCTTATTACGAGGGGAACCATCTTCCTGCTCATTTACGTCAGACGAGTAGGAAATCAGTTTCCACAGCCCACCGTTCCTGTTGTTCCTGCTTCATCCTCCGCAATAAGAAGAAGCCGATGAATCCAAAAGATAAAGAGAAGTGTAGCGTTCCACCGAGTTATTACTGGTTACGATCGTCACTATTTTTATGGCACTTGATCGCAATTCCGTCTGTCGGTCGGTCCGGCGGTTTGTCCCACGATTGCGAGTTAGGGTACTTCCAGATGTGCTAGGACGATGAAACTTGGCAGGCACATCAGGGACCCGAGCAAACACACTTGGAAATGATCAGTTTCTCGATCCAGCCATCTGGGGGGGGGGGGAGGGAGGGGGAATCCAGAAAATTAAGTTATGCGTAACTTTCGAACGGGTGATCGGATTCGAATGAAACTTAATAACTGGATAGACGACATAACTCTGATGTCCCATTTAAGGTCTGGACCGGATGATAGCTGTGGGAGAATTAGGGGGGAAACGAAAACCTTTTGAAACAGTTAGACTGGAGGGATCGGAGTGGAATTTACTGGGAAGAACATGCATCTGCTCTAGAGAAATCGTTTACACAGTTGGATTGGATCCGGATACTTGGGGAGGGGGGTATAGGGGGGCTTCCCAGAATTCTGGTGATGGCAGTTTTGGTGATTTTCACGACGAAACTTGGCAGGCATATCAGAGTCCCGACCAAAGTGATTTGGAAATAATAATCGTCTCGATCCCATCATCGTGGGGGAGTGGAGGGAGGGGGAATCCGGTATTGGACGCGTCTCTGATGTTCTTTTTCGTGTCTGGATCGGATTTGACAACTGTTGGGGGGATGGCGGAAAACACGTGACCCGCTTAGACATAGAGAGATCGGGATGGAACTCTGTGGGAATAGCAAAAACATGCTCTAGATAAATCATTTACAGAACCGGATTGGTTCTGGGCACTGTGGGGGGAGTTGAGGGGGGGGGGGGGGGGCAGGGGCGTAGCTAGCCTTTTACCTTTTTTTTGGGGGGGCAGGCAGTTTGTGCCGACGGACTAAAAAATGTGCCGCGGCAAATGCGTACATTTCCTGCCGGCATAGAACAGAACCGGTGTAAAACGAATTGTAATGCAATTGCGATTATTTGTTTAATGTAAATTCGTATTCAAATTCACATTTTCGGCTTTTCCGTTCAGCTGTCGCCAAAAAGTGAAACTTTCAACGACTATACCCAGAAAAAGTAATTTTTTGCTATACCTACCATATTAATATGTTTCTTTTAATGTGTTTCAAACCCCCAAGAACTTCAATCCTAAAACGCTAACTAAATGAAACACCGTTCTTCCAAATAGGAATAGGCCTACTACGAAATGCACCACAGGCGAAACTTTGTATAAAACTAACTGTAATGCATCAATTATTATTGTTCCTTTAATACAAGTTCGTAAATTTAAATTCACACATTTGGCTTTTCGTTTCATCTTTCACTAAAAAGTGACGCTTCGAACGACTTTAGCCTATCCAGATTGAGTTAGACTAAGCGCCGCAGGCTAAATTTTTAAAATCTGCCTATCTCCGGAAAAAAAAAACTGATCTATACCTACCATATAAATTCTAGCTTTTAATTTGCTTCAAACCCCCAGAATTTCACGCTTAAAGCGCTAACTAAATGAATTACCGTTCTTCCAAACAGAGAATACCAGGAAATACACCGCAGGCGAAGTTTTGTGGAAACGCTGGTGAGCAGAGCAAAAGCAGAGCAAAGATCGCCTCTTTGCGATCCGAAATAAAATTAAGGCTAGCTGTGAAATCACAGATCTGTCCGTCAAAAAAAGTATTGGCTATGCACAATAAAGTAGGAACAAAGTAGAATTGTTCTGAATTTACGGCAAAAGAAGTTGTTTTCACGTTAAAAAGACATTCTGTATACTGCGCATCGCCATTGCACTAGGTCCCCTCATTTACTCTTCCTGATTATGACCACACCAAGACTCGACCAAGAAAAGAAAGAAGGATGTGCAGCCAGATCAGCGAACAGGGCAGTTTATGTGTACGAACCGATCAACAACCTTCAAACAAAACAAGAACAGTTTTGCCGAATCTTGACGACAAGGAACGGAATGGAGCAAAAAAGTGTTTGACGTTGCATTAAAAAAAAAAAAAGGTTTAAGGACGAGACTTAAACTTCACAGACGGCCCGACAGAAGTTCGCGGAATTTGATTTATTACGTGTAAGATCCCGATCTGCCGACGAGACTGAAACTTTACAGTTGCACCCGAGTAATGTTTGCAGATTTGATTTCTTACGCATTGAGAGAACCTGAAGTGCTGACAAGAATACCTACGCACAACAAGATCATTCAGAATTCGATTTATTCTGTGTAAACAGAAGCCGATGTACCGACGAAACTTAAAATTTCAGGATGCGCTCTATAAGCATTTACGGAATTAGATTTCTTACATGAAAAAGAACCTGATGTGCCGACGAGAAGACCGACAAAACCCTACAGCGTTTGATTTCTTCTGTCTTGTGCCCGACAAGACTGTACAGAACTTGATTTCTTACGTACGAAAGGAACCCGATGTGCCGACGAGTCAACCGACACCCGACAAATGCATACCAAACTGTGTTTCCTTTGTATTTTTTTTTTAATTTCTTTGTATTTTGATTTCTTTGCAAACATGTGCAGACAATAGGTAATTAGGTACAGAAACGTGCCGACAAAACCTGGCCCTTCTTCAAAATGTGCCGACAAAAATTTCCGTATACTTTAGCTGCTCGTGCGTAAAGCTTTTGCCGACGCATTACGCCACCCCCCTTAAATACGCCCCTGGGGGGGGGGGGGGATCCGGAATTCTGGTGACGGCAAGTTAAGGTACTTCCAGATGTGCAAGAACGATAAAACTTGGTTGGAATGTTAAGAGATTTGACAAGATTGGCTAAGGAATCGTCACATCCCAAATCCGGCCATTCTTTCAAGTACTGATCTTAACCGCAAATTAGAAAAACAAACTTTTAAGCAAAATATACATTCTCATGATTGACCATGATCATTTTTGCCTGGAGGGTTTTTCTTACAAATGAACTTCTAGCTCCCTTAAAGTCCACATCTTAACCGCAAAGTCAGACAAGACCAAAGGTATCGATGGGTTCCTAAAAATTTAATATTTGGTCCAGACAATGGGTCTTGTAGATATTCGGTCTTCGACGGACTTCTTAAACATTTTTACTATTAAAATTTAGAAACAGATTAAGGCCAATTGTAATCATCTGAGAAGACCAAGTTCAGATATGGATTCAGCATATGTATTTACCCTATACCTTACGTCGTATCTAATTTGACGAAACTGATCAAAACTTCCTTCGTTACTTCTGCAAAATTTCCGCTTTCGGCCGGATTCCGGACAAACTACTTTTCTGGCAAAAATTAAAACTAAAAACGAATTCAGCATGTCTCCTTCCTTACCCCTATCCTACATTGAACCTCGAATCTGCTTCAGATAAAAGCTTTTACTTTTAACAAATTTTCCGGTTTCAGCCAGACTCCGAGAGATCTATACGTCCGGTGAGAAGATGATTGTCATATACATATTCAGCATGTACATGTCTTCTTACCCGCAAATCGAACATCTTATCAAATACAAATAAAACTTTTACTTTAAACAAATTTTCCGGCTTTGGCCGGATTCTGGTCGAACTAGTTGTCCGGCGAGAAAATAATTTTAATATTCGGACTCAGCAGTTGTCCTTGCCCCTAATTCGAACCTCTAATCAACTTCAGATTAAACTTCTACTTTTGACAAATTTTCCGGTTTTTGTCAGATTCCGGATGAACTACTTGTCCGGCGAGAAAATAATTTTCATATTCGGATTCAGCATGTTTTCTTCCCCCTAATGGACTATTTCGTTAGCTTTTAAAAAATATTGTTCAATTTCAAACCCCTCCCCCTAAATATAGGGCTAGAGAACCCATCTTCGAACTTGACCTGTACTTTGACCTGGCAAAAGTTGTCCGTCTGTGAGCACGGTAACTCTCGAAGGGAATAGGTTATTTTGACGAAACTTGGTCGACCCGGAATCCGGCTTGTTAAAAGCAAAAGTTGTATTTGTAGTTGATTAGATGGCCGATTTAGTGGTAAAAAGAGATGCTAGACATAGTTCGCCCGGAATCCGGCTAAACCGGAAAATTTGTAACAACTTAAATTTTATTTGAAGTATCGCTGGACAAGGAGTTACTAAATTCCTCCGGACCGGAAAATTGGCAGAAGTAAGGCAGGAAGTTTCGATCGCTTTCGTCAGAATAGATATGACTTATAGGGGTAAACACACATGCTGAATCTATAGCTGAACTTGGTTTCCAGATGATTAGCTATCTGGGCTTAACCTGTTTCTAGAATTTAGTAGTAAAAATGTTCAAGGAGTCTGGTGAAGACTGGATCTGGCGAAGACAAGACCCAATCTTCTGGGTCAAATATTGAATTTCTGGATCCCATCGAAACCTTTGGTCTTGTTAAGTTTAGTCACTATCCTACAACCCGCCAACACCCGAGAACCCATCTTCGAACTTAACCTGTACTTTGACCCAAAGAGTCCTCATCCTAAGTTTGCTCAAAATAGCTCAACCCCTTCGAGAGTCATCGTGCTAACAGACGGACACGTTTGGGATCCCAAAAATTACTTTTGACCGAGCCATGATCATTTGTGCCACAAGGAATTTGCTTAAAAATGAATTTCTAGCGCCCTAAAGTGCGCATCTTAACCGAAAAGTGAAAAAAATACTTTTGACCAAACGATATACTGATAATTCCCAAGGGCCAATTATCGTCTTTGCCTCAATAAGTTATTACAGATGAATTTCTAGCGCCCTTAAAGTGCGCGTCATTGCAATCAAGTGCAAAAGGATAATACTATTTACCAAACGATACATTCTCGTGATTTCCAATGGCCCTTGGTCATTCCTATCTCAAGTTTCAAGTTCTTTTTATCGATACATACAACACACAGCTAACATAGTACTAACATAGACAAAAACAAAATCCGTTCATTTAAACAAAATCCCAAGGGCTCCATGGCCCGTTGGTTGGGAAACAGTTATCTTTATAATAAAATAAAAAACGCATTATGTGTTCTCGCGAATACAGCCGACCTCCACATCACCACACAACCAACCAGCCAAAAAAAAACCAAGTTCATCGAGAGCCAACACTATAACATCTCATTTCTTAACTATTATAATAAACAACCATATTGAAACCTAATTTTTCTAATAAATAAAAAAAAGAAAAATCTGTTATTACTTTTTGTCAATAACCTTAAGTGGACTTCAGATTCTTAAGTTGGCCCGTGTGAACGGCCCACTTAAGCTTCTTAAGTCAGTGTGAAGGGGGCTTTAATGCTCGGCACCATCTTTTGCGCGGCAATCCCAGCTGCTGCTTTTGCGGTTCTGCGAACACGAGCCTGTTCAAATTAGCGGATCAGGAGAATCATTGGGCTTAAGGTATACTTGTGATTAAGAGAATGACCGAAATTTGTCTATAGATTAATCGGTTCATGCCGTCGTCTCCTTTAAACTTTGGCTTGAACTGTCCTTTGTTGGCGTTTAGTTGCTATGGGCGTTTACTGCTTTCGGCTACAGAAACTCAATAAATTGTTGTTCGCAGCATCTCATTTAACGAAAAAAAGGCGACTTCTTTTCTTCAGCACTTTGTTGAACTTTTTATTAATCAGTGGTTATGTTAGGCCCTATCTACGGCCGCCAGGGCATCTTAGGTAGGTAGGTAGGTTTTTTATTTTTAACCAAAACATTGAAAATAAAATAAATAACATCACTAATATCCTATTGCAGAAAAAGAAAGTCTTGTGCTGCAATTTATTAATACTACGTGAATTTAAAAATAAATAGCTAAACACAACAACTATCCACCTAGCCTATGACTTAATAACAAACAACTAAACGTGAACACTATACACAACAAGAATCCTTACTATTTACTCCTTACCAGTTTCAGCCCCACCCGAACAACTGTGAAAAAAAAAGAAAAGAAAAGAAAAAAAAGACCACACACCCTTCAACACGTATTAATTAAGTGGAAAGTTTTCAGTTTCTTTTTAAACCCGTATAAAGTGGCAGACTCCCTGATGCTAGCCGGCAGATTATTCCAAACAGAAGGCCCCAGATTATGAATCATATAAGATGATATAAATGTTTTTCTTTTTTCATTAATTAAAAGCTGTGCATTTCTGGTGTCATAATTGTGGTGCTCCTTATTCATAGAAAAATAATCATGGAAATAATCAGGGCATATATGGTTCATGCTTTGAAACACAAAAATTGATGTCTGGTAATCACGAATCTGACCAACGTTCAGAACATTACACCGGGAAAAGCTGGCAATGGTTTCAGATTCAAATGTCCGCAACCAAACGAATGCTTTTGTTTTGCAAAATCTGGATCCTTTTATAATTCAAAAAAAATTGCTAGCCCAATGAACACAACCGTAATCAATGTAAGGGTGAACAAGGGAAAAATAAATATTTTTTTAATATCTGAAATGGAAATGTTTTTCTTACCCGTCTTAGAATTCCTAGCCCCCTAGCCATTTTTGCACCAATAACATACAATGTTTTTTCCAACTAATACTATTATCTAAATAAAACCCCAAATATCTCATTTCAAAAACTTGTTTAATGGGCAAATGTCCGAAAAAAATGTTATTGTTATCATTGAGTAACCTACCTGTTCGACTAAAAATAATATAATTTTTTTTAGATGCGTTAACTGCTAAGGAACTACCAACTGTAAAACCACGTAAACGTTCAAGTGCTAAGTTAGCCTTATGTACAACCTCCACCAAAGAACTACCAATACTATTATGATAATGTTATGTTATGATAACAGTGTTATCGCAGTGTCGTCCGCGAAAGAGGTCAGCGCCTCCTCACCGACATGTGATGCCAGCGAATTAACGTAAACGAGATATAGTAGACGTCCGAGCACGGAACCTTGAGGCACTCCGCACTTTACATCGAACTCGCTGCTCAGGATATCCGATAAAGCAACTTTGATACTGCGGCCATGCAGGTATGATGAAAACCACTTTACACAAATACTACCTAACCCAAGCCCGCTTAGTCTACCCAGAGGACTTCGAATGCTCCATGTATCCGCCACAATAGTTCCCAAAATATCGATGAGGTGACATTTTTACTCTCTTTTTCTTGTTTTTGTTTTTTTATTTAGATATTTATCGTCATCTCCGTGGTTACTCAAGACGTACTTTTTGGGATCCCAAAACGTAAGTGGAGGGATACCTATGACATCGCAAAAGTTGTCCGTCCGTCCGTCCGTCTATCAGCACGATAACTCTCGCAGGGAATGAGATATTTTGATGAAACTTGGTATGAGGATTCTTCAAGTCAAGGGAAAGGTCAAGTTCGTAGATGGGCCCGATAGCTGCATATTTAGGGGAGGGGAGGGGCTTCAAATTAAGTGCGACACAAATATTTTTTAAAAGCTATTGAGATAGTCGATTAAGGGGTAAGAGGACCTGCTGAACACTTATATGGAAACCATTTTCTCGCCGGACAATTAGCTCACCCGGAATCCGGCCAACACCGGAAAGTTTGCTAAAAGTAAATGTTTTATCTGAAGTTGATTAGATGTCCGATTTAGGGGCAAGAAGACATGTTGAACCCGTTTATGAAAACGATTTTCTCGTCGGACAGGTAGATCGGAATCCGGCCAAAACTGGAAAATTTGTCAAAAACAAAAGTTTAATCTGAAGTTGATTAGAGGTTCGATTTAAGGATAGGGAAACATGTCAAATCTGAATAAGAAAATTATTTTCTGGCGGATAAGTAGATCACCCGGAATCCGGCAAAAACCGGAAAATTTGTTAAAAGTAAAAGTTTTATATGAATTTCATTAGGTGTTCGATTTACGGTGTGAAGACATGCTGAATTCGTGTATGACAATCATTTTCTACCTGGACACATGGTTCGCCACGAATCCGGCTGAAACCGGAAATTTGGCAGAAGTAAGGCAGGAAGTTTCCTCAAAGTAGATATGACGCAGGCTGTAGGGGTAAACACACATGGTGAATCCATATTTGAACTTGGTCTTCTCAGATTATTACCATTTGCCTTAATCTGTTTCTAAATTTTATTAGTAAAGTGCTCAAGGAGTCTGGCGAAGACTGAACCTCTATAAGACCCGATTGTCTGGATCAAATATTACATTTTTGGGATCCCATCGAAACCTTTGGTCTTGTTCTTTAGTACTTTGTTAAACTTTCATCGTGGTTACATTAGGCCCTATCTCCATGCCGATGAGGTGAGGTTTGTATTCGCCTTTTCTTCCCAACGACGTAAATAATTTTCTTTTTCGAAAGAATTATTGTCAGTCATGACCTTGCAGCACTCCTACGATGTCACTGCTACCTGGTGTACGTTAAACCTCAGCTTATACCGGCGTGATACTATGACGCGACTTCTTTCAAAAGCTCCTTCGCTCTTCTTCCTTTATTTGCTTCATTACGACACACTTCATATCGTTTTCTTAAATTTTGTCAGTCGTGGACCTGCAGTCCTTCCATGATATCCGCTCCCCAATTCGCACTGGTTTCAGTCTACCTTAAATCTGTGGGGTTACTGATGGCATAGGCCTACCAGGCTCCAAAAGCTCCTTCTTTTCTCATTTTCTTCACGTACATCATTCTTACTCGCAGTCAATTAAACGACGTTATTTTTTGTTTGCTTAACTAATTTTTGGTCAGTCATGGACTTGCAGCTCTCCTATGGTATCACCGCCCCCAAATTTGTCATGGTTTCAGTCTATATTATCTGCGTAGTTACTGATGACGTACCAGGGTTAGTGTCTTCCAAATGCTCCTTCTGCTCATCACTACGACGCAAATTATTATGTCTGCTTCAGTACGGCCACTCTCCTACGATCTCCCCACTGCCCATTTTCCCATCGTTTCAGTCCACCTTGCCGTATATCTGAGTAGTTAGTGATGACGCACCAGATTCAACTTCTTCCAAAAGCTCCTTCTTTCCTCATTCTCTTCACTACGATCCAAATAATTTTGTTTGCTTAAATAGACCTGCAGGTCTCCTATGCTATCCCAACTGCCCAGTTTCCCATTGTTTCAGTGTACCTTGCCATATATCTGCGTGGTTACAGATGGCGTACCAGGATTCGCTTCTTCCAAAAGCTCCTTTTTCCTTATTTTCTCAACTACGGCTCAAACAATTTTGTTTGCCTATTTAATTTTTGTCACTTATGGACCTGCAGCACTCCTATAATATCACCGCCTAAAATTTGCCATGGTTTCAGTCTATTTTATATATGCGTGGGTACTCGTGACGCGGCTTCTTCTTTTCTCATTTGCTTCATGACGACGCAAATAAGTTTGTTTTCTTAATTAACTTTTGTCAGTCATGGGACCTGCAGCATTCCTATGATCTCCCCTTTCCAAAATCAGCCATGATTTCAGCTGAGTATTTACTAACGACGTACCAGGCTTCAGCTTCTTCTTTCCAGAGATTGTTTTCCCTTAGTCTACGACGGAGCGGTTCCTCTTCTGGAAACATTACTTATCTCTCTGACATCCCCCAAGTCGATTAAATTAGAATAAAATTGAGACGAGTCACTTTTATTGATAGCGAGCAATCCTGGATAACGAGCTAAGCCATTCTCTAAATTGAGGGTGGAGTTCTCCCCCTAATGAAGTGATTAAGCTTGCCGCGGCTTGAACTGACAGCTAGTGTAAATCTTGGTATGAGTTACGAACGATTTGTTGTCTCAGCGCTTGGAGTGACTGATTTTGTGAGCTGCTGGTGAGGATTCTCGATCAGAATTGGTTTGAGGGTCATCCGAGAGTCGTATTTTATTATTTTTAAATATATTTGAATCATTATTGAATCATTACTGAATCATAAGCTACTCAAAGAGCTGGTCTTTGTCTCTATGCTAGCTTTAAAAGAACGACCGACATGGCGAAACATCTAACACCTTTCAATTTTAGACAACTTTGAAAAACGACAAACATGCAAAATGGCATGTTGGCTATGTCAGTAGGTAAATAGTTGTCAATCTTAAAACTAATATAAACCACGTAGTGTCGTCGTATTCCAAGCTCTCGAGCGGTCTACACTGGGCAGTCAAGTTCTGCATCTTGTGCAGTCAGAGACTGTTCCTCAGCCCATCCGAGAGCCCATTCTGCTAGTGTGAGTCCTATATTTTAGTACAGACGACAAGCACGAGATTGGCGGACAGTGGGCTATCAAGCAAGAACTTGCGCATCTAAAGGCGTATTTTCGCCGTTCCCCGAGGACTGCTCGGGGAATCGAAGGGGACGGCTAGAATAGAGGGAGTCTCTCCACGCGGACTCCGCGTACAGAAACAGCGAGAACACGGGGAATGCTTCCAAAATCGATTTTGTTCGAAAAAAAATGTGCAGTTGACGAAATTAGTCTGGATCCACTTTATTTTTGGTTTTGTTTATTCTGATTGTTTTTAATTAATTTTGCATTGCACCAACACCAGCAAAAATTGATTCCCCTCTGAATCTGAAAGGGAGTCCTTTTTGATAATGGTGATGATAATCGGAGCATTCCCCGTCCGTGAGGACTCGCGAGAATGCGGGGAGTCAGTCCCCTGGACAAACAAAAACGCGGGGACTCCTCAAGTGGAGTCCTCGGGGAACGGCGAGAGTACGCCTTAAAACTCTCTGTGAAAAACTCTGTGAAAATAATTACTAATCAGAGCTCATGAATTTATCTCCGTCACACAGTTACCGGAGGTTCTGCTGGACCGATCGTTATTGGTAGCGTCCCACCGAGTTATTATTAGTTACGCTATACCATTCTCGTTATTATCTCCGTTCTAGAGGCCGCTGTAATGAGTAAATTAGCTCCTCCCTCCTATTATTTTGGTTCCGCGACTGTTACGATCGTTGCTGCTCCGGACCATCAAAAGTAACAATAACTAATCGGTTCAGCAGAAACTACCGTAAAAGTGATGACGTATGACCGCGTTTTATATAAGTTTAGTTCCAGAAAGGGGTGTAACTATGGCGTATGGCGCTGGCCCCTCCTCTTATCATCATGACTCGTAATAACTTATCTGGAACGCTACCATCATCACTAACGATGCTCCCGACCATCATATGTAGATTGTAACGATCGTAACAGCCTGTCGAGCGAACATAATAACAACCAGAGCTAGAAGCTCATATGGCACTTACAAGGCTGGTTCAGAGGATGAAAGTAGGAATTTGCCAATTCGTGGGTTTGTTCTGATCATTTGTAAGCAAAACCCTTTTTGCTTACAAAGGATGTTTCGACTTTTCAACGAAGTTACCCTTCATGCATTAAGAAATCGAGATGACATACTGGTTCCTTCGACTCCATCAGTGCGTTCAGACCTGGCTGCAGGGCGTGCCTGGAATTCGATTCCAGCTGAGGTCTTGGTTCATTCAAAAAAGACTTCAAAAAATTTTTCTTGGAACATGAAAATTATTTGGTTGAAATACGAACCTTAGTCCTGTAAAGAAACTCCCACTCTCTCTCTCGTAACTAAACTTGAATGATTTCCTCCCACCAAATACATTTTTCAACTTAACGTCTAAAGCGAGGTCTAAAGTTGAACTTTTTTCAACTTTCTTAAGTGGCTAAGTTAAGTAAAAATCTACGTTACGTATCACGCAAGAACCTTAAGTGGACTTCAAATTCTTAAGTTAGCCAGTGTGAAAGGCCCATTTAGGCGTCTTAAGTCAGTGTGAAGGGGGCTTTAGCGCGCCCTTTACGGCGATCTGTATTTCTTGTTTATGAAGGCAGTCCACAGCGATGGTGAACAAGACCAAAGGTTTCGATGGGATCCCAAATTTTAATATCTGATCCAGACACTTGCGTCTTGTAGAAATCCTTTCTTCGTCATTCCTCGAAAATTTTTACTATTAAAATTTAGAAACACATTTATGCTAACGGCTAGTCAAGGAATTGATCGAAACTTCCTGACTTACTTCTGCCAAATAATCCGGCCGAGGCCGGATTCCGGTTTAGTACTTGTCCGGCAAAAAACTAAAGCTCAAAACGAATTCAGCACATCTACTTACTCTTGGATCGAACCTGTAATCAACTTCACATAAGACTTTTAAAAAAATTTCAGGTTTTTCCGGATTCCGGGCGAACAATTTGTCCGGCAAGAAAAGAATTTTCAGATACGGGTTCAGCATGCCTCCTTGCCGCGACATCGAACCTCTAATCAACTTCAGATAAAGCTTTTACTTACAACAAATATTCCGTTTTCGGCCGGATTCCGGGTGATCTATATGTCCGGGTAGAAAATTAGTTTTGGCCGGATTCCGGGCAAACTACTTGTCCGGGTAGAAAACAATTGTCATATACGGGTTCAGAATGTATCCTTATCTCTACATCGAACATTTAATCAATTTCAAATAAAACTTTTACTTTCATCAAATTTTCCGGCTTTTGCCGGATTCCGGACGAACTAATTGTCCGGCGAGAAAACAAGCTTGAGATATGGATTCAGCATGTCTTCTTGCCCCTAGATCGACTATCTCATTGGCTTTTTCAAACTTTTTTTCGTCCCTTGAACTGAAACCCCTCCCCCATCCTCAAATATGGGGCTACAGGACTTATCTACGAATTTTTCGGACAACTTTTACGAAGTCATAGGTATCCCTCCACTTACGTTTCGGGATCCCAAAAAGCCAGTATCTAGAAATATGTGGTTTAATGTTTGTTTAGTTCCGTAACGGTTCTAACCTTTGATCCTCTCTTCAACCTATCTACCCCGCATGTTATCCCCGCTTTGATTTGATAGAGATCCTTCCGTACCCTTCTGGCCAATCTGTCACGTTGCCTGAATCACCCCTCGAATCGATAAGACAACTTTCTCCAGCCTCCCCTCTTTCTGACTTCTTGTACATCTCCCCTGATCGCATATAGGAGCAAGTGCCCGTAGGGGACTCTGAGAGAAATATGTCTAGAGGCCATTGTAGAGAAAAGGTATTGTGGTTCTTTGTTGGTGATGGTGTGTTTCTGGGGAGAATAAACAAATCTTTGCCGCCTAAGGCGGGATTAATGAAAAAGGGGCCTGACATTCGCTTTAACACCGATACGGCTGTACGATTTGACCGACAATGACATTTAAAAGACACTCAGAATCGAGAGATCAACTGAATATTTCGCGAAAAAAGAAGACGAGATAAATTTGTTTTTAACGTAGGTTATGAAAACAAAAGACAGAAGAAGAGAAAGAAAACAGAAGGAAACAACAAAGAAGGAAAACAGAAACTGGCGAGACAAACAGCTGGAGTTAACAACATGGAAAACGAGACAAACACACCCAGAAGCCTAGTTGAGGAAAACAAAACCTATAACCAAGAGTATAATGGTTAGATTTTTTTTGGTAACGGGATATTGGGGACTAAAGGACCCGATCGCCTGTTGCCCAAACTTTAAATGCGTCTTCGCTGCGTTTAGCCGCTGCTTTTGTGGTTTTGCGTTAACAAGATCAAGGGGACACTGAGGTTGCAAGACTAGCTCATCAGAACTAGCTATTCCACTTTCACGAGGACGGAACTCATGAAACCTCGCGCTGTGAGAGGGCCGACGCAGCCCAGATGCAACGCGGACTATATAAGACTTGCGCAATTTGAAAGCCCCTTTAGTTCCTTCCATGCGGCGTGCCGGATTCCAGTGCATCGTTCAAATAGTTGTAATACGGTTTATTACGGCGTATACAGATTCCTCTTTTCTTCTGGGCGCGATGTAGTAAGGAGAATAGACCCGGGAACTATTTTCGCTTATGCAGATCCATTCAGATCTATCTTTTTCTGATCTTTAGAAGCTCGAAAACTGAACCAACGTGTCAACACCGAACATTGCATTGATAAGCACCTTTTTACTTCCTATTTGAACAAGTGTGCATATCAGGACGTAAACATCACGTAGGCTATAGCACTATGAAGCTTGTCACACCTATTTGAACAATGCTTAAGCGACACAATTTTCTTTAGTTTTCAGACGTAGGCTACAACAGAGTCGCATGGATGTTCGCAACTAAGAAACAAATGGAAACTGGGCCTTTTTGACAGAATCTCTATATCTTGACAAGAAGGTGGGAAAGACAGTTTACGATTGCTGTATACGTCTATTTTCGGCAGGCCGGAAGACAACGAAAAACTCATGGAGATAACTTCTGAAAACATTGGGGACAATCCACTACTTCCGAACTTCCAGTAGAATATTGTCATCCGGTGCAATCGTCATGTTGCCCAGAAGTTGTTTCGTGTTCAACCGTACTGGGATTACAATGTCTGATCTAATTTCTTTTCATACTAATCCTTGCCCTGAATTTTTTGTTCGAAACTGGTGATGGCCTATTTATTTGAATAGACTTGCTTCAAAACGAGAAAATTGTGAGCAAATTTATTCCGTCTACTTCTTTCTCTGTCTCGTCATTCTTGCAGGACAAAAGCCTTTATTATATATTGTAGGTTCCCTTTATCCAAAGATACAAAAATAAAAACTTCATCGGAATACTTTTTAGATAGTTATGCAGTCTAGCTGATGGGGAACAGTCATAGTCAGTCATAGGAACAATAGAAATAAGCCATAATTAAAAGAAATGTAGCAATAGATCCAGTTTCTTTCCCACTATTTTCAATGTTTTCCCCCTTTTTAATTATTCTCCAACTTGAAAAAATAAAACATTCCTTCAAACTGCAATCTATTCGTAACAGTTGGATTTTGTTCGCTATGAGCGAATAACCGAGGCACTTTCCCCAAAACAATCTCCCACCGGAGACCAAAAGCTCTCAAAGAGAGTGCAAATTACTGTACCTATAAAGCGTCTTTAAGGAACGTGTCATCACTTTTTCTTGAAGAAAAAATACGTCCTGGGACATATCATTCGTATTAGTTTGAAGGGGTTGATAACTTCATCATTTTTTGAGAAAACCTGGTTATTGCAATTTAATCGCTAGCAAAAGTTAATTTGCTCTTCAGTAAGCAAAACTGTGTCTGTTGTTGGTAGGGTGGATGGAGAAGAGCCTGCTTGAAATTCAAAGTTTCCGTGACACAGATTGGGCAGTTAGGAAAGATCATGGTGGATCAGAACAAAACTCATGCAGGACAGCTGCTGCATTCCTTTCGGCTGCTGAAGCCATGCTTCCCCTATGGTTATCCATCAACACGTGGCACCAATAGGCCTGGAACTGCTAAGCCCTTGTGCACATGCATTGCCAATATAACCTACAAAGCTCATCTTGTGCTGGCTCATGATGCTGCTCAGAATGAAAAAATGCACACTTCACAGGCTGAAGCCACCACACCACAAGCCAATAACCACTCCGTAGAACAAATGCAAATAAGCTGGAAACAAATGGAACAAATCAATTGCCCCACACAATCTCATTCAAACTTTCGTTGTTACCAATACAATTTACTGTGCCTGAAGCTTTGAAAAGGGGGAATGCATGCCCATGCCCATTCTCGGGAAGGAACTGAATCCCTTTTCCCTTTGTTTCTACATTCTGCATCTCTCCTGGGAGGTTTAGGCTAATTGCTTTCAAAGAAACTAGAGAGATTAAGATCTGAGAACAGTGGTGCCATTTCAGTAAACCTTAGGAAGGTGGAGGAGCAAAGATCAATTCAGGGCCCTAATCCCAGGTTTATTACACAAGTTCTAAACTACTGTATATAGTAGCCAGGGGCGTCACTATGGGGGGAGGGGGGGGGACTCCCCCACAAAAGCCTTGAGAAAGTACTTTCGTCGGGCGAATCCCAGCGAAAGTTCACTTGTTTGTCGGCGCGGAGCGCCGTCGAACCCTTGGTTCACACTGCTGCTTCGTATGCGACACGATTTTTTGTTTGATGTTCCGACGTGTGACAGAATCGCATGGACCTTCCCACTACCACGCAGACGCAAACGGAAAACGAAGTTTTTCGTTGAGATTATTCTGCAAAAGGACAAAGAAACCCTTGGGGAAACAACCTCTGAAGATGCTGGGAGAGTACTGATTTGAATACCACCCACCGTTAGGAAATTTTCAGTCGAGCCCCATATGTCTTCTTGTTAAAATCAGGTTAATACAAGTTTATTCAGAAGATATTTTGAATTCAGCCATCCTAGGATTACAGTCAGAACAAGGTAGAACAATTTTTAGGCATGACAATTAAATAACCTTTGTTTTTTCTTTTCTTTCCCTAAAAAAATCGTATGCGTCATGCCGGATCAGTTGAAATATTGCAACGCATCCGACACTGCGACAAAACGCAAAGTTCTGTGTTGCTTGTCGCACGATTTGTGTCGTATGTCGTATGACGCAGAATTTGGAACGAAATCGCAGCAGTGTGAACCAGGTCAAACACAGAAGAAATATAATTGTGTATGCTTTTGTCGAGCGTCGGTCGGCACATCGGGTTCTTTTTATACGCAAGAAATAAAATTCTGCAAACATTTGTCGGTCAAAACACGGAAGAAATCGAATTCTGTTTGATTTTGTCGGGCCTCCGTATTCTCGTTGGCAGTAGTCGGCACATCGGGTTCTTTTCATACATAAGAAATGCAGAAGAAATAAAAGTTTGTATGCTTCTGTCCGGTGTTGGTCGATTCATCGGCACATCGGGTTCTTTTCATACAGAAGAAATAAAAGTTTGTATGCTTCTGTCCGGTGTTGGTCGATTCGTCGGCACATCGGGTTATTATTCTACCAAATTCTGCAAACATCAGTCGGGCGCACCCGGGAAGTTCAAGTCTCGTCGGCACAATATAATTGTGTACGCTTTTGTAGGGCGTCGGTCGACTCGTCGGCACATCGGGTTATTTTTATACGAAAAAATAAAATTCTGCAAACATTTGTCGGCCAAAACACAGAAGAAATCGAACTCTGTGTGGTTTTGTCGGGCCTCCGTATTCTCGTCGGCACATTTTTTTCTACATAAGAAATACAGAAGAAAAAATTGTTGTGTGCTTTTTTCCGGTGTTGGTCGACTCGTCGGCACGTCGAGTTGTTATTCTGTCAAATTCTGCAAACATTAGTCGGTCGCACCCGGGAAGTTCACGTCTCGTTGGCACATCGGGTCATTTTTACACGCAAAAAATCAAGTTCTCTACAGTCTAGTCGGGCAAAACAGAAGACAGAAGAAATCATATGCTGCATGGTTTTGTCGGGCTTCGTTATTTTCGTCGGCACATCGGGTTCTTTTTACACGTACACAAATTCTGTAAAACGTTTATCGGGCGCATCCCGAAAGTTTAAAGTTTCGTCGGCTTCTATTTACACGTAAGAAATAAAGTTCTTTACAGTCTTGTCGGGCAAAACACAGAAGAAATAGAATCCTGAATAAATATGTCGGGCGTCGGTATTCTTGTCGGTGTAAGAATCCATATTCTGCAAACATCTATCGGGCGCACCCGGAAAGTTTAAGCCTCGTCGGCAGATCGAGATCTTATTATAAGTGATAAAATCAATTTTTGGGGAATCGAAACACATTAAAGCTAGAATCTGTATGGCAGATAGCCTACAGATTAATTTTTTCTGAAAAAAAAAAAATTACAAAAATTTTGCTTGCTAGTTTAACTGGTTCTGGGTACAGTCGTTGGAAGCTTCGCTTTTTAGCGAAAGCTGCAACGAAAAGCCGAATGTGTGAATTTAAAGGTACGAATTTACATTAAAAGAATAATTTCAACTGATGCATTACAGATAGTTATATACAAAATTTCCCCTGCGGCGCATTTTGTAGTATTCTCTATTTGGAAGACTGGAGTTTCATTTAGTGGTGAAACACAGTAAAAGCTCAAACTTGGTTATTAACCATTATAAGGCTTAAGAGGCCCTCACTTTTATGTGTGGTAAGTACAGATAACTTTTTCTGGAAAAAAGGCTGATTTAAAAAGTTTTGCCTGCTTAGTTTACCTTGTTATAACTTCCGGGTATAGTCGTTGGAAGCTTCGCTTTTTAACCAAAGTCGAAATGAAAAGACGAGTATATGGTGACTAATCTGAACTGATGCATTACAATTCGTTTACATGGGTTATACTCTGTGGTAGCAGGAAATGTACGTGTAAATGTGGGAAATATAATTTGCTGTCAAACATTTTGAATCCGTCAGCACAACCTGGAGATCTTCTCCCTCCCCCCCCCCCCCCCCAAAGGTAAAAGACTAGTAACGCCCCTGATAGTAGCATACTAGCCTAGTTGGAACAAGTTGGATACCAGTTTTCGATTTCACTTTTGCCTTTTAAAACCTATTTAGCAGCCCAAAAAATAGAAAGAAGAAGTAAAATTTTGCCCCTGCCCCTACCCTTAAATGGCACTCCTGACCTGTCTCAACAAAACCCTGACTGAGTGAGAGGGAACAAGAAAGAAAAATTCCGGAAGTTCAAGAAAGGAAAATGTAATGAAAGGTCAAGTCAGACAGATATTAATCAGTAGGCTGTATCGCCTGTATCTGCTGTAAATTGTTTGGTTTTAATTTCAATCTGGAAGCTTAAACCAACAGATTCTCGGGGCTAGAATCTGTTCAGAGATTCTGCCATTCCGAGACTAGGCTCTGAATTGTGAATGAATGCAGAGCTCTACCTCGCTTTCACAAAACAAATTGGTTGGTGTAGACATGTTCCTGTGCAGTTCTTGTGAGGCTGTTAACTCTAGTGTCCTCAGTTGCCAGATGCTGAACAAAACTGACAAAAGATTGTGCAGCAAGAGAAGCAAAAATATGCCTTCTGTGCATTTTCACTATTTTCTTTGCCCCCATAGTGGGCCCCCATGTTTTCGTAAAGAGGGTCAACATATTTTGGACCAGCCAGCATCAAATATCAGTGTTACCAAATGACATTTTTGATATTTCACTGAAGATTTTGAGTCCCCAGTAACCCTCAAGATATCGAATCGGGATAAGAAATCACTGTGTGGTCCTTACAAATCCTAATCTGGTTTTCAGTTTCTAAGGGATGTGGAGAGCAAAATGCGCCCATTTTGCACAGAAATTCACGGAAATACGCAAATCCGGCGCAAAAGCGGCGCAAAGCACAGCTGCTTCTAAAAAGTGCCCAAATGGCGCAAATGTGCACCATCTGGCTACACTGCTAGTGTCTGCTTGTGTCTAGTCTGCTGGATGCAAGACTTCAAAAATCTAACCTAGACATGAATTCAAGATGAATTCCAGGGGCCTCATCATCTAGAATCTCACAACGTGTAGTGCAACAAACATGTAGACGTCCGAGTGCTATTTCACAGGGATGTATTTCAGGTTATCCCAGTAATAGCATGCCTAAAGATCAGAAAGCGTTCTCTCACTCATGACTCATACCAATGTGATTATTCCGATTTAAAACTGTCGAGGTTTGTTCGACTCTCTGTTCCGTTTAAGCTGCCGTCTAGCCCGATACCTTTCGATGAATTCGTAAGGGGTGTTCCGAAGCTTCTCGCTTAGATGGCGCTCATCTGCACTTCTTTACATTCGACAAATACTCTTCGAAACTCACGTTTTGGGAATAGCCTAATCAATAAACAACAGCAAGTGTAGTTTGCATGTTTATCGGATATACTGAAGTTCGCATAAATTCTGCCGGAAATGGTCCGATCCGAGTATAGCTGGATTCTTGGATGGTAGGAGTAAGCGTGTGACGAAGTTTACTGTCCCCCCCCCCCTCCCCCGCCAAATCCTCGAACAGTTGTCGGATCTGGTCTGGAACAAAAAATATATTTCATCGGAGACACGTCCTCTTGTCAAATTTCCACGCACATCCGATCACCCGTTCTAAAGTTATACATACCTCAAGATACCAGATTCCTCTCCCTCCACTCCCCCACGAGGGTCGGATCGGGGAACTGACTATCTCTACCGCGCTTCAGTTATTTATCGACCTTCAGTTATCTATTTCAGGTTGCAAGTTAACCTGGTAGGATCCCTGATATGTGCCAAGTTTCATCGTCCTAGCGCATCTGGAAGTACCTTAACTCTCCCACCAAGTTTCATCCAGATCTCTCCACTCTAAGCGTGTTACTAGATTCCCGGTTCCCCCTTCATCCCCCCCCCCCCACACATTCATGGGATACTGTCCGAACTTGAAAAGGGACATTTAAGACACGAGGACTTTCCACATCAAGGTTCATTAAGATCCGATCACCCGTTCGAAAGTTATTCATTATTCCGGATTCCTTGCCCCCCACCCCCACTCCCATGGTGGTGGGATAGGGGAAGTGACTGTTTACAAGCTGGTTTGGTCAGGTCCCTGATATTCCTGCCAAGTTTTATCTTCTAGCACGTTCAAGTGCCCTAGCACGAGAACAGTGGACCGACAAACCGACAGACCGACCAAACAACCGAAAAGTGATCAGTATATGGCACTTGAGCGAAATTCTCTCTTTGCTCGACTAATTTGGAAAATCTCTATGCCACCCAAGAAAATCGATTTGATTATGGTCTAATGAAGCAAGAAGAGAACCACTAGGGTGTGGAAGAAATTGGGACGAACAAACAGACGGACTGGCCATCCCCCTCTTTCAGTGACAGATTAGCAAATAGGTTCCGTCATGGTGAGATGTGTTTACATGCAGAAAAGGTCTATCAATGCAGCATGGGGGAGAGTAAGCTCAAAAGAACTGATAAACAACAATATTAGGGACATTGTGCCCAAAGAATCCCTGTGTCAAGGGAAAGTTTCACTCTGATCTGATCATTGACTCTGTGCTGTAGTGCTCTGAGTGTCGGCGCAATACTCTTGATGACTTAAGCATTGTCCAAATAGGTGTTGTAAGATGTATTACGGCGTATTATCCTTATTACAGATTCCTCTTTTCCTCGGTGCGCGCTGTAATAACGCGAATAAGGAAAATGGAGCTCGGCTCTATTCTCCCTAATGCAGAGCCAATCAGATTGCTTGGTTGGTTCTGCCAGCGGGCCGAGGAGAGGAGCAGCGCCGTCAGTGTTGCCACGAGAATCACTAAAGTTCTACTTTGTTGGAAGCTAAAGAAACAACTTTTCTTCAAAAGAACACGTTTTGTTCTGTTACGACTGCTTACTGCCAGTTCGATGACCAATGCTGTCCATCCATAAATTTAATAGCTTTTTACAATATATTGGGCGTCAAATTGTACTGGTGTCCTTCAAGTAGTACTAGAATACTTTTTCTGATCTTTAGAAACTCGAAAAACTGTACCAGCGTGGCAACACCGAACGCTGCATTCATAAGAACCTCTCGGGTTTCCTATTTGAGCGGGCTCGTGTGTTAAGACGTAAACATCGCGTATAGCGCTATTCAGCTTATTACATCTATTTGGACAATGCTTTACTCCATCTCCTCGGCGAGGACCACATGCAGGGGAAACGGTATAAAGGCTAGTATTTTCCACATAACACAGATACGTCAGTTAACGAACCTGCAATAGATAACTGAAGGTCGATAAATAACTGAAGATCGGTAGAAGCTTCGGTTATTTATTAGAAGCTTCAGTTATTTACTAGAAGCTCGGTAGATGCTTCAGTTATTTATTGCAGGTTCGTTATGTATGAGTTGTTTTAATATATGTTTCCCAGTCAGCTTGGGCTCAAGGAGTACTTACTATTTTTCAGCCCAAGATAGCGATTAGCGCCAATCATATCTGATTGGGCTAAACGCTATAATCATTTTTCGTTTTTCTAATTACACCCCGAAGAAGACAAATGCCAAGAAGGACCGAAATATCACTGGCACAATTCTCAGCTGATTTAGCCATGGAACTGACTTACCCTTAAGCACCATCAAATATAGGGAATACGAGACCCATCAAATGTCAACTTACCTGAGCACGGTGTCCTCTCAGGTTGAAATTTGTCCTCTGAGGCAGAGCTGATTCCCTTGGCTCTTTCCCTTTGACGCCGTACATGCAACGAGAAGCCGTGAAAGTGACTCCGACAAGTCCTCGACTGTTTCCAGTGGCTAGCCAACCTTCTTGGTAGTACGTAGAGCGATTTAGCCGCCATCCGGAAGACTAAAGAACAGAAGTTATTAGCGGCTTTGTGGACGGCCGTTTACACTAGCCAGTCTGGCAGTTACGATGGTTAATTAGTTTAAGGGGGGGGGGGGGGGGGTAGCAACAGGGGAGAAAAGAAAATTTGTTGCTAAAAGACCGACAAAGAATGGTCATTCTTCTGTCCCGTATGTGGTACGTTGAATGAGGATGTGTTTCATTTTCCGTGTGAGTTTCATGGGATGGAAGAATTTTGGGTCGAAATTTTATGAATGAGGAATGGTTTATGGATGAGATGGGTAGTACAGATACGGGGAAAATTCAAAAGTCTGGGCCATTCCTCCGAGTGCAATGCCCCATAGAGGCCATTTCTTGTTAGTGTGCGTTCAAGCCGCGATCATCATTTTACAAGTAATTGCTTCTTCTTCTTCTTCTCCTGCACGTGGCCGTTGGTTTTCCACCCATGCTGACCTTTTCCTCCTTGATTGACCATTTCCTTATTGGTTTGTACTCACTAGTGTCTGGTGTTTCCTCTATAAGTAGTATTTTCATCTCACCACCTCCCCGTGAGTCCTCGGTAGAATCTGCCTCCCGACCAGGATTTGGTGAATCTTCACCGGAGAGGTTAAAACCAGACACTGGCGAATCCAAAAACGGGTCATACCGCTAGGGTGTATGGTCACCAATCGACCCAAAAACGACTTTTAGGAAAAGAACGCAGGTGATTTCGCCAGAAATTTAACAAGGACCACCTAGCAATAAATGGCACTTGTGCTCCTGTAATGAACTTATTTTCCTTTTTTTGTGTATTAATTTGTTATTTAGTATAGTGAAGCAACGCAAATTAGCTGTCAGCTACGATGTTGTTTAAATAAACCCCTCTCTCTCTCTCTCTCTCTCTCTCTCTCTCTCTCTCTCTCTCTCTCTCTCTCTCTCTCTCTCTCTCTCTCTCTCTCTCTCTCTCTCTCTCTCTCTCTCTCTCTCTCTCTCTCTCTCTCTCTCTCTCTCTCTCTCTCTCTCTCTAAAAAGCTACACTATAATCACGTCAGGGAAAATTCGAGATTGAATTCACGGACCGAATCTTGGTCGAAATCGAACAAGAACTTACCCCGCGTCAGTTATCGGCTGAAACCCGGGTCGTGGCGATTCCAGCTCTACCGACTATCGCACCTCCTGGTCTCACTTGCAAATAAGCTTACTTCATAACAAGGCAAGAGCTAACACAATAAGAAAGAGCGAGCCACCTAATGGACTCGTGGTCAGAAATTTTTTTTGACTCAACTATTTTCGTCTTGTAAGATATGTGGGTTATAAATAAATTATTACTATTAATTTGTTGAGAAGCGGGTGTCCTGTACCTATTTGTTTGTCCTTCCCAGTAAACGTTCAAAATTTGCATAAAACGTCGGAGGAGTGCCTGGCACTGACAATCGAGATGAAACTTGAAGCAAAATCCGACGTCAAACCAATTGTTCTCTGTCCTCGAACTGTTCACGTGCGAGACGAATACCTCTCACAGGCCCTCGTTCGGCAAGCTATGTCACATTGTTATGGACAGGAATGAGAATTTAATATGAGGTTAAACCAAGAACAAATAAGCTAACAGAACCTTCGTCTTTGGTCCCACCCATGCACCGACTATGGATACAAAACTGAGTAGAGCTAGAGGTACTTGGTGATTGATGTCCGTCTACTTCCCTCTTCTTCGCTGCGCATATCAAAGGAAAAACTGTAGCATTCAGGCGTGCATGAACCGCTCTGCTGCGCGTCACATTTGACGTCACAATGATAGACATACAATGTCGTTTACTCTCGATTTCTCGATCCGGGCCTTTACTGCGGTAGCTGTTTGCAGAGGTAACGAATTATGATGTTCCGGGTAGCTCCTAATCTCCGCTCTTTTGCATCGGGCGGGGCTTCGGGAATCTATTCGACTCCGCACGGTCGTATTGCAGAGATCGTGAGACGGAGGTTCTTTGCTTAAGTTATTGGTTATACTGACCTTACCCTACTCTGTACTGCTGATTGTATTTCGAATCGGGAGAAGCCCACTGGAGCTCAAACACGGCAAGAACAAACAAGCAGAAGAACCTCCGTCCCCCTATTGAATTGAATTGAATTTTATTTGTAACCCGTCTAGGTAAAGACGGAGTATGGTAAAAAATAAAAAAGAGAGAAATATATCTATCTCTGTAATACGACCACGCGGAGTCGAATATATTCCCGATGCAAACGGAGCTACGGGGAACATCACAATTCGTTACCTCTACAAACAGCTATATCGTAGTAGAGCCCCGGAGAAGAAATTTCGGACGTGACAGCCAATCGGTTGTCTACAGTATGACGTCAAAAGTGACGAGCTGCAGAGCCCGTAATGCCCGTAATGTAGTTGCCACGGTAACTGAATCTGTAATCAATCGTTTTTGCAGGAACCGTGGTATCTGATACACGGTTGCTCTGCAAAAACTACTATTGCTCAAATTGCACTTTTCGAAGTCATTCCAAAAGAAAAACTGATATCCAGTTACATCACTAAGTGGTAAACTTCTTTCTCACCAATTTGATAAAATTTGATGAAAGTCAGATCACTTTTCAGATACCACGATCAGTTACCACAGTCGGACCGTAGCATCTGAATATCAGATACCACGATAACTGGCCAGATACCACTATAACTGCAAAAACGCCTTTTAACCGTGGTATCAGATACCACGATAACTGCAAAAACGCCTTTTAACCGTGGTATCAGATACCACGATAACTGCAAAACGACTTTAGACCGTGGTATCAGGTACCGGTATCTGCAAAAAACGCAACTAGTATTTTCCTCTGATATGCGCAGCAGCGAAGAGGGAAGTAGACGGAGGTCAACTCAAAGCTCAGCAAGTAGCTATAGCTCTTCTTTCTTCTCTTCTCTGTTATGATGTTCGTTCCAGAGAGGATAGCAAACCTCTTCGGTTCAGCTACCACAATAAAGAGCTGGCTCCTCCTCTTATCGGTTACACAACACAAAATGAACCATAGTGACCGAAGTTATGAAGAAAAGAAGATGGACACATTTTCGTCATGTCAGGGTCATGCTCTACGCATGCATGACGACAGACTGTCCTCAAGAGTGTCCGTACTTGGAGCCATTGAGATTATGAAAAACCGTTCAGGGATCAACAGAGACACAGGCGAATACTCACTACCAGAAACATGGAAGGGCATCATCAGCGAAAGGAAATTCAGACCTCAAGCTCTTGTCTACAACAAAACGAAAGTCAACCCAAATACAGAAAAATCTCACCCGATAAACGATCCAATCGAGCAGCAAAAACAGTAGCCGTGTCCGAAATGAAATCACAGCAACCTTTTTAACTCCAAGCAACTCTCACAAAGGAATTCACGAAGTTAAATATTTAAGATAGAATCTTTAGTTTGTTTTCCCCAGAGCAAAATAACACTAGAGAGCAGCGCCAAGACCTATGCTCTCCATGCTTTGCAAACGGACCATACTCGTAGCGCCGCCCACTGCGCTTGCTGCATTTAAAGCGACACGAACTTGCGGGTTCAGAAATTTCTTGTAAAGCAAAGGGGCGGTCTGAACACACCAAGGAAAACAATGAAAGCTGTATCATTTTTTTGCAATGTTCAGAATATGAAGTTATCGGAGCCAGCGCTGGTGAACGACTGAATGAGTTTCAGTAGGGATGTTCTCTATCGCTAGTGGTGACAGTATCGCTGCATTCAAGTGTGTGTCAGTTTTGTCAAGTCTTGACGCTACTCCCTAGTGTTATTTTACTCTGGTTTTCCCCCAAGTTCGTATTTCCAACTTGAGGGTTTTGAGCCTGAAGAGTGAAGAGGACCCTTGCCAAGAAGGGCCGAAATATAGCTCTAATAAAATTCAGCTGACGTATACCTTTTGCACTATCAAATATACCTCAAGCCTGAAGGTAGACGAAGACGCGGCCGACCAGGGCACGCTCTGCGGAGGCAGTATGATCGGGATCTGAACGAGGCCAGTAATACCCTCACTCCACAACGGGAAGACATCACTGCAGCCGCACATATTCGTGGTGAATGAAGAGGCTTTGTTGACGTCCTATGCGCCACTGATCGCTCAGGAGAATTCAAGGTCCAAGGTAAAGTATCCTCTTATCATCATTACTCGTAACAATATATGTGGAACGCTTTCTCAGTGTGAGTTCCTTCATTTATATATCCTATATGTGAATGTGCGACTGTCCCAAAGCTATTGAGCATATTACGTAAAAAAGTCCAGCATTTTTCAGAAATTAAAGTTATGCTTAATAATATAAGCACAGCGAATTAAATTAGCAAGAAAAAGGCGAGAAATGAAATTGAGAAATGGAATAAGACAACTATAGCAAGATTTTTGTTGGTGCAAGATCCTGTGAGCGGGCTGAGACGTGTCGTCTTTGATCGTTGGGAGAAGTATAAGACCACAATCGATTGTGATTGGCTACTTTTGTTTAGTTCTCCATGTCAATGTGTTCTTCTGGAAGCTTTTCTAGTCTTCTATGCCTTTCACCTTCCAAGGCTTCTTAGAGCAATAATGCAGACGAAGCCATTTAGCCTCGCGTGACACAGACTCCCTTGGCGCAGCAATCGAAAAACAATTCCGCTGATTTTGGCCACTCTGCAAGAAATTACAGGCCAATAAAATCCGGCCCAACAAGAATCACTAGAAATCCTTTCTGACCAGTGGAAAGTGACACTGGGAACATTACAAAGTAGCTCTTTGCTTTCTCGTTCTATGTGAAGGAAAAGGGACAGTTTGGAGAGTTAAGTCCGGTCTTCACCTCCCGGAACTTCCGGAATCTGGGCTTTCAGATTATTCTTTGACGTCTTCTGTAAATTGCATCTGGAATATGAACGGGTCCAAAAGTATATCAAAATAATCCGGAAAAAAGGGGCTTCTGAACTTCCAGATTTCCGGATTTTTTAAGTATCGCAGAAGAAATTAAAAAAAAATCTCGGAACATCTGGGAACCCAGATTCCGGAAGGTGAAGACTCACCTTGAGTCTCAGAGAGTCTCTAGAGATTTAAGGCCGATTCTGGCGATCTCTTGGATTCGCTTTCGAAAAGCAAAGCGAGAATCCGCCGAGCGCAAGAACAAACGGAAAGTCGTCGCATCTTTACAACATCTCGCTGACCTGCCGAAATCCCTTTCCACTTGCAAAGTGGATTCGCTTTCCAAGTGCGGCCGGAAACTATAGCGGAGCGCGAAAACAGCTCTGGAAAGCCAAGCGAGTTTTAGCCGAAGTCGCAAAAACAACCGGCGCATAAGCTAGCGGAGCTTTCCACACCACCAGAATCGCTCCTCGAGTTTCAAGCTAAAAATCCGCAATAACATTAGCTGAAGAATTGCAGAAATACAGAACAAGTAAATGGCTAGAAGCTCTGTCAATTATTTCGAAAATTATTGAAGGGAGAGGTATTATGAAAAGAACGGCTGTGAAGAAACATGTTCGGTTTAATTGTTTAGTGGGACAGAATAGCTGTTAGCTATAGTTTGATTGAACAAATTTTCTCCTTGTTTGGTTGTTGTGCAAACAGAAAATCTCAGGCTTCTAGACTCGTTAAACGTTTTCTGCTACCAGTAAAAAAAAAAGCAACCTTTCGCTTGTAAACCACTGAACGTTCGCGCAGCGCACTGATACTCTGCCTCGACCGGGAGTGCGATGCATGGGTGGGGGAAAACATCCGACGCTTTCCATTCTTTTAACCTTCTCTAGGTACCAATTTGAAGTTGGGTGGGTTTTTGGCTTGTCTTACAGGGAGATGTCACTAATCATCGGCCAAAGCCAAACCGTACGCACCACCGAGACTCGATCCAGCGAACATTCACTTTTGACTCCAGCGTGCTAACCATTCGGACTGCCATTAGCTCCTCGTCAAAATACTCAAACGGGTAGTTGTTAGAGGCAGAACGACATATAGCGGGTGTCTTGCCAACCAAAAGGAAGGGGACAAGACGTAATAAATTTATAGCTTCTAAGGAAACCCGTCAGTCCGCCAACACATCAATTCGCCTACGAAAACTCGTCACTACGCCCACTTTTCCGACACTTTGCCGTGTAAGGCTCTTTACTAAGCACACAGGCTCCCGATAGTTATCCATCGTATCTCACTGCGGCACGCTCGAAGCGAGTTTTAAACTTACATTTTTTTTCGCCCAATCTTGAGTTGTAGGAACGCCCAACTCAGTAATGAACCAAGTCAGGCGAGCTGCTAACTTCTAATCATGGTCCATTGACACATAGAATGATATCACGTTGAACTGACGAGGCCTTTTTCAAAGTTTAACCGAAAAGGTCTGAGACAGGACAGTCTATTACCCATCACTTATTCACTTAAACCCGATGAAAAATTTGTAGCCTGCGTAGTTGTATGGTACATACGAAAAATTTGCATGTAACACTATGTAGTAGCAAAGACCACTATCATTTAATGTGCCTCAGACTAGTCCAGTCTTATATAGTAGTATCCAGTAGCATCCTGTCTTGCCATAGTAGAATCCAGTCTTGCTAATAATAGCATGCAGCAGTAAGCAGTAACACGGTAGCCTTGAAGTGGAAGTATGTAGTAGGATCAGTTAGTACTGCATGCTACTTTTTCGTACAACTTCGTACTACTATTTTGAGATAAATTTTTCATCGGGAATAGGCTTGAAAACCCGATGAAAATTCGTTACTTCGTTGCTCCGCAATTCACGAATAATCAATTTTCGAATAGTGGACTTTCCGTGTCGGATTTGTGGTACGTCTATGCGTTTGTACCTGTGTTTTATGCTTGACGAAAAAGATTTACGAACAAATTGTGTTTAGGAACTAACCATTCTTCACCAAGATCCACTGGCCGCGGAAACGCCGCGTCTGTGGCATTCAAAATTTCCGCCTCATAGTAGAAGTTGCGTTGTGGGGACGGCCGTAGATTGCTGAACGTCACTACTAGAGCAGACAGTGAAAAATCAAAAAACCACTTAGTAGAATCCAAATAATTCAGTGTATTCAGTTAAATGATACAAAGATAAGTTGGCTTTTCAGTTAAACTTTAAGCCAAGTTGCATCTCCCTCTCCACCCCCTTCAGCTAAAAGAGATGTCCTACTGACTCTCAGTAAGGAAAGAACGGAGCTGAATATGCATTACCTCTGGGATGTCATCAGGGACCTTCCCCATCCATGACAAAGCCTGGATCGTCGAATCACTTTGTATCGGTGTTCCCAGCTCAAAAAATGCATGCATTCTCAAGCCCTGAGGTCTTCACTCAAACTGAAAAAGAGAAACCCTTGAAAGTTGATATCTGGGATGGAGAAAAAAGATCAGAGCAAACGGAGGGATCTTTGACGGTCGGCCGTCGGTTTTTGTCGCATCCTTGTTAAGATTGAGTCTCCATATGTTACGATCGACTCTCCGCAACGCTCGAGGCGATCCGATAAATAGCAGCACAGATAGAGGGGAGAGAAGCCAACATGGAATGATTTAGCAGTACCCTGTGTGATTAGGCTAGTGCTTAAATAAAGAGTGTGTTACGAAACCTCTAACAATCCTGCATTAAATTTCATACAATTCCAAGGATTAGCTAAAAAAATAGGGTATTCATAATTGCTAGAAACTTCTTTCATTTTGTAGCTACAGCCTGAACAGGATCCTTATCAACAAGAGACGAAATATCACTGAAATGAGTCAGCTGTCTTTTACGTATAGACAGTAAACATGATTCATTAAACATAACCACTAAGGACACGTTCCACCCTTCTAACAATAGTAACTATTAGTTACTATTTTCGTTCCAGCCTCGCGAAAAGTTACTACGCTGACCGTTCCAGCCTTCTCGAAATAGTAATTAATAGTAACTATTTGCTTACCACGCTCGGGAGCGTAGTAAGCCTGGTAATTATGCGAATCACTTTTGACCTGATTGGTTGGATCAGCCGTGGTACGATGTTTTGCGCAAAATAGAAAAATGTGTGTCGACGCCAAGAAGTCGGAATCCGGGACGCCATGCGTAGTAACTACGGTAAGTAGGGGGAAACACGCTCAAAGTTATGCGACTGTACGGTGTTACCGATCCATTTGTGGCTGTGGACCAACGCCGTGCCGACTTTGTCTCTCTTCTAGACCGGAGCCACCCATATTATAGTGCGTTTATTCAGTTATTTAGTCTAGTCCGATCTTTTTCTTTCTTCTTCTTTTATTGTTTTTCAAATACTCCACAAGGGTAGGTCTTGTGCCAGTTTACAGATGGGTTAATAAAATTATTGACTGATTCGCAGTAAGCTTGGGCTGTAGAAATACCAGTGAACCCTTCAGATTCTTCTAGTCAATTCTTCGGCTGTATTATACCAGCGTTTGTCTCAAAATGTCCTCAAGAAATTGTCTGCATTAGTTTTTTGCTGTTTTTGCAATAATGCCAACTCTTACGCCTTTCTTATGCCACCCGTTGTCTCAACAGCCATCGAGTACTACTCCCTACCAAATTGGCTCTTATGTACTTCTTTAGATCCACATTGAGCAGAATGTAAAGCAGAATGAAAATATGTTAAGAAAACCTGAACAAAAACAAGTTTTAACGTGTTAGAGTGTTTTTAATGGTCGTCCCTCTTCTCCAGCTCATCACTCTTAATACGGGTTTCAAACACAGGGTAAAGGCCAGGCTGCACCTTCCAGATTCCCAGATCTTCCGCATAGTCAAGCCAACTTTTCCAGATTTTCATGATAATGTCGACAGCTAATTTTGCCATTCTTCAGCCTTTCCTAGATGTCCCCTTCGCATTTCAAATATCTCTTGCATCCCAACCACAACTGTCAATCACTTTCCCTTTCCCTCCTACATTTGTATATTTACTACGTCTCTCAAAAGAGTTGCCTCTATGGCACCTTCCAGTCATTCGGAATCTGGGGTGTCGAACACCCAGGACTTCCAGACACTTCTTGGGCTGGCTTCACCTTTGAGATCTGTCTCGACGAAAATCGGGAAGAAAAATCTGGAAGGTGAAGCCTGGCACCTAAAAAAAAAAATGGCGGTCTAATAGGGCCGCTCGCCCCTGCGACACTACACAGAATATATTTTTCAAGGCCACCCCATGACGGTGGATTTTGGAACAAGACCAAAGATTTCGACGGGATCCCAAAAATGTAATGTTTATCAGACTTCCTGATCCAGACAATCAAATCTTGTACATTTTCAAGTCTTCGCTAGACCTCTTTAACATTTTTGATTATTACAGGTTTGTTTCCTTCCCCTAAGTTGAACCAGAGGATTGACAGCCTGACGAGGACCCTTGCCAAAAAGGGCCGAAATATCGCTGATGAAGAATCTTAGCTGACGTACCCGTTGTAAACATTGTTTGAATAAACATTTTTGCTATTTATCCACAATCAACCGCTTGAATATGTAGCCTACAATACAAAATGTTACCGTTACCATTGAGCCAGCGCACGACAGGATTACCTTTCGCTGGAAAGTGCGATTTAAGGTAATTTTAAGGTAGGTTTTGAAGTTTTTTGCTTACGGGCAAACAACTAATCAAATGAGGAAACTAAGTTCAGATACGGATTCAGCAAGCATGTTTACTCCAGTATCTCATATCTAATCGACCTCAAAAAGGGATTTTAGAATTGTGTTGCTGTTTTTCTACCATATTCGTCGTGTTTTAGCAGCATTCCCGGCGAACTGCATGCAGAGCAAAACATCTGGTGCCGCTGAGAGCCGAACCTTGCAAATTTTGACAGCTTATCGTTCAAGGAAATAAAGTTCAAAACTCGATAATTCCCCCAGGAATACCCCTCAAGACCCAGTTCCTAACCCCTGATTTTTTTCCCCGTGAGTAACCCCACGCGTACACCTGGTATTGGTTCACCGAGCACCTAGGACTGGCTCACACACACCTAGCACCTGGGATTGGCTCACCCAAGTGTCTAACCCCTCGATTACTCCTTTAACGGGTACACCCAATTCCTAACGCCTCGCGTGCACTTGGGAATTGTTCACGGGTACCTGGGACCGGCTCACCCCACCCCCTCCCCAAACAACTTTAGTACACCCACTGAGTAACCCCTCACTTATCCAGTACATCTTTTTTCCAGTGAGCAACCCCTCCCTTACCAATTACACCTTTTTCAGTGAGCAATCCCTCACTTACCCAGTTAGCCCTTCTTTCAGTGAGTAGCCCCTCGCGTACCCTCTAGCAGTTCCCTCTTTGGTACACCATGAATCAACCCCCTCGCTTGAACATTATATATCAACCCCTTCGACCTTCGATTGCACAAGATCTCTCCGACGTCACACTGAATAAACAAATGAAAGTCAGCACCCAAGCGAAGAGCTATAAAAGTTTGAGAATAAAGGGTAGGGACTGCTATAGCCGAAAACTGTTCGACAAATTTTGTGTCCTGTTTTCGCCGGATTCCGGGTGAACTACTTGTCCGGCAAGAAAATAACTTTCATAATCGGATTCACCATGTCTCCTTACCCCTGAATCAACTATCTCAATAGCTTTAAAAAAAAAAAATTGTCCCTTAATTTGAAACCCCTCTCCCACCCCTAAAAATAGAGCTACAGAGCCCATCTTCGAACTTGACCTGTACTTTTGACCCAAAAAGTCATCGTGCCAAATCTGAACAAAATATCTCAAGCCCTTCAAGAGTTATCGTGCTAACAGACGGACGGACAAATTTTGCGATGTCATAGGTATCCCTCCACTTCCGTTTTGGGATCCCAAAAGAATGATTTAAACTGACACGGATACATTTTACCGGATTTCAAGACTCTTTACCTGACCCGACACAATACTAGGAAGAAAATAGCTACCCTTGATAAGGCACGACTTGGCCGACCCGCTACAGATTCAACCGAAGGTACCTGTCATCGTTGGTGACATACTTTGTGATAATTCTATTTGTTTGTAATTACCTAATTTTTGTGTTTTAATGTCGATCCGAAGCTGGCCATTTGTAAACAGTTATTCAGAAATGAACGAAGCGACCCCCGCTCTTGAAAAACGAATGTCGGTCTACCACTCCCCCCAACATAATTAAGTTTATTTCCTACTGCTGTGCACTCCACGGGATTTGTATCTTTATGGTCCCTAAATACATTCAACCCCACTTACATTCCTATCCCCAATCTCATTCCCTCTGTGACCCTAAGAAACGATTTATGGATCCAGAATTCTGACAACTTAAACGAATCCGCTGTAGAAGTCGAATGATACCAGCATATTCGGAGCGAATAACACCGTGATACTAGACACATTTATGAGACTTTAGGATGAAAGCACTAGTTATTGTTTCTTCCTCGACATTTCAAAAATCATTTGATTGTTGGGCTGCATTTGTCAACTTGTTGCAAAACAAACCGTTGCCCGAGGGTCTGGCAACTCTGTATAACACTCGCACACCCTCGAGTATGGCACTTGCGTCAGCTACGATGTTTGTCAGCGATAGCTTATAGCCTGACGAGGACCCTTGCCAAGAAGGGTCGAAATATCGCGGACAAAAGCATCGTAGCTAACTTTCAGTTTTTGACCATTGTTTAAAATATGTTTCCCAGTCTTCTTGGCTAAAGGAGTATTTGTATAGCACCTGTACGGAGCTTCTATAGCAGTGGATGGCACTTCAAACTGTAAACCGTATACAAAACAAGAGCTGTAAGCTCATATGGCACTTGCATGGGTCAAGATGATTTGATTGATCAAAAGTAAGTTTCGAATTTGCGGTTGAGATGCGCACTCTAAGGGAGCTGGAACTTCATTTGTAAGCAAAACCCTAGAGGCAAAACTGCTAATGGGCTGATGGGCATCACGAAAATGAATATATTGCTTAAAAGTATTTTTTTTACTTTGCGGTCAAGATTGGTACTTTAAGGAACAATCGGATTTAGGAAGTAGCAATTTCTAAGCAAATGTTGTTGAGTCTCCAATATTCCAGCGAAGTTTCATCGACCTAGCACATCTGGAAGTACCTTAACGCGCGATCACCGGAATCCCAGACCCCCCCCCCCCTCCTCCAACTCCACCCACAATACCCGGAGCCAATCCGGTTCTGTAAATGATTAATCCAGAGCATCTGTTCGTCATTCCCACGAAGTTCGATCCAGATAACACCAGTCTAAGCGGGTCAAGTATTTTCCGCCCTCCCCCCAATAATTGCCGAATTCGGTCCGGAAATGAAAAAGGTCACCAGAGAAAAATGTCCTCTGTTTAATTATTAAATTTCACTCGAATCCGATCACCGTTCCAAAGTTACGCATTACTCAATATTCCGGATTCCCCTCCCTCAACTCCCCCCCCCCAAGATTATCATATCGATAAATATTCTTTGAGCGTTGTAAACATTGTTTGAATAAATATCATATCGAGGATTTTTTTTTATTCCAAGTCAGTTTGACCGGGTCCCTGATATGCCCTCGAAGTTTCGTCATGAAAATCCCCCAAAAAACGGAATTCCGAGAAACCCCCTCCTCCCCCCCCCTTCCTTAAGTGTCCGGATCCAGTCAAATTATGTAAAAGATTTACATGGACCAGATGTTTGTTCTTCCCAGCAAGTTTCACTCCGATACCATCATTCTAACCGTTTCTCGAGATTTCCGGTCCATCCCCCCCCCCCCAGCTCCCCCGCGGTGCCCGTAACCAATCCGATTAAGCAAATGACTTACCTAGAGCATCTGTTTGTTCTTCCCACAAAGTTCCATCCCGATCCCTCCATTCTAAACGGGTCACGTATTCCCCCCCCCCAATAGTTGCCGGATCCGGTCCGGATATGAAAAAAATCATCGGAGAAATGCCCTCTGTTCAATTCTTAAATTTCACTCCGGGGAATTCCGGGACCCCCCCCCCCCCCCCCCATAAGTGTCCGGATCCAGTACAATGGTCGAAAGGACTTATCTAGAGCAGATGCTTGTTCTTCCCAGCAAGTTTCACTCCGATCCCTCCATTCTAACCGTTTCTTGAAATTTCCGGTCTCCCCCCCCCAACTCCCCCCTGGCTACCGAATCCGGTCAAGACTTTAAACGGGACATTAGAGATATATATTGTATTCAGTTATGAAGTTTCATTACAATCCGATCACCCTTTCGAAAGTTACACACTTCTCAATTTCCCGGATTCCCCTGCCCTCCACTCCCCCCAAAATGGTCGGATCTGAAAATTTATTATTTCTAAGTTTGTTTGGTCGGGTCTCTGAAATGCCTGCCAAGTTTCATGGTCCTAGCACAACTGGATGTACCCTAACTCGAAAAAGTGTGACAAAATGCCCTTAATTTTCAAGTTTCCAGCGCCCCAACTCCCCCGCATATTGTCGGATCGGGAAACTTATTATTTCCAGGTTACTTTGGTCAGGTCCTGATATTCCTGCCAAGTTTCATTGTCCTAGCTCATCTGGAAGTACCCTAACTCGAAAAAGTGTGACAAAATGCCCTAAATTTTCAAGTTTCGAGCACCCCCACTCCCCCGCATATGGTCGGATCGGGAAACTGATTATTTCCAGGTTCGTTTGGTCGGGTCCCTGATATTCCTTCCAAGTTTCATTGTCCTAGCTCATCTAAAAGTACCCTAACTCGAAAAAGTGTGACAAAATGCCCTAAATTTTCAAGTTTCCAGCGCCCCGCACTCCCCCGCATATTGTCGGATCGGGAAACTGATTATTTCCAGGTTAGTTTGATCGGGTCCCTGATATGCCTGCCAAGTTTCATTGTCCTAGCACATCTGGAAGTACCCTAACTCGGATATGTGGGACAAAAAACTCGGACCGACCGACAGACGGAATTGTGATCGGTACATGGCACTTGAGCCAGAGGCTGCAAGTGCAATAAATATGCCACACTGTTCGGTCACTGCATGCCACTTGTATGGCGCATGTATGGGACTATACGGCCGCTGTACTGTACTTTATGGCACTTCGGTACTATGGCACTCGTACACACCGAAGGTCAGTTGCCAACCGCTCGTCGTTTCAAAACCCGTGACAGGTAAAAACCGTAACATGCAGAAACACCGATTGGTCAAAAGCGCGACTCTCTAATGCCATGCAGATGCTGGAGTAGCATTTAAAGACGGTATCATAGTACGCAAGCTCTGCTTTAAACCAACTTTATTCTCTATTTTCTAACACCTGTAGCTTTTCCTTCCACTAAAAATCACAGTATTACGACGAAACCGCAAGTATATTCTGGGCGAAATTCAGAAAAAAAGGTTTTGCGCATCAATAACATGACACGCGAATACTCGTCGGGAGCATAATGCACATGGAAACTAGTGAATCGCGGCAAGTGCAAAGATTAGTGAGGTGTCGTTAGCGGGTTCACAATTTAACATATGAAACTTGTGTACGGAAGTAAGTTGCACTGGCAACACGACGGGTCCTTTAAGTGGTACGGTAGTCTAAACTCGCTATGGCAGATTCAGAATATGTTTTGGTTGGTGGATACAGGGGCGGATCGAGGGGGGGGGGGGGGGGCGGGGGATGAAGAACCCCCCCCCCCCCATGCTCCAGAGAATCTACTCTCAGTCGCTTGTTTTGAGCTTGTCTGTATGACAGTCGTGTTTTGAGCTTTTCAGAATGACACAGGCAGACCAGGCAGTTACCAAACGTGAATTTCACCCACAAATCACATTTTTTATTCGTATGGCTACGAAGAAATTTCTAGTCGTATGTTTGCAGATTCACAGCTGTGTGTTCTTAGTTTTTACTGGAGTGTTCCTTGGAACAATCCACTATTGCGAGCGCTGTAGCAGCTTTCAGCTTTCGGTTTTCACCATATTTTGTGGAGCTCATAACTCGTGAACGAGTGCAAGTATCAAGTTTAAACTTGGTACACTTGTGGGTATTGGGGTCTAGTAGTGTCTTTTGGGGGTCCCACCTCCACCCACCCGGTTCAGGGGCAAATGGACCCAGATTGCCCAGTGAATAATGTTCATAACTTGACCAGAACTGGACATAGGACGATGAAATTTCTTGGACGTGTGGATCCTAGGGCTGGACAATTCCTTATAAAAGTTGCACCTCCCCCACCCACCCCGTTCATGGGCAACTGGGCCCAGATTGCCCAGGAGTAAAGTTCGTTACCCGTGAGAGCATTGGGGTCTCTTTTTACTTTTTGCGGGTCCCAAACCCCACCCCCACTTGGTTAATGGGCAATTGGACCAAGATTGCCCATTTTTTAATGTTTTTAACTTGACATTAACTGGAGATAAGGCGATGAAATTCCTTTGTGCTTTTGGATCATAGGGGTTGGGGAGAGTTGAACCACCCCCACCCTCCCCGTTCATGGGCAAGTGGGCCCAAATTGCCCATGAAATTTTTTTTTACCCGTGACTGGAATAAAACTCCAAGCTGTTATACTTGAGGGAAAAAAATTGTAAATACGCATTTTGATGGGTCCCGACCCCCCCCCCCCCCCCCCTCCCGTTCATGGGTAGCTGGGCCAGATTACCCATGAGTTTAATTTCGTCAATGACAGGTCTCAATTCCAACTCTTGATATTTGGGGAGATATATCTATGGATGAGGATTTGGAGTTACATCAACAAATAAGACGACGCGACGTACTTTAAGCTTTAATGGACAGTTGGAAACTTGAATGTTTTGTCATATGGTCGATGATATGCCGTTCTTAAAGAATTATGACAAAGGGGGCATTAGGCTGCTACGATTTGGTTTATTGCACTTGTTATTACCTTCCTAATGGAAAAGAGGTTTAAATGGTGGGACTGGCTGGCAGACCATTCAGTGTTCAATCTAATGGTATTCGTACAAGATCTTCAACATTTCTTTGGATTTATACTGGCGGTTTGTTTACATTTAAAGCTTTTAAATTGGGATGATTACAAATTAGGTTATTTCAATCCTTGTTTGGTTATTGGGGATGAGTTATGTCTTGGTTCTAAAGCTGTCTGTATGTAAAATGTGGTAAAACATTTTATTTTTACACTCCACGTCTGAGCGCTTGCGCACTTGTTCAGCATGAGCTTGCCAGAATGACATCAACCGCGAATTTCGTCCGAAAAGACCAGTTTCTTGTCGTACTTTACGAAGGGATTTACGAAGCACTAACACTTAAAAACTTCCAGAAAAATATACCACTCCGTTTGGGAGTTATCGGGGCACAAACAGATGTGATATCGTAGGCAGCCCTTGAAATGTTTCCTAAAATTTACCTGCGCCGTTTTTCATAGTAGCCTACTCGATATCTGGTTGAATGGCTCGTAATTTTAGGTGAGGTCTTAGGCCTCAAGTTTCAGCCGCCTCAAAAGCGGCGGCGCTCAGTTTAAATTTGTCTTGGGTAGCCGACATACGGTAAAAGCTGCTGCTTGGGATCTGAGCCACGTTAAAAGCAAGAATTTGTGTGGGAAGTAGTCGAATATTGCCGAACAAATGCATATTTAAATTTTTTTGCCAGCGGCTCTTTCGTAGTCATACCCTATTTCTATTTCGTTGAAGAATGCATCATTTACGTGCGGTTTTAAGCATGAGATTTGGGGTTTAAGCTACATTAAAAGGTAGAAGTTGTATAGAAGTAGTTGAATTTTGCTCGGATTGCTCCAGCGAAATTTGATGTGAACGGCATCGTCTTATTCCTGTTACTTATTTGTTTATTATTTTATTACTGCAAGTACATTTCCCATAACGTTTTAAAACTTAAAACGTTAATATTTCTTGAGCCTATGGTGCTGGTTTTTTTTTAGCCAGTCGATAATTTTGTAGTCACCACAGCCCCTATGCCCAAGCCCTTCGAACCGTCCCTGGGTGGACAGGTCAAAGTCAAAGTGCTCCCACTGTGCGATCCTTATCTAAGTCTCCGAGGTCATCTTACGCCTTGTACAGACGACCAGGGCCGGGTGCTCGCAAACTGGGATTCTTGCCCCCATGTTCGGCACCATCATCAATTCCATATGGAAAAGTTGATTTTTTTTCAACTTGATGATGAAGTGAAGATAATCCGCTATAGGATATCGCCGAGATCATTACCGAATCCCCGACAAGCTGCACAAAAACACACATTTTAAACCAAGTTTTGTAGCTTTAGCGGTCCTGGGGTTGATCCTGGTTTGGGCCCAGAGGAAAAGGATTTGGTTTCAAGCATGGTAAGTAAGTATTTTGGTGACCTTCAAAGACTGGGTAAATTCCTGAACGCTTCAATGCCCCACAGTAAATTATTTCTGTAGACGTTGAATTTTTTTATTTTATTTAGTGTTTATACTTTTTTTCACGCCATGACCCATGGCCTCTCTTGGGAGTATTAATTCATTATGAAATGTGTTGATTTTGAAACTTGTGAAATTTTATTGACAAATATAAATAAACTCATGTTGCTTAAAAGCATCAGACATGCCTAAGGCATAAGAACTGACGCTTCACTATTTCTCATTTGTTTGTAAAATTATTAATAAAATCCTGTCCTAAGGCTTAAAACAAACAAACAACTAAAACACATCAACATTAGGATTTTAGGACAAGATAATAATATGAAAAGAAAATGAAAAATGAGATATGAAAAGAAAAAGGAAAAAAACGATAATTATGCATTGTTTCCGCAGAATTAAATAACTAAACACATCTAAATAGACAAGTAGAAAAAAGACAGAAAATTACCTGTTAATTCGTCCAACCCTTCTCAATCCTTTCGGGCCATATTTACTCGTACTGTTGTCGTTCCGGTGTTGTGTAATATTTTCTAGCAGCTTTTGCTCGTACCACTTATGTATTGTAGGAGGACTTCCCTCGTCAACTGCTGCTGTTTTTACTGCAACTTTCACCTAGCTCAGATAGTTGAACGACCAAAGCTTACAAAATTGTTTCAACTAAAGTACGTATTGGCACCTGTCATGTTGCATGTGTAATCCCTTAAATCTAGAAATTAAAATAATATAACGAAGAGAAGTTTCAAAAATGTTACTTAGGTAGGTTATAATAGTTATGACTTTTCACTCCGTAGAGTCGAGCGTTCCATACGACAAGCTACGCTTCATTTGAGGCGGCAAAGTCATTCTTCATACGTGACCAAAGTCAAGAATTTAAATCGGTGTCAAATAAAGCGCAGCCTCGTCGCATGGAACGCTCACCTCTAAGCGGAGAAAGGCCATAATATAACCAAAATCAGATTTTAGAAATTTTTCTTCTTCATATTATTTTAATTTCTAGATTCAAGGGACTACGTGGCCTATGCAACTTGTGTGGTGCCAATACGTACTTTAAGCAATATCAAATAGACGGAACCAGTGAAAGCTGCTAACCACAAGAATAAATACGACTCACGCTATATCGTCTCACTCATAGCATGTGCACTGTAAAACCGAAGATAAATTCGTGCACTGACATAACCTGCTGAACCACAGCTATTGCGATAATTACCAGCTGTAAATTCCAGTTCTAATTTCAAGATCTCTTAAAGTAGCTTCTGTAACCAATCACTTGAGTAAGTCATCCATTGCATGTTACAATCACTAGAAGATACTGGTTCCTAGGAAACTTTTCCCAACTCATAGCAAGTGAGGTCCGCGCATAGCAAGACGCCAGGTCGATATTTATGTAGTCTCGGGAACAAACTCCTTAGAAAAATTATGTCCAAATGGGAGCAATTGCAGAAACATGGAACACCCAAAATGATATCGTTTTGAATCCACCTCATAAGAATAGTAGACTACAATGTGACTACAATTAGCATGTGAGATATGCCAAAGATTTTCTTCAAGGTTTCGTATCTTCGATGACGAATAAGATAATGCCTTAAAGCTGTTAATTTACATTGACAGTGGTTATTTAAGCACGATGAGGTAAAATATTTATTATAAATAAATATAAACACTTCGCATAATTATTTGTAAAACAAACTTTGCATCTATAAAAAGTTTTCTATAGGATCCCAAAAATTAAATATTTATTGGACTTCCTGCGGAGGAAGTCTGGCTGGTTGAGCGTGAACCCAGTGGTGAGTTTGCTTTACGCTTTACTATGAGCGTATTCCACCCTCGTACCAATAGTAACTATTAGTTACTAAATCCGTTCCAACCTCACGAAAAGTTACTACGCTGACCGTTCCAGCCTTCTCGAAATAGTAACTAATAGTAACTATTTGCTTACCACGCTCGGGAGCGTGGTAAGCGTAGTAACCACGAATCTCTGTCACGTGATTGGTCGGATTCACCCGTGGCATGATATTCCGCTGAAAAATAGAAAAATCGTTCCAGCCTTGACGACAAAAAGGCAGAATTTGTGACGTCATGCGTGGTAACTACGGTAAGTAGGATGGAACACGCTCTATACAGGCAAGACCACCGGAGCTCTGACAATTTTCTTGAAAGTGTTCAGGCGAGCGACATTTTGTGCAGCACTTGGGAATCTGTTTAAAATGCTTTGAAATTGCAGAATTTGCGACTTTTTTGGCATCCTTGCGATTTCCTGTGACAAACTTTTCACCCCGATGAAAAATTTATCTCAAAATAGTAGTACGAAGTTGTACGAAAAAGTAGCATGCAGTACTAACTGATGCTACTACATGCTTCTACCTCAAGGCTACCGTGTTACTGCATACTACTGCATGCTACTATAACCAAGACTGGATGCTACTATGGCAATACATGATGCTACTGGATACTACTACATAAGATTGGACCAGTCTGAGGCACATTAAATGATAGTATTCTTTGATAGTACATAGTATTACATGCAACTTTTTCGTACAACTACCATACAACTACACAGTCTACAAATTTTTCATCGGGACAGCTGTGAATCTGCAGAGAAGTCGAAAACCTGTGACAAATCGCAAAATTCTGCGGTCAGTGGACAGGAGAAGCGGAAGAGCAAAAAAATTCAAACGAGTAAGCATTTTTTATTGACATTACTTTACATTATTCACATTACTTGTTTGCGGTCAATACCTCCTAGAGTGCAAGAGCTTTCGTCTTTGAGGGCAAATTTGTTTGAGGGGGGGGGATTGCTTCCGTTATCTAGAAACCCTAACTTCATCCAACTAGCAAACAGACTGTCAAACTATCCTTTTTCGTCATCCAATTTCGTTCTTTGAACAAACGACACGAAAAACTCATTCATTGCGTCATAAATTCTTCATTCATTCACTCATCCGTCTACTATAAATCTGATTTGTTTATTTCCCTTTTTGTGTTGTTGTATGTACCGTGCAAATGCCTAATTACTACTCTGTCAGAAGTTTCATAACACATAATACAAGGGTGCGCGGTTTCAACAGATAACACTTAAGCCGTTATGTTTTTGAAAGGTTACGCACCACAATGTCATGCACAACAAGCATGGCCAGGAAGAGCTGAAATGCCGCCGAAAACGTCAGCAGATGTTTTTGTTCGGCGGTGTTTCAGCTCTTTTTGAATGCATAATGTTAAGTGTGTGACATTTGACAAACATAACAGCTAACATCCTAAGTTTTATCTGTTGAAGCCGCACATCCTTGTGTTATCTATTATGTAACCTCTGACAGTGTAGGCTGCGCGTGATGAATAATTCATTCCTTCATACGAGTTTCGACCTTTTTAAGTTTATCATAAAAAGAGTTTATAAAGAGAGAAAATGGGGGAATAACATTTGAAATTCAGATATCACTTCATTGCTTGGTGGTATCGTGTGGTTCGACGGCCATATCCACATCCAGTTGGGGTTCGGCGGGCGGTGGGCGGATCACAGGTTCTTCAGCTCCGATCTAAAACGAGACCAAACTCGTCGTCGTTCATTTCGTTTCAGGCATTGTGAAATCACTAATATTACTAGATATGATCTTTTCGCGACGTAATGGCTCGAAATTTTCGAAGATACCATTACTTGTCACGTGAAATTAGGGATTCTCTTGTTAGCGTTTGTCGACTCTGGCCTGGCTTGGTGCAAAAACACTAGAGGAGTATTCTCGCCATTCCCCGAGGACTCCACGGGGGATCGAAGGGAACGGCGAGAATAGAGGGAGTCAGTCAACGCGGACTCCACCCAGGAAAACAACGAGAACACAGGGAATGCTTCTAAAATGGAGTTTCTTCTAAAAAAAAATATTCAGTTGACAACATTAGTCTGGATCCAATTTCTTTTGGTTTTGTTTATTCTGATTCTTTTTAATTAATTTTACATTGCACCAACACCAGCAAAAACTGATTCCCCTTCGAATCTGAAAGGGAGCCCTTTTTGATGATGGTGATGATAATCGGAGCATTCTCCGTCCGTGGGAACTCGCAAGAATACGGGGAGTGAGTCCCCGGGACAAACAAAAACGCGGGGACTCCTCAAGTGGAGTCCTCGGGGAACGGCGAGAATACGCCTTATGTTTTTCTCGCGGAAAACCTGAATACATGCACGCCGTGGTTAAAACATGAGAGTAGAGGGGCGTTTCTACTAACTTTTCCCAAGAAAACCAAAGTTCATGTCAAGAAACCTTGGAAAATCTCGACTTGTGTCAAAAAAAAATTAAAATAAAAGTGATTCACAGGGATTTTGATAAGATGGAGATTTTATAGTTAAGTAGATTTTTTCCATGTACGTCATCACTGGGGGTGTGAAAACAGGTAAAAGCAAGAGGGGTCCTTTAAGAGGATAGGAAAATAGCAATAGGAAAGGAGTAAAGGCTAAGGCTTTATCTTCGAGATATTCATCCGGGATCGCAGATTTCTTTCGGGGAGGAGCCGGAAGTCCGGGGTGTCTGACCCGTCCAGATTCCGGAATCCGGACGGGTGTCATACAGGTAAGAATGAACAGCAAATATATAAACGGATGGTATATGAGAAAACGGATGATACACAATGGAAGGGGTAGGACAGATACTCTGATTGGGCGGCAAAAATATGCGAAGCGGGCACCCAATATTATGAGAATCCGGAAATGTTGGCTGAACTGTGCGTAAGGAATATGGGGGTGAGGCCTGTTCTTAAGGTGTTGCTGTGTGCAAGGACCTTCCAATACCTACCTCTTTCTAACTCTGTGGAAACGCTAACCACAAACTGGAGGGGTTCTTCCGCAACATGCTTGTGTGCATTCTCGAATATGGACACTGCTCAGTTCAACCCTTTTATAACAGAGACATTGATGCCCTCGAGGCTATTCAGCGGCGACTTAAGAAATTCCCGCATACGCTGAGACTTCTCCCATACGAGCAGAGGCTTGAATAGACTTAAACTCCCTGCGCTGGCGCCTGGCATACCGTTTCTCACTTTCAATTCCTACAAATTACGTGGTCATAGTGTCAAACTCACAGGAGAAAGATTATACAAAGACGTTGATCGGTGTAGCTTCAGGATTCACCGGAACCACCTACCGAAGAAACAGCTCATTGCCCGTCACTTAGCCAGTTCAAGAGAGAAACTAACCAAATATTTACTACTCAAATGTACGACCCTACATGGCCTTACTGTTTTTTGTTTTGTTTTTGCAACATATTATTATTTCTTGTCGTTGTTTCAGTGCATAGAAGTGCACAGTCGTAGTATCTTGACACCATGTCCACATTTCTTGCATGTACGACTTAAGGAACTATAACTAAACAATAACCGGCTACTCTTCATCCTACATCCCCCAAGAGAAGGTTTAGCTTGCCGTCGTAGAATCTCAGAATTCGACTTACCGATTCTTGGACCAATGGTTTGCCTCCACGTCTTTCTTCTCCTTCAATGGACGCCAGATACGGCTGCACCGCTTCATCGTCATAGATGGTGAAGTCCATACCTTTACCGACGATACCAATGGAAACATTCTGAAATAAGAAATTACTCTGTGGAAGTCTGTGTTTTCAGTTGCTAAAATATAAAATAAAAGATACTAGTTCAAAATCTGTGGCAACTCCTCAGAAACTATTCCCCTGTCCAGCGACTCGCGTCTCGCAGAAGATTTTTGTCAATGCCCCGCTTTGGAAACAAGGACAGGTTCACGAATCAAATTTGCGCATTTGACTGGAAGTTCTGTAGATTGGCTGGCATAAATGGCCAAGGAAACTTAGCCGGTAATCATAGGCACTGCTCAGACCATCTTGCTCAAAAACGTAATATTAAACGTGGTTTGTAATTCTACTTTTGACGACACCCAGTGGCATAACTAGCCAAAATGTTGCGGGGGGGGGGGGGGGGAAGGTATTTACCGACTAGCTTATCATTTTTACCGACTGTTTTTGCAGAAATCCGACTGTTTTTAAGAAGAAAGCTACTGTTTTGACGAACAAGCGACTGATTTTCGAAAAAAAACGACTGTTTACACGAAAGAATCGACTATCTTTGCGAATGGCCAGCCGACAGCATCGGGGGGGGGGGGGGGGGAGCTTCCCCCCATACGTGACGCACCTAACGACACCACAACACTTAAAGCACCCCTCGCACATTTTACGGCTTTTCTATCAGTAAGACCGCTACAATAGCTGAATGCTTTAAAACTAGGCTCTGCTTAAATAGCATAACACTGTGCTACAAACAGCTTTGGCCATTTCAAGCCTTTGTTCAGCCCCGTTCACTTCCAGCAATCACAGAGACAGATTTATACAACCGTTTTTCTTACGGCGGAACTTCTAGTAAACAATCGTCGCGAGCACGATACGCATCGAAAACGGCAAAGCAAGGCAAGTGTGAAAATCAGTGGGTTGTTGCTAGGGGGTCAGAATTTACGACTGAAATTCGGGTAAAAATTGCCGCGGCGAAAAACGAAGTAGCATTGACAACCTAGTCTAGTACAAACAATAACAACGATTTGAGCCCAGCTTAAGCTCCTTCGTTACTTAAGTTTTCCATCGCCAGTTTTTGTCTATTCTTGTGTAACGGAGGGACAGTCACCGCCTCACCGGCGAACGGCGAAAGTACTCATTAGCTGAACAGGCACCCAAAAGTTTTGAAAAACGTCCAAGAGTTACGCACGTCAAAGATCAACCAGCTTGAAGTTTTCGCACACCGTCCTACCACCCGAAAACGCCCAATACCAGAAAGCTATTCAGTAAAAATAGCTACATAATATGGGGTATATTCCCCCCTCCCGTCGTCCGTGCGACGGTCTGAGAGGAACACTGGCAATCAGTTTTTGCCGTATCCTGCCAACTCGTCAACCCAATTATCTCACAGTCTCATTCCAACATTTATTTCAGGTCATATCTTGTAAAGTGTATTAGTTAATTTGTTGTCGTTTTTGTGTATTTCATAAATGTTATATTCACCTCTTCTAGCTTTCCGCTATATGGAATTAATTTTGTTGAATAGGAATTTGCGATTACAGCCTGATGATTACACTACCGATGAGCATGGAGTCATAACGTTATACAAGATTAAGTAATTTTGTACTGACTCGTACAGATAGCTCAGGCACATTTTTAACAAAATATTTTATTTTTCAAAAGCCAAAACACCGTGATCGTCAGTAAACAGAAAAGTTAACACTATTAGGAAAATACTACTAAATGCTAACTGCGATTTTCTTGTTAATCAATAGTGTTTTAATATCGGCCGTTTTCAACAACTTCAAGCTGGCAACGATCAGCTGAAATCCGGACTCATATCCCCTAGGGGTCTAAGCATAGAGGAAATGTCCATACCTTGGTAGTGAGTTCCACCTCGTTCGGAAGAGTATCTCTCAAAGCCCTGAGAGCATGTCGTATCAGGTCATCGACTGCACAATCCAGGAACTGGTCCAGATGCTTCTCCAAGTAGGTCTTAGCGGACTGGGACCGAGCGCCAATGGCCATAGCTTTGCAGTCGAAATAGGTAGCCGACGGACAAATCTGGTAGATATGTGGGCCTTGGTCCTACAAAAATACGGATCAATACAATAACAATCATTGACCAAAGTTTAACCGAGAAAGGCTAAGACCCAAAGTATTCAATTAGATAGGCCTGAAAACCCGACAAAAATTGCGTTATTCCGTTTGTCCGCTGTCCACAGATGAAGGATTTCACTGAATAAACTAAATCTTTCGGATTTGCGGTACCTCTAGGCGCCTGTCTCTCTATGCTTGAAATATTTACCAACTACAAAGGTAAACCATTCCCCAAAAATAAAAATGGTCGATTCCTTGCAAGGTATCATTCTCTGGCCAACATTCACGGCCTACGCCGTGACCGTTCCGCGCTTCGCATATTTAATCCTGCAAATGCAAGCTTGTTTTGAAATTCAAAATCCACGTCTGGATGAATTTTGGGTTGTCGCGCGTGCAGCGCACATTATGAGCGTCATTACTAGAGCTTCCGGTGAGAAAATACAAAATTCCTTAGTCGGGTCAAAATTTGTCAATGTAGGCTATTCAAATATCAAATGTAAGAATAAGCTTTCTTTTCAATTATACTTTAAAGGCACAGAAAACTTGACTACGCAACTTTCGGCCATCAAACCGACCTGGGGGGCTTAGATAAAGATACGTGGACTTATTGTCGACAGGACCCCCCCCCCTTCTTTGTTATCTCGAACCCCCTCCTTAGTGTCCCCAAAGCTAGCTGGCAGGCCCTTGCCCCTTATGCACTGTAATTATGCACTTATGCACTGTAAAAGTTCGCCTTTGGCCGTGTTGACTAACACATCGCGATAGTAGTCAAGAGGTCGTGCGTTCGATTCCTACTCCCGGCACACAAACCTTTTGCTTTTTTTTTCTACTAACTCAAAAGTCGAAACTAGAGAATTTTAGGACAACAGACATAGAACAAAAAAGAAAGAAAAATGCTTGCGGCAGTAGTCTTATCTTCTTGCACAAAAAAAATTAATAAAAAAAATCAAACAGAGAAGTATAATTGCTAGATAACACATTCTTTTTGAGAGTCCTTTTAAAACACATACCTGTACACTGTCAGAAGTTTCATAACAGATTGAGCATAACACTTCAAGAATAACACCTTTTCACTTAGAAATAAAGTGTTATGACCAATTAAGTTTACACTATTTCGTGCCTAGATCTCCAACAACACCTTCAATTGGTAAAAAATACTAACGGGAACGAAAGAAACATAACATATAACATCCCAAAGTGTTATCTGTTGAAACCGCGCATCCTGCTGTTGTCGTTATGTAACTTCTGACAGTGTAGTATTTTTACCTATTGAAGGTGTTGTTGGAGATCTGGGCAGGAAATAGTATAAACTTAATTGGTCATAACACTTTTTTCCTAAGTGAAAAGGTGTTATTCTTGAAAGTGTTATGCGCAATCTGTTATGAAACTTCTGACAGTGTACGACGAATGAAACGAAAATTAACAAAAACTGGTGGATTCCAAGTGACATATTTTTTGTAATGATTACATTCAAACTATTTTAACCCGTTAAACAGAATGGTCGATTTGTATCAATAAAACTATATATCTATATGTGAGTTAATCTACAAAACTAAATACTGTTGTACAAATATGTACTGCAATACGTTGTAAATCAACTTACATCGTAGCCAGCGATTAGAAGACCAACGCCAAACGGTCTCTTGTCATACCGTTGAGTGCATACTTGCATCTTGTTTCCTAGCATGGAGATCAGTCGGTTCACCGGTAGGGGTGCGTCGTGAGCGTAGCGGTTGTTTAGGCATTCCGTCCTCATGTAACGACTGAAAGAGAAGAATGGAATTTTATTCGTATAGTATGTACAGTCAGTAGCGACAAGCGCAGGATTGCTACGGGTGGTGATTTATCACCGATTTAGGTTTTATTTTGTTAGGTGGTTTTTCCTTCAAACTAGCCAGTGTTTCCATAAAACTGGTGACTTTACGAAACTTACTATAAAACAAGAAATCTAAAAGGCTTGACAGCCGTTAGTTAACCCAAGTATCTGTTTTTATGGCACTTGCCCCTCGGCCAAGTGCCATATACCGATCGCAATCCCGTCGTCTGTCGGTCGATCGGTCCCACGATTGCGAGTTAGGGTACTTAAAGATGTGCTAGGACGATGAAACTTGGCAGGCGTATCAGGGATCCGACCAGATTAACTTGGAAATACTCACTAAGCCTGATCCGACATCGCGGTGGGAGGGGAGGGAAAGGCGGAATCGTTAGTGGCATGCACAACTTTCGAACGGGTGATCGATGTTAATAAATTTGATATTCAGAAAGACCTAGTGCGATCCAATGAATGTAGAGGGGGGGGGGGAGTCGGAGGGGTGAACCGGACATCTTGTGATCGATCGGCATGAAACTTGGTGAGAAGAACATTTTGGTTGCTTTGGGTGGAGTCGGGGGGGGGGGGGGGGGGTCCGGAATTCCGGTGATCCGGGGTTAAGGTACTTCAAGTTGGACTAGGACGATGAAACATGGCAGGCATATCCGGAAGCCGACCAGATTAACTTGGAAATAGTTTGTTCCCCGATCAACCATCGTGGGGTGTTCCCCGATCAACCATCGTGGGGGGAGTGGAGGGAGGGGGAATCCAGAATCGAGAGGTGTGTAACTTTCAAACTGGTGATCTTAATGAAACTTGTTATTTGGAAAGACCTCGTGTCTCGGATGTCCCATTTCAAGTCCAGACCGGATCCGATGAATGTGTGTGGGAGTGGGAGGGGGGGGGGGGGTGAAGCCGGAAAGCTTGGGGTACTATTACAGCGAAGGAATTGAGACCAAACTTGGTGTGAATAACGAAGTCCTAGACAGATCGTTTACAGAACCAGACTGAGTTCGGGCACTGTGTGTGTGGGGGGAGGGGGGGGGGTCCGGAATTCCGGTGATCCGGAGTAAGGTACTTCCAGGTGGGCTAAGACGATGAAACGCCATGAATATCAGGGACCCGATCAGATTAACTTGGAAATAGTCAGTTCCCCGATCCGACTTCATTAAAGTGCACAACATAACCGTAAAGAAAAAAAAAATAGTTTTGAGCAAACGGTACATTTTCGTGATCCCCAAGGGTCCATGATCATTTCTGCCTCAAGGGTTTTGGTTACAAAATGAATTTTTAGCGCCCTTAAAGTGCGCATCCTAACCGCAAAGTGAAAGAAATAATTTCGACCAAAAGATGCATTTTCATGATCTCAAAGGGCCCATGATCATTTTTGCCTTAAGGGTTGCTTACAAATAAGTTCCTTGAAGTTCTTATCTTAAGAACAAAATTTGTGCAAACGATGGTAGTTTCTCTTACAAATGAATTTCTAGCGCCCTTTAAGTGCGTATCCTAACCGGAAAGTGAAAGAAGTTCGTTTGACCAAAAGCTAGATTTTCATTTTCAAAGGGCCCACGATCGTTTGTGCCTTAAGGATTTCGCTTGCAAATGCATTCTTACCCCTGTTAAAGTGCGCATCAGCACCGCAAACTGCAAAAAAAACTACTTTTGACCAAACGATCCACTTTATGATCACTAAGAGCTCGTGATCATTCGTGCCTCAAGGGGTTTGCTTAGAAAGGATATACCTACGAACTGACAAATTCCCACTTTCATCCTCTAACGCAACTTGCAAGTGCCATATGAGCTTCTAGCTCTTGTTACACAATCAAGGTCAAGTCTTAGTTTACATTTTAACAAGCATTTATTTCTGAGAATTACTAGATCCAGATTTCTCTGGCACTGATACTTCTTATTTTGGTGATTTACTGTTTTCAAAAGGTGGTTTATTTTTGTCTGACGTGGCAGCCCTGGTCAATAGCGGACAATTATAAGAAGAACTTATGACTCCACGAGAACTAGAAAAAAGTATGATGCCCAAAGAGTCAAATTAAAAGAAAATGTGATGCGTAAATTTGGTCCTTTTTCTGTGAGGTCTATCCTTGGTCATATAAGTGCCCCGACGAGGGCGAGGAAATTGTCTGTGATATATTTGGGAAATTTTGTAAGAAGTACGAAGTTATATATATGTCTTTAAGACAAGTGGTCATGTTGAAATCGTATATAGTATTTTATGTTAATTTTAGGACGACCCCAGAGAGTGTGAGTTAATGAGTGATTTATCCATGATTGTCCCCGGAAGTGGAAAATAGTGAGAAAAGGAAGAAATTCAGCGAGGAACGTTTACCCAGATTCAGACGACGTCTTGAGAAAGACCCTCTAACCCCTTTACAGTATTGACGAAGCCTGTTGGCTAAATATTTCTCTGATTTGTATATGACTGGAAGGACTAAAGTATTGCCCAATACTTACACAAGTTCATGCATACACAATGGTACGAGCGTGTATGAGCTGAAGCTCTACAAACGTCAACCCACAAACAACAGCAACAACTAGCTTCACCTTTGTGCGGAAGGAACGCAAGAGCCCTGCTGTGTATTCAAGTATTTATTTACATACCAAATACGACATCCAATGAACATAAACTAATTTGCTGGCATAGAAGGAAACGAAAAGCGATATGGCACTTGAGAGGAGCTGCAAGTGACATAAAAACAACTGAAAAGAGGAAACAAAAGAATTACTGAGATTCAAGAAAAAGTGTTCGAGGTCTTAAAAAGACTGTTGAAATCTCACGACAGGTGAAAAGTTGATTTAGCCCACACGAAACGCGGGCTGAACGCGAGCGCAACGCAAGAGGCCCCAAAGTTGCACGCCAGTCGGTAAAAAAATAACCGAGTCGACGCGAAGCGCCACAATTATTTGTAAAAACAGCCGATTTTTTTTTCAAACTGTCGAATTTTCTTAAAAACAGTGAATTTTCTTTAAAATAGTCGGGTTTCTGTAGAAATGGTGGATTTTTTATGAAAAACAGTCAGTTTTTTTTAACATCAGTCAATTTTTCGGCAAAAAAGGAATTTTTTCCTGAAAAACAGTAATTTTTCCTGCAAAAACAGTCGGTAAAAATTGCCCCCCCCCCAATCATTTTGGCTAGTAACGCCTCTGCTTTTCTCCCACTGTATTCTCAGTGTCTAAGTGCACTACAAGTGTGCAGACAATGCGAGAAGGGGAGACCAACTCTGAAAAGGATCTCCCGGGTGATACAGCACAGTTAAAAAAACTTGAACTTGAACCTGAACAAGTGTGAAAGAAAAATCGATGCTTGTTGGGTTGGAGATCCTGCTAATTACTGAAATAAAGAATAGTTGGAGATTCAGTTTTGCATGAAGGCCTTACCTTAGAACCCTGGCATCCGCAGTTAGCCCAGCAATGGAAATACCCATATGGTCATCAATAGGAATAATCTTCTTCTGATGGGCAGACAGCTCTGAAGAGGCCCTCTTCAGGGCTACTATGACAGCATGTGTGTTACTCTTCACTCCAACAGTTGCAGAGCCTTGCTTAACAGCTTCCATAGCATACTCAACCTACAAAAACTCAGTTTATAATTAGCAAAGGAAGGCTAAAACCCACATCTGTAAATCACAGAATGATCTCCCACTGGAAAACTTAGAAACAGACAATATAAATATGTTTAAAGCTGCACTCGCTGAATTAAAATAAGGTGTTGGCTGACCTGCTCTAATGTATTTCCTGATGTAGTCAATTTTGTTCATTATTATTTATCTAGTGCTGTTGGTGCGATAATTTTGGATTATAAATAGTAGCAACAATCTTCCAGCTTACCGTTTTTCTTGGAAATCATCAATAAATAAATAAGTAGCCTACAGTAACATAAGTCCTCCAAACTTTTACAAGAGGGGTTGCTTCTGAGGTCTACTAATTCTAAAGAAAACAGAACAAAACATGGCCTACCTGATGCAGCCTTCCTTGTGGGCTCCATACTGTGACGTCACTATCGTACAAGTTCCGGAACTGAAAGCATGAAAACAAAAAATGATTAAATTACTGCTACTGGTTCAGACTACTACATACAGGCTATGTCAAATATTGGTATACCCAGCATTTGATGCTCTTCAGGGAGTAGTTGGTGGTTTGTACTACAATTCACACACAACATTCAGAATTTGTTTTTAGAGTGCCAACATTTGGCATATAGTAACATGCACTGTACATAGGTACTTTCTGGGTATGCCCAGATTTTAGACCATGTCTGTACGAAAAAAAATGTGGTAGACTCAATTATTTTAATCATATTACACTTATTTCTTTTTCTTGAGCTCAAGATGATGGAAAAGGTATAAGAATCACAAGTGTGATAGTCATAATGCAAATTTGTTTTCTCTTCATGTCTGACAACATAATTAAATTATCATTTATAATTTTAAGGAAGACTCCAAGTTCAAGATTTCTTCCTTCTTTCCTAAACTGGCAAGATGTGGTGTCTATTCCACTTTATTTACAAGAAAATATTACAGTACGCTGATGTCTCTTTTGATTATCTATGCCCTCTTTTTGCAGTACCGGTTGCCTACAAAAAATTTGCTGCCTGGCCATCTACCTGCCATCAACTGGGGTAAATCAACCTAATTTAACCACAGGTTTCTAAGAGCTGTTGTACCCTTGCTGAATGCCTTGATTAGGCCAGAAAATAGAAGAACATTTTTACCATTAAATGGAGTGCAAAGTAATGTGTACATATCTCTGGTTTAAAGCAATTCGAGGCACAGACCTCATCCAACCTATTGTCGAGCTCTTATCAAATTCCATATCCCTAGATATCTAATCGGCGTAGGCTAGCTAGGCAATTACAATTCTGTTTCAACATTTTTGCCACATAAACAATTTTATATGGATAATACAGTGCAAGCAGGGGCATCACAAATGGGAGGGGAGAGGGACCCCTCCCCCAATGTTGTCGAAAATTCAGTAAAAAACAAGTCATTGTTTGTGAAAAGAGTTGATTTTTCATTAAAACAGCGGTTTTTTTCTTGATTTTTTTTTGTCTATCAATTTTTTGTCAAATCTATTGTTTTTTTTATGAGAACAGAAATCTTTCTACAAAACAATCTGTAAAAATGACCAGCCAGTCAGTAAATACCTCGCCCCCAACAACATTTGTGCTAGTTAGTAATACCCCTGAGTGCAAGTCCCTGTTTTTGTACTGTATTGTGTCATTTGCTGCACTGCCATACATACAATGTCCAGTGTACAGAATGTACAAAGTTAATGGTGGGTTTGCACACTGCATAAAATCCAAGCGTATTTTAAGCACATATTTGAGCTTGAAAAGATTCTAGCAATACAGACCAATTTAGATACAAAACAGACTGATTTCTCAAATACGGCTGTACTGCTAGAGATCTTCTCAAGCTCAAATATGTGCGTAAAATCCACGCCAATTTCATATACGCTCAGATTTTATGCAGTGTGTAAATGCACCATACACTGTACACAAAATTCTTGCAGTATTTGCTACTGGGATTAATCTTATCTTTATTGAGATAAGATTACCCTAATTTGGATGAATCTTATCTTAGTAGAGATAAGACTAATCCCAGTAGTAAATACTGCATCCTTATTCGGAGAAACTTTTTACAGTGTAACTTAACTATTAAAGATGTAGTCTATAGGAATAGAATGTCAAAAAAAGTTGCTGTCATCCAGTTAACCGACCTGCGAGATTTCTCTCTATAAGCCATTTTCTTTCTTCGGTTAACCGACCTAAATCCTTACAAGCTGTTTTTTGTCGCCGTTCGTCGGTGGGTTAACCGACCTGTGGCCTGAGGTCTGAGCTCCATCCAACCGACCTACGCTCTTGGCAAGGCGCAAAATTCAAAATTCTCATTGGAGAGATAGGTGCCTGCGACTGGAAGATGCCATTTTTTCTTATAAGCCATTTGTTAGAGCTCAGTCGAACCAACGAGAGATGAAAAAACAGTTAACAGTGGCAAGTAGATAGGTTAACGGACCTACGGGGGAAAGGCAAAAATGCAACTAATGTCACAATAGGCTAAGACCAGAGCATAACACAATTAAGCTACGTCTATTGTGCAGTAAACTCTAAATCGTTGCTAGCTTATACTAAGCATCATGTGTGCATGTTCTCAAAGCAAAGAACTTACCATTATTATAAGTCTATGAAAAATATATTTTGAATGACAGGAGTATGTTGGACTTGACCGTTTTCTTCCAAACTGATTGAAGCGGTAATAAGGCTGGCATAGAGGTAAAATAGCTCACTGAACTTCATAGCTTGTTCACACGGGGCTGAAACAGTGGCCGATTCTCGATCAGCGGCTGATTTACGCGCGTAAATAGCGGTTGAAAAAAATCCAAAAATCAGCCGCTGATTCTTCAAATAGGCGCTTATTTTCATCGCCGTCACCGATCGAGGATATACTAAATCCTTTGGACTGTGACCTTTGATGACTCTTGGGACAGTCAATAGACTGTAATTAGGAGAATTAGGTCAAACTTGGCGAATTTTAGGTCAATCCAGTTCAGATTCTGTCAGACCAATGTGAAAATAACATGATTTTTACATTAAGCATCCCAGGATTACTAAATGATTCCGAAAAAAAGGTAGAATAATTGTCTAATTACAACAATCTGTGTTCTATTCAAACAATGTTTACAACGGGTACATCAGCTACGATTCTTCATCAGCGATATTTCGGCCCTTTTTGGCAAGGGTCCTCGTCAGGCTGTCAATCTTCTGGTTCAACTTCGGGGAAGGAAACAAACCTGTAATAATAATGATTATTACAGGTTTGTATAATGATTATTACAATAATAATGATTATTACAGGTTTGTTTCCTTCCCCGAAGTTGAACCAGAAGATTGACAGCCTGACGAGGACCCTTGCCAAAAAGGGCCGAAATATCGCTGATGAAGAATCGTAGCTGATGTACCCGTTGTAAACATTGTTTGAATAAATGTTTCAAAGTCAGCTTGGGCTCAAAGAATATTAATCTATGTTCTGTTTATATCTAATATTTATTTTCGTTTTTTTCTTAAAAAAAAATAATTTTAATAACTTTTCCATTCAATCTTCACTGAAAAGTGACTGAACAACACAAATGATCGCATTCTGTTCTCGTATTGTTTATATTTATTATTAATTATATTCTCATTTAAAAACAAAAATATTTAATGAATTTTATTTGCTTTTTAACTTGAAATTGCCGAGTCGCCTAAAATCTGGCATTATTCACTTTGGTGACTTTTTCCTAGTCAAAAGACTACAAGTCAAATATAATTTGACTTCGACTAACTCACAAGATGTGTTTGTTAATTTTATATATTTTGTTACAAACAAAAAGAATATTCAGAGTTAGGTTTTTCTTTTTAATTCTCCCGTCAACCCCAAATAGTTGATCCGTCGTCTGAACAGATCGGCCGCTGTTTACGCGCTTATTTCGGTCCCGTGTGAACAAGCTATCAAGAAAAGTGCAACTTTCATGCTTTTCATCAGCAAAACACGAAAGGAAGAAAATCCACGTTTCTGTTCACTAAATCACCTGTCTTTCATAGGTAATATTCGTTGAATAGTCCCTGGTTCTGTTTATTTAGTGTTAAAGAACTGACCAAACTATCTTGGTATTAGTAACTTCCTCGATCAGACCTGGGGGAGTGGAGGGAGGGGGATCTGAAGTCTTGAGGTAGGGTAACTATCCTAGTTCCCAAACGTCCTACCTCTCAATGAGTTCGATGTTCGGAAAAAAAATCAAAAGCCTACTATTTCTGTTTGCACACTGGGATAAACTTTTGAAATTTGTGCTTATTACCATAGAGTCAGCATAGAGTAAAGGTGCATTTTTGTCCTACTCCTTATGTTCCTCTGTCAACTCGCGCTCCAAAACAAGAAAAGAACCCAAAAGTAAATCTGATACTTGAAAAGAGTTCTTCTGCAATTCATTTGCTTCTGTTTTGTTAACTTTTAAACTAAAAATTTTGATACCACTCGAAAGAGGGCATCTTTCTCTAGAAAACGTATATAACGCTTTACTGATGTCACTTCCTATAACATAAACTCTGCCTAAGCTGCGTCCTTTGTCACAGGAGTTCTCACCGGTGGTCTCTGTTTTTTCTTATAAGTTTTTTTGCGTCCACGGGTGACTTCTCACCAGTCTTATAACCCGTTTTTGAACTATCCAGTGTTTGGTTTTATCTCACTGGTGTTATGGAGACATCCCACAGCACTTTGCTCTGCAGTAGTCCTCCTAGTTATTCCCTCCCTCTTTCGCCTACTTTCCTATATATCTCTTTGGTTTTCATCACCGTCATTAATTCCCGGCATAGTGACAATAGGTCACTCGGTCTTTATCCGCTAGCTCCAGTTAGCTGCTGGCTAATCCGAGGTCAGGCTTTGATCCATTCCATTCTAAGTATTTTGGCTACGGAATGAGTCGTAGCCAGCACAGTTCTCTTTGATTCTTGGTCCAAGCAGGACCTCTCTGTATTATAATTTATGGTAAGGACCAGTTTATATATTTAGTTAGGGACCCATTAGTGCTGTATTATTTATGTCTACTCTTGTACATGATTTGCCGTACGAGTAAACTGATATATGTTATGGTCCATCTCGGCTAGTAGGCCTAGGGCTTGACTGGATATGTGAATTCCAGCTTCGCTAGGATGTGTGAACCAGCTTGATTAGGGATTTCTGGATTGACTGCGGCTGAGCTATAGAATTCCCTGAGACTTTCCCTTGTCTCCTTTGTCTGGTTTCCTGACTGGTCCTGGGGCTAGTGGGCACCTACGGTGTCAGAATGTCTTCAGCCCACACCCCAGGAGCCTTATCTTCATTAAAACTTGCCTCCACTCGTCCATCCTCACAACAATGGCATCATAAGTGGGATACTGGAGTTTTCCAGTACCTTTTTTAACGTTGACAAATTTATCTCATATTAAAACTACTTTTTTTAATTTTGGGAAATTTTTATGCCGGTTTTCGAAATACCAATCCAGTTCTTTTATGATGGAAAATTATGGTTCAAAAAACCCCACTGATATTTTGAAAAAGAAACGGGAAACATTTTTTTCAAAAATTTATTCCATAAAGCACACTTTGACCGATGCGTTGCGTTGATTGTATTTTGGTTAAAGTTTAAGTAGACTTCATTGAGGATAGCGTAGGCTAATTGTTTTTTTTTTCTTTTTTTTTTCTTTTTTTTAAATGAAGTAGAGTTTGTATGAAAGTATATGGTCTAGTTATTAGTCTGTAGACCGATTGTGTGAATTTTATTATATTTTCTTGACTCGCCAGCTTTGGCGGATATAAATAAATGAATTGAATTGAATTGAATATTGTGAAGGATGGAGTGGGGGAAAACTCCAATATCCCACTTATGATGCCATTGTTGTGAGGATGGACGAGTGGAGGCGAGTTTTAATGAAGTTAATGGTTCCTGGGGTGTGGGCTGAAGACATTCTGACACCGTAGGTGCCCACTAGCCCCAGGACCAGTCAGGAAACCGGACAAAGGAGACAAGGGAAAGTCTCAGGGAATTCTATAGCTCAGCTGCAGTCAATCCAGAAATCCCTAATCAAGCTGGTTCACACATCCTAGCGAAGCTGGAATTCACATATCCAGTCAAGCCCTAGGCCTACTAGCCGAGATGGACCATAATGTATATCAGTTTACTCGTACGGCAAATCAAGTACAAGAGTAGACATAAATAATACAGCACTAATGGGTCCCTAACTAAATATATAAACTGGTCCTTACCATAAATTATAATACAGAGAGGTCCTGCTTGGACCAAGAATCAAAGAGAACTGTGCTGGCTACGACTCATTTCGTAGCCAAAATACTTAGAATGAAATGGATCAAAGCCTGACCTCGGATTAGCCAGCAGCTAACTGGAGCTAGCGGATAAAGACCGAGTTACTTATTGTCACTATGCCGGGAAATTAATGATGGTGATGAAAACTGAAGAGATATATAGAAAATTAGGCGATAGAGGGAGGGAATAACTAGGAGGACTATTGCAGAGCAAAGTGCTATGGGATGTCTCCATAACACCGGTGCGGACTAACCAGAACCTGCCTGGGAGCCCGGCTTCAGCGAGGTGTTAGCCAGTTTTCATCAACTCACCGGTGAACCAAAAAAACGCGTTTTAAGAGAAGAACTGGACACTGGTGACAAAACACCAGAGACAGCCCAAAGTGCAATGAACGCAGCTATATTTATAAAATTTGTGCCGTGGGTACTATCCTTTGGAAACTGGTTGCATGTGTCTTTCAGTTTCCAAACAAAGTCGTTGAGTCACTATTTATGTGGTTTCCGCCCGCTTTTGTAGTTTCATTGTCTATAGGAACGCTCTAATAAATTGTTTATCAAGTGATTTTGTTACCTTGCTGGCTTTTACAAAAACGGAAAGACTGGACTTTGATGCGAACGACAGATTTCCGGTCCTGGAACGGTCAAAGAAAAATCATTCGGAATCGGAACGAGAAGAATATATGGGGCAAACGTTCGGGGCAGTATTGTGCCAAGTTCTTCTATGTTTTAAGTACAAGTACCAAGTAGGCTACTCCAGATGGACCCCGTAGCCTAACATTTAAGGTGAGGGAGTGGGTTTCAAGCCAAGATTTAGTTTACAGGTGAAAAAGATTTGAAAACCATGATAAATCTGTTAATTAGTTCATTTGAAATCTGTGGAAAAAACAACTTATCGGTAGTGTTTATAATTCCTTGATCAAGTGGTTCCAGTTTCCATGACCTGAGATTCTGAATCGATCATTTTGGTTTACTGTTACTGGTCCGTACCATGGACGAAGTCAGGTGGAGACCAGAAACTCAGTAGGCCTCGTGTTACCACTTCGTCAAACAGAGATCCTCTCTGGAGGCTGATGACTTAATATCATCCTCTCTGGAGGCTGATGACTTAATATCATCCTCTCTGGAGACTGATGACTTCATATCATCCTCTCTGCAGGCTGATACGACTTCGTATCATCCTCCCATTTCCACCCCTAGTTTTCTGTGTGAAGATTATCGTAGTATAACTGACCGTCGGTCATAGAAGAATATGCATTACATACCTGTTGGAGAAAAGTTATCTCTGGTTAACAAGTTCAATTTTTTTTCGAGAATATTGAAAATTTATTCAAACAATGTTTACAAGGGGTATTACAGGTTTGTTTCCTTCCCGAAGTTGAACCAGAGGATTGACAGCCTGACGAGGACCCTTGCCAAAAAGTGCCGAAATATCGCTGATGAAGAATCGTAGCTGACGTACCCCGTTGTAAACATTGTTTGAATAAATGTTTCAAAGTCAGCTTGGGCTCAAAGAATATTTAATATTGAAAATTCGCGTCTAATTACCGAACCAAAAATTACACTGATTTTCCGCCTTAGTCCGTCGTTTCAGGAACAACGGATGAAACGGCAGTTCAACCGTACAAAGAGAACATCTTATTCTAGGCAGTTCAGTGCCGTACGTAAATGGCGTTATAAAAATATGCTTGAAGTAAAACGACGAAAACTAACGTAGCTAACCTTCAATTAGTGTTTGCGGTGGCTAGGAAGACACAGTGTGCCGTTTGGAAACTGAACCAGCAATCAGTTTCAGTTTTGATTCTAAATTCGGTATCTGAGATGAAAAATTCGGGAAATGGAACATGGGTTCCGAACATTGGTATCCCGAACGAATTTCTGATCTCTTGGTGTTCGGAAACTGAGGAATGCTACTATGGATTGGAAAAAATACTGTTTCCACCATCCGCTTTAAAGTAGAAAGATGACACGTACCAGTAAGTAGGCTAGTTTTACGAAGCATGATCAGTTGAAGACAGTTCTCTTCTATCTGCTCGGGGAAATTTATTGTAATTTTTAAAAAAGAAATCTGCCAGTAAGTGTGAAAATCCTTCGGGAACTAGGATAGTTACCCTATGTATAACTTTGGAACGGGTGATCAGATCTAAATTTAACTTGATATTTGGAACGACCTCATGTCTCAGATGTTCCATCTCAAGTCTGAACCGGATCAGGTGAATGTGGGTAGAGGAACAGGAAATCTTGTGACACTCTTCGAGTGGAGCTATCAGGATGAAACTTGGGGGGAAGTACAAGCACAAGCCCTAGATACGTCATTCACAGAACTGGATTGGATTTGGTTACTTTGGGGGGAGTTGGAGGGGGGCTGGAGTTCCAGTGATTGCGAGTTAAGGTATTTCCAGGTGGGTTATGACAATGAAACTTGGCAGGCATATCAGAGACCCAACCAGATTAACTTGAAAATAGTCAGTTCCCTGAGTCGACCATCATGAGGGGAGGGAAGGAGGGGGGGTCAATCTTCCACGATCCCCTCATTTTTGGATACCCTATGTCAAACGCTGGATATATCTAGCGTTTGACATACCCTATGCCTAAGAATCCCTCATAAATCAACCAATCAGAATTCATCTATAGTGAGGTAGGTCACGGTAAGGGTGGTATCAGGTATCCGGCCTTTGGCATAGGGTATGCCAAACGTTAGATATACCCAGCATTTGGCATGGTGTATAAAAAAAATTAGGGGTTTGTGTTAGACGGGGGGGGGGGGGGTCTTTCGGCATGTATAACTTTGGAACAGGTGATCGGATCTTAATGAAACTTGATACTTGGAACAACCTCATGTCTCAGATGTCGGGTTTCAAGTATGGACCGGATCCGATGAATGAGGGTTATGGAGAGGAGAGCTGTATCTTGTGACACACTTAGAGTGGAACTATCGGGAAGAAACTTGGTAGGAAGGACAAGCACAAGAACTTGGTATATCAGTGACAGAACTGGACCGGATTCTGGCACTCTGTGGGGAGTTGGAAGGTGGTGGCGGAAGTACGTCCAGATGTGCTAGTATGATGAAACTTGGCTGTAACTTTAGACATTCAACAAGATTGGCTTAGAAATTGTCACTTCCTAGATTCGACCATCCCTGAAAGTGCCCATCTTAACCGAACAGTGAAAAAATATTTTTGACTAAACAATACATATTCATGATGCCCAAGGGCCCATGATAATTTTAGCGTCAAGGGTTTTGCTTACATGTGAATTCCTTAAAGTACAAAAAAATACTTTTAAGCAAAATATACGTTTTCATGACCCCATCATCATTTTTGCCTTTTTTTTTTTTTTGCTTAAAGATGACTTTCTAGTGCCCTTAAATTGTGCCTCATCACAGCCAAGTGCAAAAATAGAATACTTTGTACCAAACAATACATTCTCGCGATTTCCAAGGGCCCATGATCATTCTTAGACATGATCAGAACAAACCCACGAATTGGCAAATTCCAACTTTCATCCTCTGACACAGCCTTGCAAGTGCCATATGAGCTTCTAGCTCTGGTTTTTCACTTGAATAAACCATCTGTCAAGGGTCACTGTCAGGGGGAGGCAAGATTTCACTTATTAAACATTCCTGCCCTCATGCCACTTAAGTTTACCAGTAGGCAATGCACCTGTATTCCCTGTATTCGTTTTTCTTCAACAGACTGTTTAGGTTATTAAAGTTGGATTTGTTTTACTTCAGGTGAAAAATGAAGACTAAAAAATCAGTCCCAAAGTCAACCAAAACAGGAACAAATATGAAGTCGTCTCTGCCAGCAAAAAAGAAAACCAACTTATCAAAGAAGATGAGCAAGACAGATGACATTGAAGCATTACAAGAAGAACTGAAACAGAAGATGGGATCCAAGTCTTTTGAAGACTTTGTGAATGATGAACTAGATAGTGAAGATGGAAGCTTTGAATTTGAAGATGAAGGAGAAGACTTGGAAGATGAAGAAGATGTTGACGAGGGTAGGTTAAACTTCTCAAATGATAATGATTTAGTCTAGTTGTTGATGGGTTAAAAGATAGATGTGTCTTTTAAGTGAAACGAAATATAAACTTGAATGATGGCAGCAAAAAAGCATGAAATTGATTCACGTTTTCGGTTAATATCTTTCATAAGAAATTGCTTTTTGGTTAAGGGGTTTTGCTTTCACTTGATGCTTGTAGAAAATGAAAGGGTGAGAAATCTTAAGTTCAAAATATTATACTGCAATGGTGGAGACCCCCCCCCCCCCTCCCCCCAGCATTGACATAAAAATAGGCCTGTTCGTGAGGGAGAAACTTGGTATATGTGCACCTTCTTACATGAATGGATAACCCAATAACCTTTGCTTCGTATTATGCTAATTTTTGGCATCCTGAACCCTTAGGACTGGTGGATTTGCATTACTGAGATCCGTCTTAGATAAGTAAAGTCTTTAAATCCCTGAGACATGTGTTTGGATCTGTAATGATGGAATCCCCTAACAATGAAAAATCACCAAACGCTCGGATTTCCACTTCATATGTAGTTGTTCAACCAAAGAGTGGGCAACAAATTTAATTTGTTCGAAACATTGTGACATACCCGTGTTTTCAATCTCCCCCTCAGAATGTAGGACAAACGGTTTAAAAAGTTGTCCTATGCTTGTTTAGGTATTTTGTGTTTTGGAAACACATTTCAGAAGTATTTTCTTTCTTTTATTAAAATGTAGGAATTAGTGTGTGTTTAGTATTTGCGTAATTATTAGTACTTTTGCGTAATATGCATGGTTTATTTTGTTGTATCTCTTTTGGACCTTTGAGGACCCTTCCTACATCTTTGTCAGCCATCTGCCTCTCCCATCCTCCCCTTGACGCTATTTTTTTGTAGTGCTGGGTTGTGGGACGCTTTTATCCTTAGCCTACCCCATAGCACAAATAAAAAAAAAAAAATCCTTCAAAATCAGCTTAGAAATATTACTGAGGTGACCATCCCAGTAATCAATTTATCTATGATAGATAGATAGATAGATAGATAAATCTTTTTATTCGCCAGAAACTGATCATGGCTCACGCCAAATTTGTTCGGTATAGTCATGTATATAAATGAACACACACATAATAGGCCTACGCATATACGGCTAAAACGGTCATAAATAACATGAAAATTTGTTTTCCATAGAATCAGTGTGTAATGAGCATTTCGGGATTAGCCCTAGCTTGCTGTTAAGCATTCCAACATTAGATAGCTTACTGTTGGTATTTGGAGAGGTTCCGTAAGGCGTGATGACAACACAGAAATACATCCAGAAACATAAACTCGAATTGCTCTTCAGTTCAGATAAGCACAAAATCGCTTGACTGTTGAATCTGTTTTAAGAATAAATTGAACTGAATTAAAGTTGGGATGGAATCTCTTTGATAATACTATTTGGTCATTATATGTGAGAATATGTTGGGACGTGGGTTATTCATATTAAACTTGCCTCGGAAAACTAAAAAATTCTGATATTAACGTAAGAAGTTGCAAACTGTAAGTTAAATTTGTTATCGATTTTGCAGATGACCTTAGTGAGGAGGAAACCCAGCAGATTGTTTCCAAAAAGTCCAAAAAAGGCAAAAAGCCACAGAAAGAAGAGGCATTTGACTTTGATGCCAGTGATTCAGATGATGAAGAACAGGTTCACCAGTTGCCAGACAAGCTTGAGGTTTGTATTGAACAATTCTCTCTCTAAAAAATTCAGTTCATTTCACTCTTTACGTTTATCATTGGACACGTTTAAGGCGACAATTTCAACTCCAATAAACCAGCTTGTATTTATTCCGATATTTTGGCCCTTCGTGGCAAGGATTCTCTTGGGGCTCAATCGAGAAAGACTAACCTGTTATCACCAGAAAAGGACCCTTGCCAAGAAGGGCCGAAATATCGCTCGAATAAATATCAGCCGATGTATCAGCTTGTTATCGAAATGTTTATTGACAAATCAACTTCGTAGCTTTCTTCAGCAGAAGATGCTAAATTATGCTGTTTATGTACATGAATGAAATAAAATATATGATGCTAACTTTTCACTTTGTTGAATATCTCTGTTAAAAAAAAGGCACAAACGAGTTCATGAACCCCGAGGTTCGTCCTTTGACAGGCACTAATTTGTTTTGCCGTCTTGTCCTGCTGTCTTTCGGGGCATCAGGGAGGGGGGGGGGGAGCTAGGTAGGCAAGTTTGCCTCAGTCAAATATGACTCGCCGTCAGCTTGGACTGAAGGAATACTTAAAGTTTAACCGAATACGGTTGGGACCCGACAGTCTAGTTACACATCACTTATTCGCTGAAAGAGGCTTGGGACCCGATGAAAATGCGTTACTTCCTTGCTCCGCTTTTGACGAATATTCGATTTTCGCATAGGGGAATCTCCCTGTCGGATTTGTGGAACCTCTATGCGCTTATACCCGTGTTGTATGCTTGACGAAAACGATTTACGAAAAGTAGCCGAAGTGTTCACCCAACCATCCCGAATCATCCTCCTGAACAAAACCTGTTCAAATGGGCACAACCCACACCCCAAACTGTAGTATGTCCTAGGCAAAAGAAGAAACACCCCGACACTTCTTTATGCCGCATCCTCCAAAGAAGAAGACTACAATTAAAAAGCCTGTGCGACGAGCTAAAACTCCCGAACCAATTTCAAGTCATCACCAGCGCCAAACTCCCTTCCCGAATAGAACTTTAAGTCTTCGAGATTTTGATTGGGATGCTAGTGGAGAACGGAGTCTACTAAGCAAAACCTCTGACCGAAAGCTACCACCAGCGATCAACCGAGAAGGCAGAAAAAGCTCTAGACGAAGTGGAACTCAGCGCCACTCAAACCTTATGATAAGGATGAGCTACCTTCCGCGAGCTGAACACCTACCACTGAAAAGTTTGTATTGAGATTCAGATTTCGTCATAGCAAAGTTTTCTATTGTGAGGACGGCCGTAGATATTCTGAACGTTGTGCAATAGTGAAATAGTGAAAATAAAAACATCCCTTAACCTAGTCCAAATAATGCAGTGTAATCGGTAAAATGATTCAAAAAGTAAATTGGCTTTTCAGTTAAACTTTAAAAAGCTGTGTGATAATGCAGATTCCTGCCGTGACATTGCAGAATGTGTGAGGACTTTTTTGGTTTTGATTCCGAACGGATATTAAGTTAAGGCTAGTAAATTGGTACAGATACAAGAGAAAAGGCAATAATAAAAATAAGCCCGAGGTCCATATACACGTCCAACTCAATGCACAAGCACGGAAGTATCAATAAACCTAACCAAGAAAAAGCTTAGCTTCTAGCTCTCTATCTATCAGTCAAACACCTCCGCAGCAAAACCAATGCTGAAAAATTTCGACCCTCTCATCGACCCAGCCGAGCAGCAAAACAGCAGCTGTCTCTAAGATGAAATCGCAGCACCAACTTTACCTCCAAGCAATTTTCACGCAAATTCACTAAATCAGATACTTAAGCTAGAATCTTTAGCTGTTTTCCCAGTTCATTTCCCAGCCTTAGCAAGTGAGCCTGAAGTGAACCCTTGTCAAGAAGGGCTGAAATATAGTTCTAATAAGATTCAGATGACATATCTTTTTTGCATTGTCAAATATATTAGTCTTCCAACCATACTTGCAGACTGGGCAGAGGTGCACTTCATACAAACTCTCCATCTGAAAGCTCTCGGGCTCGGCTTAAAAATCATCGATATCCTATTTTTCACGTTACATGGATTTCTTAAGTGTCTTAGCTAAATTTGAAATCTGTACGCGATGGGGGTGGTAAGTTTAAATGTTTGAAGTAATAACGCCACCGAGTGGATAGGATTACGAAGGATGAAAAGATGCAACGCGGGTTTAAAAGAGAAAGAAAGTAAGCAAAATAGTCGTTTATATCGTTATTGATGTGTAATGGATTTGTGGGGGTGTTTCAAGCACTTCTGCAATCTTCATTCTTTGACTTCCAGATCTCAGTGCCTTAGGAAAAAGGACCTTCTATCTAATCTGATTTTTTTCCTCCAGGTTGCTTCAGACGAGAGTGATTTTGAAGACGATGACGCCGACGAGTCCTCTAAACCTCGCAACGCCCTCACACAGTCTGACATTGACCAATGGCAGTCCGACCTTGAAACAGACACAACCACTAAAACCCTGTCTCACATTATTGGCGCCTTAAACTCAGCTTTAGCAACGCTACACAACGAAGAATCCAAAAGTCAAATGAGGGTTGAGGGATCGACAGCTTTCAACTCTATCGTTAGATTGTGCTTGCTCAATGTGATACCAGCGTTCAGGAAATTGTTAAAAATCAGTGGGCAAGAGAAAAAGCCAGATCCCACAAAGAGTAATAACTGGGCTAAGGTGAAATTACCTCTGAGGCAGTACCTTGTTGCTGTTGTAAAGCTTCTAAATGGCGTACACAGTGAGAATTTGTTGTCTGTTGTGTTGAAGCATTCTCATCAAGCAATGCATTTCTTCGCTTTTGTACCAAAAGCATCCAAGCTTCTGATCAAGCGGTTGCTAACCTTGTGGAGTGCAGGGGAAGAATCAGTGCGTGTTCTGGCATTCATGTGCCTACTAAAGCTGTGTACAATCACCCCAGGCCAATTTCTAGAGCCGGTTATGAAAGGAATGTATTTGGCCTTTGTTAAGAATGCTAAGTTCACGTCGCCAAAAACATGGCCGGGAATCAACTTCATGAGAAGATCACTGGTTGAGATCTTCGCTCTGGATGACAGGCTGGCCTACAAGTGAGTTTTTAAGTCCAGGCTTTCTGTATGAATTGCATTTTTTTCCTCTCAGTTTTCTTATTTTTCGTTTTATGACTATTGAGATGAAGCCAATTCTACTTTTCTTGCGTTTTTGTCAGAATCTTGAACTGGGAAAGCTTCGCCATTCTGCAGAATTCAAAAGTTGCTTCGATAGTGAATTCTCATTCTTCGTTCTCCTCCCTGATTGGTCAACAAAAGGCGGATGTTCAGGCCGCATGAACAGGTACTAACGAGCGGCGAATTAGTGTTTTTGGGATCCCAAAACGTAAGTGGAGGGATACCTATGACATCGTAAAAGTTGTCCGTCTGTTAGCACGATAACTCTCGAAGGGAATGAGATATTTCGATGAAACTTGGTGTAAGGACTCTTTGGGTCAAGGGTAAGGTCAAGTTCGTAGATTGGCTCTGTAGCCCTACATTTAGGGGTGGGGGAGGGGGTTCAAATAAAGGGGCAAACAAAATATTTTTAAACAGCTAATGTGATAGTCGATTATGGGGTAAGAAGACACGCTGAACACGAATATGCAAAACTTTTCTCGTTCGACAAGTAGTTCGCCCGGAATCCGGCCAAAACCGGAAAGTTGGTTAAAAGTAAAAATTTCTTCTGAAGTTGATTAAATGTTCAATTTTGGGGTAAGAAGTCATGCTGAACACGATGGTGAAAACCATTTTCTCGCCGGACGAGTAGTTTGTACGGAATCCGGCAAAAACCGGAAAGTTGGTTAAAAGTAAAAGTTTGATTTGAAGTTGCTTAAATGTTCGATTTAGGGGTAAGTAGAAATGCTGAACACTTATTAGAAAAGCATTTTCTACCCGGATAACTAGTTCGTCCGGAATCCGGCCAAAACCGGAAAATTTGTTAAAAGTAATAAGTTTTATTTGAAGTTGATTAGATGACAGATTTAGGGGTAGAAGAGACGCCGAGTCTGTATATGACAATCGTTTTTTAACCGGACATATAATTCGTCCGGAATCCGGTTGTAACCGGGTTTTTTTTAGAAGCTAAAGTTTTATTTGAAATTGACTAGATGTTCTTTATAGGGATAAGGGATACCGATTCTGAATTTCTTTTTTTGCTGGACAAGTAGTTCGCTCGGAATTCGGCCGAAACCGGAAATTTGGCAGAAGTAAAGCAGGAAGTTTCGGTCAGTATCGTCAAGATAGATATGGCTTATAGAGATATATCTGAAATTGGTTTTCTCTAATGATTAGCCTGGCGAAGACTGGATATGGCGAAGACAAGACCCAGTTGTCTGGATCAAATATTAGATTTTTGGGATCCCATCGAAACCTTAGGTCTTGTTGTCAAAAGGAGAACGGGGAATCGAGAAGAGCAAAAACGGTAATTTCTAAGAGAATCCAGAATTGAGGAGCGAAAACTGAGAACTGAGAATTCAGATAAAAAAAAAACGCAACTATAGTAAGCTACGAAACAGGCCAACCCATCTCCATCTTAAGGGAAATGATTTTGTAGTAGAACCAAAGGGCCTAAGTACAGCTGAAAATAGGATGGATCTGTGGAAAGAAACCTGCTTCAGTCATGCACCTGTAATTTCTGTACCTACAAGTGTGCTGGTGAAGGGTTCAGTTAAAGCTGTAAACAATAGTTTCCTTGAATCCAGCTCTTTGGAGGAGCGAGTTGAGGGTATATACATATCAAATTTGACCGCTTTAGAGGAAGTGTCTGATTGGTTGGATTCAGTATTGTGGTGCTCTGTTCGACCCTCTTCGGGATATCAGTTTTTCGTCAGCCTTCGTGTGGAAAGGATGTGAATGTTATTTTCCCTAACATAGATGACGAACTTTCACTTTCACCTACGAGTTCGGCCTGGCAAATAATAGGGCGGTTCTGGCGATCTCTTGGATTCGCTTTCCGAAAAGGGAAGCGAGAATCCGCCCAGCGCAAGAACAAACGTAAAGTCGTTGCGCCTCAGTTGCACCTTTACAACTTCTTGCTGACTTTCCGAAATCACTTTCCACAAAGCGCATTCGCTTTCCAAGTCACTGGCGGAAACTAGCTGAGTACGAGAACGGCTCTAAACAGCGAAGCGAATTTTAGCCGAAGTCGCGTAAGCTCGCGGAGCTTTCCAGACCGCCAGAATCGCCTTAATGTCTGGCTTCGACTCGGTTCACAATCACAAAATTCACAAACTCTTTTCCGTCTGCTTCCAAGGGGTCGCTGGGAAACGGTGAAAGTACGCCTTAAGCAGCTGTGTTGCGTTCGAAGGCTTTAACTTTGATTCTGATTTCAGGCATGGATTCCTCTATATACGTCAGCTTGCCATACATCTGCGTAACGCCATGACTCTAAAGAAAAAAGACTCCCTGCAAGTTGTGTACAACTGGCAGTTCGTTCACAGTCTCCACTTCTGGGCTTCTGTGATCGGTGCATCTCCAGCCTCCGTTAATGTTAAACAGCTTATTTATCCCCTCACACAAGTTGCCATCGGAACTATCAACCTAATGCCAACCGCGAAATACTACCCGCTCCGATTCCACTGTTCCAAGATTCTCTCGCAGCTCAGCTTGCAGGCTGGCGTGTTCATCCCCGTACTGCCGTTTTATATGGATGTACTGCAGAATCACAACTTCAACCGGAAACTAGCCAAGAACGAGAATTTCAAGCCTCTTGACATGAGCTGCATATTGAAAGTTTCGACATCGCAGCTTAAGGAGGGTTCATACCGGGATTCAGTCATTCACGAGATTCATAATGGTATTGTGGAGTATGCGGCTACAGTGAGCCATAAGATTGCCTTTCCGGAGATGGTGTTTCCGGCGGTAATGCAGATCCGGAATTTTGTGAAGAAGTGTACAGTAGTGTCGTGTACAAAGAAAATGAAGAGTGTCATGGACAAGGTGATTGAGAACTCGAAGTTCATTGAGGACAAGAGGAAGGCGGCTACATTCGGAATTGCAGACACGCAGGTAAGCTAGGTTTCAAAAGACAACTCGCACTTTTTACTTTTATGTTCTTATGTTTCTGAAATAGTTGAATAATTTAAAACTAGGCCTTGCGGTATAACTCGCTAGAGAAAAGAAACTTCATCATGTAATTGGCTGTACAGATGCATGCACGTAATGAAAACAATACAAGTTACATCTCTCAGATGTCCCTTTATTTGGCTAAAGCACTCTTCAAATATTGGCATATCCTGATTAGTTTAGCTTATTTCTGGTCTAAAGGACACCAGGGAACTTGAAATCATGCCATTCTACCAGAAGATGGACCTGTTCCTCTTAGCTAAGGCAAAGGGAGCATTGACGCTTACTATTTAGAAAGTAGGGCATTGAAATTACTCGGCTTCATAGAAAAGCTTATGAGTCTTTCACGTGAGTTGAGTTTCTTTCGGATTTGTGATATCTCTATTTGCTTGTTCCTCTATGCCTAAATAGCCTATTTAGCAACTACAACGGTAACCGATTGTCGAAAAATAAATTCAGGAATCACCATCTCAACCTAAGGACTCGATCCCTTGTGGAGCCTGCTCTCCCTCCTACTGCTGAAGCCTCCATCATCAGTACCATCATTAACATATTTGACAATGCAAACGGAAATAGATAGAAGAATACAATTTATTGCACAAAAAGCCTGAGGACATGGCAGAAATGGTAACAAAAAAGAAAACACTTAAACGAAATAATAGAACTAAACTAAAGGAAATTCTCTCTGTGGGCTAAAGCTACCTTTAGGAACCTTACCAGCCTCTTCAGATCTTGAAAACACTTACTTCCGATAACGTTCATCATCCATACTTCATTATTTATTGTGATCAGATTCCCAAAAATCTCAACCCGCAGGTCATCTAGCTCACGGCATTCACACATCAGATGTAACAAACTCTCATTCTCACTACTACACATCGGGCAAAAATAGGGACCAGTACGTCCTAATTTATTCCCCAATATTCCTCCGTTTTCCCAATGGCAAACAATCAGCCCGGCAACTAATTAAAATTCTTAGATCCACCTACTTAATCCCAGCCTTAAAATAAACCTCTTCCCCCATGTCTCTTTGGCTGAAGTATAAAACCTTAAAGAAGGTGTGAGACTTTTTGCCAGATGCCTTGCTAGAGTTTCCTGGACCAAAAGTATCCCTGCCACCGCACGCACAACCTCTCCAACAGGTCCTGGCCCATCATTTCTGTTCACCGAATTGAAAAACCACAATTATCTAATATATCCTTAGTATTATTCGCCCGAGAGTCTGACGACTCGTCCCTTATACATTCCTCATAAGCTGCTTTAACTATTCCAATACGCTGTAATTGCAGTAACTTCTCACATAGCCCTATCATACTTATACCGCAGGTTTGATAGTCCTAGATCTCCTTGTTATGACTGATGTACTCGTTACATTACCAACACCTAAAATTCTCTTAAAATATCTTAACTGTAGTTGTTCTATCTTCTCACTTCTACCAAAACCCCAGAACCGTAATGCATCGCAGGGATAATCTTTCTATTAAACCCATGCTGTAGCTTCAGATCTTCAATCCTACTTAACTTACTCCTAAGTATCGTATTTAAACTAGGTATTCCCTTTTTCCAACTAAAGTCAAACTGACTATAAAATGTTCCATTAAACTTAAACTTAAAACTAGGTATGTGAATTCATCACTATATTCTAGATCTTGACCTTTAAATTTTAGCCGAGGTTCCTGATCTGCGTTACCCCCATTCCGAAATACCGCCACCACCGTTTTCTTAGCGTTCAGCTCTAATTCCTTAATTTGAAGGTATCGCTCTAACATATTAAATAATTTTTGAAGAGTATTCGTTTTGCATTGTCAAATATGATTCGCAGTCAGCTTGGGCTGAAGGAATATCCACCATCATTATCTTTCTGAGGACAACAGACCGGCCTTCGCACAGCCGCAAAGAGGCGAAATGGACAAATTCGATCCGAAGCCGCTCCAGAACTTATAGAAAAAATCTTTTTGGATCACTGGATGCTTCAGAAGTGACCTTGCAATCTGGAATCGAACATTTTCAGAGCTTGGCCATTTTTTCCATTGAGTTGCACGCCTGTGTTGAAATCCAGATTCTCCGCGTGGGGGTGAACGTTGTCTTGACGGATCAGCAGTGCGTATTCTGAACGTCACGAATATAGCCCAAGGCGAGAAAAAAAATCTCTTAGAGCGTGTCCCACCCTTCTAACAATAGTAACTATATCGTTCCAACCTTCTCGACATGGTAACTATTTGCTTACCACTCGCGGGAGCGTAGTAAGCGTGGTAACTAGGAATATCTGTGACGTGATTGGCCGGATCAGTCCCTGGCGGGATATTTTGCTGAAAAGAGAAAAATTTGTTCTAGCCAAGAAGCCAGAATTCGTGGCGCCATGCGTAAACTACGGTAAGGAGGGTGGAACACGCTCTTACCAGTTAGCGGAGTCAAAACAATTCGGTGTATTCGAATCGGAGGTTTAAAATAAGCTTGCTTTTCAGTTAAACTCTCAAAGCACAACTCTTACTAGAAACGATCTTTTCACGATGAAGTAGCTCAGAAATATCGGTTTTCGGAAATACCATTACTTCTTGCTCCTGTGAAGAGTAGGGGTAGGAATTTTCCAGGAGGTTGGACGTGTCAAGTGAAATTAGCATTTTGTTAGCGCTTATCGACTCTGTCCACCCTTCCTGCTCTCCAACGCGGCGGCTGGACGCAGAATACTTGAAAAGCAAACGCGCCGTGGGGGGAGAACTAAGCAAAATAAAAGATATCCGAAACAGAAGGTAGACCTGATAGTCAACTACTAAATGAAAAACAATATTTGAAGCTACTCGTGTCATTATGTTTAAAAGAGTCGTCGGAGGAACTTGATGCTTTTTGACAAAGTTTGTGTTGCGTGACTGTTAAAACTCGGCTAGGCCGAAAAGTGCTAAAGATTCGTAGGTACAAAACGAAACAATGACGAAAGGCGGGGACTTCAGAAGCTTGTAATCCCACAAGGGAGCTAAGGGTAATCCAAAAGGCAGAATAAGCAAGAGGGATCCTTTAAGAATTCAAGAAGAACCAAAAGATTCCCAACACAGTACACACGGAAACAGGATTTCAGGAGCTTAAATGCATTTCCCTCATGATAAAGGTTTAAGTTATTATGTTCTTTGATCAGTTTTACGTTTGAAGGCCATTGACTCGTGGGAAACGCAACTTCGCATCAGCGGAACACCGTTTAGTAAATTCTACACTGTCTGGAAGAAAACGCAAGATCGAGAGTCGATCCGCCGAGCTGCAAAAATAGACTCCGTTTCTTTCGATGACATTCCAGTCATCAAGAAAAGAGACAAGGTGGCCAAAGAGGAAGAGGATGAAGAATTTGAAGGATTGTTCCCCTCTGGAGATGAAGACGAGAGCGATGACGAGGATCGGTAAGAATAATTTCACCCTAAATTGTAGCAGAAATATGCTTCTTTGCACACTATTTTAGACTACCGTGGTTTTGTTTTTCGGCCCTAAAACAGTCAAATGGGAATTGCCGCGTTCGTTTTCGTTGTTCATCGTTGTCGGTATTACGAAAACCGTCATTGTAATTGTTTCGTATTTACGTTTTCTTTGGCACGTTGTATAACGTCGTTACACAAACGAACTTGATGTGAAAACGTTAAAAGTCCGAACTAACTTAATATGTGCACCAGCAGCCATAACCAAGTACAAAAATGGATTTTTATCATAACAGGCTAGATTTGCTAGATTTGATTTTCGTCAGATTCTTCGGCCTTTTAAAGTAAGGCGACGTTTAAAGTTACATTCCGCTACTGTAGAACTGAAAACGTTCTGTTTCTCCGTTTCTCAGCAACCAGGGCAAGTACTCGCTTCGCCGATTCTCCATTTCTAATCAGGGGTTCCGCGCCATATTTATCTTAGTCCGCTCGATTATTTATATTAGATTGGTTAGCCAGTGGAATGTGAGCCAATAAGAAGGCCTCGTCGCCGAGCAGGTTCAGCGAACTGGTGGAGGGCAGGTGGAATGAAGACGTTTTAGTCAGGCATGATATGGCCTACTAGGAAGGGCCCGTAATGTACACTTCGTTGTTCCAGTAGCGCGATTCCTTGGCGATCTCCCCCCTTCCCACCTTGTAAAGTTCCTCCCTGACAGAGCAAAACGGATAAGTCAGCTTAATTTTATCATAGCTATATTTCGGCCCTTCTTGGCACGGGTCCTCTTCAGGCTCAAGCCGCTCAAACTGGAAAACGAACTTCTGAAGTTCATTTTCCAGTTTGAGTTGTTTGTGAAGTTCATTTTCCGGTTTGAGCGGCGTGAGCCCTAAGAGAACCCTTGCGAAGGATGGCCGAAATATTGCTTTAATAAAATTTAACTGACGTATCTGTTTTGCACTGTCAAACATGATTTGTAGTCAGCTTGGACTGAAGGAATATTTAAAGTTCCTTACTTTCCGCTATACGAGACGCAGCCGCGAGAATTGGCGGATGATGTTCTGGTTACAACAGACAGAAAACTGGTATTAAAGAAAATGAAATAACTCAAACATTGTAAGAACTGAAAAAAGAAGGAAATATAGAAAAGAAGAAATCAAAAGAAAAGAAAAAGGCAGAACTGAAAAACAAAAGAGTTGTGAAAGATGTAGACGTCGTCTTCTTCCAGGTTTCTGCCCAAGGAAGAGCGTTCCGCGCCCAAGAAACGACCAGCTGAAGTCGAACAGAAGAGTAACGCCAAGACCAAAAGGCCGAGGAAAGGGAAGAATGTCCAACCACAGTCTCAAGCAGCCGACGAGTTTGACCAGAATGGAGGAAATGATGAAGTCACAGACCTTCATTTGTCTGATTTGGATTCAGATAAAGAAGAAGCAAATACTGCTTTTGGTTCAGATGATGAAAGTGATGATGGCTCTGATGACGAATAAACTGATTTCGTCTGCTTGTTTTTCTCTTGTTCAGTTTATGCGGCACTAAGCAGTCTACACTGTCAAACGCTGGTTACGACAATTTAGACTGAATTTTTAACTGGGCCTAAGAAAATTCATGAAGATCATTTAGTAGAGAGTAGATGTTTTTGGGATCCCAAAACGTAAGTGGAGGGATACCTATGATTTCGTAAAAGTTGTCCGTCTGTCCGTCCGTCTGTGAGCACGATAACTCTTGAAGGGAATGAGATATTTTGAATAAACTTCGTGTGAGGACTCTTTGGGTCAAGGGAGAGGTCAGGTTCGTCGATGGGCTCTTTAGCTCAACATTTAGGGGTGGGGGAGGGGGTTATGAATGGGACAGCGATTTAGGGGTAAGAAGACATGCTGAACACTAATATGAAAACCATTTTCTCGCCAGACAAATAGTTCGGCCGGAATCCGGCCCAAACCGGAAAGTTTGTGAGACTTTAGGTCTGCCGCCTGTTAATCAACTGTCAGGCGTGGACATGGCACGCCGGTCTTATTTAGTTGTCTTTGATAAACCTGGCGCACACTTTCTAAAGTTGTTTCAATGCCCCACAACAAATTTTTCTTTCCCTGGTTCATCAACTGACATATCACGCCTACAAATTAATACAAGTCCAGTCTATTCCAGACTAAAAAATCATCCGCGGCAGTAACGAATAATACCTGAAATCTTGTCTCGCCCTAGTGGTGGCAAAGTGATTCGGTTTGAGCGAAGTTTGTGATTCGACAAACAACTGTCGAGACGATTTTCGAATTTGTTGCTCGAACCTGGCGGGAAATCTAAATTTAGCAGCAAAATAAAGTCTTACAATAATAAATTAACTACTTTATCTAGCACATAGACATAAACTGAGGATCAGTTTCCCACCGAATGGTAAGGACGTAGCGGTTTTATTTTCGGACTTTCTCGAAACTGCCGTGAAAAAAACAGACAAAACGGTGTTTTAACTTGAACAAAACCGCGAGTTTAAATTTAGAGACTGAGTGGCATACAATCGTGTTTCCGCGACATACACAAAAGGTGTTTTTCCGCGACACAATTCTGTGCCACACATTCCGAGTGTTCATCGCGGAAACTTGATAGCGTGCCACACAGTGAGACTCGATCGACAGATGAGACTCGCGGAAAAGCCGTTTTGTCTATTTGTTTGGGCGGTAGTTTCAGTTGTCTGAAAATAAAAATGAAACTGAGATAAAATCTCAATAAATAGATTTTCAGGCTTTCGTCCTTACCATCCTCTTCAAAAAGGATCCCCAGTTTTATGTCTACAAGCTTGTGAAAGTAGTTAATTTTATTGTTTTGACACTATTTTGCTGCTATATTTGAATTTCCCGCCAAAATCGACAATCATCTCGGCGGTTGTTTGTCGAATTCGAGCCTAAAGAATCTTGTTGGTCGCGGAAACACACTTGTGGACCGCACAAAAGACGGCGGAAACATTCTTTTTGACCACAATCAACCCACAAACTGTTTGTGAGAGCACGGAAAAACGCGTAAAGAACTATGTGGTCCACAGCGGTGCACACGGAAAACTGTGCAACTTGTGATTGAAACTTCTTTAGCCTGAGCCGCTGCCTCAACAAGCCGTCGTTCGGAAAAGGCTCAAGATGGCGTACACAACGTTTCCACTTTGACAGATTTTTCCGTCAACAACGGATTTCTTGGGTCTTTGACGGATGAGAATTTCTTTTGTCGGATTTCTGAAGATCTTGCAAAAATTTGGAATTTCTACTTTATTTTTCTGATTTTTATGGCACTTGCAGCTCCGCTCAAGTGCCAGATACCGATCACTTTTCGGTTGATCGGTCTGTCCACTCTCTCGAGTTCGAGCACTTCCAGATGTGCTAGGAGGATGAAACTTGGTAGGCGTATTAGGGACCCTACCAAACTGACTTGGAAATTACCATCTCCCTGATCCGACCACCGTGGGAGGAGTCGAGGCAGGGGGAATCCGGAATATTGACGTAAGTATAACTTTTGAACGGGGAATCCGGTCTTAATGAAACTTGATATTTGGAAAGACCTCCTGTCTCAGATGTCACACTTCAAGTCCGGAATGGGTCCGATTACTTTGGGGGGAGTTAGGGGGGGGGGGAACCGGAAATCGGGTGACATGTTCAGAGTGGACGGATCGGGATGAAACTTGGTGGGAAGAACAAGCACAAGCCCTAAATATACAGTCGACAAGACCGAACCAGATTCGAGCACTGTGGGGTGAGTTGAGGTGCTTACACATGTGCTAGGACGATGAAAATTGGCAGGCATATCATGGACCCGACCAAAATAACTTGAAAATAGTCACTTCCCCCGTCCGACCCCCGGGAGGGGTGAGCGGAGGGAGGGGAATCCGGAATATTGACAAGTTTATGACTTTTGAACGGGGAATCGGATTTCAGTGAAACTTGATATTTGGAAAGAAATTGTGTCTCAGATGTCACACTTCAAGTCCTGAATGGATCCGGCGGCTCTGGGGGGAGTCGGAGGGGGGAACCGGAAATCGTGTTACTTGTTCAGAGTGGACGGATCGGGATGAAACTTCGTGGGAAGAACAAGCACAAGCCCTAAATACACAGTTCACAAGACCGGGCCAGATTCGAGCACTGTGGGGGAGTTGGAGTGGGGTTCCGGAATTCCGGTGATCCTGAGTTAAGATGCATACACAGGTGCTAGGACGATTAAACTTGGCAGGCGTATCAGGGACTCGACAAATTTAACTCAAGAACACTCGTTTCTCCGATTTGACCATCGTGGGGGAAGTAGAGGGAGGGGTGATCCGGAATCTTGAGAAAAGTCCAACTTTCGAACGGATGACCAGATCTTAATGAAACTTGATATTCGGAAAGAACTCATGTCTCAGATGTCCCATTTCAAGTACGGACAGGATCCGATCAATATGGGGGAGTCTAGGGGGGGGAGCGGAAATTTTGTGACACTGTGAGGGTGAAGCGATTGGGATGACACTTGGTAGGAAGAACAAACGTAGCCGAACATTAGAGACTTGAAATGATTGGCTTAAAAATTGTCACTTCCCAGATCCGATCATTCCTTAAAATACTCACCTTAACCGCAGTGTACAAAAATACTTTTAAGCAAAATCTGCATTTTCATGATCCCCATGAGCCCATGACCATTATTGCATCAACGGTTTTGCTTCGAAATTACTATATAGCACCCTTGAAGTGCGCATCTTAACCGAAAAGTAAAAAAAATACTTTTGACTAAACCATATGATCCTAAAGGGCCCAGGATCGTTTTTGCCTCAAGGGTTTTGATAGCAGATGAGTTTCTAGCGCCCCCGCATCATCACAGCCAAGTGCAAATTTTTTTTACCAAACGACACATTCTCTTAATTTCCAATGGTATTCTGATCGGAACGGTTTTACTTACAAATGATCACAACAAACCCACGAATTGGCAAATTTCTACTTTCATCCTTTTAAAGCCAGGCTTCACCTTCCAGATTCCCAGATGTCCTGGGCTTCCGCACAGTCAAGCCAACCCTTCCAGATTTTCATGATAATGATGACAGCTAAATTTGCTGTTCGTCAAAATTTCCTAGATGTCCACTTTACATTTCAAATATCTCTTGCATCCCAGTCACAACTGTCAATCACTTTCCCTTTTCTTCCCCATTTGCATATTTTTAGTGTTTCTCGAATGGGTTGCCTCTATGGCACCTTCCAGACATCCGGAATCTGGGGTGTCCAGCACCCCGGACTTCCAGACTGTTTTGGCCTGGCTTTACCTTCCAGATCCGTCTCGACGAAAACGGCTGTCTAGAATCCCGAAGAAAAATCTGGAAGGTGAAGCCTCACCTTTACCAAGCCTTACAAGTGCCATATGAGCTTCCAGCTCTTGTTTTTTATCATTGGTGAAAGATTTCGTGAACCTTTTATCATCAAATACTACTCCTAAAAGACGCCGTGATCACAAATGTTTCCAAGAATATTGCCTGCGGTGCCTTTTCTAGTACAATCGTATATTCTCCGCTTAGTGGAAAGGAGCTTTTAGGCTTGGACTTTGTTTTGACTTATTCGATATAATAACAGGGATTCGGTAGTTATAAAGAATCCCAAATAGGCTATCCGGCTTAAGCTCATTCGGTATAATAACTGGGATTCGGTAATTTATTCGGTAGAATTGCCAGGATTCAGTAGTTACCACGAACCTCGATACTCGGAGAGGTCGAGTGAAGCACTGGTTGTAGACAAAAGGACTGATCGATGATTTCATCGATAGTTCTTACTTTTATTCTGGATCCCAAAAAGACGCTCTAATCAACAATGTTTCGAAAACTCCGCTTGCGGCCCTTTTTGTGATATTCTCTATTTTTATGAAAGGGTGCGTCATTTAAATGGGTTTTAAGCCAGTTTTAAGACTGGGATTTGAGAAACCCTAGAACCTTCATGGAAATAGTTTAATTTGACATGAAAAAAAGGACTTACAAAAATCTCGCCTGTGGCGCTCACTTTATTTTCAGGGGTAGTGCTGAAAAGCCTACAGTAGCTGCTGCTGCCGGGACGTCGTTCTATCCGGTTTCTGGAAATTCTTACGATCTTGGTGATCCACGGCAAGAGATAGGACTTGTATGAGAAGCATTTTAATTACGACCAACAGAAACAAAAGTTAGATTTAGTAAAAATTTCGCCTGCGGCGCTCGATTTAATTTTTTCTTGGTATATATCGTGTCTGGCAAAATATTATTATTGGCTATTCATCTTTCATGTTGCCCTTTAGCGTTACTCTTTGTATGTAAACCTTTCTGTTCAGTAATTTTAATAATTTAAAACTCGAATTATCAGTTTCTAGGATTCGGTAATTTTTGAAAGATCCGGTAAAAGCTTTGGCTCTGCACCCCCCCCCCCCCCCCACACACACACAGACACGAAAATGAACTTGGACGCCCCTGGTTGCAAGACCTTTATAGAATCGGTTGTAATATTTTGTTTAAATTTGTAAGAAAAAGGATCACCCTTGTTTCTGCGTTACGTGTCTATTGTTTCTAACCAGTAAATTCTTGCAATTGCCGGGCTTTAGTTTCGATGGGTTGACAACTTCAGCGTTTAGTCGTTAGCGACGAAGCGCTAGCGAACAACGAATGTTTGTTGACTTAACTCTTTCCTGATAGCAAGAATTTCACAACGGTATTTATTCCGTGCTAATCGACGCTATCTACAGACCGCACTATTCTCCATGAATCAACTTCCATATATTACTGCTCAAGTCTTTTTTTCAACGGTTTTCAACGGGTTTTTTGACAGAAAATTTGACGGATTTGTCGTTCGCGAATCTCGGATTTTTGGACTACAAGAACGGAAAACATAGCCTCGTTTTTGTTATATGCTGCAGGTCCACTTCTCGGCCGATTCCGTAATGATTCTTTCTACATCCGTTTTTGCACTGCAGCGCTTCCGAGGAAGACAGCAGCACTTCTCGAGAATCACAAATTTGCTCACCGACCAAGTCCGTGCTTCCCTGCAAGATGCTGCAGCGCTGCCGCTTCAAACAAGAATAAAGTGAATCCAAAATCGCATTTTGTGCAAAAGCAAAGAAGTGCTGCAGCAGCGATGCGGCAGCGCAATTACAACAAAAACGAGGCTCATGCCATCATGAAGTGGAAACACTGGGCGTACCATCTAGAATCTAGATTGATTGCCCGTGTCTAAATTTAAAAAGTAAAAAACATTTGGTTTTAATTTAACAAAACCAGAAGAACTGTCTGACATGGAACTGGAGACTGAAGAGGACTTGACGAAAAAATGCCAGAAACCTGTGGACTCCTGTATAAGGATAAGAGAGAGACAAAACCCATTGCACTTTACTATGAAAGTATTCACATCAAGTGAAGACTTTTTTGAGGAAAAAGACATTGTTGAGAGAGCTTCCGGAATCAAGTTCACCACAGGATGTACACTGACATCTGGTAGCCTGGAGTCCATGATTGCTGAGAAAAATGGTGTGTCCTATGTTTGCTTTCAGTTTTCTGCCCTTATTAAAGTTATTTTTGTTTTATTTTGAGCAGTTGAACCCTGGTTGAAGCTTGAGCCACTGTTGATCAACAGTGTGTTCTAATGACCAACAGAAATATCGGTGGCAACATTATTGGTCAGATTGACGCGAAAGTGCTGTTGGTTGGCTCTGTCAACTTGTTTGTGTAGTAATCTGCCATATTTTTCAAACAGACGGTTCTCGCAGGAGATTCACCTCTGTTGATCAAGATGGACGTTTGGCGGTCAAAAGTCATTCGTTGATCAACAGTATTGATGAACAGGAGAACTGCCAACAAATCCCTCAAACAGTCTCTAGTACAGTATAGGTATGCTTATGTGAACAGCTACTTTAATGTGAACAGTGCAGTTTTCGGCTAAATGGTAGAATGAAGATCCAGAATACCTATACAAGTGTTCCCAGATGCCCTTAATTACACTCTTTGGCTAACTGGTAGTTAGCTTTTGACACAACAAGTGCATGAGAATGGCAAAGTCCGCTGTCAACAAACGTTCACATAAGCATACCTCTACTATAGTCCAGTCTTTGAACTTTCTGAAGTCTTTGCCTGGGCTTTGCAGAGTCTTGGAAATTATTAATAGGGCATATGCGATCACACAACCATAGGTATAGAAGACAGTAAATGAGCTGTCTTCAGTTATCAGGCCATCTTGTGAATTTGAGAATATTGGACTTAAAAATATGAACATATTCTCATGAATTTGTGTAGGCTGTACATTGATTTCAAAACATGTTTTGCCTTGCTCAGTTGCTACACTGTCAGAAGCTTTGTAATAGACAACAGAAGGATGCACAGTTTGAGCGGAACAAATCAACAGACAACACTTGGGATGTAATCTGTTGTGATTTTGAAAACATTATGCATGAAATGTTATGCATATAATATTGTATTTAAAGCCTTAGGGCCATATACATACAACAAAACAAAAAACTTCATAATTGTATCATAATTGAATAAGTAGTATTCTGAAGAGCTGAAAAATGCCAAAAACACATCTGCTGACTTTTTTGTTTGTCTTCGTGATATTGGAAATTCAGCAGATGCGTTTTTGGCATTTTTTGGATCTTCAGCGATGCTTGTTATGCATAACATTTCAAAATTACAACAGATTACATCCAAGTGTTGTCTGTTTAGCTGTTGTCTGTTGAAAAGCAGATCCATGTGTTGTCTGTTGTGACACTTCTAACAGTGTATGGATTAGAAACATATTTTACAGTAATGAATGAATAGATTGATCTCTAGTGTTGTCCAGGACTTTCAAGAATTTGGATGTTACAGAAATCAGACATTCTCATAAGTTCAAGAGGACATTTGGGTTCTGTTGAGGAATACTTCCTTGAACACTGTATTTATTTTCATCTTTTGTTCAGTTGCTTCAACATCCTCAGTTACAGTGTTTTGTGGAAGTAACCGATAATGATGTGACTAGGTAGTTCGAGTTCTCTAAGTTTTTGGAGTAGAAGGGTATGGTCGACCAGATCATGATCATGAAACCAAACCGACCAGATCATGAAACAAAAAGTACATCCATGACTTTTTCGTTTCTGAAAACTGACAACCTATCTGTGACCCCTACTGGACTAAATGTAACTAAAACTGTTAGGATACTTGGTATTTACTTGGACGATGACCTCAAATGGAATACACATGTGGAAAATTTGACGAAAAAAGGTGGATCTCTGCTTCGTTCGTTTTCACAGCTGAAAAGGTTTGGAATACCAAAAGAAATTCTTAAAGTTGTATACTGTAGCTATGTTAGACCTTGCCTAGAATACGCTTGTCCCGCTTGGCACCCCGGTCTGACCAAGGAACAATCTGCCCAAATTGAGTCGGTTCAAAAAAGGGCTCTGAAAATAATATTGGGCCCCAACTACACGAACTATGACAGCTCACTAACAGAACTTGACTTACTGTCATTGGAAAAACGCAGACATGAACTAACTGTCAGATTTGGACTGAAATGTCTTGACTCACCCTTCCACCGTCGACTACTGCCAGACTTCGAAAACCCTGTTGTTGACGGACCGAGGACAAGGCGTCGAGAAAAGACAAAGAGTTGTCAACTGATATCGTCTTACCCGGCGACTAGTACTCAACGTTACATCAAGTCATTCGTTCCGTACTTTACTGATTATTTTAACCAAGCAACGCTAAATGAAGAATTCTGATATATTTTATTTTAATCTCTATGTATTTTCGTAGTTACACACATTTGCGTTGAAATATTTAGTGTGGTATGATTTATGTATTGACTCGTGTGTTTGACGTACCTGCGCTAGCTAACGCTATTTTGGTAAAATAAAGCATTCATTCATTCATTCATACGCGCAACATGTATAAACGCGCATCATGGCTTCGCCGTGCCCCCCCCCCCCGCCCCCTTGGGACGCCCCTTGCCAAGCGTGGTGGATGGACAGTAGGGGAGAGCTAGCTTGTAGAGCTCCTGGGCGGAGGTACTTGGGCAGACTCAGGGCAGCTCTATCAGAGCCAGCTTGAGTCCAGCTTACCAAGCGTGAATGCCTGAGTATAAGCCTGCTTCAGAATCTTCTGCAGCCAACGGCCTATACAATTAGGTTCGTCGTTGAAGGACATCCAGAAATTGCTATTAAAGTCATAATTTTTATTTTTCAGATGCGATTTTCAGCAGAAAGAAATTCTCCTTCAGTCTATCAAAATCAAAAGTGTTTACTGTACCATTTATTGGACATCCGTTTGTTTCACTTGAAGAGGGTGTATATGCATGCGAATATGGATTTGACAAGGGTTCAAAGGTAGGGTATGCTCAAACTCACTCTGTCCTTCCTGATTAAAATCCAGGTGCCAGTTGGAATTCAGTTCCAAAAGTAGACCAGCACCCTGACAGAATAGCAGACAAAAAAAAAAAAAAATAAGAAAAATCCATGTGACCTAAAACCTGTATAAATAGATCAGTTGTGCGATCTATTACTTTGTTTTGTATTGCCTTCTTGTTTTGTTAGATTAAACTTTTTCCTGTCTTGTGTTATCAGCAATTTGCTTCTGAAGTAATAGGTTGGAACGATAGTGGTAGCTCTTGGTAACTACTAATTAAAGGTCGGAACACACCCATAGTAGCCTACAAGGTTGGATGGATGCCTTCAGTATGAGTCACTGCAGAAATGGATTAGAACGTCGATAGAGCCGGATAAGCGTCACGTCTAATCTTTTTTATGGGGCGCTGCACTGCATTTGGATTGAAACTATCTCGACGGCAATCAACGATAGACTTGATGGCCCGTAAAGATAGTGCAGCATTGAACTGATGAACCAACAAATTCCTCACTGGAGGAACTTAGTGTCAGAGCTAACTAGTTTCGGTGATGGGGATATGGGTCCTAGGCTTACTTTGAATATCCCACTTATAGCTTACCCACTTCTTACAGAAACCTTCTGGTCCCAAGAAGATCAAGTCTGTCAAAACCACAAAGAAGCTCCAGTGCTCAGCAATGATAATTGTAAAAAAATTGGTGATCTTCACAGGAGTTTCTGTAAAGGTTAGTTAACAGTCACATAAATTGGTAGGCTATGCAGAAACTTCGTTTGTAATGGAGATAGTGCCTGTTACGAGGAAAATTTGGGTGTGGACGCTTTTGAATTTACTGGTGACTGCTTCCTAGTGTTATAGGCTAACGCGTTTTGGGACTCACCAGTGTCTGTCATTTCTCACCAGTGCAGATTAATCAAAGCCTCCCATTGGAACATCTCATAGTGGTCAGACCAGAAATGTCCATATTCAAGACCAGTTATTGAATACTGCAGCTACCGGAATACTGCAGCATGGCACGCTGGAGGTTGAAAGACTCCAGAAGCGTGCCAGAATACTCAGCTACACATACACATCATATAATGAAAGTTTTTCAGTCTTAAAAATGCAAATCCTATCCGAACGAAGGCTCAATACTCTTGACGACTAACTCTATTTGCCGATGCGAAATCGCCGGGTACCTAGTGGAAGAGCCGGGAGCGGCAACACAGCTGTCCTGAACGAGCGCCGTTATTGGTTGACATATGATTTGAGTTGTTGAGTTTGAGTCGTTAGTGAGACGTTTTCTCGTTCTTCCTGAGGATCGCTGGCGTTTAGTCATATAGAGTATTCGTTGATGAAGTTCGGATACGGATGCCTCCATTCCAAAACGCATAGGCCATTCTCCAGACAACGAAGAAATTATTGAGAATCCGCCGCTTACACGGTCAAAGACTGAAGCTGGGAAGCGAAAGTTAAACGACTGCCCGTCAAAGCGTCCGCAAGGTATCTCCACTCGTTTGTACCTTATGTTATTCGACACTGTAACGGCGCTCTAAAAACACGAACAAATAACCGATAGGCCTATGGACGATATCATGAAAAGTTAATAACCTTATTTTAGTGCATTATCATATGTCTAGCATAGTTGATTTGAACCACTTTAACAAATCAGTTGTATATAATAATTCAATTCAGTTCAGTTCAGTACTATCCAAAAAAAAACATAACGGACAAGCCGTTGGGTTGTTTTTGCGTCAGAACATACCTTCATAACATAACAATCTACATGTATATACAACTATGCGACATTTATACTTTCTTATAATAAATATGGTCAATAACATAATAGACTGCAATTAATAAAATATAAATAATATAATAATTAACGTTCAAATGCGCTCTGAGTTGTATGAACGAACAAACGAGGCGACGAAACTCTGAACATACCTTGTTCACAAAGCTACCACCGGCTCTAAACGAGGCACAGGCTCGGCAGCTTGACGAGGAAGACGAAGTCGGGAGGGGAAAAAATCAGGGGGGATCTACATGTTTCTTTTGTCGTCTAGTATATGATAGTATTGTCGTCAGCCTATGCTTACCAGTGGATAATTTGGTACGAATAAGTGATTGATTGAATTGCCGAAACTCGCACTCTGGAGCGAATAAGGTTCAGGATGGATAAACTTTCTGTAGAGGAAACGCCAGACACTACACTGTCAGAGGCTTCATGACAGACAACACAAGGATGCGCGGTTTCAACAGACAAAACTTGGGATGTTATCTATGTCGCGACATATCTTATGCATAAAATGTTATGCATAACGAGCATTGCCAGGAAGAGCTGAAAACCCGCCAAAAAAGCACCTACGTACTTTTTTGTTTGTCGTCATGATAATGGAAAATTCAGCAGATACTTTTTTGGCGGTATTTCAGGTCATATCTTGTGAAGTATATTGGTTGATTTGTTGTCCTTTTTATGTATTTCGTAAATATTTCGTTGACCTCTTCTAGCTTTAAACTATTTGGAATTAAATTTGATTGATTGATTGATTTTGTTCTTCCCGACTTACAAATGTATCTTTCTTCTAGCGACGAACGGGTCATTGTATGAAGGTGAGCCACCAGGACCTCCAAAATAGAATTAACCTCTGGAGAAGAAAAGATGGAACGGTAGGATATTTTAAAGTTTAACCGAATAGGGATGAGAAACGACAGTCTACTCACCCACCGCTTATTCACTTAAATAAGCTTGAAAATCTGCTGAAATACGTTACTTCGTTGCTTAGCGATTCATTTAATCGAATGAAGTTTTTCTTTTGTTTTTTTGGTAACTCTATGGGCTGCCCCCCCCCCCCCGGTATCAACCCTCCCCCTCCCCCCCCCCGGCAAAAAAAACCTCGCATAAATAAAAAAGACAATCCCAACAGAATTTCCTAGTCCCAAATAATCCCTACGGATAGTAAAAGGGATTAGCTGGGTACCGTGATTAACTTATGTACGTACTGGCGGGTATATAAGAGTAGAATAACTGAACGCAGCTTCATTCGCAAATTTGACTCATACAGTAATGTCTGAAGTACAATGGGTATCCAGTAACAATTGTAAGAATAAGCTTGTGCACAAAGGTTATGTGTATGTGAAGCAAAAAGTGCTGGCTGGAGGTGTTCTTAGTTTTGAATGCTTTAAGTGCAGGCAGAACAAAGATAAACAAGGGGAGTGTAAAGCGAAGGTGAAGGTTGATGGTGACAGAATAATTGCTGAAGTGAACGAACACACGCATTCACCTGAGGCTGTTGTCAGTGAGGTGTTAAAAGTGAAAGATCAAATCAAAACCCGTGCCATTCAGTGTAACGATGCCCCCCAGCAAATCCTTTCCCAATTCCTTCCCCTTCTTAGCGAGGAAGCTGCAGTTAGGATGCCACCCATTCGTACAATGCGAAGGGCCATCAGACGCTTTAAACAGTCAGCCAATTGTCCTCTCCCCTTGCCTGATTCCCGTTCCTCATTAGTTATCCCTGATTCATACCAGAAACTCGAAGATGGGCCATTGGACTATGGCCCAACTGAACGGCCATTCCTCCGATCCTCCAAGAAGAGATACATCAGCCCTTAATGCCAGATTGCTCGACTGATTACCCCAACCACGACTGGCTTTCTTATTTAAAATTGATGGGCTATAATATCGCTAGTTGAACTTTTCTGGAAATTACTTGCGTTCTTGACCGAAGCCTTAGCTTGACAAAAGTAATAAAAAAAATGCCTAGTAGTTTTACTTGGAGCTAAAAAAAAAAAAAAAAATGCCTATATTATAGTTGAGCGCGTCCTCGTCGCAAGGGGCGGACTGATTCCAGTGGAAGTACAACTGAGAATTGACTAAGCTTCGTTTTCTTGTCGTACCAGAATTCCATTTGAGTTAGACTAAGATCACGGGAAGTTAAGTTAAATGTCTTGGATTCGTATCAAATGTAAAGGTTTCGGGGGGGGGGGGGGGGGCAACGGGGTTTTCTTAGCCGGGGGGGGGGGGGTCTCGCCTAGACCCTTTGTTGAAATTCAAACTCTTCACGTCGGGATGAACTTTGTTTTGTCGGACCAGCAGTGCATATTCTGCATAATCTTTCAAGGTAAAAAAACAAAACTCGCTTACCAGTCAAAAATATTTCAGTGTATTCAGATCCAAGATATTAGAATAAACCGGCTTTTAAGCATAGGTTTAGAGCACAACTCCTACTAGAAATGACCCTTTCGCTATGAAATGGATCAGTAAAAAACTTTCTTGAAAGTACCATTACTTTCCATCTGAATTTAGCGATTTCTTGTTAGCGCTCGACGACTATGCACAGCCTTCCTGCTCTCCGACGCGGCGGCTGGGCGCAAAACATTTGAAAACTGAACGCGTCGTGGATAAAAAGTACGAAAACTAGGCAAATGAAATTATTCAAAAACAGCAGACTCTCATATCTCAGCAGATTCAAGAGTTATCAGCGGAAGTTGAAGATTCTGGCAAACTTTGCGTGGTATAACGGGCAAAACTCGGCATGGCAGAAAAGGCACTAAAATTCGTAGTCACAAAACGAAATAATGTAGAAAGATGGGGATTTCAAACGCTTTTAATTCCATAAGGGAACTAGGTATATTATAAAAGCCAGAATAAGCAAGAGAGGTCCTTTAACTATTGTTTCGATAAGAGCAAAGACAGATTAGACCACTTAGGAGAATATTGAAGAGAGCTTGCTGTATCATTCTTGGACAGAAATACGAGTCCTATGATGAAAGACTAAAGACATTGTGTCTGCAAACCCTCTCTGATAGGAGACACGAGTTCTTAGTGAAATTTGGTAAAAAATGTCTGGCCTCGGATGTGCACCGGTCCATTTTACCCCCTGCGACTACAAATCTGCAAGTTAAGGCAACCCGTAGCACAGACGCACCAAAGATACAACTGAAGAAACCGCGCGTAAAATCTACGGAGCGGTATCTCAAATCATTTGTTCCCTATTTTGTGAAGTTTTTTGGATCGGAATTCTGAATTTTAAACTGAAATGTTCTGTAATTAGGTTTGTTATCGGATTGTGTTTTAAAATGTTTTTGAAATGTTTTAAAATTGTGACTATGAATGTTTTAAAAAATGACCATGTCGACCATGTTTGACGATCCACCACTATTTTTGTTAAAAGATATCATGGAAATAAACGAATTTGAATTTGAATTTATGGATTCGCACAATAGATAAAACGAAAACTTCAGCTACCTATGCTTTGGCAGCGATATTTTGGTCCTTCTTGGCAAGGGTCCTGGTCAGGCTGTCGACCGTCAGGGACAACGTTTCCATTTCTTCCGTTCCCCATGCCTGACGAGGACCCTTGCCAAGAAGGGCCGAAATATCGCTGCCAAAGGATATGTAGCCAACGTTTCCGTGTTTATCTGGTGTATGAACATATATTTCGAAGTGAACTTAGGATTAATGAGTATCTAGAATATACAGCTTCAAACAGCGCAAGGGTTCAGATCTGTATAATATAGAGAGATTGCTGCTAGTAAGAGTTGTGCTTTAACGGAACCACTCGAGGTAATTAACCAGGTTGCCGGCAATCTTTCACCTCTACAAATTATGCGATTTTCCTTTTTAGGTCGAGGAGTTCATTACATGGACTGGTGCCCAGTTCCGCTTCTACGCGTGGTTTCCAAATGACGAAGCTCACGATGTTCCACACCTCAACGGAACGGTAAGCTTGCCCTTTCCACCAACCCGTCAGTCCGTTTGGCCCCTAGCCGACAGTTGCTTCACTCGCCAGCTTGCCTACTGGTTGTAGGTTGCTTGACTAATTACGATATGATAATAAATTCTGAAACGAACTTTCACAGCATTGGGTTGCCGAACTTGCCGCTTTAGTCAGGTACATCATAACTACATAACATCGTAATAAGGGGAAATATACATAATAAGGCCATAGTCATACATAGTTAGGCAATTGTCAATAGTCATAGCCAATCATATTAAAACATCAAACAGTTAAAAGACTGTGGGGGATACGTTTGTCACTTGTTCAAAACTTCGACAAACGCTGGTAGAAAGCTCTTTCTGTAACGCTCGGTTGTTGTACTGGTGTGGTTCAGAACCTGAACTTTTTGTTCGAGGTTTTGGCGGGCAATATGGGGCTGGAAAGAGGTGCTCAAAACTTGGCTGGGAACTCAGATTATTCCCGAAATTGGTGCAAAGAGTAACTGGGCTGCTAAGGTAAAAAAGAAAGGGCTAATCAGTATCTCATCCCTATTTATTTCATCCATTCTCATATATAAGATTTCGAGTTTCGCATGTCTTTCTTATCCACCCCAACAGCACTATAGCGATGACCACCCCCTACAGCAACAGTTTTAAACCCAGGCTTCACCTTCCAGACTTCCAGACATTTGGCCCCTCCGCACAAGCAAGCCAACTCTTCCGGATTTTCATGATAACGATGGCAGCTAATTTTTCTGTTCTTCAATATTTCCTGGTGGATTTTGTCTCACATGCAGCGTTTAGAAGTAGAGGAAAACTTGAAGAGAACCTGGTCTTGGTGACAAGATTTTGTTTACACGCAGAGGGAAAAAAATATTTCTTCAAGCCAGAAAATCTGACAAAAATTAATTCACTATAGCCAACAAAAAATGTTTTGATAGTATTTGACATCAGTACTGATGGCTGCTGGTCTCAAAAGCTAGCTGGACTTTTTTTTACTCTTTTCATCAGCGCCGCCGACGAGATTCCTTTCAAGGAGACCGGAATTCCTTTGCATCTTGAAAGAAATTCTCGTCCTGCTAGACTTCTCTAGTCGTCTTCACGAATGGAATCCTTTCAAGTCGACCAGAATCCCTTTCTACTCGACGGGATTTCTTGTTCGTGTAAACGCTACATCAGTCACAACTATCTCGCCCTTAATCTCCTACCCCATTTATCTGTCTGTCAAATGTGTTACCTCTCTGACACCTTCCAAATTCCGGGATCTGGGGTGTCCAACACCCGAGACCTCTAGACGTTTTTGGCCGTGCTTCCAGTTCCGGATCCGTCTCGACGAAAGAGATATCTGGAATCCGGAAGAAAAATCTGGAAGGTGAAACCTGGTATTTTGGCCTTGGTAATATCTTCTCCGCAAATCTGCTTTCACTCAAAGAGTACGGCCATAGTGCGACGAAATATTCAAGTTTGCGACTCATAGCGTGTTCAACCCTACTAACAGTAGTGATTAGTTACTATTTTCGTTCCAACCTTGCGAAAAGTTGCTACGCTGACCGTTCCAACCTTTTCAAATTAGTAAATAATAGTAGCTAATTGCTTACCACGCTCGGGAGCGTAGTAACTACGATCTCTGTGACGTGATTGCCCCGATTAGCGGGTGGCACGATATTTTGCCGAAAAAAAAAAAAGATCTTTCCAGCCCTGGTGCCAAGAAGCTAAAATCAGTGACGTCATGCGTAGTACTTAGCGTGGGACACGCTCATGGTAAAAATCAAGGATAAACTAACTCTCAGGTCCGCAACTGTCCCCATAATTTACGTGTCTCGTTCAACCCTATAATTGGCACGCCTATATATTTTCTCCGAGTGTGTTCCACCCTACTTGCCGTAGTTACTACGCACGACGTCACGGATCCTGGCTTTTTGGCGTCAAGGCTAGAACGCATTTTTCTATTTTCTTCAAAATATTGTGACGCGGAGTCATCGGGCCAGTCACGTCACAGAGATCGTAGGTACCAAGCTAACTACGCTCCTGAGCGTGGTAAGCAGATAGTTACTATTCTACTGTTACTATTTCGACAAGGTTAGAACGGTCGTCGTAGTAATTTTTCACAAGGCTGGAGCGAAAATAGCAACTAATAGTTAATATTGTAAGAAGGGTTGAACACGCTCGCTATGTCATCTGCCATATTTAGTTTCTTGTCCGACTAACCGTTCTGGCGTTATCATATCACTGGCGCTTTTCAAAAGATGGTCGTTGGTCATTCCGGAACCGACTGATGAGCTGGAGACCCAGAGAGCACCCTTCCATCCGAAGTTGTAACGGGTTATTCGATCAGTGCCCTGACCCAATTAAAATTAATAGTTATTGCTCAGAAATCGACAAAAATAATATAAAATAACTATGGTATAGGGCCCGAAAGGAGATTTAAAAGGACTATATAAAGTTTTAAAAAGTAAATATTTCAGTTCGAAATTTTGGATTTTGAAACGTATTTGTAGTTTTCGTGGTTTTGTGTTGGGTGAAGTTGTTTTTCTTTTGTAGTAATTTGGTTGGGGTGTGTGATTGTGAGGATTTGCGGATTTGCTGAAAAGAAGAAAAACAAATATATACAAATTATCAATGTAATTAATTATTTTGAAGAATTATAAGTAAAAATTTGACAGTGTAAACCTTTTCCTTTGCACTGTCAAATATGATTCGTAGTCAGCTTGTGCTGAAAGAATATTATTGTTAGTAATGATTTAAAAAAAACTGGATTGGTAATTTGAAATTTGTAGAATAGTTTTGGTTTTATTTAGTTTTGGAAAGAGTAGGTGACGTTAAAGAGTTTAAAGGAACTTTTTGCATCACCGAGTGGAGGAGGATTCGTAGGGCGAAAAATAATTATTTGAAAAAAAAAATATTGAAAAGCTGCTACGCTGGTTAAAAAAAAATAATGCCTTAAACGATTCCTTGAACAAATCTGCGCCAAAAAAAAATATATTGAACAATATTTCAGACTAACTTGTAGAAGCCCATGGCCAATTTTTTCATTATGTTATTATTTTTGTTGTAATAGGCTTCCGGATTCTGATTCCGTTTCTCTTGTGCAATGACCTACTCACCTTCCCCGTTTTAGGAAGAGAACGTGAGGGAATACCTTAACCAGGACGTAACGGAAGTCCTTGAACAAATGATCAGAATGGGTGCAAGATGTCCTGCGGAGTTGTGCCGCTCGCTTAAGCCAGTCCTGCGAGGCTTACTGCCTGAGGCTTTTCTTCCTGAGAACGTGACCCGTGCCAAATACTGGCCCGACCGAATTCGAGTGAAAGACGTACTGAATCGCTACGTCGCCAAAACTACCCGCGAAGGTATTGACCAGGAAGGACTAGTGGCCGTTCTTGAGAACATCATGGTGCAAGACCCGGGCGCTAATGTGTTCTACCGCCCTTACGTCCCTCGTATCCCGTTCGGTCAGAATCCAACTGAAGAATATTCGGATGAGGGCGAACAGACCCTACTTCTTGTCATTCAAACGTCGGAAATGCGGCAGTGGTATTGCCTGTACGGAAGTCACAGTGTCTTATTGAATCCGGCACATAGACACTTGAAGTATCCCGTCCCTTTTTATGTTTTGGCCGTTGAGATGAATGGGGTGCTTTTGCCCGTTGCTTTGATTTTTACTCAGACTGAGAGAACGCACGCTGTTGCAGAAGGGTTGAACGTGGTACTTGGATGGAATGAAGATGTTGCGCCCAAGTTTGGATTTGTAAGCTTTGCTGATTCAGAGATGCACGCGCTGACCAAGGCCTTTAAAGGTAAGAAACAGACGTCCCGACATTTTAAAGCGGGCCTCAATATTGGCGGAACCCAATGGTGAGACATTTCAGGGACTTGTAAATGACTGTTATACCATATGACTGGCCTAACGGCTGTTAGACCATGATCATCTTCGGCGATGAGGGGTTTCCAACTTTTCCTAGTTTGTGTAACTATTTTGCTTTCCGGTGTTTTTGATGATAAGAACAGTTTGGATCCATGTCTATCACGGAGAGAGGGACAAAACAACAAAACAAAATAACAAACTAAGAAACAGCACTTCTCAACTCGAGTGCTTTTTGCACAAAATTACCAAAAGAAACAATCACTCTTGGTGACGTAGACCGTAAGATACCAAGAAGCTGCCCACCATTCCGAGAAAACAATGAACCCCTTAGTGCGAAAGCTCCTACCACCTGAAAAGAAAATGATCCAGACCATCCCCATCAAGATAGAAAAGACGACAAAAACGTACTCCATCCGGACACCTAGGATTCCACGAATTTACCACCGCATAGCGGTAAACAGTTTGCTCGCACCTGAATCCAACACTTCAAGAACTTAAAAGGTATTCCTAACTTAAACAAAATTCACTACCGAAAGAATCTTTAACTTGCCTGTAATAAACTGAGGTCTATCGCTGTTATTTAGAATTGGGTGTTTACGCAACTCGGCGTCCTTCCGCCCATTTTAGCTTTTCTTCGCATATGTATAAATAAAAAACTGTTGATACCGAGTGGTTGCTCACTCGCTGGGCACCACTGTACGCCCTCGCTGCTTACCGGCTGGGCACCGCTGGGCACCGGCTGGGAACCACTGTACAACCATTTTGGGAGTGAGCAACCCCTCGGTTGATACTTGCAAGCATTGAAGACTGAAGAAGCCTAGTCGTATCTCAGGGGCGGTCTGAAGGACTTGTGCGTGGGAGGTGACTACCTCAGAGTATACGACTGGCACATGTCCGGCAAGGCGCAAGATTCATACACTGTCAGAAGTTTCATAACAGATTGCGCACAACACTTTCAAGAATAATACCTTTTCACTTAGAAATAGAGTGTTATGACCAATTAAGTTTACACTATTTCGTGCCTAGATCTCCAACCACACCTTCAATTGGTAAAAATACTAACGGGAACGAAAGAAACATAACATATAACATCCCAAAGTGTTATCTGTTGAAACCGCACATCCTGCTGTTGTCGTTATATAACTTCTGACAGTGTAGTATTTTTACCTATTGAAGGTGTTGTTGGAGATCTGGGCACGAAATAGTATAAAATTAATTGGTCATAACACTTTTTTTCTAAGTGAAAAGGTGTTATTCTTGAAAGTGTTATGCGCAATCTGTTATGAAACTTCTGACAGTGTACCAGGTAGACTACGAATTTAAATAAAAATTAAAGCAAGTATTTGTAAGGTTAAGGTGAACGTCATTCCTAATAAGAGGAATTCGCGTCCGCAACAGCACGACCCGCAGCAGCTTCCGATTACTGTATATCAGATAGAATGAAATTGAGCGCCAAAAATGAAATTTTTGAAGTAAGCTATGACTTTTTCGGTCAAAACACCACTTCCCCCCAACAAAATCTAGCTCTTCCCAAGCCCCGAAATTCCAAGCCTAAAACACGAATGAAATCACGCGACCTTCCAGTAAATACAGCCTACTATGAAAAGCGCCGCAGCCAAATTTTGTTGAATCCGGTATGATCAGAACGTCTTTTCGGATCCCAAATGAAAGTAAGGGCCACTTGGCACGGAGCTGCCCGTCTGTCTTAGTTCACGACGATACAGAAGAATGTGGGACATTTAGCTGGAAGCTGGTAATGTGCTTCAGTTCGACCCTAAAAAAAAATCTTGAAACAGAGCAGATTTGTTCTGAATTTAGAATTAAAACAAAATAAAGATCAAATGACGTGTTGAATAATCATGCCCGTCATTAAATCTTCTCTCATTGCTCACGAAGCCGTTTATTATTAAACGTCGCACTGGAGGAAAATTCTTATCATCAAATTCTTTTCTGTTAAAATACAAATAATCTTTGCGTGAAACGAACAAATTCTTGAACCACCACAAGCAAAATCAGCCTGAATTTTACGTGAATCGAGAGATGTTGGTACATATCAGATCGTGTTAAAACTTGGGTTAAAACTATGGACTGTAGGGTGAAATTCATGATTTCATAACTGTCTTTTGTCGATCTTGGAAGCTCAAATTTGACAATCATACTTCTCATTCTGACAAAATATGTTCAAAAAATCTCTTCGTATCCGAACTAGACTACTAGAAATAGCCCGCCTCTTTATGTCAATCTGGCTAGCTGAACATGCGACTGAGAACGCAATTCCTTGAGTCTCAAACGCTCGAGAACCCAGAATCGCCGATGTCCAAGCTGGATGTTAACCCAGTTTCTTGGTAACCCTGAACTAGCCTTACTGACTTTTCCGGGCGCACTGCCAGCCCCCTATTTAGCTTTCCTGGGTGAGCGCCCAGTCGTCTGAATTTTTGTGGATGGGCGCTCTGGGAGCGCCCTGTTGAGCTTGATTCTTTCTTCGAGGGGGGGGGGGGGGGTACCGCCATGTCCCTGTACTCAACGGATCCAAATGATAATATTAAAAGAATGAGATGGTTTCAAAGTAATTAGTAGAGTGGCATCTATGGTATTTTGATCCTGCCCAGCTACGGTTAGCTTTATAGTACCAACTAGAATATATAATATAATGTTCCAAGTTTTCATCCGTCACGATGTCTACGGATGAGAAGGATAAAACTCAACTGGCTGCAAAGACAGTTTAGACCCTTCTTCCCATAGTTTTGTTGTTGTTTTTTCAACGCTGAGGAATAGCCTTTGATCATATGATCACTGGTTGTGTTCTTCTTGGAACATACCGTTTTGTTTCGCTGGGTTGACAACTTCAGTATTTAACCGATAGCGAAGAAACAAAACCGCAACACTTAAGTCGGTGAAGCCGAAAAAAGGTTGCTGCAACACTTCACATTGTCCTGACAACGTAGATCTAGTTGGAAATAAGAAGGGAGGGAGGGTGCTACAGATGGACTTTACTCGTACATTGTGTGTGGTGTTTTGGATTTGCTTAAAGTTTATCTGCAATGTCAACCTATTTGTATGTCATAAATATAATGCTTTCACGCCTTTCACTTCAAAAAAAACAAAACGCAGACTCAATTAGAGACAAATTTTGGTACCAGAAATCTAACTGAATTAAAACTCTCTGCGGAATTAGGAGGCCGAAAACATGTCATCCAGATGAAAGCTATCAACACACTTTTTGAATTCATTGACCGTCTCTGCACCAGCTACATCGACTGGTAGGGACGGCCGCTTTGTTACCAAATGCGCAACGGCCAAGCAATGAATTCTTGTCACTGAATTCACTGAATAATTTGGATTGAGTTAGGGCTCTATAGTATGACGTTCAGAATGTTTACGGCCGTCTTCGCAACGCGGAAAATCTGAATCTCAACACAAGTGTGGCTTTTCAATGGGCAAAGGTAAGCTTGGTGAAGGTGAGCCCACTGCTTGAACACTTATTTTCCATAAATGCTTTGTCTCAGACATACAACACAGGTACAAGCGCATAGAGGTACAACAAATTCGGCAGGAAAAGTCCACTGTACGAAAATCGATTATCCTTGAGTAACGGAGCAACGAAGTAACGTATTTTCATCTGGCCTTCAAGCCTATTAAAGTGAATATGTGATGGAAAACAAGATCGTCCTATCTCAGCCCTTTCCAGTTCAACGTTAACACTGTTTTTTTGTTTGTTTTTTTCTAGGTGTGAAGGTCTTTGTCTGCGATTTTCATCGGGAGCAGGAGTGGAAGCGGTGGACCACTTATATTCTAAAAGGCCGCGCGACAGAGGGTCTAAAAATGCTTACAGACATTGCAAGCGAAGCTGATCCATCCCTGGTCCCTAACAAAGTTGAAAGCGTATCGAAATGGGCAAAGGCCAACTCACTGGCCCTTGCTGACTATCTACAGAGCACTTGGAACCCACAAGTAAAGGTACGTAGCTATCACTAACATTACCTTCACCCGATTGCTCTACTGTCACCCTGCCATTGCTCTACTGATGTTAAGAATGTTTTGTTTCGGATCTCGACACATATACAGTTAAGGCTTTTACTATAATACGTGTGTGTTACAACAATTCGTTCCGTCTCCTACATTCTTTGCCATCTTGGTGTAGCGCTACGGAAATGTTTTCTGATGCTAAATTGTCTGATTTTGCGGAGGTAGTTCGCAGGAGCCGGGGATCCATTAGACTCCGGGTTGTAAATAATTATTGCGGAAATAGTCTTATCGAGGGAGTGAGTACCCCTTTTATGCAGTTATGATTACCCATCTGGGAATAAGATCAATTCCGATCTTTTTGGTTTCCCAGGTGGATAGGTGATATTCGTTCTGTTATTGTTATTTTTTTTGTTTGTATTCTTGTATTAGGCTAGTTAATATGGAATTTCTTTTTCCGGACTAAAGAGTAAGTACGTATAAGTTGCTGATTGATAAAAAAAAAAGAAAAATGTAAAAATAGTGGGTTTAGCAATGTTAAATTTGTAGTTGGCGTTATTTTTTCGATGGTGTTAGAAAAATGAAATTTGTGGACGTTAGAAGAGTGATGTAGAGATTGGTTGTAGTCATGTGAACATTCTGTGGGTTGATGTCTTACTTGATTATTCTAAGCCTAGCTTAGTAAGAATATATTCATCGTTGTCTTTCATAAGTGTTCCATTTAAAGGGTTATCGAGCCCTTTTGGAGATTGTTAGTATTTAGATATCTTGGTAGAAAGAAGAAGAACTTGAACTGGAAGGCCCTAGCACACTAAGCATGGGTTTTCAAAAATTGAAACTTATTTATCCGCCAGCGAATCCTACAATAATTCAACCTGTCTTTATTAAAAAAAAAATTTTATAATTTTTTCTCTCGTTTTTACATGTGTTATCCTGGTGCTATTAGGGTAGGGAGACCACGTTCGGCACTTTTTTAGATTACTATTTCTGCAGGACGAATTACTGCGTGTTTTTGAATTTTAGCGATTCAGTGTTATTTATTCATGCCTTGCTGAGCTTGGAAAAAAACCGTCCTTCCAGTTCTTTTCCTGCCCTGAGCAAGTGATTTTTTTGAAGTTACAAAAGTGCAAAAGTGATTTTAATGTTTTTTCTGGAGTTGGTCAAAAGTGCCGAACCTGGCTCACCCCTGTCCTGTCCGGCGTATGGTTCGGCAGGTCACTGTCTCGGTAGTACGACCGACTGCGAACCATATTTGAAGTGCTCTTATAATTTCTTAGACTGTATAATTAAAGTTTGTACTTCAGAAAAGTAAAAGAAAAATGATGGTAAGCCAGATTAACGAATGTACACTGTATCCACACTAAAGACAGTTTCTGATGATGAAAGCAAGCTATGTATTTTTTATTCCCGCTGCAGGATGGATTTCAAGACTAGAACTTGAAAATATCATGTAGCCTATGCACATTATTGTTATGCTACCCCAGCATGTGGAGAACACGTTCGACAAGGGACGATTATATGGTATGCATGCCGAACGATTGCCTGGGTTTGCGGCCGAAATCTATCTCGTGTCTCTTCGGCAAATCACTATCTCTTGAAAAAAGAATTCGGATGAAAATAAAAGATGCCATTGATTTCAGCAAGGGAACACACCAGATGAAGCTTACCTGAAACCGGTACCGCGACTACTCTTTTTTCTGCAAACATTCTATACCGACTTTTTAACTTTTTTGCGTATTCGAAGTTTTTCATTTCAACGGATTAAAACACAAATCTCTGCACAAATCTCAAAATTTCAGAAAAACCATCAAAGTTATAATCAAAACATCCGCGACAACTGAGAGACGTGTTAACTAAACGTTAGCCGATTATCTACGGGTCGTGACGTCACACGAAAAGTATATTTTCCATTTACGAACGGAATTGGATGTCCCTAGAACGGTTTATAAGTGTAAACGCGTCCGGCGCCTCGCTGGCTGCTCTGCTCTGTATATATAGATACAAATAGATATTCTGCAACATTAATTTAATCGAATTTTCCTGTTTCTTTCGTGACGTCGTGAAAACGCCAAGGGCTGTAGATAATCGGCTAAAGTCTAGCCCTGAGAGAACGTTCGAGCCGTACTTTCGGAATTTTCCGAGAGATAACTCGCCTACAAAATAAAAAAGACGAACCTGCGCCCTGCCGATCGTGAGCCCTCCATGGGCCTCCCCTATTCGTAATCGTAAATTGATTGACTGATTGCCTTGCCCCGCAACCAATTGTTATTCCACATTTCTTGAAGGAAATGCAATACTAGATCAGTCCAAAATAACGCTAGGTTTTATGGCTCTGTACTAGATACTGTTTCTTACCAGCATCCTAAAATTTCTCCCTCCTTTATAATACTAAAATTTGATATAATAATTCTCTTTAATCACTACTCTATCATCATTCGCAGACCCAGAAAATAAGACAATCTTTTAAACATATTTTCCATATTTAGGTTTCTTTTCCCTTCGCAAACACCAGTTTTACGAGTGAAAGGCAATGAAGATACGCATGTAGCAGGAGACATGAGCTGTCGAAAGCAGTCGATGGTGCATAAATGCTCCTTGAGCCCAACCTGACTGGTAAACATATATTTAAAGTTTAACTGAACAGAGCTGAGGTTGGACAATCTAGTTACCCCTCACTTGTTCAATCAAAGAGTCTTGAAACCCCATGAAAATGCGTTACTTCGTTGCTCCGCTATTCATGAAAAGTCGGTTTTCAAATAGTGGAATTTCCCTGTCGGATTTGTGGTATCTGTATCGCTTGTAACTGTATTGTATGCTTGATGAAAACGATTTATGGAAAACAAGTGTTCACGCAGTGAGCTACCTTCTGCAAGATGATCTCCTGGCCACTGAAAAGCCACGTTTCGATTGAGATTCAAACTTTCCGCGTCATAGTAGAATTTTGCGCTGTGAGGACGGCCGTAGATATTCTGAACGTCATTGTAGAGCAAATAGTGAAAATAAAAACAAATCCCTTTGCACAGACCAAATAATGCAGTGTGTTCAATTAAATGATACATTATTAAGTTGGCTTTTCAGTTAAACTTTAAACAATGGCTAAAAGCGGAAAGTCAGCTACGATGTCGACAGGGATATTGCGGCCCTTCTTGCCAAGGGTTCTCGTCAGGCTGTTGCTGGACTGATAGAAACGAACCTGCAATAAGTATATGAAGTATTCTATTTTGGGCAGTTACTTTGAAGAAATTGCTGTGTGGAAAAACTGAGCCGCGTTCGATTCGACTAGCGGAAGTCAACTCCAGAGTTGACTTTTTTCTCTGCTGTCGTTTTATTTAGTAAGAAGTCGACCGAGCAAGTCAACAGAGAATTGCCAATCGAACGCTTCCTGGCAAAAAATCTGAAGACATATACTCTTTATACTCCATAGAGAGAATGCACCCTACCCGAGAAAACAAATACTGCTACACCATCATCACGGGATCAAAAAAGTTTAACATTGGGAGGTATAGGACTTTCATCTTTGAAATTAAATTATCGGCGTTTGATGATCATTCTGAGCCAGGGACTTGCTGGAAATGTTAATTGGGCTATTCTTTAATCGTTTAAATCTGTTTTTGCAAAAGAGTTTCCATGGAAGTAAAAGCCAGGCTTTATCTTCCAGGTTACCAAACGTCCGGGGCTTCCGCATAGTCAAGCCAACCCTCCCAGATTTTCATGATAATGATGACATCAATTTTGCCTTTCTTCAACATTTACTACACGTCCCCTTCGCATTTCAGATATCTCTTGCATCCCAGTCACAACTGTCAATCACTTTCCCTTTCCTTTCTACATTTGCATAGTTGTTCTGTCTCTCGAGTGGATTGCCTCTATTCGTTGTGTAGGCTGCAATCTCTCTATGATTCACAATATTTGAAACTTCCGCCTTCTTTCTTGGTTAACTTGAAACAACTGACAATTTCTCCCCGTCGTTGAAAGTCAACTTTCAGTCAACCTTCAGGTCGACTTTGATAAATCGAACGCTCCCAGTTAACCGAGAATCGCAAATAAAACGAGTGAATGACGATTTCAGTTAACTTGAAAAGTGAATCGAACGCGGCTCTGGTATTGAGATATCACTTTCGACACGGCTGCTGTTCTTGATGGTCGATTTGGGCGATGACATGAGAGGTTTTTTTCGCATTTTGATTAAAGGTCGGTTTTGTTATTAACAGAGGCCTGATGACACTTTTCAAGAAAGGCCGAAATATCGCTGTCAAACATCGTAGCTGACTTTCCGTTTTAAAGGACCTGTCTTACCTATAATACTAATGCAACCTACTACCATAATCACTCCAGTATATTTATAAACCTGGAGACCCCAATTTCGTGCGGTACATTCTAATCCCTCTAACACAGCCACGCTGATTTTCTCACTTGCCGTGTTTTGCTACCTTCGATTCGTATCACGCTCTCGAGGTTGTCTGCGAGAAGTTTTTCCATCTGAAAAACCGGTTATGTAAATTGTTTCCCTGTTGCTACAAGTCAATGGGTCTCGGAAAAGGCTTAAAACAGCCAAAACCGTTTGTTATTTGTTGAAAGCACAGCATAGTTTTAAAGTATTCAAATATTTTAAAATACTGTAAGTTATATTTGACGATGCAAAACGGATAAGTCAGCTACATTTTATTAGAGCTATATTCCGACCTTTCTTGGCAAGGGTCCTCTTCAGGCTCAGACTGCTCAAGCTGGAAAATTAACTTGTGGAAAAACAATTGAAGATTCTTCCTTAAAATATCTGATTTTGAGAACTTCTTCTCTGAAAAATGGTTGGAGTTTAAGCTGGGGGCCGGCGGATAGCTCTAAGGCTTGAATTTGTTCCGAGGCATGGACTCTGCCGAAATATGACTGAGTCCAAAGCGTTGGATCCCCTCTATGAATCTTCCTGTCTCCGCCCCTCGTCCTAGGGTTGAAGAGTAAATAGTGCTAGGGTTTTTTTAAGCCATTGTTTTTATAGTCGATCATGGTCTGAGCTAAAATGAAATGCATGCCGAGAAAATTGTCTTGTGACTATTCGTGAATGTGTTCTAGATTGGCTGTCTCAGTTTATATGTATTAAATTTCGAATTCATACCGAAAACAGATCTTGACTTTGACATTAAAAACCTGCTTTGACTTTCATTTTTTTTTTTTTTCAGAAATGGTGCGCGGCTTTCAGACCTAAGGATTTGTATTTGAAAAACACTAGCAGTGCGACTGAGCGTCTCAACTCGCAAATCAAACACAGTCTGTCGGAGAACACCGAAAAGAAGCTTGCCGATATTGTCAACCATATTGTCTTTTACGACTTTCAGTTGGATTAGTAAGTACTCTTCTCCAAGGTATTTTTCTGGACAAACCTATTGCCGTCCCAGGAAAATTTCAGCGCCGTTTAGAGAGCTGTACCCTTCTGTTCACAAATTGCCACACTAGAAACGTTCCCAACTTCCAAATTACCAATCCTGTCATCAGGGGCGTCACGTATGCCCCCCCCCCCCCCAATGTTTTCGGTAAAAAAAAAAACATCCGAGTCGGCACGAAGCGCCGTGATTTTTCGTAAAAATAGTCGATTTTTCTTCAAAACTAAAAAATAGTCGGTTTTTCTTGAAATCAGTCGACTTTCCGTCGAAACAGTCGTTTTTTGTGAAAAGTGGTCGGTTTCTCTGAAATAACAGTCGGTAAAGATGACCAGCCACTCGGTAAATACATTGCCCCCCCCCCCCCAAACATTTTGGCTAGTACGGTGATCGAATTGGAATTAAACTTCATAACTGAATAGATGATATATCTCGGATGTCCCATTTGAAGTGCAGACCGAATTCGACAGCTGTGGGGGAGGCTGGAGTTCGGGGGGGGGGGGTCGTAAATCTTAAGAAACGGTTAAAATGGAGGGAACGGAGTGAAACTTGCGGGGAAGAACAAGCATCTGCTCTAGATGAATTGTTTACACAATTGGACTGGATCTGGACACTTTTTTTTTTTGGGGGGGGGGGGGGCAGAATTCCGGTGATGGCGGTTTTGGGGATTCTCACGACGAAACTTGGCAGGCATATCAGGGACCCGATCAAACTGACATGGACTGTGGAGGGAGGGCGAATCCGGGATATTGAGTCATGCTCAACTTTGGAACGGGTGATCGGATTCCAGGGAAATTTAATAATTGAACAGAGGACATGTCTCTGGTGTTCTTTTTCATGTTCGGACTGGATCCGACAATTGTTTGGGGGGGGGGGGCGGAGACCGGAAATACGTGACCCGCTTAGCCTGGAGAGATCGGGATGGAACTTGGTGGGAATAACAAAAATGCTCTAGGTAAATCATTTAAATAACCGGACTGGATCAGGGCACTTTAGGGAAGTCAGGGGTGGTTCGGAATTACGATGGTCGCAAGTTAGGGTACTTCCAGATGTTCTAGGACGATGAAACTTGGCTGGAAAATTAGAGATTTGAGAAGATTGGCTTAGAAGTCGTCACTTCCAAAATCCGAACATTCCTTAAAGTATTGCTCTTAACCGCAAAGTACTTTTAAGCAAACTATACATTTTCATGATCCCCATGAGCCCATGATCATTTTTGCTTCAAGGGTTTTGCTGACAGATGAATTTCTAGCTCACTTAAAGTGCGCATCTTAACTGCAAAGTCAAAAAGTACTTTCGGTCAAACGATGTACATTTCGGCCCATGATCGTTTGCGCCATAAACGTTTGCTTCAAAAAAAATTTCTCTAGCACCCTTAAAGTGCGCATCCCCAAGGGCCTATAATCGTTTTTGTCTCAAGGGTTTTGCTTACCGATGAATTTCTAGTGCCTTTAAAGTGCTCATCATTACTGCCAAGTTAAAAATAAAACACTTTTTACCAAACGATACATTCTCGTGATTTCCAAGGGTGCACGATCATTATTGTCTCAAGATTTTTGCTTACAAATAATGAGAACAAACCCGCGAAAAGGCAAATTCTGTATTTCATCATCTGAACCAGCCTTGCTAGTGCCATATGAGTTTACTGCCCTTGTTTGTGTACTTGTGCATTGTGATGAGTAATACAAATTATAATAATAATAATAATAATAATGAAGATGAGATGACTTTTTTCAGATTACCACGACCAGTTACCATGGTTGGGACCGTAGTATGTGAATATCAGATACCACTGTATTTGCAAAAACAAACGTGGTATCGACACCATGTAATTGAAAAAACTAACTTAGACCCTGGTATCAGATACCACTGTATTTGCAAAAACAAACGTGGTATCGACACCATGTAATCGCAAAAACGAATTTAGACCCTGGTAACAGATACCATGGTATCTGCAAAAACGCAACCTCATTGTTAATGCTCTAACTTTTTCTTCTAGCTCCGAAGCCGTGGAGGAACACGTTGACCACACTTACGAATCCCATGAATTATTTAGCCCGGAAGTGAAACCTCTGGTGGAGGAGACCCGAGAGCCATCTGCGTGGGAACTTCGAGAAGCGAAAGTGAAAGAAAAAAAGTTAGCCGATGCAAGAACCAGACTGCTTCGCGCGTTAAAAGGACTGGAAGAGACATCATCCCTCGTAAACAACTATGAGACACTGTTAGTGGCTGAAAGGGTTGTACTCAACTTAGGCTTGAAGTTGAAAGCCCAGGTTCCGTCAGTGGAAGTTCAAGATTCGGAAGTCAAGTGCGAAACTTCAGTGGTAAAAAGGAAAGCGTCGCCAGAAAGGCCGGCTCGGTCTGTAGCGAAACGGAATAAAGCCAACAGAGTAGCAAACGAGAACGGAGGGAAATGGGGGAACTACGTGGCACAGACTAAGGTAAGAAATATCGTAAGCACTCGCAGCTAGAACGCATTTTGGTGACAATGCCGCCACTTCGGGTACAACCTTAACCCTCGCAATTATCTAGTTAATCAAAGAGAAGAATCCTTGGTGTCTGGTTCTGAAGAAGTCCAAGCACAAGAGGAAGTATTTTCTTCGTAGAAGAAATAAAAAAAAACTAGATTTTTTTTTTTGGGGGGGGTTCTTGATCAGCGAGTTATCCCCTCTAAGATGAAATGCGATGGATAAATGTAATTTCTGATATTTATATCGGTTGCACTTTCGGCAAACCTTCCTGGACGAAAAACAAACTAAATCATAAAATCCACAACAGTATCGACAGAACAACGATGCGGAACCAACAATCCACAAAATGACATGTAACTAAACACCAGAAGAATGATGTGCACGACATACAAATAAAGTAAAAATAAAATAACGAATGTTAAAATTTGCATGTTTAAAAATATATACATGCACAAATCTGTGATATATTTACTATTATTCTGTGTCTATTAACAATTTAGGGATTGTTTATTTTGCATCGCCCGGGACAGCGCAGAAGCTTTCACCCGGAATTGAGCCAGTTCTTACAACCCATCACGTATGTGCAAATAAACTCAGAACTGGCAAAACTGGAATAAGTAAGTAAGTATGTAATTTATTTCTGACCCGTCATTTTCAAAAGCGGAGTATGTAAAATAAAGTTAAATAAAACACAACAAAAAAGAAATGCGAAACAGAAGAACCCTTGAGTGCCAAATAGAATATCAAAGAGAAGAACCCTTGGTGTCTGGTTCTGTGATGGAGTTTTTCCGTGAATGACGCCTTTTTTCAATGACGCCTTTAGGCGTCACTCGCAGTGTCCCGAGTTTGATCCCAGTCAGGTTGAAGATATTTGCTGAAACATGGGATTGGTCACGCGTGAACTATTTAGAAAAAACTGCCTCGAACGAGATCACTGTTACTGTTCTTACTAACTTGCGTGTGTAGTTGTTGCTAACTAAGTTCAAAGCCCCTCGATTTTGTTTGGAGTGTCGTAGCTTGAAGCCGAAGGTTGTGGGTTCTTTATCTGTTAACTTATTTTTATCGTACTGCGGCAAAAGAGACCGAATACAAAATTTACTAGGAAAGACATACCATGGAAATGACACTTGTGGCTGAGAAAAGGTTTCGCTTCCGACGGAAAAGACGTCGGAATAAGTATGAGCATAATTTCCTCGCTGATCCTTTCAGCTCTGAGCTTACGATCGCATTTGGCAGATGCTTGTTTATATTTTCTTCTATAGGCTCAGATCGTTCCGGACGCCACTGAAGGTTTGGGAGACGACCCGGAGTTCATTATCTACACCGAATTCAGTGAAGATGCAGCAGTAGCAGAGACAGCTTTCTCCAATGAAGTTGTGCTTCAAACAGTTGAACCAAAAAGCTCTGACACTGAGAAAGAGGGTTCTATTAAGGAAGTTTCGCTTGCACCCTGTTCGGCTGAAGGTTCGAGTAGCCCTACGCCCTCTGCCGATGCCACTCGAAGAATACGAGTTCGCGCCGGGGGAAACGCTGATTACCAGCAGTCGTGTCCAGCTCCCAAAACGAAGCCGGAGACCACCGAAGGTACCTTGTTGATCAGTATCGTGAATCCTACCTCCTCCCCAGAGATTGGAGAAGGTGTAGACAGCCCAGCACATCTCACAAGTACTCCCCGACAGACAAATGATTCTTCCGAGAAGTCTGCTTTGAAACCTAAAGTAGCAGGGAAAGCTGGACGTAACAGCTTAGGCGCTCTCTTGAAAGAATTGACAGAACACGTTGAGATGCCCCCCTCGCTCCAACCCTTTAAGACTTCTGTTGAAAAGATAGAAAAGGGGCAGATGTTAGACTACGAGGCTGTAGGCTTGGTCATGAAACTGCTGAAAAAGAGATTCCCGAAGATTGGGGGGTTGCAGGATCCCGCGCTGGGTAAGACTTTCCTAAGCCGGGAGGACCCTAGCCAGCCTTCGTTCGAGCCTTCGTCAGACTGCTCCTTTGTGCAGGTTGTCCATACGGGCACCTCTCGCTGGGTGGCACTGTATTCGGATGGACCCAATTGTATCAACATCTTAGATTGTGTGAGGGCCGATGGAACGCTTAATTTACACATAGTAAAGCAAGGGCGCGCTCTGGCTGGCGAGCAGAATTTGAAGAACTTTACGCTGACGAGCTGTCAGCAAGCCGAGGAGGCTGATAGTGGGGTGGTGGCTGTTGCCCATGCGGTCGATGTGTGCTGTGGCATTTATAGTGGAGATTGTGATTATGACCTGAAGGAGTCGCGGCGCCATCTTCTCAAGTGTCTGTACACTGACTTTATATCGCCGTTCCCCCGGTTAAAAGGTCAGTTGAGCAAAAGACCGGATTCTGTCACTGTTATAGTATCGTAAGGGTTTATCCCGGTCGACCGCAGAATAGCCGCAAGTCGAAGATCTGTTTGGAGACCGTATTGGAATCGAGGGCCCGTGATTTTGTGCTATGGCTGTTGCGTTGTATTTACTTTGTGTTATCAGTTATTACATTCAAATTCACTTTATTTTACCTTAATATTCTTGTCGATGACAAAAATAACAGCAGAAGACAAAAACAGTTTAAAACACTTACAGAATTAAATTATTCACACATGATTTATTGACGATTTTTCCAGGTCATTATTATAATGTTTTACGAAGTACGAACCAAACGCTCGGATGAGTGGATCGGCGGTTGTTCCAGCTTTGCTGCGTTTTTTGTTCTTTCTCTGAGCCTAGTGGAATGTTAAGTTTGACGTGTCTCATAGGACCAATAGTCGGCCTGAATATGTAATTTTTATTATTACCAAACAAACGGTACGCTATAAAGGACCCGTCTGGCTTTTCACTGTTTTCACTCCCCAAGTGACGACATATGGGGTCAACTAACCACTGAAATCTCCTTCTTTACAAAATCAGTATTCATCATTTTATTTGACTTCTCGCTACTCACCGACAGCTGATATTTTCACGGGTTGCCAGTCAGTAACTATTTTTTGTCTTGAGGAAGCTCAAGTGCCATATACCGATCACTTTTCGGTCGGTCGGTCTGTCGGTCCACTCTTCTCGAGTTCGGGTACTTCTAGAAGTGCTAGGACGATGAAACTTGGCTGGCGTATTAGGGACCCGGCCAAACTAACTTGGCCATAGTCACTTGCCCGGTCCGACCATCGTGGGGGGAGGGGGAGGTGGCGGAATCTGGAAAATAGGGGCATCCATAACTTTCGAAGGGGTGTTCGGATTTAAATGAAACTTGATATCTGGAAAGACCTCGTGTCTCAGATGTCTCATTTTAAGTCCGGACCGGATCCGATGAATCTGGGGGGGAGTCGGAGGGGAAACCGGAAATCGTGTGAAACTCTCAGAGTGGAGCGATCGGGATGAAACTTGGTGGGAAGAACAAGCACAAGCTCTAGATATGCGTGTATATGCGTGTCCGGTTTGGCACTATGCTCTGACAAAAGAGGATACAGATTCCATTGAAAGTGTACAGAAACGTGCTCTCAGAATTATATAGCTACAGAGGACCTAAAATGCCTTAATGTTTTTTTTTAAATCATTTTAAACTTGAGACCCTCCATCATAGACGGGAGAGGCTGTGCAGAGATTTTGGGATGAAGTCCCTACAGAACCCCTCCTTCCGCTCCCTTCTGCTGCCTCTCTTCCAACCTCAACGTTAGCGTCCGTAAAGAGCGTGTGCGGGGCGAATACCCAAGCTAGAACCCCGTTACTACCGTACGGAGCGGTACCGTAATAGTTTTATCCCTAAATTTGTACATATTTCCAACAAAGAGGTTTAGTCATTCCTATGTGTGTCTCACTTCTATGTTTTTGTGTTAGGCCATATTCAGTTTGAATTATTTATCTTGATATTATGACAGACATTATTGATTTGCCTTCATGTAAATTGACGTATTCAACACGCCATTTGGCCCCAAGCCACGATATGTGTTGATATTTGAAATAAACTGAAACTGAAAACATACATCGCTGACGGAACTGGACCGGATTCGAACAGTGTGGCGGGATTTGGAGGGGGGGTCGGAATACCGGCGATCCGTAGTTAATGTAGTTCCAGGTGGGTTAGGACTATCAAACTTGGCAGGCATATCAGGGACCCGACCAGATTAACTTGGAAACAGTCATTTGTCTGATCCGACCATCGTAGGAGGAGGGGGAGGCGGCGGAATCCGGAAATTAGTGGCACGCATAACTTTCGAACGGGTTATCGGATCTTAATGAAACTTGATATCTTGAAAGACCTCATGTTTCAGATGTCCCATTTCAATTCAGGACCGGATCCGATGAACTGGGGGGAGGGGGTCTGAGGGGAGAACCGGAAATATTGTGACACGCATGGACTAGAGCGATCAGGATGAAACTTGGTGGGAAGTACAGGCACAAGTCCTAGGTGCATCAGTGACAGAATCGGACCGGATTCGGGTACCGTGGGGGGGAGCTGTAGGGGGGTGTCCGGAATTCCGGTCATCGTGAGTTAAGGTACTTCCAGATGTGCCACGACACTTTGCTGGATCATTAGAAACTTGACATCATTGGGTTCAGACATCGTCACTTCGCTGATTCGACCATCCCATGAAGAACTTATCTTAACCGCAAAGTGCAAAAAATACTTTTAATCAAAATTTACTTTTTCACGATCGCTACGAGCACATGATCCTTTTTGCCTCAAGGTTTTCCTTAGAAATTAATTTCTAACACCCTTAATGTGCGCATCTTAACCGAAAAGCGAAAAAAAAAATTTGACGACCACTTCCATCCTCTAACCCAGCCTTGCAAGTTTGGCGCACCTTAACCAAAATGAAAAACAAAATTGACCATCACTTCCATATGACCCAGCCTTGCAAGTGCCATATGAGCTTTCGGCTCTTGTTGTAGTGAATGTTTGAAGCCTTCAAGCTCTCATTTCTTGATGAAACTTTTCTAAAAAAAAGCTGCGATTTTACAATTAAGAAAAAGCCAGCGAAGTGTTTCCAGTTATTTGCAGGCTTAGAAAAGTTATCAAACATGGATAATTCAGTCTCAAAGTCCAATGTCCTATACTCAATGTTAGATTACTCTTTTTATATTCCTATCCGTTTTCGTTGGGTAGGCTGCAATCTCTCTATTTCTTACGGTAAGTCCGCCTAGAGTCGGTAATCGCTAACAAGATAATCCTTAATTTCACGAGGTAAGTATGAGTATTACTATTTTTGAAAAAAATATATTTTCGAGCCATTAAAAGCTATTTCTGGGAAGAGCTGTGCTTTAAAGTTTAGCTGAAAAGGCAGCTTAATTTTACATCTCATATTTGAATACAATGAATTATTTTGACTCATCTAAGCAATTTGTATTAAGCCACCTGGGGACCTGGTAATAACGTTCAGAATGTGCGCTGCTTCCACGGCATCCCAAGATGCGGAAAATCTGAATTTTGACAAAAGCCTGCATTTCCGTACGTTACGGAACATTGGATGAAACAGTTTTGGCAATGGCTTACCTCCGAAATCCGAAGGAATTTCATTCTATTATCCGTGGATAGCGGACAAACGAATAACGCATTTTTATCGGGTTTCAGGCCTATTTGAGTAAATAAGTGAAGTGTAACTAGACTGTCGGATCTCAGCCCTGTTCGATTAAACTTTAAGCTAGTTGTTATGATTTAGGATACATAATATGTACGTAAGTAATTCATTTTTCACCCGCCATTTTGGAAAGCGGATCATAAAGAAAATACTAATCACGATATCACTAACACCCACATTGAGGTTAGCGATGGAACACAGAAGTGGGTTTTTGGAATAAGTGAAACAAATTAAATGGAAATGAGTATTATTGTATGTTATGTTTGTTTTTTTGTATGTTAACTTTTTGCCATGGCCCTCGGGCTGCTTATAGCAATAAACTATCTATCCATGCATCTATACAAACGAGAAGAGGTAGTTTGTGCATAAATATTCCTTCGTCCCAAGTTGATTGTGAATCATGTTCGACGGTGCTAAAGAGGTTAGTTAGATGAAATTTGCATGGTCTTTGCGATATCTCGGCAACTTGATCATCTGCACTGTCAGAAGTTTCATAACAGATAAAACAAGGATGCGCAGTTTTAGCAGACAACACTTGTGTTACAGAGACATAGTCTGTAACCCGTTTTTTCCCGTTTCTTTAGTTTCCCCCTTCATTCTTAGAATACACCTTTAGTATTCATTTATTTATTTATTAATTGATATAATCATTATTTATAATATTTGGAATTATCACCATCCACGGGAGAACAGCACTGATTTCATTTCGCCTCGAGCCCTGCACCGAGGTTATATAAGCTCCGGCGTTTCATTCAGTTGAGGCCAGTCGAACCAGTCGTTTTCTGTCGGATTACTATTCGTGAGCACAGAGTCCTTTGGGATACGTGTAATCAAGTTTCACCAGTTTCTTTTTATGTTATCGATAATGTATAGGCCTAGGATTTGGAATAAACCCCATGTACATGCCGAATTATGGGCTGATGTGTTTTGGCTAGGCTAGTCTATGGCCTAGCAATGTTCTGGCAACCAACCACCGGTATTAGTTAGTTCAAGAGGTTTGGGTCGGAACTCGGACAAGATTGCGGATATGAACTGCGCGCCCGAGTCTTGCCGTATTTTGTGTTAGGCCTTAGCCTACTACTTGCCATTCCTGACTGATTCTGCGTTGGATGCTAAAGGCTGAACAACTTACATTTACACACGCATCGTCAATATAACACTTGGGATGTGATCTGTTAAGATTCTGGAGACGTTATGCATTCAATGTTGTGCATAACAAGCATTGCCAGGAAGAGCCGAAAAACAAAAAAGTCACTTTGGTTTACAAGCTGACAACAGTCTTACAAACAAACTACAGTCTACAAACTGTTTGGCGACAAACAAAAAAGTTAGCAGATGCTTTTTCGGCGGTTTTTCGGTTCGTCCTGGCAATGCTTGCTAAAGCAAAGTGTTGAAAAGGGGATTGGAAACCTTTTTGGTCGAGTCTCGCGACTTGGGCGTGCTACAAATGGGGTTGATAAGCTGTTGAAGGCTGCTTAACAAAAGCTTGTCTTGGCTTAACCGTGTGTGTACATATTTCCTTTGATTTATGTTGCGTAAATGATTGTGAAATATATTAATTTCCATATACCACACACAGCCTACTGTTGCTCTGTTGATATCTGTGTTCAGGTGTAAACTGGATTACACGCCTTGCATTAGCATACAAATTGTATGTTTTTGTTGGTAAGGTTGTTGTCAGCTGTGGGAGTAATCATACTGAGCTAGAGTTTACAAGAGCTATGAGCTCATATGGCACTTGTTCAGAGTAGGTGGTACAAGAAATTAGATAAGAATGTCACAAAATCCACCCTTCAACCCACTTAGGGTTGGACCTAGAAATAAGGTGTCTAATTTCACGCGAGACTGAGCATTTTCGGCTTGCCTTGGATAATCTAGGGCAAATGTTTCACCATACTAGTTTGATTCCTAGGAGTGCCATAATATTGCCGGTACGCCTCGCCCTCAAACTTCCGCGCCAGGGCCAAATCTCATTCAGCCACATATACAGATTATCTAAGGCATCTTCTCGTACAGGCTATCAATTTTCACTCAGGTCAAAGCTGTTTTCGGGAAACTCCGGTAGGCCCCCCCCCCCCACCGTGTTCAGGTCCGGTCCGGACCCTAAAACATGTCATCTAGGACACAGGGTGTCTATTCTTTCCAACTTTGATTCAAATCACTCTATCCGTTTAACCGCTATACGCGAGCTAAAAAACTCCCGCACCCCCGCCCCCTCCAACTCCTCCCACTGTTGTCGAATACGACTAGGACACATAAACTTCGCATCTCTGACATCTTCTCTTCTCGCCCTTCAAGCTTGACTCGAATCGGAACATATCTGCAAATTTCCGGTTTCCGCCTGATCCTCCTCTTGTACCGTTGCCGGGTCCGGTCGGGACTCCAAATAACAAACTAGGCAGCATAAACTCGGTACTGTCCAAGTTGCATCCCAGTAGGGCCATTCGTTTGGCTTTTGACCATGTCACAAAGTTTACGTTCCTCCCCCCCCCCCCCCTCCCCCCTCCAGCTACCCCAGCCAATGCCGCATGTGGTTCGGAGACATGTTTTGCATATCTAACTCATTAGTTCTTATCACCCATAAAGTTTCACTGGAATCGGACCACCCGTTCGCAAACTAAGCAAGTCAGTTATTTCCGGATTCTCCTTTCCTTAACTCCCCCCAAAATGGCCGGTTCCAGAAACAGAAATTTTCCTAGGGCATTGTGTCAGGTCTTTAAGTCTATTTAGTCGGGTCGCTAATAGGCCTGCCTAGTTCCATTGTCCTTAGCACATCTAAAAGTACCCTAGCTTGCGATCACCAGAATTCCCAAAAACCCCCTCCGACTCCCCCTAAAGAGCCCCGGTTCTGTCAAGAATCTATTTACGGCATATGCTTGTTCCTCCCACCAAATTCCATTCCGATCTCTCGGCGCTAGGCGTTTCACGAATATTCAGGTGTCCCCCTTCACACCCCCCCCCCCCACAAGTATCGGATTCGGTCCGGCCTTGACACGGAACATCTGAGGCGACACCTCATTCCACTTGCCAAGTTTCATTCAAATCCGATCGCTCGTTCGACAGTTTATGAATGCCACAATATTCCGGATTCCCCATCCCTCCACTCCCCCCACGAGGATCGGATCATGCAAACGACTACTTTCAAGGAGTTTGTTCGAGTCCCTGGTATGCCAGCTCAGTTGCACCGTCCTAGTACATCAGGAAGTACCGAACTCACGGATAATCAGAAATCCGGACCCCCCCCCAACTCCCCCCATAGTGCCCGAATCCGATCCGGTTATGTCAGTGATGTATCTAGGACCTGTGCTTGCTCTTCCCACCAGGTTTCATCCTGATCCCTCCACTCTAAGCGTTTCCCAAGATTTCCGGTTCCCCTCTCCAGCTTCCCCCGAAGTCACCGGATCCGGTTCGGGTTTTATGTTTATCGTCTGAGACACGAGGTCTTTCCAAATACGAAGTTTCATTAAGATCCGATCACCCGTTCAAGAGTTATAAATACCTCAAGAATCCGGATTCCCCCTTCCTTCACTCCCCCTGCGATGATCGGAACATGCAAACGACTATTGTCAAGTCAGTTTGTTCAAGTTCCTGATATGCCAGCCCAGTTGCATCGTCCCAGTACATCAGGAAGTACCGAGCTCACAGATAATCAGAAATCCGGACCCCGCCCCCGACTCCCCCCATAGTCCCCGAATCCGGTCCTGTTATGTCAGTGATGTATCTAGGACTTGTGCTTGCTCTTCCCACCAATTTTCATCCTGATCCCTCCACTCTAAGCGTTTCCCAAGATTTCCGGTTCCCCTCGCCAACTCCCCCCTGAAGTCACCGGATCCAGTCTGGATTTTATGTGGATCATCTGAGACACGAGGTCTTTCTAAATACCAAGATCCATTAAGATCCGATCACCCGTTCAAGAGTTATAAATACCTCAAGATTCCGGATTCCCCCTCCCTCCACTCTCCCCACGATGCTCGGGTCGGGGGGGGTGACTATTTCCAACTTAATGTGCCCGAACTAGGAAAGCCCGAACCGACAGACCGACGGACGGACAGAAATTGCGATCGCTATATGGCACTTGGATGTTATAGCGGATAATAATTCAGTTTTACTTGCTGGAACCCCCTTCAGATGAATCCTTCGTCAAAAACGGAAGACCCGTGGAAAACGTTGAAGAAAACGGAATAGGTTTTGCTCAACTGAGCTTTACCTTAAAATCGGGACAGATTGGGTGTTAATTATTGTACCACATTTTGCAAAACGGTGGGAGATACAGGGGCGTCGCAAGGGGGGTGCGCCCCCCCCCCCCGCCCCTTTCTGAGATTCGGTAAAATTTTGGGCCGGGGGCCCAAAATTTTACTAAAATTGTTCGGTGTTTTTTCGATAGCAGAACTGTTCGATATATTTACGGGGATTCGGTAGTTATACAGAATCCTAAATAGGCTATCTATACAAATCTCTTCGGTATAATGATCGGGACTCGGTGTAAATGCCAGTATTCGGTAGTTATCACGACTTTGGTGAGAGAATTTACTGAAATCATTTGGTAACTTTTAGTTGCCGTAACCATTCGGTATATTTTATGGAGATTCCGTAGTTACACAGAATCCCGAATAAGCTATTGGTTCAAAATTATTCGGTATCATGATTGGGATTCGGTAATTTATTCAGTATAATTTCCAGGATTGGGAAGTTAATCACGAATCCTTACTTTGTTCCAGTTTCGACGAAAGTATACCGAGTATGAATATTGTTCGGTAGTCTTTCGATACCAAAACAATTCTGTATAATAATCGGGATACATTAGTTGTACAGAATCCCGAACATGCTATCGGTCTAAACTTATTCGGTATATAACTGGGATTCGGTCATTTATTCGATATAATTGCCATCAGAAGTTACCACGAACCTCGATACTCAGAGGAGATCGAGTGAAGCACTGGTCGCAGACAAAAGGGATGATCTATGATATCATCGATAGTCCTTACTTTTATTTGGGATCCCCAAAAGATTATGTAATCATAAATACTTCGAAAATTCCGCCTGCAGCACTTTTCGTAATATTATCTATTTTGTGGAAGGGCGCGACATTTGACGGGGGTTTTAAGCCAGTTTTGGGATTGAGATTTCGAAACATTAAAAGCTAGAATTTGGATGGAAATTAAATTTGGCAGGAAAAAGCAAAAAAAAATTTGACTGCGGCGCTCACTTTATGTCATTATGAGTAGTATATTGACTAGACTTCAACTGCTGCTGCTACCGGAGCGTCGCTCCATCCGGTTTCTGGAACTTCTTAGAGTCTTGGTATTTAATCAACGGTAAATGATAGAATTTGTAAGAAAAGCAGTTACATTTTAGCCTACAGAGAAAAATGGATTTCGAAAACTTTCGACTGCTGCGCTCGATTTAATTTTCTATTGGCTATAATAGATAGAAGCTGTTACTGCAATCATGCCCGGCAATATATTCTCCATGTGGGCTTCACCAAAACGTCGCAGTTGGGTGATCGTTTTTCATGCTGCCCTTTATTGTTACTCTTCCTACGTAATCGTTTCTGTTCCATAATTTAAAGCTCGAATTCTTAGTTCTAGGATTCGGTAAAATTTTTGAAAGATTCGGTAAAATTTTGGCCCTGCACCCCCCCCCCCCCCCACCGAAAATGCACTTGCGACGCCACTGGCGAGATAGCATGGTCTTCCGTGGAGCCCATCGCTCTTGGGGCCCAGTCTATATATGGTGATAGGCAGAGGCGTCACTAGCCAAATGTTGGGGGGGGGGGCGAGGCACCGACTGGCTGGTAATTTTTACCGACTGTTTCTGCAGAAAAAACGACTGTTTTCAACAACAAAAAATGACAGTTTTGAAAAAAATCGACTGATTCTCAGAAAAGTCAACTGATTTTCAGAAAAACCGACTATTTTGACGAAAAATCGACCAATTTTCAGAAAAACCGACTGTTTTCATGAAAAAAATCAACTGTTTTGACGAAAAATCGTGGCGCTTCGCGCCGACTCGGTTATTTTTTACCGACTGGCCGACAGCATTGGGGTGGAGGGGCGTCCCCTCCCCCCCCCCAGTCGTGACGACCCTGGTGATAGGGTGCAGCCGAGTTGAGCGGTACACTTTTGTGCGCCATCGATTTGATCTCTTACGTTTGATGGATTTTAGCGCCAAGATCCGGAATAAAGAATAAGCGAAAAAGGGTAGTACAATGGAAAATGATAGATAGTAGTATGGTTTCTTGTACGGTGTTTGAGTGCAGCCCAGTACAGTGGTCCTCATTGGCGTGCTATCCCTTTGAGCGCTAAATTCTCAACCTAAGTAAAGAATGGAGAGAGACATGAGATGCGGAAAGTGGTAAGAAGCCAGGTAAGAAGAATGAAGATGGAATGGCGAGAGCAGAACGTATAGGAAACGGAAGAATCGGTAACTTTCTAATAGTAAGGAAGTCTTACATAAGTGTGACAGCGTAATAACTTTTCTCGAACTGGTATGTAATGCATATCATCCTTTTACCCACGGTCACTTCTATAACGATTATCGTCACACAGAGAGTTAGCGGTGGACTTATATCTACCGTCAGAGAGGTTGATGTTAAGTCCTATTCACCTCTAACTTTCTCTGTGACGATTATCGTAATGTAGTTTTAAGATTTGTACGATGCATGGTGAATGGTTAACCTGAAATGGTTTAGTTCGAAAAAAGTCATAACAGTTGACATACCTCCATCTCGTTTGATGGCGGAATCACAAGCTCGACTTGCTTGGTAGACACACCTCGCCTTCGGCTCAGAGAGGTTGTTGTTAATGGCCGTCTCGATGTTATTTTCGAAATCAACCTCGAAGTCGGTTTTCCGTTCCAACCTCGCAAAAAGTTCCTACGCTGACCCTGACCGTTCCAAGCTTCTTGAAATAGTAACTATTAGATTGCTACGCTCGGGACCACAAGAGTGATGTCACAATGACTGTGTTCCACCCTACTTACCGTAATTACTACGCATGAACTGTCGTTTTTTTTCTTGAAAAAGTCGTTTTTTCTACAAAAACAGTCGGTAAAAATTACCAGCCAGTCGGTAAATTCCTTGGCCTCCCCCCCCCCCTCCCAAAGATTTTGGCTAGTAACGCCCTCTGATCGTCGGGCTAATCCGGCCAATCACATCACAGAGATTTGTAGTTACCACGCTTACTACGCTATCGAGCGTGGTAAGCAAATAGTTGCTATTAGTTACTGTTTCGACAATGTTGGAACGGTCAGCGTAGTAACTTTTCACGAGGTTGGAACGAGAATACTCGTGATGACTAACTCTTCTTGCCGATGTAAAATCGCCCTCTACCTAGCGGAAGAGCAGGAAGCGGTATCACAGCTGCTTCCAAACATCGCCGTGATTGGTTAACACAGGATTGAGTTGTTGAGTTTGAGTCGTTAGTGCTACGTTTTCTCGTTCGTTCCAAGGATAACCGGCGTGTTTTGGACTTAGTCATATAGAGTGTAGTAACAATAGTTACTATTGTTATTGCTAAAGGGGTTGAACACGGTCAATGTTAAAAAACCAATAGTCGCTTACTCTCGACTTTTCCTCTCCGGGGCCCTACTGGGATGTGCTGCTTGTAGAGGTGACGAGTTTTGATGTTCCGCGTAACTCCTAGCCTCCGATCGTTAGCACCGGGTACGAATGGTGGTATTAACAGAGGCTAGGCGAAGAAGGCTCTTTTGCTTATTTGCTCTTGCTGCCATCTACTCCAACGATTATAAGCCAATACGTTTCAAGTTTCGAACGCCAGGGAGCATAGGCCGCAGAATGGTTCTAGAGAAGAACTAGAAGAAAATCTACTTAGCTTCATGGAATTCTAAGATCTTTGGCTTAAATCAGTTAATATATCTACCTGGATTCTGAAGATACTAGTGTAATATAACCGGCCTGTAGGACCAAATCATTGTGCTTGTTCAATCCAAGCCAATTGCAGAGCTTTGGCTTGGTTACCTCATTTATTTCTTGCCTAGAACCAGCAAACTCAAGATATATTTTAATTACAGTAAAGAAAGACTGAGTGATGGCGCAAAATGGTGAGGACAAAACGAGTTTTCCATCAATAGACCTCAGTGGCAAGCTGATTATTAAGGTAATTTCCTGACTTCTACCTTCAGATAACTGATCACTTTCTTTTCTACTTCAGAGTTCAGTTCAGATTGTTTAGTAGGTACTCTTATTTGATCCAAAACTGCAAAGGCCGGTCTTCCTATCCCATTGGAAGTTAAATATTCCTTCAGTCCAAACTGTCTACAAATCATGTTTGACAGTGCAACATGGATATGTCAGCTGCATTTAATTAGTTAGAGCTATATTTTCACCCTTCATGGCAAGGCCAAGGGTCCTCTTCAGGCTCAAGCTGGAAAATGAACTTGGGGAAAAACAAAAAAAGATTCTAGGTTAATATATCTGATATTGTGAATTTCTTCGTGAAAATTGCTAAAAAGACAGAAATTTAGTTCAAATAAAATGCAACTGACATATCTATTTTGTACTGTCAAATCATTAGAAGCTCATTGTTACTGTAACAGTACTGAAGACAATTTCAGGGTTCGTTGAAAAGGAACAATAACAATATGTGATGACATATCTGTTCAGTCTTTGTTCTTTAAACAGAAATGCTGGCTGTCAACGAGAACAGCAGAAAAATAATGATAAAGACTGAGTAGTGAGTGTAACTTTGAAGGTTGCCGAACAGTCAACAAATATAACTTTAAAACAGGTACCACATAAGATTACAAAGAAAACTTGTACCAGACAGACCAAGCAAAAACTTCGACGTACTAAAAACCTTTATTTTAGGCCTAATTTGTAAGATTTCAGGTGGATGTTGAAATACATTTTTGCCTTACTTGCTTCTGTTTCTTATTTAGTTTTTACACCATCCAGAGTTTCTCAACAAACCATTCAAAGTTCAACACCAGATTCAACCTTACGGACTGTTGTGACTAAAAATAAACTAGGAATTTCATGAGCAGATAGCATTCAGACTAAACAGACAAACCATCTGAAGTTTGTCAAACATTGCTCAGTCATTGGACTTATCCCAGCTGAAGAAGTAGCATATTTAAGTAAAAAAAATGAAAGAATTAGGATTGCAGTGTTTAGCTGATGCCAGAGCTGAAACAGTTCAGATGAAAAATTTGGTATTTTTCTTTTTGTTTGTCTGTTGGTATTTTTCTTTTTGTTTGTCTGTTTCATATGTAAGAAACAAAACCCATATTTTACGGTGCAAAATGGAAAAGTCAGCTACTTTTCATTAGAACTATATTTTGGCCCTTCTTGGCAAGGGTCCTCTTCAGGCTCAAGCCACTGAAGCTGGGAAATGAGCTGGAAAATCAAGTTAACTTTCCAGCTTGAGCGGCTTGAGGCTGAAGAGGACCCTTGTCAGGAAAGGCAGAAATATAGCTTTAATATAATGTAACTGACTTATCCGTTTTGCACTGTCAAATATGATCCGCAGTCAGCTTGGGCTGAAGGAATATCAAACAAAACCAAGGTATGGTACTGAAAACTGAGAAAAGTTTTAAAAGAAGTATACCTCTACTGTAGTACAGTGCCCTCCTGCAAAGGCAATGTACCCCCTTGAAAACTGTTTAAAGTAAACATTTGGGTTTTCTGGAACGAAAGTTACTGAAGGAAGAAAAGACATTATCTTTGGGGAACACCCCTGTACCTTCAGCAACCTTTGATTGTAACAAGATGATACCAAGATCAGATACAGTTCTGTAGAAAATATATTGGGAAAAGAGGATGTGCTCTCGTTTCCAGCTCTAGCCTATGCAGACCTACCTATTTTACAAATTTGCGATGATTCAGGATTTGTTGTACAAATACAGGATACCTCGTACTACATAGTGCTTCAGCTCAGATGTTATTAAACAGTCGGCCACTTCACAACTAAGCTATGCTTACAGAAAATTACACACAGCTTCAGCTGTTTTTACCTCTTTCCATGTCGATCTCTGTAACATTTCCATACCGTAATTGGTCTCCGGACGAGTAAGCTCCTTGGAAACAGTGATTGGGCCATGATATGTTGCATAAAGAGAACAAACCTGGCATTTGTGATAATTAGTGTATTGCTAATACATGAGATAGGATATACTTATAAAGTGAAGAATAAATACTACTGAAGTAGAATGAGTGACTACAATAAAATCACACAAGTACTAAGTGGAATAAGCCAATGTCGGAAGAGTGATAACATTTATCTCAAGAATGCTTATTCCTGTGTTAAATGGTATAAAATATGCGCTGAAGATTTCTGCTATCCCAAAAGCCCCTGGCGACCCTCCCCCCCCCCAGAATACAAACTAATAGGAATCTTATTAGAACTGCAGTTTGAACCGCGCACTGGATTTTCCATATACACTCGAGTTAAATTGTAAACGCGTCACGGCTGCTCGCGGGCCGCTACACTACATATAGTTTTCATAAAAATATATTTTGTTTTCTTAGTGCTATTGGGGGCAGAGGCGTCACTAGCCAAAATGTTTTTTATGGCACTTGCAGCCTCTGGCTCAAGTGCCATATACCGATCACAATTCCGTCTGTCGGTCTGTCGGTCGGTCCGAGTTTTTTGTCCCACATATCCGAGTTAGGGTACTTCCAGATGTGCTAGGACAATGAAACTTGGCAGGCATATCAGGGACCCGACCAAACTAACCTGGAAATAATCAGTTTCCCGATCCGACCATATGGGGGGGGGAGTGCGGGGTGCTGGAAACTTGAAAATTTAGGGCATTTTGTCACTTTTTTCTGAGTTAGGGTACTTCTAGATGAGCTAGGACAATGAAACTTGGCAGGAATATCAGGGACCCGACCAAACGAACCTGAAAATAATCAGTTTCCCGATCCGACCATGTGCGGGGGAGTGGGGGCGCTCGAAACTTGAAAATTTAGGGCATTTTGTCACACTTTTTCGAGTTAGGGTACTTCCAGATGAGCTAGGACAATGAAACTTGGCAGGAATATCAGGGATCTCACCAAAGTAACCTGGAAATAATAAGTTTCCCGATCCGACCATATGCGGGGGAGTTGGGGCGCTGGAAACTTGGAAATTTAGGGCATTTTGTCACACTTTTTCGAGTGAGGGTACTTCCAGATGAGCTAGGACAATGAAACTTGGCAGGAATATCAGGGACCCGACCAAACTAACCTGGAAATAATCAGTTTCCCGATCCGACCATATGCGGGGAAGTGGGGGCGCTGGAAACTTGAAAATTTAGGGCATTTTGTCACACTTTTTCGAGTTGGGGTACTTCCAGTTGTGCTTGGACCATGAAGCTTGGCAGGCATATCAGAGACCCGACCAAACAAAATTAGGAATAATCAGTGTTCTGATCCGACCATTTTGGGGGGGGGGGGGGGTGGAGGGCAGGCGAATCCGGGAAACTGAAAAGTGTGTAACTTTCGAACGGATGATCGGATTGTAATGAAACTTCATAACTGAAGAGAATATATATCTGTAATGTCCCGTTTAAAGTCTTGACCGGACTCGGTAGCCAGGGGGGAGTTGGAGGGGGGGGAGACCGGAAATTTCAAGAAACGGTTAGAATGGAGGGATCGGAGTGAAACTTGCTGGGAAGAACAAGCATCTGCTCTAGATAAGTCCTTTAGACCATTGTACTGGATCCGGACACTTATGGGGGGGGGGGGGGGGGGTCCCGGAATTCCGGTGATGGTGGTTTGGGGGATTTTCACGATGAAACTTGGCAGGCATATCAGGGACCCAATCAAACTGACTTCAAAATAAAAATTTTGTCGATCAGATAATGGTGGGGGGAGTGGGGGGAGGGGAATCCGAAATTTTCAGTCATGCGTAATTTTGGAATGGGTGATCGGATTCGAGTGAAATTTAAGAATTCAACAGAGGACATTTCTCCGATGATTTTTTTCATATCCGGACCGGATCCGGCAACTATTGGGGGGGGGGGCGGAAAATACGTGACCCGTTTAGAATGGAGGGATCGGGATGGAACTTTGTGGGAAGAACAAACAGATGCTCTAGGTAAGTCATTTGCTGAATCGGATCGGCTACGTGCACCGCGGGGGAGCTGGGGGGGGGGGGGGGTGGACCGGAAATCTCGAGAAACGGTTAGAATGATGGTATCGGAGTGAAACTTGCTGGGAAGAACAAACATCTGTCAATGTAAATCTTTTACATAATTTGACTGGATCCGGACACTTGAGGGGGGGGGGAGGGGTTTCCCGGAATTCCGTTTTTTGGGGGATTTTCACGACGAAACTTGGAAGGCATATCAGGGACCCGGTCAAACTGACTTGGAATAAAAAAAAATCCTCGATATGATAATCTTGGGGGGGGGGGAAGTTGAGGGAGGGGAATCCGGAATATTGAGTCATGCGTAACTTTGGAACGGGTGATCGGATTCGAGTGAAATTTAATAATTAAACAGAGGACATTTTTCTCTGGTGATCTTTTTCATTTCCGGACCGAATAAGGCAATTATTGGGGGGAGGGCGGAAAATACTTGACCCGCTTAGACTGGTGTGATCTGGATCGAACTTCGTGGGAATGACAAACAGATGCTCTGGATTAATCATTTACAGAACCGGATTGGCTCCGGGTATTGTGGGTGGAGTCGGAGGAGGGGGGGGGGGTCTGGGATTCCGGTGATCGCGCGTTAAGGTACTTCCAGATGTGCTAGGACGATGCAACTTCGCTGGAATATTGGAGACTCAACAGCATTTACTTAGAAATTGCTACTTCCCAGACCCGATTATTCCTTAAAGTACCAATCTTGATCGCAAAGTAAAAAAAAAATACTTTTAAGCAATTTATGCATTTTCATGATGCCCATCAGCCCACTAGCATTTTTGCCTCAAGGATTTTGCTTACAAATGAAGTTCCAGCTCCCTTAGAGTGCGCATCTCAACCGCAAAGTCGAAACTTACTTTTGATCAATCAAATCATCTTAACACATGCAAGTGCCATATGAGCTTACAGCTCTTGTTTTTTGGGGGGGGGGAGGAATTTACCGACTGGCTGGTAATTTTTACCGATTGTTTCTGCAGAAGAAACGACTGTTTTCAACAACAAAAAATGGCAGTTTTGAAAAAAATCAACTGATTTTCAGAAAAATCCACTGATTTTCAGAAACACCGACTATTTTGACGAAAAATCGACCAATCTTCAGAAAAACTGACTGTTTTCATGAAAAAAATCAACTGTTTTGACGAAAAATCGCGGCGCTTCGCGCCGACTCGGTTATTTTTTACCGACTGGCCGACAGCATTGGGGGGGGGGGCGTACCCTCCCCCCCCAGTCGTGACGCCCCTGATTGGGGGGGGGGTACTGGGGGTTTCGGCGCCAGGGTTGTTGCAACGCCCTAGCAATCATAGTTGGAAAGGTGTATTTGTCAAAAAGTGTACTTCTCATTTTTCACTTATGTTGTGTGTTTCTGCTTGTTGTTTTTCCTTTCTTTTTCTTTTGTTCTTAGTACTCTGTCTTGTGTCCTCGCGATTGTTTGACGGGTAACAAATAAAATTCATTCATTCATAAATATGAGGCATCTTTTAAGAATTGTGGTACAAACAAAGATCTGTCAAATGCTGTTTGGGTGGATAAAGTATATCCTAGGTAATTCTGAGCTTCTTTGCATAAGAGAATAATAGAAGACTAGTACTACTAGTACAGCATTTTCTTTAACAGTTTTAGGGTTTGTTTTAAACAACCTAAGCTCAAGAAGTTAGATCTACAATTTCAGAGTGCTGCTCAGTTATATCCCCATAATGGAGTAAGTCCTGTACTATCATAGAATCAATTTTAGAATAATTTGCATAGAGATCAGCGTTAAATTACCAAAAATCGTAATTTCAGTGGCATTGGGTATCTATACAACCTTTGAACTTTATAATCAAGGTTTGTTTCATGTCATCTTATATTTCGTGTCAAAGCAAACCTCGCACTGTTTACTGTTGATGTTCCAGTATTCCAATCTATCTGAATGTTATACAACTAAGCTCTGCTTTGAACACATTATCGACGGCTTTGGCTGTTTTAAGCCTGTTCCCAGACCAATTGACTTCTACCAAATCCTGGCAAAATTCAGAAAACCGGTTTTACGCATGGATAGCATGATACTGGAACACCCGTCGGGAACATAATGCGCATGGAAACTAGTGAATGAATAAATGAAAGAAATTTATTACCCATTTTTAAGACAAAAGTCACAAACATAGTATGAAAAAAAAGCAAAAAAAAGCAAGAATACACAACATGTAACACATAGATATTGATACTCTGGCGAGTGCGAAGATTAGCGAGGTGTTATTAGTCAGAATGTAACATATTAAATTTGGGTCTACGGGCTTAAGAACTAATGAATGTAGTAACAGAAGTACGACGGGTCCTTTAAAACAATTTATTTGATTTTATTTATAATAACTTGCCCATCTTTCGTTCATTCTAGGCCCAGCTTGGTGAAGATATCCGTCGGATACCAATCCACAATGAAGAGATTACGTTTGACGAACTCGTGCTTATGATGCAACGAGTTTTTAGAGGAACACTATCGCCATCTGATGAGATTACTCTGAAATACAGAGATGAAGGTGCAGTACACATTTCCTACTCTCAGCTTATTTATTTCATTTATTGGTTTAATCTATTAAGCAGCCGACAAGGGCCATACTAACCTAAAACAAACAAAACAAATACATCAAACACACTCGAAAAGGACTGCATATAGTTTATGGTTTCAGGTCTTAACGCCATTGTTCGAGGATCGATTGTCTTCAGGCGCGTTTGAGCCTGGGTCAGAAGTCTAAACTCTGAGCATGTAGAGAAACAGTTTTGTAACATCTCGTCGAGTATCACTTTGTGATTTGTTCCTGGGTAGCTGGCTAAAACTCACAATGCCCACGATCACAATGCATGACTCAAAACGCCTACGACTGAATTATTTGAGATGTTTAGTCCCGGAGTGAGCCCCGGAAGGACTAGATTGAGTACCAGAATGTGCGATAATCGTATGTTAGACTGGCATAATCTCAATTATAATTTAATAACGCAAAACAACGCAGACAATTCTGAACTGATCAACAAACACTGTTTGTCACTAGATGGCAAATAGTATATTCACCGACTAACAACTGGACATGACGACATATTGTGACATGACGACATATTGTGACATGACGACATATGACACTTGCTGCTTCGCTCAAGTGCCATATACCGATCACTTTTCGGTCTGTCGGTCCACTCTTCTCGAGTTAGGGTACTTCCAGAAGTCCTAGGACGATGAAACTTGGCAGGCAGATTAGGGACCCGACCAAACTAACTTGGAAATTGTCACTTGCCCGATCGGACCATCGTAGGGTGAGGGGGAGGTTGCGGAATCCAGAAAATAGGGGCATGCAAAACTTTCGAACGGGTGATCGGATCTTAATGAAACTTGATACTTGGAAAGAACTCGTGCCTCAGATGTCTCATCTCAAGTCCGGACCGGATCCGATGAATCTGGGGGGGAGTCGGAGGGGGAACCGGAAATAGAGTGAAACTCTTAGAATGGAGCGATCGGGATGAAACTTGGTGGGAAGAACAAGCACAAGCTCTAGATGAGTAACTGACAGAAGTGGAAATTCGGACACTATGGGGGGAGTTGGAGGGGGGCTGCGGAATTCCGGCGATCCGTAGTTGATGTACTTCCAATTGGGCTAAGACGATAAAACTTGGGAGGCATATTAGGGACCCGACCAGATTAACTTGGAAACAGTCAACCGCCCGATCCGACCATCGTGGGGGGAGGGGGAGACGGCGGAATCTGAAAATTATTGACACGCGTAACTTTCTAACGGGTTATCGGATCTTAATGAAACTTGATATCTTGAAAGGCCTCATGTCTCAGATGTCCCATTTCAATTCCGGACCGGATCCGTTGAACTTGGGGGAGGGGGGGTGGTGGTGGAGGGAAGAACCGGAAATCTTGTGACACGCATAGAGTGGAGCTATCAGGATGAAGCTTAGTGGGAAGTACAGGCACAAGTCCTAGGTGCATCAGTGCCAGAATCGGACCGGATTCAGGTACCGAGGGGGGGGGGGGGGGCTGTCCGGAATTCTGGTCAGGTACTCCCAGATGTGCTAAGACGTACAACTTTACTGGAGCATTAGAAACTTGACTTCATCGGGTTCGACATCGTCACTTCTCCGATCTGACCATTCCTTAAAGAACTCAGCTTAACCACAAAATACAAAATTTAGTTTTTCAAGATCGCCATGAGTACATGATCCTTTTTGCCTCAAGGGTTTTGCTTAGAAAGAAATTTTTAGCACCGTTAAACTGCGCCTCTTAACCGAAAAGTGAACAAAAAATTGACCATCATATCCATCCCCTGACCCCAGACTTGCAAGTTTGGCGCATCTTAACCGAACAAATGAAAAAAAATACTTTTGACCATTACTTCCATCTGACCCAGCCTTGCTAGTTTTTTGTTTTCCTTCTTGTTTTCTTTTGCTTTCTCTTCCTATTTTTATGGCACTTGCAGCTTCGCTCAAGTGCCATATACCGATCACTTTTCGGTCTGTCGGTCCACTGTTCTCGAGTTAGGGCACTTTCATAAGTGCTAGGACCATGAAACTTGGCAGGCATATCAAGGACCCGACCAAACTAACTTGGAAATAGTCACTTTCCCGGTCTGGTCACCGTAGGGGGAATGGAGGGAGGGGGAATCCGGAATCTCGAGGTATGTGTAACTTTGGAACGGGTGGGATCTTAATGAAACTTGAGCTGATATGCCTACCTACTGCATATTCTTGCAAGTGCCATATGAGCTTACAGCTCTTGTTAGTCTCTCCCCCTGGGGAGTTTGAAATGTCGGTATTCTGAGCCGTCGGCATTTTTGACGATTTAAATTTCGGGGTCTTACATCTCACTTGTGGGCACTTTGGACCGTGGGCATTTTGAGCGGTGGGTATTTTGATCGTGAGCATTCTGAAGCGTGGGCATTTTGAACCGTGGGCATTTTGGACCGTGGGCATTCTGATTGTGATCTGGGAACCACCCTGGTAGCTGAGGGCCTCCTTGGAAATTCAAGTGGGGGCACTGTCCCGCAGGGGCACAAACTTTAAGCTTAGGAAGGGCAGAGGGTCAGCAAAAGCTCAGTGCCTTTTCCTCCTAATCACAGTTGATTATTTTGTAAAATGGTAAGAAAAGTTTTAAATTTATGTTTTGTAGTCTAATCCTAAAGGACACAGCATAAAGAACTCCAAAACTTCCGCCTGTGGCGCTTTTTGTAGTACGCTCTGTTTACTGGGCCTGATTTGGGCCACGTTAAGAAAGCTACCTTCACTTTGGAAAAAAGCCATCGTTTCTCCCATATTCAACAAGAGCTGTAAGCTCATATGGCACTTGCATGTGTCAAGATGATTTGATTGATCAAAAGTAAGTTTCGACTTTGCGGTTGAGATGCGCGCTATAAGGGAGCTGGAACTTCATTTGTAAGCAAAACCCTTGAGGCAAAACTGCTAATGGGCTGATGGGCATCACGAAAATGCATATATTGCTTAAAAGTATTTTTTTTACTTTGCGGTCAAGATTGGTACTTTAAGGAATAATCGGATTTGGGAAGTAGCAATTTCTAAGCAAATGTTGTTGAGTCTCCAATATTCCAGCGAAGTTTCATCGTCCTAGCACATCTGGAAGTACCTTAACGCGCGATCACCGGAATCCCAGACCCCCCTCCCCCTCCTCCAACTCCACCCAAAATAACCGGAGTCAATCCGGTTCTGTAAATGATTAATCCAGAGCATCTGTTTGTCATTCCCACGAAGTTCGATCCAGATCACACCAGTCTAAGCGGGTCAAGTATTTTCCGCCCTCCCCCCAATAATTGCCGGATTCGGTCCGGAAATGAAAAAGGTCACAAGGAAAAATGTCCTCTGTTTAATTATTAAATTTCACTCGAATCCGATCACCCGTTCCAAAGTTACGCATGACTCAATATTCCGGATTCCCCTCCCTCAACTCCCCCCCCCCAAGATTATCATATCGAGGATTTTTGTTTTATTCCAAGTCAGTTTGACCGGGTCCCTGATATGCCTTCTAAGTTTCGTCGTGAAAATCCCCCAAAAAACGGAATTCCGGGATACCCCTCCTCCCCCCCCTCAAGTGTCCGGATCCAGTCAAATTATGTAAAAGATTTACATGGACCAGATGTTTGTTCTTCCCAGCAAGTTTCACTCCGATACCATCATTCTAACCGTTTCTCGAGATTTCCGGTCCACACCCCCCCCCCCCCCACCCCACCCCACCCAGCTCCCCCGCGGTGCACGTAGCCAATCCGATTCAGCAAATGACTTACCTAGAGCATCTGTTTGTTCTTCCCACAAAGTTCCATCCCGATCCCTCCATTCTAAACGGGGCACGTATTTCCCCCCCCCCCCCCAATAGTTGCCGGATCCGGTCCGGATATGAAAAAAATCATCGGAGAAATGTCCTCTGTTGAATTCTTAAATTTCACTCGAATCCGATCACCCATTCCAAAATTACGCATGACTGAAAATTTCGGATTCCCCTCCCTCCACTCCCCCCACCATTATCTGATCGACAAAATTTTTGTTTTGAAGTCAGTTTGATTGGGTCCCTGATATGCCTGCCAAGTTTCATCGTGAAAATCCCCAAAACCACCATCACCGGAATTCCGGGACCCCCCCCCCCCATAAGTGTCCGGATCAAGTACAATGGTCTAAAGGACTTATCTAGAGCAGATGCTTGTTGTTCCCAGCAAGTTTCACTCCGATCCCTCCATTCTAACCGTTTCTTGAAATTTCCGGTCTCCCCCCCCCCCAACTCCCCCCTGGCTACCGAATCCGGTCAAGACTTTAAACGGGACATTACAGATATATATTCTGTTCAGTTATGAAGTTTCATTACAATCCGATCATCCGTTCGAAAGTTACACACTTCTCAATTTCCCGGATTCCCCTGCGGATTCCCCTCCCTCCACTCCCCCACCATATCTGATCGACAATATTTTTATGGCACTTGCAGCCTCTGGCTCAAGTGCCATATACCGATCACAATTCCGTCTGTCGGTCTGTCGGTCGGTCCGAGTTTTTTGTCCCACATATCCGAGTTAGGGTACTTCCAGATGTGCTAGGACAATGAAACTTGGCAGGCATATCAGGGAACCGACCAAACTAACCTGGAAATAATCAGTTTCCCGATCCGACCATATGGGGGGGGGGAGTGCGGGGCGCTGGAAACTTGAAAATTTAGGGCATTTTGTCACACTTTTTCGAGTTAGGGTACTTCCAGTTGTGCTAGGACCATGAAACTTGGCAGGCATATCAGAGACCCGACCAAACAAAATTAAGAATAATCAGTTTCTGATCCGACCATTTGGGGGGGGGGGGTGGAGGGCAGGAGAATCCGGGAAACTGAGAAGTGTGTAACTTTCGGATTTTCACGATGAAACTTGGCAGGCATATCAGGGAACCAATCAAACTGACTTCAAAATAAAAATTTTGTCGATCAGATAATGGTGGGGGGAGTGGAGGGAGGGGAATCCGAAATTTTCAGTCATGCGTAATTTTGGAATGGGTGATCGGATTCGAGTGAAATTTAAGAATTCAACAGAGGACATTTCTCCGATGATTTTTTTCATATCCGGACCGGATCCGGCAACTATTGGGGGGGGGGGGCGGAAAATACGTGACCCGTTTAGAATGGAGGGATCGGGATGGAACTTTGTGGGAAGAACAAACAGATGCTCTAGGTAAGTCATTTGCTGAATCGGATTGGCTACGTGCACCGCGGGGGAGCTGGGGGGGGGGGGGTGGACCGGAAATCTCGAGAAACGGTTAGAATGATGGTATCGGAGTGAAACTTGCTGGGAAGAACAAAACATCTCCATATAAATCTTTTACATAATTTGACTGGATCCGGACATTTGAGGGGGGGGGGGAGGAGGGGGTATCCGGAATTCCGTTTTTTGGGGGATTTTCACGACAAAACTTGGAAGGCATATCAGGGACCCGGTCAAACTGACTAAGAATAAAACAAAAATCCTCGATATGATAATCTTGGGGGGGGGGAGTTGAGGGAGGGGAATCCGGAATATTGAGTCATGCGTAACTTTGGAACGGGTGATCGGATTTGAGTGAAATTTAATAATTAAACAGAGGACATTTTTCTCTTGTGACCTTTTTCATTTCCGGACCGAATCCGGCAATTATTGGGGGGAGGGCGGAAAATACTTGACCCGCTTAGACTGGTGTGATCTGGATCGAACTTTGTGGGAATGACAAACAGATGCTCTGGATTAATCATTTACAGAACGGATTGGCTCCGGTTATTGTGGGTGGAGTTGGAGGAGGGGGAGGGGGGTCTGGGATTCCGGTGATCGCGCGTTAAGGTACTTCCAGATGTGCTAGGACGATGAAACTTCGCTGGAATATTGGAGACTCAACAACATTTGCTTAGAAATTGCTACTTCCCAAATCCGATTATTCCTTAAAGTACCAATCTTGACCGCAAAGTAAAAAAAATACTTTTAAGCAATATATGCATTTTCGTGATGCCCATCAGCCCCATTAGCAGTTTTGCCTCAAGGGTTTTGCTTACAAATGAAGTTCCAGCTCCCTTAGAGCGCGCATCTCAACCGCAAAGTCGAAACTCACTTTTGATCAATCAGATTATCTTGACACATGCACGTGCCATATGAGCTTACAGCTCTTGTTATAGTAACTATTACAAATCTTAGAAGTTGGTCAAACTGACTGACTGACAAACTGAACTGAGAAGTGTGTAACTTTCGAACGGATGATCGGATTGTAATGAAACTTCATAACTGAAGAGAATATATATCTGTAATGTCCCGTTTAAAGTCTTGACCGGATTCGGTAGCCAGGGGGGAGTTGGGGGGGGGAGACCGGAAATTTCAAGAAACGGTTAGAATGGAGGGATCGGAGTGAAACTTGCTGGGAAGAACAAGCATCTGCTCTAGATAAGTCCTTTAGACCATTGTACTGGATCCGGACACTTATGGGGGGGGGGGGGGGGGGTTCCCGGAATTCCGGTGATGGTGGTTTTTTGGATTTTCACGATGAAACTTGGCAGGCATATCAGGGACCCAATCAAACTGACTTCAAAATAAAAAAAGAGCTGTAAGCTCATATGGCACTTGCATGTGTCAAGATGATTTGATTGATCAAGAGTAAGTTTCGACTTTGCGGTTGAGATGCGGGCTATAAGGGAGCTGGAACTTCATTTGTAAGCAAAACCCTTGAGGCAAAACTGCTAATGGGCTGATGGGCATCACGAAAATGCATATATTGCTTAAAAGTATTTTTTTTTACTTTGCGGTCAAGATTGGTACTTTAAGGAATAATCGGATTTGGGAAGTAGCAATTTCTAAGCAAATGTTGTTGAGTCTCCAATATTCCAGCGAAGTTTCATCGTCCTAGCACATCTGAAGTACCTTAACGCGCGATCACCGGAATCCCAGACCCCCCTCCCCTCCTCCAACTCCACCCACAATAACCGGAGCCAATCTGTTCTGTAAATGATTAATCCAGAGCATCTGTTTGTCATTCCCACGAAGTTCGATCCAGATCACACCAGTCTAAGCGGGTCAAGTATTTTCCGCCCTCCCCCCCATAATTGCCGGATTCGGTCCGGAAATGAAAAAGGTCACAAGAGAAAAATGTCCTCTGTTCAATTATTAAATTTCACTCGAATCCGATCACCCGTTCCAAGTTACGCATGACTCAATATTCCGGATTCCCCTCCCTCAACTCTCCCCCCAAGATTATCATATCGAGGATTTTTTTTTGTATTCCAAGTCAGTTTGACCGGGTCCCTGATATGCCTTCCAAGTTTCGTCGTGAAAATCCCCCCAAAAACGGAATTCCGGGATACCCCTCCTCCCCCCCCCCCCTCAAGTGTCCGGATCCAGTCAAATTATGTAAAAGATTTACATGGACCAGATGTTTGTTCTTCCCAGCAAGTTTCACTCCGATACCATCATTCTAACCGTTTCTCGAGATTTCCGGTCCACCCCCCACCCCACCCCACCCAGCTCCCCCGCGGTGCACGTAGCCAATCCGATTCAGCAAATGACTTACCTAGAGCATCTGTTTGTTCTTCCCACAAAGTTCCATCCCGATCCCTCCATTCTAAACGGGGCACGTATTCCCCCCCCCCCCCCAATAGTTGCCGGATCCGGTCCGGATATGAAAAAAATCAGCGGAGAAATGTCATCTGTTGAATTCTTAAATTTCACTCGAATCCGATCACCCATTCCAAAATTACGCATGACTGAAAATTTCGGATTCCCCTCCCTCCACTCCCCCCACCATTATCTGATCGACAAAATTTTTATTTTGAAGTCAGTTTGATTGGGTCCCCGACATGCCTGCCAAGTTTCATCGTGAAAATCCCCAAAACCACCATCACCGGAATTCCGGGACCCCCCCCCCCCCATAAGTGTCCGGATCAAGTACAATGGCCTAAAGGACTTATCTAGAGCAGATGCTTGTTCTTCCCAGCAAGTTTCACTCCGATCCCTCCATTCTAACCGTTTCTTGAAATTTCCGGTCTCCCCCCCCCCCCAACTCCCCCCTGGCTACCGAATCCGGTCAAGACTTTAAACGGGACATTACAGATATATATTCTCTTCAGTTATGAAGTTTCATTCAGTTTGAAAGTTGAAGTCAGTTGAAGTCAGTTTGATTGGTTCCCTGATATGCCTGCCAAGTTTCATCGTGAAAATCCCCCAAACCACCATCACCGGAATTCCGGGACCCCCCCCCCCCCCCCATAAGTGTCCGGATCCAGTACAATGGTCTAAAGGACTTATCTAGAGCAGATGCTTGTTCTTCCCTGCAAGTTTCACTCCGATCCCTCCATTCTAACCGTTTCTTGAAATTTCCGGTCTCCCCCCCCCCCCCAACTCCCCCCTGGCTACCGAATCCGGTCAAGACTTTAAACGGGACATTACAGATATATATTCTGTTCAGTTATGAAGTTTCATTACAATCCGATCATCCGTTCGAAAGTGACACACTTCTCAATTTCCCGGATTCCCCTGCGGATTCCCCTCCCTCCACTCCCCCACCATTATCTGATCGACAAAATTTTTATTTTGAAGTCAGTTTGATTGGGTCCCTGATATGCCTGCCAAGTTTCATCGTGAAAATCCCCAAAACCACCATCACCGGAATTCCGGGACCCCCCCCCCCCCCCATAAGTGTCCGGATCCAGTACAATGGTCTAAAGGACTTATCTAGAGCAGATGCTTGTTCTTCCCAGCAAGTTTCACTCCGATCCCTCCATTCTAACCGTTTCTTGAAATTTCCGGTTTCTCCGGAAATTTCTTGAAAAATCCCCCCCCCCCCAACTCCCCCCTGGCTACAGAATCCGGTCAAGACTTTAAACGGGACATTACAGATATATTTTCTCTTCAGTTATGAAGTTTCATTACAATCCGATCATCCGTTCGAAAGTTACACACTTCTCAGTTTACCGGATTCCCCTGCCCTCCACCCCCCCCCCCCCAAAATGGTCGGATCAGAAAACTGATTATTCCTAATTTTGTTTGGTCGGGTCTCTGATATGCCTGCCAAGTTTCATGGTCCTAGCACAACTGGAAGTACCCTAACTCGAAAAAGTGTGACAAAATGCCCTAAATTTTCAAGTTTCCAGCGCCCCAACTCCCCCGCATATGGTCGGATCGGGAAACTTATTATTTCCAGGCTACTTTGGTCAGGTCCCTGATATTCCTGCCAAGTTTCGTTGTCCTAGCTCATCCGGAAGTACCCTAACTCGAAAAAGTGTGACAAAATGCCCTAAATTTTCAAGTTTCGAGCGCCCCCACTCCCCCGCATATGGTCGGATCGGGAAACTGATTATTTCCAGGTTCGTTTGGTCGGGTCCCTGATATTCCTGCCAAGTTTCATTGTCCTAGCTCATCTGGAAGTACCCTAACTCAGAAAAAAGTGACAAAATGCCCTAAATTTTCAAGTTTCCAGCGCCCCGCACTCCCCCCCCCCCCATATGGTCGGATCGGGAAACTGATTATTTCCAGGTTAGTTTGGTCGGGTCCCTGATATGCCTGCCAAGTTTCATTGTCCTAGCACATCTGGAAGTACCCTAACTCGGATATGTGGGACAAAAAACTCGGACCGACCGACAGACCGACAGACAGGATTGTGATCGGTATATGGCACTTGAGCCAGAGGCTGCAAGTGCCATAAAAACATAAGGTCTGATGATGTCCTCACTTTCAGTCACAACGGTCTCAGAGGACACATCTTGAAAATTCGTGGCGAGAAATTCCGGAAAGACATTGGAAAATGGAGCTTCAAAAACCGGATAGTGGAATACTGGAATAAGCTCCCCGAAAATGTCGTAAATGCCGAAAATATCAGCCAGTTTAAAGCAGGCGTGGATCGTCACCTGGCTGAAATTCAGTTTAGTGTACACAGTGTCTCGAGAAATTAACAGAGGCGAAAGCCTTTTCACTGCAGTTATATTATTTATATTAATATCTAAACTTTGCTAGGGAGACCGTCAGTTTTTCTTACAAAACAGACAGATTTGAAGAAGTTCGCCAGCGGCGCTTATTGGCATTTTGTTACTAGACAGTCGTTAAAAGCCGCTGCGGTGGCTTCGCTCTCCGGCGAATTCCTGTATTAGGCATGATCTTTCACATACTGGTTTCTTCAAATTCGTACAGCTTTCTGGATATGGTGCAGTACGTTTCTTGTCCATTGCTCATGACCGTTTCAACTCTTCAGCCGCGCTTGATATCCGACAGTTGTATATTTTGCGTTATTCACCCCATGTCCAAGTTATTCCTGTCGCTCTTGCCGCTGCCCCTCCTTAGGCTTCAGCGAAATGACGCCTCTGCATTAACTTACATTGCGTACTGAGATTGTGAAAAGCGAATAAAAGAAAAAAGTGTACAAATTCACCGTCAGTGTTTCTCTCATTGCAGATGGGGACCTGATCACCATTTTCGACAGTTCAGATCTGGCGTTTGCTATTCAGTGCAGCAGGATCCTCCGACTCGCTGTAATTGTAACGAAGAGTGATGTCAAAGGATCAATCGTTTCCTTAGATTCCCATCAGGTGTGTATGCACGTCAATCAAATCGACAGTCTAATTTAACCAGGCAAAAAAAACTCGGATTTGTTCTTCCAGCAATAGTTCATTTTCTACCAGGTTTACGCTCAGGAGATCCTCCGTCCTGGGCCTACTATCGCTGTTCCTGTTAATAATAATAGTAATAATGAATGAATGAAAAATTTGTGACGCACTGCCTAAGGGCATAAGTGTAGTAAAAAAGACAAAGAAATATAAAAATAATCACAAAACACACACAAATATTCCACCAAGTCCAACCCTGGTCAAATTATAAAGATTATTCACTGGGCAATCTGGGCCCATTTGCCCCTGGACCGGGTGGGTGTGAGGGATGGGACCCCCAAAAAGGCACAGCTATACCCCAATACCCACAAAAATTTGAACTTGATACTTGCACTGGTTTACGAATTATGGGCTCCACAAAATATGGTGAAAATCGGAAACCGAAAACCGAAAGCTGAAAGCTGCTACAGCGCTGGCAATAGTGATTGTTCCAAGGAACACTCCAGTAAAAAATGAGTCATCGGGTCTAAAAATCTTCTCCCCAGATGGAAAACGGAACAAGACCAAAGGTTTCGATGGGATCCCAAAAATTCAATATTTGATCCAGACAATTGAGTCTTGTCTACGCCAGATGTAATCTTCGCCAGACTCCTTGAACATTTTTACTATTTAAAACTCAGAAACAGATTAAGGCCAAATAGCTAATCATCTGATCAAACCAAGTTCAGACATGGATTCAGAATGTTTGTGTTCACCCCTATAAGTCATATCTATTTTGACGAAAACTTCCTGCCGTACTTCTGCGAATTTCCCGGTTTCGGCCGAATTTGGGAAATACCTGTCGGACAAAAAAGAAGCTAAAATTTAACTCAGTGTATCTTCTTTCCCCTATATCGAACATTTAATCAACTTCAAATTAAATTTAACTTAAAACAAATTTTCCGGTTCCAGCCGCATTCCGGGCGAGCTATATGTCCGGGAATAAAATGACTGTCATACACGGATTCAGCATCTCTTCTTACCCCTAAATCGGATATCTAATCAACTACAACAAATTTTCCGGTTCCAGCCGCATTCCGGGCGAGCTATATGTCCGGGAATAAAATGACTGTCATACACGGGTTCAGCTTCTCTTCTTACCCCTAAATCGGATATCTAATTAACTACAAATACTTTTAACAATTTTCCGGTTTTGGCCGGATTTCGGGCGAACTACTTGCCCAGCGAGAAAATGATTTTCCATTAATAATAATAATAATAATATTTATTTATTACCCACTTACATCAAAAAGATTAATAGTTGAGTATAAACTTGAAGAAGGAAAAAAAAACGGAAAAAGACGTAAAACAAAAACTAAAGTCAACAAAACATTAATCAAACAAACGGATCAAACCGTGGTGAGGCGACAAACGTCGATACGCTGTTTCTGAGAGCTTTTTGTGTAGGTCAGTCAACTTCTCAGTAATATTCGGAAGATAAAACTTTTTAACTATCTTTCGATTCTTGTACCACAGAGGAAGATAGAGAAGAAATTTACAGAATCGGAAGTAAGAAGATCGAATATCACTAATATCTTATTCTTAAATATAGGGTAAAGCCCAGAAAGGTAAAGAACAGAATGATCGGAGAAAATAGAGTAAAGCTTACCAAGGGCGACACGATTGTATTTCCCTCGATTGGCTACAATTTTAGAGTAACCAATCTGGATTTTCACTCTAGCATCCCGGACAGCGCGCTCCCGAAGAGTTTTAATTTTTGTAAGTGTAATACCCAACCACCGGATCGAATCTACATGAAGGATAGAGAAATTTTGAGAGCTTAGAGGTCTAGTAGAGGAAGGAACGTTGAAAGAAAGATACTCGCATTTATCAGCATTAAGCGAAAGACCGATTTTAGTAAAAGAAGAAGAAACTTTATGAACCATCTGCGAGAGACTGAGTTTAGAACGGCTAATTAGAAGAATGTCATCAGCATAAGCAAGGTAGGAGATATCAGTCAAACCAACAAAACACATAGAAGAAATATTCTCAAGAATACCAGAAATACAAAATTTGAAAATACTTGGAGATAACACTCCACCCTGTCGTACGCCGCGACGAACAAGAACATTAGAAGATGAAAGGGCCCCGTTAGTTTTAATCCGGAGATAGGAATTACCATACCATAACTTTAGAAGAAAAATAACAGAAAGGTTAATACCATGACTACAAAGAGAGTAAAGAGCCTGACTATGTACAACACTATCGAAAGCCTTGGAAAGATCGAGAGCACAAATATGAAGACCATAACCTTTAGCCGAAGCATCTTTAAGAAGGGAAGCAAGAGCATGGTGAGCGTGCTGGCAGCCAATGCCAGTCTGAAAACCAAACTGATTCTCCCCAACATTAGCATTAATGCTTATGAAAGGAAGTAGGATATACTCAAGGATTTTACTAAAATTACAAGCAACCGTAATAGGCCTGTAAGAAGAACAACCCAGCGGAGTCTTACCTCGCTTAAGTACAGAAGTGACAGTTCCACACAAAAAGCTGTCAGGAACAAGGGAACAGCAGAGGCACATTTGGAAAAACAACTGTAAATGGAAAAACAAAGACGGGCAATTTATTTTTAGATGACACGCACTGATACCGTCAACATCAAAAGAGCTTGATTTCAGTTTCTTAACGGAAGCAATTACAGCATCAGCTGAAACGGGAAGAACTTGTGCCTGAGTCAGGGAAGACGGGAGAACCGAATCAAGCAATTTCGAGTAAAACGCGTGCACTGCATAATTCACTTTGGAAAATATAGCTGAGTAGTGGTCATACCATGCGGCTGGTGTAATTGGGCAATCAGGATTTACCGAATTATCTAATTTAGCTGAATTAATCACTTTGTCCCATTCACTCTTACTGGTAGGACAATCTAACCCTTTAAATCGGCTTGATCGCAGACATTTCTTAAACTCGCGCTTAGTATTTTGCTTTATATCAAACACATTCCCAGATAGTGGACGACCGTTCGCTATCCATATACGCAGCCACAATTTGGCTTTATTTTTAACACTTTTCAGCTCAGGATCACACGACCAGATTGGTTTCCTCGTATTTCTCCTCACTCGCTCCTGAGGGACAGCAACCTCCTCGGCGCGTTTCAAACACCACACAATTTGGTTGTAATAATGGTTCAGATCATAATTACTTTTGGTAGGACCAACACTCCGCTGGAGTAGATGAAAGGGTACACGTAAGGAACCAAGGAGCATGGCCAGGGTTGAAATATATAATGGCATATCAACTTTTTTCCAGTTTCTCCGAACATACCACTTAGAGGCAGGAGCACAAGCCTGGTCTGTACTGTCTTTTCTAATCGAAAAGCAAAGCGATAATGGAAGGTGATCAGTATCTTGCTCATCTTCGTGGACATGCACTGTTGAGGATATAATGTACGGGGAACAAATTACGTGATCAATATCCGATAGGCTGCCGGAATTATGCACGTACGAGAAAGATAGATCCTTCGCAACTATTCTGTAATCGGGGAGACAATCAAGTAGGTTCACAGTACGAACAGAATCACGTTTTACATCAGTGTTCATATCTCCGATAATCATGAATTCATACCCATTTTTGCATATGCTTTGAAGGAGAGTTTTCAAACTAGAGCATGCTTTGGAGAATTTGTTAAGCGAAGTCACTTTTTTCCCATCGTGAGGCAGGTAAGTGTTTATCAGTACTGTTTTTCCGAGCCTTATAGCCAAGAAATGTTCATCAGAAAAATAGCATGACGGGGACAGAAAACTGAGCTTTTGTTTTATAATACAGGCTAAACCCCCGGAAGGCCTTCCAAAAGTAGACCTAGCATTTGTTGTGAAAACCAAATGGGCAGCACTACGACGCAGGAAATTAACACTCGTTGCGGTCAAAAGGTGTTCCTGAAAACATACAATGTCAAACTTATTGCAAAGTTCATCAATGGTCAGGTCCTTGTTTTTCGTCCCATTAATAATGAAGGACACGACTGATACTGATTCAGACATTAATTTGTTTTCGGTAGCTTGCGACTGACAATTGCTTTCAATTTTGGGCATGTGAGGCTAAACGAAACATGATCGCCTCCACAGTTTGCACACTGAGGAGACAAATTGCAAGGCGAGTCTCTATCTGAGACATGAGGACCGGCACAGCGCGCACATTTTGGTGTAACACTGGAACAAGACGATTGGAGATGGTCGGATCGGCAATTGTTACAGCACCGGGGAATCGCCTTGAACTCATAAACAATTAGCATTTCGTATCCTACTTTGAGACCATGTCTGAATGCTTCGGATCTTGATGCTGCATCGGAGAATTCAAGTTTTACTGCCAGGGATTTCCCTAGCCTAGAGGCGCCAGAAACACCAGGGCAGGACATCAGGTGGGACAATTCAAAATCAGGCGTAATTCCCTTCAGGAGTCCGTAAAACTTCTTGGTTAGAACTTTCGCAGAAGAGCCTGTAATCGCACCAGTTACCGACAAGTGGAAATCCTCAGCAACTGACTTATCTATATTGATAATCAGTTTATCACGTACAGCGCGAATGCTAGTGACTGATTCGTGTCCATCAATCTGGTCAATCACAACTTTTCGTTTTATTGGGTCCGAGAGGGTAGAGGGAAGGTTCGACACAATAATAGTAGCGTGCGAGTCAGGAATTGCAGGTTTCGGCAGTTGGGGGTAATTCAAATCATAGGCGTCCAGCTTAGTGGCAACAACCTTGAGTAGTTGTTCCACACGATTCACCTTTGTTGACAGCCTGGAACAAGCGACTGCGGGCAAAACTGGAACCTCGGTTGGAGACTTGATAACGTAGATCGGAGATGATACCTCCTCAGAGTCCAGTTTCTTAAGAAAATCAAGAATATCTTTCACATGGTTCGCAGATGCTTTCGCACCAATGCGCCGGGGCCAATTATCATTGGGCGCAACCTTCTCCCAAAATATGTTTTTCGCATCAGCGATATCACCGAATTCAAAAAAGTCTATTGCGTGCTTAATAATAATATCGTCCTCAATTCCTTCTTCCCAGTTATTCTGCAAAAAGTTCATTACCGGGCAATGCACGAACTCCCTATTTTCCATTATCCTTTGCTGGGAAAAACCAGTCAAACTGGTCAAAGCGCACGTAATTCACAAGAGGTCTGATCAGTTCGAGTGACTGAAATGAACATGCTGAACATTGTGTTCAGCATGTGTCTTCCTACCCCTAAACCGAACATATAATTAACTTCAAATAAAACTTTAACTTTTTACAGATTTTCCGGTTTCGGCCGGATTCCTGGCTAACTACTTGTCCGGCGAAAAAGGGATTTTCACCATCGTGTTCAGAATGTCTTCTTACCCCATATTCGACTGTCCCATTAGCTGTTTAAAAATATTTTGCTTGCCCGTTAATTTCAACCCCCACCCCTAAATATAGGGATACAAAGCCCATCTACGAACTCGACCTTACTCTTGACCCAAACAATCCTCACACCAAGTTTCATCAAAATATCTCATTCCCTTCGAGAGTTATCGTGCTTACAGACGGACGGACGGACAACTTTTGCGATGTCATGGGTATCCCTCCACTTAAGTTTTGGGATCCCAAACATGATCGAAGGCAGAAACGTGGAGGTCCTGGGCAATGGAAGATAGCTCTGCACATGCGTCGAACGGAGAAAGTTTGCAGTTTTAGCACTAAATCGGGTAAAGGGGAATAAAATCAGGGAATGGGAGGGTATAAGCCTACTTGGGATCGCAAAAATTGTCTTTTCGGCAACTCAGGTAATATTCAGCCGTGTTCGATTTAGTCTTCCTTGCCTCGGTTTGTCTTTCCATCAAGTCATCATTCACCGGGCTTTATCTACTGCCGTGAGGCATCAAGGCGACAAGCCTGATAAATAGAACAAAGTTTAAATTCTCTTGTTTTCCGCCATAAGAAATGTAACCTAGATAAACTGCAAAAAAATGAGTAGAAAGTCTCATGCTCCAGTAGCATGTATCAGTATTGTGTCTTGCCAATAATAATAAAAAAAAAATACACGCCTTCGTATTCGTATTCTCTCATGTGGATTTTTGTATTAGTCCTTGTTTTGACTAGAGTGTCAAACGTTGTACATGAGGAACACATGAATTTTAATTATATAAATTTATTATACAACTAGTCGGGCTGAGAAGTTGTGAGACTGGAACTAAACGTTATCGACAATTGAGCATATGGTATATTCTGTTCTGTCTTGTTTGCAGGTGCATGTCCTTCGAAAAGAGCTTGCTGCATTACGGGATAAAGTCAACAAAATGTTAGATGGCATCAGTGTGGTCGTTCCAGCCGAGCAGTTGGACTTGACCCTTCCAGTAAGCGACTTGGAAATGCAACAAAGTAAGTAGCTCTTACTTCAGTTTCACTCCTATACTCATGCCTGTTATCGAGTACTGTCTTCTCTGGAGCGATACGTCAATTGTTGTTTTTTCATTGGCTGCTCACGAGATGGGAGAATAGACCTCGTTGAAGGCCCTAAACCTTTTAACAAACTTTCCAGACAACCGGAAAGAAAGCTTGTGCGTCAGCTATAGGAATATTTTGTTTATTAAGTTACATTTATTCATAAAATTATCCATTGGAATAGTATAGGCTGACGACAAAACGGGACCCCTTTACGTCGGTAATACAACCTTTACCCTTAGCTCCCGATACATATTTAGATACGCAACAATAACCGAAGCGTTAACACTGCGCTTCAGACCGCTCAGTGTGTGAATCCCAAAACACACCAGTGATCCTCAGGAAAAACGAGTAAACGTCTCACTAACGACTCAAACTCAACAACTCAAATCCTGTGTCAACCAATCACGGCGATCTTTGGGAGCAGATGTGATAGCGCTTCCGGCTCTTCCGCTAGGTACCCGGCGATTTTGCATCGGCGAGGACAGTTAGTCATCAAGAGTATTAAAAGCTTGCCGAACATCGTGGCTAGCAAGAATCAGTTTATCGCCAGAATTATGGCAATCATTATTCACATTGGGCAATCGCATTAGCAAGTATATGGCGCACATGCTCCCTGCTGAGATCTTTTTGAACCCGAATCGGTTATCAGGTGTACTACATACATTCGTAATATCGTCAATCACTATAAGCTCCATTAATTTACAAAGCACAGGCGACACTGTTATAGGCCGATGTGCTGCGTATTCATTTTCCTTTTGCTTCCTTTTTTACGACCGGACAAACAATACCAGCGCCGAAAACAGTAAGTAAATACGACTTACTCTGTCCTTGCTGCTTTCAGTTTAACAATTGAATCTAACCCTTCTTATATCACAGATACCCCTTCTCAAAGGCAGCCCGCTCCTGCCCCCAAGGAGTTTGACCCCCTTCAGCCACAGACCCCAAGTCAGGGTGGGGATCGACCACCTTCAAAGGCAAGCCGGACGAGTGACTCGGTGATGAGCAATCAAGGAACTCCATCTTATGGTAACCCTGAAGGTATGTCTTCCAGATCTTCTCTTTCTACTTAATTCTCGAACAGGAGAGAACGTGACAGCTTATGTGAAACAGTTCAGAAAAGTGTTCCTCAGGCTTGCTACTCTTGCTTTTTTCTCATTAAGGATGATTATTCCTTGAATCCCATTTTCAAAAGATTCGAACAAAATTAGTGAACCGTGAAGATCCCCTAAAAAAGCCCAAAGAATTTGACCAGGCTTTAGATTTTTTTTTCGAAATAAGCTGTGATAGGATAGGAAAACTGAAAGAATACATTTCTAAAAATCGGCTGTTTTTTCTTTGTGCGTTTCAGAACTAGTCTTTTGGAGTGTTCCTTCTTTTTTCTGTAGTTGAAACTTAGTCATCGAACATGAAAACATGAACACGAAAAAACATCTAAAGGGGCTTTTACAATAATAACGCAATTCTGCATCGCGCGGGCTCATACGTGTCGTCCATACGAAAGCGAAATCTCCAGTTATGATGCGATATATTAATTTCTACAGGGTTTAAATTATCATACCTCAACCGTCTTGCTTATCCTGCCTTTTATATTATCCCTAGCTCCCTTATATTTATTTATTTATTTATTTATTATCACCAAAAGTGGTAAGTCATAAAGACTTGTCACTACATACAATGTGAACATAAGGCACTAGTAATACAAATAAATCTATACAATGAAAAATAAACTGAATTAAACTTAAGTTGGCAAAAATGGGTCTGCATAAGCACTCGAATAAAATGTGGACGAAACAATCGATCGTTTGAAAATATCTACGTATATATCTAGGACTATAAGATTCTGATATCCGCCTTTCGCCATTGTTCTGTTTTGTACTAATGACTTGTTAGCGCTTTTTGCGGCCTAGCCGTGTTTTGAAAGTCACGGAACGCAAACTTCCCCACTATTTAACCAAGGCTAGTTCAGTTTTCAAATATTTTGCGTCCAGCCGCCGAGAGGGAGGCTGGGTATGGTTGACAAGCGCTAACAAGAAAAATAATTTCTCGTGGAAAATGGTATTTTCGAAAACGATATTTCTTAGCCATTTTGTCTTGAAAACATTATTTCTAGTAAGAGTTTTGCTATTACATAATACATATTTTATTTGGACTATATACACTGTTGGATTTGAATTCTCTGCCGGCTGGGTTTCGGTGACGGAGTCGCAAAAATAGCCTTGTACCCCGGTTTTGTTTTGCGTAGATTATCTGTATTATATTTTTACCTTCTCTATCTGTATTATCTTATTAAATTATCTGCATTGTGTTGCGTAGATTATTACAGTTTGCCAAGTACGGAATTTTACCGCCTGAAATCGGCTTAGACGAAGTGAAAGAGATTTCGACCCGATTTCAGGTTAGATTCTTCCTCGGACCCACCGGAATTGCGGCCTCGGACGGTTTGGTGGGACGTTTTCGATCGAAATTTCAGCCTCGGGAGAGTCGATCCGAAGAAGAAATTAACCTGGAATCCGGTCGGAATCTGTTTCAATTCGTCTAGGTCGATTGCAGGCGGGAAATTTCCGTGCGGGGCTTCTTGAGAAAGCGGCACAAGATTTATGCACCTCAGTGTGGAAGGGTCGGGTTGAAGTTCGGTCGATGTTTGAAAAGTTGAAAGAGCCATGGTTTTAAGAAAAGTAATGACTTCTACTGTCATTTGTGCTTTAAGATTGTTTTACTCTATTGATAATTATTTTCTTCAAAACCTTCGCTTATGTCCTTGGCTCCCGAATACAATATGGTACAGAGAAATCAAAGTTCCTTTTTCTTCCGCAGACATGCAAAACACACCACCAGATGCGTCTCAGCACCAACTTCACCAACAGTCTGCGGAAACGATGCAGCAACGCCAGATGCCACCACAAAGCCAGGCTTCCCAATACGGATACTCAGGGGCTAGCGATTCCCCTGCCACAATGTCGAGACAACAGATGTCAATGATGTATGCAGAGTACCAGGGAGCCCAACAGCAGTACCAGCAACAGCAACAGAGGTAAACTTGTCCTGGTTTCTACTCCTGTCCACTCGCTTTCTTTCTCTCTTGAGTTGATGAACCTGACTAACTGAGCAATCTGGGCCCAGTTGCCCACGAACGTGGGGGTGGGGCAACTAAGACAGATACTCTCATGCCCTAGAATCTGCAAGTACACAAAAGTTCATCGTCCTAAATTTAATCGCGATCAAGTTGCAAATTAAAGTCTATGGGCTATATTGACCCAGTTGTCCTTAACCGGTTGTGTGTGTGTGTGTGGGGGGGGGGGGGGCTGTAAAATAGAATCAAGTATACCAACCAAACTTTAACTTGATGCTCTCGTGGTTCGTGGGTTGTGAACCTTCACAACAAACAGTACAAATGTAGCCGAAAACGGTCTAGACCAGACCAGAGTGGAATGTTCATAAATGAACACTCAAGTAGGCTATTAATCGAACGTTAGTTCGAGAGTGAGACCGAAATCGGTTATGACTCTTGACATTGTTGGTGACTGGTGAGATCTTATTATCTGCTCTGTCTGTCAGCGCCCGAGCCCAGGCAGATGACCCAGTCTGACTCCCTTTTCTCTTCTAGCTATCCTGCCGTGTCCCAACCATCTAGCTACACACAACAACAACAGTCCTACCAACAGCCGGGACCAGGGCAGCCCGGATATCCACAACCGGGGCAACAGCAGTTTCCATATGGGGCCCAGGGACAGCCCTTTCCCTACCAAGCGCCCGGGGCACCTATCCCCAACCCTTACGGTAGCAGGGCCCAAGCGTCGAGCTTTGGCCCGCGAGGTCTTGTTGGGTACCGCTAACGTTCTGCCCAGCTTTGAGACTTTCTGGGACGTAAGCAGGAACAAATGATGGTGTAATTAGTGGGCAAGTGCGAATAAATAGTTGCGTTTTTGTTCATCGTTTGCGTTCTTTGCCGTCTTGCCTGTAACAGCCAGAAATAGGCTCTGCCTTGCGTTATTAACTTTGGTTTTAAAGGTCCCCTGAAGCTCTGAACAAGCTTTTACGGAAGCCCAGGCGTGCCCTTGCCTCGTTTCTCCCTGGACAAGCGCAAAAGCGAAGACAAATTCGGTCAATTGTTTCGTAAGGGCTTTATCCTCACGGTCCCCAGTCCTGTCCATTTTTCTTAATCTTTTAACAAAAAAGGGAGCTTGGAGACAGGGAACCGATCAGCTTTATTTACGCCAATAGCCAAGCGAAAACGACTGGGAAAAATGAAGATAGGTTACTGGATCGGCTGCATAACTACCACAAGATTAGGACTGCACTCCCAAGTTTTCAGAACTATCAGCAAAGTGTGTGATCCAACATTCGATTGTGAATTCGGCGAAAACTTTGGATTTCTTTACTTTTCTCTAGCTTCAAGCTGGTATTTTATTTTTATCTTGCATTATCGAGGGTGGGGGCACGGTTATTTAATGATCATAAATGATTTTATGCAAAAAACAACAAAATGAAAAACAGAAAAAAAAAAGAAAATTAGATCCCACGTGGGAACACTGAAATTAGTTGTCAAACGCCCAACGCTGAACAAAAACGTCAATTATGGGAACATCCGACGCAGTGGGTAAAACATAACTAACGCGGAGCTGGAAATTTTAAAGTGGTGGGTTGTGATCTGGATGTCAGTATGTGGGTTCTTGTCTGGTTCAGTGGTTTGATGAGTGCATAGGAAGCGTGATTTACCGGAATGATCCTACAGCGGCCAGCATCCCATAAAAGCCAGGCCTTACCTTCCAGGTAAACCTTTTCATCCGGATTCCAGATATCCTTTTTTTAGAGGCGGATCGGAAGAAGAAGCCAGAACAAAACCATCTGGAATTCTGTGGCGTTGGCCACCCCGGACTCCGGAGTCCGGAAGGGTGTCGTAGAGGCAACACGTTTAGGAAACCAAGAGATGTTCCAGCCTCCTTACGATAGTAACTGTTGGTTATTATTTTCGTTCCAACCTCGTGAAAGGTTACTACGCTGACCGTTCCAGCCTTCCCGAAATAGTAACTATTTTCTTCTAACGTTTGAGCATGGTAACTACCATCTTCGTGACGCGGTTGGCCAGACTAGCGCATGTCGCGATATTTGCCGAAAGTAGAGAAGTCGTTCCAGCCTTCACTCCAAGAAGCCAGGAGCCGTGACCGCATGCGTTATTACTATCCGAAGTAGGGTGGACCACGACCGGAATGCGAATGGATGGAGCAGCGGGGAGTGATTGAGAGTTGGGAGTAAGGGAAAAGAGATGACCGCAAGTGACATCTGCGAGATCTTAAATAATAGCGAATTGGCTGTAATTATTTTCATGATATCCGGAAAGAGTTTAGCTGAAGAAGTTGCCGTCTGGCTTTAAGACAGTAACGCACAGTTTCCTGTCCGCCATTTGCCGGTTTATACGTGTCGTGCCATTTTCTTGGCTTCGGCGGCAGGATTTAGGGAGCAAGATCTTAATGACTGCGAACATCGTTATGTTTGTTGTTGCCTCATTCATTGGTTCATTAGTATCAGTGTGTGTACCATCTGATTAATCTTGTTAGTCTCATAATTTTTTTTCTGCACGAACTCGAATTTGAGATAAGTAAACAAATATGTTGTCTGTTTCGCCTCTCATGAACTTTAAAACAAAAAAGCTGATAATGTGAAAATGTCAAAGCTCTCTTCGGAGCTTTGGCACGACAACATCTCGTCAGTTGGATTGTTTAATCGCATTAACTGTCCCGCCTCGACTACTTTTTCCGGCAGGGCTCCGCTACTCTGCCTAGTTTGACTGGGTTCTTACCTGTTTTATGTGTTCAGAATTTTCTGCTAATAGTTTGAAACCGGTTTCCAGATAATGTTTGTTATTTATGAAATCTTGTACTATGTATCTGTGGGAATAATGAGTTTTTTCGGTACTGGTTTTCATCGCTAATCGCACTTCATCCAAGGGCAATCCAGGGAGCTCGAAAGGAACCAAAGTCAGACACAAATTTTTTGTCACGTATCTTACAGGTTTCATATGTGTTCACTTGGGGGACGTTTTCGCGTAGATGGCTCCGTTGGATGTTACGTCGCATCATCATGATGGATGTTTTCACGTTGATGCCATCCAGCTGGGTATCGGTATCGCAACGACACTCCTCGGGCTCTGTTGAGCGGGTAGAGGAAGAGGCATCTTACGTCGAGCTTAACAGACATTCATAGTGCGAACACACGATCAGGATTTCCCGGCCGGATCTCCTTTACTTTCATCATCAAGTTGAAAAAAATCTCAGCTTTTCATATGGAAGTGATGATGGTGCCATAGATCCCTGCAGGAATTCCAGACCGGGAGCACTCGAACCTGATTGTGTGTTAAGCGCATCTCGCGAAAATGTCCCGTTGAACCAAGAACATAGAATAACATAACGAAGAGAAAATACGAGTTTCTTCCTGGAAGGATAGTTACGACTTTTGACTGAGTAGACTGCGCGTGACATAGTAGCCCTCATAAAGCGCGGCCGAGCAAATTTGACACTAATACGCTTCTACTGACCACGCTGTTATCTAATTTTGTCGCGTCATTTGTGTCAAATGAAGGCCGTCACTCGGTCACGGGGAGTTTACACAGTGGAAAGTAAATGTTATACCGAGACAAAGTTTAAAAAATACTACTTCGTTATGATATTTTATTTTCGAGATTCAGATGAGTACACATACAACTTGTCAGCTGCTTTAATCGTAAAACTTCCTTCTGTTGTCCACTTTTCCACCTTCGAACAAAATTTGCAGATAAGTTCAGTGCAAATCAAAACCCCGTGGTCACAGTCAGGGGCGTCGCCATGTGGGGTGGAGAGTGGCACCACCACCCCTCGAAGAAAGAAAAAAGCTACAGTGGGCGCTCGCAGAGTGCCGAGTCAAAATAAATGAACGGGCGCTCGCAGAGCGCCCGACCACAAAAATTGGGCTAAACAGGGCACCCACCCAGGAAAGCTAAATGGGAGTCTGGCAGTACGCCCGGAAAATTTCAGTAAGGGTAGTTCTGGGTCGCCAAGAAACTTGAGTTGACATCCAGATTGGACATCGGCGGTTCGGGGGACTTAAAGCATTGTATTCTCAAACGCATGTTTCGAGCTTGCCAGAGTGATATAAAGAGTTAGGATATTTTAACATAAAAGAATTTGATGATAAGAATTTTCCTCCAGGCGAGGTTGAAAAAAAAAATCGGCTTCGTGAGCAAGGAGAGAGGATGCAACGACGGGCCTGATTATTGCAACACGTCATTTGATTTCGTTTTTTGTTTTGTTTTTTAACTCTAGATTCTGTTCTGTTTCAAGTTCTTTTTTTCTGAATGATCAGTCCCAAAATGTCTAATTTTTCGGGATTCGTCGTGAACAAGGACAGCAGGGGAGGTCCGTGATAAGTGGCCCTTACTTTCTCTTGGAATCCAGAAAGAGGTTCTGATCATAAAGGATTCATTTTATATTTATTGGAAGGAAAAGAGCGTCATTTCATTCGGGTTTTAGGCTTGGAATTTCGGGGCTTGGGCATCATTAAAAGCTAGACTCTGTTGGGGGGAAGTGGTGTTTTGCACGAAAAAAGACTACTTCAAAAATTTCGCCTGCGGCGCTCATTTTCATGGTGTTAAAAACTGCTGCAGGGCAGGGTATTGCTGAAGCGAATTCATGTTATTACGAATGCGTTCACCTTAACCGTAATGTTTCTTAAATTCGTACAGTTTCCCGCATGTGGGGCTGTGTTTCTTAGCTAGTGTTTCTAACTGGTGTGACCCTTGCGCCTTGCCGGACATCTGCCTGTCCTATATTTTGAGGTCGTCATCTCCCACGCCCGAGCCCTGAGCTCAGAGATACGACTACTTCAACGCTTGCTGTTATCACGAGTTATACTACTACATTGCGAATAAATGCTAAAACGGGCGGCAGGGCACCGGCAGTTGCCCTGCCCCCCCCCCCCCCCCCTTGAGCTTTGGTTTGCAACGCCCCTCACAGTTTTGGTTTGCAACGCCCCTCACAGTTTAGCAGGTTGGATGAGGACCCGATTCGGAAAGTATTGTGTTTGGGGGCAGGGCACCGGCAGTTGCCCTGCCCCCCCCCCCTTGAGCTTTGGTTTGCAACGCCCCTCACAGTTTAGCAGGTTGGATGAGAACCCGATTCGGAAAGTATTGTGTTTGGGGGAAAAGGGTTATATTTTGATTTTTGGAAAATTGAGATTAAATAGGCTATAGAGCGTCGAGTACAGAGGCGTCACTAGCCAAAATGTTTGGGGGGGGGGGGGGACGAGGAATTTACCGACCGGCTGGTAAATTTTACCGACTGTTTCTGCAGAAAAAACGACTGTTTTCAACAACAAAAAATAACAGTTTTGAAAAAAATCGACTGATTTTCACAAAAACCGACTATTTTGACGAAAAATCAACCAATTTTCAGAAAAACGACTGTTTTCATGAAAAAAATCAACTGTTTTGACGAAAATCGCGGCGCTTCGCGCCGTCTCGGCTATTTTTTTTACCGACTGGCCGACAGCAGTCTTGACGCCCCTGGCGTCGACATCGGTAAGAATCCCGCTGTAACAAGTAGACATACCGGAATCCGCGAAAACCGGATATTTGATGGAAGTAAAAATTTGTCCAGAAGTCTATCGGAAAATTCATCCAGGGGCAATAGTCCATGAGAATTCATGTATGAACCTTATTTTCTTGTTTGATCGGAATCCGGCAGAAACCGGAAATTTGGTATAAGTAAAAGATTCTTTGTGAAGTCGATCGGAGAATCTGTATAGAGGTAAGAGTACGTCATGTTGAATCTTGAATCCAAAATACGAACCTTTTTTCTCCGGACATCTGGTTGGATTTTTTTTATGGCACTTGAGCTTACTCAAGTGCCATATAGCGATCGTAATGTCTGTCTGTCTGTTGGTCTGTCCGCATTTTGCTAGTTTGGGCACTTCCACATGACCTAGGACAATAAAACTTGGCACGCATATCAGGGATCCAACCGGATTAACTTGGAAATAATCACTTCCTTGATCCGACCATCCATGGGGGAGTGGCAAGATGGGGAATCCGGAAATTAGTAACATTGATAACTTTGGAACGGATAATCGGGCGTGCATCAAACTTGACAGGTATCAAGAACAAGCGTCTTGGATGTTCATTGTCAAATTCGGATCGGATCCGATAACTGGGAGGGGGGCTGGAGGGCCCCCTAATTTTTGTCAAACCCCTACCCCTTCTTCACACTAGTATAGCTCTGCGCCTGGATGAGTCATTATTTCTTCACACTAGTATAGCTCTGCTCGTGGATGCGTCATTCTTTGCTGAAATTCCTTCGGAGAGAGCTAGAGCAATCGAAGGTCGAAGAGGTTGGTATAATATGTTAGGGGTTGATATAGATTAGGGACTTACACACAAGCTAGGACGATGAAACTTCGCAGGCGTATCAGGGACCCGACCAGATTAACTTACAAATAATAACTTCCCCAATCCGACTTTCCCCGGATCCGGGAGTCCGGAAACTAGGAACAACGGTAGCAAAAGGGGAGGAAAAGGAAGCAAAAGAGCGCTGCCCGAATGCGGTATCGAACCGCGGACCTCGTGTGTCCTGGGTCCAACGCTCTACCTGGGCTACAACTTTATTTTTGGAAGCGAATGCGGGAAGACATACGGTTTTAAGATTAAAGTAAAACTAAATGGTCACAAAGAATGCTAAATGCTAAATAACTAGAACTATTTTGCTCTGATGCTAACTAAACTTAAACTAAACAAATCTCAAAACAAAGCTAGGACAATGAAACTTGGCATGCATATCAGGGAACCGACTATATTAACTTGGAAATAATCACTTTCGAGATCCGATCATAGTAGGGGGGGGGAGTGGAGGGATTGGAAATCCGGAAGCTATTAACATGCATAACTTTGGAGAGGGTAATCGGACATGCGTGAAACTTGACATGTGTGAAGAACAAGTGTCTCAGATTTTCAATTTCAGAATCTGGCACTAATCCGATAACTGGGGGTGGGGGTAGAGGGGGGACCGGAAATCTTTTGAAACGCTTAAGGCCGAGGGATCGGGATGGAACTTGAAGGGAAGAACGAGCATTAACCCTAGATACTTTATTGACAAAATAGGACCGGATCATGTCGCAGTGAAGGGTGTCGGAGGGGGTTTCTTGGATTTCCGCGGTGATCACGAGCTAGGATATTTCCAGATGTACCATGACCACGATTTTTGGCAGACATATCAGGTACTCTCCTAGGTCGACTTGAAAATAGTTCCTTCCCCGATACGGTGATGTTGGGGGGAGTGGAGGGATGGGGAATTCAGCATCTAGTGACATGCATAACTTAGAACGGGTGATCGGACGTGAATGAAACTTGACAGGTGTCAAGGACAAGTGTCTCAGATGATCGATTTCAAGTTCGGAACGAATCCAATAACTGGGTGGGCGAGCTGGAGGGGGGGGGGGCAAGAAATCTAGTGAAACGCTTAGAGTCGAGAGATCGGGATGGGACTTGGAGGAAAGAACAAGCATAAGCCGTAGAGACAATACTGATAAAACGGGACCGGATCTTGTCACAGTTGGGGGAGTTTGAGAGGGTTTTCCACAATGTTGGTCACCACGAGCTGGGGTACTTCCAAATGTGCTATGACCATGAAACTTGGCAGTCTGTGCATGACCATGAAACTTGGCAGGCATGTTAGAGACTCTGTCAGATTGGCTTGAAAATAGTCCCTCCCCCAATCCGACCATCGTTGTTGGAGAAATAGTTATCATTGAGTGGAATAACCATTTCAGATTTAGTAGATCAAGCCGATTTTCTGATGAAATGAATATCGGGAGAGAGATGCAGCCTTGACAAGTGCAAACCGTGTCTGACAAACATGCTAACTGTTCTTACAAGTGCCACATGAGCTTTCAGCTCTTGTTTTCGATAAATTTCGTTGGGAAAAAATTGGTGTACCCGAAATTGACGCGGTAAATCGACAAATACGCTCGCCTCGGATGGATAGTCCAGTCGGAATCTAGTCTATACCGAAAGTTTACGAATTAACCTGATTGTCTGATGTCCTAAGATATTCTTGCGAGAAAGTATTACCTACTAGATTTGGTTAAGTTGTGTATAAGAGCGAGGCTTCACCTTCCAGATTTTTCTTCCCGATTCCAGACAGCCGTTTTCGTCGAGACAGATCTGGAAGGTGAAGCCAGGTCAAAAACACCTGATCCGGAGTGTTGGACACCCCAGATTCCGGATGTCTGGAAGGTACCATAGAGGCAATCCATTCGAGAGAGAACTAATATGCAAATGTAGGAAGAAAAAGGAAAGTTGACTGTTGTGACTGGGGTGCAAGAGATATTTGAAATGCGAAGGGGACATCTAGGAAATGTACCAGTTGGCTGCCATCTTTATCATGAACATCTGGAAGAGGTTGGCTTGACTATGCGGAAGTTCCGGACGTCTGGTCTGGAAGGTGAAGCCTGGCTTTAAGGATGATTATAGAATACGCCCCTCATAAAATTCCTCTCGGATTAGTTCTTTTTTGGCCGTTAGGTGCGCTATCGTAAAGAAAACAAGGACACGTTACTTCTTGGCTTACGTCTATCCAGGTTTTTTTTGCTTTTTTCAATTCCTCTTAGGCCTAACCATGTTTAAAACTGTTTAAAATGCCTCGTCCCCTTTTTTAGCTTTACCCAACTCTGTTCTGTCAAACGTCATCAAGTTTATCATTTCTGGCTTCCGACTTCAGTGCTGAGTGCTGGCTGACTTTTCAACGGGGCTCCTGCGCGACTCGACATGAAGCGAAAGCCTAATCGCTTATTCACCCGTCAGATAACTTATCCCCCCATTTCACGTGTGATTGTACTGTTCCTCTAGCGCGTCTGGCGGCAATTCGTCATCGGATTTCATGAAAGACGTATGTTTATGAGGTTTGGCAAATGATCAAATATCTCACCTGATTGTCTGTATTATAGAGATTTGTAACAGATATTCTCCTTTGGGGACCTATCGAAACCTTTGGTTTTGTTGGTATAAGTGGTTTGTCGGCGAGAGTCGCGATAAGATCGAGCGGCATGCCTTGGGTTTTTGGTCCCTAAGCTCTATCTTGTGAATTATTGAGACAACAGAGTTATCCCGCTAATAGCAAGTAGAAACTCGTTATTGTTGACACCTGTTTTTGCTAAAACAGACCGTTATAAAAAGAGTTTTGTGCCTGGTTTTGTGGCCCTTTTTAACTCAACTTGACTTAAAGTGTGTCGTCCTTTTGTTGATTGTATAATGTGTTTATTTGCTAACAATGTACCTGACGAAAAAATATCAAATTTTGCAGTTTGCTATGATGAGCCATATTTTTGAACTAAAGTTTTATTCTAGTCTATTCTTTGCTATTTCATGCGTCTTGTCCTGATCAGCTACTTTACCGTTTATTAATTACTGTAATTGGTATCTATTGTACTGTTCAGTTTTAGGTGCGGTGTCCGAATTTTGGCGGGAAAATCGAAAACGACATGTCGCGTGCGTTCTTGGATATCATTGAAGATCCTTGTCTTAAAAAGAATAAACGGCTATATCAGTACTCCTTTTTTAAAGGTGAGTCCATAAGGTACAAGGTGAAGGATATAAAAGAGGGGCATGCTTCTTGAGCACCTCTTCAAGTTTTATACCACCTTGGTTTTGTTTTTTAGGGCGGCTTCTAGGCAGCTTCTAGGACGGCGGCTGTTTTTTTAGCTGTCCTTTCGACATACCCGTCAAACAGAAGCTTTGTCCAAAACAGCAAAAACAGCAGCTGTTTCCAGAATGATATCACAGCACCAGCTTTGACTCCAACCGATTTTCAGAGAACAAGTTCACAAAATCAGATAGCCTAGGCTACTTAAAAGGAAGAATTTTTAATTGTCTTTCCACAAGTTCATTTCCAGCTTGAGCCTGAAGAGGTCCCTTGCCAAGAATGGCCAAAGTATAGCCCTAACAAAATGTAGGTGACTAATCCATTTCGCTCCATCAAATAAGCAAATAAGTGGATGACATTTGATATTATTAGCTATTGTGGTTAGGATGGATGTATTTTGATGTTCCATGTGTGGTCCTTGTGATTTAGTCTTTATTTACACAAGTTTTGTCGGTGCAAACATATCGGTGGTGCAAATAGCAAGGTATCCTATATTTAGCTTTGGATGTTGCAAGCAGGGTGCAAAAAATGATATTTAGAGCAGATTTAGAGTATATCAGACCAGTCTACGACGAATCCCTGATTTTCCGATACCCTATCTCAAACACTGGGTATATCTAGCATTTGGCATGGCATATGCCTAATGCTGGATACCCTATGCCAAACGCTGGATACCTGTTGGTAACCTAACCCTGAACTACCTCAATATAAAGGAGTTCTGATTGGTTGATTTTTTAGCTTCACTCAAATCATCAATATTTTACTGGGTTCAGTATCCAGCACCTGGCATAGTGTATCAAGCGTTAGGCATAGGGTTTTCAATTCAATTCAATTCAACTTATTTATAACCCATCTCAACAAAAAGGAGGGCAAAGCGCCCTAAAGATGGAGTAACAAACAAAATAAATAGAAAAAAGAAACACTAACACTAAATAGAAAAAATATCAACAAAGACGATTAAATAAATAGCGCTGACCATGGGTGAGACAACATTGACACAGAAAAACGAAAACCCTGAAGCCGTTTATCAGTAACAGAAGTTGGAGAGATTAGGCGGAATTTACTCATCAAATAACTATTTCTGGTCCAAGGTGGAAGAAGAAATTTTGCAAAACGAAAATACACTCTGCGGGCAGATAATTTCTGAGATTTTCTAAAAAAACTGCCAAATTGGACAAAGAAAAAGGAGATGGGCGACAGCTAGACAGTTATAAATTTTTGCAAGATTTAATCGGTCCAGATGTTTGAAATTTGTAACTATTGAAGCGTAAGCGATTCTAAGTTTCTTTTCAGATTTTCAAGGGACAACTTATTAGTTTCTTTTAGGTTCCTGCCTATTGGCATTCCAAGGTAAGTCAGTTTCTCAGACAGAGGAACGTGAACATTGTCTAGGGAGACAGTAACAGGGCCATTTACCTCTTTAAAGTTAAAAGCAACAATACAGTTTTATCAACATTGAAAGAAAGACCAATGTCTTTATATTCGGTATGAAGCTGCTGAAACGTGTTTTCACATCGGCTTAAGGTCCGACTTACATTCAAAACATTGTCAGCAAAAGTCATCAGTGACAAATCAATTCCACGGTGGATACAAGTACACTCAATGGAAGCCTGAGAAGGCAGTACAGAATTGTTGAAAAGTGATGGTGATCTAGCGCTAGACATATCCGGCGTTTGGCATAGGGTATCTAAAAATCAGGGGTTTGTGGTTGACTGTATCACACCACAAAGATTCTCTTTTATTTCGCTGAACTTCTTGGTATATTAAAATCAGATTTTGTCAAAGGTACCATACCTCCATCATTAGCTGTGTTTTTTAGGAAAATAGATGGTTTTCTTCTAAGCAAGTGAAAGTCCATGATTCTTCGCACAAGGCTTAGACTTGTGCAGGGCTTACAGATTCGTTGTTATGTTCTGTCTCACCCTTTTCATAGATTTCTCCCATCTGTCATAGCCAGACTATATCCTTTAGTATGTATGCTTATATAACCACTATCTATATTATTTCAGACCATAGAGAGTTCATTCAGAGGCTCGGTCTAGAAAAAAAACTAAATGACCACAGAGGTTGTGTGAACAGCATATCTTGGAACTGGAATGGAACTCTTCTCCTCTCTGGGTCAGATGACCATCGTCTTATTATTACATCTTATCCAGGTTTTAAGGTAGGCCATAAGTAATATGTTTTTTTAAGTTCAGTCTGTTCTTTTTTTTGGGTGGAGTGTCCTAGTAAGCCATGAGTTATTGTTATCCCCTAAGATTTAGCTTGAAAAGCCATCCTCCCTTTTTTTGATAATCATGACCAAAAAAAATCTTCCTATTTTAGTATAAGACTAGTTAGTATGAACAAGCATGCAAAACAAGCCCTACAGTGAATGTCTGATGGAGCTCTACCTCCCCTCCCTAGTCTACAGGTGGAAGAACGGAGACTGATTCAGGCGCACAAACTCCTCACCACCAACAAGAAATTAAGCTCCTGGACAGTACCCCCCCCCCCCCCCCCCCAAAAAAAAGAAAGAAAAAACACAAGGACAAAATGAGAGGACAAAAACAAAAACACAGATTTAACTTTTTCTCAACCGAATGGTGAAGCTATGGAACAACCGTAAGGAGGACACAGTTGCTACAGAATCGACAGATGTTTTTAAATGCCATCTAGACACTGAGTGTATTGACAAGCCATGGAAGTTTGAATGGGAAGCACCAGAAACCAACATGCAACAGTCATCACGAGGAGGGTTCAACAGGATAGAAAATCATTATTTCACTCCAAGCTGAATTTAAGGTAATTCAAGGTAAAAATAGTTTACCTCTGTGAAAATGATCATCTGACTTTGACTCGTGCTACATGGCTACATACAAGCAAGAATAGACAATAACATCCATAAGCATAGCGGTTTGAGCCATGTGACTTAGTCTTCAGTTCTAACCGAAAATCTTTGAAAATCCCAGCATGTTTACTATAGAAATTTGAAAAGAGGAAGTGCATTTCATAATTCTTGTACTTTTACATCCTGTCCAGGTTGTGGTCACCAACGGGGGGGGGGGGGGGGGGCACAGCGCCCCCCCCCCCTGCGTTTTTGGGCATTCGGTCAAACTTTCGCTGAAGACCAAAACTCCGGTCGAAACGTGCATCGCGGCGAAGCCGTGGTGCCCGTTTGAAAAATCTTTTTTCCCCACATTTCCAAATTGGGTGACATAACGAGTTTATAGGTGTTACGGTAATTGTTTGTTGGTGGTAATTCATCCAACATTTTGTTCAGTCCGCATCAATTTCACCTCATTCGGTCCGTCCCTTTGAAAACTCCGTGATTTAACGTGTTTATTTGGTCTCATTTGTTACCGAATTCGGTAATTCACCGGACTTTTCTCGAGTCCGTATCTGTTCTTACCTCAAATTACCTTAAATCGCACTTGCCAGCGAAAGGTAATCCTGTCGTGCGCTGGCTCAGTGATGGATGGAGAGGGCCGCATCTTGGGAATCCCATGCAGTTTTCCAAGGCTTCCGAGTCCAGTCTTTGTCAACCGATGACTTGAAGGCCTCCACACTATCTGCCATGACAGTGTTTTGACTGGGGAATTCCATAGTGGTACCACTCGATTAGTAAAGAATTGGTTTCGCTTCTTGGTTGTAGCTCTCTTCCGGAAAAACTTCTTGGAGTGTCCTCGGGTTCGGGTGTTCTGTTCTAGCTGGAACAGGTTGGTGTCTGTCTCCAAGAGTTTGTGTGCCATAATGACGTAATGATGTCACCACGTCTGCGACGGTAGCAAAGGGTTGGCAGGTTCAACTTCGTTAATCTTGTTTGATAGTCCAGGGTGCTATATCCCTTGATGCATTTAGTTGCTCTTCTTTGTGCAGACTCAAGTGCTGCCTGATCCCCCTTGTTTATTGGTGTTGCTACGCACATCCCAAATTCGACTTTTGGTCGTAGCAGGCCTTTGTATAGCTTTGTTATTACTTGTGGGGATCGGGAGCTAAATGTCCTTTTGATCAGGCCAAGGGTCTGGAAGGACTTTGCAACTACTGCTTGGGTGTGTTGGCTGAACTTTAGGTCTTCATCTACCAGAATGCCCAGGTCTTTCTCTTGTCTTGTGGAGATTATTTCCTGTCTAGTGCCATTTTTGCTGGTCATGGAGTATGTGTGTCTTGGGTCTTTTTCCCGAAGTGTGCTGATCTGCACTTTTGGATGTTGAACTCCCAGAACCGTGCCCTGCGGGACTCCGCTTGTTACGTTACTCTGTTCTGAGAAGAATGCCATACCCTGGTCTCCATATGTCTTAACTTTTGTCGTATTCGGTCAGTCCATTCCATAATTCAGCGATTAAGCAGATTCGTTTGGTTCTGATTCGTTAAAGAACTCGATAATTCACCGGATTTTGTTTAGTCCGCATCTATTACCAGACTTATTTAGGTGGTTCCAACAATAGTTTTATTCCACTACGATATTCGGTTGTCATACCGCTCCCGATCTGTTCCTTATTTTTTAGTTAGTTTTTTGGTAGTACGGATTCATTATTTGGTTCTGTACCGAGTTCGGTAATTTAAGTGGCATTTATTTAGCTCTTGTTCTTTACCATTTAACATTAGCTTCAGCTGGTTGCAATTCAGTACTTAACTTTTACTTCTAATGATCGCAATACTTCAGGATAATCAGGAATAAGTACGTGTGTTGACGTGAAAACTAGCCTACTTTTGTCTGCTGTAAATTCATAATAAATGTACTTTGTATCTTATACTTTACCCTGGATGGCCCCTTATTTCTTGAGGTCGCAAAAAGACATTTTGGTCATCAGTGTTTCCACAAAATTTCGCCTGCGGCGCATTTCGCAGCCTTCACTGTTTAGAAGAAGTTTGCGTCATTTCGTTGCGTTTGAGGCTCAGAATTTTGTGGGCTTGAACCACATTAAGAGCTACAATTTGCATGGAAAGTAGTTAAATGCTGCCAGAAAAAAAGCCGGATTAAAAAAATGTTGCCTACGGCGCTTTAATTTGTCCTTAGGTACAGGCGTTAGCGACGTTGTCGCTTTGCAGCAACGGCGTCCTGTTGGCAAAACTGGACGTCCCCCAAAGGAAAAATGCTAGTGACGGCGTATCACTGAAAAACAGAAGTGGAAGAGCGTGAAAACGCGCCAAATTTTCTCTTTAGGCTTGATTTTGTACACACTATGCAACTTTTTACATTGTAGCTTCTTGAAGGCAGCTCTCTGTGATTTTAGAAAAAAGACAATAAATTAGGTGAAAAACAGGTACCGATTCGGTCAATTTTACCAGGTTCGCCCCCGCCCCCCCCAATGAAGAAAGGCTCGAGACGCCCCTTGTGGTCACGTTTGACATTCCAGAGACATTTGATATCCTCTTGCATAGACGACCAACAGTAGGCTGTGCATGTAGTTAAAGTGTTTCCCCTCTCACAATTTTTTCTGCAATACCCCCCCCCCCCCCCCCTTAAATCCATGGTCCTACTCAAAGTTTAAGGGCGCTGCATATTCTTTCTGGATTTCCTTTGCGTTCATCAGTTCTAAAGCCCCTGGAAGGGTTTGAACCATTCGATGTATTTCTTATCTCCGGTTCAAACCCTGAAATAATTGTAAGTGCAGATTATTGTATTATTGTTGTTTGTGTATTAGTTTGAGTTAAGAATAAAAAAACACCTTGAACCTTGAACGTTAGCAGCCACAAACTGGAAGCGTTAGCAGTTGCAATCCGTCGCAAAAACGGGGGGGGGAGGGGGATTGCACTTTTGTTGTTACGGGAGGCCTTTTCTCCTTGACAGAATTTGACAATCGGGGCATTGTTTGCCAACCCTAACTTCATTGACGAGCAAGGCTCAGGCTTTTTGGAGAAATTTTTCATCAGTTAACTTGACGAAGGAAAAATGCTTCATTAGAAATTTCTCACCCATGTTGGGGAAATTTTTCACGTACGCTTCGTCAACGAACAAGGCTCCGCCTTTTTTCAATTTAAAAAAAAAAAAAATAAAATTGGGGCAGTTGATTTCTCTCAAGTGTTTCTTCTTTAGAGTTGAAACTGAAAAGCCAACTTATTTTTGTGTCAGTTGATAAATTCACTGAATTGTTTGGATTGTCTTAGGGATTTTTTTTATTTTCTCTATAATGCTCCAGTATGACTTTCAGAATATCTATGGTCCTCCTCACAACGCGAAGTTTCTACTGTGACGCTGAAAATTTGAATCTCAATACAAACGTTGCTTTTCAGTGGCCAAAGGTGAGCTTAGTGAGGGTGAGCTCACTGCGTGAACACGTATTGTTCATAAATCGTTTTCGTCAAGCATACAAGCCATGTACAAGCGCATAGAGGTATCACAAATCCGACAGAGAAAGCCCACTGTGTGAACATCGATTATTCGTGAATAGCGGAGCAACGAAGTAACGCATTTTCATCGGAGCCTCGTTTTTGTTGCCCGCTGCAGCTCCACTTCTCGGCCGCTTGCGGGCTGATTCTTTCTGTATTCATTTTTGCACTGCAGTGCTTCCGAGGAAGACGGCAGCGCTTCTTGAGAATCGCGTACTTACTTACCGACCAAAACCGTGCTTCCCCGCAGGGTGCTGCATCAACTAAGAAGAAATCGTGCGGGCAGTGAATCTAAGAACGCATCTTGTGCTGCAGCAGCGAAGCTGCAACACTAAAGCAACAAAAAACGAGGCTCGGGTCTCCAAGCCTCTTCAAGTGAATAAGTGATGGGTAACTAGATTATCCTAATTGCAGCCCTTTTCGGTCAAACTTTAACTAAGATCGGTCAGTCAGCTTCTTCTTCTCTTAGTCAAATTGTTGTTTCATTTAAGGTTGTCCTTGACTACCAGACTTGCCACCGTTCAAACATCTTCAGTGCCAAGTTCCTTTCCCTTACTGATGACCGACAGATCGTCTCGTGTGCCGGCAATGGATCCATTTTATACACTGACTTGGATAACCTTGATGGAACTCGGGACTGCACATTCGATTGTCACATGGGAACAGCGTATGCCGTTGCGGCTGTTCCTCACGACCCAAATACTTTTTTGAGCTGTGGGGAGGATGGCACTGTTCGGTGGTTCGACTTGAGGGTGAAGAGATCCTGCAGCAAGTCTGACTGTAATGAGGTGAGTGGCCGAGTATACCTTGACCTGAATGAAAATGTGTGAAAAACGAAGTAGCCTACGAGAAAGTCTTAGTGAGCTCGACTCACATTACGTTGGTTTTCGCGATGCTATGGCATGTTGTCAAGCTTTATGCAGTGTATTCGTTGCTCTTGAAACATTGCAGCGCTCTCAGAGTCTTTTCCAGAGTTTTCAGAAATGCAAAACGCCGAGAATTGATGGTTATGTCGTTTCTCCTCGAACAATGACGGTTATGAAAGCTGAACAGTATCCCTAAGGGTTAATTATCTATTTTTCTTCGAAGTACTTCGCATTTACAGACAATTTAGACAACGTATTTCATGGCTCTTCCTATGTTTGTGTAAAGAAACTAAAATGGTAAAACTAATAAAACTAAAATACTCATGGTAGATATGATAGGTTCGAGGGTGTATGTAAGGGCGGGCGCGTGGGCTCGAGACAAATTGAGCTGGTTCCGTGCGAATACGTTCACCAGTTTGACCTCCCTTCACCGATCAAGGGCGAGCCGAACGATCTGAAAAACCCTTAGATATTTCGGTTGAGAGTGGTTACCTACCAACTGTCTGCATCCATCTCCGAAAAATATCTCAAACACTGAGCGTGTTCCATCCTCATTACAATAGTAACTTGTAGTTACTATTTTCGTTCCAACCTTGTAGAAAAGCTACTACGCTGACTGTTCCAACCTTCTTGAGATATTAAAGGTTAACTTCCGACATCGAGGTTGATAAAGGAAAACAACACCGAGACTGTCATTGAAAATAACCTATCCGAGCCGAAGACGAGGTAGGTTATGAAAAATATTTATCGAGCGCAGCGAGGTTGATATTTTTAAACGGCCGTCGAGGTTGTTATTCGGATATGAACCGAGATGGAGGTATGTTAACTATTATAACTTTTTCGAACAGGATATTTTTTATAGGTCGGACTTATTCTTCTTTTGCTGTACTTATTTGCTACTTTTGCAGGGAATTTTTGTTTAGTGAAATGGCACCTCTAGCCTACTATAGAAATGTGAAAATGACTACTGGTGTGACCCGTGCATTTCAGTTTATAACAATACAATCCTTATCCAACACAACGTCATCTTTTTCATTTGTGGCGAAGCAGATGCCATCTAGTGGTGGGCTCGATAGAGAGAATTAGTCAAGGCGTGCAGATAGAATTAATCAACCTTAAACCGGTGTTGCCACAGGTTGCAGAATTCTGCGATTTGTCATACATTTTCGTTTCTTTGACAAAGCGAGCAAGAACTCTGCGATCGGTTCCTTATCAGTAAACACAAAATGAAGCATAAGAGTTGAGACGTATAATTATGAAGAGGATAAAGCGAGATTTCTCGTTGATAGTTGGTGAAAAGGACCAAGTTTCTTTAGGTGCCAGTAAGTCATTGTTTTTTTCCGGCCAAAGTCACAGGTTCTATCAGAGAAAGTGGCAACACTGAAGTTTTTATTAATTGACTGTTTAATCAGAGAAACATCAAGAAAAAAGAATGTGGTAATTGCTCAATAGATGCCTTTTGGAGAGTAGAGGAAAATAAGTTGAAGTAAGCTGGAAGTAATGTTCTTTCAGTTGACAAGTTGCATTTTCATTGGAGATGTGATTGTGACAAGGTATGGCCCAGGGTGGGTGGCTAGGAAAGCAACATTTTCGTTCAGTTTGGAACACTTTTTCTCTTATGTTTTTCAGTATTTTTTTTTTATTTATTATTTTTAGTGGTTTTTTTTGTTTTTCTTTCTGAAAGTGATGTCTTTATTTTTTGGAGGTCAGGTTCTACTTTTCAGTAGTTGAGAAAAATTGCTCGATTAACTTCTGCGGAGGTTGATACGGCTTCGTATCATCCTCTCTGGAGGCTGATACGATATCGTATCAACCCCTACGAAACTCATTGTCATGATATAACTACCTGTGGGACATAGGAAGATATACACTACATACCTGTTCGAGAAAAGTTATTAAAGGTTAACTTCCGACATCGAGGTTGATATCGGAAAATAACACCGAGACGGTCATTGAAAATAACCTATCCGAGCCGAAGACGAGGTAGGTTATGAAAAATATTTATCGAGCGTAGTGAGGTTGATATTTTAAATGGTCATCGAGGTGGTTATTCCGATATCTGCCGAGATGAAGGTGTGTTAGTTTGTTATAACTTTTTCGAACAGAACCATTAACAATTAACCATGCACAAAACCTCCGGAGGCTGATATGACTTCATATCATCCTCTCTATAGGTTGATATGACTTCATATCATCATTAGCGCATATCGCTTGTCAAAAGTAGAAAAATCGTTCCAGCCTTGACGCCAAAAATCCAGATGCCATGACTTCATGCGTAGCTACTACGGTATGTACGGTGGAACACGACCACTGAAAGACAGTGGGTTCTTTACACTCTCGCTCACGCCACCTTTTCCAGGATATTTTGATCCAGACGCCCCATGCGGTTACCTCTTTAGCTGTCAATCCTTTGCGTCCCCATCAGCTAGCAATCGGCTGCAGCGACAGCTGCGCTCGAGTCTTTGATAGAAGAGCACTGGGAACCAGAGCTTTAGGTAAGGTAAGGCGACAGAGACAAAAGTATTTTCAGCTACTAGACCCAAAACAAGTGAAGGAGAATAGTCTACCAACTTGAACCTCAGTTGAACGGCCTGATATTTGAGATTCTAATTACCGCTCTAACTTGCATGGGGCTTTTAGACTTTGCGCGCGCTTCTTGCTCTGAACTATTCTTGTACTCTGACCCGACTGCGGTAAACGAATACAGTAGCTGATTTTATTCAAGTCATGTAATCCTTTTATTCAAGCCATGTAATCCATGTAATGCCTGAAAGTAATCCTTGCCAAGGAGGGCAGAAATATGGCTGGGATAAAATCAGCTGACTTTTGCGCAGTCAACTATGATTCGCAGTCAGCTTGGGCTGAAGGAATATTGCTAGATAGATAGATAGATATTTTTATTGATCTAACTCGTAGGGCCGACATACATTTCATGTGTTAAAATACTTGAATATACACTGTTATTACATAAAAGAAAATATATCACTTGAAATTCACTTGTTTTTTGTTAATTTTCTCAGTAAAATATGGTAAAAAGGTTAGTGCGACATTTAACTGGCACCAGGAGATTTTTGTGCCGCGGCCGTCCTGTCGTCGGTGCTAGATCGAGAAGAATATATCTATGGTTTTCACTGGCAAGGATTGATCGGTCGAAACGTAAAATTAAGTTTCCCTGAAGACAACTCTTGCCAAGAAGGGACGAACAATCGCTAAAATAATATCAGCTGACGTACCTCTTTAGCGCAGTTAACTGTAATTCGCAGTCAGCTCAGCCTGAATCAATATTTGTAGTCTGATCTGGTTAAAGTAAAGACGGAAACCTACACTGTTTCGTCAGTTTATTTCAGTAATCAGTGCCGTCACCATCCACGTTACCCCGCCATAGCGCTGTGGATCCGCTTAATTGTTTGTCGGAGATTCTTTTAACAAGTGACAGGGGGGCCAGTCATAAGCCCCCGATACTGCGTTGTACCGAGAACAAATAAGAAGTAGAACCTCCGTCTCCCGGTCTCTGGACTATAAACCTCGCGGAGTCGGAATAGATCCCCGATGCAAACGAACGGAGGTAGGAGCTACGCGGAACATCACAATTCGTTATCTGTGGAAACAGCTCATGGCAGTAGAGCCCCGTAGAAGAAAAGTCGAGATCAAACAGACTATTGCATGTACACCATTAGGTGCGTTTTGACTGTTATAGTCTGTAGCTAATAACTGATAAAGTCATTTTTGCTTTCGCGATCTCCTAGCTCTGAAACTGAAAATGTTAGTTGCGTTTTTGCTGATACCATGGTATCTGTTACCACGGTAACTGCATCTGCAATTAGTCGTTTTTGCAGTTATCGTGGTATCTGATACACTGTGGGGTCGCCGTCACTACCCCCACCCGTCGATTCACCCACCCGTCAATACACCCAATCTAAAAATCCGTCGATTCACCCAACCGTCGATTCACCCAAACGTCGATTCGCCCAACGTCGATTCGCCCAACCGCTGATTCGCCCAACCGCTGATTCGCCCACCCGCTGATTCACCCACCCGTCGATTCGCCCACCCGTCGATTCGCCCAATGTCGATTCACCCAACGTCCTGTTGCTTGAGCGTCGATTCGCCCAATTCTATGATCCGTCGATTCGCCCACCCGTCATAAGACCCAAAATATCCGTCACAACCCCCACTTTTTCCGACGGTTTGCCCACCCGTCACAAGACCCAAGAAATCCGTCGATTCGCCCAAAAAATCCGTCACAACCCCCACTTTTTCCGAAAGTTCGTCTACCCGTCACAAGACCCAAAATATCCGTCGATTCGCCCAATTTTCAAAACCGACCTTTGATCCAGCGCGGCTCTTTTCATTGAACGCGATGGAACAAAGCGGCTGAGTCTCAGGGGAGTAATTAAGAAGGATACAATACCGTCCGATGTAAATAAGGGTGAAAACTAGTCAATACAGCTTGAGCCAGAATGATGAGAAGCATGATATAAGACCTCGGTGCTGATAATGAAAGAGGAAATGGAGGATGAATGCAAGAGTAAAATATCAATGAGCTACCATGTTTTTAAGTACAACATGTACCGAAAGAAGTAGGCTACATATTGCGATTATTTGGTCGGTTAAAGGAAATTATAACGCCACACGATCATTCGATTCTCAATAGATTAAAATTTGACTGGTACTCCTTTGGTCGGAAGAATCGACCAAAAGTCGGCTAGAAGTTGGGCGGCAGGAATACCAAAGGTTCCGACGGAAACCCAGAGGAGAATATTTATGAAACTATTACAGCTGGAATACTGAAGCTCCAAGGGATATTCTGATCCATTTTATTCTTCCTTATATATGACCCTTGTCGGATGAATCGGAAATTGTACTAATTAGTCGGTAGCTTTACAAGCTTCTGCAGAACAGCTGGCCGACGACAATTATAAGTCAACTTTTTCACTTAAGTTATTACCGGATTTCTTTTGTTGTTCCGGGCTGAACCTGATTTTTAGCTGAATCGGTCCAGCAGGAAAAATGGGCTGACGCTCATAATGACCATGATCACAACGCCCACGACTCAAAATGCCCACGACTCAAAATGCCCACGATTCAAAATGCCCTACGACCCAGCCCACGGTTCAGAATGCCCACGATCGTACAGGTTGAGGTGTTCAGGCCGTAGTAAATTGGACCTAGTGATGAATGAAACGAAAGGCGCGGACCGAGTATCAGGATGGTGATAATCGTGCATTGAAACTGTTCAGTTACAATGTAATTTCGAATTCTGAAAATTGAAATGAAACACCAACAGTGAGCTCAAAACTGTTATTTTTAACGATTCTTACCTTCAGGGTGCAAGGTTTAGATCGCCATTTCTTCGTACTTTCGCGCAAATCATTCTAGTTTGATGAATTATAAAATAATCCTTTCATAATTTTCCGTAGTAATCCTGTCCCTTTTAATCTCGCTGTCCGTTGTCCCAGATCATTTTGACCTCCCCTACCGACAGTTAGTCGTCGGCACTTTGAACCAGGACGATTTTAGCCTTCCCTGAGAGCATTTTCAACTGTCGGAATGACATTTTTGACAATTTTGATTTCACCCTGAACTACGGCATTTTGAGTCGTGGGCATTGTGAGGTGGGCAAAAAGATCGTGCTGATTTTGGGAACCACCCGAAAAACGTCTATGATATCCCCATTTTTGTTTGTTTAGGGTTTTCATGCTCCTATCTCGGCACTCTGATCGGTTCTGGTCAAACTTTTACAAGACATTACTTACCGTTTTTCAACGGCACGAAAATATGTGTGTTAATTCTCCAGCCTGATACTTGGCTTTAGAACAAAGCTTTTATCAAGTAAGGGAAAACTGGAATATCCAGTATCCAGTTTAACAGAAGTGCGAAAAGTATCACTAGTAGATCGAAAGATTGCGTGTGGAATTGATGAAAAACTCATTTGCGGGAGGTTTTCCGGAAAATGCTTGGCTCTAATGAGACTTGTCGTAAGAGCTGATGAGCTAATTGACCCGTTTCTAGGTCCGAACCGTAACTGCCTGTGGTTAGGATGTTAAAGGGCATGTTGTGGCCATACCCCCTCCTCCCCCCTCCAGCTTCCCCTCATGTAAGGCGGATGGTCTTACTAGCATCAAAAATTACATATCTCTGACGTAATTTAGTTCAATAACAAAGAACACTTCGCTACAGTTGTGATATTTTCTGTTATGATTTCGCAATTGTTGGGTACATACTGAATATTATAACTCTTGGGAATCACGAGAATGTATTGTTTGGTAATTTTTTTTGCACTTGGCTGTGATTATGTGCACTTTAAGGGCGCTAGAAATTCTTCTGTAATCAAAACCCTTGACAAAAAAATTATCATGGGCCCTTTAGGATCATGAATATATATGGTTCGTCAAAAGTATTTTTTTTTACTTTTCGGTTAAGATGCGCACTTTAAGGGTGCAGAAATTCATTAAAGCAGAACCATTTTGGCAAAAATGATCACGTGCTCATGGGGATCATGAAAATGTAGGTTTTGCTGAAAAGTATTTTGTGTACTTTGCGGTTAAGATGAGTACTTTAAGGGATGGTCGGACCTGGGAAGTGACAATTTCTAAGCCAATCTTGTCAAGTCTCTAATGTTCCAGCCATGTTTTGTCGTCCTAGCACATCTGGAAGTAGCCTACATTAAATTGCGGCCACCGGAATTCTGGATCCCCCTCCAACTCCCCCAGAGTGACCGAATCCGGTCCGGTTCTATCACTGATGTATCTAGGCCTTACGCTTGTTCTTCCCACCAAGTGTTATCCCAATCGCTATATTCGAAGCGTGTCACAAAATTTCCGGTCCCCCCCCCCCCGGCTCCCCCACATTGATCGGATCCTGTCCGAACTTGAAATGGGACATCTGAGACATGAGTTCTTTCCGAATATCAAGCTTCACTGAGATCCGATCACCCGTTCAAAAGTTAGGCATACCTGAAGATTCTGGATTCCCCCTCCCTCCACTCACCCCACGGTGGTCAAATCGGAGAAACGGCTGTTCTTAGAGGACCTGGCTTACCTATAATACTAACGCAACCTACTTCCATAATCACTCCATATATTTCTAAGCCCGGAGACCCCAACTTTGTACGGTACATTCTAGCCCCTCTAATAAAACCATGCTGAGTTTCTCACTTGCTGTGTCTTGCTGTCTTCGATGTGGATCACGCTGTCGACGGTTGTCTGCGACAAGTTTTTCCATCAGGAAAACCGGTTCTGTAAATTTTTTCCCTGTCTTCGCTACAAGTCAACGGGTCTCGGAAAAGGCTTAAAACAGCAAAAGCCGTGGGTTATTTGTTGGAAGCACAGCCTAGTTTTAAAGTATTAAGAGGTTTTCAGATTTTCAGGTTTTCAGAGGTTTTCATAGGCTAACCACTACATTTATTGGAGATCCCATACATAAGATGCTAAAATTCATTCCTGGTAACTGAGAGGAACCCCTAACCATATTGGGAAATGAACATGAAAACTTAGAAATGTGGTTACAGCACCAGGCGGTTTGGGTGTGGTTAGTTAGTGTGGCTGGGGATTTAAACGCCCTCGGCGCAGCGCTTCGCGCTGCACCTCGCCATATTTGTTGGAAGCACAGCCTAGTTTTAAAGTATTAAAATATTTTAAAATACTATAAGTTGAAGAGTAAATAGTGCGAGGGGTCCTTTAAGTTAAAATTGTGGAGTCACTAACTACTTGCCAAGTTTCATCGTCCCAGCACATGTGTAAGCATCTTCAGTCGGGATCACGGTAATTCTGGAACCCTCCCTCCAACTCCCCCCAACAGTGCTCGGATCCAGTCCGGTCTTTTAACTATGTATCTACGGCTTGTGCTTGTTCTTCCCACCAAGTTTCATCCCGATCCGTCCACTCTGAAGATGTCACGCGATTTCCGGTCCCCCCTCCAACTCCCCCCAAAGTCATCCGATCTATCACAGACTTGAACTGTGACATCTGAGACACGAGGTCTCTCCGAGTATAAAAGCTTCCTTAAGATCCGATTCCCCGTTCAAAATTTGTAAATACGTCAATATTCCGGATTTCCCCTCCCTCCACTACCCCCACGGAGGTCGGATCTTCCGACCACCGGGTCGGATTTCCAGGTTAGTTTGGTCGGGTCTTTAATATGCCTGCCAAGTTTCATCGTCCTAGCACATGTGTAAGCACCTTAAGTCGGGATCACCGGAATTCCGGAACCCGCCCTCCAACTTCCCCCACAGTGCTCGGATCCGGTTCGATCTTGTCAACTATGTATCTAGGGCTTGTGCTTGTACTTCCCACCAAGTTCATCCCGATCCGTCCACTATGAACATGTCACACGATTTCCGGTTCCACCCTCGAACTCCCCCCCCCCCCAAAGTCACCGGATCCATTCCGGACTTGAAGGGAGACATCTGAGACAAGAGGTCTTTCCAAATATCAAGTTTCATTAAGATCCGATCACCTATTCGAAAGCTATGCATGCTGCTAACTTCCGGATTCCGCGGTCTCCCCTCCCCCCCCCATGGTCGGATCGGGCAGATGACTATTCTCAAGTTGGTTTGGTCGGGTCCCTGATATACCTGCCAAGTTTCATCGTCCTAGCACGTCTGGAAGTACCCTAACTTGAGGACAGTGGCATGACAGACAGACCGAAAAGTGATCGGTATATGGCACTTGAGCGGAGCTGCAAGTGCCGTAAAAACGGTAGCTCTTTTTTCTGATGTTTTACTCTTGCATTCATCCTCTTTTTGATGCTTCTGATCAATCTGCCCCAAGCTATATTTACTAGTTTCCCCCCTTATTTACATGGGACGGTATCGTAACCTTCTTAATTACTCCCCTGCGACTCAGTCGCTTTCTGATACCGCGTTTAATGATAAAGGCCGCGCCAGGTCAGAGGTTGATTTTGAAAATTGGGCGAATCGACGGATATTTTGGGTCTTGTGACGGGTAGGCGAACTTTCGGAAAAAGTGGGGTTTGTGACGGATTTTTTGGGCGAATCGACGGATTTTTTGGGTCTTGTGACGGGTAGGTTAACTGTCGGAAAAAGTGGGGGTTGTGACGAATTTTTTGGGTCTTATGACGGGTGGGCGATTCGACGGGTGGGCGAATCGACGGATATTAGAAGTGGGTGAATCGACGCTTCACGAAACCGAGGTTGGGCGAATCGACGGTATGCGAATCGACGGGTGGGTGAATCGACGGGTGGGTGAATCGATGGGTGGGTGAATTGACGGGTGGGTGAATCGACGGGTGGGTGAATCGACGGGTGGGTGAATCAGCGGGTGGGCGAATCGACGGATATTTTGGGTCTTGTGACGGTTAGGCGAACTGTCGGAAAAAGTGGGGGATGTGACGTATTTTTTGGGTCTAATGACGGTTGGGCGAATCGACGGGTGGGCGAATAGACGGGTCCCCACACTGTGCTCTGTAAAAACGACTATTGTCGAAATTGCACTTTTCGGAGTCATCCCAAAAGAAAAACAGATATCCAGTTACATCACTAAGTGCTAAACTTCTTTCTCACCAATCTGACAAAATTTGATGACAGTGAGATGACTTTTCAGATACCACGGCCAGTTACCACGGCCGGACCGTAGTATCTGAATATCTGATACCACGAAATCTGGCCAGATACCACGATAACTGCAAAAACGCCTTTTGACCGTGGTATCAGATACCACGATAACTGCAAAAACGACTTTAGACCGTGGTAACAGATACCATGGTATCAGCGTTTTCCCGAGTTATTAGTTACGCTCATTCGGTGCTCCGTAGCTGTTACGCAATTATCAAGTTTCTAGCTCTGTAGCAAGGCATGTAACAGCACCGGACCCAGCGTGAAGACAACAAACAAGCATCATTTTCATCATTTTACTTCTGGAGAAGTCTTGGAAAGAAAAAATACAGCTTTTTCTCTTGATTAGATTAAAAAGATGTATGGTGTAGGTTTTTGTTGACCAGGATGAGAATTGTTGTTTTCGCTCCCGTTTTGCCGTAGCTGGTAAAATAGTTAGCGAAAACAACAAAAAGAGTTACAGAGATGTTTGCCAGCTATTGGGCGTAACTGTCAAAATCGCACCTATTGTGACGTCGAGTGTGACGCGGTGAGATTGGTGAGCGTCCTTTGGTCTGATTTAGGGGTGGGTGAGTCCCGGAGTGGTTCGAAGTGCTTCAAGAGTAAACAGACTGTTGGGTGTATACCAATTGACGTCAAGTGTGACATGTAGAGATTGGCCTCAAATGTGCAACGGCTAAGAGGGAAGTAGACGGGCGTCAACTCAAAACTCAGCAAACAGCTCTAGCTTTGCTCAGTTTTGTCCGGGTATCCGGAGTCGGTGCATGGGACCAAAGACGGATGTTCTACTTGGCTTACTTGTTCTTGATTGTACGGACTCCTGCGAGAAGAACCCGAAGGTTTAGTAATGGAGATGGATACCTGGGAAAATGGTGGAGGTCCATTTCTTAGCAGGAGTTAGGGGGGTCTATCTGCTTTCATACCCGAAATGTCCGGACAGTGTGAAAAACCTCGGATATCTGGACAGCAATAGAGGAGGGGCGTATAAATATGGGGGGGGGGCATAGCTGAGCCATAGAACAGCTTGATTTAAGAAAGGAACTGCTTTTAGGTTCGTACAACTCCAACAGTCAGTCCCAGCTTATTTCTTGTCTGGTGGCGCCCGAAGTTGAATCCCGACACAGTCGAATTACGGCGCTAGATTTCAACTCAAACGGAGAGGAAATCTTGGTCAGCTATTCGTCCGAGTACATATACATCTTCCCCGTTGAGGTTAGTGTTTTAGGATATCTTTAGTAAGTGCCGTCTCTTTGCAAGATTTTGTTGCAGCCTTAAAAACAGACGTAAAAAGATACCTGAGCACTTACAGTTATGAACGAAGGAAAGTAGACTTGATATTCTAAATCCACATTCCTGTTGAAGGTATCTTACTTTTTGGGATCCCAAAACGTAAGTGGAGGGATACCTCCACGCAAAAGTTGTCCGTCTGTCCGTCCGTCCGTCTGTCCGTCTGTGCGCGCTATAACTTTCGAAGGGAATGAGATATTTTGATGAAACTTGGTGTGAGGATTCGTTGGATCAAGGGTAAGTAAGTAAGTAAGTAAGTAATTTTATTACCCGAAAATTCACATGGAATTAGGACGGAGTATGAAAATGAAAAAGAAAAGAAAAGAAGAATCACACTACGGAACATCATCAACAGTATTTACACACTATGTACATTAACAAGACTACTGGTACAGGATGGCTAGCCACGGGTTCGCTCTTTCCTTAGCCTTTTCCAGAAAATTCACAACGACACGGTTAACACAAACTGTTGGATCGGATACACCGTACGTACGCATGATATAGGAGTTCCTCGTCCACGGGGGAAGTCTCAGAAGGAACTTCGCGAATCGAAAAAAAAGAACTCTTACTTTTGCACTCTGGGCGGACGACAAGTATTTCCAAAAAGGTGCTATATACAGTACATGTGGAAGAGCAATGGCATTATACAGCGACGCGAGGTATCTACGGCAGAACCGATGTCTGTTACCAATAATTGACCCGTACGCAATCCGGATTTTCGCCTCTACGTGTCGTACAAGCAGCGTTGCGGTGGAGTGGAGGCTTCGACCGATTGGTAAACCAAGGTAGGTAATACTCTCAGATGGTTTAACAACTGAATCGCCTAAAGAAATTTCTTCTTCGCAATACTCCTAAGGTCAAATACTCCTAAGGTCAAATTCGTAGATGGGCTCTGTAGCCCTGCATTTAGGGGTGGGTGAGGGGGTTCAAATTCAGGGACAAACAAAATATTTTTAAACAGCTAATGTGATAGTCGAGTGTGGTGTAAGAAGGCATGCTGAGCACGATAGTGAAAACCGTTTTCTCGCCGGACAAGTAGTTCGTCCGGAATCCGGCAAAAAACGGAAAGTTGGTTAAAAGTAAAAGTTTTAGTTGAAGTTGATTAAATGGTCGATTAAGGGGTAAGAAGACATGCTGAACACGATGGTGAAAACCATTTTCTCGCCGAACAAGTAGTTCGTCCGGAATCCGGCGAAAACCGGAAAGTTGGTTAAAAGTAAAAGTTTCATTTGAAGTTGATTAAAGGTTCGATTGAGGAGTAAAAAGACATGCTGAAAACGATGGTTAAAACCGTTTTTTCGCCGGACAACTAGTTCGCCCGGAATCCGGCCAAAACTGGAAATTTTTTAAAATCTGAAGTCTGATTAGATGACAGATTAAGGGGTAAGAAGACAGGCTGAGTCTGTATATGACAATCATTTTATATACATAATTAGTCCGGAATCCGGTTGTAACCGGATTTTAAGTCAAACTTTTATTCAAAGTTGATTAGATGTTGTTTATAGAGATTTGACGCTGGATTTGTTTCTGAATTTTCTTTTCTTGTTGGACTAGTAGTTTGCTCTGAATTCGGGCGAAACCGGAAACTGGGCAGAAGTAAAGCAGGAAGTCTCGGTCAGTATCGTCAAAATAGATGTGGCTTATAGAGGTATATCTGAACTTGGTTTCCTCTGATGATTAGCTTGGCGAAGACAAGACCCTATTGTCTGATTGAAATATTAGATTTTTGGGATCTCATCGACACCTTTGGTCTTGTTGTTCTACCATTTATGGCCACCATGACTTTTCCATTTTTTTTATGATTCTTATTGAGCAAATTGTTTGGGGAATAAAAAAAAATGAAAGTGCACCTAGAGGGGAATTTGAACCCGTCTCGACGCTCTAACCACACAAGCTGTCTAGGGGCTTATGAACCGAGTTCTCAAACACTATATACAGTAGCGATTAGCAATGTGCTACGGAAACAGTGATCTCGTCCGAGCGACATTTGTTAAATGGTTCATTTCTCCACGTCAACGCCGTATAGACTCAGACATAATTTCTGATTTGTCTGTCACCGTAGAAGAAGAATTTTCAATCAAAAACATTCAATCTCAACCTAAGTTTTATTCATCTATACTTCGATTTACAAAATCAGTATCCATTCAGTTTATACTCCTTCCAAAATTTCAGACTATACTAGCCTATATGCTTTAATGGAAGAAAGTCAAGACTTGTAGAATTTACATCTTCATTGTTTAAACATGTTTAGAATTTCTCCGTGAACTCTCGTACCCTATCTCCACACTATCACACACAAACTTGCTGGCCTTAGATACTTTGTTGGAATGAAAAGGTGAAAAAGTTTAAATTTTAGTGTAAAACCTCAAAGAGTTTGTGTTTCAGATTCACTTAATGTCTCCAAAAAATCTTTCTTAAGAAGGTCAAATAGTTTCCAGCATAGGAGTTGACAATAATTGACAGTAGGCTACAAGTACTTTCCAACATAAGAATTGTCAGTAATTTGCAGTACCATTCCGTGTTACAGTTACTATTATTTTATTTCGTCTTCCCTGGAGGCTGAACAGATATTAGGCGTATTCTCGCCCTTCCCCGACGACTCCACTTGAGCAGTCCCCGCGTTTTTGTTTGTCCCGGGAACTCACTCCCCATATTTTCGTGAGTCCCCACGGAGGGGAATGCTCCGATTATCATCACCATCATCAAAAAGGACTCCCTTTCAGATTCGGAGGGGAATCAATTTTTGCTGGTGTTGGTGCAATGCAAAATTAATTAAAAACAATCAGAATAAACAAAACAAAAAATAAAGTGGATCCAGACTAATTTTGTCAGCTGCATTTTTTTTTCCAACCAAATCCATTTTGGAACCGTTCCCCGTGTTCTTGCTGTTTCTGTTCGCGGAGTCCGCGTCGAGTGACTCCCTCTATTCTCGCCGTTCCATTCGATTCCCCAACGAGTCCTCGGGGGAACGGCGAGAATACGCCTATTGGCTCTGATTTTATTTTAGCTCTGACCACTGTTGCCAGATTGTGACCCAAGAAATACGCCGCTGTCTTTGAATAATACGACAAAAATACGCCAAAATTTCTTTTTAACCCAAAATTGCAAGAAATCTCCAGAAACTTCCAAGTGTCAATAGAACCAAGACAAGTTTAATACACCAGCAAAACAAAAACCCGCCAGTCGGTCGCAGAATCCGCCAATTTGGCGTAAAATAAGCCAATATGGCAACATAAATATTCTTTGAGCACAAGCTGACTTTGAAACATTTATTCAAACAATGTTTACAACGGATACGTCAAACCTGTAATCATTATTACAGGTTTGATTCCTTCCCCGACGTTGACCCAGAGGATTGACAGCCTGACGAGGACCCTTGCCAAGAAGGGCCGAAATATCGCTGATGAAGAATGACGTATCCGTTGTAAACATTGTTTGAATAATATGGCAACACTGCCAACACTCAGAGCCTCTGACGGAAACGCAGTTTCTTTGTTTCTAGGAGTGTCGTATATATGAAGACGACCTGAGCTACGAAGATTTGAAGCTTTTCGAGTCTCTAACGGAGGATTCTCGCCGGAAATCTCGGATTCCGGCTCCAATTAAGAGACTCAGACTGCGAGGTGATTGGAGTGACACGGGGCCGGATTCGAGACCGGAAAGTGAAGCGACTTCTAGTGGTATGATTATTTGCTTTGATATTACTTGATTCGTCGGTAAGCCGATTGAAGTCAGTCTACGCGTCATCGCTATACGCCAGTTAAAGGGTATTTCAACCTGTATTATACGAATTGACGGATTAATGAATGGTATGTGGTATTCAAGGCTCAAGGTTTTAATTTACACTTCTGTTCAGATTCACATTATATAAAGGGCACGCAAAATGTTTCCGGAAGAAAGTCAGATTAAAAAAATTTTGCCTGCGACGCTTGCTTTAACTTGTTCTGGATACAGTCGTTGAAAGCTTCGCTTTTTAACGAATGCTGAAATGAAAAGTTGAATATGTGAATTACATTAAAGAATAACCTCAAGTGATGCATTACGGTTAGTTTTACACAAAATTTCGTCTGCGGCGTGTAGTATTCTCTATTTGGAAGATCGGTGTTACATTTAGTTGGCGTTTTAGGATTGAAATTCTTGGGGGTTTGAAACACGTTAAAAGCTAGAACTTGTAAGGAAGGTATTTAAAAATGTTTCCGGAAAAAGGCAGATTAAAAAAATTTCGCCTGGAGCGCTTACTTTAACTTGTTCTGGGTACAATCGTTGGAAGCTTCTCTTCTTAGCGAAAGCTGGAATGAAAAGCCGAATTATGTGAACTTTAATATACGAAACTAGATTAAAGGAATAATCTCAACTGATGCGTTACAGTTAGTTTTACACCGGTTCTATTCTATGCTGGTGGGAAATGTACGCCGCGGCAACGGCGTGTTTTGTCGGCAAATCTTTTACTCCGTCGGCATAAACCGGACGTCCCCCCCCCCCCCCAAAGGTAAAAGGCATGTGACGCCCCTGCTTACCGTAGTTACTACGCATGTCATCACGAATTCTGGCTTCTTGGCGTCAATGCTGGAACGCATTTTTCTATCTTCAGCAAAATATCCTGCCGCGGGATGGTCCTGCCAATCACGTACAGATATTCGTAGTTACCGCGCTACTACGCTCCCGAGCGTGGTAAGCAAATAGTTACTATTAGTTACTATTTCGAGAAGGTTGCAACGGTCAGCGTAGTAAATTTTCACGAGGCTGGATCGAAAATAGGAACTAATAGTTACTATGGTTAGAAGGGTGGAACACGCTCGTAATGTTGATATGCGAAGAAATGTTCCCCATTTGGCCATAGCGGGTATCTCTTTTTTAGCCATCGGTCAAGCTCGGCCTACCCTCCACGCAAATTTAATGCAACGAATGACCAGCGTCCTTTCCCGCCTCCTGAACGACCCCACGACCCGAAGAGCGATTCACACCGCTAGCGTAGGGGGCGAGGCTTCCGCTCCTGTTAGCCAGGCTGCTACCCCCACGTCCCCCTTACCTCAAGACCCTATTGTCGAAGATGATTTTCCTGGGCCGTCGACATCGAGAAGTGTTCCGTCGGAACCTGTAAGCATTAGAAGGAGGCAGTTGTCTTTGTCTTCGGATAACCAGAGGTTCGTGGAATGTTCGGATACTTGCCTGGAGGTTTTTTTTTAATAATAACTATTTAATCCAAAATATCTTTTAAATATCTAACAATAACTTTGAATATGTCAGTCCATCTTTTCAGGGCTAACTTCATTAAGAAAGCATTAGAATATTTTGAAATATCAAAAAAGACTTGGTCGAAATTACGACCTAGAAACATTCAAGTTCTTTCACAAAGCATGGTACAAAAAACTTCAGGCACCGCTCGGACAAATGTGCTGGAGAAGGAGTTAGTTGCTTCTTCATTTATAATTCTCTATTGTTTTTTTCGGAGATTTCGTTGAATATGTTTCGGTGTAGATCGGATAATAGTATTTTCATGCCGAATCTCTTAGTAAGCATGTGTCTCCTTTGTCGTAACGGAGGCACATATACTTACGTATCAGCCCTATGGCATCGGGGCAGGTTTTGCCGACCCAAACTTTATCTTATATACAGAGATATTGACCGTAAGCTAGGCTGCTGGTTTATAAGTGCATATGGTGATGTTGCCATATTGGAGATGTATGGATGTCAATTACTATTGGCCTTCTTTGTACGGTTATACCAGCTACTGTATGTAAAAGGTATCTCGCTACAATGGAGTTGCTTTTAGCCGTCACTAGTTGCCCTTAGGGTAGCGTGGCGCAACCGACCGTGGCAACTGAACATAACACGACCATAACAATACCTCGGAAACTTGGTTCGGATGGTTCTAGGGAATACGAATTGATTTATTTATAAACACAACTTACGACCAAAAATACTTTATTAATTCTCAGTGTTCAGGATCTTTAACCAAGCCAGTTTCTTCTTTCTTCTGCGAGATGCTCGACCCGCATACCAAACGTAGTCAATTCAAGATTTAATGTCCCGTCCCCCAGAATTCAGCCCAAAAGAGAGCAAGGAGAACCAATAGGAACTCGTGCCCAGTTGGGCGAGGGTGATTGCAAGCAATATCCCCTCGGGCTTTCATACCCGACCTCCGAAGAGGTGACCAGTTGGTTCTCAGTTAAAGCTAATGAGAACCAGTTGGATCTCGTGCCCAGTAGGGGGAGGGTGGTCTGAAAGCAGCACCCCCTCGGGCTTTTATACCCGACCTCCGAAGAGGTTACCAGTTGGTTCTTTAAACCCAATGAGACCCAGTTGGATCTCGTGACCAGTAGGGCGAGGGTGGTCTTCAAGCAGCACCCCCAGGGCGTCTCTACCCAACCTCCAAAGAGGTGACCAGTTGGTTCTTAGTTTGCAGTTGCGCACCCAGTTGGGTACAGGGGGTTAACCTGTGTTAGTCCCTAAGACCCAACCTCCGAAGAGGTGACCAGTTGGTTCTTTTCGACGCACCCTAGTTAGGGTTTAAGGGCAATAAACCCATGGGCGAGACACTACTCTGCGTAGGCTCTACGACGACCCAAGTTTGGGGGAAAAGGCAATAAACCTTTTTAGGCGAGACCAGTTAGCCTCTAGAGACAGATTCCTGTTAGAACGATACTGTCTAAAGTTCTCCGCGTATTTGAAGGTTTAGGATGGAGGAGCCTGCATGTCGCAGGAAGTGAAGGAATTAACTCGTTGAGCGATGACTACCTCTTGAAGGTGAATCAGAATTTGCATCGTATGAATAAAACAAAATAATTAATCTTCTATATGGTTATCAATACCATATGCAGCCCCAGTTGGAGAAGATAAGGCAGTCGGCTATTTGACTGAAGAACAACCGTCAAGCCTCAGCAAACTCATATAAAAACAGTAATACCGCGTCGCATTATAAAATGGCTTTCGCTTCTATGTTATATGACGAAGAACATGGGAACAATCATAATGAACAGAGCTAAATTCACTTAAAGTCTTGCTTATTCTGCCTTTTATATTGTCCCTTATGGAATCTTCTAAAATCCCCGCCTTTCGTCATTGTTTAATGTTGTACCTAGGACTTTCTAGCCTTTATCGGCTTAGCCAACGTTTGCCAGAGTCACGCAACAAAACCTTCACCGAAATCCTGAAGATCCGCCGACAACTGTTTCGGACATTAGAACATGAGAAGCTTCAGATGTTATTTTTCGTTCTGGAAGACATGCTAAGCCATCAGGTCAATATTCGGTATTGGATTTTTTTGTTTTGCTTGTTTTTCCCACTTTTTAACCACTGCGCGTTCACTTTCCTAATATTTTGCGTCCAGTTGGCGCGTCGGAGAACGAAAAGGGTGGATAGAGGTGACAAGCGCTAACGGGAAAATCGCTAATTCCACGTGTAAAGTAACGGTATTTCGAAAAACGATATTTCTGAGCCATTAATTCTCGAAAAGATCATTTCTAGTAAAAGTTATGCTTGAAAGATGTCGATTGCTTCTGCATAATATACAACATCTTCGGTAACCTGTTAGGGTGTAATAAGTATAACAACTCTGGGGGTATAAGAACCGTGTTTCCGAAATCCACTTGTACACATCGTTGTAAAGATGGGATTTCATAGATGTCCCTGATGAAGACGGTTATTGATGCAGTTTGTAAGATATTTTTAGTCCAGTTCGGATTTATTCGCCATAATGTGAATGCATAGCAATTGATGGGATTTAATAGATGTCCCTGATGAAGACGGTTATTGATGCGGTTTATAAGATATTTTTAGTCCAGTTCGGATTTATTCGCCATAATGTGAATGCATAGCAATTATAACGCTGGTACGTCCATCATACACTACGATATAAAACGAACAAAAAGTGTTAAAAATATTGAGGGCTTTTCGTAACTTAGTAGAATACGGCACGAATGTTTTGAAAAATCGCACAGATTAGTATGCTCGAGGCTCGACAAATTGTGCGCAGATCCATATTTATATGTACGTCTGGTCTTTATCCATATTTATATTCACGTCTGGTCTTTATTTAATTTAATTTGTATTGTTTAAATTCTTTCTTGCTTTGGATTAGACATGCTAAAGCAAATGGCTATGTCTCCACTTCCAGCTCAGTGATGTTAATACAAAATTTACCTAATAGTTTACTCTACTTTAACGTCACTATGTACAGTTTGGTTTAAATCTGTTAGAATGTTTCGATGTTGCTCGTAATTTAATCAAGGCAGTGGAGACCAAATTTCTTGGTCAGTGCGTGTCTTCTATCAGCCCCTCTGATGACCTGTTAGAGTTCTCTTTGTCTGTCGTTAGTTCAGGTGGCGACTAAGTCGTATCGGAATTCCATACGGTCGTGACGTACACGATGGCGTCATGTGATTGAGGACCCAACATAGGATTTGATTTTCCCTAGGTCGTTTTTTAAATTTAAACGCGACGGGCGCCTCGCTGGCCGCTCGGCTCTGTATATGTATATTCAAAGATATTCACCGATAGGAGTAAACTACAATTTTTCGTTTTCTGAGGTAAAATAGATCAATGGCTATGACGTCATGCTTTTGTGAAATTCCGATACAACTTCGTTTAGACCTCAGTTTAAGGACACCTCGAACTGTTCACTGTTTGTCTTCTTGTACCCTACATCCTAAAATAGTTGAATACTTCAAAACTTACAGGCTTCAAACACACGGCTTTGGCCGCTTTAAGCCTTTCTTCGGGCCCGTTGACTTCTAGCGAAAACATAGAGAATTTTCATAAAACCGTCTGCTGATAAATGAGCTTCTCGCAAACAATCGTCGGGAGCATGATATGCGTCGAAATTAGCGTACATACTATGTAAAAATAAAGGAACTGAAACGATTGTTTGGTTGATTGATCGTTGGTAGAAGGTGAAATGTCCAGTAAGGAACCTTCCCGGACTGACTCTTCAGTTTCAATGACCTTGGCCTTGCCGTATATTTTTCTTTTGATTGCAGTGACAACCCTGGCACGCCTCCTATGAGTGGTCCTTCGGAGTTAGCCCCTCCCATTGATTGTGTATCCTACGCATCGTTGGCTGGACAGGAAGAGGAACCACCAGTAGAAGAGCGAGAATCTAGTCAAAACCCCGAATCCCAGCCCGAATTGACCCCTGCTGATACGATCCGTCGATCAATCAACAGTATTAGAGAAAATCTGGCTTTGAAAAGGGACGCTTTCTATAGCAGGTAAACTGAGTTTTTGGCGTAGCTACCCATAAGAAAGGAGGAACGGAAAAAAATTAAAAAGTGATAATGGTGTGCCATATTATTGCGGGGGCGGAACCGACATTGATGGAGTAGGTCGGAAATGGGCACCGGAATTTTTGTGTAGTTTAGGTCCCAACAGTTTGGGTTGACTGAGACGGGAGATTGTCCACAACGACCCCTTCGAAAATGGGAGACTCACAAACGAATCCCTGCTATTGCACCCGAAGCAAAATCCGGCATTGGAACCAGTTAAGGCCGCGTATGACGGGCAAAGGCGAGCCATAATCTGTAGGATACCAGGAATACAGATAACCTCTGGGCCCTCTAGAACTGAAGTAACAAAACAAGTTCTGCTAATTATGTAGAAAAGCGTCTTTAAAAAAAATTAATTCCTTCTTACATAGTGTTGTAAAATTATGGTAAAATAAAAACCCGGTACGTAAAATTGGTAAAAATATGTAAAATAAGGTATTCCGCACGAAATGTGAGATAAAAATCGATGTTTCAGAATTGCCCGACAAAGCTGAGAGAGGTTGAACACTTGTTTACCCTTACCCTAGAAAGGCTATCTTTTTCTTGATTTTTTTTTCTGCTGGGAGCTATCCTGTCAGCGCAGTAATACTTCCGAATCGCGCCACTAGATCACAGTTGTATACGGCTCAGGTCAGAACTAGCGAATTAAATGTCGTCGAAACTGGCATTGCAAATCGAGAATGATTTGAATCACCTCCTTTGGATTCTGAAACAGTGAATTTGAAACAGTAAAATCATGTTCAAGCCTGTTTGAGTGAATTGGCGCGGCAATCACCAGCAAATTACCGGTAAAATACGTGAACTACATCGGTACAAATTACGTAAACTACCGGAAAAAATCGGGAAAAAGTAAAGTTGGTAAAATAAGTAGAATTTCGCTTTTATGGGGTTCCGTAAACATACGGTAAAATACGTAAAATACACAATTTGACCGTGACCAGTTTTACCATTTACGACACTGCTGAAGTCACTGAGTTAGCCGGACGTGCCGATCGAGATTCGGCCCGCACTAAGCCACGCCTAGATTTACTGACCCTAACTTGCTGAGCTGCATTGTAAGTTAGCATTTAGCATGTAAGTTAGCATGACTTTGAGCAATAAAACGAATTGCGTAATCTGGACTTGGTTTTGCGTGCTTCCATATCTTTCAGTTTCGTTTTTATTCCAGCTCTACAAACATTTATGAAGCCAATGATGTCGCCACAAGACTTTACCGCTTATACTAATAATAAAAATAAATAATCATATTAAGCAGCAGAAAGGTTTTCGCCTCTAAAATAACTAAATTTGGAGTCATCGTACAGATCAGAGTTAAAAATCCTATTTATAATGCAGATATGGTTATTGTTAGAATACATGCTATATTGGGATTTCGAGCGTTTCACAATGGAGATGCAAAGTCTTAGTAAATTAATCAAGGATGAATTGTTCCTGAATTACCTTTAATCACTCGGCCAGTCGACCGTATGGGAACTCATTAGAACCGTTGCTCTTTCTTTTTTGTTTCTTAGAGGCCACGGTCTATCTCCATAATATTTGTTATTTTAATCATAGCTTCCTTTCAGGCACAACGCCGAGCCTTCAGTGACTCTTTCTTTCTCCGGTCAAGGCACTTCCTCAGCCCTCATTTCTCTGAACCCCAGTGCATCCGGGGAATTTCGGGGAGGGGAGGGATCAGAGAGAAGTAGCTCATGCACAGGTCGAAAGTCGAAGTCGATTGCTTGCAGAGTGTGTAAGCCTCTTCCTACGATGAAACTGATGGGACATCGGAATGCGAGGTAAGAGAAAAAAGACATGACGTTATTGCCCACGAATCCTCCCCCCCCCCATTCTAGGCTACGCGGATGTTGCAAACAAAGGCCTCAACCTGGCTCGACCTCCCGTAGTTGAAACGTGCTCTTCGGTTCGCACTTGACAAACTACGGTCATTTTCCGTCCCAGACAGGGGTGACTCGCCGAAAGCTTTCGTTGGGCCCCATTTCTGCCTTGGCTACGGTCCTTTAGTTCCTCTTTTGTCCACCAGGTCTTCCCTACACTGTAAACAGTCTCTCCTACATAGGACTTTAGTAACTGCGGATCACCGAAGTCGGAGAATTTTAATCCGAGTTCGAGAGTTAAAATCCGATGGAGGATTAAAGCACTAGAATGCAAAATATTGCAGATTAAATTATCTGAAAGTGAGATTTTTTTTACAGTGTAACGGCATGCTCCGGGTTTGATGAGAAGGATATGTCTGAGCGGGCAACCTTCTAGTCTTAACAGATAGTTAGATATTTTAGTGGTTCAACCGATAGCGCTGGGTTGGCAATAAACATATCAATCGTTTCAGATATACACCTTGCGGATGAGAAGATTGAATATAGACAAATATCGGCATTATACGAAAAACTTTTCAACTGTATCAGTTTTTTGGTTTTAAATATGCTTGTAAAATACGGTACGAAAGAGTTCAAATATCGGTCTGTACGGCCCTTCACTGAGATCCGGTGCCGTGTACTCGGGTCTCTGGTTCACCGGTGCCGCTTCGGGTAGTATGTACATGTGCTTTTCACTGACAATAGGATCGAAGTGCTTAGCAGGTGACCGAGCTAGCTCAAGTCGCTGCCCTGGTGCAAGACTAGCGCATGTCAAAGAACCCCTAGTACAAGACTATCATGTGTCAAGAAAGTCAAGTTTCCTGGAAGCTTTGAATTTAAGACTTTGAATTTAGATGTTTGTTTGTTCTGAAAAGTTATCAACGGTTATGAGCATAACCTAGCAGTGCTAGTTGAATAAGATTCAAAATCCTCATTTCTCGTTAAATTTAAATTCAAATTTGATGCTAGGAAGTGTTGAAGGGTTGTTCCGAAGATTCAGGAAATACGGTAGTCTTGAAGTGGCCATTTCTGGACATACGCTAGGCTTGAACTGCGGTAGCGAAGTGCCGCTCTTTGATGGAAATTGCGGCAAAGAACCTCTGGAGCCCCGGTAAGAGATTTTGGCCATGTTCAGTTCAGTTCACTTTATTTTTCTTACATTCTTCGTAGCGAAAAATAGCATAGGAACATGTCATGAAAAATACAAAATTCTACTCTCTTGAATATTTCGGTCATCCATCTTGGCTTATAGTCTGTGGTTTCATGTGTGAAGCCCTCCTCGCAAGACCTCTTTTTAAGTTATGCTAAATGGACTGCCGCAGAATAATCTGTGAAGATTTGAACCAACTCACCTCTCTGCTTCAGGAGCCCTTTAAACTTCTTTCGGTTAACGACGGCGAAAAGGCTAAATCTTTTCTTCCTTGATCAGTGTCTGTTAGTCTGCTGTACGATACCGTGACTCTTAAATTTTTTCTTTGGCGCTATGATTTTTCTTAGTTACCGTTAGGTTTATTGTTTATTAAATGAATATACCTCTGTTTTATCTTGACCACGATTTCGTCCCAGTAAATATTATTATATTCTATTCAGTGAGTAATTAGCAATGGCAAATTTATGAGCTCACATATCACCCTTTACCTTACGAATATTTTGAATGGGGTCTTTTGTTTTCATTTTCTTCCTTGCTCGGACTCCGTTGCTATGTATGAAAGGAATATCTTATGCCTGAGAGCTCGTCTTGCCTTGACGATGGTCTGAGCGTAAGAGTGACCGTGATCAGGACCAAAATGGTCTTACTCCACTGGACTCATTTCCTTGCAATCACACCATCTTATTTTCCTTTTTTTCTACTGTTTAATTAGAATGAAAAAAGGTGGATTTGCGTGAGGCAAAAGCTGAAGATAAGTTGAGGATAAAAAAAAATTCAGGATAAGGATAAGGACTTTGAGGGGCATTTTTCAAGCTTACGCTCTCATCTTGTTTCAGGACTGCTATCAAAGAAGCTTCTTTTTGGGGGAAGAATTTCGTCGTATCTGGATCTGACTGTGGAAGGGTATTTATTTGGGATAAGCGAAACGGCGAACTGGTAAAAACTTTCGAGGCTGATCGCCACGTCGTCAACTGTGTGCAACCACACCCCCTGGACCCAGTGATGGCCACGTCTGGGATTGATCACGATGTGAAGATTTGGAGTCCACTGAACCCCGAGCCGGCGTTTGACCTGGACGCAGCGAAGCAGGTAAGCAAGACCAGAGATAAATATTCTTTAAGCCCAATCTGACTTTGAAACATTTGTCCAAACAATGTTCACAACGGGTCCGTCAGCTACGTCCTCGTCAGGACCCTTGCCAAAAAGGGCCGAAATATCGCTGATGAAGAATCGTAGCTGACGTACCCGTGGTAAACATTGTTTGAATAAACAAGACCATAGAGGCGCATTTTCAAGGGGGGGGGGGGGCATGGCTCCCTAGATTTAGAAGGGGCAAAACATCTTCCATCTTGGTACCTTTTCCCCCCTAAATCGGCTTCAGAAGGCAAAATGCAAAGCAGTGACGTTGCTTTTAGGTATATTCGAAGATTACTTTAAATTTACACCAAATTTTGAGTCTGAATCATAAACGTGGGAATGGGGCCTACTACACATGCAGAACTTCACGGGTTTAGCATAGATACCGGGTAGGTCGATTCACACTATGACTAGAAGAATAGAATAGAATTTTATTTTTCAAAAGCAGCTGTCACAGCGTTACCGCCGAATTCGTCCTTTTCGTCATAAAAAATGATGAATAGCATAACACTCTATCACTCTATAGTCTTGTCACGAAAAAAAAAACAAAAAACACTAAAAAGGACTAACTTATCGGTTATTGTACAACTCAACAAATGCTGGAACAAAACTCCTTCTATATCTTTCATGAAGAGGGGCCACAGGTGCTAGTTTGGGGGTTTTCTGGGATTTCTCTCGTTCGGGTCTAATACGTATAGGAGAATAGGGGGGGAGGGAGAATATTACGCAATCGAGGAACAGATAGGGATAGGCCTTACAGGCCAGCCAACTCTAAGGAGCTTTAAACAAGCCAAAATGTTTTAATCACTATACGTACAAACAGAAAGACAACCTTTACATTTGAAAGAGCTGTTAACAGATCAAAGTCCGGAAAAGAAGCGCGTCATGATGATGGAATGGTTCGTGGTCAACCCAGGGCTGACCCAGGGTAAAAGATACTTCAAGTACAGACTATATGGACAGTCTCAATCTCTTAATTAAACATGTTAATGGAAGGGGAATAACGCTGCCTAGTGGCAGAAGTACACAGTGCGGGCTGCAGATGGCACCACCGAAATGGGTTCCGGCTACGGACCCCCCCGCCCCCGCGAAAACTCCCTCGGACACAACTCCCGGCGAACCCCCCTCCCGCCCCCCCATGCACAAACACAGTCTGACAGTGCAAAATGGATCCGTCAGCTGAATTTTATTAGAGCTATATTTCGGCCCTTCTTCCGGCCTTTTTCTTCTTCCGTTATGCACTGTCAAATATGATTCGCAGTCATCTTGGGCTGAAAGGCGTTTGCTACCTGAAGTGTTTTCGAGCCACGTAGCCCTACATTTAGGGGTGGGTGAGGGGATTCACAACGTTGCAACTGCATTGGGAGCATTTTTTGCAGAGGTGGGCAAAAAAACAGCAGACTCTGTTGGATATTCCGCTAAGAGTTTTAAAGATTACCTTGGTCCGGCCTGCACTAAGTCAATGGCAGTCGCACCTGTCCCTCCGTCTGAAATTCTGCTAATCATACGAAATCTAAGAGGCAATTCTGCTTCTGGGTTTGACCGAGTACACACTAAAGTGTTGAAAGCAGTTGCCCCGTCAATCATAGAGCCTCTTACTTACTTGATAAATTTGTCATTGCAAAAGGGTATTTTCCCAGAACTGCTAAAGAAAGCTAGAATAATTCCACTGCACAGAGGAGGTTCTCGAGTTGATCCGGCTAATTACAGACCAATCTCGATTCTTTCAGTTTTTATGGCACTTGCAGCCTCTGGCTCAAGTGCCATATACCGATCACAATTCCGTCTGTCGGTCTGTCGGTCGGACCGAGTTTTTTGTCCCACATATCCGAGTTAGGGTACTTCCAGATGTGCTAGGACAATGAAACTTGGCAGGCATATCAGGGACCCGACCAAACTAACCTGGAAATAATCAGTTTCCCGATCCGACCATATGGGGGGGAGTGCGGGGCGCTGGAAACTTGCAAATTTAGGGCATTTTGTCACTTTTTTCTGAGTTAGGGTACTTCTAGATGAGCTAGGACAATGAAACTTGGCAGGAATATCAGGGACCCGACCAAACGAACCTGGAAATAATCAGTTTCCCGATCCGACCATATGCGGGGGAGTGGGGGCGCTCGAAACTTGAAAATTTAGGGCATTTTGTCACACTTTTTCGAGTTAGGGTACTTCCAGATGAGCTAGGACAATGAAACTTGGCAGGAATATCAGGGACCTGACCAAAGTAACCTGGAAATAATAAGTTTCCCGATCCGACCATATGCGGGGGAGTTGGGGCGCTGGAAACTTGAAAATTTAGGGCATTTTGTCACACTTTTTCGAGTGAGGGTACTTCCAGATGAGCTAGGACAATGAAACTTGGCAGGAATATCAGGGACCCGACCAAACTAACCTGGAAATAATCAGTTTCCCGATCCGATCATGTGCGGGGAAGTGGGGGCGCTGGAAACTTGAAAATTTGGGGCATTTTGTCACACTTTTTCGAGTTAGGGTACTTCCAGTTGTGCTAGGACCATGAAACTTGGCAGGCATATCAGAGACCCGACCAAACAAAATTAGGAATAATCATTTTTCTGATCCGACCATTTTTTTTTGGGGGGGGGGGGGGGGGGGTGGAGGGCAGGGGAATCCGGGAAACTGAGAAGGGTGTACCTTTCGAACGGATGATCGGATTGTAATGAAACTTCATAAATGAAGAGAATATATATCTGTAATGTCCCGTTTAAAGTCTTGACCGGATTCGGTAGCCAGGGGGGAGTTGGAGGGGGGGGGGGGGAGACCGGAAATTTCAAGAAACGGTTAGAATGGAGGGATCGGAGTGAAACTTGCTGGGAAGAACAAGCATCTGCTCTAGATGCTAGAAACTTGCTGGGAAGAACAAGCATCTGCTCTAGATAAGTCCTTTAGACCATTGTACTGGATCCGGACACTTATGGGGGGGGGGGGGTCCCGGAATTCCGGTGATGGTGGTTTTTTGGATTTTCACGATGAAACTTGGCAGGCATATCAGGGACCCAATCAAACTGACTTCAAAATAAAAATATTGTCGATCAGATAATGGTGGGGGAGTGGAGGGAGGGGAATCCGCAGGGGAATCCGGGAAATTGAGAAGTGTGTAACTTTCGAACGGATGATCGGATTGTAATGAAACTTCATAACTGAACAGAATATATATCTGTAATGTCCCGTTTAAAGTCTTGACCGGATTCGGTAGCCAGGGGGGAGTTGGGGGGGGGAGACCGGAAATTTCAAGAAACGGTTAGAATGGAGGGATCGGAGTGAAACTTGCTGAGAAGAACAAGCATCTGCTCTGGATAAGTCCTTTAGACCATTGTACTTGATCCGGACACTTATGGGGGGGGGGGGGGGGGGTCCCGGAATTCCGGTGATGGTGGTTTTGGGGATTTTCACGATGAAACTTGGCAGGCATATCAGGGACCCAATCAAACTGACTTCAAAATAAAAATTTTGTCGATCAGATAATGGTGGGGGGGACTGGAGGGAGGGGAATCCGAAATTTTCAGTCATGCGTAATTTTGGAATGGGTGATCGGATTCGAGTGAAATTTAAGAATTCAACAGAGGACATTTCTCCGATGATTTTTTTCATATCCGGACCGGATCCGGCAACTATTGGGGGGGGGGGGGCGGAAAATACGTGCCCCGTTTAGAATGGAGGGATCGGGATGGAACTTTGTGGGAAGAACAAACAGATGCTCTAGGTAAGTCATTTGCTGAATCGGATTGGCTACGTGCACCGCGGGGGAGCTGGGTGGGGGGGGGGGGACCGGAAATCTCGAGAAACGGTTAGAATGATGGTATCGGAGTGAAACTTGCTGGGAAGAACAAACATCTGGTCCATGTAAATCTTTTACATAATTTGACTGGATCCGGACACTTGAGGGGGGGGGGAGGAGGGGTATCCCGGAATTCCGTTTTTCGGGGGATTTTCACAACGAAACTTGGAAGGCATATCAGGGACCCGGTCAAACTGACTTGGAATAAAAAAAAAATCCTCGATATGATAATCTTGGGGGGGGGGGAGTTGAGGGAGGGGAATCCGGAATATTGAGTCATGCGTAACTTTGGAACGGGTGATCGGATTTGAGTGAAATTTAATAATTAAACAGAGGACATTTTTTTCTTGTGACCTTTTTCATTTCCGGACCGAATCCGGCAATTATTGGGGGGAGGGCGGAAAATACTTGACCCGCTTAGACTGGTGTGATCTGGATCGAACTTCGTGGGAATGACAAACAGATGCTCTGGATTAATCATTTACAGAACCGGATTGGCTCCGGTTATTGTGGGTGGAGTTGGAGGAGGGGGAGGGGGGTCTGGGATTCCGGTGATCGCACGTTAAGGTACTTCCAGATGTGCTAGGACGATAAAACTTCGCTGGAATATTGGAGACTCAACAACATTTGCTTAGAAATTGCTACTTCCCAAATCCGATTATTCCTTAAAGTACCAATCTTGACCGCAAAGTAAAAAAAATACTTTTAAGCAATATATGCATTTTCGTGCTGCCCATCAGCCCATTAGCAGTTTTGCCTCAAGGGTTTTGCTTACAAATGAAGTTCCAGCTCCCTTATAGCGCGCATCTCAACCGCAAAGTCGAAACTTACTTTTGATCAATCAAATCATCTTGACACATGCAAGTGCCATATGAGCTTACAGCTCTTGTTTTAAAAAGTTTTTGAAAAACCTATGCAACAGCAGCTACTCCAGTTTCCGGAGAAGAAAGGGTTTCTTAATAATCGCCAGTTTGGGTTCAGACCAGGGCACTCCACCCAAGGTGCACTAACGGCGTTGAGTTTATGGATAAACAAAGCACTGGATTCTGGCCTACTACCTGCAGCGGTTCTGCTTGATATCAGAAAAGCATTTGATAGTATGTACCATTCAATTCTCCTCGGGAAACTGGAGCATATAGGAATAAGAGGCAAAGCTCAGGATTGGTTCGGATCATATCTGAGGGACCGCAGGATTTATATGGGAGAAGATCCAGGAAACGATGTACTCGTCAACCGTGGTGTCCCCCAGGGCTCAATATTAGGACCACTGCTATTCCTGATACACGTTAACGATCTGAGTCGAGTGCTGAACCTAGAACGCACAAATCTACGCTGCTGTAAGCTATGCTACGTTCTAGATTCTTTCCAGCCCGAAGATGACGATGACGAGCTGGTGGCTTTCGCCGATGATACTACGCTTGGCTGCTGTGAAACGGATAAGACAACGCTCATGTCTAAACTGAGGGATATTCTGGAGGAGACATATCTCTGGATGGATGCTAAGTGCTAACCGACTTGTTATTAATGTTGATAAATCTTGCGTTTTATTGTTTTCTCGGGTCCGGAAGTGTCCAGCCGGAGATATGTGGTATCCAGACATCAAGAGGTCTGATCAGTCGGCCAGAAAAGCGCTTCGCAAAATACCTGGGAGTCCTCCTTGATGAGAACCCGTCATTCCTGCATCATATCCAAGCAGTAGAGCCGAAGCTATCCCGGAATCTTGGAATACTAAAAAAACTGAAGAACACCTTGCCGCAGAAAACACTGGTCCTCCTGTACAACGCTCTTATAAAACCCCATATACAGTATTGTGCAATGATCTGGCAATCGACCTTCAAATCTCACCTGCGAAAACTGAACTCGATTCACAAACGATGTCTGATAATAGTTGGAAAAAATGATGAGTACTTGTCACTGGAGTCGCTGCATCAACTGTCATGCTTGACCTTTGTATTTAAGTTTTTAGCTCGTGAGCTGCCATCCTCATTCAAAACATTGTTTCGACCTATGTCGGACCAGCATAATTTGCATACCCGATCATCATCAAACCTGCACATACCCTTCACCCCGACTGTACGATCAGATTTTGCTCCGAACATAAAATGTGCAAAAATATGGAACCTGATCCCAGATGAGCTGAGAGATAGGAGCTCCCTTGCGTCATTTAACAAAAAAGTAAAAAGTCATTTATTAGCATTACGGAAGAATAATTAAAATAAGGTACGGTAAAATAAAAAAAATAGGCTTAAGATTTTTTTTTTTTTTTTTTTTTATGATGGGGTGGCTTCCCCTGGGGAAAGGTGCAGGAAGGTAATTGATTTGTTCTTTTGTTTTTTGAGAGGCAAGGTTGTGTCTGAGGGTAGGAGCAGTGACCACTCTGCGTGTTATGTCTAAAATGTAAAGATTGTGGTTCTCGGCGTCCAGGAATGGACTGAGTGCTTTGATTATGTGTGATCTACTTTTTAATTGTTAATAAACCCATTGAACTTGAACTTGAACTTGAAGGGGCAAACAAAATATTTTTAAACAGCTAATGTGATAGTCGATTATGTGGTAAGAAGACATGCTGAACACGATGGTGAAAACCATTTGCTCGCCGAACAAGTAGTTCGTCCGGAATCCGGCAAAAACCGGAAAGTTGGTTAAAAGTAAAAGTTTCATTTGGAGTTGATTATATGTTCGATTTAGGGGTAAAAAGATATGCTGAACAATTATGTGAAAAGCATTTTCTACCGGGACAACTAGTTGGCCCGGAATCCGGCCAAAGCCAGAAAATTTGTTAAAAGCAAAAGTTTTATTTGAAGTTAATTAGATGACACACTTAGGGGTAAGAAGAGATGCTGAGTCTGTATATGACAATTATTTTTTAACCGGATATCTAATTCGTCCGGAATCCGGCTATAACCGGATTTTTTTTATAAGTTAAGGTTTCATTTGAGATATGGATATACGCTGAATTCATTTCTGAATTTTCTTTTTTTGTTCGGGATTCGGGCGAAACCGGAAATTTGGCAGAAGTAAAGCAGGAAGTTTCGGTCAGTGTCGTCAAACTAGATATGGCTTATAAAGGTATATCTGAACTTGGTTTTCTCTGATGGTTACCCTGTCGAAGACTGGATCTGACGAAGACAAGACCGTATTGTCTGTTTGGATCAGATATTAGATTGTTGGTATCCCATCGAAACCTTTGGTCTTGTTCGCCTAGACCCCACCGCAACATACCTCCCCTCCTTTATGAGTCGGTGACCCATGGACTTAAAGAGTTAAGCACCAGACTAACAAACTTTTGGCATCCATCTGCTAAAAGTTAACCGTAAATGTTTCATGGATCTGACTTTTAACCCAAATTAGAAAATATTGTTTTTGAAAGTTTGAAAAGATATACAAGTGGGTGGAAAAGGCGATGTAGTTAATTACAAACAAAAAGGCAACCTTTACATTTAAAAGACTTGGTAACAGGTCAAAATTTGGAAAGAAAGGTGCGTCATGATGATGAAATGGTTCGTGGTCAACGCAGGGTAAAGAGATTCTTCAAGCACAGACGACGGACAGTATAAGAGATTAAAAATGTTAACGGAAGGGGAGTAACGCTGACTAGCGGCAGAAGTACAGAGTGCGGGGTTTCGATGGCACCACCGCAACATAAAGATGGGAACTCATGTCTTCAGCCAATGAGCCGCAAATATGTTCTTCACACGATAGCTCGGGTAGACGTATGTTTCATTAAACACTTCTCTCAGTTAAACACTACCTCGGTTTTGTTTCTTTCTTGTGAAAGAGTCAAATGGAAGGAAAAATGACAAGCTTAGTATCAGTTTTTGACGCATGGATATGTTTTCGCAGATTATGGAGCGTAACGCAGCAATGTTGGAAGAAACTCGTGACACTGTAACAGTCCCCGCTTCGTTCATGATCAGAATGCTTGCTAGCCTACAAAATATACGAAGAGGTAAGTAATAGTATTAGTTGCGTTTCTGCAGATACCATGGTATCTGGTACCACGGTTTAAAGTCGTTTTCGCAGTTACCGTGGTATCTGATACCACGGTCAAAAGGCGTTTTTGCAGTTATCGTGGTATCTGATATTCAGATACCACAGTCCGACCGTGGTAACTGATAGTGGTATTTGAAAAATTCATCTCGCTTTCATCATTACCAACAACTGATGGAACTGGATATCACTTATTCTTTAGGGGTGACTTCGGAAAGCACAATTTCGCAATTGTCGTTTTTGCGGAGCAACCGTGGTATCACATACCACGGTAAATGCAAAAACTACTAATTGCAGATCCAGTTACCGTAGTAACAGATACCATAGTATCTGCGAATCGCAACTATTGTTTCCTGTAGTTTAGGTTAGGTGTAGTTTAGGAAGGTACAATTGTATTGACAAATTTAAATAAACCTCATGGTGCTTAAAAGCTTCAGATATGCCACTAGCATAAGAAAACAACGCTTCACTAATTCCGATTTGTTTGTAAAAATCATTAACGAAATCCTAGCCTAAGGTTTTAAAGGATTTCAAGCTTTCCACACAGGTTGTGACACCCCATAGGCCATAAGCCTCATGTTGCCGAAACCAATTTACGATTACGAAAGGATTTTGGAAGATACATTGGCGATATTCCTGAATTGAATATTACTGATAATTATTGAAGATATCAGTGACAGTCTGAAGGAAGACGAATAAAGGACAAGTGATAAACCAACTGAAGTTTTTAGTAAGATGCAGAGATTGCAGGTTTATTTCGGTTATTTTTTTGTTTCTTTCATTGTTCGAATTTCATCTTACCTCTGGCAGTAGGCACGGGGAACCTAAACCCTACAGTGAAGATGAGGGTTCGAGCGCGTTCAGTTGTCTTCTAGCCTTTCCAAAATGTAACGTCATATGCATCAATCTGGTCTAAGGTCCACACTTTCCGTAAAAACCGCACAGAATAGACCCTTACCACTTTTTAGCAATAAGCTGAAATCGGGGTACTATAGGACCAAAAAAACAAACAAAAAAAAACACGACAAAACCTAAGTGTTGCCCTTGCAACACAATAAAGGTTGAGCATTTTCAGGAAAGACGGTACAAACATTTTTTCGTACCGCACATGGTCACATTTTATCTGTTGAAGTTTTGGGGTCGCCACTGAGGCCGCTCTTGCAGGTCGTTCGCGAGTGGTCTCAAATGGTGTTGGAAGGATATACTTATGGGTAGGGTGCTCAAGCATTTTCTTGCCAGAAGCCATGCACAGTTTTAACCTACGGGACTCAACTCAAGTTTATGTTTCTGGGAGAGCTCAGTATAAGGAATTTTGGGGGATCTTGACATAATATGCGCAACCTTGACTAAGCTGTCTCTGATTGGTTTGTACAGACCGTATCTCCGGTCACAACCAGTCACAAACGACGCGAGGGGCGGGGCTCCACTGTGAAAAGACTCCCCCCACGAGATTAGATTTGGTAAGAGAGCAAAAGCACGAAAAGGTGCAAAAAAACGAAAAAGCTGCGGAAGGAAAATCGAAAACTGAATCGAACTGATGTTGGCATTCTTGATCCTTTATTTGCAAAACGAGCTTCCTCAGTATTGGATTGCCGAACTTGCAGTTTTTTTTCAGGAACATCGTAATAAGGTATAAAGGCAATGGTCAGGAGGTATCAGTCAAAATAAAGCGATACACACCTACAAAATTAAAGATGGTACATTTGTCCCTTATTCAAGACAATAAGTCTTTTCATCTTTAGTAATATGGACCGCTTTGGACAGCAAGAATACGTGACAAATATATCGGTTATTGAGAAGGAACATAGCCTAATGGTATAGGATCGTGTGTCAGTTATAATAATCTTGATGACTAATTCTTCGTACCGATTAAGAACCGCCATCTGCCTAGCGAAGACCCAGAAACGTCACTGGCGCGACTAGGGGCTTGAAGTATGGGGGAGGGGGGGGGGGGGACGCGCCCCCAACGTTGTCGGCCGGTCGGTAACAAATGATTTTTCGCAAAAACAGTCGATTTTTCTTCAAAGCAGTCGGTGTTTCGCAAAAATAGTCGATTTTTCTTAAAAACAGTTGGTTTTCTGAAAATCAGTCGCTTTTACGTCTAAACAGTATTTTTTTTTCCTAAAATCAGTCGTTTTTTCTGCAATAACAGTCGGTAAAAATGATAAGCTAGTCGGTAAATACTTGACCCCCCCCCCCCCACAACATTTTGGCTAGTAACGCCTCTGGACGCGACACACAACACACGTTGTTGCTTGGTTGACATAGGAAATGGTCAGGTACGAGGATTCGTCGTATAAAGTATTGGACAGCTCGCGAAAAGTAAGCAAGAGGGAGTTCCAGCGTCCGAGCTCCTGACCAGTGTGCGACCGAACACTAGGAATACGCTGGCTAAGTTCCTGAGCTGAATTTTAACAATTTTTCCTTTCATTAGATCGGAGACCTAGTGAGTCTGTTGACGACGATCCATCTATCAGCTCTTCCCACTCCTGAATACTGAATGTAGTTTCCTCGCGCCGTGAGTAGTCTTTTGTTTGTTCGTTTCTTTGTTTGCGACTTTCATTTTATCTCTGTCTTATGTCTCCAACGCAATAATTATACGTTGTAGTGTTACCAGCAGATATATTCACTTCGGCTTGGTGAAAGGACGACCCTCTCTTCTACTTTCTTGCATCACCTACTCGTAACGAGTGCCATATGAGCTCGTACACTGTCAGAAGTTTCATAACAGATAACACTAGGATGCGCGGTTTAGATAATGCGTAACAGATAACACTTCGGATGTTGTCTGTTGTGTTTCAAAATGTTATGCATAATAAGCGTTACCATAAGGAAGAGCTGAAAAAAACCCAAAATGCATCTGCTGAGTTTTCCGACATCATGACCATAAGTCAATTGATGCTTTTTTGGCCTTTCCTAGCAATGCTTGTTATGCGGAACATTTCTTGCATAACGTTTTCAAACAGAACAGATAACATCCCAAGTGTTATATGTTACACATTGTCTGTTGAAACCGCGCATCCTTGTGTTATCTGTTATGAAACTTCTGACAGTGTAGCTCTTGTTCTAGTTTGTCTTTGAATCCGCTTTTTTTCCTGGCAAAATTCAACTATTCCGAATACAGATTCTAGCCTTTAATCTGACTCAAATCGCCCCGGGGCTTTATAGTCTGGCTGGTCTTGGTTTTACTTCGTCTGTCTTGGCTTGAACGAACGACAAACTAATGACTCCCATGAGAAATAAAGTCTTTGATTCATGTGGGCCGAGAAGGTGGGAGACACCATAATTTTTCGATGGGTCTGATTTTACGAACACACTGTTACCTTTGTTTTCCCCAGAATCCTCACGGTAGCCAACGTTATCCAAAAATACTTGAACACAATTCACTCTTGAACGTCAATGCGCCATCGCTACTTAACTATTCATTGATCTCCTGACGCTTGTCAAAGATTACTAGACGCTTCGAGAATGCATGTAAGAGGATTACAAGAACTAAGTACATCACCATGTGGACGTTTAGATGTCGAAAGAAGAAATCATCGGCCAGTTTGACATTTTTAGGTCTCGGAAGCTGAATACTATTTAGCTCAGTTTCAGAATCTTCAAGAAACCACTATAACGAATTTAGTAGAATTTACGGCGTTTGTTTACTGTCATCTAGTTTACATCCTTAATTCTTTGGACTTACGGGAATTAACAAGCGGTCGGATCGAGCCGTGGCTTCATCTTGGGTCTTGGGTGGGGGGGGGGGGGGGGTCTAGACGTTGCAAGTGCTAGAATGCTTATGATATAACTCCTTTAAGCGTCAGTTCCCAATTGTGGCAGCTGATATTTCAGTCTTTCGTTGAAGGTATCCAAAGCGTAGCAGAGTTTTAGAGCCACCGGGATTTTTCGCCTCTGGTTATTTATCGCCACTCTGGGTTTCGACCCATATCCGAACGACGCGCTGAGCCTTGTGTAGTACCTGAAAGCTTAGTGGGACCTAGGATTTTTCGCCACTCTCATGAATAAAGCCTCGCCATTCAACAATTAAAATCGTATGATTTTATTACCGCCTTGCTAGAAAATTTCCTGAGTATAAGCGTTTAAATTATATTTACAGGAACTACAGTACAGTAAAATAACGATATAAATTGTATTTTCTTTGCCGGTGAATTGATAATTTCCATCTTTATCGGTTAGAAGAGATTGCATTAAATCAGCAGTATTTATTTTAATACTTTTCCTGAGCTAATCGTTTATAATTAGTATAATTAGTAGCCGATGAAAAAGTACTCGGAAGTATTCAAACAACCCGACCCGTCGGCCTTTTTTTAATAACAAATTTTTAAACAAAAGTATATCCACTCTTTTTTACTACGAAACGTTTCTAACCTTACGCCATCACATAAAATCTCAGGGAAGAAGCGAAACATCACTGGAACAATCGGTAACTCTCTCAAACTGACTCTACTGTGGCCGTTATCACCCATCAGTATTGTATGAGTGATCACTGGGCTTTCTTAGTTGTTATCGCCGCTTCTTTTACTTTGGGCAACAATTCGGACAACTGGACGTTTATTTCTTCGAGTGTCGAGTCTTCTTGCTTCAGCGTGAGACGTTTCATAACGAGGCCTAGAAAAAATCAACTATAGCCAACATCAGGCGGTTATCATAGAAAAGTCTAGGTAGCTGAAACATAGTACCAAGAACAAATAATCACAAGAACCTCTGTCTCCCTATTAATACGATCATGCGGAATCGAATATATTCTGATACCCTACCAGATTCAAACGAGCGGAGGAGGAGAAACTGAGAACATCGTAATTTGTTACCTTTACAAACAGCTATAAAGTAGAACCCCACAGAAGAATGCGGACGCCGTCTGAATGGTCCTTTACTGCTGATTATTTGTCTACCATTGTGACGTCATGTCTAACTCGCTGCAGACTGGGTTCTCCACCCCTGCAGGCATCCGACGGTTTTTCATTTGGTATGCGCAGCGGCGAAGAGGGAAGTAGACGGATATCAAAACAAACCTCAAAGCAAGTACCTCTAGCTCCGCTCAATTTTATCGGGGTATTCATGGTCGCTGCGTGGGACCAAAGACGGTTCTATTGGATTATTTGCTCTTGATATTACTTTGATGGCGTTTATACAAGGGTCTTGTACCGTAACAAATAAACCAGAAACGAATTCAGAAGTCTAGCACTCGAATGTCGGAGCTTCGTAGACGAACGAGGACCCACAAGGCGGGACCTCATGGTGAAAACCAAACAAAATCAAAGATTTTATTTGATAGGGAAGAGGCCCTTGAGATGGAAACATTTATATCATGAGGGGATTTGAACTATTTTAATAAATTTGCCTTCGTGCGGGGTCACTGTTCCTATGGCCGGCTTCTAACTAACCGGCTTCTCTAACTGCTGTAGTGGTTCGCGGACTATGTTCACAAGCCCCTATATAGCTCAATTGGTAGAGCATTCGCTTGGTAAGTGAGGGTCCTGCGTTCAAATCCCGGCTCAGAAGCATTTCTGTCTAAATTACTATTATGTTTACTGTTCACTGAACTAAGGACCAACTAGTGCGACTCACAAACATACAAAAAAACAACAATAAATAAATCAATAACAACAAGACCAAAGGTTTCGATGGGATCCCGAAAATCTAATATTTGATCCAGACAATTGGGTCTTATCTTCGCCAGATCCAGTGTTCGACAGGCTAATCATCAGAGTAAACCAAGTCCAGATATATCTCTATAAGCCACTTTTTTGACGATACTGACCGAAACTTCCTGCTTTACTTCTGCCAAATTTCCGGTTTCGCCCGAATTCCGAGCGAGCTACTAGTCCAGCAAAAAAAGAAGAAAATTCAGAAACGAATCCAGTGGATCTCTTTATCCCTATAAAGAACATCTAATCAACTTTAAATAAAACTTTAACTTAAAAAAAATTCCGGTTAAAACCGGATTCCGGACTAATTATATGTCCGGGGTAAAAAATGATTGTCATATACGGACTCTGCGTCTCTTCTTACCCCTAAATCTGTCATCTAATCAACTTCAGATAAAACTTTCGCTTTTAACAAACTTTCCGATTTTGGCCGGATTCCTGGCGGTGGAGTTGTCCGGTGAGAAAATGGTTTTCACCATAGTCTTCTTACCCTTATATCGAACATTTAATCAACTTCAAATGAAACTTTTACTTTAAACCAACTTTCCGCCGAACTACTTGTCCGGCAAGAAAATGGTTTTCACCATCGTCTTCAGCATGTCTCCTTACCCCTAAATCGAACATTTGACCAACTTGAAATGAAACTTTTACTTTTACACAACTTTCCGGTTTTGCCGGATTCCGGACGAAGTACTTGTCCGACAAGAAAATAGTTTTCACCATCGTACTCAGCACGTCTTCTTACCCCATAATCGACTATCACATTAGTTGTTTAAATATATTTTGTTTGTCCCTTAATTTGAAACCCCTCCCCCACCCTCAAAAATAGGGCTACACAGCCCATCTTCGAACTTGACCTATACTTTGACCCAAAGGATCCTCCCACCAAGTTTCATCAAAATATCTCAATCCCATCGAGAGTTATCGTGCGGACAGACGGACAGACAGACGGACAACTTTTGTGATGTCATAGGTATCCCTCCACTTAAGTTTTGCGATCCCAAATAAGGGAGAAAAACACAAGCAACAACAATGGTGCTTGAATATCAAGTTTGTTGTATGTAGATATCAACAGATCAAGTCAACTATCAAATCGACTGTCTCATTAGCTTTTAAAAAAAAATGTTCGCCCTTTAATTTGAAACCCCTCCCCCACCCCTAAAAAGCGTCCCCGAAAGTACCAGAAAGAGCGGATTATCCGAAGCAAGTATCCTTGTCTAGACTGAGATTCACTACTTATTACTAATCGACACCCCTCTCGTCCACCCCTTCATCGGCAAAGAGGTTTCTTACGAACAAATACTAAACCTGCGTGTCGCTAGGACAACAAGACCAAAGGTTTCCATGGGATCCCAAAAATCCGATATTTGATCCAGACAATTTGGTCTTGTAGATATCTGGTCTTCGCAATACTCCTTAGACATATTTACTATTAAGATTTACAAACAGAAGGTCAATGGCTAATCATCTGAGAAAACCAAGTTCAGATATGGATTTACCATGTGTGTATTTACCCGTAGGCTATCCGCCATATCTAATTTGAAAAAACTGATCAAATCTTTCTGCCTAACTTCTGCCAAATCTCCAGTTTCGACCGGATTCCGTGCGAACTACTTGTCCGGCAAAAACTGAAGCGCAAAAACGAATTCAGCGTATCACCCTACTCCTCTATCTAACATCTAACCAACTTCAGATAAACTTTCACTCTTAACAAATTTTCCGGTTTCAGCCTGATTCCGGGCTAACTATATGTCCGGGTAGAAAATGATTGTCAAAAGCAGATTCAGCATGTCTTCTTCCCCTAAATCGAACATCTAATCAACTTCAGATGAAACTTTTACTTTTTTCAAATTTTCCAGTTTCGGACGGATTCCGGGCGAACCACTTGCCCGACAAGAAAATGATTTTCCTAAACGTTCAGCATGTCTTCTTACCCCTAAATCGACTATCTCATTAGCTTTTAAAAAAAAATGTTCGCCCTTTAATTTGAAACCCCTCCCCCACCCCTAAATGTTGAGCTACAGAGCCCATGTACGAACTCGACCTCTCCCTTGACCCAAAGAGTCCTCACACCAAGTTTCATCAAAATATCTCGTTCCCTTCGAGAGTTATCGTGCTTACAGACGGACAGACAGACAGACGACAACTTTTGCGATGTCGTAGGTATCCCTCCACTTACGTTTTCGGATCCCAAAAATCAGCTGGCGAACCCGTTTAAACTCAACTCAGTCAACAATGATTGGCATTCAGCTTGGGCTGAAGGAGTACGCATGCTAACTAGCCTCGCGAGTGCCATGAGCTTTTGGGTCTTGTTCACAACGCCTCTCGCAGTGACTTTGCGAATAGTAACGATGTCCGCCAAGACCGATTAGGCCCGGGCCCCACTATACTTACGCCCGGTAAAAGTGCCGGAAATAAGACCGTTTTACGCTCGAAATTGGGAAGAAAAGATGCTGAAAAAGTAAGATAGTCGAGATGGAAAAATCCATTTTCGCCATTTTGAAAGGTATCTTTGACCAATCAAAGACCACAGTCACTGACTTTTGTTAAGTTTGTTTTCTTGTGAGCGATGGTGGAGGTAATAAGCGTTTCCATCCTACTTACCGTAGTTACCACGCACGGCGTCACGAATTCTGGCTTTTTGCCGTCAAGGCTGGAACGATTTTTCTGTTTTCCAGCAGAATATCATGCCACGGGCGAACGACCAATCACGTTACAGAGATGCGTAGTTACCACGCTTACTACGCTCCCGAGCATGGTAGGCAAGTAGTTACTATTAGTTATTATTTCGAGAAGGCTGGAATGGTCAGCGATAGTAACTTTTTACGAGGTTGGAACGAAAACAGTAACTAATAGTCACTATTGTTAGAAGGGTGGAACACGCTCAGTATTTCTTGAATTTCTTTGTTCCCTATTTGACGGTGCAAACGGATAAGTCAGCTACATTTTATTAGAGCTATATTTCTTGGCAAGGGTCCTCTTCAGGCTCAAGCTGGAAAATGAACTTGTGGAAAAACAATTATAGATTCCTCCTCAAATACTGTAAGACGACCCTTGCCGAGAAGGGCCGAAATATAGCTCTAATAAAATGTAGCCGACTTATCCCTTTGCACCGTCAAATATGATTCGCAGTCAGCTTGGCCTGAAGGAATATCTATCCTTTGTTCCAAGTGGGACTAAGATGAACGTAAAGAGTGGGTAATAACCAAATACGAACCAAATCACGTACATATGTGGCTAAATGTGACCCTGGCATTAGACCTTGCGGGTTGCATTCCACCAAGGACGTAATTTACACTTCCATAAAATAGTGAACAACATAAAATCAAAGACGCTGTTATAAGCCTGGCTGCAAAATACGTTCTGAATTGTCCCAGAAAGAGCAGCTTGAACAGGTTCGTTTATTGACGGCAGGCAATGCGTCGCTTTTGCCGATCCAGGATATTTGAAGTTACATAAGGCTACCAGAAGTTTGAGACATCTTTCACACAACTAAAAATCGTAACTCGGGTACAGCGAAGCAATAGACTAACGCATTTGCAGTGCGTTTCCAGGCCTGGTTTTGCTATAGTAAAGGAATCTTAACTAGATGTTCGTATTTCACCCCAATGTATCTTCAAATGGTTAAAAGAGGATTATAAGGTACACAATATATTACTACGAAGCTAATGCAGGGAATTAGGAATTTTCTTGCTGTTTCAAGAGTGCCGTAAAATGGTATCAACATCACTGAGTTGGAGAGGCCGTAGCCCCAAAAACAAGAACATTAAGGGGAGAAAAGAAAAGGCACTTGTTATATAAAAAAGTCTTCACTAAAACAGATACCTTGGCAGTCTTGTAGTGTCTTCCTCTTTTCTCCATCCAACTCATCACTGATACAGTCGAAAATCTGCGGTACAAACCGACCAGAAATGTGGATGGGGGCCTGCTTCAGTGACAAGAAGAGAAGGACAACGGCGAGGTGGAGAACCAGCGCGGGGTCTTCAGCAGCTTCCAACTGTTGGATCAGCTCAGCACGGAATGTTGGGATTATAGACCTGGAAGGTTGTCAGCAACATTTAGTTTCAAATAAAGCTGAATTTATATTCCATTCAGCCCAGGCTGACTGCGGATTATATTTGTCATTGCAAAACGGATACATCAGCTGCATTTTATCTTGGCAAGCTGGAAAATGAAATTGTGGAAAAACAACGGACGATTTGAGCATGAGTATCTGATTTTGTATCATTTTGCCGCTCAATTCGAGTAGAGACCATTGCCGAGCCCTTGGTATTTTCCTTTAATAAGTAGATAAAACAACTTAAAAACATAACATAGCTCTTCTGAACCCGCCAATAGGAGACGCGTTTGCAAAACCAGTTTTCCCGCCCAATCGCTGACAAGACATGCCTGCAGCAGTAGAACAAAGGGTCTCGAAGGAGTCGATTTTTTATCAAACTTCGCGAAATTTTTTGTCGAAATTTGAGGTTGCCTTCACATTCGAAGCTCTCTTTTTAATTACCGTTTTTAAAAGACGTCGTTCTCTTGTCACCGTTGCTGCTCAACATTAACTCATGGAAATAATGTAATTGCCATTTTGGCCTAAACCCGGACTTTTTTTTTAGCACTAATCTGTTTCGTCTAATGGATAAGTTTCAAAATATGTATCTTCGTCGACCGCCATTCTTTTTAATTTTCCTTCGTTTCCTTAAAATTCAGGACTTCAAACTTGAAGAGCTAGCAAGCTCGAAGTTGGCCTGCAACGTTGATGAAACGGAAAAAAAAGCTAAAGGCGAACTCTGATGGCGTTTGAAAACGGAAATTAAGCAACCGGCCAAGCTAACGGCCAACAAAAGATCGATCAAAAACGCAACTATTTTCAGTGCAGAAACGAATCAGTTTACAAAACCAGGTTTCCTGGCCAAATCACTGCCAAGATCCTGCAACAGGAGACAAAGAGTTTTGTAAAAAGTCAAACGTAGAATAGAAGGGGCAAACCAGACTATTGCCTCTCAGTTGGATGCGGTAGATCAGATCGAATTGCCTTTTCTTCGTCTCTACATTAGACTTTATAGCAAGGAGGAAAAGAGTTTATCCGGAGCTCGTCTTTGGTTTGCCCTTACCCTTCAATCATCCATCTCTGCGGCCAGGAACAATCAATACCGGGTTAGTTGACGTGTTTAATTGCTATTGTTTTTGTCCATGTGCTCTTCCTTTTTCAATTTGCTTTATCATACTCCACTAGTTCTCATGTAGTGCAGTAGGTCGATACAATTAATTCATTCATTCATACTAATACTCGTTCGACGATGGTGTTGTACTTCGAACCAAGAAGGGTGAGGTCCTCGAGTTCGAATTTTCGCCGAAGCTCTCTCGACGTCAAAGTTGTTATTTTGCTCTGCCGAACAGTAATCCCGTCGGACAACAGTATGCCCCCTGATTTCAAGCCAGAACGAGAAAGACCCGCAAGAGCGGCTGTACCTCACATACAGCCTCTCCAAGTGTCTCGAAGCCGTTATCTGAAAAGCTTTGTTCCCTCATTTTTTAAGTTTTTTGATGCCAGTGCTAGTAAGCAACAACAGCTACAGCTACAGTTATCAGTCGACCGTAGCTCCTATTTAAGTTTTCGTATCGTTAACGGTCAGTCATTGTGTACCTGAAGTTAAAGCACAACTCTTACTAGAAATGATATTTCCCCTATGAAATGAATGAGAGAAAACGTTTCTGAACATACCATTACTTTCCACCTAAAACTGGCGATTCTCTTGTTAGCGCTTGTCGACTATATCCAGCCTTCCTGCTCTCCGACGCGGCGTCTGGGCGCAAAACATTTGGAAACTGAACGTGCCTTGGTTAAAAAGTGGGAAAACTAAGCAAATAAAAGAAGTAATGAACAGAAGATTATCACATCCTTATATGTGAAAGAGTTGGCAGCGGATGTTGAAGATTCCGGCAGACTTTTCGTTGGGTGACGGGAAAACTCGCAAGCCCGAAAAAGCGCTAAAAATTCGTAGTTACGAAACGAGACAAAGGAGAAAGGTGAGGATTTTAAAAGCTTATAATTCAATATGGGAGCTAAGTATATTATGAAAGGCAGAATAAGCAAGAGGGGTCCTTTAACTCTATTTATTTAATGTGTTAGATGATTACTGTTATTTTAAATTAGTTCATAAGTGCTGACTGTATATTGTACCTATATGTTTATTGACGACTGAACGAATATTCGGCTTTTCCTCTTCCCATTTTAGAAATAAACTGAATTGAATCTGAATTTAACGATTCTGGAAGACTAGCCGCAGCCCCCAACCAATCATCGCACTCCCGGCCGAGAACACGAGATCGGCAACTTGCGCTACCTTGGTTGGTTTACTTGAGAAAGTTTGCTTTTAGCTCTTACTGTCGACTGATAACTGACATCGGAGTACTCACTTTTCTTTTTTCTTGTCTGCCTTTCGCACTGTTAGTCCAATGTTATTCAACACTGGTTCAATGTCTTTGACGAACTCTGATGCTGTCTTTGCTCCGACAGATGCATGGAACGGTGTTAGAACAGACTTGATGTCGTCTGGTAGCTCGGCGATCAGTTTAGCTCTTTGCTAGAAAAACAGAACTCTCTTCAAGGACAGATGGTTCACATTTCTGTGGTAACAAAACTAAAACTGACGAATATTGTCAGGTTGGGTTACAAAATGGCTTATTTCCGCTTCATCGTGGTTCTCAGAACATTTAAAACCAAGCCCTCAAGAAATGAACATTTCTTCTTGTTTTATAAAGTAAGACAGACTCCTTGCTTGCCGCTCACACGACCTTCTTTACTTAGCTCAGAACCTTCCAACCCAAGCCCAGCAATTTCTTAAAGGACCCCTCGCACTATTTACTCTTCAACTTACAGTATTTTAAAATATTTTAATATTTTAAAACTATGCTGTGCTTTCAACAAATAACCCACGGTTTTGGCTGTTTTAAGCGTTTTCCGAGACCCGTTAACTTGTAGCCAAAACAGGGAAACAATTTACATAACCGTTTTTTCCGATGGAAAAACTTCTCGTAGACAGCCGTCGACAGCGTGATACACATCGAAGGTAGCAGAACACGGGAAGTGAGAAAATAAGCGTGGTTTTATTAGAGGGGCTAGAATGTACGGTACGGAATTGGGGTCTCCGATTTAGAAATAAATGGAGTGGTTATGGAAGTAGGTTGCATCAGTATTATAGGTAAGACAGGTCCTTTAACGGGTCTCGGAAGCGACCAAAACCGTAAGCCGATTGGGTGACGAATGCCTCAGGAGATGTTGAGCCCAAGCTGATTGGAATCCCATTTGGTGGTGGTAAGCGGCTATTGTACCTTGTAAATTTATATCATACGTTTAATGGTTCAGCAGAAATCTTTGTTCGGCGAAACGTCGGCCCTTAAATACCCCTTGAGCCCAAGCTGACTTGGAAAAACGGATACGATGCTTTGATAGCGATATTTCGGCCCTTCTTGGCAAGAGTTCTCGTCAGGCGAAGAAGGGCTGAAATATCGCTACCAAAGCATCGTAGCTGACGTACCCGTTTTATGCATTATTTGAATATTTTGACCCTTCTTGGCAAGGATCCCCTATAGGCTGTAGAGAAACCTCCCATAAAAAAAAAATTGAAACATAATTATAAACTTGATCACAACTTCGAATTTGTAACTACAAGTTCAAGTTCGTTTAGTTTTACAATATTAATAACAAAAACTACACCAGTGAGCAGAGAGGTGAACTCGGTTCACTCAGATGCAAGTGAGAGACTTGAAGAGGAAATTGCCAATAAAGGCCGAAATGGCACTGAAGAAAAATATCTATTGATTAATCCGTCTGGCACCTGTAAACATAAACAGTAGACCATCTTTTGCGAAGGCGCAAATCCATCAGTACAACAAATGGCCAGACGGAGCGAAAATCGGACACAGGGCCCTTAAAGCACAACTCGCACGATTTATTGTTTATGTTCCAATACTCATCTGAATATTGTACAACTAAGTTCTAATTTTCACAAATTATCCACGGCTCAGGCTGTTTTGATCTTTTTTCCAGACCCATTGACTTCTAGCAAAAACTTGGCAAAATTCAGAAAACCGATTTTACGCAACAATAGCATGATACTCGAACACTCGTCGGGAGTATAATGCGCATAGAAACTAGTGAATCCCGGCAAGTGCAAAGATTAGTGAGGTGTCATTAGCGGGTTCGTTCAGAATATAAAACATTAAATTCTGTTCTCTAGGTTTAAGAATTGATGAAAATAGTTATGGAACTATGTTGCATTGACATTATATGCACACAGAGTGCGACATTTGCAGTCGGATGCGAATTTCCTCCTTCGCTCCGAAATCTACGAGCATCGCATGCAGGTTTCTCCACAGTGACGCGAATTCGCAAACGTGTTTTCGTATGCGAAATCTTATTGAACTGTGTGGGCACGCAGGTTTAGGCAATGGTTTATAATGCTTTTAATGCGAAATGGAATCTGGACCCGGTTACTTAGGGAGAACGTGGATTAACAGGGTAGGGTTCGGAGTTCCGTCTAATTTTATTTATACTCGGAGCAGTGCTTCGCCGTTACGAAGTTTTCAAAAACACAATATCGGAGCCAAAAAATAACGCGAGAGCATGAGATCCTTGAATCTTATAAACATGAGATTTCGCATACGAATTTTCTTGTACTTGTAACTAATTCGAACAGAACTCAATAACGTTTTCACCTTTCTTAAAAGAAATGAGCATGATAAAAAAAGAAGAAAAGAAGCGATAAAGCTGTGGTGAAATTTTCTGAAAATTTGGACGTTAGTTTGCGGTGATACAAATAGACAAAAATCACAAAAATTTGGGGATAAATGACCATCCATGACAACCCTGCTCTCAATGTTAGTTCAAATGCAGCAACTGTTGCCACCAAATGCACTTGTCAGTTTGAGCCTGTTACCGCGCTGACCCGTTGTGTCAGCTATTATAGGGTCTCTGAATGTTAAATCGGGAATTCAGTTTATTGAATGAAGGTTGAAAAGACACGAAAAAAAAATCCAAATAGGTCTGAAGAGACATGGAAAAACATGATAAGTGGAAGCCCTGCTCGGGGGTTGGGCAGGAGACTAGAGAGAGAGGGTAGCCTACCGAGCAGTGCCAAGGGGGGTGGCGGTTAGGGGGTTCGGCCCCCCTCCCCTCAAAACATAGAAAATAGTCTTTTCTTGTTAGGCTTTTACCTCTGATCTTTTTTGGTCCGACCCGCGGGCAACCGGATTTTTGGATACTGACCTGCTACCGATGATACACTCTTGCTTAATCTTACCTCATTCGTAAGATCCCTGTTTACATCTACATCTACAAGACTATCAACAGCACAGTAGAACACGGCACCATTCAGAATCTCGTAACCCAGACTCTTCACCAGAAACTTGTCCAGTTGCGTCTGGAGGTCCACGTTTGGCAAAATTTTCAAACTCTTCTCGTACTGTTTGAAGTTTTCAAGTTTTCTCAAAATTTTATCGGACGTGTCCGTGATGGTCTGCTTTCGATTTCCAGACGACTTCGAGATGAGAGCTTCGTAAACACTGCGTGCGGTTTCCTCAAGCTGGGCGTTCAGGGGCCTGCAACACGAAGTCTAAAGCACAAGAGACATGATTATAAATCATTTATACTAAGTATAATGAACTGAAAGACAAAAGTGCTCCTTAGCCGGGATTTGAACCCAGGATTTTCGGCTTTCTAGGCCACTGCTCTACCACTGAGCTACAGAGGGGCTTGTAAACATAGTTCACAAACCACTACAGTAGTCAGATAGAGGCGGGCTATAGGAACAGTGACCCCACTGAAGGCAAATTCCTCTAAACAGTTCACATCCTCATCTCACAGGATCAGATACAATAAATCATGTTCTTCACACCAGCGCCCAATCAACGAGAGCTAGAGCGACGCATAGATCAAGCGACAGCCTAGCTTTACCTACAGAAAATTATACCGGACTTGACCTCCGGTCTTTATCTGAGGTTGAAACAAGAGTATGTTATCAATGTCAACTCTTTCCTAAGTTTAAAATCTAGAGTCTAAAATCCAAGCTGGGACTACCCGTACGAGTTGACGAATCATGCGAAAATTCACCAAATTCCCATCAGCGATCCCTTGGTTTTGATGTTACAGGACTTAAGCGCGGAAATGAATCCTCGATGTAAATATAATGCTCGGCCCGGGCTATGTTTCATAGAGGTCAAGGTGGTCAAGGCTGGTCAAGCTTGAACTGCCTGAAAGACGGTATCAGCTGACGATAGCGTTTGGGAGAGACTGTCTGTTGTCATATGCGCATCGTGCCATATTGGCCAGTTTCGAGACCCTAGCAAGTAGCAGGTCCAATACGAGACAAAGACAGAGGGATGCTGGTTTCCAGAGACTATAGTAAGACCACCCACAAACTCGACTGACCAATATCTGAAATCTTTTGTACCCTATATGTCACTGATTCTAGTTAAATCATATTCAAAAATTGTATGTATAGTGATACGAAAGGCCTATGTATCTAACTGTGTCATGAATTATCTGCGTGAATGACGATCCAATGCTAGCATATAGAAATAAATAAAGTATATTTCTTATTTTAAAAGCGATGGAGGGTAACTTACCTAAGAAGGTATGCAGCGACTTCTTCCACGATCTCATCTTCTAAGTCCTGGAAAGTCTCTTCTTTTTTCAACTCTTCGGCAAGCTCGGAAACAGGTAGGAAGTGGAATCCGGTAGATGCTTGCGTTTCCCCACCTGCGTGTTCGTTGTCCGAGTCGCTATCTCCGTCTTTGCCCTTGAGGTATTTCTTCTTGGTTGCTTTCGTTTTGGTCTCCCGTCCCTATACGAATGTCAAAAGTAAAAGGTAACAACGTTTTCCTATAATAAATGGATATTAACCCCTCCCACTCCCCTGACAAAGTTTATAAGGTTTGAAGCCAAGCTGACCACATGGATTTTTGGATTGGGCCGTTTTCTGGGTGAAAGCTTTTGCGCTTTCCCAGACGGATGGTAAATTGTAAATATAAACAGTTCACAGATTTGTACATATACACTTTGAACACGCACATTTTATCTTTCTTTATTTTACTTTTATCTGCATGTCGTTCATTCCGCATCGTTCTTCTGGTTTTTAGTTACATGTCATCTTATCGTTTGTTGGTTCCGCATCGTTTTCCCGTTGTTATTGTGGTGGATTTTATGACTTAGTTTTGTTTCTTTCGCTGAGGACGGTTTGCCGGAAGTGCAACCGAAATATCCGATATTGTATTTATCCCTCGCACATCATCTTGGAGGGGTAACTAGCTGATCAAGAAAAAACCCGAAAATCTCGTTTTTCTATTTTACCTGACAAAGTTCAACTGCTGTCAAAAGGAAAGTGACCGCCACTTCGTTTTCTTAACAATTTGAGGTTAAATTTCTCAGGACAATCTGGAATGCTATATACACTGTAAGAAAAAAAGCATTTGCCAGGAAGAGCGGAAAAACGGCCGAAAAAGCATGCGCTGACCTTTTTGTTTCTCGTCAAGATATCGGAAAAGTTAGCAGATGCTTTTTCGGCTCTTCTCGGCAATGCTTGACATGAATAAAATTCAACGCATTCGGCAGTACTGCCACCGGCTAGTCCTCTGCTTGGATAGAAACGTTATATTGCCGATGCCTGCCATTTCCGAAGCCTTACTCCAGTCACGTGACGCAGCTAGCTTGACTGAATATATTCCGCTGATAAATCAGGTCATCACAAAGTTCAAGGTGAGAGTCTGCTTCTTGCATGTCATTTGTAGTATAGGTATTTTTTGTTGAGCGGTACGAAACCAAGGCGAAGTCTTTTTTTAATCACAACAGGTTAGATCCCAAGTGTTGTCTCTTGAAACCGCGCATCCTTGCCTTATCTGTTATGAAACTTCTGGCAGTGATGTAACCTTCTTATTCGTCTTGTAGCTTACTCGTCGATTTCGGCGGAGTGACATAATGTAAAAAATGATGGCGACAGCTTTTTGCTTTTCTTTTTTTAAGAAAAAATACGGCGGATATGTCGTATTTTGTTTCCTATTCGTTATCTAACGTATCGCCACTCTCATCTCCTACTATCTCTCTTGTAAATTCTGACTTGTTCTTTCTGAGTAAATTGTATAATGTGTTAGTATTCGATTAAGTTTCTATGAAAGCAAAACCGTATTTAAATTGTGTTATGCAAATAATACTGTGTACTTCAGCACTTTCATATCAGTGGATTTCTGCCGATACTTCCTGTACTATTTTTCTTTACCAAGAAACTTTGGAAAAATAGAAGTGAACTGAAGTGAATTGTAATTTACACGTCAATTTCGGCGGAGAGAAACGGACCGATAAAGAATAGATACGCCTGCTACTTCTCGCCGCTTTCTTTTAAAGCTTAAGTGAAAGCCAGCTTATTTCCTAATATCCGTTGTTAATATACTGAATTTTGACTCCTTTCATGGATTTGGAATATTCCACAACAGTATCTGAGCCTCGTTATTGTTGAACGCTGCACGTCCACGTTTCTGCTAAATGGCGTTTTTGCACTGCAGTGCTTCCGAGGAAGACGGCAGCGCTTCTCGAGAGTCGTGGACTTGCTCATCGACCAAGTCCGTGCTTCGTACCCTGCAAGGTGCTGCTGCAACCAAAAAGAAATTTTGCAGGCAATGAATCCAAAAACGCATCTCGTGCAGAAGCAAAGAAGTGCTACAGCAGCGATGCGGCAGCACTATTGCAACAAAAACGAGGCTCTGGTAGAGACGTTGAGAATCTGGAAGGCCTCCCGACAAGACCCATCGAAAACTGAACCGCCAAAGTTAAACACGAGGAAACGTGATTTGTCTGGACTCTCTTCTGATCGGTGTCGGGATTCAAGGCTAAGGAATTAAATATCAGACCTTCTAGATATAGACGATATTACAAGTTGGTAATGCCAGTCAGACAATCTGTCCTTTTCGGATTTTTTTTTTTTTATATACGCATTTACTAGGAATCGTTTGGCTTTTGCCTTTGGCGAGCTGCCAAATATTCAAGGACAGAGGTACAAGCACATAGAGGTCAAATCCGAAAGGGCAAACTCACAATGCGCAAATCAACTATTCGTGAAACAACGAAGTACTGCATTTTTCTGGGGCCTTCAAGCCTTGAATAAGTGATGGCCATCATTTATTCATCACCGCTGATAAGCTAGATCGTCGTATCTCGTCCTTATCGGTTACAAGGTAAGGATACGAAATATTTGTAATTTTTTGTCGGGTGTCAATCACACCGTTGAATCGTTGCAAGGTGCAAGGAAGAACAGAAACGAAAATATACCTGGGTGCCGCCACCAGCCTTTCCTTCTGCTGCCCTCTTCCGTCTATCGTCCTTCTTCGACTTGGAGCCAGTCAATTCTGCTGCGTCTCCTTTGCCAGATCTTCCTGCAGAAGCGCTCGCACCCGCTTGAATCTGAACGTACTGCCCTGAAGAGACCAGCTATAAAAATAGAAAAGAACTGTGACGAGTATCTTCGTTCGGATTAGCCATCGTGGCATACAAATTCTAACGCACCCAGTTCAGCTGTTCCCCCCATTTCTACACGGACCAGCATTTTACCAAGGATCCCTCTAGTAGTCCTGAGCCACAAGTCCTCTAAATCCCTGATTATTGTTTATGGTCTACACTTAACGCTGGTTAACTCATGCCAAATGCTGGGTACCCTAACAGTGACGTGCTTCACTATAGCCCAAAGGAACTTTGATTGGTTGATTTCTGAACTTCAGTCAAATCATCAATATTTTATTGCGTTGGGGTATCCAGCATTTGGCATAGGGTAACCAGCGTTAGGCACACGCTACCCCCAAAATCAGGGACACTCATATTTGGCTGTGAAGCATGGCCGCTCAGAGCCGCGAAAGCACGAGACCTCGACGTCTTCAGTCACCGATGTTTGCGATCTATGTTCAGAATAAAGCCTGAGGCTCGCGGGGGCCACAAAGAAGTGCGAAAACTCGCAGGTGATTGACCGCTTCTGTCGGAAACGATCAAAACCAGGCGACTAAGGCGACTCCGCGTATTCTGTACAAACCATGCATCACGTCAACCCCCCTCCCCGGTTGGAAGAAGCGAACAGGAATGAAATCACAGCACCAGCTTGAACTTCGACCAATTTTCAGAGCAGGACTTCACAAAATTAGATTTTTATTAAGGAAGAATCTTTAATCGTTTTCTCACAAGTTCATTTTCCAGCTTGAGCGGCTTGATCCTGAAGAGGACCCTTGCCAAGAAGGGCCGAAATATAGCTCTAATAGAATCTAGCTGACTTATCCGTTTTGCACATTCAGATATGCTAGAAATTCATTTCTAAGCAAAACCCTTGAGCAAGGGTTTTGCAAAAACCTCATGGGCTCATGGGGATCACGAAAATGTATATTTTGCTTAAAGTTTTTTTTTACATTGCGGTTAAGACAAGTACTTTGAGAGATGGTCTGATCTGGGAAGTGGCAATTTCTAAGCTAATCTTGTCAAATCTCTAATTTTCAAGTACCTTACCGGAATTCTTGACCTCTCCTCCTCCAACTCCTCCCAGAGTGCCCAAATCCGGTCCGATTCTGTCACTGATGTATGTAAGGCTTATGCTTGCTCTTACTACCACGTGTCATCCCAATCGCTACACTCTAAGTATGTCATAAAATGTCCGCCCCCCTCCCCAACTCCCCCCACATTGATCGGATCCTGTCCGCACTTGAACCGGAACATCTGAGACATGAGTTATTCCCAAAATCAAGTTTCATTAATATCCGACTACCCGTTCAAAGTTGGACATACCTCAAGATTCGAGATTCCCTCTCCCTCCAATCCCCCCCCCCCCCACGATGGTTAAATCGGAGAAACGACTGTTTTTATGTGAAAATGGTCGAGTCCCTGAAAAGCCTGCCAAGTTTCATCGTCCTAGCACATGTGGAAGCATCTTAGCTCGGGGTGACTGGAATTTTGGAACCCTCCCTCCAACTCCCCCCAAAGTCGCCGGATCCGTTCCGGATAGATGTGGCATCTGAGACACGAGGTCTTTCCAAATATCGAGTTTCATTAAGATCCGATCATCCGTTCAAAAGTTATCCATACGTCAATATTCCGGATTTCGCCTCCCTCCACTCCCCCCAGGGTGGTCGGATCCGGGAAGTGACTATTTCCAAGTTAGTTTGGCTGGGTCCCTAATACGCCTGCCAAATTTCATAGTCCTAGTACATCTGGAAGTACCCTAACTCGCGATCACCGGACTGGCCAACCGACCGACAGACAGACCGACGGAAAAGTTATCGGTATATGGGACTTGGCTGGAAGGCAAGTGCCAGAAAAACTGCTTTCCTATCAATATTAACTTTAACCTACCAGAGATAAATTGGAAAGAATACAGAGCGGGCTCTTCTTATTATTCATAATGGACCGAAGCTTCCATATTCCTACCTTTTAAACACTTAACCTAAAAACACTGCAGGAGCACACAAAAGAGCTAAGCACTGACTACGGGTCAACCATGATACCGCATCCTCTCCACACCCAAATCCTCCCTGCCCCCCCCCCCCCATACCAAAATTTTAGAAATCAACCAGAACGAGTGGTAAGTTCTAGGGTACCCAAGCTCTGTCATGTACCTACAAACACGCTAGATATGCAAAAAGTTTTATTACGTTCGTGAAATTTTTTACGAAGCGTGACAGATTTTTAGGTGTACAGACATTTGACATATATATTGTAATTTATTCTGTTTTTTTTATGGCCCTTGCCTTCCGGCCAAGTGCCATAAACCGATCACTTTTCCGTCGGTCTGTCGGTCAGTCAGTCCGGTGTTTGCGAGTTAGGGTAGGGTACCAAACTAACTTGGAAATAGTCACCTGCTCGATCCGACCATCGTGGGGGGAGGGAGGGGAGCCGGAATCCGGAACTTAGTGACATGCATAACCTTCGAACCGGTGATCGGATCTTAATGAAACTTGATATTTGGAAAGACGTCATGTCTCAGATGTCCCATTTCAAGTCTGGACCGAATCCGATTAATGTGGGGGGGGGGGGGGAGTCGGAGGGGTGAACCGGAGGGGGGAACCGGAAATCATGTGACACGCTTAGAGTGGAGCGATCGGGATGAAACTTGGTGGGACGAAGAAGCACAAGCCCCGGGTACGTCATTGACAGAACCGGACCGGATTCGTGCACGGTGGAGGGAGTTGGAAGGGGGTTCCGGAATTCTGGTGATACGGAGTTAAGTTACTTCCAGGTGAGCTAGGACAATGAAACTCGGCAGGCAAGCCAGGGATCCGACCAGATTAACATGGAAATAGTCACCTTCCCGATCCGACCACCGTGGGGGGAGTGGAGGGAGGGGGAGTCCGGAATCTTGAGGAATGTATAACACTGGAACGGGTGATCGGATCTTAACGAAACTAGATTTTTGGAAAGACCTCGGGTCTCGTATGACCCATTTAAAGTCTGGACCGGATCCGAAGAATGTTTGGGGGGGGGGGGGGGTCAGAGGAGGGAACCGGAAATCTTGTGACACGCTTAGAGTGGAGCGATTGGGATGAAACTTGGAAACTTGGTGCGAAGGACAAACACAAGAACTAGATACGTCAGTGACAGAACCAGACCGGATTTGAACACTGTTGGGGGAGTTAGAGGGGGGGGGGGGAGTCCGGAATTCCGGCTATCGCGAGTTTAGGTATTTCCAGATGTGCTAGGACGATGAAATTTGGCCTGAACATTAGAGAATTGACATGATTGGCTTAGAAATAGTCAGTGCTCCGACCCAACCATCGTGGGGGAGTGGAGGGAGCCGGAATCCGGAATCTTGGCGTGTATGTATCACTTTTGAACGAGTGGTGGGATCTTAACGAAACCTGATATTTGGAAAGACCTCGTGTCTCGGATGTCCCATTTTAAGTCCGGACCGGATCCGATGAATGTGGGGGGGGGGGAATCTTCTGACACGCTTAGAGTGGAGCGATTGGGATGAATCTTGGTGGGAAGAACAAGGACAAGAACTGGATACATCAGTGACAAAACCGGACCGGTTCGGGCACTGTTAGGGGAGTTGTTGGGGGGGGGGGGGGGCGGGAGGGCGGAATTTTGGTGATCGCGAATTCAGGTACTTCCAGATGTGCTAGAGCGATGAAACCTGGCTTGAACATTAGAAACTTGACAAAGTTGGCTTAGAAACTGCCACTTCTCAGATCCGACCACCTCTTAAAGTACTAATCCTAACCTTAAAGTACTAATCCTAACCATAAAGTACAAAAAATGCTTTTAAGCAAAGTATACATTTTAACTCAAGGGTGTTGCTCAAAAACTAATTTTTAGCACCCTTAATGTGCGATTCTTAACCGAAAAGTCAAAAGAATACTTTAACAAAACGACAAACATTCATGAACCCCAAGGGCCCATGATCATTTTTGCCTCAAGGGTTCTTCTTACAACTGAATTTCTTAATATACAAACAATAATTTTGAGCAAAATATACATTTTCATGATTCCAACGAATCATCATTTGTGCTTCAAGACTGTTCATTAGAGATGAATCTTTGCCCTTTAAGTGCGCATCATCACGGCCAAATGCACAAATAAAATAGTTTTTACGAACAAAACATTCTCGTGATTTCCAAGGACCCATGACCATTCTTATCTCAAGCGTTTTGCTTACAAATGATTACAACAAACCCACGAACTTACGAATTCCTACTTTAATCCTTTGACCCAGCCTTGCAAGTGCCATATGAGCTTCCAGCTCTTGTTTTGACAATAATCGCAAAATTTGGTTTATAACCGCGAAAGTCGATTTTTACAATAAACTTTCTATCTATCTTCTCTCATTTGGATATATTTTTTTCATTGCAAATAACCTATACTCGTATTTTTTTTGTTAAGCCTACACCGACAAAATATGACTTTTACTTAAAATTCAAGCAGTCAAATTTTTTTTTTCGATCAGGAACAGCCTGCAAATCCTGGATTCCAACTCGAAAGGCCAGCCAATCTTAAATCATGCTCACCAATTCGGCTTTCTTTTGTACAGCTCCTTCGAACCTGTTCTTCAATCCCTCTATGAACTTATCATTCGTGACGCAGGTTTCGCCGAAAATTACTTCGCTTTGCACGCCGCCCTTCGCAATTTTTTTCAGTAAAACTTTCAGTAACTGAGCGGCATCTTCGGTGACAAGAGCTGATGGCAAAAGAGTCTAGAAAGAAAATAGCAATTACAAAAAATAGAGAGATAGCTTTACTCAACTATACTGGATACAAGCCTATATGTGCGAAATTCGGGTAGGGAATGTTCGAACATACTTTATTTAGACCAGTATCAGTATCAGTGCCTCTGACCCAGAGCAAAATAACACTGGGAAGTAGCGCCAAGACCTGAAAAGTGACACATACTCGAACAGAAGCGACACTGGCACTACTAGCGATAGATAACGTCCCTATTCAAAGTCAATCAGTCGTGTACCACCGCTGACTCCGATAACGCCATATCCCGAAAACAGCAATACAAAAAAAACGATCCAACCTCTCCTGTTTCCTCGATGAGTGGAGACAGCATCTTAGTAGTACTAGGATTTCCTAAACACGCGAGTTTGGCTCGCTTTGAATGTAACGAGCGTAGTGGGAGGAGCTACGAGTAAGGCAGGTTTCCAACGCATGGAAAGAAATAGGCTACTCTTTAGTGTTATTTTACTCCACTCCGGCCCAAAGTAACGTGTATACGAAGTACAAAATTCGACACCGGACCGACAGACATTCGCAGTAGATCCGAAATAGGATTTGCAAACGGTCAAAATTGATAAAAGCTCATCGAGGCCAAACAAGAGCACCCGAAATTTGCATCGCTACTTAATTCTTTCAGCCCTATACCCTAACTATCTTGGGTTTCCACCCAGATTAGTGAGAAATTAGGATCAAACACATTCTATTCATATTGGATAGAGACAATCGATTTCCCGGCCAATAGTCAGATTGGAACGCGAATCCAGATGCTCTGCAACTGAGCGTGGAGAAAATTAGAAACCGGTCTAGACTCTTGCGGCTTGGTTCCAACCTCAACTGGATTTCATTGAACCCGAATATCCGCAGGTGGATCTGGAAACTCGGTTCCCGACATACTCGCAATTTTCGTTCCAGCCTCGTGAAAAGTTACTACGCTGACTGGTCCAACCTCGAAATAGTGCGTAATAGTTACTATTTGCTTATCGCGCTCGGGAGTGTAGTTAGCGTGGTGACTACGATCTCAGTGACGGGATTGGTCCGATCAGCCCGCGACACGATATTTTGCTGAAAATAGGACAATTCGTTCCAGCCTTGACGCCAAGAAGCCGGGATCCGTGAGGTCATGCGTAACTCACAAGTTTAACTGAAAAGGCAATTTATTTTCACATCTGATGTTTCAACACACTGAAACCTTTTGACCCATCTAACGGATTTGTATTTTTCACTCGGGGCTCCACTAATAACGTTCAGAGTGTGCGCTGCTTGCTTGACAGCCCAAAAGTCATCCAGACGCGGAGAATTTGCATTTCACAAACGCCTGCATTTCCAGAGTTAGAGATGCTAAGCTCGGAAAAGTTACGCCTGTAGAAAGTGGGAACATGATGTCTTGCAAGAAATCGGACATTTTTATTTATTTTTTTGGAAATGGCTTACCTCTGTAGTTGGTAAATTTCAAGAGTAGAGGGACAAGCACATAAAGTACCACAAATCCGAAAGAGTATAAGTTCATTCGATGAAATCGGTTATCTGAGGATAACAGACGAACAAAGTAACGCATTTTTGTCGGGTTTTCAGGCCTATCGAAAGAAATAAGTGATGTGTAGCTAGACTTTCAGATCTCTGCCCTATTCGGTTAAACTTTAAGGAAGAAGAAGGAAGTGCCTTTCTTCGTTCCGAAAATTTCCGACACGAATAATCGGACGCGGTGACAATTTCACGGATTTTCGATCGATTATTCGATTCAAGATAATTCCGTAAACCACACTGGCCTGGCATATCATAAATAAAAGGCGAATATTCCGGGAGGACAACCGCCTCCCTTCTTCAGCGCAGACAGAAAATTTCGAGGAAAAATACCAAAAGGAGGATGAATTATTTCAGTATATTCGTTGGCCTGTACAACCCCCATTTTCGTTGGTTTCTTCGTTGATTTTTTGTATTATTCGATTCAGTTATCTGCGACCCAAATTCCGAATCCGACTTCAAAAATCGAACTGTGTATGAACGATGCTTAAGGGACCCGACGAAACGTACCAACTGGGATGCCATTCAGATCTCCCCAGCTCCCCCTAGCCGGACTATGTTTACGTGAAGTGACTGAGGAGAGACGGAAATCTTGGTGTACGTGCAAAATACTAACCATAATGTCTACAAACTGGTTGCTATTTAGTGCCTCCTCCACGCAGGCCTCTACTTGATCAATTACACCTCTCCCCACGACGCAATTAGGTAGGAAAATGACGTCAAGATCGTCGGCAAAACGTTTACGAACGTAACTCTCAGGTTCACCAACCCCAATACGTCGCAATGCGGAGAACTCTGAAAAGAAAGGGATACGTTAACATTTACAAACTGAGCCAAGCCGTATTCAAAAGGCGTATTAGTAAGCCTCATCAAAGTGTTTCGATAACTGACAGCTCCGCTGAGGACTTTAATTAGACCACCTGTTTCTGAAAAAAAAAAAAAAAAATCGAAAAGAGGGTGTAAAAGGCACAAGCCTACCCCTATACCCATAATCGATGGACTTTCAGGTAATTAATGCATCCTGAGAATAAAAATAAAGAGTAGGCCCACTTCATCAACAACGGCGAAAATCTCAATAATTTTTGTACAGGCTTTTTTTTTTTACCTAATGCATTACCCCTAAATATAATTACACGGATTTTCCAAAGTTGAGGGAGAAGATCTCGAGCATTTTCTCTTCAGGTGCCAGGAGTTGTCTGACCCTAGGAGTACTTGCACCAATAATACTAGACAATTATGGGTATAAAAACCTTAAAATGCACAAAAGAATATTTAATACAAAAGTTTTGGCAGTTTTAGAATATGGAGCAGGGATATGGGGCGGGTCGCTCCAACTTCTGTATTACAAAAGAGTATTTGGACTGCATCAGACAACCCATTCTCAAATTTTAAAGGGTGATACAGGTTTATTTTCTCTAAAGTTACGTAGGGCTATCCTGATGCTTAGATGGTTAAAAATTATAAATATGAGTAAGGATAGACTAGCTAGGTTAGCTTATGATGAGATGCTGAAGAATGGCTTGAAACATTCTTGGCATTCCAGGTAAAGCGATTACTGAAGCGAGTAGGAATGCCAAATATATGGAATGATAGGGCCGTATCCAGGGGGGGTGTTACCGGGTTTGAACACCCCCCGAAATTTTTGTCCGACTCGTACAAAAGTAAAAAAATGCACGTAAACAAACTTTTGCACACAGAGACCTTGATAATCACTAATCTGTTGCAGTCAATAGGTCTTGCGTTGCGCAACCTGTAATGTGAAACGGGTCTTAATGGGACCTATGGGACACTTAGAAGGCAAATTTTTGCACACAGAAACCTTGATAATCACTAATCTATTCAGTTAATGCTTCATGCGATGCGCTTAATCGGTGCGCCGAAGTAATTGTTACATCCAAAGAGGTTACAAGACAGTTTATTCAGTCAGTTCAGCGGTTTGAAAAATTAAAAGGAAATGTGACATAACATCGTTTTTTGCACCCAAGCAAGCAAGGGTAGATATTTCTGATGGTGACGTTGGCGGGTCGTCTGCGGATTGTTCATCTGTCCCTGCGGGCTCAAATAACACGGAAGCAGTTGCTGATGCTTCTAAACTTGATTCACGTTCCAGTCCACTCGATACAGTCACTCCACAGCACAATATTACACAGTCTTTTTCGGTTCCAACCGACATTGGACGGTTTGTCCACAAATCGTCGTCACTCGACGCAGCGTCCAAACGCCGTCTGCTAAAGAGCCCTTGGACTCCAGATATTTCATACACTTTTCCAGTATCTGGGCAAAGAAAGTTGAAAAATTGCAAATCTGCAATTTCTACGGTGCTTCGCCACTCAGAACCCAAAATCTGAAAGAAAAGATCAACGAAATCTTGCCGGATTCGCGAAAGAAGAATCTGACCGGACTCTGCGAAACAAGATGGGTTGAGCGCCACGATTCAGTTATGCGTTTTCTTGAGCTTTGCCGGCCGATTCTGCGTTCTCTCGAAGCTCTTGAGGAGAACAGCAATGCAGAAACGTCTGCAAAAGCGTCGCAAATGCTGGACGTCATGAACCAGTCACAGTTCGTTATGTGTCTCCATGTCGTAAAGGAACTTTTCTGCCTGACGTTGCCTTTGTGCAAGACTCTTCAGTCGGTTGACTACGACTTGGCTGCCGCCTGTAGACACGTAAACACTGTTCTTTCCAGAACAACGACAATGCGACAAGATGCTGCCGCTGCCTTCGCTTCTATTTTCGACGAAGCGCAGTCTTTTGCAACTGCTTTAGGGCTTGAGATGACTCGCCCAAGGACAAGAGGTGGAAGGAACTCTCATCTTGACGCTGCTCGCTCACTATAGAACCTCTCTGTTTATTCCTTTTCTAGACCACTTCATATCGGAGCTGAAACAGCGCTTTGAACTCCACCAGAATCTGTTGTCTCATCTCAGCATCCTTGTCCCTTCGAAGATTGTATCTGTCGATCCTAAAACCATGAAGTTGGAGTCTTTGCTTGAGCCATATGGCGATATTCTTCCCGAGCCAGACCGCTTGAAGCAAGAGGTTGAGCATTGGTGCAGCAAATGGGAAAAAGTTCTGATCACAGAATCACACTTCTTGTGCTGTATCTTCTCTTCACGAATGCGACTCCACCTTGCCTCCTTGCCTGTCAGTACTGCTACTCCGGAAAGAACCTTCTCTACGCTTAGAAGGCTAAAATTCTGGATAAGAAATTCAACAGGACAAGAAAGGCTGAGTGGTTTAGCCCTGCTTGCCGTCCATAGAAACATTGATGTCTGCCACGAAAAGGTCATAGACGTTTTTGCAGGGAAGAAAAATCGTCGTTTAGGTTTCGTTTTGTAGGCACTTAGTTTACTTGACAAAAACTCTTGGTCGGCTCTGTAAATATATTATGTATCTAAATACTTAAATACTTGGTTTGCTAATGCGTTACTGTAAAAAAAAAAAAAGAAAAAAAAAAAAAAATGCCGCTTAAAGATACAACAGTATGCCTAGTGGACGCGTCCTCGTTCGCAAGGGGCGGACTGACGGTCTCCACGGTCGACCGTTAGACTAAGTCCACGGGAAGATTTTTTTTAACCCCCCCCCCCCCCGAAAAATAATCCTGGATACGGCCCTAATGAAGGTCTTGGTTGAGTTGATCTGCCAAAAGATCTAGAACGTCAGATTAGAGTGGTTTTAGAAGGACAGGAAATCCAGTGTTGGCACAGTATTTATAATAGTTCTATCACATTAACTCATTATCAAGTGGTTAAAGTTTGTTTTGAAGAGGAAGTGTATTTTAAGTTTAATCTACCCGGGAAAGTTCTAAGTCGTTTGATCCAACTAAGGGCAAACTGCCTTCCAATTCAGAGCAGGAGAAGGTTTTCGAGAGAGGTAGTGTGGTCCCTGATGGGAGGTATGCTTGCCCACTTTGTGAGAAGGAGGAAGAAAATTTGGACCATTTCATCCGTAGATGCCCGAAGCTTTCTGATTTAAGAAAAATTTATTTAGATGGTGTAATTTTCACTTGCCGTGATTTCGAGTAATAGTAATCCTACTGTTATTAATCGAGTGGGCGTGTGTATAGACAAATGTTTACAATTAAGAAGGAGTCTGATTGTTTAAGTTATATTTTTGTTTTTGTTTTTTTGTGTATATGACCCTTGGGCTTTTGAAATACACTGATCTATCTATCTATCTATACCGGTAGGCTACATTAGTCAATAACATATGCAAACCTGAATTTATTTGTAGAACAGTAGCATGCTCGAAGAAATATTAAAGGTTATCAGAATAGGGCTAAGATACGACAGTCTGATTACCCATCATATTTTTACTTAATTAGGCCAGAAGAACCGACAAAAACGCGTCACTTCGTTACTTTGTTATCCACGATTCTTGAATTTTAGCTGACGTAATTTCTCTTCCGTAATTGTTGTACCTCTATACGGACGTAGCTCTATGTTTGAAATGTTTAGCAACTACAGCGGCAGCCAATTGCCGTAATTCATGGCGGACTTGCATTCTTCAAGCCAGGAAGATGAAAGTAACATGGGACGTGAAAGTGACCAGGAAGCACGGAACAGAGCGCTATCTTCAGATGTGGTTCTGCAATCTGGAATCGAACATTTCAAAATCTTCGCTTTCTTAGCCATCAAAACACACGCTTTTGCAGACACTCAAATTGTCCGCGACTCGCCGTAAAGTTATTTTTCGTGCAACCAGCGGAGATTCCAAACGTCACTACTAGACTACGCGACGTAAAAAACAAAAATCCCTTACATGAGTCAAAATAATTCATTGTATTCAAATCATAAAAATAAATTGGCTTTTCAGTTAAACTTTAAAAAGTAGAAGCGTAATGAATGAATGAGGAGTGAAACTGACGTAAGAATTTTGAAAAGACTCTCAATGGGGGGACTAAATTTGGCAACAGAGAGTAAAAGCACAAAAACAACTGTAAAAAGAAAATCGGAACTAGGCGGGCTAGTTATAGCACTGGTTGCTGAGAAAGAAAATAATGGAATGTTGTCGGGTTTCATTTCTGGATTTAAAAAAAAAAACTACCTGTCTGTCAACTAAGAAGAAACGGTACATACCAACATATCCATTCTGCTTGTAGAAGGTATCTACCCATTCTTGCTGCATCCGAGTAAATATCGCCGGAATGAATATGGCTTTTGACGCTTGGCGGCCACCGACGACAGAACCGCTAATCCTCTTCGCGTTGAGCAGCTCACCCACGATAACTGAAATTAATAGCTCACCCTTAATGAGTGCGTTTGTGGAAAGTTGTCAGTCCAGGATATTAAAGCGGGCCACAAAAAATGGTCTTTCTACCACACACACAATGCTAACCATCCCTACTGTCACTATGAATGTTCCAAACCACTAAAACACCGTTAAACAATGAGCAAATAAAAAAAAAAAAAAAAAATTTCCTAGGTTTGAAATAACTCTGTCTGGATTAAATCTCAGCCGATTATCCCGGACAGCTGTTATGGCACGTAGGGAGCCAAGGGTCAAAATAATAATTTCCATCTAATGCTCCAACTGTTTATTACAATTACAAATAAATTATAAAACCAAGACCAGTGTGGTACCTCTGAAGACATACAAAAATTATCAGTTAGGTCTTATAATTCTTTACTAATCAATCCTGGAAAATTCCGCCATCTAGAAAAGAAGACGTTGTGCGTGGGTTTTTTCTCGAACCAAAACAGCAACTCGGCAATCGAGTTCAAATCCAAGCAAACTCGTGGCATGCGATCCCTAAGAGAAGGTAAACTGAATGTTTGGATTAGGTCTTTAATGACTAGTGACAACTGTTAAAGGACAAGTCGTACTTGTGATAGTAATTCATCCTACTTCAGTAGTATTTCTATCCTTTCTCGTTCCCGAGATTCTTCACTTCACAAGTATATCCTATCTCCTCTATTAGCAATACACTGATTATCACGCTTGCCACGTTTTTTCTCTTTACGTCACGTATCATGCGCCCGATCACCGTTTCCGAGTAGCTGATTCGGCCGGAAACCGGTTATGCAAATTTTGCCAAGATTATCATACAAGGGACATGGAAAGAGGCTAAAAACAGCCAAAGCCCTGTATTATTTTCTGTAAGCACAGCTTAGTTGTTAAGTGGTCAACTATCTAAGAACATCCAAGCAGAAACACTATATAGTGCAAGGTGTCGTTCAAGCTCGAAGGCCATTGAGTAAGACAGAAGAGTTCAAATTCTGTTTAATACAAAATCTAATTAACACATAAAGAGCCGACTTGGGGGAGATTGGGCTCGAGGACAAATGACAGAAAAGAGCGCACTGACAGCCGAGCCCTTTCGTCTGCCCCTGTTACGCACCTAGTGAATCCTCTACATGAGTAAGTCCACAACACGCCAGTAAACCTAGGAAAGAACGAAAAACGTCCCCCCAACGACGACTCAAATCCGTTTATCAACCAATCAAAAGCGTTTGTTGGGGACAGCTGTGGTGACGTTACCCGCTCTTCGCTAGGCACTTGGCGATTCTTCATCTGCACGAAGAGTAAGTCATCAAGAGTACTGGTTACAGTGTCTACAAAATTGCGACGGTATAGCATTACCTCCACCAACAGCCACAGTGTAAAAAAAAACAATGTAACATAAACAAATGAAGATCCATTCTCTATGTGAGAACCTTACAAAAACAAATTTACCAAGTTCTTAATTTATTATTTGGTCAATCGCATTAGGAGCAAAATCAAGAGAGGCCAGCCTTTTTGGTGCAATTTTATTATTATTATTATTAAAACCCACGTTATAAAAAGTTCACGGAAAAGCCACGGACCATACGTCTACCCTTCTGGTAACAGTAACACCCCACGATTAAAAGGCTAATTAGCCTATGAATAGCTTACCAAAAAATTGCCGTTCTGGAAATCCATAATGACTGACCAGGGTTGCCACTGAAAGAGGTCGAGTAGCAGCAGATAGAATTCCACTAATCTTGGCCTTGGTTTGAGTGATGAAGTCATCAGTGAAGAGACGAGAGTGGTCATCTTTGTCAAAGCGTCCATCAATAATGTGACCAACTCTTTGACTTATTTGCTAGAACAAGAACCAAGTTAGGGATTCACCTACTTGTACTATTATGTATTGTTTACTGACCAAAATAGAAGGGTTGCTAGCAAAGGTACGTCAACATAAAACTTTCGAAACAAAATACGTAAAACAGTCAGTGAAAGATAATGAGAAATAAACATCACTAAGAACTACGAAACAAACGGTTCGCAAAAAGTTTATATCACATTTCCTGAGACACGGCGAAAGATTTCGATTCGGGGTTTCTTTTCAGCAAAACAAAGATGGTCTTGTTGCAGGAGAACCAACAGATTCCGATACAGTCGCTAGGTCTTTGAAAAAGGAGCTGTTTCGTTTAGGGCTTTATGAGGGGGGGGGGGGGGCTCTTCACAGTCACAAGTGTGTTCACAGCAGAAGCAGCTGGTTTTTATCCTAACATGTCAACTACAGGCAGATCGAGTGGCAAATCATACTGGACGGAAAACGCATAGAATGTTAGAGCTCTATACACAAGGGAGAAAACGTCGTCGCAAGTGGTTATATCAGTTAATGAAATAACGGAAGCAACGGCAAAAAGATCGACAAGGATAATATTAAGAAGGAAGGTCTTTAAAAAATTGGCGTTTCTGTAAGGGAACGAATTAAGTACGAGTGTACATATCTTTCCGTAGCATCAAATGGATAGTTCGTTAGTTGACTTGGTTAGTGTGTTAGTGTACGAGTTTAAAATGACACTTCTGTCGCCACAACGTCCCATCTTCAAGACTGCAACTCTGCATCACTAGACCCAAATCTGTCTACATAGTCAAAGCTGCGTTCGATTTAAATCCTCCTTGTCTCGGTCTTGTCCAAGACGGCAAAAGTCGTTTTACTTACCCCTCTCAGGTGAATGACTCTGCGGGCAAGTACTACAGATAAAATGCAGTCGAGCCATCTACCTGAGACAGGGTCAAGACTTTCTTATGATAATAAAAAGTGTGTGTTGTAGTAGCGGTGGAAGGGGTAGCGTGGTTATATGTAGCAAACGAGCACGATAATATTTGCGACTGTTTTTTTTTTATGTTAATGCACCGAGTCTTTTCGAAGGCGACACTCAGTTCGTAGGTCAATAACTAAAGCACGTTTTATTTAGGTTCGTACTTACATTGGAGTTGGGTTAATAAGCATTTGTCACTAGGCCAACTGTGCCCAGCTCGAACTGTGGCCCGAGTCAAACTGGACTCGAGTCTATGTTTGTTTCAATTTACTTCGCCGAATAGGGTTGCCTTTCCGTTCTTTTTGAGCCAGTCCTGTAAGGTCGATTACTTGGTGACCAACGGGGTTAGTTTATCCTGGGTCATATTTTTCTTCACTGAAGAAAGGGTATTTATCTTTTTCTGTCTGGAGAACAGAGTGGGCGCTAGAGCTAGTCGGAAAATAGAGACTTGAGGATAGAGCTTGTTAGTAAGTTTTTATCAAAATATTTGTTTATCCTAAATTTATCCCCACACGCTGCTACATCAAGTCATCAATCATAGGGTATTGTCCGATAGGACACTGACAAGGGTCACCTGACAAGACAAATAAAACGGCATTGTGGAGACAAGGCAGTAAAATAAAACGGCATCTGTCTGAAAGAACCGAGACAAGGCTAAATCGAACCCGGCTCAAATCAGCTCATACCTCTTGAATAAAGTCTCCTGGAAGATCAAACTGCTTCACAAGGTCTGGAAGGTAGACCTGACCATTCCTCTGCAGGACTTCATTGACTTCCAAAGCCAAATTGTCCAAATAGGTTTTGTCCAGAAGCTGGCCATTCACAATTTTGGTCCCTGGGTGTTGCTTTGTCACATCCAATATACGGGCTTCAATGTGACTGTAATCGACATTGAGCGTCTGAACCAGATCCGTTAAGTTGACTTTCCCTAAAGATGAAACAGACATTATCAAAACTGGGGTCAAGAACAGTGAACACAAAACATATATTGATAAAAAGCAATGTTATCAAGGGAAGTCAAATCCAAATGCTGATGTCCCTGTTAATCTGTTCAACATCAACGCAATCTCATTTGTGTATATACAAACAAGATATCCCATTAAATCAGTCATGATGGAAAAGCATAACTAGTTAACAAGTCTACTTACCACCTTGGGAAATCAATTCATCGACAATTTCTTTGGTCAAGTGCTTGTGGGTTATGTACTCTTTCCCATCAGTAGTGTAGAGAACATCAATGAGCCCCAATGAAATAAGTTTGCTGATGACCTCAACACAATTTCTTTCAGAGAGCCTGAAACACGATTTTGCATAAAATGTATAAAGCTTGAAAACTAAGCCGACTACCAGCAGTCTAAACCTTCATAATATCTTTTTTTCTGTAAATGCTTGAGTAGAAGAGCAGCGGCTTGTTACACCACAGATTTGACAGACAAATGGCTAGCTGGATCAGTTTATGGATTTATGGAAAGTGAGAGGTTGTGCCCAATCTTAGTGCTATGTCATGCAGCTGCAATATAAAGGAAAGAAAACGTGTTTGGTGCAGTGGACTAAACAGATACGTCAGACAAGATTTCTTTCAAAGTTATCCCAGCCCTCCTGGTTAGGGTTCTCTTCAGGCTAAAGCTATGGATATATCAGATTTTATTTCTTGCTTTAGCCCATTGCCGAGAAGGGCCAAAACACGGCTGAATATATGTCTGGTGATTTATCCACTTGCTGCCATACAATATCAGTCGTGGTCAGCTTCGGCTGAAGGGATACTTATAAAGATAACAACTTCTGTATCAATCTAACTAACTGAACACTGAAAAAATCTTAGCAGAAGCCTGCAAGAAACACTAAAGACGAGTCAGCAAAACCTGTGGCATAGGCTAGCCCAGACACATGGTTAACCCACCCATGGAGGGAAGAAGCAGGTAAACAACTAATCACTTTTTGGGATCCCAAAACGTAAGTTGAGGGATACCTATGACTTCGCAAAAGTTGTCCGTCTGTCCGTCCGTCCGTCGGTCCGTCTGTAAGCACGATAGCTCTCGAAGGGAATGAGATATTTTGATGAAACTTGGTGTGAGGATTCGCTGGGTCGGCGGACCAGTCGAGTTCGTAAATGGGCTTTGTAGCCCTACATTTAGGGGTGGGGGAGGGGTTTCAAATTAAGGGGCAAACAAAATATTTTGAAACAGCTAATGTGATAGTCGATTATGGGGTAAGAAGACATGCTGAACATGTAATCGGACAAGTAGTTCGCCCGGAATCCGGCCAAAACCGGAAAGTTTGTTAAAAGTAAAAGTTTTATTTGAAGTTGATTAGATGTTTGATTTAGAGGTAGGAAGACATGCTGAAGACGATGGTCAAAACCATTTTCTCGACGGACAAGTAGTCGCCCGGAATCCGGCCCAAACCGGAAAGTTTGTTAAAATTAAAAGTTTTATTTGGAGTTGTTTTCTTCCCGGACATGTAGTTCGCCCGGAATCCGGCCAAAACCGGAAAACTGTTAGAAGTTAAAGTTTTATTTCTAGCTGATTAGATAACCGATTTAGGGGTAAGAAGAGACGCTGAATCCGTGTGTGACAATCATATTTTACCCGGACATATAGTTCGACCGGAATCCGGCTGGAGTCGGAAAATTTGTTATAAGTTAAATTTTTATTTGAAGTTGATTAGATGTTCATTATTGGGGAAAGAAGATACCCTGAGTTCGTTTTTGAGCTTTCTTTTTTCGCTGGACAAGTAGTTCTAGAGTTCGGCCGAAACCGGGAAATTGGCAGAAGTGGCAGGAACTTTTCGTCAAAACAGATATGACTTATACGGGTAAACACACATGCTGAATCCATATCTGAACTTGTTTTTCTCAGATGATTAGCTATTTGGCCTTAATCTGTTTCTGAATTTTAATTGTAAGAATGTTCAAGGATTCTGGCGATGACTGGATCTGGCTAAGACAAGACCCAGTTGTTTGGATCAGATATTGAATTTTTGGGATCCCATCGAAAAGTTTGGTCTTGTTCCTTATACCACAGGCCTAGAAGTTACAATCTAATTATAAGTTTTCCAATTTCAATTTTTTTACTAGTGAACCATCTACTGGATTAGGTATATCTTCAGCCAAGTTGGCAGGCAATGAAGCAAAGGGTTGGCTGCAGCAACCAGGCAGTAACTACCAAACTGTTTTCACATTTTAGAGAAGAGAAGAGACTTTTAATTTGTTTTCTTTTACTCTGCTATAGCCTCATTAACAAAACCAAAGGTTTCGATGGGATCCCCATTTTAATATTTGATCCAGACAATTGGGTCTTGCCTTCGCCAGATCCAGTCGTCACCCGACTCCTTGAACTTTTACTTTTACTATTAGAAACAGATTAAGGCCAAATAGCTAATAATCTGAGAAAACGAAGTTTGGATATGGATTCAGCATTTGTGTTTACCTCAATAAGTCATATCTATTTTGACGAAAGTGATAGGAACTTCCTGCCTTACGTCTGCAAAATTTTCAGTTTTGCCGAATTCCGGGCGAACTACTTGTCCGGCAAAAAAATTCAGCGTATCTCCTTACCCCTATATCGAACATCTAATCAACTTCAAATAAAACTCCGTACGAACTATATGTTCAGGTAAAACAGATTGTTGATTCAGCATCTCTTCTTAACCCCAAATCGAACATCTAATCAACTTCAAATCAAACTTTTGCTTTGAACAAATATTCCGGTTCTGTGCGAATGTTCAGCATGTCTTCTTACCCTAAACCGAACATCTAATCAACTTCAAATAAAACTTTTCCTTTTAACAAACTTTCCTGTGTTGGCCAGATTCCATAAGAACTACTTGCCCGGCGAGAAAACGATTTTCATCATCGTGTTCAGCATGTCTTCTTACCCCTTTTCATCATCTGTTCAGCATGTCTTCTTACAACTTTATCGACTATCTGTTTAAAAATATTTTGTTTGCCCCTTAACTGTGAACCCCCTCCCCAGCCCCTAAATGTAGGGCTATAGAGCCCATCTACGAACTCGACCTTTCCCTTGACCCAAACAATCCTCACACCAAGTTTGATCAAAATATCTCATTCCCTTCGAGAGTTATTGTGCTGACAGACGGGCAGCTTTTGCGATGTCATAGGTATCCTCCACTACGTTTTGGGATCCCAAAAAGCAGATCATATATAAATATATTAAACAAAAAAAAGATCAAGATTTTGCCACTCTCTCTAATTCTGTAAAAAAGCAGCAATGGTTAGGGTACAACAATTAAAATTCAAACAAACTGGAATTTGAACATGTTGATTGGAAAATTCAAACCAGCACTTCGTTTTATTTTGTCACTGGGAAGTAAAAGCACTTGCAAATAAAATACAAGAGCCAAAGGTTTGGAGAACCCCAAACTCAATTTTAGCGTTTAGGTGAGAGAAAATTCTAATCAAAGGTTGGTCAAATTTACTTTTAATTTGTTCAGAAATGGCTCCATAAAGCAATAAATTGCTTGAAAAAAAAACTTTCTGTTGGAAAGGGCCAACATGTCACACCAGTTCCAAAATATCTGGCAATGACTTTCGTTTGGATACTTGTGCAAAAGTATTTACTTTGATATAGTATTTTATCCGTGTTTGACAATACAAACCTATCTGGATAACTGGATTACGTCTGATTATGACTAAAAGCAGCAACTTTATCGAACAAGTACAGTAGAGGTAAGCTTATGTGAACGTTTGTCGACATTGGACTTTGTCATTTTCATGCACTTGCTGTGTCTAAAGCTAACTACCAGTTGGCCAAAGTAGGTAATTAAGGGCATCTGAAAACACCTGAATAGGTATTTTGGAACTTCATTTTACCATCTAGCCCAAAACTGCAATATTCACATTTAAGATAACTGTTCACATAAACATACCTCTACTATATTTGACCATTGAGTATTACCATTGGTGAATGTCTGATAGCTCTCAGAGATGACTATTCCATGTCTGAATATGAAAACAGATGGGTGACCCTTCCATGCCAGAAATCTTTACATAGCAAAAAAAAATTCTGGGACAGGCTAAGAAAATGTGCAACATTTTGCTCTTTCATCCAACCTAATACATGCACTTTCACAATTAAAATAATAATATGCCAAACTACTACAGGAGGATTATCCAACCTCAGACAAGATTTCAAATTTCCAGAGAAGTTTTTCTTCAGAATAATCTATCTGGCTTAAAAAGGAACCAACAAATATGACAAGCATACTAGACTGAAGCTAATTGGATGGTTTACATACTGGATAAATAAATATTGGTTCAATATTTCTAGTTAAACATATTTTTTTTTTCAAACAAGATCACCTAATTCTAACCATAGAGTTACTAAAGGTAATGGCCAGAAAATCCCTTTTCACAGCAGCTTCAAAACAAAGAAAATGCACAGAACTTGAATATTTTTGGACACCTGACTGTTGAAAAAAGTCATACTTTGCCTCTTGACTGTCAGGACAGCATGCACATTTCATTTTAACACTTTTAAGGCAACATTTCAAGGTATTATAAAACGAGGTTAGGTACCCCTTTTATAACTGACCTTGTTTTTACACTACCTTTATTGTTGCCACAAAAATATTAAAACGAAATTTACATGCTGTCCTGACAGTCAAGAGGCAAAATATTACTTTTTTCAACAGTCATGGGTCCAAAAATATTCAAATTCTGTACATTTTCTTTGTTTTGAAGCTGCTTTGAAAAGGGATTTTCTGGCTGTCGACTTTGGTAACTCATACCTTTTTCATCATTTTGTAAGCCAATCGAGGTAAGGTTAGAAACTAGCAATACTGAAGCAATATTTATTTATCCAATATGTAAACCATTCAATTCTTATGCAAGATGCCAACTCCAGAAGAGAAATTTCAATCTGAATAGCACTGGCTGGCTCTGCCTTCAGTTGCCTTAGAAATGTTTTGAGAAATAACAAATATTCATTGGCAGGTCGTTAGAGAAGGAGGCGAAGTTGGTGAGGTCTTTGATAGAGGAGTGTGGCTCAGAACAGGTCGTCACAGCGAACCACTGTTGCTGACTTGCGTGCCTCCAGGCATAGGAGGACTGACCTAGGTCTACGTAAGTAAAGTAGAGGTATGCTTATGTGAACATTTGTTGACAGTGGACATGGCATTTTCATGCACTTGCCAGGCACTTGCTTGCTGTGTCTAAAGCTAACTACCAGTTAGCCAAAGTAGATAGTTAGGGGCATCTGAAAACTCCTGTATAACATACCTGTATAACTTTGGATCTTCATTTTACCATTTAGGCTAGCCCAAAACTGCACTGTTCACATTCTGTTCACATTAAAGTAACTGTTCACATAAGCAAACCTCTACTTCAATTAGCTTCAGTCTAATATGTGTGTCATATTTGTTGGTTCTTTTTTGAGCCAGATAGATTATTCTGAAGGACAGACTTCTCTGGAAATTTCAAATCTTGTCTAAGGTTGGATACACTGTAAAAAAAAATCTTGCAGTATTTGCTACTGGGATTAATCTTATCTTTATTGAGATAAGATTACGCCTAAATTGGATTAATCTTATCTTAATAGAGATAAGATAAATCCCAGTAGCAAATACTGCATCCTTATTCGGAGAAACTTTTTACAGTGTACCCCTCCTGTAGAGTGAAACGAAATCAGAAAAAATGCAACTGAACTTTAGTTGCAATTTTTTGAAAAAATGCAACTGAACTAAAGTTGCATTTTTAGGACCTTACGACTTAAATCTTAAGCAGGTCTTAAGATCACCTCACCTTTGAACAGCAGATGTCAGCTGTGCTTTCTGAAAGTCAGATGCAAGCTTTTTTACTTCTTCCCATACAGTACCCATTTCCTAACGAAGGCCTGATCAGACACTGGTCTTTGACAAGAAAACTTCACAATTTTTCCAAGAAACAAAAGGAGCAGCCAGGGAGCAGCACATCAACAGTTCAAACAAAAATAACAGAAAAGTAAACAAAGAGTTTGATGAAAACTGTATTGCTGGCGCGTGGTCTTCATCGGGCAGTCAGTAGTATCTATCAATCCCGGACCTGGTACTGACATCTCAACTCGACCGGTCGAGTATGCTAGTACTTGACCAGTCGAGGAATCGAGCCTCCAGTCGCTTATTACTGGTCGAGTACTCGTGTCTTGGGAAGCTGAAAGTACTTGACTATATGGAGCTTGGGGTCAGAAAGGAAAGGTCGAGTAATTACTACCATAGGAGCTATCTTTCCTCGACCACAACAAATGAAATCCGTAAATTTGTACCCCCCCCCCCCCCAGGGACTATAGTACTTGATGATATAAGTAGTTAAGTAGGCCTAGCATTCCAGCAATGGTAGCTATTAGTACTCGATCTAAAATGGAGGATAAATGTGCCGAGTGTTTGACACTAGTTTGACGTCTTAGGAGCTAATCGTCCTCGACCTAACATTACCAATACGTCCTTCATAAAATTCCTTCCAAATTAGTCATTTCTTGGCCGCTAGATAGATATGCTTAGGGTTATGACAGGTTAGCCTACCTCTCCTTTATCCATTTTAGTTTGGTTATTTTCAATTCCTCAAAGGCCTAGCCATGTTTACAACTGTTCAAAATGCCTCTGCCTCTATTTGTGCTATACCGAACTCGGTTCTGCCAAATTTCATCAAGTTTGTCATTTCTGGCTTCCGACTTCAGTGCTGAGTTTTAGTTGACTTTTCCACGGGGCTAAGGCGCGACTCGGTATGAACTAAAAGCCTAGTCGCTTCTTCCCCCTTCAGATAACTCATACCAAGATCTCACGTGTGATGTTTCTCTGCGCGGCTGGCGGCAATGGGTCATTGGATTTTATGAGTGGTGTAGAGGAGGCCGGCTAAAAATACTCGACCTAATATTACTAATATTAGGTCAAATATCCAGGTCGGTAACGGCTATTAGCTACTCAACCTATAGGAGGATTGGTAGGTCGAGTATACTCGATCCCGAAGCAGTTATTCCTAATCGACCTTTTATAATAATGGGAGGTCGTGTAGATGAGGCGGTGGTAGTTAATAGTACTTGGCCTAATAAACGGGGCATTAATAGATCAGGAACTTGACTTCTCAGCAGTTATTCGTACTGTTCTTGACCTATAGTATAGTAACTGGAGGTAGAGTATACTATATATAATCAAGTCCAAAACACGCCAATGAGTCTCGGGAAGAACGAGAAACGTCGCCCGAACGATGACTCAAGTCCTATGTCAGCCAATGAACGGCATTTGTAGTGGACAGCTCTGGTGACGCTTCCGGCTCTTCGCTAGGCACACGGCAATTCTTCATCGGCACCAAGAGTCATTCATCAAGAGTATTGATGGATGTGCTAGCTGTACTTAGTACTCGACCTAAAATAACTGGTGGCGTGTGAAGTGCATTCACCCCACGAGTAGAAAGTGATATCGGTAAGTAAGTGAGAAGGTGTAATGTTCTTATGCTCGGTGGATTCGCGTTTTGCTCGAGTAGATTAAGTCGAGTACAAATAGCTGGCGGGACGTCACATATTCGACCCAGGGTCGTCGGTAGCGAAAACTCGAGAGGGGTTGCAGGGCGGCAGCTTTTCGTTCCATATTTGATAGTAAAACTCGTGATAACTGCAAGCGCTGAAGACTGAAGATTAGAAGCCTAGTCGTATCTCCGAACTCAGAAGCGGTTTGAAGGGCATGGTACGCCCAAGGCGTAGGAGGTGACAAAATATACGACTGGCAGATGTCTGGAAGGCCTAAGAGTCATACAAGTTAGAAACAATTACCAAGAAACACAGCACCATATCTGCGAAACTGTATATCAGACAGAATGAAAATGAGCGCCGCAGAGGAATTTTTGAAGTAGGCCATGACTTTTTTGGGCAAAACGCTACTTCCCCGCAACAAAATCTATACAGCTTTTAATCCGGCCCCTAGCCCCGAAATTCCAAGCCTAAGACCTTAATGAAATGACGCGACTTTCTAGTAAGTAGAGCCTACTACGAAAGGCGCCGCAATCCTGTATGACCAGAACGCCTTTCCGGATCCCAAATGAAGGTAAGGACCACTTAGCAGGATATACCCGTCTGTCTTTTTTCATGACGAATCTAGAAAAATGTGAGACATTTAGGTAGAAGTTGGATAATGTGCTTCAGTCCAAGCCTTTCCAAAAAAGAAGTACTGATCATCCAGAAAAAAAAACTTGGAATGGAGTAGACTTGTTCTGAATTTAGAGTTGTAACACAAAATAAAAATCAAATGACGTGTTGCAATAATCAGAAATGTCATTAAATCTTCTCCGTTGCTCACGAAGCCGATTTATTTTTAAACGTCGGACTAGAGAACAATTCTTATCATTAATGCTTTTCTACTAAAATACAAAGGATCTTTGCGTGGAACTAACAGATTATTAGAAATGTACGCCACAAGCGAAATTAGCCTGATTTTTACTTGAATCGAGAGATATTAGTACACAACAGATCGTGTTAAAACTTGGGTTAAAACTGTGCGCTGCAGGGTGAAATTCATTATTTGATAACAACTTCATGATTTGACTCTTTTGTCGGTCATGGAAGCTTAGATCTAACAATCATACTTATCATTCTGACCTCTTCGTATCTGAACGACTAAAAATAGCCTGCCTCTCGAAACATGCAATCTGGGAAGGCAATCCGGTAAGTTTCAAACGCTCGAGAACCCAGAACAGCCGACGCCGTAGTAACTAACCTTACTGACTTTTACGGTCGTCCTGCCAGCCCCCCATTTAGCTTTTCTGGGTGAGCGCCCAGTTGAGCTGAATTTTCGTGGTCGGGCGCTCTGCGAGCGCCCATTTTAGCTAAATCCTTCCTAAATAGGTCGAGTATTTTTAGTCGTCGCCACTCTGAATACTTGACCTTCTATTGGTAGTAACGGGGATTTCTGGAAGGAAATTAAAGCGTCAATGCATGGGCCGTCTCAAGATTTTGTCCCACCTGCAGAGATTGATGAAGATGTAGAGCATTTTATTTGTGATTGTGAGGGTTTAAGGGATTTAAGGGAGGAAATTTTTAGGGTGGGTTTTTTCTCGAGGGAGGAACTTGTTAGAAAATTAAAAAGTAAACATTTTGGGGATTTAAAGAGATTTGGAAGATTCCTTCGGATCGCTCTGTCATATCGGGAAGGATTTTTGTAGGTTTGTTATTGTTGTTGTTTTGTTGTTATTATTTTTTTGTATTTGCCATGGCCCTTGTGGCTTTTTAGCGCAAATAAATCTATCTATCTATCTATCTATTAGGTCGAGTACGAACTATGAACTTACACAAGTTGACGTATACCCAGTGGCAGGGGCGTCCCGAGAGGGGCGCGGCGAAGCCGTGATGCCTGTTTTATTAAATCTTTTGTACCCACATTTCCAAATTAGGCGATTTAACGTGTTTATTGGTTCCCATTCTTTATCGAATTTGGTAATTAATCTAACTTTTGTTCAGTCCGAGTCGATTCCACCGCATTCGGTGCGTCCCTCCGTAAATTCGGTAATTTAACGTATTTATTTGGTCACACTCGTTAGCAAATTCGGTTGTTCACCGGACTTTTCTCAAGTCCGTATCTGTTCTATCGCATTTGGTCAGTCTATTTCATAATTCGGTCATTAATCAGATTAATTTGGTTCTGATTAATGACCGAATTCGACAATTCGCCCAACTTTTGTTCAATCCGAGTCGATTTCACCGCATTCGGTACGTCCCTATGTAAATTCGGTTATTTAACGTATTTATTTGGTCGCACTCGTTCGCGAATTCGGGTTTTCACCTGACTTTTCTCAAGTCCTCATATATTCTATCGCATTCGGTCAGTCCGTTTCATAATTGAGTCATTAATCCTGTTCATTTGTCCGTGTCGATTTCACCGCATTCGGTACGTCCCTACGTAAATTCGGTTATTTAACGTATTTATTTGGTCACACTCGTTAGCGAATTCGGTTGTTCACCTGACTTTTCTCAAGTCCTTATATATTCTATCGCATTCGGTCAGTCCGTTTCATAATTGAGTCATTAATCCGGTTCATTTGTCCGTGTCGATTTCACCGCATTCGGTACGTCCCTACGTAAATTCGGTTATTTAACGTATTTATTTGGTCACACTCGTTAGCGAATTCGGTTGTTCAGCTGACTTTTCTCAAGTCCTTATATATTCTATCGCATTCGGTCAGTCCGTTTCATAATTGAGTCATTAATCCGGTTCATTTGTCCGTGTCGATTTCACCGCATTCGGTACGTCCCTACGTAAATTCGGTTATTTAACGTATTTATTTGGTCACACTCGTTAGCAAATTCGGTTTTTCACCGGACTTTTCTCAAGTCCGTATCTGTTCTACAATCGCATTCGGTCAACCGATTCATAATTCGGTGATTAATCAGATTCGTTTGGTTCTAATTCGTTACCGAATTCGGTAAATCACCTGATTTTCTTTGGTCCGAATCTGTTACCAGACTTACCATATTCGGTTGTTTTAGGTGGTTCTACCAAGAGTTTTATCCCGTTCCGAAATTCGGTCGTTATACCGCTCCCGATCTGCTCCTTATTTTTTTCGTTAGTTTTTCGGTAGTACGAATTCATTATTTTGTTCACCCCAGTTACTGAGCTTGGTAATTTAAGTGGCATTTCTTTAGCTCTTGTTCTTTACCATTTAACGGTAGCTTCAGCTGATTTTCATTCATTACTTAACTTATACTTCTAATGATTGCAGAATTTCAGGAATAAGCACGTCTCTTGACGTGAAAACTAGCCTATTTTTGTTTGCTGTAAATTAAGAACAAATGTACTTCACATCTACTTTACCCTAGATGGACCCTTTTTTCGTCAGGCAGCTCTGTGGTTTAGTAGGTAGCCTTTGGATCGCAAAAATGCACTTTGATCATGAGTGTTTCCAAAAAATTTAGCCTGCGGCACATTTAGCAGTCTTCACTATTTAGAAGAAGGGTACGTCATTTAGTTGACGTTTGAGGCTTGGAATATTGGGGGGGTTTGAACCACGTTAAAAGCTAGGAAGTGCCAGAAAAAAGACGGATTTAAAAAATTTTGCCTGCGGCGCTTTAATTTTTCCTGGGTACAACCGTTCACAACGTTGTCGCTTGGCAGCAACTGAGTTTTCTGTCGGCACATTTTCAAGTCGTGCTGGCAAAACTTGACGTCCCCCAAAGGTAAAAGGCTAGTGACGGCATATTCCTAAATAAAACAGAAGTGGAAGAGCGTGAAAACACACCAAATTTTCTCTTTAGACTTGATTTTGTACATACTATGCAGCTTTTTACGTTATAGCTTCTTGAAGGCAACTCGCTGTGTTTTAGAAACAAATTATAAATTCGGTGAATATCAGGTACCGATTTGGTCAATTTTTACCAGGTTCGCCCCCCCCCCCCCCCAATGAAGAAAGGCCCGGGACGCCCCTGCCCAGTGGTACGAGCTGTAGAAACGTCAACCTACAAACAACAAACAAACAACACGAACTACAAATAGCGGCTAACGGAACAGCGGCTGAGACTAAATTATCGGCCTTTGATAACCAGTCTGTGCCAGTGAGTTGCTGGAAACGTTAATCTGGCATCTTTTTGTTGGTCATACAGCTTTTGCAAAAGGGTTTTCTTGATAACGAGAGTTTGAAAGCGTCAAAGTTTGTCAACAGAGACGGAGTATCGCGTCCTATTGGTCGGTTATGAAACGTTTTTTGAAATCCGACCAGTAGGAAGCAAGAATCGTTTTTGTACGGAAAGTTTAAAGGCTTCAAGCTCCCATTTCTGATAAAACTTTTCCAAAAAGCTGTAATTATACAATTAAGACAGAGCCAGTGAACTGCTTCCAACAATTTACAGGCGCAGAGTACTTATCAAACATGGATAAATCACTCTCAAATTTCGGAAGTCCTATACCTCGCAATGTTAAATTACTCCTTTTTCACCCTTTTCCGTTTTCGTCGGTTAGGCTGCAATCTCCCTATTAGTCCCTGGGTTGATTACTCCACCTTGCGAGCGTGTTCCACCCTACTTGCCCTAGTTACTACGCAGGACGTCACGAATTTTGGCTTCTTGGCGTCAAGGCTGGGGCGCATTTTTAAATTTTCTGTGAAATATCACTACACGGCAGCTCCACAGGGTAATCTGGCCAATCACGTTACAGAGATTCATATTTACCACGCTTACTACGCTCCCGAGCATGGTAAGGAAATAGTTAAGTCCGGTCTTCACCTCCCGGAACTTCCGGAATCTGGGCTTCCAGATTATTCTTTGACGTCTTCTGTAAATTGCGTCTGGAATATGAACGGGTCCAAAAGTATATCAAAATAATCCGGAAAAAAGGGGCTTTTGAACTTCCAGATTTCCGGATTTTTTAAGTATCGCAGAAGAAAATAAAAAAAAATCTCGGAAAATCTGGGAACCCAGATTCCGGAAGGTGAAGACTCACCTTTACTATTAGTTACTATTTCGAATAGGTTGGAACGGAATTAGTAACTAATAGTTACTATTGTTAGAAGGGTGACATCTTTACGGATTTCATTTGTATAGCTCCTATGGTAGTAATTACTCGACTTGTTCATTTCTGCCTCCCAGTTCCATATAGTCAAGTACTTCTAGCTTTCCAAGACACTAGTACTCGACCAATCTAGTATCTAGCCCTCTGGTACCAATCTAGCGACTGGAGGCTTGATTCCTCGACTGGTTCACTACTGATAGCTCCCATGACCAGGGGCGTAGCCTTTTACATTTGGGGGGGGGGGGACGTCCAATTTGTACTGACGGACTAAAAAATGTACCGACAAAACACGCCGTTGCCGCTTCGCGGAAACGTCGTACATTTCCCGCCAGCACAGAACAGAACCGGTGTATAACTAACTGTAATACTTAAGACTAATGTAAATTCGTATATTTAGATTCACATATTCGACTTTTCATTTCAATTTTCGCCCAAAAGCGAAACTTCCAGCTACTGTGTCCAGAACAAGTTAAAATAAGCGCCGCCGGCAAAATTTTTAAATCTGTTTTTTTTTCGGAAAAATTTAATTGTACCTACCATACAAGATCTACTTTTAATGTAGCAGAATCTCAATTCTAAAACGTCAACTAAATGAAACATCGTTCTTCCAAACAGAGAATACTACGAAATGGGCCGAAGGCATAATTTTATAGAAGACTTTTTGTAATGCATCAATTTTGTAGAAGACTTTCTGTGATGCATCTGTAATGCATCAGCTGAGATTTAATTCTCAAATCATGAGAAATTTTTCCGGAAAAACTAAAGCTCCAGCGACTATAGCAAGAACAAGTTAGCTAAGCGCCGCAGGCGAGATTTTTTAGTCTGCCTTTTTCGGAAAAATTCAGTCTGTTCCCACAATACAGTTCTAGCTTGAAATGTGTTTCAAACCCCAAGAATTTCAAGACTAAAACGCCAAGTCCAGGGGCGTCACTAGCCAAAACTCGAGGGGGGGGGGGGCTTTAGCTATTTGTCGCACATGTAGTAATGAAACATGCGATACCTTGCAAGCGTTGAAGCGTGAAGAAGCCTAGTCGTATCTGCGAGCTCAGGGGCGGTTTGAAAGGCTCGGGCATGGGAGGTGACTAACTCAAAATATACGACAGATTTCCAGTAAGGCTCAAGAGTCATACCAGGTGGAAACAGTAGCCAAGAAACACAGCATCGCATGCTGGAAAGCGTGCGAAATTCCAGAAGTAATAACAGAAATTCTCTAAAGCAATAGCCCGCCCCACAACAGTTCCTAATGACTGTATGTCAGACAGAATGAAAATTAGCGCCGCAGGCGAAATTCTTTAAGCAGGCTATGACATTTTTGGGCAAAACATTACTTCCGTCAATAAAATCTAGATTTTAAGGTGATCCAAGCACCGAAATTCCAAGCCTCAAACACGAATGAAATGACGCGAGCTTCCAGTAAATAGAGCCTACTACAAAAGGCGCCGCCGGCAAAACTATTTTGTGAAATCCTGTATGATCAGAGTAAGTCTTTTCGAATCCAAAATGAAATTGTGGGCCACTTGTAACACCATCTTTGTTAATGACAGAACTCAGTAAATGTGAGACTTTTAGCTGGAAGTTGGTAATGTGCTTCAGTTTGACCCTTTCCGAAAAAGATGTACTGATCATCCAGAAAAAAAAGTGAGACACCAGTTAAAAAACAAAATAAAACCAAATGACATGTTGCAACAATCAGGCCCGTCATTATACCGTCTTTCTGCTCACGAAGCCGATTCATACGTCCTTCATAAAATCCGATGACGAATTGCCGCCAGACGCGCTAGAGGAACAATACGCCCCTCATAAAATTCCTCTCAGATTAGTTCTTTTTTGGTCGCTAGGTGCGCTATCGTAAAGAAAACAATGCACGTTACTTCTTGGTGTATGTTTATCCACGTTTGTTTTGACATTTTCAATTGCTCTTAGGCCTAACCATGTTTAAAACTGTTTAAAATGTCTCTTCCCCTCTTTTTGCTTTACCCAACTCTGTTCTGTCAAGCGTCATCAAGTTTGTCATTTCTGGCTTCCGACATCAGTGCCGGTAGTGCTGGCTGACTTTTCAACGGGGCTAATGTGCGACTCGATACGAAGCGAAAGCCTAATCGCTTATTCACCCGTCAGATAAATTATCCCCCGATCTCACGTGTGATTGTTATTGTTTCTTGCGGGAAAAAGAACCCGATGTGCCGACGAGTCGACCGACGCCTGACAAAAGCAGACAAAATTTGATTTCTTCTGTGTTTGCCGGCGCTTCGCGCCGACAAGCAAGTGAACTTTCGCCGGGCTTCGCCCGACGAAAGTACTTTCTCAAGACCTTTGAATGGGGGAGTCCCCCCGCCTCCCCCCCATAGTGACGACCCTGTATGCCAGCCCCCCATTGAGCTTCCCTGGGTGAGCGCCCGTTTAGCTAAACTTTTGTGTTCGGGCGCTCTGCAAGCGTCAAGTTTAGCTAATTTTTTTTGGTCGGGTGCTGTGCGAGCGCCCAGATTAGCTTAATTCATTTGGTCGGGTGCTCTGCGAGCGCCCAGATTAGCTTTTTTCTTTCTTTGAGCGGGGGTGGTACCGCCCCCCCCCAAAGCTAAGCTAACGAGCTAACGAAAAAGCTAACGAGAAGAGCGTCTTTTTGCGATCCCAGATAAAAGTAATGCTACCTATGAAATCACCGATCTTTCCGCCAAGAAAAGTAGTGGCCAACTACAATAAAGTAGGCCCAAAGTACATTGATTCTGAATTTACGGCAAAGAAATAGTTTTCACGTTGAAAGACATGCTTGAGACACGACCACACCGAGAATCGACCAAGAAAAGAAATAAGGATCCAATTTGCCATTAAGTCTATTTTCGATCATCGGAGTGCAGCCAGATCAACTAAAAGGGGCAGGCAACAGACAGACGACTCACAAACAAAACAACGAAAACAAGTTTGCCGAATTTTGACGACAACGAACGGACTGGAACGAAAAAGGGTTTGATGGTGCATTAAAAACAAACAAAAAAAATGGTAAACGACGAGACCAGCTCGAAAAAGTTCACATAATCTGATTTGATTTCTTATGTATAAAACAAGATCCCGATTTGCCGACGAGACTTAAACTAGTCTAAAGAATTTGGTTTCCAATGTGTAAAAACAAAGCCCTATTAATCCGACGAAATTTAACACTGTGGGTATTCGTCCGATAACACTTTGCAGTCATTTGATTTCTTGTGTGTAGAAAATTTCGGTTTGCCGACGAGACATAAACTTTCGGAATTGGCCTGACAAAAGTTCACAAAATTTGATTTATTAGATATAGATCCCGATCCTGCTTGCGAGACTTAATTTTTCCGGATGCGCCTGACAAATGTTTGTGCAGAATTTTCGTATAAGGAACCCGATGTGCCGACGAGGCGATCGACGCCCAACACTAGCATACAAAATTTTATTTCTACTGCATTTCTTATGTATAAAAATAACCCGATGTGCCGACTAGTCGACCGGCGCCCGTCAAAAGCATACACCATTTTAATTCTTTTGTGTTTGCCGGCACTCCGCGCCGATAAACTAGTGAACTTTCGCCGGGCTTGCCCAACGAAAGTACTTTCTCAAGACAAATATTCCTTGAGCCCAAGCTGACTTTGAAACACATATTCAAATAATGTATACAACGGATACGTCAGCTACGATGCTTCATCATGATTATAGGTTTGTTTCCTTCCCCGACGTTGACCCTGAAGACTGACAGCCTGACGAGGACGTCCGTAGTATCCATTATTCAAATTTACTTTCTCAAGACCTTTGGAGGGGATTGCCCCCCATACCCCCGCATAGTGACGCCCCTGCCCATGACCCTTGTTGGCCTTGTTACTCGACTGGTCGAGTACTATTAACTCCTCTGTTGTGGCAGCATCCTCGAAAGGTCGGGTACTTTTAGTATTTGAGGTATCAGTTCCAGGTCCCGGACATGCCGCATTTCAGACCGAACAGCAACTGATACGCTTTTCGCTTGGCGGCACCACCAAAACCAAAAGGTTTGTGGCTTGTTATTTTTCTATTGTCTAATTTTGCAGTGGTATGAGCGTGTTTGAGCTGGAGCTCTAGTAACTCAGTATCTTTGATAGTAAGGTCAACTTCCAACAACAAAATTTTCTAATTTCTGTGAAACCAGCTGCTTACATCCAGCTTGTATAAAGAGTCAGTAAAGAGTAGCATATAAAGTATTCAGTAGAGCCATGCTTATTTAAATGTCTGCTCATAGTGGATGGTGGCCAAAGAAAACAGTTGAACCATAACAGACAACTTGTAAAGCAAAGGATGTCTAATTCTCAAATGGTAACATCCCGTAAAAAATTGAATAATTGAGCTGTGTTTGCCTCTGTTGAGTCTTTCAAAGCTGCAAGCATTCATACATTGCACCTAGTGTTCTGAAATTATGTATGTTTTTTCCATAGGAATACACACAGGGGTGTTGCAAGTACAATTTTGGTGGGGGGGTTCAGAGCAAAAATTTTACCGAATCTTTCAAAAATTTTACCGAATCCTAGAACTAAGAATTGGGGCTTTAAATTACAGAAAAGAAACGATTACGTAGGAAGAGTAACAATAAAGGGCAGCATGAAAGACGATAAGCCAACTATTAGGCGGCGTTTTGTCGAAGCCCACATGGAGAATATATTGCGGGGCATGATTTCAGGAGCAGCGCAGGCGATTTTGGAATTCATTTATTTTCTGTAGGCTAAAATTTAACTGCTTCTCTTATAAATTCTATCATTTACCGTTGATTAAATACTGAGGCTCTAAGAAGTTCCAGAAACCCGGTGGAGCGACATTCCTGCAGCAGCAGCATCTGTAGTCTAGTCAATATACTACCCATAATCACATAAACTGAGAGCCGCAGGTGAATTTTTTTTTTTGCTTTTTCCTGCCAAATTTAATTTCTATCCAAATTCTAGCTTTTAATTTTTTGAAATCGCAATCCTAAAACTGGCTTAAACCCCATCAAATGATGCGCCCTTCCACAAAATAGAGAATATTACGGAAAGTGCTGCATGCGGAATTTTTGAAATATTTATGATTATATATTCTTTTTGGGATCCAAAATAAAAGTAAGTACTATTGATGATATCATAGATCATCCCTTTTGTCTGCGACCAGTGCTTCACTCGATCTCTCCTGAGTTTCGAGGTTCGTAGTAACTTCCGAATCCTGGCAGTTATAACAAATAAATTACCGAATCCCAGTTATTATACCGAACAAGTTTAGCCCAATAGCATGTTTGGGATTCTGTTATACATATCCGGGTACCATATCCGGGTTATTATACCAAATTGTTTGGTATCAAAAGACTACCGAACAATATTCATATTAGGTCTACTTTCGTCGAAACTGGAACAAATTCAGGATTTGTGGTTAACTTCCTAATACTGGAAATTATACTGAATAAATTACTGAATCCCAAACATGATAGGTACTGAATAATTTAGCCCCCACATTAAAATAAGTGCTGATTATTAATGCTGATGACCCCTGCTTGCCCCTGGAATGTCTAAGACTAACCATCCACCAATCCAAAACATGTACAAGACTACTGTCGATGTACAACTTGACTCCTCGGAAGATGGGAAACAAGGACAACCTCCCCCCACCAGCTCAGCAAGAAACAGCAAAAACCCAACTTGTTGCAGTGTGCTTCACTCTCTCAGTAATCAGCCAAAAATTCGACATCAAGAATGTAGAAGACATCAGGTCAGATATTTTCTGGAAATTGAGGGTTAATTTCAGCCTAAACATTTTGAGGTCCATTGATATTTATCTACAGGAAGGACCAGCAGTTGAACATGCCCTCCTCTTAAAAGTCATCAGTGGACTTGCAGTTGCAGCAGCAAAGCTAACCCCTCGAGAACAGTCGACCTGCAAGATTGTAGTATACAATATCCCAGCAGGGTACTCAGATGAAGGTATCAGTAGCAGTTGCTTGGACGAAAGGAACCATTTGTTGGATGTTCGTGAGGTAACAAGACTCAGTGTCAGACAAGGAACAACACTGACCCCAAGCAAGTCAGTCATGATGGTGATTGGACAAAAGGCACTGCCAGAAAAAATATATGTCATGGGAGATACCAAACCCTTCAAGATCTACAAAGACAAACCTATGTATTGCAGGAAATGTTTCCTGTTCGGCCATACTTCAAACAATTGTACATCATCAGAACAGACCTGTGCGAGATGCTCCGTGAAAGGCCATAACGAAGCGGACTGCATCAAAGAAATTTTCTGCAAGAACTGCAAAGGACAACACAAACCAACAGACTCCAAGATCTGTGCTGCTTATGCAAACAGGTGTAAAGTTGAGACTAGCAGAAACAAAGCAGATCACAATAGGCCTAGCAGGGGCTATTGTGAAAGAGTCAGAGAGCAGGACTACTTTAGCCAAAGAGGGGAAGAAAGAGGAACTGAAGAAAAAAAACCCAACAGACTGTCCAGAAGATGAGAGGAAGGCTTGGCCCGAACTACCAAGACCATCTAAAGGGTTGTAAACTACCCATCAGAGAACAGAAGAACCAGCACAACACACAGTGGAAACGCCCATACGTTTTGTCAGGAGACCTGGAACCGGTCCCAGACAAGAGCAAGTACTCAGAGCTCTCGTGCATCAACTCCAGTAACTCTCTTCACAGGACCGTCCCGACCAACTTCGCTCCAAGGGATCTCACCATTTCCTCACTCACATCAAGCCACTTCTACCTTTTATGCCATATCGCATGAAAACACAATGAAGCCCCAAGTTTCGCACAAACCCATTATGTTGTTACTCGCACTCACCGAGCTTATTAACAGCAGTAACCATCCTGAATTGATCAAGGGCCTGATGAAGATAGAAGCCGTCTCCATGTTCCTGGGACAAGAGATACTGGCAGGAGCCCAGCAGATATTTCAAGAGAGTTGATATAATTTGTCTACAAGAGACAAACCTCAACGAGTTCCGTACATTAGAAATTGAAGGATACGTGACATACCAAAAAGACCGAGGCTCGGACAGACGAGGAGGTGGAGCTGCTATACTAGTGAATAGAAACCTGAAACACTCTCCCATTAGTGGCAGGACTGTTATTTGTGTATTTTTTTGTTTTTAAATATAAGTATCCTGGCCTTAAAAATTGCTGTTTTGCACAGCTACTGAAAAACTTCTGATCAGTGTTGATGGATTTATCTATGGAATCCCAAACCGAAATATTGATATGGAGATCCTTAGTATTGGTTCTAAATCTTGAAAGAAAAACAAAATCTCTCTTGGCTTTGACACGTTTGTGGGCCTTACTAAAAGCCAAGTCGTAAAAACCAGGTGCTCAAAACTAAGCTAATCATGTGATTTTTGTGTTAACCCACCTTAGATTTGAGACGTCTCCTCTTATGCTGCAATTCATGCATCCAAAAGGGTAATATCTATGAGTAGGTCGATTAATCACTGCCAGGTGCAACCAAGATTTTGGTATTGCTGAGAGGTGTTGTGTAATTTTTTTTTTAGTAAATTGGGGGACTTCGAAGAACACATAGTTTCACAGTAGATGTAAAGGTCAAATGCATAGTATTGTTGAGTAGAGAACATATATTCACAAAAAAATCATCAAAATCAACCTAGTAATGTCTCAACTGTACGTAGTGCCATGCACCTGAAGAAGCAATTTCTGTCCACTTGCATATCTGCATAATATCTGCATCACACCAAATACAATACAATTTAGTTAGACTTGACAGTAAACAGTGCTGCATCCTAAACAGTCCAAACGACACTGCATTTTCTGAATCTTTTTCCTTCTTCCTCAATCTTCCCTTCCTCCAACTTATATGACTCATGATCTACTCTTCCTTCAGCTGAATATGCTCCCTCAGTTTTACTTTTCAAATTTTCTGCGCAATTTCGAAGGCAGGACAGGCGAACTACCTAGCCGAGGCAGTTCGCCGTTCGACTCACAGGACTTCTGGAACGGCGACAGGACAGGATCTCCGTTTTACCGAAAACGGGTTTTAAGCTGCCAGGCGAACTGACAAGGCGATCGAAAACGACAATTAAGCAGACCGGCGAGTGACAGGTGTCCCGACAGGCGATCAAAAACGCAACTATTATTGTACAGTCAAGTCTGCGAATGAAGTTGCGTCCAGTTATTACTCTTATATATCCGTCAGAAGCTAACATGAGCTAATCCGGGTACCCAGCTAATCCCTTGTACTATACGTAGCGTAGGGATTATTTGGGACTAGAAGATTCTTTTAGGATTGTCTTTTTTTTATTAGGATTCCACTTTTTTAAGGATTCGGGGGGGGGGGGGGGGGGGGTTCGCCGGGGGGGGGGGGGTACCTGGGGATTTTGGTCGGGGGGGGGGGGGGGTTGTTACCAGGGGGTTTTGGTACCGGGGGGTTTTTGGCGGGGGGGGGGGTCTTAGCCGGAACCCCTATATTAAGAACTCTACTATTCCTGATATTCGTATCAGACATCCAACTGAAAGATCAACAAGGACTAAAAGGGATGTTTGCAGACGACCTCGTATCTTGCCACAAAGGACGCGACTCCGCTGCAGTAACCAAACTAGCACAACAATCCTCGGACGAAATCAACGAATACTCTACCAGAGCTGGGATACCCCTATCAGCAGAAAAAACAAAACTAATACTCTTCCACCGGAAAAGAAAGATTGTCTGTCCCGAAATCAAACTGAAAGGAAGAATCCTAGATATTTCCACAAGCGCGAAAATTCTGGGAGTGACCTTTGATCAGAAGCTAACTTGGCTCCCCCAAGTCTTGGAAATTAAGACGACAGCCACGAGACGGATCAACATCATGAAGCGGATCGCAGGAACCGAGTGGGGCTCCAACCCCCATACGTTAATGGAGTTCTACAAACAGTATATCCGAGCGAAAATGGAGTACGGTATTCAAGCATTCGGTACATGTTCCATAAACCTCATCAGAATATTAGAAACAGTGCAAGACATGGCAATACGAGTCGCGTTCGGCCTTCACTCACATACATCTCTGAAATCACTTGGAGAAATATCAGGAATCCCAAAAATCGAAGAGCGACTGAAGATCTTAACACTGAAAACTGAAAGTTCAGTGTTATGGAAGAAAACACATTATCTATGAGTCAGTTTTGCAACAATCAAGCAAACAGCATCACAGGTCAAATAAACAAAGATCTTCATTCAACATCTTCCAACGTTTGATACCCGACTGGAGAATGGATTTGAAGAAGGATCACCCCCCTCACCCTTCTTTTGCTCCATGGACCATGGACGCCATAGACGTAGAAACAGAGCTGATCCCCATTAAGAAAGACGAAATGCCTTCGTCCTTGATCACCGAGCTTTTCCACCTACGAAAGCACGAGATGTACCAGGAACACTTGGAAATCTACACAGACGGCTCAGTTCAGGGACATAAGAGTGCAGCTGGAGCCTTCATACCATCAATGAACCTCATCATTCAGCAAAGGATCCCAGACAACTCTTCAATCCTGACCCCCGAACTGAAAGCAATCCTACTTGCTTTGAAAGTAGTCATGCAATCCCACCCCCTACCACGAAGAGAATCGTTGTCTTCAGTGACTCGCAGTCAGCTCTCCTTCTAATCAAAAAGATCAAGTGGGAAACCGGCGAACACGACCTAACGGACATCAGAGAGGTAATCCAAGAACTACAGCGGATAGATGTCGTCATCAGGTTTCAGCACGTCCCAAGCCACTGCGGCATACACGGAAACGAAGTTGCAGATCAAGCCGCTCAACAAAGCATTAGCAGAGCCCTCCCATCCATTAACAGACCAACGGCATTCAGAGATGTCCTCAGAAACAGATTGCATCAGATTATCCCAGCGCTTCAACCCCTCTGGCCTCCCCATTCAAAACCAGGCTTGGAACTACTACGTTCTTCAGAGTGAAGAGCCAATCAGTTCTCCTGAAGAAGGAGCTTTCCAACGAAAGCTCAGCCCATCCCCCCTCTGCAGATTCTGTTTCCAGTGGGAAGAGTCTCTGCAGCATATCCTATTCTAGTGCAGACACCTGACCGAAAGGAGGAAGAAAATGATCTCAACCTTTAGATCCTTGGGTCTGAAACCAGATATCGCTACGATAAGCCTGTCCAGCAAATTGCCAACAGCACACGAAATAATGATTTATAGGGATGTCCTCGATCTACTAACGAAAGCAGACATTAAAGTCTAGCAGCGACTCCGTAGACCATCCAACCACCGTCATTGACCAGGCAAGAGGACCGTCCCTTGAGCCCAGCTTCTCAAGTTTAGCCAAGCTTCAGAAAGAAAAAGTCTAGAAGGGTCAGTGGATCCCAAAGACTATTCCATAGAAGGAAGGAAGGAAGAACCAGTAGCTTATTCGGGATTCTGTGTAACTACAGAATCTAAATATACCGAATAGTTCCAGCATCGAAAAATTACCAAATGATTTCAGTAAATTCTGTCACCAAATTCGTGATAACTACCGAATACTGGCAATTATACCAAATTCCGATCATTATACCGAAGAAATTTGCACAGATATCCTATTTAGGATTCAGTATAACTACCGAATCGCCGTAAATACATTGAACTGTTCTGCTATCGAAAAAATACCAAACAATTTCGGCCGGAACCAAAATTTTACCGAATCTCAAAAAGGTGGGGGGCTGCTGCACCCCCCCCCCTTGCAACGCCACTGAACACATATCTGTGTTTTTCCACAATTTTTCTTTCACTGAAAGATAGATAGTGTGTTAAAACCAGCAGATGGCTCATTCCGAGTTTCTTTACCTAGCGCTAGATCATTCAAACTAGCAAATCGAAAAAATAGAAGTTCTAAAGTTCAAAGAATTTATCTAAACAAAACTTTTTCAGTTTAATTTTGTGACAGAAACTGTACTTGATGATTGACTTCCTTCCAGTCTTCAGATAATCAGTTCAAAGCCAAGGAAACACATGAACTGGATCGATAGACATATTCTTATGTGCTTCTGTTGTGACGGTTGATATCCCTTTTCCCCTACCAATTGCATATTTATTTATCTCCCAAATTTGCTGCCTGTTTGACACTCTTCCAAATTCTGGCCTCTGGGGTGCTGGTCCAGCACTACAGATTTTGGTCTGGCTTAATTTTCCTGATCCTCCTCTGCAAAAACAGCTATATGGAATCTGGAAGTTATTAATTAGTTATTACCACCTTCACCTTGTAGGCTGGTTAGCTCATCTAGGCACTAGTGGCACTTATATTTATGTGTTACTGTGTTATAAGTAATAAGTAATTTATTTTTAACCTGCCATTTCGAGAAAGCGGAGTAAATGAAAGAAAATAAATAAAACACATAAAGACACAGAAAAAGACACTAATTTTCAATATTCGACCAAGAAGCAGTGGAGAAGGTCATGCGCTAGTTGGGCTCTGTTGTCAATGATTTTTATAGTGACGAAGAAACATCCAAAAGGGTAACACTTGCATCTTGAATTTTTAACTTCTCCGTCAATGTATGGTTATGACATGATTTAGACAAGTTGAGCAGGTGCTTTGCAAATTTAAAGTAACATGATCTCGTCTTTTATTCTCCTTCTTTTGTAGAACATGAGTAACACCAGAAAGAAATAGTATAGAAGGAGCGCAGAAGGTGCTGTACAGTTTCCTCAAAGCTTTATGATTGTAGCGCCCCCGGTTGGGGACGATGTGCCCATAGGCGATACGGATTGGTTTGCAACTTCTTCAACAACCGAAGAACAAAATTTTGACAACACAGATTTGAATGTTATGCCAAGCCATCGTAGAGAGTCTGTTGATTTGATGACAAAAGATCCAAGAGTACAAGTTATTTGTTCTCCTCTCGTAGAAACAGCATAGGTTCTGTTATGGAAAAAATCTCAAAACGGGGAAAAAGCAGGTTGTCTTGTCCTTGGAATTTGCAAAAAAAAAATACTTAAATAGAGTTTTGGCAAACATTTGGATGCCCGATGCACGGCCTATTCTCAGTAGCTAGCCATCAGTAGTTCTGTTATCAGTGGTTACTGGAAGCTATCACCTATGTTCCAATCTATGCATCGCTTTTTAAAAGCTATATCCATAATGATAGCTTATAGCAACTGTTGGTATTTGCAGAGGTGTTACTAGCCAAAATGTTTCGGCGGGGGGGGGGGGGGGGCTCGACAGGCTGGTCATTCTTACCGACTGCTAGAAAAATATACTGATTTTAAGAAAAAGTGACAGTTTTTATGGCACTTGCAGCCTCTGGCTCAAGTTCCATAGACCGATCACAATTCCGTCGGTCGGTCTGTCGGTCGGTCCGAGTTTTTTGTCCCACTTATCCGAGTTAGTGTACTTCCAGATGTGCTAGGACAATGAAACTTGGCAGGCATATCAGGGACCCGACCAAACTAACCTGGAAATAATCAGTTTCCCGATCCGACCATATGCGGGGGAGTGCGGGGCGCTGAAAACTTGAAAATTTAGGGCATTTTGTCACTTTTTTCCGAGTTAGGGTACTTCTAGATGAGCTAGGACAATGAAACTTGGCAGGAATATCAGGGACCCGACCAAACGAACCTGGAAATAATCAGTTTCCCGATCCGACCATATGCGGGGGAGTGGGGGCGCTCGAAACTTGAAAATTTAGGGCATTTTGTCACACTTTTTCGAGTTAGGGTACTTCCAGATGAGCTAGGACAATGAAACTTGGCAGGAATATCAGGGACCTGACCAAAGTAACCTGGAAATAATAAGTTTCCCGATCCGACCATATGCGGGGGAGCTGGGGCGCTGGGGCGCTGGAAACTTGAAAATTTAGGGCTTTTTGTCACTTTTTTCCGAGTTAGGGTACTTCTAGATGAGCTAGGACAATGAAACTTGGCAGGAATATCAGGGACCCGAGCAAACTAACCTGGAAATAATCAGTTTCCCGATCCGACCATATGCGGGGAAGTGGGGGCGCCGGAAACTTGAAAATTTAGGGCATTTTGTCACACTTTTTCGAGTTAGGGTACTTCTAAGTTCCTGTTGTGCTAGGACCATGAAACTTGGCAGGCATATCAGAGACCCGACCAAACAAACTTAGAAATAATCAGTTTTCTGATCCGACCATTTTTTTTTGGGGGGGGGGGGGGTGGAGGGCAGGGGAATCCGGGAAATCGAGAAGTGTGTAACTTTCGAACGGATGATCGGTTTGTAATGAAACTTCATAACTGAATAGAATATATATCTGTAATGTCCCGTTTAAAGTCTTGACCCGATTCGGTAGCCAGGGGGGAGTTGGGGGGGGGGGGGAGACTGGAAATTTCAAGAAACGGTTAGAATGGAGGGATCGGAATGAAACTTGCTGGGAAGAACAAGCATCTGCTCTAGATAAGTCCTTTAGACCATTGTACTGGATCCGGACACTTATGGGGGGGGGGGGGGGGGGTCCCGGAATTCCGGTGATGGTGGTTTTGGGGACTTTCACGATGAAACTTGGCAGGCATATCAGGGACCCAATCAAACTGACTACAAAATAAAAATTTTGTCGATCAGATAATGGTGGGGGGAGTGGAGGGAGGGGAATCCGAAATTTTCAGTCATGCGTAATTTTGGAATGGGTGATCGGATTCGAGTGAAATTTAAGAATTGAACAGAGGACATTTCTCTGATGATTTTTTCATATCCGGACCGGATCCGGCAACTATTGGGGGGGGGGGAATACGTGACCCGTTTAGAATGGAGGGATCGGGATGGAACTTTGTGGGAAGAACAAACAGATGCTCTAGGTAAGTCATTTGCTGAATCGGATTGGCTACGTGCACCGCGGGGGAGCTGGGGGGGGGGGGGGGGGGGGGTTGGACCGGAAATCTCGAGAAACGGTTAGAATGATGGTATCGGAGTGAAACTCTCTGGGAAGAACAAACATCTGGTCCATGTAAATCTTTTACATAATTTGACTGGATCCGGACACTTGAGGGGAGAGGAGGGGGTTTCCCGGAATTCCATTTTTTGGGGGATTTTCACGACGACACTTGGAAGGCATATCAGGGACCCAGTCAAACTGACTTGGAATAAAAAAAAATCCTCGATGTGATAATCTTGGGGGGGGGGGAGAGTTGAGGGAGGGGAATCCGGAATATTGAGTCATGCGTAACTTTGGAACGGGTGATCGGATTCGAGTGAAATTTAATAATTAAACAGAGGACATTCTTCTCTGGTGACCTTTTTCATTTCCGGACCGAATCCGGCAATTATTGGGGGGAGGGCGGAAAATACTTGACCCGCTTAGACTGGTGTGATCTGGATCGAACTTCGTGGGAATGACAAACAGATGCTCTGGATTAATCATTTACAGAACCGGATTGGCTCCGGTTATTGTGGGTGGAGTTGGAGGAGGGGGGGGGGTCTGGGATTCCGGTGATCGCGCGTTAAGGTACTTCCAGATGTGCTAGGACGATGAAACTTCGCTGGAATATTGGAGACTCAGCAACATTTGCTTAGAAATTGCTATTCCCCAAATCCGATTATTCCTTCAAGTACCAATCTTGACCGCAAAGTAAAAAAAAATACTTTTAAGCAATATATGCATTTTCGTGATGCCCATCAGCCCATTAGCAGTTTTGCCTCAAAACCCACCGCATCTCAACCGCAAAGTCGAAACTTACTTTTGATCAATCAAATCATCTTGACCCATGCAAGTGCCATATGAGCTTACAGCTCTTGTTAAGATAAAATCAACTATTATTTACGAAAACCCAGCGCTTTTGAATAAAAATCAACTGTGTCCAAGAAAAAATAGACTGTTTTACGAAAAATCGAGGTGCGACTCGGTTAATTTTTACCAACTGGCCAGCAACATTGGGGGGGGGGGGTGCCCCCCGCCCCATATGTGAAGCCCCTGGGTATTTGGACCCAAGATGTGAAGATCACTAAGATCGAAAGAGCCAACCAGGTTTTCTAAACTTTTTTCTCTAAGATATCATAATTTTTCTCCATTGTAATGTGGGATTAGCAGGGAGTTGGCTGGGGTTGATAGATGTTAATATTCTACAGACGAAACAGTGACTTTGGTGCTGTGTGACAATTAGGTATTTCTGTAATTGCAAAGTAGCCTTTTCTGGTAGGTTGGTTATCACACCCTATTCCCGGTGCTTCTCCCCTAGTAGTGCTTTACCTAGGCTCGAGTATAGCCTACATAAGAGCTAAAGTATTCGGCATAGCTTTTGTTTAACCTCTGGTCCGATCCCAGCATTGGATATTTCTCATTTAGATTGATAATAGCTTGTAAAAAAAAGTGTGGCTCCTGTTGCAGGCCTGTGCCTTCTTGGTTGTGTACAGCACTCCAGTTATGTAATCCTGTTGAAAATTTGTTTGTAATATGCATTAGACTGCATTGTCAACGGTTAAAAAGAGGTCTTGATGATTTCTAACTTTTCTTGTATAGTAAGCCTAGTTTTATAATTCGTAAGCTATTGACTTTCTGATGGATAGTCTTCCCTTGTTTTTTAGCGGTAAAGCAATAACAACCTAACTGCAAATCAGACTTGCCTACTGTTTGATTCATCAGAAGAAAAGTGAGAACATTTGCAGAAAATGGAATGGCTTTTTGGAAAGCGCATGACCCCTGAAGAGATGTTAAAGAAGAACCAGAGGGCTCTGAACAAAGCCATGAGAGATTTGGACAGGGAGAGAGCCAAGATGGAAGCCCAGGAAAAGAAGATCATTGCAGACATTAAGAAAATGGCCAAGGACAATCAGATGGTTAGTATTCTCTAGCTGGTCAAGTTGATTTGGAACGTCACAGGCAAACTATTTGGATCAGTCACAGCCTAGGGTAGGACAGAACTCTTATATAGTCCATTTTTGTTTTGCAAAAGAAGCAATAATGATGACCCTGCAAACCTATTGGATAAATACAAAAAATTACAAAGTACAGCCGTGAACTTGGTCGCAAGAAGATGTTCATTTAAGTTCGTGTTCCACCCTGCTTACTGTAGTAACTACACATACGTCATGGCTTCTTGACGACAAGGCTGGAACGCATTTTCTACTCTCTGCAAAATATCGCGCCATGCGCTAATCCCGCCAGTCGCATCACAGAGATCGTAGTTACCACGCTTACTACGCTCCCGAGCACGGGTCGAGCATGATAAGCAAGTAGTTACTATTTCGAGGAGGTTCGGCGTAGGGTAGGACCCTTATATGGTCCATTTTTGTTTTGCTAAAGAAGCAATCATGATGACCATGCTAACCCGCTAACTTTTAACGAGGTTGGAGCAAAAATAGTAACTAATAGGTACTATTGTGACAAGGGTGGAATACACTTTACATGATGTTTTGAATTCTCCAGGTTACAGAACTACATCACCTGGTACTTTGTTCTACAGTTCAGTTTCGTATCTTAATGCTTTTGCAAGTTTAGTAAAGGCTAGAAATGTTGTTATGCGTTCCAGGATGCTGTCAAGGTTATGGCAATGGACTTGGTGCGGACTCGTAAATATGTCAAGAAGTTCATTCTCATGAGAGCCAACATCCAGGCTGTTTCATTGAAGATTCAAACTTTGAGGTCACAAAATGCCATGGCAGGTGCAATGAAGGGTGTGACTCGAGCTATGATGAACATGAACAAGTGAGCTGATTTTTTTATGTTTCGCTTTCTAGATTTTTCACTTACTTGTGCTTGTAATTATGGGTATGGCAACTATTGGTCACTGGACTGAGTTTAGTTCTCACTGAAAAGCCTTACGACTAATATGACGATGTCATACTTCTTTAGGATATCTCTAATTTTGTGGGTGCTTTTGTTGAATGATTGACTCGACTTATGAAGTTTTCGCTCGTGGACTATAAGAGGTACGAAGTTGGAATAGGCTTTTGGAGCTTAGACATGCCTTTTCGGGGTCTCGTACTCACCTGCTTGCTCAGTTTTCGCGAGTACCGGAGGAAAGGGAATGCTCCGATTTTCCTCCAACTTGAATCAACAAGAGCTGTAAGCTCATATGGCACTTGCATGTGTCAAGATGATTTGATTGCTCAAGAGTAAGTTTCGACTTTGCGGTTGAGATGCGCGCTATAAGGGAGCTGGAACTTCATTTGTAAGCAAAACCCTTAAGGCAAAACTGCTAATGGGCTGATGGGCATCACGAAAATGCATATATTGCTTAAAAGTATTTTTTTTACTTTGCGGTCAAGATTGGTACTTTAAGGAATAATCGGATTTGGGAAGTAGCAATTTCTAAGCAAATGTTGTTGAGTCTCCAATATTCCAGCGAAGTTTCATCGTCCTAGCACATCTGGAAGTACCTTAACGCGCGATCACCGGAATCCCAGACCCCCTCCCCCTCCTCCAACTCCACCCACAATAACCGGAGCCAATCCTGTTCTGTAAATGATTAATCCAGAGCATCTGTTTGTCATTCCCACGAAGTTCGATCCAGATCACACCAGTCTAAGCGGGTCAAGTATTTTCCGCCCTCCCCCCGATAATTGCCGGATTCGGTCCGGAAATGAAAAAGGTCACAAGAGAAAAATGTCCTCTGTTTAATTATTAAATTTCACTCGAATCCGATCACCCGTTCCAAAGTTACGCATGACTCAATATTCCGGATTCCCCTCCCTCAACTCCCCCCCCCCCCAAGATTATCATATCGAGGATTTTTTTTTTATTCCAAGTCAGTTTGACCGGGTCCCTGATATGCCTTCCAAGTTTCGTCGTGAAAATCCCCCAAAAACGGAATTCCGGGATACCCCTCCCCCCCCCCTCAAGTGTCCGGATCCAGTCAAATTATGTAAAAGATTTATATGGACCAGATGTTTGTTCTTCCCAGCAAGTTTCACTCCGATACCATCATTCTAACCGTTTCTCGAGATTTCCGGTCCCCCCCCCCCCACCCCACCCAGCTCCCCCGCGGTGCACGTAGCCAATCCGATTCAGCAAATGACTTACCTAGAGCATCTGTTTTTTCTTCCCACAAAGTTCCATCCCGATCCCTCCATTCTAAACGGGGCACGTATTCCCCCCCCCCCCCCCAATAGTTGCCGGATCCGGTCCGGATATGAAAAAAATCATCGGAGAAATGTCCTCTGTTGAATTCTTAAATTTCACTCGAATCCGATCAACCATTCCAAAATTACGCATGACTGAAAATTTCGGATTCCCCTCCCTCCACTCCCCCCACCATTATCTGATCGACAAAATTTTTATTTTGAAGTCAGTTTGATTGGGTCCCTGATATGCCTGCCAAGTTTCATCGTGAAAATCCCCAAAACCACCATCACCGGAATTCCGGGACCCCCCCCCCCCCCATAAGTGTCCGGATCAAGTACAATGGCCTAAAGGACTTATCTAGAGCAGATGCTTGTTCTTCCCAGCAAGTTTCACTCCGATCCCTCCATTCTAACCGTTTCTTGAAATTTCCGGTCTCCCCCCCCCCAACTCCCCCCTGGCTACCGAATCCGGTCAAGACTTTAAACGGGACATTACAGATATATATTCTGTTCAGTTATGAAGTTTCATTACAATCCGATCATCCGTTCGAAAGTTACACACTTCTCAATTTCCCGGATTCCCCTGCGGATTCCCCTCCCTCCACTCCCCCACCATTATCTGATCGACAATATTTTTATTTTGAAGTCAGTTTGATTGGGTCCCTGATATGCCTGCCAAGTTTCATCGTGAAAATCCAAAAAACCACCATCACCGGAATTCCGGCCCCCCCCCCATAAGTGTCCGGATCCAGTACAATGGTCTAAAGGACTTATCTAGAGCAGATGCTTGTTCTCCCAGCAAGCTTCACTCCGATCCCTCCATTCTAACTGTTTCTTGAAATTTCCGGTCTCCCCCCCCCCCCCAACTCCCCCCTGGCTACCGAATCCGGTCAAGACTTTAAACGGGACATTACAGATATATATTCTCTTCAGTTATGAAGTTTCATTACAATCCGATCATCCGTTCGAAAGTTACACACTTCTCAGTTTCCCGGATTCCCCTGCCCTCCACCCCCCCCCCCCCAAAATGGTCGGATCAGAAAAATGATTATTCCTAATTTTGTTTGGTCGGGTCTCTGATATGCCTGCCAAGTTTCATGGTCCTAGCACAACTGGAAGTACCCTAACTCGAAAAAGTGTGACAAAATGCCCTAAATTTTCAAGTTTCCAGCGCCCCGCACTCCCCCCCATATGGTCGGATCGGGAAACTGATTATTTCCAGGTTAGTTTGGTCGGGTCCGTGATATTCCTGCCAAGTTTCATTGTCCTAGCTCATCTGGAAGTACCCTCACTCGAAAAAGTGTGACAAAATGCCCTAAATTTTCAAGTTTCCAGCGCCCCAGCTCCCCCGCATATGGTCGGATCGGGAAACTTATTATTTCCAGGTTACTTTGGTCAGGTCCCTGATATTCCTGCCAAGTTTCATTGTCCTAGCTCATCTGGAAGTACCCTAACTCGAAAAAGTGTGACAAAATGCCCTAAATTTTCAAGTTTCGAGCGCCCCCACTCCCCCGCATATGGTCGGATCGGGAAACTGATTATTTCCAGGTTCGTTTGGTCGGGTCCCTGATATTCCTGCCAAGTTTCATTGTCCTAGCTCATCTAGAAGTACCCTAACTCAGAAAAAAAGTGACAAAATGCCCTAAATTTGCAAGTTTCCAGCGCCCCGCACTCCCCCCCATATGATCGGATCGGGAAACTGATTATTTCCAGGTTAGTTTGGTCGGGTCCCTGATATGCCTGCCAAGTTTCATTGTCCTAGCACATCTGGAAGTACCCTAACTCGGATATGTGGGACAAAAAAACTCGGACCGACCGACAGACCGACAGACCGACAGACGGAATTGTGATCGGTATATGGCACTTGAGCCAGAGGCTGCAAGTGCCATAGAAAGGAACTCCGTTTATAATCGATTTGGGAAGCAGTTGGTGCCGTTTTATTGTTAGCAAAATACCACAGACGCCAGCCTGTTATGCTTGAAATAGTAGATGATATCACTCGCATAAAATCAGCTGGCGTATCGACTAGCATAGTCAACAGGGAAGCCAAATCCTCTTGGGACCCCTAAATGGATCATCTAGGGCATATGCCCTAAGTTCATTCAAGTCGCTCCACTCGTTTGATTCATAGGCAACCCACAAAGTCTCCGCCACCCCCCCATCCGACTCTCCCTACAGTGGCACTATCCGGTCTTGGCAGATAAATGGATCGTCCATGGCATCTCCTCTACCACTCATGAAGTTTCGTTCCAGTCGTATCACCCGTTGGCAACTTACGCATGTCACAAGGTTCCGGGTTCCCCATCCCCTCACCCAGAGGCGTTACTAGCCAAAATGTTTGGGGGGGGGGGGGGTCAGGAATTTACTGACCGGCTGGTAATTTTTACCGACTGTTTTTGCAGAAAAAACAACAGTTTTCAAGAAAAAATCGACAGTTTTAATGAAAAAAATCAACTGTTTTTGGCGAACAATCGCGGCGCTTCGCGCCGACTCGGTTATTTTTTACCGACCAGCCGACAACATGGGGGGGGGGGGCATCCCCCCCTCCCCCGGTCGTGACGCCCGTGCCCCCACCCCAGCCGATGTTTCATATGTGTGCCAAGTTTCATCGTCCTAGCTTATGTGAAAGTGCCCGAACTTGCAAAACCCGGACCGACAGACTGACGGACAGGAATTGCGATCGCTATACGGCATTTGTGCCGAATGGCAAGTGCAGTTAAAATAATGGTGAACGGATAAGTCAGCTAATATTTGGTCCAGAGGTATTTCGTCCCTTTTTGGCAAGGGTCCTCGTCCGGCTGTAGCTAGAAGAAAGTAACTTTCAGTTTTAACTTTGTACCATCACAGGCAGCTGAAATTACCTGAAATCCAGAAGATCATGATGGAGTTCGAAAAGCAAACAGAGATTATGGACATGAAAGAAGAGATGATGAATGATGCCATCGATGATGCAATGGGAGATGAAGCTGACGAGGAAGAAGGGTAAGGATTTTGTTTCGTCTAATCAGGGAGTCTCGTTGTTAGGAGTGTCATTATAACTGTTAACAGTATGAGCGTATTCTAGAAGCAAAACCACGAAAATTGGAGTTTTTCGGCCTGCCGACAGGATTGCGTAGAGATTCGCAAAAACGTAAAAAATCTAATCTTGTCATAGCGAACAGGAGCCGCTCTGCGAGACACATTTTGTGCTGTCATTGTATAGAGTAGAAACCATTCCGTACATTCTACTGCTGGTTGCGGTCTCTAGGATTGCCCAGAAAGGGAACTCGTCATGTTGCGAAGGGGTGTGAAGTGGGCTTTCGATACGTCGAGATCATCCTCCCAAGAGATTCGGTACCCGAATTATGGTATCAGGTAACGCGAATGGCGTCCTTTCGGACCGCTCGCCCCCTTCTGATTTCTCTGTGCCCCAGCGAGTATTCCAAATTTTTACTCGATCCCGGTCATGTTTCACGACCCGTGAACTCATTAAAACTTATAACAAAAAGGCACCGCCTAGGGAACCGGGAGCCGTACTTTATGTCGTACGGACTACGATTCCGGTACTTCCCACGGAAACCGAAGAATACGAACTACGCTTCCGGTATCTGACGTCACTGATTACCGGGAAACTAGTATGTGCTCGATCCTGTTCCGGTATTCAAGGAAAGTAGCTCACGGAAACTTCGTCGGACCACGAAATTATGTACTCAGAAACTAGGGAAATGGTAGGTGATACCAAAAAGGGTAGGTGATCAGAAAATAAAATCACGAAAAAAAAAGAGATTTTGACGACTTTCCTTGGAAACGGCGAAACGTCATGAATCGTACACAGTATAAAGGATTTACGCTCTTGGCGTTTTCTGAGTAGTTGCAACGACATCACTTGAACGAGCCTAATCTAACCTAAATAAGATGAGTCACTAATAGTAGAGAATTATGTTTCCCGCAGTGCTGAGTCAGAAGATAATCTTAGAGATACGTCTGTCGCATGAAATTTTTGACGGGATTTAACTTGCCGTCGACTTTGCTATTGCCCAGTGGATGAAATAATTGTTTATATTTATCAAAGAATAGTCCTGTTTTAGTGTGATTTGTGGTATGTAATATCACGAAGTGATAAATTGACCATCTATCTGTCGCGGACTAGAGTTCCTGCCAGGGTTTTCGCCATCCCCATCAGTTCCGCACGGAAAAGCTGATATTTTTCTAATTCGTTTGAAAGTATTGACAACCTTACCGCACGACAGGGAAGGACTGTTTAGATTACAGCTTTTTCAATGGCCACTCGTGATTTCTTTCTTCACTTTAGTTTAAGAGGGTGGAGTCTGCCACACTCCTATCAACTAAAGTTAAAGGATAAGTCGCAGTATATACAGTTTCTGTTCTAATGTTATGTGTCCGACTTCTTGGAAGTAATGTGAAAAAATTACAGCGCGGTCACCTTATTTAATGAGAAACAGGAGGAAATTGCATAACCGGTCTTTCTGACCAGTGAGCTGCTCGGGACCAATAAGCCGGAGCTTAATCCGCTTCGAAGAGCCAGAGACATGGCAGTTGCAGAAACCAGTGTGTTGCTGTCAGGGTAGATAAAAATTACATCCGAAATCTTCAAAAATGACATCAACTGAAACGATGAGTCATAATATAGGCGAGGAGTTGCTAACTCCCAGAATGGATGTACAGCAAGTGCCCATGTAAGCTTGTACAGTGGTTTCCAGTAAGAGAGTAACCCCTCAAATATAGACAGTTCTTTAAGGTTTCCCCTCACTTTCATTTTCTTGTTTTTAGGGAGCAAATCGTATCTCAAGTCCTAGACGAGCTTGGTCTTCAGCTTAACGAACAACTCCGTGACCTGCCACAGGGTGTCGATTCCCTTGCTACGCCAGGATCTTCCAGAGTGCCTCAGGCAGCTGCGGCAGATATCGATGCAGATCTACAAGCCAGGCTGGCGAATCTGAGGCGGGAATAGTGCCGCGGCTGCCTTTGTACTCTGATCTTTATTCGGATACCGCTCGAGCGTTTTGTGAAGTGAGTGAATCGTAAGGGCGACGTATAGTTTCCACCTGCTATTGTTAGTGACAAGCTGTCGCAGCACCCACTCTAAGAAACCCTGGTTACTGCAATTAAATTTGCTCCCGGGCATGGCAAGCTATAGTAAAACAAAAGAGCAGAACTGCTTTGGCAAGCCAAATGGGTCAGAGGGTGGCTCGCACCCTCTTTTAGCAGCCACTCTTTTAGCTGGAACACAGTCCATAGTTAAACCTACGTAAAAGACATCCGGGCCTTTGACAATCCTATTGCATTGATTGGTGTATGCACACTGAGTGACGTGATATGTGTGCTAAGTTTGTTTTATTGTTTCCTTTTCTGGATGTGGCTTTTCTTTCATTCGATATTTTCCCCTCCTTTTCTCGGTATCTTCTTTGAATATTTTGTTATAAGAATGAAAGGTCCTAATTAGACTGATCGCGGAGAACGTATAAGACTATTGTTTTATTTTAGTAAATAATATGATCACGATGAAACCAGTGTTTTCCAAATCCCTCTAAGACGAGTACTAACTTAAGATAGTGCCATCTCACACATGAACATTTGAGGGGGTATTGCAAGGTTTGGGGATCCCATCTAGACTGAAGGATACTTACAACATCGCGAATCGGGACAAAAAAGTTAAAATATCCATCCGCTGGGATAATGTTTTGTTGCTGGACACCGCATCATTACAGTCATACACAAATCCTCAAGTTTAGGGCACTCCAACGCTAGAGCATGCCCAGCGTTGGGGCACCATGCCGTAGAGCATGGGCACAGTACCTCAATAGAAACCTGAAATAAATATTTGCTTTTCGACTGATGAGGGAACTGTGCCCTTGCTTCAGAGTATGGTGCCCCAGTGTATGGGGCACACCCTGACGCTGGAGCACTGTGCCCAAAAATTACTTTTGTATGACTGCATCAGTAAGGGTTGTCCAGTCAGCCCACGGCTGGAGACGCTCAAGAAGCAGACCACGAACTAGATGGACAGACCTCATTCATAACGACACTGGCCTCTCGGACGCTCCAACGGGGGCGCAAGACCGTGCCTAATGAAAGCAGCTGGCGAAGCCCAACTCCAGTCCCCTTCATCCTGGAATTTATCCCTGAGCGGTGCCTTAAGTCAAAGTCAAGTTTCCGTCTCGGCAGAACAGCTCAGAGGGAACCCGCCAGAAAACTGGATAGTCACCAAAGAACGAGCCTTGCCATAAAACCAATAAGATTGCTACCAATTTAACAGGCTATCGTGGGCGTGTTCCACCCTACCTACCATAGTTACTACGCATGAGGTCACGGATCCTGGCTTCTTGGCGTCAAAGCTGGAACGCATTTTTCTATTTTTGGCAAAATATCGTGCCGCGGGCTGATCAGGCCAATCGCGTCACAGAGATCGTAGTTACCATGCCAACTACGCTCCCAAGTACGGTAAGGAAATAGTTACCATCTCGAGAAGGTTGGAACGGTCGGCGTAGTAACTTTTCACGAAGTCAGAACGAAAATAGTAACTAACAGTTACTATTGTTAGAAGGGTGGAACATGTTCCGGGTGAGCATAACGTTTGTCATCTTCCCGAAAACTTTTGTCTTGTCATCATACTAATCAGCGGAAACTTCACCGTCCGTAGTTAAAAAACAAGGACTCAGAAGTAATATTCCTCTACTTTATATTAGTATACCAAACAGTGACCAGAATTTTGGGAGCTTTAAGGGAACTAATACGGTAAAGGAGACGTGCCGAATAGCGACTACAAAAATGGAAGTTTCCAGAGAACTGTTGGAAAAAAGTCCAAGAACTTTCCGGGTTCGTTTCGGGTCTATCCAGTCAGCCTTATACAGAAACACTACTTTGTTAAACGCCAAAACACATTACCATTGGCTCGGGTAGCCTTAAATCCACTTTTCAATAACTTCTCGGAAACGATACAACTTCTTCCCCAGCGTTTTTAACGGTGAACAGGCGCCGCTAACTTCACCTCTGGAAATAGTACACCATATCGAACCATCACTTAGTGAAACCAGCCAAACACACTACCACTGGTCCGTGTTTAGATCCATTCTAGTAAGGCTTTCGAAACCTAGTGCTTTCACTCTTCTGAACAAGTATATACAGGGCGACCAATTTGTGTAACAACCACTGATTTGGGTGATACTAGATCCACCATCTAAACCCCTTAAAGGGTTTCCGCTTCTCACCTCACATGAACTGCTTTATAGTCACCATTTCGTGAAACCCCCATTACGCACCACACCACCGCTGGTTCTCCGTATCCACGAAACACCCACCACAGAACCACTCCACCTGACTACACAACACTTTGTGAGCACACAGATACACACACAACTCGACCTGGTGGTTTTTAATCCATCATGCAAGGCTTAAATGCGTTCCACTCTGAAATCGACCACTTTCAGGCCAATACTTCGGAAAGCAAGCACCCATACACCGTATCCGGTTTGGTTGGTCTTGAATCCATGATGCTGAAGATTCCAATGGAACCGCCCCGAAACGATCATACTTCAGCTTCTAACATTCCTAAATTACTTGTACTTTTTGGATGCATAACCTGGCTCCTTCCGGATTTAACACTAGCGCCTTCATGAGCGTGGCCTTCCCGGACGGTAAATCAGACAGGAATCCAGCCCGTGTTTCCAGCGTTGAAAGCACATTCAATTATCGAAACTTGAATGCTCACACAACAGCAGGTTTAACAGGCTTTCCACTCATGAAGGCGTGCAGATTCCCAAGTTGGCTCAGGCCAGACTGAATCAGCTCAAGGTGGGTCTCGACGCAATCTCGGAACGACTCTTCGTTGTCCGGATGCAGGGACTGCTTGATCTCTCCAATGGTGTCAGTAAGGGCGATGAACTCGTTCGCATTTCTTTCACCATCTGCTAGGCACTGAAAATGGGAACGGAATTAATGGAAGTCGATTATTAAATGTTAACTTCCGACATCGAGATGGAACCTACATACTCGAGCCGAAAGCCTGGTACGTTACGAAAAATATCTACCGAGCGGGAGCGAGGTCGATATTTGTGAATGGCCGTCCAGATTGTTATTACGATATCAACCGTGACGATGAAAGTTAACTGTTATTTTTTCAAAGAGAACAGTTAACTGTGTGTTTACTTTTAACTCTGCGGTACTTAAATTACCCTAAACTGCAGCTTGGAGCAAAATAAGGATTTATCCTGTGGAATTCGCTCCGTAGTTGACTCTGGTTGGTTGATATGTATGATGGTTTGTTTTGTCTATCATTCATCCCATTCTTTTCGAGTCCAGCTTTGCTTTTTGACGAGGTGGATAATACTTTAATATCTACCCCATATGACAGGATGGGACACAGGATATGCATTCCGTTTGAGAAAAATTTATTGCTGCATAATTTGGTGTCCCGTTCTCTCTTGGTAAATTACATCCGGTTACCATGCTCATTACCACGAGAAGGAGGGGTAACCAGAGTGGGACTGTGGGAATAAAAGTAACAAGGATTGAACTGGTCCTTCGAGTCGGGCTGACGGAAAACTGCGGAGGCCAACGCAAAACGTGGCTGAGCCCCCTCGAGCCCATCCGATGATTCCATCGTCATGGAAGGAGATGCGATCCCTCCTCGCTTCAACTCTCGATGACCGTCACGAAAGACCGAAATTCATAGCATGGCTTGGTGCATGAGCTGCCATCGCTACGTAGAGCTGCACAGTTGAGTCCTGACACAAGTAAGTAAGGCTGTTGAAAAAGCTACACCACTAACCTTCACTTGCAGCATGATGGAGGTCAGTCCAGTGATCAGCTCCAGAACCGAGTTGGGAACTTTGCTACGGCCCGCCTGCCTCTGGTCCTTTTGTGCGTTGACAATCCCTTTGGCGTCCGAGTAACTCACAGCCTTCAAAGCTTCAGGGCCAACCGGTGGGTCAAGCCCTACTTCAGGACAGATCTAAAACAACTTATAGCTTCACATACTTGTGAAGGGAAAAACAAGGTGATGATGGATAGCCGCAGTATGAGAGGAACCGCAACTGGAGCATCTTTACTGAGTTTCACAAATGAAAGGAGGACAGAGCTTTATAATTCACTTTCACCAACTTTTGCCGGGACTGACTCAATCTTCAGAAGTAGATGAAGTGCATGCCAGCTTCGTCCGATTCAATTGTTCTATCTTATCAGTTCTTGCTTATACTGATTCATACCCCCCCCCCCCCCCCCCCAGTGGGTGCCGTCATACGCACCGAAGACGCCGGCCAGCCACTAGAACGAAATGTTTCCTGAGGGTATCGGGTCTCTGCCAGGGCCAAGAACTGAAGAAAGGCTGTCCTTCAACTGGCGAGGATTGGCGGGATTGGGTCTTGACTTGATTTTCCTGCCGATTAGGGACGGTGTCCTTTTGTTACTGTCAACCGAAAAAGACTGGGGCGTCTCCTAGGTAACCCCTCCCTGAGAAGCTAAAAGTAGAACCCAGCCTACCCACATAGCTACCTACGAGCCGAACAAACATAGAGGGGGGGGGGGGGGGCAGAAGCAGGACGCCTATGAGCCCTCTGTATGATAACCCTGTGAGCCGTTTTTCTTTCTTTTTCTTTTGTACCCAGAGGCCTTGCCAATATTTTTTCCTGATGTCCGTTAAAGTGGTCCAAAATAAATTTGATTAAATTCTGGAACACGTCAGTCCGCGTGCTCTGGATTTCAGCATCAAGCTTCTGGAGGTATTTATTTAGGTATTCATGTTTGCCACTTTTTTATGTGACAGCAAACAAAAAAAAGCAACAAAATAGGCCAAAGCAAAGTGGTTCTGTAGGGAACTTACGTCAGTCAGCATGCTCTGGATTTCAGCATCGAGCTCCTGGAGGTATTTGTTTAGGTCTTCCAAGTCGATAATATTCTTCGCGTATTTCTTCTGGAATTCTCTTCCGACGCTCTGATTGGTTGACCGGCGGCGCTCCACTTCGGCATTCATAGAGCCAATAGCACGAAGAATCGCGCGCTTTCTGTTTAACACCTTGGACAGTCTCACCTTAAATATAACAATTATTTTCATACCACACGCTCTTTCTAAGCCTACAGACAAAATGCAAAAAAAAACATTCCGATTCCCCAAATCCTGTTCTGGTTTGACACTCCGATAGATTACTGCGGTGTCGTGACATGTTATATGTTATATATTTTACATGTTATATATTTCCTATGATCGGTGAACTGGAAGAAAGCCACAAAGGGCTTTCCACCTTTAGTCATGAGTTGCAGTATTTGGCTGGTTTCCGTGGTAACTAAAAGGTCATTTCACCTTCGCAAGAGCCAAGGATTTTGTCATAATTGGTTGGAAAGAAGTATGGCACTTGTGATGTGAGTGGATGTAAGTATCTCTTTTGCGATAACTTCTAAAAGTGCGAATCCGGCAATCGTCGTTTTTGTACCAGATACCATGGTAACTGCAAAACGACACGTACCGTGAGATCAGCAAACTCTCCATCACTGAGCAGATTCGGAAATGTATCTTTCCCAAATGTACGACCCTAAATGTTTCAAAAGAACTTTGTAGAGGCTTTGTGGCCTAACTGTTTTTTGCAATATGTTATTATTATTATTATCAGATACCATGGTATCTGCAAAAACGCAACCATGATCCACTGAAATTGTCTGGATTTAAACATTTTCAAGGCTTCAGATAGCGTGACGAACTCTTTAAAACGCGCATCTTTCGGTATAGCACGCGGATGCACACTGGAAGACTGCATCTTTTCCCAGGTTTCCATGTTCGTAGACGATCTGGATTATCTAGTCCTCAGATACTTTTTCATGGTAACTAGACGTCTGGTTAATGACTCATTTCCTGCGGGGCAAACTTCGCGTGACTTTACCGTCTAACAAACCAAACAGTAGCATAGCACTGTTTCTGCAGAGGCGTCATTTGAGGGTGCAGCTGCCCCCCCCCCCTGGCTTCCCAAGTCGGCCCACAACTACCCATGAAAATAATGAAATAAGCAAGAAAAAAAGTGATCACAAGTGACTACACTGTTTGGATACGAAAGTAAAAGTTTTTGGATACAAATTTCTTGTAAATATATCTTATTCTGCATGCTGTTAGCAACTTGTGTTTTTCTGGTTTTGTCTGTTTAGTTTGAAAATGCCGGGGTGCACGGAATAACGCCGCTGCTTTGCCCTTTGGCGAAATGACGCTTCTCAGTTTTTATACTTTAAATTCTACTACACCGTTTAGCATAAAAGGGGGAAGGGTTATTCTATTAAGAACAATGCAATAAACCTAGCTCAGACGCACAAAATATCTTTTCAACAACTGTTACAAAGATTTAGGAATCTTACCATTTTGGATAGAAGGGTGACTGGAAAATTTCCAAGACTTCCATCTTGTAAGAGCAACTTCAGGGGCTTCTGATTATCAGACGCGAAAGAAACATCATTCGTGAGGTTTGGTGAACCAAGAGGTGTGACGCTAAAAAGCGGTGTTGGTGGGCACCGAATGGGTGAAATCACCATCGGTGGCACCACCGGACGGTGCCGGGAGCGTTGAACAACCTCGGAAATGCAGATGGTATTCACTACTTCGTCAACCTAGAATAAAAGAAAGTCGATACACATTTTCAATTTACCAATGGCCAATGATCTGTCAATGGTTACTGACGATATCGAGGGCATGTCCAAGCATTCCGATGCCATAGAAAAAAACGACGGTTCAGGAAGTTTTGGCCTGCACTTCGTGATTTATCTTATCGAGAACAGGTGCGTTCGTTGCCCTCCTAGTAATTCTGTCTTTTATTCACTGATGTCTGGTGTCTGCTCTATAAGTGACTTCTCACCAGACCTGCATCTCCACCAGGTTCTGGATTCCAGTCGCATTCCTTGGAGATCGAGAATGAGGTGGGGGGTTGACAAGCCCATAAAATGTCGGCATTCAGGTACAAGAATCGGAACAAAAGGTCAGAGAGAAAACGTCGGAGGACAAAAATGACTGTAATCCAACAGGATGCAGATCAAGGTTGCCGGTCGGATTCTCGGAAATCAAGAATGGAGATTGCTTGTCTGCTTGTTGAGGTGTATAAGTTCAGATTTTGTAAAGCTCATACATTTTACGTTCACTCTCTCTTCTAATATTCGCACACAGAACCGCTAAGCTTTTCTCGTTACCATTATCACTGTTACAAATAACAGAAAAAAAAGCACAAGAGTCTATACAATTATTTCAAAACCTTAAAGTGAGGTGCCCTGAGGTTGTTAGAATAAAATTCAAGAAGTTTGCCCGCAACCCGCCTGTTATAGGCTCCAGGCCAATGTCGGCAACTGTAGCCTTTTCAGCCTTACGCCCCAGCGGCAGATTTCATGATCGAAGTTCCTCAGCTAGCCCGTTAACAGGTGCCGGATCTCGTCGGACATTGACATGCATTTAAACAGGTTGCCCCTCCCAGTCTACGAACTGACGAGTCATACCGTTGGGTATGACCCTACCCCGCACAACCTCCCAGTCGTGCGTATATAATAAACCGACCCTCAGCCAGGTGGGGGTTGCGAAGTTGGTTTTTTTTCCACGCTGGATTAAAAAATGCACCATTTTAAGTTTCCCAAGCAAGCCTAAACTAGCCTAATACCATTCTTACCAGCACTTCGAAATCCGGCACAGACCTCGTCCCCAATCCTGGCCGCTGGAACGATATACGATACGTGTCGTTGGATGTATCAAAAGCCTCCACTCTGCCCAGAAAGATCCCGTCTTGCGGGTAACGCAGTCGAGCCGTTACTCTCGTCCCAATAACTGCAGGTAACGGAATAACGTCGGGCACTTCTCTGGCGACACTTGCAAGATCCAGGATTTTTCGCTGCTGGATCAAACGGACGCGGATCCGTTTTCGTGCAAGTTCCTCGCGTTCTTCACGGAAAAAAGCCTGAAAGAGATTCGCTGCATAATCGCTTCACTAAGATCACAGACACACCTTAATCGGCTTACGTGTCCCCCAAGTATGAAATACTTGTCAGAAGTAGATCATCGCTCATAGCTCCTTCAACAACTCGATCGATTCGTATTCGTCTCGCGCAAAACACTTTCGGTTGTTGATTTTGATCTTGATGCTGATGATGTAACAACCGCAAATTAGTTAAATTGCCACCTTGTCAGAATTGTCCAATCACTACCTCCGCAGGATGGATATGAAACTGCAGAATTTTCGACAGAAGAAAGTAATGTTAAGCTTGTTCAAAATCGCAAAAGCTGAAAAGAACAAGCATAACACCTATTAATATCCCTATTCAGTTAATTAAAGCGTTTCCCGGTTAAATTGTAAAAACTTTTGACAAATATATTTAATAGTATTTCTAGTAGTTGAGAATACCCACAAGTTTGGAAAACAGGGTACGTCACACCAATACCAAAGTAAGATACTCGATTAGATTTTGATGGTATAAGGCATGTCACGCTATTCAGTAAAATATACGAAAGTTTTGTTGCTGATTGGCTTAAAACAGAAATAGATCCATTTGCTACATCATCGACAGTCTGGAAAACGGAAATGTACGTCAACTTCACATATCTAATCTGTCTTTTCCACTTTATTTTTAAGCATGTTGGTGAGGCCGGCAAATGGTTGAATGTGATAGCAATTGATTTAAAAAAGGTTTTGATCTTATTGACCACAAAGATTTAATTTCTAAGCTCTATCATGTTTTTAACGTTAATACCAGAGTAATAAAACTAATTCAAAGTTTTTTGACAGATAGATTTTTGAAGTATCGGAATGTTTACTCTGAACCAGAAGCGGTACTTACCACCCGTTTCAGCTTTTCGTCGCATATATAATATTAAAACTCGCGATACCTGCAAGCGTTGAAGACTGAAGAAGCCTATATAGAACGAGTCCGAAAGATCCGAAACGGACGAAAATGCTGAATTAATTCAGGATCTTATGCAGCATTTTGCTTTCGGACTTAAATTTTCGCTCAGTTAATGCAGCAATAATTCAGCGTAAAATTCATCGAAAAATTCAGCAAAGCTGCTAAATTTTATGCTGAATTTTCAAGAAGAAGCTGAGGAGCACGGCGATTCTCCTAGTATCTTTCTAGAATCTTTTTCTTTCTAGAACCAATTGCCACACAAAATTTTCGTAATGTTATCTAGGACGAATTCCCGTCTGAGCGGCGACAAACTTTACGGAGCGTACTTTGCGGAAGTCCGAGTCGTCCTTTATCTTTTTTTCTTCTTCTTCTTCCCAACTTAAATTTCTGTATTCTAGAAGTGTCAGAGAAGAAATAAAGGTAACAGCTTTCGGACAAAAATAAATAAATATGCAGCATTAAATGCAGCATTTACAGCACTAAAAAGCTTTCGGACATGACAATAGTCGCATCTCCGAGCTCAGGGGCGGTTTGAAGGGCTTGGGCATGGGAGGTGACTACGAGCGTGTTCCACCCTCGTACCAATAGTAACTATTAGTTACTAAATCCGTTCCAACCTCACGAAAAGTTACTACGCTGACCGTTCCAGCCTTCTCGAAATAGTAACTAATAGTAACTATTTGCTTACCACGCTCGGCATATCAGACAGAATGAAACTAGACCTACATGATGTATGATCCCGTATGATCAGAATGTCTTTTCGGATCCCACAGGAAAGTAAGGGCCACTTAGCAACGCGAATCTTTCTTCAAGACGAATCCAGAAAAATGTGAGACATTTGGCTGGAAATTCGACCCTTCCCGAAAAAGAAGTAGCCTACTGATTACCCGGAGAAAAATCAAATGACGTGTTGCAATAGTCAGGCCCGTCATTACATCTTCTCTCATTGCTGACGAAGCCGATTTATTTTTAGACACCGCACTTGAGGAAAATTCTTATCGTCAAATTATTTTCTGTTAAAATGCAAACTATCTTTGCATGAAACCAACAAATTCTTGAAAAGGTACGCCACAAGCAAAATCAACCTGATTTTTACTTGAATCGCCAGATAATGGTTAAAACTTGGGTTAAAACTGTGCGCTGCGGGACGAAATTCATGACTTGACAAACGTCTTTTGTCGTCATGGAAGCTCAAATTTGACAAAATTTGACTTCTAATTCTGACAAAATATGATTAAAAATCTCTTCGTATCCGAATGACTAGAAATAGCCCGCCTCTTTATGTCAATCTGGCAAGCTCGAAACATGCGACTGAGAATGCAATTCCTTAAGTCTCAAACGCTCGAGAACCCAGAGTCGCCCATGTCCAAGCTGATGTCAATCCAGTTTCTTGGTAGCCCTGAACTAGCCTTACTGACTTTTCCGAACTCACTGCCCCCCCCCCCCAAATTTAGCTTTCCTGGGTGACCGCCCAGTTTAGCTGAATTTGTGTGGTCGGGTACCCTGCGACCGCCCAGTTTAGCTCAATTTTTGTGGTAAGAGCGCCCAGTTTAGCTTTGTTCTTTCTTCGATGGGGGTGGGTAGGTGGGTGGGGGGGGGTCGCATCCCCCCCCCCCCCCTAGCGAAGCCCCTTCCTACGACTATACCAAACAAATTTGGCGTAAGCCATGACAAGTTTAATAGATGGGTAAGATTACTTTCAAATACAAACCTCTGAGCAGCGCCTGGGGCGTCCAAGGAGTCGCCTAATTTTGCACCACTCAATCCTTGTCAGTTTGTTGGTCTTCAGCTGAGGGAAGGATTCACGGAGGCACACTTGGAAGTCATTCTCTCCTTCGAAAATGCACCTGCAGAGAAAAGGCATGCCAGTCTAACTTTATGATGCCGAGCAGCCATGCAACAATATACCACACTTGGTCTAGGCCTAAGCCTCAATCTTTTTTATTATTATTCCTTAGGGTAGGCCCGAAAATTCAGCTGAAATTCAGGCCATAGAAAAGAAGTGAGCCCATTGTCTCAATCACCCAATTCACATTTGATGGTAAAACATCAATCTAAAATACAACTGGTGAAAACATCACTCTATAAACACAACTGATGAAAACATCACTCACTCTACCAGTTTCTACCGCGTTCTTAAGACCTGTATAACCTTCCTGTCAACAAGGTACCTGGACATTTCTTTTAGGCGAGCTTTTCTTACTATCTCATTGAAATCGACACTCAGATAGTGGAATGCTACCAGTCATTCTCTTGCCAAGCCTCAATCTTGGTCCCAATCTTAGCGAGAAAGCTAATCATTAAATCTAGGCTATACTAAGTAATGTAGTTGCGTGATCCAGATAATGGCTAAGATTCAGCCCATAGTGAGTTGAGCTTCAGCAAAGAACTGCCGGGATTTTTTTTTCACCGAAAATTAACTATCCTTTTCTTTTGTTTCGAATTGCGTACAATAGTAAATACCTGCTGAAACAGTTAGTAGCTATGTGAACAAATCTTCTGGTTGTGTCGTTTTTTCTAGAACCAAAAAACTTGATTGCAATGTGTGGATTACGGCTGTGGTGAGGAGGAAAAGAAGGAATGGCAGTATTTGAAGAAGCACCTTCGCGTGTGTCTCATGTCTTTGTTACTGAGGATGGGGTTAAGACCTTTGCAAAGGCTTCTGAGACCGGAGTCAGTAATGAGTCAGTAATGACCCTTAAAAACAACAAGTGAGACAAATAAAAGTCAAGCCCTGCCCTGCCAAATAGGCCTACTACCTCTTTATGGCTGGTGATTCTGATCAGTCAGTGCTTATCTGCACTATAACGGACGCCTACATATAGTTCCAAGATATGAAAGGACCATCATCAGAAGACCAGATTTCCAAAACCACTAAACTAACACTGCCACTGAAAAGAAGCAGGATAACTCTTTACCTGTCTAAATCACTGTAGAACCATTCGTAGCAAACCCATTTGTGTGCCTTGGGTAACTTTAGCAAATTCCTAAGCCGAACACCAAGTTCTTTGTCCCTTACAAGGGCGGACAGACCACTAAACTCATAGTTCTTGCTAACTGACATCCTCGAAACACTTCTTTTCTTCTTCCTGTGTTCAACAGGTGGTGACGGCTCTCGGATCTTCAAACGAATTGGCTTGAGTACCGGTTCAGGTGGCAGCTCGGAGGGAGTCAATATCGGTGAGACCCTAAGTGGAGTTGATGCAACAGAGCTTCCACGCACATTTTTTCTTGGTGATGCCCTTGGTGACATAGCAGGATAAACAAAACTGTCATTTTCATAGTATTTGTTACGTTTCCTCTGCCTTGAAGACTGGAAAAGAAAAGAGGCGTAAGGACGGTAGACAAACATGTTATAACACAAATGTTTTGGCTAGACTCTACAAAGCTTAGGGGTAATTCGGTAACCAGTTGTTCAGGAACTTTCTCAAAAATTGCTATACAATACAGTGCCATCTACGATCTTCTCTGATTCACAAACTGCACTGTCACCACCCTCGTTTGGGGGAAGCCACCCAGTCATTTAGTGGACTTGGCAGGAAAAACATCGCTTGTAAAGTTTGGTTACGTTCACTTTGTGTGCTATAAGTTTTGAATGGTTTGTTGGATCTAAGAAAAGAAGAATTGTGGTAGTATAAGAATGAGTAGAGAATCTTCGTGATTTTTTTGGCGTAATTTTCCCTTATGTATAAAGGGATAAAAGTATTGTCTGGAATTACCCCTTTTTAAGACCGGTTTGGGGTAATATTGGACAAAATCCAGAGGGTAATTTCGTAATTCCTCACACGGATGTGTAATTCCGGATTGTATAATTTGTTTTTCTGTTCATTCGTTTATGTTTTCTATCATTTATTTTATCTATGAATTGAAATTTAGGCACCAATTTATGGACAGAGGATTTAACAGAGCACGGTGTAGTTTAAAGCGAGAAATAAATCTGTTTTAAGTGACAAGAATGTGGGCAAATATAAATATACAGCCGTTGGTCAAGGACGAAACTCTGACATCTGAAGAACTTGAAAAAAAAGACTTGCTATTGCTCTGAAGTCTGAAGGTAATGAATACGTGGGAGTCAGCCTCCATCGTAAATAGATCATAGATCTTTTCAGCCGAATTCGTGAATGGGAATAATACGGATACCTGTTATAAAGGGACCGGGCGAGAGAACGCCTAGGTAATCGGTTGCACTGGTGAAACGAGACAAGAAGTTTATTCAATCAATGGGCGAAGTCGAAGCATCATACTGTAAGTAACCTGTTGGTGGGTATCCCCTGCAAGCCCTTTAAAGGTTAGCCTAGTTGTTTCATATACTCGGCTGATTTTCAATAAAAGGTTCTGCTCAGGCAAATGGCTTACAAATCAGTTGACCACTGAGCAATTACATCTAAGGAACAGATACTGGTGCAGGTGATGTCTTGGATGATTAAACTAAATTCCAGACTAGGTTTGCTAAACACCCTGTCTCCATCATTGCATAGCACAATCTATTGTAGTAAGAACAGTTGCACAAAGTCACCTTTCTTGATAGAGGAGTGAGCTAATGCAACCAAACTGACACTGTACAACGGTTTCCATGCTGTCCATTAAGCTTAAGAATGTTAGATTTTTGCTATGCATCTTCACAAATTTTCCTAATGTTTTCTAGAATTACCCTGACGAGATGGGGTAATTTCCTGAGTCTGAAACCAATTAGAGTATCAAACTTTCAATCATCTACCAAAGTGGTGGCTGAGAAAGCCAGCTGGGTCACAATATCAAAATTTTATAGATCAATGCATTGCTTACTTCTGGTTTTTAAGAATTTTTTTTGTCTGAAGTGTCTTGAACTAACCTGCTCCACCCAACACAATCTCTCATAGTCTAGCCTTAGCTCTTTTCCGAAGCTATTTAGGGCCAGACAATTAATTCTGCATCTTGTGACATATCTTCGTGGCTGTAGAAAAGTATTTGTTAGATAGTCTTCTATGAGCTTGAAACCACGAAGCTTCTCAAACTCATGGTACTGCTGATCCTTTTGGGGAAGGTCCGGTGCTTCACATCAGTGGCAGGTCAAACTTATATCTTTTTTAGACCAGCTCTCAATAAAGTTTCTTTTTTTATAGCATTCCTTGTACCATCTTTGCACCATGTTGTATTAAAAATATAATACTGATTTATAGACTACACAATATACAAAAAATAGAGGTGTGTTACTTTGGACATCACTAACTTTGAACAGCAGTGAAAGATATGATAAAATTCAAACCTGGCAAATATTGATGCATAGTACTGATTGCAAACAACAATTTAAGATGAAGTCAAATTAAAGCCCACTCTTTTTTTTAGCCTTTTGTTAATTTTTTTGCAACCCTTAATGGCTGTGTTACATCATTCAAGTTTATGACGAGCCAAAGTATCCTAACAGAACAGAAACAACATTCAAAATAGAATAACAAATTAAATTTATGAAATATGGTTTCATTCTTCATTTCAAAACAAAACTCAAATATCTGGTTATTAGCTGATATTAAATTGTTAGATCACTATTTGCATCTGACTGGTTTAGATGTAAAAAACAAAATAAAGGTGGTCCAAAATCTAGAAAAATATTCACCGATATATCCCTTTACTGTATGTACATGCCATTTGTATGAGGAAGAGCTCTGTGCATATCAATACCCTAAAAACATCCTTCAAATTTATACTTAAGTATTCTCTAAGTATCAAGTACGGTATTTCCAAATTTGTTACTTGAATTGTAAGTACATGAATTATTGTACTCAAGTATTACTTCAATTACTGCACATTTGAAGTACCGCACATTAAGAGAGTTCTTCTGCTCTTACTGAAGCTCCTGCCATCTAGTAGTGCGGTTACCAATGGTGCAGTGTACTTCACAGACTGCATGAGTTTCACAAGTTTTTTTCTGAAGGCTTTGAACTGCCGTTTAGAATAATTTTAAGGACACACAAATAGAATCTTTATACTTTGCAAACTGATGTGATTCAAGGAGAATTCCTCAGACAGTACTTGAAAAAGTACTGGTACTTGAGTACAGCTCGAGTCTTCAAGTACCATATCTAGCTATTTTACGTAAGCAGTCAGTTGTAGTAGGTAGGCTATTAAGTGCTGTAGAAAAGTTGTAGGCTAATTAATTATGTAAAACCCAGGTACTTTGATTCTGTACTTAAGTAGTACTTGAACTTCTTCCCATCACTGGTTACATTGCATGTTGCCAAAACTTCGAGTGGTGCTGCAGAATACTATAAAATTCAAACCTAGCAAATCATTATGTACAGTTATTAGTGCTAACAGCAATTTTACTAAAATATGTCTGAAATAAACCCCTTCCAAATCGTTGTGCCACAAGGTGCTACAATAGCATCATTCCCTTTCTGCTATCTTCAGAGTTTAGCATAGCCTATGTCAGTTTCCCTTTTTTTGCATGGCTTCAATGTTTTCCTAGGGACTTCTCTTTCCTGTAGGCTAGGACTTGGATCCAGCTTGGATCATCTGCTGATCTGTTCAAATACAGTAGAGGTATGCTTATGTGAACGTTTGTTGAAAGTGGACTTCGCCATTTTCATGCACTTGCTGTGTCTAAAGCAAACTACCATTCAGCCAAAGTAGGTAATTAAGGGCATCTGAAAACACCTGTATATGTATTTGGGAACTTCATTCTACCATTTAGCCCAAAACTGCACTGTTCACATTAAACCAACTGTTCACATAAACATACCTCTGCTGTAGTTATTGCTCCTCGAAAGACCAAACAATAACCTGTAGTGGCTGTAGCCTAAATGTGTTGAACATTTTACATTTATTGTTCAGTTCTCAGTTGTTCTGAAACACCTAAATGACCAGAATCCCAACAGAACACTAAAAAAGGAACAGCAAAGAAAATCAGATAAAACAAAATTGGACACAGCCAAAAAACGTTTGGCCTATGCCTAGCCTGGCCTGCAACAGAGATAACTTGTTGTACTCACACTAGTTCTAACATCTTCTTCCGTCCCGCTCATTCTTCTCCGGATTGAACTGGAAGCCACTGGACAAGGATCTGATTAGAAAATCTCGTGGAAAAAGGTTCAAATCCAACGCTGTTGCTTTGTTTTGAAAATTCAAAATGCCGCCATGAAGATGACAATCTCAAAAGCTGTACTGCACAGCGTTTACTTTGTAAGCTGCGACGAGAATGGAACCTGCGGAAACCGCGCTAAAGTTCTATATGGAACAAAACTATATGTGGAAAATTAATCTCATGAGTTTGAAAATAACTGAGCATTATTTAAAACTGATGGGACTGTGAAAGTGACAACATAAAGAGGGCTGCGTTCACAGTACGTGGGTTGGCTGAAGGAACTCAGCTACAACAGTCTTCTCATTGGAACGGAGATAATTTGCTGTAATTACAACGCCATCATCAATAAAAATAAACAACAATTGCCAATTGGAGTAAATCAACTGTTTTGTTGTGTTGTTGAATAGACTCTGGATTGGATAGTTATGGATAGGCTTGTCTAGCCCTATTGTAGCCTGGCAATAGCTTAAGGAATGTATGAATTTAGAAAACAGTGCAGGTGACATCTTCAGAATCCAAGATGGAAGGTGAGCTAGTTGTTGGACTAGGAACATAGGGTTCTTTACAGGATTATGTGCAGGTATCGCAATAAAAGTGAGCCTAACACAAGTACACATTAGTTGACAAGGACGTTGCAAGGGAGGGGGTGCAGCACCCCCCACCTTTTTGAGATTCTGTACAATTCGGCCCATAATTTTACTAAAACTATTCAGTATTTTTTCGATAGCAGAACTGTTCAATACAATTGCGGGGTTTCGGTAGTTATACAGAATCCTAAATATGCTATCTGTACAAGTCTCTTCAGTATAATGATCGGTATTCAGTATAATTGCCAGAATTCGGTAGTTATCACGAATGTGGTGAGAGAATTTAATGAAATCATTTGGTAATTTTTCGATACTGGAACTATTCAGTATATTTATGGAGATTCCATAGTTACACAGAATCCGGAGTAAGCTATTGGTTCCAACTATTCGGTATCATGATTGGGATTCGGTAATTTGTGTAGGGTAACTATCCTAGTTCCCGAACGATTTTCACATTTACTGGCAGATTTCTTTTTAAAAAATTGCAAGAAATTTTCCCGAGCAGATAGAAGAAAACTCTCATCAACTGACCATTCGTTGTAAGACTGGCTTACTTACCGGTACATGCCACCTTTCTAGTTTGAAGCGGATGGTCGTAACAGTATTTTTTCCTAACTATAGTATCATTTCTCAGTTTCCAAACGCCAAGAGGTCAGAAAACCGTTCGGAAACCAATGTTCGGAACCCATGTTCCAGTTCCCGAATTTTTCGTCTCAGTTACCGAACTTAGAATCAAAACTGAAACTGATTGTCGGATCAGTTTCCAAACAGCAAACTGTGTCTTCATAGCCGCAGCACCTCGGTAACACTAGTTGAAGGTTAGCTGTGTTCGTTTTCGTCATTCCAACATTGTTTTACTATAAGCATATTTTTTATAACGCTGTTTATGTACGGAGTTAGACTACCGAGAGTAAGATATTTTCTTTGTTCGGTTGAACTGCCGTTTCATTCATTGCTAATGAAATGACGAACTAAGGTGGAAAGTAAGTTTCAGTATTTTGGTTCGGTAATTAGGCGGGAAATTTCAATATTCTAAAAAAAAAATTGTTAACCAAGCATAGTTTTTCTCGAACAGGTATGTAATGTATATCCTCCTATGACATGTGGTAAGTATTATTACCATAATCTTCACACAGAAAGTTAGTGGTGGAAGTGGGAGGATGATATGAAGTTGTATCAGCCTCCAGAGAGGATGATAGGAAGTCATCAGTCTCCAGAGAGGATGATATGAAGTCATCAGTCTCCAGAGAGGACCTCTGTTCGACGAAGTTATAACACGAGGCCTACTGAATACACAAGGCCTACTGAATTTCTGGTCTTCACCTGACTTTATCCATAGTATGGACCAAGCACAGTAAACCAAAAAGATCAATTCAGAATGTAAGATCTTCAAAACTCGAACCAGTTGATAAAGAAATTATAAACAGTACCGATAAGTCGTTTTTTTGCTAGATTTCATATGAATTAATATTCAGGGATGAAAACAGATTTATCGTAGTTTTCAACCCTATCTCACCTGTAAATTAAATCTTGGCTTACGGGGCCCATCTGGAGTAGGCTTGGTACTTGTACTTCAGTAAAACATAGAAGTACTTGACACAACACTTCCCAGAACGTTCATCCCACATATTCTTCTCGTTCGGATTCATAGACCGTACGTTCGAGAACCGGGATTGTTTTTCCGAACGATTCTTCTTTGACCGTTCGGGTACCAGAAATGTGTCGTTCGGATTGACGTCCAGTCTTTCCGTTTTCTTTAAAGCCTGAACAACAAGCAAAATAACTTGATAAAGGATTTATTAGAGCGGTCCTAGGCGATGAAACTAGAAAAACGGGCAGAAACCACAGAAATAGGGATTCGAGGATCCCGTTCGGAAACTCGAAAACGCATGCAACCAGTTTCCGAACGATAGTACCCTCGGCAAAAATTGTACAAAAATGCTATAGGATGAGACCAGGGGCGTCACGACTGGGGGGGGGAGGGGGGGTACACCCCCCCCCCCAAATGCTGTCGGCCAGTCGGTAAAAAATAACCGAGTCGGCGCGAAGCGCCGCGATTTTTCGTCAAAACAGTTGTTTTTTTCACAAAAACAGTCGGTTTTTCTGAAAATCGGTCGATTCTTCGTCAAAACAGTCGGTTTTTCTGAAAATCAGTGGATTTTTCTGAAAATCAGTCGATTTTTTTCAAAACTGTAATTTTTGTGTTGAAAACAGTCGTTTTTTCTGCATAAACAGTCGGAAAAAATTACCAGCCAGTCGGTAAATTCCTCGTCCCCCCCCCAAACATTTTTGCTAGTGACGCCTCTGGATGAGACATTAATAAAATGTTATATACGTTTTGCAGAGAAAGATGCCCTCTTTCGAATAGTGTCAAAATTTTTAATTTAAAAACTTAGCAAAACGGAAGTAAACTAATTGCAGAAGACCTCTTTCCAAGTATCAGATTTACTTTCGGGTTCGTTTCTTCTTTTCAGGTGCGAGTTGATGGAGGAGCGGAACGAGTAAGACAAAAACGCACCATTACTGAATGATTGTAAGCGCGAATTTCAAAATTTTATCCCAGCGTGAAAGCAGCAGCTCGAGGATTTTGATTTTTTTCCGAACATCGAACTCATTGAGTTACCCTAGTATAGGGTAACGATCCTAGTTCCCGAAAGTCCTACCTCTCATTGAGTTCGATGTTCGGAAAAAAAAATCAAAATCCTCTAGCTGCTGCTTGCACTCTGGGATAAAATTTTGAAATTCGCGCTTATTATCATTCAGTAATGGTGCGTTTTTGTCTTACTCGTTCCGTTCCTCCGTCAACTCGCACTCGAAAAGAAGAAAAGAACCCGAAAGTAAATCTGATACTTGGAAAGAGGTCTTCTGCAATTAGTTTGCTTCCGTTTTGCTAAGTTTTTAAATTAAAAATTTTGACATCATTCGAAAGAGGGCATCTTTCTCTGATCTTTCTCTGCAAAACATATATCACATTTTATTGATGTACGATAAATCTGTTTTCATCCCGGAATATTAATTCATATGAAATCTAGTGAAAAAACGACTTATCAGTACTGTTTATAATTCCTTGATCAAGTGGTTCGAGTTTTGAAGATCTTACATTCTGAATTGATCTTTTTGGTTTACTGTGTTTGGTCCATACTATGGACAAAGTCAGGTGAAGACCAGAAATTCAGTAGCCCTTGTGTATTCAGTAGGCCTTGTGTTATAACTTCGTCGAACAGAGGTCCTCTCTGGAGACTGATGACTTCATATCATCCTCTCTGGAAGCCGATGACTTCATATCATCCTCTCTGGAGGCTGATACGACTTCATATCATCCTCCCATTTCCACCACTAATTTTCTGTGTGAAGATTATGGTAATAATACTTACCGTGTGTCATAGGAGGATATACATTACATACCTGTTGGAGAAAAACTATGCTTGGTTAACAGTTTTTTTTTTAGAATTTTGAAATTTCGCACCTAATTACCATTAACGATGAATGAAACGGCAGTTCAACCGAACAAAGAAAATATCTTACTCTCGGCAGTCTAACGCCGTACATAAACAGCGTTATAAAAAATATGCTTTTAGTAAAACAATGTTGGAATGACGAAAACGAACACAGCTAACCTTCAACTAGTGTTACCCAGGTGCTGCTGCTATGAAGACACAGTTTGCTGTTTGGAACTGTTGTTTCCGAACATTGGTTTCCGAACGGTTTTCTGATCTCTTGGCGTTCGGAAACTGAAATGATACCCCCCCCGCCCCCCCACCGGAAATGCATTTGCGACGCCCCTGTTAGTTGATACTGGTCTCTACTGGTGTTGGAAAAAAACTTAACAAGAAAAAAAAAGCTGAACTAAGAATAAGATAACAAAATCAGTATTATTATTGATAATTTTATCGTTTTATCGATAATAATCGTTTATCGATAAACGATAAACGATTATCGTTTAAATATCACTCAACAGTAGCCTAGTCTCTGCAGCTCTCTAGCATGTTTCTTAAACTGTTAGGGGCATAAACCATTTTTGGACTCACTCACTAGTTGTCACTAGTTTTACTTAGGTACAGGTACAGGAGAGGCACCATTAGGTACAGGAGAGGCACCCAACCTTGGGCTTGATGACCTCAAAGTTGGCCTAACAAATTTTGAAAGGAAATTTCTGTGCAGTACTAACTAGCCTAGTTCATAAGACGTAACAGTCGTGAAGCAAACTCTGATGATGTCAGATGATGTAGGACCTAAAGACTGTAAAGAAAATACCCTTCTTCTAAACACCTGCTGACCATGGCCAAATTTGCTGCACCAGCTTCCACTTCCAGTTTCCTTTTGCGGATTTCGCTGCTTTATTTGTGCTACCACGTTAGCCGAAATAGCGTGAGCATGACTATTTGCGACAGAGTTTTTCCGGTGCTTGTTTTTGCATCTTTTCGACTTTGTTATGGGCCAGGCAATTCTTCAAAGAAGATGTAGAAGTAATTGGATGAAAGTTGATATCAAATTTAAATAACGCATATGACCTTTCGGTCGAACGCGTCAAACCCCAAACAACATCAAATTTAAATGGAGCAAAGAGAAAAAATTCTGGAAGCTCCATTAAACAACAGCTTTCAATTTGTTTGGTTAGGATGGATGTATTTTGACATTCCACATATAATCCTTGAGATTTAGTCTTTATTCACACTCGTTTACTAGGGTGGCACAAATATATGAGTGGCGCAAATAGCAAGGTATCCTGTATTGAGAGTAGTGACACTTGTCTGTTGTATGTACTTCCTGAAAGAGAATGTGCTACTAGACTATTTGTTCCCCAGGGGCATCGTGTGCATTTTATTTTTTTTTTGGGGGGGGGGGGTGCAGGGCTAAAGATTTTATCGATCTTTCAGAAATTCTACCGGATCCTAGAAATTGAAAATTCAAGTTTTAAATTATCAAACAGAAAAGATGAAGTAAAAGTCTACTCAGTACTACCCATGGATCATAAAGTTAGCATGCACAGGCAAAAATTTTTAAAGCTAGCTTTTTCCTGCCAATTTTAACTATTTCCATGCCGATTCTAGCTTTTGATGTTTCTCAAATTGCAAGCCTATACTGGCTTAAAACCCAGCTAAATGCTGCGCTCTTCCACAAAACAGAGAATATTACAAAAGGGGCAGGTGGAATTTGTTTTAAACATGTATGATCGGAGGGTCTTTTTGGGATCCAAAATGAAACTAAGGATTTCCGATGAAATGAGAGATCAGTCCTTTTGTCTGTGACCAGTGCTTCACTTTACCTCTTCTCATTGCCTACAAGTCCGATTTATATCCAAAACTGGCCCTGAATGAATTATTTTTTAAACCTGCTTCTCTGCCAAAACACAAAATTTGTGCACATAACCAAATAATGCCAAAATTGAACGAAATTGGATTAAAGTTCGGAATATACAGCAAATGAGTATGGATTAATAGCCTCGGTTAAATGTCGTCGAAATTGGACCGAAGTTCCAGGTTCATAGTAACTACCATCCTGGCAATTACACAGAATAAACTGTTTCTGGACCAATAGCCTATTGTAGTCCAGAAAAGTACGGTTTGACCCGGACAAAATTGCGACACAAATGTTTTTGACACTAAAATGTTCAGAAAAAATCGCTGAATAACATATCCAAAATCCACCGAAATCGCCCTATGGGAAAAATTTCTAGGGCAGCTTGAAAGGGTGGAGGGGGTGAAAAATTAAGGGGCGACAAAAAAGTTTTGTTTAGGGTGATATCACAGTCGATTCACGGGTAATGAGACATGCTGAATCCATATCTGAACTTTATTTTTTTCCCCGACAAGTAGTTCACCCGGAATCCGGTGAAAACCGGAAATTCGGTATAGTACAAGTTAAAAGCTTATTTTTAATAAAGAATCTTATTTTGGTCAATAGCACAGTCGGTTTAGGGGTAAGGAGACCTGCTGAGTCCATATCTAAACTTTTTTTTTTCATCCACCTGACAAGTAGCTCGCCCGGAATCCGGCGAAAACCGAAATTCTCTACCGTACAAGAAGAAGTTTTCTCAAAAAAACTGATTTGTCTGTATAATACAATAGCCGGCCAAGAGGATCTACTCAGGCCATATCTATACTCTTTTTGTCCGACCAACAAATAGCTCGCCCGGAATCCCTGCGAAAACCGGACTTCCGTACCTAAGTTCCTTATGGACTAGAAGGTTACGGACGACGATCTTTTTGCAGCTGGAGAAAAAGAACTTAACAATCAACAAAGAGAAGCCTGGACAAACTCTTATGCATTACGGCATCGCCTGTTCTTGGCCAAGCTAGCTTCCTCCTTCAAGTTTATCTGTCCGGATCAGATACATTTTCCGCCTTTAGCAGCGTAGTTCGATTCTATGCACGTGCATCTGCAGATAACAGAATAGGAAAGCAACAACGAACCCGGAGAAACGGGTATGGTGAATTTCTGATAAAGTTACATCGCAGCAACGCTCAAGAAGAAATGAGCCCCCAAAAGTCTTCTTCGCGTCCACCCGTGCCAGTGCCAAGCAGGTTGTGACTAGCGACACGGTCAAATGCGACGGCCGTAGTTAACAACGAGCCCCATACAGCTGCATAGGTTGGTTCCAACATATCTTTCAACCAATGCACTACCACATGGAGCTAGAAGTCTTCTTTATGTACCTTGGCTACCTTATCGAACACAGATAGTGGCTGCAACGAAGAGATCGCAACGCGGATCCGTCAAGATGAGAAAGAGTGCTTGGAACCTTAGAAATGGCATGCTGGCACCAAAATCCAAATCCGGATTTATAAGGTGAGGATCCGTTCGGTCCTGTTCCAAGGCCTCCTAACATGGCCCACAAAGGCAGTCGATGCTCAATCGCTCAACGTTTTTTACTACGTCCGTCTTCGAACGCTCCGTGGCGTACGTCTCAGCGACAGGACCCGGAAGAAAAAAATGAAGACGGTGATTAGACGGCCATTAGACCTCGCATCGTTGGTGAAGAAACACCGATTGACCTAGTTCTGGAACTCGAGCCGCAGATGTGATGACTCCGAGACAAAGAAGGAGCGCTTGCACCCATCCCTCCCTGAAAAAAAGGCAAAGTGGGGGCCAGACATGGCTGAACGCCCTGAAAATAAACTGGACTGCAAACCCATAGGAGGTTTCCGCTGCCACGGCGGTTGTGGGATTTATTCTGGATGCAAATCGTGATGCTCTTCACCAAAGAACGCGACTCATTGCTCAGTTTCTTCTGCAAAGGTAACTATTGCAAGAAGAGTATATCCTGCGCACTTGCTTGAGGAGAGTGTATGGGACCAGCTCCAGCCGAACCCCCATACTGATGCTCCAAACCAACTTTTACTTTTACGTCTATCGAATTCCCGTTTTGTCTACTTTTGTCATTGTCTTCTTTTGTATACAGTCTACGTTTTGTCTACTGTCTACTTGTCCTTCGAGAAAAAAACCCCCATCAGATATGGATTCTGACCCTATGCTGAAACTGTAATCGACGTCAAAATAAAGTTTTACTTCTATGGAATTTCTAGTTTTTGTCGGATTCCGTACGAACTACTTGCCGGGGAAAAACAGTGAAGTTCAGAGATGGACATAAAATGTCCTCATTAGCCTAAATAAAAATTGTCAGGATAAAATTCACTTCTATTGAGTTTCCGGTTTTCACCGGATTCCAGGCAAACTAAATGTCGGGCGAAGAAAAATACATACAGGGCCTTAGCAGGTCTCTTTACCCCTAAGCCGACTGTGCTTTTAGACCAAACAATTTTCTTTTAGAATAAACTGTTTTCTTGTATGGTACCGAATCCCGGTTTTCGCCGGATTCCGGGTGATCTATTTGTCTGACGAATACAAAAGCTTAGAAATGGATTCAGCAGGCCTTCTTTCCCCTAAACCGACTTTGGTATTTGACCAATAAGATTTTTTTTTTTTTGTAAATAAACTGTTAGCTTCTAGGACCGAATTTCCGGTTCAGATAAAGTTCAGAAATGGAATCAGCGTGTCTCCTTACCCCTGACTCGACTGTTATATTCTCATAAACAAATATTTTTTTCTTCCCTTAATTTTTCACCCCCTCCACCCTTTTAAGGAGCCCTAGAAAGTTTTCCCATCGGGGGATTTCGGTGGATTTTGGATATGTTGTTCAGCGATTTTTGGTGAACATTTTAGTGTCAAAAACATTTGTGTCGCAATTTTGTCCGGGTTGACCCCCTTTCTTCCGTACTTTTACTGGACTATTGGGGATTCTGTATAATTACTGAGTCCCAGTTGTACTTAATAAATATGTAATTTGGTCAAAACTGGGCCGAAGATTGGGATTTCATATAACTATAGAGTCCTGGCAATTATATTGAATACTGATATTATACTGAATAAGTTTGGACCGATAGCCTATTCAGGATACTATATAATTATCGAAACCCCGTAATTATACCGAATAGTCATGGTATTGAATAACTACCGAATAATATCCGGAATTGGTATAATTTCGTCGAAACTGGACTGAAAGTCGGGATTCATAGCAACTGCTGAATCCTGGCATTTATACCTAATATAGTGCCATATCCCAATCATGATACTGAATAATTTTTACAGAGAGTATTCAGGATTCTGTGTAACTGCCGAATTGCCAAAAGTCTACAGAACGCCCTGGCATCGAAAAATTACCGAATAGTTTCAGTAAATTAGTTCACCAAATTCGTGATAAGTACCGAATCCTGGCAATTATATTGAATCCCGGTCATGGTAGGCTACCAAATAGATTTGTACAGATAGTCTATGCGGTATTCTGTATCCGAATCCCCGTAATTGTATCAAATAATTCTGTTTTATAAAAAAAAGAAAAATGTTAGTAAACCTACAGCTCAAAATCTCAACAAGTGGTGGAGGGGGGGGGGTTCTGCACCCCCTCGCCCCTTGCGACGCCTCTGGTGTTCGCTTGACCTATCTTCTTTCGGGTCTAGGGAAGCCCCAACAAACAACTGCTTCCCCAAATTATTTGGCTACAGCATTGCATTAAGGGATGAATTGCTTATCTAAAATGAAAGCTGTTTTTTTTTTAATGCAAACTAGCTTTATAAAGTGTCTGAAACTTCCTTGATAAATTTATTGTTACCGAGGATTGAAATGCAACATACGACACTAGTGCATAAGACTAAGATCTAATTTCAATAAATTTGACAAATAGTGTGATGCGACACGAACATTGAAAGCATGTTGTATGCTTCCACCAGTATTAAATTTGCCACATATGCTTTATCATGGCGTTGTGTAGAGTATATGTACAGCAGCAACAGGAGACTAACTAATGTATCATCTACAGGGGGGGGGGGGGGGGACAGAGCCAAAATTTTTACCGAGTCTTTCAAAAATTTTACTGAATCCTAGAAACTGATTATTTGAGCTTTGAATTATTTTAAGTTTTTTAACAGAAGACTACGTACAAAGAGTAGCACTAAAGGGCAACATGAAAGATGATTAGCCAGCTACTAGGTGTCGTTTTTACGAAGCCCACTTGGACAATATATTGCCGGGCACGACTGCAGTAGCAGCTTCTGTTTATTATACCCAAGAAAAAATTACCGAATCCCGGTTATCATACCAAACAGTTTTGGTATAAAAAACCTACCGATAATATTCGTATTCGGTATAACTTCGTCGATACTGGAACTAGAGTCGGGATTTGTGGTATCTACCGAATCCTGAAAAATTACCGAATTCCAGTAATGATACCGAATAATATTGGACCGATAGCCGATTCGGGATTCTGCGTATCTACCGAATTTCCATAAATATACAGAAGTTCTGGCATCGAAAAATTATTTGCAATAACGAACGAATCCTGGCAGTTGTACCGAATCCCTATCATTATACCGAATAGATATGTACTCATAGCCTATTTTGGATTCTGCATAACTACCGAATCCCCGTCAATGTACCGAATAGTTTTGGTATCGAAAAAAATACCTAACAATTTTAGTAAAATGTTGGGTGGATACCAACTTTTTACCGAATCCCAAAAAGTTGGGTGCTGCACCCCCCGAAAACGAATCAAGGCCTTAGTAGATGGGCACAGAAAACGCGACTTAAATACAACAACAATTCTGATAATCATCCATGGGAAAAGAAAATATTATTAGAACTACCCTTAGACAAGTGTCTTGTTGTAAATTTTGACAAATTTACGGACGGAACTATTCGGGATGTACTTGTAGGTTGAAGTCTGTTTAGAATAACGTGTCCAACTGCACCCTAATCCACCAAAATATTAATGATTTGAGTGAAATTCAGAATATACCATTAAAATCCTTTTTGGGATCCTAAAACGTAGGTGGAGGGATACCTGTGACATCGCAAAAAATTGTCCGTCTGTCCGTCCGTCTGTCAGCACGGTAAATTTCGAAGGTAATGAGATATTTTGATGAAACTTGGTGTGAGGGTTCTTTGGGTCAAGGGTAAGGTCGAGTTCGTAGATGGGCTCTGTAGCCCTACATTTAAGGGTGGGGGTTCAAATTAAGGTGCAAACAAATATTTATTAACAGCTAATATGATAGTCGATTATGGGGTAAGAAGACATACTGAACACGATGATGAAAACCATTTTCTCGCAGGACAAGTAGTTTGTCCGGAATCCGGCAAAAACCGGGAAGTTTGTTAAAAGCAAAAGTTTTATTTGGAGTTGATTAGATGTTCGAGTTAGGGATGAGAAGACATGCTTAACACTTATGCGAAAATCATTTTCTACCCGGACAACTAGTTCGCCCGGAATCCGGACAAAACCGGAAAATCTGTTAAAAGCAAAAGTTTTACTTTAAGTTGATTAGATGACAGATTCAGAGGTAATAAGAGACGCTGAACCCCTACATGACAATAATTTTTTACCCGGTCATTAGTTCGTCCGGAATCGGGCTGAGACCGGAAAATTTGTTATAAGTTAAAGTTTGATTTGAAGTTGATTAGATGCTCTTTATAGGGATAAGGAGATACGATGAATTCGTTTCTGAACTTTCTGTTTTTTGCTGGACAAGTAGTTCGTTCGGAATTCGGCCGAAATCGGAAATTTGGAAGAAGTAAAGCAGGAAGTATCTAAACTTATATGTCTCAGATGACTAGCTATTTGCTAAATTAATCTGTTTCCACATTTCAATAGTAAAATGTTTAAGGATTCTGGCAAAGACCGGATCTGGCGAAGACAAGACCCAATTGTCTGGATCAGATATTAAATTTTGGAATCCCATCGAAACCTTTGGGTCTTGTTTATGAGGGTGGGGAGAGTAGGGTGCCCCTCTCTCCGGATCACATCACAGGTCTGATAATTGCTGTTTCGGCAGAGTTAATGCACATTAGGTTACAGTTTGTTTGAATCAGATTGTGTGGTCACAAATGAAATAGTTTTACTTCTGATGCCAGATCTGTTAAGGCACTTTTAATAGAATGTGGATTAGGCAGATAGGATGTTGCAGAAGAATTTGTTAGGAACATTTTTGCTTTCTGGAGAATGCATAATTGAGAGAAGCCAGTAGGCTATGCACTGAAAAACTTAATGAACACCTGTGTATGTGTGCAATATATCCCTCAAACTTTTCTCTCCCATTTAGGATGGGTGCCCGAGGCACACTTAAAAGTACTTGAATTGTTGTAACTTATGTAGCTTGTGCCACCTAGGAAGACAGTATTCTTATGACTAGTCCTTCTTTCGTCTTTACTTGATGGTTTTGATGTTGCTTATTCACTACTTTATAGAAATATCACTGCAATTTTGTATTCTCTTTCTTTAACGGTACTGTTTTCATTATGTGTGGATAATAAAAATTCTGCCATTCATTCAAAGGAAAACTTAAACTTCTTGTGTAAGTGCAATATTTAAAGGATCCATCGTGTCTGCAATATCAGTGAACCTACTTCATAATTGTATTCATTAGTTCTTAAGCCCGGAAATCTGAATTTCGTAAGTTACATTCTAAGCCTGCTAGCAATACCTCACTAATCTTTGCACTTGCCCGGCACACTATTTTCCATGCGCATTATGCCCTCCGGCAAGTGGTTGCGTATCATGCTATTGATGCGTAAAACCGGTTGTCTAAATTTTGCCGATTTTTTGCTAGAAATCAATGGGCTTGGGAACAGCCAAAGCCGTGGATAATTTGTTTAAAGCAGAGCCTAGTTTTACAGTATTCTAATAGTTTTGAATATTGGAATATACACAGTAAATAGTGCGAGGGGTGCTTTACATGGTCAATATTTCTAAGGTGTAGTAGCCTACACAATAGTAAGGGTGAGTTTGGACCAAAGGTTTTGCCATGTTTTAGTCTTCCTGTCTCATTAATTGAGATCTCTGTCCTTGCAGATATCCAAGGCATGTGGGAAGTTCCGAGCATTGCTCACTTCTGTTCACTCTTCCGAGCCGCGTTTAATCTTTTGGATTTCGATATTGAGGTAAGCCATCGTTTCAGTGCATCTGGGAAAGGGAAAAGCCAGGGTATGTGAAACATCAGGGATTCCATGTTAAATCTTGAAAAGTTCTCTGGATTTGTGTAATAGTTTTTCTGAGTAGCCTATTTTTTGTGGTAAGGGAAGAATGAGGACATTTTTTTTTGTTATAACAAGTAGCTAGTAGCAGAAAGTAAGTCTTGCTACCCCTGGGACAGTTCAGTGTTTTTCTGTTTACCGCGTGTAATTGTTAAGCTTTTAATTTTTCCAAGCCTGTTTCCCATGCTTAGAGACTGGTAGGCGGGATTAGGCGGGAAGGATTCAAGGCCGTCGATCTGTCTTCACGCTAAGGCCAAAGAGGTTTTTTAAATGTTTTTAAGGGGGGCCTACCGTTGGAGGAATTAATATTGATGGTTAGCGCTCGTAGCGATAGTCTCCCCCTGGGAATTCGGAGAAAATATGTGGGAAGTTTAAGAGCGTGTCCGAAAGCTCGGAAACGAACGAAAATGCTGAATTAATTCAGCATTTTATGCAGCATTTCGCTTTCGGACTTAAATTTTCGCTCAGTTAATGCAGTATTAATTCAGCATAAAATTCATCGAAAAAATCAGCGAAGATGCTAAATTTTACGCTGAATTTTCAAGAAGAAACTGGGGAGCTGGCGATTAAGGCTAAATTTCGGACTTAGGAGTGTCAGAGAAGAAATAAAGAACGTGTCCGAAAGCTTTTAGTGCTGTAAATGCTGCATTTAATGCTGCATATAAGGTAAGAGCTTTCGGACAAAAATAAAAATAAAAATGCAGCATTAAATGCAGCATTTACAGTCCTGAAAGCTTTCGGACACGCTCTAAAGGGACGGAGTGGTCCTTACTTCTGCCCCATCAACATCTTAGAAGAAGATCAACTGGAAGGCAGAAAGGGTCGCGCTCCCCAGCTGTCCCGATGCCTTTAATGAATAGAAGAAGAAGGCACCGTCACCATTTTCCTTTATGTTTACCTTTCAGGAGCTTGAAGAAGCACTATTACTTGATGGCGTTGAGGACCTTGGCAGCCCTCTACTGCAAGAGCTTATTGTTCGACTTCTGAGTGGATGTTTCGAAAACGATAACATTACAACTTCTAATTATGAAATGTACCTGAGGAGGCTCTTCAGACAGAAACATAAGGTAGGGCTAACGTAATACATTCCACCACCATGCTATTTTTGGTAAACTCTGTAGCCTACCGTAGAAAATCGAATGGTTGCATTGAATTTTTTGGTTCATGTGAAGTTCAGAACCGTTGCTGTTCGTAATCAACTTTTGTTTGGACATGGTGGGGTTTGTGTTTCTCGTGATTTAGAGACTGGTGGTGTGGATCTCTTATATGCTCCTCTACCTGGATTAAACAGTATTTTCGCTTCATATGACCGAAGTTGGCGAACATCATCACGAGACGTCTGGAAACTGTCGCAAAATGGACTTCATCTATGGACCAAAAAAGGTGTCCCTTGACCTCCATGGAATGAAGCTCTTTTGAATGAATGTGGTATTTCCCATCTTTACATGAAATGTCAGTGATGGAGTATAAAGAGAAAAGAAAAGAAAATGGAAAAAAAAAACAGAAGATACAACTTCAACTTCAGTGCATAATTTAAAATAAATATGAACGCTATTTCTTCAACTATTATTAAATTGCCGGATAGAGGCTGTGTGTACGGTCGAGGGATATGGATTTTTGGTTTTCCGTTCATAAATCCAGAAGCATGATAGATATCAAGTTGAAACTTGGTATGCTTATTGGTATTAAGGTCTAGTTGTGCCCTTCCAGGTTCGAACCCCCTACACCAACCCGGTTCAGGGGCAATCGGGCCCAGATTGCAAAGCGACCAATGTTCATAACTCAACCAGAGCTGGGTATGGGAAGATGGAATTCTTGTACTTGTAGAGCCTATATAGGGTCGGATAAATCGTTTGAAGGTTGCACCTCCCCCAATCTTGCGGGCTTTGGCGTAACTTTTAGCCTCCCCCCCCCCCCCCACTCGATTTAGTGGCAATTGCGCCAAGGGGCAACTTGACAATGACTGTAGATAGCACGATGAAATTTGTTGTGCTTTTAGATCGTAGTGTTGGGAAGAAAAAATATTTGGAGTTTAAACACCCCCACGCTCATGGGCACGGGCCCAGATTGCCCCATCAGTTAAGTTTTTGACCAGTGATTTGTCTGAAATTAAAAGTTGGGTATACTTTGGGTGTATGCTTTTAGACCCTAGAGTCGGGAAAATACTTGGAAGTTACACATTCGTTCGTGTGCAATTGAGCCCAGATTGCCCAGCGACTTAAGGTCGTAAATTTACCACGGTTCGAGTTGACAATCTGAATCTGAGAAGGGTTGAAATTTTATGACTGACATTAGTGTGTCCGAGCAAGACATGCCAAACGAATTGCATCTTGTGATTGGTTAAAGTAAAGCCACTCTCTTGACTCTCTGTGAGCTCACTTAATGGCGGCAAATTACGCAATACGATTTGCGTATACCGCTAAGGGAGGAATCTGACTTAAGTCAATGCATACTTTCACACTCCACGTATTAGTGCTTACGCACTTGTTGAAACTCCGCTTTCCAATGTGACTTATATTTGTAATAAACATATAATTTATATTTATTTAGGAGCTTGGATGTCCAGTACCTTATGAAGACGACTCGAGCTTCCAGTTCTTTCCACTTCATGTCAAAATTGTGACACTTCAGATGCTTTGTGATTTCCGTTTGGATGCTGAGGATGTACAGGATGTTCTAAAGGTAACTAGCGCAAGTTCGATAGCCACTAAGCTGCTCGCTCCATCAGGGACTGAGCCTAGCAGGAAGGTATCAGCCGCTCTTGTTAATCTTGAGAAGCCTAGATCAGGAAGCTGCGGGTCTTGATGAATATGATGGGAACGTTCCAACATCCTTGATTTTCTTTCTTATGTTTTTGTGCTGTCTATTTTATAGCTTTATTGTTAATCCTGAGAAGCATAGATCAGGCAGCTGCAGACTTTGACGTGCATAATGCGCGTGTTCCAACCTCCTTGATTTTTTTCATTTGTTTTTATACTGTCTGTTGTATAGAGTCGCCAAGTTCATTTAGCGCGTAACAAATAAATTCCTTAATTAACTCCTAGCAGTAACTACTTAAAGCTACCATCGTCGTCTACATCAAGGGAACCTAAATTAATTGCCCCGTTCCACCCGAAAGACGGTAACATAGTTACTATAGGTAAAAGGTTGGAACAAACTCAGTGAAGTCGGCGGTGGTAGTTTTAAAGTAATTAATAGTTTTTCAAACGTCAGTGGCTCTGCCCTCCAAAAGCACCGCATCTCTGTATCCTGACACCTTGTCAACAGCAAATGAGGAAGGACCAGATGCCGCGTCGATCCAGGGACTTTGTTTCTGTTATTCTGTAGTCAGTCTATATTACTGGAGCCCTTGTACCGACATTAAGAGCGTGTTCCACCCCTCTTACAATAGTAGGCGAACTATTAGTTACTATTTTCGTTCCAGCCTCGTGAAAAGTTACTACGTTGAGTGTTCTTGAAATACGCCCCTCATTAAATTCCTCTCAGATTAGTTCTTTTTTGGCCGCTAGGTGCGCTATCGTAAAGAAAACAATGACACGTTACTTCTTGGTTTACGTTTATCCAGGTTTGTTTTGCTATTTTCAATTCCTCTTAGGCCAAACCATGTTTAAAACTGTTTAAAGTGCCTCTTCCCCTCTTTTTGCTTTACCCAACTCTGTTTTGTCAAGCGTCATCAAGTTTGTCATTTCCGGCTTCCGACTTCAGTGCTGAGTGCTGGCTGACTTTTCAACGGGGCTAATGCGCGACTTCGTATGAAGCGAAAGCCTAATCGCTTATTCACTCGTCAGATAACTTATCCCCCGATCTCACGTGTGATTGTTATTGTTCCTCCAGCGCGTCTGGCGGCAATTTGTCATCGGATTTTCTGAAGGACGTATAGCAACTATTTGCTTACCACGCTCGGGAGCGTAGTAAGCATGGTAACTACGATCTCTGTAGCGTGTGGCGCGATATTTGGCTGAAAGTAGAAAAATGCGTTCCAGCCTTGACGCCAAGACATGCTTAGTTACTGCGGCATAAGTATGGTGGAACACGACCTAAGGCAAACTCGGGCAGAAAATCTCCCAGACTGACGATTGCTAGCTAGCCGGGGAAACCATATCTAATCGTGGAAGCTAAGAAATAGTTTAAAGTTGACATATTTTTAGAACCTGGAAGCTGATAGCCTTCGCGTGGAGCCCCTTGGTTATAACAGCGCTGGAGCTGCTTACTGGTATTTCTATGGAACTAGACTCTACAAAGAGGATCCAGATGAGGAGGTTAGTCGTTTGATTGAATCACAATAAGATTTGGTGGTTAAATGACAGGAACCTTTCACCAGAGCCTGGCAACTTGACAGTCGACCCACCCACATGTTGCTATTTTTGTTTGCTGGGCTAAATATTTCTGTAATAAATAATAGTAAAACTAAAAATAATTGCATGATAAAAGGCTTTCGCGTGTATGCTATTTCGAAGAAATAGAGAATGGTCATGCCGAACGGAGTTAAAAATCTCATCTGTTTTAGGCTACGTATACAACTTAAGACGATTCATTGAATATAAGGTTTGAAGCCAAGCTGACCATTCATAATACAATAAAACAAAATTCTGCGCTTTCTCGGGAAAATAATTGTAAATTAATACTGAATTGTACATACGAACAGTTAATTGTAAATGTTAGAATTGTAGATACACACTATTTCAACGCGCACATTTTAATGTTTTATCTCTGTTTGTAATGTTTTATTTATGTAATTCGAGTTTTCTTTTCACAGTTGTCAATAAAATTGTACCTTACCTTGTCGTAGTCCGCATTGTTTTTGGGATCCCAAAACATAAGTTGAGGGATACCTATGACTCCGCAAAAGTTGTCCGTCTGTCCGTCCGTCCGTCCGTCTGTAAGCACGATAACTCTCGAAGGGAATGAGATATTTTGATGAAACTTGGTGTGAGGATTCGTTGGGTCGGCGGACCAGTCGAGTTCGTAAATGGGCTTTGTAGCCCTACATTTAGGGGTGGGGGAGGGGGTTCAAATTAAGGGGCAAACAAAATATTTTGAAACAGCTAATGTGGTAGTCGATTATGGGGTAAAAAGACATGCTGAACACGATGGTGAAAACCATTTTGTAATCGGACAAGTAGTTCGCCCGGAATCCGGCCAAAACCGGAAAGTTTGTTAAAAGTAAAAGTTTTATTTGAAGTTGATTAGATGTTTGATTTAGAGGTAGGAAGACATGCTGAAGACGATGGTCAAAACCATTTTCTCGACGGACAAGTAGATCGTCCGGAATCCGGCCCAAACCGGAAAGTTTGTTAAAATTAAAATTTTTATTTGGAGTTGATCAGATGTCCGATTTAAGGCAAGAAGACATGCTGAACTCTTATGTGAAAACAGTTTTCTTCCCGGACATGTAGTTCGCCCGGAATCCGGCCAAAACCGGAAAATTGTTAGAAGTTAAAGTTTTATTTCTAGCTGATTAGATAACCGATTTAGGGGTAAGAAGAGACGCTGAATCCGTGTGTGACAATCATATTTTACCCGGACATATAGTTCGACCGGAATCCGGCTAGAGTCGGAAAATTTGTTATAAGTTAAATTTTTATTTGAAGTTGATTAGATGTGCATTATTGGGGAAAGAAGATACCCTGACTTCGTTTTTGAGCTTTCTTTTTTCGCCGGACAAGTAGTTCTAGAGTTCGGCCGAAACCGGGAAATTGGCAGAAGTGGCAGGGACTTTTCGTCAAAACAGATATGACTTATACGGGTAAACACACATACTGAATTCATATCTGAACTTGGTTTTCTCAGATGATTAGCTATTTGGCCTTAATCTGTTTCTGAATTTTAATTGTAAGAATGTTCAAGGATTCTGGCGATGACTAGATCTGGCTAAGACAAGACCCAGTTGTCTTTTTTCTGTACATAGTTCGCTCGGAAGTCGGTCGAAACCGGAAACTTGGCAGAAGTAAAGCAGGAAGTCTCGGTCAGTATTGTCAAAATGGATATGGCTTATAGAGGTATATCTGAACATGGTTTTCTCTGATCATTAGCTTGGCGAAGACTGGATCTGGCGAACACAAAACCCGACTGTCGGAATCAAATATTAGATTTTTGGGATCCCATCGATACCTTTGGTCTTGTTCTGGTCGTCTTATGGTTTGTCGAGTCCAAGTCATTTCCCCTGTTGTTGTTGTGTTAGAGTATGTAATTTAGTTTGTTCTTCGCTAAAGACGGTTGTCGGGAGTGCAGCCGAAATATTCGAACTTATCTTTATCCCTCGCATAACATCTTAGAGGGATAATTGGTTGATCATCTAAAAAGAACACGAAAATCTCGTTTTTGTTTTCTTGTAAAACGATTAATCAGTTCACTCCATATTCGGTAAGGCTGTTCCAAGGATCAACAACTATTTTGTAGAACTCCACATGTTATGTGCGTCTCTGTAAAGACGATCTGGAAATCTGACCCTCACGTTCATCAGATTACTGCATACCTGTGTTACGTAAGACCTGTAATCGATTACGCATGTCCCCCAGGGGCGTCCCCCCCCCCCAGAAGGTCTTGTTAACAAAAATTCCGGTAAATTTTGACTGGTGCGGCGAAGCCGCGCCAGTCAGAATTTGTCGAATTCAACTGAACCTGATGATTTTTATGGAGTCTATCGGATTATTGCTCAGGGCATCTACCGAAATCTTGCTCAAGGAATCTACCGAAACTTGTCTCAGGGAATTTACTGGAGGATATGGATCAGCGGATCTACCGGACTTCGCCCCCCGGAATCTACTAGAATTTTGGAATCTACCGGAATTTTGTTCAGAGAATCTACCGGAAATTCCCTACTCTGAACGTTATTACGAAAATAGAAAATCTCTCAGATGTGTTAAAATATTTCAGTATCAGAATGTCAGAATGAAAAATAAGCTGGATTTTCAGTAAAACTTCACCGAGCCTATTTTTTGTTGTGTGTAACACATAATAGACACAACAGTAGGCCTATTCTAGAGTTTCTGCAGAGATGGTCATTACGGAGACATATCCGGTAAAACCTGGAAAAATTCCATTAAAACTTCGAAAAAGTCCGGTAAAATTCTGAAGCCGCACCCCCCCCCCCCCTATCAGGAAGGTGTTTGGACGCCCCTTATGCCCCCTTTTGGGCACTTTCGTTCAAAATATAGCATACTTGTCTGATGAACTAGAGCGTGTACAAAAGAGAGCCGTGTCAGATATACTAGGTCAACAAGTAACTCTAGTTCTTACGAATCTCTACTAACAGACTTATTCCTTCCTTCACTGCATGAACGCCGTAACACGCTGATTTTCAAGTTTGGATGTAAATCCTTGCGTCTGTCCAACACCGTACTATCCTCCCAACCACAACTTAATCATCTGAAGTGATTAAGCTGTGCTCCCAATTGATAAACCCGTAAACAATCGTACGCGTTCGCAGCTGAAACTAAAACAAAGAATGAATGAATGAATGAATGAATAAGGGTTTATTAAAAAAAAAAATAGAATCTTCAATGCCCAGAGGCGAACCTGTGAGGGACTAAATACCCTCAAAACAAAACATCAACAACAACAAAAACTTCGACAAATATAAAGAAAAAAAAAGGAAAGAAAGAAAGGCACATTAATACGTTTGTGTCGTTTTTCGTAAACATGTTCAACAAAAGGTCACTGTAACGTCAGTATTTGTAGCGTTATGTGTTTCGTTATGTAACTTGTGAGTGTTATAAAGAATGAGTATTTGTAAAGACAATCAAATTAGTTCGCTAGCAAGTTTTTGTCTAATAACCTTACTTACTTACTTACTTAGCGCATCTGCGTCACTGGTCACAGATCCATAAAGAGCCGTAGACAGGAAACGTTCACTGACAGCGTAACAGCACAATATATTCAAATAATGCATAAAACGTGTACGTCAGCTACGATACTTTAGCAGCGATATTTCGGCCCTTCTTGGCAAGGGTCCTCGTAAGGCTGTCAATCTTCAGGGTCAGCGTCGGGGAAGGAAATAAACCTGCAATAAAACAAGCACAACATGATGATGATGATAAATTTATTTCCCATGTGTACGACCAAAAGTTCGTCTTAAATGGGAGTGTGAAAAGAAAAAAAAGGAAAGAAAGAAAACGAAGAAATAGATTTACATAGGTAAATACATTCGAGTCGATTTTTCTTCAAAACAGTCGGTTTTCCGTAAAATATAGTCGATTTTTTTTTTCTTTACAATGCCTTAGGCTAGAATTATATTAATAATTTTTACAAACCCATCAGAATTAGTGAAGCGTCGTTTTTTATGCCACTAGCATGTCTGATGCTTTTGAGAAACTCCAGGTTTATTTTTATTTGCCATTAAAATTGTACCTTACCTTACCTTTACCTTACCTTACATAAAACGCAAAAAACTAAATTGAATGAGAAAGGAAGATCGAGATTGGGCTTGCTAGTGAGATTTTCGCTCTGTACCTGTGCGCAGTTTTTACTTTACGAAGTAGGCTATTTATCAACCTAACCGCCGTAATTCCATTTTGTTGTTTTCAGAGCTCCCCATCAGTGGACAGAAAGAAAAAGGGAAATCAACGAAAGAAAAAGCCCCCCAGTAAATGGCAGATAGTGTGCTACGAGGAAGAAGACTGGACTCATCTCACCAAGAAGCTTGGTACTTCTTCTTCAAAACAAGAGAAGTCGCTCTTCCGGATTCTAAAGGAGGATTTTTTGCCTGAAATACCAACTCTTTTTGAAGAAAAAGAGAAACAGAGGCTGTGAGTATAGTACTTATCTGTCTTTCCAGGAGTTGTCCACCCCTTCTGGTCGAGATGTGCCTGTTGGCTTCGTCTTAACTTCAGATAAGGTTAAAAAAAAAAATTGCCACGATAACAATAGCTAAATATTCCTTGAGCCTAAGCTGACTGTGAATCATATTTGGCAATGCCAATCGGATGCGTCTGCTGAATTTTATTAGAGCTGTAGTTCTGCCATTCCTGGCAAGGGTCCTCTTGATGCTCAAGCCGCTCACGTTGGTAAATGAACTTGTGGGAAAAACTGTCAGAAAAAACTGGTAATATATATATTTACTATATATTTACTATTACGGATAATATATTTACTTGCACATATATATATTTAACACAAATCTGTATACTTTCACTGAATATATCAACGAATGTAATTGTCCGTATAGGCTAGTAGGTCGGGTTCCGTCAAAAGAAAATAAAAAATGGAAAAACGGTACCTTTCTCCACAAGTTAATTTTTCCAACTTGAGCGGCTTGAGCCTTGCCAAAAAGGGCCGAAATATAACGCTAATAAAATTCAGCTGACGTATCCGTTTTGCACTGTCAAATATAGCAAAAGCTAAATAATTGACGACAAAAAGCAAATAAATTTACGATAATATTCTAGGATGTGAACAATCTGTAGCGATACAAATTCGTATTTTGCATTCCAAGTTCGGATCCAGAGCCGTTGGAAGTTTTCGCGTCTGATTGCGAAACTCGGGACTTTGTGTTCGTACCGTAGTTACTACGCATGACGTAACGAATGATGTGTGCCCCTATGTACCGTAGTTATTACGCATGACGTAACGGATGCTGGCTACTTGGCGTCAAGGCTGGAACGCATTTTTCTATTTTCATTAAAAATCGGGCCGCGGGCCAATTACGTCACAGAGATCGTAGCTACCACGCTAACGACGCTCAAACACCCTCACGCATTCTCCAAACACTTCATTCATCAGCTCTTAATTCTTCGCATTCACCCACTTTCATTCTCATGTGTATATAAGTGGCGTTTTGGTAACAGAATTGTTGGTTCTTGCCGAAGGTGCGGATAGTGCTGATTCAATCATTTTAGTTTCAAGTAATAGATATCATTTTTGATCCAACTCTGCATGATTATTCCCAATTTCTCAGAGTTGTTTCAAGGCGAAAGCTTTTTCTGTTGCATTATGGTGGCGACAAGCTAAAAGCTTAACGCTAAATGTAATAATAAATAAATAAATTAACGTTAGTCCTTGGGTTTTCCGACGCTTATTATTGTTTACATTAGTCCTGGGGAATTCCTTCGCATCTTTGGTGTAATTATAATATAATAATGTTCATTTAGTCAAAAAGCCATACAACAAAGATAACATGTAAGTCAGTAGGCTACGAAACAGAATAAATGGTTACACCTACCCCGACCTGAACTAATGTCTAAACGAAATTTTAAGTGCTGTCTGCGCTTATTTCGAAACTTCCACGATAAGGGTAGGGTTCCTGGATTTCGGAATACCGCGAATCAAAACCAAAACACCACATACTCGTTTAACCCTCAAATGTTAAACTGCCGGACACTGGAGGAGGAAGTTGACTTTGTTTTACTTGAAGTTGAAGGGTTTGCGTTCGGTACTGTTCATAAATATTTGCTAAGATTCAGTTGCATCGTATTCTTCAGCGCCGAAGAACGAGAAATTAGGATCCCTGTTCTTTTGGTTTTCTCCTTCCTTAAGACAAGATCCGTGTTCTGAGGCGGGATCCCTGTTTTGATTCAGTGAGCGAACCCGGCTCCTGCTTCGGACTCCTCCTTTGGACTCTCCTCCTTCCCCACCTTGCAAAGAGGGCAAAGGTATGCGAAGGGCAATGTATAAACGCCAGGTTTATCAAATGAAAGCTGAGGGTTGGGTTTATTCTCAGAACAAAATGCCTTTATTTTACAGAAAACGCTCGCAAGATGTCGTGCCGTCGCGGAAGGTGGCTACACGTTCCGGACAGAGCGAAAATGCCCGAAAATCTCCCGTCTTTCAGGAGGGGTATAGCACTTTCCAGTCAAGGGTAAAGCCGAGCACCAGGTTAGTAAGGAATTTCTGTTTATAGTCTTGCTCGTTAACGTTTTTTCGTTGCATTCCCCTAACCCTTTTGGTGTTCGAGGATTAGAGTAAATGTCGACGTCCTCTTGCCCTTTTCGTTCGAAAGAGTTAAAGCACACCTCTCACTATCTACTGTTTATGTTCCAGTATTCACAACTATCTGAAAACTGTAAAACTAAGAAATGCTTTTTAAATTATCCACGGCTTTGGCTGTTCTAAGCCTTTTTCCCAGACCCATTGACTTCTAGCAAAAACTTGGTAAAATTCAGAAAACCGGTTTTACACATCAATAGCATGACACTCGGACACTCGATGGAAGTATAATGCACATGGAAACTAGTGAATAGTGTCAAACTAGTGAGGTTCATTAGTTGTTTCAGAATGGAACATATCAACATTTTTGTCTTTGTTTTTAAATGTTTGGTTGAACTACATTGTCACCGGCACCGGGCACTTAATTTCCACGAAAATTGAGAGTGGGCATCCCCTCGGGTGAAGGAAAACGAAAGCTACTGAAAATCTAGGGAACAACTTAGACTTTCACACAACGTTGATGCTTTATTCGATTCTGTAGCTTACTGTTTTCAGGTCTAGTGATTCGAATCTCAGTGATACGGAAGAAAGGCTGTTGGACTTCTCCAGAAAAAACAAGAAACCCCGAGATTCCACCGAGAAAGTGAAACAGGACACGAAGAAACCCATTTATACTTCTGATAGTGAACCAAGCGAACAAGAAATCATTCCTCAACCGAAAAGGCGTGGAGGTCTTACTGAACCGAAACCAGTTATTAAGACAAAAGGTGCCGTAAAGCAAATGGCAGAGTCACCCGAACGGAAGGAAACGGAAAGCGAACAAGAAAATAGAAAACCAGTGAAAGAATCGAGAACTAAAAAGAAACAGTCAGTAAAGAAAAAAGGGTCCACTAAAGCAGCAAAAGCTGAAAGTGCAAAACGTGCAAAGCTTGACGAAGTTGACGCTCCGGCACAAAGGGGAAGAAAAGTCGGGGAAAGTGAAGAAAGAACACGAAAACTGACAAAATCCGACTTTGACAGTGATATCTCCGACGACGAGAATGATAAAATGGCTAAAAAGAATCTCAACGAACTAGATAACCTTGTAAGGACAAAGACCCGACCCCGGTATCAGGAGTTTTATACGGATAGTGAAGAAGAAGTAACTTCAGAACGAAAAACGCGAAGTAGAAATGCGAAGAGAGGGCAAGGTCGAAGCAGAAAGGAGAGGGAAAGTAGTAGAGGAAGGACTAGGGGAAGTAAGAGGAGAAAGAGTAAGTCTCAGGAGAGTGGATCGGAGGATGAGGTGCTGCCGCAGAAAGTAGAGTCGCCGACGCCTGGTGGGAGATTAAAAGGTAGGCTGCCTGTTCTTTTCTTTTGTCAGGTGTGACAACTTTCCTCGAAGGCATGATGCAAATCGTAGGTGCGGCATAGAGGAACAGAGATATCTGGTATAGACTACGTTAAAGCAGCCAAGCCATTCACTATGCCCATTCGTTCTTCCCTCCACTCCGGTTCTGTATTATCATTCACTAAGCTCTCATTTTCTCATATCTTGTTTCCCATCTTGTATCGCATTAGTCTTTTCTATTGCCGTGCAAATTTGTTCGGCCGGATTAGGATCGAACGCTCATTTAGAAGCTAATGACGTCGAAATTAGCAGAATTTCGATATAAAATCCGTACATGTAATTGACAATTTGATTTTTATTTTATATTTGACGGTGCAAAACGGATAAGTCAGCTACATTTCATTCGAGCTATATTTCGGCCCTTCTTGGCAAGGGTCCTCTTCAGGCTCAAGCCGCTCAAGCTGGAAAATAAACTTGTGGAAAAACAGTTGAAGATTCTTCCTTAAATATCTGCTTTTTTGAACTTCTTCTATGAAAATTGGTTGGAGTTAAAGCTGGTGCTGTGATTTCATTCTCGACTCGCTACTGTTTTTGTTGTTCGATTGGGTCGTCGAAAGGGTAGAGATTCTTCTGCATTTTGGTTTTAGAGTCACCTGTCTCTTCTTCTTCTTTCCAGCTAAGATGGATAGTTGTTGGCGGCATGTATGGGCGATTAGTTCCGTACTTCGGTGATAGATGTTCCTTCAGCCCAAGCTGACTGCGAATCATATTTGACGGTGCAAAACGGATAAGTCAGCTACATTTCATGCACCAGCTTTAACTCCAATCAATTTTCATAGAAGAAGTTCAAAAAAGCAGATATTTAAGGAAGGATCTTCAATTGTTTTTCCACAAGTTTATTTTCCAGCTTGAGCGGCTTGAGCCTGAAGAGGACCCTTGCCAAGAAGGGCCGAAATATAGCTCGAATGAAATGTAGCTGACTTATCCGTTTTGCACCGTAAAATATGATTCGCAGTCAGCTTGGGCTGAAGGAACATCGATTTCTATTTTTATTTTTGGACATTTAAACCGGAGAGGGAAGAAGTGCAAAATAATTCCGACAATTTAAGTCGCCAGTTTTAGAACACGCGCAATCACAAACTTGACCAACAAAATTTTTAGCCAGGTAAATAGAAACGGAATCTTTCTGGGCAGCACTCACTGTGTAATATAGGTAGTGCCAAAATTACCGCCTTGATCGCAAATATTTGAATTTCCCGCCGCATGAGCGGGCCGGTAAGCCCTAAGCTTTACTTGGAAACGCATCTTGTGTGTTAATTAGTAACTTTCATGTAAAGATGAGTTAAAGGACAAGTATAAATAAGCGGGAACCCTGTGTGCTTTAACAAAACGGAATGAAAGCGGCTTATACAGCCTCGCTTGAACCGAGTCAATAATGAAAAAGGTTGGCGCGGAGTAGACATCGGTTCAAGTGAGGCTTACACATGAATAAAACATTAAACAAGAGAGGTATACAAAACAATCAAATCAGGCTATTAAATTTCTTCCACCCCGTGATTTCACTTTTACATTTGCCTCATTTTATCTCATTGAGTTACGGACACCACGACTTTATCAGGAGAAACCAGACATGCTTCATTTGATATTTGTTTACGTTCAGATTCAGAATCTTTTATTTTCGAAAACAGAGCAAAGGCGACACGCCGAGATTTTGTTTTCTTGTCAAATAAATACATTTAAAAATAAGAATGTAAGGTTAGTCAGATCAGACAAGCAGTTTAAGCTGTTTTTGTTATTTTTATTTAAAAATTTCAATTGTTCTTTGCTATAGGATTTTGACCTGTCTTTGTTGAATGATGTATTTTATTTATGAATAGGGTGTCTTTATTTGAACTTTGATACATCCAAAGCTATTTTATACATTTTAAAGATATGATGGATTAAATCAGTATTTATTATTAATTTCACTGACATATAACGGGATCAGTCGATTGCCACCTCAACCGTGTTACTACAAGTGTTATTATATTATTCATTATTATATCGTATTATTAACCGTTAACCTTGTTATTATTCATCTTCATGTCACATTATAAAAGAAAAGCCTTGGAACTGTAAATAGACTCAAGAAACAAAAATCAGTTTATTGTATACATGACTTGTAAGTGAACGCTTTTCTCTTAACCACCACTTCTCTGGGATCTGAAATATTTCATATGAACTGAAGTGTATTTTATATCTGTACTTTCTGTACGGTTCAGCGGCTAGTACTGACGAGCGTCTTGTACGATACAACAATCCGACAAGATTTTGCGAATAAAATTTTCGTTTTTGCAAATACCATGGTATCTGATACCACGGTAACTGGATCTGTATTTTGTCGTTTATCGCAGATACCATGGTATTGGTAAAATACAATTATAATCTTTTATTTTAATTTTTTCACTGAAGGGCGGCAGACGAATAATTCCCTGTCGACCACCGTCGATCCTGACATCTTATGCGCCGCTTTTGTAACTCTGGAGAGAATACCATGGTATCTGATTTCTGATATCACGGTAACTGGATCTGTATTTCGTCCGCTTGTACAATTCTTCTTCTGCACATTTCCAAATTGGGTGATTTAACATGTTTATTGGTTCCCATTCTTTATCGAATTTGGTAATTCACCCAACTTTTGTTTAGTCCGCGTCTATTTCACAGCATTCTTTCTGCCCATTTGTAAATTCGGTGACTTAACGTATATATTTAGTTATTTCCCATGCGTTACCGAATTCGGTAACCATTGGACCTTTGTTTAGTCCGCATCTATTTCACCGCATTCGGTCTTTCCATTTGCAAATTCGGTGACTTGAGGTATTTACTTATTTAGTTCCCATTCGTTACCGAATTCGGTTATCACCGGATATTTGCTCAGTCCGCGTCTGTTTCACCGCATTTGGTCCGTCTCTTTGTAAATTCGGTGAATTAATGTGTCTATTTGGTCCCGTTCGTTATCGAATTTTGGTAATTCAGTGGACTTTTCTCAAGTCTGTATCCGTTCCATTGCACCCGGTCAGTACATTTCATAATTTGGTGTTAAATCAGATTCACTCGGTTCTGATTTGTTACCGAATTCGGTACCGAATTTGGCGCAGATACCATGGTATCTTTAAAACGCAACTATGATCTTTTATTTCTGTCCGAAGGGCGGCAGACGAATGATTGAATGAATGACTCATATAGCCTCGCTTGAACCGAGTCATCATTGAACAAGGTTGATGTGGAGTTGGCATCGGTCAGAGCGAGGCTGACGCGTGAATAAAATAAAGCATTAACAAGAGAGGTATAGAAAACCACCACGTCACGCTAGTAAATTTGTTTACTCTGGGATTCCGCTTTTACATTGGCCTCATTTTTATGGCACTTGCAGCCTCTGGCTCAAGTGTCATATACCGATCACAATTCCGTCTGTCGGTCTGTCGGTCGGTCCGAGTTTTTGTCACACTTTTTCGAGTTAGGGTACTTCGCAGATGTGCTAGGACAATGAAACTTGGCAGGCATATTAGGGACCCGACCAAACTAACCTGGAAATAATCATTTTCCCGATCCGACCATATGTGGGGCAGTGGAGGGCGCTGGAAACTTGAAAATTTGGGGCATTTTGTCACACTTTTTCGAGCTAGGGTACTTCCAGATGTGCTAGGACCATGAAACTTGGCAGGCATATCAGAGACCCGACCAAACAAACTTAGAAATAATCAGTTTTCTGATCCGACCATTTTGGAGGGGGGAGTGGAGGGCAGGGGAATCCGGGAAATTGAGTGGAATGTAACTTTCGAACGGGTGATCGGGTTGTAATGAAACTTAATAACTGAATAGATTATATATCTGTGATGTCCCGTTTAAAGTCTTGACTGGATTCGGTAGCCAGGGGGGAGTTGGGGGGGGGGAGGAGACCGGAAATTTCAAGAAACGGTTAGAATGGAGGGATCGGAGTGAAAATTGCTGGGAAGAACATGCATCTGCTCTAGATAGATCGTTTAGACAATTGCACTGGATCCGGACACTTAGGGGGGGGGGGGGGGGGTTTCCCGGAATTCCGGTGATGGCGGTTTGGGGATTTTCAAGGTGAAACTTGGCAGTCATATCAGGGACCCGATCAAACTGACTTCAAAAAAAAAATTGTCGATCTGATAATAGTGGGGGGAGTTGAGGGAGGAGAATCCGGAATATTCAGTCACGCGTAACTTTGGAACGGGTGATCGGATTCTAGTGAAATTCAAGAATTGAACAGAGGACATTTCTCTGGTGATCTTTTTCATATCCGGACCGGATCCGGCAACCATTGGGGGGGGGGGGGAATACGTGACCCGCTTAGAATGGAGAGATCGGGATGGAAATTTGTGGGAAGAACAAACAGATGCTCTAGGTAAATCATTTACTGAATCGGATTGGCTACGTCCACCGTGGGGGAGTTGGGGGGGGGATCTCAAGAAACGGTTAGAATGGAGGGATCGGAGCGAAACTTGCTAGGAAGAACAAACATCTGTTCCATGTAAATCTTTTACACAATTTGACTGGATCCGGACACTTGAGGGGGGGAGGGGGTTTCCCAGAATTCCGGTATATGGGATTTTCACGACGAAGCTTCGCAGGCATATCAGGGACCCGGTCAAACTGACTTGGAACAAAAAAAAGTCCTCGATATGATAATCTTGGAGGGGGGGGGGGGTTGAGAGGGGAATCCGGAATATTGAGTCATGCGTAACTTTGGAACGGGTGATCGGATTCGAGTGAAATTTCATAATTGAACAGAGGACATTTTTCTCTGGTGATCTTTTTCATTTCCGGACCGAATCCGACAATTATTGGGGGGGGGGGGGGGGGCGGCTCTGCTCTGGTGCTCTGGATTAATCGTTTACAGAACCGGATTGGCTCCGGGTATTGTGGGTGGAGTTGGAGGGGGGGGGGGGTCTGGGATTCCAGTGATCGCTAGTTAAGGTACTTTCAGATGTGCTAGAACGATGAAACTTCGCTGGAATATTAGAGATTCAGCAACATTTGCTTAGAAATTGCTACTTCCCAAATCCGATTATTCCTTAAAGTACCAATCTTGACCGCAAAGTAAGAAAAATACTCTTAAGCAATATATGCATTTCCTCTTGCCCATCAGCCCATTATCATTCTTGCATCAAGGATTTAAATGAAGTTCTAGCTCCCTTAGAGTGCGCATCTCAACCGCAACGTCGAAACTTACTTTTGATCAATCAAAACATCTTAACCCATGCAGGTGCCATATGAGCTTACAGCTCTTGTTTCATTGAGTTACTGACGCCACGACTTTATCACAAGGAACCAGACACGCGATTTCTTGTCAAATAAACATATTGTATAGATGTAAAGTTTCAGTACCTCAGTTTTATCTAGCGAAAATTGCGAATATTCGCCGAATAATTGATATGGTGATGATGAATCTGAGATGAAACTTTCATAACATGGCGAGTTATTATATCAGGACCGTGGTATTTGAATAGCAGATACCACGGTAACTAGGCAGATACTCGGTAACTGCAAAAACGACTTTCGACCGCGGTATCAGATACAATCGTATCTGCAAAACACAACCATAATTTTTTTATTTTTTATTTCTCTCCGAAGGGCGGCAGACGAATAATTCCCTCTCAACCACCGTTGATCCTGACATCTTGTGTGCCGCTTTTGCAACTCTGGAGGAAGACGTGAAAACATGGACAGATAAAAAGAAAAAGAGGGCAATACAGAAAGAAGTAAAAAGACTGCAAATGGAAATGGAAAGAGCTAGGAACGGTCGGAGAAGAAGCGAAAGGGAGGAGAGCCCCGGAGAGAGAAGCCCGTCCGTTTCGTCGTAAGTTCTACTACTTTATACCTCGTTGATGACGCTTATCGGATACGTCAGCTGAGTTTTATTCTGGGTTTGGGCATTCTGGGTGAGTTTTATTCTCTCAGAACTAGAAGAGGAATAAAATATTTACGAACTACACAAAAACGAAAAACAAATTAACTAACACACTTGAAAGATACGACCTGAAATAAATGATTGAATGAAACTGTGTGAAAATTCGGCAGAAGAATTAGCAGGCGATGGAGAAAACTGGTTGCCAGCGTTTCTCTCGGACCGACGCACGGGCGACGTGAGGGGAGGGGGGAATAGACTTTCGCTGTCAGAGCTTTTATAACAAGTAACACATGGATGCGTTTTTGTAAAAACGTAGCACTCAAACGTGGTTTTGCAAGTTTAACCAGAAAATAACACTTAAAACGGAAATGTCCTGTACACGATCTTGGAAGGTATCCCAGTTATTCCTGAGAAGCTATACTACTGCAAAGGCAGCGGTCGGGATCAGCTTATTCACCCATCTCTTTCTCCCTCAGCCTGCAACAGACCACCATCTTACTGCTGACATGTATTACTCTGTTTATCTTGAGTATTTGGATCTGTTTTGTTCTCTTCGACTTGTTTGCCCTTGTGGGATTGTGAGCTAAAACTCGATTATTTTTGTTAAAAGCACACACCGCACTATATACGGTATATGTTCCAGTATTTGTAACTATTTGAATACCGTAAAACTAAGCTCTGCTTTTAACAAATTATCCACGGCTTTTGCTGTTTTAAGCCTTTTCTCGGACCCTTTGACTTGAATTCAATTCACCGGTTTTACGCATTCAGTAGCATGATACGCGAACACTCGTCGGGAGCATAATGTACATTGAAAATAATGACGGTGGCAAGTGCAAAGATTTTTGAGGTGTCGTTAGCGGATCCAGAGTTTAACATTTGAAATTGGGTCTCCGGGTTTAAGAATTAATCCATGCATTAAATGCAGTAGGTTGCATTGGCATTATAGGTACGACGGGTCCTTAAAAAATTAGGTGAGTGTCTTAAGCCATTGGTTTGAACTTTGACCTTCCAGGTCTACTGACGACATGTCCCCGAAACTTCTAAAGATCGTCGATACTCTGAGAGAACACGAGGACGCCTATCCCTTCCTTGATTCTGTAGACGAAGAGTTCGCGCCCGATTACTACGCTAAGATCGAAAATCCTATGGATCTCCAGAGGATGAAAATGAAAGTCCAGACGGGGCACTACGACGATTTGGATGAGTTTGTGAGCGACTTCCTGCTGATTCCAGAGAATTGCAAGCAGTACCATGGCTCTGGGAGTGGTAAGTACCCGCATTACTGGCGTGATAATTTATGAACAATCCAGGGGCAACTGGGCCCGGATTCCCAGGTACTTAAGTTAGTAAGTTGGAGTAATGACGATGAAATTTTGTTTATAACAGATCCTAGGGTCTGGAAGTAATTATTACCCCCCCCCCCCCCCGTCCTCCTAGTCCAAACTCGTGACCTGACAAAGGGTATCGAGTTCAGATTTGGTGTACTTGTCGGCATTATGGTCTAATAATAGTAATAATATCTAATAAATTGCAAAACAGTAAGGCCACATAGCCCTTACAAAATTGTTTTAAAACATGTAGGTTTTACATTTGAGTAGTAAACAATTCGTCAGTTTCTTTCATAAACTGGCTCAGTGACGGGCAATTTGCTGATTCTCTGAGTAGTTGGTTCCGGTGAAGAGGCACGCGATTTCTGAAGCTCCGCCGACAAGCATCTTCCCGATGAAAAATGTGTAATATGGTAGTTGTACGAAAAAATTGCATGTATTGATATGCAGTAGTACAGAATACTTTAATTTAATGTGCCTCACCCTGGGCTAATTTTAAGCAGTAGTATTTAGTAGCACCCCGCCTCGCTCCAGTAGCATCCAGTCTTGCTATAGTAGCCTGTAGTAGCATCAGTTGGTACTGCATGCTACTTTTTCTTACAACTTCGCACTACTATTACGAGATAATTTTTTTGTGTTTGTCGAATTTTTCAGTTTGAGACTATGACCTCGTAAATTGTTATAATTGAAAATGAGGATGTCCTCAACTTCGACGTTTTCGTACATACCTTAGATGTGTCTTTTGCGGTCTCATCCCCTCACACCCTTCCACTTGGTTCAAGGGCGACTGGTTCTTAGGCTGTAAGCTGTTCGTAAATGAGATGTGAGAAAGTTTTACTTTTATATTCTTTGTTTGAGCGCTTGCGCAATTGTATGGATGTTATTAGCCGCTCACGGAATAGATCTCAGTAGCTTGAGTATCATTAGTTGCGTTTTTGAACTGAATTGTCAGTTCTCAGTTCTCGCTTCTGAATTCTTGATTCTCGTACAATTTGCCGTTTTTGCTCTTCTCACTTCTCCATTCTCGCTTTTGACAAAAAAAACTAATTTGGCAACCGTCTGTAACCCGGTAATACCTGTCTATACGGATTGAACATCCGCCTTTAGTTGGCCAATCAGGGGGAGAACGAGACTCGAGAATTGACTATCGAAGTAACTTGTCGATTCTGCAGAATCGCAGAGCCTTCCTCGTTCCCGATTCTGACAAAAACACAGGAAAATGAGAAATGTCGTCATCTCAATATTCAGAAAACGCGAAATAGGAGAATTGAGAGGAGAATTAAGATGAAAAACGCAACCGTTGTTTTGTTGTTTGTTTCGCTGAAATTAACACTGACGCTATAGCCCGTGGTTTTTTTTTACTGAGAATCCGGTTCAGTAATCGATCGGGTGACGAAACGACCGGAAGAAAAGATTTAGCGTGTATTCTCACCCCTATTTCAGTAAATGCAGCATGCGACGTGTACGGAGATGCAGTAATACCGATCCATTCGTCGTCCGTAATTTTTTTTCCCCCTTTTTCCGATTCTACAATTGTTAACTTTTCTCAACGATACTCGCCAGCCATCGTTACAAAATATTCAAACGATTGTCAAGTTCTGGAACGGAAATCGTAGGTGGGCGGAGCTTAAATTTCGAAATCAGAAACGTGGAACGCAAATAAGTTAACAACTGTTGACAATCGTTAAGTTTTGGAACGCAACCCAAGATAAATTTCTAAAAATTTCCTCCAGTAAGTCATCCTTGACTTTGTCGACACGCCTGAAGAATGACTTTGCCGCCTCAAATCTATCTGTAGTGAAGCGCACCGTTGTCTCATGATGAGCTCGACTCTACGCAGTGAAAAGTTATAGCTACTACCTGTAGAAACCTCTCTATGTTATATCATTTTAACTTCTAGGTTCTAGGGATTAGAGATGTAGCCTGTCAGGTATTGACAGATACTACGAACTGTATCCTTGTATTTCTATATTTAGAACACTATGAGATGTCCAAAACGCTGGAGACCCTCTTCGAAGAACTCATCAGAACCGAATTTAGGCACTTCCGCTTCCCAGTCCGTCGATCAAAAACGCCGCCACGTCACAACAAAAAGGACAGGAAAAAATCGCACAAGAAGAAGAAGAAACGCGAAAAACACAGAGATACCAACTCGGTCATGCCAGAGAGAAAATCCCGAAACCGCTCTTCCTATAAAGAGATATCGGATAGTGAGAGTGATGGGCTAGACGAAGCTGAGATGCTGCCAAGAAAGTCGGATATATATACCTCGTCTGATGATAATGACGATCGTGATGTGAAAAAGGAAGTGGAGAACCCCTACGCGTGGCTTAATAGGAAGACAGAGGATAGTAAAGCATCGGCTCTCGGAGTTCTAGTCGGGGCGACCGCAAGGGCGAACAAGGCAAGTCCTCGCTCTTTTGTCCCTTTCCATTTTGTATGTTTTTTTTTTTTTTCAGGAGTGAAGTTAACAGGAGTTTGATAGCATGTCCATGTTTTTAGCTACGGTTTGAATCACTTTGATTGAGAAAGACCGCTATTGCTTGTGTTCCAAAATAGATTTATTTTTTGACAAACGTTCCTTTTAGTTTCTAAATATTCCAAGCGTAGGGGTGCAAGCACATAGAGGTAATTCTGGAATCGATTTTTATGATTAGCGGAGCAACGAAATCACGCTTTTTCATCGGGTCTTCCTTCAAATCTATTTATGAGTGATATCTAACAAGACTGTCGGATCTCAGCACTATTCGGTGAAACTTTAATATCGGAAACTTCGTGGTTTCCATCTACTTTTTCTTTATGTATGTGGTTGTCCTTTGGCTGTCTTTTAAATTAAATTAATATTAGTTATTATTCCATACTATACCTTTTTACAAAGATATTGGTGAAGAGTCATTCATACATGGTCACATAGTCAATAATACACATATGTTACAGTTTTGAAACATATTACGAAAACAAACATATAGCTACAAAATCAATCAATTTAAATTTTGAATTCATAACCATTAAAATACTTTACAAAATATGGTATAAAGGATTTCAGGTAACTCTCAATCAATCAATCAAATTTATTTCCAAATAGCTGAAAGCTAGAAGATGAATAAAATATATACAAAATACACAAAAACAACAACAAATTAACTAATACACTTACAAGATATGACCAGAAATAAATGATGGAATGAAACTGTAAAAATTGGGCTGAAGAATTAGCAGGATACGGAGAAAACTGATTGCCAGTGAATGAATGAAGGATTTATGACACACTGCCCAAGGGCGTAAGTGCAGTAGAAAAGGACAAAGAAATATAAAATAATCGCAGAACACTCAAAAAATATTTTCCATAAAGGTTTACTAATTTAGAATCACATTGATGGGATCGTGGACAGGTAAGTTTCCGATCGGAGAACACACATTAGAGGAGAGGGCTTCAAGCGTAAACAATGGATCGGATATTAACAAACGGCGGATCAGGTAGCTGTTCCGCGTGCGCCTTGGTAGGTAGAGAAGAAATATCTGAAGTATGTCGAGCGTATGCGTCGAATGTCCTTTCTTCTGATTATAAAATGTAATCCAGCAAGGAAGTTAACATACGGTGCGCAAAAGGCAGTATATAACTTCCCAAGCCCAGGTCTGCTTTACCTCAAACGGTTTGGCACAATTTTGCAGTAACCAAATATAATTCCTTTAGCCTCTGATTTGGCGGCTTCCTCGCAAATCTTTCGCATAGTTTGCGCAATTGTAATCCCAAGCCATCGAATTTTTTCCTCGGTTACGAGAACATTGCCTCCAACATACAGAGAGGGTTTCCGAGGAGTAGCAGGAGCGTTGAAACAAACGTACTGACATTTACTGGCGTTGACTGATAGTCCAATCTCGCCAAGGGATTGGTTCAGGCTAGCAACATTTGTTTCAAGGCCCTTTCTGGATCAGATGATAAGACGGACGTCGTCGGCGTAGGCCAGGTAGCTAACATCGATGCCACGGAAGTTAAAAGTTGGCGTAAGCTTTCTTAGGCATTGAGCAATCGCACATTTAAGTGTTCCTCTCGGACCGACGCAAGGACGACGGGAGGGGAGGGGGGAATAGAACTTTCCTGGAATCCTTTTCAGGTTATTGATTCGTATATAGTAAACGATAAAATGGTTTTATTTTAGGATCCCGGTGGCGACGTTCATTGGGCCAAGAAACTCTCCCAGGCCTATCAGGAACATGCGCGTCAGGACAAGGAAGGATACTTTAGTGACAGTAAAGTTCCCCAAGAGGAAGAGCGAGAAAGCGAACGTCGATCTCCCGTCTCTAAGAAACCGAAAATCAAGAAAGTGGAGAGAAAAACCGAAAGGCTCGACCGACGTCCGCCGGATCGGGAAAAACCGAGATATAACCGGAATGTCATTCCGAAACAGCCGGAATTGGATAATGTTATCATGAAACTCAAGGAAACTAGAACAGCGTTGCAGCAGCAGAGAAGGACAAATGATGATACTAGTACCCTGAACCTGGGGACTATTCTTAGTGAAAAGAGTGAGAAGCCAGCCAAGTCGCCGGAACCAGTCCCTGAACCCCCGAAGTCAGTCAGCCCGGTACCTCTGGAGGAGAAACCGCAGGTGGAGAATCCCGCGCATAAAGCAACGCCGAACCTCTCCGCGTGGTTTAAGGCGTTTGGAAACCAGAAGGCACTCAAGCCGGAACCAAACCCTGTGAAGCAAGAGGCGAAAGCCCACGAGCCGCTGAATCTCCGGTCCTTCTTGCCACCCCGGGAGGAAAAACTGCTTAGTCCCTTCAAGCCGAAGCAAGAAGATAAAAGCTTGGAGTTGGGTATCCCCAGTTCTCTGTCCTACTATGAAATGGCAGCTAAAAAAGCACGAGAAGCCGAAAAACCGAAGACGCCTGAAAACCGAGTCGAACCGGAGAAAGTGAAACCGGAAACTGTAAAACCATTGCTGGATACCGGAAAAGTGGAAGTGGCAAAAGTGAAATCACCGGAAACGGGTGTTCATTCTGCAACAGAACTGCCAAAACCGTATCCGGTCGTTAGTGAATCGCCAAAACAGGAATTGCGATCGGAACCGGCTCGTGCCGATACACCGACGAGAAAGGCAGAGCTACCTAGAGACCTTCAGCGGCAAGAATACCCCCAGGTTGATAAGCAGCCTGCCTCTGCGGATCAGTTACCTCCCCGTGCCGATCTTTTACCTCTCCGAACGGCTGAGCCGTTACCAGGGCGGGCAGAACCACCTAAAATCGAACCGTTCAGGACGGAACTCAAATCCGAACGGAAGATTCAAACTGCCGTGGTCAGCCCGCTTCAGCGGGCTGAAATCACACGGGTGGACCCCATTGTGGCCACCCCTCAGGTTACTCCCCATCCCTCACCCTCGCACGTTCAAGTTTCAAACTTGAGGGAAATGTCTGGTGGGAAGTTTTCCAACCCGAGTACCCCGCTTAACCCCTCCCAGGGCTATGAGAAACTATCCGAAAGTCAGCTGCAGGATCTCCGTAACATGTATGCTACCGATTCACCGCAGCCGCGAAATCAGCACATACCGGACAGAGCCCAACCAATTCCGGTGCAAAGACCGGATAATCGGTTGGAGGAGCATCTGGCTAGTCTAAGAAACGCGTACCAGGGTACACCGCAGTCCACGAAGCAAGATCGGCTTGAAGATCATCTAGAAAGCCTCAGGAAGATGTACCAATCCCAGCCGGTTCAGAATCCCCCCAAACCGGTTCAGGTCCAACCTCCGGTTGCTACGCCCCCTGTGCAAAAACCGGAATATTCAAACTACACGAGTATGGCACAACCACAAGCCTATCCACCCTCGTATGACGCACAGAAGTATCTAGAAATGTCCGCCCTCGCCATGAGGGGCTATACGCCTGATTTGGACATGGCGACCCGACAGCACATGTATCAGCAGTACAGTAGCATGATGCAGCAGGCTCAGGTGCAAAAAGATCGGACGAAGGAAGCGGAAAGACAAAGTGCAGTACCGCAGTACCCGGGAAGGAGTGATGTTAACCCATACTCTCTAGATCATTTGAATAGGATGGCATCTGCGCAGAATTTAGATTTAAGGTAAGATTTGGCGTAATTGGCTTCTTTACCAGGTTTTCTTTCTACAGGTCTTAGTATTTGGGTTTGAATAGCTCTCCATAGCCTGCCTCTCGCCAAATATGTTAATGTTATAATGCTGTGACGCCGCTTTTGAATTGAGCTGTATGTCGCGCAATACCCTCTAGCAAAAAAATAATGTCAAACTGTGGTGTTACAAGAGAAAATTAACTACACTGCCAGAAGTTTCATAACATATAACACAAGGATGCGCGGTTTGAATAGACAACACTTTGGATGTTAGCTGCTTAACGTTCATACGTTAGACATTGAAACCGTTATGCATATAAAAAGAGCCAGTACACCGCTGCAAAAACATCTGCTGACGGTTTTGTTTGTCATCGTGGAATCGGAAAAGTCGGCAGATTCCGTTTCGGCTTTTCCTGGCATTATCTGTTATGGATTTGGAAAAACATAACAGCTAACATACTAAATGTCATCTGCTGAAACCGCGCATCCTTGTGTTAATCTGTTATGAAACTTCTGATAGGGTAGTGCCCTATCCTCAGGGGCTCATAATAGGATATCTTTGAGTTTTGGCCACCATAATGATCATGCTGACTTTCATTACCACCAGCAACCATGGTAGCGTGGCGCCGGTACTACTGACAATTACAGCACACGCAACCTTTTATTTATAAAGGCAATTTTAGGGATAAAATAAGAAAACCGTTTCAGATCCCTCCGTCTTCCCAAATCAGATTCTTTTCTGTTTCAGCGAGATTCTCTGCTTGCAACCAGTTAATTCTTAGAATTTATTTAAAATTCTCGTGTTGATGTGTGTTAGTTGTTTGTTTGTTTTTGTTATGGTACTTGAGCATACACAAGTGCCATATAGCGATCGTAAGGTAGTGTAGACCCTTTGTGGAAGGAAGTTAAAGTAATTCAGGGTGGGTGATAGTGCTACCGTGGATGAAAACCGAAAAGGGGTTATTGGGTTTCGATTCCGTTGTAAAACCTATTTTGCAACAGTGTCTGACCAAAAGTGACCATTTTACGTTTTCTCACGAAAATAAAATTTCACCCTGTGTTTTGAGCCAAAATTCAATCTCTATTTTTTTATGTGGAAACACTGGTCGGGGGGAGGGGGAGGGGAATATCATGATGGGCAAACAACCCGTTTGTCCCGGTTTTGCTAGTCTTGGGCACTTCCACATAAGCTAGGACGATGAAACTTGGCAGGCGTATCAGGGACCCGACCAGATTAACTTGGAAATAATCACGTCCTTGATCTGGCCATCGTGGGGGAGTGGAAGGATGGGTAATCCAAAATCTAGTAAAATGCACAACCGCGGAACGGGTGATCGGACGTGCATGAACTTGACAAGTGTCAAGAACGACTGTCTTGGATGTTTAGTTTCAAATCCGGACCGGATCCGACAACCGGGGGGGGGGGGGGGGGCGCCAGAAACCTCGTGAAACGCTTAGAGTCGAGGGATCGGGATGGAACTTGGTGGGAATAACTAGCATAAACCCTGGATAAGTTATTGACAAAACAGGACCGATCGTGTCACAGTGGGGGCGGTTGGAGGGGTTTCCTGGAATTCCGATGATCGTGAGTTAGGGTACTTGCAGATGTGCTGGTACCATTAAACTTGGCAGGCATATTAGGGACTCTGCTAGATTGAGTTGAAAATAGTCCCTTCCCCGATCCAATCATAACGGGGGAGTGGAGGGATGGGGAATCCGGAATCTAGTGACATGCATAAATTTGGAACGGGTGATCGGACGTGCACGAAACTTGACAAAAGCGAGTGTCTTAGATGTTCAGTTTCAAGTCCGGACCGGATCTGATAACTGGGGGTGGGACTGGAGGGGGCACCAGAAATCCCGTGAAACGCTTAGAGTTGAGGGATTGGAGTGGGACTTGGTCAGAAGGACAAGCGTAAACCCTAGATAAATTATTGGCAAAACAGGACCGGATCGTGCCAGGGGGGGGGGGGGGGCGGTTTCCCAGAATTCCGGTGCTCGCGAGTTAGGGTACTTCCAGATGGGTAGGACCATGAAACATAGCAGGCATATTAAGGACTCTACCAGATTGACTTGAAAAAGTCCCTTCCCCGATCCAATCATTGCCGGGGAGCGGAGGGATGGGGATTCCGAAATCTAGTGACATGCATAACTTGGGAACGGGTGATAGGATTTTTCCTGCTGATACTGATACTTTTATTGTAAAATGAACTTTCACAGCATTGGATTTCCGAACTTTCCGTTTTTAGTGTAGTGTTCCTTGGATCAGTCCACTATTGCGAGCGCTGTAGCAGCTTTCGGTTTCCGGTTTTTTGGCTTTCACCGTATTTTGTGGAGCTCATAACTCGTGAACCAGTGCAAGTATCAAGTTCAAACTTGGTACACTTGTGAGTATTGGGGTCTAGCTTTGCCTTTTGGGGGTCCCAGCCCCCACCCCAATCCGGTTCAGAGGCAAATGGGCCGAGATTGCCCAGTGAATAATGTTCATAACTTGACCAGAACTGGACATAGGACGATGAAATTCCTTGTTCATATAGATCCTAGGGCTGGGAAATTGCTTTTAATGTTGCACCTCCCCCACCCACCCTGTTCATGGGCAACTGTACCCAGATTGTCCAGGAGTAAAGTTCGTTACCCGTGACAAGAATCAACAGGTATCAAGTTGAAGCTTGGTAGGTTTGTGAGCATTGGGGTCTCTTTTTGCTTTTTGCGGGTCCCAAACCCCTCCCCCACTTGGTTCAGGGGCAATTGGGCCCAGATTGTCCATGTTTTTAACTTGACATTAACTGGAGATACGGCGTTGAAATTCCTTTGTGCTTTTGGATCATAGGGGTTGGGAATATATATGTGGAGTTGAACCACCGCCACCATTTGGGAAGTTTCTTCTCTCTAAACCCCAGCATGGAGACATCTTACCACCCACTGCACCGCCCAACAACCGTACGCGTCACCAAAATAAACTGGTTCCAGTAGCTTCGCGAACGAACCGCCACGCAACTTCGTTAGTACCTTTTTTTACGGATTTCCTAAACAAAGCCGAGTGATATTTTCTTTTTTTGTGTTAGTTTGTTATTTAACATAGTGAAGCAACGCAAGTTAGCTGTTAGCTATGATGTTGTCCAAATAAACCTATAATAACCTACCTGTAATAAACTCTCTCGCAAGTGTGAACAGATTGCCATGAAATAAGTTTTTGACGCTTGAGTGGAATCATACTCTAAGCTGGTATACGGTACTTGAGGAAAAAGAGGTGTAAATACGCATTTTGTTGGGTCCCGACCTCCCCCCCCCCCCCTCCGTTCATGGGCAGCTGGGACCAGATTTCCCATGAGTTAAGTTTGTCTATGACAGGTCTCAAGTCCAACTCTTGTACATTTGAGGACATATATCTATGGAAGAGGATTTGGTGTAACAGCAACAAATAAGACGACGCGACGTACTTTAATCTTTAATGAACAGTTGGAAACTGGACTGTTTTTCATATGATCGATGATAAGCCGTTCTTAATGAATTATGACAGGGGGGGTATTAGGCTGCTACGATTTAGTTTATTGCAGTTGTTATTACCTTGCTAATAGAAAAGAGGTTTAAAGGGTCGGACTGTCTGGCAGACCATTGTTAGAACTCAAGCTATCCGTGCAAGATCTTCAGCATTTCTTTGGATTTATACTTGCGGTTTGTTTACATTTTTGCTTTTAAAGCGGGATGATTACAAATTAGGTTATTTCAATACTTGTTTGGTTATCGGGGATGTGAAATGTCTTGGTTCTAAAGCTGTTTGTATATAAAATGTTCTAAACGTTTTACTTTCACACTCCACGTCTGAGCGCTTGCGCACTTGTTCTGTTTTGGGCAAAGTATTCCACCGGCTAATCGTCACAGGCTAATTCGTAGTTACCAGGCTTACTACGCTCCCGAGCGCGGTAAGCAAATAGTGACTATTAGTTACTATTTCGAGAAGGCTGGAGCGGTCAGCGTAGTAACTTTTCACGAAGTTGGAACGAAAATAGTAACTTATAGTTATTATTGTAAGGAGGGTGAAACACGCTCTCTATCTGTTCAGACCACATTTTTTTTTAGCATGTGGTAGGAGTTACTCCAAGGACAGTTTCCTCTTTGAGAAGCACAAGGCCACTCATCTGCAGTCCTACACGCAACCTACTTGTGCGCTGTGCATCCCTCATAAAGACCGTGTTCCAACCTTCTAACAATAGCAACTAATAGTTACTGTTTTCGTTCCACTCGTAAAAAGGTACTACGCTGACCGTTCCGACCTTCTCGAAAAAGTAACTAATAGTAACTGTTTGCTTACCATGCTCGGGAACGAAGTAAGCGTGGTAACTACGGATCTCTGTAACGTGACTGGCCCGATTAGCCCGTGACATGATATTTTGCAGAAAATTGAAAAAGGCGTTCCAGCCTCAACGTCAAGAAGCCAAAATTCGCCATATTCCTGTTCAGCGCTTCCAAGCGGGCTAGTTTCTGTTAATCCCCCTATGGCTCACCATCAGCACTTGGATCAGACATGGTAAAGTAGATCCACTGGTTAGTGAGTGGAAAACCTGTCATCCGTGTCCCAGGTAATGGAGGTTTTGCAGATGTTTCAGCAGCAGAAAGTGAGAGTGACCCATTCCCCTATGCGATTAGACTTTTTACTATGTCTACACAAGTATTGGTTATGAGGCTCATAGACATTGTAAAAAGTCGGATTCATAGGGTAGTGGGTCACTTTCACTTTCTGCTGCTGAAACACATGCAAAACCTCCATTACTTGGGACACAGATGCCAGGTTTTCCACTCATTAACCTGTGGATCTACTTTACCATGTCTGATCGAAGTGCTGATGGTGAGGCAGAGGGGGATTAACAGAAACTAGTCCGCTTGGAAGCGCTGAACAGGAATATGGCCAATTCGTGAAACCATGCGTAGTAACTATGGTAAGTAGGGTGGAACACGCTGAGAGACTCCAATGTTGGTCTAGGCCTGACTGTGGTATATCTATTTCAGTCGAAACCGGATACCCACCAACAAACCCTCCTCTTCAGCTGACGTCTATCAAGGAATGGATCCGTACGAGGCAGCCCGTTCGGCAGCTGTGATGAACCGCGCTCAGATGGGGATGTCGGCTCTTGCTGGGCTTAATGAGATGAATACCCTTCCCGCCGGAATAGGTCAGATGCAGCAGCAATCAAGCAGTAAGGGTAGGTTTTTGCTGTCTTCTGTGGGGATGAAGGCGCTTCTGTTAGGTCAAAATCTACATTCCTTGAACTTTAACTGAAAAGCCAACTTATTTTGTATCATTTAACCGACCGCACTACATTATTTGGGTTGTGTTAAGGGGATGTTTTTTTTACTCACTGTTTGCTCTAGTACGTCGCTCAGAAAATCTATGGCCGTCCTCACAACGCAAAATTCTACTATGACGCGTAAAATTTGAACCTCAATACAAACGAGGCTTTTCAGTGGCTAGTTATCAGCTTGATGATCACCAAGTATTCGAATACTGCTCAATGCGTGAACATTTATTTTTCATAAGCCGTTTTCGTCAAGCACACACCACAGATTTAAGCGCGCAGATAGATGTGCCACACACCCGACAGAGAAAATCCACTATATGGAAATCGATTGTTCATGAGTAGCGGAGCAACGAAGTAACGCATTTTCATCGGGTCTTCACGCCTCTTTAAGAGAATAAGTTATGGGTAACTAAATTGTCCCATCTAAGCCCTTTTCAGTTAAACTTTAAAAGACCCCTCTTACTTACTATTCAGAGAGCCCCAGTTTCAGAAATCCCTGCCCTACGCCGTTTTTCGGCTGAGCCGAATTTGTCAGTCACAGAGCAAAACTTCGCTGAAAGCTTCAAGGTACACCAACAAATCTTTCAAAAAAATACGTGAGAAGCTTCAGAATGTGTTTTTCGTCTCTGCAAGACTTGGTCGACAGGTCTATCTTGCGTTTCAGAATTCTTCTTTCAAATATTTTGTGGCCTACCTCCACGTCGGATAGCGCGAATTCTAAATAGAGTCGACAAGCGCCTACAATATTGCTAATTTCATTCGACAGGTATTTTTTATTTTCGAAATCTGTATTTCTGAACCAGTTTACGGTGACAGGATCATTTCTAGTGAGAATTGTGTTTTGAACCGAGCTCAAAAATATGCCGTTCCTGCTTAAAGTTTAACCTTATAGGGCTGAGAACCGACAGTCGAGTTACACATCACTTATTCACTCAATTATATAGGCCTGAAAACCGATAATTACCTCGTTCGCCCGTTATCCGCAGATAATCGATTTCATCGTGTGAACTTATTTTTTGTGATTTGTGGTACCTCTGTGTGCTTGTCTCTCTACGCTTGAAATATGTACTACAAATATAAGCCAAATGAAAATTAAAATGTCCGATTCCTTGCAAGACGTATCTTAACATCATTTCCCCAAGTTTCTGCCGGCGTAACTTTTCCGAGCCTAGTATCTTTAACCCTTGAAATGCAGGCCTTTGGTGAAATTCAAATTCTCCGCGTCCGGGTGAATTGTGGGTCTTCCTGCGCAGATTATGAACGTTATTACTAGAGCCTCGGGTTGAAACATACAAAATCCCTTATGAGAGTCAAAATGTTTCAGCGTCTTCAAATATCAGGTATAAAAAATAAGCTGCCCTTTCAGTTAAACTTTAAAACCAACTTTTCTCTGTATATGATATGATTGTGATATATATTTGCACAAAAAGCCCCTAGGCCCTGGCAATACAATACAAAAAAAAGACATTATCTTTTCACCAAATTCCAGCTAAATAAACGTCTTTCGATGCTTCATCGAAAGCTTAAGGAATCTTCCCAACTGGCGAACACCCGTAAAGCATTCATCTTTCATCGCTTTAACCATCCACTCCTCATCACACACTCCTTTTCCAGACGTTTCTTTCCTCAACCCATCCAGTTCATTACATTCACACATTAGCTGCACCACATTCTGATTCATATCCCCGCATATGAGTTTTGCGCAATCACACAATGGTTTAATCGTTCTATCGAATCGAACGTCCACTTGTGAAGCAAGGAAAGGGTTTACCTTGAACACTGAATCCTGTCTCAACCTACTCACTGCTTTTCTACTTAACATTCTTGCATCTGGACGTTGTCTTCGTTTGACCTCTAGTCCATAGCTAAATAATCTACCTGACTCTGACAAAAGAAAATATCCACTTTATTAGTTCACTATACCACGCCGGACGGGTTCTCCGCTTCAACGGCGCAGTGATAAGGACCAATCCGACCTAACCCCCTTCCCACATACTATCCCCTAAACCCCGTGGTACGAGCAACCGTTTTCTTCCTCGAAAGTGCCATACACTGAGAAACCGCACATACATGAACTTTCCTCAAGTTACTACTCGCAAGTAGCCTATCCCATTGCTCATCGTGAGTATGTGGCTCGGCGACGTCCCGATTCCTCCACGAGTATAATGAATAGTCGTTGAAAGGTTAGTGATGAATTCTCTGTGTGTTTTAGAGATGAGATTGTAGTAAGTACGCAACCTTGTAGTAAGTAAGCAACCTTTGAAATAATTTCGGAATTCGGATACACGGTATCACCTTTCGTCTCCGGTCCCTTAATTACTTGCCGTTACAAATAGAACGCGCATAAAATAATACTCCTTGAGCCCAAGGTGACTGGGAAATATATATTAAAACAATGGCTAAAAACATACCTGACTATCCGTTTTAATCATTATGTTTTACTTCATAAAACGATCCACATTTGTGTCATACACAGGTCATACCACGAATACACAACTTTTTCGAGATTTGTATCTCATCTGTTAGAAGGAAGTTTCACCGCACAAGGAGTCGCTTTCTTGTGATCAACATGCACTACATGTGTAAAATCTCCGTCTTTTAATAAATTATTGTTATAAATAATTTTATTTTCAGGCGTGCCGCAACAGCAGGTCTACGGCAACCCGGCGTTTGACAATTCACCACGCTACCCCTCCTTCCGTCTTCCCGACCCGAGCTCAGCTCTCTATCATCACTACCTTCAGCAGAACCCGGATTTTTTACTCAAGAATCCGGCACACTCTCAGTTACTCCAACAATCTCTACTCAATGCCTCAATGAACCCGAATATGAGGTTTCCTCCCGGTAATCCATACCAGCAGCGGTGGACATAGGTGCGAATTTAAGCAAGAAACCACCAAATGCAAGAGAGCTGGTCCTTCGTTACGTCCAAGGATTCTCCGGTACCCTTGAACGGGTGCCCGACCGATCAAGCTCCAGTACGAGAGTGCGTAGTCAAAATAGTTTCAGACTATAGTACAAAGCAACAGAAAAAGCTTTCGCCTCGAAACAACTCGGAGAAACTTCGAGTAATCGAACCGATCAGAATCACATCAATAACGCATTTTGAACTACTGATTGATTCAGCGTTAACTACCAGCGTTGATGCGTGGATATTTACAGTAGAGGTATGCATCCTTGAACAGTGCCATCACATCCATTTGCTGCGATAAAAGTATAATATTGATGATTCAAAGCAGTTCCTTAAAGCATAACTTATTACTGAAATGACCTTTTCACGATGGCTCAGAAACATCGTTTCTGGAAAATACCATTACTTCCACGTGAAATTAGCTATTTTCTTGTTATCGCTTGTCGATTCTTTCCAGCCTTCCCGCTCCCCGACTCGGCGGCTGGACGCAAAGTATTTGAAAACTGAACGCGCCGTGGTAAAAAGCGGGAAAACCTAACAAAACAAATAAGTTCAAAACAAAAGCTAGACCCGATGGCATACGGTGTCTTCCAAAATGAAAAACAGTACTTTTAAGTTTCTCATGTCCCCATGACTGTGTAAAAGAGCTGTCGGTGGACCTTGAAGCTTGAGTCAAAAGTTTACGTTGCCTGATTGGCAAAACTCGGCTCGGCCGAAAAAGTGCCAAAATGTCGTATGTTCTGAATGGAACAATGGCGAAAGGTGGGGATTCAGAAGCCTATAATTCATTAGGGAGCTAGGGATGATATAAAAGGCAGAGTAAGCAGGCGGGGTCCTTTATAGCACTACGAGCGTATAGCGACAGAATTCGAAATGAGAGGCGACAGAGTTTAAAAGACGTGGCAGAATTCGAAACAGCGTGGTCAGTCAGGAACGCTGTTTCTAATGTATTTTGTTTTTACTGTTTTATTTTTGCGAAAGACTGCACTATTCAAGGTTAAGTACCTGTTCAAACATAAATACCGTTACTGTAGTCGAGTGTAAACAAGGGCCCAAAAGTAGTTCACTGCTGATCCGTTAGTAGAGCGATTTTCTTTTCATTTGTGTTGGGCGACTTCGCTCTACCGCCTGAAATGGCGATGAAGTTCCCGTTTTTGTCAGAAGATCGACAAATTGCCGGTAAATTCTGCTAGTGGAAAGCTCTTGTAAACAGGTGTGAACAACACATCATGGGCGCTTGATATAAGCAAGAATTGGGAACTATCTAGAAGATATAGTTTCCGGGCGTTCAGAAGGTCCTCATCGTATTCTGAAATCTTCGGAGGCTATAAATCCCTAATATTCCCCAACAACCTTGAGCGGATGTTGACATATTATCATAATTTCCAATCTCGTGTAGTGACGTGACCGTATTTCTGTTAGCTGTGCTAGTTGTAGAAATTCTGCGAATCTTTCGTTTTCTTGTAATTCCTGTGGAAGTGGTGGTGATCAGTCTAGTCCATTGAGCCTTTTTTTATCACCATCCTCGAACACTATGGTGCTCATACGTTTGAGTTCCCCTGATTCCCCAGATGGATATCAGTATACAATACTTTTGGCAATTACAAATGAGGATTTTATTCTGACTTTGAAATTATATACTTGTACCCCTCTTTGGTGAAAGGGGTACACACGTAGGAGGACGATGCTCACCCCTGTCCGCGTGCCCCAGCATTTGAGCAGGATTATACAAAAAAGCTAGTGTACTAGACTGGTGGTGGTCAGGGAATCCTAATTCGTTTTTCGCGGGATAATTGTCTGCCACACATTTGTGAGTGTATCGCAGAAATAAAGTGAGTGCCACACACACGACCGATAAGTTAAATTCGTGGAAACGCCTGTTTGTCTTAGTTTTTGGCTTTGATTTCAAGTACCTAAAAACAAAAATGAAATCCAGATAAAATCTCAACAAATAGAATTTCAGACTTGCGTCCTGACCGTTCTTTGCTAGAAGGATCCTCAGTTTTATGTCTATTTGCTTGATAAGTTGTTAATTTTTTATTTGAACTTCGCACTTGTGGGCTGAGCAAATACCGCGGGAACACACTTTTCAAGGCACAAACTCTTTGTGCGGTCGCGGAAAAACTCTTTAGGCTATCATAGAGTGTGTTCCACCCTACTTACCGTAGTAATACGCCTGATGTTACGTATCCTTGCTTCTTTGCGTCAAGGCTGGAACGCATTTTTCTGTTTTCGGTAAAATATCGTGCCGCGGGCTGATCGGACCAATCAGGTCACGGAGGTCGTAGTTTCCACGGTGACTACGCTCCCGAGCGTGGTCAGCAAATAGTTACTATTTCGAGAAGGTTGGAATGGTCAGCGTAGGAACTTTTCATGAGGTTGGAACGAAGGGTGGAACACGCTCGTATCTCAACAAATAGATCATCAGACTTGCGTCCTTACCATTCTTCACTAGAAGGATGCTCAGTCTTATGTCTATTTTCTTGATAAGTCGTTCATTTTTATTCGGACTTCACACTTTTGGGCTGAGTAAATACCACGGAAACACTCTCTAACTCTTTGTGGGGTCGTGGAACAAGTTTTAGAGTATAATAGAGTGTGTTCCACCCTACTTAACATAATTATACCCATGACGTCACTGACCTTGCTTCTTGGCGTCAAGGCTGAAACGCATTTTTCTGTTTCCGGCAAAATATCAGCCGCAGGGTGACCGGCCCAGTCTCGTAGTTACCACGCTAACTACGCTCGCGACGGTGGTACGCAAATAGTTGTTGTTTCCAGAAGTTTGGAACGGTGTGCGTAGTAACTTTTCACGAGGTTGGAACAAAAATAGTTTGAAGGGTGGAACACGCTTGTAGTTGCCGCTCGATTACATGCACATATAGAGCAGACGATGCTTCGGATACCAAGATTATGTAGCAAAGGGATGTAATGGTGGGAAGAACAGAATACTGTTCCCGTTGGCTCACACGTAGCGCGTCAATTCGATTTGCCGCAGACGCGGAAGTTGGATTCTCGTCTTGTAATGCTGCTTTCACGCTGAATCGTAAGCCTTTCACGTTGAGCCACACAAATCTTTGCTTGGATTTCAAATGCGGAACACAAGCTTTTCGTGTGGAAAATCTACGCATTGCTAGTCATTTTGTGTTTGAACTCGCAGAGAATTCAAACCTACGAAAATATTGAAATGGAAAAACGATATGTATAATACAATATAGAATGGTCTATATATGTGGATTTAATTCAAAAATATCTATAAACCCGCAGAAATTATTGCAGTGTCCTATTCAGAATTAGCCATTTCACTTTCATGCGGGCGGAGCATACGAGCCCTTGCGGTGTGGAAAGACTGACGCGACGCGGATTATGTGCGACCGCAACGCAAGCATCTTGCGCTCTGCTTGCACTTTCAGTGTGAAACTTGTGACATGTGAAAGTCACACTGACAAGCAGTGTTTTAATGTCGAACGCAGCCTGTCTGAACTAGGTGTGGCGAAAGTTATCTACACAGTCGCGAGCTGAAGTGTAGACCGCAGTTGAAGGTAGCTAGTGCGTGCGAGGCTTTGCTGCGAAATGTGGCAGAAGCTAACCGATAGTGATAATGGTACCTATACCTAAGCAATGGTACTCCAGTTTGGGTGGTTCCCTGTGCCCTGGAGCACCACCCCTAAATTAAGGAAAGAACTGAGCATTGTTCATGTCGGTGTAATAAGCTGCACTTTTCGAAGATATAAACGTAACGTTTGAAAAACATAACGGCTAACATCCTAAGTTTTATCTTTTAAACGGCACATCCTTGTGTTATCTGTCATAAAACTTCTGACAGTGCACAAGGATTTTTCGCGTCATCTTTTCTTGACTAGCTAGAGAAACCCAAGAAGGCGACGATTTGATTAAAGGACCTGTCTTACCTATCATACTAACGCAACCTACTTTCACAATCACTCCATATATTTCTAAACCCGGAGACCCCAATCTCGTACGGTACGTTCTAACCCCTCTAACAAAACCACCCTGATTTTCTCACCTGCCGTATTTTGTTACCTTCGATGTATATCACGATGTCGACGGTTGTCTGCGAGAAGTTTTTCCATCAGGAAAACCGGTTATGTAAATTGTTTCCCTGTTTTCGCTGCAGGTCAACGTGTCTCGGAAAAGGCTTAAAATAGCAAAAACCGTGGGTTATTTGTTGATAGCACAGCCTAGTTTTAAAGTGTTCAAATATTTTAAAAGACAGTAAGCTGAAGAGTAAATAGTGCGAGTGGTCCTTTAAAGCTGCATAAGAGAAAATGGGGCCGATTCCTATTTTTCTTGATCACGCCCGTCTCCTCATGCTCGTAGTAGAAGCTGATTGGAGTAGCTTATATGCAGCTTATCACACCAATCTGAACAATGGTTCACTGCTCTGGCTCTCATGGGTGTAGTCCAGTTGTGCGCCACATTTTTGCGGGCCATCATTACGATCAGCCATTAGTGCCAGATATCCGCTGTCACGTGTGATCGACAGTAGTTGGGAGGGACAAAACAATTCTGTGCTATTGAAGGCAGGGGCCTCACGACCGGAGGGAGGGGGGACGCCCCCCCCCCCCAATGCTGCCGGCCAGTCGGTAAAAGTATCCGAGTCGGCGCAAAGCGCCGCGATTTTTCGCCAAAACAGTTGATTTTTTTCATTAAAACAGTCGATTTTTCGTCAAAACAGTCGTTTTTTTCCTGAAAATCAGTCGATTTTTTCGAAACTGAAAAACTTTTTTCTGCAAAAACAGTCGGTAAAAATTACCAGCCAGTCGGTAAATTCCTTGCCCCCCCCCCCCCCCCCCCCAAACATTTTGGCTAGTAACGCCTCTGATTGAAGGTCAGAGCGAAGTTTTCAGGTTTCAAGTCATAGTATTTGAAAATTGTTAATCACAGTATGTTATTACCCAAGTCCAAACGCAAATACAACCAAGCGAACCACTCGTCTCGGGTCATATATATCTGTGTTTCGTCTTGTGTCAGTCGAATATTTTAAGGCACTGTCTAGGGAACCGGGAGCCGTACTTTATGTCCCATGGGCTGCGGAACCGGTAGTTCTCACGGAAACCAGACCATATGAGCTGCGATTCCGGGATCTGACGTCCTTGACAAACGGAAACTCGTATTTGCTGGCTCCCGTTCCGGTAGTAAGTGGAAATAGCTCACGGAAACTTCATCGCACCAGCTTCTCGTCCGGTAGTCTCACGGAATTGTGTACTCAGAAGCTAGGGAGCCGGAAGTTGATACCGGAAACTGTATAATTGGAGCTTGTGTTCCGGTAGCGTCTACGTGGAATATAGAACTCATGGAATAGTTTGGATGAGAGCTAGGATGCCGGGATTTTCAATGACTTAGAGAAAATAACATGGTTAAAATTTACTACCGGAACCCATTTATTGACAGCTAAGGTACCGGTAGCAATAACTATTTAATTGAAAATGACCAGCTCACGGACACAGATGGCTATGGCCTAGGGTTCCGGTTGTGCAAAAAAAAAAATCAACTCACGGACTCGTGTCAGTGCAAATTAGGAAACCGGAAGTGAACATTTTTAACTCACGGAACCCAGGGGCGTCACGACTGGGGGGGGGGGGGGGGGGGGGGGGGGAGGGGGGGGACGCCCCCCCCCCCCAATGCTGCCGGCGAGTCGGTAAAAAAATACGAATCGGCGCGAAGCGCCAAGATTTTTCGTCAAAACAGTCGTTTTTTTTTTCATGATAAAAGTCGTTTTTTCTGAAAAATGGTCGATTTTTCGTCAAAATAGTCGGTTTTTCTGAAAATCCGCCGATTTTTTTCAAAAATGTCATTTTTGTTGCTGAAAACAGTCGTTTTTTCTGTAGAAAAAGTCAGTAAAATTACCAGCCAGTCGGTAAATGCCTCGTCCCCCCCCCCCCCCAAGCATTTTGGCTAGTAACGCCTCTGACGGAACCCAACTCCTGCGGGCTAGGGTTCCGGTAGTGCCAAAAATTAAAATTATAAACTCACGGACACGTGTCAATATGGACTTTGGGTCCGCTACAGCTCATGGAATCCAACTTCCATAAGTTTGTAATTTTAATTTTTGGCGCTACCGGAACCCTAGCCTGCAGGAGTTGGGTTCCGTGAGTTAAAAACATTCACTTCCTGTTTCCTAGTCTGCACTGACATGGGTCCGTTAGTTCAATATTTTTTTGTTTTTTGGCACTACCGGAACCCTAGTCCATAGCCATCTGTGTCCGTGAACTGGTCATTTTCAATCAAATAGTTGTTGCTACCGGTACCTTAGCTCTCAATATATGGGTTCCGGTAGTGAATTTCTTACCATGTTATTTTCTCTAAGTCAGTCAAAATCCCGGCATCCTAGCTCTCATCCAAACTATTCCGTGAGTTCTATATTCCACGTAGACACTACCGGAACACAAGCTCCAATCATACAGTTTCCGGTATCAACTACCGGCTAACTAGCTTCTGAGTACACAATTCCGTGAGACTACCGGACGAGAAGCTGTTGCGATGAAGTTTCCGTGAGCTATTTCCACTTACTACCGGAACGGGAGCCAGCACATACAAGTTTCCGTTAGTCAATGACGTCAGATCCCGGAATCGTAGCTCATATGATTTGGTTTCCGTGAGCACTACCGGTTCCGTAGCCCGTAGGACCGAAAGTACGGCTCCCGGTTCCCTAGACAGTGCCATATTTTAAGGCATTTTCTGTCAAGCTCAGACTCATCATATTTCAAAAGGCGGCTTTTTTCGTGTTTGACAAATCATTTAGCTCAAGGGTCTGATGCGCAGAAACTTGTGTTTATCTGGCATATGCTAGTTCGATATTATAATTTAACAGTTTGGTTAGTTTCGATTTTTTATATTTTGTTAAATTTGTATTTTCATTGTTTGTGATATTTGAAAAATTTATCATGTATGCTTGAAGTTGATTAAAATTCTGATGTTATGATTGCAGGTATTCTACGGCAGATCATAGAAAGGACCTTTTCGAGCTTAATGAAAGATAAAAACCAGTTTTTTCACCACCCATATTATTAGAATTCTTGCTTTCTGTCGCATAGAAATTTGGGGTTCCGACAAAAAGAAAACGGTACCCCCCCCCCCCCCCCCTGGTCGCTGTCCAAACTTCTAATGTCTTATTTATTTGCATTTGGCGGGGTGGGGGGGGGGCGCCTAGACCCAAAATCTCACCCTTTTCTTTTCCTCGGGACATCTCTAATTTTATAATATTTGAAATGGTCGTATGGATATACGAGCTTCTTCAACTGGTTATAGTCGGCGGGATCCACTGACCCTCTGCGATTTATTCTTTCTGGGGGAGACACTTCTCCCTTCTCCAACTGCTAGACGAATTCTAAATATCCAATCACGCAAATATATACATCGCACGGTCACTAGCCATAAAGGTGTGGCATAGCTAACTAGTGGGATGTCCTTCGAAATCCTTGCAGATTGAAAGCTCTTCCGACTAGTTGGATATATTTTTGAAATCCCTATACGAGTGTGAAACAGCCAGCTAGCTGGCTAAGGGGTTTTCTCCTATATGATTTCGTAGGAGGGTTTTCGCGAGCTGGAAAGCGAAGTCGGAATCACTTTCCAATGGTTTTCGCGCTACTTCGGAAAGTTGCCGAACTTTCCAACCCGGTTTTCGCGCTTTGGAAACCGAAGCAGCTTTCCCGGAAAATGATCCCACGAGGTTAGTGGAGAGCTCCGCGGAAAGTTGAATCTTTCGGCGGCAATTTCAAAGGTGTGGAGAAAAAACAGTGAAAGTACCAAACCACCGATCAACCACAAGGAAGCCGAAAGGGTCCCTTCCTGGAACCCAGGTGCTGATGAATTCAAAGAAGAAGAAAGTGTCACTAATAAATAAAAAAAATGGCAATCGTAATTAAGGTGACTTCGATGGAATATGTGAGAATCAAAGAACCGTTAAGTGAACCATATTTATTCGAAAAAGTGTGTAATTCAACATTTTCTCGGCGATATCGGCTTTCCGTGCGTTTTCGCGATCAGTCCAGCGGGAAAGTGGAAACTTTTCACTTTCCCGCTGGACTGATGAACGCACACGAACTTCCACTGGAAAGTGATTCCGATGCCTCGCGAAAACCCTCCTCTTATCATAGCCAAATAGTCGGCAACGCAGAATTCCGTATACAAAGTTTCTTACGGTACCGAAGTAGTTGGAAAACAAATATTTTCCTATATGATTTTTCTCGTAGTCGGCAAGACGGCAATCGGTTTTTCCTAAAGGCAGGGGCGTCGCAAGGGGGGGGGGTGCAGCACCCCCCACCTTTTTGAGACTCGGTAAAATTTTGGGCCGGAGGCCCAAAATTTAACTAAAACTGTTCGGGATTTTTTCGATAGCAGTACTTTTAGACATATTTACGGGGATTCGGTAGTTATACAGAATCCTAAATAGGCTATCTGTACAAATCTCTTCGGTATAATGATCGGGATTCGGTATAATTGCCAGTATTCGGTAGTTATCACGAATTTGGTGAGAGAATTTACTGAAATCCTTCGGTAATTTTTCGATGCCGGAACTATTCGGTATATTTATGGAGATTCCGTAGTTACACAGAATCCCGAATAAGCTATTGGTTCAAAATTATTCGGTATCATGATTGGGATTCGGTAATTTATTCAATATAATTTCCAGGATTAGGAAGTTAACCACGAATCCTGACTTTGTTCCAGTTCTGACGAAAGCATACCGAATATGAATATTGTTCGGTAGTCTTTCGACAATAAAACAATTCGGTATAATAACCGGGATACGGTAGCAGAATCCCGAACATGCTATCGGTCTAAACTTATTCGGTATAATAACTGGGATTCGGTAATTTATTCGCTCTAATTGCCAGGATCCGGAAGTTACCACGAACCTCTAAACTCAGAAGAGGTCGAGTGAAGCACTGGTCGCAGACAAAAAGGATGATCTATGATATCATCGATAGTCCTTACTTTTAGTTTGGATCCCAAAAAGAATATGCAATCATAAATATTTCGAAAATTCCGCCTGCAGCACTTTTCGTGATATTCTCAGTTTTGCGGAAAGGTGCGTCATTTGAAGGGGGTTTTAAGCCAGTCTTAGGATTGAGATTTAGAAACATTAAAAGCTAGAATTTGGATGGAAATTAAATTTGGCAGGAAAAAGCAAACAAAAATTTCGCCTGCGGCACTCACTTTATGTGATTATGGGTAGTATATTCACTAGACTGCAGTTGCTGCTGCTGCTGGAATGTCGCTAGATCAGGTTTCTGGAACTTCTTAAGAGTTTCGGTATTTAATGAACGGTAAATGAAAGAATGTGTAAGAGAAGCAGTTAAATTTTAGCCTACAGAAAAAAATGGATTTCGAAAATTTTCGCCTGAGGCGCTTCATTTAATTTTCTATTGGCTATAAAAGAAAGAACCTGTTACTGCAATCATGCCCGGCAATATATTCTCCATGTGGGCTTCGCCAAAACGCCGCCTAATAGTTGGCTTATCGTCTTTCATGCTGCCCTTTATTGTTACTCTTTCTACGTAATCGTTTCTATTCCATAATTTAAAGCTTGAATTCTTAGTTCTAGGATTCGGTAAAATTTTGGCTCTGCACCCCCCCCCCCCACACCGAAAATGCACTTGCGACGCCCCTGCCTATAGGAAAGTTCTTACAGTAGATTACATACACCTCGCGTTTTATATATATGACTGGATATTTAAAATTCGTATTTTGTATGAAAATTTCTAATATTATCCAATTAATGCATGCCTTTTCGTCTACTGTGAGCGTCATCAATCATCATCATCCTGTCGTGTTGTGTACAACTTCTTGAATGCTGGCTGTTAGATGTCTCTGACATACAGTAAATACGCGAAGATTTTAAAAGCGTAAACCAACGCGGTAGGTTCAGGGTTGGTTTTCTTATTTTTTTTTCAGGTATTAAATCGTCTTAGGCGTAAACTTTCGGTTGTATTAATAATCAGTGTATTTCTTCGTATGAAATACTTGGAGGTTACATTACTAGGCTAGGATACAGAATTGATTTCTTTATCCATTTATGACTTATTATCTTTATGGCCACATTCTGCTGTTTGTTTTAGGTTATCTACAGTACTCAGTATGTGAACAATTCATATATTTCTCTGTCTGTGTCAGAATCACAGTATATAATAAGGTAGAAGGTGTCTGATTTGGGCAGTCAGAGTTGGAAGGATTTACTTAATTGTCTTTCGCTCCAGAATAGGATTTGAGCCCCAGAGCCCTCTTTTGGCTGTTCTCTCTGGGCCACACATGCTGCTACCTCTTCCCCCTTCGCTGAAATGGGGAAGTTATTGTGTTGTGGGTTTGACCTACCTTAGTGTGTAAAGTGTTAATTTGTTATGTACAGTATTATGACCCTAGTCAGCCAGTATTAGATTCAAATAAATAATTAAGTTGAATCAAATTGAAGTCCTTATTAATTAGCCTAAATTTGGAAATGAATAGTTCAAGGTGTCACAGTACGACTGCAGTACAAAAGGATGAACAAAGATGTTAGCCTATCCAAATTACCTTAAATTGCAATTGCTAGCGATAAGGCCTTGTAGCCAGGGGCATCACAACTGGGGGGGGGGAGGGGGGATGCCCCCCCCCAATGTTGTGTCGGACAGTCGGTAAAAAATAACCCGAGTCGGTGCGAAGCAGCACGATTTTTTGTCAAAATAGTTGATTTTTTTTCATGAAAACAGTTGTTTTTTCTGATTATTAGTCGATTTTTCGTCAAAACAGTCGACTTTTCTGAAAATCAGTTGATTTTTTTTTAAACTGTCTTTTTTTTGTTGAAAACAGTCGTTTTTCTGCAAAAACAGTCAGTAAAAATTACCAGCCAGTTGGTAAATGCCTTGTCCCCCCCCCCAAACATTTTGGCTAGTAATGCCTCTGCTTGTAGCCTGTTGACGTCGGATTGACGAATGAAGTTAACCTACTTATTTCCAAATTGTATCTCTTGTCGATTACGGATACGGAAACAGAACAGAACCACTCCTGAAAAAACTTTCCTTTGAATGTAGAAACACCTGACCCTGGAGTCTGGACACTATAAGCACCATGACCAGAACTGCAATGCATGCTTAGAACCTCATTCTAAAAATAAAGGCAGTAGTTTGAGTTGCTTAGGCTGAAGACAAGAACTGGCTTGGATTTTGGGCTAGGAGAATAGGAGTCAAAACAAGCATCTCAGCTGAGCTTAACAATGTTCGAGATTGCAAACCAGTGAACTGCCTGAGGATGTCATTAAGCTTGTTTCATAATTTTCAGTATCTTCATTTGGGCATCAACATGGATACAGTAATGAAGAAACTTCAAGAGACCTTCTCTGAAGTAATCACAAGCCCTGTTAACTTGGCTCTTGTAGCTGCCATTGCGTACCTAACAGTCCAGATCTACAAACAGTCAAGAACAAAGGCACCACCCCCACCAAAACCCAAGCTGGCACCATTAAAGAAGCAAGATATGACAGTCGAGCAATTAGCAGAATATGATGGTCTGAAAGGAGAAGGACGAGTTCTGGTGGCGATCAATAGGAAGATATTTGATGTATCGCCAAAGAAGAGCTTATATGGTCCAGGTCAGTTTAGCTGCCATACGTTGTGTGGGAAATTCTGTACTGCCTGTATTGGCCAGCCAGGTCCTATCTCTGAATTATAGTATGAAAGGACAACATAGATAAAAATGTCAATTTGGCTCATTTAAAATGTCATTTTTCAGTTAACTTCCTACCAGTTTTTGCTAAATAGCTACCATTGCCGTTCCAACCTGTATAAAGAGATATTATTTATTTTTTGACTTTTGAACGAAGAAAAAGTATCATAACCAGGCAACACTGATCTGGCCTCAACAGATGCCTCCAAAGTGTTAAGTTGTAACTTAAAAGCTAGAGAAATGCAGGAAAAAATAATGTTTGCCTAGGTTTATGTTGCAAACAGACAATCATGTTTTCGAAGAGATCTCACCTCTTATGTACAGAAGTTATGATGAACCGGAGTATTTGTAGATAAATGAAAGACCGGAGTTGGCGGAGTTCTCGTATATGGTAATGAATTGTCGCTGGAGCTTAAAGGACATATCTTACTTATATTACTGATTCACTCTACGTCACTAGTCAACGTTCCATCCATGCTCATTTGCGAGATTTCAAACTTACTATGTCATTTGTATCCAACCTCACGGCATTTAACGTGTTCAGCTCTTTTTGAAGCGAATCAGATTCCCGCCCTTTCTGACGAGTTCGTTGTTTAAAAATCGGTTAGGTAAGTTTCTCCGTCATTTTGATCAAAGCGAAGGGAGGCAGTGAGGCTAAAAACATCCGGGAAAGGCTTATAATATTATCTGTAGAGATAATATTATCCTCTATTTCTCTAGAGGACAATCATAAATGCCTTTTTTTCATTGTATTATTATTTTTACTATAATCTTTTAAAAAACCTGGTTTCAGAGAAGTCACACATTTTAGAACATAAGGATAGAAACTGTGTTTCAAGTTTTCTGTTTAATAGGTGGAGCATATCGTATGTTTGCTGGACGAGATGCAACAAGAGCGCTTGCGTTGTTTGCCGTTGATCAGGTCAAGGAAGAATATGACGATTACAGCGGCATCACGCCTGCCCAGATGCAGTCGGCTAAGGAATGGGAAGAGCAGTTTCAGGGTGAGTTTGGGCTTTTTCTTTCTTCGATCAGAGCTCACTGCGAATCGTGTTGGGCGAATCTACCGATTAGATATCTGAGATTGTACTTCGGTCTTTCTTGACAAGGGTCCTCTTTTGGACATAGACTGCGACCGTTAGGGACCTGCGGCTGAAGAACCAGGCGTGCGATATTGCCATGGTAAAGTAATGTACGGTTATTCGAGAAATTATAAAAGGCTTTCATCTCCACCTATTACGAAGAAAATGTTAATAACCATATGCAGTCTAGTACACTAGCCCTTTTTCAGTCCCGGTGCTCAAACGTCTAGCACCATGCCTGAGGGCTAGACGTTTGAGCACTGTACCTTGACATTCATGCATGGTGCATGGATTTCAGCATACAGTGCACACATGAAAAAGCACAATTTCTATCGTTACACACTAAATACCGGCTTGACATGCCAATGCTCATGTGTGCACTGCATGCTGAAATCCATGCACCATGCATGAATGTCAAGGTACAGTGCTCAAACGTCAGGCATGGCGCTAGACGTGTTAGCACCGTGACTGAAAAAGGGCTAGTGTCCTAGACTGAACCATATGATAGGACTTTCTGGGTCGGTTTCTCTTTCGGTTCTCTTCGGAGTAGTCCACAATTACTATATATATATATATATACCTTTCCAGCATCAAGGTTAAACCTTAACCTTAAGTACATTATTAGATGGGTAATTCTTCTCGGTTGTCAATACAACAAGAGCTGTAAGCTCATATGGCACTTGCATGGGTTAAGATGATTTGATTGATCAAAAGTAAGTTTCGACTTAGCGGTTGAGATGCACTCTCTAAGGGAGCTGGAACTTCATTTGTAAGCAAAACCCTTGAGGCAAAAATGCTAATGGGCTGATGGGCATCATGAAAATGCATGTATTGCTTAAAAGTATTTTTTTACTTTGCGGTCAAGATTGGTACTTTAAGGAATAATCGGATTTGGGAAGTAGCAATTTCTAAGCAAATGTTGTAGAGTCTCCAATATTCCAGCGAAGTTTCATCGTCCTAGCGCATCTGGAAGTACCTTAACGCGCGATCACCGGAATCCCAGACCCCCCCCCCCCTCCTCCAACTCCACCCACAATACCCGGAGCAAATCCGGTTCTGTAAAGATTAATCCAGAGCATCTGTTTGTCATTCCCACGAAGTTCGATCCAGATCACACCAGCGGGTCAAGTATTTTCCGCCCTCCCCCCAATAATTGCCGGATTCGGTCCGGAAATGAAAAAGATCACCAGAGAAAAATGTCCTCTGTTTAATTATTAAATTTCACTCGAATCCGATCACCCGTTCCAAAGTTACGCATGACTCAATATTCCGGATTCCCCTCCCTCAACTCCCCCCCCCCCCAAGATTATCATATCGAGGATTTTTTTTTTTTTCCAAGTCAGTTTGACCGGGTCCCTGATATGCCTTCCAAGTTTCGTCGTGAAAATCCCCCAAAAAACGGAATTCCGGGAAACCCCCTCAAGTGTCCAGATCCAGTCAAATTATGTAAAAGATTTACATGGATCAGATGTTTGTTCTTCCCAGCAAGTTTCAGTCCGATACCATCATTCTAACCGTTTCTCGAGATTTCCGCCCCCCCCCCCCCTAGCTCCCCCACGGTGCCCGTAGCCAATCCGATTCAGTAAATGACTTACCTAGAGCATCTGTTTGTTCTTCCCACAAAGTTCCATCCCGATCACTCCATTCTAAACGGGTCACGTATTCCCCCCCCCCCCCAATAGTTGCCGGATCCGGTCCGGATATGAAAAAGATCATCGGAGAAATGTCCTCTGTTCAATTCTTAAATTTCACTCGAATCCGATCACCCATTCTAAAATTACGCATGACTGAAAATTTCGGATTCCCCTCCCTCCACTCCCCCCACCATTATCAGATCGACAAAATTTTATTTTGAAGTCAGTTTGATCGGGTCCCTGATATGCCTGCCAAGTTTCATCGTGAAAATCCCCAAGACCACCATCACCGGAATTCTGGGACCCCCCCCCCCCCCCCCATAAGTGTCCGGATCCAGTACAATGGTCTAAAGGACTTATCTAGAGCAGATGCTTGTTCTTCCCTTCAAGTTTCACTCAACTCCCCCCTGGCTACCGAATCCGGTCAAGACTTTAAACGGGACATTACAGATATACTATTCAGTTATGAAGTTTCATTATAATCCGATCACCCGTTCGAAAGTTACACACTTCTCAATTTCCCGGATTCCCCTGCCGTCCACTCCCCCTCAAAATGGTCGGATCAGAAAACTGATTATTTCTAAGTTTGTTTGGCCGGGTCTCTGATATGCCTGCCAAGTTTCATGGTCCTAGCACAACTGGAAGTACCCTAACTCGAAAAAGTGTGACAAAATGCCCTAAATTTTCAAGTTTCAAGCGCCCCTACTCCCCCGCATATGGTCGGATCGGGAAACTGATTATTTCCAGGTTAGTTTGGTCGGGTCCCTGATATTCCTGACAAGTTTCATTGTCCTAGCTCATCTGGAAGCACCCTAACTCGAAAAAGTGTGACAAAATGCCCTAAATTTTCAAGTTTCCAGCGCCCCCACTCCCCCGCATATGGTCGGATCGGGAAACTTATTATTTCCAGGTTACTTTGGTCAGGTCCCTGATATTCCTGCCAAGTTTCATTGTCCTAGCTCATCTGGAAGTACCCTAACTCGAAAAAGTGTGACAAAATGCCCTAAATTTTCAAGTTTCCAGCGCCCCCACTCCCCCGCATATGGTCGGATCGGGAAACTGATTATTTTCAGGTTCGTTTGGTCGGGTCCTTGATATTCCTGCCAAGTTTCATTGTCCTAGCTCATCTAGAAGTACCCTAACTCGGAAAAGTGTGACAAAATGCCCTAAATTTTCAAGTTTCGAGCACCCCCACTCCCCCGCATATGGTCGGATCGGTCCTTGATATTCCTGCCAAGTTTCATTGTCCTAGCTCATCTAGAAGTACCCTAACTCGAAAAAGTGTGACAAAAAACTCGGACCGACCGACAGACGGAATTGTGATCGGTATATGGCACTTGAGCCAGAGGCTGCAAGTGCCATAAAAACTCGGACCGACCGACATACCGACGGACCGATAGACGGAATTGTGATCGGTATATGGCACTTGAGCCAGAGGCTGCAAGTGCCATAAAAACTTACTTTTCTTAGGCTATTCCAGTCTTCACCTAAACAGTTCAAGCACTCGCTCACGTCTGATACCTAATTCATTTTCCCGATCCGGGCAACGAAATGTAATTCACTCAAAAAGAGCCTCGAGCTGTGCGAACGTGTTCAGGTGGTCACTTTGGCCAGTCCAAGTCGTTAGGGCGTGGCGTCTAGCGAGAGAAAAAGGAAATATCACAACACCTTACTGACCAGAGCAAAATAATTCTGGGGAGTAGCGCCAAGACCTGAGAAAAGTGACATAAACTCAAATAGCAGCGACACTAGCACCACTAGCGATAGAGAATGTCCCTACTGAAACTTGATCAATCGTGCACCAGCGCTGGCTCCGATAACTTCAGACTCAGAGAAAAGCAAAAAAAAAAGATACAACCTATTCTGTTTCCTCGATGTATGCAGACCGCATCTTAGCCTTAATAGAAATTCCTTAACCCGCAAGTTTGTCCGCTTTGGAATACCGCAAGCGTAGTGGGCGGCGCTACGTGTATGGCCCGTTTGCGAAGCATGGAAAGCATAGGTCTTGGCGCTACTCCCTAGTGTTGTTTGGCTCTGATACTAGCGTAGTTGGACGTCTTATGTACTATGCAGTTGAAGCTGTTGATTCTTCTGGTGTAGACGGCGTCTTCGATAAGCTGCAACAGGTCCAACCCTGTTTCCGAAAGTCCACGTGCACACGTTCTTGTGGAAACGGGTTTCTAAGTCCGTTCCGTCTCTTATGCTGTGAGAGTCAGGCGTACGTGCCAGGAATTTCGGCACCATTGTCAGTTCTGCACTGGCAAGTTTAAGTTGTTCCACAAAGTTATCATCAGTTACGATTCTACTGTCCGGCGTGATAAAACAAGACCAAAGGTTAATATAAGGTTTGAAGCCAAGCTGACCATTCATTTCAAATACAATAGAAAAAACGAGATTTTTTTTTTTTTTTTTTTCTTGATCAGCTAGTTACCCCTCCAAGATGATGTGCGAGGGATAAATAAATTTCTGTGGAAGTCTTTATTCAAAGTGGTCAAACGTATTATGGATTTTTGGAGTGGGCCGTTTTCTGGGTGAAAGCTTCTGCGCTTTTCCAGACGGATGGTAAATTGTAAATATACACAGAACTCAGAATTGTAAATAATCACAGATTTGTACATATACACTTTTAACACGCACATTTTATCTTTCATTATTTTATTTTTATCTGCATGTCGTTCAGTCCGCACCGTTCTTCTGGTTTTTAGTTACATGTCGTCTTATTGTCTGTTGGTTCCGCATCGTTTTCCTGTTGTGATTGTTGTGGATTTTATGATTTAGTTTTGTTTTATTCGCTGAGGACGGTTTGCCGGAAGTGCAACCGAAATATCCGAAATTTATTTATCCCTCGCACATCATCTTGGAGGGGTAACTAGCTGATAAAAAAAACCCCGAAAATCTCGTTTTTTCTATTGTATTTGGACCAAAGGTTTCGATGGGATCCCAAAACTTAATATTTTTTAACTTGCATAAACGTTACAGAGAGGATAGTAACTACCGCAGTAAAGAGCTGGCTCCTCCTCTTATCGTCAAACTTGTGATAAATTCCTTGGAACGCAACCTTAGATTTTTTCCAAGTTGATGATGAAAGTGCAGAAAATCCGACAGGGAAATATCAGCACCATCAATAGCAGCTTATGCGCGTGTCTCTATCATGAGCGATAGATTTCCGCCGACAGCTTTGAGCTCAAATAAGCAGTAAACTTTTCTTTTAGAGAGGTATGAAGTCGTTGGAAAACTCCTGGCTCCCGGAGAGGCGCCCACTACCTATGATGATGCGGAAGATCAAACTACTGGGAATTGTTCCGACAACAAAAAATCTGAGTGAAAACAAGTGCAATATAGACCCTTTTTGTAACTGATGTTAAATCGGGTCTTCCTTTCTCACTGTATGTGTAGCAGTGGCGTACTAGATACTTTCTAAAACAGACAACACTGGGGCAACAAGAATCAACATCCGCTTAGTAGGAGACTACGGACCTCGAGCTTGGATTGTGGAACTGAAAATATCTCCAGTAAAGGCCAAGAATCGATAATGATAAGAACTACCGTCTACTTCCTCTGACCCACGATCGTGCTCTGTATAACTAAGCGGATGCTGATCCTTACTGACACGATTTTGGCGAACTAACGTTCAGTTTTTCACCACTAGGTGTCTAGTACGCCATTGTTCCATGTGTGGCGGGAAAAAATTACCCTTTTCATAACAGACGGTGGAACAATGGCGTACTAGGTTTGTGATGAAAAAATGCGCTTTAATATGACAGCATCGTGGCAACAAGCATTAGCATCCGCTGTACTACGGAACACGATTTTGGATCTTTAACGGGGCAGAGGCGGGAAACGATAGTTCTTATCACTATCGGTTCTTGCCCCGTGCTTGAGATTTTCTTGAGTTTGACAACATATGTCACAATCGATCTTTCGTCCCGCCATTGGTTTTCTAACGCCGTTGTCTCGGTTTCAACATTTTGCCAACATTCGATTAAGGAACCATCCTTCCCCTCCCCCCTTCAGTACGCCATTGTTGTTGAGTTGAGGTTAACGTATTGTGATTTGCTTACATTTTCCATCTTTTTAATACTTGCTGTTTGGGCTAGCCTGTGATATGTGTTGTTAAAATTTTAGCGGGGTTTTCTTTAGATAAAACACATTGTTTTCTTATTATTTCGTAGATATAGAGAGTGTACTGCTGGAAGGTAGTCAAACTTATAAGTACAATATCTCACATCGTCGCTACAGCCGCGAACTCTTGAGGAAGCATGGGCCTACTTTCTGACGAAAAGTCCTATTTCTGAGGAATAACTGAATACCATAATATTATACCTGTGCGCCCCTCATAAAATCCAATGACGAATTGCAGCCAAATGCGCAATCAGACATGAGATTTTGGTATAAGTTATCTGAAGGGTAATAAGCGATTAGGCTTTCGATTCACACAGAGTCGCACACTAGCCCCGTGGAACAGTCAACCAGCACTCAGCAATTAAGTCGGAAGCCACAATTGACAAACTTGATGAATCTTGACAGAACAGAGTTGGGTAGAGCCAGGAGCGTCCCGAGGGGGGGGGGGGCCCCCCCTGCGCCCGGCCGCGCCAGTTAAAATTTGTCAAATTCACCTGAACTTGATGATTTTTAGGGAATTTACCGTATTATTGCTCAGGGAACCTACCGGATTTTGCTCATGGAATCTACGCTAAATCTTTCACAAGGAATCTACCGGAACTTGTCTCACAGAATCAACCGGAATTTACCCCTCGGAATCTACGAAATTCGGCTCAGGGAATCTTCCGGAATCTGTGCGAAATCTTTCAGAAGGAGTCTACCGGAACTTGTCTCCGGGAATCTACCGGAATTTACCCCTCGGAATCCACGAAATTCGGCACAGGGAATCTACCGGAATTTCGGCGACATCTTTCACAAGGAATCTACCGGAACTTGTCTCAGGGAATCTACCGGAATTCACCCCACGAAATCTACCAGAATTCGGCTCAGGGAATCTACCGGATTTTGCTCATGGAATCTACGCTAAATCTTTCACAAGGAATCTACCGGAATTTGTCTGAGGGGTTCTACCTGAATTTACCCCACGGGATCTACCAGAATTCAGCTCAGGGAATCTACTAGAATTTGTGCGATATCTTTTACAAGGAATCTACCGGAATTTGTCTCAGGGAATCTAACGGAATTCACCACAAGATAACCTAACAAGATTTCAGCTCAGGGAAGTACCGGTTTTTGCTCATTGAATCTACGCTAAATCTTTCGCAAGGAATCAACCGGGATTTGTCTGAGGGAGTCTACCGGAATTTACCACACGTAATCTACCAGAATTCGGCTCAGGGAATCTATCGGAATTTACCCCACAGAATCTACCAGAATTCAGCTCAAGGAATCTACTAGAATTTGTGCGATATCTTTCACAAGGAATCTACCGGAATTTGTCTGAGGGGTTCTACCTGAATTTACCCCACGGAATCTACCAGAATTCAGCTCAGGGAATCTACTAGAATTTGTGCGATATCTTTCACAAGGAATCTACCGGAATTTGTCTCAGGGAATCTAACGGAATTCACCACACGAAATCTACCAGAATTCAGCTCAGGGAAGTACCGTTTTTGCTCATTGGATCTACACTAAATCTTTCGCAAGGAATCAACCGGGATTTGTCTGAGGGAGTCTACCGGAATTTACCCCACGTAATCTACCAGAATTCGGCTCAGGGAATCTACCGGAATTTACCCCACAGAATCTACCGGAATTCGTCTGAATGTGAATCCAGAATCGCCGACAGCTTTCTCGACTCCTTTCCGGGGATACCGGTGAACCAAGAAGAGTTCAACAAGAGCTGTAAGCTCATACGGCACTTGTAACTGTATGTAGTAGGCAAGGGCTCTGTCAGATTCAACGGGTCCCTGATATGGGGCCTGCCTGCCAAGTTTCGTCTTGAAAAACGCCATCAACGGAATTCCGGAAGGCCCCCCTCCACCTCCACCCCCCAGTGTCCGGATCCAGTCCAACTGTGCGAACGATTTATCTAGAATAAATGCTTGTTCTTCCCAGGAAGTTAAACTCCGATTCCTCCATTCTAACCATTTCTGGAGATTTCCGATCACCCCCTCCCAACTCCACCATAGCTATTGAATCCGCTATTATAAGTTGAGATGAATCATTTGAGAAAAAGTACTTTTCGACTTGAAGTTAACATGCGCACTTTAAGGCAGCTGGAGCTTCATTTGTAAGCAAATCCCTTGAGGCAAAAATGATAATGAGCTCATGGAGGTCATGAAAATGCAAATTTCGCTTAAAAGTATTTTTCTTACTTTGCGGTCAAGATTGGCACTTTACGGAAGTCGGCTTTGGAAAGTGGCGATTTCTAAGCCAATTTTTTTTCGAAAGTCTAATATTGCAGCCAAGTTGCTTCGTCCTAGCACATGTGGAAGTGCGTTAACTCGTGATCACCGGAATTCCGGACCCCCCCCCCCCCTCAAACTCCCCCCACAGTCGCCGGAGACAATCCAGTTCTGAAAAAGAATTATCCAGAGCATCTGTTTGTTATTCCCACGAAGTTCCATCCCGATCTCTCCAGTATAAAACTGACATCACCGAAATTCAGTGAAACTCCCCTCTACCCCCCCCCCCCCCCAAAGGGTCCAGATCCAGTCCAACTGTGTAAACGATTTATTTGGGGCAGATGCTTGTTCCAGCAAGTTTCACTCCGATCCCTCCATTCTAACCGTTTCTCGATATTTCCGGTCTCCCCCCAACTCCCCCATAGCTACCGAATCCGGTCCGGACTCCAAATAGGACATCAAAGATATGATCCGATCACCAGTTCAAAGGTTACACACTACTCGATTTTCCAGATTCCTTCACCCCCCCCCCCCAGATGATCGGATCAAAAAACTGATTATTTCCAAGTTAGTTTATTCGGGACCTTGGTATGCCTGCCTAGTTTCATCGTCCTAGCACATCTGGAAGTACCCTAACTCGAAAAAGTGTGACCAGCTGCCCTAAATTTCCCAGATTTCCCCGCCCTCCACTCCCCCGCAGATGACTGGATCGGGTAACTGATTATTCAAGGTTAGTTGGGTCGGGTCCCTGATATGCCTGCTAAGTTTCATTGTCCTAGCACATCTGGAAGAGCCCTAACTCGAAAAAGTGTGACAAAAAACCGGACCGACCGACAGACGGAATTGCGACGGTATATGGCACCAGAGGCTGTAAGTGCCATAAAAACGAATTAGCCTTGTTTTGACGTGATGTAAAAAGTCGCCGGTAGAGCCTCGAAACAAACAAAAAGTTTGAAGATATATTCGAGGTCTCTCGTCAACTGAAAGACGTCTTACCACTAGTATGGAAAGCGTTCAAGCTGGCTAAGACAGTCCCTGTTACCTCAGTAAAAGGGAAACGAATTTTTAGCAAGATGAAGCTGGTTAACACCACCTTGCGTTCAACAATGGCTGACCAGCGTCTTGAAAGTCTGTTATTAATAGCATCTGAAACAGATCGAGTTGATGAGTGTGAAATTGGATGTGTTGAGGATAAATGGAAAATGCTTACAATGCGTCGAATAAATGTGTAGGGTGTGTTGAATGTCAGATTTTTGTTTTGTTGTAAGTGTTAACGAGCCTTTTTTTTGTTTACTATTGTTTACAATACGTAATCGAAGTCAGAACACGACAGTATTCTAGACTTTCTGCAGAGATTGTCACTACGAGAATTTTCGGTAAAACCTCGAAAAATTCCGGTAAAAGCTCGAAAAATTCCGGTAAAATTCTGAAACTGCACCCCCCCCCCGATCAGGAAGGTATCGGGACGCCCCTGGGTAGAGCACAAATAGAAGCAGAGGCATTTTAAACAGTTTTAAACAGGGCTAGGCCTAACTGGAATTGAAAATTAGCCAACAAACCTGGATAAACGTACATCAAGAAGTAAAGTCTCATTCTATATTTTATGCTAGCGCATCTAGCCACCAAAAAACACTAATCTGGAAGGAATGTTATGAAGGGCGGGCGGTATCCGGTCAAAACCGCGACGATCGAAACAGCGAAAGCAAAAACCGAGGCATATACAAAACAGCGACGGCCAAAACAGCGACAGGACAAAAACCCGACTGTTTTGGCTTTCACTGTTTTGACATGCAACCATACCTATGCCTTCCGCGTTGCTAGTATATTGTCGGAACGTGATGGGCTTTGTATTGTACGTCAAAACTACTTTAAATATTTTAGTTCTCGACGTAGCTGGAAGGGTCCTGAGGTTACTTATGATTCTTCTAACTGAAAATATAACATTCGTGATGTACAGCCATCTTTACTGTTTATAGTCACAAGACAGTATGTTGCTAGCAGGCAGTCAAACAGAAAGTACAGAAACATAAACTCTGAAAAAGAAAAAAATTGCGAGTCCTCATCTAAACATACAGATTACTTTCTTCGTTGAAACTCACCAGAGCTTGACCCCGTAATCTTGTCAATGTGTGGTCTCCTCTCATTGTTAGTATTAGTGTTACATTGGTTGAGAATCTGCAGGATTACTTGAGGACTTACACAGGCAAGAAAGAACAAGACAATAAACAAACCAGTCCTGGCTTTTGAAACTTCAATGCACTTGCGAAAATGCATCATTGCGTTTTCTAATGTAAGACACAAAACGCCCTAGGCTAAAAACAATCACCATACCAAGGAGATCATAGTGCTATGAATAAGCACGGTCAACCACTATTTCCAAATGCCGAATCTCCCAAACGAACGAGAATCCGCAACGTAAAGGTTATAACGTGGTTTTACAGCAGCTCCTAATGTTGTTATAGTTGAGCAGCACAGCTACTTCTCATAATCAGACTGGTTGCTATATACACTACCTTAGGTGCCCTCGAAATTTTAAATTACAGGCGATTTTGGTACATAAGCCGTTTGGAAATAGAGATAGCATCAAATACCAGCGGTTGATAATTATAATAACAGTGAATTCGCGATTTTGTAACTGTTATTGCTATTTACTATTGTATTGCTGTTAGCTTACAGCAGTTTTCTTTTATTTGTCTTTTTTTACCAGTCATCCAGGCCGAACTGAATATTTGGGTTTCCAGTCTTGTTTTGGTGACGAATTTTACGCTTCATTCGGAGTCGCATTTCCAATCGTACTTTAATCGGCAAGGACCGTTGGATTGGGAAAAGGGAAAATTGCATCAGAAGAAAGCTTTCGCCTTTACACACCACGATGAAATGGGGAATAATAGAGACTTGAGGGTCGGTCCTGATTCTCAACATCTGGTGTTGACTAGACTTTAGCCGATTATCTACGGGTCGTGACGTCACACGAAGTCTGCATTTTCTATTTACTAACGGACCTGATTGTCTCTGGAACGGTTTATAAGTGTAAACGCGTCCGGCGCCTCGCTGGCCGCTCGGCTCTATATATATAGATAAAAATATATATTCTGCAGCATTAATTTAATCGAATTTTCCTATTTCTTTTATGTCGTAATGAAAAGGTCACGGGCCGTAGATAATCGGCTAAAGTTTAGTCAATACCCAACATTTGTAATGTAAAATTTCTAATGTTCTTGTTGGTAGTATAGCTGAAAAGAACGTGAACGATAACACCCGGTCAAAGACGTTAAAACGACACAATACAAAAAAAAAATCCGACATAAAAGCACTACTTTAACTTAGTTAGTGCAAATTGCTCACTCAATGTTTTCATCACCTCCGCATGTTTCATCCCCTTTTTCGTTACACTGCCGTACTTTTCTTTCACAAATAGTGCAAACGCGTTTGGAGCTCGAGGGGTCCGAAACTCTCCACTCGACTTCAGGGGTGTATCTTGAGTGCCGGGTCCATTGGTATGAAGTGGAGTAGAGTTGAGAAGGAGTTCTAAGGGACTCCGGCAGTACGGGCAGCGGTGGGTTTCGAGGTTAACGGATTTCGAATGTCTTCCAGTCCTGAGAACAAAAGGGACAAAACTGAATAATAATGATTCAGAATTGAGGAGAATTTGTATGGTAGACTTAATCAGCTGAACAGAACAAGACGGAAAAGAGGATAGAACGGAGAACCGTGTTATCGTTGTTATTTACACCGTCTTACAGTGTTAATATTTTGTTTGGGTCGATCAAGTATGCGCTGTTTCTAAACGGAAGGATCATCAGGAAAATGAGTCGTTCTTTATAAGGGTAAAACAAGAAAAACAAAGAAATATGCGCATTGTCAAAGCATACCAGACGGTCGGAATTACCGCTTTAGTAATGACGACAAGTTAAAGGCTTAAAGGACACCTGAATGAAGAGTACCAAGTATCATCCCTATCTAAAGGTAAGGTAAGGTACAATTTTAATAGCAAATATGAATAAACCTGGAGTTTTTCAAAAGCATCTGACATGCCAGTGGCATAAAAAACGACGCTTCACTAATTCTGATGGGTTTGTAAAAATTATTAATACAATTCTAGCCTAAGGCATTGTAAAGAAAAAACAAACAAACAACTATCACACATCAACACTAAAATATAAGGACAACACGAGAATTTACGACAACAGACATATGACTAAACAAAATATGAAAAATAAAAAAGGTTTGCGACATGGGTCAGATCTTCCTCCGAGCACAAACGAAAATGAATCAATTAAATCAGACAGAAGAAATATAATTGCTAGATAACATAAATCTTTTTAGAGCTGTTTTAAAAACTTTCCTATCTTCGGACACTATAACAGTTTCAGGCAATGAATTCCATACTTTTACACCTGTACGACGAATAGAAAAGCTAGACCTTGTAGAAGGATAACAAATGGTAGAAAGATTGGACCGCCGTATTGTGTTATAGTCATGAAATTGACTGTTCAGGCAAAAAAGATTTTTAAAATCAGCAGGTAGTGAATCTTCTAGAAGATAACGGTAAACAAGTGTTGCAATATTCCAGTCTCTAATCTGACGGACATTTAACATAAAAAGACGAGGCAGAATATGAGAAACTGACGAAGAAACTGGAAGACCATACATTGCTCTAATTGATTTGTTTTGTAGGATTTGAATCCGATTAATATGTTTCGAAAAAGTAGAAGCCCAAGCTGAAGTACAATATGAAAGATAAGAGTGGACCAGGGAGAAATAAATCAATCGCAGTATGAATTGTGGAAGACAATGTTTGAGGCAGGAGAGCATACCAACATTTCGGCTCAACTTAAGAGCCAAAGCATCAGTGTGCTGCTTGAAAGAAAGATTTTCATCAAGGATAAGGCCAAGATATTTAAAATTAGAAGATCTTAGAAGTTCAGTACCAGAAAGAAAAAGTTTACCAGAAACTGAAACTGAACCAGACCGGGAGAAAAGCATGTAGCGACATTTTTCCGCGTTTACAGCTAGTAAATTAGATGTAAACCAGTCAGAAGCAATCGAAAGAGCTGAATTAAGAACACTAAACAACTGAATCAAATCTGAATGCGAACCAAAAATCACAGTGTCGTCCGCAAACATGATAACTTTGACAAAAGGCATATATTCTGGGAGGCCATTAATGTAAAGTAAGAATAAAGTGGGTCCAAGGACAGACCCCTGTGGTACTCCGAATTCTATAGGAAATTCATCTGAAAGCTCGCCAACTTGCCTACAAGAGAGACTTCTCTTGGATAGGTAAGAAACAAAAAAAATCAAGTGTCTTTTCTTCAATGCCATACTGTTTCAGTGTATCAAGCAAAATCCCATGGTCAATTGAGTCAAATGCTTTACAAATATCAATAAAAACTGCACACGCGTGTTGGCTAGTGTCAAGAGCATCATTGATCGACAAAAGAAGATTATGGATAGCAAGTTCAGTTGACCGATCTTTCTGAAATCCAAACTGATTTTCATTGATTATTGAATGGTTTACCAAGTAAGAAGTAAACTGCTTGTGAACGACTTTCTCTAATAATTTACTAAAAACAGAAAGAATCGAAATCCCTCTGTAATTATTCAGAATATCTCTCGCACCACCTTTGTGAAGAGGAATTACGCGAGCTTTTTTGATAATATCAGGGAAAACACCTTGTTATAGGCAAAGATTAATTAAAAAGTCAAAACTTCAGACAGGTACTTACTAATACTAAGAATAAATTTGGAAGAAAATCCAAACTCGTCCGATGAATCGCTCGTATTAAATCTCTTTGAAAATTTTCGATAAATCATCTTGGGAAATATTTTGGAAAGAAAAAGACGAATTTGGACGGTTACTTGTATTTGGTCCAAAATAACGACTATCTGGCTTGACGTTAGCTTTAACCCCATCAGCAATTTTTCTCCCGCAAGAACTAAAATGCTTCGCTAATTCGTTTACAATACGTTTAGGGTCAGAAACGGATTCACCGCCTAGTTTCAGTGAATTTATTGAATCCTTGGATTTAAGATTGGGTCGAATAATACTATTAATTGTCTCCCACGTTTTCTTAGCATTGTCTTTGAATTTCGTAAAACGATCAGACAAATATTTACGTTTAGAATCACGAATCAACGAGTTTAACTTGTTTCTGTAAGCACGATATAGTTCAAAAGTTTTGTCACTAGGTTTTCTTAGATAATCTAAACGAAGTACACTTTTCCGTTTCAAAGAAGCTAGAATCCCAGTTGTAATCCAAGGATCGTGCTTTTGAGTAAACTTTCCTGGTGCAGGTTTAGTAGATCGACAATCATCACATACTGTTCTAAGACGATTAAGAAAATTAGGGAATGCAAGATTTGCGTCACGACAGTCAAAAACACTAGACCATACTTCAGAAGATAACAACGAGCGAAGCTTTTCCATGTCAACTGCATGAAACTCATTTCTTTCTTTTAATTCTGGGTTATCAGAAGGGCTGTTCATGGGTAACGAGAACTGGGTTAGCACCGGGAAATGGTCAGACGTGTCAAAAGAAATTACAGCAGAATATTCCGAATAAAGGGAACCACCAGAGTAGAAAATATTATCAATAAGTGTTGCGGATAATCGAGCAACACGAGACGGCAGAGAAATAGTTGGAATAAAATTATAAGTAAGCATATTAGTCAAGAAATTCGAAATTCGTCAAGAATTAGATAGATCAAGTAAGTCATAGTTAAAATCCCCCGTGACAATAGTCGATTACGGGAAGCAGAAAGCCCTGCACATAACACCGAAAGTGATGATTCGAAATCAGAATGTGAACAAGAAGGAGGTCGGTAAACACAACCAAATGTCACAGTAAAATCATGGCATATAGTTACATCAAGGAATAAGGATTCTAGGGTACCTTCCTTCCACAGTGAGACATCGTGTCGGATAATATAAGAAAATGAACTTCGCATGTAAATTACTAGACCACCTTTTGATTTAGCCGAACGATTCTTAGAAACACACGTATACCCAGGAATATCAAGAAGGCTCACTGGAGAAGAGTCCGACAGAAATGATTCACAAACAGCAATTAAGTCCACATCATTTCTCTGAACAAGAATTTTCAATTCGTTAAAAGCGGAGAAAAGACCTTGAGCATTCAAGTGCAGAACCTTCAGATTTGCCGATTGGGAAGTAAAAGAAGATGCAACCGAATCAAAATCTAAGAAGGTACACTCAGGAAGATTTATCGGTAACGGAACATTGGAATCATTTGGTGAACCAAGAGAAAGATTCAAAATTTCATCAAGCTTGAGCTTAGCTTCAAAAAACTGATCGAAAGAGTCCATAAGCAGGAAAAAAAAATGAAATCATGTCAAGGAAAGCCCTTAATATCACTGGATAGGGCTAGACACAGGATCAGGTAGGTTTAGAACGTCTTTCACAGAACAAGCCTGGAAAACATGGTCACCTAGTCTAATTTTAATAACACCTCTTGAAACCCAAACTTCTCTGTTACTGTTACCGTACCTGTCCCTTGCCAACTTCCAAGCTTCTTGACGTGCTCTCGTCAGAGCTTCGTTCACATAATTTTTTGAGCCTCGGAGACCAGCACGACGGCGCAACACTTCTTCAGCTAAATTCACCGTGGAAAAAGTAACTTGTAGCACAGAGTTGTCACCTAACCTTGGGCCAAGACGTCTAACCTCACGATACGATTCTGGTGGTAAACTCAATTCCAGTTAAACATGTAACAGTTGAGAGACCTTGGAGGGCAATGATGAGATGTCCCTAACTGTAGACTGAAAACCATGAATGACGACAGTCGCTGCTTGATTTTTTTGCGCGAAATCGTCAATTGCAGACTCTAATTTGTCAATGCGGACACTTTCAGATTGTAACTGGGACTGGATGCAGTTGATCAGTTTTTCCATCTTTCATCACTCAAGTTCAATAGCTTTGTAAACGGACTGAGAAATCTGGTCCTGTAAATCACTCGGAAGGCTCTGATCACCTAGAGCTACCCGTCGAAGTTCTTCATCAACTGCAGATCTAATGTCCGACTGCAAGTTAGCTCTGAAGTTCGAGACTTCTGACTGAACTGTAGTAAGTGACGACGTGATAGTACTTAGGTCCGGGGATCCAGAACGAACAGGTGAGTCATCCAGTTGGTCATTATCACAATCTCTAAGCGCATTTTGGACATTCTTCCTTTTATCACTCCGATCATCGTTAATGTGTTCATCAAATACAAAAAGATCAGAGGGTTTCACCACATTTGTTGTTTTGGTCCCATAACAGACAACTTCATGCTGTAAACCTTTCTTGGTCTTGATCGTTTTGATGACCTTGACAGGCCATAGTTTGTAATGGGAAAAACTCGCCAACGCCTTTTGTCCCGGTTGTATCATTTGGAGAACAGAAGCAATCAGTGGGAATGACAAACTAGAACGATGGCTAGCACATGTGCCAAAACAAGTTCAAGGACTTTTTGACGAATAGCCAGCGATGAAAAGAGTCACTTGTCAGCGGTCCCAACGTTCAAAAGGCGCAACATTCGAAGCCAGAACACAACGGACAAACTTTTAGAAGAAATTCAACCGTCCGTTGAAGGTCACCACGTATTGAACGTTCCAACGGCGCAACATCTGAAGCCAGAAATCAACGGACGAACTTTTAGAAGAAATTTAACGGTCCGTTGAAGGTCACCACGTATTGAATAGAAGTCACTAATATATCGGAACTGAACAGAATTTTGCAACTGCACTCGACGAGTGACGGTTGAAGACTGAAGTATGACTTCCGTTAACATTGCCCGCAGAAAACCCAATCCAAATACAAAAAAGTGTTTCTAAGCTATGATTTTTGCTCCATTTTGCATCTGTCCTTATTTCAGTACCGAACAATTTTAGAAATGAACAAATGTCTCCAATCAACCCTTCTTCTGGAATATTTTTTAACCAGTTAAGCCCAAACGTATATCTGGAAGAAATTCCAATACGATCCGGCCAGCGCTGTCCAAGATTTGAATGAATTGCGCTTTTTGTGTTTCGGAGTCTGCATGTGCAAACCTCCAGAAACAAACATCCCTATTTTGAAAATACCACGCTCAGGAGAAGAATGCTTCTTGGCAAGGGTCCTCTTCAGGCTCATTTCGCTTAAGCTGGAAAATTAACTCGTGGAAAACGATTAAAGATTGTAGCATAGCCTTATATACCTGATTTGGTGAATTTCTTTCCCTTATCCGTGTTTTACTTTTCTCGACACGGCTCATGCTCACCCTTATGGCTTCCAAGGAGCTCACTGACCAGATGTACCGGTTATGCATATTTTTCCGTGTTCCTACCCCCCCCCCCCCCCTAAAGCCAACGGGGGGCGAAAAAACAAGGCTAAACACAGCAGGAACGGGAGATCTTCTGAAGAAAAAAGACCGGCAAATCTTCAGTGGAGGCACGTATGTTTGAATACTGAAAAAGTTTGTATCGACTGCGACTTGTGTTATATAAATAGTTACCTGTAATCACAGCGTGTACATCTGTAGATATACTTCGTCGAAATCTCATACGTATGACAACGGGATACCATCGGAATCTCAGGGAAGCTAACAGCAGCGATCTGAGCCCTAAAAAGAACATTTCTAATTAATGTACTGATAAATATGACCGTTTACGGCCTATATAGTCATGTTCAGTGTTAACGAACAGTAAGTTAATTACTTGTCCCTTTTAAAATAGTAGGACAACACAAAAAAAAATTCATCTGCAATGACATTATTACTGTAGTTAGCATTACTGTATTGCTGTAGTTAGATTATTATTTTGAATCTGTATTTATATTTACATATAGTCTCTGATTTGGTATTAGGTTTGTAGTGAAATAAGAAACGGAACAACCCTATTTGGCAATATATTTATTTATTTATCGTAGTATGCTAATTACACCAAAATATGAAACACTTCAGAAACATTCTTCAGTGTACAGCTACAGACAGCTCCTGCTATGACTCCTTTTGAATTAGCTTACCTTTTATGGATTTTGATAAAGGGCGTCAACAAATTGTTTAGGTTTCAGCCGTTCAAACCAAGCCCAAAACCCAGATGCCGATACATTTAATCCTGAACCCAATACGGTTGAGTGATAAAAAACTGATGAAATAAGTTCCTTCAAAATCTGTAAAAGCATCGTAAAAGCAACTTGACCGTCTAATACAGAACTCTTTGATAACACTAAAAGCTAATAAGTAAGTAAGTAAGTAGTTTATTTATGACCCGCCATTTTCAAAAAGCGGAGTAAATGAAGAAAATAAATAAAACACATAAACACACAAAAAAGACACTTAATTTTCAATCGTCGGCCAGGAAGCAGTGGATAACGTCGTGCGCTGGTTGGGCCCTGTTGTCTAAGATTTTTGAAAGCGACGAGGAAACATCCAAAAGGGTAACACTTGCATCTTGAATTTTGAACTTCTCCCTCAATGTAATGCTGAACCTTTTATCCACAAGTCTATCAAGCTGTTACAGTTTAACTGAATAGGACTGAGATTCAACAGTCTAGTTCAGTGGTTCCCAACCGGTGGAACGCGTACCCCAAGGGGTACGCGAGACCCTTGCAAGGGGCACGCGAAGGAACCAAAATTGATTTAGTCTGTAGCTTCAATATCTCGTCTCAAGTCATTTATGATTGCCGAAAGCCTAATGTTATCAGCAGAGTATCACCGGCCAAATGTATCTTAAGGGGCAAGGTATTTTTACTGACCGACATTTTTTTTAAATAACTGCTTTTACGAAAAATTGCGGCGCTTCGCGCAGACTCTGTTCTTGTTAATCGTCTGGCCGACCTTTTTGGGAGGAGGGGTGTTGTCAACCTGTGCGTGACGCCTCTCATTACAAGCCCTAGTAAAAGTCAGTGAAATAATTTTGATTCCAAAACAGCTAGCCTGCTGCCGTAAAATCTGTTCCTGTGACAAACAATATTATTTCAAGAAGAATCGAAGACATTGCAAGTGATATTGTCATTCAGGTTGCGAATTGAGCCAATGAAAAAGTTTGCGATGCAGCTTGATAAAAGCACGGAGAACATCAAAACCAAACACAGAAACAGGCTGACTATACAAAATATTGCCGTTAATGACGTCGAGCCAAGATTCGACAAAATTTTAGCCACAAAGCAGCCTCTAGTGATTGCCTCATTGATTTTGTATATATTTCTACACATGTATGCCTTATCATTTATGATAATAAATATCGTCTTTTTCACGTTCTAAAAAAGGGGTACGCAGTCTTTTCGAACCTTGATTAGGGGTACGAGGTACGAAAAAGGTTGGGAACCACTGGTCTAGTTAGCCCATTTATTCACTTAAATAAGCTTGAAGACCCGATGGAAATGCGTTACTTTGTTGCTCCGCGAATTTCATCGAATGAACTTTTTCTTTCGGATTTGTGGTACTTCTATGTGCCTGTACCCCTATTCTTTAAATATTTAGCAACTATAACGGTAAAGGAGTGCCAAAAAATAAATCCTTTTTGGATCACACGTGAATTGGATTACACCTTACAATGTGGAACTGATCATTTCCTGAGCTTCGCTGCATTATCACTGAAATGCAGGTTTTTGTTTCGAATTCAAATTCTCCGCGTCGAGGCGAACTTTCGTCTTGTCGGGCCAACAGTGCATTTTCCGAACGTCACTACTTATAGAGCCTAAGGTGAACAAACGGCAGAGTGAAAATAATTTAGTGTGCTCAGATCCAAGATATAAAAATAAGCTGGTTTACCAGATAAACTTTAATGAGGGATAAGTATGCGTGACACTTAATTCAAGGGTCATTCTTGTTCGGAACGATTACTGTCATAAGGTCATAAGGGAGAGAACTAACGCACCATGACTTCCAAAAAGGTCCGTGCTTGTCCCTGACATTGTATACCAACCATACAGCTGCGTGGCACATTTCGTGCAGTAGGGTATCACGCACTCTTCCTGCCCGGTCGCAAACCTGGAAAACCAAGAAGATACAGAGTTATGATAATTGATTAAAAACTAGACCTGTTCTACCAAGAACGACTTGTCGAAATGAGTATGTTTCGCTTATAGAATCCTCGGAAGAAACGTTTTACAGCTGCGTTCCTTACCGCCGGAGTGCTCACTATAGTGGTTTCTAGTCGCTTGATTTCATCTGCTGGTGACTTTTTTGTTTATTTGCGTTGATTCTTATCCCGACGAAACATGTGTAGTCTTTGTAGCTGTATGTGTAGTTGTAAAAAAAAGTTGCATGCAGTGATACGAAATACTTTCTTTTAAGGTGCGTCAGACTGGGGTAATCTGAAAGCACCCCTCTTGCTTATTCTGTCTTTTCTATTATCCCTAGCTCCCTTATGGGAAGTCTAAGCTCCTGAAATCCCCGCCTTTCACCATTGTTTCGTTTTGACCTACGACTTTTTAGCGATTTTTCTTCCGAACCGAGTTTTTCCAGTCACGCAACGCAAACTTCACCGAAAGTTTCAAGGTCCGCCAACAATTCTTTCACACATAAGGACACGAGACGCTTCAAAGTGATGCTTTTCATTTTGGAAGACACGGTAGGCCATCAGGTCTGTCTTCCATTTAGGACTTCTTTTCTTTTACTTAGTTTTCCCACTTTTTAACCATGGCGCGTTACGTTTTCAAATATTTTGCTTTCCACCCGCCGTGTGGGAAAGCGGAAAGGCTGGATAAAGTTGACAAGCGCTAACAAGAAAATCGCTTGTTTCACGTGGCAAATAATGGTATAAGAAAGAGTTGTGCTTTAAGTAGTAGTATCCAGCAGCATTTAGTATTGCTATAGTAGCATCCAGTCTTGCTAAAGTAGCATTCAGGGGTAACAGTTACTGTTGTGTGCTGCTAAACCTTACAACTTCTTATAACTAATTTTCACAAAAAAATCGGATACGTATTGCCATGAGCGTTGGTTCTAACAGCCAAGAGCAAACAAATCATTATCTTAAAGTCGAATCAAACGCGGTACTGAAGAACATCAATACTCGCCTTTATTGCCAAAAGAGATCACAGGTTCTCTGTCCTTTTCTGCTAATTTGACCTGAACATTTTTGGTAGAGAGGAGTTTGGCGCCGATCTCCTGAGCAGATTGGTTCAAAACACCTAGGAGTTGCCAATCTCCTTTCTCCGCAGGCCTGGGCATAAAGAACGGTCCAAAAACGGCCCAAAGTAGGCGCTTAATTGGTCCAAAAACGTGAAAATGAACCAAAGCCTTGGTAGATAGGTGACAAAAATGAGACTAGTGATTACCTTTGTCGATAGTTCTATCCTCGATTCGTACGAAATCCCGTTCTCCGTCAAACGTCGGGTATAGTAGCAGAAGCCAGCAGTCTTGGTCATTCGGGGGTTCCAAGTTACACTCATATCTGCAGGAAGCTGTAGCTCGAAGACTTCGGAATTGAAAAGATGGAAGAGATGACGTAAAAGTTCGTCCTTTCTTTTCTTGAAGTTTTTTATGTAGTCCAAAGCATCCGGGTGCCGATGCGAGTCAGTAATCTGGTCTGGAAGGGTAAGATATTATTCAAGGTTCAAGGTTTTAATTTACACTTTTGATTGATTGATTGATGTTTTATTGATCCACCAAAATTGATGATAATAAGATAAGTGATTATATAAATACGCAAAAACAAACCAACACTAAAGCAAACTCTAATCTATCAGAACGACTAAAATAAACAACAACCCATGAAAATGGCGAAGGCAGATAAAATACCGCAAACAATGACAAAACTGAAGGAAAAAAAAGTTAAAATTTAAAAATTCAAAATTTAAACAAAAAAAAATCAGTAAAAATAATTTAAAACTCATGGAGGAAAGATGACAAATTATTTTGTCATAATCTGTGTAAAACGATAATACATTTAATACATCTGTATAAAATGATAATACATAGAGGGTCAGACGGGAGAGACAAGGTCGATTGAGAAAAAACGATAATTTAACGCTTAAATAAACAAGACCAAAGGTTCAATGTGATCCCAAAAATCTAATATGTTATATTCAGAATCAAATTTAGCGCATCTCCTTATCCCTATAAAGAACATTTAATCAATCTAACTTATTGTCATGTACAGACTCAGCGTCTCTTCTTACCCCTAAATCTGTCATCTAATCAACTTCAGATAAAAACTTTAGCTTTTAACTAATTTTCCGGTTTTGGCCGGATTCCGGGCGAACTAGTTGTCCGGGTAGAAAATTCTTTTCATTTAAGTGTTCAGCATGTCTTCTTACCCCATAATCGACTATCATATTAGCTGTTTAAAAATATTTTGTTTGCCCCTTAATTTCAACCCCCTCCCCCACACCTAAATGTAGGGCCACAGAGCCCATCTACGAACTTAAAAGAATCCTCACACCAAGTTTCATCAAAATATCTCATTCCCTTCGAGAGTTATCGTGCTAACAGACGGACAGACGGACAAACAAATGAATGGACCAGATGGTTTAGGCATAGTTCTGTTTTATACATTATTTTTTACTCCTCAGGTTTGAGGGAAATAAATGAATAAATAAATAAACTTTTACGATGCCATAGGTATCCCGCCATTTACCTTTTGGGATCCCAAAAACCTAGCTAACATTTGAGGTGTTATCTGTTACGATTTGCAAACGTTATGCATTATACTTGATGCATAGCAAGCTTTGCCAGGAAGAGCCAAAAAAGCATCTGCTGACTTTTCTGATATAATGACCACAAACAAAAAAGTCAGCAGATGTTTTTTCGGCGGTGTTTCGGCTCTTCTTGTATGCATAACGTTTGAAAACATAACGGCTAACATCCTAAGTGTTATCTCTGTGAAACTGCGCATCCTTATATATATATATATATCTGTATATGGTTTATTTATAACCCGCCAAATACAGAATGTGGTAGCGGAGTAAAGGGAATAACGCAAAAAAACACAAGATAAATAACAGTATAAACACACAAAATTTAGACAACTGGGCCTGAAAAATTCATGAAAAACATCATGTACTCGAAGACCAGGATGACGAGATGTAGATATTAATGACGCTGACGTTTTCTCGAGTAAGCGAATCGCATCTTGGACGCCGAACTTCTGAACTAATTTGTGGTTGCGGCAGGAACGAGGAAGGTACATCAAAAATTTACAATGATTATAATAACACGTTTTCAAAGCTTTAATGTATTTTTTTCGCAGAATGTTATAAACACCGGAACAATACAAGATGTAAGGAGTGCAGAAAGCGCTATAAGTTCGCCCAAGTGCTTTCCGGTTTTGGCGACCTTTGTTTGGACATAAACGACCATATGCTATACGAATCAACCTAGAGGTATCCTGAATAATAGCCGAACAAGTCTTGGAAAGCGTTTTTTTTTTAAACTGAGGCCAAGCCACTTTAGCGAATCGGTTACTGGAATCGAAATAGGTCCCACGGACAGCGGCACTGGTTCACCGGAACATAAAGCATTAAAGCACAGATAGTCACATTTCGAAAAATTAATGCCAAGACCAATTTTGGAAAATTCTGAAGAAAGAATGTTAACATTTTTTTCAATTGTACATTTACTGCTACTGACGAGCAACACATCGTCAGCGTACGCAATATAACTCAAAGCAACATCTTTGTAAAAATAAGAAGGCAAAAGTGAATTAAGACAATTTTAGAAGTGTAAGGAGATAAAACACCCCCTTGCCTAACACCATTCTGCACTGGGATACTCTCCGATATCTGACCCTGCCATTTGATGTTAATAGCTGAATTAGCATACCAAAAATGTACAATTTTCACAATAGAATGGTTCACTCCAAATCGCGTCAGGGATCAAAGAGCCTGTGAGTGGACGACATTATCAAAAGCACCGGCTTTTGAGGATCCCATGGGATCCCATAAATCCAACATTTGATCCAGACAATTGGGTCTTGTCTACGCCAGATCCAGTCTTCGCCAGACTCCTTGAACATTTTTACTATTAAAATTCAGAAACAGATTAAGGCCAAAAAGCTAATCATCTGAGAAAACAAAGTTCAGATATGGATTCAGCATGTTTGTGTTTACACCTATAAGTCATATCTGTTTGGACGAAAACTTCCTGCCTTACTTCTTCGAATTTCCCAGTTTCGGCCGAATTCCGGAACTACCTGTCCGGCAAAAAAAAGAAGCTAAAATCGAACTCAGCGTATCTCCTTTCCCCTATACCGAACATCTAATCAACTTCAAAAAACAAATTTTACGGTTCCAGCCGGATTCCGGGCGAACTATATGTCCCGGTACAAAATGACTGTCATACACGGATTCAGCATCTCTTCTTACCCCTAAATCGGATATCTAATGAACTACGAAGACTTTTAACAATTTTCCGGTTTTGGCCGGATTCCGGGCGAACTACTTGCCCGGCGAGAAAATGATTTTCGCCATGGTGTTCAGCATGTCTTACTACCCCTAAACCGAACATATAATTAACTTCAAATAAAACTTTTACTTTTAACAGATTTTCCGGTTTTGGCCGGATTCCGGGCGAACTACTTGCCCGACGAGAAAATGATTTTCACCATCGTGTTCAGCATGTCTTACTACCCCTAAACCGAACTTATAATTAACTTCAAATAAAACTTTAACTTTTAACAGATTTTCCGGTTTTGGCCGGATTCCGGGCTAACTACTTGTCCGGCGAGAAAATGGTTGCCACCATCGTGTTCAGCATGTCTTCTTACCCAATAATCGACTGTCCCATTAGCTGTTTAAAAATATTTTGCTTACCCCTTAATTTAAACCCCCTTCCCCACCCCTAAATATAGGGCTACAAAGCCCATCTACGAACTAGACCTTACTCTTGACCCAAATAATCCTCACACCAAGTTTCATCAAAACATCTCATTCCCTTCGAGAGTTATAGTGCTTACAGACGGGCGAACGGACGGACGGACAACTTTTGCGATGTCATAGGTATCCCTCCACTTACGTTTTGGGATTCCAAAAAGGTGAACTTCAAATTTTTCCCGGGTCGCCTGTTTCATGACGGTTGTCAGAACACGATGAGTATGAGCACAGCTAGTTCCCGCGCAGAATCCGAACTGCATCCTTCCGAAATCGCACTTCCCTGTGACCTCAGGTAAAGGCACGTATTCAAAAATCTTGCTTATGGTGCATGATACAGTAATTGGCCGAAAGTTCTTGCAGTTTTCGGGATCCTTTCCTCGTTTTATCACCGCAGTAACACTGCCTATCTATAAGGAAACTTTTGGGGACAACTGACTGGGACAACAGCATCTGGAAAAGTAGTTGAAGATGACCAGTCAAGGCGGGATAGTCAGTTTTGAAAAAATCAGCTCCGATTTCCCGTCAATGTCCGTAGATCCAGTTTTTTTTTCAGCTTTCTCATAGCATTGCTAATGGCGCTACTTTTTAGAGGCGAGATGGATTCTTGACGCAATTTCGGCGGTATCATTTTCATCAATAGCGCCTCATACCACTGTTGGAGCCTCACGTTGCAATGTCCGAAAATACTACGGTAATGGCTCAGCCAGTCGGCCGAAGTTAGTTTAGAAGGAGGCTGGGCCGAAGCAGTGTTACTGTGAATCAAATTTTCCCAAGATTTCGGTATCAGTCGGAGCATCCGCACCAGCGAGGCGCGCTGTGTTTAGCGCACTCTTAAATTCCTTTTTAGTTTTGGTTTTGATTCCGAAAACAGTTCCATTTCTAGGGCGTCCGCAGGAGATCCAAATCCTTAGCCAAAGCTTGGCTCGGTTTTTAGCTCTTTTCACTTCAGGGCAAACATTCCACAGCGGCTTTCTAGTCCCGACCCGAATTCTTTAAAAGGGTACGGCGGTGTCTGCAGCAACTTTTAAGCAACGAACAAGCTCATAATAGTAAGAATTCAGGTCAATAGAGGGGGAACGTATATGAAACTTCTGACAGTGTAGGCTACCCGTTATTATTTTTGTTATTATTATTCTAGGGTAAACGAAAACTGGCCGAAACTTAGGCCACACTATAGGTCCATTGTCCCACTCCCCCAACTTGTCAACACCTGTCAGCGTGTTCTCCAGAATTCAAAATCTGTTCACGTTCAATATCGATAGGAACCTGGGCAACTTCTTCAGACGGGCCTTTTTGAGAACAGCAGGTAAGTCGCCACTGAGAGAGTGAAGCTGTTGCGCAGTAAACAACATGCATTTATGTTTACTCGTAATGCGTTCCACCATCTATGTTGATCTAGTTAGAGTGACATTAATCAATCTCCGAATGATCCAGAGAAGAAGACGAAGAAAAGTAAATTCATAAAACAAAGTACTAAGAAACCCGGATAGGTTGGACTATTTATTTATTTAAGTTAAAATTCAGATATTGGTATAAGTAAATATAAACAGGATAAGTTATTTATGATGTCAAGTACTCATACTACAAAAGGTATGAATATTATGTTTGTTTTCTTTTTCAGGGTTTTGATGTCTGGTCAATTCAATAAAAGTCGTTCTACTTACCTGGTTTACCCACGCTACCGAACAACAGGCACACAAACTATAACAGGAATATGGTATGTCCTAGTATGCCCGACGGGCTTTGTCACCGCTCTGTTCATGGTAATAACCTGCCGATTTAAAGTCCGTATCCAAACCTAGACTAATACAAGTTTCCCCTTTGCTTCATACACCTGTCTGTTGTCTCTGTTCTTTTCTTTATTATCTTTACTCCACTTTCTTTTGTTATAAAACATTTTGTGAGTTATAAACTTACATGCAACCTCTGTCATTTTCCATGATCAATACGACACAAGGTTTCAGGCAGCAAATATTCTCATCCTAAATGGCAATCTCTTTCGAGAAAGAAAGATAATAAAAATGAAAGACGATGTTCAAAATATTCGCCAGATAAAGTATTGATCAGAATGAAGCCATGCAGTTAGTTTCGTGAGGTACTCTAAGTTTTAAAGAAATAAGAAGACGCTCGTTATCGCACAGGTTTACAGCAGTTTGTGAAAATAGCCAGTAGTAACCCCACAACCACATATGGGTGTTGCTAGACGACAGGGAGAGCCTGGTATCAACAGACAGGACAAAAAAGTTAACCTTACCGTCGAGTGATGCCAAAAAAGACAATTTTCCAGAGGTTTCCGAGTCGCCAACGACTGTCATCTTCTGTACAGCTTTCCGCACGCTCGTCGTAACTCCGCCTGAAAGCCATATTGACGCTCAATATTCATAATCACTCAAATATTATTATTATCAACGATTTGTGCCTGCATTAGACCGAGCCATAGATAAATTTAACGAACAGACAATGACACAATAATTCAAAACTAGCCTAGAGAAACTTAGGCACTACAACACAGTCAGAAGTGTCAGGACAGGCAACACGTGGTTGCGCATCCTTGGGGTAAACGTTATGTTGGATGGGGAAGGTATTTCTGTGACCCTTTTAAGCGTTATGTTTCGAGACGAAATTGCTGTGATGACCTTTTTAAATATGTCTCACGAAAGATAACATTTAAAGTGTCATACCAGATTCATTCTCATAACATTTAACACAACGATGCGAAACATGTGATGTCTGTTATCAAATTTCTTACAGCGAAATAAGGCGGGTTAACGGATGGAACGCCAAAAGAGGGGGCCACGATGCAACTTATTGTTCGATCGCCGCCTCACCTATTGTGCAAGGGTCGCTACAAGCCTATTACCCGGCTCGGCTCTAAAATGTTATCTATGTCTTTCACATTTAACGGTGCAAAACGGATGAGTCAGCTACATTTTATTAGAGCTATATTTCGGCCCTTGCCAAGAAGGGCCGAAATATAGCTCTGATAAAATGTAGCTGACTTATCAGTTTCGCACCGTCAAATGAGATTCGCAGTTAGCTTGGGCTGAAGGAATATCTGTTATCTATATCCCTCCTAAACTTGCCTCCTTGTCTGAAACTCTTTCTCGAAATCTTGTATGCTGTCTGTTGAGAAGCCACCACATCACTATACAGTCAGAAGTTTGCCAACATTTAACACGTGTATCCTTGTGTTAAACGTTATGAGAATGCATCTATCTGAACCCTTTCAACTCAACACTAGCCTAAACAGACGTATCCATTACAACATCAAAGTCAGAAGTGTCATGACCGACAGCACGTGCCTGAGCATTCGGCGCCGAGTCGAACATGGTCAAGAACAGAATATTCAGACAGTATTGGCATGACTGTATGGCGGCTTCTCACCAGATAGTAATGTATCATAGCGCTTAAAAAGATCACGACATAAATATCCTCCCCATCGAACGTAACATTTACGTGTCTGCTGGTAACCCCGCAATATAATGACCCTAACTGCTTGGCGGTCTGACGATCGTCCGAACGAATATTCACGACTGGTTTCCCTTTCGATACTAATAACGTTTGCACTACCAGAGAATGCCTTATTTTTCTCCTAGGTTGGTGTGATAGGGGAAGAAGCTAGTATAAGCCTAGGCTCTGTAACCGTAACCTCAGGGCCTTGCTGGTCGTAGAACACCTTGAACTTTGCCGAAACGTAAGCAGCGAAAGCAGAACTCCAGTTCCGCATGGCAGGTGTCGCCCCTTACTCAGCACGGGAAAAAAGTCGCAGTGAAACCAGCTTCAGCGACGTCACACTTCGGAACCAGACGAATCCATCTTGTACTCACCATTTATGTTCGACAGTACCCTGCTCTGTCCCTTATTGGCCGGCGTAACTGGCTCCTCTTCCGAGAAGACCTCCTGTACCTCCGAGCTGCTGCTTTCACTCTCACTTTCCTCTCTCCATGCTTTCGCACATTTCTTGTTCACTCGACCTTTTGGCTTCACATTTTCTTTAACGATTTCCATATCACTTTGACTTACTTCAAAGGAGTTTTTAGGTTTCTGCTTTATCCTACTTTTTGGCTTCACATTGTCCTCAACAATTTCAATATCACTATCATCTCCCCATGAGTTCTTAGCGTTCTTCTGTCCGACAATATTTGTCTCTACACTTTTACCTCCATCTTCACTATCGCTTCCCCATAATTTTTTACAATTCTTCCTCCCCGGTTTCTTTAACGTCACATTTTCTCCACTTCCCTTGCTTTCTTTTGGCTTCTTCTTTCTTAGATTTTCCAATACTGTCTTTTGATTTTTCCCTTTAGCTTCGTTTACTGCAGGGGTATAAGGCGGCGTGTCGCATACTGATTCCCCACTACTGTCCGAGGAGTCCAAAGTTTCGTTGTATCTCGGCATGAACGACTGGAGGACCATCTGCTGTTTCAATTCTCGAACCCGATCTTCTAGCAGGGGGACATTGGCTAAGCGTGTGAATGTTCCCTCCTGCGATGCACTGAGTGTAAGGGCAACGTTGTTTTTGGGAACACCATCTTTTTCATCGGTTTGAACAGGAGTCTCTCGGGACGTACTAAGTATATTCGAGTCATCATTTCTGCCCTTCCGTTTGTCAAGTGATGACTGATTGTACTGAGATGCAATTTCAGTGATTGTAACAAGGTTTTGGTCCCTCAGCTTCAATCTGTGCCATAACGAATCAAATTGGTTTCCTTCCTGCAGCTTAGCACTCTTTTGCGCAGCCTTTTTGAGATCCGTCATGCGGTCTTCTAGAGATGGCATGCTCACGATTCTAGTCATCGTTCCTTCTACGTCAAAAGCAGATTTCGGTGGATCGGGATCTGCATTTTTAGGGCCTGAAGTGCTTCGGTTCTCCTCAGAGACAAGCGGTAACTCTTCCTTAGTCGAAGAAATTACTGCAGGCTCTTGAAAATCCCCTGAACTCCAGTGCATTGTCGGAAGACCTTGTTTATGCGGAGACAGTCTAGGGGATAAAGGGTTCACGTCTGGAACCTGGAAGACTGGAAGGACTAATCCAATATTCACATGGCAGATCTCCGGGGTGGAGACGTTTGAGCTTGATGTTGCACCTCTGGTAATACTAGACCTTGTACTAGGACCACGATTCAAATTGGTATTCGAAACGGCTGAACTATCTGAATCAGCAGCTGCAGGCATTGAGGCTTTCCGGCGACTTGTGTCGGAAGCACGAGTTTTAATGGACTTATTCGTTGGCACGACTGATTCACTCCCACAATGACTAGAAGATGGTCCAACCACAACTTCACACTGACCATGGTCAGCCTCAGCAATTACTAGCATACTTTCACGATTATTACCTTTTTCATTCCTGGACCCACATGAATTATTTTCGACCGAAACTTCACGAATTTCAGAATCTGCTGATAAATTCTGGATCTTCTCAAGCCTTTTCGATGAAGAGGGGCCTAAGATGCCGCCAAAAAACGTTTCTGTTGGCTCACTTGTGTTGCGGCGCCCATTGCTTTTGCGAAGGGTTATATTGGGATTTTTGAAGCCTCGTGTCAGCTCAGTGAATGTGTCTTCACTTGGATGCTGTCCCATGTTTTGTGTCGAATCGGTTGAGCTCCGATCTTTTGGGTCGAACTTTGGAGCTGTACTAGACGTGGAATCATCAGATCCGGCGTAATCTTCCTTTGTGTAAGAAGGTCGGTGGGAGACAGAAAATACAGAGAGGCTCTGTTTAGTGAGACCTAGCGTGTTCGAACTGTCATTTTCTCTCAGCTTGCTTTTTAGACGAGTTCTTGAAGTGTTTCCAAGTATGCCCTCTGGATTAGACATACTTCCACCCCTGACGCTGCTGCACTGTAGATCTTCATTTTCTAAATCTGACAGTTCAGTAGCTTCTGCCTCCTTCAATTCACTGTCACTCAGTTCCCCCTGTGTCTCTGAGCTATCAGATCCCTCCTCCGCCTCTTGCTCCAAAAACGAAGTTGCGCCGCCTGATTTTCTCTCTTCGCCGCTAGATTCTTCTCGTATTGAGACGAGACTCGACCTGGCTTGAGCGGAATTTCTTCTAGAGGAGTTGCAGCTTTTATCTCCAAGCGACCGTGGGGAATCGGTGAGGTCATCTTTGATAATTGACGAGTCGTAGTCGGAAGTGGTACCTCGTTCATCCGTAGAGCAATGAACAGTGCGGCGAGTCGCTTTCTGGAGCTTCCTGCAACGAATGTTTCCTTTCATTTACGTAATGCTGCGGAAAACCGAAATTTTTTCACTTATGATCAAAGTGCAGAAAGTTCGGCCGGGAAAACCTCGCATGGATAAACCGTAATGCTGTGGACATGCGATAAGGATCGGGACAGGATTTCTGGCACGATCGTCAATTCCGCGCAGAAGAGTTGAGATTTGTTTACTTTATAATGAAAGTGCAGAGAATCCGGCCGGAAATTGAAATTGTTTTAACCCCTCGTTAAATCTTTTAGGCTCTTGCACTCGGTGACGTCATTTTTCCATTAAATTCGTTAACGTCACCTACAGGAGGGGTATCCAACCTCGAATTTATGTGAAATAGAAACTTGGCCTGAAAACCTTACAAGGAAATTTCTGTGCAGAAATCTCAGTGCTGATGTGCGAGGAATAAATACAAATTTTGGATACTTCGGTTGAGGACGGTTTGCCTGAACTGCAACCGAAATATCCGAAATTTGATTTATCCCTCGCACATCATCGTTACCAAAAATCATTGACAACAGAGCCCAACCAGCGCACGACCTTCTACACTGCTTCCTAGCCGATGACTGAAAATTAGTGCCTTTTTCTGTGTATTTATGTCTTTTATTTATTTTCTTTTATTTACTCCACTTTTTGAAATGGCGGGTTAGAAATAAATTACTTACTTACTTTTAGCTGATCAATAAAAACCCGAAAATCACGTTTTTCTAATTTTGTTCACAAGAATGGTCAGCTTGGCTTCGAACCTTATAATCATCACAGATCATCGGTAGCTCAAAAATCAACTCGAAATAAACTCTTTTTTTTTATTTTACTACATCTACATTATCAATTCTAATCACCTCGCTCCATCTATGGTACTGATTTACTCCCTACTCTGGTCTCCTGAGGGCAAAACTGAATTTCACTTGCCTTAGCACATCTTCTGCCTTCTCTTCCACAAACTCATCAACAACTTTCTTCTTTAGGTCTGGCAAATAAAACTCAACACTGTCAGTGCTGATTTCATCATCTATGAAGCTTGATTCATATCGACTAGATTCCTCAGAATCCTGCACTTCTGTCTTCCCGGTTTTGATATTCTGGGACTTGCGAACTCTCGTCAAAACTGGAAACGAAAGCAGTTAATTAGCCCATCTTTCTCTTAAATAACAAAAAGATTGATGGGAGACAGAGGGGAATGCAACGGAGTCAATAGTTGCGTTTTTGCAGATATCATGGTATCTGATACCATGGTCTAAAGTAATTTTTGCAGTTATCGTGGTATTTGATACCACGGTCAAAAGGCGTTTTTGCAGTAATCGTGGTATCTGGCCAGTTATCGTGGTATCTGGCCAGTTATCGTGGTATCAGATATTCAGATACGGTCCGACCGTGGTAACTGGTCGAGGTACCTGAAAAAGTCATCTCACTTTCATCAATTTTAGTCAAATTGGTGGGAAAGAAGTCTGGCACTTAGTGATGTGACTGAATATCTGTTTGTCTTTTGGGATGACTTCGAAAAAAGCAATTTCGGCAATTGTCGTTTTAGCAGAGCAACCGTATATCAGATACCACGGTTACTGCAGAAACGACTAATTGCAGATCCAATTACCGTGGTAACAGATACCATGGTATCTGCAAAAACGCAACTAATTTAGGAGCTCAGGGTCAGCGCCCGAAGCGCATGGTGCTGAAATCTGAATCATAACGTTGAACGACAATACTGGCAATAACACATCTATAGTTGGCTGTTACTGCTCTGTCAATCTCAGACTCTTTGAACTAAAAGTCAATAGACATTATTAAACCTCAACCTGTTTGACAAAGAATTGGCCTTCTATTTAAAGTTTAACTGAAAAGGGCAGAGATAGGAAAGCCTTGTTATCCCTCACTTATTCATTTAAAGAGGCTTGAAGACCAGATGAGATGCGTTACTTAGTTGCTCCACTATTCACGAATAATCATTCTTCAAATAGTGGAACTTCCCTGTAGGATTTGTGGTACTTCTATGCGCTTGTACATGTGTCGTAAGCTTGACGAAAAAGATGTACGCAAATTTTTTGTTCAGGCACTAAGGAGTCTTCACCAAGCTTATCACCGCCCACTAAAAAGCAGCGTTTGTGCTGAGATAAAAATATTCCGCGTCATAGTAGACTTTGCGCTGTGGGGACAGCCGTAGACATTCTGAACCTCACTACTAGAGCATATAGTGGAAAATAAAAAAATATCTTAGCAGAATCCAAATAACTCGAGTGTACTGAAATAAATGATACAAAAATAAGTTTGCTTTTCAGGTAAACTTTAAGTAAGGAATGCACACTGATTATCTGAATGGCTGTGGTATTTGAGCCATGCGAAGATGAAACAAAAACTTGCCTTTTAAGCTGAGACAAGAAGGAATGGGTCTGAACTAAGTTGTATCGGAATTCCATACAAGCGTGACGTCACGCCCATTTGATCTATTTTACCTAAGAAAACGAAAAATTGTAGTTTATTCCTATCGGTGAATATATATTTGAATATATATCTAGAGAGCCGAGCGCGTTTACATTTATAATACAACCTAGGGACAATCAAATCCTATGTTGGGTCCTTAATCGCATGACGTCACTATGTACGTCATGACCAGGGGCGTCGCAAGTGCATTTTCGTTGGGGGGGGGGGGGGTCTAGAGCCTATAATTTACCGAATCTCTCAAACAAATTTTACCGAATCCTAGAAACTGAGAATTCGAGTTTTAAATTACTGAACAGGAAGGATTACGTAAAAGAGTTACACTTAAGGGCATAATGAAAGGCGATAAACCAGCTATTAGGCGTCATTTTGGCGAAGCCTACTTGGACAAAGTATTGCCGGGCACGAATACAGTAACCGCTTCTATTTACTATATCCTAGACAAAATTAAATCGTACGCCGCAGGCGAAAATTTTCAAAATCTATTTTTTTCCCTGTAGGCTAAAAATTTCCCAAAACCGGATGGAGCGACGTTCCGGCAGCCGCAGCTACCGTAGGGTAGTCAATAGGCGTACTATCCATGAACATATAACGTGAGCGCCGCTGGCAAGATTTTTTAAAGTTAGCTTTTTCTTGCCAAATTTGACTACTTCCATGCAGATCCTAGCTTTGAATGTTTCTTGAATCCCAACCCTATAACTGGCTTAAAACCCCAGTTGAATGACGCGCCCTTCCGCAAAACACAGAATATTACGAAAAGAGTCGCAGGCGGAATTTTCGAAACATGATTAGAGCCTCTTTCTGGGATCCAAAATAAAAGTAAGGACTATCGATGAAATCATAGATTAATCCTCTTGTCTACGACCAGCGCAGGTCTCGAGGTTCGTGGTAACTACTGAATCCTGGCAACTATACTAAATAAATGACCAAATCCCAATTTCTATACCGAATGAGCTGAGACCGATAGCCTATTCGGGATTCTGCAGGCTACAACTATCGAATCCCGATTATTATACCGAACTGTTTTGGCACCGCAAAACTACCGAATAGTATTGGTATTCGGTAAAATTTCGTCGTAACTGGAACAAAAGGCGCAATTCGTGGTAACTAACGAGTCCCGAAAGTTATACCATAAATTACCGAATCTCAATCATGATACCGAATAATTTTGGACCGATAGCCTATCCGGTACTCTGTGTAGCTACCGAATCTCCATAAATATACCGAATACTTCTAGCATCGAAAAATTACCAAATAACTTCAGTAAATTTGCTTACCGAATTCGTGATAACTACCGAATCCTAGCAATTATACCGAATGCCGATCATTATACCGAATAGATTTGTACCGATAGCCTATTTGGGATTCTGTATAACTACCGAATCCCCGTAAATATACCAAATAGTTCTTGTACCGGTATCGAAAAATACAAACAATCGAATCTCAAAAAGTAAGGGGAGTCCTGCAAACCCCCCCCCCCCCCTTGCGACGCCCCTGGTCGCCACTTTACGGAATTCCGAAACAACTAAGTCGACACCAAGGAATGTAGTCAACGGCACATTTTCTGCCCGATCTTTCTCAATAGCTGATAGGTACGTGGACGCACGGTCCGATTTTCGCAGTCGGATGCGAATTTCCTCCTTCGCTCCGAAATTTTGATGCAACAAATGCAGGTTTCCTTGTTTTGATTATTCCAGTGAAATTACGTTTGACGTAAAGATCAAACTTGGAGACACGATGTGAAAAAATAAATGTTCTTCTTTCTTTTTTTTAAAATCATTTTAGTAAAAGTGATTATATTTTTAAGAATTCTTTGGCCAACTCTTTGCCGACAGAATCTATAGTACGGTATATATTATTTTAGACGAGTTTTGCAGAGCCTGATGGCATATTTTACAAATTGTGTCATGACTATTACTGAAACGACGAATTGACTGAGAGTATACATATTTATATTTTAGTGATTACGTTTAACGTAGCGGTCAAATTCGGCGCTTGTGCTGTGAAGATACTTACTACTCACTACTCCACTCTGCTCTAGTGACGAGAATTTCGCATGCGAAATCTTGTCATAGGCTACGGTATGTGCAGGTAGCTTATCAGTCTAAAATTTGGGACATTCTTTTCTTCTCTTTGGGGGGGGGGGGGGGCAAAGAGGAGAAATGAGAGCAGAAAAAAAAAATCAATCAAATTCGGACACGAAGCCAGAACTATTTTTAGATCGAATTTTAGCAGTTCTCTAGGGAAAATTCTAAAATTCTTCTCTAGGGAACTGCTAAAAAGCTTCGATGTCTATTTAATGTTCTTCTGACACATACAGTTTCTCTTAGGTCCACAGGGGATTCCTTATAGACCACGACAGAGCCTGCATCATTGGGTATAGGCCAACCATTTGAGTGCCCAGGGTCAGCGCCATTATGAGGGCGGTCACGAAAAGTAAAGCGAACTGGGAATCGGTTAGGTTCAAGAAGACCTCTGCCTGTGCAGCGAGCATGGGGGAGCTTCGGTATAGTGGGTTCTCATCAACCATTTCCCAAAATAGATTTAATCTGACATACCCAAGGTCTTAAGATGCCCTTTGGGATCACAAGCTATGCTCTTTAATGATAGGAGAGTCGAGAAGGTTTGGAAGTGTGGACTTACATTTATGAAACTGGTTTTCGTCTTCTGAACTAGAAATATAAGAATCATCGCTGATTTGTCTATATCTGCTGCTTTTGGTCCCAGAACTATCAGCCTTCTCATGGTCTAAATTAATCGGTGTACTTGAATTTTGCGTCTCAGGTTTGGAATACATCGAGCTGGACACACCTGTATTCCTAGGACTATCAATGCACTCTACATTTTGCATTCCCAAATTCTCAAACTTATTTAGTAGCACTTTTTCAAGATCATGCCCTGAGTTGATAATACTTGTATCGCTTTCACTAATTGCCAGTATGGAGATCCCTGATATATTGACAGAACTCTGGTCATCAGAAGCAGAAACAATAATGCTTTCTTGTTTCTGTGGAATGACTGATTTTCTTGCTGAGAAAATCTGAAATGGGGACAACTTCCCTTTATTGCCAAACTTTCGTAAAGACTTCCTTCTTGACCTTGATTTTATGTTTTCAGTCAAATCCCAATTCAAGGATACTGGACTTTCTTCCTTGCTAACAGTATCAAACAGAGGTACTTTCTTCTGGGACTGCTTCTGGACCGTTGGCTCCTCATCTTCTGAGCTTGAGATGCTGATTACAACAGCTTTTCTATTAACTCTCTGGGGCCTGGGACCATTCTGCTTAGTATTTCTTCTAGTAAAGCCAGTTGTGTTGAGTGATTCAACAAGAGAAAATCTGGCTGAGTATCTTTCTCTACATCTGTCTAGATCATCTTCAACTGCCACTGAGCTTTGCTGCTTTTTCCTTGACAATTTTCCCATGTCTTTAGAAACTAGGAGTAAGGTTGATGTAAATATTTCCACCTCAGCAAGCTGGATGGCCCCACACAGAATTGCTGAAAAATAAGGACATGTTTTGTATCTGTGGTCTATCAAGAAGCCTACTTCCCCTGCATCTGAAGCTAGCTCGTTTCTTTGAAGTTCATTACCTGTAAACTTTCAGAGCCAGCACATGGAAATTTGGTATACTGTGGTTAGCCTTTAATCCCCCCCCCCCCCACACACACACACATAAGTCAAGCTAGGCTGAGCCCCGGATAAAGAATACTTTTCCCAAGAACACAAAGTATTAGAGGTAAAGGTCTTTGAAAACGAAGCCAAAATCTAATTATCAAAGACCTTGAAGATGTAAAATTATGTTTGAAAAAACCCTTTCTTTCTAGTCTGATCTCCTTGAATTGGTCCTATTTTCACAGTTTATGCTGGAAGTATCCTAACTGCAAATGCTTGTTATAGCTGTTATCAAATGTTATGGTTAGCAAATATTGCTAACAGTAGTGAAAAGTTCAAGTTCAGTAGCCTACCTATATGATTTATGGCATATGTAGCTTCAGCTCTATCAAACTTGTAGACCTGTAGGGATAGCAAGATACATGGTGTTGTATAAATTGTTCCGGAATTCCATATAGTTTTGATGTACATTGTGATGTCATGTGATTGAGGACCCCATATAGGATTTGATTGTCCCTAGGTTGGTTTATGTAAATGTGACATATGGACAGCTGACGTCTGTGATGGCTCTATAAATATGTTGATCCAAATATATATTTACCGGTAGAAATAAACTACAATTTTCTGTGTTCTTAGGTAAAATAGATCGAATGGTTGTGACATCGCACTTGTATAGATTTCAGGAACAATATAAATTAGACCAGATACACAGGTGATACTCCCACAATAATCTAGCAGTAGTAGTATCCGATAGCATCAATCTTGCTGTAGTAGCATCCATTTTGCTAGTGGTAGCATGCAGTACAACAGTTACTATTGCATGCTACTTTTTCATACAACTTCACACGACTATTCTCGAAAAATTTTCATCGGGGGTCTAGAGTCTGAGTAGGGAGACTTCATTTGGGGTCTTTTCAATATTCAAGGGAGACAATAGCTAGGCTACTGGAGCCTATACTATTTCCGTCAGAATATAACCTGCCTCTTCCATTGCCCAGCTTTGGTTGTCTTTATCTCACCACAGAAATTTCCAAAAAAGGTAAACAGTATCTCAAAAGAAAGCCTTCTTCTTCTTCTTCATTTTAGGTTTTCTTCCGAGATAATAGTGTGCAAGCTGCATTGCCAGTATATGAATTTCTGCGATGACCCAAACATTTTCTGGGGAATTTGTTAATGTTATGGCTGGTCACCCGAATTTTGTTTCCATTACGTAATCTTGTTTAACTGTAGATACTTGGAAAAATGTGAAAGCAAATTGCATAATTGTTAGAAACAAACATGAATTCAATATAAGAAAAATATTTAGTGTTTCAAACAGAGAAGATCTTTGTCTTTTTTGCTTACAGACATTGACATTGACTCTCTTGTACTGTAACAATGCGGGATGCTGTGATTTCATTTCCGTCACAACAGTGCATAAATATCTGATTTAAGAAAGATTTATCAGTGAATATGATTTTAAACTCACATCTTTCAACAGGTTTAACTAGTTTAGACAGGTTGTGGTGCATCTAAGGCACATCTAAGCTAGAAAACTAATTATGTCGGGTACATACGGAAATAGAAACCAACAGAAATAGTATAGGCTCCAGTAGCCATGAAAAATCATTAATAATAAATAATTTTAACAATTGCACCTATTGCTTTGTTTGCTGAGATTCTTAGACCCCATGCATCCTTTGCGATGGCGAGTCTCCGGTCAAAAGAATCCTTTCCAATGGGGAGTCTCTTTCCAGCAGAATCATTTTGATGGAGTATGGTCCAGGTATGGTACCTTTAATTGGCTACTCTCCTCTGACTCTCCTTGCTTCTGGCCAGCTTTTGGCTGGCTTCTGCAGGGCTTCTAGAGGAGAATATGGTCCAGACTGCAGTCAACAGCCAGTCTATACAAGGTCTATACCCCTCTTGCAGCCTCCTACCTTGGAAGTTTGACCTGATGTTGCCACAGTTGTACAGTAATCTGTCAACAGCTTGCCTTAAGACAAGGTAAGAAGTATTCAGGAAGTAATACCTACTTTCTGCCTACCTTTTGGATTCCCTGCTAGATTCTTTGTCTCATATGATCCTCCATGGTGATTTTTCCGTTATTTCTGTGGTGCTGACAATTGCTTTTCGGTCAAGTCAATACAGGGAATCTGGATCCTTATATTTTGATTTGAATACGGCGCGGTTCCTGTGTAAGCAACTTCGAACAGAATTTAATCCCTAATTGCATAAAAGCGTAAAAAAAAAAGTTCTGTAGAAAGCAGGTAGACAGTCTGTAGAACAAACTATATTAATGGAAACACTCAACACAATGATTCCAACGGAATTATTTTATGAAGGGGTGTTTTGGGCAGTGTTTCCACTTCTGTTATTGAAAAATCCCAAATTCAGGTAGAAAAATCCCTAAAAATCCCTTTTTCTTCAAAGAATAATCCCTTGATAAATGCCTCTCCTGCGATATTTCGGCCCTTTTTGGCAAGGGTCCTCGTCAGGCTGTCAAAGGCAAGGGTCCTCGTCAGGCTGTCAAAGACAGCCTGACGAGGACCCTTGCCAAAAAGGGCCGAAATATCGCTGATGAAGAATCGTAGCTGACGTACCCGTTGTAAACATTGTTTGAATAAATGTTTCAAAGTCAGCTTGGGCTCAAAGAATATTTGCCTCTCCTGCGTCTGCAATATCCTATAATTACGCCCGCCTGAGTATGTGTCTGGGGGGGGGGGGGGGGGCGACCTACAAATATGTGTCTGGATAATGCCCGTTAAGGCTCAAGAATTCTACCGCTTATAAACAATAGACTTAAAATTGTACAAATTTAATGGTTAAAACTAAGCTTCAGTAGTAGCTTTTGACGACTGCACGCAAGAGAATTTAAAACTGGGCGCCGGAGGCGAAAATTTTCAAATCCGCTTTTTTCTGACAAGGAGACAAGCGAACCAAAGGTGCTTCATAAGTGCCCTTACAGTTATTGTGAAGTTGACGGATTTTTTCCTTGAGACTAAAAAATTCCAAAAACGTCCATTCTAATATTGAAAATCCCAAAATATCTCAATTATCTCTGAAAAATCCCTTATCCCTCTTTAGAAAAAAAAATACCGAGGAAGGCCTGGAAATCCCTCAAAAAGGGATAAATCCCTCGAAGTGGAAACACTGGTTTTGAGGTCAATAAGAAAAATTGATTAAGAGTAGCAATTGGTTTCACCAAAATAATTTAGTTTTAACAAAATAATTAGGTTTCCCTAACCCGAAACCAGCCCGAAACTCGAAAACACTCCTTCATAAATTTCTGCGAGCTTGTTCCACATTTCTAGCAACAGTAACTATTAGTTACTTTTTTCGTTCTAACCTCAGGAAAAGTAACTACGCTGACCGTTCCAACCGTCTCGAAATTTTGCTTACCGTGCTCGGGCTCGGGAGCGCAGTAAGCGTGGTAACTTCGAATTTCTGTGATGTGACTGGGCCGATCAGCCCGTGGCCCGACATTTTGTCGAAAAGAGAAAAACATCCTGCCCTGACGCCAAGAAACCAGAATCCAGCCCTGACGCCAAGAAACCAGAATCCGTGACGTCATGCGTTGTGCACGCTCGACATTTCCATCCGTCCTGACATGGAAAATCGAAAAATAACTTTTCTCCTAGGATCTGTACCGCACTTCAGTTCAGCGGTGGAGGAGAGAATTATCGTCAGCGGTGGCGCGCCACTGATTCATCCGAGTGTGTGTGTTTTTTTTTTCCATTTTTTGTTAATTTTCCAACGAATACCTGCATATTTTCCTGTAAAACAAGTTTTTTTCTGGGAGTTTCAACCGTTGGCTAATGTGTCATAATATATAGTTGTACTGCCGGTTCCTCTTACATCAGTTCCACGTTAGCTAGGACGAGGAAACTTGGCAGACCTGTAAAGGACCCAACTAAAAATATGCTTAACAAGAATTTGCTTTCCCAGATCCGATCGTGGGTTCTCCACTCTTAGGATCGAGATCCGGCCTCGATGGGAGGGTGCTTGGATTATAGTAAGTCCGGGTCGTATGTGGACACGGTTGGGAGACTTGAAGGGGGATCATGGATATTTTATGATATGAATTATGGGCCGAACGATGGGAGATAGTGTTGAAACTTACGTTTTACAAAAGTCAGGGGCCCTACATGTGCCATTTCAGGTCTGGACCGGATACGGCCTATTTGGAGGAGACGATCGGAGGGTGAGGAGACAGAAATTTTTCAGATGGGTTTTAAGAGCAAACGCTCTTTAGATATAATATTTAGGTGTCCAAATCGGCTATGACCTGGGGGGGGGGGATGACGGGCAATATTTTATGGGCTGAAGGCACATTTGGCATAAAAGATCAATGACCTTTGTACCATCCACGTCTCGTCCCAGCCCCTCCATCCGTTTGGTTCCTACGAATATTAATATTACAAAATTTCAAATAATGCATAAAACGGATACGTCAGCTACGATGCTTTAGCAGCGATATTTCGGCCCTTCTTGGCAGGGGTCCTCGTCAGGCTGTCAATCTTTAATTTCAGGGTCCCCCCTCCAACCTCACTCATCATGGTCGTCTTAGCAATCAACAAAAGTTGATGAAATGGGGGGGGGGGCTCCGGAATTCCAGCACTGTTCAGCAGTTGATGTGATTTCCATGGAATTTCGAACGTTTAGCAACGTCTAGAGAATTTTCTAGTGAAACTATGCTTCTGGTCGCATGACAAGTTTCACCGTCAGGAAGATCTGAAGTCTGAACTAGCAAACGCTGGACAGAAGGGCGGGCAGACAGACAATGCGATCGGTAAATGGCACTTGCACTTGTGCCGTTTACGCGGTATAATTAACCTGCAATTTTGGTAATAGCTATGAATGCTGCAAGACCGGTATTACTGAAAACTCGCTCTTCTGGTGAACTTGCCGATGGCAAAACCAAAACAACAACCTTTAGGTTGGAAGACCGATCTTTGGAAGAGAGGGCTCGACAGAAAGAGAATCTGAAATATTTCACATAGAAAACTTCAGCGCCATTATTTACTGGCGGGACGCCACCGCCGACCCCAAAGGCGGCGTGACTACGCGCTGAAGGGTTTTTGGTTACGGGCTGCTGAGTCATTTTCAGCGGTGCACACCGACTTCCGGCGCGGCTTTGGGGACTGGTTATGACGCTGGAAGTCATACCAGGACTTCCAGTCCACTCCACCACGGACGACCGCGACCATCCACTGCACTCCCTGTTACAGAATTGGCTGTCGGTTTGGCCACTAGCTAAAGAAACACACGAAATCTCAATGTCGTACTGACGTGAAAGTGAGGGATTCGACCCCATTCCCATAAAGCTAAGACTGAGACTGTCAACTTTTCAGTCGACTTTCCATTTGGCTTTATCTAGGGAAAATGCCAAACTTCGCGCAGTACGCCTGTACCTCACCTATGGCCTGCTTGGCCTGTCCTGCTGGAGGAGAATATCATTCTAGTCAATCTATCCTGCGCACTTGCGGAGGCAGGCAGTTCAAACCAGTTGTTTCTCATTGTTCTGGTTTGGGAGGAAAGGAGGTTTGGCAAGAGTACCGTTTTGGGTTTATTATCTGTGATAGCCCACCGGGAGAATTCTCGGCGGGTAAGTTCACACACCCTATCTTATTAAGCTGCCCGGCTGTGGTAAGGTGCAGGATAGAATACTGTTCTGCATGCCCCAAGCTGCCACAGCCATTACCTTACCTTAAATCGCATTGTCCAGCGACAAAGGTGGAAGGTCCTCCTGTGGTTGTACAATTCTTGTCGACCATTTTCCATTGTATGCCGTAAAATCTGTAAAAGCTTGTAGTGACCACTGTCCTGAATATCTTCCTTCTCCTAGGGGCTTTAAAACTATTCTCGACATACATATACAAGTTAGAATTTGACGGCCCTTTGGCTTTTCAAGGCAGAATTTCTGTAAGATACTATATACGACTAAGTCCATAACACGCCACTGAACCTCTGGAAGAACGAGAAACATCGTCCGAACAATGACTCAAATCCTGTGTCAACCAATAAACGGCGGTCGTGGGGACAACTGTGTTCACGCTTCCGTCTCTTCCGCTAGGTACACGGCGATTCTTCATCGGCACGTAGAGTTGGTCATCAAGAGTATGCAGAATTTGCACAATTTTTTCCTTCGTGTATAAAAAGAACATCGACCTTCTACCACATTTACTTTTATTACACCGTGAATCTGACCCTGTATGGACAAGGAGTTATTTACGTTAAAGCACACCTCGCACTATTTGCTGTTTGTGTTCCAATATTCAAAAATAACTGAACAATATAAAACTAAGTTTTTCTTTTAATAAATTATTCACGGCTTTGGCTGTTTTAAGCCTTTTTCAAGACCCATCGATTTGTAGCAAAAACACGGAAAAATTCAGATAACCGGTTTTAAGCACCAACAGCATGCTAAGCGTATACTGGTCGGGAGCACGATACGCACGGAAAACAGTGAAACACGGCAAGTGGGAAAATCATTGATGTGTCGTTAGCGGGTTTAGAATGTAACATATGAAAGTAGGATCTCCAGATTTAAGAATTAACGGAGCAATTGCAGAAGTAGGTTGCATTGGCATTATAGGTACGACGGGTCCTTTAAAGCCGTGATGGAATCGGTGAAGTTCGAATGAAAGCTAGACAGACTGGCCAAGTTGAAAAGTTCCGAGCGGCAAACCGCATGCGGAAACGGTGACGCCAGGTTTGCCTATGAGTGACGCACCATTATCGAACCAATGGCATCAACCGGATGCGTCTATCAACGTCAAGCCATTTAAACAAATATTAACTGAGCGATAACGCTCGAGAATACTCAAGTATATCTGATAATTAGACAAAGTCGGTACAGTTTCTTTTCACTCCTAAGGAAGAGAAGTTCTGAACCATGGCTTTTACCTGCAGTGACATTTTCAAAATTATTGCGGCTGTCTTCTTGCCGCCACTTGGTGTTTTCTTAGAGCGTGGTTGCAACAAGGATGTGATAATCTGCGGCATATTGACCATACTTGGATTCATCCCAGGGATAATCTACGCCTTGTATATCATCTTAAAATATTAAAGGTAAGCAGTTGGTATGTTAGGCTACAGTAGTTCAGAAAAACAAAACCTGTAATAAGAAATTCCTCTTCTTCTGAAGGAGGCTTTCTCCGGCATGAGTGGAAAAATCGTACAGCACATTTTGTCTAGTTTTCAGCAGTAGGCTAGGCTAAACACTCGTTCCGTTCTCGGCAGGCTACGGTAAATCAAGTCATGGCCTGTCCCTGTCAAACGACGATTACTTCTCATCGACACACAAACGAGACCTGAGCCTCGTTTTTGTTGCAATAGCGGCAGCGCTGCAGCATCTTGCAGGGAAGCACGGACTTGGTCGGTGAGCAAGTCCGTGATTTTCGAGAAGCGCTGCCGTCTTCCTCGGAAGCGCTGCAGTGCAAGAACGGATATAGAAAGAATCAGTCCGGAATCGACCGAGAAGTGGACCTGCAGCATGCAACAAAAACGAGGCTCTGTTCTCGCCGTAGATCAGACGGGGCAACGCTAATTTTTGCATTCCGTTTCTGTCTCATCTCGAGGTGGTTCAGACTGATGTATATTGCTTAAGATGAGCTCATTGGACATCAACAATGATTCTAAGTTTGCACAACAATAATAATATAATGCAAAGTGTATTTCTCGTTAAAGTTTAGCCGAAAAGGGTTGGGATAGGGATAGGGTTGGTAAAGTTTAGCCGAAAAGGGTTGGGATAGGGATAGGGTTGGGTTACCCATCACTTATTCACTTTATTTGGCTTGAAGACCCGCGGGAAATGCGTTACTTCGTTGTTCCGCTATTCACGAATAATCCATTTTCAAATAGTAGAATTTTCGTGTGATTTGTAGTACCTCTATGCGCTTGTATTTTTTTGTATCCCATGCGAGAAGATTTATGATTTTTTTTGGTTCAGGCACTAAGAAATCTTCACCAATCTCACCACTGCCCCTGAAAAGCCGCGTTTGTGTTGAGATTAAAATTCCCCGCGTCATAGTAGAATTTACGCTGTGGGGACGGCCGCAGATATTCTGGACGTCATAACTAGAGCAGATAGTGGAAAATGAAAATATCCCTTTGCAGAATCCAAATAATTCAGTGTGTTCAATAAACTGTCACAAAAATAAGTTGGCTTTTCAGTTAAACTTTAAAAGCCACGGGGCCGGGTGAGGCTGAATATCGTCGGACGTTTGTCGAGGCTTCGGAGAAACTCAAAAGAGTTTTGAAGACGAATAAGTTACGAATGTTGGAATATTAGAATGTAAATAAACATTAAAGCGCGATTCTACCCCTGACAGGTTGCATATTGTGTTGCTCCAGGAAATAGAATGGCACAACAAAGATTTGTTTTAAATTCTGTCCCGGTACAGTACTTGCTTCAATGAGCAGACCACGAGTGGTAAAGGGAGCTTCATTGGCGTTTCACGATCCGGATTCTGTTAAATGCGTTTTGTCCGATAATCCAGATTATGAAAAATTATTTTCTCTCACAATCCGGATTCGGTCATGGAACATCGATTCTGGAGTCTTGCAGCGGAGTGAGATTTAGGATTCAAAGTAGTCGGATTGCGGTTTTATTATCTTAGATAGTCGAATTGCTGTTTCTTGATGAATCACTTAACTAGGATTGTCGCAAAAGAACGCCACATTTGACACAAATGACGCGGCAAATTCGAAACAGCGCCGTAGAGTCAAATGAGCTCGGCCGTGCTTTACGCGGACTACTATGTCATGCAGAGTTCCGAGCAACTACTATACCGGGGTATTTTTTTTTTATTTTTCTTCGATGTTATGTTTTCAAGATTCAGGTGAGTATAATTATATGCAATCTGCCACTACTATACCGGGGCATTTTTTTTAAGCTTATCTCGTTGTGTTGGAATATTTTCGAGATCCAGGTGAGGGTCATTATATGCAGCCTGCAACTACTATACCGGGCATTTTTTTTAAATCATCTTCGTTATGTTATAATATTTTTGAGATCCAGGCAGGTGAGTATAATTATATGCAACTTGGCAGGTGTAGATACGTACTTTATGTACTAACATCATGTACATGATGATGGTTACATTTATGAACGTCTCGTACGTCGTAAGACCTTAGACTTTAGTTCCTCCTGTGCCGCCAGTCTTCCCTCTTATGTGCTAGTTCCCAGAGTATTCCCACTGGGGTTGGACGATCGTACTGATGTGCTTCAAGTCCCTCTGGCGCGTGTGACAGTGTATTTTTTGGCCTTCCTCTTCTCCGGGTTTCCTCTGGTTGCCACTCCAGTACCGTTCTGGGGAGTCTATCTTCCACCATACGGATTACGTGCCCCCAGTAGCGGCACTTTCGTTGGTGTTTGACATCTGTTACCAGGGCCGGGCACGAGACAAAACCATAGAACGAACGGTCTGCAGAACGTCGTTGAATGCTTTGTGCACACAGAACGCGGATACGCATTCATTTAGGCGAATTCGGTGTCATCACCGTGCCATTTCAAATCCGATCGATCATTTGTTGCGCCGCGAAGAAGATTCGTGTTCTATGGGCACCAAGCTTAAGAGCACCTCTGCAGAGTCGCAGCCAAACGAAGGCAAAGAGGGGTTTCACGCTGTTCCCGTCAACGAGGGCGGGGAGTCGGAAGTTCCGTTAGCCCACGTCTTTTTCTGAACGGAAGCAGAAGGCGAAAAGGAGAATCATGTCGATCTTCTATACTTCCTTTACGGTCTGGAAACGGCGATAACAGATAATGTTCTTCCCCCTGTTACAGATCGCGTCCGTCCTGCTTACCACCGTGCTCTCGGGAAAGACTGTCAGCTCGTGTCCTGAACCATGAATAGGTCGGAATTCGAATACGAAAGCGATATTTTAATTTAAGTGATTACTGGGCTGGTTGGTCAGTAATGCGTAGCATGAAGAGGGCAGCCTTCACGCATGATCGATACAACTAGTAATCGCTCTAGTAGTCAACTGCAACCACAAAATGCATAAAAAAGACTGGACTTCCTTCCTTGGTTTGTAATAGTTGTTTTTTGCAGATACCCTGGTATCTGATACCACAGTAACTGGATGCACTCTGTCTTTTTAGCCGTTATCATAGTATCTGATACTACGGTTGCTTTGCAAAAACGACAACAAAGTTACCGAATTCGCACTTCCCCCTGAAAGAAATACTTACACCCGCTAACGTCACAAGTATCAAACCTTTTTCCGACCAATTTTACAAAAACCTAGGGACCTGTGTTGATGGCGAAGAAAGGGAGATCCTACTAAGGTGGGCCAGTAGTATCTGAATATCAGCTATAACCAAGGTAACTGGCCAGATACCGCCGTAAATGCAAAAACGCCTTTTCGCCGTGGTATCAGATACCATGGTATCTAAAACACAACTAATGATTTTTGTTTTCTTTCAGATTTACGTCAACCAGCTATCCTGCAAGAGTACATTTTCTCAGCGTTCATTTTGTACGGTGTTTCAATTGTTTAAGTAAATAGTTTAAATTTGGTAGTGGGCTAGTGTTTTTACGAGTTGAGATAAAGGGACCGGGTTTCCTCGGATCGATTCCGAAATCCAGCCTGTATAGTTCAGGCAGGAAATCCGGCGCCTGCGTCAAAACCATTATAGAGGCTCGATACTGTATAGCGTTTTCCAAATAGGTGTAATAAGCTGAATAGCGCTATCCTGTTCAAATAGAAACCCGAAAGGTTCTTATCAATGTAGCACTCGGTGTTGCCACGCTGATACAATTTCGTCGCAACAGAACAAAACGTGTTCTTTTGAAGAAAAGTTGTTTCTTCAGCTTCCAACAAAGTAGAACTTCAGTGCTTCCCGTGGCAACCCTGACGACGCTGCTCCTTTCCTCGGCCCGCTGGCGGAACCAACCAAGTCGTTTGATTGGCCCTGCATAAGCGAGAATAGAACGCGAGTCTATTCTCCTTATTACAGCGCGCTCCGAGTAAAAGAGAAATCTGCAATAAGCCTTATACGCCGTACTACACCTCATAACACCTATTTGGACAACGCATATATCCAAAACACGACAGTGAACCTAGGGAAGAACAAGAAACGTCGCCCGAGGATGACTCAAGTCCTATGCCAACAATCAATGGCGTTCGATGGGGACAACTGTGATGGCGCAACCTGTACCTCACCTATGCCCTGCTGGCACGTAAGGTCCGATCAGCGGCAACACTCTATGTGACTAAGACCAAAACACGCCAGTGAACCACGGGAAGAACAAGAGTCGTCGCCCGAGGATCACTCAAGTCATATGTCAACCAATCAACGGCGTTCGTTGGGGATACCTGTGTTGACGCTTCCGGCTCTTCGCTAGTCCCACGGCGATTCTTGACCGGCACAAAGAGTTAGACATCAATAGTATACCAAATCATCGGGGGATCTGACTGAGATGCACAAATTGTGTTATGGGCCTAGGACAACCTTCTGACTAGGAACTTGGTTGTGTTCAACCAAAATACGCAGCTAATCATCGTTTCAAAATTGTTCATTCAAGCTTTGACGAAGGTGTCGGTCATCGGACATTTGGGAACAGAGTGGCCGTCCCTACCCGACGATTTAGTCGGTGCGGAGGCGTTCAACAAATTCAGAAAAGCTGTAGATAAGCATTCATATGAAAGACAAGTTTTCGGTCTGACAGCTTTGACGTAGTTAGATTTTTGGCACCAAATTTGTCTCTAAATTGAAAAATAAAATATTACTTCTAAACTGTTATTTAGGGAAGAAGATATGGTCGGTGCGGAGACGATTAACAGATTCAGAAAAGCTGTAGATAGCATTCATCCGAAAGACAGGTTTTCGGTCTGACAGCTTTGACGTAGTCAGGGTTGTTTCTAAATTAAAATAAATTATAATTTTACATTGTTATTAAGAAGCGAAAGCCTTTTCTGCTGCATTAACATTTACTATTATTAACTTGTTTGCGTTTTTTGTGAAGGGAGGGAAAACTACCGAGGCTTCAACCTTAGGACCCGATGTTTCCCGGATTCGGCTGAACATCGCAATTTCCGGGCGTCATCGTAATTTTCATGCTTATCGACAAGCGTTTATCATTTCAGAGTCGCAAAACATAAAAAAATGGGTCAGATAATCGAAAGACACGTCTTCAGTCAAGTCCCCACTAGATTGCAGGATGAAAATCCGCCAGGGCGACAACCACTAGTGAGGAACTTAGCATTATTCTGTACCGAAGTATTTCTGGCCGAAATGGTTCGGCGCCACCGGATGCAGTTCTGATGTCAATATCTTCATCTGGAAAAGAAAACAGGCACATCAGAAACACGTAGGATTTGCTATAGGTCTCTGGATAAATTGCAAATAACGCATGGAATTTCTCTCCCAAAGCCTAAAAAACGCACAATTTCTGCTTTACTCACAAACAAACTATGGGTGCATGGTTAACAACTTGGTTAACACATGGTACAAATTATAATAGTATACAGGGCGTCACTAGCCTTCTACCTTCAAGGGGGGGGGGGGGGGGCAACTTGTGCCGACGGGACTTGAGAACGTACCGACAAAAAACCCCGTTGCCGCGAACACAAAATAGAACCGGTTTGAAACTAACTGTTATGCACCAGTTTAAATTATTCCTGTAATGCAAATTCGTTTGCAATTTATTTTACCGCTTCCTTTTGTGATCCCAAAGAAAGTAAGGAGAACGTATGAAATCACAAATCTGTCCGTCGAGAAAAGTAGCGGTCATGCAGAATAAAGTAGGCTAGGGGAAAATACCTAGTAGGCCTACAAGGGGCTAGTAGGGCACTTGAGCCAGAGGCTGCAAGTGCCATACAAAGGAAGCTCCCTTTCAGAGCGTGTTTCATCCTTCTAACAATAAAAAAATTCGTTCCGACCTCGTGTAAAGTTACTACGCCGACCGTTCCAACTTTCTCGAAATAGTAACTATTTGCTTAGCACGCTCGGGCGCGTAGGCTCTCTGTAACATGATTGGTGCGATGAGCCCGCGACCCGATATTTTGCAGAAAATAGGAAAATTCGTTCCGGTCTTGAAGCCAGGATAAGCGACGTTTAAAAATGGAGTTCAGGGATGATTAAAACAAATTTCTGAGAGCAAAAGATTTTACTGCTTACCAATGGAAAATGGTCGACAACGGCTGTGGCAGCTTGGGGCGTGCAGAACAGATTGACTAGAATGATATTCTCCTCCGGAACTTGATGATCCTTCAGTACTTTGACAGATCTGATGACAGTGTTTCCAGTGCTCATAATAGGATACATCAGCAGCACCTAGAAGGTAACACATCATAATGTCGCCCGTTACAAGATCGAGAGCGCGAAGTTGGCTAGTGTTTTGGCGAGTAGTTTTTGGGATCCCAAAGTGTGAGTGGCGGGATACCTATGACTTTGTAAAGTTGTCCGTCTGTCTGTAGAACGATAACTCTCAAAGGGATTGAGATAGTTTTTTCAAACTCAGTACGAGCATCCACTGGGTCAAAGTACAGGTCAAGTTCGTAGATGGGCCCCATAGCAGTAGCTTCAAATTAAGGGACGAAAAAAATAGTTTAAAAAAGCCAATGAGATAGTCGCTTTAGAGGTAAAAAGACATGCTGAATCCATGTCTGAAACAAATTTTCTCACCGAACAACTAGTTCGTCCAAAATCTGGCCGAAACGGAAAATTTGACAAAAGAAAGTTTTATCTGAACTTTATTAGAGCTTCGATATAGGGGCAAAGAGACATTTTAAGTGCATTTCTGAAACTTGTTTTCTCGCTGGACAACTGGTTCGTCCGGAATCTCGTCAAAACCGGAAAGTTGGTACGCAACACAATTGTCCAGCGTAAACGGGCATTCTGAATCTATATCTTGAACTTTTTTTCTCCCTGAGCATGTGGTTCGCCCGGAATCCGGCCCAAACCGGAAATTTGGTAAAAGTAAAAGTTAATTCTTAAGTCGATTAGAGGTTCTCATCAGCGTCAAGAACACACGGCGAATCCATTTCTGAAGTTTATGTTATTGCTATTAGAGATATATATAGGGGTAAACATAAATGCTGGATGCATACCCGATTTTTGTAAAAAACACTTATCGAAAAACACCTGCTTACGGGGCCTGGCGAAGACCGGAAATCTGCAGACCCGATTGTCTGGATCAAGAGGTCCAATAAATGTTCCATTTTTGTGATCCCACATAAACCTTTGGTTTTGTTCCTGTCCTTACTAGCACAGACGCTGGTCACTTCTAGAGGGATGTTTGTAAAGGAACGATTGTGATACCAATAACTGGTTGCTACTGATGACATAACTTCCGCGGCAGAAGCACTGTCATGAGTATCCGAAATTAGCTTACCATAAAAATGGCCGTCTTTTTTTCAAGTATTTTTTCCTACTCTTTAACATATTTCTGAACTAACTTTAAAACTGTGCAAACTGTGCAACTTTAAGACTGTGCAACAAGAGCAATTACAAGGACAGGTTTAAAGGTTCAAAGTTTATTAATCACTAGAGTAATACACGAAAAATGCAACATTAACTGAATAACATTATCTTTGCGAAATTATTTCGGGGCCTGAATAGGAGTGTAACTAGTCTGAACGGTTCAAACCCTTATTTAAAGAACAGCTGAAGACCTAACTGGAATTCTGTGATAGAGAATTATACTTCAAGCAAAGAACAAATTAAGCATGTGTTAGTTCCGTTAGAAGTCTCGGCTGGTCGATTACCCATCTTCTGTGGTATGCAGGTAATATGCATTGTTGAAATAGGTGTTATAAGGTATTACGGCGTATGAGGTTTATTACAGATTCAAGTAATAATCCAATTTGACGCCCTATGTATTGTAAAAAGCTACTAGCACTGATCCTCGGAATAACAATAAGCAGTCGTAACAGAAAAAAACGGGTTCTTTTGAAGAAAAGTTGTTTCTTCAGCTTCCAACAAAGTAGAACTTTAGTGCTTTCCCGTGGCAACCGTGACGGCGCTGCTCCTTTCCTCGGCCCGCTGGCGGAACCAACCAAGCGACCTGATTGGCCCTGCACAAGCGAGAATAGAACGCGAGTCTATTCTCCTTATTCACCTTATTACATGTGTGCTCCGAGGAAAAGAAGAATCTGTAATAAACCTTATACGCCGTAATACACCTTTTAACACCTATTTGAACAATGCATCATAAATGAATCTGAACCTGAGAAAAAAAAGACATACCGTTTTTTTTTCATACCCTTATCGCATTGGCAAATATTGAAGGAATTTCAAAACTGGATGATTAACATGTTTGCACATACTTAGTCAGATAAGATAGCTGGGATCCGACGATCTTGACATTTTCAATTTTCCTGCAACGTAAACGTTTGAGCTGAGGAATTACGATAAGAATTAAGCTTAGTTCCGACGGAAAGGAATTTGCGTCCTCTTCACAAGGGACTATCCCGCCCATTTGACTGGAATAGCGGGGTGAAGCAAGGAAGCGCGCTCTCTCCAAGATTATTCTGCATTTTTATAAATGATATGAAGGAGTTTTTCGAAAAGCGTTGGGCACCAACGTTGCGACTCGGAAACTTAGTTATATCACTACTGCTTTTCGCTGACGACGCAGCATTAGTAGCAAAGTCACCACAAGAGCTTCAAATCCTGTTGGATATCCGATCGAATACCTGGAGAAAAAGAAGCTAAAGCTAAATGTTAAGAAAACTGTAATTGTGATATTCGGTAAGAAAGTAAGAAATGAGAAAGAACCGCCAAAATTTTATTATAGGCAAGTGTCTACAAAGCCTAGCTTTAAATATCTGGGGATAATTTTTTCAGAAGTAGGAGGATGGAAATACCATGTAAAAGAGATGGCGAATAGGGGAAGAGGAGCTTTGGGGATCTGAAACTGCCCCCCAACTAGAGTCAATACAGCTTCAGTATTTCCAAGAGACTTATTGGGTTACACCAGACGACCCACAGCCAGGCAGTAAAAGGGGACCGGGAACTTTTCTCCCTAAGGAAACATAGATTAACCCAAATAATAAGGTTCTGGGCAAAAGTTATATCTTTACCAGAAAACAGACTGCTTAAGCAAACTTACCTGGAAGCACTATCGACGAAAAAGCGAAATTCATGGCCGCTCCTAGTTAAAAAACTTAAAAAGATAATGCAGGTCTTTCGTACATATGGAATGAAGGAAGAGGGCCGGAAGGAGACCCGACGAGCTTCATACGTGAATTCACAAGCGTGTTAGAAGAACAAGAGGTTCAGGCTTGGTACGAACGGAGAGAAAATTCAAATACATTAAAGTATTACAAAGAAGTTAAGCAGATTTTCGGAATGGAGTTTTACTCCAAGCTATGCCTACCGGCGGAGAGCCTGCGCCTGTGGTTTCAGCTACGAGCGAACTGCCTGCCAGTACGTGGTCGGAGTAATTGGGATAAAAAGATCCCAAATAGTAAGAGACAATGCCCCCCTGTGCTTTAATACAGAGGAAGAGAGCAATTTTCTGGTTGAATGCGAGCAACTCTCAGACCCCAGGAGACACTTTCTTAATGGGTATACTATCAAGTTCCCCGATGTTCTTGAAACAAAAAATAAAGCTAAGATACTTAAAATATGCCAATTCTTAAAGAGTGTTTTAGTTAAATAAAGATAAGTATTGAGTGATGTAAAGTGTATTGTAACCATCATGTATTTTGTACGGACAATTGGCTATTAAATATATTCATATTCATATAACGTGTTACGCCGGACCGAAAATTTGCCTCGCTCAGCTTCCTGACCGGACCTGAACAGATTCCCTCTGCCTGTTGTTTACTACCCGCCCCGTGGAGCCTTTCGAAAAGATCTAGTCCAGTACCTTCAGAAATATACTCCCTCAGCCTCGATAACAATTAGTGGTGACTTCAACGACATAGACCATAATTGGCTAACAAATACTCTCTCATTGACCCAAGTCGTGAAAATTCCAACGAGAGAAAATCGCACGCTGGATATAATTCTCACGAACTGTGAAGAATTTTACCGGCATCCCTTCAGTGTTCCAGCTACAGGCTTTAGTGACCATCTGTCGATAATATGGGAACCGAATGGTTTCAAGCCGCAACGCGAGAAGAGAGAAATTTCCTACAGGCCTTATAGTGATGATAAAGTAAAATAATATAGAGCACGTCTGCAGTCTCTGAATTGGTTTGATATGCTAAAGCTAGAAAGTGGCGAGTTAATGGTCGAGAAATTTTGTACTGAGCTTTATGATATGTATTTAGAGATTTTCCCTGAAAAGTGTGTCAAGTTAAAGCCAAATTGCAAGCCTTGGATGACCAATGAAATTCGAAGCCTAATTGACGAACGCAACTCCTTATTTAGATCTGGGCTAGCCGAGGAAGCCAAGAAATTACGAAATGTCATTGTGCGCAAAGTCCGAAATGCTCGTCGCGAGTACGGTTCAAAAAGTTTTGTCCATCTCCTCAAAAGTGATCCGAAAAAATTTCATTCCGCTGTCCAAAGGATTATGGGTAAATCTAAGCAATCAAACATGATTAGTGACGAAAACGGCGAACCAATTGCAGCTAGTGTAATTAATCAATATGTTACGGATATCTGTCGGATGCACCCTCCACTTAGTGCTCTTCCCGAAAACGTATTTCAAATTTGTGGGATGATTTCAGGGTGTTCTATTACCATGTTTTGTTTTTTGTAATAATAGAGTACATTAAAATCAGTTTGTTTGTTTATGGGAAATTTAAATATAATTTTTGATTTAGTGTAAAGTTTTAAAGTTGGGAGGTTGGTGTGTTTGTGTTTTATTGTAAAAGAATTCGAGTCTTGTTTTTGTTTTTGATGTAGTTGTTTTTGCCACCACAGTAGACGTGCCCTATGGCGGAAGGGCACCTCTCGGCGTGGGTTGTGCTCTTATGTTTTGTTTTCTGTTCGGTTTTTGTATGTTTGACTGGTTTTCATGTTACAATAATCATTTTGATGCTTTTCATCGATTTAGTTTTTTAAGTTATGAATAGAATATTAAAGCTAATAAAATTTAATGTAAAAATGGAAAGAGTAAGTGCCACACTTGTGTCACTGAGTGGAGGAGGAGGGAAAAAAAACGAAAAAAAAAAAAAAAACGCAAATGTAGGGGACATACCTGTCATTCAAGTCCAGGCTGTTCTGGAAAAGTTACAGCGACTCGACACGTCTAAAGCGAATACCCAAATGAAATACCTATTAAGTTGATTGTTGAATGTTGTGATCTTTTAAGCCTTCCTTTAACCGCAATTTTTAACCAATGTTTTACAGAAGGTATCTTTCCAATTTTTTTAAAAAGAGCGTACATTACGCCGATTCCTAAAAGTAAATCTCCTAGCCAAGCTACTGACCTCCGCCCGATTTCAAAAAGATCTGCGTTTTTTAAAGTGTTCGAAGGTTTTATTTTTGAGTACATGTATGATGAAATTCGAGATAAGATTGATCCCCGTCAATTTGGTTTTAGACTCGGGTGTAGTACAGCGCATTATTTAGTTCAAATGTTAGATGATGTTTTAAGCCACCTCGAAACGGGACATGCGTTTGTAGACGCTCTTTTCGCTGACATTGTAAAGGCATTTGACAGTTTATACCATCAGGTGGCTATTCATGAGGCTGGTGATATGGGGGCTAATAATCTGTCTTACGTATGGTAGCTAGTTTTTATCTGATAGAGAACAGTGTGTGCAGCTACCAAACGGTGATGTTTCCAAATTCTTGAACATATACTGTGGATCGCCACAGGGGACTAAGCTAGGACCATTGTCTTTTTTGATTGTTTTTAATCGCATTTTAACTTCACTTCGTGACCGTTTTAAATTTGCTGACGACCTATCTGTGCTTTCACTGAGAAACCTTTCAAATCATTCTGATCATACAACCACACTCAGTGATATTTATGAAAATCTCCAGCCCGAACTAAGCCGAGTAAAATTAACGGTAAGCAGCGTGAAGAGTGTTGTTATGAGATTTTCATTCCTCAAGAAAGATGTTTCGGTTATTGAAGATGTTGGTTTGAGTACACAAAACTGTGTTAAATTATTTGGTGTGTTTATCCAGAGTGACCTCAAATGGAATATTCACATTGACGCTCTTGTTAGAAATGGGTCGCATCTACTGAAATCTTTCTCGGTCCTGAGGAGATTTAAGATTCCCGTGAAACAATTAGTCCTAATTTATTGCTGCTATGTCAGACCTTGTCTTGAATATTGCTGCCAGGTATGGCATCCCGGTTTGACTAAGGAGCAATCCAGTAGACTGGAGCTAATCCAGAAAAGAGCAATCAGGATTATCCTGGGCCCAGTGTACGTTAGTTATGAAGAGAGCCTTTCAAGTCTCGGTCTCCCTTCCCTTGCGGAACGTAGGCACCATTTAACAATAAGTTTTGGCCACAAAAATCTAAATTCTGAACTTCACAGATCAATGTTGCCTGAGTATGTTGAACAAAATAAATACAGGCCCGACACGCGTACTCAAACCCACTCAAACAAAGCTAAATTAACAAATTATCCAGCGGATGCAACTGAGAGATATGTTAACTCGTTTGTGCCGTACTTTGTTCGTTCGTTTAATAGTTCTTAGTCGTGTTTATCTGGTATTATTTGTCATCTGTCATTGGCCATTTTAAATCCCGTTGAAAGTGCTATGTTGACTTACCTTTGCTAGCTATCTTTGCTATTTTGGTGAATAAACGATATATATATCGCCGTATATATGGCCGTCAGAGCAGAAAAAGTTATAATCGTAAAACTGACTCCATCGAAATTTTATTCTTTTGTGATCCCAAAACGTAAGTGACTGGATACCTATGACTTCGTAAAGTTGTCCGCCCGTCCGTCTGTCTGTTACCACGATAAATCTCGAAGGGATTGAGATATTTTGTTCAAACTTAGTGTGAGGATCCTTCGGGTGAAAGTAAAGGTCAAGTTCATAGCGGGGGAGGGGTTTCAATTAAGGGGCACATTTTTTAAAAGCTAATGAAATAGTATATTAAGGGGTAAGAGACATGCTAAATCCGAATATGAAAATTATTTTCTCGCCGGACAAGTAGTTCACCCTGAATCCGGCAAAAAACGGAAAATTTGTGATACACAAACCATACGCAAGGGTGCTTTGTTGATGGAAGATCGTTCGTTAGTGGATTTTTCTTGTCAGTTTGTTAAGTCTTCATTCTTATTTTCTTCTTCTTCTTTTTCTTTTTTTGATTTCTTTGGTTTGTTTCCCTTAAGACTATATGAATAAAGAATAAGCCCCGCCCATTGCCAGGCCTTATGTTAGGCCTTATGGTGGGGCCACAAAGAATTAATGGTGTTTTTATTTTTTATGAATAAACTAAACTGAAACTGAAAAGTGAAAGTTTAATCTGAAATTGATTAGAGATTCGATTTAGGGTTACGGAGACATGCTGAATCAGAATATGAACATCTTTCTATTGCCGGACAACTAGTTTTCCCGGAATCCGGCTAATAGCGGAAAGTTTGTTAAAAGTAAAAGTTCTCTTTGAGTATGATTAGATGTTCGATATACGGGCAAGAATCCGGCTGAAACCGGAACATTTGCTACAAGTAAAGTTTTATCTGAAGTTGATTAGAGGTTCAATGTAGGGGTAAGGAGAGATACTGAATTCGTTTTTGAGCTTTAGTTTTTTACCAGACAAAGAGCTCGCCCGGAATCCGGCCAAAACTTGAAACTTGGCAGAAGTATAAGGAAGGAAGTTTTGATCAATTTCGTCAAAGTAGATATGACGTAGGCTACAGAGGTTAACACAGGGGTTGTCTATTATATCCGTACTTCAGTTTTGGTACACAAATTCTTATCTAAGAATTAAATGCTCTGGTTCACCCCCTACTGTTTGAGTACGTCGGGGCGTCCCGCAGGGGGCGTACTCTCTCCGAGTATTTTCAAAATTTGCATTTCCCATATCCTGTCGAATATAACTTCAACATGTTTCATTTTTTTATTTTTATTTCTTACGTTGCATATTATGCTGACCATTTGTTGCTTATTTCAAGATCTAACTCACTCTTTCTCGTAGGCTATGGTTTCAAAAGTTTCATTTTCTTTAAATACTCTTTGAGCCCAAGCTGACTTTGAAACATTTATTCAAACAATGTTTACAACCGATACGTCAGCTATGATTCTTCATCAGCGATATTCCGGCCCTTCTTAGCAAGGGTCCTCGTCAGGCTGTCAATCGTCTAGGTCAACGTCGGGGAAGGAAACAGGTTCTTGCAGGTTTGTTTCCTTCCCCGACGTTGACCTAGAGGATCGACAGCCTGACGAGGACCCTTGCCAAGAAGGGCCAAAATATGGCTGATGAAGAATCGTAGCTGACGTATCCGTTAGTAGATTATAGGCGTATGGTAGAAAACGGATTTCCTATCCCTGATCGCCAGCCTGCTACCAAGCCAGGGCGCTTCCCTATCCGTGTACCACGCAAGCCCCAGTCGCGGACCTGGAATCCGGGAGCCTCCATCCGAGCGCGCGGGGGTCCGGCTTTCGGGCGGAGGGCGGGCGAGAATGCCGCGCGCGGATACCCGGCAGCTTCCGTCCGAGCGCGCGGTAGTCCGGAATCCGCCGGGTTAACCGCATATGATGAGTGCTTTAAGGAACTCCCTGTGATGAGTGCTTTAAGGGTTTTTTTTTTCGTGATAAAAGGATGTTTTCTGTATTATGTCACTTTAGTGAGTGTTCAAGAATGAATCAAGAAAGTTATACCTGTCGTTTTTGTGAGGTTATAGTCTCTCAAAATTAATGCAATGTATGTTCAGTCAAACCAGATCTTGGAGATTGTGTCCCTTGTTTACATGCCTTTTGTTGTAATCACAATAACATCCAGCCGACCTGTATTGACTGTCTAGCCGTGAAATGTAAACACCATCAGATGAATCATCTGGCCGTGTGTTATTTTTGCCACAGTTACGCTTTTTGTTCGGAAGACCGGCAGCAAGATATAGAGTACATGATGAAAAAACTTTATTTTTATTTTAACACTAAAGAAAGCTCACTAATCTAAGCATTCAAAAATCCACCATATTTCATTGGAAAGGGAGACAATTTCGTATGGTCCCTCCTTAATTTAAGTCGGCGACCGGATTCACGACGAACTAACCGTCGAAACACGAATTTTCCCCGTCTCCCGTATTCGCGACGAGCTAAATTTACGATCAATGGCTGGCTTGACATAGCTAATTTAGTACCTATTAAAACAGTGATCATAGATTTCTCTATTGTAAAATATACATGTTGAAATGAATGCAAACTGAAACATGACAAAAGGTCAGTATACTCATCGTCCTTAGATGGTAGATCAAAAATAAAACCAGAATTTTTCAAACACAAATTAACATCACTCATAAATTTCTTGCATTTTGTACACAATTCACTAAACCAACATGGATTCCTACATTGCCCCTTCATATCTAAACACTCAACATTCAACAGAGCTCTAATTTTTTGCCATTTCGTAAACAGCAAAAGCTCCAACAAAGTGTCTTTGATATTAAGCTGATCTACTATCAGTTCATAAAAACAATAGCTTTTTACACTATTTACATGATATTCGCCACGACTGAAAAGAACGGAGCTGTACAGTTCAGATTGTGATCCAGCTGAGACCTCGTGCTTGAATCTATGGATTTCATCTGTTTTCCAGTACAACCGTCTGGTACACGGATGCAGCCGAATACCCGAGGTTGTCGTATCGGAAAACTGTGTGAAGTTGAAGTCTTCGAAAACATCCTTGAACATATCCATGGTAGGTCGAACGAGTGATAGATCGGTACATTGTATACGGACACCTCGTGAATGTGGGTCCGTTCTAAATCCTAAGGATATCGGCAGCTCAGTTACTTCACCATGGTTGAAAATGTTCCGAGGTCGGAAGTAACGAATTTCTCTTGTCACGTCACACAATCTTGGTTCTTCTGGAACAGGTCTATAATACTCGATCATACACTTTGATCTCCCCATAAAGTCTGTTGGTAAGTGTATGAGGATGAACCGACCCGAACTAAGCTCGTATCCTGTCGGTTCATCGTAACTCTCCCACATAGAATCGGGGTCACACCGTACCTTCATTATGCACTAATTATCGAACAGACTGATGATTTATTGAGCTTAGGACCTGGATTTATATACAGGTAGAATGTTTATCTCTACCCATCAGTTACTCAAATGTCTATAAATAGAGAGTTAAAATTAGTTTCTTTGGGTTTTCCCCAAACAAATCCGAAAACAGAAAGTTATAAATAGATTATTTGACTTTCCCCATGAGAGTCCGTAAATAGAAATCTATAAATAGAACATTCGGGATTCCCCAAACATGTCCGAAATAAACAGGCGTAAACAAGTTCAATGAGATGACGCAATGAAGGGTGAGCAGGAACAAGTATAACCTCTAGCATGTCATTAGACGACAGCAGAGCTAGTCTACCAAATACACTTAAGACTTGACTAGTAAAATACCTCCTTGTTGTAAGTCCCTCAACTATACCACCCCACAGTTCGAATCCTATCCAGAGATGTTTTTCCCGTTCTACGACAGCCCTAGACTAGAACACTCTCGGTCTCCATGTAAATCTCTATGTTTTATTAATGAGTCTCATTCGAACCGACGAGGGAGCGCAGACTTTAAATACAAAAGGTATACCCTTTTGGATGTCGTTAGACGGAAACAGATCTAGTATACCTAGCACACATATACCTGCCTAACATGACTACTACTTACCGATCGATCCTATCCCCCCTTCATTTCCAGTGATCAGATACTCCTAGACCTGTCTACGAGCTCAGATAATATTCCAACAGATCTATGAAAATATGCAGAGGCAGATTTCCTATCTCCTGACGAACCTAAACACATCCATTCTTTCTCACAAAGAGAAGGGTGACACACTCTCATTCCCAGTTGACAATAATTATGACTTAGAAATATCAAGGAAAGTATGCAATCGGGAGATAGGGAAACGAATTCCTTTTTTCCATGTTGGATTTCCCTTCGATGGACAAGCCTAAACAAGTTGAAAGACGAATGTTCTATCCCTTTGAACAGCCTAGTCCTGTCCCCAGATATAGTTACAATAAATCTGTCCCATCCCTTTAGCTTAGTGACTCGTGATCGTTGACAAAAAAGCTGGTCAATCTTATTGTTGCATACCATGAACTCACCTAACACTACATGTTTATTTTTCAGTCTGACCGATCCGTTAACTTTTTATGACACTTGCAATCCTCGGGACAACGAATCCTTCTTTTCGAGGATCTGTGATTGTAGTGCGGTTGGCAGGCTGGATGGGTCGAAGTAGGTTACGAACGGCTGATTTCGATGTGAGTACGAGTTAACTGTTGATAATTACTATATGTCTGAGGCGAACATTTAAAGGTGCCAACAAAAAATGCATCCTCCTTGAGGGTAGTACCCGCATTTCTTCGGAAATATTGGAACATGCATAGCCATGTTTCGAGGGTCACGGTGCCCACACTCCATAGTTCTCATGTTTAACCTGATGAGTTTCACATTCCCAAGGTTCGAAAAAGATTTCCATCCCTCGATGATGAGTTTCTACAACAAATTTGCTAATGTTTTGTCACATGGATCAATGGAATGCTGTGTTTTGATCGCTGACTACGAACGTTGAATCATCTTGAGACGCCATTTTCATGGTTCAGTCGGCCTTTCAGCTTATTTTGTTCTGTGCTGTCCAATTTGTGGCATAAAGTACACACTCATGTACAATTGCCACGTTCTTCTTGGGACGTACCCGGATTTAACAGTTTCCGACAAGCTCATTGGCCGAAAATACGCGATATCTTTAATTTATCCTGTGGATGACAGGGAATTGAGCACACAATTTTGTACATTTGCTACACTCTTCTTGAGATGTACGTGGATTTCAGTGTTGCTGGCGGTCAGGGATAGGAAACACGCTAATGGTTAATTTTTCATGTGGGTGACCCACTCAGTAAATCCATGGTCTCGTGTTTGATGGAGTTTTGATTGTCTAGAGTCCTTAATATTTATAATCAACCTGACTAAGTTTCAAGCTTTGGGAACCGAATTCATACAACAACCGAGGGTGGGTTCATATACGGTGCATACTGTCTAAACTTTTACTTTTGTCATAGTCTTCTGGAGACGTGGTACAGTCCCACTCGCTATTCCCATAGTCGAAAATATCGATATGTTTATTTTATACAGTGAGGGATAGAGAATTGAACCGATAGTCTGTACAATTGCCACGTTTTTTTCTTGAGACGCACCTTGATTTCAGTGTTTCCGACAAGCTCAAAAATACCGCCATGATTTTGTGCATACTGTGGATTACAAAAAGGGACGTTGGATTTAGAGGACTGAATGTCTATACTCCTTAATGTATCAAATTACCTGACTAGTTTCACTTTTCAAACTTAGGAACAGATTTCATTAAACCGAGGGTGTGTTTCTACGTTTCCTTTTGCTAATGATCTATCAAAATGTTCAGTAAAATGCTCTGAACGTTGAGTCATTGTGAAATTCATTTTTAACGATTCAGTTGTCCTTTCGTCTATTTTGTTCTGTAATGTCCAGTTTGCAGCGCAAAACCCACAATTTTGTACACTTGCAACGGTCTTCTTGGGACATACCTGGATTTTAATGTTTCCGACAAGCTCATTGGTCGAAAACACTCTTATGATTTTTTGTATACTGCGGATTTCAAACAAGAGACCATGGATATGTTTATCAATTTAACCTGACTAGTTTCAAGCTTCGGAATCTAATTCATTCAACCGAGGGTGGGTTTTTACGGTCTTACTTCTAAACTTTTAGTATTGTCATAGTCTTCTAGAGACCTAGCACAGTCCCGCTCACTATTTCCAGCGATCTTATTGGTCAACATGTTTATTTTGTCCACTGTGACGGGGAACTATGTACAATTGTCACCTTTTTCTTGAGACCTACCTTGATTTATGTGTTTCCGAGAAGCTCATTGGTCGGAAACACCGCTACAATTATTTGTGATATTGTGGATTACAAACAAGAGACCATGGATTTAGAGGGCCGAATGTCTATACTCCCTAATTTACCAAATTAACCTGACTATTTTCGAGCTTCGGAACAGATTTGATTCAACAGAGGTGAGTTTCTACGGTACACTTGCAGAAGGTTTGACACATGAATCAGTGGGAATGCTGTGTATTGATCGCTGATTTGAACGTGGAACAATATTGAGAGTATTGAGACACCGTTTTCAAGGACCATCTGACCTTTCCTTGTCTTGTTATTCTGGACAATTCGAATTTGTAGCTTTAAGCCGACACTAGTGAACACTTGGCGTGTTCGTCGGAAACACCGCTACAATTATTTGTGATATTGTGGATTACAAACAAGAGACCATGGATTTAGAGGGCTGAATGTCTATACTCCCTAATTTACCAAATTAACCTGACTATTTTCGAGCTTCGGAACAGATTTGATTCAACCGAGGTGAGTTTCTACGGTACACTTGCAGAAGGTTTGACACATGAATCAGTGGGAATGCTGTGTATTGATCGCTGATTTGAACGTGGAACAATATTGAGAGTATTGAGACACCGTTTTCAAGGATCATCTGACCTTTCCTTGTCTTGTTATTCTGGACAATTCGAATTTGTAGCTTTAAGCCGACACTAGTGAACACTTGGCGTGTTCGTCGGAAACACCGCTACAGTTATTTGTGATATTGTGGATTACAAACAAGAGACCATGGGTTTAGAGGGCTGAATGTCTATACTCCCTAATTTACCAAATTAACCTGACTATTTTCGAGCTTCGGAACAGATTTGATTCAACCGAGGTAGGTTTCTACGGTACACTTGCAGAAGGTTTGACACATGAATCAGTGGGATGCTGTGTATTGATCGCTGATTTGAACGTGGAACAATATTGAGAGTATTGAAACACCGTTTTCAAGGATCATCTGACCTTTCCTTGTCTTGTTATTCTGGGCAATTCGAATTTGTAGCTTTAAGCCGACACTAGTGAACACTTGGCGTGTTCTTGTTAAGGCGCAATAGGATTCCAGTCACTATATCCGATGAGTTCACTGGTTGAAAACAGCCTACGGTTAATTTGTCCTGTGGGGATACAGCCCTTGATTCACTGGTCTCTTGTTTTATAGCCGTGTTGACCGTCTACATTCCATATATCTTGTTGGTAAATTTCATTTGCGAGCTTTGAAAACTGTTTCTATTACTCGATGATGGGCTTCTACGGTAAATTTGCAAAGAAATTGATGGTTGGATCCCTGGAATGTTGTGTTTTGATCGCTTACTCTGTACGCGAACCCGTCATTTCTTCTATTTCAGTCATTCGTCCAACTTTTTTTTTTGTCTTTTTATCCTAAAAACGTCAAATTTTGTAGCGTGAAGTCCACAATTAACTAGTTTAAACTTTTCAAGCGCTTGAAAAGTTTAAACTAGTTAATTGTGGACTTCACGCTACAAAATTTGACGTTTTTACGATAAAAAGACAAAAAAAAAAAGTTGGACGAATGACTGAAATAGAAGAAATGACGGGTTCGCGTACAGAGTAAGCGATACAAAAACGACAGGTATAACTTTCTTGATTCATTCTTGAACACTCACTAAAGTGACACAATACAGAAAACATCCTTTTATCACGAAAAAAAACCCCTTAAAGCACTCATCACAGGGAGTTCCTTAAAGCACTCATCATATGCGGTTATCCCGGCGGATTCAGGACTACCGCGCGCTCGGACGGAAGCTGCCGGGTATCCGCGCGCGGCATTCTCGCCCGCCCTCCGCCCGAAAGCCGGACCCCCGCGCGCTCGGGTGGAGGCTCCCGGATTCCAGGTCCGCGACTGGGGCTTGCGTGGTACACGGATAGGGAAGCGCCCTGGCTTGGTAGCAGGCTGGCGATCAGGGATAGGAAATCCGTTTTCTACCATACGCCTATAATCTACTTCCGTTGTAAACTTTCTTTCTCTCAAATCGGTATGTCTCTAAATGTTGATAAATGTGAATTTCTCCCTTTCAATTCGTCTTCTTCTAACAATAAACTTCTAAATTGTTTTAATTTTTCAATCCCTTGTGTGTCAGAAATCTGTAGGCTCGGTATTTCTATTACAGAAAAAATGTCAAATTTTCGACAGCAAGCAGTTCTTGATATTAAAAACAAAATTCAGTCTGGATATGCTAAAATCGTTGACAACCACGGAAAATATAACCGCAGAGCTCTTGTCAAGCTCTACGCCATTTATTGCGACCACTTGGTCCTTTACCTTTCTTGACTTTACCCCCTGTTGAAGAAAAAGAATGTCGCTGCTACTGAAATCGCATACTTCCGCTACTGTAAATTCCTGCTCTACTTGCCAATTTGGTATAAAAACCGAAAAATGATGAATCAATTTTCAGTAACAAATATAACTGTTAAACTTGACGAGCTGCATAGGAATCCGTCGGCCGCGGCCTTTTCTCCGCATCACGGTCTTGCCCGTCTGTTCGAAGTGTAAACTTTTATTCTAATTTAAGATGTATTCTTTTTCTCTATGTAGGCCTACTCCACTATCTCTATTTTATAGAAGAGGGTAAAAAAAAATTCGTTCATTCACACATGCTGAATCTATATCTGAACTTGGTCTTCTCAGATGACTACCATTAGCCTTAATCTGTTTCTAAATTTTAGTAGTAAAATGTTTAAAGAGTCTGGCGAAGACCGTATATGTATAAGACCCAATTGTCTGGATCAAATATTAAATTTGTGGTATCCCACATCCAAACCTTTTGGTCTTGATGTTCTTGTAATCTTGAACCTGACTGCATCCCAATTTTGTTCTTTCTAGGTCTACTTTGTAATTTTATTTACAATGTGACATACAGAAAGCGTTCGCTGGCGATTAGAACACGTTTTGGCTGACCAAACATTCGCCTCGCTCAGCTTCCAGTCCGCCCAGAAAAAATTCCCTCTGCCGGATGGTAGCTACACAAGAAAAAAAACACCTTATCATCTTAAAACTGACTTGATCCAAATTTTGTTCTTTCTGTGTCGGTTTTGTCGTTTTATTGGCAATGTGATACAAAGAAAGTGCAATATCGCTCCATTGTTTGTAACTTAATTTGTATCGCCGCGAAAATAGAATCTCTTTTTTAATTTTCGAACTGCAGCGTGACGTCACTTGCTATGATTGCACCGACCAGTCGGCGAATTCTCGCACTAAAGGAAATAAAAGAAAACAGAAAAAGCGTGTTCCACCCTTCTAACAATAATAAAAATAAGAAAATTCAGCCTGCTAGAACCCAACGAAGCTGTAGATGAGTTAGTTCCGAAACTTCTTGGAACCGCCGCACACCCGTGGTTACAAGTACTTTGTGCCCAATGGATGACCACTGATTAACTCGTCCTTTGTGTTTTACTTCATCTGTAGTGATGTATACATTTTGTCATTGATCGCTAAGTGTCTTTTCTCTCTTGTGTTCTTTGTTTCTTTTTCTTCCTTTTACTCCGTTCTTTTTCAGTTTGAATGTAACGGGTATAAAGAATATACATACATACATACTTACAATAATGATAATAATAACAGATGTATTGACCATATATGCACAAACGTACAAAAAAACGGAGTAATTTAATGAAGAAGAAGAAAAAGAACAAGAAAGAAATGAAGAAAAGAACATTACTGTCAACAGAAATAATGGAAAGAACACAAGAAACTTAAAGTCTTTGATTCATGTGGGCCGAGAAGGTGGGAGACACCATCATTGTTCGATGGGTCGGATTTTTACGAACACAGTGTGACCTTTGTTTCCCCAAAATCCTCACAGTAGCCAAGGTTATCCACAAATTACTTGAACACAATTCACTCCTGAACGCCAATCCGCCATTGCTAATTAACTATTCAATTATCTCCTGACGCTGGTTATAAGATTACTAGAACTTTTGAGAGGATCGAGTGGCGTGTAAGAGGATTAAAACAACTAAGTATGTAGATATGTCGGAAGAAGAAATCATCGGCTAGTTTGACATTTTTTGGTATAGGAAGCTGAATTTTATTTAGCTCAGTTGCAGAATCTTCAAGAAATCACTATATCGAATTTAGTATAATTTACGGCGTTTGTTTATTGTCTACATCCTTAATTCTTTGGACACGGGAATTAACAAGAAAAAACAGAAAACAAAATACTTAAAGAAATCGATAATTCAAATCAGAGATGTAGTCTTGAATCTTGGTCTTGGTCTTAAGACCAGTCTCAAGACCGATGCCGACAATCTTGGTCTTGGTCTTAAGACCAGTGGCAAATTCTTGGTATTGGTGTTGTTCTTGCGCCTCCGGTCGCCAAGACCTATCCTGGTCTTCAAGACCCTAATTTCAGTCGGATTAATTTCGGAACTTTTCAAAACGTCGCAAAAGTAGGAAAAGGTTAATAACGGATTGCATCATCAGGACCGGTTTCGGTGCTGATGATCCGGATCGAAGAGATTGGCGGATCATAATTATTATGTATAGGGGCTATTCATTGCGTTAAATGATATATAAGCAAAGTCTCGGCGTGAGTAAATTCAGTCACAAAATAATGGCTACCAAGGAATCTTCTGTAGTGAAGTATGCGTTTACCAACTTTCAGCTTTGTGGAAAAGACTCGAAAGTGGTCCGCTGTCTGTAAGTCCCGCAATGGTAAGCATGCCGTAAGTAGCTTACAGTAAAAAAAAAAAATGCCCCAAAAGCATGAAACCCAGACACGAGAAAGTTTTCTCCGTTCCAGCAACTTCAGCACCAGTAGAGCGAGTGTTCAGTCACAGTGGGCGACCGCGGAGAGCAAGGATGTCCCTATGTTATCTGATACCACGGTCTAAAGTCGTTTTAGCAGTTACCTTGGTATCTAATATTCAGATACCATGGTCAGACCGTGGAAACTGATCATGGTATCTGAAAAAGTCACCTCATTTTTATCATCACCATCAGAAGAGCCTAGGATTTTTGTCAAATTGGTGGGAAAGAAGCTTATGACTCGGTTTAGCACTTGTGATGTAAGTGGATATCAGTTTTTCTTTTGGGATGACTTCTAAAAGCGCAAATTTTGGCAATTGTCGTCTTTGCAAAGCAACCGTAATATCATATACCACGGTAACTGCAAAAACGACTAATTGCAGGTCCAGTTACCGTGGTAACAGATACCACGGTATTTGCAATAACGCAACTATTGGCAGCATTTGTTAATCTAAAATGCAACAGGGATATTGGTATGTAATTATTTAAATTTTGTGTGCGTATTTACTGACAGAAATATAATCAGCTTACTTTTCATTAATGTTCATTGGTTAGGCTAGAAACGAAAAATAAAATAGGCTTTCTTGGTCTTGGTCTTAAGACCAGAGCTAAAATCTTGGTCTTGGTCTCAATACCAGGGCTAAAATCTTGGTCTTGGTCTTAAGGCCGTTGCGAAAATCTTGGTCTTGGCCTTGGTCTTCACGTTTTGGTCTTGTCGACATCACTGATTCAAATAAATAGTTTGATTTTTCTACAAACTTTCCATATACCTGCTACAATAAAAATGTTTTGTTAGATCCATAGTCAAACTATGATCTCAGCCTCCCCATGTTGGGCGCTTCCGACCCGCAACGCTAGATGACCTGGCGGTCGGATCGAGTCGTGGCTTCATCTCGGGTCTTGGGTGGGGGGGTTCTAGACGTTGCAAGTGCTAGCATGCTTATGATATAACTCCTTTAAAAAGAAAACCACACACACTGACAGAATTTCCACTGAGTAAAGCCTCTGCTGAGCTACATTAGGGCTGCGCTTAAAGCGCTCTCGCCTTTCCCGCATAATATAAAAATAATGTAAACTATTAGTTATTATTTTCGTTCCATCCTTGTGAGAAGTTACAACGCTGACCGTTCAAACCTTCTCGGAAAAGTAACTAATAGTAACTATTTGCTTACCACGCTCGTGGACGTAGTAAGCGTGGTACTAAGAATATCTGTGACCTGATTGGTTCGATTAGCCATGGGCATGATATTTTGCCGAAAATAGACAAATTCATTCTAGCCTTGACGCCAAGAAGCCATAATTCATGACGTCATGTGTAGTAACTGCGGCAAGTAAGGCCGAACACGCACAAAATGTTTTGACAGTGATTTTTTCGCAGCCATAGGCAAAGGCACCTATAAATCAGGTTATTTCGGCATTTCTGTTCACAAACAAATTAGTTAAGGTGTGCAAGGTCAGAGGTGAATGGATTCAATGTGGAAGTCGCCATAATTGTACTTAACATTTGACAGAAACAAGGTCACGTCACTTCAGGATTCACATCTCGATTAAGAGATCCCTGACAGGTTTATTATCCTACAGGCCACGGTTGCAACCGAACTTCTGGATAGTTCTGGATAGTCAGTTAAACGGTTGCTAATAATTTATCTATGGCAGGTTCTTGTTGTAACATAAACCAATGCTTATGATCTTTTGGGTGTATTCATAAGACGAATATTAGAGTGGAGAGATAGATGCTCTGACTCTTTTGAGACTAGTTAAAGAGCTTGAAGAGCGGAGAACGCCATCGCATGATCTTTGTCGCCAGTAACGATAAGACACGCTACAAGTTTCAACCATCAGATGGCTGCTACACAAATGTTAAGGACAAAGTAGTTGATAATTTGTAACGCCATGTCCCGAAACAGAGAAAGTCTAACTTGATCAGTTTTGAAAAGCATCCAATGTGCCTAATGTCAAAAGCGCCATTTCAGTAAACCTTGGGGTGAGGGGGGAGGGAATCAGTCTTGTACCCCATCCCAGGTCTATTACTCAGACTAACTATAAATTTCATTAGACTACTCATTTTGTAGTAAATTTACAGTACTGTTCGAGTTTTTTGTATCATGTTTTGACTTTTGACACCTACTTAGGTGCAAAAAATTGCACCAAGATGAAAGATTTTGTTCCGCTCCAAAATTTACGGGGGCCACGCCCACCTCCCCTTGCTCCCATATGGCGCCTCCGCCTGAAGTTCCGCGCAGTAAAATTTTGTCAAGCCAACTAGATACTTACCTTCCTCTTTGCAATATCATCCGGAAACTTGGCATAGACTACTTTTGCATCATGGGTATCATGATCCGAATCTACCAAAATCTTCCCGATTCGTATCGATCGACAACAGTCTCTCAGACCTTGTTCCATAGCCTCTCCACTTCGGACAATGCTGACTCCACAGTTTCCTTTCTCAAAAATTAGCCCCGAATACTCTGAGTTTGTAGGAGTAGTGACAACAGTCTCAGTGTATGGTAGCTGGTTCAAGCCTTCTTCTATTACAAGTCTTATCTGAAAGAAATTATCAATGATCGTCAGCCCGCATTTTTATTCACAGTGTTATGGAGACATTCCATAGCACTTTGCTCTGCAATAGTCCTCCTAGTTATTCCCTCCCTCTATCACCTACTTTTCTATATATCTCTTCGGTTTTCATCACCATCATTAATTTCCCGGCATCGTGACAATAGGTCACTCGGTCTTTATCCCCAAGCTCCAGTTAGCTGCTGTGCTAATCCAAGGTCAGGCTTTGATCCATTTCATTCAAGGTATTTTGGCTTTGGCGTAGCCAACACAGTTCTCTTTCATCATGAGTCCGAGCAGGACCTGTCTGTTATTTTAGTATTTATGGTAAGGATCAGTTTATATATTTAGTTAGGGACTCAGTGTTCGCTTCATACTTGCTTATATATTATGTGTCAAACTCTTGTCCACGTAATACGAGTAAATTAACTATTGTCGTTATGGTCCATCTCGGCTAGTAGGCCTCGGGCTTGACTGGATATGTGGATTCCAGCTTCGCTAGGATGTGTGAACCAGTTTGATTAGGGATTCCTGGATTGACTGCGGCTGAGCTATAGAATTCCCCGAGGCTTTTCCTTTGCCTTTTATGATATGTCCGGTTTCCTGACTGGTCCTGGGGCTAGTGGGCACCTACGGTGTCAGAATGTCTTCAGCCCACACCCCAGGAGCCTTAGCTTCTTTAAACCTTGCTTACCACTCGTCCATCCTTACAACAACAGTCAGGGGCGTCCAAACACCTTCCTGGTGGTGGTGGTGGTGGGGGGGGGGGGGGGTGCGGCTTCAGAATTTTACCGGAATTTTTCGAAGTTTTACCGGAATTTTTCGAGGTTTTACCGACAATTCTCCGTAGTAACCATCTCTACAGAAACTCTAGAATACTGTTGTGTTCTGACTTTGATCATGTGTTACAAACAACAATAAAATAGACTCGTTAAAGTTAAACTGAAAAGGCAGCTTATTTTTAAAGCTGATATCTGAAAACACTGAAATATTTTGACACATCTGAGGAATTTTGTATTTTTAAACTGGTAATAACGTTCAATGTGCGCTGCTTGCACGACAAACCATAATTCATCCAGACACGGAGAATTTGAATTTGAACAAAATCCTGCATGTTCAGGGCTAAAGATGCGACATCACAGAAGTTTCGCCTGTTTGGAAAATGATTTTCGGGTATGTCTTGCAATGAATCTGATATTTTTATTTTATTTTTCGGCAATGGCTTACATTTCTAGTTGGTAAATATTTCAAGCGTAGAGGGACAAGTATTGAGAGGCACTACAAATCCGGAAGAATGAATCGATTATCCCTGGATAACGGAGAAACGAAGTAACGCATTTTTAATTGGTTTTCGGGAAAATTTAAGTGAATAAGTGATATGTTACTAGACTGCTGGATCTCAGCCCTATTCGGTTAAACTTTAAGGTTGTCAGTTAAAACTAAAAACTCTTCGACCTTCAACACACCCTACACAGTAATTCGTCGTGTTTTTACCGTTTTCCATTTGTTAACAACACATCCAATTTCACATTCGTCAACTAGATCGATGTGAATAGTAACAGACGCTGGCTGGTCGGCCGCTGTTGAACGCAAAGTGGTCTTAACCAACTTCATCTTGCTAAAAAGTCTTTCCCCTTTTGCTGAAGTAACAGGGATTGTCTCAGCGAACTTGAACGCTTTCCAAACTAGTGGTAAGACATCTTTCAGTTCACGAAAGACTTCGAATGTATCTTCAAACTTTTTGTTTGTTTCGAGCCTCTCCTGGCGACTTTCGAGATCGTTTCGGAATAAGGCTAACTCGTTTTTTTAACTCTTCTCGGCTTATCACCGGAAAAGAGTCTAGAAAGCTGTGAAAACTGGAGTAGACGGTACCGTGATATTATTCCTGGAATAGTATTTGTAGTTGGGAATTATGGAAATTTCAGTAGGTTGCCTAATTCTTGGAAGCTAAAGAAACTTAGGAGATTACCGGAATCACCCGATGAATGTACCAGAAGGCTACACTGTGTCGTATGTCTGCAAGAATCACTCTGTTAAAGCTGTGTGCCGGGGTCATCCTGGTAAGCTGTGAGTCTGTACTTATCCGGTAAGCAGTAAAATTCCGGTAGATTCCCTGAGACAAATTCTGGTAGAACCTGTGGAGCAAAGTCCGGTAGATTCCCCACGACAAGTTCCGGTAGATTCCTTGAGCAAGATTTCGGTAGATTCACTGAGCAAAATTCCGGTAGATTCCAAAATTCTAGTAGATTCTGTGGGGCAAAGTCCGGTAGATCCCCTGATCCAGCCTCCAGTAAATTCCCTGAGACAAGTTCCAGTAGATTCCTGGAGAGATTTTGGTAGATTCCCTGAGCAAAATTCCGGTAGGTTCCCTGCGGCTTTGCCGCACCAGTCAAAATTTACTGGAATTTTTGTTCCTCATACCTTCTGAACTTCACTTAACTTACCCCCTCCCCCCCCCCCGCCCCCACCCATCGGGACGCCCCTGTCCACAGTGGCATTCTAAAACCTCCACTCCCTCCGTTCTAACTATTACCGATATGCTAGACTAATCTTATTTTTTCTTAATCGTTATACTTGTCTCTGCCACAGTACAAAAAGAGATACTTGAATTCCTGACACAGGCATCCGGACGTACATTTTCAGACCTAAGTAAGAAACAACAACTATCCATAACACCCCATCTCAGCTTCACAGCACATCACTGTCTGTCTTATTTACAAGCCAATTTTAGTATTTGTAGTGTTTTCTTCAATTTTCTTTTTCTTTTTGTAATCCGCTATTTCGTTTCTCTTAGCCTAGTGGGTTCAAAAACAAATAAATACAGACTGGAGGACAGACTCCGATCTGTAACCCCGCCTGCTGTTGGCGCATTCCGGGACTCCCAGTAGCTAGTACTAAGCATGGTCAGAGGAGGAAGGTCTGGCAACGGACTTGCAATCCATTGCAGGGAACCAAGGGAGATAACAAAATTTCCTGTGAGTTTTGCTTTAAGTATCAGGAAGCAAAGCAGCTTACCAATCGGTCAGCATAAAATTTGAAGTCGCTTCTTGATGTTGTCCTGAAAGATAAGCAAATGATCGAAACTTCAGTAGGCTACGTCTAATCCTGGAGACAAGGATGTAGTAGATAGCCTACGAAAACGAATGACTTCCAGGTTACAGAAAGATTATGGTAAAACATAAAACTAATGAATCCACCATCTAAACTCATCTTTGAGTAGCTATTTAGTATGTAGTATAATTTAGGAGTATGTGTTATTTGGATATGTTTTTTCAGGATTTTCTGTCAATTAAGCTAAGATGGGCAAGTTCATAAAAGAACTTGAACTTAACTGGCAGGTTGGAATTTTAAATACCTGCATTTTATTGTTTCTACCTTAGAAGTTATAAATAAAGAAAATCAATGGTTCGGCTGTCTATAAAATATGTTTGACTCTAACCCTATGTTTGCTAAGCTCTGGGCAAACGTAACAGGTATTCATGATCTAAGCCTAGAACTCTAGAGGCTAGCCAGTGACGAGCCCAGGTTTAGTTTCCCAAAAGAAAACAAGGATCCCTCAAAAAATTCATTAAAAACATAAAATAAGAATATAGAAAATGCTGGAGGACATGGAAAGAAATTCCAATCCAGCACAACTTCAGCAGAGATGTTTGATGTTTGCTTCTTTGGATGTTAGTTAACTCAGGATGGTGCTAAGCTTTTATCAAATTTCTTTTGCTAGCTTGGACAAAAATCAATGCGAGCTGAAGTAGTTCCTTGCGGGATCCCAAGAATCTGAATGTTAGATGTGTGTTTTTCAGAGCAACATGAGACGGATTGCGCATCCAAAGCAACGTACCTCTACTAAGGTGATAAAGAGCGCCATCGCCAAAAGGGATGCATTTGATGATCATACCCTGCATGCTAAAAAATGAGGTAGTGCTTTGTGTTTTCTACTTTTTTTTCCCATCCCAAGCAGCAATAACTATTTGCACAAATGTTTAAGCTACAGCATGGCATTCAGAACTGAAATGATTATCCAAATGGGCAAACCAAATTCATTTCATTCATATCCAGTTTCCCCAAACATAATATTTTTAATTAGTTGAGTTTTTAAGTGAAGTTTTGTTCGCTGTTGGGTTAGCCGGTTTCTTAAATGAATTTCCATTTTTTAATGCTGCTGTCAAAGTTCACCACTTGCTAAATTAGTGTTCTTACGACTTCAACAACCATTGACCTCTTGCAGTTTCACCAATGTTTCTTCAAACTTGCTAGCTGGCGAAATTTGATGATCAGAGTTTGACAGACAAAGAAACTGTGGAAGCGACCAAAAATGGTATTTATCAAGAGACCTTTGAGTCTGAAAATAACTTCAAACTTCCGTCAAAAATGCAACTAATGATTTCTACTGTTTCACATTTTGTTTTTTTTGCTGTTCATTTGACTCAGCTATTTAAAAACACCTATGTTCAAAATTAAAAACACTCCCCTGAGTGAAATTTTCTTTTTCCCTGATAGACTCCAAATTTCTTTCCAAACCAAACTAACTGACAAATGGCTGGACGAATTTTTTATTTTAAGAATTTATTTGAACAAAACTCTTTCAATTGCCTTTATAAATATTCCTTCAGCCCAAGCTGACTGCGAATCATATTTGACAGTACAAAACGGATACATCAGCTGAATATTATTAGAGCTATATTTCAGACTTTCTTGGCAAGGGAAGCCCTTTCAGGCTCAAAGCCGCTCAAGTTGATAAAGCGAACTTGAGGTTTTCCCTCCCACCAGCAGCCCACCAGCCTCCCACAAGTTCATTTTTCCAACTTGAACTCTAATAAAATTCAGCTGACGTATCCATTTTGCACTATCAAATATAATTTACTGTAGTTTAAAAAATGCTAAGTGGTTAGTTGTTCACTAAAATCAAGCTTGTAATTTTCCCATTCTATTTTATACACAAGAAAGAAAATGAAGGTATACAAAAACTGAGAGAGGTGTTCAAATAAGTACAAACTTAGGAGACTATAATAGAAAAAGAACTTACTTGTCTCGCAAGATTGTCTGAAGTTCTCTGATCTGTGAATTCCTGGGTAGACACAAAAAATTAGGTCCAAGATCTACGGTACCCATGTTGGTCGAAGGATTTGAATTATTCCCGCTTCACGTTTTCCATTCTGAGGCTAATTTTGAGCGTGTTTCCACGTACCGCAGTTACCACGCGTGACGTCACAAATTCTGCCTTTTTGTCGTCAAGGCTGGAACGGTTTTTGTATTTTCCAGCGATATATCATACCACGGGTGAATCCGACCAATCACGTGACAGAGATTCGTGGTTACTAAGCTTACCACGCTCCCGAGCGTGGTAAGGAAATAGTTACTATTGGTTACTATTTCGACAAGGCTGGAACGGTCAGCGTAGTAACTTTTCGTGAGGCTGGAACGGGTTTAGTAACTAAAGGCGTATTCTCGCCGTTCCCCGAGGACTCCACTTGAGGAGTCCCCGCGTTTTTGTTTGTCCCGGGGACTCACTCCTCGTATTCTCGCGAGTCCCCACGGACGGTGAATGCTCCGATTATCATCACCATCATCAAAAAGGACTCCCTTTCAAATTCGGAGGGGAATCAATTTTTGCTGTTGTAGGTGCTATTTAAAATTAATTAAAAAGAATCAGAATAAACAAAACCAAAAAAAAGTGGATCTAGACTAATTTTTTCAGCTGCATATTCATTTTTCGAACAAAATCCATTTTAGAAGCATTCCCCGTATTCTCGCTGTTTCTGTACGCGGAGTCCGCGTGGAGTGACTCCCTCTGTTCTCGCCGTTCCCTTCGATTCCCCGAGGAGTCCTCGGGGAACGGCGAGAATACGCCTTAATAGTTACTATTGGTATGAGGGTGGAACACGCTCTTTGTAACTCAAGGAAAATTGAAATTACGTGAATAGGTTAGAAAATTAATAGACAATTTTTTTAATAATATATTGATATCAAAGGCTTAACGCATTCTTTCTTTAATTTATACATTCATTTTGTGTGAATTCAAGACTGTTTTGGGAATTCAGAAAAGCGAGGAAGAGGTCTCTATTCTTGTCAAGTCTGGCGCCAGTTTCGAAAGTTATCGATCGTGACTTCTTAGTGTTGAAATATGCGGAATTATTTTATGCTGCGTTGTCGCTAATCAAGCTTATTAAAAAAATGACTGATGTAGGTATCTGAAACAAAAATTTTCTCTTATCTTTACTATCTTTGACTCAAATGTTTGTCTCTAAAGGAGGCGTATCCAACCTTGAAATTATATGACCTCAGACTTAGCCTGAAAACATTACAAGGAAATTTCTGTGCAGTCCAAAACATGCCCTGGGTCACTCAGGGTTTCCTTCTAGATAGTTAGGACCCTTTAGGACTGGACTGAAATTTCTTGCAACCTTATTAGGACAGGTTCGAGGTTGTTTAAATTTGAGGTTGGATACCCTCATGCAGCCCTCCTGTACACAAGTCTCGGCTACATTTTAGTTTACTAGCTAGGGAGCGGAAGATTGTCATTCTCAGTCTGTTCTCAGTCAGTTCTCATTTTAAGCTTAAATTCAGAGCCTCTAATCACTGGATTAATTCTTCTGTCTTTTGGCTTTGGTTTGAGGACTGCCAAATGGGAAATAATAGAGCTGGCTGTCAAGGAAAGTAGTGGCCATCGTGGTTATAGCTGACAAAAAGTAGCCTACATTTATTGCAAATTTTCAGCAAACAAAAAAGGAGTTTTCATGCCAAAAAAACGTGCTTACTCCTAGTATTTCTGGATGCCATTTCTGGCCTGAGTTTTGGCTGCCTACCCCACAGAGAAAATACTCCTGGAGTACTGGAATCATCAGGTTAAGTAAAAGTTTAGCAATGGTGGGTAACCAGCTGAAACTACCGTTAAATGATAAAGATGGTGACCAAATAGTCAATTCGTACAACCGAAAAACTAAACTGAATAAATAAGGAACAAGTCAGGACCAGTATAACAACCAAATCTCGTTATATAACTCCTGCTACAACCACCTAAAACAACTGAATGTGTCAAGTAAATAGATGCTGACTAAACGAAGGTCAGGTGAATTACTGAATTGGTAACAAATCAGAACCAGTGAATCTGGTTAATCACCGAATTATGAAATGGACTGACCGGATGCAATTGGAGGGATACAGACTTGAGAAAAGTCCAGTGAATTAAAAATTTTTGTAACAAACGGGAACAAAGAAACATTTTCAGTCACCAAACTTACAAAGAGACGGAGCAAATGCAGTGAAATAGATGTGGACTAAACAAAGCTCTAGTGATTACCAATTTCGGTAATGAACAGAAATAAGTATGTCAAATCCCCGAATTTAAGAAGGAACAGAGTGAATGCGGTGAAATAGATGTAGACAAAACAAGGGTCCGGTGATTACCGAATTTGAAACGAACGGGAAGTAAAGAAATAAAAATCACCAAATTTTGCAATAGACAGACTGAATGTGGTGAAATATATGGGGACTAAACAAAAGTTGGGTGAATTACCGAATCCAATAAAGAATGGGAACAAATAAACACGTTGAACCATCCAATTTTCAGATGTGTGGAAAATATATTTTATAAAACGGGCATGAGGGCATTGGCCCCCCCCCCCCCCTCGGGACACCCCTGACTGCAACCCAGTAATTATACCGAATAGTTCTGGCATCGAACAAATAACGAGTAGGTCTAGTAAGTTTGACCAAATCTCTAAAAGTTTGGGTGGGTGGCTGCCCCCCCCCCCCCCCCTTTGCAAAGCCCCTGCCAGAATTAAGGCATGCCCGAACACAGGAACACTGGCGCTTGCTTATAGGAAATAATGCTAAGGCATGGAAACAGATTAAGAATTAACCACTCCTTTTGTATTCCCCTTGTAACCTTTGTAATATTTCTTTTTAGATTACTGGTTTACCGGAAAATGTTTGTTTGCCACCAAACCCATCAGCATTTGCTTGCTTCTCAGCTATTCGCCAGGCTCTCTTGTCATCACCTAAGAAGGAGGAAGAACCTTCTGATCTTCCTGGTCCGGTACTAGATGAGGATGATGCTGGTAGTCAACATGTCCATCTTCCAAAGGTTGGTCTTCTTTTTGCAGTGCATGCGATCCTTTAAAGCAGTTGCCTGTTTGGCTTGTGGAAGCTTCTTTTAATGCTACCAGTAGTTTCTCTTTGACAGTAGGCTATCTGCTTGTCAGCAGGCAACTACTGAATAAGCAAATAACCACCATAACACTACTGCAACAGCAGGATGCTGAGGTTCTACTGTGTTCCCATGTCAAGTCAAATGTCTTTGTAGTTTGAAAGTTGTGCCCAAGTAATAAGGTCAAAATTGTAGCCTTTCAAAAAGACCAGGTGACTCTTATTATTATTATTGTGGGCAACCATATCTGGTTGAAACTCAGGCCGCGTCGAGCCCATCATCTTAATCCGCCAAACTACAATTGATGGCGAACCATCATTCGATCAACGATTGTTGTAGCCATCACTCCTTGTCACACTATTTGTTGTGCTCTTTTGGATGGAGGATTTGTCCGGTCTCCGTTTCTTTCAAACGAAGTTAGACAACATCTTCAGATTGCCCCTCTGAGATCCTACACCTGTTATCCTATTGCAAATTCATGCCGGTACCTAATTGAACCAAGGGCCCATGATATGTTGTTTTATAGTTATTCGCGAGGGCCTTCCGCAAGTACAGTTTCTCGGCCGATTTGATTTGATTTTTATTGCTAACAAAATGAAACAGATTCTCTGAACGAAGCGCTTAGTTTAATCTGACCTGACCAACGTGTTACTTCTAAGTGCCGTTCCAGACAGAGGCGTTCCAGGCAACTAGTTACGGACAAATTGCTACAGTATGGATATGCTTCTCTTTATCTCGGACTACTTGGTTTACTTTTTAGCCTTTAAAACGATTTTTCGTCAAAACAGTTGATTATTTTCATGAAAACAGTCGGTTTTTCTGAAAATCAGTTGATTTATTGTCAAAACGGTTGTTTTTTTCTGAAAATCAGTCGACTTTTTTTTAAAACTGTAATTTTTTTCTTGCAAACAGTCGTTTTTTCTGCAAAAACAGTCGGTAAAAATTACCAGCCAGTCGGTACACAACACTTGCCACAAATGATGAAAGGAGATTCGTTTTGTATTTTTGAAAGCTCTGTTTCTTCTTTCGGGATACTTAACACGGCCCTGAAAGCTATACAAAATTGTTGTGGTATCAGGACGCCGGAATTCTGCCATTCGAGCGATCAGAAGCAACTGAGAAAGAACGAGAAAATACAAAAAAGTGCGTAGCTTTCTGATTAATTTTTGTTCAATCAAAATTAGGTGACGTTCAGATTAACATACCTCTGCTGCCTGTGCAGGTGCTCGTACCAGTATATCACTGAATTCTGCCTTTTTTAGATGGTCTTTATTGGGCTGAAATGTGTATACAGCTTGATAAAGGATGCTGGTACACAACAGACAGGCCTTTGTGAAAAGTCACTGTTAGGACTCCTTGATACGCTGCAGTATCTTGAGGCCGAGTTTCTGTTTAGTGAGGAAGAAAATGCCTTAGGTAAGCATTCTTGTCTTATTTTGGAAAGATTTTTTTCATGCTAAACTTATCCCATAGTTGCAGAAATCAAGAACCTAGAAAGTTAATCTTGAATAATATAGTAATAATGATTTATAACCCGCTTATTAGATACAGCATACAGCATTAGAAGACGTCTGAATAAGTGGGTAGATGCTATCCTGAACATAGAAATTTAAAATCGATTTGCGATTGCCGAAGGATTTGGGGAGGTATGTAAGAAATTTAGAGTACTTTAAGCACACCTCGCACTATTTACTGTTTATGTTCCAATATTCGAAACTATCTGAATAGTGGAAAGCTAGGCTCTGCTTTTAACAGATTATCCACGGCCTTGCCTATTTTAAGCGGAACCGAAGGTTATGAGTGTCAGAAAATAGAGCCCAAGCGAAGACAGAGCATTTTGAGACCGTCTATTGTATTCTACCATTGATTATTATTTTCAGTTTCACTCTCCAGAATGTTTTATTACCTCACGTTTATCAACGGTCTGGAGTGTTATCTAAAAAATGTAAAAGCGTTGTGCGCAGTCAGGTTCTTCAGCAGACGCTGTGCGAATGCTCTGAGTAGGGAGTAAAATATTGGTCTGGATAATAGCTATGGAGAATAGACAGTTCATTATTTCTTTCAGCTCCGCTGTTTGACGCCCTCCTAGATCTGGCCACAACTCATGAATCTCCAAGAATCTCAAGTCTTGCTGTCTCGTGCGTCGTCAGCTTGGCGATAGCCTGGGGGAACACTAGTAGAATCCTTCAGCTAATTACAACATTGCTTTTGAGCTCTGGCAGGGATCAAGACCTGATAAAGGTGAGTTGATACCACGCATAGAGCCACATAGAAAAGGGATGAGAAAGCAGGTGAGAAGGGGCTATCTGGGGCGGATACCGAAATTCTTCAGCTACAATAATCACAATTCTTAGCTGTGGTGGTGGTCCTAATCTGATACATGCAGGGAGAGAAGTAATGAATAAGGTTTATTTTTGTAGAGCTAGAGGTGTAGAGACGAATTTTGGGTCCCTCCGCTGCCACCATTTGTAGTGGGAACACTACTATGCAACAAACAATGATACGCTGTCAAAAGTTTTAGACATTTAATTAAGGATGTGAAGTTTTAAAAGAAATCGGATAAAGCACGATCGGTTGAATCGGTATTTGTTGTGAGCCTTTAAATGATACATTTGTTTAAAGCATAACAGGAAACATGGTCTGTACGGTAGCCTATATTTAGCGAAAAAATAATACTTGTAAAGTCATAGCGGAAATATTGTGTAACATCGACAGATGCTTGTTAGGTTTAAATTCCTCTGCCTAGAGCGGTTGCAAAATCATACCAGTTTATTGACAAGACGATGGACACAAAACATTTAATTACAAATACAACATATTTACAAACGACCCCGGGTCGGCCAGATCCCTTGCCGATCCGCCACTAAAACAAACTGGAATGAATTGTTATGACTGGTCAATCGACAATAATGAGTCACGACGGCGAGCGCGAGGGGTTAGTGCCTTCTGCAAATCGCAAGTAAGAAATAAATCTTGCCAGGCATAACAACCTCAATTTTTTTGGATCTGTGCTTCCTTGTGTAAGGTGACGAGGTTCCTGACAGTGCGTCGTTGTTTGTTATATCGCATTTTTATTATTACGGGGGTGGCAGTGGAGGGACCCCAAATTCGTATTGAAAAGTATTTTTTTCGTTAGAATTTCATTGTGTTTTCAGGTCCCTGAGAACTTACGGTTCCTTCAGTCGTCTTCCCACGCCTGCCTTCAGCCGTGCGAGACAGACTGGTCCTCGGAAGGAATTTCAGCATCTTCAGCCTGCAGCTCACTAAAACTGAAAATCCCTAACTTGGAAAAGCTGCAGTCCATCCAATCCCTCAGCGTCGCTTGCCTTGGTGATTTTCTCTACGTGTCGGCCGTTGGCTGGGTTCATAAGGTTGGAACTGGCCTTGGAAATACAATCCCGGGGTCGGTTGAAGCAAGCAGAGGAAACCTGCCTAGTGGGCGAATTTTTTGCACGAAGGTAGGTGAAGTTTTTGCGATTTGGCTTGTTTCATGGCTATGGTCGGGCCAGGGGCACGGGAATGAAATCTGCGGACATCGAGCCGGGTGGGGGTTAATGGTTTGATCTGAGATCTGAGGGTTTAATCCGTGTTGGTCCCCATCGGAGTGTCGAAATTCTTGATTTTTTTTCTTTAGGTGGTTTGTAATTTTTATTTTTTATTTTTATGACGGGTAACATATCATTCGACAGCTCTCGTCATAAGGAGCAAATAAGTAGCCTAATATAGAAAACAATCATCGAGATGGTTTTTAACCGATATTGACACTAGAAGCCCGTTTTCGCGTTTATTATATAAATAAGCTCATTTTCTAAGAGTACCGTCCCAGATTTAGGTATAGGAAGCACTGCGCTCTCTGAGACTTTTCCGGTGCTAACCTTCAAGGGACTGCTTTGCAACTTCTGCGGGTGCATAAATAAATGTGTGCTTGGACAAATTTGTTTTCCCGAATATCCGAGGGAGGCTTTCCAGGAGAGGAGTTCCCCCCTTAGATTCGTTTGTCGTATTGTTAGTGCTGCCGAATTAGCATATTGAGTTATTTTATACAGAGATAGGTGAATCCGATCATGAAAGGATTCGAATCCGAATCCAGGGCTAGGTACGAACCCGGTTCAGAAACCACCATTTCATCCTGAGGACCTGAATCTGGAATCGAATCCAGATTCGAATCCGACTTTGAGAAAAACCAAATCATGTAAATAGGTTACAGTTTAAAAATCAGAGGTGACAAAAAGGTATTGACGTCTAAAGCAAATGAGACGGTATGTAAACCACATTTCGTAGGTTTCCATGTCTGCTTGTTCTAGTATGGGTCAGCACAGTAACTTAAGCATAGTGTGTACAGTTCGTAACATTCAAGGTCTTTAATCCGAATCCGAATCCAGCCTGACAAGCAACATATTGAAATCCGCCAAAAGTACGAATCCTGCATTTGAATCCGAATCCGGATTTGACCATCTGTGTTTTTATAGCGAAAAGCATAGATAGATAGAGAGATTTACTGCATAAATAATTTCTAATTTTCTCTGTGAGCCATACCCATCCAGAGGAGTCTTCCAAGCTTTTTAAAAGATCTGAAATTCCTTTCTTCCGACGTTTGTACAGAACAGTCAGTCCCATATTCTCTACCCCCAAACATCTCAGAGCCAAAAGACTAAGACGGTTCGTGCACGAACTCTGACGACCTGAAGTTGCTCCGCCCAGATTGTGCCGCGAGTACCCCCCCCCCCCCCCCCGCCCGGACGAAAGACATTGCTTCTGACGGTCAACATGGACCTTGAACTGATTGTAGTCTTTAAGAAGGGTCAGAGACTACGGGAGACCCAATGACTCGACCTGATGACTATGTCAGTCGTGCATGAATGCGATGGGTGAAAGGAGACATGGCTTCGCTTGGTCGCTGCCAGGAAGAGAAATCTAGTTTGGTCGTGAAAGAAAACTCGGTTGCAAGCTTCCCAGAAAAAGCAAGCATGGCCCGACAAGAAAACCTAACAGATTTTGTACTTAGAAAACCGATCACTTTTGCCTGCAGAGAAGATATGCTGTACATTTTTTTTTGTAGATGAAGTAATCGTCAGTATTAAATTCTATTGAACTATCCTTTGATGTAAATTTTTAAATCGATATGTTTAGTTCCTGATTTTGGTAAAAATAATCCCTAGCAACAATATTTTGGGGAGTTATCTGTTGTCTCTGTGGAAGAAGCCTGTCTTTCAAATACCATGTTAAAACAAAATAGGCTAGTGTGGTTGACACTCTAAGGCATTTCTTAGAAATCTTAATAAGCTTAGAAAAATGTGAAATATTTCATTCGATAGGCCACAAATAAAGGATTCAGAATGTATATAGTTTGTCGAGTTTGCTGTGTTTTGCTTGCTTCGTTGTGCTTGTCTTTATAGGTCTAAATTGCCCTTAAAGGCCAAATGTCGATTACCTACACGGGTGATATGTTGTCCGACACGATTTTCGTTCTCGGCCCAAACAGTAGATCTGGAAAGACTATTCAAAACTTGTGTTTTCCAGAAAAAGATCATTATAGGATTTTAAGGCTATTCAGCCTATAGGCTATATAGCCAAAATGACCTTTACGTATCCTAAGAGAAAAACCAATGTCATAATTGGATTCCACGTAAACAAGACCCAAGGTTTCGATAAGATTCCAAAAATCTAATATTTGATCCAGACAACTGGGTCTTGTCTTCGCCAGACCCAGTCTTCGCCAGGCTAATCATCAGAGAAAACCAAGTTCAGATATACCTCTAGAAGCCATATCTATTTTGACGATACTGACCGAAACTTCGTGCTCTACTTCTGCCAAATTTCCGGTTTCGGCCGAATTCCGAGCGAACTACTTGTCCAGCAAAAAAAGAAAGTTCAGAATCGAATTCAGCGTATATCCTTATCCCTATATAGAACATCCAATCAATTTCAAATATAACTTGAACTTATAAAAAAACAGTTACAACCGGATTCCGGACGAATTATATTCCGGTTAAGAAATGATTGTCATATACAGACTCAGCGTCTCTTCTTAACCCTAAGTCTGTCATCTAATCAACTTCAAATAAAACTTATTACTTTTAAAAAATTTTCTTTGGCCGGATTCCGGGCGAACTAGTTGTCCCGGTAGAAAATGCTTTTCACATATGTGTTCAGCATGTCTACTTACCCCTAAATCGAACTAACTTTCCGGTTTTTGCCGGATTCCGGACGAACTACTTGTCCGGAGAGAAAATGGTTTTCACCATCGTGTTCAGCATGTCATTTAATTTAATCAACTTCAGATGAAACTTTTACTTTTAACCAACTTTCCAGTTTTTTCCGGATTCCGGGCGAACTACTTGTCGGGTGAGGAAATGTTTGGCATATTCGTGTTCAGCATATCTTCTTACCTCATAATCGACTATCACATTAGCTGTTTAAAAATATTTCGTTTGCCCCTTAATTTGAACCTAAATGTAGGGCTACAGAGCCCATCTACGAACTTGACCTTACCCTTGACCCAAAGAATCCTCATACCAAGTTTCATCAAAATATCTCATTCCCTTCGAGAGTTATCGTGCTAACAGACGTACAGACGGACAACTTTTACGATGTCATAGGTATCCCTCCACTTCCGTTTTGGGATCCCAAAAACTGGTCGCAAAGTGACCGCCAGACTAATATATTTAGTTTGAAATATTCAAGGTTGTCCATTGATGAAAGCGTGGATGGTCTGCTTAAAAAATTCCAGAAGTTCTGAAAACTAAACATTTTTGAAGTTTTAATAGCTCAAACGATTGGTAAGAAGCTTATCTTGATGAATGAATGAAATTATAAAAATATGAAGTTTGATGGAATTTTTCGGCCAAAAATGTCAATTTGGTAAAAAAAAAAGTAAAATGTAGTTTGATGGAATTTTTCGGAGAAAAATGTGAATTTGGTAAAAAAATAAGTCATATGTAGTTAGATGGAATTTTTCGGAGAAAAATGTCAATTTGGAAAAAAAAAGTTCAAGATTTGGTTTGTCAGACCTTCTAAGAACATGCCACAGCACTTACAAACACACACTTGCAAATGGAAGAACCTGAGCACAACCCGATTAATGATCACATCTCATCGACTCTTGGCGAAAAATCAGTGAATGAGATTTTGCTTTACTTGACTGCGCGTCATTTCCCTTTTCAGGATGCTCTTCTCTACTTAATCTTAGAGATAGAATATCAAGAAATTCTGGTATTGAATGCAGAAACGCTGGCGACTGAGAATACCTATGAAGTCCCGCCAGATGTCGTGCGTGGCGCAGTCTTTACGGACGAGTCGCAGATGAAGGTGATCAGTCGTGGATTCGATGTGAGTATTCTCGGCTGGCTGTTTTTAGGAATACAATAACCCTCTGTGGGAGAGCAGGCTTTACTTCCTGCATCTCAGGGGAAGCATGCTTTGTACAGAAAAAAAGAATCCGACTTCCTTGTCGTTGCTACCCGTAAATGGAATATTTGACATTCGCGCAACGCTTATAGATAGATAGATAGATGTTTAATGAGCCCTTGGGCCATGAACAAAAAAACACAAAAAGTACAACAGTACATTTACATTCATCATACGAGCGAACTTTCGATCAACATAAAAACAAATCCCTTCAATCTCCAACTAACCTCACATACTTTTAATTATCTTACTTAAGATGGTCCATATATGCACCAATCCTGCATATAATTCTACTCACATCTATGATTAGTGTGTGCTTGGACGGTCAAATCCCAGACTTTGATCACTGGTTATATGTCTGGGCAAGACCACTTTAACGCGTGGCCTAGTGTGGTGGCCAATGGTTTGCTTATGTTCTTTATGTCTTACCTATATTGCTGCTTCACTCTCCGTCCATATTTGTTACATCTGTTATCTTTTCCGAGATTATCGAACTTCCTATATCATTTTATCCATCCTAACGACGCTGATTTTTACATTTGCCGTGTTTGGCTCTTTTTGAGGCAGGTCAGGTTCCCGCTTATTTGTATACACGACCTCATTGGTAGAAGTACTGGTTGTGATAGTTTTCCCGTGTTTCTCATCAGAACAAGCGGGCCGGGCCGGCTTAACCTGCGTCTGCCCTTTTGTTCTAATCCCAGTTGCGTGAGGGTGTTTGATGAAAAATGGATGTGTAGTTTGATTGGTAGCCGTCAGTTTGATAATGTGAAGAGACTGCAAGATTCCTCAGGCTCGCTTTTCAACACCGAAAATTATGCTTAGAGTAGGTTACTAAAGGCGTATTCTCGCCGTTCCCCGAGGACTCCTCGGGGAATCGAAGGGAACGGCGAGAATAGAGGGAGTCACTCCACGCGGACTCCGCGTACAGAAACAGCGAGAGTACGGGGAATGCTTCTAAAATGGATTTTGTTTAAAAAATGAATATGCAGCTGAAAAAACTAGTCTAGATCCACGTTATTTTTGGTTTTGTTTATTCTGATTTTTTTAATTAATTTTACATAGCACCTACAACAGCAAACATTGATTCCCCTCCGAATTTGAAAGGGAGTCCTTTTTGATGATGGTGATGATAATCGGAGCATTCCCCGTCCGTGGGGACTCGCGAGAATACGGGGAGTGAGTCCCCGGGACAAACAAAAACGCGGGGACTCCTCAAGTGGAGTCCTCGGGGAACGGCGAGAATACGCCTTAAGTGCAATTAAATCTTATTTAATCTTGTGAATAAAATGAATGTGCTCAGGTGAAGTAAATAGGAATAAACTTTATACAAAATGATTTACTTGCAGAAGCGAGACTAAAAGTAGCCGGACAGGTTTGTAACCTTTGAGAAACCCAACAGTTTCAAATGAGTCGCGTGTGGAAAATCAGAATATAAACTGTATCTGCTGGGACTTGTGCTTTAAAGTGCGTATCCAAACATGGATATCTTAATTCCAATCTAATCTACAGCTTTTGCTTCGTTCAAATCCACCCTCTGTCGTGGGTAGCCGTCGAGGCGGAACATTTTTTCAGGCATCGAACATTCCTGTCTACAATAGGACCACGATCAGGACACAAAACAACAGTGAAAAAAGACATCCAAAATATTCGCAAGGATTAACTGATAAGATGATATATAAACGTGAAAGTTTAATTTTACTGATAAATTAAACTGTCCCAGATACTCACCTACAGATAGCCCCGAGAACCGTGTTTCTGTGCCCGAAATGCCATTCACATGTAACAAGCAACTCAATTGGGTGTACGAAATGCGGTAGTTACTCTCACGCAAAGTGCGCCGAAATCTCTGTTAAACTGAGAGAAGCGGAAACATCAAAGGGAATTCCATGGATATGCGCTGCTTGTCGACGGAGAGGACCGGACATCTGTATGACATTTGTTACGCCCGATCTCAGAACGGCAAAACGAAGCACCAGTTCAATAAGTGGGAGCAGATCTGATGTCGGTGACTTGACACCTCGCCCTACACTACCACCGGGCGAACCAAAATAGGTTCACGTTTACCATCTGCCTCAAAAGACATGAATGGAAAACCCGAGTTGAAAACGACTTGTGGTTAAAAAAGTTTGGCTCCGACGTCATCTACCGTCCAAAATGCAAGCACTGCTCCGGAGGCGCCAGCAAATAAACTGCCAGTGCTGCGGGGGAGCCCAGCGTTCCAAAAATTTCTACAGCGGCGCCATCTAACGGCCGAAATCCAGACGTTGATTCGATTAGGAGCGATAGATGGCGAGGAGTGTTATGCGGCCATTCGATTCCACCCACTCCTACATCCGAGGACTGCCGATCAGCAATTTTTCAAGGAACATTCGAATGGGACACCAAAGGTGTCCCACTGCTAGTAAGGGTGAAGGACGTTCCTCCCATCCCTCAACAAACCACCATCACTCCGATGAACAGTCGATGCTGAATATTGTGTCCCGTCTTATCTTATCCCGGCGAATCTCACTTCTGAGTCGGAAGTGGCTATACGACACAATGATGAAGTCGATATGAGTTCCTTCCCATACTCCTCAAAAATGTCCCCTTGTCTAAAATGTTCTTCGAAAACAGCCGAAATGAACGAACTAAAACAAAAGCTGAGAGAAAAAGACTCACTTGTACGCGAAACCATCCAGCTCCTGAGTGACAGTTACAACCAACTAGTACTCTGTGGCATTCCGTATGCTATACTACTATAAGACTTACGTACATATGTCCACTTCAACTGATGTGCCGACGCATGTACTAAGTCCACTTCAACTGATGCTAAAGACGGAGTGGGAGGAGCTACTTTGGTAGAAAAGTCCGTTACTTTTGAGGGCTTACCGTATCCTGCCACAGCCTCGCAACCAAGGTTGGAAAATGATCCACTATTGGACCGTATACCAGAAGCAGATACCGGATCCTCAACCCATCCCCACACCCAGCAAGAGGAAATCATTTATCCACCCATGAGATTCACGTTTTTCTCTTGTCAAAGTTCCATGGCACCAAGATCAGCCAGCCGTCTTCTGTAGTAGATAGATCCCCTGCTGATAACGTGTCTACTGGAGCTGGGCCTACACAAGGAAGTGAATGTATTTATTTCAAAAAAGGCTGCTGCAAACGAAAAGAGGCGTGTCGATACATTCATCCACCAGATTTCACTCCAGTATGTCCTGCTCATGTGACTGAGGAGTTCCAAATTTTCAAATGGCGAGTGCAGTTTGCTGCATCCGGCGAAATGCGTGAAGCTCCTGAAAGGAACCTGCAAAAGAGGTGCAAAAGAGGCTGCAACTCGTGCAACTACTTTCATCCCCCAGCACCGACTGTCTTCTCGAGACCCTGCAAGAGCCAACATGACCCAGAAGCGGGCTCAAAAAACGAATACGGACTCCCTACACTACCACTGGACGGAAGACTGAACCCCAGAAAGCCTGGGTCAACAAATATAAAAATTCGAACCTAGGTTTTTGTGAATTCAGGTCGAAAAGCAACGTCCCAGCTTCAGAATCTGCGCGTGACAACCACCAATACAGCATACAACCGACATTTTCGTCAAATCACTCACACCGACGTCACCCAGCCGTGGGGGAGCTGGGGGGGGGGGGGGACCGGAAATCTCGAGAAACGGTTAGAATGATGGTATCGGAGTGAAACTTGCTGGGAAGAACAAACATCTGATCCATGTAAATCTTTTACATAATTTGACTGGATTCGGACACTTGAGGGGGGGGGGGGGGGGAGGGGGGGTTTCCCAGAATTCCGTTTTTTGGGGGATTTTCACGACGAAACTTCGAAGGCATATCAGGGACCCGGTCAAACTGACTTGGAATAAAAAAAAAAATCCTCGATATCATAATCTTGGGGTGGGGGGGAGGAGTTGAGGGAGGGGAATCCGGAATATTGAGTCATGCGTAACTTTGGAACGGGTGATCGGATTCGAGTGAAATTTAATAATTAAACTGAGGACATTTTTCTCTGTGATCCTTTTCATTTCCGGACCGAATCCGGCAATTATTGGAGGGAGGGCGGAAAATACTTGACCCGCTTAGACTGGTGTGATCTGGATCGAACTTTGTGGGAATGACAAACAGATGCTCTGGATTAATCATTGGCAGAACCGGATTGGCTCCGGGTATTGTGGGTGGAGTTGGAGGGGGGGTGGGGGTCTGGGGTTCCGATGATCGCGCGTTAAGGTATTTCCAGATGCGCTAGGACGATGGAACTTCGCTGGAATATTGGAGATTCAACAACATTTGCTTGGAAATTGCTACTTCCCAAATCCGATTATTCCTTAAAGTACCAGTCTTGACCGCAAAGTAAACAAGACCAAAGTTTTCGATGGGATCCCAAAAATTCAATATCTGATCCAGACAACTGGGTCTTGTCTTAGCCAGATCCAGTCATCGCCAGAATCCTTGAACATTCTTACAATTAAAATTCAGAAACAGATTAAGGTCAAATAGCTAATCATCTGAGAAAACCAAGTTCAGATAAGGATTCAGCATGTGTGTTTACCCGTATAAGTCATATCTGTTTTGACGAAAAGTTCCTGCCACTTCTGCCAATTTCCCGGTTTATGCCGAACTCTAGAACTACTTGTCCGGCGAAAAAAGAAAGCTCAAAAACGAACTCCGGGTATCTTGTTTCCCCAATAATGAACATCTAATCAACTTCAAATAAAAATTTAACTTATAACAAATTTTCCGACTCCAGCCGGATTCCGGTCAAACTATATGTCCGGGTAAAATATGATTGTCACACACGGATTCAGCGTCTCTTCTTACCCCTAAATCGGTTATCTAATCAGCTAGAAATAAAACTTTAACTTCTAACAATTTTCCGGTTTTGGCCGGATTCCGGGCGAACTACATGTCCGGGTAGGAAATTGTTTTCACATAAAAGTTCAGCATGTCTTCTTGCCCTAAATCGGACATCTGATCAACTCCAAATAAAACTTTTAATTTTAACAAACTTTCCGGTTTGGGCTGGATTCCGGGTGAACTACTTGTCCGTCGAGAAAATGTTTTTCACCATCGTCTTCAGCGTGTCTTCCTCTCTCTGAATCGAACATATAATCAACTTCAAATAAAACTTTTACTTTTAACAAACTTTCCGGTTTTGGCCGGATTCCGGGCGAACTACTTGTCCGATTACAAAATGGTTTTCACCATCGTGTTCAGCATGTCTTCTTACCCCATAATCGACTATCACATTAGCTGTTTCAAAATATTTTGTTTGCCCCTTAATTTGAACCCCCACTCCTAAATGTAGGGCTACAAAGCCCATTTACGAACTCGACTGGTCCGCCGACCCAACGAATCCTCACACCAAGTTTCATCAAAATATCTCATTCCCTTCGAGAGTTATCGTGCTTACAGACGGACGGGCGGACGGACGGACGGGCGGACGGACAACTTTTACGATGTCATAGGTATCCCTCCACTTACGTTTTGGGATCCCAAAAAAATACGTTTAAGCAATATATGCAATATATGCCCTTCAGCCCATTAGCATTTTTGCCTCAAGGGTTTTGCTTACAAACGAAGTTCCAGCTCCCTTAGAGTGCGCATCTCAACCGCAAAGTCGAAACTTACTTTTGATCAATCAAATCATCTTAACCCATTCAAGTGCCATATGAGCTTACAGCTCTTGTTTCTGTAGCAAATATCCGCTTGCTGGGATAACGATTTGCGGAGATTTCAATGACATAAAAGCTGATTGGATCGCTAAGTCCCTATCGCTTCAGCAACTCGTAAAGATTCCTACAAGGGGTGACAGAACCCTCGACCTCATCTTTACTAACCTAAAAGAATTTAATTCTGAGCCCGTAGCTACGGCCCCAGTAGGGAAGAACGACCACATGAGCTTAGTATGGTCACCTAAAGTCGATCAACCAATGGAAGAGAAAAAGAAAATTTCCTTGAGGTCCTACAAGGAAATTGCTGTCAAAAGCTTCAAACTTGAGTTAGCTGGGAATGACTGGACAGAGCTAAACCAGTCCACAGATGCGGAGCCGATGACCGATCTCTTCTGCAACCAACTAAGTACGCTTTTCGAAAAACATTTTCCTATGAAGAATGTTTCTCTCAGACCGACAACAGTGCGTCCAACTTCAGGAGGTGAGCTACCTGACGTCCTTGACATCACATGTGGAGCAGCTCAAGGTACAAAGATAGGGCCTATTGCCTTTGTCGCAGTCATAAACAGAGTGGTCAGAGAAGTTACCAACCGTTATAAATTTGCTGATGACTTATCCCTGACAGTATTCCAACTACTTTCCGATGCTCCGCAAAAAGAACCAGTCATGTAGGTGTTGGAAGAGCTGAAATCAGAAGCTCAGGCAGTGAAACTCGAAATAAGCAAAGAAAAGACAACACTCTTCCGAGTCAACTTCTTAAAAAGAGACATACCTGAGCTCACATCGGACGAACTAACGACAACCCAAAACATCAAAATCCTCGGACTAGATATTGACAGTGACTTGAGACGGAATTCTCATGTTAAGTCAGTGGTCTCCAAAGCATCTGGCCAGCTCAAGTCTTTTTCAAATCTGCGGAAATTTGGTCTCAACAGGCAAACATTGTTGACATGCTACAAAGTATACATCAGACCCCTAACAGAGTTTCATGTCCTGTCTGGAACAGCTCACTCACCGAAGAACAACATGAACAAATTGAGCAGATCCAAAAGAGAGCATGCAAAGTAATATTGGGAATGGGATATGAGGACTATGAAAAAAGCTTTGAGATCTTAAAGATCACGTCGTTAAGGCAAAGGAGTCATATGCTTATCATGAGGTTTGGTACAAAAATACTAGCGTCCGATTACCTCGTGACATTTCGCCCGCGTTCTCCGGAAAAAGGAGTTGCAGAAACACAAGAATGACCGAAAATCCCACAATGAATCAGAAGAAGCAACTAATTCCTGCTCCAATACGCTCATACGAACGTTACCTAAAGTCTTTTGTTCCATACTTTATTAAACAGTTTAACTGTTTCTAGCTGCGGTATGCAATTTTGACTTGTTTTTATGGCACTTGCAGCTCCGCTCAAGTGCCATATACCGATCACTTTTCGGTCTGTCGGTCCGTCAGGCCACTCATCTTGAGTTAGGGTACTTGCTAGGACAATGAAACTTGGCAGGCATATTAGGGACACTACCAGACTAACTTGGAAATAGTCACTTTCCTGATTCGACCACCATGGGGGGAGTGGAGGGAGGGGGAATCCAGAATTTTGATGTATTTTTTAGTTTTGAACGGGGAATCGGATCTCAATGAAACTTAATATTTGGAAAGACCTAATATCTCAGATGTCCCATTTCAAGTCCGGAATGGATCCGGTGACTTTGGGGGGAGTTGGAGGGGGGGGGGGAACCGGAAATCGTGAGACATGTTCAGAGCGGGTGGATCTGGATGAAACTTGGTTGGAAGAACAAGCACAAGCCCCAGATACATAGTTGACAAGACCAGATCGGATCCGAGCACTGTGGGGGGAGTTGGAGGGAGGGTTCCGGAATTCCGGTGATCCCGACTTAAGATGCTTACACATGTGCTAGGACGATGAAACTTGGCAGGCATATTAGGGACCCGACCAAACTAACTTGGAAACCGTCACTTTTCCGATCCGACCACCGTGGGGGAGTGAAGGGAGGGGGATCCGGAATATTAACGTATTTATAACTTTTGAACGGGGAATCGGATCTTAATGAAACTTGATATTTGGAAAAAGCTCGTGTCTCAGATGCCACACTTCAAGTCCGGAATAGATCCGGTGACTTTGAGGGGAGTTGGAGGGGGAACCGGAAATCGTGTGACATGTTCATAGTGGACGGATTGCGATGAAACTTGGTTGGAAGAACAACCACAAGCCCTAGAGACAGAGCTGACAAGACCAGACCGGATCCGACCACTGTGGCGGGAGCTGGAGAGAGGGTTCCGGAATTCAGGTGATCCCGACTTAAGATGCTTACACATGCGCTAGGACGATGAAACTTGACAGGCATATTAGGGACCCGACCAAACTAATTTGGAAATAATCACTTCCCCGATCCGACCACCGTGGGGGGAGTGGAGGGAGGGGGAATCCGGAATATTGACGGATTTAGGACTTTTGAACGGGGAATCGGATCTTAATGAAACTTGATATTTGGAAAAACCTCCTGTCTCAGATGTCCCATTTCAAGTACGGACAGGATCCGATCAATGTTGGGGAGCCGGGGGGGGGGGGAGCGAAAATTGTGTGACACGCTTAGAATATAGCGATTGGGATAAGATTTGGTGGGAAGAACAAGCACAAGCCCTAGATACAATTACAATTGACAAGACCGGACCGAATCTGAGGACTGTCCGGTGATCGCAATTTAAGGTAGACTACTTCCATATGTGTTACGACGATGAAACTTGGCTTGAACAATAGAGACTTGATAAGATTGGCTTAAAAATTGTCACTTCCCAGATCCGACCATCGCTTAAAGTACTTATCTTAACCGTAAAGTACAAAAAATACTTTTAAGCAAAACCTACATTTTCATGATCCCCATGAGCCCATGATCATTTTAGCCTCAAGGGTTTTGATTACAGATGAATTTCTAGCGCCCTTAAAGTGCGCATCATTACAGCCAAGTGCAAAAAAAAATAAAAATTACCAAACGATAAATTCTCGTGATTTCCAAGGGTCCATTGTCATTCTTATTTACCACGTCTTGCAAGTACCACATGAGCTTCCAGCTCTTATTGATGTAGTTTATTTACGAACTTGATTGTTTTATTTCGTAATTTATACGAGATACCGTATTTAATTTTGACCTGGCTTTTGTTTATTGATGTAGTTTATTTATGACATTCTAATGTTATCAGATAAGTAATATTGACCCGCCGAGTTGATTGATACGGTAGTGCTTGAAGTGTCTTTATTTGTATTGACATATCCAAAGCTATTTTTATGTATTTAAAGATATAACAGATTAAATCATCATTTATTTATTTAAACAATCACAAATATGCCATTGCTAGTTATTCATAGATGATTCATTCCGCTAATTGGAAGAATTTAGGGATCCCGGCATCGCTCAATTGGGCGAACAGAGTAACAGGCGATACACAAGGGGGTTAGAGACTGCAATTAACAACTGAAAGAAGTGACTGCATGTGCAGTTTTGTCGGACTATGAAGACACTTATGAAAGAAAAAGTTTCAAGAAATAGAGAGTAGTACTGGTTTTAGGTAGAAGCAACATGTTTTGAGACTTTTTTTTAAGTGACGTCTCGATCAGTCAACCAATCAGTTTATTACAGCCCTGATACAGCACTGGGCTAACCTGTGCAAAACCTGCTGATACAATTTCCTTCGTTTCAGGACTCCTTCTTTCTGCAAACATATGAATTGCGTAACACCTTTGTCGCCCTTGCTGACGAGAAATACCTCCGGCTCTCCAGGAAAATCGTCTTTTCTTGTGGTACAGCTGCCTACGACCCCCCGTCGGGCAGCGAAGTTGGTTTCCGAAGGCTGTATGTCGGAAGTGGGGAAGACGTGAAGGGAATCTTCGGAGGGAAAGACTTCGCACTGTTGCTTTCCGGATCCGGGAAGGTGAGTTTAGGTTCGCTTTTTCTTGCGGCCTATACCCCCCGCCTCCAGTCTACCATAGATCCCTGATACTTTGATAGGCTATGCCATACATAAGTATATCCAGCACAACCACGGTTTGAAACGGTCTATGCCAAACGCCAGCTACCCCATGGCCAATGCTTGATGCAGGATACTTGTTCAGGTCGTATGAAGTACGATTGACGTGTTTCAAGCTTCTATCGGTCATACGAGGTACTTCCATCGTCGGTCAAACCAATAATGAAGGGATGTTTCGTTGTAACGATTCATAGTAATTGTGGGTAGGAGGAAGCTTGCATTTTCAGTAAAAATATTTATTGAAAGAGAATATTTAAGAGAAAGTGAACAGATGTGAACCAGAATGTGAACCCAATGAAGCTTCTTGATGAAGACAGTAGAGTCAGTTTCATCAGAGGATCTACGGTCATACAACTTACCTGGTAAGAAAACCCAGTGGACCAATGGATTCAATGGGTTCCGGCTAAAAAAAAAACCGGCGACCCCCCCCCCCCCCAGACACCCCCCCCCCCCCCCCCGGCTGAAACCCCCCCGGTACCAAACCCCCCCGACCAAAACCCCCCTGGTGACAAAAAAAAAACCGACCAAAACCCCCCAGGTACCAACCCCCCCCCCCCCCCCCGAATCCTTAAAAAAGTGGAATCCTAATAAAAAAAAGACAATCCTAAAAGAATCTCCTAGTAGTCCTAGTCCCAAATAATCCCTACGCGACGTATAGTACAAGGGATTAGCTGGGTACCCGGATTAGCTCATGTACCTTCTGACGGATATATAAGAGTAATAATTGGACGCAACTTCATTCGCAGACTTGACTGTACAATAATGTCTGAAATACAGTAGATATCCAGTAACACGTGTAAGAATGAGCTTGTGCGTGCACAAAGGGTATGTTGTAGATGTGAAGCAAAAAGTGCTGGCTGGATGTGTTCTTAGTTTTGAATTTAAGCGTAGGCAGAACAAATATATCCAAGGGAGGGGAGTGTAAAGCGAAGGTGATGGTTGACGGTGACATAATAATTGCTGAAGTGAACTAACACACGCATTCACCTGAAGCTGTGGTCAGTAAGGTGTTAAAAGTGAAAGATCAAAACCCATGCGACTCAGTGTAACGACCCCCCCCCCCCCCAACAAATCCTTTTCCAATTATTTCCCCTTCTTGCCGAGGAAGCTGCAGTGAGTTGCCGTTAGTTTTTCGGGATCCCAAAACGTAAGTGGCGGGATACCTATGACATCGCAAAAGTTGTCCGTCTGTGCGCTCTGTAACTCTCGAAAGGAATGAGATATTTTGATGAAACTTGGTGTGAGGATTCTTTGGGTCAAGAGTAAGGTCGAGCTCGTAGCTCTGTAGCCCTATATGTAGGGGTGGGGGAGGGGGTTTAAGTTAAGGGGCAAATGAAATATTTTGGAATCCCATCGAAACCTTTGGTCTTGTTCTTGTTGACCAGAAGTCCCCTTGATAGACTAAGATCACGGGAAGTCAGTTTAAATAATAATAATATAATAATAATTCCTTTATTCTCCATAATAGCATAAGAAACACGCTAGCTTCGGATAGTCAATTACATGTTAGTATACTTATTTACAACACACTTAAAAAACAGCCTCAGGAATTAAAGTTACGTACAAAATAAGGTACAAATGAAGACAAGTACCGGTCAGTCGAATTTACAGGTGGCAGGCTTAGCTTTGGAAGACCGATTGACCGTGTAAACTGCCTAGTACAGGACTTCGGTCGTAAATCTGGCACATATTCAGGCAAAATATCTCTGTGAGTTTCAGACGACAGACATTTGAACCCAAATTTCATCGTCAGGGCATGTCTTCTTTCTTTAAGGGTCGGTAGACATAATACACTAAGACTATCTTCATATGAAACATACTGGGCCCCTAAAATGATTTTGCACGCTCGCTTTTGGATACCCTCGAGCTTATCACTCAGAGTCGAGGTGAGGCCAGGGTGCCACACCGGGCAAGCGTATTCCGCATTTGGCCTAATGTAAGTGCAGAAAATAGACCTCAGTTGCTTGGGAGGAATCGCGAATCGACGTAACGCGGCAAACGACCGTAATAACAGAGCGCATTTCTGAACTATGGCCATGACGTGGGATTGCCATTTCAGGTCGCTCTCAACTGTAACGCCAAGGATTTTAACCTTGTCCTGAACAGTGAGGCCGATATCTTCAACAGGTGGCAATTGACGCTTTAAAAACGACACTCTCATTACAACACTTTTAGGTAGGCTTACTGTTAACTTAACATCATCAAGGTCACGCGTCAGTGTAGAAAATATCTGTGAGAGTGGAGGCTGGGTCGACTGTGACGATAAAATTCGTAGCGCGAGACTGGACAGGTCGTCAGCGAACTTATAACGATTCAACAGACTTTTTAAAACTCGATTAAAAACTATAAGAAAAAGAATTGGTCCAAGCTTCGTCCCCTGAGGCGCGCCGCAAAAAATTTGGAGAAAGGACGAAACCCGATCTTTATCCAACATAACGCACTGTTGCCGACCCGTTAAGAAGCTAGCTATCATCCGGATTAAAAATTGTCGAGCGCCCATAGTTCTAGCTTCTTGTAAGGTGATTTCGTGGTCAAGACTGTCAAAGGCCTAAATGTCTAAATGTAAAGGATTCGGGGGGTTTTCGCCGGGGGGGGGGGGGGGGGGGGGGGGGGGTTTGGTACCCGGGGTGTTTTGGTTGGGGGGGGGGGGGGGGTTGGTACCGGGGGTTTTTTAGCCGGGTTTTTTTTAGCCGGGGAGGTTTTCGCCGGGGGGGTTTGGTACCGGGGGGGGGGGGGGTGGCGGGGGGGGGATTCGCCGGGGGGGGGGTCGCCGGGGGGGGGGGGTTCTCGCCTAGACCCATTACTAGAACAAGGACTAATTGAAATACAAAATTTACAGTGTTAAAATTAGCGTACAGTAATTTAAAACCCAATGAAATTACAAAAAGCCGGTTTCTTGTCTAACTATTGTTCTACCACTGTTCTAAAACTAACAAAACATTACATGAAATTACTAGAATAATAACTAATTGAAATACAAAATAGAAATTCGATTTTAAACAAATATTCAAGTGGGACCATCAACAAATCACCATTATCGGTGTTATTTTGTAACGTCTTATGAAAGCCGGTGTTGCCTTTATGAAAACCTGTGTTGTTTTGGTACGTTTTATGAAAGAGAGGGCGAAGCTCTTCTCGTAACGTTAATGAAAAACTAGGGGGGAGGGGGGGGGGGGGGTGGAGTTTATGTGGGGCAGAAGCAGCCATCCTAACCCGGCCTTTCTTTGTTCGGGACATGAGCAAGGGGGAGGATCTCTCGATTTTTGGGAGTCTCTAGTCTTTTTTGACCGAAAGCAAGACTTATTTTTTCACGGCGGTTCGATTGGGTTTATAGTATGAAATCTTTTAAAAGGTTACAGTAGGGAACTTTCGGAAATTTGGAAATTATGAGCAGTGCTGTATACTGAATTTTCTCAAGAGGCTCGGACTGCCCAGCCGTCAACCCGTAATGCCACACAGGGTACAGTACTCCAGGCATGGACGGACGAAAGTTAAGTAAGCTTGTAGAAGATGTTGAGAGGGCACTCCATGACGTGAAAGAGGTTTAAGGGATCTCAGGGCTAAGTTTGCTTTTTCTAGAATCTCAACTTTCGTCTCTAACTTTCGAACACCGAAAAAGAGAACACGAGGCTTACACTTGTGTTCTCTAAAGAGAACACACTTATTGCCTGTGACATCTGTTGTTTCTTCCATTGCAGGTCCTGCATACCGGGAAGGCAGGCGCGCTAGGCCTCAAGGCTTCTGTTACCCCATCATCTGAGGAAGGAGGTCTTCCCTGGTCGAGGATGCCCACTGATAGGGTGGTCCAGCTAGCTGTTGGCCATGACGGATCACATGCCGTCTTTGTTGGTGAAAGCGGAACTGTTCACTTTGCCGGACTTTCGAAGCGCGGAGAGGATGGGGAACCAGGTTAATATAACCCAAATTTCTTTTGTTTGTTTTAACTGACTTTTTCTATTTTTGTAGCTTTGCGTTTCCAAGATGCTGTCAGGAATCTCTCTTAAAACCTTTCTTCTGGCAAACTCGTAAATTATTATTATTTGCTTAATACATAGATGGCACTTTACACAAGGGACTTGTACCATGACCAATACCATAAACGGTTTTTTCGAATGCAATTTAGAAGTCTAGGAGCCACGTAGACATACCAGGATTTGTCCTGGGTTCGAATCCCGGCTGAGGAGCATTTTTGTCTATCAGTTCACTACTTATACAATATTATTTGCTTGATTACTTCAGGACTGAAGTGTGAATAAAAAAAAAAAAAATCAGTCAAATCCACACCAAATTAAATGAATAATTAATTCCTTTTTTTAATTTATTTATTATTACATTTGGCGTTAAGCTTTTAGCTTGTCGCCATTACTACATAAGTACAAACGGATTAGACACACTTTACACACAGAAAGTAATACACTACAAAAGTAAACAAATTTTCAAACTACAAAGCAACTGAGTAAAATGGGGTGTCGACTATACCACGCTTAAACGTTTGAATACTACCTGAATCAGCAACTTCTGCCGGCAAACTGTTCCACTGTTCAGTTGCCCTATTGACGAATGAACACTGACCAATTTTCTTATGTGGTTTTGGAGGGTACAGTTTTATAAGGGTGTTGGTGGGTTGTATGATAGTGAAATGAACTTGAAAAATGAATTGGGGTCAAGATCTTCTACTCCTTTAATTATCCGAAATGCGTTAATAATGTCACTACGGCGCCTTCGAAACTTTAATGATGGGAGCTGAAGTCTAGTAAGGTGTTGTGGATATGGAAGGTGTTTAAGGTATGGGATCAACCTGGTCGCCCTTCTCTGAAACTTTTCTACTCTGTTTTCATCGGTCACATTTAAAGGAAACCAGACTGAAGTGTTGTAATCAACGATAGGACGCACCGGGAATATGTATAACAACAGAAAATTGCGGAGATTGAACTTACTAAAACTTCTTTTTAGGGTTAACAGACGATAATTTGCATTTTTCACAATTTCCGAAACGTGCTTTTCAAACTTTAGCTGGGTATATATCAAAACAAACACCGAGGTCACGCACCGTTTCTTCTGAAGGGACCCTCAAACAGACAAAATATAACTATAATCAGGCTGTGATTTACGACCATAATGAAGTACAACACACTTAGAAGGGTGAGAACATAGAGTTAGATTCGCACCACTGGGTTCAAGAATCCAGATTCTTGCAAAAGCTGCGCATCAGTATGATCTTGTACTGGCAAATACAGTTTTACGTCGTCAGCAAACATTTTAATGGAGTGTTTGATAGACGAGGGCAGGTCATTTATAAACAAACAAAATAAAATTGGTCCCAGTCAACTTCCTTGGGGTACACCACTCAATACATCAGCTGGAGACGACAGCTCGTCACCGACCATAACTTGTTGGGTTCTCCCACGCAGATAATCAGTAATAAATGAAAGCATCAAAATTCTTTTCAACATCCAAAAGATTAGTAACCAACTGATTTCCGATCACTAGCGGAATGCCACACACTGTGCGCTGCCAGTCATTGGTGAGGGGCTTGTCACTTTCTTACAGATGCTCGTTGAGTGCTTTTTGGGATCCCAAAACTTAAGTAGAGGGATACCTACGACATCGCAAAAGTTGTCCGTCTGTCTGTCCGTCTGTCCGCACGATAACTCTCGAAGGGATTGAAATATTTTGATGAAACTTGGTGGGAGGATTCTTTGGGTCAAAGTACAGGTCAAGTTCGAAGATGGGCTGTGTAGCCCTATATTTGAGGGTGGGGGAGGGGGTTCAAATTACGGGACAAACAAAATATTTTTAAACAGCTAATGTGATAGTCGATTATGGGGTAAGAAAACATACTGAGCACGATGGTGGAAACCATTTTCTTGTCGGACAAGTAGTTCGTCCGGAATCCGGCAAAAATCGGAAAGTTGGTTAAAAGTAAAAGTTTCATTTGAAGTTGATTAAATGTTCGATTTAGGGGTAAGGAGACATGCTGAACACGATGGTGAAAACCATTTTCTTGTCGGACAACTAGTTCGGCAGGAATCCGGCGAAAACCGGAAATTTGGTTAAAAGTAAAAGTTTCATTTGAAGTTGATTAAATGTTCAGTCTAAGGGTAAAAAGACATGCTGAACACGATGATGAAAACCATTTTCTCACCGGACAACTAGTTCGCCAGGAATCCGGCCAAAACCGGAAAGTTTGTTTAAAGCGAAAGTTTTATCTGAAGTTGATTAGATGACAGATTTAGGGGTAAGAAGAGACGCTGAGTCTGAATCTGACAATCATTTTTTACCCGTACATATAGTTAGTCCGGAATCCGGTTGTAACCGGAATTTTTTTTTTAAGTCAAAGTTTGATTTAAAGTTGATTAGATGTTCTTGATAGGGATAAAGAGATCCGCTGGATTCGTTTCTGAATTTTCTTTTTTTTTTGCTGGACTAATAGTTCGCTCGGAATTCGGGCGACACCGGAAATTTGGCAGAAGTAAAGCAGGAAGTTTCGGTCAGTATCGTCAAAATAGGTTTTCTCACGGTTTTCTCTGATGATTAGTCTGGCGAAGACTGGATCTTGCGAAGACAAGACCCAGTTGTCTGGATCAATTATTAGATTTTTGGGATCCCATCGAAACCTTTGGTCTTGGTGTGAAAGCATTGACGTTGCCGCAATGATGCACGTGTCTCTTTCCATTTCGCGTTATACGTTTTACTCTCTAGATTTATAGCTAAATTATTATTAGTATTACCTTAGTACGACTAATCTAAATATGTATTCACATTGCCTCGAAATTGGCAGTGAAGTTGGTTTCTAGTGAAGTAAGACGTGTAACTTTATTTTGGTAATACATTAGGCATTAGGCAATGCTAGATATACCCAGCGTTTGGCATCCAAACAGGACCATTATCAACTTCTACAATGTACAGGTCAACTTGCTTGTTAGAGTAACTTTTTAGCGGCCAGCTTCTACCTTTCAGTAGCTGACGAAAACCTCTCTGTCAAACTCTCCATAGGTGGATACGACTTCGTATCTACCTTTCTGGAGGTTGGTATGATATCGGAAAGATTGTCGTAGTGTGGGATTACTCTTGGGGCATAGGATGATAGGCATTACACACCTGTTCAAGAAAAAAGTATTTATTTAATATATTTCATTCTGTTAGAGATCATTTTCGGTGCGCGTGCGAAGGCCATTCGCTGTCTCTACGCTGATTGTACTTGCTAAAGTTTTCAAACACATCTTTTTCTGACACATTTGTTTTTTTTTTTGTGTTTTTTTTTGGATACTCCAAAGTGGTATCTTTTTCTTACACATCTGTTGTTTCTTGTGTTTTTATGGCACTTGCAGCTCCGCTCAAGTGCCATATACCGATCACTTTTCGGTCTGTCGGTCGGTCGGTCCGTCAGGCCACTCATCTCGAGTTAGGGTACTTCCAGAAGTGCTAGGACGATGAAACTTGGCAGGCATATTAGGGACCCTACCAAACTAACTTGGAAATAGTCCCTTCCCCGATTCAACCGCCATGGGGGGAGTGGAGGGAGGGGGGAATCCGGAATATTGACGTATTTTTATCTTTTGAACGGGGAATTGGATCTTAATGAAACTTGATATTTGGATAGACCTCGTGTCTCAGATTTCACACTTCAAGTCCGGAATGGATACGGTGACTTTGGGGGGAGCTGGAGGGGGAACCGGAAATCTTGTGACATGTTCAGAGTGGACGGATCGGGATGAAACTTGGTGGAAAAAACAAGCACTAGCCCTAGATACATAGCTGACAAGACCGGACCGGATCCGAGCACTGTAGGTGAAGTTGGATGGAGGGTTCCGGAATTCCGGTGATCCCAACTTAAGATGCTTACACATGTGCTAGGACGATGAAACTTGGCAGGCATTTTAGGGACCCGATCAAACTAACTTGGAAATGGTCATTTCCACGATCCGACTACCGTGGGGAGAGTGGAGGAGGGGAATCCGGAATATTGACGTATTTATAACTTTTGAACCGGGAATCGGATCTTAATGAAACTTGATATTTGGAAAGAGCTCGTGTCTCAGATGTCCCATTCCAAGTGCGGACAGGATCCGATCAATGTGGGGGAGTCGGGGGGGGGGAGCGGAAATTTGTTGACACGCTTGGAATATAACGATTGAGATAAGACTTGGTGGGAAGAACAAGCGTAAGCCCTAGATACATCACCCGTACGGAAAATCTACACCTCGAATTTAGGTCGAAACGGCCTCGTACATTTGAAACACAAACTAGGTCGTTTCCGCTGCCTATTCGCTCTCGTTTTTCACCTCAAATCTGTGTCAAAACTTCCTCGTACATTTGAAACACAAACTAGGTCGTTTTCGCTCTCATTTTTAACCTCAAATTTGGGTCAAAACGACCTCGTACATTTGAAACACAAACTACCTCGTTTTCTCTCTCGCCTCATTTGGTAGCGACTCTACCTTGTACTTTTTAGTTTTGACACAAAAACGACCCAGTTTTCTCAGCAGGCATCACGAGGTCGAAATCAACCTTTTATTGAAACAAAAATTCGCATCCTTTGATCTATAAAAGAACTGAGTCACAGACCCACATAGCTGTCAAACAGGTAGGGACAGGTAGACAGGTAGGGTGGTGCATTAACGATCGACCCAAAATTATACTGAATATAGAAGACAAAACTATGTTGCCCCAAATTATCGATTTAGGACTAGTAACTCTTGAAATTTTTCGGGTGATGATTTTGCACCATCGAACAAGGTTCAAACTCGGAAGCTGCTTCTGAAATTTTTTGAGCTTCACAGTTGCAGAAATCCATGCGTCAACTTTTCATCTAAATAGAAAGGCATTGAAAAATACCCTTTATAGTCGATGGTTTGAAGAATTTAAGAACAAAGTTAGTTCTTGGTCAATTCGCTTTTTTAGTTCTAAAGAAGATTTATTAGCGGCTTCAAAAGTTCAGCCTTCTTACCATTTAACGCAGATTATCACGGGTCATTGTAGGTTAAATTTTTTCCTTCACAGAATAAACAAAATTGATACGGAGTTGTGCCTTTGTGGTGAAAACGAAACATGCTATCGTTTTCTTTTTGAGTGCCCTATTTTTGCTCGTGAACGCTTAGATGTATTATTTCACCTTAATAGGATCAATTCCTTTTCCATTTCATCTTGATTTGGTTTTTAAATTTAGGAACGTCAGAAATATTGTGTTGGAATATATTAGGAAAACAAAACGTTTGGATTTGGAATTGTGATTTGATTTAAAAGTAGGTATGTGCTCTTTTGTGTTTGATAATTGAATTCACAGTGTGTTTTATTTAGGTTTTTTTTATTAGTTGTTTGTACAAAATTGTGTGATTTGTGGTTTATTTTAGATGTTTAGTTTAGTTCCTTTGTTAGCTGTGAAATGCCGTAAGGCTAAATCACTTAATAAATTCATTCATAGACGGCAGGGCTTAATTAGAGCATTTCCGTGGCTCTTACAATTAATAGTTCGTTTTCCTGTCTCGAAACAAGCAATTAGGGAATAAGGTACCAGATACTGCGTAGATTTGATTTGTTTTTGAAAAGAATAGGTCTTTGCCAGTGGCCGAGTGTGCTTGCCGATTTTGTGGTGAGGTAGAAGAGAGCCTATGCCATCTGCTGACGGATTGCCGGGGGGTGAAGGAAATTAGAGATAGTTTTTTTGATGGGGTACCCATACTATTTCCTGGTATTATGGAGTCGACAAATCGTCAGGTAATTCGGTCGGTATATGAATATTTTAAGTGTATAATGGAAGTTTAGATTGGAGGTAATTTGGGGAACAGTAGAAGGGTAAAAAGAAGTGATATTATTGTATGTAATATTGAAGGTCAATTTTGTTAGTTAAGTGCGAGAATGAATGCTGTTGTATGGCCCTTTGTTGGCTTTAATAAATTATTATTATTATTATTATAGTGATACATAAAATCGGACTGGATTGCTCTTTGTTCCTAGGTTTCTGGCAAACGTAAAGCTCGAAACTAGTTTCTCTCTCATTATAGACATTCCTTCAGCCCGAGCTGACTGCGAATCATATTTGAAGGTGCAAAACGGATAAGTCAGATACATATTATTAGAGCTATATTTCGGCCCTTCAGGCTCAAGCTGAAAAATGAACTTCCTGGAAAATGGAAAATTCTGAAAAATTATCTGGAAAATGAATATTTATTTTCCAGCTTGAGCGGCTTCAGCCTGAAGGGGACGCTTGCCAAGAAGGGTCGAAATATAGCTCTAATTAAAATGTAACTGACTTATCCGTTTTACACCGTCAAATATTCTTTCTCATTGCTCACAAAATGCAACTGCCTCTGCATCTCGTCAATTACCTTGCCAGTGGAAACAAAAGTCGAAGTTTTATAGGAAAAGTCTTTCAGTATCACCTGATGGCAACTTCGCAGTGAAACTATAAGGTCGCCCTCGCACTTCACCGAAAACGAGGCGGAGATGAAATCTCCCAGATATTTCGCTAGCATCTTCGCAGCGAAAACAAAGCTGAAGTTGAATACACCCTCGCCCTTCGCCAAATATGAGGCGGAGGTAGAATCGCCCTCTCTTTCGCCATCTTTTTCGCAGCGAAAACTAAGGTCGAAGGGAAATCCGCCTTCGCCCTTTACTAAACACGATAGCGAACGCGAGATCTCCCTCTCCTTCGCCTTCATCTTCGCAGCGAAAATGTTGGTTGAAGTATAATTCGCCATCAGTATTCGTCCTGCTATACTTTCGCCCGCATTTCGCTACCAAAACTTCCGTTTCGTCCTCGATTCTAGGTGCAAAATGGCATTCGACGTGGAGATTTTCCGTACGGGCAGTGATAGAACCGGACCGGATTCGGTCACTCTGGGGGAGTTGGAGGGGGGTCTTGAATTCCAATGATCGAAGTTTAAGGTAGGCTACTTCCAGATGTGCTAGGACGATGAAACTTGGCTTTAACATTAGAGACTTGACAAGATTGGCTTAGAAATTGTCACTTCCCAGATCCGACCATCCCTTAAAGTACCTACTCATCTTAACCGCAAAGTACAAAAAATACTTCTAAGCAAAACCTACATTTTCATGATCCCCTTTAGCCCATGATCAGTTTTGCCTCAAGGGCTTTGATTCTGATGATATCAGAAAAAAAAAAATAACAAACGATACAATCTCATGATTTCCAAGGGTTCATCGTCATTCTTATTTACCAAGTCTTGCAAGTGCCATGTGAGCTTCCAGCTCTTGTTTTTTTTTATGCTCCAAAGTGGTATCAAGTAGTATGCAATATGATAGCTTTCATGGAAGGCAACCACTTTCGGACTGATCGACCATTTGCTAAGGGTTTTAAATTTAAAATCGGTTGTGTGAAAAATGGATCAGAAGTTAAAGGGACGCATAAGGTATTTAGGTGAATTGGAGCATAGTGACGTTTAAAGTGCAGGAATGGGCTTTGGTTATTGTTTCCAAACGCCGAATAAAGCCTCCTTCTTAAAATTCCTAAAACTTGTCCGAACAGGGCTGAAATACGACGGTCTAGTCACTTATTCGCTAAAATAAGCTTGAAGGCTCGATGAAAATTCGTTACTTCGTTTCTCCGCTGTTTATATAATTGATTTCCATCGAATGAGTTAAGTGGAGGGATACCTATGACTTCGTGAAAGTTGTCCGTCTAACCATCTGTCCGTCCGTCTGTGAGCACGGCAAATCTCGAAGAGAATGAAATATTTTGATGGAACTTGGTGTGAGAGTTCTTTGGGTCAAAGGGAACGGTCGAGTTCATAGATGGGATCTATAGCCCTACATTTAGGGGTGGGGGTTCAAATTAAGGGGCAAACAAAATATTTTTTAACAGCTAATGAGATAGTCGATTTAGGTGTAAGAAGACATGCTGAACACAAACAAGAAAATCATTTCTCGCCGGACAAATAGTTTGCCCGGAATCCGATCGAAATCGGAAAGTTTGTTAAAAGTAAAAGTTTATTTAAAGTTTAAAAAAAAGTTTTTTGTATCTCTATGCTTGAAATATTTTAGCAACTACTACGGTAAACGGCTGCCGAAAAATAAATGAAAAAATAAACTCGAGGGATTGAGAAGCAATAGTACTAGGACATTGACTCACAAAGGCTAATTATCTAACTTTATTTTTTCTAGGTCGACGCCGACATTCCAAGGCTAGCAAGCTAAAAAAGTTCCACTTAGAAGACGAACAGCCTATTCAGTTTGTAGCAGCTAATAGCGGGACATCAGCCTTAGTAACCCGGCATGGCGACTTGTATCTCTTTGGAAAGGATGCGTCCTTTGCGGACGAAAAGACTGGTAAGTGTAGCGCGATCGGAACACCTCGCAGACCCCGGGACCTGAGCAGAAAAGGGTTCAGGGTCTGATCAATAAATACAGATTATATAGGCCTTTGTATATAGTTGTAAATATCCGACGAGCGTAGCAAGCCCCAGTAACACTTACCAACAGCAGAAAACAGTTGTGTGTGACTTCTTTTTTTTTATGTCTCGAGTGGTTTTGTATTTATTTATTTATTACCCACAAAATGTATTTAAACAACAGTTGGGGAGTAGGAAGATAGGAGGGAAAGAGAGAAAAGCAAGACAGACAAGATAGACAGACAAACAATGCAGTAGAATCGCTCCATTGTTTATTTCACCCACGTTCAGCGAAAGTTATTCGTATCCTCTGCCTTCGGACACATAAGACTGTATTACGGATGGGATGAACCAGAACAGTTAACACACGTGACTGTGCTGACTCTTTTTCGTTTTATTTCTCTTTTGATACTCAACATTTCATTTCAGTGAGTAATAATAATTCCGCTTCAGCTAAATTGTGGTTTTATCAGTGAGGTTCGGCAAGATGTTACAAGATAAAGAAAATTATTAGGAAAAAAATTATTATTAGGATAAGACTCTTTAGAAGAGATATAATATTTGATGGTTTTGTCGGGAATTAGAAAATGAGGTTAATTATAATAAATATTCTTGTAGCCCAAGCTGACTGCGAATCATATTTGATAATTATCAGTGTTAATTATAAATAGTGTAATATATCTTGTTTTGCAATTGTATTCACCAGCGGACCATCTTTTACGGAAGAAAGCTATGAAGTTCGATTATTAGTAAACGATTTGATTCGATTACCTAACATTTTTTCTTCTAGGTCGTGTTTCGTCTGTGAAAGATATAATCCAGGTGGCCTTGGGAAAAGCACACGGACTTTGTTTGAACTCTCACGGTGAAGTCATCACCTTTGGGATAAATATTAAGGGTCAGTGTGGTAGAGAAAACCCGAGTTTCGGAAGACAACCTTGTAAGTATGGCGTTTTTCAGTAGACGAATCCTTTCTGCTTTTATGATGTTTTCATTTAGGGAGGAGGGGTTTGGGTGAAACCCCAGATTTGTTGGTTATAGACAGTGGTATTTGACGGTGCAAAACGGATAAGTCAGCTACATTTTATTAGATTAATGCGTTTTGCACCGTCAAAATATGATTCGCAGTCAGCGTGGGCTGAACATCTGTAGACAGTGGGTTGAAGACCAGTAGGGGGCGCAGGTTAGTATTTATAGTATAAGGAGCGTATCGTTTCTGTTACTGATAGTGTTAGTTATCTTTTTTTTTAACTGAAGGACAAAAGTGTTAATCTGACGCGATTTGAACTACGACCTTCGGCTTCCACTACAGAGCGCTTGTGAGGATAGTTCGCCGTCCACTACAATAGTAAGATAGAAGCGGGCCATAGGAACGGTGATCCCGCCGAATTCACATAAGCATAGTTTGTATGTGCAGCCTACCCGATTTAAAAGCTGCTGGAAGTACGTTCTACTTTTTAAGTTTTAACTGAACGTAACAAGTAACAGTGAATCGTTCTGGGTCGTACCCAAAATCACGCTAAAAGAAGGCCCTTACTGGTTCATGAAAACAATAACAAAACACATGGAGCCTTGGATCAGAAGAGCACAATTGTCCTCCCAAGATCTACATGCTTTGCAACGTATCCGTCAGTGGCAGCTTGAGTGGCTCGTCGATCAATGATCCTGCATATATGTGCATACGTGAAATCGAATAATTTATAGCCAATTGGCCGCACAAAAGTACATACTCAAGTAGCATGTGCCCATTCTCTGTTTTCTGAGAATCGGATGAAGATCAGCAAGGAAGAGCATGGAGGAGGAGCAAAAGCGTGTGTAGAATCTGGCTATACCTCGGAGATTGAATCTTGCTTTGTTGGGGATTATTTTTAACGCGTGGCATTTGCAGTTGAAAGAATAGCTGCTTCGCACATTTTATTGAGGGTTGTTGCCACTAAAACTCCCTACTACTTGAAAGAGGTTTATTTATTTATTCATTTATTTCCCTCAAACTTTGGAGTACAAAATATAGTATATAAAAAAAAAATATGCCTAAATCAACTGAATGACTAAATCAGCTTTGAAACATGTGACAGTACGCCTATCTAGACCTTTCCGCTTACATTTTACATTCCAAAGGTTTTAAAGTTTGGTGGAAAGGAGAAGAGCTAACAACTTCTTTCCATGTTTCTTTGTCTTTTAAAGAACAACCCCTACTAGAAAGAAAAGATATTTTCACAATAAAATGGTTCTGTCGTTTTCGAAAATACCTTTTTGCAATATATAATTATTATTATTATTATTAATTCTTGCCCCGTGAAATTAGAGATTTTCTTGTTGACGCATGTCGACTGCATACCGTGAAATTTAAGACTTTCTAGTTGACGCTTGTCGACTGCATCCAGATTTCTATCTTTCTAAAGCGGAGGTTCGATGTAAAACATTTGAAGGTTTGCGCACCGTGGTTAAAAAATGGGAAAAGCCAAGTCGAAACACAAGATAGGCCTGTTGGTCTTCCAAAACGAAAGACACATTTTTAAGGTTCTCACGCCCGTATTTTTTAAAGAGTTGTCTGCGGACCTTTTTGCGAAGTTTGCGCCACTTCACTGACAAACTCTGCTTGGCCGAAAAAGCGCTGAACAGTCGTAGGAGAAAAAGGAAATAATGACGAAGGGTTTGATTTCTGTTGCTTATAATTCTGTAGGGGAGCTACAGTGATAATACAAAAGGTAGACTAAACATTAAGCACTTCTCTTGTAGCGTCATCACGGGAGCCCGACCAACCTCCCCCTGACCCGATGCAAGAGGATGACCTGGAAAGTGATGAGAACTCGGGGCAAGTTGGAATGTGTGCACACGGCAGTCATGTCTGGCATTACGACGATTGCATGGTATGCCCCTACTGTAACGAATGTAGCGGTTTTGGAAGGAATTGTATATCAAGGTCTAGACCGGGGAGATCAGCAGGACAGTAAGTATAGAGCGGAGTTCGTTGCTCTGTGGACATTTACGACAAGAAAAAATAAAATAAAAATATATCATACCTGTTGATAGTGACAAACGGATGCGTCAGCTGAACTTTATTAGAGCTATGTTTCTACAGACAAGTTCAATTCCCAACTTGAGCGGCTTGAGCCTGAAGGGGACCCTTGCCACGAAAGGCCGAAACATAGCTAAATACTCCTTGCGCCCAAGCTGACTGGGAAACATATATTCAAACAATGCATAAAACGGATACGTCAGCTACGATTCTTTGGCAGCTATAAAATGTAGCTCTAATAAAGTTCAGCTGACGTACCACTTCGTAACTATCAACTATTATTCGCTGTCAGCTTTGGCTGAAAGGGTGTAATACCCACTGTAAAAGGATCACTGGGCCTCCTTAATAGGTTCAGTTATCGACTAAATCTTTTGGGGACAGAAACACTGGCTCTTCGTGATTCGCCAGCATTAAACTGACCCGCTAAAAAAAAGATAACAGTCTCTTTCCTTTTTGGGCCATTTTTGGGGAAGGCATCACCGAAAACAATTGTATACACACCGCATCGCGAAGGTTTGTCGCTGCAGCATGAGCCTATGAACAGTGGGTCACTGATGCCTTCCCCAAATAATGGTCTAAAAAGAAAAGATTTTTAGCGGTTTAGTGTAATGCTGGCGAATCATGAAGAGTCAGGGTGTCGTATAGATTAATGCAGAATATCATACAGTCGCGACGTAAATTGTGACGTCATGTGATTGAGGACCCAACATAGGATTTAATTATCCCTAGGACGATTAATAAATGTAAACGCACTCTGCTCTATATAAAGGGATTCAAATATATATTCACCGGTAGGATTAACTAAAATTTTTCATATTCTGAGGTAGAATGGATCAAATAGGTGTGACGTCACGATTGTATAGAATTCCGCACTAATTTAAATATGACCGGTATTGACGGCAAGTTTAGGTTTTAGCTAAAGCCTTAAAAAGACCATTGCCAAAAACGGGCCTGGTCTTCTCGGATAAAAGTGTCAGCTGACTGATCTGTTTAGCAACATCAGGCATTTTTCGCAGTCAAGCTTGGGCTGATGGAATACTTAAGAACGAATCCAACTTCTATGGTCACATACCGTAACTTCTTTGTTCGGTTTTAGGCAGTGTGGCTGTGGAGGTGGAGATGCAGGTTGCGCTCGATGCGGATGCTGTAGAAGCTGCGCGGGTGAAGAAGAAAATGCAGCTGCAAATTTCTTGGCTGAAGATTTCGGTAAGCACAGTTTTAGTCGTTTAAGTACGAGCAAGCACGTGCTGACCTCGGAGGATCTGATAGGAAGGAGTTACTCTGGGAACGAAGCTGACGCACGTACGAACTCGATGAAAAATTTGTAGCCTGCGTAGTTGTATGATAGATGTACGAAAAAGTTGCATGTTGAAAAGTTGCATTGATATGTAATATTAAAGAAACTATCATTTACTGTGCCTCAGACTGGGCCAATCTTAAGCAGTGGTATCCAGTAGCATCCTGTCTTGCTATAGTAGCATCCAGTCTTGCTAGTAGTAGCATGCAGTAGAATGCAGTAACACGGTAGCCTTGACACAGAAGCATGTAGTAGCATCTGTTCGTACCGCATGCTACATTTTCGTACAATTCATACTATTATTTTGAGATAAATTTCTCATCGGGAAAAGACAAAGTAACTTTTGCATCAAATTAAAGCGGAGTCTCAGGAGTCCCTCTCAAGCTCTCTTTACAAACGCTGGATTTCTTTGAGATCTGTGAAGGGAGTCGTATGGGTGTGTTAAAGCATTCGAACAGAAGTTTCTGAAAGCTAAGACCGTCGTTACAGTATGTAGATCCTTTCAGCATCAGTCAGGCATCAGCATCAGGCTATACAGGCCTAAATGGCACTGCCGATCTCCAGTTCTCTGGCCTCAGCCAAGAAGCGCAATGGGCAGCTGAAGGCAGGCTATCCTGTTGCTTTCAAACATCCTTCCTGTTACCTTTCCTAGATTTCTCTAGGTTAGGTATGGGTATGTTTATTTGAACGTCGCCTAACACACTGTCAGAAGTTTCATAACAGACAACGGAAAGATGCGCGGTTTCAACAGACAGTGCGTAACAGACAACACTTCGAATGTTGTCTGTTGTGTTTGAAAATGTTATGCATAACAAGCGTTGCCATCAGGAAGAGCCGAAAAATCGCCAAAAAGCATCTGTTGAATTTTCCGACAACATGACGACAAACAAAAAGTTAGTAGATGCTTTTTTGGCTGTCTTTTTGCTCTTCCTGGCAATGCTTGTTCTGCATAGCATTTCATGTATAACGTTTTCCAACACAACAGATAACATCCCAAGTGTTGTCTGTTAGGCACTGTGTTGAAACCGCGCATCCTTCTGTTGTCTGTTTTGAAACTTCTGACAGTGCAGCGAACGATCGCCGAAGAAAAATCCATACCAGGCAACATGTACTGCAAAATAATTGACAAAAACGTTTAGTTCACATCCGTTTCAGCACGTTTTCAGCCATGCTTTATTTTTTTTTTTGAATATTTGCTCTCTTTTTGTCAGCTGCCTTTTAACTGCCACCTGGTGCTCCTTCCACAGAATAGAGAAGATGGCGGTCCAAATCAACAGACACCTCAGATAGAAAACTGAGCACACTGATAAATTCAAAATAATTCATTTTTTTCTCAGTTCAAAACTTACAGTTTGTGTCAGGACAACCCTGAAATAATTGGCTATTAGCTGATATCAAGTTTTGTTATTTTTTCTTGCCATTTGACTGTTTTGTAAGCAAGTAAGAAAAGGAGGGTAGTGAAACAGTTAGAGAAGTGTTCAAACAAGCATACCTCTACTGTACCGATATGAAGCTGGGGCGACTGGCTCATCTTACAAGGTCACGCCACTAACCCCCGCCCCAAAATAAACGGTAGGCACCACCAAAATTCGAACCTGCAATGCGCCCCACGGCGACCAGTAAAGTTTCAACGTCCAGCGAAGTAACCACTCAGCCAGGACCGACATAACACTATTGGTAGAAGGTGGATAAACACTGAGAAGCAGATGTCCGCTTTGTTGACTGGAGAGGACAATGTTGCACACCTCCTAGGGCAGTGCCGGGAGTCCCTTTTACCGGACCGGCTTGGGCCCCGGGGTGCCCTGGTATATTGAAATCGACTAACTACAAAGTAATAAAAATGGTGGGGGATTACGTGAGGGGAAATTTAAAGAGGAGGTAGATGATTCTCTGTGTCGTAGTATTATTATGTTTGCATGTGCTATTATATTTGTATATGATGCTTTTAAAAATCTGTGGATGGCCCGCACCCGTGACTGATTAAACACTATTCTATTCTACTCTATTGTGTGGTGTGAAGGTACGTGAAGACATGGTTGCCACAGTCGTCGATAGCCGAGTTGTCAAAGCCTGGATATCAGTGGTCAGGTTTTTTAAATATAATACGTCCTTATTCCAGTTCAGCACTCCAAGTGGACTAGTTTCTGTTAGTCCCCCATTGTCTCATAATCAACACTTGTGTAGATAGGCCTATAGTAAGAAGTCGGATCCATAAGGTAATGGGTAACTTTCACTTTCTGCTACTGAGGCATATGCAAAACCTCCACCGCCTGGGAAGCAGATTGTAGATTTTCTACTCATAAACCTGTGGATCTATTTTACTATGTATTTCAATGAGTGCTGATGGTGAGGCATAGGGGGATTAACAGAAACTATTCCGCTTGGAAGCGTTGAACTGGAATATGGAGAATTTGAAAGACAAGTTTTACTGGGCAGAACATTGGTCTAATACAGCACCAAAGGCGGTCGAGAGGTCAAAGGAAAAATACCAGGTCTTAAGAGATTCGGTCCGATTGAAGAAATCCTGTTAGCTCACAACGAATTTTGGTCTGTCCATTATAGGTGGTATCCCCGGGAGAATGCTGGAGTTAGGCCTTGCAGGACAAGCAGAGCAGCCACAAAATGTCGTTCAGAATGCCGCTGGTTTCAACGCTTACGCCGATGATAACAATCGGAGAGCTAACGTTCCAGAAAAGGTGTCAAGAAAGAAAAGTCCGAGTAAGTGAATATGCATTTTACTAACCCACTACACTTGACAAAGTAAACAAGACCAAAGGTTTCGATGGGATGCCACAAATTTAATATTTGATCCAGACAATTGGTCTTGTAAAGATCCGGTCTTCGCCAGACTTCTTGAACATTTTACTGTTGAAATTTAGAAACAGAATAGGGCCAGCGGCTAATCATCTGAGAAAACTAAGTTCAGATATGGATTCAGCATGTGTATTTATAACTATTCGTCATATCCATTTTGACGAAATTGATCAAAACTTCCCTGCCTTATACTTCTGCCACATTTTCGGTTTCAGCCGAATTTTTGCCGAACTACTTGTCCGGCAAAAAAAAACAAAGCTTAAAAACTAATTCAGCAATCAGCACATCTCCTTACCCCTATAGCGAACCTCTAATCAAGTTCAGATAAAACTTTGACTTTTAAGAAATTGTCCGGTTTCCACCGGATCCCGGCTAACTATATGTCCAGGTAGAAAATAATTGTCATATATGGATTCAGCAAGTCTTCTTACCCCTAAATCGAACATCTAATCATCTTCAGATCTAACTTTTACTTTTAACAAATTTTCCGGTTCAGCCGGATTCCGGGCTAACTACTTTCGCGACGAGAAATTGATTTTCATATGTTCAGCATGTCTTCTTCAAACACCCTAAATCAAACCTTCGTACCCCTATATCAAACATCTAATCAACTTGAAGTACAACTTTTACTTCTAACAAACTTTCCGATTTTGGCCGGATTCCGGTCGAACTACTTTTCGTGCAAGAAAATGATTTTCATATTCGTGATCAGCATGTCTCCTTACCCTTGAGTCGACTATCTCATTAGCTATTAAATAATATTTTGTTCGCCCCTTAATTTGAAACCCCTCCCCTACCCCTAAATGTAGGGCTACAGAGCCCATCTACGAACCCGACCTGTCCCTTTACTCAAAGAGTCCTCACACCATATTTAATCAAAATATCTCATTCCCTTCGATAGTTATCGTGCTCACAGACGGACGGACAGACGGACAACTTTTGCGAAATCATAGGTATCCCTCCACTTACGTTTTGGGATCCCAAAAAGCTGTGTATGGAAAAAGGAAAAGATAGAACACCAAATCACTTTTCTTACTACCAAAACAGGTATAATGAGAAAGCCTATTTTGGGTGGCCCTGTTTTAATCGAAAACACTATGTCTTTTACTAATCTACGAGTTTCTAGTCCAGGGTGGTAGGCCTAATGAGAACTTACATAATTGATAATAGCATGACCGGATGGATTCCGATCTGTCAACAGAGTGCAGAACTGGGAAGACCAGGGAGAGCTACGATGTCTAGCAGCACCAGCGCATTGAAAGTACTTGCTGTGATGTGGTGATTATAAATAGTTTTGGCAGATATGGGCAGTCGAAAAAACTTACGGATCTGGCTGGTCAGATGTTCGACTAGCAGTGATTCTGACGTATTGTCCTTAATCCCAGTATAGTCCACGGGTTAAAGGTGGCGCGAGTGACAACTAAAGTACTAGGATCTGAAGAGTAATCATCTGCTCTTGTTTCGATGTTGCAGCATAGCGGACTTGGTTCTGGCAAAGATTTATGATGTGTTATTCGTAGTTCTTCACAAGGGCATTCCACTAGCACTATTTCTTCCCCTTTATAAATTTCCTGGACTAGATGAAACGCCGTGCCTACGAATTCGCTCACGTTTTCAGTACCAATTTCCAGTATCATACTGCCCTCCAAAACCTCGGCTATCTGGAGCTAAAGCACCAGAAGTTCCGGTTCGTCTGTGACAGCATTCGTTGAAATCTTGAATAGTTGACAAATGCATCCCCCCCCCCCCCCCCCCCTATAATGTTTTGCTTTTTATTTTTATATTTGATACTGTAAAACGGATACGTCAGCTACAAGAAGTTCATTTTTCAGCTTGAGCCTGAAGAGGACCCTTGCCAAGAAGGACCTATCAATCAATCAATCAATCAATTTATTTAATTCGTGATATTACACATCACATAATAAGATTACACTAACACATGAATTTTCTTACTAAATATATACAAACATTTTAACCATTCGGTGGCTCGGGGCAATAGCACAGTCGACGGAAAAGTCGGTAAAAAAGTCCAGAACGGCATTCTGCATTCTCACGAATTGCCTTTAAAAGTGGATTATCGGAAACTTCTAACCTTGCAACAAAACTAACTATCGCTTTCCGCCTCATAACATCAAAAGATTCAGTTTCATTTTCTAAAAACATTTGACTAGCAGAGTAACGTCGATTATATGAAAGGAGATGACGGAATGCATTGTTAAAACAAACTTTTAGTTTACGCATCGTCGTGTCAAGATAGTTATCAAAAAGTGGGAGACAGTATAGTTGTGTGCAATACGTCTTAAATAAAAGAATTCTAACCGACACAGTACAAAATTTAAAATTACGAATTAAGTGGTTCGCACGCGCGCAAAGACCCCGATACTGACTCGAAACTGCTGAATCGTCATACAGGTCATCATCTAAAAAATAACCTAAGTACTTCACTTTGTGCACTCTCTTTAAAACAAAATCACCAAGTCGAATAGCCGGAAATATCAGGGATTTAAAATGTTTCGGGATAAAAATCATGTAATTGCACTTCGCAGAATTGAAAATAATGTCATGCGTCGCTGCATAATTTGCGCAAATCTTCAACAGGAGATTTAATGCGTTCGCCGACGGCGCCATTAGAACCATGTCGTCAGCGTAAGCGATCGAGTTCAAAAACACACCAGAGATGTTACAGCCTACACGGCTCTCCATTAATTGTTTACAAAGGTCATCTATAAAAACATTAAATAAAAGAGGAGAAATTATTCCCCCTTGTTTAATTCCGTTAGCAGCATGAAAAGGAGCGGACAGTTTTGACCCCCACTTCACACGAAACTCCTGTTGAACATACCATTTTGAAAGAAAATCAACCAGCAGCTTTGGCATACCCCTTGTTCGTAACTTTTCAAACAACAATTCGTGGTTAACACGGTCAAAAGCTTTTCGTATATCTAAAAAACAAGTGAAAACAGGACTTCCAAGACCCAGATAATAGCACACAGTTTGCTTAAATGAAAAAATACAAAAATCGGTGCCATGCTTCTGTTTAAAACCAAACTGATTAAAAGATGTCTTTAAAAAATCAATAGAATGTTTCAACAACAAATGCTCTAGCAGCTTCGAAAAAACTGTTGTAATAGCAATGGGGCGGTAATTATCTATACTTGTGAGGTCCCCGCACTTGTTCTTTAACAGAGGTATGATCGTAACCTTCATCAGGTCTGGCGAAAGACAACTGTGAGCGAATGCGCAGGTGAAGTATACTGAAAGTAAAGCACACAGGCGCTGCCGGTTAGTATACTTCACATGCTCGGCAGACAGACCGTCATCGCCTGCTGCTTTGTTCGCTTTCAGTTCTTTCGTAATCACTTCATCAATTTCGTTACTCGTAAAACTAATTCTATTAACTTCGCAATCGCAGTCATTAGCACAACTAGACGAATGCGAATCACTGGGGACTGAATATATATGGCTCTACTGAAATGTATATTATAATACGTATAATGTTTCTGACAAAAACGACAGGCCCGGCAGTTTGATGCTGCGATTTAAATGCGTCTTGATTTAATGCTGTAACGTTCGTTCAGTAATAAGTTCAAGTTCAAGTTTTTTTATTTTTCAACATTCACAAATAAATAAATAAAAAGCAACACTTTCGCGCTGGAGAAAAAACCTATGAGGGTTTGCATTCGCGCGAAAGTTCACATAACTACTTACCTATGTAAAGAAAAAAATAAGAAATAAATCCAATCTCTCTCAGTCATCAATACTCAACTCCCCCTTCTCCCATTCTTCCCTCCCAACCTCACCTTACCCCCCTTCCCACCCTTACCTCCCTAGCCCCCCCTTCCTCCCCTAACCACCCTACCACCCATAAAAAAATTTAACATTTTTGCCCCAGAAAATAATATATGCCCCAGAAAATAAAATAATATAAATAAACTGAGGTATGTGTTCCGCCGCCCTAATGCTCACTGGTAGTTCATTCCATACAGATGGACCCAGGTGTTTCATTGAAAATAAAGTATAGATTTATAGTCAACACAGCTACGACGAAAAGTAAAAGAAATCGATTTGTTAAAACGAACCAAAAAAGCATGGACTTCAGCGAGTTTAGTTTAGTAATTTATTAGATCTGACCAAAAAAAGATCCCCGCCAGCGGTAAAGCAAGGCAGTGGATTGATTTTGGAGTGAGGTTCAATGAGAACGAATTGCTTATACTGCCAGGATGGGAGATAATTCTTGGGTGTGGTAAGGTACCTGGAAGCTCCGTCAGCGCTGGGAGCTTATTTTTTTATTTTTTATGTCATCCCTTTATTGTATCGTAAGAAGCGAATTGAAAGACATAAGTTCTCATCAGGCGGGATTTGAAACCACGACCTTAAGCTTACAAGACCACTGCTACACCACTGAGCTACAGAGGGGCTTGAACATAGTTCGCAAACCACTACAGTGGTCAGATAGAAACGGCTGTAGGAACAGTGATCCCGCCCATGGCGAATTCGCGTAAGCAGTTCACTTCGCTGTGTCACGGGATTGGATATTATTGCGCAAAGATGGAATGCTGTTGTCAGGGGCGTCACAAGGGGGGGGGGCAGCCCCCCCCCCCCCACCTTTTTGAGATTCGGTAAAATTTTGAAAATTGTTCGGTATTTTTTCGATAGCAGAACTGTTCGATATATTTACGGGGATTCGGTAGTTAGCTAAATAGGTAAATAGGCTATCTGTACAAATCTCTTCGGTATAATGATCGAGATTCGGTATAATTGCCAGTATTCCGTAGTTGTCACGAATTTGGTGAGAGGATTTACTGAAATCATTTGGTAATTTTTCGATGCCAGAACTATTCGGTATATTTATGGGAGATTCCGTAGTTACACAGAATCCCGAATAAGCTATTGGTTCAAAATTATTCGGTATCATGATTGGGATTCGGTAATTTATTCAGTATAATTTCTAGGATTAGGAGTTAACCACGAATCCTGACTTTGTTCCAGTTTCGACGAAAGTATACCGAACATGAACATTGTTGGGCAGTCTTTCGATACCAAAACAATCCGGTATAATAGCCGAGATACGGTATAGTTATACAGAATCCCGAACATGCTATTGGTCTAATCTTATTCGGTATATAACTGGGATTCGGTCATTTATTCGTTATAATTGCCAGGATTCGGAAGTTACCACGAACCTCGATACTCAGAAGAGGTCGAGTGAAGCACTGGTTGCCGACAAAAGAGATGATCTATGATATCATCGATGGTCCTTACTTTTGGATCCCAAAAAGAATATATAATCATAAAGATTTCTAAAACTCCGCCTGCAGCACTTTTCGGAATATTCTCTATTTTGTGGAAGGGCGCGTCACTGGCTTTTAAGCCAGTTTTAGAACTGAGATTTAGAAACATTAAAAGCTAGAATTTGGATGGAAACTAAATTTGGCAGGAAAAAGCAAAAAAAAATTTCGCCTGCGCCGCTCACTTTATGTGATTATGGGTAGTATATTGGCTAGACTACAGTTGCTGCTGCTGCCGGAACGTCGCTCCATCCGGTTCCTGGAACTTCTTAGAGTCTCGGTATTTAATCAACGGTAAATGATAAAATTTGTAAGAGAAGCAGTTAAATTTTAGCCTACAGAAAAAAAATTGGATTCCGAAAATTTTCGCCTGCGGCGCTCGGTTTAATTTTCTATTGGCTATAATAGATAGAAGCTGTTACTGTAATCATGCCTGGCAATATATTCGCCACAACGCCGCCTAATAGTTGGCTTATCGTCATGCTTCCCTTTATTGTTACTCTTCCTACGTAATCGTTTCTGTTCCATAATTTAAAGCTCGAATTCTTAGTTCTATAAGGATTCGGTAAAATTTTGGCTCTGCATCCCCCCCCCCCCCCCCCACACACACCGAAAATGCACTTGCGACGCCCCTGGCTGTTGTAGTTGCTACTGGACCGTTGAATTACTTTTCACAGTATTTGTTTCTGTTTAGGCGTGGCGAAGGTCGAATTGAACCCCGGATTGTCAGTCTTACCTCCAGCCAAGATTCACATTCCCTCAGCGAACGTCGTTCAGATTGCGTGTGGACTTCACCATTCGCTTGTCCTAACGGATAATGGAGACGTTTACGGGTGGGGTAAGTAGCGATTCGTGTACTAAAATTTCTACGAAAATGCTCTGACTTTTTGGACTTTTTATTTTCAAGAACCCGGTTTCCCCCTTTTTTTGTTTTTTTTTAATTGCCGAACAACCTTTATTCAGAACACACTATATACTATATACGATTTACACAACACTACACATGTCGGATACGACAGTGCAAAACGGATACATCAGCTGAATTTTATTAGAGCTATATCTCGGCCTTTCTTGGCAAGGGTCCTCTTCAGGCTCAAAGCCGCTCAAGTTGGAAAAATGAAACCATGGTTTTTCCAGAAGTTCGTGTTTCCAACTTGAGCGGCTTTGAGCCTGAAGAGAACCCTTGCACTATCAGAAGTTTCATAACAGAAGGATGCGCGGTTTCAACAGACGGTGCATAAGAGCGGCTTTGATCCTGAAGAGGACCCTTGCACTGTTCTCCGCACTGTCAGAAGTTTCATAACAGACAACAGAAGGATGCGCGGTTTCAACAGACAGTGCATAACAGACAACACTTGGAATGTTAATCTGTTGTGTTGGAAAACGTTATGCGTGACATGTTATACAGAACAAGCATTGCCAGGAAGAGCCAAAAAAGAATCTATTGACTTTTTTTCGGTTCATGGCAACGCTTGTTATGCATAACATTTTCAAACACAACAGACATCATCCGAAGTGTTGTCTGTTACGCATTGTCTGTTGAAACCGCGCATCCTTCTGTTGTCTGTTATGAAACTTCTGACAGTGCGGTTACAAACCCCGAACTAATTTTGCGCCTAAAATCTTACGTAATTAATACTAAAGTTTGTGTGTTATTTTGGTGGTTGATAATATTTGAACTTTGAAACGGATAAGTCAGCTGATAAGCTTGAAGTCTACGTCTTTTACTGAGAAATAGCAAGAGAACGTGACAATTTCGCAAGGAGCTAATCGCGGGTACGCTGTAGAAACAAGACCAAAGGTTTCGATGGGATCCCACAAATTTTACATTTGATCCAGACAATTGGTCTTGTAAATATCCGGTCTTCGCCAGACTCCTTGAACATTTTTATTATTAATATTCAGAAACAGATTAAGGCCAAACAAAAAATAAAGCTAAAAAACGAATTCAGCGTATCTCCTTACCTCTATATCGAACATATAATCAACTTCAAATAAAAATGTAACATATAACAAATTTTCCGGTTTCAGCCGGAATCCGGGCGAACTGTATGTCCGGGTAAAAAATGATTGTCATATATGGATTCAGCATGTCTTCTTATCCCTAAATCGGGCATCTAATCAACTACAAATAAACTTTTGCTTTTAACAAATTTTCCTTCCAGGCGAATTACTTGTCCGAGTAGAAAATTATTTTCGCATAAGTGTTCAGCATGTCTTCTTACCCCCAAATCGAACATCTAATCAACATTAAATAAAACTTTTACTTTTAACAGACTTTCCAGACTTAACAGACCGGCGGGAAAATGGTTTTCACAATCGTGTTGAGCATGTCTTCTTACCCCTTAAACGACTATCTCATTATCTGTTACAAAATATTTCGTTTGCCCCTTAATTTAAACCCCCACCCCTAAATGTAGGGCTACAAGCCCATACGAACCCGACCTTTCCCTTGACCCAAGAATCCTCACACCAAGTTTCATCAAAATATCTCATTCCCTTCGAGATTTATCGTGCACACAGACGGACGGACAGACGGACAAGTTTTGCGATGTCATAGGTATCCCTCCACTTACGTTTTGGTATCCCAAAAACATCAGATTTCTATTGCTCAGTGTATGTAATATTACTCAATGAATGGCTTATAAAGCCTTGCCTCAGCCGAGTTATCAATTACCTTAAATTGCAGCTTGGAACAAAAGAAGGATTTCTCTGTAGAGTTCGCTCCGTAGTTGACTGTGAGCGTGTTCCACCTTTCTAACAATAGTCACTATTAGTTACTATTTTCGTTCCAGCCTCGTAAAAAGTTACTACGCTGAACGTTCTAACCTTCTCGAAATAGTAACTAATAGTAACTATTTGATTACCATGCTCGGGAGTGTAATAAGCGTGGAAACTACGCATCTCTGAAACGCGATTGGTCGGATTCGCCCGTGGCATGATATTCTGCTGGAAAATAGAAAAATCGTTCCAGCCTTGACTTAAAAAGCCAGAGTTTGTGACCTCAGGCGTAGTAACTATGGTAAGTAGGGTGGAACACGCTGAGTATGGTTAGTATGTATGATGGTTTGTTTGTTTTTGTTGCTAAAATTCAAACGTTAATACTGGTATCAACGGCATCCCATTTCAGCTTCCACTCGATGGAATTCCCTGTCCGAAAAAACAGTAAATTGTGAAACAGTTGAATCTTTCAGAAAGTCCTTTGAGGAGTGGGACGACAAGAGGTATTGTTGGGATAGGGAAGAATTGATGTCTGATTCTTTTTGAAGCATGGCATTTTTGGATTCTCGTACTGTGTCCCCTTTTTTTGATGGATGGGTTTGGTGCGAAGATTTTGGGAGACTGGCTGGTTTGGAGGATCTTATAGGTCTGGATGACATCTCCTCTTTTTCGTCTACATGTTAGAGTTAGGAGATTCAACCTCTGCAGTCGCTCATTTTACGGGAGATTGTTCAAGCCTTGGCACATTGTGCGGAGTTGATGACGGTTGAGATGAGGGAGGCACGTGAATAAGGAAATGTGATGCTGTATAGTTGCGTTTTTTACCTGAATTCTCAGTTCTCGCTTCTCAATTCTGGACTCTCGTGCGAATTACCGTTCTTGCTCTTCTGCTTCTCCATTCTTGCTTTTGACAAAAAACACTAATTCAGCCGCCCGTTAAAATCTGCTTATATGGGTAGAAAATCCGCCCTTAGTTGACCTATCAGGAAGGAGAACGGAGATGGAGAATCAAGAATTGACTACTTATCGATTCTGCAGAATCACGAAGCTTTCACCGTTCTCGATTCTGAGAAAAACGTGACAAAAGAAGAATTGGCTTCATCGCAGTAGTCATAGAACGCGAAATAGGAGAATTGAGACAAAAAAAGGCAACTGATGGTTAACACGTGATAGACGGAACTGAGAGGAAATAATTAACCAAAAAGATATGTAAGAAACATCACAGAGAAGCAGAAGGTAAGGTCTCTTCAGTTACAGCCAACGTTTTTTACTTGCAGGTAACAATTACCATGGCCAACTGGGTCTAGGCGATAATTCCACCAGGTACAAGCCAACGAAGCTGCTAATCCCTGCTACGCTTCGTGTAGTTCAAATCGCATGCGGAAGCCAGCATAGCCTCTTGCTGTCGCATGATGGCTCTGTACTCTCTTTTGGGAACTATCAAGTAAGAGTGTAGTTTCATAATTGTCTGCGCTAAACTGATACGTTAGATGAGTTCTACTCTATAAGTGATATTTCAGCCCTTCTTAGCAAGGGTCCTCTTCAGGCTCAAGGTAGAAGAACGAACCTGTGATGAAGAGTACAGTTTGTTCTTGTTCTTCTGGATTGGGTATTGGCTATTCTTTATTCTGATCAAGTCTTCAGTTTCGGAGAGACGAGATTCCGGGCATCAGACCTTTGTATCCTACAGAGCAACTCATTTCGACCAAGAAAGAAAATGAAAACGAATTCAGTATATTCGAGTTTTCTAGTCAGCCGTTTACAAGTTGATAATTATACCTCAAGAATGTGCCATTAGTGATTCAATTCAATTTAGTTTATTCATTAAAAACCTTGAAACGGCGGTAAGCCGACTAGTTGATTTTACGTCAACAATGTATACACTAAATTTATAATATTTAAACTGAATTATATATATAGAGCTAAATCACATATCACACTATGGCCCATAACGGGCCATTTGTCTGTCAGGTCACGTAACTTGTCAATAAATTACAATGATTAATATCGCATCATAATATTTACAATTAACAACAGTTGCGCTAAAGGAACTAAATTAACAACAATTACGCCAAGATAACCAAAATATAAACGACCTTAAGATCTAAGGGAAAGATTCGGAATCAACTGTAAATCCATTGTTAAAGAACTTGACAAAAGAAGGGACAAAACTATTTAGGTACCGGGTGTGGGAACATGCAACCGGTTGTAGCCTTGGTACTGGCCGAGCCACTGACCGCGGAAGTCGGATACGTGTCGTCTTGTATTCTGGTGGCAGGATTTTTTTTAGGATTGGGTTGGCCAGAATACTTGTACCAAACTTAAGGGATATATTTAGGCGACGGGTTGTCAGAGTTTCTAATCGGAAATCATTGCGAAGGGAACTTTTGGAGATTTAGACACAACTAGAAGGGCTCTGTACTGGATCTTCTCAAGCCGGTCCGATTGCTCCTGTGTAAGTCCAGAATGCCACACAGGGCTGCAGTACTCTAGGGAAGATCTGATGAATGAAAAGTAAACATGCAGTAGGTGTGTAATGATTATTGACTGGTGACTAATTATCCTCATGAAAGTAATTTAAGAGTAGGCTACCAGCGTATAACCAGACAAAAGAGTGGCAGGTAATGGGCGAAAGCGTAAGTACTCCTTTAGCCCTATCTAACTGCGATATCATATTTAACTGCATTAAACTGAGTCGAGTTTTATTCTAGTGGTATTTTGGCCCTTCTTGGCAAGGGGCCTCTTCAGGTTCAAGCTGGTTAGTCACAAAAGGCTGAAAACAGCCAAAGCCGTGGGTAATTTGTGAAAATTAGAGCCAGGTTTCAAAATATTCGACTGTCTTAGAATAATGGAACATAAACGGTAAATAAGGTTGGGGATCCTTGGAAGACCTTCGTAAACCGAATTTCCTTTTTCTTACAGAAAGGGCAACTTGGTCGAGCACTAGTCCACAAGTCCAGCCATCTGGTGCCAGGAGTAATTCCCGGATTCGGGAAAGATTGTGGACGGAGGGCTTCCTGGATTGGAGCGTCAGGGGACGAGACGTTCGTCGTGGCAGAGGAGAGTTTAGTGGACGAACTGTCTCTCGCCGATTCGTCTGTCTTTGCTACTGACGATTCTTACGGTAATGTCTTACTTCTTTTTTGACATTAATTTTGCGACTACAGCAAAATAACACTAGGGAGTAGCGCCAAGGCTTGAAAGAGTGGCACACCCTCGAAAAGCCGCGACACTTGCACCACTGTATCATGTCAAATGTACACGAGATCTAACACTAACCTTCGGCTCCCAAAAATTAAGTGTGAAAGATCCAGATTTTCTCTACGATATACAATACCATCTGTGTGGGAAAAATATAAAAATGATGTTGCAGAATGGTTGGAAGGAAGCCCATCGCTTATCAGGTCCCGACTCAAAGTACTAATGATTCTTAATTTTAAAAAATTATAATAGTTATGTTTGCATTATAATTTATTATGAAATTTATTGTATAAGAATGTGTTTATTAGAGTGTGGTTGGTTAATTGAATGATTGTTTCGTGTGTGGTTGGTTTATGCTGTACGCATTCTCGCTTACTTATGTCAAATAGTTTGTCATTTTTGTTTATTTTTAGCAAGAGGGTAGTTTTATATTTTTTATTTATTTATTTGGTAGATGGCAGGTCATTTAAATTAAGATATTATACAGGTTAGATAAATTAAGTTATACTATATTATTATTGTTGGATTTATAGGGTACGTTGTTGTTATTTATAGTAAAATTGTTAACAAGCATTGCATGTACGAATTCGTGTTCTCCACAGTGCTTGTGTCATGTATTTGTATTTTTGTGTAAAATTAAAAAAACTTGAACTTGAACTTGAACTTGAACTAGCGATAGAGAACGTACCTACTGAAACCCAATCAGTGACAACTCTACATTCCGAACATAGCCAAAACAAGATACAACCTCCCCTGTTTTCTAGATCTGTGCAGACCGGATCTTAACTTACTAGAATTTTCTGAACCTGCAAGTTTGACTTGCTTTAAATGTTGCAAGCATAGTGGGTGTCGGTACGAGTAAGGCGCTTGTCCGATGCATGGAAAGCGTAGGTCTTGGCGCTACTCTCTAGTGTTATTTTGCTCTGGTTGCGACAGTATTTCGCGGGAACCGATGAAGTTATTCTCCCCACTTGGGGGTTCCGATCCGAAGCCCTTAGGCTGACTAAGTCTTGGTAGCATCGAGCGGTGGGAAAGTACTCAACTCTTCGAAGGCGAATTTGGGATCGGGGATCGTAGTCTTTCGTTTATGTAGGTTGGTTCCTTTTCTTTTACACTTACTTTATTAATTCCATGGATATAAATATATGTCTCTCCAATAAACACTCGGAATCATCTCTCGATATCTACGAATCATCTCTCTACTTCGGGCTTCAGACAAATTTCCTATTTTGCTTACTGCATAGTCGCCAACCTTTAAAGTTCACCTAACCACACGAAACTAAACCACCACGAAAGGTTATTCTTACTAATACTGATCCCTAAAGCCCGAATTATTCCAACTATTAAGGAAGCTAATTTTGATACTTAATATTCTAATATACTATTCGTCACACGCGACGTTAAACACGGAGACCATGCCATCATGTTCCCAGTTTATAGTAAAAGTCAGTGCCGCTGTATTGGTATACATAGTGGCGCTTCCGGCAATGCTGTCGTATCAGAGGGTTGACTGGCAATCCTCCAGAGACATGGGCTTACGGTCTTCCAGAATACAGTGATGGGCTGTTAGAACGTTCTTCCACCTGAAGTTGTAAGGAATGATTATATATTGATGATATATTGAAGAATTCCTTAGACGACCTTTACGCCGAAAGAAGCTACAACAAACAGTGTTTTGGACGAAACAGGCCAATGGGTTAATTGTTTTGATACTGTCAGAAGTTTTATAACTGATAACACAGGGATGCGCAGTTTCAACAGATAAAACTTAGGATGTTAGCTGGTAGGATTTTCAAATGTTAGAGTGTGCATAAAAACAACATAACATAAAAATAATGTGCTGACTTTTTTGTTTGTCATCTTGATAGAGGAAAAAGTCAGCAGATGGTTTTTCAGCTTTTCCTGGCAATGCTTGTTATCCATAACGTTTGCGGAATCGTAATTTAACAGATAACGTCCCAAGTGTTTTCTGTTACGAACCTTCTGACAGTGCGTTCAGGGGCGGTGCAAACCTAGAAAAATTAACTGAACTTGAGACCACGGCCCAAATGCTTGGTTCTTCTGTCATCTGTGTAACCGAGGTTCATCGACAAGATTTAAATTTATTAAAAGTTCCAAAATTCTCTTCTATTGTTAAACTTCGCCCTGATGACCATCCCCTTGGGAAGAAAGGAGGAGGAGTTATGACCCTTGTACATGAAGATTTTAAACCCCAGTTTTTAACTATACCTTTCCTTGATGAAAAAGATGAGATTATTTGGGTGAAAGTACAACCTAAGCGACTCCCTAGGCCGTTCTCTGCGGTAGCGGTGTGCGTTTTCTACTATTCACCTGGTCAGCCCGCTGCCGCAAGAAAGGCGTTTTGGGAGAAGCTGCAGGAATCAACGGATTACATCCAGAGAACACATCCATATTTCGGAGTAGTTATACTAGGAGATGGTAACGAGCTGGATACTAAATCGCTGGCCAGGTCACTTGGTCTTAAAAGCGTGGTTAATTTCCCGACAACCAAAGGTGAAACTTCTCTGGATGTGATGACAAACCTTTCTAAATATTATCAAAATCCGAGTAAACTAGCACCACTTGGTGGTAATTACCACTATATGCTCCAGTGGAACCCTTTTGAGAAAGTAAAGATTGAATATTCGGTAACTGAGGTTACTTCTAGACCAATCACAGACCCTGGTCTGTTGCAGTTCGGAAACTGGATTACAGAGGAGAATTGGACCTTGGTTTCCGCAGCGAAGGACATGGATTCCCAAGTTGAGGAATTTCATGGTAAAATTAATGAAAAATTTCTTGAGTGTTTCCCTGAGCGTAAAACTAAATTTTGTTCTAGTGATAAACCGTATTTAAATTCAAAAATAAAGCGACTAATTAAGCGTAAATTACACCTTATTCGAAATGATCAAAAAGAGCAAGGAAAAAAATTGGCAAATGAAATTAAGTGGAAAATAAAAGAAGCACAGGCTAATTATTACAAAAATGAGGTGGATCATCTGTTGGAGTCCAAGCCTTCGCAGTTCTTCAGTAAAGTTAAAAGTCTGACTGTTAAAAGTTCTCAACCAGTTGACTTCATGAAGGAGGAGCCACCAGAGAAAACTGCGAATGATTTAAATGCCCATTTCGCTGCAATTGTGCAGTCTTATCCACCTCTTCCACCTGAAGACCCTCCACAAAATTTAACTGCTCCTTCAATTGATAATTTAATGCCTGATATTTCTTTGTCAAGTGTAATCCGTAAACTTTCTAAGCTAAAAAGAACTTCTGTTGCTCCTTTTGATACTCCAGTTGTTCTCGTTAAAGCATTTGCTAAAGAATTAGCTTTCCCCCTTCAGATAATCTACAATAACATAACGCGAACAGTTTATTTTCCAAAGAAATGGAAAAAAGGTTTTATCACCCCCATTCCAAAGAAAGGAGCACCTAATGATTTCTCTGGTGTACGGCCGATCACAGTTACATCAATTTTCAGCAGAATTTACGAAAGTTTTGTTGCCACATGGCTTAAAGAATATCTTTTAAAAGTAACTGATCGAAAGCAGTTTGGTAACATTCCTAAGTGTTCGACCGTCCATTACCTAGTTAATTTGATTGATTTTATTTTAAAACATCTCGATGAACCTAGCAAATGGATAAATTTAATTGCAATTCATTTTAAAAAGGCATTTGACCTTGTTGACCATGAAATTATTTTAGAAAAAATGCCGGAAAAAGATATACCCGATTTTATCGTCAAAATCATCAAGAGCTTCTTGACAAATAGAGAGCAAACTGTAAAGTATAAAGGCCATTTTCTACTTCTTTACCAGTTTTTTGTGGAGTTCCACAAGGAACTGTGATCGGTCCGCTGTGCTTCCTCCTCATGATAAATGAAATTGCTGCTGGGTTGGAGGACAGATGGAAATACGTTGACGATTTGTCCTTAGCGGAAGTCGTATCTGAGGATCTGAAAAGTAACGCTGCCTGTTTCATCGACCAGGTTACCTCAGAGGCGACTGAAATGAATATGGTCGTGAATAAAGATAAGTGCTCGGTTACGACCTTTTCTTTTCTTAGAATAACCCGGCCGTCTTTCGAACCTCCTATCGACCCTGGGCTCATCAGTGATAAAATAACGCTATTAGGTGTAGTGATCTCTTCTGACCTTTCATGGCATGAAAATACAAAGACAGTTTTAAAGAAAGCTAACAGCGCAATTCAAATGCTAAAAACACTGAAAAAGTTTCGGGTTCCTAAGGACAAGCTAAAGCTAATGTTTTGCTCTTTCATTCGACCCTTAGTCGAATATGCTTGTCCAGTTTGGCACTTTGCTCTTACCCAAGGTGAAACTGATAAAATAGAGCGAGTTCAGAAGAGATCGCTGCAAATTATCTATGGCGGTTCCCCCCTACCATACTCTTTTTACCTCAAAGAATTTAAAATTGAATCCCTTTCTTCCCGCCGCGAAAAACTATGCCGCAACTTTGGCTCCTCCCTTCTCCAGCACCCCATATACCGTTCATTCCTTCCCCCACCCTTTGTTCCTGTAAGATCTCGCCCCCCCCCCCCGAGAAGTGGCTGAAGAGGTTCCCAAACTGACCCCAATCTACTGTAACACTATGCGCTACAGTAGAAGCTTTGTGCCGAGCTTCGTAAAGCAATACAATGCTCTTTAGTACTTTTCTGCCTTGTTACTTTTTTTTTTAAATTATCTGTTGACAACTTATTTTATCTTTACTTATGACTACAAAAACATCGTATTTGGGCTCTGCCCACGAGAGATATGTTTTGCTTTATTATTAAATTAATTGAAAATAAATTGAAATTAATCCTGGAAATTAAAATGAATAAATTACCGAATCCCAGTCATGATTCGAATAATTTTGAACCAATAGCTTATTCGGGATTCTCTGTAACTACGGAATCTCCATAAATACACCGAATAGTTCCGGCATCGAAAAATTACCAAATGTTTTAGTAAATTCTCTCACCAAATTCTTGATAACTACCGAATACTGGCAATCATACCGAATCCCGATCATTATACCAAAGAGATTTGTACAGAAAGCTTATTTAGGATTCTGTATAACTACCGAATCCCCGTAATTATATCGAACAGTTCTGCTATCGAAAAATACCGAACAGTTGGTCCAAAATTTTACCGAATCTCAAAAAGGTCGGGGGGGGGGAGGTGCTGCACCGACCGCACCCCCCCCCCCCCCCTTGCGACGCCCCTGAGTGTGCTATTGTTCATGTTTAGCAGAAGCCTGGTTGTGCTTTTTCCAAAATGTACGTATTAGTGCTCCTTTTGTTGAATTTTTTCCTGTTGCTGCTTGTGTTTATTTTTCTGATGATTAACGTCATAAGTTAGGGTTCTATTAAGGATGAAAATCGGATAATTAAGAGAGCGCCATTTGTTGTATGGCTGGCGGTTTGCGTCTTGCGTCTTGCGGTTTTATTCACATATAGTTAAAATAAACCCAGTTTCGGGTCCCACCGAATGTTTGGTCTTTTAGTAAATAATAATAATTTTTTGATTTTCTGTTATAGTTTTCCTGCCGAGCGATCATGCGTTCACAATGGTTATAAGCAAGTCAGGTGGGAAAGGAAGGATTTTGAACAACAAGATGTTCCCTCAAGCTCAACTTTCCGGATGCGCTTTAGCCTACTGCAAGCCATATGACATACTGTGGAGGTAAGATAGAGACTGCATTGTCTGGTCGTTAATAATATTTACAAAAGTGCGTGTTTTTCCAACAAATATGAGATTAAACTATCTCTTGACGTTACAGAATGTTTCCGTTTTGATCTTTTAAGGACCCTTGCACTATTTACTCTGTGAATTATAGATTTTTAAAAATATTTTACGAACAGTTTTAAAGTGTTTAATTGTTTAAATCTAGAAAATTTCAAAGCTTTCAACAAATTAAGCACGGCTTCGGCTTTGGCTTTTTAAGCCTTTATTCGTAGTAGCTGATGAAGCTACTACGTAGCTGACGTATCCGTTATATACATTATTTGAATAAATGTTCAAAGTCAGCTTGGGCTCAAGGAATATTCTTTTTAAGCCCTTTTCTGTGCCCGTTGATTTCTAGCAGCAGCAGGGAAAAATTTATATAGCCTTTTTTTCTGATGGAAAAGCATCTCAGAAACTACCGTCGACAGTGTGATACGCATATAAGTAGCAGTGAGAAAATTAGCGAGGTTTTCTTTGGGTGACTAGAATGTACTATACGAATTCCGGGTCTCCTGGTTTAAGCATGAACGGAGCGATTACAGTAGTAGGTTGCATTAGAATCATAGGCAAGACACGTCCTTAAAGTGTTATTCTTGTCGCGTGTCTCAAGTTTGTCCAGTACTTATTATCGCTAGTTTTGTTTGTGACATCTGTATGAAGTCCCCTGGCTCACTTTGAGTGGCTCGCTTTTTTAGCGTTCTTAAATCTTGCAGCCTGGACCTGTCTCTTCAACTAAGAGCGTACTCGCCTCGCTTCTGCGGTGTCCCCACCGAGCTGTCCCGTATAGCCGCAAGCCACTCACTTCGCCACCTCCTCCCAATGAACCACCGCGATTCAACCAATCAGAAGCAAGGAACTCCTCCGAACCATCCCCTTTTGACCAATCAAGAGCGAAATCCAGCTGAAGACGACCCGGGTCAGCCAGTTCGGAGTAAGATGGGCTTGGCCGCCACCCTTCTAAGCCATGTGGATATTCTCGCCTACTCGCACAGGATCGGACCAAAATCATGGGCCAATAAGAAGACTGACAATCCAGATTTGAAGTTTTTGAAGGAGGAGTTTTCCTCGGTTAACCGGTTTGAAGGACTAGGTGGTGGATGGGGATATTCTGGCCACTCACTTGAGGCGGTTCGGTTCACGGTGGATACTGACCTCCTGATTGGAGGATTTGGATTGTTCGGTGGAAGAGGAGAATACGTGGCCAAGATTAAGGTACTTTTTTCATTTTTTTTATTCATTAATAAAACAAGTGGATAAGCCAGTTCCTCTTTCACTAAATATAAAGCACATCAACGTATTATAAACTATACTGAACTTGAACGAAAATGAGTAAACAACACAAAAAAGGTGTTTACGCATGCGTTAGGACGAAACAGTGGATCATCGAGTTGTCTCTCGAAGAAAGGCAGCATTGCATCAGTTATTGTTCGGTCAGATTAACCGCCCAAACGTACTGACCGACTTCCGTGTGCATTGTTGTTGCATATAGGTCCAACGAGACCTTACCTTAGACCTTAGATCCTCCTGTGCACCAGAGGCACTCAGGGCATCCACGAATAGGCGCCAGTCTTCCCTCTGTTGGGCTTCTGTAGATGCAGCGAGTGCTGACGGGTAAACTGGTAAAAACTAAACTTAACCGAGTACACCCCACTATACGCTCCATCCCTTTTCATTCCAAAATCTTTGATCCCGTACGGTATTTTACCCGTCCCAGTTTGACGGGTTTTGACGTTGGCTGCGATCGAGCGATCGACCTTTTCTAGACCTCTCAGTTTCCGGGTCAGGTCGAAGCTAGGATTATGTTTTTGAAAATATAGCATGCTTTGCATGTTTTCAGGTGCCTTAGTGTATGGAAATCTAGTAGTAAATCTACTTGAACTACCCGGGAGGCTGAGCATAGGTTTTGGTCTCTGTTTTTTTGGGACCTTTCGTGAAACCCTGTACTTCGCGATTTACTTTATCAACGACTTGAAAAGCTGGGGAAAATTTTCTGTGCGCTTTATGATTTCGTAGAATGAGGTCAAAACATATTAGTTTCTAAGAACCCACCCTTTTGGTCAAGTGGTGCCAAGTTTGTTAACATTTATTCAAACAATGTTTACAACGGGTACGTCAGCTACGATTCTTCATCAGCGATATTTCGGCCCTTTTTGGCAAGGGTCCTCGTCAGGCTGTCAATCCTCTGGTTCAACTTCGGGGAAGGAAACAAACCTGTAAGATTACAGGTACCTGTACCTGTAAGATTCGCCTGACGAGCCTGACGAGGACCCTTGCCAAAAAGGGCCGAAATATCGCTGATGAAGAATCGTAGCTGACGTACCCGTTGTAAACATTGTTTGAATAAATGTTTCAGAGTCAGCTTGGGCTCAAAGAATATTTAAGTTTGTTAACTTTGAAGAGTGCCATTCCTTCCCACCTCCTGTGGCAAAAGTCAACTACCATTTGGCCACAGTAGCTAATAAGGGCTGTTTTGATTGTTAATTTTACCTCTAGCCCGAAACTGCACTGTCCAAAGTTAACCAACGTTCAAGGATAGTATACTTCTACTTTATTTCAACTGTCTTGATCTTGGCAGTACGGCATAGAACGTGCTCCACCCTACTTATGCATGTTGTCGTGGTTCCTGGCTGGGCTGTTCGGACCAGTCACGTAACAGGAGATCGTAGTTACCACGCTCCCGAGCGTGGTAAGCAAATAGTTCTTGTTTCGAGAAGACTGGAGCGATCAACGTAGTAAATTTGCGAATAGTAACTAATAGTTACTATTATTAAAAGGGTGGAACACGCTTATTTTTATTGGACTGAAGCTTCCGTCCGAGCCACCTTTTTCTCGCCAGTGAAATAAGGTAAAGTAAACTTTATTGCACATCAACCTTAAAAGAATAAGTGATGGAGTAAAAATGAAAAAAAAAAATACTTAACACAATAAAGAGTCCGCGTCTTGGTCTCTTAATTATTGTACTGAACGTAGTTTCTAGTGGAATACTATAGGCATAAACCTTATTTGAACAATATTTAAATCAACATATATTTTGTCTCTTTAGCTGTTTGATGTCGGAACGAACGTTACCGAAGAGCCAGAAGGAGAACTCCTTGCGGAAACGCCCGAAGTTCCGTACGAGTGCGAGCCTCGCCAAAAGTGCGCTCTGCTGTTTGAGAAACCAGTCCGAGTTTTCGCCGGTCGATGGTACGCCGTCTGCGCTCGAGTATCAGGACCATCTAGCGATTGTGGGGCTAATGGGCAGGCTACAGTCACAACAGATGATCAGTAAGTCCAATATCCAGTTTCGGTATAATCACAAAAAGACCAAAGGTTCCAATGGGATCGAAAAGGGGTATATTTGTTGATTTGCTTTTTAGTCTGTGCCGAAAACCCGTAAACATAATGAGCATGTTCCAGCCTACTTACCGTCGTTACTACGCATGACGTCACAGACTCTAGCTTCTTGGCGTCAAGAATGGAACACAACTTTGTGTTTTCGGCAAAATGTTGGGCCGCGCTAACTACGCTCCCGAGCTCCCGAGAAGGCTGGAACGGGGTTGGAAGGGAAATAGCAAGTGATTGTTAGCCTACTGTTATTACAAGGGTAGAACACGTTCTTTATGTAGTTCTAGTGGACCCCTTGACCAGATTCATTAGGTAATATGTACCAGCAAAAAGCATATCTAGAGGGCATATCAAGGTTCATTCATTAACATCCAGTTTCGACCAGCTTTGTACCGGACCATCTGAGGTTAGAACTAGTAGTATTCTCGATTCAGAGTGATTCAGTTAAAACCGGTAGTATAGTAGATGAACCTGCAAATATAGTTTTCAAGGTTCAGTGATCATAAAACTGATGGAGTCGAAGTGTAACTCCTTAGAGAAGGAGGAAAAATTCCCCTCTTTGCGCTAACCTCCGGCTTTGCTGGGATCCCGTAATGAGATATTATCCTCTTTTAGGGTTGTTTTCAATATCAAATCATCACGAAAATCAAACAACGGTACGGATGTCAACGCTGGACAGATCCCTCTGATTATCTACAAAACCCTTCCCACTGATTTCCAAAGCAGCAGCCTCCGCTCCAAACTAAAAGACAACGTCAAAATCCTATCCTCTCGATTCGCCCTGGATGTCACGCCCTCTTGTTTTGACTATCTGCTGGATCTTCTCGACTACATGCTCGATTACTTGAGTTCCACAATAAATGACGATAGCAGACGCCCATCCAACAGTGTCCCCGATCTCAAAACTCTGGACTCGGTAGATGGGGCAGTGTACAGTATCCAGGCTGCTTTACGGCTACTCGAGGTGTATTCACTTCAGATTTATCCAGGGTTGGATAAGGTTAAGGAGATCAGGATACCCGAGAGTGTCGGGATGGTCGAAAAGGTGTTAAGGGTGAAAGCCACCGTGTTGAAGATTATGTGTCGGCCGCTTGGTGGCACCGATTTGTGGGTGGAGAGACTTAGTGGCGTGGGTGGGGAAGCCGAGAAGCTATTCATTGCCTGTTTTCACGTTTTCTACCCGTCGGAAAAACTTCAGTGGATTTGTCTATGTCAGACGCTGACGAATATGGAGAGGGTAAGTGACGCACTTTATTCAGTTTCAATATCTCAAATCTGTCGTGTATCTGTCGGTCCATCTGTCTGTGACCTCCTTACTTCCGACGGAATGGAGAAGCCGTTATGGAATGTAATGTTTGTGTAACTTCATGAAATCACAGGACCAGCTCTAAATCCAACCAATTTTCAAAAAAGAAGTTCACAAAATCGGATATTTGAGGAAGAATCTTTAATTGTTTTTCAAAAGTTCATTTTCCAGCTTGAGCCTGAACAGGACCCGTGCCAAGAAGTGCCAGAATATAGCTCTAATAAAATGTAGCTGACTTATCCGTTTTAATATAATACAATGATACTTATTTGTAACCCACTTTACAGATTTAGGATAGTGGAGTAATCGAAGAAAAGAAAAGAAACTAGACCTACGTTGCCTGGGCAACGTGAAGTGTTGCGGCAACCTTTGTGCGGCTTCGCCGACTAAAGTGTTGCGAGAGCAACACTTTGGTTTTGTTTCTTTGCTGTCGGTTAAATGCTGAAGTTGTCAACTTATCAAAGCTTACAAAACGGTATGTTCTAAGAAGAACACAATCAGTAATCACATGATCAAAGGCTATCTCAGCGTTGAAAAAACAACAACAAAAGAACATCGGAAGAACGGACTAAACTGACTTTGCAGTCAGTTGAACTTTATCGTTTTCAATCGTAGACATCGTGACGGATGAAAACTTGGGACAATGTCTCATATAATCTAGTTGGTATCATAAAGCTATGCGTAACTTTTCAGGATTAAAATACCATAGATGACACTATTAATTATTACGAAACTACCTCATTGTTTTAAATTATGTTTGTACCCGTTGCGTAAATAGTTAATCCTAGTTTGCAGCGGTAGACCATCGATACAAACTTTCTTACCGTTAGATTTATAGAAATCGAATACGATGTGCACCAATTTGCACAAATTTCTAGCCGCTCGTGAACCGATTTGTACTTACAAGTCCCTCTCCCATGATAGACATCAAGTTCACCGGAAACAAATAGTGGGTAGGCTACACCAGCTAGCAAAAGTTGCAAACCCCTCATCGCTGAAGATGGTAACAGATGATTATTACTTACTAGTCCCTTTCCTATCTTACAATTGGGAACCAAATTGTTCTTACCATCGAATACACCAGAAACAAATAATAGGTACACCAACTAGCAAAAGCTGCAAACCCCTCATCACTGAAGATGATTATGGTCTAACAGCCGACTGTGGCTTACAAGTCCCCTACATGTCTCACAATTGGGATCGGCCTAATTTTGGTTTCAGTGTGTACCTTACTACGGAAGTTGTCAACCCCTCTTAAACTTTCAAACTGTTATATCTCATGAAGGAATTTTTGTACCAAAAAATGGATGACATATACTTTGATCAGCTCACCAATATCTATCGACTGCCGTTGAAAATAAAAAATCTATCTGTATTAGTTCAAAAGTTGACTTTTTTACCGTAGGCCAACTTTCTAATATCACCACATAGAAAGGAGCAAAGGGTAAGCTCTAATTTCTTTAGCAGTGAGAGAACTTTTGAAGTTTAAGAGGCCCATCTGATCTCACTTCTCTTCCTCACTCCCAAGTGTAAGAAATGAAATGATAAACTCAGCTGAAATCGCGAACAGACATGGATAGAAACAATAGATGGCAGCACTTTCGGACCCGTGGGAAAATGACACTTTTTTGTTTCTGTAGATTTTTCTATTTATCACTCAAAGAAGATATGTTGGCTGTGGGGCCGGGTAACTGCCGCATATATTTAACACTTACAGATTTTAGTCCATCTTCAATTTGAAACTGGTGCCTGCCTGCTTGCGTGCTAGAACGGAGCTTTCCACTCGAAAGCAGAAACATGGTTTGATGAAACGAAAGGTTCGCTACACAACTTCAGATAGTCCTCTCTGACATGGGCTATATAACTCCACTTCACTTCGCACACCTTAGGCTCTGGCTCGAGGACAAGCAAAAACCATCCTTATTGGCCCCAGGCAAGAGTTCTACGGAGCTTTCCAAAATGTAATGTCATATTCATCAATCCGGCCTAAGGTCCACACTTTCCGTAAAAACCGCACAGGTTAGACCCTTACCAGTTACTAGGAATAAAATGAAATCGGAGTCATAGGAAAAAAAAAAAAAAAAAAAAAACAGGACAAAACCAAAGTGTTGCTCTCGCAACACAATAAAGATAATACAACATATAACACACAACAACAAAAAAGCACTCGAACAACTTTTGACGGTGCACTTTTGCACCGTCAAATATGTAATGTACTTACTCTTCAAGGAGTAGCTCAAAATTGAAGGTGGGCTTCGTTCATACAAATTTAAGGGAAGGGGTTAGAAATTTAGGGACCGAAAACGTTCTCGAATCAAATTGATTGGAACGTTGGCATAGGCCGAAAAGAACCTGGTGAAGGATGTTAAGCCTCCGCATGAAGCAAGACTGCGTCGACTTGGGAATCACACACTGAACCACAGATAATCTGATCAAGATGTGCACATTTTGCCATGGCCCCTATGACAGCCTTTCGGTCGAAAAATTGGTGGTTTTCAGTGAAAATAAACAGAGCAGGAACTATTGTTGTAAAATTGTTCATTCCAACTTTGACACAGATGTCGACCGTTCGGTATTTGAGAAAAGGGTAGCCGTCCGTCATGATTTCGATATAAAAGTTTCGCAGTGAGCTTCAGTTTCGCTGGACTTCGGGTATAGATCTGAAGTTAGATTATTAGTAGTAGGCTACTATTAGTTATGTCATATTGGAATGATTTTTTCACAAAGAAATGGCTCAGAAATATCGTTTTTCGAAAGGTTGAACTACTTTTCCGGCAAAAAATTAAAGGTAAAAACTAATTCAGTATATCTCCTTACCCCTATTTCCGGTTTCGGCCGGATTCCGGGCTTCACTCTTCATATTCAAATATAAATCAACTTGATATAAACTTTAACTTAAAAAAAAAAATCCGGTTTCGGCCGGATTCCGGGCGAATTATATGTAGAAAATGATTATGATTTATTGATTCAGCATGTCTTCTTACCCCTAAATCGAAAATTTAATCAACTTCAAATAGAACTTTACTTTTATCACATTTTCCGGTTTTGTCGGATTCCGGACGGAATAATTGTCCGGCGAGAAAATAATTTTCAGATATGGATTCAGAATGTCTCCTTATCCCTAAGTCGACTATCTCGTTGGCTTTTTAAAACATGTTTGTTCGTCCCTTAATTTGAAACCCCTCCCCCACCCCTAAATATGGAGCTACAGAGCACATCTACGAACTAGACCTGTACTACCACGCCTTCCATCTTCTAAAGCCCTTTAATTTTGCAGTCGAAGTCTTCGCCAGACCATCTACTCTCAGCCGTACTGGCAGCGCTAAGCAAGCTACGTCTTCGCTCCCTTTTACCTCCATTTCCGGACATACTCTACGATTTTGAATCTTCCGCCAGAGAGAACACCTCTCAGCGCCTCTCATTAATTGACAGTACACCGGACAAGGTGTTGACGACCCCTTCGGATTCGGGTACCGGTTTGCAGTTGGAGAATTGTGGATTTTATCCGCTGTTAGTGAAGACGATGACCAGCAAATCAGCAATAGAAGAAATGTATGGTGTTGTCCTTTCTTTCAAGGCTGTTGTGGAGAAGTTGTTGGTGATCGTTACCAAATCTGTGGAGGAGTCCTTAATAGGTCAGTTGTTAAAAAATACTTTGATGTACTATTTCATGTATTCCTTCTTCCGTCAGAGTAGGGTAGAATTCAGTCAAAGCGGAAAAAAGTGATTAATCAAAGCGAAAACCGAACTCGACTTTATCGTCAACAGAAAAAAGATACGCTAGGCCTTATGTTAATGTTAATAACATTCGCTAGTCGTCGACAATTCGTTCAGAATTGGATTTAAAGTAACTAACAAAGTTAAGGGTGACTATGACTCACCCTTTGTTAAAAGGTGCCTCAGATTTGAGTTAAATCGGGACATCCTACCGGCCTCCGCTTCAACTCCTAGCGGCACCACACGTCGGGCCAAGAAATTAAAACGCTGCGACCCACTTCTCCAGAAACCACCGATCAAGCACAGCCAGCGGTACAGCAGATCATTTGTGCCATACTTCGTTAAGCACCACAACCTGGAAGCAGAAAGCAAACAAAATCATGACACAACAGTGGATTGAAACCAATAGTGCTTATAATGTGTTTATTTCGTGCTTATTTAACGTTTGACATCCCAGGCTATTTTAAAGGACCCCTCTTGCTTACTCTGCCTTTTATAGCACAACTGGCTCCCTTATGGAATTATAGACTTCTTAAATCACCACCTTTCTCCATTATTTCGTTTTGTACCTACGAATTTTTAGCGCTTTCTCGGATTTTCTCGGGTTTTGCCGAGTTTTGCCGGTTACACCATGAAAAGTTTGTCAGAATCTTGAACGCCCGCTGGCAACTTTTCCACACACAAGGATATGGGATGTTCTGCTTTTGACTTCTTCTATTTGCTTAGTTTTCCTACATTTTACCCACGTCGCGTTCAGTTTTCAAATGTTTTGTGCCCAGCCGCCGCGTCGGAGAGCAGGAAGGCTGGATAGAATCGACAAGCACTAACAAGAAAATCGCTAAATTCAGATGGAAAGTAATGGTATATTCGAGAAACGTTTTACTGATCCGTTTCATAGTGAACAGATCGTTCCTAGTAAGAGTTGTGCTTCAACGAATATTGGGAAAAATAAAATGATTCTGATTCTGATATTGGCTGCGTTTTATTTGATCCTCACTTGTCTCTTCTTGTCTCACTTGTCATTTTTGTCACAGCCATAGCCAAATACCGTTTTTCCTTAGGCCTTGTCAGGGGAATGACTCTCCTGACACTTGTTTGGCAAAATCTTGACATACTCAGGCACACCAGCTACTACTTAAATCTAGCCAACCTGGGGAGGGGCGGTTGTAACGTGAACTCTTGTTTTCAAATTGGGAGCCCTTTTGTCTGTGAGAAGACCGCTGACAAAAACAAAAAGCTAGCCATGAAACAGGACCTTTTTGTCTGAAAAGAGACAATTGTCACGCCTTGTCATAAATGAGACGACATTTGCAGGACAAGACCGGCAAATAAAACCGCATTTGCGAGACAGGACATTGACAAGACTGAAATTGTCTCAAATAAAACGCGGCTTGAGACTTTTGATTTATTGTAGAGCTCAACAAATTACGGAACAAAGCCTTTTTTGTATTGGGGCAATTGGTTTTAAGGCTGGAATATTTGGGGATATTTCAAGTTCTGATCTAGAGGATCCTTCCGATATGAGACTACGCAGACGGGGGACTGAAAGCGTTCTTGTACCGAAACGCATGAACAGAGCTCTTCTTTCCTGTCTGTGGGAGGAAGCTCTTTATAATGTCGATATAGCCTGCTACGGGACTTTTACCTTCACCGTTCTTTTTTCGATGTTCTCAGTTCGAACACTTTTAGACCTCTCCTTCGCTCAGTGGCACAAGTGTGGTACCTACTTTTCCATTTTTCTGTAAATCTTTTCTTCTTTACTACTTCAGATTTAAATTGGACTTGTTCTGTTGAAAATTTCTCCCTGTAGTTATTTGGGAGCAAGCTTGCGGCTGAAACTGAGCTGGAACTCTCAGCTTAGCGTATAGCAGTAGCCTAATATGTAACCTATATAGAGTAAATAGGATCTCTACGGTATAGATAATTCTGTGGAATGGTTGGTGGTCTAGTTTACAGAAATATTCTGATTTGTAGAAAAGTACAGAATTCTACCGAATTTGACATTTCTTATGTGTAAAACGAAGTCCCGATTTGCCGACGAGACTTGAACTTTAGATCTCAGCCTGATAGAAGATCACAGAAATTGATTTCGTATGCGTAGAAATATCCCGATTTACCGAGCTTTCCGTTTTCACCCGACAAAATTGTACCAAAGTATATTTGATTTTCTATTATTGTTTAAAAAAACATTCTGATTTGCCGACCAGAAACTCGGGTTTGTACGAAAGAAATTTGCAGAATTCGGTATTTGATATATACATGAATCCTGATTTGCCGACGAGAATTTAGACAAAGAGATATTATCGTATTTGTTTCTTCTGCATTTGTTGGGGGTAGGGTGGCAGTGGTACTAGGTTTGCGTTAACGCAGAAGCTCTAGCCATTTCATCTGTCTGGCAATTGCAGCCTCTGGCTCAAGTGCCATATTTTGAACTCAGTGGATCAAGATTTCTTAGCATATGGTGTGTGTGCTACAAAAGCGGGCGACGGCATACTCCGTGGACGGCCGAAGGGAGGGCTTGCCGTACTTTGTAGAAAAGTGTATTGCTCATTTCTTTCTTTCCCGATACAGTCTGATGAAAGGCTACAGTCACTTTGTGTTTCTATAGCTGGAGTTGAGTACCTTTTTGCTAATGTATATATGCCGGTATGCTCAAATGAAAACCTCCCGGAGTTTTCCATGTATAAGGGTAAGCTTCTGGCTTTAGCGAATGATTATGATAATGTGTGTTTCGTTGGGGATTTTAATGCTAATTCTTGTTCTAATACGGTTTTCAGCAAGGAGATCGCGGAGTATGCAGCGCTCAACCACCTTATTTTGTCTGATGTAGTGGCGCTGGAAGCTACGTCATTTACGTTCATGAGCCATACTGGTAGTACGTCTTGGCTTGACCATATTTTATGTTCACAAGCAATGCATTTGAGGTTATCAAATATAAGGATACGTTACGATGTATTTGGGTCGGATCATTTCCCGCTTGCATTTGAGTTTGCGTGCCCGTTACTGCGTACGGATAATTTGAGTTTTTCTTCCCCAAAGGTGGTTAATCCTCCGCGTATTAATTGGGAGAGTGTAAGTGAGGCCCAGAAAGGGTCTTATGCTAAAGGGGTTGAGAGGAGAATCATGAGTTTGGAGCCTTCCTCTCAATACTCTTGTAGTTCAAACCCTTGTAATAACCCTGATCATTGTAGAAAACTAGAATCTTTGTATCTAACAATTCTTGGTATTTTGTTACTAACTGCATGTGAAACTTTACCGACTTCTGCCTTACATGGCCCTAGGTCTGGTTCTGGGGCAGGGGTCGTGCCTGGTTGGAGTAGTCATGTGAAGATACATTACCTGGCTGCTAAAAGAGCATTTTTGTCTTGGGTGTCTCATGGTAGACGGATTGGTGACGAGTTCGATCGGATACGAAGGCTTCTAAATTGTAAATTTCGTAGTTCTCTTCGTTGGTGCAAGAAGCATACTGTGCAACTTCGGGCTACGGCACTTGCAAGGGCTCTTGGGACACTTCGGTTTAATGCGTTTTGGAAGTGTGTTGCGAAGGTTCAACGTGTATCGGTGCCAAAAGCGGCAGAAAGAGTTGGGCCAGCGATTGGCCCTGTTGCGATTGCCGAGTTATGGCGTGGACACTTCAGCGAAGTTTTTTCTTCGGTAGAATCGGATGTGAGTGGTCTGAGGCGTCAGGCCTTTATTGACTCCCAGCTTAACCCTGGTGAGCAGCTGATATCCGTAGAGAGTATTTCTCGCGTGGTGTCTGGGCTTGCAGGTAGTAAGTCTGGTGGGCTTGATGGTGTTACAGCTAACCACATTAAATTTGCCGGTCCGACTGTGACTTGCATGTTGTCTGTGCTATTTAATGGTTTTCTGAATCATCATTTTGTCCCGGAGGCTTTGACTGAAGTATGTCTTGTTCCCATACCCAAGACGAGCTCCGGTGATATGTCTGCAGTTTCGAATTACCGACCAATTGCACTGGCTGCAGTCGTGTCAAAGGTGTTCGAGAAGTGTTTGTATACTATTCTTGAACCCCAGCTTCGTTCTTCACATTACCAGTTTGGGTTTAAAGAAAAATCGTCAACCGATTTTTGTGTTTTTATTTTACAGGCAGTGATCCAGTACTTCTGGATGTTTTCTAGTCCGGTGTTTGTGTGTTTTATTGACGCCAAGGCCGCGTTCGACAGGGTTAACCACGAGAAGCTTCTGAATAAGATGGTCTCGAGGGGTATTGACCCTAGGGTAACTGGAACCCTAGCTGCTTGGTTCCAGACACAGCAGTTCCGAGTGAAGTGGAGTGGTGTAATTAGCCAGCCATTCGCAGTGTTGAATGGGGTTCGCCAAGGAGGTGTGCTGTCTCCGTTATTGTACAACCTGTATGTTGATGATTTGAATTTGCTGTTGGCTAGAACTGGAGTTGGTTGCTTCATACAAGGGCTGTGTTTCAACAACCTTAGTTATGCTGACGACCTAGCCGTTCTTGCCCCAACAGTAGCAGCACTGAATAAGCTACTGGCTGTTTGTGACGAATTTGCTTTGATGCATGATGTCGTCTTCAACACGAAGAAAACGCTGTGTATGTCATTCATTCCACGTGGTCTTCATTTGAAGATTATCCCAGATGTTGTACTATCTAGTTCAAAGATTCAAGTTGTCCAGCATTTCAAATACTTGGGTTTCACGTTTTCATCTTCGATGACTGCTGAAGCGCATGTTTCTTCGCTTATGAGGTCTCTATCTATTAGAGCAAATATACTGATAAGGAGGTTTGGTAGCTGCGAGGCCCCGGTAAAGAGTTTTCTTTTCAGGGCTTACTGCACGCCACTTTACTGCCTTCCTCTTGCGTGTAATGTCAGTGTGAAATGTGAGAATTCTTTTCGGGTTATGTATAATAATTCGTTCCGGTGGCTTCACGGTCTTCCTTGGAATTGTAGTGCATCGGGAATGTTTGTTGGTGAAGGGCTTCCATCTTTTGGTGAACTTCGGAGGCGGTCAATTCTTTCCCTTCAAACCAGGATCCTCCGATCCCCTAGCCCACTTCTTAGGATCCTTTGTGGGCCTCAGATGCGGCTTTCTCTGCCTGTATGGCTTGCGTGGACTCGTGAGTTGTACGCAGGGCTTTTGACGGGAGTCACGTAAGTGACCTCGTATTTACATTTGTTTGTTTGTTGAGTGTGTTTTTGTTATTTTGTGGCCCATGTTGGCCTTATTTGAAATAAAATAAAATAAAAATATACCGATCACAATTCCGTCTGTCGGTCTGTCGGGTACTTCCAGAGGTGCTAGGACAATGAAACTTGGCAGGCATATCAGGGACCCGACCAAACTAACCTGGAAATAATCAGTTTCCCGATCCGACCATATGCGGGGGAGTGCGGGGCGCTGGAAACTTGAAAATTTAGGGCATTTTGTCACACTTTTCCGAGTTAGGGTACTTCTAGATGAGCTAGGACAATGAAACTTGACAGGAATATCAGGACCCGACCAAACGAACCTGGAAATAATCAGTTTTCCGATCCGACAATATGCGGGGGAGTGGGGGCGCTGGAAACTTGAAAATTTAGGGCATTTTGTCACACTTTTTCGAGTTAGGGTACTTCCAGATGAGCAAGGACAATGAAACTTGGCAGGTATATCAGGGACCTGACCAAAGTAACCTGGAAATAATAAGTTTCCCGATCCGACCATATGCGGGGGAGTGGGGGCGCTGGAAACTTGAAAATTTAGGGCATTTTGTCACACTTTTTCGAGTTAGGGTACTTCCAGTTGTGCTAGGACCATGAAACTTGGTGGGCATATCAGAGAACCGACCAAACAAACTTAGAAATAATCAGTTTTCTGATCCGACCATTTTGGGGGGGAGTGAAGGGCAGGGGAATCCGAGAAATTGAGAAGTGTGTAACTTTCGAACGGATGATCGGATAGTAATGAAACTTCATAACTGAATAGAATATATATCTGTAATGTCCCATTTAAAGTCTTGACCGGATTCGGTAGCCAAGGGGGAGTTGGGGGGGGGGGAGACCGGAAATTTCAAGAAACGTTTAGAATGGAGGAATCGGAGTGAAACTTGCTGGGAAGAACAAGCATCTGCTCTAGATAAGTCCTTTAGACCATTGTACTGGATCCGGACACTTATGGGGGGGGGGGGGGGGGGTCCCGGAATTCCGGTGATGGTGGTTTTGGGGATTTTCACGATGAAACTTGGCAGGCATATCAGGGACCCAATCAAACTGACTTCAAAATAAAAATTTTGTCGATCAGATAATGGTGGGGGGAGTGGAGGGAGGGGAATCCGAAATTTTCAGTCATGCGTAATTTTGGAATGGGTGGTAATTTTGAAATTTAAGAATTGAACAGAGGACATTTCTCCGATGATCTTTTTCATATCCGGACCGGATCCGGCAACTTTGGGGGGGGGGATACGTGACCCGTTTAGAATGGAGGGATCGGGATGGAACTTTATGGGAAGAACAAACAGATGCTCTAGGTAAGTCATTTACTGAATCGGATTGGCTACGGGCACCTTGGGGGAACTGGGGGTGGTGGTGGACTGGAAATCTCGAGAAACGGTTAGAATGATGGTATCGGAGTGAAACTTGCTGGGAAGAACAAACATCTGATCCATGTAAATCTTTTACATGATTTGAATGGATCCGGACACTTGAGGAAGGGGGGAGGAGGGGGTTTCCCGGAATTCCGTTTTTTGGGGGATTTTCACGACGAAACTTGGAAGGCATTTCAGGGACCCGGTCAAACTGACTTGTAATAAAAAAAAAAAAAAAAAATCCTCGATATGATAATCTGGGGGGGGGGGGAGTTGAGGGAGGGGAATCCGGAATATTGCGTCATGCGTAACATTGGAACGGGTGATCGGATTCGAGTGAAATTTAATAATTAAACAGAGGGCATTTTTCTCTGGTGATCTTTTTCATTTCCGGACCGAATCTGGCAATTATTGGGTGGAGGGCGGAAAATACTTGAACCGCTTAGACTGGTGTGATCTGGATCGAACTTCGTGGGAATGACAAACAGATGCTCTGGATTAATCATTTTCAGAACCGGATTGGCTCCTCGTATTGTGGGTGGAGTTAGAGGAGGGGGGGGGGGGGTCTGGGATTCCGGTGATGCGCGTTAAGGTACTTCCAGATGTGCTAGGACGATGAAACTTCGCTGGAATATTGGAGACTCAACAACATTTGCTTAGAAATTGCTACTTCCCAAATCCGATTATTCCTTAAAGTACCAATCTTGACCGCAAAGTAAAAAAAAATACTTTTAAGCAATATATGCATTTTCATGATGCCCATCAGCCCATTAGCATTTTTGCCTCAAGGGTTTTACTTTGAAATGAAATTCCAGCTCCCTTAGAGTGCGTATCTCAACCGCAAAGTCGAAACTTACTTTTGATCAATCAAATCATCTTAACCCATGCAAGTGCCATATGAGCTTACAGCTCTTGTTTGTCAATCGACCTTGTGTCCCCGGCTTGACCCTCTATTTATTATGATTTATACAGAAGTGTAATTAAAACCTTGAACCTTCAACCAATGACTCGGTGACTTTTAGATCCAGACTAAGACTGAGGTTAAAGTCAAGCCCCGAACGAGCTTATTAGCCTACTGTAGGAAATTTAATTCCGCATGTGAAAGACTGGATGGTAAATATGCTCACGTCATCTTGAGTTCTAGAACGACTGATGACAGTTCTAGAACGAAGGGGGGGAGGGGGGGGGGTGATCCATCTCGTCGTACTGAGTTCTAAGAGGTATGATGACCATTCTTCCTTGCGTCGTGCGGATAAGCTCAGCCACTTGTACGATTAAGTCATAGGAACAGCTGAGAAACATCTTCATTTCGGTTTATTGATGCATTAACCACATACCTTTAGATACAGAGATGTATAAACAGTTAGCCAAGCACAGAGAGATCGGGAAGATATGTTGGAACCTTCCGTTCCTTTCTGTTTCTGCTCCTATTGGCTCTCGCGCGCAAAGAACCGACCCATAACCAATTTTACGTTTTAGGAGAGACCACTACGTTTCTACCGAGACTGACCGAGGAAGCTTGTGCATTTTTGTCGCAAATTGTGACCGAGATTTCATCATGTGTTTTAAATTTTGGCGGGGATGTCAGTGGTGTACGTCAGATGTTCACAACTCCGTCCCGCTTTGGAAAGCTTAGCTCTAGCAAGGGTTGGACGACTGGGAATAGTTCCGCGGATGCCATAAGCTTTGAAGGTAAGGAAACTGGACAGATGTACGAAGTGATCGTAGTAGGCTTGATAGTCCGATGACTTCAGTGGTTCGTTCAGAGTTTCGCCCTTGTACTGTCACAGAAGTTTAAAGGATTCCTAGCACTCGAAGTTTCTTTCTTGTCGCTTGCTGTGTAATCTCACTGTATGTGTGGTGACAAGCTAAAAGCTTAACGTCAAATCAGATAATAATAATAATATTAGATCACGTTCACAAGTGGACGTGCACGATGATTTGAACGGCTGTCAACGACTGTCGTTGTCGTTACTCCGTTATTGAAAGCCCGGTGTAATTTTCTCCTTTTTCTGTACTTTGTTATTTCCCTTTTCTTATCTAGTGCGCAAATAAAATTTCATCATCGTCATCATCATTGTGGTCATGTCATTTGGTCCGAAGTGTAGCACTTTGTCCTTATTCACATTGAATTCGAGGAGCGGAGATTCTTCCACGGATCAGAAGGGATCTAATGGACCAGTAAACAGAGCAAAATAACACTAGGGAGTAGCGCCAAGACCTGACACAATTGACAAACTCTCGAATAGCATGGACACTAGCACCACTAGCGATATAGAATGTTCCTACTGAAACTCAGTCAGTTTTTCACCAGCACTGGCTCCGATAACTTCATATTCTGTACATAGCAAAAAAAATTAGCTTCCATTGTTTCCTTGGTGTGTGCAGACCTGATTTTCGCTTTGCTAGAAATTTATGAACCCGAAAGTTTGTCCCGCTTAAATGCTGCAATCGTAGTGGATGGCGCTATGAGTATGGCCCGTTTGCAAAACATGGAAAGGATAGGTGTTGGCGCTACTCCCTAGTGTTATTTTGATCTGCCAGTAAATAACTGGAGCTGATTTTTTCTAGGATAACCCTTTTTCTTATCTCATAGTATTAACAATGACCAGCGGGAATTGCGCTTCATTCTCGCATGCTGCATTACAGAGATAAACCCACTTGTTTTCTCTGTTTCGAATACACTATAGAAACGAAAAGGAAATAAGTGCAAAACGATTCTGACCATTTAAGTCGTCAGTCTAGAGCACGTGATGTCACTGACTTCCCGAACAAAATTTGTGGCTAAGAAAAACGAAACGACAAAATATGTTCATATGTATCTGCACACGGAAAGCCTACGAAGCCATGGTACAAAAATTGACTGCGAAACAACTACTAACTAAATAACAGAGCAAAATAACACTAGATATTTTGCTCTGCTAAATAATTATCACACTTTAAAGAAAGAGGGCCCTGTGTCCGAGTCCAGTCAGTGTCGATCAGCTGATTCGTTTGACCCAAGCAGTGTGTCTCCGCCCTTTCAGCTTCAGTTGGCTTTGGTCAGCGTTGGTACAGTCAGTCTATTTCCGCTTTCTTCTTCTTCTTCTGACTATTCTCGGACGTCGTGCGATTGTAGGCCTCTATCGAGACCCGAACATTTTGAAAGAACCGCCACAGTAGAACGCCATAGTTTTAAGTACGACTGTGAGAGTGAGCCCTGTACGTGGTTTACTAGGAAATGTGATTCTGGCACGAACTAGCAGCTTTCATGAGAAGATTCTTTAAACAGCAAGTGTAAATCAGTTAAAAAAATGATGGCTGGAGTGTTTTAACTTTAAATTTAGCTACTATAGTTAGGAAAAACGAAAGAGGGAGTCAGGACCCCTAACTTTCTTCTACTATATGATTACTCTTAATTTTTCAGAGATAATTAGAGGCTACGTCTTTTGCGTTGTATAATAATATTATTATTATTTTAAATATTCCTTGAGCCCACGCTGACTTTGAAACATATATTCAAACAATGCATAAAACGGATACGTCAACTACGATGCTTAGCAGCGATATTTCGGCTCTTCTTGGCAAGGGTCCTCGTCAGGCTGTCAATCTTCAGGTCGGGGAAGGAACTAACCTGCAATCTAATGCAAACCTGCAATTATTGTTATTAGCTCTGTGTGTTACTAAAACTAAGGGGGATGCCATGAAGAAATTTACAGGTGTGAATCCTTGTAGAACTTTCGGATACGGTGAGTCGACAAGGTGCATCAAACTCGGAAAATGGCTAGCTAAAAAACGACAACGCTGCCGTAAGCACGTGGAACAAATAAATATTTCGAAAATATTTCAAGCCCCTGGAACTTGGAGTAAATAAACTTTGATATTGATTGCATACTGCCGTTTTGGCATTTGGCGACTGTCGAACACGGTGAATTAACTCGACTCTGCTTGTGGCGCGTGGTGATTATACCGTAGGACGCTATTTCATTCCACCGGAAGCACGTGAGGAATAAAATTTGAATTTCTCGCGCGTCCAGCGTTGCCACTTAGTCATCTCGCACAATCTTCGGACTTTTTCGAATAGTGATAAGTGTGCTTTGTGGCAGGATCGGCAAAATTGGATTATCTGAATCTGAGCGTGATAATGCAGAGCGAGGTACAAGGAGTCGAGAACCCATCTCAAATCATGAAGGAAAGAAACGAAAAGCTGGCGCTGATCCCCGGCCTATCATCAGACATTGGACAAATCAAAGAACAGCTATCGATCAGCAAAGTGTTAAACGATAATTTAAATGCGAGGTTTTTGGCGATGGCAGATCGCCTTCTCGTTGCAGAGAAAAGAGCAGATGCGATGGAATTGGAGCTAAGGAAGTCGAACTTAGTCCTGTACAATTTCCCAGACCCAGCACCTAACCGTTCATTGAGATGGGAATTACTCAATTTCCTTAACTGGTGTCTTCCTAGCCTGAATATATCGCAAAATGACATTAAGGAGGCCTACCGTCTAAGATCAGGACCAGTGATTTTGAAGCTGAATGCAGTAGAGCTTCGCAACATCATTTTCAGGAATAGCAGAGTTTTGAAGAAAGGAGGAGTAAGCGTGACTCCGGACTACACGGAAGCCCAGAGGGAAGCAAGAAAGAACCTCCGGCCACTCCTAACCGAAGCCATCCAGGCCAACAAGCCTGTGAGAATCCGTGGGGACAAGCTATTCGTGGACGGAAAGCTTTTCATGTGGGATCGGGAAAACCGTGAAGTTAGGGAAGTCCAGCGTGATACCCAGGTGCATCAAGAGTCTGTCCATCAAAACCCTAATCATCGACCTGTAGTTCCCATTGCAAAAATCTCCAATAGTACCAAACCGTGGCATGCGCGAGAAGAGAGTAACTATGACTCGGACGCTGGAACGCTTTCTTCGGGAAACGAGAGCGGTACATCCAGTAGCACAGTGATTCAGTCTAGAACCAGAAAAAGGAACGAAGTAAGCCCCCTAGACGGAAACAGTGGAGGAAACACGTCTAAAAGACAAGACGTAGGAACAAAAAGAGGACCAGGGGCTAGACCATTTCAAGGAAGTAGCCGTGGTCGTGACAGTTACGGAAGCCCACTGGTTCAACAGCGCCCAATGCGTCGTGAGTTCTACGCACTATCGAACGATAATGTGGATTTTGACGGAGAAAACTACTAGGAAATTGGCCATACCCAGTGTATTAGAGCAGTGTCTTGGAATATCCAAGGAATAAAGTGCAAGTTGGAATATGTATTGAAAGAGCTGAGGCAATATGATGTGATATCCCTGGTAGAAACCTGGCATTCAGAAAATGAGGTTCCAAAAATCAATGGTTTCCAAGTTGAGGGTGTGAGCCGGCAGCCAGCAATGAACTCAAGAGTTTATGGGGGTTTGATGGTTATGGTGAAACTGAGTTCATTTATAAAAGTTTCCCGCCTAGAAAGTAGGTCAGAAAACATTATATGGTCCCGTTTGAAGTGCCGAGATGGCAATTGGCTATTGATAGGATCGATTTATATTCCACCTCAGAATAGCTCATACAAAGGGGAAGACGTGTGGGAAATACTATTTGAGGAAGTTTGCAAATTTAGATCGTGTTATAGTAAGGACAGACTAGTACTACATGGGGATTTCAACGCCTATACTGGAGTTGATTTTGAGTTGGGAGATGTTCCGTCCCCGTTTGAAGTTGATTTGGTTCCGTCAGCGTTCAAAATACCAAGGAAGAGCAAGGATGAGAGTCGAAAAGTTAATGTCTGGGGTAGGCGGCTCCTGGACCTGTGTGCAGAGGTTGGGGTAGTAATCGGTAATGGAAGATTTGGGAAGGACAAAAATAAGGGGGATTATACTTGCTTTTCGGGGAAGAAACCTAGCGTAATAGACTATGTGCTAATCGACCATAAGATTTTGGAGGATACGATAGGAGTGGAAGTGGTTGTACTGGTAGGGTCAGACCATTTAGGATTAGAGCTGAAATTAATAATGGAGAATAAAAATGGTTGTAAGAATGCAGGGACGAAGATAAGGAAACACCAAAAGCTTAGAGAATCATTAAAATGCGAATGGAAGAAGGATGATATAGTTAAGGTATCGGCAGCATTATCAGATAATAAGGTAGACGAACAAATAGTTGAAATAGTAAAGCTAGAATCATTGAATGAAATGGTAGAGCAGGGTACAAAAATATTGTACCAGGCACTGGAGCCACTTCAGACAGGAAAACAACGACGACATAAGGAATGGTTTGACGAGGATTGCGCCCAAGCAAAAGAAGTATTAGTTAGGACTTTGAATATTTACAGGTCTAGTAATAATGAAGAAATGCTAGAGATATATAAAGAGAAAAGAAGAATATTCAAAAGGATGACAAAGTATAAAAAGAGGAAAGTAGAAGAAAAGAAAAGAGAGGAAATGAATAGAGCTTATGTAGATTGTGATATGAAGACATTTTGGAGGATGGTTAGGGGGCCAGTAAATAATGGTGAAAACATCAAGACCCCAGCGCCAGATAGTTGGGTAGAATATTTCAAGGAGGATATAACGGAGAATCCAAGTTTAGCAGAGTGGATTGATAATAAGTTTAGGGATATGAAGGAAGAAGCAGTTTTCCCACTTGGGGAGTATGAAGAAGGTCTAGTAAGAAAGATAAATAGTGGAGAGATTGTAGAAGTAGTAAATAATCTACAGGGTAAATCAGCTGCTGGTGCGGATGGAATTCCAACAAATTTTTACCGTAGTTTTCTAGGTCTAGTATTACCATTATTGCTGTCTGTTTCAAATTTAATAGTGCGAACAGGAGAATGGCCAGAAGCTTGGAGGACATCGATTATTCGCCCAATTTTAAAGAAAGGAAACCCAGGAGAGCACAACAACTATGGGCCTATCTCGCTAGTCCCGTGTATAAGCAAAATAATAGAAAAAGTTTTGGATTGCCAATTAAGTAAATGGATAAATAGTCGTAAAGTACTCCGGGAAGAACAGGCAGGTTTTCGTGCAGGGTACGGGGCAGTAGATCATGTGTTCATATTAAAGTCGTTGATAGAAAAGTATAGTAAAGGAAAGAATAGACTTTTTGTTGCGTTCATAGATGTAGAGAAGGCATTCGACACAGTGGATAGAATTTTACTGTTTGAGGAGTTACTGAGGATAGGACTTCCTAGGTTAACAGTTAAGTTGATAGCCGATGTGTATAAATTAACATTGTGGGTGGTGAAGGTGGTAGGGAAAGGAGTTTCGGATTGTTTTGGAGTATCAAAGGGGGTCAAGCAAGGTAGCACCCTATCACCTAAACTTTTTTGCCTGTATGTTAATGACATAGTTGAGTATTTCCAACATAGATGGGCACCAACGGTTATACTAGGCCTGTCTACATTGTCACTGTTGCTATTTGCGGACGATGCGGTACTGGTAGCGTCTACCCCTGAGGACCTCCAAGCGTTATTAAATATTCTTTCAGATTATCTACAAAAGAAAAAGTTGACTTTAAATGTTAAAAAGACAGAAATTGTGATTTTCTCAGGAAGGAAAAAAAATGAGGGGTGGAAATTCCTCTATAGAGATAAAGAAATCAAACAAACATCTAAGTTTAAATACCTCGGAGTGATTTTTTCTGAAAAGGGTAGCTGGAAGGAGCATATACTTGAAATGAGGAAAAGAGGGAGGATGGTATCCGCAGCGATACTAAGGAATTCGGTTCTAAGAGGTCTCAAAGATATGAAAATTCACATGAATATTTTTAAAACTAAAATCCTTCCAACAGTACATTACGGTGCAGAACTTTGGGGGTTTGACGCTGCCACACAGCTTGAGTCGATTCAGCTGCTCCACTTTAAGAGATTGATAGGACTTCATCCAACGACTCATACCCAGGCAGTCAGAGGAGAGCTTGGCCTATTCACAATGAAAAAATCTAGGCTGTTCAATTTTTTCAATTTATTTAATAATAAAGCAAAACATATCTCTCGTGGGCAGAGCCCAAATACGATGTTTTTGTAGTCATAAGTAAAGATAGAATAACTTGTCAACAGATAATTTAAAAAAAAAAGAAAAAAAAAAAGTAACAAGGCAGAAAAGTGCTAAAGAGCATTGTACTGCTTTACGAAGCTCGGCACAAAGCTTCTACTGTAGCGCATAGTGTTACAGTAGATTGGGGTCAGTTTGGGAACCTTTTCAGCCACTTCTCGGGGGGGACGAGATCTTACAGGAACAAAGGGTGGGGGAAGGAATGAACGGTATATGGGGTGCTGGAGAAGGGAGGAGCCAAAGTTTCGGCATAGTTTTTCGCGGCGGGAAGAAAGGGATTCAATTTTAAATTCTTTGAGGTAAAAAGAGTATGGTAGGGAGGAACCGCCATAGATAATTTGCAGCGATCTCTTCTGAACTCGCTCTATTTTATCAGTTTCACCTTGGGTAAGAGCAAAGTGCCAAAAAAGTGCTGTTGCAGATAATACGGTTTTGGTTGAAAATTATTAGACTCCCAGAGGATAGGCTGCTAAGAGTAGCATATAAAGAATTGTTAGAGATAGGAGGACCAAAGTCCTGGCCGTTCCAGGTTAAAACCATGCTAGATCGTGCCGGATTGTCATTTGCTTGGAACGGGGATCAGGCCCAGAGGACCACTCCCACTTACTGAAACAGTTTGAACTTGCTATAAGCGACCAGGAGATACAAAGTTGGCATGGGACAATTCAAACGTCTGAGACTCTAAATTATTACAAATTACTGAAGCGGACTTTTCATATGGAATTTTATTTTAAGTTAGGTCTACCAGCACAGACTCTGAAACTTTGGTTCCAGCTCCGAACAAACTCATTACCACTCGGTTTTAGAAAAAAGGTGTTTGAGAGAAGGAAAAATAGGGATGGGTTAATCACTGATAATTACAGGTGTCCGATTTGTCTTGTTGGAGAGGACAATGTTGCCCACCTCCTAGGGCAGTGCCGGGAGTCTCCTCTACCGGATCACTTTGGGGGAGGGCTGCTCTTCCCTGGTATATTGACATCGACTAAAGAAAACGTTATTAAAACGGTGGTAGATTATGTGAGTGGGAATCTAAATAGAAGATAATTTATGTATGTGTCCTAGGATAGTTGCGTTTTCAATGCATTAATATACTTGTATGCCGTGTTTATAAAAATCTGTGTATGGCCCTGTGAGGCTAAATAAACACTATTCTATTCTATTCTGTTCTATTCAAACAATGCATAAAACGGATACGTCAACTACGATGCTTAGCAGCGATATTTCGGCTCTTCTTGGCAAGGGTCCTCGTCAGGCTGTCAATCTTCAGGTCGGGGAAGGAACTAACCTGCAATCTAATGCAAACCTGCAATTATTGTTATTAGCTCTGTGTGTTACTAAAACTAAGGGGGATGCCATGAAGAAATTTACAGGTGTGAATCCTTGTAGAACTTTCGGATACGGTGAGTCGACAAGGTGCATCAAACTCGGAAAATGGCTTGTTGACCGCAATTCTTTCTTTAGTTGATCGTCAAGGCGTCTGCCTCATTGGTATTGGAATATACGGAGGCGGTGGACCTTTCGAATATGAACTGGAGATTTGTGAGAGCTCTGGAGTCAAGGAGGGTCCTGTTCGAAGTGGAGCCTGGAAGTCTGTTCACTCAGTTGGTGGAAGCTACTCGAGCGCTGACTGTACAAATGAGGTTTTCATTGCAAGGTTGTCGAGGCCTGTACTACTGAAGGTAAAGTCAGAAGTTCACTTTTGTGTATTCCTCTCCGCTATGCACTCATGATGCAAATAAGAAGTCAATCAGTTACAATTACAATTCATTTATTCCCAAAATTCTGATAAAACAAAATGCACGGGATTGTCAAATTACAAATTTGGTTAATTCACATAATTGCGGATAAAAAAAAAGGCACAAATGAGTTCAAATAGCGTTCAGTGCTATGAGCGGGCGGGTTCATTAGCTGAGCTTTCTTAGCGGCCCTTGAAATATTCCTTCTTGGGCGAATATCCATTCTTTTTTCATCTTCGGGTGGCAGGAATAATAATAAATCTGTCAGTTGAGTTTGTTACATGTCAGGAATTATATTTATCATGACCCGCTTCTATGGAATAATACAGAATAAAGAAAGTTAAAGGTATGAATGAAAATACAAAACAGAACAAAATAAGTAAACATGTTGCTTATGTGAACCGATGACGTTTGATGTTCTTACTCTTTTCGGCGGTTTATGCCCGACTTGGGTACATTTCAAGGTAGCGTCCGAGCTTGATTGGTCGGTTCCTTTTCTTTGACACTTACTTTATTAATTCCTTGATTATAACTTGTCACAGTCAGCACGCAAGATTATCTCTCTTTTTTCTCTAAAATCATCTGCCCGCTTCGGGTCAATCAAATTCCTATTTTCCTATTTTTCCCAAATTCCTATTTCCCTAAAACTGATCCCAAAAGCTCGAATTAGTCCGACTATCGAGAAAGCTAATTTTGATACTTAATATTCTAATTATACTATTCGTCACATATGTAGTAGTATGGGTAGTATGTGGAACAAGTAACAAAGATTGCTGCAACACTTCACGTTTGCCAGGCAACGTAGAGCTAGTTACCATTTGCTTACCACGCTCGGGAGCGTAGTAAGTGTGGAAACTATGATTTCTGTGACGCGATAAGTCTGATGTGCCGTGACAGGGTATCTTGCCGAAAACAGAAAAGTTCGTTCCAGCCTCACGCCAAGAAGCAAGTATCCGTGACGTCATTCGTAGTAACTACGTTTAGTAGGGTGGAACACGCTCCTAAAGAAGACGTTCTTTAAACACACTTTAAACTCAGTGACACGAAGTTTTTGACAGATATGTATATGGTGTATATGGTGCATATGTATGGCGTATTTGGCCCTAAGGCTTTGAATACATTATCATTATTATAGCACTAAAAGGGTCTTGGATTAACAAAAAAAGGGCTAAAATTGTAGGACAGCATAATAGGCAGGATAATAACGTTGCAAATAAGAAGTCGACCAGTCAATCAGTGCAGTGTTGTACACCTTCATTGATGTATTTATATTATTTATGATGGATTAGAAATTGTAATATTAAATTGCCGGAATCTGTTTTCAGGCGAAAAGTCTCGATTGAGGATTACACTCTAGCCATGATTTCACTTGAGAATTTAATATTTCGTGTCTTCTAAAATGGGCGGCTACATATATGTTTAGGCCAAAACAGACCCAGGAAGAAAAAATTAAGTAGTAAGAAGACGTTGATGATGGACAAAATTTCGACAGAAATGGAGAGTGGGCTCCCCACTTACGTCACCGAGAGGTGGAGGAGGAGGAACTAAATTGTTTAGTGAACTGAAATACAGAACTGCACCTTGGGCCGGAATTGAACCAGTCTCCTTTGACTTACCGGGTCAACGCACTAACGATCAGGGGCGTCACGACCGGGGGGGGGGGGGGGGGGGGGTACGGCCCCTCCCAAAGTTGTCGGCCAATCGTTAAAAACAACCGATTCGACGCGAAGCGCCGCGATTTTTCGCCAAAACGCAGTTGATTTTTTTCATTAAAACAGTTGATTTTTCTGAAAATCAGTCGATTTTTCTGCGAAAACAGTCAGTAAGAAGTACCAGCCAGTCGGTAAATTCCTTGCCCCCCCCCCCCCCCAAAAAAAATTTTGGCTAGTAACGCCTCTGCTAACGATATGATCTATCGAGGGGCCTGCTTGAGTTTGCAAACCACTACAGTCGCCAGTTAGGAACAACCTAAAGGAACAGTGATGTCGCTCGAGGCAAAATTGTTTAAATACCTCGCTTTCCCTTTTACGGAAGGAGGGATTGAAAAAAAAATACAGGAGATCAGATGTGGATGTGCCCGGAAACTCGGGGATCCAAGTTTTTCACGACTGACATCATTCTGTTTGGTTACGTGTTTTCTGAGGAATCTTAAATCTGCTCAAGCACTTGTGTGATTATTCCCGTTTTTAGGCCAATCAGAAATATGCCATCCGTCTCAAGAACGTTGGCGGCAAAACGAGCAGCGGTGACTCCGGACAGAGCTCCGTCCGTGGCCCCGACGGGACAACCTTCTCCTTCAGCGCGTGCGCGCTTAGCCTGAACGGGACGAACGTCCTCCGTGGACAACTCCCCTGCCTTCTGTACTCCAGTACATCACTAGACACCGGATTGACCCATTCAAACTTTTTCTCCCAGCAGCAAATAGCAAAGAAGTGTCTGATCCTGACCTCTGAGCTGGTATTAAGAAGTGTAGCAAACTTGCTGAAGTTCAGTCGATCTTCAGACTTTCCACTGGAGAGTCTGACGACCTTGGGGGAGTCCCCGATTTTAGGGCAGCTAGTCCCTATCCTTTGCTCCAAGCTTGATAGCTGCTTGCACAACGACTCGAAAATGTGCGTTGATGTGTTGACTCTGATTCAGGATGTCCTACCGCCATCTGTGGCGTTGAATAATATAGTCCTTTCTCCGTCGGCGGACGGCGAAGGAACGCCGTCTTCGTTTGGACAGATGGCGTATGTTGATGTGATGACTACTTCGAAGTATTATACTGTCGTCGAGAGCGAGCACCCGTATAAGCCGGCCAGTGTGAATACATTCCGGTAAGTCTGCCAGATATATTTAATGAATAACTGGTTTTATTTACCCGTTTCAAGCACAAAATTGTGACAAATGGAACTAGCCTAACAAACAAAAATCAAAGAGCTAAGAGGGCCTACCCAATGGGAAACCCTAGGTACCCTCAAGCCAATCAAATACAAGTAGAATGAGGCTAAAAAAAACAAAAACAAGATTCCTCTACAGTCAGTTAGGTCTGGGTCATGATACCCAGTATTTTGCATAGCATAGCTTGTGTTTGGTATTGCTTATCCAGAAATTAGGGATTTGTGGTAAAGCCTTTACTAGAAGGTTGACAATGTTGATACAGGGCGTTTTCGCTCGGGTGGATAGTTCTGCCGAAAATCGTACAGGACTATAAAGCTGGATAAAACCTAGGGGTATGACAGATCAAGAGGTGAGGGTATAACCTTGAGTATTTAGGTACAACCAGTTATAGAAAGTACCTTAAGGCGTATTCTCGCCGTTCCCCGAGTACTCCACTTGAGGGGTCCCCGCGTTTTTGTTTGTCCCCGGGAATCACTCCCTGTATTCTCGCGAGTCCCCACGGACGGGGAATGCTCCGATTATCGTCTCCATCATTAAAAAGGACTCCCTTTCAGATGCGGAGGGGAATCATTTTTGCTGGTGTTGGTGCAATGTAAATTAATTAAAAACAGTCAGAATAAACAAAACCAAAGATAAAGTGGATCCAGACTTATTTCGTCAACTGCATATTTTTTTTTTTGAACTCGGTCCATTTTGGAAGCATTCCCCGTGTTCTCGCTGTTTCTGTATGGGGAGTCCGCCTGGAGTGACTCCCTCGAGAATACGCCTTTAGCCCTTAATTACCTTATTTCCCACTTGGGGACGACCAATGCTGCGAATCGAATTGATTGACGCTTTTATTTCTAGTGTCTCATTTCCTCCAAGTGTAGTTTGGACTGCCCTAGAGTTCGACCCTAGGTCTACGACTTGTCAGAGTGAGGACTACCTTCAGATTTACATCCCAACAGCCGGGTCTAAAGGGACGCACCTGAAACGCCATGGTTCGTACGCCCCTGTTTTGCAGAAGTTCTTTACGAAGGAAAATTGGCCGAAAGACGCAATGTTGATACCAGGTAAAAAATAAATAAATGCTTCAATCAATGCATAAAATGAACTCGATAAAAAATTTATCTCAAAATAGTAGTATTAAGTTGCACGAAAGAGTTGCATGCAGTACCAACTGATGCTGCACCGTAAAAAAAAAAATCTTGCAGTATTGCTACTGGGATGAATCTTGTCTCTACGGAGATAAAATTATCTCTAGTTCGGATTAATTTTATCCCTGTAGAGATCAAATTAATCCTAGTACTAAATACTGCAGTTAACTTTAATCCTTACTCGGAGAAACTTTTTACAGTGTACTACATGCTTCTATGTCAAGGCTACCGTGTTACTGTATTCTGCTGCATAGTACTATTAGCAAGACTGCATGCTTCTGTAGCAAGACAGGGTGCTACTGAATACTACTGCTTAAGATTGTCCCAATTGGAGGCCCATTAAATGATAGTATTCTTTACTATTACGTATCAATACACGCAACTTTTTCTTACAACTACGCAGGCTACAAATTTTTCATCGGGGATAGGTCAGCCGAGATGCTTGGCAGCGATATTTTGGTCCTTCTTGGCAATAAGGGTCCTCGTCAGGCTGTCAGGGGATTTGTGATGCCTCTATGCGCTTGTAACTGTGTTCTGTACTTTACAAAAACGGTTTGCGAAAATAGAAAAAAAATGGCAAATGAAGTCGACTGGGGGACAGGCGAAACTGACGGTGAAGTGCTGGCATTCGTCCGTTCCAGCCTCTTGAAAAGTACCACGCTGACCGTTCCAGCCTTTTCGAAATAGTAACCAGGGGACTGGTAATTTTTACCGATTGTTTTAAGACAAATATGATTTTTTTTGACGAAAAATCGACCATTTTACGAAAAACCGACTGTTTTTAAGAAACGGTTTCGAAGAAAAATCGGCTGTTTCTAGTCTAGGAAAAAAATCGACTGTGTGCCGACTCGGCTATTTTTTACCGACTGTCTAACAACATTGGGTGGGAATGGGGGGCGCCCCCCCCCCCATACGTGACGCCCCTGAGGGTAGAACACGCCCAGCATTTACCAACCTCACCACTGCGACCATTGAATAGCCGCGTTTATGTTGAGATTCAAATTTTCCGCGTCATAGTACAACTTGCCGTTGTGGGGACGGTCGTAGAGATTCTGAACGTCACAATAGTAGGGTATACTAGTGAAAATAAAAAAAAAACGCCTAGCACAATCCAGATAATTCAGTATGCTCAGTTAAATGACACAAACACAAGTTGGCTTTTCAGTTAAACTTCAAGGTTCAGTTCAGTTCAGTTCAGTTATTTCTTACGACCAAAATACAATTAACTATGATGCCAGTACCTGCCTCAAGAAAGGTACAAAAAGGCACTTGCAATTGGGCGGGTACATAAAACTCATTTCCTAACTAATAATTAACTAAAAACAAAACATAACAGAAAAGAGCACTAAAATAAGAAATAATAACCAATCTCTCATCAACTCATTTAATAATAATAATGAGAAAAAAGAAAATAATAAGAAAAATAGGAAAAATGGAAAAAAAAACTATGAACCTTAGCCTAACAAATACTTTTTCAATTTATTTTTAAATAGCCCCAGGTGCTGAGCCGCCCGAATGCTCTCCGGAACAGAGTTCCACACATTAGGCCCTGAAAATCTAGTAGGGAAGTAAGGAAATAAAGTACATCATTTATTTATTATTTAACAGTTTGTGGCTAGAGTTTGCTTTCTTTTTTACTGAAGTTACTGTTCGCGCTTAGTACTGTGCATGGACATTTGCTAGGTTTGATTTCCATCATACTCTTCCGGTGCCGTTCAAGTTAGGCGTCGACTTTATTTTACCTTACTTCTTCCAATTCTCACGAGTTTTTTCCAGGCAACGAATTATTCATCTCACTAGAAACAGCGTCTGATTATGTCCGGTCCGAGCGTAGCGAGTCAGCATGGGGCTTCCGTTGTCTCGTCGTTGGCTACGAACTCCCCCCAAGCATGGGGGAGTCTCCTGAACCCTCCCGCTTGAGCACGGATGACCCTTTTAGAGAACTGAAGCGGTTGGAGCAGGAGCTGGCTTACCTAGGGGGTAAGGCCGCTGCGACGCTGATTGAATGCGGGGATGAAAGTACTGCATTTCAGGGTAAGTTGCTCAAACTTTTTCTCGCAAATGAATAGTTTGTTCCACCTTTTTGCTTCTTTTTCAGTCAAATACTCCTTGAGCTAAGTTGACTGGGAAACATATATTCAAACAATGGCTAAAACGGATAGTCAGCTACGATGCTTTGGAAGCGATATTTCGGCCCTTATTGGCAAGGTCTCTCTTCAGGTTGTTGAACATAAATGCTCCATGAGCCCAAGCTGACTTTGAAGCATATATTCAAATAATGTATCCAACGGATACGTCAGCTATGATTCTTCATCAGCGATATTTCGGCCCTTCTTGGCAAGGGTCATCGTCAGGCTGTCAATCTTCATGGTCAACGTCGGGGAAGGAAACAAACATTTAATCATTTGACTACTGGTTGTTGAACGTCAGGGACTGAACGAAACAAACTTGTAATGAATAAATGAAGCTTCTACCAACTTTAAGTATCCTGTCCTATAAAGCATCGTAGCTGACTATCCGTTTTTAGACATTGTTTGTATACACGTTTTCAGTCAATCCGTAATTCTAGAACGCATATGTGCCCATATTTTTATTTTTTGGATTTTTGTAGACGCCATTAAAATAGGAAGTACAAAGGAAGGAAAGCAAGACTTAACAAGACACTAGAACCGACCAAAGAAGAAGGGACAAGTGGTGATGCACGGGGAAGCTAAGATGGGAGGTTGTGTAAAGGGGGGGGGGGGGGGGTATTAAGATAAAAACCGAACTAAACTAAAATTTTCAAGATAGAAGTTTTCATAGTAGGCATGGGGCGGGTCTGATAAAGAAAGAAATTCGGCTTAGTGCTGGTCTGTGGCAACAAATGGACCGGTAGTTATAAAGCAAATATAAAGTCCAAGATATTCCTGTTACAACGAGCTTTTCCCGGGCAGCCCATTTATTCATACCTATCAGTGCTCCTTGAAATCCTTCGTCCTATACTTCTCCAAAGAGTTTAATACTAAAGGTTTAGGTTTGTAATTTGTTTTGCCGTTTGTGTTGCATATATAGTGCCAGTCCTACACAGACTTAGTCAAAATATTCAAACAATGCGTAAGAGGGATGCGTCAGCTACGGTTACAGGTTCTTTTCTTCTCCAACGTCCGTGACGTTCGACAAGAGCTAGAAGCTCATTTGGCACTTGCAAGGCTGGATCAGGGGATGAAAGTAGGCATTAAGCCGATTCGTGGGTTGTTGTGATTATTTGCAAGCAGAATCCTTGAGATATAAATGATCATTGGCCCTTGAAAATCACGAGAATATACCGTTTGGTAAAAATTACTTAAATTTTGCAGTTTGCTGTGATGATGCATACTTTAAGGGCGCTAGAAATTCATCTGTAATCAGAACCCTTGAAGCAAAAACGATCATATGCTTATCGAGATCAAGAAACGTATATTGGCTCAAAAGTATTCTCTGTGCGTTAAGGAATTCACGTGTAAGCTAAACCCCGTGGAGATCATGAATATATACCGTTTGGCAAAAATTTTTTTTTTTTTACTTTTTGGTTAAGATGCACACTTTAAAGGTGTATAGAAATTCATTTATAGGCAATCATGGGTCCACGGGAATCATGAAAAAGTTTATTTAGCTTAAAAGTATTTTTTGTACTTTGCGGCTAAAATGAGTAGGAATACTTTAAGGGAAGGTCGGACATTGAAAGTGACAATCTCCAAGCGAATCTTGTCAAGTCTCTAATGTTCAAGCAAAGTTTCATCGTCCTAGCACATCTGGAAATACCTTAACTCGCGATCACCGGAATTCTGGACCCCCCCTCCAACTCCCCCACAGTACCCGAATCCGATCCGGCTCTGTTACTTATGTATCTAGGGCTTGTGCTTTGTTCTTCCCACCAACTGTCATCCCAATCGTTCCACTCTAAGCTTGTCACAAGGAGCGTGTTCCACCCTTCTAACAATAGTTACTATTAGTTACTATTTCCGTTCCATCCTCACGAAAAGTTACTACGCTGACTGTTCCAACCTTCTCTAAATAGTAACTAACAGTTACTATTTGCTTACCATGCTCGGGAGCGTAGTAAGCGTAGTAACTACGCACCTCTTTAACGTGATTGGTGGGATTCGCCCGTGGCATAGCTGAAAAATAGAAAAGTCGTTCCAGCCTTGACGGCAAAAAGCCAGAATTCGTGACGTAATGCGTAGTAACTACGGTAAGTAGGGTGGAACACGCTCAAGATTTCCCGTTCACTCTCCTACCCCCCATCCTCACATTCATCGGATCCGGTCCGGACTTGAAATGGGACATTTGAGACACGATGTCTTTCCATATATTAAGTTTCATTTAGATCTGATTAGCCGGTCGAAAATTATGCATACCTCAAGATTCAGGATTCCCCTCCCTCCCCCCCCCCCCGCGATGGTCGGATTGAGGAAGTGACTATTATTAACCAATCTTGTCAAGTCTCTAATGTTCAAGCCAAGTTTCATCGTCCTAGCACATCTCGAAGTAGACTACCTTAACTTGCGATCATCGGAATTCCCCCCCCCCCCCCCCCCAACTCCCTCCACAGTGTCCGAATTCGGTCCGGTTCTATCACTGATGTATCCAGGGGTGTTGCTTGTCCTTCCCACCAAGTTTCATCCTGATCGCTCCACTCTAAGCGTGTAGCAAGATTTCTGCCCCCCCCCCCTCTTCATTCATCGATCCGGTCCGGACTTGAAACGGGACATTTGAGACACGATGTCTTTCCATATATTAAGTTTCATTTAGATCTGATTAGCCGGTCGAAAGTTATGCATACCTCAAGGTTCAGAATTCCCCTCCCTCCACCCCCCCCCCCCCCCGTGATGGTCGGATCGAGGAAGTGACTATTTCTAACCAATCTTGTCAAGTCTCTAATGTTCAAGCCAAGTTTCATCGTCCTAGCACATCTCGAAGTAGACTACCTTAACTTGCGATCACCGGAATTCCGCCCCCCCCCCCCCCAACTCCCCCCACAGTGTCCGAATTCGGTCCGGTTGTATCACTGCCGATGTATCGAGGGGTGTTGCTTGTCCTTCCAACCAAGTTTCATCCTGATTGCTCCACTCTAAGCGTGTAACAAGATTTCCGCCCCCCCCCCCTCTACATTCATCGGATCCGGTTCTGACTTGAAACGGCACTTCCGAGATATGTAGTCTTTTTAAATATCAAGTTTCATTATGATCCGATCACCCGTTCGGAAGTTACACATAACTCAAGATTCGGATCCCCCTCCCTCCACTCCCCCCACGATGGTCGGATCGGGCAAATGACTATTTCCAAGTTAGTTGGGTCGGGTCCTTGAATGCCTGCCAAGTTTCATTATCCTAGCCCACCTGGAAATAACTCAACTCCGATCACCGGAATTCCGGACCCCCCCCCCCCTCCAAATCCCCCCCCCCCACCCACAGTTCACGAATCCGGTCAAGTTCTGTCAGTGATATACCTAGGGCTTGTGCTTGTTCTTCCCACGAAGTTTCATCCCGATCGCTCCACTCTAAGCGTGACAAAAGATTTCCAGTTCCCCCTCCCGACTCCCCCCCCCCCCCCCACATTCATCGGATTTATTCCGGACTTGAAATGGGTCATCTGACATAACGTCTTTCCAGATATCAAGTTTCATTAAAAATAAATGAATGAATGAATGAATTTATTACATGTAGCCTAGTAATAAGGTATCTGCACAGTACATACAAGAGCCGATCGCCCTTAAATTCCAGATTCCGCCGTCTCCCTCTCCCCACACGATGTTCGGATCGGGCAAATGACTATTTCCAAGTTAGTTGAGTCGGTCCCTGAAGTGCCTGGCAAGTTTTATCGTCCTAGCACATCTGGAAGTACCCTTACTCGAGAACAGTGGCTTGGCTTGACTCACTGACCGACCGACAGACCGAAAAGTGATCGGTATATGGCACTTGAGTGGAGCTGCAGGTGTCATCAAAACAACTTAAAAATCATGGAGGAACTAGAAGTCAATACACCTTGTTTCATCTCATCATACTCGTCGGCTAATCATTGTTTTCTTTTTCTCCTGTTATAATCAGTAACGACTTTATATACATTTTATTCTTAAAGCATATTTTCATTTACAGAAGATATAGAAGATGACATTGCTGCTGCTGATGATTACGTCAACAAGGTGACCATTCTTCATAGCAGTCTTCTTGGGCGCGGCATAGCTTTGAATGGCGACCCAACAGTTCACCAGGTCTTGGATGGAACCTTCTCTTTCTGGTAAGTCACTTTGTCGTCTAGGTAAGTCGCCTACCGTGATTTATCAGGGATAATAGGAGTAGCCTACTCAATTGAAGAGGTGAAGGAGGAGGTGAATTCGTTTGTAGGGCTGCATTTTCAGCCTCTACTGTTGATTGTGTCAGTTCTTCTGATAGGTTAATGCGGCTGGATTACACTTTGGACATTTGGTTCTTCTTTTTACACCGCCCACTCTAATCCGCCCCAGGAGTCAGTTGATCTGAAATATGTATGCCGTGAGTTGTCTCACCGAGAAGAGACAGATATCTTGCTCGAACATTTGCTCGCTTTCCTAGGGGAGACTCTTTTGGGCCACCCTTTCTTCTCTTCAGATAAAGCAGCTGTTTTTCTGTTTTATGAGATAGAGCTCTTCAAACAGAAAAAAATGGGTTGTCGAGGTGGCCTCAGAAAAGTAGACTAGGACTACTAGAATCATATCTAAACTTATAACAGAGAAAACAGATCCTCACTACATCAGTAACACTTCAGACGAGCGAATTTTAAAGCAAACGTTTAATTTGAATTATTTATTGCTGTCTTTCCCGCTGACAACTGATAGAGGGTAAATTCATTTTTATACTATTTTAAAATGTGTATATGCTCAGTCAGACCAAGTTAAATCATTAAAAGAATTCATAAGTTGTTCTTATAACGGGCATATTTAGACCCAAGCGAAAAGGCCTGTCTCTACTTGTCCTTTATCATTGGGCTTGCACTGTCTATAGTCATGTAAATATGGGGCTCCTCCATACATTCTGTTGTTTCAACAACCACTTGCAGTTCTGTTTCTTTGTAAGTCTTCGCTTCTGGAACTGCAACTACCCATGAACTTTTGAGTCCCGGTAGTCGAGGAATCGACTTATCAGCTTGGGCTCGCATTAATTTTTCTTCGGCTTTAAATCTATTGCTCCAGATTACTGGTCCGAATAACTGCAAGCTTGTCATCTGTTCTTTGAGACGATTTATTTTCTTTCGTTTGTCTTTGAGTTTCCGGTTTCTTCTACATAAGAAAATTCCAAGGACTATTAAAAGAAGAAGGAGAAGAATCGCTGTCAGCGGAATTACCATTTCCAAAATGTATCTTAACGGTTGGTCGTGTTTTTCTATCTGACAGTTTTGCTTATAATAGTCTTTCATTTTTATGTGTCTGCGGTCCATACACATCACTTCACCCTTAAGTAGGCTCTTCCACTGCGTAGAATTTCGTGGTTGCTTAGTAAACATTTCTGACTGGTTCAGTATTTTCTCGCGTGGATCGGTATCAGAATAACCAACTATATAGTCGACGATATTGTCGAGCTCGCAGGAGCAGTGGTCTGGTAGGGCGACGTCTTTAAAAGATATTTGGCGCTCGTCGAAACTATCCGATAATGCAATCGCTCCATATTCATACTTACGGAGCGTATTTCCAGAGAAGCTAAAGTCGCTATGGTCGTTTGTGGGTGTGACGCCCATTAAAGAGCCATTCCGGACGTCACGGAAATTGTTGTTGTCGATTTTGATAGGTCCTGTTACATTTAGGGAAAGTGCGTTGGAATGTAGCAACATAACGTCGTTTTTTGAGAAGGTAAAGCCTCGGGTTGATTCTCTGTTCGGCTTCCAACGGAAGGTTATCCCTTCGTTCAAAATTAAACCTATGGTGTTGTTTGTGAAGTTCACGTCTTCACACATTTGGAAGCTTACAGCACCCTCTTGAATTGTCTGAACATTCGAGTCGGTCATTCGGAAGTGGGTCACTTTGCAATCCTGGAAAGCACTTGGTTCTATCTCTGGAATGTTCGAGTTGTGAATCGTTAAAGTCTCCAGGGACAGTTCATTGAAAAACCCTCTGATTATCTTTGGCTCGAACTCAACGTTGTCTAGGATGAGGTCGCCGGATAAGCTAAGGAAAGAAGACGCAAATTGCGCCCGGATTTTGCTGGACCGGATTTGGATTTGGACTCGGAGGTGTGAGGGTATGTGTATGCCGCCTTGCTCAACCCAGATCGTTCCGATGTTGGATAGCTCCAGCCTTTTCAAACTCGGTAGATACAGCATGGACTCTTTTTTGAGCTTCAAAGTGGGACAGTTTCGGAATTTTAGATCGGTTGTGTCGTGGGGAACGCAATTCAGTCCGTAGCGGCCTTGGGGGCACTTGTCGATTTCAAGCTCCTTGGAAAAAAAACAACAACAAATCAGTATTCTCTCCAAACCAGCCGAGATTAGGGATTTCCTGCCACTATGCCTGCCATTGGTAATCGATACTAAGAAGAAAAGGAGAAAAACAAAACAAGAGCTAGAAGCTCACTTGGCATTTGCAGAGTTGGGTTAGAGGATGACTGTGAATTTGTCAACTCGTGTGTTTGTTATAGTCTTTCGTAAGTAAAACCCTTGTGGCACCGATTTTCATAGACCCTCAGGGGGATCATGAAAATGTATCGTTCAGTCGGAATTTTTTTTGTAACTTCCCGGTGATAATGCGCAATTTAAAGGGGCTCGAAATTCATTTAACAATTCTTAAGGCAGAAAATATCATGGTTCCTCCGGAATTATCAAGATGTATTGTTTGCTCAAAAGTATATTTTGTACTTTGCGGTTAAGATGAGTACTTTGAGACATTCATAGTAATCAAAACGCTTGGGGCAAAAATGATCATGGGCCCTTCAAGATCATGAAAATCTGTCGTTTGATCAATAGTATTTTTGACACTTCAGTTGTGATGCGCACTTTAAGGGGACTAGGAATTTCATTGTAACGAAAGCTCTTAAGGTGGGCTACAAATGATCATGGACAGGGGCGATGAGGGGGGGGGGGGGGGGGTGACGACCTCAAAACGTACGACTGGCTAATGCCCGGCAATCATACCTATTAGAATACCGATCACTGGCGAAAATATGTAAGAATCTCGAGAAATATTAATATCTTTCTTAAATTAGGCAAATGGTCAATGCAGGAACAAAATATAAGCACTTATTCCAGCATGCCTTTCATTTAAGTTACCGCTTGAGAGAGCGAAGCTTCGGTAGCAGGTTCTAACGTATGTACCTAGGGAAAATTTAAATTCAGCGCCGCGGGCAAATCTTTTTCTGTCGGGACTTTTTTCTAGCAAAATTTCCAGTACGAATTCTAGCTATTAATGTGGCGACCCCAGAATCTCAAGCCCAAAGTTCCATATGTCTCACCCTTCAACGAAATAGAGAAAAGGGTTCTACACGAAAGGCACCGCAGGCGAATTTTTTTAATTGGCCTCCTTTTGCTTCAACTACTTCCCGAAAAATTTTTAGCTTTTAAACTTGGCTCTAGTCCGTAGCTAAAAGCTCACCCAAATGACGTGGTGTTCGACTGGATAGAAAAATATGCCATCATGGAAGACACTGCAGGCAAAGTCTTGAAAACATTAATGATCAGAGTTATTTTTGGATTCCAAAGGAGAGTAAGGGATGCCTATGATATCACAGATCTGTCTGTCCTTCTGTGACACGAGTAACTCCCAAACGGAGGGATGCTTTTCCGAAAATTGGTACATGGCCGTGCTTCCACACGGTCCTTTCCGAAGAAAGGTAGTGCCATCCAGAATAAAATAGTTAAAAGGAGATATGGTCTGTATTGTCTGAAGAAAATTGAGAAATCATCAGGCCTGTCATCACGGTGCTTACAGAGCCGGTTTAGGTTCTAACATAAAATCAACCTGTTCATGCTCTGCCAAAGCCAAATTTTTTCCTTTCGAAAGTCCGCCTCTTTTCTGCTAAAATACAGAGGTTTTGGTACAAAACCAAATGCCTTCAAACTATGGGCATCATGGAAAAAATCACGATTCGGTAACTGCATTTTTGTCGTTCTAACAAGCTCAAAACATACTACTGTCTTTCTAAAAAGATTAAAACATGCGATGGTCTCGTATGATACGACAAAAAAATCTGTTCGCAAAATACAAAAACCGGTCGTTTGCAGGCAAAAATAGAACATTTAACTGTTGTTCTGACAACCATACGACTAGAAAAACTTTTCTGGCAAAAATTCACGATATGCAAGCTCCAAAAATGCTTATTCTGACAAGCTAAAACGTACGAATGTCTCGTACTATACGACTAGAAAATATGTTCACAAATACAAGAATAGGTCACTTGCAGGCAAAATTTGCACGATTTGGTGTCACTCTGGCAAGCTCAGAAAATACGACTACTATTCTGACAAACTTATAACATACAGCTGTGAATCTGACTTGCTCAAAACATTCCGCTAGATTATCTCTTCGTAGCCGTACGAATAGATACAGGTCATTTACGGGCAAAAGTCACGTTTGGTATGTCATTCTGGCCAGCTCAAAACAAACGAGTGTCCCCTGATTATGGGTTGTTGTGGATCATGAAAACGTATATTTTGGTCAAAAGTATTATTCTCCACTTTGCGGTTTAGATGCGCACTTTAAGGCCAATGGAAATTCATTTGTAAGCAAAACCCTTGAGGCAAAATTGATTATGGACCCTTGGGGATCGTGAAAATGTATCGTTTGCTCAAAAGCATTTTTTTGTACTTTGCGGTTAGGATAAGTGCTTTAAGAATTAATTTGTGAGTAAAACCCTTAAGGCAAAGATGATCATGGGCCCTTGTAGATCATGAAAATGCATCTTTTGTCCTAAAGTTTTATTCTTGACTTTGCGGTTAAGACGCGCACTTTAAGGAGACTAGGAATTCATTTGCAAGCAAAACACCTGAGGCACAAATGAGAAATCAGTGGCGTGTACTCTCCCCAGTTATCAAGTTTAAGTTAGATCTGATCAGCGGTTGGAAAGTTTTGTATGCCTGGACCTGGGAAGTGACTATTTCTAAGTCAATTTTGTCGTCTCTCTGATGTGCCAGCAAAGTTTCGTCGTCCGAGCACAGCTCGATGTACCATTCCTCGCCATCACCGGAATTCCGGACACCTCCCTCAAACTCCCACCACAGTGCCCGGATCGGGTCCGGTTCTGTCAACGATGTATCCAGGGCTCCTTCTTCCCGATCCCTCGACTCTTAGCGTATCACAAGATTTCTGGTTCCTCCCTCGAACTCCCTCCAAAGTAACCAGATCCGGCCCTGACCTGAAATGAACTCACAAGACACGGGTGTTTCCAGATATCAAGTTTCATAAAGATCCGATCAGCCGTTCGAAAGTCATACATACATCAGGATTCCAGATTCCTCTTCCCTCCGCTCCTCCCACGATGGATCGGTTAAACTATTGTTATTAAGTAAATATGGTCGGGTGCCTGATATTCCTCCCAAGTTTCATCGTCCTGGCGCATCTCGAAGTACCTTAACTAGCTATCCAAGGGATTCCGGACCCCCCCCCCCCCCCAACCCTCCAACTCCCCTAAAGTGCATGGACTATGTATCTAGTCAACTATGTATCTAGGCCCTGTGCTTGTCCTTCCCACCAAGTTTCATCCCGATCCCTGCACTCTGAGCATGCCACACGATTTGCGGTTTTCCCCTCCCAACCCCCCCCCCCCCCCCAAAGTCACCGGATTCGGTCTGGACTTTAAAGTGTGACTTTCAGACACGACGTATTCCAAATATTAAGTTTCGTTTGCCGTTCAAAAGTTATACATACCTCCCCCTCCCTCTATCCCCCCCCCCCCCGATGGTCGGATCGGGGAAATGGCTATTTTCAATTTAGTTTGGTCGGGTCCCCAATATGCTACCCAAGTTTTGTCGTCCTAGCGCGTCTACGTAACCTAATTCGCGATCACCGGACCGACCGACCGACCGACGAAAGAGTGATCACTATCGGTAAAACGTGAAGCAGAAACACTATTTACCAAATACACGAAGCATGCCTAAGCCTACGACTTTGTTGGGTTAAAGGTCTTTATCTTTATCTTAATCAATGTTTTGGTTATGTTTTCAGTTCGTTTCTCCATTGCTGTTGTTGTTTGGACCGGTTTTGTTTCTGGCCGGTTTGGTTTGGTTGGCAGCCTCCAAGAAGGTGCCGTATACCGAATAAGGGTTAAAGATGTATTGAACTGTAGACTGCAGCTAGGACGGAGATTGTGTCAAGCTAATTGATGGACAACACTTTCCGCCACTTGTTTGTCATTGCAGTGCGGAGGGGTTAAGAGGTTCGGTTCAAACTTACTGTAAGTTGCTTACCCGGTTTGCCACCGTCGTGCAGGCGCAATCCACCATGTGATTGCCATCCTTCACTTCACAGGCGCATATATGATTCCGGCACAAGCTCTCTGTCGCTGGCCATCCACCTCGAACCGTTGGCTTGGTAGTTCCGTGCCTGCGGTCTGCAGGCTTTGCGCGCGAGTGTACATCTTGCTGTTGGCCATCATATCTCAGTGTTGTTGGAGTCGTTATTCTGCCTCTGTGGATAGACGAAGCTTCGGATCTTATGTTGGGGCTTACAGTCGATGGCCCAAGTTCTCTAGCTTGTGCCTGACCTTCGGCAAGGGGGTCTAGGAGTGCCGTATCTGGGGCATTAACAGGGTTGAGGGGTTGTACCGTTTTTGAAGATCCTTGATCATCTTGGAGTCGCAGGTCCGGAACTGGCAGACTGGTTGTGGATGCTGTAGACGTCAAAGACTTAGTGATACTTAGTCCTTCTGGGTTGCTTAGCAAAGGCGGTTCTAAGTGTCTCGATAGGCCTGGATATACTTTTTGTACGTCTGAAAGGCAGGGGCGTCGCAAGGGCATTTTCGGTGGGGGGGGTGTGTGCAGAGCCAAAACTTTACCGAATCTTTTAAATTTTTTTTACCGAGTCCTAGAACTAAGAATCCGAGCTTTAAATTATGGAACAGAAACGATTACGTAGGACAAGTAACAATAAAGGTCATCATGAAAGACGATAAGCCAAATATTAGGCGGCTTTTTGGCGAAGCCCACATGGAGAATATATTGCGGGGCATGATTGCAGTAACAGCTTCTATCTGTTTTAGCCAATAGAAAGTTAAATCGAGCGCCGCAGGCGAAAATTTTCGAAATCCATTTTTTTCTGGAGGCTAAAATTTAACTGCTTCTCTGACAAATTCCATCATTTGGCAAAACCGGATGGAGCGACTTTCCGGCAGCAGCAGCAACTGTAGTTTAGTCAATAGACTACCCATAATCACATAAAGTGAGCGCCGCAGGCTTTTTTTTGCTTTTTTCCTGCCAAATTTAATTTCCACCCAAATTCTAGCTTTTAATGTTTCGAAATCTCAATCCTAAAACTGGCTTAAAACCCCCGTCAAGTGACGCGCCCTTCCACAAAATAGATAATATTACGAAAAGTGCTGCAGGCGGAACTTTCAAAATATTTATGATTATATGTTCTTTTTGGGATCCAAAATAAAAGTAAGGACTATCGATGATATATCATCCCTTTTGTCTGCGACCAATGCTTCACTCGACCTCTTCTGAGTTTCGAGGTTCGTGGTAACTTCCGAATCCTGGCAATTGTAATGAATAAATTACCGAATCCCAGTTATTATGCCTAATAAGTTTAGACCGATAGCATGTTCGGGATTCTGTACAGCTACCGTATCCCGGTTATTATACCGAACTGTTTTGGTATCGAAAAACTACCGAAAAATATTCAAATTCGGTATACTTTCGTCGAAACTGGAACAAAGTCTGGATTCGTGGTTAACTTCCTAATCCTGGAAATTATACTGAATAAATTACCCAATCCCAGTCATGACACCGAATAATTTTGAACCAATAGCTTATTCGGGATTATGTGTAACTACGGAATCTCATAAATATACCGAATAGTTCAGGCATCGAAAAATTACCAAATGATTTCAGTAAATTCTCTCACCAAATTCGTGATAACTACCGAATACTGGCAATTGTACCGGATCCCGATCATTATACCGAAGAGATTTGTACAGATAGCCTATTTAGGATTCTGTATAACTACCGAATTCCCGTAAATATTTCGAACAGTTCTGCTATCGAAAAAATACCCCCCCCCCCCCCCCCCTTGCGACGCCCCGGCTGATAGGCAGATTTTCTCTTTCTGGTAAATCATCTCAGACTGGTAAAAAAGAGATGCAGGACTCGAAATATCGGGAAGAAGAAGTTTCCTACTTTACTTGCACCCTACCTCTCTATTATGAAGTATGCCGCAGAGCGCTATTTATTTTTAGAGGTATTGAATAATTTTTCGTCTGCTATTGGTTCGCGTAACCTAAGGTTTGAATAGCCTGATCTCTTTCTGTCTTCTCGGTTGTCCGTTGGTAACCATGGCGGGTTCAGTTTTCAAGTAGCCTGTTTTGCATCCGGCCGCCTCGTCGGAGAGCGGGAAGGCCGGATCGACAAGTGCTAACAAGAAAATCGCTAATATCGTATGGTAAGTAATGTATTTTCGAGAAATGATATTTCTGAGCCATTTCGTCGTCAAAAGATTTTTTCTAGCAAGAGTTGTGCTTTAACTCCGGCTTTGGAACTCACCCGATAATTTACTTTGCCGTTTAGACCCAGAAAAACAGATGTTGCTCATGTGGTTCAGCGATAGTTCTTTGTTTGACTGACTGACGCCTGGCTTGTGGAGTGCCATCCATGGAGCTTTCTAAGTTTTGCAACGAACTGTTCCGAGTTTAACGCTAGCAGGCGCTCGTCGTCGCGCATTCTTTCATTTTCTTTGTCACAGTGGCCAAACTCAAAGCCATGCTATTGCAAAGAAGGAGAACAAACCAAAGCAACTAACTGTCAGAAGTTCGTTATAAATAAATTACTACAATGCCCAGCCTCTTACTTCACTAAAACAAAATTATATAGAAAAAAAATTTCATGCCCGGAATCTCTAAATTATAGGTCTCTAAGAAATTTGGTACCGAAAACATCTCGTCAACATGCTAACTACGGTGTTTTTAACTCATTGACCGTCTCCGCACCAACTATGCCGTCTGGCTATGTTACCGTCTAAGGTATCACGACAGAAGGCAAAGATTATTTAGGAATAATCTTAAAATCTGGGCCTTATAATTGAAATTTACTACTTGTGCCATAAGCATGTCGAAACACCTTCTGAATCTAACGGAATATCAAGGCGATGAAAAGTTCAAATGGTTTCCTATGAAAACCCTGCACCCTGAGAAATGTTTTTTGTTCCTCTTGAAGGAGCTACAGAAAAATTGCGGATTGGGCATTTCAGACGTACTTAAAGAATCGCTGTCTACAGCTGAGGCTATAATTGTCGGGAGCTCTTTCACTGCGGGATGGTTAGATGTCGCTAGTTGGTTTGGTAAACGGCTATTCTGGTGCTTTGCAGTTTTCGTTGAGAGTGAATCGTCGAGAACACAAAGGAGAATAACGAGAGCAGAAAGCAAGGAGACTGGAATAAAATAATTGTTAGTTAATTGTTCGGTGTTAGGGTTCCGTAGAGCCCTAACGAGGAGATAGGTAGCCTAATAAGTTCCAACAAGGGTCCGTGCTTTTTCTACCGTCGCTGGCGATTCCCAAGGGCATGCCACTGCAAATTGTCTTCTGGAGCATCAGGTTTCTCTGTCTCATTCTGTTGGATGCCCAGTGCAGTAGGTAGAGGCAATGACCGATAAAGTTACGCTAGAACGGACAAATTACAGAACTGTCTGTTTTTCACGTTTACTCCCGAAAAAAGAATGAGAATGCGGTTTGGAATAATCTTTCACACTTAGTTTTCTTTTAAAGAACCCGTCGTGTCTATAATGTCAATGCAGTCTACTCCCGTAACCTGGTTAATTTTAGACCGGAGACCCAAATTTGATATGCTACATTCTAATAGCCCGCTAACGATATCTCACTAATCTTGGCACGTGCCAAGATTCACTATTTTCCATACGCATTCTGCTTCCGATGAGTCTTCATCTAGTATGTTGTTCATGCGTAAAACCGGTTCTCTGAATTTCGCCGAGTGCTAGAAACGTCACGAATTGAACGTTATACGTACAAGAAGAGCTGGGAAAAGACCGCCGGAAAAGCTTCTAATGACTTTTTATGGCACTTGCCCTTCGGCCAAGTGCCATATAGCGATCGCAATTTCTGTCCGTCAGTCGGTCTGTCTGTCCCGGTTTTGCTAGTTCGGGTACTTCCAGATAAGCTAGGACGATAAAACTTGGCAGGCGTATCAGGGACCGGACCATATTAAATTAGGAACAGTCGCTTCACCGATCCGACCATCTGGAGGGGAGTGGAGGGAGGGGGAATCCGGAAAAATGAGAAAAAATGAGATATTTTTAGCTTACGAACGGGTGATCGGATCTTAATTAAACTTGATATGTGGAAGGAACTCGTGTCTCAGACGTTCCATTTTAAATCCAGACCGGATCCGGTGACGCTGGTGGGAGTTGGAGGGGGAAACCGGAAATCTTAGCAAACGCTTAGTGGAGAGATCCGGATGAAACTTGGTGGAAAGAAGAAGCTCAAGTCCTAGATACGTGACTGACATAATCGGAACGGATCCGCTCACTTTGGGAGAGTTGGGGAGGGGGGGTGGTCCGAATTTCTAGTGATCCCGCGAGGTCGGTGCTTCCTGATGTGCTAGGACGATAAAATTGGCAGGCATGTCAGGGACCAGACAAGATTAAATAGGAAATAGTCACTTCCCAGATCCGACCATTTGGGGGGGGAGGGGGGGGGGAGTGGAGGGAGGGGGAAGCCACAAAGTTAGTTTTTTTTTAACTTGCGAACGGGTGATCGGATCTTGATGAAAGTTGATATTTAAGATGACCCCGTGTCTCAAACGTCCAACTTTAAATCCGGGCCGGATCCGATGACACTGGGGGGAGTTGGAGGAGGGAACCGGAAATCTTGAGAAACGCTTAGAGTGAAGGGATCTGGATGAAACTTGGTTGGAAGAACAAGCAAAAGTCCTAGGTACGTCATTGACATAAACGGACATAAACGGACCGGACCCGGGCACTGTGGAGGAGTTGGGGGGGATTTCTAGCGATCCCGCGAGTTCGGCATACTTCCTGATGTGCTAGGACGATGAAACTTGGCAGTTATGTCAGGGATCCGAACAGATTGACTTGATGACTTCCCCGATCCGGCCATCGTGGGGGGAGTGGATGGATGGGGAGTCCGCAACCTAGTGGCATTCATAACTTTTGAACCGGTGATCGGGTTTGAATGAAACTTGTCAGGTGGAAAGTGCTATCACCTCAGATGTTCAGTGTCAAGTCCGGGTCAGGTCCGATACCTGTGGGGGAATGGGGGGGGGGACTCAAGAAACGCTAATGCAGAGGGATCGGGACGGAACTTCATGGAGAGATCAAGCATTATATAGGCCTAGATACGAAATTGACGGAGCCAGATGGTTTCGGGGCTCTGTGGGGGGAGCTGGAGGGGGTGTCCTGGAATTCCGGTAGCCGCGAGTTAGAATAGTTTCAGATTAACTAAGACAACGAAAGGCATACTAATGACCCGACATAATTGACTTAAGAACCTTACACAACATACCCCCGGAAACTTCCGTTCTTAGATCCGAGCATTTTTGGGGGAGCGAGGGAAGGGAAATATGGAAATTCACTTCTGCAAATTGCGAACGAGTGGTCTGATTCGAGTGAAACTTAATGGGTGATAAGAATCGATGACCTAGACATGTAAAACATGCGTTCGAACTAAATGCGACCACGGTTGGGGGAATTGGGGGGGGGGGGGTAACTTTTAACTTTTAACAAGAACCAAACGGATGGACCGAATGAGATCTAAGTTCGACAGTGTCGAGTTTATGCGGCCTAGATTTGTTATTTGGCGTTCGGGCCGGATTCGGCCAAGGTAGAGGGGGGGGGGGGGGGCTGAAGTTTGAAGATAGGCATGCTCCGATTTCAGTAAAACTTGATGGATGGAAAGAGGGGATTAGAAGATACGACGTTTATGTTTCCAAGTCCTCTTCGGCCACAGTGGGGGGAGTTGGAGGCAGAATGCCGGAAACTTTGAGGCTCGTATAGGGGTCAAACGAGTGCATCAATTTAAATGAAACTTGGAATGTAGAAAGAGCATATACCCTAGATGGCATATTTTAGGGTCCGAAACAGATCCGACAACGGTGTGGGGGGGGGGGGGGAATTTTCCAAAAATGTTCAGATTCCAAAGAAACTTTATAGATGGTATAAAAGAAGATGCTTTAGATGATCCATTTTTTAGTCCGAATCAGATTCAGCCACGGTAGGCGGAGATGGAGGGAGTACCGGAAATCGTGTAGCAGGTCAGGGATCAAACGAGTGGATTTATTGGGCTGAAACTTGGAAGTTTGAACAGTCATGCGCATTTGCTACGGATAATCCGAGACGATGCCGTAACTGCTCAGAGTGATACTAAATATCCTATTTCTATTTCCGAACCGCATTTTTGGGAAGGTGGGTGTTTTTTGTGACGTTCACACCTACTTTCTTGTATTGCCTACTCGTAGCAAGTGCCATATGAGCTCGTAGCTCTTGTTTGTTTATCGTCATGATATCGGAAAAAGCCAGCAGATGCTTTTTTGGCTCTTCTCGGCACTGCTTAATTGTTATGCATAAAGTTCTGTGCATAAAGTTTGTAAAATTACAACAGATAACATCCCAACTGTTAGCAGCATAAACAATAATTCCTTAAAAATTATGAAAACGCTCGATTTAAAAAAATAAATATGAAACAGCACGGTCTTTTGTCGAAAAATGGCTTGAAAATTAATTCCTGAAATTTTGAAAAACATACTCCTTCAGCCCAACCTGTCTGAAAAAAAATGACTAAAAACGGATAAGTGAGCAAGGATAATTTTCAGCGATGTTTCTGCCCTTCTTGGCAAGTTCGTAGGGTAATTTTCAGCGATGTTCTGCCCTTCTTGGCAAGGTTCCTCTTCAGGCTGTATCTAGAAGAAACGGAACTGCAACAAATGAATGATGCTTCTCAACTCTAGGTATCTCGTTTTAACAAATTACTTCTTAGATTTTCTGTAAAGGGAAACTAGTGATGAGATTTGATTTTTGTCGGTGACTCGGGAGGGGTTTTCCGCCTGATGAGGACCCTTGCCAAGAAAGCCCGAGATATCGCTGAAGAATATCCTAGCTGACTTCTCCATTTTTAGTATTTTTTTTTGCATTTAAATAAAAGTCCGAAGAAGATGTTCGCGAAATTGCCCTCCCCGAAAGAAATGATGTATTTGAGAATTAATTACCTTTCATTCTCACATCCTTGTCTGTCACATTACCTATGCTAACTTCTAGGCAGTGCATAACATAGGCACCTTAGCATACATAAGATACAACCACATCCGGAACCGGATGTGGTTTTGTAAACTTGACGTTTCAGAAGTTTGTACCTGGTGCGTATCCAGTTTCTAGTCTTCTACGGCGAGTTTCAGCGTTGGTCATTCCTAGCTGTTTCAACGGCCAGGAATGGCCTTTGCGGCCCGAAGAGAGTCCTTACCGAGGAAGGCATACATACAGACGCAAAATATAGTTTATTGCTGCCCACTTCTAACGAAAAAAAAACATGTGCGCAAGCGCTCAGACGTGGAGTGCGAAAGTAGAATGTTTATCACATTTTTATAAACAAACAGCGTTAGAACCAAGACATTTCACATCCCCAATAACCAAAACTATTGAAATAACCTAATTTGAAATCATCCCAGTTTAAAAGCTTTTAATGTCAACAAACCGCATTTTGAAATCCAAAGAAGATCTTCAAGGTCTTGCAAGGACGGTCTATGTTTCAGTACTGAATGTCTCGCTAGCCAGTCCGACACTTTTAACTTCTTTTCCGTTAGCAAGGGAATAACAAGTGTAATAAAACCAAATCGTTTTATTTCCTGATACCCCCCTTGTCACAACTTCATAAAGAACGGCATTTCATCGGTCAGGTGACAAAACCGTCCAGTTTCTAATTAATCATTAAGGATTAATTTACGCCGCGTGGTCTTATTTGTTGCTGTTACACCGAAATCCGCATCCATACATATATATCCACAAGGATACAAGAGCTGGACCTGAGACATGTCATAGTCGAACTTAAACTCATGGGAAATTTGGGCCCAGTTACCCATGAAAGGGAGGGGGGTTGCGGGGTGGTCGGGACCTATCAAATTGCAAATCTACACCTAAATATCCTCGACTATACCAACTTAAAGTTTAATTCCAGTCACGGGTCAAAAACTTTACTCATGGGCAAATTGGGCCCTTTTGCCCATCAACGGGGAGGGTGGGGAGTGGTTTAACTCCACATAGACATTCCCAACCGACGATCCAGAAGCACAACGGAATTTCATCGCCCTATCGCTAGTTTTTGTCAAGTTAAAAACATAAACAAAATGGGCATTTTGGGTCCAATTGCCCCTGAACCAAGGGGGGGGGGGTGGAGCCCACAAAAAGCAAAAAGAGACCCCAATGCTCACAAACCTACCAAGTTTCAACTTGATACCTGTTGATTCCTGTCACAGGTAACGAACTTTACTCCTGTGCAATCTGGGCCCAGTTACCCATGAACGTGGTTACGTTATGCCCACTGGTTCAGGAGTTATGAGCTCGACAAAATATGGTGAAAACCGCGAAAACCGAAAGCTGCTACAGCGCTCGCAATTGTGGATTGTTTCAAGGAACACTCCACAAAAAACGGAGTATATAACGAAAAGACAAAAAGAACACTAAACGAGAATAAAATGTCCGACTTTAATTCAATAAGTATAAATAAGATGAGTCAGGACTGGCTCTTAAAGCTTAACTGAAAAGCCAACTTATCTCTGTATCATTTAACTCAATACACTGCATTATTAGGAGTGTGTTAAGGGACTTTTTTTCCACATTTTTTGTACTATGCCGTCTAGAATAATGACGGCCGACGGCGTAAAATTCTACAATGACGCAAGAAATTTGAATCTCAATACAAACGCATCTTTTCAGGGGCCAGTGACCACCTTGTGGAAGGTAGCTCACTGCGTCAAGACCTAGTTTTCGTAAATCGTTTTCGTCAAGCATACATCACAGGTACAAGCGCGCAGAGGTACCACAAATCCGAAGGGAAATTCAGCTAAATGAAAATCGATTGTTGGTGTGTAGCGGGGCAACGAAGTAACACATTTATCATTGAGTCTTCGAGCCACTTTGAGTGAATAAGTTATTGGTAACTAGGTTGTCCCTCAACCCTTTTCGGTTAAATTTTAAGAGTATTAGAAGGCTCTGCGACAGCAGCAATATTTCAGCTGAATAAACCGTTTAGCAATACATAACAGGGATTTCTTAGTCGTTGCAGATTGAGTATTGAAGAGGCGTGGTGGTGGTGGTGGTGGGGGGGGGGGGTAAATCTGTTCGTAAGCCCAGTCACTGTTCAGATTATGCTCGTGAATTTAAAGGTACTTGCATCCGGTTACTAGAAACTCGAATTTCTTGGTTCAACTGATACAGCGATAAAGAAATGAAATCAATACGTATAAAATAAAATAAACGTATAAACGTATAAAATCTAATAAAAGAAATACCACGGCGCATATTGTTTAAATATTTTTCATTAAAGAAAACAAGTATTTGGGCGCGAAGCCCGGCCCGAGTCAGTAATCACTAACAAGAGAATACCAAATTTCATAAAGGCAGGTTTGAGTGTTTTCGAAAAGCCATTTCTAGTAAGAGTTGTGGTTTAAAGTTTAACCGGAAAGGGCGAAGCCCTGACAGTCTAGTTACAAACCACGCATTCACTGTAAAAAAATCTTGTAGTATTTGCCACTGGGATTAATCTTGTCTCTACTGAGATAAGATTATCTCTAGTTCGGATTAATCTCATCCCAGTCGAGATAAGGAGATAATCTTATCTCAGTAGAGACAAGATTAATCCCAGTAGCAATTACTGCAGTTAACTTTAATCCTTACTCGGAGAAACTTTTTACAGTGTTGTCGTTAGCCAGCGTTATTCCAGTTCTCCGCGTCTGGATGAATTTTGGGTTGTCTTGCAAGCAGTGCACATTCTGAGCGTCATTACTAGAGCCTCGCGGGTTAAGCAAAAAAATTAAAATCCGTTAGATGGGTCAAAATATTTCAGTGCATTCAGATATCTGATGCAAAAATAAGAGCAATAAAAAAAAAAAAAGGATAGTGACTCTATTTCGACCTTTTTGACTTAAATGCGCTCATTAATGGGCAGAACCATTTGCTAGGTTTGAATTTGATCATATTGTCCCGTGCCGTTCAAAGTTGGGCGACGTCCGAAGCATACCTCTGCCGTAGGTCAATAGATTCTTTTTAGTTCGGGCTTTGTTGGAAAGAACCTGGAAACGTTGCTAACGTGGGAGAAATAGTATTTCTCATGTTTCAGTACAATTCTACTCGACAGAAAACAAAAACGCAGTGTCTTGCAAGACCCTGTACAGTTGAGACTGACAAAAGGGGCCTTATCTGGAAAGTACTGGACGGATACTGAAACCGGGGACTTTTCTGGAATGCCAGAACTGAGGAAAATAATGAGTCGGATGCTAGAGACGAACAAATAGGGGAGGGTTCAGACGGTGGGAGAAACCTTCTAACTTGAAGTCAAACTTTTTTTTTTTTATTAATTCTCGCTTTCCAGTTAATTCGTGAACGAAATGCATAATGTGCGTAATGAAAACAGCGATTTCCAAAAAATGCGAATAAATCACAGCTTTAAACAAATTGAAAGTATGCACAAAATGTAGAAAGGCAAGATGACTGTCGAAGATCAGTCTTTTTGATCGGCGTGTGAAACAACTATTGGCCTCAGAGCTGGTCTCTGATATTAAAAAGATGGCACTCATCCGACATCAGGCTTTGCCGATGGATCGTCGGGAATACCGTGCAGCTTCTTGTTCGCATAGTCTATGCCAGTTACAGTATGTAGACGGAATCTTTCTCAGTCTGAAACTCTCATATGGACGGATTGTCAGCTCTGAAAGTTAATATCCACCACGCTTTCGTATGCCACTATGACCAACATTTTTAGCTTCTTCCGCTCGATGCTCGCAAGTCAAGACTTGAGTACACCGCATGGGCGAGAGTTTAATAGGCTTCGTTTGAGATATACTTTCTAGTCCCTGGCCTCCATAGGCTAGTAGTTCAACCGCAGAGCTGTGTTTGTGTCTTCACCGAAGATGTGCCGTTGTCTGGCACGAACAGTTGATGGCACTGCTTACATTGCCAGCAGACCTCTCGGCGAGCTCCATCTTTCGGATTCATTGAGAGATTAGCAACTCCATGTTTGAGGTTCTTGGATACCAGTCTTTGCTTCATTTTGTTCGCTGCTCGTAGAAGTTCTCTGACCCTGAAGAAGATCCAGGTATAGGTACTTGTTCGTCCGAATCTGACTGTTTCGGCAACGGTCTCTGTGTAATAGGGATACTTCCCTTGAAACCTCACTGTGTGTTAAAGATTGTTTACTGGGGATCTGGTCCCGAGGTAAACAAACTACACATCCATGTTAGGTGCAGTTCCCACTACTGCTCTTTCAAGGCAAACATTTGTATCACGTTTACTGGAAGAAGCCGCCTGTGGCAATGCATCACTTGGGGCCTCTAGTCCTATAGCACTGGCTCTACTTTGCCTGTTCCATCGGAGGAAAACCGCTGCCCGAAACCTATGTACCGATGGGTTTAATGCTAATACTTGCATGCCCATGTCCAGCTCTCCTGGCAAAATTTCACAACGCTACCAGCATCTAGCACGGCAACAGTCCATAAGTGTCAGTCATTTCGTCGAGCATAATACTTTAGGAAATTGCTCTTCCGGATATTTCCAGAGGAAATACCAGTTCGAAATGAAATTTTTTTACAACTTATCAGTAACAAGCAAACCCACTACAACAAAATTCTCCAAGTATCAATTGTCTCAGCAGAACATCGGGTCAAGTCGCGCCAGGTCAACAACAGATTGATCATAGCTAGGGCACATATTTTTTTCAGAAGCATTAGAAAATATTTTATTTTCAAGCCGTAGTCGTACCTTTTGTATTTCCTACTTTATTATTGTATTTATTCTCGTATTTCCTACTTTTTGTTCCTCTGTTTTATTTTGCATTGCTTTGTTTGTTTAAGTTTGTTGTAAGATTATGGTCTTTCGCTTTTTAAACAATATTGCGATGAATTATTAATGTACGTATGACATTTCAGGAGTCAGTTGGTCTGAAACATCTACCAGTGAGTTAAATACTCCTCGAGTCCAAGCTGACTGGGAAACATATACTAAAAAAATGCATAAAATGGATGCGTCAGCTACGATGCTTTGACAGCTGGCAAGTCAGCTCTGCCAATGCATCATAGCTGACGTATTCGTTTAGGCAATTGTTTGAACATACCAGTGAGTTGCCTCATCGCACCAAAGAGAGACACGTATCCTACTCGAATATTGGCTCCAGAGCAAAATAACTCTAGGGAGTAGGGCCAAGACTTGACAAAATTGACACACACTGAATGGCAGAGATACTTGCACCACTAGCGATAGAGAACATCCCTACTGAAACTCATTTAGTCGTTCACCACCGCTGGCTCCGATAAGTCCATAATCTGAACATTGCAGAAAAATGATACAGCCTCCATTGTTTCCTAGGTGTGTGCAGACCGCACCTTTGCTTTACTAGAAATTTATAAACCTGCAAGTTTTTCTCGCTTTAAATGCCGCAAGCGTAGTGGGAGGCGCTATGAGTACGGCCCGTTTGCAAAGCATAGGTCTTGGCGATACTCCCTAGTGCTATTTTCCTCTGATTGGCTCTCACATATTTATTGGATTTTTTTTTATCCAGACAATCGGGTCTTGTATAAATCCGGTCTCCACCAAGCTCCTTAAACATTTTTACTTTGAAAATTTGAAGTTGAACCGAAAAGGGCTGTGGTAGGACAATCTAGTTACCCATCACTTATTCACTTAAAGAGGCTTGAGGACCCGAAGAAAATGCGTTACTTCGTTGCTCCGCTGTTCACGAATAATCGATTTCTATATAGTGGAACGATTTTGATATAATGAAATTTTCCTCTGGGATTTGTGGTAGCTCTATGCACTTGTACCTATGTAAAAGTGCTTTACGAAAGTAATTTACGAAAAATAAGTGTTCACGTAGTGATCAGCGATCACCTAGCACTGGCTTCTGAAAAGCCACGTTTGCATTGAGACAGAAATTTTCCTCGCCATAGTAGGATTTTCCGTTGTGGGGACGGCCGTAGACATTCTTAACGTCGTATTAGAGCAAATTATAAAAACAAAATCCCTTAAGACAATCCAAATAATGCAGTGTATTCAGTTGAATGAAACAAAAATAAGTTGACTTTTCAGTTAAACTTTAAGAGTTGGAGTTCAGAAATGGGTCCAGCGTGTGCTTACCCATATACGTCACATCTGCTTTGACGAAATTGATCAAAACTTCCTGCCTTACCTAATTTTGCCAAATTTCCGGTTTCGGCCGGATTTGCGTCAAACCACTTGTCCGACAAGAACTAATTTCGCAAGATATATTCAGCATGGGTCTCCTTACCTTTACAACGAACCTCTAATCAACTTCAAATAAAACTTACATTTAACAAATCTTCCGATTTTTGCCGGGTAGAAAATGATTGTCATATACGGATTCAACATGCTTCTTCCCCTACATCAAACATCTAATCATTTTCAAACATAACTTAACTTACATTTAACAAATTTTCTGGCTCTGGCCGGAATTCGGGCGAACTATTTGTCCGCTGACCTTCAGCATGTCTTCTTACCCCTAAATCGACTTTCTCATTAGCTGTAAAAAAATATTTCGTTCTCTCCTTAATGTGTACCCTCACCCCTCAATGTAGGGTACAGAGCCCATCTACGAACTCGACCTGTTTTTTTTAACCAAAGCACCTCACACCGACTTTCGTCAAAATATCTCATTCCCTTCGAGAGTTATCGTTCTGACAGATAGTTCGACTTGAGTATAGTCATTTGCACGATCCGAACATCGCGGGGGAGTGGAGGGATGGGGAATCCGGAATCTAGTAGCATTTAAAACTTTTGAACGGGAGATCGGATTTGAATGAAACTTGGCAAGTGGAAAGAGCTATTGTCTCACATGTTCCATGTCAGGTCTGGACCGGATCCGTGCTTGGGGGGGGGGGGGGGGGGTTGGATGGCACTGGATTTGGACGGACTGACAGACAGACAGTCGGACTACTCTTACGAAGTCTTAGGCATACCTCCACTTACGTTTTCGTATCCCAAAAATTGGTTTTCTCACCTGTGAGACTTAGCTTTGCGACTATGGCCTATAAAGTTAAAAATCTGACTGCTAGAATCATATTTGGACTTATAACGGACAAAACAGACCTTCACATTGACTGATTAAATGAAAAATCACATTTTTTTTAATTAGTTACCTTGATTTTTTTTTCGTACTGCAGACAACTGATAGATCATAAATTAACTTTGTTAATATACGTTTAAGTGTAGATGCTTAAATTTACGCCAGTTTACGTAAAAGTGTATATGCTCAGTCAAACAAAGTTGGGCGCATTGAAATAAAGGGGTACGTTTCACCTTCACATTGACTGATTAAATGAAAAATCACATTTTTTTTAATTAGTTACCTTGATTTTTTTTTCGTACTGCAGACAACTGATAGATCATAAATTAACTTTGTTAATATACGTTTAAGTGTAGATGCTTAAATTTACGCCAGTTTACGTAAAAGTGTATATGCTCAGTCAAACAAAGTTGGGCGCATTGAAATAAAGGGGTACGTTTCAAATCAAAATGAACTCGCACTCCTAGCGGTGAACTTGTTGGGCCACCCTTTCATCTATTCAGCCTTCTTTTCTCTTATACGAGAGACAGCTCGTCTGATTTTTTTTTCTCATGTGAGACTTAGCTTTGCAGAGGTGGCCTCAGAAAAGTTGGACTGCTTAAGTCATATCCGAAATTATACCAGAGAAATCAGATCTCCACTAGATCAGTCACACAAGACTGACGGGTTTTAATGGCAGTATTTTTTTGTGTTATAAGTTACCTTTGATTGTTGTCTTTCCTGCTGACAACTGACATAGGATAGATTAACTAGTTTTCTTTTAACTTGTGATTATGCTCAGTCAGACAAGGTTGGGCGCATTGAAAGAAATTAAGAAGGCGTACATTTGAAATAAAATGAAAAGCTCTTGTCTCTACTTGTCCTTGAACAGTTGACCTACACTGTCAATAGTCATGTAAATATGATCTTGTACCGATTCCGCCGTTTCCACTTGTAGTTCTGTTTCTTTGTAACTCTTCGTCTCTGGAACTGCAACTACCCGTGAGTTTTCTAGTCCCGGTAGTCGAGGAAGCGAACGTTCATCAGCTTGAGTTCGCATCAATTTTGCTCCAAATTACTGGTCCGAATAACTGCAAGCTTGTCATCTGTTCTTTAAGTTGATCCATTTTCTTTCGGTTGTCTTTGAGTTTCCGGTTTCTTGTATATAAGAAAATTGCGAGGACCATTAAAAGAAGAAGAAGAAGGATTACTGTCAGCGTAACTACCAGTTCGAAAATCCTATTTGAGGGTTTTCTCTGACAGTTTTGCTTAATATATTCATGTATTTTCACGTGACCATGGTCTATACACATCAATTCATCCGTAAAACGGATCTCCCAACGCGTATATTCTCTTGGTAGCGCAGTAGACGTTTCTGACTGGTTCTGTCTTGTCCCCCGAATTAGACGGTCGACGGTATCGTCGAGCTCGCAGGAGCAGAAGTCTTGTAGGGCGATGTCCGAAAAAAATATTCGGCGCTTGTCGAAACTCTCCGACAGTGCAAACGCTCCGAATTCGTTGTTATGCAACTTATTTTCAGAGAAGCTGAAGTCGCTATGGTCGTTTCCGGGTCTGATGCTGGCAAAAGCGCCATTGCTGACATTCCCGAAAATGTTGTTTTTGATTGTTATAGGTCCTGCGACCTTTAGAGACATTGCGTTGGTATGTAACAATGTTACTATGTTCTTTGAGAACGTAAAGCCATGCATTGATGCTTTGTTCGGCTTCCACTGGAAGGTTAACCCTTTGTTAAGAATTACACCTATCGTGTTGTTGGTGAAGTTCACGTCTTCACACATTTTGAAGCTTAAAGCACCCTCTTGGATCGTCAGAACACTCGAGTCGTTCATATGGAATTGGGTCACTTTGCAACTCTGGAAAGCACTAGGTTCTATCTCTGGAATGCTTGAATTTTGTATCGTTAATGTTTTCAGGGACAGTCCATTGAAAAACCCTCTCATTATCTTTGGCTCGAATTCAACGTTGTCTAGGATGATGCTGCCAATCAAGCCACTGAAAGAAGACGCGGATTCGGCTCGGATTTTACTGGACCGAATTTCGATTCGGAGGGGTGAGGATGGGTTGATGCCGCCTTGCTCAATCCGGATTGCTCCGATGTTTGATAGTTTCAGACTTTTCAAGCTCTTTAGATACAGCATGAAGTCTTTGGTGAGCCTCAATGTTAGGCAGTTTTGGAATTTTAGATCGGTTGTGTTGTGCGGAACGCAATTCGGTCCGTTGGTGCACTTGTAGATTTCAAGATCCTTAGAGAAAAAAAAATAAAACAAATCAGTATTCCTGCCAACGTAGGTCCGAGAGCGGACCTTTCATACTGGGACGGACGCTCAGCTTGAATGAGACAATGGTTCAAAGCTGGAGTAGATGTATGTTACTTTTGGCATCGGGTAACTCTTGAAGCAAGTGAAAGTGCGTCACAACTGAAACCTTGTTAACCTTTATGCCGACTACTTAGCGCAAATAAGGATTTAAATAACAGAAAGTAAACATTAAGCTGTTATTTTTTTTGAACTTCTGCTCATTCTTTATCTGTTTCTTCTTCACACTTTAATGGCCAGGCTAAATACGGCATCCAAAGAATAGCAACAATTGTGCATTACTTTCAGGACTGTCCAAGGTATTACAACAGAAAAAAAAAATTTGAAAGCAGATAACAAATTAATCACACAGATCTCAATTTCTATCCTTATGTAAAACGGTTCTGGAACATTAGGTCTTGTCTGATGCGAAGTTGTTAATCTTATTACTTCTGTTTGACTGTTTCAGCCCAAAACCAAACCAATGCGGTCAAAAAATGTGTTTCAGATGGGCATGCCTATATCTTAGATTGACCGTATCAACGATATGAAATATATGACTTTCTGCAAATTTGTGAAGAAATAAAAACAAATGGTATCAGCATCAGCCATTATAGGCATAACCGGCTTTGCCGCCCTCCGGTTCTGTGCCCTCAGTCGGAAAGTACGATGGGCGGTTAGAGGCTAGTCGTCCTGGTGCTTTCGCACACCTTTCCTGTCACCTTCCCAGGTTACTCTAGGTCCCCATTTGAATCTGGGTAGACTTTGTATCCGGCTTGTAAATTCCGGACCCAAACCAAACGGTAGGCAACACCGAGAATCAAACTAACGGCCCTTTGCTTACGAGTTCAGCATGCAAACCATTCGGCCTATAAGTTTATGGCAGGTTAATTATAGCATCACTTTGGGAAATCATGAGGAGGCGAAGAAGTCTTTTTACCTTGCCAAAGAGGCTTAAGACGTTAGTTTGAGATCCTCGATAATAGCACACTGACCAGCGTAATTTCGCATGTTCTGCAGAAGAAAGCTACGAAGATGATTTGCCAATACACAACTTGATTTGCTCTGCCAGGACCTGGTAGGTATCGGTAATGTCTGAGTCGTTGTTTCAGACGATAAGATGACTTTTGTAAAGCATTTGTGTCTGATTTGATACGTTTAAGCCCTACAGATAAAGTGTTGGACAACACATGTCGCGTGATACCAACCCAGGGCTGGAAGTGTCGTACAGGAGGCCTGCTAAGGGGAATAAAAATTTATCAGCTAAGATTATGTACAGGATACTAAAATTGTGTGATACTGCAATGCGAAGGGGGCAAGCACTTTGGTTGGAAAGTATTGAAGTTACTTACCGAGTTTGCGACCGAAGTGCAGGTGCACTTCACAATGTGCTCGTCAGCCTTCACCCGACAGGAGCAGATAGGACGGCTGCACAAGCTCTCTGTTGTTGGCCATACACCTCGAAGTGTTGGCTTCGGAGTTTCGCGCCCGCCGTCTACTGGCTGTATGCTTGAGGGTACATTTTGCGGTCGGCCATCGTATCTCAGTGTCGTTGGAGTCGATTGTTTGCCTTTGCGTCTTAACGTAGTTGTAAATCCGCTGCTGAGGCTTACAGTCCTCCTCAGACCAAGTTCTCTAGCCTGTGTCCCATCTTCGGCATGGGGGCGTACGAGTGCCGTGTCTGTGGCATTAAAAGGGTTGAGTGCAGTTACCGTCGCTAAAGCTCTTTGACGATCTTGGGATTGCAGATCCCGACCTGGTAGTCTGGCTTTGTTTGTTGATGGTGTCGACGTCAAAGACTTGGTGGTACTTAGTCCTTCTTGGTAGCTTAGGAAACGCGGTTCTAACCCTCTTGATACGCCTGGATATACTTTAAGTACGTCTGAAAGCCCAATTTTCTCTTTTGCTGGAAGTACCAAGCATCTCAGACTGGTCAGAAAGAGATGCAGGACTAAATATCAGGAAGTCGTTTCCTACTTTTACTTCCGCCCTACCTCCCTACTATGGAGCATTCTGCGATTGCTGCAGAGTGATATGTGTTTGTATTTGAATAATTTGTTGTCTGCTATTGGTTCTCTTTCTGCCTTCTCGGTTGTTCGTTGGCGCGTTCAGTTTTCAAATATTTTTTGTCCGGCCTCCACGTCGGAGAGCGGGAAGTCTGGATAGAGCCGACAAGCTCTAACAAGAAAATCGCTAGTTTCTCATGGCAAGTAATGTTATTATTGAATAACGATATTGCTGATCCATTTCATTGTGAAACTATCATTTCTAGTAGGAGTTCTGCTTTAACTCCAACTTTGGAACTCCCTTGAGAATTTATTTTGCCGTGTAGATCCTGAAAAGTTCGTACATTGCTCATATGGTTCAGTGATAGTCCTTTGTTTGACTAAAGGTTGGAGACGGGATAGAATGTTTGTCGAGACCGACGCCTGGCTTATAAAGTGCCATCTGTAAAGATTCCTAGGCTTTGTAGCGGACTGTCCGGAGTTTAATATTAGTTGGCGTTCGTCAGCGCGCTTTCTTTCAAATTTTCTTCGTCACAGTGGCCGAACCCAAAGCCATGCTATTAAAAAGAAGAAGAAAAAACTTTAGGACCGTTCACGCTTGTGTAGTAACATGAATAAAAATACTTCGCCTTGTACGCCTTATCCTCCCCTTCCGTTCAACTTGAAAATCAAGTTGTACGCCCACGTATGCGCACATTAACAACACGGAGCCTGGAGCCGGACAATGCAATGAATCCCAATAGAACCTAACCTTTGATGACTTTAGGGACAATGAACATCCTGAAATGCTGCTAAAATGTTGAACTTTTGATCAGCCCCGACCGGTTTTGTGCAAATTCAGTATAATATCTGTTGCAGTGTCTGTTGGACCAATGTTGATTTCTAGATTTAGTTTTGAGCCTACCAGGATTGCTGTAATTATTTCAGATAAGGTAAAAGCTTGTAGTTGTCAAAACGCAATTAGCTGTACAGTTTATTATGAGTGACTTTCCATTCACAGAGCCCATTCAATTTCAATTATATTACAAATATCTCTCCTTATCCGTTTCTCTCTTTCTTCCTTAACAGTCACGTGATGGAAATGCACGCTGTGATTGGTCACGTACAACTTTGAACACACAAAATAGAACCTGTTCATATTATTTTTACTACAGCAAGCCTGGCGTGCTGAAAGTTTTACCACAGATATTCGCGGATAGCAAGTATAATTCAGGAATTCTGCGCCTTAAACGTAAGCTTGAACGGTCCTTAAGCAACTAACTGTCGAAGTTCGTCATAATTGAATGAAAATAATGCTGAGCCTCTTACTTTACGAAAATGGGAGGGAGAATGCCGACGTTGCCACAATTGCCAGAACGTGGGTCACCTGATTAAGGATCGTTTCCTACCGAAGAAGGACTAAGTGGCAATAGGGAAATTGTTCAGAATAATTGTGTGGTCTGTTTTGTGTGTTTCTATTTCTTTTAAGGATGAGAGATGTGGTCAATGCATGATTTATACATAAGAACATTCTGAAGGTTATGAGCGTGCTTCCATATCCCTATCTCACGCTCACATATTCCTATCTTATCAAGCTCACCGGAGCCGTGATACAGCCGAACACTATACAGTCGTGCGGCTGAAGAGCGGTGTCGGGAATTTAACAAAAATTGTTAAGACATGGTTTAGCTGAAAAAAAAAGACGAAAGAAAGAAAAAACGGTACGGTTCAACACGCAGAGTATGCAGCCGCCTCGAGAGCGCTTCCATATCTTATCAAGCACGGAGCAGTGGTAGAGCCTGACGTTATACTATGATACCGTCAAAGGTATCCCGACGGAAGACAAAGAGTACTCAGGAACAAACAAAAAATATGGGCCTAATAAATGAAACTTATTGTTTGAGCTACAAGCATGTCGAAATGCCTCCTGAAGTAAACAGAATACTAAAGTTTAGAAAGGTTTCCCATGGAGCATCCCACTTTTGCACGCCGAGAAATGTATTTTTCTCTTGAAGGAGGTTCAGAAAAATTGTAAGATTAGGCATTTCACACGTACTGAAAATATCGCCATCTGCAGTTGTATCTGTAATCGTCGGAAGGTCTTTCACCACAGGACGGCTAGATGTCGTTGGCTGGGGTGGTAAGCCGCGATTCTGGCTCTTTGCAATTTTCGTTGAGAGTGAACTGTCGAGAAAACAAAGTAGAATAACAAGAGCAGAAAGCAAGGAGTCTGGAATGAAAAAAATGTTAGTTAAACATGTCAGGGTTCGGTGTTAGGGTTCCGTAGAGCCCAAACCAAGATACAGGTAGCCAATAGGTTCCAACAGGGGTCCTTGAATTTTTTTTTTACCGTCGCTGACGATTCCCGAGGCTTCTCTGTTTCATTCTATTGGATTCCCAGAGCAGTGAGCCGATAAAGTTGCGCTAGAATGAACAAACTACATAAACCCCTGTTTGACTAACCTCTGCACTGTCTCACGTTTACTCCCGAAAAAGGACTGAGAATGCGGTTTGAAATAATCTTTCAAACTTAATTTTGTTTGAAAGAGTATGCACTGTCAGAAGTTTCACAGTAGATAACACAAGGATGCGCTGTTTCAACAGATAACACTTAGGCTCATGAAGAGGACCCTTGCCAAAACAAAAAGGGCCGAAATATTGCTCTAATGAAATGTAGCTGACGTATCCGTTTTGAGTTGTCAAAAAAAACACAAAAAAACACTATGTAGTGCGAGGTGTCATTTTAAGCATTCTCTCTCATCAGTTCTTGCTACTGGACTATCAGAATAGGCAATAAGCGTATTGAAGAATAGGTTGTGATAAGCCCTCTGAATAAAACGCCCCTCCCCCAGAAATTCAGTTCATTAAGGAAAGTAAAGGAACTATTGAAAGTAAACAGCAATTCCTTAAAGTTTAACCGAAAAGGGCTGAGATAGGACAATCTAGTTACACATTACTTATTCCCTTAAAGTTTAACTGAAAAGCCAACTTATTTTTTGTCATTTAGTTGAATACACTGAGTTATTCGGATGACAAGAAAATGATTTTCATATAAATGTTCAGCATGTCTTCTTACCCTTACCTAATCAACTTTATATAAGACTTTTACTTTTAACAAACTTTCCGGCTTCCGGGTGAACTACTTGTCCGGCAAGTAAAAGGTTTCCATATTCCATATAGCTGTTTAAAAAAAAATTGTTCACCCCTTAATTTGAAACCCCTCCCCCACCCCTAAATGTTGAGCTACAGAGCACGTCAACGAACTCGACATCAAACTTGACCCAAAGAGTCCTCACACCAAGTTTCATCATAATATCTCATTTCCTTCGAGAGTTATCGTGCTTGCAGACGGACAACTTTTACGATGTCATAGGTATCCCTACACTTACGTTTTGGATCCCGAAATTGAAAAAATCCCTTAACACAATCCGAATAATGCAGTGTATTGGCTTTTCATTTAAATTTTAAATATTATGGAAACGTTCGATTTTTTTTTAATCAGCAGCAGCTCGACCTGTTGTTGAAATATTGCTTGAAAGTAATGCTTGATATTTTGGAAAAATCCTCCTTCAGCCCAAGCTGTCTGGAATCATAAAAAAACTGACTAGAAACGTATATGTCATCAAGGATGATTTTCAGCGATACTTCGGCCCTTCATGACAAGGGTCCTCTTCAGGCTACATCTAGAAGAAATGAACACGCAAAAAATAAATTAAACTTCTAGCATCTGTAAGTATATTTCGTTTTGAGGGATTAGTTCTTAGACTTTTGTTCTGTATGGGAAAACTATTGCTGAGATCAATTTTTGACACGGCTGCTATTTTTGCTGCTTGATTAGCGTCGGTGACTCGGGAGGGGTTTTCCGCCTGAAGAGGACCCTTGCGAAGAACGCCCAAAATATCGCTGAAGAATATCCTAGCTAACAATTTTTTAGTCATTTTTTAGCATTTGAAAAAATGTCCGAAAAAGGTTTTGACGATATTACCCTCTCCGAAAGAAATAATGGCCTATATTTGACTTTTTATTTTTACCTTTCATTCTCACATCCTTGTCTGTCACACCTATGCTAACTTCCAGGCACTGCACCAAGACCGCTGCATACATAAATTACTTACGGAAACGGATGTGGTTTTGTAAATTTGACGTTAGAAGATTTTACCCAGTGCATAATTTTCCAGTTTCTAGTCTTCTACGGTGAGTTTCAGCATTGGTCATTTCTAGTTTTTTGTTCTACGGCCAGGAATGGCCTTTGCGGCCGGAAGAGAATCCTGAGCAAGAAGGGCATGTATGTTGCCACATAATGCCAGTAATAATAATTTATTGCCACCCACTTTGAACGCAAAAAAGAAAAAGTGGAGTAAATAACGAAAAGACAGAAAGGACACTAAATAAAAAATGTACGATTTTAACTCAATGAGTATAAATAATATGCGTCAGGACTTACTCCTAAAGTTTAAAAGAAAAGCCGAATTATTTTTGCATCATTTAACTGAATACACTGCATTATTAGGATTGTGTTAAGTGATTTTTTTTTCAATATTTGCTGTATTATGACTTTCAGAATAACTACGGCCATCCTCACAACGTAAAATTCTACTATGACGCAAAAAATCTGAATCTCAGTACAAATGCAGCGTTTCAGTCATAGTATTATGGGTCATTTTTCTAATCATGAACAATTGAAAAGAATTGGAAACGATCGTAAACAATTGTTTTTTTACGATTGGAAACAGTTGTTTACGATTGGAAACGGTTGTTTCCAATTGTTTCCAGTTGTAAAAAGTTGCTAACGATTGTATTTTTACGATTGAAACCGATTGTTTCCAATCGTAATTTTACGATTTTAGCAGCTCCTCTTCAGGCCCAAGCCGATCAAGCTGGAAAATGAACTTGTGGAAAAACAAATAAAGATTCTTCGTTAAATATCTGATTTTACGAACTTCTTCTCTGAAAATTGATTGGAGTTAAAGCTGGTGCTGTGATTTCGTTCTGGACACGGCTGCTGTTTTGCTGTTCGATTGGGTCGTCGAAAGGGTAGAGATTCTCCTTCATTTTGATTTTGGAGTCACATGTCTCTTCTTCTTCTTTCCAGCTAAGATGTATACTTGTCGGCGGCATGTATGGGCGATTTTAAGTTCCGTACTGTGGTGATAGATAGTCCTTCAGCCCAAGCTGACTGCGAATCATATTTGACGGTGCAAAACGGATAAGTCAGCAACATGTTATTAGAGCTATACTTCGGCCCTTCTTGGCAAGGGTCCTCTTCAGGCTCAAGCCGTTCAAGAATCTCTACCCTTTCGACGACCCAATCGAACAGCAAAAGCAGCAGCCGTGCCCAGAAGGAAATCGCAGCACCAGCTCTAACTCCAATCAATTTTCAAGGAGGAAGTTGATAAAATCAGATATTTAAGGAAGAATCTTTAATTGTTTTTCCACAAGTTCATTTTTCAGCTTGATCGGCTTGAGCCTGAACAGGACCCTTGCCAAGAAGGGCCGAAATATAGCTCTAATAAAATGTGACTTATCCGTTCTGCACCGTCAAATATGAAGTTGGCTGCGTTAGTATTATAGGTAAGACATGTACTTTAACACAATCCAAATAATGCATTGTATTCAGTTGAATGAAACAAAAATAAGTTGACTTTTCAGTTAAACTTTAAACTAAACATAAATGGTACCGTAGTAGTGTTTTATTGACTGATTATGGCCAATGGCTAATCATCTACCAAGTTCAGATATGGGTTCAGCGTGTGCTTACCCATATACGTCATACCTACTTTGATGAAATTGATCAGAACTTCCTACCTTACTTAATTTTGCCAAATTTCCGGTTTCGGCCGGATGTCGGGCCAAACCACTTGTCCGACAAGAAACTAATTTCGCATGTCTAATCAGCATGGGTCTCCTTACCCCTACATCGAACCTCTAATCAACTTCAGATAAAACTTTTACTTCTAACAGATTTCCGGCTTCGGTCGGATTCCGGTGAACTATGTGTCCGGGTAGAAAATGATTGTCAAATACGGATTCAACATTTCTTCTTACCCCTACATCGGACATCTAATCAACTTCAAATAAAACTTAAATTTATCAAATTTTCCGGTTTAGCAGGATTTCGGGTGAAATATTTGTCCTGGTAGAAAATGATTGTCATATACGGATTCAACATATCTCCTTACCCCTACATCGAGCGTCTAATCAACTTCAAATATAACTTACATTTTACAAATTTTCCGGTTTTGGCCGGAATGCGGGCGAACTATTTGTCCGGCGACGGTCAGCATGTCTTCTTACCCCTAAATCAACTTTCTCATTAGCTGTTAAAAAATATTTCGTTCTCCCCTTAATGTGAACCCTCACCTCGAAATGTAGGGTACAGAGCCCATCTACGAGCTCGACCTGTCCTTTGAACCAACGATCCTCACACCGAGTTTCGTCAAAATATCTCATTCCCTTCGAGAGTCATCGTGCTGACATACTGACGGACAGACAGACAGACTAGATCCCTTAAAGTGCGCTTCTTAACCGCAAATCGTGAAAAAAGCTTTTCACCAAACGATACATTTCATGATTTCCGAGGGTCCATGATCTTTGCGCCACTCCGTTGACCCAGCCTTGCAAGTGCCATATGAATTCAAATAGTGTATACAACGGATACAATTCAGCTACGATGCTTCATCAGCGATATTTCAGCCTTTCTTGGCAAGGGTCCTCGTCACTCGTCAGGCTGTCAATCTTCAGGTCCAACGTCGGGGAAGGAAACAAACCTGTAATAAATAACTGAAACTTTTACCGACTATAAATATCTTATTCGGGCAAATTACTTGCAAATGCCACTGTAATAATACCACTGTTGCCCGAACAAGATATTTACATTATTTGAATAAATGTGTCAAAGTCAGCTTTGGCTCAAGGAATATTTAGTGCCACATGAGCTTCTAGCTCCTGTTCATATTTCAAAAAGACCGAAGCTGTTTACGAAATTGCCCTCCCCGAAAGAAATCATATATAACCGTGAATTATTTACCTTTCATTCTCACATCCTTCTGTCGCATCACCTATGCTAACTTTCAGGAAGTGTATCAAGACGATTGATACACAAGATGGTTACGGAAACTGATGTGGTTTTGATAATTTGACGTTTAAGAAGTTTGTATCCAGTGCTCAGGTTTCCAGTTCTAGTCTTGTACGGGTTTTTTTCAGGATTGGTCGTTCCTAGTTTTTTTTTTTTTTTTTTTCAAGGCCAGGAATGCTATAGGCAGAAAACTGTTGCAAAACTCCGGACGCCATAGCCTGGCCGTTGAAAGGTGCAGATTCAAATTAGCAAAAATAGTAAAATATTACAAAAAACACAGTGTATGGGTCTAATTTGACGTTACCCGATGGAATATTTATCTCAAAATAGTACTATGAAGTAGTACGAAAAAGTTGCATGCAGTACTAACGATGCTACTACATACTTCTTCTTCAAAGCTACCGTGTTACTGCATACTACTATATGCTACTATTAGCAAGACTGGATGCTAATATGGCAAGACAGGATGCTACTGGATACTACTACATAAGATTGGACCGGTCTAAGGCACATTAAATGATAGTATTCTTTGCTATTACATAGTATTACATGCAACGTTTTCGTACTACTACCACACTACTACGCAGGCTACAAATTTTTCATCGGGTATTTGACTTAGCTTATTGTGTACTGTGCATAACTATTTACTAGGTTTGAGTTTCCTCATATTGCTCGGCGCCGTGCCGTTCAAAGTTAGGTGACGTCCGAAGGAACATACCCATGCTCGACAGAGATTCAGGGTATCTAGGCAGCCACTGTACTATTTTTGGTCATCTACACAAAAAAACTTGCTTTTTCATATTTTAGTAATTTAGCAGAACATAAACTTTACTTCTGTTTATATTTGTTTAGCGTGCTTTGACTTAAAGGACCTGTCTTACCTATACTACTAACTCAACCTACTTCCATAACCACTCCATATATTTCTAAACCCGGAGACCCCAATCTCGTACGGTACATTCTAACCCTTCTAACAAAACCACGCTGATTTTCTCACTTGCCGTGTTTTGCTACCTTCGATGTGTATCACGCTGTCGACGGTTGTCTGCGAGAAGTTTTTCCATCAGAGAAACCGGTTGTGTGAATTGCTTCCATGTTTTCGCTATAAGTCAGTGGGTCTCGGAAAAGGCTTAAAACAGACAAAACCGTGGGTTATTTGTTGAAAGCACAGCCTAGTTTTAAAGTATTTTAATATTTTAAATACTGTAAGTTGAAGAGTAAATAGTGCGAGGGGTCCTTTAAGAAAGTGGACACGGATACTTGGAAGTGAAATAGACAAGTAACAGCTCCATTTTTTTACACATTATATTTACCACTTCGGCCTCTGGCCCTAATGCCGAACTCTTCCGAGGCTGGGGCCTGGGCAGCTGCCAAGTTTACCGCAAAGCAGAAGCTCGCCACTGAACATACTTCCACCGTCGGTCAGTACTAATTCCAAAACACTGAGCCTCGGGAAGAACGAGAAACGTCGCCCGAACGATGACTCAAATCCTGTGTCAACCAACCACGGCGTTTGTTAGGGACAGCTGTGGTGACGCTTCCGACTCTTCCGCTAGGTACGCGGCGATTCTTCATCAGAACGGAGAGCTAATCATCACGAGTACAGATTTTGTCTAGTTCAGGCTTGGTTGGGAAGAAGATACGTTGCTTAAGAGGGAAAACAAATTTCTGGTGTTTCTGGTAGTTCTTATCTGCTTTGACGGAAAACACTGGCCTGGATAGTGAATCGGGGGCCTTTTCTGGAATGACATAAATGGTGAAACTGGTTCTTGTTCAAAACTTGAGGTCAAACTTTTTATTAGTTTTCGCTTACCAACTCTTTATCATTCGTGAACGAAAACAGCATGTGCGAAATGAAAAAGCGATTTCCGAAAAAAAATACAAATAAATCACAGCTGTAACAAATTAAAAAATACGCAAAAATATAGAAAGTCAAGGGCACTTGTTGAAGATCCGCCTTTTTGATCGGAGTGTGTTATAACAATTCGTGTCAGAGCAAGTCGGCTGATAATAAAAAGTAGGGCCAGATCCGACATCAGCTTTTGCCGATGAGTCGTCGGGGATTCCGCGCAATCCCTGGTTTGTATAGCCGATGTCTCGCAAGTTAAAACTTGAGTACACCACAGGGGCGGATGTTTACAATGCCCTGTTTGATATTTGCTTTCTATTCTCTGGCCTTCACAGTAGTTCAACCTCTACATAGCTGCCACAGAATCAGAGCTGTATCTGTATCTTTACCGAAGATCTAGAAGCACGCACAGTTGATCTCGGCGAGCTTTCGTCTTTCTAATTCGTTGAGAGATTAGAAAATCCATGTTTATCTTGTTAGCTGCTCGTAGAAGTTCTCTGACCCTGAAGAAGACCCAGGTACAGGCACTTGTTCGTTCGAATCTGGCCGTTTCGGCAACGGTCTCTGTGTAATAGGTACTTCCCTTGAAACCTCACTGTATGTTAAAGATTGTTTACTGGGGATCTGGTCCCGGGGTAAACTATATTCACCCATGTTAGGTGCGGTTCCCACTACCGGTCGTTCCGGGAGGTTTTTATCACTTTTGCTAGGAGAAGCAGCCTTTGATAGGGCATCGCTAGGGGCCTGATAGTCCGATAGCACTGGCTCTACTTTGCCTGTTTCATCGGAGGAAAATCGGACACTTCTACGTCTTTCACTAGCCCCAGGCGAGTCACTTTCTTTCAGGTTGCTCTTACGAACAAATGTGGAAGTGTCTATGATTGGAGTATCCTCTTTTGAAGGTTTCTTTGTTGGGGGAGCCGCGGACCCACCCAACGATCCTCCCGCGCGCCATGCCGGTCGACTGTCTTTCTTTGGTGGAGGACTTGTGGATGTACTGGCAGCTCGGACTGCATTTGGTGATGTCAGCGCTCGGGTGGGGCTAAGCGCTCCCGACGATTTTCGAGAGGAAGGGCGAGTTTCGACAGGCTTCAGGGTTGCGTCGTACCCTGGTGGAGGCCATTTCGGTGAAGTTTGTCGGGTTGGTGATTTGGCTTTGTTCGGTGGATCTTGCAATACCCAAGTTTTTCTCGGTCCCTTTTTTTCACTATCTGATAACTCTCCGTCTTTCTTGTTCTTCTTGTAGGTAAAATAACTAGGGGACTTTGGCTCGTCTGAGCTCTGGCTACTGATACTAGAAGGAGGATTGACCGGTGGTATTCGCAGGGCCTCTAAAATCTCATCCGCCGTCTTATTTGTGAGGTCGATTTTTACAGGTGGCAGTCCTGCCTTGGTCAATGAGTCCCCCTTTTTGAGCGTTGGAGGTTGTTCAGTCGTTGTAGGAGTTTTGGGTATAACGGAGCTATATATGGGTTCTTTGTTGACGTCATAATCCGCCAGCCAAGGTCTCGTGTACGTATCTGTGGGGGGCTCCTGGTTCTTCTTATCATCGTGTTTCTTAGGGAACAGTTTGTCCCGGACTTCGCTGTATGTTGGAGATATCTCCAGCTTCTCGCGAATAGCGGCAAGGACTGCTTCTGCGAAGTCATCAGTTATCGTCTGCATCATTTTTGTATCCGTCTGCATACCGCGATCTATCGTTCTCGAATCAATTTCGGGTTGAATTGCGGTTTCGATTGCGTTGTCTTCCACTTCTGTTGTATCAGTTGCTTGGGAGGTAAGGCTCATTGTCTGGAGCTCCGATTCGGGAGGAGGAAGTAAAGATGTTTTGTAGTCCGCAATGGACATTTTCGAAATGGATCCAGAGCGCATTGCCCCAGCCTCGTCTTGGAGGGACAGCAACGGCGAACAAGTCACTAATCCGTCGCAGTCGCGCGACTCAGACCGTCTCCGTTTGCCTTGGTGTCTCCGTTTCACGAGTAATATGCTAATCACTGCTATTAGTATTATCACAGTGAGTCCAACAGTGAAGATAATTATGAGCAATATATCGTTATCCAGTTTTTTAACCTCAGGCTGCTGATTCACACTGCCAATTTGAGTATCAAATTCTTCAGCAGGAGGCTTCGAAGTCTCGGTTTTAGATTTGGCGCGCGATATGCAATCAACAGCGGCGCGGGTTTTGGGGCAATAATTTTCTGTGTAGTTTATCATAGGGAGTAGCGGTTCGCTGAGCATGAAGCATTGAGATTCAACTGTCGCTATTCTGCAGAAGCTGTTGTTGAAGAGCGCTGAGCCGATCCAAAGCGCACCGGTTTCAGCGCTGGTGTTTGAGCGCAGTGCACCAATTTCGGCAATGTCAGTAGAACGGACGGCTTGGGTCAGTTCTGCGGACCATTTGTTGAGATCGCAGTCGCAGTCCCGCAGAAAGATGTTGTTCTCGAGTTCTGGCATAACTGTCTGGGCGCTAAAGACGAAGGAACCCACCTGTAAAGAAAATAAAATTATTGTTAAAAAATATCGATAGTGTTGTCGCCCTCCCCCGCCCCCTCAACAATGCTGACAGAACGACAGTCTTGAGTACATCCGTGTGAACTTTTCTTCGGGTCCATTTTCCGGTCGAGTCCTGGGACCCCGCTTTCATTAGTGAATTTCTCCTTCCCTTACGAAGTCGGATTTGTGGCAAAAGTCATTCGATAGGACTCGAAGCTATTGGATCACAGAACTGCACAGAGCTTGGATCACTGGGCACTGGACAGTTGTAGCAATATTCTGCAGAAATGTCTGGCTCATGTTCCGTTCCGACCCGGAAAGTCCCCGGAAAAATTCCCGTCATTTTTTTGATTCGGCTCAACACGAAGCGGGTGGGACTTCAGCGTATGTAAATGAACCGGAAGGACCTTCAGCGGTTGAGGGGGGGGGGGGGGGGCACGATTAAAAATCGTATTGCTTTTCACAGTGCGACCCGACGTTGATTAAGTTTCGTCTCAACCTTGGTCTGATCCCCGCTGCGGATACAATTAGAGGTATAGAATCAGAAATTCTATGAATGGTAAGAAACTCCGTGTCAACAGAAGTTTCAGCTTTCGTCAATATACCTTAGCACCCATCGCTGCACCTGGTTTCCCAGGAACGAGGTGATGCGTTGCGTCAGATACGCCTCTACATCTAAAAACTTTGACAGATAATGGAGTTTTTACGGTTGTCGATATGGGAGCTTTTGCCTTTGTTTTGTTTTGACAACATCTTTGCATGCATAATGTGACGTGATCCGTGAGCATGTGTGAACAGTTATGGTGCATTTTCTTAATGGGTGGTCTGTTTGTAATTCATTTAAACCAGAACTAATACGGGGATTTACGCATTCTTTCTCAGCGCCTAAACTGTGAATGAATATCGATATTTGAGGGTGAAATTTATTGAAATGTACATTCTTGATTCCAATAAAGCTGTCTGCGTCCCATCGATTGCTGTAAGAACAAAATCGAGAATTGCTTAAGTCATTACTCGCTTGCCATTAAAGTGGGTGATCGGTTTGAACCCTACTTATTGGTAGATCATATGGTATAAAACTGATGACAGGGTTTCTGCTTTTTTGGATCATATTATTTTTGTCAAAGGAATGGCTCTGTTCTCAACTGGAAGCCTACTAGTTAAAGTAGTAGCTATTTTCTGTTGAATGATTTTTCGTTCTCTTGATGGCCTGAATTAGTGAACTCGTCTGAATTCGTCCTAAGCTAAAACTATCCTGCAAAATGCTGCCGCAAGAACTTGTTGAATGAATGAATGCAACTTGTTATCCCACTACAGTTGATATAGTAAAAGAGGCGAATACATATTCAGAGTACAATAAGCTCCCTGCCTTATTTATACTTTCGTATGTGTTATAACTTAACAAAAATCAGAAGAATGTGACTGGATGGGTTGGATTTCTGAAATTCATAAGTTTGAAAAATAGGCCTAGTTGTTGAAAGATAACTTGAGTTTGTTTCAAAGGAATAGGTGGTTTTAAATAGTGAAAATGTATTAAATTTTAAAGAATGCCACTGAGCAGAGGCGTCGTAACCGAAATTACGTATAATAATCATAATTATATTTATATTACTATATAAAAATATAATAATAAATTATATACGTATATTATATACGTTATTATACGTATATAATTTTGTTTGTATATTATTTAATCGTATTATACACTAATAACAATTAGGAAAACTTCTCTATTCCGGCCAGAGACCATAATCTACAGTTTGCAGTACATGAACAATACATGAGCAACAAACAGATGAACAAAAAGCAAGAAATACGGGAACAAATATGAAAGGATGCTATGCGTGCTTAAAAAAGATTTTAAAATGCTTCCGAACAAAATTACGGGTCCTTGCCATAATCATTGTTGATCTGGCGCGACTTGACTCGATGTTCTGCTGTGATAACTGCTGCTTAGAGATTGTTGTTGTAGTGGGTTGCTTCCTAATTGACAAGCTGTAAATTTTTTCCTTTTCGAACTGGAATTCCCTCTAGAAACATCCAGAGGGAGTTGGGAGAGTAATTACTCCCCTGAAATGTTATGCTCAACGAAACGACTGACACTTATGGACTGTTGCCATGCTAGATGCTGGTAGCGTGTTACGTTGAAATTTTGCCGGAAGAGCTGGACATCGGCATGTAAGCGAATTAGCAAAACTCATCGGTAAACAGAGGTCTCGGGATCAGGAGAGAACCTTGTTAGACTAAAAACTTAATACTATACTGGAAGCTTTTACAGTAGTCAATCACAAAGACAATTAAATTTGGAAGCTTAGGTCCCCTTGAGCGGGATCTCCAGCGGATCCCCTCCCACAGGCTCGAACATACAGGGATCCAGGTCCATAGGCAGCTAACAGAGTTTTAATGCGGCCTCTTTTTGTCATTGCTATCATTTTATTTATTTTTTGGTTCAAAGTAGTTTGAATTATAGAAAATAAAGAAGTAGACTAGAAAAGCAAGTACCAACCTTGTCAATTTGACATTGACATTGACATTTACCAATGCGGTCCTTAGCCGTGTGGGTTGACCAATAGACTTCTTATACAGTAGGCAATCAGCTTAGGCTAAATGTATCAGCAAAGTGCGCTCTTTCAGTCTTGGGGAATAGTTCGAGTTTTTCTGGTGACCGGGGGCAGACGCGGAGACTTAATTTGACTCGACTCATCTGGGACAAGGTTAGTCCTGAACAGATACACAGTGGAACCACAACATAGAAGCCGGAAATAGTCTCATTTTCGCGCCTATGATTCACGGAGGAAAGTCTTAAGGAAGAAACGTGTCTGCGCTTTCGCCAATCTTTTAATCATAACAAAAAGCCTATCGAATCCGAGTAATTCGGGCGCCATGGAGTCAGCGAGTGACACGCGGAATGTTGGAAATGGATCGGCTCAGCCGCTTTTCGAGTTTAGCAGATCGTTGCCAAGAAAAATGAAGAAAATTGGAAAAGGGTTTGTAAAAAGGACGCTGCGAGGCAGATGGACGTTCGCTTGAGCAGACGTGATAGAACGGTCATCCTAGAGCTTATCTTTGAAGTTATGAGAGTTAGACACACTCCCCATAGACAGTAAACTATTAACCCTCTTCCAGAGGGATGGAAATCGTCTCATTTCCGTCCAATCTTCGGTTAATTTGGAGATTTGAAGGATCTTACGTAGCACATCGCCAAGTTATGTAATTGGATAATTATTGCCCTATTTATGAACAGAAAAACATGGCCTATCAGTATGTATAATGAGGCCTGCTGTCATGATCTGTGTGATCTATTTCACGAGTATAATGAGAATCGTCTCACTTAGGATTGTATCCTAATTTGGTTTCCGAAAAACCACAAAAGAAGGATGTGATTTGCTCATCGTCCCTCACCCCGGTGTCTCACTGTCAAAGGGCAAACTGGTCGAATCAGATTAAATCATAAACTGGAACGCAGCTTCAGCAAAATAGATACCGTAATATACCTCCATACGATTTGTAACTACCATGTAAAGCACCGTGACAGCTACTCGTGGTAGTTAGGATGGATAGGACTTCTTCTCATAAGGGCTTTCTTCTGGCTACACTAACAGTACCAAATCCCTTTAAATTTTCACCCAAAAGGCCTGAGATAGGACAATCTAGTTACCCATCACTTATTCACTAAAATTGGCTGAAGACCCGCTGAAAATGCGTTAATTCAAACAATTTTTACAACGGGTACGTCAGCTACGATTCTTCATCAGCGATATTTCGGCCCTTTTTGGCAAGGGTTCTCGTCAACCTGTAATCATTACAGGTTTGTTTCCTTCCCCGAAGTTGAACCAGAGGATTGACAGCCTGACGAGGACCCTTGCCAAAAAGGGCCGAAATATCGCTGATGAAGAATCGTAGTTGACGTACCCGTTGTAAACATTGTTTGAATAAACGTTTCAAAGTCAGCTTGGGCTCAAAGAATATTTATTTGAAAATGCGTTAGTTCGTTGTTGCGCTATTCACGAATAATGTGTGATTTGTGGTACCTCTATGCGCTTGTATTTTTGTTGTATGGCTTACGAGAATGATTTATGATTTTTTTTTTCACGCACTAAGCAACCACACAATCAACGAATCAATTTTCTGTCTTGGACCGAACTGTGATATTAGAAGAAATGAGTGGCAAGCTTTTGACAGCATTTAACCGCGTTCCTGCCCACTGCCCAATGCGCCGGCTAATTCAGTAAATTTAGTGTTTTTCATTGTGTATTTGTTGTTTTTCGTCTTTCTTTCTTTTTTTGCAAGTACTGTGCAATGCCCAATTACTAGGCTGCGAGTGATAAATCATTCATTCATACGAATTGTCTGCCGCATTTTGTCAGAAAGCCCTGTGCTTCCGATTAATACAATCAAGCACCCGCGAATTATTAAATTTATTTAAGCTGATTATCTTAATTATATGTTTGTTCTTTTACTTATTTCGTTACGCATTTTGTTGGATCTTTAAAGATTGATCCAACCCTACATTATTGTCTGACTTTGAGTAGAAGACTGACTACTGACAACGGACTTCGGTCGTAAGTTCCTGACCTCAAACATTCACAAAACTATCTTACCGGACTATGAAGTTCCGAACCCAACTCGACAGAAAACCAGACTCAAAGCAGCAACTATAAACTGTAAGAGACTTATCCGCTCAAACACACATTCAACCGATGCCTCAAGTCCTTAGTACCCTACTTCATACACCCTGTTTCAGTCACATGTTGTAATAAAAAAAGGCAATTGTGTATATTACTTGTAGATCTTTAAAGTTATTATAAAAAAATGCAAATAGCCTATTGGGATTAAACGTACCATCTTCTAACTGGATGACAATACAGCGCAAGCGAGTAATTTGAACCAGCTATTACGGAAATTAAAGGTTATTTATTTATTTATGAGACGATGTTTTTATCGCCTTAGTTTGAAGGCGTAATTTTGATCGCCGTCCGAGGTTTGTCAATTCAGATACAATCTGCGGCTGCACTGCTTGCTAATGTTATACTTAGATTTCTGAACAGAAAACAAGGCCTTACCTGTGCATTCCTGATGGTATTATCCTTCACTGCGAATCGAACCGTCACCTTTCCTTCGTCGAAAGCTTGGAGATCGGGCTGGCCTATGTCAATGAACGCGTTCTTCTCCACAGTATCCATCGTGTTATTCCGGATCTCCAGCTCGTTCCACGATTTCATATTGAATGCACTATTTCTCAGTATATCGATACGATTGTTCTGTATTGAACTTTTGGCAGCGTGCATCGATACGCCAAGGTATTCGATTGTGCCAATGTCGCAGTCGTCTAGGACGAACATGGTCGATGCACTGCTTAGGGCTCGACCTTTAATGGCCCTGATTGAACAGCTTCGGATTACTAGTGAGGTCAGTAGTACCGGCTGCTGGAATGAGTTTTCCGCTAGTTCGCCGATTTTCGAGTCTCTCAGCTGGAAAAGAGTGGCTTGATAAGTTATATCTGTTTTAATTATACAGTAAACTTTCATGGAATAACCGAAAAGGGCTGACACTCTAGTTACTATCATTTACTGACTTACAAAGGCTTCAAGACCCGATAAAAATGCGATACTTCGTTTTTGGGCTTTTCACTAGTGGTCGATTTCGTATTAAATATGTTTAATTTTGTAACCCACCAAATGCACAAGGCGACAGTGGAGTAAAAGCAAAAAAAGGAAAAACAAAACAAGTAAAAATCTACATAAAACACGACAATTTAGACTGAACTACTAACTGGGCCTAAAAAATTCATGAAAAACATCATGTAGATGATGAGCTGGATGAATAGATGTTTTTATTAGAGACGCCAGTGACTGAAACACATCTTGCACACCGAACTTCTGAACTAACTTACGGTCACGACATGAACGGGGGAGATAGGCTACATTAAGGATTTACAGTGATTAAAGTAGGACGTCTTCAAAACTTTAATGTCTTTTTTTCTGCAGAATGTGGTACATACGAGAACAGAATACCTATTATGAATTTCCCTTTCGGATTTGTCGTATTATTCTATTCGATTATTCTATCCGTGAATATTTCGCATCTGCGACGACAAACGATTGAAGGTTTGTTTCCTTCCCGACGTTGACCCTGGAGATTGACAGCCTGACGAGGACCCTTGCCAAGAAGGGCCGAAACATCGCTGCTGAAGCATCGTAGCTGACGTATCCGTTTATGCATTAACTGAATAGACAAACGATTCCGAGAAAATATATATATATATATATATAGAGATAGGAAGAAGACTAGAAATGGCAGATTGTCAGCCTGATATTTGCAACGTCTAATATCGTCTTAACGTCTGATTTGATTCCTTACCCATGAAAGCTGTTAAGCCGGTCTTGTCGGAGAGAAAATGAGTCATCAGACCTGGCAAAAATACATGAGTAGAACATTAAAAGTAAAAACAAATAATATAATAAACAATATTAATAATGAGTAAGTAAATATATAATGAATAGATACATAATGAGTAAATAAATAACTAAATAGATAAAAAAGAACGCGGGATATAATAATGCGAAAAAGACATAAGAGTTAGTTTATCATTCATACATTTCTGTATCATGTTAAACACTTGTGTTTTATATATGAATGAATTTATTATATGATTTAGACTTACGGCATTCCACAACTGACAAAAACTAAACACCTAAAATAAACTACAAATCACGTCAGTTTGTACAAACAATCTAAATAAAAGAAGAAAACACTAAATAATACACAATGTGAATTCCATTATCAAACATAAAAAAATAAGCCACATATTTTTAAATAAGATTGTAACTTCAAATCCAAACGTTTAGTTTTGATACTGAAGGTGAGGCATCGTCCTCACGCTTCAGTCACGCTTTTGTCATTTCCAGTTTTCGTGACTTGCTAAAGAGTAAACGATGTGGAAATTTTGACGCCAGAAATTACGAAGTACCATGTAATAACTACCTATGCGGAATTGTGCGTGAGGGCACCCTGACACAGAATATGTTTGCCACCTTAACGCTATTGTCATAATTGTAGTCACGCCTGTGACTTCAGTTATGAGTAACCCGTGCTTAGCTAATTTGAATATGAATTAACTTATAGTACCTTGGTATATGCGCTATAAAATGCGTGTTTTCTTGGGATGTGAATGATACCACGTAACCACAAAAAAACAATTTTGACTAGGAGATTTTGAGGCAATTTTGCTTTGTGATTCTTTTGGCTATGTATGGCAAGGCTCTCGTGGAGGAAATCCTGAAGCGGCGAAGTCCCCCTCTCCCTATACGCACTCCGTTAAAATGGTACTAGAGCTGTCTCAATATCTGTAAAAAAAACATCGTTCTTGCTCCCCGGCTCCCAAGTTTCCCTTTACCTGCCGATCAAGCACTTATTTCCCTACTTGAAAACTCAGTTTTAGCTACCCGTCACTAAAACAGTCTTATGCTCGCGCTACGACGATATACTGCTTTGATGCAGATGAGTATTTGCTTATAAAAGGAAGCCTGAATTCCTCCCAACCCACAAACTTTATCCATTTTTCCAGCTCAAATGGTTGTTGTAACCTTGGGTAGTTTTTCTCTCATAGTTTTCACATTGTTGCTGAATGTGTAAAGTGATTGAGTTGTCTTTTTTGTTCGGCTATCAGAGGCGTTACTAGCCAAAATATTTTTTTTTTGGGGGGAGGGGGGGCAAGGTATCTACCGACTGGCTGTTCATTTTTACCGACTGTTTTTGCCGAAAAGCGACTGTTTCTGCAGAAACACGGCTGTTTTAAGAAAATATGACTCTTCTGACGAAAAATAGACTAATTTTCAGAAAAAAACGACTGTTTTTAAGAAAAATCGCGGTGCTTCGCGCCGACTCGGTTATTTTTACCGACTGGTCGACAACATTCGGGGAGGGGGCGTCCCCCCCCCCCCCCCGACGTGACGCCCCTGTCGGTTATACATTACTCCTCAGTTTTCAGGGGTGTTAGTCAGTAAATAATAAATAAAATAAGTATGCGACGGATGGTTACTAAATGGCAAACTTCTGAATTATATAATTTACCCCAGAAACTAAATTTCTTTCACGATAGGTTAAATAGTGGACGAAAGTCGTGATTTTGCTAATTCCAGCCGTACTTCTCTTCAGTTACCCCCAGAAACCGTTTTCAAATTTCTTTTATAGACAGTTAAAGTACAAGAGAAAAGGGAGTAAGGACTTACTATTAGTTCCTCGATGTTAAGGCTGGAAAACGCATCACTTCTGATTTCTTCCGTCGTGATGTTAACCAGTTCCAGTCTTTTGAGAGGCGAGGGGAAACAGGAGCTTGGAATTCCAGACGTTATATTCGAATGTCCAATTCGGATGTCACCCTTAAAGTCGTCGTTCTCTGCCTGAAGCTTCCCAACCTGACGATCCGTGTTGATGGTCGTTGTTCCCGTCTGGAGCTTGAAGGTGTTTGAAGACAAATGGAGTCTCGAGACGTGTGAGATCGATAGTGATCGAATTCTTGAGAATGGTGCCTCGTGGAGGTGAACATTCTGGAAAATTACAGCTCTATGATTATAGCTCTACGGTTATATTATCTCTACTCTCTGTATCTCTCTACGATTGTAGCTGTAGGCTAGACCTAAACATCTCAGTTGGTAGGGAAGAACTACATCAGTTTCTTTTTGCTCTTGTCCTGTTCGTTTTCCTGCACGGAACGGATATGTCGGTAGTAACTTATTGGCTTTAAATGTTCTCCGAATAGGGCTTAAATACGAAAATATAGTTAAGAAGCATTATAGTCAGTTGTTCCGCTATTCCCGAATATCGATTTTTTATTTGTGCGAAAAATCTTACAAACTTGTCATAAATCTATACAATTTCAGACATTCTGATCAACAGTAGGCTAATGAAATACCTACTGTCAACAAAAAACCTTTATAGGATGCTAGTTCTTGCACTTATTTGGCAGCTAGTCAAATATGAATGTCTTTTATTTCTGTCTTTTTGCGACTTTACTGAAAGAAAAACCACATCCTCGATTAAATTAATTACACGCTCTAACTGTGAATTTGGATGTGTCGGGATGCCATCAGTGTTCAGTGTTTACAACGTTACTACGAGCGCCTATTATGAAAAAAAAAAACCTAACAGAATGAAACAAGACAGAAAATAAGCTGGCTTTTCAGACAAACTTTATTGGACATAGTTTACTTATTAGGCTATACACGGATTTCTGTTAGGTCTCTACCATTGGAGCCCGGACATCAGTGTAAGGCAAGTGCTGCAAAAGTTTCGGTTTCGCCTTTTCTGTTGTTTTGTAGAATTGGAACGAATATGTCGTTAGTGTACTGTTTTCTTTGGTTGACTTGAATCTACCTTCACATCGCCTCACATGAGTAAGGGCTTGGAACTCACGAATAGCATCCCAGTTAAGGGAATTCAGTTTCGCAGTTTATCTGCACCCAACCCTGCATTTCCTACTGTTGATTTTCGCTCGTGAAAATTAAGTTGGTATATAAATGATGAGATGATCTGCGGTTTGATCTTGCAGCGCCAAGTTCTGAGAGACCACCTGTTCGGCCAAATCTGGTAATTATAATCTCATGCATCGAATCTGCCTATGGAGACATTGACATGTATCTTGGACGCTTTTAAACATTGTGGGAGAACCAAAAGAGGCAGTAACATATTGTCATAACAGAACATGCGAGGATGTAAGATGGAAAATCAGCTGCTAAATCTTAATTTAGCCCTTGGTATTCATGTCGCGACTGCAAAACCTAGCCTAGCCTATTCTTGTGACAGAGATGTATGGACCTCGAGAAACCATGGAAATCGTAATCCACGCAGACAAATAATGGCTAGAGATTGACCTGACTAGAGAGGGAGACTAATGGAAATTACACAGTTCATTATAATTCAAATTTGAAGGAGGTACCACTAAAAATGGTCATAACAGAATATGATAGGGCTTAAAAAGCAAAATCATCTGCGAAATCTTAAAACACACCTCGCACTATTTACTGTAGTTATTATCTGAATACTGTAAACTTAAGCTGTCCTTAAGAAATTATCCACGGCCTTGGCTGTTTTAAGCTCTTTCCCAGACCCATTGACTTCTAGCAAAAACTTGTCAAAGTACAGAAAGCCGGTTTTTACGCATTAGTAGCATGATACGCGAACATTCGTCGGGAGCCTAATGCGCATGGAAACTAGAGAATCATGGCAAGATCAAAGGTAAGTGAGGTGTTGTTAGTGTGTTCAGAATGTATCATATGAAATCTGGGTATCCCGGTGTAAGAATTAATGAATGCAGCTACGGAAGTAGGTTGCAATGGCATTATAGGTACGACAGGTCCTTTAATCTAGTCCTTGATATTCATATGGGGACTCTATTCAATGGCAGGTGTGGAACTACGCAACTGTAAGCATAGCGAATCCATGCAGAAAGAAACAGGAAAATTATGTGGAACCACCTTATTATTAGTGTGCCATGGAAGTTTACGTTCGCAACAACGGATCCATTACTAGGCCTACAGTTTCTTAAAATTCGAACCGAAATTCAAGCAGTCGACCAATGCAGATTGTCCGTCTAGACATGAGTTGAATAGTTTGCTCCTGTATACCGTCGTTATGTGCCATGACGCCCCCTGACTGAATCAATCTAATCTTGGCAGGGTTTTGTGTTACTATTTACCGGTTTGTAAATAACACGTACGGTCGCTGATGACTTTTGACGAGGTGGTTCCACGCTCAGAAACGGACGAACGTATCTGTCTTTGTCCGGTTTGAGAAAACCCGCTAATAGATTTGCAAAAAAAAGTGAACCATGGCTAGAAGGCTGGAAGTTGGCTCGAATATTGGAGCATTGGCTAGAGGTTGTTGTTGTCGATAAACGTTGCCTCACGTCTTCTTGAATGTCGGAATTCGATTTTAGACAACTTGCCAGAAATGAGCTGGCTAGATTGATTCTTTTTTTCTAAGCAGCTGACCGAATGTTAATAATTTGTATGCATCCTTTTCTACCCACACTGTCAGGCTTGATAACATATGACACATGGATCCGCACCGATGTTAGATGCTATCAGACTTCTGGTAGTGCAGTCGCGTCTAGCGTTCTACTTGGGGTGTATTCCTACCACCCTACCATTCGTTATTAAAGTTTAACCGAAAAGCGCTGGGATATGACAATCTAGTTACCCATCACTTATTCACTAAAATTGGCTTGAAGACCTGCTGAAAATGCGTTACTTCGTTCTTCCGCTATTCATGAAAAAACGGTTTTCAAATAGTGGAATTTCCGTGTGATTTGTGGTACCTCTATGCGCTTGTATTGCTGTTGTAAGCCTTACGAAAAAGAATTATGTTTTTGTTTTGTTCAGGCACTAAGCAATCTTCACCAATTTCACCGCTGACCATTGAAAAGCCGCGCTTGTGTTGAGATTAAAATATCCCGCGTCATAGTAGAGTTTTCGTTGTGGGGACTGCCGCAGATATTCTGACCGTCATATCTAGAGTAGATAGTGGAAGATAAAAAAATCTCTTTGCAGAATCCATATAATTCAGTGTATCCAATTAAATACACAAAAATAAGTTTGCTTTTCAGTTAAACTTTAGGATTACTATACGAGTTATGTAACTTTGAACTTCGCCTAATGTTGAACAGCTCCGAAGAATATAATGAAAATCAGTCCTGGCAAATACTGAAGCACAGTAGGCTAATGAGCGCAAACAGCTATTGAAGTAAAATATCGAACAAATTGAAGCCACAAAATTTATTATTTTGCTCCTTGTTTGCTCAGTTTATTTTGCACCCTTACCCCTCCAGGGTACGGCGTGCGGCGTTTTGCATTACTTTGGTGGCCGCCCGAAACATCACAGAAAAATATTAGCTACTAAAAAGAATTAACAGATCGCACCGAAGGATTTTGATTTATTTTTTTTTATGTCAAAAGTGAAACACTTAGCTCTTACCTGGTAATTAAGTTCTTAATTTATCGTCCCCATTTTACCGTTTTAGGGGCAAAAACCAAAAACCAAGGGGTCCGAAATTAGAGAATTGTTCAAATAAGCATACCCCACTGTATGTCTTTTCACACATGCCGGTGGAAACAAGGATCCTAACTTTTAGTAACTGCTGAAAAAAGGTTGGAACACACCCTTTGTGGCGTTACCAATGGGAAGAGTAGATGGAACCCTGGAGTGGTGGTTGCATGTTAAAGGGTTTTGCTTGGAGTGGTTGTTGCGTGTGAATAGGTTTGCATCTGATTTAGTGTTACATCGAACACCTGTCATTATGGGGAAGAAAAACGCGGAAACCGGTATTAGCCGTAGCTGCTGAGAAAAGCAAAGAGGAGATAGAATGCCGTCTTCAAGTCAGACACTTAAGCAAAAAGCTTATTACCTGGCAATGTGTTATCTCCAGACTAAACGGCGACCGATTCTCTGCAAATGCTCTTGTATGGATCCTAAGCTCTCTGCACCGACGGATATGTATCCCAGGAGTTTTTGTTGCGGCGATGTTTCTGCCGCTCTCGGGTTCGAACGTAATTCCACCGGCATCGTTGATGAGGACGTCGGTGAGGTATGGCTTTTCTGAAAAGGCGCCGGCGGTCATATAAACCTCACGACAGCCTTCGATAGACATAAGCCCGGTTGTCGGCGGAAGAGAACCTTTGTCCAGCGTCAGCAGAGCTTCCTGAAATCATGAACATCTGTTACATTTCTTGCCTACTCCAAAATCTGTTTGGATGGAGGAGGGGGATATTATGCAGTAGATAAAACAGGACTGTAGCCGTTGGCGATCCGAGACGTTAGCTTTTATCTGACCGACTGGATAGGCAAGTTGACTTTACCGATAATGACAGAAGATCAGTTTGACATGTGCAGGTAGCAGTAAGACCTACATTAAATACAGAATTTGTGGGAAAATTTTAGCAGAAAATGAGGCGTAAGCGTTAACAGATTGACACAAAAGTCTAAGCCATTGGTGGGATCGCGGACATTTGTTAGGATTTGTCTTACCGATTGGGTAGGCAACTTGATTTTACCGATAAGGACAGAAGATCTGCTCGATATGCGAAGCTAGCAGTTAGACCCACTTAAAATACGGAATTTGTGGGGAAATTTTAACAGAAAATAAGGAGTTTGTGCTGATAGATCGAGGGAAAAGACGTAAGCCGTTGGCGGTATCCCAGACGTAAGGATTTTTTGACCGACTGGATAAGGAATTTGTTTTTACCAATACGGAGAGAAGATCTGTTCGACACGGATTGGACCCAAATAAAATACGGAATATGTGTGGAAAAGCTGAATTTTAGCGGAGAACAAGGCGAAAGCGTCAACAGAGCATGTTCTCTGTCGTTCCTGATTCCTAAGCTTCTTAAATATGCGAAGCTAAGGTAGTGAACTCGACACGCTTCAGAAATACCTTGCTTGATAGTCCGAAGGACGGACGGACGGACATACCCCATACGTATATTGATTGTATATCCCTATCTTTTGCGATCACAGAAGGTCAAAGGCGCACTTTCAACTTAACAAAATACAGTCCGATACCCACGCTGGGAAGGTTTTACTGCATGCAGAATAATATTTGCTCTTCGCTGAAAGCTCCGGCGATTAACCTCCTATTGTGTATCAGCTCCTCTTATCATTATTTCGTCAGGCCTTACTATCGTAAATTTCTATGTGAACCTAAGTGTGAATATTTTAGATGGATGAAGACACGGCTGGTCTAAATCAAGTCACCCACAGAGGTTTTACAAGACGTGAATCACACACCAGAACCTGTTTCTCTGTGAAGGCATGTTGCTCGGGGTTTCGTTTATGGTTGTGCTTGGGAAGAATAGGGTTCCTCTCCTTGCTAAATACCGAGTCGGCATTGTGTATGGTATGGTATGGTTGTACCACTGAGAAGGATATGTTATTAACACATCATATTAATTGCCTTCAACTCGATTTTAGCAGGCCTTACGTCTAAGAGGTTTCTATGTGCATTGACCTGGCTTTGCCGGCTTGTAAGATTTTCTTTGGACGACAAGCTACGCCGCAATATTTTCTCGCCCCCATTTTTTTTTTCATTAGTAGGCTTACATGCGAACGGCCAACGGCCAGGAGAGGGGGGGGGGGGGGGGGCTAGCTTTTGATTTCGCATCTGAGTGTCGCTGGCAAACACGCTACCACCATCAGCCTTATTCTTATGAGCCGGCCCGTTTTTTTACAGCATCGAAGAGAGTCAAGCAGCTAAACTCTATTAGTACTATCGTAAGCTTCACAGCTTCTGTTCACATTTTCATTTCTTCTGTACTAACCAGGAAAGAGCAGATGTTTGTTTTCTCATCTTCGTCATGGCCGTCAATTCCTCTTGTCGTATCTTCCCGGAAACTCTTCATAAACCCAAGAATGGCGGGACTTCAGGCCGACAGAATCTTAATTGCCCTGTAATTCGTCTTCTTTTGTTCCATGACGATCAAATAGATTTTTCTTTCGGATTCGAAACTAACCCTGACCATTTTTAGAATCGTTGATCGTAATCAGCCCTAATACATAATTGATAGCGAGTCTGTTGGCATTGCTTTGGATGGGAAAGAGTCATGTTACTTATAGAATACAAAGGAAATAATGAGATATGGTTGGGTGCGTTCCAACCTCTTGGTCAAAAGCTGCCAGCACGTAACTTGCACACTGTGAAAAAATAGAACCATAGAACCTACTGAAAGATATTCCGATATGAAGAACCCTAAAAGAGACTCGGTCACTTCTTTTACAAAACGCGGAGAAGAAACTTCGAGTCGCTTACGCTTCCATCGTGAAAAACAACGTACACTTTTCATGTGGTTTGCTAGCTAAAGTCTACAGCGCTGTGGCGATATCATACGTCCTATATCTGGCTCCATTCTGGAAATTAAAATTCAACTTAAGTAGTTATCGGTCGTTCCAGCATGTTAATCGCTTCTTATAGCTTCGAACGACCATGTTGATACAAAGTTACGATCACCCCCTCAACAGTAAATTGGCAATGATAAAATAAGAACTTAATATCTGCTAAGATACATGTGTTCCAGCTTTTAACAACTCAAAAAAATGAAATCAGATTCTTTTAATTCCACCTGATTTTCCTTTTGTATGTTCTTTTTCTTTTGTTGGAATACTTCGGACGGTCATAAAAGTAACGCAACCCTGTTGCAGTACTTCGGGCACCGTAATTTTGCCCCCCCTCCCCCCCCCCCCCCTCCCCGAAACATAACACATAAACATAGACATATAATCATTTTTTAATTTTGTGTAGGCTTTAAACTCTGGTCTATGTTGTTGTTTTACTTAAGATGAGGAGTAGGTCCAACCCGTGCCCCCCCCCACACCGAAATATATTCCTGATACGTCTCTGAATCGCTTAGTGTAGCTTTTAGAATCTATTTCTAGGAAGTTGGAATGCACCCTTGGTAAAAAAAAAAAAAAAACGAACCAGTTCTACTGGACCAATTGTTCTTCAGGAATGTGATTTTAGATTGGGATTCTCGGATTTTAGATCGGGCTTTTAGTCTCGTAACTCGGATTCACCCAAATTCTTGGTTAATCCAAGAAGAGTGAGAAATGCATAGAATCGTCAATTCTTCTGTCCTTAGGCTTATGAAATAAGTCAGGACTCATTGGTTGAGCACGGCCTAATTCCAATGGAATATCTCCAGAAACTTATTTGCGCAGGTGTTGATTACTTTATCCCTGCTGTCGGCTTCGAGGGGTTGCCCGCTCCTGGAAAAGATGTAGACCAAGTGCCACGGTGCCTTAAATTGCCGGTTGCGTGCGGTCATGAAAATTTTTCGAATGATCCAATCATCCCACTTATTTTCTACTTTCCCTAGATAATCCCTTTGTATCCAAACACAACTGATCCCATCCCTTGTCTTCTTTTCTTCTGCCACGACAACTTGCATATTAATTTTGTCTCTAAATTATGTAGCCTGTACGACAATGTCCTCAAACTGGAATCTTGGGGAGGGGCACACCTCGGACTTCCAGACGTATAGGCTGCACCTTCATGTAACCCGATCCGCTTCGACGAACCGGAAACCTGGAAGTGAGCCTAACCATTTGAAGGCACTACTGAAGATAGTAGCTTCGTCTCTCAATGATGCAATTTTTTTTTCGAAATCAAGCAATACCAAAAAAGCAATAACAGTATAATACAATCTACAGAACATCATTAAAAATTCAAGCAAAGTTTCCTGTTCACCAGTTCACGAAGCTTACACCGAGAACCGGCAAATCCAAAAGCCACACAATAACACTGCAATACTTCTCATCCCACAGTTTCAAACATAATCAACTCGCTCCTTATTCGAAAACAAAGTGCTCCATTCCTTCTTTATAACGGCCCTAACAGTGCTTGGGGACCATCGCAAGCACCAGCACTCGCCTTTTAGGTTCAGAATAAACTACCTTATATTTATTCATTTTGAAGCAAAACCCTTGTTTCACTAATGATCATGGTCATATCTTGCTCAAAAGTATTTTCTGTACTTTGTGGTTAAGATGCGTACTTTAAGGAATGGTTGGCTCTATAAAATGAGAATTTATAAGCAAGTCTTTTCAATCCTTAAAGGACCCCTCTTGCTCATTCAGCTTTTTTGTAATATACCTAGCCAGGGGCGTCACGACTGGGGGGGGGAGGGGGGGGACGCCCCCCCCCCCAATGCTGCCGGCGAGTCGGTAAAAAAATACGAATCGGCGCGAAGCGCCGCGATTTTTCGTCAAAACAGTCGATTTTTTTCATGAAAAAAGTCGTTTTTTCTGAAAAATGGTCGATTTTTCCGAAAATCAGTCGATTTTTTTCAAAAATGTCATTTTTGTTGCTGAAAACAGTCGTTTTTTCTGAAGAAAAAGTCGGTAAAAGTTATCAGCCAGTCGGTAAATGCCTCGTCCCCCCCCCCCAAGCATTTTGGCTAGTAACGCCTCTGTACCTAGCTCCCATACAGAATTATAAGCTTCTAAAATCCCCACCTTTCTCCACTGTCTCGTTTTGACCCTATGAATTTTTAGCGCTTTTTCTGCCTTGCCGAGTTTTGCACGTCACACAACGAAACTTTTGTCGGAAACTTCAACGTCCGCTGACAACTCTTTCACAGATAAGGAACTCAGAAGCATCTGCTTATTAATTCTTTTATTTGCTTTGTTTTCCCACTTTTTAACCACGGCGCGTTCAGTTTTCAAATGTTTTACGCCCAGCCTCCGCGTCGGAGAGCAGGAAGGCTGGAGGTAAAGGTAATCGACAAGCGCTAACAAGAAAATCGCTAATTTCAGGTGGAAAGTAATGGTATATTCGAAAACGTTTTTTCTGATCCATTTCATTGGGAAAAGATCATTGCTAGTAAGAGTTGTGCTTTAATTACCTACTTTGGCTAATTGGTAGATGTATTTAGCCACAGCAAGTGCACAAAAATGGCAAAGTTCGAAGTCAACAAACGTTCAAATAAGCATACTCTCTATTGCACTCCTAGAGGGTCTGATTGCGAAACTGACTTTTTCCAAGTTAAATATGCCTGCCAAGTTTCATTCTTAGAACATCGTACACATATGAAAAAAAGTTTGGTCTTCACTGAATTACCTTCACTAGAAGCAAAATATATTGAAGCTGACTTCAGTGTTGGGCGATATTCGATATCGATAACATATATCGAAGGATCGGACCAAATATCGCTATCGAAACGTAAATATCAATATCGAAAACGATATTTGTTCATTCATACTTATTGTAAATAATCCAACGTTACCTACATTTATATATCCGAAATTGGAGCAATATGTTTTCCGTAATTCATTTCTTATTTCTTTCGGAGTTTGAGACGATGCAAGATTTGTTCACACGACAGTTTTGTTCTTAAATTTTGGCGAAACGAGACGTATCCTATAGCGAAACATGGCAAACAAATGTCGATATCGATATATCGAATATCGAAAGTGAAAATATCGAATATCGAAAGTGAAAATATCGATATATCGAAAAATCCACATGTCGCCCAACACTAGCACTGAAACATGGTTGGTAACTTGGCGCTTTTGGTCAACAGCATGGTCCTCATATCTAGTTCTGCTTCTTCTTCGCCGGAACCACTGATTTAGGCCGGTGCCTGGAAAGGGTGCACAGCAAGTGCCCGGAATGGTCCCCCCCCCGGAAAGACACTCGTAGGATTAAACCTGATTCGGTCCAGTGCCATTCATTTGTATTGTGCAACCAATAATAAGGACGAAAATGGTGAAGAAAGAAGGAAAGAAACAAAGCACAAGTACTAAACTTTCCACAATTTATCGAGTTTTACAATAACCGATAAGCTAGTCCTTAAGTGTTTTATCTGACATAAATGGCTAAGTTATTTAAGAATATTATTTGTTTTCGAATGACGGAAAGGTCAACAATTCGGTGGTCATGCTTTGATGGCTAGTTTTGATCGAGAAACTCCACTTTAATATTTTTTGTTCTACCAGTTGTTAGGTATTAAGCCCTTGAAAAGATCGAGATTAACTGGTTTGCTAATCAGAACTGAAGTAGTGAGACGCTAATCAGCAATACGAAACCACCCAGGACACTTCCGTATGAAGTGCTACAGATATCACAATTTATCTATTTTCGTATTTGATGCCACTTAGCAGCTGTTTTAAAAGTGCACTAAGGGAAACATGCACTTGCTAAAGGTTATCCATATTTGTGAGTGTCACATCTCTCCTCCATCTGTCTTTTTTTCTAATCAACAAGTGTGGGAAATGTCAACATACAAAACAGGAGCTTAAATTTTTTGAGAGGCGAGTGGCGAAGACAGACAGACGTATAGCATACGGAATTGGCTCAGACTGGCATTTCGGTATCTGAGTATCGCACTATGTCTGCCTTCGCAACAAGCGCTGGAAGCTCATATGGCACTTGTAAGGCTGGGTCGGAAGATGAAAATAGGAATTTGTCAATTCGTGGGTTTGTTGTGACCACTTGTAAGCAAAACCATTGAGATAAGAATGATCATGGTTTCTTGGAAGTCCCAAGAATGTATCGTTCTTAAAAAGTATTTTATTTCTGCATTTGGCTGTGATGATGCGCACTTTAAGGGCGCTAGAGACTCATCTGTAATGAACACTCTTGAAGCACAAATGATGATAAGCTCATCGGGATTATGAAAATGTATATTTTGCTCAGTATTACTGTTAGTACTTTAAGGAATTCACTAGTAAGCAAAACCATTGAGGCAAAAATGGCCATGGGCCCCAAAGGGAAATTCGGGATCATGAAGTTCGGTCAAAAGTATTTTTTTTTACTTTACTGTTAAGATACGCACTTTGGAGGGTGCTAAGAATTAATTTTTGAGTAAAACCATTGAGACAAAAATGATGCGCTCATAGGGATGAGGAAAATATATATTTTGCTTAAAAGTATTTTTTGTACTTTGCGGCTGGGATAAGTACTTTAAGGGATGGTTGGATCTGAAAAATGACAATTTCTAGGACAATCTTGTCAATTCTCTAATGCCCAGGCCAAGTTTCATCGTCCTAGCACATCTGGAAGTACCTTAATTCGCGATCACCGCCATTCCGCCCCCCCCCCCCCCACCAACTCCCCTCACAGTGCCTAATCCGGCCCGGTTTTGTCACTGATGTATCTAGGGCTTGCGCATGTTCTTCCAACCAAGTTTCATCCCGATCGCTCCACTCTAATCGTGCCACAATATTTCAGTTCTCCCCTCCATCCGCCCTCCCAACATTCATCGGATCAGGTGGGACTTTAAATAGGACATTTGAGGCACGAGATTTTTCTAAATATCAAGTGTCATTAAGATTCCGATCACCCGTTCAAAAGTTATACATACCTCAAGGTTCCGATTCCCCCTCCCTCCACTTCCCCCCCCCCCCCCATTAGGGTCGGGGAACTGATTATTTCTAAGCCAATCATTTCAAGTCTTTTATGTTCAACCCAAGTTTCATCGTCCTAGCCCTTCTGGAAGCAGAAGTACCCTAACTCGACAACAGTGCCCTGACAGACCGACCGACAAACCGACCGAAAAGTGTACCATAGCATATCGGTATATGGCGCTTGAGCGAAGTACTATAAAAACACGACGAAGACAAGCAAGTGGCTCGAAGGGAGGAACGAGAGGCTGCTCCGGGCGTGAAAGTAGGGAATATCCGCGAGTTCGCCGAAGATGTCGATTGGTTAGGTCTATAAGAACGATCTGTCATTAGAATTTCTGATCTGAAATGTCAAACTAGGATTCAGTTTACTTGCATTGTGGCCAACCCAGACCACTCATACAGAACATAACAACAACAACAAAAATATCAGTCACACTAAAGGCATATTCTAACCGTTCCCCAAGGACTACACTTGTGGAATCCCCGCGTTTTTTTTGTCCGGGGGAGTCAATCCCCGCATTCTCGCGAGTCCCCGCGGACGGGGAAAGCTCCGATTATCATCACCATCATCAAAAAGGACTCCCTTTCAGATTCGGAGGGGAATTAATTTCTGCTGGTGTTGGTGCAATGTAAAATTAATTAAAAACAGTAAGAATAAACAAAACCAAAAATAAAGTGAATCCAGACTAATTTCATCGACTGCATTTTTTTTTTTTGAACACAATCCTCCCTCTTTTCTCGTCGCTCCCTTCGATTCCCCGTGGAGTCCTCGAAAAAGCGAACCCATTTGAACCACTAGGGTATAACATCGACATCTGGCTTGCACTGTCCCGCCCCGTAAATCGTAATAACCGTGAACTGTTTATTAAGTCGAATCGGTTTTCGCTCCATCTCGCCGAATGCTGTCCTAGCGTTTCTCAGGATTTCCAGTCTGTGGTTGACACACTTCAGGCCGGCTGACACGGCCACTAACTATCCTCGATATTGGCTGATATGGTCCCGAACTTCTGGTTCGTTTCTCTTCTTTTTGAAGTTAAATTCCGTGACGTTTCCGGTGCGGCGTCCCTTCTGCGGCTACAAACAGCAGTGCACTGTTTTTCTAGCAACCCCTTCTCGGAGATGAGACATCTGGTTGGACCCGTGGGAACTGGCCTTATCTTTGAGGGGGGGGGGGGCACTTATTCATGAATGGTAATTGGGCAGTGGACGTTGTACAGGATGTTAAATTTACCTGTTCATGGCAATGAAGTTTGGGAACAGATAATGTTACAAATCAGCCGCCGTGTCGTCGGTCGAAAGCTAAGAGGGATTGATTGATGGACCACTTCCTTCGTTAGACGTTGCACTTGACCTGGCTTTTGAATATTTCCGTAGGGAAGTCGTTTAGGCATGAATGAGTATGCTTAATGTGCCTGGAGATGTTAGCTCCTGTTTGCTGTTGGTGAGGCACCGGTGACCACCTATTGCAGGCCTATTTCTTAGAGAAACTTCTTAGTTGACAACAATTGGATATCTCTCTTTGGCCTTGTCGTTCTTCAGTCCGTTCCTTGCTTGATCGTATTTTTAAGCTGTTAGATGTTGAGCTGACATGCTTCAATTGCGATATATTTCATTTGTAATACCTTTAGATCCCGAATCCTATTTTGGTATTCGAAACATGTTATTAGGCTACTGCATAACTTGTATTTATTTTCTCTTGTATAAGTTGGTAGTTGCAATGTACTGAAAAGAATACTGTTCAGAATTATTTTAAAAAGCCTGAATTGCGATTTGTTTCATTTTCAACAACTGTTCAAATGGATCCCCGAATCCTTTTTTGGCATTTAAAACCTGCAGTTAAATTTGTAATTTGATGTAATTGTGTTGACTGCATACGATATTGATAAATAACTTGCCGTTGCTTTTGCTTTAGAATCTTCCATTGTGAATTCTAAATTGCGATTTATTTGTTTCTTGTCATCGTTTTAAATGAATTTCGAATCCTCTTCTGGCATTTAAAACCTGTAATCAAATTTCTGTCTTCTTCTGATTCTGTTAACTGTAAACAAGCAAGAATATCCTTGTTTTGAAACTACGTCAGATTTTTTGTTGACAGTCCTAAAGTGCTATATTATATCCTTGATCACCCTTTAAATCGGTCTCGAACCCTTGTTTGCCATTTAAAACCTGCAATTAGGTTTATAACTTGATATGATACCGTACATGATTCATTTGAAATCCAATTTTATTGTCTTTGACCTCACGCACAGAAGTTTCCGCATATGATGAATTCTGGTTTCACCCTCCAAGAAGCGCTCTGGGCTTTGTGTTTGTTGGAAACCAATCTTCCTGGGATGGCGCCAAAACAAAGTTCGAAATTGAGACAATATTTAGGTTGCCCATCGCAACGACAGCGATTCTTATCGTTAAAGACCCAGTAACCATTGTGCTGATCCCGTATCCGTGGCGTGTGATGGTAGTGCGATAGTCCTTCGGTATATGGCTGAAGATTTTTCGAGGCCTCTTTTCTGAATCCGGATCGTTTTTCTACTGATTCAAGTGATCTGTCTGTTAGTCCATATTTGACTGTTTCCATATTCGATACGCTAAGATGTCACAAGCGTCGCACTTCAGAGGTTTTTAACTTCCCGTAGCGTATACGAAGGGGTAAGCTGGGGGATGCAGGCAGACCAACTCTCTATCAGAAGTTTGGTAATAGATAACATAAGTTTGCGTATCATTTTGTTAAATGTATGAGGACATGTCTGTTGTGATCCTTTTAAATTTTATCTTTTCGCGAATAGTAACATAGAAAAGGGTCATAACAGAAGTTTTGTCTTGAAACATAACACTTAAAAGGGTCATGACATATATATTTTAATTACGGTTAGCACAAGAATGCGAAAGCAGGTGGTATCTGTTATCTAACTTCTGTTAGTGTGGATTGTGGAAGCCCGCCTAGTTTTCATAATTTTCATCCAGCCGTTCCTGCGCCATGGCATTGTCAGTCAGCACAGTGGTTTGTGGCAGAATCCGTAGCTAGTGATAGGCAAACCAATTAATGCCGTTTAATGCGAATGTACGCTACTGGTTATTGAATGTGATATAAACAGACATAACCAAAAACGCACTCTCCATATTATGCATAAAGGCTAAAGTACCCTTCTCCTAAGCAGGTGCAAATCGATACCTTGGAGAAACGGAGACTGAACCTAGCCTATGCCTTGATATCGGTAAAAAAAAAAACTTATTTCGTACCCCATTTACAACGAGTTTCTCTCCCCCCCCCCCCTCGCATATAACAATATAAGGTAAAGGCAAGAGCAAGCAGTCTCTACAAAGGTCCCAAAATTCCAACCAGTAGCGGCAAAACACAGCCGTTAGCCTACCGAACTAGTTTTGCACCAAAGATTATTGCAATTTTAAATACCTAGCCTTTGACCATTTGTAGGCTACGTTATTTTAAATGTAACTGTACTACTGACAGTGCATGACAGTGCTCAACAGTTTACCCGTGAAAGTGTGAGCAAATAAATTACTATTCTATTCTGTTCTGTTTTTCAACCTCAAAATGAGATGGTCTGCTGTGACTCATGAGGCATCCGTGTCGCAGTAACTGTATGGAAATGGCACCTGGAAGAGTAAGCTAACTTTCGAAGTCACATATATCTACTTTAAAATCTGCGCACAGAATCACTCGCACCAGTTACGGTCTACGTGCAAAGTGATATTCTAGGACGAAATCCTAGTTCTTGCTCCTTACACTGTTTTTCCCGCCTTGAAATGTCGCATGACATCAACAGATCAAAAAATTACATTTCGATATGTACGTGACGCGTGGGAATGACGTTTCAAAATTTCCACCGTGCTTCATCATTCCTTCTGAAAATAGTAGTGTTCTTTGTCAGTGAAAAATGTATCCACGATCTTGACTCGAAACCTTGTGAATGTTTTCTTTTTCGCTCCTCCTCTTACAGTAACTCTACGTAGGGTAAGAATGAAGAACGAAAACTGTTTATTTCTGATTGACTTGGAAAACCTGATGGAAGTCTGGCATTGATCCTACGTTTCATGTAACTTAATACCGCTCTATGAAGTGCTGCTTCAAGTAGAGTGGTTGCCTATTTAAGTATGACAATAATCATAATTTGAGAATTCTTGGTTTAGTCCAATTTCCGACTGCTTGAACATCAATCACATGCATGGATAGACAGGATGTTCTTTTCGTTTGACCGTAGTAGGAAATGGTTGAATGTTTTACAATATCTCCAAATTTGGGGATTTTGGTAGCTTGGTCAAACTGTAATCTGGCAGGCAATGTAGCAAGCTAAAGACTTCTGCTGCATTATACCAATGGTCCGTTTGTTGCCCGTACTTTCTGCTGACTTCAAAGGAGAGGGAATTTTAGTGCCAAACCACCGTAAATTATGGTTTGTCGCTCTTTCACCGCTGATGAGACAATAACTGTCCGGTGGATGATAGTGGTCTTGGCGCAACAACCAGTAGAAATTGGGAGAAATAAAGTCCATATATTAAAGGTTAACTAAATGAACAAAATTCTGTACTTATTGCCGCCGTTGTATGGTCCAAAGTAGAAACTCGATTTTCCAGCATTGACTGTGATATTTAATGTTGCGGGAAATACACGACCACCCTGAGCAATGACTACACCTGCTGGTGGTAAGTGTTGGCCTCTCGTCAATTCCGGTAGCTGTAGTAGAAACGACCGTAACCATGGTAAGGAGGGTGGAGCACGCTCTGATTTCATCGGCCTCGTCTTTTAGTTCAGAGCGCCAGGGTTGCCAAGTGTGACACTTTTGGTGCTTTTTGACACTTTTTTCCTCTGGGTGACACCGTGACACTTTTTCTCTGAAAGTGACACCTTTTCTGACAAGTGACACTTTTTATGTAAACAAAAAAACACCTTTTTTTATTTACTGCTGAGGTTCAGGTGGAGGAGCACCTATAAGCAGAGTTACCAAACTTAAAAGTGTACCAATACCAGATAATACCATACCAAACTCACAACTATACAAACTATATCTTGCAATGTGTTTAAGGTACTTTGTTTTTCTTTCCATTTTTGTCATGTACAAACGTGTACAAGCTGAAATTCAAGCCCAAAACGTCAGTGGAGGGATACCTATGACATCGCAAAAGTTGTCCGTCTGTCCGTCCGTCTGTGAGCACGATAACTCTCGAAGGGGATGAGATATCTTGAGGGTTCTTTGAGTCAAGAGTAAGATCGAGTTCGTAGATGGGCTCTGTAGCCCTATAGTTAGGGGTGGGGAGGAGGTTCAAATTAAGGGGCAAACAAAATATTTCTAAAGAGCTAACTTGATAGTCGATTATGGAGTAAGAAGACATGCTGAACACGATGATGAAAACCATTTTCTCGCCGGACAAGTAGTTCGTCCGGAATCCGGCAAAAGCCGGAAAGTTGGTTAAAAGTTAAAGTTTATTTGAAGTTTATTAGATGTTTGATTCAGGGAAAGAAGACACACTGAACACTTATATGAAAATCATTTTCTACGCAGACAACTAGTTCGCCCGGAATCCAGCCAAAGTTTATTTGAGTTTGAATTTGACTAGATAAAAGACACTGAGTCTGTATATGGCAATAATTTTTTACCCGGACATACAATTCGTCCGGAATCCGGATGAAACCGGATTTTTTTTATGAGTTAAAGTTTTATTTGAAGTTTATTAGATGTTCTTGATAGGGATAAGAAGATACGCTGAATTTGTTTCTGAGTTTTCTTTTTTTTTTGCTGGACAAGTAGTTCGCTTGGAAGCAGGAAGTTTCGGTCAGTATCGTCAACATATGGCTGATAGAGGCATATCTGAACTTGGTTTTCTCAGCCTGGTGAAGAATGGATCTGGCGAAGACAAGACCCAATTGTCTGGATCAAATATTAGATTTTCGGGATCCCATCGAAACCCTATGTCTTGTTGTTTAGGAATTTCGGTTCCTGACAAATTGAAATTTGATCTGAACTTATTTAACTTGCCAAACTTAGGCTAACTAAATTGAACGTGTTAGCAAAACAGATTGAAAACAGATTGAGTATTTTCTTCCATGAATTGGTTAGTAACTTGTGTTATGGCTTGACTCCACACTATTCGTATTTTGTTGGCACAAAATAAATGTTTCGGAACATTTCGTAATGGCCCTGGATAACGGGATAACTGTTGTGAGTCTAAGATCAAGAATCTCTGCCTTTAATCAGTCAGCTAAAAAAAAATCCTATATTCTTGAAAAAATGGTGTCAGGGTTGAATGCTGATTTTGAAACATATATTCAAATAGTGCATAAAACGGATCAGCTACGATGTTTTGGCAGCGATATTCGGCTCTTCTTGGCAAGGGTCCTCGTCAGGTCAAGTCGTCCTCGTCTGGCAAGGGCTACTAAAGTCGTCGTTTACGATCAGAATTTTGTCAAAGCGACGAATCTGCAAATCTTGACAAAAGGCTCATGGACACAAAGAATATTAACTGTAGGCATATATGCACAGTAGAGTAACTTAAAAACATTTACAAACAGTAGGCTACACAGTATACACAACCCTTGGAAATACTTATAATGTCATCAGGGAGTCCGGAAGTTATTCGATGTTGTGGAAGATTGTTTGCTTCACATCAATCCAAAAGAAGGGAAGCAAATGATTTTACCGGTGTCCGACAAAGAACCTTGACGTATGTTCAAATAGTGCATAAAACGGATAGGTCAGCCACGATGCTTTGGCAGCGATATTTCTGCCTTCACTGGCAAGGGTTCACAAGGCAAGGCGATCGTGCGCTGTCGGGCACACCTGTACCCCCATTTTGGGAGTTGGTAACCCCTCGTACGAGACATGGCCTTTAAAATAGTTAATAGACCTACCGCACTGATAAACTATATTACTCTCATCAACCACTCAACGGATCCATGGTGCCGAATAGCTTCAAAGCCTCCCCCTACTGTGTATTAATGTTGTTTGGCGAGTAGCCTACCCCCTATTTGGCTCCCTATCTAAAGACATGTATTCTTCTTCAACAGCTGTTCATTTAAAACAGTCTAGTGGCCGCAAAGTACCCTCGATCCCTTTACTTTTATTAGAGCATTGTGCCCTCAAGGGCTGTAAAGCGAACTCTCCAGTGCGGTCGCGGTCAGTTAGTGAATATAGAAGCAGTGATGAGTCAGACCGGCCACTCCCGAAACAACCGGTAAAAAGACAAATAGACCTTGCAAAAATTAAAAGAATTCGTATCCTACTGTAATATGTCTTCTGTTCAACTGCATAATAAACTGCAATCGAAAATGCTTAGTGCTGATGGTGGGCATTAGGGCAACTAGCTCTTCCAAGATATATCGGTAGGCCTAGGCGGAGTTGGGGCAGGATTCAGTCGTCTAGATAGGCTACTGCCATGTGCTTTTGGTAATCTAAAAGAAGTGATGACTCTAATGGAAGAAAGAGAACAGATCTAGATAGTTCCAGATGGTGAACTGATGAGTTAGTGACTTTCGGATCCCATTATTTTTGCTAATTTTCTCCGAAACGATCTTTTCTGTGACTGGTCTGCATCACTCTCGCAGTCGTAATGAAAGAGTCTTACCTTATCTTGTGGTCTGCACGTACAAGTAACATTCATCCCAAGTCCAAATGTCGCTTGAAGGCACTCGCATCTGGGGTCATTACACAAGCTGGTTCCATGGAACGTGTATCCACTAATTATATGCCAAAATAGCACCATTAAAAGGCTACCCAATAGCTTCATTTTGACCAATCCTTATAAGGTAGTGTGTAGATCCGACTGGCTCCAGTCTGTCCTTTTTTTGCACACTTAGAAACAGTTATGTTTTGGACAAATTGCAAATGAGTGGTATACTGATGCTTGTATCCTACACGGTGGTTATTACTCAGGACGAGCTGGTAAATTGCTGGCCTGTTGTTCCCGTCAAGGAGTCACTCAGGCACGACCATGCAAGCACAAACCTATATTGCAGATTTTCTAGCCGATTTCTGTGGAGCTGTACCCAAATTTTCATAATCTGGACTGTTGAAAATTAACATATATAACGGGATGTTGTAATTTCCGCTTTTGGGGATGGCAAAACCAAGCAGAGTCTGAAGGAGCAGTGTCAGACTCTCAACTTCAGGGGGCAGGCTTTCTCACTTGTTCCACAGTACACTAACTCATTTTTTAAAATGGTCCACCAATATTCCTTCGTTAATTCACATGTCTTCGCACAACCCCAACATTCGTGACTAACTGGATGAGTGATGCCTGCTTGCTCTGTATACACGCCGGTCTCGCAACAGTGAGGCACTGCAGAGGTAGCTACAGTGGGAAATGGGACACATGGGATGAAGTTAAAAGAGTGTCCAGCGGAAAACTGTTAGCTTAGCTTAGAGCTTGGATATGGTTCCATTCGACCTGTTCAAGAGCCTGACTTATGCCATCTGCCACTGCAAGACTTCTTCTTTAGCAGAGATCCATCAGACCTATGTCTGATTCTTGTTCTTGATCGGCTTTCAAGTTGCAATTAGTTACACCTCTCCGTCTGATAATGGAAGTCTTATAAAACTGTTGGAGATGGGCACAAAATCCAACGCCAGTCAGCTCTAGGAGCTTGTCTCTGCATTCCTCGGTGATTGCTGCTCCATAGGTTTTCGCCAGGGATGGGGATACCTTGATGGTCTCTATGAGAGGGGAAGATGCGGCCCTGTGACCGTCCTCTTGTACCGAAACAAAGTCCTAGGAAGGTACCGCCATGGAGCCATTTTCGGGATCCCAAAACGTAAGTGGAGGGATATGTATGACATCGCAAAAGTTGTCCGTCCGTCCGTCTATTAGCACGATAACTCTCGAAGGCGCTGAGATATTTTGTTTAAATTTGGCACGATGACTCTTTGGGTCAAAGTAAAGGTCAAGTTCGAAGATGGACTCTGTAGCCCTATATTTAGGGGTGGGGGAGGGGTTTCAAATTAGGGGACGACAAGAAAAAATAATTTTAAAAGCTAATGAGATAGTATGAGATAGTCAATTTAGGGGTAAGGAAACATGCTGAATCCGAATGAGAAAATTACGTATATGAAAATTAACGTATATGCGCAAAGTAAACCTAGCGTATGTGTTCTTTGGGTTTTGGATTGTCGGGGGGGGGGGGCGAAGGGGTCGATATATGTTGTTCAACTTCGTAGAAGGATTCATTGGCAAAGTACAGGCCAAGTCCGTAGAAGGTTCCTTTAGCCCTATATTTAGAGGCAGAGGAGGGGGTTTCGAATTAAGGGTAAAAACAAATATGTTTTTATAAGCTAATGAGATATTCCTTTAAGAGGTAAGGAGGCTCACTGAATCCATGTCTGAACTAGTTTTCTTGCCGGACAAATGGAGGACACATCAGGAATTCGACCAAAACTCGAAATTTGGTTGAAGCTCAAAGCTGTTTCGGAAGTCGATTAGAGATTCGGTATCGGGATAAGTAGACATGGTGAATCCAGTTTTGAACTTTATTTCCTTGACTGATAAGCTGGCAAAATTTGGGAAAACCTGGAAATTTGGATTTAAAGGTTCGGCTCTCAGTGTCACTAGATCTTTTGGTTTGCATGCAGTTCGCCGAGAATGCTGCTAAAAATACGAGGGATTCGGTAAAAAAAAATTCTTGATGACCTTTTTGAAGTTGCTTGGATATGAGATATTGGAGTAAACATGCCTGTTGAATCCATATCTGAACTTGGTTTCCTCATTTGCTTAGTTGTTTAATTGGCCGTAAGCAAAAAACTTCAAAAAAAAACGGTAACATTTTTCTTTGTACATATTCAAGCGGTTGATTTTGGATAATTAGCAAAAATGTTAGAGGGGTCTGGCGAAGACTCGGAAATGTACAGGATTTGATTGTCTGAATCAAGAAGTCTAATAAACAATAAACTTTGTGATCCCATCGAAACCTGTGGTCTTGTTATCGCAGGTTTACGACCTAAACAGGTGAGCGTAGCGTTGTTTGAAGGAAGTGAAGTACTTGTGATTGGCTTGGTTTATCACGGCAAATACGCGCGGCGGTAGCCCTATGCGCCACTACATCCTATGTAGCTTTAACCTCGACTCGGTACATAGGATGTGGACATTTAAAGAAGGAATCGAACGGTGGACCACCTCTTTCCTTTGTGAATTTGTGTCCCTGACAGTACTGTAATTACATCCGATATATATGTGATTTCCGCACGACTTCACCATCTTTATTCAGTTGCTATCAGACAAAATAATTACAAATCCGTTTAATTTAACAAAATATTATAACTTTAGTGTATACATTGTTGACGTAAAATCAACTAGTCGGCTTACCGCCGTTTCAAGATTTTTAATGAATAAACTAAATTGGATTGAATTGCAAATTGAGGGAAGAAACATTACTCGTCAAAATAACTCTCTAACTCGTAAACCTAGGGCATTCTGGTAGAAGATCCTCAACAGTCTCGACCTATACCATTACACAGTAATTGTAGTACTGCCCTTCTCTTCCTCCCAATTGCTCGATCATTTTTTCCGGAAGCTTTCAATCTCATACGATGTAGGCCTGTCATATCTGTCCCGAGATCTGTCCTAACAAAGTTGAGCTGGTTTTGGTCACGATCGACTCTTTTTGAGACATGTTGGTATATTACAGCAGACATATCTTCATAGCTATACGACGAGAAACGGCTGGGCCTTGGTTTTTCCACCGGACGACATTGGATGATGAAGATACTCTATAAGGCGGAAGCTTGTGTCTTGTGATTGTAAAGGAGAATACTGTTAACATTTTAGAATGTAGGGAAATAAGCAACATCCAGTGCTAAATCTTATTTTAATTCAAAATTCAAACTAGTTATTGATGGGATAACCTCGATTAGGATACTTCTATCGGGATTCGTGCACGAGGTCCACATGGTCGGTTCTTTTAAGAAGTATCTATGCAAAAGGCAGAAGTTGGCCTGTGCCCGATTTGTACTGCCTGATAACTATGTTCCAACAGAACAGCATTGGAAGACGTTTCCCAAGCATTTCCTCTTCACTGACCTTACACTTGACGATGCGTTTGTCGGGCCCTCCTCGTTCTCAACATTTCTTCAGCATGTACGAGTAGTGAGGACACGTCAGGAATGGCAAAGGCCCGCTTTATATGACAACCCTGCATTGACCGACAGATTGGCATGTCGAAACGTGTCCTATCGCTTAACGATGTCAACTGAAATAGTGGCTTTCACTATCCGTTCGTTGTGCCTCTTGGTTTTCAGCATTTCTCCATCCCTTGCCGTATGGAGAACACCGTAAAATGGGGATTTCGATCCCCTCCCCATTAGGGTCGCGGTTTGCTGAACCTTTCGTGTCGATTGATATACTCTTGTCAATGACCATTACTTCCTCCTAAGAAGATGAGTAGGTTCGTTCAAGACCGTACATGTCACCATTGCTTTTCCTGACAGCGTGCGTCAAGCTTTACTTGATGGTCACGCGTCCGTGTTCTTTTAATTCTGGAAAGTGACAAGGAGTCGACCGAGAACTGACACCCAGCCATCAGACTAGCTTGTCGGTCCTTAAAGACTCGGTTGGTTAGACCGTCGGATACTTCATACCATCGCTTTATGCTGATAAGCCTGGACACGAGATGATGTGGTTAGAAGATGTCAAGCTGTAAACTGCTTCTCCGGTCTGACGTTAGTCGTGTGCTTGTGGGCGTTAGATCGTAAAAAGGAAGATCGCGATAGTCGTTGGTGACAGATTGCCCCAACCGTGATCATTGGTTCCGCGGGACTAAAACCTTCTGAACAAGGCCGTTTTCTCACTCGCAGTGTTAGACTCGGTAGTTTATTGGAGGTTGAGCAGTGGAAACAGTTAGGATACAAAAACAGAAGGATGTTCATGTTCTTACTGCTGAAAGTCTGATCGTCAGGTTCAATGTGTGGCGAAGGGTTGATTCAGTGTATTTCCTGAGTAACTCTCGTACCAGTGATGTAAACAAAGTCAGGCATCACGAAGGCCTCCCAAGTGTAGTAATATTACGTAAAGATGGAGCATTAAACATGCCATATAACATTCCATCTTTACGCAATGTTATCCCTCCGTTCTCATGGGATGCGAACTGCTTAGACGAATTCGTCGGGATCGCCTAACCCGCTTCTATCCGACTATTGTAGTGATTTGCAAACTACATTCACAAGCCCCTCTGTAGCTCAGTGATAGAGACAAACGTCGTGGGTTCCAATCCCACTTGAGGAGTACGTTTGTTTTTCAGTTCCCTACTTTTAAGCGAAGGAAATCCTTGCTGCCCACGTGAGGACTCAACAGAGCTTGCTGGCCAAAGAACTTTTGAGTTTACGCTCGTTAATGTAGGAGGCAACTGATGTTGACTCAGCCAGATTGTCGATCGAGGAATTTCTTAAAAAGGTGCACTTTTAAACGTGGAAATGAGAATTCAGTCGTATTTCATCCTACTTGCTGCTAATACGAATGTGCAGACTTTCGTTGTTTTCGTCTTGCTCTGCCTCTTTAATGAACAAGGAAACTGTAAATAGATCAGTCATAACAGGCTATTATTAAGAATGCTTAAGAGAAAGATCTAATACACTGTTTTCGTATTCTTGTGTTAGATGTTACGCTGGATGGCGATGATATTTCTGTTACGGCCCTTTTAATTGGTATGTTTCGAGAAAAAAAAATCTGTGATGACTCTTTTAAATGTCATGTTTCGCGAAAGGTAACATTTATAAGAGTCATGTAACAGAATCATTTTTGTGATTCTTATCTGTTCTTAAAATTCTGACAGTACATTACCACTTCACCCGGATATTGCGTCCTGCGAGCCGGTATGCCCTCCGACCTTCCTGTCCTCTCAAGAGTAGCGTAATTTGACAAAAACATAAATCTTTTTTCAGTTTCGAAAGCAAAGAGCTTCAGTTCCTCCATGACTTTGTACGCGCCAGTCAGGGCACCAGCGGTGGACGTCTCGCCAGATGGCTCTACCCTGAGGCAGTTGTGGAACCTTCCAAGTGCCAGCTACTACTCCCGTCTAGTGGTGCGACTAGGAACTGTTTCCGAGTGGGCTGGCCAGTGACTTTCCTGGTTAAAGTGAGGGACCAGTACGGACATGCAGCTTTTTCCAAAGATCTTCAGGTTAGTATTGTGGACAGGGTTGCAACGTGTTTACTACGGTCAGGATTCACAATTACTGGAATGAGACCAATTCAATAAAGCGTCGGTTGTTGGTAAGTTTGCTATCCAGTCGTCCGACCATGGAACAATCTCCTGGAGAAACCGTGCTATAAATCCTTCTGCTTCAGCTCCCGCTCTTGTGGGTACTCGTGAGTACCCACGTGTCAGCGTATATCTTTATCTCTATAAGAACATCTAATCAACTTCGAATAAAACTTTAACTTATAAAAAAAATCCGGTTACAACCGGATTCCGGACGAATTATATGCCCGGGTAAAAATTGATTGTAATATACAGACTCAGCGTCTCTTCTTAACCTTAAATCTGTCACCTTATCAACTTCAAATAAAACTTTTCCGTTTTCCGTTTTTGGCCGGATTCCGGAGGAACTAGTTGTCCGGCGAGAAAATGGTTTTCACCATCGTGTTCAGCATGTCTTTTTACCCCATAGTCGGCTATCACATTAGCTGTTTCAAAATATTTTGTTTGTTCCTTAATTTGAACCCCTCCCCCACCCCTAAATGTAGGGCTACAAAGTTGACCTTACAACTACAAACTTGACCTTACCCTTGACACAAAGAACCCGTACACCAAGTTCATTAAAATATCTCATTCCCTTCGAGAGTTTGTCGTGCTCACAGACAGACGGACAGACGGACAACTTTTGCGATGTCATAGGTATCCCTCAACTTACGTTTTGGGGTCCCAAAAAGCGATTGTTCGTGAACAGCGGAGCAAGGAAGTACCATATTCTCATCAGACCTTCAAGCCTATTCAAGTGAATATGTGATGGGTAACTAGATTGTTCTATGTCAGTCCTTTTCGGTTAAAATTTAAAGAAAAACCAAAGTGCAAAAGTGTGGGAAGTTAAGCGTGACTGCCACTGAAGAAGAATATTGACGGTTTTTGGCGTGAACAGCTGACAGGTAATCAGAAAACATATAATTAGCTTCGAGCGGAGTCAAGGAGCGAAAGACATTCTAAAAAGTCAGTAGAAGAAGGAACCGATATTATTCTTGATAGAAGCTTAGGCCGGCTTTACAAAACTTGGCAAATATCTTTCGGTCGATTGCTTTTTGGGACCCCAAAACGTAAGTGGAGGGATACCTAGATGACATCGCAAAAGTTGTCCGTCTGTCCGTTTGTCTGTGAGCACGACAAACTCTCGAAGGGAATGAGATATTTTGATGAAACTTGGTGTAAGTAATGATTCTTTGGTCAAGGGTAAGGTCAAGTTCGTAGATGGGCTTTGTAGCCCTACATTTAGGGATGGGGGAGGGGTATTAAATTAAGGGGCAAACAAAATATTTAAAAACATCTAATGGGATAGTCGATTATGGGTAAAAAGACATGTTGAACACGATGGTAAAACCATTTTCTCGCCGGACAAGTAGTTCGTCCGGAATCCGGTAAAATTTGTTAAAAGCTAGCAAAAGTTTTATTTGAAGTTGATTAAATTACAGATTTAGGGGTAAGAAGAGACGCTGAGTCTGTATATAACAATCACTTTTTTTATGCGGACCTGTAATTCGTCCCGAATCCGGTTGTAACCGGATTTTTTTTTATAAGTTAAAGTTTTATTTGAAGTTGATTAGATGTTCTTTATAGAGAGAAGGATATACGCTGAATTCGTTTCTGAATTTTCCGTTTTTGCTGGACAATTAGTTCGCTCGGAATTCGGCCGAAACCGGAAATTTGGCAGAAGGAAAGCAAGAAGTTTCGGCCAGTGTCGTCAAAATAGATATGGCTTCTAGAGGTATATCTGAACTTGGTTTCTCTGATGATTACCCTGGCGAAGACTGGATCTGGCGAAGGCGAGACCTAATTGTCTGGATCAGATATTGGATTTTTGTGATCCCATCGAAACCTTTGGTCTTGTTCCAGAAGGACTGTCAAATGTGTCGGTGACTAAGAGCGTGTCCCACCCTTCTTACAATAGTAGCTATTAGTTATTATTTTCGTTGCAACGCAAAGCTCGTGGAAAGTTACTACGCTAACCGTTCGAACCTTCTCGAAATAGTAACTATCTGCTTACCATGCTCGCGAGCGTAGTAAGCATGATAACTACGATCTCTGTGACGCGATTGGCTGGATTGTTGCATGGCATGATATTTTGCCGAAAGTAGAAAAATGTGTTCGAGCCTTTACTCCAAGAAGTCAGAAGCCACGACGCCGAGCGTAGTTACTACGGCAAGTAGGGAGGAACACGATTTCCGTTTTGAATATATCAACATTTCAAAACGTAAACAACCAGAAAACCTGTTTTACCGGCATCGCAGCAGCATTCTGCAATAAAATGAAAAATATTGTGTTATCTGTCCCCTTTGATATTCAAATGACCCACCCCTAGACGTATTTGCTAGACAATGCGTGTTGTGATTGCTGGCAGAGGGGTGCCAGGACTTGTCATGTTTTTGATAGTAAAACTAATAAAGGTGGAGTGTTTTCAGTCACACCCATGCTAATGGACTACCATTTTGAGTCGCTCTCGATTGCTCAGAAGCCTGGGCATAACGCGTTTTGTGCGAGATATTTTCTTTCTGCACTAAAGTTTAACCGAGAAGGTCTGAGATAGAACAATCTAATTACCCATCAGTTATTCCCTTAAAGAGACTTGAAGATCCAGTGAAAATGCGTTACTTCGTTGCTCCGCTATTGACGAATAATCGATTTTCAAATAGTGGAATTTTCCTGTCGGATTCTTGGTACCTCTATGCGCTTGTTCCTGTGTTGTAATGCTTGACGAAAACGATTTAAAAAAAAGATGTTCACACAGTGAGCTACCTTACGCGAGATGATCACTGGCCATGAAAAAGCCGCGTTTGTATTGAGATTCAATTTTCCCACGTCATAGTAAAATTTTGCTTGTGACGATTGGCCCTAGATATTTTGAACGTCATACTAGAGCAAATAGTGAAAAAAAATCCTTAACAAAATCCACATAATGCAGTGTTTTAAGTTGAATGAACAAGTTGTCTTTTCAGTTAAACTTTAAAGAAGTTCAGATAATTGGTCTGGCAGGAATGGAGACGAAACCGACGAAACGATTTTTTTTTAACACGACTGCATCTTTTCTTTCCGTGGACCAACAACAACAAGTATGGCTGACTGTTCAGCAGAAAAACAGGGTTGCCACTTGCCCCATTTTTGGGGGAAGAGAGGGAGGATCCCCTAGATTTCAGAACCTTCCTCCTTGGTGATAATTTTAGGATGCCAAGTAGGTTTCAAAAGGCAAAATCAATGCAAAGCAATGACTTCACTTAAATATTTGAAAACTATATTTTTACCCCAAAAAGAGTCTTTAGACTTTGGGTAAATAAACCTGGGATTGGTCCCAAGGTTGATCTCTTCCCCCCCCCCCCCCCCCAACTTATGGTTTAATGAAATACCGCCACTTCAGAAAAGGTGTAAACTCTTCAGACATATCAGAAATTGACACTGCCAAATATTCGGCCATCCGACCAGCACGCCAGTGATCCTACCGAAGAACGAGAAACGTCACCAAAACGAATCCTCAAATTGACTCAAATCCTATGAAAGCCAATCAAAAATGTCTGGTGTGGGGATGTTTCTGGTTCTTCGCTGGGCAAACGGCGATTCTTCATCCGCACGAGGGTTAGTCATCAAGAGTATTGACAGACAGACTTGACCTAAATGCTCATTGATTCCACTACTCGCCGTAAACCTTATTTTCACCTGTCCCCTAGATTTATGCATATCCAGGTGGCAGGAAGTGTCGGGAGATTTTCCGGCTTGTGCAATTGTCCCCCTGTACATGATGTGTGAGAATAGGAAGTAAATATCAATAGCAGAAACCCCAAGTCGTTAAACGTTTAGTGAAGACTTTAAAACGGGTTCTTATTCGGTTTATTGGCACTTCTATCTCCAGCTGATGTGGCATGTAACGATCGTTTTGGCTGGTCGAGATTGAGTTTCGAGGGATTCAGTAATGGGAGTTAATTTGCAGTGTCGATATCACCCACAATTGAGTCCAGTTCAAACCAGCACTCGGTTGACCGTAGGATAATCTACACTGTCAGAAGTTTGTTAACAGATAACAGATGTTTGCGCATCCTTGTGTTAAAAATAATGAGAATATATCCGTTATGACCCTTCTGTGTTTTATTTCGAGATAAAACTTCTGTTATAACCCTTTTAATTGTAAAGCTGCTCTGCCCGAGGCCGGTATTCCGGCAGAAATCGTCACATCAAATCGCCCGAGGTGGAAATTCTGGTCAATCCAAAGAAGAAACTAACCTGAAATTGGGTCGAAATCTGTTTACTTTGTCTGGGTCACAGCAATATAACACTAGGTAGTAGCGCCAAGACTTCACAAAATTGCCACACTCTAATAGCAAAGGTACTAGCACCACTGGCGATAGAGAACGTCCCTACTGAAACTCGTTCAGTCGTGCACCAGCGCTGGCTCCAATAAGTTCGTATTCTGAAAATTGCAAAAACATAAAACAGCCTCCATCGTTTCCTTGGTGTGTGCAGACCGCACCTTCGCTTAACTAGACATTTCTACACCCGCAAGTTTGTCTCGCTTTAAATGCCGCAAGCGTGGGGGGGGGGGGGGGGCTACGAATATGGCCCGTTTGCAAAACACGGAGAGCATAAGTCTTGGTGCTACTCATTAGTGTTATTTTGCTCTGGTCTGGGTCGATTTCAGGCGGGAAATTTCCGTACGGGTATAAGTATCCTATTTTGGGAATTACTTCTGAAGAGGGGAAAACTAGTGCTGAGATTTCATTTTGGACACGGTTGCTGGTTTTGGTTCTCGATTGGGTCGTTGACATCGGAGGTTTTCTTATGCGTTTTGGTTAAGTAAAATGCATTTGGGGTAAATCTTGGCTGACTTATCCGTTTAGCGTAATTTTTTACGCAAGTCAATTGTGTTTCTTACCCTTATATATTTATTTTCTAGGTTGAAGTGAAGGCTGTTCCTGTCGAAAGTCACTCTGATGGCTGCCCAAGTTCGGCTGACCAGGCAACTCCATCTACAGTCGACCCCAAGTTCGAGCCAACAGTCCGGGATAAGATGCGCTACCAAAGTATCTGCTTCATGAAGGTTGGTTTCCAATTCCGTCCCTCCCGCAACTTCCGTCCTTACCTATATCAGGGACCCATAAATTTCCTGTAATGACTCGCCATTCAGGGGGCTTGTCATTTCCTATGCTTCTATGTTGCTATGTTGCCCGAGCCTCATCTAGTTTCCAAAAATTCCGCTTGGGTCGAATCGGCGTTCTTGCTCAGATAGACAAAACTTGTTGAGACTATTCAGCATGCCACCAGGTACCTAAGCTAGGACAAAAGATCCAGGATACTCTTCAATTACAGAGAAATATTCCTAGTTCAGCACAATAGCTGCGAAAAATTTTGTCTATCTGGATAGTCGGGTATTTTATCCCCGTGAGTATTTCTCGAACTATCTGACGATCGGTCAAGAGTGCATCAGAAATCTCTTATTGACAAGCCCCCTGAATGGCGAGTCATTACAGGAAATTTATGGGTCCCTGCCTATATTCAGTTCTAGCTACTCAGCCGATGATCCACCTCGCCCGGGACCAAGGGCGTTGGAGGACCATGATAAGGTAGAATATTTACTGCAAAAAGCCAACTGGCAGCTACAACACAGAAGAACAAACAGAAGAAGAAAAATGAACAAAAAGAAAATATATAACTCTTACATTAGATCCTCCCGATGCTTCGCTGCTAACGGGATAAACTCCGCCAATTTGCTCGTATTGAAAGCACATATCTCCGGATCAAATTAATTAACCCTTCCTACCCCAAACACGTCTCCCACGGTATTACCGCACGGTGTCTGATTGTGGTGACTTCTTCCGTAGTGGTTAGCCGCTCGCTATCTTAGCCTCGAGAGCTCGAGGTCTTTCTTAAAGATCTGGCACAGGGTAAAAAAAAAAGTCGGCACACAACTTTGTTCAATCGAACATGGGGTAAAAAGAATTGGTTGCAGCTTGCACCTACTATTTTCCTTTGCCCCCTAGCATTGTTATGGAATTTGCGTGCATCTTTCAGGATTGCGAATCTTACTCGTTTGAAGAACTTCGATGGATGAGCCCCCTTGGAAAACGTCCAGCTGAGAGCATGCTAGTCAAATTGAACTCTGAATACTCCTACGTCGCTTGTTGGACCCCCAGCACCAGTGGACAGTATAGAATCGTTGTTACTGTGGATGGTATACAGTTGGATCAGGTAATTTTAGATTTTGTGCGTGTCACTGATACCGGGGGTGTGTTGCCAAACCCTGTTAAAAATCTATAAAGCGCAAAGGGCACAGTTATTTTTTTTTCATTTACCATACAGAGGCTTGAAAGTTATACAGCGATTTGGCAACCCCGCTGCACCACAATACTGCACGTCTTTCAATCAGACGCAATAAAGCTTCTTTACTGTTTACAGGTTTGTGAATGTAGGCGTTTACGCTGCGGTAATTGGATTCATACTGTTTTTTAGTGTAAATAATTAACAATAATAAACTGCATCAGAAAAGGCTTTTCATAACTCGAAGAAACTCGGAATAGACGTACTGAATACGAGTTAAAAGTCCTATATAGAAACTTAAATGCACGTAGAGGAAAACTCTTTTACTTTTTGTGTAAATTAGACTAATATTGAAACACAATAAGTAATACTGTCATTGTAAAGGTACTTAAGGTCTTAGACCAGTCTTAGAAACATCAGGTACTGCAGACGTAAACTACACATTTCATTTCTACAAATTAACAAGCAATGTAAATAAATAAATAAATGTGAAAGCTAGGACACAAAGGACCTAGAGAATTAGCTGTGAAACTGGACTGTGCAATGGCCGTTGTTGCAGCCTTAGCAACGTAGCATACCTATTAGCGAGTTCGGAACGAAACTAGTTAATGATTAAATTATATTGTATTGCGCGAAACGAATAAGTCATCTGAGATTTTATTTTAACAGAAATAAAATGTCAGCGCACTTATCCCTTAAGTGCCCTTAGACAGGGTATGTTTGGTCAGCTTCGGTTGAAGGAATTCTTCTGTTAACGATTGTTGCAATCAATCAATCAATCTTTATTATTAGAAAAACATTCCTTACGGTATGAACAAAAAAACGAATATTTTTTCTCTCGTCAAACATAACTATATACAATTGCGCTTTTACATAGTCAAATATTCAATAATTACACAAGAACAAGAATTGCAACAAATTAAAGCGCTGAACTTCAATAATTAACATAAAAAATAGGAAAAGAATTTAAAATTTCGCGTTGAAAAAACTCACAAAGGAGGGGACAAAACTTCTTTCGTACCGCGCATGAATTTCCCGAATGGGTTGGATCTTAGGAACTGGTTGTGCTGCCATTCTCTGTGGCCTTATGCGATCTGGAATGTGGGAAGGGGGAAGGATGTGAATCAATTATGAGGTCCTTGACCCTGAGCGTGGTTAGACATGAATTTAGCAGTGTCGTGGTACCAACAGCTTTTCCTCCCGTCGTAGAATTTTGAATTTCAACATGTATTGGATACATTTCTGCGAAAATTTTGATGTTCTTTTAAATTTTATGTCTGTTCTTGCTCGAAATTGGTTATGCTGTACAACCATGTTTCTTGTCGGACACATTGGCTGGTATTGATGGGGATCCACAAGAGAGAGGTTTGACTGAATCAAAAGCTGCAGACTGGACTAGGCCATATGTCCAGGTTCTGAAACAAATTACACGTTGCTAGTAGTTTGGCTTTCCTGATCTGCTAGAGCTCAGAACTTGGATGTATTGCGGCCTGCCCGATGAAAAATTAGTAGCCTGCGTAGTAGTATGGTAGGAGTACGAAAACGTTGCATGTAATACTATGTAATAGCAAAGAATACTATCATTTAATGTGCCTCAGACTGGTCCAATCTAATGTAGTAGTATCCAGTAGCATCCTGTCTTGCCATACTAGCATCCAGTCTTGCTAATGGTAGCATATAGTAGTGTGCAGTAACACGGTAGCCTTGAAGTAGAAGCATGTAGTAGCATCGTTAGTAATGCATGCAACTTTTTCGTACTACTTCATAGTACTATTTTGAGATAAATTTTTCATCGCGTGTGAGAGCGTTACAGGCTTTACCAGATTAGAGAGGTTAGACACGAAACTAGCAGTGTCTTAGGCGAATACGTATGGGACCGCTGCGATAAAGACTCCCACTTTTTACTGTTTATGTTCCAGGACTCATAACTATTTGAATACTGTAAAACTAGGCTCTACTTTTAACAAACTATCCACGGCTTTGGCTGTCTTAAGTCTTTCCCCAGGCCCATTGACTTCTACTAAAACTCGGCAAAATTCAGATAAGCGGTTTTACGCATCATTAGCATGATACGCGAACACTCATCGGGAGCATAATGCGAATGGAAAATAGTGACTCGTGACTATTGTTCGTTAGCGGGCTTAGAATATACTGTATGAAATTTGGGTCTCTGGGCTTAGGAATCAATGAATACAATTACGGAAGAAGGCTGCATTGACATTAAAGACACGACGGGTCCTTTAAGTGTTCCCGACTTATCGCATGATAAGATAAGATAAGATACGATTTTTTGCGCTAAGAGCCAACGGCCATGGCAAATACATATGGAACAAAAAGAAGGTGTAGAAGGCCATATTTTGATGAAGTGAGACACTGCCTTATCACTGCAGACATGAATTCTGCGGTTTTAGAGTTCTGGTTTACTCGTGGCGGTGGCGAGTTCTCATATGCGACTCAGTTTGTCATTGCGGCTCTCGTGGGGTACTCTGTGGTATTGTATGTCCTCCCCAGGTTGATTTACATATTTTTGTCCCCTTGTGTAAATATTTTTCTTATTTACTTTGATGTTTGACCCTAGCCGGTCGTTTCTTATTATAAATGAGTATACCTATATGGTGCGGTTACACACTGCGTAAAACCCGAGCGTATTTGACGCACGTATTTGAGCTTGAAAAGATTTCTAGCAATAGGGACGTATTTAGATACAAAACGGGCCGATTTCTCAAATACGTCCGTACTGCTAGAGATCTTTTCAAGCTCAAATACGCTCGGGTTTCAAATGTGCTCGGATTTTACGCAGTGCGTAAATGCACCAATAGTCTGTGGACAAATAACCCCGTGATCGCACCAATTCATTACCGCCATCTGCTTTCCTTTCAGCTTTGCAACGTTGTGGTCAGTCCCGCTCCGCAAGATGTCATTATCCCTCAGACAGCATTGCCAAAGCTTTCGGGATCATCTCGAAGGCGCGTTCGCCGTTTTGTCGCTAAAAACAGCTCAGGACTCAGAATACGCATCCAACCGTCGTTACAGAGTGAGCAGTTAGGGGTCATTCCTGTGAATGGAACTATCACGTTTTCAGATGAGGTAAGTCCTTACACACCGGCCTATACCCCTCTTCCCCCTCTTAGTCTTATTTACTCGAACAAATCTTGTCATTTCATTACTTTTTCGAATCGAAAGGATCGAAGCTTACGAGCTTAGCTCACCATTTTACGACTATTTGACTGCAGTATACTACCAAGGGTCCATAACAGATTGTTCATAGGTTAATCATTGCTAGTTTGTTAGAAATCTATAATGCCTCTCATCTCAAGATGCCTTCCCGTCTTATGACGTATCATAAGATGCTAAGTAGGCCAGAATATTTAATATGTTTCGTTTGATTATTTGTGAAGACGAAATTAATGGCATTTTAACTAGCTCCGACAAGTTGAATGTTGTGTTTGGCGAGTTCCAGTTATTTGACCAACAACCTGGGTATAAATAAAAGACTATTCTGTCCTATTCTTATCCCTAAAGGACCCCTCTTGCTTATTCTGCCTTTTATATCATCCCTAGTAATTGGAAACGTCTGAAATTCCCGCCTTTCGTAATTGTTTTTTTTTTTCCTTTTAGCGCTTTTTCGGCCTAGCCGAGTTTCGCCAGGAACGCAGCACAAACTTTGACAAAATCGTCAAGGTCCGCCGACAACTCTTTCACTCATAAGGATGTGAGAAGCTTCAAAGTGTTGTTTCCTATTTTGGAAGACACAGTAGACCATCGGGTCTATCTTCTGTTTTGGACTCCTTTTGTTTTGGTTTTTAACCATGGCGCGTTCCTTTTTCAAATATTTTGCTCCCAGCCACTGCGTCGGAGAGCAGGAAGGCTGGATATAGTTGACAAGCGCTAACAAGAAAATTGCTAATTTCATGTGGAAAGTATTAGTGTTTTCGAAAAATTATATTTCTAAGTGAAAAGATTATTTCTAGTAAGAGTTGCGCTTTAAAGGCGTTTCACAAGCTCTACTTTAAAGTTTAACTGAAAAGGGCTGAGATCGGACAATCTGGATACCGATCACTTATTCACTTAAAGAGGCTCGAAGACCCGATGAAAATGCGTTACTTCGTCGCTCCGCTATTCGATAATAATCGATTTTCATATAGTGGAATTTCCCTGTCGGATTTGTGGTATCTGTGTGCGCTTGTACATATGTTGTATGCTTGACGAAAACAGTCTATGAGAATTAGGTGTTCAGGCAGTAAGCTGCCTTCCGCGAGCTGATCACTGGCCACTGAAAAGCCGCGTTTCTATTGAGATTCACAGTTGCCGGGTCATAGTAGAATTTTGCGTTTTGAGTGCGGCCGTAGATGTTCTGAACATTGTATGGCCTTTTGGCTCAATAAACAAGCATTATTATTATTAGAGCAAATAGTGAAAAATAAAAAAAATTCCTTAACACATGCCAAATAATGCAGTGTGTTCAGTTAAATGATACAAAAATAAGTTGGCTTTTCAGTTAAACTTTAAAGAGTTAGCTTTGTTTTTGTTTTTCAGTAGGACCAGATTCCCTCAAAAGTTAACGCAACACTAACTTAGATGTTCTCAAAAACAGGCTGTATGAGGCATTTCTGTGTCAATGTTTGGTTGTCCGTTACTCCGTTCTGTATATTTCCGTTTCTTCTTTTCTGAATTACGGCCTACTGTATCCAGATTGGTGAGAAATTAACTTTCATCCGTTCATAAATTTTTAGCTTCAAAATGAGGATGGCATCTGGCTACGGCTAAGCCCAGAATCAATCCTCAACTGGTGCAATACTCCACACAGCGAAGCTTGGTGTCTCCAGTATCATAAGCCGTATGAGAAAACGCTCCTTTTCCCGGTAGAAGATCCGAAAAGGGAGTCCGGGCAAGCGGACGATTCTGAACTCAGGTTAGTCATTTTTCCTTTGATTTACGCGTAGGAGAAAAGTGTATGTAAGCAAGTTTATTGAAAATAATAATGTTTATTTAGCGGGAATCCATACAACGTCATGGTCGTCATGGTCACAATGTCCTTAAGCCCCATACATTGCTAGGCCTTCACTGTAAAAAGTTTCTCCGAATAAGGATGCATTATTTGCTACTGGGATTAATCTTATCTCTATTGGGATAAGATTAATCAGAATTAGGGGTAATCTTATCTCAATGCTTATCTCTATTGGGATAAGATTAATCCGAATTAGGGGTAATCTTATCTCAATATTAATCACAGTAGCAAATACTGCAAGATTTTTTTTTACAGTGCTGTGTTAAACTTTCTGTTGGGGCCATATAGAGTTAATGCTGTTACTTTTTAGGATCCCAAAACGTAAGTGGAGGGATACCTATGACATCGCAAAAGTTGTCCGTTCGTCCGTCCGTCTGTCCGTCCGTCTGTAAGCACGATAACTCTCGAAGGGAATGAGATATTTTGATGAAACTTGGTGTGAGGATTGTTTGGGTCAAGAGTAAGGTCAAGTTCGTAGATGGGCTTTGTAGCCCTATATTTAGGGGTGGGGGAGGGGGTTTAAATTAAGGGGTTAGCAAAATATTTTTAACAGCTAATGGGACAGCCGATTATGGGATAAGAAGACATGCTGAACACGATGGTGAAAACCATTTTATCGCCGGACAAGTAGTTAGCCCGGAATCCGGCCAAAACCGGAAAATCTGTTAAAAGTAAAAGTTTTATTTGAAGTTAATTATATGTTCGGTTTAGGGGTAGTAAGACATGCTGAACACGATGGTGAAAATCATTTTCTCGCCGGGCAATTAGTTCGCCCGAAATCCGTCCAAAACCGGAAAATCTGTTAAAAGTAAAAGTTTTATTTGAAGTTAGCCGGGCAAGTAGTTCGCCCGGAATCCGGCCAAAAGCGGAGAATTGTTAAAAGTCTTTGTAGTTGATTAGATATCCGGCTTAGGGGCAAGAAGAGATGCTGAATCCGTGTATGACAGTCATTTTGTACCCGGACATATAGTTCGCCCGGAATCCGGCTGGAACCGGAAAATTTGTTTTAAGTTAAATTTTAATTTGAAGTTGATTAGATGTTCGATATAGGGGAAAGAAGATACGCTGAGTTCGATTTTAGCTTCTTTTTTTGGCCGGACAGGTAGTTCCGGAATTCGGCCGAAACTGGGAAATTCGAAGAAGTAAGGCAGGAAGTTTTCGTCCAAACGGATACGACTTATAGGGGTAAACACAAACATGCTGAATCCATATCTGAACTTGGTTTTCTCAGATGATTAGCTTTTTGGCTTTAATCTGTTTCTGAATTTTAATAGTAAAAATGTTCAAGGAGTCTGGCGAAGACTGGATCTGGCGTAGACAAGACCAAGTTGTCTGGATCAAATATTGGATTTTTGGGATCCCATCGACACCTTTGGTCTTGTTTGTGAATAAACTTAACTGGCAAAAGTTATGATATTGTTACGACCAGAGCCGAGTACTAGCCAGTAGAAGCTCTTAAGAACACCTGAATGAGTGCTTTGGGTCTTCATTCTACCATCTAGCCCAAAGCTGCACTCTTCAAAGAAGTATCTACTATTGTACCTTCATTTTCAGCGAAATCGGGTAACTTGCTGTTAGATACATCCTAAACATGTTTCTACGTCTCCCATTATGTAATGTCATGTAGCACATGACACTCTACATTCTTTTCTGGCCGATGAAGGAAAAATTTTATATTGTATTTGTTGTGTTTAATTCTTTTATTTTATTTTACATACTCCGCTTTTCAAATGGCGGGTCAGAAATAAATTAATTACTAACCTACTTACTGTAATACTCTAGTGTAAAATACGTCAGTGAACCTCTGGAAGAACGAGAAACATCGCCCGAACGACGAACACTTTCTGTGTCAACCAATCAACGGCGTTCGTTGGGGACAGCAATGGTGACGCTTCCGACTCTTCCGCTAGGTAAATGGCAATTCTTCATCGGCACGAAGAGTTAGTCATCAAGAGTGTTTGCTTGCCAGACAAAACCAGGCAGATGACGCGAAGAATGGAAGAAACTTGGGCGATTGCTGATCCCTTAATTTTTTTTTTCCAGCTACACGCTTTACAGGGTTGTGCGCTGCGGCGCGTCAGGTCACAACATCCGCTCGCAGCCGACCGTATCTGCCCCCGCCGTTGGCATACTAAGCATGGGCAATTCCGTCTTGGCCTATCAGGACTGTGTATTTACGTCTGAGGGTATCTGGGTCAGGCTATTACCTAGAAGCGCTCGGAAGTTTTGCTTTACACGATTGGACGATGATGAACAGGCCTGGTCTCTGGTGGCCGCGAGAGGAAGCCCGAATCAGCTGTATCTCGATAAGGAAAGAGACGTCGGTAGGTGCTACCCGTTTCTTAAGTAGCGTTTGCTAAAAGTTTAACAGAAAAAAAAATCACGTAAATAACCTTGAAAATCCACAGGTCAGTTTGTTTTTCTATTAATCCCAAATAAGCTATTAGTACTGTGTGATTGCGTTCTTTCCGTATTCGTGATAGCTCTATATGCTATGTAGCGCCCCGTTGCGGCCAGGGAACCGAGTTCCCTAGTTGGTAGACAGCGCGACCAGCCGAGCTGGATTTATGAGGCACGTACAGCTATATTACCGTACCGAGATAAACCCTGTTCCGTAGCAAAGGCAGAACGCCGTGTACGAAAATATGATGTTTAATTAAAGATCTCAGATTAATAATATGTGTCGAAAGTAAAAGGAAGTGATACCAAGCAAAGAATCAAACCACAGATTTACCGAAGTATAGATCCGACCTTAAAGCACAACTCTTACTAGAAATAGTCTTTTCACCATGAACTGGATCAGACAAAACGTTTTCGAAAAGACCATTACTTTCCACCTTAATTTAGCGATCTTCTTGTTGGCGCTTGTCGACTCTATCCAGCCTTCCTGCTCTCCGACGCGGCGGCTGAGCGCAAAAAAATTGAAAACTGAAAGCGCCGTGGTTAAAAAGTGAGAAAACTAAGAGAATAAAATAAATAAAAAACAGAAGATTGAAGATTTCGGTAAACTTTGTGTTTGTGACGGACAAAACTCGGCACGGCCGAAAAAGCGCTAAAAATTCGTAGGGGAAAGACGAAACAGTGGAGAAAGGTAGAGATTTTAGAAGCTTATATTTCTATAAGGGAGCTAGGTATATTGTAAAAGGCAGAAGAAGCAAGATATGTCCTTGAAGATACAAAGTAAGACACAAAAGACACGACTTAACACAAGCACTGGCGTCGTAACGGCAAGCAGCCGAACCAGCGACTGACAGTGCGTGCTCCTGGTGCGTATCCTTAAAACGAGCGATGATCAAGGCCCGCAACAATTTCAGCTGCGTTCATCAGCTCAGCCGCCCATAGAACTTCCTTGACTGGAGAGGACCATAACTCCGATTGTTACAGCTACCTGGAATATTAGACAACGACACCAGCATACAAACTGACAAATAAACAAAGAAAGCTATAAACCGGGATTTCCGTCTCCTCTTAGTGCGAAGATAGAAAAATAACGTTTGATCGAAGTTAGGAATTGTTCCCATCAGCTGTGGTTGCGTTCTTCTCAGGGGGGAGTCCACATTCTCAACATCCCTACTAAACACAACTGTGGACAGATGAAAATCCCCAACGGAAGTCAAAATTATTTAGTGTATTCAGATTAAAGATGCTAAAAGAAGTTGCCTTTTCAGTTAAACTTTAAGCCCTGTTCACAACCATACCTATCTAAGTACTTGCCCACACATCCACTCGCATCCGTGCCCAAGCTCAGATTTTGGGTCAGTCACTTAGTCCTAGGCTCTAGAGCTCGGTGCCTTGCAACACCTATAGGCACGTTATACTGTTATGATAAGAATAACCTAGGCACGGGACTAGACATCTGGGCCTGGCTAGGTATGCTTGTTATCGCGGCTTTATGATCGGTGTCCCAGACGTCTCTGAGAATCTCCTGCTACCGCAGATGAAACTGCCGGGACCAGTTCATTCGCGCCGTACGCCACACAACACGCTTAGAGCCGGGCTTCACCTCCAGTTTTTTCTTCTGTATTCTAGGCATCCGTTCTAGAGATGGATCTAGAAGGTTAAGCCAGGCAAAAAAACATAGTCCGCGGTTTTACACTCCTGAGATTTGGGAATCAGGGAAGGTGTCACAGAAGCAACAGTAGACATACAAATAAATAGGGCAAGAGAAAAAGAGTGATTTACAGGGAGACAGAAAACACTTGGAGTTGATATCTTGGAACAGGGGCGTCGCTAGCCAAAATTCGAGGGGGAGAGGGTGGGGGGGGGTGTCAGGTAGGCGCCCTGCCGCTTATTTCAGCTTTTCTTCGCATGCGTAATAACAAAACTCGTGATACCTGCAAGCGTTGAGGACTGAAGAAGCATAGTCGTATCTCCGAGGTCAGGGGAAGGGTCTGGGCGTGGGAGGTGACTACGTCAAAATATACAACTGGCAGATGTCCGGCAAGGCTCAAGAGTCAATCCAGTTAGAAACAATAGCCAAGAAACACATCACCACATGCGGGAAACTGTACGAGTTTGAAGAAACATTAAAGCTAGTTTTTTGTAAGGTTAAGGTGAACGTCATTCGTAATAACATGAATTCGCTTCCGGAATAGCCCGCCCAGCAGCGGTTTCTGATGACTGTATATCAGGCAGAATGGAAATGAGCGCCGCATGCGACATTTTTTAAGTAGGCCATGACTTTTTTTGGGCAAACCACTACTTCCCCCCAACAAAATCCTAGCCTTTAATATGACCCAAGCCTACTTCCAGAATAGAGCCCAGTAAATTTTAGCGAGAAGCCCCTGGAGATGGTGAGACATAGAGCGTGTTCCGCCCTTCTAACATTAGTAGCTATTAGTTACTATTTTCGTTCAGACCTCGTGAAAAGTTACTACGCTGACCGTTAGTTACTATAGTTACTATTTGCTTACCAAGCTCGGGAGCGTAGTCAGGATGGTAACTACGATCTCTGTGACGGGATTGGTCCGATTAGCCCGTGGGACGATATTTTGCCCAAAATAGAAAAATTCGTTCCAGCCTTGACGCCAAGAAGCCAGAATCCGTGACGTCATGCCTAGTGACTAAGAGTGTTCCAGTAGGGAGCAACACTCTAATAAAAACTGCTGTAGAGGAAACATCAGACAATACTGAGTAAAAACGAAACTACTAGAAGCGCGGCGTCGTCGCGCTTTTTGTCGTACTACGTGACTCCGTTTGCATAGCTAGCCTATAGTTTCCGTAACACCAATGAGTAAATGGTGCTTGTTAATTTTTGGTTTTGTTTGCTCATCAGTTGCTACTTATTAAATACATTACCTAATATTTCTTACTTCTTCCTTTAGCCTTGTCAGAGGTTTCATCTGCTACGTCTCCTATTCCGCCTGTAGCGAACGGACACGAAGAGATCCGAAGTCTGAGAAGAAGCCGCCATAGCAGCGGAAGATCTCCTCGAAGGGAACGCAGTCAAGGTATTACCTTACCTTACCTAAAATTGCACTTCGAAGCAGTCTAAGATATAATCTTAATGCGATGCTCTTACGGGTGGTGATTCTGGTAACTGGTTTCGTCTAGTTCTTGGTACTGGATTTCGGCGCATCCCAGTACAGCTTACCTTTACATTACCTTACCGTTTTGGTAAGTGACCTTACCGTTTTGGTAAGTGACCTTACCGTTTTGGTAAGTGACCTTACCGTTTTGGTTCCCTTTTCCTTGAAATTCCCACTGATTCTACCTTCTCACTTTGAACATAGTAGCCTTGACCTTTCCCACAGGACGTAATTATCTCCTAAAAAATCGTTATGACTTCCTACCTTCCGGCCTGATTACTTACAGTAGATTTTTAAGTTCATGAGGTTTTAAATTATTGTACGCTAGTTTGTACGTTGTGACTTTTACGACACATTTAATTCGCAATTGTACATAATATATGTTTTTCCTATTTATAAACCAACTATTTGTTACGTCCGGCTACAGTTTTCGTAATAAATGATTGGCGCATGCGGAACCGCTACCTGATCCGCCGTTTGTTAATTTCCTACCCATTGTTGACGCTTGAAGCCCTCTCCTCTATTTTGTGTTCTCCGGTTGAAAACTTACCTGTCCCCGATCCCATAAATGTGATTCTAAATTAGTGAACCTTTATGGAAAATATTTTTTGAGTGTTTTGCGATTATTTTATATTTCTTTGTCCTTTTCTACTGCACTTAAGTAGCGTGCACACACAGTCCGAATTTCGCAGTCCGGTGCGAATTTCCTTCTCCGCTCCGGAATTTTGACGCATTGCATTCGGATTCGGTCCGATAATTTCGTTCCGATTTGAGTAGAAAATATTCTACGTTTACCGGAGCGAATTTTAAACGCATGCGAAATTGTGCCCTGAGAACTGAAAAATTAGAAGCTGTGTTTGAAATTTCAACTGTTTATACGACCTATTTAATGTCAGCTGCATTCATTCATTCGGCAATCAATCAGCATCATCTGACTGTAGGCTAAGCAGTGGATTTTTCAAACCTGGGGCCAAGTTTCACGTCTGAATTTCGTTTTATCTGAAAAACCTGTCGGGCATCGTGACGCGAATTTCGTATGCGCGTTTTCGCTTGCGGAATCTTACCGGACTGTGTGTGCACTTAGCTTTACGGCCTTGGGCAGTGCGTCATCAATCCTTCATTCATTCATTCATTGATTGAATTATTGATTTAGGTATGCTTCTTTGAACGTTCGTTAACTTTGAACAGTGTCATTTTTATCCTCTTTCTCTGACAAAAGTCAACTACCAGTCAGCCAAACGATCTCAAGAACACCTGAATGGGTGTTTTGGGGCCTTCATTTCGCCATTTCGCCCAAACTACACTGTTCAAAGTTAACTAACGTTCAAAGAAGCACAGCTCTTCTGCAATATGCAATAACAACTTTTGTCGAACAGGCAGGGGCGTCTCGAGCCTTTCTTCATTGAGGGGGGGGGGGGGCGAATCTAGTATTATTTACCGAATCGGTACCTGATTGTTACTGAACCTATTTAAAAAAAAAAATTAAACACAGGGAATGGCCATCAAGAAGCTAAAATGTAAAAGGTTGCATAGTATCTACAAAGGTATAAAGATACATTCGAATGTTTTTCTTCTGTACTATCAGGAATACGCAGGGGCGTCACTAGCCTTTTACGACGGGGGGGGGGGGGGGGGGGAGTCGAGTTTTGCGAACGGTACTTTGAAAATATCGGTAACGGCTGACAAATTAAACTAAGCTCCAGCGGCGAATTTTTTATAATCTGCCTTTTTCCTTCAAAACTTAACTACTTTCCATACAACTTCCCAAACCCCCGAGAATTCTATGCCTTAAACGCCAAGTAAACGACGCACCGTCTTCTTAAATAGGGAATATTACGAAATGCGCCGCAGGCGAAATTTTGTGGAAACACTGAGACCATAGTTCCTGTTTGCGATCTTAAAGGAAACTACCCAATGGACTACCTATCAAATCATAGAGCTGTCCGTCGAAAAAACTAATTCCCATCCAGGTTAAAGTAGACAGAAAATAAATTTATTCTGAAGATACAGCAAGCGAAAAGTAGTGTTTTACGTCAACAGACGTGGTTATTCCTGAAGTTCTGTAACCATTAGGTTAAGTAAAAGTTATTCAATGAATGGTAACCAGCTAAAGCTGTCGTTAAATGGTAATGAACGGGAGCTAAATAATAAATGCCATTTAAGGTACCGAACTCACTAACCGCGATGAACCAAGTAATCGATCCCTCCTACCGAGAAACTAAACTAAATAAATATGGAACAGATCGGGACCGGTATAACAACCGAATTTCGTAATGGAATAAAACTCTTGTTAGAACCATCTAAAAAAACCGAATGCGGCAAGACTGATAATAAATATGGACTAAAGGACAGTCCGGGAATTACCGAGTTCGGTAACGCATCAGAATCAAACGAATCTGATTAATCACCGCATTATGAAATGAACTGACCGGGCGTGATGGAACAGGTACGGACTAGAGAGAAGTCCGATGAATTACAATATTCGGTAACGAATGGGACCAAATAAACACGTTAAATCACGGAATTTACAAAGGGACGGACCGAATTCGGCGAAATAGATGCGGACTAAACAAAGGTCCAGTGATTACCAAATTCGGTAAAGAATGAGAACTAAATAAATAAAGACGTGAATGAATTTGCAAATGAACAGACGAGCGGTAAAATGAATGCGGACTAAACAAAGGACCCGGTAATTATCGAATCCGGTAACGAATGGGGACTAAATAAAGGAAGACGTTCAATCACCGAATTTACAAAGGAACGGACCGAATGCGGTGAAATAGATGCGGACTAAAGAAATGTCCGGTGACTACCGAATTTGGTAACGAATGAGAATTAAATAAACATATACGTTTGATCACCGAATTTGCAAATGAAAAGACCGAGCGGTTAAATACATGCGGAAATAAAGACGTCAAATCAACGAATGTACGAAGGAGCGGACCGAATACGGTGAAGTAGATGCGGACTAAAGAAATGTCCGGTGATTACCGAATTCGGTAACCAGTGAGAATTAAATAAATATATACGTTAGATCACCGAATTTGCAAATGAAAAGGCCGAGCGCATGCAGATTAAACAAAAGTTGGGTGAATTACCAAATTCGGTAACGAAATAAATAAAGACGTCAAATCAACGAATGCACAAAGGAACGGACACGTCTAGTAGCTCACCTACCTGAATCGTTCTAGGCCGTGTCCAGTCTCGCACCAGCCTTGAAGATTTTGTGCGCGGCAATTTTGAGCATACACCCAGCATTCAGCAAGAAGATACTAGTCCAGAAGAAGTTGGTCCGTCCATTTCACATTCCGTAGACGGAGTGTCCAGCAACTCCAGTAGTCCAGGAAGATTTTCCGTTCTTCAAAGGTGGTTGCGGCGAGAAGGATCGAAAGAAAATTGTGAATCGCCGAGTGGAAGGTGAGTCTCCTTGGACTAAGATTGGACACTTGCCGCCTGGATTTCCCTCAAGAGTCAGTGCCACATATGGGGTGCTACTGGGATGGCGTGTACGTTTATCAGTAGTGAGAGCGAACCCCTTCACCCGGATACGAGCTTGGGTTCTCAGAACCCCAGATCCGGGTGACAGGAGCTCGCTAATTAATCCTGTATATGTGTCCACTCTATGTAATTTTGTATATAAGCATCATTTTGTAAATGATATAGTCGTCTGGTAGCTGAAGTCGAAGAAACAACCAGAAGTAGCGTGTGTGACAAGCTCCGTCACATATTTGGTGACAGCGGTGGGATTCTCAACATCTCGCTAATCGGAGGTCTGCATCATCAAGACAGGAGCGGCGTAAGGCGTATCACCAGATCAGCAAAAGGAGAAGGTCCTCTGGGAGTAAGCGCCAGACGGACTTGTCACAGCTACCCTCTGAAGACTGTTGGACTCCCGGATGTGGCAATCGTCTGGTCGCTTTCCCAGTATAAATAAGTACAGGGCGTATTTTTGGATCCTCCAGTAAAGTCGTGCGTCGTAGCCCGTAGGGTAGGGCCTGTCGGATGAACTAATTAGAAATGAAGGGTAGAAGGGAGCCGCGGATATCTTCGATACACAAGTTTCCTAGTTTGGACCCTGTAGAGTGCAGTCGAGGGTATACAATTTCATCCGGTGGCGGAAGTAGGGAGTTGAGATGCAAGAGAACTTGAGAAAAATGTGTTCTTGCGAATGTCATCTCTAGCATTTTAATCGACTTTTACGTGTATCTAAGTCATGTTTCTTATATCGGATTCCAGGCGAAGTACTTGCTTGAAAAGAACATTTTTCGCGCCTTATTTTTTTACTCTTTGGTCTAAAACCAAATACTGTGTTGTGGATCTCATCTATGAGTTTTACTTGTGCTGTGAATTGAAGGATCTTCAGAACAGGCTTGAAAATAGGTCTAAGCCCCCCCCCCCCCCCCTAGAGTTAGTGTGCTATCGGAAGGACGGACGGAAAACTTTCTCGTTTTGAGATAAAAAAAACAACAATTAATGAAATTTTAATTTACAGCCAAACGCCAACACTCAGCGTCCCTGAATTCAGTGGCATCTCAGTTCGCGAAATTGTGAAGGCGATTGGTGAATCAAGAGCCAATGGAAATGGAGCCACGCCTCCTAGTGCTAGTCCGATGGGAAGTCCCGCCCCTTCACGTAGAGCTGGGAGGAGCTTAAGTCCCAATTCCGCAGCTCTTAGCCAGCCTTTGACATCTTCCACAGGTGAGATTTATTGCGTCCGTTTACCTCCTTAAAGCTCAGAGGAAATTTGGAACTGCTTTCTGTCCACTTAAACGGGTCTCCGCACTTCACAGAAGCATGTCCGAGATCCGGAAATCAGCACGCGTCCATGTATCTTAGATGACGCAGAACTTGTTTCAGAGGGTGACTCGGCCATATGTCGCTTCTTTTTTTTAGCTGGCAAACTGAAGGTAGCCGTGTATTCACATTTTGCCAAGACCACCCAAGCTTGTGAGACATGACTCATATCGTCTTGGCAGAACGAAGATTTTTCCCTTCGACCGCCGCACTACCACTAGTCGGAACATGACATATAATCTGAAATTCTGAACAATGGCCCGGCCGGCCATGATGTAGCCAGTTCCGATTTGATAATAATAGTATAAAGGAGCAGAAAAGGCTTTCGCATCTTAAAAATTCTTAGAAACTCGGAGTAATCGTACTGATCAGAGTTAAAAATCCTATATATCTACAATGAACCTGGAAATATTGATCGATTCAGGATTAACCGCATCTTCGGTAAGGCTGTTCCAAGGATCAACAATTCTGTTACCAAAGCTCTACTTATGCACGTCTTTGTGGAATCGTGACTTTGCAAGCTTGGACGCATTCCTCCGATGATGCTGAATCTTAATAAATCGGTTAGTTCAAAATTGTCGTAACTTCCATTGATTAATTTGAACGAGAGAGTAATTGCGCCTGATAATTTTCATTTCTGAACGCATAATGACATTTGGATGTTGCTATTCCGCCATGTCTAGAAATTATTCAGTATTTTTTTTTGTTACCCTTCTAGATCCAAGAAGTCGAAGTATCAGCCCTTCCGTCCGTGGAGTTTCTCCTCGTCCCTCCTCAAGCCATATCCGTACGATACCGCACTCCCCCCTCGAAAATGGGGAAGTGCGCCGTCGATCAGAGCGCGTCCGACAGGGCTCCAACTCATCTAAACATGAGCGCTCGGAACCAGCGCGTGAAGCGCTGCGTCCTTCACTGGCCGAATGCATCCGAAGTGTATACGCCGCGTTTCTCTGGCACGAAGGAATCGTTCACGACGCTATGGCGTGCGCTTCCTACTTAAAATTTCACCCAAGCTTGCCCAAAAAAGGGGAAGTGGTGATCCGACGCGCAAAACGCTCGGATTCGGAAGAAAAGAAGAGGCTGCGACACAGCGTGGAAGTCAGCTCTAGTCAGTACCTTTCCGTCAAGCTCTCAGAAAGCAGCTTGAGCACGGTATCCTCCAAGTCCAGCCTAGTCGACGAGTCGAGCCCTAGTACTTCACGATGTGAAACCATGACCTCATCACTCCCCCCAGCTTTAAGACTAGTTGTACTCCTATGGGATGATATCAGCGGACAAGTTCTAAAGCTCATATCCGAGCAAGTATTTCTACAAACGCCATTCCTTCGACGCCCAAAAGAAAAGAGTGAGAAAGTAGAAAAGAAAAAGAAGAAGAAGGAGGAACAAATGGAAAAGCAAGCGGACACTGTCTGTGACCTTTGTGGTCTTTCATTTCCTTCCCCTGTTACCTACCATATGAAAATAAGTCACCCCGGGTGTAAGAAGGATTCTGGTGGGCATGGATACAACAGCAAAGCCGTGCACTGCTTTGGCTGGTCAGGGAACTGTGGGGATGGCGGGGTTGGGGCCAATTCATGGTACTTGATGTGTGAAGAATGCCGTGAGAATTATTTGAAGCTCCGGATCAGTGCAAGTAAGAAGGAAAGAAAGAAGTCGAAGAGAAAGTCCACTGCGAATTCCAATCTGCTGTCGCCAAGTCCACTGGAGATCCAAAACACATTGAAGAATAATGCGATGTTCTTGTTGAATGTTGCAAGTCGCTGTTTCGAGTCGGATAAGTTTAAGGATATCCCAGTGATTAGAAAGAGGAAGGTGGGAGTGCAGCCGTCCGGTTTGCCGATTGTCGTGGAAACACAGGTAAGTTGTTTCCAAACCAAACTTTTATTCTGGTGTGATTGAGGGGTCAGGTACAATTTTTCAATATGGAGATGTGACAATACCTGAAATAAAAGTGCCAGACATGCCAGTTGCATACAGTAAATGGCGCTTTGTTAATTTAATGATTTTTTAATTGAATCATAAACCCTATCCTAGGCTGGCGATTAGAACCAAAAGAAAGACAATATTCAGTACGAAAATTTTAGGAAAAGGTACGAATGTGCTTGGTGGCGTAGTTCGACTTGGACTATACTTATTTTCGATATCGACTGTTCTTACAGGCCTTGCGTTCTAAAGAAGTTATTAATAGTTATGGTGATAAGAGGAAGAGCCAGCTCTTTATCATGGTAGTTGCTACCCTCTCTGGACCGAAAATGACATTCCGACCATCATAAGTAAATTGTAACAGATGTAACTCTTGTGGTACAAAAGTGATAATAAGAGGAGCTAATTTTCTTATTACGCCGGGCGGTGAAACGAATTGTAACGATCAAAACTGACAGCAATTCGGTGGAATGCAACCTTAGTTTTGGGCCTGTGGATATAAATCGCAGCACGCCTACCGGTGTCCAGTGCCAGATGTCTTAGCAAGCGCCCAGTAGCTCTTGTCGTTCATTTTACTTCGTACAGAGCACTGGAGCAGCCAGCGTGGGTCCTTCGGGATATTAAATTAGGAGTCGTCCACCACATAATATTGCTTATAGGACAGAAAGCTTCTACTAATTCTTGCCTGATTTTCAGTAGACTCAGACTTTAAACTATGGTTGGGTTTTGTCACTTTATTGCTTTGTCACCCTTTTGTAGAGTAGTAATAGAGCGTGTTCCGCCCTTCTAACAATAGTAACTGTTAGTTACTATTTTCGTTCTATCCTCGTGAAAAGCTACGACGCTGACCATTCCAACCTTTCCGAATAGTAACTATTTGCTTATCCCGCTCGGGACCGTAGTAAGCGTGGTAACTACGAATCTCTGTGACGTGATTGGCCCGATTAACCCGTGGCACGATATTTTGCCGAAAATTGAAAAATGTGTTCCAGCCTTGACGCCAAGAAGCCAGAATCCGTGACATTATCCGTGGCAACTATGGTAAGTAGGGTGGAACACGCTCATAGAGGAACGTTTCGCTGCAACGATCGCATACCGGTACCGACCACTTGTCAACAATAATGCACCAAGTCCAGGACGGAATGGGAGGGAAGAGCCACAGCCCCCCCCCCCCCCCCTCTCAGGGTTACATTCTCAAGATGTCACTGTTTAAAATTGCGCATTTTAAGTTGTTTATAGTTCATTAATTACGACTTCTTTATCAGGGCTCCTACAATCCAGCAAGATCCCGGAACCCAACTCCAGACAGTTCGAACGATTCTAAGGGCTTTCCTCCGACCACATTCCAGTGTCTGACCCTACTTTCTTGCTTCGGAGTGGATCCAGTAGAACGGGAGACCTTCAGACTCAAGACGCCGGACTCCTCTGGTAGCGAAGCTGACCAGGTACATCTTCTGGATTGTTATAGTGTCATCAAATTCATCAGCCATCCTCTCCAATAGCAAGGCTGTTGAATGTTTGATACTTTTAAATCCCGGTCACGTCACCAATCGAGCACAAAGCTAGGGCTGTGAACCATTTTGGGAGGGGAGGGGGCTTTCCCTTTCTTTAACTTTGTTGTCGGTCAACAATTTTCTGATGGTTTAGGTTGGTTCCAAACTCCAATGTGTTACCATCTTTGGGTTCATTTCTTCTTAAAAGTACCTGATCTGTCCATCATTTCAGCTTAACAGTATCTAATCTATCCATTCTTTGCAAATGCGCTCATTGAAGTTTGAACCCGGCCGTTACTCCAGCGGAATCCCAAGTCAACAGTCATCGACCTTCAACGGTCGAAACAAAGTCAACTGTTTGACAGGTTAAATGCCTAGTTGTTGACCGGTAGCCAAAGTGGTAACATGTGCGTGAAAGTCACGAATCAGAAAGTTATGAATCTTTAATGAGGAGTATCTTCATTTTGGTGAGAGGTTTTTATACAAATTTCATGTAGATGATAGCTGTCTAACTGACTGCTGAGTGTCGCTTATGTCCACCTTAGATCTTTTGCATACTTAAAGCGTTTTGGTTTCTCACATGAAGTGCTCTGCACACTATACAAAACATATTTAAGACCAGTACTCGAATACTGCAGCGAAGTATGGCACGCTGGACTCGCTCAGAACCAAGAAGCGAAGATTGAAAGACTCCAGAAGCGTGCTTGTAAAATAATACTCAGCAATGCATATACGTCGTATAATGAAAGTCTTTCAGTCTTAAAAATGGAAACTCTAACCGAACGACGACACAATTCGCTGATGAAATTCGGGTACGAATGCCTCCCATCTGAAATGCATAGGCGTATTGTCCCAGAATACGAAGAAACCACCGAGAATCGTCCGAGAACACGCTTAAATCTAGAAGCTGGGAAGCGAAAGTTAAAACAACCACCCGTCAAGGCATCAACAAGATATCTCCACTCGTTTGTACCTTATTTTATTCAACACTATAACGACGCTCTAAAACCATGAAGAAATAACCGATTGGCCTACAGACAATATTATGAAAATTCGACAAAGTATTTTAGTGTTTTATCGTATATATAGCATTGTATTTTAATTAATTTGACAAACCAATTGTACATAACTATTATAATTGTTTCTTTTGTCGTGTAGTGTACGATTACTTTGTCGTCAGCCTATGCTATCCAATGGATAATTTGGTACTAATAAATGATTGATTTATTGACCTGCGAACTGCATGCAAAACCCTCTTTTGTCGAAGCTTTGTCATGTTTTCCCGGGCCAGCAGATCATAAAAGGGTTGCGCTCTTAACTATAAATGCAGGACAGGCTTTCCCCTTCACAGAACGGTCTGCTAATTTCTCAGGGCACTGTTAAACTGAACGTCAGCCGGATGGTGGTCCAAACCTGCTTTAAACCGATTATGAACAATGTCATATACTCTTGATGACTAACTCTTCGAGTCGGTGAAGAATCGCCGCGTGCCGAGCAAAGAACCAGGAACGTGACAGTAACAAACGTTGTTGCTTGGTTTACACATGATTGGAATTAATTTGAGGGTTCGTTTTGGGTGAGGTTTCTTGCTCTTCCCGAGGTTCACTAGCGTATTTCGGGCTTAGTCAGAAAGAGTATTACTCATATACGATCCTGAATACCCCACCGCATTGTGCGTATAACCTTTTGCTAGAGGTCACTGTGGCGCCTGCTGCTTCTCGTTCTAATGTGGGAGAAGTGCGTCTGAGCTACAATGCTATCTAAATCTTTGACCGATATAGATTTTCCGAGGTTAGAGGAAATATTGCTATAGCTGATGTTTCTGTTTTTCTTAGAACTACGCAAGGCCATCATCTCGTCCTTTTACGAGGTCACAGTCACTCGTTGGTACAGCTCCATCTTTCAAGGATATTGCCGAATCGCCGGACAACCCCCAGCCGAGGAAACGTAATCTCAGTAGCTCCGGACCTCTCCTCGGTGAGTTCTGCCTTACTTTCTGTTATTTTTCTTTTCTTCTTCGATCAGAGCAAGGGTGGTTGCAAGGTTGCAAGTTCCTAGTATTGGCAGCAATATTTTCTGTGCATAGCCAATTCACAGATTTGACGGTGCAAAAATGATAAGTCAGCTACATTTTATTAGAGCTGTAGTACTTCTTATTGTAGCTGACTTGTCCGTTTTGCACCGTCAAATATGATTCGCAGTCAGCTTGCTAGCAGTCAGCGGAACATCTATAATACACAGCCGCTGACTCGCAGTCAGTGGAACATCTATAATCCACAGAGTAGTTGTAATACCTATCTATATGTATACCAATATGCATGCAGTCCTAGATTACCTTAAACCGAGTCCTTGTGGTGATTCTGTATCCAGTTTACTGTATTTTGATTGAAGACTCTGGGGCCTACCAGCCGTGCTTCCACGCGTAGAGTATGTCTGATTCGTGTCAGGATCAGGTTACGAATCTCCTGCTCGAGACAGTAGTTGCATTTTTGATCGAACTTTGAACTTACCTTCAACCTCAAAGGTCTTCGTTTAATAACCGTTTTTGGTCGCCGGTCGCAGTTTCTCCGTCCTTCAAACTCTCACCGTCAAACTTCGTGAGCTAGCTAGTTCGGATTTTGCTTGAATCGTCGAAGAAACGTCAACCGGGCAAGGATCGCAGGAGTCGTGAAAACGCTAATTAAGGTGTTTTTAGCCTATATCTCGGAAACGCCCCAACTACAGAAATGCGCCCTACGATACTCGTTTTTCAGCTAGGTTGATTACCTGAGGATCCGTTCTCAGCATTTTTATACCTTCCGTCATGCGTGAATGCAGGATACAGAATCTGGCGCCCTGACCAAAAAAGTAAACGGGTGAGATGGGACACTTTCAGAAGTTTAATAACACTTTATACAAGGTGCGCATCTTATAAGAAATAACACATGGAATTGGTTAAACTGTGTTTCCCAAAAATTTAGTACTAAAAACTGCAGTTTATTCACGTGTTGCCTGAATCGAAAGGGTTTGGTGGGGAGGCACCCTGATCGGTAGCGCGGAACTGAATGGCGACAACCAGATAGGTGGTCACAGAAGCGATGATCTAAAAAAAAAAATGGCGTGAACCACTCCCTCTAATTCATTAGGAACGTAGAATTGTATGAGTAACTTAGAAATACTGTTCTGGCCGAATGTCAGTAGGTGTGTTGCTCTGGTATATGATATTCCTGTTTAAATGGTTGTGCCAGGTCCACAACCCGCTTGCGACATCCACTACTTGGTATTTTAAATCTGGCGAGCTGCGATCGCAAACGATCGAATAAAAAGTGGCATGAAACGTCATAGCATGGTGCAGGAGGCACGAGAACTAAAGGCACGATACTAAAAGGAGGCACGGTTTACTTAAAGAAGGCATATGTATACCAGGATGCACGCACCGTCCATGTCTTGGAGGAATAAAGGGATCGGTCTTCGCCTGGAGGAGTCTGGATCCTTTTTGCGGATGGTGAAGATGCTAATTAAATCTTTACCGTCGGGAGCAGTGAGGTCTGAAGCCTGAACAGCCCACAAACTGAGACGCTGACGTCGTAATGTTTGATCTCCGCAAGCGTAGCATAGACCTAAACGAATTATAAATTAGGAGACTGAATTGGCTGGGAAATGGTGCGCTCCGATAGCTGTGTCAGGTTATTATAGTTTTTGAAGTTTTTTTTTGCCGAGAACATCGATACCGTGTAGAGCACGTGTTTCATCCCTTCCCGGCTTTGCCAAAATACTTTGACATAAGATTCGTTGTCTTTTTTCATTTAAACCGATACCGTATATGCATTTAAACCTTTTTGACGACTTTGGGATTAGTAAACCAACAGGTCATAATCCTCCGACGATATTCGTTTTCCTGTCTGTGTATCAGAGGTCTTACGGCAACAACCCGGATCCCCAAGACTCACCGCCCGAGTTGGTGCAAGCACCAGTTTGACAAGGAGTCGAAGACGTAAGCTTGCGCGGTGGTTCTGTAGGGTTTCTGTATTTTTAATAAATATATACAATACTACAGTCTGTTCGCTGTCTTCTTTTTTTTGTGGTTTTAAAGGGCTTAGACGCTGTCTCAAGTAGTGCGGTCCGATTCAACCCTTCACCCTAGTTATCACCCATTAGGTTCCGATAGTGTTCTTCGTTTGTTCTTTGGTTGGTCGCTCCTATATTCAATGCTTTCTCACTTCAACCGTTTGTGTTTACAAACCACTTGAGAGGATTAATAGTTTGGAAGGCTTACTTTTTGTTCAAACTGGGCATCTTTAGTGTTTCTTGGTTGCTGAAGGATGGGGTCCAGAACCGAGTTTGCCTGTGGGAAAATACATGGTTATTTAAATAAAGGGTTAATAAAGGATTTAGAATTAGATTCATTTAACACAACAGAAATACAGATGAGTCTGATCTACTCTACTTTTTTTCGTCACTGGGTCCGTTCTCATAACCGATGGTCATCGCATTTGGTGGCTAACGCAATCTGACAGATTTGAACTTGCACCACTATCTGCTCTTGCCCCCAAGGTCGTCACTAGCCTTTTACCTTTGGGGGGGGGGACGTCCGGTTTGTGCCGACGGACTCAAAAATGTGCCGACAAAACAAGCCGTTGCCGCGCACATTTCCCGCCAGCACAGAATAGAACCGGGGAAAAATTAACTGTATTGCATCAGTTGAGATTATTCCTTTGATGTAATTTTGTATTTTAAATTTCACATATTTGGCTTTTATTTTAGCTTTCGCTAAAAAAGCGAAGCTTCCAACGACTGTACCAAGAGCAAGTTAAACTAAGCGCCGCATGCGAAATTTTTTAAATCTGCCTTTTTTCCGGAAAAATTCAGCTATGCCTACCATACAAGTTCTAGCTTTTAACGTGTTTCAGACCCCCAGGAATTTCAATCCTGAAACGCCAAAATGAAACACTGTTCTTCCAAATAAAGAATACTACAAAATGCGCCGCAGGCGAAATTTTGTGTAAACTAACTGTAATGCATCAGTTGAAATTATTCCTTTGGTATTGTTAGTATTTTAATGTTCACATATTCGGCTTTTCATTTTAACTTTCGCTGAAAAGCGAAGCTTCCAACGACTGTACCAAGACAAGTTAAACCATGCGCCGCAGGCGAAATTTTTTCAATCTGCTTTTTTCCGGGAAAATTTAGCTATAGTACCATACAATTTCCGTCTTTTAACGTGTTTGAAACCCCCAGAATTTCTATCCTAAAACGAAAACTAAATGATACACCGTTTTTCCAGATAGAGAATACTACAAAATGCGCCGCAAGCGAAATTTGTGTAAAACTTACTGTAATGCATCAGTTGAGATTGTTCATTTGATGTAAATTTTCGGCCTTTCGTTTCAACTTTCGCTAAAAAGCGAAGCTTCCAACGACTGTACCTAGAACAAGCTAAACTAAGCAACGCCGGCGATTTTTTTTTAAATCTATATTTTTTCTCGAAAAATTTGCGCTCGAAAAATGTTTGCAGAATTTGATTTCTTACGTACAAAAGACCTGATGTGCGGACAAGAATACCAATGCCCCACAAAAGCATCCAGAATTCGATTGCCCGACAATACTGTAAGAACTTCATTTTTTACGTGTAAATAGAAGCCGATGTACCGACGAGACTTGAAATTCCGGCATGCGCCCGATAAAAATTTACAGAATTCTATTTTTTTCGTGTGAAAATAACCCGATGTGCCGACGAGAATACCGACGCCCGACAAAACCATCGAGCATTTGATTTGTTCTTTGTTTTGTTCGACTAGAGTGTACAGAACTTGATTTCATACGTGTAAAAATACCCCTTTGTGCCGATGAAACTGGAACTTCCCGGTTGCGCCCGACAAAGTTTGCAAAATTTGATTTCTTACGTATAAGTAGAACCTGATGTGCCGACGAGTCGACCGACACCCGACAAAAACATAAAAAGTTTACTTCTTCTGGATTCCTTATGTATTAAAAGAACCCGATGTGCTGACGAGAATAACGAGGTACGACAAAAGCATGCAGAATTCGATTTCTCCAGTGCTTTGCCCGACAAATGTTTACAGGATTTCATTTCTTGCATATAAAAAGAACCCGATGTGCAGACGAGTCGACCGATGCATGACAAAAGCATGCAAAACTTTATTTCTTCTGTGTTTGCCGGCGCTTCGTGCCGACAAACCGGTGAACTTTCGCCGGGCTTCGCCCGACGAAAGTACTTTCTCAGGACCTTTGGGGGGGGGGGGGAGTCCCCCCCCCATAGTGAGGCCCCTGCTTGCCCCCTTCCCCTTAGTTTCTGCGCCAACCATTGTCTTTGATTGCGTTCGTCAAGAGATCAATTAGATTGCTGGTAGATAGGCTGCTATCGCCCAGGGAATTTGGTTGCGCACCTGTCTGCACTGACAGTAAAAGATAAGACATGAGAAAATGATTTTACAATGTCTGGAAATCAATAGTTATTTTCAGCTTTGCTCTGGTAGGAGCTTTTACAGAAAATTTTTGGCTAATAAGGAGTTCTAATAAATAAGGGGGCCAATAAATAATGTTTACGCGTAGCGCTACTGGATAGTTTTCATTGGGGCTGTTCTGTTATTACCGTAATTTGCCAGAGGACTGGCGAAGTACGTTCACTAGACGGAATGAATGCAACTTACTAGCCGGTCTGAAAATGCACCAATATTTTCTTGAAGTTACGCTGAAAAACTAGAAGTTATACTTTAATCTATTTACCTGGTTCATGAGGCTCGATCCTGTACACGAAAGAATTGCTATATTCAGTAGTGCAATTCCGGCCATCATGAGGCCCACTCCTGAGTTGATACACAGTTGGAGTCCGGCCCCTTGGCATGTCTCCTGCTTGAGACAGTGTATGCAGCCGGAAATGTGGTCAGCCAATGATGTATACAGCCCGTAGAGCAGAAATAAGAGCTGTTGTAAGAACGACAGGGCTAAGGAGTATCGAAAAGTATGACGGATTTCAGCTACGACGTCCGCCAGTTTTGCGTACCTCACACGTAGTAGGTCCAGTTGTCTGATCTTTTCTAAAGGGCTGGTTTATTTCTTGCCTGATGTTGTGGTAGGCTAACATATCCGTAATCTGTTCAGTTCGTAATTAGAGCAGTATGTGAATAAGGGACGACATGGTCATTGTTAAAGCACAAATGACACAGGAAACCGTTCTTTCATTTTAACTGGGCTCTTTAATTTTTGTTCATTCCGATTGGACGCTAGCAATCGCATTAGTGCATTTTTCTAATCACAACAGTAAGCACTTGTTCGGTTCTTTTCAGGCTTCAGTAAATTAAGGCTGGGATTTCTCTTTGTCCAACGAAGATTTTTTTTGCCGAGACGTCAAACACGCTGCGTGACGTCAACTTGGTAGAGAGCCTGTTGCGCTGTAGATTCCAGCTTGTTTCTTTACGCCTTTCATGGAATTCCTTTCAGATTAGTTATTTTTTGGCCGCTAGGTGTGCTATCGTAAAGAAAACAATGACACGTTACTTCTTAGTGTACGTTTATCCACGTTTGTTTGGTATTTTCGATTTCTCTTAGGCCTAGCCATGTTTAAAACTATTTAAAATGCGTCTTCCTCTATTTTTGATCTACCCAACTGTGATCTGTCAAGGTTCATCAAATTGGTCAGTTCTGACTTCCGACTTAAGTGCTGAGTGTGAGTTGACTTTTCCACGGGGCTAATACGCGACTCGGTATGAAGCGAAAGCCTTATCGCTTCTTTACCCTTTAGATAATTTATACAAAGATCCCACGTGTGATTGTTACTGTTCCTCTATAGCACGTCTGGTGGAAATTCTTCATTGGATTTTATGAGGGGCGTATATGCAAATTGCTCTTAAGGCAAAAAAGGCAAGCTCTTTATGGAAGAAAGTCTATGAAATATAATAAAAAAAAATGATTAATAAAAATATATATTAAAGTTTCACAAACTAGTGAGAACTTTCTTTCTAGGCTAGTAATGCTTTAACAACATTTTGCTATTTAGGAGAACAGGGTTGTCTCGTGACTGAAATCTTGCTCCTATTGACATAAGTTGAAGATTGGAGTAGGATTTATGAGTTCGAGTTTTGAGACGGATTCATCAAAACTCACGTTTTGATGACTATAGACAATGTCAGTGTGAACGGTCAGTGTAAGGTATTGAAATTGTTCATGACTCATCTATGGTAGAACAGTATGCAGTACCGGGAATTAAAGATTATATTTGTTTAAAGTAGAGAAAGTTTTCAATCCGTATTAAAGAGGGGAAAGCGTTGTTGATGAAATTATATTATTGTTGTTATCATTAAGAAATTAACCAACCCTCTATATCAATCTTGTGTCGCAGTTCTGCACACTTCATGTACAAATCTTCGAAGCAGGCAGTTGCGCATTGCATTAAAAACTGCGAGACAAAGATATGCCATGTCGAAGACATTGATATTAGTACAGTCATTGAGCATGTCCAAAAACTGAAGTTCCACTTCTCCGGATTGGCAGAAAACAAGGGCATTGCGCCTGCGGTCATTGCGAAGATGAAGTACCAGGCCAAAGTGCGAATAGCCATTCTTAAGAAGGTGACAACTCTTACGTCTCCAAGTAATCCTTCTGTTGAATGTAGTAAGTTTTTCATGTTTCTTCTGTTGAAGATATGGAAAATGATGTTGAATAGCAAAGATCCGTATTCGAGTCCAGTGAACGCTGTGTGCAATGCTTTGCTAGTGGTCGAAACTTGCTCGTTCATCTTTAACAGACCTGAAATTCAAATAGTACTTTGGCAAAAATAATGGAACACTCGAATCTACGGAGGGAAAAGCAATACCAAAGCCAAATTAAAAAAATTCATCTGTGTTGTATTATTTTAATTTCTAGAATCAAGGGATTATATATGAAAACTTTCAGGTGCCAATACGCACTTCAAACGATTTCACCAACGCTTTTGGGCGGTGGCGTTGGAAAAGTGAAGGAGTGAACGTGCGGCAAAGAAGATAAGATTGTAATATACGCGAATAGCAACAGATTTCGTAAAATGCAGAGGAACAAACATGGAGTCTTCTAAAGTACATAATAGAGTAGGATCTCTTTCTGCAGCACTTAATGGAGTAAGCTAAGTTATCTTCTTTAGGTTAATGACCTCAATGGTCTGATCTGCCAATGTGGAAATTAGTGAATGGTAGACTTAGTATCTTGCTGTAAATGTGGGTTTGTAGTCTTTAGGCGAAAATAGGCGATCGTAACAGAGATTTTGACCTCTGTCTGTCCCCAGAACTTGGAAATGCTAGGTATAAGCTTACCTCGTAACATGTTGACGTAATCGTACTGGAGATATCCACTCACAATGGCAAACCACGCCAAGTTGACGAGTCCCAATGGCCCGACCTTTCCGTGTTGAAAACAGTAGCATCCAGCGAGTCTGAATGGTAGTGTAACAAGAAAGTATGTCCTTTTGAAGAAGTCGGGTTTGCTGGATTGAATATTTGTCATTTTTCGTCCTTCTGCTTGACCTCAGTGCTTGGTTGTTCGATTGGTGAGCTGAAAACTGAGTACAATTACGACTTTGCGTTCAGCTGCAACTTGTCCCGGTCAGGTGTTACGATCTTCTTCAGGTCTTTATGGTCTTGTCTACTTCTTGTCTCGAACCTATATTCGCAGGGTTTTGGTCACTTTGTGTTGAGGATGGGAACCTAGTTTGTCTGTATCCCAAGAGCTCAGAGAAATATTCGATTCTAGATAATGTTCCTATGGTTACATTTCAAAACCGCGGAAACGGAAAAGAACGACTCAGAAACAATGACTGTCGACTGGCAGAAACAAAAAAACAAAACAAAGAACAAAACAGCGACTGGGCAAAAACCGCGAAAGCCATTTTCGTTGCAGGTAAAAACCGCTGTCGTGCAAAAATCGTGACTGTTCAAACCGAGCCTTTAATGTCGTGAGACGCAGGACTTTAGGATACCCGTCCACCAAATCCACGTGTTGATAATTTCAAGTGTTTGTGTACGACAGCCGCTTTGCTTTTGTCCCAGCCTGTCGCGGTAGTGAATATTCGCTGTTTTGACTGTGGGGGTATTTATCTGTCGCGTTATTGACTTTCACGGTTATGCCCTGTCCTTCGTTGTTTACCCTGTCGCTGTTTCTGCTTGGCGAGGTATTGGTTTCGCGGTTTAAAACGTCGTGTTTTTGCTCTTTCGTTTTTGTCGTGGTTTTTGTTTTCACGGTTTCACGCTGTTTTAACCGTCATTGCTTTGCTCTCGTGTTATTAGCTTTCACGGTTATGCCTTGTCCTGCGTTGGTTATCCTGTCGCTGTTCTTGCGTGACGAGCTTTTTGTTTCGCGGTTTTGACCGTCGGTGTTTGCTCTTTCGTTTTTCGTATGGCTTGGCTTTTGCTTTCACGGTTTTGACCGTCCTTAGCTTTGCCGTCGCTGTGTTTGCTTTCACAGTTTTGACCGGACACGCTTCCTCTCCCAGCATACTAAGGTGCAAATTTCACTTCTAGTGCAAATTTCTGCCATTTGAATCGTGGCTTTCTTTCGTGCAAAAACCATGACGTATTTTAAAACCGGCTGCTATCTCAATCTGCGTCAAGTAGATCTGGAGATACGCCTGACGTAGTAAAAACGAACATTCTTGAAAAGATCGATCTTGGTACTCGGCCAGAAGTTTCATTACATTTCGTACAAAGGATAATCCGCCATTTCAGCATATAATAATAATATTGTATTTAAAGCCTTAGGGCCATATACAAACAACAAAACAAAAAACTTCATAATTACTTCTAATATCGCACTACATATACTAAACTGCACTCGCCCGGTCAACTTTTACTTTAATACTTTGCAACACAAATCTACATAATGCACTAATTGCTCCTGGAGATGTGCTCTTCAATATATCAGGAAACAGTATCTCCCTTCCCCCCCAGCAAGATTCCCTTAAAAACGAGAGTTCGCGGCACAGTGCAACCAAATGGGCTAGGTCATCATCGCCTTCACCGCAGAGTGAGCAGGGGCTGTTCGTACTGGGGGAAACACTTTTTTTCTTGTCAAACTTACTTTTCCCGTGTACTGGCAGACAGTTCGCTCGCAACTGGATCCAGAGCGTGAGGTAAGTTTTTGGTAGGTTGAGCTTCATGTAAAATTCTGGTCGAAAACTCTCTTTAACCAGTTTATAATTTGATAGTGTCACCGACTCACTAACAATACATGCCCATTTCTGTATTTCTTGATCTTCTAATACTCTTAACACTTCTTTTAACAGAGATGCTGGTTCCGATGTGGGTCCAAATCCATTGTTCCAAGCACACGATAGTCCCACCGAATCTAGGAGGGCTTTGACTTGGAATGGCCATGACCTTTTTTTTCCCATTAGAAGAAGCTCATTATAAGCAGATTTTAGTAGCCTATCCTCAGGCATGTGAATAATTTTTAGCCAAAATTGTAGGATTTGGCCTAGTCTTTGCTTTCGCATTGTAAATAGTCCAAGGTCCCCTTTTAATGCTTGCGAATGGGTTGTTGGGTGTAGCTTGTAAACTCTCTTATAGTACTGTAGCTGTAGGGTTTCAATCTGTGGAGCTGTCTCAAAACCCCACAGTTCAGCACCATAATGGAATACCGGCATTATTTTTGAAGTGAAAATATGTCTGTGCATCTTAATGTTTTTATTCCCATCAATGTTGGATTTTGAAATATTGCTGCGGAAGCTACTCGCCCCCGTGTCACCATTTCCTTCACATGTGTACTCCAACTTCCGTTAGGGGTCAGTATAAAACCAAGATACTTGAATTTATTAGTCGTTTTTAGTTTCTCTCCTTTAAACTTAAATTCGCGAATTTCCTCGTTACTTACCCTTGATGTAAAAGTAACTATCTCTGTTTTACTACTGTTAAGGACTAATTTTTTCATATCCAGGTATTCAGCCACCAAATCTAACAGGATTTGTAGGTCATTTGCTGATTTCGCCACCAGGGCTGTATCGTCGGCGAATATAAGCACCGAAAACGCCTTTTTGCCAAGGGTTACAGTCGGGGCCCATCTTTTTTCCAAGAATTCTATCAGATCATTAATAAATATACCGAACAGCTTTGGGGATAAAATACTTCCTTGTTTCACACCTTTTCTGTTCTCGAAACTTCGTGATATTCCTTTATCTACTATTTTAACTATCCCCTTTGTTGACGAATACATACTAACTAACAAATTCACAAAAATTGCCGGTAACCCTATTTTTAATAATTCCCTTGCAAGCAACAGCCTTTCTACTGTATCAAAAGCTTTTTGCAGGTCTAAAAATGCTACGAAAAATTTCTTATTTCCCTTTCCATATTTTTCTATTAATGATTTCAAAACGAACATCCGGTCAGACGTACTATAACTTCTTCTAAATCCCCCTTGTTCTTCTTGTATTACCTTATAAAAATCAAGCCATCTCCCTAACCTTTTATCTATTATTTTTTCAAACACCTTGCTTAATGCCGACATTATCGCTATCGGTCTGTAATTACTATGGATCATTGGGTTTCCTTTCTTCAGTAGAGGCAACACAATGGATATTTTCCATGTCGCGGGCCACTCCTGGGTTTTGAGAATCCGATTAAATAAACACACAATTAACGCTATAAAAATTGACGGGAATGCTTTATACACTCGTGATGGAATACCATCTACTCCCGGGGCACTTCCTCCTTTTGTCTGTTTTAACGCTTCTTTCACATCATATTCTTTTATTTCTTCTACTATCTCATAATCTTTTTCTTTTTGTGGGAACACGTTCTCTTCTTTACTTTTTTCCATTTCATCTTTACAATCCATTATATTTCCACATTCTCCCTCACATTCTTCAAAATATTCCGGCCATGAATCCAGGCTAGGGCCCTCTTTATTTTTACGTTTATTTTTGTTGATTCTCTTACTTTCTTCCAAAACTCCCGGCCTGTAGATTTTTTATAAGATGCCTCCACCTCTAATTCCTCTTGCTTCCGTTCATCTAGTTTTTTTCGTTTTATTAACTTCTTGTATTCCCTCCTCTCTATTCTATAACTCTTCATTAATTCTTCTCTAACTGACTGGCTATTTTCTATCCTATTAACCAACTGTAAAGCTTTTACCACTTCTTCTTTTTTTTCTTGGCATTCATTGTCAAAGAATCGCCGTTTTCTAACACTTTGACGTTTACTTATCACTGGCTCCGCCGCTACCTGTATCAGGGAACGTAACTCATCTAGTATTACATCCACTTCTCTTTTATCATCTTTAAGACCTTCTAACCTATCTATCACTTCTTTCTTTGTTAAAGCTTTTTCTAACTCTGTTTCTTCTTCCATATATTGGATTCATGGGAGGAAGTGGCTGTTAAATATTATGCGGAGTAGGGATTTTCTTAGTATAAGAAACCTGGTCAGGTTCCTCAGAGTGGCCAGTCTTCACAGGAAAAGTGTTTGAGTGGGGTTTAGTGTGAAATAGTAGTGTGCTTGTTTATTTTTGTATTTACATGTACTTATTTATGTTTGTTTGTTATGGCCCTTTGGCTTTCAAGGGTTCCAAGGCAAATACATATCATATCATATCATATAATAGATAATGCACTATCTGCTAATGTTACAGAATAATTGGGCTACGCGGCTTTAAGTGCTACGTTTTCGTAAATCAGCACTAGAGAAAGGTTACACTGTTGCTTTTAACGAAACACAACACTTAAAGTCTTTGATTCATGTGGGCCGAGAAGGTGGGAGACACCATCATTTTTCGATGGGTCGGATTTTTACGAACACACTGTTACCTTTGTTTTCCCCAAAATCCTCACGGTAGCCAACGTTATCCACAAATTACCTGAACACAATTCACTCCTGAACGTCAATCCGCCATTGCCAATTAACTATTCATTGATCCCCTGACGCTGGTCGAAAGATTACTAGAACCTTCGAGAAGATCGAGTGGCGTGTAAGAAGATTAAAACAACTAAGTATATCACCATGTGGACGTTTAGATATGAAATCATCGGCCAATTTGACATTTTAGGGTCTCGGAAGCTGAATATTATTTAGCTCAATTGCAGAATCTTCAAGAAATCACTATAACGGATTTAGTATAATTTACGGCGTTTGTTTATTGTGATCTAGTTTACATCCTTAATTCTTTGGACTTACGGGAATTAACAAGAAAAACAGAAAACAAAATACCTAAAGAAATCAGTAATGCCAATAATTAGTTTAATTTTTCTACACATTCTCCAAATGCCTGCTACAATAAAAACATTTTGTTAGATCCAAAGTCAAACTATGATTCCATCTTCCCCATGACGGGCGCGTCCGACCCGCACCGCTAGATGACCCAGCGGTCGAATCGAGTCGTGGCTTCATCTTGGGACTTGGGTGGGGGGGGGGGGGGGTCTAGACGTTGCAAATGCTAGAAAGCTTATGATATAACTCCTTTAAAAGACCATACCAGAACATTAGGTAACACTTGTAGGTAACGTCCAAAGTGTTGACTGTTGAAATCGCACAAGCTTGTGTTGGATGTTACTTTTCCAGTAGAGGAATAGAACTCAAAATTCTTTAAAGTGGATAGAGTAAATCGTAAAAACTCGGAAATTATTAAAAGTCCTATAAGACGGGAACACCGAGTTCTTAAGGGACGGGATAGACTAAAAAGAGACACGGTACGGCACAGCACGGCATAGTGAAGGAGGCACAAGTACTAAAAAGAGGCACGAAAACTAAAAGGGCCCTTTCAGGCTTCAGAGTGAAGGGCACGAACAATGTTCTAACGTGTCGTCTTTTAGGCTCTGGAGTTACGAACTCTCACTTACTTGTCTACTTCTGCTACTTGCTAATCTCTTCTTATTACTCGTGCCTCCTGCGCCAGGTCGTGCCGTGCCGTGCCTCCTTTTAATCGATCCCGTAAGGGACACCTTTCCACCTCATTTTATATACTGTGACCCGTCTAACAGTTATGTCTGGTGCTTTACATTCAGTTACGGTTCGTCCTCGACTTCCCTTAGATAAGCTCGTAGGTAAGATATATAGGTAAGATACACACACCTGACCTGTGCTTCACTTCTAATTGCTAGATTCGTTCATACTGAAATTCCAGACTACGTGTACCGTGTGTTTTTCACGGTCACTATTTTTGCAGGCCAAGGCTACGGAGGCTACTGTCTGGTCTTCACAAATTTTCTCGCCTTTGGTGGTCTCGTTGTTGGTTATTAAATTTGTCATTCCTGCCGAAAAGTTTGCTTGCTTAGGGTCGACTAGGGAGGGTCCTCACGTTGGACACTGTGTCACTCTGTTGACTTCCCATTTTCTAATTTCTTAGATTGAGCCTGTCAGAATACGGAACAGTTTCTTTGCAATCTCAGGAGTTAGTCACTCCAGAACGGTGCATGTGGCAAGGAATCAGCCATGTTGGTCGTTGCGTAGAGTCTTCTCATTAATGTTTGTTATTGTATTCACATGTAGTTTCTAACGTGGAAGGGTCACAATCCCCGCTTATGTTGCTGGGGTGAAACTACATGGTAAATCACGGCTGTTCTGATGGTAAATCTGTACCAACAACGATGACTCGCGATTGTTTTCATCATCGCTCTTTGATTCTCTATGGTGTCTTCTAAGATTACTTCCTCGCGGTCTAACCCGTAGGCTTTCTTTCAGTCCCGCTAGTTGACGCTTTTGAGTGTGTGGTTGCAACGAACTCCCTATGCCCGGGCCCCACTATAGTCACACCTGGTAATAGCGCCGGTTATAAGACGGTTTAAGGTCGAAACTGGGAAGAAAAAACACTGAAAACATAGGATAGTCGAGATGGAAAAATCCATGTCCGCCATTTTGAAATTTATCTTTGCCCAATCATAGACCAGAGTCACTGGCTTTAGCTAGTTTTGTTTACCTTTGATTGATGATGGTGGTAATATGCCTTGAATTTCTTTGTTCCAAGTGTGACCAGGAAGAAACGTAAAGAGTGGATAATAACCAAATTAAGGAACCAAATTACGTACAGATGTGACTGAATGTGGTGTTCACATTCGGTGGCCCATTACTTATTGGCATAATGGTAATAAATAATTAATGCGCCCTTGATCAGGATTTTAGAACGATGGCATTTAAAACCGAAACCAGTTTTGGGTAAGAAGAATACAGTAATTGATTGTATGCTAGGAAATTCGCGCTTAAAGGCTTAAAGGCCGATCGGTTATAATGCTCTAGGTGAGTAAAGGGACAGATCAGTCGAAAAAATGACCTTTTCACATTAACCCGTATAGACGAATACTAAGTAAACTTTAAGCATTCTGATTTCACACAATCTCCGCTCCAACAATGAACCCACCCTTAAAATTTTTGTTACTTGCTAACTTATCAAAGAATGGGGAGCCATTTAATTATAAAGAACTATTTGAACTTCATAGCGCGCACTATCTATTACTATTGTAATCATAATATAGAGAACTATCGAGTAGCAAGCGTTTCTTGCTTTTTGTTGCGAACAGACAATCTAGGCCGGGCGGTGTCGGACTGGAACCAGCATCATCGGTTCCTTTCAGACAAGTTGAGTTTGCCAAAAGTTGAGAGGCCATGGAATAATTTTCAACAAAACACAGTTTTTCGTTCGAGATACGAATTACCTATTACCTTTTTGTTTGGGTAAGCTCCGATGCACATCTGCAACGACGCGGCATTTGCCGAGTCTCTTTTTATTCTCAAGATGACAGTTTTACAAGTTGGTTCACTAGAATTTAGAATTGTCCTGAATACGAAAGCTTCCTCTGGTGTTTTAAGTATTCCGGAACTGCACGGCGATAACAAGGTAGGTGATGATCGATCCCAGGATCTAAGAAAGAGGGAAAACGTATTTAATGTGGGATTGACTAAAAAGAGGCACGGCATCACATACCGTACGAGGTACTAGTACTAAAAATAGGCACGAAAACTAAAAAGGCCCTTTCAGGCTTCAGTTTGAGGGGCAGGAACAATTTTCTAACATGCCTTCTTTTAGGCTCTGGAATTACGAGCTCTCACTTACCTGTCTACTTCTGTTATAGTGCGAACACACGATCAGGATAGAGAGCTCCATTCCTGCCCGTATTTTCGGCACCATCACGACTTCTATATGGAAAAGTTGAACTTTTTTCAACTTGATGATGGAAGGGCAGGAAATCCGGAAGGGGAAATCCTGATCATGTGTTCGCAATTTTACTCGCTAATCTCTTATTTTACTCGTGCCTCCTGCGCCATGCCGGGCCTCTTTTTAGTCGATCCCAATAAGGTTCTTATGACCAAAATTTCCTGTGCGTGATTTCAACCAAGGAGGATAATGATAGGCTTAAGTAACAAATGCAGGTTCATAAGCAAAGATAACCTAATCGATGAGTGCGTCAGCTGATGATTCCTGCATACGAAAGTGATTATACCACCTGTTAGCTTGGCTCTGTTTACACCAATTACAAGCCATGTCGTTAAGCTTTATTGCATATCGCAGTTTCATAGGTTTTGTACCGGAAAGCTCTTATCTTGAAGTAAAAATTTTACCTATCCGTTGTAGAAATTTGGATGTCAGTAAGGGAAATCTGGTTGAAAATATAGGGTCGTTGAAAGTATAGAAAACATAGAGTTTGCTTCCAGATTTTAATCAGTACCCATTAATGTATATTAAGTTTAGAAGTGGTGAAAAGCAAGATATAGATTAGTATCATCACTTCTACCTACCTTCAGTAGAAGAGATTTGTCCATGGTACAAAACCCACCAATTGACATTTTTACATCGTAGTGGCTGATTCTGGCCAGGAATGTTTGAATCTAAAACAGGGACTGTGAGTAAATTATTTGGCTAAAAGCGTGTGTCATGCATGGTGAACACACAAAAGAATTTTTTTTAAAAGATCACAAGGGGGAGAACGTGTACGAAGTGCTCGCTCTGCCAGATGAACCTCCCCAGATTTTCTATCACCTGCTTACCACCCTAACTTCCACTCCAAAGTACTCCCTTCTTAGTTCCTTTACTCTTCAAAAACGTTCAAAAATGTTTTGTACTTCTGATGATGACAGAAAAGACCATTGCTGAAATTAGAGACAAGCTGAAAATTAGAAACTTACGTTACGTTTCCCTAATCTGACTCCTTCACACATGCACCGGTCCTCTACTTTTATTTTTTTTCTCAGTTTTTATCGCCTTCATCGTAGGCAGCTTATTGTTTTTTTCTTTAAGTCCAAGGTCTCCTTTGACAAGCTGGAAAATCTATGAAGAATATAGTGCTTAAAAGCTTTTTTCAGTTCGAAGGGTCCTTAAAAACATCTCTGTATTTCGTGATAACTGCAAACTTTTGCTTCCACGAAAAAATCATAAACAACGTCAAAGCCGTCCATTACATTACCGTCCCTTTTCTCATTGCATGGATTCAGTTTGGTTACTCCAGAACTCTTAAATTTCTTCCATACATAATGGATTTATGGGGCCGAGCTAACGAGCTTGTATCCTTGCCAGCCAATACTGATCGATATATACTGTCATCAGTTGTTTTAAATCAAATAACCTGAACCTGATCATCGATGATTACTATGCTATAGTTTTAAATATCTGTGAAACGTTCATCCTTACGAATATTTTCAATATACTGCCTTTCCTTTTTATTACTGTTTTTGCTCGAAACGTGCCGATATGTAGGAGAAGAATGGACGAATGAATGAATACTTATACTTCATCGAATTCCCATAGACAAGAACAAAAAACACGAACAACAACTCAACAAAAGAAAAAACACAAAACACTCATATCCGTGGAATCTTGACTGGTATTGATGATGACCCATAGAAGAGGGTAGGCTTGTATGAAGCAGAAGTTGCAGTTTGTGTTAGAATTACTACGTCCAAGTCTGATATGGATTTCATCACTCTGTATGGGTTTTTGTGGAAAAATCTCGGCAGACGTGTCCCGAAATCGATTATTGCCAATGTTCTGATCGACATGGTCGTCTGAGTGCCGATCAAGCAGTAAATCTTCAGATGGAATATTTTGGAAATGGCCGGAATTTTCTCTTAACCAACGACGGTTGAAGGGTAGCATACCTTAAAGTCAACCAATGGGCTCTGCTGGTTGTCTCGTTCTTGAAACACTGGGTCAAGGACTCTCTTAGCCTGTAAATAGTTCCGAGTGTAATTAGTAAATAGGTAAGTTCAATTACGATAAAGCCTTGACGGCCATGTTAAATAACCAAGAAACAAAATATACAACCAAAAATATTGACAAAAGACGTGGTTCAACACATTTTCTGAAAGACAGGGGTACGTAGGCGTTCTTGAAACACTGGTGGGTAGAAAAAAAACCCATTTTTATTTGTCTTGACAAGAGCAAGCTAAATCGACTTTTTGATGCCAAGTGTGTACAAAATGAATAAAGTACAATGATGCTTATTTATTTGTTTCACCAATATCGGTTTATTTCTTGCTCATTAAACAATGAAATGGAAAGGAAAAATACAAACTTAATATCAGCTAACAACTATCAGTTTAAGCTTTCTCCTGGTACAAACACCAGGTTGGAAGACTATTTTTTATGGCACTTGCCCGTTGGCAATTGTGACCGTATAGCGATCGCAATTTCTGTCCGTCCGTCGGTCTGTCGGTCGGTCTCTCTGTCCCGGTTTTGCTAATTCGGCACTTCCAGACAAGCTAGGACGATGAAAGTTTGCAGGCATACCAGGGACTGGACCCGATTAAATTAGAAATAGTCACTTCCCCGATCCGACCATCTGGGAGGAGAAGAGGGAGGGGGAATCAGGAAAAATGAGGTATTTTTAACTTACGAACGGGTGGTCGGTTCTTAATGAAACTTGATATATGGAAGGACCTTGTGTCTCACACCTCCCATTTGAAATCCAGGCTGGATCCGGTGACATTGGTGGGAATTGGAGGGGGAAACCGGAAATCTTGGAAAACGCTTAGAGTGGAGATCGGGATGAAAATTGGTGGAAAGAACAAACACTTGTCCTAGATACGTGATTGACATAACCGGACCGCATACGTTCACTGTGGGGGAGATGGGAGGGGGGGGGATCCAAACTTCTAGTGAGTCCGCGATTTCGGGACTTCCTGATGTGCTAGGACAATATAACTTATAACTTGGCAGGCGTGTAAGGGACCCGAAGAGGTTGACTTGAGAATAGTCGTTTCCCTGATCCAGACATCTTGGGGGGGTGAAGGGAGGGGGAATCCGGAAAGTGAGGCAATTTTAACTTGCGAACGGGTGATTAGTTCGGACAGGATCCGGTGACATTCAGAGAGTCGGAGGGGGGGACCGGAAATCCTTGGAAACGCTTAGAGTGGAGGTATCGGGACGAAACTTGGTCGGAAGAACAAGCACAAGTTCTAGATACGTCACTGACATAATAGGATTGGATTCGGGCACTGTGAGGGATTTGGGGGTGGTCCGGATATCTATGTAGTAAGCGCGCGAGTTCGGTACCTCCTGATGGGCTAGGACGATGAAACTTGCAGGTAGGCATGTAGGCTTAATTCTGGCGATCCCGGAAGCTGCGAACTTCTTGATGTTCTAGGACGATTAAAATTGGAAGACGTATCAGGGACCCGAACAGATTAACTTGAGAATAGTCGTTTCCCCGATCTGACCACCATGGGGGTTGCGAAAACTTTTTGACAAGCACAAAAACTATACGGATGAGCAAAATAGGATGCAAGTTGGACAGTGCCGAGTTTATGAGACCTTGATTTGTTATTTGGCGTCCGGATAGTATACGGCGAAGGTTAGGGGAAGGGGGAGCGGGACTGGGGGGGGGGGGGGAGGGGATATTTGCAGATAGGCTCTGATCCGATTCCAGTCAAACTTGATGGACGGGAAGAGGATAAGTCAGAGATGCGACATATGTGTTTCCTAGTCGTATTCAGCCATGGTGGGAGGAGCTGGAAGGGGAGTCCCGGAAATTTTGTTGCTCGCATAAGGTCCAAACAAGTGGAGTGATTTGAATGAAACTTGGAAAGTACAGAGATCAAATGCCCTAGATGACATATTTTAAGGTTCAAACCTGATCCAACCGCGGTTGGGGGGGGGGGGGGATTTACCGGAAGTTCCCCAAAAATGCTCAGATTCGAGTGAAAGATAGGTAAGAGAAAATCCTTCAGAAGACCCAGTTAGGAGTCCGGACCAGATTCGGCCGTGGTATATGGGGAGTTGGAAGAGGGTACCGGAAATCTTGGGCCCGTCTAGGGACATAGCGAGTGGATTTCTTGGGTTGAAACTTGGAAGGTCAGCGATGGCTTCGAGGTGATTTGAGAAATTTTCAGGCTTGAGTGGAACTAGATATCCTAATTCTAGGTCCGAACCGCATTTTTGGATGGCGGGGTGTTTTGTGAAGTTCTCTTCTAGTTTCTTGTACCACCTACTCGTATCAAGTACCATATGAGCTCGTAGCTCTTTTTGATTTAGTGTTGACTTGAGCTTCTTCTTCCGTTAGGGTATGCTTTTTAGTTTAAACGCCATCTACCTTGGCGAAAGTACGAAAGCACGTCTGCATCTTAGGAAAAGATGCAGAATTTCGAAAAATAAATAGGCAGAAATTGAGAGTAAATATAATAGATGAGAAGCATATATGATAAAGAAAACACAAGTTGCCTGGTAAGGGTTTGAGTGTTTTTTCGGCGACCGTTCAGAGTCAGGGGACGTTCAGATAAGCATACCTTTACTGTATCTATAATTCGATAGCAGACTTACCTGGTTTGCAAGGCTGGATCCCGCGCTAGTTAGAATAAACAGGCTCGCCAGGCTGCTGGACGCGATGAGGAAGCCGAGTAATGCAGCTCGACAGGAGTGCGTCTGGCTCTCCTGTCCAAGCCTCAAGCCTTCGATACATGGTTGCAGGGCATCACCGAAAGTTAGATATAAGCCGATAAGTACTGCGTAAGTCTCTTGAATAAAAATTAATATCAAAGGATACTTGAAAATGTTTGCCGTCGTTTGAACCAGTGTTACTACTTGGTTATATGAATCTTGCATTCTTTCGTGATGTTCCACAAGTTCTTGGATAGGTTGGTTCATTTTTCGTTCACTCTTAATTATGGCCAGGATTTTGTTTACTTGTCAAGTGTTAAACCAGTCAACTCCAGCGAGAATAAAATGCTAAAATTATTTTCTTCTGTCGCAGAAGGATAACTTTGGATCGTTCAGAAGCAATATATCCATAGTCCCAATTATGCGGCCTGGTAGTAACATTTCTCTCAAAATGCGGACCCAGACCCAAGATCTTGGACAACTGCGTTCCGCTTTTTGCAAGCGTTACTGTGAGTATGGGTCGCTTTGCTTGTCTGATATTCCAGTCGTAAATATAATATTTGTTTATTAAAATGACTCCGGAGGCTTGGCGGAAGAGGTTTCGGTGTCCGGTTTTCGCCCGGGGAAACCTGACCAGTATGACGCTCGCACTACGCGATTCTTAGCTTAGGTGACTGGCGGGGAAATTGGATAACCGGTCTTTCCTTTTATTCCTGTTGCGCTGAGGAAAAGAGGACACAATTAGGAGGTTGAGAAAACGTTCTAATGATCCGGATGAAAAGTGTATTGGAAGCGAGATTGGCAGCAGGAATGAATTGAATATATTTAAGTCAGATTTTGTGTCAATATATTGAAGCACGAACTTTATGGGTGCCTCAAAATATCCTGTTTCTTCTTCGAATCAGCTCCTCTGTGTATCGCGATACCGGCAACGTTTTCCTTCCAAAAAGTGCCATAACCACAGAAACAAGAGCAAAGGCTTAGATGGGATCCCAAAATTTTAAAATTTATTGGACTTTTTGATCCAAACAATCGGGGCTTTTAGAGGTCTGGTCTTCCTCGGACTCCTTCAAAATTTTACTCTTTATCAGTAATCAGCCGTTTGAAAATAAACATAAATGATACCGTAGTGGTGTTCTATTGACAAATTACGGCCAGGCTCAAGTTCAGACTAAACGGTTAAGCTTTTAGCAAATGTTCTGTGTTTTTACCGGATTCCAGGCGAACTATTTGTCCGGCCAGAAATTAATTTTTATACACGGCTTCAAGATGTCTCTTTACCCCTACATCGAACCTTTAGTCAACTTGTGATAGAACTTTTACTTTTACTTAGTAGAACTAGAACTTTTACAACAAATTTTTTCGGTTTTGGTCGGATTCCGGGCGAACTGTATGGTCAGGGAAATAATAATTTGAGTAACGGTTTCAGCATGGCTCCTTACCCCTGTATCAAACCTCTAATCAACTTCAAGTAAAACCTTTTAACAAATTTCCGGTCTTGGTGGGATTCCGGGCGAACTGTGTGTTCCGGCAGAAAAAAATTTGCATAACTGATTCAGCATGTCTCCTTACCCCTGTATCGAATCTCTAATCAACTTCAAGTAAAACTTTTATTTTTAACAGTTTTCCGGTTTGGGCCGAATTCCGGACAAACTAATTATCCGCAGAAAATGAAGTTCAAAAATGGATTCAGTATGTCTACTTACAACTTCCTTGAACCTCTATCAACATCAGATTAAACTTTTGCTTTTCGCAATGTTTCTGTTTTTTTGCTGGATTCCAGCTAAACTATTTGTCCGATGAGAAAATAACGTTCACATTCATATTCAGCATATCTCCTTACCCCTAAATTGACTATCTCATTAGCTTTAACAAAACAAATCGTCCCTCAATTTGAAACCCCTCCTCCACCCCTAAACATAGGGCTACAGAGCCCATCTTTAAACTTGACCTGTACTTTTACCCAAAAAGTCCTCGCGCCAAGTTTGAACCAAATATCTCATTCCCTTCGACAGCTATCGTGCTAACAGACGTACAGACGGACAACTTTTACGAAATCATAGGTATCCCGTCACTTACGGTTTGGGATCCCAAAAACGCTTCTCACCAACGACCCCCTTTGCTCACCACGTGAATGCGGTTCGGCAACACATGGATTCGTAGTTCCATTCCACGAGCATAATGAATTTGTATTGAACAAGTAGCAATCCAATGTTTGTGAATTTTAAATATCATATAATGGTTCATTCGTGAGAATATTTTCATTCTCCTTTCACATCACAAAATTAGTCGCTTTGTAGGCAAGAATACGACGTGCCTTAAATTTTAGATGGTATTGATGGTGAATCACAAGAGAGTTTAGGTATGTTTCAATTAACTGTTGCTGAATGTTTGGTTAGGACTAGTATGTCCAAGGCGAGTCTCATTTATGCATTCATTTGTGACTGATCATTATTTTTTCAATTGCACGCTTAATGAACCAACCCATCTTGCGGATCTGCATCTGTTTCTCTGAAAATTGTTGTTCCAGCCTTTTAAAGAGTTCCGTTGCAAGGTAGCAGAAGAAAAAGAGCAGAGTTGTCAACGTCTTCCTCGATATCGCATCGATGATCTCTCTCACAACTTTTATGGTGACGTCGTCTCCGTCGAATCGCCCTATGGGATAAAAAAAACATGAATCGCTACTTAAAGTCGGTTTCAAAATACGCTGTGCCTTCTTAAAACAAACTTATGTCTCTGCTTCCTGTAACGGCTGTAACTTTACAAGTAACTTTTCCTTCCAGAAAAGTATCGCAATATTATGACGAAACCACAAATACATTCATTTCCTTCAGTAGATACATGTACCCCTCTTGCTCACCGCTTGTCAGTCTTTTCGAACTATTAAGGGGTGTCGAGATTAGGTAATAATTATCCGTGAATTAAAACCATTTGTATTTTTGGACTCTAAGATATGTGCTTGTAAACAGTTAATGCCTGCTAAATGTTGGATGTCTTCGTTCCTATTGTTTTCTGTATTTATTGAAGTGGGTTGCTATAGAGGACATTAATGTTTGGTAACTAAATTCTTGACTCGCCCTGATGTTGACCCACTACGGGTGGTGGAGTTGACTGAAAGAAAAGCTGAAGATAAATGGGAAAAGCCAAGTTCGAAGATGGGCTCTATAGCCCTATATTAAGGGGTGGCGGAGGGGTTTCAGATTAAGGGACGAAAACAAATGCTTTTTTAAAAGCTAATGCGATAGTCGATTTAAGAGTAAGAAGATACTGATTCCGAATATGAAAATCAATCTCTCGCCGGACAAGTAGTTCACCTTGAATCCGGCAAAAAACGGAAAATTTGTAAAAATAAAAGTTTAATCTGAAGGTGATTAGATTTTTAATTTAGGGGTAAAGAGACATGCTGAATCCGTTTTTGAACTTCATTTTCTTGCCAGACTAGTAGTTCGCCCAGGATCTGGCCAAAACCGAAAAGTTTCACGAAAGTTTAAAACCAATGATATATAGAGTGAGGAGACATGCTGTTGCAGCTTTCGAACATACTAAAGGCAAACAAAAAGTGTATGCGATCAGTTTGGATATCTCCTAAGTCCGAACAGGCATTCTGGGTAAAAAAAAAAAGAAGGCAGAATGCATTCGATAATTATCGGAACGGATGGTGAGTAATTCAGTAAAATTTGTCGACCAATTTTCGGAAAAAATAGGTGGCGATACCAGTCCATACCCTACCCGAAACCTTATCGCTGGTTGGTGTCGAAATTCACATTACTCTTTGTTTAGTCTACGGATGCCGGAGGGAGAGTGCGGGCTTGCAGTCGTGGGCTAAAAGGGGTTGACCGGTTGAGATATTTTAGCTGCGTTCTTTGTCACGGGAGTTCTCACCAGTGGTCTCCGGTTTTTCCTACAAGCCGTTTTTGCATCCACTGGTGACTTCTCACCAGTCTTATAACCCGTTTTTGAACTAACCAGTGTCCGGTTTTATCTCACCAGTGCGGACTAACCAGAACCTGCTCGGGAGCCGGGCTTCAGCGAGGAGTTAGCCAATTTTCATCAACTCACCGTTCGTAGATGTGTCCTGTAGCCCTATGTTTAGAAGTGAGGGAGGGGGTTTCAGATTAATAGTAAAAAACTATGTTTTTTATGCTAATGAGGTAATCGTTTAAGGGATACGGAGGCACGCTGAATCCATATGTGTACTTTGTTTTTTTGCCAGACAAGTGGTTCACCTGGAATCCGGCCGAAATGGGATATTTGGTTGAAGCTCAAAGTTGTTTCTGAAGTTGATTAGAGATTCGGTCTGGGTGAGGAGACATGCTGAATTTAATTTTGAACTTTATTTCTTTGACGGATAAGCTGGCAAGATCTGCCAAAACCCGGAAGTTTGGATCGAAGGGTTCGCTTCTCGGTGCCACCAACTCTTTTGCTCTGCATGCAGTTCGCAGGAAGTACTGCTAAAACGAGGAATTGGGTCAAAGGAAAAGACTTTTCTGAAATGTTAGAGTAAACATGCATGCGGAATCCTTATCTGAACTTGGTTTTCTCATCAGATTAGTTGTTTGGCCGTGATTGTCAAAAAAACACCAAAACGGTAATATTTTGTGTGTATATATTTAAGCGGTTGATTATGGATAAAGACCAACATGTTAAAGGGGTTTGGAGAAAACCGGAAATCTACAAGTTTCGATTGTCTGGATCAAGAAGTCCAATAAGTTCTGTTTTTGGGATCCCATTGAAACCTTTGGTCTTGTTCACTGAAATTCCGCCTGATCGGTCTACCCAGAAAACACTGATATTGCGCGTGGACCCGAGTGATATTGGGTCATTCCAGCGAAGAAAGCCAGGCAAAAAAAATCGAATTTCTCAGATTTGAAAAAAATTTCTCAGACCGGTCTGTCAGAGTCCATGACCTTCCCCAAATTTTTTTTCGCCGAAAAGTAAATTGTTCGGACTGGAATATTTTCGGCCAAATATTCCATTGTTGATGGTCGAAAAAGGCAATATTTTTCAAAAATTCGACAAAAATCAGGGAAATTCAACACGACCTTGAAATTTTTTGTGCTTCTTATATACCTTTAAGACTTCAAATCTCGAGATGTTCAAGTACATAGGTACTCCTCTTTCCCTTTTACAGTAATTTTGGCAAGGTAAGGTAAAAAAAAGGGGTCTTGGTAGATCCGCTTCAGAAGAACCGGCCAGATCGCGAAAATTCTGAGATTCTCCATGGTAGTAGAGTGAAGAACGAACTACATTTCTGCATTAACACTTTAGTGGCTATCGAGCCAGAAATGGTCTTAAATAGCGATGTTAGAAAACTGAAATTCTTGGGGAAATGCATTATTTTGATGACAAAATAAATTAGTCTCACAAGTCACAACCTACAAATAAAAATTGAGAAGTGAATTTCAGTTTTCAGGTCTGTTAGACCACAACCTGCCTGGACCAATTCTTAGCGGTCCAAGGGCCCGAAATCTTCTCTTTGGCCTACTTTCAGAGACTTTCTACAATGCATGCTTTTGCTCTTTTCACGTGTAAGTTTGCGCGAGGGTGGTAAATTACTCATATACTTGGTTATACGCAACTCTGTTCCGTTGTCAGTACATTTTTATTATCTACAGGCTTCAAGTTCTACTATTTAAGAAACTGAAATTTTGTATTTGCAACTATGTACAAAGAAATGCGGAACACGTTCATATTATGGTGAAGTTACAAGTTTTTCTATCTTCAGTCTATCAACATCTGTTATGTACACTACGCCGGCAGCATTCCGTCGACCTGAAACTAAGAAACTAGAAATTGAGAAACCAGGGTTAGAGCAGCATTCATTTCTCAATTTTTAGTAGAGTGTTCCTTGAAACAATCCACTATTGCGAGCGCTGTAGCAGCTTTCGGCTTTCGAGTTTTCACCGTATTTCTTGGAGCTCACAACTCGTGAATCAGTGCAAGTATCAAGTTTAAACTTGCTACACTTGTGGGTATTGGTGCCTTTCGGGGGTCCCACCCCCACCCCAACCCGGTTCAGGGGCAAATGGGCCCAGATTACACAGTGAATAAGGTTCATAACTTGACCAGAACTGGATATAGGACGATGAAATTTCTTGTACGTGTAGATCCTAGGGCTCGTTACCCGGGACAGGAATCAACAGGTATCAAGTTGGAACTTGATAGGTTTGTGAGCATTGGGGTCTCTTTTTACTTTTTGCTGGTCCCGACCCCCCCCCCCCCCCCCTCCCGTTCAGGGGCAGCTGGGCCCAGATTTCCGATGAGTTAAGTTCGTCTAAGACAGTTCTCAAGTCCACCTCCTGTATATTTGGGGAGATATATCTATGGATGAAGATTTTGGCGCAACAGCAACAAATAAGCCGACGCGTCCGTACTTTAATCTTTAATGAACAGTTGGAAACTGAACTGTTTGGTCATATGATCGATGATATGCCGTTCTTAATGAATTGTGATAAAGGGGGTATTAGGCTGCTACGATTTGGTTTATTGCACTTGTTATCCGAGGCGTTACTAGCCAAAATGTTTGGGGGGGGGGGGACAAGGTATTTACCGACTGGCTGGTAATTTTTACCGACTGGCTGGTAATTTTTACCGACTGTTTTCCAAGAAAAAACGACAGTTTTTAAAAAATCGGCTGATTTTCAGAAAAACCGACTGTTTTGACGAAAAATCGACTGATTTTCAGAAAAATCGAATGTTCTCATGAACAAAATCGACTGTTCTCATGAACAAAATTAACTGTTTTGACGAAAATTTGCGACGCTTCTCGCCGACTCGGTTATTTTTTACCGACTGGCCGACAACATTGGAAGGGGGGGGGGCAGTCGTGATGCCCCTGCTTGTTATTACCTTGCTAATGGAAAAGAGGTTTAAAGGGCCGGACTGGCCCAAGCTGGAATGGCCCTATTACAGTTGGATGAGCCTAAAGTTGCATGAGCCTGATTTGAGCGATTCGGAATATTCACATCCCTATCTTGCAACGGACTTGGTCATAGCCCGGCTTAAGCGATGGACCACGAGAGGGGCAAGGTCCGATAAAATCATAATCCGAACCTTGTAGTCCGGTTATTGCCAGGTGGGTCCCAAGAACCATTCCGACGAGAAATGCTAGACTCCACTTCACAGCCCTTTTCAGATCCTGAGCATTTACGAGTGACGTCACTTCTTCAGTTATCCTAAGTATGCTCCTCATTTTTTTTCTCCTGCATAAGTTGAATAAGACGTTGAATATAACAGCGACAGACTGCATCAAACTCATAACACAATACATTGCTATACTTGCGGATGCCAGATGAGGACTAGAGAAGTTAATATCGAATGTATCTGGAATGAAAAACAATGAGCTGTAAAAAGTGCAGTAAAAACATTAAAAATATAATACACTCAACATTTATTCACTCTTAGTCGCTCGATGGTTACTGCAACTACAATACACTCAACATTTACAGGACAAAACACTCTTTGTCGCTCGATGGTTACTGCACTGTCCGAAGTTTCATAACAGATAGATAGATAGATAGATAGATAAATCTTTTTATTCGCCAAAAACTGATCATGGCTCACGCCAAATTTGTTCGGTAGAGTCATGTATATAAATGAACACACACATAATAGGCCTACGCATATACGGCTACAACGGTCATAAATAACATGATAAATTTAAACTAGCAGCTCAGATTATGCTTCGTTATACAACTTTAAAAAAGAAGGGACAAAACTCTTTGCAAACCTCTGGTGGGCACATTTAATCGGCTGCAACTTTTCAACCGTATTAGCTGCCTTGCGAGGGAGCCTTTTTGACAGCTTTTCAGAAGGGAAATATTTTTGTGGATCGGGTGATTCAGAGATTTGACACCAAACTCCATGCAGAGTTTCAGCCTTCGTTCATGTAAGGAGGTAATTTCGAATTTACGTAGTAACTCTTCATAGGGCCTCTCGGCCACCTTGGACGCTATGATTAGAGCTCTTTTTTGAATCTTCTCAATTCTGGCGGTCTGTTCGACCGTGAGGCCAAAATGGACAAACAGGGCATTTTGGTATTCCAAATTTGGTCGTATTCCAAATTTGGTCGGATAAATGAAATGTAAATTTGGAACAAGTGTTTAGTGGGGGCCCCATGCCTGGACATGAGCTTAAGCATCTGAAGTCCGGCATTTCCTCGCTTTATCATGCTGGTCGTCTGTGCTTCCCATTTTAAATCTTGAGTTAAAACTATCCCTAGGAGTTTAATTTTTTCTACTCTCAAGGAATCTGAAATTTCAGGTAGAAAAGTAGGGCTGAAAGATTTAAAAAAAGAAATTGTCATAGTGCACGATTTAGTGTCATTCACAGTCATATTAGATTTCAAAGCTTGCATTTTTACTTTACTCACAATGAACTTGACTCGAATCTTCTCTACAACAAACTTCAACAATTGTAAGATCATCAACATACTTCCAACGATTTTCAAAATCATCAGCTATATCATTAATCATAACTAAAAATAAAATTGGGCCTAAGATGGTACCCTGGGGCACACCACAAAGTACCGCTTCTGGTTCAGAGTTAACATTCCGATACTTTAAAATCTGGGATCTACCTGTTAAAAAACTTTGAATTATTTTTATTACTCTGGCATTAACGTTAAAAACATGATAGAGCTTAGAAATTAAAATTTTGTGGTCAATAAGATCAAAACCTTTTTTAAAATCAATTGCTATCATAACACGAGGATACGCGGTTTCAACACATAATGCGCAACAGATAACACTTCGGATGTTATCTGTTGTGTTTCAGAATGTTATGCAGAATAAGCTTTACCAACAGGAAGAACCCAAAAACCGCCAAAAAGTACCTGCTGAGTTTTCCGACATCATGACGATAAGGAATAAAGTTAGTAGTTTATTTTTTTACTCTTCCTAACAAAGCTTGTTATGCATAACATTTCATGCATAACGTTTTCAAACAAAACAGATAACATCCGAAGTGTTATCTGTTACTCATTATCTGTTGAAACCGCGCTCCCTCGTGTTATCTCTGATGAAACTTCTGACAGTGTGGTCCTTGAGCCTTCCAAGGAGGAAACTAGCGAATCTGACAGAGAGGTCAACTTGATGAGCATATTGCTGCCATTTTGGTCGATTCTTTTCGGATTTTTGATATTTATAGTATTAGAGTCGGTAGACACGGTTCCCGATTCGCTCCTCGTGCTGCAAATGGTAAGGTGTAAAAACAGGTAAGGTGAAGGTGCAGGATTAGCCTGTTCATGCCACATGCGGTGCTGATCTCCGCTGCAAATGCACTCATTGTCAATAACATTAGCTTAAAGCATTAACTGCTACGTTAAAAGTTTGGTATAAAGGAGTTGCTTTTAGTTTCAAGCTAGATGACATGAATATTTTCCTACCTAGAGCCCATGGAGGTAACTGGTCACGCCCACAAATCCATCACTACTAAATGAATCTTGACACAGACCCCAACCCGACAATGCTGTGGTTCTGTTATAATGAATGAATAACTTTATTGTAAATATCGCGAGGATAAATAAAACAATATATGTTACAAAAAATAAATGTCTGTCACTTATTAAAATTTTCCACAAAATATTGTCTGAATGACTACCTATATCTCGTCGACGCACCAGGGTTGCATGGTTCCAACTTGTTTTGGTGTCGGGTGTAGCGCTGGGCTGGTTTTGACGGCAGATGGATGTCACGGTGCTTCGAGGACGATAGCAAGCCATGTCCAAAAGACATGACCAACTCATGCCTTCTCTCCTTCAAAGTGGTCAGCTTGAGATGTGAGAAACACATATCGTATGGTATATGGCTGTCCCCCAAGATTATTCGCAAGGCTCGCTTCTGGACAGACTCTAGCTTATTGCTTTGTTCAGTGGTAAGGCCCGCGTGCCACACGGCACATGCGTATTCCATTGTCGGACGCATATGCGCTGTGTAATAGGTCTCTCAGAGGCGATACTAGACAATTTTTTTTTTTTTTTTGGAGGCGGCAAGGTATTTACCGACTGGCTGGTCATTTTCGAAATTTTTTATGAAAAATCGACTGATTTTCATAAAAACTGACTGTTTTTAAGAAAAAACCTACTATTTTGACGAAAAATCGGCTGATTTTCAGAAAAAACAACTGTTTTCATGAAAAAATGAACTGTTTTTACGAAAAACCGCGGCGCTTCGCGCCGACTCGGTTATTTTTTACTGACTGGTCGAATACGTTTTTTTTTTTTGGAAGGGGTCCACACTGATAGTGTTTGCCCTTCATGCGAATTGAATGCTTAAACTTAGGAAGCTGGTTCACTTCGAACTGTGCAGTCGCTTGAATGCCATCTTGCCAAAGCGGGATTTCAGTTTAGCAGTTGGATTAAAATTGTTTGTCAGTCACGAATTGCGCACGTCGTTGTTTCTACCTTCCTTGGTTTTGCCTGTCGCGGGTTTTGCTTTCGCTTTATTGACTGTGAGCTCGCGGTTTGTAATTGTGCGGTTATCCTATGCAGTAGAAAGAAATGTTTCGTAGTTAAGCCTTAGCTTAAAGTTTAACCAAATAGAAGCTGAGATCCGACAGTCTAGTTGCACATCACTTATTCATTTAAATAGCCCTGAAAACCGATAAAAATTCATTACTCCGTTTGTCCGCTATCCAGAGATAAAGATTTCATCGAAAGAACTTATTCTTTCAGACTTGTGGTACTGTGCATTGTCTTCTATGCTTGAAATATTTACCAACTACAAAGGTAAGCCACTGCCGGAAAATAAACTGAAAATGGCAGATTCCTTGGACGACATGCCTCAACATTATTTCCTTACTTTCTTCACCCGTAACCGAGCTTAGCGTCTTTAGCGATGGAAATGCAGGCCTCTTTTGAAATTCAAATTCTCTGCCTCTGGATGAATTTTTGGTTGTCGTGCAAGCAGCGCACATTCTGAAGGTTATTATAGAGCTTCGGATGAAAAAAAAAATCCCTTCGATGGGTCAAAATATTTCAGTGTGTACAAATGTCAGATGTAACAAGACCAAAGGTGTCGATGGGATCTCAAAAATCTAATATTTGATTCCGACAGTCGGGTCTTGTGTTCGCCAGATCCAGTCTTCGCCAGGCTAATTCAGAGAAAACCATGTTCAGATATACCTCTATAAGCCATAACCATTTTGACAATACTGACCGAGACTTCCTGCTTTACTTCTGCCAAGTTTCCGGTTTCGACCGACTTCCGAGCGAACTATGTACAGAAAAAAGACAACTGGGTCTTGTCTTAGCCAGATCTAGTCATCGCCAGAATCCTTGAACATTCTTACAATTAAAATTCAGAAACAGATTAAGGCCAAATAGCTAATCATCTGAGAAAACCAAGTTCAGATATGGATTCAGCATGTGTGTTTACCCGTATAAGTCATATCTGTTTTGACGAAAAGTCCCTGCCACTTCTGCCAATTTCCCGGTTTCGGCCGAACTCTAGAACTACTTGTCCGGCGAAAAAATAAAGCTCAAAAACGAAGTCAGGGTATCTTCTTTCCCCAATAATGAACATCTAATCAACTTGAAATAAAAATTCAACTTATAACAAATTTTCCGACTCCAGCCGGATTCCGGTCGAACTATATGTCCGGGTAAAATATGATTGTCACACACGGATTCAGCGTCTCTTCTTACCCCTAAATCGGTTATCTAATCAGCTATAAATAAAACTTTAACTTCTAACAATTTTCCGGTTTTGGCCGGATTCCGGGCAAACTACATGTCCGGGAAGAAAATGGTTTTCACATAAGAGTTCAGCATGTCTTCTTGCCCTAAATCGGACATCTGATCAACTCCAAATAAAACTTTTAATTTTAACAAACTTTCCGGTTTGGGCCGGATTCCGGGCGAACTACTTGTCTGTCGAGAAAATGGTTTTGACCATCGTCTTCAGCATGTCTTCCTACCTCTAAATCAAACATCTAATCAACTTCAAATAAAACTTTTAATTTTAACAAACTTTCCGGTTTGGGCCGGATTCCGGGCGAACTACTTGTCTGTCGAGAAAATGGTTTTGACCATCGTCTTCAGCATGTCTTCCTACCTCTAAATCAAACATCTAATCAACTTCAAATAAAACTTTTACTTTTAACAAACTTTCCGGTTTTGGCCGGATTCCGGGCGAACTACTTGTCCGATTACAAAATGGTTTTCACCATCTTGTTCAGCATGTCTTCTTACCCCATAATCGACTATCACATTGGCTGTTTCAAAATATTTTGTTTGCCCCTTAATTTGAACCCCCTCCCCCACCTCTAAATGTAGGGCTACAAAGCCCATTTACGAACTCGACTGGTCCGCCGACCCAACGAATCCTAACACCAAGTTTCATCAAAATATCTCATTCCCTTCGAGAGCTATCGTGCTTACAGACGGACGGACGGACAGACGGACAACTTTTGCGAAGTCATAGGTATCCCTCCACTTACGTTTTGGGATCCCAAAAAGAAGCTGGCTTCTGAGTTAAACTGAGCCTTACCTCTGAGTGTTAGATAATTGGTGTAGAGCAGGTATGCGTTTGGTACAGCAAACCATGATATACATAAAAGGTTTGAACTCCAGGAAGAGCTCCTTGTGAAGGAGTATCCTCCGGCAATCCTTAGCGGTAAGGTTAACATAAAGAGGTATCCACGGGCAAAGGGCACATGATCAATCCAATTTCCTCTTTCTCTTGCACTCTGTTTTTCTGCGTCTTTTGTCGTCATTTTTGGTATCTTTTCCGTCCAAGGTTTCATTCAGGTCTGTTTTAATGCCAACTCTTTGACTGATTGTTTCGGTTAAGCAAGGCAGGGCACTGGATGGCCTTCGCTTTCATCTAGGTATCTCTCTGTTTGTATATGGCGATCGTGTTTTACTTGTCGTCATTTCGAACGTTTCTGTTTGCCTGTCAATTTCTTTCCGGATATCTGCGTCATGTGCATTCGAAAGTGCTGTGAAGTTGCGGTTCGGGAAGCAGCTAGGTCAAATTGGATCGATTGATCAAATTCTATTAGCAAGTTGCATGACTTTGGATCCATTTCGATATGAAGGAACGAGTGAATGAGTATTTGTATTACACACTTATTGGAAGTAGAAGTAATTTGGTGAAGTAATAGAAGAACAAATGTAGAAAAGAAGAGCAACAACTTTGATAAGAACAAACTTACATCGACAAAATTGAAAAAAACGTGCTGTGCAGAGAGCTTTCTATTAAACCTGTGATGTTTTTCCAATTCGTATTGTAGCTTATTGGTTTTATTTATTAAAGTACGACTCTTATTAGAAATTATCTTTTCACAGCAAAATGGTTCAGAATGATCGTTTATATTCAAGGACTGTGTTGTCTACGCTTTCCCAGACTTCCTGCGGAAGCTCTGTGCAAAATATTTGAAATCTGCGTGCCGTTGCTTAAAAAGTGGGTCAAGCAATAGAAAATAAATCTTAAAAGCAAGACGGTCATCTTCCAGAGTGAAAAAAAATTTTTTCGAGCCTCTCATCCTTTATTTTTGAGAAGAGTTGTCGGTGGACCTAGAAGCTTTCGGTGAAGTATTGCGCTGCTTGGCTAGCAAACACGGCTCTGCCGAAAAAGTCCAGAAAGTTGTAGTCATAAAATGAAAGAGTGTTGGAGAGCGGTTTCATTTAAGTTTATAAATTCACAAGGGAGCTAATGATAAAATAAAATGCAGGATGTTAAGAGGGGTGCAAGGGCATAAGTTTATTGATAAGTTTATTTTTTTTTACACAGTTGCAGTTTTTACCGTATTAGTAGGTTTTTACCGGATACCGTAAACAAGTCCTTATAGGAGAAGGTTCAAGCGAAAGGAGCAGGCAGGTCGCGTACCTTACCTCCGTAACGGTGATGTTTGAGTTTTTGCTTTGGACTGACGTGCGGAGAGTTTTGCACGCGTATGTCAGTACTTCCCTGAGGGCCCTTGAGCATCGTACAAGATGGCAACAGCAGCCAGACCATCCCTTCTTCGTCGTCTTGGTTGATGAATTTTATTCCTGCAAATTTCACGTAAAACACGAAATTTCAAAATGTCTGAAAACAGTTAGCTAATTGGTTTCTTCTACTTTGCTTCTTTTGTCGGTAACTGGTTTCCGCTGCTTTCTAGGTTTTTGAACTGAACTGCAATGACAAGGTAGGTGATGATTGACCCCAGAATCTGAAAAAGGTTAAAATTAAAGAGGGCCTCAGAAGACGTTTTTTCTGCATTAAACCAACTCCTGTTATCCTATTAAAATAATATACTATTTAATATCCAATAACGGAGAAGTTCGAAATTAAAGATGCAAGTGTCACCCTTATTTTGGATGTTTCCTCGTCGCTTTAAAAACGTCATGGACAACTGGGCCCAACCAGTGCAAGACGTCATCCACTACTTCCTTGCCGAAGATTGAAAATGTGTCTTTTATGTGTTTCATATACTTTCTTTCACTTACTCCGCTTTTAAAAATGGCGGGTCACAAATAAATTACTTAGCCTACTTACTCATTTCTATTTCGTGGTAATGCAACCTTCAGTGTTTCTACATGTGTGATGGGGACGTATAAGCAGAATGTGTGCGATATCTTATTCTTCGCTATTACCGAGGCTGTACAACTATGCGTTAGTATGTGTAACATTTCAATAACAGTCAAGTAGAAGTTCTGACAATAAACGCGCTCGTGTATCCCTGAGCTTAAACAACTGCTGTCCCATCGATGCAACATTGGTTGAATGCAGTGTTTCTACTTGTGTGATGGGGGATCGACTAAAAAGAGGCATGGCACGGCACAACTTAGTGTAGGAGGCATGAGTACTAAATAGAGGCACGAAAAGTAAAAGGGCCTTTTCAGAGTGAGGGGCAAGGACAATATTCTAACGTGCCTTCTTTTTGGCTCAGGAGCTACGGACTCTCACTTGCTTGTCTACTTTGAGTACTTGTTAATCTCTTTTATTACGTTAAAAAGACTGTTTGGTTGAACGCGTTATTTTGGGTCCTCTCGAAAACGGGACCCCGGACCCCTTGCCACGGGACCCTTCTGGCTAACGAAAACAGGACCCCTTGAAAACGAAAACGGGACCCATCTGGCTAACCGAAAACAGGACCCCTTGCAAACGAAAACGGGACCAACCTTCTTAATACGGACAATGAACAGAATTTTTGAAAAATGGACCCGTAAATTTATAGAAAAAAGTTGAAGGGGAATAAAAAATCTGTCTATAGTTATTCCTTTCCAAGATCCACTCCTTTTGAGTTGCTGGACCTCACTGAACTTTGTTGGAAGTTAGAGCTAGCGTCCAGCACTTGTCTTTTGAAGGTTGACCCCCTACCCTACCTTCTCTGTGGGGCGAGTCCCAACTCAACTGTCCGTATTATGGGGATAGGTGCCGTTTTCGTTTGCAAGGGGTCCCGTTTTCGGCTAGCCAGATGGGTCCCGTTTTCGTTTTCAAGGGGTCCTGTTTTCGTTGTTTTCGTTAGCCAGAAGTGTCCCGTGGCAAGGGGTCCGGGGTCCTGGGGTCCCGTTTTCGAGAGGACCTTATTTTGGACGCAACCCTTGCACTCAGTAAGATGATTCTTTTAACTATCTGTTCAACATTTTCGTTTCTTACCGTTGCAAGTATGGACTTCTTCATAGCGAAAAGACCACAGACTGAAATTCCGACATCAAAGTGTTGTATCTCAGCCAAGAAGGTTAAGATCTGAAAAGATTTAATGCCCAAGACATTCACTGGCACTGCTTATAGGCTACTTTAAAGGAGTGGATTGACATAATAGGAAATGAGAGAAAAACACTTACTAGTTGAGAAGAATGATTATTTTAAACGCAACTGTACTTTTTTCTGCAAAATCCTAGTATCAGCCTGCATTGTCACAGTAAAGAAAAGAATGCAGATCTTTACAACAAGAAGTCCCTCAGTCTTCTCCGCGCACCTATGTTTGTTGGATTAAACACCATTTACTAGCTTAATGTAAATGGCTTAATGTAATAAAACTAGATTCTCTCAACATTGCAACTGCTGGAATGTTTTTTTTGTTTTTTTTACTCCCGCGTTTTCTTCTTTCCTTGCTATCAACTGAGTCATGGTAAGTGGCTACGACCCCTCTTCCACTCATTGACGTTCAAAATCTTAAAACAAAAAACCCTAACAATATAACATTAAACAAAATTTAATGTCACCCATACTATATATCTATATTTTCTGTTTTAAAATTATTAACCCCCTTCCAAAACAAGACCAAAGGTGTCGATGGGATCCCAAAAATCTAAGATTTGATCAAGACATTTCGGTCTTGTCTTCGCCAGGCTAATCATCAGAGAAAACCGAGTTCGGATATTCTATCTACCTATCTATCTATACCTCTATAAGCCATATCTATTTTGACGATACTGACCGAAACTTCCTGCTTTACTACTGCCAAATTTGCGGTTTCGCCCGAATTCCGAGCGAACTACTAGTCCAGCAAAAAAAAGAAAATTCAGAAACGAAACCGGCGTATCTCCTTATCCCTATAAAGAAATCTAACCAACTTTAAATAAAATTTTGACTTAAAAAAAAATGCGGGTACAACCGGATTCCGGACTAATTATTTGTCCGGGTAAAAAATTATCATCATATACAGACTCAGCGTTTCTTCTTACCCCTAAATCTATCATCTAATCAACTTCAGATACAGCTTTTGCTTTTAACATATTTTCCGGTTTTGGCCGGATTACAGGCGAACTAGTTATCCGGCGAGAAAATGGTTTTCACCATCGGGTTCAGCATGTCTTCTTACCCCTAAGTCAAACATTTAATCAACTTCAAATGAAACTGTTACTTTTGACCAACTTTCCGGTTTTGGCCGGATTCCGGACGAACTGCTGGTCCGGCGACAAAATGATTTTCACCATCATTCTCAGCATCTCTTCTTACCCCTAAATCAAACGTTTAATCAACTTCGAATGAAACTTTTGCTTTTAACCAACTTTCCGGTTTTTGCCGGATTCCGGACGAGCTACTCGTCCAGCGAGAAAATGCTTTTCACCATCGTGCTCAGCATGTCTTCTTACCCTAAATCAAACATTTAATCAACTTCAAATGAAACTTTTACTTTTAACAAACTTTGCATTTTTTTGCCGGATTCCGGACGAACTACTTGTCCGGCAAGAAAATGATTGTCACCATCATGCTCAGCATGTCTTCTTACCCCATAATCGACTATCACATTAGCTGTTTAAAAATGTTTTGTTTGTCCCTTAATTTGAAACCCCTCCCCCACCCCCAAATATAGGGCTACAGAGTCCATCTACGAACTCGACCGTACCCTTGACCCAAACAATCCTCATACCAAGTTTCATCAAAATATCTCATTCCCTTCGAGAGACGGACGGACGGACCTTCGGATAGACGGACGGACGGACAACTTTTGCGATGTCATAGGTATCCCTCCACTTACGTTTTGGAATCCCAAAAATTCAATATAACCTATAGTACTTTATCTTAAACGAATATCATTATTCCTTACCCCATTTTTACCCCACTTTTTCACGACAAACTAAAGTGTTGAAAACAATTCAAAACTAATCACACTCTGTTTCAAGGAATTGCTTTAATGTTCTCATACGGCCTAATAGATCTCGCACTACTAAACGATAGTTAGTGGAAGGCTTTTGGGTTTTGTGAACGACCAAGGCATTAACAACCTATGATAGACCCTTGATGTTAGGAACTTTTTCTGTATCCTTCTTTTCTATGTCTTTGACAAGACATAATCACTTTTTTCTTCTCTGTATCGCCTTACCTTTATTTCGAATATTGGGTGACGTAACTTGCTTTTGTCCAGCAGCAAAGGGTCAAGAACACCTTTCGCCTGCAAAAATAGTTGATTGGTTTGCGGACTGGGTCTACTGGCGGACTAAAAGCGGAAAAGGGAAGGTCTGCTTGAACGGATAGGGAAATGGAAGGTGCAAGAGGAGGAAAAACACAGTTACCTCCTGGCTACAGACAGTACAGTGGCTAGGATGCCTGTTCTTTTGGTTTTCTTCTTCCTTAAGTCAGGATCCCTGTTGTGAGGCAGGATCCCTGTTTTGATTTCAGTGAACGAACCCGGGTCCCATACTTTCTCAACACGTTAAATCCATTATAATCTTGAACCATCTCCATTGAGATCTGTACATTTCTTTCGAGTTATTAAGAATTGAATTTGTTTGAATTTTAGAAGAGTTGCTAGATCCTACGCATAGTCTATACCCAGCATTTGTACAGTCCAATAACTGAGGATTTAAAACGGTATTTATTATCAAACGTTTTTGGTTTTATTAAGCCAGTGTTTCTAAAATATTGCATCTTCACAATAGTCTCCCTGGTTTAAACTCGTGGAAATCTAACATTGCCAAGTTATTCCGGGTATAACAGATCTCATGTCTACTTAAACGGTGACTTTGGTAGATATCTTTGAAGATTCGGTTCCTGGACTGTCATCATCCGATTTGGTGGTCTTATCAAACCGTGTTTCAAAACGAATTATCAGATACTGTTCAGCCAAGTCGCTTCTAAAAGTATACGTTTGCACATAAATATAAGTAATTGTCCAGTTCAGTATCTTTACTCATTAAGTTACCCTACCTTCTTTGCGAGGCTGGAGCCTGTGCTCGTCAATATGGCCAGTACGCATGTGCTCTTAGCTGCCATAAGCAGCCCCACGCATATGTCTGCGCAGTTTGTCATCCAGTTTGAATCTGTGTCGCCCCAGGAACTAAGACATTGCGTACTGGCTTCCGCAAATGCAAGATAGAGTCCCGTTAGCACCACTGAAACTTCTTGGAAGAATACTGCGATGAGCGGATAGCGAAAGGAGTCTTCAATAGCTCGCACTAGCTGGACCAGCTCGCCATATCCCACTTGAATCTTCTGTAGACGATGGATGCTATCTTTGTCTACGTTGGTTCAATTCTTATTGATGTATTTTAAGCTTGAAGAACTTTTTAATACTGAAAATTCAGTCAGTTACCAGATGTTGTTTGTCTGGCCCAAAAATCTCTTTCCGCGACCCAGAAACGTTTCTGTGACTCGCAATGCGGTCCATATTTGACAAACGACTCTCGAGGATATTTTAGATTTTCTGGCTCGAATTTGGTGGGAATATTCAAATTTAGCTCAATATTAAAATTAGCTACTTTATCAGGTGGATAGACATAAAAGTTAGAATCCTTCTAGTACATAACGGTAAGGGCGTGAGCCCGCTACCCACCCTCCAACTCCTCCACGGAAACCGGATCAGGTCCTGACCTCAACATAACATACCTAGGACCCAAGAACTTTGTACTTTACAAGTTTCATCCCAATCGCTCCCTCCGTTTGGTCCCTTCGGATGTTGGGAAACTTCGGGGACCCCTCTCTGCCCCCCCCCCCCCTCACCACCACCACCACCATCATCACTATCACCAGGGTTGCATGCGGTATGGACAAGCTCGGAACGTCACCTGTTCGCAACTATCATGTTCATCGTCCTGTCTCATATGTAAGTGCCCGAAGCAGAACAAAATTTGACAGAGGGGCAGACCGACGGACATTCACGATCGCTATATGGAACTTGAGCCAGAATCCGCAAATGCCATAAAAATGATCATTTTCATCACGACTCGTTTAGAGCGTTGCAAGTTCGAAAAGACTTTCAACTGGAAAGGTAGGCTACTAAAGCAGGCCTTAATTGCTTTACCATATTATGACGCTCCCACATAAATTGAGAAAGATGTGAAATTAGCTGTGAACTACTGGTGCTGTTTCTTTTCTGTTGTTTATTTTGTTTCTTTATCTTTTTTACTCCACTATCTTCACTTGGTTCTTGTGGAGTGGGTTGTAAATACTTATAATTAATATGTTGCGTGAGCAACACTTTGGTTTTGTCCTAGTTTTTCTTTCTTTTTTTTTCCTATGCTGCCGATTTCATCTTATTCCTGGTAACTGGTAAGGGTCTCACCTGTGCGGTTTTTACGGAAATTGTGGACTTTAGGCCGGATTGATGAATATGACATTCCATTTTGGAAAGCTCCGTAGATCTCTTGCCTGGGGCCAAAAAGGATGGTTTTTGCTTGTCCTCGAGCCAGAGCCTACGGTGTGCGAAGTGAAGTGGAGTTATATAGCCCATGTCAGAGAGGACTATCTGAAGTTGTGCAGCCAAGCTTTCGTTTCATTAAATTATGTTTCTGCTTTCGATTGGAAAGCTCCGTTCTAGCAGGCAAGCAGACAGGCACCAGTTTTAAACTGAAGATGGACTAAAATCTATAAGTGCGAAATATGTGCGGCAGTTCCCTGGCCCCACAGCCAATATATCTTCTTTAAGTGATATACAAAAATTTACGGAATCAAAAAAGTGTCATTTTCCCACGGGTTCGAAAGTGCTGCCATCTATTGTTTCTACCCGTTTCTGTTCGTGATTTCAGCTGAGTTTATCATTCCATACAACAGTTTGAAAGTTTAAGAGTGGTTGACAACTTCAGTAGTAAGGTACACACTGAAACCAAAAATAGGCCGATCCCAATTGTGAGACATGTAGGGGACTTGTAAGTAACAGTCGGCTGTTAGACCATAATCATCTTCAGTGATGAGGGGTTTGCAGCTTTTGCTAGTTGGTGTACCTGTTATTTGTTTCCGGTGTATTTGATGGTAAGAACAATTTGGTACACAAGTAACAATCGGCTGTTAGACCATAATCATCTTCGGCGATGAGGGGTTAGCAACTTTGATAGTTGGTGTACCTATTAATCCTTTTATGTCTTTCCGGTGTATTTTATCGCGAGAACAATTTGGTACCATGTCTATCACGGGGAGATGGACTTCTAAGTAAGAATCGGTTGCTAGAAGGGGTTATTGAGGGGCTAGAAACTTGTGAAAATTGGTGTTTATTTTACTTGATCTCTATAAATCTGAGGGTAAGAAAATTAGTTTCCTTGGTCTATCACTGCAACTTAAAATTAAGCCTTTGAGGGATTGACAACTTTAGTGGTAGGGTACACACTCAAACAAAGAATAGGCGGAACCCAATTGTTAGACATGTCAGGGTAAGTAAAAATCGGCTGTTAAACCATAATTATATCCAGCGGTGAGGGGTTTTCGACTTTTCCTAGTTTGTTCACCTATTTTGTTTCCGGTGTTTTCGATGATAAGAAAAGTTTGGTTCATGTCATCGTTCAAGAATCAGCTGCTATAGCATTGTCATTTTCATGAGATGCTACAAAGGTCTATGACGGTGGTCTACCACTGTAACATAGAATTAAGTGTTAACGCAACGGATATAAATGATAATGTAATACAACGATATAGTTTCGAAATAATTTGCAGAGTGTCATCTATGGTATTTTGATCCTGAAAAGTTACGGATAGCTTTGTATTACCAACTAGTTTATATAAGATAATGTTCCAAGTATCCAAAAGTCACGATGTCTACGATTGAAAAGGATAAAGTTCAACTGGCTGCTAAGTTAATTTAGTCCCTACTTCGATATTCTGTTATTGTTTTTACTTGTAAGCAAGAATCGACTGTTAGACCATAACAAGCTCCTATGCTTTCTGTTGATATTTTTCGCCTTTGCATGCTTCTTTTTGCCGACGACATAGCATTGGTGGCGGGTTCACGTGATAACCTACAGAAGCTTCTAAATTTGGTGACGGATTATCTTTCAATTAAAGAATTGGAACTGAATGCTTCAAAGTCAGTGGTGATGGTTTTTCGTAAAGGGGGGAAAATAGCTGCTAGTGATAAAGTAAATTTTGGTGGCAAGGAGTTAGAAATTAAGGAGGAGTTTATTTATTTAGGAGTTAAACTTTCTGCAAAGGGTCGATTTGGGAAGCATGTTGAGCATTGTGTGGTGAAAGGTAGTCGATGTGCTAATCTTATTCTTAGAAGTCCGTTAATAGCACTAAAGGATGTTAAATTTCACAAGCAGGTGTTTGCTACGAAAGTAGCGTCAGCAATGCATTATGGATCTGAAATATGGGGTTTTATTCAGGGGGATAAGCTTGAAGCAGTACAGCTTAAGTATTTTAAAAGAGTTCTAGGGGTAAATATTACTTTAAATAGTTTAGTTTTGAAGGGAGATTTAGGCCTTACTAGTCTTCGTAGTGTTCGTTTAGTTCGTATGGTTAAATTTTGGGAAAAAATCCTTACGCTTCCTAGGGTACGGTTGACCAAAGCGGCATACCTGGAGGCACTAAAGGATGAACGTGAGGGTACTTGGCCTGGCCAAATTAAGACTATTTTGAATGAGTGTGGACTGTCAGGTAGGTGGAACGAGGGGAAGGGGGTTCAGCTAGAGGTAGGTGAGGTCGCGAAAGAAGTCCAAAGAGTATTAAAGGACCAGGAGTTGCAGGCGTGGGGTTGTAAGGTTTGGATTCCTGGGTCCCTGAGTCTCTACAATAGGGTTAAGGAGGCCTGGGGCGAAGAAATTTATTTTAAGTCGGGGTTATCTCCAGAAGAATTGAAATGTTTAATTAGTCTGAGAGGAGATTGTTTGCCTTTTGGCCAAAGAAGAAAATATATTGGGAAAATTAGGGTTTCGTCTGGTCCTTATTTCTGCCCTTTGTGCGGGATGATTGATGAAGATGTAGAGCATTTTATTTGTGATTGTGAGGGTTTAAGGGATTTAAGGGAGGAAATTTTTAGGGTGGGTTTTTTCTCGAGGGAGGAACTTGTTAGAAAATTAAAAAGTAAACATTTTGGGGATTTAAAGAGATTTGGAAGATTCCTTCGGATCGCTCTGTCATATCGGGAAGGATTTTTGTAGGTTTGTTATTGTTGTTGTTTTGTTGTTATTATTTTTTTTTTTGTATTTGCCATGGCCCTTGTGGCTTTTTAGCGCAAATAAATCTATCTATCTATCTATCTTCTTCGGCGATGAGGGGCTTGTAACTTTTACTAGTTGGTGTACCTATTAATCCTTTTATTTGTTTCTGGCGTTTTTGAATTGAGAAAAATTTGGTACCGTGTCTATCACGGGGAGATGGACTTGTAAGTAGGAATTGGTTACTAGAAGGGGTTCATAAGGGTGCACATTTTGTTTGATCTCTTTAAATCTGAGGGTAAGAAAATTAGTCTCTGTAACTTAGAATTAAGTCTTTGCCAAGCTTTCGTTCATCAAACCATGTTCCTGCTTTCGAGTGGACCGATAGCGAAGAAACAAAACCAAAGTGTTGCTCTCGCAACATTTTTGTCGGCGAAGCCAACTTCACGTTGTCCAGGCAACGTAGGTCTAGTTATTATTATTATTGGTTATAAATGGATAAAGGTTCTGCAGTTCCGCACATGATACGGCTGTGCCCTTCATGGGAGTGTTATGTATGTTGTTTTGTTGGATGAATGATACAAAAATTATATAAAAGTCGCTTTGAATTTTTTTTCTCTAAATTAAATGGTGGCAAAGACAGAGAAATGAACCAACCAGTACGTTGTTTTGTTGGATGAATGGTGAAAGATAAAAAAATTATATAAAACATTGCTGTGACTGACAATTCTGTAAATTTAAATGGTGGCAGATACGGAGAAATGAACCAACTCGTCTTCATTGACTCGTTCTCTGTTTGTTTTTGAAGCATTGTGAAAAACTCGGACACTAGGTAGCAGTGAAAGTAGACACCAAACGTGAACCAGTTGGAGCAGATCTGGACTATAATATGATCCAAGGGATTGTCCAAGCTCTTAATGTAGTTCCTCAAGGAATCGCCAATCGTTATAGCCGTATAGAAAGCTAGCGTCCAGCAGACAGTCTTTCTTAGAGATTTGTCTCCCCATCTTATGCTGAGCTCCTCGGTCCTGTTAATTAATATTGCCATTCTCCGCCTGTGTAGAAGGTTGTAAAATACGTTGAAAATGATGGCTGCGTACTGAATAGCTGTTGTGGAAAGGTACAAGGCTGTGGTGGCTGTTGAAATATTTGGGCTGGGATTTCGTATAACACCTGAAAAGGAATATAAAGTCTCAAGGTTGTTCGAGTCTTATTAAGTAGGATAACTATCTGTTAATGTAATTTACACCCTGTTGTTAGTGCTCAGGGTTGCCACGGATAGCACGAAAGTGCTTCTTTTGATTCTTTTCTCTAAAATTAGCATTTTAAGAAAACGTACCACTCTTAGGGCACTTCCTGGTAGAACTATACAAAATTCTTCAAAATAAAACTTTTAGTCCAAACTGCCTTTTACTCTGATAGCACAAAACTAATTAGGAATGGCTGGTAGAGAAGTTTAGAGCAGCCTTTTGTGGGTAAACTGAATCTGAAAAGGTTCATTTTGTTTGGACATGTCTCAGAGATGGAACTTCTTCTGGGTTTGCCTTTTGTTCTCGTAGAAATGTTATTCTCCCAGGTCCACTACAAGATATTAATGTTAATAAACTACTTACTCAGAAACAGTTGGGTATTGGACATTAAAGCATTGCCGCTGTGATTTTCGTTGGAGTAGGGCTTAAAATTACATAGACTAGTGAAATTAATGTTTGTCACTCCTGTCTAGATCGGAAATGGAAAGCTTTCTTTCCAGCATGCCTAAATCTACTGTGAAAAGGAGCTATAGACAGATACTGAAATGATGTTGGCAAGCTTCGCTTATAAGATTTGTTTAGCTTTTTCTTTCTTAGATTTTGTTCACAAGAAATAGAAGGAAAACCAATTACCTTCGAATAGTTGATAAAATTCGTACTGAACATACACATTCATAGCAGCAAACCATAGAAGACTCACTATGGTTTGTATTCGCGACTGGCCTCTTGTAAAAGAGTACCCTCCTCCTATCCTAAAGGGGAGAGTAAGCGCTAACAAGTATCTTCGTACCGACACCACGCAGTACTTTGGTTTATCGTCGTCGTTGTCTCCCAGATTTGTTACACACGTTTGTCCATGTTCGACCTGAAAGCTAACGCAGCTGTGTCGTCTGACAGATCCGCTTGATACCATCGTTGAGCGATAAGCACTAGGCAAGAACAAGGCTTGAGACCAAGTCGATTGAACAGTTCAGAAAACCCATTTTCTAATTGATTTTGTTTCAGGTAGTCTTTAGTTTGTATGTTCGCCTGGGCGTATTGTTTGTTTGTGTGACATATACTGACTTTTCGGGAATTAAAGTGCAGCATAAAGAGATACTCGTCGTTCAGTAAAAAAAAATTCATTTCTAGCTTGAAACTTGACCAGCTTAATACTTTTCTGATGAATGATTTGATGATATGATTGATGGTAGATGACAACTCCACGAGGGCTTGTGGAGCATTGTAAGGGAATTAATAAAAGAAACGAATCTGCTTTGCCACTAATGTAAAAGATGGCTGTTGAATAATGATTGTATAGATAGAAACAGAAGTACCCAGGTCACAACAGTAGTCATTTCATAGGCTAGGGCTGCCAGCCACCTCACTAAAATAAAATTCCCTACCGAATCGGCAAAGAAAGTACTACCTATAAGAAGATTAATTAGGCTACAACCAAAACAAATTCTATTTGAGAAATTTATAACAGTTACAAAATTCCATCTCGGCTGGTATCGGAGTAACACCTTTGACGGCCAGTTAAAAATATCAAACTTCCTTCGCTCGCTAGATATTTCATAATCTAACTCGCCGTCAGCTCGGGTAGGTTATTCTCAATGGCCGCCTCGGTGTTATGTTACTACCAAAGAAGATTAAGTAGGCTACTACCTAAAAAAAATATATTCGAGGAAATTATAGTAGGTAACATACCTCCATCTCGGTTTGTATCGGAATAACACTCAGACGGCCAATTGCAAATGTCAAACTCGCTTCGCTCGCTAAATATTTCATAATCTAACTCGCCGTCAGTTCGGGTAGGTTATTCTCAGTGGCAGTCTGGGTGTTATTTTGTGATTTTTAACATCTATGTCGGAAATTACCATAATTAACTTTAGTTCCTCTTTCAAGTGTTATGTTTCTAGAAAAAAACTTTACTATGTATATTTGGAGTGCCATATGTTCCGAAAAAATAACTATCAAAAGGGTAAAAAGTGTGAACATGTGTTATTTGTTCTCAAACTTATGACAGCGCAGTCGTTATTCTGGCCATGACTTGGTTTTTGTACGTTGCTTTCATGGTAACGACCGTCGCGATTTTCGCAAATGGCAGTTTTAAATTTGTCGGTGTCGGCGTCCGGTAACGCTGGTTCTTGTTTTGGCCTTATGGGCGGACTGTTTTGCACGCGTCTGTTTGGTACTTGGCGACTGCGTGTGCTCGGGATAGAACGAATACTCATGATGACTAAGTCTCCTTGCCGATGCAAAATCGCCGTGTACCTAGCGGAAGAGCCGGAAGCGGCACCACAGCTGTCCCCAGCGATCGCCGTGATTGACTGACACAGGATTTGAGTTGTTGTGTTTGAGTCGTTAGTGAGACGTTTTCTCGTTCTTCCTGAGGATCATTGGCGTGTTTTGGACTTATCAGATAGAGTATTAGTCGGCCAGACCCTCCTCTTTTTCTTTGCCAAGGTTAACAACGGTTAATGCTACGAGTTTAACACGTGAACAGAACACGTTTCTTCAGAAAATGTAATGACATCTAGCTCAATTGGATTCTTCCGTTGCGGTTGCATTTGCTGCCAGGTGGATTCCGCTGTTTTCTAGATTTCTGAACTGGACCGCGATGACAAGGTAGGTGATGATTGATCCAAAAATCTGAAAAGTTTAAAATTAAGCAAGGATATGCAAGAACTAATCATTTGTTTGCTGGTCGTGGTCGATGGGTTTCTACGAACCAGCCTTGGCAATAGACTGGTAGGTTGGGTTTTTGGGATCCCAAAACGTAAGTTGAGGGATACCTATGACTTCGCAAAAGTTGTCCGTCTGTCCGTCCGTCCGTCCGTCCGTCTGTAAGCACGATAACTCTCGAAGGGAATGAGATATTTTGATGAAACTTGGTGTGAGGATTCGTTGGGTCGGCGGACCAGTCGAGTTCGTAAATGGGCTTTGTAGCGCTACATTTAGGGGTGGGGTTCAAATTAAGGGGCAAACAAAATATTTTGAAACAGCTAATGTGATAGTCGATTATGGGGTAAGAAGACATGCTGAACACGATGGTGAAAACCATTTTGTAATCGGACAAGTAGTTCGCCCGGAATCCGGCCAAAACCGGAAAGTTTGTTAAAAGTAAAAGTTTTATTTGAAGTTGATTAGATGTTTGATTTAGAGGTAGGAAGACATGCTGAAGACGATGGTCAAAACCATTTTCTCGACGGACAAGTAGTTCGCCCGGAATCCGGCCCAAACCGGGAAGTTTGTTAAAATTAAAAGTTTTATTTGGAGTTGATCAGATGTCCGATTTAGGGCAAGAAGAAGACGTGCTGAACTTTTATGTGAAAACAATTTTCTTCCCGGACATGTAGTTCGCCCGGAATCCGGCCAAAACCGGAAAATTGTTAGAAGTTAAAGTTTTATTTCTAGCTAATTAGATAACCGATTTAGGGGTAAGAAGAGACGCTGAATCCGTGTGTGACAATCATATTTTACCCGGACATATAGTTCGACCGGAATCCGGCTGGAGTCGGAAAATTTGTTATAAGTTAAATTTTTATTTGAAGTTGATTAGATTTTCATTATTGGGGAAAGAAGATACCCTGAGTTCGTTTTTGAGCTTTCTTTTTTCGCCGGGCAAGTAGTTCTAGAGTTCGGCCGAAACCGGCAAATTGGCAGAAGTGGCAGGAACTTTTCGTCAAAACAGATATGACTTATACGGGTAAACACACATGCTGAATCCATATCTGAACTTGGTTTTCTCAGATGATTAGCTATTTGGCCTTAATCTGTTTCTGAATTTTAATTGTAAGAATGTTCAAGGATTCTTGCGATGACTGGATCTGGCCAAGACAAGACCCAGTTGTCTGGATCAGATATTGAATTTTTGGGATCCCATCGAAAAGTTTGGTCTTGTTATTCTGGATTCCAGATTCCGAGTTGAAGTAAACAGGATTGCATTATGTCTGAGAGTGGCGAGAAACACGCCAAGAAAGCCGTTTTAATTTCTCGTCTGATTGCGAAACCGCCACTTGTCGAACGTTAGGTCTGGGAAACTTTTGAACCTGCCACATTGAAGGAGTAAGTCACCTATTTCTTGCTTAAATCGAAGATTAGCAGATGATCGCTGAACCTAATTTCTTCTATCACTTCTGTCGTAAAGGCCCTGGTTCTTACTTTAACTAGTACATTCTTTTCTGCATGTAGACCTCTCCGGAAGACTGTATAAAACCTCTTCACCCAGTAAGGGGACCCTGTTACACTTCTATTTGTTCAACATTTTCGTTACTTACCGTTGGAAGTAAAGACTTCTTCATAGAGAAAAGACCACTGACTGAAATTCCGACATCAAAGTGTTGTATCTCAGCCAAGAAGGTTAAAATCTGAAAGATTTGGTATGGAAGCCTTGCTTACTTTAATGGAGTTGACAGGATTAGCGGGAAATGGGAAAGGAGGATTACAAATTGTTAGGAATGATTTTTTTTAACACAATTGTACCTTCTGCTTTTGCAAAAAAAACAGAGAGATATCGTTCATTCAGTATCCGTGGTTGATTGGCTATTCACCATCGTCAGTGGAGAGTGGGTGGAGTCTGGCCTTTCGATCGTTAATCGGAACGTGAGACAGATGCTGTCCCGGCAGTTGGTCTTTAGTTGTGTCAGACTTTAAAATATTCCAATATTCCTCAGCGTTAATGCCAGAGAACCCGACACGTCTTTGCTCCACATGACAGAAAAAGGTGCACTTTTAGCGTCATACCAATCATGATACGGACAGACTACCTGATTTTCGGCAGTTGAAAACATCGCAACCTTTCCGTACAGAACTGGCAATGGTGCGGAAAATCCTGACAGGAAATCCAGCCCGCAACCGCCCGACCCTGATCGTCCTTCCCGGGGATCGTCTAAAAAGAGGCACGGCACGGCATGACATGGCGCAGGAGGCACGAGTAATAACAAGACCAAGGTGTCGATGGGATCCCAAAAATCCAATATTTTATCCAGACAATTGGGTCTTGTCTACGCCAAATCCAGTCTTCGCCAGACTCCTTGAACATTTTTACTATTAAAATTCAGAAACAGATTAAGGCCAAAAAGCTAATCATCAGAGAAAACCAAGTTCAGATATGGATTCAGCATGTTTGTGTTTACCCCTATAAGTCATATCTGTTTGGACGAAAACTTCCTGCCTTACTTCTTCGAATTTCCCAGTTTCGGCCGAATTCCGGAACTACCTGTCCGGCAAAAAAATAGAAGCTAAAATCGAACTAAGCGTATCTTCTTTCCCCTATATCGAACATCTAATCAACTTCAAATTAAAATTTAACTTAAAACAAATTTTCCGGTTCCAGCCGGATTCCGGGCGAACTATATGTCCGGGTACAAAATGACTGTCATACACGGATTCAGCATCTCTTCTTACCCCTAAATCGCATATCTAATCAACTATACGAAGACTTTTAACAATTTTCCGGTTTTGGCCGGATTCCGGGCGAACTAATTGCCCGGCGAGAAAATGATTTTCACCATAGTGTTCAACATGTCTTACTACCCCTAAACCGAACATATAATTAACTTCAAATAACACTTTTATTTTTAACAGATTTTCCGGTTTTGGCCGGATTCCGGGCGAACTACTTGCCCGGCGAGAAACTGATTTTCACCATCGTGTTCAGCATGTCTTACTACCCCTAAACCGCACATATAATTAACTTCAAATAAAACTTTTACTTTTAACAGATTTTCCGGTTTTTGCCGGATTCCGGGCTAACTACTTGTCTAGCGAGAAAATGGTTTTCACCACCGTGTTCAGCATGTCTTCTCACACCTAAATCGAACATGCAATCGACTTCAAATAAAACTTTTACTTTTAACAAACTTTCCGGTTTTGGCCGGATTCCGGGCGAACTACTTGTCCGGCGAGAAAATGGTTTCCACCTTCGTGTTCAGAATGTCTTCCTACCCCATAATCGTCCCATTAGCTGTTTAAAAATATTTGGCTTACCCCGTAATTTAGACCCCCTCCCCCACCCCTAAATATAGTGCTACAAAGCCCATCTACGAACTCGACCTTACTCTTGACCCAAATGATCCTCACACCAAGTTTCATCAAAATATCTCATTCCCTTCGAGAGTTATCGTGCTTACAGACGGACGGACAACTTTTGCGATGTCATAGGTATCCCTCCACTTACGTTTTGGGATCCCAAAAAGGAACTGAAAGAGAGGAGAGGAAAAGCGAGAAAAGAGGTGATAATGCCCTGTCTAAGACGTAACGAAGCAGGATACAGCAAGTGTTTTCTAAAATCAACATGACAGGTAGCTAATGACTTGGTCGTTCGGTATCTATCGTATGATGGCGTGAATTTCTCCCCCTCTACATGATCAATACTGGGGAAGGAAGGATCGACTAAAAAGAGACACGACACGACACGACATAGTGTAGGAGGCACGAATACTAAAAAGAGGCACGAAAAATAAAAGGCCCTTTCAGGCTTGAGAGTGAGGGCCAGGAACAATGCTCTAACGCGCTTTCTTTTAGCCTGCGGAGTTAAGAACTCTCACTTACTTGTCTACTTCTACTACTTGCTAATCTCCTTTTGGGATCCCAAAACGTAAGTGGAGGGATACCTATGTCATCGCAAAAGTTGAACTTGGTGGAAGGATTGTTTGGGTCAAGGGTAAGGTCGAGTTCGTAGACGGACTCTGTAGCCCTAAATTTGGGGGTGGGGGAGGGGGTTCAAATTAAGGGACAAACAAAATATTTTGAACAGCTAATGTGATAGTCGATTATGAGGTAAGAAGACATGATGAGCATGATGGTGACAATCATTTTCTCGCCGGACAAGTAGTTCGTCGGGAGTCCGGCAAAAAACGGAAAGTTTGTTAAAAGTAAAAGTTTCATTTGAAGTTGATTAAATGTTTGATTTAGGGGTAAGAAGACATGCTGAACACGATGGTGAAAACCATTTTCTCGCTGGACGAGTAGCTCGTCCGGAATCCGGCAAAAAACGGAAAGTTGGTTAAAAGTAAAAGTTTCATTTGAAGTTGATTAAATGTTTGATTTAGGGGTAAGAAGACATGGTGAGCATGATGGTGAAAATCATTTTGTCGCCGGACCAGCAGTTCGTCCGGAATCCGGCCAAAACCGGAAAGTTGGTTAAAAGTAACAGTTTCATTTGAAGTTGATTAAATGTTTGATTTAGGGGTAAGAAGACATGCTGAACCCGATGGTGAAAACCATTTTTTCGCCGGACAACTAGTTCGCCTGTAAAAAGTCAGAATTCTCTTTAAAGTTGATTAGATTTCTGTATAGGGATAAGGAGATACGCCGGTTTCGTTTCTGAATTTTCTTTCTTTTGCTGGACTAGTAGTTCGCTCGGAATTCGGGCGAATCCGCAAATTTGGCAGTAGTAAAGTAGGAAGTTTTGGTCAGTATCGTCAAAATAGATATGGCTTATAGTGGTATAGATAGATAGGTAGATAGAATATCTGAACTCGGGTTTCTCTGATGATTAGCCTGGCGAAGACAAGACCGAATTGTCTGGATCAAATCTTAGATTTTTGGGATCCCATCGACACCTTTGGTCTTGTTTCATATCGTGGCTGCGCGTAATAGTTTGAGCGTGCTCCACCCTACTTACCGTAGTTACTAACGCATGACGTCACGAATTCTGGCTTCTTGCCGTCAAGGCTGGAACGCTTTTTCTATTTTCCAGCAGAATATCATGCCACGGACGAATCCGACCAATCACGTTACATAGATGAGTATTTACCACGCTTACCTTACCACCCGAGCATGGTAAGCAAATAGCTACTGTTAGTTACTATTTCGACAAGGCTGGAACGGTCAGCGTAGTGACTTTTCGTGAGGTTGGAACGGAAATAGTAACTAATAGCTACTATTGTTAGACGGGTGGAACACGCTCTTTGTCTTACCTTCAGTTCAAGTACCGGACGATGTAACATGCTCTTATCCAGTAAGAAAGGGTCAAGAACACCTTTCGCCTGCAAATAACATTTGGTTGGGCCACGGACTTTCTGTATTGGGTGGACTAAAAGCGGAAAAGGGATGGTATGGTCGAACCGATATTGAAAATGGAACTTGGACCAGGAGGAAAGAAACAGTGACATTCTATTACAGCTTGGCCTCCCCCAAACCATTAAACCCATTAGCAAGCTTGGCAATCTTCACTGAGATGTGTTAAGGAGTTTTGATAATACAAAGTGATTCTGTTTAGGATGAATTCATTGAATTCAAAGAGTCAGAAGATCTCACGCACAATCCAAATCCACTACTTTTAGAGCCCGGTAACTGGGTTTCACATGGTATTAACTAATGTTATACGTTTGTTATTTATAGATGGATAGATAGAGTGTATTGAAGCCCTCTGATCATGCACTAAAACAATACAACATTTACACGCAGGATTTTTTCTCTCTTCATTTCGTTTCCTCTCTTATGCACCTCATACTGTTCTGGTGTTATGATGGGAGAGTCAATTTGTGGGCGGGTAAATGAACACAGAGTAGGTTCTAATGGACTCACAGCTCTAAACTTCCAGGAAAAACAGGTTTGCCAAGATCCCCGACAGCTCATGCGTCGACATCGACAGCTCATGCGTCGACATCGACAGCTTGTCGATTTCTAGTACTGTATGTTCTTGGGCAAATGGGCCGAGGGTGTGTTTCGCGGATCTTGGTTCTAGGACAGTCGTCTTCCGACGTCCTTCAGAAACTGCGTTTCAAGACGAATCACTGTTAAATGCTCATTCTAGTACAGGTATGCTTCTTTTAACAGATCTCGAACTGAAGACCACCTGTTATTCCCTCTCAAACAGTCAGATAGGAATGATACAGTAAGAGCTAAATGTAAGCATAGAGCCAAGTATTTGAGCTTTCTTTTGAAACATAGATCATCAGATTTATTTAATTTCGTCTGCTTTTTTTTTAATGGCCTTCTTCCTCTGTTGTGCGACAACTTCGGACGATTACAAAAGGGGTGCAAAACCATTGCGACTCTTTCGATGTCGTAATTTTGCCGTTAAAAGATGCGAAGTGAAAGAGCAAAAATTAGAGAAAAATATTGAAAGGCTTCGGCTTTACTGAGATTATCGTTTGCACTCATTACTTCCCATAAATAATTGCTAGGATCGAATTTCATCATTCGGCACCTTTCGACGTTAGGAGATGTCCTAACTAACATACCTCTACTGCATATTTCGTTGCAAAGTAAATGTGAAATTCATTTTTGTTGCCCTGGTAAATTGTCTTACCTTTTTTGCGAGGTTAGAGCCTGTGCTGGCCAATATGGCCAATACGCAGGTGCTCTTAACTGCCATAAGCAATCCCACACACGTTTCTGCGCAGTTCGCTGTCCAGTTTATATCCGAGTCGCCTGAGGAGCCTAAACACTTTTTACTGCTTTCCGCAAATGCAAGATAGAGTCCCGTAACCACCATTGAAACTTCTTGCAAGAAAATGACGATGATTGGGTAGCGAAAGCAGTCTTCAGTGGCCCGCACAAGCTGTACCAGCTCGCCGTAGCTCACTTGAATCTTTTGTAGACGATGAATCATCTCTGTGTCTACGTTGGTTCATTTCTTGTTGAAGCCTTGTAAGCTTGAAAGACTCTTGATGCGGAAAACCTTGATAACCGCGTTAAAAACATAAATTCAGACGGTCCAGTTCTTTTTACCGAGGACCATGATTAAAAGAACTTAATTTATGTGGCGGACAACTGGATCGAAACCATTACCAATCGATATGAGTTACCTTTGCAAACACAACTGTACCCTTTTTCCTAATAATCCTAGTACCAGCCAACATACTCACAACTTAGTGAAGCCAGTTTCAGCCACTTAGAGAAAATCAGCCCGCTTTCTCACCTGCTCAGTAACTAGTCTACACATCAGGTCTGGTTTTTGGGATCCCAAAACGTAAGTGTAGGTTCCTGTGATATCGCAAAAGTTGCCCATCCGTCCGTGTCTGTTAGCACGACAACTCTCGAAGGGGTTGAGGTATTTTGTTCAAACTTGGCACAACGACTCTTTGGGTCAAAGTACAGGTCAAGTTCAAAGATGATCTCTGTAGCCGTATATTTAAGTGAGGGGTCCAAATTAATGGACCAAAAGTAATATTTTTAAAGCTAATGAGATAGTCGATTTAGGGGTAAGGGGACATGCTGCATCCGAATATAAAGATCGTTTTCTTGCTGGACAACTAGTTCAACCGGAATCCAGCTAAAACCAGAAAATTTGTGAAAAATAGAATTTTAATCTTTAGTTGATTAGAGATTCAGTCTAGGGGCAAGGAGACACGCTGAACACGTATATGAAAATTATTTTTTCGCTGGAGAAGTAGTTCGCCTGGAATCCGGCCAAAACCGGGAAATTTGCTCAAAGTAAAAGTTTTATTTGAACTTGATTAGATGTTCGATTCAGGGGTAAGAAGACATATTGAACCAGTATATGACATTCATTTGCTACCCGGACACATAGTTCGCCCAGAATCCGGCTTAAACCGGAAAATTTGTTATAAGAAAAAATGTTTCTGAAGTTGATTAGGGGTTCGATGTAGTGGTAAGGAGGCATTCTGAATCCATGTATGTGACTTATTTTCTAGTTCGCCCGGAATCCGGTCAAAATTAGAAGTTAAAAGTTTTATCTGAGGTTGATAGGTTCAGTATAGGGGTAAGGAGATATGCTGAATTTTTTTTTGCCTTTTTTTTTATCGAACAGGTAGTTCGCCCAGTGTCCGTCAGAAACCGCAAATTTGGCAGAAGTAAGGTAGCTGGAAGTTTTGATCAGTTTTGTTGAAAGTAGACACTGAACACACAGACACTGAATCCATATCTGACCTTGGTTTTCTCAGTTTGATAGCCATTGGCCTTAATCTGTTTTTAAATTTTAATAGTAAAAATTTTCAAGGAGTCTGGTGAAGGTCTAGAAGATCCAGTTGTCGAATCAGTTATGCAATTTTTGGGATCTCATCGAAACTTTTAATGCGAGTTTTATGGCGAGTTTTCAAGCAGAAATGTTCAAACAACCTAAAAAATGTTCTTCAAAGAAATAAACACTGCCATGGCTTTTTCCTCGTTTTTAGTGGAGTGTTCCTTGGAACATTCCACGATTGCGAGCACTGTAGCAGCTTTCGATTTCCGGTTTTAGGTTTTCACCGCATTTTGTGGAGCTCATAACTTGTGAACCAGTGCAAGTATCAAGTTCGAACTTGGTACACTTGTGAGTGTTAGGTTCTAGTTTTGCGTTTTGGCGCCTCCCCCCCCCCTCACCCGACTCAGGGGCAAATGGGCCCAGATTGCCCATTGAATAATGTTCATAACTTGACCAGACCTGGACATAGGACGATGAAATTCTTTGTACATGTAGACTCTAGGGCTGGGAAATTACTTTTAAAGTTCCACCTACCCCACCCACCCCGTTCAAGGTCAACTGGGCCCAGATTGCCCAGGAGTGAAATTCGTTACCCGTGACAGGAAACAACAGATATCAAGTTGAAACTTGTTAGGTTTGTGAGCATTGGGGTCTCTTTTGGCGAGCACCAAACCACACCCCCACTTGATTCAGGGGCATTTGGGCCAAGATTGCCCATTTTTTATGTTTTTAACTTGACAAAAACTGGAGATAGCGATGCAATTCCTTTGTGATTTTGGGCCATCGGGTATGGAACATTAATGCGGAGTTTACCCCCCCCCCCCCCCCACCGTTGATGGGAAAGTGGGCCAGTTTGCACATGAGTAAAGTTTTTCCCCCGTGACTGGAATCAAACTCTGAGTTGGTATAGTCGAGGATATTTAGGTCTAGATGTGCAATTTGGTGGCTTCCCCCCCCCCCCTCCAGTTCATGGGTAACTGAGCCCAGGTTTCCCGTGAGTTAAGTCTGTCTATGACATGTCTCAAGTTCAGCTCTTGTCCTGCTCGTGTATATAAATGTATAGATGCGGATTTTGGTTTAACAGCAACAAATAAGACCACGCGGCGTACTTTAATCCTTAATGATCAGTTGGAACCTGGACGGTTTTGTCATATGATCAATGATATGCCGTTCTTAATGAAGTTGTGCCAAGGGGGGAATCAGGCTGCTACGATTTTGTTTGTTGCACTAGTAATTACCTTGCTAATGGAAATGAGGTTTAAAGGGTCGGACTGCCTAGCAAGAAATTCAGTATGAAACATAGACCGTTCTTATCTTCTTTAGATTTCTAAATACGGTTTGTTTACATTAAAAGCTTTCAACTGGGATGATTTCAAATTAGGTTATTTCAGCATTTTCTGCTTATTGGTGATGTGAAATGTCTTGGTTCTAACGCTGTTTGTTTATAAGATGTGATAAACACTTTACTTTCACACTCCACGTCTGAGCGCTTGCGCACTTGTTGTTCATATAACAGCTTACAGACTTTTCGCTTTGATTGTTATGCTCAGAGCTACTTTACAGGGGGATCGAAAAAAGAAGGCACGGCATGGTGCAGAAGGCTTGCGTACTAAAAGAGGCACGGATACTAAAAAAAGGTCCCGGCATACTAAGAGAAGGCATGCTTACACTAGGAGCTGCTGCTTACACAAGGTGCTTATACTAAAACTGAAACCACGCCGACCTTTTGTCTCCCGTTTTCGAGCTTGCGTGAAAAATTTCGAGGGGCAGGACCCACTTTGATAATTTCTGCCAAAAGAGTTTTGCTTGAAGTGACGAGAAACACAGAGAAATGAACCAACATGTTTTCAGTGACTCGGTTTGTAGGTTTTCTGCTTGCTTTTTAAGAATTGTAAAAAACTTTGACGCCAGATAGCAGTGAAAGTAGACACCAAACGTGAACCAGCTCGAGCATATCTGTACTAAAGTTCCAGCCAAGACGGTGCACACTGCCTCGACTAGTGTTGCATCTGCTAAAGAAAAGCAATCCCTTGTGGTATCAATAAACGCAAGAGCCGTGTAGAAAGCTAGCGTTGAGCACACAGTCTTTTTGAGAGAAGCTTCTCCCCATTGTAGGCTGAGCTTCTCAACCCTATTAACCAGTCTTGCCATTTCCTTCCTGTGTAGGAGGTTGTAAAACACGTTGAAAATGATGGCTGCATGCTGAATAACTACTGTAGAAAAAAACAAGGCTGTGCTAGCTGTTGATCGATCTTGGGTAGGATTTCTTGCAAAACCTGTAAAGGAATCCTCGTATCAGGGTGGTTGTGGATCTATTAAGTGAAACCTACTAATTTTTTCAGCTGTTTTGTACCTGCAGTTTGTCGTTACTTATAAGCCGCTAGTTCATGCAAACAAGTGGGCAAGGACTCGAACGTTGACTGTAACATAATGGATTGTTTCGACACTTTCGACGTTCATGTAAGAACACATCCTCAGTAATAACATCACAATTTAGCTAACTTTTGCCCATCTTTCTAGTTTCAATTCTTCCATATATCAAGCTGATACTGTCGCTTCGCTGCACATCATTGGACACAACCTAGTTCAAAGTTGAACCCTGTCATGGTTGACAAATTATTAACTCATTATTTAGAATCAAACAAGAGCTGAAAGCTCATATGGCACTTGTAAGAACAGTTTGTATGTTTGTCAGATACGGTTGGCAGTTTTACCGTTCCAAAGTTATGAATTTCACTAGATTTCGGATTGCCCATCCCTTCACTTCCTTCACGATGAACGAGTCGGGGTAGGGACTATTTCCAAGTCAGTCTGATCGGGTCCCTAGTATTCGTGCCAGTTTCGTCGTCTTAGCACATCTGGAAGTACCTTAATTGGCGATTGCCCGAATTCCCCAAAACCCTATCCAGTTCCTCCCACTGTGACACGATCCGGTCCTGTTTTATCAGTAGTGTATCTAGGGTTTCGCATGTTCTTCCAACCAAGTCCCATTCCGATCTCACGAATCTAAGCGTTTTACGAGATTTCCGGTGTCCCCATCCAGCCCCCCCCCCAGTTATCAGATCCGGCCCGGACTTGAAATTGAACATCTGAAACACTTTTTCCTGACACTTGTCACGTTTCATGCACGTACAATCACCCCTTCTAAAGTTACGCAAATCAATAGATTCCGGACTCCCCGTTCCTCCACTCCCGCAATGATGATCGGATCGGGAAGGCCCTCCACGATGAATGAGTCGGGGCAGGAGACTATTTCCAAGTCAGTCTGAGCAGGTCCCTAATATTCGTGCCAGTTTCGTCGTCTTAGCACATCTGGAAGTACCTTAACTCGCGCCCATCCTGCCCATCCCCATCCATTGCCCATCCCTCCACTTCCTTCACGATGAACGAGTCGGGGTAGGGACTATTTCCAAGTCAGTCTGAGCAGGTCCCTAATATTCGTGCCAGTTTCGTCGTCTTAGCACATCTGGAAGTACCTTAACTCGCGATCACCAGAATTCCGGGAAACCATCTTCGGTTTCCCCCGCTGTGGCACGATCCGGTCCTGTTTGTCAATAATTTATCTAGGGCTTATGCTTGTTCTTCCCTCCAAGTTCCATCCCGATCTCTCGATTCGAAGCATTTCACGAGCAAAGCTGTGCATATCACTAGATTCCGGATTCCCAATCCCTCGACTCCCCCCACGATCATCGGATCGAGAAGGAACTATTTTCAAGTCAATCTGGTAGAGTGTGGGTTACCTTATATGTCTGCCAAGTTTCATGGTGCTAGTACATCTGGAAGTAACTTGTGATCACCGGAATTTCAGGAAAACCCCTCCAACACTGTGGCACGATCCGCTCCTGTTTTGTAAATAAAGTATCTAGGGTTTATGCGTGTTCTTCCCTCTAAGTTCCAGCCCGATCCCTCGACCCAAAGTGGTTCTCGAGATTTCCGGTGCCCCCCCCCCCCAGCTTCCCCCAGTTCTCGCATTCGTTCCGGATTTGAAACTGAAAACCTGAGACACTTGTTCTTCACACTTGTCAAGTTTCATGCATCTCCGATTACCCGTTCCAAAGTTATGCATCTTTCTAGTTTCCGAATTCCCCATCCTTCCATGATGGCCACATCGGGGAAGTGCTTATTTCCAGGTGAATCTGGTCGGGTCCCTGCTATCCCTGCCAAGTTTTATCGTCCTAGCTTATGTGGAAGCGTTTCACGAGATTTCCAGCGCCCCCTTCCAGCTTGCCTCCCCCAGTTATCGGATCCGCTCCGGATTTGAAACTGAAGATCTGAGACACTTGTTCTGGACATATGACAAGTTTCATGCAGGTCCAATTACTCGTTCCAAAGTTATCCAGGTTACTAGTTTCCGGATTCCCCATCCCTCAATTCCCCCCACGATGGCCGGATTGGAAAAGTGATTGTTTCCAGGTTAATCTGGCCGGGTCGCTTATGTGCCTGCCAAGTTTCATCGTCCTAGCTTATGTGGTAGTGCCCAGACTAGCAAAACCGGGACAGACCGACAGACATTACGATCGCTAGAATACGGTGAGAACCAAAAACTGAAATAGAAAGTCGACTGCAGCGGCCGCAAAAGGGGACTATTCATAATGAACACTCCATTAAAATCACATTCTCTAATAAGCCACAAAGAGGCTAATACATGTTATATATGTAGTCTCTCTGAAAACTGTGACGGATTTTTCAGAACATAGTGTCCTGGCAGACAACTAGAGGGGTTGAGAGAAATCGTTTTTTGGTAAAGAAGTTCCGAGAATGTCCAGTTATTTAGAAATGTCTCAAACGGGGACTTCTTATTATTGGATTAACTTTTAAGTATTTATTTTCAGCATGTACCGTTGCCGACAAGGCTCTAGTCTAAATAAACTACTTACTTGGGAACTGTTATGAGTTTTTTTTGTCGGACAGGATTTTGATTTTTTTTTTCCAATACAGTTTAGAAATAAGTTAAAAGTGCGTAACGAATTCTCGTCAAGAAATGGGAGGAAATAGGAAAGAAGAAATACGATGAATACCAATTACCTTCGAATGTGCGATAAAATGCGTACTGAACATATGAGTTCACTGCAGCAAACCACAGAAGACCCAATAGGGTACGTATTCGGGACTGGCCTCTTGTAAAAGAGTACCCACCTCCGATACTAAAGGGAAGCGTAAACGCAAGCAAGTATCTTCGTACCGATACCATGCAGTACTTTGGCGTATCGTCGTCGTTGTCTCCCAGATTTGTCACACGCGTTTGCCCATCTTTAACCTGAAAGCTGACACAGCTGTGTCGTCTGACTGATCCACTTGATACCATCGTTGAGCGATAAGCACTAGGCAAGAACAAGGCTTGAGACTAAGTCGATTAAGGAAACCCATTTCTAATTAGGTTTATGTCAGGTAGTCACTAATGTGTATGTTCATCTGGGCGTATCGTTTGTTTGTCTGACTTTGGCACACACTGGCTTGTTAGGGGTTGAGTGACGCTTAAAGGGCCCCTCTTGGTTATTCTGCCTTTCGTATTATCAGTATATCCTCGCCTTCCGCCGTTGTTACGACGCAGCATGAACTTGCAGCAAGCTTCAAGGTCTGCCGGCTAACCTTTCACACATATGGACATGAGAAGCTTCGAAATATTGTTTTTGTTTCCGAAGACATGGTGTGTTATAGACTTCCTCTGTTTTGCTTGGTTTTTCCATTTTTTAACCACGGCACGTTTATTTTTCAATAGCCGCGTCGGATAGCGGGAAGGCTGGATAGGGTAGACAAGCGCTACCAAGAAAAACCCTGTTTTTTTTGGAAAGTATGTTATTATCGAAAAACAGTGTTTCTTAGCCATTTTGTCGTGGAAAGATCGATTCGAGTAAGAGTTGTGCTTTAAAGAGATAGTCATGATATATTGTGAAGGCTGGCCTAGGAAACCAGCTTGATGAGCTACCTTTATTTACATAATTAACTAAACGAACACTTTAAACACGTGTATGTCAGACGACCGACTAAGTGATCTTTTGGTCATTGGTACCCAACCTGGAAAAGCGAAGAAACTTGACATCAATCGCGCAGTGGACAGTTTCGCGAATTTGAAAAGGCGTCTTTTCGCCTTGGTCGATTAGTAAAATATCTCTTTGTTTCTTTGTTTTTATTACGTTTTTCGTCTTGAAATAAAACTGCTCATTTTCGCTTGACTTGGGAAAATCGACTCCAACTTTGCCCTCCCATGATTTTTACAAAAATTACGCCCGTGGTTAAAGGATCTCTCGTTTGTTTTCCTTTTGCACGATGTTAGCCTCTTACATTATGTCAGCCTTTTTTTTTTAAACGACGGCCTCCAGCAAGAAGCAGGACCAGTCGTGTCTCTGCTGCATATTTCTTAGCTCACCTGAGGTATGCTGTTGAGACCCTTGGCTGAAGTGAATTCTGTTTCAGGATGAGGGGTTGGGGCGTAGACTACTACTGTAGTTTCGGAAGGTAACAGTCCATACTTTACGCTTTTGATCAAAAGAAGTATTTTATTCGCTAGAGGTCCTAAACAGAAATATACAGCGGGGCTGAGATTTATTATAATTAGCATCAGCAGACATAAAAGAAAACATACTGAAATAAAACAACTTTCAAAGACCATTGTTTCTGATATTTCACTTTCTAAATATTCTTTGAGCCCAAGCTGAAGAATGAAGAATCGCAGCTGACGTACCCGTTGCAAATATTGTTTGAATAAATGTTTCACTTTCTGATTTTTGTTCACAGTTGAAAATGTCTAAAGCAAACTCTCACACTCTCTGGTTGTGTAGTAACTTGTTAATATCCTAAACATCAATTTACAGTAATGGCATGGGTTGTCGCAAACAACGACAACAGACATAAAACACAGCAACACCAACCAAAATAAAGGCAACTTCTATGCAGAAAAGTTTTTCAAGACCATTGGTCGCTGTTTAGAAGTCAATGGCCTTATTCAGGCATTATCTATTTTTATCGAAAATATTTAAAGCAAAACCCTTCACCATTTGCCCTAAACACGAATTCACAGTAATCGAACGGGTGTCGTAGAAACAACAACTTGAGACATGAAACAACCCAAACAATAACGACAACTTCTGCGCTGAAAAAAGAATTTTAAGAGGAATTAGTCATTGTTTTGACTGGGCCTTTGCAATTGCGTTGTTGTTCTTATAAAGATGTCTAAAGCAAACCGTCGTTCTAAGTAAATCATGATCATAAGAAGCATTTTATTCACACTTTGTCTGTCCCAAATGTGATTTCAAGACAAACTAGAGGAAAGACAATTCACATCCGGAAGTAATTTTTCAATAGCCTACCATTGTAGATTATTGTTATAAGACAAAAAAATCACATACGCCGAAGTACGTCAACCGTGAAAGTCCTCGCATCAAGCTCGACCCATTTTAACACAGGATATTTTGCTACTCAGTGTAAAACTAAATTCAGGTGGAAGCACCTTTTGGTAAGATAACCTCGGCACCAGGGTCATCTTTTCTGAATTGGATTGCGATGACCAGGTAAGTGATAATGGAGCCTAGGACCTGGAAATAAATATTTAATTATCTCTTTGGTACAAATTTTAATCCATGCGGTTCTGCTACATATTTCTCTGGTAAGTTTTCCAGCAATCCATTCATTTGTAAAACTACTAAAATACTAAAGCTTAATCACTAGAGAAACTGACAGTGGGGAGGGGGACTCAAAGATTATGTGTACGAGTTTTGTAAATTTTATTGGCTGCCTAGCTCGGATAGTTGCCTGAGCTGATGGATGTATGCGACTTTCGAATGGATGTATGCGACTTTCGAATGTTCACCGCGTCTTCAAGGACGCCTGTTAGCAGCATCTGTGTTAGCTTGAATATCTTTGACTTCCTTGTACTTACGGATGGTAGAAGAGATTTCCGGATGGTAAAAAGACCACAGGCAGACATCTTGACATCATGATGATCAATTTCGACCAAAAAGTTCTGGACCTGGGAAGGAAATGGTTTTCAGCGATCCAGTCTATCTAGTTTATGGAATCGCGGAAGCAATTCCCGACTGACAGTGTTTTTTTGGTTCCCAGAGTTTCCTTATTCTGAGATTACAAAACGCCAGTAATGGGATACCTAAGCAGATGCGTAGGGAGTTGTCAGGGCTACAACCGTTCCGTCGCTTACTGAATTGTGGGGATTATGGAGTAATTTTCGTTCATTCATTCATTTGTTGGTACTACACATACTACACAACTCAAATATATGACAAGATACAAGATCCCCTGAAGCTATGTTTGGTGATCCCTACCTATACAATATCCTACAACAGAGATAACCACATTACGAATAATCAAGCATTTCAAGCATCAATAAACTACACATACTTAAAAGTATTAACGGCAAAAAAATGTATTACAAAGAAAGAGAAAAGAAAAAAGTGAAAAAAAACAACCAAAACTCGGACAAGGTAAAAGAAATGGAATGCGATATAATGAAAAAGAATATGGCTTACGCATAGTTTGACAGTCAAATTAGCTGGAATAAAACATTATTTTCACGATTCAACTTTTAACCTACCCCTAAATATAGCGCTAGGACCCAGCATTTTGAATCAAAGAACCCTCATACAATTAAAAAAATGCATTATCCCCTTCGGGAATTGTCGTGTTAAGGTGGGCAGATGGATCGACAAAATAAAAAGACATGGTAAATTATGCCAGACTCTCTGGCGACAGTCGGTTTTTATGGCATCTAGCGATTGTTCTGTCTTTCTGTTTCTCTTTCCCGGTTCTACTAGTAATAATAATAATAATAATAATTTATTTGTGACCCACTATGCAAGAGAAGAAGCGGAGTAACTTAAGAAAAAAGAAAAAGAATGTAAATTACTAAACAACAACAACACAAAATCAAACAACTCAAAACTCAGCGCGCTGTGTACTTGTACGTAAGCTAGTATGATGAAATTTTGCACGCGCGTAAAGAACCCGACCCAATGCTTTGTGAATTCTACCTTTCTCGGATCCGATCATCCGTGTTGGGTGGATGGCGGGGGTATCTTTTTTGACCCAGGTAAGTTGTGAAAGGCTGATCTGATTCAACTTGGTAGGTTGGTTGGTAGGAGCAGATGCCCTATATCTTCCGCGTATGCTTCCGAACTGCATCCGACCACAGTTTCGGGGATTTGGAGGTGAGCTCCATTTCTCCTTCCAGTTTTATTGTAGGCTACATATTCAAGCGGTTTATTATGGATAAATAGCAAAAATGTTAAAGGGGTCTAGCGAAGATTTGGAAATGTACAAGATTCGATTGTCTGGATGAAGAAGTCTGATAAACGTTAAATTTTTGGAATCCCATCAAAACCTTTGGTCTTGTTCCTGTCCAACTTAAGTATTTCCGTACAGATTCTATCTTTTAATGCCTCTCAAATTTCAAGCCTCCCAGCTAAATGATGCGCCCTTCCACAAAACAATTCGAAAATCGGCCTCTTTCCGCCTTCAGTAAGACAAACCCGACTGTGAAATTCAAAGTTTTGTAACTACTTTATGTCCAGCTCTTAACATACGACTGATGTTCTGACAAGATCAAAACATACAACTGAGGGTACGATTCTCTGCGGAATGGTGGGGGGGGGGGGGGGTACATCGGACTTTAGGATTAACGTCGAAAATGGATCGAAGTTTGGAATTCGGGAGTGGTATGTATCGAGTACTTTGGACTGATATTCGGGATTCGGTGAAATGTCGTCGCAATCGGACAGATGCTAGGGATTCGCCGAATCCTGGCAATTATATCGAATAAATTACCGAATCTCGATACTATACCTAATAATTTGGACCGATGGCCCATTAGGGATTATGTGTAGGTACCGAATCTACATAAACGTACCGGATTGTTCTGGCATCGAAAAATTACCGAGTAATTTCAGTAAATTCGCTCACCCTATTCGTGATAACTACTGAATCCTGGCAATTATAGCGAATCCCGAACATTATGTCAAATGGATTTGTACTTATAGCCTATTCGGGATTCTGTATAACTACTGAATCCCCGCAAATATACCGAATATCGATATCGAAAAATAACCGGATCATTTTATCGAACCTCAATTAGTTGGGGGGGGGGGGGGCTGAAAGGGGTGCAGCCCCCCCCCCCCCCCTTGTGACGCCCCTGGTTGTGGGTCGCAATAGGTCCGTGGGGGAGTTGGGCGAGGGGCCGAAAAATTTCCAGGAAGTGCTCCGAATCGAGCAAAACTTGACGGGTGGTAGTAGCATACACTGTAGAAATGACTTTTTTTATGTCCGAATCGGCTCCGATCTTGATGGGGAAAGTTGGGAGGGGACGCTCTGGAAGTAGTCCGACTCGATTGAAACTTGGTTGGTGGTAGGAGAAAATGCTCTAGATGTGCCATAATACTTAGACCTAAAATTTATAGATCCGGATATTCGGCTACTGTGAAGGAGTTCAATTAGGTCTCAGTAGTGCCATGTAATCTTAACAGCGCGAACCTTAGTTGATATAAATGTGAATTGCTTTTGCAAGTGCCACATGGACTTTCAACTCTTGTTTTTATTGGAGGTGCCACTGAAGACTTTAAACATCGTAATCGAGTCGTTTAGAGTGTCTGTGCTTTGTGTGTTGTTTAGGAGCTACACTTCTGATGGCTTTACCTTGATTTCTAGGAGTGGGTCACGGAGTTTGTTTTGGTTCATCAGCATCGGATCTAGAACACTTCTCGCCTGCAAATATGTGCAAATAAATTTTCTTCTCGCCCCAACAATGATTAGAAACAGGACAGACGAAGCTTTTGTAACGATCCATATCGAAAGACAATGGCGTTTCGTAGGCGAAAACAGAAAGACACAGCATCAGAGAGTCTTGCGTCACATCAATCTGCTTTTGCTCACGCAGGTACATCAGAAACCCCCGTGAAATACTCGCCACGGGCTTTCGATGTGTAATCTCCCCCTTAGAACAGATGAAAGTTGTACTGGCGGTTTTGGTCCATATTTCTGTACCGTTTTCCCATCAATAGATCGCCTGTGTCTTGATCCCGCAGTTCGCCAGTTAGAACTGCTCTTACTGAAGAAGTAGGATACTATCAGCCTTCAGTATATGGGAGATGGCTTACCGACGACACGTCCCCATTATCAAACGTCCCCTGGCAAAACGTCCCCGTCGCGAAACGTCACCGTGACAAAACATTCCCATGACAAAACGTCCCCCTGTCATAACGTCCCCACGGCAAAACGTCCCCAAGCATAGATTTTTTCGATCTTTAGGTGCATTATCGAGGTAAAACAACTTCAGATTGTGCATTATAGATGTGGAAACATTCCTTATAAGTAGGAAATATAGGACATAGGACCGGTAGCTTCATAAGTGTATTGTTTTCAGTTAAAATATGTAGTAGAATATGCCTTGCAATTAACTCGTAACCAGGGGCGTCGCAAGTGCATTTTCGGTGGGGGGGGGGGGGGGGTGCAGAGCCAAAATTTTAACGAACCTTAAAATTTGTCTATCGAATCCTAGAACTAAGAATTCGAGCTTTAAATTATGGAACAGAAACGATTACGTAGGAAGAGTAACAATAAAGGGCAGCATGAAAGACGATAAGCCAACTATTAGGCGGCGTTTTGGCGAAGCCCACATGGAGAATATGTTGCCGGGCACTATCTATTGTAGCCAATAGAAAATCAAATCGAGCGCCGCAGGCGAAAATTTTCGAAATCCATTTTTTTTCTGTAGGTTAAAATTTAACTGCTTCTCTTACAAATTCTATCATTTACCGTTGATTAAATACCGAGAATCGAAGAAGTTCCAGAAACCGGATGGAGCGACGTTCCGGCAGCAGCAGCAACTGTAGTCTAGTCAATAGACTACCCATAATCACATAATGTGAGCTCCGCAGGCGAATTTTTTTTTGCTTTTTCCTGCCAAATTTAATTTCCATCCAAATTCTAGCTTTTAATTTCGAAATCTCAATCCTAAAACTGGCTTAAAACCCCCGTCAAATGACGCGCCCTTCCACAAAATAGAGAATATTACGAAAAGTGCTGGAGGCGGAATTTTTGAAATATTTATGATTATATATTCTTTTTGGGATCCAATATAAAAGTAAGGACCATCGATAATACCATAGATCACCCCTTTTGTCTCCGACCAGTGCTTCACTCGACCTCTTCTGAGTTTCGTGGTTCGTGGTAACTTCCGAATCCTGGCAATTATAACGAATAACTTCCGAATCCCAGTTAATATACCGAATAAGTTTCGACCGATAGCATGTTCGGGATTCTGTATAACTACCGTATTCTGGTTATTATACCGAACTGTTTTGGCATAGAAAGACTACCGAACAATATTCATATTGGTATACTTGCGTCGAAACTGGAACAAAGCCAGGATTCATGGTTAGCTTCCTAATCCTGGAAACTATACTGAATAAATTACCGAATCCCAATCATGATACCGAATAATTATGAACCAATAGCTTATTCGGGATTCCGTGTAGCTACGGAATCTCCATAAATATACCGAATAGTTCCGGCATCGAAAAATTACCAAATGATTTCAGTAAATTCTCTCACCAAATTCGTGATTGTACCGAAGAGATTTGTACAGATAGCCTGTTTTAAGATTCTCTATAACTACCGAATCCCCGTAAATATATCAAACAGTTCTACTATAGAAAAAATACCGAACAGTTTTGGGCCTCCGACCCAAAATTTTACCGAATCTCAAAAAGGTGGGGGGTGCTGCACCCCCCCCCCCCCCCTCCCCCCGCCTTGCGACGCCCCTGCTCGTAACTGATCGGTTTTGGTCGTTTGAAGCAACATGCAAAATCTGAGGAGCACCAATATGCTCCTCAGAGAAAGGGGAAGCTCGCTGTGGTTCAAAGAGAGTCAAACAAGGAAAATGCAAAAATAAGTGTAGTGCCGTTATGCTGGATAAAAATGACAAGGGGAGCGAGGAAACGAAAGTGGATGGGACGATTAGTTAGGTAGAGAGACATAGTAGGTTGGTTGGACGGGTTTCATCCATCAATAAAATCTTTTAATAGTAAATATCACCAAATTAAATATCGAACAAAAGCGAGATCAGTGACTTATATCGCAGCGTAAACTAACACGCAAATAAACCAGTCAAATAAAAGATGAAACGAAAATTGACAAACTACTAAAGGTTTGCGCTTTCTTTAAGAAATAGCTGTAGCCGGGATCAACACTTTGGTTTGTTTCTTGACTATCGGTTAAATGCTGAAGTAGTCAACACATCTTTGTTTTCAAAAGTTTATATTACAAGAATATTTTTTGTCTGAACTGATGACGCAATCAGTAATATCATAGGATTAGCTATCCCTCAGCGATGAAAAAAAAAATCTATAGCCGGGGACGTTTCGCCATGGGGACGTTTTGATCGGGAATGTTTCGCCACGGGGACGTTTTGTCGTGGGGACATTTTGTCATGGGGACGTTTTGTCACGGGGAAGTTTCGCCGGGGACGTTTCGCCAGGGGACGTTTTGCCAACAGCCCATGGGAGATATAGAGGAATTGATGCGCGAAGGCGAGAGACCCGATGCGTTGCGAACACAATATTTTCTGTTTATTATGAAAGCTCTAGATGAGAGTCTCTTCACTGTCAGAAGTTTCATAACAGATTGCGCATAACACTTTCAAGAATAACACCTTTTCACTTAGAAATAAAGCGTTATGACCAATTAAGTTTACACTATTTCGTGCCTAGATCTCCAACAACACCTTCAATTGGTAAAAATACTAACAGGAACGAAAGAAACATAACATATAACATCCCAAAGTGTTATCTGTTGAAACCGCACATCCTGCTGTTGTCGTTATGTAACTTCTGACAGTGTAGTATTTTTACCTATTGAAGGTGTTGTTGGAGATCTGGGCACGAAATAATATAAATTTAATTGGTCATAACACTTTTTTTCTAAGTGAAAAGGTGTTATTCTTGAAAGTGTTATGCGCAATCTGTTCTGAAACTTCTGACAGTGTTCTACCGACTCCTTATGTCGAGCATCAAAACACGTTTCACAATCAACCTGGACTGTAGCAGTGATTGTGCTATAGAAGCCTTGTAACATGATAGTTTCAGTCATTGCCTGTCCCCATGTATAGGGCGTGTCTTACCTTTTCTGTCAGTCTAGATCCGGCGCTAGTTAGAATTGACAAGCTCCAAAGGCTATTGCCTGCCAGTAGGACTCCCATGATGATTAACACACATCTCCAGTCTTGAAAGCAGCCTTGAGCATCCTTACTGTTCAAGCACTCTAGGCAGTTGTACATACCCTCAGCAATAACAAGGTAGAAGCCGAGAAGGATCATTGTTCCTTCGTGGAGAAAGGTGGCGACCAACAAGTATTGGAAGACGTCCTCAGTGGTAGTTACCAGTTGAACGATTTGGTTGTAATATCCTTGAATATGCTGGAGCCTCTGGATCGCACCTACAAAATACCAAGGATCACAAGTTGTTCATACCATGCTCCATTTTTTTTTAGCTCGAATAAACTCTTTCTTTAGCCCACGCACAAGCATCTTCTCCCCAAAGTAGAGACACAAACTGCGTCAGTTCTCCCAATTATGTTCCACATACCACTTAAGCAGCCACTAAAAGAATCCTTGAGACGGAGTTTCAAGCACGAATCACTGGTTGTCCATGCTATAATAGTGAATTCCATCAAAGTGAGTTATGGGTCATTAGCGTAGAGACGAGAGAATGTGTAACTAGCGATGCTAGAAGAGTCAACGGCTCTATCGTAGAACTAAACAAAAACAACACATACATCTAATTCTTGTCAAGTAACCAGCACCTGGATCTCGAATCCGCCGTCAGAAAGTAACGACGAAATTATTCTTTCTTGTAACCGAATGTGTTTATGATTCTACTTCTCTTCTCGGCATTTTATGTCTATTCTTGGGGATTATTCTCGTCCTTAAATTCTGTTTGTAAGGTACATTGTGGAAGTTACTTAAAGCAGCATACGCCAACGACAGTGATCTTACCTTTCCTGGTTTTCGATTGAAGGACTTCAGCACACTGGTCTTTTAGCTCATCGAAGAATTCTGCTAAGACTTGACAGTAGAAGTATACATACATCATCGCCCATCTGGTACATGTCGCTATGATTATAGTTGATAAAACTGTCTTAACCTTGTCCGTAAGGTTTGGACTAGCTGAAAGCGCTCCTGTAATCGTAAATATTGTCGTCCCTGAAGCGTACCAGGCAAGCGTCCTGAAGACATGTTGTTTGAAACGAATACGACTGTAGTTGACGGCCAGGTTTTCCAGTTCGACAGACAACTTCCTCATTCTCTCGCGGTTGAAGAAGTTGTGGAATATGTTGAAGATTATTATGCCGTATTGCAACACATTGCTTGTAGCAAACAGGGCTCGACTTGTAACTGTCAAAGGAGAACCCGCTCCGTAGTGTTGAATGAGCTCTAGATGGAATAGAAAGTATCAGTTTCTCCAGCCGGTGGTAGACGTCTGTGCTAAAACGAGGCTAGGGGCGTTCTTCGTTAACCAACGAAACCTGCTAATGCTCGATCTTGATTCTCACTTAGAGCAAGCATGTGTTCTCCTTTTATGTGGCATTTACACGGACAAGAAATCCCGTGACGTAGAAAGAAATTCTGGTCAACTCGAAAGGATTCCGTTCGTGAGAACGACTAGAAAAAAGGTTTATAGCGGAACCAGGACTCCTTTCAAGTTGGAAGGACGTCCGCCGCGGTCTACTTGAAAGGAATCTCGCCTGCGGCGCTGGTAAAAAAGACAAAAAAAAAGCCTAGCGAGCATTTGATAGCAGCAGTCATCAGTACCGATGGCATAGTTGCTATAATAACATTTTTGTTGGCTATTGAATTTTTTTGTCAGATTTTCTGATTGAAACATAGTTTTTTCCCTCTCTGTGTAAACATAATCTTGTCACCAAGACCGGAATCTGTTGAAGTTTTCCTCTGCTGAAACGCTGCATAATACAATTTATGCCAAGACGATTCGCTATACTAAGAAACTAGAGCCATCAACCGTGACCACTGCCCATATTAGAAGGTGCAATTTTCAAGTGTTAGTACCCCTACATTCCTCCTTGAAGGTCCGTTCTTATCCCGGCTTCAGGCAATCTCACTCAAATCCAATAGTAAGAACATCGGAAGGTAAGAAGTCCGAGCTCGAACTTATCGATACGCCCGATAATTAATGCTTACCAAAATCTTGCCGCATGCATGATGGAGTTCGTTGTTATTGCTGAACGAGGTCGGGGTCAGTTTAAGATTTTCTTTGTAAGATTTGGTTAAAAAAAAAATACCTAGGCCTTGCTGACAGTAATTTATGTCCAGTTCGCTGATTTCTGTATCAGAAATAAAGAAAATCACCGATGGAATATTTTATATACCGCAAACATGCCTTGCACGTCTTTCATACTGAGAGCGAATGCGTTGCCTGTGTTCCTGCAGCGAGTGTTCCAATGAAAAATATTCATTGACGAATATTTTGAGTACAAAAGTGAGCAAAACCCGCGCGGATTTCCACTATGAATGGGTTAAACTTACTTGGTATAAAATCTTGAATGTAAGAATATTGAAGGTATCCGTTTATTGTTGCAAAAAACAATAAGCTCACAATCTCGCAACCTCGGGAATGACTTCTTGTGAAAGAAAAACCTCCGCCAAGTCGAAGAGGGAGTGTCAGCATTACCAGGTACCGTCGTACGCACAATGCAGCGTTCATTTTTTATTCCGACGTTTCAGACTGTGATGCAACTTCCTTATGTAGTAATCTGTAATTAAAAACTTGTTACGGACTTGTTATAGTGAACTTATTCGGACAAGTCCACTGTTCCGAAAGCAATGAGATTTGCAAAACAAATCGATTGCTTTCCACTTTTTTATTCCATCACGTTTTAGATCAAACCATGCAAATGTCCGTATTCAAAAAGTGTTTCTGCATTTCTGTATTTTCACTGGGCACAAGTCCTAAGTTCCTCGGTTTCCCAGCCGTCATGTAACCTGGAAACACTATACTGTCTTGCACGTGAGATGAATCGCGTCGCGAGGTCCGTGATAGCAGCTGGAAAAGACACAGCGAGTGAGGCCGACTCACCAAAGTAGTGACGGCGACAATCCGTTTTGAGATATTCCAAATAATGCTGGGACTTTCTTCCGCTTCCTGCTTTGTGAACTTCTAATGTATTAATTCCCTTAAATTTAAGTTTGTTTTCCGATGGTGGATCTTAGCATACAACACTTTCTTGCGGAAGCGACATCCCCTAGAATAAACAGTGGTGTAAATTATGGTGTACGTTGTGTCGCTTCGTTGGTGATTAATTTCTGCTTTAATGTGGCTTTAATACCGTTTCTGCTAGGGCGTTGTAAGAATTGACGACTCTGAAGGGCTTGCTTTCGCTGAATTATTCAAGGCATTTGCTGTTTTTAGTCTCTCTACGCCCCTTGTTTTGGGATGAATGACAAATGCCGGAAAACTTGCATAACCGGTATTTCGACCAGTGAGCTTTTCGAAAACAGTGATTGTGAGCCTGATACGCACCGCAAAGAGAACAAACACAGTTGGTGTAATAATCAGTGTAATACCAATCGCGGAGTTGTGTCTTGTGAGTTGTCTTGTGAGTTGTGAGTGAGGTTGTATGATAATATTACGAATGTAGGATAAATTGGTGTGGTGTAGGTACGATTGGTCCTTTTAGGGTGTCATCAACTTCTGTTTAATGCTCAAAAAGTACTGATACTCATGACAGTTTCTTTATATTCCTATAGCATAAGGCGCCTCAGAATGTGCTAATGTTCTTCGAATCCACATCTGATTTGGACATGTGCGAACCTTTCTTCCACGAAAGTACAGTAAGCAATGCCAACTACACAAGCAATCACTTCCTTAAGGTTCTTGATTACAGTCTCCTTTGCTACCGGCGGATCTCTCTATTCCCTAGTTCCGAGAGGCCAGGATTCTCAAATTCCCTCTATTCGCGTAACAAATGAATATAAATGTAAATGTAAATATGTGAATATCTATGAGCGTTTGACATCATTTTGTGAACATTTCATCCTAAAGAATGTTTTCAGTGCATCCTTTCGTTCTTAGTAACTTTCTTTCTCGAAATTAGTCGCCTTTTAAAATGGTAATGTTCGAAGCCTTTTCTGGTCGTGACCATGGACAAGGACAGAGGGTCGTTGGTATGACGAAGAGAGTGAAGATGGGATTAGGATCAAGAAAACTAGGTTCTCGTACGGAATTTTAGCACTGTTGGAGTCGTCTGATTGGCATCATCGCTGAGCTGTTAGAACTAGGCAATAAGATCGCCTGAGAGAATGGGGAATCTGGGAAACTAAATTTTCTAATGTTGTTGATGCTGTCTGGTATTCAATGTTGAATCTTCATTACACTCTGTGGCAGGTTTGCGGAGTTTTTGGGAACATTTTGCGCCCCCTTATTCTATGGAACTCTCTTTTGGGGAATGCGCATTGAAGACATTGATGATTTCTTTCGCTGTTGCTATCGTCAAGAACTCCACTTGGGAACTTAGGAGAGTAGTTGTGGAGCACAGCATCTTGCAAGTCAGAAATCTACAACGCCGGAATCGCTTTGGCTACCCCCTACTCCTGGTCTTTAGCAATAGGGTTCCTAGGAGACCAGCTTTATAACCCTTCTTGTGAGAAGAAAGAGAGGGCTCTTTGAAAGCTGGGGTAAGACCGACAATCTCTAGCCTAGGCTAATTGCCTGTGAGCAGTTTTATGGTTTGCTTGTTTCTGTATGACACACACTGGCTTACTAGGGATTGAATATTGCGTGACTCTTAATGAGATAGTCAGTCGTGTAAAACGCTGCGCAGTTCGTACTTCAACTTAATTCAGTCAGGGTTGCCACGTCAAAAATATTTACAGAGTGACTTTTGGCCCAAAACAGAGAGTGAATTGGGAGTGAAATCTATTTTCATAAAATGTTCATGGTAGGAATCGCCTCTGTAAAAATGACACATCTTAATTTTACTTTCATGAAAAAAACTTGAAATAGTTACTTCTCGTCGGAATCCCTGCTGCAAAAATAACACATTTGGTCATTTTTTTAAATAGAGTGATTTTTATGTCCTACGTAGGACAAGAGTGTAAAAAAAGCAAAATAGAATGACAAGTCACACTGTCGTGCGACATGTGGCAACCCTGAATTCAGTGTCTGGTTTGAGATACTCAGATGGGGTGAGTTCCGCTACACCGCCAGGGTATCAGCTGGCAATGGCTGTGGTTTTGGAGGAGCTGGCGCATACTATTTCTGATTATAAGAAGCAATTGTTCGATATAGGCCTACTTTTTCCGTTCACCGGGGACTCCTGGGGAAGTCGATGGTAATCATGGAAATAGTGTCAGTCCCTGAGGATTCTTCTGATGAGAAATCACGAGAACACAGGGAAAGGCTCGTATGAATTTCGGTCGAACATTTATCTATGTATGCACATGCACGCCTTATTTTGCTTAACGCATTTAGTTTATAAAGATTATTTTTCACTTGTTTTGACTTTACTAAATATTGAAGTAGTTCAACGTAATAGCGCCACTTTTACGTACTACACTGTCAGAAGTTTCATAACAGACAACAGAAGGATGCGCGGTTTCAACAGAATGCGTAAGAGACAACACTTCGCATGTTGTCTGTTGTGTTTCAAAATATTTGATAGTGCAAAACGGATACGTCAGCTGAATTTGATTGGAGCTATATTTTGGCCCTTTTTGGCAAGGGTCCTCTTCAGGCTCAAAGCCGCTCAAGTTGGAAATACGAATTGTGTTTTCCCACAAGTCAAATCTTCCCACAAGTTCTTATTTCCAACTTGAGCGGCTTTGAGCCTGAAGAGGACCCTTGCCAAGAAGGGTTTAAATATAGCTCCAATAAAATTCAGCTGACGTGTCCGTTTTGCACTATCAAATATGATTCGCACTTAGCTTGGGCTGAAGGAATATTTGTGTTTCAAAATGTTTTGTATAACAGGCGTTGCCATCAGGAAGAGCCGAAAAATTGCCAAAAAGCATCTGCTGAATTTTCCGACATCATGACGACAAAGAAAAAGTCAGTGATTCTTCTTGGCAATGCTCGTTCTGCATATCAGTTCACGTATAAAGTTTTCCAACACATCATCAAATAACATCCCATGTGTTGTCTGTTCCGTAGTGTCTGTTGAAACCGCGCATCCTTCTGTTGTCTGTTATGAAACTTCTGACCCTTACCAATAACAGAAAATAGAGTTGTTTGTCTTTTGAAGTATAGTCCGACAATCAAACGCCTATCTGGCCACAAGAGTTCATAATAAACCACCCTAACACTTGTCTGTCAAAGAACCAACGTCACCACCAATTCCCCAAATTGACTTACCCGCTCGCTTACCCGTCGAGCCCTTCATGATGCAAATATAATTGGTTTCTCGCCAAAATGAGGGAGTCAGTCCGCAGATTGAATACAAGAATGTTGAGAATTGCTACGAGAAACAAGAAGATTGAAAAAATACTTGTGTCTTTTTCTGTGGTTTGCTTCTTTTCTTCCATTTAAACTATAAAACACTATAAATTAAAAAAATTTATCAAATCACATTATGGGACTGGGAGTCACCAAGCATCAGCAAAATTCGGATTTATTGCGCTGGTTTATTGGAATACCAACAACAGACATAAAACTGGGCGAACTAAAAGACAGCTTCTACGCGAAATAAGAGCTGGAAGCTCACATGGCACTTGCAAGGCTGGTTCAGAGGATGAAATATAGGATTTGCCTTGTTTGTTCTGATCATCTGTAAGCAGAACCCTTGTGATAAGAATGATCATGGACTTGAAAATCACGAGAATGTAGAAATGTATTTTATTTTAGAACTTGGCTGTAATGATGCGCACTTTAAAGGTGCAAGAAATTCATATGTAAGCAAAACCCTTGAGGCAAATACGATAACTCCCCCCCCCCCCCAAACTCCCCCATAGCTGTCGCATCCGGTCCGGACTTCAAATGGGATATCACAGATATGTCATCTATTCAGTTATTAAGTTTCATTCCAATCCGATCACCCGTTCGAAAGCTACGCACTACTCAATTTTCCGGATTCCCCCGCCCTCCGCTCCCCCCAGATGGTCGGATCCCCTTATATGCCTGCCAAGTCTCATCGTCCTAGCACATCTGGAAGTACCCTAACTCGAAAAAGTGTGACAGACTGCCCGACAGACCGCAGACGGAATTGCGATCGGTATTTGGCACTTAGAGCCAGAGGCTACAAGTGCCATAAAAAGGCAATTATAAGTTAAAACCTGCCAAGAAAACACAAGAAAGAGCGCTTGACAAGGCGCTACTATCACTGATATTTAAAACAAGAGCTGGAAGCTCATATGGCACTTGCAAGACGTGGTAAATAAGAATGACGATGGAAGCTTGGAAATCACGAGAATGTATCGTTTGGTAAAAAAAAAATTTTGCACTTGGCTGTGATGATGCGCACTTTAAGGGCACTAGAAATTCATCTGTAATCAAAACCCTTGAGGCAAAAATGATCATGGGCTCATGGGGATCATGAAAATGTAGGTTTTGCTTAAAAGTATTGTTTGTACTTTACGGTTAAGATGAGTACTTTAAGCGATGGTGGGATCTGGGAAGCTGCTGGGAAGTGACAATTTTTAAGCCAATCTTGTCAAGTCTCGAATGTTCAAGCCAAGTTTCATCGTCGTAGCACATCTGGAAGTAGTCTACCTTAAACTGCGATCACCGGAATTCCGGAACCCTCCCTCCAACTCTCCCTACAGTCCTCAGATCTGGTCCGGTCTTGTCAACTATGTATCTCTAGGGCCTGTGCTTGTTCTTCCCACCAAGTCTTATCCTAATCGCTATATTGTAAGCGTGTCACAAAATTTTCGCCCCCCCCCCTGACTCCCCAACATTGATCGGATCCTGTCCGCACTTGAAATGGGACATCTGAGACACGAGGTTTTTCCAAATACCAAGTTTCATTAAGATCCGATTCCCCGTTCAAAAGTTATAAATACGTCAATATTCCGGATTCCCCCTCCCTCCACTCCCCCCACGGTGGTTGAATCGGGGAAGTGATAATTTCCAAATTAGTTTGGTCGGGTCCTTAATCTGCCTGCCAAGTTTCATCGTCCTAGCACTTCTGGAAGTACCCTAACTCGAGATGAGTGGCCTGACAACCGACAGACGGAAAAGTGATCGGTATATGGCACTTGAGCGGAGCTACAAGTGCCATAAAAAAAGGAAAAGAGGAATGGGGATCAACAGATAATAGAAAAGATGAGATTGTCTTATTTTAGAGATGCAAAGCACCTGCTCCACTTGTGGAAATTATGTCATAACCATACATTGACGAAAAAGTTCAAATTTCAAGCTGCAAGAGTTCATGGACAACTGGGCCCAACCAGCGCACGACATTATCCACCGCTTCCTGGCCGAAAATTGAAAATTGGTGTCTTTTTATGTGTCTTTATGTGTTTTACATATTTTCTTTCATTTACTCTGCTTTTAAAAAAATGGCGGGTTCCAAATAAATTACTTACTTACTTACTTAGATTAACTGAATATGTTTTGGAACTACGATAACAGAAATAAATTACAAATTGAACAATTTGTAGGCGGAAAAAAGTTCGTCAGTAGGTCCGTCAGAACTTGTGGTTATATCAGTGACAAGGAACAGTCATTAAGCTCCAACGGATAGAGAAGTTCTTACACACAACGTAATATAATGGAAAAGTGTTTATTCAGCCACGGATGGACCATACATAGTCGAGAGCATACAATAAGGAAACTAAAGTACCATCATAACACCTATCACTCTTCCTAAGCGACTATCTCCTATTTAAATTCTCCATCACATAGGCTCCCAATAGTCACATAATATTCGGCTGCTCATCTAAGTTGGTAATATTTCTTGGTAAGGTAAGGTCAATACCGGTACCATCTTTTCTAAATTGGATTGCGATGACCAGGTAAGTGATGATGGCGCCTAGGATCTGGAAATAAATACATTATTATTCCATTGTTGATCATTTTAGTGTGTCCTGTGATATTTTCCTTGCTGAGTCACTTTTGGACGAGAATAAAGTTATGAGGTACTAGGTTTTCTACTCTATTCTTTTTTGGTACAGGGGTACAAATTTTGAGTCAAAAATTATTCTTGATATTTAGAATAGGCCACAGATTCGTTGTGAAACAGCCGAAATGATTCTGTGTTCGATTTCTGAAGTGATTGGGGGTCTGTGTAGGTGTCGGGTTGTGCTTTCAACCAATTATTGTGCTTTCATCAATTAATCAACTAATTCAAACCCCATAGCTAGATGTATATGTATAAACGGGACAAATATCCATCTTTATTTTCATGCAGTTGACCATACTGATGGTTTTGCGCATCTCTTGGGGGGGGGGGGGGGGCATTTATTTCGGGTAGGCGACTGTTCGATGGAATTGCAGCCAGATCTGGGTTGGGAGGACAATCAAAAGTGTGCCGCCAGTGGCTCCTCCTAGTATTCCTGTCGGTTTAAATGTTCTGGCCTCTGGGCTTTCTTGTACTTACGGATGGCAGAAGAGATTTTTGGATGATAAAAAGCCCGCCGGCAGACATCTTTACGTCATGGTGATCTATTTCGACCAAGAAGTTCTGGACCTGGGAATGAAAAGTTTTCAGTGCGTCTTTTGTCGATCTCGTAGAACCGTCATGGAGACGTGCGCCTTCAGGACATAAACCGTTTATGTAGCCTCTGGCTCAAGTGCCATGTACCGATCGCAATTCCGTCTGTCGGTCGGGCGGTCTGTCCCGATGGCGAGTTAGGTACTTCCAGATGTGCTATGAAGATGAAACTTGGCAGGCATGTCAGGGACCCGACCAAACTAACTTGGGAATAATCTTTTTCCCGATCCGACCATCTGAGGGGGAATGGAGGAAGGGGGAATCCGGATAATTGAGTAGTGCGTAACTTTCGAATGGGTGATCGGAACGGAATAAAACTTGAAAACTGCATAGGTGACATATCTCTGATGTACCATTTGAAGTCCGGACCGGATTCGACAGCTGTGGGGGATTTGGAGGGGAAAGACGTAACAATCTAGATAAATCATTTACATAATCGGATTGGATCCGGGTACTGTGGGGGAAGTTAGGAGGGAGGGGCGGAATTCCGATGATCTCATGTTAAGGTACTTCAAGATGTGCTAGGACGATGAAGCTTGGCTGGTAAATTCGAGATTAGACAAGATTAGCTTAGAAGTCGTCACTGTTAAAATTCGATCATTCATTAAAGTACTAATCTCAACCGCAAAGTAAAAAAAACTACTTTTAAGAACACTATACATTTTCATGATCCCCATGAGCCCATGATCATTTTTGCCTTAATAGTTTTGCCTGCAAATGAATTTCTAGTTCCCTTAAAGTGCGCATATTAACTGCAAAGTCAAAAAGTACTTTATATCAAACGATACATTTCGGCCCATGATCATTTGTTTGATTAAAAATTTATCTTTAGCACCCTTAAAGTGCGCATCTTAACCGAAAAGTGAAAAAATTACCTTTCACCAAAAGATACGTATTAATGATCCACAAGGGACTATCATCGTTTTCGTCTCAAGGGTTTTACTTACAGATGAATTCTAGCGCCTTTAAAGTTCGCATCATTACAACCAAGTTCAAAAATAAAATACTTTTTACCAAATGATAAATTCTTCTGGTTACCAAGGGTCCATGATCATTCTTATCTCAAGGGTTTGATTACAGATGATCAGAACAAACCCACGAAAAGACAAATTCTATATTTCATCCTCTGAACCAGCCTTGCAAGTGCCATATGAGCTTCCAGCTCTTATTTTTAATTTTGGTGTTAGGATCTCATCTTCTCAGGTGGGTCCAGTAGCCCTATATTTAGGGTTTGGGGAGGAGTTGTCTGACTCTGAACTTTTTATTTTCAAACTAACTTTCGGAAGAAATAGGGAAGTCCTCGTAGAAGCTCGAAACTGGAGCTAATGGTTGGATTTGGATCTTCTGTCTTCAAATATTGTGAGACTGGATTTTTCGGATATTTTAAAGCTATATTTCTGAATTTACCTTGATTTCGAGAACTGGATCACGCAGTTTGTCTCGGTTCATCAGTATCGGGTCAAGAACACTACCTGCCTGCAAATAGAATAGGTTTTGGCTAAGAACATGGTTATAATCTGGACAGAACTTGCTATTGGCAAAGTGAAAGGAAAGTCGTTTTAAGGAAAAGAGCAGAGACCATTCCCATCTACTTCCAACTTACCCAGGTGCAATAGGTACCATCATTGAATCGTCTATTACAACCATTGATGTGGGGTCTTCCGCTGCGATAGTTGAAACCTTTACGGGGGATTGTATTTATACTCCCCATTAAGAAATCCTCTTTGTTGGCTCCCAAATCCGCTGGTAATACCTTGGTCTTATTGCAGGCTATATACAAGATAATATAAGGTAAGATTTATTTCCGTAACAGCTCAAAGGGCCATAGAAATAACAAAACAAAACCATAACGTCTGCAACTATTTACAAAAAACTTTCCCTGTGACTCGTGGCAACTTAAGGAATCTTTTCAAATTTCTTCCCCGAATATTTCTTTCCCCGAGTCCTTTAATTCCAGACATTCACCCACTAAATGAAGGAAACATTGATTCATTTTCCCGCAAATTGGACAAAAGTAAGGACCACATGCACTCCAATCCAACCTTACCCAAATATTTCCTTCTGAATCCTACCGGTAAACAATCTGCCTCTTAGGAATTTGAATTTGATCTAAAAGAATTCCCACAGATAATCTTCTACGTATTTGATAGTGCAGAACGGATACGTCAGCTGAATTTTATTAGACAACGAACTTGTGGAACTTGAGCGGCTTTGAACCGGAAGAAGACCTTGCCAAGAAAGGCCGAAATATAGCTCTGATAAAATTCAGCTGACGTATCCTTTTTGCACTATCAAATTTGATTCGCAGTCAGCCTGGGCTGAAGGAATCTTTAATCTTCTGCGTGACAGAAATCTTCATTGTTGCAGATATTATTAAATGACTATGAAAAAAAAAAAAACAGAAGGAAGAGAGACCTCAGGTCGCGTGTGGATACAGTAGGCTTCTTCCCGTTGATAAATACAGTATTTCCCAGTTGAGAGGCGTGCTTGGGTGTTTTCATCTTACTCATGTCAAACACCAAAAAGCATGTCGCATTCCATCTGGAGTTTAGTAGGCTATGTTTGTTTATTCAGCTTTCGTCTTCGCAAGTTTGTTGGCTGTCAGTTTCTTACCTTTTCTGTTAATCTTGATCCGGCGCTAGTTAGCATTGACAAGCTCCACAGACTGTTCCCTGCCATTATGAGTCCCATGATGATTCCCTGGCATTTCCAGCTTAAAAAGCAGTCTTCTCCGTCTTTACTATTTAAGCATTCTTGGCAGCTTGACACACCCTCGGCAAGAGCAAGGTAAAAGCCGAGTAGGATTATTGTTCCTTCGAGGAGAAAGGTGGCCACCAGCAAGTATCGGAAGACGTGCTCGCTGGCTCTGACAAGCTGAACGATTTGACCATAGTGCTCTTGAATCTGCCGAAGACGCTGGATAGCACCTAAAAGTAGCCCATATCTGTTTCGCTAGATCTCCGCACAGCGGCTGGATACATAAAATTAGCCAATGGTTAATTTGGCTCGTATTAATTTTTGCCTTCACGAAGTCCCATCCTATTACCTCCATCCCAAGCATGCAGTAGGATTTCTGATTTCTCTTCCCACTATCCCACTCTGTCTTGATGCGTTCCTGATGTTTAAATGGAACATCTATAGGACATACTCTTGCCATTGAGTTTTTTTTCTCACTTGATGGCGAATCAGTCATGCCACATAATTCGGGTTTCCCGCTCCTTTTCTCCATCAGCTCACTGAATTCGAGAAATTACTATGTCCATATGAATCTATTCAGACCCCTAATAGGCCTGGGAGTTTGTACCCGTAGCCCGATACGGTTATTATGAGAGAATTCATGAATAGCAAGGTTCTTGTGCTACTCTTTCTTTTCTTTTATGTCAGAGTCGTTGATGCTTTAAAGACGGCGAAGATGAGGATGAGAAAAAAAAAGAGTTACGAGGTATTGAAAAACAAGAATAGAGGTTTAAATGGAATCCCAAAGAGTAATATTTGTTGGGCTTCCTGGGTCAGGCAATCGGGTCTAGAGGATTTCCGTTGCATAATCTTCTTCTCTTTTTTACTAGAGCAATTTAATGTTCAAGTTGGAGTTCCTTGCATTGTTCAAGTAAAGGGGACTAAGGGTTAACCGGATTTACCTAGTTTCGTAACAATCCTGCACTCCGTTTACATTAGTATGTAGTAGAAGTTAAACAGGACATACACAGACACGAATCGTACCTTTCTTGGTTGCCGATTGGAGGACTTCTGCGCACTTTTGTTTTAGCTTCTCGAAGAATTCGGCAGAAAGTTGACAATAGAAGTATACATACATCATCGCCCATCTGGTACATGTCACTATGATTATATTTGATAGAATTTTATTAACTCTATCCTCAAGGTTCGGACTAGGTATAAATACTGTCATGACTGTAAATGCTGTTGCTACTGAGGTGTACCATCCAAGAGTTCCGACGACATGTCGTTTAAAAGGAACGCCGTTATAGTTGAGAGCAAGTTTTTCCAATCCAGTAGACAAATTTCTCATTGGCTCGCGGTTGAATAAGTTGTGGAATATGTTGAAGATTATTATGCCGTATTGCAGTATCTTGCTCGTAGCAAACATGGCTCGACTTGTGGCTGTCAGAGTAGAACTTGCTCCATAGTGCTGAATGGACTCTGGAAATAATAGAAAAACATTGGTTTCTTCGTCTGAAAGTTGACGACCATTCAGCAACAAAGATCTTGCCTCGGTATGCTCATCAGAACTTGTAGATTATCAAGTACTTTCGCTGCTTTTGCATAGTTACAACTCATTCCGCTTTTACGTTTCCAGCAGGCTAAACAATGTTGTCAAGACCTGCTGTTCCGCTCCATTATTTATCTATTTGGCTATCAGTCAGGTCAACAAATTAGTCAGTCTGACGACAACGTCAAATAGTCAATCAACAAGGTCTCCTCTGCTTCTGGAAACTGAGCACCTGGTGCGCATTTCCGGTCTAGTGACATTGGAGAATGAAAGCTAGAGCTTTTAAGTCGATCAGCACGTCCATTGATGCTGATACCGTACTGATGTCGCCTTATACATCTTGAACCTCGATGTTATTACAGAACATGGGCAGAGCCTGTTATAATCTTACAGGCCTCCTACTGTGCAAGAAGCTTGAGAAAATAACTTCGGAAATTTCCTTAAAGATTTTTGTTCAAATTTAAAGCCCGTGCTGATATTGTTATGACAGGTCAACGGAATAGATTTACCTGGTATTACATCTTGATAGTAGATATACTGTAGATATCCGTTTATGACCGCAAAACAAAGCAAGCTCACGATCTCTAAACCTCGTGAATGGTCTCTTGTGAAAGAAAAACCTCCGCAGAGTCGGAGCGGGAGAGTCAGTATTAGCAGGTATCGTCTTACGCACAATACATCGTTTTTCTTCGCACTCATACTGTTGCGGACTGCAGTATTACTAATCCAAGCCGTCATGCTGGGTAGAATCACTATCCTGGAATAAAGATGTACCTTGTTTGGTGTACAAGAAAATAATTAGTAAGTTATTTCACAAAACTATGCATCATTATGATCCTGGACAGCCGCGGTGAAGAAGATACACCGACTGAAGAGTGAACCGAAGCTCCTTTCTAAGAGTTCGCAGCAATTTTGGCACTCAACGCCATTTCCTGGATTGTTAATTTTTAATGTCCAATATCTTTAAAATATCAGTTTGTTTCCCGATGGTGGGCGCCTGGTGTTTGCATACAACAACTTCTTTGGAAAGCGACAACCCACAAACTACATAATCTGCCGAATTCTGGAGAGAAAAAAATCAGTTAAAATCTATTCTGTTTCTGATACGAACAAAATAAGCTCTTTATTTATTTGTGACGCGCTTTTTGCGTGACAGCGGAGTATGAATAAAATACACAAAGTAAAATGTACAAATTAAAACACTTAAACAAAACAATGTAAATAAACATGACAACATTCTTTTCATATAGATAAAAAGCACACTAAATAGACTTAAAATTTGTAGACATTGACAAGCACATTAATCGGGTTCAGGAATGAAAAACTGGCTAATAATTTCATGGGCTATTACTCCGTCTCTGTCAAGAAACTTCTTGTCCAAAAATCGGCAGTGGTTGTCAGTGCGGAGATGATGCGCGGATACCGGCAAGAGCTCTGACAAACACTTTCCTCATTCCGTTTCTGATACCAACAAAAGCTCTGTCGGTAATCAGGAAACTTCTTGTCTGGGAATAGGGACTTTTATCGGTGCGAAAATGTTATTGACAAAAGCCTTGTCAGGTATTCAAGCCGATGATAGGATCGAAATCCTGTTTTTTGTTGTTTTTAATTTTTCGATACGGTGACCAGGAAAAGTCTTGTTGGTAAAATGGGAACTCCTTTTGGGATCCCAAAACGTAAGTTGAGGGATACCTATGACATCGCAAAAGTTGTCCGTCTGTCCGTCCGTCCGTCCGTCTGTAAGCACGATAACTCTGGAAGGGAATGAGATATTTTGATGAAACTTGGTGTGAGCATTCGTTGGGTCGGCGGACCAGTCGAGTTCGTGAATGGGCTTTGTAGCCCTACATTTAGGGGTGGGGGAGTGGGTTCAAATTAAGGGGCAAACAAATTATTTTGAAACAGCTAATGTGATAGTCGATTATGGGGTAAGAAGACATGCTGAACACGATGGTGAAAACCATTTTGTAATCGGAGAAGTAGTTCGCCCGGAATCCGGCCAAAACCGGAAAGTTTGTTAAAAGATAAAGTTTTATTTGAAGTTGATTAGATGTTTGATTTAGAGGTAGGACGACATGCTGAAGACGATGGTGAAAACCATTTTCTCGACGGACAAGTAGTTCGCCCATCCGGCCCAAACCGGAAAGTTTGTTAAAATTAAAAGTTTTATTTGGAGTTGATCAGATGTCCGATTTAGGGCAAGAAGACATGCTGAACTTTTATGTGAAAACAATTTTCTTCCCGGACATGTAGTTCGCCCGGAATCCGGCCAAAACCGGAAAATTGTTAGAAGTTAAAGTTTTATTTCTAGCTGATTAGATAACCGATTTAGGGGTAAGAAGATATGCTGAATCCGTGTGTGACAATCATATTTTACCCGGACATATAGTTCGACTGGAATCCGGCTGGAGTCGGAAAATTTGTTATAAGGTAAATTTTTATTTGAAGTTGATTAGATGTTCATAGGAAAGAAGATACCCTGTGTTCGTTTTTGAGCTTTCTTTTTTCGCCGGACAAGTAGTTCTAGAGTTCGGCCGAAACCGGGAAATTGGCAGAAGTGGCAGGAACTTTTCGTCAAAACAGATATGATTTATACGGGTAAACACACATGCTGAATCCATATCTGAACTTGGTTTTCTCAGATGATTAGCTATTTGGCCTTAATCTGTTTCTGAATTTTCATTGTAAGAATGTTCAAGGATTCTGGCGATCACTGGATCTGGCTCAGACAAGACCCAGTTGTCTGGATCAGATATTGAATTTTTGGGATCCCATCGAAAAGTTTGGTCTTGTTCATTCTGTTGCCATCTAGAATGGATACAAATGGTGTTGCGAATTCAGTAGTTCTAGACTGTTGTCAGTGTGAAGCCTTTTCGATGTGGTGACTGGAAAATTTTCGTCGGTACATCATGAAATGTTTTAGGTAAAAGCACTTCTTTACTCCACCTTTTAAGAATGGCGGGTTACAAATAAATTACTTACTTATTTACTTACTTACTGACGAACAATTTCTCGTTCCTTTCTGTTCCATGACGGTTCTTGAGTGATCTCTCTTTTCCCACCTTCAAACTACCCTCTCGGGTTTTTCTGCCTGTACATGAATCAATCCGGAAAATGGTCCACTTTATTCGGTGACTTTGACTTTCTAATTCCCATCAATTCTGTCCACTTAGGTTGGATCAGGCCATGATATCTGAATAAACCACCTAGGTCGCATGGCCGCAGTATTGCCTGTTTTCATCTCAACGGCTAAACACATTTGGTTCTTAAGCGTTTCAGAGAATGTCCGGGACCCACCTCTAATCCCCCCACACCACTGCCACTATGGAACAGAAGAGGTTCGGACGCGTAAATGGCACATATTTGGCATCTGCGCTATAACCGATCAAGTATCGGAGCTTTCCCGAAAACCTGTCCGGTACACCCCAGCCCCACCTTCACCCCACGGATCTTAGATCCGGTTCGGGCCTCAAACTACAAGTCTAGGTCCCCCTTTCAAGTTTCATCCCGGTCACTCCATCTGTTCGGCTCCTACGCGTGTTATAACATTTCCGAGACCTCCCTGCAGCACCGTTCTCGGATGCAGATTAATGGAACAGGTTTGGTCAAGTTTCATTCGAATCCGAGCATTTTCTAGGGCCCATGAACCTGTTTGGTTTGTGAGGCGTATCGCGAAATTTCCGTGACTTGCACCTTCCATTACCTTCCCCTCGCAGTTGGATTCAATTCGTGACAAAGAAACAACAAATTTAGGGCATCTGCTCCCATCAGCCATCAAGTTTCCATAAAATCGGATTTCGCAATTCAGTTGACCTGTGCTTCAATCCAAAGCATCCTCATAACAAGTTTCAACGAAATACATCTTCCCATCTGAGAGTTATCATTTTAACAGGCGGGCAGACAAACTTTACGAAGTCATATTTGCTCCGTTACTAACGTTTTGGGATCCCAAAAAGCCGCTACGTTTGCAAGTGAAAATGACAGCCGCATAAATCTTTAAACAGTGTAGTAATCTGTTGCAGTGTCTGTCACTACTTTTTGGGATCCCAAAACGTAAGTTGAGGGATACCTATGACATCGCAAAACTTGTCCGTCTGTCCGTCCGTCCGTCTGTAAGCACGATAACTCTCGAGGGGAATGAGATATTTTGATGAAACTTGGTGTGAGGATTCGTTGGGTCGGCGGACCAGTCGAGTTCGTAAATGGGCTTTGTAGCCCTACATTTAGGGGTGGGGGAGGGGGTTCAAATTAAGGGGCAAACAAAATATTTTGAAACAGCTAATGTGATAGTCGATTATGGGGTAAGAAGACATGTGAACACGATGGTGAAAACCATTTTGTAATCGGACAAGTAGTTCGCCCGGAATCCGGCCAAAACCGGAAAGTTTGTTAAAAGTAAAAGTTTTATTTGAAGTTGATTAGACGTTCGTTTTAGAGGTAGGAAGACATGCTGAAGACGATGGTGAAAACCATTTTCTCGACGGACAAGTAGTTCGCCCAGAATCCGGCCCAAACCGGAAAGTTTGTTAAAATTAAAAGTTTTATTTGGAGTTGATCAGATGTCCGATTTAGGGCAAGAAGACATGCTGAACTTTTATGTGAAAACAATTTTCTTCCCGGACATGTAGTTCGCCCGGAATCCGGCCAAAACCGGAAAATTGTTAGAAGTTAAAGTTTTATTTCTAGCTGATTAGATAACCGATTTAGGGATAAGAAGAGACGCTGAATCCGTGTGTGACAATCATATTTTACCCGGACATATAGTTCGACTGGAGTCGGAAAATTTGTTATAAGTTAAATTTTTATTTGAAGTTGATTAGATGTTCATTATTGGGGAAGAAGATACCCTGAGTTCGTTTTTGAGTTTTCTTTTTTCGCCGGACAAGTAGTTCTAGAGTTCGGCCGAAACCGGCAAATTGACAGAAGTGACAGGAACTTTTCGTCAAAACAGATATGACTTATACGGGTAAACACACATGCTGAATCCATATCTGAACTTGGTTTTCTCAGATGATTAGCTATTTGGCCTTAATCTGTTTCTGAATTTTAATTGTGAGAATGTTCAAGGATTCTACCGATGACTGGATCTGGCTAAGACAAGACCCAGTTGTCTGGATCAGATATTGAATTTTTGGGATCCCATCGAAAAGTTTGGTCTTGTTTGGTTTGCAATTGCAAGACTATTGAATGCATAGTATGTTCTTGAAACCATTTGGCAATCATTGTAGGCCAGGGAGTGGCTCAGAGAGCCTCTTCATATGAAATTTTATAATCACCCAGAATGATTCTCGCTGCTCTCTTTGGACATTTCCCAGGCGATCAGAAAGCTCTGCAGAAAGAGTCATAACAGGCCAAACCGATTATGCTAATAATCTCTTTCTTGCAGATTCCGGAATATCGGTACTATGCTGTCCTTCCAAGAATCTTCAGCGGCTATTTTCACAAGTGGACAGAAGCCTGGATGACAGCATTATCCTTCCAGCGACCCCAGCTGACCTGATGACTAGACCTGTTATGACTTTCTTGATGCAAAATATTGACCTTGACTGCGTACACAAAGGCATGAAGCGAGCTGTGAGGAAGGCTGTTTGCAAATCTTATGGAATGAAGGTACGTGTCGTTTTTAGTTAAATGGTTGAGCAGTGCCGTCTCTTACTTACTTTTGGTGGACCCTTGGACATCCATGAGATTTTGGACCGTTTTCATGAGTCAAAAATGTAAAAACGCCAGCACATTAGCACACATGATTCTTGGTTGAGCCACCCTATGGTCACATGGACCTACCCTTTCACATGCGTACCGACCCTTATTCATGTCCGATGTGTGGAAGCATGGATGAGAATTTAAAACATTTGTTGTGTGAATGCGAAAGTTGGAGTGAACTTAGGTTAGGAATTTTTGGAGTGAATGGAAGAGGAGTGGAAGAAGAATGGATGTGTGGTGTAATGAGGAATAGCTTTTTTGGAAATATAAAACAGCTGGTGAGGTTCCCCAGGGTAGCCCTAGCCCGTAGGGATAGGTGCCTATATGTATTCCTTCAGCCCAAGCTTACTGCTAATCATATTTGACGATGCAAAACGGGATACGTCAGCTACATTTTCTTAGAGCTATATTTTGGCCCTTCTTGGCAAGGGTCCTATTCAGGCTCAACCTGCTCAAGCTGGAAAATGAACTTGCGGAAATTATTTGACCCTTGCCAAGAAGGGCCGAAATATAACTCTAATAAAATGATTAGATTAGATTAGATTAGATTAGATTTTATTTTACACATGTGTACAAAACATTTTACAGCACCTGCGAAGAAAGCCCCAAAGGGTTTGTTGGCCGCAGGTGGCCGCAATGTAGCTGACGTATCCGTTTTGCACCGTCAAAGAAGTAAGTAAGCAATTTATTTACAACCCGCCATTTTGAAAAAGCGGAGTAAATGAAAGAAAATGAATACAAAAACACGAAGAAAAAGACACTTAATTTTCAATCTTCGGGCAGGAAGCAGTGGATAACGTCGTGCGCTGGTTGGGCCCTGTTGTCCATGATTTTTTATAGCGTCAAACATCCAAACATAAGTGCCTATAGGGGAAAACATTTGTGTGTGTGTTGCTATTTTAAGCTTGTCAAGGTTGCCACGCCAGACAGAAATTAATCTCCGATTCCTTACAAAAAAAATCATCAAAACAAGAACATAAAGAAATTAAAAATTTGACGATAAATCGCCAACCGTGGCAACCCTGGAGCTTGTGCCTGGGTTGACTACAGCTTTTCTTAGACTTTGAAAGCGGGCCGGGAGAACCTACTTCCAATCGGCCTAGCTTCATTTTGCCTGATCACCAGTTAGGGCTAAATAAGTGGAAGTGTTTTCTCATGGATTACAGCTTAGACTTTTCAATTGAGATGGAGAAAGCCACGGCCAATCGGCTTAATCTTTCCTGATGACTTGTTTGGGCTAAACACATGGTACAGGACCGTCCAATCAACCCTGCACCATGGATACGCCGTTACCCCCACCCACAAACACACACTCTTTGTACAGGTTTTTGTTGACTACGATTTAAGCATCTTATATCTTAAAATACGAGACAGTATTTTCATGAATTCGATTTCCCTTGTCTGCTAAATTGATCAGGCCCACCCGTTGAAAAGCTTTCCTTCCATCGCCTTCCCAAGAAAATAGGCACTATTCGCCGACTTCACCGATATCCGAGTTGCACTTGAAGGAATGAGATTATATTAAGTAGAACGTGTGATCTGAAAATATTTCTTCAGTTCCAACATTGGAAGACTCGCTAGATTCCGCCTCCTCCAAGGGCTCTAAGAAGAACCTTCTTGCTATGCTTGCAGTTTTGTTTTATTAATTAGATTATATTACCCTAGGCTCTTGCATGGCTGCTACGTAGCGTCAGTCAGCCAACCTGCCTCCACGACGTACTCTGGTGGATCACCCGTTCGCTGGTATCCAAAACCTCTCTTCCCACGCAGTCTGACTTGACAGAGATCGGGGATCACCCTTGCAATGACGTCTCTGTCGCCGGTGACGTCTCCCACAACCTCCTTATCACCTTTCATTCACTACTGCAGAGCGTTAGTGACTTGATGCCATATCTACCCTTTGGAAGTCCGCTTTTACAGCAGGCAGTCAAATGTTTTGCGGTTCGGTTCAAGACGTCGGATCACCAGTTCCTGCACAGAAGCTGTGTCTTTTCGAATATTAGTAAGATTCTTTCGAGGTCAGATGAGGAGTGCGAGTTGGATAGCATGTCGACAATGACAGGTTCGACGGTAAGCATTTATTTCTCTTGTCTTTATTGTCTTTTTGACGTTGATCATAGTTCTTGATAGGTAGCGATTACGGCTCAGGGATTTTACAGTAAATAAGGAAGGACCAGCACTTACTATTCAGCTGGAAATTCATTTACTAAGAAACTTCTGTTAACTACGTATTTCATCTTCATTATTCCCGTTTACTCTAAAATCCATATTATTTTATATTTTAATTGTAGCAGCAAAGAAGTAGACTCTCTAGTCAGGCTCTAAGTCAGGTGGGTCCTACTCTGGAAGTCGTAAGCTGTCGGAAGCGATCGTAGCGTGTCGTAAGCATTACGATTACCAGTCAGGTTTCGGAGATCATACTCCGAAACCGCGACATCCCCTACGAACAAGCCCTTGCAAAACTGAATTTCTCATTGCTTAAAGCTCGGTTTGATCCTGATATTGATATACACCTGATATTGCAGTTTGGCAAATCTGTCCTCGCTAGGACGAACCACCGGTCATTGTTACCGGAAACAGCCCCTCCAATCATCGAACGCAGCTACAAAATAAACTTCAATCTCCTTAAGTCCGGACAGATCGTTACGGAAACTCGTTTGTCCCTTTTTTCACTTCAGTTTTCAGTACAGAATCGTAGTGTGTTTGTTATTTGTGTAAGACACTGAATTTAGCTATGCTATGATAGTTTCGAAATATACCGATCTCTCTCTCTCTTTCTCCCACTTCAGTTTACGCCAAATCAATTTTCATATATGCTCCAGGATTTTAAGTTCGCCAGACAGCTTCCGTCTGTATTCCCTCATGAGATGGTCAAAATTTCTGGAGCTGAGCTTTCAAGGGCTGAGTCGACTTTGAATGGGCTCCAGAACCGCGGAAATACGAACGTGAAAATGACAATTTTTCAGCAAAGGCCGAAAGAAGAACACTCTAAATCTCGACTTCAACTTCCGCCTCCTTGGCGAACCAGCTTGCAGAATAAATGATAGCGCGACCCTTACTGGCTTTAAACCCTAAAGCCTCTGTCGAGTTAAAGCACAACTCTTACTAGAGATGATCTTTTCACGATGAACTGGCTTAGAAATAACGTTTTTCGAAAATGCCATTACTTTCCACGTAAAACTAGCGATTTTCTTGTTAACGCTTGTCTTGTCGACTCTGTCCAGCCTCCCCCCCTCTCCCTCCCACTCGGCGGCTGGACGCAAAGTATTTGAAAATGTAACGCGCCATGGTTAAAAAGCTGGAAAACAAGTTTAAAACACAAGATAGCCCTGATGGTCTACCATGTCTCCCAAAATGTAAAACAGCACTTAGAAGCTTCTAATGCCCTTCGAAACTTAAAGCTTTTGGTGAAGTTTGCGTTGCCGGACTGGCAAAAATGGCGGGGATTTCAGTTGCTTATAGTCCCATAAGGGAGTTAGGATAATATGAAAGTTAGAATAGGTAAGAATGGTACTTCAAGAACAATTTAAACAGAACTGTCTCAACCTTTTTTAGGTTGCTATAGAATACCAGCAGTTCCGGGATATCACTCACCACTACGAAATAACTGTCTCCAGCCGCGCCGCAATGATTTCCAGTCTTCGAGACTCCTCTACAGAGACCTTCTGGGAGAGCGGAGAAGAGGAAAGAAACAAAGCAAAATCAATCACATTCATCACAAGAGAGAAATCCACCCCTAGAGCCGTCTTTGTCTATGTGGACAACGGAAGAGATCTGGCCAATAAAGTGACGTCTCTCGCGGTGAAGGTGGGGCAAGTAGAGGATGAGCTGCAAGTTGTGAAGGGTCTGGATTTGGACCAGAAGTTCTGTGGTTGGTTTAGCGCCCTGATACCTGAAGGTATGCTATTTTTACTTAGTTGGGCTTAAAGGTTTCGTTGATAGTGTTGGGCGATATTGGGATAGTGTTGGGCAATATCGACATTTTGAATATCGCCCAACACTATTCGCTGATTAGTTGGTTCTTGTGAAGAGTTTTAAGTCTCGTCTGCGACCAAATCCACTAGTATACGGTAGGTCAGCCGATTTTATTTGATACGATATTTGGATTCAGAGCTATTTTGTCGTTCCTTCATGAGGTAAAGAACGCATCTGTTCTCTTCCTTAAATTACTACTCGGCTACTCTATGTTGTAACCTCATCTTTTTGTTCCAGGTTTGAAGTGTGCACTCCTTCGAGTAGAGTTACGGGGCCCCGACCAGACTCTACGCGTTAGACAGGTGAAAGTCTTAGGACATGTACCTGATGACCAGTCTGCTCTTTCTTCTTCAAGATCACTGGCGATACAGGTTGAGAGCTGCGAACAAGAGACGCTTCGAGTCTTCAGACTTTTGACAGCCCAGGTTCGTCTTATGCGATAAAATTCAAATCTTACTAGACATTATCTTTTTACGGTAATTGTACAATCGACATTTTCTTGTCGGCACTTGTCGGTTCCATCCAGCCTTCCTGCTTTCCGACGCGGCGGTTGGAGGTAAGGTATTTGAAAACTGGACGTGCCATGGTTAAAAAGTGGGAAAACCATCAAAAGAAGAGTCCAAACCAGAACATAGACCTAATGGCCTACCATGTGTTCCAAAAGAAACAAGACCAAACTTTTCGATGGGATCCCAAAAATTCAATATCTGATCCAGACAACTGGGTCTTGTCTTAGCCAGATCCAGTCATCGCCAGAATCCTTGAACATTCTTACAATTAAAATTCAGAAACAGATTAAGGCCAAATAGCTAATCATCTGAGAAAACCAAGTTCAGATATGGATTCAGCATGTGTGTTTACCCGTATAAGTCATATTTGTTTTGACGAAAAGTTCCTGCCACTTCTGCCAATTTCCCGGTTTCGGCCGAACTCTAGAACTACTTGTCCGGCGAAAAAAGAAAGCTAAAAAACGAACTCAGGGTATCTTCTTTCCCCAATAATGAACATCTAATCAACTTCAAATAAAAATTTAACTTATAACAAATTTTCCGACTCCAGCCGGATTCCGGTCGAACTATATGTCCGGGTAAAATATGATTGTCACACACGGATTCAGCGTCTCTTCTTACCCCTAAATTGGTTATCTAATCAGCTAGAAATACAGCTTTAACTTCTAACAATTTTCCGGTTTTGGCCGGATTCCGGGTGAACTACATGTCCGGGAAGAAAATTGTTTTCACATAAAAGTTCAGCATGTCTTCTTGCCCTAAATCGGACATCTGATCAACTCCAAATAAAACTTTTAATTTTAACAAACTTTCCGGTTTGGGCCGGATTCCGGGCGAACTACTTGTCCGATTACAAAATGGTTTTCACCATCGTCTTCAGCATGTCTTCCTACCTCTAAATCAAACATCTAATCAATTTCAAATAAAACTTTTAAACTTTCCGGTTTTGGCCGGATTCCGGGCGAACTACTTGTCCGATTACAAAATGTTTCGTGTTCAGCATGTCTTCTTACCCCATAATCGACTATCACATTAGCTGTTTCAAAATATTTTGTTTGCCCCTTAATTTGAACCCCCTCCCCCTCCCCTAAATTTAGGGCTACAAAGCCCATTTACTAACTCGACTGATCCGCCGACCCAACGAATCCTCACACCAAGTTTCATCAAAATATCTCATTCCCTTCGAGAGTTATCGTGCTTACAGACGGACGGACGGACGGACAGACGGACAACTTTTGCGATGTCATAGGTATCCCTCAACTTACGTTTTGGGATCCCAAAAACGAGACCTTTGATGCTTCTCATGTCCTTATGTTTGGAAGAGTTCTCGGTGGATCTTACACCTTTAGGCGAAGTTTGCCTTGCTTTGACTAGCAAAACTCGGCTCGGCCGGAACCGCGCCAAAAAAGTCGCAAGTACAAAACGAAAATGAGAGCGAAAGGCGGAGATTTCAGAATTTTATAATTCCATAAGGGAGCTAGGTATAATAGAAAAGGCAGAATAAGCCAGAGAGGTCCTTTAACAAGGACACCATCAATTATACTTATGCATTTTATGGTGCTATGTGTATATTTCCTAGACCTGTAAATTCATTCTTCGAAATAAACCAATACGTTACCAGACGAAGCAAAGGATTGGATTATCATTAAAACTTTCGCGAGTTTGACGAAAATTAGTTTTGGTCACCCCAGACAAGTATACTCCTGGACGAACATATATGATAGTTCAAAGCGTGAAAAGGTGGATCCGGGAAAGAAAAGAGTTTCCTTATTTTTAAAGTTACCCTTGTTTCAAAACTAGCATAATTTTTGTTAAGCACCCATTTGATCCACGATACCTTCTCACTTGGTGTGTCCAGTGATTCAACGATAATTTTATAATTCTTACCAAACTGAAAACTAAACGGCAGAAACCATTGATAAAATGTTTATTCTGGAACTGCAACATGCCAGCCCCCTCCCCCCCCCCCCCCATTTTTATGGCACTTGCAGCCTCTGGCTCAAGTGCCATATACCGATCACAATCCCGTTTGTCGGTCGGTCCGAGTTTTTATGGCACTTGCAGCCTCTGGCTCAAGTGCCATATACCGATCACAATTCCGTCTGTCGGTCTGTCGGTCGGTCCGAGTTTTTTGTCCCACACATCCGAGTTAGGGTACTTCCAGATGTGCTAGGACAATGAAACTTGGCAGGCATATCAGGGACCCGACCAAACTAACCTGGAAATAATCAGTTTCCCGATCCGACCATATGGGGGGGAGTGCGGGGCGCTGGAAACTTGAAAATTTATGGCATTTTGTCACTTTTTTCCGAGTTAGGGTACTTCTAGATGAGCTAGGACAATGAAACTTGGCAGGAATATCAGAGACCCGACCAAACGAACCTGGAAATAATCAGTTTCCCGATCCGACCATATGCGGGGGAGTGGGGGCGCTCGAAACTTGAAAATTTAGGGCATTTTGTCACACTTTTTCGAGTTAGGGTACTTCCAGATGAGCTAGGACAATGAAACTTGGCAGGAATATCAGGGACCTGAGCAAAGTAACCTGGAAATAATAAGTTTCCCGATCCGACCATATAAGGGGGAGTTGGGGCGCTGGAAACTTGAAAATTTAGGGCATTTTGTCACACTTTTTCGAGTGAGGGTACTTCCAGATGAGCTAGGACAATGAAACTTGGCTGGAATATCAGGGACCCGATCAAACTAACCTGGAAATAATCAGTTTCCCGATCCGACCATATGCGGGGAAGTGGGGGCGCTGGAAACTTGAAAATTTAGGGCATTTTGTCACACTTTTTCGAGTGAGGGTGCTTCCAGATGAGCTAGGACAATGAAACTTGGCAGGAATATCAGAGACCCGACCAAACAAACTTAGAAATAATCAGTTTTCTGATCCGATCATTTTTAGGGGGGAGGTGGAGGGCAGGGGAATCCGGGAAATTGAGAAGTGTGTAACTTTCGAACGGATGATCGGATTGTAATGAAACTTCATAACTGAATAGAATATATATCTGTAATGTCCCGCTTGAAGTCTTGACCGGATTCGGCGGCCAGGGGGGAGTTGGGGGGGGGAGACCGGAAATTTCAAGAAACGGTTAGAATGGAGGGATCGGAGTGAATCTTGCTGGGAAGAACAAGCATCTGCTCTAGATAAGTCCTTTAGACCATTGTACTGGATTCGGATACTTATGGGGGGGGGGGGGTCCCGGAATTCCGGTGATGGTGGTTTTGGGGATTTTCACGATGAAACTTGGCAGGCATATCAGGGACCCAATCAAACTGACTTCAAAATAAAAATTTTGTCGATCAGATAATGGTGGGGGGAGTGGAGGGAGGGGAATCCGAAATTTTCAGTCATGCGTAATTTTGGAATGGGTGATCGGATTCGACTGAAATTCAAGAATTGAACAGAGGACATTTCTCCGATGATTTTTTTTCATATCCGGACCGGATCCGGCAACTATTGGGGGGGGGGGGGCGGAAAACACGTGACCCGTTTAGAATGGAGGGATCGGGATGGAACTTTGTGGGAAGAACAAACAGATGCTCTAGGTAAGTCATTTGCTGAATCGGATTGGCTACGTGCACCGCGGGGGAGCTGGGGATCTCGAGAAACGGTTAGAATGATGGCATCGGAGTAAAACTTGCTGGGAAGAACAAACATCTGGTCCATGTAAATCTTTTACATAATTTGACTGGATCCGGACACTTGAGGGGGGGGGAGGAGGGGGTTTCCCGGAATTCCGTTTTTTGGGGGATTTTCACGACGAAACTTGGAAGGCATATCAGGGACCCGGTCAAACTGACTTGGAATAAAAAAATCCTCGATATGATAATCTTGGGGGGGGGGGGGAAGTTGAGAGAGGGGAATCCGGAATATTGAGTCAAGCGTAACTTTGGACTGGGTGATCGGATTCGAGTGAAATTTAATAATTAAACAGAGGACATTTTTCTCTGGTTACCTTTTTCATTGCCGGACCGAATCCGGCAATTATTGGGGGGAGGGCGGAAACTGACAACCTATCTGTGACCCCTACTGGACTAAATGTAACTAAAACTGTTAGGATACTTGGTATTTACTTGGACGATGACCTCAAATGGAATACACATGTGGAAAATTTGACGAAAAAAGGTGGATCTCTGCTTCGTTCGTTTTCACAGCTGAAAAGGTTTGGAATACCAAAAGAAATTCTTAAAGTTGTATACTGTAGCTATGTTAGACCTTGCCTAGAATACGCTTGTCCCGCTTGGCACCCCGGTCTGACCAAGGAACAATCTGCTCAAATTGAGTCGGTTCAAAAAAGGGCTCTGAAAATAATATTGGGCCCCAACTACACGAACTATGACAGCTCACTAACAGAACTTGACTTACTGTCATTGGAAAAACGCAGATATGAACTAACTGTCAGATTTGGACTGAAATGTCTTGACTCACCCTTCCACCGTCGACTACTGCCAGACTTCGAAAACCCTATTGTTGACGAACCGAGGACAAGGCGTCGAGAAAAGACAAAGAGTTGTCAACTGATATCGTCTTACCCGGCGACTAGTACTCAACGTTACATCAAGTTATTCGTTCCGTACTTTACTGATTATTTTAACCAAGCAACGCTAAATGAAGAATTCTGATATATTTTATTTTAATCTTTATGTATTTTCGTAGTTACACACATTTGCGTTGAAATATTTAGTGTGGTATGATTTATGTATTGACTCGTGTGTTTGACGTACCTGCGCTAGCTAACGCTATTTTGGTAAAATAAAGCATTCATTCATTCATTCATTCAAAATACTTGACCCGCTTAGACTGGTGTGATCTGGATCGAACTTCGTGGGAATGACAAACAGATGCTCTGGATTAATCATTTTCAGAACCGGATTGGCTCCGGTTATTGTGGGTGGAGTTGGAGGAGGGGGGGGGGGGGAGTCTGGGATTCTGGTGATCGCGCGTTAAGGTACTTCCAGATGTGCTAGGACGATGAAACTTCGCTGGAATATTGGAGACTCAACAACATTTGCTTAGAAATTGCTACTTCCAAAATCCGATAATTCCTTAAAGTGCCAATCTTGACCGCAAAGTAAAAAAAAAATACTTTTAAGCAATATATGCATTTTCGTGATGCCCATCAGCCCATTAGCAGTTTTGCCTCAAGGGTTTTGCTTACAAATGAAGTTCCAGCTCCCCTAGAGTGCGCATCTCAACCGCAAAGTCGAAACTTACGTTTGATCAATCAAATCATCTTGACCCATGCAAGTGCCATATGAGCTTACAGCTCTTGTTCCGCACTTATCAGCACTTATCCGAGTTAGGGTACTTCCAGATGTGCTAGGACAATGACACTTGGCAGGCATATCAGGGACCCGACCAAACTAACCGGGAAATAATCACTTTCCCGATCCGACCATATGCGGGGGAGTGGGGGCGCTCGAAACTTGAAAATTAAGGGCATTTTGTCACTTTTTTCCGAGTTAGGGTACTTCTAGATGAGCTAGGACAATGAAACTTGGCAGGAATATCAGGGACCCGACCAAACGAACCTGGAAATAATCAGTTTCCCGATCCGACCATATGCGGGGGAGTGGGGGCGCTCGAAACTTGAAAATTTAGGGCATTTTGTCACACTTTTTCGAGTTAGGGTACTTCCAGTTGTGCTAGGACCATGAAACTTGGCAGGCATATCAGAGACCCGACCAAACAAACTTAGAAATAATCAGTTTTCTGATCCGACCATTTTGGGGGGGGCGGAGGGCAGGGGAATCCGGGAAATTTAGAAGTGTGTTACTTTCGAACGGATGATCGGATTGTAATGAAACTTCATAACTGAATAGAATATATATCTGTGATGTCCCGTTTAAAGTCTTGACCGGTTTCGATAGCCAGGGGGGAGTTGGGGGGGGGAGACCGGAAATTTCAAGAAACGGTTAGAATGGAGGGATTGGAGTGAAAATTGCTGGGAAGAACAAGCATCTGCTCTAGATAAGTCCTTTAGACCATTGTACTGGATCCGGACACTTATGGGGGGGGGGGGGTCCCGGAATTCCGGGGATGGTGGTTTTGGGGATTTTCACGATGAGACTTGGCAGGCATATCAGGGACCCAATCAAACTGACTTCAAAATAAAAATTTTGTCGATCAGATAATGGTGGGGGGAGTGGAGGGAGGGGAATCCGAAATTTTCAGTCATGCGTAATTTTGGAATGGGTGATCGGATTCGAGTGAAATTTAAGAATTGAACAGAGGACATTTCTCCGATGATTTTTTTCATATCCGGACCGGATCCGGCAACTATTGGGGGGGGGGGGGAATACGCGACCCGTTAAGAATGGAGGGATCGGGATGGAACTTTGTGGGAAGAACAAACAGATGCTCTAGGTAAGTCATTTACTGAATCGGATTGGCTACGTGCACCGCGGGGGAGCTGGGGGGGGGGGGGAGGAAATCTCGAGAAACGATTAGAATGATGGTATCGGAGTGAAACTTGCTGGGAAGAACAAACATCTGGTCCATGTAAATCTTTTACATAATTTGACTGGATCCGGACACTTGAGGGGGGGGAGGAGGGGGTTTCCCGGAATTCCGTTTTTTGGGGGATTTTCACGACGAAACTTGGAAGGCATATCAGGGACCCGGTCAAACTGACTTGGAATAAGAAAAATCCTCGATATGATAATCTTGGGGGGGGGGGGAGTTAAGGGAAGGGGATCCGGAATATTGAGTCATGCGTAAATTTGGAACGGGTGATCGGATTCGAGTGAAATTTAATAATTAAACAGAGGACATTTTTCTCTGGTGACCTTTTTCATTTCCGGACCGAATCCGGCAATTATTGGGGGGAGGGCGGAAAATACTTGACCCGCTTAGACTGGTGTGATCTGGATCGAACTTCGTGGGAATGACAAACAGATTCTCTGGATTAATCATTTACAGAACCGGATTGGCTCCGGTTATTGTGGGTGGAGTTGGAGGAGGGGGGGGGTCTGGGATTCCGGTGATCGCGCGTTAAGGTACTTCCAGATGTGGTAGGACTATGAAACTTCGCTGGAATATTGGAGACTCAACAACATTTGCTTAGAAATTGCTACTTCCCAAATCCGATTATTCCTTAAAGTACCAATCTTGACCGCAAAGTAAAAAAATACTTTTAAGCAATATATGCATTTTCGTGATGCCCATCAGCCCATTAGCAGTTTTGCCTTAAGGGTTTTGCTTACAAACGAAGTTCCAGCTCCTTTAGAGTGCGCATCTCAACCGCAAAGTCGAAACTTACTTTTGATCAATCAAATCATCTTGACCCATGCAAGTGCCATATGAGCTTACAGCTCTTGTTCCTGAATGAGATCGACGATGAGATGAGATCGAACAGAAGAGTGCCGGTATAGGTCGTTTTCTTCTTTCTGTAACTTCAAGATGCCAGCCCCCCCCCCCCCCCCCTTCCATTTTTTTTTTAATGAGATGACGCAACAGAAGAGCGCCAGTACAGGTCGTTTTCTTCGTTTAGGTGTTTGGGGGTTTCCTTTCGTGTCACAAAGAAGATTTCACTCCGAAGATTTCTCCGCAAGATGGCATTGATGAGGTTGACGACGCTGCAGATGAAGTAAGCGAACTGAAAGAACATGTCGTTGGGATTTTGTTTTCAAAGGAGACCAGCTTTACAACACTACAGAAACAGGTACTGGAAGAATATCCTTCAGCACAAGCTACTGCGAATCATGTTTGACGGTGCGAAACGGATACATCAGCTGAATTATATTAGAGAATATAGCTATATGAATATAGCTAGAAGACGAACTTGTGAAAAATTCATTTTCCAGCGTGAGCGGCTTGAGCCTGAGAAGAACCCTTGCCAAAAAGGAACAAAATACGCCTCTAATAAAATTCAGCTGACGGATCCGTTTTGAACTGTCAAAAGATATTGGAATTGCTCACATTTCGGCTTTCCCTTTTCTAATCAGGTGAAAGTAGAGCCAAAATCTTGGATTGTCGTTTTATGCCTCACTACCCGATGAAAAATTTGTAGCCTGCGTAGTAGTATGGTAGTAGTACAAAAACGTTGAGTGTAATACTATGTAATAGCAAAGAATACTATCATTAATGTGCCTCAGACTGGTCCAATCTTATGTAGTAGTATCCAGTAGCATCCTGTCTTGCCATAGTAACATCCAGTCTTGCTAATAGTACCATATAGTAGTATGCAGTAACACGGTAGCCTTGAAGTAGAAGCATGTAGTAGCATCGTTAGTACTGCATGCAACTTTTTCGTACTACTTCATAGTACTATTTTGAGGTAAATTTTTCATCGGGTAACTAGTGTCAGTCGCCTCTCCAGTGCCAATTGTTGAACCAGTCGTTCTCGTTACATGACCGTGAATCCGTCCTCTTTTCAGTAGGTGTTTCCAAGAGCTAAATAACACTAGGGAGGCCAAGACTTGAAAAAATTGATACACACTCGAGTAGCAGCGATAGATAACGTCCCTACTGAAACTTCATCTGTCGTGCACCAGTGCTGGTTCGGTTAACTCCAAGTCCCGAACACAACAAAAAACAAGATACAACCTCCCCTGTTGCACTAAACTTTCTGAATCTGCAAGTTTGTCTCGCTTGAAATGTCGAAAGCGTTGTGAGCGTCTCTACTTGTAAGGCCCGTTTTTGATGCGTGGAAAGCTTAGGTCATGGCGCCACTCCCTAGTGTTATTTTGCTCTGGTGTTTCCGTAACCCGGGCTCGCACTGCTGCCGTTTGGCGCAGAGCTTGGCGTTTTGCAACATATAACACGAATTGTGAGACAAGCAGCGCAAAACATTACCTTCTTTCCTAGTGTCAGATACGCTGAAAAATTTGAAGTCTTCCGACAAAACGCATGCGAATTTGAAAGAAAGCAAAAACAAAGATGTGTGGATTTTTCACGACTAAAAGTTGCTTAACCTTTTTATGAAGGGAAAACATTGTGTTCAGTCAATGGTTTAACACAGATGTCTGCTGAGTAAGCCTTAATTCGGTTCGGTTTACTCATCAGTCCACTAATAGCCAAGCACAGATACCTAGGCACGTGCCTAGCACCACCGTACAGACCCATGCCTAGGCTCAGATTTTTGGCCAAGTACGGGGTTCTAGGCTCTAGAACTTGCTGCCTGATTAAGTCAGGGCACGTGCCTAGGGGAAAGGAAAAAAAGGATAAGAAAACGACCACGACTCCTATTGGCGGCCCCCCTCTTTGAAACATCTAATCGAAAACATCGCTACCAGAAACCATTTGCTTTGATCAATTCCTAACCTTCTTCTTCAGGTCTGCTCTCAGATTTTCCATGGTATCAAGTGCGAGACGAGCCGTTGGAGAGAAGAATGGGAGACGCAATTGGAGTTCAAGAAAAATGGTGTTGAACTAGAATGCCGCGTTTCCGATAATTACTGCTTTGAACTTCTCTCTCAGGTAAGACGTGTTCAGGTAGATTACCTTTGTTTATAGTAGTACTATTTGTATATATTGGTTTGTATATAGTAGTATCAGCTCGAATCGCTTTCGTCAAGTATACAACAAAGGGGCATGGAGGTACCACAAATCCGACAGATAATGTCCACTATCCGATTATTCGTGAATTTGGGGCAACTAAGTAACGCATTTTCATCGGGTTTACTAGCCTATTTATGCGAATAAGTTGTAACTAAATTGTCCTATTTCAGCCCTTTTTGGTTAAACTTCAAACGAAAGTCCAAGCACTATAAGCCGCGCTGATTGTTGCAACTCGTTTCCTGTCTTTCCCGCTGCTAAGCTCTTTGGCGAGGGCTTCTTTAGTCAGTCAATATATTCTTTTAGGTACTAGCCCTCAGTGGCAGCTCTGTCGGTCGTTCTCACCTTGCGCGGCAGGCAGACCTACTCTGCGATCTCTTTGTCCTTCTTCATATCAGCACGGCTCGTATCCAACGCCAGGTCTTAGCCCTGCTTAGAAGGGTAGTGCCAGAAGTGGACCCACAGAAGCTCTCTCCTCTGCTGAAGGGATTAGGGTCGATACAGAGTGGCAGCAGGAAGGTTGAGGGCCTGGAGTCAAGCACCGAGGACGCTTCGGAGTGAGTATTGCACATTTTTAATGAATCTTAATGAACTTTCCGCGGGATATTTGTGTTCCTCACATGTCTCAGCGTTCGCCACGGAACAGAAGTAGCGGTAAACTCGACCCACAAGCTGAAACTCGCGAAAACGCCATTTTGCCTTTTGTTTTTGCTATATCTTCAGATGCCTGAAATAAAAATAAAATCTCAGTTAATGGGACATCAGGCTTACGCCCGTACGTTTTAGAGCATCCTCGTTTTTATGGCACTTGCCCTTCGGCCAAGTGGCAGGGCAAGTGCCATATTCCACTTCTAGCTTTTAGCTATTTCGATTAAACGTGATTGATTGATTGATATTCCGATCGGCATTCCGTCGTTCTGTCGGTCGGTCTTTTCCTCGTTTGCGAATTAAGGTACTTCCAGATGTGCTAGGACGATGAAACTTGGCAGGCATATCAGGGACCCGACCAAAGTAACTTGGAAATAATAAGTTTCACGATCAAACCATCGTGGGGGGAGTGGATGAAGGGGGAATCCTAAATCTTGAGGTGTGTATAACTTTCGAACGAGTGATCGTATCTTAATGAAACTTAATAGTTACTTAATACCGGATCCGAAGAATGTGGTGGGGGAAGGGGAATTGGAAATCTTGTGATACGCTTAGAGTGGAGGAAGCGAGACTAGCATGGTGTGAATTACAAGCAAAAGTCCTAGATAGATCATTTTCAAAACCAGACGGGGTCTGGTCACTGCGGGGAAGGGGGGGGGGGCGGATTTCGGTGCTCAGAAGTTGAGATACTTCCAGGTAGTCTAGGACGATGAAACTTGACATGCGTATCAGGGACCCGACCAGATTACCTTGGAAATAGTCAGTTCCCCCATCCGTAAGTCAGCTCTGTAAAGTGCACATTATAACCGCAAAGGCCAAAAAAAATGTTTTTGAGGAAACGATACCATTTCGTGATCCACGAGGGCCCATGACCTGGCCCGTGACCATGATCATTTGTGCCTCAAAGATTTTGCTCACAAATAAATTGTTAGCCCTCTTAAGTGCTTGTGATCACCGCAAAGTGCAATAAAAAAACTTCTGATCAAACTGGTCAAAAGTTTGACCAAACTGGTCAGCATATTGCGTATCTATGTTTACCCTTCTTTTCCAAATGTGTATTAATCTTGGCCGAGTACCGCAGTCTCTTTGCATTGGCCGAGTAACTGGTATTTTGAAGAAAGGTAAAGATCCAAAAGTTTGTTGGTCGTACTGGCCAATTACGGTTACTTCGGTTCTCGGCAAAGTAATCGAAAAATTCCTGCTGGGAAAAATTGTAGGCCTAGCTATGGTTGGTGACAAGCAGTTGGGATTCCGTAAGGGCCTTGGTTGTGCCTGCACATAGATTACTAAGGAAAGCGTTAAATAATTTTCTCTACGCTGAGAAAACCATTATCTATTGCAGTGTTGACATTTCTGCATCTTTCGATTCAATACTCCACCCAGGGGCGTCCCGAGGGGGGTGGGGGTGCTGCCCCCCCCAGAAGGTCTGTGGGAAAAAATCCGGTAAATTTTGGCTGGTACGGCAAATTTGTCAAATTCGCCTGAACTTGATGGTTTTTAGAGAATCTACCGGAATTTTGCTCAGGGAACCTACCGGAATTTTGCTCAGAAGATCTACCGAAATCCTACTCAAGAAATCTACCGGAACAGGTACCCCTCCACCCCCACCCCCACCCCCATCCCAAAAAGCAGAGCCTTGCGTTCGTTGGAGACCGTTCTTGCTCGAATAGTTTGACTTACTTACTTGACTTATGTCTCCTGCTGGGGGTCGCTCAGCGAAGAGAGTGATGTCAGCCTCCTACGCAGCCTTCCAGCGCTCGTAGAAACCGAGGTTTGACAAGTTTAGGTATTTAGAAAGACATCGCACCATAGTTGGCTCGGTCATGCCACGGGCTGGTATTTAGCTTCTGCTGAGCTGAAATACAGCAAAACCCGCTTGTTCTGGTCCCCGAATGCGGTGGATAAATCCATCGGTCTTTCTGACGTCGTCAACTTGTCGGGTAACGTGCAGTGGTCGTAATCTTAAAATTGGGTCCGTATCCGAGGCTCACAGGTGTCACTGGGTAATAGACATAGGAGGAACATCGTGTTCGACTTTGTTGACTTATAAACCAGGAAACGGCCGACAAGATCCTAAGGGCCATCGCTGCATTTTCAGCAGCGAGACATGCTAATGTTATAGGTGCCAAAATTAATTACCACCTGTTTGGAAAATACCAGCGTTGGGAATCATGAATAATCATTGTTCCAAACTGGGTCTTGGAGTAATCGTGAGTAATCATTTATCCATAATCATTTATCTTAACTTATATTTTTCCAGGATTGTAATTTTCGACTTCTTGTTCGCTTGCATTGCGAAAGGTCTCAACGTCCAGGTTCGGACTCGGGACCCTTCCGGTTCAAAAATAACTTCCAGCTTTTTGCTGGAACACATCGACTTCGGAGAAAGCCAATGGTTCCTGCAAGGAAAGATGGAAAAGCAGATTGTGCAATGCGTCATCTCGCTCGTGCGCGATATGGCAAAGGTATGGGATTTTGTATTATCTTTCCTGTAAGTGTGACCGCCTTTGTCAGGTGCTGGTACGATCTTCGTAAAGACGGTATAGGGGAAAAATAAATTTGAGCAAAACGGCTTCTTTGTGCCAATACTAACGTATACCTATCCTCTATAGAATAAAAAGGATCGTAGGATTTGTTCTGGAGGCTCTTCCACTGCCAAGGCTGAAACACTTTCGAATTGTAGCCTACTAAATTGTCTATCTTAAATCAGTGTTCTCTGAGGGTTACTTGTCGGTCAAACATAGCGCCTAATCGGGCCTGTCACGCATCAAGAGGTTAAGTGACAGTTTTCTAGAAAATTACTTATTGAAACCAGCTCTAGATCTTAGCTCCTGCATCTACTGTTCATTTTCCAGAGCCCTGAAACAAGCCGTTACCCTACTGAGATACATGAGTTGCTAAAAAGATCTAACCACCACGAGAACGGTTTAAAAGAGCTAAGCGACATTAAAGTCATTAGTAGCCTATATCGTTTTTTTTTTTAAGTGTAAAGAAAGGTGTTAAGACACAAAGATCAGTTGAAAGATCGACTTTTAAAACGTGTTTTTCTTCTCCTGAACATTTTGAAAAATGTCACTTGACCCCTTAATACGTGACAGCAATGATATGTATCATCGCTATGTAAGACGTTTTGAACACTTCGTTCTCTTGTTCTTATTGGCAATTCGGTCCGTGGGATCCGTTCCAAAGTCTAATTCGAAATTCGGCTAGGTAAAGCCGGCAAGGTCTAAGAAAGCTGAACCGAACTGGTTGAGATACAACAGTCTAATTAGGCTTGAAAACCCGGTGAAAGTGCGTTACTTCGATGCTCCGCTAGTCATATAATCGATTTTCATTGAATGAACTTTTTCTTTCGAATTTGCGGTAGGCTACTCTGTGTTCGTGTACTTCCATGGTTCCTTCCATGCAAATATTTAGCAACTACAACGGTAAACTAAAGGATTGCCGAAAAATAAGTATATTTAGGTCGCACGCAATAGCAGGCCTTGTTTCAGAGATAATCTTCCAATCTGGAACTGAATATCGCCTTATCTTCGCTTAATTATTGAAATGCACATTTTTGTTGAAATCCGGATTCTCCGCGTCTGGACCAACTTTGTCTTGTTCGTCCGGCAATTGTAAGTTCTGAACATCAGTACTAGAGCCTAATACTAAACAAATAAAAATCCCTTAGCAGAGTCAAAATAATCAAGTATTTTCAAATGCAAGTTATACAAATAAGCTGGCCTTTCAGTTAAGCTTTAAATGTGGGCTTGAAGATCCAGTGAAAGTGCGTTACTTTGATGCTCTGCTAGTCACATAATCGATTTTCATCGAATGAACTTTTTCTTTCGAATTTGGGGTATGCTACTCTGCGTGCATGTACTTACATGCTAAAAATATTTAGCAACTGCTACGTTAAACGATTGGCGAAATGTAATAATATTTAGGTCACACCAAGAACAGATAAGTACCAGAACCACCATCTCCCTGTCTCTGTAATACGACCATGCAGAGGTAAATCGATTCCTATACTCTGACCAATGCAAACAAGCGGAGGGTAGCAGCTACGCGGAACATCATATTTCTTCAAACAGCTAGGCTATATCGCAGTAAAGCCCCGGAGAAAAAAATGTCCAAGTTAGAAGCCGATTGGCTGTGTGAAAAGCTGCAGACCGGGTCAGCGCCCCTCCTGCACTTTTTTCTCTGATATACGCAACGGCGAAGAGACGAGTATCAGACTCAAAACTCAGCAAATGCCTTTAGATCAGCTCAGCTTTGTTGGGGTAGCCATGGTCGCTGCATGGGACCAAAGACGGAGGTTTACCGATTGGCTTATTTGTTGTTGGTCATACGCAAAAGCGGGATTTCTTCAGAAATGGTCTTACAATCTCATTGAACATTTCCTTCACGAGCCATTGACATGCAGGCTTTAGTTAGAATTCAAGTTCTCCGCATCAGGACGAACTTTTTCATGTCGGGGCAGCAGAGCATACGAACCCAAAAATTGAATCCCTTTGCATGCAGGTTTAGATTAATTCAGTTTTTATCAAATCCAAAATATAAAAATAAGCTCGGTTTTCAGTTAAACTTTCACCGATGTATCTGAGGGGCATCATCTGTGAGGTATATGTAAAACTATACTTTTTGACGAACTGTCCGTGTGTCAAAACTGTGTTTTCTGACAGATTGCAAATGTGATGGCTTTTCCACGTGATTTGGAATAGGTGACGAATTGCCAATGTGACGGATATCCGTGTCACAAGTTTTCCTCATAGCACGGTTTTCGAGTGACGAGCTGTTTGTGACGAACTGTCTGTGACGAATTGTCCGGACAGTGTACAACCGACTTGTTTTCAGGGGGAGATGTCTCAGAACTGGACCATAAGCAGCCGCGCCGCCATAGCTAGCTCGATTCTTTCTGTCACTGACTTGGCCGAAGCCGCGACAGATCCCGCCACTTGCATGCGAAACTCGACCGTCTGGTTTTGTCTCGCGGCTCTTGCTACACTCGGAGAAGATTTTGTGGATGACATTGCTTCGGTCAGGATCGGATCACAACAAGCAATGTCCTCGAAGGTACGAAATCGCGTTCTTCGCTTCCTAGAGTAGTTAGCCCTATGCACTAGTACTTGAAGGATCTCCGAACGGGGCTGAAATGCCAAAATCTAGTCAAGAATCAACCGTCAGTCTGAGAAGCCAGAAAACTTAGACAAACCCACTTAGACAAACACGTAGCAATTTGACAGGTAACTCACCAGGGTACGAAGATGTATTCGGTTTAAGCTTCCGCAATTCCGTGTAAACGTCGAACTCGCTGACAATTACATCGCCCTCAGGCTCGCACTTTTCAAGTACGGTGGACTTTTCGTCAGGCGTAATGGGTGGATAGGTAGTGCAAATTTTAGTGAAGAACTCGTTCACTTCTTCTGCACTAATTAAAGTCCCATCTTCATTGCTGATCCTTACACTGCTGTCGGAAACTTGGCTGGCCACTTTTTTCACAGCGTTGTGCCATTTCTTCGGGTGTGACGTGGTTTCACGACCGTAACGAGCTTTAGCTTTCTTTACCAAAGAAACTATGTGACTTCGCAAATTCTTACCGCTGAGAGTATCACCAATGGAGTTGAGGTGGGACCTCTCTTTTATTAGTGATTTAATAGCTGGAGAGATCCATGGTTTGTAATAGTTTTGTAATAGTTTTGTAATATATACCAATTTACCGAAACCTTCGAAGAAGGCATCCTTGCATATTACTAGAAGAACGAGATTGTACCTATTTAACGATCTCAGTGGTTGTGTAGAATTCAAAAGCTTGGTTAAAGAAGAATGAAATAATTTGGCCTTTGTCTTTTAGACATTGTCAAATTGTAAAAGTGTATAGTCTTATGAGTATTACGTTTATTCCAGCCTTTGTGTATTAACCATGACGACGGAGAAACGCCTGGCGTCATCCTGTGTTCAGACTGTGGTTCGCTGTGCGTGGAATGCGACCGAGTGCTTCACCTAAGTAAGCGTGCTAGAGCCCACCCTCGACAGGTAATATTTTACAATATTTCAAATAGCTGCGTTCGTTGCACTCCGGGCTGTCTCTGGTATTTTGTCACCAGTGCCCGGTTCCTCTCTTTTAACGCGTTTTTAGGTTCACCGGTGAGTTGTTGAAAACTTGCTAACTCCTTGCTGAAGCCGGGCTCCCGAGCAGGTTCTGGTTAGTCCGCACCGGCGAGGTAAAACCGGACACCGGTTAGTTCAGAAACGGGTTATAAGACTGGTGAGTAATCACCGGTGGATGCAAAAATGGCTTATAAGAAAAACCGGAGACCACCGGTGAGAACTCCTGTGACAAAGAACGCAGCTAGTGTGACATACCATTATTGTAACAAATGTGACACCCCATTATTAGGACTGAATTGTTCTTATATTATATGTGTATGTTATTGACTGCCACGTTTAGTATAGTAGAACTGGGCGTTTGATAGATGAGGGTGAGGGACTGCAAAAGGCTAAATTACGCTAGTAAGATACCGCTAAGTCTCTGTGGGACCGCGATGGCCGAACAAAGCCGTCCCATTAATTCTAACGACTGAGGAGAAATGAATATATAGTGAGTGTCGATTATATGACGAGTAAGTACGAAAAATAAATATACCTAATAAACAAGAACGTGATGTAGAAAAGAAAATAAGAGCACCAAGCCTTCACTGAGCGGAGGAGAGGTGGCTAATGGATTGGTCCTCCCTGAAAATCCGTGTACTAGCGATTTATCTACCGCAGTAGTCGTCGATCTCGGCACCAGCGCGTTGTAAACCGGACGACTCGTAATTGATATCATCTGATTGCTTGGGGTAATGACCGATGGCGATCTGAAATGGGATTCTGATTTTGAAACTATTATCCGTAAAAGAAACTTTCTAATTAAATCCCCCTCTACCCTAAAATCTGTTGATTTGGATACTAAATGCCTCCTCTGTTATTTTAAAACTTAAATCCGTCCCCATTTAGAATATGCTTCACCGGTTTGTCATTCTTCTCTTTCGTCCGAGCTCTCTAATCGCCTGGAAAATGTCCAAAAGAGAGCAGCGAGAATCATTCCGGTTGATCATGACAATCCATATGAAGAGGCCCTCATTAGAACGGGCGTTCCTAAATTAATGGACCGCATAAATACCCTTTCAAAAAATTTCGGAGCAAAGATAGTGGGTTGTCCCCAGATGAGCGGTCGATTCCCCCTCCCCTCCCGTCGTCCATGCGTTGGTCCGAGAGGAACACTAGTAACCAATTTTGGCCGTATAGGTTATAGATATTCCTTCAGCCCAAGCTGACTGCGAATCATATTTGACGGTGCAAAACGGATAAGTCAGCTATATTTTATTAGAGCTATATTTCGGCCCTTCTTGGCAAGGGTCCTCTTCAGGCTCAAGCCGCTCAAGCTGGAAAATGAAAATGAACAAGTCTGGCACGTTTTGCACCGTCCAATATCGGATAGGTTATTTTCAAGGGCCGTATCGGTGTTACCCGATACCAGCCTCGATGTCGGAAGTTAACCTTTTGTTTCTTCGATTTGCTAAAAAAATGAAATATAAAAATATGAATTATCGTATTTTCCGAGGATCCGCAGATGAATAAGTAAATGAATCTTGATTATCGTTCCAGCTATGTAAAGAAGAAAAAGACTCTGTTCGAATCGACCACCACGAAGGATGTGGGCGAATCAAGGTCTTTTGGCTACTCGCCCTCACTGATGCGGCAACATTACATTCGCACGTGGAGTTCAAGGGAACTCAGTTAGATGGCGCTCTCATACCGTTCGCATCCAGAGCAGAAAGTGTCTGTAGGTTCTGCTCCAGTACTGTCGCCGTGGAGTCGGAAACCGGAATAGCCTGTTGCGAAAGTCTTGAGTGCAAGGTATGTAACAGAAAAAAAACGTTGTAACAGGTTGGACGCTGAAAGATGGCTGTTACGCCTTTTATTTCACATAAAATTGAATAGCAGTTAATTAAGAGACCGGCTTATCTTGCTTATTCTGCCGTTTCGCATTGTCAAATATAATACTGTCTTTGTATTACCCCTAGCTCACTTATGGAATTATAAGCTTCTGAAGTCCTCGCGTTTCGCACTTTTTTTTTTCGATGTGTAACCACGACTTTTTAGCGATTCTTAGGCCGAGCCTGAGTTATTGCCAGTCATACAAGCAAATTTTCGCCGCAAGAATCAAGGTCCGATAAAACTGTTTCACAAGGAGATGAAAAGCTTCAAAGTCGTGTTTTTATGGCACTTGCAGCCTCTGGCTCAAGTGCCACATACCGATCACAATTCCGTCTGTCGGTTTGTCGGTCGGTCCGAGTTTTTTGTCACACTTTTTCAAGTTAGGGTACTTCCAGATGTTCTAGGACAATGAAACTTGACAGGCATATCAGGGCAACCTGGAAATAATCAGTTTCCCGATCCGACCATATGCGGGGGAGTGGAGGGCGCTGGAAACTTGAAAATTAAGGGCATTTTGTCACACTTTTTCGAGTTAGGGTACTTCCAGATGTGCTAGGACCATGAAACCTGGCAGGCGTATCAGAGACCCGACCAAACAAACTTAGAAATAATCAGTTTTCCGATCCGACCATTTTGGGGGGGAGTGGAGGGCAGGGGAATCCGGGAAATTGAGTAGTGTGTAACTTTCGAACAGGTGATCGGATTGTAATGAAACTTAATAACTGAATAGATTATATATCTGTGAAGTCCCGTTTAAAGTCTTGAACGGATTCGGTAGCCAGGGGGAGTTGGGGGGGGGAGACCGGAAATTTCAAGAAACGGTTAGAATGGAGGGATCGGAGTGAAACTTGCTGGGAAGAACAAGTATCTGCTCTAGATAAATCGTTTAGACAATTGTACTGGATCCGGACACTTAGGGGGGGGGGGGCGGAATTCCGGTGATGGCGGTTTTGGGGATTTTCACGATGAAACTTGGCAGGCATATCAGGGACCCGATCAAACTGACTTCAACATAAAATTTTTGTCGATCTGATAATGGTGGGAGGGGGGAGTGGAGGGAGGGAATATTCAGTCATGCGTAACTTTGGAACGGCTGATCGGATTCGAGTGAAATTTAAGAATTGAACAGAGGACATTTCTCTGCTGATTTTTTTCATATCAGGACCGGATCCGGCAACTATGGGTGGGGGGGGGAATACGTGACCTGCTTAGAATGGAGAGATCGGGATGGAAGTTTGTGGGAAGAACAAACAGACGCTCTAGGTAAATCATTTACTGAATCGGATTGGCTACGGTCACCGTGGGGGAGTTGGGGGGGACCGGAAATCTCGAGAAATGGTTAGAATGGAGGGATCGGAGTGAAACTTGCTGGGAAGAACAAACATCTGCTCCATGTAAATCTTTTACACAATTTGACTGGATACGGACACTTGAGGGGGGGGGGGAGGGTATTTTCCGGAATTCCGTTTTTTGGGATTTTCACGACAAAACTTGGCAGGCATATCAGGGACCCAGTCAAACTGACTTCTTCAAACTGAATCTGGGGGGGAGTTGAGGGAGGGGAATCCGGAATATTGAGTCATGCGACTCATGCGTAACTTTGGAACGGGTGATCGGACCCGAGTGAAATTTAATAATTGAACAGAGGACATTTCTCTCTGGTAATCTTTTTCATTTCCGGACCGAATCCGACAATTACGGGGGGGGGGGGGAAATACTTGATCCGCTTAGACTGGTGTAATCGGGATCGAACTTCGTGGGAATAACAAACAGATGCTCTGGATTAATCATTTACAGAACCGGATTGGCTCCGAGTATTGTGGGTGGAGTTGGAGGGGGGGGGGGGGGGTCTGGGATTCCGGCGATCGCGAGTTAAGGTACTTCCAGATGTGCTAGGACGATGAAACTTCGCTGGAATATTAAAGATTCAACAACATTTGCTTAGAAATTGCTACTTCCCACATCCGATTATTCCTTAAAGCACCAATCTTGACCGCAAAGTGAGAAAAAAATGCTTTTAAGCAATATATGCATTTTCATGATGCCCATCAGCCCATTATCATTTTTGCCTCAAGGGTTTTGCTTACAAATGAAGTTCTAGCTCCTTTAGAGTTCGCATTTCAACCGCGAAGTCGAAACTTACTTTTGATCAATCAAAACATCTTAACCCATGCAAGTGCCATATGAGCTTATAGCTCTTGTGTATTTTGGAAGACATGGTAGGCCATCAGGTCTATCTTCTGTTTTGGACTTCTTTTCTTTTTCTTGTTTTCCCACTTCCAAGGCGCATTCAGTTTTCAAGTATTTTGCCTCCAGCCGCCGCGCCGGAGAGCTGAACAGAGTCAACAAGTGCCAACAAGAAAGTCCCTTTGTGTCCCCGTGTTCCATTGCACCCTTCTAACAATAGTAACTAATAGTTACAATTTTCGTCCCAACCTCGTGAAAAGTTACTATGCTGACCCTTCCAACCTTCTCGAAATAGTAATTACTAGAAACAATTTGCTTACCACGCTCGGGAGTGTAGTAAGCGTGGTAACTACGTATCCCTGTGACGTGATTGGCCGGATTAGCCCGTGGCACGATATTTTGCTGAAAATAGAAAAATGCGTTCCAGCCTTGACGCCAAGAACTGCCAAGAAGCCAGAGTTCGTGACGTCAGGGATAGTAACTACTGTAAGTACGGTGGAACACGCTCTACATGCTACAACCATCGAAAATCTGAGCGAGAAATTCGAATTTCAGAAAATATGGAGATTAAAAAGCCCGAATTGAAGAGACAAGAAGAGAGTCGAAAAGTTCCTGTTGGCAGGGACGAGTAATCCCTTGGGAAGGGCCTTGAAAACCTGTTCAATGTTTCGCTAAAATTAACGAAAAATGTAAGTTACAGAATATATGCGAAATAATGATTGGCTTGATTGACCGCTTTGAACATAGAAATCACTAGGCTACTTATACATAATGCTAACATTAATATGGATTTTTCGCCTTAAAACTTACCATGGCTGTCCGAACTTTTTCCGTTTTCGAGGACATCCACATACATGTCCCTGGTTCCGACTGTTAAAAGGCTTGAACACACCGTAATTTTTCTCTTTCTTAATTTTCAGGATAGCCTCCGGGTCGCCTGCCGGAACACCCACTCTTGTGGTCACCCCTGTGGGGGCGTGAAAGATGAAGCCACCTGCCTGCCCTGCCTTAGAGGCTGTACCCCATTCTCTACCCTAAGACAAGATGCAGAAGACATGTGTATGATCTGCTTTACTGAATCTCTTGGCGCAAGCCCAGCTGTTCAGCTGGGCTGTCATCACGTGTTCCATTTCGTTTGTGTACGGATGAGTCTGGAGAAGAAGTGGCCCGGAGCTAGAATAACCTTCAGCTTTGCAAACTGCCCGATCTGCAAGGTATGATTCTCGTTCGTTGTTAAAGTTCAACTGAAAGCCTTTTTTTTCTTACGCCGGAAAGCTAGCTGATTGCCCCTCGCCTGATTCTCTCCTTGGATGGACAGTCTGGTTAAAATCGTCGGCGGAAGTTTACGTTTGAAGCTAATAATCAGATATTCTATTCGGTAAAAATTATTACCTAATTGATCTCCGATAGTCTGCAAGTTTATATTGCAAGTTTACTGATTTTGGAGTTCTGTCAGACCCGATTGTCTGCATCTAGAAGTTTAAAAACATTAACTTTATGGAGTCCATCGAAATGTTTTTCAGTGGCTGTTTGACTGGGTGTCCTCTTGCTTTTTTTGCTGAAAAACTTTGAGAAATTGAATCGTATTTCCTCCTAAGAATTCAAGAACACACCATTCATGTCTGGAAGACACGGATGAATGAACTTATTTCTCTGAAAAACTCCTTGGGCCGATGTAGGGAAGGACGAACGTATAAGGTAATACGAATAACACTCGCAAATTTTAATCCTAACATTCGGTTGCTTACTTTTGGAAATCTGGGATAGTTGATTAAGGGTACCAAAAAGAAATAAAAAGAGGTCAATATTAAAAAAGGTGAAAACAACACATCCCTCCGTAACCTATTGTCCCGTTTTTTTTTCCTGCTAGTGGGAATTAAACAAACTTATGTTTGATTTGAATTTGTATAAGGAATCTGTTCGTTTTGTATTTACTAGCTCTTTTTCAGGTGCCGATCGAGCATCCGATGCTCTCTGAATGGCTCATTCCAGTTCGCTCACTCTATGAGGAAGTCTCACGTAAAGCTCTTATGCGGCTAGAGTATGAGGGGCTTCATAATTCTGAGATGGTGACCTCCATGGGTAGCCGTTTCTATGGAAATCCCGCTCGGTTTGCCCTGGAAAGATATGCCTACTATGTCTGCTCGAAATGTGGAAAGGTAAGCTTATGAGGTTTTGTACCTCGGTTTCAGCAGGATTCAGGCTGACTTGCTTCTTTGTTTATCCACTGTCAGTTTCGTAACCGACAACATAATGATGCGCGGTTTCAATCGATAACCAATTCGGTTCAATTTTCAAATCGTTTTATTTTTCAGCATTCTTTAAAAGAACCATAACGCTTCCAGGAAGGACACAACCGTGTTCTGTGCGGGAGTGCACAACTTTTACTCACCTATTACAAACGACGACAAACATTTTTCGTCTTAACCTTCTTATTTCTTTTTCTTTACTTTTTTTTTAACAAAAACTAATTTTCAATCTCTTTTGAAACAAAAAGTGGTTCTCCGACTCCCTGATTCTCTCCGGAAGATGATTCCACACCTTCGCACACCCTAATTATAGCCCTTGGGATGTTATCTGTTATCATTTCCGAATATGATATATCATATTATGCTGGCGGCTGATATGCATAACCTTTTAGTGCGAAACGTTTGGAAACTCACAGTCATCACAGTTATCTGTTGCAACTGAGCATCTTCATCTAGTCTGTGAGTGAAGTTAGTTGGAGATTGAAGGGAGTTGTTTTTATGTTGATTAAAAGCTCGCTCGTATGATGAATGTAAATGTACTGTTGTACTGTTTTGTATTTTTTTGTTCATGGCCCAAGGGCTTCATTAAAGGACCCCTCTTGCTTATTCTGCCTTTTATAATATACTTAGCTCCCATATGGAATTATAAGCTTCTAAAATCCCCACCTTTCTCCATTGTTTCGTTTCGTAACCACGAATTTTTAGCACTTTCTCAGCCTTGCCGAATTTTCCTGTCACCCAACGAAAAGTTTGCCGGAATCTTCATTGTCCGCTGACAACTCTTTCACACATAAGAATGTGATAATCTTCTGTTTATTACTTCTTTTATTTGCTTAGTTTTCCCACTTTTTAACCAAGGCACGTTCAGTTTTCAAATCTTTCGCGCCCATCCGCCGCGTCGGAGAGCAGGAAGGCTGGATGTAATCGGCAAGCGCTAACAAGAGAATCGCTAGTTTCAGGTGGAAAGTAATGGTATTTTCGGAAATGTTTTTTTCTGATTTCATAGGGAAACCATTATTTCTAGTAAGAGTTGTGCTTTAAACATCTTCCTATCTTCGTCTACTCTGTTATATGAAGCTTCTGACAGTGCAGGATTTATAAATTCTGCTTTCAGCAAACAACAAGACCAAATGTTTCGATGGGATCCAAAAATTTAATATTTGATCCAGACAATTGGGTCTTGTCTTCGCCAGATCCAGTCATCGCCTAAAATTGTTACTGTTAAAACAGGTTGAGGCCAAATAGCTGATCATCTTACCAAGTTCAGATATGGATTCAGTATGTTTGTTTACCCCTATAAGTCATATCTATTTCGAGGAAATGGATCGAAACTTCCTGCCTTACCTACTGACCGTAGTCTGTTATGAAGCTTCTGACAGTGCAGTATTTATAGATTCTGCTTTCAGGAAACAAAAACCGGTGAGGTTCGATTTTGCCCATATAAAAATTTCAACCATCGTGAATTCAAGAACCGTACGATAAAAGCTTCGCCGGTTCTTTTATGAAACGTTAAAATACCGAATTAATGTTAAACAAGTTATTTGTGTGTGACTTTGAGGATTAATTGCTGTTGAATATATATGAAATGAATGACCATAAACCACTTATCGGCTATATAAAAATTATTCAAAACGGAAAAATCATCTACGATATTCTTAAGCTAAAGATATCGTAGCTGATTTTTCCATTTGAGGCATTTTGAACATGATTCCCAGTTAGCTTGAATTGAAGGAGTATATTTATTTATTTATTAATTCGTTTATTTCCCTCAAAACTGAAGAGCAAAAAATGTAATATATGAAACAAAACTACAAAACTTAGACTAAATCAACCGATCCATTCAGTGACATATAAATACTAAAAAAAAAAAAAAAAAATGGGTACAGGTTGTGGGTTTATGCATTTATCAGGACCAGCTTCGATTTTGGAGTAAACTGTTGGTCGATTGTTTAAAGGGCTGAGACAGGACAATCTAATTACCCATCACTTAATCACCTAAAGAGGTTTGAAGACCCGATGACAGTGCGTTACTTAGTTGCTCCGCTATTCACTAATAAACCATTTTCAAATAGTGAAATTTCCCTGTCGGATGTGTGGTACACGGGCATGAACCTGTGTGGTACACGCGCTTGAACCTATGTTTTATGCTTGACGAAAAGATTTACGAAAAGTAAGTGTTCACGTAGTGAACTACCTTCCGCAAGATGATCACTGGCCACTGACAAGCCGCGTTTCGATTGAGATTCAAATTTGCCGCATCATAGTAGAATTTTCCGTTGTGAGGACGGCCGTAGGTATTCCGAACGTCATACGGAAGCAAATAGTGAAAGATAAAAAAAAAATCTCTAAACAAAATCCAAAAATGCAGCGCATTCAGTTAAATGATATGAAAATAAGTTGGCTTTTCAGTTAAATTTTAACAACCGCGGCCGCATCATTTCTGTGAAACAGCATCCCGCTCAAGCTCTCCCTTCTGCAGTTCAGCAAAATAGGCTTTTACCTCAGACGTTGTGCGAGTGAAACTATTCTTTTTCCGCAACCCTGGTCCCCTTTTTTCTTTTCTTTTCTGACGGTATTGGAAAAAAGTGATTCAATCATAAATGAGATGATCGCCTAGGAAATGTACTTCCCCGTTGGTTGCCTACCAAGTGGATGTAGATAAACAGGTTTGCTGCCACGAATGTCACAAATTACGTCATTGTACCGAGTTTTCTCTTGAAAGCAAGCGAGTATCTTCTTGTGTCAATTAACGGAGTAAAAGTTGCGCCACCGTCCGTTGACGCCTTGAATACAGGGGCGGTTTGAAGGGGGGGGGGGGCATGGGTGTGACGCACCGCCATGCTCCAGAGAATATAATTTCAGTCTCACGTTTCGAGCTTGTCTGTACGCAGTGTTGCGATGGGTGGTACAATTGTACCAGATTCATTACATTTTTCTCTGACCTGTATATCTGTACAACTTTTTGTAAAAGTAGGAAAATCAGTACAATTACGCCGAACTGGTACAATTCAGTACACTTTCTCCAAAACTAAGAAAAAGAACTTGACTACTTGGCTTACCGTACTAACTTTGGTGTACCTAGAGGCGTATTCTCGCCGTTCCCCGTTCGGGGAATCAAAGGGAACGGCGAGAATCGAGGGAGTCACTCCACGCGTACAGAGACAGCGAGAACACGGGGAATGCTTCCAAAATGAATTTTGTAAGAAAAAAGTAATATCCAGTTGAAGAAATTCATACTGGGTTTTGTTTATTCTGATTGTTTTTAATTAATTTTACATTGCACCAACACCAGCAAAAATTGATTCCCCTCCGAATCTTTTTGATGATGGTGATGATAATCGGAGCATTCCCCGTCCGTGGGGACTCGCGAGAATACGGGGAGTAAGTCACCGGAACAAACAAAAATGCGGGAACTCCTCGAGTGGAGTCCTCGGGGAACGGCGAGAATACGCCTTAGAGCTCTAACTCGGAAGAGGCATTTCTGTGTCCGTATGGCTCAAGGATCCAGTCGAATTTCTTCGCGACCCAACCGCTTCTCCTTTCTGGCAGATTTCGTCTGACTTTCCAGCTCCTAGTTACATAGGTTTGGCAGAATTAATTTACCTCGATAGGCACATTTGGTCCTAAGCACTCCTTCCTGCCAAGCTCTATCCCAAAGACACAAAGGTGCGGAAAAAAAGAGGATAGAAAAGAAATCGGAGCCAACGGGAGGAAAGAGAGAAAAATAAGCGAAAAGAAAGTTATTGTATAGATTTGTGGAATACGGCGAAGGAAGATGCGTGTGACACGCGCAAAAAAAATTTTTGGAGTCTGGTACATTTTTTCCCGGGAAGTACATTTTTAGACCTATGTCTAGTAAATTTCAAAAAATCATGTTTTGAGCTTTTCAGAATGACATACAGGCAGTTACCAAACGTGAGTTTCACCCACAAATCACATTTTTTTAGTCGTATGGCTACGAACAAATTTCTATTCGTCTGTTTTCAGATTCGCAGTTGTGTGTTCTGAGTTTTCCAGAATGAAAGTCGTATGTTTGAGCTTGCCAGAATGACATCAACCGCGAATTTCGCCTGAAAAGACCCGTTTCTTGTCGTACTTTACAGAGTGATTTTCTAGTCGTAAATTAGAGACAGCCGAAAGTTTTGACGTAACCAGATAACGACAGGCAAAGCAGTTAGTTACCTGATCGTGAACTTCGCCTTGAAGTGACCTGTTTCTGGTCGCATTGTTCCTTAGAGATTTTAGTAGTATGTTTTAAGCGTGTCAAATTCACAGTTTTGTGTTCTCAGTTTGTCAGAATCACAGTCGTATGGAACTTGCCAGAATGGCGTCAACCGCAAATTTTCGCTGAAAATGACCCGTTTTTGTCATATTTTACGAAGAGATTTTCTAGTCGTATATTAGAGACAGTCGTAAGTTTTGAGCTTGCCATATGAGGCAGTTAGGTGAATTTCGACAGCAAACGACCTATTTTGACCTATTTCCTCATTTTCTAGAAGTCATTACCTTACGAAATATCTTGTGTTTTGAGCTTGTTAGAATGACAGTCGTATTTTTCGAACTTGTCTGAGTGACATAAATGCCATTACCAAATCGTGATTTTCAGTCCGTGGCGCTGAAAACAGGCTGACTTTTTTTAAATTTCGCCTGCGGCGCGATGTTTCAACATTATGCTATCGGGTTTTGCGCAAAAATCTCCTTGTCCTAAAAAGAAACAGGCTTATTTTTTTTTAAATGGCTTGCGAAGTAAGCTTTGCACATAAACAGGCTTTGTAAGCACTGCATGACGGGCCCGATGATTGCACTTTTTTTGTAGTCTAAATTCAAAGTGGAAGCACTACCGCGTACCAACTTCCAGGAAAATATCTCCCTCCGTTTGCGAGTTATCGGGGCACGGACAGATATGTGATGTAGTAGGCAGCCAAAATGTTTCGCAAAACTTCACCTGCGCCGTCTTTAATAGTCGTTTACTCGCTATCTGGTTGAATGGCCAGTAATTTAGGTGAGGTGTTAGGCCTAAGGTTTCAGCCACCTTAAAAGCTAGAAATGCCAGAAAAAGGTCGGATTACCAAAAAATCGCTTGCGGCGCTGAGTTTAAATTTGTCTTGGCTAAATACGGTAAAAGCTGCTGCTTGGGATCTGAGCCACGTTAAAAGCAAGAGTTTGTGTGGGAAGTAGTTGGATATTGCCGAATAAAGGCCGATTTAACAAATTTTGTCTGCGGCTCTTTCCTAGTCCTACCCTATTTCTATTTAGTTGAAGTGTGCATCATTTATGTGCGGTTCTAAGCTTGAGATTTGGGGTCTAAGCTACATTAAAAGGTAGAAGTTGTGAAGGAGTAGTTGAATTTTGCTCGGGTTGAAAAATTTCTCCTGCGGCGCTCACTTTAGTTTGTCTTGAGTAGTTATGTCAGAAGCTGGTACCGAGGCTTGCCTTCTCTCTAGCGAAATATGATATGAGCGGCATCGTCTAATTCCTGTTACTTATTTGTTTATTATTTTACTACTACAATGGCATTTTCCGTAGCGTTTTAGAAATTATAACGTTAATATTTCTTGAGCCTGCTGGTGTTGTGTTTTTAGCCAGTCATATATTTTGAAGTACCCCCCCCCCTCCCCACATGCCCAAGCCCTTCGAACCGCCCCTGCTTGAATAAAGGAAACATGTATTCCCTGTCATATTTTTCTGCCTATTGTTTAATTTTGAAGGGCCATTTTCTGACCATTTCCTTATTACGTATAAATCGCCTTATGCTGATGTATGGCAGCCCAGTGCCGTGAAAGTTCTTTGTAAGAAAGTATCCGTGTCCGTTAACAATTTACCATTCTGAATGAAAACACGAAAAACATACCAAAAATAAGAAGGAGGGTGTTAGAGGTCTTTCACTCATTTTTACCCCTTTTATAATTTGATTTTTCGAGTTCGAGCATTGGTTGTAATAGCCATACGCTAACGATCAAGTTTGAAGCCGCAAATTCGCGTGCTTTAGTGAAGAGCATCACTGTATCTCATAAGATACTCCAGTGAGACACCCATAGCTAAAACAGTTACAAGCAAAGTGCTATTGTCAATAGTTCACATTAGCCTGCTATGCGCCCGCGTGATCTGAGATGTGCCAAAAAAACCTAGGACTTTACACTTAGCTTTAAGGGCTTCATTTCGGAGAGGGGGGCAAGTGTCTCCCTGGATTTCGAAGTGTTCCTCAGCTGCACCATGTTGATTTTCCTAAGGTTACTAATCCCCAACCCTTGATTATTATTTTTATTTTGATGAAAAGTTAGTGTACCTTCAGCTTAGGCCCCAACTTAGTGTTTTTTTATTCTTTTATATCGTGTGGACAGTTTGGTATGGCGTGTAAGTATACGGCATGGAACGAGCCTTTCCTTCTTATTAACAAACGATGCTGCAACACTTCATGTTGTGCAGGCAGCGTAAATCTAGTTTCTTGTTTGTGTGCAGTAATGTATGGGATCGACTAAAAAGAGGCACGGCATGGCACGACATAGTGTAGGTATTAAGAAGAGGCACGAAAACTAAAAGGGCCCTTTCAGGCTTCAGAGTGAGGGGCAGGAATAATGTTCTAGTATGCCGTCTTTTAGGCTCTGGAGTTACGAACTCTCACCTACTTGTCTACTTCTGCTACTTGCTAATCTCTTTTTATCACTCGTGCCTCCAGCGCCGTGCCGTGCCTCGTTTTAGTCGATCCCGTAATGTATAACATGGGGCCGAGCTAACGAGCCTTTATCCCTGCCGCCTCCCGGTGATAGTTTATATCGTTTCAGTTATTTATATTAAAGAACCTGAACAATTAAACCATTTTAACCCAAAATAATGACTCATTGTTCGAGGACTCTTTTCGATAAGATTTTTATCGTTTAGCTCGGAGCGTGATACAACATGTTATCGGCCCTAGTGGCCGTTTCCTTACTGTTACCCTACTCCAGGGCTGTATGGCATGTTAGTGTTATCATACCGTTCATAATTACTATCAATTTTGACGTAGCCTGCCCATTCATCAACTCGGTTTTAGGTAGTTTTATACCAGCGTTTGTTTCAATCGTTTCCTATTTCTTCCGATTGTATTAGTTAATTTGTTGTTTGTTGTTGAACTGTTGTTGCTTCATGAATTTATTACACGATCCATTCTAGATTTAAGCTATTTGGTTAACGAAGTTTATTTCATTTACTGATTTTGTTTTCAGAAACTGAGAGAACAAAACCGGTAAATGAAAGGGATTTGTTTCTTTCGTCGTTTAATTCATGAAGGTGCTGTCTTCGTCCTCTAGTCAACCGCCGGTGAGTCAAATAATATAATGTTTTTTTTTCTCCCATGAAATTCAATCACTCATTCATTCAACGAGCCAGAAATGCCACCGACCCCAGTCAAGTAGCCGACATTCCAAGCAAATACCTCTACTGTGTAAGGAAAGATATAAAAGATAAATATTTTTATTTTACAGGCATACTTTGGCGGGGAGGCTCGTTGCGAGGCGGACGCCCGTGACGGTGTCGAATTCGACCCGAACGACCTCATCTGCGGAGGTTGTTCCGACGTCTCTCGCTCCCAGATCTGCCCAAGACACGGGACGGACTATCTGGAGTACAAGTGTCGCTACTGCTGCTCAGTTGCCATCTTCTTCTGCTTCGGAACGACCCATTTCTGTGGTCTGTGCCATGACGATTTCCGGAAGCTAACTGAGATGCCCAAGGCAGCGTTGCCACCTTGTCCAGCAGGTACGTTTTTGTATTCTCTTTGTCTGTTGGTCAAAATTTGACTAAGTCCAGAGTAGGAGCCGGGTTCGTTGACTGAAATTTTCTAAGTTCAAAGTCAGGGTCGGAGCCGGGCTCGTTGATTGATATCTCCAAGGGAAGTCCAAAGTCCATCAACGAACCCGGGTCCGTCTTGGTACGTAGTCCTTTTGTATTACTATAGAACTCTCGAAGGGGTTGAGATATTCTGTTCAAACTTAGTGTCAGGATCATTTGGATCAAACACAGGTTAAGTTCGTGGACGGGGCTTGACAATGAAGTAGCAAAGCATAAAGAGACAATCCCTGTTCTTAAGAAATTGCTGAAACTCCTTATCAGGTTGAAGCTTTAACGTGCGCGATCACCTGTTCTTACTTGTATATTACTTATGTCTTGGTTTTTGTCTTTTTTTCCTAGTTTTTCTTATACTCCGTTTGTGACTTTGTATTAAAAATGGGTAATACATTTCATTCATTCATTCATATTACTTTTGTTTCGAAACCAATGGGAAACCCATAAAAGCCCGAATATTGAATTTCTCAAAGTGTAACTGAAAAGGCAGCTTATACAGTCTCTTCTTACCCCTATATCTGTCATCTAATCAAATTCAGATAAAACTTTTGCTTTTAACAAATTTTCCGGTTTTGGCCGGATTCCTGGCGAACTAGTTGTCCGGGTAGAAAATGCTTTTCACATAAGTGTTCAGCATGTCTTCTTATCCCTAAATCAAACAATGAAACTTTTACTTTTAACCAACTTTCCGGTTTCTGCCGGATTCCGGACGAACTACTTGTCTGTTCACCATCGTGTTCAGCATGTGTTCTTACCCCATAATCGACTATCACATTAGCTGTTTAAAAGTATTTTGTTTGACCCTCAATTTGAACCCCCTCCCCCACCCCTAAATGTAGGGCTACAAAGGCCATCTATGAACTTGACCTCACCCTTGACCCAAAGAATCCTCACACCAAGTTTCATCAAAATATCTCTTCTTCTCACCCTTCAAAAGTTATCGTGCTAACAGACGGACAGACGGACAACTTTTGCGATGTCATAGGTATCCCTCCACTTCCGTTTTGGGATCCCAAAAAGCGGAGTAAGTGAAAGAAAATAAATGAACCACATAAAAGACACATAAGCCCCTCGGCAGCTCAGATGGTAGAGCGACTACCTTGTAAGCAGAGGGTCCTGGGTTCAAATCCCGGCTGAGGAGCATTTTTGTCTATCAGTTCACTACTTATAAAACATAAAACCGCTAACTTTCCAATGCTCAGTCAGGAACTAGTGGATAGCGTCATGCGCTGATTGGGCCCACTTGTCTATGATTTTGGAAAGCGGCGAGGCAACATCCAAAATAAGACCATAATCTAGAAATAGTTGATAATGCCAAACATGGTTCCCTGACAGGACTGAGATTGACCCCGCCCCTTCTTTTAGGCCCTCGTGGAATACAGCTTGAAGGTAGCCAGTGCCCTCTTGCGGTAGACCACCCTGCAACTGGCGAAGAGTTCGCCCTGGGTTGCGGCATTTGCCGTAATGCCCATACTTTTTAGAAATAATTCCTTTTGTAGTTTGGTCGGTTAGTTTGGTAAGAATAAAATTTGGACGTGAAGCAAACGAATTTCTGTGCACACTTATAGTATTTTTTATTTTTACTTTCAACTTTGCTTGCCTTTTCATCTTTTCCGAGCTTACGGTCCCATAGACATTCCTTTAGTCCAAGCTGATTGCGAATCATATTTGACGGTGCTAAACGGATGAGTCAGCTACATCTTATCAGAGCTATATTTCGGCCCTTCTTGGGAAGGGTCCTCTTCAGGCTCAAGCTGGAAAATGAATAAATATTCTTTGAGCCCAAGCTGACTTTGAAACATTTATTCAAACAATGTTTACAACGGGTACGTCAGCTACGATTCTTCATCAGCGATATTTCGGCCCTTTTTGGCAAGGGTCCTCGTCAGGCTGTCAATCTTCTGGTTCAACTTCGGGGAAGGAAACAAACCTGTAATCAAGGTTTACAGGTTTGTTTCCTTCCCCGAAGTTGAACCAGAAGATTGACAGCCTGACGAGGACCCTTGCCAAAAAGGGCCGAAATATCGCTGATGAAGAATCGTAGCTGACGTACCCGTTGTAAACATTGTTTGAATAAACTGGAAAATGAACTTGGGCAAAAACAATTAAATGAACATGTGAATGAAAATGAACATTAAATGAACTTCTTCTATGAAAATTGGTTGGAGTTAAAGCTGGTGCTGTGATTTCATTCTGGACACGGCTGCTGTTTTTGCTGTTCGTTTCGGTCGTCGCAAGGGTAGAGATTATTCTGCATTTTGGTTTTGGAGTCACCTATTCTCTTCTTCTTCTTTCCAGCTAAGATGGATACTTGTCGTTGGCATGTATGGGCGATTTGAAGTTCCGAACTTTGGTGATAGATATTCCTTCGGCCCAAGCTGACCGCGAATCATATTTGATGGTGCAAAACGGATACGTCAGCTACATTTTAATAGAGCTATATTTCAGATATGATTCGCTGTCACCTTGGGCTGAAGGACTATCTATCACCAAAGTACGGAACTCCAGAAGAGAGAAGGGAACTCCAGAGTATCCAGAATGAGATCACAGCACCAGCTTTATCTTCAACCAATTTTCAGAGAAGAAGTTCACAAAATAAGATATTTTAGGAAGAATCTTTAATTGTTTTTTCAAAAGTTCATTTTCCAGCTTGAGTGGTTTGAGCCTGAAGAGGACCCTTGCCAAGAAGGGCCGAAATATAGCACTAATAAAATGTAGCTGACTTATCCGTTTTGCACCGTCAAATATCTTACAGTCCCTCTTTCGGACCATTTTTCTTTTGCAAGTGGTTGCGTGACTTATGCTTGGCTTGGATTTTTGCCCTTCTGATTTTTTTCTTCTTTTATTTTAGCTTTTTGCTTAAAAATGACCGTGCTTGGTTGGGACTCGCCTAATTGGGCTCCAAGTTAGGATCTTACTGTTCCTTCAGCCCAAGCTGACTGCGAAACGTATTTGACACTGCAAAACGGACACGTAAAGGCGTAATTTCGCCGTTCCCCGAGGACTCCACTTGAGGAGTCCCTACGTTTTTGTTTGTCCCGGGGACTCACTCCCAGTATTCTCGCGAGTCCCCACGGACGGGGAATGCTGTGGTCATCATCGCCATCAAAAAAAAGGACTCTTTTTCAGATTCAGAGGGGAATCAATTTTTGCTGGTGTTAGTGCAATGTAAAATTAATTAAAAACAATCAGAATAAACAAAACCAAAAATAAAGTGGATCCAGACTAATTTCGTCAACTGTACGTTTTTTTTAGAAAAAAAAATCCATTTTGGAAGCATTCCCCGTGTTCTCGTCGTTTTCCGTACGCGGAGTCCGCGAGGAGTGACTCCCTCTATTCTCGCCGTTCCCTTCGATTCCCCGAGGAGTCCTCGGGGAACGGCGAGAATACGCCTTAAGTCGTAACTCGTAAACTACATTTTATTAGACCTATATTTCGGCCGTTCTCCACAAGGTACTCTTCACGCTGACGCCCCTCAAACTGGAAAATGAACTTGTGGAAAAACAGCAAAAAATTCTTGCTTAAGTAGGCTATCTGACTTTGTGAATATCTCCGTGAAAATTGCTTGGTGTTAAAGCTGGTGCTGTGGTTTGATTTTGGACACGGTTTTGTTGCTCGATTGGGTCGTTGATATGGTAGAGATTTTTCCGCATTTTGGTTTTGGTATCACGGTAAGATGGATACTCTTCGGTATGTCTGGGCGATTTGAAGTTCCGTACTTAGTTGATAAATTTCCCGTCAGCCAAGCTGAGTGCGAACCATATTTGACACTGCAAAACGGATATCTCAGCTTGATTTTTATTAAGAGCTATATTTCGGACCTTCGTGGCAAGGGTCCTCTTTAGACTCAAGCCGCTCAAGCTGGAAAAATAACTTGACAATATAGTTCTAAGGACACATAGCCGACGCCTGACGTTTTGAAGTGTCAAATATCTTACTGTTTCTTTTCATTTTTATGGCACTTGCAGCCTCTGGCTCAAGTGTCATATACTGTCGTCGTTTTTGTCACACTTTTTCGAGTTAGGGTCCTTCCAGATGTGGTAAGACGATGAAACTTGGCAGGCGTATCAGAGACCCGACCAAAGTAACCTGGAAATAACTAGTTTCCCGACCCGACCATCTGGGGCGGGGGAGTGGAGGGGGGGATCCGGAAAATTGAGTAGTGTGTAACTTTCGAACGGGTGATCGGATTGGAATGAAACTTGATAACTGAGTCGATGATATATCTCTGATGTCCCGTTTGAAGTCTGGACGGATTCGACAGCTATGAGGGAGTTGAGAGGGGGGAGACTGGAAATCGCGAGAAACGGTTGGAATGGAGGGATCGGAGTGAAAATTGCTGGGAAGAACAAGCATCTGCTCTCGATAAATCGTTTACACAACTGGACTGGATCCGGACACTTGGGGGGGGAGGGGGGTTTCCCAGAATTCCGGTGATGACGGTTTTGGGGGATTTTCACGACGAAACTTTGCAAGCATAGCAGGGACCCGATCAAACTGACTTCTGACTCGAATTGACGAAACTGACTCGATTGAAATTAGTAACTGAACAGAGGACATGTCTCTGGCGATCTTTTTCATGTTCGGATATTGTTTGATAGATAGGGATGGAACTTTGTGGGAATAACAAACAGATGCTCTGCATAAATCATTTACAGAGCCGGATTGGTTCCGGGCACTGTCGGGGGTGGGGGGGGGGGGGGGGTGTTGGTGGCGGGGTCCGGAATTCCGAATTAAGGTACTTCCAGATGTGCTAGGACGATGAAACTTGGCTGGAATATTAGATATTCAACAAGATTGGCTTAGAAATCGGCATTTTCCAAATCCGACAACTCCTTAAAGTACCAATCTTGACCGCAAAGTAAGCAAGTACTTTTCAGCAAAATATACATGGTCATGATCCCCATGAGCCCATTATCATTTTTGCCGACCAAACGCTTTATACTAATAATTCCCAAGGGTTTGTTACCGTTTTTGCCTCAAGGATTTTGCTCATAAATGAATTTCTAGCGCCTTTAAAGTGCACATCGTTACGGCAGAGTTCAAAAATAGAATACTGTTTACCAAACGATACATTCTCCTGATTTCAAAGTCCATGATCATTCTTATCTCAAGGGTTTTGCTTACAAATGATCAGAACAAACCCATGAAAAGGCGAATTCCATATTTCATCTTCTTAACCACCCTTGCAAGTGCCATATGAGCTACTAGCTCCTTTTTTTTATTAAGTTTTATTGCTTAAGAAAGACGCTTGGGTTCGCCGCGACACTTGTTCCGGAAAAGGATAATCCTCTACACCAAGTTAAATGATAACCAGTTTTATTTCTTTAAATGACCCGTCGCACTATTTACCGTAGTGTTCCTGTACTTTATTATAGTTTGAAAACTACTTTGAAACTAGGCACTGCTTTCAACAAATTATCCACTTTCTTGGCTGTTAAGAATTTTTCAGGCTCGTTGACTCCAAGCAGAAACAGGGAAAAATCTACGTTACCGTTTTTTTTCCCAAACAACCGTCGACAGCATGCTACGCATCGAACGTATCGAAACAATGCAAGTGAGGAAATCAGTGAGGTGCCGTTACGTACCTTACGTAGGTAAGAATGTGCCATATGGAATTTGGATCTCCGGGTTCATGAATGATAGATCGATTACGGAGTAGGTTGCATATGGGTAAGACAGGTTCTTTCACTTTTATTAAAAAAACGTTAATTAACCAAAAATAACATGTAATTTTCGGCCACGTCAAACCCAGGTTTTGTTATCAGGTTACTGGGAATCCAGGTTTCTCTTTTTCAGATTTGCGCTAAAGTTTAAAGCCGAGTTGAGTTACGTCCCTTACAGAGCGATTTTACAGTAAAAACGCAGCTATTATCTCCTGGTTGTCTGCTCTCGATAAATAAAAATAAAAAATCAGTTGAGTGATAAAAAATTCGTCGTGCTTACTGCTTCTCAACTGGTTTGTTTCAAAGGAGCTATTCTAACCTGCCGTTTTTTCAGTCAAATATGCTGTTTTATTGGCAAACAGTATTTTGTCTTCACTTTAGTACAGTTTCGAACAGACTGAAGTGCGTATTAAATACAAATTAGATTTTAGCCACAGTATTTGAATTCGCATTATTTTGTAGCAGTAGATATGTAATCCATTGAAATACTTAATGAAACCAGTTTGTTACCGACGAAAGGTCCCCATGACAAAACGTCCCCGGCGAAACGTCCCCGTGGCGAAACATCCCCATGACAAAACGTCCCCACGGCAAAACGTCCCCAGGCATAGATTCTTAAGTTCCCCTCGATCATACGTGCATGATCGAGGTAAAACAACTTCAGAGTGTGCATTACAGATGTGGGTACATTCCTTATAAGCAGGAAAGGTAAGACATAGGACCGGTTGCTTCATAAATGTACTGTTTCCAGTTAAAATATATAGTGTAATATGCCTTGCAATGGACTCGTAAATGATCAGTTCTTGGTCTTTTGAATCAACATGTACAACCTGAGGAGCACCAATATTCTCCTCGGAGAAAGGGGAAGCCCGCTGTGGCTCAAAGAGAGTGAAACAAGGAGAATGCAAAAACTTGTGTAGTACCATTATGGCGGATAAAAATGACATGGGAAGCGAGGAGACAAAAGCGGATGGAACGATTATTTAGGTAGAGAAACACAGTAAATCTAGGTAAGACGTGTTTGATCCTTTAATAATAAATATCACCAAATTAAATGTCGAAAAATTTATATCGCAGCGTAAACTAACACACAAATAAACTAATTAAATAAAGGATAAAACGAAAACTGACAGACTACTAAATCTTCGCTTTTTCTTTAAGAAATCACCATGACCGGGAGCAACACTTTGGTTTGTTTCTGCACTATCGATTAAATGCTGTAGTAGCCAACCAATCGTGGTTTTCAAAATGTTATAATCCAAGAACATTTTTTGTCTGGATTGATGATGCAATCAGTAATCTCATAGGCCTAGCTATCCCTCAGCGATGAGCAAAAAAACAATCTATAGCCTGGGACGTTTTGCCAAGGGACGTTTCGCCACGGAGACTTTTTGTCGTTGGGACGTTTTGTCACGGGGACGTTTCGAATGTGGACATTTTGCCGACAACCCCTCGCAAACAATCGTAGAGAGCACTATACCTATCGAAAATAGCGAAACTCGGCAAGTCTGAAAATCACTGAAGTGTCGTTAGGATGGTTAGAATGTGCCGTATGTAAGTTCGGGTAAATGGGATTCAAATCTGAGAGAGCGATTACGAAAGTAGGTGGCATTGGCATAATAGGTATAATGGGTCCTTAAACTTTAACTGAAAAGGGAAGAAATGGGACAGTCTTGTTACCCCTCACTTATTCACTTAAAGAGGCTTGAAGACCCGATGATAATGCGTTACTTCGTTGCTCCACTACTTACGAATAATCAGTTTTCAAATAGTGGAATTTCCCTGTCAGATTTGTGGTACTACCTGTGTCGCATGCTTGACGGAAAAGATTTATGATTTTTTTTTGTTCAGGCACTAAGCAGTCTTCACCAAGCTTATCACCGCCGACTGAAAAGCCGCGTAAATGTTCAGATTCAAATATTCCGCGTCATAGTAGAATTTGCGCTGTGGGGACAGCCGTAGATATTCTGCACCTCACTACTAGAGCAGATAGTGGAAAATAAGAAAATCTCTTAGCAGAATCCAAATAACTCAGTGTACTCAACTAAATGATACAAAAATAAGTTTGCTTTTCAGTTAAACTTTAAAGGCTGTTGATCAATTGCCAATCAAGAATACGCACTAAATACTAGTACTACTGGTTTGTTATCTCCTGTTTTCTCATTAAGTAGCCTGTAAAACCCGTATCTCTGTAAGAAAGGAGTCTTACCAAGGTGTGTCATGGATATCTTCGGGCAGCTTTTCGGGTTTTTCCCTCTTGGCCAATTTTGCAAGATTTTAATTTTTATCGATATTTCTTGCTGAGACGGCCACGTCACCACACGTCCTGCAATAATCCTTGACACGTGAAATGCTGTTAATGCTGTTTACTTTTACTTTCGATAGACCTGGTGTGAAAGCCGGATGTTCCGGGCTAATCATGGATCTGGATTCCCTTTCGCCAGTCCCGTTCTGGAAAAATCAATGGTTTGAAACGGGTCTAGACATGGTCTGTCGGTTCTACCTCAACTCTCAAGTTCTTTTATTAAAATTATTTAGGATCTTGCAGTTAGTCTTGGAGGATTCTTAGCTAACGCTAACTAGCTAACGGCTTACCGAAGAAACGTCACCATGACAAAACGTCCCCTGGCGAAACGTCCCAGTGACAAAACGTTCCCGTATCAAAACGTCACCGTGACAAAAGGTCCCCTTGGTGAAACGTCCCAAAGCATAGATTGTTAAGTTTGCCTCGATCTTCAGGTGCATGATCGAGGTAAAGCAACTTCAGATTGTGCATTACAGATGTGGGAACATTCCTAATAAGCAGGAAAGACGGACATAGGACCGGTTGCTTGATGTATGTATTGTTTTCAGTTAAAATATGTCGTGTAATATGCCTTGCTAGTTGCAACATTGACTAGTATCTGATCAGTTCTAGGTCGTTTGAAGCAACATGCACAATCTGAGGAGCACCAATATGCTCCTCAGAGAAAGGGGAAGCCCGCTGTGGCGCAAAGAGAGTCAAACAAGGAAAATGCAATAGCGTAGTGCCGTTATCCTGGATAAAAATTACATGGGAAGTGAGGAAACGAAAGTGGATGGAACGACTTGTTAGGTAGGGAGACATAGTAAATTTAGGTTAGACCGGTTTGATCCTTGAAGAAATCTTTTGATAATAAGTATCACCAAATTAAATATCGAACAAAAGCGAGATCAATGAGTTATATATTAAATTATTTTAAATTATATAAACTCACATGTAAAACGCTTTAAACTCCCACCACCAATAACTATTTACATCTCTTTAACGCTTCTTTGACAAAACCTGTAACTGCCATTATCGCTGACCGTGAAGATGACTTTAGGATACCAGGAAAGAGCAACCCATCTTCACCAAAAAATCTTACTCTCAAATCCGAGAGCCCCTTGCATCTTGACAGGAAGTGGGACAGATTCTCCTCTTCCAAACCACATAACGAGCAAGTATAATTTTATGTTAAAATTATAACAAATAATTTAACCCTACTCTTAAGAGGGAGACTGTTCGCTCGGATCTGGAACCACAAACGCAGGTTTTCAGCCGGTAAACGTAACTTAAAATAAAATTCAAAACCAACCGACTCTTTAATATTCCTATAATCTTTCAGAGTCTTTGAATTAACAGTCTGTTCATGCCAAAGTTGAATTTCCTGATCCTCCTGAACTCGCGCAAAACTGCGACAAAGTTTATCTTGATCAGTTGTAGGACCAAGACCCTCATTCCAAGCATAAGACAGCCCTGCTTTATCAAGTAGGGCTTTCACTTGGAATGGCCAGGATCTCTTCTTTCCCTGCTTTAATAGTTCCAAATACGCTGCCTTCAACAGCCTCTCATCTGGTAGTTGAAGAAGTTTTATCCAGAACCTAATAACCTGGACAGCTCTATCTTTCTGCAAAGAACAGAGCCCTAAATCCCCCTTAAGGGCTAACGTTGGAGTTGTAGGATGGACCCCAATTAATTTCTTATAATGTTGCAGCTGAACGGTTTCAAGTTGCGGGATAGCCTCATACCCCCATAGCTCAGCCCCATAATGGATAGTAGGGCGAATTTTTGACTGAAATATTTGCTTATGCATTTTTAAATTTTTTATTCCACTTATCACTGAATTTCTCAACACAGCAGCAGACACTGCTTTACCTCTGCGAATCATTTCTTTAACATGATCTTTCCAATTTCCTTTTTCATTCAGCAAAAACCCAAGATACTTGAAAGTATCACTTCTTTTTAAATCAGTACCTTTATAGAAAAATTTGTGATTATTTTTACTATTACCAAAAACTACTATTTCTGTTTTTTTAACATTCAGCTTCATCTTCTTATTGTCCAAATAATCTGCTAATATATTTAACAAACTCTGCAGTTCTTCGGGGGATTTAGCTACCAGCGCAGCATCGTCAGCAAATAGCAACAGTGATAATGTCAAATTCCCTAGACGCACCGTGGGTGCCCATTTCTCCTGGAAATATTCAACAATATCATTTACATATATACAAAAAAGCCTCGGTGACAAAGTGCTTCCCTGCTTCACTCCTACCTCACAATCAAATAAATCTGAAAATCCCTTCCCTGCTACTTTAACCATTCCTTTAGTAAGCCTATACATATCCCCAACTAATCGAACAAAAATGCAGGGCAGGCCTATCCTCAACAACTCTTTACAAAGCAGGATTCTATCTACGCTATCGAAAGCCTTCTCTAAGTCTATGAAAGCAACAAACAGGTTATTGCTCCCTCTACAATACTTCTCTATCAATGACTTAAGTATAAAAACCCTATCAATTGTGCTATAACCTTCCCTAAAACCTCCTTGCTCCTCAAAAATAATTCTATTCCTACTTAACCACGATGCTAGCCTATTATCAATTATCTTTTCTAGAATCTTACTTAAACATGAAACCAGAGCAATTGGACGGTAATTACCATGTAGTGATGGGCTCCCCTTCTTAAACAATGGCAAAATCAGAGATGTCTTCCATCCTGAAATCCACTTTCCAGAAGAAACCACATTATTAAATAACATAATAAATATTGGCATAAACAGACTGGAAAATTTCTTATATAACCGAGTAGGGAGCCCGTCCATACCTGGTGCCGAACCTCCATCCATCTTTTTTAACGCCTCACTCACTTCTTCACGAGTCACTTCACCTACAAGCGAATAATCTTCTTCCCTCATAGGATAACTAACTTCTACATTAAGACCACCAAATTCTTCTTCACACCACTTACCAAGATCTCCTTCTTCTTTACTTGAGAAATGTTCCGGCCAGGTTTCAGGATCAGGGATTCCAAGTGATGTTTTTCCTTGTTTATGGTTCACCCGTCTCCAGAATTCTTTCATATTACTTTCCGCGTAGAGGCGACTCGTCTCCTCCATTTGGCGAAGAAGGAATGATCTTTTCTTCGACTTAATTAGCCTCTTGTGACAACTTCTCAGCTCGCGAAACCTAGTTAATAGACTAAAGCTTTGACCCTCATCCCTCGCTTGCTTTACTAGTTCTAGAGCTTTTACTAATACTTTCTTACTTCTAATACACTCTATATCATAATAACTATCAATCAATGGCTCCGACGACCCTAAAACTGGAGTAGACAATTCCAACAATAATGAACTGAACTTAGCTTCTAGATCTTCAGCATTACTACTAGTTAACTTCATCTGTTCTAGCTTTTGATGCACAACTTCTTCACTAAAAATCGCGCTTAATACCTTTTGTTCCATCTCACCCCACGCACTCTTAAGCCGACGAGGCAGCGGTAAGTTTTTTGGCGGGGGTGATTCTTCAATTTTTCTACGGGCCTGAACCAGACTCAACTTAATAGGTAAATGGTCAGAAACCTGAATATTTAAAACCTGAACATCTAGTGATTCTGGATCCAGGCGAATGTCTATTAAAACAGAATCAATAACACTTGGCCTAAGACCCGAAATACATGTATACTCACCCGCCAACTTATCAACTCCAAATCTCCCATTACCAATGGCAACTCCAACTTCCGCACAAAATGCCAGGAGCTTTCTACCCCAAACGTTCAATCTTCTTTTAACATCCAGACTCTTTCTTGGTATCCTATACATCAGTGGGATAACAGAATAATTATCCGGAATTTCCACTTCGGGTAACTCAATTGAATCCGCTGTATACGCGTTAAAGTCACCTAACAACAAAAAACTATGGTTCATAAATTTACATCGAAGAGCTGAAGTTTCCTTTTCTAACAAATCCCACGTATCCTCTGCATTATAAGAACTATTCTGGGGAGGGATGTAAACTGAACAAACAACCAACTTCAGCCCTGTATGGCATACCAGTCTTATCCAAATTAGGTTTTTTGATTCGCTTTTTAACCTTTCATATGCCAAAAACTCATTATTCTTTACTAGCACTAGAATACCTCCGTAAGTCCGCAAATTCCTCGACAAAGGACGCGATACACTTTCTACGGCAAAACCGCGAAAAGATGGCACATCGTCGCTACTGTGCCACGACTCGGTAAGTGCCACAAAATCAAACTTAGATACTTCGTTCTCCACTTCACACATTTTATTTTTTAACCCTTGAACATTCCAAGAAACGAATTTCAAATCACTTCGCTGTGTATGGCCATCGCACCACTAGTCTACATTACGACTTGGACCAGGCTCGGGTTGGAAAGGCATTTGCAGGGGCGTAATGACTGGTTCACTGAAGTCCATTCTGTAATAATCTGGATGTGGACTGTAAGCCCCACTACCTCCAGTGCCACGGTCGTAGCTGCGACTTCTCATATTTTCTTTCCAGCGGCCACCGCGGACATTTCTTGATTGGGTTCTAAGTGGGTCATCTGGGCTTATTTCCGAGCTCTTGCGTCGGCGCTCCGACAAGACCTGCGCATCGACTACAGTGCTCGTATCACTTTCTTCACTTGCAGAGGTATCACCCCCTGAGCTTCCTTGATAATTCGGATTTGCTCCCATCGCCGGGATAGTGTTATTGCTAACTATAGGGGTCTGGGAGCCACTTCTTTGGTTAGCAATACGGACAGTGTCATTTCCAGGTGCTCGATGTTGAGTACTTTCGGTCACTTTATTAAGTTTCGAGTCATAAACGAAAATGCGACCTTGAATAAGCAGTTTCGTACCCCTGAGTTTGGCATTTTTTCCATCAGATACTGCGCGATCTAGTACTGGTTTCAAGTGACTGCGGGCTTCCCTTTGTGCGTAAGTATAATCCGGAGCTACTTTGACTCCAAACATCTGTAAAACTCTGCTGTGGCGCAAGACATAATCACGAAGATCAATCACATTAAACTTGATCACCACCGGTCCCGTAGCACCTAGTCTGTGAACGTCTTTTAAGTCGTACCTTGATAGATCGAGTCTCGGAAAAGCTTGTTCTAGTAGCGACATCACCCCCTCCTTTAACGTTGTGTTGGCCTGCTGCGTCGTAGTGAAATCATATAGGATGAGGTTAGCGCGTTTCAGCTCAGATTCTAACAAATCAGCCCTCCGATTTGCTGTCGATAAGCGCTCGCTCATTTCACGCATTTCTTTCGCCATTTCTTTGTTAGCCTCTAAAGCTTTTGAAAGCTGTTCTTGAACTTGGCTTACATCTTGCTGAACGACCGATACTGCTGTAGACAACTTCGGCAGGAGATCTAACTTAAAACTTATCTCCTGCAAATGCTGGTTCATCACCACAGCATCCATAAACCCAGTCACGCTGCTGGCGCATGTACTTTGAAGGCTCGCTTGCTGCAAATGCTGGTTCATCACAGGGGCACCCGTAATCCCAGTCACGCTGCTGGTACGTGAGCTTTGAAGGCTCGCTTGATGCGTGGATTCCATTTTCACTGCAAAAATTCTCTGCAGCGTATTCACTGAAAACAGGAATAGTCGTGCATCGAGTCCAAGGACAGTGCAAGTTCGTTATCCGGTAATGGTAATATCTCTGTTTACAATCACTAGAGCAGAATGCGACCGCTCTCAACGAACGCTGAATGAATATCTTTTGATAATAAGTATCACCAAATTAAATATCGAACAAAAGCGAGATCAATGAGTTATATTGCTGCGTAAACTAACACACAAAATAAACCAATTAAAGTAAAGATAAAAAACGAAAACTGACAAACTACTAAATCTTTGCGCTTTCCTTAAGAAATGGTCATAGCTGGGAGCAACACTCTGGTTAGTTTCTTGAGTATCGGTTAAATGCTGAAAGTAGTCAACCCATCGTGGTTTTCAAAAGTATATATTTCAGAGAAAATTTTTGTCTGAATTATGACGCAATCAGTAGTCATCATAGGCTAGCTATCCCTCAGCGATGAAAAAAAAAATCTATAGCCGGGGACGTTTCGCCAGGGGACGTTTTGATCGGGGACGATTCGAATGGGGACGTTTTGTCGACAACCCTAGCTAACGACTATAGTGATAAAGGGTAACAAAAAGATTTAGGGCATCGTGGTTTCTAATATTTGAGATAACCCAGGTGTATTTGGCTTTGCCACTATTCTCGTGAGTTCCCATACGGTCGTCTTGATATTAATTTCAGAAAAATCATCCGAGTGTCAGTTCTTAGCCTTGTCTTGGTCCTGTCACAGTCGCGCCAGGAAAATGCCGTTTTATTTCTATGTATGTATGTATATTCTTTATGACTGCTTACATTCAAACATAACAAGAACGGAGTAAATTCAAATTCAAATATTTTATTGACCTCCAAGATCGGAGAGTATAAAGTGAAGTAAATACATACTAATTGGCCCAACATGCAATACTGCTCAAAAACAATCTGGCCAAACCATACTAAAAATACAAAAAAAAAAAAAATTATACACACGCGTAGAACTATAGTAACTCTTTAACCGCTAAATATAGGTTATGAGTAAGAGAAGACATTTTAAACAGAAATTTTTGTTGCTTTTTCCGCATAATTTGAAGTGGATCTTTCAAATGGTACAAATTTATAGCAGATGAAGTAGAATGGAATTTTGAAAGTCGACACAAAAATTCACCAAAATTAAAAAAAGTAGTTTTAATATGCGCAATATTAGAATTAGAAAAATAAGGAAGCCAACTAGAAAATAAAAGGACTTGAGGCAGAGCAACCGTATTGAAGACGCTCGCAGACGATCTCCTAGTTAAATAATCTCGAACAGAAATAACACTACCGAAGCTCGCTGAAACTCTGGACCGAACAGACTTCATCATATGAGCTCGGCAAAGGGAAACTGATGGCCCATACGGAATTCCCAAATAAAGAAAAGACTCAAGTGGCTTAAGGACTACATCATACATCTTAATACTAAAAATATTATTAACTGGGTCAGCAGGCTTAGGACCAAAAATCAGGAGCTGACACTTTTCAGGACGAAACCTTAAACCAAATCTAGAAAAAAGTTCAGTTAAATGGTCCACATTCTCCTGAAGAGCAGCGCGTGATCGACTCAAAAGAAGAAGATCGTCCGCATACGCGATCCAAGACGCTACAAAACCTCGACCAACAACAAGCGAAGTTCTAACAGAATTAAATAAAGAAGCAATAGTTATATTGAAAATAATAGGAGACAGTACGCTACCTTGCCTCAGACCTCTCTTCAAAATCACCGAAAAACCGCTTAAGTTATTTTTCCATTTAATTCTAATACACGAAGTCTTATACCACTGATTCATAACTAGAACAACTTGCGTAGGGACCCCGTTTTTAAGAAGAGCAGACATTGACCAAGAATGAATAACAGAATCATAAGCTGCCGCAATGTCCAGGGCTAGAGCAAAAATACGATTACTAGGGCTACAAATTGAAATTAAATGTCCAAGAAGAGTATGAACTATATCCATGCTAAGACCCTTTCGAAAACCAATCTGATTCAGTCTTTGATCGCACGGCTCAAAATATTTTAGCAAAACAATTTCAAACAACTTGCTTAACTGGCAAGACACAGTTATTGGCCGATAGCATGAACAATCATTGAAATTGCCCCCCTTCTTAAGGAGAGGGGAGGTAGTAGCGCGAGAAAAACTAGAAGGAAGAATACCAGTAGAAAGGATAAGAGAGAACAAAGTAGAAATAAGAAGAACAGCATTAGGGGAAGCCCATTTAATATGCTTCGAATTCAATCCATCATGATCAAAAGACCACTTAGATTTAAGCTTCTTAATTCCAGTTACAACTTCCTCCGCTGAAACAGAAATAGTTTGTCCCAAATCAGATCGCAGCAGATCGGAATTAAACTGGTCATCCAGGCTCTTATGAACACTCTCATCACCACGAGCAAAAACTCGACTGAAATGAGAAACCCAATCATCAAGAACCAATGTGCTTTTATCCTCAGGCGTATTATGAGACATTGTTGTTTTACTTTTAACGAAACGCCAGAGACCATTTTCATTTTTAGAAATACGATCGCTAACTTCATCTCTAACAAACTCGTTATGGGTTCTCAATTCAGATCGGAAAATCGACTTCGTAAGTTTATAATTTTCAAAAAAAGGCCCAAACCTTGGACGACCAGCCGATTTCCACAAAATAAACGCTTCATGTGCGCGTTTCTGGCTTTGAATCAAAATTGGGTTCAACTTCCATGCAAAAATACGGGTACCAGTTCGATAACGGACCGAATCAAAAGCTTTTCTTGCTCCCAATTTTAAAGCATGCAAAAAGTAAAAAATAATGAGAGAAAAGACAGTTAGCGATCTGTGTCAAAATATCTACAACACTACAAATGAAAAGGCACAAAGGGCGAGTTAATCATTGGTCATCCATTGGGCACAAAGTATTGGGGTGTGTGGCCGTTCTAAGAGCTTTCTGAACTAGCTTTCTACAGCCTCGTTAGGTTCTATCAGGATAATTTTCTAACTATCGAGACCTGTTACGTATCCAACGTGGCAGTTTTACAAAGTATTTCATTACCGAAAATAGGGCAACCGGATTCGAGACCGCTCGGTATTTATGTGGCTTGTCTCCTCGGTGCCGTTTTATTTCCCCGGTTTCCCATCGGCTGGCAGTTGTCTTTGCCATGTAGGATAAGACCCAAGTGATGACATGATTTATGAGCGAGCTTCGGTCATGTCCAAGCTAGACTTTTCATTGCGTTTACTTTGTGACAATTTGTCTGCAGAGTCATTCACCTGACCAGGCTTGAATAAAACAGCGTTAAACCGACAAAGTTATAAAAATACAAGACCGATAGAAGGGACACTAAGGCCACGTTTTATTTCAGACAATTGAGTCTTTGTCTGATCTTGCAAATGCCGTTTCATTTGCGACAAGCCGTGACAATAGTATCTTCTGTCAGACAAAAGACCCCACTTCGTGACTAGCTTTTTGTTCTTGGCAGCGGTCTTATCACTGATAAAAGGGTGACAAACCTGAAAAGAGTGACCGTGACAACTGCCTTCTCCCCAGATAAGCTAGAAGTAAGTAGCAGTAGCGTTAATTTTCTTTGGACAATTGTCAGGGGAGTCATTAACCGGAAAAGGCATAAACAAAACGGCATTTGGGCATGACAAGGCCGAAAACTGAGACAAGGCGATAAAAGGGAGAATCAAATGAATCGCTGCTCAAATAGACCGCCGCTTAATATTGTACGTCTGCAGGGAAGTAGCTTTCGAGTTCGAAAGAAATCAAACGAAAACGAAGGTACATTCGTGAAATAGAGGGTTGATGATCACAAAATAATATTTCAAACATACAGGTAAGCCATTGCTAATTATTACTTTAGTGTAACTTGTAATTTTAAGGGGAGAGAGTAGCCAGACTTTGTAGCGAGTAGTGGATGAAATAAAGTAGTGACAAAATAGAAAAAACGAGATTTTCGGGTTTTTTTCTTGATCAGCTAGTTACCCCTCCAAGATGATGTGCGAGGGATAAATAAAATTTCGGATATTTCGGTTGCACTTCCGGCAAACCGTTCTCAGCGAAAAACAAAACTAAATCATAAAATCCACCACAATAACAACAGGAAACCAATGCGGAACCAACAAACAATAAGACGACATGTAACTAAAAACCACAAGAACGATGCGGACTGAACGACATGCAGGTAACAGTAAAATAACGAAAGATAAAATGTGCGTGTTCAAAGTGTATACATACAAATCTGTGGTTATTTACAGTTCTGAATTCTGTGTATCTTTACAATTTACTGCTTGTATGTGTAACCATCCGTCTGGGAAAGCGGAGAAGCTTTCACCCAGAAAACGGCCAACTCGAAAAATCCATAATGTTTTCACACACTTCGAATAAAACCTTCCACAGAACTCTGTGGAATTGTTTTTTTCGATTTTGTTTGCAATGAATGATCAGCTTAGCTTCAAACCTTATATTAATAAAGTAGTGTTCGTGTATCCAAGTTTATATCACAGGGGCCTTGTATATACCAGAACTGAAACCTTATACTATGCCATTATGTTCCATCTCAATCGAAAGCGCCATCACCAGTTCGTTATTTTCGATTTTACTTTCACACTTGTTCGTTTCACAGTTCTAATCCACCCATGGAGAATCTTTTCATAACTAAGCCCCGCCTACGCGTCGTTTCGATTAGTTCAGTCGGAGGTACGGGATACAATCTTTGCTGCCAGTGTTAATCAAGATGGCACGTAATAGGTAGTGTGCTTTCCAAATTGGACATTCCGAGAGTTGATCCATAAGAGCTGTTCTGTTATTTCTTCTGGGAAAATTGAACCAGAATATAGCAGCTATAATAATAATAATAATTTTATTTTTCACCCATCAAAAAGCACATCAGACGGTGTAGGAATAAGGAAAGAAAAGAAGAAGGAAACACTATAACAAGAGGAGACCAGACAACCATAGAGACTACTACAACCTCATCCTATCTATAAAACTATCCTATTGTAGAAGAATGCTCTCCCATTGATGCTTAATGTTATTGTTGTACTTCTGTATAAGTTTTCCAACTATATATAGTATAGTTGTCCAACTATATACCTTTGGTGGGAAATTGGAACACAATGAACCTGTTAGTGGGCGCGAGGGGCTGAATTGAGTTGTGTATGTACTTTCTCCAGTACGCAGTTTTTGCTTTACTTAAAACTCTTTTCTGCTTCTAAGGTCGTAACATTCTGTAGCTACAATTAAAGCTCAATACTGGATATCAGCTTTCCCTAATACTATTTGCTTGGTTGATAATAGCTCCAGTTCGTTTTTGGGATCTCAAAACGTTAGTGACGGGGATATCTCTGACTTCGCAAAGATTGTCTGTCTGTCCGTCCGTCTGTTGGCACGATAACTCGAAGGAGCTGAGATTTTTGTTCAAGTTTGGCATAGAGATTCTTTGGATCAAAGTAGGCCTATAAGTGAGGTTCGTAGATGGGCTTCGTAGCCCTATGTTCAAATTAAGGGTCGAAAAAAATATTTTTTTTAAAGGACATAAAATGGTCGAACTTATTTTCTCGTCCTACAAATAGTTTTCCCGGAATCCGGTTAAAATCGAAAAATTGTTAGAAGTCAAAGTTTCATCTGAGGTTGATTATAATTTCGATACTGGGGCAAGAATAAATAAGGGAAGAATTGAGAAGACTTGAATCATGGGACGTTGTTTTCTGCCCGATCCTCAAGTACCGGGGGTGGAGCCTATTCGGCGCCTGTCCAGACCACAGAGTAATTATTGGCGCTATTTCTTCTGATCGCCGTGCTTCGCGTCAAGGAAGTGCGCCAAATTCAAATTAAACCGAAAGAGGCCGACATTTTGCCCTTCTCCCTCCAACAAATCGCTGCTACCACTAGTTTAAAAGACGAGACAAGGGGCTAAAGTACAGTGAAATGATAGAAGTCGTGCAATCCTACATTCAAGGATGACGAAAATAAAGGCAGAAAAGGACCGATTTGGACTGAACACTAAAGTTTAAAGAAGGAAGGGACACGCTTCCAAACATTCATGCAATTTCTATGGCAGATTCTTAGTGATGAAAAAAAAGACTGTCAATAGGATGGATAATGAAACATTTAGCCAACTACCCGAGATAATGATATACATTTTGACCAAAAATAAAAAAAGGGTTATCTCAAATGTAGACGTTTTGAATGGTACTGTACAATTATCATTTTCAGTAAGCAATTAAAATTTTAAATTAGGAAATACTTCAAGCCAACTGTTTTTCGCAACTAACCGAGAAATGTTATGAACTGAATCGTGTGTTCAGAGTACAACTTAAAAACAAAACATAACAACTCTTTGAGTACAGTTCGCCAGCTATGACCGAATTCCAACTTGAATGATGTAAAAACATGATAATGAAAAAAAAAAAAAGATTACGAAAAGGCATAGACAATGACAAATTTGGGCAGATGTAAATTGCAACTATCCGAGATAATGATCTACCTTTTGGACCAAGAATAATAAGTTGTTATCACAAACTGATACGTCTTGAAAGATATCCTGCTGTCAGCAATCATTAATTTCAGTTTTTCGCAACTACACGAAAAAATGATATGAACTAAATTTCGTGTAGAGTACAACTTAAAAACAAAACATAGTAACTCATTGAGTACATTTTTCGACAGCTAAATATTGTCCAAGCTTAATACCTTTTCTACAAGCGATTCTTTACAGTCCTGAGAAGACCAAAATAAAATTACTAATGTTTACACCAGTCCTATTGAATCTGAACTAAATGCATGCGTGTTAGGTCTATGCTTCAGCGTTCAAGTTGCTGAATTGCTCCCCTGAGTTATCAGATGCCGCATTCCCTTGGGCTTCACCGTCTTTGTGAAGGGTCGTGACAACATGAGCTTCATATTGCAAATCTGACCCGAGATTGAAAAGGAGTTTCCATTTATATAATCAAGAATAAATAAGGGAAGAATTGAGAAGACTAGAATCATGGGACGTTGTTTTCTGCCCGATCCTCAAGTACCGGGGGTGGAGCCTATTCGGCGCGTGTCCAGACCACAGAGTAAATATTGGCGCTATTTCTTCTGATCGCCATGCTTCGCGCCAAGGAAGTGCGCCAAATTCAAATTAAACAGAAAGAGGCCGACATTTTGCCCTTCTTCTTTCAACAAATCGCTGCTACCACTAGTTTAAAAGACGAGACAAGGGGCTAAAGTACAGTGAGATGATAGAAGTCGTGCAATTCTACATTCAAGGATGACAAAATAAAGGCAGAAAAGGACCGATTTGGACTGAACACTATAAGTTTAAAGAAGGAAGGGACACGCTTCCAAACATTCATGCAATCTCTATGGCAGATTCTTAGTGATGAAAAAAAAGACTGTCAATAGGATAGATAGTGAAACATTTAGCCAACTACCCGAGATAATGATATACATTTTGACCAAAAATAATAAATGGTTATCTCAAATGTAGACGTTTTGAATGGTACCGTGCAATTATCATTTTCAGTAATAAATTAAAATTTTAAATTAGGAAATACTTCAAGCCAACGTTTTTCGCAACTAACCGAGAAAAAAAAAATACCTCCTCAACTTGTCGAAATTATGTCATAACCATACATTGACGGAGAAATTCAAAATTCAAGACGCAAGTGTTACCCTTTTGGATGTTTCGTCATCACTTTCAAAACTCATGGACAACAAGGCCCAACCAGCACACGATGTCGTCCACTGCTTCCTGACCGAAGATTAAAAATTAAGTGTCTTTTTCTGTGTCTATATATGTGTTCTGTTTATTTTCTTTACTTTTGTCATTTACTCCGCCTTTTCAAAATGGCGGGTCATAAATAAATTACTTACTTACTTACTGTTTTTCGCAACTACACGAGAAAATGATATGAACTAAATTTCGTGTAGAGTACAACTTAAAAACAAAACATAGTAACCCTTTGAGTACATTTCGACAGTTAAATAATGTCCAAGCTTCATACCTTTTCTAGAAGCGATTCTTTACAGTCCTGAGAAGACCAAAATAAAATTACTAATGTTCACACCAGTCCTATTGAATCTGACTAAATGCATGCATGTTAGATCTATGCTTCAGCGTTCAAGTTGCTTAATTGTTCCCCTGAGTCATCAAATGCCGCATTCCCTTGGGCTTCACCGTCTTTGTGAAGGGTGGTGACAACATAAGCTTCATAATGCAAATTTGACCCGAGATTGAAAAGGAGTTTCCATTTATATAATCCTCAGAATCTGCACTGTTTGAACTTCCCGCCTTTTCTGACTGCTTCATCACTTTTGCTCTGGAGGTAACATTTAATACTGCAAGAGGCAACACGCGAAGCTCCACCCAGGCTCCACCCCCAGTAAATAATATCGGACGAAAAGAGATCTAGGATGCTGACATCGGGATTATGTGAGTTCTCAATTCTTCCCTTATTTATTCTTGACTGGGGTAAGGAGACATGCTGAATCGTATCTGAAGTGCATTTCTCACTGGTCAAGCATTTCGCCCGGATTCCGCTACAAAAACAGGAATTTTGGTTGAAATAAAATTTAATTTTCAAACAAGACCGCATGCTGAATCCACGTCCTGTTCTTAGTTTTCTCTACGGATCAGTCTTTTTGCCAGAGTTGGAGAGAAGGAGGGCTTACAAATACGCTGACATAAAGAGCGTGTTCCACCCTCATACCAATAGTAACTATTAGTTACTAAACCCGTTCCAGCCTCACGAAAAGTTACTACGCTGACCGTTCCAGCCTTGTCGAAATAGTAACCAATAGTAACTATTTCCTTACCACGCTCGGGAGCGTGGTAAGCGTAGTAACCACGAATCTTTATCACGTGATTGGTCGGATTCACCCGTGGTATGATATTTCGCTGGAAAATACAAAAATCGTTCCAGCCTTGACGACAAAAAGGCAGAATTTGTGACGTCACGCGTGGTAACTACGGTAAGTAGGATGAAACACGCTCAAAAAGTCATCAGTAAAACTTGGTGGAAGGTTGTTAAACCGGGAATAAACACCATGAGTCGGGAAAAACTTTATTCCCGCCTTGGATGTACAGTCTGGTTAGAATCGTCGGCGGAGTTTACGAATGAACCTAATTATCAGATATTATTTTCGGTAAAAATTATTACCTAATGGATCTCGATAAGGGTTCTCTAAGTTTACATTGAAAGTTCAAGGATTCTGGAAATCGGTCAGACTCGAATTGTGTGTATTATAAATATTAACTTTGAGATCCCATCGAAACTGGCCTCGTTTTCTAATAGTTAACCCACATCAGGGACAACCTGTTTGATTTCGCAAAAATATTGCCACGTATGTCGATTCTACGTCATCTTAAATGCATTTGGAAATATGAGAGTGAGTTATGCTACCTACATCAACACTTAAAAGCGTGGCATGTTTCTGAGGTTCTTAGTTCCACCTGAAATTTAGCAGTATCGGGTTCAAAGATTTCGAAGCTTGAGGATGAATTTTTTTGCCCTATTTTTCTTCGCCCTTGGTCTTGTAGCGGCGTCGTATGCGTGGCCTCCGTGGGTAAGTTCGACTATTTTCTCATTTTAGGTTAGATTTGCACACTTGCATTTACACTTGTTCTGACCCCTTGATAAAGGAAACTAATATACCTTATCAAAAATATTTACGGTTACTGCGTATTCTGGCGTGCTACACTCCCAGAAGTTTCATAACAGATAACACGAGGATGCGCGGTTTCAACAGATAATGCGCAACAGATAAAACTTCGGATGTTATCTGTTGTGTTTGAAAACGTTATGCATAAAATTTTATGCATAACAAGCTTTGTCAGGAAGAGCCAAAAAGCATCTACTGACTTTATTCCTTATCGTCATAATGTCGGAAAACCCAGTAGACATCTTTTTTGCGGTTTTTCGGTTCTTCCTGATGGTAATATATATTATGCATAACATTTTGAAACACAACAGATAACACCCGAAGTGTTATCTCTTGTTATCTTTTACACATTATCTGTTGAAACCGCGCATCCTCGTGTTATCTGTTATGAAACTTCTGACAGTGTAGGATTGCTAAGAATAAACAAACTAAAGTTTAGCCTACGACAGGGGAACAATAACCTCATTGACATGTTGAATGATAAGGGGTTGCAACCCGTTGCAATCAAGTTGCGTCAGTTCTATCCCCACAAATTTCCAGTTAACCTTTCCAGTCACGAATCACGTTCCTGTTTTGCTAAAACTCCAAAAATATGGAATTAGGCTCAGTTTCTATTCAATAATAATTTTGAATTTTTTTTTTTTCAAAAATAATTACAGGCAATTTTTGGTAGAATTTTGTTGTTCTTGTTGGTTTTGTCAGTTGAGTTAGGAAGGAAGGGTTACTTATTGGATTACATCATTTTTAGTATTGGATTTATTTGAATTTATTTATTGGAGGTTACTTTTTTGTAGCTGAATATTAACCATGTCCCATTATGGCTTTTGGTGTTAATAAATATCTGCGTATGGTTTTATATATTATAATGATAAGGTTTGACAATTTGAATCTTTTTCTTTCAAGGATAAATTGTCACACACAATTCTCGTAAAGTTTACTTGAAACTCTCGTCTGAGCGGCGACAAACTTCACGGAAGATGCTTTGCGAAAAACTTTACGAACCTTACGAACTCTGTCCCTGCACTGTCAGAAGTTTCATAACAGATAACACGAGGATGCGCGGTTTCAACAGATAATGCGTAACAGATAACACTTCGGATGTTATCTTTTGTGTTTCAAAATGTTATACGTTACCATCAGGAGAACCGAAAAACCGCCGAAAAGTATCTGCTGAGTTTTCCGACATCATGGCGATAAGGAATAAAGTCAGTAGATGCTTTCTTGGCTCTTTCTAACAAAGCTTCATGCATAACGTTTTCAAACACAACAGACAACATCCAAAGTGTTATCTGTTACGCCCTATCTGTTGAAACAGCGCATGCTCGTGTTATCTGTTATGCAACTTCTGACAGTGTGGTCGAATTTTTTTCTTCTTTTCCTAAGAGATACAGGAGTAGCTATTCTCCTTCTTGTACTCGGGACAAAACTTTTTTAATCCTTTGTACTCTGCTAGTTTGTCTTTTTTTTACTTTCTTTTGCCAAACTCATAGCCTATACACATGCAAAACACACAAACGACTAAACATACACACTAGTCTAAAGAAGTTCATAACTGTTCTCTACATATAAATTAAATACATTTCTACGGTCGGTAAATCCTTGCTAATTCCCCGTATAAACCGCTTGGTATTTTCCCATTTAAACCAAAATAATAGGGTGGGACTTACCGTTTCTGGGAGGGGGGGGGGGGGGGGGGGGGGCAATCCTCACCCCCCACCCCCCACCCGACAGAAAACTCCGGATATTCTTTTATTCAAACAATGTTTACAACGGGTACGTCAGCTACGATTCTTCATCAGCGATATTTCGGCCCTTTTTGGCAAGGGTCCTCGTCGGGCTGTCAATCCTCTGGTTCAACTTCGGGGAAGGAAACAAACCTGTAATCAATTTTCCTTCCCCGAAGTTGAACCATTGGATTGACAGCCTGACGAGGACCCTTGACAAAAAGGGCCGAAATATCGCTGATGAAGAATCGTAGCTGACGTACCCGTTGTAAACATTGTTTGAATAAATGTTTCAAAGTCAGCTTGGGCTCAAAGAATTTTTATCTACGGATATTCTTGCTTTCTGTAGAGCTTCTTGGTTGAAGTTTTTTGTTCCTTGTAAGAATCAGATGATTCGATTATGCTTTAAAGTTCCTGAAAAGCCAGCTTAGGCTAGGCTGGAATACACTGAAATATTTTTTCTCTGCCTAGAGATTTTTAATTTTTGATCATACGCTCTAGTAGTAACGTTCAGAATGTGAGCAAGACAAAGTTCATCCCGGCGCAGAGGATTCGAATTTCAACAAAAAGCGTCAGTGTTGCCAACAGCGGTACAATTGTACCATTTTGGTACATTTCATCTCGGCTGGTACAATATGGCACAATCACACTTTTTATGGCACTTGCAGCCTCTGGCTCAAGTGCCATATACCGATCACAATTCCGTCTGTCGGTCTGTCGGTCTGTCGGTCGGTCCGAGTTTTTTTGTCCCACATATCCGAGTTAGGGTACTTCCAGATGTGCTAGGACAATGAAACTTGGCAGGCATATCAGGGACCCGACCAAACTAACCTGGAAATAATCAGTTTCCCGATCCGACCATATGGGGGGGAGTGCGGGGAGCTGGAAACTTGCAAATTTAGGGCATTTTGTCACTTTTTTTTCTGAGTTAGGGTACTTCTAGATGAGCTAGGACAATGAAACTTGGCAGGAATATCAGGGACCCGACCAAACAAACCTGGAAATAATCAGTTTCCCGATCCGACCATATGCGGGGGAGTGGAGGCGCTCGAAACTTGAAAATTTAGGGCATTTTGTCACACTTTATCGAGTTAGGGTACTTCCAGATGAGCTAGGACAATGAAACTTGGCAGGAATATCAGGGACCTGACCAAAGTAACCTGGAAATAATAAGTTTCCCGATCCGACCATATGCGGGGGAGCTGGGGCGCTGGAAACTTGAAAATTTAGGGCATTTTGTCACACTTTTTCGAGTGAGGGTACTTCCAGATGAGCTAGGACAATGAAACTTGGCAGGAATATCACGGACCCGACCAACCTAACCTGGAAATAATCAGTTTCCCGATCCGACCATATGGGGGGGAGTGCGGGGCGCTGGAAACTTGAAAATTTAGGGCATTTTGTCACACTTTTTCGAGTTAGGGTACTTCCAGTTGTGCTAGGACCATGAAACTTGGCAGGCATGTCAGAGACCCGACCAAACAAAATTAGGAATAATCAGTTTTCTGATCCGACCATTTTTGGGGGGGGGGGGGTGGAGGGCAGGGGAATCCGGGAAACTGAGAAGTGTGTAACTTTCGAACGGATGATCGGATTGTAATGAAACTTCATAACTGAAGAGAAAATATATCTGTAATGTCCCGTTTAAAGTCTTGACCGGATTCGGTAGCCAGGGGGGAGTTGGGGGGGGGGGAGACCGGAAATTTCAAGAAACGGTTAGAATGGAGGGATCGGAGTGAAACTTGCTGGGAAGAACAAGCATCTGCTCTAGATAAGTCCTTCAGACCATTGTACTGGATCCGGACACTTATGGGGGGGGGGGGGGGTCCCGGAATTCCGGTGATGGTGGTTTTTTGGATTTTCACGATGAAACTTGGCAGGCATATCAGGGACCCAATCAAACTGACTTCAAAATAAAAATATTGTCGATCAGATAATGGTGGGGGAGTGGAGGGAGGGGAATCCGCAGGGGAATCCGGGAAATTGAGAAGTGTGTAACTTTCGAACGGATGATCGGATTGTAATGAAACTTCATAACTGAACAGAATATATATCTGTAATGTCCCGTTTAAAGTCTTGACCGGATTCGGTAGCCAGGGGGGAGTTGGGGGGGGGGAGACCGGAAATTTCAAGAAACGGTTAGAATGGAGGGATCGGAGTGAAACTTGCTGGGAAGAACAAGCATCTGCTCTAGATAAGTCCTTTAGGCCATTGTACTTGATCCGGACACTTATGGGGGGGGGGGGGTCCCGGAATTCCGGTGATGGTGGTTTTGGGGATTTTCACGATGAAACTTGGCAGGCATATCAGGGACCCAATCAAACTGACTTCAAAATAAAAATTTTGTCGATCAGATAAAGGTGGGGGGAGTGGAGGGAGGGGAATCCGAAATTTTCAGTCATGCGTAATTTTGGAATGGTTGATCGGATTCGAGTGAAATTTAAGAATTCAACAGAGGACATTTCTCCGATGATTTTTTTCATATCCGGACCGGATCCGGCAACTATTGGGGGGGGGGGGGAAATACGTGCCCCGTTTAGAATGGAGGGATCGGGATGGAACTTTGTGGGAAGAACAAACAGATGCTCTAGGTAAGTCATTTGCTGAATCGGATTGGCTACGTGCACCGCGGGGGAGCTGGGTGGGGGGGGGGGGTGGACCGGAAATCTCGAGAAACGGTTAGAATGATGGTATCGGAGTGAAACTTGCTGGGAAGAACAAACATCTGGTCCATATAAATCTTTTACATAATTTGACTGGATCCGGACACTTGAGGGGGGGGGGGAGGGGTCTCCCGGAATTCCGTTTTTGGGGGATTTTCACGACGAAACTTGGAGGGCATATCAGGGACCCGGTCAAACTGACTTGGAATAAAAAAAAAATCCTCGATATGATAATCTTGGGGGGGGGGGAGTTGAGGGAGGGGAATCCGGAATATTGAGTCATGCGTAACTTTGGAACGGGTGATCGGATTCGAGTGAAATTTAATAATTAAACAGAGGACGTTTTTCTCTTGTGACCTTTTTCATTTCCGGACCGAATCCGGCAATTATCGGGGGGAGGGCGGAAAATACTTGACCCGCTTAGACTGGTGTGATCTGGATCGAACTTCGTGGGAATGACAAACAGATGCTCTGGATTAATCATTTACAGAACAGGATTGGCTCCGGTTATTGTGGGTGGAGTTGGAGGAGGGGGAGGGGGGTCTGGGATTCCGGTGATCGCGCGTTAAGGTACTTCCTGATGTGCTAGGACGATGAAACTTCGCTGGAATATTGGAGACTCAACAACATTTGCTTAGAAATTGCTACTTCCCAAATCCGATTATTCCTTAAAGTACCAATCTTGACCGCAAAGTAAAAAAAATACTTTTAAGCAATATATGCATTTTCGTGATGCCCATCAGCCCATTAGCAGTTTTGCCTCAAGGGTTTTGCTTACAAATGGAGTTCCAGCTCCCTTATAGCGCGCATCTCAACCGCAAAGTCGAAACTTACTCTTGATCAATCAAATCATCTTGACACATGCAAGTGCCATATGAGCTTACAGCTCTTGTTTTGGTACATTTTCCAAAGCTGGTACAATATGGTACAATGACATTTTTTGTGTGTACATGTCAAGGAAAACTGACTGACGGAGCGCAGAGATGGTTTGTTTTGTATTTTTATGGCACTTGCAGCCTCTGGCTCAAGTGCCATATACCGATCACAATTCCGTCTGTCGGTCTGTCGGTCGGTCCGAGTTTTTTGTCCCACATATCCGAGTTAGGGTACTACCAGATGTGCTAGGACAATGAAAATTGGCAGGCATATCAGGGACCCGACCAAACTAACCTGGAAATAATCAGTTTCCCGATCCGACCATATGGGGGGGAGTGCGGGGCGCTGGAAACTTGAAAATTTTGGGCATTTTGTCACTTTTTTTCCGAGTTAGGGTACTTCTAGATGAGCTAGGACAATGAAACTTGGCAGGAATATCAGGGACCTGACCAAAGTAACCTGGAAATAATAAGTTTCCCGATCCGACCATATGCGGGGGAGTTGGGGCGCTGGAAACTTGAAAATTTAGGGCATTTTGTCACACTTTTTCGAGTGAGGGTACTTCCAGATGAGCTAGGACAATGAAACTTGGCAGGAATATCAGGGACCCGACCAAACTAACCTGGAAATAATCAGTTTCCCGATCCGACCATATGCGGGGAAGTGGGGGCGCTGGAAACTTGAAAATTTAGGGCATTTTGTCACACTTTTTCGAGTTAGGGTACTTCCAGTTGTGCTAGGACCATGAAACTTGGCAGGCATATCAGAGACCCGACCAAACAAACTTAGAAACAATCAGTTTTCTGATCCGACCATTTGGGGGGGGGGTGGAGGGCAGGGGAATCCGGGAAATTGAGAAGTGTGTAACTTTCGAACGGATGATCGGATTGTAATGAAACTTCATAACTGAATAGAATATATATCTGTAATGTCCCGTTTAAAGTCTTGACCGGATTCGGTGGCCAGGGGGGAGTTGGGGGGGGGAGACCGGAAATTTCAAGAAACGGTTAGAATGGAGGGATCGGAGTGAAACTTGCTGCGGAAGAACAAGCATCTGCTCTAGACAAGTCCTTTAGACCATTGTACTGGATCCGGACACTTATTGGGGGGGGGGGGGTCTCGGAATTCCGGTGATGGTGGTTTGGTCATGCGTAATTTTGGAATGGGTGATCGGATTCGAGTGAAATTTAAGAATTGAACAGAGGACATTTCTCCGATGATTTTTTTCATATCCGGACCGGATCCGGCAACTCTTGGGGGGGGGGGGGGCGGAAAATACGTGACCCGTTTAGAATGGAGTGATCGGGACGGAACTTTGTGGGAAGAACACATATGCTCTAGGTAAGTCATTTGCTGAATCGGATTGGCTACGTGCACCGCGGGGGAGCTGGGGGGGGGACCGGAAATCTCGAGAAACGGTTAGAATGATGGTATCGGAGTGAAACTTGCTAGGAAGAACAGACATCTGGTCCATGTAAATCTTTTACATAATTCGACTGGATCCGGACACTTGAGGGGGGGGGAGGAGGGGGTTTCCCGGAATTCCGTTTTTTGGGGGATTTTCACGACGAAACTTGGAAGGCATATCAGGGACCCGGTCAAACTGACTTGGAATAAAAAAAAATCCTCGATATGATAATCTTGGGGGGGGGGGGGTTGAGGGAGGGGAATCCGGAATATTGAGTCATGCGTAACTTTGGAACGGGTGATCGGATTCGAGTGAAATTTAATAATTAAACAGAGGACATTTTTCTCTGGTGACCTTTTTCATTTCCGGACCGAATCCGGCAATTATTGGGGGGAGGGCGGAAAATACTTGACCCGCTTAGACTGGTGTGACCTGGATCGAACTTCGTGGGAATGACAAACAGATGCTCTGGATTAATCATTTACAGAACCGGATTGGCTCCGGTTATTGCGGGTGGAGTTTGAGGAGGGGGGGGGGGTCTGGGATTCCGGTGATCGCGCGTTAAGGTACTTCCAGATGTGCTAGGATGATGAAACTTCGCTGGAATATTGGAGACTCAACAACATTTGCTTAGAAATTGCTACTTCCAAAATCCGATTATTCCTTAAAGTACCAATCTTGACCGCAAAGTAAAAAAAATACTTTTAAGCAATATATGCATTTTCGTGATGCCCATCAGCCCATTAGCAGTTTTGCCTCAATGGTTTTGCTTACAAATGAAGTTCCAGCTCCCTTAGAGTGCGCATCTCAACCGCAAAGTCGAAACTTACTTTTGATCAATCAAATCATCTTGACCCATGCAAGTGCCATATGAGCTTACAGCTCTTGTTTATAATGCATATAGTAACTGTTTCGATCAAGGCATTTTTGGGGTGCATTTTAAATTCCATCTCCGTCAGATACGCTGAAGAGTTTAATTATTTTGCGAAAGGTCAGATTATATATGGACTAAACTCGGCTTTACTAACCCTAGTGCTCTTCTGGGGTTCTACATACGATAGTTGCTTTCAGCTAGTGTTGCATAATAATCGGTATATTCGCCAGGCATCAGCCTGTCGCAAGTTTCGAGGTCGTCACCCCTCCTCCTCCACGCCCAAGCACTTCGAACCGCCCCTGTCTCCATGAGCATGGTGACACACCATAACCGGCGAAATACTTGAAGAAGATATCGAAAATCTGCAACAGCGAGTGCCGCCCTTCTTTGTAAATTGGATGCACTATTTTTTGTCGCTTTCGTTGTATAGTTTGCCTGAAAATACTATAGTTACTACAAATAGTGGCCTAACTATTTGCTTACCATGTTCGGAAGCGTTGTAAGCGTGATAACTGCGGATATCTGTAACGTGGTTGGCTGGATTACCCCTTGGAATGGTATTTTACAGAAATGCGTTGCAGCTTGACGCCAAGCCAACATTTGTGATGTCATGCGTAGCAACTACGGTAAGTACGGTGGAACACGCTCAAAATCACGGATTTTAAATGCAAGTTTCAATTTCAGGGACTGAACCCAACCTGACCTTGATTGGGGGAAAGAAGGGTCTGATAACTATCAGCAAAGGAATGGGTAATAAAAAATGTCTTCTAGTGGGGAAAATTTTTTGGACGTGGTACATTTTTGGGTCAGTCGGTACATTTTTCGGGCCTTTTTTTGGTACCTTTTCTTGCGAAGAGTTGGCAATACTGAAAAGCGTGCATTCAACGGCTAATATCACAATTTCAGATTGCAAGGTCGCTTCTGAAGAAAGCCCGCTATTCCAGGTAGAAGCACGTTGAGGTACCCAGAATCCGGCAGAAAAAGTTCGTTTGATGGAAATAGATTATCTGAGTAGCGGAGAAACGAAATAACGCATTTTCATTGGGAATAGGGCATAACCTTTTCTGGTTAAATTTTAAGATATCCGAAGAACTGTTAGCTGAAATTTCTTTTGTGTTTTTGTTTATTTGTTTCTTCCAAAACTGAAAAATACAAAAATGTGAATCTCTTTCAGATTAGCCTACAAGAGCGAATTTAGTTAACTTCATTTTTTCAACTGTTCAGTTTAAATTAAAAGTCCCTGGGAATTTGTTACGAATCTGTTATCAGTAGCATTCGTTAAGTTTCTTTTCATTCGTTCACCATTTCAAGATTTATCCGAATTCTTTCTCCCTCCGTCTCGTACTAAGGGCGGTAAAACGTCCAAAATAAATCTGTTTGCTCTCAATGCTAATGCCAAGCTCCATATTCATAGCCAGACATCTGATCTTAGGGATCCATAGTTTCTTTCGACTGACCCTCGACTGGGCGAATTGACAGCAGAGGTCCGTTCTTCAAAAACAGTCTTCTCGGGCCCAGAACACATTCCCGTCATTAATATGACATCTTGTAGGATTGAATCTTTTCTAGGATCCTGCTGTTGCTACAGATCAGAAAGCCTTCAACGCTTTCTCTCGGAGGCCGAGATGCAACACCGATTCTGGCTACCGGCCAGCGGTTTGGGGACCTGAGACATGGAAGTGCTTGAGCCTCCAGTAAGTACATCTTTTTTTCTACCCCCTCTAGTGATATCCCGATGAAAAATTTGTAGCCTGCGTAGTTGTATGATAGTTGTACGAAAAAGCTGCGTGTATTGATGTGTCAAAATAAAGAATACTATCATTTGATGTGCCTCAGACTGGGCCAATCTTAAGCAGTAGTATCCAGTAGCATCCTGTCTTGCTATAGTAGCATCCAATCTTGCTAGTAATAGCATGCAATATAATGCAGTACACGGTAGCCTTGACATAGAAGCATGTAGTAGCATCAGTTCATACTGCATGCTACTTTTTCGTACAACTTCATACTACTATTTTGAGATAAATATTTCATCGGGATACCAAACTGGGCTTCCTTCGTCTGAAACTAGAAAGAACTTCCTTCGTCTGAAACTAGAAAGAACAGATAGCAATGGAAAAATACGCAGTAGTGTCGTTAGGTCTTGCCGAGACATTTTCGTGTTGGAATTCTGCCTCGAAGATCCTCGTTCTGATACGGGATTTTAAAGCATGTGGAGGACCTTAGGCAGTAACAATGTCAGTCCCGCCTCGCAAAACATCCCCTAGTACATATTTAATCTCATACTCTCAGAAATTTCATAACAGATAACACGAGGATGCGCGGTTTCAACAGATAATGCGTGACAGATAACACTTCGAATGTTATCTGTTGTGTTTAAAATGTTATGAATGAACTGTTATTCATAACAAGCTTTGTTAGGAAGAGCCAAAAAAGCATCTACTGACTTGATTTCTTATCGTCATGACGTCGGAAAGCTCAGCAGAAATTTTTTGGCGGTTTTTCGGTTTTTCCTGATCGTAACGCTTATTATCCAGAACATTTTGAAACACAACAGATAACATCCGAAGTGTTATCTGTTGTGAAACTTCTGACAGTGCACCAGCCAACAATTTTAGAAAACCTGTTTTAGTCAGCAGCGCTGTAGTCAAACCTTGATGTCGTCATGCCGACGAAGAATCGCCATGTGCCTAGCGAAGAGCCGAAAACATCACCGCAGCTGTCTCTAACGAACGATGTTAACTGGTTTACATAGGATTTGAACCATCGTTCGGGTGACGTCTCTCGTTCTTCCCAAGGCTCACTGGCGTGTTTTGGATTTAGTCACAAAATGTACCCAAAATGAAGTGCATACCCTGTAGTGTCTGGAGATTCCTCTTGTGCATTCAAGAGGCGTAACGTGGAACGAACTAGTGTGCAGGTAGATCGCAAAATGGTGGTGACCGTTACTACTATACGTTACAGGAACGTAGTTTCACCGAACAAATTAAAAGAAGCTTGATCGTAATTACCTAGAGTGATTCACTTGCCCATGGTTGCGGGCAAAGGGTTGGCGCTCATAGGCATGTGCAAACTTTCTCTGTCTAACTATAGAGAAACACTGCGCCGTTCTTCTGTTGCATGAATTGACATACAGACAGGCCTGGAGGAGCAGACCCAGTTGATACGGGACTTTACTTTATTGTTATTATTATTGTTATTACCAAAAAAAGATGCAAGCCTCTGCAGAATTCTAAGGAAATTACCAACACAATATTTGTCGGTTCCAACATACCTTAAATCGCAGCTTGGAGCAATTGGTAGTATTTTCCATCCTGTAGCATTGCTCAACATTTCTTCGGAAATTGCTGTGTATATGCATTCGGGAATTCTGTCGGGTTTTGGTTTGGGGTGATTTGCTTGACCTTATGCTCTGGTCTGGGACTTCAGGGCATCCCACCAGAGCATCTGTTCCTTTTTGCTCCACTCCTTGACTTTGAAATCTTCGACGGTCTTCCTAGATACCATTTCTTCGCTTACTGAGTTCTACAGGTCAACAACCAGGTTGGTGAGAAAGTGGTGTCGTTCCCTCTTCTGGGCGTTGAGCTTATAAGCTTCTTGGAATGACCTCTGTTCGCTGTGATGGGTCGATGAGGAAGAGATCATAGGATTGTTTTGGGTCAGTTTATAGGTGTGAATCATGTTCAACTAGTGCATTTTTGAAAGCGCCGGCTGATGAGCTGGCAACGACGTGAGACGGAATGTTGGTTCCAAGCCTCTACGATGCGATCTCCGAACTTCCGCTCCGCCAGCCGACGTCTTTCTTCAGTCGCTAGAACTCTAGGTACAGAACGCCCGCGCAAGCTACACCACAGCCTGCGTGTGGTTCAGACAGCATACTTTAGCACTACGTCGTATCCCAGTTATGTGTTATGTTTTTTTTCATCTATGTGTTTTCCTCTCACACTTCTAGCTAATCTAGCTGGGCTTTTCAATCCAGCTAACGACATTTTTTTTTCAGAGTTCTGAAGTACGGAAAACCATAAGAACGTGAAGCTCTCATCTGACTAATCCATATTTATTCTTGATACAATTTACTTATTTTTGTTCATTAAACAATAGTTTCTGGTCACCGGAATCGTTCTAAAACCCAGGCTGTGACGTTGATGGCGTATCAAGTTCGCCTGTCCGATCGTTTAGAGAATTTGTAAATCAGGAACAGTAATCTTTAATCAGTTAAATCTTTGCCAAATCAAACAAGATTTGTTTTTATGTCTGCTTTTAATTTTCTGAGAAAATGAATGAGATCTACATGCTGGTGTGGCACTTGGACATTGCATTTTCTGACCCCTACCTGTAATCGGCTTAGCTCGGACATGTGATCCTGCCCTGCCATCTGCAATATTTAACTGGAATTAAATCACCCGCTCGGAAGGTAAGCGTCACACAAGGCTCCATTTCAAGACGAAGTTCAGGTATAGGTTCTTTGGTTTAATTATAAAAATAAAAATTATAAATTGATCACCTGGGGCAGCCAGAAATAAGCGAGTCGTTACTCTGTAACGCACGCACACAAAAAAGAAAAAGAAAGAAAGACTCGTTCCATTCCGTATACTGACACACGCCATACCAAAAACTCCAAACCAAATCAATCAGGGTTGCCGCTTCACCGATACGTCCCCAAAACACCTACCAAGTTTTATTTCCCAAGCGTGTGTGAAAATCTCGCAAGTTTACTCTGCATCCGGCTGCCGAAAAGTTCAGATCCTGTTCAACCTCAATATAAGGCTTCTAAGACTTATGACATTCTGCGTCGGCTACTAAGCGCGCATCGATCCCTACATCCATTACCTTCGCAACTAGAGTTTCGGGTCAGTCCATCTTCCCCAATTTGACGGGATCTGGTTAGAAATGAACCGTGAAGGGATCATTTCCGGTCTGTCTTAACATTTCCAGCGTCTCCCCAGCTTCACAATAATGAACGCCTTCCATCCGAATTCACATATACTGGATCTATGGTTTATGAACGATCCTCTTACTGAAAATTTGTCCGGATTCCTCCAACCATTCGGAAGTTACGGGCACCATCAAATTTTCAGGGCACCTCCCCTTTTCTACGCAGTTGTCACAGTCTCCTTCTGGTGTGGCCGGAACCCATCTGTACATGGCCCATCTCGATCGTATGACCGTTCTTTACCAAACTTCTGCCTGATTCCTCCATTGTTTTGACATTCCCTCTAACTGGATCCCCCTCTAGAGTAGCTGGATCTCTTCCGGATCTGTAAATAGCTGATAGCTTATGAGCAAAATTTCGTCCCAATCTATCCTCCCCTCGTACAGGGCCCAAGCTTTCTGCCCCACCCCCCTACCACCTTCCAAAGAAGAATCGGATCAAGCCGGGCATTTATTCACAAGAAAAAACTTTCAGGCAATGGCAAAAATACAAAATAAACACACCAAAAATTTATTAGGCTACTTACCAGGAAATTATCACAACGAGCCATATGCCCCACGGATGAATTTACAAAATTTCTCCGTGCTTAAAAAAGCATTATTTTCTAATTTTCCCTTGAACTATCTCTCATCATTTCCTCAATCCCTGAAACTCTCCACGTTAAAATAAAAATGAAGAAAATCTTTTGTTGTGTTGTTATTATTAACTGTATTCAGCAGACACAACTATATGCTAATTGGCCTCGAGCCCTCTCTCTGCCGAATCTGGTCTTTGTGTTATAATTATGTTCTTATTTAACAGAACTTGAAGTTCAGTTTTTACTCCGGGGATCGGACAAAAAAATTGAGCATCTTAAAATAAATTATTATTATTATCATTATTATCTTCGGGACCTCCCTTTTATAACCTTCGGGACTTCATCAGGAATCGTTGCAACCAGGATGGGAGAGTGCCCGTCTCAGCCTTAGCAATAGTTTTCGACTTCTCGAAGCGTCACTCCTGAACCAATCCGTACATGCTCACCGTCCGCGCTGTGTGGATAAACTAGGCCCGTGTCCCGAGTGCATGCAGGGTTTCTGTATGCGACAATAGCTAATGATAAAATTATCCAGCGGGGTCGATTCTGATTTTCTGTCGCTTATGTGTCATATATTTAAACGTCTGTTATACACATATAGTTTCATTTATGACCCTTGTAGATGGCTAGGTTCGAAGTACCACACAGGGCTCAAGTATCAGTTGTAACTATAAAACCGAACCCGATCTCGACTGCTAAACATCACGTATTCCGGCACAAGAGAAAAATACCGTAGGTTTTACTGAAACCACAACCAAATTTGGAATGGCTAAAAAAATAAAAAAATAAGCGCGAACCAGAGCTCAGTCCTGCTAAACAGCACGTTTTTTCCCAGTTGGGCTAGGGTAAATGCTAAAAGTCAGTATAGTATTGAACTGCCAGACATTATCGTCAAGAAGAAGATGAAGCTTTTTTTATTGTCATTGGTGGGGATCGACTAAAAAGAGGCACGGCAAAGCGCGGCGTGGTGCAGGAGGCACGCCTACTAAAAAGAGGCACACAGAAAATGGGTCCTAAAAAGGGCTCGTTATAGAATCCCGACTATCTTCGCAAAAAAGCACGAGTACTAAAAAGAGGCACGCCAAAAATTGATTCCTAAAAAAAGGCATAGACGGTGCACGCCTCCTGGTGCAGGTATGCCTTCTTTTAGTATGCCCTGCCTATTTTTAGTACGCGTGCCTCTTTTTAGTAGGCGTTCCTCCTGCACCATGCCGTACCGTGCCGTGCCTCTTTTTAGTCGATCCCTCATTATTGCTTGTGGTTGCCAGTGGGATGACTATCCTGGATATATGGATCGCTTTATCGACAGCATGACCTACCGAGAGGTGAGGCTTTTTGGTAATTTTAGGGCTTACCGGAGTTTCAGTGTTTATTCTGGAAAATAGGCTGCGAAAGTACAATGAATATGCCAGTTAGTTAAAATGAGCAAAACCAAGTGTCCGTAGTATTGGGATTTGTGGACCCGTCCGCCCAACAACTTGCTCCCCGTCAATCACCGTTAGTTCCAGTCGGCAAGAAAAATCTGTGTCTTGATCAAATGATGAGTTAGCTGGGAATCGTGCGCATGGAATCATACGGCTACTTTATTGAAAGCTTCTGTGACGTGATAATGTATGATGTCCTCCTGAACAGCATCATTATAATCTACTCGTTCTCAGTTCTTTCCAGAGCAAAATAACACTAGGAAGTAGCGCCAAGACTAGAAAAAACTGAACACACAGTGGAATATCAGCGATACTAGCACAACTAGCAACAGAGAACTGAAACTCATTCAGTCGTGAACCAGCGCTGGCTTGGATAACCTCATATTTTGAACAAAGCCGAAAAATATAAAACCTCCCCGGTTTCCTCGATGTGTCATACCAATCTTCGCTTTACTTGAAATTTCTAAACTCGCGAGCTTGTCTCGCTTTAAATGCCGCAGACGCCGTGGACGACGCTACGAGAATGACCTGTTTGCGAGGCATGGAAGGCATGGGTCTTGCTGCTATTTCCTTGTGTTATTTTGCTCTGGTTCTTTCGTCCTAAGTATGAGTTTTGTTCTAGGAACTTGAGCACGTTCAATCGCAAAGGAAATAGCTGCGGTCAGCTCTATATTTATGAGCAGTATTTGATCAATACAAATTACAGGTATCCTACATCCGTAATGCTGTTTTTGACGGTGAAAAGGTTCGTGAGCGTCAACTCAAACAAAATAAACCAGAGATAACCTGAGTAGCAGGTAGCCTACTAACTGCCCTCGAGACTGGTGGATGGAGCATTGGAATGATGAAAATGTTCGACAGAGCTTTCCAGTGGTAAGATATTGTTCAAAAAGCTGTTCTGAAGTTAAAAGATTTTCTATTTCATGAAACGATAAACGAATGTTTTTGATTTTTGCAAGCAGCAACGTTTGATTCCACACCGCGTCTAGTATAGATAGATAGATAGATACTTTAATTTAGCCGTTAGGCCATACACAAAATCATACATTTTTAAACACTTCGAGAGAGCGGTTATATAAACTCACATGTAAAACGCTTTAAATATTAATAATAATAAAATAATGTTCCACACTTGCCTCCAAGAACAAGATCACGTGAACCGAGCAACGCTACGAAATTACGTTTACGAAATTATCATCTTGCATCTTGCTCACAAACATTTAAGTTACAGGCTTGGACGAAGGTGATCAGAAGCTTCACAAGGAGTGGGTAAGAATGTGTGTGTGTGGCAATTATGTCATGGTACGAAGAATAACGTAGTGAAAACTTACGTAATACATCTGGTAGGAAATATTTGGATCAAGGAAGTCAATGCACACAAATTGACCGACGAAGAAACGGAATTAGAAGCAGTGTTGAGCATCAATACAAACCTCTTCTTCTTTAGGGTGAAGATTTGGATTTTGCGCTGACGTCGAAGAAGGTCTTCCGGCTGACCGTCCTTTTCAACCGGAACACTTGACCATCTCGTACATTTGAGTGCTTTTATGAACTTGGTTTTCTTGCATGAGTTATTTGTTGAATATATGAATACAGTCAGAAGCGCATATTAACATATATATACGAAAGCTGTTCCGTTTTCTGTTTACTTTGTAAATTTTCGACTGGGATTCTCGTTTCTCGATGCCCTTCTGAAACCTGAATCCGAATTACTCAGATTCATACCCTCCGACAGTTCGACATCAGTGCATTTATTATTATGTACGCCTAGTTGTGACCCATCACTGGCCGAAGCTTAAAAGACAAGTTATACGACCAACTTAAGCCTTTTTTTTACTCCAAGGGAGTATAAAGAAATAAAAAAGAGTACTCCAATAGAGTATAAAAGATTTTACCCCTTCTGATGATAGTATGTGCAATGTCTGGCCCTTTTTCCTGGTTTTGTCAAAGGGAAGAACTTTTGTCAGTTTTCGCTGGAATGATAATACTTTGTAGAAGCTTTCTTGGCTACTGTTCATCCCTTTGTTGACGGTGGTGAAAATAATAGAGGATTGGACTCGATGAACTCAGAAAGAAGGACAGTGAGAAATGCGACAACTGGAGTCCAACGGTTGAAACTTTTTGTATGTCATCCTGATGTCCTCCCGAAAACATGACCCCGAACCCCATGCCGCCTGACCCTTCTGGCTAACGAAAACAGGACCCCTTGAAAACGAAAACAGTACTCACCTGGCTAACCGAATAAAGGACCCCTTCTAAAAAACGAAAAAGGGACCTACCTCCACAATTTGGACGAAAAAAAACAGGACCCCAAAGAACGAAAACGGTACCCATGTGGCTACAGCATTGTTCAGATTGGTTAAAAGTCAAATAAGAGATTCCTTGTATTGAATATTCTATACCCTGGCCGTAGCAAGGGCTATGTAAAACAACTCTATAGATCATTCATTTGGTCCTGGCCGAAGATTAGTTAGAGAAATAGCCTTGCTCAGCCCCTAGCTCAACCTTTCCACCGAGTTCGGTTGAGATACGGCAACTCCTTCTAGTGGATGTGTTGTTGACAACCATGCAGGGACTCGCCTCCCCCACAGAGGGGGTCGGGTTGGGTGCCAACCCTCAAAGGGCAGGTTTAGGACCCTAGCTCTAACTTCACCAAGTTTAACTCCATCTGGTAGATGTGCCGTTGACACAAACTTAGCCCCCACTCCCCTGCCCTACAGGGTTCGGATCATCAAAAGGCACAACTAGGAACAACTTTTTGGGATACCGAAACGTAAGTGGAGACATCCCTATGACTTCGTAAATTTTGTCCGTCTGTTAGCACGATAACTCTCGAAGGAGTTGAGATATGTTGTTCAAATTTGGCATAAGGACTCTTTGGGTCAAAGTACAGGTCAAGTTCGAAGATGACTCTGTAGCCCCATATTTAAGTGCGCGGGAGGGGTTTCAAATTAAGGGACGATCACAATGATTTTTAAAATCTAATGAGACAGTCGGATTCGGCATAAGGGGACATGTTGAATCCAAATATGAATTTCGCCAGACAAATGGTTCACCCGGAATCAGGAAAAAAACGGAAAATTTGTGAAAAATAAAACATTAATCTGAATCTCAGAGGTTCAGTTTAGTGGTAAGGAGACGCGCTGAACACGTATATAAAGAAAAAAATCGCCGGACAGCACTGTCAGAAGTTTCATAACAGATTGCACATAACACTTTCAAGAATAACACCTTTTCACTTAGAAATAAAGTGTTATGACCAATTAAGTTTACACTATTTCGTGCCTAGATCTCCAACAACACCTTCAATTGGTAAAAATACTAACGGGAACGAATGAAACATAACATATAACATCCCAAAGTGTTATCTGTTGAAACCGCGCATCCTGCTGTTGTCGTTATGTAACTTCTGACAGTGTAGTATTTTTACCTATTGAAGGTGTTGTTGGAGATCTGGGCACGAAATAGTATAAACTTAATTGGTCATAACACTTTTTTTCTAAGTGAAAAGGTGTTATTCTTGAAAGTGTTATGCGAAATCTGTCATGAAACTTCTGACAGTGAGGTAGTTCGCCCGGAATCCGGCCCAAACCGGAAAATGTGTTTAAAGTAAAAGTTTTATTTGAACTTGGTCAGATGTTCGATTCAGAGGTAAGAAGACATGCTGTATCCGGAAATGACAATCATTTTCTTCCCGAACATATAGTTCGCCCGGAATCCGACTGAAACCGGAAAAATTGTTATAAATAAAAGTTTTATCTGAAGTAGATTAGAGGGTCGATGTAGTGGTAAGGAGGCATGTTGAATTATTTTCTAACCGGACAAGTAGTTCACCGGGAATCCGGAAAAAACGGAAAATTTGTGAAAAATAAAACATTAATCTGAATCTCAGAGGTTCAGTTTAGGGGTAAGGAGACACGCTAAACACGTATACGAAAAAAAAAAATCGCCGAACAGGTAGTTCGCCTGGAATCTGGCCCAAACCGGAAATTTTTTTTAAAGTAAAAGTTTTATTTGAACTTGATCAGATATTCGATTCAGGGCGGGTAAGAAGACATGCTGTATCCGGAGGAGGATCGATGTAGTAGTAATGAGGCATGCTGAATCCGTATATGTAAATTATTTTCACGCCTGACAAATATTTCGCCTGGAATCCGGACCAAACCTGAAATTTCGTTTAAAGTTAAAGTTTTATCTTAAATTGTTAGAGGTTCGATATAGGGGTAAGAAGATATGCTGAATTCGTGTTTGAGCTTTTTTTTCAATGGACAAGTAGCTCGCCAAGAATCCGGCAGTAACCGGAAAATTTGTAGAAGAAAGGCAGCTGCTGGAAGTTTTGATCGACTTCGGCAAAGCACATATGACGTATGGGAGTAAACATACACGCTGAGTTCGAAGATGGGTTCTCTCTATATTTTGGGGTGCGGGAGGGGTTTGAAATTAAGGAAAAAAATATTTTTTAAAAGCTAATTAAATAGTTGATTTAGGGCAAGAAGACGTGATAAATCCGAATATGAAAATAATTTTTTCGCCGGACAAGTAGTCCACCCTGAATCCGGCAAAAAACGGAAAATTTGTGAAAAATTAAAGTTTAATCTGAGGTTAATTAGAGGTTCGATTTAGAGGTAAGGAGACGTGCTGAGTTTGAATATAAAAATTATTTTCTCGGCGGAGAAGTAGTTCACCCGGAATCCGGCAAAAAACGGAAAATTTGTGAAAAGTAAAAGTGTAATCTGATGTTGATTAGAGATTCGATTTAAGGGCAAGGAGACGTGCTGAATCAGATTATGAAAATTACTTTCTCACCGGACAATTAGTTCGGTTGGAATCCGGCCAAAATCGGAAAATTTGCCTAAAGTAAAAGTTTTATTGGTATTTGATAAGATGTTCGATTTGCGGGGAAGAAGACATGTACATGCTCAATACGTATGTGATATCTTCTCAGATGTCATGTTCTCGCCGGATCACCGGATATTATTGCTCGCAGTCCGGCTGAAACCGTAAAACTTGTTGAAACTAAAAGTGTCATCTGAGGTTGGATGTAGGGGTAAGGATACAGGCTGAATTCGTTTCTCAGCTTTAATTTTTGACAGACAAGTAGTTTGTCCGGAATCGGCCCGAAAACGGAAATTTTGCAGAAGTAACGAAGGAAGTTTTGATAAGTTTGGTCAAAGTAGATACGACTTAGCTATAGGATAAATACACATGCTGAATCGGATGAACTTGGACTTCTCAGATGATTACCATTGGCCTTAATCTGTTTCTAAATTTTAATAACAAAAATGTTAGTTAAGAAGTTTGTCGAGGACGAACATCTACGAGACCCAATTGTCTGGGTCAAATATTAAATTTTTGGGATCCCATCGATACCTTCGGTCTTGTTAGTTTAGAAGGGGTCCTCTTTTCGGTTAGCCAGATGGGTCTGTTTTTGTTTTCCTGAGTCCTGTTTTCGTTTGCCAGAAGGGTCCGGTGGCAAGGGGTCCGGGGTCCCGTTTTCGGGAGGACCCATCCTGAGACGTGTTAATGTCAGTTTTTCAGTCAGATTCAAGACGAAAAGCGCCAATACCCTTGACGACTAACTCTACTTGTCGATGTAGAATCGCCGTGTACCTAGCGGAAGCGTCACCACAGCTGTCCCCAACGAACGCCGTTTATTGGTTGACACTTGATTTGAGTCATCGCTCGGACGACATTTCTTGTTCTTCCTGAGGTTCACTGGCGTGTTTTGGTCTTACTCATATAGAGTATTTCAACCAAAGAAAAGCAGCTCACGAGTCACGACAAGTTAAGCAACCAGTGGAACCAAATTTACTATTTGTTGTTGATTAAATAACTGGCAGGTGTCAGCCACTGATGAGATGCTAGATGAGGAGCACCCGAGCTTGCAACAATCGTAATCCTCTAGAGCATTTTTTTTGTCATGCTCAATATCGCGTTACTGGACGATACTGTGCTAACAAACTAGCACCATCCATCCACTGCTTCGACCTGCCACAAGATTAACAAACCTCATTCGGAGTTGCCTGTTTATGGTTGATGACCGTACTCCACATCAAGTGTCGACACACGAACCATTAGTTCGACACATTTGTGTGCATCGAGATTTCTGGAGCACGCGAACTCCCCCAGTGGGGATCTGCAAATGGCACACCTTGGGCCACTACTTTGCCTACAAACCCCATCCCAAACCCTGTAACCGCTCAGTATTTGCACAATCTAGAACATATCCGTGACCCGCCCTTAGCTACATTTCGACCCGATCCTTCCATCAGTTCGGCATTCACTCGAGTCAATTGAGCCCCCAACCCCTACACACACATCGGCTGGATTTGGTCCTGATCAAACGACACACTATAGGTCCCAGGGGTTAGTAGGAGGAAAATAATAAACAAACATTTTCTTTCAGCGATCGTCTTTTGCGTGACCTATTCTCAACTTAAATTGTTCGCCGTTTCGCCTATACATCCTTGGGTCTTTTATCGATAACATATAGTTATGTCGTGGAAGTCTGTGCACTTGTGCTCAGAGCGCCAGTGGCAAACCTAGTTCCACAGGCATTCGTCCGCGCTGCGTGAAGCTCTTCAGCCGGGCATGGGCTTTTCGTTTTCTGGCGTGCCTCAGTCACCTTATGAAACATACACTACAGTTTCAGCTATTAACGATCTGGTGTAACGATGCTGAACGAGCTCGTTCATGCTAAACAGCACCACAAGTTTTTATGGACATACAATTGTTTGAAACTAGAAACACACCCAAGACCGGTACTGCTGAATATCACGTTTTTGCCCGCTGGAGTGAAATACCATATTTTGTAACCCGAGCTCAGTAGCAATGACCGGTACCTTCTAACTCCTTTTCTTAGAAGGTAGATTTGAACAGCTATCACATTAAAACTGAACTGCCCGCAGTCGTCATCGTCTAGGCAGAACATGAAACTTCTCGTAATGTGTTTGGCGTTTGTGGTTGTCAGTTGCCAGTGGGCCGACGACGATGTATACATGTATCGCTTCTCCGACAGTATGGCAGGGGACCAAGAGATGGCACACAGAGGCGGCAGACGAAGAGGCGAGTGAATAGGCAGTTTACATGATTACACGGAGCGCGAATGGTTGGCATGCCTCGAATAGGCAATCATTGGTTGGATTAGTAAGTTTAAATTTTCAAAGCGATAAACGCGGATTCTTGAAACCGACAAATAGACAATTTTCTTCGTGTCTGCTGTTCGTTGTTGCAGACTTTAGTCGCCTGGAATTTCCCCAGGCTTACCAATGTAAACAAAAAATCCCTTCTCTAAACCATTGCACTGAGCTTCCAGATTATGTTAGGTAAATGTTGTGCTCGGGTTTATACTAGATTGCTTGTAGGCCATCTATATTGTATGATAACATATGGCTACTATATTGAAAGACGTATAAATGTGCACGTTTCCCAGCATCAATAGCGCTGAATAGGGTCGGTACTTAGATAGTTCGAGCGATGGTGTATTTCAAGAAGGGTGAGACGTGTGTTATGTCGAAAAGTGGCATCACAGGCTATAGACGACTCAACATGAGCGTTAACCTAGGAACCCGAACAAGTTAATCGTCGGAAACGAGTGATGGCTGGTGACAGCGTTTTGCGTTCAGCCTTTAGCTTGTCGCCATCATTACACAAATACAAACGGATGACACATACTGTAGGCTACATAGAATACAGAAACTGACACACTACATAAGTAAACAAATTTTGAGACACAATCAAATTTTCAGACTACAAAAGCGACGGAGTAAAATGGGGTGTCGACTATACCACTCTTATTTTTTTATTTTTTTATTAACTTTTCAGTTCAGCTTTCGTCATCCGATAATAAACAAATAACACACAAATAACACTATGGTTAAACAAGGATGTCGGTCGTTCGGCATTCCAGAACAGAGTGGCTCCGTGGAACTCTACCAGACAATGGAGTTGGTGCAGAGACGGTCAATGAATTAAAAAGCTTTAGATAGCATTCATTTGGATCTGGATGACATATTTTGGGTCTCAAAAATTACACAGAGAGATTTGACTTAGTTAGATCTCTAGTGTCAAAACCTGTCTCTAAATACATTTGTGTTTTTTTTTTGTTTTGTTTTTTCAGTAAGAGTTTTACGTAAGAGGCGTGAAAGCCTTTATCAGCATTTAAGTTATTTATTTTATTTAAGCTTTGGACGCTGCCTGAATCTAAAACTTCTACTGGTAAATATATATATTATAAATTTCAGGAATTATACAACCGTAATCACTTTTTTGAAATATTTGGAAAAAAACTTGGTATAGACGTTGACAGCCTGATCGTCCCTGGAAAAAAAACACGCAAACCAGCAAAGAAGATTAATCCCTGTGCTGGACTCCCACCTCCGGCGCTGATAAGGTGCAATCCGAACAAGATAAACACAAACAAGGACGATGCAAATGTTCGGCATAGCCTTCCATTCGTAAGTACTAACATATTCTTAAACGACCCGTCTTGCTTATTCTGCCTTTATAATATACCTACCTCCCATATGGAATTATAAGCTTCTAGAATCCCCACTTTTCTCCAATGTTTTGTTTTGTGCCTAGAAAATTTTTAGTGCTTTTTCGGCCTTGCCGAGTTTTGTCCGTCACAATACTTTCAAACTCGAATTCTGGCGTCAAACAATCCTCTGCTGATGATTCTGTGTGGTCCGCAAATGCGCCTGTCTCTGCCTCTGTGGCAAGCATGGGGGAAAGAAATTCACTGTGGGTTCGACCCATCCTGATTGAGTTTTGTGTACTTTGTTTGTTGGAGGCTTCGTGCCTTCAGCAAATTTTTTTTGTCTCTCTTTTTAGTGTATATAAAATGAGTTGTTATGCAGCAATCCCAGTTGGCTGTATTTTGAAATAATTAAAATAAATAAATAAGAAAAGTTTGCCGAATTTTCAACGTCCGCTGACAAGTCTTTCACGCATAAGGATGAGAGAATCTTCTGTTTATTACATCTTTTATTTGCTTAGTTTTCCCAATTTTTTACCACGGCGCGTTCAGTTTTCAAGTGTTATGCGCCCAGCCACCGCGTCGGATAGCAGGGCATAGTCGACAAGCGCTAATAAGAAAATCGCTAGTTTCGGATGGAAAGTAATGGTACTTTTTAAAGAAAAAAAAAATCTGATCTATTTCATAGAGAAAAGATCGTTTCAAGTGAGAATTGTGCTTTAAAGAAGGGCATCTAAAAAGAGTCGCCGGTCGTTCCTCACGATGGCTTCTGTTCAGGAAATCCGACTTGTAGGTTCGGTGAAGAGTGTTGTTCTGTTCTTTTCGTCTGGATCCCTTCGGCTGCCACTGGAGTTGTGTTTGGGAGCCAAGAGCTTCCCATCCTGGCGGCATGGCCCAGGGGTTCCCAGCGGTGGATCTTTATAACTTTAGTGATGAGGGGTGGCCCCTTAATCCGTTAGTTGGCCAGCACGTAATTTGGACCGCAAGTTATTTGACCCATCTTCAGTTAGCCTGCTGTCAGTTCACTTACAGGTTAGATCGCCTACCCGATGAAAAATTTATATCAAAATAGTAGTATTAAGTTGTACGAAAAAGTAGCATGCAGTACGAACTGATGCTACTACAGGCTTCTATGTCAAGGCTACCATGTTACTACCATTCTAGTGCGTGCTACTATTAGCAAGACTGGATGCTACTGTAGCAAGACAGGATGCTACTGGATACTTGTACTGCTTAAGATTGGCCCAGTCTGAGGCACATTAAAGGATAGCATTCTTTACAATAAACCATGAACCATGCAACTTTTTCGTACAACTATCATACAACTACGCAGGCTACAAATTTTTCCTCGGGTATACGTCAGTTCAGCTAATGATAAAATCTGACACTTTTCCAACCATCAGTACATCTATCGTCAAGTCACACAAACGGTGGTTTACACAAACGTCGATAGAAACAGACGTCACTAGGCCCAAATTTTGGAAAAAAGAATTTATTTTTACGAAAATTCTATGAAGAGGCAAGCGAGCCGCCGGCACACATTTACATTTAACTCGCGTAGCTAGCGAAAATTCTTAAGTGCTTCGGTAAACAATCTGTGCGCTTAATGACGGACATTGCAGACGAACTTATGTTTGTGTCAACTGACCTGACGGGCGGATTTAATGACGTGTGGGTGAACAGACGGATTTCTAGCGTGTGCCAACTGACGGTGAGTGACCTGAGGTGTGGTGTCCTGTCGACGAGCTTTCGCGTGAGTGAACTGACGTGTGGACGAATTGTCGGATTTGTGTTGTGTGTCTTGTAACATGTACGGGTATATCAGCTTGAGTTAGTTAGGTGTAAATGAAAATAAAAGCTGGTCTCGATACTGGCATCTTCTTTTTTAGGGAGAAGATCCATTCGGATATCACCCGGAGGTAGATGAGGATCTTCCGGCCGACCGTCCTTTTAAATCAGAACACTTGACCGTGTTATACATTTGAGTGTTGATGTACTTGGATTGTATCCCATTCGTTCTGTTTGGATATCTGAATAAAATCGGGCTTCGAAAGCCGCGATATTTTCTGTCTATTGTGTAATGCTGCAACTGACAGTCGGGCTTTTCGCAATTTTTCTGAGATGTGGATCAGTATTAATTCGGGACACATCTCAGCTCGGTGGTAGGGAATGCAAGTCTGCTGATTAGAATATCTTCGATTTGTCTAAACCGTCTACGTTACTTCTTTAACCATATATGATGGTGCAAAACGGATGAGTCAGTTACATTTTATTAGAGCTATATTTAACCATTTTTTTTTGGCTTTGTCCCTTCTCTCAACTCATGCTGGAATTATAAGATGCTTGCAAGTAGTACCTAGCGCCTTGTCTTGCGGACTTTGCGAATGCCGAGAAAGTACCAGTGAACTTGAGCGAAATGTAGAGCATTAAACTCTTTCTGAAGGGGAGCGATTTAAAGTCTGTATACAAACAGGGAGTTCTTAATCCTGATCTAACCTTCATATTTTGCTTCATTCAGATCCACATAGGGCTGACCACATTTGAGGTATCAAACATTCATGTCCTCAATATTAGCCCATCGACACAAAACAAATGAAAAATGATATCAAAATTTTCAGCTAGCATTCATATCTACCCCTAGTCAATTCTTACAAATCACAAAAATGCCTTAACTATTTATTCGGAGTCGTTTTAAATGCGCATCGAGTGAATTTAGGAATCTCCACATCGCGTAGTGGTTCGAAACAAGTGATAAGCGATTGACCTAAATTAGAGAATCTGTAGTTAACAACTGAAAGAAATGAATCTACTTGTAGTTTTGTCACAAAATTGTGTGACCATGTGCGCGTTAAATCCTACTTACCATAGTTACTACGCATGACGTCACAAATTCTGCCTTTCTGTCGTCAAGGCTGGAACGATTTTTCTATTTTCCAGCAGAATATCATGCCACGGGCGAATCCGACCAATCACGTGACAGAGATCCGTAGTTGCTACGCTTACTACGCTCCCGAGCGTGGTTAGCAAATAGTTTCTATTAGTTACTATTTCGAGAAGGCTGGAACGGTCAGCGTAGTAACTTTTCGTGAGGTTGGAACGGATTTAGCAAGTAATAGTTACTATCGGTACGAGGGTGGAGGTATGTCCCTTTTTTCGTTTGGAAGGAATCCTCTTTTCGGTTTCCTGGTGTCCTGTTTTCGTTGCCAGAAGGGTCCGTGGGCAAGGGGTCCGGGTTCCCGTTTTCGGGAGGACTTTTTTCGACGTTGCTGAGAATGTTGTCTTCCAGGAATAAAAGAGAAAGGTGGCATTCGTTGCGGACAAGGGGAAACCAGCAAGCTGGGTCTCCATTTCAAGCCCGAAAAAAACAACACAAAGAAGCCTACGGCAATTAAGATTGATATGTGCTGAAAGAAAATTAGAACCGGTCCTCGACTTCATGGACCTGGGAAGCATTGTGGCGAAGATCCAAACGAGCTTCCGTTAGTTTCGCACCGTCCAAGCCAACGAAGAACTCGGAACGACTGTTTTTGGTTGAGCCTCCCAGACCGGAAAAGTCAAGCTCCTTTCTTTCTTTCTTTTTTCTTTACTTCTGTCCAACTCTTTTGTTTTGTTGATGTTTTCAGGACAATTAGTTTCTTACAGGCTATCCTCCGGGCATTGAAGATTCTATTTTTTTATTTTTAATAAACCATTTATTCTCTCTCCGCACGGCGTCACAGGTTTTTGACTTCTCCCCAAATCCTGCGATCCGGCATCACGTCATTTTAACTCTAGTTTTTCGCGAAATGACACATATCTACCATACCAGCTAGGTCTTGTGTCTCTTTCTGTCCAACAATGAATGCTGTAAGCCCAACAAACAACCGGAAGAATTGATTCTTGCCTCCGAAAATAGTTGTCTTGGCAGAACCGTCAACATCGTCTGGCATCCAGGAATACCAAACCAGGAGGTCAATGACTTGCTTGCCACCATTTCCAAACAACGTCTTCAGAATGGTGCTAATACTTGGGTCGCGTCATTCACCTGGACGAAACCAAGCTGTCAGCATTCGTCTGACTTCTCAAATAGGATTTATAAATGAGAATCCCTTGAGAACGCGGGAAGGGAAGAAAAGTTTCTGCGGGGTTGTGATTTTCCGGGCTTGTTTGTCGTGAGCCCGTGTCCCACAGTGTGGTTAGCCAGTAAAATGTCAAAAAATAAACTGGAATTATCTGTGAAGTGCCAAAGAAAACAAGCGCTTTTTAGGTTTCTCATTTTCTTGCATGTGAAATGTAAGTTATTTGTCAAAACACGTTTTCGTGTCGTCTTGCTTCAGTGAAGGTTTCATTTTCACTGTTTTCGTAAGCCCTTACAGACTTTCAGCTTGTTCAACTTTCAGTGTGAAGTTCTAGCCCGCGAAGGAAGATGGAAATCGTGGTGCTTGTGCTCATCTTCGCTTTCACTGTCAATGGCTTACCAACTCGTGACGTCGGCTATGAAAAGAAACATCACAAGCAATGGCCTACACTGCTGAAGTCGTTGAATGGCGTTGACCCTGGGACTGAGGCTTTCACTCCATCCGAAGTAAGAGCCCATCGCCAAACGAGAAGCGACGAAAGCATTGAAGTTTTACAGACTGGTGAAGATGTTTCCCAAATGACTTTGAGAGCTGTTGACGTGTATTCACCAGAAGCTGAACCAACAGGAGTGAGGGGCAACGGTACATTCAGTTCCGATGGAGATAGTGGTGCTACAGCTGAGGAAGCAGCCGGCGGAGGACTCGAGGACAGTGGCAACTGGAACCACCAAGAAGATTCCGAGTTTTCAGATTCTCCAATACATGTAAATGACTACGAAAACAAGGAGGAGACTGAATCTTCCGGCGAGCCGTCTACAAACCAAGAACTCGATGGGGATGATGGGGAGCGTCACAGCTTTATCTCGAAAGAGCTTGTGAAGGAGACAGCCAAACAATTGGGAAAAAAGATCACGAAAGCGCTCGCCTCGACTGCATTAGAATTTGGAGTTAAGGCTGTAGGTGAGTGGCCGCGTTAAATGAAGTTGAATCTTTACAGCGGGCTCCGGCTAGACAAAAACGGCACCCCCCCCCCCCCCCCCCAACCTACCCCCCCCCCCGGCGAAAACCCCCGTGCATAAATATAAAGAAAAATCCCAAAATAATCTCCTAGTCCCAATTAAGCCCTACGGATTGTACGTTACAAGGGATTAGCTGGGTACCCGGATTAACTTACGGTTGCTTGCCATCATCCCAACTTCTGGAGGTTCCTTGAAATGCTGAAGAAATACTATTCTTTCAACCTCTTCGTCATGGCCCAACTGAACGGTTGCTATTCCTCCGATCATCTAAGACGAGATACTTCAGCCTTTATAATGCCAGATTGCTCAACATCGTGGCTGATTACACCTATCGCGACCGACTTTCTTATTTAAAATTGATAGGCTACAATATCGCTAGTTAGAACTTTTATGGAGTTGACTTCCGTCCTTGACATAGCTTGACCAAAGTAATAAAAAAAAATAAAAAAAAGCCTAGTTGTTGTACATGGAACTAAACTAAACTAAAAAAAAGAAGAAAAAAAATAGTTGTTGGACTATATAGCCTAGGCCTATATAGTTGTTGTACTTGGAACTAAACTCGACTCGACTCGAGTAATGGTATGATTTGCAGTTTCATTGCTGCAACTCGTACAATTTTCCCAGTGAGCGCGTCCGGGATCGACTAAAACCAGGAAGGGAAGGGAACGCGAGAAAAGCAGGAAGGCATACTAAAACCAGGAAAGGCATACTAAAACGAGGAAGAGCATCCTAAAACCAAGAAGGCTGTCGCCAGAATTCGCAGCACTGTTCCCTTCCTCTATTTAGTATTATTTGAGGGGTCGGCAACTTTTCAAATTCAAAGTTCACCATCCCTTCCTCGTTTTAGTATTCTGCCATGGATAGGCATTAAGTTCAGTGAGGGGTCGGCAGCTATAAAAAAAATGTGATTCACCTTTTCATTTCTGGTTCTGACGGTAAGGGACTAAAATCCTCCGAGGCCAGCAAGGGGTCGGCAACTAAGATATTTCAAGTCCACCATTTCCTTTCTCGTTTTTATACTCGAACATGGGAAGGTATTAAGTTCAGTGAGGGGTCGTCCACTATACAAATTTTTATTCACTTTTTCATTTCTCGTTCTGACGGTAGGCGACTAAAATCCTCCGAGGCCAGCGAGGAATCGGCCACTAAGATATCTCAAGTCCATCATTTCCTTCCGTTAGTACCTTGAACGTACTAAAACGAGGAAAGAAATTTGGAACTTGTTTTCTTTGAGGGTTCGGCAACTTTTTAAATTCAAAGTTCACCATCCCTTCCTCGTCTTAGTACCCGGACATGGGCAGGTCTTGAGTTCAGTGAGTGGTCGTCCACTATAAAAATTCTAATTCACCTTTTCATTTCTCGTTCTGACTAAATAGACTATATAATACTAAATAGAGGAAGGGAACAGTGCTGCGAATTCTTGCAAAAGCCTTCCTGGTTTTAAGATGCCCTTCCTCGTTCTAGTATGCCCTTCCTGGTTAGTCGCCTACCGTCAGAACGAGAAATGAAAAGGTGAATTACAATTTTTATAGTTGCCGACGCCTCACTGAACTTAATGCCTACCCATGCCAGGATACTAAAACGAGGAAGGGATGGTGAACTTTGAATTTGAAAAGTTGCCGACCCCTCAGATAATACTAAATAGAGGAAGGGAACAGTGCTGCGAATTCTTGCAAAAGCCTTCCTGGTTTTAGGACGCCCTTCCTCGTTTTAGTATGCCCTTCCTGGTTAGTCGCCTACCGTCAGAACGAGAAATGAAAAGGTGAATTACAATTTTTATAGTTGCCGACCCCTCACTGAACTTAATGCCTACCCATGTAAGGATAATAAAACGAGGAAGGGATGGTGAACTTTGAATTTGAGAAGTTGCCGACCCCTCAAATAATACTAAATAGAGGAAGGGAACAGTGCTGCGAATTCTGGCGACAGCCTTCCTGGTTTTAGTCTGCCTTCCTGGTTTTCTCGCGTTCCCTTCCCTTCCTGGTTTTAGTCGATCCCAGCGCGTCCTCGTCGCAAGGGGCGGACTAATTCCAGTGGAAGTACAACTGAGAACTGACTAAGCTTCGTTTTCCTGTTGTACCAGAATTCCACTTGAGTTAGACTAGGATCACGGGAAGTTAAGTTAAATGTTTTGAATTCATATTAAATGTGAAGGTTTCGGGGGGGGGGGGGCTACCGTTTTTTTGTTGGAGGGGGGGAGTACCGGATGCGGTTGGGGTGGCGGGGGGTACGGGGGGGGTACGGGGGAGTTGGCGGGGGAGGGGGGGCGACCCCTTTTCAGATAACCAATTCATATTATTTAGTGGATAAATAATTGGTCTTTGTTTCGCCTTAGAAGATATCTGCACCTCCCACACATTCTAGCCAACTCTTCTTTCTTTGACGTCCCTTTCCTACATCCCTTGCTTAACAGTCACAATTGACTTTTACTCTGCATTTACCTCACTTCTTTTTTAATATTGTTTCTCAAGTCGGTTGACACTACGACACTGAAGGTCCGCTCCGAAACATACTGCACTCTCGGACATTTGGGGTGAGGATTCGTTTTCCGAATAAGACCCGACTAAAACTTTAATCTGTAATTAATGGGTACCTGGCCTTAACACTGTTTACTATATTCTAGCGTCGATGAGAGGAAGAGGCCAATCACCACATTGACAAGACGTCAGCGGTTCAAAATAGTTGGTTCAAACTTGTTGTAGGTAACGATTGATTGTGAACTGGAGAAATAAAAAGTTCAACCGCTTAATAACGAGGCTTATCCCGACATCCGGGCATATTCGATGTGCACCACGTGGTGCGGTTGAAGGCAGTTGGAGGCGGTGGTGTGCTAGTGGCGCGTCGATGTGTACACCGGGTGGTGGAAAGTGAGCACCCCTCGGTCACAGTAACACTTCACATGCGCATGTTCAAATTCATCACTGATGCATTGCATTGCAACTTGCAACTCCAGCGTTTACTTTCTTTCGAAATATGATCCTTATCGAAATTGTCTCGGAACAAGTGTAAGTTTGTCTATGCGAATCACAAATCACACATATTTCTTCACCCCCCCCCTCCCCCACAAGGTCTATGGTAGAAAATTCCGGTAAATTTTGACTGGTGCGGCGAAGCCTCGCCAAATAAAATTTGTCAAATTCGCCTGAACTTCATGATTCTTAGGGAATACACCGGATTATTGCTCAGGGAACCTACCGGAATTTTGCTCTGGAACTTTACCGAAACCTTGCTCAAGAAATCTACCGGAACTTGTCTCAGGGAATTTACTGGAGGCTTGATCTGGGGAACTACCGGATTCTTCTACTGGAACCTACTAGAATTTTGAAATCTACCGGAATTTTGCTCAGGGAATCTACGGAAATCTTGCTCAAGGAATCTGCCGGAACTTGTTTCGGGGAACTTACTGGAGGCTGGATCAGGAAATCTACCGGACTTTCTCCACGGAGTCTACCGGAATTTTACTGCTTACGGGATAAGTATAGACTTAAAGCTTACCAGGATGACCCCGGCACACAACTTACCAGAGCGATTCTTGCAGACAGACAACACAGCGTACCGAAACATTCATCGGAGGATTCCGGTAATCTCCTGTTTCTGGAGCTTTCAAGAATTAGGTAACCTACTGAAATTTCCATAATTTCCAGATTCAAAGAATTTTCCAGCAATGATATCACGGTACCGTCTACTCCAGTTTTGACAGCTTTCTCGACTCCTTTCCGGTGATAAGCCGAGAAGATTTTAAAAACACGTTAGACTTGCTCCGACATGATCTCGAAAGTCGCCAGGAGAGCCTCGAAACAAACACAAATTTTGAAGGTATATTCGAAGTCTTTCTTGAATTGAAAAATGTCTCACCACTAGTATGGAAAGCGTTTAAGCTGGATAAGACAATCCCTGTTACTTCAACAAAAGGGGAAAGACTTTGTAGCATTACAGCACGGCTGTTAACGTAACGTCTGTTACTAATCGCATGTTAATTTGATCTAGTTGACAAATGTGAAATTGGATGTGTTGTGAAATAAAGTAAACTCTTAAAACGCGACAAATAAATGTGTAGGGTGGTTAGGCCGAAGGGTTTTTAATTTTAACTGACAATCTTAAAGTTTAACCGAATAAGGCTGAAATCCATCAGTCTAGTAACATATCACTTATTCACTTAAATTTTCCCGAAAACGCGATAAAAATGCGCCACTTCTTTTCTCCGTTATCCAGGTATAATCGATTTCATAGGATGAACTTATTCTTTCGGATCTGTGGTACCTCTATGTGCTTGTCCCTCTACGCTCGAAATATTTACCAACCAGAAATGCAAGCCATTGCCGAAAAATAAAATAAAAATATTCGATTCGTTGCAAGACATGTCCTAAATTATATTTCAATAGGTGTAACTTTGGATCGACTAAAAACGGGAACGGAATGGAACAACACAGTATACGGGAGGAACGCATACTAAAACGAGAACGCGTACTAAAAAGGGAAACAACGTACTAAAATCTGGAACACTGCACCAGGAGGAACACTACTAAAAGGGGGAACGCTGCGCCGTTTTTCCTTTTCTTAGTAGTTTGCTTTCGTACGAGTTCTAGATCATTCCCGTGCAAATTCACACGAGTGGCAGGGCCCCTGTTCTTTCATTCCTGTTCATGATTCCTGTTCTAGTAGTCGTGTTTCTTTGCCTAGCCGCTAGAACGCAGCGCCCTTGTTGCAGGAGGAACAAGTACTAAAAACGGGCACGACAGGACCCCTGTTCTTTGTCACTTGGTTTCACTTTCATGTGAACCACCACTTTCATGTGACCTCAGTTACTAAAAACGGGAATGCCGGACCCCTGTTCTTTAGCAATTACTTTCACGAGAACCAATGACTAAAAACGGGAATGCAGGACCCCTGCTCTTTGACATTTATTTTCATGAGAACTAATTACTTAAAAACGGGAATGCAAGAATGCAGTTCTTTGTCACTAAAAACGGGAATGCAGGTCATGACAACCAATTACTAAAAACGTGAATGCAGGACCCTTTTCCTTAGCACTTTGTTCCATTATACTCTCTACTTTCTAAAGGAGGAACACAAGCAGAAAACAGGGTTCCCAGTTGTGTTCTTTCTGCAGCAGGGAGAGTAGAATAGGAAATAGGCAACGGTTCCCAATTGTGTTCTGCCTGCAGCAAGGAGAGTGGAATAGGAAGTAGGAAACGGAGTTCACAATTGTGTTCCTCCTGCAGCAGGGAGAAACAATTAAAGCAGGGAGACAGTCATTACCGCTTTCAGTAACTGATTCTCATGAAAATGGAACCAAGTGCCAAAGAACAGCGGTCCTGCATCCCCGTTTTTAGTAACTGGTTCTCATGAAAATAAGTGCCAAGGACAGGGGTCCTGCATTCCCGTTTTTAGTAATTGGCTCTCCTGAAAGTTGAACCAAGTGCCAAGAACAGGGGTCCTGCCTTCCCGTTTTTAGTAATTGGATCTCATGAAAGCGTTCCCCCTTTTAGTAGTGTTCCTCCTGGTGCAGTGTTCCAGGTTTTAGTACGTTGTTCCCGTTTTTAGGAAGCGTTCCCGTTTGTAGTACGCGTTCCTCCTGCACCGTGTCGTTCCGTTCCGTTCCCGTTTTTAGTCGATCCTTTGTAATTTCTCTGATGTCGCCTCTTCAGCCCTGAAAATGCAGGATTTTGTTCAAATTCAAATTCTCCGCGTCTGGATGAATTCTGGCTTGTCGTGGAAGCAGCTCACACTGAACGTTACTACCAGAGCCCCGAGTGAAAAAATACAAAATCCCCCAGATATATCAAAATGTCTGTTCAAATATCAGATTTAAAAATAAGCACCTTTTCAGTTAAACTTTAATGATCCTATTTTTTGTTGTTTGTAGCGCATAATCAAAGTCAGAACATAAGTGTATCCTAGAGTTTCTGCAGAGACGGTCACTGCGGAGAATATCCGACAAAACTTCGAAAAATTCCGGTAAAACTCCGGAAAAATTCTGGCAAAATTCTGAAGCCGCACCCCCCCCCCCCCCCCCACACCCCTATCAGGAAGGTGTCGGGGCGCCCCTGATTCCTTAGAATCAAAGCACTTTCTACCTGTTATTACAGCAGTATACTTCCAGCAAACTCAATGACCTTTTGGCTAAGCTTCAGGCTAAAATTGACAGGAGTTGATTATGCAGGCGGTACTATAGAAACTGGGATAAACAACTGACAGGCTTGACCACAAAAACCACTGTGTACTCATTTCTGGTGTGGAAATAGTCTGGAATCGAGGAGTACTCTGCTATGCCACTAGAAGGATGTCCGGAAGAAACTGGGAACATTTGATGAAACTTTTTGTTAGTGATTCTATATCGTTTTAAATTTTCGACTGCAGCATAATAAATATTGTTGCCATTTCTAGTTGCAACCTATACCTTCTAGCCGCCTTGATGCCTATAACCTTCTCGCGTGCACCAATCATGTGCTTATTAGTGTTTCATAATTGGTAGTTGCACAATAAAAAGTTTCTCCGAGTAAGGATGAAAGTTAACTACAGTATTTGCTACTGGGATTAGTCTTATCTCTACTGGGATAAGATTAATCCGGATTAGAGATAACCTTATCTCGATATAGATAAGATTAATTCCAGTAGCAAATCCTGCAAGCTTTTTTTTTTTTACAGTGTGAGGGCCAGTAGGGTAATTCCAATTTCATAACCTGCAGATCAGATGGTTGATAAAGAGCGTTCCAGGTTCCGAAAAGGCATAATGATCCGTTAAGGACCGCTTTTGATCGGCTCTGGTACGAAAACACGAGTTTCCTGTTTATACAGTTTCTTATTTATAAAAGAAAAAGTCATATAGAAAGGGAAAACAACGAAATTGATAATTCGCTAAATCAGCCCGAGAGGACCCTTGCCAAGAATGGCCAAAATATACCTCTAATAAAATTCAGCTGAAAATTCAGCTTTGTACTGCCAAATGCAAAATATTAATTGCTGGGAATCGTCCGATTCTTTTTCTCACCCTATTTGAATATTCCGCGCTTTTCCCATTTATAACGCTATCTAGCAGTGTTGAGAAAAGTAAAGTATCTTCATAGAAGCGCTGCCGTACCAGTTCAGTTGGTGGACAGCCTTCAACCAGATTAATGGCTTGCAATTTTTGATGTGGATTTGTTTCAATTTTGAGGTAAACCTTTCTCGGATTACTATATTAGTATATAATTAAGATATTATTTATTAATTCTGAACTGAAGTATTCATTCATAAAGTAAAATCATAAAGTGAAAATTCATTATTTATATGGTTCCTGATCTTTCCTGACTACAATTATTGCTGACATTGTACATCTGTAAATACTCGTTGTTACAATAAACGTTATTTAACGTTGGGCTGGAGGAATTGGCGTGCCAGCTAGGATCTTCCCAACATTAATATTTCCGTTCAGTCGGTTTGCCTTTTATCCATATGCAAACTTTTATCTTGTAGATTTTAGTGAAAAAAACTTTTTTTTCTCGGCGAGATCCACTGTAGCATGTCACTCAGCTAAGAATCTGGTTGAACCCCTAAACTGAGCTTCCAGAGTCTGTGAACGTTCTTCCTACCAAAGTTTGTATCGATCTGTCATTCAGTTTGAGCCTGCCACAGGAATTCCGGGACCTTCTCGTTAGACCCCCTCTCCAAATAACCCATTCCGTATACGCCATTGGCACATGCACGTGACCTGCTTTTGACCTTTCGAATAAAAATCTTGTCCCGAGCCCCCACTCCCTCAAGCACTAAGTTTTCTGTGACCCTTCCGCCCTCCCTCACAACGACCGCATCTGGTTCGGATCTACAAATGGCACAGCTAGGCCTCACGAACGTTTACCAACCAAATTCCGTCCTAGTCCTTTTACCTCTTCTGAGAGATTTCGCCGATAACTACCGGATCCGGGTCTACAAACTAAACATTAGGATCTTTTAACTTTTCTGTATGTGATATTCTACCCCGACCCATAATTTCTTCAACATTGGAAATCGGGGACCTGCACCACTTCCCCCCATGTGGCCGGATCGAGTCTGAAAATATAAATTACACATTCAAGAGTGATCGATATCCTCAGGTTGTGTGTAACCAAGTTTGCTATCCTTCGTTGTATATCTAGGGCATCCTTCTTTCAGCATTGATCAATCGCTCGAGCACAAAGAATACGACTTTCTCCTCGATAATTATTAGGCAGTCGTGAGTTCGGCAGAACGACGTAGCAAGTTCAGAACTTAATTCAGAAACTAGAGCCATCTTGAACTCCTGATGTGAAGTCTAGCTGTCAGTTGCAGAACCATCTTGCGGATTTTTTTCATTTTTTGCCGCTTAACAATTTCCAGGCTCAGATTTGACCATATTTTTCAAAATGCCAAAGATACATGTCACTTGACCGGCTGTTCTTATTTGGCTCGCCACTCTCGTGCTCTGTTGTGTAATTTTTGATTAAAGTTTAACAGTAAAGGGCTGAGAGAGGACAATCTAATAACCCATCACATATTCTCTTAAAGAGGCTTGAAGACCCGATAAATATGCATTACTTCGCTACGCCGCTATTCACAGGTAATCTATTTTCATGTAGTGGAATTTCCCTGTCCTGTTTGTGATACCTCTATGCGCTTGTACCTTTGTTATATGCTTGACCGAAACGATTTACGAAAACAAGTGTGCAGCAGTGAGCTTCCGCGAGCGTTTGTGTTGAAATTCCGATTTGCCGCTTCGTAGTAGAATTTCGCCTTGTGAGGACGACCGTAAATATTCTGAACACCCTACTAGAGCAAATAGTGAAAAATAAAATAAAATCCCTTAACACATCCGCACGAGGGACGCCTGTTCTTTAATCCTTGCATTAAAGGATTAAAGAGGAACAAGCTCCAAGAGGAACAAGTACTTAAAACGGGAATGGCCGACCCCCCGTTTTTTTTTTCCGACGATCCCTGTTCTAGTAGTCGTGTTTCTTCGCTTAGCCGCGTTTTAAGCAGGACTCTTGTTCTTTAGTACTTGCTGCAGGACGAACAAGACTAAAAACGGGAATGAACGGTCCCCTGTTTTTTCTACTTGGTTTCATTTTCAGGAGAAAAAGGTACTAAAAAAGGAATGCCTGGCCCCCTGTTTTTTTCGCACTTTGTCCATTTTCATGAGAGGCAAGTACTAAAAACGGGAATGACAGGCCTTGTTTTTTTAAGACTTTCCGCCCTGCTGCAGGAGGAACAAAATCGGAAACCCCATTTACGATCCTGTGCTGTGCTTTGAATAACACAGCACAGGCATTGTGCACACCCCGACATTTCCGTTTTTAGTACTTTTTTCCCCTGGACACGGGACCAAGTATCAAAAGCAGGGGTCGGATCATTGCCGTTTTTTGTCTTGTTCCTCCTACAGCGTAGATGCCAGGAGTAAAGAACCAGAGCCCTGCCCCTCGTCCGGATGTGCACGAGAATGACCTGGAACGTGTACCCAAGCAAACTACTAAAAAAAAAAGGAAGGACGGTGCAGCGTTCCCCCTTTAGTAGTGCTCCTCCTGGTGCAGTGTTCCAGATTTAGTACGTTGTTCTTGTTTTTAGTACGTGTTCCCGTTTTTAGTACGCGTTCCTCCTGCACGGTGACATTCCGTTCCATTCCCGTTTTTAGTCGATCCCGGTTTGGCAGGTGCCGATCTCCTGATACTCTGCCTTCGGCTGGGAGGGCGATGCCGGATCGACCAAAAGCAGGAAAGAAAAAGCAAGGTGCGCGAGAAAAGTAGGCAAGCGTACCAAAACAAAAAAGGGCAAACTAAAACGAGGAAAGATACGCTATCCATTTTCTATTTTGTTAGTTTAGTCATGAAGTTTAGCGTCCAATATTTCGACAATGTTAACTCGAAACCATTTTTCCTTGCTCATTTCGTGGAAAGTGATATGTAATACTTGACTCGGAAAATCCTGGTTACATTCGGAAAGCACGTCTTTGTTCCGACTTGCTTCACTGAAGGTTTCGTTTTCAGAGTCCATAAGCACGCAGAGCTCTCTGACTTTAGGTTAGTGTGAAGCTCTAGCCCGTGAAGGAAAATGGAAATCTTGGTGCTCGTGCTGACATTCGCTTTCACTGCCAGTGGCCTACCAACTGGTGATGTTAATAACGGGTTATCGCAGAAATCAACTCGACTGGAGGTCAGCGTGGATGACATCGGCGTTAAAACTGAGGATCTTGTCACCTCCGAGACAATCACTCTTTATGGAAACGGAACGAACAAAGTTGAGGAAGTCCTTCTAAACCCTGTTATTGGCGACGTGTCTCCACCAGAAAACAATGCAAGCTCTGCAATGGACGACGCGGCATTCGGTTCTGATGGAGATAATGGGCTTTCCGATCGCATAGCTGAAGAACCAGTCAACGAAGGATTCGAAAACATTGGCAATGGGACCAACCAAGAAGATTTTCTGCTTTCGAATGATTTTATACCAGCCACAGACTCCGTGAACGAAGAAAACACTGAGTCGTCCGACGAACCTTCTTCCAAACAGGAAATCAATGAAGAAGATTTTGAACGTCAGGGATTCGTCTCGGATGTCAAAGACGCCATCAGCAAGGGTATGAAACTCCTAAACGCAACTGGAATGGGCAATGTTTCTGGAAAATTCATCGTCGGAGGAATAGAAGTCACTATTAGTGCCCGAGGTGAGATGCCGTTTGAAGTTTTGTGAAAACCGTATTAGAAAATTAGAATATTAGAATTAGAATTAGCAGAATTACAATAGTAGAAGTAGAACATACCATGTTTTAATTAAAAGGAACGTATGACCCATGTCTCACATTCTGCCAGAACCAGCCTAACTCTGTTTTTCTTTTCTAGCGATATGAGTCCAAGCAACTTGAAACCAACGGTTCAAAATCGTATGCAATCCATAATCGTCTGTTTGAAATCGTTGATATGTAAAGTTTCATTGTGAATCTGGAAAATAAAAGGTAAAGATCATTAACTGAGGAAGAGACTATAGCAGACAAAACCGTTGAGTCTCTAGCCCTTGATCGTCATCTCGTATTTTTTCACCCATTCGTTAGCAGTAGGCCTTCAGAGGTTCTGTTCACCCTGTCGTGTAACTTTTTGGATATTTTTCACATCGACACCTCGTTCATTCGATCAGGGGCGTCACGACTGGGGGGGGGGGGGAGGGGGGGACGCCCCCCCCCCAATGCTGCTGGCGAGTCGGTAAAAAAATACGAATCGGCCGAAGCGCCGCGATTTTTCGTCAAAACAGTCGATTTTTTTTCATGAAAAAAGTCGTTTTTTCTGAAAAATGGTCGATTTTTCTTCAAAATAGTCGGTTTTTCCGAAAATCAGTCGATTTTTTTCAAAGATGTCATTTTTGTTGCTGAAAACAGTCGTTTTTTCTGTAGAAAAAGTCCGTAAAAATTACCAGCCAGTCGGTAAATGCCTCGTCCCCCCCCAAGCATTTTGGCTAGTAACGCCTCTGCATTCGATGTGTGCTGTTTTAATCTGAACCCAGCAAGTTTGTTGCGGTGGGGACTAAATTCGACAGAGAACAACGACCTTGAAAGGGGATCACCGACATCGACCTTGACTTGGACGTCCTTGAGCTCAACATTCTTCTGATTCTTTTTTGTCTTCTGTAAAAAATAGTGTTTATTAGCCCAATGAACATGGAAAAAAATTCTGTTGAAAGTTACCGCGTTTAAAACATGCCCTCAGTCAAACTAACTGTGGGTCATATTTGAATGTGCTACGCTATAAACTTGGCGGGAATCTATTCTAGCGATCTTTTGGCCCTTTTTAGCGAGGCTCCTTTCCAAATTCAAGCTAGAAAACTTTAGGATCCAGGTTTTCAGGTTAGTTTTTCTGGGCCCTTGGTCAAGTTTTTCAAATTCCTTCTTCTAGCTTAGGTGGACCACCTGTTTGTTTTCCTAGCGTGAGCCTGAAGAAGAACCTTGCCAAGAAGGGACGGAATATCGTAGAAAAAATGTGGGGTGACTTGCCCATTTGCACAATAAAAACACTTGCGGATTATCTAGCATGATTTGGGATTTATTGTTTGTTTACCTTCTTATTGCATTCCTGACATCTAATCAGTCAGAAATAGTACTTCAACTTTGATATTTACACTTCTTTCAAAAATTAACCAATGACAAGCCTTATCCAAATAGAAATCTTGAACACCAGATAAGACATTCTTCGTTTGCAACGGCGTTCCTGTTATTGGAGCAGTCTGCTTCCAGAATGCTGAAGCTACTGATTTGCAGTCTTGTCCTGGTTAGCTCAGCCTTGGGGGCGAAGCTTCAGGCTAGAAACGACGGACTTTACTACAACAACCAGAAGGTCTTTCTTTCTGGTGCCAACATAGCCTGGAAATCTTACGGATTCGACTTTGGCAATAATCAGTATGCTTCCTCCGGTCCAACTCTCGAAGGATGGCTTGAAGAACTAAAGAACAATGGAGGAAACTCGATCCGTAAGTATTATCTTTGGTCCAAAAGTTCCGATCAGAGACTTTCTGTATCGCTCGTCAACCTTTCACCGCCTTGCCCCTTAAAGCACGACAAGTTGCAGAATAAATGTGATATGGTAATTATTTCCCTAATATTCACTTGAATCAAGAAAATAAAATAACAGAAGGAAGACAAATTACAAAAATCCACTGCACAATTTCTCTTGAGTTTAGAAAATAAAAGATGCCTCCCTAATATTGAGTCAGAAAGAGCAACTACTGCTTCCTCCAATATATTCATCCGAGCGTTACTTTAAGTCTTTTGTACCATGCTTTTAAAAAAAACTTTACTCGTGTAGATTTTTACAGTATTTAATTTTGACCCTCTTTTTGTTGATGCAGTTTATCTATGAATTCAGTGCTTTTATCTAAATACCGACATCTGATTATTCCATTTAGAATCTTTTTTACAGATCTGTAAAATTGACCTGTCGTGTTGATTGATTGTACTTGAAGTGCCCTTATTTCTATATGGACATATCCAAAGCTAATTTCATACATTTAAAGTTGTTATAGATTAAATCATCATTTCACGTTGTTTCATATCATAGTTCGGACTTTCCAATGCTTATGCTCCGTATTAGTTAGTAGTAAAGATTTTTGTGCCGCTTTAACTATTCAACTTAGAGTCGTCTAGTGAGACATAGACAAAAAATACAAGCCAAAGGCTACCATCCAAGCCTCTGACGCTCATTCTTGGTTCTTAAGACCCACGAATAGCTGGAATAATCACGGATGGGTGCGTCATGCTTCGAATATGAAACAAAGAAAGAAAGAATTGGCCACTCAGTATGATCCGGCTTTCTGCCGATGTACACCAAAGGCTTTTCGGGGGCTACCAACAAGGTAATTTATGGAAGAAGAAAATTTGTAGAGGTAAAGTTTGATGGATTACATTATAGAAAGAGCAAGTCTAGTTTTAGTCAGAAATCAGTCACCAACTTATTTTGTCTCCTAGGAATTTGGCTTCACATTGAAGGCGATAACACTCCTCAGTTTAACTCCGACGGTTTTGTGACGGCTCCTGACAGAGATGGGACTCTCATCAACGACATGAAGAGGTTCCTGGATGCAGCCCAGCAACGCAATATCTTGGTAGTTTTCGTCCTTTGGAACGGAGCTGTGTTGAGGAACCAGAATACCATTAATCTGATTTGGGATGACTCGAAAATGCAGTCCTACATTGACAACGCCCTGAAGGTTAGTACGGTTACCATGATTCATCTAGATTTTAGACGTTCTCCCGATGAGAGAAACTTCTGGCTAGTGCTATTCCGCCACGTTCTGTTCTGATCTCATCGCTTCCTGTTCATCCCCATGTCCAACCTCTTCATCATTTTCCCAATCCCTCTGACAGTCTTCCTTCATCTCACATTCATCTCAGTGTGATACACAGTCAACTGGTGTGGTTTCTACACCAATAATCTCACATAGTATTGCGTCTATCTCAAGTGAACTAGAGCTGGAGCCAGTGTTCAGGGGGTATAAATAACTATCCCACAGCTTAGAATTCAGCTGACGCCGAGTCGCACATCATCCATCCTCTTCCTATCGCCCCATAGGTACGGAACTATCCAACCAATTGGACACCTAGGCAGTTGTAACCTTATTCCGATTAGCTCACATCCATTCTTACTCTGAACTCATTCTTAATCCCTTACTCTGACCTTCCAGCCAATTGCCACCGGTCTGAGAGACCACCCTGCCCTAGGAGCGTGGGAGATCGTCAACGAATTGGAAGGGTCTGTCGGTGTGCCGGAGACCAACTCTAACAGCTGCTTCGACACTAATGTTTTAGCCGGATCTGGAGCAGGTTGGACCGGGAATTACATCCCTATGCAAAGGTGAGTCCCTGAAGTCAATCCCGCTCTCTTACCTTCTGTTTTATATTCATGTAAAAACTGGCTTTTGGGGATCTCAGAACGTAAGTGACGAGATACCTCAGACTTCGGGATAGTTTGGGGATAGTTGGGTCAAAGTTCAGGACAAGTTCATAGACATGTCCCAGAGCTAAATATTTAGGGGTGGTCGAGGGTTTTCAGATTAAGGGGCGAAAATATATTTTTGTAAAGATAATGAGATGATCGATAGATGGATAAGAAGACACGTTGAACCTGAATATGAAAATTATTTTCTCGCCGGACAAGTAGTTCACCCGGAATCTGGTAAAAAACAGAAAAATTGTGAAAAGTAAAAGCTTAATTTGAAGTTGAATAGAGGTTGGATGTAGGGGTAAGGAGACATGGAGACAACAATGTTCTATCTCCTTGCTAGGTGGCTTCGCTTCCACAACTGGCAGTTGGCTGCTCTTCGAGAGGTTGACCCGAATACAATCCTCACTGGTGGCTCCTGGTCCGAGAAATCCCAGACCAGTGCCTTTTCAGGAACCCGTAAGTACGAGCGAAATCGTTACCTCAGATACTAACGCGAGAAACTCTTACATCCTGTAGAGGTTTTTGTTCTTTTCATCCGCTCCAAAAATCCGACAGTTCACTCACCCGTAAATTCACCCATCTTCAAGTTCGCCAACCCGTAAGTTCGGGTGGATATATTAACGGATATGATGGGTTAACTTACTGGTGGGCGGACTGGACAAAAAAGAGGGCAAAGTGACAGATTTCTTGGGTGAAATGACGGGTAAAAGAAATGATGGGTGGAACCAATTAGCTGGTACGCCGCTATATCCCTTGGTCTCTGTGACAACCACGCTAGTTTAGAGATGCTGTTTAATGGGTTCGGTGCGCTATACAGCTTGTTTCTACATCTAGGTACGATGCTGGAGATCTTTAGAGGAGAAACTGTTGCCTCCCATTCGTCTGTACGTGGCTTTCGAGCCCAGGCTTGGTCGACTCCCTTCTTTTCGTGAACTTTCGGCTGTTAGGCTAACATACCCGTCGAAAACAGTATTTTTGGTGAAATATCATAACCCATCAGAACATGTGCAGGAAGATTAGTCGACGACGACGATTAGCAGTTAGCGTACGTCTTTCCTCATGTCGGTGTTTGCTGATCACGCAAAGCCATGTGTGGGTCACATCTGACTGATGAGCACTGAGACATGACAATAAGATATCAATAAAATTTTCCAAATAAATAATTCGATTCTCGTTCAGGTAACTATTACACCAACGACTGTCTCGTCTCCGCTGGTGGGAAATCAAGTGGAACCATTGACTTTTACCAAATGCACACCTACGCCTACAACAATAACTGGAATTCCGATGCCCCCTTCAATGGAGTAAGTACCTCAGTTGGACCGTACTGCCCGCCCACGAAGCCATAAAGTGGTGAGGCTGCAATTTCAGAAAAATAATAAGTGTGCTTGTTACATTATAGCGTGACTGTAACCACTTCAACAGTTTTGTTTACCTACTGGAATGTCGGACAACAAGGATTGCCCAAGCTTAGTGGCCAGGCTTATCCTGCATGCTCACAGATACCCCTTCGGGATCTGGAGACACTCAGTCACTCACAGAGACGTCGTGTGTTCATCTTCGAGTAGTTGGGATGGCAAGACGGTATTTGTCATCCTGTTTTGTATGCTTTAAGAAAAACTTGCAGAGACTACAGGCACTCGATCGCAGAGAGAGGCTTCTTACCACTTGCCTTACGAAGCTACTCCTTGGAAACCAGCTCGAGTTTCTTTCTAATCATGCAGTTCCACTTTCGTACTCCTGTGCGTCTGCTTGAACTTACGGCCGGCTATTAGGGTAATAGCAAGAATGCTAATAGGCAGGTAAGCCAGTTGTTGTTTAGCTCCGCATGATCTGCCTGTTGCCCAGGTTGCTCTTTGGTTTCTAATTTTTACTTTTTTATAGAAATCGGCGTCAAGCTACAACCTAGATAAGCCTCTTGTCATTGGAGAATTCGCTACTGCCTGCTCGAGAGGTGAATCTATTGAACAGCTTATGGAGTATGCCTACACCAACGGATATGCGGTAAGATACCTAAGAATTCTTAGCCTTCTTGTTTCTCAGAAATTCTATGAAAACAGTTCTGAGAAAGTGAGCTCAAAAGCCTCAAGTTAAGTAGCCCTTACTGACAAGAAGAATATCCTGGCACCAGTTGCTAAATCGGACGAAAAAAGGTTTTTGGGATCCCAAAACGTAACTGGAGGGATACCTATGACTTCTTAAAAGTTGTCCGTCTGTCTGCCTGTCTGCCCGTCTGTCAGCAGAACAATTCTCGAAGGGAATGAGATACTTCGATGAAACTTGGGGAGAAGACTCTGTAGCTCCAACATTTAGGGGTGGGGGAGGGGGTTCGAACTAAGGGGCAAACAGTTGTTTTAAGATGATGAAATAGTCGATTTAGGGGTGAGAAGACATGCTGAACACGAATATGAAAACAATTTTCTTGCCGGACAAGTGGTTGACCCAGAATCTGTACGAAATCGGAAAGTTTGTTAGAAGTCAAATTTTTCTTTAAAGTTGATTAGATGTTCGGTTTTAGGGTAAGAAGACATGCTGAATATTTATATGAAAATCATTTTGTCGTCGGACAAGTAGTTCGCGAGGACGGCCGAAACCGTAAAATTTGTTAAAAGTAAAAGTTTTATCTGGGTTGATTAGATGTCCGATTTAGGCGTAAGAAGGCATGCTGAATCCGCTTTTGACAATCATTTTCTATCCGGGCATTAGATCGCCCGGAATCCGGCTGAAACCAGAAAATTTGTTGAAAGTTAATGTTTTATCTGAAATTGATTGGATGTTCAGTACAGGGGTAAGGAGATACGCTTAACTCGTTTTTGAGCTTTGGTCTTTGCAAGACAAGCAGTTCGCCCGGAATCCAGTCAAAACCGGAGATTTGGCAGAAGTAAGGCAGGAAGATTTGATCAATTTCGTCAAGTAGATATGACGTATAGCCTAGGTGTAAATGCACATATGCTGAATCCATATCTGGACACATCATGTCCATATCTGAACACATTCACAGATCATGAGCCACTTGCCTTCTTCTGTTTATAAATCTTAATAGTAAAAATGTTCAAGGAGTCGGGCGAAGACCGGATATCTGCAAGACCCATTTGTCTGGACCACACATTTCATTTTGGGGATCCCATCGAAACCTTTGGTCTTGTTTGTAGTGTTGAAACTTTTAAAGCTATTTAGTCTTTGCCACGCTACTTGAAATTGCGTTGGAACAGAACTAAAAAAAGGGCTGTCGAAAATCATTTAATTTATTTGACAGTTCGCTAAGCTGTTGGAAATCGTTTTAATTATATAAAAGTTTTAGCACTACTCGTGTACGCGGAGGTCACCATGAGGCGAGAGAGGGATGACGAATCCTTCTACCCCTTCGCACCAAATCCCTATCACCATGCCGGGTAAACCGTGCACAGAAATGGACGTTGGCCGTGTTTTGAAAAATAAAATTGGAACTGGTGATGACAGTGAACAAACGTTAAGGATTCATGAAAAATTGCACTATAGCAAAAGCTTAATAATAGGTAACAAACAAAAAAAAACAAATAAACACACATTAATAGCTAATAGCATCTGAATAATTTGCCATCAACAATGATAACTGAATAACAAATGCAGAAATGAAACAAGGAACCGGATAGTCACAAATGAACTGAATGAACGGCAAAAACGAAATTTTATTGATTGTTGACGTAATTTGAAACAAGGGGTGAGAACGAGTGGAGCCCACGGGCGTATTTAATTCTGGAATCAGCTGAAGTAGATTTGAATGCGTTGTTGAGTCAGTCGGTTCAGGGAGTTGTTCGGGATGTAGGTGGCGGAATTTGACTGACTGCATAACTTTCTTCCAAAAAATCAATCATTCAATCGTTGCGTCTGTGACAACGGTTCGACCCGGATAGTTTTAAGCTCTTGTTCATAATTAGTGTGACCATCTGCAAGTATGATGTTAACCATCCGCTTCTGGGTTGATTCAATTAGATCGTGTAATTAAGACGTAAGAACGGGATGCCAGGAGATGAAAATATCGAGTCTTAGACTGGCCAGCTGTTGTAACTCACAGAACAGAAATGTTGATATGCAAGCTCCTATGCGAAAAAAAAATATGTGTGACGGAAGGCATTTGCATTTTTCTAATTTGTAGGGCGTGTGGACCTGGCAGTACAATTCTGACAACGGAGCCAGCTGCGAAGACCCCAGAGCTACCCAGAATCGCGGATTCAACAAGCTTCGTGGAAGAACTGACCAAGGCGTTGTCAACTTTACTGTGGGATAAAATCCTAATTCCTGTCTTGTTAACTTACCCAGAATATCCACTTTCAAACAAACACAATTTGTTCGGGGTGCCCCAACTTCATCGTAGGAGTAAGCAAATATTTAATTAAAGCGTTTAGTGTTTAGACAGAAAGTTTACTCTAATTTATGTAACAGTTCTAGTAACAAGTATAGCCGCTTATTTCTGTGGTGATATATGTATCCAATCTTGTATGGTCTTTTGGCTTAATAAACAAACGTTATATAATGCAGCTGAACATTACAAATGATTGGGATTAAGAAGTCATGTTTGTAGACGGGCTTTAACTTCCAGGGATAAATAAATAAACATAAGGTTTCTAAACCATCAACCGAACTCTTTTTAATGGCAGTAAGCCGCTAGTCAGTTAGACTCTCAACCCTGCTGTTGTCGACTAAAAATGTACTTTTTCGTCCACAAGAGGTAAAAACCAGACGACAATCACAAATCTCAAAACGTAAGTGATCGGATACCTATAATACGTAAAAGTTGTCCGTCTGTTAGCATGGGAAACTCTTTGGGTCAAAGTACAGGGTCAAGTTGGTAGATGGGCTCTTTATCCCTACATCTTAGGGGTGGGGGGTGTGTGTCTGATTTAGGGACGAAAGAAATGTTTTTCAAAAGTCAATAAGATAGTTTAGTTAGAGGTAAGGAGAGGTGTTGAATCTATATCTGAAATTGTTTTTTTTTTGCCTGAGCTCATTTCTTATAAGTCGATTAGAGGTTCGTCTCGGGGGTAAAAACAAATGGTCAATCCATTTATGTATTTCGTTTATTTTCTTGTCAGTATGATTCTGACGGAGTTTGCAACAACTAGGAAATTGGGTAGAATTCTTACTTCGAAGTCAGTTACTGCAGGTGCTTCTTAACCTGACAAGTCCCTTGACATACAGAGCTGTGTGGCGGCTTGAAGGAGCTAAGATTCGTGACTCACTCCTAGGCTCGTATCGGAGTCGTATTGTAAGTCTTGCATCTGCTCGGATGGGGTAAGAAGCCATTCTATCCCATCCAAAAACACTCCGAAACGACAATCACTACGATAAAATTTGCAGAATGCGTGCGAGATCTTTCTAGTGATTTATTCGCCAATATATGTATGTATATTTTAGTTCTGACATTTGGCTTGCCAATAATAACTGTCTATCAACAAACGTGTTGAGAAATTAGAATATGCGTAAAAGATCCCCACATCCTCCTAGAAAACTTGGATTTTAATTATGACTTTCCGGGATTTTGGGGTTTTGAAGCCTAACAGGAAGTTGTCTGAAAACGACAGGAAATTGTGATAAGCGAAAAAAAAGAACAGAGTAGGTTAGAGACAGAGCCGATGCTGGAGATATCGATTGTATGAAGCCAAACGTGTCGGAAGGATATTACTATTATTATAACGAATTGACTAATACAGTAGGCTAAGTTAAATCAAACCACCAAACGGAAGACTACGATCCATATACGCTTTCGAAGAATTGAGTAATTTCCCCACCGCTCGACGCCACCAAGATTTGTCAGCCTAAGGGCTAATTCGCATGGAGGGAAGGTATAGGCTAGGTGTTGTAGTATAGGTATTTTTGCTAGATTGAGTTAGTGAGCGAGTGTATTTAGGCTATTGAAGACTTAGCAAGCAAAGATGTCACTTGAGACTCTTTGCAAAATTGCATCTCAAATCCCTACCTTTGATGATAGCAGTGACGTTTTGGTGTTTCTCGAGACGCTTGAAAAATTGCAGTGCTGAAATGATACTATTCAAAGGACCGAGCTTACCCGTTTGACATTTATAAAAGCCACGGGTCCAATAGATAATTTCCTGTCCAGTCACGCAAAATTGTGATAAAAAGAAATAGAAAACCGTGACTTTCGGGGTTTTTTCTTGATCAGCTAGTTATCCCTTTAAGAGGATGTGCGAGTGATAAATATAGTTTCGGATATTTCGGTCGCACTTCCGGCAAACCGCATGTTCGGCGAATTCGCATGTTCGTAATACTGGCTGCATGTTTGGTCGGTCGAGTATTATTGGAAAGGATGTTTAAGGTCTGGGGCAGTTCATACGTGAAGCATTTGAGATAAAAAAAAATACGAAGTAAGGGACATAGCTCTAAACAGAGATACTGGAGAGTTTCGTATAAACCCACTGTACGATAAATTCCTAGAAAAGGATGCCGCATTTCTAAGACCCCCTCAAACCCAACTTTGTGTTCCCCCAAACCTAGTTGTCCGGCGAGAAAAGGGTTTTCACCATGTCTTTTTACCACTAAATCGAACATTTAATCAACTTCAAATGAAACTTTTACTTTTAATCAACTTCCCGGTTTTCGGTGGATTCCGGACGAAATACTTGTTCGGCGAGAAAACGGTTTTCACCATTGTGGTCAGCATGTCTTCTTACCCCTAAATCGACCATTTAATCAACTTCAAATAAAACTTTTACTTTTAACCAACTTTCCGGTTTTTGCCGGATTCCGGACGAACTACTTGTCCGGCGAGAAAATGGTTTTCACTGTCGTGCTCAGCATGCCTTCTTACATCATAATCGACTATCACATTAGCTGTTTAAAAATATTTTGTTTGTCCCTGAATTTAAACCCCCTCCCCCAACCCTAAATGTAGGGCTACAGAGCCCATCTACGAACTTGACCTTACCCTTGATCCAACGAATCCTCACACCAAGTTTCATCAAAATATCTCATTCCCTTCGAGAGTTATAGCGCGCACAGACGGACAACTTTTGCTATGTCATAGGTACCCCTCCACTTACGTTTCGGGATCCCAAAAACCTGAGCCCTACGCCTCGTCTGCCATCCCAGTTCCACGTTTGGCTCACGGACTTTTGAGTCACCGAAGCTCGTCGTCTTCGAGACAAATGCGGTCTGTGTGCCCTGCAAACAAGCTCTTGTCACAAAACTGATTGAACAAGAAATGCAGAAGCTGCGTGAATACACACGAAGGCGTAGAATAATACGCCTCTGTCCCACTCAAAGATTATAGTTCTCAGGAAGGAAGACTACAACCAGCTTTCCTTCGATCAGAAAGTCCAATTTGGAGAAGTGCCTTCAAAACATTCAGCATTCTACTCTAAGAAAGGTATATCCTTTCCTTCTTGGGCAATACTTCCTCGATAACTCGTTTGTGGACAAGACAGTGGACTCGCGAAGTCGAATTGAGGAGAAATCACGTGTGACTGATGATACCAGAGAATACGCCAGCGCCAAGGCAGACCCTAGTATAGAAAAGCGAGGCTTGAATAAGGCAAAGGATTTCACTTTCTCTGTCCCTCACTCTGGGGAAGTCAGGGGATTATAACTCTCTGCCAATCAAAGCAATATCTTAGCCTAGAACCAACAGAGGCTGGTAATTGAGGGGGTGGCTGGGACAGGGCAGACCCTACTGTTGTACAAGAAGATGAAGCTGTGTCTTGATGCCGGTGAGAAATGCCTTTTCTTGGCCAACGAAACGGAACTACTTAAGACAACGAAAGAGCTATTTGGGAACTGGGGGTATGGCACTGGAGCACAACTTGAGATAAAGGGAACCTTCAGCTTCAGTGGCGAGATAAAGAAGACCTTTGCAGACCGTGAAAGTGGGAGAGGCCGTGAAAATTGGGCTCAGAAATCAGATTCAGTCAATGTGTATATCCAGGATATGTGGATTAATTTGCAATGCCGCCTGCCTATGTAGCTGCAACGGGACTGACTTCAGTAAGAGTCAGCAGGAGTTCTTGAAAAAAATGGAGATCATACCACTTATTTTATGATGAGCTCGATGGCTGTATGTCGGAATTAAATTTTCTTTCCGGAATATGGTTATTGTTCATGTCCTGCACACACCAAAGCAAATTTCGGGGGTTTGCCCATGATCGGGCCCAGGTCTTTATAGATCAGTTTTGTCGTGATGGTGTACCTACTGTTGCTCTTGATGGAGTTTATCGATCCCCCGCAAATTTTTTTTCTGCTGCATGACCATACCTCAAAATACTATGAAAGACAGTATGAACAAGACCAAAGGTGTCGATGGGATCCCAAAAATCTAATATTTGATTCAGACAGTAGGGTCTTGTCTTCGCCAGGCTAATCATCAGAAAAAAAAAGTTCAGATATATCTCTATAAGCCATATCTACTGTGTCGATACTGACCGAGACTTCCTGCTTTACTTCTGCCCAGTTTCCGGTTTCGCCCGAATTCCGAACAAACTACTAGTCCAGCAAAAAAAGAAAATTCAGAAACAAATCCAGCGTCAAATCCCTATAAAGAACATCTAATCAACTCTGAATAAAAGTTTGACTTTAAAAAAAATCCGGTTACAACCGGATTCCGGACTAATTATATGTCCGGGTGAAAAATGATTGTCATATACAGACTCAGCCTGTTTTCTTACCCCTTAATCTGTAATCTAATCAAACTTTTGCTTTTAACAAATTTTCCGGTTTTGGCCGGATTCCGGGCGAACTAATTGTCCGGCGAGAAAAAGGCATTCACCATCGTGTTCAGCATATCTTTTTACCACTAAATTTACCACTAAATCTTCAAATGAAACTTTTACTTTTAACCAACTTTCCGGTTTTCGCTGGATTCCGGACGAAAAACTTGTTTGGCGAGAAAATGGTTTTCACCATCGTGGTCAGCATGTCTTCTTACCCCTAAATCGACCATTTAATCAACTTCAAATAAAACTTTTACTTTTAACCAACTTTCCGGTTTTTGCCGGATTCCGGACGAACTACTTGTCCGGCGAGAAAAAGTTTTCACTATCGTGCTCAGCATGCCTTCTTACATCATAATCGACTATCACATTAGCTGCTTAGGAATATTTTGTTGGTCCCTGAATTTGAACCCCCTCCCCCACCCCTAAATATAGGGCTACAGAGCCCATCTACGAACTTGACCTTACCCTTGATCCAACGAATCCTCACACCCAGTTTCATCAAAAAATCTCATTCCCTTCGAGAGTTATAGCGCGCACAGACGGACAGACGGATAACTTTTGCGATGTCATAGGTACCCCTCCACTTACGTTTTGGGATCCCAAAAACCTGAGTCCTACGCCTCGTCTGCCATCCCAGTTCCGCGTTTGGCTCACGGACTTTTGAGTCACCGAAGCTCGTCGTCTTCGAGACAAATTCGGTCTGGGTGCCCTGCAAACAAGCTCTTGTCACAAAACTGATTGAACAAGAAATGCAGAAGCTGCGTGAATACACAACATCACAGTTCACCATCATCAGCAGCGTCCTTAAAAATTTAGATTACCTCTAGCAGGAAATGCTCTTGTTGCACAAATGACTAGCTATAGAGGATGACAAAATGACATCATCATATTGGTCGATTACGATTTACGAGAGGACTACAATAAAGAGGACAAATAAACACGCAATGTTTTATTCCATCGGTCTAACGAGAGCTTTAGTCGGCTTTGTGGCGATTGTGTCAAAGCGTATTTATCATAGGCGCTATTGCGAACTGCTAACTGAAGGAACAAGACCAAAGTTTTCGATGGGATCCCAAAAATTCAATATCTGATCCAGGCAACTGGGTCTTGTCTTAGCCAGATCCAGTCATCGCCAGAATCCTGAAACATTCTTACAATTAAAATTCAGAAACAGATTAAGGCCAAATAGCTAATCATCTGAGAAAACCAAGTTCAGATCTGGATTCAGCATGTGTGTTTACCCGTATAAGTCATATCTGTTTTGACGAAAAGTTCCTGCCACTTCTGCCAATTTCCCGGTTTCGGCCGAACTCTAGAACTACTTCTCCGGCGAAACTCCGAAGAACTACTTCTCCGGCCAACGTTATCCACAAATTACACTTACACTTACACACAATTCACTCCTGAACGTCAATCCACCATTGCTAATTAACTATTCATTGATCTCCTGACGCTCGTTAAAAGATTACTAGAACCTTCGAGAAAATCGAGTGGCGCGTAAGAGGATTAAAACAACTAAGTATATCACCCTGTGGACGTTTAGATATGTCGGAAGAAGAAATCATCGGCCAGTTTGACATTGTTTGGTATAGGAAGCTGGATATTATTTAGCTCAGTTGCAGAATCTTCAAGAAATCACTATAACGAATTTGGTATAATTTACGGCGTTTGTTTGTTGTGATCTAGTTTATCCTTAATTCTTTGGACTCGCAGGAATTAACAAGAAAAAACTGAAAAAAAATACTTAAAGAAATCGATCATACAAATTATTAGTCAGATTTTTCTACAAATTTTCCATATACCTGCTACAATAAAAACGTTCTGTTAGATCCATAGTCAAACTATGATCTCAGCCTCCCCATGTCGGGCGCTTCCGACTCGCGCCGCTAGATGACCCAGCGGTCGGAACGAGTCGTGGCTTCATCTCGGGTCTTGAGTGGGTGGGTTCTAGACGTTGCAAGTGCTAGAATGCTTCTGATATAACTCCTTTAAAAGATGGTGTACTGCATGGCTAGTCGAATGTTTAATTCTGAAACCGAATTGGCCATCATACGGTATTTTTTTTCGAATCCAAATAATTATACAATCTCCTATAAATGACTTTTTCATAAATTTTACTAAATAAAAGTGAAATCGAAATTGGTCGCCAATTACAGGGGTCCGAGGGATCTCCACCACTGTTTCAGTTGACGAAATGTTTCATGCAGTTGAAGAAATTAGTCTGGATTCACTTTATTTTTGGTTTTCTTTATTCTGATTATTTTTTATTAATTTTACATTGCACACCACCATCAAAAATTGATTCCCCTCCGAATCTGAAAGGGAGTCCTTTTGATGATGGTGATGATAATCGGAGCATTCCCCGTCCGTGGGGACTCGGTAGAATACGGGGAGTGAACAAAAAAGCAGGGACTCCTCAAGTGGAGTCCTCGGGGAACGGCGAGAATAAGCCTCTATTCTTGTTTTATATGCCTGTCCGCTTACTTCACTGTTAGTATTGTTGGACAGGAGCAGAGAAATGCTAACTTGACCGGGTCGGGTATGCTTTTGTTCTAGTGTAGTTTAACCTGTTATCGTTGAGTTCTAACCCTTTTATCGGTATATCTTAAACTTGTTCGGAATACTGGACCTGTTATACCTAATGTTGTTTTGTTGGTGCTTTATCGCCACGAGGACATAGACACGAAACCGGGAGCAAGAAAAAGATTTTAAATGAGGGATACACTGAAACAGAGAACGGGACTGGAAAGACTAAAATCAAAAGAAAGGCAGCTACAGGTTAGTACCTGTTCTGACTGTTTGGTAATCCGGAGCACTGGCGTTCAATTGCCGTTCAGCGTCTCAGAAGGAATAGAAAGGCAAAATAACGACACGGAATTACGTAACTCACCCCTAAGATTGCGGCTCTTCATTCGCAATTCAAGCTGTGATAGGAGACAAGGAATACTGGAATAATAGATCAAGAAATTCGACCTTTTGCTTACATACTTACTTACTGACCAACGTTCATGACATTCCACCGGGAAAAGCTGGCAATGGTTTTAGATTCAACCTCCTTTTTTATGTCCGCAACCAAACGAATGCTTTTGTTTTGCAAAATCTGGATCCTTTTATAATTAGAAAAAAAATTGCTAGCCCAATGAACACAACCGTAATCAATGTAAGCGTGAACAAGGGAAACATAAATAATTTTTAATATCTGAAATTGAAATGTTTTTCTTACCCGTCTTAGAATTCATGGCCCCCTAGCCATTTTTGCACCAATAATACTGCAATGTTTTTCCAACTAATATTATTATCTAAATAAAACCCAAATATCTCATTTCAAAAACCTGTTTAGTGGGTAAATGTCCGAAAACTGTTATTGTTATCATTGAGTAACCTACCAGTTCGACTAAAAATTATATAATTTGTTTTTGATGCGTTAACTGCTAGGGAACTACCAACTGTAAAACTACGTAAACGTTCAAGTTCTAAGTTAGCCTTAGGTACAACCTCCACCAAACAACTACCAATTGTAACCAATTACTGTTATCGCAGTGTCGTCCGCGAAAGAGGTCAGCGCCTCCTCACCGACATGTGATGCCAGCGAATTAACGTAAACGAGATATATTAGAGGTCCGAGCACGGAGCCTTGAGGCCAGTGCTTCCACTCCTCCCGATTTCTCGGGAGATCTCCCGAGTTTTTTGGAAATCTCCTGACAAAAGTTTCTCCCGATAATCTCCCGATTTTCGTAATCTTGCCAAAATTACAGTAAGGTCACAGTTCTTGGGTTTCACAGTCGGGTTTGCACCAAAATCTCGTTATTTCAGCGGAGAAATGGCCGAGTTGCGAAATTATTTGCCTTTGTGCAAAAACATACGTTTTTTTTCTTCAGAAAAGTAAATTGATTTAAAAAATCATCCGACATAAACCTTTTTTGTAAGCATTGAGAGAAGATGGGTCGAGTAAAATTCTGGTCACTGCCATTTTATTATGTATCCCAAAAGATGAGCGATCATAAATGCTTCCCAAAATTTTGCATGCGGCGCCTTTCATAGCTTTCTTCATTTGTTGGAAGGGCACGTCATTTAGGTGGGGGTTTTAGACAGTTTTAGACTGGAACAACATAAACTAGAATCTATTTGGGAAAGAGCTGAATTTTTGCAAATAAAAAAACCGAATTTAAACTTTTGCCGCAGGCGATGGCTTTAACATAGTCTGTGGAAACTTCGGTCTCTTCGGTTTGAAATATTTTTGGAAATCCTCGGGATCTCAGGGTTTGATCAACGTTAGAACCCAGAATTTGCATGGGAAGCAGTTGTGCGAAATGTGAATATCAAGAATTTTGCATGGAACTCTCAGTATATTCTCGTCGTATATACAGAAGTTGGAAACTGCTGCTGCAATGGTGTCGAGTAAGACATAGTCCATGTAGTCGCTTCATTTTTGCAATTAAAAATTTGAAATAATTCAAATTGCAAGTTTCAAGGATTTGGTAGATTTTCCGGCAGATTCGGGAAATTTTGTTTGCTCCCCCCTCCCCAGAAGGAAAATGAACTTGCGACGCCCCTGATGACAAAGATGTCTGATTAACGCTTTTGACAACTAAGGGCTCAAAGGTCTTTATCAGAAGCCCTGGGAAGCTTGAAGAGTTTCTATCGGTTCGACACAATTTGAACTAAATAGCTGGATAACTACTCTAATTTCAGTCTGTTGACTGTCCTCAGGGTGTAAACGGTCGGATTACCAAAGATTTTCAGTTTCATCACCGACGAACTTACCCATTTCATAAGCCTAAGAAGAAAATTCGACTAATTTTCAGTCGAGAATGCCCCACTGTTTCTCAAATTTGCAATGTTTGGGGCCCCAGCTCTTATGGAAACGCAAGGAGAAATTTAAGTAGACCTCAAAGCACCGAGGAACCTTTTAAGTGTCCTTTAAATGTAGAGGTGCAAACGGAAATATCAGCCTTGCTATCAAACCGGTTATATGTGTAGCATTTGCGCATCGAAATCAGTATGACGAATAAAATGAGTATTTTTACATGCTAACAAGCTGAATGCAGTTCCTCAATGCCTTTTTTGTAACAAAGCTAACCAGAAAATTACTTTTTAAGACATAAACACTTTTTTTAAAACTCCCGAATTTTTCGCCTATTTCTTAAAAATGTCTCCCGATAATCTCCTGATTTTTTCGGAGCGGTTACTGATTTTCAGAAAAAGAAAGTGGAAGCACTGCTTGAGGCACTCCGCACTTTACATCGAACTCGCTGCTCAGGATATCCAATAAAGCAACATGCGGCCATGCAGGTACGATGAATACCACTTTACACAAATACTACCTAACCCAAGCCCGCTTTGTCTACTTAGAAGGGTATTTAATTCAACAGTATCAACATCAACAGTATCAGCAGTATCCTTACGGAAATCTACAAAAACAGTTAGAGGAACCAGGTTATTTTAAAGAGCTTTATCAACAAAACTTAAAAGATGGTGCATTGCATGGCTAGTAGAATGTTTAATTCTGAAACCGAATTGGCCATCATACAGTATTTTTTTCGAATCCAAATAATTATACAATCTCCCTTAAATAACTTTTTCACAAATTTTACTAAATAAAGGTAAAATCGAAATTGGCGGCCAATTACAGGGGTCCGAGGGGTCTCCACCTTTATGTAGCGGTATGATTTTTGACTGTTTTCAGTTGACGAAATGTTTCATGCAGTTGACGAAATTAGTCTGGATTCACTTTATTTTTGGTTTTGCTTATTCTGATCATTTTTAATAAATTTTACATTGCACACCACCAGCAAAAATTAACTCACCTCCGAATCTGAAAGGGAGTCTTTTGATGATGGTAATGATAATCGGAGCATTCCCCGTCCGTGGTGACTCGGGAGAATACGGGGAGTGAGTCCCCGGGACAAACAAAAAAGCAGGGACTCCTCAAGTGGAGTCCTCGGGGAACGGCGAGAATACGCCTCTATTCTTGTTTTTATGCCTGTCCGCTTACTTCACCGGTAGTATTGTTGGACAGGAGCGTCAGGAGCAGAGAAATGCCAACTTGACCGGGTCGGGTAAGCTCTTGTTCTAGTGTAGTTTAACCTGTTATCGTTGTTTATCGGTATATCTTAAACATAATTGGAATACAGGACCTGTTATACCTAATGTTGTTTTGTTGGTGCTTTATCGCCACGAGGACATAGACACGAAACCGGGAGCAAGAAAAAGATTTTAAATGAGGGATACATGAAAACAGAGAACAGGACTGGAAAAGGCAGCTACAGGTTAGTACCTGTTCTGAATATTTGGTAATCCGGAGCCCTGGCGTTCAATTGCCGTTCAGCGTATCAGAAGGAATAGAAAGGCAAAATAACGACACGGAATTACGCAAATCACCGCTAAGATTGCGGCTATTCATTCGCAATTCCAGCTGTGATAGGAGACATGGAATACCGGAATAATAGAACAAGAAATTCGACCTTTTGTTGACATACCGACCATAGGAGTCTTCTTTAAAGCTCCTCAGGGTAAGCTGTCCTGTAAGGCCTAGTGTACCATGGGTGGTTGATAGCCTATTGCGAGTTCGGTCTGAAAACCATGGTGTGAATTTGCCTGGGCTATCCATAGTGAACCCGTGAAGTTCTGCATTCAGATCTTAAAAATAGGACATCCTGACGCCCTAGGCCATCCCGACTCCGATGACAGTATGCTTGGACATTTACCATCTTCTGTTAGGCATACTGTACCCCTCGCCATAACATCAGGTTGAAAATACATCTTCATACACAAGAACAGTCGTCGTAATAAGGTCGACCAAGCCGCAACTGGTGCTTGTTCAGCTTCGCTTCGTTGTTCCAGCTGTGATGACGAGAAAATGGACACTATAGATCAATCGAAAACAAAACACTACCGGAAACGGTCAGGACTATATATTATAGGAAGCAGATAATCAAACATGTAAAATAAGACAGGATACAGGTGGCGAGAGCTGGTGTTTAAACATTTGACGTCAACAGCTACGCAGATAGGACACCTAAAATAAAAAAAAATATAAAAAAGAATGTGAATATTTCCACGTTCACTGAACTTCCTGTCAAATCCCTCAGAACGACGAAACCGCCGAATTCCTACACTTTTATGGAAGTTTGATCTCTCGTAAAAACTCTGAATTTATCAAGTTTTTTTGTTTCGAAGTAGGTGATAGGGGTGGTTTCCAAAATCACCACGATCTTTTGCCCACAGTCAATAGGCAACCTAAAACTAAAAAAAAAATAAAATAGAATTTGGATATTTCCGCGTTCAATGATCTTCCTGTCGAATCCCTCAGAACGTCGAAACCACCGAATTCTTACACTTTTGTGGAAGTTTGATCTCTCCTAAAAAATTCTGAATTTATCAAGTTTTGTTTGTTTGTTTGTTATGACTCGCCATTCAGGGGGCTTGTCATTAAGAGATTTCTGATGCGCTCTTGACCGAGCGTCAGATAGTTCGCAAAATACCCACGGGATAAAATAACCGACTATCCAGATAGACAAATTTTTCGCAGCTGTTGTGCTGAACTAGGAATATTTCTCTGTAATGGAAGAGTATCCTGGATCTTTTGTCCTAGCTTAGGTACCTGGTGGCATGCTGAATAGCCCCAACAAATTTTGTCTACACTGTCAGAAGTTTCATAACAGATAGCGTATAACACTTTTAAGAATAACACCTTTTCACTTAGAAATAAAGTGTTATGACCAATTAAGTTTATACTATTTCGTGCCTAGATCTCCAACAACCTTCAATTGGTAAAAATACTAACGGGAACGAAAGAAACATAAAAGATAACGTCCCAATGTGTTATCTGTTGAAACCGCGCATCCTTCTGTTGTCGTTATGTAACTTCTGACAGCGTAGTATTTTTACCTATTGAAGGTGTTGTTGGAGATCTAGGCACGAAATAGTATAAACTTAATTGGTCATAACACTTTATTTCTAAGTGGAAAGGTGTTATTCTTGAAAGTGTTATGCGCAATCTGTTATGAAACTTCTGACAGTATATCTGAGCAAGAACGCCGATTCGACCCAAGCGGAATTTTTGGAAACTAGGTGAGGCTCGGGCAACATAGCAACATAGAAGCATAGGAAATGACAAGCCCCCTGAATGGCGATTCATTACAGGAAATTTATGGGTCCCTGATAATAAGCTCAACTCAATCTTTTCATTTCTCAAGTACCTTCTGTTAGCAACTAAACAAGAGCTAGGAGCTCATATGGCAGTTTGCAAAGTTGGTCAGAGGATGACAGTGAAAACTTTTCCGCTCGTGGGTTTATTGTAATCCTTCGTAAGCAATACCCTTGAGGCACGAATGTTCAGAGGCTCTTAGGGATCATGAACATGTATCGTTTCGTCCAATGTTTTTTGTAGATGGGCTCCGTATATTTAGGGGTTGGGGTTTTAAATTAAGAGATGAAAAACATCCAATCTAATGTGACAGTCGATTTCAGTTGCTGAATCCAGAACAGAACATCTTCTTCTTACCGAACAGTTACTTCAATCGGAATCTTGGAAAAACCTTAAATTAGGTAAATTTAATTTTTTTTAACTGAAGTTGGACAAAGCAACGACATGGGAGTACAGAGCAGGGGCGTCATATATAGGGGGGGCGGGGGAAATCCCCCCCCTCCCAATGTTGTCGGTAAAAAATAGCCAAGTCGGCGCGAAGCGCCGCGATATTTCGTAAAAATAGTCGAGTCGCTTTTTTGTCAAAATCAGTCGGTTTTTCGGTAAGAATAGTCGATTTTTCATTAAAAACAGTACTTTTTTCTTCAAATCAGCCGATTTTTCGGCAAACCAGTCGTGTTTTCTGCAGAAGCGACCCCCCCCCCCCCATACATTTTGGCTAGTAACGCCTCTGGTACAGAGACATACTGAATCTGTTTTTGAACATTATCTTTCTGAATCTGTTTTCATCTTTTTGACGGACAATTAGTTTGCCCAGAATCCGGAATCCGGCAAAAACCGAGTGAAAAGAGAGAGCGAAAGTCTTCTCTGAAGTTGATTGGAGGTTTAAGGCTAATGGATTAGAGTTTCAATATAGAGGTAAGAATACATCCTTAATCCATATTTGAACTTTATGTTCTCTGCGGACAATTCGGTGCAAGAAGAAGTTTTTTTCTGAAGTCGATCGAAGAATCGATGTAGGGGTAAGAATATATGCTGAATCCACATACGGACTTCATCTTCTCCCTCTTATCCCTGGACATATTGTCTGATCGGAATCCGGACAAATCCTAAAAACTTGGTAGAAGTAAATAATTCAAAATCTGATGTTGATAAAAATACTGGGAAGGTCGATGTACTTCGATAAAGACACAGTGAATCAGGAAACACTATTCTTTTGGAAAATTCGATCAAAAATCTTGGATATTCACGAATGAACCTGATGTTTTGCTAGAAAGTATTACCTGGTATATCTGTTAATGGTCATTACAAATGTTAGGATTGTTAGCCTATCAGATGTGTATTGTATTTGGATGAGATCGAAGGTCTACAAGTCCCGATTGTCTGTCTTACGAAAATGAAAAAAAGAAAAATTGAAACCTTCAGTCTTGTTCTGCCGTGACTCCGTGAGCGCTAATTTCCCGAAAACACTGCACTGCATCCATGTTCGTGGCAATGCTACAGTGGCTACAGCCGGAGCCCAGAGACAAAGAACGCTCTTCCGCCAGAGAGACTATATAGCCTATAGAGTCGTAGGTTTGGAACAGTCTGCATCTAGCATGCTGAAGTTCCTGGTCTTCACCTTTGTCCTCGTTAGCTCGTCCTTCGGGGCTAAGCTTCAGGCAAGAACCGATGGGCTTTACTACAACAACCAGAAGGTTTTCTTGTCTGGTGCCAACATAGCCTGGAAGTCGTACGGATATGACTTTGGTAATAATCAGTATGCCTCCTCTGGTCCAACTCTCGAAGGCTGGCTCGAAGAACTAAAGAACAATGGAGGAAACTCGGTCCGTAAGTGTTATCTTTGGTCGTTAAGTGTTGTTGCTTCGGTCGTGCTAAGACAGCCTGGAAGTCTGACAGAGTTGACTTTGGTAATAATCAGTGTAGCCAGTCCCTTCCGATTCGGAACGATCGCCCTGGAAGAAATCAGAAGAAAGGAGGAAATACAGTTCGGAAGTGTTTTCTTGGGCTCAAAAGTAGGTTTCTGTCGAGAAGTTGTACCGTACGTGGAGTGGTGCCTGCGTGTAAATATGAATGAGTGAATGAATGTATTACGCGTAGTCTAGTAGTTAAACTTCAATGTTGTAGAAGAACTTGAAACCCGTATCCTTTACTTTTTAATCCTAGCTCAGTCTTTAGCTTTTTGCTTCATGCAAACCCGCCCTCTGTATGGGCCACTTGAAACAAGGGTTCGTGTCGTGTCCTCAGCTTTAGGTTTACGAGCACTGAATGGCCGCATAAGGCTAGTCGTCAAGCATTTAATGAAAGGCGGTTCAATCCTTGAAGCTAGAATCGGTAGCTGCGATAGCTATCAACTACATTGTTGTAGGAATCTGGCTTCACGTCGAAGGCGACAACACTCCTAAGTTTGACTCCAGTGGTTTTGTGACAGCTCCTGACAGAGATGGCACTCTCATCAACGATATGAAGAAGTTCTTAAATGCAGCACAAAGAAGGAATATTTTGGTCGTTTTTGTCCTCTGGAATGGAGCTATGATGAGAAACCAGAATGTCATTAATCTCATCTGGGATGACACTAAGCTGCAGTCTTACATCGACAAAGTTCTCACGGTACGTCATCATCATCTTCATAAGTTTTTTTTAGCTGTATATTTTGTCCCATACGTGTCCGAGTGTCACGGAAAAAGAAGTGCGGGACACACAGTCGACCCACAAGTTGAAACTCGTGGAAAAGCCGATTTGTCTCTTTTTTGCTATGACTTTAAATCCCTGAAAACCTAATTTAAATCTACATAAAATCCTGATAGACTGAACACCAGGCGTATCCCTTTGCGATACAAGATTCATCAGTATAGTTAATTATAAATAGTTAATTATAGGGGAACCCGTCTATTCGTCTCCCGTCGATTCGCCCAACCGTCATTGTGCCCAAAAAATACGTCACATCCCCCACTTTTTCCGACAGTTCGCCTAACCGTCACAAGACCCAAATATCCGTCGATTCGTCCAACCGTTGATTCGTCCACCCGCTGATTCGCCCACCCTCTGATTCGCCCACTCGCTGATTCGCCTACCGTTGATTTGACCAAGGTCGTTTTCCTAAAGCGTCGATTCACACACTTCTAAAATCTGTCGATTCGCCCAAATGTCGATTCGCCCAAACCCACTTTTTACGACTGCTCGCTTACCCGTCACAAGACCCAAAAATCGACGGATTTTTTGGGCGAATCGACGGATTTTTTGGGTCTTGTGACGGGTAGGCGAACTGTCGGGAAAAGTGGGAGATGTGATGTCCTTTTTTGGGGTCTTATGACGGGTGGGCGTATCGACGGATCATAGAACTGGGTGAATCGACGCTCAAGCAAAAGGACGTTGGGTGAATCGACGTTGGTCGAATCGACGGGTGGGCGAATCAGCGGTTGGACGAATCGACGGTGGGCGAATCAGCGGTTGGACGAATCGACGGTGGGCGAATCGACGAAGGTGGATGAACCGACGGATTTTTAGATTGGGCGTAATGACGGGTGGGTGAATCGACGGGTGGAGGTAGTGACGTCGACCCGAAACCACCGCCAAGGGAGTCTCTTCGTGGGATTATAATGCTCCATAAACTCAACGGTAAGATGGACGTTTACTAGAATTCTATACAGGATATTCGCCACGGTTACCAGCTTCCGTACAGAAAATTGGAGATTTCGTTCAACTTCATGAGGAACGCGCAGAGAACTTGGCCGAAAATAAACTTCGTCTTAATGTTTAACTGTATCATTTAACTGAACTCACTGCATTGTTTGGCTTATGTTAAGAGATTTTTTTTTTTCACTATTTGTTCTAGTAGGATGCTCGGAATATCTTCGCCCGTCCTCAGAACACAAAATTCTACTATGACGAAGAAAGTTTGAATCCCGTATGGAAATCACTAGGTCGTAATCAATTGTTTACGATCGTTAACAACTGGAAACAATTGTTAACAACTGGAAACAATGGTTAACAACTGTAAACAACTGTTAACGATTGGAAACAGTTGTTTACGATCGTAATTTTACGATCGTTTTTTTCGAACCGATTCAAAACGATCGTTTTCAATTGTTTCCAGTCGTTTTCAACTGTTCTGTTTTCGATCGGAAACACTTGGTTTTGTTTTCAAATCGTGAAATACAGACCTGATTCTTAACAACTGTAATAGGGAAGTTTATTTTTTTTTAGTTTCACACAATGAAAATTATTCAAGTGAAACTGTGCGTCTGAAATTCCAATCGTAAACGATTGGAAACAGTTGTTGCCGATCGTTTTTTCCGTACCGATTCAAAACGATCGTTTTCAATTGTTTCCAATCGTTTTCAGTTGTTTCGATCGGAAATACTTGGTTTTGTTTTCAAATCATGAAATACAGACCTGATTTTTAAACACGGTAATAGGGAAGTTTATTTTTTCTTAGTTTTACACAATGCAAATAATTCAAGTGAAACTATGAATTGAAACTATGAATGAAACAGTTGTTTCTGACCGTAATTTTACGATCGTTTTTTTTTCGTACCGATTCAAAAGGATTGTTTTCAATTGTTTCCAATCGTTTTAATTTATTTCCAATCGTTTTCAGTTATTTCGATCGGAAAAACTTGGTCTTGTTTTCAAATCATGAAATACAGACCTGATTTTTAACAACGGTAGCCTAATAGGGAAGTATATCTTTTTTAGTTTTAAACAATGAACATAGTTCAAGTGAAACTGTGAATCTGAAATTCCAATCGTAAACGATTGAAAGAGTTGTTTCCGATCGTAATTTTACGATCGTTTTTTTCGAACCGATTCAAAACGATCGTTTTCAATTGTTTCCAGTCGTTTTCAACTGTTCTGTTTTCGATCGGAAACACTTGGTTTTGTTTTCAGATCATGAAATACAGACCTGATTCTTAACAACTGTAATAGGGAAGTTTATTTTTTTTTAGTTTTACACAGTGAAAATTATTCAAGTGAAACTGTGCATCTGAAATTCCAATCGTAAACGATTGGAAACAGTTGTTTCCGATCGTAATTTTACGATCGTTTTTTCCGTACCGATTCAAAACGATCGTTTTCAATTGTTTCCAATCATTTTCAATTGTTTCGATCGGAAACACTTGGTTTTGTTTTCAAATCATGAAATACAGACCTGATTTTTAACAACGGTAATAGGGAAGTTTATTTTTTTAGTTTTTACATAATGAAAATAGTTCAAGTGAAACTGTGAATCTGAAATCCCGATCGTAAACGATTGGAAACAGTTGTTTCCGACCGTGATGTTACGATAGTTTTTTTCGTACAGATTCAAAACCATCGTTTTCAATTGTTTCCAATCGTTTTCAGTTGTTTTGATCGGAAACACTTGGTTTTGTTTTCAAATTATGAAATTCAGACCTGATTTTTAACAACGGTAATCGGGAAGTTTATTTTTTCTTAGTTTTAAACAATGCAAATAGTTCAAGTGAAACTATGAATCTGAAATCCCAATCGTGACGATTGGAAACAGTTGTTTCTGACCGTAATTTTACGATCGTTTTTTTTCGTACCGATTCAAAAGGATTGTTTTCAATTGTCTCCAATCGTTTTAATTTATTTCCAATCGTTTTCAGTTATTTCGATCGGAAAAGCTTGGTCTTGTTTTCAAATCATGAAATACAGACCTGATTTTTAACAACGGTAGCCTAATAGGGAAGTATATCTTTTTTAGTTTTAAACAATGAATATAGTTCAAGTAAAACTGTGAATCTGAAATCCCAATCGTTAACGATTGGAAAGAGTTGTTTCCGATCGTAATTTTACGATCGTTTTTTTCGTACCGATTCAAAACGATCGTTTTCAATTGTTTCCAATCGTTTTCAGTTGTTTCGATCGAAAACACTTGGCTTAGTTTTCAAATCATGAAATACAGAACTGATTTTTAAGAACGGTAATATGGAAGTTTATTTTTTTTAAGGTTTACACAATGAAAATTGTTTAAGTGAAACTGTGAATCTGAAATCCCAACCGTAGACGATTGGAAACAGTTGTTTCCGATCGTAAGTTACGATCGTTTTTTTTCGTACCGATTCAAAATGATCGTTTTCAATTGTTACCAATTGTTCCCAAGACAGAATGAAAATAGTTCAAGTGAAACGGTGAATCTGAAATCCCAATCGTAAACGATTGGAAGCAACTGTTTCCAGTCGTAATTTTAAAACTGTTTACGATCGTTTTTTTCAAGTTTCCTTTAACAACTGTTTTCGATCGTTTTCAGTTGTTTTCGATCGTTTTCAGTTGTTTTCGATCGTTTTCAGTTTTTTCGATCGGAAACAGTTGTTTTCGATCAGAAACAGTTGGTTCGGTTCGAAGTCCTGAAACAAGACCTGATTTTTAACAACTGTTTTTAGCTGTAAAGGACCAAAATAATTTAACTGAAACGGTGAATCTGAATCCCAATCGCAAACGATTGGAAACAAATGTTGATTTTTCGCAGTTGAATTTTTTTTTTAGTTAAAAACCATCAACATAGTTTAGCTGTCGTACGGAAATAATTAAGTCGTAAACAAATTGTAAACAACTGTAAACAATTGTTAACGATTGTAAACAGTTGTTTCCGATCGTAATTTTACGATCGTGTTTTTCGCACTGATTCAAAACGATCGTTTTCAACTGTTTCCAATCGTTTTCAATTGTTTCCAATCGATTTCAATTGTTTTCAATTGTTTCCAATCGTTTTCAATTGTTTTCGATCGGAAACAGTTCGTTTTGTTTTCAAGTCGTGAAATACAGACCTGAGTTCTAACAACTGTTATAGAGAAGTTGATTTTTTTGTTGTTGTAAACGATCAAAAGAGTTTAACTGAAACGGTGAATCTGAAATCCAAATCGTAAACGATTGGAAACAACTGTTTCCAATCGTAATTATGGCAACTGTTTACGAGTGTTTTTTTCGACTGTCATTAAACAACTGTTTACGATCTTTCTCAGTTTGTTTCCAGTCGTTTTCAGTTGTTTTCGATCGGAAACAGTTGGTTTTGTTTTAACAACAGTAATAGGGAAGTTGATTTTTTTTTAGTTGTAAACGATCAAAATAGTTTAACTGAGACGGTGAATCTGAAATCCCAATCGTAAACGATTGGAAATAACTGTTTACGATCGTTTTCAGTTGTTTTCGATCGTTTTCTTTTGTTTCCGATCGGAAACGGTTGGTTTGGTTTTCAAGTCCAGAAACAAGACCTGATTTCTAACAACAGTAGTAGAGAAGTTGAATTTTGTTGAGTTACAAAAGATCAAAATAGTAAAGTGAAACGGTGAATCTGAATCCCAAACGTAAACGATTGGAAACAATTGTTTCCAATCGTAATTTTACAACTGTTTACGATTGTTTTTTTTCAAAAAGTTTAAAAGACGTGGAAATGCTTGAAGTGGAGAGCTGTCAGTCGTGTTTTTGCTATTGTAACTTTTGTTTGAAGCGCAAAATAATTCAAAAGCAGCTTTCGCAGTCAATGCCCCCTCTATATTGCTAAAGCGTCTTCTAGTAATTTTGCCGTTTAATCGATAATTTGAAGAAAAAATATTTGCCTCTATATAAGACAATGCGAATATCACTACTTAATATTGTCGACTGGACTGAATCACAGAAACTTAAGTATTACGTAAGTTGGAAAGAAGTAGAAGACCTTCCAGTTATCGACGATCTACAGTTTAGGGCATAGGGTGGGGTGGAGGGTGTGTTGAAGAAGAATCTGCAGTCGGAAATTCCGATCCTAAAAATACGATCCAAAACAATTGTTTTCTATCGTAAAAATATAATAGTAAACAGCTGTTTTCAATCGTAAAATAACGATTGGAAACAATCGGTTTCAGTCTTAAAACCACGATCGTAAACAACTGTTTTCGATCGTAAAAATACGATTGTAAACAACTGGTTTTGGTCGTAAAAATACGACCGTTTTCAACTGTTTACAATCACAAACGATTGGAAACAACTGTTTATAATCGTAAACAACTGTTTCCAATCGTAAACAAATAATTGTTTACGATAAATATTCTTTGAGCCCAAGCTCACTTTGAAACATTTATTCAAACAATGTTTACAACGGGTACGTCAGCTACGATTCTTCATCAGCGATATTTCGGCCCTTTTTGGCAAGGGTCCTCGTCAGGCTGTCAATCCTCTGGTTCAACTTCGGGAAGGAAACAAACCTGTAAACCTGTGTTAGATTACAGGTTTGTTTCCTTCCCCGAAGCTGAACCAGAGGATTGACAGCCTGAGGACCCTTGCCAAAAAGGGCCGAAATATAGCTGATGAAGAATCGTAGCTAACGTGCCCGTTGTAAACATTGTTTGAATAAATTGTTTACAATCGTTTCCAATTGTTTACGATTGGAAAAATGTCCCATAATACAGTTGGAAAAAAAGGATCGTTTACGACTTGAATTATTTCCATACGGGATCCACCAAGTCGATCCTTCTCTACGACGGGAACTTCTACCGCGTAGAAAGCCTGTGTCGCTCTCAATCTTGGGCACAATCTCAGAATTGATGTGAAATATTTTGACGGATGTGTAAACAACTGGTTTTGGTCGTAAAAATACGACCGTTTTCAACTGTTTACAATCGCAAACGATTGGAAACAACTGTTTACAATCGTAAACAACTGTTTACGATAAATATTCTTTGAGCCCAAGTTGACTTTGAAACATTTATTCAAACAATGTTTACAATGGGTACGTCAGCTACGATTCTTCATCAGCGATATTTCGGCCCTTTTTGGCAAGGGTCCTCGTCAGGCTGTAAATCCTCTGGTTCAACTTCGGGGAAGAAAACAAACCTGTAATCTAACACAGGTTTACAGATTTGTTTCCTTCCTGTGCTCTAACACAGGTTTACAGGTTTGCTTTCTTCCCCGAAGTTGAACCAGAGGATTGACAGCCTGACGAGGACCCTTGCCAAAAAGGGCCGAAATATCGCTGATGAAGAATCGTAGCTGACGTACCCGTTGTAAACATTGTTTGAATAAATTGTTTACGATCGTTTCCAATTGTTTACGATTGGAAAAATGTCCCATAATACAATTGGAAAAAAACGATCGTTTACGACTTGAATTATTTCCATACGGGATCCACCAAGTCGATCCTTCTCTACGACGGGAACTACTACCGCGTAGAAAGCCTGTGTCGCTCTCAATCTTGGGCACAATCTCAGAATTCACGTGAAATGTTTTGACGGATGTCTGTAGGATATTAATGTTATTACCTTTAAATTGCCCTGTCTTTGCTAAACATCGGAAGTTAGGATACTGTCTAGAATACTGGCTTGTGTTATACGTTCTCTCGGCCATCGTCATAACATTTAACACAAGGATGCGCATCCATGTGTTAAGTCTGATCAAACTTCTGACAGTATTTTGCAGAAAAATGAGTATCATAGACTAAAGGTCCGGCATACGCCCCGAGGTGCGGAAAGGTCTATTTCAAGTAAGCATCGAACAAGGGCCAATGCTCGGCGAGATCCCAAACGGGAATATTTTAAGTCTTGTTGTCGGTCTTCGCGATCTTGCCGTTCGTTGTTGCAGTGTGAAATTGAGTTTTGGGAGATTAATTTGTTACCTACTTTCCGGTTTCAGCCGAACTACGTAAAAGCCAACACATTTAAATAAACTAACATATACTTTCCTACGTCAGCGTATGTCTACACAACGACATATCAAAGTCTGCGTGATTCAAGTATTCCCACTCGTTCCTAAATGCCCAGTTTTTCACCCGATTCTGGCTAATTGAACTCGAGTAGAACAAAAGCAGTGACCCTCAATAATTTTGCTAGAACAGTCTATTCTGTTCGCAGATTTTCCGTTCGTGCACCACCTACAGCCTTCGAATAAGGGTTATACATACCTACCGGTAGTGTTCAAAAGTAAGGGTACACCCGGACCGGCTAGCCCGAGGGCACTTGCCGAGTGGACGCTGGGACTAAAACGAAGCTTGAAGCGATCCGGATTTCGCTCTATCCGGACCAGCTCATGAAACTGGGTGGGGATTTTTTTTTCTTCTCTCCTGCTCTCAGTGACACAAATGGGGCACCTACTTGAAAAATCTCATTAGTTTTACTTGGAAAGTGTTTACCTCTTTCTTACTTCACAATTTTTTTTTCTTCAGATTTTTAACACTAGGTCACCAAAAATCAATTAAGTCCGTTCAAAACCTTATTGTAATAAGAAAAAGGGTGGGGAGTTTAAGGTTTAGGTTAAAGAGAAAATTGCCACAAGAGCATAAGCTAAATACCTGGTGACAATTAGCAAACAGAAATACACACAAATTCGAAAAAAGCAGCGAGGAACCGGATGGCGAAATAATAAGCAACTAAGCATAATGGGCACAAAAAGTGAAATTCTACTTATTGTTAATATAACTTGGGACTGGGGGTGCGAATGAGTGGAGGCGACGAGCTGTATTTGACGTTGGGAATGATTTCAGTAGGCTGGAGTGTCTTGGAGCTAGGGGGGGGGGGGGCTTGTGGCACCCAGTGCTTAAAGGAATTAAGACGAAATCTTGTATCGAGGGGCCGGATCCGGAGGGCCAATGCAAGATTCCAGAAAAGGTAACATATGAATAAAATATAACCACATATGTGTTAAACCACACCCCTTAAATTCGTTATTCTCTTCTTTCAGCCAATGGCTATTGCTCTCAGAGGTCACCCTGCCCTTGGAGCGTGGGAAATTGTCAATGAATTAGAAGGCTCTGTTTCTGTTCCCCAGACCAACTCTAACCCCTGTTTTGACACCAACATTTTGACTGGATCTGGTGCTGGCTGGACCGGAAAATACATCCCGATGCAAAGGTGAGTTCTCTCCTCTCCCTCCCCCCCCCCCTCCATCTGGGAAGAAGATCGTTTCAAAAACAGCTCTTCAGCCTATACAAACACGGAAATAGAAAAAAAAGTCAGCGTACTGCCGCTAGGGTGGAAGAAGTTTCTTAAATGAACATTAACAGCGACTAGACTCGTAGAATAAAGCAGCAATATAGGTAAGACATTTGAAAACTTTCGGAAAAATACTCTGTATCGCTTTCAATCTGGCCCGTGCCCTTGTTCCGGCTGCGATTTTCAACTCAGCGGCTATGCTCTGCTCAGTGGCTAGCCTAATGGATAAAGCCAACTAATCTCGATTAAAACAAATTACCTTCAATTACCTTTAATTGCTCTTGCAAGCAATAAGAATGTTGTATCCCGATGAGTAGCTTGCGGATGATCATGGTGCCATTTTCTGGTTGCTGATTCTGGGGCGCACCAGTACTCTTTCAGGGCTTCCCGCGCCAGTCCTCGTCTAGCCTCTTTTTGAAACCTTCGGGTGTTTAGCTGGTGACAGTTGGTTCAGACAAGCTGTTCCATAGAACAACAGCCGCTGAAGAAGTGCTGGCGAACACGAGAGGTGCAGGACCTTCTGGACAGTTTCCGGGAGTGGCCCCTTCCTGTTTATTTCCGGTTTCTAAGTACCCAACTGTTGCAAAGGTTATTGGTTCTCATGCTACACTACCGATACATTGATATTACTCAAACTTATGGTGCGGATACACGGTCAGATATCCCGGCAGGATCTTCTACATTTTTATCATAAAGTTGAAATAATTTCAAACCTTCCTTATGGAAATGATGATGAATTTTTTTTCCAAGACTCAGGTAGTTCCGAGGCCCGGGATTGGCCGTCGGATAGGTCGGCTACTCCTTATGGGAGTGGTCAAGTCGTAACAAGTGACAGGTGGTACTGGTAAAAATTTCAGTCGACCTCCCAAGCCCGGCCGTCTGTCGGCTGCATTATCTTACTGGCTCCAGAACCATTGGAGGTGCATAGGGCGTCGAGAAAAAGCAGTTGTCGATGTTTCCGTTGCTTTGGGTTTTACAGTGAGTGAGTGGAAAGGTGGCAGCTTGGTTTTGGATACAGGTTATGAATTATCTGCTAATGGGCGTACGTGAGTTTGTCATATGTCCAATAAAGAGTTATCTCTTGTCAGCTGGTTTTTTGGAAATATCCCAAAATCAGACTAAAATCAAAGCCCCTGTATCCCTCTATTTCATACTAGTCGACTGCTTTTGGCCGTTGTGAAACTTTGTTATCTCCTATTTGCCAGGTGGCTTCGCTTCTACAACTGGCAACTGGCTGCTCTGCGCCTGGCCGACCCAGAAACTCTCCTCACTGGTGGTTCCTGGTCCGAGAAATCACAGACAACCGCATTTTCAGGAACCCGTAAGTAAATGAGTGAAAAAGAATTTTTTTTCTTTTCCCTAAAAGGACATGACGTAACTATCCTGCCAATGCAACCTAATTCCCTAATCTCTCCGTCCATTCTTAAACCTGGAGACCCAAATTTCAGACGATGTACTGTACCCCCTAACGACGTATCATGCTTCCGCTTCTCACTCATGAAACAATGCAAGCTATCTAAATGTGTCCATGTTTTTCCTAGAAGTCAACTGGCCTGGAGGAAAGTCTAAAACAGTCAAAGCCGTGGATAATTTGTTGAAAGCAGGGTCTGATTTTAAAGTATTCAACTGTTTAAAGTTACTCCGCGGCAAGGTTGCTGCATGGATTCCAGCTGAAATTCTTATAAATTCTGATAATTTCTGATATTTAGCATGTTGTCTCTCCGTATGTCTGCAAACCCAACAGCTTCATCAAGAAATTTTTCACCCGGATTTCCTCTTTTTGTCGGAATCCGATTGACATGGTTCGATGTCTGTCCCTTCAACACACATTACAAACAATACTGGAGAAGTTTAGATGTGTCAAGTCTAAAATCATGTTTTGAAAACTATTTTACCGAACGCTTACATGGATATTGCAGGCAACTATTACACCAACAACTGTCTTGTCGCTGCCGGTGGGAAATCAAACGGAATTCTTAGCTTCTACCAAATGCACAGCTATACGTTCAACAACAACTGGAACGCTGCTGCCCCCTTCAATGGAGTAAGTACCTATAAGTATCATGTCTAATACGAAGAAATGTAGTAATCATTCTTATCAATTAATCGTATCTTCCTTTCTTCTTAATCTAGTCAATGTGCAATAATGCGCATATTTACATCACTATACTATGAAACCACCACTTGCTTGAGAACCAAGCAGTTAAATTTGGCTCTCTTAGTTAAATGCAAAATCCCGACATATCAGTTGCGCCGGGAAATACAAGATAGAAGTTGCGTTTTTGCAGATACCATGTTATCTGATACCACGGTCTGAAGTCGTGTTTGCAGTTCTGTAGTCCAGTTCCCGTTGTGTGATACGCAACCACGGTCCCGACCGTCGAAACTGACCGCGTGGTGTCAAAAGTAGTCATCTCCCTTTCATCATCACCAACACAGGAGCCTAGGCTTTGTGTTTAATCAAATTAACGGGGAAGACTTTAGCACTTGTGATGTGAGTCGATACAAGTATTTTGGGGGATGACTTCTAAAAGTGCGAATTCTGCAACGGTCGTTTCTTCAGTTCAGTTTCAGTTTCATTGGACAATCACCTACACTGTAAAAAGTCCCTCCTACATCGACTTTAGTAATTGTGCATAATCGAATTCGGAGATTATTTTCGGAGAGTTCAAATCCGATGGAGGATAAACGCTAGAATACAAAATACTGCAAATTTAAGCTATCCGAAAGCGGAGTATTTTTGCACCGTACACGTAGGTGTGAAGATCTCACTACACTTACGTTTCCAATATTGCTCAATATTTAAATAGTTCTGATTTCGACGACGATAGAAACTAAGTTTTTTTTGTCTTTTTAAGATAACTGCCTCAAGCTACAAACTCGACAAGCCACTTGTCATCGGGGAATTCGCCAGTGCCTGCTCCAAAGGTCAAACCATTGAGCAGCTCATGGATTATGCATACAGCAACGGATACGCGGTATGATGACTCCCGACTCAGGACAAGTATCCTCCCCACTGACAATAGTAAGGTGTCGAATCCATCGTAACGTGTCGTAACCACCATTTGGCAATCTTCAGCCAATGAAAGCACGTCAGGTCTGAACGAGCACGGTTACGACGACCATAACAAGGCTAGTAGAGGACCCTCTACACCAGTGGTTCCCAACCGGTGGTACGGGTACCCAAAGGGGTACGCGAGACCCTGGCAAGGAGTACGCGAAAGAACCAAAATTGATTTAGTCTGTAGCTTCAAAATCTCACCTAACTCACTTTTGATTGCCGAAAGCCCCATGTTACAAGCAGAGGCATCACCAGCCAAAATGTATTTTAAGGGGCTAGGTATTTTTACTGACAGACAGGTCATTTTTACCGAAATGTTTTTTTTTTTTCAATAACTACTTTTACGAAAAATCTTTTGTACCCACATTTCCATATTAGGCGATTTAACGTGTTTCTTGGTTCCCATTCTTTATTGAATTTGGTAATCAATCCAACTTTTGTTCAGTCCGAGTCGATTTCACGAATTCAGTACGTCCCTGTGTCAATTCGTTGATTTACCATATTTATTTGGTCACATTCGTTAGCGAACTCGGTTCTTCACCGGACTTTTCTCAAGTCCGTATCTGTTCTGTCGCATTCGGTCAGTCCACTTCATAATTCGGCCATTAAGCAGATTCATTTGGTTCTGATTCGTGACCGAATTCGACAATTCATCCAACTTTTGTTCAGTCCGAGTCGATTTCACCGCATTCGATACGTCCCTAAGTAAATTCGCTGATTTACCGTATTTATTTGGTCATATTCGTAAGCGAATTAGGTTGTTCACCGGACTTTTCTCAAGTCCGTATCTGTTCTCTCAAATTCGGTCAATCCATTTCATAATTCGATCATCAATCAGATTCGTCTGGTTCTAATTCGTTACCAAATTCGGTAATTCTCCTGATTTTTGTTTAGCCGCGTCTGTTACCAGACTTACCACATTCGGTTGTTTTAGGTGGTTCTCCCAAGAGTTTTATTCCATTCCCAAATTCGGTCGTTATACCGCTCCTGATCTGCTCCTTATTTTTTTAGTGAATTTTTCGGTAGTATGAATTCATCATTTGGTTCACCCCAGTTACTGTCCTTGGTAATTTAAGTGGCATTTATTTAGCTCTTGTTCTTTACAGTTTAACGGTAGCTTCAACTGAATTCCATTCATTTTCTAATGATTCTTCTAATGATTGCAGAACTTCAGGAATAAGCACGTCTCCTGACGTGAAAACTAGTCTATTTTTGTTCGAGGTAAATTCAGAACAATTGTACTTTACATCTATTTAACCCTGAATGGACCCTTTTTACGCCAGGCAGCTCTGTGTAGTAGTAGAACAGTTTTATTGAAAATAAACATTTTATTGTTGGTTTAATAGGTAGCCTTGGGATCGCAAAAAGGCACTTTGACCATGAGTGTTTCCAAAAAATTTCGCCTGCTGCACATTTAGCACTCTTCACTATTTAAAAGAAAGGTATGTCATTTAGTTGGCGTTCGAGGCTTGGAATTTTGAGGTGCTTGAACCACGTTAAAAGCTAGAATTTGCCAGAAAAAAGGAAGATCCAAAAAATTTTGCCGGCGGCGCTTTAACTTTTCCGGGGTATAGCCATTCACGACGTTGTCGCTTCGCAGTAACTGCGTTTTTTGTCGGCATATTTTCAAGTCCTATTGGCTTTTCCGGGGTATAGCCATTCACGACGTTGTCGCTTTGCAGCAGCTGCGTTTTTTGTCGGCATATTTTCAAGTCCTATTGGCAAAACCGGACGTCCCCCAAAGGTAAATGGCTAGTGACGGCGTATCCCTGAAAAAGTGGGAGAGCGTGAAAATACGTCAAACTTTCTCTTTAGACTAGATTTTGTACATACTATGCAACTTTTTACACATTATAGCTTCTTGAAGGCAACTCGCTGTGTTTTAGAATAAAATTATAAATTCGGCCAATATCAGGTACCAATTCGGGCAATTTTTACCAGGTTCGCCCCCCCCCCCCCCCCCAATGAAGAAAGGCTCGGGACGCCCCTGCTTGCCTGAAGCCTCTGATCACAAGCTGTTGGGAATCGTCGGATTCCGTTTCTCACCCTATTTGAATATTTCCGCTTTTCCCATTTATAACGCCATCTAGCAGTGTTGGGTAAAGTTAACAGTAATACATCTTGATAGAAGCATCCAGTGTTGCCAAGTGTGACACTGTTGGTGCTTTTTGACACTTTTTGCGTCTGGGTGACACCGTGACACTTTTTCTCTGAAATTGACACCTTTTTTTTTACTATATAATGACACTTTTTAGGTCAGAACAGCACATTTTCATTTACTTTACTAAAGTGACGGAGTACCATCCCCAAAACACTGCCAAAACATATACTTTTCTTTGATTTAGTGCACAAAAAGAGTTTGAGGCCTTAAATAAAGCTTGTTTCCGATTAAAGTTTGTTACAAAACTGTGATGTAACAGTTAAGAAATGTTTTTGAAAAATGCTGTTTCAGTTATTCAGTACAGTTATTATCAATTACTCGCATTTTGCGCGTTATACAGCGGAATGCACAAACAAGATTCGAGGTGTCAAAAATCACCTTTTTGTCAGCAATTGTCACACTATTGTGAGTCGAGCTCTTGGCAACCCTGGAAGCTTCACCAGTTCAGTTGGTAGACAGCCTTGAACCAGATTAATGGCTTGAAGTGTTTAAAGTGGATTTGGAGTAATTTTAAGGGTTCCTGACCTTCCTTACTTTCCTGACTTCAAGTATACCTGGCTTGTACATTTGTAAAAACTCGTTGTTACAATAAACGTTATTTAAAGTTGGATTGGAGGAATTGGCGTGCCAGAGCGGTTTTCCCAACACAAGCCCTAATGAAAGTCAATGAAAAAATGTTGATTCCAGAAGTCTGTTCCTGTGCAAACAATATTGTTCCAAGAAGAATCGAAGACATTACAAGTGATACTGTCATTTATGTTGCGAAATAAGCCAACGAAAAAGTTTGCGATGCAGCTTGATGAAAGCACGGAGTACACCAAAACCAAACACAGAAACAGGCTGACTGTAAAAATTTTGCCGTTAATGCGTCGAGCCGAGATTCGAAAAACTGATTGCCTCACCTGACAACTGATTGCCTCATTGATTTTTGTATATATTTCTGCACATATATGACTTGCCATTTATGATAATAACTATCGTCTTTTTCACGTTCTGAATAAGGGGGTACGCAATCTTTTCGAACCTTGATTAGTGGTACACGGTACAGAAAAGGTTGGCAACCCCACTCTACACACTTCAAACTAAAAGTCTCCGTATGATGTTTACTGTTCCGTTCCAGTGTTGCCACCGGCAGTAGAATTTTACTAGATCTAGTTAAAAAAAAAATCTAGAGGATCTAGGAAATTTAATTTTAATCTAGCAAAATAAAACAATTTCTAGTGAAAACCGGTCAAAGCCGGAAGATGTGTCATCTTACATGGGTCCTGGGAATATATGCTCAGATACTAGGATCTTCTATTGCTCCTTTCTGCAGCTGGCCCAAATCGCATACGAAATGCTCGCTTTTCGCCATTGTTTCTTTTTGTAAGACTATTCAGCACTTTTCGGCTGACCCGAGTTTTGCCAGCCACGAAACGCAAAGTTCGCCGAAAGCTTCAAGACCCACCGACAGCTCTTTCACACAGAGGCACATGAGAAGCGTCAAAGTTTTTTTTTTTTTTTTTTTTTTGAGGACATAGTAGGCTATCAGGTCTCTCTTTTGTCTTGGACTTCCGCTATTTTGCTTGGTTATCCAACTGTCTGAACTACGTTTCAAAATATTTTGCGTCAGGCCGCCGCGTCGCAGAACGGGAAGACCAGAAAGAGTCGACAAGCGCTAACAAGAAAATCATTGTATTTTCTAAAAATAAAGTTCCTGAGACATTTCATCGTGTAAATGTCATTTCTAGTAAGAGGTAATGTAAGTAAGATAGAATCGTTCAAATTTAGGATCAATCACACTCATCGTACAGTACCTTATCGAAAATAAGTCATACTTGTAATATTTTTTCCAAAATTTTAAATCTTCTGCCATTTTTGCCGTACTAGGGCTTCGATAATAACATAAATATGTGGGCAATTCGTTGTAACCTTCAATTCGGTTCCAACTTCCAAATGTTTGAAATTCACCACTATTTCTTGAAAATTGGCAATGGTGGCAGTGAGACGCTAGAATTGATTTGAGGAGAGCTTAGTAAAGTGAACTGAGAGCATAACAGACACAGAACATGAGTGCGCGCTATGCAAAATAGTATATCGATCTAGTCAAATGAGTAAATGCTTGGTAAGCAATCGACTTATCGTGGACTCTCGGTATGCCTGCACGAAAAAATGTACTTTTTCGTGCTGTCTGATCGACGGCCCGTTTGGTATCGCGAGAGCACAAGTTGCATTTCGTGCAGCTTGACAGTTCCAAATAAGAGAAATGGTGTGCTCAAAATATGGTTCTATTGTGTTTCTAAAAAAAAGCAGTTGCTTAATTCTGCGCGAATTAAAGGCACAGAAAACTTGACTACGCAACTTTCGGCCATCAAACCGACCTGGGGGGCTTAGATAAAGATGCAGGGACTTATTGTCAACAGGACCCCCCCTTCTTTGTTATCTCGAACCCCCTTCTTAGTGTACCCAAAGCTAGCTGGCAGGCCCTTGCCCCTTCTGCACTGTAATTATGCCCTGTAAAAGTTCGCCTTTGGCCGTGTTGACTAACATATCGGGATAGTAACCAAGAGGTCGTGCGTTCGATTCCTACTCCCGGCACACAAGCCTTTTGCTTTTTTTTCTACTAAACTCAAAAGTCGAATTATCGGAAACTGCCCGGAAATTGCAATGGTCGTAACGAGAATTTTTCTTACTCTCAATATCGACTCAGGGTACATTCTTGATATGTCAGCTAGCTCCCCGAGTCAAGTTTGAGTCAAGTTTTCTGTTCCTCTAAGCAGTTCTGCCGTGTGGTGCGCGAAAGAATGTACCTTTCCGTGCGGGGGCACGACAAGCAAGACCTTTCGGTGCGGGTGCACGATGCAAAAATCACGACATCTCTGTCATTTATGAAACAATGAGACACACATAAAAGAGATACTGAAAAACGAAGATATACGATTGATAGACGAGGTTTCGGCGTCGAATGACATCAAAAACTGTGATGTGGGCTATACACAGGAACAGTTACAAGAAAAAGAAAAATCGTGACATTTCCTGTACGATACTAGGTTCTTTACCTTATATACTATACAAACTTTAGTTGTAATACTAAGTCTAACGTTTGCTATTTTATAGGGCGCATGGACCTGGCAGTACAATTCCAACAGCGGAAATAGCTGTGAGGACCCAAGAGCTACCCAGAACCGCGGATTTAACAAGCTGAAGGGAAGAACAAGCCGTGGCGTTGTTAATTTTACTGTGGCATAAAAGCGCCATTGGTGGACTGCCTGAATTGTGACTTACAGTTTTTCACATAATATACGAGAATGGTTGAGGTATAAGATATATTTGGTAAAACGGGGTTGTACTTCGAATTCATTGATTGCGTTCTTGCCAGGTACACCTTCCAGATAACGCAGAATTTGGAAAAGTTGAGGTACGTTAACGCTTTCCCGGATGAATACTGACGATAATACGCAATAGTGACCAAAAACTGTTTAGGAATCTAGCCCGTTCGCTGTGCGCAACTTAAGACCAGTTAGTTCATAGTAGAGTAGTGGTAAAAAAAAGAAAAGAAAACATGAAGACAGTGTCAATTTGTGCCCAACGACCCACTGCAGATTGTTCTTCGGCAGCGTTTGACTAGTCAGATTTTCTGTGCAGCCTCAGCTGCACTGTCAGGAGTTTCTTAACACAGACTCAATGGTAACGCATCCTTGTGTAAAATTTTATTTTAACAAAAGGATAATATTGCTCAAAATCGACACCTTAACCATGCTGAGTCGAATAAATCCATGTCGCCTACCTTGTCCGATGCAAATGAGTGGAGGGGAGAAGCTAGGAGGAACATCACACTTTACAAACAGCTATATTGCAGTAAAGCCCCAAAGAAGAAATTTCCAAAGTAAAAGCTGATTGATTGTCGGGACGCGCTGCAGAGCGGGTCAGCGCGCCTTCTGAACTAACTCATCTGATATGCGCAACGGCGAGGAGGGATGTAGACGGGCAGCAACCCAGCAAAGCTCAGCAAAGATACCTCTAGCTCAGATCAGTTCTGTCGGGGTATCCTATAGTCACTGCATGAGACCAAAGACGGAGTTCTATTGGCTTATTTTGCTTTTGGTTCAGCACAGGGATGGGGGAAAGTGGGAAAGCATGTGATAAGTGTTTCTTCTCACAGTGTGGAACCCAGCTCCCAAAGGGCTCTCCCATTCATCACGTTGTCATTGTCAGGGTTACAAATGCGTCTCTTAGCATTGGTGTCGTCCTTGCTAATGACTCGAGCTAAAGGTAGCTAAAGGGCTTACGGTGTAGTCGGTTTTTGAGTTTCTAGATACTTTGCTCCGCAATGCTTTCCTGGGTTCTGAAGTGAGACCTTTGACAGTAAACTCAGCCAAGTGGGCGTAAATTGTTTCCAGAATCTCCGACAAGTCCGCCACGTAATGATCTTCTGATGATCTTCTTAGAAATTACTCTTTTACAGTACAAGGCATCTCGATTGGTCTGCAATTAGCTCTATGCGAGCTTTGAAAGCAATACATTTGAAATTATGAAGCGAGGATTGTTGCCAACCGTTTTTTCAGTAGTTTCCAGAAGATCCAGGCATCATGTTGGAGTCACTGTGGTTGGTCCACGTGTAAAGTACAGCAAAAAAGAAGCAGAGGTACTGATCTGTTGATGTTCTGTGAGGCTTCCCTGTGAAAAACGAAATTTCATTTTTTTTCTGCGGTAGGCAAGAGTCAGTATTCCACTGTTGCAGTTTCCTACCTTGGAGGTTTCTCCTGCTCTAGCAAGGTTTCTCCTGCTCTAGCCACAATTGTAGTTTCCTACCTGTGAGGTTTCCTCTTTTCTGGCTGCCAAGTAATCTTGTGAAGATGGGATTTGTCTCAGCCTGGTCTCAGCATCTACATAGGCCTAGCCAGGTTAGGCGTGGGTTAAGCCCACTTGCCTTCCTAGTTATGGTCAGTATACTAATGATGAAAGAGATTCAAATCTGCTGATGACATGCCACTACCAATATAGGGGAGAGCGGGGTACCATGAACCACGGGGCACCATAAACCAGGGCTGTATCATCCACTTCCTGTTGTTGCGATTACGCCTCCCTTTCATCCAATATCGACCCTTGGTACCTCTAGGTTCTGATGTATTTCTGTTCACTATGGACCAAGGCTCCACTTCTGAAGGCAATAAGAGTATTTTTGGGGTGATAAAGTAAAAATTTTGTTTCAGACAATTTGTTTACTTTTTAGGTGAAGAACCTACCTGTCAGATCAAGATAATTGTTGGGTTTGTAATGGAATAATATTCTGGCTTTAAGACTGTGGATTTCGTGTTCCGTTTATTACTTTTTTAGTTAGCCATTTTTTAACAATTCTTATACCATAGGGGATGAATGAACCACTTGCCATGGGGAACAATGAACCAGTGGTTCACCGTACTCCGTTATGGATCGTGAAGCGTCAATCGTTTTGTTTCCTTACTGCATATTTACTGATTTGATTACTTACTGCTTTACTTACAACTATTAATTATCTGAATCTATTTGAATGGTTGGACAATATTATATCGTATCAATAGCTGTTGATCCTATGCTGCGAAATCCGGCAAGGAAAACCATTGACTTGCTTGACTCCTGCAAATGTGATGAAAAAGGCATCCTAGAAGTTGAAGGAGCAAAAGTACGAGAAACAGCTCGTTCATATAGCCCTCTTTCGATATATGTGGAAGTACCAGGAAAACGAGGTCAGTGCCTGACTATGGAAAAGGCCACGGGATCTTCAGCAAAGGGCAAGAGCGCTTGCTCTGCAAGTAATTGATGTTGGAGTGCATCCCAAAGTTCTTTGATATATCCCGAGCCGCTTGGACAGACCACCTCAGCAGAACGTAGGACTCTGGTTAACAGTCATGGCTGGCTGCAATCAGTGCACTTGGGACTCGTACCCCCCCCCCCTCTCTGTTGGTGTTTCCGCGGGTAAACTTTAAGCCGGCCATGCTCACATGCTCACATTTGAGGACGTTGAGGATTAAGGCATATACACAAGCTTGCGAGATGGTGAGGTAGAAGAAGGGAACCATGGGTTTGTTGTTCCTCAGAAGCATCAGGCGTGGCACACTATGTGGCTGAGGGGATGTACAATGTACATTGACAGTTTGGACCTCAAAGTGGAGTTCTGGAAGCATTTGGATAACAAGGAATCTGTTTCTATCGATGATACGCTATTCATTTTGGAGCTCCAATTGGTGTTTTGCCTCCCAAAGCCAGTTGCTGTTGGTGGGAAATCCCGCCATGCAGGGAGGTATGTTTTTGGAATTAACCTTGGGAGGTTTCCACTTGGAAAAGATATAGTTGGTATTTGATAAGATTTCTACTTTTATCTTTTCATATCATACACGAAAATTGCACAGTAAAAGAAGATCAATCACACTGGTTCATCGTGCAGCGAGGGTGGTTCATGGTACCCTGGGGGTGGGGTAGGATGAACCAGCGGACCAAGTTTTCTAGAACCGTCAGTGTGCTGTTCTCGAACAGTTTACATGTCCACGAAAAATACTCGGAGATTAGCCGATAGATAAGCTACATTCTGAAGTGAAAAAGATGCTGAAAGCTCCTTTGGTTCGCCTGGAAAAAAAAAATCAAAACACAAATGTGGCTCATGGTACCCCGCTCTCCCCTACCATATCCAAATCCAAGTGTGACACGAAAATACTTCTTAATGAAATCCTGCCTGGATCCTGCATGATCTGGTGACAAAGACTGACAACCTGAAGCTCGAACTAAATCTGAAAAAAATCTCAGTGCTCAGAATCTGCATATTGGGATCCCAAAACATAAGTGAAGGGATACCTATGATTTTTTAAAGTTGTCCGTCTGTCCATACATCCATCTGTCCATCCGTCTGTGAGCACGATAACTCGAAGGGAATAAGATATTTTGATGAAACTTGGTGTGAGGATTCTTTGGGTCAAGGGACAGGTCGAGTTCGTAGATGGGCTCCTGTAGCCCTACATTTAGGGATGGGGGAGGGGTTTCGAATGAAGGGGCAAACAAAATAGACATGCTGGACACGAATATGAAAGTCATTTTCTGGACGGACAAGTAGTTCGACTGGAATCCGGCCAAAACTGGAAAGTTTGTTAAAGGAAAAGTTGTACTTAAAGTTGATTAGATGTTTGATTTAGGCGTAAGAAGACATGCTGAATCCGTATATCACAATCTTTTTCTACTGGGACATAGAGTTTGCCCGGTGTTTGGTGGAAACCGGACAATTTCTTAAAAGTTAAAGTTTTATCTTATATAGGGGTAAGGATATGTGCTTAATTAGTTTTTGAGCTTTATTTTTCGCCGGAAAAGTAGTTTGGCCAGAATTTGGCTGAAACCAAAAATGTGGCAGAAGTATAGGGCATGGAAGTTTTGATCAGTTTCGTCAAAGTGAATATGATGATTAGGTGTAAGTATGCTACACATGCAGAATCCATACCTGAACTTAGTTTTCTCAGATGATTAGCCGCTGCCTCTATTCTGTTTCTAAATTTTAATAGTAAAAATGTTCAAGGAGTCTGGCGAAGACTGGATATTTACAAGACCAATTGTCTGTATCAGATATTAAAATTTTGGGATCCCCTCAAAACCTTTGGTCTTGTTGAAATGGGAACACTAACAATTGAATCAACAGCGCTAGGGGAGACCGGCCCACCTTCACCACAGCCTAGGTTCGACATTTGCCTTTTTCTAACAGCTCATCCATTTAACAAATCCCATAATTTAGCATGGCGAACCTGGACAGGTAAATTTTTGCAACAAACTGATCAGTTCTTCCTTCATATTTTGTTGGACTGCATTTGATAAACGAAGGATATTCTCATGTACTTCAAGTACTTCAAGTTTCTTGTTCCCATATGAAGATGATATGGCTATCCAAATGTGAACTTATTGAAATGCTTAGGAATTAGCAAGCATATTCCCATGTACTTCAAGTTTCTTGTTCCCATATGAAAATGATGTGGCTATCCAAATGTGAACTTGTTGAAATGCTTAGAAATTAGCAAGCTCACATGCTTAATGAAGAAGAATCTTGCGGTCTTGAAGACACAGGCTGTAACAATATTGGGATAATCCTCGATTTCAGGTGACAGTCCAAGACTTGCTGAATCCCTAAACTTTGCTGTGGACCTTTTAGGACATAAGATTGGTTAAAACAATTATCCTACACTTACTTATATATATAAATCTGGAATAAAAACTAACCCTAGGGCTTGATTTAGAGCAACAGGTGCTTTAATGAACTTGATGTAAGACGGTGGTGAATGTGGGTTTGTGGCGAACGTGGACCAGGTTGGCCCTGGTGCATCGAAAAAGATGGGTTGTTTGTGATTTTTTTCCTAGATAGCCCATACATAAACAAATATCTTAGGACTTTAAGAATTACCAAGAGTAAAAAACTGTTTTAAAAAGAAATAAAGTACCGTACTGAAAAAGTGGTGGACGTGAGCTGGTCTCCCCTACAACATAAAAGTGCAGAAATACCTGGCGTGACAATTGAAAATTATTTGAAGTGAGAAAATCATGTTAACTCCATACCTCAGAAGACTAACTGCGCCATATCTCTCTTTTCAAGTTGCTATTTCAGGGGTACCTACTCTTTCTTCGACCACTTACAGGATACGCCTGTCAAGTTTGGCATCCTGGCCTAACCCAGGATCAGTCCTCGAGGTCTCAGTATCATCCTTAGCGACAAATACTTGGACTATGACCCAGCACCGGTGAAGCTAAGCTTAACACCCTTGCTGATAGAAGACATGCACTAATCATGAAATTTGGTCTCCAGTGCCTTAAATCCTATGAACACCTCAACATTCTACCAAATTTTAAATCGAATTTTAAATATGAAGTTAAGACCAAGACGTACTTGTTAAATATGATTCTGTGCAAAAATCTGACGAGCCTCATGACCATTCATCTGAGCGATTTTTAAAAACAATTATACTAAGTTTTATAACGACAAGCGCTGAATTTCGAATATTTGTTTTTCGTCTTGTATTGTGTCAACATGCCAGCGTTATAACTGCCATAACTTATTATTATAGTGAAAAAATCTGAATTGAATTGAAATTCAACCTTCTATCTGTGAGGTTTCTGCCAATTTGGCTGCTCTAGTGTTCACCTGGGCAGGAGTTTTGCCTCAGTTTTGTAGTCATCTGAGCAGTCGTACGATCTACTAGAACTGCCAAACCCCTATTTCGGGAGGTCTGGCAGACCTAGGAGATTAAATAACTGCAAAAATGAGGCAAATCTCCTGCTCAGGAGAACACCAGGGCAGCCAGTTTGGCAGAAGCCCCACAGATAGCAGGTTATGTAGATATTGGGAGGAATCTCAGATTCAGTTGATTATTTGGCAGCCAGATCAGATGAAACCTCCCAGGTAGGAATCTACAGCAGTGGCCAGATCAGGAGAAACCTCCAAGGTGGGAAACTGCAACAGTGGTATGGACTGGTCAGAGTAGCTACTCAATAAACCATTTTTACATTCTTAATCAGTGGAACATTATTCTATGACCTCATGGATTTGGTTTGAGGGCAATATCACCTCTCTACCTTCCAAGTGTTCTCATTTTTCTTTGAGAGACGGTAATCCCATTACACAGTGCAGACAAATAAACGTGTCAGTGTATCTGGGACCTCTTGCGCTCAAAGAGAAAGGCAAGACACAGGGTATTACAGGATTTGAACCCCCACAATGCCTTGATAAAGTGAAAGCTCTGTGGCGAATTTAGTTTTGGTGAGCAAAATTACAGGGACCTTCGATATTTGTTGAACTTAATGAGATTAGATTGCACAGCCACAGGTGATAGTGATAACTGGATTATAAGAGAATGTATATGGTGTTCAAGTGCTGAGAAAGGCCAATTTCATGGTAGGGAAGACTGGGTTTGTCCGGACATCAAGCCCTTGAGCCAAATGCTTGTGACTAGTTCCTCTGTAAAATTGTCGTTAGGTTGTATGTCGTAGCCTACCGCACATTCTAACGTTATAATACAAACACGTCGACAATTTTTTTTTCCCACGATTTCTAGAGATAATTGGGATAGCAGAAACGGGCAGCTGTGCAAAAGAAATCTGTCAAAGAGAGAGAGAGAGAGAGAGAGAGAGAGAGAGAGAGAGAGAGAGAGAGAGAGAGAGAGACTTTAATTTCAAAAACGGCTTTCCCAGCGCGTGGCGCCGAATTAATAATGTTTACAAACGCAGGTTTGAAACTCTTCCTGTATCTCTCGTGGATTGGTGGGAGAGGTTGAAGCGTGGGGACTTTCTGGGAGTTCGGTCTTTGAGGTCGGGATCTTAAATGTTGAAAAGGCGGGGGGAATAAATCTTGGAACCGGGGATTTGTCATGGCTTTATTGCCAAACCGGGTACACAGGAGGGTTCTTCTCTCCGATAAAGTAGTGAGCCGGGAATGCTTAAGAAAGAAGTGATATGGGAGTTTACTTAAATAAAGGTGTACGAGATTGTAATGGCTCTTTGTATATAGGCAGTAAAAATTACGTAGTAAACATGGCTGAAATGAACACACAATATGAAGTTTTTGTTCTGGTCAAGTTGTATCGGATAAATTCGTCAATACTTATGTGGGTGATTTTGAGCATTTGTTGGTAGCTGAACCAATTATTTCTTTCGTTACCTGGCTCCTGCCTGTTTATGGGTAACAAATTCAAATAAAAAAAAATTAATGAGTATGTTTAAGAAGAAGTTGTATTTTCAAATGGAGTTGGTTGTGTATTGGCAAGTTTGGACAGCCTATTTTGCTATGTTTGTGGGACTAAACTAAATTTAGAACATTGAATTACAAATTTGATTCAAGTCATGGGAAACCTGTTTACTATTTTACTTTTTCCCAGCATAAAATCACATAAAAAACACCCCAAATCGGTTCCCCAATAAATCTGAAAGCTATTCACCCAAAAAGCAATCCCGTAGATTCAACTTACTACCAAGTTGACTGAATATCTATCCCTACCCCTAACACATTAGCTTCCCAACCCTGGATATGCCAGCATTCTAATAGCAGCACTTACCCCTGCTAATCCTGGTACCCAGACTGATTGGTAGTGTAATGAGTAGTCAGTGGTTGCGATTTAATCTGTAAGGGCCAAAGGCCATGGAATAGTTTTTGAACTTTGACATCTTCTGCATTCTTCTGTAAGATTTTCTTTCTTTACTGTGATTCTGAAGGCTCAACTTTGAAGCTGCCTCCTTGCCATGCAACTTTTTAGGGTTTAAGATGCACATGCCTTTACTCTGCAATACTCGGTTTTCAGAAATAGTCTTGTTTTCAAGACGGAGGTACGGTAGACTAAGTTACTAAAGCAAACTAAAACCTTATTATGTGCACCAGTGCGGAAGCCCATTAGCCACGTTATCCCAAGTAATACTCTGAGGATTCTATTTTTATACTTATTTTAGCTTAAACACAGTGGCTCCGTCAAAGCTTTGGAGTACTTTGATAATTTCTACGGTCAAGTCTTCTCAGATGATTGGGAGTCAGTCAGAGCTGGATTGTTGGCTGAGCAAAAGTACTGTGCTGTCATCAACAACTATGGAGATAGTGTTCAGAATGCAGCAGAATTAGAGGTGAACACATACCATCAGCTTATAGGAAGGCATTTAATGGGTATATTTGTACTGGTTTGAGAATGAGACGAGGACACCCACAGTAACCTATGATTTATAAAGATAAGATTTAATTGCAAAAAAAAACAAAAGGTTATGGCGTATGGAGCGTATTCCAAAGAGGCTATTCGACATGAATCTCTTTCTGCTATTGGTGGAACTTGGTGTTTGTGTAACTTCTTCGGTGTTCCTTAATGGGGGGGGGGGGGGATACTTTCCCTCTTTTCATCTTGCAAGTCCAGAATTATAGACCACTGAGCTATTTGAGGCTTGCGGCTGGGAATGCCTACAAAAAGGCAGGACTCCTGTTGCAAATTTCTTCTTCTGCTTCGTTAAGAGTTAAGAGACAGGAGCCCTGTTCTGATGTCCTGTTCCCTGCCCTGTTTAGCGATAAATCGGCCCTTCTTGTAAAGCGTCCTCGTTAGGTTGTTGATCGTCAGGTTCAACGTTAGGGAAGAATCGAACCTGAGTAGTCCCTGACGATTGACAGCTCGACGAGGATTCTTGTCAAAATGGCCGAAATGTCGCTACCAAAGCATCGTAGCTGACGAATCCGTTTTATGCAATGTTTGAATGTAAGATCTGTTTTGCGTGAATGACTTCCGAAAACTTTATAGATTGTAACAAAAGTTAGACTATATCCTCCTGTCTGGGTAGGTGATTTATTCTTTTCCTTTTTTAGCTTCTTGAATTCTTCAACATGCGAGAAAGAATGATCAAGATCCAAGAAGAGTCCATAAATGAGACTACTGAAGAAGCCAGGCTTGAGAAAAACCAGATGCCTAGTATACCTCCTCCGGGACATGATCAGACACGTGATGTACGACCTGAGGAACCTGAACTGAGTTTTGACGATGCTGACAGAGTGATAATCCCTTCGAAAGGACATGGTGCAGCGTCACTTCACAGCTTCCTCCCAGCCACAAAAATAAAGGTAGGCATGAGGTTCCGCTAAACATTGGATTGGTTAATTACTACTCAAGCAATGAAATTCTGTTCATCCATCGTAGAACCGTAGAGGTAGAAGATGAAATTACTAAACATAATTGGGAAAGAGAAGATATTATTCGTTTCGATATAATATCCATAGCTCGGATTGTTTGTATGTCTGTCCGCAGTTTGTACTGTTACATCCCGTTTGGTGATAGGTGCGCTGACGTCAGGTTAATTTTTTGCAGTTTCTGTGTTATTGGGTAGTTTAGTTGTCAGGTTTTCTTTTCTGGACCAATGATTGTAGTTTGCAATCATCCAGTCTACCCTGAATTGGAAGTTGATAGGGAAAAACGGATACGTCAGATGAACTTTATTACAGCGGTATTTATTTTTTTTATTTTTTTTTCTAAGAGGACCCTTGCCGAGTAGGGCCGAAATATCGCTCTAATAAAGTTCAGCTGTCGTATCGGATTTTCAATATCAAGAATGATTTGCAGTCTGCTTGATGTGAAAGAATAACTTAATTTAATTTATTTTCAAAATAAATGCGGCACAACATGTCATGCGCGAGCAAATTAATTGGCACTTGTCATCAACCTACATATTTATTGAATTAAAAGATCAATGTTGTTCGGCATTTTAAATAATCGTATTGTCTTTTAAATAGTCATTTTAAACATATAAACAGTCCGTCATAGAGCATTTTGTGGGTGGGTTATTCCGGGGGAGGTAATCGGTGATTGAGACATTGAGAGTGATTTTGGTTTAGTTAAAAATGAAACACTAAATAACCCTTTTGATAATCTTTTCGCCTGTTCTGCAAAGGAGGGTGAAACCTCCTTCTTTTAAGGGTACATTAGCTAAATTCTGATTCCTCCGATACTCAATATGTATGATTAGGTTATATATTCTTGACAAATTATTAAATGTGATAGTGTACGTGTATAGGTAGTGGATTCCCCAACAACATCGCTTCGGGGGATCTTGCCTCTGATTATGTAGGTTGTGTGTCATGCAAAGGGGCGTCGCAAGGGGGGGGGGGGGTGCAGCCCCCCTTCACCTTTTTTAGATTCGAGGAAATTTTGGGCCCGGCCCAAAATTTCCTAAAATTGTTCGGTATTGCTTCAATAGCAGGACTATTCGGTAAATTTACGGGGATTCGGTAGTTATACAGAATCCCAAACAGGCTATCGGTACAAATCTGTTCTGGATTATGATCGGGATTCTGTATAATTGCCAGTATTCGGTAGTTATCACGAATTCGGTGGGAGAACTTGCTGAAACTATTTGTAATTTTTCGATGCCAGAACTATTCGGTATATTTATGGAGATTCAGTAATTACACAGAATCCCGAATAAGCTATCGGTTCAAATTATCCATATCATGATCGGCATTCGGTAATCTATTCGGTATAATTTTCAGGATTCGGTAGTCTTTCGATACCAAACAATTCGGTATAACAACCGGGATACGGTAGTTTTTTGTAGAATCCCGAACATCCCATCGATCTAAACTTATTTGTATAATAACTGGGATTCGGTAATTTATTCGGTAAACTTGCCAGGATTCGACAGTTAGCACGAACATCGAAACGGAAGAGGAGAAGTACTGGTCGCAGACAAAATGGCTGATCTATCATTTGATAGATATTCCTTACTTTTATTTTGGATCCAAAGAAGATCTAATCACAAATGTTTCGAAAAATCCGCCTGCGGATCCTCTCTTTTGTGGAAGGGCGCGTCATTTGACTGGGCGTGTAAGCCAGTTTTAGGATTGGGATTTCGAAACATTAAAAACTAGAATCTCGATGGAAATAGTTAAATTTGACAGGAAAAAACAAACTTGATCTCGCCTGCGGCGCTCACTTTACATCATCACTTATTGACTAGACTACTGTAGATCCGGCTGCCGGAACGTCGCTGCATCCGGTTGTTAGAACTTCTTAGAGTCTCGGTATTTAATCCACGGTAAATGATAGAATTTGTAAGAGAAGCAGTTAGATTTTAGCCTACAGCTAAAAAAAAATTGGATTTCGAAAACTCGATTTTATTTTCTCTTGGCTATAATAAATGGAAGCTGTTACTGCAATCGTGTCCGGAAATATATTCTCCAAGTGGCCTTCGCCAAAACGCCGCCGAATAGTTGGCTTATCGCCTTTCATGTTGCCCTTTAATTTACTGTTCCTACCTAATAATCCTTTCTGTTCCATAGTTTGAAGCTCGAATTCTCAGTTTCTAGGATTCGGTAAAGTTTTTGAGAGATTCGGTAAAATTTTGGCTCTGCCCCCCCCCCCCCAACGAAAATGCACTTGCGAAGCTCCTGGTCATGTAGGACTCAATAAGTGAATGCAGATAATTGTTGTTGTCATTGATGACGTCCAAATTAAACCAGTCCGTAGAGACTGCCCACCAACTAAACAGTAACGGTGGATTACAACGCAAACAGAAATTGCCTAACTACAGGAAAGAGAATTGACCTTTGGGTTAAGAGCTTGGGCACTTCTATCCTTTGTCGCCCTGTGCCAGAGTTCCAAGTGCAAATGTAAAGGCCCATGGTGGTGTTCAAAACAATAGTGAAACAACATCTACTTCGTCAGTATGATTTTTAGTATTGATGATAGTATGGAGTGTAGCGACCCAGTTGAACTGATCTATGGTACAACTCCGTTTGAGGCGTCATCTCGTCGTTCCCCGGGGACTCCACTTGAGGAGTCCCCACGCTTTTATGGCACTTGCAGCCTCTGGCTCAAGCGCCATATATCGATCACAATTCCGTCTGTCGGTCTGTCCGAGTTTTTTGTCACACTTTGATCCGACCATATGCGGGGGAGTGGAGGGCGCTGGAAACTTGAAAATTTGGGGCATTTTGTCACACTTTTTCGAGTTAGGGTACTTCCAGATGTGATAGGACCATGAAACTTGGCAGGCATGTCAGAGACCCGACCAAGGGGGGGAGTGGGGGGCAGGGGAATCCGAGAAATTGAGTGGAATGTAACTTTCGAACGGGTGATCGGATTGTAATGAAACTTAATAACTGAATAGATTATATGTCTGTTATGTCCCGTTTAAAGTCTTGACCGGATTCGGTAGCCAGGGGGGAGTTGGGGGGGAGACCGGAAATTTCAGGAAACGGTTAGAATGGAGGGATCGGAATGAAACTTGCTGGGAAGAACATGCATCTGCTCTAGATAAATCGTTTAGACAATTGTACTGGATCCGGACACTTAGGGCAGGGGGTTTCCCGGAATTCCGGTGATGGCGGTTTTCGGGATTTTCACGATGAAACTTGGCAGGCATATCAGGGACCCCATCAAACTGACTTCAAAATACAAATTTTGTCGACCTGATAATGGTGGGGGGAGCTGAGGGAGGGGAATCCGGAATATTCAGTCACGCGTAACTTTGGAACGGGTGATCGGATTCGAGTGAAATTTAAGAATTGAACAGAGGACATTTCTCTGGTTATCTTTTTCATATCCGGACCGTATCCGGCAACTATTGGGGGGGGGGGGACGTGACCCGCTTAGAATGGGGAGATCGGGATGGAAATTTGTGGGAAGAACAAACAGGTGCTCTAGGTAAATCATTTACTGAATTGGATTGGCTACGGTCACTGTGGGGGAGTTGGGGGTGGGGTGGGGGACCGGAAATCTCAAGAAACGGTTAGAATGGAGGGATCGGAGCGAAACTTGCTGGGCAGAACAAACATCTGGTCCATGTAAATCTTTTTACACAATTTGACTGGATCCGGACACTTGAGGGGGGGGGGGGGTCCCAGAATTCCGGTATTTGGGATTTTCACGCCCAAACTTGGCAGGCATATCAGGGACCCGGTCAAACTGACTTGGAATAAAATAAGTCCTCGATATGATAATGTTGTGGGGGGGAGTTGAGGGAGGGGAATCCGGAATATTGAGTCATGCATAACTTTGGAACGGGTGATCGGACTCGAGTGAAATTTAATAATTGAACAGAGGATATTTCTTTCTGGTGATGTTTTTCATTTCCGGACCGAATCCGACAATTATTGGGGGGGGGGGGGGAATACTTGACCTGCTTAGACTGGTGTGATTGGAATCGAACTTTGTGGGAATCACAAACAGATGCTCTGGATTAATCATTTACAGAACCGGATTGGCTCCGGGTATTGTGGGGGGAGTTGGAGGAGGGGGGGGGGGGGGGGTCTGGGATTCCAATGATCGCGAGTTAAGGTACTTTCAGATGTGCTAGGACGATGAAACTTCGCTGGAATATAAAAGATTCAACAACATTTGCTTAGAAATTGCTACTTCCGAAATCCGATTATTCCTTAAAGTATCAATCTTGACCGTAAAGTAAGAAAAATACTTTTAGGCAATATATGCATTTCCTGTTGCCCATCAGCTCATTATCATTCTTGCCTCGAGGGTTTTCCTTACAAATGAAGTTCTAGCTCCCTTAGAGTGCGCATCTCAACCGCAAAGTCGAATCTTACTTTGGATCAATCAAAACATCTTAACCCATGCAAGTGCCATATGAGCTTACACCTCTTGTTGTTTGTCCCGGGGATTCACTCACTGTATTCTCGTGAGTCCCCACGAACTGGGAATGCTCCGATCATCATCACCATCATCAAAAAGGACTCCCTGTCAGATTCGGAGGGGAATCAATCTTTGCTGGTGTTGGTGCAATGTAAAATTAATTAAAAACAATCAGAATAAGCAAAACCAAAAGTAAAGTGGATTCAGACTAATTTCGTCAACTGCATATTTTCTTTTTCGAACAAAATCCATTTTGGAAGCATTCCCCGTGGTCTCGCTGTTTCTGTACGCGGAGTCCGCGTGGAGTGACTCCCTCTATCTCGCCGTTCCCTTCGATTCCCCGAGTAGTCCTCGGGGAACGGCGAGAATATGCCTTTGGTCCCAGATTGACTTATGGAAATTTGTTTCTACTGTTTTTCTGTGTTGTCCCGGCAACCCCTAGACAGTCTAGCGCTTTCTTGTGTGGTCGGTATTTACATCGGCCTGATTGTGTTTCTCTCTATCTCTCTCGCTCTATTTTCATAGACGACCACCCAGCTTTCTTTCTTGTAGGGTTTGAAAGACTCGGATGAACCAGTGGACGAGCTAGCTTATTTGAGATCATGTCAGGACTTTGAAGTGAGAGTTGTCAAGGGAAGAGGCTGTGATTTCCCAAAACTTCTTAATATATATTCGAGAAAAAGGTTTGATGATGAAGAGATTCCGGAGCCGACTTCTGGGAGCTTGGGAACTTCAGGTAATTCTTCTCTCCCTCCCCCAACCTTGCTTATTTTTATTTGGGGCATAATAGTACAGTTGAGTGCACATAAATAGAGCTTGCTAAATGTTCAGCAGAACCGACCTGTCGGTTCCTACCAAGGTACGTGGGAAATCCACAAGGCCTGTGGCGACATACCATCGCTAATGCTGGACCGAACCAAATGGAGGCAGCTTACAAAGCTTCACTCTAGTTCTATCTAACTGGAAGCTACTCCCGGCAGGAGACTTCAAGTCAAACTAAGTAGGCGGTTTCAGGCCTACCCTGACGTAATGCACCGAAAGTACCGACCGAAGATTATTATTATTATTATTGTTATTGTTAGGAGTTAATGTTTAGGATTGGAGACTTTAGTCTTCAAGTCAAACTAAGTATTCCGTTTTAGGCCTACCCTGACGTAATGCACCGAAAGTACCGGCTGTGGATTATTATTATTATTATTGTTATTGTTTATTAACTACCACGAAACCCGTCAGTTCGGTCACTCATCAGTTCGCCTCAAGAATCCGCCATTTGTCCACATCTCCCGTCAGTTTTCCCTTATCACTCCGAAGTGTGAATACTCTCTATGACTAAGTCCAAAACACGCCAGTGATCCTCGGGAAGAACGAGAAAACGTAGCACTAACGACTCAAACTCAACAACTCGATCCTGAGTTAACCAATCACGGCGAAGTTTGGGAGCAGCTGTGATACCGCTTCCGTTTCTTCCGCTAGGTACAGGGCCATTTTGCATCGGCAAGAAGAGTTAGTCATCAAGAGTATTAATGTCATTGAGCGCCCCTGTAAACCTGTACACTGTCTAAACAAACAAAAACTTCAGTTTGCTTGTAAGTGTCAAATTTTTAAGCATTGGAGTCAGTATAGGGAAAGGAAGGTATAGGTATGGACACTCAGTTAAGATTCTTGATAATCAGTTCGATACTTCATCAGTCTCGAGTGGGCGGTAGGGCGAGCCATTGAGAAAATATAAATGCAAGCAAATGGACTTTGCGAAGTATTCTGTAGAGCCAACCTATCGAAGTATATGGGAAATTTCGCGTGGTTTTAGGCATATTTTTTTAATAAGTTTTGGGGGGAACTTTCAGTGTTTTTCTTTCTAGGATATTACTGCATGGACGCCGCCTCCGTACTACCTGTCTTAGCCTTAAACCTCCAACCTGGCGATTCAGTTTTGGACATGTGCAGCAGCCCTGGTGGGAAAATGCTAATCATGCTACAAACAATGTACCCCTCGATAATCGTCGCTAACGACGCTACGCATTCAAGGATGAATAGGATCAAAAATGTAGTGCGGGAGTTTTTAGGGAGTATGAAGAATAGTTGGGGGGAAAGGCTGGTGTTGTCAGTGAAAAAAGCGGAGCATTGGAGTGACTTCAACGCGTTCGACAAGGTGAGTTATCCGCCTGTGTTTCCTGTATCAGAAAATGATAATAGAGGAAATGGGGTTTGGCTCCTTGCAGTTAATTAAAAAATGTTAGTTAATATCCATCTTTTTTTTTGCTATTAATAATAACTGATAGTAACGAAAAAGAAAAAAAAATATTTAGAGGAATTTTTCGTTCGATTTTTCGTACAAACATCTCCACTCTGAGGTCTTCTAGCTCACAGCAATCACATATGGGCAGAAGACCGAAGGGGCACATGGGGCAGAAGTCCGGTGGGCCCTTTTTATTTATTCCCTAGATATGTCCCCTGATTATCAGGTGGCGAACGATCAGCCATATCGAGAGTAGCCTAAGGCTGAAAACCGTCACTCTAGCGCTATCTAATATTCATCTTTCTAACCAGTCTTTCCTGCTCCATATCATCCTCCAAGAGCCATTCAGCAGATCCCGTTCGTCTTGCCTGTGCTCAAGTAGGCCTGAAATACTCAACAGAAGAAAAGAGGACACTGAATTTTTGTTTTGGACTGAAGTTTCGGATTTTAATGAGGCTTTTGGTTATCAGACACTGAAAATGGTCAAGCTAATCCCTTCTTCTGACCTTTATTGCTCTATAGGATTACTTCGTTCAGTATTTTTGGGTCAGGGATAAGTTCCTGCAGACTCATTAGTTGGCACTGTTTTTCTACGCTTGATTGGCTGTTACCGATGAATTAGTTTTAAGGCATCTGAGTGTATTTCCAGACCCTAATATTCTTGAATAATAAATGAAAAAAGGCAGTGTTGTTTCCGATGTCATTGGCCTGTTACAACCTTTGGGATCTAATCTAGGTTTTGTAAATGATTACCGACCAAGTGACAACAGTGGCGCTAGTTTGTGCGCCTGAGTGTCCTTGATTTCAACCCAGAAATAGCTTGATCCTCGAGATTCTCTGCGCGCATTTACTTCAGAACAAGTTCTTACTAGCGATCATCGAAGAAAGCGATTTCGTTGACATGCTGATGGGTTCTGAACACGAACTAATCCACTTCGTAATTTATAATGGTATATTCTGACAAAATCCCGCTTAGAAAAGGTGTAAGACAGGGTTCAGTCTTGAGCCCTGTCCTATTTAACAGTGCAATATATTCTGTTACGCGAAACCTGCAAGGAAGCTTCTCTATGGACGGGCTTGACCTGAGCTATATCTCGTATGCGGACGACCTACTTCTTTTGAGTGCTTCGCTATTCGCGCTTGAAGACAATATCCATCTCTTAGTCGATATGTATAAAAGCATTGGCCTGTCAGTTAACTACTCCAAAACTGAGTATCTTGTCTTCAATGGACATGTTAATAACGATTCGCGGTTGCGTGTAAATGAGAACACTGTTATACCTCAGTCTGCTTCGCTTAAATACTTGGGCCTTGTGTACGGTTCTGATATTCGTATGCTCAGAGGACGAATCTCAGATACCGCTTACAGAGGTATGTGCATTGGTTACGGTAAAGCTGTCGCACTAAAGAACACAGTAAATAGACTAATCTTAGGGCGCCCGTTCAGTGCTTTGGTCACACCGCACTTTCTGTACATTTCTCCATTTTGGGATTTGCTAAACATTTCCGAGAAAAGGCAAATTCGGACAAAATATTACAAACTGGCAAAATACCTTCTGGGACTCCCCCCGTGGGAGTCTAATTCAGCCCTGTCGAAGAAGCTCCACATTATCGATGCTTCCGCGAAGTGCGAAATCATAGAGTGTCGTGCTAGATCCCGGGCTCTCAAAAACATATACGAATCGCCGTTGACTCGCCTAACGTATCTATAAGTTTTATAAAGTTTATGTAGTGTTTCGTTTTGTTTGTGTGTAATTCATTTTTCTTTCTCTTTATTACTCCGCTCTTTCATTTGTTGTATAGCGGGCCTCAATAAATTATTATTATTATTATTATCGGGACTCATCGATATGGGCTACGATAATAGAAGACCTGTAATTTCGCAGACTCGGAAATCGTGTAACAGGATTTCTTTTGTTACAAACTCGGAATTCATTGTGTAAATCGTTTTATTAAAGCTTGTAAATCAGAAAAATAAAATGTAATAATATTATCGAATACTTATGTAAACGCAGTAAACACGGTTTCGCCTCTGCGATCATCTCAGGAATCTGTCACCACGGAACCGAATGTTAGGTCGGTTTTCATACTATAGGTCGCAAACGGGGGGATCGGTGTTCGATTCTCGTCTCTACACATGTTACGTCCTTGTTATGAAAGGGCCTTGTTTTTGCATGGCCGTGTTGAAATACTCAGCGAGCTAGGAACTTTAATAAAGTAAATAACATTTTACCCTTGGTGTATTTGATGTTTCAGGTTTTGACGGACGTGCCATGCCAAAATGACCGACGATCTGTTGCTGAAAACGACAACAACTTGTTCAAAGCAGATAGAACAAAAGAGCGGGTCACGATGCCTGAGCTTCAGTCCAGTATCCTAGCGTAAGTCGTTATCTTGTAACCTCCTCTCCAGTTGGGCGATAACCGCGGATTTTTCTGACGGCCGTTAAGCATTGTTCAGATATTAGTAATAAGCTGCGTAGCGCTTTACATGATGTTTGCGTCTTATCATTCTCCCTGGTTCAGATTGAAAGTAATACGTTTTTATCCATGTGACGTTCAGTGTTGCCTCACTGATTTAATTTTTCGAGTCTACTATTTGAAGTACACAAGTACAATTTGACGATCATTATGTTGTAAAAAACCACTCAAATAACGTATGGACCGCAGTGTTCCTTAAACTCATTAAGTAGTTAGTCGTAACAGATAAAACGTGTTTCCTTGGAAGAAAAGTTGTTACTTCAACTTCCAACGAAGTAGAACTTTTGTGCTCCACGTGGCAACACTGGCTGCTCCTCTTTCCTCGGTCCGCTGGCATAGTCCAACGAAGCGATCTGATTGACTCTCCATAAGACAAAGTAGAACCAGGGTCTATTCTCCTTATGCAGCTTATTACGGCGCGCGCTCCGAGGAAAAGACGAAACTGTATCCGCCATATTATACCGTATTACACTGAACGTCACATGGATAAAAACGTATTACTTTCAATCTGAACCAGGGTGCGTGATAAGACTCAAACATCACGGTAAGCGCTACGCAGCTTCTTACTAATATTTGAACAACGCTTTACAGTCTCCCTGTCTCTATGACGAGACCCCAGCCAGTGGTTTTTAAATACGATCTCCGCCAGGGAAAAGATCCTGGGGAAAGACCCGTGATCTCGTCCCTTAGTTTCTGCTGAATACTAATCATTGTTGAATCTTGGGAAAGATCCAAAGGCTTGCGCATTTCAAAAATGAGCGTCAACATCAGTCCCGCAAAGTCGTTGCGATCCCACAAGAGCTCCTGACTCGGATAGAATGTTTCCGCGGTCGTTTGGGTGGCCCACGTGTGTATTCCCGCGACCAATGAGGTTTTTGTGGATCAAATTTTGACAAACAACTGTCGAGGGCCTCTTCGACTCACTGTAAGAGCTTGTCGTACCCAAGCGTTCCATCCAAAAGGTTTTGCAGTGTTTGGCTGTGAGACGCATCATGCTCACGATTATCCCCTCCTGCAAACGTTCCATCCGAAAGGTTTTGCAGTGTTTGGCTGTGAGACGCATCATGCTCACGATTATCTCCTCCTGGGAGCCTACTGGTTAGGATGACCATGTTTCACGACTTTGCCTTGTTTATGATCGAAGTCAGTTTGCCTCAAAGTGCCTTAAAACAGCGTAGCCGTTGTCATTTAAACCAGAACGGACTATCAGTTGCTTCGAGCATTGGAACAAAAACAGTCTCTACTGCGTAAATATTCCTTCAGCCCAAGCTGACTGCGATGTTTGATAGCGCAAAATGGATACGTCAGCAGTACATCAGTTTATTGGAGCTATTGGCCCTCTTGGCAATGGTCCTCTTCAAGCTCAAAGCCGCTTAAGTTGGAAATACGAACTTGTGGGAAATATAGCTCCAATAAAATTCAGCTGACGTATCCGTTTTGCATTATCAAACATAAGTCTCTACTGCGGCTTGTAAGAGCAAGTGCATTGGTATATTAATAATTATATTGATAATTATATAATGCAAAGTATAGGCCATTAGCCTCTACAGTTGATTTCTTTCTTGATATGAACTCACACCTTTTAGCCGTATTAATAATATAATAATATATTCTTTATTTCCATAATAGCACAACATAATATGGCTAACAGAGGATCGTCATGACGTAACACATGTCAAAGCAGTGACGTACAATATATACAGTATATGATAATAATTAATAGGCCTACATAATATAATACATGTCACACGACAAGAATTAAAATGGTAAATAATAAAATAAAATATCAAGAGTTAAAATGAGAAATAAAATAAGGTACGAATGATTATAAATATCGGTCAGACGAATTTACTAGGGGCGGGGTAATTTGAAACCGATTTTTGTTTTCAGTTCTTAGTCTAGTGATGGGCCGATTGGGGTTGGGCGATTGGTAATCAGGTAGAATGGATCTGTGATTATCTGAAGATAGACATTTCAGTCCAAAATCCATGGTGAGCTTGTGTCTACGGCACGCTAAAGTGGGGAGACTAAGTTTTGTGAGGCTATCTTCATATGTGGAATAATCTTGCCCAAGGATAATCTTGCAAGCCCGCTTCTGTATCCCCTCTAGTTTCTCCGTCTGACTTTTGGTAAGGCCAGGATGCCAAACAGGACACGAGTATTCCGTTGCAGGGCGTACATACGTGCAATATAAGGGTCTCATGAGTTTCGTTGGTATTCCAAATGTCCGGAGCATCGCAAAGGATTTCAGAAGTAGAGAAGATTTGTGTAGGATAGTGTCAACATGAGAATCCCATTTTAAATTCTTGTCAATCGTGATTCCAAGTAGTCTCACCTTTTCGCGGTAAGCCAAACGCTTACCGCGTGGTACATGAGGTCGCGGTCGTAGTGCAAGGAAAGACCAGGCAAAATATGGGATGTGTCAGACGAAAAAGGAATTCATCGAGCAATAAGGACAAATATTGGATCAATACTAACAAATATTACCCCTTGCTCTTTAAGACGTCTTGGCGCGGCGGGTCCTGTAAATGGCTATAACCACTTAGAAACTCCGTTCAGTGAACCAGAAAATCAGTTTATTCATGTTCACTGTAGAAAAAAAAAAAAAAAAACTCTCCGCTTTCAATCAATCAATCAATCAATCAATATATTTATTAACCGAAATACACACATGGTGTATACACGGAGTAAATATAAAGAGAAAAAAAAAGAAGAAAAAGAAGATACAAACATAGACCAAACACCTTCTCATCACAACAACTGCAAAAAAAAAAAGAAGAAACACACTTAACAACTTCAGGTAACAATTTACAGAAAGGCGATGAACAAGCTGTTCGTCGAATCTAACGACTTCTCAAACCGCAATCTCCGTTCCGCGATGGCTTTTATCGGATCTGCGATCCCATACAGAGAAACCAGGCGCCGGTTTCTTGCCCACAGAGGTATACCAAGTAAGAACTTGGCATACCGAAAGAACAACGAACGCAGCGTCCTTTTATCGGAGGTAGTGAACACATTCCAAAAAGGCGACATAGCAAGCAAATGGGGCACAGCAAATGCATTATAGATTTTAGATAGTATACTTCTTTTATATCGAGCTTTACACGGAACGAGCACACCGTATGTCTTACGAAGCTTCGAACCTACAAATTCTAAGATAACGCTATCTACAGTATTTGTATTCTAGCGTTCTAATCCTTCATCAGATGCTAACTCACCGAATTTGAATTTTAACACTCCGAATTCGGAATAAAAATCTCCGAATCCGATGAAGTGCAACTACTATAAAGTCCGAAATAGGAGAGACTTTTTACAGTGCTGTTTACTTTTCAGGTCAGCCATTCAAGCATGTAAACCAGGTGGTACCATTGTATACTCAACCTGTACTCTATCTCCTATTCAGAATGACGGAGTTGTTCACATGACCTTGAAGAGATTAGAGGAGGATCACAGGGTATTCTGCCAAGTTGAGTAAGTACTTATTAACTTGGCTTTCAGTAATGGAGGCTTTCTCCATACTTTTCTGCCAAGTTTTGTTTGTTCATCTAGTTCAGAATAGCGGTTTTCCTAGACCCCCTCCTCCCCCCCCCCCCCCCCCCTACACACACACTCACGAGAGTCCGCTGTTCCAGCACCCTTCTCACATTTTATGTCCGGATTTGTTAGAGGTAATAGCCTCGCTTTGAGGACTCCAAGTTTACGGGACGGAGTTTAAAATTGAAGACTCAATGTGGATCCCTTTATCTTTTTTTTGTTTCCCGTGAATCGTTGTCTATTTGGCAATTTGAAACCTATGGGAACATTAATTATGGTTTAAAAACCCCCACTGATATTCTGAAAAAGAAACGGGAAACATTTTTTTCAAAAATTTATTCCATAAAGCACACTTTGACCGATGCGTTGCGTTGATTGTATTTTGGTTGAAGTTTAGGTAGACTTCATTGAGGATAGCGTAGGCCAATTGTTTTTTTTTTTTCTTTCTTTATTTTTTTTTTAAGCGAAGTAGAGTTTGTATGAAAGTATATGGTCTAGTTATTAGTCTGTAGACCAATTGTGTGAATTTTATTATATTTTTTTTACTCGCCAGCTTTGGCGGATACAAATAAACAAATAAATTAATTAAATAGATTCAAGTTTAGGGGAGTTCGCGAACCTGCGGGCTGTGAATAGCTGTTTGCGATGTACTGATGTACTGCGATGTATTGCTGAAGTTTGGGAACGGATCTGTTTCCATTAATTCTTCACGGGAATCAACACTATCTTTTAAAACAATAAGAAAAAATTAACCCAAAAATCAAAACCTAATACCCTAAACAAAAATTAACCTAAAATAATTATAGCCAAAATCAGTTCGCTGAAGGACTCCTCTTGGTTTTTCTGCCTTTTATAATATGCCTAGCTCCTTTATGGGATTATAAGCTTCTAAAATCCTCACCTTTCTCCATTAGTCCGTTTTGTGCCTTCAAATTTCGAGGGTTTTTTCATTCGTGCCGAGTTCTGCCCGTCACGCATCGCAACGTTTGCCAGAATCTTCAACGTCAGCTGACAACTCTTTCACACACAAGGATACGAGAATCGTCTGTTTTTTACTTATTTTATTTGCTTAATTTTCCTAATTTTTTTTTTTTTTTTTTTTTGCCACGTAGTATCTTTTCGGTTCTTCCTGTCCAATATGATTTGGCCAGGTGACTACGCTTCCACTTTCCCTCGGTGACGCCAACGGTCCTAACATCTCATATTTTAAGTTATTATTTGATCAATTATTATCAATGACCGACCTATATATTTAGCGTCACCTACACTTTCCTCTATCTCTACATTTAATTTTTCAATATTCTTTCTTATTTCCTCTTTTATCACTTATTTCTCATTTTACCATTTTCATGTTTAAAACCTTAAAATTTTCTTTACTTTTTCCTTTCTTAAAATCTCCTTTCCTAATTTTTTTTTTTTTTTTTTTTTTTTTCAATTAAAACTTGTTATTTATAAAAAATATTATCCCTCATTATTTTTTTTTTGTTTTTTTTTTTTTTTCGCAACCAAACCAAAAGGGGAGTTTTATCCTGGAGACGTTAACAACACAAAATTTGTTTTACCTCTTCGCTCTTCCTGCGTCAAAGGATGCCCTTCCGTCATAGGGAATCCCTTTTGCAGTGGCATTTATTATAATCTTTTTCATTTCCGTCTCCGATACCAAAACCCTTTTTTTTTTTTAATCTATAAAACAAATACAATCAAAAAAAAAAATTATATATAAATAAACGTTCATTTGATCGTACTTTACACACAAAATTAATTAGTACGATTAAATGAAAAACTTTTAACAATTACCAATTTTTCTTAATATAAAACTACTTTGGTTGCCAAAAAAAAAAAACCTTTAAAAATGCGTCCCTTCCTTAAAACATTAAAATTAACCGTTTACGTAAATTATTTTTTCTATTTTTTTTTTAAATTAAATTTCAAATTAAATCCTCAATATTACATTTTAATTCCAAAAAATTTCCTACTTTATCATTACTACATTTTATCATTTCCCAACATTTTTTGACTTTCATTATTACATTATCATCCTCACCTTTTTCTCTGTCTTTCCACGCATAATAACAATATGTCGATATCATGAATGTCATTGTTCTTTCTCTTTTTAATCCATGGTTACTTTTAACGTTTATAAGGCTCATTTCTTCATTGAAATGCCATTTGTCTCCATATTCCATTAAAGAACGTATTATATTTTCGAATTTTCTTAGCCTCTCCTTTTTCTTCTCGCATTTAATGGGAAAATGATTTACATCTTCGATTTCATTACAATTTTTACATTTTCCCGTGTTATGTTCAGGGAAAATTCGATGCTTTCTTTCTTCTGTTGGGAGAAGGTTATGTATTTGGTAAAACAGATGCTGTTTTACTTTCGGCGAAAGCATCGATGTGTGGAGGAGATTGAAAGCTCGGTTTGCTTGCTCTTCGTCTATCCGTTTCTCTTCAATTAATTTTATATCCGGTAGACTCATCTTTTCTCGGTAAAAATTTCGTATCTCTTCTTTTGGTGTTTCTCTTACATCAGGGTCAACAATTTCTTCTTTTCTCATCTCTTCTATGTCCATAAACGCGATTTCTAGGCTTTGTGGGTATTTTTTTTTTCCACTTGTTCTCATTAGCATCCACGAATTTAATACCGAGTCTTTTTTCTCGGTCATATTTTCGAGAGCTGTCCTGACGAAAAGCTCTCTTGACTTAGCTTCAGGGTTAATTATCTGAAGTCCTCCTTTTATCTTCTGCTGGTACATATCTGTAATCCTGAGTTTTGGCGGTTCTTTTCCTTCCCATATGAAGTTGTATATTATTTTGTGAATTTTTTTTAATGTCGCTTTCGAAGGGTACGAAACATTAGCCAAATACCATATTATTGGAAGGCTGTAAATATTTATGTATTCCGCTTTCTGAAAAACCGTGAGCTTCCGATTCCTTCCGTAGTTAATCGACGCTATCATTTTTGATATTGTTTCCGACCAATTCTTTTTTTCTGTATCTTTCCACGATTTATTAAATTTTAATCCCAGTATTTTTATCTCTTTTTTTAACGGTATTCCACATACTTCGGTCACCCCATCTTCTCTTTCTGATATTATTTCCAGGATTTCGCACTTTCCTTTATTTAATTCTAGCTTGACGAGTTTGCAGAAATGTTCTGCACACTCGATAGCCATTTTGTTATCTTCCTCATCCTCTGTGAACGTTGTGATGTCATCAACAAAACCTCTCGCTTTTAATATTTCATCAAATAGCTTAATACCACGTAGTTTCATTTCAAGGAATTTTAGTAGTGGATCAATATATATTTCGAAAAGCATCATGCTTAATGGACATCCTTGTCGAATTCCCAATTCCGCATTGAATTCTTCAGACACCATGTCGCCCATGACAATCAGTTGTGTGGTCTCTTTATACAGCTTTTTTATCCGTTCAGTGAAAACTGGGGAAAACCCATATACCCCATAAAATCCTAATTTTTAACCACGGTGCGTTCAGTTTTCAAACGTTTTGCGCCCAGCAGCCGCGTCGGAGAGCAGGAAGGATGGATAGAATGGACAAGCGCTAACAAGGCAAGCACTAAATTCAGAAGGAAAGTAATCGTATTTTGCGAAACGTTTTTCTGATCCGTTCCACAGTGAAAAGATCTTTTCTAGTAAGAGTTGTGCTTTAAGGATAACTTAAATTGTGTTTAAAATGAAAGTTGAGTTTTTTTGTTCTTATTCCTTACCGTTAGTGTATCTTTCATAAAAATATATAATTTTTTAGTCTACAATATTTCTTTGTAGAGGGTAATAACCTTTGACATGTAATCATTACTACGTACAATTTGTCGTAATTTAAAGTTATCAAGGCAGTGTATACTGTAAACCTCCGCACATCGCGACTCTTACTAGGAATTCGCTTCACTGTTTCGTTCCATTCCAAGATGTAAGGAATTGAAGGAAATAGGCTTTTACGGACTGCCTCGCCGCCATATATGCCTTGTTAAAGATCACTTGAAGGAATTATATAAGAATCAGATTGAATATCGTTGAAATCAGAATACGTCCTTCATAAAATCCGATGACGGGTTGCCGCCAGACGCGCTAGAGGAACAGTAACAATCACTCGTGAGATCTGGGATAAGTTATCTGACGGGTGAATAAGCGATTAGGCTTTCGCTTCATATCGAGTCGCGCATTAGCCCGTTGAAAGGTCAGCCAGCACTGAAGTCGGAAGCCAGGAATGACAAACTTGATGACGCTTGACAGAACAGAGTTGGGTAAAGCAAATAGAGGGGAAGAGGCATTTTAAACAGTTTTAAACATGGTTAGGCCTAAGAGGAATTGTAAATAGCAAAACAAACCTGGATAAACGTACACCAAGAAGTAACGTATCATTGTTTTCTTTACGATAGCGCACCTAGCGGCCAAAAAAGAACTAATCTGAGAGGTATTTTATGAGGGGCGTATACTTATATCATCAGTATCATTGATATCATCTGCTTGATTTTGCTATGCTCACTTTTGTTTTTCGTACGCTAAAAGAAAGAAGATTAACTGGTGATGGCAGTATCTTCTAATTCGATATTTTTAGGGATTTATCAACGATGGCAAGGCAGTTCACATTCATGTTCAAGTTTGCCTCAGGTTCTAGTCGGCCTCGCTTCGGACAGTTAGTTCTACCAGATCGCAGCAATAACTTTGGTCCAATGTATTTTTGTAGAATAAAGCGCCTGTCTTAAAATAGACCCAAGTTCTGCTGACCATTCCAGCGAAACGTTCCAAGGTTCCACTGACTGATTGAACTACCACATCAGATTCTCTGTTTATGTGCATATACTTCATGGCTTGGCATGACTTATAAGGCGTAGTCTCGCCGTTCACAGAGGACTCCACTTGAGGAGTCCGGGGACTCACTCCCCGTATTCTCGCGAGTCCCCACAGACGGGGAATGCTCCGATCATCATCACCATCATCAAAAAGGACTCCCTTTCAGATTCGGAGGGGAATCAGTTTTTGCTATTGTTAGTGCAATGTAAAATTAATCAAAAACAGTTAGAATAAACAAAACCAAAAATAAAGTGGATCCAGACTAATTTCGTCAACTGTATATTTTTTTTTCGAACAAAATCCATTTTGGAAGCATTCCCCGTGTTCTCGCTGTTTCTGTACGCGGAGTCCGCGTGGGATGACTCCCTCTATTCTCGCCGTTCCCTTCGATTCCCAGAGGAATCCTCGGGGAACGGCGAGAATGCGCCTATAGTGTATGCAGCCTACCCGACGAAAACGGAAAAGGACAATCAAAGAATTCAATATGGCGAGGTGTAAGAATTCTCGGCGTTTGGTATTAACGTTCTCAACAATTCAAAGGCTCGGAATGGGTACCAAACTCTGATAATTTATATAAATCCCATACCTGGCAGTTTTAGATTACTTTTGTCCTTTTCCATTTTTGTCGATTAGATGCAGTAGTATAGTATCTCTATACGTGAAGGAAGTATTGCTTCATAGACCCCGTAAGTCATCATGTCAGAGTCTAAGCTTGTCAGCCAAGGGGTTCCTCACTGGCAGTTTCAGCGTACAACAAGAGGCTCGGAGGCAGGCCGGAGTATCGGAGGTAGGAACCCTGTACACCATGCAATAGAAGTGAGCAGCCCCTCGTAGCCAACCATTTGAAATCGTAGAGAGAACCTTATCGCTGACTTCGCTGTTGGCCGTTAGGGAACTAGGCGAATATTTTATAACAAAGTAGTTTTCCGACGGGAGCACGTAGCAAACAATCAACAATGTTTGCATCTACTTGGGCAACTGAGATAAGGGAAATGATCGTTTCCCGGATCTTTTCTCGTGATTTGCGTTTCCTCGCCTCCTTGACGGCGCAAAAACAAGATCTTCTCAAAAGCAATTTTTTACTTTTCTGCAATTTCTCCATTTTTAATGCTTCCTAGATTTTGTAGTTCATTTTGAATAAGTGCTATCGGTAATTCTGAAACAGTTCTTATGGTCGAAGGTGACTTAGTACGCTTCTTACCGAGGGGCTGCCCACTCTCGATTTTAGTGTACGGCAAGTGCCCCGTGCCGGCTCCGGTTGCCACGTGTTAGAACGTTAAAATCAACATGTTTAGAAGCGATAATCGCTTAATTTATTGCCGGGAAGGGGTTCACAGAAGTTGCCGGGGAGTCGGTAACCCCTCGCTTCTTACGGCATCACTGTGCCACTGGCTCCTCTTCTTATTTATGGCATAGAAGTGCCTTACGGGACCAAGAGAGGAGGAATCCGGAAACTTGTGACGTGCATAAAGGTGCTTGCAAGCCAAGTCCCGTTTTCGCTGTCGGATTTGAATTTCCTCCTTCGCTTCGAAGTATTACGCATCACGTGCAGGTTTACCCATAATGATGCGAATTCTCATGAGTTTCGCATGAAAAATCCTCGGCAAAATCTTCTCGGACTCTGTGTAAACGTGGCTTAACTCCTGAAAGGGTTTTCCGATTCGGATGATACTTGATAGGTGGCCATATGCCCCAGATCTGCCTTCCGTAGGTCCGGACCGGAACCGGGCTCTATCGGAGGGGGTCTCGGATAGCATAATTGGAACGAACTGATAGAAATTTGGTACATATAACTTTCTTGTGCCCGGAATACGGTTTTTGGGGTTTAGACGGGATCCGACTCCCACTGACAGAGGTCCCTTGCTAAACTCCGCAAAACATACTTTCAAACATGCTAAGAAGAGGAAACTCGAGAGGCATGTTGTGGATCGCACCAGATTACTTGGTAGTGGGAATAAAAAAAAAAAAAAAAATAGGCAGCTACTCTAGCCGACCTACTTATAAATTTCCCCATCTCACATAGCCCGGAATAATTAAAAAATTATATAATTATAATTAAGTTATATTTTATGTATAGGTAGGTTTATGTATATATAATAATTTACCTTGCAGAATTTTCGTAAAGTTACAAGGTCAAATTCTCATTCTGAGCGGTGACGAACTTTGCTTTTTTAATTAACGAATGAAGTACTTGCCTACCTGTACGAACCTTACGAACGCCGTCTAAGTTCCTTACAAAGGATCTGCAGTGCGGATTCTTCTTGTCTACTGATGCAAGACGTTGTTTTATGGACATCTGGTTTATTGTAAATATGTGAGGTTTACTTCTAGCCTACAAATATTCCTTGAGCCCAAGCTGACTTTGAAACCTTTATTCAAATGAACTTTTACTATTCCTTGCCAAGAAGGGCCTAAATATCGCTGATGAAGCATCGTAGCTGACGTACACGTTGTATACATTATTCTAGCCTACCCTTGCTAAGTCTCATAGGAGCTTCCAGTCCTCATTACCGTTATTACCAGAGTCTCCATTCATTCGGTCTCCGCGCTTGACCACACCCCATACGAAATTAGTCGTGAGATTTTTCTTTCGGTCTCATCTCGAGAGCTTTACCAGTTTTGACTAAGGAGAGAATTATCCGGTTCTTTTACGCGTTTAAGCTGTCCGTCAGGGGGGGGGGGGGGTACTTGAGGGATCAGCTGTAGAATCGAGGGTTTAGCCTTTTGAATCCCAAAAGTTAGGGAGGAATACGTATGACATCTGCAAGTGATCGTTGGCATTATGGGTGTTAGTCCTTTGTACTGCGTCTCAGTCTACCATGAATCCCTGGCACTTCTTTGGCAAGGGTCCTGGTCAGGCTTCTAACTTCAGGCGTTTAGAAGACCCGGCGTACCTACTGTGCCAATGCGTCCTACTTCCATAATCGCTCCATCAGCTGTTAAACCCGGAGACCTGAATTCCATAGGTTACATTCTAAATTCTACCCCTCTAACGACCGCTCACTTATTTTCACACTTGCCTTGTTTCGCTGTTTTCGATGCGTATCATGTTCCCACCGCTTGTTTGTGAATATCTTCGCCGTAAGAAACAATACCAAAGGTTTCTATGGGATCCCACAAATTTAATATTTGATCCAGACAGTTGGGTCTTGCAGATATTCGGTCTTCGACAGACTTCTTAAACATATTTACTATTACAACTTAGAAACAAATTAAGGCCAATGGTAATCATCTGAGAAGACCAGGTGAGAATATGATTGTCATACACGTATTCAGCATGTCTTCTTTAAATCGAACATCTTATCAAATATAAATCAAACTTTTATTTTAAACAAATTTTCCGGTTTTGTCCGGCGAGAAATAATTTTCATATTCGGACTCAGCAGGTCTCCTTACCCTTAAATCAAACCTCTAATCGACTTCAGATTAAACTTTTTACTATTCACAAATTTTCGGTTTTTGCAGGATTCCGGATGAACTACTTGTTCGGCTACTTCCCTTAATTTAAAACCCCTTCCCCACACCTGAATACAGGACTACAGAACGAAGAGAAGTCGAACAGAAGATGTTCGACTACAGAACCCATCTTCAAACTTCACCTGTACTTTCACCCAAAGAGTCCTCGTGCCAAGTTTGATCAAAATATCTCAACCCCTTCGAGAGGTATCGTGCTAACAGACGGACAACTTTCACGAAGTCATAGGTATGTATCCCTCCACTTACGTTTTGGGATCCCAAAAACGGTTATGTAAATTGTTGCCCTGTTTCTGCAAGAAGTCAGCGGGCCGGGATAAAGGCTTGAAACATCTGAAGACCTAGATAATACTCATGATGATAGTACATCTTCTTGCCGATACAAAATCGCCCTGTAACTAGCGGAAGAGCCGGAAGCAGTATCACAGCTTCTCCCAAACATCGCCGTGATTGGTTAACACAGGATTGAGTTGTTGAGTTTGAGTCGTTAGTGCTACGTTTTCTTGTTCTTCCCGAGGATCACTGGCGTGTTTTGGACTTGGTCGTATAGAGTTTTTGCTTAGAGCAGAATCTTTTTTCTTTTTTTTTTATTACCAATTTTTTTAATTCCCGCGTAGCTTCTTTTTCATTTGTTCTTGCTTTAGATCGAACTAAAACAAGTGGCTACGTCTCCACCTCCAACTCAGTGACGTTAATACAAAATTTACCTTACAGTTTACCCTACTTTAACGTCACTTACACTTTCGTCTTACCTATTATCGTTTTATACTTTATCAACTCTAAATTTAACTTCTCTTTTCAAACTTTTCATTTTTCTATTAAACATTCTCCTAAAAACTCGCTCCCTCTTTCAAAAAACACTTCCTCCATAAAGTCTAAATCTACAACCTAAATCTACCCTTCTTTTTTATTTTTTAACAATATTAATTTTTTCCTACCATATTTTACAACCATTAAAAAAAAATTCTTCTTTACCATTAATCTACTAATATTTTTACAACCTGGCAAAAGCCTAAAAGATGCAATATTCTTCGAATCAGGCAGTCAGATTTTATAGGTTCGATCGATGAAGTATTTAAGTATTTTAAAATACTAAAATAGAAACAGTGAGGCGGGTGCTTTTAGTATCTGTAAAACTTATTTATTTTCAATGATCAATGAACTACTGTGCCGGATTAAACCCCTTCGTGGTTTTTCCCGCGAATTTTCTCCTTGTAGTATGCACACTCTGCTGCTAGGAAGAGAAAACCTAGGTCAAATTGTTTCCCAAAAAGCAGTGCCTATTCTGTCTGTTTGGTAATCCAGCATGCGATGAAGTATCGATTTACTGCCGCAAAAACCCAATATAATCCATGTGTCCCAGCATGTCGGCGCTGTAGTCGGACAGGTTTTCTTGATTGGGTTTCAACCTTATAACAGTACATGCGCACGGTCTTGCGCACTCATTTAGTACAAAGGTCTCAGCATTTTTACGGAGACTGGTCTGATGCAACGGTGAATGTTTCGGAAACGGAACATCGTTGCGGCTTTGTGATACTTGCCGGCAATTCTGTGAAAAGAAGCGCCAACAAGGATTTTCTTTGTAAAACGTAAGTTTTAGGCCTAATGGATATGTTCAACTAAGTTAATGGACTTTTAGATATGTTATAACGTTCGAAGTCAATGCCGTAATGGATTGCCAGTAAACAATTTTTACCAAAGAAAAGCAGTCAAATATTATATATTAGTTGTATACCTCACCAGTCAATGATGCAATTTTAATTTGCATTTGCATTATTTTTCTATATAAAGTTTGTAAAAAGATACCTGACTATCTCTCAGAGACGGACAAGTAGACAATTCACCCTTACGAACATTTCGAGTGCTTTCTTTTATTTCTTGCGCGGAATTAGTTGCTACTGAGGATCAGAATGCTTCATGTCTGATGGTTTTACCTGGTCTTGAAATGGACCAACAACAGAGGTTCGGTTTGTATGAAACAAAAGCCGAAGGTTAGATTAGCGTTAAGATCTTAACTTCGAAGTACTGATTTTGATACGGTCTTAACTAGAAATGTAGTAATGAAAGAAATGTTCAAGTAATTACTTTACTAGCGAAGTATGACAATTGTGGGCTTCAAAAGAAAGCTAACGTCCTGCGCAAGCCGAGATGCAAGCTGAAACCGAGGCTGAAAGTGCTGAAACAGCGCTCAAAGTAAAACAGCCGTGAAATAGTTGTGTTGTTTTACTCTTTGCCTCTCGATCTTGCATCTCCCTCCCCCGCCCGCACTGGACCTCCCACTGGTAAGACAAGATGTTTACTGGGTATCCGTAGTAACAATTTCTAGAAAACAAGTTTCCCCTCCGTAATAATATTAGCCTTACATATATAATTGTATCTATAAAGAGTTGAAGTAGATCTGATTGGGTACCAGCTGCTTATCTAGCGAGTATTATCGCATTTCCGGCTCATAGTTTGTTGTATATGCCTGTACTCGACGTTGTCAGACGATAAAGGCATTAGAAATTTTCACGAGACGAAAAAACATTCGTAAATTGTGTTTGTAACATGGTGCTTAGTACCTTTTGGATCCCTGGATCACGATAACGAATAGCCCCACAGCTCTAAAATTTTTACAGGATTGTAAAACGATCTTTCACAACATCGGACTGCCGAACTTGCCTTCTTTGTCAGGTAGCCTCGTTAATCCGCATATCGTTAAAAGGTAAACTATACATAACATATTAAGGCAATACTCGGGATCGAGGGGTTGCCCACTCTCGATTTTAGTGTACGGCAAGGGCTCGGTGCCGGCACCGGTTTCCCACATGTTAGAACATTAAATTCAGCATGTTTAGAAGCGGAAATCGCCTAATTTATGTCAGGCTCCGCCACGGCTCGTTTCGGTCGGTGCCGGGAAAGAGTGGACAGCAGGTGCCAGGGAGTGGATAAATCCTCGGTCTTGATGTAGGGCAAGCTTGGTACCTTATGATCTGACAGCGTCTACATGTAATCTCTAGTTAGCTGAAATGTGTGGCCGAACGAAAGGCGTTTTCCGCGACCCCGTAAAGTGTTTGTGGGTCGGTTGTAGCTCGAGAAGAGGGTTTCTGCGGTCTTTCATGTGGCCAACAAATTTGTTTCACTGACCATCAAGATTTTAGTGGCTCGCTTTGTGGCTTAAATTCGACAAACAACTGCCGAGGGGATTTTCGATTGGGCCCGAATCTGGCGGGAAATTGAAGCCTGGGACCAAAATAAATCAAAATTATAAAATTAACTAGGCTATTTTACTAAGCATCTGGTCAAAAAACTGAGGATCCTTTGTGGATAGAAAGGTAAGGACCTAAGCCTGAAGTTCTATCTCTTGGGACTTTATCTGGACTCGATGTCTTTTTTCTAACACTTGAAATTACTTCAAAGACAGAAAAACGGCGTTTTTGTGAGTTTCTACTTGTGGCTCGACTGTTTGGCACACAATCGTGTTTCACCGATAAACACTCAGAATTGTGTGACCCGCAACTGAACTTATTATACTATTCTTATTATGAATAGTACGCGCCCACTTGGGATGTTACTTTGTTGATTTCATTTTAATAGCTGTTTAGATCGCGTCGTCATGCAGATTTCATCTGCTCTGAGCAGCGTGAAACTTGAGTTCTGACGAACTAGTTTCAGTATTGCTTTATGCCGTGGCTGTACTTCAGATCGTTTTAGAATCGGTTGAGTACAGTTTTCGTAAGCGGAAATCATCACTCTGTCGATATTTTTTTTAGAAATCGTCGCAGAACGTCCGGTCAGTGACAATAAGCGTTCAGAGCTACGATGGGGGACGAACCGGTACTATGGGCACCAAGTAAGTTGACTTTAAAGGACCCTTATTACCCATATTATTGTCTTTCTCTATATTCCTAAACGCCCCATCCTTCTCATTTCCGATATCGCGAATTCTGTACCATTTTATACCCTAACGGCCATGTGCTAATTTTTGTATTTCCCCCGTTTCCAGATCAGACTCCCGCATTTTGCTCTGTGCACTGTATAGAGAGAGAGGGAGAGAAAGGTTCATTTGCAAAACAATCGTAGCTCTATCGCTAATTTTATTTTGTACTACAAAACATGTTATTATACAAGGACGTAAAACAGGGCACGAATGAGTTCTGGTAGCGATTTGTCCCAGCCCGCACAGGCAGAGGTTTAGTTTCTGTCTCGTGCGGCTGACTGTCGGGGCTTCTGGGGGTAAAATGTCACGGTGAGCAGGGTTAGACAGCAGCATTTTGCCAAACCTCAGGATAAGCCTACTACCATATCAACTACTCATCCCAGGACGAAAAATTTCATCTTTTTCCTTGTTCTACAGCGAGGGAATGTAATGGTTAATTACTATGTCTATTGCAAAAAAGCCTTTACGAAACTGCACAGAAATTTTCAAAAAAAAATCGTCGTTTACTACCCTGTCTTGTATTTCAGATAAGCTCGGAAGGTATCAGATTCAGCAGTACTTCTTGCATATCCTCGCAGCTTTCACTGCTGGTATTCATATGCTAACACAGGTCACCGTTGGGGCGTCTCCTGATCACTGGTGAAGTATATACACTTATTTTCCTTTAAAGCAGAACTGAAACACGACACTATTTCCATTATTTCCTTCTCGGTAACCAGCGCTATCGCCAGCCCGCCTAGTTTCAAGCTCTGCGAAGCCACATCCAGTCTTCCCTTGGAGATTGTTTCCCAGTCAAGCTCCGCCCCTCCTGATTGGTTAAATCCGAGCTGCCTGCCTACAAACCTGTGTGTTTGTTCGCTCGCCTCTTCAGTCTGACCAAGTTGCGCTCTCCTTTTCGCTTTTTCCTCGCGAGTCTTATCGGTTTACACCAAAATCCAATAAAAGATGGATTTGATCAAATTGCGTTTTTATCCATGAAAAGCCGAAAGTCCTTAGTAGAAACGGCTACGTATTACAACAAGACAAAGGTTTTGATGGGATCCCAAAATTTAATATCTGATCCAGACAAATGGGTCTTGTAGATATGCGGTCTTCGCCAGACTCCTTGAACATTTTTACTGTTAAGATTTAGAAACAGAAGAAGGCCAATGGCTAATCAGAGAAAACCAAGTTCAGATATTGATTCAGCATGTGTATATTTACTCCTAGGCCATACGTTATATCTACTTTGACGAAATTGATCAAACCTTCCTGCCTTACTACTTCCAAATCTCCGGTATCGACTGGATTCCGGACGAATTATATACTTGTCTTGCAAAAACTAAAGCTCAAAAACGAGTTCAGCGTATATCCTTACCCCTATATCGAACATCTAATCAACTTCAGATAAAACTTTAACTTTTAACAGATTTTCAGGTTTCAGCCGGATTCCGGGCGAACTGTATGTCCGGGTAGAAAATGGTTGTCAAAAGCGGATTCAGTATGTCTTCTGACCCCTAAATCCGACATCTAATCAGCTTCAGGTAAAACTCATACTTTTAACAAACTTTCCGGTTTCGGCCGGATTGCGCGCGAACTACTGGTCCGGCGAGAAAATGCTTTTCACATTCGTATTCAGCATGTCTTATTACACTTAACTCGACTATCTCATTATCTGTTAAAAAAAAATTGTTCGCTCATTTTGAACCCCCTCCTCCACCCCTAAAGGTTGAGCTGCAGAGCCCATCTACGAATTCGACCTCTCCCTTGACCTAAAGAGTCCTCACACCAAGCTTCATCAAAATATCTCATTCCATTCGAGAGTTGTCGTGCTTACAGACGGACAGACAGACAGACAGACGGAAAACTTTTACGAAGTCATAGGTATCCCTCCAATTACGTTTTGGGATCCCAAAAACGCGAAAATGTTCTAAAAGGCCTGAAAAAGGCTAAACGCTAAAGCCGAAAAGGGAAGACAAAAGCCGAACAAAAACGCAACTAATGTTCGTTGATGATGTTTGTTCGACAGTCGAGATTGCGGACAGTATTTAGTGTGCTCTCACAGAGAAGACACATTGCCAGTCTCAATGCAGAGGAACGGATCTGTCTTTTCTTCTTTGGTTTTGAACTGAAATGTAGCACTGTATGCGCGAATTGGAATATTAGACCGGGAAGCTCTTCAGTAGGCCCTAAGCCCTTAGGTTTCCAGGAACCTCTTGATCTGTACGGCTAACAGTGTTTAATGTCAACGCTTTTGAGTTGATTGTATCGTTTTAAATTACCGTTCTGGCTTCGTGAGGTCTGCTTTTCAACTGAGTGGTAATTTGTGCTCATGCCATATTTCTTGGCAAATACTTGCTGAATCGCCAACTCATTATTTCCATATTCTTAAAGTAAATTCATCCGGTTTCGCTATGACCGTAACAATCTCGATTACTTACAAGCTTGCAAAATTCTGTTGCGTTTGTCCCTATGGGTGTCCAGTAGTTATGTCGTTGTCATTACGGCATAACTGATCTGGCGACTAGAATTCCTGATATTGAAGCAAGAGCAAGTCGCCGAAGCATGTAATGCCTTACTGATTCGCTCCTTACTCGTCTTCTCATGTAAATGGGTAATACCAAGAACAAATAATCACAAGAACCTCCGTCTCCCTATATCTGTAATACGACCATGCGGAGTCAAATATATTCTTATACCCGACCCGATGTAAACGAGCGAAGGAGGAGCTACGCAGAACATCATAATTTATTACCTCTACAAACAGCTATATCGTAGTAGAACCCCGCAGAAGAATACGGACGCCGTCGGAATCGTCCTTTACAGCTGATTGGTTGTCTACCACTGTGACCTCACGTCCTACTCGCTGCAGACCGGGTTCTCTACCCCTGCAGACATTCTACTATTTTTCATCTGGTATGCGCAGCGACGAAGAGGGGAGTAGACGGTTATCAACTCAAACCTCACAGCAATTACCTCTAGCTCCGCTCATTTTATCGGTGTATCCATAGTCGCTGCATGGGACCAAAGACGGAGGTTCTATTAGATTATTTGTTGGTAATGCAGATATGCTATTATCTGGAATAGCTAAAAAAGAAACTGGTCGAAAACGTACAAGTATCTGTTACAGATGAGTGTCTTTTCATTTTATACTCCGCTTATTTTTCTTATTTTCTCCATTATAAAGCTGACAGAAGATATTAGTTGCGTTTTTGCAGATACCATGGTATCTGATACCGCGGTGTAAAGTCGTGTTCGCAGTTACCGGGGTATCTGATACCGCGGTCAAAAGGCGTTTTTGCAATTATCATGGTATCTGGCCAGTTACGATATTGTCGATATCTGATATTCAGATACCACTGTCCGACCACGGTAACTGATCGTGGTATGGGAAAAATTCATCTCACTTTCATCATCACCAATACTAGTGCCTAGGATTTTGTCAAATTGGTGGGAAAGAAGTTTGGCTGGAAGTTGGAAGTCTTCTTTTGGGATGACTTCGAAAAGCGCAATTTCGGCAATTGTCGTGTTACCGCGGTAACTGCAAAACCAACAAAATGCAGACCCAGTTACCGTGGAATCCGATACCACGGTATCTGCAAAAACGCAACTATTACTACTATTATCCTAATTATTATTATATCTTCCAGGTGTGTTGTAGCTCCAGAACTGAATAACACGCACTCGGCTTATGGGTCTTGTTCCACAACTGCTGATAATGAAACATTTGAGAGCTGCTCAGAGTGGGATTATGACACTACCTACTATGGTAGAACCATTGTCACCGACGTGAGTAGTCACTCCATGCCCGATGAAAAATTTATCTCAAAATAGTACTATGAAGTAGTACGAAAAAGTTGCATGGAGTACTAACGATGCTACTACATGCTTCTACTTCGAGGCTACCGTGTTACTGCATACTACTATATGGTACTATTAGCAAGACTGGATGTTACTATGGCAGATTGGACCAGTCTGCGGCACATTAAATGATAGTATTCTTTGCTATTACATAGTATTACAGGCAACGTTTTCGTACTACTACCATACTACTACGCAGGCCACAAATTTTTCATCGGGTGTACAATTACAATTACAATTCGGTTTATTTATCCATAGATATCTTTTAAAGACAAAAAATAGTGCTGGACATGTCATTACAAATAAAAAGATCAACCAGGGGATATATTTACAATGGTAACCTATGATTTAAATATACAATTCACGGTTTAAAATACAATTCATCAGAATACGAACGCGAATTACAATGACAAGTACAAAAATAATTCGTCATAAGTGTCAGCGTATTTTACGCACGTTTTGAGCTTGAAAAGATTTCTAGCAATACGGACATATGTAGATACAAAACGGATCGATTTCTCAAATACGTCCGTATTGCTAGAAATGTTTTCAAGCTCAAAACGTGCGTAAAATACGCTCGGATTTCAAAATACGCTCGGATTTTACGCAGTGTGTAAATGGACCATAATGCTGTTTCCCCCTGATTCCGTTGCGAAATTTGGACGAGCATGTACGAATGAGCTGTAAAGGTACGTGTACACACTGTCCGGTATGATTTCGCATGCGAAATTCCCGTCACTATGCCAATTATTCTATTTGTGTCTTGGTAAAATGACAGTTTTCGCTCGCTTCTAAACTCTCTCCGAAAAAAGTAGAATATTTTCTACTGAGATTGGACCGAAGATGCATACGATACATCCGAAATACTCAGCAAAGGAGGAAAATCGCACCCGACTGCGAAAGTCGGACTGTGCGTGCACTTTATTTTGGGCATTCGACTTTCCGAGTGCGGTTGCGAATTTTCGGTCCGAACTTCCAAATTCGGACTGTTTAGAACTCAACTTCAGCTATAAAGTTTCGTGTACACAGTGTCCGATATAGTTTTGCATGCGAAAATACGCATGCGAAATCGTGTCACAGTGGGGAAACATGCATGCAATGCTTCGAAGTCTCATAGAGAAGAAGGAAATTCGCACCCGGCTGCGGAAATCGGACTAGAAAAGAGAGATCAACTGGTAGGAATTAACAATTTAAAACTCTCTGCCAGAGGGCCAAAGTGGAATAACTTAAAGAAAAATTAATAAAAATGAGAACCAAGCTATTGGGGCAGGTGAAACGGCTTATCGAAGGAGATTATTTCGAGGACAGATTTTCCATAAGTAATGTTTCGGCAATTGACAAACGGTGGCCTACAATCCATCTCATTGTGAGGAGGAGTACGAAGGTGGCATATCAGTAAATGAAGAGTAAGGTTGTATTTGTTTTTCAGTGGAACCTGGTATGCGACCGGCGATGGATGCGTGCTATCGCTCAGTCCATCTTTATGTTTGGTGTTCTGTCCGGAGCTGTGATTCTTGGACCTCTTGCAGACAAGTGAGTGCAGTTGTTATCACATTAAGAGCAATGGGATTTTCACCTGTGAGAGCTCGAAGAAACTGTCGCATTCGCTCTGTGATAATCCCTCTCCCACTTTACGAAATGGAAACTCGCTTAGAAAGCCTTTTGACTATCTCAGGATATTCAACTCGAGTTAGGTCCAGTTCCGATTGATTTACTTGAGTGGAAATGCAAAACCGCCAGAAATGATGGTGCGTCATACGTCAAGAGGCACGTGCAGGAATTCCGACCTCGCTGGTAGTACTGAAAGTCTAACGGCTTTGCGAAGGCTTGTGCTCCTATCAGGCTCTTTCTCATCTCAGTTAGACCATGACTTCATGATGCTTTCCTCATAATTAATCGCAATGGTTTCTCGGCAATCTGCTTACCCCTTAGAAATTTATTCCGTTTCCGCTATGTGTCGCGTAGCTACGATAAAAGTTGATGTATTTATACTTGTACTTATGACAGTACCTGAACTCGTGGATGCTAGCTTTGCAGCTCCGCGTGGTGATAAAAGTTCAGTTTTAGTTCGGTTTTGTTCATAAAAAAAAATAATAAACACCATTAACTCTTTATGGCCCCGCCTAAGGCCTGGCAATGGGCGGAGCTTATTCTTTATTCATATAGTTTTAAAGGACCTGTCTTACCTATAATACCAACGCAACCTACTTCCATAATCACTCAATATATTTCTAAACCCGGAGACCCCAATTTCGTACGGTACATTGTAACACCTCTAACAAAACCACGCTGATTTTCTCACTTGCGATTGGTTGTCTGCCAGAAGTTTTCCCATCAGAAAAAACGGTTATGTAAATTGTTTCCCTGTTTTCGCTACAAGTCAACGGGTCTCGGAAAAGGGTTAAACAGCAAAAACCGTCGGTTATTTGTTGAAAGCACAGCGTAGGTTCAAAGTATTCAAATATTTTAAAATACCTTAAGTTGAAGAGTAAATAGTGCGAGGGGTCCTTTAAGGGAAACAAACCAAACAAATAAAAAAAAAATAAGGAGAGAAAAATAATAAAGACAAAACAAACTGACTGAAAACAGCAGACAAATCAGGTCGCGCCATCAGCCTCGGTCTGTTGTGAAGAAGAACGAGAGGGGAAGCCAGAGAGGCTCCACCTCTTTCGATGATGGGCTTGAGGATAAAAGTAGGCGCTGTTCTCAACTCTTTAGCTGGAACATTAATTCGGTGTTATTGAGAAGAACATGAAGAATCACGGGCTTCCACGATTGAAGTATACTTTGTTCTGTTCGACCGAAGAAAGATACCCTTCTTCCCCATTCCAACGAAGGGACAAAGGTGACCCTAAATAAAGGGTGGATTTACGGAACAAGTCAGTCAGTTAAACAATCTAACTGGATCCGAATGCAATCGATAATTGATTTTCGTTCATTACAGAAGGAATAGAATATAATACATACATACAGTCAAAAATATATTAATCCTAAAGGACGACTCAGACGGCGTTGGTAAAGTTTTTTCGCAAAGTGTGCTCCGTAAAGTTTGTCGCCGCTCAGACGGGAATTTGACCTAGATAACATTAAGAGAATTGTTTGTGGTAATTTTTTCTAGAAAGAAAAGAATTCTAATTATTAGAGAAAATTATTATCATCTGTGAACCGTAAGTAGATATTTATTAACACTAAAAGCCATAATGGGCCATGGTTAATATCCAAATACAGGAAAGGAACCTCTAATAAATAAATTAGAAAAATCCAGTAACAAAAATAATATAAATAAATAAATCAGCTCAAAACAATTTAATCCAGTAAGTAATTCTTTCTTTCCAACTCTTGAAAGAAGTGACACGCACTCGAACAGCATTTACACTAGCTATAGAGAACGTCCCTACTGAAACTCAGTCAGTTGTGCACAAGCGCTGGCTCCGACAACTTCATATCCTGAACAAAGAGAAAAAATAAATACAACCTCCCCTATTTCCTCGGTGCGTGTAGACCGAATCTTAGCTTTACTAGAAATTTTTAATCCCGCTAGTTTGTCTAGCTTTAAATGCCACAAGCGTAGTAGGCGACGCTATGGTATGGCCTGTTTGCGATGCATGGAAAGTATAAGTCTTGACGCTATCCCTAGTGTTATTTACTCTGGCAGAGATTGTCCGTGTATTGCTAATAAAGTTGGGGACAGGATCTTCCGATAAACCCCGATGTTAATTTTCAGGTATGGTCGAATGAAGATCTTCTACGTCTCTTCTGTCCTTCAGATCGTCTTCGGAGTGGGCTGTGCCTTTTGCTACCACTATGTGCCTTTCATCATAGTTAAATATTTCCTAGGAATGTTTGGATCCGGAGGAGCTTACATGACCGGCTTCGTACTTAGTAAGTGTTTTTAGATGTTTTTTATTGTTATTGATCCTTTATTTTGACCCGTATTGCATGTTTTCTTATTTTTGCTTTGCTTTTGTTGCTGCGGTCCCTCCTACATTCAGACATGATAATTGTTGCGCTTTTATCTCCTCGTGTTTCTCCTCAGTTCTCCTTTTCTTGCTTTTTTTTCAGAATCGAGAACGGTGAAAGCTTCGCGATTTTGCATCGATAAGTTGCTTCGATATTTATCTGTATAGAAAAACCGAAAGGTCATATACAATATAAACAAACAACTCATATAAAAAAAAACTACAAACAAAAAACAGCACTTCTCAAATCGAGTGCTTTACGCGCAAAATTACCAAAGGAGACAATCAGTCTTGGTGACATAGATCGTAAGTTACCAAGAAGCTGCCACCATTCCCACAAGACAATAGTTGCGTTTTTGCAGATACCATGTATCGTGGTATCTGGCCAGTTATCCTGTATCTGAAATTCAGATACCACGGCCCGACCGTGGTAACTGATCGTGGTATCCGAAAAAGTCATCTCACTTTCATCTTTTTTTTGTCTAATTGGTTGGAAACATTTGGCACTTAGTGGTGTGAATGAATGTGTTTTTCTTTTGGGATGACTTCGAAAAGCGCAATTTCGGCAATTTTCGTTTTTGCAGAGTAACCGTATAATCAGATACCACGGTAACTGCAAAAACGACTAATTGCAGATCCAGTTGCCGTGGTCACAGATACCTCGGTATCTGTAAAAACGCAACTAATGAACCCCTCAAATTGGAAGCTCCTGGCACCTGGAAAGAAAATGATCCAGACCGTCGCCATCAAGACGGCGAAGAGGACAAATACGTACTCCTTCCTGACTCTTCCTGGAATTCCGCGAATTACCACCAAAACGCGGCAAACAGTTTGCACGCACCCGAATTTAACACTTTAAAAACTTAAATGGTATTCACGTCTCAATTCTCGTTCTCCTTCTGGATTGGTCAACAAAGGGCGGATGGTCGATCCGCATATGGTATTAAAGGTTGCTAAATTAGTATTTTCGAAAGCGAGAAAGAAGAAGCGAGATTAGAAAAAACGGAAATGTGTACGAGAACCGAGTAGTGTGAACTGAGAATTCAGATATAAAACGCAACTAGTGTTTCATATGGATGTTATGCTTAACGTCACTTAAGGTACACTCTCCAAAATAGATTGTCTATCAAAAATAATGTCGTTCTTCTTCTGTAACTTTGATTTTCTTTTTAGCTATGGAGATGGTCGGCCCGAAATACAGAACGCCTATGGGCTTCGGGTTCCAGGCTACGTTTTCTGTGGGAGTCATGGTAGTGGCCGCATGGGGCGCCCTCATCAAGGATTGGTCAACACTTCAGCTTGTCTATGGTCTGCATAGCTTAATGCTAATTGGTCACTGGTGGTAAGGAGCCATTTAAAGCAATTAAAGCGGGCCACAATAAATGGTCTTTCTACCACACAAACAATGCTAACCATCCTTACTGTCACTATGAATGTTCAAAACCACTAAAAACATCGTAAAACAATGAGCAAATTAAAAAAAAAAACACCAGATTTCCTAGGTTTGAAATAACTCTTTCTGCACTAAATCTCAGCCGATTATCCCGGACAGCTGTTATGACACGTAGGGAGCCAAGGGTCAAAGTAATAATTTCCATCTAATGCTCCGACTGTTTATTACAAATACAAATAAATTATTAAACCAAGACCATGCAGTGTGGTACCTTTGAAGACATACAAAAATTATCAGTTAGGTCTATAATTCTTTGCTAATCAGTCCTGGAAAATTCCGCCATCTAGAAAAGAAGACGTTGTGCGTGGGTTTTTTTCTCGAGCCAAAACAACAACTCGGCAATCGAGTTCAAATCTAAAAAAACCCGTGGCATGCGATCCCTAAGAGAAGGTAAACAGAATGTTTGGATTAGGTCTTTAAGCTACGATCTTAATGAATGCGATGGGTCTGCTTCGCAGACGCTATTGAGCGGAATCTTCTGATGCTCATCTGAAGGAGATTTGTGTGGGACCTGTTCTTAAGAGAAAAGCTATTGGAGTTTGTGACACAATCTTTATTGACGCGCTAGCACAAGCATATAATCTGGCCATTGGCACGCTACTGTTCCTTTATTCCGCTTCACTTTCTCACCTCTCAGTGTGGCTGTTTATTGGATCACGTCGAGCGTTGCGGAGAGTCGTCCGTGACAACAGTGTTCCCTTTTTCTCCTTTTCGAACGTCCAGCAACGCGGCCGCCCTCGGTTCGAAGCAGAAAGGCGAACTAAGCGAAGTTACTGTGGAAAAAAACGCGCTTGTATGTATTGTATTGTACGTATGTATGTATCCCAAAGCAATAGACACCTAAAATTCAACAAGTAGCGTGCCGTACCGTTAGAACTTTAAGCTACCTTTTAGGCGTGCCCTGCGATGGAACAGGGCCTATACTATACTGCCTAACCTTCCCAAAGGATCATTTACACGGCAGGTGTTTTCCCCGGAGACGAGACGGGAAAGTGTTCACACGGTACCCGGGTATTTTTCAAGGGAGAGTACTGTTAAATAGCAATAGATTCCAAGGTTGTAAGGCTCAGGGTATCTCTCTACAATAGACACCAACATCAGTCCATTTGGATTCACTTCTTATATGGATATAATCAAATTATTGCTCGAAAATCCAATTTTGTTGTTGCTGACGTCGAAGAATACCCTTCGACAAACAAATACCCGGGTAAAAAACTCGCGAGATTGAAGTCCAAAATACCCGGGGATTTGTTGCTGTTGCGAGGAAAAATACCCGCGGAGTACGGGTAAAAACCCTCCGTGTAAACGTAGCTTAAACGTTTGATTTTACTAGAGCCTCGTTTTTGTTGCAATAGCGCTGCCGCATCGCTGCTGCAGCACTTCTTTGCTTTTGCACAATATGCGTTTTTGGATTCACTTTCTTCTTGGTTGAAGCGGCAGCGCTGCAGCATCTTGCAGGGAAGCACGGACTTGGTCAGTGAGCAAGTCCGTGATTCTTGAGAAGCGCTGCCGTCTTCCTCGGAAGCGCTGCAGTGCAAAAACGGATACAGAAAAAATCAGTCCGGAATCGGCCGAGAAGTGGACCTGCAGCATGCAACAAAAACGAGGCTCAGATGTGTACTCGGATGTCCAAAACCCTGCTTGCAGACCGAATAGTCGATTTTGCTAGAACCAAGCTATGCGAGCCCATGGCTTCTCCAATGTCGGAACTAAGTAACCCTAAAACATCAGCGAAAACAAATTACTTGAGAAAGAAAAGAAAGAAAGAAGGAAAGGACCTTGACTTACTCCCCCCCCCCCCCTCCTTGAGACTGATCAACATATCTTTACTTTATAGGCTAGTCGACGAGTCTGTTCGGTGGCTATACACGCAAGGCCGCCACGAAGAAGCTAGACAAATCGTTGAGAAGAGCCTGCGAGTAAATGGGACTTTGAAGGCAATTGCTCCAGATGGTGTGAAGAAAGAAGACCTAGACGATCTTTTTGCCGTAGATGAAGAAGTTGGACAGTCCTTCGGACTAATGGATCTGTTGAAGACACCTAGAATGAGATTGAGAACGCTGAATGTTTGCCTGAACTGGTGAGGATAATTCTCTGCTTAAGATGTGCTGGCGTGGTTTCAGGTTTGTCTCCACCCCATGGTGGTAACAGGGGCTCTTTATTGTAGGATTGCAGTCTCAAGCTGAAGTGTCGTCGACTTCTACGTGATTCCCGAACGGGTTATTAGATTCAGGTGTTTTGAGGGAAGGTAAAAACACATAACCTAGATGACCGTTAAGTTATGACGGGATCATGGAATCTTTTGACGTGCGTAAGTACGAGACAGTAGAAACTGTCCAGTGGAGAGTTCGGACAAAATCTGGTATGCAGAATGTTCACATGCCCCACTTTTTAAGGTTCCGCCCCTGTGGGCTGGACTCTGTAATTCCATTAAGCAACGTATGCCAAGAAAATTAAACTTGGCAGTTTTGTACGTAACGGAATCCAATGATGTCGTGTTTTTTCCTGATCCAACAATGAAAGAGAGAGGGAGGGGAACTAGGACAGATGCGCGAACCTAACATCTGTTGTTAGGAACGAACCGGATCTGACCACTGAATGTAGCAGTCGGGTAAAAGTCGTATGCAATTGTGGGTTCTATTCTGTGGTTTGGTTCGGGATGTACGAATATGGTGGAGTTGGAGAGAAGGATTTTTTTTTTCCTAAACTGACTTCCGAATGATCGAGATGGGCCATATTTCTCAGGCTGAATCCCACATGTCGACTTGCATCAAAATAGGAGTTGCAGATACCACGGTATATGTTACCGCGGTCTAAAGTCGTCTGATATTCATCTGATATTTAGACTCCACGGTCCAGACCGTGATAACTGATCGTGGTGTCTGCTGAACATCGCACCTTCATCGTCACCAGCACAAGAGCCTATAGGTTTATGTCAAAGTGGTGGGAAATAAGTTTGGCACTTGTGTTATTAGTGATAAAAGTATTTCTTTGGGTAAAACTAGTAAAAGCGCAAATTTGGCAATTGGCGCTTTTGAAAAGCAACGTGGTATCAGATACTGTGGTAACTGGAAAACGACAAAATGCAGATCCGATCACCGTGGTATCAGATACCATGGTATCTTAAAAAACTAACTAGGGTAAAGTAAAGTTATAGCGCTGCAGAGTCAGTCAATCAGTGGATCTGACCACTGAATGTAGCAGTTGGGTTAAAGGTCATATGCAATTGTGGGTTCTATTCTGTGGTTTGGTTCGGGATGTACGAATATGGTGGAGTTGGAGGGAAGGATTTTTTTTTTCCGGAACTGACTTCCGAATGATCGAGATGGTCCATATTTCTCAGGGTGAATCCCACATGTCGACTTGCATCAAAATAGGAGTTGCAGATACCACGGTATCTGTTACCACGGTCTAAAGTCGTCTGATATTCATCTGATATTTAGACTCCACGGTCCAGATCGTGATAACTGATCGTGGTGTCTGAACATCTCACCTTCATCGTCACCAGCACAAGAGCCTATAGGCTTATGTCAAACTGGTGGGAAATAAGTTTGGCACTTGTGTTATTAGTGATAAAAGTATTTCTTTGGGTACAACTAGCAAAAGCGCAAATTTGGCAATTGGCGCTTTTGAAAAGCAACGTGGTATCAGATACTGTGGTAACTGGAAAACGACAAAATACAGATCCGGTCACCGTGGTATCAGACTAACTAGGGTCAAGTAAAGTTATAGCGCTGCAGAGCCAGTCAATCAGTGTGACCTTGAATACTTAAATCTTGGAGCAAGCAAACCTCAGAGCATGTAGCGCAGCAGCCCAATCAAGCTTTCAAACTACTTTGCATGCTTAACCACACGCCAAGCTTAAAAATAATAGAAACTGGGACGACGGGTGGAATTGGGATTTTCCAACCATTCGACGTAATCTATTTTCTAACTCCTACTAAATCTCTGTTAATACTTTACAGGTTCGCTAACAGTCTGGTCTACTATGGCTTATCACTGAACACAGATTCGATCCTTACCGGAAACCCGTTTTTGATGTTGTTCCTCGTAACCCTAGTCGAAATTCCCGCTTATGTGTTCACCCCGATACTGGTTGACCGTCTTGGAAGAAGATGCATCTCAAGTGTATTCATGCTAGTCGGAGGAGGGGCTTGTATCATTGCTGCGTTTTTACCCAAAGGTAAGAATGATGATAGTTGCGTTTTTGCAGATATCCTGGTATCCTTGTTAAAAGGCTCACAGAAGATATTAGTCGCCTTTTTGCAGATACCATGGTATCTGATACCACGATCTGAAGTCGTTTTTGCAGTTACCGGGGTATCTGATATCACGGTCAAAAGGCGATTTTGTCAGTTATGGTGGTATCTGGTATCACGGTATAAGGCTCACAGAAGATATTAGTTGCCTTTTTGCAGAAACCATGGTATCTGATACCACGATCTGAAGTCGTTTTCGCAGTTACCGGGGTATCTGATATCACGGTCAAAAGGCGATTTTGTCAGTTATGGTGGTATCTGGTATCACGGTAAAAGGCTGACAGAAAATATTACTTGCCTTTTCGCAGTTACCGTGGTATCTGATACCACGGTCAAAATGTGTTTTTGAGTCTTGTCAGTGAACCCGTGGTATCTGGCCACCCGATGAAAAATTTATCTCAAAATAACAGAATAAAGTTGTACGAAATAGCATGCAGTACGGACTGATGCTACTACATGCTTCTACTTCAAGGCTACCGTGTTACTGCGTTCTATTGCATGCTACTATTAGCAAGACTGGAGGCTACTATAGCAAGAAAGGATGCTACTGGATACTACTGCTTAAGATTGGCCTAGTCAGAGGCACATTAAATTATAGCATTCTTTACTATTACATATCAATACATGCAACTTTTTCGTGCAACTATCATACAACTACGCAGGCTACAAATTTTTCATCGGGCGTCGTCCCGGTTTCTGTTATTTTGTGTTATCTGGCCAGTTACCGTGGTAACTGATCTTATTATCTGAAAAAATGTATCTCACTTTCATCATCACCAACATTGGAGCCTAGGTTTTCGTCAGATTGGTTGTAAAGAAGTTGGAACTTGTGATGTCTGTTGATATTAGTATTTCTTTTAGGATGACTTCTAAAAGCGCAAATTCGGCAATTATCATTGTTGCAACGCAACCTTAGTATCAGTTACCACGGTAATTGCAAAGACGACAAAATTCTTATCCAGTTACCGTGGTATCAGATACCAGATTATCTGCAAAAACATAACTGATGATGAAATCTTATTTACACACTAGACAAGAGCAGGGAAATAGTGCAGTAAAAAAACGGAAAGCAGAAATTGGACTGAGCTTTCAGTAACGGAGTAAATACACAAGATACAAAAAAAAACAGTATAATAATCGGTTCTAAAAAATTTACCCAGATGGATAGCGGAAAAAAGGTCAAGGGCAGAAACGTGGAGGTCCTAGATAATATTCGATAACTTCCCACACGGGTCGGATGGTGACATGTTTGCAGTTACGCGGGAATTCCTGAGAGAAATTTATAGTATTTGAACTAGAAAGTCCTGATTTTGTCTTAGAATGCATGACTTGTTTATTAGCAGGACGGCCATACAAAATAGTCATAGTTATTTCACGTGGCCATCATTTACCTAACATTCCTTTACATATCTTACCCAAAAATTATATTTTATTCATCTAAGAGCCTTTATACTATTGTATCCATCCTTATTATTTTGACTTTATTTTCGGTCTCTATTAGATCATACTCATCAAGGAAGAGCCTGGGTCTGAAAGTTGTCTCCATTTGCTCAGAAAATGGCCCCCTTTCTGAAGATTTGTGTGTATTTTATTTTATCAACTGAGGGAATTCTGCATTCTCCCAACCCACAAACGCTCGAGCTTATTCATTTATTATTATTATTGATTTGTTACCCATCGTGGTACACAGCTGTAGATAAAAAAATGGAGTGATTAAATAAGAGAAAGAAAAAAAAGAACAGCATAACTACATCATTGAAAAATTGATCTGTATAGAGTATGTGCTGAACTGGTGTTTTCGCAGAAATCTAAACGCTATTGGTTCAAACTTTGGTTTTCAACGACAGCCGGTCACGGGGGGTTCTGCATGGGATTACACGTGTACAACGAATAAGTTACCTACACCCGCAGTCCGGTTTTCGCAGTCGGATGCGGGGGCTGCGTGAGGCTGAGAACTGCCTAGACTGGTTTGCGATCATTGGAAAACCCAGCGGAGTTTAGGAGTCATGTATACTACCCTATAGACCGGCACTTATGCTTTAGTGCTATTTATTTTTCAGAAACCCAGCTGGGAAGCACGAGTGTAATCGCTCTAGTCATGCTGGGAAAGCTGCTAATTTCCGGATCCTTTGCCATCATTTACAACTACACTGCTGAACTCTTTCCAACTGTCATTAGGAATAGTGCCATTGGCGCGGGAACGATGTGTGCCAGGTTATCTGGAACTGTCACACCTCTCATTTCGTTGTTGGTAAGAAAGTTTTCTATCTTTTGGCTGGTATCGTGAATCGTTACAACAGGAAATCTCAGTGACCATGGTTCCTCTGCTAAAATATATTGAGTCTGAGCCTAGCTGGAATTTGGGGTGTTATAGTAGATTTTGGACAGGCTTCCTATCCTGGTATTAAAGTATTCACTATGGGCTACTTTTGCTGCGCCTTCCTTTTGTCCCTCCTTTTGCTACTACTTTGCTTCGTGCTACTTTTCAGTCCTATCTTCCAAATCAGCTGTTCTTCGAGAGTTTCCTCTCTGCGGTGATCAGTTTTTGGTCGTCCCTTCATCGAAAACAGGTTGCCCTTCATTAGCCTCTTGCAAGGCGATTCGTGTATATTTGATTGTGCTAACCGAATAATTTAGCTGAGATTTCTTCTAGCAATATTTTGGCCCTCCCTGGCAAGGGTCCTCTTCAGGCTCAAACTGTAAGAACGAACCTTCGGTTAGAATACTTAGATTGGTGCATATCTGCAACTTGACAACTTACTCTAAACTTAAGGAAATTGAACTAATGGTGCGACTGCCGCATCTCGTACTGACGTAACGTCTGGCCAAGACATGTCTGTGAAAGTTAAAGTTAAAGTTAAAGCGTGGCTCTACTTTCCAGACTTCCATATATCTCCGGCTACCGCACAGTCAAGCCAACCCTTCCGGATTTTCATTGTAATAACGGTAGTTAATTTGACTATCCTTGAAGATTGACTATCCTTAGGCGTCCCATTCAAATATATTTTGCCTCCCAATTCCAGCTGTCAATCACTCTCCTTCCATAATTTGCATATTCATTGCATCTCTAAAATCTGTTGCCTGACACTCTTCCAGAGTCCCGAATTTTGGAAGGCCAAGATCCCTAACTTCCAGGTGTTTTTGGCTCTGGAAAAAGATCCACACAGACGAAAACGTTAATCTCGAATCCGGAGAGCAAAATATGGAAGGTGAAGCCTTGCTTATGGTGTAGTAAGGTGTCTCGAAGCCAGGCTTCACCTTCCAGATTTGTCGAGATGAGTCTGGAAGGTCAAGCTAGGCCAAAAACGTGTTGGGCACCCCGGATTTCGGAATCTGGAAGGGTGTCATGGCGACACAGTAAATATGCAAATTTATGGGCAGGTGAGAAGGAAGAGTGATTGGCCGTTTCGACCTATAGGAAATCGTGAAGAATAGTGAAATTAACTATCATCGTTATCTTGAAAATCCGGAAGGGTTGGCTTTAGTGTGCGGAAACCCTACTTATCTGGAACTTTGGAAGGTAAAGCCTAGCTTTTAGACGAAGACGAAATCGAGTTTCAGCTAAAACCCGTTTATTCTAGGACTCCTTCGACCCGAAGTTACCTTCTGTCATCTTCGGTAGCGTTTCAGTGATCTCTGGCTTTTTGACCTTGTTCTTGCCAGAAACTCTAAACAAGGGCATGGCCGAAACTCTCCTGGAAGGCGAAAACTTCGGAAAGAGAGATACCGCTTTTGCGAAGTTGAAGAAGAAGAAGAAAGATAAGGGCGTACCAGAATCTGAGGGAATGCTTGAGACAAATGCATAATCTAGGAAGAATTACGTTAATTTACAAAAATAGTTTCCTACGATACGAAATAGTGTCTTTACTAAGGAGTATCTCAACAAGCTCTAGGGACGAATAGGATCCCGCGTCATTTCTCGAGGATGCCGTTAGAATGTAAGGCAATGACTAGTTGAGAGGACCCAGTGAAAATGAAACGAGATGGAATATGAACCATAGCGACAGTGTAATGTGAGCCGCCAGATGTGCAATGTACACTGTCAGAGTATGTGTCTTGTTTTATGTTGTTCCAATCACTCAAATGGACGAAACAGGACTGCTATATTAAGAATTAGTCTAGTCTACCACAAACACCTCTGTTTGGATACTCTGTGGCAAACGCTAGTATAATATCTAGCAATCGGCAAACCATGTGCCTAACGCAGGACACCCTATGCCAAATTCTGGATACCTGTCGGGAACCTAACCACTATAAAGGAATTCTAACTGGTAGATTGTTGAGCTTCACTCAAATCGTTAAATATTTTATTGGGTTATGGCACCCAGCAGGTGGTTTTCCAAATGCCAGATATACCGAGCGTTTAGCATAGGGGGTAAGGAAAAGAAGGGTTTTGTCGTGGACTGAATCAGTCTGTCTTGCGCAAATCCTACTGCCTCTTTTTAAACTGTCAAGCTCTGCAAGGTTTGCAGGTCCTGATCGTACTGGGTAGCACTGCTTGACTCAACCAGATTTTAGCTCTCATGGTCTTGTCTGTGTGTGACTTTGTGTTGTTTTCATGTTCGCTCAGTTACAAAAGGAAGAAACCGATCACACAGGACTGCTATATCAAGAGCGTGTTCCACCCTACTTACCGCAGTTACTACGCATGACGTCACGGATTCTGGCTTCTTGGCATCGAGGCTGGAACGAATTTTTCTATTTTCAGCAAATATTGTACCACGAGCTAATCGGCCCAATCACGTCAAAGAGATGCGTAGTTACCACGCATACTACGCTCCAGAACGTGGTAAGCAAATATGTACTATTAGTTACCATTTCGAGAAGGCTGGAACGGTCACCGTAGTAAATATTCACCAGGCTGGAACGAAAATAGTAACTATTAGTTACTATTGTTAGAAGGGTGGAACACGCTCCAAAAATCGGTAATCTTGCACAAATCTTACTGCCCGTCTGTAAATTGACAAGCTCTGCACGCTTTGAATATCCAGATTGTACTAGGCAGAGCTTCTTGACTTGTCTTGTAAATATCTAATTTTAATTGTAGGTGAATGGAAACTGCTGATTATGTTCCTTATCTACCCAGTAATTGCCAGCCTAGCTAGACCCCTGTCAGAACGGTTCAGAGTTCCTCGAGTACAATTATTTGCGGTGTGATGTACTTCGAGTTGAATTTAAAGTTTTGTACCAAAAGTAAATCCATTCGTATGAAACACTTTGCATGTTATGGATTGTGGGATGACATTGCCCTTGCTAAAGGCCCCCCCCCCCCCCCCCGAAGGTTAATGGATATTAGATGAGGATAAAGTTAAACAAAATCGGTCCGTCTTACCCAAATTACTGCTTCCTGGTACGTCTCTAATCGTTCCATCTACTCTCGTTTACGAGGTTTCGGATGTCATTTTCACCACCCTAAAAACACTCCGCTGATTTTTGCGGCTGCCATGTTTGGGTCTTTTCGACAAATATCAGGCTTCCGCTTAAGCACCTCATTGGTCAGAGACACCGGTCATGCAGATTTGTCTGTGTTTATCATCAGAACCAAGGGGACGAGTATTCCTACAAACGGCCGGGACGGGTTTGGAACCTTTGAGAAACCTAGCTGAGTTTCAAAGGAGTGCGTGTGTTATAATGTAGGATTAGAAACTTCATCCACTGCGAAGCGTGGAAAAACAAGAGCTAGAAGCTCATATGGCACTTGTAAGACTGGTTCAGAGGATGAAATATAGAATTTGTCGCAAAACCCTTGAGATAAGAATGAGCATGGACCCTCGAAATCACGAGAATGTATCGTTTGATAAAAAAAAAAAAAAAATTGAACTTGGTGTAATGATGTGCACTTTAAAGGCGCTAGAAATTCATCTGTAAGCAAAACCCTGGAGACAAACAAAATAGTAGACTCTTGGGGATCATTAATATAAATCGTTTGGTCAAAAGAATTTTTATTTATTTTTTTTCGGTTAAGATGCGCACTTTAAGGGTGTGAGAAATAATTTTTTTAAGCAAAATCCTTGTGGCACACATGATCATGGGCCGAAATGTATCGTACTTTTTGACTTACAGTTAGGATGCGCACTTTATGGGAGCTAGAAAATCATTTTTTAAGCAAAACTCTTGAGGCAAAAATAATCATGAACTCCTTGCGGTAAAGATTAGTACTTCAAGGAATGGTCGGATTTTGGAAGTAAAGACTAAGCCAATCTTGTCTTGTCTAGTTTTCCAGCCAAGTTTCGTCATCCTAGCACATCCGGAAGTATCTTAAATTGCGATTATCGGAATCCCCCATCCAACTTCCCCCACAGTGCCCGGATCCAATCCGGTTATGTAAATTATTTATCTAGAGCATTTTTCTGTTATTCCCACCAATTTCCATCCCGATCTCTCCAGTCTAAGCAGGCCACGTATTTCGCGCTTGAATGTTACCATCGTTGACCCAGCTTCGCTTTTTTTTGCAGTAAAACACAGTCAAACCCATAGTTACTCTTTGTTAGACTGCTAGAACACAACCTTACTGACGAATCGGCAATGCTCTGTGCCAAAAGATTCGTCAAGCCACGTGACACGCGCCACCAAACCCACTTTCTCATTGGCTCTTAGCTGGCTTCTTTCCCAACGGAAACAAGGTCCAAACAAAATCGTCTGATGTCCGGAGAATGACGTAGCAATTTTCTATGAGGCGGGAAATTCATCCTTGTCAAATCACCTGTTTCTACTATAAGAAGATCCATGCGGAATGGAGACACTGCGTAGCAGAATGCGGCCAATTACGCAAAGCACGTCACTCGGTCATCGATTTTCCTCAAGTTCTCCAGTATCCCCTTGGAAGAATCCTTGCTTATGTATCACAAAGCAGGTGGATGACAACAACTTTTAGATGTTGGAAGTTATCCTACCATTAAAAATAGTCAACCAAGAAATTATAATAAAAACACCACATTCTCGTTAAGAAAATCATTATTTGATCTCACATCCGAATCAAGTAATCCTTTATGTGATTCAGCATCCCAGGTGCACCAGCTCTAATGAGCTTGTTCTGAGACAATAACGGAATGTCGGCTGGAATGAGATGATATAACAGTAACTGCGGGTAGACTTTCTGGAAACTTTCTCGTCACGACGAGATTATAAACTAGATCCACCGACCCAGACCAAGGTAATTCGGCAGTTTTGAGATAACTGTTGTAACCAGCTGTTGAGAGTTCGCAGGAGATATGTATAAGAAGTGAAGTAATTTTCCAGCTTGAGCCTGAAGAGGATCCTTGCCAAGAAGGGCCGAAATATAGCTCTAATAAAATGCAGCTGACTTGTCCGTTTTGCACCATCAAATAAGAAGTGAAGTGTTTGCTTATATTGTAACAGCATGTCCAGCATGTATGTAAGTGTTAAATAATATGTTAGGATCCAAACGGTAAGACTACGATCCCCATACATTTGCGAAGAGTTGCGTATTTTCCCGCCACTCGACGCTACCGAGAATACTCTATATGACTAAGTCCAAAACACGCCAGTGATCCTCAGGAAGAAGGGTTAAGCGTCTCCGTAACGACTCAAACTCAAGACTCAAATCCTGTGTCAAGCAATCACGGCGATCTTTGGGAGCAGTTGTGACACCACTTCTTCCTTTCTTCCGCTAGGTACCCGGAGAGGCCGGATATTTGCATCAGCAAGGAGAGATAGTCATCAAGAATATAGACAGTTACCTTCGTTTCACGCGATAGCATTGTACGAAATTTCTTGACTCTCGGCTATTATCTCTACCTGTTTTAGGGTATGATGCACTTCGTCAATGTAATGTAGATTATCTAAAGCTAGGGTATTTCTGCTTTAGCTACCAATTTTTAGCAGTAGGAAATGAGTACCAGACTTGTATCCGAAAACTCAAGTAAATCAAAGTGACCAGAATGGGTTCATTTCGTTCAATCAAATTCGTTACTATACATCCTAGATACGTAAATTATAACTGTACCTAAAACTCAGTCTGGGCTCGTATTCTAGTTTCCGAAACGTTATCACCATCCATAGTCATATAAACCACCAGCGACAACCACAGGAGGACCATCAACCTTTTTGTCGCTGGACAATGCGATTTAAGGTAATGGTAAGGGTAATCGGCTCTAGTCTTTATGGCACTTGCAGCCTTTGGCTCAAGCGCCATATACCGATGGCAATTCTTTCTGTCGGTCGGGCGGTCTGTCGCACCATTGCGAGTTACGGTACTTGCAGATGTGCTAAGACGATAAAACTTGGCAGGCATATCAGGGACCCGACCAAACTAACTTGGAAATAATCAGTTTCCCGACCCGACCATCTTGGGGGGAGGGGAGTGGAGGGAGGGGGAATCCGGAAAATTTAGTAGTCAGTAATTTCGAACGGGTGACCTAATAAGTAAGTAAGTAATTTATTTATTACCCGCCATTTCGAAAAAGCGGAGTAAACGAAAGTCTGATTGGAATGAAACTTAATCACTTAATAGATGACATCTCTGATGTCCCAATTTAAAGTCCGGACGGGATTCGACAGCTGTGGGGCAGTTGGGCGGGGGGGGGGGGACTGTAAATATCGAGAAACGATTAGAATGAAGGGATCGGAGTGAAAATTGCTGGGAAGAACAAGCATCTGCTTTAGATGAATCGTTTACACCATTAGACTAGATCCGGACACTTTGGGGTGGTGGTGGTGGAAGCGACTTTCCTGGAATCCCGGCGATGTCGGTTTTGGGGATTTTCACGACGAACCTGGTCGCTGTTACTACCGCTACACGTCAGTTCGCCTAAACGAAAAGTCCGACAGTTCATCCACACGTCAGTTCTTCTACACGTCAGTTCTTCTACACGTCAGTTTGAGCACACGTCAGTTCGTCCACACGTAAGTTGGCCCAAACCTCGTTTCGTTCACCGTCTCCGTCAGTTCGTTGACACTTCAGTTAAGCTACACGTCATTTCGTCTACCGTCATTTTCATACAAACGTTAGTTCGCCTGCAAATTCCGCCAGTACGCACAAAGATCGAGAAGAATGTGTGGGCGAACTGTAAAATAATGTGGGTGAACTGACGTTTATTCCAACTGACATTTGTGCCAACTAACGTTTGTGTGAACTGACGGTAGTAGAACTGACGGTGGGCGAGCTGACGTGTAGGTGAACTGTCGGATTTTTGGATTGGATGAAGTGACGTGTGGGTGAAGAGACGTCTATCGGAGCTGACGGTGGGCCAACTGACGTGTGGATGAAGTGACGTGTGAAAGAACTGACGGATTTTTGCGGGTCAACTGACATGTAGGCGAACTGTGGACGTACTGACGGAATTCTGGGACGAACTGACGTTTGTATCAACTGACGTTTGGCTGTACTGACGGGACCCCGACGAATTTTGGCAGGCGGCCACATCAAACTGACTCGAAAAAAAAAATCCTCGATCCGATCATCGTGGGGAGTGAAGGGAGAGGGAATCCGGAATATTGAGTCATGCGCAACTTTGCAACGGGTGATCGGATTCCAGTGAAATTTAATTATTGAACATAGGGAAACTCTAGGGAGTAGCGCCAAGAATCGGAAAAAGTGACACACACTCGAACACCAGCGATGCTAGCACCACTAGCGATAGCGAACGTCCCTACTGGAACTCAACTAGTCGTGCACCAGCGCTGGCTCCAATAACAGATTCATAATCAATAACATATTCATATTCTGAACACAGCAAAAATAAACTTCCATTGTTCCCTTGATGTGTGCAGGTCGCGTCTTATCTTTACTAGAAAATTTTAAACCCGGAAGTTTGTCTCGCTCGAAATGCTGCGAGCTTAGTGGGCAGCGCTAGGACGGCCCTTTTGCGAAGCATTGCAAACATGAGTCTCGGTGCTACTCCCTAATGTTATTTTGCGCTGGTACTTTAAAACAGGCTCTCCTTCCGACAGAGTATCCACGGTTTAAGCCTTTTTCCAAGCCCGTTCCCAGGGACAAATTTACAGAACCGTTTTTTCTGATGAAGTAACTTCTCAAAACAACCGCCGACAGCATAATAAGCGTCGAAAAAAACCTGTTATATTCATTTCTTTTATTGACTTTAATAAATGTTGGACGAGAGCTGGAACATAACCATACATACAAGTCAGGAAACACAGCTAAAAAAAAAAAATCATTTTTGGTATAATTCTTGCCCGTAGAAATTAGATTTCTTACAAAGCTATCGACTGCAATTAATTTTGCGATGTCTCGTTAAATCTGTGTCCCTCATATTATGCCAGCTTTCAGCGGTGATGTCAGCGTATAATTGGATATCATTAAATTAATATCTAAATTACGAAATCCATTTTTCACTAGTGATTCGTGAGCCAACATAGCTATTTCCACGTGAATAAACATATTGATTTTTTTAGTGACGACCATTCAACTCATTATACTTCAATCAATATTTCTTAATTTTGGCATTTGTCCAGGGATGTTTCAGGTGACAGGCTACTGGAAGCCAAATAGGTAACGGCGTGAACTTCATTGGGTTCTGGACAGTGGATGAGTTACCATGGGACTAGAAACGGAATTGTGGGCTGGACGTAAGTTTTGGAAGACTTGAATGTAGGCCTAATAGAATAACAAGTGCGCAAGCGCTCAGACGTGGAGTGTGAAAGTAAAATGTTTTTCACATCTTATGTACAAACATCGTTAGAACCAAGACGTTTCACATACCCAATAACCAACAAATATTGAAATTACGTAATTTGAAATCATCCCAGTTTAAAAGCTTAAACAAACCGCATTTAGAAATCCAAAGAAGATCTTCAAGATCTTGCAAGAACGTTCTATGTTTCAATACTGAGACAGTCCGACACTTTAAACCTCTTTTCGATTAGCAAGGCAATAACAAGTGTACTAAAACCAAATCGTTTGGTACCCCGTAATACCACCCTTATCACAACTTCATTAAGATTGGCTATCTTACAAAACCCTCCAGTTTCCAACTCATCATTGAAGATTAAAGTACGCCCATTGGTCTTATTTGTTGCTGGTACACCAAAATCCGCATCTATACACATATATCCACAAGTCTACAAGAGTTGAACTTGAAACATGCCACAGACGGACTAATTCACCCGAAATCTGGGCCCAGTTACCCATGAACGGGAGGGGGGGGGGGGGAGCAAAAAGCTCAAAAACCTACCAAGTTTCAACTTGATACCTGTTGATTCCTGTCATGGGTAACGAACTTTACTCCTGGGCAATCTGGGCCCAGTCGCCCTTGAACGGGGTGTGTGGGAGAGGTGCAACTTTGAAAGTAATTTCCCAGCCCCAGGATCTACAAGTAGAAGGAATTTCATCGTCCTGTGCCCAGATCTGGTCAAGTTATGAACATTATTCACTGACCAAACTGGCCCCATTTGCCCCTGAACCGGGTGGATGTGGGGGTTGGGACCCCCATAGACCCAAATACCCACAAGTGTACCAATTTTGAACTTGATACTTGCACCGGTTCACGAGTTATGAGGTCACAAAATACGGTGAAAACCGAAAACCGGAAACCGAAAGCTGCTACAGCGCTCGCAATAGTGGATTGTTTCAAGGAACACTCCACTAATGACCATAGATAAAAAAAACATTTAGAGGAAGCTGTAGTTAATTTCCCAGTTATATTGCTTTTTGCCAGATATAAGCTCGCGAAAACTTTTCTCCAGTTTCGCCAGTCTTTGATTTAATTTCTTAAGCCATAATAGTGTAATTTTACTTCAATAGTTCAATATCAATATCAATAAGATTATTTCACATAATATTTCTGTAGAACAAAATAACTATGTACGTCTAAACCAAAGGGGGATTTGTATTATAAATTACGTCTATCCGCGCAGAACGTGCGCTTGTGGCATGAGCTTTTGAATGAAATTTCTCCATTACCGAACTATTCTGGAGAAGAAAAAAATAAATAGTGCTCATTTGTTCCCTCTTCGTAATTTCGTGGGACCACTTTCTTTCTAAGTGTAAACCAGAAACTTTCGTATCCTAGGGGGCTATAGTTCCGGATATTGTTAAGACTAAATATTCCTTCAGCCAATATAAATGCTCCTTGAGCCAAAGCTGATTGGGAAACAGAGATTCAAACAATGCATAAAACGGATATGTCCGCTACGATTCTTTGGCAGCGATATTTCGGCCCTTCTTGGCACGGTCCTCGTCAGGCTGTCGAACTTCAACGTAACGTTCCGGAAACATTTTTTGAGCGTTTTGCGATTATTTTATATTTCTTTGTCCTTTTCTACTGCACTTAAGCCCTTGAGCAGTGGGTCATAAATCCTTCTTTCATTCATTCAAAGAATGAACCTGCAATTAATAACTGAAGCTTCTACCGGCTCTTTCCTCAGAGTTACGTTGGAGTTCGACAGCCTGACGAGGACCCTTGCCAAGAAGGGACGAAATGTTTCTGCCAAAGCATCGTAGCTGACATTTTCTTTTTTTCCTGCTTTTGACAGAAGCGTCACCCCGGCCGTAGCTCACTACTTGTGAATTAAGTTTTAAAAATTCTTACGGATTTCTTCTTTTCTTCTGTGCTCAGTAGCGAGGCTGTCCGGACGTCAAGAACGGGATGGAAGTGGCGGAAAGCTGTCCACAGTTTACAGATTAACATGTACATACAAATCCGGTTTCTTACAGAGTGGCTCGGCCGGTATCAAATCCAGCAATACATCCTTCATTTGCTTCCGGCTTTCATGGCAGGAATTCACATGCTTTCTCAAGTCACTGTCGGTGCTTCACCAGAACACAGGTAAGTTTGGTTTATGTACAAGAAATTTGCTGTATCTAGGGTTTATCCAACCTCCTAACAACAGTTACTATAAAAGATGCCCCCGATCTGCCTTTAGTAAGTAGGCTACTGTCGGTTGTTCGTGCCGGATGTGTTCAAACCATTAACGGAGGACTTTTTCAAATTTCCTGAAATCCTTAGTAAAGAAATAACATTACAAATGTTAATAAGGCAACACATGCTTTCGGTTGAAATTATTAGTTATTAGCCTCTTTATTTGGGAGAAACACCCATAACCGCCGAAAGTCCGAAGTAACAGGAAAAAAAGTCAGCAGACCGTAGTTAATAGCAAGTGCTTTCTACCAGCATGATTTCTCATCGATCTTTTCTATTATAAGGTCCGTCGTTAGATGACGAAGATAGATGGTGATAGACTGCGAAGCTTTGGGCAGAAAAAAATGGACTTTGCCTGACGCGAGGCCTTACGTGGCTGGAAATCGCCAAAATGGCATGTTGCGACTCGTTACGATTGCCAGTGGAGGACCGACCGTACTCTAAACAGCACCAAACGGATTGGATACCCATGAACGATCAACCCATCTGACTAAAAACATTGCCATCTGCCAGCAGTGGGCAAAGTAACCCTAAAATAGGGTTAAGAAGTTTGCTCTGTGAATGATGGATAGTGAAAGGCCATTATGAACAACATTTTATGGTTCATTGGCGATACGCCTAGTAATTTTTTTGTCTTTGCCGGCGAACAGTTATTTCGTAACATAACAAAATTTGTTTAATTGTCGCCCCTACAAGGTTGACGGACCTGCTGTAGGAACTGGAAAGGAATGAAAACTTTTGAAACTAAATATGTTTGCATAAAACAAGACAATTGGAAAGAAATATTAATATAAACGTTGAGAGTCCAGAAAGATCAAGAAACAGAGCAGAGTTGTTTGTAGACTATGGGATTTTCTCTTATAGGTGCCGGATTCAGCCCGAACTCAACTTTACGTACTCCCACCATGGATCTTGTTCAATCCATTTGGAAAATAGTACGAATACCATTGAATCCTGTTCGGAGTGGGAATATGACACAACTTATTATGGAGGGACTATTGTCACGGATGTAAGTAGCCATGAGTGTTAATCAGCCATATGGGTTAATTTGCCTTATGCCCGGGCCCCACTATAGTCACACCTGGTAATAGCGCCGGTAAAGACCGTTTCACGGTCGACATTGATAAGAAAAGACTTAAGATAGTTTGAGATGGAAAATCCATCTCCGCCATTTTGAAACGTGTCTTTGGACCAACCACAGACACAGTCACTGACTTCAGCTTGTTTTTTTTTACCTATGAGTGATAAATGGTGGTAATATATTTTGAATTTCTTTGTTCCAAGTGTGACCAGGATGATACGTAGGGACTGTGTCATAGCCAGATTAACGAGCTAAATTACTTACAGATGTGACTGAATGTGTCCCGGGCATTTTTTCAGTTTAGCACTCCGAGTGGACTAGTTCCTGTTAATCCCCCATTTTCTCATAATCAGCACTCGTGTAGAATAGTAAAATTCGGATTCAGGCTAAGGTAGTTGATAACTTTCACTTTCTACTACAGAGACATATGCAAAACCTCCGCTAGCTGGGACGCAGATTGTCGATTTTGTAATCCCTGTGGATCTATTTTACTATAGTTGCGTTTTTGCAGATACCATGGTATCTGTTACCACGGTAACTGGATCTGCAATTAGTCGTCTTTGCAGTAACCGTGGTATCTGATATATGGTTGCTCTTCAAAAACGACAGTTGCCAAAATTGCGCTTTTCGAAGTCATCCCCGAAGAAAAACTGATATTCAGTCACGTCACTAAGTGCCAATATTCTTTCCCACCAATTTGACCAAAATTGATGAAAGCGAGATGACTTTTTCAGATACTACGACCAGTTATCACGGTCGGACCGTTGTATCTGAATATTTGATACCAAGATAACTGGCCAGTTACCACGATAACTGCGAAAACGCCTTTTGGCCGTGGTATCAGATACCACGATAATTGCAAAAACGACTTTAGACCGTGGTATCAGATACCATTGTTTCTACAAAAACGCAACTTATGTCTGACACACGTGCTGATGGTGAGGTATAGGGGGATTTACAGAATCTAGTCCGCTTGGAAGCGCTGAACTAGAATATGGTGAATTCGCTTTGGATTGAGTCTAGAAGGCCTTTTATGAACAGATCCATAATGTAAGTGCGGAGGAACTGGCAATGTTTCTGCGTGGTGAGAAATCTTGGAAGGGCATTGGAATGTGGAGCTTTAAGAATCAAATTGTGGGTCTTTCGAATGTTTTTTAAACGTGAACTTTAAACGACAACAGACTTGGCTTTGAAACAGTCTACCAAGGTAAACCATTCAATAATTCGCACTTTTCTGATTCAGCGCTCCTAGTGGATTAAAGCACGATTGGAAACGCTGCTCCGAGTTGATGCGTAAGACTCGTCGCCAAAACAAGATTGAAAATTCAAGAATTGGTAAAGTTAGCCTAGGTGATTTGTAAAAAAGCCGAAAAAGAAAAGCTTGGTCAATCACTAGCACTTACAGATAATTAATACAAATAACGTACCAAACCCTAGCTTTATCGAAGAGTTTCAGGTGTCAATTCGGATTAGCTTTTCAAGTCGTGCACAATCCGCTAGGAGCGCTCAATTGGAAAATTGGTACAGCCACAATCTTGATTGCTCCCACAATCGCTAGATGGCTCCGACTTCTCTGTGTCAAGGGAAGGACGAGTTTGGGGTCTGAACTACCATTCATGAATCAAACTTGGATGTGTTTGGTAGATACATTTTGCCCCAGTGGTGTTCCCTATTTTTCAAACATTATTTTCGTTCCAGTGGGACCTAGTGTGCAATCGAAGATGGATGAGAGCTGCTGCTCAGTCTGTTTTCATGTTTGGGGTCTTGTCTGGAGCTGTCATACTTGGACCACTAGCTGACAAGTAAGTTAGAGCTGATTTCCGGACCATGCTTTGGTTTGCCCGTCTGGCTTCGTCTATAGTAGCCCGAGCTTTCGGGTGGGTGAGATGTTCGAAAAAGCGGAAAAACTGACGGATTCTGTTGGATTAAATCATAGCAAAAAAGCAAACTTTTGCATGCAACCCGGTTAAAGTTTGCGTAGAGCAGGTGCCGATATCCTGATAATTTGCCTTTAGGTACGGGTGCGATACGTGTTGCGGCCAAATCATCCGACGCTTCTCTGCTTTGCCGTAGCTTTCTCTATATTAGCCTACCCATTTGAAGCTGAGTCGACTTTTGACTTGTCCTAGAGAGAAACGCCACTAAGCCTCGCCCTAAACCGAACTTTCACTTGGGAGTTAGGTGCGGCAACCCATTCGGACAAGAATCGGTTATTGAAATTGCGGGGGGGGGGGGGTGAACTGGACGGTGGCCGAACTGCCAAAATGGTTGAACAAACTGACGGGTTCTGATCAGCGAACAGGCTAGTAGACGAATTGACAAGGGGGTAAGCTGACGGGTGGACGAACTGACGGACTTCCGTGAATCACATGACCGGTGTTCTCAGCATTTTTTGTGAATTCTTGTTGTTGAAGTGACGACTATGTGAACTCTGGGTTTGGCAAATCAACGCGTGTCGAACCAGCAAATTTTGGTGGGTCGACTGACGGGTAGATCAACTGTCGAATATGCTGCACACGCTGATGGATAATGGCGTGTAAAGAAAGGTTTGACGGACAGGCGAGTGACTAACTGAATGGGGTTCTCGCTCGTCTTGTTTTAATCGTTTTGGTAGTTGAGTGATCGCCTCGTAGGTGGAGATCCTTGATGAAAATTCTTCTGGTCAGGTCATGTTACGCATATTTCCGTCCCTGTAACGTCGAGGAAAGGAATATTTCACTGCCTTGTCTGAAATTTCGCAGTGCTGTTCCCATGTCGGCAGCTTGCGAGGCGTATGTTGAAACGTTTCTTCTGCCACCGGATAGGAGGAATTCAACCAAGATTAGTTGAAACGCCAACCAGGAGCATCTCCGTAATATATAGGAAATGTGGTGAATTGCTTTCTAGCGATTCGTTATGATTGTTACAGCCAGTAGAACTTTGTAAAGTGGAACAAATTAAATTCTGATCATTTTTGGGCGCAATCAGGGCACAACGTTTTCCACTTATTCCTTCTCGAAGATTAAAAATCGTGTGTCTTTTAAATTGTTTTTATTTTTTTCTTCAATTATTCCGCTTTTAAAAATGGCGGGTTAAAAATCAATTACTTACTTATTTGGATAACAATATTTTCTTCTAGGTATGGACGTTTAAAAATCCTATATCTTTCTGCCGTCCTGCAAGTCATTTTTGGGATTACGAGTGCCTTCTGTTACCACTATGTGCCTTTCATCATTGTTAAGTATTTCCTTGGAATGTTTGGATCTGCTGGTGGCTTAATGACCGGATTTGTGCTGAGTAAGTACCTTTTTTAACTTTTTTGTAAATTCTGTAACTTACAGGGGTATCAGAGTTTTCCTGCTTTGATGTTGTATCTTTTATTCTTCTTATTTATGGGGTGGAGGGTCGATCAGAGTGCGTTTTCAGACACTTGTGTTTTCCCTGAGTTTAGCAAAAAGCGTTTTAAGCCTCCGTGTTATGCGCGGGTTTAACATCGATTATTCAGAACACGCAACTCTCCCGAATAGCAAGTTACGTCTTTAGGCGTAGGCTCAAGAGTGAACACGGTGGGATGAAAATGGGTATTTGCATATTGGTATTAAACTGAGTGTTAAAGTCGTTTTTGTCTGAAAACGCAACTCAGGTTTCCCGTCCCTCCTTGCTGAGTGATTAGCGCGCAGGACTCAAAGCCAAAGTTGATCAACTTCAAATGGGTACCAAGAGAAGTCTGGGGAAGGCAAAAGGGATTCTGCGCGAAAGCACCAGGATAGTTGCCAACCGCCAATTTAGGCCTGCCATGCGGATACCTTTGCCCTTTTTACCTATCATGATTTCTCCATCTGCATCTCTATATCAGGCTCGGCTGGTAAAGTTGAAAAAATAGTCGGTATGCAATAATAATAACAATTTATTCATGACCCATCATTAACTCACCAAGAGAAAGACGGAGTATAAATACAAAAAGAGGAAAAAGTAATATACGGAAAAACATAACACCATACAAAAAACAACACGAAACTAACTTCTAACAGAACAGAACCAAAAATAAAAAAAGAAAAATTATTGATGTAATTAATAATTGATATAAAATGTAATTGATGATCCGACCGGAATCTTGGTAGGAGCTTCATTTCTCGCGCCCTTCATTTTTCGCGCCCGCTATACCCTTCGGCTTTCCGCACAACCATTAATTTTTTGCTTCTCACATATACTCCGCGGATTTCCCAGACTACAAAGTCTTACTCAGAATCATCACGCGACGTAAGAGCTACTTGTCGCCTAGAAAAACGGGAGGGGGGGGGGGCTTTTACTAGAATGCTGGAGGAGAAAACACCTTCAAAGTGTAATTTCTCGCTGCAGAAATCCCTCGTCACCAAAATAATTAAAATTCTGGCTCATCCCAATTGCGCTTGTCCTCCATGCGCTGGTCAACCTTAACCTCAATGGTAATAGTAAATAGATGTATGTAAAGTAACTGAAAGTTCACAAGAACTAAACTTTGAGGGCTTCAGTTCTGCTTTAAGCAATTTAGTTTTAATTAATTAGTTTTAATTAATAGTGGCGAAAACCTTTTTGCTGCAGTTATGTTGTATTACGTAGGTGTTTCTCGATTTTAGCTATGGAGATGGTCGGCCCGAAGCATAGAACGTTGATGGGTTTTGGCTTCCAAGCGATCTTCGCAGTTGGTGTTTTCGTAGTGGCTGGATGGGGTGCCATAATTAAAGACTGGTCTACTCTACAATTGGTCTATGGATTGCATGGCGTGATTTTACTGGGACACTGGTGGTAAGTGGAAATTCATGGACTTTATTTTTGTCGTTGGTTTGGTGCGCGCTGGCACAAGTCTGAGTTTCTTTCACGCGTATCGCGCACGCAGTGTGGACACGATCCTCTGACGAATCGTCTGAAGTTTGGCTGCAAAAGCCGATGACAGTCTGGCACCTACAAAGTTCGGTCCATTTTCCCAATCATTATCGATATTCCTCGCTTTTCAACTTCATAATCATATGCTTTTGCGTTCTTGCTTCAGGTTTTGATACATCAGTATGTTTCTTCGAAAACGCCGGAGTTAGCGAAATATAGAGCGTGTTCCACCCTACTTACCGTAATTACTATGCATGACGTCACGAGTTCTGGCTTTTTGGCGTCCAGGCTGGAACGATTGTTCTATTTTCCAGCAGCATATCATGCCACGGCCAATCCGACCAATCCCGTTACAGGGTGTGTAGCTACCACGCTTAATATGCTCCCGAGCATGGTAAGCAAATAGTTACTATTTCGAGAAGGTTGCAATGGTCATCTTAGTAACTTTATACGAGGTTGGAACGAAAATAGTAGCTAATAGCTACTATTATTAGAAGGATGGACCACGCTCATAGAGTGCAGTGTCGGAGGTCTCAGCGGTCGCAAAATTCTGGCTCGCTGATGACAAAAAAGAGACAACACTGCGCAACCGTCCCTCTGTGTATGCGAGGAGATGCAAAGAACATCGCGACCACTGAGTACCTCGCTAGCTTGCGAGAGATTGCGTTGCGTTGGATTTTACTCTACAGGCGTGTTCTCGCCGTTCCCCGAGGACTCCACTTGAGGAGTCCCCGCGTTTTTGTTTGTCCCGGGGACTCAATACCCGTATTCTCGCGAGTCCCCATGGACGGGGAATGCTCCGGTTATCATCACCATCATAAAAAAGGACTCACTTTCAGATTCGGAGGGGAATCAATTTTGCTGGTGTAGGTGCAACTTAAACATAAATTAAAAACAATCAGAATAAAGAAAGCCAAAAATAAAGTGGATCCAGACTAATTTCGTCAACAGCATATTTTTTTTTCGAACAAAATCCATTTTTTAAGCATTCCCCGTGTTTTCGCTGTTTCTGTACGCGGAGTCCCCGTAGAGTGACTCCCTCTATTCTCGCCGTTCCCTTCGATTACCCGAGGAGTCCTCGCGGAACGGCGAGAATACGCCTTAAGAAAAGTCCACAAAGCTCGCTTTGACATTACGGAGGCTTTGACATTAACAAACATGTGCCATTACGGAACCAGTTTGGAACTTTGGATCTACACGCCACGCAAGCCGCTCACTCGCAGGCCGTTTATGAGGCGTGAGAATACAGAGTCCTGGCCCGAGCAGGATCAGCAAACTAACGGACAGTTTTCGCGAGATCTCGGAATCAGTTTCCGACGAGCGAAGCGCATCGCGAAAACTCTGGGAAAACGATTCTGGAATAACTTTCCAATTTCCCACTGGACTGATCGCGAAAACGCATGGAAAGCTGATATCGCCGGGGAAATGTTGAATTTCAAACTTTTTTGAATAAATATTGTTCACTTAACGATTCTTTGATTCTTATATATTCCATCGAAGTCACCTTAATAACGCTTGCCTTTTTTTTCATTAGGGATGCTTGCAGTGTTTTTTCTCCACACCTTTGAAATTACCGCTGGAACGTTCAAGTTTCCGCGGAGCTTTCCACTAACCTCGTGGAATCACTTTCCGGGAAAGCTGCTTCGGCTTCCAAAGCGCGATTGGAAAGTTCGGCAACTTTCCGAAGTAGCGCAAAACCCACTGTAAAGTGATTCCGACTTTCCTTAACCGGCGGCTAATTCGGCCGAAGTTTTTCTTGGAAACCATCAAGGGTGTTGGATAAGTAGAAATGTGGTTTATCTATTGTTGGACTTTCGACATGGGTTCAGATGGCTTGCGAACTTGCGTGAACCGGAAAAGTATCAACTTCTAGCATACTGTGTCCAAATACGTACGGTAAGACATACGGAATATTTTATAACTTCGACAGGTCCTATTTCTGTTAATAAGGTGTATAAGAATCTTTCACAGGTTTGATCAAACTTCCATTAAATTCTTACGTTCAAGGTTGGTCGACGAATCCGTGAGATGGCTATATACCCAAGGCCGGGTGAAGGAAGCGAAGCAGATCGTCGAAAAAAGCCTAAGGGTGAACGGAACCCTGCATTCCGTTGCACCCGGGGGAGTCAATCAAGAGGTACTAGACGCCATGTTCTCTGTGGCCGAAGATGCAGGGAAGGCCTTCGGTTTGATGGATCTTTTGAAGACCCCAAGGATGAGAAATCGAACTTTAAATGTCTGCTTAAACTGGTAAGGAACCTGTGTGGTTGGAAAAACGAGCGTTCCCTACGCTTAGTTCTGACCGAAGGCGAGTTTCTCGTCCCCTGCCACATTTGTCGACTGTCACTATGAGGGGGGGGGGGGTAGTTTTCCTAAGTATTGTTTCTGCGGTTTAATACGGAGGGGAAATCAAAAAGTTTTTTTTTTTTTTTAAACAGGTTGCACCCAAGTTTTCTTTCTTTTTACTCGCTCTCTTCTTTGTGTGCCACTACAGAGAAACAGCGCTAATCACTTTTTTTTTACTGTCAAACCTACCATCGCTGCAAAAATTTGGTCTCGTCTCCGGACGGACGCTCTCGAGAAACTTAGTACAGCTAGGATTTTAGTTAGCGCCTCGGACTTCCCTTTTCGTCTGGAGCAGTACTGGTGGTAACGTGCATAGGGTACCTGAACACGAGGTTTAGACGTTGTATCGTTCAGTTGAGCTTTAAGGGGACAACCCTTCAGTTGAACTTCAAGGAACCATGACTTTCAGTTAAGCTATGATGACAAAACCCTTCAATAGAGCTTGGAATGCGTTATGCCGTTCAGTTAAGCCTTTACCCTTCATTGAAACTTTAGTTTTACTGAAACTTTTAGGGACAACCCTTCAGTTGAACTTTAGAAGATATGCTGTTCAGTACAGCTTTAATTTAATGGTACAACTGTTCAGTCGTATTTTAATTGTGTCCTATGATTCAGCTTTAATCATTTGAGCTGAAGGGGACGACCCTTCATTGGAACTTAAAGGATAGTGTCCTTCAGCTAAATTTTAAGAATCAACCTTTCAGTTGAACTTTCAGGAGCAGCTAGTTTCTACCATTTGACATGAAAGCTTTTGTCACCATTCTATCGAACGCTTCACTTCGTGGAGTAAATCTTTTCTGATAATTCGGCACTTTCGGGCCAAAAAGCTTATGTTTGCCGTCATCCTATGAAACCTTTCGCTTCACAGCGAAAATCTTTCTTGGCGACTCGGCACATTTTGGCACAAAAATTTTTCTTTGCTCTTTTTCTCTTGTACGGAAGGTTGCCACGTAGCGAAAATCGAAGGTTCTTATCCTTACAGTTTAACTGAAAACATAACAACTGGATACGAGAGATATCATTGAGTTCAACTGAAAGGTTTTCCTCTTGAAGCTTAATTGAGGTCCAATAACTCGTTAAAGTTGAACTGAAGGGATGTACCTTTAATGTTGAACTAGAGGACATCATTAAAATACAACTGAAAGGTTATACCCTTATAGCTTAACTTAGAATTCAACTGAAGGGTTTATCCTTCAACTTTAACGGAAGGGAGTAATTAAAGTGCAGCGGAAGGGTTTTAACCTTAGGCTTTAACTGAAAGTCTATCCCTTTAAAGCTTAACAAACTGAAGGGCATAGCTCCTTAAAGTTCAACTGAAGGGGTGTCCCATCAAATCTGAACCGAAGGGCAAGAATCCCTAAAGTTCAGCTGAAGGGTTGTAACCTTGAATTTTAACCAAAGGACACAACCCTTAAAGTTCCAATGATTTGTTTTCACCTTGAAGCCTAACTGAAAGGCATAGCTATTTCGACTGAAGGGTTAAAAAATATCTCATTCTAGGTTTGCCAACAGCTTAGTCTACTATGGCCTGTCACTTAATACTGACACAATCCTATCTGGAAACCCATTCCTGATGTTGTTTCTGGTTGCACTCGTTGAGCTTCCTGCCTATGCATTAACCCCTTTGATTGTGGACCGCCTTGGTAGGAGGGGCGTAACTAGTGTCTTTATGCTCCTTGGGGGAAGTGCTTGCATAGGAGCGGCGTATGTTCCAAAAGGTAAGGGATCTCTTTTCAAACGTTATTTTCTGCAAAGTGACAGAGGCGACCACAGTCCAGAAAACTACAACGGAACGGAAAATTGAATGCCTGTCATATTTTAGGGATAGGGCTGTAGTATTTAATTGGTCACTCTTCCTTTTTCTTCTACCCAGACCCATTGTCATATTTATGTGCATCTCTACAGTTTAGGGAATCTGGGGGGTCCAGGGTCGTCCCAGACTCAAGATTATTTGGCCACACTTCACTTTTTGGGTCTACCTCGACGAAAACTGGTGGCTGGACCGACATCAGCCTAGTCTAGCGGACCGATAACGCCCATCATTGACCGTTCAAAAGAAGTCCAATTTCAGAACCACCAGAAGAAGAAGAGGCTTTATTTTTTCACGTGCGAACCAAGGGTTACTTTTGTATTCCACGGACGCATTCTAACAGTTTCTGTTTCCAGACATGGAGTATGGAAATGCTGTAGTCGTCAGTCTCGTCATGCTTGGGAAGCTTCTGATTTCTGGTTCATTTGCCATTATTTACAATTACACTGCAGAACTCTTTCCAACTGTGATCCGAAACAGCGCCATTGGTGCCGGGACAATGTGTGCCAGATTGTCGGGAACAATTACTCCGCTCGTCTCCTTACTGGTAGGTCCTTTTCTAGGTATATATATGCCAGTATTTAGTCACAATATTCAAATGATATTCTTCCGACAAAATCCCTATTCCCCAGGCGGTAAATTAATTAGTATCTTCTTAAGGCGAGTTATCCGTGTGGCGAATTTTTGGGACAAACCATTCTGGGATAAAACCGCACACCCTGAGACCGGACCTTGATTTGGAAAGTGATTGAGTAACTGATTACCAGCCACCACATTATAAGCCCCGCTCTCATTTCCGGCGCCACTCCTTAAAGCTACTAGTACTTATTAGCTACGCCTTAAAGTTAATCTGAAGGGTTGATTTCTTAAAATTTAACTGAAGCACGCTATCCTAAAGTTCCAATGTTCAGTTCCTTCTGGTTTGGCGTGTCTAACCGCTTTGCCTAACCCCTCGATACAGTCAGCGACGCCGGGATTCTTAAATTCCTTCCATGTGCGTAGTGAGTCATCAGTGAATGATTGGCAAGTCATAATCGTTTAAATACCAGCATATAAGAAGTTCACCTTCACGAATATTCTGAACGTATCCTTTCGTTTTTAGTCGAGTGTTCATTTATGAGCAGTCCACTCTTGCGAGTGCTGTAGCAGCTATCGGTTTTCACCGTTTTTGTGGAGTTTATAACTCGTGAAACCAGTGCAGGTATCGACTTCAGATTTAAGCGGAAATCAAGCCCAGATTGCCCGGTGAATAATGTTCATAACTTGACCAGAGCTGGATATAGAGATCTTCTAGCTTTAAGCTATTTGGATATAAACTTGATTGATTGATTGATTGATATAGAACAACGAAATTCTTTGTACTTGTAGATCCTAGGGCTGGGAGTAAAGTTCGTAATCCGTGACAGGAATCTGTAGGAATCAAGTTGAACCCTGGAAGGCTAGTGAGCATTGGGGTCTCTTTTTGCTTCTGGGGGGTCCCGAACCCCACTCCCACTTGGTTCAATGGTTCAATGCCCAGTTTTATTGTTTTTAACTTGACAATCTTTTATCCGTGACTGGAATCAAATTCTAGGTTGGTATACTTGAGGGGATGTACAGGCCTAGATACGCATTTTGATGGGTACTGACTCCCCCCCCCCCCCCAGCCTCTTATATACTTGTGGATATATGTATAGATGTGAAATTTGGTGTAAGAGCGACAATTTAGACCACGCGACATACTTCAACCCTTAATGTAAAGTTGGAAATTGGGCGGTTTTGTCACATGATCGATGATATGCCGTTCTTAATGAAGTTGTGACGAAGGCTGCATTAGGCTGCTACGATTTGGTTTATTGCACTCGTTATTACTTTGCTAACTGAAAAGAGGTTAAAAGGGTCAGACTGGCTTGCAAGACATTGAATATTGAAATTGAAACCGTTCTTGCAATATGATCTTTGGAGTTCTACATGCGGTTTGTTTACATTAAAAGATTTTGGTATGATTTCAAATTAAGTTAGTTCAGTAGCCTACTTGTTTGTGAAATGTCTTGGATCTGACGCTGTTTGCACACACTCCACACTAACACTCGACGTTTGAGCGCTTGCGCACGTGTTAATTCAGTCCTTGCTCGAAACCTGTTGCTGTAGCCTATAGTAGAAGAATCTTTCACGCCTGAAACCTTGGCTGGTATAGACGACGACCCACTAGAGATGGTAGGTCTGTATCAAGCAGAAGCTAAGGACTGGAGTAGGATCGATACGCCCAGGTTTAGAGGCGGATTTAATCTGCTCTTTTGTTTTTTAGGACACCCTTGACCCAAGATTACCACCAGTCATTTTCGGAGCATTTTCACTGATTTCCGGGATCTGTACTCTTTTCCTACCGGAAACCTTGAACAAGGACATGTGCCAGACGTTAATAGACGGCGAGAACTTCGGAAGAGGAGACACGGCCTTTTCATGGATCCGGGAGAGAAACAACAAAAGAAAAGCAGAGGGTATAGCCATGCTCTAGGAGCAATTAGGTATTATCAAAACCATTAAAAAGTATGTAAGTAAATAATACCCAACCAGGGGCGTCACGACTAGGGGGAGGGGCCCCCCAATGTTGTCGACCAGTCGGTAAAAAAATAGCCGAGTTGGCGCGAAGCGCCTCGGTTTTTCGCAAAAACAGTCGATTTTTTCTTAAAAATAGTAGTTTTCTTAAATTCAGCCGATTTTTCGTCAGCACAGTCGTTTTCTCGACAACAGTCGTTTTTATCTGGAAAATAGTCGGTAAAAATGACCAGCCAGTCGGTAAATACCTTGCCCCCCTCCCCCCAAACATTTTGGCCAAGTAACACCTCTGTTCCCAACTATCGCTTTTCTGACACCTGTATCTCCCAGAGTAGCCTAAGCTGAAACCTTTTCTTAAAAACAGCCGGTTTCTCGTAAAAATAGTCGATTTTTTCTTAAAAATAGTAGTTTTCTTAAATTCAGCCGATTTTTCGTCAGCACAGTCGTTTTCTCGACAACAGTCGTTTTTATCTGGAAAATAGTCGGTAAAAATGACCAGCCAGTCGGTAAATACCTTGCCCCCCTCCCCCCAAACATTTTGGCCAAGTAACACCTCTGTTCCCAACTATCGCTTTTCTGACGCCTGTATCTCCCAGAGTAGCCTAAGCTGAAACCAAAAACTAATCAGTTAGTATAGTATAATACTCTTCAGTTTCGACGGATCGTAAGTAAATAATAACAATAATTACAATTAACTAGTCTGGGTAAAATTTCCAACTATCCCTTGACGCCTCCGTCACCAGAATATGATGAAACAAACAAAAACTAAAAACAAGTCAAATTCTCCAGTAAAAGCAACAGCCGTGTCTAAATCCAAGCAGCCTTCACCTCCAGGCAAATCCCTAAAAATTAACTCGGCAAGATTATAGATTTAATGCTGCTGCATGCTTCATTTGTTCTATAACAATTTTAGATTTTCGAATCCTTCAAGGAGAGCACGAGATCAAATTTTCATCATCAAATATCCGCGGCAGTCCAGCAATATCAAAATAAAATAAAAATTAAAGCTGCTGTCAACTTCATTTGTTCCATCGCAGTTTCAGATAGTTGGCTGAGGCATGAAGAGGACTGTTGCACAGAAGGGCCGAGATATTGCCGGATAAAAATTTCAGCCGACAAAAACCAACAGGATTCGCTATCAACTTCGGCAAAATGGATACTCGATTGTCCCTCAGTGCAAGTACAGCTGTCCTCTGAAGGCTACGCGCATGGGAGATGGCCAAGACAGGGAAGCTGTCCTGTGAGCGGAAGATCCTTGTGAGCATGGCTGGCAGTGCAGTGGTACAGAGCTTTAGCTGTTAGAAAGATAGCTACCCACTGAGACAGCCAGGCAGGGCTCCAGATGCAGTTAGTTCGGAATTTTAGAAAGCTGCCGATGATCTTGTAGGGTCAGTGCTACAACTCAAGCTGTCGTCAAAGTCGAGAATTTGTAGCTAATTGAATATTTTTTAATTAATTTGCCTGGTAGTGATGCTTAAAAAGACTGCTACCCCTCCTCTCCAAAGTGAGAACGAGGAAAGCTATAGTTTAGAACAATTCAGTTAAGTGCTAAAAAAAAGGCAGTTACGCCTACTAGACCTATTAAAACTCTTACATTTTTGTTACTCTTACCTTAAGGGTTAGAGGTAACTTTTTACTCCTACTATGAGTAAGACTATTTATTAAAGAAGGGCGAAGTGATCGGGGTGGGGGGGGGGGGGGGAGATTGACATCGAGGTATAGGCCTATTGGTTTGAATTTGAAATACTTTGAAACTGTTTAGATAGTTATTTTGAGCGTTCGACGAAGTGTTCGATGAACCAAACTGGTGTTCAAGACAGGATGAGGTATGAAATTGTATTTACCAGGTTTTGTTTGCTCAAATTTGACTTTTGACTGTGCAGGAAATAGAGAAAAATATCTCTGTGCCACCTTAAAATCGAAATGTGTTTAGGGTTTTACACAATGTACTTAGTAATGCTTGCACTTGCACTTCTGAAATGCTGCCCACTGCAACGGAACGTAACTCGTATATATTTAAGTTTTGTATGCTCAAATTTGACTATTAAATCGTTGACAGAAAACTTGACCGACCGGGTGGTTGCAGTTAGGGAGGAGGTAAAGCTGGCAAAGTGTTCCAGTGGGGGCGACAGGGCCGTACTGACAACCTCACTCTGAAATCAGGACTCCACATTCTATCCCTCAACAGCTGTTGCTTCCCGACTGTAATCTAAGAGCGGTTCTGGCGCACTCACGGATTGTCTTTCCAAAAAGCAAAGCGAGAATCCGCCGAAGGAAAAAACAAACGGAAAGTTGTTACGCCTTTACAACTTCTTGCTAGCTTGCCGAGATCCAGTTTCGACGTACGCATTGGATTCACTTTCCACGTCAATTTCCAAAACCAGCAGAGCGCAAGAACAGCATCGGAAAGCGAAGCGAGTTTTAGCAACAGTCGCAATAACATACGGCGCCTAAGTCGGGGGACCGCCAGAATCTTCCTCTACAAAAATGCAAACGGCTCATATATACGTATATATTAAAGGTTCACTGGATAGGGCTGAAACACTGAAAAAAGGTTTGAAAAGCCGCTGAAGTCGCTTTGCTCGTAAATAATAACGGTTTTCTATTTGTGTCAAAAATCTTTGAAACTTCTGGTTGCTCTATGTAATTTCATAATATTTAGCAGCAACAACATCATCAAATTGTCTCCTGTCAACAATCAAACCTCCTAGGGTGCTAGTTCTGGGACTTTTCTGACTTTATTTCCCGGCAGATAAATAGCAGCGCCTTTGATTTACTGTGGTTATAGCAGGTTGTTCGATCGCTCTTTTAAATGATGAAAAATTCAAATGGCACGGTCTAAATCTGATTTTTGGTCGTTTCTGGACGTCTCCCATATTCTCAGTGTCACTCGGTGAGTCCGATTGTAAAAAAAAAACAAGAGCTAGAAGCTTATATGGCCCTTGCAAGGCTGGGTCAGAGGATGAAAGTAGGAGATTTGTGGGTTTGTCGTAATCATTTGTAAGCAAAACCCGATAAGATAATTAGATAAGAATGATCATGGGCCCTTGGTAATCATGAGAATGTATCGTTTGTTAAACAGTATTTTATTTTTGCACTTGGCTGTGATGATGCACGTGCTAGAAATTCATCTGTAAATAAAACACCTGAGACAAAAATGATTATAGGCTCATCGGGATCCTGAAAACGTACTAGAAATTCATTTTAATAAAACCCTTATGGCAGAAACATCATGGGCCCTCGGGGATCATGAAATGTATCGTTTGGTAAGCAGTATTTTATTTTTGCACTTGGCTGGGATGATGCGGGTGCTAGAAATACATCCGTAAATAAAACACTTGAGACAAAAATGATTGTAGGCTCATCGGGATCATGAAAACGTATATTTTGCTGAATAGTATTTTTTTGTACTTTAAGGAATTCAGTTGTAAGTAAGACCCTTGGGGCAAAAATGATCATGGGCCCTTGTGGATCATGAATATATATCTTTCGGTCAAAAGTATTTTTTTCACTTGTCGGTTATGGTCCGCACTTTAAGGGTGCTAAAAATTCATTTTAAGTAGCACAAACATCATGGGCCCTAGGGGATCATGAAATGTATCGTTTGGTCAAAAGTATTTTTTTTCACTTTTCGATTAGGATGCGCACTTTAAGGGTACTAGAAATTCATTTTAAGAAAACCCTTATGGCAGAAACATCATGGGCCCTCGGGGATCATGACATTTATCGTTTCGTCAAAGTATATTTTTTTTACTGTACGGTTAAGCTGCGTACTTTGAGTCATTTCTAAGCTAAACCCTTTAGGCATAAATGATAATGGGCTCGTGGAGAAAAAGAAAAAGTAAATTGTGCTTAAAGTGTTTTTTATACTTTCCCGGTCAAGATCAGTACTTCAAGGGATGGTCGGATCTGGGAAGTGACAATTTCTAAGCCACTCTTGCCAAGTCTGTAATATTTCATCCAAGTTTCATCGTCCTAGCACATTTGGAAGTATCTTAACTGCGATTAAAGCCCCCCCCCCCCCCCCTCCAACTCTCCCCGGTGCCCGAATCCGATCTGGTTCTGTCACTGATGTGTCTAGGGCTTGTTCTTCCCACCAAGTTTCATCCCGATCGCTCCACTCTGAGCATGTCACATGGTTTCCGTTTCTCCCCTCCCCCCCTCCCCCCCACATTCATCGGATCCAGTCGAGACCTGAGATGGGTCATCTACGATATGAGATATTTCCAAATATCAAGTTTCATTCAGATCCGATCACCGGTTCGAAAGTTATAGTTACTTCAAGATTCCCCCCTCCCTCCACTCCCCTTACAATGGTCAGATCGCGGAACTGACTATTTTCAAGTTAATCTGGTTAGGTCCCTGATACGCCTACCAAATTTCATCGTCCCAGCCCACCTGGAAGTACCTTAACTCCGTATCACTGGAACCCCCCTCCAGCTCCCCCCACAGTGCCCAAATCCAGTGCTGTCGCTTGTGCTTGTTCCTCCCATAAAGTTTCATCCTGATCGCTTTACTCTCAGCGTCTCACATGATTTCCGGTTCCCCCCACATTCCCCGGATACGGTCCGGACTTGAAATGGGACATCGGAGACACGAGGTCTTTCCAAATATCAAGTTTCGTTAAGATCTGATCACCCATTCGAAAGTTATGCATGCCACTAAATCCCGGATTCCGGCTCCCCTTCTTCCCCACACGATGGTCGAATCGGGCAAGTGACTATTTCCAAGTTAGTTTGGTCGGGTCCCTAATACGCTGCCAAGTTTCATAATCCTAGCACATCTGGAAGTACCCTAACTCGCAAACACCTGACTGACCGACCGAAGGAAAAGTGATCGGTATTTAGCACTTGGCCTGAAGGCAAGTGCCATAAAAATCGGTCGACTGACTCAGTGAATTCCTATACAAGATACAAAAATAAGCTGGCTTTTCAGTTGAGTTTAAAAATGGTCCAATTTCCCAAACTAACCGGAAACATGTTTCCGATCCGAGTTACAATTTTCCGTCGGTCTGTCTGTCGGTCAGTCAGTCCGGTGTTTGCGAGTTAGGGTGCTTCCAGATGTGCTAGGACGTGAAACTTGGCAGGCATATTAGGGACCCGACCAAACTAACTCTGAAACAGTCACTTGCTAGATCCGACCATCGTGGGGGGAGGGAGGGAAGACGGAATCCGGAATTTAGTAACATGCATAACTTTCGAACGGGTGATCGGATCTTAATCAAACTTGATATTTGGAAAGACGTCATGTCTCAGATGTCCCATTTCAAGTCCGGACCGAATCCGATGAATGTGGGGGGGGGGGAGTCGGAGGGGGGAACCGGAAAGCATGTGACACGCATAGAGTGGAGCAGTCGGGAGGAAACTTGGTGGGAGGAACAAGCACAAGCTCTAGGTACATTATTGACAGAACCAGAGGGGGTTCCGGAATTCCGGTGATACGGGGTTAAGTTACTTCCAGGTGGGCTAGGACAAGTCAGAGAGTCGACCAGATTAACCTGGAAATAGTCACTTCTCGATCCGACCACCGTGGGGGGAGTGGGGGGATCCGGAATCTTGAGGAATGTAGGACAACGGCTGATCGGATCTTAACGAAACTTGATATTTGGAAATACCTCCTGTCTCGGATGACCCATATAAAGTCTGAACAGATCCGACGAATTGGGGGGGGGGGGGGTCGGAGGGGAGAACCGGAAATCTTGTGACACGCTTAAGTGGAGCGATTGGGATGAAACTTGGTGGGAAGGACAGGCACAAGAACTAGATATGTCAGTGACAGAACCGGATCGGATTTGGGCACTGTGGGGGGAGATAAGAGGAGGCAGTCCGGGATTCCGGCTATCGCGAGTTAAGGTATTTCCAGATGTGCTAGGACGATGAAACTGGGCTTGAACATTAGATACTTGACATGATTGGCTTAGATACAGTCAGTTCTCCGACCCAACCATCGTCGGGCAGTGAAGGGAGGGGGAATCTGGAATCTTGAGGTATGTCTATAACTTTGAACGAGTGGTCGAATCTTAATGAAACTTGATATTTGGGAAGACCTCGGGTCTCGGATGTCCCGTTTTAAGTTCGGACCGGATCCCATGAATGTGGGGAGGGGGGGGACCAGAAATCATGTGACACGCTTAGAGTGGAGCGATTGGGATGAGACTTGGTGGGAAGAACACGGACAAGAACTAGATGCATCAGTGACAAAAACGGACCGGGTTCGGGCACTTTGAGGGGAGTTGGTGGGGGGGGGGGCGCAATTTCGGTGATCGCGAATTAAGGTACTTCCAGATGTGCTAGGGCGATGAAACTTGGCTTGAACATTAGAAAATTGACAAGATTGGCTTAGAAATTGTCACTTCTCAGATCCGACCATCCCTTAAAGTACTAATCCTAGCCACAAAGTACAACAAAAGCTTTTAAGCAAAGTATACATTTTAACTCAAGGGTGTTGCTAAAAAAAACTAATTTTTAGCACCCTTAAAGTGTGTTTCTTAACCGAAAAGTCAAAAAAGTACTTTTACCAAACGATATATATTCATAATTCCCAAGGACCCATGATCATTCTTGCCTCAAGGGTTTTGCTTACAACTGAATTTCTTAAAATACAAACAATAATTTCGAGCAAAATATACTTTTCATGATTCAAATGAGCTTATCATCATTTGTGCTTCAAGAGTGTTCATCATCATCACGGTAAAATGCACAAATAAAATAGTTTTTACGAACAATACATTCCCGTGATTTCCAAGGACCCATGAGAATTCTTACATCAATGGTTTTGCTCACAAATGATCACAACAAACCAACGAATTCACGAATTCCTACTTTAATCCTCCGACCCAGCCTTGCAAGTGCCATACGAGCTTCCAGCTTTTTTTTTCTCTCATTACACCGCCTGCTACCTTACGGCTGCGTCAGTATGAATCTTCGTTTCACTTTTGTTTTAATTATGAAACTAATGACAAAATCCTTCCAAAAATGCAAACTTCGAAAAGAACTATCAACATGTCAACTTCTCGAAATTATCGGAACACTCACTCGCGACGACAAACTGGTCTGAAAAAGCTTCTTCTCCAACATCGCATCCGTCTGGTGTTCGAAGGTCATTTTTAAAGTCTCGGTCAGAATTACCGCACAGTCCGCAGGTCTTGCCCTTTGAGTTCATAGGTGGATAAAAGGTGACATGGTGGCCGCTAAACTGCACGTAAAAGGTGGTAGCGGTGGAAGATATGGTGTAGAAAGGCTTGTAATAACGAATCCTGGAAAGTAAAGAACGATCTTTAGTTTGTTAAAACTGCAGAAACACAGCATTATCAGTCCAGCAAGAAGGAGCGCCACAGCTTTAAATAGTTGCAGCTGCAGTTGCAGAAATAGTTGCAGAACCCTAGAACGGCTTGTCCGACAGCAAAGTGAAGCAGAAACCACTGAATATTTCAAAATTGGGGGTAGTCGTGAAGGGTATAAGGTTTGAAGTCAAGCTGACCATTCACTGCACACAAAATTAGAACAAGAGCTGGAAGCTCATATGGCACTTTTGCAAGGCTTGGTAAAGGATGTAAGTAGGAATTCGCCAATTCGTGGGTTTGTTGTGATCATTTGTAAACAAAACCCTTGAGATAGGAATGACGATGGACCCTTGAAAATCACGAGAATGTATCGTTTGGTAAATTTTTCTTTTATCTTGCACTTGGCTGTGATGATCTGCACTAGAAATTAATCTGTAATCCAAACCCTTGGGGCTAAAATGATCCTGGGCCTATTATGAATGAATGAATGAATGAATTTATTACGTGCAGCATAGTAAAGGCGTTTGCACAGTACATACAAAAAAAAAGGTAAATTAACGCTTAACAATAAATACAGAGGGTACAAAATCTACAGCGACAGCAAAAGATAAATACACGCAAAACAATAAATACACAACCAAACACGTTGTGTATTAGGATCATGAATTTATATGTTTTGGTCAAAGTATTTTTTTTCTACTTTTCGGTTAAGATGCGCACTTTAAGGCTGCTAGAAATCCATTTCTAAGCAGAACCCTTGAGGCAAAAATTAATCATGGGCTCATGCGGATCGTTCTGGACCCCCCTCGAACTCCCCCAGAGTGACCGAATCCGGTCCGGTTCTGTCAATGATGTACCAAGGGCTTACGCTTATTCTTCCCACCACGTGTAATCCCAATCGTTATATTCTAAGCGTGTCACGAAATTTCCGGCCCCCTCCCCCCCCCGACTCCCCCACATTGATCGGATCCTGTCCCCACCTGAAATGGGACATCTGAGAGTTGAGTTCTTTCCGAATATCAAGTTTCGTTAAGATCCGATTCCCCATTCAAAGCTTGGACATACCTCAAGATTCCGTATTCCCCCTCCCTCCACTCCCCCCACGATGGTCAAATCGGAGAAACGACTGTTCTTCAGTTAAAATTATGGAGTCGCTTATATGCCTACCACGTTTCATCGTCCTAGCACATGTGTAAGCATCTTAAGTCGGGATCACCGGAATTCTGGAACCTCCCTCCAACTCCCCCCCACAGTTTCCAATCTGGTCCGGTCTTTTCAACTCTGTATCTAGGACTTGTGCTTGTTCTTCCCACCAAGTTACATCCCAATCCGTCTACTCTGAACATGTAAAACGATTTTCGGTCCCCCCCCCCCCTCCAACTCCCCCAAAGTCAGCAGATCCATTCCAGATTTCAGTTAAGACATCTGAGACACGAGGTCTTTCCAAATATTAAGTTTCATTAAGATCCGATTCCCCGTTCAAAAGTTATAAATACGTCAATATTCCGGATTCCCGTTCCCTCCACTCCCCCCCCCACGGTGGTCGGATCGGGGAAGTGACTATTTCCAAATTAGTTTGGTCGGGTCCCTAATACGCCTGTCAATTTTTATCGTCCTAGCACATATGTAAGCATCTTAAGTCGGGATCACCGGAATTCCGGAACCCTCCCTACAACTCCCCCCACAGTGCTCGAATCCGGACCAGTCTTATCAACTATGTATCTAGGGCTTGTGCTTATTCTTCCCACCAAGTTCCATCCCGATCCGTTCACTCTGAACATGTCATACGACTTCCGGTTCCCTCCAAAGTCACCGGATCCATTCCGGACTTGAAGCGTGACGTCCGAGACACGAGGTCTCTCAAAATATCAAGTTTCATTAAGATCCGATTCCCCGTTCAAAAGTTATAAATAGTCAATATTCCGGATTCCCGCTCCCTCCACTCCCCCCACGGTGGTCGGATCAGGGAACTGACTATTTCCAAGCTAGTTTGATCTGGTTCCTAATATGCCTGCCAAGTTTCATCCTCCTAGCACATGTGTAAGTATTGTAAGTCGGGATCACCGGAATTCCGGAACCCTCCTTTCAGCTCCCCCCCCCCAACAGTGCTTGGATCCGATCCGGTCTTGTCAACTATGTATCTAGGGCCTGTGCTTGTTCTTCCCACCAAGTTCTACCGATCGGTCCATTCTGAACATGTCGCACGATTTCCGGTTCCCCCCTCCAACTCCCCCCCCAAGTCACCGGATCCGTTCTGGACTTGAAGTGTGACATCTGAGACACGAGGTCTTTCCAAATATCAAGTTTCATTAAAGGACACCTGAACAATGAAAACATACTTGAACACACCATGGAGAATGCAGTTACAGACATGGCCACGGAGAGCATTCTTCTCCTGAGCGTGACGTTTTAAAAATAGGGATGTTCGTTTATGGAGGTTTGCACATGCAGATCCAAGACAAAAAGTGCAATTCATTCAAATCTTGTACAGCGCTGGCCGGATCGTATTGCAGTTTCTTCTAGATCTACGTTTGGGCTTAACTAGTTAAGAAATATTCCAGAAGAAGGGTTGATTGGAGACATTTGTTCATTTCTAAAATTGTTCGGTACTGAAATGAGGACAGATGCAAAATGGAGCAAAAATCATAGCTTGGAAACACTATTTCGTATTTGGACTGGGTTTTCTGCAGGCAATGTTAACGGAAGTCATACAGATAGGGATAATACTTGGTACTCTTCATTCAGAGGTCCTTCAAGATCCGATTCCCCGTTCAAAGTTATAAATACGTCAACATTCAGGATCCCCCCCCCCTCCACTCCCCCACGGTAGTCGGATCGGGAAAGTCACTATTTCCAAGTTAGTCGGGTCCCTAATATGCCTACCAAGTTTCATCGTCCTAGCACTTCTGCAAGTACCCTAACTCGAGAACAGTGGCCTGACAGACAGACCGACCGACAGACCGAAAAGTGATCGGTATATGGCACTTGAGCGGAGCTGCAAGTGCCATAAAAACAGTGGACATGGTTGAATTGCTACTATTAAGATAATATAACCCCAGAAATGTGATAACCGAAAGACACTTCGTATGAAGGCTCGTATTGGCGAAACTTTGTCTCTTTACTCTCTCTGATAGAAAACACATGACTATGAACTTCGGAAGTAGGTAATTCTAGAGCTAAACCATGCACAATAGCCCCGACCTTACGGAAGGGGTGCTTTTATTAGATCAAGACCAATCGGACTTCGGTCCGTGTCTTGGTGACTCTGAATAACTTTGTGCCGATCGCATGGTCTAGCACCGGCGACGCATCTTTCAAATGTCTGCCTTACGGCCTTAGACCTTCACAGAACTATCCTACCGGACTATTAAGCACCAAACCCAACTCGACCGAACACCAGACACAAAGCAGCAACTGTAAACTATAGGACACTTATTCGCCTAAACATACATTCAACCGACAGGTACCTCAAGTCCTTCGTATCCCACTTGGTACACCACTTCAATTCTATGCTGTAATTAACATTGTAAATTGTATATATTACTTGTAGACTGTGAAACTTCAAAGTTATGAAAATGCTTTATACAGTATTATAATACGTACTATTTGTTAACCGTATGTCGACCCAACTCTAACGAGTGAATTGTACGAATTATTAAGGTAATTGAAGGTTATTATAGACATTCTGCAACACCAATAGTGTCATATGTTGAAACTAAACGTTCTCAGACTTCTTAGTTAACTTCTTAGTAACTTCTAACTAAGAGTCTGTGTCAAACCAGGACACCTACTCCCAGTACAATCAGCAGCTGCTGGTTGACACAAAGCAGGCTCAGGTTTAGGTTCATTTATTCTTTTCAGTAACAGCACATTTAAATAATCAAATACTCTCGACAGAGTGCAAAGCAGGAATGACACGGGAGTGATAAATAAAAAGCAATTACCTTCTTCAAAAGATAACGAAAATAACAGTCCTGACCAGTTTAAACTCACAATAAACAATAGAAATCATAGATAATAACAATTACTGAAGCAACTCTCTCTTGTTGGTAATGTTCAGCTTCTGCTTGACGCAATCATCAGTTTATTTTCAAAATAGCTCAATGCTAGAACAGGAATAAAATATTTACGAAATACATAGAAACGAAATTTAAGAGATACGACAAGAAATAAATGATGGGATGAAACTACGTAAAAATGGTTTGACACTTGTGTCAGGCTTGACAATACAAGCTTGTGGCTTAACAATACAACCAGCCAGGACTTCGGAACTAAACGTTCCTGTCCTATATCCGGATCTGGGCAAGAAAAGAAACAAAACTGAAAAGAGAAGGTGAAAATATCCGCAACCATGAACTTAATATGTACTGTTGTTAACAAATCACATAGGCTATATTAAATGACTAGTAATCCGATGTTGATTTTTTTGCTCATGGAGGAAAATAAGAATTTTGGCGTCACCGAACCGAACAGATCGTGAGAAAAGTGGTTTGACACCTTTGAGAAGCAACCTGAAGGAAGAGATTTTTTTCTTCATTATTTATGGCAACTCTCGTTGAAATATAAAGAGTTAAGTTGGTGGCAATAGGCGGAAACATCGAATGCTCTCTACCCTAGTGACGCCTACTGCATCGGAGTACTGACGAGGTGTATAGTGAACGCTACTTAGTTGTCTTACCAGTAATGCTTAAATAAGAGCGATTCAGGTCCACATGCTCATCCATTCAACTTATCATGATTTGTATAGGGCGGCTTTTTACGATTCAGAATGCTTTGGCTCCGCAATCGGTGATTCGATGAAGATGAACCTTGCACTGTCAGAAGTTTCATAACAGATTGCGCATGACACTTTCAAGAATAACACCTTTTCACTTAGAAATAAAGTGTTATGACCAATTAAGTTTATACTATTTCGTGCCTAGATCTCCAACAACACCTTCAATTGGTAAAAATACTAACGGGAACGAAAGAAACATAACATATAACATCCCAAAGTGTTATCTGTTGAAACCGCGCATCCTGCTGTTGTCGTTATGTAACTTCTGACAGTGTAGTGTTTTTACCTATTGAAGGTGTTGTTGGAGATCTGGGCACGAAACAGCATAAACTTAATTGGTCATAACATTTTTTTTCTAAGTGAAAAGGTGTTATTCTTGAAAGTGTTATGTGCAATCTGTTATGAAACTTCTGACAGTGTGGCAGGAGATATCCGAACTGGATGTAGCCACTTTTGTCTAGGAAGGTCTCCTCTGGAAGACATGCGGCCAACGAAGGTGTAGACGACGCAGGCGGCCGATCCAAGAAGAGAGGCCGAAAGGGAACGATGTCGACGTCGCAACCAATGGCATCATCCGTTTTGGATGATGAAGGAAACTTTGTGGCACAAACAAGTTGAAAAATGCCAAACGGGCAGAGCGGTTTGGATAACAAAACCGTTGGACGCCGCAGATGTGTGCAACTTTTGAATGTCGACCGATTTCATATTATGGGAAAAGTTCGACAACGGTCCAACAAATTTTCTGTTACACGCAAGTGACAGACGAATGGCGTAGTCGATATCAAATTTGGGTGGCCCAGCAGTCGTAAAACACTCCATATCCGGACAAGATCCAAACACTGTTGGGGAGGTGCAGAGAGGTCGGTGAGATCTTATGTCACGCGGGAGTGCGTACTGAATCTAGGGATTAGGAAAAAATTGGGCAGACAGTCGTGTCATAAATCCTTTTTATGGGAAATGTGGTAGTATTTCCGAAACCTGATCTGGATCGCATGTATAAGCGCCGACGGACGGGAGGAATAGAAGCCAGCTTTAATAAGAATGACGGTTTTTAACCCTAGATGTGCCTTTTAAATCTTAACCGAATACGGCCACTACAGGGGAGTTGAGGGGGGGAGGGGTCGTGGAAATCTTCGGCAGGCGCAAACGAGTGGTGAGATGAGGACTTAGATTTCCTCCTTGGCACTCCAAAAGTGGAGCCTTCGACTGAACAGGCGGAAAAAAATCGTCCCTACATAGCCTACGACTGGCACCATAACCATTTTATTCCAGAACCATTACGAAATAAAAGCCACTTACAAAAACGGAACGTATTCCAAAACTGTATTGCTAATTAGATACCTGGACTTCAAGACGTGGCGGCTTCTCAAAACCCGAATTACTGGGGTCTTTAAGTTACGGCGAACTTCTGCGTTCATCAAATTCTCACAGACAACGGGATCTTCTTTCAGAGCGAAGAAGTCGAGATCTTCCGTTCCTACAACTGGGCATTCTTCAGCGGCGAAAAACCCCGGGTCAGTAAGCGAAGAGAAGGCACCAGTCCCATCTACAAGAGTCGTCACGAGGACAGTCTCGCCAGACTCATACCGAAGGGCGTGAGAGAAACGTCGGACAACCGTTGCCACAGAATTGCACGTCTTGGCCAATGCAGCAGGGTTTTCGCCACTTCCTTCAATCACTACCGAAGGTTATACCGTTGGGCTCTGTGTGGGTCTCGGTGGACGAGGACTCGAAGGAGGACGAGGATACCGGCCTTGGGGTCTGTTTTGATAGTCCGCGCTAGTAGCTACCACAAGCATTTCCAAACCAATCGGGACCGTCATCTCGGATTCTTTTTTAAAACCCGTCTTTTTACAGTTTTTAAAAGTATCTGCTCGATAGTCTTTCAGCACTTCAGAATCGCCAGGCCATTCTTCTTTGCAGTCCCCAATGTACTTTTGCGACATGTACCTGGGAAATCCAGACTCCCGTTTATAGTTCTTCAAATTCCCTGGCTCGCTGACGGAGTAAAACTCTTCGTCGATCGATGCCTCACCGCAAGAGTCAACTTTGCTAGGCTCACCAGGATGGAATGAGAAGATGCTGACGCTGTGGAGCGCAGAGCTTGGCATTATCGCTCGTATTATCTGTGGAAGGCATTGGTCCAGGAGCCAATCTTCCACATTGAGATTCTGCAAAGGCTCGATCACAGAGTTATGCGAAAAAAGACGATACTTTACAGCAAGGCTTAACTTCTTTGCGTAAGATAGCAGCTCCAGAGCGTTCCGTCCCAGTGACGCACAGAAGGACTCTTTGCCGAGGGATCTCGAAGTTTCGTAACTGTCCAAGCGGTAGTGAGATAAATTTGTGTCCTCTACCCTTCGCTTTTTTAGCAAGCTGCATAAGTAGTGGTAGATACTTTTTGTATGTTTGATCGGAAAACAAGGTGACATCACTGCATGGGTCCATAAAATTTGTAGAGCATTTTTCCGTTCTTGCAGAACAAGTTATCGTATGTTTTAAAGTGGTTTTCTTCGCAAGCGACCTTCACTATGCTTGAGCCTAGCACTTTTTTCATTCTGTAAAGCTCATTTGCAAGCTCGTGCATTACGCCAAGCACACGGAAGACATCTTCTTCTTGTCGATGATGAAGATGATACGCGACAGCCCGACCAAAGAGATCGCTGTTCTCTTCCGCAGCTGAAAAGTATTTCATCCGAGTGACGACCATGGAAACCGGCTTCAGCAAATGTTTTTCTTTTACCCTCACAAAAACTTCTCTCCTCTTAGGATCCCGACAGCTTACAGGAAGAGCACCGTACTGAGAGTTGGCAGCTCTGATGTTCTGTGCGAGTTCCTTGATGGCGTCGCATGCAATTTCTACCCCTAGAGGCTTAGAAGATCCATTCTCATATTGGCTGTTGTTTCGAACCGTCACAGCAAATCTTCTAATTCTTCGACGAATGTCAGCTTCAAGGGTCACCAATTCCTCAAACATTTGTTTCAGTACATCCGGGATCTTCTTTGCTTGTGACGTCAGAACCGCTCGCACCGCTTCATCAAAGTCAGCCTTCACCATATAAAAAAGCTCGTCAACTTTATCAGGTTCAACGTCATTCAGAAAGTTCTTTCGTATGTCGTGGAATTTTTCCAGCACAGCCTGGTCGCTGCAACTCGAAACTGCAGGGACCAGCCGCTTTTCAAACTTTCTCATGAAAACTAAAACCTCGTCAATGTTTTCACATGTTACGGTGGGAATGGCCCGATTGGTGTTGCATCCACTAGCATCCGCCAGGAATGCACCAAAGAAGATCAGCAGCACCGTCATTGCCATCTCTTGTGTGACTGCGGTGATAAACTGCGGTGACGACTGTTGACGAATCTTGCCCGCAGAATACTTCTGACGAAAGTACCTGACTAGTAGCAACTTCTTTACTCAGCAGCCATAAATGCAAAGTTACAGAGCTTAAGACAAACTTAAAATAGCGATAAATCTCTACTAACTGTTGTTATAAGCTGTTTCAGGGAAGCAAGTTTCGACACAGAAGAACTCGGCAAATTGTGAGGTCAACTAGAGTTTTTTTTTTATTCGGGTAAAAAGAAATCCTAAGCACATGTCGTTCAACCGTGATCCGCCGATAGCCGTAAATCGAAAACGGCGAATCTGCTAAGACTTCAATATCAAGAGCACAAATTCGACAGGGTTGTTCAGCGTAGCGTAACGGTAGACCTGCATGCTAAATTTCTAGTCTCAGAGACTATTTTGCCCGTAATAGACAGTTGAAACAGGCCAGGTTCTTGGACGGGCTTCTAGGCTTATTAGTCCTACAGGCTGAGTAAGCTAAAGTTCCTAAAAAAGATAAGTAAAGGAACCATAGCCCAAGATTCCATACTTGCGGTGTGTATATAGGCGTTTTTTCCGTGGTACATTTCTGTACCACGATGTAATACCAAACTAATTGTGTGCCACACATTCGTACCACAAGTGGAACCTCGCGGGAACGCCGTTCTCACTGTTTTTTTCGGGCGGTAATTTCAAAAGTCACACAGAAGTCACAAAAATTAAATCCTTAACATTCTGTACTAGAAAGATCCTCAGACTTATGTCTATCTACTTAATAAAGTATTTAATTTTATTATTTTAACATATGTTTGCTGCTAAATTATGATTTGCCAACAAAAACGGGACACAAAACAGAACCACCTCGCCAGTCAAATTCGAGCCACAAAAACCTTGTTGGTCACGGAAACAGCCGCACAAACCACCACAGAAACACTATTTTCGAGCCACAACATCATAGAGAAGAAAATCGTGTTCTATCTTCTGTTTTGGACTTCTTTTCTTTTGCTTGGTTTTCCCACTTTTAAACCACGGCCAGTTCAATTTTCATTATTTTGCGTCCAGCCGCCGCGTCGGAGAGCGGGAAGGCTGGATAGATGCGACAAGCGCTAACAAGAAAATTACTAGTACTCTATGTGACTAAGTCCAAAGCACGCCAGTGATCCTCAGGAAGAACGAGAAAACGTCTCACTAACGACTCAAACACAACAGCTCAAATCCTGTGTCAGTGAATCACGGCGATCACTGGGGACAGCCGTGGTGCCGCTTCGGACTCTTCCGCTAGGTACACGGCGATTTTGCATCGGCAAGGAGAGTTAGTTATCAAGAGTATTTCCGATGCAAGTGATGGAAATTTCAAAAAGCGATTTTTCTGAGTTTTCATCGTGAAAAGATCATTTCTAGAGTTGTGTTTTAACTAGTGAGCAACCAGCGACAGTTTATACAGTCTCAGACAACTCTAACTTGTCTCGCTGCGAGAGTATTTACGGCAATACGCTACTTAAGACAGCTCGATCCTGCTGGTTAAAGCAAAAATGGCAGAAGAAGCTTTTTGCATTTTTAAAGGAACCCTCGCACTATTTACTGTTCAACTTACAGTATTTTAAAATATTTGAATACTATAAAACTATGCTGTGCTTTCAACAAATAACCCACGGTTTTGGCTGTTTTAAGCCTTTTCCGAGACCCTTTGACTTATAGCGAAAACAGGGAAACAATTTACATAACCGGTTTTTCTGATGCAAACACTTCTCGCAGACAACCGTCCACAGCGTGATGCACATCGAAGGTAGCCAAACACGGCAGGTGAGAAAATCAGCGTGGTTTTGTTCGAGGGGTTAGAATGTACCGTGCGAAATTGGGGTCTCCAGGTTTAGAAATGCACGGAGTGATTATGGAAGTAGGTTGCGTTAGTATTATAGGTAAGACAGGTCCTTTAAGGGACTTGCAGCTTTCGGGTAAGTGCCATTCAGCGATCGTAATCTCTGTCCTTAAGTCCAACTTTTGCTAGTTCGGGAACTTCAAGATGAACTAGGACAATGAAACTTGGCAGGCATATGTAGGACACAAAACACAACTCTCTAGGGTGTGAAAGTGTTATTTATTTATTTATTTACCTCAGCCGTAGCCGTATACATAGGGGGAAAACGTACATTACCACTACAAATTACACATAACCACATTTGTAACAAAATCAATGAGCCACCAGTTCATCACTCCATTTTTTCCACAAAGGCAGTGAAAGTTGAAAAATTGTAGTGGAAAGAACTTGGATCGGGTTGTTATCTGACCTTAAAAGGCGGCTTTTCATCGACAAAACTGCTTTACGTTTTAGTTCACGAAGGCATACGATTATCTGCAAACATCCCCGAAGCGCTACACCGATGCGGGAGTCGGTGAAGTTTTCTATAAAAGTTACTGTAAGTGACGCGGATCAACAGTTGAAAAAGGCCGTTACACAAATGGTCTGGCCATCCTTGATAGCTCAAGCGGATCCTGATATTAGATTCAACGCAAGCATCTGGCAGTATCAGCAGCAAAGGCATGGCGGTCTTGAGAAGAAGGGTGGGAGACCTAAACAACACTGTAAGAAGTCCCTCCGTATAAAGATTAAAGTTAACTGCAGTATTTGCTACTCAGATTCATCTTATCTCTATAGTAAGTAAGTAAGTAAGTAATTTATTTATGACCCGCCATTTTGATAAGGCGGAGTAAATGAAGAAAATAAAGAAAATAAACAAGACACATAAACACAAAGAAAAGACACTTAATTTTTAATCTTCCGTCAGGAAGCAGTGGACGACGTCGTGCGCTGGTTGGGCCCTGCTGTCCATGATTTTTGAAAGCGATGAGGAAACATCCAAAAGGGTAACACATGCATCTTGAATTTTGAATTTCTCCGTCAATGTATGGTTATGACATAATTTCGGCAAGTGGAGAATTCTATTTGGTATTAATCTTATCTGCGTAGAGATAAGAGTAATCCGAGTAGCAAATACTGCAGTTAACTTTAATCTTTATAAGGAAAAACCTTTTACAGTGAAGCCTGGAAAAGATGACTTACCTCAACAATCCCGCCGACTTCTCCTTCGACTCGGGAACAACCAAGCCGCTAGATGGAACCTCGGCGTCCATCCCGTCTACTTTTATTGTTGGATTTTTCTTTTCTTTACCGTTTGTGATTATTTCCACGCTGTGGTTGCCGTAGTAGACTTGAAGAGCCTGGAAGAATAGGTGTTTTAAGTTCCAGTTAAGGCTCCAATCTCAATAATATACAATAATATAAGTTAACTTTAATTATATATTTACAAATAATATGCGTTATGATAATAATCATAACGCACTGCATCTTATTGAACTGACAGGGTGAGTAGGGGTCGGTAACTTGTTTTGTTTTTGTTTACTGAATATTTGAAGTATGAGTAATGTAATCAATGAATCAATCAATCAACCAACTTTAGCTTGAAGCTAGACGAGGTCAATACGCGAAATATTTACAATAATAATTTGTATAAGGGAGGAGAATTATTACAATAATGGACGGTGTATAAAGCTGTATGGTCTATTTATTTAGTGGGTGAAACAGCTGTTATAGTTGTAGTTTTATTATAAGTATTTTCTCCTCTTTCGGGTGATTGTTTCCACTTGTAGAGGAGGAATGATTTTTTTTTTGTACGAATGTTTGTTTTTCACTGAGAAGTGAAGAGCAATAAATCAATCAATTAAACCACGGAAGGTTACGCTATGAATCTTCCAATGTGACAGCAAAGGTTCCAAGCCGCGCCATGATAAATACTCGTGAAACTGCTTGCATCGATCGTTTTTTTCTAAAATAACAATACTTCCCCCTGAAATTCTCTCTTCTTCCGCTCCAATCACATGAACGTTCCAGGCAGTATAACACAGTCAACGTTGTTTCCGACGCTTCGACTGGCTGTTACGGTTGCTGACTGAATTAACTGGTGTGAATGAACTATGGGGCTCTCAATCAATGCCACTAATAACTGGGCTAACAACCCATCCCCTACCCAGAGATCCTTACGAGAACTTCCTACGACCTCAATCTAGGTTATTACAGATGTTAACACGTACAGCTAAAGTCGGGTCTCCACTGGCAATCGCAAGCCATTAAATTAAATTAAAACGTTCCAGCCAATGAGACCACTCCGGGCCTGGACGAGCACGGTCACGATGGCCTTACCATTGCCAGTGGAGTTCCCGCCTAAATCTACTTACAAGCGGAACGGGACCGTCAATCTTCTTGACGAAAACTCCAAAGCTTCCAGATTCAGAGCAGTCGGCACTGACTAGCGTCATACATTTCCGTAGCGTCAATGGAATCTTAACTTTGTCCAAAGTCACGACGGTTGAGGGCGTTACACTGCACGATGCTGTAAAAAGAAGAAGACGTAAATAAAACAAGACCTGCAAGCTCACAAGCCCTAGTCCATAGGGATAGGTGCTTATAGAAGGTATTATTTTTGTTTGTTTGTGATTAGTTTTCATGTATCTGCCATGGCTTTTGGCTCTTAGTTTAAATAAATCTTGTCTTATCGTATGGCCCTCGCACATGGGCGGATCCTGTCCGGGCCTATAGATGACTTATCTGGGGCACGTGCTCTTGCCATTTACCAACTTTAATTCAAATCGAATCGTCCTTCGGAAGGTAAGCATGCCACAAGGATGCGAATCGCCCCTCCCCTTCCTGTATCCCCAGAGACTGTCGGATCCTGAATATGAGGACTGAATCGGTTCATGTTCTCAAAAGACTTGTCAAGTTTCATGTTCCTAGAGTCCATTTTCCTGAATTTCGCACGGCCCCTGTGTATCTGGTGACTCATGTCGGATCCAGCTGGAACCGAAAACGGATGTTCTATGGTTTATGACGTTAAGCGTAAAGCATCGTTAAGCATTTCCAAGACCCATACAATTTTCGGGACCCCCCCCCCCCCCCCCTCCACAGTGGCCGGGTCGGCCCGGTTCTACGAATGACACATCTAGTATGATTAATTTCCCTACCGATATCCTGCCAGTTCTGTCTATCGCGCAAGCATTCCTGCATGCCACGAGAGTTCCAGAACATCTTTCCAACTATCCCCACAGCAGCTGAATCCAGTCCGAATCTGTAAATGGCAAATCTAGGGGTGATGTGTGCCCACCAAGGTTTCCGTAATTTTTTATCCGGTAGCCCCTTCCAGCCCCCTACATATTGGTTGGATCCGATCCGAACCTGTACGTGACAAATCTAGGATATTTGCTCTCGCCACTCATCAAGTTTCATCCGGAACGGGTCACTTTTTCGAGAGTTATGCGTGCTTCAAGATTCGGATGCAAGAAAGAAGACACCAAATTCTTTTGAGTTTCGATCTCACGGCCGGTTTTAACTGCTTCACTCAACTGGAATGACCTGTCAGGGAATGCTGCACCTTCTCAAGGACCTAGCACACACACCAAACGGAAACTTACCCGTCCACCAGCAAAATCAAATGTGCGGTATCTGCAATCATTCGTACATCCTTCCTTGGCCCACTGAATTTGTTAGAGACGTAACAGAAAGACGTATTTCCGTAACATCCTTATAATTCACAGGTTGGAAAGGAGTCGGAATCAACCGTACCACGTATATCGAATCACTGTGAACCGAAATTTACCCTTCTCAATTTGGCGTAGTCGCATCGAGAGCCGCTCCCCCCACCCCTTCCAAGAAGAAATAACGGTCGAACTCACACAGCACATCATTTTCTATTGCCGATTTCAGCGCCGACGAGATCTGAGCAGAGCTCAGACTGAACTGGCCAATGGGAACATCTTTGAAACTGTTTCTGAAATCAGACTGGCTGATGATGGCATCCAATTTCTCACCCCTCTTGAAGGTGACGTTGACACCGAACTGAAATACGCCCTCGGTAGTGATTGGCTTGCCGACCTTCTCCGCGGACCAATAAGGAAGAAGGGCAGTGATCACAGCGTTCTTTAGACGGTCAATGGTGATCTCGATGCTGGGTGGAATCTAGAAAAGAAGATGAGAGAATATATGAATTTCCAGCTAAAGGTGGCTCTTCAACCGAAGACAAGGACGAATATTAAACTTTGGCAAAAGGCTGTTGGCATATAAAAAGTAGCCTACCGATCCTTCCTCCCCCTGATGCTCCGAAAAATAGCAGGAAAAGCCAACAAAATAAGCTAGTACCTGACAGAGGACGAACCTTAAAGTTTACGAACTCGTTCCTGCCCTTTTTTGCAGAGGCTTTCAACAAAGTGACTAAGGTTGGGAGGTTTCAGGTAGTTGGGAAGGAGGTGGAAGTCTTCGGCAGAGATTAGGGAGGTGAATACTAGAGCTCTGGCGTACGACTGTATCTTCGTTTGGGAGCACAAAAGCGCTACGAAGTTTGTTCTCGGCTTACCCATAGAAAAACTCCAACAAAACCCCCCAAAAAAACTTCTGGGCTACTCCGGATTCTATTCCGGCCAAATTAATGACTAACACTTTTTTCGAGCAAGATTTTTGTCATTGCCAGTAGGTGTCTTTGCTTCCAATTCGGTATTGCCAAGGGTGACCAAGACCGGTTGGAGGTGTCTTTGCTTCCAATTCGGTATTGCCAAGGGTGACCAAGACCGGTTGGAGGCCGAATTCCGTCCGGAAAATTTTAGGAGATGGAAAATGTAGTGTGATCCATCTCTTGGAGGTTAAATACCACGGCGATCATGTTCCTGACTCGGATCCGGATCCTTGTTTTTGGTGTATAGCAAGGTTCTGGTCGGAAACACCCGAAACCGTAAAAAAAAATCCGTCTTTCTGGCATCACGAACGTGCTCGTCATGATCGCCAACCACTAATGAATGATCGCGAAGTGCTTCCCGGTTCCCGGGCATATTATATGTTTCGATCCGAATCCGCAGAAGAGCCCGACCCTGGTTTTTGAAATCACCAATTTGTTCGTCAAGACGGGTCACCACAAACGTCAGACAAGTTTGTCTGCACTACTCCTGTTTTCCGGCCGGAATTCGGTTTCAAACCGGAAAACAAATGCGAATCCGACGAATTTATTTTTGAGTACGGGTAAGATCGTAACGTCAGGTATCGAAATAATCGCCGAGGTCTATCCAAAACCCATAAGCTTCAGCTTATCCGATCTCTTCTATGTCGTCTTCACCCGATTCTCAGAAAAGAAGCCATGAGAACTTACGTGAAGCTGTTCCTTCATGAACTACATGTTACCCCATTTACCTTCCTCGCCAAACCCGTATCGACTTATTACGGCAAAATTATTTGTTTTGGATCCAATTACAGAACTATAATACGACTGTACGGATTCCGGCTATCCCCCCGGACATATCCCCCCGCAAAAAAAAAACGGTACTCTCCCCCCCTCCCGGTACCAAACCCCCCATGGCGACCCCCCCCCCCGGGTACCTCCCCCCACGGTGTTAGTAAAATGCAATATATTTTTATGAAGAATATATAGAGCCGAGCGGCCAGCGAGCCGCCGTCACGCGCTTACATTGGACTCGCGTGTCTAGGGTCAAATGTTGGACTTGGAAGGCTCGCAGTCCAAAAGATTACCCTTTTTTCGCCAGGTCGCTGGGTTTTTTAGTACGTTGGTTTATTTCGCCACCGGGGGGGGGGGTCGCCTAGACCCGACTGTACAGCTACTAACAGCATCCGGCTTTCATCCTGGGCCATTTGTTTCTGTTATGTAGTTTTCTTGTATACTTACTTTTTCTTTCTTTACGTAATGTATACGGACTAATAACTACTACTCCAGTTTTAGGCTGCATGTAACTAGGTCTTTCGTTCATACTGTGTACCACATCACGTCAATGCTCGAAACCAGGTTGGTATCACCCACCTTCACTCGTAATACTGTGAGCTCTGTACTTACATCAAGGATCTTGACATCTGCGTTATAATTCCTGAGCGTAGTAAAATCAACAGCTCGCTCAAAGCAGGCACTGGTCTGCGGTGTAATATGGCCCGGCCACTTTCCACTTCCCTCATCTTTCTTACACTCATCATAAGGCCAAGCTGTGGCCTTCTTTTTCAGTTCCAGAACATCGTCTGAGCCGGAAGCTTGGAGGTTCAGTTTGAGTCGGAACTGGTCAGTCGGGCACTGTACAGAGAAATAAATAATGTAAATAGATAAATATGCAATAATAAACAACTAAGAAAAACAAAGAATAATTTATTCAAACAATGTTTACAACGGATACGTAAGCTACTATTCTTCATCAGCATATAAGGAATATAAGTGCAGAAAGTCGAAGGTGGTTGAGCATAGCATAGGTCCAGAAATAGGCCATCAACGGCGAGCATAAAAAAAAAACTAAAAAAAACGTGCAAGTCAGAGGTGGTTGGGGCGCGAGCATTTAAGACTCTTGGCATCGTTTGACCTGAGCACTAAGCTAGATTACCCGGATCACTAATTAGTTTTACTCAAATTAAATCAGAACGCAGATTTATCGGGAAATCAGGTTCATTCATAAACGGTTCTGGCGGATTCCGGCCAAGCTATCCATCTAAACTTTTTTGCAATTCAACATATCCTTTCACACAAAATCCTGTCTTAAATTTAATCGGAGAACTGTCTACGCTCCTAAATTTGCACGACAACCCAAACTTCACCCAGGTCCCAGACGAGGAGAATTTGAATTTCAACGAAGGTCTGCATTTCCAGGGTTAAAGATGCTAAGCTCGTAAAATTTACGCCTGTACAGGGTACCAGTGAGGATAGTACTCGCCCGACGAAAAATCTGTAGCCTGCGTAGTTGTACGAAAAAGTTGCATGGAATACTATGTAGTAGCAAAGAATACTATCATTTAATGTGCCTCGGACTAGTCCAATCTTATGTAGTAGTTTCCAGTAGCATCCTGTCTTGCCATAGTAGCATCCAGTCTTGCTAATAGTAGCATGCAGTAACACGGTAGCCTTGAAGTAGAAGCATGTAGTGGCATCACTTAGTACTTCATGCTACTTTTCTGTACAGCTTCGTACTACGATTTTGAGATAAATTTTTCATCGGGCGTGTTGCGTAGGTGGTTTGGGTCTTTTAGAATCAGAGTTCTTTGGAAGCGTTCTTTCACAGATTTTGGTGTTGTTTTAAACCGTCAGGATGGGAATCTTTCTTCAGTAATTTTCAATATAACAGTCGCTGCATGTCTTGATGGTGTACAGTCTTCTTTTATTTATGGTAAAGGTATCCTAGCTTTTCTTATAGCTTATGCTGGACGACCTACTCCTTATAAGACGTTCTCTATCGGGCCCTCAGAATAATGTAAATTATCTAGTTCGGAGAGTGGGAAACCTGGGCAGGTTCCAACAATAAAATCGCCAACTTTATGCGGCAAGTTCTGGTATCATACTTACTTTCTGTACCCTTTTCTCCAGACCAAGATTTTAAAGTTCCAGACAAACTGACAAAATAAATACCTGAGCACCTGCAAGGCTTGCAACCTTTCCCATAACGAAGTCAACTGTGGTAGAAACTTCCGGCGGACCGGCGAGGCCACTGATATCGTAAAGATCATACGAAGAAGAGGTGGGAAATGTTCCTTCCGCCTTCAGGCAAATCTGGAATAAATTTTTTGTGGGAGTATTACGTTTTCTGTGATTGACTAGAGCTAATAAAGGTAACCTTTTCCTTACTCCTTACTTTGTAAGGTTAATAGACTTTGGCCTATGTCTCTAACGGGACGGCGTCTAGTACGCCAGCTAGGCTAGAGACCTCGAAGTGCCGTCCAGTGGAATTATACCGTCTTCGGTGACGGTGGAGCGTCACAGACCCTCTGTTACTGACTGTGAAAGTGATTTCGGAATCCGCGAAAACCCTCCTCATGGCGTAGGCGCTTTTGTTGTTTTTTTTTGAAAGCTGTAGTGATCGTAGCTGTAGCTGTAGTAATCTGTAGTGATCGACATAACCATCGATCCCTACTTCCCGACGATTTTTTTGTTTCGTTTTTGGTTCGATACATCGATATATCGATACAATCTTCTTGATGCTTGATAGTTAACAGACAACTGAACTGGGAAGCGCGCTTTCCTGATCCCCGTTACCCGCGCCATACAGATAACTTTTGGGTAATGTAAATGGATAACTGTAGATGAATGGAACACGGCTCAACAGTATTAATCTTTACCAGAGTTTCAGTGCAAGATAAAACGGGTGTGGTTTACTAGTTCTAGAGCTCGGACATGCATCTAAGAGCTTGGACTGCATAGATATGTTCGTTTAATAATTTATTATCGCTCAATGTTTTACTGCCAGTTTTCTACAACCTGAATATCCCAAATGTTCCCAAAAACTTTTCCTTTGATGTATCTTTTCGCTCATGTCCTTTTGGAAAAGCATTGTGCTTTGTCCAAAAATGATTTGTTTTGATTCTTTACTGTATGCACGCTGGCCACTTGAGAACCGTGTTAATAAATGGTCCTGTCACGTTTCCCTATAGTAATAATTCGCACAAAGAGAGACCAATAAGCAGAGCTGTTGTGAGTCCAGCAATTCCGAGTCCTTGAAGAAGGCGTCTCGAGACGAGTCCACCAGCTCTGCCAATTAGGTGTCAGTGAACACGGTACACTTATGCACTTATTGGCTTGTCGATGTCGGCAATGGTTTGAAAAGGCTTCGTAACCTGGGTGAAGCATAAACAAAAAAATCTCGTGTCCTTTGTTCCTCATAATCAAATAGTGCACTATTCACAATATGTTTCCGGTCACAAAACATTCCAAGCTTCCTACTCATATCAGGGGGCGAAGATGGAAGAATCCGGCCGGATTTCAATTTTCAAAAGAGCTTACCTATAGCACTGAATTATATGAGCTAGCGAGGCATTAAATTTCACCCAAATCTGGTTTCAGCCTCAACAATTTGTTCACCATGAAAGGTCACCCACAAATTAAAAAAAAAATGCCTCTGCTCAGAAAACATCGGGATATTTTACCGGAGTTCGAAAATGGGAAGTGTGTGCGACCCGGTACAAGGGGGCAGACAAAGTCCTTGGGTCTTCAAAAACTTAAGCCCCCCCAACAAAATCATCCGAGAGGTACCTGAATTCAATTGTACCTTATTCTGTTAAGCATTTTAACTCGACAAATCTTTGAATGTCTTGTATTATGATTGTAATGTTGACAATCCGAGGCTAGCTGTATGCTATTGTGGAGAACTACAACCGATTTGATTTGAAATTAAAAACAAGTTTGTCTGCACACCTGTTTTCCGGCTCAAACCCGATTCCAGACTGGAAACAATGATCCTTATTGGCTTCTCGTGATTGGAAATGGCTAAAGCGCTTAGAAACCTGGGTTCCAACCCAAAGCATCCCACTCCTACAAGGGCGCAAAGCTGGAAGAATCCGGCCTAAAATTACTTATTTACAAAATAGCTTACCATAAAGTCCTGAATCTTATGGGCTGGAGATGCATCAACTTTCACCCGAATGTTTAACAACTGCTTCGCACCGGATCCCGAGTGTTCGAACACGAAGTCAAAATCCGTTTTACGGTCAGAATCCTTCTTTTCACCTTTCCAGTTCATCTCCAACCTGATTTGAGACTTGCCAGATTCAAAGACTGAACCGGCTGGATTTTTCTCATCAGAAGCCATTCGACTGCGAAGTTTTCCAACTATCTAAGAAAGAAACAAAGTTTGAACAGGACGATTATAACTGCCAGGCAATCCCTAGATAATGTACGTTATCATGACAAAACGAAAGATCGTTCCATATTTCCTTTCTATTTAAAGGACCCCTCTCACTATTGTTCATATTCAGGTAATTTAAAATAGTTGAATTTTTTTAAACTAGTATCTGCTTTCAACAAATTACCCACAGCTTTGGCTGTTTATAGCCTTTTTCCAGAACCGTTGGCTTCTAGCAACAAGAGCTAGAAGCTCATATGGCACTTGCAAAATTGGGTCAGAGGATGACTGAGGGAATTTGTCAACTCGTGGTTTGTTGCAATCCTCTGAAAACGAAACCCTCAAGGCACGAATGTTCATGGACCCTTGGGGATCATGAATTTTTTTTGTTTTGCACTTTGCACTTTGCCGCAATGATGCGCAATTTAAGGGGGCTAGAAATTCATCTGTAAGCAAAACCCTTGAGGCAGAAATGATCATGGGCCCTTGGGGATCACTAAAATGTATAGTTTGCTCAAAATCTCAAAATTTCAAAATTTTTACTTTGCGGTTAAGATGAGTACTTTAAGAAGTTCATTTGTAAGCAAAATCCTTGACGTAAAGATGAACATGGGCCCTTGTGGATCATGAAAATGTATCTATTCAAATAATGTATACAACGGATACGTCAGCTACGATGCTTCATCAGCGATATTTCGGCCCTTCTTGGCAAGGGTCCTCGTCAGGCTGTCAATCTTCAGGGTCAACGTCGGGGAACGAAACAAACCTATAATCAAGGTTTTAGGATTTCAAGATTGTATTCTTGATTGTAATGATGCGCACTTTAAAGGCGCTAGAAATACATCTGTAAGAGACCCTTGAGACAAAACGATAATAGTTCATTGGGGATCAATAATATATCGTTTGATCGAAAGTATTTTTTCCACTTTTTGGGTAAGGTGCGCACTTTAAGGGTGCTAGAGATAATTTTTTTTAAGTAAAACCATAGTAGCACAAATGTTCATGGGCCCAAATGCATCGTTTGATCTAAAGTACTTTTTGACTTTGCAGTTAAGATGCGCACCTTAAGGGAGCTAGAAATTCATTTGTAAGCAAAACCCTTGACGCAAGAATGGTCATGGCCTCATGGGGATCACGAAAATGTATGGTTTGCTTAAAAGTATTTTTTTTTTTTTTACTTTGGGGTTAACGGATAGTACTTTAAGGAATGGTCGGATTTTGGAAGTGACGACTACTCAGGCAAACTTGTCGAATCTCTTATTTATAGCCAAGTTTCATCGTCCTAGCACATCTGGAAGTACCTTAACTTGCGGCCCCCTCCCCCCCTCTAACTTCCCCCACAATGCCCGGATCCAATCCGGTAATGTAAATGATTCATCTAGAGCATTTGTTTGTTATTCACACCAAGTTCCATCCTAGTCTCTCCAGTCTAAGCGGGTCACGTATTCCCCCCCCCCCCCGCAACAGTTGTCGGAACTCCCCCACAGCTGTCGAATCCAGTCCAGACTTCAAATGGAGCATCAGAGATATGTCATCTATTCACTTCTTAAGTTTCATTCCAATCCGATCACCCGTTCGAAAGTTAAGCACTATACTCAATTTTTCGGATTCCCCCCCCCCCCCCCAGATGGTCGCATCGGGAAACTGATAATTTCCAAGTTCTGGTCGGGTACCTGATACGCCTGCCAAGTTTCGTCGTCCTAGCACATCTGGAAGTTCCCTAACTCGCGATCACCGGACTGATCGACCGACAGACGGGAAAATGATGGGTGTATGGCACTTGGACGGGAGGCAAGTGCCAGAAAAACCGGGTAAGAATTTACATAACTTTTTTTTTATGAATGAACTTCTAGCAAACAACCGCATGTGAGAAAATCATTTAGGTGTCGTTAGAGGGGTTGGAGTATACTGTACGAAACGCGGATCTCCGGGTGTAAGAATGGATGGAGCGACTGTGGAAGCAGACTGCATTGGTATCATGCAGTATAAGTATGCCTATTTGAACACTTCTGTAACTGTTTCACTATCCTGGCTTTGTTACTTGCTGATAAAACAGTCAAATAGAAAGAAAAGAAAAAAAATGATATCAGCTAATAGCCAACTATTTCAGGGTTATCCTGGCATAAAATTTGGGTAGATTTAATTAAATATTATTTTACTTTGAATTTACAAATGTGCTTCTTCTTCTATTTGAGGTCTGTTGTTTCGAACCGCCATCTTCTTGGCTGAAGGTGCGTTCCTCCTGGCAAAGTATTCAAATTGTGAAAGGAAAACCAGGTGGCAGTTGAGTCATGAACACTGTTAGTAACAGCAATATATATAGTATATACAGTAAAAATATAGTATATATATAGTAAAAAAATGCCTGGTTTGGGTTTCCGATTTTTCTTCGGCGACAATTCAATTTTAGGCGACGGTCACATAAGCATACCTCTACTGTAGGTATGACAGGTCCTTTAAGATCACTTTCTCGAAAGATGACTGGAGATCCACTGTGAAACGGCAACTGAAACCAAAGGCGGCACCGGTCACAAGTAATATAATATCCGAACCGTTTTCCACCTTTCGTGGAGAACATCCAAACTTAAAAATAACTTGAATTCCTTCAATTCAATAATGTTTTCTGCTACGAATAAGCCGAAATTCTGCCTGTTAATGGTATCATCTCGTACGATACATGCGCACTCAATGGGATCCTATCGAAGCTTGGTGTTTAATCTAATCTAGGGAGAGACGGAGTATGGTAAAAAATGAAAAAAAAATTAAAGAAGCAACACAACAACACAAAAACAATAACAACCAAAATAATTAAAGTTAAAAAAAAAACTGAAACATTAAGGAGCTGCATGGGTGATTACAGTTTTGCATCATTCTATTAGTATTTATAATTAACCTTACGAACGTAAAAATGTTTGTTTACTTTATTTTGGTAACTTTTTCATTAGTGCCTTTTACTCTGTTTTCTGTTATTCCATGCACTACTACTAAAAAGTTGGTCATAGACAAAATAAATAATGTGAGCCGCAAGCGGATAGAAAGAATGAGAAAAGAATACCTGCGTAGTAGGCAATAAACGACTCTGGTGCAGGCGTGCCCGCTGGGCACATAGTTTCCCATCCGACTCTAGCAGGATCGAATGTTGTAAGCGGTTCGTCCAGAGGTATAAAGCCGCCAAGAAGTTTCCACTAGAAATGGAAGAGACGCTGTAATCAAGCTAAATCACCGTACTCCTTACCCTTGTGCACGACAAAGAACACTAGAAATAAGATTTTTCTACTCCTACAAAGCTTCTAAGTAGGATTGCCATGGGAAGCACTTAAGTTCTACTTTGTTGGAGGTTGAAGAAACAACTTTTTTTCAAAAGAACGCGTTTTGATCTGTTACGACTGCTTATTCCTGCTGTCCATCTGTTAATTTAGTGGCTTTTTACAATATAATGGGCGTCATATTGTACTCGTGTACTTCAAGTTGTAGTAAGAACACTTTTTCTGATCTTTAGAAGCTCGAAAAATTCTATCAGCGTGGCAACACCGCTTCTAAGCCATACCCGGACTCGAAAAATTAAAAGACCAGATTTCTTCTTTATTAACGTAATTTAACGTAAATTTATTCCTTGGCATACTGTCACAAGTTTGATAACAGACAACAGATGTTTGCGCACCCGTGTGTTAAACGCTTTGAGAATATAACTTTTCTCGAAAAGGTATGTAACGCATATCTTCCTATGTCCCACAGGTAGTTATAAAACGACAATGAGTTTTGAGGGGTTGATACGACATCGAATCGGCCTCCAGAGAGGATGATAAGAATCCGTATCCCCCCCCCCCCAGAAGTTCATCGAGCATTTTTTCTCAAATACTGAAAAGTAGAGCCTGGCCTCCAAACAGTAAGTGTTGTGCCTAGCACAACTTTTGTCTTTCTTGTGATTTGCAGAAGGCACTAACCCCTCGCGCTAGCCGTCGTGACTCATTATATTGTCGACTGACTAGTCAGTGTAATTCATTCCGGTTTGTTTCAGTCGCGGATCGGCAAGCGATCTGGCTGGCCACATGCCGATCGCTGGCCGGGGTCGTTTGTAAATCTGTTGTATTCGCGACTCAATATTTTGTGTTCATCGTCTTGTTAATAAATTGGAATGATTTTGCAACCACTCTTGGCAAACTAAGGGACACAAACCTAACAATTGGTGCTCAGCGCTGGGATGAAAACCCAGATTCTCCGAGGATAGCCTAAAGTGCAAATGTGAAGTGGATTGCTGTTGGCGTTGCGCGATTTGCGTGAGTCAAAGATGGTTTATTGTCGGAAGTGAAGTCCCTGGAGGAATTGTGAACGAGACGTATGCGTAAGGTGGGGACTTTGTACACGTTCGAGTGGCGGCGAGGAGTTGGTCACTCCCGCTAAGCCTCTGAGGTTCCGATGTTTTGCTGCCGACACGGAACACATGCTGTGCCTATAGCCATTTTGCCTCGACGTCATGGAATCGACTAATGCAAGACCTGAATTTAGGCTGTGGTGCTACCTATGATCGATAAGGAGTTGGAACCGTCACCGTGGACCTAAGGTCTTTGCCGATGGAATAAGGTCATCGACCGTTTGCTCAATTACCTGAAAACAGCAAAGCAATCCCTTCCATACACTTAAGACTTTTTGTGAATTAACCTTCTGTCACGTTGACGACGACAGTGAATTCATTAAATTTAGTATCTGTTGGGACAAGGAAAAGGATGTGGTAATGTTTTTGTGGACGCTCGAGAGGTGGTGAGATGGGTTTCTCATCTTTGGTGACACTTCTCAGTGTCCGAAGTGTCACTTACAGTCTCTGAGGCTCCGACGTTTTGCTGGGGACGTGGAGCACATGCTGGCCTTTGCGGATTTACGCCTCGACGTCGTGGATCAGCTTTTCAAGCTTTGAGGGGCGCTAACTCGGAATGAGAGCGCATCACCAGTTTTGTCTGCGCTATGCATGCGCAGAATCTTCAGTCGGCCCACAGTGCTACAGATGCAGTCTTCAGCGTGAAATTTCACGATGGACAGAAGAGCAGTTTTGAAATTTTCCGTCTAAGTTTCCCTTTCCGGGATGGTGGCAGTATACCTTTACGTCAATTTCGGCCCGTACCATGTTAGCTTTACTGTGACCCGAAAGTGGTTCTGGCCTTCGACTTTTGGAGTGTAGCCACTCTCTTAAGCGTGGGGGAGTGTTGTGCCTAGAACAACTTTTGTCTTTCTTGTGATTTGCAGAAGGCACTAACCCCTCGCGCTAGCCGTCGTGACTCATTATATTGTCGACTGACTAGTCAGTGTAATTCATTCCGGTTTGTTTCAGTCGCGGATCGGCAAGCGACCTGGCCACATGCTGATCGCTGGCCCCGGGGTCGTTTGTATACATGTTGTATTCGCGACTCAATATTTTCTCTTCATCGTCTTGTTAATAAACTGGAATGATTTTGCAACCACTCTTGGCAAACTAAGGGACACAAACCTAACAGTAAGTAAAAGACACAACTTTCAGAAAGAAAAAATTATACAGATACAAAAAAACTGATTTACATTTCAAAAAAAAAATTCAAAAACTGAAAGGAAATCTTACTTTCCTAGCAAACCAACCTAGGTCATATACCTTGTTACAATCACATTTCCACTGAAATGCAACTTGTCACCTGAAACAACATCTTATTTTCCTTGGCTTTCCAGAAGGAAATGATTCCTTTGCTTTTAAGCAATCATCACTGTCTTTTTCTTGATTTTGCTCCAATTTTTTACAGTCGAGTTTCTTTCAGTGTTTCTGACGGAACGTGTCACTTTTCGCCGCAAAAACCAGTCACATTCCGGCACCTATGAAACTAGGTCCTTTTCACCAACTATTAACGAGAAATCTTGCTTTATCATCTTCATAATTATACGCCTCAACTTGTATGCTTCATTTTTATTTACTGTTAAGGAACCGGTCACAGAATCAGGGCTCGCTTTGTCGAAGAGACGAAAATGTAAAACAAATCGCAGAATTCTACGACCAGTGGCAACGTCAAATTAAGCTGATTAATTATATCTCTTTAAAAGCCCGCCGCTAGATGGCATCTGCTTCGCAACAAATGTAAAATATGGGTGCAGGATAAAGATTGTATTGTTAGAACTAGAAGTGCCCGGGTCACAGCAGTAGTCATTTTCACATGTCTACAGTAGGCTAGGGTTGCCATTTCACTAAACAAATTCCCTACGAAAGTAGCAAAATAAGTACTACCAAAGAAGATTGAGTAGGCTACTACCTAAACCAAAATTCTGTTTGAAAAAGTTATCATAGTTAACATACCTCCATCTCAATTGTTTTCGGAATAACATGCTCGAAAGCCATTTAAAAATATCTACCTCGCTGCGCTCGGCAGATATTTTTCATAACCTGCCTCGCTTTCGGCCAGGACAGGTTATTTTCAATGATCGTCTCGTTGTTATAATCCGATATCAACCTCGATGCCAGAAGTTAGCCTTTAACATCCGTTCCGACCCTTTCAAATGTTACATTTTCGCGGAACATAACACCTAAACGGTTATAACAGAGGCTCTGTCTCGAAACATAAGACTTCAAAGAGTCATAACATATGCATTCTCATAAGATTTAACACGAGGATTCGCAAACATGTGTTATATGTTTCAAACTTCTGAGAGTGTGGTTTCTGAAACATATCTTGGCCAAATTTGTTGAGAATCTGTTATAATGAACTGGAGCAGGACGCTTATCTAGACGCCCGCGCGAGCTGACAATTGCAAAAGTTATATTTGCGTGATTAAATAATAACAAGAGCTGAAAGCTCATATGGCACTTGTAAGAACAGTTAGCATGTTTGTCGGATATGGCTTGCAGTTGTCAAGGCTGCTCCTCTCTCCCGATATTCATTTCATCAGAAAATCGGCTTGATCTACTAAATCTGAAATGGTTATTCCACTCAATGATGACTGTTTCTCCCACAACGATGATCGGATCGGGAGAGGGACTATTTTCAAGCCAATCTGATAAGAGTCCCTAACATGCCTGCCAAGTTTCATGGTCATAGCACAGCCTGCCAAGTTTCATGGTCATAGCACATTAGGAAGTACCCCAGCTCGTGATGACCAGAACTGTGAAAAACCCTCTCAAACTCCCCCAACTGTGACAAGATCCAGTCCTGTTTTGTCAGTATTGTCTCTACGGCTTACGCTTGTTCTTTCCTCCAATTCCCATCCCGATCTCTCGGCTCTAAGCGTTTCACGAGAATTATTGCGCCCCCTCCAGCCCCCCCCCCCCCCCCAGTTATTCGATTCGTTCCGAACTTGCAACTGATCATCTGAGATAGTTGTTCTTGACACTTGTCCAGTTTCATTCACGTCCTATCACCCGTTCTCAAGTTATGCATGTCACTAGATGCTGGATTCCCCATCCCTCCACTCCCCTCAACATCACCGTATCGCGGAAGGGACTATTTTCAAGTCGACCTGGGAGAGTACCTAATATGTCTGCCAACTTTCATGGTCAGAGTACATCTGGAAGTACCCTAACTCGTGATCACCGCGGAAATCCAAGAAACCCCCTTCGACACCCTCCACTGCGACACGATCCGGTCCTATTTTGTCAATAAAGTATCTAGGGTTAATGCTCGTTCTTCCCTTCATGTTCCATCCCGATCCCTCGACCCTAAGCGTTTCAAAAGATTTCCGGTCCCCCCTCTACCTCCCACCCCCAGTTATCAGATTCCAGCCAGATTTGAAATTGAAAATCTAAGACACTTGTTCTTCACACTTGTCAAGTTTCATGCATGTCCGATTACCCGTTCCAAAGTTACGTATGTTTCTAGTTTCCGGATTCCCCATCCCTCCACTCCCCCCGCGATGGCTGGATCGGGGAAGTGATTATTTCCAAGTTAACCTGGTCGGTTCCCTCATATGCCTTCCAAGTTTTATTGTCCTAGCTTGTGTGGAAGCGTTTCAGGAGATTTCCGGTGCCCCCCTCCAGCCCCCCCCCCACAGCAACAGGTATCGAATCTGGTCCGCATTTGAAACTGAATATCCGAAACACCTGTTCTTGACACATGTCAAGTTTCACGCATGTCCGATTACCCTTTCCAAAGTTATGCATGTTAATAGTTTCCGGATTTCCCATCCCTCCACTCCCCCCCCCCCCTATGATCGGATCTGGAAAGTGATTATTTCCAAGTTAATCTGTTCGGTTCCCTGATATGCCTGCCAAGTTTCATTGTCCTAGCTTATGTGGAAGCGTTTCACGAGATTTGTTTATTTTGAGCTTAGTTGGCATCAGAGCAAAATAGCTCTAGTTATTTTGCTCTGGTTAGCATTTAGCATTCGTTCTGACCCTTTAAAACGTATGTAGTCCCGCATTCGCTTCTGAATATATCAAAGCGTAGCCCCGTGGTAGAGCGCTGGACCTATGCCACAGAAGTCGTTGGATCGGTACCGCATTTGGACATCCGTTCTTTTGCTCCCTTTTTGCTACCGTTGTTCCTAGTTTCCGGACTCCCGGATCTGGGGAAAGTCGGATTGGGGAAGTGGTTATTTGTAAGTTAATCTGGTCGGGTCCCTGATATGCCTGCGAAGTTTCATCGTCCTAGCTAGTGTGGAAGTGCCCGAACTAGAAAAACCTGGACCGACAGACCGTCGGACGGACAGAAATTGCGATCGCTATATGGCACTTGGCCGGAGGGCAAGTGCCATACAAATCAACAAGGAAACAGTTTGTTTCAGCCCAAAAATGAATTAACCTCAAAACCGCATGGGCATCAGGTGGAATTTATAATAAGCTTGTTTCTGGGCCAAAAGCGAGGATACAAGGTTTTCAAGTCCTCTGGCAAAAAGATCCGACATGTCTTATTCACTGCTTACTGGAGATACTGCAATTTTCATGTTTACCTCCCACGACTTTACAAAAAATCCCACGTTGCTCCAATTTTTTGTATTTGTTGATACGTGTGAAAAGTTTTCATCCATTGCTCACGACCGCAACTGGCCACTTTTGCACCAGCCATTTAGGAATTTCAGACCCGTTTGTTTTTATTTCCAATTTTTGCTTTGTTTTGCTGATCTTGTGCTTTTACCACACAACGGAGAGATGTTTTTTTTGTTCTTTACCGCCCTCAGTTTGCATAAGTGTGTGATACAAACTCATTCATTCATTTGTGCGTTCATAAAAGAGACCTCACTGAATTCTAGGAAGTTGGGACATGAATACCAAGAAGGATGGGACAATAAAAACTTACCGGAAGCTGAACCCAGACGGGTCAAGTGCCTCCTTCTGTAAGCTGGAAAAGAAGCTAGACCCGTCCATTCCCCTACAGTCTTTGTACTGAGCGCTTGCCTCCATACCAAGAAGGGTAGACGAAAAGTTGAGAACGGTGCTCCATCCATCCTAAGAAATTTTTTTATTAACCCGAACAAGGTCCCTCCAGGCTGAAAAAAGCTCTTGCGTACTCTCCTCACATCGAGACCCTTAGACCGTTGCGTCGCTGAGTTCCAACTTAAAGGACCCCTCTTGCTTATTCTGCCTTTTCTAATATACCTAGCTCCCTTGTGGGAGTACAGGCTTCTAAAATTCCCACCTTTCTCTATTGTCTCGTTTTGCGCCTACGGATTTTTAGCGCTTTTTCAGCTGTGTCGAGTTTTGCCCGTCAGACAACGCAAAGTTCGCCGGAATCTTAAATGTCTCGCTAACAACTCTTTCACGTATAAGGATCTGATAATCTTCTCTTTTTGACTTCTTTTATTTGCTTAGTTTTACAACTTTTTAAGCACGGCGCGTTCAATTTTCAAACGTTTTGCGCTCAGCCGTCGCATCGGAGAGCAGGAAGGCTGGATAGAGGAGACAAGCTCTAACAAGAAAATCGCTTATTTCAGGCGGAAAGTAATGGTGTTTTCGAAAGTCGTTTTTTCTAGTCTGTTTCGTAGGGAAAAGATCATTTCTAGTAAAAGTTGTGCTTTAAGAACGGCAACGTCAGATGAGGAATTAAAAATTACGTAAAAGAATTTGCTTGATTACAAAAATTACCAGTTTGTCAAGGGTAATCGTTGGCTTTATCAGAAAAACACAATGAGTTGCCTCTGATGAAAGTGATGAAAAACTGAGAAGAAAAAAGAAATTCCGCAAATATACGCTTAGCCTACGCAAGTCTGAAGGGTGCGAAGAGTCGACATAATGTAACGGAAGCAGTTTTTGTGTGTCAGTCAAACCTATAATGTTGCGGATGCAAACGAACACAAGAGACATCCACGTGGACACACGTTAAAGTAAGGCGACAATACCAGAAGTATACTGGATGGGGCCGTTCCCTATAACTGCCGGGAATGTCCTTCCTCACACGTCATTAGGGGCGAACTCCTTAAAGTTTAACTGAAAGGGCAACTTATTTTTACATCTGACATTTGAAAACACTAAATTATTTGACTCATCTAAGGGATTTTATATTTTTTCAACCGGGGCTCAAGTACTAACGTTCAGAATGTGCGCTATTTTTACGAAAACCCAACATTCACCGAGACGCGGAGTATCTGAATTTCAACAAAAGCCTACATTTCCATTTGTTACGGACGCTAAGCTAGCTGAATTTCACGGTTGAAAAAGTAAGAAATCGATGATAACATATGTTTTTTGTTATATGACTGTTATTTTTCGGCAATGGCTTACCTTTGTAGTTGCTGAAGATTTCAAGCACAGAGGGACAATCACACAGAGGTACCATAAATCCGAAAGAATAAGTTTATTCAACGAGATCGATTATCTGCGGATTGCAGACAAAAGAAGTAACGCATTTTTATCGAGTTTTTCAGGCCTATTTAAGTAGTTAAGTGAAGTGAAACTAGACTGTCAGATCTCAGCCGTATTCGGTTAAACTTTAAGGCTTCTGTGGCCACAGCTGTCTTCCCCAGATTGTTTTGTCGACGCTTATTATCCTAGCTTTGACGAAGATACAGCCTTTACCTTTGGTTATCAAATATAACAGCACATTGGACAACAGGGCCCAGCCAGCACATAACGTAACACTCTACATTCTTTTCTGGCCGATGAATCAAAAATTATATATTGTACTGTTGTGTTTTATTTAATTCTTTTATTTGATTTTACATACTCCGCTTTTCAAATGGCGGGTCAGAAATACATCACTTATTACTATTATACTATCCCAGTATGAGGATTGGGGAGCGTTCGGCAGGGACAGGATTGTCAGGACCGAGACGTACTTTCAGAATTTTACGAAAGATGGCTTGCCAACCAAGTCCAAATGAAGAACCTAGGCCCTGCCCGTTTTAGCCCCTTCTCCTTTTGCTATTGAAGATAATCATTTAAGCGAATAGTTCTTGTAGGTTGTGTACAATCATGGAAAAGCTAGAAATTGGGTCTTCACCAACCTGGTCAAATATGGGAGGTTTAACGACTAAGCTGGGGTTACAAGTAGGGCCACAGCTTTTTTTCAGAATCTCCAAAACAGATTCCGACACTGCCCGTCCAGTATGGTCGTCAGATATCTGAGTAACCGTTCTGGAGTCGCTTGCGAGTTGAATAGCGCTGCTCTCTGAAAAGAAAGGTTCAAACTAGAAACAATAAAACAGAGGAGTCACTGCGGTTTTCCGGCAAAGCCGCGGATTACTCAGAGCCCTGCATGGGCATAGTGGAGAATACTCCTGGTGAACTACTACTTGGTGGTTACGCTTTTTGCAGCTTTTAGGCTTCATTCAAAACTTTGTGTAATGTTTTGAGTGAAGCCTAACGTTCATATTCCTAGCATGTGTGCTCACTCGGTTTGCAACGAAGTTTTTATGCCATCAAGGTATGGCTGGTGCTTTTAATCTTCAGGAGATACATTTTTTAATTATTTTTGTTAAATTAATTTTCTTACTCTAGCTACATAGGCTACTGGTGGTGTAAAAACGGTGCACAAATGTAAACGCGTCCGGCGCCTCGCTGGCTGCTCGGCTCTATATATATACGTTCAAATATAAATTCAACAATAGTTATAAATTACAATTTTCTGTGTTCAGAGGTTCAAGTTCAAGTTCTTTTTCTTGTTACTTGCGATACACAACATCTTTGAATAACTAACATAAACAAAATCTACTTATTTAAACAAAGTCCCAAGAGCTCTGCAATGGCCTGTTGGTTGGGAAAGTTTAGATTAAACAGTTGTGATGTCTCGCTTGTATGGAATTTCGCCAATATTTGAACACGACCAAAAGAAAGGTAATCAGCATTAGAGAATTTAACACTATGCTTGCGCCCACCCACCCCACTTACCGGTTGGAACGATATATTTGAAGTCGAATTCCTGTTTTCTAAGGTCAATGGCGATATCCAATTCCAGGGGAAGGTGGAGCAGAGCTTTACCCTCTTGACGCACGTTGAAAAAGCTCTTCATGCCCTCAAAGTAGTTAGAGAGTCCATAGCTTACGTCGAACTGCGTTCTGGAAAATTTAACGTAAGCGTCGAACCAAACTTCTTTCGTCGAGCAGATCTGTTGGGGTCCATGGAAGATTGAAAGGTCGAAAGAATTTAAAAAAACAGAAATCCTCTGCTCAATATCCAAGCAAAAGGTAGTTAGGGCGTTACTCTCTTGTGAATCTCATAGGCGCGAGAAAAACCTTTCTCGCCCTGGAACAACCGTTTCCGATGATTACAGTTACATGGGTACTGATGGAACTGTAGCGCTTCTGGCGTGTTTGTTGGTGAAGGGCTTCTTTCTCTCCTTGAAATCAGCCATTTCTAGTTCTTTCCCTTCAGTATACAGCATCACCGTCTCATGCTATGGCTCCTCCTCCAAGGCGGGGCAAAACCTGTCACTTTTCACCACTTGACTCTTCCCTTGGGGGGAGCCAAATGGTATCCAGCAGCCAATCGCGGGCCTCCTTGGACTTGGTCAAATTTCAGTCAACGAACCCGGTCTGTATACCATCTGCCTATTGTACGTAGTGCTATTACACTGAATGTTCCAGAGGTGAGTATGCAGAGGTATGGGTGCATTGGAAATATCTAGCTATGTTGTACTATGCTGAAGCGCTTCCTCACGTCCTCGACCTCACAGCTTTTCGGATAATATTTACCCGTTTTGAAATTATACACATCCGTCCACTTTTCTTCCGATATCTAAACTTTTTGCGAAAATAGCGACTATGGACACGGAACACCTACTTGGTTAACAGATTTGGCACCACAACTCGAATAACTAAACTCTGCGTTTTTTTAGGGTTCTTCCACTGAACCGGTTTAGTAAGTACTGCTAAAGAGTTTCCAAACCAATTACCGCAGTGGAAGATTTCCGTAGCAAAATCCCCGTTCTTGCAATCACCCACTACACCCGCCTGTGCGGTCATGCAGAGGTGACTGCAGGAACAATCAACATCTGATTGGTTGACATTTTCGTCTGGTATTATTGCTTTTGTTCATGAGTTTTGCGTTTTTGGGATCCCAAAACGGAAGTGGAGGGATACCTATGACTTCGCAAAAGTTGTCCATCTGTCTGTCCGTCCGCCCGTCTGTCAGCGCGATAACTCTCGAAAGGAACGAGATATTCCGATGAAGATTGGTGTGAGGATTCTTCGGGTCAAGGGCCAGGTCGAGTTCGTAGATTTGCTCTGTAGCCCAACATTTAGGGGTGGGGGTTCAAATTAAGGGGCGAACAAAATATTGTTTAACAGCTAATGAGATAATTCATTTAGGGGTAAGAAGACATGCTGAACACGTATAAGAACAATATTTTCTCACCGGACGAATAGTTAGCCCGGAATCCGACCAATTTGTTAAAATTAAACCTTTTATTTGAGTTCGATTTAGGGGCAAGAAGTATCCGTATATGACAATCATTTTCTACCCGGACATATAGTTCATCCAGAATCCAGCGAAAACGGAAATTTGTTAAAAGTAGCCATAGTGGCAAGGAGGTATACTGAATCCATATTATTTTTTTCTCGCTGGACGAATAGTTCGACCGGAATCCGGACAAAACCGGAAAATTTGTTAAAAAGTAAAAGTTTTATCTGAAGATGATTAGAGGTTCGATGTAGGGGTGAGGAGAATGCTGAATTCGTTTTTGAGCTTTAGTATTTTGCCGGACAAGTAGTTCGCCTGGAATCCGGCCAAATTTGGCAGAAGTAAGACAGGAAGCAGGCTACTGATCAATTTCGTAAAAGTAGAATGACGTATAGGGGTAACACACAAACTGAATCCATATCAGAATTCGATTTTCTCATATGATTAGCCATTAGCCTTAATCTGTTTCTAAATTTTAACAGTAATATCGTTTAAGAAGTCCGGCGAAGATCGGATATCCAAAAGACCCAATTTTCTGGATCGAATATTGAATTTTTGGGATCATATCGAAACCTTTGGTCTTGTTCTTTTTCCTATATCATACTCCACTACTTCTCCTGTAGTATAGTGGGTGAATGAAATTCATTCGTTCATTCATGTTCGGAGCAAGGACCAATGGTCTACACTATAATACTAAAAAATTTTTGTTCTTGCGTAGTAAATAAGAAATGTAGCGAACTACTTACACAAGATCAAAATTCAGCTTCCTTGCGAGCTTCCCTGATGATTTCAGCTTGTTTAGCTCAATCCTGTTCGAAAACAGACCGGTCATATCCAGAGTGGCGCTCACGGGCATCCCAAGCTCATTTGGTACAGTATAGATGGCGCTTGCAGCGGATTGCCAGACTTGGAAGTTAAGTTTGAAATCTTGCAGGAAGAGCTCGACATCTTTGCCTGAAAAAGGTAGCAGTCGTGCGAGGATTTGGGATAGAAACTAGGGACCGTAGTCGTCCATGGATCGCAGCGTTGTGACAAGTACATCCAGGAATACTTGGTGCATAGTTGTTTCTTCAGCCCAAGGTGCCAGATAATCATGCTCGATTATGCTAAACGGATTGCTACATTTACGGGAGATGGTTAGATTGCAATCCCTACTTTCAGGTACGGCTTGAAGAAGACCCTTGCCACGGAGCCGAAATAAATCTCGACAGACTAATTCGTTTAACAATGTCAAACAGGAACAAATCCTCAGACCAGCCGCGCATGCACTAAAATTTTGCTACTGGGATTAATCTTGTCTCTAAAAAGATAATAATAAATCTAATTAGGGTTTTCTGTTTGGGGGGATATGGGAATTTCTAAAAAACAGGCTAATTTCGTCAACTGTATATTATTTTTTTTTACAAAATCCATTTTAGAGCATTCCCCGTGTCCTCGTTGTTTTCCGTACTCGGAGTCCGCGTGGAGTGACTCCCTCTATTCTCGCCGTTCCCTTCGATTCCCCGAGGAGTCCTCGGGGAACGGCGAGAACACACCTAAAATTTGGCGGGTATAACGTCGTATAACGAAAACTGACGCAAAAGAAAGCAATTTATCTGTGGAATTGCTACGTTTGAAGGCGTGACCCAGAAGGGCCTAGGCGCACTAACCCCATACGCGCGGAACTTACTGTTCATAATCTGGTTGTACTTCTGCTCGTTGAACTTGTACGCCATGGCTGTGTGCCCTTGGAAAGTAAATACTACTTCAATGTGTGGCGATCCGATCGACTTCAAACTTTGCATAATAGTCAGAAGCTTTTCCTTAAACTGGACGTTAGGCAAATCGCCCTTCGCTCCACCCCCAATGAATTCTGACAGGTCGGGTATCAAGCCCTGTGCGCCATCAAGAACCACAGAAAACTGAAAGAAACAAAATACTGATTTTATGGTAAAACCAAAGTATTAGTCAATTATTGTTACATGCCTGGAGGGGGGTAGCAGTTCGTTCTCACTGTAAACCAAATACGCTTTTCTAAGGTCCTAATATTCTTCCTAATATTTGTGGATTTCAAGGTCATCTTATATATTAGTTATTTCATCACAATTGTTGTTAATTATAAATATTATGAATTTTGACGCTAAGGTTAAGTGATATTAATCACTTAACACACACAATTAAGTGTCTTTTTCTGTGTGTTTATGTGTTTTATTTATTTTCTTCATTTACTCCGTTTTGAGTGGAGTGTTCCTTGGAACAATCCACTGTTGCGAGCGCTGTAGCAGCTTTCAGCTTTCGGTTTTTGGTTTTCGGTTTTCACCATATTTTGTGGAGCATAACTCTTGAACAAGTGCAAGTATCATGTTCCAACTTGGTACACTTGTGGGTATTGGGGTCTAGTTGTGCCTTCTGAGGGGTCCCACCCCCCAAACCCACCCGGTTCAGGGGCAAATGGGCCCAGATTGCCCAGTGAATAAAGTTCATAACTTAACCAGAACTGGACATAGGACGATGAAATTTCTTAGACGTGTAGATCCTAGGGCTGGGAAATTGCTTTTAAAGTTGCACCTCCCCCACCCACCCCGTTCATGGGCAACTGGGCCCAGATTGCCCAGGAGTGAAGTTCGTTACCCGTGACAGGAATCAACCGGTATCAAGCTGAAACTTGTTAGGATTGTGAGCACTGGGGTCTCTTTTTACTTTTTCTGGGTCCCAAACCCCACCCCCCCTTGGTTCAGGGGCAATTGGGCCCGGATTGCCATTTTTTAATGTTTTTAACTTGACATTAACTGAAGATAAGGCGATGAAATTCCTTTGTTCATTTGGATCATAGGGGTTAGGGAGAGTTGAACCACCCCCACCCTCCCCGTTCATGGTCAAGTCGGCCCAAATTGCCCATGTAAAAAGTTTTTTACCAGTGATTGGAATCAAAGTCTAAGCTGGTATACTTGAGGAAAAAACGGTGTAATTACGCATTTTGATAGGTCCCGACCCCCCCCCCCCCCCCCCCACCCCTCCCGTTCATGGGCAGCTGGGCCCAGATTTCCCATGAGTTAAGGTTCGTCAATGACAGGTCTCAAGTCCAACTCTTGTATATTTGGCGAGATATATCTATGGATGAGGATTTGGTGTAACAGCAACTAATAAGACGACGCGACGTACCGTACTTTCGGTTACAGTCGCAACTCAAGTTGCGACTGAGAGTCCGAAGCGCAAACACGTTACCTGTTTTCTGCTAGTTTTTCTGTGCGATATACTGACGACGAACTAATTGCGCTCTTTTTGGACATTCTATTGAACATTGAAGTGATCGAAGTGCGATAGCGAGTGAGGATGGTGATGACAATTTCGTTGTGAGCGAGTTGTTAAGTTTCATGCTGTCCCGGATTGACAGCGGAACACCAAAGGACATCCTGCTGCAATTATGCCTTGATTTCTACTCTCCTGATGAAATAATCAAGGCTAAAGCTGATCTAATTCCTTACCTACCTGCTGTCGTTCTGGACAAAGTGTCCAAGGATTTTCAGGACTTTGTGAAGACACCGTTCTGGTAAGACTGCCAAAGGCCCAATTCTGCTTGAACTTTACGGTATTTTGATTCAAACTGACCGGGATTGCCTACCCCAGTTTCTGGCCGCAAATCTCCTACGCATCCCGGCACTCATATTTCGCACTTCGATCTAGCTACAATTATTAGCTCTTATGACACCTTGAAGTCTGAAACTGAGCAGTTGAAATCGATCGTACAAAACCTGTCCCACCCTCGGGCTGTTGCAAATGATTCGATCATCCCGCAAAACTTGCCGCTGCATGTTCTAGCTAGGTGGTGAGACGGCGAGTACTGAGCCACCTATGATAACTAATCTGAACTTGGCGACTCCCTTGCTAGCTTCGACTGCTTCTGTAGATGCCGCTGCGGACCCCGTACCCACGTATGCAGGTATCGCGCGCAGAGAACGGAAGACTCTGGGTAACGGACAATGGGTAACTGTTACACGAAATGGCCGCAAAGGAAACGGAGTAAACGGCCCGAAATCCAAGTAGGCACCGAGTCAAAGTATTGGTAATTCGTTCAACCGGAATACTACCTTGAAATCTGTGGCCGCTATTCGCAGTTCAACGCTGTTTGCGTCGCGTTTCGCCCCTGACACTAATGTCGATGACGTCACACGCTTCATCTCGCGCTCTATCAAATGTGACGTAAAGTGTAAAGGTACTGAAATCGAACTTTTGGCCGGCGGGCATTCTCTTCCGGAAATTCTACTCGCCCCGCCCCCCTTCCACAGGCCCCGATGGCTCACAGTCTGAGAGCAACACTAATACGGAATAATGGTGTTGCAAATTGCGTCATATAATTGTTGCTCTATTCGTGCTACAAGACAGCAGGTCCTGTCTTTGTGTAATCAGTATAAGCTTGTGTTCTTGCAAGAAATAATGCTGATGCCTTGTGTTCTCGCCTTTGTTGATGAAATATGCCCTGGCTTTGTTTCAACTTCAAAATCTCCTGTAAACCCTGAAGCCGGGCTCTTGCGAGGTCGTCCTTATGGTGGTCTATCTATTCTGTGGCACGAATCTCTTACATCAGCCATTAAAGTGCTCGAAATAGATAATGAACGTCTGCAGGCTGTGCGATTATCCAATAGCAAAGGTGTTTTTTCGTTGTTTAACGTTTATATGCCAGTGCGTTCACTAGAAAATTTGCCGCTATTGGTGTCGTGTCTAGCCGATATTGCGACTTTTACTAGTCTGCAGAGTGGTGTCGATGGGGTATTTATGATCGGGGATTTTAATGCGAACTTCCTGAAAAATACTCCGTTCCACCTTGAACTTGATTCTTTCTGCCGTGAGAATGCTTTTCATATCCTTGATCGTCTGAAGTTGCCCCGTAATACGTTCACGTTTTTAAGCCATTCTTCCGCTTATGCTACGTCGTGGCTGGACCACGCCATTGGATCTGAATCTATTTCCAATTTAGTGTCAAGTATTACTGTTAGACACGATGTGATTGGGTCTGACCATTTCCCTCTCGTATGTGGAATTGAAATAGAACCTACCCATCCGGTCACCGATAGTACGTATGGTGCATCGTTGCTTTCTGATAAGATTTTATGGAAAGCCGCCACTAAAGCTCAGTTGTTGAATTATAGAAATTCTGGTAGGAATAAACTAGAAAATATCGACCTAGGTGGTCCTGAATTTGTGTGTAGAGATCCGTTGTGCCGCCAGAAATCGCATAAAAGTAGCATTATTATGGTTTACGAGAGTATATGTGCTATTTTATTGCTAGCGTCTGCTGAATCTGTTCCAACGACAAGTTCAACCCATCGACGTGGTTTTAGTGTTGTTCCGGGTTGGAACGATTACGTGAAGCCATTATATGAAGCTGCACGATACTGGTTTAAGGCGTGGGTTCACGAAGGTCGAGAAAAAGGCGGATTTCTTGATCGGTCTAGAAGACTATGGAATACGCGTTTTAAAACTGTGTTCCGTTGGGTTCGGTCTCAAGATAAAGCAATACGGTCAAATCAGATGGCATCTACTTTTAGAAAGAAAAATTTTACTTCTTTTGGGGGTTCTGTGGGAGCGTCTACCCGTAGTCGTTCAGCTTTACCGAAGACGGTTGAAGGTCATAGTAGTGAGTCGGAAATTTCTAATTTTTGGAGGAGTCACTTTGAAGGAATTTTTAATTCTGTGCCCCGTAGCCCTCTTAGTGTTTTCATGAATACTGCAGATCATTCTGTGTTTGAAGATTTTTCGCCCATGGAAGTACTTCTTGCTATTCGTGGTTTAAAGTTGAATTCTGCGGGCGGTAAAGATCAAGTGTCGTCAAACCATGTTAAACTGTGCGATGACCTTGTTTCCCCATTATTCGCTGTGATTTTTTCGTCAATGATTTCACATGGTTTCCTCCCGGATTCCCTTATGGATGTTATTCTTGTTCCGATAGAGAAAAGCCGTCTAAGTGATTCCTCCAAGGCGGATAATTTCCGGCCCATCGCTCTTGCGTCAACGTTGTCGAAAATACTTGAGAGACTTCTTCTAGTACGCCTAAGAAGTTTCCTCGAAACGTCCGAGTACCAATATGCTTAAAAAAAGAAACTGTCTGTTGAGTTTCCTATTTTTGTTTTGAGAGGTATTACTGAATATTATTGGCTGTTTTCGACTTGGCTGTATGTGTGCTTTCTCGATGTTAAGAAAGCTTTCAATAGAGTTTATCAGACGAAACTCCTTAAAATACTTGCAGATAGGGGTGTGCCTCCCCTATATATACGGTTGTTTGCTTTTTGATTTGAACAACAAAGGTTTCATGTGAAGTGGGGTTCGGTTCTATCTACCCCATTTTCCGTGATGAATGGTGTCCGGCAAGGAGGGGTGTTGTCTGCACTCCTGTATATAGTGTATTGTGATGAGCTCAATGTTAGATTGAGCAAATCTGGTTTGGGCTGCCATATTGGTTCTCGATGCATGAACAATTTGAGTTATGCTGATGATTTGGTTATAATGGCGACCAGTGTTGGGACACTTAATAAGTTACGTGTTTTATGTGATTCGTTTGCGAAAGAGTATGATATCATTGTTAACACATCTAAAACTAAATGTATGTGTTTCCGCCCGCGCTCCCGTTCTGCACCTCTGTTACCGAGTGTACGCCTTGCAGGTACAGAACTAGCGTTTGTTCAATCTTTCCGTTATCTTGGTTTTATTTTTTCGGAGCAGCTTCTAGATGATGGGCACATTCGGCACGCTCTGCGTTCTGTTTACATACGTGGAAATTTGCTTATACGTAAATTTAGTCATTGCTCACCAGATGTAAAAACTTTTTTGTTTCGATCTTTTTGTTCTTCTATTTTTGGGCTTTCCCTGATGTGTAAATACACCAAGCAAGGTATAAACGATCTCCGCGTGGCAGACAATGATAGCTTCCGCTTCCTTCATGGGCTGCCACGGTTCGCCAGCGCTTCCGAAGTCTTCGACGATTTCAGAGTGAAAAACTTCGCACAGATTCAACACTCTAGTAATGTATCATTACGTGAGCGACTCGTTTCATCGGAAAATGCTAATGTTCTCGTTCTTTCTTGTGCGGTACTCCGTTTATCTCTGCCTGTCTGACTGCAGCTATACGAACCTGAAGTTGGTTAAATGTTTGTATGTTAAATGTTATGTTTGTTTAAGTTTGTATTGTAGAGTGTAGATTATGGTCTTTGGCCGGAATAAAGTTATGACGATTTACGATTTAGTCTTTAATGAACAGTTGGAAACTTGACTGTTTTATCATATGATCGATGATATGCCGTTCTTAATGAATTGTGACAAAAGGGGCATTAGGCCGCTACGATTTGGTTTATTGCACTTGTTATTACCTTGCTAATGAAAAGAGGTTTAAAGGGTGGGACTGGCTGGCAGACCGTTCAGTGTTCGAGCTAATGCTATTCGTGCATGATCTTCAACAGTTCTTTGGATTTACACTGGCGGTTTGTTTACATTTAAAGCTTTTAAAGTGGGATGATTACAAATTAGGTTATTTCAATCCTTGTTTTGGTTATTGGGGATGAGAAGTGTATTGGTTCTAAAGCTGTTTGTATACAAAATGTGATAAACATTTTACTTTTGCACTCCACGTCTGAGCGCTTGCGCACTTGTTTCAAAATGGCGGGTCATAAATAAATTACTTACTTACTTACTTACTTACTTATCTGGCAGACTAATGGCCATTTATGGTCCATGGTGTGATATATGGTTTGGTTCTATATTTATTATCAAGTTCAATATAATATAATTCTAGTGTATGTATTGTGGACGTAAAATCAACTAGTCGGCTTTCCGCTGTTTCAAGATTTTTAACGAATCAACTAAACTGATACTGAATACGCCCCTCATAAAATTCCTCTCAGATTAGTTCTTTTTTGGCCGCTAGGTGCGCTATCGTAAAGGAAACAATGCAAGTTACTTCTTAGTGTACGTTTATCCAGGTTTGTTTTGCTATTTTCAATTCCTCTTAGGCCTAACCATGTTTAAAACTGTTTAAAATGACTCTTCCCCTCTTTTTGCTTTACCCAACTCTGTTCTGTCAAGCGTCATCAAGTTTGTCATTTCTGGCTTCCGACTTCAGTGCCGAGTGCTGGCTGACTTTTAAACGGGGCTAATGCGCGACTCGGTATGAAGCGAAAGCCTAATCGCCTACTCACCCGTCACATAACTTATCCCCCGATCTCACGTGTGATTGTTATTATTCCTCTAGCGCGTCTGGCGGCAATTCGTCATCGGATTTTATGAAGGACGTATTGACGTCTTGAACGTCGAAGCGATGAAGAACTGCGGATTTTATGCGGGTTTCTCGCCATGATTCCAACTTCCAGGATGTATCTACTAGTTTAATGTTAAGACCTAGGGAATTTTGATCTGGAGGTCAAATATGCCAGACATAACTCCAGGGATATTCATCACGGATCCGAGCAAAAGCCGTCAAAGGGATAAAGTAAGATTGTTCACGTGTTCGTACCACAGAAAGATAGACATGTAATTCAATACACCCAAAAAAGGGTGCCCAATGTGTACATGACGAAAAAAAAACCCGATCAACTTAGGATACATCTATCAATACTCTTAAAGGACCCCTCGCACTATTTACTCTTTAACTTGCAGTATTTTTAAATATTTGAATACTTTAAAACTAGGCTGTGCTTTCAACAAATAACCCACAGTTTTGGCTGTTTAAGCCTTTTCCGAGACCCGTTGGCTTGTAGCGAAAACAGGGAAACAATTTACATAACCGTTTTTTCTAATGGAAAAACTTCTCGCAGACAACCGTCGACAGCGTAATACACATCGAAGGTAGCAAAACACGGCAAGTGAGAAAATCAGCGTGGTTTTATTAGAGGGGTTAGAATGTAACGTACGAAATTGGGGTCACCGGGTTTAGAAATATATGGAGTGATTATAGAAGTAGGCTACATTAGTTTTATAGGTAAGACGGGTCCTTTAAGCTTCTATTAAAAACCTCGTTTATCCTCGAGGCAAGTTTTTTAGAAACTTGTCTAAGTTCTTCCAATCTAACCAGTCGATTTGGTAAGGGCAGAACATTAAAATAATCCAAGCAATAAGGAAGTAGTTGTAGTGGAAAAGCTACAGTATATTCACCCTATAGTGATCCCTTTAATCCTCTATTAGCCCAATGGAAAAGTTCCAAGCAGCCTATTTATCCTAAGTCTCAAGGATTTCGCCTTCTTGCATATGCAAAGACCTACGGCAGGTTTTCTGGAAGGTCTATGCTTGGAATCGAAGATGGCAACCTTAGTCGGCTACCAGATGAGGTGACGTTTTTCCGCTTTCGAAATTCCCGTGACCAACAAGGTTCTTATGGCTCGCACCGTGACAAACAACTCTCGAGGTGATTTTCAATTTTGTGTCTCGAAACTGGCGGAAATTCAAATTCAGCGGGAGTCCAATTTACAAATTTTGCTACTTTATCAAGCTGATAGACCTTAAACTGAGGATCCTTCTAATGCAGAATGGTAAGGACGTGAGCCTGATGTTCTATGGAGAAAGATTTTATCTGGGATTTATTTTTATTTTCGGGCATTTGAAATCACCGCCAAAACAAAGAAAACCAGTGTAGCCGCACGTTTCAACTCGTAGATCGAGTCTGTCGCATACACTTCTGTTTCCCGAGAAACGTGTTACACAATGCCGCGGTGAAACGCTTTTAACTGCCCTCATTTTGGGCAGGATTGACCAGCGTCTAGCTCCCGACGAAGTAAACTAACTAAGAGCTTGTTCCACCCTTCTAACAATCGTAACTGTTAGTTCCTATTTCCATTCCAACCCCGTGAAAAGTTACTACGCTGACCGTTCCAACCTTCCCGAAATAGTAACTAATAGTAACTATTTGCTTACCACGCTCGGGAGCGTAGTAACCGTGGTAACTACGAATTGCCGCATTAACCCGTGGCACGATATTTTGCTGAAAGTAGAAAAATGCGTTCCAGCCTTGACGCCAAGAAGCCGAATTCGTGATGTCATGCGTAGTAACTAGGGTAAGTAGGGTGGAACACGAGTTGCGTTTTATTTGAAGTTCATAGTACAGCGGGAGCGGACGGCGAACTGTAAGTTGCCCTTTTATTCCTGGCGGACTACGTCAGAAGGTACGCTGAACTGTTACCTGCCTCACCCAGCGTACAAACTAGCGGGTCCGCTGGCACTCAGCGGGCGACCCACTGGCAAATAAAACGACTTTAGGCACCCCGCGCCTTCCCAGCGTACATGTACTATGAGCGAACTATGAATGCGAATAAAACGACAACGAACAGTCCGCTGTACTATGAACTTAGAATAAAACGCAACTACGTTCTAAGTGATCAGAATCATTTCTTACTCGATAGGCATCAAATGTGAAGTCTTGGATGTAGTAGTTCATAATTCCCGCGACGGTAAGTGGAAAGTCCTCCGTTGGATTGGCAACCGTGTGCAGCTGAAGAAGAGATCCGAACTGGTTGGTCGGATGGACGAAATCATAGATATAGTTGCTGGAGCGTCTATGCGATAGCTGGACACGCGGAAGGGACCGAAGGAGGGGTCGGATGAAATCGATGCTGAAATATTGTAGATTTCTTTTAAACCTTTTCGACGTTACAGGAATTACCGTGTAACTGCACACTTTTTGCGCTCTGAGAAGTTCAAAGCTATAATACAGAAAAAGCCTTCGCCCCAAAATGACATCTTCAATTGCAAAGGAGCTCCACGGTTCTACACTTGACCACTTTTCCGCGTTCCATCTAGGAAGAAGATTTTTAGACTTGATTAGTCCCTTTTATTTTTCTATGTTTATTTTTGTATTTTTCGGTTACAGCCTCAATATAAGTTTTCCTTATCTTAATTTTTGCTGCGCCATTTCCCTTTTCTTGTCGTGTGTAAATAAAATTTCATCATCAGCACCATCATTGTGAAGGGCGTTAGCAGCTAAATGGAAATAATGGGTTGTATATCCTTCCAACGTCATCTGACATATAGTCAAAGGTATATTTGCTTGGACCTTCCGTGCTGAAAACATCTGAGATTCGGCTTTTGTAGTTATCGCCGGTGGGACTCGGGCGCTACATTACTATAATTTTGCTCAACAGCCGCATAAGCAATCAAAAACTGATGAGACGATGCGCGCAGAGAAAAAAGAAAGTATTCTTTCAGACCAAGCTACTGCGAATTATATTTAACAGTGCAAAACGGACAAATCAGCTGAAATTTATTAGAGCTATATTTCGGCCCTTCTTGGCAAGGGTTAAAAACAAACTAAAGATTCTAGCTTAGCCTTAAGTATCTGATTTGGAGAATTCCTTTCTGAGAGTTGCTTGGAGTTCAATTATTTGATTTTAGACACGGCTGCTGTTTTTGCTGTTCGATTGAGTCATTGATAGGGTACAGTTGACTTTGGACTTTTGGAGTGAAAGCTTAGGGTCTGAATTTCCTTTCACTGATGATGCCGTTCCATATTTCTGGTAGTGAGTACAGTTTTAAGTTTGTTTTTCCACCAGTTCATCCTCCAGATTGAGCGGCGTGAGCCTGAAGAGGACCCTTGCCAAGAAGGGCGGAAATATAGCTCTAATAAAATTCAGCTGACGTGTCCGTTTTGCACTGTCAAAAATAAAACAGTACGAAAAAGTAATAGCATAGTGAACCATACGAAGAGTGTCGAGTACGAGTAATAAATTTGCTGCGTTAATGTCGCTGGTACTTTAAAGTTTACAGCTATAGCCTAACGATGACCCTGGCCAAGAAAGGCCAAAATATCGCTGAGGAATCTCCGTCATTTCTCTAGATGATTCCCTCCCAGTCAGCTTGGGCTGAACGAGTATTTAGACCACAAAAGTTGAAACTAAATATTCCTTGAGCCAAGCTGACTTTGAAACAAATATTCAAATAATGCATAAAACGGATACGTCAGCTACGATGCTTTTTCTTGGCAAGGGTCCTCGGCATTATCTGAATACAGTTTGGGTAACATTTAACACAAGGATGCGCATCTGTGTGTTACGTGTTATCAAACTTCTGACGATGCAGCCAACAATTTCACGCGCAGATAAGGTCACCATTAAACATCCTTTTACCTCTCTTTCAGACAGGGGTGCGAACTCTCCCTGACGGCTTTTAGGGTCGTAATGACGTAATGTTCCACATCCGGGTCCTTTTCGGATAGCAGCGACGTTACGATCTGACGGATGTATTTGACCGGTGCGATCCCCGATAGAAGCGTTCCAGCGGCTGCAATCCGCACTTGGCGTGGTTCGGCGGAATTCTTGTAGATGGACAGAACAGCGGGAGCAATCTAATAAGAATAAGTTTTAACGTAATTACCAAGAAAATGAAATCAATTTGTTGAGGCAAAAATATATTTTTGAGAAAGAAATATCTTTTGAAAATATATATCTTTTTTGAAAAGAAATCTTGCTAATATGTCCATTTCTGCTCTGATCTGGCTACAGACAAAAATCTCTAACAGTAACACTTCCAAACGCTGCAGCATCCTTCCGACTAACTAGCATCTCTAGGGAGCAACCCTCACAACGTATTCCTGATTCCGTCACAAGTCCCACGTTTTCCAACCCAGCGCCACCAACAATTATACAAGCGACAGAGCACACAAGAGTCAACAGCCACCTGACACAATGTCTTTCCTCCACCCATGACTCAGGCATGCTTTACAATGGAGAGAGGGTGCGAAGGCTCGGCTTTGTGTCAGCTTCTCGATGACGGCACTGCCGGGCAACCGGGCATGCGTTCTGGCATCAGTCCGCCGCCTGGAATTTGCGGGGCATTCAGGTTCTGGTTCAAGACCATTTACTTTATTTGAACTTCACGCCATGAGCCTACCTATACTTAGCGTAGTTTCTACGCACGACGTCACGAATCCTGGCTTCTTGGCGTCAAGGCTGAATGTCAAATTGTGCCTTGGGCTGATCGGGCCAATAACGTCACAGAGGTCGTAGTTACCACGCTAACTACGCTCCCGAGCGTGGTAAGCAAATAGTTACTATTATTTTCTAAAAAAAAAAATTATTACGGTCAGCGCATTAGCTTTTCACGAGACTTTATCGGAATTATCGGAATTAACCTGAAACATCGGTAAAATCTGGCATGCTGTACGCTGGCGCGTGATTTGTCCGCGGGAACTAGGATAATGTGAATATAATGATGAAGAGATTTCTTGAGTCATCGTTTCATTACATATGTTTCATTATAAGAACAGCAATAAGACCAGAAAGGGCACCAGCATTTGCATAGACAAATAAACTATCAAACGTACCGTGGGGTTGAAGGGAATTCCCTCCAGTAGAATTACAATAGCATGCGAGCGTAAGGGCCCCTCAGCTTCCTCCTTGCCTAGGGCAACGCCCTTTACGAAATCCGCAATGACAGGCGATAAGTAGACTCCCAGATTCCGAAGGCCATAGATGGCGGTAAGACGCTGCTGGTACGTCCCACCGACTGTAAAGAGGGTATAATGTATTAGATTTTTTTTTTTCGCTTGACAGGGTTTACCAAAACTGTTGTACTCAGAACACTATCACATTCTACTTTTACCATATTCAACAAGACCAAAGGTTTCGATGGGATACCAAAAATCAAATATTTGATCCAGACAATTGGGTCTTGTCTTTGCCAGGCTAATCATCAGGGAAAACCGAGTTCAGATATACCTCTCCATATCTATTTGGACGATACTGACCGAAACTTCAAGCTTTACTTCTGCCAAATTTCTGGTTTCGCCAGAATTCCGAGCGTAAAAAAGTAAATAAAAAAGAAAATTCCGAAACGTATCCAGCGGATCTCTTTAGCCCTATAAAGAACATCTAATCAACTTTAAATAAAACTTTGACTTAAAAAAAAATTCCGTTTAAAACCGTATTCCGGACTAATTATATGACCGGGTAAGAAATGATTGTCATATACAGACTCAGCGTCTCTTCTTACCCCTAAATCTGCCGTCTAATCAACTTCAGATAAAACTTTCGCTTTTAACAAACTTTCCGGTTTTGGCCGGATTTCTGGCGAACTAGTTGTCCGGTGAGAAAATGGTTTACACCATCGTGTTCACCATGTCTTCTTACCCCTAAATCAAACATTTAATCAACTTCAAATGAAACTTTTACTTTTACCCAACTTTCCGGTTTTTCCGGACGAGACGAGACAAGAAAATGGTTTTCACCGTCGTACTCAACATGTCTTCTTGCCCCATAATCGACTATCACATTAGCTGTTTAAAAATATTTTGTTTGTCCCTTGATCTGAAACCCCTCCCCACCCTCAAATTTAGGGCTACAGAGCCCATCTTCGAACTTGACCTGTACATTGACCCAAAGGATCCTCCAACCAAGTTTCATCAAAATATCTCAATCCCCTCGAGAGTTATCGTGCGGACAGACGGACAACTTTTGCGATGTCATAGGTATCCCTCCACTTACGTTTTGGGATCCCAAAAACGACAAGACACTGTCAGAAGTTTGGTAGCATCTAACATGCGTTTGGGCATCCTTGTGTTAAGCGTTATGCGAGAAAGCGAGAATGCTGTACGCATTCTCGCTTACTAATGTCAAATGGTTTGTCCTTTTTGTTTATTTTTCACAAGCGGGTAGTTTTTACTTGTTTATTTGGTAGATAGTAGGGCATTTTATCAAGGTCAGATAAATTAAGCTATATTATTTTTTGTTAGATTTACAAATTACAAAAATTAAAAAACTTGAACTTGATATCTGTTATGACCCTTTTGGATGTTTAACACGGTGGTGAGCAATGGGTTATCCTTTTCAAACTTCTGGCGGGTTAACACCAACAGAGCCAGCAAGACAACCTCTAAGGCGTTTTTCCGGGACACGATTGTGGGCCGTACCAGGGGGCGGCAGAGACTAAAATTTCCGACATTATCCCCCCGTGGGGTGGTCCCTTTTCAGCAAATGTCCAAATTTAAATTGGGTGGTCTTTTGCCAGAATTTAAAGGTCCAAATTTAAATTGGGTGGTCTTTTGCCAGAATAAAAAGATCCAAATTTAAATTGGGTGGTCTTTTGTGAGAATGAAAGGAAATAAGCTTAAATTAAACAGCATTTAAGCCAATGTGGCCTAATCTCAGTGATATTTCAACCAAAGTAGCTGAGATAAAGTGGTATTTCAGCCAAGATATACCAAATTCATCAAATAGACTTTTCTGCCTTCTCAATGGGGAACTGGGTCAGCTAGATACCCAAAGTAGCTTAAATAAAGTGGTATTTCAGCCAAGATATACCAACAACTTCAGCAAATAAACTTTTCTGCCTTCTCAGCGGGGAATCGGGTCAGCTAGATACCCATGTACGGTAGACCGTAGATTATATTCTTCGTTTTTTTCCTAATGATTCTGCCTCCTTGAATATACACCATCCAGCATCCACCCACTGACTTTGGAATGCTGAGTCTGAGAGAAGACCGGCGTTGCATTTCTAAGTCAGCTACGAAGAAATCAGGGTTCACTGTCTGTTTCATTGGACGTCGTGACCCCCCCCCCCCCCCCCCCGGAGACAGCGATAACAAAATAAGGCAACGGTCCTCCCGAAAGAAGTTAAATGGTCAGCTTGGCTTCAAATTTTATAAACCTCCCGAAACATGAAGTATAGCCTCATACGTCAAGAAACGCCGACTGACCTCGTCTGTGCAGTTTGCACAGAAGAGACGAAGTGAAGAGGGCTTTGCTCGCAAACCCGCTGCCCGGCTGGAAGAAACTGCTGAAAAACACCTTGCCCGTGCATGCCACCGTAGCATCCCTGAGAACGTCTAAAAAAAAACTCGCGCCCATCGTAGGTTTCCACCGGCACGGAAACAGGTGAAATCCCTCCTGGCTTCAACTCCTGATGCCCTTTACGAAAGAGCAAAATTCGTGGCAATTCCTGGTCCGTCAGCTGCTTTAGCTAGGGAGAGCTGCACAGCTTGCGACCCATACTAGGATACAAGTGAGTAAGTATGTAGTTCGCACCTGGGTATGGAAGACAAGATATGATTTGAAAATGGGTAATTTAATTGTGTTTTAACGAATTAGGTAACACCAGATTCAATACTGAGGTGCACGTTAAGTAACATCAAGCAAGAATCACGATAAAACCAGCCAACGGGCCAGTCACAGAAGCATCGATAACTTTAAAATCCGTCCAAATGAGAGTAACTGAACTGAAGTGGCTTGACCGGAAACGAAGGCGTGTCAATCAGAATATTAAATGTCATATTACTATCCACCAATATACCAACCTCAAACATAAAGTCAAACATCTGTAAGTTTGTAGGGAGTGAAATCCGATATGGCTTGGTTTAAAGGATGCTTTTATTTTACACCAGGAGTCTTCCGTCACGAAGACCGTGAAAAGTAAAAGCAATGCAGCATCTAAAGGCAACTTTGGCAGAATAAAGGAACGTATGATACATAGAACATGAAAGTTCACACGAAACAGGTCCGACTATTAAAGCGCATATGTTCCGCCAACCACTTTACGTTAGGACAAGACTGGTTCCTCACACACAGATTTCTTACTTAGGCAACTAAACATTCGCGAGCCACCGATGAGTGCGATCGGGTATCCAAAGTCATGGTCACTGGTGCTGAAATCCGTAGAATGGTACATGACCAAGCTCAACCCTCCGTCGAAAGATGAAGGAGATGCTTTTCTTCTGCTTCAGACATTGCCAAACTACCTCTCTATCCTTGGACATCCTGCTCTACAAGACTTGCTTTAAATACAGATGTATGGTCTGTGATTTATCTGAATACTGTAGGAGTGCACAGGATCTTAGCACTATATTTTCTGTCAACGGTCTGTCTTCTCTGTTACTTAGAAGCTTGAAAGATTGTGTGACTATATGTGCGTCGCACACCTGACGGTCTTTCATGAAAAGCACTTTCATATTGTTGCCCTTTGCAGTCTGTATGCTGGAAAGAGATGAACACGAAATTTCTCCAACACACTTTCTTGTGACGCAGACTTCCATGACCACTTCGAACTCCTGTCTTCCAAGAAGATACAACTGGAAAGTGGTGATGGTATCTGGAAGCTGAGTATAAATCCATTGCACACCTGTTTCATCGACTGATTGCAATTAATACTCCACCTCTGCCCGTTTTTATACTACACTTAGACTTGATATTTCTGGAAGTGCTAAATATTCTTAAGCATTGGAACTTGACTCCTGGTCAGGTACTCTTATTGGCTCTGAGCCTAGATCCTATTCCTTCTTGCAGACAATTTAGAGCTTCTATATATTCCTCACGAAACTTGGACTTTCATTCTTAGTCACACTATCTGATAGCCTACTTCTGCATCCATCGCTGAGTTACTGATGACGCTAGTCCAGGCGGTAATGTTTCTTGATCATTGATTATGCCCTGGAAAGAACATCAGCTAGAACCAAACAGCCAACTTCAGAAGATAATACACTTATGCTGCTGTATGGTTTTAGAAGTATCCTTATGGTGACAACCTACTCTTGACCTATCAAGCTAACTTTTGGACTCTTTCGTCTTAATAGCTTCAAGGTACAACTAATTTTATGCTGACATGAAAATAAATACATGCTTGACTAGGAAGTAGGTGTATTAGAATCATCCTCTCCTTAAACTCAGAAGTAAGAATCCCTAAGTTCACAAACTCGTATCTGTTTGTCTGATATTGTTGATCTCAATTGCCTGTTTTCATGGTGCTTATATTTTGCCTTGAAAGTGGTCGCTCCAGTATTTCTATAAATCTCTTTGTGGTACACAAAGTGCAATTCTTTCACGATTTTTATGAAAGCCCTAAATGAGTAAGACAATGTTTTTTCGTTCTGGAGGAGTAGTTTGACAGGTTTGAAGAGAGTCTCATTCATACCTAGATAGCCTAGGTTTGTGCTGCAGGTAGGCTACTTGGCAGACAAGTGCCAGAAATATTCCCACTAGATGCCATAACAATTTCACATTTTCCTAACTAAAATAAAAATTCCCACACAACTGTGGGCTGGACAAACTGACAAAAGCTATGTTAACTTTTGCAGATCTTTCAAGATCTGCAAACCTAGCAAGCTAACTTATGGACTCTTCCTTCTTAACAGCTTCCAAGTGCAACTACTTGTATGCTGACTGAATGTTCACTTTCCTTAGGAATACATATTGTTGTTGTTGTTTTTTGTGCTACAACTACAACCAATTTCCTCTAGCCTAGTAGACAGGCTTATGATGCCAAATTGGCAGAAATCAAGCTTTAATTCCTTTGCTTCAAGTTCAGGGGCCAGGGCAGTCACAACCAAATCCTAATTTTTTATGGCATGTGTCCCAACGTCTAGGCATGTCCCAACGTATGGGCATTGTGCCCATACATTTGGGGTTCCATGCCCTGCAGGAATGGCATGTGTCCCAACGTCTAGGCATGTCCCAACGTATGAGCATGGTGCTCATACATTTGGGGTTCCATGCCCTGCAGGAATGGCATGATACCCTATGAAAATCTGTTGAACTGAAAATCAGAAATGGAAATTAGCTATTCAAACAGATTTTATGGGGGTTAAATGGCATTGCTGCAGGACATGGTGCCCCAACATACGAGCACCATGCCCATGCATGGGGGAATGCTCAGACGTTGGGGCACTATGCCCAAGAATTTAAGACTTCTGTATGAGTGGGCAAGGCCAGTCAGTAGCCTAAAATCATAAGAATGAAGGCATACTGATATTCAAATTTCTCCATTGTTATCACTTAACTTTTATTTTCAAGACATTCTAGAAACTCTTAACTCACAGCCAGACCACAGCTAATCAGCCTATCAGTTAGGGGAGGGGAAAATGGAAGTTAGGCCTGTGACTACTGTGATACATTACTGCACCTTTGGATAACCATTACTCCTCTCATACCTCCTGGCATCCTGCCTGCACTATAACAACTGTGCATGCTTGATGCTTTTCCGGATTATCTTGTTGTAAATCTACAGGAGGGGTACCTAACCTCAAATTTTTACAACCTCGAACTTGTGCCTAAAAAGGTCAAGAGGAAAGATCAGTGCAGTTTTAACTGTCAAGAAAGACACCCCAAATGACCTAGGATAAATTTAGGACTGTGCAAAATTTTGCATGTAATATTTCCAGGTCAAGTTTGAGGTTATACAAATTCGAGGTCGGTCCCACTCCTGTAGGAGTGTAGGCTAGTCCTAGATCAACTTAGGGGACCCTTAGACTAATCAAGTTCCTCACTATACACATTACAAACAGAAATCATAAGTGATACACTACCTTCAGTTTTCTTTAATGTCTGTATCTGTGTAAATATATCTTTGAATGATTCGCACACCTTTTGAAGATTTCGAATTCTGGCGCGGTTCTTTTCCTGAAATCCCTAAAAAAATGACACTAAGACCAGCAGTATCTTTAAAAAAAAAAATTTAAAAACATGTAAATGACTGTTTCTATCTGTATTTATCCTTTATGAGCAAGAAATTCTGCAATAAAATATGTAAACATCCTTTTTCTATTTATTTTGGGGTGGTCTCAGTTTGCTTACGAATATTGCCAAATTTTAATTGGGTGGTCAAATTCCGAAAATTAAATGTCCAAATTAAAGTTGGGTGGTCTTTTTACAAAATTTGAATGTGAAGTTTAAATTGGGTGGTGGGTACCCCCCCCCCTCCTAGAAAAGTGCCATTTCCGAGGCTAGATGTCAGAAATTTGAGTCTCTGCTGCCCCCTGGGCCATACACTTCTGAGTGTTTGTCGCGGAAACACGATTGTGTGCCACACACTCGAGCCACAAGTTGAAACTCGCGGGAACGTCGTTTTGTCTATTTTTTGGGCGGTAATTTTGAATGTCTCAAAACAAAATAAAATTCACGTAAAATCTCAAAAAATACAACTCCAGGCTTACGTCCCTTACCATTTTGTACAAAAAGCAACCTCAGTTTTAAGTATATGTGCTTGAAAAGTAGTCAATTTTATTGTTTAAACACTATTTTGCTGCTTAACCTGATTTCCCGCCAGAATCGAGCCACAAAATCGACAATCACCTCGCCAGTTGTTCGTCGAATTTTGAGCCACAAAGAGAGCCATGAAAATCTTACTGGTCGCGAAAACACACTTGTGGACAGCACGAAAGACCGCGGAACACTCTTTTCGAGCCACAGTCGCCCATAAGCTTTTTTACGAGCAGGAAAAACGCCTCTAGTTCATTCCTGCGACTGGAAAGTGACACTTGTGAAGAAGGAGGGAAGTGTGGCTATTTTCTGGCAATCTGAAACAAATTTAGCAACAACCGTCGATGTATGCTTGTGGGTGCTACTTAAATGAGGACTGTACCTTTTTCACCACTTGTTGGGATAAAAGCTAACTCTTGGTAAGTCAGTGTGCAGTAGAGGTATGTTACTTCGGTCGTCACGTAACTTTGAACGACGCTTAAGAATGACGAAACTAAAGTCCAACAATTATTTGTGCACAGTACCAAGCGCAAGCAACAATTTCAGTAAGAAAAAAGTCAACTTCAACGATGTAATTTTTTGAATTTTTTCTCCGTTTTGCTCGGTTTAACAATACTTAATATATGTCGCTTCTGCTTAAAAATAACCACCTTTTGAAAAAGTACGGGTCTGTTCCCTGAGATATAGTCAACAGGATTCGACCTACTTCATAATTAATTAGCGGGTAAGGTTGACTGACTTTTTGCTGCAAAGGGTTTGTTATTTGCGAATACTGTTGTCTGAGGTTAGGATTTTGAAGAAAGAAAAGGTACAGTTGTGTTCATTACAATCATGCTATCAGCTGGTAACGGTTCCTCTCCCATATTCCGCCAGTTCTATAAACTGCAGGCTCAGAGCTACGTTTACCTTTGTATTGGCGAATGAAATGTTCCGTCCACTTCGCAACCTCTTCCGGACTGCAGTCAACGTACTCCGCGATCTGATTGGTGCACGCTTTATTGACAAGCGTTGGTATAGCCAATGCCAGCGCTTCTTCAACAACGTTGTACTTCAGACCTTTAGCCAGCGGCAACCCAATTAGTTTCTGAAAACAAAAATGAACATCTATCAAAAGCTCCAAGAACCTGACAAGACTACAATTTTCTTCCGATTTCATACGCCTCGATGTGGTCGATGCAAGGTCGACGTACAGTCCGAAGTCCGTTGATCGGCAGGAGCCCTGTCTAGTGTATGACAATAGTTTCGTCTGCCTATGGTTTAAAATGGATAATCTGGTATACATAAATTACCGATTTACTGAACCGGTCTAATATAAATGTTCGTATTTTGGATCCGATAATCTGTGGAGGATGGAGGGAAAGGGAATCTGGAACCTTGTGGCATGTTAAACTTGATAGACGGCATTAGCGTGTGACAAGCCATTTAAAGGTTCGGCGCGACTTCGGCGATGAGCAACTGCCGTATAACGGTATAAGCTTGCAGTTCTTGTTTTGTTTCTTTGTAAGAAGATACTGTAAACCACGATCTTGGTTACATACCACACTTATAAGGTTCATAGAATTAAGTAACAAAAATACTTGCCGATATCTCGTTAACAAGTGCCATGGACGACCTACGGACATATACCGGAAATGTAGCGAGGAGTTTCGCTGCGACAAGTTCCGGAAGTTCTGCACCACGTATTAAGTCCCGGATGAGTAAGGCAGCTGGGTTGGACCCTGACATGGCGAGACCGTCGAGAAACAATGTCCTGCAATGGAAATAGAATAATCTCTAGGCTACACCTTGCTAAATAATCAACCTACACGGCTGTCGGATAAATAACAATCCCGATAGCCTATTTTCGATTTTAAACCTCCTCCCGTACGAAAAGGACTCTGCCCGAGGCCGAAATCCCGGTAAAAATCGTCCCAACAAACCGCCCGAAGACGAAACTCTGGTCGATCCGAGGAAGAAACTAACCTGAAATCGAGTCAAAATCTGTTTCACTTTTTCTGGGTCGATTCAAGCAGAAAATTTCCGTACGAGTAGCTCCTCCACTTGGTGACGTTATTTTTTCTTCATCCTCTTCAACGTCAAGATAGCTTATAAGACACGATCCCCACTCTCGAATATTTCAGGGTAGTCATCAATATGTCCGGGTAGTTTTCTATATCGTCTGAATCTTTTAAAGGTATCAGCCGAAGCTACTTGCGAATCACATTTGACTGCGCTAACAAATAAGTCAGCTAGGATTCATTCTAGCGATATAAGAGGACCATTGTCTTTTATAGCCGCCTGAACTTCTTCACCTCGATTGCTTAAGGAATGTACGTCTATTGGCTTCTGGAGTTCGTGCATTCGCGCAGTTCAAGTGATAAGTTGGCTTAATTTACTATATTCTTCATGAACACAAAACTATTTTGACTCCCTTGACAGATTTTCATTTTTCCATACTAGGCTCGAGTAGGAACGTTGAGATCATGGACCCGCGCCACAATTAGACCGCTAAATTTGAACAAGACCAAAGGTGTCAATGGGATCCCAAAAATCTAATATTTGATTCAGACAGTAGGGTCTTGTCTTCGCCAGATCCAGTCTTCGCCAGGCTAATCATCAGAGAAAACCAAGTTCAGATATACCTCTATAAGCCATATCTATTTTGACGATACTGACCAAGACTTCCTGCTTTACTTCTTCAAAGTTTCCGGTTTCACCCGAATTCCGAGCAAACTACTAGTCCAGCAAAAAAAGAAAATTCAGAAACAAATCCACGTCAAATCTCTATAAGAACATCTAATCAACTTTCAATAAAAGGTTGACTTGAAAAAAATCCGGTTACAACCGGATTCCGGACTAATTATATGTCCGGGTAAAAAATTATTGTCATATACAGACTCAGCCTCTCTTCTTACCCCTTAATCTGTCATCTACTCAAACTTTTGCTTTTAACAAATTTTCCGGTTTTGGCCGGATTCCGGGCGAACTAGTTGTCCGGCGAGAAAAAGGTTTTCACCATCATGTTCAGCGTGTCTTTTTACACCTAAATCGACATTTAATCAACTTCAAGTGAAACTTTTACTTTTAACCAACTTTCCGGTTTTCGTCGGATTCCGGACGAACTACTTGTTCGGCGAGAAAATGGTTTTCACCATCGTGCTCATCATGCCTTCTTACACCATAATCGACTATCACATTAGCTGTTTAAAAATGTTTTGTTTGTCCCTTCATTTGAACCCCCTCCCCCACCCCTAAATGTGGGGCTACAGAGCCCATCTACGAACTTGATCTTACCCTTGACCCGATGAATCCTCATAACAAGTTTCATCAAAATATCTCATTCCCTTCGAGAGTTGTAGCGCGCACAGACGGACGGACGGACAACTTTTGCGACCTCATAGGTGCCTCCGCTTACGTTTTGGGATCCCAAAAAGAGAAACAAACGTGACTTTTCTCACCTCTCCTAGCGATATAAGAGGACCATATTAGTTGCGTTTTTGATCGAAATTCTCCTCGCGATTCTCCTCCGAATTCTCCTATTACGCGTTTTTGGACTATTCAGATGAAGTGAATTCTCCTTTTCTTGCGTTTTTGTCAGAATCGAGAACGGGGAAAGCCTCGCGATTCTGCAGAATCGAGAATTTTCTCCGATGGTGAATTGTCGATTCTCCTCTCTCCGTTCTCCTCCGATTGGTCAACAGAGTTCGGGTGTTCAATATGCGTATACCGGGTTGCGGACGAGCTGCAAAATTAGTGTTTTTGTCAAAAGCGAGAATGGAGAAGTCAGAGGAGCAAAAACGGTAATTTGTACGAGAATCGAGAATTCAGAAGCGAGAATTCGGAACGGAGAATTCGGATCAAAAACGCAACTATTGCATTTTAACAGCCGGATCGTGCACGAGCAGTCTGTTGAACCGCTTCAACTCGGTTGCTCAGGGAATGTACATCTATTGACGTAGTTCGTACATAGCTTTAAAGTTGAAGTGAAAAGCGAGTTTCTTTTTGTATATTGTTACACTGAATTATTTTGACTCTCTTGAGAGATTTTCCACTTTTCCACAGTAGGCTGAAGTACGGACGTTGAGTACGGCCTCCCGAGAAGACCCGCTGCACATAACTGGACCGCTAAATTTAAACAAGAGAACAAACGTGATTTTTCTCGCCTCTCCACTAACGGAGTTCAAGTTTATGGGTAAGGAGTCAAATATCAGACGTTGTAGATATCAGTAGACGTTGCAAATATCAGACTGACAACCTGCCATTTTTGTATTCTTCTTATTTCTATACATATTTGGGGAAAACACTGAAGGAAAGAGGTGAAGAGGCACGCATAAAGGCATGCAAGCACGCAAAAGTTCAAAAGGAAAAAGAAAATTGGCTATTCAGGAACAGCCGACCAACAAAGTTTCGTTTCTGCCCTTGGCCATTTCTCCGCATTCCATCCAGGAAGAAGATTTTTTTCCTTCCGATTAGTCTCTTGTCTTTTTTAATGTTTATTTTTGTATCTTGTGCATTTACTACATTACTGAAACTCAGTGTATTTTTTTCCTTTTCTTTGTCCTGTACTGCGCTATTTCCCTTTTCTTGGGTAAATAAAATTTCATCATCATCAACAAAGTATCATCACCTAATCAGGTCTTCAAGCCTATTTAGGTGAATCACTGACGGGTAACTAGATGCCGTGTCTCATCCCTTTTCGGTTAAACTTTAAGGAGTATACAAACTATAGACATACATAAAATAGTGATGCAGGACTACTATGAGCGTCCTTACCTAGCTGATGACAGCTTATCGTTGATTGGGGCCGGCAAGTCCTGTCGGTAGAACGTCACCAGATTACTGTAGTCCAGAAGGTTGATCAAGGGGATAAGTTTCAGTAGGGAAGCTCTGTCGGTCAACCGGTCATTCTTAGGAGGCTCATATACAATCTCCACGACATCTAGGAGGCTGATGAGAAGCTAAAAAGACGGACACGATTAACAGAATTAAACTGTATAATACCTACAAAATCCATATCCACATGGTATAAAAATAGACATCTGATTTCGCGTTACAAGCTTCCGGATATATCGCTGAAACTTTCGGCCATAAGTAAAAAATTGTCCACAACGTCCCATCTCAGCTTCCCCGCACATCACGGATTGTCCCTTGTTCTAGAGTGAATTCTTGTGTATTTTAGTGTTTTGTGTTCTTTTTCATTGTTTGTACTCCGCTATTCTGTCTTTTCAGCGGGTTCTAAAATAAATAAAATAAATAAATAACTTAAAAAAAAAAAAAAAAAAAAATAGCAGCAAATCCACACTCTTGTATAAAAGCCAGCCAGCCCTAGAAACTGTTTAACCAGTCTTCCATGCCAGGGCTTTGTGGATCCGCTAAATTGTGTTACAAAGAAATCTTTACGCGAAAGGCTAACTGAGACAACAACCGTTACTTAATCCCCTTGAACGAAGCCACTCCACCCATGGTTCCCACAGTTTGTGCCCATTCCACAGCCTCAGACGCAAAAAATTAAATATTTCGAAGCAAAAGAATATCGTCGAGACATTGTCTAAGGTTCGCAAGCAAAAACGCAGAAACTCAGCTTTTGACACGAAGTCTGTGTAAGGCAAGGGGCAAATTGACACATAGCGCAGAAAACCTCCCATGAAAAAAGAAAAGAGACCTTTTTTACAAGGTTTTGTTTCCACAGATTATGCGTGTGCGGGGAAGGGGGGGGGGGGGGGGATCGGCCCATTCGTAAATTAAAAATATTCTTCCTTGGTGCTATTCTTTTGGTCGTTAAATCTGCTTCGAAAGGCAAAATGCCAAGCAATGTACTATATACGAAGCCCGTTTCCCGTTACGGGCAGTGATTACTTAGGGTGAGGTTAGTCTACAGTGTATAACTTGGTTTTTGTTTTTTTTATAAACAAAAAAACTGAAAGTGAACCTTGTGGACAACGAGTTAGCTCATCCACAGCAAATCCAAACAAGAGCTGTAAGCTCATATGGCACTTGCATGTGTCAAGATGATTTGATTGATCAAGAGTAAGTTACGACTTTGCGGTTGAGATGCGCGCTATAAGGGAGCTGGAACTTCATTTGTAAGCAAAACCCTTGAGGCAAAACTGCTAATGGGCTGATGGGCATCACGAAAATGCATATATTGCTTAAAAGTATTTTTTTTACTTTGCGGTCAAGATTGGTACTTTAAGGAATAATCGGATTTGGGAAGTAGCAATTTCTAAGCAAATGTTGTTGAGTCTCCAATATTCCAGCGAAGTTTCATCGTCCTAGCACATCAGGAAGTACCTTAACGCGCTATCACCGGAATCCCAGACCCCGGGGACACCAGTCTAAGCGGGTCAAGTATTTTCCACCCTCCCCCCGATAATTGCCGGATTCGGTCCGGAAATGAAAAAGGTCACAAGAGAAAAATGTCCTCTGTTTAATTATTAAATTTCACTCGAATCCGATCACCCGTTCCAAAGTTACGCATGACTCAATATTCCGGATTCCCCTCCCTCAACTCCCCCCCCCCCCAAGATTATCATATGGAGGATTTTTTTTTATTCCAAGTCAGTTTGACCGGGTCCCTGATATGCCTTCCAAGTTTCGTCGTGAAAATCCCCCAAAAACGGAATTCCGGGAGACCCCCCCCCCCTCAAGTGTCCGGATCCAGTCAAATTATGTAAAAGATTTATATGGACCAGATGTTTGTTCTTCCCAGCAAGTTTCACTCCGATACCATCATTCTAACCGTTTCTCGAGATTTCCGGTCCACCCCCCCCCCCCACCCACCCGCGGCCCAGCTCCCCCGCGGTGCACGTAGCCAATCCGATTCAGCAAATGACTTACCTAAAGCATCTGTTTGTTCTTCCCACAAAGTTCCATCCCGATCCCTCCATTCTAAACGGGGCACGTATTTCCCCCCCCCCCCAATAGTTGCCGGATCCGGTCCGGATATGAAAAAAATCATCGGAGAAATGTCCTCTGTTGAATTCTTAAATTTCACTCGAATCCGATCAACCATTCCAAAATTACGCATGACTGAAAATTTCGGATTCCCCTCCCTCCACTCCCCCCACCATTATCTGATCGACAAAATTTTTTTGAAGTCAGTTTGATTGGGTCCCTGATATGCCTGCCAAGTTTCATCGTGAAAATCCCCTAAACCACCATCACCGGAATTCCGGACCCCCCCCCCCCCCATAAGTGTCCGGATCAAGTACAATGGCCTAAAGGACTTATCTAGAGCAGATGCTTGTTCTTCCCATTAAGTTTCACTCCGATCCCTCCATTCTAACCGTTTCTTGAAATTTCCGGTCTCCCCCCCCCCCAGCTCCCCCCTGGCTACCGAATCCGGTCAAGACTTTAAACGGGACATTACAGATATATATTCTGTTCAGTTATGAAGTTTCATTACAATCCGATCATCCGTTCGAAAGTTACACACTTCTCAATTTCCCGGATTCCCCTGCGGATTCCCCTCCCTCCGCTCCCCCACCATTATCTGATCGACAATATTTTTATTTTGAAGTCAGTTTGATTGGGTCCCTGATATGCCTGCCAAGTTTCATCGTGAAAATCCAAAAAACCACCATCACCGGAATTCCGGCCCCCCCCCCCCCCCCCCATAAGTGTCCGGATCCAGTACAATGGTCTAAAGGACTTATCTAGAGCAGATGCTTGTTCTTCCCAGCAAGTTTCACTCCGATCCCTCCATTCTAACCGTTTCTTGAAATTTCCGGTCTCCCCCCCCCCCCCCAACTCCCCCCTGGCTACCGAATCCGGTCAAGACTTTAAACGGGACATTACAGATATATATTCTCTTCAGTTATGAAGTTTCATTACAATCCGATCATCCGTTCGAAAGTTACACACTTCTCAGTTTCCCGGATTCCCCTGCCCTCCACCCCCCCCCCCCCCCAAAATGGTCGGATCAGAAAACTAATTATTCCTAATTTTGTTTGGTCGGGTCTCTGATATGCCTGCCAAGTTTCATGGTCCTAGCACAACTGGAAGTACCCTAACTCGAAAAAGTGTGACAAAATGCCCTAAATTTTCAAGTTTCCAGCGCCCCGCACTCCCCCCCATATGGTCGGATCGGGAAACTGATTATTTCCAGGTTAGTTTGGTCGGGTCCGTGATATTCCTGCCAAGTTTCATTGTCCTAGCTCATCTGGAAGTACCCTCACTCGAAAAAGTGTGACAAAATGCCCTAAATTTTCAAGTTTCCAGCGCCCCAGCTCCCCCGCATATGGTCGGATCGGGAAACTTATTATTTCCAGGTTACTTTGGTCAGATCCCTGATATTCCTGCCAAGTTTCATTGTCCTAGCTCATCTGGAAGTACCCTAACTCGAAAAAGTGTGACAAAATGCCCTAAATTTTCAAGTTTCGAGCGCCCCCACTCCCCCGCATATGGTCGGATCGGGAAACTGATTATTTCCAGGTTCGTTTGGTCGGGTCCCTGATATTCCTACCAAGTTTCATTGTCCTAGCTCATCTAGAAGTACCCTAACTCAGAAAAAAAGTGACAAAATGCCCTAAATTTGCAAGTTTCCAGCGCCCCGCACTCCCCCCCATATGGTCGGATCGGGAAACTGATTATTTCCAGGTTAGTTTGGTCGGGTCCCTGATATGCCTGCCAAGTTTCATTGTCCTAGCACATCTGGAAGTACCCTAACTCGGATATGTGGGACAAAAAAACTCGGACCGACCGACAGACCGACAGACGGAATTGTGATCGGTATATGGCACTTGAGCCAGAGGCTGCAAGTGCCATAAAAATCGCATCAGCAAAGTGAAAAACTCACAGAAAAGCTTCGGTAGGGGCAGAGCAAAATAACACTAGGTCATTTTATAACACCTAGTGTTATTTGCTCTGGGTAGGGGTATGATTTAAAAGGATTCCCTACTCCAGGCATTGCCAAACGCAGTATTCAGCTGAAATCTTTATTCGCCAACTTCCCGGCTGACTGCAAACCATACTTGATGCGCTAAAAGCTACAACGCGTGAGGCTCAAGCTCGAAGAGACCCTCGCCAACAAGGGCCGAAATGTCGCTAGAACAAATATAAACTGACTTACTCATCAAATATGACAGCTAGCCCATACCATTATTGAGGGTAGGGGGGAACCAATAAAACCACTTACGCTCTGTCTGAGCTGAGCCTGATCGTCCACGCTTCCAAAGCCTTCTCCTGCTAAGTAGAAGTTATCAACGGCAGCCAAATCCAGCTTGGTGTTAGCAAACTGAAACCTGAGGTCGGGGAGGAACTCAATATTCTTTGGAACCTCGACGGCTGTGTTGATCCGTGCAGTCTTCTTGAGTGAGAGGGTTTGGCTAGAAAAGTCACGGAAAGCTAGCAAAAACTATAACCAGGCTCGGAGGCTAGGATATAGATAGCGTGTTCCAACCTACTTGCCGTAGTTACTACGCATGACGTCACGGATCCTGGCTTTTTTTGCGTCAAGGTTGGAGCGCATTTTTCTGTTTTCAGCAAAATATCGTGCCACGGGCTTATCGGGTCAATTACGACACAGATATCGTAGTTACCACGCTTACTATGCTCCCGAGCATGGAAGGCAAATAGTTACTGTTAGTTACTATTTCGGGAAGGTTGGAACGATCGGCGTAGTAGCTTTTCACGAGTTTGGAACGAAAATAGTTACTACTGTTCTGAGGGTGGAACACGCTCAGAGATCCAGGGCCCCTAGGCAGTTAACAGAGTCGGAACCCCCTTTTGGACATTTAGCAAAAACAAACTTTACTTTAACTTATTTAAGAGCCCAGACTAAGAAATGAAACAGGCAAATAATAGAAACGAAATAAATAAGTCTAGTCGTCCAAAGCATCCACCAGAATTAAACAGAACAGACAAAAATAAGCAGCAGACAAAATTAAACGAATCTGATTTTATCTCTGTGACAAAAGAACTGAAACATTTGGCTCTTGGCAGAAATTACAATTCCCAGTATAGTACAATTCTCAGTTTTCAAGAGCATCAGCTCGCGTCAATCAAGCTTTAAAGGCATGTAAAGCCTACCTATGTTCAACGCACGGAGTTGAAAAGCGAACTGAAGTACCGCTTCTACTTATCTAGCCTAACGGCAGAGGTGTGGTGAAGGTGGGACTTACCTGACAAAATGAGGGTGGTTTGAGCCACCATCAGCAAACGGGCTAAGATTGACGGTTCCTTGAGCTACCAGGTCTTGAATCTCAGGATTGGCTCGGTTCATGGTTATCTTATACTTAACGACACTTGATTTGTCGATAAGACTCTAAAAGACAATCAATTAGCTACGCAATCTACGTAACCACTCACACATGTGCAAAGACAATGGCAAGGTTTTGAAAAAAACAGAGCTAACAAGAGCTAGAAACTCATATGGCACTTTCAAGTTTTGACAGAAGATGAAAGTGGGAATTTGTCATTCGTAGGTTTATTGTAATCTTTTGTAAGCAAAACCCTTGAGGCACGAATGACCACGAGCTCTTGGTGATGACAAGATGTATCGTTTGGTCAAGAGTATTTTTTGTGCACTTTGCGGTGATGATGCGCATTTTAAGAGGGCTAAGAATTTTTTAAGCAAAATACTTGATGCACAAATGATCATGGGCCCTTTGAGAAAATGAAAATGTATATTTAGGTCAAAATTACGTCTTTCACTTTGCGGTTAGGACGTGCACTTTAAGGGCGCTAAAAACTACTTAAAAACTCTTAAAGCAGAAATGATCATGGGCCATTGGGGATAACGAACCACATTCACCACATTCCACACACCACATTCATCGGATCCGGTAAGGACTTGAAACGGGACATCTCAGACACGAGGTCTTTCCTAATATGAAGTTTCACTAAGATCGGATCACCCGTTAAAAAGTCACACACACCTCAAGGTTCCGGATTCCCCCTCCCTCCACTTCCCCCACGATGGTCGGATCGGGAAACTGACTATTTCCATGTTGATCTGTTCGGCTCCCTGACCTGCCTGCCAAGTACCTTAACTCGCCGGATCACCGCAATTCCAGAAGTCCCCTCCAGCTCCCCCCCCCCCCCAGTGCCCGAATCCGGTCAGGTTCTGTCAATGATGTACCTAAGGCTTGTTCTTGTTCTTCCCACCAAATTTCAACCCCGTCGCTCCACTCTAAGCGTGAAGATTTCCGGTTCCCCCTCCAACCCCACTCCCACATTCATCGAATCCGGTCCGGACGTGAAACGGGATATCGGAGACATTATTATCAGCTTTCATTAAGATCCGATCATCCGTTCGAAACTTATACACACCTCAAGATTTCGGATTCCCCCTCCCTCCACTCCCCCACGATGGTCAGATCGGTGAACTGACTATTTCCAACTGCATCTGGTCTGGTCCCTGATAAGCCTGCAAAGTTTCATTGTCCTAGCCTACCTGGAAGTAGCTTGTCCCCCCAATCACCGGAATTCCAGACCAGACCCTCCAACTCCCCCACAGCAACCAAATCCGGTCCAGTTCTGTCAATGATGTACGTAGGGTTTGTGCTTGTTCTTCCCACCAAGTTTCGCCCCGATTGCTCCATTCTAAGCGTGTCACAAGATTTCCGGTTCCCTCCTCACCCCCCCCCCCCCATACACCGGATCCTGTCCGGACTTGAAATGGGACATCTGAGACACTAGTTCTTCCCGAAAATCAAGTTTTATTAAGATCAGATCACCCGTTCCAAAGTTATGCATGCCATCCAATTCCGGATTCCACCTTCTTCCCTACCCCCCACGACGGTCGGATCGGGCAAGTGACTACTTCTAAGTTAATTTGGTCGGCTCCCTGACAAGCCTGTCAATTTTCATCGTCCTAGCACATCTAGAAGTACCCTAACTCGCAATCGTGGGACCAACCGACAGACAGACAGACCGACAGACTGACTGGCGGAATTGCGATCGGTCTATGACACTTGGATGAAGGGCAAGTGCCATAAAAACCTACACTTTAGTCATCACTCGATTTCTAGCTCCGTCACCAGCCTCCGGTCTATATCTTTCAGCTGGATGCTCTCCGCAAAAGCTTTGTCGGTCAGCTCAGTTGCCTGTATAGAAAATTCATCAGCCAGCGAAACGTAAGCCAATCACACGCCCCGTTCCGGCGATCTATTGAAAGTTTTATGCCGGACTTTCAGACGCTGGACTGTAATGGAATTTTGTCTTTCAAAGAAATCCTACCGTCTTCTTGGTTCCACACTTGAATGCTCTCATTGTCGTCCGAATCCTGGAGGGATAGAGGGAACAATCCTCTAGATGTCGTTGCTTCTCCAAAACTATTCCTTCTTCGGAGTTGGTTATGGAATTACTAACAGGACAAGTGCCGTACACTGTTAACTGGAAAATAAACACTTTTTAAAGGAGTTGGAACCGGAGAAAAGGGTGCTGACAAATTTTACAACGAACAATCTTTAAGAAACATGTAAACCCACACGTCATCTCTTTTGTTCCCAAATAAGTTGTACAGGTTGCGATAGGCAAGCCAATTCGAACTGTACCTTAAAGCACAATGGGCACTAATTATGCTTTAATTTTTATAAAATGCGACACACATACACATTTCTGACTTCCATTAGACAGCGCTTCAAAAATAAGCCGTTTTCTTGTTATCGCTTGTCATCGACTCTTCGGCGTATCGGCGGAGACGATTTCAGAGCATGGTACTGCAAGGCGCGGAAATTCAAAAACTCCCGGCCATTCACGAAAATCAATTCCTTTGTAGAACTGAGTGATGAGAGTGCCATGGCTGCTAAATAAACCGTTTCTGTAGCTGAGAGATTGCTCCAGTTTTGTCTGGTGAAACTTTTTGTTGTTTGTAGTAACGAAGAGAAGTTTTGCTTTCTGTATGTAAAGTTACAAAACTGCCAAAAATGTACAGATATAACCGACCTACTTGTAGCTGATTTCAGAGCTTACAAAGAATTCTCAGTTAAGACCGTTAATATGAATTTTTGTCAACAACACAAATAATCCGGAGGATATAATAACAACGAAAGGATAAGAAAAAGAAACCCAGCTTATATTTGTCGAAGCTAGTAGTCAGCAAAAAACGGCGTAACGATGTATTAGCGAAAATAAGTTGTCGAGGAATCTGCTGATTTCTGATGTAACATTGTATTCAAGGGGGTGGTCATGTGGTATCCGGTATCACGATTGTTTGATCCGCCCATTGAACTTTAAGCTTCAAATATTCTTTGAGCCTATAAGCTTCAGCTAGAATCGGGTAGATATACATGTTGCAGGCATCACGATCCACAGGAGAGTTTTTTTTTCAGCTGAAAAAGTATATTCTGAGAGATATAGATTGTAAAAGATTCTACACCAAACTCTATGCTAATGTAAGGCTAGTAGGCTATAGGGTTGTGAATCAACTCCTCTTACCTAGGAAGAGCACTTGCAAAACAGTCAGTCATAAAAATGACGAGTTAAATACTAGACATCGATAGTTGAGCAGCACCATTGTAACAAGGAGTAGTTATTAGTAACAAGAAGGTCACGACAAACATCATAAGCGTTTTTTATCTCGGTTCTCGTCGCGATTCTCCTGTTTCACTATTCGGATGAAGCAAATTCTCCTTCACTTGTTTTTTTTTTCCAAAACGAGAACGGGAAAAGTTCAAAGTTCTGCATTATTGAGAAGTTGGTTGATAGTCACTTTTTGTTTCTCGTTCTCAATTGTCCTTCCTCAACTGAGGATCGAGAAGTAATAAGTCATAACTGACACAAAAACGCAGCTATTGTCATGGCCAGATGTCGGTAGCAATCCTACATGCAAAGTAGGATACAGCCTGACGACCTGTACAAAGATACAAGCATACGAGCGAGATAATAATTGCGCTTTTGCAGATACCATGGTATCTGATACCACGGTCTAAAGTCGTTTTTATAGTTATCGTGGTATCTGGCCAGTTATCGTGGTATCTGATATTTAGATACCACGGTCCGACCGTGGTAACTGATCGTGACATCCGAAAAGTCATCTCACTTTCATCAGTTTTTGTCAAATTGCTGGGAAAGAAGTTTGGCACTTATTGGTGTTACTGAATATCAGTTTTTCGTCTGAGATGACTTCGAGAAGCGCAATCTCAGCAATTTCTCGTAGAGCAACCATATATCAGATACCACGGTAAATGCAAAAACGACTAATTACAGATCCAGTTACCGTGGTAACAGATACCATGGTATCTGCCAATTCGCAACTAATGTATTTGTTACATACTGTCTGGATTAATGTAGGCAAAAGAAAATAAAGAAGAAGTAGAACAAAATAACCAACCATCAAATAAAATATATAATCATCTTGACAGAACTATATAGTCACCTTGGCGTGCACAAGTTTAACCAACCCCATACACGAGTTCATCCCAAGAAACTCTCCAAATACCACCTCAAAACAAGAGTGCGGTAAAACTTCTTTTCCGAAAGAGTGACAAACGACTGGAGTTCCCTTTCCGAGTGTCAGCAACTTCTCCTGAAGCTTTCAATAAGTCACTAGATAACGAGTGGTCGTGGAAGGACTAAATGCTGCTGGGACGACGCAGACCAGTAACAGATGTTAGCCATCGTCACCCACGGGGCAACTCATACCCATTGGACCTTAATCGCTCCTCCGAAAGGCGAAAAACTTCTAAGATTTTCGAAGTCAAACAACTGCAAATGGCTGAATATACACCACTTGTGGTTTATCAAATCGTACTACCCTGCACGGATGACGTTGGTAAGTCTACTGTCCGTTCACTGTCTGCCTTAGCAAAATCACTGAGAATAATAATGATAATAGCATAACAATAATAATCTGAAAGCTCATTTTCCAGCTTGAGCGGCTTGAGCCTGAAGAGGACCCTTGCCAAGAAGGGTCGAAACGTCAAATATAATATAAAAGCAACACAAAGGTTTACCCCTCTACAAAAGTTTTTGACATGAATGTAATTTGTATTACATTATATTATATTTATTCATTCTTTTTAATTTTTTGTGATTTCTTGAAAATTTTGCAGTTCTGTGGCACTTTTCAAGTGCAACAGAAGGAGAAGAGAGATAGAATAGAAACGAGAGGTTAAATCATGCCGGATCTTGCACTTACCTCTGTGTCATCGAGTACAGTTGTTGACTCGGGTACCGCATCACCTAACGTGAACTGGAGAAGCCCAGCAGTGGCTCGTTTGAAATTCTTTACCCATGTTGGGTCTTTCGAATCCGTAGCAAATGCAGTGATCTAAATAAATTATTTATTATATTCAGTTAGACTGTATTTGCAGCCAATAAGGGTGACACAAAAATGTATAACAAAATATGCATTAAAGAAATATGATCCAGCCTATCCGAATAAGTGATAACTGATAAGTTTGCCAATAAGAAAAGCTACAAATTCTAATACGTGTCACAAGTACAAGCCCAATGGTTCTTGATTCAAGATGAGACGAGCCGGAGGAAGATTTTATGTGAACTGAAATGGTCCAATTAAAAATAGCTCAATTATAGCCTTATCTCTCAATTTTAGCATACACTTACACTGTGCCTTTGTGAGAGTCTCAGAAAAAGTGGAGGAACGTTTGAAGCCACTGAAAAAGGCCAAACAGAATGTTAAGCATGGCCTACATTTACCAAGGGGGTTCCACCCTTAACTGGCGCGATTAGCGCGTGTCGCGATATTTTGCCGAAAGTAGAGAAATACGTTCCAGCCTTGGCACCAAGAAGCCAGAAACCGCAACATCATGCGAAGTCACTACGATAAGTAGGGTGGAACACGACCCATACAGGGGGAGATTCTCAAACAGCCTAGAGGAAAGTTCTGAATGAAAAGGGTATGAACAAGCAGAAGTCAACTCTTGCCCTAAATGACAACTTTCCGGATACAAATACAATGTATCTGCTTTGGATCTGAATATTTGAAACAAAAGTACCACAACTGTAAAAAAGAAAAAAAAAAATACCTTAGATCCAGTATACTGGATGAAGAACGGCTTGGCTAACTGACTACTTATTACTGATGAGTCAACTGTCACCCCATCAGATAAGCCAACACAAGGTGCAGCAAGGTTGTGGGCTGACACGGACACATCCCGGAACTACAAAACATAGAGAAATAATGGTAAGCTGTCATGTGCTGCCAACACATACAAAGGAGCCAGGGAGGTAGGCAAAGGTATTTATTAGTAGTAGCCTTGACAGGCCAAACCGGCGGTGCTGATCTAAAATTCTCTGCCCTCAGCCAGGAAGTGCAGTTGGCGGTTGGGGCAAGCAACCAGAGAGTGCTAAAGCAAACTTTACAGAAGCAAACTTTCGCATGCAAACAATTAAAGGCTCGCTTATTGCAGGTGTAAGATCTCATTTTTCATTGTCGTTGGCCGGAAGTGCAATGCATGCTCGGGGACAATGACAATCCATGCAATGCTTCCTGTGCTTTATGCTGAATTCCTTTAGTTTTACAGCTGAGTAGTCGCAAGAAAAAATAGTCTAATAGAACCTCCGCCTTTGGTCCTATGCAGCAACTATAGATGCCCCAATAAAACTGGCGGAGCTAGAGGTACTTGCTGTGAGATTTGAGTTGATACCCATCTACTTTCCTCTCTGCCGCTGTGCATTACTAGATGAAAAACGTAGGATGCCTGCATGGGTGGCGAACACTGTCTGCAGCGTGTTAGATGTGAGGTCCAGGGGCGTCGCAAGGGGGGGGGGGGTGCAGCACGAAAGCTCGAATTCTCAGTTTCTAGGATTCGGTGAAATTTTTGACAGATTCGGTAAAATTTTGGCTCTGCAGCCCCCACCGAAAATGCACTTGCGACGCCCCTGTTGAGGTCACAATGGTAGACAACAATCAGCTGTAATGGCCGAATCAGACGGCGTTCGTATTCTTCTGAAGGGTTATTTAAAAACAGTCAAAACCACAAAAGCCAGTATCAGATTCCACAGAGTACAGTGACAGACATTGAACCAGCCCCGGACACAGCCTGGACCAGTGACAGACAAATGCTACTGTGGTCAAAACAAAACAAGACCAAAGGTTTTGATGTGATCCCAAAAGTTCAATAGGCTATCTGATCCAGACAACTGGGTCTTGTCTTCGCCAGATCCAGTCTTCACCAGACTCCTGAACGTCTTTACTACTAAAATTTCGAAACTGCTTAAGGCCAAATAGCTAATCATCTGAGTAAACCAAGTTCAGATATGGATTCAACATGTGTGTTTACCCCTATAAGTCATATCTATTTTGACGAAACAGATCAAAACTTCCTGCCTTACTTCTGCCAATTTTCCGGTTTTGGCGGAATTTTGGAACTTACTTGTTCGGCGGAAAAATAAGGCTCAAAAATGAATTCAGCGTATCTCCTTACCCCTATTTCCAACATCTAATCAACTTCAAATACAAATGTAACGAACAAATTTTCCGGTTTCAGCCGGATTCCGGGCAAACTATATGTGTTTGCCCCTTGAACCCCTACCCTGCCCCCACCCCTACATGAAGTGCTACTAATCCCCGGCGCCGCGCCGAATACTAAAATCAGCTGCGTCGCCGGAAAAAGTATCGGCGTTCGGCGGCGCGCCAGCGCCGCCGAAAATTTTTCGGCGGCGGCGCCGCCGATACGAAATCGGCGCCGCCGCCGGCGGAGGTCGGCGTTTCCGAAAATAAATGCGACCAATATAGAAAAACACTAAAAAATGGTAAATTTTGGTAGTGTTAGAATACTGGTTCTTCCGGAACGCGCAGCTTCACTTACGAACGAATAGCCACACCATAAGTGCCATCTCTAAGTACGTAAGCCCGAGAAGGTGTACGTAAGCCCGAGAAAGTCTGAAGAAGTGTGTTATTTTTGCTAATAAAATTTTGTAACTAGCTAGATCCTGAGGTTATTATCTTCCTCAGCATGGCTCATCAGATCAGAGCTGAATCACAATAATACAAATTTCGTTTATTATGGCGAGCTTGCGAAAATGCGAAGACCACTCTTCAGTTCTTTTGCTGAAAGAAATCTCACCGGTTCCCAGCGCGGCTGCTTGGGACCGTACGCGACACGCGTGCAGTACTTGAAGATGGCACTGTCCTTGCCATCTTGGGAATTGCAGTGCCTAGGATATTCTAGAAAAGGCATTTTTTTTCTTATTTTTTAATCAACTAAAATGGGCAATCTCTGCAAAGTGACCAAATAAATATTGACACTGATGTACTATCGCCGACACAAAAAACTGACACTTGAAATTCCATAAGGAGGAAATTGGCTCTCGTTAACACTATGGTGTATGCCTTTTCGGAACTTACAAAGATATCGTTTATGCATACAGACCAGTTCGCTTATTGTTTACCTGTTTTCCCAAACAGGTAAACTCTGAGGTTCTGAGAGCATTTTCAAGGAGATTTACTTTTTCCTTGTGGGATTTCAAGTGTCCGTTTTTTATGGCGGCGACAGTACTACCCCACGAGATCAACAAACAAAGTCTGCCAACGCACAGGTCTGAAGTTCTGAAAAACAAATATCTCCTGAAACAGAAGAGCCTGACTGTAAATTATGATAGCACACGGGTTTCGTGTGTGAGAGTTCGTGAGTTGAACAGACATTCGTTCGTTTCATACTTTTCCGTTCGAGCCTATGAGATGTTTGAGCTAATCTTAATAATCGCTCTGACTTCGAAGGTAAGTAAAACAAAGAAAAAAGGAATCGACTTCGATTCTACAGATAGCAACTCGACTCTCAACCCCGCGTCCGGACGTGCCCATTCGCAATTTGAGTCCAAAAAGAAACAAAAACTAAAAGTAACCTTTGCTGTAAAACTGACAAACTAGAAAACTTATTCAGCTTCAACTACGCGGTAGTGGCTTACACACAAAAGCTCAAATCAAGCCCCAGATTCATTCAGGGCCAAAGACTATTACTACTGATCACAATGATACCATCACAGTGCACAAGATCCAGATTGCACAAATCAGACTGACCAAAAATCAACACAAAAAAAAGCCCTCGACTTTAGTTCTGTGGCAATGGTAAGTGAGTAAGGAAATATTCAGATCATCGATCGGATCCCTTCACGGAGAAGGATCGCGGTTTTCACAGATAGCTACGGTATTTGAGGATCTTCGAGCGATTTGCAGAGATCATAATTATCATGTACAAACTGGATGAAATTGACCCTGTGAGCGAGCAATCATCGCTCGTTTATGACTCAAAATGATGCCCGTGATTGAAAAAGATCTTTCCGCACTGGCACTTGTGGCAGAAAGGGACAACTTTTTGCGAGCTAGTGCGGCAATCCAAGGGATTTGGCCAGAGTATGTCCTCCAAAATTCGAGTGCGCTCCAGGGTTTGCTTCTTGCGCTTTCACTTGCAAGCGTCAGGTACAGATCGATTTGGCGCCGAATTATTTCATCATGAGCGTCGGAGTCAGACGACGCAGCTGACGCAAACCTCTTGGCAAGGGTTCTTACCCTACTCTGTCGTGGTTTCTTGGAACAGGGGTCATCAGTTTCAGAGGCGCAATCTTCGTCACTATTCGGTTCAACATTGGCAACTACAACTTGTTTGGCTTCAGGACTTTCGTCACAGAACACAGCAATATCACAGGCTTTAACATTATTTTTCACAGCATGGTAGAGGAACTCTCGCTTCGAGATATCTTTCACACTAAGATGTTCATCTATTTCTTTAATCTGAAACACCTGAAAGTCTAGAAGAGCGGCTAAAACCATGTCATCGTCACGCGGCATTCGGTATTCATATTTTGTCGCTAAACATCTTTTCAGCTCCTGGATAGGAAAGCTGTCGTCATCGGAAATCTCGAGCTTTTCTCTAAGTACAGCCCTGAACAGAAGAGCAAGACTAAGCGTTGGATACTGCTCACCTTCCAGAGTTTCAACCGCTTCAGCAAAGCTGCCTAGCAGCTTGTTGAGTTCTGTGAGAAGGTTAAGTTCGTCGTCGTCAAATATTAGCTCGCGTTTTCCCAATCTACCAAGGAGGATGTTGACAGCAGATATGTGGCTTTTCAAGCTTTTCAGCATCAGGTAAGTGGCACTCCAACGTGTTGGCAAATCACGGGACAAACTTCGCGGCTGAATAAACGTTGGAGGCGGTGTGTTTTGAAGCTCAGACGCTACCTGATAAACTGGGATGCTTTCGTCAGCTTCTAAAATCTCTGCAACTTGCGAAATAGATTCAACTACAAAAAAGTCTTCTGACCTCAAATCAGCAATCTCTTTTCCAAGTTCTGCTCCTCTGTACACAAGGCTTTTGACGATTTCTCGACTTTTGATTACAAGGTTCTGAACCTCCGCAACCTTGGAAATCCCATCCACTGTTATAAGGTTGTGGAGACCATGGGCCAAACAATCCCTCGAACCTGACTCGTTTCTGTCAAGGTAGCATGCCTTCACAATATTTGCACCTCTGTCGTGAACCAGAGTAAGATGCTTGCCTGCAGAAAAAACATAAAAATAAAATAAACAATGCTGATCCCCGCTAGTTATGGTCTCTCTTTAATAGTTTTTCGACCTTTGCAGAATTACAGAAGAACTGCAACTAGCTTACTGCTAGTGATTTACTGTCAAATAGCCAGAAGAAAAACAACAACTCAAAACTGCAGGCAAAATGTTGCGCCTCTCTAGATGAAGAGGAGACAGGTAGAGACAGATACCACAAACAGTATGTCCCAGACTCCCGGTTACTGTACTGTGCCGAAGACTTCACAAAAAGCTGAAAATCTACATTCTGTTTATCAAAATATAACACAATTCTATATAATACATTGTACAGATTAGGTTGTTCTGTACAAGTTTTAGCTTAGCCTCCCATGTGTTAACTACCTGATGGGCTAAGAAAAGGATTAGGCGACAGTTTTGTTATAAATAAAGACCCTTGAAACTTAAATATTTTCTGGTTCTGATTCTGAAAAATCTTTGTAGAGGTGCTTGAGGCAATCTGACATGTGCATGAAGCAGGTGCAGAGGTAGAAGCTCATCTGAATTTAACATGGGCTTTCATGGTTAAACTGGTATGCTCACCCCATTACTTTCCAGATTGCCTCAAGCACTTGAACTAACTAGTTATGCCCTGGTTTTTTCACTTTGTCTAAGAAGAACAGGTAAGCGAATCCTTTAGGCTATTAACTCAAAATCAATCATTAACTGATGATCAAGTGATGTGATAAGCTCTGGATTAACTAATATGATACTTTTGTAGTTTTTTTTTTCAGAAAAAGTTCAGCTAAAATGGCAGAGCTTGTGTATTCAGAATTACAAATAAAATATGAGTACATACCTTCTATTCCGAAAAGCTTCATGCATGCTCTGAATTCTTTTCTAATATTTTCTGCTGTATGTTTCTCTGCATTCAGACATGATGTTGTCAGAGTCACACCTTTCATTTGAAACTTCGAATCCAGGTACACAAGTCTGTGACATTGGTATCCAAGGCGCCTGTGGCCATCAGTCCAAATATCAATAGCTAAAGTTCCTGCTCCATCCATGATCTCTTTGGGATCAGTAACCAGATTTTTAATCAGAGAGAAAGATTTATCATAAATGTCCTGTAGGGCACTTTTCGCCAGTGTTCTTTCAGATGGAATATCATTTTTGCCATTTCCGATAACATCATATTTCTGAAGAAAATCTCTGAAGCCAGGCTGGTTGACTATCCCAAATGGCTGCAGATCCCTACAGCAAAAAAGAGCAATATCTCGTCCAAAGAGGTGCTTTTCAGATGTAGACATCTGAAGAGAAGAGCGTTGCCTCTTTTTTGGAACAAAAAAATCAGACACTTTTGAATTCTCTGTCTTAGCTGGGACTTTGCTTCCACTCTCTTTGTCTTTAACTTGAGCTGCTTGCTCCTTTTCCAGGTAAAAAGTTTTCTGGACTGTCTCTTCGTTGGCATGGGCAGCTTTTAGATGCAAAACCATATTTGTTGTGCTGACAGAGTTTTTGTAACGTATGATACACGAATACACTTTTTTAAGGGGAGCATTTTTGTCCACTTTTTGCGACTGATGGAGACACAGTTTGCAATATACAAAGCCAGAGTCAACTACCTTGAGTTCTGCACCCACACTGCACTGCAGATCTCCAAAAAATTTCCATGCATGGCTTTTCCTTGCACTGTTTGTACTGACTTTGAACTTTTCAATTGGCTGATGCCCGAAATCCTTCACAGAAAAGCTCATATCCACTTGATCTAAACTGTGTCTGAATGAAACTAAGCCACAGGTGGGAGAACTTTTGAATTTTAGCGAGAAACAGTCTTTCAACATGAAGCTTTATCCCTACTGTATGTTCTCAAATCCCTAAAACCCGAACTCGGAAGTAAAAAAAAAAAGCTATACGCCGATAAAGCTGTCGGCGGCGTAGTCACGCCGACACCGCGGCGGCGTGTTCGGCGCGCCACTGGATTTTCGGCGGCGGCGCCGCTGGGGTCAAATCGGCGGCGTCGCGGCCGTTTTCAGCGCGGCGCCGGGGTCTAAGTGCTACACTACAGAGCCCATCTACGAACTTGACCTTTCCCTTGACTCAAAGGATCCTCACACCAAGTTTTAGCAAAATATCTCATTCCCTTCAAAAGTTATTGTGCTTACAGACAGTCCAGACAGACAGACGGACAACTTTTGCAATGTCATAGGTATCTGTAGGTATCCCTCCACGTTTTGGGATACCAGAAAGTAATTCCCCATAAAATTTTGACAACCATTTAAGATGCAACCAGAGTAAATAGCCAGCTAACCTTCAGCTGTGCTTGACCACTGGAGATCTGAACAAAAAGCTTAGCCTGAATCCCATAACCAGCACCACAAGTTGCTGAGCCATCATAACTGCCTGTTGTTGTATTTGCTGAGTATTCGTATCGGTATTCAACTCCCTCACGGAAAGGGCTGTTATTGTTTCCATGAATTCCTAGAAATAAGTAGACATTTAAGGGTAAGGAAAGAAAAGACACGTTTTTGTTGTTTAAATTCGTCTGCCAATGTCAGAAGCAGTGTTGCCACATACTTGACACAACATCGTGAAGAAAGAGAAGCAAGAAAATGCGCCTGCGCACAGCCTGCGCATATTCGCTATTTTTTCTTTTGGGATGAAATTAGATGTCGCATTTACTGGGATGGAACCTGGAGGGATCTGGTCGCTGAATTCTGGTTCGCTTTGTCAGAGAAGCAAAATTCTGTGACAGATCGCAGAATTATGCGACTTATGGCAACGCTGAACAAAGAATACGCGGCGCCTGCGCAGCACCGCGGCGCAAGAAAATCCCTTAACAATCCAAGGTCTGCTTTAAAAATAAAAATAAAAAGACAATTAAATTATAGTAAAATAATCGTGTTTTCTTATCATAAATCATGTTCTAGGTTAATTTAGGATGTTGTCTTACCTGTAATACTAACGCAACCTACTTCCATAATCACTCCATACATTTCGAAGACCGGAGGCCCCAATTTGCTACGGTACATTCTATCCCTTGAAACACAATCACGCTGATTTTCTCACTTGCCATGTTTTACTACCTTCGATGTGTATCACGCTGTCGACGGTTGTTTGCGAGAAGTTTTTCGGTCAGAAAAATCGGTCATGTAAATTGTTTCCCTGTTTTCGTTATAAGTCAACGGGTCTCATAAAAGGCTTAAACAGCCAAAACCGTGTGTTATTTGTTGAAACCGCAGCCTAGTTTTAAAGTATTCAAATATTTTAAGATACTGTAAGTTAAAGAGAAAATAGTGCGAGGGGCCCTTTAAGAGCACGTTGAATGACCTCATAAATTCCGATTTAGTTTGAGGTCGTAGACCCTATTTAAAGGTATGAGAAGACCAAAACTGGTGGTCTAAATCGAATACTTTTAACAAATAATCTGATCGCCAAAATTCAGCTATTGTGAAAGCAAAATTAAAAATATACTGGTAACACCTCGTCCAAAAAAAAACAAGACCAAAGTTTTCGATGGGATCCTAAACATTCAATATCTGATCCAGACAACTGGGTCTTGTCTTAGCCAGATCCAGTCATCGCCAGAATCCTTGAACATTCTTACAATTAAAATTCAGAAACAGATTAAGGCCAAATAGCTAATCATCTGAGAAAACCAAGTTCAGATATGGATTCAGCATGTTTGTTTACCCGTATATGTCATATCTGTTTTGACGACAAGTTCCTGCCACTTCTGCCAATTTCCCGGTTTCGGCCGAACTCTAGAACTACTTGTCCGGCGAAAAAAGAAAGCTCAAAAACGAACTCAGGGTATCTTCTTCCCCCAATAATGAACATCTAATCAACTTCCAATAAAAACTTAACTTATAACAAATTTTCCGACTCCAGCCGGATTCCGGTCGAACTATATGTCCGGGTAAAATATGATTGTCACACACGGGTTCAGCGTCTCTTCTTACCCCTAAATCGGTTATCTAATCAGCTAGAAATAAAACTTTAACTTATAACAATTTTCTGGTTTTGGCCGGATTCCGGGCGAACTACATGTCCGGGTAGAAACTTGTTTTCAAATAAAAGTTCAGCGTGTCTTCTTGCCCTAAATCGGACATCTGATCAACTCAAAATAAAACTTTTAATTTTAACAAACTTTCCGGTTTGGGCCGGATTCCGGGCGAACTACTTGTCCGTCGAGAAAATGGTTTTCACCATCGTCTTCAGCATGTCTTCTTACTTCTAAATCGAACATCTAATCAACTTCAAATAAGACTTTTACTTTTAACAAACTTTCCGGTTTTGACCGGATTCTGGGCGAACTACTTGTCCGATTACAAAATGGTTTTCACCATCGTGTTCAGCATGTCTTCTTACGCCATAATCGACTATCACATTAGCTATTTCAAAATATTTTGTTTGCCCCTTACTTTGAACCCCCTCCCCCATCCCTAAATGTAGGGCTACAAAGCCCATCTACGAACTCGACTGGTCCGCCGACCCAACGAATCCTCACACCAAGTTTCATCAAATTATCTCATTCCCTTCGAGAGTTATCGTGCTTACAGACGGACGGACGGACAGACGGACAACTTTTGCGATGTCATAGGTATCCCTCCACTTACGTTTTGGGATCCCAATTAGTCCCAGTTCCAAGGTTTGTGTACTTTGACTTCCTCTCTGGGTCCTTCTGTCGTTCTTTTTCTCTTTCCGACACACTGACTCGATCGAAGAGTCCGAAGGTGGTGTGACCAATTATCAAGCTGATCCATTCGACTTCTGTTGTTTTTGGGATCCCAAAACGTAAGTGGAGGGATACCTATGACATCGCAAAAGCTGTCCGTCTGTCCGTCTGTAAGCACGATAACTCTCGAAGGGAATGAGATATTTTGATGAAACTTGGGGTGAGGATTTGTTGGGTCGGCGGACCAGTCGAGTTCGTAAATGGGCTTTGTAACCCTACATTTAGGGGTGGGGGAGGGGGTTCAAATTAAGGGGCAAACAAAATATTTTGAAACAGCTAATGTGATAGTCGATTATGGCGTAAGAAGACATGCCGAACACGATGGTGAAAACCATTTTGTAATCGGACAAGTAGTTCGCCCGGAATCCGGCCCAAACCGGAAAGTTTGTGAAAAGTAAAAGTTTTATTTGAAGTTGATTAGATGTTCGATTTAGAGGTAGGAAGACATGCTGAAGACGATGGTGAAAACCATTTTCTCGACGGACAAGTAGTTCGCCCGGAATCCGGCCCAAACCGGAAAGTTTGTTAAAATTAAAAGTTTTATTTGGAGTTGATCAGATGTCTGATTTAGGGCAAGAAGACATGCTGAACTTTTATGTGAAAACAATTTTCTACCCGGAAATGTAATTCGCCCGGAATCCGGCCAAAACCGGAAAATTGTTAAAGTTAAAGTTTTATTTGTAGTTGATTAGATAACCGATTTAGGGGTAAGAAGAGATGTTGAATCCGTGTGTGACAACCATATTTTACCCGGACATATAGTTCGACTGGAATCCGGTTGGAGTCGGAAAATTTGTCATAAGTTAAATTTTTATTTGAAGTTGATTAGATGTTCATTATTGTGGAAAGAAGATACCCTGAGTTCGTTTTTTGTTAGCCGATTTCGCAGTCCAGCCGGGACAAATCAGCTAATGGTTCAGAAGTCGCTTCTGCAGAGAAAGAGCAGAAAAGCGACTAATTTCTAGAAAAGAGGGAAGCACTTCTCCAACGAACGATAGCGATAAATAATGCGGTGTAAGTACAGGCATAGAGCCGGGAGTTCCCAGTCCATCACTCATCTAAATACCAACTGATCCCGACGTTGTGTATCGTCGGAGGAGAATGGAGATTTTTAGCGTGGAAAGATGGAAATTTCCACTACTACTGTCATTTACGTATGACTAGGAGCGTGTTCCACCCTTCTAACCAAATCACACCAAACAATCAACAACTTATCCAGCGGTGCCTCAAATTAACATAATGTCAAACTTCTCATCTGATAAGCGCACCAATCTGTAAAAGACAATTAGTTTTTAAGTATCGTTCCTAAATATTACAATTAAATTATTTATTTATCTAGATTATATATTAGATTTTTGGATCCCATCGACACCTTTGGTCTTGTTCTTCTGGCTAGGAAGTTGGATAATAGGTTTTCCTGGTCAAAGAGCTTGCCAGGAATGAAACAAAGAGCGAAGAATCTTTAGTGCCGTTGTGGTGGGCTCTCGGGAATACGAACGGCAAGAACGGACACAATTAGTGCCCAACAGGTTCGTCACTATGGAGAGGAGGGGGGCCCCCCCAAAGGTCTTGAGAAAGTACTTTCCTCGGACGAAGCCCGGCGAAAGTTTACTTGTAGTCGGCGCCCATAAAAGAAATAGAATTTTGTATGCTTTTGCCGAGACTCGGTCGACTAGTTAGCACTTGGGGTTCTTTTTATACGCAAGAAATAAAATCCTGCAAACATTTCTCGGGCAAAACACAGCAGAAATCGAATTCTGTATGCTTTTTGTCGGGCCTTGGTATTCTCTATAGCAATGATTCCAAACCGGTGGTACGCGAGACCCTTGCAAGGGGTACGCGAGACCCTTGCAAGGGGACGCGAAGGTACCAAAATCGGTTTAGTCCGTAGCTTCAAAATCTCGCCCCACTGATTTTCGATTGCCAAAAGCCTAATATAACCAGCAGAGGCAGAATATTACCATTAGCAAAATTTTTTTGAGGGTGGCAAGGTATCTTTACTGACTGGCTGGTCATTTTACCGACTGTTTTTACGAAAATCGCGGCGCTTCGCGCCGACTCGCTTCTTTTTAACAGTCTGGCCGACTACTTTGGGGAGGTGTGTTGCCAACAAGTGTGTGACGCCTCTGATTAGAAGCCCTAGTGAAAGACAATGAAATAATTTTGATTCGAAAAACAGTTAGCCTACTGCCGCAAAAATCTGTTCCTGTTTCAAACAATATTGTTTCAGAAGAATCGAAGACATTCCAAGTGATGTTGCCATTGCGAAATAAGCTTGCAATTTAGAAAATTTTTGCAACTGAGCTTGATAAAAGCACGGGGAATATCAAACCAAACACAGAAACAGACTGTTAACAAAAAATGCCGTTAGTGACGTCAAGCCGAGATCTGCAAAAATTTTAGTTATAAAGCAGCCTCATTGATTTTGTATACATCTCGACAAATCCATGCCTGATCATTTAAGATAATAAATACCGTCTTTTTCACGTTCTGAAAAAGGGGGTACGCAACCTTTTCGAACCTTGATTAGGGGTACACGGTACGAAAAAGGTTGGGAACCACTGCTCTATAGCATATCGGGTTCCTTTTTCTCGTCGTCGACTCGTCGGAACATCGGGTTCTTTTTATATGCAGGAAATAAAAACCCGCAAATTTTTGTTCGGGCAAACACAGAAAAAATCGAATTCGGCATGCTTTTGGCGGGCCTCAGTATTGTCGTCGGCACAATCGGGTTATTTTGATACATAAGAAATACAGAAGAAATACAATTTTGTATGCTTTTGTTGGCGTCGGTCGACTCGTCGGTACATCAGGTTCTATTTATACGTAAGATGCAAACTTTTTCGGGCGCACCCCGGCGCCCGGCGCCTTCTGTTTACATGTAAGAAATAAAGATCTTTACAGTGTTGTCGGTTTTAGTTTTACACAAAATTTTGCCTGCGCCGCATTTTGTAGAATTTTCAATCTGGAAGATCGGTGTTTCATTCAGTTGGCGTTTTAGGAATGACATTCTTGGTTGTTTTGATACACGTTAAAATCTAGAGCTTGTATCAGGCGTGTATGGTAGGTATTGCAAAAGGTTTCCGGAAAAAAAGTCAGATTAAAAAAATTTCGCCTGCGGCGCTTTCTTTAACTACTTTGGGGTACAGTCGTTGGAAGCTTCGCTTTTTAGCGAAAGCTAAAATGAAAAGCCGAATATATGAACTTTAATAGGCGAAATTACATTAAAGGACTGATGCATTACAATTAGTTTTACACAAAGTTTCGCCTGCGGCGCATTTTGTAGTATTCTATATTTGGAAGATCAGTGTTTCATTTATCTTGCGTTTTAGACTGACATTCTTGGGGGTTTGAAACACGCTAAAAGCTAGAACCTGTATCGTAGGTACAGAAAAATGTTTCCGGAAAAAGACAGATTAAAAAAATTTCACCTGCGGCGCGTACTTTACAGTCGTCAGAACCTTCGCTTTTTAGCGAAAGCTGAAAGGATAAACCGAATATGTGAGCTTTAGTATACGAGATTACATTAAAGGAATAATCTCAGCTGAAGCATTACATTTAGTTTTACACCATTTCCTTAACCGGTTCTATTCTACACTGGTGAGAAATGTACGCCGTTGCCGCGAAGCGCCAACGGCGTGTGGCACATCTTTTAGTCCGTCGGCACGAATTGAACGCCCGCCCCCCCAAAGGTAAAAGGCTAGTGACGCCCCTGGTGCCCAATGCCGCCCGTGGGGAAGTTTCACTCCAATTTGACCATTTCAAGGAGCTGTCCGGCACCCCTTCCAAAAAAACCAATCCCGACAAGTTCAACACTCAAACGCGAAAGCCCGTGGTCCTCGAGGACGAAGTGGGCCATATGGAACTCGAACCGAAGGCTGCAAGTGCCACAATAAAACCACCAAAGCGCCAAAAAATTAATCCATCCTTGAAAGCTCAACTGCTTCGATACGTCGGAATATTAATGTAGCCACCTGAATGGCTGAATCCCTCGAAAATGTGTTTGAGAATCCCACAAAGGAATCCGAGAAGCATGTGTTTGTGAAATGTTTTTGTAAAAATTTCTGTGTATGGTATATTTGTCTTTATGAATGAAAAAATTTATTTCCAATCAAAATTGGCCCGATGGGACCTAGACGGAGTAAACAAAATAGAAAAGAAGAGAAAAACAACAACAACACGCAATACAACATTTTAATATAACAACAATCTAAGAGGATACGAACATTAGCACGTAAATGAGTCGTATAAACCGTGGGATGTTTCTGCCTAGGTACATGCCCAGTCGGTTGTTCGTAAATGCGCGTCTATTATATTCTTGTCCAAGCTACACTCCCAGACGTTTTGACAACATTTAAGTTTAACATGGTACTCGAGAGCAGAAAAGTACCCAAGACAAAGTAGTTGACGTTCTCATTCGACAAATTTTGTTTAAGAATGGAAGAAATGTAATCGAAAATTACGCAATACGTTGTACGTTGATGATATCAGTTATATTTATAAGAAATGAAAAGCTCTAGCAATGGTTTCATCAGTAGTATCATTGATTCGTGACAAAGATCATTTAACTTACTTTGTATGGTAATGATAGTGTTCCATCAGACCTGTGTGGATTTTCAAGTTTGGGGGAATAAATTCCGATGTTTAGTTCTTAATTTTATCCTCCAATCATTAGAATAACCATTAGAAGTAGGACAGTGAGGCCTTAATGTTAAGTTTATGATTTAGAGTGTTCACGAAGGAAGTGAGCGGCAGTTAGTATCTGCTGTGAGTGGGGAGGTTGCTGTTGCTAGTTCGAATCGCAATTATGCACCATATAGTCTGTGAATATATGTTTGTCTTTCTCAGGCGCTTTTAATAGTTTTAAAAGGACCCGAAGACCTAAAAACACTCTCCAAAATGTTCTGGGTAATATCGAATGAACTTTAGAGGTATATAGCCGCTAACCGATGCATTTATATTGAGCTTCATAAAGCTTACCCGTTACGAGTACGGTGACAATGACCGCCGCCACAATCTTATCCATAACACGCCTGGAGAAGTCTGGATGCCAACTGACGTAGCGCAATCCTCCCAACCACGTGTTTCCAGAGGTACACGTATTTCCCAAATTTAGTTTTGGGTTCACTTGCTCGTTATGCATGTAATTTTCCCTATTTTTAGCAACTGGGTGAGGCTTTGACCTACTAAGCTTCTTCGGCAAGACCTTTTTGCTCAGTTTGCAGCTTATTGTCACCAAGCGAAAAAAACATACGCGCAATTGATCATCTCGTGGAGTGAGAAAGTTTAGTTCAGGTATCGAAGGTATGCCATTTAAACTCAATCATTTAATGACCTTACTGCCACTTCTAACTTCCCCCAATTACTTCCAAAGCATGAAGCAGTTCAAAGGTAAAGCCGTAAAAGCGTCAACCCTAGTCACTCACGTTACTCACGCGAGAACACATTTAAAACTCATGAAGATGACCTTTAAAGTTTGAAAAAATATGACGGAGAAACAAGAGTCTAGTTCACTTGAATAGGCTTGAAGACCTGACGAAAATGTGTTACTTCCTTTCTCCGCTATCCATATAATCGATCCCATTAAATGAACTTTTTCTTTCGGATCTGTGATACCTCAATGTGCTTTTACCTCTATGCTTGAAACATTTAGCAATCACAATGGTAAACGATTGCCTAAAATTCATATTTTTGGGGTCACACGCAACAGCGGAATTTCTTCGGAAGTGACCTTTCAATCTGAAACTGAACATCCGCTGAGCTCCGCTTCATTAGCCATTGAAATGCACGCTTTTGTTGACATCTAAATTCTCCGCGTCGGGATGACTTTGTCTTGTCGGACCAGCAGTCCATTTTCTGAACGTCATTACTGGAGCCCAAGATGAAAAAATAAAATGGCAGAGCCAAAATAATTTAGTGTTTTTAAATCCAACGTATAAAAATAAGCTGGCTTTTCAGTTAAACTTTAAAGCTTTTCCACACCTAACATTTGAAACTTGCACGCTATATATTACATGCTAATAAATAGAAGCTGCTATTACAATCGCGCCCTTCAATATATTGCCCAAGTGGGCTTCGCAAAAATGACGCCTGGCTTGTCATCATTCATGCTGCTCTTGGTACGTAATCCTTTTTGGGATCCCAAAACGTAAGTTGAGGGATACCTATGACTTCGCAAAAGTTGTCCGTCTGTCCGTCCGTCCGTCCGTCCGTCTGTAAGCACGATAACTCTCGAAGAGAATGAGATATTTTGATGAAACTTGGGGTGAGGATTCGTTGGGTCGGCGGACCAGTCGAGTTCGTAAATGGGCTTTGTAGCCCTACATTTAGGGGTGGGGGAGGGGTTTCAAATTAAGGGGCGAACAAAATATTTTAAAACAGCTAATGTGATAGTCGATTATGGGGTGGTTTTCACGATGGTGAAAACCATTTCGTAATCGGACAAGTAGTTCGCCCGGAATCCGGCCAAAACCGGAAAGTTTGTTAAAAGTAAAAGTTTTATTTGAAGTTGATTAGATGTTTGACTTATAGGTAGGAAGACATGCTGAAGACGATGGTCAAAACCATTTTCTCGACGGACAAGTAGTTCGCCCGGAATCCGGCCCAAACCGGAAAGTTTGTTAAAATTAAAAGTTTTATTTGGAGTTGATCAGATGTCCGATTTAGGGCAAGAAGACATGCTGAACTTTTATGTGAAAACAATTTTCTTCCCGGACATGTAGTTCGCCCGGAATCCGGCCAAAACCGGAAAACTGTTAGAAGTTAAAGTTTTATTTCTAGCTGACTAGATAACCGATTTAGGGGTGAGAAGAGACGCTGAATCCGTGTGTGACAATCATATTTTACCCGGACATATAGTTCGACCGGAATCCGGCTGGAGTCGGAAAATTTGTTATAAGTTAAATTTTTATTTGAAGTTGATTAGATGTTCATTATTGGGGAAAGAAGATACCCTGAGTTCGTTTTTGAGCTTTCTTTTTTCGCTGGACAAGTAGTTCTAGAGTTCGGCCGAAACCGGGAAATTGGCAGAAGTGGCAGGAACTTTTCGTCAAAACAGATATGACTTATACGGGTAAACACACATGCTGAATCCATATCTGAACTTGTTCTTCCTGGCGTCAATTGATCCTCCATGCTTCCACATGGTCGACTCCCTAGGTTGACCTGCTAGTTGTGGGGTAGACGGGTTAGCTTGGTAAACGGCAGTGGCAATCTCCTTTCGGCAAGTAACGAGATCCAGTGTCTCTTTCCTGGCCAGTGATAGAAGTTGCACTGTGTTATCCAGCAAGATCAACCATGCAAAAAAATGAATCACAGTTGCCACTTGCGAGACCGGATCTACATATTGTACAATCTCATAAGCTGTGAGATTGTATCAACTCCACATATCTGACATTTGCGTCTTTCGGTGACCTCAGGTTGTCAAATTTGAATGCAGCTGTGGACCACCTTCGAGGATTTACAATTCCCCTGATTGCCAACCAAGCCCAAAGCCATAGAAACAAGCTACCCGAAGTACAACTAGATTCTCTACACCTAACAGAAGCCTTTCCAATGCTTCTCGTCCGTATTTCTTCATCTCTTCTTGGGATCCCAAAACGTAAGTGGAGGGATACCTTTGACATCGCAAAAAATGTCCGTCTGTCAGTCTGTCTGTAAGCACGATAACTCTCGAAGGCAATGAGATATTCTGATGAAACTTGTGGTGAGGATTCATTGGGTCAAGGGTAAGGTCAAGGGCTATGTAGCTCCACATTTAGGGGTGGGGGAGGGGGTTCAAATTAAGGGACAAACAAAACATTTTTAAACAGCTAATGTGATAGTCGATTATGGGGTAAGAAGGCATGCTGAGCACGATAGTGAAAACCATTTTCACGCCGGACAAGTAGTTCGTCCGGAATCCGGCAAAAACCGGAAAGTTGGTTAAAAGTAAAAGTTTTATTTGAAGTTGAATAAATGGTCGATTTAGGGGTAAGAAGACATGCTGAACACGGCGGTGAAAAAATTTTCTCGCCGAACTAGTAGTTAGTCCGGAATCCGGCGAAAACCGGAAAGTTGGTTAAAAGTAAAAGTTTAATTTGAAGTTGATTAAATGTTTGATTTATGGGTAAAAAGACATGCTTAACATGATGGTGAAAATCATTTTCTCGCCGGACAACTATTTCGCCCGGAATCCGGCCAAAACCGGAAAATTTGATAAAAGCAAAAGTTCGATTAGATGACAGATTAAGGGGTAAGAAGAGAGGCTGAGTCGGTACATGACAATGGTTTTTTGCCCGGACATACAATTATTCCGGAATCCGGTTGTAACCGGATTTTTTTTAAGCCAAACTTTTATTCAAAGTTGATTAGATGTTCTTTATACGGATAAGGAGATACGCTGGATTTTTTTGCTGGACTAGTAGTTCGTTCGGAAATCGGCAGGAAGTCTCGGTCAGTATCGTCAAAATAGATATGGCTTATAGAGGTATATCTGAACTTGGTTTTCTCTGATGATTAGCCTGTCTAAGACTGGATCCGGCGAAGAGAAGACCCGATTGTCTGAATCAAATATTAGATTTTTGGGATCCCATCGACACCTTTGGTCTTGTTATTCAATAATTTAAAGCTCGAATTCTCAGTTGCTAGGATTCGGTAACATTTTTGGTCCTGCACCCCTCCCCCCCCCCCAAAGAAAATGCACCTGCGACGCCCCTGCTAACCATTGTCCAGTCACGAACTTTACTCACTGAGCAATCTTGCCCAGTTGCCCATAAACAGGGAGGGTGGGAGGCACATCTCCAAAAGATGTCTCCAGACCCTATGACCTAACTCAGAGAGTGGCCAATGATCTATAAAGTTTCATAGTCCTGACTCAAACCGTTGTCACGTCACAACTTAACTCAGTGGTCAATATGGGACCAGTTGCCCATGCATGAGGCCTTTAGGGGAGGTGAAACCCCAAAAGTTACTTCCAGATTCTAGGGTCTGTAAAGATCAGGACATTTCATCGTTGTATCACCAGCAGTGTTCAAGTTACGAACTTAGCCGTTCAAGCCGAATATCGGTCCGGCGGGTAACCGAAGATCCGCGATTCTCAACGCATTCGAGAGTTATCGTGCTAACAGAACGACTACGTTTTGGAATCTCAAAAACGATCCCGATATTTCGGTCTGTCCTTTTTGGGATCCCAAAACGTTAGTGACGGGACACCTATGACTTCGTAAAATTTGCCAGCCCATCTGTCTGTTAGCACGATAACTCTCTCTATATATTTAGGGGCGGGGAATTCAAACTGATTGGCAAGATATGAGATAGTTGATGTAGGTTAATGAGATGGACATTCCGAATCCATGTCTGAAGCTTATTTTTTCACCGGACAAATACTTCGTCCGGAATCTGGCCAAAACCGAAAAACTGGTAAAAGTTTTGTCTGAATATGATTAGATACTAAATACTGGCGTAAACAGATATGCTGATTGGTTTTTCAACATTCTTTCGTCTGAATAGTAGTTACCTCGGCATCCGGTCAGCACCGGAAAATTAGAAGAAGTAGTATCTGAAGTTGATTGAAGATTCAATACAGGTGCATGGACATAAGCTGAATTCACTTTCAAACTTTTTCTTGTCGGAAAAGCAGTTCGTCCATAATTCGGCACAAACCGGAAATTTGTTGAAGGATAAAAAATCCCAAGCCGATAACATATTCGATATAGAGGTAAAAATACATACTTCTCCGTCGGCAAAGTAGTTCGTCCACCGGACAACTTAAATTTGCTTGAAGTTTAACCGAAACGGCTGGTATATGACGATCTAATTACCCATCACTTATTCACTAAAATTGGTCTGAAGACCCGCTGAAAATGGGTTACTTCGTTGTTCCGCTATTCACGAATAATCGATTTCAAATAGTGGAATTTCCGCGAGATCTGTGGTACCTCTATGCGCTTGTATTTTTTTTGTATGCCTTACGAGAAAGATTTGGGATTTTTTTTGGTTCAGGCACTGAGCAATCTTCGCCAATCTCATCACTGCCCACTGAAAAGCCGCGTTTGTGTTGAGATTAAAATTTCCCGCGTCACAGTAGAATTTTCGACGTGGAGACGGCCGCAGATATTCTGAACGTCATAGCTGGAGTGGATAGTAAAAAAACAAGAGCTGTAAGCTCATATGGCACTTGCAACTGTATGTAGTAGGTAAGGGCTCTGTCAGATTGATCGGGTCCCTGATATGCCTGCCAAGTTTCGTTTTGAAAAAATCCATCACAGGAATTCCGAAAAGCCCCCCCCCCCTCCACCCACCCATTGAAGTGTCCGGATCCAGTCCAATTGTGCAAACGATTTATCTAGAATAAATGCTTGTTCTTCTCAGCTAGTCTAACTCCGATCCCTCCATTCTAACCGTTTCTTGATATTTCCGATCGCCCCCTCCCAACTCCCCTAGCCTATAGCTGTTGAATCCGCTGTCATAAGTTGAGAAGAATCGTTTGATAAAAAGCACTTTTCGACTTTGCAGTTAACATGCGCACTATAAGGGAGCTGGAACTTCATTTGTAAGCAAAACCCTTGAGGCAAAAATGATAATTGGCTCACGGGGATCTTGAAAATGTATGTTTCGCTTAAAAGTATTTTTCTTACTTTGCGGTCAAGATTGGTACTTTAAGGAATAGTCGGATTTGGAAAGTGGCGATTTCTAAGCCAATTGGGTCGAACGTCTAATGTTCCAGCAAAGCTGCATCGTCCTATCACATCTGGAAGTACCTTATCTCGTGATCACCGGAATTCCAGCCCCCCAACTCAAACTCCCCCCACAGTCACCGGAGCCAGTCAGTTCTGAAAAAGATTTATCCAGAGCATCTGTTTGTTGTTCCCACAAAGTATTTCCAGGTTAGTTTGGTCGGGTCCCTGATATTCCTGCCAAGTTTCATTGTCCTACCTCATCTGGAAGTACCCTCACTCGAAAAAGTGTGACAAAATGCCCTAAATTTTCAAGTTTCCAGCGCCCCAACTCCCCCGCATATGGTCGGATCGGGAAACTTATTATTTCCAGGTTACTTTGGTCAGGTCCCTGATATTCCTGCCAAGTTTCATTGTCCTAGCTCATCTGGAAGTACCCTAACTCGAAAAACTGTGACAAAATGCCCTAAATTTTCAAGTTTCGAGCGCCCCCACTCCCCCGCATATGGTCGGATCGGGAAACTGATTATTTCCAGGTTCGTTTGGTCGGGTCCCTGATATTCCTGCCAAGTTTCATTGTCCTAGCTCATCTAGAAGTACCCTAACTCGGAAAAAAGTGACAAAATGCCCTAAATTTTCAAGTTTCCAGCGCCCCGCACTCCCCCGCATATGGTCGGATCGGGAAACTGATTATTTCCAGGTTAGTTTGGTCGGGTCCCTGATATGCCTGCCAAGTTTCATTGTCCTAGAACATCTGGAAGTACCCTAACTCGGATAAGTGGGACAAAAAACTCGGACCGACCGACAGACGGAATTGTGATCGGTATATGGCACTTGAGCCAGAGGCTACAAGTGCCATAAAAACTTTCCAGAATCCAAATAATTCAGTGTATAACTCAAAATGAGGGTTTAGAAAACACGCTGGATCAGTATAAATGGTGTGTAAATAAAGGGATACTGCTTTAGATATAGCTTCGATAAAGAACATGTTGGATCAGAAAATTTTTTGAGTTTCTTCAAGCATTATTCCGGTCACACCCTGGCCTAGCAAGATGCCTACGGAATCTCGTGAAGACTGGGAATCTAAAAGATCCGATAATCTTGGATGAAGAAGTCTAATGAATATTCGCCCTTGGGATCCCATCGAAGTCGCTGGTCCTGTTCTTCTCGTCAAGAATCAATTCAGTGGGCAATTTAGGACCAGTTGCCCATGAATGAGGCGTTTGGGGGAGGTGGAACTCCAAAAATTACTCTCAGATCCCAGGGACTGTTAAGAGCACGGAATTTCATTGTAGAATTTCCACAGTGTTCAAGTTACGAACTTAGCCGGGTTCCAGCAGAATATCGGTCCGGTAGGTATCCGAAGCGGCAAAGGATACTCACTTTCAATTTTCACAGAATAAATATAATCTTCGTCACGATGCAGTGTGTTTTACCAATGGCAAGCGGCTTGTTGCCTGCTTAATTTAGCCAACCATTATTTCTCTCTGCCAACTTGGATGCCTTCAGGGGCGTCATGACTGGGGGGGGGGGGGGGACGCCCCCCCCCCAATGCTGTCGGCCATTCGGTAAAAAATAACCACGATTTTTCGTCAAAACAGTTGTCTGTTTCATGAAAACAGCCGGTTTTTCTGAAAATTGGTCGATTTTTCGTCAAAATAGTCGGTTTTTCTGAAAATCAGTCGATTTTTTCAAAACTGTCATTTTTTGTTGTCGCAAACAGTCGTTTTTCTGCAGAAACAGTCGGTAAAAATTACCAGCCAGTCGGTAAATGCCTCGTCCCCCCCAAACATTTTGGCTAGTAACGCCTCTGGATGCCTTTGTATTGGTTTATACTGGGACATGTGAAAGCACGGGTAGGGTGCGTAACTTATTAAATACTATATATAACGAAATCGAAAATACGCTAGGGAACATCGGGAAGAACGAGAAATGTCGCCCGAACGATTACTCAAATTCTGTGTCAACCAATTAACGGCGTTCGTTGGGGTCAGCTGTGGTGACGCTTCCGCTATGTACGCGGCGATTCTTCATCGGCACGAAGAGTTAGTCACCAGAATAGACTTTTGCTTTTAACAAATTTTCCGGTTTTGACCGGATTCCGGCCGAAGTAGTTGTCCGGCGAGAAAATGGTTTCCACCATCGTGTTCAGCATGTCTTCTTGCGATAAAATCGTACATTTAATCAACTTCAAATGAAACTTATTTACTTTTAACCAACTTTCCGGTTTTTGTCGGATTCCGGACTAACTACTTGTCCGGCGAGAAATGGTTTTCATCATCATGTTCAGCGTGTCTTCTTACCTCTAAATTGGACATTTAATCAACTTCAAATAAAACTTTTACTTTTACCCAACGTTCCGGTTTTTGCCAGATTCCGGACGAACTACTTGTCCGGCGAGAAAATGGTTTTCATTATCGCGCTCAGCAAGTCTCCTTACCCCATAATCGACTATCACATTAGCTGTTTAAAAATATTTTGTTTGTTCCTTAATTTGAACTGCCTCCAACACCCCTAAATATAGAGCTACAGAGCCCATCTATGAACCTGACCTTACCCTTGACCCGACGAATCCCCACACCAAATTTCATCAAAATATCTCATTCCCTTCGAGAGTTATCGTGCTAACAGACGGACAACTTTTGCGATGTCAAAGGTAACCGTCCACTTACATTTTGGGGCCCACTTACATTTTGGGATCCCATCCCAAAAACCGGTTATGTAAATTGTTTCCCTGTTTTCGCTATATAAAATAAAATCGTTTTAATTCTCCACAATAGCATACAGCTAGCCTCGGATTGTCAACATTACATCAAAATATCTAAGTCAACGGGTCTCGAAAATGGCTTAATACAGCCAAAACCGTGGGTTATTTTTTGAAAGCAGTCTAGTTTTAAAGTATTCAAATATTCTGAAATACTATTAGTTGAAGAGTAAACGGTGCGAGGGGTCCTTTAAGGAATTCACTTGTAAGGAATAAAAAGTAAAAAATGTTCATGGGCCCTGGGGGATCATAATATAAATTGTTTGGTCAAAAGTATTTTTTGCACACTTTAAGGGTACTAGAAATTCATTTCTAAGCAAAACCCTTGAGGCAAAAATGATCACGGGCTCATGAGAATGTATATTATATCATTTTTCGAAAATATCATTGCTTTCCAAGTGAAATTAGTAGACGTAATTAGCGATTTTCTTGTTAGCACTTGTCAACTCTATCCAGCCTTCCCGCCCTCCGATGCGGCCGCTGGACGCAAAATACTGAAAACTGAACGCGCCGTGGTTAAAAAGTTAGGAAACCAAGCAAAACAAAAGAAGTTCCAAAACAGAAAATATACCTGATGGCGGAGGCGTTACTAGCCAAGATGTTTGGGGGGGGGGGGGGGGCAAAGTATTTACTGACCGGCTGGTAATTTTTACCGATTGTTTTTGCGAGGAAAAAAAACAACTGTTTTCCAAAAAACGACTGATGAGAAAAACCGTGTGTTCATGAAAAAATCTACTGTTTTGATGAAAAATCGACTAGTTTTCGGAAGAAAAGAATGTGTTCATGAGAAAAAATAGAATGTTTTTTTTACGAAAACCGCGGCGCTTCGCACCAATTCGGTTATTTTTACAGTCTGGCCGACATTGGGGGCGGGGGGAGCGCCCCCCCTCCCATACGTGACGTCCCTGCCTCATGGTCTAATATGTCTTTCACAACGAAAAACAACACCTCGAAGCTTCTCATCTCCTTACGCATAAAAGAGTTGTCGATGGACCTCTAAGCTTTCGGCTGCGTTGCATGATTGCAAATGCGACTTGGCCGAAAAAGTGCTAAGAAGTCAAAGGTACAAAAAAAAGTGTAAGGCGGGGATTCCAAGAGCTTATAATTCCTTGACAGAGCTAGGGATAATATAAAAGGCAGAACAAGGAAGAGTATGAAGGGGCATTTGGTTCACATCAACAGACAAACCATATGTTAAATTTGCCAGACCAAATGTTACTTTCCGAGACTTAATATTTATTTTCTATACCCTATCTTCGTTTGCCAGTATATATATTCGTTTCCCAAACCATTTAGTTCCTCTTGCAAACCTTATGTTTATTTCTCAAATTCTCTGTTTGTTTCCCCCGTTATGTTAACCACGCAGATCTTGGACTCTCTCGGAGACAAAGACAGTAAAAGTGTCCCACTATTATTGTCTTTGCTCGGAGACTCCAAACATAATGTCTCGCAGATTGAACATATCGTTTGGAAAGCTTTAAAACAGCTGACTTCGTATCGGCCGATAGTGCCCATGTTTTACCAGTATCGACGCATCGATAATATCGATGCAGGCTGATGGAAAAATTGGTTGTTTAAGTAGAAGAAGCGGATGACAAATCAGGAAGTGCGTCGCTGTTGATTTTAGTTTTAAAGGCAAGTTGTATTCTAGATACTGTCTCTCTTTAGATCAGTCGTTTTGAGACCGATTCTAAGACCATTTTCCGTTTTAATTTTGTGACAGAGAGACTGACAAAACAGTAACTGATGAAACAAATTGAGAGAGGTGTTCAAATAAGCTGCAAATAAGCACACCTCTACCGACTATATCAGCAATTAGATGTGCTAGTTTAGTAGACCTTATTTCACGGCATCTACTCTACTAAGTTAGGTGCAGCACATTTCCCTTAATAAGGATGTTTTATCATCCGAACTGTTTGAGGTTACGTAGTCATAGTTAGTAAGTAAGTAGAAACGATTTATCTAAAGAGAGACAGATAATAGGTCATCAATATCTAGAATACAGCTTGCCTTTAAAACAAAAATCAACAGCCAGGCACTTCATCCGCTTCTTCTACTTAAATTTATTTTTTTATTTCTTCCACCAGCCTGCATCGATATTATCGATATGTCGATACTGGTGAAAACATGGGCACTATCGGTGGATCCTAAGTCAGCTTTTTTATAAGTTTCCCAGACAATATGTTCAACCCGCGAGACGTTATGTTCGGAATCTCCGAGACAATGTCAGGAGTGAAAACTTGCAGATCCTGTTCATAACGTGGGAAACAAACAAAGAATTTCAGAAACAAACATAAGATTTGCAAGAGGAGCAAATAGTTTGGGAAACGAATATATATTCTAGCAAACGAACAAATGGTATAGAAAATGAATATTAAACGAACAAATGGTATAGAAAATGAATATTAAGTCTCATTTGTTTTCGGAAGGTAACATCTGGTTTGGGAAACAAACATTTGGTTTGGCGAAGTTAAAGTATGGTTTGTCTGTTGATGTGAACCAAAATGCCCCTTCATACAAGAGGGGCCCTTTAAGGGCGTTAGCCTGATGTTCTAATTATTGAGGTTTAATTAAATTTTCAGGCATCTAAAAATGCCAAACTAAACAGACAAAACCATGTTTCGGCGACTTTCAACTTGTCAGTAGCGTCTGGCACGCACTCCTTTTTCCACGATATGGGACAATATGTAGGACACAGATATGCTTCTTTACTTTGAGGATTCCATTTTATTCGATTTTTATTTGGACTTTAAAGGCTTATAAGACAGAGCCTGAACACTGATACAAAGCACAAGATGACATCCATCACTTCGAAGTATAACGCTTCATCCCTCTCAGCCTCTTACGAAACACTCGTTACCCCTTCAGAATGAACAAGACTAGAGCAGTCATAACGTTGATAGCGAGGCACAAATAGCACTGCGGACGCCCGCGGACAAAAAGCTCACATGTCAAGCGGTTGTTCTGTTAAATAAAGGACGATTCTGACGGTCTGTAAAGCTCCGCTACACTGTAAAAAGTTTTTCCGTATAAAGATTAAAGTTAACTGCAGTATTTGCTACTCGGATTATCCTTATCTTTACGCAGATAAGATTCATACCAAATACAGATAAGATGAATCCGAGTAGCAAATACTGCAGTTAACTTTAATCTTTATACGGAGAAACTTTTTACAGTGTACCGTATGGCGTCGACTGTTCGACTGTTCAACTTCGGCTTAAACTCGCTACATTTTCCAGAGCTGTTTTGGCGCTCTGCTGGTTCTGGAAAGCGATCTTGTTCCGAAGGCGAACCCCATAACATGAGTGGAAAGTGATGTTGGGATACACTAAATAAGTCTAAACCAAACCGCGCTAGTGATCCTCGGGAAGAAATCAGAAACCTCACACAAAACGAATCCCCAAACTGAAAGTCAAATCCTATATAAATCAACGGACGTTTGTTATGGTAACGTTTCTGGCTCTTTCGCTAGGCACACCGCACGAAGAGCTTAGTTAGTCATTAATAGTATTGGGAAGCTATATAGCTGGAACCGCTTTCCGCGAGTTCTCGCTCATGGCGAATTTTCGTTTTGTTTTTCGGGAAGCGAATTTGTGAAGAACGCCAGAATCTCCTTTTGTACCAGAAAGTCGCGATGGCGCGAGCAACAACCGTAACTGCGCCCTACTCCAGTTGGAATACTGCATTTTAGAGTTTAACGCTGCGTTTTGCTTCAATATGATACGTCACGTGACGTGTATGTTTGCGCATCAAGCTGTGCACGTGCGTTGATAAGTGTCAAGTTTGCCGACGCCACGTTTACCCGGTTGCAGAAATCCCAACGTGGTTGACGCGGTCGCTGCGATCGGGGCAAACCTCATTACAAGTTCGGTTAAACTTCAATGTCACTCTTTTTAGTCCTTTTCCAAGTGTGACGCATTAAGCAAACAGGAAGCTCCTCTCGGAACGAGTTCCAATTTCCCATTATTGTTCTAACACAAGTAAGAGTCTGTTCCCGTAATACAAATAAACACACCTCGCAAACAGGATTAACTGACGTTAGTGGAACGCGACTGGAAATGACGTCATAATTCAAGGAAATAAAAGGCGCGAATTAGCGACGCAATTCTCCTGTCAATTCTTAAGCACTTGGGTTTCAAGCTGGCTTCAAATGTCATTATGAAAGCGCTTTTTCATACTAACGGCACGTTGTTCCGCTTGCCGGTCTCCCGCTTAACTACCCCAAAGCGCGCTAGGTTTGAGGGTGCGTCGACACTTGAAACGGGTTTTTACAGGTCTTACCTAGCGTTGCCACGCCATACAAAAGAAAACAAACAAAAAAAAACTCATCCGTTCTTGGAGGTTTGTTTTGATTATTCTGATTTTATTCTCGCTTTTGATTTGAAGACAGAGGCATCCTTATCACAGGCAGTGGCGTAAAGTGGAATTTAATAAGGTCTTTCACCATAAACTTAGAACTTATCAGACCGCGCTAATGATCCGGAATTACGCCATTGCCTACCCTAGGTTTTCGCGGAATGACGTCTCTGTTTGAAGATCACCAAAGTGGTAATACAAAACAGAAACAAATAATCAAATTTGGTGATAAATCACATCACGTGGCAACACTGGTTTCACTCACACGGTCTTCTGAAATGCAAATGGCGACTGCATCATTGGGCCCTCATCCCCTCACTCAACCGACGTGCTTAGCGCAAGGATTCTACGCAGGCGTCCAACAGGCTATTCGACCACAATTGAGGCTCTTAATTTCACAACGCACAGGTTTCTTTACATCAGCTATAAAAATGTTTGCAAATTCACCAATCACAGTCGGTTACCTCTAAGATTATTCGACAATGCCTGTGTGGTCTCCAAGGTAATACAGAACTTGTCACAAAAAAAGACAAAAATCAAGCGCAACTTTTCACAAATTTTTCCTGTTTTTTTTGGCAATTGGTTTTTGCACTTTGAACAAGTCGTCAATTTTTGAGATGATGCGAGAGTATTACAGGTGATGGAAGATGGACACAGGATATGAAAAGAAAAGGATAGGGCCAGGAACAGATAGAACAGAGGATGGATATTTATGTCTAAACATGAGCTTGACCGAACCGTGGTTCACGGATTCTCATCTTCACGACAGACCTGGACATTTTCTCACAAATCCGGCACAAATTGAGATGTGTACTCATCTTAACAGTATTAAATACTTGACTCAACGACTGGTCATATATTCGCCATCAGAAAGGGTCAAAACGATTGTTATTTTTCAACTGATTCCGCGCACTTATTCTTTTGGTGTAATATTCACCCTCTGTTTATCTATTACCTGAAGCCAATTTTAGATAAAGCAAACCCGGTGCAAAAAGCCTAGTTTCTGAGTAAACTTAAAAATAAATATCAAAAGCAAATAACCATTAAAAGCACACCATCTAGTAGTACGTTTTTAATAAACACACTGGCAAGATTTTTACCTTGGGCCACACGCTACAGATTCCCCATAGCCATCCTAGTCGGATTCAACAACGATTGACCCGAGTAGCGTCTTCCTGGAACTTTGTTTGGTTAATATAAAAAAAAAACGCACACGCTATTGGTTGACTTGGCAGATAATCCGATGAGTTTTTCGTCGGATCCGCGCTTCGCTATGTCAACAGATTTTTTTTTTACCGGGCATGCATCTCAAAAGAGGAAGGGAAGCCAAATAAAATGTTCATATGACATTTCATATTTGACATTTTGTATAAAAGAGGAAGATAAGATAATAATTTCTAGCATAAATTTTGGTTCTGAGGTATATTTGAGCGAGATTACCATGTATTTAAGTTACGTTCGTCACGTGTCCGGAATCAGCATATGGATGCGCATGCGTTATGTTCAATGTTAAGAAGAATGCGCGAAAAATTTATGTCATTATTTTTTTAAGTAAGGTTTCAATTATTTTAAGAAAAGATGACACAAATTTGGTTACATTTAACAGAAGGATGTGCATTTTTCTGTCAATTTAGTAGTAAGGGTTGTTTCAGTACGGTATAGACAACAAAGCTATCAACGATAAAAGTCAGTTGAAAGAAAACGAAGGGATTTGATTTTGGACAGACTAGTGGTATGTCTACTGGCTTTTCACACGTTCATAAGACGTGATTCTTTTCATACTAAATGGTCATTTTATAATTACTGATTTTCTTGACAGGTTTCAGATGATTTTTCAAGCATTTGACTGGAAATTTTGTTTCTTTTTTTTGCATTCCTTTCATACTTCTTACTTTTCTTAGACTACGACTCCTCTCCTTGCTCAAATCATTTTTAACGTCACATACTCTTTTTCAAAAGAACTTTCCAAGTGCGTCTTTATTTTACGCGGGATCCGGGATGCTATACCGCCATTTCCACCCTTAACAAGTGGCGGCAGTGGGTGTACTGAACATGTTACTTATAGTCTACATATTGGCCCGTATCTCTATTAGCCGACACCGTCCCGAGAAGACTACAGCGCGACAAAAAGTTTTCTGATTTCTCCAGATCAATTCCATAGTAGAGCGCGCGTCGTTCAAAGGATGCTGAATAGAAAGCAGTAGCGCATGGCCCATAGCGATTCACTCTTTAGACAAATACTGGTCAAAGTACAGTTGACAAGGAACTGAAAGTTTCAATTTACGCTCACGTCATCCTAAACCGCATGGGGGGGGGGGGGGGGGGTCAAGCAAGGACATTAGGCAGCCCTCAGAATGAGTAAAAGTACAACTTCTTTTCAACAAGGTCGACTACATGTTCTCACCGTAAGAATAAACCTAGTCATGACAAAAGAGTCTGAAATTACTAGTTTAAACCATTCTAGATCCACGGTAGACGAGAACCCTATTTAACCATAACTGAGACTTGAAAAGAAACAGCCTAGACTTTTGCAACTATGTTTCTAGTGAAAAGATTGAACTAATCTTCAATCGCCGTCAGTCGGATATGCTACAGCTTTTACAGTGACTACCTTTTCCACACGTAATACATTTCATTCCAGACTCGCATCTGAATTGGACATAACAAAAAAGAAAATGCTCAACAGACAGATAAAAAGAAAAAAAAATGCTCAAGCGGAAAGATTCTATAGCCAAGAAAACCATCTTGTTCGATTTTTTTTGTTTTTCTTGAAGATTCTGAACTGACAAGCAAAGGGGGCAATTAAAATCCTACGTGTATCATTTTAGAGGATCCTTCACAAAACATACTGGCCAAAAGCAAAACCTCAAAAAGCTTTTTTTTTCATTTTTTTAGGCATTTTTCACAGCACTACTAAACTTATTTGGACCAGAACCGATTACAAAGACCTGCTAGCACGAAAAAAAAAATTACTTTGCGTTAGCCCTGAAACTGTTATATGTGCGATTACTTATAAATCAGGTCAAAGGGAGAAAAGCGTTGAACAAATAACCATAGAGTTGTAACTTTCTAAACATCAGAGAGAAGGGGTTTCTTTAAGGCTAACATTTAGTCTCACTCCGTGTATCGGACAGGATTCGGCATGGTCCCTAACTCTGTGACCATATCGAAGTAACAACTCTATGGAACAAATAAAGCCCTACATGGTAAAGTACATAAAGAAAGACCATACGTATATATTCAAGTTTAACTCTGGTGGGTTTAAGAGCTCACACCTTATGCAGCCTTCGTTACCTGTTTATGATTCAACACATTTTATAATGAACATCAAATATTATAGTAGACGTTCATACAAAACCAAAAGCACTGACGGAATCTGATTTTTTCTTTTTTTATGCTTATCTTTCGTTTTTTTGCTCTGTCAGTTTCTTCTCGGCTTTGCAAAAACGGAACACAATACGTACCCCAAAGCAAAATTCTAAAGCGCAACTTAAGTTCTGCAAAAATAGAAAAGGAAAAATGAGACCGCTGGCTCTCACCCCACCTGCAGTTATGGATAATCCAATTACAGACAAATTAACGATTCTTTTCAGACTATGTAATACCGGCCCGACCCAATTTTTGACTACACACTTATTTGTTGCACAAAATCCAGAGTATAATACTTTCAGTAACAATACTGGCGCTCACAGGAAGTCAATTTTTGTTGTTGAAATATTGACGCAGCGCTAACGTATGGGTATAGTATAAGTTCTCCTTAACATAGTATTTAATCCCACAGCAGGAGGGGAGGTGGTGATGGTAGCTAATATTTCTTTCTATCAAAATGAACGCTCCGCGAACGTAACAGTACAGCAGATCTTCTCGACAGCGTTAATCAGTTCTTCGCAATTTACAAAGAATATAAAACGTTAGCAGTGCAGGTGGGGTGTGAGCCAATTGCGTCCATTTTCACATGACAATCTAAACGAAGAAAGGCATTTCGGTTGAAGCCGTTTCCGAATTCTCGATTCGGACGAAGACGGCTAAAACCGTCTAGCTTTTTCTTTCACAACGACATATACCAATATTGATCCTAGTTTAAAGCAGTGGCTACTCATAGTCATCATGAATAGTAGTAAGGGTTTGCTTGACTCTTCTGAATCCCTTGGTTCCGTCTGGTCCTCGGGGTTGCCTGGTTACGTGGATCCTTGGTCCAGCATTAGTTTCATCAAAAGAGATTGCACGTACCCTCTGGATAAGACGTTCGGGACGCTGCGAATCGCTGAGAAGAAGAAATTAATTTAGGTGAAATTTTTTGTTTATATATTACATTACACTTCATTTTTGAGATCTCGCTTTTCTTGTTACTTTAATATTTTTTTTCTTATTTTGTTTTCTCTTTCTTTTTCTTATTCTGTTTGATTTGACAGTTCGAGGGTTGGTTGTGATCATTTGTAAGCAAAACCCTTAAGATACGAATGATAATTGGCCCTTGGAAATCACCAGAATGTATCATTTGGTATAAAGTATTTTAATTTTGCACTTGGCTGTGATGATGCGCACTTTAAGGGGTACCAGCGATTCGTCTGTAACCAAACCCTTGGAGCAAGAATGATGATAGGCTCATCGAGATCATGAAAATGTATTTGCTTGATACTTGACCAAAGGTTTCGATGGGATCACAAAAATCTACTATTTGATCAAGACAATTGTGTCTTGTCTTCGCCAGGATAATCATCAGAAGACCAAGAGAAAACCAAGTTCAGATACACCTCTATAAGCTATATCTATTTTGAGGATACTGACCGAAACTTCCTGCTTTACTTCTGCCAAATTTCCGGTTTCGCCCAAATTCCGAGCGAACTACTAGTCTAGCAAAAAAAAGCAGAAAATTCAGAAACGAATCCAGCGGATCTCTTTATCCCTGTGAAGAACATAAAAGTGAAACTTTGACTTCATCTCTTCTTACCCCTAGATCTGTCATCTAATCAAACTTTCGCTTTTAACAAACTTTCCGGTTTTGGCCGGATTCCTGGCGAACTAGTTGTCAGGTGAGAAAATGGTTTTCACCATCGTGTTCAGCATGTCACCTTACCCCTAAGCCCAACATTTAATCAACTTCAAATGAAACTTTTACTTTTACCCAACTTTCCGGTTTTTGTCCGGATTCCGGACGAAATACTTGTCCGACAAAAAAATGGTTTTCCCCATCGGGCTCAGCATCTCTTCTTACCTCACAATCGACTATCACATTAGCTGTTTAAAAATATTTTGTTTGTCCCTTAATTTGAAACCCCTCCCCCACCCTCAAATATAGGGCTACAGAGCCCATCTTCGAACTTGACCTGTACTTTGACCCAAAGGATCCCCCCACCAAGGTTCATCAAAATATCTCAATCCCCTCGAGAGTTATCGTGCGGACAGACAGACGGACAACTTTTGCGATGTCATGGGTATCCCTCCCCTTACGTTTTGGGATCCCAAAAACCTACATTTTGTATAGTATAGTTTGTACTTTAAGGGATTCATTCAATGATCAAATGATCATGATCCCTTGGGGATCAAGAATATATATCGTCTGGTGAAAAGTATTTTTTTTACTTGCGCACTTTATGGATGCTAGAAATTCATTTTAAGTAAAACCCTAGTGGTAAAAATATAATGGGCCCTCGGAATCATGAAATGTATCGTTTGGTCAATTAATTTCTACGCAAAACCGTTGACGCAAAAATGATAATGGGCTCATGGGGATCATGAAAATGTATACTTAGCATAAAATTATTTTTGTACTTCGCGGTTAAGATGTCTACTTGCGGGATGGTCGGATCTGGGAAGTGACAATTTCTAAGCCAACCTTGTCAAGTCTAATGTTCAAGCTAAATTTCATCGTACTAACACATTTGGAAGCAACTTAACTCGCGATCACCGGATTTCCGGAGCCCCCTCTAACTCCCCCACAGTGCCCAAATCCGGTCCGGTTTTGCCATTGATTTGTATATGTTCTTCCCACCAAGTTTCATCCCAATCACTCGACTCTAAGCGTGTCATAAGATTCTCTCCCCTCCTAAATTCATCGGATCCGGTCCGGACTCAGAACGGGACATCCGAGACACGGGGTCTTTCCAAATATTAACTTTCATTAGATCCGATCACCCGTTCCAAAGTTATATGTACCTCAAGATTCCAAATTTCCTCCTCCCTCACTCCCCCACGGTGGTCGGATCGGGAAAGTGACTATTTCCAAGTTAGTTTCGTCGGGTACTTGATACGCCCGCCAAGTTTCATCGTCCTAGCACTTCTGGAATTACCTTAACTCGAGAACAGTGGACCGACCGACCGAAAAGTGATCGGTATATGGCACTTGAGCGAAATAAAAACTTACTGATGTCATTTTTTGTTTGATTAGACTGAACTGAAAACAAGAGATGTAAGCTCATATGGCCCTTGCAGGGGTTAGGATGTATTCATTGATCAAAAGTAAGTTTCGACTTTGCGGTTGAGATGCGCACTCTAAGGGAGCTAGAACTTCATTCGTAAGCAAAACCCTTGAGGCAAAAATGATAATGGGCTGATGGCCATCATGAAAATGCATAGATTGCTTAAAAGTATTTTTCTTACTTTGCGGTCAAGATTGGTACTTTAAGGAATAACTGGATTTTGGAAGTAGCTATTTCTAAGCAGACCTTGTTAAATCTCTAATGTTCCGGCGAAGTTTCATCGTCCTAGAACATCCCAGACCCCCTCCCCCCCCCCCCCTCCAACTCCACCCACAATACCCGGGGCCAATCCGGTTCTATAAATGATTTATCCAGTGCATCTGTTTGTTACTCCCACAAAGTTCGATCCCGATCACACCAGTCTAAACGGGTTAAGGATTCCCCCCCCCCCAATAGTCGGATTCGGTCCGGAAATGAAAAAGATCACCAGAGAGGAGTGTCCTCTGTTCAATTATTAAATTTCACTCGAATCCGATCACTCGGATCCAAAGTTACGCATGATTCAATATTCCGGATTCCCCTCCCTCCACTACACCCTAAGATTATCATATCGAGGATTTTTTTTTTTATTTCCAAGTCAGTTTGACCGGGTCCCTGATATGCCTGCCAAGTTTCGTAGTGAAAATCTCTAAAAACCGGAATTCCGGGACCCCCCCCCCCCCAAGTGTCCGGATCCAGTCCAATTGTGTATAAGATTTACATGGAGCAGATGTTTGTTCTTTCCAGCAAGTTTCATTCCGATCCCTCCATTCTAACCGTTTCTCGAGATTTCCGGTCTTCACCCTCACAGTGCCCGGAGCGAATTAAATGATTTACCCGGAGCATCTGTTTGTTCTTCCCACAAAGTCCCATCCCGATCTCTCCATTCTAAGCGGGTCACGTATTCCCCCCCCCCCCCCCCTAATAGTTGTCGGATCCGCTCCGGATATGCAAAAGATCACCAGAGAAATGTCCTCTGTTCAATTCTTAAATTTCACTCGAATCCGATTACCCGTTCCAAAGATACGCACGACTCAGTATTTCGGATTCCCCTCCCTCCACTCCCCCGACGATTATCAGATCGACAAAATTTTGATTTTCAAGGTAGTTTGATCGGGTCCCTGATATGCCTGCCAAGTTTCGTCTTTAAAATCCCAAGACCGCCAACACCGGAATTCCGGGAACCCCCTCCCCCCCTAAGTGTCCGGATCCAATACAATTGTCTAAACGACTTATCTAGAGCAGATGCTTGTTCTTCCCAGCAATTTTCACTCCAATCCCTCCATTCTAACCGTTTCTTGAACCCGAACGACCGGCTGGTAATTTTTACCGACTGTTTTTGCAGGCGAAACGACTGTTTTCAAGAAAAAAATATTTTGACGAAAAATCGACTGTTTTAATGAAAAAATCAACTGTTTTGGCGAAAAATCGCGGCGCTTCGCGCCGACTCGGATTTTTACCGACAACATTGGGGGGGGGGGGGGGGCTTCTCCCCCCTCCCCCCAGTCGTGACACCCAGGTCAGATGACCGACTTAGTGATCTTTGGTCATTGGTACCCAAGCTGAAAAAGCGAAGAAGCTTGACGTCAATCGCGCAGTGGACAGTTTCGCGAATTTGAAGAAGCGTCGCTTCGCCTTGGTCGATTAGTAAAATATCTCTTTGTTTTTATTACGTTTTTCTTCTTGAAATAAAACTGCTCATTTTTACTTGAATTGGGAAAATCGGCTCCAACTTTGCCCCCCCCCCCCCCAAGGATTTGACGAAATTACGCCCCTGCTGCTTGAACATTTTTACTATTAAATTCAGAAACAGATTAAGGCCAAATAGCTAATCATCTGAGAAAACCAAGTTCAGATATGGATTCAGCATGTGTGTTTACCCGTATAAGTCATATCAGTTTTGACGAAAAGTTCCTGCCACTTCTGCCAATTTCCCGGTTTCGGCCGAACTCTAGAACTACTTGTACGGCGAAAAAAGAAAGCTCAAAAACGAACTCAGGGTATCTTCTTTCCCCAATAATGAACATCTAATCAACTTCAAATGCAGCCGGATTCCGGTCGAACTATATGTCCGGGTAAAATATGATTGTCACACACGGATTCAGCGTCTCTTCTTACCCCTAAATCGGTTATCGAATCAGCTAGAAATAAAACTTTAAACTTCCAACAATTTTCCAGTTTTGGCCGGAGGGCGAACTACATATCCGGGTAGAAAATTGTTTTCACGTAAAAGTTCAGCATGTCTTCTTGCCCTAAATCGGACATCTGATCAACTCCAAATAAAACTTTTAATTTTAACAAAATTTCCGGTTCGGGCCGGATTCCGGGCGAACTACTTGTCCGTCGAGAAAATGGTTTTCACCATCGCGTTCAGCATGTCTTCTTACCCCATAATCATCTATCACATTAGCTGTTTCAAAATATTTTGTTTGCCCCTTAACTTGACCCCCACCCACCCCTAAATGTAGGGCTACAAAGCCCATCTACGAAATTGACTTGTTCGACGACCCAACGAACTCTCACACCAAGTTTCATCAAAATATCTCATTCCCTTCGAGAGTTATCGTGCTTACAGACGGACGGACGGACAACTTTTGCGATGTCATAGGTATCCCTCCACTTATGTTTTGGGATCCCAAAAACGAGGAAGGACAGGACCCCTGTTTAGGGTTTCTTCGTCTTCTTCCTTAAGGAGACGTGTTTGTCTTTTTAAAGCTTAAACGAAAAGGGCTGGGATAGACAATCTAGTTACCCACCACTTATTCATTTAAATTGGCTTGAAGACCCGCTGAAAATGCGTTACTTCGTTTTTCCGCTATTCACGAATAATCGATTTTCAAATAGTGGAATGTCCGTGTGATTTGTGGAACCTCTATGCCCTTGTATCGGTTTATGCCTTACAATAAATATTTATGATTTTTTTTTTTGTTGAGGCACTAAGCAGTCTTCAATAAGCTCACCACTGCTCACTGAAAAGCCGCGTTTGTGTAGAGATAAATTTCCCGGGTCATAGTAGAATTTACGTTGTGGGGATGACCTCAGATATCCTGAACTTCATAACTAGAGCAGATAGTGGAAAATAAAAAAATCCCTTTCAGAATCCAAATAATTCAGTGTATTCAAATAAATTTGCTTTTCAGTTCAGGCAAATAAGTTGGCTTTTCAGTTAAACTTTAAGGAAGTGTTTGTTCGTGTTTGTTTTAGTTATTAATTATCTTGTCCTAAAATACTAGTGTTGATGTTTGTTAGTTGTTTGTTTGTTTTTGGGATCCCAAAACGTAAGTGGAGGGATACCTATGACATCTCAAATGTTGTCCGTCTGTTGGCACGACAACTCCCGAAGGGAATGAGATATTTTGATGAAACTTGGTGCGAGCACTCTTTGGGTCAAATTTGAGGTGGAGTTTGTAGATGGGCTATGTAGCTCAACATTTAAGGTGGGGGGAGGGGTTCAAGTTAAGGGCAGAACAATTTTTTTTAAATAGCTAATGAGATAGTCGATATAGGGGTAAGGAGACATGCTGAACACGAATATGGAAACCATTTTCTCGCCAGACAAGTAGTTCGCCCGGAATCCGGCCAAAACCCGAAAGTTTGCTAAAAGTTAATGTCTTATAGAAAGTTGATTAGATGCTCGATTTAGGGGGTATAGAAGACATGCTGGACATTTATATGAAAATTATTTTCTTTGCGGACAAGTAGTTCGACCGGAATCAGTCCGAAACAGGAAAATTTGTTAAAAGTAAAAGTTTTATCTGAAATTGATTAGATGTTCGATTTAGGGGTAAGAAGACAGGCTAAACCCGCTTTTGACAATCATTGTTCGCCGGGAATCCGGCTGAAACCGGAAAATTTGTTAAAAGTTAAAGTTCTATCTGACGTTGATTGGACGATCGATATAGGGGTAAGGTGATACGCTGAATTCTTTAATTTTTGCCGGACAAGTAGTTAAACCGGAATCCGGTTGAAACCGGAGATTTGGCAGAAGTAAGGCAGGAAGATTTGATCAGTTTCGTCCAAGTAGATATGACGTATGGCCTAGGGGTCAATACACACTTGGTGAATCCATTTCTGAACTTGGTTTTCTCAGATGATTAGCCATTGACCTTCTTCTGTTTCTAAATCTTAATAGTAAAAATGTTCAAACAGTCTGGCGAAGACCGGATGTCTACAAGACCGAATTGTCCGCGGATCAATATTAAATTTTTGGGATCCCATCGAAACCTTTGGTCTTGTTCTTTATAAAGCTTTAGGCTAATAGTTTTTACAAACAAGTTAGAAATAGTGGAGCGTCGGTTTCTTATGTCACTGTCATGTCTAACATGAGGTTTATTAATATTTGTCAGTAAAATTGTGCCTTACCTTACCTTTAGGTTGACATTGAAAGCGCAGTAGTTAGCATTACTGAGGACCAAGGCTCCTACTAATGGCCTTATTTAGCAAACAAGGCTCTCGCTGTTGGACTTAGTTAGTAAGAGAGTAAAGTGACGAACTTACAGCTTAACGACATTGGAGGCGGAGTTTTTCCCCGTTTTCTGGTTGCTAATCAGGTAGAACTCTACAGCATCTCCAGCCTGAAGGGAAACGTCGTCTTTGACCTCGGAAACGTGGAAGAAGAGCTTCTTCTCGTCGACCTCGTAATTGAGGAAGCCGTATTGACCTAAGGAGAGCAAATATGTAAATGCAGCAAGACGAAATAACAAGGGCAGAAAAGAAAATATATAGGTAAATTAACGTTAAAGACGGGTCATTACTCATTTCCTATGTGCGGACGCCTAGCCTGTTCGTTACTCTGAGCGTGTTCCACCCTCGTACCAATAGTAACTATTAGTTACTAAATCCGTTCCAACCTCACGAAAAGTTACTACGCTGACCGTTCCAGCTTTCTCGAAATAGTAACTAATAGTAACTATTTGCTTACCACGCTCGGGAGCGTGGTAGGCGGCGTAGTAACCACGAATCTCTGTCACGTGATTGGTCGGATTCAACCGTGGCATGATATTCCGCTGGAAAAAAGAAAAATCATTCCAGCCTTGACTGCAAAAAGCCAGAATTCTTGACGTCATGCGTAATAACTACGGTAAGTAGGATGGAACACGCTCTCTATGAGCAAATTCCTCACGGAGTTGAGTAAACAGAGAATGGAGGCGCGAAGTAAGCGGGTTGGGACAGGGGACTTGAGAACTGAATGAAAAGGACGCCCCTTTAAGTGGTTCACTAAGAGCGTGTTCCACCTTTCTCGAAATAGTAACTATTAGTTACTATTTCCGTTCCAGCCTCCCGAAAAGTTACTACGCTGACCGTTCCAACCTTCTCGAAATAGTAACTAAAAGTGACTATTTGGTTACCATGCTCAAGAACGTAGTAAGCGTGGTAACTACGAATCTCTGTTGTGATTGGTCAGATTCGCCCGTGGCATGATATTCCGCTGGAAAATAGAAAAATCGTTCCAGCCTTGACTGCAAAAAGCCAGAATTCTTGACGTCATGCGTAATAACTACGGTAAGTAGGATGGAACACGCTCTCTATGAGCAAATTCCTCACGGAGTTGAGTAAACAGAGAATGGAGGCGCGAAGTAAGCGAGTTGGGACAGGGGACTTGAGAACTGAATGAAAAGGATAGAGATTCCAATCAAATCCGACGTTTCGGGTTTTCCTCTCGGTCGTTCTACGGCACCGCGTGGCATACCTCAAAGGTTAAAGTTGTAGCTGTGTATTGTGGCCAGTCGGCTTTAGAACACACGTATAAACACAAACGGCTTGACACAATGATAGTGGTTTTCACAGGTCGGATGGGTACACTTTTCAAGTCATGGTAGGACACCAGATTCCGTCTAGCTTGCCGGCTGGAATGCCGAACAGTGATAATGATGTCAATGTGTCTGTTGTTTCAACCGAATCCATAAGCTGTTATTCTTTCAGTTTTTTTTTGCTCTTTATCAGTTTATTTTGCACGCTTCACCGCGAATTTTTTCACGCTTTGAATAAAAGGATCTAGCTCTGTTCTTTGTGTGTTTTTGGTGATACACCATTTCAAGTTTGTAATTTGACGTTTATCTTGTACTATTTATCCAGACAACAAGCCACTTGGCTCCAAGCACCAAGCCATGATTTATATTGGATTCCTGAAACGAAACTAACTAATAATTTTACCTTTCATATGGTCAACAGTTGCGCGGAGCTTCGTTCTCATCACTTTGATGTTTGCTGCTCTAAGAACAGATCCCTCTTCTCCCTCAAGCTGAAACTGGACCAAGTCTCCTCTCTGCAGGAAATCCTTCTTGTTCGCAAAGCTCGTTACACCGAACTCGTACTCCGTGCCATCTCCTTCAACTACAAAAAAAGAAAATCAGCAGGAATCACGGAGCTAAATTAAGACTTGTTTTTACAGACTGTGTCACTGCGTTTCTCCAGAACCCGAAAGATGCTAAGCAAGGGCTTCAGACTCTTTCAAACGAATCCCGGGCCAAAATCGCACGACGGCGTTAGGTCTGTTCCCTGTGAAGCTTGTGATTATACTCATCTGCAAACCGTTTAGGAAGCAAAACAGATTTTACTGATGTTTTATACTCTTTACATTCGATCTCCTTATTTTTCGAGTCGTGTTTGTGTTAACGTACAGTGTGCGGAGGCCACTGGAAATCAATCAGTCAATCAACTTCATTCACGAAATAGTTTAAAGCTAGAAGAGGTTGTCGAAGACATTTAGAGGTGGATATTAAAGTGCGTGATTTCCACCTCGGCAAAACCTTGATCTTTGTTCGACAAAACTGCTGAAAGATTGAGATATTCCACACAGTAAAAGGAATTAATGGTTCTGTTCAATTCTTTTTTATGACACCTTCGGCTCCGATAAGTTAATCTCCATGTCCGTCTCAATGGTATTTGCCCATATAAACCTCGATGTCTGGAGTTAACCTTTACGGAACGTTTCCGCGTCGATGGCTGAACGGGTGATCCTGTCCACGCAAAATAAGACAATCGATCAGGCCCTGAACGACTGAGGAAGCTGGGTTCCGTCCACGCGAAAATGCCCATTCAACTAGATGGGAGCATATTAGTGAAAGGTCCACATTTGTTCTGCCATCAATCTGTGCAAACCTTTTTTCTATCCACGTTCAGCTCAACGCTGCCCTCGAAGCGGTGTTGAATGGGAGGCGTCTACTGGATGGCCCGTTCATCTGTTCATTCATAAACGCGAAAATGACAAAAAGAACGACGACATCCACGTGAAAATGACCATCGAGCTCGACGGGACCAGAGCAGTCCACGCGAAAACGTCCCCTTAATGACTTCTGAGAGTGCATCAACAAAACCGACAAGGACACACAACACTTCAAGGATGCAATGGTGTGCGCTATTTACTTACGGTCTCCAACTTTGACAATTCCAGAATACTGTAGCTGCTCCGGATTATTTCCACGGACTTGCCGGACAACGGTTCCGTAATAAACGTTGCTGGCGGTCGGAGGTCGTGCGATCGAGCCTTTAGCCAATGGCCGTACGTTCTCGGCTGACAGCTTCCCTTGGGGCTGACCCTTTGAGGTGACGGTATATTCAACCTCCTGACCAATGTCAAGGTTGGAGAGGCTGCCTTCGTAGTTACTGCGAAATGAACAGTGATGCGTTATTTCCGGGAGTAGTTCGGAGCTTTTTCTACAATTATCCCTCTCTTAACATCTTAATTAGCTGATTAAGAATACCCCTGAAAATCTCGTTTCTGTTTCTTTCCAACAAAGAAAACTTCTGTCCCATTCTGCAACCTCAAAGATTAATTTACTCTCAGGGAGTTCTTTTATAGCAAATTGTTTTAACTCAGATCAGCTTTATTTTTTCCAGGTATAAAATTTCCTGCCACACAGCGGTAAATGAGGCCAATCTCTTTTCTCACGCGTTCTTGAAGGAGGCTCTAAGGTTCTCGAACTAAGTCGATCGCAGTACACAAAAATTCATATAAGTGTCGTTCGCATGTATCAGGTTATCGTAACGACATACAAAGCTTCGGGGAAATAGTGGATGAAGCAATTAAGGACGAAGAGACCCCCCCGCTCCCGTCAGCCATTTTGTATTCATGTGTTCCCGGTGCTTGATGGATTAATCCTATAGCTTAAAATAAGGGAACGAAGACTATTCCGGATTTTTACCGGAATATGAACTGGTGACGTGAAAGAAAACCACGTTGTACTTAACTTACCTAAAGTGAAAGAAAATCTCTTTATCATGTTCAAGCGTTTCGATGAAACCATAAGCGTCCTTAACAGCTGCAACCCACCCCTGGAATACTTGTTTTTCCTCATTTTCTTTGTAACCATTTTGTTTCATTGCTCCATTTTCAAAGAGCTTTTCAGCCATTTTAGGTTTTTGTGCTTTGACTTCCACTCTGGGTTTCTCAGCGGGAGGGGTGGGAACTCGGGGTTTGGGGATGACGCGAACGTTGACAGCGACCAATTCCTTGTTGCGCTTGATCTGGGCCAAGTCGAAGATAACCTTTAAGAAAGAAGCAAATCAGAAAGATCAACGGCCTATTATTGCGGACTTCAATGTCCTTAAAGGTCTACTGAAGTGCTTATCCGTCCGATTTCCAACCATAGGGAAACAGTTGCTGCATTCTAGTTCAAATTAATGTCTAGCCACGCCACACCACGCACAATCCTGACAAACGTCGTCAACAAATGTTTTCTCTGACCTGTTTGTACAGTATTTGACTTCAACTGAATCACTAACAAACGACGGAAGAGTAGCTTAATTGTGAAAATTTTCAAAATAACTGTAAAAAATAGCACACTTAAATATTGAATATTCGAAATAAATTCAAATTCCTCACTTTCAAACAAGGTTTGTGCCGGGACGACCCTGAAAGTTGACTATTAGCTGAGATCAAGTTTGTTAGTTTTTCTTGACATTTAACAGTTTTATAAGCAGAGGAGTCACGGGTTGGGGGCGGGGAGAGCTGCATACGAAACATGATGAAATGTAAAAAAAAGGATTGACATCATTATGACAGGAAGCCACGTAAAGTGGATTTTAAGATCTTTCACCAAATTTTGTCCTTATTAGACCAAGCAAATGATCCGCAATTACGCGATAGCCCCCCCGGGGTTTTCGCGAAATGACGCCTCTGTTCATGAGAAAGTAGCGAAGCCAGGGTAGTGGAACAGTCGGGGAAGTGTCCTAGTATGCATTTCTCTACTGTACCTGGCAATGCAAGAATTAAAACGAACCTCATCTCCCAGTTTTGGGATAATCAATGAGTCAGAGTCTTTCACAGTGAACGGCAGATGTTCGATAACGCCATTCCGATGAGCGGAAACTAGCCCGGTGTCCTCTGACGAACGATCATGAACCTATGAAAATAAACAGGTTAAAATACTAGCGGCAATAACATTTGTTCAATCTGTCTCTATGGGTACACAGTTAAGCACGATCGGAGCAAAATAACACTAGGGAGTGGCACAAAGAAGTGATACACGCTCTAATAGCAGCGACGCGAGCATCACTAGCGATAGAGAACGTCCCTACCGAAACTCGATCGATCGTGCACCAGCGCTGGCTCCAATAATTTCACATTCTGAACACATAAAAAAGATTCAACCTCCCCTGTTTCATCGATGTATGCATACCGCATCTTAGCTTTACTAGAAATTTCTAAGCCCGCAAGTTCCTCTCGCTATCAATACCGGAAGCGTAGTGGGCGGTGCTACTCCCTAGTGTTACTTTGCTCTGAGCACTACCTTAGCTGCTCACTGTATTCAGTTTTTTTTGGTCTTAGTTCAGCAAATTATAAGAACTATAATTTAACAGCTCGCTAGAACCAGGAATCCTTCTTTACGAGCGCTTAATATATATTAGACTGTTAGGCGCCCACTACCACCAAAATGGTACCCCGAACATTATACCCAACTGGCAGTACGTAGTGGATAATCCAACATATACCGGCTTAGGATCCCAGTGAAGACCTTCGTCTTATTTGTAGAGCTGGGAAAAAATCTGTTTGTTTTTATGGGCCACAATATGTTAAATAGCAAAGCTTCATCGAAACCCCTAATCTCTCACACCCTAACCACTGAACGCCAAGTTACGATCCGGATTAATAAGCCTTTACTATTACAACATCATCACCCAAATCTCCTCCTAATACCTTAGAGCCGTTGCGCAGAGTAACAGGTGGCTCCCTCGTAACTGTTCCGTTCAGGTCCTTTTGAATGACCATGTCAAACTGGACGGTTCCAGGGTCCAGTCCTTTGATTCGAATTGCACTAAGTTTAGTCGCAGCAGTGGGGTCCTGAAAGCATAAAACTCAATGAATAAATGAGCGATCGATGTACGTTAAGGAGGGAGCACGACCAATTGGCTGAAGACATTTAAGATACCGACACTAGCTTACCGTCTGCACAGGGGAGACTTGATCAAAGTATACAATGTTTGCAGTGGAGCCACCGATGGTCGGCTCGCAGGCGAACTTGTTAGATGTTACTCTCAATCCCAACAACCTCGGAGGCCACGACTTTAAACTCTCTCAGCGATTCAAGAAAGGCGGCGGCAAGTCGAAGTTTGGAAATCGCGTCGTGGAGTCTTGGAACCAACTTCCGTCCCACGTCGTTGCCAGCCACATCAGTCGACGCTTTTAAAAATGACTGGATGAACATATCGGAAACGCCATACATTGTGTCGATAGTTTACAGGCTTGCGCTTTTTTTGCTATTAATAATGATTTACAACTTGGGTACAAAGGGTGTAGTCAGTCAGTTAGTCAGTCAGAAAATCTATTACAACAAGAAACCAGCCCCTCATCTTCTGAGTGAGTCTCTTAGATGTTTAACTGACATGCCAAAGGCCTTTCTTTGGGACTGTCAGCTAGACTACAGCTCTCAAAGGGCTCTCCCCTTCGTCACATATGCACTGTGCAAAGCTGATATCATCTAGGATTCTTATCATTCGCTAACAACCAGGGGTAGAGTATAGCCCAAGGAATCAGCAAGTCGTTTGCTGGTCGAAAAAGGAAAGAAATACGGTGTTCCTCCACTGCTCTCCTGAGCTCTCAAGTGAGGTTGTCGACAGGATCGAGGATAAACTCATCTATGAATTTTTTATATACACAGTTGATACTGACGCGAAAGAGGCTACTGCGTATGATGAGATTTCCCGAATGATTCTGCAGACTTTTAAAGCCTCGTTAATGTAAAAGGAAGAGCAAATAATCTGGACCTGTCTCCATTTTCAGGAGGCTAGGTGTCGGTAGAACGCCGTCTTATTAGCTCATGTTAGTTGGTTAACAACTCAAAGAAGCCGCGATGCTACAGCGCAGGTAAAAAAGATAGAGACTAGGCGGATGGCTACACAAGAACAGTTAATTAATAGACCTGTTACTTAAATAAGGGTATTTCTCCACTACAAACCAATTGCACTACAAATTTGAAGACCAAGAGCTTCCACGCAGCAAACAGGGTAAGACGCAAGAACAGCAGTATACTCGGAACTCGGCTACCCAAAACAGAATGTGCTGATGATGGTGCTGACTGCGCTAGTTACTGAGATACGACGAAGGAGCGTTGGTCTTCATCCGTGAGCCTTACCTGTAGCTGAGCCTTACCTGTAGCACCGTGAATTCAACCTCATCTCCAACAGTTAGCTCCTGGTCCGGGGTTATCCACTCGTCAATCGAAAAGCTGAGGGGCGCTTCCCGTTCCGCGCATTTGATATGACCTCCACCACCTTTCAGAGAAGAAACGACGCCACTTTCGCGCCGCTCACCGCTAAACGCGAAACTTTCATCGAGGAGCTCGATGTTCGTCGCACGCTGGAGCTTATCTCGACGATCAGTGGCGATGTTGAACTGTACCCAGTCACCGTGCCTGCAAACAGGAGTAGTCAAAGAGGAACTGGAAGATGAAGGGAGATGGGAGGGTTGAAGGTTTGACAGGGAGATGAAGGTTTTGAGCACGTTGTCACAACTTACTCAATCTGTTAAAGCTTTTTTTCTTTTTCAATAACTTGTATTGTGGTCAGCCCGTCCAGTCTCTCTATTTTGTTGCCTTCAATAACATTACGTGAGTTTCTCCATTCAAAAGGGACTTTCACGCTGAGAACACAACGATCTTTCGTTGCGCTCGCGTATGGGACGCACTGCGTCTGTCCTTTCACATCGCTAGTGAAATGACCTCCTTCATCTTGCCTTACCTTTTATTGCGTATACAACGATTAAGTATAATGTATACTGTTACTTATGTTAGCATTATGTGGGTTCGGATTTTCTGCCGGACGAGTTACGCTAGAATCTGTAACTCTTGAGCTTAAGGTCGTGTTCCATCCTACTTACCACAGTAACTACGCATGACGTGCATTACATCACAGCTTCTTGGCGTCAAGGCTGGACCGATTGATCTTCTTTTGGCAAAACATCACGACATGCGTTAATCCCGCCAATCGCGTCATAGAGATCGTATTTACCATGCTTACTACGCTCCTGGGCGTGGAAAGCAAATAGTTATTATTACGAGAAGGTTGGAACGGTAAGCGTAGAAAATAGTAACTAATAATACTATCATAAGGAGAGTGAAACACTCTCTAAAACTTCCTAATTTGTATTTAATATTAAATCCAGATTGAACTCTTGTTATTTTCTCGTAAAACAAAACATTCATTGACAAAATTAACCTGGTTTTCTGATTAAATCATAACAATCCGACTTTTCTCAATAGTCAACTACACCTTAATCAGGTTTTCTAAACCAAAGCTTTCTCTTAGCATGGTTTTACGAATTCTCGTAAAGGACATTTCCCCCATTAGCTTTTCCATTTCTCTTCACCACCTCTTACTGTACCTCAAAGTATAGTTCCCCTTCTGATCTTTCTCTCCAAACTGAACCGCTTTTTCCGAGCGGTCCCTGCCCCGGAACCGCAACCGACCTGGAAGCGGATCTTGCTGATTGACAGGGACGCTGCGGTCAAGCGGTTTCACCACTTGTCCTTTAAAGACGTTAGGATCCACGTCTTCGAAGACGACGGTACCAGCTGCGAGCCGGGTCATGCTGCAGGCGTATTCTTCGCCCTAAGAGTAGAGAAACAATAAGTCACAAGACTGCTCTATATACACGGACCTGGCTATATTATACTTGGCTTTTCCAGTGAATTGGCGTTTGATTAATGCATTTTGGGAGAACTGAAGGGCTCTGAGTTGGCAATTCTGTTCTTTTTCCTTTTCACTTTTGAGTTCGACATGTTGGTGTCTAAATTTGTGGTCACGACGTGGTGTCTAGATGGGTGGTGGACTTGGTTTCAGTAAGAGGCATGGTAGACATTATATTTGATGATGATGATGATTTTATTTATGACCCGTCAAAACAAACACAAGGACGAAGACGGAGTAAATAATAAGGAAAAAAGAGAAAAAGAAAGGAAACACGAAAGAAAATAACTTACGAAATTCACAATATAACTTTATTTATTAAATTATTTATTTATTAAAGTTTCGTTGAAGTTGGACATAAGTGCATCTTCGAGCTGAGGTACTTGTTATCTCGCTGGACGTAGCCCCCTGATGAAAGAAAAAGGATTGTCACCTATTCGAGTTTCATATTTCCGGTATTGTAAATTCCTCTTTTACTTGCTAATCAAAAATTACCAAAAATCTTTCAGTCAATAATATAACCATCAAACTTGACCTGGTGCAGAGAAATCAGTAGGTTGCAGCGCTTTTGCTTCTGTTTGAAGTATAATTACTTATTTTAATCGAAGTTGCATCCTTCTATTCTTAAAGAACTGGGAAATAAAATTATTCATTGATTTTTAACGGTACAGTGTGGCTACAGAGCAACCACCCAATTGTTAAAAAAAATACTTACATTTTGCGTCTCAATGTTAAACTCCACTTCATCTCCTAGCTGGATGGGTCCGAGCTCCGACTCGGTCAACTTAAAGGAAATCTCCCGGACAACGTCAGCTCTTTCGATGTATCCAACCCCATCGCGGATAGCGCAGACCACACCCTTATAACGGACTGGTTGAGATAGGTTTTCCAGGCGGATGTAAAGTGCTCCCAAATTTCCAGTCCTGAAATAAACATATTACATTCAAATAATGCATAAAAGGATATGTCAGCTTTGATTGGCAGCAAGATTTTGACCCTTCTTGGCTGTCCAACTTCAGGGACAACGATGGGAAAGGTGGTTTGTTTATGGCGTAAGCTGAAATAAAACTGATTGATTGATTGAAAAATATGCTGTTGTAATACTTCCTGCTTTTTTAGCGGTAAATTAAAAGACCTGGTCGGAGGTGGTTTTATGGTAGGGTCAATTTTCCGATATCGTGACGACAAACAATAGTCAGCAGTTGTTTTTCCGGTGGTATTTCGGCTCTTCTAGTACGTACCTCGTTTTAATGCGTAAGATTTGAAAAACATAAGAGCGTAGCTCACTGCCTTCCCACAAGAGCTGGCCTCCAAACCAAGCTCTGCTGAACCAGCCCCAAGTACCCCTTCATCCCAGACTGACTGCAAATCATATTTAAAAGTTAGTGCTGGCCGGTTAACTGAGCTAGGTTGCTTCAGAGACATTTAAAACACTTATGACACCTCGAAAAAAAAAAATTGTTTTCCAAGAAACAGAAAAGGCGATCAGCAGCTAAGCTCGCAACGTAGATAGTGTAAGGAATCTCTGCCTTGATCGAACACTTCTGAGCGGCCGTGACCCCTTTAAGTGGTTCACTAAGAGCGTGTTCCACCTTTCTCGAAATAGTAACTATTAGTTACTATTTCCGTTCCAGCCTCCCGAAAAGTTACTACGCTGACCGTTCCAACCTTCTCGAAATAGTAACTAAAAGTGACTATTTGGTTACCATGCTCAAGAACGTAGTAAGCGTGGTAACTACGAATCTCTGTTGTGATTGGTCAGATTCGCCCGTGGCATGATATTCTGCTGGAAAATAGAAAAATCGTTCTAGCCTTGACGGCAAAAAGCCAGAAACTCGTGACGTCATGCGTAGTAACTACGCTAAGTATGGCGGAACACGCTCTAAAAAGCATATTCTTCTACGAATTACATACTCCAATGTGCTGAGTAAAAATCAGCTGACAATAAGGCGATTCAACATCAGTTGAAAACAAAAAATGATGTCTCACAGGTGCTTTAAGGATGCAAATGGAAGCAGTCATACCTTTGGCTAGTCGTCATTTGGAAGCTGACAGTATCACCCACATGGAGAGTTACATTCCCCTCGACGTCATCTTTGGTATAGGGGAGAAAGAAGCACTCTCCTCTGTTTTCATAGGAAACGCGACCTTGTCCTTCACCGTTGCGAAGCTCTGTGGTGACAACTCCTGCGAATCAATCAATTTATTACTGTTTAGCCGAATAGGGAAAGTCTAGTTACCCACCACTTATTCACTAAAATAAACTTGACGACCTGACGAAAATGCGTCATTTCGTCACTCCGCTATCAATGTGATCGATCTTCATCGAGAGTGTTCCACCCTCCTAACAATAGTAACTATTAATTACTTTTCTCGTTCCAACCCGGTGAAAAGTTACAACGCTGACCGTTCCAACCTTCGCGATAGTAACCAATGGTAACTATTTACTTACCACGCTCGCGAACGTAGTAAATACGACCTCTGTGACGTGGTTTGCCCGTTTAGCTCATGGCACGATATTTTGCCGAAAACAGAAAAATGCGTTCCAGCCTTGACGCAAAAAAAACAGGATCCTAAACGTCAGGCGTAGTAACTAAGGTAGGTAGGGTGGAACACGGTCCGAATGAACGTTTTCTTGCGGATTTGTGGTACCTCTGTGCTGCGCGGACAAGATTGCCTAAAAATTAATCTTTCCTGGCTCACTCGCAATAGCGGGCTTTCTTCAGAACTGACCATAAGTCTAACTGAACATTTCCCGAGCTTCGCTCCATCAGCCACCAAAAATAAAGCTTTCCTTGAAATTCAAACCCTCCACTTCGGGGTTAGCTTAGTCTTTCGGGCCAGCAGTGCATGCGGTGAACCTCATTGCTAGAACCCAAGATAAAAAAAAAACCCAACAAAACACTTAGCAGAATCAAAATAATTAAGTGTATCAGCTACATTTTATTAGAGCTATTTTTCGGCCCTTCTTGGCAAGGGCCGAAATATAGCTCTAATAAAATGTAGCTGGCTTATCCGTTTTGCACCGTCAAATATGATTCGCAGTCAGCTTGGGCAAAAGGAACATCTATGTATATAGGCAATGTTTACAACGGGTACGTCAGCTACGATTCTTCATCAGCGATATTTCGGCCCTTTTTGGCAAGGGTCCTCGTCAGGCTGACGAGGACCCTTGCCAAAAAGGGCCGAAATATCGCTGATGAAGAATCGTAGCTGACGTACCCGTTGTAAACATTGTTTGAATAAATGTTTCAAAGTCAGCTTGGGCTCAAAGAATATTTATGTATATAGGCTTCAATTAAACTTAAAAGGACCCGACCCGTCTGACCTACATTACTGTTTCCCTCTTCGTCCCCAACACACACCCCCTTTTCTGAGATCTCGAATGTCCCATGTCATTTTTATAGATCCTATCGGCACTACGCTGATTTTTTGCATATCCCGTGTTTGGCCCTTTGAGGTGGATTCGGCTGCCACTTACTGTTTCCGAGGATCTCACTGGCCACAAAGATCGGTTATTCAAGTTTGTCCGTGTGCGTTTGTAATGAAATTTCTTCTCTGGGGCTCTAATACAATATAGCTGTTTGTACAGGTAAACAAATTATGATGTTCCGCGTAGCTCCTACCCTCCGCTCTTTGCTCGTTACTGAGATAGGGAGACGGAGGTTCTTGTGATTATTTATTCTTGGAATAAATACAATCTTCAGTCAGACTAATGTATAAAGATTAAGGATATTAACTATACTCAAAAGTACAGAAGGGATTTCGCGAGCTGGAAAGCAAAGTCGGAATCACTTTCCAATGGTTTTCGCGCTACTTCGGAAAGTTGCCGAACTTTCCAACCCGGTTTTAGCGCTTTGGAAACCGAAGCAGCTTTCCCGGAAAGTGATTCCACGAGGTTAGTGGAAAGCTCCGCGGAAAGTTGAATGTTTCGGCGGGAATTTCAAAAGTGTGGAGAAAAAACAGTTTAAGTGTCACTAAAAAAAAAAAAAAAATGGCAATCGTAATTAACTTGACTCCGACGGGATATATGAGAATCAAAGAACCGTTAGTGAACCATATTTAGTCGAAAAAGTTTGTAATTCAACATTTTCTCGGCAAGATCAGCTTTCCAAGCGTTTTCGCGATCAGTCCAACGGGAAAGTGGAAAGTGATTCCAGGAATCACTTTCCCACAGTTTTCGAGATGCGCTTCGCTCGCCGGAAAGTGATTCCGAGACCTCGCGAAAACCCTCCTTATACTTTGCACTAAAGACGAATAATCATTTACATTTTAGACTTTTCCCAAATAGTCAAAACTTTGATTAGTTGACAGAGAACAAAGGTTGCGTTCCACGGCATTAGCTACGTTTTTATCGTCATCCAGTGAACCAACCTTCAGGATTTCCCACTATAAGCCGTTTTCTTCCTTCGGTTAACCGATCGACCTGTGGAATTAGGTTGGAGCTCCGTCCAACCGACCTACGTTCATTCTCTAGCAGGAAATCCGAATTCATATAATACTGGAAAATGCAAAACAAGCTGCTTTTAGTGTCGTCGGGCGAAACGGGATGGGATGCCGGAAAAACGGCTTATATCAATAAATATGTCGGTTAGCTGGATGACGGAGAATTGGCAAAAAACGAAGATATTGTTATCACTTACTATTATGACTATTCTGTTATTATTTTTCGTTCCATAGTCCAGCATGATAAGAAAATCAGAGAATGCAAAACAAGTTGTTTTTTGTGGGAGGGGATGCCGAAAACAGCTTATATCAGTAAATATGTCAGTTAACTGGATGACGGAGAATTGGCAAAAAACGCCTCACTTGTTATCACTTACAATTATCCCAATTCTTTATCATTTTCGTTCAACAATAATTAAGATCGTTACAGTTCACTTATGAGTCAGAACCGTCATTAGTGCATAACGATCTATTCAGTACGTTGGATGGGCCCAATCACTATATCGTCCATCTCAACTATTATTCTTTTCGTTTCAAAGATAATAACACTGCCGCAATCAAAGCTGGCTTCTTCTTTTCTCGTCGTAACTCGAAACAACTTCAACGGAACACAACCAAAATAGTCTGGCTTTTTGCAGAAACTAATAAGGTTTGCAAATTCAACTGTAGTTCAACAAAAAACTTACCGGTTACTCTTTCCTCACCACAGGCACTCTCAGGGGTTATTTTTGAGACTGTTGAAGCAATCGGTTTTCCATTTCTCTTATCAAAAGTTACTTCAAACTGGACTGGGTCTCCTATACGAAGATGCTCGATATTACCCTCAAACTGCGAGAAGTGGAAGAAAAGACGGGCCTGGCGTTCGCAACACTGGATGAATCCGTAAGAATGCTGAAAAAAATGCCAATAGGTATCTTAGAAAAAACTGAGGGTGACTACGCCTATTTTCCGCAATATCAACCAACTCTTTTAAAGAACCCGTTGTACCTATACTGCCAATGCAACGTAAACTAGCCATGTTTCGCTATTTTCAGAGCGGGTCTTTCTCCCGATGGTTGTTTGTGAGCAGTTTCCTGCAACAAATAACTCGGGTGCAGATTTATGCAACGTTGACAGTCTAATCAGAATCCAATAGACAATTCTTTGTTCCATATCTCCTTTTTGGGATCCCAAAACGTAAGTGGAGGGATACCTATGACATCGCAAAAGTTGTCCGTCTGTCTGTCCGCACGATAACTCTCGAAGGGATTGCGATATTTTGATGAAACTTGGTGGGAGGATCCTTTGGGTCAAAGTACAGGTCAAGTTCGAAGATGGGCTCTGTAGCCCTATATTTGAGGGTGGGGGAGGGGTTTCAAATTAAGGGACACAAAAAATATTTTTTGAAAGCTATTGAGATAGTCGATTATGAGGTAAGAAGACATGCTGAGCGCGATGGTGAAAACCATTTTCTTGTCGGACAAGTAGTTCGTCCGGAATCCGGCAAAAACCGGAAAGTTTGTTAAAAGTAAAAGTTTCATTTGAAGTTGATTAAATGTTTGATTTAGGGGTAAGAAGACATGCTGAACAAAAACCGGAAAGTTGGTTAAAAGAAAAAGTTTCATTTGTAGTTGATTATATGTTTGATTTGGGGGTAAGAAGACATGCTGAGCATGATGGTGAAAATCATTTTCTCGCCGGACAAGTAGTTCGTCCGGAATCCGGCAAAAACCGGAAAGTTTGTTAAAAGTAAAAGTTTTATTTGAAGTTGATTAAATATTTGATTTAGGGGTAAGTAGACACGCTGAACACGATGGTGAAAACCATTTTCTCGCCGGACAACTAGTTCGCCTGGAATCCGGCCAAAACCGGAAAATATGTTAAAAGCAGAAATTTTATCTGAAGTCGATTAGATGATAGATTTAGGGGTAAGAAGAGACGCTGAGTCTGTATATGACAATCATTTTAGCCGGACATATAATTAGTCCGGAATCCGGTTGTACCTGCACTTTTTTTAAAGTCAAAGTTTTATTTAAAGTTGATTAGATGTTCTTTATAGGGATAAGGAGATACGCTGGATTCGTTTCTGAATTTTCTTTTTTTGCTGGACTAGTAGTTCGCTCGGAATTCGGGCGAAACCGCAAATTTGGTAGAAGTAAAGCAGGAAGTTTCGGTCAGTATCGTCAAAATAGATATGGCTTATGCCCGGGACCCACTACGGACACAACTGTTTGTAATTTGGTTTTTAGACGTTTCTAAAACCGGTTTTAATACGTTTTAGGACGCTCCTCTCTCATTGGTTGTTCATAACAAATTAAAAACGGGAGATGGATTGATCCATCTCAGATTTTATGAACGGGTTGAAAGAGGAACGTCGTAAAAACCGCTAAAAACCGTTCTTAAAAACGGGTCAAAACCGATTTACGAACAGGTGTGTCCGTAGTGGGACCCGGGCATTATAGAGGTATAGATAGATAGATAGAATATCTGAACTCCATTTTCTCCGATGATTAGCCTAGCGAAGACTGGATCTGGCGAAGATAAGACCCATTTGTCTGGATCAAATCTTAGATTTTTGGGATCCCATCGACACATTTGGTCTTGTTTCTACTAGATTCTCACAGAACTATATATCAGTATTGAAGAACAACTATATATCTTGTCTTAGTGTATTGTTTACCCCTCTGCACTCTCAGTCACTAATCATCTCTTTTTGGCAATTCTATTTATTCCACAGCTTCTGAATTTCTTCAAACGGTAGCACAATTGTCCATCAGGTGAAAATACAGCACTTTCTTGGATCAGTATTTGTTTAAGCTCCTAATCCAACATTTTAACAAGATTGAGTTGTGTAATATATATATAAATTTCAAACCTCTCTTAAACCACTAAATATTAAGGTACACGGCCCAACTATGAACCTGACCATATCCCTTGACATGAACAGTCCGCAGAACAATTACTATTAAAATATATTAAACTTTCTGATGAGTACTGTGACCACAGTAATAAGAACAGACAGATTCCAAATATCTTTGGAAGCCCCAAAAAGTAGCCAGCCCCCCCCCGAAAAAAAGACAAGAAAGCAAACTGAACTTACTAGTAGTTTCTCAATAATGCCTGTTTCGTAGGCTCTAGAATTTGGAGAGGTTGTACCCCCTTGAGAGCCATTGCGGTTGTCCTCACCACCTCCAAAGTTTCCAATTGGGAATGTTCCAATTTGAAAGTCCACACCACTTGACGGTTGCTGATAGCTCGGCTGCTGCGGATAGGTAGGCTGGGCCCTCTGTGGTTGCGGGGGATAATAAGGGTACGCAGGCATTGGCTGAGGTCCATGATCATAAGGTCTTTGCCCATAATTAGGGGTTGGAGGTTGTGCTTGGTTGCCATATTGACCCATATTTGCAAATGGGTCTCTCATATGGTATGCAGGAGCAACATGGCTCCACGATGGGTTCATAGTCACACACACACAGCGTTCAAAGTTTTTGTATCAAAAATTAAACTAGGAAGGTATGATATCACAGTACACGTTCAAATGTGAGGCGTAATTTAGAATCAAGAGATCAAACAGTATACACAGAATTGATTCTAAGTCCCCTGATATTGGATTGACTGGAATTAGTAAACAGTGAAAAAGATAAAAGCAATGAAAATTAATGTTTTGTATAATGAGCACTCAAGATATGTTAGGCACAGTGGGATGAGATGCACTGATGTTCCTTGTATGGCTTGAACCTAAAACAGAAAATCAATTGCTGACCCAATCCAAGCATCAACCCAGATCTCACTACGACTACCAGACCTTTTGGAGAATTATTCTTAGCGCTGCATCTGGCTGGGGTATTGCCTACTGACTAGCAAGGAACAGCCTAGAAACCAGAGGCATCACCAGGAGAAGGGGCTAGTAACGAATCTGCTGAGAACAAGACGAATAAACATTGTTTATTCTGCCCACCCAGCAGGGATTAGACCCCGAAGCCGCGCCGATTTAATTTTTGGTGGCGGCGCACCGAAATCTTCGGTGGCGGCGGGCCGCTGCTTGGTGCCGTTTTTTAACTAAAATTTTTGAACTTTGAGGCTATAATCTGGAGCATTTGCGCGCCGCTGTTTGGCGCCATTTGTTTACTTTTTTAACTAAAATTTTTGAACTTTGGGGCTATAATCTGGATCATTTTCGTGCCTGAATTGGCTGTATATGCAGATAATTAGTACGCAAATATCGGTTGACTGACCAGCCAGGTAGCCTATCAACACAATTTCAGGTTTTCCTTACGGACCCTGCGTTTTTAAGTAAGTAATTTATTTGGCTAGTACTAGGGACTCAGTTCTCCATTCTGACGGGTCCCCAGGGACGGGGATTGCTCCTTTATCATTACTAAACAAGACCTAAGGTTTCGATGGGACCCAAAAAGTCCGTCCGGTAACTAGCTGATGGAAAAAAAAAACCACCGAAAATCTCGTTTTTCTATTTTATAAGTCCGCCCTTTGGTGACCAATCAGGAAGGAGAACGCAGAAGGAGATTCAGAGCAGAACCGCGAATCTTTCCCCGTTCTTGATTCGGACCAAAACACAAAAAAGGAGAATTGGCTTCATCTCAATATTCATGAAACCGGAAATAGGAGAACTTTTCAGATGTCCAGAGAAACTGAATGAAACAGAAACAAAGTTCAGCTTTGGGACAGCTTTTACGGAGCCATTACTAATAAACAAAACAATAATTCTCAAATTAGATCACTACCTGAAACTATAGTTAAAACAGATACGACACTCCCCCCCCCCCCCAATTATGGGATCCTGGAATGAGGGTGTCAGCATTTTTTCAGGTCATTTCTGTGCATGCCAAGTATTTGCCTAGTTTTTCTGGAAGTGCCCGAACCAGCAAAAGTAGGACAGAAAGACAGACATTACGATAGCATGTTATGGTACTTGAGCAAAACAATGCAAGTGCCATACAAGTGTGCCATGTATAGCATTACAGGATTTACTAGTCAACAAAGAACAAGAAAGTGTGGTTGGTTTATGCTGTAGGCATTCTCGCTTACTTGTGTCAAATAGTTTGTCATTTTTGTTTATTTTTCGCAAGAGGGTAGTTTTCTATTTTTTATTTATTTATTTGGTAGATGGCAGGTCATTTAAATTAAGATATTATACAGGTTAGATAAATTAAGTTATATTATATTATTATTGTTGGATTTACAGGGTACGTTGTTGTTATTATAGTAAAATTTTTAACAAGTGCTGCATGTTCGAATTTGTGTTCTCCACAGTGCTTGTGTCATGTATTTGTATTTTTGTGTACAATTAAAAAAACTTGAACTTGAACAGAGATAGACACACGATCCCGACTTTTCGTCGACATCCAATTCAATCAAACAGTATTGGTCGTCGAGGAATGCAACTAGTTAGATCTCATTGGTGCAAGTGTACATGGCAGCAACACATTGGATCTAGCTCTTACATTTTTATACAAGACCCGGATCAGTAACGTTGGCAAATTATCATTTTCGGCACATCGTGTGTGGGCATGCTCAAAGAAACATCCTCGGTCTTTCTGATTACTTTTTGACTGTCAGAAGACACAGTGGCAACAACTAAAAGCATTCCCACCGAAAAATAACGGCGGCGTTAGCTATGGCGTGCCATTTGAACAATACCAAAGGTTTCGATGGGATCCCAGAAGTTCAGTATATTTGATCCAGACAATTAGGCTTTGTATACAGTCTTCGACAGACTTCCTAAACGTTTTTACTGTTAAAATTTAGAAACAGAATAAGGCCAATGTTATCATTTGACAAGACCAAGTTCAGATATGGATTCAGCATCTGTGTTTACCCAATAGCCTACGTTGTATCTGCTTTGACGAAATTGATCAAAACTTCCTTCTTTCGGCCGGATTCCGGACAAGCTACTTGTCTGGCAAAAAGCTAGAGCCAACAACAAATTCAGCATCTCTCCTTACCCCTACACTGAACCTGATAATACTCCTACTTTAAAAAAAAAATCCGGTTTCAGCCAGATTCCGAGCGATTCTACATCCGGTGAGAAGATGATTCAGCATGTCTTCTTACCCGCAAATCGAACATCTTATCAAATACAGCTCAAACTTTTACTTTAAACAAATTTCCGGTTTTGGCAAGATTCTAGCTGAACTAATTGTCCGACGAGGAGATAATTTTCATAGTCAGTCTCAGCACGTCTCCTTAACCCTGAACTGAACCTCTAATCAACTTTAGATTAAACTTCTACTATTCACAAATTTTCCATTTTTTGTCGGATGCTGGGTGAACTACTTCTCCGGCAAGAAAATAATTTCATGTTCGGATTCAGCATGTCTCCTTACCCCTAAATCGACTATTTCATTAGCTTTTAAAAATATTTGTTTGTCCCCTTTATTTCAAACCCCTCCCCCAGAACCCATGTTCAAACTTGACCTGTACTTTGACCCAAAGAGTTCTCATGCCAAGTTTGATCATAATGTCTCAACCCCCTTTGAGGGTGCTAAAGCTAAGTGCATAAACGGTCCGGTAAGATTCCGCACGCGAAAACGCGCATGCGAAATTCGCGTCACTATGCCCGACCAGTTTTTCAGACAAACGAAATTCGGACGGAAAATTTGGCCCCAGACTTTAAAATTCAACTGCTTAGCTTACAGCCAGATGATGCTGATGGTTTGCCAAATCGATTCAAATTCTTTGCTCATTAAAAATTGTATATTTTGTATTGTCTATATAAAATTACAGGAGGTGCATGTAAGTTGGAACAGTCTTGAAGAGTATCAAAGGAAGATGCAATTAAGGAACTACTTGACTGACCAGTATTTTGCTTTTACTGCTACAAGTGGATGAAAGGTTGCTGTTCAACTGTAAAAAGATAAACTACAAAAATAACCATACCTCCTGTAGACAGCCTAGTAAACATTTAAGTTTGCCTATATGGTAGCTTGCATTCAGCAGACCCTTGCAACCAAGATCTTTCTCTAACAATCATGTTTTTGCATCTCACATGAAACAGGTCATATAAACATTTGAAACTTCAAACACAGCTTATTAATTTTTCAATTCTCACAGCAAAATTTCGCATGCGTTTAAAATTCGCTCCGGAAAAGTAAAATATTTTCTACTCAAATCGGAACGGAATTATCGGACCGAATGCGCCGATGCGCCCAAATTCCGGAGCGGAGAAGAAAATTCGCACCGGACTGCGAAATGCGGACTGTGTGTGGACGCTACTTAACAGACAAAGATTTTTACGAAGTCATAGGTATCCCTCCACTTACGTTTTGGATTCCCCAAAACGGCAGCGGCGCGCCGATAAACGGCGTGGCTTTGGGGTCTAGAAGGGATGTCACAACAAATAGGAATATTCTATACTTTTAGTGTTGCCCTGCAAGCTCTGTCCAGCCTGCATCTGACAGGAAGATCAGAAAGAACAAATTAGCAAGTGTTATAGTGACTGGTGTTTTCGTCAATTGTCTCTAATGATGGTTCAAATCCAAGTGGAATTTTACCGTTTTGAGACAATGTCAATGCCATTGTCTGGCCAATCCCATAAATGGACCATTGTCAGTGGGTTATTTATAACAAAATTTTGAGCTTCATACAAAATCACCTCAACAGTTAGCTGTTCACTGATATCAAGTTTGTTATTTATCCTTCCCATTTCACTGTTTGTACAGGATTCCTTGCTATCTGTATCACCCACATGGAAATATATGCATGCAATTCCCACTGTTTCTTTCCTGTCTCCACACTTGCCAAAATAAGAAATTGGGCCTTGATGGAAAGCTCTTAATTATTCTCTACAATGAAATATTTTTTTACATTTTTGTTGAAAGTATTGGTGTGGCCAAATACCTTCTAAACCAACTTGTGCTTCCAATTTTCTTAATCACGTTTTGCAAATTTATTTGCTCTACCAGGCTAGACCAAATAGATTGAGTGGGACTATTTCTGCCAGCGTTTTATTGTTGCATGTATATTAGCACCATTCTGACTTTGTTTTGTCGATGACATTTGATAATAACTAGGCTAGTTCAGGCTAATTTGGTGGATAACATTTGATGTACAATTTGGTCAGGATGTATGTGTTTTGATGTTCAGATGCTATCCTTGTGATTTAGTATATATTTACACAAGTTTACTAGGGGTGGTGCAAATATATGCAGGAGGGGTATCTAACCTCAGACAAGATTTCACATTTCCAGAGAAGTCTTTCCTTCAGGATAATCTATCTGGCTTAAAAAGAAACCAACAAATATGACAAACATACTAGACTGAAGCTAATTGAATGGTTTACATACTGGATAAATAAATCTTTCCTCAATATTTCTATTAAACATATTTTTCTTTTCAAACAAGTCACTCTAACCTTAGCTGGAATTCCTCGCTGTAACTTGCAAATGATGAAAAACGTAGAGTTACCAAAGTTAACAGCCCGAAAATCCCTTTTCAAAGCAGCTTCAAAACAAAGAAAAGGCACAGTATTTGAATATTTTTGGACACATGACTGAAGTAATATTTTGCCTCTTGACTGTCAGGACAGCATGTACATTTCATTTTAACATTTTCGTGGCAACATTCAAGGTAGCGTAAAAAAAAAAGATCAGGAACCCCTCCTCTAGGTGGTGCAAAAAAATAAGTGTACCTCTACTGTACTGTACTGGAGCCTATACTATTTCCATTATAATTTAACTTGCCGATTCTGTTGCCCAGCTTAGGTTGTCTTTATTATCTCACAACAGAAACTTCAAAAAAAGGTAAACAGTATCTCAAAAGAAAGCCAGCTTGTTCTTCTTTATTGTCAGTTTTCTTCCAAAATACTAGCTTACGTGCTGCGTTGCCATTACATGAATTTCTGCAAGGACCCGAAAACTTTCTGGTGACTTAGTTACCATAACGGCTGGTTACATGAAATTTGTTTCCCTCACATCATCATTGTTTAACCATAGGTACTTAGAAAAATATGAAAGCAAATTGCATAATTGTTAGAGACAAACATGAATTCAGTATAAGAAAAACCTTTAGTGTTATAAACAGAGAAGATCTTTGTCTTTTTGGCTTTCAAGCATCAACACTGACTCTCTTGTACTGTAACAATGCGGGATGCCATGACTTCATTTCCATCACAACAGTGCCAAAATTTCTGAATTAAGAAAGATTTATATGATTTTAAACACACATCTTTCAACATGTTTAGCAAGATTAGACAGGTTGTGGTGCATCTAAGGCACATCTAAACTAGAAAACTAATTCCACACAGAGGTGTCATGTATGGGGGGGGGGGGGAGGGGACCTTGCCCCCCCCCCCAAAAAAAAAAAATGTTGTCTAAAGGTCTATGATTCTGCAGTGTAGGCTACATACGAAAATAGAGACCAAAGGAAATAGTATAAACTCCAGTAGACTGGGACTCACAGCTACTGAAAATAGGCCTAGGAAGATTTTGCTCCAGACTTTAAGGACCTGGACAGTACTGCACTAGCCTAGGCTAGGCTAGGTTACATGGAAATATCAATTATATTCAGCATTTGTTAGAGGTTAATTAGAGGTTATACTCATGGAATTTACAGTCTCGAGGTCAACAATGGATTCCTAGGCTACCGCTCGTTTTCAAGGGCACACTCTCCTCAGCCGCCTCCACCTCCAGTCGATATTTTTTTTCCTGTCTCCTCAGAATCCTTACTAGCCTAGGCGAATATGAGTGAAAATAAGTTGGGACAACTGCCAGACCTAATAAAATTCATGAGATGGCCTTCCTAGTGGAAACTTTCTAACTGGCTAGGCTGTCCCCAAACATGATATAAAAGCAGACAGCGACCTTTCTGAACCAAGTTCCAACAACGCACAAGAAAACGTGAGCAAAGCCGGAAATATCAGATGAAAAACTTGAAGAAAACTAACTTGTTAACTCAGTCAGGAAAAACGACCGGCGGCCATTGAGCATCTCGAGGTTTTTTGCTGTTGCTGGTGACGCATTCGAGAAACGGGGAATTTGACGCTAGATCGCGCTATGGCACAATTTCACACCAAAAGTTTTCAGTTACAAGAAGAAGAGGAAGTTTTATTTGTTCAAGAATTTTAATTTGTTGAAATGTTTTGGAAATCCACTGCAACTGCCTCTATTATAAATAACTTACTGAAAGAGGCTAGTAAAATTCATCTTTGATTTCTCATTCATCATGAGCGTGTTCCAATCTACTTACCGTAGTTACTATGCATGATTTCACAAATTCTGGGTTTTTTCCGTCAAGACTGGAATGTTTTCCAGCAGGATATCATGCCAAAGGCGAACCCCACCAATCATGTTGCAGAGATGCGTAGTTACTATGCTTATCACGCTCCCAAGCATTGTAAGCAAATAGTAACTATTAGTTACTATTTCGAGAAGGTTGGAACGGTCAGTGGACAGGATCACTTGGTATTTCCGTCATCTTTTCAATCTAGTAATAACAATCTCAAACTTAGAATGTCCCTGTGATACTTCACAGTTATCCAAAAAATGATAGAAATATCTTGAAAGAAAGATCTACTTTTCTTCTTTTTTTCCCAATATTTTTCCTTCTGACCTATCTTGATAGTATTCCCGGATTAGTAAAAATACAAAAACAACTCCAATACTTGAGCTGAGACCTATTTCTGTCATGGCAGATCTTCCTACTGAAAATTCTGAATTCTTGTTCAAAATACTCTGACCCCATTGGCTACTTAAAAGTCTTGAACCTGATTGGCTGGTTTTCATCTTTTTTTATACCTCAACAGCAACATTTTCAGCATCATCATCAGCATCATGTGGTTTCAAATTACCAGGCACATGTCTGGAAATAAAAACAGACGGAAATAGAGTGTGATCCTGTAGTAACTTTTTGTGAGGATGGAACGGAAGTAGTAACTAAATATTCTTTGAGCCCAAGCTGACTTTGAAACATTTATTCAAAAAATGTTTACAATGGGTACGTCAGCTATGATTCTTCATCAGCGATATTTCGGCCCTTTTTGGCAAGGGTCCTCGTCAGGCTGTCAAGGGTCCTGTAAGTCAGACTGTCAAGGGTCCTGTAATCATGATTACAGGTTTGTTTCCTTTCCCTGAATTTGAACCAGAGGATTGATAGCCTGACGAGGACCCTTGCCAAAAAGGGCCAAAATATCGCTGATGAAAAATAGTAACTAATAGTTACTATTGGTACGAGGGTGGAACATGCTCCATATTTTGGTGACTAAGCTAGTCTAGGCTAGGCATGAAGTTTGAATATTTTTAGTAAAAATACAAAAACAACTCCAATACTTGAGCTGAGACCTATTTCTGTCATGGCAGATCTTCCTACTGAAAATTCTGAATTCTTGTTCAAAATACTCTGACCCCATTGGCTACTTAAAAGTCTTGAACCTGATTGGCTGGTTTTCATCTTTTTTTATACCTCAACAGCAACATTTTCAGCATCATCATCAGCATCATGTGGTTTCAAATTACCAGGCACATGTCTGGAAATAAACACAGACGGAAATAGAGTGTGATCCTGTAGTAACTTTTTGTGAGGATGGAACGGAAGTAGTAACTAAATATTCTTTGAGCCCAAGCTGACTTTGAAACATTTATTCAAAAAATGTTTACAATGGGTACGTCAGCTATGATTCTTCATCAGCGATATTTCGGCCCTTTTTGGCAAGGGTCCTCGTCAGGCTGTCAAGGGTCCTGTAAGTCAGACTGTCAAGGGTCCTGTAATCATGATTACAGGTTTGTTTCCTTTCCCTGAATTTGAACCAGAGGATTGATAGCCTGACGAGGACCCTTGCCAAAAAGGGCCAAAATATCGCTGATGAAAAATAGTAACTAATAGTTACTATTGGTACGAGGGTGGAACATGCTCCATATTTTGGTGACTAAGCTAGTCTAGGCTAGGCATGAAGTTTGAATATTTTTTTAACAATGGAGTGCTCTCTGTGATACATTTCCAGAGACTGTCTAGGGATTCTACAAGAGTAATACAGGTTCGTGCGGCTCTTTAAATCAGGAAAAAGTCAGGAAATTTTTTGGGGGTCAGGGAAATCAGGGAAAATCGTGAAAAGTCGCAGAATGTCAGGGAAATATTCAGGGAAAAACGTGGAAGAGCAGGCGCACAAACCCTGTAAGAGTCTCTCAGAGTAAGGATTTAATTTAAGTTAACTGCAATATTTGCTACTGGGATTAATCTTATCTTTACTGGGATAAGATTAGTCTGAATTACAGATACTATCTCAGTAGCAACAAGATTAATCCCAGTAATAAATCCTGCAAGATTTTTACAGTAGCTGCATTTTTTGCCTTTTCTCAGTAGGTCGGGTAACCTACCTACTTGCCACTATTGTTTGACTGTGTATATCGACTGAGCTCTAAAAAACGGTTTATAAGGAAAAATGGCGTCTTCCCGTCGTTTGTGCCTATCTCTCCAATGAGATTTTTGAATTTTGCTCTTTGCCAAGAGCGTAGGTCGGTTGGACGGAGCTCCCGGCTCAGTCCACAGGTCGGTTAACCAACCAGCAAACAGAGCAAAAAAAAAAACAACTTATAAAAACTAAGGTCGGTTAACCGAAGGAAGAAAACGACTTATAGTGCAAAATCTTCTAGGTCAGTTAACTGGATGACGGCAAAAACCGCAGCTAGTGTAGATTTACTTCCCATTCCTCAGATGTTTACACATAACCTATTTCCTTGCTCTCCAGGGTCCTCTTGATTTTTTCATCAGTCTGGATAAATTCTTTCTCTGTTCTTTTATATTTGTTTTGTCAGTCAGTTTTTGTAGCCTACCTTTAACACTACACTAGTACCCAACCACAAACTCAGATAAGATTTCAAATTTCCCGGGAAGTCTTTCCTTCAGAAAATCTATCTGGCTTAAAAGGAACCAAAAAATATGGCAAACATACTACATCGAAGCATACTGAAGAAATAAATTTTGCTTCAATATTTCTATTAAACATATTTTTGTTTTCAACAATTCCTCCTCATTTTTGCCTGAGCTTGTATTCCTTGTTATAATCTACAAAGTGATGAAAAAGGTAGAGCTATCAAAATTAAAAACCAGAAAATCCCTTTTTAAAGCAGCTTCAAAACAAGGAAAAGGTATAGAATTTAATATTTTTGGACACGCAACTGTTGGAAAAAAAAAAAAGATTTTGCCTTTTGGCTGTCAGGAAAGCATGGATATTTCATTTTAACACTTTCGTGGCAACATTCGAGGTTGTTTAAAAACGAGGTTAGGCCCCCCCCCCTGTATCTGAAATTGAAACTTGTAGCAGTTGAAGTTATTGAAGGCTGATTGAAGGATCTTCCATCCTGTACAGACAACCATAAACCAGTCAACCACAAATCCCTGATTTTTGGATACCCTATGCCAAACACTGGGTATATATGGCATTTAGCATAGCCTATGCCTGAAGCTGGTGTTACCTCACTGTTGATGAATTCTGACTGAGATTTCAGGTTGAGATTATTTATTAACACAAAAAATAATATACTTCCTGGCAGGGGCATTGCAAGTGCATATTCGGTGGGGGGGGGGGGGGGGGGGGGGGGGTGCAGAGCCAAAATTTTACAGAATCTTTCAAAAATTTTACCGAAACCTAGAACTAAGAATTCGAGCTTTAAATTGTGGAACAGAAACGATTACGTAGGAAGAGTAACAAGAAAGGGGCAGCATGAAAGACGATAAGCCAACTATTAGCAGGGGTTTTGGCGCAGCCCACATGGAGAATATATTTCCGGGCATGAGTGCAGTAACATCTTCTACCTATTATAAACAATAGAAAATTAAATCGAGCGCTGCAGGTGAAAATTTTCGATTTTTTTTTTTTTCTGTAGGGTAAAATTTAACTGCTTCTCTTACAAATTCTATCATTTACCGTTGATTCAATACCGAGAGTCTAAGAAGTTCCACAAACCGGATTGAGTGACGTTTCCGGCAGCAGCAGCAACTGTAGTCTAGTCAATATACTACCCATAATCAAGGAAAGTGAGCACCGCAGGGGAATTTTTTTTTGCTTTTTCCTGCCAAATTTAATTCCCATCCAAATTCTAGCTTTTAATGTTTCGAAATCTCAATCCTAAAACTGGCTTAAAACCCCCGTCAAATGACGTGCCCTTCCACAAAATAGAGAATATTCCGAAAAGTGCTGCAGGCGGAATTTTCGAAATATTTATGATTATTAGTAGGCTATATTCTTTTTGGGATCCAAAATAAAATTAAGGACTATCAATGATATCATAGATCATCCCTTTGTGTGCGACCAGTGCTTCACTCAACCTCTTCCGAGTTTCGGGGTTCGTGGTAACTTCCGAATCCTGGCAATTATAACAAATAAATTACAGACTCCCAGTTATTATACCGAATAAGTTTAGACCGACATCATGTTCGGGATTCTGTATAACTACCGTATCCCGGTTATTATACCGAATTGTTTTGGTATTGAAAGACTACCGAACAATATTCAGATTCGGTATACTTTCGTCGAAACTGGAACAAAGTCAGGATTCGTGGTTACTTCCTAATCCTGGAAATTATACTCAATAAATTACCGAATCCCAATCATGATACCGAAGAATTTTGAACCTATAGGTTAGTCGGGATTCTGTGTAACTACGGAATCTCCATAAATATACCAAATAGTTCCGGCATCGAAAAATTACCAAAGGATTTCAGTAAATTCTCTCACCAAATTCGTGATAACTACCAAATACTGGCAATTATACCGCATCCCGATCATTATACCGAAGAGATTTGTACACTATTTAGGATTCTGTATAACTACCGAATCCCCATAAATATAGCGAACAGTTCTGCTGTCGAAAAATACCGAACAAGACTAGTAAAATTTTGGGCCGGAAGGCCAAATGCACCCCCCGCCCCCCCCCCCCCCCCCCCTTGCGACGCCCCTGCTTCCTGGAGTAAACTGCATGTCCGCCTAAAACAAGAAAATGCGGCCTGTCTGAACGAACATACAAATAAGGAGCCCACTTCGAGACATTTCCCGCATCTGCTCCCAGAGCCTTCTGACTGCCAAACCGCACCCTAAGTTCTCCCCATTACGTTGAAAAGTCGAAAGCAGAGTCTATCACCGGATACGTGCAGGGGCACCAGGACTGAACCACCCAGCACTCTCGTATAAGATCCCGACACCTGACGGCCAACCCCCGGCCTCCCCTCTCTGCCGATCCTGCAGAACCCTGAACGAGACCCTGGACCACATCCTATTCCAGTGCAGCCATCGCCAAATCCACTTGAACAAACATAGAATTCAGGTGGTGTCACTGCTCAAGAAGCACCATCTCAACCTATCGACTGGATCCCTCGTGCATCCTACTCTCCCCCCTGCTGCTGAAGCATCCATCATCCAGACAATCATCAACTTTCTGAGGACAGCGGACCTGCTTGAGTCAATCTAACTGACCTAGGCAACGCTGCCCAGCCGCAAAGAGGCGAAATATACAACCCTGATCCGAAGCCGTAACAGAACTGAGAGAGAGAGAGGAGCTCATTCATAATACTTCTTTTTAGAACAAACATAAAAAGAAACATTATTGTTCAAATAAATTTACAAATACCAACTCTCAACTACTATCACTTGAAAATGACTCTTTTAGTTGTTTTTTAAAAGACTGAAGGGTTGTTGCATTCCTAATACACAGGGGTGTTTCATTCCATAGCGCTACTCCTGCATGTCTTATTGAAAACGCCCCTCTTGAAGTATGCCTTCTTTGGCGAGACAGTAAACTATTTGATGGTGAAGATGTTGTAAAACCTTGATATGATGACGATTCCTTGTAAAGATCCAGGCGTAGAATTCCAGGAGGTGAAAGTGAATTGAGATATTTGTACATAAATATTCCTATCTGTGTTTTAAATATTTGCATAATATTAAGAAGTTTAGATTGACATATGATTCAGCCGTTGTATATTTTTTATGGACCAGTGTCCCAACTGCCCTGTTTTCGATAATTTGCATTTTTTTTATGTTATACTGAATGAACTAGTCCAAATATAACAACCATATTAGATATATGGGTAAGATGATATATGAAGTAATGTGAAATAAAATGTTCTTAAAGATTTTTGTGGAATAAAAATTTTGTATTCTGTGCAGAATTCCTGCTGCTCTTCAAGCTTTAACCGTCAGTGCCTTCACGTGATTCTTCCATGTTAGTAAATCATCAATTACCATTCCCATATATTTAAGATGTTGAACTTTAGTAATAACAAAATCTTTGTATTTTAGAATCTTATTGCTGATCAATGGGGATAGATTAAAGAAAATCATGTACTTCGTTTTTTCAGTGTTAAGAGCAAGCTTATTATTTTTTGTATATTTACAACTTTTATCTAAGGCTGTATTCATTTTTGAATAAAGCTCTTCCAGACATTCTGCCTTAAAAAATAATACCATATTATCAGCATAAGAAATTCGGTCATTAAGTTCAAGTTCAAGTTCAAGGTTTTTTATTTTTCAACATTCACAAATAAATAAATAAAAAGCAACACTTTTGCGCTGGAGAAAAAACCTATGAGGGTTTGCATTCGCGCGAAAGTCCACATAACTACTTACCGATGTAAAGAAAAAAAGAAAAATAAATCCAATCTCTCTTAGTCATCAATACTCAACTCCCCCCTCCCATTAATTTGAGTTAATCATGAATATCTGAAAGATAAATAAGAAGAAGTAGTGGACCAAGAATAGAACCTTGGGGCACTCCACATTTATTATGATGTTTTATCGACTTAGCAGTCCTCACACAAACAACTTGGTACCTTCTGGTACAACTTCTGATTGGTTGCTTCTGAGCCTCACACAAATCATTAATATTTTACTGGGTTGGAGGACCGGTATGAACGGCTCTAGACTATGCCGAACACTAGATATATCCAGCGTTTGGCATAGGGTATCCAAAAATGAAGGGTTTATAGTAGACTGATCCTGTATCAGTGCTCAGTATTTCTTCACAATTTGCATCACTTTCGAATTGTGTTTGGCATGGTTTGGTGTGATTGTCCAGACAACAGCTTTCTGATTGCGTTTTCGTGATTATTTTGATATTTTCAGAATTGGAAGCTAAATCTTTTACTTTCTGACCAAGCCCAGTCATACATAAATCCTCAATTCTAGGGTGCAGTAGTCCAGCGTTGGTGTACCATGCCCTAGAGCAAGCGTGCAGTACGCTTGCTGTATTGCCTACTATAAATCTGTATGCTGCTATAAATTTGTTGTAATTGAAATCTAAAGTGAAAATTTGCTTTTGAAACAGATTTTCATAGGGGAGACCTAATGTAGTCACTGAAATTCTCAGTTTTAGGCCCCAGTCCACCAACCTTAGAGGGTACCACGTCCTAGAGCACGGGCACATACAAAATGTTCAATAAATAAATCTTCCAATTAAGAATTTCACTTCAGCAGATTTTTTATGGGGTACTATGGCCTTGCTCCAGGACATGATCCATCAGACCTTACGGCATGCCCTGATGTTCGAGCACTGTGCCCATAAATTGAAGATTTGCAGATGACTGGCCTAGCCTAGCAGGCACACTTTTATTCAAGTGAGGAACTTGGAGGGAAGGTAATGCCAAATGTACAGCTAATTTCGAATTTTCTCGGCTGCCCAATTGATGGGTTTAGTCAAGGCTTTTTGCCATTTTCCTTGTGTATTCTTGAATTCATGGTTGTGTTTTTTCTTAGATGATCCATTTTGGAACTTTGTCATATAACTCAATACTTTGATTCTTGCTAGTTTTGAATACTTAATATGAGTGCCATCCTGCCACCTTTTAACGGAATATTGGTCTTATGAACATACACGGTCAGAATAATCATCCTCCTTACAAAGAGGACTGACTAAGTCCCCTTAGTCCAGTCTGGGTCATATGCCTAGGTCTCTTCTTGAGCTATGGGACCCAAGAAAGGGAGGTCAGTCTTGCCTAGCTAAGATTGCTCAGTCTTCAGAGGTTTGACTCAGCTATGGACTCATAAGGCGTATTCTCGCCGTTCCCCGAGGACTCCTGGGGGAATCGAAGGGAACGGCGAGAATAGAGGGAGTCACTCCGCGCGAACTCCGCGTACAGAAACAGCGAGAATACGGGGAATGCTTCTAAAATGGATTTGTTCGAAATATGAATATGCAGCTGAAAAAATTAGTCTACATCCACTTTATTTTTGGTTTTGTTTATTCTGATTCTTTTTAATTAATTTTACATAGCACATACAACAGCAAAAATTGATTCCCCTCCGATAAATATTCCTTCAGCCCAAGCTGACTGCGAATCATATTTGATGGTGGAAAACGGATACGTCAGCTGAATTTTATTGGAGCTATATTTCGGCCCTTCTTGGCAAGGGTCCTCTTCAGGCTCAAAACCGCTCAAGTTGGAAAGACGAACTTGTGGGAAACACCAGAAAATAAGTGTGGAATGCCGTCGGTTCATTGGCCTGGTGAGTTAGGACCTAAGCTTAAAGGACTCCTCGTACTATTTACTCTTCAACTTAAACTTAAACTTCAACTTCAACTAAAATTTGTCAAATTCAGCTGAACTTGATGATTTTTAGGGAATCTACCGGATTATTGCTCAGGGAGCCTACCGGGAATCTGTTTCACAAGGAATCTACCGGAACTTGTCTCAGGGAATCAATCGGAATTTACCCCTCGGAATCTACGAAATTTCCCACAAGTTCGTCTTTCCAACTTGAGCGGTTTTGAGCCTGAAGAGGACCCTTGCCAAGAAGGGCCGAAATATAGCTCCATTAAAATTCAGCTGACGTATCCGTTTTCCACCATCAAATATGATTCCCCTCCGAATTTGAAAGGGAGTCCTTTTTGATGATGGTGATGATAATCGGAGCATTCCCGTCCGTGGGAACTCGCGAGAATACGGGGAGTGAGTCCCCGGGACAAACAAAAACGCGGGGACTCCTCAAGTGGAGTCTTCGGGGAACGGCAAGAATACGCCTATAGTCCCTGACCAAAAATAATCCCATCTAAAAACATAACAACCATACCATCTAAAAAAAAAAAACTCCCATAACAGAAATGCCCCCAATAAAATTCACTCCCACTTCAAAGGAAAATTTTCAATCAGAGCTTAATTTTTTTTTTTTTTTTTAACAATTCAGGAAGACTGCACCTTGGAGCAAATACTTGATGAAAGTGAAGTGCTTCAAGAAGTTACTGGCGGTAACAAAGGCCTGATTGAGTAGTAAGTATTTTCAATGTATTAATATTTGTGTTTCTTTTGCACTCTGTTAGTTCTACAATGTAGCCTTAAGCCTATGTCATTGTCTGAGAAAAGTTCTGTTTGATATAAGCCAAGGTGTCGTCTAAGTTTAAACTCAAATTATACTTGTATTTTCTATACCTACATCAGGGAGTGGCGGTATTTATTCCCACTCCTAGCAGAGGCGTTACTAGCCATAATCTGTGGGGAGGGGGGGGGGGGGGGGCAAGGCATTTACCAACTGGCTGGTAATTTTTACCGACTGTTTTTGCAGAAAAAACGCTGTTTTCAAGAAAAAATTACAGTTTTGAAAAAAAGTTGACAGATTTTCAGAAAAACCGACTGTTTTCATGGAAATAATCAACTGTTTTGACGAAAAATCGCGGCGCTTCGCGCAGACTCGGTTATTTTTTACCGACTGGCCGACAACATTGGGGGGGGGGGGGCGGCGTCCCAAAACGCCCACCCCCTCCCCCAGTCGCGACGCCCCTGACTCCTAGACGTCTGAGACCAAGGTTGGTAGTTGGTAGAATTTTATTGAAAGGAAAGAGCAGTTGGATAAATAAAGTACCAGACATGCCAGTGGCATACACAAATGGTACTTAAATGATACGGCAATACGAATTTGGTTGATGTATAATAAAATTCTAACCTAAGGCAATAACAACTGAACACAGGCGAACACACAAACATCAATAACGATAATTTTAGCGCCAGGATATTAGGATAAGGACGCTACTTACATTACAAAACCTACATAGATTACTGAAACTTGTTTGTACTTCGATTGTTGTTGAAGATTGTCTACAAGACCTAAGATTTTACAGAAGAAACTGCTGAAATGAGAAGTTTTCCCGGATCATCCTTACTTTTGGCCAGTTGTGTGGCTGATAGGTAACTGAGCTGACTAGTTGTTCAGCTGACATGCAGGAGCGCCATTTGGAGGGGGCACCCCCCCCCTACATTCGGCTACATTTCAAAATCTTCTTCCTTGGTGACATTTTTTGCGGCTAAATAGGTTTCAAAGGGCGAATACGAAGCAATGATTTTACTTTAAGGTGGCTAAGCGAAAACTACTTTGAATTTTCCCCCAAAGAATAATCAAATTTTGAGTCTGTATATCGAACCTGGGATTTGGGGCACAAAGCTGATCTTACCCCCCCCCCCCCCCCAAGGTTAACTGAAATGGCGGCAATGCGACATGATAGCTGAGGTGACATTTGACGCATCCGGCAGTAGCCTATGCAGAAAGGCCAGTCTATGTCAGTTGTTTGGCTGATGGGTAACTGAGCTGACTATTTGTTCAGCTGACATGGTGGTTTGGGCGACATTTGACTCATCCAGCAGCAGTCTACGCAAGGTGAGTGCTGACGGTAGTTGGGCTATTCATTGAACGAACGGGTGAGTGCAATAACGATTACCCCGCGGTGGCCGTCAAAGATATGGTTTCCGATTCTGTTGAATTTAGTCAAATTACCTCCCTTGCGTCTCGAACAGTTACCGGATCTGATAAAGAAAGGGCGGTATCTCCACCCCAACCTCGCGAATCTGGATCTACACGCCTTTCTACTTTGAGAGCTCTACTGGAGTCCCTAGGTTTTTCTCCTGGTGGAACCAGTGCCATTGTTAATAAACAGAGGCCTAGTACGTTATTGGTTTATGCAAGTACATGGCGAATTTTCACGGCGTGGTGTGGGGATTTCGGATGCGGTTCACTAACTATTTCGGTGCAGGACCTTACGAGTTTTTCCTTTTATCTGTCAGCGGATCGTGCCTTTCGTCCATCGACTGTCGATGGGTATAAAGCGGCACTGACAACAATATTGTCATATGCCAATAATACCCATGGAGTCTTCATTCATTTGAATCCCAGAACTCCTAGGAGTGTAGCATCAGGATTCATATCTTAGGTTGCTTCGAAGTACAGTTTGAGTAATGGCGAAATATTAAGTAGCCTATATTAACCAATGTTGCTTTTTTTCAGTCTTCTGAAGCCAGAAAATCTAACCACACTTGTAACATGGATTGTAACAGAACCTGTTGGGGATCACCCAGAAGCTATCAGATACAGATATTCAAACACTGCCTCTGAGATCTTAAGTAGTGATGTGGATGATATTCGAGAAACTATAGCCAAACCTCCATATCTGGATTTGCTCTTTGGAATTCTGGATGGACAACCGCCATTGAATCCTTTGCTGGCATCTTTTTTCAGCAAAGTTGCTGGGAATCTGATCATAAAGAAGTCTCAACAGGTGAGGAAAGTTCAGATAATATGTGTGGCTTTCATTTTAGCATCCTCCCTTATTTATCATATTTTTTGTGACAAAATTCTGGTGTGTCTGTATCAGCCTCCTGTTTATCTTCGAGGTAGCTTATAGCTGAAAATCACAAAATTTCGTTGTTTTCTGTTATATCATTGTTTTATTTACAGACAATTCATTTCAGAATTTTTTTTATTAGTGTACGATTGTGAACGTTGGCCTACTTATTTTTAAAGTAGAGCTGAAAAAATTTGCGATTTTCTCGCTAGCGCCTGTCGACTCTATCCAGCCTTCCCGCTCTTGACAAGGTGGCTGGACGCAAAACAATTGAAAACTAAACGCGCCGTGGTTAAAAAGTGGGAAAGCCAAGCCAAAAAAATTAAGTCCAAAACAGAAGGTAGACTTGATGGTTTACATGTCTTCCAAAATTAAAAACAACTCTTTGAAGCTTCTGATGTCCTTATCTTTGAAGAGTTGTCGGTGGACCTTGAAGCTTTTGACTACTTTGCATGACTGGCAAAACTCGGCTCGGCCGAAAAAGCGCTAAAAAGTCGTAGGTATTAAAGGGAACAATGTCGAAAGGCGGGGATTTCAGACTCGCCCGACGCGTGAGAACAAGATACTAGATCTTGTATTCACATCTATACCGGAGCACTACAAGATCCCTCGTACGCTAGCACCTCTCGGGAAAAGCGACCATCAAGTCGTCCTGTGGGAGCCATGCTCTCATGTTGCGCAGCAAATTAAGAAAACGATTACCTACAGGCCGAAATCAGAGCGACAAGTCCTTCTACTCAAGCAAGTACTACAGTAAAAAAACTGGACTCGGCTGTACCTCATGGACAACACTAACAACATGGCTAAGCACTTTCTGTCCAAGATTAAAGCGCTTTACGACAAAATTTTTCCTGAGAAAACTGCTATTATCAAGCCCAAAGCTAAGCCCCGGATGACCACAGAGCTTGAGCGACTTATCGACTTGCGCGACCTAATTTATGAACTAGAAGGACCATCTCGACAATGGAAAAACCTCCGCAGTTTCATAGTAAAGAAAACAAAAGAGGCAAAGAGAGATTATGGCAAAGAGTGCATCGACAAGATCTTAATTTCTGACCCACGGAAGTTCCACCAGACAATCCGGTCAATGACCGGGAAGAAAACGAACCAGAATGAAATTAAGAACGAGGACGGGGATCCTATTACCACGGACGAAATAAATGAGCACTTTTCAAAAGTGTGCAGAACTTACCCTGGTTTAGAGTCTCTTCCCGACTTACCGCCATTATCTGAGAACACCACGGTCGAAGTTACGCATGTGACCGAAGCCCTGCAGAAACTAAACCCAACCAAAGCAGCCTTTCACAGAGAAATACCGCCAAGTCTTGCTAAAATGTGTGCCGAAGAGATTGCGGCGCCGCTGGCAGCAATATTCAATCAGAGACTTATGGAAGGACAGTTTCCTGAATGCTTCAAGACAGCGCACATAACGCCTGTCCCAAAGAAGAAACAACCAGCCAGCATCAACGAGCTACGACCAATTTCAAATACTTCGTTGTTCTCAAAACTACTTGAAGGCTTCGTCTATAAAAAGCTCTTTGAGGAGATACAACAAAAACTCGACCCCCAACAATATGGATTCCGCCCTGGATGCAGTACCAATCACTATTTAGTCCAGTTCCTCGATGAAGTTCTGTCACACCTGGAAAATAATGGAGCTTTCGTCGACACCATTATTGCTGACTTTGTGAAAGCGTTCGACCTCTTGGACCACAAGACAATTCTACAAGAAGCGGCTGAAATGGGAGCAAGCCAGCACTCATTGCGCATGCTGGCTGGTTTTCTCTCTGGCCGCTCCCAAAGAGTCATACTCAAGAACGTCATCTCGGAGGTGAATGCGATAACTTGCGGAGCGCCTTAAGGAACCAAGCTGGGACCGCTTGTCTTCCTGATTGTGATCAACCGACTCCTGCGAGACATCAAAAACAAATACAAATTTGCTGATGATCTTTCAATCAATGTACTCCGCAAGTTAAGCGACCCGACAGGCGAAGATCCTCTGGTTTCGACGATTGAAACACTAACAAGTGGTGCCGAGGATGTCAAGCTAACGCTCAGCACAGAGAAGAGCTCCATCCTCAGGTTTTGCTTCCTGGAAAGAGAAGTACCGTGTATCCAGAGCCTTGGTCTATCTACAGCAAAATCGGTAAAAATCCTTGGCATCCACATTGACAGCGACTTGAGCTGAAAAACCCAAGTAAACAATATAATCAAGAAAGGCGGGTTACTTTTTCAACTATTTGCGGTGGTTCGACGATTCTCCCAGGACCAGAAAGTTATCTTAACAGTGTACAAGACACACATTCGGCCCAACCTTGAATATGCCTTTCCGGTATGGCACGCAGCATTATCACAGGATCAGACGGACAAGCTTGAAGCACTACAAAAGAGGGTCTCCAAGATCATCTTGGGTAGCCAGTATAAGGACTACGAGTCAAGTCTGGAAACGCTAAGACTGCAAACGCTTTCCAGCCGCAGGCACTGCCTACTGATGGACTTTGGCAAGAAATGTCTTGCTTCCCCGATACATCGAAGCATTCTGCCAGACTTCATGTACAAATTAGTGAAAGGAAGTCGCCCAAATACAAGGCTGAAATCAAAGCTGAGTGAAGTGGAGCAGCTACAAATGTCTCCTTGCAGAACAAGCCGCTATGAGAAGTCGTTTGTGCCTTATTTCGTTCGGAATTTTAATGAAGACAAGCTTAGAGAATTTGACTGCTGATTGAATTAAATCGTATAGGCTATATAAGATTTGAGTAATTGTATATGTATTTTTGATTTTGATTTAGTTTATTTATTTATAATTGTTAATGTTTTTGCCTAATCTCAATTGTGCGTGTTGGGAGATTTGTACCATTTTCTTCTTTGTGACGCGTCCAAACTATCTTATGTGATATTGGCAAGAAATAAACTGAATTGAATTGAACTGAAGGGTATAATTCAGTAAGGGACCTAGGGATAATATAGAAGGCAAATAAGATATATAGATAGATACATATCGCTTTTATTCTTCTCGAATTATCATGCGGTAAGAACCAAATTTGTCGAAATCGTCAATGTATTGCACAAGTGTAAACAATAATGAAGATTAAAAAATTTCACGAAAGGCGGTACATACGTCTTTTCATACCGTACGCGCTCACATTTTACCTGTTGGAGTTTTGGGATTGCCACTGAGGCCGCTCTTGCAGGTCATTCGCGAGTAGTCTCAAATGGTGGCGGAAGTATATACTATGGATAGGGTGCTCAAGCCTTTTCTTGCCAGAAGCCATGCACAGTTTCAACCTACCGGACTCAAGGGACTCGAGTTTAAATTTCTGGAGTAGCTCGTTATAAGGAATTTTGGGGGATCTTGCAATAATCAGTAGGGCACACTTCTTCATTTTTTCGATCCGATAAGCCTGGTCCTCAGTAAGGCCAAAGTGCCAAAACCACCAGGTATTCTAGCCTCTATAAGTAAGAGGGGTCCTTTTAAGAAATCTTGGCTGTGATTTTCTTTCAAGGTAAAATCCTTATTATTTTTTCCTGTTTCCGCAGGGCACTGGGCTGGTTCAAACTAATAAAAGATAGTGCCAGCCAGTTAGTTTTGACAGAAGGGACCTTCCAATCCTTATGTAGTCAAAACAGTGGTTTAAGATAACTTGAGGAAGGTCTTTTTATTGTCGAGTTTGCGTAATTTCACCTTACTCCGTTTTAGACATGGATCAATTACGAAATGTCCTGCCTAGCTGTGTTGGAATACCTTTCTGGCAAAGAGAATTTCATAGCAAAGTTGCAAACCCACATGGACACATCTGCCATCATGGATTTCCTGTTGAAGATGATCAGCCAAGTTGATGGATTTGACCTGAGGCTGAGAATGCAAGACGTAAGTTGGTCCAATGGCCCATAACGTGTTACCAATAACCTTGTTGGATCTGACGACTATACCAGTTTCATCCCAGTCATTTCAGCTTCACGGCCGTATCGAAAACTGGACTTTTTTTTAAATCTGATCCAGTATTTAGCTTTCGGTTCATACAAACCCACCCTCTGTGGGGGTACAGGGTCTAGACGAGGCAAGGTTTCTGGCATCAAACAGTTCCGTCCGGCATAAAAACAAATTTGGGTGAGAAGGAAGATAAAATTGAAAAAAGAAATTGAAAGTATGTACAAGGAACAATTGTTTACTTGTTGATGTCTGAAAATCAAAATTTGTCTATATCAAAAGGGTGGTATCCGAATTTGTACGGAAGATTTTCACCCGCAGTCAACGAGTTTTGGCCTGCGTCGGAACGGCCGAACTTTGCTTCTCCGGATTGGATCCTATAAATAGTAATAACAAACCTTCGATTTGCCGTTAGATTAGCTCAGAGCTACTCTCCGAGTCCGATACTAAGATCACGAGTCAAGGCGAGTACGAGCCCTGGACACAATCCTTCGAAGCTAGAACTAATTATCACAAAATGTTCTCGAGACATTGCTGACTGAGTCACGCCTTTACCTTAGCAGCCCGACTCGTTACTCTTTAGTTGCGTTTTTACAGATACCATTGTATCTGATACCACGGTCTAAAGTCGTTTTTGCAGTTATCGTGGTATCTGATACCACGGTTAAAAGGCGTTTTTGCAGTTATCGTGGTATCTGATATTCAGATACCACGGCCCGACCGTGGTATCTCAAAAGTCATCCCACTTTCATCGTTTTTTGTCAAATTGGTGGGAAAGAAGTTTGGCACTTTGTGATGTGACTGAATATCAGTTTTTCTCTTGGGATGACTTGGAAAAGCGCAATTTCGGCAATTGTCGTTTCTGCAGAGCAACCGTATATCAGACACCACGGTTACTGCAAAAACAACTAATTGCAGATCCAGTTACCGTGTAACAGATACCATGGTATCTGCAGAAACGCAACTTTTGTACCAATTTCGGGAATAATCTTCGTTCTCATCCAAGTTTTGAGCAGCTAGTTCCAGCCTCAGTTGCCCTCCAAAACCTCGATTACCTCAAGCTAAGCACAAAAAGTTCCGGTTCTCAACCCTGACAGTACAAGAACCGAGCGTTACAGATAGAGCTTTGCACCAGCTTTCTTCGAAGTTTTTGAACAAGTGACAAATGTATCTACCACAATGTTTTAACTGTTTAATGTTTTATTTTGATTGGTTTTCTTGATTATTGCCTCATTATTTAGGCTATAATCAACTTATTCGGATGTTAAGTAATTATGATGTACCTGACAGAAACGGCTAAGTTTGGCAATCCAATTCTGTAAAAGTTCGTTTTACAGTAAAGTGTCACGCTATGAGTTTTTTTTCTTTCTTTTTTTCTAACAAACAACTAGAATAGTCCTTAGTTCTTCAAGGTATTACATGATTTAATACTACTTAATAACATAACCATCGCTTGGCTAATATCTTTACTTCGTCGCTGAAGTTTACACGGACTCGGGACTCGGATGGATTTCAAGACAAGCTGAGTCCGAGTCCCGCTTCATAAGCGACAAGACAGAGACCAGTCCGAGTCCGTGAAAAAGGCCTTTCGGAGACGAGTCCAGAATCCGGGTCCACCAGCTCTAGATTAGCTTCATAGCGTCTTAAAAAATTGATGGATTTTTTATTTATTGTTTCTTCGTTTTCAGTGGCTCATCGGCCAAAAGCTGGTCGAAAGCCTTATCCAGCTCTTGAACCCACGGAATGATTCGGCAACCATTTTCAACGCAGCGCAAGTCATCTGTGAGACGATCCGATCTCTGCGAGAATACCATTTCCAGAACACCGAAGATCTTAAAAGTGACAAGCTAGATGGCGGGGGGACGATTGCCGAATCCCTTTTGGCGCATTTCCAGTCGTAAGTTCTATGTTTTCAGTTATCCTAAAAAGAATGTTTCCGCGGTCGTTTGTATGGCCCACAAGTCCGTCTTTTCGACCAACAAGGATCAAATGTGTCAAGCAACTCTTGAGGGATTTTGATTCTGGCTGTTACTTTGGAAAAACATGTTGCCATATCAGCTGTGTGAAAACTTGTTTTCCTTCTGTCGCAAGTCTCCAGAGGATACTTCTGCGATAGGATGAACACGGCTTCGTATGGCGACGAACGATAACGAGAAATCCAGTGTAGTCATTAACAGGCGTTAGGTCTTCTGTCTGGACATCACATATCAGATCGTTCGGTGTGATATTCGTTGCCTTTTCTGCTGGAATATTGGACTACAGAATTAAATAAATTGAATTAGATCTATAGCCCGTCTAGTGTACAGACGGAGTGTAGTAGTAAAATGAAAATGATAGAAACAACACTACAACTGTAACCAAAATAATTATAATAATTTATTGATGGATTTCAGGACAGGCACAGAAGCTGCCATCTGATTTTCAACTCCATAATCCCGGGGAAATAGATATCTCTGTACTAAGTCTTTTTTTTTACTTAGGCCGGACGTGATCAACCAAATCCTTGACAGCATTTTTGACGTGCAAGCATCGGAGCATTCCATTGTCAACGGTGTACACATCTTGCTAGTATACGTGGAACCGAAGAAACAACTGTGAGTAGTAGTCCTATCTTCCCCAGCCTCCTTTTACCTTAGTGGACATTCCCTCTTGAAAATACCAGTACGCTCCACGTCTTTAGTAGCTCCGTCGATTTCTTTTAACCAACCATAGGGCTATTATGGTGGTCTGGAAAGCTATGTACGTACAGGCTGTTATCGCGACTTCGGCTAAAACTCGCTTCGCTTTCCAGAACTGCTGTCGTGCTCCGCTAGTTTCCGCCAGCACTTGGAAAGCGAATCCACTTCGAGAGTGGAAAGTCGTTTTGGCAAGTGAGCGAGAAGTTGTAAAGCTGCAACTGAGTCGCAACGACCTTTCCGTTTGTTCTTGCACTCCGCGGATTCTCGCTTTGCTTTTCGGAAAGCGAATCCAATAGACCGTCCTTGTATTTTTGTTCTGTCTAATTTAGTTATCCAGTTCAGTTCTTTATAGCCCCCCAGATACTTTTGGGCCATTGATGTAAAAGTTACGCCGGTAGCTGCCACGCCGTACAACTTTCAAGATCGGTGGACACTGGAACAGTCTCATCAAAGATGCGGTTGATGCGGAATCGATCAATAGCTTCAAGTGTGTTGTGGATTTTGATTCCGCTTAGTACTTTCGTTCCGAATTTGTTGGAATATGGAATATTTTTGATAATATAATTGTAATAAAATCTGTCGTAATAATAATAATATAATAATATAATTGTGATAATATTTATGAATAATTTTTTTTTTTTTTTTCTTGGAATATTTTTTTGGAATGGAATGCGAGTTCCACGCCCCTCACCAGTAATTGGAGATTTCAATCTGTATGTGCTTCATTTTGATTTTGTGATAGTCGGCACGTATGTAGTTTAGTAACAAGGTGAACTTTAGTTGGTTATTGTTATTAGTTGGCTATATTCTTAGGGGACGGGTTCTAGAATTCTCATTATATAGAGGCGAAAGCCTTGAAAGATGCAACGTATCATTATTAGTATTATTATCTGTTTTTATTTCAGACAAAGCGGACAGGATAACAATCGCCTAGAAGACTTCTTCCCAACTATCATTCAGTCCACTGCAACGGCTGTTACAAGCAAGTTGGAGAGGTTTCACGAAATCCTGTCGAATCCACCGCAAAAACGCCCGGTGTTGACACCATCATCCCTTCTTGAAGTTCCCTTTGGTGCCGCTAGGCTGAGTGTGTGCCGACTTTTGTCTACTTTTGTGGAGTTGAATAGTTCAGGGTTAGAAGAGAAACTGGTGGAGTTGAATACCATGGCCCTGGTTTTGGTAAGTGAGGGCCCTTGCCAGTCTATCACAAACTCCTGATTGTTGGATACCGTATGCCAAATGCTGGGTATATCTAGCGTTTGGCATGCCCTATGCCTAACGTGGATACACTACATGCCAAATGTTGGATACTCTATACTCTCAGGGCTAGAGTACCAATAGGTATTCTGCGTTTGGTATAGGGTATCCAGCGTTAGGCATAGGTATCCAAAAATCAGGGGTTTGTGGTTGATTGATCCTTGCTTTGAAGTTAAGCTGAATGTCTTTTGTGGGGTTTGCTTCAAAGGTGGACCTTAGTATACAGTGGGTTACTTTGGTAGGCCGGGATGATGTCCCTACGTAGACACGACACTATGAAGACACGACAGTACATCGAATCGAAAAAACCGTCAGTACATGGACACGTCACTACAGAGACACGACGGAACGAAGACCGACATTACGTAGACACGACGGTACAAGTACCGACACTACATGGACACGACGGTACAAGTACCGACACTACATGGACACGACGGTACAAGTACCGACACTACATGGACACGACAGTATGAGTACCGACACCACGTAGACACTTTTTGATTTTCGACGTGGTGTCGGATTTTGTCCTCTTAGTGACGTGTCCATGTAGTGTCGTTCGACGCATAGGCGTGTCTCCGTAGCGTCGTTCGATGTACCGTCGTGTCCACGTACTGTCGTTTTTTTTTTCCCACGTAGTGTCGGGAATTTTGTCCATGTAGCGTCGGATTTTGTCCACTTACGGACGTGTCTACGTAGCGTCGTGTCTATGTAGGGGCGGGCACCCGGAAGGCCTAGCTTTAAACGTCCTTACCTTCCTTAGTTCCTCCTGCTCCTCTTGTACACTGTCAGTAGTTTCATGACAGATAACACAAGCGCAGTTTCAATAGACAACACTTGGGGTGTAATCTGTTGTGGTTTTGAAAGCGTTACGCATTAAATGTTATGCTAAACAAGCATTGGCAGGAAGAGCCGAAAACCATCTGCTGACTTTTCCAATATCATGACGACAAACAAAAAAGTCAGATTATGTTTTTTTCCGGCGTTATTCGGCTGTTCCTAGCAGTGCCTGTTATGCATAACATATACCGCATGCCGTTTTCGAATCCCAAAAGATCGCATCCCAAGTGTTGTCTGTTGAAATTTTAAATGTAAGTGTGCAGACGAGAACTTTTATTTTAAATTAATTCAGAAGTGCCGACTACACATTGTACATATATATTTATTGACTGAAAGAACATTTGGCTTGTCCCCTTCGCGTTTAAAAATAATTTGAATTGAAAATTGCGCGTCTTGTGTTATCTTTCTCTGACATTGTCTGACATTCTCTGACATTGTAGCACTTGGAGCATCATGAGGAGTATTCAATCGTCTGTTATATAACTCGCTGCCCAGATATCTCTCCATTTGGGCCGGGGACGGGTTGATGTTGTGGGGAATCGACTGGTAGGTGCGGCGAAGAGTGTAGGCTTTAAACGCCGCCGATATGAGTATGATCTAATATTGGGGAAACCCATTCCTGTTCCCGAAGTGCTGTAATATATATGGTAGCCTAACCCGGTTTCTGGAACTCCTGGCGAGAACAGTTTTTTTTTTCTCGATCCAACCAGAAAGTTAACCAGAAGCGGAGCATAACAGATCCATCGTGGACGTTATTTGCTTCGAAGTGCGAATTAAGCTAATTAAGATTAGTTCACTGTCAGAAGTTTCATAACAGAAAACACAAGGATGCGCAGTTCCAGCGGATAACACCTAGGATGTTAGCTGTTATGTTTTTTCAAACGCTAGACATTTAGACGTTATGCAAACAAAAAGAGCCGAATCTGCGGACTTTTTTGTTTGTTGTCGTGATATTAGAAAAGTCAGCAGATTCTTTTTCGGTGATTTTTCGGCTCTTCCTGGCAATGCTTTTTTATGCATAAAGTTTAATGCATAACGTTTGCAAAGTCACAACAGAGAGCATCCCAAGATTCCCAAATGTTATATGTTGAAACTGCTCATTCTTGTGTTACCTTTTATGAAACTTCTGACAGTGTATTAACGTCCAAGATAGGTGGTGACGATAAGGGTAGTTGCGGGGAGGGTAATTTTGTTTTTGTTTTTTACTGACCGTTCTTTCCGTTCTTGCGCTTGATTCATTATGTCGTGCAATTTCTCCCATTTTGTCTGTTAACAGGTCAAAGCAAATATCTAGGAAGCGGGAAGGAATTTATCCCATTTTTAACCACCATTTGTCTTATTTCGTTGCAGGATCTGTTTTTCAAATATTCCGAAAACAACTTCCTACACTCGCAAGTTGAGAGAACGCTTACTGCTATCCTGAACAATGCGCCCTCAGTCAGAATGGACGAAGATGTTATCCTGCAGACCGCTGAGGAAATAGTCAACAGCCATCCCCTTCTCAGCCACGTAAGTTGGCCAGATAGTTTTTTTTTTTATAATGTCAGTAGGAATCGCCTGCTGCCAGAGAACGAATAAATTCATTCCAGTACACTTCCGTCATGGTACGGCATATTGGAGTAAGATAAATGATGGTAAGAAAAAGTACACATCAACAACGTTGAACTTAAAATTAAAAAAGGATCTGAATGCCCGTACAGACGATATCCTCCCCTCTGATTTCGTCCCCTCCCGAATTCGTCTTCCTGCCGAGCCTGTGCCTTGTTTAGCGTAATAATAATAACTCATTTATTTCCTTAATAGCATACTGCTAGCTGACGGCGGTAGCTTTGCGAACAAGGTATGCTCAGAGTTTCGTCCTCTCGTTTGTTCATGTATATACAACTCGGAGCGCATTTGAACGTTAATTTTTATATTATTTAGATTTTCATACGTTTTCATACGATCCCAGTTATTCCCGATAGTTCCCTGACAAGCAGCCAATCATGGCGTTGGACGTAGGAATAAAACTAACTCGGATGCCCAATAGCCGGGACTAGGACATTTTTGGGAGAACATTCGAATTGTACTGTCAGAAGCTTGATAACAGATAACACATGTTTGCGCATCCTTGTGTTAAAGGTTATGTGAATATAAGTACTATGACACTTTTAAGCGTTACCTTTCGAGACAAAACTTGTGTTTCGGCTTTTTAAGTTTTATGCTTCGCGAAAAGGTAGCATCCAAAACAGTCGCAACAGATATACGCTCGTAACGTTGAACACAAGGATACACAAACATGTGTTATCTGTGAGCAAACTTCTGACAGTGTGGTTGCTCTTGTCTCAGTTCTTACCAACATTTTATTTGTTGTAGAGGCTCGCAGAATTTGTTGCAGATGCTGCATATGAAAAAACATAAAACCTTTAGGAAACAAGAACTACAAGCTCAAATGGCACTTGTTACGAGTTGTTACAAGTAGATGAGAACGTTACAAAATACCCCCCTCAGCCTCCCATAGGATCGGACCTAAAAATAGGATATTTGGTTTCACTCGCGTCTGAGCATTTCCTGCATCGTCTCGGATTATCTAGGGCAAATAACTTGTCTACTTACAAGTTTAAATCTATTCGTTTGATTCCTAGAAGTTCCCCCCCCCCCCCCTGAAACTTCCCCTACCGCGGCTGAAACTGGTTCGGACACATAAATGGAGAATCTAAAGCATCTTCTCTTGCCGCCCATCAAGTTTCACTCGAATCTGAGCATTTTTCGGGAACTCAGGTGCCCCCCCTCCCTCCCCCCCCCCCCCTATCGTGCTTGGATCCGGTCCGGACCATAAATATGTCATCTAGGGCATGTGATCTCTCTCCTTTCCGAGTTTCATTCAGATCGCTCCACTGGTTTGACCCCTATGCGAGCCACAAAATTTCCGGGACTACCCCCTCTGTGGCCGAATAAGACTCGGACAAATAAATTTCGCATCTCTGAAACCTCCTCTTCTCGTCCTTTAAGTTTGACTCCAATCGGAGAATATTTAAAAATTTCCGGTTTCCGGTTCACCCTCCTCATACCGTGGCCGGATCCAGTTCGGAGGCCAAATAACAAATCTAGGCCGCATAAACTAGGTACTATCCAACTTGCATCCCATTCGGCCCATTCGTTTGGTTTTTGTGCATGTCACAAAGTTTCCGGACCCCCTCCTCCGACTCCCTTAATAAGGGCTTTCACCAAACTTCGGCCTTATCAAACCAAAGTAGTGATCCGAAATTACGCCATTGCCTCCCCTAGGTTTTCGCGAAATGACGCCTCTGATTGGTTGCACATATTGTGAATGTAGATTATGATGCCCCCCATCTCTTTCGGAAAAGCAGACCTAAAGCCGTAGATCACGTATACTAAGACTCAGCATTCACATGTGATCCCATTTATACCGACAATGCCCGAGAAGTAGCCAATCACAACGCTTGGTTTACCATCATCTGTTGCTTAGCGCACCTAGAGCCATCTATAAATATGATGCTGATAATGGCTTTCACGCCTCTTACTTCACAAAAAACTAATTTAGAGACAAATGTTGACACCAGAAATCGGACTAAATAAAACTCCCGACTGAATTTTGAGACCGAGAAAGCTTTTTGAATCATTCACCTTATACATCCATTCCTAAGTGTACAGATCCTTTACCCATAGCCGAATCCAGTTTTATTCTAGGTTCTCAGAGACTGCCGCCTGGTTGAGCGAATTCTGGAAGAATACGAGGAGCCACTAACCCCTAGCCCGTCAAGAAGTAAGCGTGGCTATATGGGCCACCTGGCATCTATAGCAAACTCCATCCTCAAGAACAGTCAAAGTGGCGAGAATTCTGTTAGAATCCAGAAAATTTTCGACCGTTTACCCGAGAACATAGTGAACAAGTGGCATACGTTTGTTCAAACCACGCTGAACGATGTGAATAAGAAAAGTGAATTGCTTCCAATAGAGGTGAGGTTAATTATAGTAGCCTATTGACCATGCAGACAATTGGAAAGAAGCAGCCAAAACTCGAAAACTTGGCTCGCCTTTCGCTCTTCGAGATAGGGTGGGTTGAGAACCTGAATCTTGGTTACTGAGGAGGTGCCCGTCTCGAATCCATCCTCGAAAACGAATCTTATCCGTTTACCGTCCGAAATTAGGAATTCGACCGAAAGAATTATCTCAGTGATTTAACAGCCGGAATCCGGGCTCCCGCCGGACTATTAGAACGTGGATATATGTTCAGACCGTTAGGTGATGGTCGCAGAGTTAAGGGTATCTGTGAAAATCTTTCTGGTCGAACTTATGGCTTCGGTCAGGAATTAAATATTGAATAGGGGTCGTAGGATATCTGAGTCTCTTCACGGTTTAGTAGGCGGATTTGTGTTTAGTTTTCGCAACATTTGCGTCTGGATGCGCAAAATCAACATAAGTTAACAAAATATCCGTCAACGTTACAGAATTTTCCGCTATGACCTTTTAGGTGTTATTTTTTCGCTGAAATCATATTTGTAAACTGTGTTTACTGTCATGTTTTCCAGAATCGTAACACTTAAAAGGTTCATACCTTTGTTTTTCTTAACATCAACAGTTAGTGTCTTATCCCATATCTGTTGAAACTATGCACCACTGTTATGAAACATTCGACAGTAGCCTACACGTATCATGCACGGTTGATTCGGGAAATGAACTGATCAGCGCTTCTGATGACCTGTAATGATATGCTGTTTTTGCAGTCTGTAACCGCCAATGCTATAGAGGAGGAGGAGCGAGAGTCTCTAAAAGTCGCCCAGCGTCAGAACGAAGAGGCTGCGCTTCACATGGAGTTCCTTGCATATCAGTCATCAGTTCTCGTTCCGCCTTTCGAGAAGAAGTTCGGGTTCTCGATGTCCGAGTTCGAGGACGGGGATGAAACCGTCACCACCCCTCCCGAAACATTAGTCAGCATATCACTACCAGAAGGTACGTCTTTCTTCGTTTAGGAAGGATAGCACTAGATTTGCCTCGAGATTTGCTTGGAATCTGGTTTGATAGATGTGCTGTAAGGCGAGGATATGTGTAGATAGGTAGATTCATTGCATACAAAAATTCCACTAGGGCCATCAGGATAAGAATGAATACAAGGAACAGATAAAACAAGAACAACGCTGCACAAACTTCAATCTAGAGCGACAGATATTTTTTTCTGGAGGACACGGCTATCCGGGGTTCCTTCCAAGTGTTTTTTCTTCAAAAAAGCAAACCACTCAGTCCTACATTCTCTCAGTATGAGTTTGTCAGTAAAAAGAACCTGAACCTCATACAATTCCTCCCGCAAATCATTCAACTTCCTGCATTTTGCCAAAAAAAATGGCTAAAACTTTATTACCAAATTCAAAGATTGGGCACAAGTAAGGACTAGTCTTTACCCTTCGCGTTACCTCCGCTAAAAGAAAAGAATTGGAAGATTACAAAATTATAGAGGCGATAACCTGTTCACAGCGCGTTTTTTTTATTGTGCGTGTGAAGGGAACATCCTGCCCTTTAGGCAATGAGAGAAACGGCGACTTGGAGGGCTTTTGGGCTTGCAGATGGGAGGGTTTCTTTGCATTAATTGACGCAGGAAACAAATTTTAAAAGTTCATTTTTTGCTTTGTTGATTAGATAGTTGGATTCTGTTTTACAAAGCGAACTTTCACGATATATTTTTAGACTGCCGAACTTGTTATTTTTTGTCCAAAACGTTAGTTTGTTTTGGTGGGTTGAATAGAGTGTACAGGCTATATAAAAAACCTAGGATATAAAATCCTAGTATATGTAAAAACTTAGGCTGGAGTGTATTTAAAAAGCTACGTTTACAGCGACTGATCAGTTTATTTTAATAATGCTAAGTTTCTATTGAAATTGCCACTCTGGATTATAAACACCCATGTTGCGACAAAATACGGTCTTACAGATCCAAATCAGTAGATAAAAGACCGGCGTGATCGGTTTGCGGCGGCTTAGACACGAGCAGCTGTTTATATCCTGCTATGTTGTAATTTAGTTGTTGTGTTTTATGGATTTAGCTAACGTAGATCTCTTGTTGGCTTCTTCTTTTTTCTTTTCTTTCCTTCTTCTTCTTTTATACTCATTTTGAGACGAATGAAAAATTTATCATCATGAGCATCATAAACATATTTTTGACCTTTAAAACTACGTACTTGACAGTTTAGTTTCAAAATATTTGAGCCTTCTTATTCGAGGTCATCCTCCAGTGCTCTGCAAAAAACGAGGGAGGCAGGACCCCTGTTCCGATTTTCTTCTTCTCCTGCCATAAGGCAGGAGTCCTTTTCTCACTGGTGCTTTATTCTTCTTCTTGCTTGTCAAATTTCGATGTTCGGAGCAGTCTTTTGCATCGTTAAACTCTTTCACGGACAAGGCTGCGACTGCGACTTGCTTCATTCTCACAATGAACAAGTCTCCGACTTCTTGACTTTTGGAAATTTTTCTATAATGTCAACTCGGTCTACGAACCCAGCTCCGTATTCGACAATGTACGAAGCAAGAATGACAGACCGTTAACAAACCCTACCTAACTTTTCTAACCCTATAGGCTACCCTTACAAAAAAAAAATCTGATTTGGAACCTGTTTTTTTCTAGATTCCGAGGAGTTGAGTCGAAGGCAAGCTTTATTTGAAGCCGCGTGCGAAGAGAAGATCGAGCGATTTGGGGACGACGAGATTTGGGCGGACCGAGGGGAACTCGGCTTCACATCACCCGGGAAAAGTTCGTTAGCGCGATGTCGAGACCTGTCAAGTTCCAGTAGTTCCGACGAGGATAGCGACCACGAAGTCGAGAACGTTAAGATGGAAGTAGACTCGACAGATCGTAAGCACCTGGTGTTACTTTCGATTTCTTTTTTTGTCCACTCCTCGGTGGAGAAGCAGCCGGCGCGAAAGCCGGACCAGATGTGAAGGGTCCTTTTTTGTACTCTTTGAAGTGGATGTTTTGTTTTTATGGCGCTTGCAGCCTCTGGCTCAAGTGCCATATACCGATCACAATTCCGTCTGTCGGTCTGTCGGTCGGTCCGAGTTTTTTGTCCCACTTATCCGAGTTAGGGTGCTTCCAGATGGGCTAGGACAATGAAACTTGGCAGGCATATCAGGGACCCGACCAAACTAACCTGGAAATAATCAGTTTCCCGATCCGACCATATGCGGGGGAGTGCGGGGCGCTGGAAACTTGAAAATTTAGGGCATTTTGGCACTTTTTTCCGAGTTAGGGTACTTCTAGATAGTACTTCTAGTTAGGGTACTTCTAGATGAGCTAGGACAATGAAACTTGGCAGGAATATCAGGGAACCGACCAAACGAACCTGAAAATAATCAGTTTCCCGATCCAACCATATGCGGGGGAGTGGGGGCGCTCGAAACTTGAAAATTTTAGGGCATTTTGTCACACTTTTTCGAGTTAGGGTACTTCCAGACGAGCTAGGACAATGAAACTTGGCAGGAATATCAGGGACCTGACCAAAGTAACCTGGAAATAATAACTTTACCGATCCGACATTATGCGGGGGAGTTGGGGCGCTGGAAACTTGAAAATCTAGGGCATTTTGTCACACTTTTTCGAGTGAGGGTATAATACTTCCAGATGAGCTAGGACAACGAAACTTGGCAGGAATATCAGGGACCCGACCAAACTAACCTGGAAATAATCAGTTTCCCGATCCGACCATATGCGGGGAAGTGGGGGCGCTGGAAACTTGAAAATGTAGGGCATTTTGTCACACTTTTTCGTGTTAGGGTACTTCCAGTTGTGCTAGGACCATGAAACTTGGCAGGCATATCAGAGACCCGACCAAACAAACTTAGAAATAATCAGTTTTCTGATCCGACCATTTGGGGGGGGGGGGGGGGGTGGAGGGCAGGGGAATTCGGGAAATTGAGAAGTGTGTAACTTTTGAACGGATGATCGGATTGTAATGAAACTTCATAACTGAATAGAATATATATCTGCAATGTCCCGTTTAAAGTCTTGACCGGATTCGGTAGCCAGGGGGGAGTTGGGGGGGGGGGGGAGACCGGAAATTTCAAGAAACGGTTAGAATGGAGGGATCGGAGTGAAACTTGCTGGGAAGAACAAGCATCTGCTCTAGATAAGTCCTTTAGACCATTGTACTGGATCCGGACACTTATGGGGGGGGGGGGGTCCCGGAATTCCGGTGATGGTGGTTTTGGGGATTTTCACGATGAAACTTGGCAGGCATATCAGGGACCCAATCAAACTGACTTCAAAATAAAAATTTTGTCGATCAGATAATGGTGGGGGGAGTGGAGGGAGGGGAATCCGAAATTTTCAGTCATGCGTAATTTTCGAGTGGGTGATCGGATTCGAGTGAAATTTAAGAATTTGACAGAGGACATTTCTCCGATGATTTTTTTCATATCCGGACCGGATCCGGCAACTATTGGGGGGGGGGGGGGGAAATACGTGACCCGTTTAGAATGGAGGGATCGGGATGGAACTTTGTGGGAAGAACAAACAGATGCTCTAGGTAAGTCATTTGCTGAATCGGATTGGCTACGTGCACCGCGGGGGAGCTGGGGGGGGGGGGGGTGGACCGGAAATCTCGAGAAACGGTTAGAATGATGGTATCGGAGTGAAACTTGCTGGGAAGAACAAACATCTGGTCCATGTAAATCTTTTACATAATTTGACTGGATCCGGACACTTGAGGGGGGGGGGGAGGAGGGGGTTTCCCGGAATTCCGTTTTTTGGGGGATTTTCACGACGAAAGTTGGAAGGCCTATCAGGGACCCGGTCAAACTGACTTGGAGTAAAAAAAAATCCTCGATATGATAATCTTAGGGGGGGGGGTTGAGGGAGGGGAATCCGGAATATTGAGTCATGCGTAACTTTGGAACGGGTGATTGGATTCGAGTGAAATTTAATAATTAAACTGAGGACATTTTTCTCTGGTGACCTTTTTCATTTCCGGACCGAATCCGGCAATTATTGGGAGGAGGGCGGAAAATACTTGACCCGCTTAGACTGGTGTGATCTGGATCGAACTTCGTGGGAAAGCAAACAGATGCTCTGGATTAATCATTTACAGAACCGGATTGGCTCCGGTTATTGTGGGTGGAGCTGGAGGAGGGGGGGGGGGGTCTGGGATTCCGGTGATCGCGCGTTAAGGTACTTCCAGATGTGCTAGGACGATGAAACTTCGCTGGAATATTGGAGACTCAACAACATTTGCTTAGAAATTGCTACTTCCCAAATCCGATTATTTCTTAAAGTACCAATCTTGACCGCAAAGTAAAAAAAATACTTTTAAGCAATGTATGCATTTTCGTGATGCCTATCAGCCCATTAGCAGTTTTGCCTCAAGGGTTTTGCTTACAAATGAAGTTCCAGCTCCCTTAGAGTGCGCATCTCAACTGCAAAGTCGAAACTTACTTTTGATCAATCAAATCATCTTGACCCATGCAAGTGCCATATGAGCTTACAGCTCTTGTTTACAGAAATTTTAATATTTGTGCTGTGCCGACTTTGGCTTGCCTACAGGTTCCTAGGTACCTATGAAGCTGGATCGACCTTGGCTTGTCTCACGCTACTAACTTCCGCCCCAAACCAAACGGTAGGCACGATCGAGACTCGAACCTGTGCCCTAAGGGGAACTTCGAGCCCTGCGCTCTAACCACTCGAGGACGTATATTCCCCAGGACTGTCGATACAAGCCTTTAGAAGAATTTTATTCTGTTTGGTTACACGTTATTTCGATTTGCTTGGGCGATATTTCGTGTTGTTTCTGATGTTGTAGACTGATGATTTTCAACGACCCCCTTGGAGACGGGCGATAATGCATGGTAACAGATACACAGGGGTGCCATGGATAGGCATTTATCACCAGATTTCGAGATTTTTTTTTTGGTTTTACTTGAAAAACTAGTGATTTTCCTGTTAAATTCGGATGGTAAATCAATTTAAATATTTCAAATCTAAAACAGATCGAATAGACTTGGCGGTTGTTAGTAAACCCAAGTATCGTTTTTTGTACAATTTAAGTGAAGTCTTAGTTTACATTTTTTCCAGTTCAAGAAGGAGCCGGAATGAAATGGCTATATTTTAATAACAATTTACAGCTCAAAATGTTCGAAGGATGGTAGTTATTGTACGAAAGTCAACAGGTTACTAGATTTTGCGATTTTCCAAAAAATGGCGTCAAAATCACCAATTCCTTCCTAAAAATTTCAGTTTCGTTGGTATTTCTCTTTTGGTTATTTATTGTGAAGAAAAGTTGATTCATTTTTGTCTGGATGTCTGGAATAGCAACCCTGCAGATACATGCAACACTACAATCTTTGATGTTTCTAGCTTGGTCATCCTTCTCTGTTCGCCAGAACGACCCGCCGCAGTTTGACGACCCGTGGGATAGCCAATCACGAGACGCCGCCTCGTTTGGCAACACCGATAACTGGGCCAACTTCGAAAATGTTGAATTCGGCGAAAATACACTTACCGCTGGAAGTTCAAACAAAGACAGCAGCATGGACTGCGATTTTCCGGATAAGAAAGTGCATGAACCCGGAAATTCGGAATTTGTGGCTAAGTTTGAAGATGCCCCAGTAGTGAGTAGCGACAGTGTTGCCTGTGATGTAAAAAGTGAAAAGAGTGAACCGTTATCGAACGGAGCGACGGTGAATGAGTAAATGTCATTTCATTCCAGCGGGTTTTGCGAGGCTAGTACTAGACGACGGTCAAACGGAGAAACGTCTGAAAAGTTTTTGCTAGTGATTCCTGTTTTCGCTGAAATCATTTGGAGTTTAGAGCTGGAAAAGCATCTGCCTGTCTTTAGTTGGGGGGGGGGGGGGGGGGCAATTTTAACTACCGTATGCGGTTTCTTTTTTATTCTGATACCAATACATTCCTAAGTAATCAGTCAAAATCCCTAAAAAACTGTCACCGTAAAACTACATTCTGAAATTTTCGAAACATACACAAGAAGTATGTTTCACCGGGCGTTAGTTATCTTTGGATGGTTTTCGGCAATTTGATAGATAAATCTTTTTATTAACCAAAAACTTATCATGGCTCACGCCAAATCTGTTTGGTATAGTCATGGATACAACTTATGAGCAACTTATGAGCTTGCTATGGTAAAAGCCAATGTGGGTCGCGGTAGTTCCTCAAGGGTTCCCAAGAACTTCTGGCGGGTGTTTTGGATTTTTATTTCACCATGAAGCCAAAAACTGCATTTTCTAAAGCTAGATTGCCGTCCCAGTTACCATACCTCTCCTCAAGCAATTCATCTAATGCACAGTGGAGTATGCCGTCTACACTGCCAGGAGGATATAACACAAGGATGCGCAGTTTCATCAGACATGAGTTCGGATATCGTCTGCAAGTTGCATAGAATATTTACATTATGACCTTTCAGTGTCTTTTCGTTAAAAGTAACAGTCCAAACCATGTTTGTCGTTATATTTTTACGGAACCGTACCATATAAAGGCTCATAACACAAACTTTGAACATTAACTGGCAACATCCGCAGTGTCGTCTATTGAAAATATGTGTCCCGTTATGAGAAGATATCTGTTATGACCATTTTGAGTGTTCTGTTTCGTGAAAAGATAACATTTAAAAGGGTCATAACAGATATATTATCACAACATTTAACACAAGGATGCGCAAACATTTGCTGTCTGTTATCAAACTTCTAACAGCGTGGGCCTGCTACAAGCAACAAAATCTACTGCCTGCTGGTTAAAGCAGTTATCCGAATTGTTTATTGAGAATCAGAAACAGGTGAACTTATGAAGGTGGGCTAAGGTGCAAAATTCGGATTTGCTCAGTATGAATAGAATAGACCGCGGTAACTGATTTTCGGATGCGACTGCGAATATTCTGGTTCAGCTTTAAAGTTCGGACTGTGCGGGGACAAAGCCTCAGGCAACCTCGACTGAACTTGAGGTAGATGTTGCTGAAACATGCCTAAACCCTGAAGAAATTCCCTTTGAAGACCCTAGATTAAAAAACTTCCCGTCGTTGCCGTATCGACAGGCACTCCACGATTCTTGCATAGAGCTTGTCGCAAACATAAAAAAGAGTCGAACAAGCTTTAAACAGCAACAGTCGGGTAAAGATTGCAACGCGTGAACGACAGGGCAATGGAAATTTACGCAAATTTCTACTCTGCATTTTATTTACCTTTAAATCCGTGCTATAACGTTGGGTAGATTGTCTCTTGATCTTTAGTTCGTCCAAAATAAATTGTCACAGTTCGGACTTTGATCGTAAATGTGGTTGTAGTAGAACTTTTGGATGATCAAAGTCTATATAAAAGAGGGGAGCGGACAGGCAGTGTTGTCAGTATGGTCGATGCTTATTCTGAACGTTGGTTCTTTGCAAGGTGCCCCTTGCAGTATATCTTTTCTTTTGTGAATAGTTGTTGTAAAGGTTCAGTTTACATTTATTATGTTAGTTGACATTTTATATTAAAATACTGACTAAATTGTCTTTCCATCATGATACCATGATGCATAAATACTTCTTCAGCTTGAGCTGACTGAAAATCAAAATGTCTCGAAACGGAAAATTCAGCTAGGATCTTCTCGCTGACTTTTTGTTTTAAGTCGGTTTACATACTACGATGTCCTAGAGGAAAGATTTTACCAGCCTACAAACAGTTTTGTGGAAGAAAAAACCATTTTTCTTTCCTTCGGTACTTTCTTGGAAGAAGGGTGTACGGCGTTTAAAGCGCACATTCTGGTTTCCTGCTTGTTTGATAGACTAATTAGTCTAAGACCCTTCACACAGAAACAGTGTTCACCCCCAACTGTGCCCAGGGGTGTCCTGACACCTTCCTGATAGGGGGGGGGGGGGGGGCGGCTTCAGAATTTTACCGGAATTTTTCGAGGTTTTACCGGAAATTCTCCGTAGTGACCATCTCTGAAGAAACTCTAGAATACTGTTGTGTTCTGACTTCGATTATGTGTTACAGACAACAAACAAAAATAGGCTCGTTAAAGTTTAACTGAAAAGGCAGCTATTTATAAATCTGATATTTGAATCCACTGAAATATTTTGCCACATCTGAGGGATTTTGTATTTTTCGCCCAGGGCTCTGGTTCAGAGTGGGCGCTGCTTGCATGACAAACCAAAATTCATCCGGACGCGGAGAATCTGAATCTGAAGAAAATCCTGCATTCACAGGGCTAAAGTTGTGACGCAGAAAAGTTACGCTTGTAGGAAAATGATTCTAGGACATGTCTTGCAATGAATCTGATATTTTTATTTTGTAAAAAAAAAGAAGAAAAAAAGCCAATGGCTTATTCAAGCGAAGAGGGACAATCACATAGAGGTACCACAAATCCGAAAGAAAAAGCTCATTCTATGAAAAGAATTACCCCCCCCCCTCCCCCCCTGGATAACGGTGAAACGAAGTACGCATTTTTATCGGGTTTTCAGGAATATTTTGAATGAATAAGTGATATGTTACTAGACCGCTGGATCTCAGCCCTACTCGGTTAAACTTTAAGATTGTCAGTTAAAACTAATAAATCTTCGACCTTCAACCCAGCCTACATATTTATTCGTCGCGTTTTAAGCGTTTTCCATTTGTTCACAGCACATCCAATTTCACATTCGTCAAATATATCGATTTCACGTGCGGTTAGTAACAGCCGATGGTCAGCCATTGTTGAATGCAAAGTGGTCTTAACCAATTTTACCTTGCTAAAAAGTCTTTCCCTTTTGCTGAGGTAACAGGCATTGTATTAGCCAGCTTGAACGCTTTTCATACTACACTGTAAACAAAAATCTTGCAGTATTTGCTACTGGGATTAGTCTTGTCTTTATTGAGATAAGATTATCCCTAATTCGGATTAATTTTATCCCAATAGAGATAAGATTAATCCCAGTAGCAAATACTGCATCCTTATTCGGAGAAACTTTTTACAGTGTAGTGGACTTTGAACGTGAATCTTTCAATTCACGAAAGACTTCGAATATATCTTCAAACTTTTTATTTGTTTAGAGGCTCTTCTGGCGACTTTTTCGATTTTTGCTTTAATATTTATTTTTCAATTATCTTACCAAATTCTTCTTAATGTGCTGACTTGCGGCTGCAGGACTCTGTTTCCGGTGAGAAACAAGTAACATTTCCTCGCAATCACTAGCGCTGGATCGATGACCGAAAAACCCTGAACCTTGCTCGAAGGAAATACAACATGGTGAAAAATATTTATTTATCAATTCCCTCACCAGGTTCATCCAAAAGTTCAACGACTTGCCTGTGCCGCTTTTGAGCAAGGGTAATCATCTCATCTAATTGAGCTGGTGAAATGACCACACCACCAGACTTGGCAACTTTCAGTACATCTTTTCCATTAGTAATGACAGTTATCGATCCGCTGGACAGGGCTTCCTCTTCTAAGTCCGTCGGATCCACGAGCAGGGTCCTAGAAAAAGAAAGATTGTAGTTTCAAATCGTCGCGGGCAGCTATTCCACAGAGACATTATTCTCTTATTCCTTCCTCAAACCTTCACAACAGACATAACTGTCTCATATATCGTTTCTTAAAGATTAATTGAAAAAGGCAGCATACTTTTACATCTGATCTTTTAATACATTGAATTACATTTGATTATATCTTAACCCATCTAACTGATTTTGTATTTTTGAACCCGAGACTCTAGTAATGACGTTAAGAATGTGCGCTGCTTGCACGACAACGCGGAGATTTTGAATTCGAAAACAAGCCTGCTAAAGCAGGCTTAAGGACGCTAGGAGCGATAAGGTCACGGCGGAAAAACGTTAAAGAATGATGTTTTGCAAGGGATTGGCCATTTTTAGTTATTTTTCGGCAATGGCCGAATGTAAATATTTCGTACATAGAGAGACGGGCGCATGGAGGCACCACGGGCCGAAGAATTAAATTCATTCGATAAAATCCTATTATATGTGGAAAGCGGAAAAGCGGAGTAACGCATTTTTACCGGGTGTTCAGGCCTAGTTACGTGAATGCGTGATCTGTAAGTAGACTGTCGGGTTTTGGCCCTTCTCGGTTGAACTTTAAGGAGTACTTTCGCCCACAGCGAAGTACCCGTGTTTTCGTTTGTCCCAAGGTTATACTTTCCGCATCTTGTCGCGTTCCCGAGGAAAGGGAATGCTCTGATTATCATCACTCCGATCAAAAAAATACTTTTTTCAGAATCTCGGCTTACGCCCGTTCAAAAGTAGGTTACTAAAGCCAGGGGCGTCCCAAGGGGGGGGGGGGGTCGAAACGGGCATCGTGCCGAAGCGCTGCCTGATTTATAAAAAATTTTATCCCCACAGGTGTTTATTGGTTCCCATTCTTTATTTTGTTTAGTCCGCATCGATTTCACCGCATTCGCTCCGTTCCTTCTCAAATTCGGTGACTTAACGTGTTTATTTGGTCTCATTCATTACCGAATTCGGTAATTCACCGGACTTTTTTCAAGTCCGTATCTATTCCATCGCATTCGGTCAGTCGATTTCATAATTCCGTGACTAATCAAACTCGTTTGGTTCTGATTCGTTACCGAATTCGGTAATTCACCGGATTTTTGTTCTGTCCATATCTATTACCAGACTTGCTACAATCGGTTGTTTTAGTTGGTTCTATAAAGAGTTTTATTCCATTACGAAACCGGTTGTTATACCGCTCCCGATCTGTCCCTTATTTTTTTAGCTAGTTTTTCGGTAGTACGAATTCATTATTTGGTTCAACCCAGTTACTGAGTTCGGTAATTTAAGTCGCCTTTTATAGCTCTTGTTCTTTACCATTAATGGTATGTTCAGCTGGTTGCCGTTCGTTGCTTAACTTTTATTTCTCATGACTGCAGTTGTCTGCAGTGCTTCAAGAATAACACGTCTCTTGACGTGAAAACTAGCCTACTTTTATTTGCTTTAAATTAAGAATAAAGGTACTTTGTATATACTTTACCCTGGATGGCTCTTTTTTTCGTCAGAGAGCTCTGTGGTTTAATAGATAGTCTTGGAATAGCAAAACGGCACTTTTACCATCAGTTTAAGCTTCAGTCCCTTATTGACAACAAAACCGAAGTCGATCAAAATGCAGAAAAAAACCTTTCCTGTCGTCGCCCCAATCGTGCAGCAAAAAGAGCAGCCGTGTCAAAAATTAAATCTCAGCACTAGTTTTTCCGTGCATTGATTATTAAAAGTAACAGATACAGGCGAGTACTCCCTAATAGAAACGTGGAACGAGGTTATTAATGATCAAAATACGGAAAAAACCTTTCCTCTCATCGCCCCAATCGTGCAGCAAAACAGCGGCCGTGTCAAAAATTAAATCTCAGGACTAGTTTTTTCCCTACAGTAGTATTTGAAACTAATTTGCCCGAATAAGATATTTATGGTCTGTAGAAGCTTCAGTTATTTACTACAGGTTTGTTTCCTTCCCCTACGTTGGACCTGAAAATTGACAGCCTGACTAGGACCCTTGCCAAGAAGGGCCGAAATATCGCTTTTGAAGCATCGTAGCTGACGTATCCGTTGTATGCATTACTTGAATCTAAGAGGAATTCAATTATATGCAAAGTAAAACATACAGTACAACGAGGGTATGATGTGATATTTTATTGCTCGAAACGTCTAGGGCCATGGCAATACAAAAATAGTGATTTATAATAGCTACAGACCAATTTTCATGTGCAAATCGTATAAAAATAAGGATTATTCGCATTTTTGATCCCTCCTGACCAGGAGGTACTCGTCCCAAGTCCACAAAAACAAAATTTCATTTCACCTGGTATTCTTATTTCAATCAGTTTGCGAGTACTTGTATGCTGTAACTGCCCGTTTTCAGAAAATAAATAAAGAATCCGTAAAATTGCCCACTCTCGATTTTAGTGTACAGCAAGTGCCCTGTCCCGACACCGGCTGGCACCAGTCGGAATCGGTTGCCACGTGTTCGAACATTACATTAGCATGTTTAAGGCGTTTTTCCGTGCTCCCACAAACAGTTTGTGGGTCGACTGTGGCTCCAAAAGAGTGTTTCCGCGGTCTTTCGTGCGGCCAACAAGTGTGTTTCCGCGACCAACAAGATTTTCGCGGCTCGCTTTGTGGCTATTCGACAAACAACTGGCGAGGTGATTGTCGATTCTGTGGCTCGATTCTGTCGAGAAATTCAAATTAAGCAGCAAAATAGTGTCTAAACAATAAAGCTAACTACTCTTTCAAGCAAATAGGCTAAAAAGTGAGGATGCTTTTTGTACAGAATGGTAAGGAAATAAGCCTGGAGTTCTATTTATTGAGATTTCACATGAATTTTATTTTTATTTTCAGATATTTGAACTTACCGCCAAAAAAATAGAAAAACCGGCGTTTCCGCGAGTTTCAAGTAGTGGCTTGACTGTGTGGCACACAATCGTGTTTCCGCGGAAAAAGGCCTTTAGAAACGTATGAAAGATGAATCGCCTAATCTATGGCCGGCACCGCTGATTTCAGTCAATACCGGGAAAGTGTGTAAAGACGGTGTCGGGTAGTGGACTCATTGTTCATTGTTCAGGGGACATCATTGTTCCCCTCGTTTCATTGTTCACGCGATTGCTTACAATATCTCAATGTTGCCATATGTCTTAATCATCCGCCCCTCCAGTACTCCCATTTCAGCGAATGTGAGATCTCCAACAAAACTTACCCGTCAAGGACAGCAAAGGTAGTCGAAACAGGGTAGCTCTTCAAGCTGATTCCTTCAGAGAGATCCTGACCTAGGTTCACCTTGTCCAGGTCCCCGTCGTAGGTAGCTTCTGGCAGTCTCACTAGACCAAACAACAAAAAATTAACAATTCCTGGAGTTAATTCCGATTTACATCCTAGACGCGTCAAAAAATGTATGATTAAAAGTGCTGTTGATGAACACTATAGAGGCCAATGGCCTTTTATTATTATACTATTATTATTACTACCAGATTTCTTATGAAATCTCGCCAGAGTTTTTTTTTTATAATAATAATGCAAGATGCAATGTTGTTTCATCCCTACCGAACGTGGATTTCCTAAATTTTGCCTGCTTATCCGTCAAGGAAACAAAGTTCAAAACTGGGTTCGGCATGTCTCCTTACCCCGATACCGAATCTCTAATTGACTTCAGAAACAACTTTCAACTTCAACCGAATTTCCAGTATTGGCTAGATTCCGGGTAAAGTATGTGTCCGGCAAGGATTCCGGGTGAAGTATGTGTCCGGCAAGAACAAAAAGTTCAGATACGGATTCATCGTGTCTCCTTACCCCTTAAACGACAATCGCATTAGTTTACAAAAATTTGAAAACCCTCCCCCACCTCTAAATATAGGGCTAAAGGATCCATCTACCAACTTGACCTTTACTTTTATCCAATGGATCCTCATACCATGTTCGAACAAAATAGTCATAGAGATAGGTATCCCGTCAAAAGTGCTACACTAAATATGCTAAACTACAAGATGTACAGAAGGTAGGTTATACAAGACAATCTAAACACAACAAATAGGGGATAGATGACCAAGTGTGCAAGCATTCCGGTCACGTCACGAACGCGCGATAAGGTTTCTGCCTCGGACAAAGGGGTAGGGTTGGGACTGGTATCGCCGCCTGTTTTTTCAAAAAATTGGTCGATAAACTGTTCTGAATTGTTCATTACAGTTGTCAAATAGATTCCGCCTTTTTGACCTGTACAGTCAGCTTGGACTTAGAGATAACCAAACTGATCGCATACACATTTTATTTATCTTTAGTATGTTCGAAACCTGCAACTGCATGTCTCCTCGCCCTATATCAACTATCTCATTCGGTTTTAAAACTTCCTGTTTCGGCCGGATTCCGAGCGAACTAGTTTTCCGGCAAGAAAATAAAGTTCACAAACGAATTCAGCATGTCTCCTTATCTCTAAACGAACCTGACCTGTACTTTGACCCAAAGAATCCACATACCAAGTTTGAACAAAATATCTCAACCCCTTCGAGAGTTACTGTGCTAACACACGGACAGACGGAGGGACGGACAGACAGACAACGTTTACGAAGTCATAGGTATCCCATCACTTACGTTTTGGGATCCCAAAAAGATAAACTACCCTTGATAAGCTATAACTCGTTCTACCTCCCACAGACAATACCGAAAAAGTGCTTATTCACCATTTCATTTGTGCAGATTAATTTTATATGTTGACGATCCGCAGTTGGCAATTTGTAAATGCGCTATTAAAGGACCAAAGGAATATTTGAATAACTTTGGTTTTTACCCACAGTTTTTGGCTGTTTTAAGCTTTTCCGAGACCCGTTGACTTGTAGCGAAAACAGGGAAACAATTTACATAACCGGTTTTTCTGATGGAAAAACTTGTCGCAGACAACCGTCGACAACGTGATACACATCGAAGATAGCAAAACACGGCAAGTGAGAAAATCAGCGTGGTTTTATTAGAGGGTTTAGAATGCATCGTACGAAATTGGGGTCTTCGGGTTTAGAAACACACGGAGGGATTATGGAACTAGGTTGCATTAGTATTATAGGCAAGACAGGTCCTTTAAGGGAACACAAAAAATAGCCAAAACATATCGCACCAAATGGGTAACTTACAATTCTTCAGCGCGCCGACGAAAGCACCAATGCATGCATCAACGGCATTTCCATCATAGGAGGTACAGATGACATCAGCTTGGAGTGACCACGTCCATTTGGACCCAGCTATGCTAAGGTCCGACAAGTCAAATACCGATGATTCGATACCTGCAGCAGAAATTCACACATTTTAGGGGCGGTGGGGGGGGGGGGGGGGGCTAGACGAAATAAACACTTAACGAGATAACGATCAAGACCAATGAGAATTTCTATTTCGCCACGTCAAAGAGATCTACAGCTACTTAAAGACCCGTCGTACCTAAAATGCCAACGCAATTTACATCCGGATTACATTCATTCATTGAGACCCACGTTTCACAGGTCACATTCTAAACCCGCTAACGACACACTCTAATCTTCGCACTTGCCACAATTCACGATTTCCATGCGCATTATGCTCCTGTGTTCGCGTATCTGTAGAGTAGAACGACGAATAGTAATTTATTCGCTCACACTTTCATAGGTAACAAAACCACAACTGTTGATAGTGTCATGCACAAATTTGTCAATATAACATATACATTTAAAAGTACAAATGGTCAAAGGCTGTTTAAAATTTCAGCAAGGTATAAAACTATTTTCGTAACGGCTATGTTTGGCCGCTACTGGTTGGGATGTTGGGACCTTCGTAGAGACTGCTCGCTCCTGTCTTACTCTTACACTGTTGTATGGGGGATGGTGAAACTCGTTGTAGATAGGGTGTAAAATAAGTTTTTTGTTTTGTTTTTACCGATCTCGAGGCACAGGTTCAGTCTCCGTTTTTCCAAGGTATCGATTTTGTACGTGCTTAGAAGAAGGGAGTAGGGTAATTTTGGTAATACGGTTACCTGAATATTGCCGTGATTTTGCTAGAAGTCAATGTGCCCGGGAAAAGAGTTAACACAGCCATAGCCATGGGTAAATTGTTAAAGTTATTTTTGTGTCATTTAACTGAATACATTGTATTATTTGGATTCTGCAAAGTGATTTTTTTTATTTTCCACTATCTGCTCTAGTTAGCGTAAATTCGACTATGACGCAGGAAATTTTAATCTCAACACAAACGCGGCTTTTCAGTGGGCAGTGGTGAGATTGGTGAAGATTGCTTAGTGCCTCATCCAGGCCTCACAAAAAAAACAAAAACGTAAATGTTTCTCGTAAGGCATAGAACAAAAATTCAGGCGCATAGAGGTACTACAAATCACACGGACATTCCACTGTTTGAAAATCGATTATTCGTGAATAGCGGAACAACGACGTAACCGCGGGTCTTCAAGCCAATTTAAGTGAATTAGTGATGGGTAACTAGATTTTCCTATCCCAGCCCTTTTCGGTTAAACTTTAAAAGCAGTAGCAGCAGTAGTATTCAAATAGTTTTGAATATTGGAACATAGACAGTAAATACTCTATATGACTATGTCCAAAACACGGCAATGAGCCTCGGGAAGAACGAGAACGTCACCCTAACGATGATTCAAATCCTATGTCAACCAATCAACAACGTTTGTTGGGAGAGCTGTGGTGACGTTTCCTGCTCTTCGCTAGGCAAACGGCGATTCGTAATCGGCACGAAGAGTTAGTCATCAAGAGTATAGGCCTAGTGCCAGGTGTGCTTAAAGCAGAGATGCCTAAATTACTCCTTAAAGGGTTTTTTTCTAACTTGATCGACCTGTTTGGTTGAACACACAATCTGAATGTAAGTTAAGCCCCACCCACTGTCAGGCGCTAGAATCAGGGGGGGGGGGCTACTAGAGTCAAATTTTATCGTCTTTCATTTGCGAATAAATTAAACCAATCAATCAATCAAATCAACCAATCAAATTTATTTCCAAATAGCTTAAAGCTAGAAGAGGAATAAATATTTACGAAATACACAAAAAGGACAACAAATTAACTAATACACTTACAAGATATGACCAGAAACAAATGTTGGAATGAATTTGTGTAAAAACTGGGCTGAAAAATTAGCAGGATACGGAGAAAACTGATTGCCAGTGTTCCTCTCGGACCAACGCACGGACGACGGGAGGGGAACATACTATCTTTGCTCCGAAATTTTCCGAAATGGTATTTCTGCGGTCGTTATTTCAGGAACGCCCAGTTTAATGGGAGCCTCTTCACAGGAAAACGTTCATATGAAAATCAAACTATTGAAAATTTGTACGAAGATACATCGTACCAGGAAGATTCCGGAGCCTTGGCGAGTCCAATAATCCCATGACATGTTGCTGCACGACATAGCTGAGCTCCGGCTGCTGGTTTGAACTTGCTTTGAACCGTGGCGAACACAGGACAGGGAAATGAACCTGACAGGACAAAGTCCCACTTGACCCGGAAGTACTGACTGGCGCTCGAACCACGTCCTGGAATGATTGTATGTATGTATGTATTTTTTATAACCCGTTACATTCAAATTGAACAAGAACGGAGTAAATCGAAGAAAAAGAAACAAGACCAAAGATGTCGATGGGATCCCAAAAATCTAATATTTGATTCAGACAATCGGGTCTTGTCTTCGTCAGATCCAGTCTTGGACAGGCTAATCATCAGATCAAACCAAGTTCATATATACCTCTATAAGCCATATCTATTTTGACGATACTGACCGAGACTTCCTGCTTTACTTCTGCCAAGTTTCCGGTTTCGCCCGATTTCCGAGCGAACTACTAGTCCAGCAAAAAAAGAAATTCAGAAAAAAATCATCCAGCGTATCTCCTTATCCTTATAAAGAACATCTAATCAACTTTGAATAAAAGTTTGACTTAAAAAAATTCCGGTTACAACCGGATTCCGGACTAATTATATGTCCGTGTAAAAACGATTGTCATATACCGACTCAGCCTCTGTTCTTACCCCTTAATCTGTCATCTAATCAAACTTTTGCTTTTAACAAATTTTCCGGTTTTGGCCGGATTCCGGGCGAACTAGTTCTCCGGAAAGAAAATGATTCTCACCATCATGTTCAGCATGTCTTCTTACCCCTGAATCGACTATTTAATCAACTTCAAATAAAACTTATACTTTTAACCAAATTTCCAGTTTTGCCGGATTCCGGACGAACTATTTGTCCGGCGAGAAAATGGTTTTGACTATCGTGCTCAGCATGCCTTCTTACCCCATAATCGAATATCATATTAGCTGTTTAAAAATATTTTGTTTGTCCCTTAATTTGAACCCCCTCCCCCACCCCTAAATGTGGAGCTACATAGCCCATCTACGAACTTGACCTTACCCTTGACCCAATGAATCCTCACACCAAGTTTCATCAAAATATCTTATTCCCTTCGGGAGTTATCGTGCTCACAGACAGACGGACATTTTTGCGATGTCATAGGTATCCCTCCACTTACTTTTGGGATCCCAGTAAAGAAAAAAAGAGAGAAAAGACAATTAGCGACCAATGACAAAATATATACAGCACTAAAGATGAAGTAAAACACAAAGGGCGAGTTAATCAGTGGTCATCCATTGGGCACAAAGTACTGGTAACCACGGGTGTGCGGCGGTTCCAAGAACTTTCTGAACTAACTTATCTACAGCCTCGTTGGGTTCTACCAGGCTGAATTTTCTTTATTAGGTACCTGTTGCGTGTCCACGGTGACATTTTTATCAAGTATTTTAGGTAACGAAAATAAAGCGACCGGACTCGAGACTGCTCGGTGGTCGTGAATAGTTTCCAAAATGGAGCCAGATATAAAACATGGGGTAGCGCCACAGCGCTGTAGAGTTTGGCGAGCAGACTGCGTGAAAAGTGGACCTTATTTGTCACGATCGAAGCGTAAGCGAATCGAAGTTTCTTCTCCGCGTTTTGTAAAAGGAGAGACCGAGTCTCTTTTAGGGTCCTTCCTATGGGGAACCCAAGGTACGTTATCGATTCTGTCGGACAAAGCATGAAGCTACCGTTGGACTGGTCTGCACATTTCTTCCCGATCATTAAAGAATAGTATGTCTGACTTTGAAGCACTTGAGTCCGATCAAGCTATACTCAGCCTCTAAAATACTGATTTGACTTAATCTGGTATGCGATATTCATATACCAACATCGGTCTTCATCGCCGGTATAATGACGTGTGGTCTCTGCTTTACCTTATAAGGAGTTTTCGGATTCACTGGTGACCGCTCCCTAGTGTTATAATCCGTTTTCGGACTCGCCTATGTCTGTTTTTAAATACTCAGTGCGGATTTAACGGAACCTGGTGGGGACACAGGTTCTAGTGAGAAGTCACACTGAGACCAACAAACTCCTTACTGAGGAAACACCAGACATTTTAGCGTAAAAATCAGAAACTAATGCGATTGCGACGAAACTGACTATTATTATTAATATTTGCCCGCTTATCGTAAAAGCAAAAGGGGCGGAGTGTAAATACAAACAAAAATATAACCAACTATTCTTTATCATACAATGGGCTCGTTCGAGTGCAGTCAAAACACATCTGTAACCTCGAACTGCAGTCGTCCACAAATCCTAAAAGTTTGGGCATGGTGCTCATACATTGGGGCACCATGCCCTCTAGCAAGGACATGGTATTCCCATACAAATCTGTTGTCAACTGTTTAATCGCGTATGGAAATAATTCAAGTCATTGTATCATGGGACATTTTTCCAATCGTAAACAATTGAAAACAATTGGGAACAATCGTAAACAATTGTTTTTTTACGATTGTAAACAGTTGTTTACGATTGTAAACAGTTGTTTACGATTGTAAACAGTTGTTTACGATTGTAAACAGTTGTTAACGATTGTAAACAGTTGTTAACGATTGTAAACAGTTGTTAACGATTGTATTTTTACGACTGGAAACAATTGGTACCAATCGTAAAAATACAATCGTTAACAACTGTTTACAATCGCAAACGACTGGAAACAATCGGAAACAACTGTTTCCAGTCGTAAAAAAAAAACAATTGTTTACGATCGTTTCCAATTGTTTTCAATTGTTAACGATTGGAAAAATGCCCCATAATACAATTACTTGAACTATTTCCATACGGGATTGAGAATCTGAATTGGAAGTTTGCTTTTCAAAACAGACTTTTAGGAGGACCCATGCACTTGCTTCAGGGCACGGTGCCCCAACGTATGCCCAAAAACTGAAGATTTGCGTATGACTGTCTAACTGACGTTAACCTCTAACCTCTAACTCAGCTTACATTTTTCACTGGGTTTAGAGACTCTTTACCAATTACATTTTTTTACTATCATATTTCTTTTACTTCTAGGAACTAGCATGTCGTCAAGTACGGGATGAGTGCCGACTTAAAACTTTGCACTACTAGCTTTCTGTCCCAGGTCGTTGCCAGCCCATCAGTCGATGGTTTCAAAAATGCACTGGATGAACATGCTGGAACCGCAAAATACTGTGTTGATGGTTTCCGTAGAATTTTGTAGAGGCTTGCGCCTTTTTTGCTATTGACAATAATAATACTGGTATTGATATCAAAAATAATAATATTAATAATAATAATATAACAATAGCTCTGCAGTCGGCCAGTGACAAGCAAAATCAGGCGGAGCATCTGCAAGTGCCGCTTTTATAGTTACTGTAGCTTGCCCCACAGGGGAATTTCGCTACTGCCATAATCAGGAAACAGCACGACTCTGGGCGCGGTAGTGCTACTGGTGGAGGGCCAATCAAACCGCTTGCCCCCTCCGCGTTCTGTATAAATAGTCTAGAGGAGACTCTACCTGAAGCGGAGGCTTGTTTTATATTCACATCAATGTAAGCCAAAAGTTCTTAGGCACTCAGTCAGTTTAGACACATGTAGCTCTCGCACAGCACCTCTCCGTTAAAACGACATAATTAGAAGATTAGTTTGAGAATTAGAATCCAAATTTAACCTTACTGCTTTAATTCCACAAACAACGGACGTTTCTCCAATTTTCATACAGGCAGACCCATGGCAGGTCCCGATAGGTCCAAGAATCAACTTTGTTGGCCGAGGGTCTTCCGGTGTTCTCCCATCTGGACGAGTTCCACTCTCCTGGAATATACAGGCAAAATAATGCAAATTGTATAAAATGTAATACCTAAAGGACACACCTACTCTCTGTTCCTAACGTTAAAATTCATTAGCCGTGTTTTTTGCAAAACTCCATTTCCAAATGTCGCTCTCCGTTTTACATGGCACACAGGGAAAACCATATATCCCTGTAGTTTCAAATAATTTCAATCTAGGCAAGGCAGAGGCACGGTGTTCATTATTCATATCTTTTTTTCTTGTTATTATGGCACTTGCCTTCCTGCCAAGTGGCATATACCGATCAATTTTCCGTCGGTCGGTCTGTCTGCCAGTCCGGGGATCTTGAGCTAGGGTACTTCCAGATGTGCTAGGCGTATTAAGGACCCGACCAAACTAACTTGGAAATAGTCACTTACCCGATCCCAATATTGTGGGGGAGTGGAGGGAGGGGGAATCCGGAATCTTGAGGTATTTATAACTTTGGAACGGGTGATCAGATCTTTACGAAACTTGAGATCTGGAATGACCTCGTGCCTCAGATGTCCTATTTCAAGTCCGGACCGGGTCCGATGAATGTGTGGGGGGGGGAGTCGGAGGGAAGAGCCGGAAACCTTGTGACACGCTTAGGAGCGGAGCTATCAGGATGAAACTTGGTGGGAAGAACAAGCACAAGCCCTAGATACATCACTGACAAACTGGACCGGATTTGGTCACTATGGGGGGGGGCGCAATTCCGGCCCATATGGAAATAATTAAGTCCTAAACAATTGTTAACAACTGTAAACAATTGTTAACGATTGGAAACACTTGTTTCCGATCGTAATTTTACGATCGTTTTTTTCGTACCGATTCAAAACGATCGTTTTCAATTGTTTCCAATCGTTTTCAATTGTTTCCAATCGTTTCCAATTGTTTACGATCGGAAAGACTTGGTTTTGTTTTCAAATCATGAAATACAGACCTGATTTTTAACAACGGTAATAGGGAAGTTTATTTTTTTTTTAGTTTTACACAATGAAAATAGTTCAAGCGAAACGGTAAATCTGAAATCCCAATCGTAAACGATTGGAAACAGCTGTTTCCGATCGAAATTTTACGATCGTCTTTTTGTACCGATTCAAAACGACCGTTTTCAATTGTTTCCAATCGTTTTCAGTTGTTTTCAGTTGTTTTCGATCGGAAACACTTGGTTTTGTTTTCAAATCATGGAATACAGACGTGATTTTAACAACGGTAATAGGGAAGTTGATCTTTTTTAAGTTTTACAGAATGAAAATAGTTCAAGGTTGCCAATCGTAATTTTACAACTGTTTACGATCGTTTTTTTTCATTTGTCATTTATCAACTGTTTACTATCGTTTTCAGTTGTTTTCGATCGTTTTCAGTTGTTTTCGATCGGAAACAGTTGGTTCGGTTTTGAAGTCCTGAAACAAGACCTGATTTTTAACAACGGTAGTAAGGCAAGTGAATGTTTTTAATTGTAAACGATCAGAATAGTTTGACTGAATCGGTGAACCTGAATCCCAATCGCAAACGATTTTTAAACAACTGTTTACGATCGTTTTCAGTTGTTTTCGATCGGAAACAGTTGGTGCGATCTTCAATTCCTGAAAAAAGACCTGATTTTTAACAACGGTAATAGGGAAGTTGATTATTTGTTTTATTGTGAAGGATCAAAACATTTTAACTGAAATGGCGAATCTTAAATCCCAATCGTAAACAATTGGAAACAACTGTTTCCAATCGTAATTTTACAACTGTTCACAATTTTTTTTTCAAATGCAATTAAACAACTGTTTACGATCGTTTTCAGTTGTTTTCGATTGGAAACAGTTTGTTCGGTTTTCAGGTCCTGAAACATGACCTGATTTTTAGCAGCGGTAGTAGGGAAGTTGATGTTTTTTGGTTAAAGATCTAAATAGTCTAACTGAAGTGGTGAATCTGAAATCCCAATCGTAAACGATTGGAAACAACTGGTTCCAATCGAAATTTGACAACTGCTTATGATTGTTTTTTTCAACCGTCATTAAACAACTGTTTACGATTGTTTTCAGTTGGTTTCGATCGGAAACTGTTGGTTCGGTTTTCAAGCCCGAAACAAGACCTGATTTTTTACAGCGGTCGTAGGGAAGTTCATTTTTTTTTTAGTTAAAGATCTAAATAGTCTAACTGAAGTGGTGAATCTGAAATCCTGATTGGGGGGGGGGGAAACGATTTGGATTTTTTTACAACCGTTTACGATTGTTTTTTTAAGTGCAACTGAACAACTGTTTACGATCGTTTTCCGTTGTTTACGATCGGAAACAGTTGGTCCTGAAACAAGACCTGATTTTTAGCAGCGGTGGTTGGGAAGTTGAATTTTTTCTAGTTGAAAACGTTCAACATAGTTTAACTGTAACGGCGAATCTGAAATCTCAATCGTAAACGGTTGGAAACAACTGTTTCCAATAGTAGTTTTACAACTGTTCACGATCGTTTTCAGTTGTCTTCGATCGAAAACAGTTGGTTCGGTTTTCAAGTCCGGAAACAAGACCTGATTTTTAACAGTGGTAGTAGGGAAGTTGAATTTTGTTTTAGTTGAAAACGATCAACATAGTTTAACTAAAAACGCGAATCCGAAATCTCAATCGTAAACGACTGGAACAAGACCAAAGGTTCGATGGGATCCCAAAAATCCAAGATTTGATCCAGACAATTGGGTCTTGTCTTCGCCAGATCCAGTCTTCGCCAGGCTAATCATCAAAGAAAACCGAGTTCAGATATTCCATCTATCTATCAATCTATACCTCTATAGGCCATATCTATTTTGACGATACTGACCGAGACTTCCTGCTTTACTTCTGCCAAGTTTGCGGTTTCACCCGAATTTCGAGCGAACTACTAGTCCAGCAAAAAAAGAAAATTCAGAAACGAATCCAGCGTATCTCCTTATCCCTATAAAGAACATCTAATCAACATTAAATAAAACTTTGACTTAAACAAAATTCGGGTACAACCGGATTCCAGACTAATTATATGTCCGGGTGAATGAAGATTGTCATATACAGACTCAGCGTCTCTTCTTACCCCTAAATCTAACATCTAATCAACTTCAGATATAACTTTTGCTTTTGACATATTTTCCGGTTTTGGCCGGATTACAGGCGAACTAGTTGTCCGGCGAGAAAATGATTTTCACCATCGTATTCAGCATGTCTTCTTACCCCTAAATCAAACATTTAATCAACTTCAAATGAAACTTTTACTTCTAACCAACTTTCCGGTTTTGCCGGATTCCGGACGAACTACTTGTCCAGCGAAAAAATGTTTTTAACCATCGTGCTCAACATGTTTTCTTACCCCTAAATCAAACATTCAATCAACTTCAAATGAAACTTTTACTTTTAACAAACTTTCCGGTTTTGGCCGGATTCCGGACGAACTACTTGTCCGGCGAGAAAATGATTTTCACCATCGTGCTCAGCATGTCTTCTTACCCCTAAATCAAACATTTAATCAACTTCAAATGAAACTTTTACTTTTTAACAAACTTTCCGGTTTTGGCCGGATTCCGGACGAACTACTTGTCAGGCGAGAAAATGGTTTTCACCATCGTATTCAGCATGTCTTCTTACCCCTTAATCAAACATATAATCAACTTCAAATGAAACTTTTACTTTTAACAAACTTTCCGGTTTTGGCCGGATTCCAGACGAACTACTTGTCCGGCGAGAAAATGATTTTCGCCATCGTGCTCAGCATGTCTTCTTACCCCATAATCGACTATCGCATTAGCTGTTTAAAAATATTTTGTTTGTCCCTTAATCTGAACCCCCACCCCCAAATATAGGGCTACAGAGCCCATCTAGGAACTCGACCTTACCCTTGACCCAAACAATCCTCACACCAAGTTTCATCAAAATATCCCATTCCCTTCGAGAGTTATCGTGCTTACAGACGGACGGACGGACAGACGGACAGACGGACGGACGGACGGACGGACAACTTTTGCAATGTCATAGGTATCCCTCCACTTACGTTTTGGGATCCCAAAAACTGTTAAACTGGAAACAACTGTTTCCAATCGTACTGTTCAAGATCGTTTTCAGTTGTTTTCGATCAAAAACAGTTGGTTCGGTTTTCAAGTCCCGAAACAAGACCTAGTGTTTAACAGTGGTAGTAGGGAAGTTGATGGGTTTTTTTTTGTTGAAAAACGATCAAGATAGTTTAACTGAAACGGCGAGTCTGAAATCCCAATCGTAAACGATTGGAAACAGCTGTTTCTAATCGTAATTTTACAACTGTTTACGATCTTTTCTATCGAAAACAGTTGGTTCGGTTTTCAGGTACCAAAACAAGACCTGATTTTTAACAGTGGTAGTAGGGAAGTTTAATTTTTTTTTTTTAGCTGAAAATGATCAACATAGTTTAACTGTAAACAATTGTTGGCAACTTTAAACACTTGTTAACAACTGTAAACAATTGTTAACAATTGGAAACAGTTGTTTACGATCGTAATTTTATGATCGTTTTTTCATATACATTCAAAACGATCGTTTTCAACTGTTTCCAATCGTTTTCAATTGTTTCCAATCGTTTTCGATCGGAAACAGTTGGTTTTGTTTTCAAGTCGTGAAATACAGACCTGAGTTTTAACAACGGTAACAAGGAAGTTGATTTTTTTTTTAGCTGTGCACGATCAAAATAGTTTAACTAAAACGGCGAATCTGAAATCCCAATCGTAAACGATTGGAAATAACTGTTTACGATCGTTTTCAGTTGTTTTCGATCGATTTCAGTTGTTTCCGAACGGAAACGGTTGGTTTGGTTTTCAAGTCCTGAAACAAGACCTGATTTCTAACAACGGTAGTAGAGAAGTTGAATTCTGTTGAGTTATATACGATCAAAATAGTGAAGTGAAACGGCGAACGTGAAATCCCAATCGTAAACGGTTTCCAATCGTAATTTTACAACTGTTTACGACTGATTTTTTTCGAAAAATTTAAAAGACGTGGAAATGCTTGAAGTTGAGAGCTGTCATTCGTATTTTTGCTATTTTAACTTTTCTCTGAAGCACAAAATAATTCGAAAGCAGCTTTCGCAGTCGGTGCCCCCTCTATACTGCTAAAGCGTCTTCTAGTAATTTTTTTAGAGTGCTTCCGTTTAATCGATAATTTTGAAGAAAATTCCCATCGTAAAAATACGATCCGAAACAACTGTTTTCGATCGTAAAAATACAATTGGAAACAGTTGTTTTCAGTCGTAAAATAACGATTGGAAACAATCGGTTTCAGCCTTAAAACCACGATCGTAAACAACTGTTTTCGATCGTAAAAATACAATTGGAAACAGTTGTTATCAATCGTAAAATAACGATTGGAAATAATCGGTTTCGATCGTAAACAACTGTTTCTGATTGGAAACAACTGGTTTTGATCGGAAACGATCGTTAACAACTGTTTACAATCGCGAACGATTGGAAACAACTGTTTACAATCGTAAACACGAGCTACGAGCTCATATGGCACTCGGTACGAGTAGGTGGTACAAAAAAGTAGATGACAAACCAAAATACCCCGCCTTCCAAAAATGCGGTTCGGACCTAGAAATACGATATCTGGTTTCACTCAAGTCTGAGCATTTCCGGCATCGCCTCGGATCCCCTAGGGCAAATGACTGTTCTACCTTCCAAGTTTCAACCTAAAAGATCCACTCGTTTGGTTTCACTCAAATCTGGGAGTTTTTTGGGAACTTCCGGTAACTCTTCCCCAGCGTGGTCGGATCCAGCTCGGACCCTAAAATATGTCATCTAGAGCATGTGATCTCTCTGCATTTTAAGTTTCATACGCTCCACTTGTTTGACCCCTATGCGAGCCAAAATGTTTCCGGGAATCCCCTTCTAACTCCCCCCAATGTGGCTGAACACGACTAGGAAACGTCAACGTCGCATCTCTTACATCTCCTATTCCCTTCCATCAAGTTCGACTGGAACCGGAGCATAGCCTGTCCACAAATTTCCAGTCCCCACTTCACCCCCATTTCCCACCGTGGGAAGATCTGATTCAGACACCAAATAGCAAATCAAGGCCGCATTAACTCGGAGCTGTCCAACTTGCATCCCATCCTGCCCCCCCCCCCCCCCCCCCCTCATCCAACTCTCCCAACCGTGGCCGCATGTGGTTCGGACGAATGTTTTGCTTGTCTAGGTCACCCATAAAGTTTCACCCGAATGGGACCACCCGTTCGCAAACCTGCGGAAGCCAGTGATTTCCGGATTCCCCTTCCCTCAACTCCCCGAAGATGGTCGGATTCAGGAACACAAGGTTTCAAAGGGCATTATGTCGGGTCCTTAAGTCATTAATACGCCTGCAAAGTTTCATCGTCCTTATAGAATAGCTGGAACTATCCTAACTGGCGATCACCAGAATTCCGGGAAACACCCTCCAACTACCCCCCCCCCCACAGAGCCCCGATACGATCTGGTTCTGTCAATTACGTATCTAGGGCTAATACTTGTCCTTCCCACCAAGTTCCATCCCAATCCCTCAACTCTAAGTGTTTCACAAGATTTCCGGTGACCCCCTTCAACCCCCCCCCCCCCCATGTATCGGGTTCGACCAGGATTAGACATGGAACACCTGAGACGATAGCTCTTTACTTGCCAAGTTTCATTCCATTCTGATCACTCGTTCAAAAGTTATGCGTGCCACCAGATTCCGGGCTCTCCATTCCTTCACTCCCCCCATGGTGGTCAGATCGGGGAAATGACTATTATCAAGTCAGTCTGTTCGGGTCCCAAACATGCCTTCCAACTTTATCGTACTAGCACATCCAGAAGTACCGAACTACCGGGGTCACCGGAATTCCGGTCCCCCCCCCCCTCAACCCCCCAAAGTCCCCGGATCCGGCCCGGTTATGTCAACAATGTATCTAGGACTTGTGCTTGTTCTTCCCACCAAGTTTCATCCCGATCCCTCCACTCTAAGCGTTTCCCAAGATTTCCGGCTCCCCCCCTCCAGCTTCCCCCAAAGTAGTCGGATCCGGTCCAGATTTTAAGCAGGTCGTCTGAGCCATGGGGTCTTTCCAAATATCGAGCTTCATTAAGATCCGACCACCGGTTCAAAAGTTATAAATACCTCTAGATTCCGGATTTTCCCTCCCTCCACTCCCCCCACGATGCTCGGAACGGGAAAGTGACTATTTCCAACTTAATCTTTTGGGGTCCCTGATAAACCTGCCAAGTTTCATCGTCCTAGCTTATGTGGAAGTGCCCGAACTAGCAAAACCTGGACAGACCGACCGACAGAGCGACAGACCGACGGACGGACAGAAATTGAGATCGCTATATGGTACTTGGCCGAAGGGCAAGTGCCATAAAAAAAAATGGTTTGCGATCGTTTCCAATTGTTTACAACTGTTTACGATTGGAAAAATGTCCCATAATACAATCGAAAAAAAACGATCGTTTACGACTTGAATTATTTCCATACGGGGGTGATCCGGAGTTAAGGTACTTCCAGGCGGGCTAGGATAACGAAACTTAGCAGGCGTGGACCCGATCATATTAACTTGGTCAGTTCCCCAATCCGACCATCGTGAGGGGAGGAGGGAGTGGAATCCTGAATCTTGAGGTACGTAAAACTTTCGCAGGGGTGATCGGATATCTACAAAACTTCATATTTTGGAAAGATCTCGTGTCTCCGATGTCCCATTTCAAGTCCGAACCGGATCTGATGAATGTGGGGGGGGGGGGGGGTTGGAGGGGAAACCGGAAATCTTGTGACTGCACCTTCTGAGGAGAGCGATCGGGAAGGAACTTGGTCGGAAGAACAAGCACAAGAACTAAGTACATCAGTGACAGAACCAGACCGGATTCAGGCACTGTCGGAGGAGTTGGAGGGGGGGGGGGGAGGGGTCCGGAATTCCGGTGATCGCGAGTTAAGGCACTTCCAGATATGCTAGAATGATGGAGCTTGGCTGGAACATTTGAGACTCGAAAATATTGGCCTGGAAATTGTCACTTCCCAGATCCGACTATCCCTTAAAATGCGTATCTTAACCGCAAAGTGAAAAAAAAAATACTTTTGACCAAACTATACATTTTATGATCCCCTATATCGATGATCATTTGTGCCACAAGGGTTTTGTTTACAAATGGATTTCTAGCATCTTAACCGAAAAGTTAAAGAAAAATACTTTTGACAAAATGATACATACTCATGATCCCCAATTGCCCATGATCATTTTTGCCTCTAGGGTTTTGCTTACAAGTGAATTCCTTAAAGTACAAAAAAACACTTTTGAGCAACATGCACATTCATGACCCCGATGACCGCATCATCATTTTTGCCTCAGGGGTTTTGCTTACAGATCAATTTCTAGTGCCCTTAAAGTGCGCAACGTCACAGCCAAGTGCGAAAATAAAATACTTTGTACCAAACGATACACTACCGTGATTTCCAAGGACCCATGATCATTGTTATTTCAAGGGTTTTACTTAGAAATGATCAGAACAAACCCATCAATCTGTAAATTTCCAACTTCAATCCTCTGACCCAGCCATGCAAGTACCATATCAGCTTCTAGCTCTCGTTTTTACGAACATATAAGCCTGTTTTTTATCTAATGAATTTCAAACCCGTTCACCGTCGAGGTTGCAATAAAAAAAAAACGTTCCACCAATTTTAAACCGAGGGGCTACTAGCTCAAATATTTTGGATTTTTTCCTCGTCACTTTCAAAAATCATGGACGTCCCAACCAGTGCACGACGTTAACCACTGCTTCCTGGCCGAAGACTGAAAATTAGTGTGTCTTTTATGTGTTGTATTTAATAGTTTGCTTTTATTCCGCTTTGTAAAATTGGCGGGTTACAAATAAATTACTTACTTACTCCTGGCCAAAGATTGAAAATTATTATCTTTTCATGTCTCTGTGTGTGTTTTATTGAATTTTTTTGCATTTATTCCGCTTTGTAAAAATGGCAGGTTACAAATAAATTACTTACTTACTTACTTAATATCTGCACAACATTTCCATCCATTTTTTTTAACAATTCAGGAGCACCAGATAAAAGTCAGTTTTACTGTTGGCTACACCTGTCCATGAAACAAGTTTAACAGAGATTTTGTTATAAAAGCAATTCATTATCTATCTTCTTTTACAGTTGAAGCACTTCAAGAGAAGTAAAACTTGAAGGGCTCAAATCGTACAAAGTATAGGAGTAGGTTTAAGTTGATGGATAATTTTATTTATCGTTTCAGAAGTTGTATTATTTTCTAGCATGTTTTCACAGAAGATTATCACCTAACTTTTGATGATGATGTTCCAAGAATACGCCAAAAGGGCCCAATGCCCACGCAGGCTTCTTCCTCGTCAATGGGTTCTAGGTGTTGCTAGCGCCGCTGTTGCGCGCTGTTGGCTTCTTAGACCTTTTCGATCAGGTCACACGCTCGCAGGATCGCAAATAGGTGCTGGAAGATCTTGATTTCGTCTGACTGGTGTTGTTCCTGTTTGGTGATATCAGCACAGGTGGGGTTAATCTTCAGCCTTGTCAGTAGGGATTTCAGCCTACCTCGTTCCTGGTTTGCTCGTGCATTCAGCGATTTGCACATGAACAGGATGTGGTCCATTGTCTCGTCGCCGTTTCGGCAAATCCGACATGTTGGGGATGTGGGGGGGTCTTCGTTGGGATGGCTGATCTTGTAGTGGTATGCCTGGTGGGCTAGTCCATTTGCGTTGGCTCGAACGCGGTGGTAAACCCTGGTCTCTAGCTTTCCTAGGCATGGAGATGTTCTGGGGCGAGGCGGCTTGACTGTATGGGCCTTCAGTCGAACCTGAAGCATGTCACGTAGAGGGATAGGGCGGTGTGAGATGATGGGGACTTTTGTTGCTTCTTTTGCTGCTTCGTCGACAGTTGTATTGCCGGGTATCCCCACGTGGCTTGGTATGTACTGGAGAGTAACTTCGATTCCCTTTTTGGCAAGTTCTTGAATCAGGTTTGATGCGTTGTGGAGATCGATGTCTGCTGAACTCCATTCCTCTGACATCAGCGCTTGGAGGGCAGATTTTGAGTCAGAAAATACTGCTACTTTGACATCTTTGATTTCTCTCCTATTCAGGTCTAGCAGAGCAAGGTTTATTGCGTGGATTTCAGCTGACATGATGCAGATTTCTGTGGAGAGTCTCTCCATCATCTTCGTGTTCCACTGGGGAAAATAAACTGCACATCCAGTTGCCTCATCAGTTTTTGACCCGTCGGTGTATATGTGGATGTGGTGGCTGTACTGCTCTTCCACCATTTTCTTGAATTCGGAGATCGCAATCATTGGGATGTTCATGAGCTCTGTTTTGTTCCTGCTCGAAAACTTTGGACGTATGGTAGGTTTTACCATCGTCCAGGGGGGGTTTGGTGGAACCTTCGGTGGGATGCTTTGGTTCATTATTGGGAGGTGCATCTGCACCGTCCTGAATTCCTTATGTGGCCCAGGTAAGGAGCACTGGCTTCGTACAGGGTGATGGAGAATATGGTGAGGCGTTGACTCGATCCTGGTGAAGTATCTTACAAGCAGTAGTTTTCGTCGCTCTTGCACTGATGACATGCCTGACTCCTGCAAGAGGAACTGGGTTTTCGTGGTTCTTCTTGCACCAAGAGCAATTCGTAGAGCTGTGTTTTGGGTTGTTTCAAGTTGGGCCATGAGGCGCTTTCGGCATCCTCCATAGATGATTAGGCCATACTCCATCTGTGGCCTGATGTACTGCTTGTACAAACTAAGGAAGATATTATCAGAGCACCCCCATGGAGTGCTAGTGAGCCTCAGCATTATCTTCATCTGCCTATGACATCTGGAAACAATGCCTTGGATGTGGTTTTGGAAGCTTAGTTTCCTATCCAGGGTTATGCCTAGATATCTCACTGTTGATACTTCTGGGATGGTTGTCAGATTCATTGTTACTACAGCTGGCGTTTGGGCCTTCCTGCCGTGGAACTGCATGACCGTTGATTTCGATGGGGCAAGTGGTAGATCGGAAAGTCTTGAAAACTTTTCTACTTTGGAGATTTCTTCTTGCAATTTCGACTGAGCCTCAGGTAATGTCTTGCCTATTCCCCACAAAAGGATGTCATCGGCAAACTCCCCATTCTTATTCGATAATGCCATATCGTACAGAAAGAGGGCGAACAACAAGCAGCTGAGAACAGCTCCTTGGGGAAGTCCTTTTTCAATTGGCCGGGCTGAAGATATTTGGCCGTTTACCCTCACAACAAATGATCTGCTGCTTAGGTAGTCAAGGATGAAATCTGCAAAGGCTTGTGGAAATCCAATCTTCAGGAGTTTCGCCTGGAGTATTTGATGTTTTAAGTTGTCGTAGGCCCCTTCAAAGTCCAGGAAGGCAGCGAGCAATATCATTCCTTGGCTTAGGCTCTCTTTAATGGCTATTAGCAGGCGGAGGACAGTGTCGATCGCAGAGTGATTTTTCCTGAAGCCGGTCTGGGTATCGGGGATGAGCTTGTTCCTTTCAGCGTACCACTGGAGCCGTGTATCAGCTTCTCAAATAGTTTTCCCAGAGTGGGAAGGATCATTATTGGCCTATAAGAGGAGGGGGTTTCTTTTGGCTTGTTTGGTTTGAGAACTGGGACCACAACCGCTGTTTTCCATGCAGATGGGTAGGTGGATTTCAGCCAGCAGGTGTTGTATGTGTGCAATAGGGCCTTCCGAAAGCTGCCTGGGGTATGCTCGAGCCATTCTGGGTGGATTTCATCTGTACCTGCAGCTGATTTTGTTTTCAAAGCACCAATTGCTTGGTTTACCTCGTCTACAGTAAAATCTGAGGTGAGTTGATCTGTCCCGGTGAGCACTTTATCTGTTTGTGCGCCAGTTAGTGTTGGGGGTATCATATTTGGGTCGTTAATAAGCTTGAATTTAGCGGCATAGGTGTCAGCAAAGGCTTCCGCTTTTTCTTGGTTGTCCTCAATGATTGATCCTTCCTGCTGGAGTGGGTATCGAAGGGGGTTTTCATTTGCTCCCTTTCCGTTGATTCTGCTTATAAATTTGTGGATTTTTGTCTCAGATGTCTCGCGTCGAATTCCTGCGAGGAAATTCACCCATGTTGCCTCCTTTGCTTTATCTGAGGCTAGTTTCATTTTGGCGTCTGCTCTCATTTTCTCAAGGTATGATTGGACACTTGGTTTTCTTTCAAACCTTCGTGTAATTTTTGTCTTCTCTTTATATTGTTTTTCGCATTCGTCATTCCACCACGGCTTCGGCGGCCTGCTCTTTCCATCTTTGGTGGTTGGTCTTGGGTTGCTTTTTGGGATTGACTTTGATGCTGAACTGTGGATTATTTCTGTTATGGCAACGGCTTGCTTGGCTGGGTTGGCTTCCTGATAGATGGGTGTGTAATCTACAGCTGAGAGTATTTCTTCGAATTTCTTCCAATTCGCCTTTGAGTTGATGAAATGGGGCCTCTGCAACTCTTCCATTGCTGAGCCTCCTATTTTTGTTATTATTCCATAGTGGTCACTTAGCAGCTCGTCAACTCGCACTATTTCCGTTTCGTTGATCAGCCTCGTTGATATGATCTGAAGATCTATGGTTGAGAATCTCCCACTCTCAAATTATAGTACGTATTCAGGTTCGCTGGTGTTGCAATAGTTATGCTTTTATTGTCTCTAGTCAATTTCTCCAAATATTTCCCTGCTCTATTACGAGATTTCTCTCCCCAATCAGGACTATGAGCGTTCATGTCTCCTACGATGATGATTCTATCCATTTTCATCTTTGGTGTTACCTTTTTGAAGAAGTCGTCAGCATCATTCGCCCCCGAAGGATTGTAGAACGAGACGACTGTTAGGGGGGGTTTCCCTCTTAACCAAATTTTTGCCCCTATTGCATCGACTTCATTTTCATATTCACCATAATCAATGGCGCAATGTTTTACTCCTTTTCTTACACCGATTAAAACGCCTCCTCCAGCTCTTCCAGATGTCCTATCTTTTCGGTATATCTCATATCCATCAATTGCTATTCTATCATTGTCACGAGTTTTTGTCTCTTGCACACATAAGACATCAATTACTTTAAGGCCCAATACTTTTATTACTTCTGCGATTTTACTATTAGTCAGACCATTTGCATTCCACTGGAGTATCCTGGGACGCCTTTGTGGGTGGGGCTGATCTACTGTTTGTTGGCTGCTGACGTTGCATTGGTGGTCGATGGTGAGTGCTGGGGGACTATGAGGCTGAGGTAGTGGAGTGCCTGGTGGTGGTTTAATATCTGTATCAGCTCCAGCTCAGCCTCCTCCACTATGTCTTTTGTGAAATATTTTGAAGCAACATCTCTCATTACTACCGCCTTTACACCCTGAGGGATTTTAGCCTGGGACAGGAACGTTATAGTAAGGGTGTACATAACTAGGTTACTGATCATTTGGCATGTTGTAGGGTGTTGCTTTGACCATGTTGACGGTTGCTGTTCTGTTCTTGTGGATTGTGGCTGTGGGTCTCTAGGTGGTGGGGCTGGTCTCGTTGGGGCTTGGCGCAGGGGTGAGTATAGGTGGGTTGTTGGGAGCTGGGTTGGTTCGGCTATTTGTAGTGTGGTGGGTCTCCTTCTTGGAGTAGGAGGGTTGTCGCTGTTTTCAGTGCTAGTGCTTGGGGGGGGGGGCTGGGAACAAGGGGAGTCTGTTGCGGCGGTTTGGTGGGGCTAATTTTCTCTGTGGGGTGCTTGATATACTTGGTGACCAGAGGTCTCCTCCCAGGGGGGACAGCAGGATTTCTTCTTTGCGAGACTGGACAGGGCGGGGTTTCTCCTTGCTAAGCTGTGCTGCTATTGGGACAGGGATATTCAGTAGTTGTGCTGTACGCATGATTTCCAACCTTTCTCTGTACATAGGGCACTTTCGGCGATCATCAGATTTATGGTTCCCATTGCAGTTTCTACACTTTGAAACGTTGTTGCATGTTTCGCCGTCTTTGTGTTCTTCAGAGCATGTTTTGCATCTTTCCTTAGTCTGCTTGCAGTTTCTACTGGTGTGTCCAAAGATCAGGCACTTTGAACATTGCATAGGTTTGTCTCTGTATTCCTTATGTGCCTTTGACTGGCCAAAGAGAAATACTTTGTCCAGGTCTACGTCGATTGCCAGCTCGAACAAGACAGTTTTTCCTTTTTCTTCTTCCTTGGTCCCATGCTTTTTCATCCTTTTCACAGCAGAAACTGAAATGGATTCGCCTTTTGCATTCATCAGGCCTTCCTGTAATTCTTCATTTGTGAATTCTTCTGGAACGTTGTATATCACAATCTTCTTTTGTCGTTTGGGGGGTGTCCATATTTTGGCAGAAACCAACATTGTTCCAACAGTTTTCAAGGAGAGGGCTTTTGGGACATCAGCAGGGTTTTCTAGCCAGATGTCTAGCTCGCCATCTCTTGTGATGTTTGTGGTAAAGTTGCATTTCAGCTTCATGAAGAGGTTAAGTCTGATCTTGGCAATGTCTTTTACTGCAAACAAATTGTTCTTGTCTGGTGGTGACAAGCGGACCACAGATTGGGGCCTGTTTTGGGTCATGTCCGGCGCATCCGGTTGTGACTGGATGCGGGTCATGCCTGGGGCATATGGTGGGGAAACGGTTTGGTTTCTTTTCCTCTTTTTCTTTGAGACTGTTTGGAATCCACCTCCTTCTGCATGGTCGTTGGGTGAGATTCCCTTTACTGTCAGTAGGGTGCCATCCGGCGACTCTGACATTTGGTCTGATTCTTCTTGGTTGGTTTCCTCAGCTTCTTGGTACCAGCTTGTAATGGGATCGGGATTGTAGTTTCCAAGGACTGTCTCAGATGAAGTGGTGGCTTCTGGTTGAGGGGGCATTTTGGTGCCCCCTTCGTCTGCTGACGGGTCTAGGGTTGTCATGTTAAGGAAGATTTCGACAAGAACATCTAATCTACCAAATACACTTTCTTATAGGGCAACAACTACTGATAAGATAGAGTTTTTCAAAAAGGATAAATTCAGGTGTTTTCTTCTTTTTGTGATTGTTTACATTCCCAAAAAAGATTTTTGAATCTTTTTCCAGCTGAAATTCGGAACGATACCCAGCACTTTCCATCCCAGCACTTCTTCAGCAACCAACCTGTTCCTCTGAGGAACAGCTGGCCTGAATCAACTTGAACTAGGGAGACACCTAACGGACTCAACAAGACCAAAGGTTTCGATGGGATCCCAAAAATCTAACATTTGATTCAAACAAAATGGGTCATGTCTTCGCCTTTCAGTCTTCATCAGATTCCTTGAATATTTTTACTGGTAAAATAAAGTTAAAAAATGGATTCAGCATGTCTCCGTGCCCCGATACCGAATTTCTAATCGATTTCAGAAAAAACTTTGAGCTTCAACCAAATTTCCAGCTTCAGCCGAATTCATGATGCACCATTTGTCCAGCAAGAAAACTAAGTTCAGATATGGATACAGCTGACCTCCTTACCCCGCCCCCAATGAATATCTTACTAGATTATTAAACATACGTATTTTTACCGTAAATTCGAAACCCTCTGCCTGTAAAGATAGGACTAAAGGACCCATCTACGAACTTGATGTTTACTTTACCAGTGAATCCTCATTGAACAACATCCTCGCTTGTACAACATATTTCCTCGTTTGAACATTATATATCAACCCCTTAGACCTTCGATTACACCAGATCTCTCCGACGTCCACAGAATAAACAAATGAATGTCGTCATCCACGACCGCAGAGCTATAATGGTTTGAGAATAAAGGGTTAGGGACTGCTATAGCCGAAAATTGGTCGACAAATTTTGTGTCCAGTTTTCGCCGGATTCCGGGTGAACTACGTGTCAGCATGTCTTCTTACCCATAAATCAACTATCTACCCCCTTAATTTGAAACCCCCTACCCCACCCCTAAACATAGGGCTACAGAGCTCATCTACGAACTTGACCTTACCCTTGATCCAAAGAATCCTCACACCAAGTTTCATCAAAATATCTCATTCCCTTCGAGGTTTATCGTGCTCACAGACAGACGGGCAACTTTTCAATGTCATTGGTATCCCTCCACTTACGTTTTAGGATCCCAAAAAGTGACTAGACCAGGACTGGCACTCGCAACAATGCAGAGAGGATTGGAGCACCCCAGAAGCAGTATCCAGGAGATTATCACAACCATCAACCGCAAGCTATTTTGTACCACGATCGACTCTCTTCAAGGCTTTCGGCCTATGAGTCCTGCGGCATATGTATCGTCATCAACTGGGGATGAAAACAGGTCATCTTACTTTTTAAACCAACACAATCCAAACCACAATCGGGGATATATGAGTAGGCTATAAGGCGTGTCATATTTTTTGAAGTTAAACAATTATTAGAAAGGAGTAAACCAATGTAGAATATTGGGAGAGAAACTGTGAGCGTGTTCCACCCTTCTATCAATAGTTACTATTAGTTACTATTTCCGTTCCATCCTCACGAAAAGTTACTACGCTGACCGTTCCAACCTTCTCGAAATAGTAACTAGTAGTTACTATTTGCTTACCATGCTCGGGAGCGTGGTAAGCGTAGTAACAACGCATCTCTGTAACGTGATTGGTCGGATTCGCCTGTGGCATGATATCCTGCTGGAAAATAGGAAAATCGTTCGAGCCTTGACGGCAAAAAACCAGAACTCGTGACGTCATGCCTAGTAACTACGGTAAGTAGGGTGGAACACGCTCTGTGTCTACTGCTGAAGATCCTCCAGAATATACGCTAAAATGAAAAACTGCATAGACCACCATTTAACCCAGTTTTGTTAGGCTCACGTTAAGTCGCGTTTTGCAGATACCATGGTATCTGATACCATAGTCAGAAGTGTTATTTGAAGTTTCGGAGTGAGTAGTCTATCTGGCCAGTTACCGTGTTATCTTCTGTCCAGATACCAAGGTCCAAGTAGCTAACCGTGGTATCTGGAAAATTCATTTCACTTTCATCGTTACCAACACAAGAGCCTAGCTTTTTGTCAAAGAAGGGTGGGAAAGAAGTTCAGTACTTGTAATATGAGTGTATTTCGTTTTCTGGAGAGGTTTCTAAGACGTGAATTCGACCATTGTCGTTTTTCCGAAACAACCATATTCTCAGATAACATTGTAACTGCAAAAACAACAAATGGAGATTCAATTACCATGGTATCAGATACTATTGTATCTGCAAAATCTCAACTACTGTCTTTTACTGCTGATTTGCTACAGCACATAGTGTTTTGGTAGAAAGTATTGGTAGGAAGTTATTTTTTTAAAACTTAAATTCATAAACTTGGTCCATTAATTCCTGAAGAGGTATCTTACAAAGAAGGGGGTGAAACACTGCAGAAGAAAAATTTCAGATGCCTAATCGGTTTGGCAAAACGAACCACAATTTTTCAACGCTTGCTGAACAGAGAAACATCCTCCCATGACAGTCTAGTATAGTAAGTCCTGTTCTGATATCAAACGCTAGGGTGTGCTTGTGTCCTGTGTCAATCAATCAGCACGATCTTTGGCAGCAGCTGTGACACCACTTCTGCCTTTCTTCCGGTAGATACCCGGAGAGGCCGGAGATTTTGCATCGGCAAGGAGAGATAGTCATTAAGAGTATTAGACATACCAGAATTCCATTTTGACTTGGAAACTGTTGCATATTGATAACCCACTGGGAAATACGTCTACATACATATGAGTACCATGCTCAGGGGCGTAGATATGGTGGGATGGGGGGTACCCCCCCCCCCCATGAAAGAAAAAAGCTAAACTGGCGGTCGTAAAGTTCTCGAGCGTTTTAGACTTAAGGAATTGCATTCTCAGTCACTTGTTTCGACCTTGCCAGATTGAAATAAAGAGCCGGGCTATTTCTAGTCGTTTGCATACAAAGAGATTTTTTAACCATATTTTGTCAGAATGAGAAGCATGATTGTCAGATCTGAGCTTCCAAGATCGACAAGATACAGTTGTCAAGTCATGAACTTCACCCTGCAGTGCACAGTTTTAACCCAAACTTTAACTCTCGATTCAAGTGAAAATCAGGCTGATTCTACTTGTGGCGGACATTTTCAAGAACTTGTTAATCTCATGCAGAGATTCTTTGTATACTAACAGAAAAGAGTTTGATGATAGGAATTTTTCTCCAGTGCGACGTTATAAATAAATCGACTTGGTGAGCAATGAGAGAAGATGTAGTGATGGGGGATTATTGCAACATGTCATTTGATTTTATGTGGTTTTTTTAAATATAAATTCAGAACATGTCTGCTCTGTTTCAATTTTTTTTCTGGATGATAAGTCCTTCTTTTTCGAAAAGGGTCGAACTGAAGCACATTACCAACTTCCAGCTAAATGTCTCACATTTTTCTGGATTCGTCGTGAACTAAGACAGACCGGCAGATTCGTGCCAAGTGGCCCATACTTTCATTTGGTATCCGAAAAGACGTTCTGATCATAGGTACCGGATTCCATAAAATTTGCCTGCGGCGCTTTTCGTAGTAGGCTGTAATTACTGAAAGGTCGCGTGATTTCATTCGGGTCTTAGGCTTGGCTTTGGGGGTTTCGGCCACACTGAAAACTAGATTCTTTAGGGGGGATGTATTGTTTTGCCCGAAATAAGTCATAGCTTACTTCAAATTTCGCCTGCGGCGCTCAGTTTCATCCTGTCTGATATACAGTCATCAGAAACTGCTGCGGGTTGGGCTATTGCGGGAGCGAATTCCTCTTGTTACGAATGACGTTCATATTAACCTTACGATTACTAGCTTTAATGTTTCTTTAAAATCGTACAGGTTCCCATGTATGGTGCTGTGTTTCTTGGCTATTATTTATAACTGGTATGAATCTTGAGAATTGCCGGACATTGGCCAGTTGTGTATTCTGAGGTAGTCACCTCCCACGCCCAAGTCCTTCAAACGCCCGTGAGCTTGGAGACACGACTAGGCTTCTTCAGTATATCACAAGTTTTGTTATTACATATGCGATGAAAAGCTGAAATGCTGAAACAGCCCCTGCCACCCCCTCCCTCGAGTTTTCGCTAGCGACGCCCCTGACCATGCTCACTCCTGCCAGCATGCCTCAGTGTTTGAGAACAGGCATCAAAAAAGGGCTTAGTGTACTAGATTGTCCCATGAAGCTCTACTATGAGGATATGTATGAACAGCTATTCCAGAAACAAGAAACAAGCCCCTTGTGTAAAGTGCCATCTTTGTATTACTATTAATCTCCATGACATGGGGATGCGAACTGGTTAGATGAATTTGCCTTCGGGCTGGATCACTGTTCCTATGGCCGGCTCCTACCAGACTATTGTAGTGGTTTGCGAACTCTATTCACAAGCCCCTCGGTAGCTCAAATGGTAGAGCCCCTGCCTTGTAAGCAGAGGGTCCTGGGTTCAAATCCCGGCTGAGGAGCATTTTTGTCTTTCAGTTCACTACTTATAAAACAGCTATTGAATTAGAGAAAGGACTTACAAGAGAGTATTGTAACAGCTCAGTGTGCCGGATTAGCCTAAAATGAAAAATGAAATAAATTAGCCAAATAAGCAATCCAATAAAAAAAAATTTATGACTGGACTAGCATCTAAGCACAGTTAGATCATAATTTGTAGATGCTGCACTACTAGAGGAATGAGCAAAAATATGGTAGATTCAGAACTTCTTTTGTGGACCAGTCTGCATCTGCGAGAGAGGTAATATTCAATAAGGTAAAACACTGAAATTCAAACACATCAGAATTCAGACACGTTGATCGAACGTTTCAAACCAGACGTTTTCTTTCATCTCTCACAGCGAAGTGTTAGCACTTGCAAACAAAACGGAATAGCCATTAATTGCGAGAACCAAATACTCGATCGCCACTGTTTTATGGCAACGCTGTAACAATTAGGCAAGGGAAAATTCAACTAAAAGGTTAGCCAAACTTCACTTTTTAATTGTTTTGAAGTGGCTCCTCAAAGCGAAAAATTGCCGGGAAAGGGTCAGTGCTTCCGTTGAAGGTGGCTAACATAACTAAGTTGCTAGAATTGGTAAATGTTGCACTGAGTGCGATATATAGTGTCATTAGTTTTGTTCGACGTGACGACATAAAGCTATTCCGACAGTTGTATTGTGTCTGTTTGCAGCTAAAAGCATAACAAACAAGTGTTTGACCATAAATTCAATTCGAACTGCGAACTTTGAAGTTTCGATGCCGTCCGAGATGCTGCCAAATCGATCTCACATTTTCTCAATTAAACCCATTCCTTTCATCGGGACTTTTTGTGTTCTGTCCGATATGGTTATCTATCGGATATTTTGGTGAATGTCTGATAGCTGTTCGAGATGGTTACTCCCTGTTCAAACACAAAAGTAGAGGAGCATCCCTTCTTGATCCCTTCCACGCCAGAAAGCTTTTATTCTCGAAGAAATAAAACCTCAGGAGAGGCTCAGAAAACGTCCGACATTCTGCTCTTTCAACAAACCTAATTCGCGAAATGATACCGGCAATTTGATTTGATTGCTGACAATTGTTTCTCGTATCCATACAAAAATGGGTAAATCTGTCCGGATTACTGCACACACAGCCCAGTGTTGCCAGATGGTTTGAGTGGAATTGCGCAGCCTCTTCCAAAAATTGCGCCCAATGGCGCATTTTTTCCTAAAACTGATTGCAAGCAATTGGGCGCATTTTTGGCAAAATGCGATTTCTTTAAATTTTAGAAAAATGATATAACTTCTAGTATATAAGGTTGTGGTCGACTACCCACATTTTCCCAATTCTCCAGTTGCCATTGACTTGTTGCAACATAATTTTTCAACCAGACGCTCACGGAAATACGGTAGAAAATACAGCGATTCTTCAATTGCAGGTTGTTGGCGGGAAATTTTGTGAAAGATCGCAGATGAAGATTAGGGTTGACAGAATGGTTTCAGATAAACTATAAGTGCCTCAGAATCCTTTCGATGCTCATCTTTATCAGACAGTATAACAGTTAAACAAATTAGACAGACAAACTTCAAAAACAAGAGCTGTAAGCTCATATGGCACTTGCATGTGTCAAGATGATCTGATTGATCAAAAGTAAGTTTCGACTTTGCGGTTGAGATCCGCGCTCTAAGGGAGCTGGAACTTCATTTGTAAGCAAAACCCTTGAGGCAAAACTGCTAATGGGCTGATGGGCATCACGAAAATGCATATATTGATAAAAAGTATTTTTTTACTTTGCGGTCAAGATTGGTACTTTAAGGAATAATCGGATTTGGGAAGTAGCAATTTCTAAGCAAATGTTGTTGAGTCTCCAATATTCCAGCGAAGTTTCATCGTCCTAGCACATCTGGAAGTACCTTAACGCGCGAGCACCGGAATCCCAGACCCCCCTCCCCCTCCTCCAACTCCACCCACAATAACCGGAGCCAATCCGGTTCTGTAAATGATTAATCCAGAGCATCTGTTTGTCATTCCCACGAAGTTCGATCCAGATCACACCAGTCTAAGCGGGTCAAGTATTTTCCGCCCTCCCCCCAATAATTGCCGGATTCGGTCCGGAAATGAAAAAGGTCACAAGAGAAAAATGTCCTCTGTTTAATTATTAAATTTCACTCGAATCCGATCACCCGTTCCAAAGTTACGCATGACTCAATATTCCGGATTCCCCTCCCTCAACCCCCCCCCCCCCCAAGATTATCATATCGAGGATTTTTTTTTTATTCCAAGTCAGTTTGACCGGGTCCCTGATATGCCTTCCAAGTTTCGTCGTGAAAATCCCCCAAAAAACGGAATTCCGGGATACCCCCTCCTCCCCCCCCCCCCCTCAAGTGTCCGGATCCAGTCACATTATGTAAAAGATTTACATGGACCAGATGTTTGTTCTTCCCAGCAAGTTTCACTCCGATACCATCATTCTAACCGTTTCTCGAGATTTCCGCCCCCCCCCCCCCCCCAGCTCCCCCGCGGTGCACGTAGCCAATCCGATTCAGCAAATGACTTACCTAGAGCATCTGTTTGTTCTTCCCACAAAGTTCCATCCCGATCCCTCCATTCTAAACGGGTCACGTATTTTCCGCCCCCCCCCCCCCCAATAGTTGCCGGATCCGGTCCGGATATGAAAAAAATCATCGGAGAAATGTCCTCTGTTCAATTCTTAAATTTCACTCGAATCCGATCACCCATTCCAAAATTACGCATGACTGAAAATTTCGGATTCCCCTCCCTCCACTCCCCCCACCCTTATCTCATCGACAAAATTTTAATTTTGAAGTCAGTTTGATTGGGTCCCTGATATGCCTGCCAAGTTTCATCGTGAAAATCCCCAAAACCACCATCACCGGAATTCCGGAACCCCCTCCCATAAGTGTCCGGATCCAGTACAATGGTCTAAAGGACTTATCTAGAGCAGATGCTTGTTCTTCCCAGCAAGTTTCACTCCGATCCCTCCATTCTAACCGTTTCTTGAAATTTCCGGTCTCCCCCCCCCAACTCCCCCCTGGCTACCGAATCCGGTCAAGACTTTAAACGGGACATTACAGATATATATTCTGTTCAGTTATGAAGTTTCATTACAATCCGATCATCCGTTCGAAAGTTACACACTTCTCAATTTCCCGGATTCCCCTGCGGATTCCCCTCCCTCCACTCCCCCACCATTATCTGATCGACAAAAATTTTATTTTGAAGTCAGTTTGATTGGGTCCCTGATATGCCTGCCAAGTTTCATCGTGAAAATCTCCAAAACCACCATCACCGGAATTCTGGGACCCCCCCCCCCCCATAAGTGTCCGGATCCAGTACAATGGTCTAAAGGACTTATCTAGAGCAGATGCTTGTTCTTCCCAGCAAGTTTCACTCCAATCCCTCCTTTCTAACCGTTTCTTGAAATTTCCGGTCTCCCCCCCCCCCCCAACTCCCCTCTGGCTACCGAATCCGGTCAAGACTTTAAACGGGACATTACAGATATATATTCTCTTCAGTTATGAAGTTTCATTACAATCCGATCATCCGTTCGAAAGTTACACACTTCTCAGTTTCCCGGATTCCCCTGCCCTCCACCCCCCCCCCCCCAAAATGGTCGGATCAGAAAACTGATTATTCCTAATTTTGTTTGGTCGGGTCTCTGATATGCCTGCCAAGTTTCATGGTCCTAGCACAACTGGAAGTACCCTAACTCGAAAAAGTGTGACAAAATGCCCTAAATTTTCAAGTTTCCAGCGCCCCCACTTCCCCGCATATGGTCGGATCGGGAAACTGATTATTTCCAGGTTAGTTTGGTCGGGTCCCTGATATTCCTGCCAAGTTTCATTGTCCTAGCTCATCTGGAAGTACCCTCACTCGAAAAAGTGTGACAAAATGCCCTAAATTTTCAAGTTTCCAGCGCCCCAACTCCCCCGCATATGGTCGGATTGGGAAACTTATTGTTTCCAGGTTACTTTGGTCAGGTCCCTGATATTCCTGCCAAGTTTCATTGTCCTAGCTCATCTGGAAGTACCCTAACTCGAAAAAGTGTGACAAAATGCCCTAAATTTTCAAGTTTCGAGCGCCCCCACTCCCCCGCATATGGTCGGATCGGGAAACTGATTATTTCCAGGTTCGTTTGGTCGGGTCCCTGATATTCCTGCCAAGTTTCATTGTCCTAGCTCATCTAGAAGTACCCTAACTCAGAAAAAAGTGACAAAATGCCCTAAATTTTCAAGTTTCCAGCCCCCCGCACTCCCCCCCCCCCCATATTGTCGGATCGGGAAACTGATTATTTCCAGGTTAGTTTGGTCGGGTCCCTGATATGCCTGCCAAGTTTCATTGTCCTAGCACATCTGGAAGTACCCTAACTTGGATATGTGGGACAAAAAACTGGGACCGACCGACAGACCGACAGACGGAATTGTGATCGGTATATGGCACTTGAGCCAGAGGCTGCAAGTGCCATAAAAAGCTCAAAATAATCATCGAAGCAGCTAAATGCGGCTTCGTCATTTTCCCATGCTTCAGCAGGGCTTTCCGGACATTCATACAACACGCGATTGTTCTTTTGGGAAAAAACAAAAAAAGGCAGGAAGTGTGAAATGTCATTTCTGACGGGTTTGTAGCAGGCACCCGAAAATGCGCCCAAAAGCGCCAGTTGAGTTCCAGAATTACGCACAAAAGTGCGCAAGCGCATTTCTGGAAAAAAATATTCGCCACGGAATTTCAAAATGCGCCCAAATGGCGCAATTGCACCCAATCTGGCAACACTGACACAGCCTGTTCTTCTTATAAGTGCAGCGTAACCAGTAACCAAGTAAACTAATATTAAGAAACTAGCCAAACATACTTAAGAGGTCCTGGGATATTGCTAGAGCCCATGCTAAAATTACTTTTTAAAAAGCCCTCCTTCCTTTTTCCATCAAATTTGTAATTTATTAGTATCCCTAAAAACTTCCCAGGTACCCCAAATATAGGGCAAATTATTTATCAAAATTTTCAGTGTATATCGTTTTGGTAAAAGACTGCAATAAAAGTGTTTACCCTGTGTTTACGTATTAACAGCAAAAAATGGTTACCATATGGGTTTAGGGATGTTCAATTTTCAAATTTGTCGAAAGTGACTTAAGGGTTTATGATTTAAAAGGAAAAAACATGAGAACCCGGTGATTGAACTTGACTCAAACATGGACAGTGAAGGAATGACACGACTGTCGGATACTGCTGCACTGCTTACAGCTCTCGTCATTCCTTGCACTGGTGCTTTTATGACTTTTACTCTAATACTTGATGAACTAAAAAGTGGATGGTTCAATGTAAGAAACAAACATAGCCTGCAAAAATGATATTGCGGTCTCAGAAACAAACAAAGAGAGTGCCATCATCATGGTAGCATCACCAAAAAGTTTAATATTAGGAGGTATAGGACTTTCGACTTTGAAACTAAATTGCCGGCCTTTTTGGTAACCATTCTGAGCCAGTGAGTTGCTGGAACGTTAATCTGGCTTCTTCTTGCTGGTAAATTAAAAGGTTTGAAAATGAATTTTCTTGATAATGAGAGTTTGAAGGTTCAGAGTTTGCAAACAAAGATGTCTTGCATCCTATTGGTCTGTTATGATGTTTCTTTTGAAATCCGACCAATAGGAGGCAGAAATAATTTTTGTATGGAAAGTTTGAATGCTGCAAGCTTCAATTTCTGATGAAAGTTTTCTACAAATACAATTAAGAAAGAGCCAGTGAATGTTTCCAACAATTTACAGGCTCAGAATAATTATCAAACATGGGTAAATCACTTTCAGATTCGTATTCCTAAACCTCGGAATGTTAAATTAGCCCTTTTCTACCCTTTTCTGTTCTTGTCGGTAGGCTGCAATCTCTTTATAAAATTGATTGCATTAATTTCTTACAGGGTTGTCTCATAAATAGAGGATTACTAGCCAAAACTTGTTGGGGGGGGGGCAAGGTATTTACCAACTGGTTGGTCATTTTTACCGACTGTTTTTCCAGAAAGAACAACTTTGGTCAAGCCTGCATAAAACTAGAAGCAGATGGGGAGAGCAAATTCATATCTACCTTCTCCTAAAATTAAAACTCTAATTGGAAACTTTGCAGAGCTTTCTTAACTTTCAACCAGAGCTCAAATCTACTAGGCTACATAATTAATAAAAGCAAAAGCTTATTTTGGGATCCCAAAACGGAAATGACGGAATACCTATGATTTGTAAAAGTTGTCCATCTGTCTGTCTGTTATCAGCATAACTCTCAAAGGGGTCGAGATATTTTGTTCAAACTTGGAATGAGGACTCTTTGGGCCAAAGTACAGTATGATAAATGATTAATGCGTGCTGTGTGTGTTGGGGTTTGGTTACGGTAGTAGAGTGTGGCGTGCGAGCATGATAATATTGGCGACTGGCTTTGGATATTAATGCATCGAGTCTTTTCGAAGGCGATACTCAGTTCGTAGGTCAATAACTAAAGCAGTTAGGTCAAATAGGTCAATAGCACTTGTCACTAGGTCAACTGTGTCAGGACTTGCCCAGCTCGAACTATGGCTCGAGTCGAACTGAGCTCAGAACTGACTTCCCAACTGCGAACTCTGTCCTTTTAAACCGCCTTGGAAATGTCAACAGAGTGCCTTAACGAATCGGGTTGCTTTTCCGACGTCCTAGCAAATCTCTATCCAGTATGAAAGGGTTGGTGGCCAACGGAGTAAATTTGCCTAGGTTCTTGATGGCAAAAGAATTCCTCGATTGGAGGAAAGGATAAAAACTCTTTCCCTCGGAGAAAAGCGTGGGCGTTAGAGCTAGTCGGAAATAGAGAGAGTTGAGGATAGAGCTTGTTGAATAAGTTTTGATCAAGATATTTATTTGTACTAGATGTATCCTCACAACAGGTCAGTTTTGAAGATGGGCTCTATAGCCTTATATTTAAGGGTGGGGGAGGGGTTTCAAATTAAGGGGCGAACAGGAATATTTTCAAAAGCTAATGAGATAGTAGATTTAGGGTTAAGAAGACATGCTGAATCCAAATATGTGAAAATTATTTTCTCACCAGACAGTTCACCAGGAATCCGGCAAAAAATGGAAAATTTTTAAAAGTAAATGTTCAATCTTAAGTTGATTAAAGGTTCGATTTAGGGTTAAGAAGACATGCTGAATCCAAATATGAAAATTATTATCTTGCCGGACAAGTAGTTGGCCCGGAATCCGGCCACAACCGGAAATTTAGCATGGTTTAAAACACAATGATATAATTCATATAGGGTGAGGAGACATGCTTGCAGCTTTCGAACATACTAAAGATCGATTAGAGATTCGGTGTCGGGGTAAGGAGACATGCTGAATCAAATTTTGGACTTCATTTTCTTGATGGATAAGCTGGTAAGATTTGAATGAACCCGGAAATCTGGATCGGAAGGTTCGCCTCTCTATGTCACCAACAGCTTCTATTTGTTGTAGCCAATAGAAAATTAAATTGAGCGAAAATTTTCGGCGAATTTTCAGGCGAAAATTTTCGAAATCCATTTTTTTTTTCCTGTAGGCGAAAATTTAACTGCTTCACTTACAAATTCTGTCGTATACCGTGGATTAAATACCAAGACTCTAAGAAGTTTCAGAAACCGGATGGAGCGACGTTCAGGCAGTAGCAGCAACTGTAGTCTAGTCAGTACTACCCGTAGTCACATAAAGTGAGCTCCGCAGGCGAGATTCGTTTTTGCTCTTTCCTGCCAAATTTAATTTCCATCCAGATTCTAACTCTTAATGTTCCGAAATCTCAATCCTAAAACTGGCTTAAAACCCCAGTCAAATGACGCGCCCTTCCACAAAATAGAGAATATTACGAAAAGTGCTGCAGGCGGAATTTTCGAAATATATATGATTAGATCTTCTTTTTGGGATCCAAAATAAAGGTAAGGACTATTGATGAAATCATAGATCATCCCTTTGTCTACGACCAGTGCTTCACTCGACCTCTTCCGAGCTTCGAGGTTCGTGTTAACTCCGTAATCCCGGCAATTATAACCAATAAATAACCGAATCCCAGTTATTATCCCGAATAAGTTTAGACCAATAGCATGTTCGGGATTCTGTATAACTACCGTATCCCGGTTATTATACCGAATTGTTTTAGTATCGAAAGACTACCGAACAATATTCATATTCGATATAGGCTACTTTCGTCGAAACTGGAACAAATCGGAATTCGTGGTTAACTACCTAATCCTGTAAATTATACCAAATAAATTACCGAATCCCAAGGCATGATACCGAATATAACCGATAGCTTATTCGGGATTCTGTGTAACTACCAAATCTCCATAAATATACCGAATATTTCTGGCATCGAAAAATTACCAAATGATTTCAGTAAATTTTCTCACCAAATTCGTGATAACTACCGAATACTGGCAATTATAAGGAATCCCGAACATTATACCGAATAGATTTGTACCGATAGCCTATTTAGGATCTGTAAAACTACCGAACCCCCGTAAATATACCGAATAGTTCTGCTATCGAAAAAATACCGATCAGTTTAGTAAAATTTTGGACCTCCGGCAATTTTTTTTTACCGAATCTCAAAAAGGTGGGGAGGTTCCCCCCCCCCCCCCTTGCGATGCCCCTGCCTGTGGGGTTTGTGTTGTGACATAGCCAATGATGGATTTCTGTTGGGCTGAGATCCAAAAACTCTTTAATACTCCTTTTTCAGACTCTGGTCAGACATCCATTCGATCCCTCACCTATGGTACACATGACTATGTGGGCTTGTCTTTACGTTTTTAAAGGATTTGCAACATACTTCCTCTGGAAGGAAGCAGGAGGCTTTACAGGTTAGAGAAATCCGTTGTTTGTTTGTTCGTTTTGTTTCACTAGGTCTGATTTTTTCTTGGTTCTCTTATAAAGGGTCATTTGAGAGAAGGCAAGGATAGCGCTGGGCTTAAACAAGTAGACACAAATGGCTCCGCAAAGGGGCCATAAGAGTAGAGGTTTCGAAGCCCCAGATTTTGAAGCGGCATCGCCCCTAAATGAGTTTCTGGAGTCAAAAAATAAAGAAATGATATTACTTTGAGGTGTATCGATCAGCTACTTTAAATTTACCCCATAAAGAGTTCCAGAAAGAGGTTGTGATGGCACTTCAGCAAAGATTAGATAAGACCAGAGAACTGCATGAATCCAATTGTATTAAGGTGAACAAGACTGTGACCATGTTCTACAGAAACAGGAAGGCATCCTTGTCTTGAAAAGTGAAAACCCGGGCCTTGAAAAGGTTTCAACAAATCTATTCCACTCCTTGTACTATGTCCTTAACAAACATTTGAGATATCTTGGGCTATTAGTTATTTGTTTTCACCTTTACCTGGAATTGCAATTGCAAGCAATAATATAAGGATATTGCATCCCGATGAATAGATTGCAGTTTATGATGGTGACCAGTTCCGGGTTGCAGGTTGAGGGGCGCTGCAGTCTTCTCTCCACGGTTGCGCGCGCCCGTCTTCGGAATGCTGCTTTTTGGCCCCTCTGGTGTCTCGCTGGTATAGTTATTTCTGACTTTGGTGTTTTAAGGGGGACTTAATTTGGCTGGGGATTTGGAGTTTAAGAGTTGTATTGATTTTCTTTTCAGAATCTGCTAAACTTCCTTTGACAGCTTATGCCGTCAATTTGGTGATGCTGTGGCTCTTCGTTCCCATTTTCTTTGAATCGCACAATTTGCGTATGGCCTATTACATAATAGTACTTGGTAATGTGACACTTCTGGTTGAAATTGCACTTTTTTGTCAGGTCAGCTTAATCGGTGCCACTTTACTCCTACCTTGTCTTGTCTGGCTTAGTTTTTCCTGTTACACCTTCAGATATTTAACGCAGTCAAATCCTCAGCCTTCAGTATGTAGAGGTGTTAAAAAGAAATGTGGAACTGTCGAGCATAAAGATTAGTCTACGATTAATTAGTATGGTAAATTAATTTATTTCAAATCGTTTGCGAAAAGATACATTTGTTTTGTGTCGTATGGTTTTGTGACTTCTGATCGTTGGCATGATTTGGGGACATTATCTGCTCCTTGTTAAACTTGCTTCTGTTGCTTTTCTGTGAGAAGATGATGCCTTATAGTGGCAGTTACTTCATTTTAAGAAAAAAATACGTTATATTCCTATAAGTTCTATTTGTGATGTATGTTCACGATGGGAAAAAAAGAGGAGGATATTTTAGTGACACTGTGTGCAGACGCTCGGAATCTTGGAGCAGTTAAACCTTCATGTTCAGTTTGTCGACGTGTTGCAACGAGGGCTAGGACTAGTGAACATAAAGAGTAGCTCAAATGTTGCATCTTTTCATGTAGCTTCGCATGTTCGTGAGAGCACATTCAAATAATATGTTATTTGTGGTGATTTGTTTTCTGTGGTTCTGTGTGGTCGTATTGTGCTAAACATCAGGCGGATGTTGACATTTTTAATGCAGTCGAACCTTTGGAGTTCAGTTTCTCGATGGGTACAAATTTACGAATACAAATTTGTGATTCTTTACGATATGTACTATGATTCTTTTCTTGGTCGTGTCATGCACACAGTATTTTAGTTACATAATGTGCATCTGATAGACTTATTTTTGATGTGTTTGGGTGATAGGAGGATGTGTTAGTGGTACTAGTCTTATTCACGTGCTGAGAATAATTTGTCTATGATATATTTCCGGTTAAAATTCATATAAAATAAATACAGCTCGATAGGCGTAATAGGAGAAAAGTGAAAAAAAACTGCGAGGAACTTCGAACGAAGCAGCAAATTTTGCGCTCTAATCCCAAAATCTAGTCTTTCCAGCGACAGAAAGCCTCTTAAATGATAACTCTTCAGTTCTCTTTGGCTTCAGCCCCTTCGAGGTTGTCCCTCCATGCTCGCCAATTAAGGGCGGAGGCTACGGTCAACCAAGCGATGTAGGGGAGCAATAGTAATCCTGCTGTCTGGTTAATCTTGAAGAACTCAAACGTAGTTGCAACAACAGCTGCATCCAACGCCAGGATTTCGAAGAAGCCCTAAAAACAGAATGCCAATTAATGCATTTCCTCTCGCTTAGCTGGTAACCCCCATCCCTAAATCGAGGGCAAAATTACCTCAACTTGGAAATTTACTTACAAGAAGAAAAAGAAGAAAATCTGTGTGGGTCGTGCCCAGTGAAGCGTATCTATGTCAGAGGAAGGAAGCTGACTGGTCTCCATGAAACCGTTTAGAGCTTATCCTCGTGCAGTTGTGAGAACGGAATAAAATCATAGGCCGGGGATAAAACCCACAGACACATAGAAAAAAGACGAGTTCTTGCGCTGGATTTGTTGTATAAAAAAAAATTTGCTCTGTTGACGTAAACTGAGCATACTAGGGTACAGAGAGCCAGCGGAGTTACATTTGAATCAATCAGTATAGAATCATAAGGTTGTGCCCAAAATTCTGCGAATTACTTGTGAAGCTCGTTAGACCGGGAGTCAAAATCTTATCTTACCCATTTGAGGTTATGCATCCCAAAGAAGATTGGAGTCCATGCCCAATTGAGAGCCAGTTGCGTTGCATACAAGGTCAGTGGCAGTTTGGCCGCCCCTAGAAATTACGATTCATAGTTCACTCAAGAACGACATAAAATCGGTTAATTTATTTTATTATCCACCAAAGCTGGCAAGTAGAAAAAATTTGGTAGAATATAAAATAATAGGCCTACAACTGACCAATAATCAGACCGTATACTTTCAAAATCAACATTCAGTTCATTTAAAAAGTTACACTAGCCTAAATGAATATCTCTTAAAACTTCGCCCAAAATACAATCAAACAAACGCAACGCAACAGAAAAAGTGTGCTTTACGTTCCAGTTTTTGGAACAAATATTTCCCGCCTCTTTTTCAAAATATCAATGAGGTTTTCTAAATCATAATATTCTATCATAAAAGAACTAGTTTGAAATTTAGAAAACCGGCATCAGAATTTCCAATAATTAAAAAAAAAGTAGTTTTAATGCGCGATAAATCTGTTGACGTTAAAAATGTAGAAAAAAGAAGATGCAAGCAAGGTCCGTGAAAGAGCAACTGTTAAAAATCTTCGCAAGATTACGTCTAAAGAGGAATATCTGAACGAGATATTCCAAGCATTTTGTATATTTATAAGTAGTGAACTGAAAACGCCCTTCAGTCGGGATTTGAACCCGGGACCTTTGGCTTTCTAGGCCAGTGCTTAACCACTCCTACAGAGTAGCTTGTGAACATAGTTCCCAAACTACTGCAATAATCAGGTAGAATCCGGCCATAGAACATAATTGCGCCTCAAGGCTGATCCATCTAACAGTTCACATCCCCATGTCACGGGATTAAGATATAGCATAGGGTAGGACTCTATAACAGACTACGACTCTGCTTCTTGCTACTATCAAGAGGTAATATCTCTCCCTCCGACTATGCAAATTTAAAAATGAATTAAAGACATTTACTCCGCCAAAATGAGAAAACAAGTAAAATTACTAAAATAGAGAGTATACGCTTTTGGTTCAAATCCTGACATTTCCAACGTGTCCACATCTATAATAATGCATAAAAAAAATGTAACAAAGACCATAAAAATGGGGCAAACACTTAAAGCACCCGTAGCATCATTTCTAGTTTTTATGGCACTTGCAGCCTCTGGCTGTGCCATATACCGATCACAATTCCGTCTGTCGGTCGGTCGGTCGGTCCGAGTTTTTTGTCCCACTTATCCGAGTTAGGGTACTTCCAGATGTGCTAGGACAATGAAACTTGGCAGGCATATCAGGGACTCGACCAAACTAACCTGGAAATAATCAGTTTCCCGATCCGACCATATGCGGGGGAGTGCGGGGCGCTGGAAACTTGAAAATTTAGGGCATTTTGTCACTTTTTTCCGAGTTAGGGTACTTCTAGATGAGCTAGGACAATGAAACTTGGCAGGAATATCAGGGACCCGACCAAACGAACCTGGAAATAATCAGTTTCCCGATCCGACCATATGCGGGGGAGTGGGGGCGCTCGAAACTTGAAAATTTAGGGCATTTTGTCACACTTTTTCGAGTTAGGGTACTTCCAGATGAGCTAGGACAATGAAACTTGGCAGGAATATCAGGGACCTGACCAAAGTAACCTGGAAATAATAAGTTTCCCGATCCGACCATATGCGGGGGAGCTGGGGCGCTGGAAACTTGAAAATTTAGGGCATTTTGTCACACTTTTTCGAGTGAGGGTACTTCCAGATGAGCTAGGACAATGAAACTTGGCAGGAATATCAGGGACCCGACCAAACTAACCTGGAAATAATCAGTTTCCCGATCCGACCATATGCGGGGAAGTGGGGCTGGAAAGCAGGCATATCAGAGACCCGACCAAACAAACTTAGAAATAACCAGTTTTCTGATCCGACCATTTTGGGGGGGGGGGGGTGGAGGGCAGGGGAATCCGGGAAATTGAGAAGTGTGTAACTTTCGAACGGATGAGGATTGTAATGAAACTTCATAACTGAATAGAATATAAATATATATCTGTAATGTCCCGTTTAAAGTCTTGACCGTATTCGGTAGCCAGGGGGGAGTTGAGGGGGGGGAGACCGGAAATTTCAAGAAACGGTTAGAATGGAGGGATCGGAGTGAAACTTGCTGGGAAGAACAAGCATCTGCTCTAGATAAGTCCTTTAGACCATTGTACTGGATCCGGACACTTATGGGGGGGGGGGAGTCCCGGAATTCCGGTGATGGTGGTTTTGGGGATTTGCACGATGAAACTTGGCAGGCATATCAGGGACCCAATCAAACTGACTTCAAAATAAAAATTTTGTCGATCAGATAATGGTGGAGGCAGTGGAGGGAGGGGAATCCGAAATTTTCAGTCATGCGTAATTTTGGAATGGGTGATCGGATTCGAGTGAAATTTAAGAATTGAACAGAGGACATTTCTCCGATGATTTTTTTCATATACGGACCGGATCCGGCAACTATTGGGGAGGGAGGGCGGAAAATACGTGACCCGTTTAGAATGGAGGGATCGGGATGGAACTTTGTGGGAAGAACAAACAGATGCTCTAGGTAAGTCATTTGCTGAATCGGATTGGCTACGTGCACCGCGGGGGAGCTGGGCGGGGGGGGGGGTGGACCGGAAATCTCGAAAAACGGTTAGAATGATGGTATCGGAGTGAAACTTGCTGGGAAGAACAAACATCTGGCCCATGTAAATCTTTTACATATAGATGTTCCTACGGCCCAAACGGCCCCTACGGCCCCTTTGAGCGGCTTGAGCCTGAAGAGGACCCTTGCCAAGAAGGGCCGAAATATAGCTCGAATAAAATGTAGCTGACTTATCCGTTTTGCACCGTCAAATATCTTTTACATAATTTGACTGGATCCGGACACTTGAGGGGGGGGGAAGGAGGGGGTTTCCCGGAATTCCGTTTTTTGGGGGATTTTCACGACGAAACTTGGAAGGCATATCTGGGACCCGGTCAAGCTGACTTGGAATAAAAAAAATCCTCGATTTGATAATCTTGGGGGGGGGGAGGGAGTTGAGGGAGGGGAATCTAGAATTTTGGAACGGGTGATCGAATTCGAGTGAAATTTAATAATTAAACAGAGGACATTTTTCTCTGGTGACCTTTTTCATTCCCGGACCGAATCCGGCAATTATTGGGGGGAGGGCGGAAAATACTTGACCCGCTTAGACTGGTGTGATCTGGATCGAACTTCGTGGGAATGACAAACGGATGCTCTGGATTAATCATTTACAGAACCGGATTGGCTCCGGTTATTGTGGGTGGAGTTGGAGGAGGGGGGGGGGGGTCTGGGATTCCGGTGATCGCGCGTTAAGGTACTTCCAGATGTGCTAGGACGATGAAACTTCGCTGGAATACTGGAGACCCAACAACATTTGCTTAGAAATTGCTACTTCCCAAATCCGATTATTCCTTAAAGTACCAATCTTGACCGCAAAGTAAAAAAAATACTTTTAAGCAATATATGCATTTTCGTGATGCCCATCAGCCCATTAGCAGTTTTGCCTCAAGGGTTTTGCTTACAAAGGAAGTTCCAGCTCCCTTAGAGTGCGCATCTCAACCGCAAAGTCGAAACTTACTTTTGATCAATCAAATCATCTTGACCCATGCAAGTGCCATATGAGCTTACAGCTCTTGTTCAGTTAACTTACACTTGTCCTTGAGGCCGTTATTACAGATAGTGAATTTGCAAGTCAAGCAAGTCTCTTGTGGCGGACCTTTAAAAAATATTGTGTCTAGGATGAGATTCTTTGACACTATCTGTAGTGCAGCTGATCGAACTGTCCGTTACTTCCGTTAAAATTTTCGCTGGCTAGAATTTTTTTCTGGAAGTTACGAGACGGCGCTTGTTCTAGAACTGGATTTTTCAATATTCTGAATTATTTTGCACATTCTCGATTTTCCTTTGTCTGTCCAAAACTACATAAAAAGAAAATGGAAAAGTAAACATGTGACGCTTTTAAGAAACCCTGTTGATATGGTGACCTCATTTGTTTGACATTTTCGGGCGAGGAGATTGATGGTTTGATTCTGACAATACCATATTATTTTGCTTATTGACGTGCTTGTTAAGAAAAAGGACTTATTACGACTCCTGGTAGAAAAGAAATTCTTTGAAATGCGTATTTACTGACTGAAACTGAATAAACTACGAGAGTTGCGAAATGAAAACCGAAATGCATTAGATGCGGACCCACTTTCCGCCAATCTAACAATAACAAAAGAACGATTTGCATCAGCCCTACTGGATTCCCCCTTCGAAACTATGTTTTGCTTTCAGAAAATTACATTACGCTGTTCTAATAGTCAGAAGTTCTCGTCATCCTCGGCTTTGATCAGGAAAACGGAAAAAGAGGCATAACCAATCTTTCTGACCGATGAGCTCCTGGGAAATTATAACTGGGAACCTGATCCGTCTCGAAAAGAGTCAAAACATGGCTAATGCAAATATAGCTGTAATGCCTTTAGGATAGATACAAATGACATGCAAATACTGATTCCTCGGAAATGTGGACATTTGAAAAATTTAGGGTAGCTATTGAGTGAATTAGTAACGTAGGTACGACGGGTCCTTTAACATTTATGTGTCACACTGTAAGTACTGAACTGAAAGAGAAAAATGCTCCTTTGGCAGGTTTTGAACTCGCGACCTTCGCTTTACAAGATCGACGCGCCAACCGACACAACGATGAACTAATGATGGGATGTTGAGGAAAATTTTATTCGTACGGCAAAGGGCACGTACATATCAGCTTAAAAATAAAAAATGAGGTCATGGGTGCTCTAAAGGTACGCCCTGAAGCTTGTATCCTGAAATCAGGCTATTTTCGTACTAAGGGTAAAAGCGGAAACTTGCAAATCGGTAATAACAAGTATAGAATGAGTGGGATGTTTTCTTCTTCCTGGTCCCGCGAAAGGCCGATCCGACACGGATCTCTATCTCGGTCCTGTGTACTGTCTATAGTTCTATAAGGATGAGATTGGAGCTTACCATCAAAGCCACCGCCATCTTTCCAGACAAGGTACGAGGCATAACCCATCCCAGTATAGAGGGCAGTCCACACCGGACCGAAAGCCCAGTTAGGAGGGCGCCAGTCTGGCTTTTTGAGCGTCTGCAACATAAATTCTTTGAAATATCTTACATTCAAAGTCGGGGACAGCTGGTATTAAGGTTAACCCTTAATTTAACCAGATTACGTCTAATGTGTTGCGTTTTGGTACAGACGCAAAAGGTGATAGTTTTCAATGCAAAATAATAGCCGCGTTTTTTAGCGCCTATAGCCTTTTTTTATAGCCTATAAGCCTTTTTTTAATGGGTCCAAACCTGTTCGTCACTGAGGCTGTCAAAAATAACATTATCAAATCGAGGGGTTAGTAAATAACAAAATTGGTATTCACTACAATTTCCATCCAATTTTTTTGCCACTCTAAACTGTACTGGACCTGATTTCTTACGTGTAAAAAAAGTTTCCGATGTGCAGACGAGACAAACTTTCGGGCTTCGCCAGATAAAGGTTTACAGAGGCCGTCGTTGAGGCTGTCACAAAAATAACAGTTTCAAATCGAGGGGTTAGTAAATAACAAAATTGGTATTCACTACAATTCACTACAATGTAAAAAGATCCCGATCTGCCGACGAGGCTTAAACTTTCGAGCTTTGCCGGATAAAACTGTACAGAGCTTGATTTCTTACGTGTAGGAAGATCCCGATGTGCCGACGAGACTTGCACTTTCGGGTTCACCAGTTAAAAAGCTTACAGACTTTGATTTTTTAACCCACGTGTAAAAAGAATCATGTGCCGACGAGACTTTCGGTCTTCGAAGGGCAAAGCATACATAATTTGATTTCTTCTGTGCCTAGTCCCCCCCCCCCCTGGTGACTCTCCTGGTGTGAGGGCAGTACCCCCGTCATAAGTTTCGTAACTTTTAACACATACGGGATATAATGGCCCGTGCTATGTGTGTTCACGAAGGCATCTGGAGCACTGCCATTCGCTCATTTTGGCTTTGAAGGATGGCTCGAATTGGAATTTTAGCTTTACCGGGTCCATGAGGTGTACTCTCAACTCAATACAGCAGCGACATCACTAGTTTACAAAACAAGAAATCATGCAACTTACTGGATACCAGGTCTTGACTTCATTTCTTGTGATCAATGCACCAGATATCCCTCCAAGATTTGGCAGAAGGGAAGCTGCAATTGCGGTCCATGGAATCGGCATTTTCTTTGCAAACTATCGCACAATTACGTGACTTTTCTCACTTCGTCTCCTCTGGTTATCTAACTAACACTTCTTGCTTGATTTCCGGGACGATGGCTACGGCATCTGTGTTGCAAGATCTGAACTTTGCCGAAACCTCTAGCTGCTGAGATAGATGTCTCTGTGTTAGTATCCTCACGCCCTGGAATATCTCTCTGGATTAGGACGCTTTTGCTGATAATTGTTAATCACATTTGATAGTGCAAGACGGATACGTCAGTTGAATTTTAGTAGAGCTATATTTTTTTGGCGTATACCAAGAGGCAAGGAGGCAGGGACCTGTACACCCCTTGTGACACAAGTAAGCAGCGTCTCGCTCGTAGTTACAAGAGAGCGTGGTTAAGACGTGGAAAGTCGTTTTCAAAGTCTTCTGTGACTGTATGTCTTGGACTTTAGAGAATCGAAAAAGAAGCTGAAAACGAATGTCATAGCGTACATTTCCGACGTTTCTGAGAAATAGGCTACCGACACTAAATTTAAACTATAGTCCACTTCCCTGCCACGATTTCAGATTTTTTTTTAGCGAGGACTAACGAAACCCAGCATAATTGTATATCAGTGGAAAGAAGGATTGAGTTCTACAAGGAAAAGATTTTCAACATAAAATAAAAATAAAAATTTGTTCTCATCTATTCAAAATAAGTTCTCCGGATGTAGAGAAGATCGAAATGAAAAGCCCATAAATTTCCGAACAATTTGTGCTAAAATTCTGTTTCACATATTTGTTTTCAAAGGGTCTACCATTTTTTTTTTGCTGTCCTACTGTCGTATGCCTCCTTAAACCCCATCCGTCACCAGTTATTTTTAACCGAGAAAAAAATTATTTTTTCGTTGAAACCTACTAGTTAGGGCATAAGTAAGCTAGTGTTGAAGTTATTTGCTTGGAATCGTTTATTAAGTGGAAGAAAATGGATGTCCAGTTAACTGGATAACGTGACCAGCTTGACATATGAAATAGCATTTCAATCACTTGATCTGACATGAAAATGTTTGTAACAAGTTAGTTGACCCCTGAAACACATCTCAACTTCGTGTCTTTTACAAAGTGTTGTGGCTTTGAGCTTGCAGACCATCATCTTGCATCTCACTCGAAGCTTTTCGCCCGTTTTCACTGGCCAATGGTGATAGCCATCACATCTAGGTCAGTACGTATTTGGGGCTATTTTTTCTTCCTATCGTCAGTTGATCCTCCATGCCTCCATATGGTCGACTCCTAGGCTGACCTGCTAATCGTGGGATAGACGAGTTACCTTGGTAAAGGGCAGTTGAAATCTCCTTTAGGCATGTCATGAGATCCAGTTTCTCTTTCCTGGCCAATGATAGAAGTTGCAATGTGTTCAGGTTCAGGTTCAGGTTCTTTTAATAACAAACTAAATAACAAAATGTCCAGAGCCCGGCTGAGAAGACAAATTCGTAATGCACGAGATGGAAAGACTTCTTTAAATAAATACAACATTTATACTTCACTACATGCCGTTCATACAAATGGAAATATGCGTATTCCCCCGTCAGCACCCGGTCCCCAACGCCACCCGTTGACACGTCCAGCGAAACAAACAATAAAAAAATAAAACTAAAGATAACAAGAACCGAGGGAAAGGGATTTCAGTCCAAGGAACGATCCTGGACTGAGTATTCACATCCCCCAGGTTCAGTATCTTCAAAACCAGATAAAATGGGAACAAACTTAACCTCCCAAAGGCAATCCGCACACTTGTCACGAAACAAATTCTCAATATAACAACATAAATTTAAGTTTACGTTTGGTTGTTTGAATTGACTGTGAAATGTCCAAATTAGAAGTATAAATATTCCAATTCCGAATTACTGAGTTTCGAAGCGAAAATTTCGATCTTTCAGTTATAATTCTTGGCTGATACAGTTTATTAAAATTTCTAGTTAGATGTCCGTGTTCAATAGTTTTAAGCGGGAAAAGGTTCGAGGAACGAAAAAACGAGGGAAGCAAACCACGGTCATACTTCAGTTTGAAGAGGATAGATTCAACAGTCACAAAATGTCTTAAAGGAAGGATATTAAGAAAGCAATAAAGAGAATCTGTTGACGACTTCGCTGGATATAATTTAGGGGAAGGCAGGTAATTCTTAAGGACCCGCAACGCTTTGTTCTGTTGTCTTTGAAGTGGCGCAATATGAGAACTAAATGTGTTAAGGTATACAAGTGATGAGAACATTAAATGGGAATGAATAAGAGCATAATAAAGTGATCGCATTGCTTCAAGGGGAAGGGATGACCTGAGTCTTCGCATTATCCCTATATTTCTCCCCAACTTCATACGCAAATTTGATATGTGAGGCTTCCATGATAGATTAGAGTCAAGGAGGACTCCAAGGTATCGCATAACTGCTGTTCGTGAAATCTTTATTTTAAAATCACTTGACTCAATTAGTTGAAGCTCAGGAACAGCAGCGTTACATCGAGAGAAAACCACGAATTTTGTTTTATCAGCGTTAAGAGCTAGGTTATTTGACTCAAGCCACAATAGAAGATGGTTGAAAGCTTCTTCCAATACAAGTTTCAGACTGTTCATATCTTTCCCTGATACAGTACATGCAGTGTCATCCGCAAATTGCAAGTTTAACCCAAATATTCTCATGGAATTATTCAGGTCGTTAACATAAATTAAAAAAAGTAAGGGACCAAGTATTGAGCCTTGCGGGACACCAGCGATATTAGATTGTCGAGTCATTTCGGATGAAACATCACCTCCATCAACATACTGAGAACGGTCCTTAATATAAGATGCTATTAGGGATTTTGCTGGCCCTCTTATACCGTAATGATCCAACTTATGCATTAGAATATCATGGGATATCGTATCAAAAGCTTTTTTAATGTCAAGAAAAATAGAAGCTGGAATTTCTCCCCGGTCAAGAATGTCATGGACATACTGTGTTAGTAACAGGACCGCATGATCGGTAGAATGACATTTGCGAAATCCGAACTGTAGCTGATTTATCATTTCAAAATGTTCTAAAAAACGCACTATTCTATTATACAGACAACGTTCAGTTATTTTAGAAAAAGCCGACAGAATTGATATTGGCCGATAATTCGACGGATTTGTTTTCTCTCCTCCTTTGTAAAGAGCCAATATTCTTGAATCTTTTAATGACGAAGGAAACGTCCCGTTTTTAAATGCCAGGTTTATTATGTGACATAAAATGCGCGAGATTTGGGGGAAGATTTCTTTTAACAGAAATGTCGATGATCCATCAATACCCTCAGACTGACCATTTTTCAAAAGAGTAACTACATTCTTTAATTCTTGTTCAGAAACCGGTGTTAAAAATATTGTCTTATCATGTGATGGCGGAAGGAATTTTCTAAAATCATTTTTATTTTGACGACTTGACCTCGATGAAGCAACGGACTCTGCAGTTTTTTCACCTATTTTAGCAAAATGCCGGTTCAGGGCATCTGCTATTTTCTTCTTATCATTAAGGGGTACTTGGTTTTCAGGCATGCACATTTCATCTGGAAGACTTTGGTCCTTCCTTTTACCAAGTCATTCGTTAATCAGTGACCAAGTCTTTTTCGGAGACAAACGAACTTTATCAAACTCTCGTTTATAATAATTGCTTTTTTCCAAACGAAGATTTTTTGACAGTTGATTTTTGTACCTTTTAAATTCAGATGTATTTTCATCAGTCGGACAGTTAAGTTGCCTCCTGAATAACTGGTTTTTAAACTTAATAGATCGTAGTATGCCTTCCGTTATCCACGGCTTATTTGGGGATTGATATCGTCTCAGACTAATCTTTTTCACCGGGCATGTTTCATTTAATATTTCCTTAAACTGCTTTAAAAATAAATCCATCGAGTGGTTGACATCCTCAGATTCCAAAGGTCCATTATCATCCATAATACTTAATCTTTCTCTTAGTAGTCGTAGCGTATTTCTATTAAGTATCCGTGACTTTTTGGAAATTTTTTTGTTCGGTTTAAGCTCACATTTTAATTCAGAAAATAACATGAAATGATCAGACGAGTCCACCAATACTACCCTTATTAGGTTTGGCTCAAAATTCGTTAGAATATTGTCAATCAGCGATGCCGACGTTGCAGTTATTCTAGTAGGTATGTTACAAAGTGGTAATAAACCATGCGACAGGCACATCGATAAAAAATCAATCCCATTTTTGCTAAGTCTACACTCACTTATTTCGTTATCTATTGTCTGATTTGCATCATAAATCAAATTGATGTTGAAGTCTCCCATCAAAATTACCCTTTTGTACTTGCAAGATATTAGCTTCATGAGAGTATTAAGCGACGACGAGAAAGAAGAAGGTGAAACATGAGGGGGCTTATAACTAACGCAACACGCAACATTCTCATTATGTATTTTCAACTGTAAAATTAAAAATTCAAAATTCATTTCCTCGTATAAATCATCAAAATCTGTTATTTTACGCGAATGAATATCTTGACGTACGTAACACCCGAGTCCTCCTTTATTTTTCGACACTCGCGACTTTTCAATGAAATTATAGCCTTGGATTTGGACTGAAGAAGAAAGACCATCATTAAGAAATGTCTCACACACCCCAATCATCAAAATATCATGGCTGGGAAGAAACGCCGATAGAAAATCCATCTTACTCATAAGACCACGACAATTCCAAAATATTGTTCGAAATGACCCTGGAGTAGCTGCATGATCAATATCATTATCGTCGATGTATTTATTTTTAGGGAGAGCCGCCACAGATTCATCCATATTACCAAAATCCTCTTTCTCCATACCATTCGCTAGAATTTGTTCGAGGTCAAGCGGACTTGCCTCTAGTTTGCCAAGCCTATTCCCACCATCCGTAAATTTAGACATTAATTCTGAGTAGATAAACAATCGCTGGACGTGCCCCCAAGTGGGGCAGGAGAAGAGGGCAAAGACAGGAAAATTAACAACTGAATGTGATAAAATACAGTAGTACACCTAAGAACCTGATCTACATCTACAACGAAAAACAAAAAATAGAAAAGAGAAGACAAGAAAAGACACAAAACAAGGCTCATGATTCATTCGGTTAGATCGTATTTGATTTTTAACAAACGACGATGACGACGAGAGAAAAAAAGAAAGAAGAAGAAAGTAAATATTCTTCTCTAGAAAGACATTTATCACCCATACCAACAACAAAAACCACCACTTATCACGACAAAACCCCGTCACAAAGAAGAAATTCATACTGTTGTCACTTAATATAAAAAAAAAACAAACGAATAATCGTCTTTTTAAAGACGTGTTTCCGCAGTTCACTGTTAAACTTCATGATGGTCATCGTATTTGACCCACTGTTCAGAGTTCAGGTGACGCACTTCTAACCATAGATCCGTTCCCTTTTGTTTAATCCTGGAGGACTCGCATTGTCCAGCCTCGCGAAGTCCTTTAGCCGTTGCAAGAAGGCCGTTCCTGATATCGTTCAGTTTAGGAGGAAGATCAGACACAATGCGTGCTCCCGAACCTTTAAGCTTCCCCACATTGCGCATGATTAACTGCACGTCTTTGTCGTTGCTAAGGGAAATAAAGACTGGTTGTGACGTCGTAGTCTTCGATGACCCTCGCCTAGTGGTAATGTTATCGTTTAAGCAAGTGATTCAGCAAGCTCAGCCATGCAAAAAAATGAATCATAGTTGCCACTTGCAAGACCGGGTCGATATACTGCACACTCGTAAGCTGTGAAATTGTATCAACTCCACATGTGCCGACATTGCCTCTTCGGGTGACCTCAGGTTGTCAAACTTGAATGTAGCCGTAGACCACCTTCGAGCATCTACAATTCCCCTGATTTCTTACCAAGCCAGAAGCCACAAGAACTGTGTTTTGTCAAGCTACCTGAAGTACAACTAGCTTCTCTGCACCTTACAGAAGCCTTTCCAATGCTCCTCGTCCGTATTTCTTCATCTCTTTTTCCGACTTGACAGGGGACCAAGCTATGCGCTTGGCACGGACGGTGCCAGTTCCATTCCACGCCATCTGTCTCAGGATTAAAGTGAAGAAATCCCCACCCTTTGGGATATTCCTATCTGTCATAAGCTTCATGACAACAGTCCCAAGGACTCCTGTTCGACAGTTGATGGCCTTCCGTCAGAATTGGGGACTACATAAAGCTTGAAGTCCCATGGACAGTGCGTTTCTCTTTTGTAATGCTTTCTGTCTAGTAAACGGGTGCATTTGCTCGTCTGTCGAAACGTTGCCGAGAACGTCGTTACTCGTCTGTCGAAACGTTGTCCAGAACGTTGTTACTCGTCTGTCAAAACGTTGACTGGAACATTTTAGAAAACTGTGGATTTACGGATGAACAAGCGCGTGTCACGTTGTCCACTTAACTGAACTGTAAATAAGAAGGGCATGCAGCACTGACATCTGTTACAATATTCTGATAAAAACAACGTTCTTCAAGACTTCAGATGGCATCAAATCTTATAAGAAATTTGGCAATGCTTCATTTATTTATCTAAACCTAGTCGCGTAGTCCAGTTAACTGGACGAAATTCCAGAACAGAAAAAAACACATACCCTAAGGGATTTTGGCATAGAAAAAAATACCTATCTATTCTCAATGATTCAAATTTTGACGCTGTATTTTTTTCAACCGCCGTTTCTCTTTCGAAAGTACAGAAAAAAAAATATATTTTAGGCGTTTCCTCCGAATCAGTATTTTTCAACATAGTCCATGTTCAAGGTCTCCTAACATGAAAATTAGTCGCGCAATGCGATATTTGAGGCCTCTGTGTTGTAGCCCATAAACAGGAGAACACATCAGTTCAACCAGATTCACGAACTTTCCCATAGGTAGGGAGAAAAGCGTGTTTTTAATTTCGTCTAATTGACTGGTTACGGTGACGGAAGGGGTTAACATTCCAAAGTGTAGATTTCAATGTCTAATTTTTGAAATCAATGGAAATATTAAAAAAGTGGGCTTTCGATATAATTAAATAAACTGCCTCGAGTTTGTCAACTGCGGTTTAGTCGTTTTGTTGGTCTGGTAACAAAAACAAGAGCTAGAAGCTTATATGGCACTTGCAAGTCTGGATCAGGGGATGAAAGCGTGGGTTTATTAGTAATTCTTTATAAGCGAAACCTTTGAGATACGAATAATCATGGGACCTTATGTATCGTAGTGTGTCGTTTGGTAAAAATATTTCTTTTTTTTTAAACTTCACTTCGCGCTAAGGCGGCTGGAAATTCATTTGTATGCAGAAACCTTCAGTCGCGCATGATCACGGGCTCTTGGAAGCTATGAAATGTATCTTTTGAACATGAGTATTTTTTTTTCTTTTGCGGTTAAGATGCCCACTTTAAGAGCACTAGAAATTGACATCTTGGAAGTACCTTAACCGGCTATCACCGGAATTCCCCCCTCCGACTTCCTCCAACAGTATCCGGATTCAATTCGGTTCTGTTAACAATTCACCTACAGCATTTTCTTGTTCTTCCTAGCTAGTTTCATCCCGATCCCTCCAGTCTAAGCGGGTCACGACATTCCCCTCTCCCCCAAAAGGGGCGTCACGACTAGGGGGAGGGAGGGGGGACGCCCCCCCCCCGAATCTTGTCGGCTAGTCGGTAATAAATAGCCGAGTCGGCGCGAAAGCGCCGCATTTTTGGTAAAAACAGTTGATTTTTTTTTTAAACAGTCGATTTCTCGTAAAAATAGTCGATTTTTCCTTAAAAATAGTAGTTTTTATTTAAATCAGCAGATTTTTCGTCAACACTGTTTTTTTCTCAGTAATTCGTTTTTATCTGCAAAAACAGTCGGTAAAATGACCAGCCGATCGGTAAATGCCTTGCTCCCCCCCCCCCAAAAAGAAACATTTTGGCTAGTAACGCCACTGCCCCCCTACTCCCCCACAGTTGTCGGATCTGAGCCGGACTTGAAAAAGAACATCTGATTCGTGTTCTCTGTTCAACTATTCAATGTCATTTGAATGTTACCACCCGTTCTGAACTTCAAGTTCAAAGACTATATTCCGGATTCCCCCTCCACTCCCCCCTAGATGATCGGCCCGAGAAAGTTACAATTTCCAAGTCAGTTTGATTGGGTCCCTGATATGCCTGCCAAGTTTCAACGTGAAAGTACTTATCACCGGAATTCCGGGAAACCCCCCTCCACCCCCCAAGTGTCCAGATCTAGTCCGGTTGTGAGCCTATGCTTGTCCTTCCCAGCAAGTTCCATCCCGATTCCTCCGGTCAAAGCATGTCACGAGATTTCCGGTCCCCTCCCCCCAGCTCCCACGCAGCTGTCGGATCCGGTCAGGACTTCCCGATGAAAAATTTGTAGCCTATGTAGTAGCAGTAGTACAGAATACTGTGCTAATCTTAAGAAGTAGTAATCAGTAGCATCCCGCCTTGCTCAAGTAGCATCTAGCCTTGCTATATATAGACTGCTACTACTTTTTCGTACAACTTCATACTAATATTTTGAGAAAGTTTTTCATCGGGTTGAATTGGGACATCAGAAGCATGTCCTCTGTTCAATTACTGTTCAGTTATTTTAGATTCATTCGAACCCGATAACCCGTTCGGAAGTTAGGTATGCATGACAAAATGTTCTGGATTTCCCCTCCCTCAACTCCCCAGGATTGTGGAATCGGGAAACTGACTATTTCCCAGTCAGTTTGATTCCAAGTTAAGACCAATGTATCCATCCTCCGATCGACTTCAGAGAAAAATGCTTTTACTTGTAACAAATTTCCGGTTTCTGAAATTCCGGACGAACTGCTTATCCAGCAAAAAAGAAATAGGTTTCATATTTGGACTCAGCATGTATTCTTGCTCCTATATGGATGTTTCATATTTCCCGTTTTTGCCGGATTACGGCCAGCCTAGTTATCCGGCGAGACAGTAATGTCCAGATGTGGATTCATGATGCATTCTTACTAGTATGTGGTATGTGGACAGTCAAATCACTAATCACTCAAATCAGAAATTAGGTTTGTAGATATCCGGTCTTCGCCAGACTCCTTCGACATTTTACTAATAAATTTTAGAAACAGATTTAGGCCAATGATAATTATCTGAGGACTGAGTTCAAATATGGATTCAGCATGTGTTTTTACCCCTATAGCAAACCCCTATAGCCCACTTCATATCTACTTTGACGAATGCTCTTGCCTTACCTCTGCCAAATTTCCGGTTCCGGCCGTATTTCGGGCGAAACACTTATTGCGAGAAGTTGAAGCTCAAAAACGAATTAAGCGTGTCTCCTTACCCCTACGTCGAACCTCTAATCAACTTCAGATAAAACTTCAGCTTTTAACAAATTGTCCGGTTTCATCCGGATTCGTCGCAAACTGTTTTTCGGGGTAGAAAATGATTGTCACATGCGGATTCAGCATGTCTTCTTACCCGTGAATCGAACACCTATGAAATTCTAAGGGTGCGCGCCCCTACATAGACGCGACTCTACGTAGACACGTCAGTAAGTGGAGAAAATCCGACGCTACATGGACAAATTTCCCGACACTACGTGGACAATAAAAAACCGACACTACGTGGACACGACGGTACATCGAACGACGCTACGCAGACACGACGGTACATCGAACGACACTACGTAGACACGACGGTACGTCGAACGACACTACGTGGACACGTCAGTATGAGGACCAAATCCGACACTACGTCGAAAATCAAAAAGTGTCTACGTAGTGTCGGTACTTGTACCGTCGTGTCTATGTAGTGTCGGTTCTTCTACCGTCGTGTCCATGTAGCGTCGGTACTTGTTCCGTCGTGTCCATGTAGTGTCGGTCTTCGTACCGTTGTGTCTCTGTAGTGACGTGTCCATGTACTGACGCTTTTTTCGTTTCGATGTAGTGTCGTATCTTCGTAGTGTCGTGTCTACGTAGAGACATCATCCCAAATTCTAATGATACAAAAATTAACAAATTTTCCGGTTTTGGCCGGATTCCGGGCTATCTACTTGTCCGGTGAGGAAACAAAGTTCAGATCTGGATTCAGCATATTTTCTTAACCCTGAAACACGGACATAATCTGCGAAACAGATAGCCTGGAGGCAGGGACCATATACACCCTGCGACAGTAGTGAGCAGCCCCTCGTTCGCTTTAAGGTTAAGCCGAAAGCTCATGGTACTTAATTACCTGATTTGAGTTTGTATTTAAAGTCAAGTGTAATGTGTAACCAGGGGCGTCCCGAGGGGGGGGGGCGCAGCGCCCCCCCCCCCCCCCCTACGTTTTGGACATTCGGTCAAATTTCGCCGAAGGCGAAAAATCCGGTCAAAACGGGCATCGCGGCGAAGCCGTGATGCCCTTTTGATAAAATCGTTTGTCCCTCATTTCGAAATTGGGTGATTTAACGTGTTTATTAATAATATAATATAACTGCAGTAAAAAGGCTTTCGCCTCTGTTATTGGTTCCCCTTTCTTTATCGACTTTACTAATTCATCCAACTTTTGTTCACTCCGCATCGATTTCACAGCATTCGTTCTGTCCCTTCGTAAATTAGGTGTTTTAACCTGTTTATTTGGTCTCATTCGTTAGCGAATTCGGTAATTCACCGGACTTTTTTCAAGTCCGTATCTGTTCTATTCCATTCGGTCAGTCTATTTCATAATTTGGTCATTAATCAGATTCATTTGGTTCTGACTCATGACCGAATTCGATAATTCATTCTACTTTTGTTCGTTCCGCATCGATTTCGCCGCATTCGGTCCGTCCTTGCGTAAATTCGGTGGTTTAACCTGTTTATTTGGTCTCAATCTTGACCGAATTCGGTAATTCGGTCAATAATCAAATTCATTTGGTTCTGACTCGTGACCGAATACGATCATCCAACTTTTTTTCAGTCCGCATCGATTTCGCCGCATTCAGTCCGTCCCTGCGTAAACTCGATGATTTAACCTGTCTATTTGGTGTCATTCCCTACCTAATTCGGTAATAAGGTAGCATTCGGTCTGTACATTTCATAATTAAATTCGGTGAGATTCATTTGGTACTGATTCGTTACCGAATACGGTAATTCACCGGATTTTTCTTTAGTCCGTTTCTATTACTAGACTTGCCGAATTCGACTGTTTTAGGTGGTTCTAACAAGAGTTTTATTCCGTTCCGAAATTCGGTTGTAATACCGCTCTCGATCTGTTTAGTTAGTTTTTCGGTATACTACGAATTCATTTTTTGCTTCAACCCAGTTACTGAGTTCGGTAATTTAAGTGGCATTTATTTAGCTCTCATTCTTTACCATTTACGGTAGCTTCAGCTAGTTGCTGTTCATTTTTTGACTTCTTAGGATTGCAGTACTTCAGGAATAAGCACGTCTATTGACGTGAAAACTAGCCTACTTTTGTTTGCTGTAAATTCCGAACAAATGTACTTTGTATCCACTTTACCCTGGATCGCCCCTTTCGTTGCCAGATAACTCTGGGTTGAACAGGTAATCTTGGGATCGCAGAAAGGCACTTTCATCGTCAGTGTTTCCACAAAATTTCGCCTGCGGCGCATTTCGCAGTCTCCACTAGTTAGACAAAGGTTGCCTCATTTAGTTGGCGTTTGAGGCTTGTAATTTTTTGGGGGCTTGAACTATGTTAAAAGCTAGAATTTGCATGGGAAATAGTTAAATGTTGCCAGAAAAAAGATGGATTAAAAAAATTTCGGCTGCGGCGCCTTAATTAATCATGGGCACAGCCGTTAGCGACGTTGTCGCTATGCAGCAACACCGTTTCTTCCGATTATTTCAAGTCCTGTTGGCAAAACTGGAAAGGTTTTCCAGAGGTAAAAGGCTAGTGACGGCGTTTCCATGAAAAAAAAAAAAACAGAAGCGGAACTCGCTGTGTTTTTACAAATTTTTTTCAGTAAAAATCAGGTACAGATTCGGTCAGTTTTACCAGGTGCGCCCCCCCCCCCCCAATGAAGAGAGGTTCGGGACGCCCCTGTGTATAACACATGTGTTTTATGCGTCAATAGTTTGGTCTGTGTATACCAGTGCAGATGTCTGTTAACAAACTGTACATACCCAATTACCAGGTTCGGTTGCTACAGTTTATTAACAGACATCTGTACTGGTGTACATATACCAAACGACTGATGAATAAAATAAGTTACACTTTACTTAAATACAAACTCAAATCAGTTAATGAAGTCCCATGAGCTATGGGGTGATCAGATACTAATTAGTTACTCAATGAACAAAATGGGTCGCAGCATTATTTACTAATATTACAAGGTGAAATGTTTCAAGTTTTTTCTATTGAGCTTTATCTTCCAAAGGCTCCTGGTTTTGTTCTAGCAAGCAAGTAAGCAGAAAGATTCATCGCTTGTGGCGGCAGTGCAGGTCTATTATTTATTACCAAAAGTTGTATGTTAGCTCCACAACGCGTAAACAAAATGACCAATAGCGACCGTGCTTCCTGTTGGCCCGTCCCTCTGCCCGAAGTTTGCTAGTTCAGACGTTGTTGAAACTTGCCATTCTTTGCGGACAGTAGCGCCATTTTACTGAACGTCGGAAACATTTTAATTTTTACTGAACGTCGGAAACGTTTTAATTCTCTTGAAATCCCCTCGGCTGCTGGACATTCGAAATTCCCTCGAGGTCTGGGGACTCCCCATTTCACAAATTTTATTTATAGTAAAGCAGCATGTAGCCTATATAGGTTAAAGGATTGTATGGCACTTGCTTTTAATTGTCCACTTTTGCCGCTTCGTAACTTGCAGCCTCTGACTCAAGCCCGTACAACGACCATTATGTCTCTCCGTCCGTTCGTCTATCCCTTTGTCTCACTTTGCTAGTTTCGGCACTTCCATACGAGCTAGGACCATGAAATTTGGCATGCATATAAAGGATCCGACCGGTAAACAACGAATCCTTCTTTTATGGATCCGTGTGGAGGGTGAGCAATCCTTGATCTTGACCCACCTATATGAATTTTTAAATGACATGTTCTGTAATTATGTTTGTTATCGGATTGTGTTTAAAATGTTTTTAAAATTTTAAAAAATTTAAAATTGTACGGATCCGTGTGGAGGGTGAGCAATCCTTGATCTTGACCGACCTATCTGAATTTTAAACTGACATGTTCTGTAATTACTGTGTAATAAACGAATTTGAATTTGAATATCGCGAAAGTTACAAGGCCATGGGTCCTAGATAGGCTATGTGATTCTGGGGCCATGACGAAATCCGGCTTTGGCGGGGGTTCCTGGATGTCTTCTCATTTGTGACATGTCTAAATCTCGAACTCGTGATCCGATCAGGAGGAACTTGTCAGCTGACGAGAGCAAATGTCAAAATGTTCTATATGTTCTAAAACTTCTGGCTGGTCAACAGGAGGCAGTCAAAATCCTTCTCTGAGTATGGGGATGTGCCACTGGACTCACTACACTGTCATTAGATATGACGTTTCTTCCTCTTAAAAGTAGCTTTTCTCGAAATTGCACTAGAAGTTGGGACCCTTTCAAAAACCAATGGTTGTGTTATTTAAAACTAGGCACTTGAAGAGTACTTTGCCAAAGAGCAAAGACTGGAGTCCCGATCGATTCTACGCAGTGAAAAGTCGTTTAACGAAGAATTTACTTATAATTTCTCTTCGGTATGTTATTTTATTTACCCAGTTCAAGTGAATACACAGGTAGCGTGACAGGTGACCATATGTGCTTGAGGCAACTATTTTCGGCCCCAAAAGGCCACCATCATATTGGACTAACGACTATCATCAACACATAAATATCTAATAAACATACAAATACAAATGCAATTAAAATGGAGGGGTCCTCGTCTGTCGTCACGTGTTCGAGTTATTGTTGGAAGTCATTTCGTTTTTCCAGATAGCAGATCTGTTTACGGAATTTCGGTTTCCATTGCTTCCATTCTCACTTCGTCTGGATTTTCGGACTGGCTTCGTGTCTCCCCCTGAACAACTGAGCGCGAATTTCAGCTCTTTCAACATTTCTTCTTTGATGCTCTCAACTTGATCTTCACCTAGAAACATAATATATAGTGGTCGCCGCTACACTACGCCCACACGTCAGTTCACCCAATGCAAAAAACTGAAAGTTCGCCGACACTTCATTTAACCAACTTCGCATGCGAAACTTGCGTCACTATGCCATAATAATCTAAAATGTTATTTCTCTTATAATTTTTCCATTTGTGCCTTAATAATAACTGTTTACACTAGTCCTGGATACAAAGACAATATTCCTCGCGTTTAAAATCTGCTCCGACAAAAGTATAATATTTTCTACTCACATCGGACCGGAAATCTCGGACCGAATCATGTTCAAGCATACAACAAAGGTAGAAGAACAAATAGGCACCACACATCCCACACGGAAAGTCCACTATTCCAAAATCGATTTTTCGTCAATAGCGGAGCAACGAAGTAGCGCATTTTCATCGGGTCTTGAAGCCTCTTCAAGTGAATAAGCGATGGGTGTCTAGATTGTTCTGTCTCATTCCTTTTCGATTAAACTTTAATTAAAAAGCTTTAGACATACCTGCAAGTTTTCTGGACTTCCAGCAGAATTCGAAAAATGCAACGACGGACGCTGCTATGACCCCAAGCAGAAGCACGACGAAGACACCGCCAACATTCTTTAAACCCAGCTCGCTTGCCGAAGCACTGGCTTTCGCCTCATCCTGAAAGACAAGAAATTAACAGTTATACTGAAAAAATATAATATTATATTAAATATATAAAATAAATCAGGGAACAACAAGTTCATTAATACACAGACAAAATTATTAACACGCCGCCTATGGGTGCATCGTCCCCAACGGGGGGGGGGGGCTATAACCGTAAAGCTTCGGGAAATGTGTACAGCGCCTTGTGCGCTCCTTCTATACTATTTCGTTCTGGTGTCACTCATGTTCTGCGAAAGAAGGAGATAAAAAAGATGAGATCGTGTTATTTTAAATATGCAAAGCACCTGCTCCACTTATCGAAATTATGTCATAACCATACATTGACGGAGAAGTTCACTTTTACTTCTCGTATCCTTGTTCAGAGCAGTTCGACTAACCTTAGCACATTGGCCGCCGCCTCGCATCTCTTTCCACCATTTCCTTTTCAAGATAAGAATTTTATTTGACTCCTGGAGCTGCAGCAAGGCACTCGTGAAGGCTCCAGTATACGGGGACCCTAAAAATACCATAGATTAGCCGCGTTCGTTTTCATCCTTCGGTTTGCCATTCCAACCGTAGATTTGTCATAAGCGTTTTCTTTATGACGCCATTAATGTTCGGCGTTGAACTGCCGAGAATAAAGGCGTATTCTCGCCGTTCCCCGAGGACTCCACTTGAGGAGTCCCCGCGTTTTTGTTTGTCCCGGGGACTCACTCCCCGTATTCTCGCGAGTCCCCACGGACGGGGAATGCTCAGATTATCATCACCATCATCAAAAAGGACTCCCTTTCAAATTCGGTGGGGAATCAATTTTTGCTGTTGTAGGTGCTATGTAAAATTAATTAAAAAGAATCAGAATAAAGAAAACCAAGAATGAAGTGGATCTAGACTAATTTTTTCAGCTGCATATTCATTTTTCGAACAAAATCCATTTTAGAAGCATTCCCCGTATTCTCGCTGTTTCTGTACGCGGAGTCCGCGTGGAGTGACTCCATCTATTCTCGCCGTTCCCTTCGATTCCCCGAGGAGTCCTCGGGGAACGGCGAGAATACGCCTTAAGGTTTTTTTTTGTTCCGTTGAACTGCCGTTTCATTCGTCATTCCTGAAAAACTGAGGTGGAAGGTAAGTTCATCGAAAAAATAAAATAAAATTTGTAAACCGAGTTAAAAACAGTGGGCCTGTTATGCTGAAATACATTTTTGTCCTTTGTTGTGGCTGCTGTTGCAATTTTTTAAGTTAGTTCGACTTTTAAACTTTTCGAATCTAGTTCGTTCGTGAAGTGCCAAAGAAAACGCTGATATGAAAACGTTTTTGTACCAATAACCAAGAACATATAATCTGATACAACCTCCATCTTTGGTCCCATGCAGCGACTATGGATACCCCAATAAAACTGAGCCGAGGTAGAGGTACTTACTCTAGCTTTGAGTTGATACCCGTCTACTTCGGCCGTTGCTTGACCCGCTGCGGAGCGCTTCCAGAGAACCAATCGGCTTTTACTTTGAAAGTTTCTTCTACGCGGATTTACAGCAATATAACCATTTGTTGAGGTAACGAATTGTGACATGCCGCGTAGGTCCTAACAACCGATTGTTTGCATCTGGCAGGGTATGGGAAAATATTCGACTCCGCATGGTCGTATTACAGAGATAAGGAGACGGGTCTTGTTTATTTGTTCTCGCGACAACGACGAAAATTAACGCGGCTATTGTTTACTAGGGAGATGGCTAAAAAAAAAGGGAACCCTTCTTCACAGGTGCGCAAATATTTTACTCTCCCATCCAAGCTTGCATCCACGAAATGTCAAGTCGGTTTGGCTATTTCTTCCCTAAAATCGAAGCGAATAGTGTTATTATACAATTTTCCAAATTTCTCCTTGGGTTCCCGACTTCTTTTAGTTTCCGACTTTCAAGTAAAAGATCCAGTTGTAATTTAAAGATAAAGTTGACAAACTTTTACACAAAAGCTTTGGAAGCCCTCCAAACCCATAACTTATACCAGTTCTTTTACAAGCAAATAATATAAATCGTTAATAATTTTAATTTAGTATTTATAAATCGGTTGATTTAGGTAGGCTATTTTTTTTGTATATACTTTATTATGTTAAATTATGTTATGCCCCAGTTTTTGAGCGACAAAATGAAAAAAAAAATATAAAGAATGAATGCCAGTAACAGTGGGAATGCCAAGGAACAGAAGGAATGCCAGTAACAGTGAAGGCAGAGAACATTAAGTTACTCGGTGTAGCCTACCCTTGTAGGCTACTTCCTTGTACTGTCTCTTCTTTCCAAGTAAGGTTGTCAGATTCATAAACAGAGCGTATAGGAGCTGACAGCTTTTTGTTGATTAATTTTAGAGGCATTTCTATATTTGTGAATTTTTAAGCTAAAAATTTACAGGCTTATGGCCCACTATCATCTAATTATTATTACAACACCAGATCTAAAATGGTAAGCACACTGCCAGGATATGCTGGAACATGCAAATGCGATTACAAATCCGAAACTCCTCTCCAAAATAAAAATAGCCCAATGCCACCGATTGCCACCTACTACGAGTTTATAATCGTTTTATTAGACCCACCCTGGAAAATGCAGCGCCTGTTTGGGATTTCCGGAATCCGAGACGTTAGTTACGGGATACCTATGACTTCGACTTTGACATGACAATCAAATTCGTTTATACAAATAATGTTGACCAAGAACATCCTATTTAAAGGACACCTCGCACTACATAGTGCTTCTGCTCAGATGTCCCGAGATAGTTGACCACTTACACAATTACAAAATTATACACGGCGGCTGTTTTTAGCCTTTTCCCATGTCTCTTTGCCTTGGATGAGGATCTTGGCAAAATTTGCGTAACCGGTCTCCGTACGAATAAGCTCCTCGGAAACAATGATCGGGCGCATGATACGTCACGTAAAGAAAACAAACGTGGGAAGCGTGATAATCAGCGTATTGCTAGTAGAAGAGATAGGATACAAACTTATGAAGTGAAGAATATCGGAAAGGAGAATGGATGGAAATACTACTGAAGTAGAATGAATAACTATCATAAGTAGGTTACACCATGTCCTTGAATGGCAAAAGATGATTTTTTGTTTCTTGCAATTAAAATATATGTGAATAAAGTACAGTACCTTGTGGTAGGGCTATGCCATATCCCTTCGAATCAAGCATTCCACCGATCTGAACCAGCTCGCATTTTCGCTCAGTCTGGTACTCGATGGTGGCGCTCTCTGCCAAGTAAGCGTAGGCGCCGTCTGACTTCATCACACGTTCGATTCCTTCTGGGGTGTTCTTAGGGAATACAGAGGGGCGAGCGGTTTCCATAAAAGCCCACATTCGCTGGTAGGTAGGGATCTTCGATTCCTGTAGATAAGTAAGTAAGTAATCGAGCAGCAGCCGTGTCAAAAATAAATCTCAGCTCTAGTTTTTTGGATCCCAAAACGTAAGTGGAGGGATGCCTATGACTTCGTATTCTACGCCAGTGTATCAGAGCCTCGTTTTGTTGCACGCTGAAGGTCCACCTCTCGTCCACTTCTGGGCTGATTCTTTCTTCGTCGTTTTTGCACTGCAGTGCTTCCGAGGAAGACGCAGCGCTTCTCGAGAATCACGGACTTGCATATATACCGACCAAGTCCGTGCTTCCCTGCAAGGTGCTGCTTAAAACAAGAAGTCATCATGCAGGCAGTTAATCGAAAAACGCATCTTGTGAAGAAGCAAAGAAGTGCTGCAGCAGCGATGTGGCAGTACTATCTCAGGTTACACAATGTTTTAGCAGTTCTAGTACGTGATTAAATACTTGAATACATACACTGAAAAAAGCTGCTGTTGATCCCGACGGAACACAACCATACTTGATTTTCGTCTGTTTGGCAAGATCTTCGGCTGACTCAATTGGAGAGTCCATTCGTTCCACAGTTAGGAAAGCGGCCAAGTTGGCAGTGTAGGAGGAAATCATAATGAGAGTGAAGAACCACCACATACCAGCAACCAAACGCAGAGAAACGGCCCTAGAATTATGGTCCTAGAATTAGAATAAGGCCCTAGAACAGAAATTAGAATTAAGACCCGGGAACAAAAAAAAAACAGAATTATGCCCTAGAAATAGCCGAAAGAACATCAAGGAACTCGAAATAGCATTATAAGGGTCACTGAACCATGGAAAAATTGCCCAGTGGAAGTGGTCCAAGTGGGGAGTGTGCAGGTGTTTAAGCGGACTTTGGTCGCTTTACTTGGATTTAGTCCAAAAAAAAATCCTGCTTGTGTAATGAGGCCAGAATATACAAAGACCCGAAATTGATACTTCATATTGTAACCCCTAACGACACCTCACCGATCTTCACACTTGCCATGTTTCGCCATTCCGATGGATGACATGCTTTCGACGATTATTTGCGAGAAGCTAGCTCACCAGTGTAACCGATTATGTAAATTTGTCCCTGCCGCTGCTAGAAGTCAACGGGCTTGGAGAAAGGCTTAAAACAGCCAAAGATGGGGATAATCTGTTAAAAAAGAGCCTGGTTTGAAAGAATCCATCTTTTTTCGAATTTCAGACATAAACAATAAATAGTGCGCGGTGTCCTTTAACTGATTATCCCCGCGTCTTTAATGTGTCTGCTCAGTTGCTTGCAGGAGACTGTTTAACCAGTGAAATGCGAGTCAAACAGAAGGTGTCATTACCGCGTTTGCCGGACTCAGAACCACCTGAAGTGACAGAGTTTTTAAGGATTGAAAAGTTTGAGTTTGAGAAGTTAGACAAGGATATCATATTACTAAACACTAAGCACACCTAAGCCCTTCAGCTGAACTGTAATAACTAAGCCTCGAACGTTCCCACTCGGAAAAAACTGACCACCCCTATGCGGCCTTAAAACCTGAAGGGATTCCGAAACCATAACATGCCCACTCAACTAAAAAATAATTGCTTCCAAAAAGCTACAAATAAATGAACCGCACAGGCTCCAACTGCTTCAACAGATAAAAGAATAAAGACTGCATTCCTGGACAGTTCCAGGTGACGAGGTAGTGATTTTGACTCGTTGATTTACTTAATCTTTTCTAATCAATCTTACAGCAGAGGTGATGCTTCTTTAAACGTTCGTTAACTTCTGAACTGTGCCATTTACAGAAGCATAACTGTATAGTACGCTGCAGCAAATAATATTAACAGCAACCATCGATGTCCAGAGCAGCTGTCTGAAGCGAGGGGTTACTCACTGGGTGGGTACCCCTGTATAGCCATTTTGGGAATACACGGTCTGAAGCCACGCTGGCCATTGCTTCCAAAATTATGTTTTATATATTTTTATTCGAGACATAATAAGCTGATAAAGAAAAAACGAAAATCTCGTGTTTTCATTTCTTGCATTTTTGGAGTGAGTAACCCCTCGGTATTAAGGGAACAAGACTGGAACAACGATGTTTGCTTGCGGTAACTACTGGATGGCCAGTTTTGACGGTTGGAACACCCCCACAGTTGAAATTTAGAAGAAAAAAAAGCCTTGACCAATGGATTCCAAGGACCATTGTGAAGAGTTGGATCCACGTGGTAAAACAAATATAACTCTACATACACTACAACTGAATCAGGTTAACTACTGCTTATGCATGTAATGGCTGTTATGTTTCTTTTTTCATGCTGATCACGTCTTACTTCGGGGCGATATCAGAACCCTGTTGCATAAGAGAACCAATGGTGAACCAGGTACAGTTCTGCATGTTGAACTTGTTCTCTAATACGTCCGGTTCCTTATTACATGGGTGGGGGCTGTCCCATTCATCTGGGGTAACTCTGAAAGTTAAAAACACGGCAAATCACAACAAAGCACAGGATAGTGAAGGGTGAGAGGGAGGATAAAAGCTTAAAATTGCTGTGCTACACTGTAAAAAGTCTCTCCTGCATCGGACTTTAGTAGTTGCGCATCACCGAATTTGGAGATTTTTATTCCAAATTCGGAGAGTTAAAATCTGAATTCGGAGAGTTAAAATCCGATGAAGGATTAAAACGCTAGCATGCAAAATACTGCAGATTAAGTTATCTGAAAGCGGAGAGTTTTTTTTACAGTGTATGATAAAGCAGCCTTCAGAGCGGTTCTCACCGCCCAGATTATTTCCCGGCTCTCTTTCTTCTGTTGTGGTCACTCTTTGATTACTAACCCCTTGTCTTTTACAAACAAGACCAAACTTTTCGACGGGATCCCAAAAATTCAATATCTGATCCAGACAACTGGGTCTTGTCTTAGCCAGATCCAGTCATCGCCAGAATCCTTGAACATTCTTACAATTAAAATTCAGAAACAGATTAAGGCCAAATAGCTAATCATCTGAGAAAACCAAGTTCAGATATGGATTCAGCATGTGTGTTTACCCGTATAAGTCATATCTGTTTTGACGAAAAGTTCCTGCCACTTCTGCCAATTTCCCGGTTTCGGCCGAACTCTAGAACTACTTGTCCGGCGAAAAAAGAAAGCTAAAAAACGAACTCAGGGTATCTTCTTTCCCCAATAATGAACATCTAATCAACTTCAAATAAAAGTTTAACACATAAAAAAATTTCCGACTCCAGCCGGATTCCGGTCGAACTAAATGTCCGGGTAAACTATGATTGTCACACACGAATTCAGCGTCTCTTCCTACCCCTAAATCGGTTATCTAATCAGCTAGAAATAAAACTTTAACTTCTAACAATTTTCCGGTTTTGGCCGGATTCCGGGCGAACTACATGTCCGGGAAGAAAATTGCTTTCACATAAAAGTTCAGCATGTCTTCTTGCCCTAAATCGGACATCTGATCAACTCCAAATAAAACATTTAATTTTAACAAACTTTCCGGTTTGGGCCGGATTCCGGGCGAACTACTTGTCCGTCGAGAAAATGGTTTTCACCATCGTCTTCAGCATGTCTTCTTACCTCTAAATCAAACATCTAATCAACTTCAAATAAAACTTTTACTTTTAACAAACTTTCCGGTTTTGGCCGGATTCCGGGCGAACTACTTGCCCGATTACAAAATAGTTTTCACCATCGTGTTTAGCATGTCTTCTTACCCCATAATCGACTATCACATTAGCTATTTCAAAATATTTTGTTTGCCCCTTACTTTGAACCCCCTCCCCCACCCCTAAATGTAGGGCTACAAAGCCCATCTACGAACTCGACTGGTCCGCCGACCCAACGAATCCTCACACCAAGTTTCATCAAAATATCTCATTCCCTTCGAGAGTTATCGTGCTTACAGACGGACGGACGGACAGACGGACAACTTTTGCGATGTCATAGGTGTCCCTCAACTTACGTTTTGGGATCCCAAAAAGGAGCAGTTATAAAAGAAGACATACAAAAAAACTGTTCGGTTTAAATCACAAACCTGAATTTATTCTACGATAATCTGGCCAGATTTTTCTAGTCAGGAAATTTTCTCCTCTGTTTGCCCCGAGGTGGGATCCGGTAGATTTTCCGCCCAAAACACGAAAACCTGGCCAGATTAAAAAAATCGGACTGCGGGAACACGAATCTAAACAGTGAGAACCTGCCTTTACACAACAGAATAATTAACTACTTCGTTTACCAATGCCTCTCATGACCAGCGAAGAACTTGCACTTTCGCAATTCACCCTTCTCGTTGGTGGTTTCTGTCTGCTGTCGACGGAACCAGTAGTGTTTGGGACCAGGGTTGCCACATGTCGAACGATAGAGTGAATTGTCACTCTATTTTGTTTTTGTCACTCTTGTCCTACGTATGAAATATTATTCACTCTATTTCAAAAACCCCCCGAGGTGTCATTTTCCAGCAGTGATTCCGACCAAAAGTAACTATTTCACGTTTTTTCAAGGACACTAAACTAAGATTTGTAACTTTGCAGCATTGATACTGACCAAAAGTGGCCGTTTCCCATTTTTTCATGAAAACAAACTTTCACTCCCAAATCACTGTCTGTTTTCGACCAAAAGTCACTCTCTAATTTTTTGTTTCGTTATGGCAACCCTGTTTCGGACACAAGGGCGTCAAGCGTCAATACTCGCCCCAATCAGATAACGAGAGTCGGGCGAAGTTCCATAACTTTTTCTGGAGAGCGCTTCCAAGTAAGTTTTTAGTATGTATTTTTTTCAATATTTTCCTTGTTCCATGAACAAAGTCTCCTTCACGAATCGTTTAATTACGACAACTTTTTTGTTACTTTCCATCCCATTCCGTAAAGCATCATCTCATCAATAGCGTTTCCGTTGGTCAAGTGAAAACTACTTGAGAATGGACCACGATGCAATTTACCACAGCCTGCTAAGAACCTAGCGAGCGTTTACTGCTGGGGCTTCTTTCTTTTTCGTTTCTGTATACTTTGTCTGTACCTAGACGGTTTATGAATAGTATTTAATTTTGACAACGTCTCTAAAACAATTGCCGTCGGGATATTAAAGAATTTAAATACCCCTGATTAAACAAAAAAGAATGACTTCTCGTTTCAGTTTTGCTTTAAGAAAAAAGTAAAACAAAGACGTGGAGCAACTAGTCGCTTACCGAACCAGGAACAAACTGCACTCTGCACATCTCTGTCTCAGGAAGAAAAAAAGAGGCACTGAAACGAACTAGTTCATTGTTCTGTGCAGCAGGCTTCCGAAATTGACAGACGAGAGACAAAAGCACAGCACAAAGTCGAGTCATCCAATGGGGCAACCTTCGCGTAGGGTCTTTGCGTTCTTCCAAGAAATAGGGAAGAAGAAACACGGAGAGAAAGGAACAAGAAAGAAAAAAGGATTTGCTGGTACAAGACTGTTTTGCTTGGTCTCCTCAAACGGCAACATCCGGAGTGACTGCATTCCGCCTCCTCCCCAATCTCGAATGACAGACAGCACAATTCGAGTGAACACGAGCAATACCGCAACATTCTACCACATTTTAAAGCAAATTATACATATAAAATTAAGATCAGACCTTCTTGTAAATATGTGAAAAATTTGACGAGTCTTGTGCCCCATTGACCTGAGCGATTTTTAAAACATTTGTGCCGTATTTTACTAGTTTCATAACGACAAGCCCTGAATATCTTCAACAATATCTTGCTTTTTTTATATTGTAGTGTCGAAGTACCAACGTTATAATTGTTACGCACTTATATTATGGCGAATAAATCTGAACTGAACGTAATACTTGAATTGAATTGAAGACACCCGAACGACATACAGTTTATAACGACAAGCCCTGGATATCTTTAACAGTTTCTTGTTCTGTAGTGTCCAAGTACCAACGTTATAATTGCTCTGCATTTATATTATGGCGAATAAATCCCAACTGAACAGACAGTAACTGAATTGAATTTTAGGCACCCGAACGACATACAGTTTTATAACGACAAGCCCTGGATATCTTTAACAATTTCTTGTTCGTTTTATAATGTAGTGTCGACGAGCCAACGTCATAATTGTTATGCATTTATATTACGGTGAATAAATCTGAATTGAACAGAAAGTAATTGAACTGAACTTGAATTGAAATCTTTAACCATTTCTTGTTCGTTTCATATTGTACTGTCGAAGTACCAACGTTATAACTGATATGCATTTATACTACGGTGAATAAATCTGAATTGAACAGAGAGTAATTGAACTGAACTTGAATTGAAATCTTTAACCATTTCTTGTTCGTTTCATATTATTGTGTCGAAGTACCAACGTTATAACTGATATGCATTTATATTATGGCGAAGAAATCTGACTGAACTGAAAGAAAAATGAACTGAATTTTAAGACACCCGAACGAAAGACTGTTTTATAACGAAAAGCCCTGAATATCTTTAACAACGTCTTGATCGTTTCAAATTATTCGTACCAACGTTATAACTGTTATGGATTTGTATTATTGCGAACGAATCTGAACTGAACTGAAAAAAAGGAACTGATTTGAACTGAAGACACTGATAGACTGATGACACTGATAGACATTGATAGACTGTTTTATAACGAAAAGCCCTGAATATCTTGAACAATGTCTTGATCGTTTCAAATTTTCGTACCAACGTTATAACTGTTATGGATTTATATTATTGCGAACGAATCTGAAGTGAACTGAAAAAAAGAAACTGATTTGAACTGAAGACACTGATAGACTGATGACACTGATAGACTGATGACACTGATAGACACTGATAGACTGTTTTATAACGAAAAGTCCTGAATATCTTTAACAATGTCTTGATCGTTTCAAATTTTTCGTACCAACGTTATAACTGTTATGGATTTATATTATTGCGAACGAATCTGAACTGAACTGAAAAAAAAGAAACTGATTTGAACTGAAGACACTGATAGACTGATGACACTGATAGACTGTTTTATAACGAAAAGCCCTGAATATCTTTAACAATGTCTTGTTCGTTTCAAATTCAACGTACCAACGTTATAACAGTTATGGACTTGTATTATGGCGAACGAATATGAATTGAACTGAAAAAAAGAAACTGATTTGAACTGAAGACACCTGAACGACAGACAGCACAATTGAAGACACTCAAGCTGCCGCGGGGAAAGCCAGCATCCAGCGGAGGAAAAAGGTGAAGAAAAAGGTAAAGTTCGATAAAGTCAAGCAAGATCTGAGGAGCACAGCAACTGCCTACTTCACCAGGTCAACAGTTGACCTACTTCGGGAGATAATCGCAGCCTTGCTGCATAAGTGATCCGATGGAAAACCAGAGCGAATTAAGCAGACTGAACTGGGTTTCTAATTCTTCTGGGTTAGAGCTACACGGGTGCGGATTCAACCACTCGTACGGTGTAATTCTAGAAATAATAATCACAATAATAATCAGAGATGATAAACTTATTCGGGAGGGAACAAAACATCTATAGTAGCTGCATCTTTGTCACAGGAGCATTCTCTGATGGTCTCTGCTTTTTCCTATACGGCGTTTTTTGATTCACTCGTTCTTATTGTTGTAGCTCTTTTCAGACTCACCAGTGTCTGTTTCCTACTATGGTGGGGTAGGTTTTCGTGAGAATTCACCAGGAGATGGTGAGACCCAATCACTCCTTACAGAGAGGTAACACCAGACACCAGTGAGTCAAAACTACTAGGAATGCGAGGAACGCGCCGAGAAATAAAAAAGTCGGTTGTGGGGTGTTTTTTAACTTCATCTTAACCTCATGTTCTCTACTTTTTGGGCAACGACTCCTCCGAGGATAAATATTCCTTCAGCCCAAGCTGACTGCGAATCATATTTGATGGTGCAAAACGGATAACGAAAAACGGATACAAAAATAGCAGCCGTGTCCAAAATGAACTCACAGCAACCCTTTTAACTCCTCCAGCAAGACTCACGAAGGAATTTACGAAGTTGAATATTTAACGCTAGACTAGGATCTTTAGTTCTGTGTTTCCCACAAGTTCGTTTTTCCAACTTGAGCGGTTTTGAGCCTGAAGAGGACCCTTGCCAAGAAGAGCCGAAATATAGCTCCAATAAAAATTCAGAAGACGTATCCGTTTTGCACCATCAAAAACGACTCCTCCTCTCGAAGACGGTTATGTTCATAACAACATAGCGTCATGTACTCTTTCTAACAAAAATAGTTTTTCTTTAAACAACTACATCTAAACATTTTGATTTTTATAAAAATTCAAAATCATTCCTGTTCTTCTACTTTTTTTCCAAAATCCCACGAAAATTTTAACTGAAAGCAATCAAATTTTAAGGCAAGTTTTAACGTTATCTTTACTTTCATTATCTGATACCCTATATACGATTCCACACCCTCAATTTAAAGTAATTTCATAATGCGCTAATCCTGCCATTCGCGTCATATCGATCGTAGTTACCATACGCTCCCGAGCGTGGTAAACAAAAATTTGGAGGGCTGTAACGGTCAGCGTAGTAACTTTTCACGAGGTTGGACCGAAAATAGTAACTAGTAGTCTAGTTACTACTGTAAGAAGGTTGGAACACGCTCATAATAGTACGGTGTGGCACCAGCTGCTGTTGCATGCTTCTAAGAGCGTGTTCCATCCTAATTACCGAAGTTACTACGAATGACGTCACGAATCCTGGCTTCTTGGCGTCAAGGCTGGAACGCAGTTTTCAATTTTCAGCAAAATATCATGTCACGGGTTAATCCGGCCAATCACGTCACAGAGACTCGTAGTTAGCGCGCTTACTACACTCCCGAGCGTGGTAAAAAACAGTTAGTTACTATTTGGAGAAGGTTGTAACGGTCACCGTAGTAATTTTTCACGAGGCTGGAACGAAAACAGTAACCAATAGTTACTATTGCTATAGAATGGTGGAACACGCTCTAAAGCTTTCAACTGCACATGAATATTTTTCAATATTTGTTCGTCGGGTAAAATATCCTCGTGGATTGTACCGAACTAAATATCCTACGATTCAGGCCTACCTTGCCAGGAGGAAGAGAAGAACAGACACACCAAGATAGGCAGTCGCCATGTAAATCCAAACGTCTATGGACAGCGGCGACAAAAAAGAAAAGAGGCTGGGGGGCTTCTTCTTCGGCTTCTTGTAAAGGATACTGATACCTGAAATTCAGGTCAATTCAATATCTGTGTTGCCACGTCCAAAGATACATTAAATATTCCTTCAGCCCAAGCTGCTTGGGCTTCAGCTTGGGCTGACGGAATATTTATAACTGAAGTACGGAATCTCAAATCGCCCAGACATGCTGCCGACAAGTGTCCACCTTAGCTGGAAAGAAAAAAAAAGAGCTACGAGCTCATATGGTACTTGTTACGAGTAGGCGGTACAAGAAAGTATATGAGAACGTCACAAAATACACCCGCCATCCAAAAATGCGGTTCGGAAATAGAAATAGGATATTTAGTTTAACCCAATTCTCACCAGTTCCGGCATCGTCTCGGATTATCTGTAGCAAATGCGCATGACTGTTCAAACTTCCCAGTTTCAGCCTGATAAATCCACTCATTTGGTCCCTAGACCTGCTACACGGTTTCCGGGTACTCCCTCCATCCTCCCCTACCGCGGACGAATTCGGACTGAAAAGGGGTCATCTAAAGCATCTTCTTTTATACCATCTATCAAGTTTCGCTCGAATCTGAGCATTTAGAAAAATTCCGGTACACCCCCACCACCACCGTCATTTAGGGTATATGCTCTATCTAAATTACAAATTTCGTTTAAATTGATGCACTCGTTTGACCCCTATGCGAGCCTCAAAGTTTCCGGCAATCTTCCCCCAACTCCCCCACTGTGGCTTAAGAGGACTTGGGAACGTAAACGTCGTATCTCTTAATCCCCTCTTCCCCTCCATTAAGTTTACTGAAATCGGAGCATGGCCTATCTGCAACTATCCGGTACTCCCCCCCCCCCTACCTTGGCCAAATCCGGCCCGGACGAGAAATTCGTTTGGTTTTTTGTACATGTCAAAAGTTTTCGCCCCCCCCCCCCCCCCCCCAATACCCTCAGCCGTGGTCGCATATAGTTCGAACGCATGTTTTACACGTCTAGGTCATCGATATTCTTATCACCCAATAAATTTCACTCTAATCAGACCACTCGTTCGCAATTTGCATAAGTCAATTTCCATATTTCCCTTCCCTCGCTCCCCCAAAAATGCTCGGATCTAGGAGCGGAAGTTTCCGTGGGTATGTTGTGTTAGGTTCTTAAGTCTATAAGGTCGGGTCATTATTATCCCTGCAAGTTTCGTCGTCTTAGTACATCTGGAACTATTCTAACTCGCGACTACTGGAATTCCAGGAAACCCCCTCCAAATCCCCCCACAGAGCCTCGAAACCATCTGGCTCCGTCAATTTCGTATCTAGGCCTAATGCTTGTTCTCTCCATTAAGTTCCGCCCCAATCCCTCTGCTTTGAGCGTTTCTTGAGTTCCCCCCCCCCCCATCCCCCCACAGGTATTGGATCCGACCCGGACTTGACACTGAACATCTATACCCAAATTAAGGGCTAACAAAATGCTTTTAAACAGCTAATAAAATAGTCGATTAAGGGCTAGAAGACATGATGAACACGAATATGAAAACCATTTTCTCCCCGGACAAGTAGTTCATCCGGAATCCGGCCAAAACCGGAAAGGTTGTTAAAAGTAAAAGTTTTATTTGAAGTTGATTAGATGTTCGATTTAGGGGTAAGAAGGCATGCTGGAAACTTCTGTGAAAAACCAGTTTTTACGTAGTTCGCCTGGAATCCGGCCAAAACCGGAAAATTCGTTAAAAGCAAAAGTTTTATTTGTAGTTGATTAGATGCCCGATTTCTAGGTAAGAATAGATGCTTAATCCGTATATGACAATCATTTTTGCCCGGACATACAGATCGCCCGGAATCCGGCTGAAACCGGAAAATTTGTTATAAGTAGGCTAAAAGTTTGATTTGAAGTTTACCAAATGTTCGATATAGGCGCAAGGAGATGCTGAATTCGATTTTGAGTTTTTTGCCGGAATGGTAGTTCCGGAATTCGGCCGAAACCGGAAATTTGGCAGAAGTAAGGCAGGAAGTTTCGATCAGTTTCGTCAGAATAGATATGACTTATATGGGTAAATATACATGCTGAATTCATATCTGAACTTGGTTTTCTCAGATGATTAGCTATTTGGCCTTAAACTGTTTGTAAATTTTAATAGTGAAAACGTTCAAGTAGTCTGGAGATCCGAAGACTGGAACTGGCGAATACAATACTCAATTGTTTGTATCAAATATTAAGTTTTTGGGAGCCCATCGAATCTTGTTCTTATTTATATGGGTGGCCGCAGTTGTTTGTAGTCCAGTAAATAAATAAAAAGAAAGACGCATGTAAGATGCCCCCCCCCCTCTCCCAAAATACACAAGGTAATATTCATCCAGTTTAGTCATCAGTGTTGTACAGTAGAGGTATGATTCTTTGAACGTCGCCTAACTTCGAACGGCGTCGACGAAAATGATGCAATTCAAGCCTTGCAAATATTTATGCACAATAATGAACTTAAACAACAGTTTTACCAAAGTAAGGTCAAACTAGCGCTCAGTTGCTCTTGCACCCTCCCGGCAAAATTACGGCGTCGTATTGTAATAGTTTTGCATTTATTTCCTATTCATCGGAAGTATCCCAAAATTTAACACATCCATCAAAAATAAACAGCAGACGAAATTTATCGAATCTGATTTATTTCTTTGTGTCAAAAGAAACCTGGACCAACTGGCTCTTAGCAGATATCAAGTTCTTGATTTATCATTTCCGTCCGACTGTTTAAGCGGCGAAATACAAAAATAAGGTAGTGGAAAATTTGGAGAAGTGATCAAAGAAGCATGTCTCTCCCGTTCTGCACGTAGCCTTCATTCATCTGATACTATTATTCAGAAGCAATAAGAATAGTAAATGATCATTGCAGCTATCGACATATTACACCCTAGTACGACAAACATGCGTGGCCTCGAATTCAAAGTGCAAACTTGTCGCTACCTTCAAGAATCGGAAGAAGGACTTTCTCAAAACGAGTCATCGACAAACGGAACAAACTGCCATCGAAGATATTAGAGACGGTCTCAAAATACGCTGTTTCTCCAACCAAATTTAGTCTCTATTTCCACTGTAACTTGTCCTTCTCCCAAAGTACCACAATATTACGAGAAAACCGCAAAAATATTATTTTCCTTCGGTTGTTATTTGCACACTCTCTAGCCCCCTTGCTTATTGCGTGTCAATCATTTCGAACGATTAAAGTTTAAACGAATCTAGTTACCCGTCATTTATTCATTTAAATAGGCTTGAAGACCTGATGAAAATGCGTTTACTTTGTTGTTCCGCTATTCACGAAATATCGATTTTCATATAGTGTGTTTTCCCTGTCGGATTTGTGGTACCTCTAAACGCTTGCACCTGTACTGTATGCTTGATGGAAACGGTTTTCGAAAAATAAAATGGCAGATTGTCAGTGTTCTAGGGAGGAAAATGAAATCGACCAGGAGACCTGCAGACGATGGATTGTTTGGCATTCCTCCGTGTATGTTTGAGCCACAGTGTTCACCAGTCTCACCTGCTTACTTGTGTTGTGCTGCACTTACCTGCTTGCTAGTGCTTTGCTTTGCTTATTGTGTGTTCTCTATTATAGGTGCTTGGGTCTGAATAAAAGATTTATTCCGAATTCTACATGGTGTCAGAAGTAATAAACTCAAATGGATATCCGAAACCCTTGATCAACTGGGATGCAGATAATTTGGACAGTGAATGGACAAAATTCGAAAGTCATGCAAAACTCAGGTTTGATGGCCCCTTAGCTGGAAAGACTGAAAAAGTTCAGTGTGCGTATCTCCTCGTCTGGGTTGGAGACAGAGGACGTGAACTGTTTAAGACATTTGATGTTGCAGAAGCAGACAAAGATAAAGTTGCACCATATCTCAAAAAGTTTAGAGATTACGCTGCACCAAAACGCAACCAAGTCTTCTCACGGTATGTGTTTCAGAAAAGGGACCAATTGGAAACAGAAAGCGTGGACAAATTCATAACTAAGCTTAAGATTCTTGTCAAACCTGTGGTTCTACGAATGAGAACGAGATGATCCGAGACAAGACTGTCTGTGGTGTCAAAAGTACAAAAATCTGTGAAAAACTTTTGGCACAAGGAGATGAACTAACACTTGAAAGGGCCATAACTATCTGCCGCGCCTACGAAACGACCCAAGCACAACTAAGAATGTTCGAAGAGAAACAAGAAATAAAGCAAGAAGTAGTGAAGTAGATGCCATCTCAAGAAACTGGAAGAAACCCGTAGCTAAGACTCCAGAGTGCTACTTCTGTAGTGGACAATTCACAAGAAATCATGCATGCCCTGCAAAAGGAAAGACTTGTTCGAAGTGCAAGAAAGTCAACCATTTCGCCAGGGTAAGCAAAACAGTACATGCTGTGGACGATCAGCATGGCGAGACCACACATGGTGGAGAATTCACAGGCAACTCCCTATCGTGTGAGGAGTCAAATCTCTAGCTGTATGCTGTCAACCGTGATAACAGCAAGGACGAAGCATACGCAACTATACACATCAATGGTCAAATCCAAATAGACTTCAAAGTAGATACTGGTGCACAAGCGAACCTAATACCTCAGCATTATCTTGATATGCTATCCCCCAAGCCCACCCTACAGACAACTAACCATAGACTTATCAGCTATTGTGGATCACAGATACCCTCACTAGGAACATGCAAGTTGCAGTGCAGGTATCGGGATGGGCTGAGTCAATCTCAGTTGTTCTATGTAGTTGGATCAGAAACCACTCCCGTTATTGGCCTGAGGTCAAGCCAGTATCTGAACCTCGTCAAGCTTATCCTTAACGTCGAGACAAAAGACCAACCAGATCCGCTTACCAGTCCACCACCAGGATATGGTGATGTTTTCGAAGGAATTGGAAGGCTTCCAGGGGAATGTGAAATTCACCTTAAAGAAGACGCTACACAAACAGTACCCAGCAAGAAAAGTACCAATAGCAATGAGGGACAAGCTCAAGGACGAGCTTTCGCGTCTGAAAAAGCTGGGAATCATCGAGAGAGTCAGCGAGCCCACTGAATGGGTAAATGCTATGGTGATGGTGGAGAAAAAGATGGCAGTGTGCGTCTTTGCATTGATCCAGTGGATTTGAACAAAGCCATAAAACGACCATACTACCCAATCCCAACATATGATGATGCAATCAGCAACCTAGATGGAGCCGCTCATTTCTCAAAACTTGATGCACGATCAGGATACTGGATATTACAACTCTCAGAAAAAGCATCCTACCTCACAACATTCAGTACGATCTACGGACGCTATCGCTGGAAAAGGTATTCCTTCGGATTAATATCAGCGCAAGATGAATTCCAGCAGAGAATGGAGCAAGCATTTGAGGGTCTCAAAGGACTGTGCATACTAGTCGATGATCTTCTAGTTTATGGCAGAACTCGGAAAGAACATGACGAAAGACTGGAAGAAGTCCTGAAGCGGGCCAGGAAGTTTGGCATCAAATTCAACAAGGCCAAGTGCCAGTTCGGACTGGAAAAAGTAAGCTACTTCGGCCATGTGATCAGCAAAGAGGGCGTAAAACCAGATCCCGAAAAGCTCCGAGCTATCAACGAAATGTCTGAACCAAAAAGCAAAGAAGAGCTACAAACACTGCTGGGAATGATGAACTTCCTATCGAGATACATTCCAGACCTGTCATCCAAAAACAAACCCCTGAGAGACTTGTTGAAGGAGGAATCATTCACCCTCCAGAATGGGCATCGCGCGTCTATCAAGGATATCAAAGACTCGATTGTGTCCGGATTAGCGTATTTTGATCAAAAATGCACAACCATAGAACTGAAAGTGGATGCTTCAAAACATGGCCTGGGAGCAGTTATCTCAGCCAACAACAGCGTTTTTGGATATGCCTCCAGAGCCCTGAACAAAACAGAGCAAAACTACTCACAGCTGGAGAAAGAGCTCTACGCCATAGTTTGTGGATGTAAACACTTCCACCACTTTATCTATGGCAGGAAAGTTAATGTGACGACAGATCACCGCCCCCAAGAAATAATATTGTCTAAGCCACTCCATAGCGCACCTGCCAGGATACAGAGACTCATGATTCAGATCCAACCATACGATCTTTCTGTCCGCTACTCCCCTGGCTCCGAAATTCCAGTACCTGACACCCTGTCTCGCCTCCACTTGCCCGACACCGACGAGGCATTGCATGCAGATATAAAGGTTTTTGTGCAATCAATAGCAAACCGTCTGCCTGTCAGCCACAGCAAACTTCAAGAAATCAAAGACAAGACGAAAACAGACCTTCAACTCAAGCAACTCGAAACCACCCTGAAGGAAGGCTGGCCTTCCTTGCGAAACCGTTGCCCTGCCAACATCAGTCCATTCTGGAACATCCAGCACGAGCTTGCTGTTTTCAACGGAATTTTGTTCAAAGGGCAGCGAATCATCATTCCAACGTGCCTCCGGAATAATATTTTGGAACAGTTCCATGCTGCCCATCTCGGCATTGAAAAAACAAAACAAAGATCCCGCATGCTCGTCTATTGGCCTGGTATCAATGTTTATATTGAGGAATTTATTCAGAAGTGCGAAACCTGTGCCAAGTTTGCGTCAAACAACTCAAAAGAACCACTGATCAATGTCACCATTCCCACTCTCCCTTGGCAGCACATAGGGATTGACCTGTTTGAGTGGAACAAGGAGCAATACCTTATCACTGCGGAATACCACAGCCGCTATTTTGAGATAGACAAGCTCCCATGCTTAACTTCAGGATCTGTCATCCAGAAACTCAAGGCTCACTTCGCCCGCCACGGCATACCACAGCTGATGACATCAGACAACGGCCCCCAGCTGTCCTCACAGGAAATGAAACATTTCAATGAATCCTGGGGAATACTACACAAGACATCAAGCCCCATGTATTCAAGGTCAAACGGGCTAGGAGAGAAAGCAGTCCAAACCTGCAAGAGAATTCTCTCCAAATCTTTTGAAAGCGGCAGAGACCCATACATTGGCCTTTTAGAATACCGAAACACTCCGGTTGACGGTCTGGCTTCTCCCGCACAGCTGCCAATGAGCCGACAAACCCGATCAATCCTTCCGAGCACATACCAGCATCTGAGGACAAAAGCCGTCGCTCAGAAGGCGTTCTTGGAAAGCCGGATGAAACAGCAGCTGCGACAGAAATCATACTACGACGAAAACGAAAGAACTACCAGAACTCCAAATAGGAGATAAAGTGTTTGTACAAGAAAGAAAAGATGGAACTGGATCAAGGCAGAAGTCGTATCTCGCAATGAGAACCCAAGGTCCTACATAGTAAGGACAGCGACTGGGTCCCTACTGAGAACAAACCGCATCCACGTATCCCCTCCCATTACAAGGAGACTGTTGCCCCCCTTGGATTCAGCGTCACCCCAAACGTCATCTGGAATTAGGGGTTGCTCTGCCCAGGGTTGCCTCTACATCCAAGCCACATTCCCCAACTGGAGCCATGACGGCACCACGCCAAGCTCAGTGCCCCGCAGAAGCAACTGCTCCCCAACAAACGCCGACACACCGCACTCCCAACACCCTTCAGGCTAGTCTGGAACCACGGTCTAATACCTCTACCGCGAACCTCCAACGATCGCGTTATGGCAGACCTGTGAAGCCTGTGAAAAGAATGAACCTATAAGTGACTCGAACCGGACTGAGCGGAAACGCGCATCCGCTGTGACGGCCTAGTCGTGAAGAAGGGAGATGTAGTATTACCTGCTTCCTTGTGTTGTGCTGCACTTACCTGCTTGCTAGTGCTTTGCTTTGCTTACTGTGTTCTTTGCTTTGCTTATTGTGTGTTCTCTATTATAGGTGCTTGGATCTGAATAAAACATTTATTCCGAATTCTACAATTGGCCATTCAAAAACCCCTGGAGGTTCTAAACGTCACAAGAGCACATGGTAAAAAATAAAAAAAAATCCGTAACACAATCCAGATAATTCAACGTATTAAATTATATGATACGAAAATAATTTGGCTTTTCAGTAAACTTTAGGTGATGCTAGGATTTCCAAATTCCGCGATGAGCGTGAAAATCATCTGTCAATAACTAGCAATGACACATTTGCGATTTTTAGATAGAAACTTGTATACATTAACGCCTGCTAAAATCTTCTTTCTTTTTGTTGTTAGTCTTCATCGAAATGGGTTGCTGCTGAGGACAGGAATGTCCGATACTTGAAATATTGTCTCGCTCTGATGGTGACGCATAACCGACGGTGGGTTTAAGCGACGCGAGAGCTAAATAATAGATTGGGATTAAGAAGTCTAAGTTTGTGTAGCCCATACGGACTTTAAATAGTCCGATGTAAACTCCTTCAAGCATTCTTTTTCATTGTATTATTATAATAAGGTAACTCACCAGTATTCAGGAACGGAGTATTCAGGAATTCTCTACTTTCTTTAGTATTCAGGAATTCACCAGTATTCAGGAATTCTTTTGAATTGTATTATTATAATAGGGTAACTCACCAGTATTCAGGAACGGAGTCGTGAAATCGACCGCTGTCTCACGGTCATAGTTGATGGACAAGTCACCAACCGCCGCGTCAGCTTTCTGATCCAGCAGCTCTCTGATCATTCCGTTCCATTGGCCGGTTTCTTTATCGGGACTGCCGTAGCCTCCATCCCCGACAAGATGGATGGCATAGCTGAACTTGAGAATGTTGGCGACCTCTTTGATGAGTTCAATCCCGAAGCCTTCGTAGCGATCGTTGCCCTCGAGTCCAAGTTCGTCAGCATCAGGGACAATCATCGTATAGGGAGCGCTCTGGGATTCAAAAGCGTGGTAAGGAACTGATCTGCGGCCACATACCGTCGTTGTCACGCATTAAGCGGTCAAGCGTCATTTTTCTATATGTTCAGACGAAAAAAGTTTTAAAAATACATTTTTCAACCGATCTTGATGATTCTTATGTCAAAGAACATCTTTCAGAGGTTAGAAGAAAGAACATTGCATCACATTTTTTTTTACCGATATACTAATGATTTTTATGTCACTTAGCTCTTTTTGACCGTTCTCGTGGTAGTTAGATCTTTTTAGCAACTCATGTATCTCGCGAACAGTTTGTCGTAGGGCTCTGAAAAATTTACAGAGATGCAGGAGCTAAGATCCATAGACCTAGTATAAACGTTACGGGAAAGGAGAAATCTAAGTCAGTTCAATCGATTCTTTTACACTCCACGTCTGAGCGCTTGTGCACTTGTTGTTGCTTAATATCATGTTTAGTAAGTATCGTTGATTGTTTTATTATTGACTAGATCAACACAAATTCGTTCATATTCTTTTCAAAAATCAAATTTAGTTTCATGGTCTTTTATTTATATTATTATTATTTTATTTTATGACCGACGTTCTAACCATTTATGTCAGACTATTAAACGAGTCATTTGGCCTCAAGTCATTCGTTTTTTTGTGTTAAGCTAAAGTCACCAATGACTTACCAAAACAGTCGTGATTCTCATTGTCTTGTTCTGAAGTCCTTCAATGATCTGTGCGTACACATCTTGATAATTTCTAGTGAAGTTGGTACCGGTGACGGGTTCCCACGTGCCGATCTTCTTATATCCTTCCGTCGGGTTTAGTTCAATTACATCCAAGGAAAAAGTGCTTCGGTATCCTCTGCTGTCGAACTTTATGGTTCCGGTCAATCCATCCAGCTCCATCTAAATTAACGATATTCAAGATTAATCATATTACATTATCTTAAAGATACCATCACTGGCTTACCGTCGACACAAAGGAGACATGAGTGAAATATACAAGATCTGCTGTGTAGCTAACGATAGTCGGCTGTTAGGCGAACTTGTTACTCTTAAAGTACCCTCGCACTATTCGCTCTTCAACTTACAGTATTTTAAAATACTTTAAAACTAGGCTGTGCTTTCAACAAATAACCCACGGTTTTGGCTGTTTTAAGCCTTTTCCGAGACCCGTTGACTTAAACCGAAAACAGGCTTCTCGCAGACAACCGTCAACAGTGTGATACACATCGAAGGAAGCAAAACATGGCAAGTGAGAAAATCAGCGTGGTTTTGTTAGAGGGGTTAGAATGTACCGAACGAAATTGGGGTCTCCAGGTTTAGAATATATGGTGTGGTTATGGAAGTAGGTTGCGTTAGTATTACAGGTAAGACAGGTCCTTTAACCCGAACAATCCCAGGGGCCATCTCAGCGCTTCACGAAAGACAAAAAGGAAAAGTTTGTGGACTACTTGATTTTGACTCGATAGTTGCGTTTTTGATCGAAGTTTGAAGTTACCTTCAAACTCAAAGGTCTCTGTTTAAATGCCGTTTTTGTTCGCCGGTCACAGTTTCTTTGTCCTCCAAACTCTGAAAGTCGAACTTCGTGAGCTAGCAAGTTCGAAGTTTGACTGAAACGTTGAAAAAAACGGCGACCGGGCAAGGATCGCCGGAGTCGTGAAAACACTAATTAAGCAAACGGTGAACTTCAACGGCGTTTGAAAACGGAAATTAAGCAACCGGCTAAGCCAACGGCGAACAAAACTTCGATCAAGAGCGTAACTAATGCCCCTGCCGAGAGTAACTTGCAGCGTAGAGAAAATTAGAGTTGGGATTCGTTACCAGCCTCCATCGGGCGCGGTTTAGCACCAGCACTGGAACGCCCGCGTGCCAGTTCCGCTCTCGATCAGCCGAGTTTGATGCTGCTTTCACACTGATTCGCCTGTCTTTCACACTGAGCTCCGCAAGCCTTGCGTTGCGCTTGCGCGTCGAAATTATACCCAACGCAAGAACAGAACTCAGCTCTATTTTTACATTGCGTCCGAAGCGTGCGCACCAGAATTTTCAATTAAAAACAGACAACAGTAAGCTGTTGCAAGAAACACCTGAACTGTACCATAACCACAAAATAAATTTTCGTGATTTTCCTTCAACTTCAAAAACATCAAAACACTCATTCGTAGAGAATTTGCTGTCATCGTAGAATCGTTTCACTGAGCAACTTTTAACGTCAGTCACCCTCTTTCCCTCAGCAAAAACGAGCCTGACCCAGTTGTTCCTCAAGGGAAGGTTACTGCTGTAGTAAATAATAGTATGTCTTCTTCAGAACTAGCCGTTTTCTGAAAACGCAACCCAAAAGCCTTCGCGATGTGAAAGGTCCGGCGCAACCCTGACGCAACGCTGACTACACGCAAGCGCAACGGGGGACGTGTGCTCTCCTTGCTTCGTGCTAAGCTAAGATGCGGTCTGCACACGTCGAGGAAACAGGGGAGGTTGTATCTCTTTTTTTTTGCTGTGTTCAAAATATCAAGTTATTGGAGTCAGCGCTGGTGCACGGTAGGGCCGTGCACCGGACTTCAGTAGGGCCGTTCACTATCGCTAGTGGTGCTAGTGTCGCTGCTAGTCGAGTCTGTGTTACTTCTTTCAAGTCACGGCGCTACTCGCTAGTGTTATTTTGCTCTGAGCTATCCCGTGACATGGGGATGTGAACTGTTCATGTAAGTGAGAAGAACCTAAACACTCTCTAAGATCACCCCGATCTTCCCCTCGAATAGATACCCAAGTCTACGAAAGTCCCTTGTATCATTATTCGATTCAAAGAACTCTCACCAAGTGCCTTTTTATCACAAGCAATCTTTTCTTACACTTCTGGCATTACTCGCGAAGCGCCAGTATTTGCGGTTTCGCTCAGGATATATAAGGACCAATGTCCATGTATTAATTAAGTTAGTCCTCAGACGTAAGTCAGTCGACTAGAACCAGTGTATGCACTCCATGTACTGAGTAAGTTGAAACTATTATTAAACCTATACTCGCACTCTAGTTTGTTGGACTCTATAACGCCCTAGGAGATAGACTCCACGAGCCTCCCCCACGCTACCGAATACAGTACAGGACCGAGTCCAAAGATTCATCTTCCTTCTTTCACCCCCCCGTATTTCATTCAGACAAACTTTCCTCAAGCGAGATCAGTGTTCCTGTAGCCAATTTCTAACTAGCGACTGTAGCGGTTTGCCAACTATGCTCACAAGCTCCTCAATGGCTCTCTTGGATAGAGCACCGGCACGTGACGCCGAAGGTTGCTGGTTCAAATACCGCTTGAGGAGCATTTCTGTTTTACAGTTCACTACTATTCTTGCTCTTACCAATTTCATATAGCTGACCAATGCTGCTCCATAGTTGGTCTGATCTGGGCTGTTGCAGTTCATAGGCCTTACTGATATATCTTGGCTTCGGTCCAAGTCATGCAAAGCTTTGGCAAACAGAAGCACGGAATCGTACATCAACGCCGCCGGAAGCTATGAGAAGAAACAAACTTTAAGTTTACATCCCAAACGGCATCCGGCCAAGTGCCATATGCCGATCACTTTTCCGTCGGTCGGTCTGTCTGTCTAACGGTCGGTCGGTCCGGTGGTCGCGAGTTAGGGTAGTTCCAGATGTGCTAGGACGACGAAATCAGGGACCCGACCAAACCGACATGGAAATAGTCCCTTCCCCGATCGTGAGGGGAGTGGAGGGAGGGGGAATCCGGGATATTGAGGCAAAACGTAACTTTCGAACGGGTGATCGGATCTGAATGCAACACACATGTCTCACATGTCCCATTTTACGTCTGGACCGGATCCGAAATTCGTTAATAAATTTATTTTTTAAGATCCCCAAGGGCCCATGATCATCTGCGCCGCAAGTATTTTGCATACAAATTCAGTCCTAGCCCCCTGGGCCCACAATCATCTGTGCCCCAAGTATTTTGCTTACAAATTCAGTTCTAGCCCCCTTAAAGTGCAAATCTTAGCCGCAAAATGCAAACAAAAACAACACTTTCGAGCAAACGATACACTTTCATGACCCAACGGCCCATGATCATTTGTGAACCAGTGCCTTTGCTTATAAAATGGATTCCTAGCCCCCTTAAAGTGTGAACTGTAGTGGCAAACTGCATGGCATAGTTTTGACTAAACCATATATTTTCATGAATCCGAAAGGCCTATAATCGTCTGTGCGTCAAGACAGCGCAAATCTTAGCTGACACATTCTTAGCTACTACATATGCTTGCAAGTGCCGTATGAGTTTACATGTCTTGATCGTAAGTAGAACGGAGAGCCTTTATTGTTCGCTTATTTTATCCCTAAGCAACGAGCACTGTCACAATTCTGCGCCCTCTCAGTTCAACCCCAGGCGTTCCTATGAAATAACATTGTCACTCGCTCAGTGTGAACAGGAGGCTACAGTAGAAGTATGCTTATTTGAACAGTTCTCTAAATGTTTCACTACCTTGGTCTTGTTTTTTGCTTACAAAACAGCCAAACAAACTTGATGCCAGCTAAGAGCCAACTGTTTTTGACATAAACGTTGAGCTGAATTTTATTTTTCCGATTTATTGTTGACTTCTAAATGTGCTTCTTCTTCCGTTATGGTGCTGTTTAGTTTACTATCGTTCGGGTGAAACGTGAAACAACCTGCCGCCCAGCAAAAGATAAAAAAATATGAAATAAGAAGAAGAAGGGAATTTAAAGCAAATATATCAAAATATGGGTGACATATGAGATCTGGACATTTTGGGCAAGTATTTTGCAGTAGAATTTGCCTGGTAGGGCCTTTAGTGTTTTCTTCTGCAACCGTTCACGTTAGGGGACGCTCACCTCTACTGTACCTAACAATTCGTTGGCGCGATGGCATGGTATCAAGATTTGATGTTTTTAATTTTTTCTAGTATATCGCTCAAGGGTGACAAGGACTTAAATAGCCACAAGCCATAGTAACGACTTATAAAGGGAAAAAAGTACCTTCAAAGTTTTTTCGCTTAGCTCCAGAGTTCTGCCGACTCTTGACTCGCCAAAAACCCAGTCGGAAACTGCATTGGCAACTTCCGGTTTCACCGGATCGATAATCCTGTAACCGGTAATGTTCACACCGGATTGGCGAAACTCATCTAGATTGAGCGTTTGCATTTCCTACAAATAGAGAAGCTATTAACGAATAAGAAGAGGCATTCGACCACGCCTATATCATATACCCTCGCAAGCCTATTGGCTCGACCCGCCTTTTCGACTCCCAAAATAGCATTAAAGCACAATGGGCACTAACTATGCTTTAATTTTTATAACATGCTTCACACACATACATTCCTGACTTCCACTAGATAGCGTTTCAAAAATGAGCCAATTTCTTGTTTTCGCTTGTCATTGAGTCTTCAACGTATCGGCGGAGACGATTTCAGAGCATGGCGCGGATATTCAAAAACTCTCAGCCATGTACGAAAATCACTCGTTTTGTAGAGCTGAGTGACGAGAGTGCAATGGCTGCTAAAATAAACTGTCTCTGTATCTGGCAGATTGCTCAAGTGTTATCTGATGAAACTTTCTGTTGCTTGAAGTACCAAAGAAAAGTTTTGTTTTCTGGATGTGAAGCTACAACACTGCCAAAAATGTACAAATATAACCGACTTACTTGCAGCTGATTCCAGAACTTATAAGGAATTCTGAGGTAAAACCGTTAATATGAGTATTTGTCAACAATACAAATATTCCGGAGTATATAATAACAACAAACGGATAAGAAAGAAGAAACTCCGCTTATATTTGTCGAAGCTAGTAAATCGGAGTATGGCAGTCAGGAAAAAAGGCCGTAACGATATATTAGCGAAAATAAGTTGTCGAGGAATCTGCTAATTTCAGATGTAACATTGTATTCTAGGGGGTGAAAATGCGGCATCATGTTTGTTTGATCCTGAAAAAACTTTTAAAGGGGTCCACCGAAAAGCCAGCATATCTAAGTAGCTGCGTCCGGGAAAGACAACAAGACCAAAGGTTTCGATGGGATCCCAAAACCTTAATATCTGATCCATGCCAATGGGTATTGTAGATATCCGGCCTTCGCCCGACTCCTTGAACATTTTTACTATTAAGATTCAGAAACAGAAGAAGGCCAATGGCTAATCTGAGAGGACCAAGTACAAATATTGATTCATCATGTGTATATTTACCCCTTAGGCTATACGTCATATCTACTTTGACGAAATTGATCAAATCTTCCTGCCTTATTTCTGCCAAATCTCCGGTTTCTACTGGATTCCGGGCGAACTACTTGTCTTGCAAAAACTATAGCTAAAAAAACATGTCTTGCAAAAACTAAAGCTCAAAAACGATTTCAGCGTATCTCCTTACCCCTATATCAAACATCTAATCACTTCAGATAAAACTTTAACTTTTAACAAATTTTGCGGTTTCAGCCGGACGTAACTTTGTATACAAAACTCACCAGTGATGTGATAATGTAGGAGTGGTAAGTTGAGATGAGCCCCACGTGTTCAGCCTGCTTCAATATGCTCATGACTCTTCCAATGTCACAGTCGAGTACGATCTGCGTTATTCCGGACTTCCTGATTTCTTTTAACATAGGCCTGCAACACAGTTCAAGTAAGGTGACAGGCATGCGAACAGAGAAATCCTTAAAGCGTAATTCGCCGTAAATCTCTATTCCAATTTTCTAACAGCCTGACTCCTACTGCTTCGAAAAGAGCCAAACACAGTGAATGCGAATATCACAAATAGGCAATTTTACAAAACGATACAATTTTTTAGCTTTTAATGATCAGAAAAGTGTTCTAATACACAAGTACAATTTGAAGATCATCATCTTGCAAAAACTACTAAATTAACGTATGGACAGCAGTGTTCCTCGAATTAACAATAAGCAGTCGCGACAGAAGAAAAAGTGTTTTTTCGAAGAAAAGTTGTTACTTCAACTCCCAACAAAATGAACTATTATGCTCCCGTGTCAACCCTTGCGAAGCTACTCTTTACTCGGCCCGCTGGCAGAGCCCAACCAAGAAATCTCATTGGCTCTGCATAGGACAAAGTAGAACCAGGGTCTATTCTCCTTATACAGCTTATTACAGCGCGCCTCGAAGCAAAGACGAATCTCTATACGCCGTATTACACCTATTTGAACGATGCTTTATTCTAGTAATATTACGGGTCTTCTTGGCAAGGGCAATCCACAAAAATTAACCACTAATTAAATAAATGAAGATTCTAGCAATTATCTGATTTTGTTAAGAGATTAAACGCCTGCTAATTTTGCTGCTCGATTCGATTGTTGACATAGTAGAGATTTCTCTGCATTCTGATTTACTTCGGTTGTACTCTGCACAAGGGCTTGGGGTTCGAATTTCCTTTCCCTGACAATCCCGTTCCATATTTCAGGTACTAAATTCGATTTATTTCATCACAGGTTCACTTTTATGGCTTGAGCCAGAAGAGGACCCTTGCCAAGACGGGCCGAAAATTGCTCGAATAAAACTCAGCTGACGTATCCATTTAACGCAGTAAGAAAAACTGAGCAAAATTTATATTTATTTATTAATGTATTTATCAAACTTTTGAAAGTGCAGTATACAGCTCCTGGGATGATTCTGTCAGGCCTCGTGAGTTGAACAAAGACGAGAGGCAGCAGATAGATAGATAGTTTTACTGATGCAATTGGTAGAGCCCAATTGGCACTAAATACGTCGACCATTACAGTTAATGGGACAGAAGTTTCTATTGAATTAAATTTCAATGTAATTTATTCATTGAAAATTTTGAACGGCGGTAGGCAGACTAGTTTTATTTTACGTCCATAATACATACACTATAATTACAATTTAAAATATAATATATAATGTACCTGATATCGTCCTCGGACGGCAGTTCTTTAAGATGGAAGGTCAAATCCTGCGATTTGATTATCTCCTGGAGCACTGTGAGGCTTGTTACATCCTCGTAAAGAATGGCCACGTTCTTCCAGCCCCATGCCTTCACCAAATCGGCGAATGCCTACAAAACAGCTATATACACCAAACGGCTCATGATGAATGATGGGCCACGAATGGTGACGTCCTTTCAACCCCACGGCTTCATTAGAACGTAGTATGCTTACAAAACAGCTATTTCACACCAAAGGGCCCATGATGTACGATGGGCCACTAATGATTACGTTCTTTCAACCCCACGCCTTCATTAGAACATCGTATGCCTACAAAACAGCTATTTAATAATAATAATAATAATGTACTTTGCTTCCTTAATAGCTTGTATTCTACATGCTAGCATTGGATAAGTTCATCCCAAAGGGCCCATGATGTATGATGGGCCACGAATGATTACGTTCTTTCAATCCCACACCTTCATCAGAACGGCGCATGCCTACAAAACAGCTATACTTAATACCAAACGGCAGATTATGTATGATGGCCACTGATGGTTACATTCCTTCAACCCCACGCCTTCACCAGATGCCTGCACAGACAGCTATACTTAATACCAAAGAGCCCATGATGTATGATGTGCCGCGAATGGTTACGTTCGTCCAACCCCATACCTTCAGCAGGTGGGAGTAGGATTTAACAACAAAGGCCCACGGTGTCGTCGACAGCCGAGTGGCTAAGGAACTAAGACGGATACGGGCCCTGAGTTCGAATCCTCAGAGAGGCGCTTTACAGTCAACGAAACCAGTGCTACGGTTCTGTAACATCAGCCGCAGAAGATCCAGCTGTAAAACGGGTACTTGAAAAATCTAGGGTAAAGTATGGGTCGCGTCGGATAATTTGCCCTCAACCACGCACCCCACTCCCGACCAAGAGCAGTGAAATAGGAGATCGGTCCCTGTGCTACGCCGAACCTTCAATGGTTGGCATGCGAAAGTTTTTTTTTGTTTGCCACTGATGAGCCATCTACAATTGTGAGCATTTACTGTAATCTTATTTATTAACTTATTAGCAATCTTATGCATATACACGGATCTCTACCTGACTTCGTTTATGTATATATACCTACATATACTTTATTTCTAAAATAGATCAACACAATATGGCTGACAGAGTATCGTACAGTATATACAATATGATAATGAATAGGTCTACAGAACGCTGTTGTTATTTTCGTTCCAGAGAGGCTGGTAACTACCACAATAAAGAGCAAGCTCCTCCCTTATCATCAATCTTGTAACAACGCCATCTATGAATGCTTTCGATAAACCGGTTTCTTTTAAACCAACCAGAGCCAAATAGTACTAGGGTGAAACAGGCCTTACCACTAGCGCCGCCGAACTATATATACGAACTATAGATGTCCGCTGGCAAACTCACGTTAGTCACATAATACAGTGTTTCCCAACCGGTGGTACGCGTACCCCAAGGGGTACGCGAGACCCTCGTAAGGGGTACGCGAAGGAACCAAAATTGATTTAGTCTGTAGCTTCAAAATCTCGTCTCACTCATTTATGATTGCCGAAAGCCTAATATTACCAGAAGAGTATCACAAGCCAAAATGTATCTTAAGGGGCAAGGTATTTTTACTAAACGACTATTTTTTATTTTTTTTAAATAACCATTTTTACGAAAAATCGTGGCGCTTCGCGCAGACTATTTTCTTTTTAATCGTCTGGCCGACCTTTTTGGGGGGAGGGGTGTTGTCAACCTGTGCGTGACGCCTCAGATTACAAGCCCTAGTGCAAACTCAGTGAAATAATGTTGGTTCGAAAACAGCTAGCGAACAGTCGTAAAATCTGTTCCTGTGTCAAACAATATTGTTTCAGGAAGAATCGAAGACATTGCAAGTGATATTGTCAATCAGGTTGCGAAATGAGCCAACGAAAAAGTTTACGATGCAGCTTGATGAAAGCACATAGAAAATCAAAACCAAAAACAGAAACAGCTGACTATAAAAAACATTGCCATTAACTACGTCTAGCCGAGCTTCGACAAAATGTTAGCTACAAAACTGCTTCTAGTGATTGCCTCATTGATTTTGTATATATTTCTACACGCGTATGCCTTATCATTGTGATAATTAATATCGTCTTTTTCACGTTCTGAAAAAGGGGGTACGCAATCTTTTCTAACCTTGATTAGGGGTACGCGGTACGGAAAAGGTTGGGAACCACTGACATAATAGGCAAAGGGTCTGCCCTCTTGAGGGCTTTCTCATATCTAAAGAGATTCGGGCTGTCGATCAGGTCACTTCTGAATTGTTACAAGACTTACGTTCGACCTGCAACGGAATACGCATGCAGCGTCTGGCATGCCTCGCTGACTGCAGAGCAGGCCGATAAATCGAGACAATTCAGAAGCGAGCATGCAAGATAATTCTCGGACCGCCATACACTGACTACGAGTCCAGCCTTTCAAAACTGGAACTAATATCACTTAGCCAGCGCAGACATAATACCCCAAGCTGCCTCTTCAGAGATAATATAATATACGGTCTGCACACACCGAGGAAACAGGGGAGGTTGTATATCTTTTGCTGTGTTCGGAACAAGGCGTTATCTCAGCCAGCGCTGGAGGACGACTTACTGAGTTTCAGTAGGGACATTATCTATCGCAAGTGTTGCTAGTGTCGCTGCTATTTGACAGTGTGTCATCGGTGCTAATTTGTTCTCAAAGCGATCGTACCTTACCTTGCTCAAGGTGTCGGGGTGGGGGTACAAATTTACGGCGAAGTCATCCCTATATCGTTTTCTCCTCGAATCCCATCTGGTCTCAACGTGTGGAAGTTCGAACGCGTCACACAAAGACTGAACATGGGTTGCTGTGTTGGACGATGGTCCGAAGACGCCAACGACACCATACTTCAGAAAGTTGCAGACTGTCAAGGAAATAGTCACATTAATTCTATAATCGGATATAGTCAGCTATGAGTCCCGAATGAAAAACTTGTAGCCCGTACAGTTGTATGAAAAGGTTGCACGTATATGTATGACGTTTTTCAGGCTGGGATAATAATAAGGAGTAGTATCCAGCAGCATCTCGTATTGCTACAGTAGCATCAATTCTTGCTATGGCAGCTTGCAGTGACAACACTTTACCGCTGTATGCTACTAACGCTTAGAACTACACACAACTAATTTTCGAAATTTGTCACCGGGTCCCTTTCCCCTCGATATGTTGACCGTACTAACCAAGAAAGATTTACTAAAGGAATACCACTTCCTACATAGTACAAACCGGGTGATTTTACAGAAGAGCGAGCGAATTCCTTCCCCATGACAACTTATCCTCTTCTCTCAAATATTTATATTTTCTTTTGTGTGTTCGTCACATAAGCACAGGTTAAGCTTTGAAAAATAAAGAAATACATAATTAGTACGGTGACTTTAATCGGGGGTATTCGTAACATTTGTAAAGAGTATGGTACTGGTGCTGGTACTACTAGGTACTGGTCTTGACTTTTGCCCAATGTGCGGTACTGAAGGGGAACTAAATGCTGGACTTTTGATTTGTTACTGCGAGGAGCTAATAATTTTGAGGAAGGAGGTGTTTGGTCGGGAGGTTTGGGATGAAAGGGATTTGGTTTGAAGTATGGGAAGCAAATGTTTTGGTGACCTCCGAAGATATATTCAAACGATGCATAGAACGGATGGGTCAGCTACGATGCTTTGGCATCAATAACCTACAGGCTCGTTCTTCTTCACCGTGGTCCCTGAAGTTCGACAGCCTGACGAGGACCATTGCCAAGAAGAGCCAAAATACCGCTGCCAAAGCATCATAGCTGGCCCATCCGTTTTATGCATTGTTTGAATATATGTTTCCCAGTCAGCTTGGGCTCAAGGAGTGTTGACCTCCAAAGGTTGGGTAGATTCCTGAAGGCTACACCACGCATTATTTCTTTAGATATTGATTTTCGCGTTGCTTTTACTTTTCTTTGTTCGAAAAATAAATTCATTCATTAATTCATCATCATCGACAATCAAAAGGTGGTGGTAACAGTAACATAACAGCCTAACGCCTTGGTTTCGTAGTATCTAGATCTTTCCTCAAAAGATTACATCAAGATTGACATCAAGATAGCGTTTTTGTACATCCACTACCTTTAAAGTTGAACCGAAAAGTATGCGGGAGATCGCTGTCAATACTCAAATCGCGAGGATGCTGATGCAACCCTGAGCTTCACTGAAAGGCACTGTCTAGGGAACCGGGAGCCGTACTTTATGTCCCATGGGCTACGGAACCGGTAGTTCTCACGGAAACCAAACCATATGAGCTGCGATTCCGGGATCTGACGTCATTGACTAACGGACACTTGTCTGTGCTGGCTGCCGTTCCGGTAGTAAGTGGAAATAGCTCACGGAAACTATATCGCACCAGCTTCTCGTCCGGTAGTCTCACGGAATTGTGTACTCAGAAGCTAGGGAGCTGGTAGTTGATACCGGAAACTGTATAATTGGAGCTTGTGTTCCGGTAGTGTCTACGTGAATATAGAACTCACGGAATAGTTTGGATGAGAGCTAGGATGCCGGGATTTTCACTGACTTGGAGAAAATAACATGGGAAAAAATTCACTACCGGGACCCATATATTGAGAGCTGAGGTACCGGTAGCAACAACTATTTTATTGAAAATGACCAGCTCACGGACACAGACGGTTATGTGCTAGGGTTCCGGTAGTGCCAAGAAAAAGAAAAAAAATTAACTCACGGACACGTGTCAGTGCAGACTAGGAAACCGGAAGGGAATATTTTTAACGCACGGAACCCAACTCCTGCGGGCTAGGGTAGTGTTTAGGGCTAGGTAGTGTCAAAAATTAAAATTACAAACTCATGGAAGTTGGGTTCCGTGAGCTGTACCGGACCCAAAGTCCATAATGACACGTGTCCTTGAGTTTGTAATTTTAATTTTTGGCACTACCGGTACCTAACCCGCAAGAGTTCGGTTCCGTGAGTTAAAAATATTCAATTCCGGTTTCCTAGTCTGCACTGACTTGAGCCCGTGAGTTTATTTTTATTTTATTTTTTGGCACTACCGGAACCCTAGCCCATAGCCGTCTGTGTCCGTGAGCTGGTCATTTTCAATAAACTAGTTGTTGCTACCGGTACCTTAGTTCTCAATATATGGGTTCCGGTAGTGAATTTTTTACCATATTATTTTCTCTAAGTCAGTGAAAATCCCGGCATCCTAGCTCTCATCCAAACTATTCCGTGAGTTCTATATTCCACGTAGACGCTACCGGAACACAAGCTCCAATTATACAGTTTCCGGTATCAACTACCGGCTCCCTAGCTTCTGAGTACACAATTCCGTGAGACTACCGGACGAGAAGCTGGCGCGATGAAGTTTCCGTGAGCCAGGGGCGTCGCTATGGGGGTGTGTGTGGGGGGGGGGGGGGGGTACCGCCCCCCCTCGAAGAAAGAAAAAAGCTAAAACGGGCGCTCACAGAGCGCCAGACCACAAAAACTTAGCTAAAACGGGAGCTCGCAGAGCGCCCGACCACACAAATTTAGCTAAAACGGGCGCTCGCAGAAGACGGTTGTCAAATCATGAATTTCATCCTGCAGCACACAATTGTAACCTGAGTTTTAACACGATTTGTTGTGTACTAATGTCTCTGGATTCAAGTAAAAATTCGCTTGATTTTCCTTGTGGCGTAGGTACATTTCCAATAATTTATTAGTGTCATGCAAAGATCCTTTGTATTTTAGTAGAAAACCCTTTAATGATAAGAATTTTTCTCCAGTCCGACGTTTAAAACTAAATCGGTTTCGTGATCAACGAGAGAAGATTTAATGACGGGTCTGATTATTACTATACGTCAATTCGTTTTTTTTTGTGTTTTAGCTCTAAATTCAGAACAAGTAAACTCCATTTCAATTTTTTTTTCTAGATGATCAGTAGCCTACTTATTTCTTTCGGAATGCTCGAACTGAAGCACATTTTCCAACTTCCAGCTAAATGTCTCACATTTTTCTTGATTCGCCGTGAACAAAGACAGACGGGCAGATCCTGCTAAGTGGCCCCTACCTTCATTTGGGATCCGAAATGATCATACAGGATTCCACAGAATTTGCCTGCGGCACCATTCGTAGAAGGCTTCATTTACTGGAAAGTCGCGTCATTTCATTCGAATTTTAGGCTTGGAATTTCGGAGGCTTGTGCCGCATTAAAAGCTATATAGCTTTTGTTGCGGGGAAGTAGCGTTTTGACCGAGAAAAGTCATAGCCTACTTCAAAAATTTCGCCTGCGGCGCTCATTTTTACTCTGTTCGATATACAGTTTTGCGGAAATAGTGATGTTTCTTGGCTATTGTTTCTTACTGGGTATGACTCCTGGGCCTTCTGTCTGCCAGTCGTATATTTTAAGATACTGACCTTCCACGCCCAAGTCCTTCAAACCGCTTCTGAGCTCGGAGTTACAACTAGGCTTCTAAACTTCAATACTCAACGCTTGCAGTTATCACGAGTTTATCACATGTGAGACGAAAAGCTGAAACGGGCGGCAGGGCGCCGGTAGGCGCCCAGCCACCCCTGCTCGAGTTTTGGCTAGCGACGCCCCTGCCGTGAGCTATTTCCACTTACTACCGGAACGGGAGCCAGCACAGACAAGTGTCCGTTAGTCAATAGTTGCGTTTTTGCTGATACCATGGTATCTGTTACCACGATAACTGGATCTGCAATTAGTCGTTTTTGCAGTTATCGTGGTATCTGATATACGGTGCTCTGCGAAAACGATTATTGCCGAAATTGCCCTTTTTGAAGTCATCCCAAAAGAAAAACAGATATCCAGTTACATCACTAAGTGCTTAACTTCTTTCTCACCAATCTGACAAAATTTGATGAAAGTGAGATGACTTTTCAGATACCACGACCAGTTACCACGGTCGGACCGTAGTATCTGAATATCTGATACCACGATAACTGGCCAGATACCACGATAACTGCAAAAACGCCTTTTGACCGTGGTATCAGATACCACGATAACTGCAAAAACGACTTTAGACCGTGGTAACAGATACCATGGTATCAGCAAAAACGCAACTAATGACGTCAGATCTCGGAATCGCAGCTCATATGGTATGGTTTCCGTGAGAACTACCGGTTCCTTAGCCCATGGGACTTAAAGTATGGCTCCCGGTTCCCTAGACAGTGCCTCACTGAAAAGGACGTGCAAAACAAAAAGTTAGCTTACCTTTCTTGGAAGCGCTGAAACTGTCCCTCGGCGCGACTTTTTCTACTTGTGATAAGACGCGCGTTCGCGGAAGAACGTGCCGCGCGCTGTTGACGCGCTCAACTGCATACTTGAACGCGATTTCTTCAATCTGATCACCAGAATCAAATAGTCCAACTGCAAAAAAACATCCAGCAATTACAAAAAGATAGGCTAAGTTAAGGCGACGTGAATAGTTGAAAGTGGTAAAAATAGATTAAAATTATCGACACTGAGGAAGGAGGAGTAAGAGTGGCCGCAATCGGATCCGAACATTCGCATCCGAATATGGAAGGTCGGTGCTGGTATATACTTACAGCATCGATCTCATTAACAAACCATTTGTACCGGAATTTAGCTTAAAGGACCCCTCGCACTATTTACTCTTTAAATTCCAGTATTTTATTACAGTTAATAGTTGAATACCTTAAGACTAGGCTCCGCTTTCAACATATTATCCATGGTTTTGACAGTTTTAAGCCTTTTTTTCCAGGCCTGTTGATTTCTAGCAATAACACGGAAAAATTTACATAACCGGTTTTTCTGATGGAAAAACCTCTCGTAAACCACCGTCGACAGCATGATACGCGTCGAAGGTAGCAAAACCCGGCAAGTGAGAAAATTAGTAAAGTTTTGTTAGAGGGGTTAGAATGCGTTTAAAAAGCGGGTGTCCGGTGGAAGCATGGATGGGACCATTGCGGAAGTAGGTTGAATTACTACTATAAGTAAGACAGGTCCTTTAAGTCTTGGATCCTGCTGAGCCCAGGATTCTATATCGTACCCGAATATTCGCAGTCCCACCCGGAAAATCGGTTTCCCGCCTTGCAACTAGCACTTCCACTAGAATTTCCCATAGGGCTTATAGTGAGAACCGAACTCAACTGGTATGTACGAGGCTGAAACGGTGCGAACCTGGACAGTGCCAGTTGAACCATTTTCTTTCAAACCAGGGAGGATTTATGATGAAATAAAACTGAAGAGTCGTAAAATATCTGGGTAAAATATCTAAAAATTATTTTTTCAAGCTAGGGAGAATTTATGACAAAATAAAACTGAAAGAGTCGTAAAATATCTGGGAACAATTAAACAGTCTGATCAATTTGGAACGTTACAACTTGGGACAACTGGATTTTTATGGACTAGATCTTGCTTAGGCCAAATTAACTGTACCGGTTGATCAGGAAGGGATGCACAAAACTCCAGACTTAACGTACGGATAAATTTTAAAATCATACCGATACGAACGAAGATTATCTCAAAACGATTCATCTTAAAATATTTAGACCCCTATACAATCGATTAGCAATAATTACAAAATTTCAATAGAATGGTGCTAAATTATTTACAGAACTCGAAAACATGCTGGTACTATGTCTTGTACACTTTTGATGGACTTTAATACAATTCATACATTTCTTCATAATTAGAGAACGTATCTTTTATTCCTCAAAGGAGAAAAATCACTCTTTTATCTTGCAGTGGCCTATTTAACTATATAACAAAAACATATCTTCGGTTGCCGTGTACACCTGGAATGTAATTTGCATTAACGGATTCCCATTACAAATACTATAAAATCAACTTACCAATTCGGACTGAGTCTTGAAGGCCCCTTACCACCGGAGTAATACCGAAACAAAGTGAAAAACACCAAATCAACATATGCATACTTCCAAACGACCGCTGGAACGCCGATTGTTATGATGTCTCCAGGATTCACCGAAGATGCGTCTCAAGTAGCTAAAAATAATAAACCGCTGGAGAAACCTTTCGGAGAGATTGGAAAGGTGACCAAGGACCTGTTGATTGTCGCCATTAACAGAAAGCATGGTTCTTTGGCAGTCTTTCACAGCTCATTTTCTCTCAGAGATCTAAGAAGAAGAGAGAATAAGAACAGAATTATTCGAAAAGTAAGTTTCATAGCGAAGACGCCGAATTTGAATTCGTCGTCAACATAAAAATACTCACGAGCCTAAATGTGGAAAATATACTTCTAGTAGATCGTCAAATTTGTAAATAAAACAGAATAAACAAAACTTAACACATAAAAACTAAAATATAGGAGAAATAGAGTGACTAGGATATGGTTGCTTATTTACTGCAGAGCTCGACTAAGGACGGAACAAAGCTCTTTCGCTACCTTTTATGTATTCAAATATTCTTTGAGCCCAAGCTGACTTAGAAACATTTATTCAAACAATGTTTACAACAGATACGTCAGCTACGATTCTTCATCAGCGATATTTCGGCCCTTCTTGGCAAGGGTCCTCGTCAGGCTGTCAATCCTCTGGGTCAACGTCGGGGAAGGAAACAAACCTGTAATCTTTTATGTATTGTAGCAACTGGAGTTAACTTTGGGACTTTTGGATCTCGTTGGTTCCTCAGCAAGAAGATTGAGTCTAAGCGATTCCCCAGGGGAAATATTTATTGGACTTCTTCATTCGCGTCTTGTAGATGTCCGGTCTTCACCAGATCCCGTAAGCATTATGCGTCCCTAATCAAGCGCTTAAGCAGATCCATTCCTTTCTGTCTTTAATTTCCGGTCTAGCCCAGATTACGACGGGAATATGAGTGGTAGTTGAAAACTATAGAATATTCTCACTCAACATGTTCTTTTATTTATTGACTATATATCCAACGCCTTAGTTTTATCGGAGGATTTTGTTCTTTCCGAAATTTCCGATTTACAGTAGAGATGCTTATGTGAATGTTTGTTGACTCTGGACTTTTTCATTTTCATGCACTTGCTGTGACTAAAGTCAAATATGAGTTGGCCAAAGTAGGTAGTTAAGGGCCTCTAAAAACACTTGAATAGGTGTTTTGGATCTTCATTCTACCATTCAGCCCAAACTGCACTGTTCACATTTGAGTAACTGTTCTCATTAACAAACCTCTACTGTACATCAAAAAGCGATCGCACCTTCATCCGGTAATATTACAAAGGATGGATTCGAGACAGGCGGATTTAGTCTTACCGACACGAACAGCTGAGCAAAGACATATAACAGAACTGACGAATTTCTCGTTTTCACCGGATTCGGGGAATCCGGCAAACCTAGCGACTTCGTACGAAAACGAAGCTGGAAGATCGATTTTCTGTGTCTTCTTATCACTGGACCCTGACTGGACCGCTACTGCAACACTTGAAGTAGACATAACAGAATGCATCCCGAATTTCTGGTTTTCACCGGATCCAATTCGTGGTATCAACCAAGCAGGAAAACACAGCAGGTGGATCGATACAACATGTCAGCTTCCCTCACTAACCACAGTCTAAACTCTAAACCACTTGATCAAGCAATCTAAGCACTACCAACTTCAGACATGAACTCATTATGCCTCCTTACCTCTAAATCGATAGTCTGTTTAGCTTGAACAAAATAGGTGATGAACCCCCTCCCCATCCCCGTATAGGGCTACGGGTAAGCAAAAAAAGCAAGTGGCAGGAAAAAGAAAAGCCTACCTCAAACAGTGTTTCGTGTTTCCGGTTTTAAGCCCAGATTTTCCCAATCTGAACGAAATCTCAAACAAATCGACTAAGTTCCAGTACGCAGTCCTGGTAATTTACATCTGTGGTTGCATCCAGGATACTGGCTCGTTGCGGCGCTATAACTGGATCTCTCCTTTTCCATGTCCCTCGTTGACGCACAGCCAGAAGGTAGTGTTTCCACCCCTCTGCTACTGTTCCTGATATTTTAGTCTGGGAACCTGCGCATCTTTTTCACTCGGTTGCTAGTTAAGCTTTGAACGCTCGTTAACTTTTGGTAGGGCAGGCAGTACCTCACTATTCAAACTCACCCTCTCAAGTCACCTTCTCTACTTCCTTATTGGCTCCACTCGTTCTTATAATGCCTAATCTTGGATATCATATCATACCATGTTCTTTTATCGCATCACGTATCTATCCAGCATTATTATTTTCAGATGAGTTATTATTATTATTATTCTATGGGGTAGGCCAAAAACTTTGGCCGAAACTCAGGCATCAAATGGTACATTGTCTCAAGTGGAGCTGATTTTTTAACTACTTCAGAATAACGGTGGTCTCTATTTGTGTACAGACTACTAGCTTATGGTCTCGCAGCAAAAATTACAGCCGCACACGCACAAGACCCACTCGTTACGTGAACAGCTTTGTGCCTAGTTTCGTAAAATTGTATAATAACAAAAATGAATTGTAAATGACTTTAGTGTTGTTGTTTGTTAGCTTTCGTAGACATATAGTTTCCGTATAAAGTTTTATTGCACGACTATGTATTTTTATGCTATATTTATACTATTGTTAACCATATAACTATCGCAAGTGGACATATTTACTGACGGAGCTGTTGTCAGCTGAATTTTTATATTTGTTTCTTATTTTGTTGTTTTATGTTGATGTGACACGAAACCTACTAGTCGACTTGTCCGTGTTATGGCTTTCTTGAATATAACTGAAACTGAACTGAATCGCCACTGATGACGGGTTGTTTTTTTTAAACAAGTTTTTTGTCTCCCAAATTTTATTATGTTTTACTTTGGTATTTGTCTGGCTTCGAGCACTACTCCCGGTCGGAAATTAGTTAAGTTACGAGTTATTCATCACTAGGTTTTAAAGTAAATGAACCTAAACAATAGCGTTTACTAGATTTTTGTTTTTAAACGCATTCGGCTCTCTCCGAGACCCTTATCCCGATCAGTGTTTTCGATAGGCACAGCATGACTAGGACTGGGCCGAAAAGCAAGTTGTAAGATTTACATCTCTTTCGCGACGACTTAAAAACCGGAAAGACCGCAATAATTGAAACTGAAATGAAATAACTGAAATGAATAGCGGCCTGTTAATTTTTTGTAGTTGAAAAATGACTATGAGGAGCCAAGAATTTTTAATCCTCGAAAATAACAACTACTGCATCTCCTTATTCCGAAACGTTACACAATTTCCTTCACAACTCCTTCACTATAACCCGGTCTACAGTCGAGATATGTTACTTCGGATGTCACCTAAGCTTGAACGGCGCCGAAGGATATGATAAAATTCAAGCCTAGCAAATACTTATGCAAAGTACTGAGCGCAAACTCAACTTGGGTAAAATAAAGTCAAGCACAGTATTGTTCATTTGAATGTTCCGCTCTTTCGGTTGCTTTTGAACTCTCTTACAGTGCCCCAACAGAAGAAAAGGAGCATTCACAAAGGAAAATTAATAATCTATATGACTAAGTCCAAACACGCCCGTGAACCTCGGGAAGAACGAGAAACGTCACCAGAATTCAGATTCAAATCCTATGTCAAAACAACCAACAGCGTTTGTTGGGGCCAGCTGTGGTGACGTTTCCTGCTCTTCGCTAGGCACACGGCGATTCTTCACGGCACGAAGAGTTAGTCATCAAGAGTATCGAAGTTTAAGAATTTTTAATTTAAGAAAAGAAAGCTGAAGCATTTGGCTGCTAGCGGATAATTAAGTTCTTCATTTTTCTTCCATTCGATTGTTTTGGTTGCGAAAATAAAAAAAAAGGGGATCTAAACTTTAGAGTACAAAGTACAAAGTACAAAGAAGTATAGCTCTACTGTACATGAATGAACCTACTCCAACTACTGTCATTAAATAAGATCGCACACTGTCCAAACATCTTATGTAACCGATACCAGTCACCCGACCAGCGTCCTCTACAGGAGAACCGCCCACCTTGTCTCTGGAAAGTGTGATTTAAGGTATTATCTCTGTTTACTTTTAACCAGGGAACGAGCCCAGCAACCTATCCGCAACCACAATCAGATGCTCTAGAGAGGATACACTACCGAGCTCTGCTACTAACTGATAAATCTCTGAAAGTTGTTAACTATATTTTTTCAAAAGATATAGCCTGACAACCCTATCTCAACGACCGTGAAACTTTGTGCTTGAAGTTTGGCGAGCATGACTCTTCTTAACCCAGTCCATCACGGCATCCTGCCCCTTGCAACAGAAAGTACCCTTCAACCAGTTTTTTGCCGACATGTAAGATACCAGAATAGTTTTGTCCCCTCCTTTGTTTCCCTACATAATAGAAATTAGTAGGTTATTATTTTACTTGTCTTTTATTTGTCTGTTACCCCAATCGTTATATTTTTACATAGTTTGTCTTCAGTAAATTTATATGTAATTTGGCCACGTTCTATTCTGTACTGATTATTTTGGTTAGTCTTTAATTTATGTTTGACTTTACAACCTGTTATTCCACCAGTCCGTAACTGGTGTTGCAATAAAACTGAAATGGATTACCCAGACTACTTCTGTGAAACCGATTCGAAATACTGTATATTAGAAAAGTTCAAAGTTACTGCTGATAAACTGACTGCCAAGGCTTTTGCCATTTATCTAAATATATCTTCTTTAGCCTCTTACGGGAGATTTTTCTCCTATCTTCCGCCTCCACCTCGTCCAACTTGGAATCAATCTGAGCTAATTCGGGCTTGAAAACTAGCCTACCGTCTTCGAGAAGTGCGGCACCATTTATATCAGATTCGGAGGGCAGTCCCTAGAAAGGAACCCGTTAGCAATAACTCATAAACTGTGTAGCAGAACATCTGTCCCACGCTTCTTTCAATGCATCCTTGCTCGGGCTCTGCAATTCTCGACCAAAATGAGCCCTCCTCTAAACTTCTCCTTCCACATCTTAAAATAGTGTTGGGAAATATTCAGTGCCGATAACAATATATCGATATATCGGAGCAAATATCGATATCGAATATCGAAACGTGAATATCGATATCGAAAACGATATTTTTTTATTTATAATTATTGTAAATGATCCGACATCAGTCACATTTATATATCCAAAGCTGGAGCAATATGTTCTTCGTAATTCATTTTTTATTTATTTGAAGTTTGAGTTGATGCAGTATGTTTCTTTGCGACGATTTTGCCCTTAAATTTTGGTGAAACGAGACGTATACTATAGCCAAACATGGTCCCAAAGTATTGATATCGATATGTCGATTATCGAATATCGGAAGTGAAAATATCGATATATCGAAAATTCCAAATATCGCCCAACACTATCTTAAAAGTTTAACCGAAAAGGGCTGGGATAGGACAATCTAGTTACCCATCGCTTATTCACTTAAATTGGCTTGAAGACCCGCTGAAAATCCGTTACTTCGTTGTTCCGCTATTCAAGAATAATCTATTTTCAAATAGTGGAATTTCCGTGGGATTTGTGGTACCTCTATGCGCTTGTATTTTTGTTTTATGCCTTACGAGAAAGATTTAAGATTTTTTTTGTTCAGGTACTAAGCAATCTCACCACTGCTCACTGAAAAGCCGCGTTTGTGTTGAGATTAAAATTTCCCGCGTCATAGTGGAATTTACGCTGTGGGGACGGTCGCAGATATTCTGAACGCCATCATAACTAGAGAAGATAGTGGAAAATAAAAAAATCCCTTTACAGAATCCAAATAATTCAGTGTTTTCAATTAAAAGACACACAAATTAGTTGGCTTTTCAGTTAGGCAAGCAGGTAACCCTAGCAGGTTCTAGCAGGCAACCAGTTTCGAATCGAAGATGGACTCAAATCTATAAGTGCCATATACGTGCGGCAGTTGCTCCGCCCCACAGCCAATACATCTTCTTTGAGTGAAAAATAGAAAAAAATTACAGAAACAAAAAACGGCCATTCCTATGGGTCCGGAAGTTCTTCCATCTATTGTTTCTACCCATTTCTGTTCGTGATTTCAGCTGAGTTTATCCTTCCATTTTTTGTACTTGGGATTGCGGTAGAGAAATGGTTCCAGGCGTGCCTCTCCGACTTTAAAAGCTCTCTCATCGTTAGAGAAATTAGACCTTATCCTTTGCTCCTTTCTATTGGCCTACGCCAAAAAAGTCAACTTTTGGACTAATACAGATAGACTCTTTTCAATGGCAATCGATAGCCCTTGATGAGTCGGTCAGAGTATATGTTATACGTTTCTTGGTAACAAAAATTCTTACACCAGTTTGAAAGTTTCCAGGGGTTGATAACTTTAGTAGTAAGGTATACAGTGAAACCAAAAATAGGCCGATCCCAATTGCGAGACAACAATTAGCGTTAGATCATAATCATCTTCGGCGATGATGAGTATGCACCTTTTGCTAGTTGGTGTACCTATTGTTTGTTTTCGGTGTATTTGATGGTAAGAACAATTTGGTACCATGTCTGTGATGGGGACAGGGACTTGTAATGAATCGGTCGCTAGAAGGGTTCATACTATAAACTTGTGCAAATCAGTGCAAATTTTATTTGATCTCTATAAATCTAAGGGTAAGAAAATTAGTCTCCATGGTCTATGGCTGTAACTTAAGAGTCAACTATTTAAACAACGGAATGATAATGTAAAACAATCTATGGTATTTTGATCCTGAAGAGTTACGGATAGCTTAATAATACCAACTAGGTTATTTAAGACATAAAGTTCCAAGTTTTCATTCGTCACGATGTCTACGACTGAAAAGGATAAAGCCCAACTGTCTGCAAAGTCAATTCGGTCCCTTCTTCCGACATTCTGTTTTTATGGGATCCAAAACGTAAGTGGAGGGATACCTACGACTTCGTAAAAGTTGTCCGTCCGTCTGTCAGCACGATAACTTTTGAAGAGAACGAGATATTTTGATGCAACTTGGTGTGAGGATTCTTTAGTCAAGGAACAGGTGGAGTTCGTAGATGGGCTCTCTAGCCCTATATTCAGAAGTCCTATAATTCAAATTAAGGGGGGAACAAAATATTAAAGTAAAGTTTTAACAAAATATAAAAGTAAAGTTTTATTTGAAGTTGATAAGATGTTCGATTTGGGGGTAGGAAAACATGCTGAATCCGTAAGTGACATCATTTTCTACCCGGACATATAGTTAGCCCGGAATCCGGCTTAGGCCGAAAAATTTGTTATAAGTTAAAGTTTTATCTGAAGTTGATAAGAGGCCCGACGTAGTGGTAAGGAGGCATGCTGAATCAGTATATGAAGATATTTTCTCGCCGGACAAATAGTTCGCCCGGAATCCGGCCAAAACCTGAAATTTGTTAAAAGTTAGGCAGGAAGTTTTGATCAATTTCGTCAAAGTAGATATGAGGTACAGGGGAACACACATGCTGAATCCCAATCTGAACTTGGTTTTCACAGACGATCAGCCATTGTACTTGACCTGTTTTTAAATTTTAATAGTAAACATGTTCAAGGAATCTGGCGAAGACTGGATATCCACAAGATCCAATTGTCTGGATCAAGTATAACATTTTTGTGAACCCATCGAAACCTTTGGTCTTGTTTTTCAACGCTGAGGGATAGCCTTTGATCATGTGAAACTTTTGAGGGGTTGACGACTTCAGTGGTAGGTTAGCTTACACACTAAAAAAACAAGAGCTGTAAGCTCATATGGCACTTGCATGTGTCAAGATGATTTGATTGATCAAAAGTAAGTTTCGACTTTGCGGTTGAGATGCGCGCTATAAGGGAGCTGGAACTTCATTTGTAAGCAAAACCCTTGAGGCAAAACTGCTAATGGGCTGATGGGCATCACGAAAATGCATATATTGCTTAAAAGTATTTTTTATACTTTGCGGTCAAGATTGGTACTTTAAGGAATAATCGGATTTGGGAAGTAGCAATTTCTAAACAAATGTTGTTGAGTCTCCAATATTCCAGCGAAGTTTCATCGTCCTAGCACATCTGGAAGTACCTTGACGCGCAATCACCGGAATCCCAGACCCCCCTCCCCCTCCTCCAACTCCACCCACAATAACCGGAGCCAATCCGGTTCTGTAAATGATTAATCCAGAGCATCTGTTTGTCATTCCCACGAAGTTCGATCCAGATCACACCAGTCTAAGCGGGTCAAGTATTTTCCGCCCTCCCCCCAATAATTGCCGGATTCGGTCCGGAAATGAAAAAGGTCACAAGAGAAAAATGTCCTCTGTTTAATTATTAAATTTCACTCGAATCCGATCACCCGTTCCAAAGTTACGCATGACTCAATATTCCGGATTGCCCTCCCTCAACTCCCCCCCCCCCCCAAGATTATCATATCGAGGATTTTTTTTTTTATTCCAAGTCAGTTTGACCGGGTCCCTGATATGCCTTCCAATTTTCGTCGTGAAAATCCCCAAAAAACGGAATTCCGGGATACCCCCTCCCCCCCCCCCCCTCAAGTGTCCGGATCCAGTCAAATTATGTAAAAGATTTACATGGACCAGATGTTTGTTCTTCCCAGCAAGTTTCACTCCGATACCATCATTCTAACCGTTTCTCGAGATTTCCGGTCCACCCCCCCCCCCCACCCACCCACCCACCCCCCAGCTCCCCCGCGGTGCACGTAGCCAATCCGATTCAGCAAATGACTTACCTAGAGCATCTGTTTGTTCTTCCCACAAAGTTCCATCCCGATCCCTCCATTCTAAACGGGTCACGTATTTTCCGCCCCCCCCCCCCCAATAGTTGCCGGATCCGGTCCGGATATGAAAAAGATCATCGGAGAAATGTCCTCTGTTGAATTCTTACATTTCACTCGAATCCGATCACCCATTCCAAAATTACGCATGACTGAAAATTTCGGATTCCCCTCCCTTCACTCCCCCCACCATTATCTGATCGACAAAATTTTTATTTTGAAGTCAGTTTGATTGGGTCCCTGATATGCCTGCCAAGTTTCATCGCGAAAATCCCCAAAACCACCATCACCGGAATTCCGGGACCCCCCCCCCCCCCATAAGTGTCCAGATCCAGTACAATGGTCTAAAGGACTTATCTAGAGCAGATGCTTGTTCTTCCCAGCAAGTTTCACTCCGATCCCTCCATTCTAACCGTTTCTTGAAACTTCCGGTCTCCCCCCCCCCAACTCCCCCCTGGCTACCGAATCCGGTCAAGACTTTAAACGGGACATTACAGATATATATTCTGTTCAGTTATGAAGTTTCATTACAATCCGATCATCCGTTCGAAAGTTACACACTTCTCAATTTCCCGGATTCCCCTGCGGATTCCCCTCCCTCCATTCCCCCACCATTATCTGATCGACAAAATTTTTATTTTGAAGTCAGTTTGATTGGGTCCCTGATATGCCTGCCAAGTTTCATCGTGAAAATCCCCAAAACCACCATCACCGGAATTCCGGGACCCCCCCCCCCATAAGTGTCCGGATCCAGTACAATGGTCTAAAGGACTTATCTAGAGCAGATGCTTGTTCTTCCCAGCAAGTTTCACTCCGATCCCTCCATTCGAACCGTTTCTTGAAATTTCCGGTCTCCCCCCCCCCAACTCCCCCCTGGCTACCGAATCCGGTCAAGACTTTAAACGGGACATTACAGATATATATTCTCTTCAGTTATGAAGTTTCATTACAATCCGATCATCCGTTCGAAAGTTACACACTTCTCAGTTTCCCGGATTCCCCTGCCCTCAACCCCCCCAAAATGGTCGGATCAGAAAACTGATTATTCCTAATTTTCTTTGGTCGGGTCTCTGATATGCCTGCCAAGTTTCATGTTCCTAGCACAACTGGAAGTACCCTCACTCGAAAAAGTGTGACAAAATGCCCTAAATTTTCAAGTTTCCAGCGCCCCGACTCCCCCGCATATGTTCGGATCGGGAAACTTATTATTTCCAGGTTCGTTTGGTCGGGTCCCTGATGTTCCTGCCAAGTTTCACTGTCCTAGCTCATCTAGAAGTACCCTAACTCAGAAAAAAGTGACAAAATGCCCTAAATTTTCAAGTTTCCAGCGCCCCGCACTCCCCCCCATATGGTCGGATCGGGAAACTGATTATTTCCAGGTTAGTTTGGTCGGGTCCCTGATATGCCTGCCAAGTTTCATTGTCCTAGCACATCTGGAAGTACCCTAACTCGGATATGTGGGACAAAAAACTCGGACCGACCGACAGACCGGCAGACGGAATTGTGATCGGTATATGGCACTTGAGCCAGAGGCTGCAAGTGCCATAAAAAATAGGCAGATCGCAATTTTGAGACATGTCAGGGACATGTAAGTAACAATCGGCTATTAGACCATAATCATCTTTGGCGATGAGGGGTTTTGCAACTCTTGCTAGTTGGTGTACCTAATATTTCTTTCCGGTGTATTTGATGTCTATCACGGGAAGAGGGACTTAGCAGTAAGAATCGGCTGCTAGAGGGGGTTCATGAGGGACTAGAAATTTGTGCAAATTGGTGCACGTTTTATTTGATCTCGAGGGTAAGAAAAACAACTGATAATATAAAACAATGAAGTAGTTTCGCAATAATTGATAGAGTATCGTATATGGTATTTTGATCCTGAAAAGTTACGGGTAGCTTTATAATACAACTAGGTTACATAAGATAATGTTCCAAGTTTCATCCATCACGATGTCTACGACTGAAAAGAATAGAAGTCCAACTGGCTGCAAAGTGAATTTAGTCCTTTCTTCCAATATTCTGTTGTTGTTGTTTTTTTCAACGCTGAGGAATAGCCTTTGATCATGTGATTACTGATTAGTTGCGTTTTTGCTGATACCATGGTATCTGTTACCACGGTAACTGGATCTGCAATTAGTCGTTTTTGCAGTTATCGTGGTATCTGATACACAGTGCTCTGCAAAAACGACTATTGCCGAAATTGCACTTTTCTAAGTCATCCCAAAAGAAAAACAGATATCCAGTTACATCACTAAGTGCTAAACTTCTTTCTCACCAATCTGACAAAATTTGATGAAAGTGAGATGACTTTTCAGATACCACGGCCAGTTACCACGGTCGGACCGTAGTATCTGAATATCTGATACCACGATAACTGGCCAGATACCACGATAACTGCAAACACGCCTTTTGACCGTGGTATCATATACCACGATAACTGCAAAAACGACTTTAGACCGTGGTAACAGACACCATGGTATCAGCAAAAACGCAACTATTGCGTTCTTCTCGGAACATATCGTTTTGAAAGCTTCAACAGGTTGACAGTCCCAGCATTTAACCGATAGCGAAGAAACAAAACCAAAGTGTGTGGCTATCGCAACACTTTAGTCGGCGAAGCCGAACAAAAGTTGCCGCAACACTTAACGTTGCCCAGGCAACGTAGATCTAGTTCATTATTAGCATGTGTTATTATAGCAGTGTTATTATTTCATTCGATATCAGAACGTTCGCTAACTTTAACGAATTGGGTAATAAATAGTTTTCAAGACACCTGTAACTTTTAGTTCTGTCAGTGTTGAGTTTCAGGCTCAGATTTTCCAAGACCTACAACGTTCCGGAGCAATTACGAATGATAAACATTTGTTCTGTTTAAGCCTACCTGTGGAAGGGTAATCGGCTGAATTTCCAGTAAATGTTTGATGCTCCAAAGCTCCTTGTTCATTTGATGTGTGTTACGGATGATAATAATGTCGTTGAGCTAGAACATAGAACAAGTAAACAAACGAAATCTACACATATCGCATAGCCATGATAGGCTATGACATACTGTAATACAACGCACAAGGTAAAACAAAAGTGAAAAAAATTACGAGAGAGAACTAACAATGATTACTTGCCGTTATTTCGGTAGGACCTGAAGAATTCGTGAAGATTCTTTTGTTTATCAATATTCAGGATTGTTAGTATTGTCCTGACTAGTATTGTGTATTATTTACGGCGATAGGCTTATAGCTTACCGGTTTTGATAATAATAAATCAATAAATAAATAATAAAAGCATTCAAGTTCTGATCAATGTTCAGCAGCATTACGAATTACCTCGAAGATCTCTGACCAGGGTGTGCTTTTACAAGGGCGAACTGAATAGAACAGTCTGAACAGAATACTCTTTGATTTACACTCGTCTAACATAAACTTAAATTAAACGGCCTCCTATATTCACTGTAAAAAGTTTCTCCGAGTAAGGATTAAAGTTAACTGCAGTATTTGCTACTGGGATTAATCTTGTCTCTACTGAGATTAGATTAATCCGAATTAGAGATAAAATCACCTTTATGAGACAAGGTTAATCCCAGTAGCAAATACTGCAAGATTTTTTTTTACTGTGTTCCCACACCTCTGGACACTAGAATTTCAGTAACTAGCAATAGGGCAGATTTTCTCACATATTGCCTTCGCAGCACTGACCCAGGCACACCTTTTTCAGTCGATCTGTCGGAAGCTCTGGAACACTCTGTCGGAGCCGGGAAGTACGTGATACAAGCCACTGACCACCGGTCCAGTGTCCAATTAGGTACCATTATGAGTCCACTGGTTTTAAATACTTGTTTGTGCGGCATAACTGGATACCATTTTGTCGTCACCCAAATTTCTGAAAGTTTTCAGGATGTACGCCATAGCTGAGAGGGAGATTGATTTCAAGCGTATTCAGCAGCTGTTTCCTTCTCCCTTTCAAAAAGCTTTCGGACATAATTCAAGCTAGGCTAAAATATCTCAACCACTCATGTATACTCAATCTAAATACTATATATACAAATACTCAACCATTCAAAACCCTTTTCAGAAAATCGTTCGTCCCCGAATTTCGAATTGGATGATTTAACGTGTTTATTGGTTCCCCTTTCTTTATCGAATTTGCTAATTCATCCGACTTTTGTTCTCTCCGCATCGAATTCACCGAATTCGGTCTGTCCCTTCGTAAATTCGGTGATTTAACCTGTTTATTTGGTCTCATTACATAACGAATTTATTTCAAACAACCACTATCATGGCAATGCCAAATTTGGGTATTACGTCAAGCATAATGCACATTTTAAAATCTATACAGTTAATCATCAATTCGTCATCACAGACCTGTTATAATATATAAATGAAAACCAAAAACAGAACACGGACGTTGGAATAATATCACAGACAGCTACCACCATCAATATAATTAGTTAGCGAATTCGGTAATTCGGTAATTCGGTCATGGCTGAAGTACCTAGGTTTTTATTTTAAATTGTTTCTTAGAACGCTTGTGATTTCGTCATCACTTTCAAAACTCATGGACAACAAGGCCCAACCAGCACACGATGTCGTCCACTGCTTCCTGACCGAAGATTAAAAATTAAGTGTCTTTTTCTGTGTGTATGTATGTGTTTTGTTTATTTTCTTTACTTTTGTCATTTACTCCGCCTTTTCAAAATGGCGGGTCATAAATAAATTACTTACTTACTTACTTATTTAACTCTTTAAACTTCTTACGGAGACCAGCAGATAGTTTGTAAGTAAGAGAACTTAGACCGAAGAGTTGTCGAATAATTCTTGAGATAAATTCCGTATCAAGATGTATATAGGCTGCATAATAAATTATAAATTATGGATAGCCAACTTATAAGGGGTAGCCTTACCTAGGGGTAGCTACTCGAAACAAGATTTCCTACTTGGTTTTTCCAGACTTCAACCAAGCGTGTCTAATTTTGATGTTCAACTTATTCGGTTGGATTTCATAATCGACACCTGTTAAATCCGGTTATTCAATAATTCAATAACTAGGGTACCGATATCCAAAATGAACTACTAATAAATTTGATTTCTAAGAGAAAACATCTGTTTCATGCACCTGTTCAGTTCCTACGTTTCTTTTATTACTACAAAGTCTTAAGCTTACTTTCTTGAGTCCCATTTTTTTCATTTGATCCTTGTGGAACCATGGCACGTAGCAATCCCTCGTCTTCCTTGTTACCATCAATAATTTGGTCGGAGTGATTGGTTGATCTTCTTTCTCGTTTTCTCTGGAAAAGACACACTCGGTTTAGATCCACTTTACCACATATAGCGAGCGCCGAGAACTACTTCGTTTTACAGCTTCTACTCCTGTTCCCTGATTCTTGTCCTAATGCTATTTACTAAAAGTCTTAATCTAGCTTAACCCTCCTCAAATCTTTACTGATTACCATGCGATTTTTTCAAGAAAAGACATCATTGTAATTATCTACCTGATTATTTTAAAACCCGATTTATTTTCTGGCGCAAATTTCAAGTCCGACAGCCACATTTACTCTATATAATTTCCAAGCGATCAAAGTTTGAATTAAGAATTCAACTGAACAAAGAACTGAACTGAATTATTAAAGTGACGCAAACCTTGTAATTTCCATGAATACCCTGAGAAAAACAAAAACACCCTGTATGCAGACGACACTAAGCAATCTTGTCCAAGAAAAAGTTTTCCAACAGCAGATACGATCTCCTCTGGTTCAAGGCACACAGGAAAGTTCAACCCCCCCCCCCCCCCCCCCAGTCCTCTCGTCAGGATTACAGATTGGCCAGCGCACAAACACAAACAACCGCCACCGCCGTTCGAGTCCAGAATTTCAAATCCACAACAGAATCTCAATTTCCCAAAAGTCTACCTTATCCTCGGAAACAAAAAATCAAAAAGACACCCCACCGCCTGACATCCCCAAAATACAGCTTTCCCCGAATTATTCTCTCCAACGCTAGATCAATTAACAACAAAGTTGAAGAGCTAAATCAGGTTCTAATTGATCACAAAATTGACGTTGCATGCCTCACTGAAACGTGGGCAGAAGGCGCAGGATTGCTAACAATTGACGGATACGACAGCATAACTTCTCCTCGACTAGATGCGTCGGGTCAACCCGTTACACATGGTGGTGGCGTTGGAACCGTCTGCAGCAGCAGTATCCCAAAATGGCAACTTTTCCACCGATTGACAGAGACCACAAGCTCGAGGTAATGTGGATCTGGACCCGGCCCAAACTGCTTCCTAAAAGTGTCTCCTCAATCATTTACGGTATAGAGTACTACCCACCATGTGGTCCATTCAGGAAACAACTACTCGAGTACCTCCAATTCTCTATGGACTACCTCAGAGGAAAGTATCCATACTCTGGCATTATCATTTGCGAAGACTTTAATGATATCAAAGCTCCATGGATTGAAAAGTCCCTTTTCCTGAAACAAACAGTTAAGATGCCGACACGAGGCAAGAACACCCTTGATCTAATATTCACGTCACCTCATAAGTACTACATGAGAGTCCAACTCCACTTCCTGCGAACGGAATGAGTGATCATATAACGATCTTTTGGGAGCCCATGTCTAGTCTTCCTCTACCTGCTCGAAAAAAGTGACCTATAGACCAACTTCAACCGAACAGGAAGCCGAATACATCTCGCCGCCCATAACTGGAAGAGTCTGTACAGTCTAACAAATGGAAACGCAATGGCAGACAAATTTTGTTCCGACGTTAATAATATCTACTCCGAAATTTTTCCCGAAAAAAACTATTTTCCTTAAAGAACAGGTCAAACCCTGGGTAACAAAAGATATCCAGTCTCTGATACAGCCAAGAGATGAGCTTTTTCAAGACGGTGACAAGGATAACGGAAAAATACTGCGGAACAAAATCGTTAAAAAGCTGAAAAAAGCGAGGAAAGAGTTCGGCAGGAAGTGCGATAAGAAAGTCCTGGCAGCTGATCCTCGCAAGTTTCATACAAAAGTTCAGCAGTTAATGGGAAAATCAATCCCTAAATTGGAAATCAGGGACGATAACGGAGAGCTACTGTCATCTAGCTCCATAAACGAGCATTTTGCAGCGATTTGCGGCGAACATCCAGGACTCTCCACTATGCCAGATCTCCCACCCATCAGAGAAATCCCCTCAATTCCCCCAGGAGAGGTTTTCGAGATATTGTCAAAGTTAAACACAAGAAAAGCTACTTATCCTGGTGAAACTTTAAGCTGGCATACATCACCCCAATACCAAAGAAAGGGACCCAAAAATCCGTGAAGAACCTTCGACATATTTCTAAAACGTCAGTTTTTTCGAAAGTTCTCGAACAGTTTATCTTTAAATGGCTGTACGAAGACGTTAAAGACAAACTCGATGAATGACAGTACGGATTTCGTCCAGGCTGCAATACTTTGCATTATCTGGTTCAATATACCCATGACGTTCTAAAGCACCTGGAAACTGAGGGCTCATTTGTTGAAACCAGCAGCGTATATTAGGGGGGGGGGGCGACAGGGTCGATCGCACCCCCCCCCCCCCCCCCCCAAAAAAAAAAAATTCTTGAAAAAAGGGTTTTTAATTGGAAAAACGTGTGCGAAATACGGACGACAGGGGCGATCTTCATCCGGAATTCTCGGAAAAGGAGTTTTTTACGGGAAAAGCGTACGCGAAAATACCAATTGAGAAGCTAAATCGAAATTATTTACAGTATGGTTCAGTAACTGATCTTAGAAACAGTTTTTGAGTCGTAGTGTGCATGATTACAAGATTAAAAGGTGTTTTTTGCACCTAGAGGTATTTTTAGTGTTAAAAACGGTCAAAATATGCCGCATCTTTTCACTGAGCTGTCGCCCCTCCCGAAACGAATCGGAATATACGCTACTGGTTGACACCCTGATCACGACTTCGTCAAAGCTTTCGATTTTCTGGACCACAATGTCGTTATCGAAGAAGCTTCTACGATGGGGGCCAGAAGATTTGTGCTGAGAATGTTGGCAGATTTCCTTCACGAAAGAAGCCAGTGTGTCCAGCTAAGCCATTAAGAAACCTCAACCTCATTGAACATCACTTGTGGAGCGGCGCAGGGAAGCAAACTAGGACCTCTCGCCTTCATTATAGTGATAAACAAGCTCATCACTGAGTATCCAAACCGCTACAAATTTGCAGACGATTTTAATGCTGCCATCTTTCGATCTCTTTCCGATCCACATTCCAATGATCCCGTGAAGACCTTGTTGAGGGAGAACAGCTCTCAAGCAGCAAACTCTAAGCTGACATTAAGCAGAAAAAAGCACTATCTTCAGGATCAACTTTCTAAAACGTGAGGTCCCTCAAACTGGAGACACCAACCTCAAAACTGTGAAAACAGTCAAGGTACTTGGCGTTCACATCGATGATGACTTAAAAAGGGAATCCCAGATAAATGCACTCTGTACACAGGCATCTCTGCTTCTACGGTCCTTCAGTCAACTCAAACGGTTTGGCTTTAAAACAAACGTTCTCATTATGCAGTTGAATACTGTTGTCCAGTATGGCACTGCGGTCTGAGTCAAGAACAAAATGACAGACTAGAAAACGTTCAGAAACGGGCTTGCAAAATAAAACTTGGATATGAATACGTTGATTACGAAACAAGCCGAGAACAACTACGATTACAAATCCTATTAAAACGGCACCAACAGTTGTCAACAGAAACGCACAGGGGTATTCTGCCTAAATACGCAGTAAAGAATGGTGAACAAGCACGCACCAGAACGGCAAATAAATTAACGCTACAAAACCCGCCTAGTCACTCTTCTGATAGATTCCTTAAGATTTGTGCCATATTTTGTGAAGTTTTTTAACAACTGAAGACACGTATAATCTTTTGACAATTAATCTAGTATCACATATCTTATATTTTTATGTTTGACATACCGTTTAATTTTGTTACAAATTATGAAGTCGTACAAGTTTTAAAATGAATTGTATATATCAATTCTATTTTGACAGTCCTATGTTATCATGTTGTGAAACAGATATTCAGGAATAAATACGATGATTCACTGATTGATTGATTAAGCTCTTCGGATCAGCCTACCATAGGAGTATCCAAGCCAACCTAAACCTACTCACAGCCTGGACAGACACTTGGTTAACTGAAGTTCAATGCAAAGAAGACCAAAGTCATTCATATTGGACATAACAATCCCGCCAACAAATACACCATGGATACCCCTCAGGGAAGACAAGTAATAGAAAGCAGCAACTGCGAAAGGGACCTTGGTGTGCTTATCGATGCCAAGCTCAAGTTTCACAAGCACACGCAACACTTCGTGAGTAATGCCAATCGAGCACTTGGAATCATCAAGCAAACTGTGAGCAGTGCGGGTCGTAAGGTGATCAGCAAGTTGTACACCTCACTCGTCAGGCCGAAGCTGGAAGTTGGAGTCTCACTAGCATACCCGCAATACGAGATGGACAAACGCCTTATCGAAGGTGTCCAGTGACGCGCCACGAAAATGGTCAAAGGAGTGCAAAGCACCCCATACCCAGAAAGACTCAAAGCCCTTAACATCCCCACAATGAGGTGATAAGATTGCTGTAAACAAAAATTTGAGCAACAACATCCCACCCAACATTTTTGTGCCAAACACAGGAAAAACCACCAGGGGCCACCCAAAAAAGCTAGAGGCCTGTACTGAAGCGGCATGCACAGACCTTCTTCACACGTAGATCAGTCAACTTGTGGAACGCAATAGCAGATTCCACTGTTACCTGCCAAACAACAAATAGTTTAAAACAACATTTGGAGAAGGAGTGGTCAGGCAAACAGTGGAGATTCAACTGGAAACCTGAACAAGACAGCACCCATGAAGGCGTATATTAGGAGAAATCCTATTCGCCTGCAATTGCAAATTTGCAGGTAAAAAAAAAAGAAAACTGATGCTTTAGGAAACTTAAAAAAAATCATTAGGCTACATCTAAAACAACTTGTTTGCGGCTTGGAGTGGTTATCCAATTCAGTTTGTTGGATTTGGATCTGGATAACACATCTGTTGAAACGAGTTATCACAAAAACACTTAACAAAGATTACAGGGTAAGAGAATCTACGAGTTCATTTTCACCAACCTAACCGGAATATAAGATAGGGCTCACTGAATATTCCGCCAAAACTAGATGTTAAAAGAGCAAAAGTTGAGTGCTGTCCACTACTTCAGTGCGGCATTTTGGTCTAACTGCAGATCAAAACTCACGTATTCAAACAATTCAAAAACGCGCTCTCCATACTGTCCATAAAGGTCCTAAAGTACCCTACTCCTTTCTTCTAAGCACATACAAAATCAATACCTTGGAGAAACGAAGACTGAACCTATGCCTTGAGATCGGTAAAAACTTATTTCGCACACCATCTACAATGATTTTCTCCCTCCCCCCTACAACAATCTAAGGGACAGGCAAGAGCGAGCAGTCTCTAGGAAGGTCCCAATATTCCGACCAGTTAGCGGCCAAACACAGGCGTTACCCAAATAGTTTTATACCGTACCAAAGATTGTTGAAATTTTAAATAGCCTTTGACCATTTGTACGCACTTTTAAAGATGTTATATTGACAAATGTGTGCATGACAGTAGGCTACTCACCAATTCTGGTTCTGTTACCTTGAAAGTGTGAGCAAATAAATTACTATTCTATTCTATTCCATGCTTGCAATGATATCTCAGGTTGCCACTCTGAACGTTTGAGAGCAAAACTAGCTATCCATGTTTGTTTTTATTTGTTTTTGGGATCCCAAAACGTAAGTGGAGGGATACCTATGACATCGCAAAAGTTGTCCGTCTGTCCGTCCGTCCGTCCGTCTGTAAGCACGATAACTCTCGAAGGGAATGAGATATTTTTGATGAAACTTGGTGTGAGGATTTTTTGGGTCGGCGGACCAGTCTATTTCGTAAATGGGCTTTGTAGCCCTACATTTAGGGGGTGGGGAGCGGTTCAAATTAAGGGGCAAACAAAATATTTTGAAACAGCTAATGTGATAGTCGATTATGGGGTAATAAGACATGCTGAGCACGATGGTGAAAACTATTTTGTAATCGGACAAGTAGTTCGCCCGGAATCCGGCCAAAACCGGAAAGTTTAAAAGTTTTATTTGAAGTTGATTAGATGTTCGATTTAGAGGTAGGAAGACATGCTGAAGACGATGGTGAAAACCATTTTCTCGACGGACAAGTAGTTCGCCCGGAATCCGGCCCAAACCGGAAAGTTTGTTAAAATTAAAAGTTTTATTTGGAGTTGATCAGATGTCCGATTTAGGGCAAGAAGACATGCTGAACTTTTATATGACAACAATTTTCTACCCGGACATGTAGTTCGCCCGGAATCCGGCCAAAACCGGAAAATTGTTAGAAGTTAAAGTTTTATTTCTAGCTGATTAGATAACCGATTTAGGGGTAAGAAGAGACGCTGAATCCGTGTGTGACAACCATATTTTACCCGGACATATAGTTCGACCGGAATCCGGCTGGAGTCGGAAAATTTGTTATAAGTTAAATTTTTATTTGAAGTTGATTAGATGTTCATTATTGGGGAAAGAAGATACCCTGAGTTCGTTTTTGAGCTTTCTTTTTTCGAGAGTTCGGCTGAAACCGGGAAATCGGCAGAAGTGGCAGGAACTTTTCGTCAAAACAGATATGACTTGTACGGGTAAACACACATGCTGAATCCATATCTGAACTTGGTTTTGTCAGATGATTAGCTATTTGGCCTTAATCTGTTTCTGAATTTTAATTGTAAGAATGTTCAAGGATTGTGGCGATGACTGGATGTGGCTAAGACAAGACCCAGTTGTCTGGATCAGATATTGAATTTTTGGGATCCCATAGGGGCGACTTCTAGTGATATCACTGAAAAGGGTTCAACGGAGAAACAAGCACAATGACTTACTTTGGATAGTACTTAAAGTACTTGTAGACAATGGCGCCATCTTCCTCTAAGTCAATGGATCCTGGCCAATTTTTCAAGTCAATATCTGGCAATGGTGGTTTTAGAGCAATGACTTTATGTCGGGCTTCCAATGACTGATCTTTTTCTGGAGCCTTCCCCCTAGCTGAAATCTGACGAACTTGGTGGACACAGCAGCTAGTGGTCCTGAACAGTGCCCTTGGTAACTGGAACAGGAAAAGAACATAAAAGTGGATCACAAACAGTATATCCATTTTTCTGTAGACTTGACTGATAATGTTGTGACAGTTCAGTTTTCTTCTATTTCTCACTTTGTACATCTTTTATCTCTCTGCCAATAGATTGCCTACACCATAAATACAAACAGAATCAACTTTTTAACGAAGAAGATTGGCTCCTTTTCATTAGTGTACTGTCAAGTTTTGTTGCCGCAATGGGAGCATCTTCCACCAGCCCTTGAATCTTTGTTCTGCACATTTCTGGTAGAAACATACTTGGGTTCAACATTTTCAGGTTCGCCTGAAACTCCAGTTTCAAGGGGAAAATGCAAGGAAATGTCAATTAACTGTTTCGATTATTAAAAAAGAAAATGTCTGCATGCCATCACTATGCGATGGCCATTTAGCCTGTGTGATATTTAATGAAATTGGGTGTTAGCTTTTGCATGTGGTCTCCCAGAAAATGGATTAGGCTGTAAGAGAAAATGTAAATCTGACCTGTAAGTGCTAAGAAAGCTGATTTTACTTGTGCCAAAATCTGCTGTTTTTTATTACTTGGTATCAACAAATTTTCTAGGCAAGTCTTGTCAGTTTTTTTATTGCTTGATAAGGCTGGATAATATAAAAAAGTTTGGACATTTCTACTTTTGACCTTTTTAGACAGAAACAGATCTTTTGAGATTCAGCCCCTAACGCGATGGTTTAGCTCAAATATTACTGTAAGCATGAGCTGTCAGAAGACTAAAAAAAGATAGGAAAAATTTGCTCTAACCAAGCTCTAACCCTGCTCTAGCCTGGCTCCAACTCATTTTTTAGTAGCATCACCCAAAAATGTTAGGCAGGCCTATGCTACTAAGTAGATAACTTTCAAATTCCGAGCATCTAGTCACCCAATTACAATTCTCCTGAACTTTAGCATTGGTTTGAGTCCAGTATTACTTCTCTAACTTGCTTCTAAGTATCCAAATTCTTCATTAGATAAACACTAATTCCTCTGGTATCACACCCCCATGACGTGTGTTGAAATCACACATCGTTTTTTATCTTTTTGTGATTTTTAATGAATTGGTTATAAGACAAAGTATGAATATGATCTTCAAGTACTAAGAAAGGAGGATTTACTGGTGTGATTAATCATTTCCACTAGTGGCCTAGTTAAATAGGTGTTCCAATCCTGAATGCAATGGTGTTTTTATTTATTTTTGGGAACAGTAATTATAGGCAAGAAATAGAAAATTAGATAAGACAAAAATTGCAGCAATTCAGTCTAGTACACTAGCCCCATTTCAAGCACGATGCTCAAACGTCTAGCACCATGCCTGGGTGCTAGACGTTCAAGCACTGTACCTTGGATTTCATGTATGGTGTATGGATTTCAGTATACAGTGCATACAGGAAAAACACAGTTTCTGTCATCACAACTGAGCACCAGCTCGGACAGGGCTGAAATTACTACTATGAATTGGAGAAATCAAAGACAATCCTTTATATATTTTTCACAACAAAAACAAAAGGGCTCTACTGATGATGGAGATGAAAAACCTAACAGCACCCTATCTATTTTCCATGCATTTTCCCTATCTATTCCCAAAGAGCCAATATTCTGGTTGGCTGCTAGGTATAAAAAGCTGAGGCACAGGACACTTTGCATGCAAAACCCTTGACTATGTAGAAAAGGAAATGAAGTTTTTCACATCTGTCATCAGCCGAGCCCTTTTGTTTTTGTTGTGAAAAATATATAAAGGATTGTCTTTGATTTCTCTAATTCATGGTAGTAATTTCAGCCCTGTCCGAGCTGGTGCTCAGTTGTTATGACAGAAACTGTGTTTTTGATGTATGCACTGTATACTGAAATCCATGCACCATACATGAAATCCAAGCAGAATCCAAGGTACAGTGCTTGAACGTCTAGCACCCAGGCATGGTGCTAGACGTTTGAGCCCCGTGCCTGAAAAGGGGCTAGTGTACTAGACTGCAGTAATTTGTCTGTTTTCATAACAAACTGAAAAAAAATGGCATTACGCAATACTGCCGATGGCACTTGGGCCATCCTACCAAGCAAGATTAGCAAATGCATGCAAATAATGGGGTAATCTGGTAATGGCACTATATTTGGCCACTGTACTTTTAATGTAATCACACTCTCTTGAGATACTCCTACATTTTATGTTTATTCTAGGCATTATAGAAAAGTCTTTATTAATACTGACAAACCACATATTCCACAAATCCAATGATACCACAACTGCCATGAGCTTAAGTAAAAATAATATACAAACAGTAAGCAATTTCACACTGCCAATTGCTCTTAAATGGTGCCAGAATTGTTCTAAAGATTCAAGAAAGAAAACAGCATACCATGACTTTTGTTTTTGAATATTTCGCCTCTTTTCTGTTCCGGCAAGCTAGCAAGCGGTGCTGCCAAGTTCGAAGAACTTCTGTGTATATGTGTACAACGAACAGTACAACATGGTAAATTGCCACTCCCAGGGCCCGATATGATATAGATTTTGTGCCATCGGTGTTCTGTTATGTTGAGAAGTTGCCAACGTTGAAATTCGACCCTGCACTTACGAAAATCAGCAGCAGGCCACCGAAGTTGAAGTGACCCAGGTTCGCTTCAAGGCTTTCTAGTATAACGTAATTCATTTCGAAATAACGTTATTTCCTTTCTTTCCTAGCCGCTGGTTGAGCCACCACAGCTCCCACTTGTTCTTACTTGATTTCGAACCAAAGTAAGCGGTCGGGTAAATGCTTGTTTTTTTTTCAACAAACAAGTACAAAACGTTTCAAAGTGAAAAAAAAATCATAACATGTTGCCGTATTTACTACCTCTCCGGCCAGACAAGCAAGTAAACATTCTGTGATACTAATGTGACACAGCTGCACTTGATCAGATAAATCTTCGATACTCCAAGTCACTATAAAGCTGCTTTGTTGAACATATCCGGAATTAAGGATCGTAACTTTCACTTAAAACGTATTTTAAGCCTCAACTTTCTTCGCTTATTTTTAGCTCATTATTTAAAACAAGTTTTGTGTATCTTATCTTCAACTAAGTGTAATGAAATCCTGGAAGGAGGGGGTCTCGGGATACGACACAGTAGAGCTTGCCAGCTGCACAGCGGAAGCTTACGCTGGAAGCGCGACAAACAAGGTCCGGACATAAATCCAGGCGGTACCCCCATATAGAAAAATAATTTTTCTTTTACTTTTTTGTTTATTTACCATACTTAAAAAATAGATAAAAAAGACTTGGAAATGAAAAATACAGTACCAACTGTACATTTGAACAAACAATAATTCGTACATTACAAACTGGAATCGGTAGCTGCCTAGTCAGAAGTTCGGCACTGCGTCGAACTGAAAGTCTATCGCAATTATACCTCCTGGAGCACTGGCTCCATTCGAGTTCATTTGAGATAGACGTGGCAACCTTTCGGCGGGTAACGTATCAGTTGATATCTTTGGATGCGGAAAACCCGTCCGGCTTGGTAGTGAACTGATAAAGTGGATATTTCCTTTTGTCAGAGTCAGGTGGATCAGACTATAGAGGTCAAACGAAGACAACGTGAAGATGCAAGAATTAGTAAAGCAGTGAGTAAGTTGAGAGAGGGTTCAGTGTTCAAGGTAAACCCTTTCCTTGGTTCAAAAGTAGATAAGTTGTTTGATTGTCCAGTCCACACGTGATAGAACGATTAGACCCTTGTTTGATTGCGCAAAACGGATAGCCTCCAGTACGTCAGCTGAGGTTTCGTTTTGGGTGACCTTTCTTGCTCTTCCCGAGGTTCACTGGCGTGTTTCGGACTTAGCCATATACAACGTCTTCCACCCTTCTAACAATAGGAACTACTGGTTACTATTTTCGTTCCAGCCTCGTGAAAAGTTCCTGCGCTGACCGTACCAGCCTTCTCGAAATATTAACTAATAGTAACTATTTGCTTACCACGCTGGGGAGCGTAGTAAGCGTGGTAACTACGATCTCTGTGACGGGCACGGGTTCGATTAGCCCGTGGCACGATATTTGGCTGAAAATAGAGAAATGCGTTCCAGCCTTGACGCCAAGAAGCCAGGATTCGTGACGTCATGCGTAGTAACTAAAATAAGCAGGGTGGAACACGCTCATACGAGTATATCGCGCTAGGATTCGATTACGCTCAGAGGCGTCTAGTCTAAGGATGTGAAACAAGAATTACTCTTTGCTTACTTGGACATTATTCGTATCTTTTCATCCACCTGCTGCAATAAATAATGAACCTCCACTGTTCTTGGTTCCTCAAGGTCTCATAAGATAAGAAGAACTGGCCAGCAACAACACCAAGTAATATACCTCTGCTGTAGTAAAGTTTTGCCTCTAGAACCGTACATGCTTCTGAATCGTACGCTACTGAATGCCTTTCAAACGTAAACACATGACAAAGCTACACAACTGTTAGTAACTATTAGTTACTAATTCCGTTCCAACCTCACAAAAAGTTACTACGCTGACCGTTCCAACCTTCTCGAAATAGCAACTATTTGCTTACCATGCTCGGGAGCGTAGTAAACGTGGTACGAATATCTGTAACGTGATTGGCCGAAGTACCCCGTGGAGTGATATTTTACCGAAAATTTAAAAATACGTTCCAGCCTTGAAACCAAGATTCGTGACGTCGTGCGTAATAACTACGGTAAGTTGGGTGGAACACGCTCTACATCTTTTGCTTTTATTTCTTACAGTCAGCAAAAGTTCTACTGCTGGATTGCCAAAGCAAGTCCAAAGGTCAGAGCCGGGTTAGTCATAGTCATACACATCCTCAAATTTTAGGCATGGTGCCCCGACGTATAAGCACCGGTGCTCATATGCTGGGGCATGCCCTGACGCTGGAGCACCATGTCCCAAATTTGAGGATGGGTGCTCCAGTGACACGTACAATGGGCTTCGACAATTCAAAGAAGAGGGCTTCGACTTTCACCCGACAAAGACGCGGGCTTGTGGCTTACCGACGCCATACTGTCAATGAGAGACTCTTGATGCAAAACCTTACAAAGTAATGGGCAAAAATCCAGTAGGATGAAAATGCGTTCTCTAATTTCTATGATCAATCGAAAAAGCTAATCGCTGCCTTCTCGTTCACAATCACTTGTTCATGTTCCAATATCTCTGCCGACACGCAAGGACGAAGAGGGACGGTCTCACAGTTCTAACAAGACGTATTCTTCGGCATCGGATTTCGCTCGGGCAAGCCGATCACAGGCTTCTCGCTCACAGACACGTTTATGATTCAATAACTCAAACTTTGTCTCAAAACTGGCACTGCACACTTGACACTCCAGAGCTGGCCCCACGGCATGGACGAATCGATGCTTGTACAAAGATGAGTTCTCGGTGAAACTTTTGCTGCAATCCTGGAAATAAAGACTAATCTAATCTTGAATAACTGATCCCAGAAAGAGGCTGTGGTTCAAAAAGACTGTTTTCGCGACCAAAAAGGTTTTTGTGGCTCACGCAGTGGTTCAAATTTTACAAATAACTCTCCACGTTCAATTTTGTGGCTTTGGAAATTCAAATTTAGGGGCAAATTAATGTACAAATAATAAAACTAGCTACTCTTTCAAGCGGATTTGCATAAGACTGAAGATCCTTCTAGTACAGCATGGTAACGGTGTAAACCTGATATTATATTTATTGAGATTTTATCTGGATTTTATTTTTCAAATTTAGCGGCAAACTAATGTACAAATAATAAAATTAGCTACTCTATCAAGCGGACTTGCATGAAACTGAGGATCCTTCTAGTACAGAATGGTAAAGGTGTAAGCCTGATGTTATATTTATTGCGATTTTACCTGGATTCTATTTTTATTTTCACATATCTGAAATTACAGCCAAAAAAAAACAGAACAAGACCTAAAACCTCATATGGCACTTGCAAGGTCAGTCTCGTGTTTATGCGCATAGTCAGAAAAACGAGCGCACTGAACAAGATCCGATTCAGATCTTCAAATGATCATGGGCCCTAGAAGAACATGAACAAGTGTGGTTTAGTCTAAACTCTAAAGTGTTTTTTATACTTTGCACTTAAGTTGAGCACTTTAAAAGGTCTAAGAGATCATTTGTAAAGCAAAAGACCCACTTTTAATTTTTGAAGAAAAAGTTGACAAACTTTTACAAAAAAGCGTTGGAAGCCCTCCAAACCCACAACCTGAACGCATTGTTTAACAAGTGAACAATGTAGTACGTAAACAATTGCAACCTAGTTGTCGAAACCATGTGTATTTTCTATAGTATTTATATGTCACTGAATGGATCAGTTGATTTAGGCATAGTTTTATCTTATGTTTTGTACTTCTCAGTTTTGACGGAAATAAATAAATAAAACCCTTGAGGTACAAATGATCCCTGGGCCCTTGGCGATCCACGAAGATGTATCTTTCGGTCAAAAGTATTCTTTTTGGGATCCCAAAACGTAAGTGGAGGGATACCTATGACATCGCAAAAGTTGTCCGTCTGTCTGTCCATCCGACTGTGAGCAGGATAACTCTCGAAGGGAATGAGATATTTTGATGAAACTTGGTGTGGGGATCTTTGGGTCAAGGGATCTTTGGATCGGTATATGACAATTCAGCCAAAGGCCCATAAAAACAGCGTTTCCGTGAGTTTTGAACTTGTGAAACTTGTTTTGAACACCGGGGATGGTGAGACAAAGAAAAAGTTCTTATAGAGAGAGGAAACGCCAGACACTAGGGAGTACAAAATAGAAACTATATTGAGTCCAGCGAACGCACCTAGCTTGTTTTGTCTTTCTGAAAACCCGGTAATCTCATTACGTTACACCACCACCAAAACTCCCTAAAACAAAAACAAACACTTTCGCTTACATTTTACCTTGCGAGTTCCACTGCGGTGGTCAGTTTTCTTTTTTTTTTCTTGTCATGTAATAGGAGAAGAATGTCGAAACGTATCTCCTGGGGTTAGTTCACGCAAAGCTTCTCTTTGAAGCCAACTTTGGACTCCCATAGTTAAACGGTGAAAGGGTGGACCTGCTACATAGCAGATCTTCAGATCTAGGTACTTGAAACCATGTGCATTAAGCAACCCAATGAACTTGACCTCTCATATATTTTCATCCCACATAACAGAAGGAAAAGTGAATAACATAAAGTGAATAACACTAGAGGTTTTTTTTTTTGCTGCAACAGAAGTGTATCCCACACACTCAGCCCGCAAGTTAAAAACTCACGTAAACGCTGTTTTTATGGGCCTTTGGCTGAATTGTCATATACCGATCCAAAGATCCCTTGACCCAAAGATCCCCACACCAAGTTTCATCAAAATATCTCATTCCATTCGAGAGTTATCCTGCTCACAGTCGGACGGATAGACAGACGGAGAAGTGGTGGAGCTGATAACTGAGGGGTAGAAAGCAAGGATCGACAGCCCGATTCGCTCGAATTTGTACAACTCTCAGTTAAACCGTTTTTATTTGAACTTGGACTGGGTAATTTAAAGAACGACTCTGAGTGAAGGTGCGTTGCCGGTTCAGGGGATTTGGAAGGATAGGGGAATTATGAGTGTTGAAAGGGGGAGGTAGGAGGGGACGTAACGTGCTTGGCAGACAAGACAGATTTTCCCGTCGGTTTGGGGTCGGCCTGAGGACTTGGTTTATCATTCTCGCTGTCCCCGGAGAAATATGATTAATCACCCGCTGATTATTGGGGAGAACAGGGAGCCTTCCTGTCAGTGCAGGAGGATAAAACAGGGAGTCCTCGACGAAAAATACTGATTGACTGAATCGAAAGTCGACGGAAATCCATGATCGTAGTCTTGATATTGTGTATGTCTCTCTTCTTTGTTGACTAGTAAGGTTTTCCGGTCGTCCGATGAACTTTATTTCTGTTTTATTCAATTTGTCTACACATCTCAAAAGTGTAATACGGCTAATAACCAAATTTGTAATTGCCTAAATTGTTCTTAGTTGCTCTGCCGTTTCCCGGGGACTCCTTGGGGAGTCAAGAGGACCGATGAGGATAGAGGGAGTCACTTCCTGGGACTATCAAGTCTAAAAAAAAGAAAAACAGTGGAACAGACAACCACGGCTATGGATTTTCGGCGCGCTGCCGCCAAAAATAAAATCGGCACGGCTTCGGGCCTACTCCCAACCAGTTTCTGGTGAGTCAGCATCGGCGGGGTAAAGTCAGACAAAAGTGGGTCCGGAAATGGTTATTAACACTAAGAAGCAGTCACTGGTGAACCCAAAACCGGCTCATAGGAAAAAAAAGGACTACTCAGGCGGTAAATATCGCAGCCCGTACTTACCGGAACTGGACAGACATATTTCTTGACACTGAAGTGTATATTCATATGGGAGTTCAAATTCCATCGATTGGTAAAGCGCTTGCGACAAACATCACATTCATGGTCTTTGGACTTGTCATGGATCGCCTTTACGTGTGCCTTGAGGTGATTCAGGGTCTTGAAGGACATGGAGCAGAGCTCGCAAGGATATGGTCTCACATCTGGAATATAGCAATCTTAAAGATTAACCGAACGGGGAAGAGATCCGACAGTCTAGTTACACATCACTTATTCACTTAAATAGGCTTGAAAACCCGACGAAAGTGCGTTACTCCGTTTGCCCGCTATCAACAGATAATCGATTTCATCGACTGAACTTATTCTTCCGGATTTATGGTACCTCTATGTGCCTGTCCCTCTATGCTTGAATATTTACCAACTATAAAGGTAAGTTATTGCCAAACAAACTTAAAAATGGCAGGTTCCTCACAAGACATATCTTAAAATCATTTTTCTACTTTCTTCAGCCGTGACTTTTCGGGCGCGTCTTTAATCCTGGAGATGCAGACTTTTGTGAAATTCGAATTCCTCGCGACTGGATGAATTTTCGGTTGTTGTGCAAGCAACGCACATTCTGAACGTTATAACTAGAGCCTCGGGTGAAAAAATACACAATCCCTAAGATGGGTCAAAATATTTAAGTGTATTCAAACATCAGACACAAAAATAAGCTGCCTTTTCAGTTAAAATCTTAAGAGGATTTAACTGATGTGAAAAGAAAATGTAAGAAACACCATTAACAGTTGACAGGAATGAATGACTACTCTTAACACTACTGTAACTTTTCTTTCTACAAGCGAAACTGTATTGGCCTTTTATGAAGAGTCAGTAAAACCAACAGGCCCACAAGTGTGTGAGACTGCATCGACTGGGTTACTGGATGGACAATTTTTTTTTGTTCATGAACACGGCTGATTGTTCGGCAGAAATGAAAAAAAAAACGGAACATATTACTGAAAGAAATAGATACTGCCAAAAATAGATATTTAACTGTAATCTGTTTACTTTTTACCAATATGCCAGCCAAATGTTTTTCTGTTTGTCTGACTTTTTAGACCTATTTGAGCTTGCTCATAAGGGTGCCTCCCGACGGCGCCACTAGATGATACGACGCTTGTGCGGATTGTCGGTTTGGAGTCGCGACTTGGATGGGGTGATCTGGACACTGCAAATTTAGCTCCTTCCCATTTAACTCCATTAAAAATAAAGGATAGCTCCGTTCGTCAGGTTGTGGTGTTATCGCCCCCCCCCCCCCCCCCCGGTAAACTAGGTCAAAGCTGTCGGTATGATCTCTAACGCGACGCTGTTCTCAATTCCGAGTGGATGGCCGGGTCAATTTTTGTCAATCTGGACGGCCGAGTCGATTTTTGCAAAACTGTTGTTCCGTCGCGGATGATCGTAAGGAAATACGATCTATGGGCCACCGTCGCATGTTTGAAAAGCAAGGGGCCACCGTCGCATGTTTGAAAAGCAAGTTTTCATACCTTCGACCTAATGTACCACCATTATTTTCAATAGAGGCTATATTACTGTAAGTGAACTGCCTTACGGTATAGTATATTATGGTAAATTATTTTTAAAATAATCTTGATTGTTGTTTCGCGGAAAGATAACTGTTTTCGCGGAACTAACAGTTAACGGTCAACAGAAATGTCCTCAGCATCCAACAGAAGATTTAAGGCAAGGATTATGTTTCACGAAAAGATAACACCTTAAGGGACTGAGCCTTGGCTTAAGATTAACAAGTTCAAGTTTTGGTACGGACTTTAAGGAGCATATTTTAACTTACTATAACAGAATTCCTACACAGATATGACGTAGGTGGAATATTATATCCATTTACGTAATATCAAGAACAAATAACGAGATAGAACTGCTGTCTCCCTATCTTGGTCATACAAACATGCTGAGTCGAGTAAAAAATACGGCTGACTCCCGACGTAAAGAAGCGAGGTTACTAGCTACGCGCACATCACGTTTCGTTTACCTCTACAAATAGCTATATCGCTGTTAAGTAGCTGAAGAGGAAATCTAGAAGTCAAAGCTGATTGGTTCTATGGACGCGCTCCAGAGCGGGTCGGCGCGCGGAGCACGCCCTGCTAGCCTCCTTCAATATTTCTTGTGCGATAAGCAACGGTGAAGACGGAAGAGGAGTAAACAGGTATCAACATCAAGCCCAAAGCAAATTTTTTAGGGGTTTTCATAGTCGGTACTACTATACTTGTTTTCAACATCATCCCGGCCATCCAGACAGGATTCAGGAGGAAACATTCGACCATGGACAACATAACACGCTCGGAGCACACAGCCAAGGAAGCATTTGCAAGTGGAGAGGTGGTAATTGCATCATTTCTGGACTCTGAAGGGGCATTCGACAACGTGTCAAGGAGAAAACTGTTGGAGATAATAAAGAACAAGGACTTCCCTATAGAGCTGATACGGTTCATCAATAAATATCTCCAGGGACGAAACTTCAAAGTACAAATTAACAACGGATCGTCATCAAGGAGAGAAAATGAGAGTGGCTTACCCCAAGGTGCTATCCTCAGCCCCCTACTCTTTATCATCTATACTTGTGAGATTTCGATTCCCAGTGACGTACAGCTTGGAATATTCGCGGACGACCTCGGCACTGGGATGAGAGGTAAAAAAAACCCTAGAAATCTTCTCGAAACTTCAAGATGCACTAACAAAAATCCTCCATTGTTCAGAAGCACACTCACTCCCAATATCAGCAGCCAAGTCTAAAGCTATGGTCTTTCATAGACGGAAAGCGGTGAACTTACCCCCACTAAGGATCGCAAGTCAGCAAATCCCGTATGTCCAAGAGACATCCCTTCTCGGATTAACCCTTGACCCGAAAATGACCTGGCAGCCACAGGTCTCGAAGATACGTTCAGACTGCATGAAGTGAATCCTAATCATGAAGAGACTGGCAGGGTCCACTTGGGGCTCTCCTCCAGGACGATGATCCAGTTCTACAAAGGATACATTCGATCGAAAATAGAGTACGGCCTCATGCTCTACAGCCAATGTGCAAAAAACTGCATGGCATCGCTAGAAACGATCCAAAACGGGGCAATCAGGGTCGCGTACGGCCTCCACAAACACACCCCACTTCAAATGCTGAGGCAAATTTCTGGCCTGCCAACCCCAGAAGAAAGAGCGTCAGTGCAGCTTATAAAATACTACTCCAAGATCCAGTTCTACGGCTCATCCCACATCGTGTACCAAACAGTAATGACTTCGAACCAGTCCCATCGACAGCTATCTACCATGCAACCAACATGGCACAAATTCAAGGACCTTGTACCAGAGTGGAAAAACTGTATCTCTAAATCTGACCCCTTTACGCGGACCCCACCATGGGAGTTCGTCCAACCTACAATCCACCTCCAACTTCTACCATCGAAGAAAGTAAACCACTCGGACATCGCAGTCAAACAGACATTCCTCCACAAAATGTTCACCGAATTCCAAAACCACTTACGCGTATACACCGACGGATCGGTTAAAGACAACAATGCTGGCGCAGCAGCATCAATTCCAGCGTATAACCTCCTAAAAGGGGCGTCCCGATACCTTCCTGATCGGGGGGGGGGGGGGGTGCAGCTTCAGAATTTTACCGGAATTTTTCGAGCTTTTACCGGAATTTTTCGAGGTTTTACCGAAAATTCTCGTAGTGACAATCTCTGCAGAAAGTCTAGAATACTGTCGTGTTCTGACTTCGATTACGTATTGTAAACAATAGTAAACAAAAAAAGGCTCGTTAACACTTAAAACAAACAAAAAATCTGACATTCAACACACCCTACACATTTATTCGACGCATTTTAACCATTTTCCATTCATCCTCAACACATCCAATTTCACATTCATCAACTAGATCTGTTTCACATGCTATTAATAGCAGACTTTCAAGACGCTGGTCAGCCATTGTTGAACGCAAGGTGGTGTTAACCACCTTCATCTTGCTAAAAATTCGTTTCCCTTTTGCTGAGGTAACAGGGATTGTCTTAGCCAGCTTGAACGCTTTCCATACTAGTGGTAAGACGTCTTTCAGTTGACGAGAGACCTCGAATATATCTTCAAACTTTTTGTTTGTTTCGAGGCTCTCCCGGCGACTTTCTACATCACGTCGAAACAAGACTAATTCGTTTTTATGGCACTTGCAGCCTCTGGCTCAAGTGCCATATACCGTCGCAATTCCGTCTGTCGGTCGGTCCGGTTTTTTTGTCGCACTTTTTCGAGTTAGGGTTCTTCCAGATGTGCTAGGACGATGAAACTTAGCAGGCATATCAGGGACCCGACCCAACTAACCTTGAATAATTAGTTACCCGATCCAGTCATCTGCGGGGGAGTGGAGGGCGGGGAAATCTGGGAAATTTGGGGCAGCTGGTCACACTTTTTCGAGTTAGGGTACTTCCAGATGTGCTAGGACGATGAAACTTGGCAGGCATACCAAGGTCCCGAATAAACAACTTGGAAATAATCAGTTTTTGGGATCCCAAAACGTATGTTGAGGGATACCTATGACTTAGCAAAAGTTGTCCGTCTGTCCGTCCGTCCGTCCGTCTGTAAGCACGATAACTCTCTAAGGGAATGAGATATTTTGATGAAACTTGGTGTGAGGATTCGTTGGGTCGGCGGACCAGAGGAGTTCGTAAATGGGCTTTGTAGCCCTACATTTAAGGGTGGGGGAGGGGGTTCAAATTAAAGGACCGGAAAGTTTGTTAAAATTAAAAGTTTTATTTGGAGTTGATCAGATGTCCGATTTAGGGCAAGAAGACATGCTGAACTTTTATGTGAAAACAATTTTCTTCCCGGACACGTAGTTCGCCCGGAATCCGGCCAAAACCGGAAAATTGTTAGAAGTTAAAGTTTTATTTCTAGCTGATTAGATAACCGATTTAGGGGTAAGAAGAGACGCTGAATCCGTGTGGGACAATCATATTTTACCCGGACATATAGTTCGACCGGAATCCGGCTGGAGTCGGAAAATTTGTTATAAGTTAAATTTTTATTTGAAGTTGATTAGATGTTCATTATATGGGAAAGAAGATACCCTGAGTTCGTTTTTGAGCTTTCTTTTTTCGCCGGACAAGTAGTTCTAGAGTTCGACCGAAACCGGGAAATTGGCAGAAGTGGCAGGAACTTTTCGTCAAAACAGATATGACTTATACGGGTAAACACACATGCTGAATCCATATCTGAACTTGGTTTTCTCAGATGATTAGCTATTTGGCCTTAATCTGTTTCTGAATTTTAATTGTAAGAATGTTCAAGGATTCTGGCGATAACTGGATCTGGCTAAGACAAGACCCAGTTGTCTGGATCAGATATTGAATTTTTGGGATCCCATCGAAAAGTTTGGTCTTGTTTTATCCGATCATCTGGGGGGGGGGGGGGGGTTAAAGGCGGGGGAATCTGGAAAATCGAGTAGTTTTGAAAAAATTGGCTTAGAAATCGCCACTTTCCAAAGCAGTATTCCGTAAAGTGCCAATCTTGACCGCAAAGTAAGAAAAATACTTTTAAGCGAAATTTGCATTTTCATGATCTCCATGAGCTCATTATCATTTTTGCCTCAAGGGTTTTGCTTACAAATGAAGCTCCAGCTCCCTTAAAGTGCGCATGTTAACTTCAAAGTCGAAAAGTACTTTTTATCAAATGATTCATCTCAACTTATAATAGCGGATTCAACAGCTGTGGTGGAGTTGGGAGGGGGTGATCGGAAATCTCCAGAAATGGTTAGAATGGAGGAATCGGAGTTTAACTTCCTGGGAAATACAAGCATTTATTCTAGATAAATCGTTCGCACAGTTGGACTGGATCCGGACACTGGGGGTGGAGGTGGAGGGGGGCCTTCCGGAATTCCGGTGATGGCGTTTTTCAAGAGGAAACTTGGCAGGCAGGCATATCAGGGACCCGTTGAATCTAACAGAGCCCTTACCTACTAAATACAGTTGCAAGTGCCATATGAGCTTACAACTCTTGTTGAACTCTTCTTGGTTCACCGGTATCACCGGAAAGGAGTCGAGAAAGCTGTCGGCGATTTTGGATTCACATTCAGCCGAATTCCGGTAGATTCTGTGGAGTAGATTCCGGTAGATTCCCTGAACCGAATTCTGGTAGATTACGTGGGGTAAATTCCGGTAGACTCCCTCAGACAAATCCCGGTTGATTCCTTGCGAAAGATTTAGTGTAGATTCCATGAGCAAAATCCGGTACTTCCCTGAGCTGAATTCTGGTAGATTTCGTGTGGTGAATTCCGGTAGATTCCCTGAGACAAGTTCCGGTAGATTCCTTGTGAAAGATTTCGCACAAATTCCGGTAGATTCCCTGAGCCGAATTTCGTGGATTCCGAGGGGTAAATTCCGGTAGATTCCCTGAGACAAGTTCCGGTAGATTCCTTAGGAAAGATTTCGCACAAATTCCGGTAGACTCCCTGAGCCAAATTTCGTGGATTCCGAGGGGTAAATTCCGGCAGATTCCCTGAGACAAGTTCCTGTAGATTCCTTAGGAAAGATTTCGCACAAATTCCGGAAGATTCCCTGAGCCGAATTTCGTAGATTCCGAGGGGTAAATTCCGGTTGATTCCCTGAGATAAGTTCCGGTAGATTCCTTGTGAAAGATTTAGCGTAGATTCCATGAGCAAAATCCGGAAGGTTCCCTGAGCAATAATCCGGTAAATTCCCTAAAAATCATCAAGTTCAGGTGAATTTGACAAATTTTGACTGGCACGGCTTCGCCGCACCAGTCAAAATTTACCGGAATTGTTTCCCACAGGCTTTCTGGGGGGGTGCTGACCCCCCCCCCCTCGGGACGCCCCTGCCTCCTAATGAGCAAGCGAATAACAGACGGTTCATCAGTATTAACTGCGGAACTAGCGGCCATTAATACAGCACTGGAGGTACTTGTCCGCATGCCACCGGATTCAAAACAAGTGATCTTTCTCACGGATTCAAATCATCCCTTCATTTAATAAAACAGATCCACAGAAGGTGTGAAGACACTGACCTGGAGAAGCTTCGCGACAATTTACTTCTGCTTCAAGAAGACGGCACAAAATGCACTTTTCATCATATACCAAGCCACAAAGGAATTGCTCAAAACGAAGTCGTGCACAAACTGGCAGGGAAAACCATCGAAGGAAACGCGCAAGGCCCAGTGCAGCTAACTACCATCAGAGACATACTTCGAAGGAGACTACCCGTTCGAACAACAAGAACAATCCAGGCACCGTTTAAGGCCAGGCAATCGATATCTCTTTACTTCGGGTTGAAATCGGCCGCTACCCTAATGAACAAGACTCTTTTTGAATGGGGACTACACCACACCCCCGGCTGCATACTCTGCAACTCCCAAGACCAAACTCCCCAACACCTGCTGTTTGAATGCCCCAAGAACTCCAGTGGAAGAAACAACATCACCCTTTTCTGCGAGAGAAACAGGATCCATCACAGCTTCGAAAGCATAAGAACGACTCCGTTGTCCAAAGCCCAAGAAAGAATCATCTACAGTGAAATGATCAAGATTCTCCGACCAATTGAAGCCATTTAGTGCGAAAGCGGTAAACCAATCGAAGCAACAGGAAGGCGGAAAGGGAGCTGCAGAACGGCGGAACCCAACGCCATATTTTGAAGGAAGGAAGTCGCTACATGCGACTAAAGACATAAGTTCTATCTGATTATTTGTTCTTGGTAATATGGATAAAATCCTATGGCATGGGGATGTGAACTGCTTCGACGAATTGGCCTCCGGCGGGGCCACTATCCCTACGACCCGATTCTATCTGAACATTGTAGCGATGTGCGACCTATATTCGCAAGCCCCTCTGTCGCTAGGGGTACAGCAATGGCCTAGAACGCCGAAGGTCCTGGGTTTAAACCCCAGCTGAGCAGTAGTTTTGTCTTTCAGTTCACTGCTTATAAAATAATTCCTACATTACCTGTGTGTGAACGCTCATGCACATTTCTGTCATTCGACGTCCTGAATGTCTTTTCACAATTGGGACACTTATACGGACGCTCATCCGTATGCGTGCGTTCATGTACACGTAAAGCGTAGCGCGTTGTGAAAGCTCGCCCACAAGTTTCGTAATGACAAACGTGGTCCTTCTCGTTCGTGTGGATCCTCACATGAATCTAGAAAAGGAAGTTGAAAATGGAAACTGAGGAGATTTCTTGTTCCTCTCCTTAACGCAAGTCTGACCACCTGAACTTTTTTGGTCCAAAATCTGATTCAAATATATCATATTTCTTCAAAATAAACCTTCCTAAATCGTTGAGTAATTGTTAACTTGGACCTCTTCTTATTTTCCTCATTAAAAAAAAAAAAAATCAAACCAAGAATCTATGTGGCGAAGACGATCGTATTCTTCTACAAACTGTATTCTACTGGAATTCCGCAGGGGGGGGGGAGGTAACAATCATTTAATTGTTTATTTATTTATTTAACCCCCCCCCCAACGTCTACATAAAAAACGGCGTCATCAACTCCCCGCCAAAGCTGAAAGGGAGCCCTTTTTGATAACGGTGATGATAATCGGAGGCTTCCCCGTCCGTGGGGACGCGAGAATACGGAAGGTTAGTCCCTGAGACAAACGAAAACACGAGGGATCCAATATGGGAGGGAGTCGCCGGGGAACGGAGGATACACCTATTGTGTCTCCGGATTTAATCCGTCAGGTCCAACCTTGTACCAAACCTTGGACGCTGTTTGGGACAAAATCGAGCACGGAACAGAACTAGAATACAATAGAATATATTTAGACAAAAGACCGAAGCCCATGCAAAAAGATAATTTCAACACCGATTTGAATAAACATTCTAACAGATAAAAAAAAGAATGACTCTATCGAGTAACCAGTTCGCGGTGGCGCAAACCAATCCGGAGGTATTTCCCAAGCATCCTCACATCACCAAATTTTTTAATTTTCAATAGCCTTAACATCCACTGTTTCCGAAACACTCTTTGACCGAATACCTCGGATGTTAAAGGACACCTCGCACTACGTAGTGTCTGCTAATATGTTCTGAAACAATTTACCACTTTACAACCTAGCTGTGCTTACAGAAAATTAACATGGCTTCGGCTGTTTTTAGCCTCTTTTCATGTCCCTTGCCTTGGACGACAATCTTGTTAAGATTTGCATAACCGGTTCCCGACGAATAAGCTCCTCGATACAACGATAGGGCGCATGATACGTCACGTAAAGAGAACAAACCTGGCAAGCGCGATAATCAGTGTATTGCCAATAGAGGGGATAGGATACACTTATGAAGTGAAGAATCTCGGGAATAATGGACGGATATCCTACTGAAGTAGGATGAATTACTATCATAACGCCCAGGCCCCACTACGGACGCACCTGTAAGTACTCGGCCTTTAGACGTTTTCAAGACCGGCTTTGACAGTTTTTAGACGTTCCTTTCTCATCCCTTCATTAATCTCGGGATAGAATATCCATCTCCCGTTTTTAATTTGTTGTGAACAACCAATAAGAGAGGAACGCTTTAAACATCTTAAAAGCGGGTCTTAAAAACTTTTAGAAAACAATTTACGAACAGGTGTGTCCATAGTGGGGCCCAGGCAAGTAGGACGTATCCTTAATTCCTTCAACTCCCTACTCCGTACCTCAACACACATGGCAGAAGCAAGGACGATGCTGAGAGTCAGCATAAACTATAAAACTATCAGGAGAATAGGGTCAAGGATGCTCTGACTTACTTACTTTGAGGTAATTACTGCGAGTGAATTCTTTGTGGCAGCCAGGAAATCCACAGACGAACGAAGTGGCTCTGGGACAAGATGATATGGCTTTCTTCTTAGGAGGAAAACTGTCATGCCATTGCAGAGGCGGTCTCGAACATTTAGGTGGCTCTGGTGTTTCTACCAGCACTGGCTCTAAAAAAGATATTGATTCCATAATCATACTCGGTCTTTGCATCACAGGAAGTAAAGCTCTGATCGTTCCGCAGCTGCTGAAGTCCAAGCAAGCTAGAAGAGAGATTGTATCCTACCCAGCCAAAATGGATCTGAGTCAACATGGTCAGGCAATCGTAGGCTGGAATTTGTGAAAGGATTTTCAGCACCATCATCAATTCGTTATGTGATTGAACGTCGAGAAAATCCGGCTGGGAAAAGCTCATCGTCTGTGTGCAGCATATGGGCTGGATTGCTAGATTTTATACTACACAATGTCAAACCAAGAAATTCCCATAGGGAAAAATCTCAACTTATCCGTATGGAACTGATGGTGGTTCTGCAAACCCTGTCAGGAATTCGAATCCACAATCACCTGAAACATTCTGCACTGAGTTACTAATTTTTTCAAAATTAGGTGATAAGTAATGTAAATGACTAGATCACTTTTTAGTTATAATGAAGCTTCATGAGAAAAACAAAACTTACTCAATCATATATTCAAATAATATACACAACAGATACATCAGCTACAATTCTTCATCATTATGGTTACAGGTTTGTTTCCTTCCCAGAAGTTGACCCTGAAGATTGACAGCCTTACGAGGATCCTTGCCAAGAAGGGTGAAGAAGGGCGATATCGCTGATGAAGAACCGTAGCTGCCGTGTCCGTTGCGTACATTATTTGAATATATGTTTCAAAGGCAGCTTGGGCTCACAGAATATTTAAAACTTACCCAACACAGAAAGAACTAACATGGGATCATCTGACAGTGGGTCCAGAGTAGAATCTTGTGTCCCTAGAGAAAATGAAGAACAATCAAAAGTCCTGAAGTCAATAAAAGCTATGAGGTGAGATACAGCAAAGTTTCATTGTTCATCCTGCATTCAGCAATTATGAAGCCAGTGGTGGGACAAGTACTTAAGTAAATCTTGAGTTTTAAGTATGTGACTTGAAGTTCAGTAGTGCTTCCAAGTACTGAATGGAGAGAGAACATAGTCTTTGAGGCTTGAAATGGAGCTTCAACCACCTAAAAGTAAGCTTACCAAGGTGCAGTGTACTTCACAGACTGCCCATGTTTCATCAGATTTTTCTGAAGGATTGTCATCAAATTCCATATCTAGACCTAAATATCCTCGACTATGCCAACTGCTTGATTCCAGTCACTGGTCAAAAACTTTACTTACCACACTGATATTCTCAACACGATGATCTAAAAGCACAAAGGAATTTCATCATTATCTCCAGTTTTTGTCACATTAAAAGCATAAAAGAATGAGCAATTTTGGCCCCATTGCCCCTGAACCAAGTGGGGCATGTATCGGGGCCCGCAAAAAGAGACCCCAATGCTCACAAATCTACCAAGTTTCAACCTGATATCTGTTGATTCCTGTCATGGATAACAAACTTAACCAACCAAGCAATCTGATTGGCCCTGCATAAGCAAGAATAAAACACGAGGCTATTCTCCTTTTTCACTTTATTACCATGCTCCATGGAAAAGAATGCATTAACTGCCATCTGGTGCTCTTTTTACAATTTGAATATGGTACCGTGCCTTCAGCAGAGAAGATGACTCCCGAAATTAACAGATTCCTCAGGTAGAATTATTTTGTTTTTCTCAACTTCAAACTTAAATTTGTGCCAAGACAACCGTGAAATAGTTGCCTATTGGCTGACATTAAGTTTGTTATTTTTTCTTGCCATTTTACTACTTTACAAGCAAGTGACAAAACCAGGGTACTGAACAGTCTAGTCCACTAGGCCCTTTTTAGATAACCATTCACAAATGGGATGGCATGCCACCAGAGGTGAGTACGGTAGTCATACGTATGTGTACCCCTTCTTTTCCAGAATTATACCAGTCTACTTTACTTCCTAAATCAGAATTAATTAGTGCTTACCGACTGCTGTGTCTGGTCTCTAATACTAAGGATTAAGGCAATACATAGCCCTGCTTCAAAGCTACAATTTAATATCTTTTGCCTAATTTTTTTAACCTTATAACCAGGTAAAAGGGGCCATCGGAACAGAGAGACAAAGAGTGACAACAACTTCTGAAAACTCGGCGGGGCACCATGGAACTACATGGAACGAAGTGCAGTTCACACTGGAACAGGTCACAGTTTGCATCCCGACACAAGTACATTAATTAACAAATAAATATGAGAATAACTGAAGCGTAGAGAGAAGAACTGTAAGAAGCTAAAGAAAAATTAGGAAAACCTACCCTGATCAACATAAAACTGAAGATCTGATGAGGAGATAGATGTATCTCCATCATGACACGCGAATGACGGGTTGCCTTTCAATGCAAAAGGGTACAAAAGCTCGTCTGATTTTGGCATTTTCGGGAGAGGGGAAAACTATTTTTTCTGTATCCTAGCCTAGATTTGTGATTTGTAGTCTTATTTTGTTTGAAGCTGTAGGCGTCAAGCGAGCGCTAAATTCTTTCGTACTTGTTGGCAACTAGCGTTTAGTATTAAAGCGGTATAATTGGAGGGGTCGGGGACTCCGCCTGGGACTCCGCCTAACACGGGACACCTTGGATAATGACCTTCTGTTGTTCTGTTCCTTCCTTATCGTAAGACGTGATCTCGCCGTTCCCCGAGGACATCCGGTCAAGAATGTGCCTGCCAAGTTTCATCGTCCTAGCACAGCTGGACATGTGGAAGTATCCTAACTCGCGATCACCGAATTTGTACCAAAGTCATACCTGAAGTTTCCGGATTCCCCCTCCCTCCACCCCACCCCAGCCCAAGTGGTAAGATCGGGGAATTTACTTTTTTCCTGTATATGTGTAGCTTTGACCGGGTTTGGATGGGATCCCAAAAATGTAATATCTGATCAAGACAATTGAGTATTGAAGATGTGCGGTCTTAGCCAGACTCCTTAAAATTTTGACTAGTAAATTTCGAAACAGATAAAGCCAATGGCTGAGAAAACCAAGCTCGTATATTGATATAGCATGCGTGTTTACCCTTACACGTCATACCTACTTTGACGAAATTGACCAAAACATCCTGCCTTTCTCATAACGAATTTCCAGTTTCAGCCGGATTCCAGGCAAATTACTTGTCCGGCAAAAAACTAAAGCTCAAAAACGAATAAGCATGTCTTGTTACCCCTGAGTCGAATATCTAATTAACTTCAGATAAAGCTTTTACTTTTAATAAACTTTCCGGTTTTGGCGGGATTTCGGGCGAACTACTTGTCCGGCAAGAAAATGGTTTTCATATTCAAGTTCAGCATGTCTTCTTGCCCCTAAATCGACTATCTCATTAGCTGTTTAAAAAAAATTAGTTCGCCCCTTAATTTGATACCCCTCTCCCACTCCTAAATGTTGAGCTACAGAGCCCATCGACGAGTTCGACCTCTCCCTTGACCCAAAAGGCGTATTCTCGCCGTTCCCCGAGGACTCCTCGAGGAATCAAAAGGAACGGAAGGAATAGAGGGAGTCACTCCACGCGGACTCCGTGTATGGAAAACAACGAGAACACGGGGAATGCATCCAAAATGGATTTTGCTCGAAAAAAAAATATGGAGTTGACGAGATTAGTCTGGATACACTTTATTTTTTTATTCAGATTGTTTTTCATTAATTTTACATTGCTCCAACACCAGTAAAAATTGATTCCCCTTCGAATCTGGAAGGGAGTCCTTTTTGATGATGGTGATGATAGTCGAAGCATTCCTCGTCCATGGGGACTCGCGAGAATACGGGGAGTGAGTCCCTGCGAGAAAGAAAAACGCAGGGACTTCTCAGAAGAAGTTCTCGGGTAACGGCGAGAATACGGCTAAAGAGTCCTCACAGCAAGTTTCATCAACTATCTCGTTCTCTTCGAGAGTTATCGTGCTTACAGACGGACAGACAGACGGGCAACTTTTGCGATGTCATAAGGCGTCTCGGGGAAGAGAAGGGGACGGCGAGAATAGAGGGAGTCACTCCACGCTTACTCCGCGTACAGAAACAGCGAGAACACGGGGAATGCTTCCAAAATTGATTTTGTCCGAAAAAAAAAATATGCAGTTGACGAAATTAGTCTGGATCCTCTTTATTTCGGTTTTGTTTATTCTGATTTAATTTTCCATTGCACACCAGCAAAAAATGATTCCCCTCCTAATCTGAAAGGGAGTCCTTTTTCGTGATGGTGATGATCATTGGAGCATTTCCCGGGGAAGTAACGTTACGGGAAGTAAGTCCCCGGGACAAACGAAAACGCGGGAACTCCTCACGTGTAGTCCTCGGGGAACGGCGAGAATACGCCTTATAGGTATTCCTCCACTTACGTTTTGGGATCCCAAAAACGTGTCGTCACATTCCGGGTTCCTCCCCCCCCCCCCCCACATCCCTAGCACGACAGTTACGCCCCTGCGAGTGGCTGTGGCTGCCACTGTTTAAAAGAAAATTCACCGTTAGGAAGACTAATAAAACGAGAACCGACGAATTGGATTCTGCTTGGATGTGAGAGTTTGGAGTTTAACGTCCGCTTGTGCTTCTTTTGAGTTTAGTAAGAAATGACTTGGGTTCTTTCTTTCAACATTTACTACCGATGGCGACGTTGGGAACTGTTTAGTGCTCCTTAGCTCCTTCGCTAGAGGGTTTTTGAATCTAGAAATCACAAGTTTATTTGTTTACTTTCCTGTTGAAAGTGTCAGTGAGCTGAAAAGAATCCAAGGCTTCTTGACATGTTCACAATTTTTAAGTGTGGCAGAAGTATCCCTGGAATATTCTCTAATTTGAAGTTGAACTGTGTAAGAAGAAATTCAATTCTAGGGAATTGCAAACAAAATTTTGATTGCAGACAGAAGCCCAAAAGGCAGGCAGCATGATTTGCGTTTTTTGTCTCTGGTTCCTGTTCCGTGTTCTGTGTTCACAGTTGTCTGGTTTGGGTAAAAAACTGTGTTTTGCTTACACTTTTCTGTGTTTTGTCGCTGTTCTGACGAAAACGCAGATTTAGGATCCTGAGCATGTCTTAAGTGGAAAATCTGTTATACTGCAAATTATATTCCAAAACGACCATACTTTAGGACCCAGCTTTGTCCTCGAAACTTCAGCAATTCTTTCTTTTCTATCTGTGAATCTCTCTGCAATTTTCTATCTGAACAGTGATAAAACATGCTAGGAGAGTTCCATGTTTTGAAAAACATACAGCAGAACAGAGATCAAAGAACACAGCAGCGTACAAAAATGGGAAAATGAGAAACAGAGTGTTGCCTGTTTTGACAAAAACGGGAAAAATATAAAACAGAGACAAAACAGCGAACAGAACAGAGACAAAAATCGCAACTATGGTCTACCAATAAGTTTTTTTTTACCTCACCCCAGCCTCACCCTCTTCATGTCTGATCCCTATTCTAGTCCTATTCTCCATAGAGAGATTGCAGCCTACCCAGTGAAAACTGATAGGAGTAGAAAAAGAGTAATTTAACATTTTAAAGTATAGGACTTCCGCCTTTGAGACCGAATTACACATGGTTTATACCTATTCCAACCCTGTAAATGGCTTTCAACACCTTGCTGGCTTTTCTGAATTGTATATTCATAGCTTTATTGTAGAAAAGTTTCAAAATTGATAATCACTGCTTTTTTGTCGAAAAGTTTTGATCAGAAATGAGAGTTTGAAAGCTTCAAACTTCCACTGCAAAAATGAATCCTGCTTCTTATTGGTTGAGTTTTGAAGGATATGTCATAACTGACCAACAGGATTTGGGAGTCCGCTTTTGCTTCCATGGAAACTCTTTTGCAAAAATGAAATTATGTGATTAAGGAATAGTCCAGTCATACACAATTCCTCAATTTCTGGGTATGGTGCTCCAAGGTCATGGTGCTCATAAGTGGGGGCACCATGCCCTGCAGCAAGGGCATGGTAGCCTACCCTCTTAGAAGTCTGTTTGAGAAACAAATTTCCAGTTCAGATTCTCAAATCTTATGGGTATACCATGCCCTTGCTGCAGGCATGGTGCCCCAACACATGAGCACCATTGTATGTTGGGGCATGCCCAGACGTTGGGGCACCATGACCAAAAATTCTAGAATTTGCGTATGACTGGAGTAGTCCAATTAAAGTTTCCAGCAAGTTCCTGGCTCAGAACGATAACCAAACATTGATAATTTAGTTTCAAAGTTCAAAGTCCTGTACCTCCCAATGTTAAATTTTAGTGTTATGCTCCCCTGGTGATGGTGTAGAAATATCCATTTTCGTCGGATAAGGGGCAATCTCTCTATTGACCAAGTGCTTTTTCCTTTCTGCCCAGCCAGGCCTGAAAGTCTGGAATGAAGATTTGCTTTTCAGAGGGCACCATGCCCAAAAATTTGGGATTTGTGTATGACTGCCTTGTTGTGTGTTTTGGAGAAGTTTTTAGCTAGTGTAAGCTAGTTACTGTTTCTTAGAAAGCAGAAAGTACTAGGATTGTAAAGGATAACAGCCAAGATCAGAGCCGTATTGCAGTTGCTCATCCTTTTTGGAATAAAAGTCAATCAGGACAAAGATTGTAAGGCTTGTATACAAGTGTGTTCCTATGTTTGTGAATCAACCGGTAGGCTATTAAGTTGTGGTTTGCATTCTATTGCCAGTTCAACTGTCAAATTGTGCATCAATCTGAAGCCGATTTTAAAAGGTATAGGGTGAAACAGAGACATTAAACACCATTTTGTGGGAATATCAGACATCTAGGCGTCAAACAAACATGGACTTCTTCAGTTGTACAGTATGTTGTATGCTACCCAAATTAGGCATAAGACAGATGCTAGATGTTCCCTCAAAATTATCCCTCCTACCCCCCAGACCCCCGTGCTATATTGCCAATGCAGGCCCACTATTTAGCTCTAGTCTAGCAGTCATTGAATGTTGAGATTTAAATGCTTGATTCCTGGTGTAGTATTATTTAATTTTTCTTTGTTTCAGTAGACTGGCTGCAAGCTATTGAAGATGTGTTCAACATTGAAAGCTGGCACTGTGATCCCATTATCAGCATCGAGTCAGCATCTTAGCTCCGGACAAGAAACTGATACTTCACTTGCAGCTGTGATAATGTCAGTGAAAGATTTGGTGTGCTTGGAACAATCTACAAATCTTCTAATTGAGGTTTGTAGGGTTGTAAATTAGTTTTTCCCTAACACGAAAGATGTCCAGACTGCTAACCAGCAGAGGCTTAGGTGTGCTCCTTCCTAATACGAATTCGCCTTGTTCCATGTTCAGCACTCCAAGTGGACTAGTTTCTGTTAATCCCCCATTGCTGCTGCTATATAGATGACAAAATTGTTTAGGAAAACTTGATTCACTCGCGGATATTGCATTTTTCCATCTCCGTATAGGCCTACTTTTTCAACAAAGAATTTTCGGACAATAGACTTGCCCGTTTCTTAAAATTCTGGTGACAAAAAATAGATATTTAAAGGACCTGTCTTACCTATAATACTAACGCAACCTACTTCCGTAATCATATTAATCACTCCATATATTTCTAAACCCGGAGACTCCAATTTCGTCTGGTATATTCTAACCCCTCTAACAAAACCACGCTGATTTTCTCACTTGCCGTGTTTTGCTACATTCGATCTGTATCATGCTGTCGACCGTTGTCTGTGGGAAGTTTTTCCATCAGAACAAGACCATAAGTTTTGATGGGATCCCAAAATTTATTGCTTATCAAACTTCTTGATCCTGATAATCGAATCTTGTACATTTCCGAGTCTTCGCCAGACCCCTTTAACATTTTTGCTATTCATCCATAATCAACCGCTTGAATATGTAAAAAAATATGTTACCGTTTTGAAGTTGTTTGCTTACGGTCAAACAACCAATCAAATGAGGAAACCAAGTTTAGATATGGATTCAACTAGCATGTTACTCCAATATCTCAAATCTAATCGACTTCAAAAAGGTCTTCTAGATCTTTTTTTACCAAATTCCTCGTATTTTAGCAGCATTCCCGGCTAACTGCTTGCAGAGCAAAAGATCTAGTGAAACTGAGAGCAGAACCTTTCAATCCAAATTACCAGGATTTTGCAAATTTTGCCAGCTTATCCATCAAGGAAATAAAGTTCAAAATTAGTTCAGCATGTCTCCTTATCCCCATACCGATTCTCTAATCTACTTCAGAAACAACTTTGAATTTCCAGTTTTGGCCGAATTCCTGGTGATCATTTGAACCCGTCAAGAAAACTAAGTTCAGATATGGATTCAGTGAGCCTCCTTACCCCTTAAAGGAATATCTCATTAGCTTATAAAACATATTAATTCGAATCCCCCTCCTCTGACTCTAAATATAAGGCTAAAGGACCCATCTACGGACTTGGCCTGTACGTTGCCAGTGAATCAGTCTACAAAATTTAAACAGCATATATCAGCCCCTTCGACCCCCCCCCCCCCCCCCCCCCGACAATCCAAAACCTAAAGAACAGGTACGCTAGGTTTAAACAGTCTTCCATTAAACCCAATTAACTTTGCGCGTTTACGCGTGAGCGAAGTCAGATCCCCCTGGGTGCATAGATTAAACAAAGTGACGTCACCAACGCGCAGAGCTTTCACATGTGTGAATAAAAGGGTAGGGTAGGGACTGGTCAATGGTCAAAAATTGGTCAACAAGTTTTATTAAATTGTTTCAGATAGTTGTCGGATGCATTCTGGCTTTTCGACCCAGTAAATGCCGGTTGGGACTTAAGAAATAACTAAACTGATCGCATACACTTTCTGTTTATCATTAGTATGTTCGAAAGTTGCAGCAGCATGTCTCCTCACTCTGTATCGACTATGTTAAAACTTCATGCTAAATTTCCGGATTCAGCGCGAACTACTTTTCCGGCGTGAAAATAATTTTCATATTCGGATTCAGCATGTTTTCTTACCCCTAAATCGACTATCTCATTAGCTTTTAAAAATATTTTTGTCGTCCCTTAATTTGAAACCCCTACACCACCCCTAAATATAGGGCTACAGAGCCCATCTTCGAACTTGATCTATACTTTCACCCAAAGAGTCATCGTGCCAAATTGGAACTTCGAGAGTTATCGTGCTAACAGACGGACGGACGGACGGACTGACAGACAACTTTTGCGATGTCTTAGGTATCCCTCCACTTACGCTTTGGGATACCAAAAACTGGTTATGTAAATTTGTTTCCCTGTTTTTGCTATAAGTCAGTGGGGTCTCGGAAAAGACTTGAAACATCCAAAACTGTGGGTTATGTGTTGAAAGCACAGCCTAGTTTTAAAGTATTCAAATATTTTACAATACTGTAAGTTGGAGAGTAAATAGTGCGAGGGGTCCTTTAAGCGATGTCTTAAATTGTATCTGCCAAGCAAGATTAAGGGGGGCTCCGGGGACTCTGTAGAGCTAGCGGCCCTCAAGTGAGTTTCAAGCGTTTGACAATGCCGAGAGTTGCATCGGATTTTCTATGTTGAAGACATTGCCAAATGCACTAAACGAGTGAGTTCCGAGTCCCGGATTCCCCGTTAAGAATATCGAATAGATTTAGTAAGAAGTCCCTTTTATTGACATCGAGAATGGTCCAATGTTTCGCGTATGAATGTTTTCCTTTTTCATTACCTTTCGACTTTTTATTAATTATTATAGTGGACTTTCAGTTTAAAAAGATAATATAACGTAAAATACAGACACATGCATGACGTGCATGCATATCCTCATAAGTAAGAAACCCCTCTGATTAGGCCAAGCATTGTCATTTCTGCGAAGCTTAGTACTGTTTAGGTAGTTAAGGATAGGTTAATTCTGATTTAACGCTAATGTTCAAGTCTAATCAATAGAAGAGTCTAATTTGCAAGACTAGCAAGTATTTATGAAGTCGCGGTACACGCCGATCCCGTTTTTTTCCAACCTATAAATAAAATATGATCTCCACCCACAAATAACACCACTTTCTTTTTTGTCGAGTGTATCCCTCGTGGAATGGAAGCCTTAACCAAGACTGTGTTCCCTCCACCGATATGATAGAGTAGTGTGGAAGGCGCAAATCCTCCGAAATTGCAGCGAAAATTGCATATTTCTTGCGAAAATTGCGAAAATTTGCAGTATTTTTCAGTTTTTCTCTATTTTTCAATTTTGCAAAATATTTCAGTTGTTCGCAAAATTCGCAATTTTCGATAGTCCTCCTAATATTTCAATTTTGCGAATATTCGATTGCATTTGCTTTTTGTGATCCCAAAACATAAGTGACGGTATGGGCTACCTATGATTCTTATAAGTTGTCCGTCTGTCTGTCTGTTAGCACGATAACTCTCGAAGGGGTTGAGATATTTTATTCAAAACTGGCATGAGGACTCTTTGGGTCAAAGTACAGCTCAATTTCGTAGATAAGCCCTGTAGCCCCGTATTTAGGGGTGGGGGAGGGCCTTGATATTAAGGGACAAACAAAAATGTTTTATAAAGTCAATGAAATAGTCGATCTTAGGGTAAGGAGACATGCTGAATCCATATCTGAAACTTACTTTCTCTCCGAAAAAATAGTCCGTCAGGAATCCGGCCAAAACCGGAAAGTTTGTTAAAGCACAACTCTTACTAGAAATGATCTTTTCCCTATGAAATGGACCACAAAAAACATTTTCGAAAACACCATTACTTCCCACCTGAAACTTGCGATTCTCTTGTTAGCGCTTGTCGATTACATCCAGCCTTCCTGTTCTCAAACGCGGCGGCTGGGCGCAAAAGATTTGAAAACTGAACGTACCTTGGTTAAAATGTGGGAAAACTAAGCAAATAAAAGTAGTAATAAACAGAAGATTATCATATCCTTATGTGTGAAAGAGTTATCAGCGGACAATGAAGATTCCGGCAAACTTTTCGTTGGGTGACGGGAAAACTCGGCAAGGCCGAAAAAGCACTAACAAGTCGTAGTTACGAAACGAAACAATGGAGAAAGGTGGGGATTTTGTTAGCTTATAATTTCATATGGGAGCTAAGTTTATTATAAAGGCCAGAATAAGCAAGAGGGGTCTTTTAAAAGTAAAAGTTTTATTTGAGGTTGAATGAATGTTCGATTTGGGGGTAAGAAAACATGCTGAATCCGTATATGGCAATTGTTTTCTACCCGGACAAGTAGTTATTTTCTCGCCGACAAGTAACAAGTAACTTATTTTCTCGCCGAAAAAATAGTCCGTCAGGAATCCGGCCAAAACCGGGAAGTTTGTTAAAAGTAAAAGTTTTATTTGAGGTTGATTAAATGTTCAATTTGGAGGTAAGAAAACATGCTGAATCCGTATATGACAATTGTTTTCTACCCGGACAAGTAGTTACCCCGGAATCCGGCCAAAACCGGAAAATTTGTTAAAAGTAAAAGTTGATTAAATGTCTGATGTAGGGGTAAGAAAACATGCTGAATCCATATATGACAATCATTTCTTACCCGGACATATAGTCCGCCCGCAATCCGGCCGAAACTGGAAAATCTTAAAAAGTTTTGTCTGAAGTTCATAAGTAATTCGATGTAGTGGTAAGGAGGTATGCTGAATCCGTTTGTGAAAATTTATTTTCTCGCCGGACAAATATTTCGCCCGGAATCCGGCCTAACCTGAAAATTTGTTAAAGTTACAGTTTATTTGAAGTTGATTAGATGTTCGTTATAGGGGTAAGTAGATATGCTGAATTCGTCTTGAGCTTTAGTTTTTTGCGGACAGGTAGTACATCAAGGAATCCCGCCGAAACCGGATGTTTGGCAGAAGGAAGGCAGTTTCGATCAGTTTCATCAAAGTAGATATGACGCATAGGGGTAAACATAAATGCTGAATCCATACCTGAACTTGGTTTTCTCAGGTTCAATTTTAATAGTACACATGTTAAAAGGTGAAAGTAAAAGAATTAAATTTCCCGGGTAGGCCTATCTAGAAGACGCAATTGTCTGGATCAAATATTACATTTTTGGGATCTCATCGAAACTTTTCGTCTTGTTACATCTATGTCTGCAGTATTTGCTAATTTCCCTTGCAAGTGCCAAATGAGCTTTCAGCTCTTGTTAAAGTTTGTTTTTCCTCGTTTTTGTCCAGGGATTACCCGACGAAGCCATTTTGATGGCTCGGAGCCGGAAATCCGGCTGGCAACTCGAAATTCCTCTATTGTTGGGAGCTTTAATATCAGAGATTCAGCGATGAGTGGCTGGCCAATAACCTTTGGTCCAATCTGACAGAGTACATTGCGTTACGTTCTGGCGCAGACGCGAAACTTGAAATTACCCCCCCCCCCCCCAAAAAAAAAAAAATAGTTCTCAAAAGAACCGTCTTGACGCAAAATGAAGAAACGCAACGTTTTAACACAGTTTGTGGCAACCACGGACAAGACCCTCATTTACTACCAACATGCTTTTACGTTTCATTTTATTTACAGAGAAAAGCTCGGAACTTCTGCCATCTATACAGAGGCCTATCAGACGACCAAAAAGGGGAGCTTCTTGTCTCCCTTTGTAGACATTTTGGGATGGAACATGAGAGAATCATCTCAGCAGCAGAAAACTTGGTAAATGATAAGGTAGGGACTCCATATTGGCTTTTCATGACCCAACATCTAAGCTCAACTGTTTTCTTAAAGGACCCGTTGTGTCTATAATGCAACCTATTCCGTAATCGCGATCAGGGGCGTCCCGACACCTTCCTGATAGGGGGGGTGCGGCTTCAGAATTTTACCGTAATTTTTCGAGTTTTACCGGAATTTTTCCAGGTTTTAGCGGAAATGTCTCCGTAATGACCATCTCTGCAGAAACTCTAGCATAGGCCTACTGCTGTTTTCTGAGTTGTATTATGTTATACAAACAACAAAAAATAGTTTCGGTGAAGTTTTACTTAAGATTCAGCTTATTTTTCAGTCTGATATTTGAATACTGAAATATTTTGACACATCTGAGAGATTTTGCATTTTTCGTTAAAAAGTTCAGAGCGTTCTGAGATTTTAAACGTTAAAAAAACTGCATTTCCAGGGCGATAGATGCGACACCGGAGAAATTACGCCTGTAGAAAAGTAGGAAAATGATTGTAGGATGTGTCTTGCAATGAATCTGATATTTTTATTTTATTTTTCGGCAACGGCTTACATTTCTAGTTGGTAAATATTTCAAGCGTAGAGGGACAGTACATAGAGGTATGACAAATCCGAAAGAAGAAGTTCATCCTATGAAATCGACTATCCCTGGATAAAGGAGAAATGAAAGAAACGCATTTTTATCAGGTTTTCAGGAATATTTAAGTGAATAGGTGAGATGTTAGTAGACGTGCTGGACCTCACGCCTATTCGGTTAAACTTTAAGATTGTCACTTAAAACTAAAAAGTCTTCGACCTTCAACCCACCCTACACATTTATTCGTCGCGTTTTCCATTTGTTCGCAACACATCCAATTTCACATTCGACAACTAGTTCGGTTTCACATGCGATTAGTGACAGACGCTGGTCAGCCAATGTTGAACGCAAAGTGGTGAACAACACTACACTTAATAAAAAGTCTTTCCCCTTTTTCTGAGATAACACGGATTGTCTTGGCCAGCTTGAACGCTGTCGATACTAGTGGTAAAACATCTTTCAGTTCACGAAAAACTTTGAACATTTTCTTTTTGTTTGGTTCGAGGCTCTCCTTACGACATTTGTGATCATGTCGGAACAAGGCTAACTCGTCGTTGAATTCTTCTCGGCTTTTCACCGGAAGGGAGTCGAGAAAGCTGTCGAAACTGAAGTAGGCGGTACCGTGATATGATTCCTGGAACAGTATTTGTAGTTGGAAATGATGGATTTCAGAAGGTTGCCTAATTCTTGAAAGCTACAGAAACTTAGGAGATAACCGGAATCACTGGATAAATGTACTCGTCACTCGTCACGCAATGTTGTCTGTCTCCCAGAATTGCTCTGGTAAGTTATGTGCCGGGGTCATCCTGGTAAGCTGTGAATCTATACTTATCCGGTATTCTGGTTGATTCTAATGAGCAAAGTCCGGTAGATTCCCAGATCCAGCCTCTAGTAAAATCACCGAGGCAAGTTCCGATAGATTCCTTGAGAAAGACTTCGGTGTTTTCCCTGAGCAAAATTCCGTTTGATTCTCTGAGCAAAATCCCGCTAGATTCCAAAATTCTAGTAGATTCTGTTGGGCGAAATCCGGTAGATCCCCTAATCCATCCTCCAGTAAAATTCCCTGAGACAAGTTCCGGTAGATTCCTTGAGCAAGATTTCGGTGAATGCCCTTACAAAATTCCGGTAGATTCCCTGAGCAAAATTCCGGTGGATTACCTGAGCAAAATTTCGGTAGATTCCCTGAGCAAAATTCCGGTAGATTCCCTGAGCAAAATTCTAGTAGATTCCGTGGGGCGAAATCCGGTAGATACCCTAATCCATCCTCCAGTAAACTCCCTGAGTCAAGGGTAGTTTCCTTGAGCAAGATTTCGGTAGATGCCCTGAGCAGAATTCTATGAGATTCCCTGAGAAAAAATTCCGGTAGATTCCCTGAGCAAAATCCCGGTAGATTCCAAAATTCTAATAGATTCCGTTGGGCGAAATCCGGTAGATCCCCGAATCCATCCTCCAGTAAATTCCCTGAGACAAGTTCCGGCAGATTCCCTGAGCAAAATTCCGGTAGATTCCCTGAGCAAAATTCCGGTAGATTCTCTGAGGAAAATTCCGGTAGATTCCCTAAGCAAAATCCCGGTAGATTCCAAAATTCTAGTAGATTCGGTGAGGTGAAGTCCGGTAGACCCCCTGGTCCATATCCAATAGTAAATTCCCTGACACAAGTTCCGTTAGATTCCTTGAGCAATATTCCGGTAGATGCCCTGAGCAATGATCCGGTAGACCCCAGAAAAATCATCAACTTCAGTTGAATTTGACAAATTCTGACTGGCGCGGCTTCGCCGCACCAGTCAAAATTTACCGGAATTTTTTCCCCCAGACCTTCTGGGGGGGGGGGGGGGGGGTGCTGCACCCCCCCCCACACACACACCCCTCTGGACGCCCCTGATCGCGATCATTAATTCTTATGCCCAGAAACCGAAATTTCATGTGTCACTAATCTTTGCATTTGCCAGGATTCACTTTCCATGCGCATCATGCTCCCGAAGAGTGTCCGCGTAGCATGCTATTGATAAGTAAAAACGATTATCTGAATTTTGCCAAGTTTTTGCTAGAAGTCAATGGGCCTTGGAAACGCTTAAAACAGCCAAATCCGTGGATAATTTGTTGAAAGCAGAGCCTAGTTTTATAGTATTCAAGTTGCTTTGAATTTTAATAGTGTGAGGTGTGCTTTAAAGGACATGTAGCAGTTAAACAAGAATGTTTTGTATCACGTATGTTTGATTTGTGACACCCTTCCTGATTCGAGAATTTGGGGGTCCATCGCCCAGGTCTAGGTGAAAAAACCCCTGGCGCCCCCCCCCCTCCCGTACCAAAACTCCCCTGCCGAAAAAAACCCGGGTACGACCCCCCTCCCCGCCCCCCCCCCTGAAGGCAAATATGTAGAAAATTTAAAGAAAGACTTAATAAAAACTGCACTTTGGACCGTGAGCATTTTCCCAGGACACGCGAGCTAAATGTAGACGCGTGACGGCGGCTCGCTGGCCGCTCGTCTATCTGTACTTTCCATAAAAATATATTCTAATTTTACTAACTCTGTGTGTGTGTGTGGGGGGGGGGGGGGTTACCCTGGTGTTTTCGCCATGAGGGGGTTGGCCCGGGGAGGGTGGGGTTGGGGGGTTAGCCGGAACCCTGTCGCCCCCGGACTTCCAGATGTTTTTGGACTGGCGTGACTATCGGATATTTGACCTTCTGTGGCCACACCTGTGATGACAATTTGCGTTTCTAGCTTGAGCCTGCCAAGAAGTGCCGAAGTATATCGCTAGAGTGAATATCAGCTGACTGACTCAGTATCCCCAGTAAATCACCGTATGCCCTTTGCAAAAAAAAAAACTGTGGTTCTTAAAAAAAAAATTGTGGTTCTTTTGACGTCCTTAACTTCCAGACTACCACATTTAGTCCGGGAGGGGAGTCGAGGGTTCGACCCTGATCAGGGCAAAAAACTGTATGTATAATTACGGATAAGAAATATAAATATTCCTTCAGCCCAAGCCGACTGCGAATTACATTTGACAGTGCAAAACGGGTAAATTTTATTAGAGCTATATTTCGGCCGTTTTTGGCAATGGGTCAGGCCAAGCTGACTGCGAATCATATTTGACAGTGCAAAACGTTTTTCCACAAGTTCATTTTCCTGCTTGAGCGGTTTGAGCCGGAAGAGGACACCAGTCCTGCCAAGAAGGGCCGAAATATAGCTCTAATAAAAATTAGCCGACGTATCCGTTTTGAACAAATAATTTTGTGAAAGTGAGAAGAGTCACTGGAAACATGCAACTGAAGCTGAGAAAATGATGAATGAGCGTAAATATTAGCACTGATCCAGCAAACTTCCTTAATCGCTCCATCCATTCTTAAACTACTTACTCCCGTAATTGCTCCATACATTCTTGAAGCTGCTTGGAATCAAAGTTGGTGCCGTGATTTCATTTTGGACACGGCTGCTGTTTTTGCTGCTCGATTGGGTCGTTGGTAGGTTAGTCTCTCACAAACGAATTCACCAAATCAGATACTTGTCATAAGATACTTATCATATACTAATCAGAAGCGTCATAGTAGAACTTTGTGTTGTGGGGACGGCCTTAGAAATTCTGAACGTTACTGCTAGGGCAAATAGTGATCAATAAAAATAAAATCACTTAACACAATCCAAATGATTCAGTGTGTTCAGTTAAATGATGCAAAAATAAGTTGGCTTTTCAGTTAAACTTTAAGAGAGAAACCGATACAGCTGTCTGGTCACTGAATAAAAATAAATAAACCTGGGCTATAATATAGACTGACTGTCTGTGAGCGTGTTCCACCCTCGTACCAATAGTAACTATTAGTTACTAAATCCGTTCCAACCTCACGAAAAGTTACTACGCTGACCGTTCCAGCCTTCTCGAAATAGTAACTTATAGTAACTATTTGCTTACCACGCTCGGGAGCGGGGTAAGCGTAGTAACCACGAATCTCTGTCACGTGATTGGTCGGATTCACCCGTGGCATGATATTCCGCTGGAAAATAGAAAAATCGTTCCAGCCTTGACGACAAAGGGGCAGAATTTGTGACGTCATGCGTAGTAACTACGGTAAGTAGGATGGAACATGCTCTGTGTAGCTTACTTTCTTTTTTTTCAGGAGAATAACATATCTGTCCTGCTACGGCTCGAAGAAAAGCTGAAGGATGTTCTGAATCCGAAGTATAGCTGGATCTTTGCTCAAATCGGAAAGCTAGATGGCGGCGTCAAGTTTCTAGTTGACCTTCGAGCGGATTTATTGGTAAGCTGATCTGAAATGGATTGTAACGTTACGGCACGTCCATCCACCGGAATGAATTCCCTTTGGTAGTCTGTCAATCAATAAGTCAATCAGTTAATTCTAGGTATCCATACATTCACGTTAAAGTTAATTTCTTACAGTTTCACCAGTTTGTCCGAAAAGTGCTGAAATGCGACTGTCGAGTTACCGATCACTTATTCACTTAAATCGGCTTGAAGACCCAAAAGCCATACATGCACACATATTTTGAACGTCACTTCTAGAGACCAAGGTAAAAAAATGTTAGTCAGAGCCAAAATAACTCACTGTATTCAGATCCAAGATGTAGAAATAGATTGACATTTCACTTATACTTTAACGTTCTGGAATTGAAAAGACATTATAGAGCGTGTTCCATCCTACTTACCGTAGTTACCACGCATGACTTCACGAATTCTGCCTTTTTGTCGTCAAGGCTGGAACGATTTTTCTATTTTCCAGCGGAATATCATGCCACGGGTGAATCCGACCAATCACGTGACAGAGATTCGTGGTTACTACGCTTACCACGCTCCCGAGCGTGGTAAGCAAATAGTTACTATTAGTTACTATTTCGAGAAGGCTGGAACGGTCAGTGTAGTAACTTTTCGTGAGGTTGGAACGGATTTAGTAACCAATAGTTACTATTGGTACGAGGGTGGAACACGCTCATAGTAGAAATCTTGTTGCTGTCCTCCGTTATTAGTGTGTGCAGTCTTGCCACTTTTGTCTGACGGAACCTGTGAGATTTGGTGTTGATTAAACCTCAGCCTATTATCCGCGGCCCGTGACGTCACACGATAAATCTATATTCTCCATTTACTAACAGAATTGATTGTCCCTAGAACGGTTTATAAATGTAAACGTGTCCGGCCCCTCGATGGCCGCTCGGCTCTATATATATTAGAGCCGTTTATTTCAAAGCGGGTATAGATAGGGAGGAACTGAAATTATTAATTAGTATGCATGCTGGTATTTTACCCCTGGGAGATAGGAGGAGGTACACGGGTAGGCCGATTGGGAGAATTGGTCCTTACTTCTGCCCGATGTGTGGAGATATGAATGAGTGTGTGCGACACATGTGTGATTGTAGGGAATTGAATGATTTGAGAATTGAAATATTTGGAGTAAATGAGTGTGATCAGGAATGGATGGAGCAAATGTTTAAGAGTGATTGTTATGCTACTATAAAGTAAGTGGGTAGATTCCTCAAGCTGTCAATGATGCACAGAGAACATTTTTTGTATTTTTCTTGTATTTTTAGAAGTGGGTAAAAAAAAAAGTTCGTCATTGTGTTTACTTTTGATTGTATTGCCATGGCCCTTGGGCTTTTAGTGTAATAAATATCATATCATATAGATACAAACATATGTTCTGCAGTATTAATTTAATCGAATTTCCCTATTTCTTTCATGACGTCACAAGAAGGTCACGGGCCGCGAATAATAGGCTGAGGTAGAGTCAACACCTGAGATTTGGCCGCAAAAACCTGTGTAGGACCTTGGTCCTTTGCCGATTGTTGACGAGAAATCTCTTCATAATCACATTCTTTTTGGGATCCCAAAACGTAAGTGGAAAGATACCCACGACATCGCAAAAGTTGTCCGTCTGTCCGTCCGTCTGTGAGCACGATAACTCTCGAAGGGAACGAGATCAATTGATGAAACTTGGTTTGAGGATTCGTTGGGTCAAGGGAAAGGTCGAGTTCGTAGATGGGCTCTAGAGCCCTACATTTAGGGATGGGGATTGAGATTAAGGGGAAAACAAAATATTTTTAAACAGCTAATGAGATAGTCGATTAGGGGGTAAGAAGACATGCTGAACACGATTATGAAAACCACTTTCTCGTCGGACAAGTAGTTCGCCCGGAATCCGGCCAAAACGGAATGTTATTTGACGGTGCAAAACGGATAAGCCAGCTACATTTTATTCGAGCAATATTTCGGCCCTTCTTGGCAAGGGTCCTCTTCGGGCTCAAGCCGCTCAAGCTGGAAAATAAACTTGTGGAAAAACAATTTAAGATTCTTCCTTAAATATCTGCTTTTGAGAACTTCTTCTCTGAAAGTTGGTTGGGGTTAAAGCTGGTGCTGCGATTTTATTCTGGACTCGGCGGCTGTTTTTGTTGTTCGATTGGGTCGTCGAAAGGGTAGAGATTCTTCTGCATTTTTGCCCCAACCAACTTTCAGAGAAGAAGTTCTCAAAAGCAGATATTTAAGGAAGAATCTTAAATTGTTTTTCCACAAGTTTATTTTCCAGCTTGAGCGGCTTGAGCCTGAAGAGGACCCTTGCCAAGAAGGGCCGAAATATTGCTCGAATAAAATGTAGCTGGCTTATCCGTTTTGCACCGTCAAATATGATTCGCAGTCAGCTTGGGCCGTAGGAACATCCAAAACGGAATGTTTGTTAAAAGTAAAAGTTTTATTTGAAGTTGATTAGATGTTCGATTAAAGGGTAAGAAGACATGCTGAACATGTGAAATGAACTTATGTGAAAATCATTTTCTACCTGGACAAGTAGTTAGCCCGGAATCCGGTCAAAACCGGAAATTTAGTTAAAAAGCAAAAATTTTATTCGTAGTTGATTAGATGTCCGATTTAGGGGTAAGAAGAGATGGTGAATCCGTATATAGGCATTGTGTCATTTTAGGCCCCAAAAGCTAGGTAGCGACTTTGCTCTACTTTCTCGTGAAAGCCTGACAGCTGCTACGTCAGTCTGCGAGAGGCACGCTCATTAAACGTGCCAAAATCTTAATAATTAAAATAATAATTTGTATTTTACCCATCGTACAATAAACGAGATATGAAATGGAGTATGTCTAAAGAAGAATAACACGTACAAAAATTTAATTCCACAGTGAATGAATCAACTATTCTCCAACCATCTTTCTAAATATCGGGACTACAAAAGGCAGTAATTAAACCAAACAGAAAATGGTATTGTCCTAAATTTCACTTGCAACCGAATACAACCTATCCCAGCGAAAAAAAAATCAGGGTAAGTAAATAATCTTTTTCAGACGTCCATATCAAAAGAGGAAGGTGGCGCTGATCTTCTCCCTAGTATGCGTTCTATGGCCAACACTTTACGTGATCTGCTGGTGCTTTGGTTTTCAGTTGGATTCCTTAATCTGGAACGCATTACCTGGAATTCATCCTGTGATATGCTACAAAAGGTAAGATCTAATATCACCTCTAGTTTGCGTGCGTGGGGAGAGATGGGTGCTTGAAAAGACCCGAAAATCATTATATCACTCTCCTGTTAGTTTATATAAGTTAAAAGTTTTTCGCTTCCCGAGTTCTCCTTCACTTGTCTGAGGAGATTTTGCTGAGGAACCTGGTATGATCTACAACCTTCGCATACTAGTTAACGGTGGTGAAGCCTGCTATAAGCAAACCTTGTGCTACGATACAGGTAGTTTTGCACGGCTATGCCATTTTGTAGCACTTCAGCCATTAGATAGATAGACAGATCTTTTTGTTCACTGAACAGTGAACACCTGTCGTAGCCTTCACCAAATTTGTTTGGTAACGTTACATAACTAACAGGAAAACACTGAACTACAGGCCAATACGAAACCTAAAGGACACGTTGTACTTATGATAATATATATATACTATATTTCCATCCATTCTCGTTCCCGAGATTCTGAACTTCTTAAGTCTATTCTATCTCCTCTATTGGCATTCCACTTATTATCAGGCGTGTCACATTTGTTCTCTTTACGTGACGTATCAGGCTCCTGATCAGTGTTTCCGAAAAGCTTATTGGTCAGCAGACCGGTTATGCAGATTTTCCACTTCATGCAAATTTGCAAGGCAAAGGGTATGAAAAGAGGTTAAAAACAGCCGAAGTCTTGTGTAATAGCTTCTGTGATACCGCAAAGTACAGACCAGAGCAAAATAACCCTAGAGAGTAGTGTCAAGACCTATGCTTGTCTTGCTTCGCAAATGGCCATACTCATAGCGCCACCCACTACGCTCGCGGCATTTAAAGCGAGACATACTTGCGGGTTGAGAAATTTCAAGAAAAGCTAAGATTTTAGCATTCCTAAGCATTTAGGAAACAGAGGAGGTTGCATCTTTTTTTTCTGTTTTCAGAATATGAAGCTATTGGAGCGAGCGCTGGTGCACGACCGATTGATTTTCAGTAGGAACGTTCACTATCGCTAGTAGTGCTAGTGTCACTGCTATTCGAGTGCGTGTCACTTTTTTCAAGTCTTGGCACTACTCCCTAGTGTTATTTTGCTCTGGTACAGACTGTGCGGTACAACGTCGGGGACTAGAAGAAACATTGCAATGCAAACACTGCATTACAATCGTTGTAGTGTTTCCAGGACCCTGCATTGCAAGTCCGTTTCTTCCAGTCTCCGACGTTGTCCCTGACCTTCAACAGTCTGACGAAGATCCTTGCCTAGAAGGATTGAAATATCGCCGCCAAACCCGATGAAAAATTTATCTCAAAATAGTAGTACGAAGCTGTACGAAAAAGTAGCATGCAGTACTAACTGATGCTACTACATGCTTCTACTTCAAGGCTACCGTGTTACTGCATACTACTGCATCTGCATGCTACTATTAGCAAGACTGGATGCTACTATGGCAAGACAGGATGCGTACTGGATACTACTACATAAGATTTGACCAGTCTGAGGCACATTAAATGATAGTATTCTTTGCTGTTACATAGTATTACATGCAACTTTTTCGTACAACTACCATACAACTACGCAGGCTACACATTTTTCATCGGGAAGCATCGTAGCTTAGGTATTCGTTTTTATCCATTTTTAGCCGTTTTTAGCCTAATACATTCTTTATTTTTGTTTGTGTGTTTGTTGCAGTGTTTGTTGCAGTGTTTGTTTATGGCTTCTGCCCGGAATAAAGTCTTGAATTGAATAAATGCATGAATGAATGAATGAATGCTTTATTTGACCAAAATAGCTTTAGCTGGCGGAGGCATGTCAATAGAGAAGTACACGAGCCAATACATAAATAAAACCACACTAAATATTACAACGCAAATTTGCCTAACTAAGATAATAAATAGAACACGTCAAAATTCTTGAAATAGCGTTGCTCTGTTAAAATAATCAGTAAAATACGGGACGAATGACTTGATGTAACGTTGCGTACTAGTCGCTGGGTAAGAAGATATTAGTTGACAACTCTTTGTCTTTTCTCGACTTCTTGTCCTCGGTCCGTCAGCAGTAGGGTTTTCGAAGTCTGGTAGTAGTCGACGGTGGAAAGGTGATTCAAGACATTTCAGTCAAAAACTGACAGTTAGTTCATATCCGGCGTTTTTCCAATGACAGTAAATCAAGTTCTTTTAGTGCGCTGTAATAGTGCAACTAATGTAGTCTCTTTGTTGTAGATCTCCGAATACGAGGCCGTTCATCCCATAAGGAACTGGACAGACCTGAAGCGACGTGTGGGCCCCTACAGACGGTGCTTCGTGTTTACCCACAATTCAATGCCTTCCGAACCGATTGTCATCCTTCACGTAGCTCTGACGGATCATGTACCTTCGTCTATGAATGGAATCGTTTTTCATCCCAAAATGGTATCTGGTAAGACACGTTGCTTCTTAGCCTTAGCATTTAAAGTTTAACTGAAAGCGCAGGCTTGTTTTTGAATGGACGAATGAAATTTTCTTTCAAGACAAAGGTCACAAAGGGAAAAAAGACACAAACACGCTGTAGAGTTTAGAACTCTTGAGGTTAAACACAGATAAACTTGCATTATCGTCATTTCTGACATAGCCCCTCGAAAGGGATTCTACTAAAAAAATAACCAAACATGGCAAATCAAGAAGCTAGCGTACTGATCCCGATGAAAAATTTATCTCAAAATAGTAGTACGAAGTCGTACGAAAAAGTAGCATGCAGTACTAATTGATGCTACTACATGCTTCTACTTCATGGCTATCGTGTTACTGCATACTACTGCATGCTACTATTAGCAAGACTGGATGCTACTATGGCAAGACAGGATGCTACTGGATACTACTACATAAGATTGGACCAGTCTGAGGCACATTAAATGATAGTATTCTTTGCTATTACATAGTATACATGCAACTTTTTCGTACAACTATATACCATACAACTACGCAGGCTACAAATTTTTCGTCGGGATTTGATTCGTATTCATTTTCCTTGCGCGGGCGTAGTCGAGCATTTGTCTGAGCTTTGGTCAGTGGTAAGGCTTCCCTTGAAATTTCCTCAGTAGTGGGAACAATCAAGTTAAACAATCATGTAATGACTAAGAGCATATTCAATACCTTTCGGGTGGTGGTGAACATCTTCATTTGTTTTCCACCCTACTTACTGACAGTAGAAATAAAACAAATAATGCACATGAGGGGAGGGTTAATCGCCCCCATGCCCTTCCCGTGCTACTGTTGCCATTTGTTGTGATTTTGCAGATACCAAGGTATCTGATACCACGGTATAAGTCGTTTTTGTAGTTTTACTCCCGACCGTAGTGACTGACCGTCGCATCTGAAAAAGTCATTTCACTTTCATCATCACCAACGAAAGAGCCTAGGTTTTTGTCAGGTGGTGAGAAAAGAGTTTGGCACATGTGGTATGAGTTGATACAAGTATTTCTTCTGGGGTGACTTTTAAAAATGCAAAGTCAGCAATTTTTTGTTTTTTCAAAGCAACCGTAAAATCAGATACCATGGTAACTGCTAAAACGACAGAGTGCAGTTTATGTGTTATCAGATACCATTTTCTCTGCGAAAACGCTATTATTAGACGACCGTGACCCATGGCTTCAGGGCACTTCATCAAATGCCGATGTTTTTCTCCTTTCAGTGGACGAAGGATCGATGACCAATCAGTTCGTTCCGGAAGAAGATCGCAGCTGTCTGAGCTCCGCCATTTTCTACTCTATTACCTCAACACAGAAGGGTCTACAGGTATGCTTATTGAAAGTAACTTTTTTCGAACCCTAGCTGACTGGTGAATCGTGTTTGACGACGGAAAAGCGGGAATTTACTCTAGCAATATTTCGGTCCTTCTTGGCTAGAATCGTCTGCAGGTTCAAGCTAGAACCTGCTATTTCAGCTGACTAAATCTCAGACTCGATATCGCTGACTTAAACGGAGTCAAACAATGTGTGTGCGACTAGTGCTAAAGATCCAACAAATCGTTATAGACTGCGAATCATGTTTGGCTGCGCAAAAACGTAGATTTTATTCTAGCGGTATTTCGGTCCTTTCTAGGCAAGGATCTTCTTCATGCCCAAGGTAGACCCTGATATCACAACCGACTAAATCTCAAAGTAGATCTCGCTGACTTTAACGCAGTCAAACAACGTGTGTGCAACCTCACTATCAGAAGTTTCATAACAGACAACACTTTATTGTTTGTCGTCAGGATATTTTCGGCGGTTTTTCGGTGTTGATTTAAAAACACCAGTGACAGGTCGTGGCTATATTTTACTGTCTCCCCCCCCCCCCCCTCCTCTAACGCTGGTTTCTTTGCTATTCCAGAATTTTCCGCCTACTTGGAATTTCCATCTGCATTTCGATTTTTTTTCCAGGGTATAGAGCTTGGAACATATCTAATCAAGCGTGTTGTCAAAGAGATCCAGCTTGAAATACCGAGCGTCAATGTCTTCTGTACACTTTCGCCCGTCCCTGGGTTCCGGAGCTGGTTAATCACTCAAGTACGAGAGGCAGAGAGAGGTAGGCTAAGCTTCGTCTTTCTGTGAAGTCGTTTCATTAGTTGCGTTTTTGCAGATACCATGGTATCTGATACCACGGTCAAAAGGCGTTTCACGTCCGACCATGGTATCTGATCGTGGTATCTGAAAAAGTCATCTCACTTTCACCAATTTTTGTTGAATTGGTGGGAAAGAAGTTTGGCACTTAGTGATATGACTGAGTATCAGTTTTTCTTTTGGAATGACTTCGAAAAGCGCAATTTCGGCAATTGTCGTTTTTGCAGAGCAACCGTATATCAGATACCACGGTAACTGCAAAGACGACTAATTTCAGATCCAGTTACCGTGGTAACAGATACCATGGTATCTGCAAAAACACAACTGTTGTTTACTATGAAAGCCAGGTTCCACCTTTCACATTTTTCTTCCAGATTCCAGACATCCGTTTTCGTCGAAATGGATCTGGAAAATAGAGCCGGTCCAAAAACTTTTGGAAGTCTGGAGTGTTGGGCACCCAGATTCCGGAACCTGGAAAGGTTCCATAGAGGCAGGACGCTTGATAGATAAAATAAATATGCAAACGGAGGGGCTAAGGAAAAGGGAGAGTGATTGGGAGGCAAGAGATTAGCGAAAGGGACATTGACGTTTTTGAATAATAGCGATATTAACTATCATTATTTTCGTTACATCCAATAGGGTTGGCTTGGCTGCAAGAAAGACTCAGTTATCTGAAAGTCTGGAAGGTAAAACCTGGCTTTTTTACCGGCACTGACGGCTGTCTCGGCGACTCTCTTCTCCCCAAACCGTGGATATTCTGCCTGTATTGCTCTATCTCGATCTGGCCCGAGAAGACAAGGGAGATGATATTCGGCGAAGCTGTCTTTCTAATGTTCTGTTTTCCCACGAATCTATTGGTTAAGCTGATCGCTTTGTTTGACTATGGTCTAGTAGTACAGAAACACCCTAAACACAAAAACAAGAATCAGTGAATAAATATCCACACCAAATACTTCACTTACAGAATGCAAACAATTAACTCTTACAACTTACAACAATGGAGGTGCTTTTGCAATATTTGCAATAATCAATTTTCCTTGTCACAGTAATATTTCGAGCTTACCTAAATAGCTCAATAGCGTATTCCTTGTGAGAAATCAATTCGTAACGGAGGATGTGCGCGGACTTAAGCCGTAGGTTGCGTGAATGCTAGCTTACGTTGCCACTGGAATTGACAGCCGTCTCGTCGACTCTGCGCTAGGTGTGTCTGGCGTTTGGCATAGCCTACGCCTAACGCTGGATAGCCTATGCCAAATCTGGGGTACCCTAACATAACCGAATGAAATATTGATATCCTTACTGAACCTCGGAAATCAACCAATTAGAATCCCTCTGCAGCGGAGTAGGTCGGGGATAGGTTACCTACGGGGAACTAGTGTTAGTCACAGGGCATGCCTTATGCTAGATATGTCCAGCGTTTGGCAACGGGCATCCAAAAGTCCGTGTTTTGTAGTAGACTCGCCTGTACTGCTCCTTGACATGGAGAGATCGTTGACGAAGTTTTTTCTTCCAGCGTTTCGGAACACGGCCATTGAGGCGAGAAATTAAGAAGGAATACTTTATAGGACTGCGATAGTTTTGTGCTGTAAGCGCTAAAGCCCGGAGGCGTTTGAGATTAACTGCTCATTCACTTTAGGCCTCACTCGTATGTTCACTGCGGAGGAATACGACAAGCTATCTATTCACTTTGGAGGCTCGGAGAAGTTCTACAACAGCTTTCGATATATGCTGGGAAATAATTCGTGGATTCAGGATGATTCTCTGGTGAAGCTTCTGGAGACTCCGCTGTTGCGGCTATGTGCGCAGTATTTGTACCTGGAAAAAAGGAGAGGTCTGGCCCTCGACTCAGTGGGTAAGTTAATTCAGTCTATCAATGATTTTATTACCCGTATAAGAAATGGCACAAGGCGTGCCCATACCGAGAATCTGAAATATAAAGAAAAAATGTCGAACTAAATGATACAACACTAGATAAAGGCAATATAGTATGGGTGCATCCAGCCTAGGGAAGAAACAAACTCGGCATGGGTTACTTGGCCGATAGGCAAGTGCCATAAAGATCATTACAATTGCAAGAGCTAAGCGTCATTCCAGTCACACATCAGTCATAATTATTTTTTTCGAGCTGGGTAGCATATGCTGCGAACACACGGTCAGGTATTTCCCGGCCGGGTTTTCTGCACTGTCATCATCAAGTTGAAAAAGTGTCAGCTTTTCTGTATGGAATCAATGATGGTACCGAAAATCCTGGTAGAGAGTCACATTACGACCCTGATCGTCTGTCCGAAGCGATACATCTAGGAAGGCGATAGAAGTCGTAAGCTATTTGCTGCTGACATTAGTTTCGTTTTTGCAGATACCATGGTATCTGATACCACGGTCTGAAGTCGTTTTTGCAGTTATCGTGGTATCTGGCCAGTAAGCGTGGTATCTGATATTCAGATACTACGGTCCGACCGTGGTAACTGGTCGTGGTATCTGAAAAAGTCATTTTAATTTCATAAATTTTAGTCAAATTTGTGGGAAAGAAGTTTGGCACTTAGTGATGTGACTGAATATCAGTTTTTCTTTCGGGATGACTTCGAAAAGCGCTATTTCGGCAATTGTCTTTTTGCAGAGCAACCGTATATCAGATACCAGGGTTACTGCAAAAGCGACTAATTGCAGATTCAGTTACCGTGGTAACATATACCACGGTATCTGCAAAAACGCAACTATTAAAACCAAAACGTGCACAAGCTCTTCCAGACAATTCAGGAGGAACGTCCTATGTCTAAAACTGTCAAAAACTTAAGTATGTCAAAGATATGGCGAAATCTCGCATACTCGCAGACCGACGCACGGACGACTGGAGGGAGAAGGGAATAAACGATGTCCTAGGGACAAGACTCGCTTCCACGAAAATAATTTTAGAAATCGATAGCGGCTTTACTTGTCGTACAAAATAGGTGTTAGAAAACCTGTAGAAAGGAAAACGGACTAATTTTGTGATGTGTTATGCTCTATGGTACCCTACTTCTTCTTTTCCTACATCAGCACTTTGTCCGGGTGTGCTTAACGCCATCGAGTGGCAATTATGGCATTAGCGCTATGTCATTGTTTATAGATGGCTCTTACCTTCTGAAGATGGTGGAGTTACGCAGTCTACACTGTCAGCAGGTACACAACATATTTTTTTGGTTGAGACACTTTTTTCATAACAAAAACGTCTCATTTTGCTTATAACTCCGGTATTTTCTGTCAGATTCAGTTCAAATTTAGAGAACAAGTATAGAATCATGTATCTATTAACGCTGTCATCTCTCGACATGATAATTCGGACTTTCTTTTTGGGACTTTATGTGACGTTTTTTTTACAAAAGTGTCTCAGTTGTATTTTCATTTTTTTTTAGCTTTTTTCAAGTTCTTGATTAATTGAATGTTTTAAAACCTTTAGACAGGGAGATGTTCGGCTGTTTTGTTAGGATAGTGGACTCCGGTCAAGATTTTGATCTCCTGGCTACAACACTTTTTGTAACAGTAACGTTTTTCTGAGACGTTTTCCCTTCAAAACAACACTTTTTGTCAATGTAACGTTTTTTTTTAGACGATTTCTCTTTGGGAACAACACTTTTTCATAATTGCAACATTATTTTCAAAAAGAGTGTGACACTTTTCAAAAAAGCTACACTGTCAGCAGGCATACAACATAGTTTTGTGTTTACGACATTTTTTCCGTAACAAAAACGTCTCATTTTGCTTATAACTCCGATATCTTACGTCAGATTCAGTTCAAATTTAGGGTGCAAGTAGAGAAGCAAGTATCTGTTAACGCTGTTACCTTTTGACATGATTATTCGAACTTTCTTTTTGCGACTTTTTGTGACGTTTTTTTTTACGAAAGTGTCTCAATTTTATTTTTAAATTTTGCTTAGCTTTTCAAGCTGTTGAATAACTGAATGCTCTCAAACCTATAGACAGATTCTCGGTTGTTTTGTTAGGACAGAGAACTCCGGTCAAGATTTTGATCAACACTTTTGGTTACATTAACGTTTTTCCGAGACGTTTTTTTCAAGAACAACGCTTTTGCTACATTAACGTTTTTCCGAGACATTTTTTCTTTGAAAACAACACTTTTTTATAACTGTAACATTTTTTCAAACAAAGACGTCTGAGTCTGACACTTTTTAAATAAGCTACTTAATTGTATAAGAAAACACATTTTCAAAGTGTAACTCCATATAATTAGTTTCATATAGAAGTTGTAAAGCAGGACATCTGAGCTGACTGAAATTTTTTTTATACTCCTCAGTACTTTGACGACGGATTAAATAGCTTGCTTTCGGACAACACCCGCGGCAAAGAAAGAACGTTTTGAACTACTCTTGTTCACGGTGAACAACTTCCGCTTAACAATGGGATATCGAACTGCCCTGCAATATGACCAGAATACTTCCGAAGGTGCAAAAATTTTAGTTACATGATGCTCTGAATTCAAGTTCTGTGTAAAATAAAAGACATGTGATTCCGATATCCCTGTGCGGTTTTCCGAAAAGAATACGTGGAATCAGCCACAAATACTACTGAGATCCTCATTTCGTTTCTTCGGTACTGCAAGGAACGTCTCTGGACATGTGCATATGACAAGTCGCCTTGAAAAATAATAGCAAATCTTCCTTAACTTCTGTAAATAGTTCGTATATTCATTTGAAACAGTACATAATTTGAACAAGTATATTATTTTCGTCGCAATAAGCAAGAGCTGTGCAAGGGAATGCAAACGCTGTTCCTCTTTAACGTCACGAGCCTCAGTATGCACATGCTTTAAGTGACGTTTTTCTCAAGAGATACATATTTGATGTTAACTGGCATCCGACTGCGGGTTCTGAACAGAACGGGATTAAAAGCGGGCAAAGCAAAGTACATTGTCCGATCTCTGATTTGTGTTTGGACTTAAACCATCACTTTTCCATCCGTTTTACCCATTTTTATTTTTGTTTTGGCAACACAAAAAGCAGCTTTGGTTCGGCCGACAGTTATCAAATATTCATAAATTTCTTAATATATACAGTATAACGATATAGGATATCGTAAGATCGCTACAACAAGCTACAGACTTAAAATCAATTTTGGTGACTCCCTGAGTAAGAAAGTGCCAAAAACGCTCGTGAAAGCAGAGGAGACTTTGGAAGCACAACGTTTTATCCGGCACCAACATTTTTTGCTAGTAGTTCTTACATTCAAAACGACCTAACACATATGTTCCTAAGCCAGTTCTAAAAGAAAAAAGGTTTAACTAGTTCTCAGCCCATCGCCTTTGAAGAAAACCAATGCGGTCGAAAGTTTATATGCGTTCAAATGCATTTAGGGTCATTTCCGGCATTCTCTTCCGGAATGTTCCCAGATCATGGATTTAGTATTGCTAAGGTTTCATTTGCGGTTGCCCGAGACCCTTCAAAGAGCTCCGAACGCCGAAATCGCGCTAAAGGTTCTTCCCTTCGCCTATATTTTTTCCCGATTCTTATGACATATTAGCTCTATGGCAGTGTGCATCGATCGAACGAATGGGCAAAAAATTCAAATTTCGAATCGTGCATGCGTCTTGCGAATCAGGCTGAAAGGGTCAGAGCCCAAGAGCCAGAAGTATTTTTTGGATTGGACTGTGGCAATGGAGGACAACGGAGACTGACCTTTCCATGTTTCAGTCTGTAGAAGAGTCTTACTTGGATGGAAAAGTTACTGATCGTAGAAGATGGTTTCTCGAAGTCAAATGTAAATGTTAGTGTCAACAAGGATGTTAGTGCTAGTATTACCAATAAGGGTCGATAAACAGCAGGAAGACAACTAAAAGCTGAGAATTTTGTATTCTGTAGTCATCTGGTAAATTTAAGAAGAACAAGATTGAAATACACTGGGTGCTGACTATTCGGATTTTAGACAACCTTGGGCTTGGTTTAAGTTTTAAAAGCCCTGAACACAAAATTAAATGGGATGGTATGTAGGTTATAAGAATTCAGTGAGCTAAGAGCCAAGTGCTTCAGAGCTTTTAGACTTTCCCTTTTTAGTCGAGTGTTTCATGGAACAATGCACTATTTCAGGGGCTGTAGCAGCTTTCAGTTTTCGGTTTTCACTGGGTTTTTTTTCGCTCATTACTCGTGAACATGTGCAACTATCAAGTTCAAACTTGGTACACTTGTGAGAATTGGGGTCTAGCTGTGCAGTATGAGGGCCCCTCCCTGCACCCATCCCCTTGAGGCGCAAATGGGCCAGATTGTCCAGTGAATAATGTTTATAACTTGGCCGTGCCTGCACATAGGACGATGAAATTCCCTGTACCTGTAGATGCAAGGACTGGAAAATTTCTTTAAAGTTTACACCTCCCCCTCCCTCCGCGTTCATGGGCAACTGGGCTCAGATTACCCAGGAGTAAAGTTTGCTACAAGTGACAGGAATCAAAAGGTATCGAGTTAAAACTTGGTTGGTTTGTGAGCATTAGGGTCTTTATTTCCTTTTTGCAGGTCCCAAACTCCACTCCCACTTGGTTCAGGGGCAATTGGCCCAGATTGTCCATTTTTATGGCACTTGCAGCTTTGCTCAAGTGCCATATACCAATCAGTTTTCGATCGGTCAGGCCACTGTTGTCGAGTTAGGGTACTTCCAGAAGTGCTAGGACCATGAAACTTTGCAGGCGTACTAGCGACCTGACCAAACTAATTTGGAAGTAGTCACTGTCCGGATTCGACCACCGCGGGGGGAGTGGAGGGAGGGGGAATCCGAATACTAACGTATTTATAACTTTTGAATGGGGAATCCGATCTTAATGAAACTTGATATTTGGAAAGACCTCTTGTCTCAGATGCCACACTTCAAGTCGGGAATGGATCCGGTGACTTTGGGGGGAGTTGAAGGGGGGGGGGGGGAACCAGGAATCGTGTGACATGTTCAGAGTGGACGAATAGGGATGAACCTTGTTGGGAAGAACAAGCCCTAGATACATAGTTGACAAGACCGGACCGGATCCGAGCACTGCAGGGGGTGTTGGAGGGAGGGTTCCGGAATTTCGGTGATCCAGACTTAAGATGCTTACGCATGTCCTATAGGACGATGAAACTCGGCAGGAAAATCAAATCATTTTATCTTAAGAACAGTTGTTTCTCCGACTTGACCACCCTAGGGGGAGTGGACGGAGGGGTAATCCGGAATCTTGAGGTATGTCCAAATTTTGAATGGATGATCGGATTTTAATGAAACTTGATATTCAGAAAGAACTCTTGTCTCAGATGTCCCATTTCAAGTGCGGATATGATCCGAAATGTGGCGGGAGGTGGAATGAGTGTTCAGAAATCCCGGGGATCCCAACTTAAGATGCTTACACATGTCCAAGGACGATGAAACTTGGCAGGCATATCAGGGACTCTTCAGTTTTAACTTAAGAACAGTCGTTTCTCCGATTTGACCATCGTGGGGGAGTGGAGGAGGGGGAATCCGGAATCTTGAGGTATTTCCAACTGGAATCGGATCTTAATGAAACTTGATATTCCGAAAGAACTCATGTCTCAGATTTCCAATTTCGAGTTGTCTCAGATGTCCAATTTCGAGTGCGGACAGGATCCGATCAATTTGGCGAAGTCGGGGGGGGGGGGGGGGCAGAATTTTCCGACATGCTCAAAGTTAGCGATTTAGAGGACACTTGGTGGGAAGAACAAGCATCAGGGACAGAAAACGGACCGAATTCGATTACTCTGGGGGGAGTTGAAGGGGGGTCTGGAATTCTGATGATCGCAATCTAAGGGACTTCCAGATGTGCTAGGACAATGAAACTTGGCTTGAACATTAGTGACTTGACAAGTTTGACTTAGAAGTTGTCACTTCCCAGATCCGACCATCCCTTGAGGCACTCATCTTAGCTGCAAAGTACACAAATACTATTAAGCAAAATCTACATTTTCGTGATCCCCAAGAGCCCATGATCGTTTTTGGCTCAAGGGTTTTGCTTAGAAATGAATTTCTAGCACCCTTAAAGTGCGCATCTTAACCGAAAAGTAAAAAAAATAATTTTGACGAAACCAGATATATTCATGATCCTAAAGGGCCCACGGTCATTTTTGCCTCGAGGGTTTTGATTACAGATTGATTTCTAGCGCCCTTGCAGTGCACATCATCACAGCCAAGTGCAGAACAAAAAAAATACTTTTTTTTTACCAAACGATACATCCTCGTGATTTCCGAGGGTCTATCGCCATTCTTATCTCAAGGGTTTGCTTACAAATGATCACAACAAACCCACAAATTGGCGAATTCCTACTTTAATCCTTTTTCAAAGCCGTGCGAGTGCCATACGAGTCTCCAGCTCTTCTTTAATGTTTTTAACTTGAATAACTGGTGATAGGACGATGAAATTTCTTTGTGGTTTTGGATCATAGGTTGGGGATATATATGTGGAATAGACCCACCCCCTACCCTCTCCGTTCATGGGCAAGGGGGCCCAATTTGCCCATGAGTTAAGTTTTTGACCCGTGGCTGGAATCAAACTCTAAGCTGGTCTAGTCAAGGATATTTAGGTCTAGATATGCAATTTAATGGATCCTGTCCCCCCCCCCCCTCACCCTGCCGTTCATCGATAACTGGGCCCAGATTTGCCATTAGTTAAGTTTGTCCATGACATTTCTTGAGTTCTACTCTTGTATTGCCTACTTGCGGATATGTATGTATAAATGCGAATTTTGGTGTAACAGCTGCTACTTCAATCCTTAAAGCACATCTCTTACTAGAAATGATCCTTTCCCTATGAAACGATTCAGAAAAAAACGTTTTTGGAAATACCATTACTTTCCACCTAAAACTAGCGATTCTCTTGTTAGCGCTTGTCGGCTATATCCAGCCTTCCTGCTCTCCGACGGGCGGCTGGGCGCAAAACATTTGAAAACTGAACGTGCCTTGGTTAAAAAGTGGGAAAACGAAGCAAATAAAAGAAGCAATAAACAGAATATTATCACATCATTATGGGTGAAAGAATTGTCGTCGGACGTTGAAGATTCCGGTAAGCTTTTCGATGGGTGAAGGGAACACTCGGCAAGGCTGAAAAGGCGCAAAAAATTCTTAGTTACGAAACGAAACAATGGAGAAAGGTGGGGATTTTAGAAGCTTATAATTCCATATGGGAGCTAATTATATTATAAAAGGGAGAATAAGCAAGAGGGGTCCTTTAATGATCGGTTGGAAACTGGACGGTGTTGTCATATGATCCATGATATGCCGTTCTTAATGAAGTTGTGATAAAGGGCTTATTAAGCTGCTACGATTTGGTTCAGCGCACTTGTTACTACCTTGCTAATAGAAAAGAGGTTTAAAGGGACGTTGTAACTTGGCAGTGAAAAAGTTCAGAATAAACCGAGCCAAAGGAAAAGATTCAAAGTAAGAATAATAGTTGGCGCCTACAATTTATTCTTAACTTAAATTACTATTACGGCTCAGCAATGTGCATGAATATTTGTTGTTTTGATTTTCATCATGGTTCTTTACTGCTGTTCAAAGTTCAAATAAGTTTATTCCAGTGTATATTCCTTGGGATTAGTCGGGATAGTTATTTAACTTCAGGTGGTGCAGTTTTTACCAAGTGATAAAATGGATTTAAGACCACCAGCCTAACATAAATATCTGATTTGTGGACAGCCTATGCCAAACACATATTCATGATTTTATATTTGTTTTAAGCTCAAGTGCCATATGGCAATGGTTTTCCCATCTGTCTGGCCATCACGAGTTAGGGTAGGGATACGCATACCTCCAGATGGTTTAGAACGAGGAAACCAGACTGATTAAAAAATTTTCACTTCCTGAACCTGGCAATCTTAGAAGTAGTGGAGGGAGGGGGAATCTGGAATGTTGAGGCATGCATAACTTTCGAAAAAATGGTCGGATGAATGAAACGTCATAACTGGCAAGTGCATGTATCTAAGATATTTCATTTAAAGTTCGGACCGGATCCGACTATTGCGGTAGGAATTGGGGGCGCATGAGGTATGTTGTGGCAGGCTTAGAGTGTAGGGATCGGGAAGGATGATACTTGGTAAATGGCAAGAGCACACGTCTTAGATGTTCTATTCACAGATCGGACCCAGATCCGGCCACAGTGGGGGATTGACAAGGGGGGGGGGGGAAGGGGATATCTTGTGGTATGAAGGGTACTTTTATATAGGCAGGGACGATGAAAGTTGTAAGCTGTATTAAAGACCTCAACAGGTTGTCATTTCCCTGAATTCCCTGATCCGAATATCCAGGACGAGTGGAAGGAGGGGAAACCGTAAATCAAGCATAGCTTTCATACGAATTGCTCGATCTGTATGATACTTGAAAACTGACTGGAGAACTTATCCCAGATGTTACATACGAGGTCTGGACTAATCAAGATACATTTTCATCTTACCCATGGGCCCAAGATCAGTTGTACCTAGGGTTTTGCTCAGAAAAGATTCCAAACCCCTCTTAAAGTGCGCATATCAACCACACACTCAAACGTATTTTAGGCAAAACGTCATATTTTGGTGTTCCGCAAGCGCCCACAATTGTTTGTACCACGAGTATCTTTGCCACAATAGCAATTCAACTGTCGTGTTTTGGTCGTCGCAAGAGTCCGTTGTACGTTGAGACATCTTATTTATACACAAAACGTACAACCATAGTGAAAATTAAAAGAAAGAAGATGTAATTTTAGTATACATATATGTAAATATCATTATGGATTTACATAAAAGTAATGGGATTTAATGGAACCACTTCCATTGCGAAGTGCAAATAACTTATCGATTAGCCTAATAACCCCTTCGTCGCAGCTTCAAAGAACGGCATATCATCGACCATTAACGAAACAGTGCAGTTTCCACATTTTCGTTAAGGAGTAAAGTATATCGCGTGACCTTATTTGTTGCTCTTACACCTCAAGATCCACATTCATACATGGGTCGGGACCCATCAAAATGTATAAAGCCAAAAAAAATATAAGAAAGTCGGCTAAGTAAGTTATTGAATATAATATATAGATGCAAAGTAAAGCGTAATCAACAGTGTGTCCATTTTGCATTTCAGTATTTGATTACGTTTATTTCTGCCGTGCATCCAGTACAGCACAACGTTAACGGGCGTACAACGGAGCGCGTCCGGATTCCAAAGTACAACGAAGCAACACTACAACATTATATTCCAGTCCAACGCTTTTTCATGTGCAACACTTTTTTGTGTACAACGGAGCTCGTTCGATTTAGAAGTTTTTTCTACAACGGTAAAATGTAGCATAACGTTTTTCACCTAAAACGTTTTTTTGAACACAACAGAATTTACAAGAGTAACACTTTTGACGAGGTAAACGTTTTATTACGGTCCAACGTTTTTGTCGCAAAACGTTTTTCTTACCACAACGGAATTGACGAGAACAACACTTTTGACGATAACGTTTTATTACGGTCCAACGTTTTTGGTGACAAATGTTGACAAAACGTTGTACAAAAAAAAACTTCTAAATCGAACGCGCACCGTTGTACAAAAAAAAAGTGTCACCAACCTGATGACAGTGTAGTGTTACTGGCTTATTTCTTTTTCTAATTAAGTTTTTGAGTCGACTATATTTTCTTATTATTTTTGTTTAGTTATTTTTGTGGGTGGTAGCCTACGCTGCATCACCTTGTAGTTGATTAAAATGTACTGTCTATTCCGTGATGGTTAGCCTAGCATTGAAAAAGATCTTAAGCAAGTATGAAATTTCGTATCGATATGACTGCATCTTTTATGCGAGGCATAAGGTTCTCTGGAGATTCAACAATGATAATAAAATACTGTGAAAACAACAAGGCGACCAAGCCTGTCCAAGAATTTTTTGTATTCACTCTGCTTTGAGCTCTAGTTGAATTCCATGGAGGATTAGTCGTCGATGTTCACTACTGCCATTCCTTGGGTCCTCATTTGGCCGGAAGTCGGAACACTTATTCCGCTTCTAACTGCAGTCATCAAGTTCCAAACGAAGTTGATTCGTTTTATATACTCCGGTCCTTTTTAACTTCCTTATTGCTTTCGACCGGAACTTTTAACTCAATTACGTTTTTCTTTTATGAAAACTAATGCCTTTTTCTGCTGATTTTACGAAATTAAAATTGTTTGTCAGAGCTCCTCCTTTTATTCTTGAGAAGTAACCTGCTTGTTCGGCCTGCGCGCATCTAGCCAAGGAGAATAAACCCAGAGCATAACTCAAAGTGCCTGTAGACTGTAAAGGTTAAGTAAACAATTCTGAATTGATTTCCATAAAAAAAAAATGGCCTACGATACTAAGAAAGCACGGGTTATTATCTCAGATACTACACTCCGTTTCGCTAGCTAGTCGTCGTCCTTATTGTCCCCCTTATTTATTTATTCCTAACTCACACAATGCAAAACATAAATGGTGCAGTAACAAAATAAAGCAACGATGATAAGAAATAGGTAGTAACAAGCTCGGGATTAAACACCATGATCGCAATCTTGTAACCATGGCAAGCCTTTCAACCTTTCTTTTTACGAGTCAGTTCCCTCGATTTCCCGAATTTCGAGGATTAGCCAGGCGTGGTCCTTAGGGTACCTGTTCCTGCTGGATCCATTTTTCTATCATATAAATTCTATGTAGGGGAAGAGCCCTAGGGAGGCTACTAGCTCTTTCCCGATTAACCAAGGACACGAGTTCTGCTAAGGCTCTGTTGTCTATAACTAATGCTGGAAGAAATAGAATTCTAGCGTGCCCAGGATTAGTAGGAGTGGTCCCGGAAGTCCGATGATGGTGAATTGGGGTACTTCCGGATGGACTAGAACGATAAAACCATTTATAGAACCGGCCCGGATTCGGGCATTGTGTTTGTTTCGAGTGAGAACGGGTGATACGTTTCGAATGGAACTTGACATATAGCAAGAGCAGAGCACGTGTCCTAGATGTTCAGTTTACAGGTCCCGAACAGACCCGGTCGAGTAAGAGTGTGTGTGTGTGTGGGGGGGGGGACACGTGAGTTGGGGTACTTGCGGATGGGCTAGGATGATGAAACTTGTTAAACGCATTAGGGACAATATGTTATTTTCCGAATCCGACCATCCAGGGAGAGCAAGAAGGGTAAATCCTGAATCTTGCGACACGCATAACTTTCGAACGAGTTATGCGATCTGAATGACACTTGATAACTGAATACATAGCCTAGGTCCTAGATGTTCCGTTTCAGGCTCGGACTGGATGATAATAAATTATCATGCTGCCCAAGCGGCGATGATAATTTGTGCCTCAAGTGTGCTTACAAATTCCTAGCCCCCTTAAAGTGCGCCTCTGAACAACACACTGAAAAAATACTTTTGACCAAAGGATACATTTTCTTGTTCCCCAAGGGCCCATGATCATTTATGCTTCAAGGGTTTGGCTTAAAAATAAACCTTTGCTCCCTGAGAGTGTGTGTCTCAGCCGCACAGTTCAAACATGTTTTGTGCCACTCGAAGAAAACACTTTTTGTAAGGTTACAGGTCCTTGATGTTCAGTTTCAGAGCTTGGTCACACTGGGCTCATTTCCTGGCTTTTTGGGTTGCAAAAGTAGAAAGTTGTCGTTTTAAATTCAGGAAATCAGCGTGTATAATTATGTTACAGGGACCCTAATTGCAGTCTGCTCATTATCCCCAAGCTGCCACAAAGCTCATCAAATCTCACGTCCCCTAGGGATTTTCAGTTGTTTGTCGAATAGGCGGCTTTTTGAGCCCAGTGTGACCAAGTTCCAGGTGACACAGGTCCAGTCGGACTCGGCCACTGTGGGGGCAGTTCGAATGTGTGGTTTTTGGAAATCGTGTGACACACGAATGGTGGAGAGATGTGGACGGAACGTGACGCACAGGACTATCATATGCTTCGAGGGAGTGGGGGGGGGGGGGGGTTCTGGGAAGATCCATCGTACCTTGGCTGAGATACATGCTACCTACCCTTGCAAGTGCCATATGAACTTATAGCTCTTGTTCATTTGCCTCCCGGGATTCTGAAATCCGCCAAGGCAAAGTTTGTCGCTGAAGTTTATCATTAATATGCGTATCTGGGATTAGGAGGGGAAGGAAGGGGGGCTTTGAAACTTGTAGAGAGGAAAGTTTCTCCGTCCAGCTAACACGAGGGTCGCTATAGGGTAAACAAAACAGACATGATGGCTTGGGAAATTATTGCATGTTCTTATGTCGGATTAGTATTTCGGCTGCAATCCGGAAATAAACAAAACTGAATAAAAATATAATTGCCCCAAATCTGATTCAACAGTCGGCATAGCGAGTAGTTCAGCACGCTAGGTTACGATCTGCCTTCATTTTTCGGATCTGATTGATAGTTGGCCGGAATCAGTGTTGTAACAAGTACTTCAAATTTCTACATTTACATTAATTATTAAGTACTTCCAAATTTTGTACTTAAGTATCAAGTATTAAGTACCAGACCACAATTTTACTTAAGTAGTACTTGAGTTTTAAGTACAGAACTTGTACTTAAGTAGTACTTCAAGTAGTACTTAAGTACAACTCTACTAGCGCTATTTCTAGCTGTCATATTCAGTCGTATAATGGAAATAAAAGAAAGTCATCTAAATAAAGGCATTTGGCAGTTTAAACAAAGAACTAAATCGCTTCTTTGAACGTTAGTCAGTTTTCAACAGTGCCACTTGCATGCACTTGACGAAAGTCATCTACCAGTCTATCAAAGTAACTAATTACGGGCTTCTAGGAATTCCTCAACGGGTGTTTTCTTCTTTTTCCAGTTAGTCCGAACTGCACTGTTCTAGGTCAAGAAACATTCAAAGAAGTGTGCCCTGCTTAAGACTAATGATTTGTCTTCTGGTGTAGATGCTGGTACTGAGAATCTGCTTTTAGCATTTTTTGCCAATCCGAAATCCGCTGAAAACCGAAATGTATGGAATAGACAAATATGCTCAATGGAGCTGAGTAAATGGTCAGCATTTAAAACAGTCAAATAATTAAAAACTTAATATCTGTTAAGAGTGTGTTTCAGGTTTCTATTGACACAAGGAATGAAATGATGTTTTTTTTTTATTTTGTCGGCTGTTTGTTTTTTAATGTTCTGTTTCCTCTTTCGGGATGGCTACTTCGGACGGTCCCGAAAATATTGGAAAACTGCTGCAACTCTAATAGCGCCGTAGTTTTGAATTAAGAGGGTGCAAAGCAACTGAGCAAAAAATGGACAAAAACTACAGTCCAGTATGGCTTTAATTTGACTTAATCTTGCTTAAATTATTGTCATTGATCTTTGCTGTGCATTAATATTAGCTAGGTGTGATTTCGTCATATTCTTCGGTGCCATTCAGAGTTAGGCGAAGTTAAAAAAAAGGATACCTTTGTAGGCATAATTCGAGGATTCAACAACTTTACTAAAAAAAATTCATTCCGGCTTGACGACCGCTTACAAACAAAGCACATACGTGCTTGAAAAACGCAACCCGTACACATTTACTACCATATTATATAACTAATCAAACCTTCACTATAATAAACTAAAAATTAATTAATTAATTTGTCAATTAGTCCTCTCTCGTCATCCAAACCCTTGGCTCACCTACTACCCGCAAAGAGATGTTTCTTTAACCGATGTTTGGTAAACTCTATGGTAAATATGGTAAACTTTTTATTTTCTTGTCTCTGTTTTGTATACCGCTGACGAATTTGGGTTTCTTCGTGTGTGAGCTGTCAGAATGATTAACGTTTCTTCCTCGGTCTTTTTTCGTGACGATTGAGAATTATACCGGCTATTCTCGGTTTTTAACTGTCACTAATTTGTTGGCTTAAAAACGTCTGAGCAATGAACTGCCAGGTCAGCTGTTGACGTCTAGCCCTTCAGTCAACCAAGTCTCTAATCTAAATATTTGAAAGCTCGGTTTTGAGGGCAAACTCGGGAATTAATCCGCAACTGTTGCCAAACCACGCCAAGCGACGAAAGTCTTGAATTTATTAGCTCGTATGGTTTCGATTCGGTGCGCTTCAAGAGAATTGGTAGAGGCGTGGTAAGGGAGGGGGCAAATGAGCATTCTGTCAGGCAGTCCTACTCGGGACTGGGAATTAGTCAGGATTCGCTTATCCAGCAAATTTCAATCTCCTCTTCACCCGCCTAAAATTAATGTCAACACACTGACTGGTAGTGAGCCTTTGCTAGGGACTGTTGGCTAGACCCCAGCTGGAATACTGGTTCTTTGTGTTTTAACTTGACCTAAAACTTCACCGCCCTAAAATATCGACACACTGACTGGCAGTGACCCTATACTAGGGATTGTTTGCCAGATCCCTGCTCTCCCCATTCGTCAAATTACCAGGTTTGTATAAAGTTGGTCTCCTAGGATTCTTATCGCTCTAGTTAGACTCTAGACAGACGGTAGCCAATCATATTACGCTGTTGTAGATTTCTGAATTTCAAGATACTGTGCTCCCAGCTGCTCTTAGTTATCAGTCAATCAACCAATCTACTTTATTAAAGTTTAACTGAAAAGGCAGCTTATTTCTACATCTGATATTTGAATACACTGAAATATTTTGAATCATCTACGAGATTTTGTATTCACCCGGGGCTCTAGTAATAACGTCAAAATCGTGCGCTGCTTGCAGGACAACTCCAAATTCATCCAGACGCAGTGAATTTGAATTACAACAAAGGGTTGCTTCTCCAGGGCTAAAGGTGCGGAGATCGGAAAAATTACACATGCAGAAAGTAAAAAAGTGATGTTAAGATATGTTTTGCAAGGAATCTGACATTTTTTTTTTTTTTATAATAGATTACATTTGTAATTGATAAATATTTCAAGCACAAAGAAGTACCTGGTATAAGACTATCTTTGTGAATGGGCAGGACGCCAAAAACCGATTGCCAGTGTTCCTCTTGGACCGACGACGGAAAGGGAGGGGAAAACAGACGGCTCCATCTGGGAACAGCACAGAATCTGCGCTGCAGAAATTTATGAAAGGGTATTTCTTCCGTTAGCTAATTTGGAATGCCTAGCTTAATGAGAGCCCGAGCTTCCAAGTAGGGTTCTTGACAGGAAGATGATCCGAGTGGCTTATTGTTCACAAGAGCCGGCGATAGATAGGTCGTAAAACATTTCCAGAATCTGCACAGGCTCGCCACAGAGTAAACTGATTGACCGACTCCCTTTTAACCATGCATCTTCGTTTGTTCCTAAGACAGCTAATTACTCCTCAAGGGCGTTCCAGCATTTCTCAGATTCCCGAAATCCCCACCACCCATTGTTAATCGGCTTTTTCGTGAGAGTATATATGGAGAACTGTATTTGCCTGGAAATAATTACTGTTTGTATTAGTGCCCTCGGGTGGGACGGCATGGAAATAGAGAGAAATGAAAGCTAGAGATTAATTGACAGTCTCTTGGTTCAGCGACGTGAGACACAAGAGGCCTGTGTCTATCTTTTCGGAGGCAGAACGTTCTTGAATCTTCGGACTCCTGTTTGTTCTGTGGGTTGCTCATTTTCGATAGTGGAGGTATGATACCTTCAGAATGGGCAGGGATAAAAGGTGTGGGGGGATCTTGGTAGCCTGACTAAGCCGTGAGAGTTTGGATTGTGCGGATGGGAGGGATATAAAGGTCAAAGATTTTTAGGTGAGAGTATTTCATGAGTTCTCTTTTTGAGTAGAGAATTTTTCGGAGGTTTTATCACACACAAAAAATATGATAAACGGGTTATTGTATTGTTTTTTTTTACAGTAAAATACCAGGGAAAACAACATCAACCACCCCATCAAGTTATTCTTAGCACCCTTAGTTATTCTTCCCTTTTCTCCTTTAAAAGCCTCCGTTCTAGATCCAAGTGGGAGAGAGTTAAAGTATATACTAAGAGCGTGGTCCACCCTTCTAACAATAGTAACTATTAATTACTATTTCCGTTCCAGCCTCGGGAAAAGTTACTACGCTGACCGTTCCAGCTTTCTCAAAATAGTAATATTTGCTTACCACGCGCTCGGGAGCGTAGTAAGCATAGTAACTACGGTCTCTGCGGCGTTATTGGCCTGATCAGCCCGAGGCATGATATATTGCCGAAAATGGAAAAAAATGTTCCAGCCTTGGCGCCAAAAAGCCAGGATCCGTGACGTCATGCGTAGTAACTATGGTAAGTAGGGTGGAACAGGCTTTATACAGTATAGTGTATTGTACAATCTATACTGGGACATAAGCGAGGTGGCCCCTCTCATCCTAGCAGTAAGCCAGCCAGAGCTTTTCTCCTTTTTAATGATCCAGGTGCTGTCCTTTATTTACCCCCACCACCAATTGCGGTCCCTGCGTTTTATGGTGTATTTCCTCACTAATAGAACCCCTTATTTCAGCCAACTTTCATATCCGTAATGGTGCGGTGATGTGGAGACTAAATTGGAAAGCCGATCTTTCCCCGCGTGGCCTTGGGAATTCCTGCGGAATAATGGTGAACTACAGGTAAAAACGCCCTTTTGTTCCTTAAATATGAACTGGGAGGGGTTTCGGGTTTGTGTTTCTGTCCAGTATTACCACTTTAAAGCTCCTTTCTGATTGATGCATTGGTGCGATTCGTTGCAACTCCGAGTCTCATGCGTTGCGTCGTATGTCTTTCACACCTCCGTGAGAAGCTTGATATTGTCACAAATTGATGTCCATGCATTTTTGGTGTATATTTTGTGACTGTTGTCATGGAGCTTTCTTTCCTGCAGTCCAGAACGCTCTTGTACTAAAATACGCATTCTTCCTCGCACGCTTTGACGCAATGGAAGAATAAAGTTTGTTTGTATTTTTGCATTGTAGCTTTTCTGGCTGCGGTAGCTCTGCGTGCATGTTCGCGCTTTTCGCAAGCGCGACGCAGAGCTTGCGTGGCTTTTTTAAAGTTTAACTGAAATGCCAACTTATTTTTGTATCATTTAACTGAACACACTGCATTTTTTGGATTGTGTTAATGGATTTTTTTAATTTTCACTATTTGCTCTAGAATGACGTTCAGAATATCTACGGCCGACCTCACAGCGCAAAACTCTACTATGACGCGGGAAATTTGAATCTCTATACAATCACGGCTTTTCAGTGGCCAGTGATCAGCTTGCGGAAGCTTGAAAACTTTTGTTTCATAAATCATTTTAGTCAAGCATACAACACATGTATTAGCGCATAGGTACCACATATCCCACAGGGAAATTCCACTATATGAAAACTGATCATTCGTGAATAGCGGGGCAACGAACTAACGCATTTTTGCCGAGTTTTTCAAGCTTCTTTAAGTGAATAAGGGATGGGTAACTAGATTGTCCCATCTAAGACCTTTTCAGTTAAACTTTAAGTTCGACCCGTCAGTATGAGAGGGGTTGAATGATACTGTCTATTAAGTGGGGCCGGATATGTGTAGAGAGATTGCACCCTACCCACCGGGAACGGATCTGAGTCAACATTGGCATTAGACAGTACTGGCCAATTATGAAGTCATGCTTTTACTGTGCAAAAACTGACCAATAGGATGCGAGACTTACTTTTGTGAAAAAGTTTGAAACCTATAGTATCTCATTTCTGGTTAAAATTTGCTCCCGTGTCGCGATTAAACTATCAAGAATGGGTTGGAAAAACATGTTCAACAGTTTACAGGTTCAGAATAATTACCAAACGCCGATAATTCAGTTTCAAAGTCGAAAATACTCACTCGATACTGTTAAATTACTTGCTTTTCTTTTCTTGATGGTGGTGTAGAAGTATCTGTTTTAAGCCGCTTTCACATCGATGCGTTGTTGCGATGCGTCGCGTATGCGTTTATCTGGAGGACTCTTTAGGTCAAGGGAGAGGTCGAGTTCGTAGATGGGCTCTGTAGCTCAACATTTCAGTTAAGGGGGCTCAAATTAAGGGGCGAACAATTTTTTTTTTAAAGATAATGAGATAGTCGATTTAGGGGTAAGAAGACATACGGAACATTATATGAAAATCATTTTCTCGTCGGAGAAGTAGTTCGCGCGGAATCCGGCCGAAACCGGAAAATTTGTCAAAAGTAAAAGTTTTATCTGAAGTTGATTAGATGTCCGATTTAGGTGTAAGAAGACATGCTCAATCCACTTTTGACAATCATTTTCTACCCGGACATATAGTTCGCCCGGAATCCGGCTGAAACCGGAAAATTTGTTAAAAGTTAAAGTTTTATCTGAAGTTGATTAGATGTTCGATTTGGGGGTAAGGAATTCGCTGAATTTGTTTCTGAGCTTTAGTTTTTGCCGGAATCCAGTCGAAACTGGAGATTTGGCAGAAGTAAGGCAGGAAGATTTGATCAGTTTCGTTAAAGTACATACGACATATAGCCTAGGGGTAAATACACACATGCTGGATCTATATCTGAACTTCGTTTTCTCAGAATATTAGCCATTGGCATTCTTCTGTTTCTAAATCTTAATAGTTACAACGTTCAAGGAGTCTGGCGAAGACCGGATATCTACAAGGCCCGTTTGTCTGGATCAAATATTAAATTTTGGGATCCCATCGAAACCTTTGGTCTTGTTCATGAAGACTTTTACACGGACAAATCTGATGCGTACGCGTCGACGCACCGCAAAAAGGTTCAAACGCGACGCAGAGGTTGCGTAGCTAAGTGTGGAAGGCTCAACCCGTCAATGTGAAAGTGGCTTTAATCGGGTTGGCTGCATTTTCATTGCCTGTGATTAGCCTCCACGGTTTTCATTAGATAGAACAAAGTAATTCAGTCACGAAAGCCGATTGACCAAAGCAATTTTCTGAATGTCGGGAGTAGAACAAGCAGACAATTATGGTGGCCTTTTGGGGCCAAAAATAACGATTTAGTCAAATAATGGTAAGATTAATGATGGCAAATCTCCATCTCATCACTTAACTCCATGGTTTTCCCACAAGTTCATTTTTCCAACTTGAGCGGTTTTGAGCCTGAAGAGGATCCCGGAGGACCCTTGCCAAGAAGGGCCTGAATATAGCTCTTATAAAATTCAGCTGACGTATCCGTTTTGCACTATCAATCCTATACCGCGCAGCTTTTACTGCAAAATACGTGCCGAAAACGTTTGTCTCATGTGCAGTTCATCATATATCAGCTAGATTTTGAAATATCTGCTCTTAATTTCCTTCTTTTTCTTCTTATACATTTCCCATTTATTGATAAACAGCGCGTAACTTCACCTGGAAGATGGCATTCTGTATTGATTCTAGTGATTCTGGTTGAAAATGTTTCAGCAGTGATTCTGGTTGAGAATGTTTTTTTTTTTTTGGGGGGGGGGGGGGGGGTTGGGCGTCCCAGACCGGGTAAGTCAAGGTCCTTTCTTTCTTTCCTTTTTTTCTTCTTTATATTTGTCTAAGTTTTTGTTGCTGTTGATGTTTTGTTTTGAGGGTATTTAGTCCCTCATAGGTTTGCCTCTGGGCATTTAAGATTCTTTTTTTTTTTTTTTTTAGTAAACCCTTCATTCATTCATTACTGAATAGCAGAATAAACAGCCAGTGCAAGAAGAAGCATATTTAAAAGTCAACAAAAAATAACATAAAACTTAACAAACTTACTGTTTGAACAAAAATAAAATAAAACTTACAAGCAAATTAACCAGTTGGCTGTTAGCTGATATCAAGTCTGTTATTTCCCCGTTCTATTTGACTGTTTTACAAGCTAATAATAAAACCAAGTTAGTGGAACAGTTAGAGATGTGTTCAAATAAGATGTTTCTCCTGTACTTCATTGGAGCACCGTCATGTGTTTGTCGTAATTACGCGCGCTCTAGTGCAAATGGGGGACATTTGTAAAAAGGGGGCTCCGAGAAACCATGCTAGTGGAGGGCCCTTGTGAAACACGTCATAAGCCCTTGAAGATATTCCGAAAACAAGCGCGTCGTTTGTTTACTGAGTTGTTCTGATTGTATTTTAATGAGGATACGCGGGAAATATTTCCAACTTTTCTGCCAACCTCGGAAATAACGAGTGGAAAGGGCACCATTATTTTCCTCAGTCCGTCCTGTTTCAACAATACGCTCTGCTGGAAACTTGTAAAAAGAAAATATTTTGTTTTGCGGTCAATGCCAAGGGAACTACGACTTCTTTTCAGATTCAGGTTTAGCAATCTTCAGACCAAGTTGGCCATATGCTGCATGCGTGGCCGTATCCAGAAAATAGCTGAGTTTTTTTTTAGAATTCACAAAGAGAAATAGTATATTTGACGGTGCAAAACGGTTAAGTCAGCTACATTTTATAAGAGCTATATTTCGGTCCTTCTTGGCAAGGGTCCTCTTCTTCAGCCTCAAGCCGCTCAAGCTGGAAAATGAACTTGTGAAAAACAATTAAAGATCCTCCCTGAAATATACGATTTTGTGAACGTCTTCTTTGAAAATTGGTTGGAGCTAAAGCTGGTCCTGTGATTTTATTCTGGACATGACTGCTGTTTTTGCTGTTTGATTGGGTCGCCGAAAGGGTAGAGATTCTTCTGCATTCTGGTTTAGGAGTCACCTGTCTCCAGGGGCGTCGCAAGGGGGGGGTGCAGCACCCCCCACCTTTTTGAGATTCGGTAAAATTTGAGGCCGGAGGGCCCAAATTTTACTAAAATCGTTCGGTATTTTTCGATAGCAGTACTGTTTCATATATTTGCGGGGATTCGGTAGTTATACTGAATCCTAAATAGGCTATCTGTACAAATCTCTTCGGTATAAACATCGGGATTCAGTATAATTGCCAGTATTCAGTAGTTATCACGAATTTGGCGAGAGGATTTTGTGAAATCATTCGGTAATTTTTCGATGCCGGAACTATTCGGTATATTTATGGAGATTCCGTAGTTACAGAGAATCCCGAATAATCTATCTAAAATTATTCGGTATCCTGACTGGGATTCGGTAATTTATTCAGTATAATTTCCAGGAGTAGGAAGTCAACCACGAATCCTGACTTTGTTCCAGTTTCGACGAAAGTACACCGAATATGAATATTGTTCGGTAGTCTTTCGATACCAAAACAATTCGGTGTAATAAACGGGACACGGTAGTTATACAGAATCCCGAACATGCTATCGGTCGAAATTTATTCGGTATAATAACTGGGATTCGGTAATTTATTCGTTATAATTGCCAGGATTCGGAAGTTACCACGAACCTCGAAACTCAGAAGAGGCCGAGTGAAGCACTGGTCGCAGACAAAAGGAATAATCCATGATATCATCGATAGTCCTTACTTTTATTTTGGATCCCCGAAAGAATATGTAATGATAAATATTTCGAAAATTCCGCCCGCAGCACTTTTCGTAATAGTCTCTTATTTTGTGGAAAGGCGCGTCATTTGACGGGGGTTTTAATCCATTTTTGGGATTGAGATTTCGAAACATTAAAAGCTAGAATTTGGATGGAAATTAAATTTGGCAGGAAAAAGCAAAAAAAAAAATTCGCCTGCGGTGCTCACTTTGTGAGACTGTGGGTAGTATATCGACTAGACTACAGTTGCTGCTGCTGCCGGAACGTCGCTCCATCCAGTTTCTGGAACTTCTTAGAGTCTCGGCATTTTATCAACGGTAGACGATAGAATTTGTAAGAGAAGCAGTTAAATTTTAGCCTACAGAAAAAAATAATTTTGAAAATTTTCGCCTGCGGTGCTCGATTTAATTTTCTATTGGCTATAATAGATAGAAGCTGTTACTGCAATCATGCCCGGCAATATATTCTCCATGTGTGCTTCGCCAAAACGCCGCCTAATAGTTGGCTTATCGTCTTTCATGCTGCCCTTTATTGTTACTCTTCCTACGCAATCGTTTCTGTTCCACAATTTAAAGCTCGAATTCTTAGTTCTAGGATTCGGTAAAATGTTTGAAAGATTCGGTAAAATTTTGGCTCTGCACCCCCCCCCCCCACCGAAAATGAACTTGCGACGCTCCTGCCTGTCTCTACTCCTTCTTTCCAGCTAAGTACTTGGGTACTTGAGAAATAGTAATAATATAAATGCACAGGGTTTACCTTAATTCGCACTTCAGAACGAGTTAAGATCGATCTTGATCTGTTCAATCGGATGCATCCCAGGTGCTTCCAAGACACACGATTCCACTCTTTATCAAACGACTTTTTGAAAGCTTCCTCGTTGGGTGTTGATGCAGTTTCATAGGTGAGACTAGTCGACAATTTTCTCAAGACACTGTTAACACTAAACTGAACGTCAGCCAGGTGACGGTCCACACCTGCTTTGATTTGATTTGTGGCTTCGGCGTTCACAGTACTTTCAGGAAGATGATTCCATTAGTCCACTATTCGAAATGATACTAGGAACAAGTTTTCTTACTCAACCAAGGTTTTTAAATTTAGCTACTTCGTGATGCTGGTTTGCCTCAGATAAGCTAAAGCATCAAAAAATGATGTGTAAAAAAAAAGGAAATCTTTGATCCCTAACATGCCTTCCGGATATGCTTTGCCCAATTACTTAATTGCTCTAAAGTACCTGTCGTACTCATATTACTGATTCACTCAACGTCCCAAGTCGTTTCATCCATTTTTGTTTCTGAGATTTCTAACTGCAGATGTCAGTTGTGTCCATCTTAACGGCACTACACCAACTTTTATATCTGCCATGTTTGACTCTTTTTAAAGCGGATCGTGCTCCCGCTTATTGCATCCGAGGAGCTCATTGGTCAGTAAGACTGGTTATGCAATTTTCTCCGTGTTTCTTTTCAGAGCTAAGGGGACCGTCTGCTAGTAAAATAGCCGGGATGGGTCTGTAAGTTTTTCAACAAGAGCTGTAAGCTCATATAGCACTTGCAACTGTATGTAGTAGGTAAGGGCTCTGTTTTCAGGCAGAAATGATTATAGGCTTGAAGCATGTCTAGTTTTCGTTCTAAGATATCCAGTTTCGTTTGCGTGTTTTTACTGCTCGTAGTAGGTCTATGAGGTTATTGCTAATTACGGATCGGGAAACTGATTATGCGCACTGTAAGGGTGCTAGAAATAAATTTTTAAGCAAAACCTTTGTGACACAAATGATAATAAGTTGAGATTAATAGTTTGATCAAAAGTACTTTTCGACTTTGCGGTGAACGTCCACTCTCTTTCGTATGGCCCTTGTTACGAGTAGATAGTACAAATAAGCGAATCAGGATGTCACAAAATCCCCTTCTCTCCGACTCCCCCCCATCGTCGATAGGTGCGGCTCGAACAAAGAAATATTGAACACCTAGAGCATCTGCTCGTACTACTCATCATATCGTATCTTAATTTATACAAGGAGATCCGGCCCGGACATGAAAAAGATCACGAGAGACATTTCCTCTGTTCAAGTATAAAATTTCTCTGGAATCCGATCACCCGTTCGAAAGTTACGTACTACTAAATTTTTCGGATTCCCCCGCCCTCCACCCCCCCCCCCCCATGGTCGGATCGGGAAAATGATTATTTCCAATTTAGTTCGGTCGGGTCCCTGATATGCTGATCACGAGAGACATTTCCTCTGTTCAAGTATAAAATTTCTCTGGAATCCGATCACCCGTTCGAAAGTTACGTACTACTCAATTTTTCGGATTCCCCCGCCCTCCACCGGGATGGCCAGATGGTCGGATCGGGAAAATGATTATTTCCAATTTAGTTCGGTCGGGTCCCTGATATGCCTGCCAAGTTTCGTCATCCTAGCACATCTGGAAGTACTCTAACTCGAAAAAGTGAGAAAGACAGCCCGACCGACGACATTCCTCTGCCCTCCCCCCCCCCCCAGATGGTCGGATCGGGAAACTGATTATTTCCAGGTTATTTTGATCGGGTCCCTGATAAGCCTGTCAGGTTTCATCGTCCTAGCACATCTGAAAGTACCCTAACTCGAAAAAGTGTGACAGACAAACGGACCGACCGACAGACGGAATTGCGATCGGTATATGGCACTTGAGCCAGAGGCTGCAAGTGCCATAAAAACAGTGCAATTCAAGAACGTTAGAAACTGCATCTACTGCAACTTGTCCTTTTAACAAATCCTGATAAAACCAAAAATTTGGCAATCAAGGATTTGTTAGAGGTTATGCTTTAGGCGCAATAACATCTGACTCGGGAAGAGTTAGTTTCAGTTAATTGTCTTCTCTGAAATTCACGTAGCTCAGTACTCAGAGCCCCCAACTATCCACAGACTTTCCTCGGCAGTGTCAACCAGATCATCCTGGAGATCGCAATGGAAATCATACAAGTGACTTGTCAACAGTGTTGCCAACACTTCGAAGACAAAATCCACAGAACGCCAGGAAAATGTAGCACGGACCAAGAAATTGTACGATGTCAGAAAATCTATTCAGGTCATCTATTCGGGCTGTCCAACATCTAGATGAGTGGGTCGGTCTATGATCTTTGTGTATTGCACTGCAGCAAAGCCTAATTTATATGGAGTCTGTAAAACATCCCGAAACCCAGAAATCAAGTCCGTAGTTAGTTCACAGATAGCCCATGGTAACTTATCAGAGAACACTTGGCAAAATAACATGCGTTTCGTGCCAACCGCAAGTAAAAGAATTTATAAATTTTCTTAATATAATTTATTTTTAACCCGCCATTTCGGAAAAGCGGGGTAAATGAAAGAAAATAAATATAACACATAAAGACACAGAAAAGACACTAATTTTCAATCTTCGGCCAGGAAGCAGTTGAAAAGGTCGTGCGCTGGTTGGGCTCTGTTGTCAATTATTTAAACAAGAAACCAACGAAAATGTGGTTTGTATAGGCCAACGAATATACTGAAATAAAAGGCGAATATTTCGGGAGGACTACCGCCTCCCTTCTTCAGCGCAGACAGAAAATTTCGAGGAAAAATGCCAAAACGAGGATGAAGATCAACAACCAAGAAAACTAAAACAAAGGAGGAAACCAACAAGAAACCTTCTTCCAGTTTTGTTTTAATCTTCGGTTTCTTGTTGGTGGCTTTGTTTTGGTTTTCTTGTTTGTTGATCTTCATCCTCGTTTTGGCATTTTTCCTCGAAATTTTCTGTCTGCGCTGCGGTTGTCCTCCCGAAATAGTCGCCTTTTATTTCAGTATATTCGTTGGCCTATACAAACCCCATTTTCGTTGGTTTCTTCGTTGATTTTTTGTGATACGTCAGGCCAGTTGGTTTACGAAATTATCTTTGTCAATGATTTTTTATAGAGACGAAGAAACATTCAAAAGGGTAACACTTGCATCTTGAATTTTGAATCCGTCAGTGTATCGTTATGACGTAATTTCGACAGTCGAGCAGGTGCTTTGCATATTTGAACATGAGTGACACCAGAACGAAATAGTATAGAAGGAGCGCAGAAGGTGTTGTACAGTTTTCCCAAAGCTTTACGATTATAGCGCCCCGGTTGGGGACGATGCGCCCATAGGCGGTACGGATTGATTTACAAACTTCTTGAACAACCGAAGAACAAAATTTTGACAACGAAGATTTGAAAGGCCAAATAGCTAATCATCTGAGAAAACCAAGTTCAGATAGGGATTCAGCATGTGCGTTTACCCCTATAAGTAATATCTATTTTGACGTAACAGATTGAAACTTCCTGCCTTACTTCTGCCAATTTTCCAGTTTCGGCGGAATCCTGGAACTAATTGTCCGGCGAAGAAATATAGCTCAAAAACGAATTCAGCGTATCTCCTTACCCCTATATCCAACTTCTAATCAACTTCATATAAAATTTAAGTTATAACAAATTTTCCGGTTTCAGCCGGATTCCGGGCGAACTATATGTCCAGGTAAAAAATGATTGTCATGTACGGATTCAGCGTCTCTTCTTATCGGACATCCAATCAACTACAGATAAAACTTTTGCTTTTAACAAATTTTCCTGTTTTGGTCGGATTCCGGGCGAACTACTTGTACCGGTAGAAAATGATTTTCACACAAGTGTTCAGAATGTCGTTTACTCCTAAATCGAACATATAGCTTCAAATAAAACTATTACTTTTAACAAAGTGTCCGGTTTGGCCGGGTTCCGGGCAAACTACTTGTCCGGCTAGAAAATGGTTTTCATATTCGTGTTCATTCAGCGTATCTCCTTATACCCCTATATCCAACATCTAATCAACTTCATATAAAATTTAACTTATAACAAATTTTCCGGTTTCATCCGGATTCCGGGCGAACTATATGTCCGGGTAAAAAATGATTGTCATATACGGCTTCAGCGTCTCTTCTTACCCCTTAATCGGACATCTAATCAACTACAAATACAACTTTTGCTTTTAACAACGTTTCCGGTTTTGGCCGGATTCCGGGCGAACTACTTGTCCGGCGAGAAAATGGTTTTCATATTCGTGTTCAGCGTGTCTTCTTATCCCTTAATCGACTATCTCATTAGCTGTTTAAAAATAATTTGTTTGTCCCTTAATTTGAAGCCCCACCCCTAAATGTAGGGCTACAGAGCCCATCTACGAATTCGACCTTTCGCTTGACCCAAAGAATCCTCACACCAATTTTCATCAAAATATCTAATTCTCTTCGAGAGTTCTCGTGCTCAGAGACGGACAGACGGACCACTTTTGCGATGTCATAGGTATCCCTCCACTTACGTTTATGGATCCCAAAAATCCTTGGCGGCTAATGCAAAGAAGCTATGGGGTTTGTGTAACCGCTCGTAATTCTGTCAAAGTGTATTACCAGAAACAGTTAAATCGAGCGGCTTCGAAAAAAGCCGGTTGTGGTAGCAATAATTGGTCAGAATTCATTCTAACTGAAAATGGATATTTCTAGGTATTTCATGGAAGCCTGTGAGGAAAACAGCGCCAAGTACCTGGAGCACCACACGATCTCGGCTTCAAGCCAAGTCGAAAACCTCTCAAAGATGGCTCTGGTAGCTAAAACGGAGTCGAAGCTGTGAGACCTTTCAGTTTTTTGGGGAAGGGGATCCTATGCATGGTTGCGGAAACGGACGATAATCTTCGATTGGTAAAGGCGAAAGATAAGGACGAAAAAACACATTTCCTGTGTTCCTTGGAATCTTTGATTTAGAAATTTTCACAAGTATTTCTTCTGCCCAAGCTGACTGTAAATCATATTTGACAGCGCCAAATCGGTGTCAGCTGATGTTCATTCTAGCAATATTTCGTCCCTTCTTGGCAAGGGTCCTCTTCGGGTTCAAGCTAGTAAAACAAACATGTGATGAAATTAATGGAGATTGATAATTATCAGATTTTCGTGAGGTACTTAGTAGGAATCCCTGGGATTTAAAGCTGGTGCTGAGACTTCATTTTGGACACGGCGCTGTTTTACCGTAGGACTCTTGCAAAGAAGGTCCGAAACGTCGCTAGTAACTCACCAGAATCAGATACTTATATAGCTGCTAGAATCTTCATTTATTTTATAACAGGTTCCTTTTCTAGCAGCTTGAGCCTGAAGAGGGACCTTCCCAAGAAGGGACGAAATATAGCTAAATATCATAAATATTCCTTCAGCCCAAGCTGACTGCGAATCGTATTTGACAGTGCAAAACGAATGCGTCAGCTGAATTATATTACAGCTATATTTCGGCCCTTCTTGGCAAGGGTCCTCTTCAGGCTCAAGCTTGAAAAAGAAACTTGTGGCTCAAGAAGGGCCGAAATATAGCACTAATAAAGTTCAGCTGACGTATCTGTTTTGCACTGTCAAATAAGCTAAGTGTCAGCCGACTAATCCGTTTAGCGAAGTCGAATTTAAAAATATCAGTATTGTGTGGCGCGCCTTCTCGAGTATTTTTTCACGATCGCCACGCCTTTTGTTGCCATGATTTTGTTGGCAAATCAAAAATACGCATTTTGGGAAAGCGGCTTGAGTATGACGGAATTTTCGAGATAAAGCAACGAGTTTAAGCTATGACGTCACTGCGTAAACAAGTTTCTTGCAGAAATTGTAATTATTATGGATTCCAAGGCAAAGTACGGATGTGCCAGGGTTTACGCTATTACGTCACTGCGCTAGTGTCGTCAGTTGCTTTAAAACCATGTTCAATTAAGAATAGTTAAAAAAAAACTATTGAGAAGGTTCAGCTTAGATAAGCGAATCGGTTCATAGCTACCTGGCCTTGTATCTTCCCGTGTAAGAAAACCATGGGTAGGTGCAAATCATACTCGGCTTCAAACATTAGTTGAACATTCTCAGTAGGGTTATTGTTCATTCTTGGTGAAAGAGAAGTTTCAAGATCTAAGTGTATGAGCCGCTTCGGAATATTCGCATAGACTCAGCGTAAGTATTGCCACGTCAGACACAAAGAAACAACCCGTTCTTAAAAGAAATAAGCCAAAAATAGAAAATGGCGGTGAGGCCGCGCGTAAATTTTGAAATATTGTGTGATTTTTATGGCATTTGCTATGTGAAAATCACCCAAATTGGGTAATTTGGTGATACGTACGATAAAATCACAAAATTTGCGATGAATTAGCACCCGTGGCAACCGTTCTGAGCGGGTGTGTATACTGTACCGTAGTCATATTTTATTCTGTGATATTGAGGTTATATTCTTATTTCGATGTATCCGTAGTTAACGGACGACTAGTTAAAGCTCCGTCGGAATCCGGTTTTACGGGTTTCTCTTGCAATCTAGTAATCTTTTGTGAGAGACATTATTTTTGCGGAAAAAACCACAAGAATAACGAAGTGACATGTTAACAGAACAGATGATGCTGAAACTTCATGTCGTCATGCCGAAAAGTATGCGATACCCGACTTCTCTGGTCGCTACTGTGAAGAGGAAACACTTGCTCTTACGTTAGAGCTCCGTCCATTTACTACCACCATGTCGTCTGCTATAGGCTACATGCGTCTAGTATGGGAGCTGGCTTGGCTCAAGGCGACTCGAGTTCTCATACAGAATGACCGTCTATTAGGGAAGTAAACTAAGTTGTATCATAATTCCATACAAGTGTAACGTCACAATCATTTGATATATTTTACCTTAGAAAACGAAAAATTGTAGTTTATTCCTATCTGTGAATATATATTTGCATATGTATATATGAGCCGAGCGCGTTTACATTTGGAAAACGACCCAAGGACAATCAAATCCTATGTTGGGTCCTCAATTACATGACGTCACTATTTACGTCATGACTAGATGGAATTCCGATACAATTTAGTGTACACCCTATTAGGTCCCAAGAGGTGTAGAAGATGGACGACGGGACACGTTTTGTATTAGCTGCGTTTTTGATCAAAATTTGAGGTTACTTTCAAATTCGAAGGTCCCTTCTTAAATGCCGTTTTTGGTCGCCGTTCCCTTGGTACCTTAGCTGGTCACCGTTTATTTCAGCAAAAATGGAATTTAGCATTTTGGCACGAAATTATTTTTCAACACTAACCTTTTTTGTCGAATGGATGAATTCCCAAATCTCTATCTTTGTCGCTTGACATTATTTTTTATTTTTCTTCTTTTTCTTTTAAACTTTGAACGTCGAACCTGGTGAGCTAGCGATTTCGAAGACGATTTCGGACGGAACGGTGACCGGGCAAGGATCGCCAGAGTCGAAAAAACGCTAATTAGGCAAACTTGACGGTATGTAAAAACGGAAATTAAGCAACAGGGCAAGCCAACCGCCAACAAAAGCTTGATCAAAAACGTAACTATTGTTTCTTTCGTTTTTGTTGACGTAAAATGTACCTGCTGTCAGTCAATGTTTTAATATCGGGATCTCGAACGTTAGTAGTGGGTTAATTTCTTCGTCCGTCCTATCGTCTATACATGCGTCCATCTGAGTCGAACGGTAGATGATATTGTGACCAAACAAGGTGTGAGGATGTTTTGAGTCAAAGTAAAGGTAGTAAATTTGCCCGTGACTTGCAATTTCTTGCCCAAGTTATTAGAATCAAAGATTTTCTTCCGTTCGTTTTCTTATTGGGCTGACAGTTGACACCGGATTCCAGTGTGACTGGAGGAAGAAGGTCAAAACATATCCCAGTTTGGGATCCCGACGAAGCCTTTGGGTCTCATTTTCTTCGTGTTGTGATTTGGGTTGCCTGTGTGGTTGCTGTAGTCTCTGTTAAAATAAAATTTGAACAAATAGTTCTCGTCAACGGATCTTTTTTCTATCCTTTTCCTTATTCCTCATTGTTTTATAGTTTTGTTTATTTCTACTGTAAATTGCCTGCTCATTTTATTTTTCGGGCAAGTAACCAATACAGAATCACTCTCAGAATTCTGGATTTCAGTGTTGGGACAGTGGCACTATCAGAAAAGTTTCCTCCCACTTTTCGGCCTAATGCCTGAAACTAGTAATGTATACTTTCTGGTGCGTTCGATCAAGAACAAATAAGAAGTAGAACCTCTGTCTACCCATCTCTGTATTACGACCATGCGGAGTCGAAAAGATTCCAGATGCAAACGAGCGGAGGGTGGAGCTACGCGGAAACTCACAATTCGCGATTTTCCAATTGAGCGCTCCTAGCGGATTAAAGTCCGATTGGGGACAGCACTGAGTTGACGGCGTAAACTCCCAACCAAAACAAGCTTTGAAACCAAAGGATTGATTGGATGAAACCTAGTAAAAGAAAATAATGTCCAGTTGTAACTGTTTAATAGACTGCAGTAAGCAGAAGGTAGAATGCACAAGATGCGCAGAAACTCATGTACTTGGGTGCAAGGTCCAGAAAATGGATGAAGACTTGGCCCTGTATTGTGATGAATGGTATTGCAAGGATTGCACTGCTGCACTTGAAAATCTGCCCTCTGCTAATGCCAAAGGTTAGTGTAAACTACTTATAGCAAATATTTACTGTCTTATATTTGTTGGCCATGCCTAAAAAATGACTCTTCTGGGACTCTTTGAGCGTGTTCCACCCTTTTCACAATAGTAACTATTAGTTACTATTTTTGTTCCAACCTCATAAAAAGTTACTACGCTGACTGCTCCAACCTTCTTAAAATAGTAACTAATAGGAACTATTTGCTTTACCAGCGTAGTAAGTGCAGTACCTATGCATCTGTGTAACGTGATTGGTTGGATTGGGTTGGATTCGCCTGTGGCATGATATTATGCTGGAAAATAGAAAAATTGTTCCAGCCTTGACGGCAAAAAGCCAGAATTTGCTACATCATGCATAGTAACTGCAGTAAGTACGATGGAACATGCTCTACATGTAGGCGGGGTATCTAACCTGCTATGTCATGCATAGTAACTACAGTAAGTTGCAGTAAGTAGGATGGAACATGCTCTACATGTAGGTGGGGTATCTAACCTTTGATCTACTTGGCATGAAAATATTACAAGCAAACATGATAGATAGATAAATCTTTTTATTCGCCAAAAACTGATCATGGCTCACTCTAAGTTTGTTCGATATAGTCGTGGATATAACTTATGAGCATACACATAATAGGCCTACGCATATACAGGCCTACGCTACAACGGTCATAAATAACATGCTAAATTTAAACTAGCAGCTCAGCTTATGCTTCGTTATTTTAATCATGTGGTATCAAGCTTACGTTTCCAGGTTCTAGTTATTTAGTTACTTTATTTCTACTTACATTACAGGTAGCATCTATAGCCAGTAGCACCCCAATGTCTGGGTTGCTTTTCGGGAAGTGTGTTTGTTTTCTAAGTTTGTTTGTTTTCAACAGACTTTGTAAACTTTTTAATCATGCTCTGAATTTGAAATAAGTAACACTGTACCATTTCAGGCCTTTGAATGTCAAGCCACTAATGCTCAAAATTTTATAAGACTTCCTTGACTTGAAGCCAACTGTGAATAAGTAAAAAATATAAAAATTAGACTTTACCAAAGATCACCCCCAGCTAAAAATTTTTGTCTTCCAAATAGTCTGATATATAAACTTGGTCATTAATATTAGTTACGATACATATTTAAAGACAAAGGCTACAGAGTAATTATTCTTCTGATGAAGGTTTACCTTGAGATTCACCTGTCGTCTATAATCGTATTATTCAAATATATGTTTCAGGTTTTTCAGGTTCACGATTTTCTATCCTGAACTGGGGTGTGTATGGCTCCCCGCAAAATCTCTGGGATTTTTGTTTCCTCTTTTCATATCCCTCCTGTTAAGCTACGTTTACACGGAGGGTATTTACTCGTACTCCGCAAGTATTTTTCTCCGCAACAGCAACAAATCCCCGGATATTTTAGACTTCAATTTTGCGAACTTTTTACCGGGTATTTGTTTGTCGAAGGGTCAGCAACTTCGACGCAGGGTCAGCAGCTTCGACGTCAGCAACAACAAAATCGGATTTTTGAGCAATAATTTGGATTATGTCCATATAACAAGTGATCCAAATGGACACATGTTGGTGTCCAGGTGGGCTGCAGACTGAGCTTCACTACAGAGTATTATTACTGTAGGCTAATGTATTTATGTTGTTTTCTAGGATTGCAGAAAATCAGGACCCACATTCTACCACAGGCTGGCTGGTATCCACATGTGGTATTAGAAGACATTCCTGATGAGATAATTGGAAAAGTCAGCTCAACACCTAAAAATCGAAAAGGGGGATGGACCTTGTTCCAAGAGAGGAAGTTTACTGTGATTGAGTCGAATAAGGAACGCCCTCCCTTGGTTTTTTATAGAGCAGTAGCTTCTGCAGAAATGAAAAGTGCAGATTATCAGGTCAGCTTGTGCTTCAAAGTGTCTGCAAAAGATGAAGATACTTCTGACGGATGCCAAGGTATTAAATATAAATGGTCCTACTGCAGCTGCCCAGGTGGCGCCAATGGTGATTGCAAACACTGTGTTGGCTTCTTGTATACATTGGCTGACTTCTGCCGCAGGGGTGAGTTGAAGTTTAGTGATGTAACATGTACCTCTCGGCTCCAAATGTGGCACGTGCGGAAGCCGACATCCGACGACCCACTTCTTTTTGCTGAAGTTCAGTTCAAAAAACATGATCCTGACAAACCTTTAAAATCACAGTTGGGAAGTAATGTGCTTGGCCACAACCCTGTCCCTGCCTATGCAAAAGTGCTTAAAAGCAATGATCTCCGGCTTTATTGTGAAAACATGAAAAGGCAGGGACTAGCACTCCCAGTTATAGACTTGCTCGAAAGTGCAGGCTTCCCAACATGTTCAGTTAGGAAAGAATCGAACTTTCCTGTCATTCAGGCCTTGTTCGAAAGCTTGGACCTCGACCTTTACTATGTTGCAGCGCCATTTGTGAGAGACCTGGATAAACGGCAAAAACAAGTGTTTGATGATCTAGTCTCTCTATCACTTAAGGCAGCAAAGCAAATTGAAGTGAATACAAGATACCAGTCCCAAAACCAAGCCTGGTTTGAGTGCAGGGCTTTTCGCATCACAGCATCTATGTTTGGTAGTATTTGCAAACAGAAATCCCTGACCTCAACACCCAAAGTGTTCGAACAAAAACGAAAGTTTTTTACTGCACCATCCGTTCAGCATGGAATGCACTATGAGGAGTCGGCATTTGTGGCATATTCTGCCTTAATGCAGGAGAGGAATGTCTCACTATCCGAATCTCGTGTGGGATTGGTTGTCTCGCCAAAGTTCCCTTACCTCGGAGGTAGTCCGGATAGGGTGGTATTGAAAGACGGTGTATTAACCTTGGTTGAAATTAAATGCCCATTCACACTTTTCAAGAAAGGTGGAAGCATTCGTAATTTTGCCTCAAGAAACAAGAATTTCTACCTTGAGACTGATCACGCCACCGATCAACTAGTGCTTAAGAAACAACATGACTACTTTTACCAGATTCAGGGTCTGTTGTGTATATGCAACATCCAGGTGTGTGACCTAGTTGTCTTTGTTCCTCCGTCGTCCATTGAAGTCATCAAGGTCAAGAGGGACTGTGACTTCTTCGAACCAGTGTCCATGAAGCTTACTGCAGCTTATTTCTACCACCTCTTACCTCACTTTGAAAATATGCTTTGAATTGTTTTATGCTTTAGTTGTATTTTTAGAGTGTCTATTTCTCATTTTGCATGTTCAGCATATTTCTGGCGATGTGTCTGTATATAGACCAGTACAGTTGAGATTATTTTGCAGCGACCAAACTTAATCTTGTCATTCTTGCTAATTTGTCTATGATTTGGATTCAAATAGACTAGTTGTCTTCGTATTCTAATATTGTATAGCGGTGAGCCGTATTGGGCCATTTTCATTTTTTTTCCGGCGACATGGAACAGGATGTCTCAAAACTTATGTCAGGTACTGAAAGCCCGACCATTATTATAACTTTACGCACAATAATGGAAGAGGCATATTTTTCCAGTTTCCGTAACGCCGGAGTGCCAGTTTTCGAGGTACTGTTGCCAAGCCATATACTAAAGACCGAACAAACTATGTGTTTTTGTTCCGTTTCCGGTATCGGCAAAAATCATGATAACGTTTGCCGCTAGGTCGCACCTAGAACAAATAATCACATAGAACCTCCGTCTTTAGTCCCATGCAGCGACTATGCATACCCCGACAAAACTGAGCCGAGCTGGAGGTACTTGCTCTAGCTCTAAGCTGACAGTCGCCTAGTTCCGTCTTTACTGTTGCTCATCGCAGAGCAATAAGTACAGGAGGCACGCTGAGCCGCTCTGAAGCGCGTCTTGTGGAGGAAACAATGGACGAACTTGCATAAGCTTTGACATGCACTGACTGTGAAATTAAAATTTTCTAGGGATAGAGTATCCTTACGACATTTACCGGAAAGAATTAGAACTTCCACCTAGTGAATATATTTTGTCTTGCCCTTTTACCTCCTGTGATTCAAACATTTCGTAAAACCTTCCAAGTATTTTACTTTTAAACAACCCAGGCAAAATTCTATTGTTCATACAGACACTGTTTATGAGTGAATAGTTACAACACGAAAAATACTGATAAGAATAAATGTAACATACTAAGCTACACTGTCAGAAGTTTCATAACAGATTGCGCATAACACTTTCAAGAATAACACCTTTTCACTTAGAAAAAAAGTGTTATGACCAATTAAGCCTATATATTTCGTGCCCAGATCTCCAACAACACCTTCAATAGGTAAAAATACTACACTGTCAGAAGTTACATAACGACAACAGCAGGATGCGCGGTTTCAACAGATAACACTTTGGGATGTTATATGTTATGTTTCTTTCGTTCCCGTTAGTATTTTTACCAAATGAAGGTGTTGTTGGAGATCTAGGCACGAAATAGTGTAAACTTAATTGGTTATAACACTTTATTTCTAAGTGAAAAGGTGTTATTCTTGAAAGTGTTATGCGCAATCTGTTATAAAACTTCTGACAGTGTAGTGATAGTAAGAAATGTAACTAAGATGCAGAACACCACCACTAATCGCTGTCTGAATCACTGGGTTCGTCAGCATGAATCGGCTGATCAAAGATAGAACCCGTGAAGTTCGTCAAGTACGCACAAACTCTAACTATGCGAGGAAGCATAGGACTCAGAGAAAGAGGCACAATGTTACTGAGAATTTTGTACTCCTTAATTCTCCTGATTGCTCTCTCTGAGTGCACTCTGCACGATGATATGTCTCTACTATACAGCACGTCCTCCTTTGAAAATTGTTTATTCCCTGTCTTAAATGGAGGGATGACAAGATGTACACCACGTGAATCACAATCACTTTGGATGTCGAATCCTTTGTTTACCATCAATTGGTCCCCCTTTTCCAACATGTCTAGCAGTCCGCAGTGGCGAATTAGTTTCTTATCAGAAACTCTGCCTGAATAAATGTCAGAAGCAAAGATGACGATTCCTTTCGGATCTATTGCTATCAGGGCTTTTGCAGTGTTGTGGTGCTTGTAGGTAGAGAAGGTCTCTCTTTGTGCACCAGAAGCACTTGGCTTTTCAATGAAAAACTCTGTACAATCTACAATTGCTTTTGTCTTTGGGAACTTTCTGAAGTACTCAGGCAAATTGTGTCTTATCGTTTCAATATACGAAGAGCTCGGCCAAAAAGATATCTGAGTCAGCCTGTCATAGATGAACAAAATCCAAGTGTTGACAATTTTCGACACAGAGCTGACTGAAATGCCATAAAGGCCAGCCAAAAATTCCTCTGCAGTCCCCTGCCTCAGCCTGACCATCGTCAAATAAAACTCCTCTACAGGTGGTAGCTTTCTCCTCCTACCTGGCTTCCTAAAGAGCTCATAAGGTATTTCAGGTCTGTCCGTCTGACTGCCAACGTACATCAGTTCATGAACTGCTGGTCCCAGGAAATCGAAGAAACACTTGAAACTGGCGTAGCTTGGAAAGCCTGTGTGATGTCTTATACCTCTGTCGTCATTCACAAACTTCAAAACACTAAACTTGTTCAAAAGAAGTTCACGCTTACAGTTAATAACAGTTCTTTCCAGTTCTCCACACTTCTTCTTCGTGGCAGATAATGAGGGGGATTCAAAAGTGGTATCTAGGGCATCAGTATCGCTTTCTTTGCTCAAATAGTTCCTTCTAATAACATGACTGTTATTTTCGCCATCTATGACAACTTCTACTGATGCCAACCGTGACCTATTCAACCTCACTGTATCACGGTAAGACAAATGTGAAGTTGGTGTATTCTGTTCCTGGGACGCGAATTTTGGCGTGTCCTGATTATTTGGTGTACTTGTGATTAGTAGGGGTAAAGGTGCAGGCGGAATTGGACTAAGTCTTTCAGGTGCAAGTTGTCTGCTTCCGGAACAACCTTCAGCCGCAGGCGGTGTTTCCAAAACCGAGGAGAGTGCTGTGTCAGCTAGCAACGCCAAACCTTCGGCACTGTTCGAATGCTGCACTTGAACTGTCATGCTGGTCGAATTCATAGCTGGCTGCAACAGTTTTGTTGGTACTGCTGAACGTTTCAGATTTTCTTTCTCGGTATAGGCATAAGGTTCGAAGTGGAGCGAGCACAGATAACTTGGGTGAGGGATATTTGCCAGTCCTATTAGAGCAGCCCACTGGAACCGTAAAGCTGTAATTCTTGGAACCAGGTGGAACTTAACATCTTTTGCTCCACCAACACTCGGGCAACCAGGACAGCAGCAGCTCATGGTATTTCTTAGTATGTGATTTTCAGTAAACACTGATGGACATGCACTGGCCAAAAGCTTCTTCTTCCCAAGTTGCGAAGGTATGAAATGTTTTGAGCAGATCACTGTGCTCTTCTGGGGCACTATGATCTGCCCTGTCGACTTTCCGATTACTGCCACCCACTGTGAACATTGTGCATCGTCTGCTGGAAATCTAGAAAAGATAACAGAATTAGTGCTGAGATTTTACCTTGGTGTAACAGGAAAAGGGAATAATCAAGAAAACTAAATTTTGAGTGAAGTTTTTTATAACACAAAGGCCTGTAACCTTATCCACTAGCCTTATCTTGCAGAAATTCAAAAGTTGTAAGGAGACTGGTAATGATACCTGGGGTCCAGAGCTTTGGTTAGTGTTCATTCAGTTATAGTTTAACTTAAAGCATCCACCGCATTGTTTATGTTCCAGTATTTTCAAGCAGTTGAATATTTTATAACCAAGATCTGCTTTCAATCAACAGGCATAGGCTTTGTCTATCTCAAGCCTGTGTCCAGGCAAAAATTTAATTAACAGGTTTTCCTTAAACGACCCCTCGCACTATTTATTCTTCAACCTACAGTATTTTAAAATATTTGAATACTATAAAAGTAGGCTGTGCTTCCAACAAATAACCCACAGTTTTGGCTGTTTTAAGCCATTTCCGAGACCCGTTGACTTACAGCGAAAACAGGGAAACAATCTACATAACCGGTTTTTCTGATGGAAAAACTTCTCGCAGACAACCGTCGACAGCGTGATACACATCGAAGGTAGCAAAACACGGCAAGTGAGAAAATAAGCGTGGTTGTGTTAGAGGGGTTAGAATGTACCGAACGAGATTGGGGTTTCCGGGTTTAGATATATATGGACTGATTGTGGAAGTAGGTTACATTATTATTATAGCTAAGACAGGTCCTTTAAGCTTTTCATAAATAAGGATTATTTTCATAGAATAAAAACATCGTGTGAGAATCAGTGACTTGATATTATGAGATTTAGAAAATGCCACATGAAACTCAGGAATCCGGGTTTAAAGGGCACCTCATACTACATGCTGTTTCTGCTAATATATTCTGAACACTACCTCAAACTTAGCTATGCTACAGCAAAAAATACAAGGCATCAGCTGTTTTTAAGCATCTTTTCATGTCCCTTTGGCTTGAATGACGGTCTTGGCAAAATTTGAATAGCCGATCTTCGGATCAATAAGCTTCTTGGAAGCCTGATCTGTTGCATAAAGTGAATAGTGGTGGCAAAGTTGATAATCACTATAATTAAAAATAGAGAAGATAGGACAAGCTTATGGAGTGCAGAACAAATTGAAACAAGAACAGTTGGAAATACTGCTGAAGTAAAAAGAGTTAGTATCATAAGTACGACATCTTGTATAAGAACTGACAGAGCGATTACAGAAGTACCGGTAGGCTGCATTGGCATTATAGGTTTGACAAGTCATTTAACAAGTAAGTTCAATTTAAAAAAACAATACCTGAAATATCGCAGTTCACAGTCGAAACTCCTAGCTCCACTGACGGATGAGCAGCCAGAAATGCAGCAGACCCTTCTGTCTCTGTCGTCAGTCATTGAACCGAACGGTCTGAAAAAAAAAAATCATGTAGCTAATTACAGTATTGAGCAATAAATTATGACTAAAGTAGGTCATGATTTACATAATGCATATTGACTGCAATCTCACTATGCTTGTAAAACCTAGTAGGAAAAAGTTAGCACTTGTCTTCTTTCATCTTCTTTTGAACTTTGTCAATCACATTCCCTCGGAATGTGACCCCCCCCCCCCTTGGGATGCCCCTGGTCACAGATCCTGGCTTCTTTCCTTCAAGGCTGGAAAGAGTTTTTCTATTTTTGTCAAAATATTGTGTTGCAGGCTGATTGTGCCAATCCCAGACATTGACCCATTTGATTGCCAGCCTGACAAGGACTCTTGCCAAGAAGTGCCAAAATATCGCTGATGAAGAATCGTAGCTGACATGTCCGCTGTATACAATTTTTGAATATATGTTTTAAGGTCAACTTATGCTCAAAGAATATTTGCCAAAACTTGGCGTAGCCTAATAATGGCGACATTTTTATGCCAGTCTCTAACAAGGTCTGCTAGTGCGGATTTAAATCGGCAAACCTGGCAATGCTGGCCTAGCCTGCAAACTCACCAAAATTGGGATATTTTAATTACGATACTTTTACACGGAGGGTATTTACAAATACTCCGCGGGTATTTTTCCCAACAGCAACAAATCCCTGGGAATTCAGTTTTTCAATTTTTCAAACTTTTATCTCCATATAACAAGTTATCAAAATTGACACATGTCTGTGTCCATTGTAGAGAGACATCCTGAGCTTTACAACACAGCCTGGGAATCTACTGCCACATGACAGTACTCTCCCTTCAAAAATACCCCTGTACCATGCGAACACTTTCCCCTCTGGTCTCAGGGGAAAAATAACCCCTGTGTAAATGATCCTTCTTAGAGTGGGATAAGCTCAAAGTAAGACAGTAGACTCTTCTATGGCAGTGTCACAAGTACAAGTTTCATAACAGACAACACTTGGGATGTAATCTATTGTGATTTTGCAAAAAATGATGCATGAAATGTCGGACATGGCTTATTTTAGCAATCAGTTCATCTGAGCCTAGGTATTGTTTCCTAAGAAGGGTCTGCAGATTCAACCTAGGCTAGAATGTAACAAAATCAAATGCAAAACTTCTTACCAAAATTTAGAAAAAAGCCTCTTTAACAATAATATTCACAGCCTCATCTTCATATCAAATCGTCAGGCTTATGCTGGATTGGTTGATCAATGGTTGATTCTCTCTTATTTAGCTGTTTCTCAATCAGTCCTTGAGCAGTCCTTGTGTTCAGCTTGAGTTTCAACGCTTGTTTTGGTCAGAAGTTTCCGCCGTCAACACCGTGCTGTCCCCAATCGGACTTTAATCCGCTAGGAGCGCTCAATTGGAAAAGGGCGAATTCGTTACCTCCACAAACAGCTTAGCACAGTAGAGCCCCGGAGAAGAAAAGTCGAGAGTAAACAGACCATTGGCTGTACACCGCTGTGACGTCATATGTATGCACGCCTGGTACAATCTTTTCCTCTGATGTGCTGAACGGCGAAGAGGAAGTAGAACGGGTGTCAACTCGAACAGTAAGTAGCTCTAGCTCTGTTCAGCTTGGTCGGGGCATCCATGTTCAGTGCATGCATGGGACCCACAAATTCTATTAGCTTATTTGTTCTTGGTTCGATCTAGGTAGTGTGCCTTCCGATTCACTTTCCAAAGCTTTGCTAGGTTGAGGTGCAACGCTTCGTGTCTCTGAATGGTTCATTTCACAGTCAGTTTTATTTTGGTTGGGTCATAAAAACTCGTGTCAATCATTGGTGTCGGAAGATAGCGTGTCCGCGACTTGAAATAAGTTTGAGTTGTTACAATGAAATGACGCGCTAAGACCTCTTTGCCAAGTATGATTTGGCAGCCCTATATCTATGTCCGTCTGATTACTGAGTCGTTAGGGTGTAACAGCTAAACAAATCTTGTGCGGTGAATGAAGTGACGAAACGCAAGAAAACCCTGAAGGTCGTCGTGAAGTTACAAATACGCCCACCACAAACCCTGATTTTTTAATAGGTTATGTCAGACTGTTTGGGTAGTTACAGTATGTAATAGCCTATGGCAAACGCCGGTTATCCTATGCCGAATGATGGGCACCCTAACCCTGAGCAATCTCGCAGCAAGAAACGGGGTGCGGTACAATTTCTTCACAGACCGGGTTGTCCCCCTGTGGAAATCTCGCAGCGAGGAGACGGTGATGGACGAAACCTTAAGAGAAGAGTAGACAGTGACTGGAAAGACGTGACTTCGACGTCAAGTGGCTATACAGCCTTGTCGCTAGCAAGTTCGATAACCCATTGAAAAATAAATCTAATTCTTTGTTTCCTGAACTGAACGCCAAATCAGTAGAATTGTACTGGATTAGGGCGCCCAGCATTTGCAAGAAGATTACCGCCGTTTGGCCTAGGCTGTTCCTAACTGTGGGTATACCCAGCGTTAGGCATAGCCTATCAAAAAGTAGGGATTTGTGGTAGACTGATCCTAACGAGGAGGGTGAACGAAGATCACCGCAACACCAACGCGTCAATTCAGCCAAACCAAAAAGATGTCTGAGCAGCTGAGCCAAACACCACGTCAACAGTCAAAAAAATTTCTTCTAGCCTTAGAAAACATCTGCCTTAAGTGTATCTGAAACATACATTGGACAGAAAAAGTCACAAACCTGGCGATTCGCCAGATGGCAGTGCAATCCCTTCTTACTAAAGAAGTTCATCAAGATCCGCCGATGGAGATACCTGGACCAATGCCGTCAGGATGGGAAGCACTAGACTCCCAATCGAGGCAACAGGAGGGATCCAAGCCAAGAGAGCGACCGAAAAACACTCTTCACCGCACCTACCCGTCGAATCTTCGCAAGTTTAACGTGTCCGTAGCTCGAATGAGAAGATGTCTAGGCCGCGGTTCCTATACTACCTCTTCGTGTCGATGAAGAATCGCCGTGTGCCCAGGGAAGACACAGAAACGTCACGACAACAAACGTTGTTCGATTGGTTTACACAAGATTTGATATCTATTTTTGTCGTATTCCACCCTACTTACCTTAGTTACTACGGATGAAGCAACGGTCCTGGCTTCTTGGCGTCAAGGCTGGAACGTATTTTTCTGTTTTCGTCAAAATATCTTGCCGCGGGCTGATAGGGCCAGTCACGTCACAGAGATCGTAGTCACCACGCTAACTACGCTCCCGAGCATGGTAAGGAAATAGTTACTGTTCTATGAGAGACACTGGGCACTCTTCTTGGCCTTACCGCCTCTGGATGTGGAGAGGAACTAAAGTCATCACGCGGAATGGCACACTGTTGATTTGCCGGAATGCTAAATTGTGCTTTCATTGAAATACCTGTTGCGTTCCAACTTCCGTTTCCAGTTAAATACCGATTTCCGTTTTTCTAATTTTCTAAACATTTTGACTGACTGTTTTGATATCCTAATCTTCCCAGCGCCATGTTTATTATCGCTGGAATTTTGTTGTCCTTTTCCCGTGTTCCGCCCGCTCCTGGAATCAGGTATGACAGCGTATTTCCAAACATTTTCCAAGCAATTATTTCCGAAACCAACTCGCAGGTGTGGTCACTGAGTCAGTTGTACTCCAGGACGGATGTGGGACACTGTGAGTTGAGCTGAGTGTTGTTCTAGGGTAAGTCATACAGAGCTTTTACGACGGTTTGAAAGAAATGAGTTGGACCTGGTGTGCGCATAATTATTACGATGATCGTTAGGTAACTTCACTGAAGTTCTTGTACCCTTTATTAAGGTCTCTTCACTCTAAAAAAAAATCTTGCAGTATTTGCTACTGGGATTAATCTTGTCTCTACTGAGATAAGATTATCTCTAATTCGGATTAATCTTATCCCAGTAGAGATAAGATTAATCCCAGTAGCAAATTACTGCAGTTAACTTTAATCCTTACTCGGAGAAACTTTTTACAGTGTTCAGACTGAGAAAAGTTCTTACTTTCTGCCTTACCATCGAGGCCTGTACGCAGCTAACTGGAAGAAGAGATGCGAATTTTGTTCTTTACTGAGACGCTTTCTGCCTTACCATCGCCATACCGCTTTCTGCCTTACCATCGAGGCCTGTACGGCCGTTATGACAATGTAAACATCACTACCAGAAAGAGAAAAGAAATGTAAGGTCACGTAAGAAGAGGAAAACGAAATAAACAAAACGGATTTTCTTGGAAAGAAGATTTGCTGCTTTATTCGGAACAGTTGCTTTCGATAAAAGTCTGAAGTCTGAAGACGTGAGCTGCAGGTGTGAAAGGGTAAACGTAAGGGTTTTGCCATGTTCAGCGCTTCCAAGCGGATTCAAGGTTTTAATTACATTTCTGTATAAAATCATAATAAATAGAGGGTCAAGCCGCGGACACAAGGTTAATTGACAAAAACCCGGTACAGTATAGAACTAACCTATTTTACATATAACCAATTAAATAAATAAATGTAATTGCATGACTCACCACTAGACGGGGACCCGCCACACAAACCCACCGACACTTGGCAAGATCAACCCGAAATCCCACCAAAAAAATACCAAATGCGCCAAATGGCCGGCACCTTATTTGGACCCCAACCAAAATTTATAACCAACATCAAACAAATAAAAATTTACTTTAAATTTTTCCTGAAAGTTCGCTTCGCATTATCAACCCATGTGACAGTTATAGCAAAAAGATTCACAGGTTGATGAGTAGGAAATCTGCTATCTGCTTCCCGAGCAATGGAAGTTTTACACCGTCGTTAGAGTTGAAAGTGGAAGTTATTATGTTCTGCTACTTACAGTATTGATCCACATTTTCAATTTGAGTAAAAGTAGTTGAGTAGAAACTTAAGCTATAATTTTCTGCGCATTGTCTCATAGATCCACGTGTTGATAATGAGAACAATGGAGGACCTTCAGACAGGGGCGTCGCAAGTGTATTTTTGGTGGGGGGGGGGGGGTGCAGGGCCAAAAATTTCCCGAATCTTTCAAAAATTTTATCGAATTTTAGGAAGAATTCGAGCTTTAAATTATGGAACAGAAACGATTACGTAGGAAGAGCAACAATAAAGGGCAGCATGAAAGACGATAAGCCAACTATTAGGCGGCGTTTTGGCGAAAACCACATGGAGAATATATTGCCGGGCATGATTGCACTAATAGCTTCTATTTATTATAGCGAATAGAAAATTAAATAGAGCGCCGCAGGCGAAAATTTTCGAAATCCATTTTTTTCTGTAAGCTAAAATTCTAACTGCTTCTCTTACAAATTCTTTCATTTACCGTTGATTAAATACCGAGACTATAAGAAGTTCCAGAAACTGGACGGAGTGACGTTCCGGCAGCAGCAGCAACTGTAGTCTAGTCAATATACTACCCATAATCACATAAAGTGAGCGCCGCAGGCTAAATTTTTTTGTTTTGCTTTTTCCTGCCACATTTAATTTCCATCCAAATTTTAGCTTTAAATGTTTCGAAATCTCAATCCTAAAACTGGCTTTTAACCCCCGTCAAATGACACGCCATTCCACAAAACAGAGAATATTATGATTGTATATTCTTTTTGGGATCCAAAATAAAAGTAAGGACTATCGATGATATCATAGATCATCCCTTTTGTCTGTAACCAGTGCTTCACTCGACCTCTTCTGAGTTTCGAGGCTCGTGGTAACTTCCCAATCCTGGCAATTATAACGAATACTTACCGAATTCCAGTTATTATACCGAATAAGTTTAGACCAATAGCATGTTCGGGATTCTGTATAACTACCGTATCCCGGTTATTATACCGAATTGTTTTGGTATCGAAAGACTTCGGTACACTTTCGTCGAAACTGGAACAAAGTCAGGATTCGTGGTTAACTTCCTAATCCTGGACATTATACTGAATAAATTACCGAATCACAATCATGATACCGAATAATTTTGAACCAATAGCTTATTCGGGATTCTGTGTAACTACGGAATCCCCATAAATATACCGAATAATGCCGGCATCGAAAAATTACCAAATGATTTCAGTAAATTCTCTCACCAAACTCGTGATAACTACCGAATACTGGTAATTATACCGAATCCCGATCATTATACCGAAGAGATTTGTACAGATGGCCTATTTAGGATTCTGTATAATTACGAAATCCCCGTAAATATATCGAACAGTTCTGATATAAAAAATACCGAACAATTTTAGTGAAATTCGTCAGTTCAGTGGATATAGCTATTGTGGATATCCCCTAGGGGATATCCAACATCTAATCAACTTCAAAAAAAAATTTAACTTATAAAAGAATTTTCGCTTTCAGCCGGATTCTGGGCGAACTATATGTCCGGGTAAAAATTGATTGTCATATACGGAAACAGCATCTCTTCTTAGCCCGAAATCGGACATCTAATCAACTACAAATACAACTTTTGCTTTTAACAAATTTTCCGGTTTTGGCCGGATTCCAGGCGAACTACTTGTCCGGGTAAAAATGATTTTCACACCAGTGTTCAGCATGTCTCCTTACCCCTAAATCGAACATCTAATCAACTTCAAAAAACTTTTAACAAACTTTCCGGTTTTGACCGGATTCCGGACGAACTACTTGTCCGGCGAGAAAATGGATTTCATAGTCATGTTCGGCGTGTCTTCTTGCCCCTTAATCGACTATCTCATTAGCTTTTTAAAAATATTTTGTTTGCCCCTAAATTTGAACCACCTCCCCCACCCCTAAATGAACAGACGGACAACTTTTGCGATGTCATAGGTATCCCTCCACTTACGTGTTGGGATCCCAAAAACAGATTTTTTTTCCTCTGTGTGTAAAAGTACCCTGTCTCCAAGACTGGATTCTGTTCAAGATTTTCTCTGCTTGTATACGGTGCATCAGTCCAAGAAATAGTTTGTTTTTTTTAACTCCTGCGTGACACTTCTCAATACTTTTTGGGATCCCAAAACGTAAGTGACGGGATATCTATGACTTCGCAAAGTTGTCCGTCCATCCGTTTGTCTGTTAGCACGATAACTCTCGAAGGGATTGAGATACTTTGTTGAAATTGGTGTAAGGATCCGTTGGGTCAAAGTACAGGTCAAGTTCGTAGATAGATCCCATTGTTATATATTTATGGGTGGCGAAGGGATTTCAAATTAAGGGAAGAAAAAAGTAATTTTAAAAAGCCAATGAGATAGTCGAGCTAGGGGTAAGAAAACATGCTGAATCCGTATATGACAATCATTTTCTACCCGGACATATAGTCAATCCGGAATCTGGCTGAAACCGGAAGATTTGTTGTAAGTAAAAGTCGTATCTGAAGTTGACTAAGAGGTTCGATGTAGTGGTAAGGAGGAATGCTGTATCTAGTACATGAAACTATTTTCTCGCCGTACAAATAGTTCGCCCGGAATCCGGCCAAAACCAGAAAATTTGTTAAAACTAAAAGTTGATTAGAAGTTCGAGATAGGGGCAAGGAGGTATGTCGAATTTGTTTTGAGCTTTATTTTTTTGCCGGACAAGTAGTTCACTCGGAATCCGGCCGAAACCGGAAATTTGTCAGAAGTATCGCAGGAAGTTTTGATCAGTTTTGTCAAAGTCGATATGACGTGTAGGGATAAACACACATGCTGAATCCATATGTGAACTTGGTTTTCTCAGATGAATTTCAATAGTAAAACGTTCAAGGAGTCTGGTGAAGACTGGATGTATATTTTTGAGATCCCATCGAAACCCTTGGTATTGTTTGCTGGGAACAGCGGTTTTGCTGTCTACATCGGTTTTTGCACTCCGGCGATCAAAATCCCAAGCGCACTGACGTAAAAGTGATTTGATTCGTTGCGCCCCCAAAGATAATGCTCACCCGGAGCAATAATTAAGAACTAAAGGAGTACTCCGGATCACACGGTTCGACTAATCAGCAGAATATTCAATCTCGTCGTTTCTAGAACTTGGAATTCCCTTTGTAGTTTGGCTTTATTCTTCCAGGGGCAATTCTGTGAAAGGAATAATTAACAGCAACTAAACAAACGAGTAGGGTGGGGCAAGGCAGGGCAAGCGAACTACTTCAGTAGTTCCGTGGCCCTCACCCTCCCAAACACAACTGACTTAGTATGTTTGTGTTGTCGTGTTTTATGTTTGTGTTTTAGTATGTAGCCTAAGCGTTTTCGAAGTTTACTTTTTGGGATCGACTAAAACCAGGAAGGGAAGGAAACGCGAGAAAAGCAGGATGACATACTAAAACCAGGAAGGGCATACTGAAACGAGGAAGGCTGTCGCCAGAATTCGCCGCACCGTTCCCTTCCCCTGTTTAGTATTCTTCGAGGGGTTGGCAACTTTTAATTTTTAGTATTATAGCGTTTTAGTACTTTCAAGGTACTAAAAGGAGGAAGGAAATGGTGGACTTGACACATCTTAGTTGCCGACCCCTCGCTAGACTCTGGGGATTAGTCGCCTACCGTCAGAACTAGAAATGAAAAGGTGAATTACAATTTTGATAGTTGCCGACCCCTCACTGATCTTAATGCCTACCCCTGTCAGGATACTAAAACGAGGAAGGGACGGTGAACTTTGGGTTTGAAAAGTTGCCAACCCCTCGAAGAATACTAAATAGAGGAAGAGAACGGTGCGACGGATTCTGGCGACAGCCTTCCTTGTTTTAGTATGCCCTTCCTCGTTTTAGAATGCCCTTCCTAGTTTTAGTATGCCTTCCTGCTTTTCTCGCTTGCCCTTCCCTTCCTGGTTTTAGTCGATCCATTACTTTTTCTGTTCTGTGTTTGACGACTTCAGATCCTAAATTGTTGTTTTCAACCGCCAAAGCTCAGATGATATCCCTGATATTCGACTTGGAAATTGTGTGATAGCTACTAATTTAGTTTACCTCGGGCTCCCAATCGGTTGTGACATGAAATCTACAAGATCACTGCTAGTTGAACAGACTGAAATATTTGAGCAAACTCTTCATTGGCGGTATAATTGTCAGTTCCAGGCTTAACCTTCAGAGTTTGTTTTCTTAGCGCAGCTAATAGGTTACATGTTTACAAAGCGTTCGGGAAAACGCCTTCACTTATTTTTCGGGACCTTGTTCACGATAGAAACTAGAAGACCTGTTTTTTGCGATCCTAACTACGAGAGATACTTAGGACATTCTGCCCGCCATCCATACGCCTGTGGTCATGGTAATCTTTATTGGAAGATGCGATACATTATGAAAGTTTGTGATGCTGAACGTAATGTTATGCTGAACTTTGTCCCTTTTCTATTTGAAATTTACCCCCTTCTCAAGAAAATTTTTTTGAGGCAAATCCGATTTACATATTTCAAGTTTTAAAAATATCTTCTTTTCCTACCCAATACACCAAAAACCGCCTTATTGTTCACTGTTTACGGAACTCCCGATTCAAATTCTAAACTTGCGGAAAGATAGACATTTTTCTTAAAGGGCCACTCTTGCTTATTCTGCCTTTTGTATCATCTTTCGCTTCCTTACGGAATTATAAGCTTCTGAAATCCCCGCCTTTTGCCATTGTTTCGTTCTGTACCACAGCTTAATCATCTAGGTGATGATTAAGCTGTGTTCTGTACCTACAACTTTCTAGCGCTTCTGTAGTGAATAGAAACTAGTCCACTTGGTGCGCTGAAGTGGAATATGGCGAATTAAAGCGAGTATGCAGACGTGAAGCGAGTACAAAAATGGTATTGATCATATAATACAATGGCTAAAGACCGGTAGTCAGCTAAGATGTTCGTCTCCCATATCTCGGCTCTTCTTGGCAAGGGTCCTCCTCAGGCTGTTGGGGGCGAAATTTCGCAGACGAACATCGTAGCTGACTTTCAGTTCACATTGTTTGATACATGTTTCCCAGTCAGCTTGGGCTCAAGGACTGCTGGTGTTGGTTTTATTTATCCATTTTTTACGGTATTAGTGCGAAAATTAACCCCCCCCCATTGAAATTAAAAGCAAATCCGGAGACATGAAGCAAGTAAAAAAAAAACATGGCGAATAGATTTATCCAACGTTATTCTTCACTCTATTTAAAAGGGGGGGGGGGGGGATAGAGCCTGCTCGATTCCTGTACAAAAGGTCTTATTTGCAGCTTGTGAAAATGCCTGGTGTCGAGTTAACTACAGAGGCGTCGGACGAGTTCCAGGATCTCAACTCGACCGCACAAGCGCTTTTGATCGTTCTCTGTCACATCACTCATGTCATTACGCAGCGCAAATGTCAAGAAAAGACAGCAACCACTAGCGACTGGAACTCGTCCAGCACGGAATACAGCACCGTTGTTCCCTTCCAGAATTCTTCCAGTACGTGGAGCAGCGAACTAGACACCGGCCCTAATGTGGACTTCAACTTCCCTGACGTCGACTTTAATCTCACCATCGACTCTGGTGAAAGTAAGGGCCCATGATTTGTCTTTCTTGTTCACGATTCCCCCAAGGGCGTCTTACCACTATGATATTGGCAGTCTTCGTTCCCCCCAAACGCCCTCTAATTTCGTCCGAGCACACTCATAGGAAGATTTTCTTACCCTAAATTTGCCTACGGGTTTGTCTGATTCCCTCCTTGACTGAAAACAGTTCATGCTTCTTAGATCTATTAGTGAGCTGAAAGACAAAAAGCTCCTGAAGTGGTGGATACATACTTAATTACGAAGCAAACTTTCACAGCACTGTACTGCCGAACTTATCGTTTTTTGTTAGGTAGGCTACGCTGTCGTCTCGATAACATTAGAAGGCAATGGTCAGGAAATGGCCTATCAAAATAAAACGCTAAAACATTATAGGGAGATTTATTAAAGATTCTAGCGGACGCTGGCACAAAGCTCTTCCTACAGCGTTCGGTTCTTGCATTGACTTTTTTGCTTTAACTCGAGGTACCGTAATGAAGGTTTTGGTGATTAGCAGAGATTGCGGAGTACCTGACGAAAAAGGAAAAAGCTATACATTTTTCAAATTTTTTTTCACCTTAAGACTGAATTATGGGCGTATGGTATATATTTGAAGCTTTTTAATACTCGAAAAGCTTTCCCGACACTTTCTTGATTGATTAAACACAGTTCTCGAGTAGTTTATTCGGAAATGTATTTTGGAAGGCTCCTAACTTTTTACGACAAAATAAAGTCTCGAATCCCATTGGTCGGGTTTTGATCTTTGCGTCATAGCCGACCAATACAGTGCGCGGTTTTTGTTTGTAGTATGACTTTGAAGCCTTCTAACACACATTTCCAATCGTACTTTGTTCCAAACTGGTGTTTAGTCGATCAAGAAAGGATCGGAGAAACATTTTTCGGTAGCCTGTTTACAGGTTTGTAAATATTCCTTCAGCCCAAGCTGACTGTGAACCATATTTGACAGTTCAAAACGGATACGTCAGCTGAATTTTATTAGAGTTATATTTCGGCCCTTCCTGGCAAGTGTCCTCTTCAGGCTCAAGCTGGAAAATGAACATGTTGTAACTATTACCAAAAGCCCAAAATTCAGTCTCAAACTTTAAAGTCCTATTCCGTCGTCGTTGAGTCGTGCCCTTAGTCCTGCCTGTTCCGATGAAGGAAATATCCGTTTTCTTCGGGTAATTCAAGGTTCAAGTTTTATTTGTATTCTTAACGGTGACTAATACACAAACCTTTAATAACTCAATACTCTGTACTTACAATTATTTCAGGGTTTGAACCGGAGAAAAAAAAACATCGAGTGGTTCAAACCCTTCCTTTAATATGGGATTCAGTATGGGACAGGAGATACGTGAAAAATAAACGTGGTTGAGAGCGCAGACTATTCCCGAACTTGGGGCAAAGAGCCACACGTCGGGCTGATCGTAGCAGAGTTTTAGCACTCAGGTTCCCAGCCGTATAATGACGCGCTCAACCTTGTGTCAGTTACCTGAAGGCTTAGTGGGATTAGTGACCTAGGATTTTTTGACACTGGCATATTTCATTAAATAATCCAATTAGCCTAGCCATTCAACAAGACAAACGTATGATTTTAGTACGGTCTTGCCAGAAAATTTCTTGAATACAATCATTCAATTTACATAAATCGCAATCCAGGGAAAACACGATATAAATTGTTTTTCTTTGCAGCTCGAATTTTTATTAGTTTCCATCTTTATCGGTTAGAAGAGAAGACAAAATGAGAAAGCATCAAATCAGCAGTCCTTATTTTAATACTTTTCCTGAGCTAATCCTTTATAATTAGTAGCGAGGAATGGCGCAAAACCTTCTGAGATCTTTTCGCGAATCCTGCTTATCTGTAATTTGTTTTTGCCCTTCGTTACCTGTTACGTTACCTATAGTGGCGAAAAATACTCAGTAGCGAAAAATCACGGTGGCCTTAAAACACGCATCTCGGACTGATAATCTCTCGATAATAATCAAGTATTAATATCAATAATTAATAATGATCATAATGATAAGGTCTGATAAGAACTCGCGTGCTACTGGAACAGTGATCGCACTCGGGCAGGATATCACTTCCCTATGTCAGGGGATAAATTGTAGGCTAAATCATTCGTCGAAAAAGGATATCACCAAAAGAAGTAATCGGAGGAAGCACCACAGAATTTTTTTGGGAAATTTTGTGATTTTTTCTGGAATGGATTAGAAACTGAAAATTGGTGATTTCTCATGTGAAATAATGAAAAAAACCCGATACTGATTAATCTGGTGACAGAAACAGAAAAAAGCAAACAAAACTTGGTAATGAATCATGTGGCAATCGAGCTAAGAAGGTGCAATCATGGGCCCTTGCTGATACCATCATTTTAGTGCAAAATCAGTGGAATATGTCAGATACTCTGTTTTCCCTAAATGAAACCTTAGAAGCTGCTGAGCTAGAAGAGTCGGACATTGTGTTGTCCATCAATGGATCACTGGAGGTCCAGAACGACACATCACCAGTAGGATTCGGCACAGTGACGGAAGATGATCAATGTGACGACAGCGTAACTTACGCTGACATTGTCGACTCAATAAACTCGCAGTACTCTGATCTTTTATACCATATTTACGGTGACATTTCGATCGAGGATTTGCTGCAGTCTCATTTCCGGTTCCTTAATGTCACGGATACTATCGACCCCGACAGTATAGAAGTTACTGGGAACTGTACAGCAGCCATGAGTCACGTTCAGAAACAGCATGGCGACTGGAAGAAAGAAATGCAGAAAATTCACGAGTTTCAAATAATTAAAGCTGTTGTTTTGGCTGCTGTGGTAATTGTCATTCTTGCGTCGACGTGTAAAATGGTATTTCAACTTTTTGTGCAGTTTCAAGATCCGAGTAAAGGAGAAAAGTGATGTTGCTTCAAATGCCAGGGCGCCAGCTTTAACAAGCTGAGACCCTTTGGCTACTCCAAAGGACCCCTCGTACTTATTCCTAGCTACCCTATGGAATTATAGAGCCTATACAACCCTCATAACAATAGTAACTATTAGTTACTATTTCCGTTCCAACCTCGTGAAAAGTTACTACGGTGACCGTTCCAATCTTCTCAACATAGTAGCTAATAGTTACTATTTGCGTACCACTACGATCTCTGTGACGTGATTGGCTCGATCAGCCCGTGGCACGATATTTTGCCGAAAATATAAACATTCGTTCCAGCCTTAACGCCAAGAAGCCAGAATCCATGACGTCACGTGTAGTGATTACGGTAAGTAGGGTGGAACACACCCATAAGTTATAGAAATCACCGCCTTCCGCCAGTGTTTCATTTTGCACGTCTTAATCCCCGTTCACAAGCATGCCTAGCCAAGCACGGATGCCTAGGCACGTGCCTAGCATCACCATTCACACCCATGCCTAGGCACAGATTTTGGGCTAGGCACGGAGTTCCAGGCTCTAGAACTCGGTGCCTAGGCATCTGTGCTTCGCTAGGCATGCTTGTGAACGCGGCTTTACGTGCGCGTTTTCGGACGAGGCAAAATTGCCAGTAATGTTTTGTTGCTGGAAGAAAAGAAGGGTTCATCTGTACATTTTTAATGTCAACTTGGTCACCAAACACGGCTCCGATTTTTGGACTTTCGATTTTTTGGATTGCAGGTTCGTTTCTTCCGAACAGCCTGAAGAGGACCCTTGCTAAGAAAGACCGAAATATCGCTGAAAAACATCCTATAGCTGAAATTTCCATTTGCTTCATTTTTAAACAGCCTCGCGTTTGCTACTTTTGGTCTTTATGCTACAGACAGACCATCAGGGTCGGGTGCAGCCGGACTGGAATTCCTTTCCAGATTTTCGACTCCATCATCAATTCCATACGGAAAAGTTGAGATTTTTTACAGCCTCGCGTTTGCTACTTTTGGTCTTTATACTGCAGACAGACCATCAGGGTCGGGAGCAGCCGGACTGGAATTCCTTCCCGGATTTTCGACACCATCATCAAATTCCATACGGAAAAGTTGAGATTTTTCAACTTTATGATGGAACTCAAGAAAATCCGTCCGGAAAGTCCTGGCAGTGTATTCGCACCATTATGTTCACAGCCGAAGAACCTATCGATGGAACGCTTCGCTTCGTAGCGAACTATGGTTTAACTTCGTAGCACCAAGAACAAATAAGCACCAGAACTTCCGTATCCCTATCTCTGTAATACGACCATGCGGAGTCGAATAAATCCCTGCACCTTGCCCGATGCAAACGAGCGGAGGATAGGAGCTACGCGGAACATCACAATTCGTCATCTCTACAAACAGCTATATCGCAGCAAAGCCCCGAAGAAAAAATTTCCAAAGTAAAAGCCGATTGGTTGACTGGACGCGCTGCAGAGCGGGTCAGCGCACCTACTGCAGTTATTCATCTGATATGCGCAACGGCGAAGAGGGAAGTAGACGGGCAGCAACTCAAAGCTCAGCAAATACCTCTAGCTCAGCTTAGTTTTGTCGGGGTATCCATAGTCGCTGCATTGGACCAAAGACGGAGGTTCTTTTGGCTTATTTGTTCTTAGTAGCACTATACTCCTGTGCGTCAGCTGCGATGACGCCGACGGATAAGGTCTGAGAACTTTGCCAAGCTCTTAAAACCACGGACGTATGCGAGGATAAATACTCACTCGGAATGTATATATTAGAAAGATCACATGACACTGCAAACTAACAAAGCGTTACTGGCTCTTGACTAGATTAAGCGGGCGAACTGGACATGCTTGGTCCTTCTCGGGTTTGGACTAGGACCACGGGGATATCACCGATTCCAACACAAATCTCTGTTTCAACCAGACTGGCACGGGATAATACTGGATCTCGCATTACACATGTCCCTATCTGTACGACTGTACTATGAATTTAATGCATTCTCCATACTTAATAGATCGCACCGATAACGGATAATAATCTGTCTCTAGTCGCAGCGATTGCACCGAGCAACAATTTATGGTCGTATTCCGTAAATATTGAGCGGGTGCTTACTCAATAGCTTGTATACCATCTGTATTGAACAACATACTAGCGTATACCCCAAATGGCTAAGTCCGAAACTCGCCAGTGAACCTCGGGAAGAACGAGAAATGTCCCCAAACACATCCTCAAACAATTGGTTCAAATCATACGTCAACCAATGTACAGGTTTTTGGCGTGTCGCGCCAGTGACATTTCTGGCTTTTCTGTGGAGACTTGGAAATAAAATAGAGAAATACAAACTATCCTTTTTTTACACATTATCATTTTATTTTTAACCATTTCGGCCCCTGACTAAAGGTTCACCACTGGAAGAAAAACTATGGGGTCCGGCCTCACATGCGTCAGCCCAAAATCTATACAATATCTATGCCTATTGGTAAACCAGAAGGCTGGATCGGGCCAGCTCAAGGTTATAAGAAATCCGAGTCAGATCTGTTGCACACTGCACGAGACAAATCAGTTAATGTTCCTGCAGGGTTATTGGTTCTTGTTTCCGCGGATGCTTGAAACTTGGGCGTCCACAACTGCAGACCCAACGAAGAGTCCCTATCTGGCACCTGACGCCAGATGGCTTTCAGAGCAAGTGCTCGCACAAGTTACAGCCACCATAAGCAGCAGCGCTTTGGCCGCACCTTCAAAGAATCCAGGATACTCTGTCAGAGGTTTCATAATATTTGCACAATGGTGCGCAGTTTCGACAGATATGAGAATACACGATTTGTCGACGTCACGGAAAACAGTTATAAGCCTTTGAAGTTCAACTGAAAAGTATCATTTAACTGAATTAACTGAGTTATTTGGGTTCTGCTTAGAGATTTTCTGATGTTCCAGTATCTGCTCAAGCAGTGACGTTCAGAATAACTACGGCCGCCCGCACAACGCACATTTTACTATGAAGCGGAAAGTTTGAATCTCGACACAAACGCGGCTTTAGTGGTGAGCTTGGTGAAATTAGTGCCTGAACACACATTTTTCGTAAACCTTTTACCATACAGGTACAAGCGCATACAGGTACCACAAATCCGACAGGGGAAGTCCACTATTCGAAAATCGATTATTCTTGGACGCAACGAAATAACGCATTTTCATCTAGTCTTCACGTCCATTTCAGTGATAAAGTGATGGGCAGAGCAAAATAACACTAGGGAGTAGCGCCAAGACTTGAAAAAACTAACACACTCTAATAGCAGCGATACTAACACCGCTAACGATAGAGAACGTCCCTACTGAAACTTATTCAGCCGTTCACCCGCGATGGCTCCGATAATTCATATTCAAAACATAGCAAAAAAAGGATACAACCTCCTTCGTTTCCTTGGTGTGTGCAGACCGCAATTTTGCTTTACTGGAAACTTATAAACCCGTAAGTTTGTCTCGCTGTAAATGCCGCAAACGGAGTGAGCGGAGCTACGGACATGGCCTGTTTTCAGCATGGAAAGCACAGGTCTTTGCGCTACGCCGTTGTGTTATTTTGCTCTGGTGATGGGTAACTAGATTGTCTATCTCAGTCCTTTCCGGTTAAACTTTAAGTATTACGCGTTTTGAGACAATTTGCGTCTTGTCAAGGTCTTATCTCGCAATGCCGTTTTACTTGTGGCACAGCTTGTCAATGGCCTCTTGTCAGACAAGAAGGACCTGTTTCATGACTAGCTTTATGTTTTTGTCAGCGGTGTCTTCACAGATGCAAAAAGTTATGAGCCTTTTAAGTGTTGTTCATAACAACTTAGTCCGCGTTTTATTTAAGGCAATTTGTGACTTGTCAAGGTCTTATCTCGCAAATGCTGTTTTATTTTCCGGTCTTGTCTTCCAAGTGCCGTTTTATTTGTGACAAGTGCTGTTTTATTTGTGACAAGGCGTGTCTCTTCTTGTCAGACAAGAAGGTTCTGTTTCGTGACTAGCTTTTTGTTCTTGTCAGCGGTATTGCCACAGATGGAAAAAGTTATTAGCCTTTAAGTGTTGCTCACAACAACATAGGCCGCGTTTTATTTGAAACAATTTGCTTCTTGTCAAGGTCTTATATCCCCAATAATGCCGTTTTATTTTCCGGTCTTGTCTTCCAAGTGCCGTTTTATTTGTGACAAGGCGTGACGCTTGCCTCTTCTTTGTCAGACAAGAAGGTCTTGAACTTGTTGTTCTTGTCAGCGGTTTTGTCACAGATACTGAGTTTTATTTGCGACAACTGTCAAAACAGTCATTTACTTGACAAGGCCTAAATAAACGGCGCTTGGCTATGGCAAAGCCGAAAAGTGATACAAGCCGAGACATAAGTGAGAATCAAATAAAAAGCGACTATAACACTAAATATTATTTGCAACGTCACTTTCAGCGAGAAAACTAACACCTACAAATGTTATCTAACTTCAACAGATGGTGTGTTTTCTCATATCTGTTGAGCCTGGGCATCTCTGTACTAATGTTGCGAAACTTCTAACATTTCACTGATTTGACTTGCTTTTATCAGTTCCAAGGTCGTTGTTACTTACCGTAAGCCGTAAGAATAAGGATCGTCTCGTAAAGCCTCTGATCTGATCACTGATAGACTTCAAATGTCGGCAACATGCCTGTTGACTTTTTTTCCGTGAAGCCCGAGTTCCACGACAACTTATATTGAGCCATCTCTGCATTAATGTCCAAATTTGATACTCTTCAAAGTCAAACCTCGTACAAGTCAGAGGCAGACACATTTCGACTCCGGGGTCGAATACGAATACTTTGTGGGTGGATCCAAACTCCATACTATGAATCCACTCAAACTCCAGCTTTCTAACTTTCACATTCCTTTTTATGGCACTTGTTCTTGAACCAGGATCGTCTACACACGATTCAGCGTCTCATCTCGACACATTTCAAACGTCAACAATACTGGATTTTTTTCGTGGGGTCAAGTCAGGCTCCACGACAACTAGTGAGCCATCTCTTAGCGAAACGGCAAAGTAAGTCCAAGATGGCGTTGCTGCTACTGAGAGGACAGCTTCTGGGAAACTGAAGTGCGAGACCATCTTGAGACTACAAAGGAATAGTAACATGAAAATAACAAGACAAGGTGCCCCCCCCCCCCCAAGGGGTTCAGACGCACAAGAACAAGTGTAACGATGAGTAGTACACTGTACAAAGTTTCTCCGTATAAAGATTAAAGTTAACTGCAGTATTTGCTACTCGGATTCATCTTATCTCTATTTGGTATTAATCTTATCTGCGTAGAGATAAGGATAATCCGAGTAGCAAATACTGCAGTTAACTTCAATCTTTATACGGAAAAACTTTTTACAGTGTATTTCAGTTTATTTATTTATTTCCCTCAGAACTGAGGAGTACAAAATGTACTGTATAAAACAGAACTATGACTAAACCATCTGGTCAATTCAGCGACATATACATGCTATAAAAAATACACGATTTCTACAACTAGATTACAATTGTTTACGTACTATGTTATTCACTTAATTAAAACTGGGTCTTTTACTTCAGAATTAGAAACCAACTGCGAATTACTGAAAGTGATGGGGAACCCAAGGAGAAATTTGGAAAATTCGAAATATGATATTATCGATTTGTCACATCCCAGTTAAGCGCTTCACGCGGGATAGTTTGGGAGGGGGGGGGGGGGGGGATGATTTGACCGCGGGGAATGGAAGAAATGAACCTGCAACCAATTTGGTTTTCACTTCACCATGAGGCCCAGCCATGTGGGTCCTGGTACTTTGCTTTGACATTGGGAGTACATTTTTTTCTTCCATTCTCCAAGGATGTCCCTGACGTTCAACAGCCTGCGAGGACCCTTGCCAAGAACGGCCGAAAAATCGCTGCCAAAGCACCGTAGCTGAGTTATCCGTTTTATCCACTGATTGAATGAATGTTTGTTTCACAGTCAACTTGGACTCAAGGAGTGTTTATGTACCCCCGTGTTCATTACGAGAACTTGTCCACAGATATAATCAATTAGACCCACAAGTTCTGCGATCTGCTTCCCGAGCAATGGAAATTTTGCACCGTCTTTGGAGTAGAAAGTGAAATCCATTTTTTTCTGCTCATTCTGATGGATCCATATTTTACTATCTCTGTCACAAGTCTGCGGCGAATACTCTGTCAAGTCCACTCGGATTAAGTCCGAAATACGCCAGTGAACTTCGGGAAGAGCAAGAAGCGTCACCGAAACGAACCCTCTAAATTTATTCAAATCCTGTGTAAACCAACCAACAACGTTTGTTGTCGTGACGTTTCTGGCTCTTCGCTGGGTACAAGGCGATCCTTTATCAGCACGAATAGTCAGCCATCAAGAGGATTGTCTATAAACTGATGGTCTGCCATTTATTGTGGTTTGGGGGAGTAAAACGATGGGCCCAGTGAGGCCTGAGTTTCGGCCAGTTTTGGTCTGTTCGCTGAAAGCGGGGAGAGGAGCAGAGCTCCTGTTTACCTGTAAGCCTTTAATATGCCTTAGATATTTGATGACTAAGCTTAATGAAATATCGAGAATAGACGGAAAAAACTGGAGGGGAATGCTTACCTCCAGGTTTCCAACATCTTCAAATTCCCAGTTACGTCCGCTATTAAGAGATGGCGCTTTCCAACTATTAATGTGGACAGACGACGAGAGAAGCGCCTAGAGGCCAGGGCTTTGCCGTTGACGGTGAATGTGCATAGCGAATATTGGTTTATCTGAAGAAAACAATTAGGTTAGTTCAAGCTCCAGTTTTGTAATTAGTGACACTAAACTAAAAATACATTAAACAAGCACTTTGGAGAATAAAATCCTTACGTTCAATGCTTGTTAATAATTTTAACTTAACGACATCAACTACGTACTCGTAACTATCGATTGCTTCAGGCTGTCGAAGCAGAGATGGGCGGGTCCGAATCCTTTTAGCCGGATTCGAATCTTCTGCTCGTCATGCTGGATTCGGATTCGGACTAACGATTCCAAACCTTCAATCTTACGAATCCGCTCAAATTTTCTAGCTACATCCTTCAGGTTTCCGTTTTCCAGTTTTTAAGCAGTGGACTTGGGTAATCCAACTTTTTGATCTCCACCACCAACTATCAACCTATCAAGTTATCAGCTCTGGTTTTTAAACTGTAACATATGTGGGCTACATGATTTGATTTTTTGCTAAGGTCGGATTCGATTCCGGATTCGAATCGTTTCGAATCGAATGGTGGATTCGGGTTCGGAATCGGATTCTACCTAGCCCTGGATTCGGATTCGAATCCTTTCATGATCAGATTCGCCCATCTCTTTGCCGAAGCGGACAAATATTGTCTTCGCAACTACACTGTCAGAAGTTTGATAACAGATAACAGATGTTTGCGCATCCTTGTGTGACACGTTATGAGAATATCAGTTGTAACCGTGTTGCGTTTCGAGACAAAAAATCTGTTATGACCCATTTAGGTTTATGTTTCACGAAAAGATAACGTTTAAAAGAGTAATAACAGATATATTCTCATAACGTTTAACACAAGGATGCGTAGAAGCCCAGCAAAGTTTCAAAGGATTATAGTATCAGAAGTGAATCCGCTGCATTTTGTGCTTTGACTGCTTAATGCTGTTCTAAGTGTTAGTTTTATAAAAAAAAACTGAAAAATCATTTCACAAATATCACGGGCATCTCAAAGATGCGTATCAATGGGTGAGATCTTACCAAACTTCCGACAATGCAGTCAATAACGTTATCTGGTCCTCAAAGTTGTAAACTTAAATTCGTGAGTCTTTGTGTTTTAATTTAATTCTCTACTCTCTTGCTCCGGTTTCTGTTCAGAGCGGGATCTCACTTGCGATATTTTTTATTTTATTTACCTTGGGCTCTTGACTTATCAAAAGCGCCCGACAGCGCTGTACACAGTCAAGCTTACCTCTCACTACTTTTTCGTGGTGTTAATATTTCTGTTATTTTTCTCTTTACGTCCTTGGGTTTACGGGCTGCGAATGGTGCCGGAAAAGCTAATGAACAATAGAAGAGGATAATGGAAAGACTGGGGTACCGAGGTTTACGTGCTTCAACTGGTTTCACTGAAGTTGAAAAAGAAGAGACGCTCATGTTAATTGTGTTTTACAGCAGAACCTACCTGGTTCCTATAAACGACAGCTAGATCACCTTCTTCTCCCATGACAAGCTTTTCAACAGCTAACTTTTCAGCAAACGGCGACTTTACTGTGGACTGGTAGACGCCCGTTTTCACACTGTGTAGCAAGATAGTCCCATCCTGAAAAATGAAATTCCACTTCGTCAGGACAGGATAGAAACACCTTGAAAGTTCATGAAGCTTGACTGAAGCTTGGTTTTTCGTTATGTGATTTAGAATGTGACAAGGTGTATGTTGCCCATCATGTGATACTTTTTTGTGTCTTTTCATTTTATTTTCATTAAATCTTATTCCGTCGATATTATTTGTATTTTTGTTTGTAACTGTAATATGTCGTCTTATTTTGAGTGATACGTATTATGTGCACGAACACCAGAAATTTCAATATTTGTATTGTAAATGCCTTAACCTTTGTGCTTACTTTTCTTGTCTCGTCATTTTGACGGAATCAAAGCCTTTCATTGATTTGTCTTTTTTATCCGTGTTTATTGCGCACATGGTTTTTTCACTGTAATACAATATCTTCCCGTTTCCCTACGCAATAAGTCCTCTACTCATGGTTGCGTTCCGGGACTTAACGATCGTTAACAGTTGTTAACTTTCTGCGTTCCACGTTTCTGATTTCGAAATTTAAGCTCCGCCCACCTACAATTTCCCTTCCAGAGCTTAACGATTGTTAACTATTTTGTAGGGATGGTCGGTGAGCATCGTTACAAAATAGTTAACAATCGTAGAACTGGGAAAAGTTAACGATCGTTAAAGCTGCAGTTAACTTCGCCCCGACGTAAAGTTAACAATTGTTAAGTTTGTGGAACGCAACCCATGATTGACCTAATGCGTTCGCTCTACAACTCTTACACCATCGTTGCGTGGAGAAATTTTGCATTAAGCCAGGGCTTCTTCAACACCCAATAAACTCAACCGAAAGGTTTTATCTTCGTTTGTGCCTAACTTTGTCCGTAGTTTTAAAGGACCCCTCTTGCTTATTCTGCCTGTCAGATTATCCCTAGCTCACTTCTGGAATCATAAGCTTCTGAAATCCCCGCCTTCCGCCATTGTTTCGTTTTGAACCTAGGACTTTGTAGAGCTTTTCCAGCTGAGCCAAGATTTGTAAGTCACGCAACTCATGCAACGCAAACTTGCAGCAAGCTTCAAGGTCCGCCGACAACTCTTTCACACATATGGTAATGAGAAGTTTCAAAGTATTGTTTTTCATTTTGGAAAACACAGTAGACCATCAGGTCTATCTTCCGTTTTGCTTGGTTTTCCTATTTTTTAACCACGGCGCATTCGGTTTTCAAATATTTTGCGTCCGTCCCAAGCCTCTGAGAGCACGAATACTAGATAGAGTTGACAAGTGCTAACAAGCAATTCGCTAATTTCATGTGAAAGTAATGGTATTTTGTAAAACAGCATTTCTATTTTATTTATTTTATTCAATAAAGGAGTAAGCCATACGGCTTGTCGCATAATACAAGAAACACAAACACACTTCAAGGGGCAAAAAAAATAGACAAATACTAATACAACACAAAACAACGGACACCCAGATTTGATAACTTCTGAGCCATCTCGTCGTGAAATATAATTTCTAGTAAGAGTTATGATTTAACAGTCTGTAAATATCAACCAGCCGTGATTTGTAATTTGTTATGCTGGCGATCCGCAGCTAGCAGTTGTAAATGTTACTAAGGAAATAAATGAGTCATTATAGTGACATCGATTGTGCAAACCAGCCATAGACAACTTTTTGCACCAAAAAGCAAGTCGAGCAGGCCAAAAAGCAGGCTCGTGATAGTTATAAGCGCCGGACATCTTTCCAATTACTGAATCCCTATTTCCGAGACTAGTAAACACAGCCAGGTGACAGTTTTGTATCCAGCACAAGTTTTGTCTTTCTTGCAATTAACATAAGGCACTAACCCCTCTCGCTCAGGGTTGCCAAGACCTTGGCTCTCTGATGTGTCATAATTCCCAGCAAAAAATTGCTTTTGGTGTAGCATCAAACATCTGGCCTCATACTAATCACTGGCCCAGGGGTCCACTGTACTGTTTTTGTAACTGTTTTGACTAAATACGGAACATAAAACTAACAGACAGCGATGCCTTTGAAGGGATTTGGAACGAACATACATCTGGACGGTTGAAGTTGAATAAAAATAGTGGTAGCAAATGTAAACACTAATTAATAATTAATAATTCGTTTAATTACATGTTATCTTTTTACAAAATAGTGATGGATAGTCATAAATGGTTACATAGTTACAAGTAGTCACACATATGTCAGAATTTTAAAATATTAAAGGTTAACTTCAGACATCGAGGTTTATATCGGAAAATAACTTTTTTCGAACAGGTATGTAATGCATATCTCCTATGACCCACGGTCAGTTATTTTACGATAATCTTCATACAGAAAGTTAGCGGTAGATATGAGAGGATGATATTAATATTATTATTATTTATTTGAATCCTTCAAAACTGAAGAGTAATGTATAAAAAGGAACAACAACATGTCAGTCAGACTCACACACACTTACATACTAATAAACAACTGACCGTTAAAGACAAATTAGCCTACTAAATATACAACGAAGTACATGCAAAAAAAAAAACAAAGCTCAAAATAAACCAACTAATCAGGACGCTTTTTTGTGAAAAAAGGAAAAAGGTTGTGATGAAGAAGAATGTTGTCAGCCTTTTTATGAAAGTTCTGGATTTTACCATTTAAAGTTTCCAAAGGATTCTTCACTTTAAAATTCGAAGTTAAGAAAGAGTTACTCGCAGAAATCGGGAAACCAAGAAGGAATTTAGAGAATTTATAATAAGTAACTTTTAACGCAGAAAGTTCAGAAGGACGGAAAGAAGAAAAGAAAGCAGACGGAAAAAGAATGTGAGGAAGTGCAACAGCCGTATAAATAGAACCAAGAACATCTCTGCAATACATCCCTCGTAAACGAATAACAGCACCAAATGCTCTTCTTATTTTATCTTGCACATGTTGAATAAGGATAAGTTTCCAATCCCTGGTATTGGATGAGTAAGGGATTCCAAGATACATAACTTTCTCAACAGGGCTGAAGACAATCCCCCCACCACAATCCAGAGGGGAATTCAGTGTCGGCAAACTACTAATCACAAAATAATTACACTTTTCAGAACTAATTATTAGACCCTTCTGCCTCAATTTAGATACTAGAATGTTATAATTTTCAATTAATTTTTCCTTTGACCGACTTAGAATAATAATATCATCAGCATATGCTAAAAACGTTACATCACGTGCAAAATGTATTAAAGAAGTCTTAAGCGACCGAAGACAATCTGCCAAACATGCATTAAAAATATATGGTGATAAAATTCCACCTTGTCTAACGCCTTTTCCCACTGAAATTAAATTAGACAGAATTTTTGGGGAACGAATTGCCACTTGAACGTTCAGTCCATTGTACCAGGACCTTAAAGCACGCACAACAGAACGGGGAATACCATTATACACAAGGGATAGAAGAGCAGCCGCATGAGAAATATTGTCGAAAGCACCTTTTATGTCAATCAGAAGCGTATAAAGCGGTTGTCCGCTCAATCGCGCATCATTGATTAAAGTGGAAAAAGTAGCATGCGCGTGGTCGCAACCCATACCCCTTTTAAATCCAACCTGGTTTAACCCAACATCAAGGCCTCCTCATATCAGCCTCCAGAGAGGATGTTATAAGTCATATCAGCCTCCAGAGAGGATGTTATAAGTCAAATCAGCCTCCGGAGAGGATGATATAAGTCATATCAACCTCCAGAGATGATTTCTGTTCGAAAAAAGTTATAACAGTTAACACACCTCCATCTCGGTTGATATCTGAACGACAACCTCGATGGCCATTTAAAAATATCAACCTCGCCTTCGGCTCGGTAGATATTTTTCATAACCTACCTCGCCTTCGGCTCGGATAGGTTATTTTCAATGACCGTCTCGGTGTTATTTTCCGATACCAACCTCGATGTCTGAAGTTAACCTTTAATAACAACGAGACGGCCATTGAAAATAACCTGTTCGAGCCGAAGGCGAGCTTGTTCTTCCGAAAATTCGAGCTTGTTCTTCCGATATCAACCAAGATGGAGGTATGTTAACTATTATAACTTTTTCGAACAGTTATCGACAGTTACAATCTGCCTTATAATTTTGCTTTATAACAGAAAGTCATGTTTTTTTTCTATTTTAACTGATGCAGTACTCCCTAAGAGCTTGGTCTCTACACTAGGCTCTTTTCTTCGCATAATTCGGCACCGAAGTATCAGTCGACCACTAGATCGAAAAAAAAGAGTTTTTCGGCGTTTCTAAAAAAAAAAATCAAGAAAATTCATCAGATTCTGAATATTGTTGTTTCAAAACCCCCCCGGGTGACAGCACAACATTTCATGAATCTGCGCAGAACAGTTGACTCTGTTCCTCAAATCTGTGCCGTTTATTCCGACTGTGCTTTTAGTATGTTCACACGCGTTTAATATATTTGATAGCGACAGCTTTGCAGAAGATTAGATTGCTTCGCTCAAGAAATCTGAAATCAGGTGAAAACGTGCTTTTTACGATGACAGTGTTGCCAGTGGTTGCAGAATTCTGATATTTGTCACATATTCTGGACTTCCTCGAAAAGTGAGCCCGGGTTCTGCGACAGGCTCCTTACATCTTGACAGTTAATCGAGAAATGAAGCTTAGGCATATAATCGTAAAGAGGATAAAGCAAGATTGCTAGCTAGTAATTGGTACATAAGGCACAATTTCGTAGGCGCCAGAATGTAACAAGATCTTGCAGCCAAAAGTCACATGTTCCTTCAGAAAAAGTGGCAACACTGGGTATCACGTGGTCTTTGAAAATTATAATATATCTTTCCTCACTCAAAGCCAGTTTTAAGTGCTCATTAACTACCTTTTTGGAAAGTAGGATGTTGTTTCAGTTGACAAGCTGTATTTTCAGTGGAAATTTGATTGTGGCAAGGTATGACCTAGGTCATAGGCTGGTTGTCTAAGAGAGTAAGATGTTCTGTCATTTTTCAACATATATTTTACTTCTTATTTTATTTGTTTGTATTTTTTAAGTATTGTTTTTTTTTTACTGAAAGTATTGTTCTTAATTTATTTTGTGGAGGTCAGCTTCCGCTTTTCACTATTTGAGGAAAAGTGCTCGATGAATTCAGTATTTGAGGAAAAGTGCTCGATGAATTCAGTATTTGAGGAAAAGTGCTCGATGAACTGCTGCGGAGGCTGTTACGGCTTCGTATCAGCCTCCCTGGAGGATGATACGAGGTCGTAACATCCTCCACAAAAGAAATTGTCATAAAATAACTTCCTGTGGGATACAGGAAGTTATGCATTGCAAATCTGTTGGAGAAAAGTTATAATAGGATAACAAACAGTACTACAAAATAAATCAATTTATATTCAAAATTCAGAACCGTTAAAATACTTAAAAAAATAGTAAACGAAAGACTTCAGATAACGCTTCTTTGATTTTACATGCGGTTTCGTCAGTTAGATCTTCGGTGAGTCTGTGCTACAGGACGCCTTATCTGACAGGTTTGGAATCACAGGGCTTAAACAGACGAGTGCACATCCGAGGCCAGACATTTTTTGCCAAATTTCATTAGAAGTTCGTGTCTCCTGTCAGATAGAGTTTGCTTCCAACTTCTCGCTTTGCTGAACTGTGAGTCCAGAATGCCACACGGCACAGGCGTAATCCAATACTATTAGGAGTATAGAACCGTATATCGGTTCCGAGGATACCAAGCAACTTTAGCAAGACCGTCGACTGTACCATAGCGTGCATTCATAATGGGCGCTCCTCTGCTGGCTGCAAATGAATCCATGAAGTGAAGTAGAGATTCGACTCACCGATCCCGCCGACACAACAGTATCCAACTCTGTTGAAATAGCAACAGCAATAACAGGACTGTTATGACCAATTAGGACGCTAAGTCGCTTCGGGGCGTGGTCACGTGAGGGCTGCAGTCCAGTAAGCTCTGAGACAGACCAAATGATGCAAGTTCTATCAGTCGAACCAGTAACAGCATAAAGGCCAATCCGGTCTACAGCAACGCAGGTCACGACGTCTAAAAATAATTATTGAAATTAAAGATAATAATGCAACAAAAGGCGAATAATATATACCACGGGTTTAAAGGACCAAGAGATCTCCTCTTGAAGTAGCTCAATCACAAAACAAGCAGGTTTCTGAAACAGTCGAGCAACCTCTTCCGACCCGAAGAACCGTTTATCCACACGCCCGGCATTGCCAGTGTAGCAGAATTCTACTTTTTGGGATCCCAAAACGTAAGTGGAGGGATAGCCTACATATGACATCGCAAAAGTTGTCCGTCTGTCCGTCCGTCCGTCCGTCTGTAAGCACGATAACTCTCGAAGGGAATGAGTTATTTTGATGAAACTTGGTGTGAGGATTCGTTGGGTCGGCGGACCAATCGAGTTCGTAAATGGGCTTTGTAACCCTACATTTAGGGGTGGGGAAGGGGGTTCAAATTAAGGGGCAAACAAAATATTTTGAAACAGCTAATGTGATAGTCGATTATGGGGTAAGAAGACATGCTGAACGCGATGGTGAAAACCATTTTGTAATCGGACAAGTAGTTCGCCCGGAATCCGGCCAAAACCGGAAAGTTTGTTAAAAGTAAAAGTTTTATTTGAAGTTGATTAGATGTTCGATTTAGAGGTAGGAAGTCATACTGAAGACGATGGTGAAAACCATTTTCTCGACGGACAAGTAGTTCGCCCGGAATCCGGCCCAAACCGGAAAGTTTGTTAAGATTAAAAGTTTTATTTGGAGTTGATCAGATGTCCGATTTAGGGCAAGAAGACATGCTGAACTTTTATGTGAAAACAATTTTCTACCCGGACGTGTAGTTCGCCCGGAATCCGGCCAAAACCGGAAAATTGTTAGAAGTTAAAGTTTTATTTCTAGCTGATTAGATAACCGATTTCGGGTAAGAAGAGACGCTGAATCCGTGTGTGACAATCATATTTTACCCGGACATATAGTTCGACCGGAATCCGGCTGGAGTCGGAAAATTTGTTATAAGTTAAATTTTTATTTGAAGTTGATTAGATGTTCATTATTGGGGAAAGAAGATACCCTGAGTTCGTTTTTGAGCTTTCTTTTTTCGCCGGACAAGTAGTTCCAGATATCGGCCGAAACCGGGAAATTGGCAGAAGTGGCAGGAACTTTTCGTCAAAACAGGTATGACTTATACGGGTAAACACACATGCTGAATCCATATCTGAACTTGGTTTTCTCAGATGATTAGCTATTTGGCCTTAATCTGTTTCTGAATTTTAATTGTAAGAATGTTCAATTATTCTCGCGATGACTGGATCTGGCTAAGACAAGACCCAGTTGTCTGGATCAGATATTGAATTTTTGGGATCCCATCGAAAACTTTGGTCTTGTTTCGTAGGTTTTCGACTTCTTCGACAGAGCAAGCCAACATTCTGCGACCGATGAGACCGAGTTTCATAGGCGCCATTGTCATAGATTTTCGCAGACAAATTTCATTCAAATTTCCGTCACAGAAATTGTGGCAACATTGCACACTCCTGGCAAGCGGCCAATGATGCGGAAGGCTGCGTGATTACACCCAGGTCAATCTTTTTTAGCAAAAGTACAGCAAACCAAGAAGGTTCGTTTCTCCAAACTACAGCCTGACGTTGACACTTTCGGTTAATTGGCCGTAATAACGCTGCAGCAGATCTTAGCTTACTTATCCATTTTGCGTAACTTTTTACAAATAACAAACCCAGTCGCTGTGTGGGCGCGGGAGAGATCTCGAGCGAGAAAATACGGAAAAGGCCTTTTCAGGCAACGAGGCTAGCAAGGCAAATTACGGTCGTAGAAACGCTAACATACTTACCTAAGTGACTATTGACGGTGTGTTCCAGGCGCAGCTCTTTTCCTCTACTGACTGAGAAAATCCGGAAGCTTGAGTCCCAATTTCCCGCTACGAAAAGAAATTTGCCATCGGGTGACAACGCGTGGAGTTCCGCTGATAGAGCGAGAGACGGGTGGAGGGAGAGGGGGAGGCGTCTTCCGGGCCTAAAATAAAGAACAAAATCGTATGGTGAGCAGCTATTTTGTACAATTGTTTATGTTATAAAAATAGTTACAGATTAATACACTATATTTAGCACCCCTCACTTCTCTACTTCAAAGATTGTTATAATTTACTGGAAAAAAAGAAGCCAAATTCGTCCACATGTCAGACATCTAGAAATTACAACTACAAAAAAAAATATTTCCTTTTCTTCAGAGGATTTAAGAAAACAAAAAAAACGATATCACGGATTACTCTTTTAGAATAACGCTGATCATGAGTCCATATTGGAGCTTTATTCGCTGATGGGACACGCAGTTAGCCTGGAATCCAGCAAAAAAATAAAAACAAAAAAAACGGAAATTTATGGTCGACTAAAGAATTTAAAGCAAAAGGAACGAGAGCATCACCAGCCATCATATCACCCAGTGAAGGAAGCTCTTGCACGGGGATGAATACCTGGTGGAAGCTTGGCATTTTGGCCTTACTGAGGACCAGGCTTATCGGATTGAAAAGATACAGAAGCGTGTCCATTGATTATGTCCAGATTCCCCAAAATAGCTTATAATGAGCTCCTCCAGAAATATGAACTTGAGTCCCTTGAATCCCGTAGGTTGAAACTGTGCATGGCTTCTGTCAAGAAAATGCTCGGGCACCCTATCCATAAACACATACTCTGCCACCATTCGAGACTGCTCGCGAACGACCTGCAAGAGCGGCCTCAGTGGCGAGTTCAAACTCCAACAGATAAAAAGTGACCGTATGCGGTATGGAAAAAACATCTGTACCGTCATTCGTGGAATTTTTTAATCTGTGTTAGTGTTTATATCTTGTATATACTGACGACCTCGGCAAATTTGGATTTTACCATGGTAGTTTCGAGAAGAATAAATGCGATATCATATCCATTTATCTGTCATATAGCCCGTGAATTCCATGAGTCCCTGTACGGCCCGACTATTTTGGCTGTAAGGAGCGAGTCTTACACCGCTAGACAAAGGTGAAACATATAAGGCGACCATGAATGGAAGACGTACCGCTAACTGATATTTTAGGATAACCTATGACTTGCTGTAAGCTTGGAAGCTCTCTATGTAACACCCAACTCGAATGGTTCGGCTGGTTGTCTACTAGATATTATGAAATAATAATAGGCAGTTGACTGGCAATTAAGTCTAATGGAATTCAAGTTATTACTCTTACCACAGAAAAAAAGGGCTAGGCGGTACAGGACAATATGCACTGAAATGTGGTTGATACAAACCCCGGCTCTCCTTTTTATTCATGTTAATGGACTAGGTCGTGAGCAGACAATCGTCACATCCGTTTACTGCCATCGATCAAGGAATTGTTCGACTGGCTCAACTGCCGCTTGTGAAACTGGAACGGTCACATTCGCTGTCATCTACGTTTGTTAACCTGGAGCGATCCCATTGGCTGTCAACCGCTGCTTATAAGATTGAACTAATCTCATTGGCTGTCAACAGTTCGACACCCACATAACATCAGAATTATTGGCTAGGGGCTATGAACATTTCTCAACAGTCAAGAGCAAAATAACACTAGGGAGTAGCGCCAAGACTTTACAAAACTGACACACACTCTAATAGCAGCGACACTAGCACCACTAGCGATAGAGAACGTCCCTACTGAAACTCATTCAGTCGTTCACCAGAGCTGGCTCCGATAACTTCATATTCTGAACATTGCAAAAAAATTATACAGCCTCCATTTTTTTCATGCTGTGTGCAGACAGCAGCTTTACTTAGAAATTTGTAAACCCGTAAGTTTGTCTTGCTTTAAATGCCGCAAGCATAGTGGGCGGCGCAACGAGTATGGCCCGTTTGCAAAGCATGGAAAGCATAGGTCTTGGCGCTACTCCCTAGTGTTATTTTGCTCTGACATTAAAGTATTGATTGGTTGACTGTAAAGGTTATGACGATATCACTTTTGATACCTTTTGTTTGTAGAGTGGTAGGGTCCTACAGGATCAGTCACGGCGGTACGAAAGTCTATACACGAACTACAGAGATGGATATTAAAGTTACGCGAGTCTATTCTAGTCTGAGGTGATCTTGTCTCCGGCCTGTATATAGGCGTATATGATATGATGAACGCGCATCAAGTGCGTTTGTTCTAGATGCGTGTAAACGACCCTGACACTGACCGAAAAATCGACATGGAGCTGAAACTGGCGTTTTTTTCCCGCAAGGCGGCACCGTATCCACCGAAAGCAAATCTGCAGTCTTTAGGCTAGAACAAAGCTTCGTCTGGCGGTAAACTTACTCGAGTTTGGTAGAAAGTTCCTCTCGTTCGAAGCTACATTTTGTAGATCCAACCAAGCGGTGAACATAGCACTGATACCTCGTAGAGAGGCAGAAGAGGTGGTTCGGGTCATTGTTGGCCGGAGAGCTCATAAGCGGCCGTGCTCGGTTTGGGAAGGACATCCACACAAATGGAACGGGCTGTTCAGAGAAAGACTGGAAAAAACGGAACTATTCGAAAGACAATTTTCGTTCTACAACGGCCGAATGTTTCTGTTTTTCCGCTTCCCTTTCCCCCTTCATAGTGGGAAGGGAAGTTACCTTAATGCGCACTTCGGAGAGAATAAGGTCCATGATGGATCTGTTATGCTCCGCTTCTGGTTGCTGTTCTGGTTGGATGATTCTTTTCTGGTTCGAGGTTGAAGTTAAACCAGCAGTGACAGACGCATTTGACAATTTCACATTTACACATTACTTCTCTTAAAGTACAGCTCTTACTAGATGTAACTTTCTACACGATAAATGGTCCGGAAATACTGTTTTTCAAACATACTCGTGCTTGCCTCGAATTAGGGATTCTCTTTTTAGCGCTTGCCGACTCTGGCCAGGCTTCGCCCAAAAATACTTGTTTTTTTTATCAGCGAAAAATTTTAAACAAATGCGCACCGTAGTTACACGCTGAGAACTCGCAGCGAAAGCAGAGCCTTCCCATTGGCAGTGCCCCACTTCTGGGACGAGATCAGGTTTGGGAACGCCTGTTCGCTGACGTCTCAAGACCTAACAAAAGGTATTGTGTGGCAACCCTGGAAAATCTTGGCTAGCACCGAAAATGCGAAATCAAACAAGGTTAGTTAAAAAAAAAAGTTTGTAAAGAGGGAGATTTCAGAGGTTAGTGGAGCACGTAATTTCACTGCAAGGGGTGTGAAAACAGTGATAAGAAAGAGGGGTCCTTTAAGGTTCGACCTATGCCTCTGCCTGGAGATTAGTTCAGAAGACCGCATGCTTCGGGAATAGGTGAGGGTAGACACTCCCATTTTTCAATCTTGTAATTATACCATGGTTTTTGTTTTCTTTTACGAAGTCACCTGAAGCCTTAGGAAGGGCAACCCTCTTGTTAAAGCACCCCTCTTGCTTATTCTGCTTTTTATAATATACTTAGCTCACATATGGAATTTTTAACTTCTAAAATCCCCACCTTTTTCCATTGTTTCGTTTCGTAACTACGAATTTCTAGCGTTTTTTCGGCCTTGCCGAGTTTTCCCGTCACCCAACGAAAAGTTTACCGGAATTTTCATTGTCCGCTGACAACTCTTTCACACACAAGGATGTGATAATCTTCTGTTTATTCCTTCTTTTATTTGCTTGGTTTTCCCACTTTTTAACCAAGGTACGTCCAGTTTTCAAATCTTTTGCACCGAGCCGCCGCGTCGGAGAGCAGGAAGGCTGGATATAATCGACAAGCGCTAACAAGAGAATCGCTAGCTTCAGGTGGAAAGTAATGGTATTTTCGAAAACTTTTTTCTGATCCGTTGTATAGGGAAAAGATCATTTCTAGTAAGAGTTGTGCTTTAACATTGTATATCGCACGCATTCGGCCTCGGCTGAAAGTAGAATGCGTTGGAACTTGTAATACATCTCATTCATAGAAAAGTCTCCTTCAGATTCCTGCGACAACTTTGCAGATCAATTCTCTTAGGTTCGACCTATGCCTCAGCGTTAAGGTTAGTGCAGAAGACCGAATGCTTCGAGGGTGGGCGAGGAAAGATAATACCGTTTTTCAATCGACCGATCAACAAGTTGAAACGAAGTATTTCTCACCTGAACGAAACTGCATAGCGATTTTGGTATTTCCAGAATTGATGGTCTTCGGATGTTTGCGTTTTTATACCAGAGGAGCTTTAAGTCGTCAAGGGAAACCCGCGGCGGATGCGGAAACCGGAAAAGCTGAACCGGAGTCTGCCCGAAATGCCGTATCATCTCCATAACAGCAATCTTCTCTTTGTCATCTGTTATAAGGTCAAGGTTCACCGCGTCTTCATAGCTGCAACAAAGACAGTGAATCAATGGACAAATTCATTGTACGACAAGAGCTACGAGCTCGTATGGCACTTGTTATTGATTAGGTGGTGTGACAAACGAGAAAGTAAATCTGAGCATTTTTCCGGAAATTCCGGTACCCCTCCCCACCGTCTGATCCGGTCAGGACACTAAATATATTATCTAAGGCATACGATCTCTCTACTTTTCAAGATTCATTCTAATCACTCAACTCGTTTAACCCCTATGCGAGCCGCAGCATTTCCGGGACTCCCCCTCCAACTCCCCCCCCCCCACTGTGGCCGAGTTCGGCTCGGACACCTCAACTTCACAACTCTAACATCTCCTTTTTCCGTCCATCAAGTTTAACTCGAATCGGAGCATATCTGCAAATTTCCGGTTCCCAATCCGGTTCGGACGCCAAATGCCAAATCTAGGCCGCATAAACTTGGTACTGTCCAACTTTCCATTTCGGCCCAGCCGTTTGGTTTTTGTGCATGTCACAAAGTTTACAGCCCCCCTGCCCAACTCCCCCAACCATGGCCGCATGGGGTCGAACACATTCTTTTGCATTTCTAGGTCATCAGTTCTTATCACCCATAAAGTTTCACTTGAATCGGACCATTTGTTCGCAACCTACGGAAGTCAGTAATTTCCCCCCTCTCTCAACTCCCCCAAAAATGGTCGAATCCAGGAACGGAAGTCTTTTTAAGGCATTGTGTCGGGTCCTTAAGTCTAATTGGTCGGGTCACTAATATGTCTGCCAAGTATTATCGTCCTTAGCACATCTGGAAGTATCCTAACTAGCGATCCCCGGAATTCCGGGAAACCAACTTCAACTCCTCCCAAGAGCCCCGACATCCTCTGGTTCTGTCAAGAACGTATCTATTGCGTATGCTTGTTCTTCCCACCAAATTCCATCCCGATCCCTCAACGCTAAGCGTTTCACAAAATTTCCGCTGCCCCCTTCCGCCCCCCCCCCCAGTATCGGATCAGGTCCGGACTGACATTGAACATCTGAGGCAATAGCTCTTTTCACTTGCCAAGTTTCATTCAAATCCGATCGCCCGTTCAAAAGTAAAAATGCCACTAGATTCCGGATTCCCCGTCCCTCCACTCCCCCACGATGTTCGGATCATGCAAACCAATATTGTCAGGTCGGTATATTCGGATCCCTCACATTCCTGCCGAGTTTCATTATCCTAGTACATCGGGAAGTACCGAATTAGCTAGATCACCAGAATCCGCCCCCCCCCCCACTCCCCCACAGTGCCCGAATCAGGTCCTGTTATTTCAATGATATGTCTAGGACTTGTGCTTGTTCTTACCACCAAGTTTCATCCAGATCCTTCCACTATAAGCGTTTCCCAAGATTTCCGATCCCCCCTCCAGCTCCCCCCAAAATCACCGGATGCGGTTCAGATTTGAAGTGGGTCATCTGAGACACGAGGTCTTTCTAAATATCAAGTTTCATTAAGATCCGATCACCCGTTCAGAAGTTATAAGTACCTCAAGATTCCAGATTCCCCCTCCCTTCCCTCAATTTAATTCAATTCAATTTTATTTTCAAAACCGATTCAACGGTCAAGCCGATTTGGTGGTTCTCGTCCATATTAACACTAATAATATACAAAAGATCATTCTACACTAGTTTGGATATAACAAAGACTTGTCAAGCATAACACAAAATATTCGAATCATACAATTAATGATGCGAGTTAAAAAGGTTGACGGAAGCGGGAACAAAACTTCTTTGGTAATGAGTCGTTGTATGTTTAATTGGCTGCAATTTGGGTATTGTCTCGGCTACTACTCTCTCAGGTCTTACTCTTGCCGCTGAAAAATCTGGGGGAAGGATATCACGTAGTTCTGGTGTATTCAAGATTTTAGTTCCAAATACTAACGAAAGTTTTTCACGGCGCTTCATCAGGGTTTATAAATTATAAGTATTAAGGAGGTCTATATACAGTACTTTAGGGGACTTGGAAACTACAAGGAGGGCTTTAAACTGTATCCTGTCAAGCGAATCAGACTGTTCACGAGTAACTCCAAAGTGCCACACGGGGCAACAGTATTCCATAAGTGGGCGTATGAAAGAAAGATAAACTCTTAGGAGATGCTTTGGTGGGACTCCATAACGGGATAATACTTTAAGGGAACGGAGGGACATGTTACCTCTCCTTAGCATGACTTCAACCTGTCTATCCCACTTCAGATCCACCGTTATGTGAACTCCCAAGAGTTTAAGTTCCCTAACATGCTGAGAGTGAGGAACTGGGGGGGAAAAAACAGGGTTACTTTTTAAAAAGGACATTGTTAGAACCACTGATTTCTCCATATTAACAACCATTTGCTCAGCAGCGGCTTCAACACAAATATTTTCTAACAATAATTGGGCACTCCTTGTTATATCACTACGACATATCTCTAAGATGGACAAGTCGTCTACGTATTTTCCATCTGTCTTGGAAAGTTACGGCAAGCTCGTTGATCATCACAAGGAAAAGCAAAGGGCCAAGGAGAGTGCCTTGTGGTACACCGCAAAAAATGGGGAGGCTATCCGAATAGGTTGACTTATATTTAGTACGTTGCGTCCGATCTGACAGCAAATTCGTAATAATTCGTACAAGGAAAACATCAATTTTAAATTTATTTAATAGTTTCTCGACGAGCTTACTATGGCTAATCAAATCGAAAGCCTTTTTTAAGTCAATTGCAATTAGATTAATCCAATTGCCAGGTGTATCTAAATTTTTTTAAATTCTATCAAGTAAACTAACTAAGTAATGAGCCGTTGAAAACCGCTCCCCCTCCCCCCACGATGGTTGAATCGGGTAAATGACTGTTTCGAAGTTAATCTTTTCGCGTCCCTGATATGCCTGTCAAGTTTCATCGTCCTCGCTTATTGTGGAAGTACCCGAACTAGGAAAGTCCGGAACAACCAACCGACAGACCGACGGACGGACAGAATTTGCGATCGCTATATGGAACATGGCCGAAAAGCAAGTGCCATAAAAATCAGTTGTCTGAAAAGAAAAACAAGAACGAAATATAAACAAAAAGTAACCTCCCCCCCTAGACTTCGTAGCACAATGCATTCCTACACTATCAGACGTTTGACAAAAGACAACACATGGTTGCACATCGTTGAGTGACATGTTATGTTGGATGCCAAGGATATTTGAAAATGCACAACGAACTCGTCAGTTTGTTTTTGCCAAGGACATATTTGTTGTGACCCTTTAAGTGTTAGATCGAGGCATTATATGACCCTTTAAAATGTTACGTTTCACGAAAAGATACATTTAAGGGGTCATAACAGATAAACTCTCATAACGTATAACACAGGGATGCGAAAACATGTGTTAAATTGCATCAAACTTCTGAGAATGTGATCTTTGTTATTATAATCTGTTATATTTTGAGCTACTGCTCCTTCTTCAGTCAGTGATTCCATATTTGAAAATTCAAAATCACCATCTAGCGTAGCTACAGCACTCTACAGTACACATATTATTTTTTTGTACCTTTCCTACAATTTTTTATTTATTTATTTCTTATTATGCATTGGCGTCGTTCTATCTTTTCCTCTCATATGTATTTAAAAGTATAACCTACTTTCATTTTTGAGGCTAACTTCCCATACGTGAAGAGCTAGAACCTAGAAAAGCGCTAGAAATGTCGAGCATACCTTGAATAGTAGAAAACGTTCAACGCGTCGGCTGCTTGAGGACCTTTCTGCTTGTGTCCAAATATCAAACTGATCCATGAGTTCAAATTCCGAGACACGTACTCACTTTCCTAAAACAAATGTTTCAGACGAAGATTTTCTATACGAAACACTACATATACGAAAAATATTGAGGGAACATCTAACCCTGAAAGAGGGTGGGTAACCTAAACTAAACGGCCACCTCAGCCATGCCCTGCCCTATGAGATTTCGACGATTTTTCCATCAGTTTTCAAATTCCACACTTCTGTCCTGAGGGGATGACCACAAGCGCTTCACTCGTGGAAAGACTTAGCGGTTCTATGAGGCGCCACCTTTTCACGGGTCCTCAATGATTTCAGAGAGCAACAAAATACATGCGTACATTTTTTTGTAAATATTATTGGAGTGACTTTAAAGATTTTTCCTCAGCATTATCTTGGTCCGTTCTTTTGTCACTAAATAGGTTTCAAAAGGCAAAATCAAAGCAATGACATTAATTTAAGCTATATTCAGAACTAGCATATTTAAAGTTTAACAAAAAAAAGTAATTAAATTTTGAGCCTGAGTTATAAAACTCGGTCTGGGGTCCAAAACTGCCCCCCCCCCCCCCCAAGGTTTACTGAAACGGCACCTCTGCCGCTGCACTTAGGAGTCATCTATCGGGGCTGAAATAAAACTACGAAGGAAGACACTGCTGAAAGACCATTGCGCTGACATGTCCTCAACCTCACGTGCGATGGACGGAAAATCACGAGCCCTATAAGGTAGTGACTGAACATACCATTGCTTCTCGATGTCGTGCAACAAATCCCTCAGGTGACGGGGCCCATTTCGGCAACTCAACGTCATTTACGGGGGTGCTGGAACCCTGAAGTTTCCCCAGATTGAAACTGAAACGGAAAAACAAACGACCATAAGTTAATGATAGTGTTCTCGCTGAGGATCATGGAAATTCTTCCGAGGAAACTTCGTGATTGGCAACTTTCCCCACGGATAATTCACACTAAGGACAATTCGTCCCGGGAAATTTTTTCCAATACAACTCGTTTAACAGACTACCATCCGAAGATCTTTTGTCCCATTAATCAAAAGCAGTAATGAATCTTTTTGCGACGAAACCAAGTCGTTGGTATAAGGAAATGAAAAAGAGTTGTGGTAAAGCGGAATCACCTTTAAAATTTGACTCAATCAATCAATCAATCAATCTTTATTATTCGAGAAACATTCCTTACGGTATTAACAAAAAAACAAATTTTTGTTCTCTCGTCAAACATAAGTGATCAAAGATCAAAGTGATCAGATCAAAGTGATCTCCAAATTGCTAATGACCTAAACATCCATCTTGCAAGAGTTGTACAATCCCTACCAAAATTAAATACTGGCGATCGGTCTGATAATAATAAAAAATTACAGAAAGTGAGGTACTAGTCAAATTAAAACGTTTAAAATGTAGTACATTTTAGTAGACATCCTGTTGGTTTAATTAAAGCGTTTCCGGATAAATTTGTTTAACCCCTTGCAAATAATTTCAATGCTATTTCTTCAACTTCAGAGTACGCAGCTAATTGGAAAGTTGGCTTTGTAACACCAATACCCCAAAAAGATGCAACATTGATTTTGACAGAGTGCGCCCTATTTCCCTAACCCCAATTTTCAGTGCAGTGAATGAAGGTTTTGTGGCTGAATGGTTGAAAAAAGAAATTTATCTGCTTCTGGATCCGTAACAGTTTGGAAATCGTCCTAAAACAACAACCCGCCATCATATGGAAAATCTTTTAGATTTAATTTTCAAAAACACCGATGAACCCTCCAAATGGATTAATTTAATCGTGATTGACTTTAAAAAGGTTTTGACCTTCATAAACCATAATATTCCAATTGATAAACTTTTGGAATGATTGTAACGTTAACCCTAATATTGTGAAAAAAAATATTGTAGGATTTTTTAGTGATAGGTCCCAAATCCTGAAATGCAATAATAATTTGTCGGATCCTCAGGCAATTTTTTGAGGTTGTGCACCAGGGAACAATTTTAGGTCCACAACTTTTTCTAGTAATGGTGAACAATATACAGCTTCTGACAGACTGGGAAGATGGAAATACGTCGATGTCTCTTAAATGACAAAGTAGTGAAGCAGTGAATATAATTTCGCAGATACAAGCCGAAGCTTTAAATTCAGTCATGGTTGTGAACGAAAAGAAGTCTGCAATTCTCCCAAGTTCATCACTGAAAGAAAGACCAAGTTTTGAACCTCCTATTCCAGATACTTTGCGTTTTGGGTACTTAGCACTTTGGCAATTTGTAACAGGTTTTCGACTTCTTCTACTTCGACAAAGCGAACCGGAATTCTGCGGTTTGTCAATGGTTTGGCCAGAATTCTAATACCGTTAAGACTGTATAGAAAGCAAAAGCACAGGATTATGACGTGGAGCTGAAAAGTGAAATTGGTGAAAAAGGACCGAGTTTCGTAGTCACAGGTTTTTGCGGTTAAATATCACCGTCAGACAACTGTGGCAACCCTGCTTTAGAAACAAAATCATTGGGATGAATCTGGTATAAACAATAGAGGGAAAGTAAGTGATTTCGGTTGTCCCTGATTTCCAAGCTCTACATGCACGGTGCTTTAGGCACAGACGCCTGCATGGGGGAGAAAGCAGATGAAGGAATTACCTGTTTTCGTTTCGAAAGATGTCAGGAGTAGTGAAAAACTCCGGAATGAGCTCCTTGACGTCCGAAGCTGAATCTACGATGGAACGCCATGCCCCAGGTAGGGATACAAACTGCCTGTCAGCGATATCAAACCTGCAAATAGTGACTATGAATATAATGGTCCGAGGACGCTGAACCCCTTCGGGTGCGTCCGGGTTCTTTTGTTGGGGGAGCGGTCTTGAGGAGCAGTATTCATGCACAAGGACTGGGCATGATCCAAGGATTTGAGGGGTTCGACCTGGTATACCTCAGAAAACTATCTTCAAATGATGTTTTCGCCTTTCGAAATGCACCTTCATGGGGGACGAGAAGCTGCTTCCAGATGTCCCGACCATATTTAGGTCCATTTCTTCCTCTGCTCTGTTGGATGTCTTAGTCTCTAAATTGTAGTGAACCTGGTTTGCGGTAAACTACGAGAGATCAATTGCCTTATTTTAAATGATACGGGGTTACAAGATTCAAGCATCTTCATAACATCGGTAACAAAACAATCGCCCTTCTGTCTGTCTTGAGAGGTGCATTGGTGCTACAGAATATCAGCTTTCCCCATACACTTCAAGCTTCTCATTTAATCCCCCCCCCCCTCTTGCTTTTGCAAATACGTGAAGCCACCAAGTCCCTATTGCCATATTTCTGCCATTTTTCTATTCCTCATTGTGATTGCTCTTGCCCCAATGTAATATTTGCTCAAGCTTGATCTTCCCAATACCTGGCTGGAGCCAGGTAAAGACTAATTTGTCTTTTTGCCCACCAAAAAACGTCCCCAGACTCAAAGCGTCACCCGGCTAAGCCTACTCCAGTCGGATTCAATCAATCAAGTTTATTTGCCAAATAGCTTAAAGCTGGAAGAGGAATAAAATGTTTACAAAATACACAGACACGAAACAAATTATCAATACACTTACAAGATATGACCAGAAATAAATGATGGGATGAAACTAAGTAAAAAATTGGACAGAAGAATTAGTAGGATATGGAGAAAACTGATTGCCAGTGATGCACAGAAGCTGCCGTACCTAAATGTTTTGATTGCTAACAGTGAAGGAAATTTTGTCTGCTCAGTCTACAGAAAACCCACCAACAACGATCGATACCTACCATACGATTCCTACCAGCCAGAATATGTGAAACGCGGAGTAGTTATCTCACTAGTCGGACGAGCCATCTCCGAGATGACGAACTTTGCCGCATTCGGGACGTCCTGTTTGGAAACCAATACCCCGTTCAACTGGTTGAACAGATCATCAGAAGACGACTGAAGCTGCATTCTGCCCCCAAAGATACTGTAAGTTCCACGTGTAATGGTGAGGTACAAGAAAAAAAATGCCCGCGTTTACCTTCGGTACATCCGTGGAGTGACAGAAAAATTTTCCAAAACTTTCCCTTTCAGTATATTTTGAAAAAGCCCAAATTCTTGCAACGTGCACCGGACCCCATCAAACTATTCGAGAAGCAGTTGAGATAAAGAAAAATCGAGCAGGCATTAACCGAGATACAGGCGAGTACTCCCTACCGGAAACGTGGAACGGGGTTATTAAGGAAAGAAAATTTAAGCCTCAGTCCCTTACTAGCAACAAAACCGAAGTCGATCAAAATGCAGAAAAAAACATTTCCTGTCGTCGCCCCAATCGTGCAGCAAAAACAGCAGCCGTGTCAAAAATTAAATCTCAGCCCTAGTTTTTCCGTGCAATGATTATTAAAAGTAACAGATACAGGCGAGTACTCCATAACAGAAACTTGGAACGAGTTATTAATGAAATAAGATTTAAGTTTTCAGTCCCTTATTATTAGCAAAACCCAAGTTGATCAAAATACAGAAAAAACCTTTTCCTGTCATCACCCCAATCGTGCAGCAAAAATAGCGGCCGTGTCAAAAATTAAATCTCAGGACTAGTTTTTCCTTACAGTGGTATTAGAAAGTAATTTGCTCTAATAAGATATTTGTAGTCGGTAGAAGCTTCAGTTATTTAGGGGATCGACTAAAACCAGGAAGGGAAGGGAACGCGAGAAAAGCAGGAAGGCATACTAAAACCAGGAAGGGCATACTAAAACGAGGATTCGCAGCACTGTTCCCTTAGCACTGTTCCCTTCCTCTATTTAGTATTATTTGAGGGGTCGGCAACTTTTCAAATCCAAAGTTCACCATCCCTTCCTCATTTTAGTATCCTGACATGGGTAGGCATTAAGTTCAGTGAGGGGTCGGCAACTATAAAATTGTAATTCACCTTTTCATTTCTCGTTCTGACGGTAGGCGACTAACTAGGAAGGCCATACTAAAACGAGGAATGGATGGTGAACTTTGAATTTGAAAAGTTGCCGACCCCTCAAATAATACTAAATAGAGGAAGGGAACGGTGCTGCGAATTCTGGAGACAGCCTCCCTGGTTTTCGGATGCCCTTCCTCGTTTTAGTATGCCCTTCCTGGTTAGTCGCCTACCGTCAGAACGAGAAATGTAAAGGTGAATTACAATTTTTATCGTTGCCGACCCTCACTGAACTTAGTGCCTACCCATGTCAGGATACTAAAACGAGGAAGGGATGGTGAACTTTGGATTTGAAAAGTTGCCGACCCCTCAAATAATACTAAATAGAGGAAGGGAACAGTGCTGCGAACTCTTGCCAAAGCCTTCCTGGTTTTAGGATGCCCTTCCTCGTTTTAGTATGCCCTTCCTGGTTTTAGTATGCCTTCCTGCTTTTCTCGCGTTCCCTTCCCTTCCTGGTTTTAGTCGATCCCGTTATTTAGTACAGGTTTGTTTCCTTCCCCGACACTGACCCAGAAGATTGACAGCCTGACGAGGACCCTTGCCAAGAATGGCCGAAATATCGCTGATGAAGAATCATAGCTGACGTATCCGTTGTATATATTATTTGAATATATGTTTCAAAGTCAGCTTGGCTCAAAGAGTTTTTTTTTTGCCAGTGTTCCTCTCGGACCGACGAACGGAAGACAGGAGATGAGGGATTTAACTGCTAAATTCAATGAAAACTGAAGAGCCAACTGAACAATCACGACGATACAGCCGCAAAGACTATCGGAACAGTAACTGGAGCTTCAATATGGTTCATGGGCAATCAAATAGCCTTTGGACAAAATAAACAGGAAGTCTCAATTAACAACAGTGAAGTAATAAACAGATCGAAAACTGGTCTCGTACGCTACATTTATAGAGTTCAGATATGATGGATACCTTGGTAAAATGGAGACAAATAACTCCCAATGTCCTTTATACATTTCGTATGTTTTTAACACAAATTGCTCACAGCTGTGGACGAGGAAAGAAGACGTAGCAAAGCAACTCTCCTCTTCTGTGTAGTTATTTGATCAACTTACCTGCCCCCTTGTAGATCAATGTGAAGACTAGTGAAGGGTTCCATTCTAACCAGATAGTGCGTAACCACTGCAGGGCTGGAGTAATGACTTCCGTAGTGAAATTTTGATGCAAGGCCTTCAAAAAGACAATCATTTAGCGAGCCTGCAGGCAAGGATTAACATAGCTTGCTGATGCACGATGTAGGCTAATTCTACTCTTCATCAACCTTCCAATCCATTGACAACATTCCTGGCCTTAATTTCTATGCTTAAAAAAAATAAAAAATCAAATATCCTTTAGTTCAAAAGTCTTAAACGGTCTAAACTGATTCTTAGATGTCTGCGTTCTAAGGGCGAACAAACCCCGGCTAAAAACTTTTTTCATGTCTTGCATGGAATGTGATGTAAAAATTGGTTGCAGCTTTGGTAGGCTCAGCAACAGAGCTTTGCAACCTTTGTCTGCATCGGGAGAAATCCGGAGGAAAAGGAGCTCGGGATTTTGCAAGATGCTGTTTCCCAAGATGAGACTAAGTTTCTGCCTTCTTTTTTCAAACTTAATAAGTTGAAAATCTTGGAGGAGTGCTATGTAAGGGACTTTGGGTCCCTTACCCTCACCTATTGAGCTAACAAGCCTACCGTTTAACACTGAACCCTTTCGCATTCTTGACACACCAATTTTTCACAAAAATTTTAGAGCCGTTAGAGAGTTATCGTGATCACGGCCAGACGCACAAATTTCCAATGTCCCATGCCTCTCTTTACGTACCCTACCCTCCCGCGATCCCAAAAAGCTAAACTCCCCAAACTTTAAAGGACCCCCCCTTGCTTATTCTGCTTTTTACAATATAACCTAGCTCCCATACAGAATTATAAGCTTCTAAAATCCCCACCTTTGTCCACCGTCTCTTTTTGTGCCTATGAATTTTGGCCTTGCCGAGTTTTGCCCGTCACACAACGAAACTTTTGCCGGAATATTCATCGTCCGCTGATAACTCTTCTACACATAAGCATCTCAGAAGCATCTTTTTATTACTTCTCTTATTTGCTTAGTTTTCCCGGCGCGTTCAGTTTTCAAATGTTTTTGCGCCCAGCCGCCGCGTCGGAGAGCAGGCAGGCTGGAGGGAATCGACAAGCGCTCACAAAAAAATCGCTCTAATTTCAGGTGGAAAGTAATGGTATATTCGAAAACTTTTTTCTGACCCATCTCATTGGGAAAAGATCATTTCTAGTAAGTGTTGTGCTTTAACAGCCACTCGGAATTTCTTAGGAGAGCTCACACAAAAAACTGCGACTCTGCAATCGTCGAATTTTCATCACAGCAGATCGATCAAGATGGTACCGATTAGGTTTTATGTCAGTTAGTTGGCCAAGAGCGGTTGTAAAATCATTGCAGTTTATTCGCAAGAATAGGAACAGCAATAGGAGTCGCGAAACTGTTTACAAACGACCACGGAGCCAGCGGTCGGTCGGTGGTCAGATCGCTTCGTTCATGAACAAAACAAAACGGAATGAATCATACTGACTTGTCTTTCCAACCTCGACACTAGTACCAATGAGTCAGGACAGCGAGCGCGAGGGATTAGTGCCTTCTGCAAATCTCAAGAAAGGTATAAGTTGTGCTGGGCACAACAGTACGGTCCAAAGCAAAGAATCAGATCTATACTGTACGACAACTACACAATTACAAGTTTGCGACCCAACCCAGTACCTACGTGTATACACCCCTAATCACGTATGTTAAACCTAACTGCTATACTACCGCACATTAATTTCAACACACCATTGTATAAATAAGACGAACTTACCGGTGGGATCTTCGAACGTATCAAACTTTTTCTTAACCTCATCTCTATTTTTGGCACTTAAAGCCCCAACAGGCTTCGACAGATCCCTGAACGTCGTCGGGTCTTCCAAATCCATTTCTTCCGACGAATAATCGCCGATAACCCATGGAAGAACGGGATACTGCGCGAGATCATTAAAGGTTCGACCCGAGGCTGTGTTCAAAGCCATGAGGTATTCGAAGTTTGAAATTTCCCGCCTCTGCCACTGCTGCGTGAGCTGATTTCGAGGGACAACGTCGAAGCCATATCGTGAGATGAGATTCGTGGGTCGCAGGCTCCGGATCTGAAGATACACTTGGTTGGCCGTCTGTTAAGAACAACCGATCAGTTAGACACATATCACGTGAAGAAGGGATGTATACAAGGGCGTTTACGTGGAAAATAAACCAGAAGCAGATTGGAATTAAATTCAGAAGTCTAAGATTCCAGTGTCGGATCCATCGAATCTACTTTAAGGCGGAATACTGCTCCTGCAGCACACTTCTGTCTACAACTGTAGTGATTTACGAACTATGTTCACGAGCTCCTCTGTAGCTCATTGGCAGTGGGATGGCCCTGTAAGCCGAGTGTCGTAGATTTAAATCCCGCCTTAGAAGCACTTTCGCCTTACAACTTCAAATGAAACAGAATTATGGGTGGGTCAGGGCCAGAGCATAATAACATTAGGGAGTATTGACAAAACTCAAATAAAGTGACACAGAGTCGAATTGTAGCGACGACACTAGCACCACAAGTGACAAAAGACCGGCCCTACTGAAACTCGTTTAGTCTTTCACCAACGCTGGCTCCGTGCGGAGCTCGGAGCACACTTATCGCGTCGTGATAGATTGAGGCAACAGAATGTGTGAATAAGTGAAGTAGTGGCCTTGCCCGTGATAAAATGGGAAAAAGTTATATATTGCGATGTCGACTTTTCTATGAAGGGAGGGAATGGGTTCGATCAAGCATATAACTTTTTGCGAATGAAGTCTGTGAATTTTTCCGGGTTGATCGCACCATCCATCCGGTTCGTTAAGTCCTGTCAGGAACTGGAAAATAGCAGCATGGAATTCAACAGAAGCTGTTGGGAACCTGGACTAGTTAATCGATCTTGCAAAATAGCAGTAACCTTGGATTTCCCTGATGCCCAAATTTACACAAAAAGATAAATATTTGGCTTATTGTTTCCGAATGCACTTTCATTATTTAGTGAAGTTCGAAAACCGAACGATCAATCGTAAGACCAATGATGGAAAATACTAGGTAGGTAAATAGTCTTTATTCAGTTTGAGTTTTAAATTATCAAAGTTGTCTTTTGACTATTTCCTATCTTCAAGTTCTTCCGTCTTCAGGTTTTAATTTTCTTTGATAAATTTGAAAGTTGTGTTTTTCGCTATTAAATTTATGGCGGCATCAAAATGTTTCTCATAGGTATCACAAGGGTTTTTTGTCTGTAAATATCGATTTATCCAGTTCTACTTTTCGTTTTTGAGCGATATTTCGAGAAATGTTTAAAGGTTTCGTTTTTTCTATTAAGTTTGTGGCGTAATAAATTTGTTCCTAACGCTCTCATAGGTAAACACAAGGTATTATATATGGGTTTGGGTTTCCGATAATATTTTTTTTTCGTCGTTCTTTTGCTTAAATAGAAGGTTGCATAAAATGCACTTGCGTTATCACGCTTCCTGAATGACTTCCATTGTCCCAATACAGAAGAAAAACCTCCCCTGTCTCCTCGATGTGCACACCGCATCTTAGCCGGGCTACAATTCTCTCAACCCGCCTCTGCACGAAAAGACCGCTCGCTGAAGTTTTGACGCCTCGAATGCCTTTAGCGTAGTGGGAGGAGCTGTGACTATGACCCGTTTTCAATACATGGGAAGCATACAGCTTGTCATTGCTCCCTAATGTTATTTTGCTCTGGTCAGGGCATACTGAGTACGTGTACCGTGCAAATTGAAATATAACCGCCAGGTCCTAGCCCGCCTCTATTCAATTTTTGTAAACCCTAATCTTCTAGCACTATCCTTTTTGGCCCATACTTACAGGACTGATGAGAAAGGCATCATTCAATTTATTTTAAGTACGTTAAGTTTTTACTGAAATTGCCATTCTGGATTAGAAACACTATTGTTGCGAGAAAATGCGGTATTGCAAATCCAAACCAGCAGATAAAAGGCCGGTGTGATCGTTTTGCGGCGGGCTTGGACATTAGCCATATTTTACATCTTGCCATGTTGTAATTTAGCCTTTGTGTTTTATGTATTTAGCTGATGTCAGTCTATTGCAGTTGTTGTTTTGTTTTTTCTTTCCTTTTTCTTCTTTTCATACTCCATTTTAATTTTCATACTCCATTTTTTTTTTTTTTGGGGGGGGGGAGGTAATGGGTAATCAATATATCATCACCATCACTTTCAGAAGTTTCATAACAGATAATACAAGGCTGCGAAGTTTCAACAGACGACACTTGGGATGTAATCTGTTGGGTTTGAATGCATTAAATGCTATGCGTAACAATTGCATTGCCAGGAAGGGCCGAAGAACCGCCGAAAAAGCATCTGCCGACTTGTCCGACATGATAACGACAAACAAAAGGCAGCAGTCAGCTCCCCCACTAACACCCCCGACAAAGAAAGGCCGGTTAGCACTCATTTGGGCACACCGTTGGTTGAATTTCCGGAGAGCTATTTGTGGCTCTTGACAAGGAAGGCTATCCCTGGGCATACGGGAACGAATGGATAATCTAGAGCCTGGAAAATTATGCGCTGATCAAGCTGCAGTCAACGGTTGTACCAGCATTTTTTTTTTTTTAATGAGTCTTTATTTCTGTAACCCCACAGTTTCACTGCTCTATCTTTTCATGTTCATTCTTTATTTTTTTTTGTCTTTTAAGCTAAGACACTGAAAACCGTATTACATTTCGCTGCAAAAAAATGATTACCCTACCTTTCCTTCGAGGTTGAAGAAGAAATTCGTGTTGTCCAAAAGAAACATTTCCATCGCCGTTCTCTGGAGGCAATATCGTCGACTATATATTTCGCGGATCATCCAAATCGGTATCTGAAATTAAAGGTTAAATATTAAAAGCCCAGTTCTTTGATCGCCCGCCCCATTCTGAATCTAAAACTCAAATTTGTTTCTTCTCTTTTCTTCTGCGAGTTTTCTCGCAACGGACCGGTATCGATGGTCGATTCTGCAATGAGAAATGGCCTTCTCGGATTGGCTCACGGACCATCGGCGTAACGGTCGATTTCTTGTTGGAACAGATCGGACTAGAAAAGTTACCAAGGTCACTACTAGACTCTAGTCTGAAAAATATTAATCCGGTGAAGCAGGGACTGGAAAGAAAACGACTGAGAAGAAACATGAAAGCACTAGATCGGCCGCTAAGAAAATCCGTTAAAGTTTAACCGAAAAGGGCTTTGACCCGACAGCCTAGTTAAACATTTCGTATTCACTTAAATAGGCCTGGAAACCCGAAAAAATGCGTTATCCGTTCGTCCGCTGTCCACAAATAATAAACTTCACCGAATGAACTTAATCTTTTGGATTTGTGTATGCGCCTGTCCCTCTACGCTTGAAATATTTATATATAGGTAAGCCATTGCTGAAAATAAGCGCCCGCTTATCGTTTTCAATCCTGGAAATGCAGCCTTGTTTTCAGATTCAAAATCTCCGCGTCTGGATAAATTTTGGGTTGTCGTGCAAGCAGCGCACATTTTGGACGTCATTACTAGAGCCTCGGAAGATACAATGCAAAATCCTTTAGATGGGTCAAATGTTTCAGTATGTGATGTAAATCATCAGATGTAAAAATAAGCTGCCTGTTCAGTTAAACTTTAATAAGAGTCAAAAGATATCCAACATGAATTTTACACACCTCCAGGTGGTCCTGTTTTGGCACGCTGAACATCACCATCGACTCCGTGACCTGCAGCGTCCCCTGTTCCGACCCAAAAATCGTGATTCGCTCGCACGCAACAGGCCTGAATATCCTTCCCTGACTGACCGCTGGGATTTCTTCCACTTCTACTGGCTGTTCTGGTTCCAATTCTTCCTCGGAATCCTGAGAACCTGCGTAATTACTATCCTTCTTGGGGATTTGAATGTTGGGTTCCAGCGTCTTCGGAGATACGGGCCCTAAAAGATGTCAGAAGTCAGCAGGATTACGACCGGGTCAGAGACACCAAAAAATCTAACACCAACTAGCCTCCGATATCCGGATCATGCCGTCAAAATTTCGTAAGTATTTCGTGTATTACGTAATTCGTAAGTATTTTAGTTACCTCTTACAGTTATTTGGAACTTATAGCTATATTTTCTACCCCGACATATAGTTCGTCCGGAATCCGGCTGAAACCAGAAAATTTGTTTTAAGTAAAGTTTTATCTGAAGCTGATTAGAGGTTTGATGTATTGGTAAGGAGGTAAATGCTGAATCCATATTTGAAAATCTTTTTTTCTCGTCGGACATATAGTTCGCCCGGAATCCGGCCAAAACCGGATATTTGTCAGAAGTATGGCAGGAAGTTTTTGACGTATAGGTGTAAATACACACATGCTGAATCTATAACTGAACTTAGTTTTCTCAGAGGATTAGCCATTGATCTGTTTCTAAATTTTGATATCAAAATGTTCAAGGAGTCTGGTGAAGACCGGATTCCTACAAGACCAATTGTCTGGATCAAATATTTTTTTGGGATACCATCGAAATCTTTGGTCTTCTTGGATGCCGTTAGCGCGTCTGGACGTGCAGGAGGAGGATAGGTCTAAGGTAAGTTAGCCTTTAACATCCAACAGCGTCCACTGAGAGGAAACATTTTTCGTAAGACCGACGAGGACACATACAATGTGTATGTAAATTAAGTGAGTTACGGATAGGGGAACTAGAAGGGTTCAGGAACAATAAAATTTTAATAATTTATAATAGTCTAGGCAGGTTACTCAGGGTCGCCCTAGTCTACCGAGAGGCATGCTTTGTAGTTAGAAGTGATTTAGTATATTTCTGTATTTTTGTAGTATGACTAGTTGGGTTTTTGCATGAACATATTAGACACTAACCTGTCTCGTCCCTAAGCCTGCTTGCTTCAGTATGGTCATCAAAGGCTGTGTTTGGAGTCATCTTAGGTCGTACCCGGCAGAACGTTTCACTCGGCACCTGCTTCCAGTTAGTTACACTAGAAAAAGAAGTTCAAGAAGGTATGTTTCCTCTTGCCACTACAAGCGTGTTCCACCCTCGTACCAATAGTAACTATTAGTTACTAAATCCGTTCCAACCTCACGAAAAGTAACTATTTGCTTACCACGCTCGGGAGCGTGGTAAGCGTAGTAACCACGAATCTCTGTCACGTGATTGGTCGGATTCACCCGTGGCATGATAGTCCGCTGGAAAATAGAAAATCGTTCCAGCCTTGACGACAAAAAGGCGGAATTTGTGACGTCATGCGTAGTAACTACGGTAAGTAATAATAATAATAATAATTTTATTTAAACCCTCCATACAAATACAAAGTAAATGGTCGGAGGAGTTGGTGAGGAAACAAAAGAAAAAGAGAAAAAAAAGAAATCACACAACACTACGAGACAAAATTAGGCTGCGATAACTACAAATAACCAAACCAATACAAACTTGAGTCATGTGCTTACACCAGGCTAGCCAGTGGAAAATCGTGCAGGATGGAACACGCTCTATAGCTCCCAAGACTTCCATTCCTATAGAGCAGTGGTTCCCAACGAGGTTCAAAAAGGTTGCGTACCCCCATTTTCAGAACGGGAAAAAGGCGATATTTATGTCCTAAATGAAAAGGCATATACGTGTAGAAATATATACAAAATCAATGAGACATTTGAGGCTGCGTTGTAGCAAAAATTTTGTCAAATCTCGACTCGATGTCATAAACGGCAACATTTTTTACAGTCATTACATTTTTACCGAAGCTTGACATCACGTTTCCACTAAATGGATTTTGAATTCAGTCATAAGTTCTACCCTGTCACTGCAAACTGATAAATAACAGGCACAAGAATAGTTTTTTTCATGCTGTCCTCGGTACTGGAGGCTTTCGCAAAACAGAATATTTTCTATTGTGTCAGAATCTCGATAACGGACAGATACTATCATCTGAGCTTCCTGACACCTCCCGCAAATCCGTGCTTTCATCAAGCTGCATCGCAGACATTTTCGTTAATTTTGTTCTAAACCTGTATGACAATATGCCTTCGCTTCTTTTTGAAAAATAATGTTTGACACAGGATTAGATTTTACAGCAGTAGGCTAGCTGTTCTGGCATTATTATTATTTCATGAACTTCACTAGGGCTTGCATTCAGAGGCGTCACGCATGGGCTGGGGACACCCCTCCCCCTAAGTGGTCTGCCAGTCGGTAAAAAGAAACTGGTCGGCGAAAGCGCCGCAATTTCTCGTAAAAACAGTTATTATTTTCGAAAAACAGTAGGTAAAAATTACCAGCCACTAGCTAAAAATATCTTGCCCCCACAAAACTGTTTGGCTAGTGATGACTCTGCTGGTAATATTAGGCTTTCGGCAATTAAAAATGTGAGGTGATATTTTGAAAATACAGATTAAACAGATTTTGGTACCTTCGCGTACTCCTTGCAAGGGTCTCGCGTACCCCTTTGGGTACGCGTACCACCGGTTGGGAACCACTGCTATAGAGCACCCAAGCAAAGGAATTGGCTGCACCTACTGCTGATGAATACTCCAAGCAGCTATTATACTATCTATGCAAAACGCAAAATAAAAGACCTGGTTAACGCAGAGTGCGTCAACTGCACTGCGTGTTTGCGCAGACATAAAAGCTGACGATATTAAAACTTGGAATAATAGTGCCAAAACGCACCATTTTTACGCAAAATGCAGAAAAGCAACGATTCAATGCAGAAACGGTCTGTGCACTGTCAAAATTTTCATAAGAGGTGACACCCCTGGTTTCAACAGACAACACTTGAGATGCAATCTGTTGTAATTTTTACAACGTTATGCATAACAAGCATTACCAGGACAAGCCGAAAAACCGCCAAAAAAGCATCTGCTGACTTTTACAACAACAAAAGAATGGGCAGATGTTTTTTGGGCGGCTTTTCGGCTCTCCCAAGCAGTGCTTGTTCTGCATGGCTTTTAATGCATACTGTTTTCAAAATCACAACAGATTACATCGCAAGTGTTGTCTGTTGAAACTGCGCATCCTTGTTTTAACTGTTACGAAAATTACGAAAGTGTGGTACAGGGCAATACTGCATACGTATTCTACGGGTATTACGATGACTGTATTTGTATGTGAAGAAGCACTCTCAACCTGATGTATGGCGAGGGGTGTAGTAGGCCGGACATAGATGGTGAAAGTCCTTATATACAGTCATCGGAGTCAGGACAGCCTAGGGCGTCTGGTGGCCTACTACACGTGCAGACTTCACGGGTTCATTGTGGATTCCCCCGACCGATTCACACTAAGGTTTGCGTACCGAACCACAATAGGCTATAAACCACCCATCATACACTAGGCCTTACAGGCCAGCCCACTCTAAGGAGCTTTAAACAAGATTCATAACAATGACTTAAGGTCCATAAAATAAACAAAAGGTTTTATTCTCTGGTATGAATATACTTACAAAGATAAAAACAACCTTTATGTAAAAAGGCTTGTTGCCCGGTCGAGGGTGTGAAGAAGGAGATGACTCATGCTCGCCAGATGAGTCATGAACATGACGTAATAAAATAATACAGAATCACGGCAGTATAGAAGATTAAACATACTGGACGGAAAGGGAGTAACGCTGCGTAGCGTTAGGTTAGCACTGCGGGGTGCAGATGGCACCACCGTAACTCGGGCATTAAAAGGTAGGTAAGAAATGTTCGATCTTTCTTGTTGCAGAATGCTTCTGCTGTGTTCAACAACTGTAAGGCATTCTTATTCAGATGGTTCCTATAGCCTCCAGCTCCACGAGTAAAAATAAAACGACAGTCAAGTGTCAACACTTTATATTTGTCCGCGTGACTACGAGTGAGGCTGACCTAGCGAGACGAAAGGGAAACCACTAAAAAAAACTAGAATCCGGATCAACTTACCTATCGCTGTCTTCCTTAGGTTTTTTGAGGCTTTCTTTCTGCTCTTGCCATCTTTTTTGTGCCAAGCACTGTACGTGTTTCTGTCGAAAATAACTTCGCTGGAATCGCTTTCTCTCCTGCTCCCTGAAAGAACAGCTTTCTTTCAAAAGAAAAGGTGAAAGCCTAACTACAATCTTCTCAGATTTCATGCCTTGCCACCGGCAGGGGCGTCACGACTGGGGGGGGGGGGGGGGGGGGGGGGGGGGGGTACGCCCCCCCCTCCCGAATTTTGCCGGCCAGTAGGTAAAACATAGCCGAGTCGCCGCGATTTTTTTGGAAACAGTCGATCTTTTTAAAAACAGTCGGTTTCTCGAAAAAAAATAGTCAATTTTTTCTCAAAAATAGTAGTTTTTCTTAAAATCAGCCGATTTTTCGTACACAGTCGTTTTTCCTAAATAATAGTCGTTTTTATCTGCAAAAAACGTCGGTAAAAATGACCAGCCAGTCGTAAATACCTTGCCCCCCCCCCCCCCCCCCCAAAAAAAAAACATTTTGGCTAGTAACGCCTCTAGCGACCGGCCCATTTACTGTTTTAGTTTTCTGGCACTTGTCTCGGCATACATTAAAACAATGCATAAAACGGATACGTCAGCTATGATGCATCGGCAGCGATATTTCAGCCTAAAAAACATCGCTAAAATATCGCTGCCAAAGCATCATAACTGACGTATCTATTTTATGCATAGTTTGAATATACGTTTCCCAGTCAGCTTGGGCTCAAAGAGTATTTACTTGTTTCAGCGTAACAATGCCAATGGACTGAATTATTTTACTGCAAGAGGAATGAACCGTGAAGTGGATGCATCACGTGATCCAATCTTCAGCCCTAATAGACAGATGAATGCTCGCTGCGGTGTTACTCACAAAAGAAAAGGGAGGGAAAAGTTTGTCCCGGGGTCTTAAGTATCTCACCTACAATTATAAAGGTCCACTGCAGGGTCATTTCTTCCCGCTACAGCCTGACGAAGACCCTTGCCAAGAAGGACCGAAATATCGCTGAATAAAATATTAGCTGATTTGTACTTTGGCGTCATTTTTTTTTATAATCTAAAGGTATTTTTTATTGAATAATCTCTGCAGCAAGTTATAGACAAGGTGTGCTCTGAGACGTTGAACGACCCAATCAACTGTTGAGGTAATAAGTTCCATTTGCTTCATTTCATCTCGCCACCAGATAGCATGCTGCTATGCAGATGAATGGTCATCAGCAATGAAGGCAGAACGAAGTACAACTCGCGTAGAGCACTCAGAGGCGATCTCTTTAGGCGTTCTATGGCCGTTCCCCGAGGACACCTTTTGAGGTGTCCCCGCGTCTTATTTATGCCAGTCCCCACGGACGGGAACGCTCCGACTTTCATCACTATCTTAAAAAAAATTACTCACTTTCAGATCCGTTGGGGAATCGCTTTTGGGAGTTACTGGTGTTCTGGGTTGTCTGTTAAAGGTTAACTCATACATCGAGGTTGATATCGGAAAATAACAACGAGACGGCCATTGAAAATAACCTGTTCGAGCCGAAGAAGAGGCAGGTTATGAAAAATATCAGCCGAAGGCAGCGAGGTTGATATTTTTAAATGGCCGTCGAGATTGTTATTCCAATATCAACCGAGATGGAGGTATGTTAACTATTATAACCTTTTCGAACAGGTGTCGACAGTTACAATCTGCTTTATAATTTTGCTTTACAACAGAAAGTCATGTTTTTTTTTCTATTTTAACTGATGAAGTACTCCCTAAGAGCTTTGTCAAACTACACTAGGCTTTGTTCTTCGCATGATTCGGCATATTTGTCACATATTCTGGACTTCCTCGAAAAGTGGCATCATATTATCATAAAGATGATAAAGCGAGATTTCTAGCTATGGTACATAAGGCACAATTTCGTAGGCGCCAGAATGTAACAAGATTTTGCATCCAAAAGTCACAGGTTCCTTCAGAAAAAGGTGGCAACACTGGATAGCACGTAGTCTTCGAAAATTATAATATATCTTTCCTCACTCAAAGACAGTTTTAAGTGCACATAAACTACCTTTTTGGAAAGTAGGATGTTTTTTCAATTGACAAGCTGTATTTTGAGTGGAAATTTGATTGTGACAAGGTATGACCTGGGGCATAGGCTGGTTGTCTAAGAGAGTAAGATGTTCTGTAATTTTTCAACATTTATTTTACTTCTTATTTCATTTCTTTTGTATTTTTTAAGTATTGTTTTGTGTTTTTTTACTGAAAGTATTGTTTTTAATTTATTTTGTGGAGGTCAGCTTCTGCTTTTCACTATTTGAGGAAAAGTGCTCGATGAATTCAGTATTTGAGGAAAAGTGCTTGATGAACTTCTGCGGAGGCTGTTACGGCTTCGTATCAGCATCTCTGGAGGATGATACGAGGTCGTAACATCCTCCACAAAAGAAATTGTCATAAAATAACTTCCTGTGGGACATAGGAAGTTATGAATTGCATATCTGTTCGAGAAAAGTTATTATTCAATATTGGGTGTTGTTATATGGTTTAAAACTGATTTTTAGAAAATCAAATCTCTTTCATTGTGAGTAGGTACGATTTCTTGTTTGGATGTAATATCAATGTAAAAGTAAGTAAAAACATTCAGAATAAACAAACCCAGAAATAAAGGGGATCCAGACTAATTCCGTCACCTGAATATTTTTTCTGAACAAAATCCATTTTGGAAGCATTCTCCGTGTTCTCGTTGTTTTTCGTCCACGGAGTCCACGCGGGGTGACTCCCTCTATTGTCGGTAGCAGTGTTCCACCGCCACCATATATTTACAGCCACCTTTTCGTTCAGGTAGCGCAGGTAGCCTGTGCAGCGCCACCCAGGAAATGTTACAAGAGAAATAATCATGGAAGTAGTTAAAACAAAGAGTGCGAAAGAAATGACATTTACATTATGTTGACGGTTTCTCGTTTCGGCACAAGACCAGGAAGAATGACAATATTTACTATGTTTGCTTGAAAGAAATCTGTAAGGCCAGGGCCGCTTTACGCGGGCACGGAGAGTCCATCGTTACCAAGTCCCATGAAGGGCACTGGCCTGACTGTGCCCATAACCAGATTCTCCAAGCCAAGACTAAGATTCTGAAACGAATTCGTGAAGACGTGACAACCCCTGTTGCAAAAATCTTCGGTAAACAATAGTTTTGGGGTCCCGAGTTGTTCAAATTGTACATTTTCTTTAATTGGACTTAAAATAAATAATTATTTGAAACATTAAGCTCAGTCTTCGTATTAGCTAGGATTAACGCAGAAATAGCGTTGGTGGCGGTAAACATGACGCTCTACATTCTTTTCTGGCCGATGAGTGAAAAATTGTATATTGTATTTGTTGTGTTTTATTTAATTATTTTATTTTATTTGTATACTTTTACGCTATCTTCCCTCCTTAGTAATATCAAAGTTCCATTCCACCTTTTGCAGGCTTCTGAGCGGTATTCAAATGACAGTTCGTGTCTTAATAATTATTACGACCAGATCGTTTCGAGTTTGAGGTTGGCGGAAGAAGTGGCCGTGCCGGAAGAAAAAATTCGAAAAAATACTCGGAAATCAAATTGGTCTCTTGACCCAGAACTGAAATTAGTGAAGAATAAGGCTAAGTTTTGGTTAAGACTTTGGGTTTCTTGCGGCAGACCACGTTCTGGCACCGTGTTTGATATTAAGCAACGAACTAAGCGTATTTATAAGAAGCATGTTCGTTCGATCAGTTCAAAAGGACTCGAGTTCCCACGTACACAAGGTGATTGGTCAAATGTAATTAATGCAGACAAAATTGATGGAAAGTCGTCGCTCAGTGTTATCAGTGATTCCGCATGGAATTCATTTTATACGTCAATGTTTAGTGCCGCTAATTTTTATGTTCATGCCGTTTACTCTAAGCTGCTGAGTGCTTCACTTCCCCCATTTCTCACTCAAGCATATATTCTCCCCGTGTCTTCGTCATCGGTCTCACTTGCTATTAAGCGTCTCCGTTCCTCTTCTGTTGATAACGACGGAATTTCGGCTCGACATCTGAGAATAAATTGTCCACCTCTTGAGCAACATCTTCAATTGCTCTTCCAAATGTGCCTGAGTTCCTCTGCCGTCCCCAATAGTTTTCTTTGCGGAATTGTAACATCAATTATTAAAAAGGCAAACCCCCTTCGGAGTGTACCTCTTATCGTCCCATCACCGTTTCATGTACGATTAGCAAAGTCTTCGAGTATGTACTACTCCCCTCATTTATTAATAATGTTAACTTCGGAGAAAACCAATTGGGTTTCCAAAAAGGTATTTGGTTGTCAACATGCCCACCGAGTTCTTTCGTCTCTCCTGGTTGAGGCAACTAAAAAAGGCTTGGAACTGCATATTTGTGCTTTGGACCTGTCGAAAGCTTTTGATAGCATTGTACATACCCAAGCCCTTTTCTCGCTTTTTTCACATGGCATAAATATTTCTATTATTTTTTATTACGTTATTGGTATACAAATTCTTTTCTGCGCACTAAAGTGGATGGACAGATATCCGATTTTGGAATCCCGATAAAACGTGGCGTTCGACAGGGCGCGGTTCTCTCACCATCCATTTTTAAAATGTGCATCTCTAACATCCTGTCTTCTATACCTACCACTTGTATTATTAATTCCATTAATATCTCTTATATTGCTTATGCCGATGATATTCTGCTGATAAGTCGAAGCAAGACCGGATTAAAGAAGTCAGTTTCTTTTGTTTCAGCTGCTTTCGACCGGATCGGTCTGGCTCTGAACGTTAAAAAATGGGAATACTTATCTTTCAATTCAACTAACCAAGAGCCGCTTATTCTCCCAACTAAGACTATCCCCCTTGTCACATCTCTTCGGTGGTTGGGCATCCACATTACTAACAGCCTCAAATCGTTCCGGTCTCAATCGGTTAATGATGCAAAAAGAAAGATTCAAGTATCATACTCGAAAATCGTTGCTAATCGTGGGAAATACAATAAAAAAGCCCTTAGTAAACTTTACAGCAGTTTTACTGACCATTCTATCTTATTTCTTTCTGGCCTCTCTTCAGTTTTAAAGAAAATAGATCTTCTTTCCCTCCGTTCTTGTTACTACCGATATGCAAAATTCCTCCTTTTCCTACCTCCCTGGTATAAAAACAGACATCTGATTTCGCGTTACAAGCTTCCGGATATATCGCTGAAACTTTCGGCCATAAGTAAAAAACTGTCCACAACGTCCCATCTCAGCTTCCCCGCACATCACGGCTTGTCCCTTCTTCTAGAGTGAATTCTAGTGTATTTTAGTGTTTTGTGTTCTTTTTCATTGTTTGTACTCCGCTATTCTGTCTTTTCAGAGGGTTATAAAAATAAATAAATAAAAAAATACTCTGCTTTTCAAATGGCGGGTCAGAAATAAATTACTTACTTATTACTTACAACCTCTTTGAATTTAAGGCTTTAGATCTGGAATTACGTGAACCAGCTACCTGCACTAATGAGTTGCCGGAAAACATACGGTGGCGGTGCACCTACCAAAATATTTGAACCGGCGGAGATTTCCGGACCGCCAGAATCGCCCTTAAAGCAATCTCTCAGCAAGAAACGGGTAGCGATTAAATGTATTCGGAAACCGGGCACTCCCCCTGTGGAACTCCCAGCGAGGAGAGAGTGCTGGCCGAAATAACAGATACTCTCAAGAGAAGAGTGGACAGTGAGCTGAAAGACGTGTCCTGGAAAACTAGCTACATAGATCCACTGCCAACTTCCAAAGAGTAAGCACCTGCAACGTCAAGAGGCTACAAAGCCTTTTCGTTAGCAAGTGCAGTTTAAGGTAATTTTAAGTACCCGTCATACCGATGGTATCAATGCATCCTACTTCCGTAACTGCATTTATTAATTTTTCAGTCCCGGAAAACCAAATTTAATACGTTAATTCTGAACCCGGAAATGACACCTCACTAATCTTAGCAGTCGCCATGATTCGCTAGTTTTCATGGGCATTATGCTCCCGACGAGTGTTCGGGGATCATGATGCTTTCTGAATTTTGCAAAGTTTTTGCTAGATGTCAATGGGCCCAGGAAAATGCTTGAAACAGACAAAGCCGTTGACAATTAGTTATAGGCAGAGCTTTGTTTTACAGTATTCCGACAGTTCTGAATACTGGAACATAAACAGTAAATAGGTATGCTTTAACGAGGTATGCTTTAAGGTTAACGGCATGATAGCCTGCAATCGAAAGGTGTGAACCTACCTCTCAGCTTTCAAGGGGGTGAGAACTTCAGTCATGAATCTCAGTTTCGACTCTCCGACTTGTCGACAGTGCATGTGCCAAGCAACAGCGGCGTCTTCGTTGCAATCATCCGCAAGTTGTCGCAGCTGTAGTTCCAAAGATGAAAGGTAGATAGCGTGGAAAAGATCGTGCGACTGTCTGACCTGCAACAAGATTAAGCGTAAAACAGGTGTTACTGTTACGGCACGTTCACGTACTTTTTGAAACAATGCAAGACATTACACTAATTTTTGGTGGGAAGCACAGGCTCGAATACCAGAAAAAGTACAACATTAGAAATCGGCGGTCAACATAACTAACGGTTTGTAATCCGGAGAGAGGAACAACAGCGAGCATACTCCCTATGACTTAAATCCGAAACACGCCGGTTATCCTAGGGAAGAAAAAGAAACGTCATGTTTGATAATGCAAACGGATACGTCAGCTGAATTTCATTAGAGCTATATTTCGGCCCTTCTTGGCAAGGGTCCTCTTCAGTCTCAAAACAGCTCAAGTTGGAAAATGAACTTTGTGGAAAAACAAAATAAATATTCAAGCTTAGCGTTAAATATTTGGGTTCGTGATATAGCTCTAATAAAACTCAAATACTTTGAAGCTTCTCATGTCCTTATTTGCGAAAGAGTCGCTTGACGAACCTTGAAACTTTCTGTGAAGTGTGCGTTGCGTGAATGTCAAACTCGGGTAGGCCGAAAAAGCGCTAAAAATTAGTAGGTAGGCTACAGAACGAAGCAAAGGCGAAAGCGAGGATTTCAGAATCTTATGATCCCATAAGGGAACTAGGGATAATATGAAATGCAGAATAAGCAAGAGGGGTCCTTTAAGTATTTATTAGCAGGCCTAAAAGCATATAATTTTTTAGCTAAGTTTGTTATCGTAATATATGTTAAAATTGTAACATATGTGTGACTTTGGAAACATTTATGATTATCCACCACTATATTTGTAAAAAGGTAATATGGAAGCAAAACGAATTATAATTATCTTTGGCTTGTGTGTGAGTAAAAACAACTTGTCTTGAGGTTTTCACGTCGCCCCTGCTGAAAATCCACCATCTGTTCAAGAAGAAGGTGTATCCCATCCCCTAAGCTGCCAATGCTATCATACCTACTGAACAATCAATGAGCGGTCAAAGTGTTGCGCCAAAGGATCCAAGTTTCTATTATGTGTGATAATGTTGACCGGTGTTAGGAGTTTTCAGAAAGAAACGCACAGTTGTGTCATAATAACCGTTACTATCAATTGGCATGGTTTTTCCCTCATTGTTGGCAATATCAATCAACTCCTTTAACTTCTCAACAATCAACGGAAAAAATGTGCCTTAAATTTGGAGTTAAGACGCTTGAGAATCCTCGTCTGCGAGACATTTTCCCGCCTGAGTTTGAACCCGTTAGGCCTAGACCTGCGCGAATGGTTTCGCAGCCGATTCCTAAGCTACATCCTGTTTCTGGATCTCATGACAGATACAGAAAAAGCTTCGTATAGACATTCGTCGAAATGTATAACTCATCGTAATTCTTCTATAATTCATCGTAATTCGTGCTTATTTTATAATTGTTGAATCCTAGTTCTGACATACGTGTAATGTGACGTCATTCGTCGAAATGCATAATTCGTCGTAACTCTTGTTTATGTTATAGTTATTTGATTTTCAGTTCTGATATAAGTGTAATTGTAAATGATCACCTGCAGTGATTCGAATTGTATACAGGTTTATTATTTATGACAAAACTATGACAAAGATTTTGATGTTACTATATTTATGACGAAAAATCCAATGTTCGGCTTGCCCGTGAAGGAATTTTGAAAATAAATTGAATTGAAACTGAAATTGAAATTGATCAACTCCACAATCATCCTGATCGAGTATTTGAGAGACATACAAGGCGTGACGCTGAACATTACTTTAAGTCCATGTATATGTGAGAATTATTTTTTTCTCATTTCATGTGAATCCGCCTTGACCGATTAATTAAGCATGCACATAACCGCAATTGGTCAAAACCTGCATAATAACTTGCAGCGATTTATTCACACAATTTCACCCAAATTAAAGACAGATGTCGGAGGTTTAACAGTGTCACTTAACAGTCGGACAGACTGTCACACTTTAAAGGATTTAAAGTAAGTATCGGCACCTGACATGTTGCATACATAATCACCTGAATTAAGAAAATAATATAGCGAATAGGATCTTTTTTTTGCTTCGGTTTACTAGATACGACTTTTCACTGCGTAGAATCGAGCGCGACTTCGAACCTGCAAGGAGCATGGCCGTACTGCATTTGAGGCGGCAAAGTCATTCATCCGGCGGTGGAATTCGAAGCAGTGAGCGTGTTCCACCCTTTTAACAATAGTAACTACTAGTTACTATATTTGTTCCAACCTCGTAAATTTACTGCGCTGAACGTTCCAACCTTCTCGAAATATTAACTAATAGTAACTATTTGCTTACCATGCTCGGGAGCGTAGTAACCGCGGTAACTACGAATCTCGGTAACGTGATTGGCCGGATTAAAACGTGGCATGATATATTACCAAACATAGAAAAATGCGTTCCAGCCTTGACGCCAAGGAGCCAAAATTCGTGACGTCATGCGTAGTATGATGTAAGTAGGGTGGAACACGCGTAAGTAGGGTGGAACACGTTCAAAGCCGTAGCGCGGTCAATCGAAGCGTTATTTGTATCAAATGAGCGCGGACGGATTATTTACCGGATCTAAATCGCGCTCGATGCTATGCAGTGAAAAGTCGTAACTACAATGTAACGAATGCAATATGTCTAGGTTTCGATACGTACTTTGACTTCGTTATCAATCGACATGAACGATTACTGCGAACACAAGTTTAGCTTTATTCTTTAAAGTCCTAACACCAGCCAAGATTACTCACAAGTTAAGGAAACCAAAACTCCGTAGCAAAAAAATCACCCCTCTTTCTCGCCGTCTCACTGGTTATTCACAGATATGCTAGTATTCACTGACCGCAGCGGACAGCATTTTCTTCTCGAAAATGTGGCATATTTTTAAACAGAAACTACACAACATCAAAGCAAATTACCGAAAGAAATAAAAACTGCTAAATACATCACATAAAGATTTTTCCTCTTTGACTGATGTGTTGAGCTGAAAGCTACTTCGACAGTGTAGTTTCTGAACCGTGCCACCACATGATCCCATGGTCGATCGTTTCAAGTTTTGATTTGAGCTAGCGTCTGGATGACCGAGACTGAGTAAATCTGTGGTGAAAATGCGAGAATGCTTCCGAGTTAACTCCTCTAAGGAGTTGGTGTTGAGGCTCCATTATTTTTCCAACACCACCTGAGGTTCCTGAGGGCACGGTGCTGCACTGATTTCTCTGCTATATGTGGCATGCCTTTTCAGATTTTCTTAAGATTTACCACCCCATTATCCATCATCGGGGCTTTGGAGATGCGACCCATAAAGACAGTGATGACTCTACAAGAGCCCTACATAGGAATTCGCGAGAGCAAAACGGGAGTACTTCTCATGTTTTTTTTACAAGCAAAGCTCGTCCAACTTCCGAGGTTTCTCGTCTCGAATCTCAGAAGCCTACGATGCCACAAACCCTCCAAAAGTTCTGATCCCACTAATCTGACGAACCGGCACACCCTACCAAATGACATTTAGTATGTGATTCAAAGAAAGCGATTGTGCCTAGTTTTGTGGCCCTTTTTAACTCAACTTGACTTAAAGTGTGTCTTCCTTTTGTTGACTGTGCAATGTGTTTATTTGCTAACAATGTACCTGACGAAAAAATATCGAATTTGGCAGTTTGCTATGATAAGCCATATTTTTGAATTAAAGTTTTATTCTATTCTATTCTAACCCAAGAACACCCATACGAATAAATGCCGTACAAATTTGTTAATCGAGTACGACTTCATCCCTAGCCGCAACCATGCCTCATTAATAATCACTCATGCATCAAAGGATAGTTTCATTTGTTTGTTGCTACCGAAAATCTCAAAGTTTTCATCAAATCGTGAGGGGAAAGAAAAAGCAATATGAACACTTAATAATTTACATTTTTTCTCACATGACACGAGTGATTGCCATTTGTCACCAGCAACCTATTCAGTAAACTGCGGTCAATTATAAGTCTTTCTTCCTGTGAAATTTTAAAAATTTGGATTATCCGGCGAAACCCTGGTATCCTAATGCCGCTAATTCAGGTTTTTGCAGTTCAGATTTTTGCGGAACAAAAGTAAAAGCAAGTACAGGAATGGTTCTCAAGGACGAACAAACTCGACATTAGACTTGTCAAGAGAAAGCCAATTCGAGCCAATTTTTGATGCAAATGTATAATGTATATCAGGCCCGTATCCAGGAATTTATTTCGGGGGGAGGGGGGGGGGGGGGGGTGGGGGGGTTTGGTCGCCTTTCGGGGGGGGGGTGGTCGCCTTTCGGGGGGGGGGGTTGCCTGCGGGTCGGACAAAAAATTCAAAAAAGACATAGATCAGAGGGAATAGCCTATAAAAACGGTTATTTTTGTATGTTTCGGGGGGGGGGGGGGTCAACCCCCTAACCCCCCCCCCCCCCCTGGATACGGCCTTGATGTATATGCAAATGTTTAGGGGCTATACAATGCAATTTATTTGCACGCAACAAAGTGACAAAAATATATACACAGCAGTAATTAACTTTTACAGTCCAAAATCGATCACCGACCTTCCTCAGGTCTGACTTAAAGTAGACTAAACGAACTGTTCTTCATATCTCCATCAGCACTGTAATGACCAAAATTAGCGATGCCAAGAACTGGAATATTCTGACTGCTCAACTGAAGGTGTATTCAGGTGCTTGGTCAGACTACACCTTGGTTATAGCAGTTAAAGCAGAACTGAAGCCTGATCCTGTTTCTTTATTCCCTTCTCAATAACAAGTGCCATCAAAAGCCGACTATTTTATAATTTTCTTTCTAGAGTTCTTTTAATTGTTTTGGTCTTCGGTCAAATCCAATCTTCCCACAAAGTCTTGTCACAGTTAAGCCTCACCTCTCAAGTCATCGGGATTGGTTGACTCGGAGTTACGGACTCTACAAACCAATCAGAGACGAAGTTTGTTAGCAACGAATAAAATAGAAAAAGAGATTTTCGGGGTTTTTCTTGATCAGCTAGTTACCCCTCCAAGATGATGTGCGAGGGATAAATACAATTTCAGATATTTCGGTTGCACTTCCATTGGGCCGTTTTCTGGGTGTCGAAAGCTTTAGCGCTTTCCCAGTCGGATGGTAAATTGTAAATATAAACAGAATTCAGAATTGTAAATAATCACAGATTTGTACATATACACTTTGAACACGCACATTTTATCTTTCGTTATTTTACTTTTATCTGCATGTCGTTCATTCCGCATCGTTCTTCTGGTTTTTAGTTACATGTCATCTTATTGTTTGTTGGTTCCGCTTACGATACGATACGACACGAATAGGTCAAATAACATGATAGTTGAATAAGACCCTATCAATAAATTATAAAACATACTGTCACTTACTCATTAAAATGCTTTACAAAATATTGACGAAAAGAAGATCTATACCGGTTAGAAGCTGATGGTTTGCAGGGCTCTAACTTATTTTGATGCCTCGTGTTACATCCGGCTAGTGCCGGTTCCGGTAGCAAATCACGATGTTTACTGGATTCTAACATTTTATTCCCGCATGTCATAGTAAGCTGGTGACGCTGGGCAACAAGGCTTTCTATACCAAGGAGCTTTATACCTTCTTCATAATTCGTGTACTCCTGGCCCAATATCACACGAACAGCTCGCTTCTGCATATTCTCGAGGTCATTGCTTTGTTCCTTACTCAACCCTGGCATCGTTTTCCTGTTGTTATTGTGGAGGATTGTATGATTTAGTTTTGTTTCTTTCGCTGAGGACGGTTTGCCGGAAGTGCAACCAAAATATCCGAAATTGTATTTATCCCTCGCACATCATCTTGGAGGGGTAACTAGCTGATCAAGAAAAACCCTGAAAATCTCGTTTTTCTATTTTATCTGAAATGAATGGTCAGCTTGGCTTCAAACCTTATATTTGTTAGCAACGTTGGCCGTTTGGTAATAGGCAGTCTGCTTTAAGGGCGGAGAGCCACTGCGAGAGTTAATGCATAGGGACTGATTTGTTTTTTGTTGTTTTTTTTTCTGGGGAGTTTGTACGGGACTGCAGCAGCTGCCTGCCCATGGTGCGAAGCTGGAACAATAAGCTCTTCGGGTAAACTTTAAAGTTACCAATCAGTTTAACATCGTGACAGCAATATTCAACGTACTGTAACACGAGCCCATCCAGTCGACTTTCAGAAAGTCATATGAAAGTTCGACTAAGCCATATGTATATGTGTAAAAAACTGAAAGTGAATACAGGAAATGTATCAAAATAAATTAACACCGGTTTCGATTTCCGCATTCCGGTGCGGATTTCCTCGTTCGCTCCGGAATTCTGACGCACCGCATGCAGGTTTCCCAGAGTGTCGCGGATTTTGCGTGCGCATTTTCGGATTCGGACCAGTCCTGCAACGCAACAAAATGAATACCAATTGGATTTCGGTAAACCGATTCTGCTTGATTTTAGAGGGGACAGGTGAACGGAACGGTCCACGGACTCTTTCTTCCCCGAACTTCCGAAAATAGACTGATAATTTCTAAGGTCGAGATGAGAAAGGAAGGCTGACAACGGACATAACACGAATAGGCCAGGGTTGGTCACAAATAGTGTCTTCATACACCCTGAAAGTATCCCAAAAGTACCTTGAAGTATCCCAAAGTATCTCTACATATCCCAAAGTAGCTCTAATGTATCTATCTCTTTGTACTCGAAGAGTCTCAAAGCATATCTAAATCTTACACCCTGGTTCGTCGTGATCAATCCTGGCGGATAGGTCATCTGAGCGCGTTCAAGTAAGGTTAAGCTGCTTAGCCTGCGGTTTTCTATAGAATACTCCTATGATGTTGAGTTGAAAACTTTTAAACTGTTCCAACTGAAAATGGCATCCGATCTTGTATTCGGCTCCGACTCCGGACCGGTTGTGGAATTTTGACTCCGTGGAACAAAGATTTAGAAGGAGGAAAATTAATCTCACTAAACAGATCCTCATAGAAACTCCAAAACACATCTAAAAAAGAAACAAGTGCGCAAGCTCTCAAACGCGGAGTGTGAAAGTAAAATGTTTATCACATCTTAAATGCAGGCAGAGTTAGAAGCAAGATATTTCACATCCCCAATAACCAAACAAGTATTGAAATAACCTAATTTGAAATAATCCCACTTTAAAAGCTTTTAATTCGCCCTTCTATCCATTATGGGGCTGAGCTTTGGGGGTATGAGGCTATCCCGCAACTTGAAACCGTTCAGCTGCAACATTATAAGAAATTAATTGGGGTCCATCCTACAATTCCCACGCTAGCCCTTAAGGGGGATTTAGGGCTCTGTTCTTTGCAGAAAGATAGAGCTGTCCAGGTTATTAGGTTTTGGATAAAACTTCTTCAACTACCAGATGAGAGGCTGTTGAAGGCAGCGTATTTGGAACTATTAAAGCAGGGAAAGAAGAGATCCTGGCCATTTCAAGTGAAAGCCCTACTTGATAAAGCAGGGCTGTCTTATGCTTGGAATGAGGGTCTCGGTCCTACAACTGATCAAGATAAACTTTGTCGCAGTTTTGCGCGAGTTCAGGAGGATCAGGAAATTCAACTTAGGCATGAACAGACTGTTAATTCAGAGACTCTGAAAGATTATAGGAATATTAAAGAGTCGGTTGGTTTTGAATTTTATTTTAAGTTACGTTTACCGGCTGAAAACCTGCGTTTGTGGTTCCAGATCCGAGCGAACAGTCTCCCTCTTAAGAGTAGGGTTAAATTATTTGAAAGAAATTCCCGAAACCCGAAGTCATGTTATACTTGCTCGTTATGTGGTTTGGAAGAGGAGAATCTGCCCCACTTCCTGTCGAGATGCAAGGGGCTCTCGGATTTGAGAGTAAGATTTTTTGGTGAAGATGGGTTGCTCTTTCCTGGTATCCTAAAGTCATCTTCACGGTCAGCGATAATGGCAGTTACAGGTTTTGTCAAAGAAGCGTTAAAGAGATGCAAATAGTTATTGGTGGTGGGAGTTTAAAGCGTTTTACATGTGAGTTTATATAATCGCTCTCTCGAAGTGTTTAAAAATGTATGATTTTGTGTATGGCCTAACGGCTAAATTAAAGTATCTATCTATCTATCTATAGAAATCCAAAGATATCTTGAAGATCTTGCAAGAGCAGTTTCAATTTCAATACTGAATGTCTTGCCAGCCAGTCCCACCTTTTAAACCTCTTTTCCATTAGCAAGGTAATATACAAGTGCAATAAACACAATCTATTACCCCCTTCGTCACAACTTCATTAAGAACGGCATATCATCGATCATATGACAAAACCGTCAGTTTCCTCATTTGTTGCTGTTATACCAAAATCCACATCTATTTTGATTGGACTTGAGACCTGTCATAGAGGAACTTAACTCATGCGAAATACGGGCCCAACTACCCATGAACAGGAGGGTGAGGGGGGGGGGTCGGGACCCATCAAAATGCGTATCTAGATCGATATATCCTCAAGTATACCAGCTTAGAGTTTGTTTCCAGTCACGGGTCAAAAACTTAACCGATGGGCAATTTGAGCCCACTTGCCGATGAAACTGGAGGGTGCATGGGAGGGTGGTTCAAATCCACATATATATTCCCAACCCTAAGATCTGAAAGCACAAGGAATTTCATCGCCCTATCTCCAGCAATTGTCAAATTACAAACATTAAAAAATTGACAATCCGGGCCCAATTGCCCCTGAACCCAAGTGGGAGTGGGGTTTAAGGATCCCCAAAAAGCAAAAAGAGATCCCAATGTAAAATGCCTACCAAGTTTCAACTTGATACCTGTTGATTCCTGTCACGGGTCACGAACTTTACTCTTGGGCAATCTGGGCCAAGTTGCCCATGAACAGGGTGGGTGGGGGATGCGCAACTTTAAAAGTAATTTCCCAGCAAGCTAGAAGCTCATATGGCACTTGCAAGGCTGGTTCAGAGGTTGAAATATGGAATTCGTCAATTCGTGAGTTTGTTCTGATCATTTTAAGCAAAACCCTTGAGGTATAAGAATGATCACGGGTCCTTGGGAACAACGAGAATGTATCATTTGGTAAAAAGTATTTTATTTTTTGCACTTGGCTGTAATGTTGCGCACTTTAAAGGCGCTAGGAATAATTCATCTGTAAGCAAAACCCCTGAGGCAAAAACGATTATGGGACCTTTGGTCAAAAGTATTTTTTTTTTCACTTTTCGGTTAAAATGCGCACTTTAAGGGTTGAAAAATTGATTATAATTGTGAATATTCACTTAATCAATCTTAGACGTTTGTGAAAGAATGATAAAGTGATTTTCATTGTATATTTAAGAATTAAGTGTTTTTTCTGTTTTGTTGGTTTTTATGGGTCGAAGAAGGGAATTTTTTTTTTAAAGTAAATGTACTGAGTTTTATGCCACTGATGGAAAGGAACCCTATGTAGGAAGGGATCCTCGAAACAGGAAGTGCAAATGGATTTTCATGATAAGTTTAAGGTAGAAGTACCTGGTTTGGCCTATGGAATTTAAAGTTAATTGCTCAAAAATAAAAAATAAAATTAAGGAAGTAAAAAAAAATAATTAAATTAGAATTTATTATATAGGTCATAATTTAAATATTGAAGTCTGAATTTGAGATTCTGAAAAGTATGTTGTTTGTAGATATCGTGGTTTCGTGTTTGTTGAAGATAGTTTCTAGCAACTGAGTACGGTTGGAGTTAATATGTATAGTGATGATGGATTACGCGCTTGTAGATAAGAAAAAAAAGGATAAAAACTATTAAAGAAAATAAGATTGAGTAACAATTAAAGGAGAAATGATTAAAAGATAAAATGTGGATTTGTAATTTGAAATTCATAAAGTAGTTTAATAATTGAAATAAAGATTATAGTTTTCTTTAGTATTTTTTGTTACGGAAAAAGTAGGTAGCGTTAAAGAGTTTAAGAAAATACGAACGTCACCGAGTGGAGGAGTAGTAGCCCAGAATTCGAAAACAGGATTATTTAATAGAAAAGATGCCACGCGGGATTAAAAAAAAAAGGTGCTTTAAACTCATTTTTAAGAAAAACCCTTGTGGCAAAAAATATTAGGTAGCCTACTTTTACCGTTAACATGCGCACTTCAAGGGAGCTAGAAATTCATTTCTAAGCAAAAGTCTTGAGGTAAAAATGATCACGGACCCATGGGGATCATGAAAATGTATAGTTTGCTTAAAAGTATTTTTTTTCACTTTGCGGTTAAGATTAGTAGCCTACTTTAAGGAATGGTCGGATTTGGGAAGTGACTATTTCTAAACCAATCTTGTCAAATCTCTAATGTTCCAGCCAAGTTTCATAGTCCTAGCACATATGGAAGTACCTTAACTAGCGATCGCCGGAATTCCGGACACCCCCTCCAACTTCCCCCACAGTGCCCAGAATTACGGACACCCCTCCAACTCTCCCACAGTGCCCATCAGAAACATGTCCTCTCAATTATCAAATTTCACTGGAATCCGATCACCCATTCCCCCATTCCATTCTAACCGTTTCACGAGATTTCCCCCCCCCCCCAAACTCCCCCACAGCTGTCAAATCCGGTCCGGACTTCATACGAGACATGAGAGACACGTTTTCTATTCAGTTATTAAGTTTCATTCGAATCCGATCACCCATTCGAAAATTACGCACGAGTCAATTTTCCGTATTCCCTCTCCCTCCACTCCCGTCGCAACCGTGGGACAGACCGCCCGATCGACCGACAGACGGTGGTCGAATCGGGAAACTGACTATTTCCAAGTTAGTTCGGTCTGGTCCCTGAGACGCCTGCCAAGTTTCATCGTCCAAGCAAATCTGGAAGTACCCTAACTCGCAATCGTGGGACAGACCGCCCGATCAACCGAGAGACGGAATTGCGATCGGTATTTGGCACTTGAGCCAGAGGCTGCAAGTGCCATAAAAAAAGGTGAAAACCGAAAGCTAAAAGCTGCTACAGCGCTCGCAAGCGTGGGTTGTTCATGAACACTCCACTAAAATAAAATAAAAAAACAATTACTCCATGCACGATTAACTCTTTATTGCATGCTTTCATGATCATCATTTTGCAAATCCCCACCTTTTCAAAAATAAACCAGAATCATTTTTTGAATTCTCCTTCACTTTTCGAATCATTTACACACATGACAAATTCCTGATTATCAAAATTGATGGTTTTATCAAACCATCAGTTTAATTAGGCTTGTCCAAGGACACGTATAGGCAGTTTTGATCTCGTTCAATACAGCACTTAGGCTTCTCGAAAATTTGGCTAATCAAAGATCTCTCGCGGCGACTTCGGGGAAAGTTGCAATGGCTAATTTTTAACAAAATATCTTGTCTGCGACAACAGTGATAATTCATGTCTAGTGGTGAACTGACACTAGGATGTTGATGGTCCTGTAGTGGCTTGGATTATAACAATCTGAACCAATAACCAAGGTAGCTAGGTTTTTATCTTCTTTTTTTTTGGTTACCCCTTTCCAGTAAATTATATACAAGTACTCCTCCAACCCAAGCTGACTGGGAATGGTACACAAAACTGGAAAAGTCAGCTAGGATGTTCTTCAGCGATATTTCGCCCTTCTTCGCAATGGTTTGCTTCCGGCTATAGCTGGAAGAAACTGCAATAATTGCAATGATGACTTTTCCGTTTTGATTAATCTTTTAAAAATTAGATAAGGTTGGAAGTTTTCTATGTGGTGAAAAGGTGGTATATTAGAGGATGTGAAAATAGTATATTATATGTAATAATGAAACCCCTTATATGTGTTTACGTTGCTTTTAAAATTACTTTTTCTCTATATTTTCTCTTTTTATGGCACTTGGCCGAGCGATCGCAATTTCTGTCCGTCCGTCGGTCTGGCGGTTGGTCGGTCCGGGTTTTGCTAGTTCGGGCACTTCCACATAAGCTAGGACGATGAAACTTGGCAGGCATATCACGAACCCGAAAAGATTAACTTGGAAACAGTCGTTTCCCCGATCCGACCATCGTGGGGGGAGTGGAGGGAGGGGGCATACGGAATTATGAGGTATTTTTAACTTTTGAACGGGTCATCGGATCTTAACAAAACTTAATTTTTGGGAATGTCTCGTATCTCAGACGACCCACTTCAAATCCGAACCGAATCCGGTGACTTTGGGGGGGGGGGGGGAGTTGCAGGGGGGAACCGGAAATCTTGGGAAACGCTTAGAGTGGAGGGATCGGGATGAGACTTGGTGGGAAGAACAAGCACAAGTCCTAGATACATCCCTAACATAACCGGACCGGATTCCGGCACTGTGGGGGAAGTTGGGGGGGGGTCTGGTGATCCAGCGAGTTCGGTACTTTCAGATGTACTAGGTTGACGAAACTCGGCAGGAATATGAGGGATACGAGCATACCGGCCTGAAAAAGTTGTTTGCAAGATCCGAACATCGTGGGGGGAGTGGAGGGATGGGGAATCCGGAATCTAGTGGCATTTATAACTTTTGAACGGGCGATCGGATTTGAATGAACTTGGCAAGTGGAAAGAGCTAATGTCTCAGATGTTCCATGCCGAGTCCGGACCGGATCCGATACTAGCGGGGGGGGGGGGGGTGGAAGGGGGCACCGGAATTTTTGTGAAACGCTTATCGTCGAGGGATCGGGTTGGAATTGGGTGGGAAGAACAAGCATAAGCATTAGATACGTTCTTGACAGAACCAGATCACATCGGGGCTCTTTGGGGGAGTTGGACGGGGTTTTCCGGATTTCCGGCGATCGCGAATTAGGATACTTCTAGAGGATAAAACTTAGCGGGCATATTAGTGACCCCACCAAATAGACTTAAGGACTAGACACAATGCCCTAGGAAGACTTCCGTTCCTGGATCCGAAAATTTTCGGGGAGTTGAGGGAGGGCTAATCCAGAAATTACTGACTTTCGTAGGTTTTGTAGTTTTTGGCCTAAATAGTTTTGAAATCTCAAATCTGAAAAGGTTAGATATAGTTACTGAAATTAAATTCAGTTCTGAAAAATTAAAGAATACAAAATTGATTAAATTTAAATCCGAAATAATTACGGATCATAGTTTCGGAATAAAATTAAGTTTTAATTAGAAAGAGTAGATGACGTTAAGTGGTTGAAAAATATTAACTTCACCGAGCGAGAGGAGGAGGAGCCATAACCCCAAAAGTAAATAATACGAGTAGAAACTATACTACGTGAAAAACAATAACCAATGTATGTAAACAATAATCAAGCTAACTGCGAATAATATTTCATGGCGCCAAACGGAAAAGTCAGCCAAGACTTTTCCTAGCAATATTTCGGCCATTGTCGGAAATGGTCCTCGTCAGGCTGTTGGTAGAAGACTTCAGGCTCGTCCCCTAAAGCGTATTTTTTTTAGCACCCGAGTCTCCATCATTCCGTTCCCGATGAAAATGTTTCATGAATTAGTTAGTTGTAAGTTTTTACCGCATACAGTAGTAAATGTTACCACTGCATGGTACTATTAGCAAGACTGGATGCTACTATAGCAGGAAAGGATGCTACCGAATACTATTGCTTATGATTGGCCCAGTCTGAGGCACATTAAATGGTAGTATTCTGCACTATTACATGCAACTTTTTCGTACAGCAGCTACATAAGCAACAAATTTTTCATCGGGTTATTTACCCCTTCAAAATAGAACTGAAGCCATCTAGATTCGAGGTAGGATAACGACGTATGACGTTAATTTAGCGAAAAGATGTCAGACATAACTCAAAGATCAAGATGTGTTTCCGTGGTTAAGCCTCGATTTAAGTTTGCCTTTATCGGGCTTTATCTATGTAGACGTAAGAGGACAGGACATCGGTCGGTATTTCTGCCGGAATCCGGTGAAACCACGAATTCGGTAAAGTTGTTAGTGTCACTTGAAATGAAATTCGTAAAGAAAAGAACCCTCTGATAAAACTTGTAAAATGGTGTAAAGATACATTTATTTATTGCTGATCAGCCCTAGGGCCATGGCAACAATTAACCACAAAAGCTAAACACAAACCAAAAATCTCGTCAATAATCTTTCTCTACTCTAAATACATACAGTATAATTTCCAATTAATTCATGTTTTCAAGATGAATACGTTCACCACGCGACGTGTCACAGAACACGTGTGACGTCAGACATAATCTAATACGCGTATTCTTTACAAACTATTTAACATATACGTCACGCAGAATCTGCCCCACTTATACTCATAATGTCGGTTGGCTGCTTTGGATGTTAACGAAATAAATTTACGTCTTTTAGCAGTCAAGGAACAACCAAAGATGCCTGGTTGATAATTAATGTATGATTGCCCTACAAATCCTCTGCGGTTACTGCCTCTAGGTACAATTAGTTTTTTTTGTCTATTTGTTTTCGAGACACTCTATTTCCTCAGTCGGTGGACGTCTGGCAACCAGGGTTGCCACATCTAAAACATTTAGAGAGTGACTTCTATCCCAAAACAGAGAGCGAATTGGCAGTGAAATTTACTTTCCACGAAAAAACATAATATGGTAACTTTTGGTCAGAATCGCAGCTGCAGAAATTACACATCTAGATTTTATTTTCATGAAAAAGCGTGAAATAGTCTCTTCTGGTTGGAATCGAGGTTGGAATCCCTGCTCCAAAAATGACAAATTTGGACGCTTTTTTTAAACAGATTGATTTTTATCTCATACGTAGGACAAGACTGACAAAATAAAATAGAGTGACAATTCACACTTCGTGCGACATGTGGCAACCCTGCTAACAACACGGGCCAGAAAAGCTCATAGTGCTTCGTGCGAGCATCAATTCACCAGATTCCAGTTCAGCGCTTCCAAGCGAACTCGTTTCTGCAAGTCCCTTTGTGTCTGACTATCAGCACCTGTCCACAGATATGGTGAAACAAATCCACAAGTAAGTAAGTAAGTAAGCAATTAAGTAATTGGCGGAGTGAATGAACCAAACAAATAAAACACATACACAGGAAAAGACACTTAATTTTCAATCTTCGGCCAGGAATGTTGATGAGTAGAAAAGCTGCAACCTGCTTCCCCACCAATGGAAGTTTTGCACTGTCTTTGGAGTAGAAAGTGAAAGCTATAACTTTCTGCTCATCACCTCATTTTACTATCTCTCTGTCACAAGTATTGGTAATGAGACAGTGGGAGACTTTCAGAAACTAGTCCGCTTAGAGCGCTGAGCTGGATTAAAGCGATTTACTGGTATGACGGGGTGATCGAACAAAATAAAAAATACTAAAAAAGGGAACGGATTTCTAAAGAGATGAACGCTGCAACACAACCTGCTAAAAGGAGTACTTTTGCTTTACTTAGGTTATAAGTAAAAAGAACTTGAGTTAAGTAACGATGCACCGTCGCCTTCCTCCTTTAGCCAATATCGAGTTCCAAAGCATGCCCACAAGATGAGGGGGGACCTGTCCTAATCATTGTTGTTCCTTCTTTTAGTCGATCGGTTGGGTACAAGTTCTCGGGTCATCCTGCCACTCATCTTGCCTCGGCATGCTTTAGAATTCGTGCGCAACCCATCGAATAAAACAGCTAGAGCAGAGGTCACGCCTTCGTCGAAAGTTTCTCTTTTTAGTAGCTTGACTCCTCATGCAGCGTTCCTCTTTGGGGTACGCCGGATTAGCACTCGTTCCCAGGGGTGGCCCGAAGGGGGGATGGGGTGAGTGGGAGTGACCCTGCCTTTTGCACCGTCGTATCCGCCGTTTATTTTGGCTTCACCGAGGTCTCGGGCGCTCATTTTTTTCAAACACAATCCGAGTCGTTTTAAAAAAAAAATGTTAATTTTGGCACTACCCAGCTTCAGTCGTAAATTTGTCCCAGTCAAAGACAAGCCGACTTGTTTAAACCAGGTTTCATAATTCCGTTAGGTCGGACACATGATTATTTCTCGTATGAAGGGTGCCATTGCTGCCGAACTGGTAGCAATTCGCCTTGTTTTAAAACCTGTTTTACTAGCATAGATTTTTATCCGTCTTCTTAGGTCTCTGACGTTTTAGCCTGTCAAAATTACTTTTCGAAGCAATAGAAAAGCCATCAGAATTCAAATGACAGGTGCTCCGCAAAACCCTTCCTAAGCAAGTGTATCCGAGACAGTGAAAGAATAACCGATTACAAAGCGAGGTTGAGGTGGGTAAAACCGAGGTTGGTGATAAGGTCGCAGATGAAGACTAAGGCAGATAGAAACCTTTCAGATGTGCTTCAATGTAATTTCACTGTAGTCTCACGTACTTTTGTTTTAGTTGTGAAAGTACAAGATGTCGAAAAGACAAATAAAACGATAGGCCAACACCCGAAAAAACACAACATAAGTCTTGTTGGCGAATCGAGGTCTTTTATCATGGCAGAATTTGTAAACTCCTGTAGGGCGAAGAACAAAAGTTTGCTAGGTCCGAAAATCGGGATTTTTTTTAAAATGCACCAGCAAACCTGTTTTCATCGTTTTATTTTTGAGTTTTTCATCAAATCAAAAAAAAACTAGCCTACTGTTTTTCTACTTTATTCCTGATTGCCATTATTTTGCCACTTTTCTCGACGGACAGATTTGCAATTTTATAGGTATACTTTACTTTTCACTGGGATCGCATAAAGACGCTCTGCTCCTCGGCGTTTCCCAAAATTTCGCATGTGGAGCATTTCGTAGTATTCTCTAATTAGAAGAACGACATGTCATTTATTTGGCTATGACGCCTAGAAACTTTGGATCTTAAAGCCATTAAAGGCTATAAATTATATGGTAAGTATAGTTAAATTCTGCCAGAAAAAGGCAGATTAAAAAAATTTCGCCTGCGGCGCTTACTTTAACTTATCCTGGGTACAGGCGTTGGAAGCTTTCCTATTTCACGAAAGCTGAAAATGGGAAATGTGCGTCGATGCCACGAAGCGGCAACGGTGCATTTTAATCGGTACCTTCGAGTCGTATATTGTGATCCGGAAGTAGTTGAAATTAGGGGTCTCACCCCTTCTGGCCTGAGTGCTTCGGCCCACCCCTGCTCGTTCCGCCTGCACGACTAACAGTGAACGGCCACCGAAGAAGAAACTAAAACCCAAACCAGGCATTTTTTACTGCAAAATACTTGCCAAAAAGTTTTTTTCCATTCAGGTTTTCATCATGCTTCACTGTTTTTTGAAAATTTTGCTGTTACTGGCTCAGCTTTTGGCCTTCCTTTCACAGGCATTACGGCGTGACGCAGGAGCAGCCGGTCGCGATTGAGGGAGTTAAATTTCGGGCTGGCAATTTCAAAAGCGCCAAAAGTCCCATTGTGTCCCAACAGTCCCAACATTTTAGCCTAGATTCCCTTGCTAGCCGTCGACAAAAGCTGTCGCTTGCTTTTGGTACAGGGTTGCTGAAGAGCACATCCCATCGCTCCATACTGCCGCCTGATACTCTACATGACCAAGTCCAAAACACACCAGTGATCCTCAGGAATAACGAGAAAACGTCTCACTAACGACTCAAACTCAAGAACTCAAATCCTGTGTCAAAAAATCACGGCGATCTTCGGGAGCAGCTGTGATACCCGAGGTGATACCGCTTCTGGCTCTTCCGCTAGGTACCCGGCAATTTTGCATCGGCAAGGAGAGTTAGTCATCAAGAGTATTTCAAGCCACATCTAGAAAGACCCGCAAAAGCAGTGGCAGAATCTATACCTGACATACAGCCTATCCAAATGTCTCGAAACCGATTTCTGAAAAGCTTTGTTCCCTCGTCTGTCAAGTGTTTTAATGCCAGTGCTGGTAAGCAGGAGCAGCTACAGCTATAGTTTATCGGTTGTATTTATATTATACTGTATTTTGTATTATTATGAAAGAAAGAAAGCATGAAAGAAGCTCTAGTTGTTTTACGGGTGTGGAATTCAACACCTGAGGAGGTAAGGGCTGCGTCTACCCTTTCGGCTTTCAAGTCACAGACCAAGTCCTTTTTTTTGTCGAAAACATAATGTTCCAAAACATAATTTCCTTCCTTCCTTTTTTTTTGGGGGGGGGGGGGGGGGCAAGGGCACTTTGGTGATGGAAGATCGTTCACTAGTGGATATTTCTTGTTTTCCAGTTCTTTATGTCTTCATTCTTCTTTTCTTCTTCTCTTTTCTCTCCTTTTTCTTTCTTTTTTGATTTATTTGGTTTGTCTCCCTTCAGATTAGATGAATAAAGAATAAGCCCCGCCCATTGCCAGGCCTTATGTTAGGCCTTATTGTGGGGCCATAAACAGTTAATGGTGTTTTTTATTTTTATGAATAAACTAAACTGAAAGCTGAAACTGAAAACTGTATTTGTATTTGAGTTTTCGTATCGTAATTGACTAAACTAGTCAGTGATTGTGTACCTGAGTGATTGTGTGATCTTTTTACTGAACATATTAGACGAGTATTTTTATTTTAAATTAATTCGTAAATGCTGACTATAAACTTTAGCCTATTTTTATATACATTTATTGACGATTGACGAATATTCGGCTTGTCCGCTTCCCGTTTTAGAAATACACTGAATTGAACTGAATATTATGAAGGGAAAGAAGATGGTGGTTCGAACGAATAGCAATCTCAAATAGAAGGAGGAGCACATTTTTATGTTTTGCCGGAACCCCGTTTCTGTATCTCCCTTGTCAGAGGCAAGGCTCCATCTCTAAACTGTATTGTATTTATTATCACTTAGCAAATTCGCCAAGAAAACGTCTTACGGCAGTACGCGAACAGAAATCTTTTCAGTGGACATCTTCTCTTTCTTTTTCTCTTTTTAGTCCACTGTCTTCACCTCGAGTAGGCCTATATTGCAGTGGGTTACAAACCAATTGTTATTATTACTATAATTAAAACTTCGGGATGTGCTTCAAATCATCCAACCACTCCTGAGAGCACCAATCTAACTACGTGGTTGAAATGATGGTGACTTTTTTTTTCCAGGTCATGAGGAGAGAAATACTCGTTACCCTCTGCTGCGTATTTGCATGCACTGCGTTTGTCACCGCAGCCGAAAAAGAAAGTACAACTCTGAGACAGTCAAGATCCCGGCATGTACTACCGCTTGGTTACTATGTCGAACGAACTGACGACACAGACATCGAAGTGCCAGAGGTGAAAACCTCCCGCAAGCGTAAAAGTGATGAAGATGAACCAAACGTGATGAGCTTTGTACCTGAAGATCTGCCTAACTCTATGTTCCCAAATCAAATATTCCCTGAGGAAGAGGTGCTTGAGGACTTTACAGACTCAGATAGCAATACGATCAGACCTTTCATAGTGGAGGAGGTAGGGTCCAAGGTAGATTCCGACGATATGAACAGTATGATGGACAACTTGGATAAGATGCATGATACGTTCGGCAGCCTACTTGAAAATAATAAGCAAACTGACGGAGAACTGGAGCAAATAGGAATGATCAAAAATGAACCAGAAGAACGGGAATCAGCAGACAACAAAAAGGAGCAGAACGACGAGACAACAGCTATTGAAGCTGCAGAAGATCGAATGAGCGTTGAGCTTGGAGCCTCTGTTGAAACAATGGAGGAACATTTTGACGACGATATCTTAAGTCCAGGCCCAGCTTACATTTCGGCCGTAAGAAGAAAAGACGATGGTGAAGTCCAACCAAGGCAGAGCATAAGACCGATAAAAATCGCACCAAACTTCTTCGGCCTTGCAATGAACAGAATAAGAGGGGATGAAGTTAGACAAAGAAGTCGTCCTGTTCCTTCGAGACAAAACAGACCTCCAGAACGACTGCCAGTCCTGGTCAGCAATATCCCCATTGACGAGGTGGCTGGGGTTGCAGGTGAAGAACGGGACACGCTGGGAGACTCGCGAAAGCCACTCACTTCAGGTAACGTTATAAACCAAGGTATCTTGCCAATCGGTGGCTTACCAGTAGAGCAAGCGACAGTAGCAGACAACCCAGTCCCCTTACCTCCTGCAAGAGGTCGCTTCCCTAACAACAGGCCGGGAAGACAAAACAATAACCAGGGGCCTACTAGGCAGAATTTCGGGCAGCAGAATCAAAACAACTTCGAGCTGAACAACGACGGCGCAAAGAACCTTGAGCAGTTAGCAGGAGTGCCAAAAGATCCGGAAGGGCCGTTTAGAAATCAAGGAGAATTTCCAAGCAGGAATCAACGGCCACGACAGACTCAGCAGCTTCTTGGAAACCAGTTTGGTAGGCAAAACGGAAACTCGTTTCGAGGAGGACAGAACGGACTGAGAAACCAGCAAAGACCAAACCAATTTCGGCAAAACGGTAGTCCCAACGGTTTCCGACCGAGTAACGGCCCTAACAGCTTTAGACAGAATAACGGACTCGACGATTTCCACCAAAATATTAGACCCAATGGATTCAGGCCCAATAACGGTAATGATGGAAAGAACTCAGGTCAAAGCGGTTCTAACCAAGATGGACGGCGGCCCAGTCGTAATCACAATAGCCAGAGACCAAACCAGGGGAACCAGTTCCAATCGAATCAAGGGCAAGGAAATATCCCCGAAGTCGCCAGCTTCGGGCTTGACGTTCCACATAACGGTCAAATAGGCGTTGCTAATGTCAAAACGAGACATGTTAGTACCGGCGGTGCCCAGCAACACGGTCAACACAATAACCTTAACCAGGGCAAGGGTAAAAAGCAAAAACCGCAGAAGCAGACCTTCAGCAATCCAACTTACGCTGAACCCTCCCCAAACAAACCAAGCTATAACGAACCCTCCAACAGCCCGAATTATAACAAAAAACCTAGCAAACCTGTCTACGAACAACCGGCACCTTACAAGCCAACATACAACGAACCAACTTACGAAGAGCCTGCGCTTTATAAACCAAACTATGATGAACCAGCGTCTTACGATCCAAGCAAACCAATTTATGATCAACCCGCACCTTATAAACCAAGCTACAGCGAGCCAGCCTCATACGGACCAGCCAAACCAATATACGAAGAGCCGGCACCTTACAAGCCAGTCTACAATGAACCATCAAAAAACAAACCAAGCAAACCAGCCTACGAAGCACCTGCCCCGTACAAACCCGCATATAGCGAGCCTGCCCCATATAAGCCAAACAAACCTACTTATTCTACACCCCCTGTTCCTAGACCAAAACCAGCCTATGAAGCACCTGCTCCTCAAAGGCCATCCTATAATGAACCAGCAGCATACAAACCAAGCAAACCAGCATACGAGGCGCCAACTCCTCATAAGCCCACCTACCAAGAGCCAGCATCGTACCAACCAGCCTCTAAACCGGTTTCCACCGAGCCTTCACACAACGGACCAGCAAGTTATGAAGTCGGATACGACCAAGGATCACCGTTCCCATCGTACGAGAATTTGTTTGGGTCCATTTTCGGTGATATCTCGAGACCATTCGCAGGAGAAGATCCTTACAACCAGCCAGCCAAAAACAAGCCGGGAAAGCCATCTTATGCTCCAGAACCATACGCTGAGCAAGCCAAACCACCCTATGAAGAACCAGCAAAACCATCATACAGTCCACCTACTTACAATGAGCCATCGAAACCGTCGTATAATCAGCCTTCTTACAATGAACAAGCAAAACCAGCTTATAACGCACCATCAAGCTCGCCGGGAAGCAACACACCGAGCTTCAATGAACCACTGTACTACGATGTTCCTATATTCAAGCCCAAGGGCAATACCCAGCCGGCATACTCGCCACCTGATGATTACCCTGTCGTGGACACCGGTTCCAAGCCGTCTTCTGGCAACTCTTACAGCTCTGGACCCTCACACAGTGACTATAGCGTCGCTAGTCCCCAAGCCTATGATAAACCAGCTACAGACTATAAGCCATCTAGTAATCCACAAGACGGCTACTCAGGAAGCCCCCCTGCGAAGCCAAGCCCAGGCTATACCCTTCCAGTATTCAACAGCTACAGTCCAACCCAAAATTATTACATTCCACCGGTCCAGAACAGCTCTCAACCAGAGAGTAACTATCCAGCACCACCCAACAATTATCAAGCAACAGCCAACAACTATCAAGCACCAGCCAGCAATTATGAAGCGCCAACCAACACCCATCAAATACCTGCCAATAATAACAAGGCACCACCCGTCAACAGTTACCAGGAAACTTCGAATAATTACAAAGCCCCCGTAACCAACAGTTACCAAGAGCCACCGAACAATTACCCACCGCCAGCAACAGACATTTACCAAGCACCCCCTTCCAACAACAACTACCAGCCACCGACCAGCAGTTCATCCAGCAACAGTTACTCGCCAACCCTCGAAGCCAACTACAAGCCACCAGCGCAGAGCAATTACGAGCAGTCAGCTCAGAATAACTACCAAGTCCAAGGAAACAACTATCAGCCACCGTCCAACAACACATATCAGTCATCGTCTAGCAATAACAACCAGCAACCAGATCAGAACAACTACCACGTACCAGCACAAAACAACTACCAACCACCAGCTCAGAATAACTACGAGCCGCCAGCTCAGAGCAACTATCAACCGGAGGCTCAGAACAACTACCAGCCATCAGCTCAGAATAATTCCCAGGGCAACTACGAACCACCTGTTCAGGAGAATTATCAGCCTCCTGCCCAGAATACCTACCAACAACCTGCTCAGAATACCTACCAGCTAGCCGCTCAGAACACCTACCAACCGCCTGCTCAGAACAGCTATCAACCCCCGGCGCAGAACACATACCAACCACCCGCTCAAAACACCTACCAGCAACCCACTCAGAACAACTACCAACCACCCGCTCAGAACAGCTACCAACCACCAGCTCAGAACACCTACCAGCAACCCGCTCAGAACAACTACCAACCACCCGCTCAGAACAGCTACCAGCAACCCGCTCAGAACGACTACCCGCAACCCACTCAGAACAACTATCAACCATCCGCTCATAACACCTACCAGCAACCCGCTCAGAACGACTACCAGCAACCCACTCAGAACAACTACCAACCACCCGCTCAGAACACCTACCAGCAACCCGCTCAGAACGACTACCCGCAACCCACTCAGAACAACTATCAACCACCCGCTCAGAACACCTACCAGCAACCCGCTAAGAACGACTACCAGCAACCCACTCAGAAAAACTACCAACCACCCGCTCAGAACAAATTCCAAACAACAGCTCAAGAGAACTACCAGCTCCCAGCTAAAAGCGGTCAACCTCAGCAATCCCACAATATATATGGAAGATCAACAGCCAACTATGTGGCAACAGCCAAGCCCTCAACAGTATCAGTGACATCAGTGACAACGACAGAATCAGGTTTTGTAGGCTCCGATGAATTTCCAACATTTGACGACTTCTTCCGAACGATGAGCCAATCCAAAGAAAAAAGAATAAAACGAGTAGGTAGAGCCATGAGTGAAAAGCAAGAATTCTTCGAAAGGTTAAGTTCTCCCATACCCCCTCTTCATAGCAAAGAAGTTAAGTAGTTCTCTAATACCCCTTTTCATAACAAAAAAAGCTAAGTAGCATTCTGTCAAAAAAGTGAAATTTTGATATTAGATAGACGTGGTCAAGAGCACAAATGACTGCATTTAACATAGTGTCAGAAAATGACGAAACCATAACCTGCAAAATTTTCAAATTGATGGTGTGAGAGGTTGTTGACACTTGGCGCTGACACGTGCATTTTTGGGAAACTGTCCTTTTCCTCTAAACTACCTTTTGAACGCGTTCGTACTTTTTCTGTGCAACTGAATTTTAACACAGTGTCAGAAAAAGATGAAACCATAATCCAGATTTCTATTAAATTGATTGTTTGACGGTTTGTGGACAGTAACACCGGTTGCACTGAAATTCCGAGCAACCTGATACAAACCAAGTTTTCTGGTCTGAACGGGACAGATCCAATCAGCGTTCTCCGTTCTAAGAAAAACGGTTATCCAACTATATGAAGTCGAATCTGCAAGAAGATGCATAACACAGAGTCGAGCGCTGAACAAAATCGCGACTAATGCTAACCCAAATAGAATTACACAGAAACGCAACACGTGTCGAACAATTGTTTATAAACTCTTCATACTAAATACTATTGTTGTTTGATTGTTTGTTGGTTGAGTCGCTCTGTTTGTACCTTTTACGAATGTCCCGAAAAGAAAACAGGAAATTATTCTGTTAAGTTTTCACTCAGCTCAGAAGTATGCGTGTCACCTGTACATATGTAAAAAGTTATCTTAAATTATTTGTGAATAAATTTTGACTTACCACATCATTCAGATATCGGTCCCAGGCAGGCGTTATGGCGATACTTTTAAATTCGTCGTAAAACGTGGGATCGAGGTTCAAACTCCCATCGGGCACAGACGGCAAGAAAGTGGATGCTCCATTAAGATTCAGCAAAGTTTTGAGGACCGGCAGCAGAAAGGAGTACTGGTGTTCCTGGTTCACTAGAAAAAAAAAAGTTGAACTGTCAAAAGTTTGACAACAGATAACACATGTTTGCGCATCCTTGTGTTAAATGTTATGAGAATGTATCTGTTCCTACTCCTTTAATTGTCATCTTTTTGCGAAACGTAGCATTTAAAAGGTTCATAACAGAAATATCATCTACATCCAACATAACATTCAATACAAGGATGCGCAGCCATGTGTTATCTGTAACCAAATCCCTGACAGTTTAGATCAGAAAAGCACCAGGTCTAATACGGCTTGCGGTGTCCACGTGGGATGAGTATCCTATTAGATCTTGCCTTCGAAATCCCGGGTGTTGATCTTCGTCACCATCAAGGCGGGGGGCGGGGGGGGGGGGGGGGTAAGTATTTTTTCAGCTTATCATGATTATGGATGTAACAGGTATGTCGGCTAAAATTTGGAAATGTTTCAGATTTTCTAGGCAACGCTTTTACCGTCCGATTCTACCTAGAAGGACATCTCCAAGCTTTTTCGCGCTGTCTGTTTTCCGGATTTTAGGCCAAATTTGCTTCGAATTCCGGGAAAAAACTTCTTACTTATCACAGTGTCCGTTGAGCATACGCCCACGTGGTAAAGCACAAAGCTTGCCATCAGGTTGTCGATCAAAGCGCCTCTAGCGTTGAGAAACTGATGCAGTCTAACGCATGCCAGTGAGCATACATCCAGAGTCGAAGAGCTGATGTAGAAGACCAGCAGTCCTAATGAAAAAGGATAATTCAGTTACCGAATTATTGTATCAGTTATACAGATATAAGTGGTACGGTGTAAGGACCAGAAACAAGAGCTAATTGCAAGTGACCACCCGTTTACAATTTACAATTAATTTATTCCCAAATTCTGATAAAACAAAATGCACGGGACTGTCAAATTAAATTTTTTTTAAATTTGTCAAATTAAAATTTGTCAAATCAAAAAATTTTCGACCCGATTTCAGGTTCTTTCTGGATGGACCTCGGGTGACCGGAAACTGGGTCGAAAACTGTTAGTCTTGGTCGGTTTCAAGCGGGAAATTTTCATGCGGGCAGATTCAACAAATGTGACAGTAGCACATGCGGACTGTTATCTTCTACTACATAATTGATTGTGCTAAACGGATACGATGAATTTATTAGTCTGAAAAGTTGGCTAAAGTTTGTGCTCGGAGCTCCAACCTAGGTCCAAGCAGTTCTTAAGAAATTCACCAAAATCAGTAAGCTAGAGTCTTTAGTTGCTTTTCCACAAAATCACTTTCAGCTTGAGCCTGAAGAGGACCTTTGCCAAGAACGGCCAAATATCGCTCTAACAAAGTTCAGCGGATGTATACGTTTAGCACTATCAATTATGATTCGCAGACAGCTTGGGCTGAAGAAATTTTATAAGTGCTACTTTCACATATCAAGCTGAATCCAAATCGGATCACCCGTTTGGGAGGTAACGGTACACCCCTCCTCATCCACACCTCCGCCAAAATGTCAGTCCATGTCCAAAACACACACCCGCCAAGTTTCATCTCTCTTGTAAGTCCTCCGGGATCTTTCAGCGTTTGGGAGTAAGGAGGCTCGCTGTTATCCAGTGAAGCAGTCGCAAAGAAGTACTCTGAGGCGTTGGGCTAGGGGGGAGGGCCTACCTAGAGAGGCATGCAGGATTTCTGTAATTCCAGTAATTTTTCTTTGGTCAAATTCTTCGTGAAGCAGCTTGAACATGTCCATAATCTGCAGACCAAGTTCCAGGATAATTAAGGAGCCCTCGTGGTTTGAACCCAGTTCTGTCGCTGCGTAGAGCCACTTCAGTATCTGAAATGACGAAACTGACATTACAGAGTGTGCTATCTTATTTCTTCATTTCCAATCTGCGCTGAGTCAAAATGTGCTTCAGACATTTGAGCCTAAAGCTCGAGGAAGCCTTTGTCCCACATCACTCTTCGGCCCAACTATAGCTGTTCCTGATCGCAGACCGACACCCAATTTTAGCCACGTTCCAATTTATCTTGCGCCTGTTAACTTCCGGCCAACCATAGAGTTGACTTTTCTCCCTGGTATCGTCGGAGCTGGTCTTCAAACTTCCGCTTGTTACTCTGTTACCGACGCGACGGATGACAAATTTTCTTGGTTCTTAAAGTCAACTTTACAACGACTACATAATCATAAGGATGAATAAAGCCGAGTTCGATCTAGCCTTGTTTTGGTCGCTGTCTGCCAAATGTCATTTTATTTATCCAGTGTTTCGCCTTAGTTCCGTTTTATTTGCCATGTCAGCTTACAACTGTCATCCCCCGAGCCTCGTTTTGTTGCACGCTGCACGTCCACTTCTCGGCCGCTTCTGCTAAGGTGCTGCAGTGCTTCCGAGGAATACGGCAGCGCTTCTCGAGAATCGCGGACTTGCTCACCGACCAAGTCCGTGCGTCCCTGCAAGGTGCTGCTTCAATCGAGAAGAAATCCTGCAGGCAGCGAATCCAAAAACGCATCTCGTGCAGAAGCAAAGAAGTGCTGCAGCACTAGAACGATGCTTAATCTAGGAGCAAGTCTCGGCCGTTGCTCAGCTTGATTTATTGACTGAGTTTTATTTGCAATAGCCTACTTGTCTAAGGAGTCATTCACCTGACACGGCCAAATGAAACGGTTTTAAGCCTTGACAAGGCAGTAACGAAGACGAGACCGAGACAAGGAGGTCTTAAGTCGAACGCGGCTGAAAACGTTCCCAGCTATCCGAGAAAAAAAAACCGTCAAAATGACGATTCCGGTTGACCGGAAAAGTCGATCGAACGCGACTCTTATAAGATGGCAGATACGTTACCTGTAAAGCGCGACCAGGCGTTGGGTCATCCCGCACCCACCTCACAGCTGATTGTCCGAAAACGGCGATCATTTGGGTCTTAATCCGCTTGGGGTCGCAGTAGAAAATGTTTGCCTCAGTCAGGATGTCAACAGAGCTCAGAACTCTCCAGGCTTCCTGAAGAAATTTGGAAGGTTACAGGCGTACTCTCGCCGTTTCCCGTGGACTCCAGGGGGAGTCGTGGGGAGCCAAGATAATACATGGAGTCTCTTCCTGGGGAATTCCCGGACGGACAACAACGATAATACCATGAATGTCTCAGTATTGATTTTGTTCGAAAATTCGCAGATGTATAAGTTCAAGCTTATAAATTCGCAGATGTATAAGTTTAAGCTTATAAGTTTGTTTTTTGAATGGATGGATGAAATATTTTATTACCCATCAACAACAGCAGAAAAAAACGAAGAAAAACAACGACTATAACAAAAAGTAGAATTACTCAAAATAACAGTCAGGCAACGCAACTAGTTTTAAAGTTTAACCGAAAAGGCAGCTTACTTTTACATCTGATACTCAAATACACTGAAATATTTTGACTAATCTAAGGGATTTTCACTTTTCACCCGGGGCTGTAGCAATAACATTCAGAGTGTGCGCTGACTGCACGACAAATACAAAATCATCAAGGCGCGGAGAATTTGAATTTCAACAAAGGCCTGCATTTTCAGTGTGACATGTGTGGAGCCTGTCGAGGATGGAAGATGATGTTAAGATATGCATTGGAAGGAATCTACCATTTTTATTTTAGTTTTCGGTCATGGCTTACATCTGTAGTCGGTAGATACTTCAAGCGTAGAGGGACAAGAACATAGAGGTACTACAAATACAAAAGAATAAGTTCATCTGATGAAATCGGTTATCTGTGGATAACGGACTAACGAAGTAACACATTTTCATCCGGTTTTCAGGCCTATTCGAGTAAAAAAGTGATGTGTAACTAGACTGTCGGATCTCAGCTCTGTTCGGTTAAACTTTAAAGGTTATGGTCCAGTTTATTTTCAGAATACCCCTTACGTCACTGCGCAGGAATGTTGCTCTATTACGACCGCACAAAGGCCCTACCCCGATCCAAAGACACATCTGATACAATTTCTTCGTTCATGTCTCCCCACACAGGACAAAAGTATGGATCAGTTCAGCAGACCATGAGCGTGTTCCACGCTTCTAACAATAGTAACTATTAGTTAGTAATTTCGTTCCAGCCCTCTCGAAATAGTAACTAATAGTAACTATTTGCTTACCACGCTCGGGAGCGTAGTAAGCGTGGTAACTACGAATCTCTGGGACTTGACTGGTCCGATAAGCCCGTGGCCCGATATTTTGCTGAAAATAGATAAATGTGTTCCAGCCTCGATGCCAAGAAGCCAGAGCCTGTGACGTCATGCGTAGTAACTACGGTAAGTAGGGTGGAACACGCTCCATATCGTAATTCATGTCTCCCCACACAGGACTGAAGTATGGATCACTTCCCCCGTTTACTCTACCTATATACCTTCACCGATTCCCAAAAGCACACTATCGGTCCGTAAACTGAGCAGTAATTTTAGTTATTAGGTCCCGTGTTTCTTTCGAGTTCAACACCGAATGCAAACACAAGCGGATTCGGTAGAGTACCAAATCCTGTTCCTGGTTCTCTTATGCAAAACACGGGAACTAAAAACGGGTGGCAGCGCAACGTGTTAGGATCCGAGTCCAACACGCTAAAAGCTGAAAACGCAACTTTACCCCTTTTTTACAGCTCGACAAACTTGGTTAAGTGAAAGATTGACCCTTCGTGTTTTAAATGTTGTGCAACACCGTAAACATCAGTAATCGAGGGGACGCAGGGTGGGACTTTCGTTTCAGGACTCGACAAGATTGGCTTAGAAATTGTCACTTTCCAGATCCGACCATCCCTGAAAGTACGCATCTTAACCACAAAGTACAAAAAATACTTTTAAGCTAAATATACATTTCATGATCCCCACACTGTCAGAAGCTTCATAACAGATTGCGCATAACACTTTCAAGAATAACACCTTTTCACTTAGAAATAAAGTGTTATGACCAATTAAGTTTACACTATTTCGTGCCTAGAACTCCAACAACACCTTCAATTGGTAAAAATACTAACGGGATCGAAAGAAACATAACAGATAACATCCCAAAGTGTTATCTGTTGAAATCGCGCATCCTTCTGTTGTCGCTATGTAACTTCTGACAGTGTAGTATTTTTGCCTATTGAAGGTGTTGTTGGAGATCTAGGCACGAAATAGTATAATCTTAATTGGTCACAACACTTTATTTCTAAGTGAAAATGTGTTATTCTTGAAAGTGTTATACGCAATCTGTTATGAAACTTCTGACAGTGCATGAGCCCATTTTTGCCTCAAGGGCCGTTTTGCTTAGATATTAATTTCTAGCTCCCTGAAGTGCGTATCTTAACAGCAATGAAAAAACAAAACAAACAATGCATTTCGAGCGTGTTCCACCCTTTTAACAATAGTTACTATTAGTTCCTATTTCCGTTCCATCCTCACGAAAAGTTACTACGCTGACCGTTCCAACCTTCTCGAAATAGTAACTAATAGTTACTACTTGCTTACCATACTCGGGAGCGTAGTAAGTGTAGTAACTACGCATCTCTGTAACGTGATTGGTCGGATTCTCCCGTGGCATGATATCCTGCTGCAAAATAGAAAAGTCGTTCCAGCCTTGACGACAAAAAGGCAGAATTTGTGACGTCATGCGTAGTAACTACGGTAAGTAGGATGGAACACGCTCTTCATGATACCCGAGGGCTCTTGATGTTTGTGTCACAAGGGTTTTGCTTAAAAATGAATTTCTGCAGCACACTTAAAGGGCGCACCTCAACCGAAAATAAAAATAAATACTTTTTACCAAATGATATATATTCATGATCCTCAAGGGCGAAGTTGGCGACTCCAACACTCACCTTTAAAGGCTCGGCACCTTCCAATCCTTTCGTGAGAATCACCCCGACAGATGTTGTTACAAGCAGCAGATGCTCTTCAACGCTTGGTTCTTCGCGTGGTGACCTTTCCTCTTCATTTTCGTCCGCCGAAGGGCCTGCCAAGTTGTCATCAAGGCTTGCGGAGGAGGGACTACCACTAAAAATAACGTTTTATTACTAGACTTGTGTAAACCGTTGTTTTCCAACCCTATACAAACCAGCGCATTGACCAGTGGTGTCACGCCAGACAAAACTAAATCCGTTTCTGAAAAAAGAAAGTAACCAAAATCGTGGCAAAGCCGCACGGAAATTTTACGACCGCTTTTGCTTTTTTTGTGCTCAAATCTTCTGACTACTGTCAAGTCAAATCAAATCGTTTACTGACAAACCAAATTTGTATCTTTCTTCGGCAGAAGATGCTAAATTACGCTAGTCATTACAGGAATGGGGACAGGAACAAACTGAGTGAAAGCAGGGACCCATAAATTTCCTGTAATGACTCGCCGTTCACGGGGCTTGTCAATAAGAGATTTCTGATGCGCTCTTGTCCGAGCGACAGATGGTTCGAGAAATACCCACGGGGATAAAATACCCGACTATCCAGATAGATAACATTTTTCGCAGCTGTTGTTCTGAACTAGGAATATTTCTCTGTGATGGAAGAGTATCCTGGATCTTTTGTCCTAGCTTAGGTACCTGGTGGCATGCTGAATAGTCCTGACTGAAGATGGCTATCTATATCTATCTGAGCAAGAACGCCGATTCGACCCAAGCGGAATTTTTGGAAACTAGGTGAGGCTCGGGCAACATAGCAACATAGAAGCATAGGAAATGACAAGCCCCCTGAATGGCGAGTCATTACAGGAAATTTATGGGTCCCTGGTGAAAGACAGATAAGATGGACAGATTGGCAGAAAAGCGATTGGTAGCGCCAGTGCCATAAAAAGAGGGAAAGAGAAATCTTCGTTTATGTCAAGCTTACAAGGAAGCGGAAAGAGGAAATCGCCACACTGTCAGAAGTTCATAACAGATAACACAAGGATGCGCAGTTTCATCAGACAATACTTGGGATGTAATCTGGTGTCATTTCACAAGCATCATGCATTAAACGTTATTCATACAAAGCATTGCCATGAACAACTGAGAAACCGCCAAAAAGCATCTGCTCACTTTTCCGATATCATGACAACATACATTACAGATCCATCGCAAGTGTTGTCTGTTGAAACTGCGGATCCTTGTGCTATTTTTTTTTAAACTTCTGACATGCAAAACAGATAAAAAAATGAGAACGTCATCGGTGGGACTGAAGCTTACCATTCTCTAACGCTTCCATCGTCAAGACCTTCCTCACCCCCTAAACAGTCGAAACTGGCATCAAAGCTCCCCTCGACCGACTGGTTGTCCCCTTCCAGAACGTGACCCTCCTGGACCGGCAATCCAATCTGTGACGTAACTTCAATGGCAGTCCCTATAATCCCCCCGACTGTTCGCCAGGGTGAACGGAGAGGGTTTTGGGGGGTCGGCGTGGAGGGGGTTGAAAAGCTAAGGGTGGAGGGTGCTCGACATTTTGCGGGGATGATTTCTCCAGAGCCTTGCTTGATAAGAAGGCGGAGAAGGCAGCCTGCCCAGTCCACCTAGAAGGCAGATAAGATGAGGTATTACTTAAAGCACAAAGGGCACAAGGGGCCAGAGGAAATCATTACGTTCGATGTTTTCGCTTTTCTCCCCACATATATGTCTTAGGAAGAAAATAATTACAGCGACAAGCTTTTAGTTTACCGTTTTTGGGGAAATAACATGCAAAATAATGATAGAAATAATAATTCATTTTAACCCACAAATCGTACAAGACGAAAATAGTGGATTCATGCAAAGAAAAATAAAGAGACATATGAGTACGAGAAGATTATTCAAGCGTCACACAGGCGAACAGAAGAACAGAAGCCAGTAATGTAAGAGAAAGAATAAAGTTTCTGGATAATGAAGTAAGATTTCAGTTAGTTCTCGGATTCGTCTACTATTTCTCTAAAAATAGTCGTCTCCCAAACAGCTGTATTGGGGGCCAGTACGACGCATTAGTCTTGTACTAATAATGATTCATGTTTATACGGGAGGAAACTGGGAAATAAGACAAAGCTAACAGGAAGATGACGTCTGAGTACCAGACTCTCTGAGGGGCAAAGCCGTTGTAAAGAGGCTAGGCATAGATACTTTCTACTTCCTTTGTCCCTCTGCAAAGCTAAAACCCCATCCCCCTAAAAAGCCCCCCCCCCCCCAAACAAGTTACTGTAAAGTAATGGTAGGTTAAGACCCTCCTCTCTCTAGACAAGGTACCTTCTTTGTCCACTTTTCAAAGCTATGGTAGGTTAAGACCCCCCCCCCCCCCCCACACACACACACACACAAAGCTGCCGCATCGTAGAGTTAGACAGAGTGTCGGTTGTGCAATTGTATGTGGGGCTAGAGGTTTCGAATTAAACGATAAGGCTGGGCAAGGCGAGTCGAAGCCACAACGAGAGGAGGGGGCTAACGACGTGGTTATGGCTACAAAGCACGTGATTAGGCTACCTGTGAAGCAAAGAACTTGGCAGCACCGGGGGTCGACACCAGATGATCCAACATCTTCTTTGCTACCACAAGCTTCGTGCGAAGAGGTGCCACTGATAACTTAGCACAAAAGGCCAAAAATCCGGCGTAGTTGGAATCCGGGCATTCGGTAGACAACAAAACATCCGCGATTTTTCCGGCACTTTTCTCCGACAGCTCAACGGAGGGCAAGGTGCTAAAAAGTCCGCCAAAACCACACTGACTCAAATACAGCCTCTTCTTGTCCTCGGTATATACTCTATGCGACTTTAAAAGCACATGTAAAACTTTCATCACGGATTTCATCACATTATCATCAAACTCCGGCAATATTCCGTAAAGCAGCTCGGAACATTTAGGTTCAAACAGAAGCAGGTAGAGCTGATCATTACACTTTGGTGACTCTAACGCAGTGTATAATGTTTCGGCAACTTCGCACACTAGGTGGGCACTTGTTTGTGCCAAAATATGGTGCAACACAGCAGTTACTTCTGCAAAGTGGGCGTCTCGCTCGAGAAAGTAACGGACGATTTTCAAAACTCCGTTACGTAAAGTTACGGCTTCCGGACTATTATCGGATGGAAAATACAGCCGTAACGCGTCGAGGAAGGCCTGAACGCCAAAGTGGTGGCGGAAAAAACGTCTGTCTCTCCGAACCAGGGATGTTAAATGTTCCAAATGCAAAAGCCGCAGATCAAAACTGGCTTTCTTCCACAGCTTGAAGTTGCACATAACTCCAAGAACAAAGGTCTGCTCCAATGGCTTTTCTATCTGTAAACTCTGGTTCAATCGCTGTACGGATTCGAATACGGCCTCGTCCAACAATTCCGGCCGGATTTGGCAAAAAATGACCGCCAGGCTTTCAAAAAACTTTGAATTCACTGCCTCCTGCCGAAATGATTCATGATGGAAGAAAAGAAGAGACAGGGTGTTGAAAAACTCGGCAACTTCACTCGTCGGGTTTAGGTTCGGCAGGGCATAAGAGAGCAAATCCGGAACGGCCTCAACCCTCTTGCTCACTGAATATTCCAAGATCGGTAAAAGAGATAACAGCCCCCCGTTGGAGAATAAAAGTTCCTGGATACCCTCCTGTTTTTTAAGGACCACGCCTTGTTTTCCAGCCAGGTTTTTGCCGCTAGATAGCTCTAGTAGTACTTCTCCATCAGACGCCGAGGCAGCAATGGCGAAGGAACACTTGGAGGAGACGTCAATGTTGGTTGGATCGTTGGAAGAAAAAAGATGGTGGAACGTGGGACCTGAAAAGACAAAATAGAGCTTGGAATTAAACATGTTGCGAAAATGTCATGCAACGAAGAGCGTTGGATACGAAGAAGACTGAACAAGCTACAAGTACTGACAATGACCTTCCGCCTCGATAGGGGAGATTTGACTGAGGCATACAAGCAGTGGAGCCATCTGGCAGCTTTTTGGGACCACAAATACTCCTTGAGCCGAAGCTGACTTGGAAACGTATATTCAAATAATTCATAAAACGGATACGTCAGCTACGATGCTTTGGCAGCGATATTTCGGCCCTTCTTGACAAGGGTCCTCGTCAGGATGTCAAACTTCAGGGTCAACATTGGAGAAGTGGCAGGCCTGTTCCTTCCCCAACGTTGACCCTGAAGTTTGACAGTCTGACGAGGACCCTTGCCAAGAAGGGCAGACATATCGCTGCCAAAGCACTGTGGTCGGCTCATTTAGGCGACCCATATACTATAACTTACAATAAACTATGGTTTCTTTTAGTTTCATTTTGAGATAAGTCGGCTGAGATTTATTCGAGCGATATTTCGGCCCTTCTTGGCAAAAGGTATGAACACGCACGCAAAATTTGATTCGGAGTCGGCTTGTTACAGATCGTCATATCTTTAATACTAATTATTCGAAGAACTATCTTCTTATCATACTGGAAAAATACGCTAAATGCCTAACCAAAAACTTATAATAAAAATACCACGTTCTCGCCAAGAAAACCCCTAACTGATCCCACATCCGAGCTAAGAAATCCTTTATCTGATTTCCACATCCGAAGTGCTTTCCCCTCTAATGCGCTTGTTTCGGTTAACAGTGAGTCGGCTACAATAGGAACTGCGGTGAGACTTTTGTAACAAGTTTTGTGGCCAAGACAAGATTATAAATAGACCTCCCGAACCAGGACCAAGGAAGTTAGAAGGAAGTCAAGTTAATTCGTGTAAAGTTCCAAGTCACGAGTTAAGTTAAGAGTTAAGAAGAAGTGGGGTGTTACCTATATTGTACCTGTATTCAGAATATACGCAAGTGTTAAATAGTAAGTTAGAGTCCAAACGGAAAGACTACGAACCCATAAGTCTCCGAGGAGTTGCGTATTTCACCACCACTCGACACTACCAACAATAGACAGCCTAAGGGATTGGGCTTAAAGAACAAAAGAAATAACCATCCGTTTTAGGCTTGGGCGGAAGGAATACTCATAGTTTCAGTATTTTAACTGACCCAGTCAATTGCGAGAAGGCCCTGAAAAATCCAAGCTACAACTGAATGTGCATAATAACTATTTTTTGTATATTTTTCTCAATTTCGGAGGTTTAATAAACGGATTAAACGAGGCTTACCTGGTAAGCTGAATTTTGATCCGTGTTATACCGACCCATGAAGACTGGCAAAAAACAAGGGGTTAATTTCCCACCTCGCCCAACCTGTGGATTTTGTTGTTTAGGTATTGTTGACGTGACACTCAGGAACTCGTGTCTCTGAAAACTGGTATGATTTTCACACCGCTACCCTCACACAGGATCGTAAAGCATCTCTTACCCCTATCACGTTTCACTCAAATCTGAGCAATTTTGAAAAAAACGCCCCCCCCCCCCCCACAGTGGTCGGATCCGGTTCGGACCTTAAAATCTGTCATCTAGGGCATATGACCTCTCTACATTTCAAGTTTGCACAAAGAATGTTGTCGATTCCATAGGAAAGCTGTAAATTTGTAAAGAAGCATGTGATCCCTCTGACCGCCTCAAGCGCAAACCTAGTCAGGGATCAAGCTCTGTTCGGGAATACTAAAAAGTCCGGCTTACCAGCAGTATGTAGCCGCTTACACTGCAGCGACGTCAACGGCTCTCGAACGAACGAAAACGCCGCAAGCTTCCCAGGGAAGGCGCGAACTGGTCCCCATACGTATTCTTCCAAACCAGAAGCAACGGCTCTTACTGAGGAGCTCCTAGGGTCGAATGAGCGGAGACCAACAGGTAAAGAGAAGTAGGTATTCGTCTGCAAGAAAAAAAGCTTATAGGCCTAAATGGTCCACAAACCTGGTATTTTTGCGTCACGGCAGAACGCCACAGCGACAACTGGGGACTGACTTCTCGCCACCCCGACATTTATTTTTATTAAAACTAAGAAACGACCAACTAGATTCAAGAATAAATAAATAAGAAACACTGGCATAACAAAGTACAAAGAAAAGAAGAACAAAATATCAGCACATCAACCTGGGGAGAGCCCACACTATAGTAGGGTAGCTCAAAACTGTGACATTCTACCACAACGGCAGCTGGCCACAGTGATGGTTCGCTACCGACAACTTGCCACGCTGACACAAAGACGCAACTTACCACAATTGTACATATCGCCCCGCAACATACAGCAAAAGTTACTTTGTCCAGAGCCTCGTTTTTGTTGCATGCTGCAGGTCCACTTCTCGGCCGATTCCGGACTGATTCTTCCTACATCCGTTTTTGCACTGCAGCGCTTCCGAGGAAGACGGCAGCGCTTCTCGAGAATCACGGACTTGCTCACCGACCAAGTCCGTGCTTCCCTAGCAAGATGCTGCAGCGCTGCCGCTTCAACCAAGAAGAAAGTGAATCCAAAAACGCATATTGTGCAAAAGCAAAGAAGTGCTGCAGCAGCGATGCGGCAGCGCTATTGCAACAAAAACGAGGCTCAGTTAATATTTTTCAGACTAAGTTTCAAGTGAAACAAATAATTATAAGCGATGCCTCTCAACAAATCAAGTGCACTGGTACGAGCAGACCGACTGACAACTCTCTCGATTCTCTGAGCAACCTTTATGAAATGCTTTCATGGTGTGGTGGCGAACAGTCTGCCTTGATTCGTTCGATGTCGGCCCCTCGCCAATCCAAGGCGCATTTACAGATTACAGATTTTCATGCGGGTACTGTTCCTTTGCTTCAAGGCACTGTGCTTCAGCGTTCAAACACTATGCTCATACTTTGGGGTATTTTCTAACGCTGGAGCACTAAGGTAGCGTTCCAGTGAGTTATTACAAGGTATGATGATAAGAGCAGGGGCGAGCGTCGTATTCTGATAGTTATAATGCTCTCTGGAACCAAAATAATAACAACGCGAACATCCGTCATCACTCTTACGGGAGTTCCTGCAAAACCGATAGTCATTATCACTTATGCTGCTCGGGACCATCATAAGCAAATAATAACGATCGTAACAGTCGTGGAACGAAAATAATAAGAGGGAGGGGCTTATTTAATAAGGTGGTCTGGAACGGCAATAATACAATAATAGCAACGATCGTAACAAGTGGCTGGAACGCTACCCAAGCCCAAAATATGAGGATTTGTGGAGAAGAAAAAACAGTATTTGAACTCTGACAAATTACAGATACAAAACAACTGTACAGCCGGCAAAATGAAAGCACGGAAGTCAACTGCAGAGGAGGGGCGTCAACGGATGGTGCGTCATTTTAGGTTTCTCAATGGATTTTCTGACATTCATTGGGAACCTTTGTGTCCCCGCCAAAAATCGACCCGTGAAAGTGGAAATTGGTAAGTAATCTTACCGTCTGACTAAGTCCAAACCCTTGGAAGGTCCGCAATCCCTCGTTTCGCCCGGCAAGGGTTTCCAGCGTCTGTGTGGTGGGATCGCCAATAGCACCGATGTGTAGGACCCGTAACTGGAAATAAATACCTTAACGATACCATTCTATTCGCAGGGCACTAGCGACCATCTCCCTCCATTTAGCTTCAATCGACTGCCTGATACGGGACCAGAGCAAAATAAGACTAGGGAGTAGCGCCAAGATTTGACAAATGTGACACACACTCGACATAACGTCCCTACTGAAACAGTTGTGTATCCATACTCCGAAAAGAGCACAAAAAAAAGATACAACAACCTCTATTTCCTTGACGTGTGCAGACTGCTTCTTACCTGTACTAGAATTGTCTAAACCCGAAAGTTTGTCTCGCTTTAAATATCGCGAGCATCGTGGGCGGCACTACGAGTAAGGCCTGTTTCCAATGCATCGAGAGCATAGGTCTTGGCGCTGCTCCTTAGTGCTATTTTGCTCTGTACGGGACCAAAGGCATCTTTTTCGTCTGATATAATAAAGTGCTTCATTTATGGATGTCTCTTCTGTTTTGTATTGGCCTAAGAGATACTAAACAAACTTTTAACTTTCATCTATTTTTTTCAATTCATTTTGATTTACTTTTGCCCCATCTACAACAAATGGAGGGGAAGACGCCCTAAATATGGAGTATCAAAACAGATCAAGACCAAAGGTTTCGATGGGATCCCAAATATTGAATATTTATTGGACTACTTGATCCAGACAAACGAATTTTGTAGATTTCCGGTCTTCGCCAAACCCCTTTAACATTTTGCTATAACCTGTAACCAAGTTAAGATATGGATTCAGAAGGCATGTTTAATCGAACATCTGATCTCTAATCAACGTCAGACCAACTTGACCACTTGACCAAATTCTTCCTTTTAGCAGTAGGCAACCTTCGGCGAACTGAATGCAGAGCAGAAGAGCGGTTACATTGAAAGTCGAACTTTTCAACCAGAATTTCCGGGTTTGGGCAAATTTTGCTAGCTTATCCGTCAAGGAAATAAAGTTCAAAACTGGATTCAGCATGTCTCCTTATCCCGATACCGAATCTCTCATCGATCTTTAGTATGTTCGAAAGCTGCAGCATGTCTCCTCTCCTTATACTCCGTACTACTAGTCATTGGGTTATAATGAATTTCCGGTTGTGGCCGGATTTCGGGTCAACTACCTGTCCGGCAAGAAAATAATTTTCATATTCGGATTCAGCATGTCTCCTTACCCCTAAACAAACCTCTAACAAACTTCATATTAAATTCTCAGGATGTCTCTTACCCCTAAATCGCTTTTTGGCTTTTAAAAAGTATTTTGTTCGCCCCTTAATTTGAAACCCCACCCCCAAAATGTAAGGCTACATAGTCCATCTTCGAACTTGACCTGTACTTTGACCGAAGAGTCCTCATGTATGTCTCGGATTCAGCATGTCTCCTAAACCCTAAATCGAACCTCTAATCAAGTTCAGATTAAACTTCAACTTTTCCCAGATTTTCCGTTTTTTGCTTGATTCCGGTGAACTACTTGTCCGGCGAGAAAGTAATTTTCATATTCGGATTCAGGATGTCTCTTTACCCATAGATAGTCTTCGTCTGACCGTTGATGCGAACGGTCGCAATCTGGCATCAACTTTAAGTTTAACTGTAATCCTTAACGGGCAAAACGACGGTTGACCTTTGACCTTTGACTTCGTGCAAAACACAACGGAATCCAAGCCTAGCATCTAGGAATGCCAACCGATTGGAGCGTTGAGCTCTGCTACTCTCCTGTGCTCAACTTCTTACAGCAGAGTTTTATTAGCGGACTGCAAACTGACGATATTGTAAAGTATGCTACTGAGTTCTTCAGCCCTCAAGCGATTGGAGAAGCAAGGAAACTGCTGTGGCAGAAGATTTACCCTGATGTTCTTGCACCTCGCCGCACTGGACCCAATGCACCCACAAATAGCTTGATCGATCTGCTGTCTGCCTTTGAGGATTGTGACGATACCAGCTCAACTCTCCCATAGTTCGTCATCAAGTCACCGGCTGAGGTCCCAAGCGTTCCGGCTAATTCTTTCTCTATCCTGTCTGCCAACATGACGTCTTGCATGAATGAAATCAAGTTGATCAAAGAAGCTATCAGTACCAGCTTCAACCAGGATCGTTCCACGGTATGTAATGGTTGTCCTGGGGGATCAGAAAGCCATACTTTTACCCAAAGCAAGCGAACTTACGCCCAAGTTGTTAAGGTTGTAGTGGACAATGTGCCAGCTCATCTTTCAGACCCATTGGCAAGAAAAGGTCATCTCGATGCAATGGAAGGGAACGAGGAGATAACTGAACTACGAACAGCAAACCAAAATAGCCGTTGGATTGTCCAAACAAGGGACCCGTCATCTGCTTCTCGCTTAGCCAAAGAACTCGCCGAAACGATGCCTGAAGCCGAGACTCAAATCGTTGAACCGAAGTTCGTTGGCATCATTCGTAACCTACCGGACAATGTGTCCGCAACCGATATTGCAAGTCTTGTTCCGAAAGTAGTGGAAACTTCCCGAATAGGGAGCTCCCAAGCCTACAAGATATACTTTGCCGACAAGTCTTCTCTCGACAAAGCCATTGCTGCTGGTGTCCGCATAGGGTGTGAAGTCGTTAGAATTTCCGAGTTCGTCAGACTGCCAAGACGTTGTAGCAAATGTCAGTCGCCGAAGCATCTCAAACAGAGCTGCCCCCTTCCCAACGGAACACAGAGGTGTGCTCGATGCTCAGAAGGCCATGAGAATTCACGAGCTAATCCTTGTTCAAAACCCCCCAAATGTGCCAACTGTGGTGCGAGTCGTGTCTCTTTTAGCTTGCGTTGTCCTGAGCTCCGAAAAGCCGCTGAGAATGTCAGAAAATGATGGATTCTCAGAAAACAATCAAACTTGGAAGTCTGAACATAAATGGAACGAAGGATAAAGACCAATTGATCGAACACCTTCTTACCAATAATGATGTCGTTTTTTACAAGAGCATTTATTGACTCAGGCTTCGTCCAGCTCCCTTCGCCGCTCCCAAGATCATTATATCTTTATCCAGGCAGCAAAGAAGACAAATGGAAGACCTTCAGGTGGTCTTGCTACCTTCGTTCGGACCTCTGTTGGCCCTGTCCCGGTTTGCAATTATTCAGATCAAAATATCCTAGCTACGCAGATCAATGGCACTGTTCTGATAAATGTCTACTTCCCCTGCGAAAGAAAGGACAAAAAATCGCTTGAGGCATTTTCGAGCGCTTGCAACAAACTGGAAGCTGTCCTTCAAGATTGAAGAAGAAAACCTGGATTTTAGCTGGCGATTTAAACTGCAACTTGCTCATCGATAGTACTCGGAGCAGCCTATTCCTGTCAGCACTCCCGACTGGATATATGGTTGTGCCTAAAAACCTTGGACACACGAATATCCGTAATATAGGCGGCACCCCGTCCAATCTGGACCACGTCATTGTCTCTGATCCTTCTTTGGTAACCGACATAGTGCTTGTTGATTAAGGAAAGATCGATGACGATCATCTCATCTTGACATGCAACATCAACCTACAAGGGGCTTGGAAGACCATACAATCTAGTAGGACTTCAAACTGGTATACGCGACGTGACTGGAAACATGCCAACCATCTCCTTTTCTGCCAAACACTCACCTTTCTCCTGGCCTCAATCAAAATCCCTTTCCACCTACTTCAGACTTCAGTACCTTCCAGAACAACAGAAACTGATCTGAACTGTTACTATCAACAAGTAGTATGGTGTATGCTTCGAGCGGAGGATTTATCCGTCCCGCTTGAGAATATCCGTCGAGGTACACGGAAACCAGTTTGGAAAATCAACCCGGAGATAAAAAAGCTAAAAAATTCAGCAAAACTTTGGTTGAGAACATGGATCGCCTGCGGCCGGCCTACATCCGGTTCAGTTTCCAAGCTAAAAGTAAAGACAAAAAGGGAATACAAATCCTGTCTAAGGAAGACTCGCCTGAACGCAGCCGATGCCCCACACAACAAGAAGGACTGGGAGAACGTCATTCGCTCGGACAAATGTAATCCGGAGGTACCTTCCATCCTCTCTTGTTTGGACTGGTTCTCTCACTATACAAGATTGTTTTCTGTCTGCAATGAAAAGGTATCTTCCGTCTTTTCAGTCTAGACTGACCGTTACTTGTCACCCAGATTAAAACAACATGAAGTTTTTCCCATTACAATATCTGCCATCCAGAATGCATTGAAAACCATGAAGAAAAGGAAGAACCCGGATAGAGATGGCATTTCCCATGAGCATTTAAAGTACGATTTACCAGCTATTAATAACCCCCTCCAGCTATTATTCCAGATGATCCTGTCAACATCCACCTTACCGGAGAGTTTTCTTCTGGGTAAAAAGAGGCAAAGATGCAAATCACTGCAGCTCTTACAGACCAATTACCGTTTCATGCATCCTCAGCAAAATTTTCGAATACACTTTGGCACCAGAAATTATTTCTAAATGTGACTTTGGAAGCCTACAGTATGGTTTCAGAAAAAGAATTGGATACCCCCATGCCCATAAGTCACTGATCCGAATTCTAAAGCAAGCATCAGCAAAGAGAGAGACAGTTCATCCTTGTGCAAATGACATCGCTTGAGCTTTCGACAACGTTAACCACGGCCAGGCTCTACTGTCTTTGATGGAAAACGGCGTAAATAGGTCGATTATATTAGCCTTAAGATAGTGGTACTCCAAATGCAAGCTGGTAGTCAAATGGCAAGACAGGCTGAGTGACCCTATTACAGTGAAAGAGGGAGTTCCACAGGGCAGGGTCCTATCGCCACAGATTTTTAAATGTACGATTGCTCAGTGCCTAAGAAAGCTTACGCCAACTTTTAACTTCCGTGGAATTGACGACGTCCTCCTTAGCAGCCGATCCAGGAAGGGCCTTGAAACAAACGTTGCTAGCCTGAACCAATCCCTTGGCAAGATTGGCCTATCAGTCAACGCTAGTAAATGTCAGTACGTTTGTTTCAATGCTCCTGCTACTCCTCGGAAACCCTCTCTGAATGTTGGAGGCAATGTTCTCATAACTTAGGAAAAAATTCGATGGCTAGGGATTACAATTGGGCAAACTATGCGAAAGGTTTGCGAGGAAGCAGTCAAATCAGCCGCTAAAGGAATCAGATTTGGTTACTGCAAAATTGTGCCGAACCGTTCCAGGTATAGCAGACCTGGGCTTGGGAAGTTATATACTGCCTTTTGCGCACCGTATGTTAACTTCCTTGCTGGATTGCATTCTATACTCAGAAGAAAGGACCTTCGACGCATACGCTCGACATACTTCAGATATCTGAGATTTCTTCTCTACCTACCACGGCGCACGCGGAACCGCTACCTGATCCGCCGTTTGTTGATTTCCGACCCTTTGTTGACGCTCGAAGCCCTCTCCTCTAATTTGTGTTCTCCGATTTGAAACTTACCTGTCCACGATCCCATCAATGTGATTCTAAATTAGTGAAAATATTTTTAAGTGTTTTGTGACTATTTTATATCTCTTTGTCCTTTTTACTGCACTTACGCCCTTGGGCAGTGCGTCATAAATCCTTCATTTATTCATTCATACATCTACTATCTCATTAGCTTTTAAAAAATATCTTGTTCGCCCCTTAATTTGAAACCCCTCGCCCACCCCTAAATGTAGGGCTACAGAGCCCATCTTCGAACCTGACCTGTAGGCTACTTTGACCCGAAGCGCCCTCATGCCAAGTTTTAATAAAATATCTCAACCCCTTCGAGAGTTATCGTGCTAACAGACGGACAGACGGGCGGACAGAGGACAACTTTTACGAAATCATAGGTATCCGTCACTTACGTTTTGGGATCCCAAAAACTGAAAAAAGAAACAATAAGTAAGCATGCTTTAACATGCAAATATCAAAGAAGTAGCACTGACCGAGGGTGAGGTAAAACTGACACAGAATAGCGAGAATCTTTTAACCGTTTATCAATTACAGGGACAGGACAAATTAAGTGGAATCGACTAATCAGATAAGTATTCCTAGTCCAAGCTCACGGACCATAATAAGATGAAGTTATAGCCGCCGTTCGGCATAGGATACCCCAAACTGTTGGTATACCCAAAGTTTGGCATAGCTTATCCAGAATCAGGGATCTGTGGCAGACTGGCTTACTTACAGTTCCAATTTTAGGAAATTTCATTAGCGCCACATGCTGCTCCACTCCATCCAAGGAGACTCTCAGCTGACTGGAGCTGATCAATCCTCTGAAGAAAAGAAATATATATTATAAGAAATGCAGTAGAGGTAGCCTATGTTTATTTGAACAACTACTTAAATTGGAACAATAGTTTTGCTCTAAATGGTAGAATAAAGAACAAGACACCCATTTATATACTTTGGCCAACTGGTAGTTGACTTTTGTCACAGCAAGTGCAAGAAACAACGTCAATCAATGTTCAAAGAAACATACCTCTAGTGTACTGATCGACTCAACTTCCACCATTACTTAATCTAATTTTTCCACAATGTCTGAATCAGAGATGGGCGAATCCGAATCCGGGTCCAGATTCGAATCCAGGATTCGTCCTTTTGGCGGGAATCGAATCCGGATTCGAATCTTCTGCTAGTCAGGCTGGATTCGGATTCGAAACTCCGAATCTTGCGAATCCGCTCCAATTTCTAATCTTTTGCCAATTTTTACTGACTGTGCCTAAGGTGTTGTGTTTAACAAGCCCCAAATCCATTCCTGGTTCCCGAGAAGAAACCAAGCCACACGTGGAAACCTAGAAATATGGTTTACAGCGTCTAATTAACCGTCTCATTTGCCTTAGGCGAATCCGCTCCAATTTCTAATCTTTTGCCAATTTTTACTGACTGTGCCTAAGGTGTTGTGTTTAACAAGCCCCAAATCCATTCCTGGTTCCCGAGAAGAAACCAAGCCACACGTGGAAACCTAGAAATATACCGTCTCATTTGCCTTAGGCATCACTAAATTTTGTCACCTACGATTTTTAAACTGTAATATAAGTACATGCTTTGATTTTTTTTTAAGGTCGGATTCGAGTCCGGACTCGAATCCTCAGCGTGAAATTGTGGATTCGGATTCATACCTAGCCCTGGATTCGGATTCGAATCCTTTCATGATCGGATTCGCCCATCTTTGGTCTGAATGTGAGACACAGTTGACACTGACATTGGCAGGGACATGTCTGACTGTCTCTGATCTTAATGGCAGTTAACACAAATTTTCTCCCAACAATCCACTCTTTTCAAGAACTCTCCTTTCCCGAAAAAAAAGTCTTTTGACAGACCTCGTCCATCCTGGCTAGCCGAAGGGTTGGAACGCTAAAACTAACAAGCAAAGGGTCTCTGGTTCGAGCCGCGATGGCACCTACCATTTTATTTAAGACGAGGATCAGTGGCGTAAACCTGTAAGAGAAGCCGAAGTCCACCCAGCTTCAAATAGGAACTCAGACAAATCTAGGGAAAAGCACGGGAAGCGTCGGATGACTTTCCCCAACTACTCATCGCACTCCGGCCGAGGGCAGCGAATCCGGAGATCGCCACCTTCGAAATGCAAACCTTTAAAGTTTAACTACACAAAGAAATATCCGCCTTCTTTTAGCTTACTCTTCTGTTACCCATTTAGCATGAATTTGTCCATGTTTAAGAAGAGCACCTATGACAACTTTTTACTTTTTTATTTGTTGCCTAATAAATTTTATATGAATCTTCTTACTCTGTCTTTCTGAACTATCCTCTATTACTCAAATAAGAAAACCAATTTCTTTCTCCTCTAAATTGGCTTTAATTTGATCTTTAATTTCTATGGGGGGGATTACCAGAAAAGCCAGCTTATTTATATATCTTGAAAACTTGACTCGGGGAGCTAGCTGACATCAAGAATATACCCTGAGTCGATATTGACAGTAAGAAAAAATTTTCCATTGCAGTTTCTGGGCGGTTTCCGAGAATTCGACTTTTGAGTTAGTAGAAAAAAAGCAAAAGGTTTGTGTGCCGGGAGTAGGAATCGAACGCACGACCTCTTGACTACTATCCCAATGTGCTAGTCAACACGGCCAAAGGCAGGCCAAAGGTGAACTTTTACAGTGCATAAGTGCATAATTACAGTGCAGAAGGGGCAAGGGCCTGCCAGCTAGCTTTGGGAACACTAAGGAGGGGGTTCGAGATAACAAAGAAGGGGGTCCTGTCGACAATAAGTCCCTGTATCTTTATCTAAGCCCCCCAGGTCGGTTTGATGGCCGAAAGTTGCGTAGTCAAGTTTTCTGTGCCTTTAAGGCTTAAAAAAAAATTACATTGGGCTCTGTAGTAGTGAAAAATTGACTATGTTAAAGTGTAAAAATTATACGTGATAAATTATATATACGTGAAAAATTGACTATGTTAAAGCACAATCGTATATAATTATGTTTGAGAGAGAGCAAATATTCGTTTTTTTTTGTTAGTACCGTAAGGAGAATAAAGACTGATAAAGTCTATTTATGTAAATAAGTGATGGGTAACTAGACTGTTGTATCTCAGCTCTATTCGGTTAGAATTTAGTGGTTTGAATGCGAAGGTTTTCTTTTTGTTTGCTTTCCGGACCTCGGGTTAGTTCTAAAAGTTTTAAAAGAACACTCACCTTCCAGCAGCATGCACAACCAGGACTGAGTGCCACTTTCCATCGTTCAAAGACGTTTCGACTAGCAATGATGTCGTATACAACTTCTCTGTCATAACCGCCACAATAAGTGTCCCATCTTTGGCAACAAATGCTTCGAAGAAGCTGGATGGTCCAGTCTGAAGCCTAAAACAGTAATTTCAAGTTTATAGGTTATCTGAAGGGCTGTAAGGTACATTTTCCTTGTTTGGCCTTGCTGAACGCACTCCTAACAAAACACAACTTTTTTTTTTTGTTAAATGAGTTTGTTTGTGTTACCTTCCGAACTCCAGAACTAACAAACCCGTATCTTCAATTGTACGCAGAAACCTTGACTGGGATCAGTTCAGTTCAGTTCAGTTTATTTCAAAGCATCAACACAAATCATGGCTTGGTGCCAAATGGCGTGTTGAAAAATTTAGGGATACAACTATTACGGTACCGCTCCGGACGGTAGGAACAGGATTCCAGCTTGGGTACTCGCTCAGCACACTCTCTTTGTGGACGCAAACGTTGAGGTTGGAAGAGAGGTAGCAAGAGGGAGGGGGTCAATCTACGGGTCAATTCGGAGGGGAGTTTCTGTCTCAGACGGAGCAGGACCGCTCTTTCAGACGCCTGGCAAGCAGCCAATCAAAGTGCACTTTCTTTCACAGCAGTGCTTGTCTAATATCTGTGACGGTTGGTGTCCATGTAGGCTACTAGGACTTTTCGCATTTTGTGTAATAAGTATATTTCCAAGCCCAAGGATCATATACAGAACAAAACAAAAACACATTGAAAAAGCAATACTTCTATGCGGCTATGGAGCCTCATCACTACGTAGCTTAATGGCTCCTAGATTTAGCGATTTATCCACATGATTAAATTTGCTGATTATAACCCTTTCTCGGCACTGCGGCAAGTTTCATAGCAGGCAACGCAAGGATGCGCGGTTTCAACAGACAACACTTGGGATGTTATTTGTTGTCGCGACAAATGTTAGCATGAAATGTTACGCATAATAAGCATTGCCAGGAAGAGCCGCAAAACCGCCAAAAAAGCATCTGCTTAATTTTCCGATATCGACGACAAACATAAAAGTCAGCAGGCGCTTTTTTGGCGGATCCTTGCTCGATCGACGTTTCTTCGACGATTCAAGCACACTTCGAACTTGCTAGCTCACGAAGTTCGACGGTCAGAGTTTAAAGGACAAAGAAACTTCGACTGGCGACCAAAAACGGCCTTTCAGACCTTTGAGTTTGAAGAGTTAGTTTTCAGACACTTGTGTTTTCCCTGAGTTTAGCAAAAATCGTTTTCAATTGCCTGAGCCAAACATTGTGTTAATGTGTTTATGTTTAAAAGCGTTTTAGGCCTCCGTGTTATGCGCGGGTTTGACACGGTATCCAGAACACGCAACTCTACCGAATAGCAAGTTACGTCACGTGTGTAGACGTTAGACTCGAGAGTAAACACGGTGGGATGAAAATGGGTATTTGCACATTGGTGTTAAACTCCGTGCTGGACTCATTGTTGCCTGAAAACGCAACTAAGGTAACTTGAAACTTCGATCAAAAACCCAACTAATGGTGCATTAAGAAAAAAAAGTTGGGCGTTGTTTACCTGTAAATCAGATGCCTTCCATGTTCTTTAAGAAGTGATTGGTCAACTTGTATCCAAAAGGAAAAGCTTAGCCCCAGAGGCGAAAATTGCAGCGTTGACGCATCTTCAACACAAATTCCACCTAAAACAAGAACAGACATTAGCTAAAACTGAGGAAGGTGAACCAGAAACTACTAGGTAAGGTTCTACTACTACTAAGGTTCATTTTTGCACGCCTTACCCACGAAACGAAAGCCCACTTTCAAACAAGAGCACCATCATCGTTCAGACTCTTCATTGTCTCGAACCCGAACATTTGACTATTCGCCACAAAGCCTATCTTGCAGAATGCGTCAACTCGGAACATGGCTAGGCCTACTGGGAATTATCCATTTTTTTTTCTTTGACCCAAGTAGGAACAAACCATATAATCACAAACACTTCTGAAAAACACTACTCTCCCCTATCAATAAAAAAAATACTAAGGTCCATTGTTGTAGGAAGGTTGTACGTAAAACAAATAAATGACTTGGTTTAGTTTTTTGCCTAAGCCAAGACACAACACACACAACAATCGACCACATCTCACAAACTAACATGGGATCTTACAGGTTAACGCAAAGGCTTAGCTGGCCTACTGTCAACATTTGGTAATACAACGGCCTCGTTCGAAGCGAAGGGTTCCCCACTCCCAGTACCTGCTGTAGACTTTTTTCTGGAACCAGCCGCACTGACCGAAATCATCGGCGCCGGAAACGATGTCGGCCATAAATTAGGCGATCCATCTTTCAAACGCTCACAAACATGCAGATTCTGACGTTTTAACACTTGACAGCCGGTGCCGACTGCTGTCAGGCCTATGAGGCCTGTGAGGGCAGCCAAAATAAATACTTAGTTTAGACTAACCAATAAATGCTTTTGCAAACAAGACCAAACTTTTCGATGGGATCCCAAAAATTCAATATCTGATCCAGACAACTGGGTCTTGTCTTAGCCAGATCCAGTCATCGCCAGAATCCTTGAACATTCTTACAATTAAAATTTAGAAACAGATTAAGGCCAAATAGCTAATCATCTGAGAAAACCAAGTTCAGATATGGATTCAGCATGTATGTTTACCCGTATAAGTCATATCTGTTTTGACGAAAAGTTCCTGCCACTTCTGCCAATTTGCCGGTTTCGGCCGAACTCTAGAACTACTTGTCCGGCGAAAAAAGAAAACTCAAAAACGAACTCAGGGTATCTTCTTTCCCCAATAATGAGCATCTAATCAACTTCAAATAAAAATTTAACTTATAACAAATTTTCCGACTCCAGCCGGATTCCAGTCGAACTATATGTCCGGGTAAAATATGATTGTCACACACGGATTCAGCGTCTCTTCTTACCCCTAAATCGGTTATCTAGTCAGCTAGAAATAAAACTTTAACTTCTAACAATTTTCCGGTTTTGGCCGGATTCCGGGCGAACTACATGTCCGAGTAGAAAATTGCTTTCACATAAAAGTTCAGCATGTCTTCTTGCCCTAAATCGGACATCTGATCAGCTCCAAATAAAACTTTTAATTTTAACAAACTTTCCGGTTTGGGCCGGATTCCGGGCGAACTACTTGTCCGTCGAGAAAATGGTTTTCACCATCGTCTTCAGCATGTCTTCCTACCTCTAAATCGAACATTTAATCAACTTCAAATAAAACTTTTACTTTTAACACACTTTCCGGTTTTGGCCGGATTCCGGGCGAACTACTTGTCCGATTACAAAATGGTTTTCACCATCGTGTTCAGCATGTCTTCTTACCCCATAATCGACTATCACATTAGCTGTTTCAACATATTTTGTTTGCCCCTTAATTTGAACCCCCTCCCCCACCCCTAAATGTAGGGCTACAAAGCCCATTTACGAACTCGACTGGTCCGCCGACCCAAGGAATCCTCACACTAAGTTTCATCAAAATATCTCATTCCCTTCGAGAGTTATCGTGCTTACAGACGGACGGACGGACGGACGGACAGACGGACAACTTTTGCGATGTCATAGGTATCCCTCAACTTACGTTTTGGGATCCCAAAAAAGGAAAGAACTCTGAAATACAAGAGAAAAATGAAAAGGAAAAAGTGAGAAAACCCTGCAGCCGTCTCCCAACCATCCAAACAAAATAACACAAAACAACAACAGTGGTCCGTCAAGAAATATGATCAGCTCACTCGTCACTGCTTTGGGAGACTCGGACAAACTGGACGAATCCCGATGCTACAGCGAGAGCACAACTCGTTACTGAAAATTAAGATAACATAACAGTGTAGATTTTCAGTTCTACTACAAGAGGTACAGAAACCATAATTTAGACAATTTATTCCAGGTATCGGTTGCAGTACAGAAATTCATGTGAAGAGAGACACAAGATGTGCTGTGTCAAGACGAATTTTTAAGCTGTCCCACTGGGAAACACTGGCAACAGGGCCCACAGAATTACAGAAAATTGCCCTTTATGGCTAAAACTTCCCTAAGTAATGACGCAGGGCACGATACAGTGGTAAGCCTTGGGACACAGCAATCATGAAATTTCAATGTGAACAATAATCCGCAGGCTAAGTTCAGATGACAACCCTGTAGTAAATAGGGGCCGGAACCGATGCCGGCCATAAATTAGGCGATCCATCTTTCAAACGCTCACAAACATGCAGATTCTGACGTCCTAACACTTGACAGCCGGTGCCGACTGCTGTCAGGCCTATGAGGCCTGTGAGGGCAGCCAAAATAAATACTTAGTTCAGATTAACCAATAAATGCTTTTGCAAAAAAAGGAAAGAACTCTGAAATACAAGAGAAAAATGAAAAGGAAAAAGTGAGAAAACCCTGCAGCCGTCTCCCAACCATCCAAACAATGACGCAGGGCACGATACAGTGGTAAGCCTTGGGGCACAGCATCCATGAAATTTCAATGTGAACAATAATCCACAGGCTAGGTTCAGATGACAACCCTGTAGTTAATAGCCAAGCACAGGGGGTTACATTAAAAATAGCGTCAGGGTCCTTATTGTCATAGTACTTATGACCTACTTACTTGTTGTGTTCTGCTTGTTAGTGATCTCCCAGTAAAATTTCAAAGCATAGGGATCAATACCCTTCAAAACTGTACTGACTTTCTTCAGATACAGCTGCTCCTCCATCATTTTGCTCAGGCGCCATCCATCATACTGTAGATTCCGGGTTAATTATCGCAGGTGATCTAAGCTAAAAGTAAAAGCCTGAATCTCCTTCTTCGTGACTTAACGCTACACACAAAAATAGCCATTTTGGTCCTTGCATGTCTTTTGCAGCTGTTTCTTGAGGTTAGGATAACTGTATGCTGCAACAGACCTGCAACATATTTGAAGAGAACTTCACTGTCCGTAGACTAAATGTCAAATAGGTGCAAGACCAAAGAAGCCAAGCTAAAGGATGAAGGCGTATGTTCCCACCCCTGATATTCTAGACTTTAAGGTACAGGTGCTCAGCAGAGTACAAGCTATGCACCCATGGCTAAATAGGCCTACCTATACTATACTTAACCCTGGATTGCTCTATAGTAGAGGAATTCTGGTTGGTTGATCTCTGAACTTCATTCAAGTCATCAGTTTAATTGGTTAGGATACCAATGTTTGGCATAGGGAAGTTTACCACAAACCCCTGATTTTTTAATACTCTATGCCAATGATGGGTCAGACTAGTAGCCTAAACCAAGCTCCTTTTTGATGATAGTGCTCAAATGCTGGGGCATGCTGGCAGGGGTGAGTGTGGAATTCATGCATATGTATATTCCTTATTCCCCAGAGAGGTGCAATAAAACAAGCCAGAGTTTCATTTTGACTTTGAAACTGGATAGCCTATTTCTAGCCTCACCCTATGCCTAGTACTACATAGGCTACCCTATGTCACCTCCTCCGCTATAGCCTACAGGAAATCTGATAGGTTGATTTCTGAACTTCACTCAAATCATTGGATTAATGGAGTTAAGAGTATCCACCATCTGACAGAACATATTCAAAGTTAGGCATGGGGTTAAATATAGCCTACCCAGCATCTTCCAGGCTATCTGCAGTTGAGTTTAGGGTTTTTGCAACTTTTGGCTATCCTATTTTTTGGCAAGTACCATGACTTTGTTGTTACAAGTAAAATAAAATGTCAAATTCGAATTGTTTGACCAATGTGTTTGAACTCCAATATGTTCAAATTTCAATGTTTACCTTAATCAATCTATTTAAAGAGTAAAATCTTTTCCTATTTCCTTCAAAAACTATAAACACAATTTATACTATTTTCACCCTACTGTGGATCACTCAGCTATCCAAGAAAAGAGTATACATTAAATGAGTCTTGTTCGTTTCTCTAAAGTAAAGAAAGAATGGATCACCTCCCGACCTCCCGTTGATCACTCAGCATCCAATATTGAATGTTCCACAGTCTCCTCCAGTCAACCACAGACCCCTGATTTTTTGGATTCACTATGCCAAACGCGGGTACATCTAGCATTTGACATACCCAATGCCTAAAGCTGGATAGGCTATGCCAGTTGCTGGATACTGGAATCCAATAAAATACTTATGATTTGAATGAAGCTCAGAAATCAACCAATCAGAATTCATCTATAATAGGCGCGCCAACTTTTACCAACTGGCCGACAACATTCGGGGGGGGGGAGAGTCACGACATAGCACCCAACCTCACCCAGGGGCATTACAACTAGGGGGGGATGCCTCCCCCCCCCCCCCCGAATCAGGGTTCCCGGGTGGCTAAAATACCAGCCGGTTTATACCAGCTAAAAGGTGATTTCTGGCGGTATGGTTAAAATCAAGTGGCATGGATAAAATCAAATAACTGGCTAAAATCAAATTTCTAACTGCTACCACATGATTTTGGTAGCACTCCGCTATTCTAAGACTTTCATACTTGTTTCAGGTATTAAAGAAACCTAGAAGAACTCAAACAAGCTTAATTAACTGATCCCAGCGATCTCGTATACAGAGTACTTCTTTATTCGAAAATAATCTGTAAAACTTTTTTGTTGAATTTCTCAAAGAACAAGACCAAAGTTTCCAATGGGATCCCAAAAATCTAATATTTGATCCAGATAATTGGTCTTGTCTTCGCCAGATACAGTCTTCGCCCCGCTAATCATCAGATATCCCTCTATAAGCCATATCTATTTTGACGATACTGACCGAAACTTCCTAGTTCGCTTATGCCAAATGTCCGATTTCGGCCGTATTCCGAACGAACTAATTGTCCAGCAAAAAAAGAAAATTCAGAAACGAATTCAGCGTATATCCTTATCTCTTTAAAGAAATCTAATCAACTTCAAATAAAACTAAAACCCGATTCCGGAAGAATTATATGTCCAGGTAAAAAAAGGTTGTCACATACAGACTCTTCTTGCACGTCTCTTCTTACCCCCAAATCTGTCATCTAATCAACTTCAGATAAAACTTTTGCTTTTAACAAATTTTATGGTTTGGCCGGATTCCGGGCGAACTAGTTGTCCGGATAGAAAATGCTATTCATATAAGTGTTCAGCACGTCTTCTTACCCCTAGATCCAACATTTAATCACTCCAAATGAAACTTTTACTTTTATCCAACTTTCCTTTTTTTGCCGGATTCCGGATGAACTACTTGTCTGGGATTTCCAGGCTAAGATAAGAGAACAATAGCTTTTCAGCCTTCTCCACCCTGAGTCTGTTACGAAGGTCAGTATGTATAATCGTAAGGCTCAAGAACAGGCGTTCTAAACCTCCAGAACTAGATCGGCAGTGCTGGAGAACAAGCATTAGCTCTACAAACTCCTGCTTGATTTTTGGATCAGATCAGTCTACCACAAATCCCTGACTTTTGGATACCATATGCCAAACGTTGGATATGTCTAGCGTTTGGCATACCCTATGCCTAACGCTGGATACCCTATGCCAAATGCTGGATATCTGTTGGTAACCTAACCCTGACCTACCTCAATATAAAGGAGTTTTGATTGGTTGATTTTTTAGCTTCACTCAAATCATCACTCTATTACTGGGTTACAGTATCCAGCACCTGGCATAGTGTATCCAGCGTTAGGCATAGGGTATGCCAAACGCTAGACATATCCAAAGTTTGGCATAGAGTATCCAAAAATCAGGGGTTTGTGGTTGACTGGATTAGATGTCATGGACTTCCAGAAAGTGACCGGGTCTATGTTCACCATGGTTTCATCACAAAAATGCTCTCAGGGAAACGGGTCACCTCTGCCTGCGTACTGGATGCGAAGTAGAGAGGACTCGGTGTCTCCGGATCGTAGCCGTTCCCAAGCTTTTTCAAGGTGATCTTCTTTAAGTTGCTTGCCCTGATATTTGGGGTGAAAGGATTTTGCTAATTAGTCCAGGAATCAACCCTGGTTGAAAAATAGTCAGAAAACAACGAAGAAACAACAGTAAAGACTGATACGTAGAAAAGATCAGTGAGATTTGATTTTAGCTAGTTTTAGCCAGCAAAAATCATTTTTTATTAATAGCCGATTAAAACCGCCAGTATGGTAAAAATTAATTTTAGCCGGCAAAAACAGAACCCTGCCCTGAATGTTATCAGCCAGTCGGTAAAGATAGGACGTAAACCATAAGACTGGTCACATTTTTTTCTTCGAAACAGTCAATTTTTTTTTAAAAACAGTTGGTTTCTCGTAAAAATAGTTGATTTTTTCTTAAAAATAGTAGTTTTTCGTAAAATCAGCTGGTTTTTCGTCAACACAGTCATATTTTCTCAATAACCATCGTTTTTATCTGCCAAAACAGATGGTAAAAATGACCATCCAGTCGGTAAATACCTTGCCCCCCACCCCAAACATTTTGTCTAGTAACACCTCTGTCCTCACCCCCCCCCCCATACATGGTTAACTGGTCTCCTCCTCAGAGCAACTTTACAATTTTTCCCCTCGCCTACAGTCTTGCTCTATAGTTGTTTGTTCCAGAGTCTCCAGTGTCCTGATATTTATTAGTATTTAGGAACTAGACGTCAACAAATGCCACGATTCTAAACGATTTTGAATTAGCCGCTAGGCTAGAAAGTTGAAAGGCAAAGTTTTCTAGCTCTATATTGGTTTGTAGACGAAAACGGTTCGAATTGGGGGCTGTTCTGCTGTTCTGGTTCTGTTCAAAAATAACTTTCTGTTTGCATCAAGAAGTATTGCCAGAAATGAAGCTCAATGCCACCTTCCTTTCAATCTTGGCCCTTTCTGTCACCTTGTCAGTTTCTGAAGTTCCAACAGGTGAGAGAATGAGGATTTGGAAGGTAGGCTAGGGGGAGGGTCTAAACTAAATTGTATTGGATTTCCATACAAGTGTCATGTCACACTCATTTGATCTAGGGTAAAACATTGAAATTCGGACAGATATTTTCGTTCTTTGACATTGGTGAGGACAGCATTGCTGGTATGCTTTCGCGAATTACCCCAGCAACCTAGGATTGTTGAAAGAGCAGAATGGCTTAAAAAAATGGCTTGGCTTAAATTGCAGCTTGGAGCAATTGAAGGATTTTCCATCTTGTAGCATTGCTCATCGCTTCTTAATGTCGGCCTTTTTCTCAGCCTCTCCCTGTTTTTTTATTTCTACAAGAATAAAAGCTTTCTGGCATGGAAGGGATGCCCCTCTGCTTTTGTGTTCGAACAGGGAGTAACCATCTCGAACAGCTATCGGACATTCACCAAATGACCGATCGCTAACCATTTCGGAAAGAACACAAAAAGTCACGATGAAAATAATGGATTTAATTGAGAAAATGTGAGATCGATTAGGCAGCATCTCGGTCGGCATAGAAACTTCAAAGCTCACAGTATGATATGAATTTACAGGAACACTTGTTCGTTATGCTTTCAGTCGCGAACAGACACAATACAACTTTCCAAATAGCTTTATGTCGTCAAATATGGTGTCCGAGTAATTTTTTATCGCAGAACTATTCGAACAAAACTAATGACACGATATATGGCAATCAGTGCAACATTTACCAATGCTAGCAACTTAGTTACGTTAGCCACATTCAACAGAAGCACTGACCTTTTCCTGGCAATTTTTCACTTTACGGAACCACTTCAGAACAATTAAAAAGTAAAATTTGGCAAACCTTTTTAGTTGAATTTTCCCCTCGCCGAATTGTTGCAGCGTTGCCATAAAACAGCGAAGATTGAGTTTTTCGTTGTTGCAACTAATGGCTATTCCGTTTTGTTTGCAAGTGCTAACGCTTCACTGTGAGAGATGAAAGAATACGTCTGATTTGAAATATTCCATCAAGGTGTCCGAATTCTGATGTGTTCAAATTTCAATGTTTTACCTTAACTTATTTTACGTCCTAAAACGAAAAATTGTAGTTTATTCCTTCAGTGAATATATACTTGAATATTGATATTGTGTCTTGAATGAATGACCTAGGGACAATCAAATCCCATGTTGGGTTCTCAATCACTCTACGTCACTATGTACTTCATGACTGTATGGAATTACAATACAATTTAGTTGACACCTCTGTATGACAGTCGTATGATTTGAGCTTTTCAGAATGACATACAGGCCAGACATGAATTTAACCCAAAAATCACATTTTTTAGTTGTATGGCTACAGGAGGGGTATCCAACCTCAGACAAGATTTCAAATTTCTTTTCTTCGGAATAATCTTTCTGGCTTATGAAGGAACCAACAAATATGACAAATATACTAGATTGAAGCTAATTGAATGAGTTTACATATTGGATAAATAAATAATGCTTCAGTATTTCTAGTTAAACATATTTTTCTTTTCAAACAAGATCACTTCATTCTAACCTTATCTTGAATAACCTACAAAATGATGAAAAAGGTAGAGTTACCAAAGTCAATAGCCAAAAAATTCCTTTTCATAGCTTCCTTCCTTCAACTTCAAATTGGCTTTGGGTCTGGCTTGGAGCCAATCCCTTTCCACCTTTCTGTTCTTCTTCTTGTCTGGTTACTGCTGAGCGTCGTGCGATAGAACGATTTTCATCATCTGTTTGTATATCGTCACTTCGTTTCGTATCGGGAGTGGGGGGGGCTTCGGCGATTTGTTGCAAGTTGTAAGGTAGTTTTAACTTTCGGCAGATTGCTGAGAGTCTTTGCTTTTCCAAGGCGTTTGACGGGCAGTCAAATAGGATGTGTTGGGCTGTTTCTTCTTTTTGGTGGCATCGCCTGCAGTTGGGGGTGTGGGTTAATCCCCACTCGAACGGTGTTTTGTTGAGCAGGATGGTTGAAGCCTTTAGGCGGTAGTACAGGGATGACTCTTCGCGTGTTTTAAATGGCGACTTTAAAAGTTTCATTTTGTTTGGCGGTGCTCTTCGTCTGAGGACATCTCGAAACGTTTTAAGGGTTAACGGTGTTGACGTCTGGGAACTGGCAAGTGCGCCCGCCAGCTTGTCCGCTACCTCGTTTCCCTTTATTCCTTTATGGCTAGGGATATGGTGAAACACGCACTCGATGTTCGATTCTCGGAGGCTTCGGATGATAGTTCTAGTCGTCCTTATGTCTGAATCTTCGCTGGCCTTGTGGATGTTTTCGATAAGGTGGAGGGCTGATTTTGAGTCTGTCAGGACGATCGCTTTCGTTGAGACGTGGGGTTTCTTTAAGATGACTTCAAGGGCCTTGTTGATGGCAGCTAGTTCGGCTGTGATGATTGAGCACCCATTGCTTAGCTTTATGGTGATTTTCATGTTGAATTGGGGTATGAATGCAGCGGCCCCTGCCTGTTTCCCCATGACGGATCCATCTGTGTAAAGCTGGAGGTGGGTCGGATACATGTCGTGCATCCGACTGTAGAAAATCTGTTGAATCTCAGCTTCACCATGGCCTTCTTTTTTGAACGGGATGAGTTGCAGTATTACTACAGGTGGGAGCATTTCCCAAGGCGGGGTGTCGGGAAACGGTGAGGTGGTGGTGTTTGTTAGCTGCCACTGGGGAACGAGTTGCAGGAAGGAGTTGAAACATGTGTTTTTCACCAGGGGTGGTGATCGGAGGTATCTGGCCATGGTGTGTTTGAACACGAAATGCTTGCTTCCATAGAACTGTATCTTCGTAAAGTAGGTGACAAGCTGGTGGTCTGCTCTCTCCCTGATTGAGCAGACCCCGGCTAGCTGGCGAAGTTTGACGACTGGCGTGTTCTTTGGGACTCCTAGGCTGATTCTGATAGCTGTATTTTGGATCGTTTCCATGGCTGGGATGTTGTGGCAGGACCCCTGTGAGATCAGAAGCAGACCATATTCCATTTTTGTTTGGATGTATTGTTTGTAGAATGAGATGAGGGTAGAGGCAGAGTTTCCCCATTTTGATCCTGCGAGTCTCTTCAGCAACAGTGTTCTCTTCATGCATGCTTTCTTCAGACTATGTGCATGGTTTGTCCACGACCAATTGCTGTCGATTGTCATTCCCAGCAGACGTGTTTGGTTAGTGTATTCCACGGGGTCTTGACCAAGGATGAGCTTTGGCTGGCTGTTGCTTCTCCTCCTGTGGAACAAGATTGCTTTTGTCTTGGTGGATGATAAGGGTAGGTAGTGTGCTTCAGAGAACTTGTGGATGTAGTCGAGAATCGTCTGTACTGTTTTTGCCACTTCGGTTGGGTCCTTTCCCCACGCCCAGGCTAACAGATCATCTGCGAACATCGCGGACAACGCATCATTCCCAGGTGGCTGAAATTCACTGGTGTACAAAATAAACAGTAGTGGGCTCAAGATGGCTCCCTGCGGGAGACCATTCCATATTTGCTTCTCTTGTGATCTAATTCCGTTTATCTCGACAGTAAAGGACCGGTTCTGGAGATAGTTATCCAGGAATGCGATGATTTCTTCGGGAAAGTCCATGTTTTTGAGGATTTCCAGTAGCTTCTTTCTGTATACATGATCAAAAGCCCCTTTGAAATCCAGAAGAACTGCGATTGAAATGTGACCTGCCTTGAGTGCACATTTTATAGTTTCCTCAAGGCAAACTAGGTTGTCCATCGCACCATGTTTTTTCCGAAATCCTGTCTGGAAGTCCGGGATGAGGTTGTTTCTTTCTACAAACCATTCCAGCCTTTTGTGGACCATCCTGTCCATTATTTTTCCAAGAGTTGGCAGTATCGAGATTGGTCTGTAGGAAGATGGATCGTTAGGTGATTTCTCGGGTTTGGGGACTGGTTTCACTATAGCTATTTTCCATATTCTTGGTGATACTTGTGCCTTCCACGCTGAGTTGTAAGTTGTGAGGAGATTTGTTTTGAAGGTTTGACCGGTATTGCTGAGCCATTTAATGTCGATTTCATCGACGCCTGGGGTGGCATCCTGATTTGAGTCCTCGATAACGTCTTCCATTTCTATCTGCGTGAAAGGAGCGAGAAGGGCTGTTTTATATCTCGATCTTTTTGGCAGCTTGCAGGAGGGTGGTCGCGTCCTTTGGTGTGTTGGTCTTTCACCTTGGTACATGTTGGCGAAGTATTCCGCTTTTTCCTGGTCGTCGCTGATCACGCTGGAGCCGACTTTTATGTCGTCCACTTTCGTTGAGGATCCGGACATTTTAGAAATGAAACGATGGATCTTCGCTGCTGGGGTGTTTTGGTCGATGTTCGCTGAGAATGCTGTCCAGGCTGATTTTTTTGCTTTCAGGCAGGTTTTCTTGACGTTGGCCTCAGCTCTCCTGAGTTCTACTGCTGAAAGAGGGTTAGGATTCCTTTGGAATGCTTTCCTCGCTAGCTTTTTTGTGGCAATTGCTTGACTGCAATCTGTGGTCCACCAACTCTTGGATTGTTTTGTCGGGACTGGCGGCTGGTTTGACGACTTCGGGATAGCTTCTGCTGCTGCCTGAAGAATTATGTTGGAGATGACTTTCGCCTTTTCATCTGGGTCGCAATTCGAGTTGATCGAAGAGTAGTCGGCTTTGTCAAGGGTGTCCCTGAATACTTTCCAGTCTGCTCTTCTGTTGCAGAACCGGAACTTCGGGGGAATTTTCTCCGTTTGGATGTTGGATATTCTAGTTAGGAGTGCAGAGTGGTCAGTTTGCAGATCTGGGACTATCGATATGGAATACTTGTCTATCCATATAGTTGGCCCAATTTGAAGGTCGATCGTTGACGACTTTCCAGTTTTGATGTCGAAATGGGTTGGAAGATTATACGGTGTGAAGATTGACATGGCCCCCGAATTCATTATCATCTTTTCGATATCTTTACCGCCTTTGTTCGATCGGTCGACATCTTCCCATAATGGACTATGGGCATTGAAGTCACCGAAAAAGAGTGTCTTTCCTTCTACTTCCTCTTCTAATTGATTAGCTATCTCGCTGTCTCCTCTTGGGTTGTAGACCGAGCATATTTTAACTTGATCACCACTCGCTAGTTCCAACTTAACACCGATTATGTCGATTTCTCTCGGATGGTCCTTTGGTTTCAGAGGCTTATGGTTAACTGAGTTTTTTACCAGTATTGCCACTCCGCCTCCTTTCCTTCCCGACGACCGGTCCTTCCTGTAGATCTTGTAACCTGGCAGACGACCCACTTTCATGCTGTTGAGGTTTGTTTCTTGCAGGCATATTATGTCTATTTGCTGTTTGCTTAAATAGCTTTGAAGTTCGTTGAGTTTATGCCTGTTCCAGGACACCATATTCCATTGTAGAATTTTGATGTCAAATTGGTATTTTGGTCTGTTTAGAGGTGGGTTTCTCGTAGTCATTGCTGTTTTGTTGGGGTGTTTTCTGGTGTGGCAAGGGTGTCCATTTCTATCGAGCTGTTACTGGTTGTCCTTGTCAATCGACTGGATGCTGCTTGGCTTGTTTGCTGGGGGCTGGTGGTAACTGGTGAGCTGGTGCTGGTTCCAACTGCTGCTTTGGCTAACTTTGGTGTTGTCTGCGGAATTCTGTTGCATGGTGGCATGACTATTGTGGTCATGAGCGATTTCAGCTCCGCATCTGCTTCCTTCCAGATCTGCTGGCCAAACAGGCTTGTGATCGCCTTTCTTGCCAGTATGTTTTTCATTTGACCGCTGTGGCCTCCACTGTTGATTAGGTGCATGACCACGAGGTACTTGGAGATCTTCTCAAAGTCTGTCTCTTTTCTGTTTGCATTTCCTGTTGAATTTTGCTGTGTGGCCTGATGCGGAGTATTTTGATGCTTCCGGGGGTTGGGAGGTGGGTTTGTTGTCTGATGTCTCAACTGGTGTGGCGAGTAGTGTTGTTGGTTGTGGTATTTGGCTGGGGCAACTGCTGCTGAATATGACCCTGATGGTGCACTCGGCTGGTAAGCAGGCATCGACTGGCTGTTGGACTGGCTGATGGTTGCTGATGGGGTTGTTGCTGGGGACAGCTGCTGACCGTGTAGGTGCAGTTTCCCTTGTTGGGTTGGTGGTCTGGTTTGCTTTTGTTGGACGGTTTCAATCTTGGATTTTACCATCCCAAATGGGATATCCATTTCAGTTGCTATTCTCAGTATTTCTACTCTTTTTTGATGAGCTGGGCACTTGTTTTTTTGCGTTGCAGCATGGCCTTTCTGTTTGCAATTTCTGCAAAACAGTTCATCTGCTACACATTCTTCAATGCTGTGACCTCTTTTGCTGCAACGTTTGCATGTAGTCTCTTGTTGCAGGCACTTAGCACTCGAATGGCCATGGGCGAGGCATTTTGAGCACTGGAGTGGTTTTGGCTTGTATGGTTTTACCTTCAGACTTTCACTATAAAGGTAGACAAACTCTGGAATATCTTCTTGGGACATGACCAGGACTGATCCGCTGTCTTTGTAGGTTCCATCCCTCTGTCGGACTCGCAGGCGTTTTGCTGACATCACTGTCACTGGCTCGCTTCCTGATGTTAGCAACTCTTGCTTGAGCTCCTCCATATCCACTGACAGGTGGACTCCATAGACGACAAATCGTTGTGTTCTCGTTCTATCAACTTTTGACAGAGAGACCTCCTTTCCCAAGATTGTGATGGGGGACTGGTTCTGGAGTAGGGTGGAGGCCGGGAGCTCTTCATAGTAGTACACATCCACTTCTCCTGAAAGAAGGAGGTTTACTTCAAAATTGCATTTTGACATTTTAAACACTCCTGCTCTGACTTTTTGGATATCTGCTGATGTGAAAGATGATCCATCTTTTGTAGCAATTCTTACCACTGTGAAGTCTTGTGGTTGGTTTGGCACAATGTTTCCAGCTGGTGGACTTCTGCTTTCTGCTTCCAGTCTCCGCTTTTTTCCAGGAGTGTTCTCTGTTGTAGATGGTTGTTTTTCTTTCGCAATCATTTGTTTTGTCCAAAGTGTTGCGAATACACTTGGGGATGGATGTGGGATTTTTGGTAGTGGGGTGATTCCTCTAGTTAGATCCATGGATTAAAACTAGAAAATGGTCACTCACCAGGTGTGCCCCCCTCGCCTCAAGGGGAGCACGTTGTTGAAAGTTCTGGCAAAATCCGATTGGCGGACTGGTCTTTGGGCTTCTGAACAGTTTTGCTAATTGGCTATGCTTTTATATCTCGGTAGAATGCTTTTGGACGAAACTTTGAAAATCCACGTTATGTGCTAATTTCAAAATTTGCCAAAAAGCCAAAAAATCCCTTTTCATAGCTACAAAGAAAAGCCACAGAATTTGAATATTTTTGGACCCATGACTGTTGAAAAAATTCATATTTTGCCTCTTGACTGTCAGGACAGCATGTACATTTCATTTTAACATTTTCGCGGCAACAATCGAGGCAGTGTAAAAACGAGGTCAGGTAGAAGAAATTTTGTAATCAAATATTTTCAGATTCTCAGTTGTGTGTTTTCCAGAATGACAGTTGTATGTTTGAGCTTGCCAGAATGACATCTAAATCTGAATTTCGCCTGAAAAGACCAGTTTCTTGTTGTGCTTGACTAAGGGATTTTCTAGTCGTAAATTAGAGACAGTCGTAATTTTTTAGCTTGTCAGATAAAGGCAGACAAAGCAGTTGATACTGAATTCCTCTCACACTGTCAGAGGTTTCATAAAAGATAGCACAAGGATGCTCTGTTTCAACAGACAACACTTGGGATGTAATTTGTTGTCGCGACAAACTTTATGCATGAAATGTTGTGCGTAAGAAGCATTGCAAGGAACATCCGAAAAACCGGCAAAAAGCATCTGCCGGAATTTCCATTCTCATGACGAAAAACAAAACAGCGGCAATGCATGGTAATAATTGTTATGCATAACATTTCATGCACAACATTTGTCACAACATCAGACTACATCCCAAGTGTTGTCTGTTGAAACCGCGCATCCTTTTGTTGTCTGTTTGAAACTTCTGACAGGGCAGGCTTGAATATCAAAAAGTAGACCCAGGACCAGGCCTTACCAACCTGTTGCCAACAAAGGCTATAAAAACTGATATTTTGTGTACCGAATGTTTCATTCGTTAACTGATTTAACAGTTTAAGTTTAGCAGATGCTTGATGGGCTCAGAAGCAGATACAGTCACAATACAGGTGCTGTAAGCTATCTGTAAGTGAAATAATTGTGCAGCCATTGGGAGGCAAAACTGGGTTAAAATGTTCAGACTTTCAGTTGTTAGCCTAACTCTGTTGGTTGTCTACTTTAGAACTCAGTTTTGTAAGAAAAGAAGCTCTTTAGATTATTTGCCTCATGGTGTGGAAAAAATTGTGAAAGAAAAGTTTTAAACTCCTCACTCTAGTTGTGTGACCTGCTGTCACTTGCATTAGTTGCATTTTTGCAGATACCATGGTAGCTGTTACCACGGTTACTGGATCTGCAATTCGTTGTTTTTGCAGTTGTCATAGTACCAAACTATGGTACTACCAAACTGTGGCTATCACCTAGTGCCAAACTTCTTTCCCACCAATTTGACAAAAACTGATGAAAGTGAGATAACTTTTTCAGATACTCCTGTCAGTTACCACGGTTGGACCGTGGACCGTGGTATCTGAATATTAGATACCACAGTAACTGGCCAGATACCAGGATAACTGCGAAAACGCCTTTACACCGTGGTATCAGATACCACAATAACTACAAAAACGACTTTAAACCGTGGTATCACATACCATGGTATCTGCAAAAATGCAACTATTGGAAGTGTATGGTTGTCTTTTTTCAAGATAATGCTGGTGGAGCATCTATGTGCTTGTGGGATTCCCTTGTTTATCTGTTGTCCTATATTTTAATAACATTTCTGAATGTCTTAGATTGTGGAGATCTAGCAAATTCAACCTGCGTTGGCTGCTTGAACAATACTCTTCAGCTGAAGTGCAAATTTGTTGTAACTGATAGTGGATCAAGAAGTTGTAAAAACCTAAATGCTTCTATTGTTAGTAATTCGACATCAGTCATCGATGTGAAGGACTGTAAGTTGCTGTCTTGAAGCTAGCTTGGCTTGCTTGGAATGCTTGCACTTACATTTTCTGTGACGTTGCTCTTCCTGCTTGTATGTGAAAGGCCCTGTTTTTTAAATCTTTTCGATCTCAAGTTCCTGAGATCGTGTGAGAGTATTCAGTATGTTAGAAAAAAAGATTTTTTTTCATCATTACAGTGTCTAAACTGTATTCCCGATGAAAAATTTATCTAAAAATAGTAGCTTAAAGTTGTACCAAAAAACTGCCGTATAAATTGATGCTACTACATGTTTCTATGTCAAGGCTACCGTGTTACTACATACTACTTCATGCTAATATTAGCAAGACTGGATGCTACTGTGGCAAGGCAGGATGCTACTGGATACTACTGCTTAAGATTGGCCCAGGCTGAGGCACATTAAATTATAATATTCTTTACTATTACATATCAATGCGTGCAACTTTTTCGTACAACTATCATACGACTATGCAGGCTACAAATTTTTCGTCCGGTGATGTGAAGTCACCTGCCTCCCCTAAACATCAGTGTTTAGATAGTTTTTTCACTTTCATCTGAATTACAGCTAACAACAATCACAGTGTAGTAAGGGCAAAGTAAAGTCCAAGAAGCAATGCATTGTGCCAATCCTCGGAAGATCGTTGCTAAACATTATAAAATGTCATGTGAGTTGCCTCCTCAGACTCCCTGTTGTCCTGATGGCTGTTTTGCTTTGGCTTCACTAACGCCTTCCACCCTCAACATTGTAAATGTTTTTTTTTTAGTCAGTTTTTCGGAAATTCAGTCGATTTTCGTCAAAACAGTATTTTTTTCTTGAAAAAATAGTCAGTAAGAATAACCAGCCAGTCAGTAAATACCCCCCCCCCCCCCCCACACAAGAAATGCCTAGTAACGCCTATGCCGACTGGTTCCGTTGTCATGGAGATTAAGTCATAGTTGAGTATGGATTCAAATCCTTTGGACTGTCCCTATGGACGGATGTTAATGTTTGTTTTGTTCTTTCGTATATGTTGGTAACAAGTCACAGCCCAGCTAAGTTAATGTTTCACTGGCTTGTAAACGTTTAACATTTTATTTTGTATTTATTTATTCAACTTTTTTGCCCGTGAACAACAAAGTGAAAAAACACGGAGTGCATAAAAAATAGGAAGAAAAGAAAAAAGTGAACATACATAAATACGACAGAGCATCTACCCGTGTTGTCTAAGTGGTAAGGAAGTCACCGTAGACAATACGTGTTAATGGGTACTCGCACAAATTTCTAGCAGCTCGTCTTCGAGCTCTTTTTTTCAATTTTTCTTAGGCGTAGGGCGGGGTCAATTATGTGATTAGCCTACGATTACAAACTGAAGTATTTCTAACCCGTAATGGCAATCTCAGAAGTAATTTGCAGTACTTGAAGTACAAAGTTGTGATTTTTGCCGCTCAGTGACGCTAAGAACAGACCACAGGGGGCAAATATAAAACACACTCGTGAGATATAACAGCATTGAATCGATGTTTAAGCACCGCCCGGTTCACAGACTTTCTAAGACCAATCAGTCTACCGTACCCGCGGCGCATTTTTTCAATAATGTCGTCTCGTAAATAGGCTCCAGTTGACACAAAATCAGTTCCGTGCCGAACTCCAAGGTAAGTGAATGACTTAGCAGCGGGGATATTTGATGATCCGACACACAAATTAGTACCAGATTATCTGTATGGGTGCTGTAGTTAGGCTTAAAGTTGATTCCGCCCTGGTTATCAAATTGGTGAACTTTTTAGCAACTTTTTTTTTCTCTATTTCAGGTGATGGCGTGCCAGAACTGTTTGATGTGAGCGAGGACACAGTCTTGAGCGGTAAGTAAAACTTGAAGGTCGCCGAGTGTGAGCTCCTGAATGCACAGTCAGTTCTGCAATATGGTCTAGTCTTTCCGCCCACAGTCAGAAAATCAAACTTTCCTTATATGTATTTCTTTATATGGCCAGGATACTGATGTCCTTATAACATCGCGTAAGTTAAACTAAAATGAATAGGTACAACATGGGCCTAAGCGCTGACTGTTTAATCATATGAAGAACAAATAACCAGATAGAACCTCGGTCGAGTATTTCCTTGTACCCAGCCCGCTGCAAACGAGCGGATGTTACTAGCTTCGCATCACATCACGTTTCCTTACCTCTACAAATACCTATATCGCTGTGAAGCCGCGTAATGGAAAAGTAGAAGTCAAAGCTGATTGGTTCTCTGGACGTGAGTACGAAAGTACAGTAAACAGGTATCACCATCAGCTCAAAGCTAGAGCAAACACCTCTAGCAGGGACTGCTGCATGGGACAAAAGACGGAGGTTCTATCTGATTAGTTTTTCTTGATCATATGAACCATTACTTCATGCTGTCACTATTTGCTGTATTCCGGTTCAGAGCTTCAAGTGGAGTAGTTTTTTATAGCACTTGAGCATACCCAAGTGCCATATAGCGATCGTAATGTCTGTTGGTCTGTCCTGGTTTTGCTATTTTGGGCACTTCCACATAAGCTAGGACGATGGGCAGGCGTATCAATGACCCGACCAGATTAACTTATAAATAATTACTTTCCCGAACCGACCATCGTAGGAGGAGTGGGGGCATGGTCGATCCGGAAACTTGAATCCGGACTCAGTTAAAATCAGAATCTGCAACTTTTCGCTCCTAACATTGCGTCTCGGGGGCTCCGAACATTACGTCTCGCAGATTGAACGTTACGTTTGGAAAACTTCGAAAACAGTGGACTTCGTATCGGCCGATAATGCCTGTGTTTTCGCCAATATTAACGTATCGATAACATTGGCCCAGGCGCGTTGAAGAAAGCCACAAAGTGTAAGTAGAAGAAGCAGATGGAAAGTCAAGAAGTGCCTGGCTGTTGATGTTAGGCATGCCAGTTTTGTTTACCTCTGAGTGATGATGGTGGTAATTGAATTACTTCGTTCCAGGTGTGACGAGGATGAAACGTAAGAGTGGGCAATAACCAAATTACATACAGATGTGACTGAAATTGGCCCGGGCAGTAATGTTCGGAGCCTCCGAGACGCAATGTTAGGAGCAAAAATTTGCGCGGTTAACATTACGTGAGAAACGGACAGCGAATTTGAGAAATAAATAGATGGTTTGCAAGAGGAAGAGAAAGTTTGGGAAACGAATATTAGATGGTTTAGGCAAGGAATATTTGGTCTGGGAAAGAAACATTTGTTTTAGATAGGTAACATTTGATTTGGGAAACGAGTAGTAGGTCTGGCGAATTTAACGTATGGTTTGTCAGCTGATATGAACCAAAATGCCCCTTCATACTGAACCGCACAGTGAAAAAAAATTTGTTTGACCAAACGATACTTTTCATGATCCCCGAGGGCCCTTGACCTTTGTGCCACAAGGGTTTTGCTGAAAATGAATTTCTAATACCCTTAAAGTGCGCATATTAATCGAAAAGTGAAAGAAAAAATACTTTTGACTAAACCAGATTTTTCGGGATCCTGAAGGGCCCATGATAATTTGTGCAAATACAGGTTAATTCCTAGAAGTAAGCTCTACCTTTTCCTGACCCTGATGAGCCTGTCACCTTTTGTCTCAAGAGTTTTGCTTACAGATAAATTTCTAGCGCCCTTAAAATGCGCATCATCACAGCCAAGTGCAAAAATAATGTACCTGTTATCAAACGATACGTTCTCCGGATTTCCAAGGTCCCGTGTTCATTCTTATCTCAAGGGTTTTGCTCACAAATGATCATAACAAACCCACAAATTATCCAATTCCTACTTTCATCCTCTGACCCAGCCGTGCAATTGCTATATGAGCTTCTAGCTCTCGTTTTGAATATCTGCGTCATAGATGGCCAGTTCACTGCGACTTTTTGGGATCCCAAAACTTAAGTGGAGGGATACCTGTGACATCGCAAAAGTTGTCCGTTAAGCATGATAACTCTCGAAGGGAATAAGATAGTTTGATGAAACTTGGCGTGAGGATTCTTTGAGTCAAGGGAAAGGTCGAGTTCGTAGATGAGCCCTGCAGCCATACAATTAGGGGCTAGGGAGGGGGTCAAAATTAAGGGGGAAACAAAATATTTTTAAACAGCTAATGAGATAGTCGATTAAGGGATAACAAGACACGCTGAACACGATTATGAAAACCATTTTCTCGCCGGACAAGTAGTTGGCCCGGAATCCGGCCAAAACCAAAAGCTTGTTAAAAGTAAAAGTTATATTTGAAGTTGATTAGGTGTTCGATTTGGGGTAAGAAGACATGCTGAACACTTATGTAAGAATTTTTTTCTACCCAGACAAGTAGTTCGCCCGGAATGCGGTCAAAACCGGAAAATTCGTTCAAAGCAAAGTTTTATTTGTAGTTGATTAGATGTCCGATTTAGGGGTAAGAAGAGATGCTGAATCCGCATATGAAAATTATTTTTTACCCGGACATATAGTTCGCCCGGAATCCGGCTGAAACCGGAAAATTTGTTATAAGTTAAAATTTCATTTGAAGTTTAGGGGTAGGGGTTGGTTTTGGGGTAAGGAGATGCGCTGAATTCGCTTTTGAGCTTTATTTTTGTTGCCGGACAAGTGTTCCGGAATTCGGCCGAAATTGGAAAATTGGCAGAAGTAAAGCAGGAAGTTTCGATCGGTTTCGTCAACATATATATGACTTATAGGGATAAACACACATGTTGGATCCATATCTGAACTTGATTTTCTCAGATGATTAGCTATTTGGCCTTAATCTGTTTCTAAATTTTAATAATAAAAATGTTCAAGGAGTGTGGTGAAGATTGGATCTGGCGAAGACAAGACGCAATTTGTCTGGATCAAATATTAAATTTTTGGGATCCCATCGAAACATTTGTGCTTGCTATAGGACGACTTTGAAGCCTTCTAAAACACATTTCCAGTTGTACTATTTTTCAAAACTGGGTTTAGTCAATCAAGGAATGTTTGAAAAAGTTTTCCGGTGTTTACAAGTTTAAAAGTTTCACCAAACGCCCACAATTCAGTCACAAATTGAAAATCTTGTACCTCGCCATGTTTAAGTTCTACGTACTACCTTTTTCGATAACGGTGAGAAATATTCGTTTTCGTCCGGTACGGTGCAATCTCTCAGTAATTATTGTTTGTAAGGCACACGTGTAGTTTCGTCTTCTTGTAGCTGCCAGTGCCAGTCGGCAATGTTCCTAATTATTTTTTCGGTCTAGGGAATGGTATTAAGCTTGGAGATGACCCTCATAATGAAACAGCTACTACCCTACCAGTACCAGTCAGTACTACATCAGCTGCGTCCACGACACCTATAGGTGGGTTTTCATTTGATCTTTAGCTTGCTTTTGAAAACTTGTTACAAAGAAACAAATCTGGTAAGGATATAATGCCAGGTCGCTATAACTATGTAACTTTGCGAATAACTAGTTTATAATCTGAAGTCCTTTAGAGAATAGATAAGTTGAAAAGGGTACAGAAAGAGTTGGAATCAAACTTTTCTGACCACAAGACGTTGCCCGTAAAGCACAGCTCTTACTAGATATGGCTTTTTATGGCACTTGCAGCCTCTGGCTCAAGTGCCATATACCGATCACAATTCCGTCTGTCGGTCGGTCCGAGTTTTTTGACACACTTTTTCGAGTTAGGGTACTTCCAGATGAGCTAGGACAGTGAAACTAGGCAGGAATATCAGGGACCCGACTAAACTAACCTGGAAATAATCAGTTTCCCGATCCGACCATATGCGGGGGAGTGCTGGAAACTTGAAAATTTAGGGCATTTTGTCACACTTTTTCGAGTTAGGGTACTTCCAGTTGTGCTAGGACCATGAAACTTGGCAGGCATATCCGAGACCCGACCAAACAAACTTAGAAATAATCAGTTTGCTGATCCGACCATTTTGGGGGGGAGTGGAGGGCAGGGGAATCCGGGAAATTGAGAAGTGTGCAGCTTTCGAACGGGTGATCGGATTGTAATGAAACTTCATAACTGAATAGAATATATATCTGTAATATCCCGTTTAAAGTCTTGACCGGATTCGGTAGCCAGGGGGGAGACCGGAAATTTCAAGAAACGGTTAGAATGGAGGGATCGGAGTGAAACTTGCTGGGAGGAACAAGCATCTGCTCTAGATAAGTCCTTTAGACCATTGTACTGGATCCGGACACTTATGGGGGGGGGGGAGGGGGTTTCCCGGAATTCCGGTGATGGTGGTTTTGGGGATTTTCACGATGAAACTTGGCAGGCATATCAGGGACCCGATCAAACTGACTTCAAAATAAATATTTTGTCGATGTGATAATGGTGGGGGGAGTGGAGGGAGGGGAATCCGTAATGTTCAGTCATTCGTAATTTTGGAATGGGTGATCGGATTCGAGTGAAATTTAAGAATTGAACAGAGGAAATTTCTCCGATGATCTTTTTCATATCCGGACCGGATCCGGCAACTATTGGGGGGGGCGGAAAATACGTGACCCGTTTAGAATGGAGGGATCGGGATGGAACTTTGTGGGAAGAACAAACAGATGCTCTAGGTAAGTCATTTACTGAATCGGATTGGCTACGGGCACCGTGGGGGAGCTGGGGGGGTGGGGGTGGACCAGAAATCTCGAGAAACGGTTAGAATGATGGTATCGGAGTGAAACTTGCTGGGAAGAACAAACATCTGATCCATGTAAATCTTTTACATAATTTGACTGGATCCGGACACTTGAGGGGGGGGAGGAGGGGGTTTCCCGGAATTCCGTTTTTGGGGGGATTTTCACGACGAAACTTGGAAGGCATATGAGGGACCCGGTCAAACTGACTTGGAAATTGGAATAAAAAAAAATCCTCGATATGATAATCTTGGGGGGGGGGAGTTGAGGGAGGGGAATCCGGAATATTGAGCCATGCGTAACTTTTGGAACGGGTGATCGGAGTCGAGTGAAATATAATAATTAAACAGAGGACATTTTTCTCTGGTGATCTTTTGCCGAATCCGGCAATTATTCGGGGGAGGACGGAAAATACTTGACCCACTTAGACTGGTGTGATCTGGATCGAACTTCGTGGGAATGACAAACAGATGCTCTGGATTAATCATTTACAGAACCGGATTGGCTCCGGGTATTGTGGGTGGAGTTGGAGGAGGGGGGGGGGGGGTCTGGGATTCCGGTGATCGCGCGTTAAGGTACTTCCAGATGTGCTAGGACGTTGAAACTTCGCTGGAATATTGGAGACTCAACAGCATTTGCTTGGAAATTGCTACTTCCCAAATCCGATTATTCCTTAAAGTACCAATCTTGACCGCAAATTAAAAAAAATACTTTCAAGCAATATATGCATTTTCATGATGCCCATCAGCCCATTAGCATTTTTGCCTCAAGGGTTTTGCTTACAAATGAAGCTCCAGCTCCCTTAGAGTGCGCATCTCAACCGCAAAGTCGAAACTTACTTTTGATCAATCAAATCATCTTAACCCATGCAAGTGCCATATGAGCTTACAGCTCTTGTTTCAAGACTAAAGGGTCCGGACACATGGTTTTTCAGAAACACTCATACTTGCCTCGTGAAAATAGGGAGCCCTTGTTACTGCATGTCGGCACTTGCAGCTAACGATGATTTTTCGGTCTGTCTGTTGTTGGTCCGTCAGCCACTGTTCTCGAGTTAGGGTACTTCCAGAAGTGCTAGGACGATGAAACTTGGCAGGCAAATGGAAGCCTACCAAACTAACTTAGAAATAGTCACTTCCCCGAACCGATCACCGCGGGGAGAGTGGACGGAAGGGGAATCCGGAATTTTGAGGTATGTATAACTTTGGAACGGGTGTTCGGATCTTTATGAAACTTGATATCTGGAAAGACCTCGTGTCTCGGATGTACCAATTCAAGTCCGGGCCGGGTCAGATGAATGTGGGGGGAGTCGAGGGGGGGGGGGGCGGAAATCTTGTGACACTTCTAGAATGGAGCGATTGGGCTAAAACTTGCTGGGAAAAACAAGCACCAGCCCTAGATACATCAGTGTACAGAACTGGATCGGATACTGGATACTTCTATATATTCTAGGACGATGAAATTTGGCTTGGACATTAGAGACTTGACAAGATTGGCTTAGAAATTGTCACTTGTCAGATCGGACCATTCCTTGAAGTACAAAGAATAATTTTGAGTAAAGTCTACATTTTAATGATCTCGATGAGCTTATCATCATTTTTGCTTGCAAAAGTTTTCATTACAGATGAATTTCTAGTGCCCTTAAAGTGCGCATCATCACAGCCAAATGCAAAAACAAAATAGTTTTTACGAACGATACATTCTAGTGATTTCCAAGGACCCGTGATCATTTTTTATCTCAAGGGTTTTCCTTACAAATGATCACAAAAAACCCACGAATTGGCGAATACCGACTTTCAGCCTCTGACCCAGCCTTGTAAGTGCCATATGAGCTTCTAGCTCTTGTTTCTTCTCGCGAAAATTATAAAACCATTGGGCGCCGTCGTTAAATGCCGTGCACTAGTGAGCGAAAGCGGAGAAGTCCCGCTTGGCGATGCCCTTCCTTGACATGTATTTAGAGATTAAAATCTTGGCTAGCGCTGAAAAGTGAAAACTCAAATAAAGTTATTCACAAGGATTGTGTGAAGAGGAAGATTCAGAGGTTAGTAGACCACGTACATCATCACTGGGAGTGTAAAACAAAAACATTGAAAAGCAATGAAAAACTTGTTTTTCAATGTGAAACATCGAAAAACATGAGCTTTAAAACGGACCAAATGGTCTTTCTACCACACACACGATGATAACCATCCCTACGGCCACTATGAATGTTCAAACCACAAACAATAATGAGCAAATTAAAAAAAGAACACCAAATTTCCTAGGTTTGAATTAATTCGGTCTGGACTAAATCTCAGCCGATTTTCCGGGACAGCCGCTATGGCACGTAGGGAGCCAAGGGTCAAAATAATAATTTCAATCTAATGCTCCAACTGCTTATTACAAATACAAATAAGTTAAAAAACCAAGACCAGTGTGGTACCCTGAAGACAAAAAAAAATAATCAGTGAAGTCTCATAATTCTTTGCTAATCAAACGTGGAAAATTTCGTCATCGGGAAAAGAAGGCATCCTGCATGGGTTTTTTCTCGAGCCAAAACAGCAACCCGGCAGTCAAGTTTGGTGAAATAGTGTTTTTTTTTTATTCTGAAACTTCTATTTTGACAGCCCCACCTACGTCACCTACTACGCCAACACCAACAACCACCACCAATACAACAGTTACTCCAGAAACAACCATCCCGACCACCAATACAACAGTTTCTCCAGAAACAACCATCCCGACCACCACAACAACAACTACTCCGGCAACCACCACCACAGCATCGACTACCACCACGTCAACCGTACGCCCCAGCACAACCACCACTGAAACAACGACGGTTGCTCCTGTCACGAACGCCACAACCCTACCGCCGATTACCACGGAAATCCCAACCGAACCAACTAGTACTGCTGCGCCTGCCCCTGCTCCCAGGGGATTTGACACAGCTAGTTTCTTTGGTAAGTAACATGTACTTTCGACGACATGAAGACGACATAAAATCGATAATTAAGCTAAAATTTAGCTCCAGCGATTTTTTCGGCCCTTGGCAAGAGGCCTCATCAGGATTATGTAGCTAGAAAAAACAAACATACATATTGTTAACGAACCTGCAACAGCCTGACGAAGACCCTTGCCAAGAAGGGCCAGCATTTCGCTGGATCAACTCTTAGCTGACTTGACTCGACCTTTGGTTTCGTACAACAACGGTTGAAGATTTATTTATTGTTTATTTATTCATTTGTTTCCCTCAAAACTTAGCTGTACAAAATATAATATATAAGACAATCCCTCATTGCCTCATATGCCTCAATTAGTTGATCCATTCAGTGACACTATAAAAACTATAAAAAAAAATATACATGGTTTTGACAACTAAATTAAAAGTGTTTATGTACCACGTGTTTCTTCGGTTCATTAGCCATTGAAATGCGCCCTTTTATTGAAATTCAAATTATCTGCATCTAATTATCTAATTATTGTTATCTAATGTCTCGTATTCATGGCCTCGCAACTAATTATGGATGAACTTTTTCTTGTCGGTCCAGAAGTGTATGTTCTGAACGTCACTATACTAGAGCCAAGCTGAAGACATCCCTTAGCAGAGATTGGCGAATCTTAATTTGGATTCGAATCCGGGATTCTTCCTTTTGATGGGTTCAAATCTTCTGCTTGTCAGGCGGGGGGGGGGGGGGGGGGCTGTAGGGGGGTGTCCGAAATTCCGGTGATCGTGAGTTAAGGTACTTCCGGATGTGCTAGGACGATAAAACTATACTGGAGCATTAGAAACTTGACATCATTGGGTTAGACATCGTCACTTCTCTGATCCGACCGTCTCTTAAAGAACTCATCTTAACCGCAAAATACAAAAAATGCTTTTAAGCAAAATTTACTTTTTCACGATCGCCATGAGTACATGATCCTTTTTGCCTCAAGGGTTTTGCTTAGAAATTAAGTTTTAGCACCCTTAAAGTGCGCATTTTAATCGAAAAGTGAAAAAAATACTTTTGACCATCACTTCCATCCTCTGACCCAGCCTTGCAAGTTTGGCGCATCTCAACCGAAAAGTGAAAAAATACTTTTGACCATCACTTCCATCTGACCCAGCCTTGCAAGTGCCATATGAGGTTCCAGCTCTTGTCTAAACTATAACCTATGTAGAATTTGACTCATGTGGGCGGAGAAGATGGAAGGCATCATTATCTTTCGATGGTTCAGATTTTGCGAACAAATCGTTTCAAATCGTTTATTCATTAAGAATCTTACTCACGGCGTGTGCCGACTAAATGATTCCAACGTCAACATGCCGATGAAAAATTTGTAGCCTGCGTAGTAGTATGGTAGTAGTACGAAAACGTTGCATGTAATACTATGTAAGAGCAAAGAATACTATCATTTAATGTGCTTCAGACTGGTCCAATCTTATGTAGTAGTATCCAGTAGCATCCTGTCTTGCCATAGCAACATCCAGTCTTGCTAATAGTACCATATAGTAGTATGCATTAACACGGTAGCCTTGAAGTAGAAGCATGTAGTAGCATCGTTAGTACTGCATGCAACTTTTTCGTACTACTTCATAGTACTATTTTGAGATAAATTTTTCATCGGGATATAAATACACATCAATATATATAAACAAAAAAAGGCAAGCGTAACTGAGTCAACTGCTATTTCGGTTTGCATCGAAACAACAGAGAAAAATAGAGAAAAACACTATAATAAACGGTCAAACATATGTGCTTAAAAATTGATACCTTTGTTTTCTTCAAAATCCACACGGTAGCCAACCTTTTCCACAAATTGCTGGGTCACAATTCAGTCTTCAAAGCAAGATGGCTATTGCTCATTAATTATTCAGTTATCTGAGATCTCCCGTCGGGGATCGAAAGTGGTACTAAACTTTCGAGAATATCGACTGGCGAGGATTAAACCAACTAAGTATATTTACCCCGTGAACGTTTAAATATGTCGGGAGAGGAAATAATTTTTTTTTGTTTCGGAAGCTGAATATTATTCAGCTAAATTTTGGAATCTTCAAGATAATCACTATAGCGAATAAAGTATAATTTACGGCGATTGTTTATTGTGATCCAGTTTACATCCTTTCTTCTTTGGACTCGCGGCAATTAATAAGAAAAAAAAAACAGAAAACAAAATACCGAAAGAAATCGATAAAGCTAGTCGTTGATCTGATTTTTCTACACATTTTCCATATACCTGCTAAAAAAATTACATTTTGTTTGATCCATAGTCAAACTATGATCCCAGCGTCCCCATGTCGGGTGCTTCCGAACCGCGCCATTAGATGACATAGCGTTCGGATCGTGTCGTGGCTTCACCTTGGGTCTCGGAGTGGGGGGGGGGGGGGGTCTACACGTTGCAACTGCTAAAATACTTACGATGCAACTTGTTTAAAGCACAACTCTTACTAGAAATGATCTTTTCCCTATAAAATGTATCAGAAAAAACGTTTCCGAAAATACCATTACTTTCCACCTGAAACTAGCAATTCTCTTGTTAGCGCTTGTCGATTACATCCAGCCTCCCTGCTCTCCGACGCGGCGGCTGGGCGCAAAAGTATTGAAAACTGAACGTGCCTTGGGTAAAAAGTGGGAAAACGAAGCAAATAAGAGAAGAAATAAACAGAAGATTATCACATCCTTATGTGTGAAAGAGTTGTCGGCGGACAATTAAGGTTCCGGTAAACTTTTTGTTGGGTAACGAGAAAACTTGGCAAGGCCGAAAAATCGGTAAAATTTCGTAGTTACGAAACGAAACAATGGAGAAAGGTGGGGATTTTAGAAGCTTATAATTCCATATGGAAGCTAAGTATATTATAAAAGGCAGAATAAGCAAGAGGGGTCCTTCAAGGTCGGATTCGAAACCTAAGCACGAAATGATGGATTCGGAATCGGATCCGTACCTAGCCATGGATTCGGATTTGAATCCTTTCATGATCGGATTCGCCCATCTCTGTCCCTTGGCAGAGTCGAAATAATTCAGTGTGTTCAGATCTAAGATATAAAAATAGCTGGCTGTTCAGTTAAACTTTAAATTGTATAGGTACAAACAAACTACGTATGCGTAATGTACGGTAGTGAAGACGCCCACAGACTACGAGTGGGCCTCAAGTATCGACTGCATCGGGGCCTCCACTGTATTTGATCTGACAGTGTGTGTTGACCCGTCATGTTGCTGGAGATCAGCAATGGATTTCGAAGACGAAATGTGTGCAGCACACATGAAAGCGTGTTTCATATGTGAGAAATGTGAACATGCGGTAACTCGAGGTTGAATCTGTTTCTGTGTAAGGGAGTGAGCTTCTGCAAAACTGGCACGAAAACGCAACTAGGGTCTTGGAAGCTAAAATCTGTTGAATGTGGTTTTCTTTAGATGTAAATGTATACGTAGAGGCGAAAGCCTTTTGTGATACATTATAATATGGCAGTTTAACTGGGCAGCTCATTTTTACATCTGATATTTGAATACACTGAATTATTTTGACTCATCTAAGGGATTTTGTATTTTTTCGCCCGGGGCTCTAGTAATAACGTTCAGAATGTGCGCTGCTTGCACGACAACCCGAAATTCATCCAGATGCGGAAAATTTCAGTTTCAATGAAAGCCTGCATTTCCTTGGGCAATGGACGCTAAGTTCCGGAGAGTCACGGCTCAAGAAAGTAGGAAAGTGACGATTAGATTATACGTCTTTTTGTTATCTCTGTTATTTTTCGGCAAGGCTTACCTTTGTAGCTGCTGAATCTTTCAAGCATATAGGGAGAAGCACATAAAAGTTCCACAAATCTGAAAGAGATTAACTTTGGATAGCAGACAAACTAAGTAACGCATTTTTATTGGGTTTTTGGGCCTATTTAAGTAAATAAGTGAAGTGTAACTGGACTGTCGGATCTCAGACCTATTCGGTTAAACTTGTTACGTGAAGGCGGAATATCATTTTGTTATGCAAGGGAGTTTTACCGTGATAAATAACCAGAAGTAATTGTGAATTAAATTTACAAGACTAGGACTCCAATGTCGGAGCTTTGTAGACAGTCCAAGGGATTTGGCTTCTGGTTTGTTTGTACGTTAAAATTTTCTTGTATAACATTCCATCTTTACGCAGTGTCTACCAAATCCAATCCCGTGACATGGGGATGTGAACTGCTTAAACGAATTTGCCTTCGCGGGACCACTGTTTGTACAGCCCGCTTCTATCTCACTATTGTAGTGGTTTGCAAACTGTGTTCACAAGTCCTTCTGTAGCTCACTGGTAGAGCAGTGGCTTTGTAAGCCAAAGGTCGTGGGTTCGGATCCCGCCTGAGAAGCACTTTCGTCTTTCAGTTCACTACTAATAATATTATGAATGTATTTTTGGGATCCCAAAACGTAAGTGGAGGGATACCTGTGACATCGCAAAAAGTTGTCCGTCTCTCCGTCTGTTAGCATGATAACTCTCGAAGGGAATGAGGTATTTTGATGAAACTTGGTGTGAGGATTCTTTGGGTCAAGGGTAAGGTCAAGTTCGTAGAGGGGCTTTGTAGCCCTACATTTAGGGTGGGGGTTCAAATTAAGGGGCAAACAAAATATTTTTACACAGCTAATGGGATAGTTGATTATGGGGTAAGAAGACATGCTGAACACGATGGTGAAAACCATTTTCTCAACGTTCGCCCGGAATCCGGCAAAAACCGGAAAGTTGGTTAAAAGTAAAAGTTTCATTTGAAGTTTATGAATGTTTGATTTAGGGGTAAGAAGACATGCTGAACACTTATTTGAAAAGCATTTTGTACCCAGACAACTAGTTCGCCCGGAATCCGGCCAAAACCGGAAAATTTGTTGAAAAGAAAAGGTTTTATTTGAAGTTGATTAGATGACAGATTTAGGGGTAAGAAGAGACGCTGAGTAAGTTAAAGTTTTATTTAAAGTTGACTAGATATTATTTATAGAGATAAGGATATATGCTGAGATCGCTTCTGAATTTTCTTTCTTTGTTGGACGATTAGTTCGCTCGGAATTCGGCCGAAACCGAAATTTGGCAGAAGTAAAGCAGGAAGTTTCGGTCAGTGTCGTCAAAATATATATGGCTGAATCTGGCGAAGTCAAGACCCAGTTGTCTGGAGGAAATATTAGATTTTTGGGATCCCATCGAAGCCTTTGGTCTTGTTTATTCCGCTGTCACTTCGAGCGTGTTCCACCCTACTTACCGTAGTTACTACGCATGACCTCACGGATTTTGGCTTCTTGGCGTGAGGGCTGGAACGAATTTTTTCTGTTTCAACCAAAGTATGCTGCCACGGGCTAATCCGGCCAATCACATTACAGAGATTCGTAGTTACTATGCTCCCGTGCGCGGTAAGCAAATAGTTACTATTATTTACTATTTCGACAAGGTTGGAACGAAAATAGTAGGCTAGCTAATAGCTACTATTGCTAGACGGTGGAACACGCTCTTCGTATTTTGGGCGGGTTATAAATAATATTTCGATTATCATTAATTTGTTGTTGTTATAGGTGGTATTGTCCTCGTTCTTGGTCTGCTAGGTATTGGCTACTTCGGTGTGAGGATCTACCGACAGCGCGTCGATAGAAGCTACCACACCCTGTAAGTATAGATGTTCCCACCAGCTCATCTATCTGCCCAAAACTAGTGTGCTTTCATTTGTGTATTCCATGATTATCGTCAGGTACTGATAATTAAGAAGAAATGTTGCTTCACACCATTATTTGATGATTGGTTAAGTCGGGCTGAAGCTGCGACTCAATTCACCTGCGTCTGGGGAGAACCAGCTGTGTATAGTCCTCGATGCGCGCAACAATGAGCAGTAGTAAAACCACAAATAACCTTATTATTATTTGCCTTTCCCTCAAAAAAAGAGGAGATCAGTATACAAACAGATAAAGAAGTCAAGGCAAATACAAATTAAAAGCAAAAAACTATTAAACTCCTAATCAATCCGGCGAGTGGTGTAACCGGTCTCTAAACACCGTGTTCTCATTTGTTTACGTTAATCTAGTACTAGGTTTACGGCAGAGCCGTGTCAGAGGGCGATTTTTGCAAGTCGTTCATTCTGGTGGAGCCTTATCCGTTCTTTCCGGTCTTTAGAGTCACTTATATAAAACGTGCCTATCAAAATTCTTGTCAGATTTTTTATTCGAGCGCGGAAGTTAAAAAAAAATGTGACTTGCCAAAGAAAGACTTGTCGGCAAACGGCAATACCCTGCAGTCTTTACCCTGAGAATTTAGTTATAGAAAAGACGATTTTGAGGCATCGTGGCGTCGAAGCAGGGTAACCCTCCCACTATCGGTTCAGATAGAAATAGTGAAGGGGCAACTTTTCTTCTTGTTAGTTAGTGATCCCTGTTATTTTGCTTCGGGTGATTTTATGATGATTGACAATCAGTTGGTTGTGCTAAAGTGCGATTACCTTGTTATTTTGTCTGTTCGTGGGGGGACGTGAGGTTGGCCCAGTGCCACACTGCTAATCAGAGGGTAAAAATATTGTCTCGTCAGTACCGTTTTCCTACCATATAGAAATGAGGAACAAATAAGTCCTTATTGCGTTGCCAAATGGAAAGTACCGATTTCTTGCCATTAGTTGGTATGATCGGAATCGGTTCTGGCAAGGTGTCAGTTTTAGTCAATATTTGCGGTGTAAGTCCTTATCCAGGCTATATGAAGTTCCCAGCGTTGAAGTAGGACCCTGGAACACCCCGCCCCATTTTAAACTTGATTTGAGAAGCATTTTATGATTTGATAGTGGAAGGGGGCTGCAGGGTTCGACCACCGTTGGGCCCCCTGGACGCAACCTAGGGTCGCGCATCGATGTAATGGAAGGTTTAACCCTTCCCTGAGTTTTAATCTTTACCCTCTATAGTGTCTAAGGGGTGAAGCGTTTTTAGAGATATTGTGTAGCTGACCAGTTGATGTTCAACTTAATTCGTTCCGTGGTTCCATTGTGTTTGGACAGGCGGCTTATCCTTTCGATTATTACACCTTTAGAGGGTTTGAAGATCTGCATTTTTGTTACCGACGAGTTGTGTGTCAAAAGTGAAGTAACGTAGATATTTCACTTTTGGTAGAAGCAGAAGTCGTGCGAAGGTATTGTCTCAAAATAAAAAAAAATTGGTGAAGGATTCGTGGAAATGGGTTGAAGTTTTTCTCGGTTCGTGTTTTACGATTACCACTATCTACCGGGTCCTTTATTCACTTTTCTCTATTTGTCGAATCTGTGCTAACTTTCCGATGAATCCTACCTACAAATTCAGTCAACTGTAGTTTGGTGCTACAAAAAGCCATTTTCTTTGATAGAGAAATTCTTTGATTTCCCATGATTTAGTTTGCGAATCTCTCACCTTCGGCTACGCTTCCTTGAGAGCGATTTTCGCCTCGCTTTTTGTAAGAAGCGGGAATTTCTGATTCTTTTTCTCGCTAGAAGCTTAATTCGCTCTCCTTGGGAAGTAGGCTTTAGCTAGTGTTGTTCATTCTCGCATTCCACTAGGTCCTTTCATTTAGCTTCTGTTGACTCGTCAGGTATTGTAGCAGTGATCGTTTGGTTAATTTTCTGAATAAATGTATAATCGAAATGATTTTGTTATACCTGTTCCTATTCGCTGAATGATCTAGGAAAAATTAAACCAGTCGAACATCGTCCGTTAAAGGATCCCTCGCACTATTTACTGTTCAACTCGCAGGATTTTAAAATGTTTGAATACTTTAAAACTAGGCTGTTCTATCAACATATAACCCACGGTTTTAGCTGTTTTAAGCCTTTTCCGTGACCCGTTGACTTATAGCGAAGACAGGGAAACAATTTACATAACCGTTTTTTTCTGATGGAAAAAAAACTTCTCGCAGATTACCGTCGACAGGGTGATACACATCGAAGGTAGCAAAACACGGAAAGTGAGAAAATCAGCGTGGTTTTGTTAGAGGGGTTAGAATGTACCGTACGAAATTGGGGTCTCCGGGTTTAGAATATATGAAGTGATTATGAAAGTAGGTTGCGTTAGTGTTATAGGTAAGACAGGTCCTTTAAGCATTGTTAAAATTAGTGTAATAACCTGCATAAGAGCTATAAAGCTAACATGTATCACATGCTGACATGGCCCTTCTTAGGTGCTCCTTGGGTATTTCTCCGAGAAGACAGAATTTAGAGTGTGTTCTACCTATTTACCGTATTTACTACGCATGACGTCAGGGGTTATAGGTTCTTCTCGTCAAAGCTGGAACGTATTTTTTCTTTTCGGCAAAATATCGTGCCACGTGCTAATTAGGGCCAATTACGTCACAGAGGCCGTAGCTCACTACGCTCCCGAGCGTGGTAAGCTGATAATAGCTACTATTTCGAAAAGGTTGGAACGGTCAATGTAGTAACTTTTCACGGGGCTGGGACGAACATAGTAACTAATAGTTACTATTGTTAGAAGGATGGAACACGCTCTTATATTGACCACCTCGGAGGCGCTGCGCACATTTTCATGGTGATAGATTGAATGTGAACATTAGCAAATACGCAGCATCTTCTGTGCACGAATATAAGGAATGAACATTCTATTAATTACGTGAAAACATCATTTCAACTGTACTTCATCCACCGTTGCAGTTTTTTTTATTATTGCTCAGCCTTCAAATGAATTTCAACGACTTCAGCCCCTTAAATGTCTACAGTTAAAGCCTTTCTTCAACTTCCAGTCATCGGGGTCACAGTTAAGCCAACCCTTCCGGATTTTCATTATAACGATGCTAGTTAATTTTGCTATTCTTCAACATATCCTAGATGTCTCCTTCAAATATCGTTCGATTCCAATCACAAATTTAAATCACTCTCCTACCCGACTCATGTGCGTATTGACTTTCTTGATTTCCAGATTTTTTTCTAGTGTTTTTGGCGAGGGATGGCAAAAAAAATGGGCACAGTGTGCCCGCCAATTGAATGTGCCCGATTGTGCTGCCGAAGTCGTCATTTTTGTCAAAAAATGGACCAGAGTTTGTCCGACGATTGGATTAGTATCCCCTCGGTTTTTGAGCTGGCTTCCCTTCTCGACGAAAACGGATATCTGGAATTCGGAAGAAATCTGAACGGTTAAGCCTTGGTTTTAGGCCATTTCCAGTTGTGTTTTGGTATTTAGTAACCTTTCTTTTCTTTTACAAGCTTACTTGGAGATAATATGCGATGGAACAATCCCACAGCGTAAGATAGTTGTATTTTATTTTATTTTTTTTACTATCCGCGGCACAAATGTATTTTTTAACGTAAATAGGAATGACTCTTGATACAAAGTGTATAATATCTTAAATAGCATCGACAAAGGTGCCAATGCTCCTGTAGGGGCTGTAGGGTGGGGGGGGGGCTGGTGGTGTGATGGTGTTTTCATGGGTTTGTAGACAACTAATGTCTGGTCACTGACTCTGCTGCATCTCATTCGTACTTCCAGGTTTTTGATTGCCACTCCTTGTCCAACTTAGCTTTGAAAGCATCTACTTTTTCTGCATTAACAGTATCCTCGGAGCAGAGGCGTCACTAGCCAAAATGTTTTTTTGGGGGGACGAGGAATTTACCGACTGGCTGGTAATTTTACCGACTGTTTCTGCAGAAAAAACGACTGTTTTCAACAACAAAAAAAAACAGTTTTGAAAAAAATCGACTGATTTTCAGAAAAATCCACTGATTTTCAGAAAAACCGACTAATTTGACGAAAAATCGACCAATTTTCAGAAAAACCGACTGTTTTCATGAAAATAATCAACTGTTTTGACGAAAAATCGCGGCGCGACGACTCGGTTATTTTTTACCGACTGGCCGACAGCATTGGGGGGGGGAGGGCGTCCCCCCCCCCCAATCGTGACCCCCAGCCTCGGAGTTCCAGGTGTTAATCACTCGAGTGTGAAGAACTGGTTTCTAGCTCGGATACTAGTACATAGCTTGATTATGAGCGTGTTCCATCCTACTTACCGGAGTTACTACGCATGACGTCACGAATTCTGGCTTGTTGCCGTCAAGGCTGGAACGATTTTTCTATTTTCCAACAGAATATCATGCCACGGGTGAATCCGACCAATCACGTTACGGAGATCCGTAGTTACTATGCTCCCGAGCGTGGTAAGCAAATATTTACTATTAGTTAGTATTTAGAGAAGGTTGGAACGGTCAGCGTAGTAACTTTTGGTGAGGTTGGAACGAAAATAGTAACTAATAGTAACTATTGTTAGAAGGGTGGAACACGCTCTATGATCCTTGAGTGACAAAATATCAAATTTTGTGCGTTTCGCGCCCATACGTTCGCTACCTTTTTTCTGACTGTTATCCTTTCTGTGTCTCCCGTTTGCCATTCGGTGTTTGAAACATACTGTCTGCCGTACCAAAAAATGAGCAATACAAAAATAGCCTATTTGTATTGGTCTGGGCGGACTATCAGAACCGGACGCGGATTAGATAGCTTGGAGTAGGTATTGCGGCCCCTGAGAGGTTGCATAATTAATCCCTTGGATCTAAAAATTAAAATTAGATAATGAAGAGACATTCCTAAAATTTTGCTTTGGTGTAGTAGTTATGACCTTTCACTTCATAAAGTCGAGCTTGCCATTCGATGGCACTGCGCTTCATTTGTGGCGGCAAAGTCATTCTGGATTTCGTCGTGTGATGAATCACTTTGTGCCGCCTCAAGTCTGCAGCGCAGCCTCATCACATGGCACGCTCGACTCTACGCAGTGAGAAGTCATAACTACTGAAGCAAGATTTTACAAATTTCTGTTCGCTGTATTATTTATTATCTAATGTGAAGAATGCTTTGTTGCCTCAAATTTAGCGCAGCCTCCGTATGGCACGCAAATCGTAACTACCATACCGAAGCGAAATTTTATAAATTTTAATTTCTAGATTCAAGGGATTGCATATGCAACCTGTCAGATGCCGTTACATATTTTAATAAAACCTTCCGCTCTCTTGGAAGGTAATGTCAACAACTTGCGAGAACCCACAAACTAGGATATTCTGTGCCCCCGAACTGAAGCCAAGATTTGCTAAGAAAAATAGGAGCAGGATTTGGATGATTCCCTGAAAGAACGAGCTTATGAAAGACGAGGCATTTTTATTTATTTAACTTTGACTACGGCTTCAAGAGCCATTATACATACAACACTTAAAAATAACAACAAAATACATTTTAAATTTGGCTTGTGTCTGGCTTTTGCAGTTGAGAGCCATCTACACAGAAAACAAATCCGGATGCTATTTTCAGCACTAGAGACACTCAGAGCGTGTTCCACGCTTGCCGTAGTCAAGGTCAAGGCTGGAACGCATTTTTCTATTTTCGGAAATATATCCTGGCGCGGGCTGATCAGGCCAATCACGTCACAGAGATCATAGTTACCACGCTACTATGCTCTCGAGCGTGGTAAACAAATAGTTACTGATAGTGCTGATAGTAACTATTTTGAGAAGGTTGGAACGATCAGCGTAGTAACTTTTTACGAGGTTGGAACCAACATAGTAAATAATAGCTACTATTGTTAGAAAGGTGGAATACACTCTCATTGACCTGTTTCTCGGTGACCCAGAACCAGAGCTTTGTCTTGTTGGCCTTCTTGACGCTTTCACCTTACCGTAGGACTTACCGCCCAAAGATACTAAGAGCGAGGACACTGATGCGACAGCGAGCCTGCTGATATGATCTTCGTTACCGCCTTGCCAAGAAGGGTCGAAATATAGTTCTAACAAAATTCAGCTGAGGTATCCGTTCTGAACTGTCAAATACCTTACCGTCCCTACTAGGGGAGAAGGAAAAGAACAAGACGATTTCGCAAAAGTGCGAAATAAAATTCCAGTATATTTTATATTTCTGGGGTAAAAATCAAGTCATCATCTTCATTTGTTAATTGTGACGACTTAGTTGCTTCATTTGATATTTAATCTTAATCGACTTTGCCCGGCTCTGAAAGCCAACGGTCAACAATGAACTGTTAGTTCATGTTTACAGTGTAGCAGTTGCTCCTGAGCGGATTAGATATACCAGCGGATAAAAGTAGTAAGTCTATTTTTTCTTATTTTCTTTTTATTTCAGTGATGAGGCAGGGGTTGCTTACTCTTTTTTTTTGCCAAAGATCGTTACTAGTGTGCTGCCTTGGGGTGGTGCAAGCAAAGCCCCTTGGGCGAGACTTAAAGATCTGGTTCATGTAATGTCTTTATTTTTCGATGATGTCAGCGGAACCTGGACCCCGTATTGTAACTAGATTCCGTTCCATCTGTATCCGGCTTTATTGCAGGTTTAATTCTCATGGAAAATTAGTTGTTACCGTAGAAGGTACGTGAGGAACATCTTGTTTTATACTGGTCGTTACGTCCATAAGAAGTCCCGCTTAAATGTGACAGCAGAAAACCCTACTGTTCGTCGGTTACAACAGCTTACGGATGGACGTCCCACTCCTGGGAGGTCTTCATCCTTATTGAAAAGTTTATATCTCAAAAACACATCTATGAAAGAGCATCATGTAGCTACTCCCCATTATAGTGATGAGAGCTTGTCACCTTCTTTCATTATTATTAGCAACTCACAAATGTTTAAAAGAAAAATCATAACTACCATTTATCATTTTCAAACACAACCGACAACATCCCAAGTGTTGTCTGTTGAAAATGCGCATCCTTCTTCTGTGACTCGTCCCAGCGGGACTAGGAACCTGCTGAACTCGCATAACCCACCCCGCCCACTAATTCTTCCGATGAATGAAATTTACTCCCCACTCGTCCCAAGAGACGAAGAACCCCACTCTTCTAATTGCCCGGTTCTTATTACCTTTAAACATCGACAAGCTCGACAACCCTATCCTCCACTTTTAACACTCGGTTTCCAAACCTCGAACTGACAATTAAACTCGTCCTGGGGGTTCCCTTCCCCTCAATAACTTCATCAGTAATCCCCCCATTACCAAACCAAATTAAAAAGTGGATAAACTGCCATAATTAGAGGAGCGTGCTCAACCAGCATCCTCAAAAACGAGGATAGCAGATGGAATGGGACCCTTGGTGCTTAAAGCTTATTAGAGGGATTCAATGACCAATCAAAAGTTAAGAAGTGGGTATTTTAGAGTACACTCGACTATTCAGGCTATCCTGGCAGATTTCAGGCGTTGAAAATCGTCGATTTTCGCCTAACAGCTGTGTTTCTTCTTATGACCATGCAATATGATGCAATGCTTCGAGATTTGATTCCAAGAAAACCTGTCCCTTGACCTACCATGTTTATATTGTAATTTGTCTATGCTCCAACCCTATACAGGTGACAGTTGTATCTTATCACGAGACTTATTGGTGAAACCGCACCTTGCACTAGGTGGGGCAAGGCGTACTAACTGACTAATTCGAAATTCAGCTGTGCTTATAGCAAATTACAAAGGCTTGTGCTATTTTTAAGTCCCTCTTCATGCCTCTTGCCTTGAATGACATATTTGGGAAAATTTGACCAATACACTCCTAGAAAACAGGCATCGGGAGCCTGATATGCCTCGTAAAGAGAATAACAAGAGCTGAAAGCTCATATGGCACTTGTAAGAACAGTTAGCATGTTTGTCAGATACGGTTTGCAGTTGTTAAGGCTGCATCTCTCTCCCGATATTCATTTCATCAGAAAATCGGCTCTCTGATAACTGTTTCTCCCACAACGATGATCGGATCGGGGGAGGGACTATTTTTAAGCCAATCTGACAGAGTACCCTAACATGCCTGCTAAGTTTCATGGTCATAGCAAAGACTGCCAAGTTTCATGGTCACAGCACATTTGGAAGTACCCCAGCTCGTGATGACCAGAATTGTGGAAAACCCTCTCAAACTCCCCCAACTGTGACAAGATCCGGTCCTGTTTTGTTAGTAAGTCCCAGTGGGACAGATGGGACTTCCAAGTCCCATCCCGATCTCTCGACTCTAAGCGTTTCACGAGATTTCTTGCACCCCCTCCAGCCCCCCCCCCCAGTTCTTGGATTCGTTCCGAACTTAAAATTGATCATCTGAGACACTTGTTCTTGACACTTTGTCAAGTTTCATTCACGTCCGATCACCCGTTCTAAAGTTATGCATGTCACTAGATGTCCCCCATCCCTCAACTCCCCCCAACATCACCACATCGGGGAAGGAACTATTTTCAAGTCGACCTAGAAGAGTACCTAATATATCTACCAATTTCATGGTCATAGTACACCTAACTCGTGATCAACGCGGAAATCCAAGAAACCCCCTCCGACACCCTCCACTGCGACACGATCCGGTCCTATTTTGTCAATAAAATATCTAGGGTTAATGTGAGGTGTTAGGCCTAAGATTTCAGCCACCTTAAAAGCTGGAAATGCGAGAAAAAGGTCAGATTACAAGAAAATCGCCTGCGGCGCTGAGTTTAAATTTGTCTTGGGTACATACGGTAAAAGATGTTGCTTGGGATCTGAGCCACGTTAGAAGCAAGAGTTTGTGTGGGAAGCAGTCGAATATTGCCGAATAAAGGCCAATTTAACAAATTTTTCCTGCGGCTCTTTCGTAGTCTTGCCCTATTTCTATTTAGTTGAAGTGTGCATCATTTATGTGCGGTTTTAAGCTTGAGATTTGGGGTCAAATCTACATTAAAAGGTAGAAGTTGTAAAGGAGTAGTTGAATTTTGATCGGATTGAAAAATTTCGCCTGCGGCGCTCACTTTAGTTTGTCTTGAGTAGATATGTCAGAAGCTGGTACCGAGGCTTGTCCTCTCTCCAGCGAAATTTGATATGAACGGCATCGTCTAATTCCTGTTACTTATTTGTTTTACTACAATGGCATTTTCCGCAACGTCTTAGAACTTATAACCTTAATATTTCTTTAGCCTGCCGGTGCTGTGTTTTTAGCCAGTCGTATATTTTGAAGTCCTCACCCCACCATGTCCAAGCCTTTAGAACCGCCTCTGCCCTGACTGGAAGTACGTGTTTTCGAGATTGGTTGGTTAGTTCAAATCAGTAATAAATCATCTGAATTTGTTGCATCTGATGTGTGAATGCTGTGAGCTAGATGACGAACGGGTTAAGATTTTGGAGAGTGTAACTACAATAAATGATGAAGTGTGGATTAGAAAAGTTATTGGAAATACGTATTTTCAAGGTTTAAAGAGACTGGTAAGGTTTCCTAAAGGTAGCTTTAGCCCAAAGAGAAAATTTCTTTTAGGAGTTTTCCTTTAGTTTAATCGTTTAAGGCCGGCTTGCCTTTGGTAAGATTGTCTAAAATGCGCTTGTCCCGTTGCGACTTGACGTTAACTAAATTGTCCTGTACGGACTGTTTGACTAGGAATTGCCAAAATCAACTTGCCGAATGAAAACTTGCCGACTGACATGCCACCTAGCAGTCATATTGCCAAAGTGGCCATATGTCAAAGTGAATCTCTCTTATCCAGCTATTTTACCACAGGGGGTTCCAGAACTATCTCCTAACATTCAATTTCAAAGGAACTTTGATCTCCCTCGGCTATTTTCTGTTTTTCCCACCATCCTCAAGTTCTGCCAAGCCAAGCGAAACAGTTTCAAGTTATCTTTCCCCAGATTCTGTTCTATCTTACTTTGTATAACCGGGGGGTTTCCATAGAGCTAGTGATTACTAGATCAGCACCAGTCGTTTAAAATTCTAGCACGCCGTTTGTGCAATTTTAAGAATAAGATCAGATTTTCCCAGACAGATTTCCTTCGGACCTCCCCAGCTCCCGAAGCATTCTACTATTCGTCATGTTAGCAGTGTTATACGGTTGGTCTACTAGGATTCTTGTCGATCTTGCTAATGATCGGGGGTAGAGGGTTGCTGAGTTTCAAGATAATGTGCTCCGCCACTGCCCTCCTGAGTTCCCAAGTGGGGTTCAGGGCAGTACTGGCAAATCATCCGAGTGGCTTCATCTGCCATTCATAAAAGGAACAGGCAAAAGGTAAGGGGATTGTAAAATATTACCAAAATCTGCAAGAGTTTATGGTGACGTGTTAGGATACAAATCGATGATGCACTGAGCTGGTGACCACGCCATAGATAAAAAAAACACGTTAGATGAAAGCATGATAAAAGGGGGAATGCTACGCCAATAGAAGATATTATTACACCTAATTGACTAAGGGTGAAAAGTGCAAATAATCCGCTTTGTGTCATATTCACAAATAGTAGCTAAACCTGAAAATAAGTCTGTTAAAGAGCCTAAAAATAGCTTCTTTTACTTACAGCTTTTATTGGTCTATGCTTTATTTACTAACCGTCAAAAAACGTGACAGGGCCTCCTTCCGCTCGGCTACTTGTTTTGGATTATTTGCGAAGAATGAATACAAAACGTATTTGCTTAAGAAAGGTACTGCAGTACCGACTTATAGCCCAAAAAAGCCACCGTATAGCAGCGGGAAGTACACCACAGACGGATCAGAGATGTAACTAAACAGGATCGGACACGCAGCGATCATCCCAACCGCCATTAAGAAATATTTCTCAGATGAGTCGACGAGGCATTTTTTGCCGTCCGCAAGAAGACTCGTAGCTAGGCGTTTCTAGGCGAGACTTTAAGCCAAGACTTTAATTAAAAGGTGGAAAAAGCAAAGCTAGAGGAGAAACACCCTGGAAATGAATTCCGAAGAAAAAATAACTTCTTCAAGAGCTCCTAGAAAATGCTGCACTCTCCAGGATATTCCCCAAGGGAGCCGAGATGAAAGTAATTAGAATGAGAACGGAGGCCTCCATCAGGAACAGTAAAAATAATTGGAGGTAGCCAAGTTCTTAGAGTGTCATGTTTTTCCGTTGAAAAAAAAGGCTTCGCCATTTCCGAATGATAACAAACATGTCCATACGGAAGAAGATTGCGTCACCAAGGGCCTACGATTTTCGAGCCTTGCTCTTGATTACGGGAGGTTCAGTACCATATTCAAGCAATACAAGGTAAAAACAATAGGTTTTATCTTATGTGTTAGTTGGTCCCTTACAGGATTCTTCTTGCCTATTTTGTCATCCACTCTACGTCCTAAGCGTGCCGTCCATTCTCCTTTCCGAGACTTCGAACTTCCTATGGGATTTATACCCAGCCCATACGACATTACACTGATTTTGATTTTTTTATTTTCCGTATTTGGCTCTTTCGAGGCGGGACAGGCTCCCACTCAAGGCCATGTCCAGGGGGGGGGGTCGTTGGGGGGGAGCTCATTGGTCAGTATTATCGGTTATGCTGCAATTTTTTCCGTGTTTCTCATCTAATCTTTGATTAACCCAGCAGAGTTTCAAAGGAGTCACGTATGTTAGAATATTGACGGAAAAACTGTATGTATCTTTTCTATCGTTGCGAGGATTATTCGGACACGTGTTATGCCGTTCTTAAAGCCAGGCTTCACCGGTTTGGCGAGTGGCCTCCGGATATCTTGTCCTGCCGCACAGTCAAGCTAACCCTTCCGTACTAATGTCAGTATTCGTCAAGCCTGGGCCTCACCAGCCAATCTGGTATCCGTTTGAGTCCCAAAAATTATTTCACGAGCTAGGACTCTCTATCAAGTCCAACGGAAGGTTTCTTTCTCACGGCATAACTCTTACGGCTGCGTCATGTCAAAGCAATAGATGACGTTTCGTCAAAAAGATATCGCTATTTCCGAATCATCACAAACATGTCCATACGGACGAAGATTGCATCGCCAAGGGCCTACGATTTTCGGAACCTTGCTCTTGATGACCGATTACCGGAGTAACAGAACTATGCGAGACATTAAAATTAGGTTCATAACTGAAATATGTTTTTTTTTTCTTCCAAATTGGCTTTGAGAAGCTTAAAGGACCCGTCGTGTCTATAATGCCAATGCAACTTACTTCCGTAACTGCATCCATTAATTCTTAAGCCCCGATACACATTGCCGCTCCCGATAACTCACTAATCTTTGAACTTAGCTACGATTCACTATTTCCCAGGTGCATTACGCTCCTGATGAGTATGCGCGTATCATGCTACTGATGCATAAAACCGCTTATCTAAATTTTGCCGACATTTTGCTAGAAGTCAATAGACCTGAGAAAAGGCTTAAAACAGCCAAAGCCATGAATAATTTCTTAAAAGCATAGCCTAGTTTAACAGTATTCAAATAGTTTTGAATACTGGAACATAAAGGGACACTATTGGAACATAAAATACTGACGCACGGTAGTATAATATTTTAAGCGCGATTCTCTGTAGGCTACTAATCTAAATAAATGGCTACTTTGGAAACTATACCAAGGCTGCAACCAATTTTTACATGCCATGCACGGTTTGAAAAAAGTTTTGTGCCGGGGTTTGTTCGCCTTTGCAACTCTGACGACTGACATCTAACCGTCTATACGTCTATGACGACTTCTTGCCTATCTGTTTTATTTTAACGAAAAAAAAAATCATCTAGACGGATAAGAGTTTTGGTATATAGTGGCCTACACTATCTTTTTCTCTTTTTTTCCTTTATCTACTCTGTCGATCCGCCTATGTGGTGCTCATGAACGGTAAAAAAAAAACGTTAGTTCATTCATTCAAAATAGATTTTGATTTTTTGAAAATGAATTAAAAAGTTCCCAATCAAGTAATATTCATTCCTTCCACTATGCATTTTCTTCCAATAAAGGCTCTTAAAGGACCCGTCGTACCTATACAATACCAATGTAAACCTCTTCAGTAATTGCAGCTACTAATTCTCATTACTCTCAAGCCCGCAAACCCAAATTTCTTTATTTTACATTATGACACCTCGTTGATTGTACACTTGCCGCGTTTCGCTATTTTACATGCGTAACATGGTCCCGACGAGTGTCCGGGTATCATACCATTGACGCGTCAAATTATCTGTATTTTGCCGCGTTCTTGCTAGAAGTCAATGGGCCTGGAAAAAGGCTTGTAACAGCAAAAAATCAACGAAAAAAAGCGATGTCAGGCCAATGTGCAAGTTTGCGAAATTATCTTCGTCATGCTTATGGGGACTCATTGGACCCATTGGGGTTGGGGAGCATTCTACCAGTATTGTTTTAACATTCATATCTCTTATCAAGAAAAAGTAATGTCAGGCCAAAGTTGTATACGAAATTATGCTTGCAACAGCCAGAGCCGTGTATGATTTGTTAAAACTAGAGCCTAGTTCTACAGTATTTAACATAAACAGTAAATAGCGAGGTGTGCTTTAAACAATGGTAGCTCACAGCCTGAAAAGAAGATCCTCTAACTTGAAAACATGTGCCTCCGGAGGATTCTGCATATAAGCTGGCAACAAAGAGTTAGCAATATAGAAATTAGTAGACTATCCTGTTGAGGAAGCCTTGACTGGCTGAGGAAGAGGAGGTCGGCACGTCCTTCGTATGCAAGAGAGCCGCCTTCCTCAAACAGCCTATGATTGGAGGCCAGCCGAGAGAATAAAAGGAGGTCGACAACGACAAACTCTTCAGCAACAGGATTCTTCTGGAATTGCTAATAAATATACAGAAAACTGTCGTGATCAAACAAAAGTGGATAAAAAGTACGCTAATATACTTAGGAAGCCACAAAATTTCAACAACGAACATGACGGATCCTGTTAGTAGTAAGAAGTCTTAAAAGATCAAGGCATTTGACTGACATGTCTTCTTTACATGTTTACAACGAAAAAACAAACCTCACTCACAAACAAGCTTTGGAAAGACCTTTTCGGAACGGCATGGAATATCAGAGAAGCCTGAAACCGGATTGACCGTCCTTACTGCTTAGTCGAAGAGGTCCTTTAGTACAGTGCCGAATAGATAAAATAGTACCCGTACTTGAAGTGTTTTTCCGCAGCGCGTTTATGTGCCACACATTCCTGAGTATGTCGCAAGTTGCACCTCGTTGAAATGTCGTTTTGTCTGTTTTTGCTTTTGCAGCAATTTAAAATGTCTGAAATAAAATTAAATCTAGATGAAATATCCATAAATATAATTTCAGGGCTTACGTTCTTATTATTCTGTACTAGAGGTATCCTATGGTTGTCTATATCAGTGGTTCCCAACCTTTTCCGTACCGCGTACCCCTAATCATGGTTCGAAAAGGTTGCGTACCCCCTTTTCGCAAACATTTTCGTTAGCTTAATTAGCAACCTGAATGACAATATCACTTGCAATGTCTTCGATCCGTCTTCAAACAGTATTGTTTGACACAGGAACAGATTTTACGGCAGTATGTTAGCTGTTTTGGAATCAACATTGTTTCATTAGTTGCGTTTTTGCTGATACCATGGTATCTGTTACCACGGTAACTGGATCTGCAATTAGTCGTTTTTGCAGTTATCGTGGTATCTGATACACGGTGCTCTGCAAAAACGACTATTGCCGAAATTGCACTTTTTGAAGTCATCCCAAAAGAAAAACAGATATCCAGTTACATCACTAAGTGCTAAACTTCTTTCTCACCAATCTGACAAAATTTTATGAAAGTGAGATGACTGTTCAGATACCACGACCAGTTACCACGGTCGGACCGTAGTATCTGAATATCTGATACCACGATAACTGGCCAGATACCACGATAACTGCAAAAACGCCTTTTGACCGTGGTATCAGATACCACGATAACTGCAAAAACGACTTTAGACCGTGGTAACAGATGCCATGGTATCAGCAAAAACGCAACTATTGACTTACTTTCACTAGGGCTTGTAATCAGAGCCGTCACGCACGGGTTGGGAACACCCTTCCCCCCAAAGTGGTCTTCCAGACGGTTAAAAAGAAATGAGGCGGCGCGAAGCGACGCGATTTTTCGTAGAAACATTTTTTTTTTAACAGTCGGTAGAACTGACCAGCCAGTCAGTAACAATACCTTGCCCCAAAACAAACATTTTGGCTAGCGATGCCTCTGCTGGTAGTATTAGGCTTTCGGCAATCAAAAATGAGTGAGGCGAGATTTTGAAGCTACAGACTAAACCGATTTTGGTACCTTCGCGTACCCCTTTCAAGGGTATCGCGTACCCCTTTGGGTACGCGTACCACCGGTTGGGAACCACTGGTCTATATGCTTGATAAAGTTGCTAATTTCATTGTATGGACAGGAGCTTGACACTAAATTTGAATTTCCCGCCAAAAGCAACAAAGTCGAAACACACCTTGACAGATATTCGTCAAATTCCAGTAACAAAAACCTTGTTGTTCAGAAAACAAACGTCTGGGCCGCACAAATGACCGAGGAAACGCTCTTTCCGAGCCACAAACAATTTGTGGGATCACGGAAAAATATACGTCTTTCAACTTTAAATAAATCAAGGAAATACTTCAAGGGCAATACGCCAATAACATGCCGTAATGTTGTGTTCCTCAAGATCTTCTCATTGGCTTGTGCTTTAATACGATTTTCTTCTTCTCTTTTTTCGCTACCTGATTTGCTTCAAAAGATAGCCTACAATTAACTGTCATGATACATATAATAAATGAACAGAACGAATGAATGAATATAATGCTAGATGTTGATCTGTACTGAGCAATGTTTTATCCTGCGGGGTGGGTGGGGGGAGGGGCAGGATTATATGCGAATAACTTCATTATACAGAACAAACTATGCATAATAACCGTTGCCATCAGGAAGAGCCGAAAGATCGCCAAAAAGTATCTGCTGAATTTTCCGACATCATGACGACAAACAAAAAATTCAGTAGATGCTTTTTAGCTGTTCCGTCCTGGCAATGTTGTTCTGCATAACATCTTCAGGTATAACGTCTTCCAACTCAACAGATAACATCACAAGTGTTGTCTGTTACGCACTCTCTGTTGAAACTGCGCATTCTTCTGTTGTCTGTTATGAAACTTCTGACAGTGTAGTCAATTAGACGAATTTTATAAAGAACGCATGCTGCATTAGTTGTGCTGGTTTCCGACGCTGCTATTGGCTGTTTCTGATTTGGGTATAATTCCCCATATTCCATGTCATCCGTGTCCTCCTGTGTTTTATTTTCAGCACTTTCCACAAATATTATAAAAGAGATCCACAAGTTGTATCTGCTTCCCTAGCAATTTAAGTTTTACACAGTCATGGGAGTAGAAAGTGAAAGCTAGTTTTTCCTGCTAATTACTTTGTGGATTCACATTTTACTATCTCTCTGTCACACATGTTGATAATGAGAGAATGGTGGGCTTTCAGAAACTAGTCCGCTTGGAGTGCTGAACTAGAATAAGGCGAATAGGCAGAAGCTACCCCTGCAGAAAATGTGCAGTTGACGTTGACACGATTCAACTACTTAAGTTTCAATACAGGAGCCCTGTTCTGGTGATTATTTATTATTATTTATTAGTGAGCAGTAATGGCGTTTGTGCAATTCTTCAACATAGTCCCCTTATAAGGGACACCCCGGTACTAGCAGCAAAAAAAACTAACTTCGCTGAAATTTGTCCCTATTCCAATTCCATTCGCTTTGGACATTCCAGTCCTTAGTGAATACATCAGGGGCGTTCTTTGCTAAGAAATTACGTCCGTGTTCATTTGAGTGCGCCATAAATAGTCTTTCCTGGTAGACTTAGGGCTAATTAAGGTAGAAGTCTTCTCCGAAGTCTGTGGACATCGAACTGGGAATTGGGGGAGGGAGATGGGGAAACTTGCCAGCGAGGATAGTTCATCTTGCGAGTGGGGGACCGCAGTCAAACTGTCCGTCCATCCTCTGGACATGTCCCTAACTCGATTTGGATAAGTTGGCAGACCCCTTATTTCCAGGGATTGGGTGTACAGACAGACTGGAGAGTGTGGCCGCGGAAACGCTTTGTCATTGAAAAACATTGAAACCACACAAGCATCAATACAACCAAGGATTAACAAAATAGTGACAAAACCTTTCCAGTCAATGACAAAAAACTGTTTCCTCCAGGAAAAACATTACCAAAGGTTTCTTAAAACTTCAGATAGGATTCAGTGTGTGTTTTTGTTTACCCCTATATTGAATCTCTCAGTGACTTCAGAAATAAACAGGCCACTCTTGCCAAATTTCCGATATGCCGAATTCTGGGCGAACCGCTTCTCCGGAAATATAATAAAGTTCAGAAAAGGATTTAGCTTGTCTCCTAGCCTCTAAATAAACCTGTAGTATACTTCGGATAAAACCATTACTTTTTACCACGTTTCCGGTTTTGGTCGGAGACCGAGCGAACTACTTGTTCGGTTTCAGATATGGATTCAGTGTGTCTCCTTACTCTGAAACCAACTATTTAAAAGATTTTTTATCCGCCCCTTCCCCTCCTGAATGTTGGACTACGGGACCCGTCAGTGAACTTGAACTATACTTCGACCAGAAAGATCCTCAAACCTAGTTTGAACAAAATATCTAAACACCGTAGAAAGTTATTGCGCTAACAGACAGACAGACGGACGACGAAAAGACTTTATGGGTTATAGGTATACCGTCAGATTTAAAGGAATCCATTGACAGGACAGAAAGTGAGGGAGAAAGCAGTATATCAGTTGATAGCAACGAGGGCGTCAGCAAAGCCTCTCCATTCGTTCCGAAGTGATGCTGCTGCGGTGACATTCCTCCATTCGGATACCAACGAGGTCCCAGCCGTCCTCAGGTCCCGGTCATAATTTCGCTTTGACGTGTTCTTTTTACGGCCTCGTTTTCTGTTCCCGCCTGTCCTCCGATCGTTGGCTGTTAAAGGAAGGTGGGTCTCTTGCAGACGGAGGAGATGGTATGCCCCACCTCTTCATCAGCACATCATTAGCAGGAAGTTGGCCTATTTGTATGGTACTTTCAACCTTCAAGTACCATATACATATCGCTTTTCTGTCTGTCGGTCGGTCTGCCCGGTGGTTCGAGACGGGATAGGACATAAAACTCGTCAAGAGACCTGTGCCGATCTACTTGAAAATTGTTACTTCCCATATCAAGCATCCAGAGGGAGACGGCTTGGTTTGGCCGACGGTTTGGTTCACGAGTGACCCGCTGAACCGAGGGCTGACAGTTCTTTGGCAATCCAGTTTCTAGGAGTTCTTTTGAAGCTGTAAGTTTATTTTCAACACTCGCTAGCGAACAGAAGTATGGACAGCCTATCGCTACTTGAGAGAGGCAGCTCTAGTCGCAGAGAATTTATACTGCTTGGTTTCCCAGTTCAAAATCTCAGCCGTTTATCTCTGATCGCAGCCAATTCAGCTAACCCGGTAAAGGAACTCCTGGACTTGATTCAAATTCTTATTTTTGTAATGAAGAACAAGAGCTTGTAATTTGTCTCAAGTTCGATATTCTTTGCTTTTTCTGTAATCGTGTCAAGAAGCTGCTGGAACCCCAGTTTAGTCTCTTCAAGCAGTCCACGAAGTCTAGACAGGACAGTTGCGTGTTGTTTGCTTTTTCACCATATTTAGATTGTTTGCTAAGCCGCGCTTACAAATTGGTCAACCCAGCCTTGTTGACCCCGTTTTAGTAAGGCAGGGTGCAATATCAATATTATACTGTCAGAAGTTACATAACGACAACAGAAGGATGCGCGGTTTCAACAGATAACACTTTGGGATGTTATCTGTTATGTTTCTTTCGTTCCCGTTAGTATTTTTACCAATTGAAGGTGTTGTTGGAGATCTAGGCACGAAATAGTGTAAACTTAACTGGTCATAACACTTTATTTCTAAGTGAAAAGGTGTTATTCTTGAAAGTGTTGTACGCTATCTGTTATGAAACTTCTGACAGTGTAGTTCCCTCCCGTGACGGGGGAAAACTCCCACTCCGGTCCCAGGCCGGAACTTAAATGACACATCGTAGGCTACTTATGATAGTAATTCATTCTGCTTCCGTAGTATTTCTACCCATTCTCGTTCCAGAAATCCTTACTTCACGTGTGTCATATCTCCTCTATTAGCAATACCTGATTATCATGCTTGCCACGTTTGCTTTCTTTACGTGACGTATCAGGCGCCCGATCATTGTTTCCGAGAAGGCTATTCGTCCGATGACCGATTATATGAATTTTACCAATATTGTCATCCAAGACAAAGGACATGGAAAGAGAAGACTTGTTCTGTAAGCACAGCTTAGTTGTAAAGTGGTCAACTATCTCGGAACATCAGAGCAGAAACACTGTGTAGTTCGAGGTGTCCTTTAATGATAATAATATTCAAAATTTTATTTGTAACCCACTGCACAAAAACAATGTGAAGATAGTGTAGTAAAAGAGAGAAATAAATAAATAAACAACAGAAGAAACACTAGGACAACAAAAGAGACACAAAAGCTGTTAAGAAGTGATATGAAGTAAGCCGTTGATATGCTTGTCCAGATATGGACTGCAATATTTTCTTGCAGGAGAGACCCATTTAATTTTAAACGTAAGTGTGCATTGCTCTACCAATATCTCGGGACAAAAATAATGGAAATATTAACACCGTTTATATCCAGCCCTGCCAGACTTGCCGGAACTCAAGGGTCATCCCTAGCCTCATACATCAATCCGTTGACTCAATTTGTTCTCCCGGAGATACTCAAATTCTCCTCATTCCCTTCTTCACCTTCCCTGCTCCTCCGTACTCATTATCCTTGATAGGTTTCTCCAAGGAATTCCGTCCGAGTTCATCAACACCATGTAACACAGTAACGGGCAATTAGTATACGTTATTGACACGTTCTGCATATCCTAACGATCAAATTTTCGTTACCGCCTTGCAATGAAACTTACGTTAATTAGGCGAGATACTTCCCTGATACAGAATGGAATATTGTTGTTTCTCCTCTGCATTTCAAGTGTCTGTTTTAAGGTCCGCTTTTGTACGAAATGAAAGTGGGCCTGTTAGAAAGGAAACGCTTACTTGTAAATACTGATGGGCATTATGAGTAGTGAATCGAAAGACAAAAGTGCTCCTCTGGCGCGGTTTGAACTTACGATGGATTATGAGTAAGGATGTTTGAGCTGAGAGCAAGAAGATCACATGTTAACCTTCCAGAGTTTCCTTCAAGCATTCTTACCAAACATTGGTTTTTGAAAATACCATTACTATCCACGAGAAACTGCACTCTAAAAAAAAATCTTGCAGTATTTGCTACTGGGATTAATTTTGTCTCTACTGAGATAAGATTATATCTGATTCAGATTAATCTTATCCCAGTAAAGATAAGTTTAATCGCAGTAGCAAATACTGCAGTTAGCTTTAATCCTTACTCGGAGAAACCTTTTACAGTGGGCGATTTCTTGTTAGTGCTTGTCGACTCTATCCAGCCTCGTATCCAGCTTTCCCATTCTCCGTCGTGGCGGCTATATAGACGCAAAATATTTGAAAACTGAACTTGCCCCGGTTAAAAAGTGGGAAAACTAAGTAAAACAAAAGAAGCCCAAAACAGAAGATAGCTTTAAAGCTTTTGGCGTCCTTGTTGTGTGAATGAGTTATCGGCGGACCTCGAAGCTTTCGGCGCAGTCTACGTCTCGTGACTGGCAAAGCTCGGCTCGGCCGAAAAATCGCTAAAAGAAACTGTGTGTACAAAATGAAACAATTGTGAACGGCTGGAAATCGGAACCTTATAATTCCACAAGGGAGCTAAGTATAATATAAAAGGCAAAACAAGCAAGAGGGGTCGTTTCAGAATTCCAGACCTTTATTTTTGTCGAGATGGGTCCGTGAGGTGAAGCCAGGCCGAAAATACCTGGAAGTCCGGAGTGCTGGACACCCCTGATTTCGGATATCTGGAAGGTATTATCGAGGAAACACATTCGAGAGACACATCGGGTGTTCCACCTTACTTACCGTAGTTAATACGCATGACGTCACGGATCCTGGCTTCTTGGCGTCAAGGCTGGAATGAATCTTCCTATTTTCGGCAAAATATAGTGTCGCAGGCTGGTCAAGCCAATCACGTCACAGAGATCTAACTGCGCTTCCGAGCGTGGTAAGCAGAAAGTCCTATTGATAACTATTTCGAGAAGGTTGGAACGGTCAGCGTAGTAACTTTTCATGAGGTTGTTAAAAAAAATAATAACTAAAAGCTACTATCGTTAGAAGGGTGGATCACGCTCACAATAAATATGCAAATGGATCAGACAGGAGAAAAAGGAAGAGTGATTGACAATTGTGATTCGTTGGTAGAAAATGTGTGAAGGGGACATCTAGGAAGTGTAGAAGGACCGCAATTATCATGAAATTATCATTATCATTCGGCAATTATCATTCGGATTATCATTATCATGAAAATCCAAAGGGTTGGCTTTGGCTTGGGAGTCTGGGCCAAAGACAGTAAAAGTGGGAAAGACCGGAAACTCCCGTAAGCCCCGTGAGTCACAACAATCAGTGCCGTTTAGCGGATGTTCTTTCGTTAAAAAAATCGCTCTGTCGACATTTTCTTCCATCGCTCTCCGCAGAATCATCATAAAAACACGTTTTGTTGATTTTTTTTCGTTTCGCTTATGATGAGCATCCTCTCTCCAATCAGATTTCCTCCTTAATTGTAATAAAACAAGTAGGAAAAGAATAAATCGTTTTTATATGATTTTTTTTTTTTTTTTTTTTAATCCCACCTCCACTCCTCTCAGTGACGCAACTTTCTTTATTATTACAGCTCAAATTTCTTATCTTTATACGTCACCTACACTTTACACTTACACTAAATTCAAATTATTACTTATTTTGTACTTTAAATAATTATCGTTATTTTAATTTTATTTGGGCAGTTAAAAAAAAATGTTGAATTCACGGTTTCGAATCTATTAATATTGACAGACATTGCCTACTCACGTCCTCTTGCTTTGATTATGTTACTCATCTACCGCTCGAAATCGGACAAAGTCCAAACGCTAGTCGGCGCTCCGGTCGATTTTCAGAGACCCGATTTTAGGGTCTTTCCCACTATTATTGTCTTTGGTCTGGACGGTGAAGACTGACTGTCGAACGCTCTTACACGCTCTTGCGGTAGTGGATGTCGCTGTAGCTATCTGTTGGTGTAGCGAGTAGGTGCACTCCATATCTTGTTGTTGCAAGCCGACGTGTGGCGTTGTGAAACGGGCCTCGGATTACGTTTGTCTCGTGCGGCTGAAGAGCGGCGTAGGGAGACCAGTTGTAATATAGCTGACATGGAGCGTTGCATTGATAAAAGGTTCTGTGTGTCAGACACCCTTGATATTTTTTTTATTTTTTTTTGTGGCTGGAAAAAGGAAAAAAGAGAAAGAAAGAAAAGACGGTACGGTCCAACACGCATATATGCAGCCGCTTGGAGCGCGGTTCCATATCCCTTTCTTATCAAGTTGACCGGAGCCGTGATACAGCCGGATAATTATACTGTCTTTTTCGACCACTTTTTGCGAATTCCCAGTCGGCACAAAGAAGGTGAAACACTCTGTTTATATTTGCATTAAACATCTGTCTTTCCTCTGCAAGTACTATAATCGTTTCCGAACTTTAGAAAATGTTCTAGCTAGCACTGGGTTTGACGAAATCAAGAAATGATTTGTTTCGGTGTTCCCTAGCCAACTTCTTACAAGTCGGAGAAACTTTAAATTGAAAATATATCCTTTTAAAGAATATATCCTGTACGGTTTTGTGGACAAACTTGTTCATCCCACAGTTCGCCTCTGGGAAATAAGTTTCTCTAGAAGACGCTTGTGCATCAATGGGGGAGGGGGCCTTGACAACTAAAGCTTGATTCTACATTCCTCGACACGTTAATTTGGCAGTTACCTCGGAGACTAGGATAACGGTTTTAGTTAGAAAGTAACTAAGTTTAATTACCACTAAAGCGTTGTCGGGCATGGTAAGTTACCAAGAAAAACAAATCCACATCAAAAATCGTGGAAAACCCAAGGCGTATTTTCGCCGTGCCATCCTTGAGAAGTCTAGGAAACCTTAAAATATAGGACTTTCCAGGGAACTCCTCGGACAGGAAAACCCGAGAGCCCATTAGAAAGTAACTAAGTTTAATTACCACTAAAGCGTTGTCGGGCATGGTAAGTTACCAAGAAAAACAAATCCACATCAAAAATCGTGGAAAACCCAAGGCGTATTTTCGCCGTGCCATCCTTGAGAAGTCTAGGAAACCTTAAAATATAGGACTTTCCAGGGAACTCCTAGGACAGGAAAACCCGAGAACCCAGGTAATGTCGCCGCATGCGTCTAGTTCATGCAGAGCACTAATCTTTGGGAGTACTAAACATATATTTTATTCCAGTATTTTGAAACACCCGACTCCCTTGAAACCCTATCGGTTTCTTTGAAATATTACAAATCCTCGACTTCTCTAAGGCTCACTTGGCTTCGATGGCTTCGTTTTTGACGAATTCCGGAACTACTATTCCGGCAAAAAAATAAAGCTCAAAAACAATTTCAGCGGATTTCCTTTTCCCCTATATTTAACATCTAATCAACTTCAGATAAAACTTTAACTTATAACAAACTTTCCAATTTCAGCCGGATTCCGGGCGAACGAATGTCCAGGTAAACAAGTACGCAAGCGCTCAGACGTGGAGAGTAAAAGTAAAATGTTTATCACATTTTATATACAAACAGCCTTAGAACCAAGACATTTCTTATCCCCAATAACCAAACAAGGTTTGAAATAACCTAATCTGTAATCATCCCACTTCAAAAGCTTTAAATGTAAACAAACCGCCATATAAATCCAAAGAAATGTTGAAGATCTTGCACGAATAGCATTAGCTCGAACACTGAATGGTCTGCCAGCCAGTCACACCCTTTAAACCTCTTTTCCATTAGCAAGGTAATAACAAGTGCAATAAACCAAATCGTATCAGCCTAATGCCCCCTTTGTCACAATTTATTAAGAACGGCATATTATCGATCATATGACAAAACAGTCAAGTTTCCAACTGTTCATTAAAGATTAAAAGTACGGTACGCCGCGTCGTCTTGTTTGTTGCTGTTACGCCAAATCTTCATCCATAGATATATCTCCCCAAATATACAAGAGTTGGACTTGAGACCTGTCATTGACGAACTTGGGAAATCTGGGCCAGCTGCCCATGAACGGGAGGGATGGGGGGGGGGGGGGTCGGGACCCATCAAAATGTTTTTTCCTCAAGCATACCAGCTTAGAGTTTGATTCCAGTCACGGGTCAAAAAGTTTTTTCATGGGCAGTTTGGGCCCACTTGCCCATGAACGGCGAGGGTGGGGGTGGTTCAGCTCTCCCCTACCCCTATGATACAAAAGCACAAAGGAATTCCATCGCTTATCTCCAGTTAATTTCAACTTAAAAACATTAAAAAATGGCAATCTGGGCCCAATTGCCCCGGAACCAAGTGGGGGTGGGGTTTGGGACCTGCAAAAAGTAAAAAGAGACCCCAATGCTCACAATCCTACCAAGTTTCATATTGATACCTGTTGATTACTGTCACGGTTAACGAATTTTACTCCTGGGTAATCTGGGCCCAGTTGCCCATGTGAGGGAGGTGCAACTTTAAAAGCAATTTCCCAGCCGTAGGATCTACACGTCCAAGAAATTTCATCGTCCTATGTCGAGTTCTGGTCAAGTTATGAACATTATTCACTGGACAATCTGAGCCCCTGAACCGGGGGGGGGACCCTCAAAAGGCACAACTAGACCCCAATACCCACAAGTGTACCAAGTTTGAACTTGATACTTGCACTCGTTCACGAATTATGAACTCCACAAAATATGGTGATTGACAGATATAGATTCAGCATCTCTGCTTACCCCTAAGTAGGACATCTAACTAACTATAATTAAAACTTCGTTTTAACAAATTTTCCGGTTTTGGCCGGATTCGGGGCCTTTGTGACGGGAGTGACGGGAAGTGAATCACTAAGTTAGGTGCTCCCTAATGGATATGTCTTGGTTGTAGGCTACGTCCGAATTTTTAATCTTCGTAGTGCTTTTCTAATGGATTTGTAGTTCTGCGTCATGGAGTAAGAACTTGAACTTGGAAAACTTCATCTGGCTGACTTCGGGAAATTTATCATGTGATCTAAAACGCTGGGCTCCCCTGTCAACTTTTTTAATAAATCAGAAAGGCCTGACTCAAATTAGAGAAGGACTCCACCCCCTCCATTCCTCCCCCAACTCATAAATCTTTCTTGCGAGAACCAAGTTTAATTGTTTCATGCCGCTCCACTCCACCCACATCCCACTCTTGAAAGCCTTCGATGGCATTTGTACATTGTTCGAGGAAGCAGAAAGTCATTTATAAATTTCCTTTTGAGTAAGGTCGAGGTCTACATGGTCGAAACTTAAGAGGGGCTAGAAACTTCTGCGTACATCAGTAGCGGTCTGTCCAGGGTCGAGGAAATTTCAACGAGTCGGTACCGCGGGTCGGACCTAATCCATGCCAAATTGTGAGAAAAAAAATGTAGATCAGAGATGAATACCTAGAAAAACGTTTGTGTGTTTCGGAGGGGGGGGGGGGGGTCGAACCCCCTCCCCCTGGATATGACCCTGGGTCTATTTGCTTTCGTCGGATCCTTGGAGATGAATTACGTCGGTTCTCATGGACTGGATCATGTGGAACACTAGTTGCATTTTGCCATATAGCGATCACAATTTCCGTCCGTCCGTCGGTCTGTCGGTCCGTCCGGTTTTTGCTAGTTCTGGCACTTCCACATAAGCTAGGACGATGAAACTTGGCAGGCCAAATGATTAAGATGGAAATAGTAACTTGCCCGATCCGAGCATCGTGGGGGGAGTGGAGGGAGCGGGAATACGGAATCTTGAGGTATCTATAACTTTTGAACGGGTGATCGGATCTTAATGAAACTTGATATATGGAAGGACCTCGTGCCTCGGACGACCCACTTAAAATTCGGACCTGATCCGGTGACTTTAAAGGGGGAGCTGGAGCGGGGAACTGGAAATCTTGGGAATGCTTAGAGTGGAGGGATCGGGATGAAACTTTGTGGGGAAGAGCAACCACAAGTCATAAATACATTATTGACATAACCGGATTCGGGCACTATGGGGGGAGGTAGGGGGGTCCGGAATTCAGGTGATCCGCGAATTCGGTACTTCTTGGTGTACTAGGACGATGAAACTGGGCTGGCGTACCAGGGACTCGAACAAAATGACCTGAGAATAATCGTTTGCATGATCCAACCGGCGACCATCGTGGGGGGAGTGGAGGGATGGGGAATCCGGAATCCAGTGGCATTCATAACCTTTGAACGGGCAATCTGATTTGAATGAAACTTGGCAAAGGGAAAGAGGTGTCGTCTCAGATGTTCCGTGTCAAGTCCGGACAGGATCCGGTACTTGTGGGGGGAGTTGAAGGGGTGCACCGGAATTTTCGTGAGACACTTAGCGTCGAGGGATCGGGATGGAATTCGGAGAGAAGAACAAGAATAAGGCATAGATACGTCCTTAACAGAACCAGAGCTTACCGGAGCTCTTTTGGGGGATTTGGAGGGGGTTTCTCAGAATTCTGGTGATCGTTGGGATACTTCCAGATGTGTTAAGGACGACGAAGCTTGGCAGGCATGTTAGTGACCCGACCAAATAGACTTAAGGACCTGACACTATGTTCAATGAAAACTTCCGTTCCGGATCCGACTATTTTTGGGGGAGTTAAAGGAGGGGGAATCCGGAAATTACTGACTTCCGTAGGTTGCGAACGAGTGGTCCGATTCGAGTGAAACTTTTTGGTTGATAAAACTAACGACCTAGATATGTAAAACATATCTCCGAACCATATGCAGCAATTTGGCGTCCGGACAGGATCCAGCCACGGTAGGAGGAGGATGAAGCGGAAATCGGAAATTTGCGGATATGCCCTGATTCGGGTAAAACTTAAAGGATCCCTCGCACTGTTTACTATTCAACTTACAACTTACAGTACTTTAAAAACCAGGCTGTGTTTTCAACAAAGAACCAACGGTTTTGGCTGTTTTAAGCCTTTTACATAACCGGTTTTTGGGATCCGAAAACGTAGATGGAGGGTTACCTATGACATCGCAAAAGTTGTCCGTCTGTCCGCACGATAACTCTCCAGGGGATTGAGATATTTTGATGAAACTTGGTGGGAGGATCCTTTGGGTCAAAGCACAGGCGAAGTTCGAAGATGGGCTCTGTAGCCCTATATTTGAGGGTGGGGGAGGGGTTTCAGATTAAGGGACAAACAAAAATATTTTTTGAAAGCTATTGAGATAGTTGATTTAGGGGTAAGGAGACTTGCTGAATGCGAATGTGAGAGTCATCTTCTCATCGGACAAGTAGTTCACCTGGAATCCCGCAAAAACCGGACACAAAATTTGTCGACCAATTTTCGGCCATAGCAGTCCTTCCCCTTTGTTCACACTAGTATAGCTCTGCGCGTGGATGATGACATGATTTATGGATGTTGGAGAGAGCTAGTGTAATCGAAGGTCGAAGGGGTTGGTATATGTAGTTCAAGCTTAGTATGAGGATTCATTGGGAAAGTACAGGTCAAGTTCGTGGGTGGGTCCTTTAGTCCTACATTTAGAGGCAGAGTAGGGTTTTGAATTTACGGTAAAAAACATGTATGTTTTAAGAGCTAATAAGATATTTATTGAAGTGGTGAGGAGGTCCGCTGAATCCATATCTGAACTTAGTTTTCTTGCTGGACAAATGGTTCATCACGAATTCGGCTGAAACTGGAAATTTGGTTGAAGCTCAAAGTTGTTCCTGAAATCGACTAGAGATTCGGTATCGGGGCAAGGAGACATGCTGAATCCATTTTTGAGCGTTATTTTAACAGTAGAAAGTAGAAAGAACACATGCCTTACAGGTCCCATTTTATGTCCGAACCGGATCCGGCAACTGTGGGGGAGTTGGAGGGTAGGTCCCGGAATTCCGGTTATCACGGGTTAAGGTACTTCCAGATGCGCTAGGACGATGAAACTTGGCAGGTGTATCAGGGACCCGAACAGATTGAATTGAGAATAGTTATTTCCTCAATCCAAATAGTGATACAAACTATGTTTAACGTTAATGTTTACAGAGATGTAACACTTATAACACAATTTTTCGATAGCATTCACAGAGGGTGAGCTATCTCATTCTGTTGAAACTGCGCATTGTTGTGTTAATGTTGTGAAACTTCTGAAATTCTATGGCTGTTGTTCCTGTTCATACATAAGACAACTTTTCGTGGACCGTTCTAGGTTGATCAGCGGAGTATATCTGGATTGCTTGTTACGTCCCAGACACACAAGTGTTTTGCACTGGAATATTGTTGGTACACCCTGTACTGAGAATGTCTGAGACCCCTCGGAAATTGCTGCTAAAATAGGGGCAAGTCAAAACCGATTGAAAGAAACTTGTGCATTAAATAAATTTGGAAATTGGCCTTAAGAGAGGATCATCCGGCTTGGAATTCCAGCGTTTCGAAGAGCTGGAGCGGCCGGAATTGTGAGAACTGTCATGTGCGCTCTTAGACAGAGCGGAACGGAATGCAATCAGACTCGACAGCTATAGAAGTTATATCCTCTCTGGTGGCGATTCCTGATAGATTAGAAGCTGAGAGTAAAGTATTAAGCGCTGAACCAGAATGACTCAAGAGGCTGGCGGAGTTTCATGAACTGTGAGAGTTTGGAGCTTTGATTTAGCTCCAAGGGCTAAATTAAGGAGCTTCGGGAATGTTTGAAGTTCGTCGACCGACAGGAAGGAAGACATTGTAAGGATAAAACTGGTGGAGGTGGAATTATTACCAGTTCCAGTTACTTAATAATGTCTAAAAATCAATAATAAACTTGTAAGAACGGTGAAAACAAATGTTAGATTTCTTTCCCTTAGTTGAGCAGAAGGATCGCAGAAAACATTTCATTTAATCATTCGAAGACAAACACGAGTCGTGAAAGTACAGGTTTGCTAACACCCACAAGGCTACATGGCCCGTCGTATCGGAGTGCAAGTTTTCATTATTTATTTTTAACTTAATTTTATTTCTCAACCGAAATGGACGTGAAAACTACAAAATAGAACAACGAAATCCCAAAACTACGCAAACAGTAAAGATAAATCTGGCACAACAGCAATCAAGATTATCTTAAAAATAATCTACTTACATCCTAGTTTTTCAGAGGTCTAACACCTTTGTTAGAAGTTCTGGAATATGCCCAGCCCTAAATCCAAAGCGGTTTAGAAGTCCTAAACGACCATTGGCAGGTCAGTATCGAGGAATTTATTTCGGAGTGGGGGGGGGGGGGGCCGTGGGTCGGACCAAAAAGTACAAAAAGACTTTTTTTTGGGGGGGGGGGGGGTTGAACTCCCTACCCCCCTGGATACGGGCACCTAGGAATAGATTCCCCGATCCAGCGCTATTGTTGCATTTTCGGCCTTTCTTGGCAAGGGTCTTCTTCAGTCTGTAGCTAGGAGCGAACGAACCTGCAACATCGAAATAGAAAGTTCGTCCTTCGAGCTAGGACCATGTCAAGAACGGCTGAAATATCGCTGGAGTAAATCTCTACTGGCTTACCGGTTTAGCACCATGCATCCAGAGCCTTCATTCCAAAAACTGTCCATTCGTAGCACGACTCAAATTCAAAATTTCATCAGCATATGGTATCAGCAAACAATTTAAATCGCCGATTCTCTGTGTTAAGGGGTGTACAGGTTTGCGTTATCGAGCATTGTCGAGTCAACAATAGCTCGTTGCCTGACTTCTTTGTATATTCATAAGTCCTTATGATGCAAGCACTCCTCTTTCTTCTACTTCCCATACTTGGAGATCTCCCATTTTCCATTCCCAGTGCACCTTTTGTGGGTCACTCGTATCGTCTTGACAAGCGGAATCGTCTCTTGACAGTTTCATTATCTTGGCAATTTCATTAAAGATGCAGTGTAACCTGTCAGGTCTCTTCGCAAGTCCAAGCAGAGTTCAGTCGAGAGATTTGTCGCCATCGGTTAATCAGTCAGCGAAGTCGTCCCTTTGGGCAGATTGCCAGCTGCCAAAACCACGCGGAAAATCAAATAGAAAACTGTGGGCTTGTAGGAGTACTTTCACCGTTCCTCAGGAAAACCTTCCCGATAAAAAAATTGTAGCCTGCGTAGTTGTATGGTAGTTGTACGAGAAAGTTGCATGTAATACTGTGTAATAGCAAATAATACTATCATGTAATGAGCCTCAGACTGGTCCAATCTTATGTAGTAGTATCCAGTAGCATCCTGTCTTGCCATAGTATAACCCAGTCTTTCTAATAGTAGCATGCAGTAGTATGCAGGAACATGGTAGCCTTGGAGTAGAAGCATGTACTAGCATCAGTTAGTGCCGCATGCTACTTTTTCGTACAACTTCGTACTACTATTTTGAGATACTCTTTATATCGGGTTGGGAAGTCGATTACAACGTGTATGGGGCGTCACTTTCCTGGGGACTCCTGCCTCGGATGGTAACCACGTATATACTGGTTGGCATTGTGTCTATATGTGCTTTTTGGACTACCCCCCCCCCCCCCCCTCTTCGTGGGCAACTGGGCCGAGATTGGCCAGTGAATTAAGTTCGTGACCTGACAACTGTTATCAAGTTCATATTTCGTACAGTGGTTGGCATTGGGTCTATATCTGCTACTTGGGATTACCCCCCAACCCCTTCTTCATTTGCAACTCGGCCCAGATTGCCCAGTGAGTTAAGTTCGTGACCTGACAACTGTCATCCAAATTCAAATTTGGTATACTTGTTCGCATTACATTACATTGCACTTGCAAACAATACCAATGCTAAATCCCGATTGGTGGAATGTATGTGATCCTGATTACTGTCCTGTTGTGACTCGGGAGCACACCAGTCGTCTCCCCAGGGTTGCGATTTCCAGTCTTCGTCCAGCCGTGCGACAAGTCTGTAACTTGGGGTCAATGATATTTCGTGTATTTGTAGATCCTAGGGTCTTGAAATGTCTTTTGGAGTTGCACCTCCCGTTCAAGGGGCAACTGGCCCCAAGTTGCCCTTTTACTGAATCTAGCCGCGCGAGTGTTTTGAAAATACTAAGATATGAACTGATACCTATTTACTTGCTCCCGTTCCGTTTACACAAGTATAGCTTTGCGACAAGCCAAAGTGACAGGGCACCTCGCTAACTGGCGTGGGCGAACTATTCGCGCCTCAAATTACGTTAATGAAACCGACATTTATGAAACTTTTGCTGCCAAGGCCCTCGGGCTTTTTTGTTGATATATTATATTGTATTCTATTCATATAATTTGCATGTAAGGTTTGTGAAAAAGAGGTTTCGAAATCCCGTGGCATTATCATTAGTGTTTGAGCAAGATACGGCAGACATTAGTACATGGAATAAATGTGAAGTAGGCTGTTTACATAGAGCAAAATTAAAACACCCGAAGATGAAAAAATCGTGTTCCGAGACTTGCTGAGTGCTTACGAGAACTCCGTTACGTGAAAAGCCAAATCAGACTAAGCCAATTCATCGTCCACCTTCGAAAGCTTGCGCACTTGCTTTTCATACCAGGTCGTTTTGCGTGAGGGATCGACTAAAAAGAGGCACGGGACGGCATTACATAGTGTAGGAGGCACGAGTACTAAAACAGGCACAAAAACTAAACGGACCCTTTCAGGCTTCAGAGTGAGGGGCAGGAACAATGTTCTAACGTCACTTCTTTTGGGCTCTGGGGTTACGAACTCTCACTTACCTGTCTACTTCTACTACTTGCTAATATCTTTTTATTACTCGTGCCTCCTGGGCTATGCCGTGCCGTGCCGTGCCTCTTTTTAGTCGATCCCGTTGTGTGATAGTGGAGACACTGTATGAATTTTCGTTGAACGAACTGTCTTGGGACGAATTGTCCCAAATCCTTTCCGAGATTATTCTGACATAATCTAGAGTTATGATCACAGATAACATATTCGTTACCAATGCTTGCCACGTGCCCATTGCTAACAAAAGAGCTGTCCCCAGACAGAACAGAGCAACCCCCTTTCATCAAATAATCCCCATCATAACGCGCCAAAAGTCCCTGGGGCAATTTCTCTACTCTGCAATCAATTTCCGAACTCTCACTAAGTAGATGGCTTGTTAGACTTGCTGATTCGAATTTATGGAAATTTCTAAACTTTAGAAATCTCTTCCACAGACTGGTCACCGGGGACCCTACTCCCGCTTCTGTAGCCTTCCTAGCGTAAAATATGATTAGTGGAAAGGGGGGGGGGGGGGCTTCGAATTATCTATGACAGAAGTGGTCTCGTACATTTGTCCCTTTTTTGGGAACCTACCCTTGGAGCATGCCTTAGTGGATCTGCCAAGTACCTTATATGTCTTAGTGGGTTGCCACAGCACCTTATTGTCGAATATGGTGCCGGAGGCACTCAATCATTTAGTGAGAAAATGTTCAATGGTAAATTCAGTGCTTCAGTGTGAATTAGTCAACACTGTAAAAAGTTTCTCCGAATAAGGATTAAAGTTAACTTAAAGTTATCTTTTTTGAGACAAGATTAATCCCAGTAGCAAATACTGCAATATTTTTTTAAAGTGAAGATACTGTTTCTGGCTATTTTATCAAGAAGTTTAAGTGGATCAGCTGCGACTAAGCATGTCTGACAAGAGCTACACTGTAAAAAGTTTTTTCTTATAAAGATTAAAGTTAACTGCAGTATTTTCTACTCGGATTACTCTTATCTCTACGCAGATAAAATTAATACCAAATATAGATAAGATGAATCTGAGTAGCAAATACTGCAGTTAACTTTAATCTTTATACGGAGGGACTTTTTACAGTGTATTTGTGATTGGACGGTGTCAAGGCCATCCCCCCTGGACACTATTCTATTCAAAATCTGACAACAAGAGGAGGAAGAACGGAAAGATCAACAACATTTTCTCTTGTTCAGTTTCTTTTTACTTAGCACCTTTCCTTTTCCGGGGTGCCAGACAAGAGTGAAGAGTGAGGGATACATGTGTCATCGTATGTATTTTCTCCACCCTTTCATCCGTATGTCTCTAACTAAACAACCCCGAATGGATTAGGAAACTTTGTTGTTGGCTTCCAAAAGCGGGAATTTTTTTAAAAGTAAAAGCTTTATCTGAAGTTGATTAAGAGCGTGTTCCATCCTACTTATCGTAGTTACCACGCATGACGTCACAAATTTTGCCTTTCTGTCGTCGGAATATCATGCCACGGGTGAATCCGACCAATCACGTGACAGCGATTAGTGGTTACTACGCTTACCAAATAGTTACTATTAGTTACTATTTCGAGAAGGCTGGAACGGTCAGCGTAGTAACTTTTCGTGAGGTTGGAACGGATTTACTAACTAATAGTTACTATTGGTACGAGGGTGGAACACGCTCTAAATATTTGATATACTGTAAGAAGACGTGCTAGATTCGTGAGCTTTATTTCTTGCCGGACAAGTAGGTCGCCCGTAATCGGGCATAAACGGAAAATTTGGTAGTTTGTAGGCTCTTTTGAGTAAGCCTTATAGGCTCATTTGACGTTAGCCGCCAGGGGTACATGGTCCAGTTTTCGTGAGGACCTATTTTATGTAGAGAGTGCAGATCCTAGAGCTCGCAGATCCGTGTCGAGTCTCAATATTTTCGGCCAGGAAGTGGTTTACGGTTGGAATGATTTGTGAACTGACAAAGTGTTTGGTCAACAATTGCACTGCCCACTTAAGTGCAGTGTCAGAAGTTTCATAGCTGATTACATATGGACATATGGATTATCGACAGATAACAAATAGGATGTTAGTTCTTATGTCTTTTAAACGTTATGCATCGAAATGTTATGCATAATATGTATTGTCAGAAGAGAAAAAAAAACGCCGAAAAAAAAGGCTGACTTTTAATATATCATGATAAAAAAAAGTCAGGAAAAGTCTTTGTGTCGGCTAGTTTTGTATACACAATGTTTTAATGCGTAACGTTTGAAAACATAACAGCTTATTATGTGAAACATCTGACAGTGTGGAAGTGAATGGTACTTCTATATCGTGTGTTGTAGGGTACTTTCATAAAGACTACCCGTACAGTAAATTCACTATCCACCTAAATAACGACGAGTCAAAACCGGAAATGCACGGATCTGTTTCAGTCATTTAAAACATTCATTCATCCTGAATCTGATTAGGGCCAAATTACTATTTTCGTGAGGGAGACCAAATATATCGTTCCCCCGAATTGTGGCTGATGCCAGACCTTCACTTTATAGAAAGGGCATCGCAACCCTTCATCATAACCTTCTCGTTTTTGTCCAGTCTTGTCAGTAGATGGAAGTTGGGCCGATTTCATCCAGAATCATGTGCTTTGCGACAGACAACACAAATCGTTCAGGACTGTGTGTTCTGTCACTGTGTCGAATGCGTCTAAACATTTCAATCGGTCCCAGCAATGCGCATGTATTTTTAAGGGGTAGGGGAGGAGGGGGGGGGGGGTATTTGAACGGGGCATCGAAGACAAATGAAACTTGGTGGATGGAAAGAGCTCGGGTCGTGGATGTCTCATTTCATGACCGGATTCGATAAATCTGGGGGGATGAGTTGAAGGGGGGCCTGAAATCTCGTGACAGGCACTGTGGGGGAGATGGAGGGTGGGTCCCGGAAATCCCGGAAGCTTGGTGATAAGAACAAGGAAAAGTTGTAAATACATTTTTGATAAAAAAGAACCGGATCGGTGCCCTGTAGGGGGAGGAGAGTTAGAGGGGGTTTCCCGGCATTCCGGTGATCGCGAGTTAAGGTACTTACAGCTGCACTTGGACGATGAAATTCGGCATGCGTATTAGGGATTTGATCAGATTGACTTGGAAGCAGTCATTTCCCAGATCCGTTCACCTTCTGGGGACTGGAGGGTATTGGAATCCGGATTACCAGAAATCTGTGTCATGCATAATTTTTGAACGGTTGGTCGGATTCGAAGGAAACTTGATAATTGACAAGAGGCCGATACGCTTTAATAACCCCCATGGACCCATGAGCATTTGTACCTCAAGTATATGCTTACTAATGAGTTTTTTGTCCCCTTAAAGTGCGTACCTGAACTGCAAAGTGGAAAATAGACTTTTTGACCAAAAGATACATTTTCATGATTCCCAAGGGCCCATCATCATTTTGCCTCAAGGGTTTTCGTTACAAATGACTTTCCAGCATCTTTAAACTTGATAGATATTCCTTCAGCCCAAGCTGAGTGCGAATCATGTTTGACGGTGCAAAACGGATAAGTCAGCTACATTTTCTTAGAGCTATATTTCGGCCCTTTTTGGCAAGGGTCCTCTTCAGGCTCAAGCCGATCAAGCTTAAAAGTGCTTTGAGCCTGAAGAGGACCCTTGCCAAGAAGGGCCGAAATACTTCTCTAATAAAATGTAGCTGACTTATCCGTTTTGCACCGTCAAACCGCAAAGTGGAAAAACGTTTTTAAGAAACGATACAATTTTGGGATCCCAAGAGCCTATGCTCATCTGTGCCCCAGTATTTTGCTTACCAACTCAGTTCTAGGCCCCCTTGAAGTGCGCATCTTAAACGCAAAAAAAAAAGACTTTCGAGCAAATGAGACACTTTCACGGCCCAAGGGCACATGGTCATTTGTACACCAGTGCTTTTGCTTATAAAATGGATTCCTAGCCCCGTTAAATTGCGCATTGTAACCGCGAGATGCATGGCTTATGTTTGAGTAAACCATACATTTTTATCAATCCGAAAGGCCAATAATCATATGTGCCTTGAACTATTGCATGTATCCATCTAGAAGAATCCATCTAGGAATTTCCATCTTAGAGACGAGCTCACCGGCGTTCTTTCCTTTGTGCTTTGACCCCCCTCTCGGATTTTCTAGCCGACGGTTTCTGAAAGGTCAGCGATGTTTCTTCCTGATTAATCGAAGCGAGGTCAAACGCTCACCCAGATCGAAACGCTTTTCACTCCAACCAAAAAACTTGCGATTGGGAAAGTCCAGAGCACGGATACTTTAATTTGAGCCAAAGCTCAGGGTGCGGTTGTATAAGGACCCCTTGCGAAGAAGGCTTTTCAACACTTGGTTGGTAATGCAGGAACAAAAACGAGATTTTCGGGGGATTTGTTGATGACCTAATCATCCCTCTAATATTTTGAGCGAGGTGCAGATACAATTTATGATATTTCGGTTCCAATTCCGGCAAGCATATGATTCCGACGTACTACAAATACACTAGATACTCTAACACACAAACAACAGATGAGCGATGCGGAATCGACAAACTATAAGATGAAATTCAGTTTTAAGTTTAATAGAATAGGGCTGATGACCGTTATCTAGTTACAAATTACTTAAATACACCTGAAAACCCGATAAAAATGCGTTACTTCGTTTGTCTTTCATCCACAGACACTGCGTTTCCTTCAACTCATTCTTTAGGATCTGTGGTACCTCTATGCCCCTGTCACTTTATGGTTGAAATATTTACCGACTACATAGGTAAGCCACTGCTTAAAAATAAACTAAAAATGGCAGATTCCTTGGAAGACGTATCTTAACATCATCTTCCTACTTTCTCCAGTCGTATTTTTTCCAAGCTTAGCATATAGGAAAACTTTTCTGTTGAAACTTAAATTCTCCACGTCTGGGGAAATTTGGGTTGTTGTGCAAGCAGCGCACACTCTGAACGTTACTACTAGAGCCCCGGCTGAAAAAAATACAACATCTCTTAGATGTGTTAAAATATGTCAGTGTATCCAAATATGGATGTAGAAATAAGCTGCCTTTTCAGTTAAACTTTAAAATAAGAAGAACGATGAAGACTTGGTAGGTATTTCTTTCAGCCAGTGTGGATGTAGGCGGGGCCATTTGTGTCTTGGATTGCACAAATCGTATCGTAAATCCCTCCGTATCAGTAAAAGAAAACACGAGGACTTGCTTTTAAGGTAAAAGATGTATAGTTCAGTGACGTATTCTATTTTTATGTTGTGGCTGCGAAATGCCATGTATCGGTTTACTCACAAATAAAGTACCTACCTACGGGCCCCTACTCACGTAATATGTGTGATTGCAGCAACGAGAGTATTGATCACTTTATGTGTGAATGAGCTTGGGCAGCGAGACCAAAGGGATTAATGAAAACAGTAAGATTAAGATTTGAGGAGATTCCTTAGCCCCCCCCCCCTTCCAACTCCGAAGCGAGACATGCTTCAGAGTTTACATAGTTGTAATAATGTCCCTTTAGCGTTTTCATTGTCGTGTTTCCCAGTTGGCTTCAAACGTCGTATGGGATAGGCAGGTCCATATAAAAAAACACCTTTTTGATGGAAATTTTCCTATTTCTATGCTCTGGAGTTCACGACTTAGTCAGCCCGCCTGCCTTGGTGGCTATTCGTTCGACTTGCTGACAGTTTTATTTCGTTCCTCAAGAGGCCTCTTTTCCTTCATCTTGACTTGAATAGCTTCGTCTCTGGCTTTCTTGCCTGTTAGGTACTTCGATTGTTTGAACTGGAGGGCCACCGTTCCTGCTCGGAATATAGAATTGCCTGGAATTGTGAGAGAAGAGTCACTTTATGTAGTGTCTTTATGCACAATAGAGATATGCTTCGCTTGACGTCAGTTAACTTCGAGTTCCTTTTTTACCCACATTGCTGTGATAAAATTAAACTAGTTGTGCAACAACAGTAGCTTTGTAACGGCTCGTAAGAACATCCGAGTTGATGTTTGGCATTTTCATTTACCATTTACGACATAGAGTAAAGAACTGCACCGAAGACCTGAGATAGGGGTCGTCCAAAAGAAGGGACGGCACTGTGCGGCACGGGTTCTAAAAAAAGGCACGTCGAAGTCAAAGAAGGCATGCTAGAATGTGGTTCCTGCCCCTCGGGAATTTTCAGGCGGGCACGCTCGAGAACTCCGGAGCCTAGAAATAAGCTTGGGCGGTGCGCCTCCTAGTTCAGTATGCCTTCTTTCGCTACACTGTCAGAAGTTTCATAACAGATAACACGAGGATGCGCAGTTTCAACAGATAATGCGTAACAGATAACACTTCGAATGTTATCTGCTGTGTTTGAAAACGTTATGCATGAAAAGTTATGCATAACAAGCTTTGTAAGGAAGAGCCAAAAAAGCATCTACTGACTTTATTCCTTATGGTTATGATGTCGGAAAACTTGTTGGCGGTTTTTCGGTTCTTCCTGATGGTAACGATTGTTATGCATAACATTTTGAAACACAACAGATAACATCCGAAGTGTTATCTGTTACGCATTATCTGTTGAAACCGCACATCCTTGTGTTATCTGTTATGAAACGTCTGACAGTGTATATCGTGCCTTTCTTCGTAGTACCCGACAGACTACCAGGGCGTACAAGGATAGGCGCAGTCTTCTATTTCTCGTTAATAGAAAGTATTGAAAATACGTAGGTCACGAAGTATGTGCTGTCGCCTTCTTCGCTCCCTTTTCTTTTCTCCGCGAAATTTTGCTGCTAGGGAAATCGGTAAGTTTGACACATGTTCTAGCCAGTCCTCAGTAGTAGCCTACTCGAATCTCGCCGACAATGGAGACTTCACAGGTTCGTCGTCCTAGCTGTAGCCTGAAGAGGACCCTTTTCAAGAACGAACGAAATATTGCTAGGATAAATCTCAGCTGATTTATCAGTTTGGTGCAGTCGCGTTATTCATTATTTATTTATTACTACATTTGACGTTAATCTTTTACCATGTTGCCTTTCAGTCTGAACCTTCTTTTGAGTCTGAGCCTTCTAAAAAGCAGTTTCTCGGCGAGTTTTTTTTCCAATTTCTTGAGCCCGTAATTCTAGTAACCCCTTTAATTAGGCTCCATGGGAACCACCATTTTTAGGATTGGTTCTTGGGACGGGAGACTTTAATCGTTCCTAGGAAGTCCCGCCGAGATTTGTCTCCTCGATGGGAGGCATTATAAGTCCTTAATAAACCTCATCCTAGCCAAGGGGACTTGTCTCTGGAACAAAGTGATCCCCTAATGCATAATCGATCCAGGGGACATGTTTTCTTAGATCATTCTCAGGAAGACGAGGAAGAAAAACTGTGAAAGATAATCGAAGAGCTTTGTATGACAGCGCTCGCTTTTGAGAGACGAACCAGAGCTAGAAAAAAGATTAAATTACGGTGAGACAACAAATCACCACGAGAAGCCTGATAGTCAAAGGACGCGTTCACGAAAAATTTTGAAAATCACGACAACAAAAAGAGGACACACGGACCCCAGTGGCGCGATTTCAATGAACCTTAGGGGAAGGGTCGCAAAAGATCAATTTTTGGGCTCCAGTTCCCAGGTTTATTATACAGATTACAGATTTAGTTTGGTTTGATTTTTTAGTTTTCGAATATACTTTAAGGCAAAGTGATTGCTTTGCATTTTACCTTTTGAAACCTATTTAGCGGCCAAAAATTATCATCAAGGAGTATGGTTTTGAAATCTAACCTCCTTTCAAATGGCACCTTTTACCTTGGACACAGGTTTAACAATAAATGATTTTCTTACTTCCCCCTTTTCCGTATGAGCAAAAAAACTTTTTATTTGCCTGAGATACCGACAACAATCTCGGACAGGGATGACTGGAATCCGAGTCGTTCGCAAGTGACTTTAAAAGACACTTGAATCATCAGTGAGAATGCATTTTTTATAACTAAAGCCGCTTTCACATCGACGCGTTGTTGCGATGCGTTGCGTATGCGTTTATCATGCGTTGCGTACAGGTTGCGTAGCGTATCTTTCACACTTGCCAGAGAAGCTTTCGCGCTGGATGCGTATTTAGGTTTTCCTTTCTCGGTCTCTTCTGCTGTATTTTCGTTTCTTTCATCATTAGCAAGTTTTTCTTCATCATTAGTTGGTTTACTCCAGTTTTTCTTCAAAAACTTACTATATTCACTGAAAAATTTGTTGCGTACGCGTCGACGAAACGTAAAAATAGAACATGGTTCTATTATTGCGTTGCGTTTTTTGTGTGCGAAAGCTCTGCGTTGCGTCGCCATAAGTGGCGTAGCTCAATGTGAAAGGCTCAACGCATCAATGTGAAAGCGGCTTAAAGGAGTAGATTCACGACTGCAGAAAAAGGGAGAAAATGTTGTTACCAGTCCACACTAACGATTGTTGTAAACACAATGATACTTTTTTCTCCGAAAGACCGGTCATCATTATCATCATCAGGAACTAAGGCTCGCGCCTTTCCTCTTTTGCGTAATGCCTTCAATTACCATTGTAGGCTCATTAAAGCACAACTCTTGCATGAAATGATCTTTACGATAAAATTATTGAGAAATGTTATTTGTCGAAAACACCAAGGAAGCCTAGGATATTGTAAAAGACAAAACTAGTTCATCGAATTCCCAACTTTTCGGATTAGGGTGTAGTCAGCCTTTTTGTAAAACAAAATTGGATCTTACAACTTAAAATTTAAAGAGAATGCAGGATTTCCACGATTAAAAAGTGAATTCGGATTATATCATTGGATCTCGTATGATAGGTATGATATTTTATTACCATGAGACAAATACATAGTGAAGTATAGAAAGAGATAAACCAACCACACTGAGCGTCTGCCAACGAGGTGGACACACAAGATCAAAGAAAACAAGTAAAAGAAGAACAAGACCTAAGGTTTCGATGGGATCCCAAAAATCTATCATATGATCCAGACAACTGGGTCTTGTCTTCGCCAGATCCAGTCTTCGCCAGGCTAATCATCAGAGAAAACCAAGCTCAGATATACCTCTATGAGCCATATCTATTTTGACGATACTGACCGAAACTTCCTGCTTCACTTCTGTCAAATTTCCTGTTTCGGCCGAATTCCGAGCGAACTACTTGTCCAGCAAGAAAAGAAAATTCAGAATCGAATTCAGCGCATATCCTTATCCCTATAAAGAACATCAAATCAATTTCAAATAAAACTTTAACTAACAAAAAAACGGTTACAACCGGATTCAAGACGATGTCCGGTTGATAAATGATTGTCACATACAGACTCAGCGTCTCTTCTTACCCCTAAATCTGTCATCTAATCAACTTAAAATAAAAGTTATTACTTTTAACAAATTTTTCGGTTTTGGCCAGATTCCGGTCAAACTAGTTGTCCGGGTAGAAAATGCTTTTCAAAATGCCGTTGAGCATGTCTACTTACCCCTTAATCGAACATTTAATCAGCTTCAAATGAAACTTTTACTTTTTAACCAACTTTCCGGTTTTTGCCGGATTCCGGGCAAACCACTTGTCGAACGAGAACACATTTTGCATATTCGTGTTCAGCATGTCTGTTTACCCCATAATCGACTATTCACATTAGCTGTTTAAAAATATTTTGTTTTCCCCTTAATTTGCCCCCCCCCCCCCTAAATGTAGGGCTACAGAGCCCATTTACGAACTTGACATTACCCTTGACACAAAGGATCCTCACACCAAGTTTCATCAAAATATCTCATTCCCTTCGAGAGTGATCGTGCTAACAGGCGGACAACTTTTACGATGTCATAGGTATCTCTTCACTTACGTTTTGGGATTCCAAAAAAGTCATCCAGAAGAAAAAAAAATCTTATCGACAAATAGAGAAAGGTCAAGAGCAGAGACATGAAGGTCCTGATAATAGACGATAACTCCACACAAGGATCAACCGGCAGTTGGAAGCGGGAGCTCCTACAACGTCGAGGAAGGTATAAAAGAAATTTGCAGCATTCGACATAAGAGACCCAGATATGTTTTCAATCTTTTCTTCGGAATCCCGTAAGACCGCAAAAAGAAGGACAACAAAAACTTTTTTTGCCTTTTATATAAGTTTACAGGGCTAAACTATGACATAAATATAATTGCTTATATGCTATATAAAAGTTGACTGCGTTAAACCGATAAGTCAGCTGAGTTTTAGTCTAGCGGTATTTCGACCCTTCTTGGCAAAGGTCGTCTTCAGGCTCAAGCTAGTAAAACGGCCATCTGGTCCTTGCCGAGAAGGGCCGAAATATCGCTCACATTGCTACTGGACTCAGCTGACGTGTCCGTTAAATGCTGTCAATTATAAGGCCATGTCATTAATGTAATCACTTCATCAATTTTATGTTATCCGCAGAGTTGATACAGTTTAGCCCTTCTGCCACTACCATTCTGTCGGTTTATCTGCCTGTTGTACAACATTCGCAACAGCAATAAATGTCTTTCAGACTTGTATTCTAATATCCCATTCCAGTCGTTTAGTGCTTATCTGGGCTTCTCTGGCAGCGCCATCCATCCGACCGACTCGATAAAGTTGAGCTAATTTCCACGCCCCACAGCAGATGTCAGAGCATTCAAATTTATTGCCGGTTCCATCCGTGCAGTCATGCACGATAAACTGAAGGAATTCTGCCTTTCTAATATTTTCTGGTAACAGACGTTCCGATTTCCGTGGACCATTTCTTTTGATGGTCCGGGAGGAAAGATAGGAGAGAACTGCTTAACTGGGAGCGAAGAGATGAACTTTCGTTAAAAAGTTGTAATGCGATGATCCAGTTGAGGACTGTCTGCGCTGGAGAGGTTTTCAAAGGAGACTGCGGAGAAGAGAAAATTTGATTTATCTCCGCTATGGCAACAAAATAAAATGATAAAAATAAATTGATAAATAATTCTATTCAATATAAACAAATCGGCAACAAAATATATTTTAATATGCCCATACAGTACGTTATAGAAAAACTTCATTTGACATTTTATGTTAGGAACATGGCCATTTAAACTGTCAATCGGCCAGACGTAATTCACTTTAATAAAAGAAAATCCAAAATTTGTATCATTCTGCATATTCCTTACATTTCTTTTACCTAGAGCCCGTTTAAAAAAAATGGAAACAAGACCAAATGTTTCGATGGGATCCCAAAAATTCAGTATTTGATCCAGACAATTGGGTCTTGTCTTTGCCAGGTCCAGTCTTCGCCAGACTCCTTGAACATTTTTAATATCAAAATTCAGAAACAGATTAAGGTCAAATAGCTAATCGTCTGAAAAAAACAAGTTCAGATATGGATTCAGCATGTGTGTTTATCCTAACCCTATAAGTCATATCAGTTTTGACGAAAACTTCCTGACTTACTTCTGCCAATTTTCCGATTTCGGCCGAATTCCGGAGCTACTTGTACGGTGAAAAAAGAAAGCTAAAAAATGAATTCAGGGTATCTTCTTTCCTCAATATCGAACATCTAATCAACTTCAAATAAACATTTTACTTATAACAAATTTTCCGGTTCCAGCCCGATTCCGGGCAAACTATAACTCTGGGTAAAAAAATTATTATCATTTACGGAATCAGCATATCTCCTTACCCCTAAATCGGATATCTAATCAACTAACAAATAAAACTTTTACTTTTAACAAATTTTCCGGTTTCGGCCGGATTCCTGACGAACTACTTGTCCGGGTAGAAAATGATTTTCACCTAAGTGTTCAGCATGTCTTCTTACCCTTAAATCGAACATCTAATCAACTTCAAAGTCAGAAAGACAGTCGTATGTTTGAGCGTGCCAAAATGACAAATCGTGAATTTTGGCCGCGAATGGCCCGTTTTTTGTCGTGTTTAGGAAGCGATTTTCTAGTCGTATCCTAGAGACAGTCGTAAGTTCTGGGCTTACTAGAATGACAGTCGTATGATTCGAGCTAGTCAGAATGACAGAAATGTAGTTATCAAATCGTGATTTTCACCCTGTTGCGCAAAATTTGAACACAACTGGTTGTGTACCAAAACCTCTATAATTTAGCAGAAAATGTGCATATTTTGTTTTTGCCTATGGCGGAAAGTTTCGACACCAGCCTAGCTGGTTTTATTCAAAAAATCTCTTTTTTTTTAGCATGTAGTAGGTAGATTATTTTTTTTTAAATGTCTTGCAGAGAAGGTTTTAACAAGGACCGACCTTGTAAGCACTGTAATCACTGGCATGATGATTGCACTATTTAATGCTACTGTAAATTCAAAACATTGTCTCTTTTTTATTTGAGTTAGCCACTACCTTTTCGGAAGGAGCCGAGTGGAAGCACTGCCATTTACCAACTTCCGGCTAAATATCCACGCCGTTTGGGAGTTATCGGGGGGCACGGATAAATCTGGGATATCATAGGCAGCCCTTACTTTCCCTTACCTACAAAGAATATAATAATAGCCTATTCTGTGTATAGTGTCATTTACCTTAAAGCTAAAATTAGTACTGGAAGAATAGAAACTTTGCCAGAAAAACGGCGGTTTAATACAAACGAGCCTATTTTCTATTTAGTTGAAGCGTGTGTCGTTTAAATGGGGGTTTAAGCTTGAGATTTGGGGTCTGTGCAACATTAAAGACTAGAATTTGTATGGGAAATAGTTCAGCTTGGCCAGTAAAAGCCGGATTTAAAAAAAGATAAAAAAGACCTTAATTTTCCTTACCTAAAAATTTCACCTGCGGCGTCTTTCATAGGAACCTATTCGGCATATATTGGGAGGGTGGGTCATTTAGGTAGGGCGTAGGCCTAAAATTTTAGCCAAATTTAAAGCTAGATTTAGCACTGAAAGTAGCCTACTTAAACTTAGCCAGAAAAAAGGTGGATTTAAAAAATTTCGACAGCGGCACCATTCATAGTAGCCTACCCTGTTACCTATTTAGCGTCACGCAGGTGGGGTTTTAAGCATGAGAATCTGGGGTCTAAGACACATCAAAAGCTAGAATTTGTGTGGGAAGTAGTTGAACTTTGCCATTCAAAAGTTGGATTTAAGTTTGTCTTGACTAAATGCCTTAGGGACTTGCTGCTTGGGATCTGAGCCACCTTAAAAGCAGAATTTGTACGGGAATTTGTAAAATAAGGCGGATTTATAAAATTTCGCCTGCGGCGCCAGTCGCAGTAGCCTACCTCATTATCTATTGGCTGAAGGGTGCGTCATTTGGCTGGGGTTTTAAGCTTGAGATTTGGGGGCCTAAGCCACAGTAAAAGCTACAACTTGTACGGGAAGTAGGTCAACTTTCCTCTAAAAAAAAGTTTCGCCTGTGGTGCACAGTTTAAGTTTCTCTTGGGCACATACGTCAGAAGCCGAGGCGTGGCTCTCCTAGTGAAACTTGATATAAAGGGCATGCTGGAATTCCTATTATTTCTTTACTTATTCTTTTATTCCTGTTTTTGCATAATCTTTTAAAAATGTACGTCTATTGTTTCTAATCGGTATACTTGCCGGGCATTAGCCAGTCGTATGTTTTGAGCTCGTCACCCTCCCATGCCCAAGCACCTTGAACCGTCCCTGGGGGGAGGCGCAAGTTTTAGAGGGGGGGGGACGCCTCCCACACAATGAATGAATGAATGACTGTATTTAAAGCCATTTTTCAGGCCGTATACATACATATACAACAACAAACAACTACCAAACAAAATCATGTAACGCTCAACTTTCGAATAATAAGACCTTTCCGGACAAAATTTCCAACTGCTACTATATTTACTTTCGACGTCGACTTCAAAATTCCAAGAAGGGGCTCGCAAACACCATCCGCAAGAAAACTCCCTCTTACCTCGCTTAGCCCCTGACACCTAAAAAGAAAATGGTCCAGCCCATCAAAATCACCGCAAATAGGGCAAGTCTACCGCATTTCCGGGTAACACCTTTTTTTCCAAACACTATAAAGCCAGTCGGTAAAAAATAACCAAGTCGGCGCGAAGCGCCGCGATTTTTCGTCAAAACAGTTGATTATTTTCATGAAAACAGTCGGTTTTTCTGAAAATCAGTCGACTTTTTTCAAAACTGTCATATTTTTCTTGAAAACAGTCGTTTTTTCCTTGAAAACAACAGTTTTTTCTGCAAAAACAGTCGGTAAAAATTACCAGCCAGTCGGTAAATGGCTCGCCATCCTCCCCCAAACAGTTTGTCTAGTAACGCCTCTGTCTACAAGTACAAGGAATTTAATCGTCTTATGTCCAGCTCTGGTCAACTTATTCACATTATTCACCGGGCAATCTGGGCCCAATTGCCCCTGAACTTTGTTTGTGTGTGTGTGGGGGGGGGGGGGACCCCCAAAAGGCACAGTTAGACCCCAATACCCACAACTGTACCGAGCTATGAGCTCCACATTAAAACGGTGGAAACTGAAGACCGAAAACCAGAAAACGAAAACCAAAAGCTGCTAAAGCGCTCGCAAGAGTGGATTGTTCATAAATGAACACTCCATTAAAAGACAAATCGATAATAGAACAGATTTTTGGGATCCCAAAACGTAAGTGGAGGGATACCTATGACATCGCAAAAGTTGTCCGTCCGTCCGTCTGTCCGTCCGTCCGTCTGTCCGTCCGTCCGTCCGTCTGTAAGCACGATAACTCTCGAAGGGAATGAGATATTTTTGTGAAACTTGGTGTGAGGATTGTTTGGGTCAAGAGTAAGGTCGAGTTCGTAGATGGGCTTTGTACAAGTAGTTCGCCCGGAATCCGGCCAAAACCGGAAAGTTTGTTAAAAGTAAAAGTTTTCTTTGAAGTTGATTGGATGTTCTATTTAGAGGTAAGAAGACATGCTGAACACGATGGTGAAAACCCTTTTTTCGCCGGACAAGTAGTTAGCCTGGAATATGGCCAAAACCGGAAAACCTGTTAAAAGTAAAAGTTTTATTTGAAGTCAATTATATGTTCGGTTAAGGGGTAGGAATACATACTGAACACGAAGGTGAAAATCATTTTCTCGTTGGGCAAGTAGTTCGCCCGGAATCCGGCCAAAACCGGAAAATTGTTAAAAGTATTTGTAGTTGATTAGATATCCGATTCAGGGGTAAGAAGAGATGCTGAATCCATGTATGACAGTCATTTTGTACCCGTGCATATAGTTCGCCCGGAATCCGGCTGGAACCGGAAAATTTGTTTTAAGTTAAATTTTAATTTGAAGTTGATTCAGATTAAATATAGAGGGTTCGATATGCGGGAAAGAAGATACGCTGAGTTCGATTTTAGCTTCTTTTTTTTTGCCGGACAGGTAGTTCCGGAATTCGGGCGAAACCGGGAAATTCGTAGAAGTAAGACCGGAAGTTTTCGTCAAAACAGATATGACTTATAGGGGTAAACACAAACATGCTGAATCCATATCTGAACTTGGTTTTCTCAGATGATTAGCTTTTTGGCCTTGATCTGTTTCTGAATTTTAATAGTAAAAATGTTCAAGGAGTCTGGCGAAGACTGGATCTGGCGTAGACAAGACCCAATTGGCTGGATCAAAGATTGAATTTTTGGGATCCCATCGAAACCTTTGGTCTTGTTTGTCTACCCAAAGAACTTCACTACAAACGTTCAAAAAACTTCTACAATACGCTCTAGAAAAACTTCACTTAAGCATGCATGGTATGAACATAAACACTAGAATACTCATTTGGACGGACACAATTCAATACCAAAGAAAGTCTACACTTTAAATCCTTCGTTACATTCGTTACATTTTATTCGTCAGAGCCCTTTAAAAAACAAAATTACCTACCTTATTTGTTTTAACTTTATTGCCGGTCTCCAGAATCTAGGAATATCCCCCAGGAAACGAAGTTTGTTTGCATACGCTCAGGACATGCACATCTTCGCCTGTATCGTTACACCGAGGGCAATCCTTAAAGGACCCCTTGTACCTACTTGAACTAGCTCCCCTGTTGAATTGTGAGGTTCAGTTATCCCCGTCCTTCGCAATTGTTTCGTATTGCACCCGACAAGTTTTAGCGGATTTTTCGGTCCAGCGAATTTGGCCGTCAAGCGTTGCAAATTTCGCCGAGAGTTTCAAGGTCCGCCGGATACTTTTTCATAAGTAAGGCCATAAGAAGCTTAACGGTTCTGTTTGTTATCTTGGGAGACTTCGTAGGCCAATAGATCTATATTGTATTCAGACTCCTTTCTTTTGTTTGGCTTCTACCCCTTTAAACACGGTGTGCAGTTTTCAAATCTTTCGCGTAGAACCACCGCTTCGGAGAGCGGGAAGTTGACAAGTGCCACAAGAAATGGTCAATTTTACGGGGCAAGTACTTGTATTTTCAAAAAATTATATTTCTGCAGACCTCTAGTCATGGTATACTTTTCTTTTAAAGGACCCCTCTTGCCTATTGTGCCTTTCATAATGCCCCTAGCTCTCTTACTGGATTATAAAATTATGAAATCCCCGCCTTTCGCCGGTGTTTCGTTTTGTACCTACGACTTCTTAGCGCTTTTTGGGCCTAGCCGAGTTTTGAACGTCACGCAACGCAAACTTCGTCGAAAGCTTCAACGTCCGTAAACAGCTCTTTCACAAATATTGATATGCGAAGTTCGGAGTCCTCTGGCTCAAGTGCCATATACCGATCACAATTCCGTCTGTCGGTCTGTCGGTCGGTCAGAGTTTTTTGTCCCACTTTTTCGAGTTAGGGTACTTCCAGATGTGCTAGGACATTGAAACTTGGCAGGCATATCAGGGACCCGACCACACTAACCTGGAAATCATCAGTTTCCCGATCCGACCATATGTGGGGGAGTGGAGGGCGCTGGAAACTTGAGAACTGAGGGCATTTTGTCACACTTTTTCGAGTTAGGGTACTTCCAGATGTGCTAGGACCATGAAACTTGGCAGGCATATCAGAGACCCGACCAAACAAATTTAGAAATAATCATTTTTCCGATCCGACCATTTCGGGGGCGGGGGAGTGGAGGGCAGGGGAATCCGGGAAATTGAGTAGTGTGTAACTTTCGAACGGGTGATCGGATTGTAATGAAACTTAATAACTGAATAGATTATTTATCTGTGATGTTCCGTTTAAAGTCTTGACCGGATTCGGTAGCCAGGGGGGAGTTGGGGGGGGGGGGGAGACCGGAAATTTCAAGAAACGGTTAGAATGGAGGGATCGGAGTGAAACTTGCTGGGAAGAACAAGCATCTGCTCCAGATAAATCGTTTAGACAATTGTACTGGATCCGGACACTTAGGGGGGGGGGGTGTCCCGGAATTCCGGTGATGGCGGTTTTGGTGATTTTCACGATGAAACTTGGTAGGCATATCAGGGACCCGATCAAACTGACTTCAAAATAAAAATTTTGTCGATCTGATAATGGTGGGGGGGGGGGTGGAGGGAGGGGAATCCGGAATGTTCAGTCATGCGTAACTTTGGAACGGGTGATCGGATTCGGGTGAAATTTAAGAACTGAACACATTTCTCTGGTGATCTTTTCATATCCGGACCGGATCCGGCAACTATTAGGGGGGGGGGGGGGTTTCATGACGAAACTTGGCAGGCATATTAGGGACCCGGTCAAACTGACTTGAAATAAAAAAAAATCTCGATATGATAATCTTGGGGGGGGGCGGGGGTTGAGGGAGGCGAATCCGGAATAGTCAGTGAAATTTAATAACTGAAGAGAGGACATTTCTCTCTGGTGATCTTTTTCAGTTCCGGACCGAATCCGACAGTTATTGGGTGGGGGGGGGATACTTGACCCGCTTAGACTGGTGTGATCGGGATCGAACTTCGTGGGAATAACCAACAGATGCTCTGGATTAATCATTTACAGAACCGGATTTGCTCCGGGTATTGTGGGTGGAGTTGGAGGGGGGGGGGGGGGGGTCTGGGATTCCGATGATCGCGAGTTAAGGTACTTCCAGATGTGCTAGGACGATGAAACTTCGATGGAATATTAGGGATTCAACAACATTTGCTTTGAAATTGCTACTTCCCAAATCCGACTTCCCGAATCCGAACATCTGCTCCATGTAAATCTTATACACAATTGGACTGGATCCGGACTGGATCCGGACTCGGGATTGCTCGATATAATAATTTTAGGGGGAGCGGAGGGAGGGGAATCCGGAATATTGAGCCATGCGTAACTTTGGAACGGGTGATCGGATTCGAGTGAAATTTAATAATTGAACAGAGGACATTTCTCTTTGGTGATCTTTCTCATTTCCGGACCAAATCCGACAACTATGGGGGGGGGGGAATACTTGACTCGCTTAGACTGGTGTGATCGGGATCGAACTTTGTGGGAATAACAAACAGATGCACTGGATAAATCATTTATAGAACCGGATTGGCTCCGGGTATTGTGGGTGGAGTTGGAGGGGGTCTGGGATTCCGGTGATCGCGAGTTAAGGTACTTCCAGATGTGCTAGGACGATGAAACTTCGCCGGAATATTAGAGATTCAACAAGATCTGCTTAGAAATCGCTACTTCCCAAATCCAATTATTCCTTAAAGTACCAATCTTGACCGCAAAGTAAAAAAAATACTTTTAAGCAATATATGCACTTTCATGATGCCCATCAGCCCATTATCATTTTTGCCTCAAGGGTTTTGCTTTCAAATGAAGTTCTAGCTCCCTTAGAGTGCGCATCTCAACCGCAAAGTCGAAACTTACTTTTGATCAATCAAAACATCCATATGAGCTTACAGCTCTTGTTTTTTTTTATTTTGGAAGACATGGTAGACCGGATGGTCTACCTTCGGTTTTGGACTTATTTTGTTTTGCTTCGTTTTCCCACTTTTTAACCAAGGCGCGTTCAGTTTTCAAATACTTTGCGTCCAGAAGCCGCGTCGGAGAGAGGTAGGCTGGATAGAGCCGACAAGCGTTAACAAGAAATCGCTCACTTCTCGTGGTAAGTAATGGTATTTTTCAAAACGATATTTCTGAGCAATTTCATCTTGAAAAGATCATTTCTAGGAAGATTTGTGCTTTAAATAAGACACAGAGTAGAATTCTGTTCTGAGACAAATATATAACACTAGGAAAAACACCGAATGTCCGAATGTTGAAACCATTCTGGATTTTTCACAGCGATCTCAGCTAGGACTAGATCTTTCCAGTCACAGGTTCTCTTGACTTTCTTCAAACAATTCCCCTCTTTCGTTTACGTGTGAAATGATACGAAGGTTTGAATGAATTTGAACTCGGTTACACCCATTATTCAGACATATAGTTATGTTTAATCTTTTTATAAAACACACAAGATCTGTAAACATATAAATAAATATTTATGGTAATTACGAAAATAATAATACGAAAAACACTTTCTTTAAATCGCGACTCATACTAGAATGATCTTTTCAGAAGTTGTTTCCGAAAATGCCATTACTTGCCGCGTTAAATTAGCGATTTTCCTGACGGCCTACCGTCTTCCAAAATGAAAATGACAAACACTTTGAAACTTCTCATGTCCTAATGTGTGATAGAATTGTCGGCGGACCTTGAAGCTTCCTGCTAAGTTTACGCTGCGTGACTGACAAAACTCGGCTGAGCGAAAAAAGCGCTAGAACTGGCGGCTAAAAAAAGGCGGGGGGGGGGGGGGGGGTTCAGAAGGCGGGCCTTGAGGAAAAGCGCTAAAACAGCTAAAAGCGCTAAAAAAGCTCTAAAACTTCGTAGCTACAAAACGAAACAATGGCTAATGGCTAAAGGGGGGTTTCAGAAGGCGGACCTTGAAGCTTCCTGCTAAGTTTACGCTGGGTGACTGACAAAACTCGGCTGGGCCGAAAAAGCGCTAAAACTTCGTAGCTACAAAACGAAACAATGGCGAAAGGCGGGGGGTTTCAGAAGCTCACAAATCTGTAAGGGAGCTAGGAACAATATAAAAGGCACAATAAGCTAAACGAGTCCTTTAAACTATTTCATATAGATGTATTCTAAGCTAGGGCTCAATCTGTCACTCCTGCGTTTCTCGGAATTTCTTCATCGTTTCCCCTTTTTCATTCACGTGTGAAATGAAAAAGCGACGTGATGGTCATAATGGAGCCTTGCCAAACTACATTATCCTCCTGTCTCAGTTCAATCGATCACCCGATTAGTATACCCTCTAAGGTCTCTTTATCCCCTAGTTTCCGCCCCAGTCTCCCCTCATTAGCATGCGGTGCTCATCTTCGGAAGAGAGGCGAATTCACAGCTCCTAACAAAACGATTGCTGAATGCAAAGTAGATTCCTCAAATTCGAATCAAAAGGGGAAATAGTAATAATGATTTTATTTGAAGCAACGTTTCTTTGAGGTAGCTCCTACAGCAAAAGCAATTTTCTTGTGCATGGGAGAGAGCCGTCTTCCAGCAAAAGATTTCCGGAGCTGGTGCAAATATTGGGAATGAAATACGGGATAATGATGTAGCGATTTCAAAATGTTGGTTCGGTGAGCGAAGACAAAAAACTGGAAACGCGGCTCCAGCTGTCATCAGCTCCAGCTGTTTCTTACAACTTGAAAAGCAATTCCTGGGGATTCTTAAACGTTTAGGATATGGTGGGGAAGACAAACAAGGAAAATGTTGAGCTTGTACCCTCCCCTTTGTATTCACTTGGTGTAGGCTATTGAAATTGGAGTGAAAAAACATTCACTTTCTCCGAGTTACAAGATTGGCAAAACGCAGAATGTACGTCCTTTCAGATCCGTCCCTGGACAGTTTTTATGAATATATGCCCGATTAAGCCATTTATTTTCGTTCCATCCCGGACCAATGAATAAAATTATATTCTAGCGGGCTGCTTATGATAGCGTAAGGGCTAGGTCACACCTGGATTTTTTCTGCGCAGGTTAGGTGCCGAAGTGGTTACACTAGATCCAAGAAAAAGCAGCCTTTTGGGTTGCTAAAAAAAGAAGAAAAAAGAACAAGATACACCTAATTCTTAAAAGTTGTTGTTTTAAATGAAGCAGACCACTTAGAATGAAACAGCATTTCTGAATATGTCACAGTAAAATAGACTGGTATTTTTCAGTGCTGTTCATTAGAAAAAGAATGGATTAGAAGCAAGGCCGTATCCAGGGGGGGGGGGGGGGGGGTAGGGGGTTGACCCCCTACCCCCCCCCCCCCCTGGATAGGTCATTTTTATAGGCTTTTCCCTCTGATCTTTTTTGTACTTTTGTACTTTTTGTCCGACCCGCAGGCAAACCCCCCCCCCCCGAAAGGCAACCCCCCCCCCCAAAAAAAAAAATTCCTGGATACGGGCCTGATTAGAAGTACCAAAGCTCAAGTTGGCACTTGTATCCGCTCGTCCAACCAAAATTGCGCCTGTAGCTTCGTTAAACGAAAGTCGCGTAAAGTCTGTCGGGGGCAGAGGCGTTACTAGCCAAAATGTTTGGGGGGGGGGGGACGAGGCATTTACCGACTGGCTGGTAATTTTTACCGACTTTTTCTGCAGAAAAAACGACTGTTTTCAACAAAAAAATGAAATTTTCGAAAAAAATCGACTGATTTTCAGAAAAATCCACTGATTTTCAGAAAAACCGACTATTTTGACGAAAAATCGACCAATTTTCAGAAAAAAAGACTGTTTTCATGAAAAAAATCAAATGTTTTGACGAAAAATCGCGGCGCTCTCGCGCCGACTCGGTTATTTTTTACCGACTAGCCGACAGCTTTGGGGGGCGTCCCCCCCCCCCCCCCTGTAGTGACGCCTCTGGTCGGGGGACCTCATAGGCTGTGACAAACTTCAGATTCTCGTAGAGTGCTGGTTCTAGTCACGAGATGCAGAAATCATTTATTATTAGCGTGCCTGGAAAGCCTGTAAGCCATGGGATGCTACCGGCTTGGTATGAGTGTAATATTCCTAAATTTTCTTATATTTTTTTGATCCCAAAACGTAAGTGGAGGGATACCTATGACATCGCAAAATTTGCCCGTCTGTCCGTCTGTCAGCACGATACCTCTCGAAGGGAATGATATGTTTTGATGAAACTTGGTGTGAGGATCCTTTGGGTCAAGGGAAAGGTCGAGTTTGTAGATGGGCTCTGTAGCCCTACATTCAGGGGTGGGGGAGGGATAAGATAGTCGATTACGGGCTAAAAAGACATGCTGAACACGATTATGAAGATCATTTTCTCGCCGGACAAGTACGGTAGTTCACCCGGAATCCGGCCAAACCGGAGAGTTTGTTAAAAGTATACGTTTTATTTGGAGTTGATTAGATGTTCTGTTTCGGGGTAAGAAGGCATGCGGGACACTGTTGGGAAAATAATTTTCTACCTGGACAAGAGGTTCGACCGGAATCCTGCCAAAACCGGAAAATTTGTTAAAAGCAAAGGTTGTATTTGTAGTTGATTAGATGGCCGATTTCGGGTTAAGTAGAGATGCTGAATCCGTATATGACAATTAATTTTTACCAGGATATATAGTTCCCCGGAATCCGGTTGAAACCGGAAAATTTGTTTTAAGTTAAACTTTTATTTGAAGTTGATTAGATGTTGGATATTGGGGTAAGGAGATTCGCTGAATTCGTTTTTGAGCTTTATTTTTTCGCCGTACAAGTAGTTCCGAAATTCCGCCAAAACCGGAAAACTGGCAGAAGTAAGGCCGGAAGTTTCGATCTGTTTCTTCAAAATAGATATGACTTATAGGGGTAAACACACGTGCTGAACCCATACCTGAACTTGGTTTTCTCAGATGATTAGATATTTGGCCTTAATCTGTTTCTACATTTTAATAGTAAAGATGTTCAAGGAGTCTGGCAAAGACTGGATCTGGCGAAGACAAGGCCCAACTGTTTGGATCAAATATTGAACTTTGGTCTTGTTGGGATCCCCAAACGTAAGTGGAGGGATACCTATGACATCGCAAAAGTTGTCCGTCTGTCTGTCCGTCTGTCCGCACGATAACTCTCGAGGGGATGGAGATATTTTGATGAAACTTGGTGGGAGGATCTTTGGGTCAAGTTCGAAGATGGGCTCTGTAGCCCTATATTTGAGGGTGGGGGAGGGGTTTCAAATTAAGGGATAAACAACATATTTTTAAACAGCTAATGTGATAGTCGATTATGAGGTAAGAAGACATGCTGAGTACGACGGTGAAAACCGTTTTCTCGCCGGACAAAAGGTTCGCCAGGAATCCGGCCCAAACCGGAAAGTTTGTTAAAAGCGAAAGTTTTATCTGAAGTTGATTAGATGACAGATTTAGGGGTAAGAAGAGACGCCAAGTCTGTATATGACAGTCATTTCTTACCCAGACATATAATTAGTCCGGAATCCGGTTTTAACCGGATTTTTTTTTCAAGTCAATGTTTTATTTAAAGTTGATTAGATGTTGTTCATAGGGATAAAGAGATCCGCTGGATTCGTTTCTGAATTTTCTTCTTTTTTTTGCTGGACTAGTAGTTCGCTCGGAATTCGGGCGAAACCGGAAATTTGGCAGAAGTAAAGCAGGAAGTTTCGGTCAGTATCTTCGAAATAGATATGGCTTATAGAGGCATATCTGAACTTGGTTTTCTCTGATGACTAGCCTGGCGAAGACTGGATCTAGCGAAGACAAGACCCAATTGTCTGGAACAAATATTAGATTTTTGGGATCCCATCGAAACCTTTGGTCTTGTTTTATTTCTCGTGTAATACAAAATACGAGACCATATTCAGTTGTATTTGGATTGACCACCTATATGCTCACACACGGAAACACGAACATCGTGGAACCTTGTATGTCACCATCTTCCCGCGCTAGAATCCGAAAATCCATCAGGTCGGGCAGCTCCAACTTCCCTTCTGCATATTCTCATCTGGACCCCTAGGACCACAAGGGTTCTCAAGCTTTTAGATACAGTTTTTCTGTTTCAGCCTCCGGTGCAACGCCTTCCCATACTCTACTTCTTCTATGAAGCATCTTCTTTTGTAAGAATCCAGAAATTCCTCAGTTTATCAGTTACTCTTTAAACAACCTTTTACGGTTCTTTTATATGACGCACTTGCTCTCCCAGGATCACATCCAGCCTGTAGTGTCTATTTGGACATCCGGGGCGACGCCTTCCCATACTTTTGTTTGTCAAGCATCTTCTGTTGTCAGAACCCGGAAGTTCATCTGCTCATCATTTACTCTTTACCATTCCAATCCTTTGCCGTTCTTTGACATGACGCACTTGCTCTCTCAGGACTACAAGGGTTCTCAGCATTTGTGCATACAGCTTGTGTATCTCAACGTCCGGCGAAGCATCTTCTCATATTCTTATTCTTCTATCAAACATACTCTGTTGTCAGACCCCGGAAATTCATCTGCTGATCAGTAACTCTTTACCAATCCCATCCTTTTACATGACGCATCCATTACCGCGAAGTGTAACGGAACCAAGGGAAAATCGCTCAAGAAATGTTCTTGGACAATGATTTTGTCCCTTTTCCGGACCGCGTCCTGTTCCTCCGAAAACAAGCGTGCCCCTACGGAAGCGATGGAAGGGGGTGAAGGGAAAATGGAACTCGGAGTAACCCTAGGTTTTAAACAGTTAGTAGTTCCCAGCGTGAAGTACTAAGGGGGATTCTCAGACCCTCTTTGTTTGACAGAGGAGCTTGGCTTTCTCATGGGTCAAGTTACGAAGTCCATCGGTTCAGCTGTTCAAAATGTTCCTGGATTGCTGTCATCGTCTTGTCGCCAATAGAGAGAAGCGATCTAGCGAAAACCGTAGCAGTCGCTTTCAGTCTTTAATTCAAGGACAATTCAGACAAGCGACGTGAACTTTCTGAAATATCTATTCCGCTTTCTGACAGTCTTGTTCGGGAGAATGGAGCGGCTACTCTCGCTCCATTGTTTTTCTGACGGGTTATTAATAATTATAAACAATTATAAATAAATTGAATTGAATTGATAGAGGCTTTGTCATGGCACTTGAGCATACTCAAGTGCCATATAGCGATCGTACTTTCTGTCGATCTGTCGGTCTGTCTTCTGTCTGTCTGTCTGTCGTTCTGTCGGTCTGTCCCGGTTTTGCTAGTTTGGGCACTTCCACATAAGCTAGGACGATGAAACTTGGCAGGCATATAAGGGACCGAACCAGATTAACTTGGGATCGCTCAGATCGCTTATGCTTCACTTTCTTCTATTATCACACATCTTAGACGGTTTCATCTTTCTAAGCTTTACGACAGTCTAACTGGGCTCCACCTTTTTGCTCTGTCCCCCATTTGGCAATTTTTTCTGCTTCTAATAAAAAAAATTTCATCGGATCTTTTTAAATTTGTCAAATATCTGCTGCATTGCCCCTTTGGACCAGTAATTCTTTTTTGACACAGAAATTTCAACTGATTCTGCCTGCTAAGATCATGGACAAAATAGGGGAAATTTTCAAATCTTCCGCCATTGAACTAAACCCTCAGTGGTCTCCCCTCTTCGTGTGATCCATAGTTATTGTTTTAGTTATTTAGTGCAAAATTTTACTATGTGCGTTGTCTTTTTTTCTACTCCATCACTACGGCTACTCTCGCTCCATTGTTTTTCTGACGGGCTATTAATAAATTGAATTGAATTGATAGAGGCTTTGGGTTTTTCATGGGTCCATTAGTCCAGCTGTTGAACGTATTCCTGGATTGCATAGCAAAATAACACTAGGAAGTAGCGCCAATACTTGAAAAAACATGACACGCACTCGAAAAGCTACTACACGCACTACCGATAGAGAACGTCCCTGCTGAAACTTATACAGTCGTACTCCAGCGCTACACTGTTACTACACTACTACCTTTACTTTTGTCATTTAATCCGCCTTTTCAAAATGGCGGGTCATAAATAAATTACTTACTTACTTACTTACTTACTTACTTACTGTAAAAAAAAATCTTGCAGTATTTGCTACTGGGATTACTCTTGTCTTTTTTGAGATAAGATTATCCCTAATTCGGATTAATTTTTATCCCAATAGAGATAAGATTAATCCCAGTAGCAAATACTGCATCCTTATTCGCAGAAACTTTTTACAGTGTAGTTCCGATAACTTCATATTCTGAACACAGCAAAGAAAGATACAACCTATCCTGTTTCCTCGATGTATGCAGACCCCATCTTAGCATTACTACAAATTTCTATATCCACAAGTTTGTCTCGCTTTAAGTGCCGCAAGCGTAGTAGGTGGCGCTACAAGTATGGCTCGTCTGTAACGCATGGAAAGTATAGGTTTTGGCGCTACTCCCTCATGTTATATGAATGAATGACTGTATTGAAAGCCATTTTTCAGGCCGTATACATACATATACAACAACAAACAACTACCAAACAAAATCATGTAACGCTCAACTTTCGAATAAAAAGACCTTTCCGGACAAAATTTCCAACTGCTACTATATTTACTTTCGACGTCGACTTCAAAATTCCAAGAAGGAGTTCACAACCACCATCCCCAAGAAAACTCCCTCTTACCTCGCTTAGCCCCTGACACCTAAAAAGAAAATGGTCCAGCCCATCAAAATCACCGCAAATAGAGCAAGTATACCGCATTTCAGGGCAACACCTTTTTTTCCAAACACTATAAAGAGGGAGACAGTTCGCTCGCACCTGCATCCACGACCTCAGGGATTCTTTTGGATATTGCTCTGCTGGATTGCTTTCACTCACTGTCTTGTCGCCAACAGAGTGAAGCGATCTAGCGATCATGACCTCTTGGGGTAAGGATTCAGAATGTTCTGACTCAGGAATTCGGCAGGCAACGATCCTCACTGTCTTCTTCAGTGGTAGGGATGGTCAATACGGAATATAGTCGTTCAAAATATTTCAAAACAGTCGTCAAAATATCTGACTCCGTTAGGAAATTTGCCAGGTCATAGTCACAGGCCATATGCGAAATATGAAAGCTAGCCCTCAACGAGCAAGGCTCTGGCTTCTCATTTGTGATCAGAAAAAGCAACTCTATTATAAGCAATTCCAAACCTTTCACCTGAATTGATTGGTGTCATGTCTCTTGAATTTCATAAGATTTTTCCAAGGATCTTTCAGCCATTGCTTCTTATTAGTATAACTGAAGGGGCAAGTCGTAAGCTCAATACTTCTGTTTTAATGTAGCGACTATAACAGAGGGTGAAGTTAGGGTTAGGATTAAAGGAGTTATATTAGATCACAAGCATTCTAGCACTTGCAACGTCTAGAACCCACCCACCCAAGACCCAAGGTCATCTAGCGGTGCGGGTAGGAAGCGCCCGACATGGGGAGGATGGGATCATATTTTTACTATAGATCTAACAAAATGTTTTTTTTTGTAGCAAGCATATGGAAAATGTGTAGGAAAATCAAACTAATTATTTGCATTATCGATTTCTTTAAGAATTTTGTTTTCTGTTTTTTTCTTGTAAACTAGATCCCAATAAACAAACGCCGTAAGTTATACTAAATTCGTTTATGATTTCTTGAAGATTCTGAAATTGAGCTAAATAATATTCAGCTTCCGAGACCAAAAATGTTAAAGGGTCTTACGAATCCTGGAACCCCGGAACTCCGGACCCTCCGCCACCGGACCGAGTGGCTACACGAAAACTGGACCTTCACACACGAAAACTGGAACGTGCGGCTCGGGGGACGAAATAATAACGTATCACACGAATCCTGGAACCTCACTATATTCGTAATAAAGCGCTCCATAGTTTTCCGGACCCTCCTTACGAGTCCATTTTCTCAAATCAGTTCGTAACCTTCCACGGCCTAACATTCGCGCATGTGCTACCGGAGTTTTACTTTACTCCGACTAACAACACGCCAGGGGGAGAACCTATAAGCAATCCGGGATCTTAGGCTGTTGCTCACCAAAATGATCTTAGAAAATGGACTAAGCTAAATTGAATGTCGCAAGTGACAGGGTCCAGGATTCGTGTGAACTAAAACTGCGGCAACACTTGTTCAGTTGTACGCTCTGGCAGATTAGGAACTGACTTCATGGAATAATGCACTTTCTAAATGTGACCATGATGATCATATTAATCTGAGTTGTACCTAAAAGGGCCCGCGTCGTAAGGAGGGTCCGGAAAATTATGGAGCGCCTTAATACGAATATAGTGAGGTTCCAGGATTCGTGTGATACGTTATTATTTCGTCCCCCGAGCCGCTCGTTCCAGTTTTCGTGTGTGAGGGTCCAGTTTTCGTGTAGCCACTCGGTCCGGTGGCGGAGGGTCCGGAGTTCCGGGGTTCCAGGATTCGTAAGACCCATGTTAAACTTGCCGATGATTTCTTCTTCCGACATATCTAAACGTCCACATGGTGATATACTTAGCTGTTTTAATCCTCTTACACATCACTCGATCTTCTCGAAGGTTTTAATAGTCTTTTGACCAGCGCCAGGAGATCAATGAATTAGCAATTAGCAATGTAAGAATGGCTTTCAGGAGTGAATTGTGTTCAAATAATGGGTGGGTAACGTTGGCTACCGTGAGTATTTTGGGGAAAAGAAAGGTATCAGTGTGTTCGTAAAAACCCGACCCATCGAAAAATGATGGTGTCTCCCACCTTTTCGGCCCACATGAATCAAAGACTCTAAGAAGTAAAGGCTTTCATCCTACAGATTTTAAGCAGTAGGATCCTAGATTATTGTTTTAGACGGCATCTCTCTTGACCTGGCGACTTGACTATGTAACTACAAAGACCAAGCCAAACTTGACAAGTCGCTGCCACAGCTCGATCGTTAGTTCCCCAACCGCGACGGTCCTTTTGCCATCGCAATCCTTCATCAAACTCTCATCTCCAGCCTCGGTCACGTCCGTCTGGAATCGACCGTTACGACACGACTGCTGGCAATCACATCTTTTTCCAATCACTACGCTTAGGTAGAACTCAAGTGGGGACATTCCGATATTTTCTGGGAAAACCTGGCTTTTGATTCCATCAGGAGGCACGTCTTGGTCGTTGTCCTGATGATGAAGGAATCCTAATGAACCTGTTGGAACTTTCTGCCCTCTAATTACCCGTGTTGGCTCAACGAAAACTTTCAATGGTAGGAAATACGAACTTTGGCCAAAAAGCTACGGGGATTTGTTAGTCGTGGTAGAGGTGGAAGGCTTGCAAACTTTCAAGCTTTTTACTTTACACACTTAAACATCTAGCCGTTGTTGAGGCTGTAGCGTGTTTAAAGAGGGCCTAAAAATACGGTGTTGCTTAGAACGAACCCATCTCTTTATATCGTGATACCAGCAACTCATTCCTTCCACGAAAGTGTTTGATTTGCAAATTGCTGTCTTTCTTGTGATTTGGAGGAGGCAATAACTCCTCGCAGTCGCTGTCGTGACTCCTTGTTCTTAGTGAAAGTTTAGATATTTTAAATGTCTCCTTTAATTCTTTTCTTGCTCAAAATTAGTTGTTACGTAGGACAAGGGTGTTTCATGCTTTGGCTGATAGGTTTGAATCAAGCAGAAGCTGAAGATCGGATTCGGGCTAGCATGTCCATGTTTTGATTCGGACTTGTTCTAAGTGAAGTTCAGATGAGGTCAGAGGAGGTCAATGTAATTCATTCTTGGTTTGTTCCGGTTTTCTGTTCCTCGTCCTGTCAACAAACTGGATTGTTTTCGCACCCGTTTTGACTAAATTAGGGGCAGAAATCTAACAGCACGATAAACAACGAAAAAACGCACAAATCTTCACTACATTGTCAGAAGTTTCATAAGAGATAACACAACGTTGCGCAGTTTCAACAGATAAAAGTGTTATCTGTCATGTTTTTCAAATGTTGTGCATTAAACGTTATGCATAACAAGCATTGCCATGAAGAGCCGAAAAAGTATCTGCTGACTTTTCCGCTATCATGAAGAGAAAAAAAAAAGTCATGAAGACAAAAAAATAAAAAGTCAGCAGATGTTTTCTGGGCGGTGTTTCGGCTTTTCTTGTAGGCATAACGTTCTAATGCGTAACGTAAACATAACAGCCAACACTAATTGTTATCTGTTGAAACCGCGCATCCTGTGTTATTTGTCATCAAACTTATAACAGTCTGTCATAAAACTTCTAACAGTGTTAGGAGTCTTCTAACAGTGTCTTCTAACAGAAAACCAGAATACCCTTCTAACAGAATACCCCCTAGTGACTTCTAACAGAATACCCAACCTCTTTTCTCACCACCTGGATGCAGTCTGACGGATCCGAGTGTTCTTGATTTCCTTCCTTGAGCACACTAAATTGTCATTGAATATTTCAGAATGTAACAAGTTCATACTTATGAATGTTTTAAATGTCTCCTTTAATTCTTATTACTTTTCTTGCTCGAAATTGGTTGTTACGTAGGACAAGAGTGTTTCATGCTTTGGCTGATAGGTTTGGATCAAGCAGAAGCTGAAGGTCGGATTCGGGTTAGCATGTCCATGTTTTGATTCGGACTTTAAGGCAATGAACTTTTGAACAGAAAATGAGTCGATCCTGAGTTCGAGCCTCCGTTACGACACCTTAACTTCCTGCGTAACTAGCTTCGGAAAACCAAGCCGCAAAACGGGGTACTTGAAGGAATCGGGAGAAAGAATCCCCGAAATAACGAAAGGCTGCACAACCGCAATACCGGTTGGGATATTCCTTGCGATAAGCTACTTTATATACTTTTACTCCTTATATCTGTTTAATACGAAAAAGTTCTGACATACAAGAACAAAGATTTCGATGTTAGGTATAAGAAAAAGTAAAAGTTTAATCGAAGAGGGCAGAGATATGACAATCTAGTTGCCCATCACTAAGAGGCACGAAGACCCGATGAAAATGTGTTACTTCGATGCTCCGCCATTCACGAATAATCGATCTTCATATAGTGGAATTTCTCTGTCGGGTTTGGGTTACCGCTATGCGCCTGTACCTGTGTTATATGCTACAATTTACGAAAAATAAGTCTTCACGCGGTGAGCTACCTTCCGCGAGCTAATCACTGGCGACAGAAAAGCCGCGTTTGTATTGAGATTCAAGTTTTCCGCGTCATAGTAGAATTTTGCGTTGTGAGGACAGTAGATATTCTGAACGTCATTCTAGAGCTAATAGTGAAAAATAATAATAAAGTCTCGTAGCACAATCCAAATAATGCAGTGTATTCAGTTAAACGTTAAAAAAATAAGTTGTCTTTGCAGTTAACCTTTAAAAGGCTAGTCGGTACTTCTTTATTTCAATAAAGTCTTTTATAAGGTCGTTAAATAAATAAAAGTGAAATTTAAATTAACAAAAGTGAAATAAATAAAAGTGAAGTTTTTTCTCTAAATTGCTAAAAAGGGGCACCGACTCTGTAATTTGCCAAGGGGCCGTGGACCTCTTTCTAAATAAATAAAAGTGAAGTTTTTTCTCTAAATTGCTAAAAAGGGGCACCGTCTCTGTAATTTACCAAGGGGCCGTGGACCTCTTTCTCCGGGCCGGGCCGTGGCTACCGGCAATCTATGGTAACGTATTTTAATCCTGAAAAGTTGATAGCTTTATAATACCAACTAAGTTATAAAAGATTATGTTCCAAGTTACCATCCGTCACGATGTCTTCGATTGAAAAGGATAAAGTTCAACTGTCTCGAAAGTTAATATTTTAAATCCCTTCTTCCTTTTTTTGTGCTGAGGGATAGTCCTTAATTATGTGATTACGGACCATCGATTTATATAATCGGCTTGGGCTGGAGGACTATCTATCACCACAGTACGGAACTTCAATTCGACCAAACATGCCGCCAACATGTATCCATCTTAGCTGGAAAGAAGAAGAAGAGACAGTTGACTCCAAAACCAAAATGCAAAAGAATCTCTACCCCTTTCGACGACCCAATCGAACAGCAAAAACAGCAGCCGTGTGCAAAATGAAATCACAGCACCAGCTTTAACTCCAACCAATTTTCAGAGAAGAAGTTCATAAAATCAGATATTTAAAGAAGAATCTTTGATTGTTTTTTCCACAAGTTCATTTTCCAGCTTGAGCGGCTTGAGCCTGAAGAGGACCCTTGCCAGGAAGGGCCGAAATATAGCTCTAATAAAATGTAGCTGACTTATCTGTTTTGCACCATCAAATATGATTCGCAGTCAGCTTGGGCTGAAGGACTATCTACCATCGATTTCTTGAAGAGAAAATTCTTCTTGGAACGTAAGCTACCATTCTGGTAGCTGGATGGGTTGACAACTTCAGCGTTAACCGATAGCGAAGGAGCAAACCCATCTCACAATCACAGGTGCGGTCAACACCAGCCTCGTTATTAAGTAATGACAGATCCCCTCTGGCCAAACTTGTTAGTGCCGTCAGTAGGGGATCCCTTCAGGGGATCACGCATATCCCCAATAAGCAAAACTGACCACTTAATCCTCAAACGCTACGTGATATACGTGCCAAGCTATGTCCCGCCCATTCTTGGTGGATACGGGGAAACAAAGGCACTTAGGGCTCTCTGGAAGACAAAAGCTGAGGGAGCGAATATTTGTTTTGTTATTATAGTGGAAGAGATCGCAAGGATCCTCTGTTCTTTCCAGGAGAGCTACTTGTCTCTGCCGGGGATAAACAAATGCCTTCGAACGGGAAAGAGAATGACAAGGGACCCAATATCCCTGATCTTCGCTGAGGCAATTGAGAAACTTCTCTGAGATCAAAGCTTGTAGACAGAAGTTGACGGGAAAATATCTTTGATATCACTCTCGGAGAGGAACATTTACATGCTTATAGCTTGCTTTGCCCCAAAGCAAACTTCTTAGGGAACTTGCCTGTCAGCCTGTCGGAAACTAAGACATATGCTCTTTTTTGGATTTTTCCTTAAAGGACCCCTCATGCTTATTCTGCGTTTTCCATTATCCCTAGATCCTTTATGGCGTTACAAACTTGGGAATGGCTTTTCGCCATTGCTTCTTATTCGTACCTAGAGCTTTTTAGCTCTTTTTCGGCCTAGCCGAGTTGTGCAAGCCAGCAATGCAAACTTCACCAAAAGCTTCAAGGCTTCAGGGTCTGCCGACAACTCTTTCACACATAAGGACATGAGAAGCTTTAAAGTGTTGTTTTTCATTATGGAACACATGGTAGGCCATCAAGTTTATCTTCTGCTCGTATTCTTTTGCTTTGCTTTTTTCTCACTTTTTAACCACGGTGCGTTCACTTTTTAAACATTTTGCGTCCAGCCGCCACGTCGGAGAGTGAGCAGGCTGGATAGAGTCGACAAGTGCTATCAAGAAAATAGCTAATTCTATCAGAAAAGTAAGGGATCGACTAAAAACTGGAACGGAACGGAACGACACGGTGCAGGAGGAACGCGTACTAAAAACGGGAACATCATACTAAATCTGGAACACTGCACCAGGAGGAACACTACTAAAAGGGGGAACGCTGCACCGTCCTTCCTTTTTTTAGTAGTTTTCTTTCGTACGAGTTCCAGATCATTCCCGTGCACATTCGTACGAGTGGCAGGGCCCCTGTTCTTTCACTCCGGTGCACGACCCCTGTTCTAGCTGTCGTGTTTCTTCGCTTACCCGCGAGCACGCAGCGCCCTTGTTACAGGAGGAACAAGTACCAAAAACGGGAACGACAGGACCCCTTTTCTTTAGCACTAAAAACGTGAATGCAGGTCATGAGGACCGATTACTAAAAACGGGAATGCAGGACCCCTGTTCTTTAGCACAAGTAGGAAACAGGGTTCCCAATTGTGTTCCTCCTGCAGCAAGGAGAAACAATTAAAACAGGGAGACAGTCATTCCCGTTTTAAGTAACTGATTCTCATGAAAATGGAACCAAGTGCCAAAAACAGGGAGATAAGGTCTGTGTAAATGCTGGGTGAAAGCTTCTGCGCTTTCCCAGGGAATAATTGTAAAAATAGTTGGTAAATTTTGAAATAGACACAGAACTCGGAACTGTAAAATAATCACAGATTTGTACATATACACTTTTATGTTCGTTATTTAATGTTCGTTCAGTCCGCATCGTTCTTCTGGTTATGGCACTTGAACTTACTCAAGTGCAGCGATCGTAATGTCTGTCTGTCTGTCGGTCTGTCCGCATTTTGCTAGTTTGGGCACTTCCACATGACCTAGGACGATAAAACTTGGCACGCGTATCAGGGACCCAACCGGATTAGCTTGGAAATAATCACTTCCCCGATCCGACCATCAATGGGGGAGTGGCAAGATGGGGAAATCCGGAAATTAGTAACATTCATAACTTTGGAACGAATAATCGAACGTGCATTAAACTTGACAGGTATCAAGAACAAGTGTCTTTGATGTTCATTGTCAAATTCGGATCGGATCCGATAACTGGGGGGGGGGGGGGGGGGGTTGGAGGGGGACACCCGAAATCTCTTGAAACGCTTTTTCCAGTGTTTGTCAAACCCCTACCCCTTTCTTCACACTAGCATAACTCTGCGCGTGGATGAGCCATTATTTCTTCAAACTAGTATAGCTCTGCTCGTGGATGAGTCATTCTTTGCTTAAATTCGTTCGGATAGAGCTAGAGCAATCGAAGGTCGAAGGGGTTGGTATAGTGTGTTGTTGAATCTTAGTAGGGGTTGATATAGATTAAGGACTTCCACACAAGCTAGGACGATGAAACTTCGCAGGCGTATCAGGGAACCGACCAGATGAACTTGGAGATAAACACTTTCCAGATCCGATCATAGTGGGCGGAGTGGAGGGATTGGAAATCCGGAAACTATTAACATGCATAACTTTGGAGAGGGTAATCGGACATGCGTGAAACTTGACATGGGTCAAGAACAAGTGTTTCGGATATTCTCAAATCCGGACCAGATTCGATACCTGTGGGGGGGGAGCTGGAGGGGGTCACCGGAAATTTTCTGAAACGCTTCCAAATAAGCTAGGACAATAAAACTTGGAAGGCATATGAGGGAACCGACCAGGTTAACTTGGAAATAATCACTTCCCCGATCCAGCCATCGCGGGGGGAGTGGAGGGATGGGGAATCCAAAAACTAGAATCATACATAAGTAATCGGACATGCATGAAACTTGACAAGTGTGAAGAGCAAGTGTCTCAGATTTTCATTTTCAAATCTGGCGCGAATCCGATAACTAGGGGTGGGGGTAGAGGGGGGCCGGAAATCTTTTGAAACGCTTAGGGTCGAGGGATCGGGATGGAACTTGAAGGGAGGAACGAGCATTAACCCCTAGACGATTTACTGACAAAATAGGACCGGATCGTGTCGCAGTGGAGGGTGTCGGAGGGGTTTCTTGGATTTCCTCGGTGATCACGAGTTAGGATACTTCCAGATGTACCATGACCATGAAATTTGGCAGACATATTTGGTACTCTCCTAGGTCGACTTGAAAATAGTTCCTTCCCCGATACGGTGATGTTGGGGGGAGTGGAGGGATGGGGAATCCAGCATCTAGTGACATGCATAAATTTAGAACGGGTGATCGACGTGATGACGTGAATGAAACTTGACAAGTGTCAAGAACAAGTGTCTCAGATGATCAATTTCAAGTTCGGAACGAATCCAACAACTAGGGGGGGGACTGAGGGGGTGCAAGAAATCTCGTGACGCTTGAGTCAAGAGATCAGGATGGGACTTGGAGGAAAGAACAAGCATGAGCCGTAGAGACAATACGAGACAATACTGACAAAACAGGACCGGATCTTGTCACAGTTGGGGGAGCTTGAGAGGGTTTTACACAATTCTGGTCATCACGAGCTGGGGTACTTCCAAATGTGCTATGACCATGAAACTTGGCAGGCGTGTTAGAGACTCTGTCAGATTGGCTTAAAAGTAGTCTCTCCCCCGATCCGATAATCGTTGTGTTGTGGGAGAAACAGTTATCAGTGAGTGGAATAACCATTTCAGATTTAGTAGATCAAGCCGATTTTCTGATGAAATGAATATCGGGAGAGAGATGCAGCCTTGACAACTGTAAACCGTATCTGACAAACATGCTAACTGTTATTACAAGTGCCACATGAGCTTTCAGCTCTTGTTTTTGGTTACATGTCGTTTTATGGTTTGTTGGTTCCGCATCGTTTTTCTGTTGGTATTGTATTGGATCTTAAGATTTAGTTGGTTTTTTTTCGCTGAGGACAGTTTGCCGGAAGTGCAACCGAAATATCTGAAATCACATTTATCCCTCGCACATGATCTTAGAGGGATAACTAGCTGATCAAGAAAACAAAACGAAAATCACGGTTTTCTATTTCTTTCCAAGAACAGGGTCCTGCATTTTCGTTTTTATTAATTGGTACTCATGAAAGTTGAACCAAAGGGGGTGCAGCGTTTCCCCTTTTAGTAGTGATCCTCCTGGTGCAGTGTTCCAGATTTTAGTACATTGTTCCCGTTTTTAGTACGCGTTCCTCTTGCACCGTGTCGTTCCGTTCCGTTCCCTTTTTTAGTCGATCCCGGAAAGTAATGGTATTTTCGAAAAACGATAGCCATTTCGTCGAGAAAAGATCATTTCGAGTAAAAGTTGTTCTTTGCTTTTTTGAACGTAGGCTATGTTAGTTAATTTTGCACAGTGTAGTGTTGGGCTAAATGGCAAAAAGGAAGATCCAAAAACATCCATCCAAGTTTTTATTGGAGCTCTTAATTTGCTAGTTTGGCTGACTGGTAGTTTTTATATTTTAATTATATGTCCGGGTAAAAAATGATTGTCATATACAGATTCAGCGTCTCCTCTTATCCCTATATCTGTCACCTAATCAACATCAAATAAACCTTTTGCTTTTCACAAATTTTCCGGTTTTGGCCGGATTCCGGACGAACTAGTAGTCCGGGTAGAAATGCTTTTCAAAGAAGTGTTCAACATGTCTTCTTGCCCCTAAATCGAACATTTAATCAACTTCAAATGAAACTTTTACTTTGAACCAACTTTCCGGTTTTTGCCAAATTCCGGACGAACTACTTGTCCGACGAGAAAATGGTTTTCATCATCGTGTTCACCAAATCTTTTTACCCCATAATCGGCTATCACATTAGCTGTTTGAAAATATTTTGTTTGCCCCTAAATTTAAACCCCCTCCCCCACCCCTAATGTTGGTCTACAAAGCCCATCTACGAGCTTGACCTTACCCTTGACCCAAAGAACCCTTACAACAAGTTTCATCAAAATATCTCATTCCCTTCGAGTGTTATCGTGCTCACAGACAGACAGACAGACGGACAACTTTTTCGATGTCATAGGTATCCCTCCACTTACGTTTTGAGATCCCAAAAAGAAAGCTTTCCTGTGAATCATGGCTACCTTGAGGAATCTTCCCAAATTTCCAATAAAAACTTCCTCAGGGCTCTTAACTCCTGACACCCAACCATTAAATGGAAAACCGCACATCGGACAAGAGTAATGACCACAAAGCACTCTAACCTCACCCAAATGCGGAATCGAATAGATTCTCTATACCCTGCACGATGCAAACCGAGCGGAGTGTTTGAGCTACGTGGAACATCACAATCCGTTACCTCTACTAACAGCTATATCGCAGTAAAGCCCTGGAGAAGAAAATTCGAAAGAGCAGGAGTCGGCACGCCTGCTGCACTTTTCCCTCTAATATGCGCATCGGCGAAGAGGGGAAGTAGACAGCGCATCAACTCAAAGCTCAGAAGTACCTTTTGTCGGTGTGTCCACAGTCGCTTCATGGGACCAAAGACGGACGTTCTATTGGCAAATTTGTTCTTGCTGGTAGTAACTAGTAGTAAAGGTATGAAAATGGCACTATTCAAAGTTAACTAATGTTCAAACAAGCATACACCTATATTGTACTATAGCCGTTTCGTTTGTCACTATTACTGTGTAATGACCCATGGTAATTCGGTTATGAGTGTGCAAACAAATCCATACATACGTGTTCTTCTAACATGCACAAGAGGTGCGCAGATACAGGCTTACAGCTTGCTGCGTCCATAAGAAAATGAACCTATTCACTAGCCTGAGCCGCCAACAGGAGATCCCCAATAAGATTAATACGAAGTAGCTGTCGTCATTAAGGTAAACTTATTAACAAGCACTGAATACTCGAATTTTTATTCTCCAGATTCCTTGTTTAGTGTATTTATAGTTTGCGTCATAAATTAAAAACTTGAACTTGAACTAGTGAACTAGAGATCAGATTAATCCCAATAGCAAATACTGCAGTTAACTTTAATCTTTACTCGGAGATTTATTTTTTTTTATCTTACAGTGAACCGAATGAACTTTACAAGTGTCCTCGACGGACATTCTTTGCTCTCATATATTTGCAAAAGCAAAATTGCAAAATTTTTAGGATTGGAAATAACCGATAAACTGCGAATTCTTAGCTAGCTAAATATTTATTGCTAAAGTCCTAAAAAACAATTCGCTCGCCAAAGACAATCAGTCAACCGATTCTGGTCAATGCTTCCACGTTATCAGGTTTTACCGACCGATTACCGATTTTTACCGATCAGGTTGTCCATCCCATTCTCTTGAAGCATCCCTTGCAGCCTACAATATCTGACAAGTTACCGATATCAGGTGCGTCTGCAAATTTTAAAAGGACACCTGAACAGTGAAACCATACTTGAACACACCATGGAGAATGCATTTACAGACATGGCCACGGAGAGCATTCTTCTCCTGAGCGTGACGTTTTCAAGATAGGGATGTTCGTTTCTAGAGGTTTGCACATGCAGACTTCAAGACAAAAAGCGCAAATCATTCGAAGCTTGTACAGCGCTGGCAGGATCGTATTGGAATTTCTTCTAGATATACGTTTGGGCTTAACTGGTTAAAAAAAAATTCCAGAAGAAGGGTTGATTGGAGACATTTGTTCATTTCTAAAATTGTTCGGTACTGAAATAAGGACAGATGCAAAATGAAGCAAAAATCATAGCTTGGAAACACTATTTCGTATTTGGATTGGGTTTTCTGCAGGCAATGTTAACGGAAGTCATACAGATAGGGAAGATACTTGGTACTCTTCATTCAGGTGTCCTTTAATACAAGCTGAGTGTCGGTACTTCGTTAAAGTTTTTCAAATAGAGTTTTAGAGCTCCGTCTGGTAAAAATCTTGGTAAAAGATCTTTAGTATTATTTGAGGGTCCCTACTCAGAGCTCACCATTCTAGAGGCTAGTTCTTGGTACTTTTGCCCCCCACCCCCCCCCGGAAAAATTAAAAGGTTTTTTGTAGTGAAGTAAATTAGCTTTCCATTTCCTGTTGTGGAAGCACTGGCTGGTGTAGTCATTAGTGCGGGATAATTGTTTAATCAAATAGAGTAATATCAGTAAAGTATTTTTTCCAGTAAATACTATGCTTTTTGTCTTTATTTTCTTTTATCTGTGGTTTTCCCGATTCGTTTCTATTATATCGAGTGTCTTATTTATTGCAGTTAAACTGCAATAATTATTCCATTCAGTCGTTATTTGTGAACTTTTGTTCGTTGAAGTTGTAGCCGGTTCACGTCTTAGTCTGTTTTCATATTCGTAATTTTACACTTCTGTGATAGGTTAAAAATTAATTCTTCGTTTTTTTTTTATGATCGGTTGCCTACGGTGTTCACTATCATTCTTCAGCTGAAATCCTTGCTATAAAACTGTTACGCATTCGAAAACCCGCAAGGTTCTCGAACGTTTACCAATCTGGTCAGTTAAAAAAAAATAATTCAAATAAATCTAGATTTACGTTGCCTGAGCAACGTGAAGTGTTGCACCCACCCAAGCAGCATGGCTTCCAGTAAATCATTCTGCTATCTCTTTTTTGTTTCATTGTTTCTTGATAAGACATTTATTACCTTTGTTGTGACAAACAAAAAGAAACAAAGTCATTATCAACGAAGCCATTAAGATCCGGCTGCTTATACGTTCTGTTTTTATGCTTTTCTTCTGAAAGAAATCGGGGCCCAGTGCTTCTCGCGTCGTAAATTTTGATGATTCCATCTTTGCTTGAGCCCACAGCGAAGCTTTCCAGCTGAATCAACAACAGTCTCCCCTTGAAAAAACTGAATTTGTTATCTCAGAATACCAGTATGTCACTGTCGCTAGATTTAGGATGTCTTCTGTGGTGGATTGAAGTACCAGCGTTAGAGATTCTAGTCGAAAAAGCGCTGGCTATAAAGGCACTGTTGTCTTTTGTACTTCTAGATTGTTCCAGAATGGAAACTAGTTTCTTCCAAGTTTGTCTTTGACGACCGTCATCAGATCGTGATACACTTGAGGAAAGAGGTCATTTCGTAGCCAGATTGAAATCAGTCGGTGGCGTCGGACTTGGGACAGCTCTCATCATTCTCTCGTCGCCACGGTTAGCATGCGCTCCACAAGGTCAGATCAGAAAGAGCATAAGGATCGACCGATTACTGTTCTCATCGCTCTTCTTACCACTCATAACTAGGGGTAACTAAAAGGCTTAGGACATCGTCTATGTGAACACGTTGTTCTCTTTATTTGTCTTAGATTTCTTTTTGCTGGGTATTCACGAGGCCCACTCCCCGGCACCTATTGTACACTCTTCCCCGGCACTAACTGAAACTAGCGGTGCCGACAATAAATTAGTAGGTTCTCGCTTCTAAACCTGGTGATTTTAATGTCTTAACACGAAAATTCAAAAATTCACCTTGGAATTTACCTGGTTACATGGCGTATGAGGCTGGGATCTGTCGAATCCATCTCAGCTCTTGTCGTGTCTTAACATCACGCTTACCGTGTCCTCCGCTAGGTCAGATCAGAAGTAGTATAAAAATCGGTTTAAATAAATTATCGCTCTTCTTATTTGTAGATGGCGCTTTCTACAAGGGACTTATCAGAGAGGCCTGGTTTCAAATCCCGGACGAGGAACATTTTTGTTTTTCAGTTCAGTTTAAAAAAAAAATTTCTTATCTCTTTCTTCCCGCCGCGAAAAACTATGCCGCAACTTTGGCTCCTCCCTTCTCCAGCACCCCTTATACCGTTCATTCCTTCCCCCACCCTTTGTTCCTGTATGATCTCGTCCCCCCCCCCGAGAAGTGGCTGAAAAGGTTCCCAAACTGACCCCAATCTACTGTAACACTATGCGCTACAGTAGAAGCTTTGTGCCGAGCTTCATAAAGCAGTACAATGCTCTTTAGCACTTTTCTGCCTTGTTCCTTTTTTTTTAAATTATCTGTTGACAACTTATTTTATCTTTACTTATGACTACAAAAACATCGTATTTGGGCTCTGCCCACGAGAGATATGTTTTGCTTTATTATTAAATAAATTGAAAATTGTAGTTATCTGTTATCTGTCCTGTAGAGGCCAATGGACTATTTTTTGTTCATCATATTATTATTATCGTCACTCATCATCCCTCTCCGTACAGGGTTAAAAGGCCTAGGGCATCGTGTGTTTCTGATATTCGTGGGTTTTTTTTTAATTAATTTGATTTGTTTAATTACAATATACGATATGTTTTGAAGAAAGAAGTTTTTATATTTTTCTTTACTTGAAAGGCTTGAATACAGTTGTTACAAGAACATATTACGTGCTTAAAAAAAAAAACACAATAAACGTCACTAGAAATAGCTCAAAAGGAAGAAATATGATAGGCTACTTGAAAAGTCCGTTGGGAACACATGCACGACATTTGAAATAGTGTTTTGAACATTTCGCTAGTCGAAACAAACACTTCAGAAATACTGTACTCTGACATTGCTCTTTCCGTGCGGGGTTCTTGACAGAAATAATAGTAAGATCATCGAATAACGGCTCATTCGCAAAAAGACAAGGGTAAAATTTTCGCAAAATCTAAAAAGACCTGCCACATAGTGAATTGGTGATTGGTCGGATCATTCTTGATCTAGCGTTGAAATTTGTCAGTAAATCAGAATACTCGCCACAGAATAAAGTCTGTCCTTGGTGAGACACAGTGATGAATAGTTGGACAACTAGCAGTCACATCCGAAGTTTGCCGCCATTTCTCGCAAGGAGAGAAAGCCGGAGAAAAGCATGCATCAACATTTTTCCGCATTTAAAGCTAGATAATTTGATAAGAAAAAAAAAAAAAAAGTCAGAATCAATGATAAGAGCTCAAGCAAGGACATTGAACAACTGAACCAAATCTGAATGCCAACCAAGAACCACAGTGCTGTCGGCAAAAATCTTGCTAAGAAAATGAGAAATAGAAAAGACGGATGTGATTTTTTTAGTATTTTAATGTAATTTAAGTAGTATTTATTGTAATTAAATAGTATACTTAAATACTATTTAAGTAGTATTCATTTGAAAATAGAATTTGCTAACTGCTCAACGGAAGTTGAGACAAAAAATGAATGGGAAGAGTGATTGGAACGGGTATTTTAAAAGTTGGTCCAGGCAGGAAGTCCCGTTTTTCGGTTTCTGAAACATCCAAATGACGGTTTATGAGAGTTTCGCTGGTCTGACGTATTTTTTATGCGGAAACACTGATTTGTTGAGCAATTATTTAAATTTATTCCAGAAATTGTTATCCAGATTATTATATACAATTATTATCCAGAAATTGTGTAAGCGCACAAGAAAGTTGAACAGTACCGAGTTTATGCGGCCTGAATATGTTATATGATATTTGGCGTTCGGACCGGATCCGGTAAGGGTTAGAGGGGTGAGGGGATACCGGAATTGGTAGATATGCTCCGATTAGAGCCAAACTTGATGAATGGAAGAAGAAATGTCGGAGATATGACATTTATGTGTCTGAGTCGTATTTGGCCACGGTGGAGGGAGTTGGACGGATAATCGCGGATTTGTTGTTCGCATAGGGGTCAAACGAATGGAGCGATATTAACAAAACTTCTCTAAATCTCGTAGTATGGGAGTACATATTTTGGGGCTCAGACCCGATCCACCACGGTTGGGGGCACAGGAGTTCCCCGGAATATCTCCAAGTTTGAATAAAACTTGATGCGTGGCAAGAGATAAAACCATCAATGACTTTTATACATGTCTGAACAGGGGTTCCACCCACGACGGTGGGTGGAGTTTCAGAGGGCTTCTAGAAATTATGTGGCATGCCTAGGGATCAAACGAGTGGAGTACGATTGGTTTTGAAATTTAGAAGGTGCGAAGTTCGTATGCTCAAGATGACCCATTTTGTGGTCCCAGACAGATTTGACCTCATTGGGGGGGGGGGGGGGGGGACAGGTTTCGATTAAAAGTTCATGGGTGGTAAGATCAGATGCTTTCGATAACATATTTCTGTGCTCGAAGTGGATTCTACACTGCATGTGAGTTGAGGGAGTTTTATTACTTAGTCCTCCAAGGTATTTTTTCAATTAATCCTGCTGGAAAAGGTGCGACATCTATTGGCCAATCGCTTTAATTGGTCGCTGGAGACTTCGTTTTATTCTAATTACCGGGTCGAGACGTTCACTTGGACTCGCGACTCAGCCGAGTTTCGAGACGAGACGAGTCCGTGTCCTGCTCCGTGAACGACGAGTCCGAGTCCTTGAAAAAGGTGTCGCGACAGTGTCCCGAGACGAGTCCAGAGTCAGAGGCCACCAGCTCTGCTTAGTTGCCAGTCAGACCCAGACAGTCAGAGACAGACTTTGTCGAAGACACTTATCTTCTCAGCACCTTCCTTATTCAGTTTTGCATTGTTCTTGTCTAAGACACCGTCGACGACTATGATGTTGACAGCTTGTTTACAAACCGAATTGCAGACCTTTTCAGCTGACATCTATCCAATTTCCATGAAACTCACTCTCGATTTGTTCCCTTCTTGCTCCTCATTTTTCGCCCAATCCAGAAGCATATCACCTAGACAGGACCATATTTCCAGAAAGTCATAACAAATTATTACCGACACACACCGAATCGGTTCGCCTCACCAAAGATGAAAGTTTCCTACCACGAAAATCATATCTCATCTTCAGGAATGACCTGTCATATACAGAGTAGGTAAAAAGTAAGAGAAAGAATGTTACTTACTGAAAGCCAGATCAGAGAAATGGAGGGGCGTACGAATTTATCGTTTTCCAGAAAGGAGATTGAGGTATGAGTTGAACTTTCTGTTTAGCGTTTAGAAAGTTAAGACAAAACAAAAGTACTCACTCTGCAGAAGGCTTGGACACATTTTGACACTTAAAGAGAAGATTTAGAAGGTTTCTTAGATTGTTAATACTCACTGGCTACTTTTGCAGCAGGCTTGTGCATATGTCGAGATTTTTGAATACTTATTGTTTTCCTTGTGGCCGAGCTTATTGATTTATATTGTTTCAATTATTTAAATTGAAGAATCTGAACCTTTTTCAAAATGCCGAAGTCTATCCGGGAAGACATGGTCAAAGTATTGGTAATGTTTCCGAGGCTATTCTTACTTGGACTTCATCCATAAATTTGGGGTTTTCCGCCGTCATGTTAATGTTCTTATCATCCTGTTTTTGATTTCGTTGACATCTCGCTCTCCCTTTTCGTAGAGATTTGCAGGCAATATTTACTCACTAGTCAGCCTGGAGCAGGGTTGTGCAGATTTTGAGATTTAAACTTCTGTAAATTTTGAGATTTCTTAGAGTATTTTTTAGATCAATAGTCACTCTGCAGCAGGCCTCTGCATATTTCGAGAATATTTTACGGCTCCCTTATCAATCATCGGTTCTTTTGGGGAATGAGTGGTCAAGACGTTATGATGTGTTACTGTCATTACTGTCACGAATCCCCCTTGGGACCTGGGGAGAGCAGTGGCGGACCACAGTATCTTGAAACTCAAAAGCGGACAAACCCGTAATCCATTGGCTGGCCTACCGTTTTCCAGAAATATGGTCAGGGGGCCAAGGCCATTTCCGGGGGAGGGGATTAGACTCCTACCCCTGGAAACATACACAAATAATCGTTATAATAGGCTTTAACTTCTAATCTATGTTCTTGTTTTACCGTTATGTATTTATAAGTTCCAACCTACGGGGGAAGACCCCCCCCCAAAAAAAAAAAATTAATAAAAAATACTGGATTCGGTCCTGTGTGGGGCATATTAATATGAAACTTTAAATTTAGCCGTTAGGCGATGTTTTGCGTGAATACTAAATGCTTTTCCCGAGAATCTTCGTCGTCTTCTGATACGATTATGTGTTGCACCAAGTCCCCGAAGCCGCGCCGAATCACAATTTGGAGGGGGTGGAGAGAATTTGCGTCGGTGGCCGTGCGCCCCTGATTTATCGGCGTTTGCTCGTTTTTTAACATTTTCTTTAGTTATTTTTCAATTTTTCAGAAAAAAAATGCAATTCTCCCCCCCCCCCCCCTCCCCCACAAATCGTCAGCGTGCTATGATACTTGTAATCTTTTGTTCAAGTGCCATATAGCGATCGTTATGACGGTCCCTCTCTCACTTTGGGCACCTCCGCTCCACGTAAGCTAAGACGATAAAACTTGAGAGGCTTATGAAGGACCCGACTGAACGCTCGGCGAAACCATATATTCCCGGAAAATGTCTGACCATTCGTCAGGGGCTGGAGGGAGGGGGAATACGGAAACTTGTGACTCTCATCATGACCCGGTTCGAAGGAGCAGAGAGATATTCCGTTTATAATGTTCGAACCGCACGCCACCATAGGGCTTGAGGGGGACTCCGGAAATTTTGGTACAGACGTAGGGACCAAAGGAATATAGGGGTTGGGATCAAACTTGGACTGTACAAAGATCATGGGTCCCAGACGTGTCATTTTTAACTCCGGACCGAATCCGACCTCGGTGCGGAGAGTTGGAAGGAACATACCTTAAATTTTCGGAAATACTTCTATTTGAAGGAAACTTGGTGGTTTACAAAAGCGAATGCCCTAGATGCGACATTTAACTTTCCATATCACATCCGACTTTGGTGGGGAGAGGAGAGGGAGACCCGGAAATCGTTTAACATTCGCAGTTACCACTTGGATCGTCCAAATATCATGGAAACTAGATACGTTGTTTTGAGGTCAGACCGAATCTGGCCTCGTTGGGGGGAGTTGGGTGGGTATCATCGAAAATTTTCCGGAAGGGGAGGATCGGTAACATACGTTAGGAACAAACGGAAAGAGGGTTTATGATGAAGCCTGGATCGTGGATCGGATCGATAACGGTTCCAAATTCCGCAAGTGCTTCCATTCGAGTGACTCGGAGGAGATCGGCGTAAATGCCGTAGGTTTGATATTTATGTTTCCGAATCGTATGTGGACACAATTTGGCGAGGGGTCTAGAAACTTTATGATACTCATAGTGACCAAAAGAAGAGTGTGAGAACCGTACAAAAGTCATGGACCCTGATGTGCAGTTTGAGGTCTGGACAAGCTGCGACCAGATACTGCATAAATGGAATACTACTCAATTCACTGTACCGTGACAAATTAGCTGGTTTATTTGTCATGGTACAAGTCCCTTGTACAAAATTCCATCTAAATAATATCTATCTAATACCGTGACATGGGGATGTGAAGTGGTTGAATATATTTGTCTTCGGTGTAATCACTGTTCCTGTGGCCTGCTTCTTCCTGACCATTGTAGTGGTTTGTGAACTATGTTCAGAAGCCTCTCTGTACCTGAGTTATAGAGCAGTGGCCTTGAAAGCCAAAGGTACTTGGTTCAAATCCCGGCTGAGGTGCATTTTTGTCTTTCAGTAAAGGTAAAAGGTGGGTGTTCAATATGAATTAGGCTAATAGGTATTAATGGATGGTTAAATTGGTTGTTTTTGACAAAATCAAGAACTGAGCAGCGAGAAGAGCAAAATTGATAATTTATACGAGAAATGAGAAGCGAGAACTGAGAACTGAGGATTCAAATAAGAAACACAACTATTAGTAGGGGAGTAAGTAGACAATAAAAACTTATTGATTCATCTATCTAGTTTTCTTATTAGAAGTCAACCCCCTGGGATCACTATGCCAACGAGCATCCCCGGGTCGATCGAGTGAGTCGAGAGGAGAGAGGGGAGAGAAGGCAGACTGCTTCTGCCCCTGTGAAGAGCAGGGGTAGAGCTTTTCCAGGGGGTTGGCCCTAGTTATTACTCTTAATCGTAGCTAGGAAGAGGGAGAGGAAGAGATTTTCATCTTATCTTTATCTTGTACCCACTGGTACGGGCAAGAGAGTTCAATTAATCAAAGCAGCACTACACCCGTGACGGGATATTGTGTCTATAAGCCCTTGGTAACTTTATAACAGGGGAACAGCAACGAACAGTCATTTTCCCATGGACTTGAATTTAGCGGGAGGGATTTTCTCTACAAAAATTTCCGCCTCCGTTTTTTAACGCTTCGTTGCCGCCCGCCACTTTTCCACAGCCTACGGTCCTTTTTCTTTTGTAAGATTCCCCACTTTCCAGAAGGGTGGGTGCTATCCCTAAGATTGCTTCCTAATGAGGAAAAAGGACAGGGCGGGTGGTTAAGCTTAATGACGCCGACTGTCAGTTCCCTGCTCTCCTGGTGACGATCAATAGAGGTCTGAGAATTTTAGCTGCCTTTGTGGAGTCCGACGAAGCGGCTATTGACGAGATGTGCAGCAAAAAGGCAGGGAGAAATCAATAATCAAAATTGTTCTCATCCTATTTGATAGTGCAAAACGGATACGTCAGCTAAATTTTATTAGAGTTATATTTCGGCCCTTCTTGGCAAGGGTCCTCTTCAGGGTCTAAGCCGCTCAAGTTGGAAAACGAACTTGTTGTCATCCAGGCTACAAATATAAATAATTTATTAATAATCCACCAAATGCAAACGGGAACGGGGCGGAGTAAGAGAAAACAAACGAAAAACTGCAAAAAGAAAATCAACATGAACACACATAATTTATATTAAATTTCTAATTGGGTCTGAGATTATCATGGAAAACGCCATTTTGACGATGAGCTGGATGACATGGTGTTCTTGCGTAATTGATTTTTTTTTTCCCTCTGACAGTTGTGCAAAGTTATCTTCCATTGCCCAGGACTTCCAAATTTCTGTCCTTGACCGTTCTACACATTCCATCTAAGAAGAGGATTTCTTCTACCTGATTTTTGTTTTATGTCTATTTCTTGATCTTGTGCATTTACTCCGTTATCGAAAGCTCAGTGCAGTTTTTTCCTTTTCTTTCTCTGGACTGCGCTATTTCCTTTTTTTGTTTTTTGTTCCTTGGAACAATCGACTATTGCGAGCGCTTTCGGTTTTCGGTTTTCACCGTATTTTGTGGAGCTCATAACTCGTGAACGAGTGCAAGCATTAAGTTCAAACTTGGTACACTTGTGGGTATTGGGGTCTAGTAGTGCCTTACGGGTTCCCACCCCCACACCCACCCGGTTCAGTGGCAAATAGGCCCAGATTGCCCAGTGAATAATCTTCATAACTTGATCAGAACTGGACATAGGACGATATAGATCCTAGGGCTGGGAAATTGCTTTTAAAGTTGCACCTCCCCCACCCACCCCGTTCATGGACAAATGGGCCCAGATTGCCCAGGAGTAAAGTTCGTTACCCGTGACAGAACTTAGCAGGTATCAAGTTGAAACTTGGTAGGATTGTGAGCATTGAGGTCTCTTTTTACTTTTTGCGGGTCCCAAACCCCACCCCCACTTCAGGGGCAATTGGGCCCAGATTGCTCATTTTTTAATGTTTTTAACTTGACATTAACTGGAGATAAGGCGATGAAATTCCTTTGTGCTTTTGGATCGTAGGGGTTGGGGAGAGTTGAACCACCCCTACCCTCCCCGTTCATGGGCAAGTGGGCCATGAACTGTAACAGCAACAAATAAGACGACGCGACGGACTTTAATCTTGAATGGACAGTTTGAAACTTGACTGTTTTGTCATATGATCGACGATATGCCGTTCTTAATGAATTGTGACAAAGGGGGCATTATACTGCTACGATTTGGTTTATTGCACTTGTTATTACCTTGCTAATGGAAAAGAGGTTTAAAGGGTGGGACTGGCTGGAAAATTGTATAAAGGTGTTTTTCGAATACAGTTTGAAATTCCTTCCGACTCTCCTTCTCTGGCGTTTGCTTTTGGTTAACTGGAAGGCATCGGGCCGTGTGGTTAGTCCCTCATGTAGGCCTAATCGTAATAATCATAAAAGGCTTTCGCCTATACGTATCATTAAGAAGTTAGAAAATTTATACTAAGCAGAGTTTAAAATCTTTTCTAAGATACACATGAGAGCTGCTGATTGATTCAGCATCATCGGCATCTTCGGCAAGGCTGTTCCTGGGTATCCTGATGAGAAACAACAATCTCGGCAAAATATCATGCGGTAGTAAACTAAATCTTTGGCAAATTCGCGATTCCGAAGGGCGTATGACCCCACTTATTGCTTCACAGTTTTTGTATTGCCTAAACAAGTTTCTTGCCATTCCAGAAGATGACTCACTCACGCTCTCTAATAATAGAAATTATAAATATTGCCTGTATTATTATTTTTATTAAGATTGGAAGTATTCCTCTTTTTGTTTTTTTTTTCTCTTCAGATTTGCCGGCTTTCAGCTGCATTTCCCAACTGCGGTGCTTTTATTTTTTTTATTTTTTTTTGGGGGGGGGGGGGGGAGGATGTTTGAATCTCATTTGGATTAGTGGTTGTGTGCTGTCAACTGGTTTCAGCTTTCAGAAAGAAAATACTGTAATCCTAGGATGGATGAACAGAGGACATCTTTTGAGGAAAAACTTCTTTCATGCGATTCTGTGATATCCTGGAAAAAACAAAGACAAATTCGTGTTGCCACAGTGCACTATTGCGAACCAGAGCCTCATTTTTGTTGCATGCTGCAGGTCCTCTTCTCGGCCGCTTCCGGGCTGATTCTTTCTACATTCGTTTTTGCACTGCAGTGCTTCCGAGGAAGACGGCTAAAGTAGCTAATTTCATTATTTGTAAAATTAGCAACAGCCACGCCGATCGCCAGGACTTATGGTGGGGCCAGAAAGAGTTACTGGTGTTCACTATTCTTAAGAATAACACTGAACTGGACTTTATTTTGCGGTTAAATTTCAATTTCCCGCCAAAATCGAAAATCACCCTCGAAATCACCTCGTCAGTTGCTTTTAAGATTCTAGCCAAAAAGCGAGCTACAAAAACACACTTGTGGACCACACAAAAAACCGCGCCAACCCTTTTTTCGAGCCACAACTGAGCAACAAACTCTTTGTGGGATCGCCGAAAACGTGGCCTGTTTAGTGCTTAGAAAACGTTCTTCTTGCTCGCCATTCCTCTTTCAAACGTCAGAATGCATAACAATGAGTTCGGAAACATGAGAACTTCTTCCTCAAATGCAATATGATGCAATCAAGAGCTCCTGTATGGCAAGATACAACGGAACTACTACAAGACCTCTTATCTATTGTGGAACAGAGTGGCTTCCTTGGATTACCTCAAGTCCTTCCTTTCTGTGCGTACAATAAGAAATAATCGATGGGAGAAAATAAAAGGCTCGAGCGGAGAAAATAGTCAGCGGTAACCCTGAAGAGTGAATGACCAGATGTCATTGGTCATCGGGCACACTGTCAAAGCTTCGTGACAGATAACACAAGGATGCGCAGTTTCAACAGACAACCCTTGGGATGTAATCCGTTGTGATTTTGATAACGTTATGCATTAAACGTTGTGAAACTACACTGTAAAAAGTTCCTCCGAGAAAGGTTTACAGTTAACTGCAGTATTTGCTACTGGGATTAATCTTATCACTACTGGGATGAGGTTAATCCGAATTAGAAATAATCTTATCTCAGTAGAGACAATATTAATCCCAGTAGCAGGTAAATACTGCAAGATTTTTTTTTACAGTGTAGTGCCAGCAAGAGCCTAAAACGCAACATCTGGCTTTTTTGTTTGTCGTCATAATATCGGAAAAGTCAGCAGATGCTTTTTTAGCGGTTCTTCGGTCTTCCTTGCAATGCTTGTTCTGCGTAATGCGTTTCCGGTTTTGGCTGGATTATGGGAGAACTAACTGTCCGGCAAGAAAATTTAGGCAGAAAGGTTGTGAAAATCGAAAGAAATGCACTCTGCCGAATAATTAAGCTAGTGAAAGAAATCGACACTGCCAAATAATATTTATTTACTTTTATGTGTTTATCGTTCTTCCAGTAGCTAAATATTTTGTTTGACTGTTTTGCTGTGAGCTATCTGAGTGTGTACGTAGTAGTGTACTTTACTAACTCGGCCACTAGATGAGAGTGCTTCGGAATAAACTCCTTTATTATCCGCAAACAAGCAAACCGGAAATGAATAATCATACAGCGAGAGTGGGATTGAACCGACAGATGGTGTCAAAATAGCTCAAAGGTTTACATAAGACAACCATGAACGGCGTAATTCTACGGAACAAAATTTCCGCCCTATCGGATTTAATTACTCCCCGAATACATTGGCCTACCGCTACTTTGTCTTTGTAGATGCGCCATAAAAGCAAATTCCTCCCCTCGGGTCCTAACAAGAAATTAATTCCACTTCAGTTCAGGACCCTGATTAAAACACTTCTTCTCTAAGAAGAGACGTGAAACCCCACAGCTGGAATAACAGCACGGGAAATTCAAATTGGTTATTCAGCGTGGCTCTGGTTTATTTGCGTTCGTTTTCGAGCTGAGACTTACAGGGAAGGTCGGTGAGGCTCGCCCTGTTTTGAGAAGTAATTAAATGGATGGAGCCTTGCGGAAAATTTATCAAGTCACTGGAAATATTTGGCTTCACTTGAATAGCGGGGTTTCCTTAAACCTGTGCAGGAAAAGAAAAACTGCTTTAGGAAATACGAATAAGCCAGTTGATATAGACTCGCTTGCCACTCGCTACTCCGCTCAAGCTGACTGAACTCCGTGTTGTTCGTCAGAGGGCATTTGAATCACGATCACTTTCCGTCGGTCGGCCTGTATGTCTGTCGGTCGGTTGGTCCGGTGATCGTGAGTTAGAGTACTTACAGCTGTGCTAGGACGATGAAACTTGGCAGGCATCAGGGACCCGACCAAACTGACTTGGACATAGTCATTTTCCCGATTCGACCATCGTGGGGGGAGTTGCGGGAGGGGGAATCCGGAATATTGAGTCATGCGTAACTTTCGAACGGGTGATCGGATCTGAATCCGATCCGGATCTAACGATACACTTTCATAATCCCCAAGGGCCCATGATCATTTGTACCTCAAGAATACGCTTACAAATGAGTTTTTAGCCCAGTGCGTATCTTAACTGCAAAGCGAAAAAAAATGCTCTTGACCAAAAGATACATTTTCCTAATTCCCAAGGGCCCACGATCTTTTTTTGCCTCAAGGGTTTTGCTTACAAATGACTTTCCAAAATACTTAAAGCGTTAATCTTACCGTAAAGTGGAATAAAAACATTTTTAAGAAACGATGCACTTTGAAGGTCCCCAAGGGACCATGATCGTTCGTGCCCCAAGTATTTTGCTTACAAATGCAGTTCTAGCCCTCTTAAAGTGCGCATCTTAGCCAAAAAATGCAAAAAAACATACTTTCGAAATGAAATGAAAAAAAAAAAAAATCAAAACCTCTTCTAGCTTTTAACTATTTGGATTAAACTTAATTGATTGGTTGATTGAAAAACATGGTGCACTTTCATGGCCCAAGGGCCCAATCATATGTGTACCAGCGTTTTTGCTTACAAAATGAATTCCCAGCCCCCTTAAATTGGACATTGTAACCGCAAAGTGCATGACATATTTTTGACTAAACCACACAATTTCATCAATCCGAAAGGCACAGAATGGTCTGTGCCTGTGCCAAATCTTAACTGATACCCTTAGCTGCTACGGATTCTTGCAAGTACCATATCAGATTCCAGCTCTTTTTTGTTCTAAATTTGCAGTGCCAGGCAAAGCAGTTGTCTTTTCGTATTTTGTCTGTAATTTTTTTTTATTTAGTTTAATCTTCTTGAATGAGTTGAATGAAGATATTGTGAAAGTATGGTCAATTATTGGTCAGATGTAGACCTATTATTTATTTATTATTGCATTTTGTCTACTCGCCAGCTTTGGCGGATAAAATAAATGAACTGAAAGAAGCCTGCCCTTACCCGCAAAGTCAAAAATCAAAGTACTTTCAAAAATGTAAAAATAAAATTGTTTTTCTTTGATAAAGTAACAAATTGGGGTGGCTGGCTGCACTGCTAAATTTTGGCTACCAACGGCTCTAGGCGAGGCACAGGCTCGGCAGCTTGACCAGTCATACGAATTTTAGAGGGGATAAAACCGGGGGGGGGGGGGCGGATGCTTCAGGTTCAGGTTCTTCAATTCCAAAAACACTTCACAGCAATATATGTCGATCACTGGGGGCCGGCAAGGATACAAGCTCGTTAGCTCGGTCAGTCGGTCTCATTAGCAAATGTCTTCTGACCAACTTAACAACACTCTATATGACTAAGTCCAAAACAAGCCACTGATTCTCAGGAAGAAGGAGTAAACGTGTCCGTAGCGACTCAAACTCAATGACTCAAATCCTGAGTCAGCGCAGCTGTGACACCGTTTATTTCTTTATTCCGCAGGTACACTGAGATTCCGCATCGGCATGGAGAGTATTCATGCGGGTTTGAGTTGATGCGACCCATGTCGTTTTGAGGAGAATAATTCGACTGTTAATTGTCGCTATAATCTTAGAAAAGGCACAGAGGCCACAGAGGTGTTACGAGTAACCATTCCTGTAAACTAATAATTGTTTCTCCCATGTTTTGTGTCATTTCCTTGAACTAGTGGGTCGATTAGACCGACTCACTCTCTTGATCCACTGCGGTCAATTTCGGATTCCACGGTTGTCGCAGCCATTACTCATCCTAGCGTCGAAGTCAAGCGACAGAAAGCGATGTTTGACATTTCAGACCGAATGTTCGGAAGTCCTATTTGACAGGGCGTAGCATCTTGTTCCGGTCCTGATCGATGACCGTTTGTTTTGGAAGAGTGCCGTATGATTGACGAGCAGCATAATGTACCAAGCTGTGACGTATATGTCTTTAAGGAGGCTCTTGAACCTGTGCAAGTTGAACTTATATTAAAGGACCCGTCGTTCCTATGGTATGAGTTTACTCTAGTTCCGTAATATTTCCATCCGTTCTCATTTCCCGAGATTCTGTATTTCATAAGTATAGTCCATCGCCCCGACTAATATTATACGGACTTTTACGCTTGTCATGTGTCAGGCCCCGAATCATGATTTTATGGCACTTGCCCTTCGGCCAGCGATCGCAATTTCTGTCCATCCGTCGGTCTGTCTGTCGGTCGGTCCGGGTCTTACTAGTTCGGGCACTTCCACATAAGCTAGGACGATGAAACTTGGCAGGCATATCAGGGAACCGAAAAGATTAATATGGAAACAGTCATTTCCCCGATCCGACCATCGTGGGGGGACGGGTGATCGGATCTTAAAGGAGTTATATCATGAGCATTCTAGCACTTGCAACATCTAGAACCCCCCCCCCCCACCCAAGACCCAAGATGAAGACACGACTCGATCCGACCGCTGGGTCATCTAGCGGTGCGGGTCGGAAGCGCCCGATATGGGGAGGATGGAATCATAGTTTGACTTTGGATCTAACAAAATGTTTTTATTGTAATAGGCATATGGAAAATGTGTAGAAAAATTAAACTAATTATTTGCATTATCGATTTCTTTAAGTATTGTGTTTTCTGATTTTTCTTGTTAATTCCAGTAAGTCCAAAGAATTAAGGATGTAAACTAGATCACAATAAACAAACGCCATAGACTATACTAAATTTGTTACAGTGTACATTTCTTGAAGATTCCGAAACTGAGCTAAATAATTTTCAGCTTCCGAGACCAAAAAATGTCAAACTGGCCAATGATTGTTCTTCCGACATATCTAAACGTCCACATGGCGATATACTTAGTTGTTTCAATCCTCTTACACGCCACTCGATCTTCTCGAAGGTTTTAGTAATCTTTTCACCCGCACCAGGAGATCAGTGAATGGTTAATGCAATGGCGGATTGGCGTTCGGGAGTGAATTGTGTTCAAGTAATTTGTTGATAACGTTGGCAACCGTGAGGATTTTGGGAAAACAAAGGTAACAGTGTGCTTGTAAAAATCCGACCCATCGAAAAATGATGGTGTCTCCCACCTTCTCGGCCCGCATGAATCAAAGACTTTAATGAAACTTGATATTTGGAAAGACCTCGCGTCTCAGACGACCCGGGAGTTGGAAGGGTGCACCGGATTTTTGTGAAATGCTTAGCGTCGAGGGATTGGAATGGAATAACAAGCATAAGCATTAGATACGTTCCTTTATAGAACCAGATCATATTGGGGCTCTTTGGGAGAGTTGGAGGGGTTGGGAATCCGGAAATTACTGACTAATTTAGGTTGTGAACAAATGGTTCGATTCAAGTGAAACTTTATGGGTGATAAGAACTGATGAGCTAGGTATTCAAAGCATGTGTCCGAACCCCATGCGGCCATGGTTCGGCTAGTTGTGGGGGGGGGGGGGTCTGAAAACGTTGTGACATGCACAAAAACCAAACGGATGGGCCGAATGGGGTGCAAGTTGGACAGTACCAAGTTTGCCGTTTGGTCCAAACCGGATCTGACCAAGACAGGAGGAGGATGAAGCGGGAACCGGAAATTTGAAGATATGCTCCGATTCGAGTTAAACTTGATGGACGGGAAGAGGAAATGTTAGAGATGCGAAGTTTACGTGTCTGAGTCGTATTCGGCCACAGTGGGGGGAGTTGGAGGGGGAGTCCCGGAATGCTTTGGCTCTCATAGGGGTTAAACGAGAGGAGTGGTTTGAATGAAACTTGGAAAGTAGAGAGATCATATGCATTAGATGGCATATTCTAGGGGCGAGCACGGTGGGGAAGGGTACGGGAATTTCCGGAAAAATGCTCAGATTTACTTTCTCGTTTCTCACAACACCTACTCGTAACAAGTGCCATATCAGCTCGTAACTCTTGCTTAGAAGCTGATAGGTCAGACGATTGGTTATGCAAATTTTCTCGCATTTGTCATTCAAGGCAGTGGGCATGGAGAGGGACCAGAAACAGCACAATCCCTGTGTAATTGCTATATGTACAGTCAATGTCGAGGTTGTAAATCATCATAGAATGTCTTAGCAGAAATACTACGTAAGAGCCCCAACTACGAACCTAACAAACTACTTCCGACTGACTTATCGATATCTAGGGATTCTTCATTTTCTTTTCTCCTCCCTATATTTTTCTAGTTTTTCGACTTATTTCCGCCGAGTATAAAAGATGACCATTGTTGGACAATTGCTGTTTGGGGGGGCTAGAAAAATAAATGTCGACATTCTTTCTTTATGACTACAAATAAATTAATCTAAAGCAAAACAAATTCACATATTTTTTCTGTGTCTGAGCGACCACAGAATATCGAGTGTGACCAGTGCCCGGGAGGAGTTAATATAATATAATAATATAATATTTATTTGTAACCCACTGTACAGATTTAAGATAATGGAGTAATCGAAGAAAGGAAATAAAGAAATACAACATATCACACAAACAGGGGCGGTTCGAGGGGGGGGGGGGGGGGGGGCGTGGGGGTGACTCACCCCCCCCCCCCCCCATGCTCACGAGAATCTACTCTCAGTCTTATGTTTTGAGCTTGTCTGTAAGATAGTCGTATGTTTTGAGCTTTTCAGAATGACATGCAGGCAGTTACCAAACGTTAATTTCACCCACAAATCAAATCTTTTAGTCGTATGGCTACGAAGAAATTTGAATTCGTATGTTTTCAGATTCACTTTTGTGTGTTCTGAGTTTTCCAGAATGAAAGTCGTATGTTTGAGCTTGCCAGAATGACATCAACCGCGAATTTCGCCTGAAAAGACCCGTTCCTTGTCGTACTTTACGAAGGGATTTTCTAGTCGTAAATAAGGCAGACAAAGCAGTTAGATAATCGTGAACTTTGCCTTCTAATGACCTGTTTCTGGTTGTATTGTTCTATAGACATTTTAGTATTTTTAAACTTGTCAGATTCACAGTTTTGTGTTCTCAGTTTGTCTGAATCACAGTCGTATGGAACTTGCCAGAATGACATCAACCGCGATTTTTTCCTGAAAATGACCCGTTTCTTGTTGTATTTTACGACGAAGAGATTTTCTGGTCGTATATTAGAGACAGTCGTAAGTTTTGAGCTTGCCATATGAGGCCGTTAGCTGAATTTCGACAGCAAATGACCTATTTCTGATCGTATGGTTTGTATAGAGATTTTCTATAATATTTCGTTCGATATCTTTATACAACCATACGACCAGAAACGTATTTCGTTTCGAAATATCGTGTGTTTTGAGCTTGTTAGAATGGCAGTCGTATGTTTCGAACTTGTCAGAGTGACATAAATGCCGTTACCAAATCGTGATGTTCACTCTGTGGCGCTGAAAACGGGCTGATTTTCAAAAATTTCACCTGCGGCGTGATGTTTCAACATTATCCTATCGGACTTTATGCAAAAATCTCCTTATCTTAAAAAGAAACAGGTTTATTTTTTTTCAAATGGCTTGCGGAGTAAGGTTTGCACATAGAACGGCTTTGTAAGCACTGTATGGCGGACCTGATGATTGCACTATTTTTTTTTGTAGTCTAAATTCAAAGTGTAAGCACTACAACGTAACAACTTTCGGGAAAATATCCAACTCCATTTGCGAATTATCGGGGCACGGACAGATATGTGCTAGAGTAGGCAGTCTTTAATATGTTTCGCAAAACTTTACCTGTGCCGTCTTTCATAGCAGCCTACTCGCTATCTGGTTGAATAGCCCGTAATTTAGGTGAGGTGTTAGGCCTAAGATTTCAGCCACCTTAAAAGCTAAAAATGCCAGAAAAGGTCGGATTCCGAAAAAAATCGGCTGCTGCGCTGATTTTAAATTTGTCTTGGGCACATACGGTATAAGCTATTGCTTGGGATCTGAGCCAGGTCAAAAGCAAGAGTTTTAGCCGATTTTAAATTTTTTTTTCCTGCGGCTCTTTCGTAGTCCTACCCTATTTCTATTTAGTTGAAGTATGCATTATTTATGTGCGGTTTAAAGCTTGAGATAGGGGTCTAAGCTAGATTGAAAGGTAAAAGTTGTAAAGGAGTTGTTGAATTTTGATCGGATTGAAAAATTTCGCCTGCGGCGCTCACTTTAGTTTGTCTTGGGTAGATATGTCAGAAGCTGGTACCAAGGCTTGTCTTCTCTCCATGGAAATTTGACATGAACGGCATCGTCTAATTCCTGTTACTTATTTGTTTATTATTTTATTACTGCAATGGCATTTTCCGTAACGTTTTAGAACTTAATAGCAATAACATTTCTTGAGCTTGCTGGTTCTCTGTTTTTAGCCAGTCGTATATTTAAAGTCCTCACCCCCCATGCCCAAGCCATTCGAACCGCCCCTGCACGCAAAACAACAACAAGAGCTGAAAGCTCATATGGCGCTTGTAAGAAGAGTTGGCATGTTTGTCAGATACCGTTTGCAGTTGTCAAGGCTGCATCAATCTCACGATACTCATTTCATCAGAAAAGCGGCTTGATCTACTAAATTTGAAATGGTTATTCCACTCACTGATAACTGTTTCTCCCACAACGATGATCGGGTCGGGGGAGGGACTATTTTTAAGCCAATCTGATAGAGTCCCTAACATGCCAGAAAAGTTTCATGGTCGTAGCCCATTTGGAAGTACTCCAACTCGCGATGACCAGAATTGTGGAAAACCCTCTCAAACTCCCCCAACAGTGACATGATCCGGTCCTGTTTTGTCAGTATTGTCTTGTATTGTCTCTACGGCTTATGCTTGTTCTTCCCTCCAAGTCCCATCCCGATCTCTCGACTCTAAGCGTTTCACGAGATTTCTTGCATCCGGTTCAGCCCCCCCCCCCCCCCAGTTATCGTATTCGTTCCGGACTTGAAATTGATCATCTGAGACACTTGTTCTTGACACTTGTTAAGTTTCATTCACGTCCGATCACCCGTTCTAAAGAAATGCATGTCACTAGATCCTGGATTCCCCATCCCTCCACTCCCCCCAACCAAAGTATCGGGGAAGGAACCTATGTATGTTTCTAGTTTCCGGATTCCCCATCCCTTCACTCCCCCCGCGACGGCTGGATCGGGGAAGCGATTATTTCCAAGTTAATCTGGTCGGTTCCCTCATATGCCTTCCAAGTTTATTGTGCTAGCTTATGTGGAAGCGTTTCAGGAGATTTCCGGTGTCCCCTCCAGCCCCCCTCCCCCACAGGTATCGAATCTGGTCCGGATTTGAAACTGAATATCTGAAACACTTGTTCTTGACACACGTCATGTTTCACGCATGTTATGCATGTTAATAGTTTCTGGATTCCCCATCCCTCCACTCCCCCCACTATGATCTGATCTGGAAAGTGGTTATTTCCAAGTTAATCTGGTTGGGTCCCTGATATGCCTGCGAAGTTTCATCGTCCTAGCTTGTGTGGAAGTGCCCGAACTAAAAAAAAAAACTAGACCGACCGCCCGACCGACAGACCGACGGACGGACAGAAATTGCGATCGCTATATGGCACTTGGCCGGAGGGCAAGTGCCACAAAAAAGCACTCAATCAAAAAGCCGGATGAGGCCGTGGTGCGCACCTAGGCGGAAACACGCGTCAGCACCAATATTGGTCTGCAGCTTTTCCAACGAACACAAGATGTAGCTAGCTCCGTAAAGATCTACGAGGCGTCTATTTCGGACCGATCTCGGTAAGTACAAAATGAATTTGCAATATCGAAATTATCCACCCTCATTTGCTTAAAATCAGCCTTTGTAAATACAGGATATAAGCCAGACGGCATGGTCGCAAACTGTGGACAACTTCGTCTTGGTCTCCAAATACTAGAATAATAGTTCAAGTGTTTAATAGGGAGAGAAGCCTCACCTTAACCTCTTTTTTTTTTGTTAATAAGTAAAATAACAATACTAATAATTCATATTTGACCCGCTTACGGACACAGAGAAACTCGTCAATATCTTATAAGATAAGGCTTGAAGCCCTGCTGATGATTCATAATGAAAGAAACAAAACGAGATTTTCGGGGGGGGGGGGGGGGTGGTCTTGATCAAATAGCTAATTAGATCAGACAAATATAATAAGTAGCTGATCGAGACAATCGCCGATAGTACTTGGTTTTGTCTATTTATAGGCTATGTATATGGAAAGCCCAAAGGCCATATACAGGATAAACAAACAGCGCATACAGAAAACTATAAACTAAGAAACAGCACTTCTCAACTCTGATGCTTTTCACAAAAAATTACCGAAGGAAACAGTAACTCTAGGTGACGAAGAAGTTGCCCACCATTCCCACCAACACTGAACCCCTCGGATGCGAATATTTCCCGTTCATAGGATATCTAGTCGGGACATTTTTACCCTCTTCGAACGCATTTTGACTACACACCAGTGACGAAACATACATTTTTATGGCACTTGCCGTTCGGCCAAGTGCCATATAGCGGTCGCAATTTCTGTCCGTCCGTCGGTCTGTCGGTCGGTCTGTCCAGGTTTTGCTAGTTCGGGCACTTCCACAGAAGCTAGGACGAAGAAACTTGGCAGGCACATCAGGGACCCCAAAAGATTAAGTTGGAAATAGTCACTTCACCGATCCGAGCATGGTGGGGGGAGTGGAGGGGGTAGGAATCCGGAATCTAGAGGGATTTTTAACTTTTGAACGGGTGATCGTATCTTAATGAAACTTGATATTTAGAAAGACCCTGTGTTTCTGACGACCCGCTTAAAATCCGTACCGAATCCGGCGACTTTGGAGGGAGCTGGAGGGGGGGAACCGGAAATCTTGGAAAAGCCTTAGAGTGGAGGGATCGGGATGAAACTTGGTGGGAAGACCAAGCACAAGTCCTAGATACATCGTTGACATGTCCGGGATTGATTCGGGCACTGTGGGGGGTTGAGGGGGGGGGGGAATTCCTGTGATCGCGCTAGTTCGTAAATCTGTATGTGCTGGGACAATGAAACTTGACAGGCATATGAGGGACCTTAAGTGATTAAGCTGGAAATAGTCACTTCCCCGATCCGAACATCGTGGGGCGGAGTAGAGGGATGGGGAATCCGAGGTATTTAAAACCTTCGAACGGGTGATCGGATAACAATGAAATGAATATTTGGAAAGACCTCGTTCCTCAGACGAACCACTTAAAATCCGGGCCGGATCCGGTGACTTTGGAGGGAGCTGGAGGGGGAAACCAGAAATCTTGGGAAATGCTTAGAGTGGAGGGATTGGGACGGAACTTGGTGGGAAGAATTTTCTAAAGTCCTAGATACATCGTTGACATAACCGGACCAGATTCGGACACAGTGGGGGGAGTTTGGAGGGGGGGGGAATCCGGTGATCCCGCAAGCTCGGACTAGGACGATGAAATTTGGTAGGCATATCAGGGATCCGAACAGACTGCCTTGAGATTAGTTGTTTCCCATATCCGACCATCATGGGGGGCGTGGAGGGATGGCGAATCCGGAATCTAGTGGCATGCATAACTTTTGAACGGGTGAACGGATTTGAATGAAACTCGGCAAGTGGAAAGAGGTGTCTTCTGAGACGTTCCACGTTAAGTCCGGATCGGATCCGATTCTTGTGGGGGAAGTTCGAGGGGGCCATCGGAAATCTTGTGAAACGCTTGGAGTCGAGGGATCGGGATAGAATTTGGTAGGAAAAACAAGCATAAGCCCTGTAGACACGTTCTCGACAGAACCAGATCTTACCGGGCTCTTTGGGGAGTTGGAGGAGGTTTCCCGGAATTCCAGTGATGGCGATTCGAGTTATGACACTTCCAGATGTGCCAAGGACGATAAAACTTGGCGGACATATTAATGACCCGACTAAATAGACTTAAGAACCCGTCACGATGCCCTAAGAAAACTTGCGTTCCTGGATCCGACCGTTTTTGAGGGAGCTAAGGGGATTTGGATACCGGAAATGGCGTGGCACGTTATTTAGGGATCAAATGAGTGGATCTAAACTTAAAAGGTAGAAAAGTAATATGCCCTAGGTAATCCGATGCAGTACCGGAAATGAGTGAAACTGGATATCCTATTTCTAGGTTCGACCCCAGGGGGGTTGAAAGTGGTATTTTGTGACACTCTCGTCTACTTTCTTGCATCACCTACTCTTTACAAGTGCCATATGAGCTCGTAGCTCTTGTTTTTATAAGCTTTAACCTCGGATTTATGTTTTTGTCTTACTGTTTGGTATGGATTAGGTTCTCCCCCTCACCCGAAATAAATTTCTGGACCCGGACCTGCTACAGAAGTAGCACAGTATTTCACGTCATGTCTGTGGCTCAAGTTTTTTTTTTTTTTAATACTGACTCAGCCGTCAACTCTTGTCGGTGCGTGACCTGTTCCTTCCATGCCAACAGTAGGTCTGGACCTGTCAGGACTTGACTGATTAAGGTTACAGACACGCGAAATACATGATGTATAGGGGGCAAGTTACTTGGTGAGGTAAGTAAGTTACTTGATAAATAAATAGATGAACTTTATTTCCTGAATAGCTCACATACGTTGACATATTAACTTATTAACAGACGGCAGACTTGGTTTCAAGCAGAAACGTTGCATTTGAAGGCCGCCTTTAAACCTTAAGCGAATAGGACTGAGATTCGGCAGTCTAGTTACACATCACTTATTCACTTAAAGCACAACTCTTACTAGAAATTATCTTTCCACTATGAAATGGCTCAGAAAAAACGTGTTTGAAAATACCATTACTTTCCACCTAAATTTAGCGATCTTCTTGTTAGCACTTGTCGACTCCATCCAGCCTTCCTGCTCTCCGACGCGGCGGCTGGTCGCAAACATTTGAAAACTGACACGCGGTGGTTAAAAAGTGGGAAAACTAAGCGAATCAAAGAAGTCAAAAGCAGAAGATTCTCACATCCTTATGTGTGAAAGAGTTCGTTGAAGTTTTCGGCAAACTTTATGTTTGTGACGGGCAAATCACGGCATGGCCGAAAAAGCGCTAAAAACTCGTAGGGACAAAGAGAAACAACGGAGAAATGTGGGAGTTTAGAAGCTTATAATTCCATAAGGGAGCTAGGTATATTATGAATGGCAGAATAAGCAAGAGGGGTCCTTTAAAGAGGACTGAAAATCCGATAAAAATGCGTTACTTTGTTTCTCCGTTATCCAAAGATAATCGATTTCATCACATGAACTTATTCTTTCGGATTAGTGGTATCTCTATGTGCTTGCCCCTCTTCACTTGAAATGTTACCAACTATAAATATAAGCCTTTTCCGAGCTTCACCCATGTCTCTTTGGAATGCAGGCCTTTGTGCAAAGTCAAATTCTTCGCGCCTGGATGAATTTTGGATTGTCGTGCAAGCAGCACACATTCTGAACGTTATTGCTAGAGCCCCGGGTGAAAAAAAAAATGCAAAGTCCCTTAGATTAGTCGAAATATTTTAGTATATTCAAATAAAGTATGTAAAAATTAGATGCCCCCTAAAAAACCCGGGGGCCGTGACAACACCAAAAAAAAAAAAAATAATAAACAGAATAGTAAAGCTACAGTACACCGAACATTAGTTGCGTTTTTGATCAAAGTTTTGTTCGCCCTTAGCGTAGCCGGTTGCTCAATTTCCGTTTTCAAACGTCGTCGAAGTTCACCGTTTGCTTAATTAGTGTTTTTACGACTCCGGCGATCTTTGCCCGGTTGACGTTTCTTCGACGGTTCAAGTAAACTTCGAACTTGCTAGCTCACGAAGTTCGGTGGTCAGAGTTTGAAGGGCGAAAAAACCGTGACCGGTAACCAAAAACGGTAATTAAACAAAGACCTTTGAGGTTGAATGTAACTTCAAACTTAGATAAAAACGCAACTATTAACTAAAATCTTAGAGAGATTGATAGCTTGATGATAGCTTTATTAGCTGAACATAGAAACCCTGAAATAATACAAAAATCAAAACTAACTCTCACATATGCGGCATAATACGCGGCCACATGCGGCCACGATGCCGCATTGCCAGATTGAGTAAGATTCGCAGACTCTTAAAGTTTAGCTGAAAACGCAACTTGTTTTTACATCTTACATTTGAATACACTAAATTATTTTGACTTCCGTTGGGGACTTTCGATCTGTCCACAGTTGTGCGTAGTAGGAATGTTGAGAATGTCGACTTTCCTCTGAGAATAACGCAACCACAGCTGACGCGGAAAATTCATATTGTTGATCAAACGTGATTTTTCTAGCTTCGTACTAAGGGGAGAGGAAATCCCGATGAAGAATAGAAAAGAAGTTACTAGCTTACTTTGTTTATTTATCTGTTTGTATGCTGGTGTCGTTGCCAAATATTCCAGGTAGCACACAGCTATCACAAATACGGAAAAAACGCTTCCACAGAGGGAAAATAGCCGACTTGGGATTAGGATAAAAACAAACTAACGCTTTTCATCGGTCTTTCAAGATTTGTTAAGTGAATAAGTAATGGGTAACGAGATTGTCATTTCCTAGCCGTTTTCGGTTAAAATTTAAAGGAGCCATCGTACCCATAAGGCCAACGAAACTTACAATCGTTCCATCCGTTCTGAATCCTCGAGTACATTCTAACCCTTGTAACCTTGTAACTAAAACCCCTGTTACTTGTTTCGCTCGAAACGATTGTTTTGCTCGTCCGAAAAAAACAAGACCAAAGGTTTCGATGGGATCGAGACAATCGGGTCTTATAGACGCCAGACTCCTTGACCACTTTACTAATAAAATTTAGAAACAGATGAAGACAAATGGTAATCATCTGAGAAGACAAAGTTCAAATATGGATTCCGCATGTGTGTTTACCCCTTCTGCCAAATTTCCGGTTTCAGCCAGATTCCGGGTGAACTACTTGTCTTGCAAAAAATTGAAGTTCAAAAACGGTCAACGTATATCCTTACCCCTATGTCGAACCTCTAATCAACTTCAGATTTAACTTCAACTTGATGAAGACCGGTTTTGGCCGGAATCTTTTCTTTTGGCCGGATTCCGGGCGATCTACTTGTCTGACGAGATTCAGCATGTCTCCTTACCCCTAAATCGAATATCTAATCAACTTCAGATAAAACTTTTACTTTTAACAAACTTTCCGGTTTTGGCCGGATTTCGGGTGAACTACTTGTCCGGCTAGAAAATGGTTTTCATATTCATGTTCAATATGTCGTCTTACCCCTTAATCGACTATCTCATTGGCTTTTAAAAAATATTTCCTCTCTCCCCTAAATATGCAGCTCTCGGCCCGATCTACGAACTCGACCTTTCCCTTGACTCAAAGAATCCTCACAACAAGTTTCATCAAAATAGCGCATTCCCTTCGAGAGTTATCGTGCTGACAGACGGACGGGCAGACGGACAGACGGACAAATTTTGCGATGTCATAGGTATCCCTCCACTTACGTTTTGGGATCCCAAAAAGTTGTGTTATTTTGTCCATCTTTTTGCTAGAAGTCAATGGGCCTGGAGAAATGTTTGAAAAGTAAAAGCCGTGAGTTATTTATTGGAAGCAGAGCCTAGTTTTAAAGTATTCAACTATTTTAAAATACTGGAACATCAACAGTAAATATTGCGAGTGGGCCTTTAAGAGAACCAAGGGGTGGGTACCTGTAGTTGGAACATGGGAAAAGAATGTATGATGAAAACTCTTCAGAATGGGACAGAGCGATGACATGAGGATATTCCGATGTTCATTCGGAAGGACGGAACATACTTCGTGAGCTGAGGACAAGCTAGTATTTTGGCAAAAATGTCTGTTAGAAACTCAAGGCTTTAGCTGTCGTGCCAGAAGCCCAGAATGTTTTTGTACACGTCCGACAACCCTCCGCGTGTAACCATACTTTTCTTTATGTCTCATTTCAGACACGAAGCATCTGTAATCATAAAGTACTTCGGTAATTACCTCATACTGCAGTGCAAACAGCTCGATCACATGGTATCTAACAGACATCTCAATCTCCGAGATCGCGTGTTACTCCGACATTCAGCTTTCCGGGCTTATTGTCTCCCACCTTTGAAATTCCCGCCTACACCCTTAAACATGACCGCTCGCTGAATTAAAGATTGTGATTGCCCCATAATTTGCAGTTGCCCTGAAGCCGATTCAAATTGCTTAATTACCAGCAAAATGACAGAAGAACAGTATTATATTCACAGCCCACAAAACGGGATAAGTATTTTGTGAGTTTACGAGTACCAAGATCGATGGCGCGACGACTTAAGCAGGGTCTCCACTGGCGATCGGAAGCCATCACAAGGGGTCGTAACCGGCGTTTTTTGCGACTTCAGCCAGTGAGAGCAGGCCGGGTCAGGACGAGCACGGTTACGACGGCCTTACGATTGCCAGCAGATCCCGCCTTGTTTAAAGATGACCTGAAAATACGTTGCTTCTTCTTGAAACCAAACCTGCTGTCAGTTCACTTATACAAGCAAGCATTTTCTTCCATCAGAATATCAGGTGACGCTATTGGACAAACACTTACTTCTTTCAGGTTGTTCATTTTCGAGTCTCCAACCCCTTTGCTCACCTCCCGTCACTCTATTCCGTTGTTCTGCGATGCTGCGATTCTCTAATTCCCTCTATCACACAGTGAATCAGAAGAGAATAACTAGCAACAAGTAACAACATGTTCCTGAGTTTTAAACATCGTCTTGTAAACACTGCATCCTTACGAATATTTTGAACGTCTTCATTCATTTTTGTTGACCCTCTTGATCGAAATTGGTTGCTATTTAAATAGGATCGTTTGATGCTTAAAATTTTGTCTGTTCCAGATCATGGACCATAACAAAATGTCGCTGGGTAGGAAAAGTCGAAGGTTAAATTAGGATAAAGAAGTCCAGGTTTTATTACGGATTGCCGCGTGCCACCAAATTTACACGCGAATCCCCTTTTGGTTGAACTGTCTCCTCAAAATACATTATGGGGATGAGCTGCACGGTCGGACTAAAAACAATCAACAAATAAAAAAAATAAAAATAAGAATACAGAAAATATAGAGAAAGTGATACAAGAAAAAAAGAACAGCAATAAGCTCACTGCCCACAGAACACAAATATGACAGCGAGGATGCGCGGACTGAAATCGTTGAAGGCTGCGAACAGCAAAATTTGTCAAGGAAGAAGGAGAAGAAACTTAGAACAGGGGGCCTGCTACTGGCCACCACCGTTTCACTGCTGACATTGCGGAAAATTACCAGTCGATATGAAGGATTATTTTGAACACACCGTACTTCCAAGTCGCGCCAATAGATGATCCCATGGTCGCACCGAGTCATAGTTTGAACTAGGGTCTTGAAAGTGGGTGATCTAGACTGCAAACAAGAATAAATAAGGGAAGAATTGAGAACTCATATAACCCCGATGTCAGCATCCTAGATCTCTTTTCGTCCGATCTTATTTACCGGGGGTGGAGACTGGGTGGAGCTTCGCGTGTTGCCGCTTGCAGTATTAAATGTTACCTCCAGAGCAAAAGTGATGAAGCAGTCAGAAAAGGCGGGAAGTTCAAACAGTGCAGATTCAGAGGATTATATAAATGGAAACTCCTTTTCAATCTCGGGTCAGATTTGCAATATGAAGCTTATGTTGCCACCACCCTTCACAAAGACGGTGAAGCCCAAGGGAATGCGGCATTTGATGACTCAGGGGAACAATTAAGCAACTTGAACGCTGAAGCATAGATCTAACACGCGTGCATTTAGTTCAGATTCAATAGGACTGGTGTGAACATTAGTAATTTTATTTTGGTCTTCTCAGGACTGTAAAGAATCGCTCCTAGAAAAGGTATTAAGCTTGGACAATATTTAGCTGTCGAAATGTACTCAATGAGTTACTATGTTTTGTTTTTAAGTTTTACTCTACACGAAATTTAGTTCATATCATTTTCTCGTGTAGTTGCGAAAAACAGTATAAGTCTTAATTTTAAATTAATGATTGCTGAATGTAGGATATCTTTCAAGACGTATAAGTTTGTGATAACAACTTATTATTCTTGGTCAAAAAGGTATATCATTATCTCGGATAGTTGCACTTTACATCTGACCAAATTTGTCATTGTCTATGCCTTTTCGTAATCGTTTTTTTTTTTCATTATCAGGTTTTCACATCATTCAAGTTGGAATTTGGGCATAGCTGGCGAACTGTACTCAAAGAGTTGTTATGTTTTGTTTTTAAGTTGTACTCCTTACACAAAATTCAGTTCATAACATTTCTCGGTTAGTTGCGAAAAACAGTTGGCTTGAAGTATTTCTTAATTTTAAATTTTAATTGATTACTGAAAATGATAATTGCATGGTACCATTCAAAACGTCTACATTTGAGATAACCATTTATTATTTTTAGTCAAAATGTTTATCGCTCCTTATCTCGGGTAGTTGGCTAAATGTTTCACTATCTATCCTATTGACAGTCTTTTATTTCATCACTAAGAATCTGCCATAGAGATTGCATGAATGTTTGGAAGCGTGTCCCTTCCTTCTTTAAACTTATAGTGTTCAGTCCAAATCGGTCCTTTTCTGCCTTTATTTTCGTCATCCTTGAATGTAGGATTGCACGACTTCTATCATCTCACTGTACTTTAGCCCCTTGTCTCGTCTTCTAAACTAGTGGTAGCAGCGATTTGTTGGAGGGAGAAGGGCAAAATGTCGGCCTCTTTCTGTTTAATTTGAATTCTCCGCACTTCCTTGACGCGAAGCACGGCGATCAGAAGAAATAGCGCCAATATTTACTCTGTGGTCTGGACAGGCGCCGAATAGGCTCCACCCCCGGTACTTGAGGATCGGGCAGAAAACAACGTCGCATGATTCAAGTCTTCTCAATTCTTCCCCTATTTATTCTTGCTGCAAATGCAAGAATGTTCTTGAAAAAAAGAATTCACTTTAAATGTCCTGTTTTTGCTAGTTTGTAGCTGTGAAATGCCGCAAGGTTTGATCGCGAATGGAAACAGATTATGTCACCGAGTTTAAAGTGTGTTTAACGAAAATAAACATGTTTGATTATTCTGTTATGTTTAATATATTCATTCGTGCCTTTTACTTTTTTCTTTTTTTGTATGACTCTGCTGTACCTAAGAAGTGGGTCATAAGTAAATAAATAAAACAAAAATAAGTGAAGGTATCCTGCAGACCTAACTAGCACAGGAAAATGGAGGTTTGACACGGAACAAATTGCAACAGAAATGGTTTTTACACCATCTTGTGCAGCAAAAAAAAAATAAGCAACATATCCAAATTTGCATATCATGGCTAGACGCAAAATAAGCGATTTTTTGGTTTTGAATGCCGTATTTATGCGTTTTTCGAAAAAAATACAATTTTCGTGGTCGTCTGAAAAGTACAGTTTTCATACTGGCCTATTTTCTTGAACGAAAGTGCAATCCTGACATAGAATCACGATCTGAGACCATGGATATTTTAAATTTTTGTCGAAAATGTAAAAAAGGCATTAAAAGCGAAAATACGCTTATTTTGCGTCCAGCCAGAACATGCAACTTTGGATGTGTTGTTAAGTTTTCTTTTCTCGACAAGAAGGTGTAAAAATAATTTCTGTTACAATTTGTTCCGGGACGACCTTTTTTTGGAGCTCATTTTCCTGTACTAAACTGACAAGAAATGAACACAAAAAATCACATGCGGATTTCCTTCCAGCATCAGAGTTGTATTTATACCGACGTGCCTACAACTATGTTCCCTCAGCGACCTTCTGTTTGATAAGGAGTTCAACAGGCATCTTACTTCAAGTCAGTTCCTTACGTCAGTTCGATAAGAAGTTCAACAGTCATCTTAATTCAAATTCCGATAAAAAAAATCGGATGACGACTCGAGCCATCTGTTTCTGACTGACCCCGCGAATCATGATGTAACTGAAGCCTGTATGATTCGAACCGCAGAGACAAGTATGGACTAGACAGAACGACAAGAAAAGAAGCTAGCTTAGTCCACTACTTCTGACTTCTGAAATTGTGTGTGTCTTTTTTAAATGTATTTTTATGTGTTTTATTTTTTTCTCCACTTGCTCCGCTTTTCAAAATGGCGGGAAAAAAAAACTCGAAACATCGAAGGTTCAACGGAAATTTGTGTGCATTCCTTGCTAGGTTCTAACAGCCAAGAAGCAAAATATTAATGTCCCACGACTTGGTTAGGACTGCAAATAAATTTCCTTTGAATATTTGTGAGGTCAATTTCGAGGTTGTGTAACTCGAGGTCGGCGACCCCTCCTGTCTGTAAGTTACCTAGTCGTACCTCTAATGCTAATGTAACCGTAATTGCAGACCCGAATTCATACGGTACATTCTAACCCCCTTAGCGACAACTCACTGTTTTTCACCCTTACCTAGTTTCGCTATTTTTCGACGCCTATCATGCTCCAGACGATTGTTCACGAGAACCTCCGTCGTCAGAAAAATGGTTATGGAAACTAAAAAAATAAAATATTCGTTCAGCCCAAGCTGATTGTGAATCATATTTGACAGTGCAAAACGGTCACGTCGGCTCAATTTTATTAGAGCCATATTTCGGCTCATCTTGTCAAGGGTCTTCTTCAGGCTCAAAGCCGCTCAAGTTGAAAAAACGAACTTTGCGGCTTTGAGTCTGAAGAGACTCGGATATGCTGGACTCGCAACAGCACTGCTTTTTCCTGCTGGAGGAATATATTTAGGGGTAAGCTTAGACGTGATATTCTGGCCCGTATATACCAGTCAACTGTTTTACCAATAGTTATTTTTCCAGCGGTGGTGGTGAATGGTTTTGATCGTGGTATGATTGCTAGTGTTCGTGTTTGCTACTTGAAATATTGTACATTTTTGCTGGATACCCTTTATTCGCTAGAAATACACCTCTAATTAATTCCCTTTCAGTTAAAGATCCCTGGCAATTCAGCAGAAATTTGATAATTTTATAGCTAAAGCTAATAATATTCTTACTCTGAAGAATCTGTTTCCGTTTTTCGATAAAAGCTAATAGTTAAGTAAGTACAGTGTTTTGTTTAATGTACGTCAATTGTTATTTATTGTTCTGAAAGTTATTTGTGACAGTGTTTTTTAAATTTATTTTAGTACTCCTCATTATATACTCTTTGAGGGAAATAAATAAATGAATGAATGAATCAAACAAATATCCTAGCAGAGTTGTTGGTAAACATTGATGATCGTGATGATCGTTGGGGAATTATTAGGAACTAAAGCGCGTCTATGCTTATTTCAACACCTCTTTCAGTATTTGCGTTCTTGCCAAGAATGGCCGAAATATAGCTCTTATCAAATTGCTACTTGAAATATTGTACATTTTTGCTGGATACCCTTTATTCGCTAGAAATACACCTCTAATTAATTCCCTTTCAGTTAAAGATCCCTGGCAATTCAGCAGAAATTTGATAATTTTATAGCTAAAGCTAATAATATTCTGACTCTGAAGAATCTGTTTCCGTTTTTCGATAAAAGCTAATAGTTAAGTAAGTACAGTGTTTTGTTTAATGTACGTCAATTGTTATTTATTGTTCTGAAAGTTATTTGTGACAGTGTTTTTTAAATTTATTTTAGTACTCCTCATTATATACTCTTTGAAGGAAATAAATAAATGAATGAATGAATCAAACAAATATCCTAGCAGAGTTGTTGGTAGACATTGATGATCGTGATGATCGTTGGGGAATTATTAGGAACTAAAGCGCGTCTATGCTTATTTCAACACCTCTTTCAGTATTTGCGTTCTTGCCAAGAATGGCCGAAATATAGCTCTTATCAAATTCAGCTGACGTATCCGTTTGGCACTGACAAATGTCTTATGCATCCTTTTACCTGTTTCTGCTAGAAGTGGACGGGGCAGGATAATGGCTCAAACAGCCACAGCTCTGTGTAATTTATAAAATCAGAGCCTAGTTTTAAAGTATTCCACTATTATAAAATACTAGAACGAGCAGTATACAGTGCGAGGGGTGTTTTAAGGGACGTACGCCGGCGTATTAGGTGCCATTGACACGGATATGTTATTTTTTCGTTTCCGTTACGACTTGGGGATTTAAATTACCCGCCAGAGGGAATGTCTAGGATGATTGATGTCAGGTAATTAAAGTTTCTGTGTTCACCACGTGTGTTACTCTGGAAAGGTTTTTCCGCGTTATTAAAACCGGATTATGAAAACCCAAAAGCTCATCTTTCCCTAGCCTTTTCCGGTCTTTGTTTCACAAAAAAGAAAGAACCATCAGCGGGAAGCAAACGGTGTCAGCGAAGGACCGACAGTTTCACCATATCCCAGTTAAGAGCACAATTTCGCATACGTTTAAAATTCGCTCCGGAAAAAGTAGAATATTTTCTACTCAATCGGAACGAAATTATCGGACCGAATCCGCATGCGATACGTCAAAATACCGGAGCGGAGAAGGAAATTCGCACCGGACTGCGAAAATCGGACTTTGTGTGCACGCTACTTTTATCGTTCACAAAAATAAATAGCGCTCAGACCAACGGAAGTCTACGCACAGATTTCGTTACCTAGCTCTCGATCGTTCAAATCAAGGATTTGAGAAGAAGCGATTTTAGAATTCGAGGGAAATTTGAAAACAGATAGTTTTAAAATTAATTTTTATGTTAAAAGGTGGCTGAAATAGTTGGCTGTTGATTCATGTCAATGTTTGTCATTTGATTGTTTTATAGGCAAGAAAACTATGGTAGGGAAAAATCAGTTGCGTTTTTGCAGATACCATGGTATTTGTTTCCACGGTATCTGTTACCAGGTAACTGGATCTCTAATTAGTCGTTGTTGCAGTCACCTTTGTATCTGATACTACGGTTGCGACGACAGTTGTCGAAATTACACTTTTCGAAGTCATCCCAAAAGAAAAACTATATCCAGTCACATCACTAAGTGCCAAATTTCTTTTTCACCAATTTTACAAAAATCCTAGGCTCTATTGTTGGTGATGATAGGAGTGGGATGACTTTTTCAGATACCACGATCAGTTACCACGGTCGGACCGTGTGGTATCTGAATATCAGATAGCACTGTACCTTGCCAAAGTAAAAACTGTAAAAACACCTTTTGAAAAACATAAAAACAAAATATACAAAAATAATCGTTTTCTTATATGCCTTAACCTCTGATCTATACCCTTTTTGTACTTTTTGGGATACCAAAACGTAAGTTGAGGGATACCTATGACATCGCAAAAGTTGTCCGTCTGTCCGTCCGTCCGTCCGTCCGTCTGTAAGCACGATAACTCTCGGAGGGAATGAGATATTTTGATGAAACTTGGTGTGAGGATTCGTTGGGTCGGCGAACCAGTCGAGTTCGTAAATGGGCTTTGTAGCCCTACATTTAGGGGTGGGGGAGGGGGTTCAAATTAAGGGGCAAACAAAATATTTTGAAACAGCAAATGTGATAGTCGATTATGGGGTAAGAAGACATGCTGAACACGATGGTGAAAACCATTTTGTAATCGGACAAGTAGTTCGCCCGGAATCCGGCCCAAACCGGAAAGTTTGTTAAAAGTAAAAGTTTTATTTGAAGTTGATTAGATGTTTGATTTAGAGGTAGGAATACATGCTGAAGACGATGGTGAAAACCATTTTCTCGACGGACAAGTAGTTCGCCCGGAATCCGGCCCAAACCGGAAAGTTTGTTCAAATTAAAAGTTTTATTTGGAGTTGATCAGATGTCCGATTTAGGGCAAGAAGACATGCTGAACTTTTATGTGAAAACAATTTTCTTCCCGGACATGTAGTTCGCCCGGAATCCGGCCGAAACCGGAAAATTGTTAGAAGTTAAAGTTTTATTTCTAGCTGATTAGATAACCGATTAAGGGGTAAGATGAGACGCTGAATCCGTGTGTGACAATCATATTTTACCCGGACATATAGTTCGACCGGAATCCGGCTGGAGTCGGAAAATTTGTTATAAGGTCAATTTTTATTTGAAGTTGATTAGATGTTCATTATTGGGGAAAGAAGATACCCTGAATTCGTTTTTGAGCTTTCTTTTTTCGCCGGACAAGTAGTTCTAGAGTTCGGCCGAAACCGGGAAATTGGCAGAAGTGGCAGGAACTTTTCGTCAAAACAGATATGACTTATACGGGTAAACACACATGCTGAATCCATATCTGAACTTGGTTTTCTCAGATGATTAGCTATTTGGCCTTAATCTGTTTCTGAATTTTAATTGTAAGAATGTTCAAGGATTCTGGCGATGACTGGATCTGGCTAAGACAACACCCAGTTGTCTGGATCAGATATTGAATTTTTGGGATCCCATCGAAAAGTTTGGTCTTGTTTGTATGGAATAGGTCAGACACGCGAGTAGTATCCCCCCTCCCAATAAATTCCTGTATACGGACCTGAGTAGAGGTAGGCTCATTTGAATGTTTGTGAACTTTGAACAGCAGCATTTTCATGCACTTGCTGTAACAAAAAGTCAATTATTTAGTAAAGCCGAAGTAGCTCATTGAGGGCACTTGGGAATACCTGAATAGGTATTTTGGAGCTTCCTTCTACCATTTTTAGCAAAACTACAAATTCAAATTTTAATAACTGTTCAAATAACAATCCCACTACTGTAGATCTATTGAACTATCTCTGCGTGATGGATGCCGATAACGAGGCAAGAGAGGACAAATAGAGAATAATCCGCTTGGAGCGCTGAAGTGGTAAAAGGACAATTAAGCATTGTTCAAATGTGTGTAACAAAGTGTGATACGGTGTATTCAGATTCCTCTTTTCCTCGGTTCGCGCTGTAATAAGGTGTAAAAGGAGAATAGACCCGAGTTCTATTTTGGCTTATGCAGAGCCAATCAGATCGCTCCGCCAACTTTGTCTCCGTCAACGGGCCGAGGAAAGAGCAGAGCCGCTAGAGTTGCCACGGGAAGCACTAAAGCTCTACTTTGTTGGAAGCTGAAGTAACAACTTTTCTTCAAAAGAACACATTTTGTTCTGTTACGGCTGCTTGCTGTTAGGGGACCAATGCCGTCCATCCGTTAATTTAGTAGTTTTTTAGAATATAAGGGGCATCAAATTGTATTTGTGTACTTCAAGCAGGCCCGTATCCAGGAATTTATTTCGGGGGGGGGGGGGGTTGCCTTGGGGGGTGCCTTTCGGGGGGGGGGGTGCCTGCGGGTCGGACAAAAAAAGTACAAAAAGACATATATCAAAATGATTAGTTTTGTATGTTTCGGGGGGGGGGGGGGGGGGGTCAACCCCCTAACCCCCCCCCCCTGGATACGGCCTTGACTTCAAGTAATACTTACAACACCTTTTCTGATCTTTAGAAGCTCGAAAGATTGTATCAGTGTGGCAACACCGAACGTTGCATTTGATAAGAACCTTTTACTTCCATTTGAACAAGCTGTGTATTAAGATGTGTATTATGACGCGCTAAGCAGCTTGTTATACCCAGAGGCGTTACTAGCCAAAATGTTTGGGGGGGGGGGGGGGCGAGGCATTTACCGACTGGCTGGTAATTTTTACCGACTTTTTCTGCAGAAAAACGACTATTTTCAACAACAAAAATGACATTTTTGAAAAAAATCGACTGATTTTCAGAGAAACCGACTATTTTGACGAAAAATCGATCATTTTTCAGAAAAAACGACTGTTTTCATGAAAAAAAAAATCAACTGTTTGACGAAAAATCACGGCGCTTCGCACCGACTCGGTTATTTTTTAACGACTGGCTGACAGCATTGAGGGGGGGGGGCGTCCCCCCCTCCCCCCCGCCCAGTAGTGACGCCCCAGTCAGCATTTGGCAGTCAATGAGTAAACTTGTTTGACTGCTTTTGCCCTAATACAACGGATGCTATGCTATGTTGATTGCGGATGTGAATGATATTGTGACTTTAGCTGGGATGAACTAATACAATTGGAATTTTGGATACAAATGAGAGATTTCTACGTTCGAGATAGATCCTGTTGTGGGTGTTAGCCGTGCCCTTTTAACGGTTTATGCAAACTGCACGCTGTGAACTAGCGTGGGTAAAAAATAAGTTCATGTAAAGGTAGGCGATTGACTTTTTTGATCTCGTCGAGATGGGAAGGAAAACCAGACCTAAACGCAACCGGACGGAAGCCGAGTTATCTGACCCGATGTTGAATTCTACAAGTAATTCTGATACGAGCGTGAATGTCGACTGCCAGAAGACGAACGCAGAGAACATTGTTAAGATATTGGAAATGGTACAGTCTATTAATGCGAACATTGAAACCCTTAAGCACAGTGTGCAGCAAATTCAGTCTGATTTGGGTGCAGTTACCAGTCGAGTTGTGGGGCTGGAAAACAAAAGTAGTGCGACGGAAAATGAGCTTGCAACGGTAAAATCAGAACTCTTAGTTCTGAAAAGTGTTGTTCAGGCCCAGACACAGTTGATCAATAAGTGCAACGAGGAAATGAATGCGGTTGTAAACCAGTCGCTTGTCGATGAAAATCGGGACAAGTTGTGCAATTTATTGTTTTGGGGCCTAAATGAGGTTCCTTCGAATGAGGCAGCATCCAAGGTTTCCGATGTGCTTGTCGATGGTCTCTCACTTAGTGGTGAGAATTTACCACCTTTCACTGTGGTACACTGTTCCAAGAAATTTGTTAAAATTAAGGTGGAAAGTGTTCAGGCTCGTTTCGCGATTTTAAGTAACGCGAAAAAATTGAAAGGAAAAGAGTTCGGTGTTTACAAGTCTGTATTTATCGGTGACGATGTTACGCCCCGTGTGCGTGTTTTGCGTAAGGAATTACTTGGTATACGTAAGCGTTTGGTAGATGAAGGTGTTGAATGCTGGGTCCCCCCTAGCTTACCTCCCAGCATCTCTGTTAAAAAAGACAATCGTGTTATTAAAGTGCCTTGGTATAATGCTAAGAGTTTGTTGGATTCATGAATTTTGAATTTTGTTTTTTAGTTTCGATTGTGAGAATTTCCTTGATATTGAAAAATTGTCGTATTGTCACGATATTTATTGTTGTCAGATGTTCGTGAAGCGTTTGTGTATTGTCACTAATTTTGTGTTGATATTAGTAGGCGTTGTATTGGGTGATTTCATCCATGGGATCGCTACAGGCTAATCATTTGCGGCCTGATCCTTTTGTAGTTTGTTTATTTCCGAAATGGAAAATATCTTTGTTTGTTTCCTTGTTCTTTTCTTTTTTCTTCTTTTCTCGTGTCTTTTTTTGTTCTTTTTGTTTGGTGATGAGGCCATATACCGCTATGTTAAGATTGAATGATTATGGTTAATGGTAATCGTGACCCCCCAGGCAACAGCCGTCTAAAAAATTTGGAAGCTTCAAATGTGGATTTTGGAAGTATGTTTACAGAGCAACTCCATCGAAATTATGATATTGGTATTGCTGGTCAATACGTTTCTTCTAATTCGAAGTATCTATTTAAGGATGATATTAAATCCGAGTATAGTGGTGGTGATTCAGAAGACCTCAAAGTTTTCCACCTGAATTGCCAAGGGTTGAATTCGTCTTTCAATTTTATAAATGAGATATGTGAACTTTCCATTTTTCAGGTTATTGGTCTCACGGAGACATGGCTTGATGAGCGTAACTCTGCTCTCCTACATATTCCAGAGTATACGTTTTATCATAAAAATCGTCAGCTTAGACAACATGGAGGAATTGGAGCTTATATTCGGAGCGATATCGAGGTTTTGGTAAGAAATGACCTAGAACTATACCACGAAATGTTATTCGAGCCACTTGTCCTTCAGCTTAGACTTAAGCCAAAAGATACATATATTGTCGTGCTATACAGGCCACCATCTGGGTCTATACCGGTTTTCATGGATCTTTTGGAAAAACAGCTTGAGAAATTACCTACTGGTTCACACCCGTTCTTCATGCTCGGGGACTTTAATATTGATCTTCACGACATGAATTCGAATACTCCTATGGATTTTTTGCAACTTTGCCTGTCATACGGTTTATTTCCTTCTATTAATATTTGTACCCGTGTTACTGTTTCAACATCAAAGCTTCTTGATAATATTTTTTCTAATTCAAATTTTTCAAATCCAAGAGTTGTTGTCACAGATGTGTCGGACCATTTCGGGGTTTCTGCGAGTTTCAAAGTTTGTGTCCCGTCGCAGCAAGGTCCTAGATTCAAAACGGCGACGCTACCTGTGCTCAACCAGAGTAACCTTGCAAATTTTAAACAAGAGATTGCGAATGTTGATTGGAATAATTTAGTTGAGAATATAGATGATATAAATATTAGTTTTCAAAAATTTTATGACACATTGGTTTCGATTTTGAGTAAAACTTGTATGCCGGATCGGACGAGGTCAAACAAAAAGGTACCCAAAAAGCCGTGGTTGTCACCCAGTCTTCTGCGGTGCATTAATAAGAAAGACCAATTATATAAGAAATCAGTAAGGTATGAACATGATCCAGTTTGTACAAGAATTTATAAAAATTACATAAATGCTCTGAATAAACTTCTGAGAAATGCTAAGAAAAAATATTTTGAAAATAAATTTAAAGAAGCTTGTGGTAACCCAGCTAAAACATGGAAAATCATCAAAAGTGTCATGTCTTCAACAGATGCCGTGTTGCCTGATGAAGTGAATACACGTGATGGATTAACGTCGAGTGAACCAGAAGAAATCTGTAATGCGCTTTCGGAACATTTTGCAACTGTTGGGGCTCGATTTTCTCGTATTACAGTAGCTTCTGACACTGATCTTCCGCTGGAGTCCTTCATGGGGACGCCTGTTGATGTTTCAATGCATTTGAGACCTGTAACTCATGATGAAATACGTAAGATCATTTATGAGATGAAAAGTAATTCGGCTGGTAGTGATTTTGTCAATCTTTCTGTTTTAAAAACTGCATTTCCGATTATTTCAACTGTATTTATTTCCCTTATTAACGCTTGTCTGAAACAGGGAAGGTTTCCTGATTGTCTAAAATGTGCAAAAATAACTCCTATATTTAAGGGTGGTAACAAGAATGATCTGGGGAATTATCGGCCAATTTCATTATTACCTGTTATTTCACGTGTTTTAGAAAAATGTATTAATATTAGAATATATGACCATTTGGAACGACATAAGCTTTTACATCCAAATCAGTTTGGTTTCAGGAGGGGTAGAACAACAGAAATGGCGATTTCCTTTATCACTTCAATAATTAATGAAGCTCTTGATAAGAAGCTTAGGGTAGCTGGGGTATTTTTGGATTTGGTTAAAGCGTTCGACACTGTTGACCATCGAATACTAATAAAAAAATGTGAATTCTATGGTATACGTGGTGCTATGTTGGATTTGCTTCGTTGTTTTCTTCAAAATCGACAGCAGTATGTTCATTTACAAGGATTTTCTTCTAGAAAACATTTTGTTAATTGCGGGGTTCCCCAAGGTTCCGTATTGGGTCCTACTCTTTTTTTGATTTTTATTAATGATTTGCCTGATTTTGTTAAATCTCTGCCCAGAATTACAGATTTTGTTGATAATGGTCCGACCCAGGTTACCACACCCTTATTTGCGGACGATACAACCTTGGTGTGTGTTGCCCCTACGGAACAATTGCTCCTTTCAACACTGGACGCAGCAATGAGAAAGATATGCGCATGGTTAAAAATAAACCACCTTGACTTGAATATAGGTAAGTCAAATTTTGTTATTTTCTCTCGATCTCCAAATTTTTATCCTTGGATCACGGAAATAGTATCAGAGCGGGGAATCATTAAGCGTGCAAGGTTCGCAAAGTACCTAGGAATTAATGTTGATGAAACCCTATCATTTAAAGACCATGTAAAGTCAGTTTCCAAAACATTGTCGCGTAACCTAGGTATCATGCGTAAATTAAAACACATTTTCCCCCTATATGTTCTACGGTTGTTATATTTTTCCCTGATTCACCCCTATATTTTGTATTGTTCGTCGATATGGCTGGGCACTTTCCCTTCGGTACTTCGTCCAATCCGTGTGATTCAGAACAACGCTGTTAGAGTATTTTGTGGCGTTGGGAACCGGGAGTCCATGAGGTCAGTTTACAGAGAAATAAATGTAATGCCTGCAGCTGGATTACGCGATTTTTATACGTTGATTTTTATATATAAGTATTACAATGAGAGCCTTCCGGATTGTTTTGCAGGAATATTTTGTGAGAGGTCACATGTTCATCAACACAATACTCGGATACGAGGAAATATTGAGGTTCCTCGGCTAGTTACAAGTAGGTCTTCCTTCTCCATTGTTTACAGAGCTTCGAAGCTGTGGAATAAACTAAGTAAAGGTATTAAGGAAGTAGGTAATTTTAACCAATTTAAGTCTGATTTACGTCTGGAGTTGCTTGGCAGATATACCTTCGAAACTGATTAAAGAAATTTTTTTTTTCAGGTTTGGTTTTTTTGTAAGATTTATATAATTTTTCTTTGTTGTGTTTTGTTGTTTGGGGGTCACGTAAGGTAATGTTTTTCGTTAATGTTTTTGTTTGGTTTTGGTATCGGTACATGGTCTCATCTCCATACTCTCTCTTCTCTTCTTTTTTTCTCTTACAAGTTAGCACAGCCTCGCAAGCCCCGCTTTTGTTGTGCTATTGAAAACAAAATGTTTATTTTCAATAAAACTGTTCTACTACTAATGCTTTAGCGTTGCACTCATTACGTCTGGGTCTAATCTCGATGGTTAAGCAGCATGGTTAGAGTCTTGAATGCTGTTGACCCTTAGTAGCATATCGCTTGGAGCAGGTCCCTCCTCAACACTGTAAAAAGCTTCTCCGTTTAAAGATTAAAGTTAAGTGCAGTATTTGCTACTCGGATTCATCTTATCTCTATTTGGTATGAATCTTATCTGCGTATAATCCGAGTAGCAAATACTGCAGTTAACTTTAATCTTTGTACGGAAAAACTGTTTACAGTGAAGGCATAACATTTTGAGATCCGCTACTTTTCACCCGAAGATCGCTAACAGAATTATAATTCCCTTAAATCCTGAAGACAGATGTCGGCTAAAAATGAGACCGAAATATAAACAAATAGTTGTCAATCCTGAGCATCTTTTCACCCTACCGACACAAGACCCACAAGACCCGGAAATTTGGTCCCATCCTCTCCGCTTGACACAGGTTCGATCAAAAGTTTTGCTCCAAAACTCCTGGCCTGACACAGGATCGACCTCAGGTACTTTTTGTTATGATTTCTTTTTCGAACTCGGTGTAACCGAAACAGCCATTCTTTGCAAGGCAAGCCGGCAACTTAATTCTACCAAGGACCCATAAATTTCCTGTAATGACTCGCCATTCAGGGGGCTTGTCAATAAGAGATTTCTGAGGCGCTCTTGACCGAGCGTCAGATAGTTCGAGAAATACCCACGGGGATAAAATACCCGACTATCCAGATAGACAAAATTTTTCGCAGCTGTTGTGCTGAACTAGGAATATTTCTCTGTATTGGAAGAGTATCCTGGATCTTTTGTCCTAGCTTAGGTACCTGGTGGCATGCTGAATAGTCCTGACTGAAGATGGCTAACTATATCTATCTGAGCAAGAACGCCGATTCGACCCCAACGGAATTTTTGGAAACTAGGTGAGGCTCGGGCAACATAGCAACATAGAAGCTTAGGAAATGACAAGCCCCCTGAATGGCGAGTCATTACAGGAAATTTATGGGTCCCCGATTCTACGGATAGGGTCTAGCAACTGAGAAAAGACGATGGGACTAAGAAATTCAGCTACTAATCATAACCTCTAACATGGCTCCTCAGTTCTGGTCGAGAATTATATACGGCAATGCATGTCGGGCGGGCAGACAGATTTTCGTTGGCATAGGTCTATCGTTTGCAAACAGATTGCATGGCTCCTCAGATCAGGTCGAGCTCTATCCACAGTGCATGCCGGACGGGCGGACAGATTTTCGTTGCACTACGAAAGTACTACAGTTTGTACTACAAACTAAGATCAGAGCCAGAAAACTTGAACAAGGGAAACTAAGAGTGAGAGCCCAAGAGCACTTTCACAAACAGCAATTGTTTATGTGTGGAAACACGCCCTTCGTTATAGCCAGATATGGAGGTAATTCTCTATGTCGTCAATCAATCAATTTGTTAATACCCTAGCGGCACTCGGCAAAAACTGTTAAAAACTGACAAAAAGTTTAACGGAAACACAAATTTGGAAGGAAATAAAATGTTGAGAAGAACTTGACTTACTTTGACTTAAGCCTCGCCCTGCCAGGAGTAGATTCTAGCGTGGAGAAAACTAGAGAGACTCGCCAGCTGCCACGTTTGGCGCTTTCTAGCACCATGGTTGGGGCTTAAGAGGGGCCAATGCCCGCTCTCGAGAATCGAGTTGAGAAGAGCTGAAATGCCTCAAAAAGTGGTTATATACCAAAGCAGCGACGGTCGAGACATCTGTCAGTCGAGACAATGACTCTCGCGGCTTTTGCACTGTCACTGTTTGTTCCCGTCGCTGTTTTGACCGTTGTTATTTTTGCCTGTCGCTGTTTTTGGCATGACGATGCTTTTGCTGCTTGTGCCTGCCGATGTCTTTGAATGACCCTCTTTTCACTTTCATTATTTTTGACCGTCACTGCTTTTGCCTATCGTTGGCTTTGCTTTCGCTGTTTGGCCGTCGCTGCTTTTGTTTTCGCTGTTTTTGTCTGTCGCTGTTTTTACTTTCGCTGTTTTTACCGTCGCTATTTTTGCCTGTCGCTGTTTTTGCATTCGCTACTTTGACCGTTGCTATTTTTGCGCGTCACTGTTTTGCCTGTCGTTGTATTTGCTTTCGCTCTTTTGACCGTCACTGTTTTTTTTTGTCGCTGTTTTTGCTTTCGCTGTATTGCCCGTCGCTACTTTTGCTTTCAATGTTTTGACCGTCACTGGTTTGGCCTGTCGCTGTTTTTGCTTTCGCTGTTTCGACCGTCGCTGTTTTTTCTTGTCGCTTTTCCTGCTTTCGCTGTCTTGACCGTCACTATTTTTGCTCTCGCTGTTTTGTTTTCGCTGTCTTGACCATCGCTATTTTTGCTTCCGCTTTTTTTGTCTGTCGCTATTTTCACCTGTCGCTGTTTTTGCTTTCGCTGTCTTGACAGCCGCTAATTTTGCATTCGCTGTTTTCGCCTGTCGCTGTTTTTGCCCGTCATCGTTTTGACCGTCGCTGTTTTGTTTTCGCTGTTTTGACCGGATACCCAATAAAGTATGGTAAAAGTTATAAATGTTGCTGGATAATGTACACGAGCTGTAAACCAAAATGGCAACTGAGAAACCCCTCGTCTATCAGCTCGCAGAGAAGGACAAATCAAAAGATCGTATCTCTGTGCGACATTCGAAACCGGCGCAGATACGCCGCTATTTCCGTCCAAAGCTTTTGCCTATCAATCCTGGTTGCAGGAATTGCAAATCCCCCGGGAATAATCCCTTCATTAACGCTGGGATCATTATTGTGTATCGTGTTGCCCCTAAGCTAAATGCGATAGGCCAAAGATAGGCTTAGGAGTCTTATGGGCTTTTCGTTTTTCCTAGCCGCATAAATTACTAAAGAAGGCTTGCAGTTGTAGCGACTTGGAAAATGGAGAATCCGCATGTTCCAAGCCACCGCTGGATTAAGACGATTAAATAGACCAACAAAAAACTAAGGGGTTACCCACTCCCCGCAGTCGGTGTACATCCTTTAATGGTACCGGCCATTAATAAGGCGACACGTCTTTCAGCCCTGAATTATTCTAACACGTGACAAACACCGGCGGAATCAGGCTCTTGTTGTATCTAAATCGAGAGTATGAAGCCCCTAAAACAACGAAATTAATGAGAAGGATACAGCTTCAGCCGCGAAATGAAAATTGTAATAGGGAAGACTTAAAATAAACGTAAGATGATGCTGAACAAGATCTTTGGTCCCATAAAACCAGAAAAGACGAGACCACACCCTTTTTACATGCAGCGAGATCCGCGACAAAGCTGGAACCCTATGGCTCAAACTCCAACACCTATTCCGAGTCGAAAGAATCCCATACAACGACCACGTCACAATCATGTTCGTAAACCTATTCAGGAATTTATTTCGGGGGGGGGGGGGTGGCCTCGGGTCGGAGCAAAAAGTAAAAAAGATATAGTCAGAGGTTGAAGCCTATAAGAAATAATTATTTTGTATGTTACGGGGAGGGGGGGGGGGGTCGAACACCCTAGCCCCCCTGGATACGGCCCTGGTCAGAATCGAAAGAATCTATCTTCCAAGAAGTCGAAGTGTGACTAAACAAATACGGATGGAATTTCGACGGTCGCACGAGGAAGAACAAGAAGAGGAGCGCGGGAGATCGAGAAGCAGCGTTTCACCGAGTGTGTCAGTAATGATTATGTTATTACGTTCGTTCCACCATCCGGCGTGATAAGAAAATTAGCTCCTCCCTCTTTTCATTTTCGTTCCACAAGAGTTAAGGTCGTTACGGTTTACGTATGATGGTCGGGAACATCCCAAAAAGTCCCCAAATTAACACCAGTAGTTTGCACTCACGGAAGATACAGGAAAAGCTTCGTTCCATCTTTCGTGACACTTTTTAATTCTCACGAATAAAACTGAATATGTTTTGTTCCATCTGGATTTATATAATTTGGTTGTGCATAAATTGTAAATATATATATATTGACATCTGCAAATTTGCTGTAAATGTCCATTGGCAACGTTTTCGTTTATAATATGTTGACGAAAAATGCAAATTCGGCATCATTGCTGTGAAAGTCATTTTTAAATTAAATTCTACTCTAATCTACTATACTCTACTCATCATAGTAACTACCTGTTCAGCTGGAATTGCTTTCGTCTTTCCCTGCTGTTATTATCTTCGTTGCAAAGAGGGTTGTAACTACCACAACAAAGAGCTGGCTCCTCTTGTCATCGTCACTTGTAATAACTTTGTTGGACCGAAACCAAAAATTACTGCTTTTTCCGAGAGCTATTTGAAACAAATGCTAGAAGCTGAAAGTGGGAGTTTGTCAATTCGTAGGTTTGTTGCAATCCTGTGTAAGAAAACTGAGGCACGAATGACCACGAGCTCTTGGTGATCATAAAATGTATCGTTTGGTCAAAAGTATTTGTTTGCACTTCGCAGTGATGATGCGCACTTTAAGAGGGTTAAGAGTTTATTTGTAAGCAAAACCCTTGAGGCAAAAATGAGGCCCTTAAATAATAAAAATATACATTTTGGTCAAAATTACTTCTTTCACTTTGCGGTTAGGATGCGCACTTTAAGGGCGCTAGAAATTCATTTCTAAGACAAATCCCTAAGGCTGAAATGATCATGGGCCCTTGGGTCTCGTGAAAATGTATCGTTTGCACAATACTTTTGCTAGTGCTTTGCGTTTAAGATAGGAACTTTAAGGAATTTATTTGTAAGCAAAACCCTTGAGGCAAAAAAGGTCTTAGGCCCTTTGAGATCATGAAAATGTATCTTTTGGTCAAAATTATTCCTTTCACTTTGGGGTCGAATGCACACTTAAAGGGCGCTGAAAATTCATTTATAACCAAAACTTTTAAAGCAGAAATGATCATGGGCACTTGGGGATCTCGAAAATTTATCGTTTTCTGATTTTTTTTTTGCCTTTTCGGTTATAATGTGCACTTTAAAGAGGTCGGATCGGGGAACTGACTATTCCAAGTTAATCTCGTCGGGTCCCTGATATGCAGGCAAAGTTTCATCGTCCTAGCCCCCTGAACTCCGTATCACCGGAATTCGACCCCCCCCCCCCAAAAGTGCCCAGACCCGGTCCGATTCTGTCACTGATGTACCTAGGGCTTGGCTTGTTCTTCCACCAAGTTTCATCCCGATTACTCCACTCTAAGCGTAACACAAGATTTCCGGTTCCCCCTTCAAGCCCCACATTCATCAGATCTGGTCCAGACTCGAAATGGGACATCCGAGATACGAGGTCTTTCCAAATATCAAGTTTCATTAAGATCCGATCACCTATTCGGAACTTATACACACTTCAATTTTGGATTCGCCCTCCCTACACGATGGTCGGATCGGGGAACTGACTATTTCCAAGTGATCCTGGTTGGGTCCCTGATAGGCCTGCCAAGTTTCATCATCCTAGCCCACATGGAAGTACCTTAACCCCCGGATCATCGGAATTCCGGAACCCCCCTCCAACTCCCCCCACATAAACCAAATCCGGTTCAGTTCTGTCAATGACATACCGAAGGCTTGTGCTTGTTCCTCCCACCAAGTTTCACCACGATCGCTCCACTCTAAGCGTGTCACAAGATTTCCGCAGCCCCCCCCCCCCCACCCATTCATGGATCTGGTCCGGACTTGAAATGGGAATCTGAGACACTATTTCTTTCCGAATATTAAGTTTCATTTAGATCCGATGACCCGTTCGAAAGTTATGCATGCAACTAAATTCCGGATTCCCTCCCCCCCCCCCCCCACGATGGTCGGATCGGACAAGTGACAATTTCCAAGTTAATCTGGTCAGGTCTCTGATATGCCTGTCAAGTTTCATCGTCCTAGCACATCTGGAAGTACCCTAACTCGCAATCGTGGGACCGACCGACGGAATTGCAATCGGTATATGATGATGATGATTTTATTTATGACCCGTCAAAAACAAGGCACGAAGACGGAGTAAATAATACGGGAAAAAGAGAAAAAGAATGGAAAACACGAAAGAGAATAACTTACGAAATACACAATATAACTTTTACCATACAACTAAACAAATAGGGTTTTTCAGTCGTGTTTAATATTTTGGCTGGAAGTTTCTATCTGTTTCTCCACTGCTGTTAGTGGATCACTAATTTGATAACGACTGGAAATTTTAGAGTTTCTCGTCCATGGGGGGAGGCGCAATATGTATTTAGCAAAACGATGGAATATTGACCGGATTTGTTTCTTGTCTGATTTGGGAGAAGTCTCCAAAAAGGTGCAGTATACAGGACGTGAGGTAGGGCGATTGAATTGTAGATAGCCGCGAGGACGGGACCTTGAAAACGTAGCTTATTGTATACCACAAATCCGTGTGCACCTGCAATTCTTTTACGTATATGCTTTATAAGTAGTGCACGGGTTTCTTTGATGGATTTTCCAACAGGTAACCCCAGGTAAATTAGCGAATCCAGTGGCTTCACATGAACACTTCCCAGTCGTACTGTTACATCCGGGTTAGATTTCCAGTTGAAAAGTACAACTTGGGATTTATCTGCATTGAAATGCATTCCAGCGTGCCCATATTCTGTGCTAAGGATATTGAAATTTTCCTCCAAACGACTAGCGGTGCGGCTGGGGTTAAGCATATAATCAGCGTACCCTATCAGGCTAAGATCCTGTGAAATAATAGACCCCTGTCTTACTCCCTTTTTGACCGGCATGTCAGATTTAAATCCGGAGAACCAGGAACTTGGATCGCGACAACTAAATTTTTAGACAGGTCTCTGTAAACTCGGATTATCGACGGATGAACGCCAAGCTTAAAAGCTTCGTGCAATATATATTCGTGAACAAGGGAATCGAAAGGTCTGCTTACATCGTGACTATCAAGCACCAGAACTTCTTTTGGGGAATCAGCTTCAATGAGAACAGAACATAATGCACTAAGGGCATGAGCGCATCCAAGTCGGTTTTGAAACCCAAATTGACACGGTGGAACATAACACTTCGAGCTAATCTCGTCAAGCGTGTCTAGCTCGAAGAGTTTAAATAAAAGATTTGACTCGGTTACTGGCCGGTGTGAGCTACATGAACCCGCTGGTTTTCCTTTTTTCAAAATTGGATAAAGCTTTCCTACTGCAAAACCACTGGGTATCACTCCTGACCCAAGAATCATCTGACACATCAGGCAAATGTAATCGACAAGTAAATCACTAGCAAACTTCAGCGGTGCAGCACGAATACCGATTGACCGAAGAGCAAATGCCATAAAACTGGAGGGGGGGGGGGGAGAGACAATGAATAATAGTGAATGGACAGATAAGTATCCCTTAGACTTTCTAGTTGGGGTAAGGTGGGTTGGCAAAATTCCCCTGGATTTTCGGTTTTGTATCTCGCCTGTTTCGTTCTTGTCCCTGTTGCTTACCGCGATACCGTTAAGGTCCTGGTTCACTTCTGCTCGTTCGCTTAGTGTCTTAAGATACGTACAACCACAGTCCCATAAGATTGGGGCCAAAATTCCGGAGCGAATCGCATCCGATGGAGCGAATTCGCATCCGACTGCAAAAATCGGACGGTGTTGCACGTACCTTTAACTGAACATTTTTGACAGCCCTGAATCCGTCCGAAAAACTGATAATTCATCTTCAGTACCCCCGGAAATTCCCTAGTCGAGAGACGATCCACAGCAACTACCCTAATACCAAAAGTAAATGTTCGTCCATTTAATGTTTTTTCCAATAGTTTTCGGCCCTACTTTGGCACTGTATCAGGACGTGTACTGGACCAGTGATGTGACCGAACTTATCGCCTCCGAAATAGCTGTTTCGCTTTTTGTCGCCACAGAGATAGTAAAAACCAGAATACTTTGTAGAAAGACCGTTGGAAATCAAAAACGACTTTATGTCTCTTATTCACGTTTTTCCTAGCCAGCAGTTCCTTAGATTATTTGCACAATACATCAAAGCGATTCAATTTAATTTGCATGTAACACGACGCTTTACAACATACACAAAATATCACAGCTTCACGTTTTGAAGTTAAAACTACTTCTATGACTTTTTATTCAATCGCACTACGTCAAAGAATCCCAACGGCACACAAGCATTTCAACAACTGTGAAATTTACCAAGTCAACCGGCACTGTAACAGATCTATTGCTCTCCAAAGCGTTGTTACAATTGGTGCAAATAGGTGTAATAAGCTGCTAAGTAAGGATTTTTGCACGTCATCGTTTCTTGACTAGCTAGCAACCCTCCAAAATGGCGATTTGGTAAAAACAGGATCGATTTCTATTTTTCTAAAAGGACAGATTCGAGACCCGTTGGCGCATAACCAAAACAGGGAAAATTTTACATAACCGGTTTTTCTGATGGAAAAATTTCTCGCAGACAACCGTTCGACAGCGTGATACGCATCGAAGGTATCAAAAATCGGCAAGTGAGAAAATACGCGAAGTTTTGTTAGAGAGGTTAGAATGTACCTTACGAAATTCGGGCCTCCCGGTTCAGAAATAGATCTAGTGATTACGGAAGTAGGTTGCATAAGTATTATAGGTAAGACACGACCTTTAATCACGCCCATCGCATCCTCCTCGCAGTATAAGCTGACGCGTTTAGCTCTTATGAAGCTTATCGAACCAATTTGGAAAATACTTAACTACACCGCACTCTAGTTCCCAAACGCAAGATAGGTGACCTCGTCAACTCATCCAAAAGCATGCGTTCACTTATGCTACAGAGAGGTACGTTACTTTGAACGCCGTCGAAGAATATGATAAAATTCAAACCTAGCAAAAAAGTTGTTACAGCAATGAGCGCAAACAAGGGTGCAAGTAAAAAAAGTAAAATTAAAACCTCATGTTTTCTTAAATCTTTCGCTCTTTTCTGCTCCATTGTTTGATGAAGAATGTCCTTGGAAGTACGTGTTTCCGATTAAGAGACTGGTAAAGTTCTCAATGGTGCCGCCCCTTCTGACCAATGGTCTCTCGGAAGAAATATGCGGGAGTCTCACCCGCTTCGAAAAAGGCCAGACATGGGAGATGTAAAAACTGGTGAAGCGCCGTTACTTTGGATAAAGATGACATGGGAGGTTTGAACATTTGGACGTAGAGTGAGTCAGTAATGATTCAGTAATTTTGTGAGTGGATCAGTAATTTTGATGTTTGGAGTAATTGTAGTATAGCCTATCTGGTTGGAAAGTCTGTTTTTGGGCTGCTATAGCTAGAATATAAAATCATATGGGTTTGAAAGTATATCGGAAAAATGAAGACGTAATTGACAAAACTGTTATTTTATGATTTTAATGAAAAAAAGAAAGAAAAAATACAGGTACGACAGGTCTTTTAAACATATTTTCTTTTCTTGTTTTAACGATTATTGCCATGTTCTCAGGCTCTTTCTGTTAATAAATTCTTATCCCTATATCATCACGTCAGAACCAAAATGTAATGCATCGCGTTACTCGTGACAACCTCACAAACCGCCGGTAGTTAATCCAATTTGCGCAGATTAGATGTCGCACCATGGTTTTGCCACGGTTATGGGTGGGTGGGGCACAGAAGATAGGAATTTTAGGTCGTCTGACAAAAATATAGATCCGGACTGATGATATGTTTTCGGCCCACGGAAAATTCGTCGGGTCCAAGGGAAATCCTTCTGTTATTCAAATTTCGAGGAAAGTACTCCGAGGGATGACGTAGGTTGGTAAAGACGTTTCTTGTAACGACGGAATCTTAAGAAATCCTTGAGACCTTTCAGATTTGAGTTTGTTCAGATAAGAGCTGTGTCTTGTTTAATATCACGTCTTAGTCGAAGGACGAACAGTTTTGGTGTTCAATTGTTGATTAGGTGAGCCTTAGACTGTCGGGAGTTTCATAACAGATAACACAAGGATGAGCAGTTTCAACAGACAACACTTGGGATGTCATCTGTTGTGATTTTGAAAACGTTATGCATCAAATGTTATGCATAACAAGCATTGCCTGGAAGACCAAAAAACTCTACTGACTTTTCTGTTAGTCGTCATGATATCGGAAAAGTAAAAAAATGCTTTTTTGGCGTTTTTTCGGCTCCTGGCAATGCTTGTTATGCATAATTTTTGACGCATAACATTTTCAAAATCCCAACAGATTACATCCCAAGTGTTGTCTATTGAAACTGCGCATCCTTGTGTTATCTGTTGTGAAATTTCTGCCAGCGTAGTCTCCATTTTAGCGGCTCGTGGAATTCAAAGCTTGCAACCCGAAACGACGCCTCTGTTCTTTGCCTTGAATGAGCCTGTTCGAAAGCTCGGAAACGAACGAAAATGCTGAATTAATTCAGCATTTTATGCAGCATTTCGCTTTCGGACTTAAATTTTCGCTCAGTTAATGCAGCATTAATTCAGCATAAAATTCATCGAAAAATTCAGCGAAGATGCTAAATTTTACGCTGAATTTTCAAGAAGAAACTGGGGAGCTGGCGATTAAGGCTAAATTTCGGAATTAGAAGTGTCACAGAAGAAATAAAGAACGTGTCCGAAAGCTTTTAGTGCTGTAAATGCTGCATATAAGGTAAGAGCTTTCGGACGAAAATAAAAATAAAAATGCGGAATTAAATGCAGCATTTACAGTCCTGATTGCTTTCGGACACGCTCAATATAGATAGCAACCACAGGCTCTTGTTTCTATCATCGTTTGCACCGAAGCAACCTAGCATAAGAAGCGGCAGAAAAGAAGGTAAAGCCGTCGGCTGGAATTCTAAAAATTACTGAACGGACCAGAAAAAGGATAAATACGCAGGGCAAGATAACGCAAACTCCTCAGTTAATAAACCATTAGTTGTCCGTTAGTGCAACCAACATTTCTGAAACACAACTTCTACAAACGAAAACGCATATTCCAGGCAGAGCCAAACCGCAATGTCACAAATCGAGCGAGAACAAATGCTAGTCTCTTACCCCGCCTGTTACCCCCCCCCCCCCTTCTCGACCTTCGTTTTACTTCAACCCATATGATCGATTCCAACACGATTCCTATTTTGACCCTGTTGTAAACAGAAAATCGAACATCCGTTAACGGCTAGAGAGCCTAAGCATACTATTCTCACCAAAGGCCCACAATATTTCTTCCGTCACTACTCTTTTCAGGAGGCCTACTTTTAACCTTTGGTAGGTCAGCACTACGCTGTAAAAAGTTTATCCGAATAAAGATGCATTATTTGCTACTGGGATTAATTTATCTTTATTGGGATAAAATTAATCCGAATTAGGAATAATCTTATCTCAACAAAGACAAGAGTAATCCCAATAGCAAATAATGCAAGATTTTTTTTTACAGTGTACTATTTAACCATTTTCTATTTTTATTTTACAGCCAACATTTATTTAGCGTTGTCGAACAGGGGCGTTGGCTTTCTCCCAGTTAAAGGAGTTGTGACAGAAGAAAACATCATTGTCCCTCCATTTGACTGAAGCACTTAGAATCAGAATGCCGCAAGTGAACGATATGAAAATGCAGGCGTTGCAGAAGCGCACTGCACAACTGCATCACAATCACAACTTATTAAGTTACCCCTAGTTCACAGTGTGCACTGTTTTACGACAAAACTGTAAGTTCTCACACCGAATTCGTTAACAGAAACGAATGTTGACGTACTCTGTAGAAAATGAAAAAAAAATACTCCTGATTAAGAAAAAGTTGAGACTGGCTTATGTACTGTCAGAAGTTTCACAAAAGATAACACAAGGATGCGCAGTTTCCACAGACAACACTTGGGATGTAATCTGTTGTGTTTGAAAGCGTTATTGCTGAGATGTCATGCATCACAAGCAGAAAGAGCCGAAAATCCGCCAAAAAAGCATCCGCTGAATTTTCCGACATCATGACGACAAACAAAAATGTTTGAAAACTCTTGCCAAGAAGGGCCGAAATACAGCTCTAATAAAATTCAGCTGACGTATCCGTTTTGCACTATCAAATATAAAATGTCAACAGATGCTTTTTCGACGGTTTTTCGGCTCTTCCTGGCAATGCTTGTTATGCATAACATTTCATGTATAATGGTTTCGAACACAACATATTACGTCCCAAGTGTTGTCTGTTGAAACTGCGCATCCTTGTGGTATCTGTTATGAAGCTTCTGACAGTGTGTGTTTAAACGGGGCAATGCCTCTTTGTGAACTAGGGGTTGCAATTAACATGTTTTATAATTTTTAATATGCTACACATACAGAGCTTTACAACTACCCTCATTTACGGAGTCGAGTGTTCTCACGGGATATCTCACTTCCCATTCCTGCGTCCTTAGCTCACTATGTTTCGGACCAATGGTCATATATTCATGCTCAGAATCCGTCTGAACCGGTTCGAGTTCATACCGATTCTGCCGCGACACCATGTAAAAATCCGGCCGCAAAGTGGCCGTTTTGTCACTTGGCACATAGCCATTATTGCCATATGGCAGTTCGTTTTTGGCCTGAAGCCAGAGGGAAAGGTGGTCGCGTTTTAGCAACACAATCGCAACGAAGCAACCGAGCAACACAATAACAACAGCAACACTTGCGGCTATTACAGCAACCGGATCGACAGCGTGAACCGGGGCAATGCTAGATGATTCGTTAGCGCAGGGAAGATCCAGTTCTAGAAGCTTCCTGTGGTTTTTCGTACCCATGAATGTCACTTCTGTACAAAACAGATCAGTCATATTGCTATCCACAATTAGCTGCGGTGGAAGGGAGGCCACAGCCCTTGTTAAACAACCATCACATTTCAACGGATTATTTTGAATCTGAATCATTTGCATAGATGGCGGAAGCATACTGAACGAGACAGACCTCAACCTGTTCCCGCTCAAATTTAAAACTTTCAAAACGGTTAAAGTACTAAAGACATTACTCGGAAGAAAGTCAAGGAGATTATTTTGGAGATACAGCTCCATCAGCGTCTCTAGCGGCTCGAATTCACCACCGCTGAGCTCCACTAACAAATTATCTTCCAGGTGCAAAACCGCCACGTTGGGAATTCCGTAAAAGGTCCTATTTTGCAGCTGTGATATTTGACTATTGTTGATATGCAGAATTCGGAGATTCTTCCTACCGATAAAGCTGTGACTGCCGAGCCCAGCCAGAGGATTGCCATCTAGGCGAAGATGTGTCACATCCATCGGTACACGGCTGGGTATATCTGATAAGTCAGATGATGAACAATCCACCAGATTCGTCCCCCAGGCAGCATCATGATAGCATCTGAAATAATAAATTATTTCTTTATTTATTTTCAAAATTCCTTCACGGGCAAGCCGAACATTGGATTTTCCGTCATAAATATAGTAACATCAAAATCTTTGTCATAATTTTGTCATAAATAATAAACTTATATACAGTTCGAATCACTGCAAGTGATCATTTACAATTAGCCTACACTTGTATCAGAACTGAAAATCAAATAACTATAACATAAACAAGAGTTACGACGAATTATGCATTTCGACGAATGACGTCACATTTCACGTATGTCAGAACTAGCGTTTGGCATAGGGTCTCCAAAAATCAGGGATTTGTGGTTAACTGGATGTGCTAACCTGTCGCGTCACTTTTTGCCAATGTATTAACTCGTTTTCTTTTCGTCAAAACATCTACACAAATCCGAAAGTAAAAGACTTATCACACATCACATCTGCACTCTTTGCAAGTCCAAACTGTCATACTTCCTGTTCCAGCTTCAGGGGATTTAGCATTCAAAGGGTGAGTTTTTTCAGGGTAGTTTACTTTGTTTGCTGTCATCCTAAAATCCGTGAGCCCTTAATGTAAATTTTCAAAATTTATCGAGCAAGCAATAAATAAGTCGGTTAAATGCAGGTTATTTAGTTGTTAAGTTCAGCCATTTTTTTCCGTACATGCTTCTTAAATATCAATTATGTGATATGTGATGACATATGATAATACATAGAGGATTAAATGAATTAGGACGGTTTATTTTAAATCAAACTGAATTGCACAAATCATATTTTCGTAATTACATATTTGTTCTAAAGCCACCCGACGCGGGAAAACTTGTTTGCTTATTTTTAGACTTTTTCACATATTTTTCTATTTTTCCAGATCTGAACTAGCAATTTTGGAATTCCTAGGAGTGTAAGTGCCCCTCAAACTCCACGATTTTCACATTCTCTAATGCTTTGGCAGCGTTCGTTTTCGTTTCCATCAATTTAAACATACAAATAAACAAAACAAGGGATGAGATGTAGGGCTAAATAAACAACATATTTTCGGTGAAAACTTGAAACTTACTGGCGAAGTTGCTTGGCTATAATTTCTTCCAAAATGTCCAAGATTGAGGAACTAGCCTACTAAGTTCTTATGAAACAAATTGACAAAAAGAGGATTTACCAACTGCGACTCCAAACTCGGAAAGAGAAAAAAGAAACGGGAATTAATGAATAAAACTTATGACAAAGGAGAAACATTCAAAATTTGTGTTATCAATGTCTCCCGTCTTCGCTGCTTACATGTTACTGCTTCTGGGACGCATAAATGAATGTACACCTTCAGTGATGATACGTAGCCCCTCGCACGATGTACATGACACATGCGGCAGAGAGGCAAACAGGATTCGAAATTTCCCATGCAGAAATTAGCTTAGTTAAATTAATGAAAACAGATGCTTGTGTCATGCTCTGTTAAAATACAATCGGGAATGATACTAGTCCCGATGTATCACTTACACCCAAAGAATAATTGGCATAGAATATTTAGACACTGCCTAGTTCATATGCTGTTTCAACCACAAGCCATGTGTTTCCTTTGATTAATGCTGGTGTGGCGTTATTGACATTTTATCTACGAAGTACGAATAAGACGTACGCCATGACAAAAGACCCTACACTGTAAAAATTTCTCCGAGTAAAGATTAAAGTTAACTGCAGTATTTGCTACTGGGATTAATCTTATTTCTAATGGGATAAGATTAATCAGAATTAGAGATAATCTTATCTCATTAGAGATAGGAATAATCCCAGTAGCAAATACTGCAAGATTTTTTTTTACAGTGTAGTAGTAGATTTGACCCATTTAAACTGGAAAACTGATAATACTAATAATTATCTTTATTACCTGTCAAAAAGGTTTACACGGGGCAAAAGAAAAAAGAAAAGGAGACGAGAACTAGGCTGTAATAAGAGAAAAGAAACCAAGACACCACGACAGCACTGTCAACTAACCTACCGTACTGTACAAGAATTATCTTCCCTTCCCGATTGGCAATATCATTAAATCTGATGAGGATGATGCCATTTTATTTACGCACTAAACACCAAAACGGAAATAATAATGATAGATGTATTGCCCATCACAATGCACAAACGGGCAAAAAGAAGAAGTAATTAAACAAAGAAGAAGAAAAAAAACAAAGAAAGAATTGAAAAAAAAACACATTATTGTCAATAACAATAATGGAAAGAACGCAAGAAACTTAAAAAGAAAAAACAGAACAATGTGCTTTCAATAACGGAGTAAATACGGTACACAAGATAATAAACAAGTAAACAAAACAAAAATAAACCTCTGTGTAGACTTATTTATCCCCCGGACACCATCTGTAAGGGCAAAAGGTTCTCCTCTTTTGCGATTTTTTTTCCTTTTTTCCAATAGGCCACTCCATCTGTGCATGTTTTGTAACATTTCATGCGGAGGGGTGGGGGGGGGGGGGCTGTTCACTTGGAGGGGAACCAATGTACAGCCTCCGTAGCCATGGGCACTTACTAGGTAGGTAGGCAGGTCTTTTATTTTACCCAAAACATTGAACATCAAATACAGCTAAACATAAGTAATATTCTATTGCAGCAAAAAGGAAGTCCTAAGCACATGCGTTTACTAATACTAAGTATATCTAACAAATAAATAACTAAACTTAATAATTCAATTATCCACCTGGCCTATGACTTATACAAAAAACACATAACAAGTAAGACACTACACAAAAGAAATCCTTAATGTTTACTCCTTACCAATCTCAGTCCCCCACCCCGAACAACTATAAAACAAAAGAAAAAAAAGAAAGAAAAGACATCCCACCCTTTAACACGTATTAGTTAAGTGGGAAGTTTTCAGTTTCTTTTTAAACCCGGATATTGTGACTGACTCCCTGATGCCAGCCGGCAGATTATTCCAAACAGAAGGCCCCAGATTATGAATCATATTAGATGATCTAACTATTTTTTTCCTCTTTTCATTAATTAAAAGCTAACCATTTCTGGTGTCGTAATTATGGTGCTCCTGATTCGTAGAAAAATAATCATGGAAATATTCAGGGCTTATATGGTTCATGCTTTGAAACAAAAAACTGATGCCTGGTAATCGCGAATCCGACCAACATTTGAAACATTACACCGGGAAAAGCTTGCAATGGTTTTAGATTCAACCTGCTTTCTTATGTCCGCAACTATATAGCTATTTTGAGAGTGAGTATCCCCTCCGTTCTATATATAGGTGATCAAATTATTGATTGGATGATTGACTGTAAAGCCTATGGATACAAGCCCTAGTCCTTAGGTGAGACCAACTTTAGTGAGTTGGGCCATAAGCCGACACCAGTCCTCCCCGGGAAAAAAAAAATACAATTAGCTTCAGGGTGAAAATCTGCCAATAATTTTAGACTGCAGGTTTGATATTATTCAATTAGTTCAATGCTTTTTGTTCAGCAGTTTGTATAGAATAGAATAGTGTTTATTCAGCCACGAGCGCACAGAATTTTATATACAACACAGACAAATACAGCACAAACATATACAGCACAAACCAAATGCTAATACGACACAGAAAAGTGCCTCCTATATAGATTTCACCTCGTGTAATCTCCCACCATTTTATTACTTTATGGTTAATCGACGTCAATATGCCCGGGAAGAGCTCTATACGATATTTACGATTACGATTATTCAATTAGTTCAATGCTTTTTGTTCAGCAGTTTGTATAGAATAGAATAGTGTTTATTCAGCCACGAGCACACAGAATTTTATATACACCACAGACAAATACAGCACAATGTAAGTTTCGGGGGGGGGGGGTCAACTAACCCCCCCCCCCCCTGGATACGGCCTTGAGTCAGTGTAATTAGTTTTTTTGTGGTAGCAATGCAATTCGACTTCCTATTAGAGCTTATCCCCGAGTCCTAATTTACATAAACGACCAGCTTACGAGAAAACATAAAAGTGACAGTAGTGGGTAATCAAGTTGCGCATTGCGAAATTATGACAGGCTTTTACGGCGCAACTGCCCCATCAAATTACCACAATCTGCAGAATTCATCAGGAATCAATGATGATTACAGAAAACCTATGCATCATTTATGGAAATGACATCAGAATGTTTGGAGGGGATAAGGAGTTTCTTTTTGCAATTTTCACATTTTCCTGTCCTCGATATCTCACGAGCAGTATCAAATCGAGCTGTAGAAATTGAGCGTTTGCATCTCAGCATAGCGAATTTTCATCAGTTCATTTTCTTTCTTGCAGTTAGGATTCTCGACTAACCATGAAACTTGAGGAGTTTGGTCCCTATCCATGGCAATTTCCTGGACCGTCTCAAGACGAAAGCTATCAAATTGAACAGCCTAAGGCATTGTTGTAGTATCGAAACCGAGTGTGGTAACGCACATGGATAACTGATTCACACTCGATTTCGTTCTACGCTGGAGAATGGTCATAGAAGTTTAACGTAGGTATTCCTTCTACCCAAGCTGACTGCAAAACATATTTGATCGCGCTAAACAGATACGTAGGCAGAGATTCGTTCCAGCGCCATTTCGGCACTTCTTGTAAGGGCCCTCTTCTGGCGTACGAACGAACCTGCAATCCTGCCAATTTTCAACTCATGAAGTTGTCCGATATCCCCTCTAAAAAATGTATAGCGTTTGTTTTAGTTCTTTGTCTATTAATGCCCTTCTGTTTGGTTTATTGTTACCGAAGAAGGCCATACCCCTAAGGTGATACTTTTCATCATAAAACCACCATGTGGTCCGCACCAGCACTCATCATAAGGTGTCTAAAGGATAACACATTCCGAATTTTATGGCTTTTCTTTCCAAAATTACCGACATTTATTGCTTAGAGAGCCGGCCTTTCTCGCCCAACTCATTCAAACGAACTAATCCCCCAAAGCTAAAGGCTTACGCTCATTGAAAGCGAATTGACTTCTGTTTATTGCCGACAGCTTATGTTCACCCTGGCACAATTCATAGGTACCTACGACGGTAGAAATTAATCGTCTAGGCATTGACCAGCTGGTCAAAGTTTTTATCGTTGGTAACACAACACCGAAGAGGGTTCACATTGTTCCATTTTCCGCGAATTAACCCCACATTAAGGGGCTGGCCTAATCGGTTTAGTAAGAAAGAAGAAGCCGTAAGTGCGCTACAAATTTGCTGGTGGATTAGGGTCAGGTATCTGAATTTGGAAGTTATTAATTTTGCCAATTCCCGCGCAAGCTATTTCTCCCGTGTAGTCACTTACGTTCGGAAGAGTACATGTCCATCCGGTCGTTACGGATTAATATAAAAATCATGATTAAAATAAGTTCATTTTTCACTATTAGGCTGTGGTTTCCAAAGGCCACTCACTGATCTGTACTTTTCAGTCCTAGTCCGATCTTCAGTTTCTAATTGCTTAGAGGCGCGGGAGGAGGGTGTAGGAGAGGGCCATGCCCCCCCCCCCCCCCGGGATTAGAGGCATATAATTTATTGTCCGTCTTTATACTATTGTTTGGCCCAAATAGCTTTCGAAAAGCAAAATGTAAAGCGAGGTGGGATGGGGGAGGTCCATGCCTCCCTAAATTTCGGAGGGGCACAAAATTTCCATCTTGTTAGGCTACTATTTTTTTGACCCCTAAACAGCTTTAAAAATGCAAAGCAATGACGCTACTTTAAATTTTAACCGAACAGGGCTGAGATAGGACAATCTAATTACTAATTACCCATCACTTATTCACTTAGGGAGGCTTGAAGACCCGATGAAAAGGCGTTACTTCGTTGCTCTGCTATTCTCGATTAATCAATTTTCATATAGTGGAATTTTCCTGTCGAATTTGTGGTTTCTCTATGCGGGTGTACCTGTTTTGTATGCTTGACGAAAACGATTTAGAAAAATAAGATGTTCACGCAGTGAGCTACCTTCTGGATCACTGGCCACACTGTCAGAAGTTTCATAACAGATTGGGCATAACACTTTCAAGAATAACACCTTTTCACTTAGAAATAAAGTGTTATGACCAATTAAGTTTACTCTATTTCGTGCCTAGATCTCCAACAACACCTTCAATTGGTAAAAATACTAACGGGAACGAAAGAAACATAACATATAACATCCCAAAGTGTTATCTGTTGAAACCACGCATCCTGCTGTTGTCGTTATGTAACTTCTGACAGTATAGTTTCTTTTACCTATTGAAGGTGTTGTTGGAGATCTGGGCACGAAATAGTATAAACTTAATTGGTCATAACACTTTTTTTCTAAGTGAAAAGGTGTTATTCTTGAAAGTGTTATGCGCAATCTGTTATGAAACTTCTGACAGTGCACTGAAAACCGCGCACTGAGATCCAAACTTTCCGCGTCATAGTAGAATTTTGCGTTGTGAGGACGACCGTAGAAGTTATGAACGTCATACTAGAGCAAATACTGAAAATATAAAAAAAAAACACCCCTTAACACAATACAATTAATGCAGAGTATTCAGTTAAACGATACAAAAATAAGGTGGCTTTTCAGTTAAACTGATATATTCGAAAACTACTTTAACCTACTGTATAAGAAATATAATTACATACTGTTATTACACCATAACATGCAGTCGATACCTTTGACTGGTTACTTTGTATTGATCAATAAATACCGTATTTTTGCAACAGGAAAGGGCACTGAGTAATGTTTATAATTATCGTCCCTGCTAACTGATAATGGATTCTCTCGTATTTACAGCCATATCAATTCACTCCTTTAAAGGACCCCTCGCACTATTTACTCTTCAACTTAAAGTATCTTAAAATATTTGAATACTTTAAAACTAGGCTGTAGTTTTAACAAATAACCCACGGTTTTGGCTATTTTAAGCCTTTTCCGAGACCCATTGACTTATAGCGAAAACAGGGAAACAATTTACATGACCGGCTTTTCTGATGGAAAAACTTCTCGCAGACAACAATTGACAGCGTGATGCACATCGAAGGTAGTAAGGACATTACAGAGAAAGAATACGAAAAGAAATCAAAGAGCGGATGAAATCCAAAATAGAAACAATCAGCCCCTTAAATTTTTGGTTGTCCTTCAAAAAGAGCATAGCAAAATTTATTCAGCAGGAAGAAAAAGAGCGTGAAAGGCAACAAAATGCATGTAAAAGATATCTCTATAGAGTGGTAACTGAGCTAAAGAAAGAAATCGAGGACGGAGAAGCGGTGTGGATTGGGTATGAAGGGACGAAACGAACGATCAAAATACTAGAAGAGAGGAAAAACGAACAGTGGAAAACCAATAACAGGTTAAATGATGTATGCCTATCGGAAGAAGTAAATCTGGCAGCAAAGATCAAGGCCCGAAATAAGAGGGTAGAAAAAATTATCTACAGAGTAAAGGATGAGAATGAAATGTTAGTGGACGATGTGGTGATAGTGCGGGAAACAGTGGCAAAGTTTTACGAAAAAGTTTATGAATGTGACTTTAATGCGCAGAATTTGAACCAATCTATGGAAGATTATGAAGCTGTGCAAAAAGTACCGAAAGGAGATAATGAAATACTGGGAAAGCAGTAACAAAAGAGGAGCTTGAAAAAGTAGTGAGAGGCCTAAAAAACAAAAAATCGCCGGGAGTGGACGGGTTAGGATATGAATTTTATAAGGATTTCTGGGGTGAAATAAGTGATGTTTTTGCGGCAGTGGTGAACAGCTTCGTAAACCTCACAGAAGGTGTGGCGGTAATTTCACTGGTCCACAAAGCAGGAGAAAAATCGGACCTCCGAAACTGGAGGCCGATTTCTCTCTCATGTTGCGATTACAGAATAGCGTCACGAGCACTAACTGCGAGACTGGCACGATTGATGGAAAAGATTTTAGGACCATACCAATGTGGGGGATAAAGGGGAAGAAAGCCCCAACACCTCCAAGTGTAATACGTGACCTGCTAATTAGGCGAAATAAGGAGCTGCAGGGAAATTCCTCTCTGTGGATATTAGCCTGCCTACTAAGCACTGATATCGTAAAAGCATACGGCCCCTGGATACGGCCTTGAGTCAGTGTAATTAGTTTTTTTGTGGTAGCAATGCGATTCGACTTCCTATTAGAGCTTATCCCCGAGTCAAAAGCATACGGCTCAGTAAGGGCCCGTATCCAGGATTTTTTTTTTTTTTTGGGGGGGGGGGGGGGGGTTGCCTGCGGGTCGGACAAAAAAGTACAAGAAAGACATAGATCAGAGGGAAAAGCCTATAAAAATGAATATTTTTGTATGTGTCGGGGGGGGGGTCAACCCCCTACCCCCCCCCTGGATACGGCCTTGGACTCAGTCATACGCCAAATTCTCTGGGTCCTAATGGAAAAAAAGTACGGGTTCTGCAAAAAATTTACCAGGATGTTTCGAAACCTTTACAGAGAGCCATTTGCCGTAATCAATGTAAATGGGGTGCTCACACGGCCTATAGAAATGGCAAAAGCGCTGCGGCAGGAAGATCCTAGCTCCCCATGGCTTTTTGAACTCTATATTGACCCCCTTTTTAAATACATAGAAAAGAGAGTGACAGGACTACCCATCCAACCAACGGTATCTTTGAAATCGTTCGCTTTCACTGACGACGGAACTTTCTTTCCAGGATAGTGAAAGGTTTAGAGTGGTACGAGCAACAGTTTCATGTGAAAATCATAAGCAAAAAGTAAGGTACTGCCGATTTTCGAAAAAGAAATAGCCGGTGATTACATGGAAAAAGTGTGGATAGTTAAGCTACAGCGATTAAGATACTAGGAGTGAAGTAGTCATCATCAATGAATGTTGACGAAATGTGCCAAGAAAAAGTTCAGGTAGTTGAAGGTGTCTTAGCAAGAGGAAATAAAATAGAGGAAATGTCAGTCTTCCATAGGGCGACATATGTAAACACATATTGTCTGCCAATTCTCTTATCTTACGCACCAGTTTTTCGCCTTGATGAGCAGATAGCGAAAAGAATAGAAAGGAGTATTTGGAAATTCGTGTGGACAGGTAAACTTGAAAAATTAAACAAGAGATGTTATACACCGATAGGAAAAACGGAGGTTTCGGCGTGGTAAATTTTCGAAAGGTATGCCGGTCTCTTATTCCTCAGAAACACATGTGAGATGTTGGAAGCGAAAGATAGCATGGGAAGTTTAGAACGGGAATGGCTAGTACCTTATTTGAATGAAGAAATAAAGATAGAGAGACCGCGCTTCTAGAAAATGTGCCCAGATCGCTGAGCGAGGTAGCGCAAGACCTGAAATGTCTAAAACCATGTGGACTGCTAAATGACGGAATAGAAAGTAAAAAAGGAAGAAAATAATCGAAACCTTCCTTAAAGAAGACGAGACAGAGAGAAAGTTTCATGTAAAGGAAAAAGAGCCTTTTATTGATTTTGATATGTCTTTCACAAACTTGGAAGAAACGCGATGTCTACCGTTTGAGCGAGAGGTCATGTTAATGCGATGATGCATGCAATTCTGCGTTACCGTGACAGGTTAAGCAGGTTCAAGAGGAGTGAGAGCCCTTCGTGCAACCTGTGTGATTGTGTGGTCTTAGAAGGACTATCACACGAGTCTATAGAGTGTAATTTTAATCAGGAAGTAACGAATTATGTGTTTGAAATTTTTAAAGGACAGGGAATCCGTGCTGAAGATGTTGAAAGCAAGAAGAAAATTTTGCAGTTAAATTTTGTTAGTGAGTATGGAAAAAATAGAGAAAGAGCGATGAGGATGATGGTGATTTGGGGATGTACGCATGTGTGGAAAATGAGAAAAAAGAGAATACTTTTAAGCAGAGAGAGCTTCAAAGGTGTGGTAAAAGGACGTGTGAAATGGATACAAAATAATGAAAAATTGAATAGGGAAATTGATGTTTCTTGGATTGAAGAAGTAGTTGAAAGTTAATTTTAGAAAGATTAAAGAAAATATTTAAAGATTTTTGTGTTGTTTTTTAAGTTCATGTTAGTTTTCTAATAGCAGCTAAAAAGTTTAAAGGGGTGATTGTTTTTAATGGTTGATGGGCTTTTTTTTTGGGGGGGGGGAATGTTTTGATTTGTTTTATTTTTAAGGTTACGTCACCAAATGAAACTGTTTTTTTTTTGAATAGTTACATTTGGTGATGAGTACTTTTGTGAGTTTGATGGTTGGTTTTAAGGGTTTGTGTTTTCTGGGGTTGTTTTTCAGAAAAAAGCCAAGTCTGTGGTTTGGAAAGTTCCTTTTGTTTTTGGCTCTGTAAAAGTGAGCCACCGCAATACGGGTTTCCTAGACTGGAAGGACACCCTTAACGCGGCAGTTGCATTTTTTGGTTTTGGTTTTTGTGATTGGTAGTTTTGGACTTCTGATTTTTTTTTCCGGATTTAGCTGCTATTAAAATAATTATTCGTTTTTTTTTGTTTTAAGGAAATAGGATTTCAGAAAGGTTTTTGATGTAATAAGGAGAAAAAGTTTTTTTTTTTTTTAAAATTAAGGTAAAATAGGGATAAGAGGAAAAAGAGGAAAAGAAATTATTTTTAAAAACGAAAAGTAGAGATAGAGGATAGTATAGGTGACGCTAATTAGTTAGGTCGGTGAAAATGATAAAAGGAAAGTTTTGATGTAAGACCGTTGGCGTCACCGAGGGTAAGTGGAAGCGTAGTCACCGGGCCAATTCATATTGGACGGGAATGAGGTAAAAGATACTACGCGGCAAAAAAAAAAGAAAAGAAAAAGGTAGCAAAACACGGCAAGTGAGCTAATGAGCGTGGTTTTGTTAGAGGGGTTGGAATGTACCGTACGAAATGGGGGTCTCCGGGTTTAGAAATATATGGAGTGATTCTGGGAGTAGGTTACGTTAGTATTATAGGTAAGATAGGTCCTTTAAGTAGACAAATAGAGAATTAACCAGGCACAGTAACAGTAACTTAGAGCCATACATATATATCCGGTCTACCGGCCAACTTTTTTTTCGCATCAATTTAAACCAAACAAAATAAGGGACTAGATGTCGAACTAAGGAAACAATTTATTTTCCCGGAAAACTTGGAATTCTCTAGCGAAGTTGCTTAGCTATAACTTCTTGGGAAATGCCCAAGATACTGAGCATTTAGCTTAATAAATTCTTACGAAGCAATATGACAAAAAAGAGGATTTAGCAACTGCTGCTTATAAACTCGGCTAAAGCATGCTCAGCCCAGCAGGGGCGTCGCAAGTGCATTTTCGGTGGAGGGGGGGGGGGGGGGTGCAGAGCCAAAATTTTACCGAATCTTTCAAAAATTTTACCGAATCCTAGAACTAAGAATTCGAGCTTCAAACTTATGGAACAGAAACGATACGTAGGAAGAGTAACAATAAAGGGCAGCATGAAAGACGATAAGCCAACTATTAGGCGGCATTTTGGCGAAGCCGACATGGAGAATATATTGCCGGGCAGCTTCTAATCTATTCTAGCCAATATAAACTTAAATCGAGCGCCGCAGGCGCAAATTTTCGAAATCCATTTTTTCTGTAGGCTAAAATTTAACTGCTTCCCTTACAAATTCTATCATTTACCGTTGATTAAATACCGAGACTCTAAGAAGTTCCAGAAACCGGATGGAGCGACGTTCTGGCAACAGCAGCAGTTCTAGTCTAGTCAATATACTACCCACAATCACATAAAGTGAGCGACGCAGGCGAATTTTTTTTTGCTTTTTCCTGCCGAATTTAATTTCCATCGAAATTCTAGCTTTTAATGTTTCGAAATCTCAATCCTAAAACTGGCTCAACACCCCCCCCCCCCCCCACCAAATGACGCGCCCATCCACAAAATAGAGAATATTACAAAAAGTGCTGCAGGCGGAATTTTCGAAACATTTAAAATTATATATTCTTTTTGGGATCCAAAATAAAAGTAAGGACTATCGATGATATCATAGATCACCCCTTTTGTCTGCGCCCAGTGCTTCACTCGACCTCTTCTGAGTTTCGAGGTTCGTGATAACTTCCGAATCCTGGCAATTGTAACGAATAAATTACCGAATCCCAGTTATTATACCGAATAAGTTTAGACCGATAGCATGTTCGGGATTCTGTATAACCACTGTATCCCGGTTATTATACCGAATTGTCTTGGTATCGAAAGACTACCGAACAATATTCATATTCGGTATACTTTCGTCGAAACGAGTCAGGATTCGTGGTTAACTTCCTAATCCTGGAAATTATGCTGAATAAATCACCGAATCCCAATCATGATACCGAATAATTTTGAACCAATAGCTTATTCGGGATTCTGCGTAACTACGGAATCTCCATAAATGTACCGAATAGTTCCGGCATCGAAAAATTACCAAATGATTTCAGGAAATTCTCTCACCAAATTCGTGATAACTACCGAATACTCGCAATTATACCGAATCCCGATCATTATACCGAAGAGATTTGTACAGATAGCCTATTTAGGATTCTGTGTAACTACCGAATCCCCGTAAATACATCGAACAGTTCTGCTATCGAAAAAATACCGACAATTCTCTAACCGAATTCGTGATAACTACCGAGTAGGCTACTGGCAAGTATACCGAATCCCGATCATTATACCGAAGAGATTTGTGCAGATAGCCTATTTAGGATTCTGTGTAACTACCGAATCTCCGTAAATATGTCGAACAGTTCTGCTATCAAAGAAATACCGAAAAACTTTAGTAATATTCTGGGCCTCCGGCTCAGAATTTTACCGAATCTCAAAAAGGTGAGGGAGTGCTGCACCCCCCGCACCCCCCCCCCCTTGCGACGCCCCTGCAGCCCAGGACCTTCACGTCTCTGCTCTTGACGATTCCTCCATTTGCCATTTGGGGAGAAGGTCTTGTTGTTGTTTTATTCTCCTTTCTTTATTTTATGATCTTTGTTGATGACGGATACGTCAGCTGAATTTTGTTAGAGATACATTTCGACCCTTCTTGACAAGGGTCCTCTTCAGGTTCAAGCCGTTCAAGCTGAAAAATGAACTTCTCCGTTCATTTTAATTAATTTTCCAGCTTGAGTGGCCTGAAGCTGAAGACGACCCTTGCCAAGAAGGGACGAAATCTAGCAAAATATAGCTCTAATAAAATTCAGCTGACGTGTCCGTTTTGCACCGTCAAATTCTCTGTTAATAGTAAAGATTTTGAGGGTGCTCCATTTTGTCTGGTTTTCTTTATTACTCCCTTTGTCAGGGGGTGAATTGAATGGGAGGCGTCACGTATGGGAAGGGCTGAAGAAGGGAAGCCCCCTCCAATTTTGTCGGAGAGTCGAAAAAAAAACTGAGAAAAATTGTCGATTATTTTCAGAACAGTCGGCAAAAGTGACCAGCCAGTCGGTAAATTTCTAACCCCCCAAGAATTTCGGCTAGTACCACCACTGATGTGAACCCTCGGTTAGTTTTCATTTTTCATCATCACTATCACAGTCCCAACCCTAGTTATTCTTGCCCTTCTGCTCGAAAATCATTCAGCACATCCCAGTTTTAATTTATTTTTGTTCCTAAAAACAAAAGCCATTTGTCACACATTTAAGTGATAAAAACTTCGCGTGGTGGTTATGAGTTTTCTAATAGAGATACTTTCGCCTCTGTCTCACTTCCGCCATTTTCGTAATGAAAGGAAATTAAAATGGTGGTGGCAATACAACTGCATCCCATATAATCGACGGATGCCATTATTCAAAATTTTTTTGCTGCAGCAGACAGACGAAGCTGGCAATAGTGTGCCAATTATGGAGAGTCGCAAGAACTAAAAGGCATACCACCTGCACGCTGCCTATACCAATAACGAAAAATGATATGAGCGGGTACGATGGAGCGTGGGCACATCGAGCTACATAGGACGTGGAAATGCCAAAGTTTTGGGAACGCTATTACTACACGGTATTATCATAAATTCTTGCCTAAATCCTACTACTTGCTTATGTGTTAATTGTAACTGACGGAAGTTTCGGGTAGGCCTACTATTACGATATTGTACTATTTAATACATATATATATCTGTATTTAAAACCTATTAAGCCATATGTATAACAGTCTCAAATCACAAAAACATACCAAAACATCCTCACTTTTCTCGCACTCATAACTTAATACTGCCTACAAATTTTCTTCTAAACTAATCACTTTTTCAATCGTATTCCCAAAAACAAACTACAGACCTTGGTAGGCCTTAAGCAGGAATTTATTTCGGGGGGGGGGGGGGGGGTCGGCTTTTTTTTGCCTGCGGGTTGGACAAAAAGTACAAAAAAGACATAGATCAGAGGGAAAAGACTACAAAAACGGTTATTTTTGTATGTTTCGGGGGGAGGGGAGGGGTCACCCCCCCTGGATACGGCCTTGGCCTTAAGATACCTAGAAGTAGCCCCCCCCCCCTAAACCTTACCCCTTGTTGAGCTGTTAATTGCCAGATTAAATTGTCTCATTTTTGGACGCAGAACCTGTGAGAGTGTGTCCTGTATAAAGATGTTTTTCTTTTCTTTTTTTATATGTCTGTCTATTAGCATGTGGACTGTGATAGGATAGAAGTAAAACTTAAGGATATATAAACAAATTAAAAGATAGCCTTGCCTACGGCTAGACTTATTTTTGTATTCGGCTACAAAATAATTTTCTTGCTGATATTCTAAAACGAATGGTTTTATTAGATATGCATGGAGCTAAGCAACCAAAAGAAAACCCGAAGGGTTACTGGCTAGCCAACTAGGCATAGCCTACAACCACTAATTTTAATTAGCTTGGAAAACGGTATTTTTTTTCATTTTACCGGTAAACCAAGTCAAGGTAAACCAAGTCAAAACCAATAACGACCAGTGTCAATTTGTCGGAATGACACAACATGGCACCTTCTTTAGGACTTAGAAATTACCCACTGCCCTAGCCAAGTAGGTCATGTGGTACATCGCAAGTCCATTTAGGCTATGACATGGGTAGCCTATGCCAATTTTCTTCATTGCTATACACTAGGTATTTGGACTCGAGCTGTGATCATGTATACCGGCCTCTGTTCGTCTGCTGTGTTCAGGGTGGTTCGTTTGTCAGTTATCTGCAGGAACAGTGTAATCAGATCTTAAGTAGTTCCAGTCCTCTAAGCAGACAGTCGTTCACAAAATGCAGTTGCATGACTGAACTGCAAAGTGTCCTTACGTCCATCAGTGTTTGGACCACATATTGTGAAAATTAGCGGAAAGAAACTGAGAACATCGAAAGCGTTCGAACATCGAAATTTTCATTGTGGCTCAAAAACTACTGTCTTAAAAATTTGGATATTTTACGGTGGTTTAATTGTGTCATAAAGAGGGCCTAAAGATACGCTGTTTACAAACCAACTCCTCTCTGTAATTCATGATACCTAGAACGAGCTGCACATGCATTCCTTTCCTTCATATTGGTATTTGCATGTGTTATAACCCGTTGCTCATCGCTCAATACAGTCGGCGACGCTTCGATTCTTAAATCTCTTCGATGCGTAGAATAAGCCAAGAGTGATGTTTAGTATCAAGAACAAATAATCACAAGAACCTCCGTCACCCCATCTCTGTAATACGACCATGCGGATATATTCTGATACCCTACCCGATACAAACGAGCAGAGGAGGAGCTATGCAGAACGTCATAATTTGTTACCTCTACAAACAGCTATATCGCAGTACAACCCCGCAGAAGAAATGTCCTTATACCAGGTTCTCCACCCATGCAGGCAGCCTACAGTTTTTCATCTGTCATGCACAGCGGCGAAGAGAGATGTAGACGGGTATCAACTCATACCTCACAGCAAGTACCTCTAGCTCCGCTCAGTTTTCTAGGGGTATCCTTAGTCGCTGCATGGGAGCAAAGATGGAGGTTCTATTGGATTATTTGTTCTTGGTAATATTGAAGGGGAAGCTGCAGTATATTTGTTTTATATTGTGAGAAGAAGAAAGATTTGAGAAAGGAGGTGTTTTGTCGGGAGGTTTGAGACGAAAAGGTATGTAAAAGTATGTAAAAAAGTATGGGAAGAAAGTGTTAAGGTAACCGACGACGACTAGGTAGATTCCTAAAGGTATATGGCCCACTGAAAATTTATTATGTAGATGCTGATGTTTGGTTTGTTTCCTTTGTCCGAGTACTGTTTTGTTATTTTACCCGCATAGCCCATGGACTTTTTTGGGAACAAATTGGTTCATTTAGATCACGTCCGTCCGTGGCCGAGCGGTTAGCGCGCCGGGCTCGCAAGTGAAGGGTCGCTTGTTCGAGTCTCGGTAGTGCCTACTGTTTGGTTTGGGACGGGGGTTAGTGGCGTAACCCTGTAAGATAAGCCAAAGTCCACCCAGCTTCAAATGGGTACCTGGAGAAATCAGGGGAAGGTGACAGGAAGGGTGTGTGAAAGCACAGGATGGCTGGCCCCCAACCCCCCATTGCACTTCCTGGCCGAGGGTCGAGAATCGGAGATCAGCACCGCCAGCTTGGCCTGTAAAGGCTAGTGCTGAAACCTTTACCTTACCTTTTGTTTTGTTATTTTACCCGCATAGCCCATAGACTTTTTTGGGAACAAATTGGTTCATTTAGATCACGCAACCGCTATGGACCGACTTGGTAAGCCTGCTGATCGATACGGAACCAGAAATGATGCCAGATTCGAAATATGTCGCTTCTAAATTTCTATTTTACCAACTAGATTTGCATAAAAAGTATGAAGACATGCTCACTTAACACTAACCATTCTATCCATCCCCCGCTCATTTTCTACTGCAAGCAAGCAAATGCTATTTACTCACGCGCCGAAATTGCGTTCATTAGGACCTCACCGAGTTTACTTATCTTAAGCAAATTGGTTCCATCAATATCATTCGAAAAAACTATTCCAAAAATCTTTCGACTAGACAAACAACTGAGATGTAGATTAATTGACAGAGTCGGAATAAAAACAAATATTAGACAGGAAGGAAAATTGCAATCGATCGCTTAGAATTTCGGAGAGAGAATTTGCCTCGAGGGAACTAGCTTTCTCTTCTAGTTTCGTAATAAAGCGAGACGTGAAGCATAGTATCTTATAAAGACAGAGACTGCGGAATAATATGAGAAAAATATAATAGCATATCTGGATTAGCGAACCTTAGTTACTTACAATCGAACAGAGATAGTCAACGCCAGTAGCATATATTAGGGGGGTGGAGGCGGTCATATGCTATCTTTCTTTGTTTAGTTTCATAATATTAACACAAAGATACGCAATATCAAAAGGTATTAGATAACATATACTAGCTGTTAACGTTACAGAATTATTTCCATTAGCTGTCACCTTTTAAGGCGATATTTCAAGAACTGTTTGGTGAATGAGTTTCTTTTTTTGAAATGGAAAAAGCGGCATCAAGCTGGTTTCAAATCTAGTTTGAAAGGTGAGAAAAAATTGCTACGCGGGTATTAAAAAAAAAGAAGAAAAAGATTTTGCCTTTTGGTTTTGTTTCAACAGATAATCGGATTTCACCCAACATGATTTCAAGAAACTCAATACCGTACTGATGTCCTGGGTCCAGGAAACTTATATGGAACAAAGTTGCTCCATATTACTTAAAGGACCTGTCTTATCTATAATACTAATGCAACCTACTTCCACAATCACTCCATATATTTCTAAACCCAGAGACCCCAATTTCGTACGGTACATTCTAACCCCTCTAATAGAACCACGCTGATTTTCTCACCTGCCGTGTTTTGCTAACTTCGATGTGTATCACGCTGTCGACCGTTGTCTGCGAGAAGTTTCCCATTACTGAAACCGGTTAAGTAAATTGTTTCCCTGTTTCCGCTACAAGTCAACGGGTCTCGGAAAAGGCTTAAAACAGCCAAACCCGTGGGTTATTTGTTGAAAGCACAGCATAGTCTTAAAGTATTCAAATATATTAGAATACTTTAACTTGAAGAGTAAATAGTGCGAGGGGTCCTTTAAGATTGTTTGAGAAAACATAAGGTTTCACTTCACGCAAGGAAATACATGAGAATGGATGGATTTGTGAAGCTCGAGCATCATCTTAAAGAGCTTGAAAAAGCAACCGACTATCCATTTGGGCTCTAAGGATGCAAGTTAACATTCTAATAGAAACCTTTCCAAAACGCTCCCCGGTATTTCCTCTTTCCTCCTCCCGTCGGCTGCTTGAGATTCAGAAAGTTTACTTTATGGCTCAATCAGAAAAGTAGGAAACTCGTTCACTGAAGATGAAGTTTGAAAAAAAATGAAAGTAGAAGTCGCAGAAAGCGTTCCTAACCTCATTAGAAGTTTGACATTCTAATCAAAACAGCTTTTCACGTTTTCGAACCGGCAGAATCTGGACAAAATCTACTGGCGAACAGGCCGAAAAAAAAAAGATTCCGCATCAGCAAACGAGAATCTGTTGGCTATGTGTTGAAGGGGGGAGAAGATCAAAGTTACGATATAAATTATGTTGTTGTTGTTTGTTTTTTTTGTGGGGGGGGAGGTGGGGGGGGGGGGGCAACACGTTAAGAACAAAACCGCGGAGTACAAAAGATAAAAACAATAAGATAAAACACCAATCACTACAAGTGACACAGTAGACGAGAAAGACCGTGATATGCGGGAATGCAGAGATAGGATTTTGAGAACATCTTTACTTATGGTGAAAGTTTGTGTATCAAGGGTTTATTTGCATACCAAGGGAGTCAAAAGAGGAGGGATTAAATGGTTTGTAATAAGAACGGTGGGGGGGGGGGGGGGGCTTTCAAAGGCTGGAAAGATATACAATAGGATGATCGACGAAATTCCACAAGAGTTTACTAAGGGCTTTATGTTGCATTTCTTGAGATTAAGAACAATTTCCAATGTTATTAGCCTACCGATTTACCGAATGGGGTCTGTGCATTTTGATTTAGCCCCTAGCAGACAAAGCGCAGACGCAATACGACCCTAAAGACGAAAAGGAGTATGTGTGTGTCTGTCTGTCTGTGTGTGTGTGTGTATAATATGGGGGGGGGGGGGGTCATGACTTAATGTTGGGCCAGCCTTCCAAGGAATGGGACAGAGGTTAGGATACGCGTAGAAGGAATGAGAATAGCGGAACTGGAAGAAACTGCTCTAACTGCAGAAAAGAGAAAAGAGAAATAGTTATTAAAGCATACGTTTAAATAGATACGGTAGATGAAGTAGATACTTAACTCTTTTGAAACTCTGCTGGGTCTGTTTTCAGCCTCTTTCGGCCATGCTGATTTTGATTCAAAAAACACAAAAACTTACACAACCGGCATTCCTGACCAATAAGATCCTCGGAAGGAATACGCGGGAGCCCGATCTGTCTCGACGTGATCCAAACACGGCAAATTAAAAAATCAGGGTAGTACAGTTAGGGTGGCTAAAACTGACATGGTAGGTTTGAGATTTTGGGAATGAAAAACGACGAAGAGTGACGAAGTGTGACGAACAGTGAAGACGAACGCAGAGCGAAGCAGTAATAAAGGTAAGGCAGCAAGGAAAAAATAATTAAGAAGGATTTGGCGACGAACCGCAAATCAAGACTTACCTGCAGCCCACAGGGCAGGCCATCTCGCAGTCACATGCATCGAAGTCACAACAGTGGCAGAGAGCGAAGCAATGTGTGTCATATTGGCACAGGAACTCATCTGTTCGAACATCGACCACTTTCTTCAAAACCTGAAATTTTATTTAATCCCTAATAAGATTGTAACAACATCTTAATCACTACACGCTACTAATAACATGTGTATATGTATATATATATTAAAAAGCTTAGACCTAATTAGCTTAACTAACCAACAGTTACAACAATGATTGTAATAACAAGAGATTACAGATCTATTTAAATCAATAACTTAACCTATATTATAAAGAATTAGCGGTAGGCTATATGGGAAAAAACAAGCGTTTTCCATTATTTTCAAAATATTTATCAAAAGTTAATGTGTCAAGATAGAGAGGTCAGGCGTTTTCTTATTATTTTCTAATATTTCTTAAAAGGTAATTATTCTAACTTCTGCACATATGACGGTCGTGAAGTAAAGGACGAATAGAAAGAAAGTAAGCAGAAGTGACAAAAACTGAACGACAACGTAACCAATGGAACATAATTCATGCGTTTCTATACGTAGTAAACTGTAATTAGCAAATTCTTACATTTACTTATGTAAGTACGGTGGGTGCCATATATCAGTAAACCTTAACGGGGGGTGGGAGGTGGGGGGGGGGGGGGGTCCACCGATCAAATATTGCCCCATTCTCAGGTTTATTATACAGACTCAAAATCGAACTACGGTACTTATATTATTTTTTTTCTTCTGGAATATACCTTGAAGTAAAGTCATTGCTTTGTATTTTGCCTTTTGGAACCTACTAACCGCCCCCCCCCCCCCCCCATCGGCGCCTCTTTTAATAAGGTGGCATTGTTCGGTTTGGGAATAGGCACCCCCTCCCGGGTCCGCCAGTGGACACGTTGAGCCATGATTATGCTTACTGTAGGCTGTCCTTCTTAGATACTTTCCGTTTCGCTGCAAGTTGGGCGACCAGCGTTCACCTATTATCACATTTTCTCGTGTCATTGGATTCGGGCGCTTGATCGAATCTTGTCGTGATAGTCTGTGTGTTTTTGTCAGCGGAAAGCTTGACAGTTTGGAACCGCGAAGATACCTCAGAAGATACGTTAAACAAGAAAAGAAATGCTGTGGTAGCATCGGCCAAGATAATGGAACTGTTAGATAAATTAGCAGAGCTGCGCGAGTCCAGCAAATCTGAGTCCGAGTCCTTGAGGCTTGAGGTCGATACAAGTCCGAGTCCGAAACGCGTCTCGAGACGAGTCCAGAGTTCGAGTCCACCAGCTCTGTAAATTAGCAACACACGCTGGGTTCTAGTTAGAAAAAATAATCAAAATTTGTTCGTTTCATGCCCGGCCAAAATTGAACCTCTTCAAACAGCGAGTTCAAGTTCAAGTTTTTTAATTTTACACAGAAGTACAAATACATTATACAAGCACTGTGGAGAACAAAAATTTGAACATGCAGAGCTTGTTAAAAATTTTACTATAATAACAACAACTACGTACCCTATAAATCTAACAAGAATAATGTAACTTTAAGTAAGTAATATAACCTTTGAAGTGAGAACCAAACAATAGGTACGGCCTACGCTTATTGTGAAAATAACGAGTGCTTTGACTATAGTCTACAATGACTGAAAAGTACTTATTTTTGCTTAACTGCATCTTAAATCACCAGGGTATTCTGGAGTGAAGCTAGTATATAACTACAAGCATTTATTTTTTGTTGAACGGCTTTTGTTAAATTCAAAGGATGCAATGAGTGATTTAAATTGTAGTTTTCACTTTGCTCACGAATTCTGTCTGGCTGTCGAATGAATGAATTATATATTTTACTACTCAACAATAACACAAGAAAAACAAGACCAAAGATTTCAATGGGGTCCCAAAAATTTAATATTTGATCCAGACAATTGCGTCTTGTAGATATCCGGTCTTCGCCAGACTCCTTGAACATTCTTAGTATGAAAATTTAGAAACAGATTAAATGCCAATGGCTAGTCATCTGAGAAAACCAAGTTCAGGTCCGAGTCCAAGTTCAGAAAACGAAATTCAGCATGTGTGCTTACCCCTATATGGCATATCTACTTTGACGAAACTGATCAAAACTTCCTGCCTTACTTCTGCCAAATATCCGGTTTCGGTCTGATTCCGGGTGAACTGCTTATCCGGCAAAAAACAACGCTCAAGAAGAATTCAGCATATCTTCTTGCCCCTATATCGAACCTTAAAGCACAACGGGCACTAACTATGCTTAATTTTTATAAAACGCTTCACACATACAAATTTCTGACTTCCATTAGATAGCGCTCCAAAAATAAGCCGTTTTCCTGTTATCGCTTGTCATTACCTCTTCGGCGTATCGGTGGAGATGATTCCAGAGCATGGTATTGCAAGGCGCGGAAATTCAAAAACTACCTGCTGTGTACTAAAATAAACCGTCTCTAAAGCTGTCAGTTGCTCTAGTGTTACCTGATGAAACTTCTGTTGTTTGTAGTACCGCAAGAAAAGTTCTGTTTTCTGGGTGTAAAGTTACAAAACTGCCAAAAATGTACAAATATAACCGACTTACTTGCACCTGATTCCAGAGCTTACAAGGAATTCTCAATTCACACCGTTATTATGAATATCTGTCAACAATACAAATAACCCGGAGTGTATAATATCAACGAATGGATAAGAAAACAGAAACTCCGCTTATATTTGTTGAAGCTAGTAAATCTGAGTATGGCAGTCGCCAAAAAAAGCTGTAACGATATAATTTCTGATGTAACATTGATTCTAGGGGGTGGTAATGTGGCATCATGATTGTTTGATCTGCCCATTGAACTTTAATCAACTTCAGATAAACTTTAACTTTTGACAAATTTTCAGGTTTGGCCGGATCCCGGGCGAACTATTTTTCCGGCGAGAAGATAATTTTCGTGTACGAATTCAGCATGCCTCCTTGCCACTACATCGAACCTCTAATCAAATTCAGATAAAACTTGTCAAACTTTTACGGTTTTGGCCAGATTCCAGGCTAACTATATGTCCGGATAGAAAATGATTGTCATATATGGATTCAGTAGGTCTTCTTACGCATAAATCGAACATTTAATCAACTTCAAATAAAATTTTTACTTTTAACAAATTTTCCGGTCTTTGCTGGATTACGGGCGAACTGTATGTCTGGGTAGACAATGATTGTCATAAACGGATTCACATGTCTTCTTATCCCTAAGCCGAACGTTTAGTCAACTTCAAATAAAACTATTAATTTTAACAAATTTTCCGGTTTTGGCCGGATTCCAGACGAACTAATTGTCCGGCGAGAAAATAAGTTTCAGATATGGATTCAGCATGTTTCCTTACACCTAGATCGACTATCTCATTGGCTTTTTAAAACTTTTTTTTTCGTCCCTTAATTTGAAACCCCTCCCCCAACCTAAATATGGAGCTACAAGAATCATCTACGAACTTGGCCTGTACTTTGACCCAATGGATCCTCATACCATATCTCTACTCCTTCGACAGTTATCATGCTGACAGACGGACAACTTTTACAGGTATCACTCAACTTACGTTTTGAGAGCCCAAAAAGTAGTATGGGAAAGAAAAAACAACAAAAAAAAACAAGACAACACCAACCTTGATAAGAAATCAAACGAATCTAATCAGAAAAGAATACGTATATATAAAGAATAGAATATAGTATACGAATTTCCTCATGTTTTTTTGTTGGTTCAATTTTCTTTCGCACATTATACAAACATCTTAAGCCAATCCGAAAAGAAAACCCTTCCTTCATCCATATGTTATTCTCCAAAACTCATTCCAATGCCTCCCGCCAGAAAAATGAGAATTCCGAAAGTTTCCCAATGAACCTTATGCATGAAGTGCTTTCAAAAGGAAAAGCACGAGTCAAAATACTTTCGGAAATCGATCAATCAAATACTCTTCTCAGCTCAAAAAGCGCGCGTCATTCACTAGAAATACTGGATTATTCCACTAGAAAAAATACGGGGATTTAGACACCGGGAACCATTCCTTAATGGCAAAATACAGAAAATGTTTTCAAAGGAACAAGGTTTTTAGTGCCAAAGTGAACTTCGCTTGAAGTTGCGCATGAGCTTGAATTTCATGAGACTTTTCTTTTTCGCAAGCCGATCTAAAATTAAAAATGCAATTGAAGCTGTTTCAAACAATCATTTATTCTTCAAAGAACATTTCTAACGGTAATTTCCGAACGTTTGTCTTCTCGTCAAATAACTTATATACAACTGCAGATCCATATTTTCATATCATTTTAAGTCACGTATTTTTTGTAAGATTGTATATTTTCAAGTTAGGTCGATGGTGGTCGTTAGGTCGCTAATAGTCGACATATTTAGTGCCAATTCGAGGCTACGAGTTGTAGGGGTACTTACGGGTTGATTCCTAGGAACTTGCTGAATTGCCAATCTCTGGGGTCCAATACGGTCGGGGATATGGGGAGGGGAAGTAGGCTATGTGCCCACGTATGGGATTTTACAGTACGGTAGTTTGTAGCCGAGTCTAGTGTAAAGTTGGTGTCTATGGTCCAAAAAGGATTTCCCGACTCCACTGGACGGATATGTCAGCTGAGATTGGTTCTAGCGATGTTTGGGTCCTTCTTCGCAAGGGTCCTCTTCAGGCTCAAGCTAGGAAGACGAATCTGGGATAGCAGAATAAATAAGCTGACATGTCCGCTTGGATATTCAAATATGATTCGCTAGTCAGCTTGGGCTCAAGGAATACCTATGTACCTGAAGATTTAGGTATTATTCTACTCAGTAAACAGAGACCCAGAAACTCTTGCCAACTGAAAAAAAGTTGATCTGTCTTTGTATCAACCAAAAGTAGTCATGTTTAGTTTTTTTGTCGCCAGTCCACGTAAACTAACTTAGTTATGTTTGTTCCAAAATCGTTTTAAGTCAGTCGCATTTGGGATAACATAGGTCAACTACCACCAGCCACGAATCTTTTTGATTCCTAGACAGCCTCTTAGACACAGAGTTAGTAGGCTAAATATGTATGGGCATAATTCTTACTAAGCGCAAACCATGTAAGTCAGAAGAGATGAAGGTCAATAATGGGTTAAGGAAAAGCAGAGAATTTGGAGACAAATAACTCTAACGAATCAAAACGGCTTCTCAAACCCTTCAGCTCATCTTAAAAACGCGACACGTCATGATTATTAGTAATTTTTTATTTAACGCTCTTTATTTAGTGCTACTATATTATAAAAAAAGGGCCGACAATTTAAACTAGCCTAGGCTTACTGAGCTTTCTAATGGTTCCGAGATCGAACGAATTTCGAAGTTGCCACATATCACCAACTTTATATAGTAAGTAAGTAATTTATTTCTAACCCGCCATTTCAAAAAGCGGAGTAAATAAAAGAAAATAAATAAAAGACATAAATACACAGAAAATGACACTAATTTTCAGTCATCGGCTAGGAAGCAGTGTAGAAGGTCGTGCGCTGGTTGGGCTCTGTTGTCAATGATTTTTTATAACGACCAAGAAACATCCAAAAGGATAATACTTGCACCTTGAACTTTGAACTTCTCCGTCAATGTATGGTTATGGCATACTTTCGACAAGTGGAGCAGGTGCTTTGCATATTTAAAATAACATGATCTCATCTTTTTGATCTCCTTCTTTCGCAGAACATGAGTGACACCAGAACGAAATAGTATAGAAGGAGCGCAGAAGGTGCTGTACAATTTTCCCAAAGCTTTACGACTATAGCGCCCCCGGTTGGGGATTATAGCGCCCCCGGTTGATGGATATTTGATGGTGCAAAACGGATAAGTCAGCTACATTTTATTAGAGCTATATTTCGGCCCTTCTTGGCAAGGGTCCTCTTCAGGCTCAAGTCAGCTTGGGCTGAAGGACTATCTATCCCCAACTTTCGCTACCCGCCCCTTGAGATTCAATGAACTCTAAAAATCATTAACCAGATACTTTCAGATTCAAAACCACTATTCTAAACAAGGGACTGTCTTCCTCTCCAAATTTAAAACAGAATGACTCCATATACAAAAATGTCACTAAACGGATGCTCAAGCGATATATCAGCCCTTCTTGACAAGGGTCCACGTCAGGCGACAGTAGACGAAACGGGCAAAAACATCACTGGAGCGAATTTTTGCCAAGGGGTTGCTATTCTCGACTTGGTGTACAGCAAGAGCCCAGGTGGCGCGGTCCCAGCTGAAACCAGCTGGCACCGGTTGCCACGTTTTACAACATTAAAAGCAGCATTTTTAGAAGCGCAATAGCTTATAACTTATAGCAGGCACCGGTGCACCACTGGTTTCGGACGGTAGCGGGAAAGGGTGTACAGCTGGTGCCTGGAAGTGGGTAACCCCTCGAAATTACCTGATTTTTAGCGTTATATTTGCATGGGATTCGCAGTCAGCTTGGGCTGACTAATTGAATAGTTCTTAATTTTTTATTGTATTTTTAATTTAATAATTAATTTTTTTAACTGTCACGCTCATTATGTTGTTAATCACTGAAGGCCGACAGGAACTTGTAAAATCTAACTAAGACTACGCATTATTTCTGCACGGGTTCCATGAACCACCATATTTTCAAGTTCCCACATATTGCTAGACCTCGTTATGCGACCCATGGGGCTTGATGAATTTTCGGAAACCATTAACCATTTTATCATCAACAAAAATCATCGTAAATAAGGGATAGTTAGGCACCCTTACATTCACAGCATTTACCCATCTACTTCATTATTTATATTAATCAAGTATATGGGAAACAAAGAACTGTCTATTTTTATTTTTCGCAACAATATAGCCTACGGGACAAATTGGACAGATAGCCTACTGGAGATTAAAACTAGACTATACCCACCGATCATTCCTGCATCATTTCTAGAACAAGGATTTTCAACAACCCTTATATCCTACTTACAGGAAGACCCACACGGCCTATACTTTATTTACCTTCATTCCATTTCAACTATTTTACTATTCTTTATACCTTACCCACACGGCCTATACTTTATTTACCTTCATTCCATTTCAACTATTTTACTATTCTTTATACCTTACCCACACGTCCTATACTTTATTTACCTTCATTCCATTTCAACTATTTTACTATTTTCTATACTCTCAGTTATTTTCTTCTATGAAAGAATGTCTTTAATTTTTTACTTATAATTCTTGTTCCAAACAATAAACACAAAAATAAATAAAACTGTCTATTTATTCGAAATATTTGTATTTGTAACAATATAGATACTACGAGTGGGATCGACACTTTAAGATTAAAACTAGTCTACAACCACCGATCATCCCTGCACCAGTCCTAAACCCACCATATTTCTGGTTCCCACATAACTACAACTCTCGTTATGCGCCCCTTGAGACTTAATGAACTCTACAAAATCATTAACCAGAAACTCCCCAGCCTTAAATCCACCCCCTGTAAACAAGAGATTGTCTGCCACCCCCATATTCAATTTATCAAATTAATGAAATTTCTATTTACCTCCGGAGCGCTGACGGGGTGACAAGTGACATCCTCGACGTCGGCAACGGCCGGCTGGTGACGTGTCTGATTGGTTAATCTCGCAAGCCACTCCAACCCGCAATCGCACACAAAGGGGTTGTGACCCAACCTGACCTCCACCCTCTGTTGCTCATCCCGCAACCAAACCGCAGTTGGTTCCAGGTGCTTCAAGTGATTATTCCTCAGGTCAATCGAGGTCAGGTTCGTTTTTGCGCTGAAGGCATTCGAGGCGACTTTAGAAATGGCATTATTATTCAGCAGCACAATTTCCGCAGAATTAGGTACGTCTTTCTCATTAATCACTGCAATCCGGTTGAAACTGAGATCGATAAATTTAATGTTCATACGCGTCTCAAGCTCGTAGTAATTGCTCATTTCGGAAATCTCATTCGAATGTAAATCAAGGGATTCCACTGAAAGTGGCAGGAATGAGTAATCGAATAATTGCACTCCGTTTGAAGACAAATTAACTGACCGAAGCTTCATTAAGTTCCGAAACAGGCCGTTTACATCCTCGAGGAAATTGGAATCGAAACGAATTTCCTGTAAATTTTCACTTCCGTCTAAACTACCGGCTTCGATCAGTTCCAGTCTATTACTCGCAACTTCCAATACTTCAAGCTTTGACAGCCCATATAATCCCCTTGCCATGATACTCTGTAGCTGGTTATTATTTAACAATAAGGACACGAGCTGTGACGTGTTAACGAATAGATCATCGTCAATGCTCATTATGGCATTGTCTGACACGTCCAGCTTCTTCAACATTGTCAAGTCTGAGACCGCGCGAGGGAGGTGGGTCAGCCGATTCCCTCGTACTGACAGCTCACTGAGACCAAGACATGGTCTGAACGAACCGTTGGCGATTCTAGTCAGGTTGTTGAAATCGATTTCTAGAGAGGCTAGGCCATTCAGACCGCGGAAGGTATAGCCGTCAAGAACAGCGAGTTGGTTGTGACCGAGTTTGAGTGTGTGGAGGTTCTGAAGGTTGTCGAAGGCGCCGAAATCCACTCTGTCAATATTATTATTTGACAAATCCAGCTCCTGTAGGCTGGAGAGGTCTCTCAGCAAGCCACTCTCCACGGCACTGAGTTTGTTTCCATTCAACTTCAACAGCACAAGGCGTAGGAGCCCTCGAAATGGGTCACGCGATAAAAACTGAAGTCCGTTATTAGACAAATCCAACATCTGCAGCTCCACTAATCCTGCGAATGAGGCATCTCTCAGAGATGATATTTCGTTACTGCTCAGATCCAAATCTGAAAGATGCTCTTGAGCCACAAAAACGCCAGGCTGGAGGGATCTAATACGATTCTGTCGGAATGAAATGGAAGTTACATGCCGCAGGCAATCTTCTGGAAATAGCGGCAACTCTTGGATCCCCCCTTTATACAGGCTTAATGTCCTCAGATTTTCCAGACGACAAATGGCCAATATGTTCTGGACACGACAGCTGGACGTAACGAGCTCACTCACTCTCATATACCGTTCAAGCGCTCGGAGATCGAGGTCCACACCGGTGCAGTTGAAACTCATAACTTCCGTGGACAAATCAAACGTGGGGAGTACCCCCCTGTCCAGGGAGCATGTCGCCCGCCCCCTCTCCCAATTACAGATGCAATTTACGCCGCTCACACAAAGCGCGATTAATAAGAGCAATGCCATGGTCTGAAACGGGACGAGTTCCATTAATCACTGACAGGTGGCAGGACACGTATTAATCTCCGTTTCATGATCCGGGGAGACTCGTCTTCGTTTCTTCTTGAGGGTGTCGTCGTACAGATGGAATGTCTGATAGGGCTTGTTTTGACCATGTCACCTTAAGTTGCCGCCTGGGACCTGGAATGATTAACTTTGGTGAAAAATGAAATGTCCAAATGGTTGACAGTGAGGGGGAAACAGAGTCACAACACCAGAACTTCTGGACCTGAAGGATGTGGGATCTGGAAAGAGAAGTGTAGCAGATTTTTCAAAAAATCGCTGCCATGATTTCTATCTGACGAAACAATACGAAGCACTGTATGGAATATGGGAGTCCCCTATGAACAGTTAGAAAATACTTTAAATCGTGACTTTCATGACAAGAATGGGTACATAAATGCGTCTATTTGAAAATACCACCACGTGTCAGACATGATCGGACAGTGGACGACTAGAACTCCATCAAATCTGTTTCATCAGCCAGGTATGAGAAATGTGGGATTTTTTGGCAATCTGACCTTTTGCAAGACACAATACGACACTTTTTTTCTTTCTTTTTTTATCAGGCTCGGGTTCTTTAATTCACTGGGGCCGGCAGGGACACAAGACCGTTCACTCGGCCCAATAATGTAACTATTATGGTCACAATGTCCACATAAAATCCGCATAATCAAACGTAACACTGACAAGGACTGTATACTATGTGCGGTTCCGCCAGAAGAGCAACCAAAAGCGTAGCAAACGGCCTTTTCTTAATTCCGCTTTTTTTGTATCAAATGTAAACTGTCGATGATGGAATTTTGAGGTTCCCCCAGAATAACAATAAAAAACGGATTTTCTAATAAATAAGCATAACAGTAAAAGAGAAAAATGCGGAATCTTCACAACGACAATTTCCGCATCTTTTACGATAACTCCCAGCGGTGGTTGCATGGTTTCGCTTAAAGCTCTAGTTCCTCGCCGGGTTCCTCGGTAATGTTTGTTGGAGAAGGTCACCCATCTTTTCCTGAAGTCAGTTGATTTTATTCTTTCGTCTCAAAATACAATCATGCAGCCCCAAAACCCTATTTTGGCTGTCTGTCTGGCCTGCGCATGCAACTATCTCTTCCCAATATTAGGGGTTTTGATCCAATATAGTGTTAATAGTGTTTCAAACTGTTTAGTCGAGTCGCCTACGTTCGCCTGAATTCAATCAAATAAATTAATATAGAATCAGTTGGAATTTTGCTAACGATAATAGGTTTACAAATCCTCATTTCCAAAATGTCGACCAGACAAAAGTATTGTCAAAAATCTGAAGTAGGCTACGTATTTGCACCCGACAGGTTGCATATGTAATCCTTAAGTCTAGAAGTTAAAATAATACACGAAGAGAAATTTCTATATCTTTGCTTCGGTACAGTAGTTACGACTTTTCCTGTGTAGAATCGACCGTTCCATGCGATAAGGCTGCGCTATTTTTGGGCTGATTTGAGTTTGGCAAAGTCTTTTTTTCACGCCCGGCAAATACAAGAATGGATTTCGGCTGAAATGTATGATTTTGACTCGATCATTGACTTAAAATACTTATCTTCGACCACCCGCCAGACACAATGTCAGGCCTCCTATCAAACATGAGGTCTAACAGTGAGTGAATACAAAAAATCGATCTCATCTGGTCCACCGACTCCTGATCACTTTATATAAATGAGCCTCTCAGTTGAAGAAGCTAAGGCCCATCGATTTCCCCAAGCGGCGGTTGGTGGTCGCACTGTTAATTCACTTTCTGAAGGGCTAGTGTAATCCAATATAGGCATTAGCCTAGGCCTCTCTGCTCCCTTTCAAGATTCTCTGAAGCGAAAATTTGATTATGAGATGTACTATCCGGATCAGCCGAAATTTGTGGAGACGTAAATAGGCTTATGCTTAGCTTGGGAGATGTAAAAAGGCCGGAATGGGAAGTCGTGAATTTTTTAACAGTCCAGGATACGAGGTCGTGAGTGGGAACGGTAAAAGTAAATTGAGTTCCAAACGAGGGTTCACATGTAATAACACGGGCAACATGGCTACTGTCATACCACCACTAAAACACATTTAACCATAGATACATCAACTGTGATGTTATTAGTGTTTGACGGTAAATCGCAATTATATCAACCTGGATATCATTGCTGTTCCATGAGCTTTTTGAGTTTTCTTTTATTCATTTTCTTTTAATTTTCTCTAGTTACTGTCAGAAGTTTGGTAAACATTTAACACGTTTTTACGCATCCTTGTTTTAAAGGTCTTGAGAATATAACCGATATGACCGCTGACTACAATTTTTCCCATTTTGGTTTACTGGGGGTGGAGCCTGGTCGTTGCCTGTCCCGACCACAGAGTAAATTTCGTTCGGCTATTCTTCTTATTGCCGTCACTTTTATCACTATGGGAAGAAAGACAGAACGATTTCGACTCTTCTTGTCTTGAAACTATGGCGGTTTTTGGGACTAGTCACAGAGGTAATACCAAAAAGTTAAGATGTCGCGTGGTGGTTTCAGCGAAGCTGACCACCCGGAAAATCAAAATCGGGAAAAATTGTCCCCTTATTTATTCTGGGTTAGACCTCACACCTTGAACACACAAAAGAAGTTAAGTGACCATTCAGACCATATTTATTTTAATTAAACCAAACTGTGGCGCTCCTTACTGTTAGAAGTTTCATAACGGAAAACACATGGATGCGCAGTTTCAACAGACAACAATTGGGGTGTGATCTGTTGTGATTTGAAAACATTATGCATTAAATGTAATGCATAACAAACATTGCCATGAAGAGCCGAAAAAACACCGAAAAGCATCTGCTGACTTTTCCGATATCATGACGACAAACAAAGAAGTCAGCAGTTGTTTTTTCGGCTCTTCCTGGCAATGCTTGTTATGCATAACATTCAATGCATAACGTTTTCAAAATCACAACAGATCACATTCCAAGTCTTGTCTGTTGACACTGCGCATCCATATGTCATCTGTTATGAAACTTCTGACAGTGTTACCGATCTTGGAAAAATTTCGAACTCGGGAAGAGCACCAAGCACTAAACATTTTAAAAACACATTTCTCTTAGAAAAAAATACGGGATTCGTTCGGAGTGACACAAAGATAAGAAAATTCCAACTAGCAGGGTTTTATTTTCCAAGCCAAGCCCGTTCTTATGTTTCTAATGAGATATTCAGACCCTAAATTCCGAGGAAGTTTTTAGTCGAACCAGATGTTCACGTGCCTCTGATCTGCCTCCGGTCTCGAGTATCTCGTCGCATGTAGTATTCATAATCTACTACCTAGAATCCTGATTTACTTATGCCTCCCAACCAGCTCTCAGCGATATCTGAAGTTAGTCGTCCCGTCCTTCATAATAGGAAAACAGTTGTGGACTCGGTAATTTTTCTGCCATTATTCATTGACAGATAGCTCAAGCGCTATTCAGAAATTTGGGACTTGGAATAATAAACCTATCTCTTCCTATATAGTCCAAATTCGAACTTCAAAGAAACTTTTCCCAACTTCAAGATTGTTTCGACAGCTCGTATCTACTTTCAAAGGGTTCGGGAAAGAAAAAAACGAATTCAGAAAAGGGAGGAAAGAGAAAGAAAAAAAAAATTCAGAAAAAAGGAGGAAAGAGAAAATATAGTTACGAAACACGTGGTGCAGTTGTGAAATAATATATAATATATAATAATATAAAATAATATATAGCTAACTCGGTTCTGGCCGCAGAATTCTTAGTCTGGCCAGGAAGGTGAAAATTTGAGAGACGAAATTCTTAGAAGAGAAGAAACTCTTATGTTTTTTAAAGATCGGGATAGTTGACACTGAAAACTGTGTTTCTTATTACACATTAACCTTTACCTAGTTTTACAGCATTTAAATAGTTCTGAATACTGGAATACATTTACTAATCTTATTGTGCTAACAGATTATATTTATTAAACAAATTCCAAACGTAGGGTAAATCACCGAAGCTTAGGCGGTGTCTCTGCAGCTTATTTTAAAGGACCCGTTATGTCTATAATCCCATTGCAACCTACTCCGTAATTGCATTCATTAATTCTTGAGCCAAGAAACCCAAACTCCACATTTTATATTCTAAGCCCGCTAACGATGCCTCAATAATCCTTAAACTTGCCGCGATTCACTATTTTCCATGTGCATTATGTTCCCGACGAGTGCTCGCGTATCATGCTATTGATGCGTATAACCTGTTATCTGAATTTTGTCGATTCTTTTGCTAGAACTCAATGGGCCTGGGAAAAGGCTTATAACAGCCAAAGCCGTGGATTATATGTTAAAAGCAGAGCCTAGTTTTACAGCATTTAAATAGTTCTGAATACTAGAACATATAGGAAATAGTGTGAGGTGTGCTTTAAGAATGTATGACGTAACTGAACTTTTTGTGATTGACTTACCCAACCTCAAGTCACGATTTTTGTTGCGTTTTTATAATAAGCGACTGAAAGTAATTTTTGTAGTTCACTTGTTAGCCTTTTACGTGGCCTAGCAATATCCCCCCCCCCCCCCAGCAGTTACGCTGAAATATTTTTGAAAATTTTTCTTTCGTCTCCATTTGCTTCTCTATTTCCCAAGGGTTTCTCTCTTATTTAATTTAATATACTTTCCATGTTTGGAGTTCCTAATCCCCACATATTTGCCCAAAAATGAGAACTCTATTACAAGTAGTCAGGAACTTAGGGGTGTAAGCCTTAAATGAAAAGAGCTTAAAGAACACTGCGTTAGTTCGGGGAGTGAATGGGAATGAACATCTGTAGAATGGATGCGTATTAGTATCAGCCTGCGATGCTTTGTTAATTTTTTGGGGACCTTCTTACCCCTTACAAGTTTTTTGCGTACCAGGCAGTTGACTGATTGACTGATTTATTACTTTTCAACTTCCACTGACAAACAAACATTTATGAAAACCAATCACACAGTCCTCCTCTAACAGTAGAAACGACCACCAGAAAAAGGACTTGAAATAGGATACCCCAAATTATAGAGAAAAAAGAACACCCTAATATGCCCTAGTGAATAAAACAAGAGCTAAGAGCTCATATGGCACTTATTACGAGTCGAGTCCGACGGTCGAAGCCGGGCTTGTCGACAGGCCTGCAAGTCAACGAACCGGGCTCCGACCCCGACTTTCGACTTAGTCTAATTTCAGTCAACGAACCCAGCTCCAAACCAGACTTCCGACCCCCCCCCCCCCCTACCGTAGCCGGATCCGGCCCGGACGCCAAGTAACAAGTCTATACTGCATAAACACGATACTCTCTAACTTTCAGCCGATTCGGTCCATCCGTTTGGTTTTTGGTTTCACATGAATCAGATCATACGTTCGCAACTTACGGAAGTCCACTTCCGCAATCCCCTTCTCTCACCGCCCCCCCCCCCCAAACTTGTCAGATCCAGGAACAGAAGTTTTCCTAGTGCACTATGTCGGGTTCTTAAGTGAATTTGGCCGGTCAATAATATTCCTTCACAGTTTCATTATCCTTAGCACATCTGGAACTATCCTGACTCCCAGTCACCAGAATTCCGGGAAACCCCCTCCAACTCCCTCCACAGAGCCTCGATACGATCTGGCTCCGTGAATTACGTATCTACGCCTAATGCTTGTTCTCCCCATCAAGTTCCATCCCAAATTCCCAATCCATCGACTCTAAGTGTTTAACGTATTTTCCGGTGCCCCATCCAACTCCCTCTCACACGTATCTGATCACCAGAAATCCGAACACGCCCCCACCCCCAACTCCCTCACAATGCCCGAATCTGGGCCGGTTATTTCAAGGGCGTATGTAGGACTTGTGCTTGTTCTTCCCGCCAAGTTTCATCCCGATCCCTCCACTCTACGCGTTTCAACAGATTTCGGGTCCCCCTCCAACTCCCCCTAAAGTCACCGGAGCTGGTCCGCATTTGACTTGGGACGTCTAAGACACGAAGTCTTTCTAATTACCGACTTTCAGTAAGATCTTATTACCCGTTCGAAAGTTAAAAATTCCTCAATTTTACGAAATATCCCTCCCCCCCCCCCCATATGGTAGGATCGGAGAAGTGATATGCGATCTGGCTCCGTCAATTACGTGTCTAGGCCTAATGCTTGTTCTCCCCACCAAGTTCCATCCCCATTCATCGACGCTAAGCATTTAACGAGTTTTCCGGTGCCCCATCCAACCCCCAACCCCCCCCCCAACAAGTATCGAACCTGATCTGGACTTGTCATAGAACATCTGAGAAAATCGATCTTTCCACTTGCCAAGTTTCATTCAAATCCTATCACCCGTTCAAAAGTTATACATAAATTCTGGATTCCACGTCCCTCCACTCCCCCCACGATGGTCGGATCGAGGAAACGACTATTCACAGGCCAGCCGGGCCCCTGACATGCCTGCCAAATTTCATCCTCCTATCACATCAGGAAGTGCCAAACTCGCGGGATCACCAAAAATCCGGACCCCCACCCAATTCCCCCACAGTGCCCGAATCCGACCCGGTTATGTGAATACCAGATCTAGGAGTTTCTAAAGATCGAGTTTCGTTAAGATACGATTAACCGTTCGAAAGTTAAAGATTCCTAAATTTTCTGGATTCCCCCTCCCTCCACTCCCCCCACGATGCTCGGATGGGGGAAATGAATATTTTCAACTTAATCTTATCGGGTCCATGATATGCCTACCAAGTTTCGTCGTCCTAGCTTATGTGGAAGTGCTCGAACTAGCAAAACCCCGACCGACCGACAGAGCGACGGACGGACAGCAACTGCGACGGCTATATGGCACTTGGCAAGGGCAAGTGTCATAAACAAAGGACTTGAAATAGGATACCCGAAAGTACAGAGAAAAAAGAACACGCTAATATGCCCAAGTGAATAAAAAAAACTAACGAACAACTGATTAATTTAACAGAATGCGAGATTCATTTAATCATATCTTTTTAATCGGAGTACTAATGACCGACGTAACCAATATTTTGTTATTCCTAGTACTTTCTACATTCGTATCTTCCTGGAAATTTACTGTAACTCGTGGGCTCAAATTGTAAATAGAACTCAACGCTAATAGCCCCAAAAAGTATATTTCTGCCCCCCCCCCCCCGTCCTCAATCTCGTTATGTCTAAGGTTAAAATAAGATTCTTTTCCACCGACATCCCCAGGTAGTTCCCCCCGCTTCCCCCAGCTGATGATTCTCTTCAGGGGACCTATTCGCCCCAAACCTCATTTCTTTCCTAAGACAGAACTCATTCGTCTCAATGGAAAGCCAAAGAATTCAGCGCTAAACACTTCTTTCCATGTCTCTGTCACAGAGCTCTCACTTCTTCCAGAGAAACTAAAAGAGATGACGACAGGGAGCGGGAAAACCCGTCTTCGAGTTTTCCCGCCCATACTCTACATGAATGAATGAATATATTTATTAGCCAATTGGCCGCACAAAATACATGGTTGTTACAATACACTTTACATCACTCAATACTTATCTTTATCTATCTAATACACTCTTTAAAAATTGGCATATTTTAAGTATTTTAGCTTTATTTTTTCTGAAAAGTCTGAACCACGCCGGTGATCGAAGAGAAGAACAAGAAACTTCACCCAAACAGATCCTCTAAATTAACTCAAATCCTATGCAAACCAATCGAAAACGTTTGTTGTAGTGGCGTCTCAGGTTGTGCGCTAGGCACACGGCGATTCTTCGTCGGCACGAAAAGTTAGTCATCAAGCGTATCCACAATTAATCAAAAAAAATTCTATAATTTCCAAATAATCCCCTGATTAAATGGAAACACGCTGTCTCCTCCTAAGTAGCATGAATCACAGTAACTGACAGAAAAACCGAAATGTCCAACTGATGGCTAATTGCCTACCACTGGATGGTACATTTGAGTTTTTGACAGGACAAGAATAAGAAGAATCCGAATGGGAAGTATGCTTGTCCTCTTCGCTGTTGGGAAGATGAGGATACTGGTCATTTTTTTAGTCAAGAGCATTCGGAGATTCTTGAGAGATTTTCTATGTGGATGTCCATATACTTCCTGGTATTCCGACGTGCACTTCCACTCTAATCATTTTGTTTATTTATACTACTTTCTTCATTAATTTCCTAATCAAAATCCGCTTCCCCCATATAGTGGTCGATAATCATAATTCGGACGCGTCTTCGCTCATCGGGCTTCCACCTATCACGACAATCCACAATAAGGAGATCTAAGCAACATCTGATAAGAATTCCCATGGTTAAACAGCGGCATTTGTGAGTGCCATAAACAAGAGTATTTAAAAGACCAATTAAAATGTTTGTTTGGATTGATAACCTAATCAAAAGCTACCTCCCCATTTAGTGGACAGTGGAACTTGTTTGGACGCGCCTTGACTCTCATCCGCCTAGAATTCTCACGCCAATTCATAGTCATTTAAACAACAAAATCCGACCCTTCAAATAAAAAAAAAACTTATGTTAAGCAGCAACACCACTTACCAGTGTGAGCAACAATGACAGCCAAAGCAGCACTTTCTTCATTCACTTCTATACTAAAATCGAATCTCCACTTCACTTCACTTCAACTATTACATCTTTTCTGTTTTAGCCGTACACATATTGTAGTTATGTACTTTTATTCAAATTGAATGCCGACTACCGTAGCTACTGATATCTCGACTGATATCTTCATTAATTTATGCCTTCAAAATCTTCCCCCATATATAGTGTTAAAGCACACCTGAAAGGTTTTAGATGGGTTCACTTGAATAACAAGACCAAAGGTTTCGCTGGGATCCCAAATATTGACTATTATTGGACTACTTGATCCAGACGAGCAAATCTTGTAGATTTTCGGTCTTCGCCAAACCCCTTTAAGATCTTCCAACAGCCTAAAGGCTATAACCAAGTTCAGATACGCATTCAACATGCATGTTTACCTCGACATCTCATCGACATACTTCAGACCAACTTGACCACTTAACCAAATTCCTCCTTTTAGCAGTACGCTACTCTCGGCAAACGGCATGCAGAGCAAAAGAGCTGCTGACAAAAGAGCGAGAGGTGAACCTTTCGCTCCAAAATTTCCGGGTTCTGGCAAATTTTGCCAGCTTATCCGTGAAGGAAATAAAGCTGAAACTGGATTCAGCATGTTTCCTTACCACGATACCGAATCTCTAATCGATCTTTAGTATGTTCCAAAGCTGCAACAGCGTATGTCCTCACCCTACATCGACTATTATCATTGGGTTTTAAAAATTCATGCTAAATTTCCGATTTTGGCCGGATTCCGAGCCAACTACTTGACGACAAGAAAAGAATTTTCATATTTGGATCCAGCAAGTCTTCTTACCCCTAAATCAACTCTAATCAACTTCAGATTAACCTTTAACTTTTCACAAATTTTCCGGTTTCGCTGGATTCCGGGTAAACCACTTCTACGGCAGCAAAATAAATTTCATATTCGGGTTCAGCATGTCTCTTTAAGCCTAATTTTGTAATTTTACTTTTCGCACATTTTCCGGTTTTCGCCAGATTCCGGTGAACTACTTGTCCGGCAATAAAATAATTTTCATATCGTATTCACCATGTCTCCTTACCCTAAATTAACTATGTTATTAGCTTTAAAAAAAAAAAAAAATTACCCCTCAGTTTGAAACCCCTTCCCACCCCTAAATGTAGGGCTACAGTGCCCATCTTCGAACCTGATCTGTACTTTGACCCAAACAGTTCTCTTTTTTTTTAAATATCTCAATCCCTTCGAGAGTTATCGTGCTGACAGACTGACAACTTTTACGAAATCACAGGTATCCTCTCACTTACGTTTTGGGATAAAAAAAAGACGGTAAAATTGTTTTCTTTGCGAAGACTCCGCGTGACATAGTAGTCTGCATAGAGCGCGGCGGCGATCATTTGACGCAAATAACGCTTCGACTGACCATGCTACGACGCTGTTTTGAATTTTGACGCGTCGTTTGTGTCAAATGAAGTTCGATCGTGCTCTTTGTAGACCACTATGTCACACGTGGCAACGCAGTGAAAATTCATAACCACTATTTAAAAGGGATACCATTTCAGATTTCTCTTCGTCATGTTCTATTATTTGCCATATTTTTATTTTCCAGATTCAATAAAACATTAGCAACCTCTCAGGTGTAGACACGGGCACAGCAAATATCACTGAGTAAGCCGGACATGTTTCCAACATTTTTCACACATCTAGTCGAAGACTCCTTAAGTCTGGTTGGAAGGGATTATGGGATTCGGAATCGATATATCCCTTAGTTCAATACGAGCGTTGATTGCGAGCATGTTTCTGGGATTGGATCTTTTCCCGAAGTGAATTACTAATGAAGCTTCCATTTTCGCTTTATCTGAAGAAGGCTTTTGCGACAGCCTTTCATGGCGATCGTTCCTGATTAACCGGATAAAACAAGTCCCCCCCCCCCCCAATAAGATACACACAAGGGCGAAATGGAAGATGTTGTCATTTCTCCTGGCTGACTTCTTTCAGTTTTCGAATGGTTTTGTCTTATTTTTAAACCCTTCAATAAGTAAATAAGTAAATAAGTAATAAGTAAATAAGTAATGCGCACTTTGGGGGCGCTAGAAAGTAATCTGTAAGCAAAACCGTTGAGGCAAAAATTATGATAGGCTCATCGGGATCATAAAAAAGTATGTTTTGTCCAAAATTAGTTTTTGCACTTGAAGGAATTCAGTTATAAGCAAGAAAACCTTGAGGCAAAAATGATCACGGGCTCATGGGGATCATGAAAGTGTATATTTTGCTTAAAAGTATTTTACGCACTTTGCCTTTAAGATGAGTGGCCTACTTTATGGGATGTTCGGATCTGGATCCGAATCGGACCCCCCCCCCCCCTACAACTCTCCCACAGTGCCAGAATCCGTCCGGTTTTGTAACTGATGTATCTAGGACTTGTGCTTGTTCTTCCCACCAAGTTTCATCCCGACCGCTCAACTCTAAGCGTGTCACACGATTTCCGGTTCCCCCCTCCGATCCCCACATTAATCGAATCCGGTCCGGACTTGAAATGGGACATTTAATAAACGAGGTCTTTCCAAATACCAAGTTTCATCTAAGATCACCCGTTTGAAAGTTATACACGCCACTAAATTCCGATTTCGCCTCCCCTACCCTCCCTCCCCCCACGATGATCGGATCGGGCATTTCCACAGTTAATCGGGTCGGGTCCCCGATCGGATCGGGCATTTCCAAGTTGATCTGGTCGGGTCCTTGATATGACATATCGGTTTAGCGCCAAATAACTGCCTAGTGTAGCTCTCAACACAACAATCAAAGAGAAAGAAAAATAATTAGCTGATTCACGAACAAAAAGTAAAACAAAATATCTGACATGATTGTTTCTTTCAGCAAAGGTTGGTTTAAGATTTTTGGATACTATCCGCCGCATTTTCAAGAAGAAAAGGTGTTTCTTAATACTATTTAAAGGGCACCTGAACAATGAAACCATACTTGAACACACCATGGAGAATGCATTTACAGACATGGCCACGGAGAGCATTCTTCTCCTGAGCGTGACGTTTTCAAAATAGGGATGTTCGTTTCTGGAGGTTTGCACATGCAGACTCCAAGACAAAAAGCGCAATTCATTGAAATCTTGTACAGCGCTGGCCGGATCGTATTGGAATTTCTTCGAGATATACGTTTGGGCTTAACTGGCTAAAAAATATTCCAGAAGAAGGGTTGATTGGAGACATCTGTTCATTTCTAAAATTGTCCGGTACTGAAATAAGGACAAATGCAAAATGGAGCAAAAATCATACCTTGGAAACACTATTTCGTATTTGGATTGGGTTTACTGCAGGCAATGTTAACGGAAGTCATACAGATAGGGATGATACTTGGTACTCTTCATTCAGGTGTCCTTTAATGGATAATCAAAGGGATGGCGAAAAGAGGGACGAATTTTGTGAAATCAAGAATGCGGTGAGTTCTTTTTCTCAGTGCTTGTCTCAGTCTCAGTTCTTGGTTCAAGATTCGACTAAAGAAACAATTCTTGACAGACGGAAATTGCTCAGATGAAGGCTGATAGAAATTCACCATCGGATTAGGATGGAGTCTTAGATTTGTTTCTTCTTTCTTCTTTATATGTGATCTTCTGTTTTGTTGTGAATGTTTAGTTTAGTGGCGTATTGTAGCTGTGAAATGCCGTGAGTCGGTTTACTCACAAATAAAGTATGCCTACCTACTTACCGTTGACAGAGTTTATTTCATTTGCTTCACTTATTGGATAATTTTGGAAAGACGGCATGGTTTCCCATGTGTTGTTATTTTCTTTTCTTTTTTTCTTCCTTCTTTTCTTGTTGATCTTCCTCTTCTTATCTATCAGTTTTTTTTCTTTTTTTGAGAAAGTATGTACAGATTAATTTAAAGTGAAAATTCCTTTGGCTGCCTCCACAGGCCCATTCGGGCTTTTCTGCTGCCAAAGGAACCGACTACATATAAAGAATAATAAGAGTGTTATATAATAAAGAGTATTTAGTTTAAAAAATTGCTCTAGAAGGTGAAAATGGTTTCTGTAATTTGTGACTAATGGTGGCAGGCGCTATGAATTTGCAGAAGAAAATACATATACTAATAACAATGTGCTTCGGCTCTTTTTTTCTTTAACCAGCTGTGCTACAAGAAACCACGAACTTCAGGAATAACAGACAAGGATTGTAGTGGAACAGCTCAAATTTGAATTTTCAAGTCGTCCGCAGCTGCTTTCAACTTTAATCGATCGAAAACGTTGCAGCGGCGACAAAGGCTTCCTCGTTTGTAGATTGTTTTAATTTCCACCTCCGTATTTACGACAAAGAACTCGAAGCAACTTCGAGGAATACCGCTTTAGAAGTTTCCATCGTATATGTCGACACAAAACGTCTACAAACGAAAATACTAAAACAACAAAGAGATTGTTCCAGTAGCCCGCTGAGAGCGTGTTCCACCCTTCCAATAATAGTAACTATTAGTTACTATTTTCGTTCCAACCTTGTATAAAGTTACTACGCTGACCGCTCCAACCGTCTCTAAATAGTAACTAACATTAACTAATTGCTTAACATGATCGGGACCGTAGTAAGTGTGGTAACTACGGATCTCTGTAACGGGATTGTTTCAATTAGTCCGCGGCGCGGTATTTTGGCGAAAATAGAAAAAATAGTGTTCCAGCCTTGACGCCAAGAAGCCGAAATTCGTGACGTCATGCGTAGTAACTACAGTAAGTAGGGTGGAACACGCTCTGAAAGGCGTTGGGCAGCAGGCAAGGCCACAGTAGCCCGTAAGACGAAAACAATAAAGTTCAAGCCCAAGTCGTGTTATCCGAAAATCGTAAGGTACCGGACGTAGCCTACCACCTTTAAGGCTATGCTGCGTTTTTCAAAACATTACAGACCTGGTATTCTGAAGTGCACTCCTACCCAATCGACAAATAAAGTTGACAGATTTGTAAACAGATCGCTAGGACTGCTAGGAGTCAGAAAGCCTTTGAGTATTTATACTTCCGTGTTTGTGCATTAGCCTACTAAGTTCAAAGAGTATATGGTCTTTGGGCTTTTTTCCAACACAGTTATTATTATTATACCCCGGCTAAAGCATCAAAGTTCCTAGACCCTGTGCATGAACGCAACATACAGCTTTTTAAAGGGCCTTAGTGGCGTAAGGAACTTACAACTGGATTATATTGATACGCACGGCTAATTCATAACTACATCGGACACTTTCAAGCCCAGAACCTTTGCCTCTAGTTGAGAAAGCAGTTCTACCTATGTGGCTCTTAGCAAGAATCGTTCAAATTTGGTTATTTGCTATAAACACGCATCGCGGTAGGAAAAAAAGCAACTTCCACAAATCCAGGTCTTTGGACGAAAGCTCTCTGCAAATTAAGGGATCACGAAAGGGATACTGACGTCATAAAGACAATATCCCTTCCAAATAAAGGCACGCAAGTAGACATTACGAAAAGCCAGAAGCATAGCTAACGAAATCCAAGCAGAGAGCTGGAATCGAGGATAAGAAAAAATGCAACTCGTAGACAACAGTGGTGAAAATATAGGAGAGCCTCGATTCCTCGACTCCGGTCTAAAACACCCGGAAAAACAAGACCAAAGGTTTCGATGGGATCCGGAAAATTTAACATTTATTAGACTTCTTGATCCAAACAATCGAATCTTCTACATTTCCGAGTCTTCGCCAGACCCATTTAACATTTTGCTATCTATCCATAATAAACCGCTTGAATATGTACAAAAAGAGTTTACCGTTTTGGAGTTTTTTGCTTACGGCCAAACAACTAATCAAATGAGGAAACCAGGTCCAGGTATGGCTTTAGCAAGCATGTTTACTCCAATATCTCATCTCTAATCGACTTCAAAAAGGTCTTTTAGATTTTTTTTTTTTTTTACAAAGTTCCTCATATATTAGCATTTTAGCATTCCCCGCGAACTGCATACAGAGCAAAAGATCTAGTGACGCTGAGAGCCGAATCTTTCAATCCAAATTTCCAGGTTTTTGCAAACAGCTTATCCGTCAAGGAAATAAAGTTCAAAATTCGATTCAGCATATCTCCTTATCCCGGTACCGAATCTCTAATCGACTTCAGAAAGAACTTTGAGCTTCAACCAAATTTCCACTTTTGGTCGAATTCATGGTGAATCATTTGTCCGGCAAGAAAACTAAGTTCATATATGAATACAGTGGCCTCCTTGCCCCTTATACGAATACCTCATTAGCAATAAAACATATTTGTTTTTACCCTTTTTCGAAACCCCCTCAACTGCCTCTAAACATTGGGCTAAAGGACCCATCTACGAATTTGGCCTGCACTTTGCCAGTGAATCCAATCCTCACACGAAGTTCGAACAACATCAACCCACTGGACCCCCCGACAATCCAAACACAAAGAATACGTACGCTAGGTTTAAACAGTCTTCAGTTAAACCCAATAACTTTGCGCGTTATACACGAGACTGAAGTCACCATCCCTCCTACGTCCATTGATTAAACAAAGTGACGTCACCCACGCGCAGATCTTTTGCCTGTGTGAATAAAGAGGTAGGGTAGGGACTGGTATAGACACTTCTTTCTTTTTTTTAAATTGGTCTACAAATTTTATTAAATTGTTCACCAGACAATTGTCGGATGCACTCTGACTTTCCGACCCAGTAAATGCCGGTTGGGACTTTGGAGACTAAACTGGCCGCATACACTTTTTGTGTATCATTAGTATCTTCGAAAGCTGCAACAGCGTGTCTGCTCACTCTATATCGACAATGTCATTGGGTTTTGAAACTTCATGTTAAATTTCCGGATTCAGCATGTCTTCCCACCCCTGAGTCGAACATCTAATCAACTTCAAATACAGCTTTTACGTTTTCCAAATTTTCCGATTTTTGCCGGATTCCGGGTGAACTATTTGTCCGGCGAGAAAATAATTTTCGTGTTTTCGGATTCAGATGTCTCCTTACCCCTAGATCGACTATCTAATTAGCTTCTAAAAAATATTTTATTATCGTCCCTTTATTCGAAACCCCTCCCCCACCCCTAAATATACAGCTTTGGGGCCCATCTACGAACTTGACCTGTCCCATGGCCCAAAGAAACCTCACACCATGTTTCATTAATATATCTCATTCCCTTCGAGAGTTATCGCGCTCACAAACGGACGGGCAGACGGACAACTTTTACGAAGTCACAGGTATCCCTCCACTTACGTTTTGGGATCCCAAGAACAGGTTAATGAGAGAGATAGAGAATTTTACCGATAAGAGAAAGTGAACAGACGTGAGCCAGAGTCGCCCAGTCGAGTAGCTTTCGCGAAGAATCTTCATTGTTAAAGCACACTACCTATCATCCGCGATATTGACTAACATCGCCAAACAACGATGTCTCTGATTGGTTTGTACAGATCGCACCTCAGACTGAACGAATCACAAACGACGCGAGGGGCACGGCTCGACTGTGAAAAGACTCTCCAGGAGAAGACTGAATTTGGCTTGACCGCAAAAGCACAAAACGAACTGTAAAACGAAGACAGAAAATATGCGGACTGGTGCTGATGCTTGTTATCGTGAAAGACCTAATCCAAACATTCGGTTTACCTTCTCTTAGTGATCGCATGCCACGGGTTTGTTTAGATTTGAACTCGATTGCCGAGTTGCTGTTTTGGCTCGAGAAAAACCCACGCACAACGTCTTCTTTTCTAGATGGCGGAATTTTCGAGGATTGATTAGCAAAGAATTATAAGACCTAACTGATAATTTGTGTATGTCTTCAGAGGTACCACACTGGTCTTGGTTTTATAATTTATTTGTATCTGTAATAAACAGTTGGAGCATTAGATGGAAATTATTATTTTGACCCTTGGCTCCCTACGTGCCATAACAGCTGTCCGAGATAATCGGCTGAGATTTAGTCCAGACAGAGTTATTTCAAACCTAGGAAATTTGGTGTTTTTTTTTTAATTTGCTCATTGTTTTACGGTGTTTTTAGTGGTTTTGATATTCATAGTGACAGTAGAGATGGTTAGAATTGTGTGTGTGTGGACCATTGTTTGTGGCCCGCTTGAAGGAACATAAAGGTTTCAGTTCTGCTTTAATGGTGTTCTTAGAAATTTGTCGAGGCGAAAACCTGTTTACTGCATTCAGACAGTGGGTTAAGGATACACTTAAAACTTCACTTGAATAAAAAAAAAAAAAAAATCAAAATCAGGCGTTAGTAGACCTGTGCTAATGTTATGTATCTTTTGTTGTTGTTATTTTTGTTTGGAGTCACTGAATTTACTTATCTTTTTGTCATTGCTGTCATGATTATAATTCTAACCGTTTGTAATATCGACAAGCTTTAGCTTACCATCAATGAGCACCGTAGCTGACGTATCCGTTGTAATAAAATAATATGATTTTTTATTTTTTTTATTTGTTATATCATTCCTTTTGCATTTATACCCCAAAGGATCAAATCCCCTCGATTCCGTTGTCGAACAAGACACGTCGCTGTCCTGTAGGCTAATCTGCGTCTTGTTTTCCAACTTCCTTGTTCGACTGGTGGAAAAAGCCACATTTTGGAAAATCCAAAACTTGATCAGCAAAATGTCACTACACGTCGCCGAAGGCGATTCCTATTCCCTAACCAAGAAATGGAAAAGGAAATGGCTTTTTTTGCCAGGATATCGAATGTTCAACCAAAAGGAAATGTGTGGGCAAAACGGGTATCCCTATTAGGTCCTATTTGTCTCTAGATAGAATCACAATGGGCACGTGCGACAAATCAGAGAATGACGAAGTCACAGAGATGGTTAATGGACTCAAAGAGCGGTGATAATAGGTTACAATGGCAGGTAGATAGATAGGTACTTTATTTGTGAGTAAACCGTTACACGGCATTTCACAACTACAACCTAAAACTTGAATACGACACTGTAACGGGCCATGGAGCTTTGTAGGGGTCGCAATTAATGTTTTTCCTTTATTCTGAATTTAATAAAACTGAACTGAAAAAAACTGAACTGAAATTCACAACAAAATAGAAAATCACACTTAATGAAGAAAGAAGAAAAAAACTAAGACTAATCCGATGGTGAATTTCTATCAGCCTCTATCTAAACATTTCAAAACGCTTCATATTCATAATAAACTTAAGAACTATCTCTTTAATTATCTTACTATTACTCACTACGCTTAGGCAAAATGGAAATCTACTCGATGTTCGTTCAGTCCGCTTTTCATTTGAAAACGCTGGGGACTAAATCTAGGACACTCAAATAACAAATACCAGCATGTTTCAATTCTTCCACAGTCGCAAAGTGAGGATGGAACCTTACCTAATCTATATAAATAAGAGTTTATACGGCTATGTCCAGTAATAAATTGGGAAAGCAAAAACGATGGTTGAAATTTCTTGATTGCGATCAGATCCTCTTTACTTTGAAAGAATTTTATCGGCGAACTACAAACTGAATTTTCAAACTGAAAGTATATTTCTGGTAGAGAGCACTATCTACTGTTTTACTCGTTAGGAAACTCCTTAGGACCCATCATATTAGCCACAGGATTAACGCAGCAGTATTGGGTCCCTTTTATTGCAACAAACAACACCGTGAGTTATTTGTTAAAAGCACAGACTAGTTTTAAAGTATTCAAATATTTTAAAATACAGCAAGTTGAAGAGTAAATAGTACGAGGGGTCCTTTAAGAATCTTGTGTATAGTTGATAAAGTTACCGAACGGTCAAGGACTAAGCTACATGGACTACAGAAGTAGTGACACTACGGGGGACAGGAAAATTTCGAGGCCAGCGAGCTAACCACTCGGCTAGGACGGGCAACATCACACTAACCAAAAAGAAATCCGACACAGACAACAGAAATACATTTAATACAACTAATGAGGTCCTTTCTCCATGCCTATTCCCTAGAAACGACTCTATAGGCTACTGTGAGCCTCGCACTGCTCGGCAAAAGTCATGGAGGCATGAAGGGAATTTAATCTCAGAGAAACAGTGAAAGCTCGCGAAAAAAAACGATTTCCACAGTTTCATTTCCGGAACAAACAGCGCGACTTCCACTTTTTCCTTCTCGCGCAAAAACAATGGCTTATGTCCAGTCTAGAGAACAGAAATACCGGAGAATGGATTTTTTTAAACCCGGGAAGAAGTAACAGGGGAAAGATATGTAACATTGAATGGCCCCACTGGGTGATTGACCCGACTGTTAAGGCACTCCTCGCACTATTTATGATCCAGTATTTTATAATAGTTGAACACTTTAAAACTAGGCTGTGGTTTCAAAAAATTAGCCACAGCTTGACTATTTCAAGCATTTGTTCAGGCCCGTTGACTTAAAGCAAAATCAGGGAAAATTTTACATAGCCGGTTTTCTGACGACATAGCTTCTCGTAAACAGCCATCGGCCTCGAAAAACGATAAACAGATGTGAAGAATCAATGAGTGTGAAAAAGTGTAAAAATCAGTGAGTTGTTGTTAAAGTTTAAAGTTTAACCGAAAAGGGATGCAATTGGGAAATCTTGGTCCTCATGGCTTATTCGCTTAAAGAGGCTTGAAGACCCGATGAAAATACGCTACTTCGTTATTTAGCTATTCACGAATACTCGATTTTCAAATAGTGGAATTTCCCTGTGATTTGTGGTAACTCTATCTGCTTGTGTCTGTGTTTTATGCTTGACGAAAACAATTTACTAAAAATAAGTGTTCACGCAGTGAGCCACCTTCCTCGAGCTGATCACTGACCACTGAAAAGCCGCGTTTGTATTGAGATTCAGATTTTCCGCGTCATAGTAGAATTTCGCGTTGTGAGGACGGCCGTAGATATTCTGGACGTCATACTAGAGCAAATAGTGAAAATAAAAAAAAAAATCCCTTAAAGCACAACTCTTACTGGAAATGATTTTTCCTCTATAAGATGGATCAGAACAAACGTTTTCGAAAATACCATTACTTTTCACCTGAATATAGCGATTCTCTTGTTAGCGCATGTCGATTATATCCAGCCTTCCTGCTCTACAACTCGGCGGCTGGGCGCAAAAGATTTGAAAACTGAACGTGCCTTGGTTAAAAGTGGGAAAACTAAGCAAATAAAAGAAGTTATAAACAGAAGATTATCACATCCTTATGTGTGAAAGAGTAGTCAGCGGACAATGAAGATTCCGGCAAACTTTTCGTTGGGTGACGGAAAAACTCGGCAAGGCCGAAAAAGCGCTAAAAATTCGTAGTTACGAAACGAAACAACGGAGAAAAGTGGGGATTTTAGAAGCTTCTAATTCCATATGGGAGCTAAGTATATTATGAAAGGCAGAATAAGCAAGAGGGGTCCTTTAACACAATCAAAATAATGCAGTGTAGTCAGTTAAATTGTACAACAAAAAGTTGGCTTTTCAGTAAGTAAGTAATTTATTTATAACCTGCCATTTCAAAATCTGGAGTAAATAAAAGAAAATAAAGAAAAAGACATAAATACACAGAAAAAGGCACTAATTTTCAGTCATCGGCTAGGAAGCAGTGTAGTAGGTCGTGCGCTGGTTGGGCTCTGTTGTCAATGATTTTTTATAACGACGACGATTTACTTTTCGACTGACAGTATTTTAAATTCTTTGAATACTTTAAAACTATGTTGTGCTTTCAACAAATAACCCACGGTTTCGGCTGGATTAAGCTCTTCCGAGACACGTTGACTTGTAGCGAGAACAGGGAAACAAATTTATATAACCGGTTTTTCTGATTTAAAAACTTCTCGCAAACAATCTTCGACAGCGCGACACAAATCGAAGATAGCAAAACACGGCAAGTGAGAAAATCAGCGTGGTTATCACTGATGACCGACACTTTGTGAAGACTAATGCAACTTACGTTTCTAATGATGCCTGCTAACGTATCCACGCGCAAAATCGGTTTGCTTAATTTTTGCCATGTTTTGGCTAGAAGTTCATGGGCTTCGGAAGAGGCTTAAACGACCCCTCGTCCAGCCTACTTCCCTATTCCCCGCTACGCATATCGGAGGAAAAATTGTATCAGGCGTGCATGGCCCTCTCTGCTGCGTGTCACATTGATGACAGTAGAATACGAGAAATACTCTTGAGGAATGATGACCGACCAAGGCCGTATCCAGGGGGGGGGGGGTAGTTTCTAATGATACATTAGGAGCCTGCTAACGTATTCATGCGTAAAAGTGAAACTTTAAGGGGTTAGAATGTACCTATCGAATATCGGGTATCCGGATTTGAGAACTGATAGAGCGATTACGGAAGTAGACTGGATTGGCATTATAGGTATGACGAGTCCTTTAAAGCTATGCAGAATATTCGTGTGCAATGATAATGCATATCGTCAGTTCTTTGGGGTTCCCCGTATTTGCAGTGTCATCTCCGCCCAGCTCTCGAATCACTGTTACATGTTTACTGAAATTCACCGCAAGGCACAATTAAGTGTCTCCATTATTACGGCCAAAAATGTGTGATAATGAGCGTGTTCCACCCTTCTAACAATAATAACTACTGGTTACTATTTTCGTTCCAGCCCTCGTGAAAAGTTACTACGCTGGACCGTTCCAGCCTTCTGGAGTGACTATTTGCTTACCACGCTCGTGAGCGCAATAAGCGTGGTACCTACGAATCTCTTTGACGTTACTGGCCGGATTAGCCCGTGGCACGATATTTTGGTGAAAATAGAAAAATGCGTTCCAGCCTTAACGCCAAAAAGCCATAATTCGTGACGTCATGCGTAGTAACTACCATAAGTAGGGTGGAACACGCTCAATGTGTTTCATCTTTTATACAGCTGTTCAATGTTCTTTTAATAATGAGTCAACCATGTTCCATGCCTATGTTCTTTTATGTAGCCTACCTGTTTGGCGGTGGTTAAACGCCAGTTTTTATATTCTTTAGTGCTTTTTCATCTTTTCTGCTCTGTATGGCATTTGTGATGAAAACAAAACTGATCGAGTGATTCCTGTTTATCTCACAGTATTGTCTCTTCTTTGTAAAGGTGGGTCTTCACCTTCCGGAATCTGGGTTCCCAGATTTTCCGAGATTTTTTTTGAATTTCTTCTGCGATACTTAAAAATCCGGAAATCCGGAAGTTCAAAGGCCCTTTTTTCGAATTATTTTGATATACTTTTGGACCCGTTCATATTCCAGATGTTCCGGGAGGTGAAGACCGGACTTAAGCATCAAATGTTTGCAAGACCCAGGCCAGGCAGCTGAACCCACAAGCATCATTAGTTGCGTTTTCGTTCGCCTTTTCACTCGCCACTTCGATGGCTTTTTACTTGTTTTGCGTTTTCGTAAAATGATCCGGTCTGACAATTTCCCGTTTTTGCCAAAAAGGCTAACGCCGACTTCGCCTTTTTGCAAAAAGAGCAACTTGGTAGCTGACCAAGTTGCGCTCTCCTTTTGGATTTTTGGCTCGCGAATTTACCCCAAAATCCAATAAAAGATGGATTTGACTCAAAGCGATAATCAGTATTTGAAGACTGTCCCAGATTCTAAAGATGAACGTAAAATATACGTAAAATGGAATTGGTCAAAACTGCGTTTTTGTCCAAGAAAAGCCAAAAGTTCTTAGCGGTAACGGCGACTTACAAAAACTCGGCAATGTTCAAAAAGGCCTGAAAAACGGTAAAGCTAAAGCCGAAAACGGAAAGGCAAAAGCCGAACAAAAACACAAGTATTGTTAAATTTTCGAAAGTGATAGAAGACCAAGAAGTCCAGGAATGGCTAGGTGCACACCCAGTCCGACAAGGTTTCGCACGCGACAATACACATGCGAAATTCGCGTCACTATGGAAAAACATACATGCGATGCGTCAAAACTTCGAAAATCTGACAGTGTGTGCACGTACCTTAAAGCGTTACAATGAAGTGAGGAAGATGTTCGGTCTAGAATTTTATTTCAAGTTAACTCTGCGCCTGTGGTTCCTGCTCCAAGCGAATCGCCTTCCAGTGCGTGCCGAAACAACTGCGATAAAACCCTTCCAAAAGACGCGTCATTAGTTGCGTTTTTGTTCGGTTTCCTTTTCAGCTTTAACTTTTACAGGCCTTTTTGAACACTCTCGAATTTTTGTAAGTCGACGTTACTCCTAAGGACTTTTGGCTTTTCTTCGATAAAAACGCAATTTTGATAAATGCCATTTTACTTGTACTGTAAATCATCTCTAAAATCCACGACAGTCTCCAGAGACTAATTATCACTTCCAGTCCTTCTGTTGGATTTTGGGGTAGACTAACAAAAGTCGCAAGCCACAAAGCCAAAAGGAGAGCTCAACTTAGTCAGCAACGAAGTTTCCCTTTTTACAAAAGGCGAGGGAAAAGGCGAGGGGTCTTTTTGACAAAAACGGAGAAACTGTAAAATAGTGCTTAGGACCATTTTACGAAAACGCAAAACAAGAAAAATCCACCGAAACGACGAGTGAAAAGGCGAACAAAAACGCAACTATTGCCTTCTTTACCATGATATTGAGAAAGGATGCCATTTCCTGAGCGAATGCAGGCAACTTTCGCAGCCCAGTGAGGAATTTCTTAAAGGACCCCAAATGCTTATTCTGCTTTTGATAATATACCAAGCTCCCGTACAGAAATATAAGCTTCTAAAATCCCCACTTTTCTCCACTGTCTCGTTTTGTGCCTATGAACTTTTTGCGCTTTTTGGCCTTGCCGAATTTTGCCGTCACGCAGCAAAACTTTTGCCGGAATCTTCAATGCCCGCTGACAACTCTTTCACACATAAGGATCTCAGAAGCATATGTTTATTACTTCTTTTATTTGCTTAGTTTTCCCACTTTTTAACCACGGCACGTTCAGTTAAATGTTTTGCGCCCAGCCGCCGCGTCGGAGAGCAGGAAGGCTGGAGGTAATCGACAAGCGCTAAGAAGAAAATCGCTGATTTCAGGTGGAAAGTAATGGTGTATTCGAAAATCGATTTTCTGATCAATTTCATTGGGAAAAGATGCTTTAACAGGTATGATTGAAAGTTCCCTGATATTCTAGAGACCCGAAATAAAGCATTGATAATAAAGATGGGTAAATTTCTAAATAGGGTCTTAGATTAATACTTCATAAATCAATAAGATGTCAAGCGAAGTAGTTATGTACATTTTTTGTATGAATGTCCGCCAGTCCGGCTATTAGGGTAATCATTCATTCATTCATTACGTCGGAAAAATAGTTATGGCAGTAAGAGAATTTTAAGAATATACATATTTTGACAGAATACCTACATAAAGTTTACGTAAAGAATATGAAAAGGTTTTTATTCTTTTATTAAACTGCAAAGTAGCTAAAAAAGAAAAAGTAATGTGGATACTGAAGGATATGTATGATTCAAATGATTTTGAAACTATCAAGGAAAAAATAAATTTAGTATTTACAGATTTTTTAGAAGTTAGGTGAGGTGAATAGTTAAAAGTGGGTAAAAATGAAAACAGATTAAAAGAATCATTAAACATTATGATATTCTTCAAATACAAGTCAAAAATGGTGACACAAATGCTGACATATACGGATTTGACGGATTCAGGATTGAAAAACTGGCTAAGAGTGTCGTTGGCTGGCAGAGGAAGATGTTGGTAGAGACTGGGCAGATTTGTATATGTACGAAGAAATTTGTTGGTGATGTCCTAAACAACGAAATTTCAAACCAAATTACATTAGCGGAAGGGTATACCGTAATGTATATTTGTGTACAGCTGCGTTCACAAAAATCATTTCTGTCGACTGGTAACAATTTCTTTACCATTTTCTACCATATCAACTGACTCGTCTAATAGATTACAATACCAAAAGGTAAAATTGCATCGTTGGCAAAGTACTGTCTATCTATTCGAGAGAGCAGGTTCTACAGTTACCTAATCTTTCCAAAACCCATTGCGTGAAAATGTTTTCCGTAAGCCCTGTGTAGCCATCCTTCATCCATCAACCGTAAATATGACGTTTTAATTTTTCGGGCTGAGCTTTTGTGATTACGGGGAAAGTACTCCAGGTGCTTTTTTACTAGGATAGCTAGTGGAAAACAGGGTTATGGTGGGTTTACATGCTGCGTAAATCCGAGCGTTTAACGCACGTATTTGGGCTTGAAAAGATCTCGGGCAATACTGACGTATTTATATAAAAAATGGAATGATACCGATTTCTCAAATACGTGCGTATTACTAGAGATCTTTTCAAGCCCGAATACGTGCGCCAAATACGCTCGGATTTTACTCAGTGTGTTAACCCATCATTATTCTGGAAATCAACTTGGCCAGTGTTTCGACAATATCGACATTTTTTTTCCAAAGGCGAAATTTTTTAAACTGTAGCCTACACGTTTAAAAGACCCCTCTTGCCTATTCTGCCTTTTATAATATACTTAGCTCCCATATGGGATTACAAGCTTCTAAAATCCCCACCTTTCTCCATTGTTTCGTTTCGTAACTACGAATTTTTAGCACTTTTTCGGCCTTGCCGAGTTTTTCCGTCACCCAACGAAAAGTTTGCCGGAATCTTCATTGTCCGCTGATAACTCTTTCACACATAAGGATGTGACAATCTTCTGTTTATTACTTCTTTTATTTGCTTAGTTTTCAACCAAGGCACGTTCAGTTTTCAAATCTTTTGCGCCCAGCCGATGCGTCGGAGCGCAGGAAGGCTGGATATAATCGACAAGCGCTAACAAGAGCATCGCTAGTTTCAGGTGGAAAGTAGTGGCATTCTCGAAAACGTTTTTTCTGATCCATTTTGTAGGGAAAATATCATTTCTAGTAAGAGTTGTGTTTTAAGGATTTTTAATTACAAATTGAAACCATAGAAGACAAATTCGTAATGTACGGGAATAACCGAGGGGATAATGAAAAACCTTTAACCTTTCGGACACAAAACGACGATTGACACATCTGTGTCTCCGAAGCGGTCGTTGCGATTTGGTTGACACTTCTCCAAGAAATGCAAGATACAAGTGCAGCTTGAGCACTACTAATAACTCAATTCCGAGAAAAATGTACCTTGCCACATTTTGGAAACACCCCGTCAGTTTATACACAAAGGGTCAGTTTTATTCTTCTACCCAAAACAGTAGGCTAAGAAACACGAATTCCACAATAATTTTAGCTTAGCAGAACGTAGCCACTAGCCCCGTAGCCACTAAGTCAATCTCCAGCTTCTGCTAGACTCAAACCTTCCGTCTTATGTGGGTCACCGTGTTTGACAAAGACTCAGGCTACCCTCTCTTCTGCAGTTCACCACCAGTACTAGACAAGAATTCAGGCTTGAAACATTTTTGACCTTCTCGTTTTTTTTTTATTTCCGTTCTTGCTCGGCATTGCTATGTAGGTCAAAAATGTTTCCAGCCTGAATTCTCGTCTAGGGTTGTCGACAAAACGTCCCCATCCGAAACGTCCCCATGACAAAACGTCCCCACGACGAAACGTCCCCGTGGCAAAACGTCCCCAACCAAAACGTCCCCTGGCGAAACGTCCCCGGGTATAGAATTTTTTTTCATAGCTGAGGAAAGCTAGGCCTATGAGACTACTGATTGCGTCATCAGTTACACAAACAGTGTTTTGGGAATATAAACTTTTGAAAACCAGGATGGGTTGACTACTTCAGCATTTAACCGATACTCAAGGAACCAACCAAAGTGTTGCTCCCGGCTATAGCCATTTCCTAAAGGACCCCTCGCACTATTTACTCTTCAACTTGCAGTATTTTAAAATATTTGAATACTTTGAAACTAGGCTGTGCTTGCAAAAAATAACCCACGGTTTTGGCTGTTTTAAGCCTTTTCCGAGACCCGTTGACTTGTAGCGAAAATAGGGAAACAATTTACATAACCCATTTTTCTGATGGAAAAACTCCTCGCAGACAACCGTCGACAGCGTGATACACATCGAAGGTATCAAAACACGGCAATTCAGAAAATCGGCATGGTATTGTTATAGGGGTTAGAATGTACCGTACGAAATTGGGGTATCCGGGTTTAGAGATTCATGGAGTGATTACGGAAGTAGGTTCCATTAGTATTATAGGTAAGACAGGTCCTTTGGGGAAAGCGCAGAGATTTAGTAGTTTGTCAGTTTTCGTTTTATCTTTTATTTAATTGTTTTTTATTTTGTGTGTTACTTCACGCTGCGACATGACTCATTGATCTTGCTTTTGTTCGATATTTCATTTGGTGATCTTTGTTATTAAAATATTTTATTAAAGGATCCAAACCGTCCAACCTAGATTTACTATGTCGCTGTCGCTTTCGTTTCCTCGCTTCGAATGTCATTTTTAACCAGCATAACGGCACTACGCTTATTTTTGCATTTTTCTTGTTTTACTCTCTTTGAGCCACAGCGGACTTCCCTTTCTCTGAGGAGCATATTGGTGCTCCTCAGATTGTGCATGTTGCTTCACACGACCTAGAACTGATCAGTTTCGAGTCAATTGCAGGGCTTATTACACTACATATTTTAACTGAAAACAATACATTTATGAAGCAACCGGTCCTATGCCCGATCTTTCCTGCTTATAAGGAATGTTCCCACATCTTTAATGCACACTCTGAAGTTGCTTTGCGTCGATCATGCACCTGAAGATAGAGGCTAACTTAAAAATCTATGCTTGGGGACGTTTCGCTACGGGGACGTTTTTGTCACGGGGACGTTTTGACACGGGGACGTTTTGTCATGGGACGTTTTGTCCCGGGGACGTTTTGTCCCGGGGACGTTTTGTCCCGGGGACGTTTTGTCCCGGGGACGTTTTGTCCCGGGGACGTTTTGTCCCGGGGACGTTTTGTCCCGGGGACGTTTTGTCCCGGGGACGTTTTGTCCCGGGGACGTTTCGCCGGGGACGTTTCGCCAGGGGACGTTTTGTCATGGGGACGTTTCGTCGGTAAGCCCTTGTCTATCGAATGAGATTTAGTCCAGAAAGAGTTATTTCAAACCTAGGAAATTTGGTGTTTTTTTTTTTAATTTGCTCAGTGTTTTACGGTGTTTTAGTGGTTTGGAAACAGAGTGACAGTAGGGATAGTTAGCATTGTGTGTGTGGTAGAAAGACGATTTTTTGTGGCCCACTTTAAATATCGATCAAAAGCGAGATCACTGAGTTATATCGCAGCATAAACTAACACATAAATAAACCAATTAAATAAAAGATAAAACGAAAACTTACGAACTACTTCATCTTTGCGCTTTCTTTTAGAAATGGCTATAGCGGGAGCAACACATTGGTTTGCCTCTTGACTATCGGTTAAATGCTGAAGTAGTCAACCCATCGTGGTTTTCAAAAGTTTATATTCCAAGAACATTTTTGTCTGAAGTGATGACTCAATCAGTAATCTCATAGGCCGAGCTATCCCTCAGCGAAAAAAAAAAATCTATAGCCGGGGACGTTTCGCCATGGGGACGTTTCGCCACGGGGACGTTTTTTCATGGGGACGTTTTGTCACGGGGACGTTTTGTCGACAACCCTCCCTGCGTGCCAAACCGCATCCAAGTGGTGAGCAAAGGAGCCGTTAGCTGCTTATGTTCAAACAACGCATAAAACGGATACATCAGCTACGATGCTTTGGCAGCAATATTTCGGCTGTTCTTGGCAAGGGTCGTCGTCAGGCTGTCAAACTTCAGTGACAACGTTGGGAATGAACGAACCTGCGTTAGCCGCTTGCGAGTTCACTGACAGAAGTTCCATAGCAGATAACACAAGAATGCGCAGTTTCAACCGATAACACATGGGATGTTATCTGTCATGATTTGCAAACGTTAGGCATAACAAGCATAGCCAGGCAGACCCTAAAAACCACAGAAAAAGTATCTGCTGACTTTTCCGATATTATTATGACAAACAACAAAGCCAGCAGATGCTTTTTCAGCGGTGTTTCGGCTCTTCTGGTATGCATAACGTTTTAATGCGTAAAGTTTGAGAGCCCATAACAGCTAACAACCTAAGTTTTATCTGTAGAAACTGCGGATCTTTATGTTATTTGTTATGAAACTTGCGACAGTGTAACCGCCTCAAGGAAATTACTGTAATTGCGTTTTGTCTAATTTTTATGGCACTTTCGCAGAGAGAATAGGTTGCTGATACAGGAAAGATATAGTTGTAAGCAGAACCAGCGCATTTGAGTCCTCCTGAGACCCCCCCTCCTTCCCAACTTCAATTTGACCTACCACTTTGACATCAACCTTTAGTTGCAATTTTCATCAAAACAGAAAGCCCCGTGTTCCATCACTAGCTTTTTAACTCTTCGCTCGGCACTTTCGTAGAGAGAAAAGGTTACGCGATATACAGAAAGAATTTAGTTTCAAGCAGAAAAAGCTTATTTGATGTTTCCTTAAATTTTTCGCCCCCCCCCCCCGACTTCAATTACACCTACCATTTTGTCACCAACTTCTACTTATGATCTTCATCAAAGCAGCAAAGCTCCATATTCCATCAGCCGCTTTAAAGCTCTTCGCTCGATGCACGACAAAAGCAAACTAACTGACCAGAGAGGGAAGCACCACACCATGCTCTCGAGATCTGACTTGTTAGAGATTCGCTCCACGGAGGAGGTGCCCTCGTTAAGCGGGAGTATGAAGAAGCTGAGGGATAAGCCAGGTCAGAGGGGACCGGGCGTTTAAAGCCGCTGGTCAAATAAAGAAAACAATGGATCTGACGTGTTTCCTGATAAGAAATTTAAATTGCAAAGAAACGTAGAGAAAGGAGAATGCTGCTGTAGACATACGTGAAGAAAACGTCTGGACGAAAGCTTCGGAGTTGAGAGACAGAGACAGGTTTAATGAAAAGAACCGGCAGTGAGACAATGAAAGGGTTGTACAAAAGGAACATACACAAGCACTAAATAAATGTTCTAGCCAAATATGAATGGCAGTGCCGAGCGGCGGTAACGCTCCGTCTTACATTTCACTAGTTCGAGTTTCGTACTAGTGGATTTCTTCAGAGCGTTTTGGAGCAAGGCGCGGAACCGGGCTGACCTTGCTAGACTTTGACCAAACTTCATACATGTCAGAAGTCTTATAGAACAGGAGAGGGTCACGGTTAGATGATTTCGCATAACTGCTGTTAGTATCTTCAGAGGCTAAGGCGCTAAAGAGGGCCTCAAAAATAGGCATGCAAAATAACGGACTGCTCTTTGTATTTCGTTACACCTACAACCGGGGCCGTATCCAGGGGTTGACCCCCCCCCCCCCCACACACCCAAGAAATACAAAAATAATCGTTTTTAAGTGCTTATTTAACTTCCGAATTATGTTTTTCTCTTACTGTTCGGTACGGATTAGGTCTGACCCGCGGGCAACCCCCCCTCCCCCCCCCGAAATAAATTCCTGAATTCGAACCTTCCTACAGCCCTTTACTTCCAAGTACCATAAACACTGAAAAAACTGGACATATGTTCACTCCCTTCGGGTTGCTATGTGCAAGAGCCTAACAGCTTTGCTCGCCAGTTCGGTTGCGTCAAGCTTCTTAATTTTCTTCCGTGCTGATAACGAATCACCAGCGAATTATTAGCAATGTCATATCTGGGAGCTTAAAAAATCAGCATGTAAAAGTTCATCCTTAAAGAAAATCTCGCACTACATAGTGTCTCTGCTCAGTTGTCTGAAATAGTTGACCACTTTACAACTAAGCTATGCTTACAGAGAATTGCATACAGCTTAGGCTGTTTTTAGCCTCTTTCCATGTCCCTTGCCCTGGATGACAGTCTTTGCAAAATTTGCATTACAAAGGTCTCCGGGCGAATAAGGTCCTCGGAAACAATGATCGGCCGCATGATACGTCACGTAAAGAGAACAATTTTGGCGGTAATCAGTGATGATAATCAGTGTATTGGAGAAATGATACACCTCAAAAGTGAAGAATTTCTATAAAGAATGCAAAGAGGTCACATTTTCACACTTTTCCAGAACACGACAATAGCCTTTTCTTGGTAGTTGGAACTACCTGTCTATTCATCTTTTCTGTTAATGGGCAGCCAAATAATAGTTTCGGTTTTCTGTACTGCAGTCACTTGTGTAGCTTGTATACGGGTCACCTGGGTTTACTCTTTTTTTCGTAGCATCTTTTGAAATTTGTTTTTATTATTATTTAAAAACTAAGAAATAAGATTTCGTACTTTTTGTGGCTACTGAGCCTTTTCCCAGACCCATTGGCTTCTAGCAAAACCTCGACAAAATTCAGATAACCGGTTTTACGCATCAGTGCATGATGAGTGGACGCTGTCGGGAGCAAAATGCACACGGAAAATAGTGAATCGTGGCAAGTGCAAAGATTAGTGAGGCGTAGTTAGTGGGTTTAGAATGTAACATATGAAATTTGGGTATCCGGATTTAAAAAGTAATTAATGCAATTACGGCAATAGGTTGCATTGGCATTATAGGTACAACAGGTCCTTTAAGAATTCCAGGACCCCCATACCCCCACACAGTCCCCGGATCCGGTCCGGATCTGCGTAGGGCTTGTGTCTGCCCTGCCCGCCAAGTTCCGTCTCGATCCCTCCACTCTCAGAAGCCACAATATTTCCGGTCCTCCCCCCATCCAAGGGAGTCGCATCGCAAGGGGTCGCACGAACCAGTCCAGACCTAGAGCACCTGGGGCATGTATTCTTGCCAACTATTCAGTTTCTCCCAGGTAGGATAGGTACCAGTTCTGTCACCTCCCACCCCCCTCCCCGTCAAACTCCCTCCACGAAGATTCTATCAGGTTCGGAAACACAAATGTCACACCTAGAGCATACATCCTAAGTTTCAGCTGAACCTAACCCCCCCCCCCCCCCCCAACCACCCCACGTACCTCCCGCACAGAGGTGGTGTCCAGTCAAGACCTCAAATGGCAGAACCAGGACCCACGACCTTGTTTCATCTCATCACTATCCCTCCATCCGTTTGGTCCCTATGCGTATCGCAAGATTTCTAGGACGAAAGAATCTTAACCTTACTGTGTCCACACGCGATTAGGACCACCCAACGAGTTTCACTCAAACCAGAGCAGTTCCGGACAAAATCCGGTAGCCTTAAACTCGCCCAACCGATGTCGGATCCGGTTCGGATGTCAAAATAACATCTCTAGGACCCATGGCCTTCAGACGATCGAAATTTAATCTTAATCCTCCACCCAGGAAAGGCTTAATTCAGCATCAGGTAGGGTCCTTTATCGTGCCTGCCAAGTTTCATCGTCCTAGCTCATGTGGAAGTGTCCGAACTAGCAAAAGTGAGACAAACTGACAAACGTTTCGATCGCGACATGGCACTTGAGCCTAAGGCTGCTAGTGCCAAAAAAATAAAAAAAATAGGCGGGTTCGCCGCACTCTTTTTAGTTTCTTGTCTTTCCGTCTTCCCCTCCCCCCCCCCCCCCTCCGAATGATGTCGGCCAGTCTGTAAAAAATAGCCCATTCGGTGCGAAGCGCCGCGATTTTGCGTATAAAACAGTCAATTTTTTTTGGGAAACAGTCGATTTAAAAAAAAAAAACAGTCGGTTTTCTCGTGAAAACAGTCAATTTTTTCTTAAAAACAGTAGTTTTTCTTAAAATCGGCCGATTTTTCGTCAGCACAGTCGTTTTTTCTCAATAATAGTCGTTTTTATCTGCAAAAACAGTCGGTAAAAATGACCAGCCAGTCGGTAAATACCTTGCCCCTCCCCCCCCCCCCACCCAAACATTTTGGCTAGTAACGCCACTGAGCATTGTAACTACAAATATGTGTGACCTGATTGGCCCGACCAGACCGTGGCATGATATTTTGCTGAAAGATAAAAACGCGTTCCAGTCTTGACGCCAAGAAGCCAAAATTCGTGACATCATGCGTAGTAACTACGGTAAGTAGGATGGGACACGCTCTAAGGAGCAGTCATCAGTGAATCCGAAAACGGCTTGTACGAAGCTAGTGAGTACACTGGCTGTAAAGAACGCAGCTAATGCTTGATAATACCATTTCTTTCCGTTTCCATCTATTAAATACTAATACATGCACTACAAAATTGTAAGGCACTGGAGATCCCAGGAGGGATCAAGTCCTTCTGGAAGCATAGCTTGTAGAAGACTTCCCATTAATAATGAAAATTACACTTTATCTATCTATTTACACAGTATCTATCCTACATTTCACTTATATTCACTATATTTCACATTTTTCATCCGACATTTTTCAAATGACGTTGAAAATTATCACTGCTTGCACAACAACCAAAATTTATCAGGACGCATTTTTTTGGGGGGGGGAGGGGGATCCCAAAACGCAAGTGGAGGGGTACTTATGACATCGCAAAAGTTGTCCGTTTGTCCGTCTGTCTGTCTGTTTGTCCGTCTGTCAGCACGATAACTCTCGAAGGGAAGATAACTCTCGAAGATATTTTGATGACACTTGGTCAGAGGATCCTTTGAGTCAAGGGAAAGGTCGAGTTCGTAGATGGGGTCTGTAGCCCTACATTTAGGGGTGGGGGAGGGGGTTCAACGTAAGAGGCAAACAAAATATTTTAAACAGCTAATGAGATAGTCGATTCCAAGGTAAGAAGACATGCTGAACACGATTATGAAAACCATTTTTCTCGCCGGACAAGTAATTCACCCGGAATCCGGCCACCGGAAAATTTGTTAAACGTTAAAGTTTTATTTGAAGTCGATTAGATGCTAGGCTTAAGGATAAGAACACATGCTGAACACTGACGTGAAAATGATTTTTTACCAGGACAAGTAGTTAGGCCGGAATCCGGCCAAAACCGGAAAATTTGTTAAAAGCAAAAGTTGTATTTGTAGTTGATTAGAAGTCTGATTTAGGGGTGAGAAGAGACGCTGAATCCGTATATGACAATAAATTTTTACCCGGATATATAGTTCGTCCGTAATCCGGCTGAAACCGAAAAATTTGTTGTAAGTTAAATTTTTATTCGAAGCTGATTAGATGTTGGATATAGGGGTAATGAGATACGCTGAATTCGTTCTTGAGCTTTATTTTTTCACGGGACAAGTAGTTCTGCAATTCCACCGAAACCGGAAAATTGGCAGAAGTCAGATAGGAAGTTTCGATCTGTTTCGTCAAAATAGATATGACTTATAGGGGAAACAGACATGCCGAATCCATATCTGAACTTGGTTTTCTCAGATTATTAGCTTTTGGCCTTAATCTGTTTCTAAATTTTAATAGTAAAAATAGTCAATGGGACATTCAATGATACAGACTGGATCTGGCGAAGACAAGACCCAATTGTCTGGATCAAATATTGAACTTTTGGGATCCTATCGAAACCTTTGGTCTTGTTTTAATTTGAGTACAAGCCTGCATCTGCCGATAAGTGCCGGCTTATTTTCGGCAAGGGCTTACCTTTGTAGTTGGTAAACATTCCAAGCATAGAGGAACAGGCGCAAGGTACCACATATATAATTCTTCCAGAATTAACTGAAAAATGTCGATTTGGTTCAATGCAGCTTGGATTCCGTTCGGGCGCCAGTTGTGCGCACGCGCATCACATATTGACAAAAATGATGAAGCAGGCTACCCGCGAGAAGTCTGCTATCTATATATGTTCTATAGATATACCCGGTGCTTTTGACAATGTAACGCATTCTCAGGCCCTATTTTCTCTCATTACTTCTGGCGCGAATCTGTCTGTTGTCAGTCTGTTAAAATTTTGGTATGGTCATTCCTCAGAAAGGTTTAAATGGCAAGGTAGCTTGTCAGAGATTATTCCTGTCCAAACTGATCTTCAAATCGGCCCTATCTTCTTGTCTCGATTCTTTACACCCTGCTTACTTTTATAAAGACCATGCATTCAGCTACATAGCTTACGCGGATCCACACTTACCAAAAATGTCTGTAAGCTGTCGTCGGTACTTCTCAAAATCGGCCTTGAAGTTAACCTCTCAAATGTGAGTAACTGCATTTCAACCCTTCGTCAAATCGTTTGAATGCATCCAAAGCTTCTATCTCTCTTGGATCGTTCGTCATCAAATCAACAGAATCTCTACGATGGCTTGGCATAACATTCAAATCTTCGTTGTCAAAATTTTTGCTCTTCTGTTGTTCAAGAAGTTTCTAGATCAATCCGTACCGCCTATGGGCGCATCGTCCCCAACCGAGGGCGCTATAATCGTAAAGCTTTGGGAAAATTGTACAGCACCTTCTGGGCTCCTTCTAAACTATTTCGTTCTGGTGTCAATCATGTTCTGCGAAAGAAGGAGATCAAAAAGATGAGATCATGTTATTTTAAATATGCGAAGCCCCTGCTCCACTTGTCGAAATTATGCCATAACCATACATTGACGGAGAAGTTCAAAGTTCAAGATGCAAGTATTACCCTTTTGGATGTTTCTTCGTCATTATAAAAAATCATTGACAAAACCCAACCAGCGCACGCTTCCTAGCCTCCTAGCCGATGACTGAAAATTAGTGTCTTTTTCTGTGTACTTATGTCTTTTATTTATTTTCTTTTATTTACTCCGCTTTTTGAAATGGCGGGTTAGAAATAAATTACTTACTTACTTATTACTTATATCCGAAAGATTAAGTTCATTCGATGAAATCCATTATCTGTGGACAGCGGACAAACGGAGTAACGCATTTTTTTCGAGTTTTCAGGCCTATTTGAGTATTCAAGTATTATTTGTGTACTAGAAATAATACAGCATTGGACAATTTGGTTTATTGGCCCAGAAGGAGAGGAAACATGTATAGTGAGTATGTGATGTGTAACTAGTCTGTCGGGTCTTAGCCTTGTTCGGTTAAACTTTCAGCATCAATCGTGGAAAGACCAATACTCAAGCCTATAATCCTGTGACAGAGAATCAGGACATATAGACAATCATCAATTCCATGCGCAACTGTTTAGAATTTTTCAGCTCTGTAATGGAAATCCGTCGGGGGAAGACTTTTCTTTCACAATTCAGCTGTCCACGTCTTTCAGCTCCTACGTGTCATCTACCGGTTTTCGTCTGAAAATGGTCACGCGCTCTTAGCCGCCATCTTGGATTATAGATGGCAAGCAAGCCGTGGCCAAGACAGGAATTAGTTCTGTGCCAGTTTTGATTTAAATTAGAAGTGTGTTGTGAAAGTGGTGTAAAATTGTTATTGTAACTGGATAGGCTAGGAAAAGTCTTACCTAGGAACAAAAACGAAATGAAAAGGTATCACTAAGGTACAGTACTAGGACGAGTAGCCTAGAGACATGCTTCATTAGAACTATTAGAGGGTAGTTAACTTTGGATAGTCTCCACTTTCATCCACTTGTTGTGATACAAATCAGCTAGTGGCTGTCTAGTGGTAAGTGGTGGTAAGTCAAAATAGCTTGCTTAGGGCTTCCAAACACTGTTTTTTTGCAATTTATTATACCATTCAGTTGGAAACTACACGAGATAAAAAATATTTAAATAACCATCCAAATGAGCCAAGTACAGTAGGGATTATTTGAACACTTGTTGACTTTGAACTTTGCCATTTTCATGCACTTGCTGTGACTAAAGTTAACAACTACCAGCTAGCCAAAGTTGGTACAGTAATTAAGGGCCTCTGAAGCAGCTCTGAAAACATATTGGATCTTCATTCTATAATTTAGTCCAAAACTGCACCGTTCACATTTAAGTAACTGTTCAAATACCATACCTATTCTGTTTCATGGCATCATAGCTTAATCATAGCTGACTCATACCAGTCAACCACAAACCCCTGATTTTTGGATACCCTATGCCAAACGCTGGATGCACTATGCCAGGTGCTGGATACTGTAACCCAGTAAAATATTGATGATTTGAGTGGAGCTAAAAAATCAACCAATCAGAACTCCTATATAGTGAGGTAGGTCAGGGTTAGGTTACCAACAGGTATCTAGCGTTTGGCATAGGGTATCCAGCATTAGGCATAGGCTATGCCAAACGCTAGATATACCCAGCGTTTGGTATCCAAAAATCAGGGATTTGTGGTACACTTACTCATACTGCTTATTTTGATACTTTTCTGGGAGCAATGGGCTTTTCTGCTTTAAACTCTTCAGCAGGCTAGGTCTAATATCAAGCTAGGATCAGCTAGAGCCCAACTGCGAAAAACTAGAAACTCTTTTAGGAAGAAGCATCCTCCGTCACATAACCTAGTATTTTAGCAAGGCTTTACCCAGCTTACCTGCTTCATTGGACCCATCTGTAAATTTTCACCACTTTGTTTTAGTTTTCTTGTGTCTCGACTGTGAAAATGTTTTTTTTTTTTATAGCAACTGAGATTCTCTTGGCATAGGTAGTTGAAAGTTGATCTGGTTCCCATGGGATCCTGTGATAGAGTAAACATGAAAGATGTAGCTCTGCCTAGCTTTTAATTTTTTACAGTCATATTGAGACTATCAACATAATAGGCTACTGATATCCGATGAAAAATTTACCTCAAAATAGTACAGTAGTATGAAGTTGTACGAAAAAGTAGCATGCGGTACGAACTGATGCTACTACATGCTTTTATGTCAAGGCCACCATGTTACTGCATTCTACTGCATGCTACTATTAGCAAGACTGGATGCTACTGTAGCAAGACAGGATGCTACTGGATACTACTGCTTAAGATTGGCCCAGTCTGAGGCACATTAAATGATAGTACCATATTCTTTACTATTCCATATCAATACATGAAACTTTTTCGTACAACTATCATACAACTATGCAGGCCAGGGGCGTCCCGAGGGGGGGCGGGGGGGGCGCAGCGCCCCCCCCTACGTTTTGGGTATTCGGTCAAATTTTCGCCGAAGGCGAAAAATTCTGTCAAAACGGGCATCGCGGCGAAGCCGTGATGCCCTTTTCATAAAATCGTTTGTCCCCGCATTTCAAAATTGGGTGATTTAACGTGTTTATTGGTTCCCCTTTCTTTATCGAATTTGCTAATTCATCCGACTTTTGTTCACTCTGCATCGATTTTCACCGCATTCGGTCTGTCCCTTCGTAAATCCGGTGATTTAACCCGTTGAGTTGGTCTCATTAGTTAGCGAATTCGGTAATTCACCAGACTTTTCTCAAGTCCGTACCTGTTCTATCGCGTTCGGTCAGTCCATTTCATAATTCGGTCATTAATCAGATTCATTTGGTTCTGATTCGTGACCGAATTCGATAATTCATCAACTTTTGTTCAGTCCGCATCGGTTTCACCGCATTCGGTCAGTCCTTGCGTAAATTCGGTGATTGAACCTGTTTATTGGTCTCACTCTTTACCGAATTCGGTAATTCGGTCACATTCGGTCAATCTTTCATAATTCGGTCATTAATCAGATCCATCTGGTTCTGACTCGTGACCGAATACGATAATTCATCCAAATTTTCTTGAGTCCACATCGATTTCGCCGCATTCGGTCCATTCCTGCGTAAATTCGGTGATTTAACCTGTTTATTTAGTCTCGTTCTCTACCGAATTCGGTAATTCGGTCGCATTCGGTCAGTCCATTTCATGATTAAATTTGGTGAAATTCATTTGGTTCTGATTCGTTAACGAATATGGTAATTCACCGGATTTTTCTTTAGTCCGTTTCTATTACTAGACTTGCCGAATTCGATTGTTTTAGGTGGTTCTAACAAGAGTTTTATTCCATTACGAAATTCGGTTGTAATACCGCTCTTTTTCGCTTTTTCGCTATGTAGCTTTTTTCAGTACACTTCGAATTCATTATTTGCTTCAACCCAGTTACTGAGTTCGGTAATTTAAGTGGCATTTATTTAGCTCTCGTTCTTTACCATTTACGGTAGCTTCAGCTGGTTGCTGTTCATTTTTTTACTTCTTAGGATTGAAGTACTTCAGGAATAAGCGCGTCTCTTGACGTGAAAACTAGCCTACTTTTATTTGCTGTAAATTCAGAACAAATGTACTTTGTATCCACTTTACCCTGGATCGCCCCTTTCGTTGCCATACAACTCTGGGTTGAATATATAATCTTGGGATCGCAGAAAGGCACTTTTATCATCAGTGTTTCCACAAAATTTCGCCTGCGGCGCATTTCGCAGTCTTCACTAGTTAGACAAAGTTTGCTTCATTTAATTGGCGTTTGAAGCTTGGAATTTTGGGGGGCTTGAACCATATTAAAAGCTAGAATTTGCATTGGAAATAGTTAAATATTGCCGGAAAAAAAGGCGGATTAAAAAAATTTCGCCTGCGGCGCCTTAATTAATCATGGGCACATCCGTTAGCGACGTTGTCGCTATGCAGCAACACCATTTGGTTGCGATTATTTCAAGTCCTGTTGGCAAAACTGTAAAGGTCTTACAAAGGTAAAACGCTAGTGACGGCGTATCCTTGAAAAAAAAACAGAAGCGGATAAGCGTGAAAATGCTCCAATTTTTCTCTTTAGACTTGTTTGTATATACTCTGCAACGTCTTACGTTGTAGCTTCATGAATGCAACTCCAAGTGTTTTTACAATTTTTGTTAATAAATTCAGTAAAAATCAGGTACCGATTCGGTCAATTTTACCAGGTGCGCCCCCCCAATGAAGAAAGGCTCGGGACGCCCCTGATGCAGGCTGTAAATTTTTCATAGGCTAGCAGTAGAACCAGAACCTCACATAACTTACTTCAAATGAAAGAAGTATTTGTATATGCAATCTTACACTATGTTTGAAACCTATGCTAGGGTTTCATTTTAATTCATATTCCCGGAATCATCCATAACTTTTGCATTTGTCCAGAGCTGCAAGCCTCTTGTGCATGCACTTCTTGTAGGCTAGGGTATGTCAGTTCAAACTGTTCATCTACAGTCTACAGTGCAGATTAAAAACGTTGGATATTTGGAATTAATTTGACTCAACAACAGTTGAGCTAACAAATGGCCAAATGGGTGAAATGGCACTGTCCGAAGATTATATAACTGTTTTGATTAACATCCCACTTTGATAAGTTGTCAAATTCCTTGAAAATTACTTGTTCAGAAAGAGGAAGTTCTTTGTATGCTATAGCCTACAGATTTCTGGTAGGCTTTCATCATAAAGCTTCTTGAGGGGGTGCAAGTCGAGACAATTCCCCTTATTCCAGCTCAGCGCTCCAAGTTGACTAATTTCTGTTAATCCACCATTGCCTCATTAGCAATACTTGTGATAAACATAGTAAACGGTCGGATCCGTGAGGTAGCAGGTACTTTCAGTTTCTATTATTGAGCCATATGCAAAACCTCCAGTACCTGGGAAGCAGATTGCAGATTGTCTGATTGTCTGCCAAGTTGAAAAATCCGTTGAAATTAAGAAAAACTTTTCAGGTACAAACCGAGACACAGGTTGCGTTCCCTTAACCTAACAACTGTTAACAATCGTCAATTTTATTTCGGGGCGGAGCTAACTGCAGCTTTAACGATCGTTAACTTCCCAAATTCTACAATTGTTAACTTTTCCCAACGATGCTCCCCGACCATCGTTACAACATAGTTAACAATCGTCAAGCTCTGGAACGGAAATCGCAGGTGGGTGGAGCTTAATTTTCGAAATCAGCAACCCGGAACGCAAAAAGTTAACAATTTGTTAACAATCGTTAAGTTCTGGAACGCAACCACAGGCGAGTACTCGTTACCAAGCCCTCCTCTACAACAAAGCCAAAGTAAACCCAAATGCGGAAAAATTTCTACCCCACCAACGACCCAATCGAGCAGCAAAACAGCAGCCGTGTCCAAAATGAAATCACAACACCAACTTTAACTCCAAGCAACTCTCACACACGAATTCACCAAATTAGATACTTAAGGCTAAGCTAGAACCTTTGATTTGTTTTTTCCAGAGCAAAATAACACTAGGGAGGAGCGCCAATACTTGAAAAAAGTGGCACACACTAGAATAGCAGCGACACTAGCACCATTTGCGACAGAGAACGCCCCTGCTGAAACTCAATTAGTCGTGCATCAGCGTTGGCTCCCATAATACCGTATTCCAAACACAGAAAAAAAAGAGACAACCTCCCCTGTTTTGTCGGTGTGTACAGACTGCTTCTTAGCTGTACTAGAAATTATTAAACCCGCAAGTTTGTCTCGCTTTGAATATTCAGACGTAGTGGGCGCTGGAACGAGTAAGTACCATTTCCGATGCATTGAAAGCATAGGTTTTGGCGCTAGCGCTACTCCATAGTGTTATTTGGCTCTGTTTTTTTTTCACAAGTTCATTTTCCAGTCTGAGCGGACTCGCAAGCAATCTCAAAACACTTGATAGATAGAGAGTTTATTTTAAAAATCTAATTTCGTGGTTACACAACCAAATTGCGATTATTGTCAAAAAGAGAAAAAATTTAGAAAAATATTTCATTCCTCCAATATTGAAAGCTCAGTGTTATTTCTCCTTTTCTGTCTTTATACTGCGCTATTGCCCTTTTCTTGTCTAGCGCGTAAATAAAATTTCATACGTTCATACCCATACGTTGGGGTATACCTTAATGGACGCGTCGTACTTACTCGTCCTAATGATAGTAATTCTTTCTACTTTAGTAGTATTTTCCATCCATTCTCGTTCCCGAGATTCTACACTTCATCAGTGTACATCTCTTATATTTGCATTACAAAGATTACCACGCTTGCCACGTTTGTTCTCTTTACGCGACGTATCAGGATCCCGATCATTATTCTCAAAAAGCTTATTGGTACGGTTATGCAAATTGCCAAGATTGTAATCCTATGTGAGGGACATGAAAATAGGCTAAAAACAGCTGAAGCCTTGGAGAATTTTCTGTAAACATAGCTAAATTTAAAGTGGTCAGCTGTTTCAGAACTTCTTAGCAGAAACAATATGTTGTGCAAGGTGTCCTTTAAAGCTGACCTGCAATCTCCCAGGGCTACTGTTGATTTGTGAGGTGGGGTTGAGCTTCTCATTCGGGAGGCTGGGAGAGGAGGCTAGCATAGACTATAATATGTTAACTCGGTAGTTCCCTTCTAACCGCGTTGTAGGCCGTGCAGGGATGGACTAATTCTTGTCTATGAGTGGAGTCCTGAGTACGTAATTTGTGAAGGGCCTGCATGCACTGGCGTCTGAAATTGAGCTGCATCGGATGAGAAGAACGCGAGTTTGTGAAACACTATTTAGTGCGAGGTGTGCTTTGACGTTGCAGCACCGTGTCCAAAAATTGAGGATTTGGACACCTTTTTGTACACCCTCGTGTACACCACAAAGTCATGTGGCAACTACCTTGATGATAATCCTTCTGGCAGGACGTTATGAAAGATATATGGAGTCACTATGGAGAATCGCACACGCATCTGACGCTTTTCAATCATGAAAATGTTTTGCTGGATAGGTTTCAAAACAGAAACATATGTCTCGTTATAACAGCAAAGAATGCAGAGCAAAAAAGGAAATGTTACACTGTAGTTGTGGTCCATTATCTTTCGAGACGTCAAAGGGCAATTGTAAGGGCTTCGATTATGTAAAAAAGTGAGCACATGTGTTGCTGACCAACCGTTTTCGAAAGGTGAAATAAACAAAACAAAGAAAAAACAGAAAACATTTGAAATCAGAACACTGAAAAGAGTTGAGCTCTAGACAAGACATGCTACAAACCAAACAGTGGAGCCAGTTCAGTAAACCTTAGGGGGGGGGGGGGGGGAACGATCAGTTTTGGGCCACAATCCCAGGATTATCACACAGACATAAATAGAATTGCTCTTTTTAGGGTACATTTAAAGTAGTGTGTATGGCTCTTGCAGCCCCTGGCTCAAGTGCCATATTCCAATCGCAATTCCGTCTGTCGGTCGGGCGGTCTGTCCGACAGTTGCGAGTTAGGGTACTTCCAAATGTGCTAGGACGATCAAACTTGGTAGACATATTATCAGAAATAATCAGTTTCCCGATCCGACATAGGGGGGGGGGGGGGAATGGAGGGAGGGGAATCCGGAAAATTTAGTCGTGCGTAATTTTCTAACGGGTGATCGGATTCGAATGAAACGTGTCACGTTTGAATTCTGGAACATATTCGACAGCTGTGGGGGAGTTGTGGGGGGGGGGAGACCGGAAATTCTCATGGAGCGGTTAGATTAAAGGGATCGGAGTGGGACTTGTTGGGAAGAACAAGCATGTACTCTAAATAAATCGTCTACACAATCGGACTGGATCTGGACACTTTGGTACGGGGGGGGGGGGGGGGGCAGGGGTTCAAAGCGACTTGGAAATAATAACTTTATCGATCCCATCATCGTGGGGGAGTGGAGGGAGGAAGAATCCGGAATATTAAGGCATGCGTAACTTTGGAATTGGTGATCGGATTCCAGTGAAATTTGATAATTGAACAGAGGACATGCCTCTGATGTTCGTCCGGACCGGATCCGACAATGAAACTTGGCTAGAACATTAAAGATTTGACAAGATTGGCTTTGAAATTGTCACTTCCTAAATGCGACCTATCCTTAAATTACTAATCTCATCCGGAAAGTAAACAAAAAAAAAAACTTTTGAGAAAACTAGACATTTTCATGATCCCCGTGAGCCCATGAACATTTTGCCGTAGTACTTTCGATCGAACGATATACTTCGGCCCATGATCATTTGTGCCACAAAGGTTTTGCTTAAAAATTTATTTCTAGCGCCCTTAAAATGCACAGCCTTACAGCTAAGTTCAAAAATAAAATACTTTTTACGAAACAATGCATTCTCGTGATTTCCAAGGGCCCATGATCCAGAGATGGGCGAATCCGATCACGAAAGGGACACTGTCATGCAAGATAAATACCTTAAGCACAGTGTGTAAAAATTGGGAGAATATTAGAAACTGCAGCAGATTCGCAAGAATCAGGTTTGGAATCCTAGTCCGAATCCGGATCCAGCCTGACAAGCAGAAGATTCGAATCCGGTCAAAAGTACGAATCCTGGATTCGAATTCGAGTCCGGATTTGGATGCGCCCATCTCTGCCATGATCATTCTTGTCTCAAGGGTTTTGCTTACAAATGACTAGAACAATCACATGAATTGGCAATTTCCTACTTTCATCCTCTGAACCAGCCTTGCAAGTGCCGTATGAGCTTGTGGCTCTTCTTATACAAACAAGTAAAGTCACTGCTTACATTTTGACATTTTAAACCTATTTGTCGACCAAAAAATATCACCAAGGAAGGAGACTTTGAAATCTAAGGAGGGGCCATTGTCCCCCTGCTCCCCACCCCCTCGATGGCGCCCCGGCATCAAAAAACATTTTCTTTTTAAGAAATAATAGGCAGTGACAAAACTGGAGAGTACTTCGCAAGTATTTTGAGCCGATTGCTTCATGGCTTTCGGAAGGGTCGTTGAAACCTGTTTACTGGATCGTCGACGAGTGATCTAATGAGTGTGAATGATAGCCGTTTACAGCTTCTGAATCGCCTTTTGTTACCATTATTAAAGGAGTTAATTGAAATGGTGGGAAATAGTGAGGAAACCATTACCAATCGATTGGACTGACTATGAGGACAATACCGCACTTTTCTTTCTAAAAAATCCTAACACCGGCTAACATTATTCACAACTAAGAGAAACTGAATCAACCCTTTTGCAGTGGCAAATTTCCTTAGTTTAAGATTTCATATTTTAAACAGTTCATCCTTACGAATATTCTGACCGTCTTCTTTCTTTTCTATTATCTTTCTTGCTCGAAATTAGTTGCCATTTTGAACGGGCCGGGGTGGGTGGGTGGGTGGGGGGGGGGGGTAAATGGGAAGGTTAAGACGAGAAATGTGTGTCATCGTTTGGAATAGGTGAGAAAAAGTTGTGCACTCACGCACATGACACGGTTGTGCCCTACTTGGGAGCATTTTGTTTGTCTTTTCCTTTAAAAAAATTGAAATTAAAATGAATTGAATTGGAATTGATGCCGTAAATCTTATCTCATGTTAAACATGGACCACAAAAGAGGGTGGGTCTGTATTTAGCAAAAGCTGAACATTTACTGGGAATGGAGGAGACGTCGTAGCCTACTTATTGGGATCCCAAAACGTAAGTGGAGGAATACCTATGACATCGCAAAAGTTGTCCGTCTGTCCGTCCGTCCGTCTGTCAGCACGATAACTCTCGAAGGGTTTGATATATTTTGATGAAACTTGGTGTGAGGATTCTTTGGTTCAAAGGAAAGGGCTAGTTCGGTGATGGGCTCTGTAGCCCTACATTTGCGGGTGGGGGATGGGGTTCGAATTAAGGGGCAAAACATATTTAAACGGATAATGAGATAGTCGATTAGGGGGTAAGAAGACATGCAGAACACGATTATGAAAACCATTTTCATGCCGGACAAGTAGTTCGCCCGGAATCGGAAAGTTTGTTAAAAGTAGAAGTTTTATTTAAAGCTGATTAGATGTTCGATTTAGGGGTAAGAAAACATGTTGAACACTTACGTGAAAATCACTTTCTACCCGGACAAGCAGTTCGCCCGGAATCCGGCCAAAACCGGAGAAATTGTTAAAAGCAAAAGCTTCATTTGAAGTTGATTAGATGTCCGATTTAGGGGTAAGAAGAGATGCTGAATCCGTATATGACAATCATTTTTTTAACGGGACATATAGTCCGCCCGGAATCCGGCTGAAAACGGATTTGTTATAAGTTAAAGTTTTATTTGAAGTTGATTAAATGTTCGATATAGAGGTAAGGAGATACGTTTCTGAGCTTTATTTTTTTTTGCCAGACAAGTAGTTCACCTGGAATTTGGGCGAAAGCAGAAATTTGGCAGAAGTAAGGCAGGAAGTTTCGATCAGTTTCGTCAAAATAGATATGGCTTATAGCGGTAAACCCACATGCTGAATCCATATCTGAACTTTTCTCAGATGATTAGCTATTTGGCCTTAATCTTTTTCTAAATCTTAATAGCAAAAATGTTCAAGGAGTCTGGCGAAGACTGGATCTGGTATTTCTCTGTATCAAAATATTAAATTTTTGGGATCCCATCGGAAGCTTTGGTCTTGTTACAGTAATTCAGTCTACTTCAGTAGTATTTCCATTCATCCTCGTTCCCAAGATTGTATACTTCATAAGTAAATTCTATCTCGTCTATTAGAATAACACTGACTATCACGCTTGCCACGTTTCTTCTCTTTACGTGACGCATCGGTGTCCCGATCATTGTTCCTTATTATTCCGAAGAAAGGTTATGCAAATTTTGCCAAGATTGTCATCCAAGGCTAGGGACAAGGAAAAGGGCTTAAAACAGCCGAAGCCTCTTGTAATGTTCTGTAAGCATAGCCAAGTTTCAAAGTGGTCAAAAACCTCATAACATTGGAGCAGAAACACTGTAGTGCGAGGTGTCATTTATGAAGTTGAGGTTTCGTATGGATTTCAGCACAGGCAGACAATACTATCATACAATACTATCTCTCCTTCTTTTTCTTTCTTTTTTGATTTCTTTGGTTTGTTTCCCTTCAGATTAGATGAATAAAGAATAAGCCCCGCCCATTGCCAGGCCTTATGTTAGGCCTTATGGTGGGGCCATGAACAGTTAATGGTGTTTTTTATTTTTATGAATAAATTAAACTGAACAAGGTTCAATATAGTGGTGCCCACTGTTGATAAATAGAAGCTTGACGGTTCCAGACCGTTGAAACTCGGCAGTTGTTTGTGGTCGCATGCCACTGAATCACCTGTCACCATCTATCAGGAAGAAGATGGGTTGACAAACGGTTTAGATTAGTTCTGCGGTATCGATTTAACCCTGCTTTGCCGACATCGACAGATTTTTGAAATCAAAATCGGTTGTTAGAATCTGTGTCCCCTAGCGCACCGGTTCACGGTAGGATTGGCGTTGTCAACTTACACTATAACTTTTGAATGAAGTATATAAAGATACAAATCACCTCAATTCGCATTTCGGAGCGAATAAGGTCCATGATGGATCTTCAAAAAACGTAAGAAAAGTAAATTGTTCTTTTATCTTTTCTTTAAGGTGGAACCATCATTTTGTTGTCGATCTGTGTTCCATGCACTGTCAGAAGTTTCATAACAGACAACAGAAGGATGAGCGGTTTCAACAGAATGCGTAAGAGACAACACTTGGGATGTTATCTTTTGTGTTGGAAAACGTTATAAGTGAAATGTTATGCAGAACAAGCATTGCCAGGAAGAGCCATAAAACAGCCAAAAAAGCATCTACTGACATTTTTGTTTGTCTTCATGATGTTGGAAAATTCAGCAGATGCTTTCTGGCGAGTTTTCGGCTCTTCCTGATGGCAACGCATGTTATGCATGACATGTTCAAACATAACAGACAACATCCGAAGTGTTGCTGTTACGCATTGTCTTTTGAAACCACGCATCGTCTTTTGAAACCACGCATCCTTCGGTTGTCTGTTATGAAACTTCTGACAGTAACAGACAACACTTGGGATGTTATCTGTTAGTCGCGACAAACGTTGTGCATGAAATATTATGCATAAGAAGCATCGCCAGGGAGAGCCGAAACACGCCAAAAAAGCATCTATTGACTTGATTCTTTGTCCTCATGACAATGGAAAATTCAGCAGATGCTTTTTTTGTGGTTTTTCGGCTCTTCCTTTCGGGCGTGTATGCATAACATTTCATGCATAACATTTGTCGCGACAACAGATAATATCCCAAGTGTTTACTGTTGAGTTTTTCTCTTATGAAACTTCTGACAGTGCAAGAAGAGCCGAAAATATAGCTCAAATAAAATGTAGCTGATGTTTCCGTTTGACGTTCCCAGGGGTTTTATCTGAGTTTATGCGGCCTAGATTCGTTATTTGGCGTCCGGACCACGGTAGCGGGGGGTAAGGGGAACTGGAAATCTGCAGATAGGCTGTGCTCCGATTCCAGTCGAACTTGATGGACGGGAGGAGGAGATGTAAAAAAAAACTGTTCTGATTTCTAGTCGTATTCGGCCAAAGTAGGGGGAGTTGGAGGAGAGTCCCGGAAATTGTGCGGCTCGCATGGGGGTAAACGAGTGCAATGATTTGAATAAAACTTGGAATGTAGAGAGAGCATATGCACTAGATGACATATTTTAGGGTTACCGGAATTTTCAAAAAAATTGCTCAGATTCGAGTGAAACTGGATGATCGTTTCACGAGTCCGGACCAGATTCGGCCGTGGTAGGAGGAGTTGGAGGGAGGTACTGGAGATCGTGTGGCATGTCTAGGGATCAATCGAGTGGACTTATTGGGTTGAAACTTGGAAGTTATAACAGTCATTTGCCCCAGATGATCCGAGGCGATGCCGGAAATGCTCAGACTTGAGTGAAACTATAACATATCCTGTAATTTGTGACGTCATCTTTTACTTTCTTTTACCGCATACTCGTAACAAGTGCCATATGAGCTCGTAGCTCTTGTTCTATGCTGAATAAGCAGCCGTCGGTTAGCCGCTCAGTTAACTTAAGAAACTCAGCTAAATGTCGTTGGTGGTGGTGGTGGTGGTGGTGGGGGGTTACGGTTTACCGTATGAAACTTGGGTCTCTGGGAATGGACAGAGCGATTGCGGAAGTAGGTCGCTTTAGTATAATAGGTAGGCCAGGTCCTTTAAAAAAGCTTTTTTTGGTCTAGAAACATAACTTCTTGGAGACTAGCACGTTGCCAAGCGCCCGGGCCACTCGGAGCGGTTTTATTATTCTATCCAGAAAAACGACAACCAACACTATACATTTTTGTCTGGGCCCCTGTTTTCTGTGATAGGGTTCTAACTTAATTTACAAGTTCTCTTTCCACCATCGGTCTCTCTTGTGGACTTAAAGCTTGTTCCCGCCTTTGGATTAACTCGGATCAGAACTTTTTGTCACATTCGATTGTCTAGCAAATCATTTCATTTCGAAGTTGAAAAATCCTTCGTTTTATGGAGCGGAACCACTCTCATAAGCCGCGACAAGGGGACTCATACTTCATTTGCCAGTTTTTAGTCTGCTCTTCAGAAGGTCCGAACCCAGGCGAAGGGGTGCCCGCTCTCGATTTTGGTTTAAACCAAGTGCCCGGTGCTGGAGCCAGTTGCCACGTGTTGGAATATAAAAATCAGCGTATTTAGAAGCGGTAGATGATCGCCTAATTCATGATCGGCTGGAGCCTGGAAAGGGTGTGCGACAAATGCTGTGGACTGTGTAACCCCTCGAAAACTCAGGTTCCGTATACTGTGCGGCTGAAGGTAGAACGAAGGAGCTCTTGGGTGTTAAAGGACCCCTCATACATATGATCCCAATGCAACCTAATTCCGAATTGCAGTCATTAATTCTTAAACCTGAAGAATCAAACTTCATACGTTTCATTCTAAACCAGCTAACGACACCACACTAGTCCTTGCACTTGCCACGATTCACGGTTTTCCATAAGCATTGTGCTCCCGGCGAATGTTCGCATGTCATGCCACTCATGCATAAAACTGGTTATCTGAATCTTGCCGAGTTTTGGCTATAGGGTTTCGGCTAAAGGGTCTGGGAAAAGGCTTAAAACAGACAGATTCGTGGATAATTTGTTAAAAGCAGAGCTTAGTTTTACAGTATTCAGATAGTTTTGAATACTGGAATACAAACAGTTGATAGTGCGAGGTCTGCTTTAAGGTTTTGTGGCTGGACCATCGATGTGATACGTAGTGTGGTATTTTGTCGACAGGACACAGAATAATGACAACGTCGAAAGACCCCCCCCCCCCCACCTTGAATTTTCGCTTTGGAAGACGGTTTACTGTTTTGGGATAATTTGATTTTGGATAATTCCCCAACAACGATTATATATTTGTGTGAAAGATTATGGTGGCCATACATAGCTATGAATATTTAGCAGCAACAGTATCAGTTGCATGCTGTCAATAACAAACAGGCTAGGCTGCTAGTTCTGGGCTCTTCTGAATTTATTTTTCAGCCAAGGATGTAGCAGCATCTTTCATTTTCTGTCGTTCGTTTTTTATTATCGCCATTTTTGAGTCTCAGAATCCGGTGCTGTCTGTCCTGGCTGGGCCTCACACGAGGCTGACGCTCCCAATATGGTTGTCGTGTGGGTAGTTGCTCTTTTGCAGTTTTTCCCCGGTTTTCAACAGTGTCTTGTTATTTTTATTTTTTTTAAGATGTAGATGGCCTTGTTGGCCGTCGATTCAATTAAATAATTGAAATAAGTAAATTTACATAATGTCCCATGTACCAGATGAATGCTTGGTCAACTCTGCGATATTCGTCGTGCCAGTAGTGCCATTACAGAAGCCTATGGTTAAAAACAAAACAAAATCCTTCAAAGGAGTCAAAGTAATTCCGTATATATAGATACACATATATATACAAGATGCAGAAATAAGCTGGCTTTCAGTTTTAAGGCCTTCAAGTATATAATTATTTGTATACGCCTAATCGTTCAGAATCAACACACTGCAGACTCTGGCAGAACATAGAACTTTGATCGCAATGAGGTGGTGTCGTCATTTTGATTTATTTGATTATTTGCCTTTATATATACTGGGAATGAAGAAACCAGGCTCTTCTTTTACCAGTTTACCCACGGCTTAGGCTGTTTTAAGTCTTTCCACAGGTCCATTGACTTCTAGCAAAAACTCGGCAAAATTTAGAGAACCGGTTTTACGCATCAATAGCATGACGCGCAATTCGGGAGCATAATGCGCATGGAAAATAGTGAATCTTCTTACAATGGATACAAACGGATACGTCAGCTACATGTGCGATATTTCGGCCCTTCTTGGCAAGGGTCCTCGTCAGGATGTCGAACGTCAGGGACGACTTTGGGGAAAAGAAGAAATAGACCTGCTATAAATAACTACCAACTATAAATATCCGTTTTGGGCAATTACTCCAGAAAGTAATATGTTTCTAAGTCAGCCTGGGCTCAAGGAGTATTTATACTGAATCTTGGCAAGTGCAAAGATTAGTGATCTATCGTTAGCCTGTTTGGAATGTAAAATATGGAATTTGGGGTGGAATCTCCGGGGTTAAAGGACCTGTCTTACCTATAATACTAATACAACCTACCTCCATAATCACTCCATAGATCTCTAAACCCGGAGACCCCAATTTCGCACGGTACGCTCTAGCCTCTTTAACAGAACCACGCTGATTTTCTCACTTGCCGTGTTTGGCTACCTTCGATGTGTATCGCGCTGTCGACGGTTTTTTGCGAGAAGTTTTTCAATCGGAAAAACCGTTTATATAAATGGTTTCCCTGTTTTCGCAACAAGTCAACGGGTCTCGGAAAAGGCTTAAAACAGCCAAAACCGTGGGCAATTTGCTGAAAGCAAAGCATAGTCTCAAAGTATTCAAATATTTTAAAATACTGCAAGTTGAAGAGTAAATAGTGCGAGGGGTCCTTTGAGAAGAATGAATGCAGTTACGGAAGTAGGTTGCATTGGCAGCATGAATACGACTGGTCTTCTACGACTTTCTGAATGTGAAGGTTACGTAGCTTAGAATTCCACAGGATATTTTGTTTGAAGAAGAGAAACCCTTCAAACTTCATCCCGCTCATCCGGTTCTCTTCGATGTTGATCCCCTTTCCCTTTCGGAAAACGGCAGAGACTCGCAGCTGTTCGGGATTAAGAAGTCGGAAAGGCCACTCGGGCTTAAAATTCCGTTCGTAAACCGACATTCTCACATTGGAAAGCGCAATTCCAATATCAAGTTTTGATTGGCCTATCGCCCCCCTCCCCCCCCCCCCCCCCGCCCCCTGTGGAGTTTGCCAGCTGAAGGTTTTATTTTTATGAAATTCGTTCAGCCTGAAAATATAATTTGGAATCGCATTCGCTAATCCGATTTTTATTGGGGCGATTTTTTGTTGAACCCTAATAATAAATACGCGACCATTGCGAGGCTCCGATTATGAAATTCTTCCGTTCAAGGGAGAAGGAAAGTGGGGGGAATGGAGGGGCCAGAACCGCTAAAGCAATGGAATTTTTCATGTGTATTTCATGTGTGTGTATTGGATCAGGATCTGACTGACGATCAGGATCGGGTGGTCTTGGACTTGAATTCCTCCCATGGATTTCGACACCATGATCAGTTCTCACGGGGAAGATTAGATTTATTTCAACGTTATATACATATTAAAAGATTTAAAGATCTGAGGAAGGGAATATTTGGGGAAATGATTTGGGGGGAGGAAAGGTTTAAACAAATTTCGAAAAGTAGAAGTTTTAGAGATATAAGAAATTTGGGAAGATTCCTAAAGGTAGCCATGATTCACAGGGAAAGTTTTTTGTAAATAGTGGTCGAGGTTACGGTTTCGTGTTGGTGTTGTTTTGTTGTTTCCATGGCCCTTTAAATCTTATCTTATCTTGTCTTATTTACACATTTTCTGTTGTTAAAATTTCTGGAAATGCCTGATAGCGTTCAGATCTCGGACAAACAGTTTGTCCTAGTTTGATTAAGGCGTAACGGTTTGTTTTCTCTGCTGTGGTATATGTTTGACTGAAAATGCAGTTTGTTTCTACAGATGATATTTGGATAGACTGCACTGTCAGAAGTTTCATAACAGATTGTGCATAACACTTTCAAGAATAACACCTTTCCACTTATAAATAAAGTGTTATGACCAATTAAGGTTACACTATTTCGTGTCTAGATCTCCAACAACACCTTCAATTGGTAAAAATACTAACGGGAACGAAAAAAACATAACATATAACATCCCAAAGTGTTATCTGTTGAAACCGCGCATCCTGCTGTTGTCGTTGGTATGTAACTTCTGACAGTGCAGTATTTTTATCTATTGAAGGTGTTGTTGGAGATCTGGGCACGAAATAGTATAAACTTAATTGGTCATAACACTTTTTTTCTAAGTGAAATGGTGTTATTCTTGAAAATGTTATGCGCAATCTGTTATGAAACTTCTGACAGTGTGAAACTTTTTTACCCATTTAAGGAATGTTGGATTTGTTTCACCCGAGGCTCTAGTAATTATGTTTAGAATCTGAGCTACTTGCACGACAACCCAACATTCATCCAGACGCGGAGATTTTGAATGTGAAAACAAACCTGCGTTTGAAGGATCAAAGACAACAAGCGGGCGCTTATTTTTTTGCAATGGCTTAATATTTCCGTCGGTTAGTTGGTAAATATTTCAAGCATAGAGGGACAGGCACATAAAAAATATTAATTCCTTCGATGCGAAATATTAAATTCATTAGATGAAATTTATTATCAGTGGACAGCGGAAAAATGGAGTAACACATTTTTTCGGTTTTCACGCCTATTTAAGTGAATACGTGATGTGTAACTAGATTGTCGGGTCTTCAACTTTTCGGTTGAAATTTAACTTTGTATCGGCTGAAAATTAATGAAAGTGCAGAAGATCTGGCCGGTAAGTTTATCTGTACCATGATACGAGGCCTACACAACTTCATCGCGAAGCAATTGTAAAATGGGTATCGGCGAATGCAGCAGCAGTACGCCGAAAAATCAGGGCCCCTGTCCTAAGTTTCTTCTTACTTAGGAGCTAAGAGTCAGGAGCCTTGTTCTAGAGTAATCTTTCTTGCTCTACTTGACAAATTTCGACGTCCGAAGCCTTGTTTTAAGACGCGCCTTGCAAAGTATTACAATGACGTGTCTTTGCCTCATTTACTGCTTGTGGCTTCGTTTTGGGATCTTCTCAACGCTACGGATGATAAAGAGTTAAGAAAGTTATTTTTCAAATACCAACCGACGGAGTACAAAGAAAAGAAAGAACGGTGGGAAGAAACAACTTAAAGTTTGACGCAACTTATTTTTATATCTTTGCACTGTCAGAAGTCTCATGACAGATAACACAAGGATGCGTAACAGATAACACTTCGGATGTTGTCTGTTGTGTTTCAGAATGTTATGCATAACAAGCGTCACCATCAGGAAGAGCCAAAAAACCGCCAAAAATCATCTGCTGAGTTTTCCAACATCATGACGATAAACAATAAAGTCAGTAGATGCTTTTTTGGCTGTTTTTGGCTCTTCCTAGCAAAGCTTGTTATGCATAGCATTTCATAGACATCCCAGTGTTATCTGTTACACATTGTCTGCTGAGACCGTGCATCCTTGTGTTATCTGTTATGAAACTTCTGACAGTGTGGTTTCAGTACACTGATTCAACGTCATTTGGCTTACGTTAGTGAAGGTTTGTGGAATGAAAAATAACAAACACTAAGAAATAAGAAACGATGCTACACAGGTTGAAAAAAGGGCGTTACGGAAGTCCGTGACAGACGTTACCATTCGATTGAAGGAATTCCGTGTGGTGACCATTTCTTTCAATCTACCTTTCCTTTTCTAGATCTAACCGGAGCTTTGGTGTGATCAATGCAAGAATTTGCAGTCACAGCCTGCAGATATTACCAAGGAATTACTGAAATGAAGTGGGTAAGTTATTTTCCACTGTCGTATCCAGGCCACTTCAACTTATTTATTCATGTCCAGGATGTGGTCACTCTAAATTCATTCGCGATCTTCTTGCAAATTATGTACTTTCATGCGAGTTTTTATACCGGACTTGAGGTTACTAGTATGACACGGAATGACGTGACTTTAGCGGTCACAAGCTCAAATTCCTAGGAAGATTGTTCTGCGCAGAAAATTCAACTTTTTGATGGAATTTGGGGAAATCCCGTCGGATTTTAATGGCACTTGCAGCCGATCGTAGTTCCATCTGTCGGTCGGTAGATCGGTCGGTTTGTCTATCACACTTTTTCGAGTTAGGCTACTTCCAGATGTGCTAGGACGATGAAACTTGGCAGGCATGTCAGGGTTCCGATCAAACTAACCTGGAAACACTCAGTTTCCGACCATATGCGGGGGAGTGGAGGGCGGGGGAGTTTGGAAAATTGAGGGCAGTATGTCACACTTTTTCGAGTCGGGTACTTCAGATGTGCTAGGACGGTGAAACTTGGCAGGCATGTCAGGGACCCGACCAAACTAACTTGGAAATAATCAGTTTCTCGATCCGATCATCTGGGGGAGTGGAGGGCGAGGGAATCTGGAAAATTGAGTAGTTTGTAACTTTCGAACGGGTGATCGGATTGGAATGAAATTTAATAAGTGAATAGATGATATATCTCTGATGTCCCATTTGAATTCCGGACCGGATTCGACAGCTATGGGGGAGTTGGGGGGGGGCACCGGAAATCTCGAGAAACGGTGAGAATGGAGGAATCGGAGTGAAACTTGCTGGCAAGAACAAGCATCAGCTCTAGATAAATCGTTTACACAATAGTACTGGATCCGGAGACTTGGACCGTGGGGGTGGAGGGGGTTTTCTGGAATTCCGGTGATGGCGATTTGGGGGATTTTCTCGACGAAATTTGACAGGCATCTCAGGGGCCCGATCAAACTGACTTGGAAATACAAATTTTCTCGTTTGAGACGGAATCCTGAATATTGGAATATTCACCGGAAATCCGGTGATTGGGAGTTAAGGTACTTCCAGATGTGCTAGGACAAAGAAATTTCGCTGGAATATTAGAGATTCGACAAGATTGGCTAAAAAAAATGCCATTTTCCAAATCCGACTATTCCTGAAAGTACCAGATATTCCTTCAGCCCAAGCTGACTGCGAATCATGTTTGACGGAGCAAAACCGACAAGTATGCTACATTTTGTTAGAGCTATATTTTGGCCCTTCTTGGCAAGGGTCCTCTTCAGGTAAATATTCTTTGAGCCCAAGCTGACTTTGAAACATTTATTCAAACAATGTTTACAACGGGTACGTCAGCTACGATTCTTCATCAGCGATATTTCGGCCCTTTTTGGCAAGGGTCCTCGTCAGGCTGTCAATTCTCTGGTTCAACTTCGGGGAAGGAAACAAACCTGTAAATCTGTGATCTGTGATCTGTGACTGTAAATCTGTGATTTACAGGTTTGTTTCCTTCCCCGAAGTTGAACCAGAGAATTGACAGCCTGACGAGGACCCTTGCCAAAAAGGGCCGAAATATCGCTGATGAAGAATCGTAGCTGACGTACCCGTTGTAAACATTGTTTGAATAAATGTCCTCTTCAGGCTCAAGCCGCCCAAGATGGAAAATGAGCTTGTGGAAAAGCAAATAAAGATTCTTCCTTAAAATATCTGATTTTGAGAACTTCTTCTCTGATAATCGGTCGGAGTTAAAGCTGGTGCTGTGATTTCATTCTGAACACGAAAAAAGTACCAATCTTGACCGCAAAGTAACAAAAATACTTTTAAGCAAAATATACATTTTCATGACCCCCATGAGCCCATTATCATTTTTGCCTCAAGGGATTGTTTACAAATGAAGTTCTAGCTCCCTTAAAGTGCGCATCTTAACCGCAAAGTCGAAATCCTTGATCAAACAATACATCTTAACCCATGATCATTTGTGCCACAAGGTTTGTGCTTAAATATTTTTTTCTAGCACCCTTAAAGTGCAGATCTTAACCGAAAAGTTAAAAAAAAATACTTTTGACCAAACGGTATATATTAATGATCCCCAAGGGCCTGTTACCGTTTTTTCCTCAAGAGTTTTGTTTACAGATGAAAGCCAAGATGAGAGCCAAGTTAAAGAATAAACTACTTTTTACAAAATGATACATTCTCATGATTTCCGAGTCCATGATGATTCTCATCTCAAAGATTTTGCTTACAAATGATCAGAACAAATCCACGAAAAGGCAAATTCTATATTTCATCTTCTGAACCACCCTTACAAGTGCCATACGAGCTTCTAGCTCTTGTTCCGTGTTAATCCCGTGCCATATTCGAGACTTGCCATGTACGTCGAAGTTTGATAGTAATTCCGTGGATACCGTGACTCTGCCGACGGATGTGGCCGATTTTCGTTACTGTAACTTTTCCTTGTGGTCCTTTTTTTTCGTAAGTACGAAAAGTTACGGTTCTCCAAGCCTCCAAGGCAGTCCAAATTCCGCTTGTCAAACCCCCACTAGGAATATAACGGCCTTGAGAGCCCCCTGCCCTTGTAGTTGCACCCCCGGTTGTTGCTGGGAGAGTCGTGTAAGGTACCTTCGTAATCTCGGAAGTTCATCCTTCCTTCCTTCAACTTCCATTGGCTTTTGGTCTGACTTGGAGCCAATCCCTTTCCACCTTTAGTTTCTTCTTCTCATGTCACTATTTGCGATAGCACGATTTTCATCATCTGTTTGTATATCGCCACTTACACTTCTTTCTGTATCGGGAATGGGAGGGGGGGGGGGGGCATCGGCGATCTGTTGCAGATTAGTAGCGATCTTGAATTTCGGCAGAGCGCTGAGAGTTTTTTGATTTTCCACTGAATTTGATGGCCAGTCGAGAGGATGTGTTTCTTCTTTTTGATGGCGCCGCTTGCAGTTGGGGGAATGGGTTTTCAGAAACCACAAATTGTAGCTTATCTCGTCTCACTAGATAGTACGTTCACCGTCAAAAGACCGTCTTTTGGGCTAATATAGTAACGTGTAGGTACGTCTGTTCGTTGTGAAGTCTCGTGAAGATTGAGATTTTGTCAGCCATTTTTATGGCACTTGCCCTTCGGCCAAGTGCCATATAGCGATCGCAATTTCTGTCCGTCCGTCGGTCGGTCGGTCGGTCCAGGTTTTCTAGTTTGGGCACTTCCACATACGCTAGGACGATGAAACTTGGCAGGCATATCAGGGACCCCAAAACGATTAAGTTGGAAATAGTCACTTCCCCGATCCGAACATCGTGGGGGGGGAGTGGTGGCAGGGGGAATCCGGAATATAGGGAAATTTATAACTTTTGAACGGGTGATCGGATCTTAATGAAACTTGATATTTGGGAGGATCCCGTGTCTCAGACGACCCAATTTAAATCCGAACCGGATCCGGTGACTTTGGGGGGAGCTGGAGGGGAGGAACTGGAAATCTTGGGAAACGCTTAGAGTGGAGGGATCAAGATGAAACTGGGTACGAAGAACCAGCACAAGTCCTAGATACGTCGTTGACATAACCGGACCAGATTCGGGCACTGTGGGGGGTCGAGGGGAGGGGGCCAGAATTTCGGCGATCCTGCTAGTTCGGTACTTCCGGATGTGCTAGGACAATGGAACTTGGAAGACATGTCAGGGACCCGAACAGATTGACTTGGTAAGAGTCGTTTGCTGGATCCAACCACCGTGGGGGGAGTGGAGGGATGGGGAGCCCGGAATCTAGTGGCATGCGTAACTTTTGAACAGGTGATCGGAATTAAATGAAACTTGGCAAATGGAAAGACCTATCGTCTCAGATGTTCCATGTCAAGTCTTGGTCGAATCAGATACTGTGGGGGGGGGGGGGGTTGAAGGGGGGGGCGGAAATCTCGTGAAACGCTTAGAGCTGTGGGATTCGGATGGAACTTGGTGAGAAGAACAAGCTTTAGCGTTAGATACGTAATTGACAGAACCAGATCGTATCGGGGCTCTGTGGGGGGAGTTGGAGGGTGTTTCCCAGAATTCCCGTGATCGCTAGTTAGGATCGTTCCAGCTATTCTAAGAACGATGAAACTTTGCAGGCCTATTAATGACTTAAGGACACCACAGAATGCCCTAGGAAAACTTGTGTTCCTGGACCCGACCATCTTTGGGGAGGTGAGGGAAGGGGAATCCGGAAATCACTGGCTTTCGTAAGCTGCGAACGGGTGGTCCGATTCGAGTGAAACTTGTGGCTGATAAGAACAGATGACCTAGACAAGCAAAACATGCGTCCGAACCACATGCGGGCACGTTTCGGAGAGTTGGACGAGGGGGAGGGGGGGGGTACAGAATGGGATGCAAGTTGGACAGTTCCGAGTTAATGCGGCTTTGATTTGTAATTTGGTGTCTGGATCGGATCTGGTCACGGTAGGGGAGGGGGGTGAAGCGGGAACTGGAAATTTGCGGATAGGCTATGCTCTGATTCCAGTCTTACTTGATTAGGACATGTCAGAGATGCGGCGTTTATGTTTCCGATTCGTATTCAGCCACAGTGGGGGGACTTGGAAGGGGATTCCCGGAAACGTTTTGGCTCGCAGAGGGGTCAAACAAGTGGAGCGATTTTAGCGAAACTTGGAATGTAAAGAGCTCACAAGCCTTAGATGACATATTTTAGGGTCCGAACTGGATCCGACGACGCTGGGGGAGGGGTGGGGGAAGAATTAAGGGAAGCTCCAAAAAAACACTCAGATTGGAGTGAAACTTGATAGGCGGTAAGAGAAAAGGCTTCAGATGATCCATTTAGTAGTCCGAAGTCCGAACCAGATTCGGAGTCGGTAGGAGACGTTGGAGGGGGGTACCGAAAACCGTGGGGCATGTGGAAGATCCAGAGATCCAGCCGAGTGGATCTATAGGGTTGAACCTTGGAAGGTAGAAAAGATCCCTAGGTGATCCGAGGCGACGGAAATGCTCAGACTTGAGTGAAACTAGAAATCGTATTTATACGTCCGAACCTCAATTTTCGATGGCGGGGTATTTGGAATTCTCGTCTACTATTTAGGTACCACCTACTCGTCTCAAGTGCCATCACATGGTCTAGATGTTCAGTTACAGGCTTGACCTGAGTCGGTCACTATGGATGGAGTCAGGGGGAGGGGGACCCGGGAAATCTTTTGACACACTTAGGGTAGAAAGATCGGGACTGAACTTGGTGGTTAAGCCTACTCTCTACTACTGGCAGCTGGAGGGGTCTGGGAAGAGCCATTCGGCCTTGACAGCGCGAACCTTAGGCTGATATATGCGAAATACCCTTGCAAGTTTCATATGAGATCTGTCTTGTGACATCAGACAAGAATATTAAAACGAGCAGGTTTTTTCTCTCTCGACTAAGAAATTCGAAAACGAGTGGATGGATATTAAAACACACTTTTATACAAGGCTTTCAGTAACATGGTAATTTCGCTGGATCATCAAAGCGAAACAAGTAAAAAAAAGCGGGCGTAAAAGATCGTCTCTCTAAATGGTGGGGAGACGTCGATGTCATTGTCAATACCTTTGCTAAAGGATTGACACGTACACAGTTTTTGTGACATTTTGGAAGATTCAAAAGATACGTAATACTTAGAAATGAAAACATTTTTTTTTTTTTATGGTCGGATTCCAAGAGGTTAAAAGGATAGGGATAGAAGCTGCTGAGCAAATTATCAAGGGCTTTCAGTTGTGTTTATCTGTCTCTTGCTTGATATTTCCCCTCACGAAACACCGGCAAAACGTGATTCTGGAACAAGACCTACATCAGAGTCTTCCCCTTCTAGGGAAGGAAACCAAAGTTGTCGTATTTTATGTAATAATAAAATACTTTGGGCACGTCCTGGTCCTGAGTCTCAGACCTGCCACGTCTGAGTCTGTGCAAGATCTAATAGGTAAACACCTCATTAAAAATCATGCACAGCGGGGCCCAAACTGCGCACGACGTTCTCCACTGTTTTCTGGCCGAAGATTACAAATTTGTGTGCGTGTTTTTTTTTTTTGTTTTTTACAAAAATCGTGGACAACTTTGCCCAACCCACCGCACTGTTTTCTGGCGGAAGATTGAAAATGTGTGTGTGTCTTTGATGTGTGCTTTATTTCTTTTCTTCCACTTGCTTCGCTTTTAAAAATGGCAGGTTACAAAATATATTACTTACTTACTAACGTAAATGCTCTGATTCTGGACTAGTCTCTGCATTCCAAGCAGTATTCCTGTGAAGATTGGCCTCTTCTTGCACTTGCAGTACTTGAAAGAGTAATTGCTAATTATTCAGGATTATAGCAACTTGAACTCCTGCTTTCTGCAAAACCCCTTCAGAGTTCACAAAGCCACCTGGATTAGCATGAAGTTGGCGAAATAAAGGCTTGGGACTTCAGAGGATGGGTAACTACTGCTCTTGGCTTTTCTCCTAGAACTTTCCACGGATTTGAAAGGGGGATAGGGCTGTTTTTGTTATTCCGGCTTTGTTCACTGGCAACCGCGTGATCATTTATTTATTAATCCGCTAAGCAAGAATAAATAACGGAGCACATTAAAGAATACGAATTAAGAATAAATCGCACAACAAACACTGAAAGGGACTTGGCAGATGAGAAAGACTCGGATGTGCGGAGAAGCTGATGTGCTATTTTGAGGACGTTCTCGGTTGTTGAATTTACTATAGGGTCGTCAACGCCTAAACTTGGGCCTCACGGACGCTTAAAGCACAATGGACACTTCTAATGCTTTACTTTAAACATTTCCGACTTCCTTTAGAAGGTGCTACGAAAATCGGCCGTTTTCTTGTTATCCCTTGTCTTTACCTCTCTGGCATTTCGGCGATCCAAATCTTAGGTGCTGTGATGTCGTGGCAGGAAATTCAAAAACTCCCAGTAATGCTTGATAGAAAAGGATATATTTGAGATGTCGGCAAAGTCAAGCCGCAGATGCAGTTTACCTGATTGTTCTAGTGTTTCATCAGAAGTTCCATGGCTTAAAGTGCCTATTAAAAGTTTTTCTTTGTGGAATAGTGTTGTGAAGCTTGATTAACTTGCTTTACAAAATGTACCAGAATATGCAATAAGCTTATAAGAAATAACATAGCTACAAAGATCATTCAAAAACAAATAACCTATTCAAATCTGAATTATACAAGCTGATTTATGCATAAAATAAAGACCTACTAAGTATTATAAGAAACATCACTTTTATCTTTGTCCAAGCTAGTAAATTGAGCATTTACTGGCCCAAAAAGTTACGCTTTGAAATATCACAGAGAGGAAAATGTTGGAAAAGCTGCTGATCTAAGGCGTAAGCATTGTTCCTAGGTTGTTACAGAGTGGGACTGGGGTAGTTTGATGTGCCCATTGAACTTTAAGATTCCGATGACCCTGATGCTGATCCCGTGCCGTGCCCCGCACGGGCAACAAGTCTTATGTTGGGCTTTTAAATGGCTAATCAACGTGTGAGGTCAGTTCAAAATCAGACTTGTATGAATCTTCGATTTATCCGAAGACTATCAGTTCTGTTCTTCTCGTCTTCGGCTATGAATATTAAGTTATTTGTAACCTACATTTTAAAAATGGAGTAAGTGAAAGAAAAGAAAGAAAACAAATACACACACAACTTTCATGGCACTCGCTTGTCGGCCAAGTGCCATGTAGCGATCTCAGTTTCTGTCGTCCGTCGGTCTGTCGGTCGGTCGGGCCGGGTTTTGCTAGTTCGGGCACTTTCACATAAGCTAGGAGGATTAAACTTGGCAGGCATGTCAGTGACCCCAAATGACTAAGTTAGAAATAGTCACTTTCCCAACCCGAGCATCATGGAGGGAGTGAAAGGAGGTGGAATCTGGAATTTTGATTATTTATAACTTTTGAACGGGTGATCGGATCTAAAGGAACTTCATATCTGGAAAACTTCGAGCTTCAGAAGATCCATTGAAAATCTGGACTGGATCCCGTGACTTCGGGGGGAGTTGGAGGGGGGAATCCGAAATCTTCGGAAACGCTTCGAGCGGAAGGATTGAGATAACTTGGTGGGAAGAGCAAGCACAAGTCCTAGATACATCATTAACATAACCGAACCGGATTCTGGCAATATGGAGGAGTTGGGAGGGGGGGGGGGGGCGGAATTCTGGTGATTTCGTGAGTTCAATACTTCCTGATACGATGAAACTGGTCTACCATGAACTCGAACAAACTGACTTGAGAATAGTCGTTTGTACGATCTGACCATCGCGGGGGGGGGGGGTGGAGGGATGAGGAATCCGGAATCTAGTGGCATTCATAACTTTTTCGAACGGGCGATCGAATCTGAATAAAACTAGGCAAGTGGAAAGAGGTGTCGTCTCGGATTTTCCTTGTCAAGTCTGTACCGGATCCGATACTTGTGGGGGGAGTTGAAGGGGGTCACCGGAATTTCCGTGAAACGCTTAGCTTCGAGGGATCGGGATGGAGTTTGGTGGGAAGAACAAGCATAAGCCTTAGATGCGTTCTTGACAGAACTAGATCGGATGGGGGCTGTTTTTAGGGTGGAGTTGGAAGGGGTTTCCAGAATTCCGGAGATCGCGAGTTAGGATACTTCCAGATGTGCGAAGGACGACGAAACTTGGCAGGTATATTAGTGACCTGACCAAACAGGCTTAAGGACCTGACACAATGCCCTAGACCCTAGAAAACTTCCTTTCCTGGATCCGATCATTCTTAGGGGAGTTAAGGGGAATCCGGAAATTGCTAACTTCCGTAGGTTGCGAACGGGTGGTCCGATTCGAGTGAAACTTTTTGGGTGATAAGAACTAATGACCTAGATATGCAAAACATGTCTCCGAACCACATGCGGCAATGATTGGAGGAGTTGGAGGGGGGGGGTCTGGAACCGGCAAAAAAAAAAAAAACGAATGGGCCAAATGGGATACAGGTTGAACAGTACCGATTTTATGCGGCCTAGTTAGTTATTTGGCGTCTGGACCGGATCCGGCCTCAGTATGAGGAAGATGAAGCGGAAACCGGAAATTTGCAGATATGCTCCGGTTCGAGTCAAACTTGAAGGACGAGAAGAAGAGGAGATATCGGAGATGCGACCTTTATATGTCCGAGTCGTATTCGGTAGTTGTACGCATAGGGATCAAAGTGGAGTGATTTGAATGAAACTTGGAAAATCAAAGAAACTATATGCCCTAGATGACAGATTGAAAGAGACCAAAAATGCTCAGACTCGAATGAAACTTGATAGCCGTTAAGAGAAGATGCTTTAAATGATATGTTTATGTGTCTGAACCAGATTCGGCCGCGGTAGGGGGAGGAGTTCTCGAAATAGTGTGGCACGTACTCCTTGGGATCAAACTAGTTGGATGAAACATTTGCCATCGATGATCCGAGGCGATCCCGGAAGTGCTCAGAATCGAGTGAAACTAGATATCCTATTTCTAGGTCCGATCCTAGGGGGTTGAGCGGGGTTTGTGACGTTCTCATCTACTTTTTAGCACCACCTACTCGTAACAAGTGCCATATGAGCTCGCAGCTCTTTTTCAATCTTCGACCAGGAAACTGTGGACAACGTCACGCGCTATTTGGGCACTGAGTTTTTGCAAGAACAAATAATCACATAGAACCTTCGTCTCCCTATCTCTGTAATATCACCATGCGGAGTCGAGTATTTCCCCGTACCCTGCCCGGTTTAAACGAGCGGAGGTTAGGACCTACGCGGCACATCATGGTTATCTCTACAAATAGCTACATCGCCGTGAAGCCGCGTCAAAGTCAAAAGTCATAGTCAAAGCCGGTTGGTTCCTGGACGCGGTCCAGATCGGATCAGCGTGCCTCCTGCCCTTTTTGCTCTGCGATGAGCAACGGCGAAGACGGAAGTAGACGGGTATCAACTCAAAGCTAGTGCAATTACCTCTAGCTCTGATCAGTTTTGTCAGGGTATCCATAGTCGCTACATGGGCCAAAGACGGAGGTTCTATCTGAGTATTTGTTCTTGGCCTTGGTAGTGACGAGAAACTTCCAAAACATAGGCGATGGTTCGATCTTGTTCCGGGAAGCCGCGAGACATTCTGATTTTATGGTCCATTGATGCCGAACGTTGAATTTTTGATTGAGTGGACTGCCAGGGCGAGGGTTCTGCTCTTCTCCAGTTGAGAAGAAGGGATTCGCTTTCCTAGCCGCTGCTAGGTGAGGAGTAAGGGCCGAAGTGTTCGATATTTACTCACGTGATTATGACCGTGACAGCCTTCAGAGAAACAGTGTTTTTATGGCACTTGCCTTCCGGCCAAGTGCCGTATACCGATCACTTTTCCGTCGGTCAGTCCCGTGTTTGCTAGTTAGGGTACTTCCAGATGCGCTAGGACGATGAAACTTGGCAGGCATATTAGGGACCCGAGCAAACTAGCTTGGAAGTAGTCCCCTGCCCGATCCGACCATCGCGGCGGGAGGGAGGGGAGCCGGACTCCGGAATTTAGTGACATGCATAACTTTCGAACGGGTGATCGGATCTTAATGAAACTTGATATTTGAGAAGATGTCATGTCTCAGATGTCCCATTTCAAGTCCGGACCGAATCCGATGAATGTGGTTGGGAGTCGGAGGGGGGAACCGGAAACCATTTGACACGCCTAGAGTCGGGCTATCGGGATGAAACTTGGTGGGAGGAACAAGCACAAGGTACATCACTGACAGAACCGGACCGGATTCGTGCACTGTGGGGGAGTTGGAGGGGGGTTCCGGAATTCCGGTGATACGGAGTTAAGTTACTTCCAGGTGGGCTAGAACAATGAAACTTGGCAGTCAAGTCAGGGATCCGATCAGATTAACCTGGAAATAGTCAACTTCCCGATCCAACCACCGTAGGGGGAGTGGAGGGAGGGTGAATCCGGAATCTTGAGGAATGTATAACTTTGGAACGGGTGAGCGGATCTTAACGAAACTTGATATTTGGAAAGACCTCGTGTCTCGGATGTCCTATTTTAAGTCCATACCAGATCGGTTGAATGGGGGGGGGGAATCTTGTGACACGCTTAGAGTGGGGCGATTGGGATGAAACTTGGTGGGAGGAACAAGGTCAAGAATTAGATATATCAGTGACAAAACCGGACCGGGCTCGTACTCTGTGGGGGGAGTGGGGGGGGGGCGAAATTGAGGTGATCGCCGATTAAGGTACTTCAGAATTTCTTAAAGTACAAACAACAATTTTGAGCAAAACATACATTTTCATGATTCCAATGAGCTTATCATCATTTGTGCTTCAAGAGTGTTCATTACAGATTAATCTTTAGCGTCCTTAAAGTGCGCATCATCACGGCCATATGTAAAAATAAAATAGTTTTTACGAACAATAAATTCTCGTGATTTTTAAGGACCCACGATACTTATTATCTCAAGGGCTTTGCATACAAATTATCACCACAAACCCACGAATTGACGAATTCCGACTTTCATCCTCTGACCCAGCCTTGCAAGTGCCTTATGAGCTTCCAGCTCTTGTTTAAGTATCTCGGAGAGTTGTCATTTTTCCTTTATTTTTTTGTTTGTAGCGGGACAATGCGATTCCTTGTATGAATGAATTTATTCCCCAAAAAATCGCGGGGCCATGGCAGGAACCAAATTAGAATACAACAAACACGATATAAACACCAAAAGGAGAAAATGCTTATCCAAAAGGCGCTCTCGATGCTCCATAAGGAAGCTCCCAAGCCAACAAAGGTATAAGGTAAAGGAAAAGGGTTCTTAAGAACTTTTTTGACCATGTTTTGGTTTGAGCCAGCACAACGCTTTCGTTAGGTCGATGATAATCTCCCAAGTACCACACTCCCCAAAAACAAAATAAACAGATAAATCTTCAGGCGGGACAACAGCACGTCTTCCTTAGTGTGACAGGGTTGGATAAATCTGCCAGTAGTTTACCAGATCGGAGATGGTGATTTGAATTCAGGGTGTAGATAGGCGATCAGATTTCCCCTCAGAATGTCTGCACATTTATCATAATGTTGAAACAAAAATCTCTAATTTTCCGAATAGAATTGATAATGGTGCCGAAACTCTAACCGGGAATCTAATACCATGACCTCCCTACCCCGATTGTTTGTCTGAAACACAAGGTCCTTTTCGTCTCAGTAAACTACAATCTCGCAGCCTGAGCCTTGTCACTCCACGGCTGTACCGGTGGTGCTTCTGTTAATGTCGTCGGACAGCTTTCACAGCAGTATTTATCTGCGTCTGTTTCCAGAACTGGTCCTGTCTCCTGGGATAGAAATTACTTAGTAAAGGAAACGGCGAACAGTGTGGACATTTTCCTCTTTTGAAACTTATAATGCAGATGTTCGGGAAATGCCCGAAGAAGTGGAAGGAACGCGGGAAATTTAAAGTTTTGAGACCTGCCGGCAGTTTGGGGCTTGTTGGGAGCGTTGAAACTCCACGCAGCTTAATTTACTTTGTCGATTGGATTGAAGTCCAGATCATCATGAGCCCGGCACACATGGTCGCTATGGTATTTTGTATTTGAACAAACTTCTCAGTGCTGGGAAGACGCTACTCTCTAATTCTAACGCTACTCTCGGGTTTTGTTTATCTTGTCTTTCCACGAACACGTCCATAGTGGTCGTGAGGCTAGAAAAACCTGACTCAGAATCTCTGTTCTTGTATCCTGTTAAAGCTCAGCTCGCACTACATAGTGTTTGTGTTCCAGCATTCGAAACTATCTAAATGCTGTAAAACTAAGCGCTGCTTTTGACAAATTATCCACGACTTAAGCTGTTTTAAGCCTTTTCCAAGACCCGTAGACTTCTAGGAAAAATTCGGCAAGATTGCGAGAACCGGTTTTATGCATAAATAGCATGATACGCGAACACTCGTTGGGAGCATAATGCGCTTGGGAAATCGTGAATTACGGCAAGTGCAAAGATTAGTGTGGTGTCGTTAGCGGGTTTAGAATCTAACATATGAAATTTAGCTCTTCAGGTTTAAGAATTAATGACTGCAATCCGGAAGTAGGTTGCATTGGCATTATAGTTACGAAGGGTCCTTTAAAGTAACAGCGAATACCTGCGTGGTCACAAACGGCACACGTGGGCACACTGGCATTTTCATAACCGAACTAAGTCGTTGTCAGGAAGAGCGAGCTAAGGCTACCCTGGGGTCTAGTTTTCTTTTGTGTCCATGATTAAAGTCAAAATGGTCCTAAGCGTATCAAACCTTGGCTCTGGATAATTTATGTTGAGCCTATGTCTTGTGATACTTCTATGATGAATCTGAAACTCCGTTTTTACCTACTGTTAAATTAAAAGCGAATTCCTGGATACGGACCTGCGTGGGCAGAATGGGATTTTCGTATCTGAATTAAGTCATTGTCAAGGAAAACGGTCTAAGGCTACCCTTGGGTGCAGTTGATTTTTATTTGTTCCATTACTACAGTAAAAATGGTCCCAAGTCTGGAAAACTTGACACTGGATAGTTTATGTTTATGTCCAGTCATGCTTATGTCGTGGATCTGAATTTCCCTTTTTTCTCCTCTTAAATTAATAGCAAACACCTTTTCGGGGTCACAAACGGCACACATGGGCGCTATTGTATTTCCTTATCTGTCAGTATAGTCAGGGAAAACAGGCTAAGGTTATTCTCTGGTTGAGTTTAGTTTCGTCCGTCTATTTATACTGCCAAGATGGTCCTAGAAAACCGGGTGCTGGATAATTTATATTTATCATTATTCTGTGATGAATCTGAACCTCCATTTTGCCTCTCCTGTTGAATTAAATGTGCAAACTCTTTCGGGGGTCCGGGAAGTGGAGAATGACAATAATTCCTGAACGAATTGGGATGTTTTGCTGAATGGACTTTTCCGACCAAGAGTGAGGTCGAATCCGTAAATGATTTACACACCTCGACATTTGTAAATGGGTCTGGGGATAAATTTGGTGACGGAAATAGTCACACGATTAAATTGGTTTGAAAGCTGGTATAGGGGTGAAAGGACATACTGGAAAGGAAATGCCCTAAAGCACACCTCGCACCGTTTGCTTATTTATGTTCTAGTGTACACTATTTGAATACTGTCAAACTAGGATCTGCTTTTATGAATTATTCAAGGCGTTGGCTGTTTACAGACTTTTCCCAGGTCGATTGACTTCTAGTAAAAATTCATCAAAAACATGAAGAACGAATAATCTAATAGAACCTCCGTCTTTGGTCCCCATGCAGTGACTATGGAAACCCAGATAAAGCTGAGCAGAGCTAGAGGTACTTGCTGCAAGGCTTGGGTTGATACCCGTCTACTTCCGTCTTCGCCGTTGCGCATACCAGATGAAAAGCCTTGGGATGCCTGCAGGGTGGAGAACCCGGTCTGCAGCGTGTTAGACGTGACGTCACAATGGTAGACTCAGACGGCGTCCGCATTCTTCTGCGGGGTTTCACTGCTATATAGTAGTTTGTAGTGGTAAGAAATTATGGTGTTCGGTGTAGCTCCTCTTCCGCTCGTTTGCATCGGGTAGGGTATCAGAATATGTTCGACTCCGCATGGTCGTATTACAGAAATAGGGAGACGGAGGTTCTTGATTATTCGTTCGTTTTATAAGTAGTGAACTGAAAGACAAAAAAGCTCCTCAGCCGGGATTTGAGCCCAGGACCCTCTGCTGACAAGGCAGGCGCTCTTACCATTTGAGCTACCGAGGGGCTTGTGAAAAGAGTTCGCAAACCGCTACAATAGTCTGGTAGAAGCCGGCCATAGGTACAGTGATCCCGCACGAAGGCAAATTCATCTAACCAGTTCACATCCCCATGTTTCTGGTTTATTGGTCACGGTTCAAGTTCCTTGTGTAAAGTGCCATCTATGTATTATCATTCGTTCGTGATATCTTGATACGCGAACACTCATCGAGAGCTTAATGCGCATGGAAAATAGTGAATCGTGGCAACTGCAAAGATTACACTGTAAAAAGTTTCTCCGTATAAAGATTAAAGTTAAATGCAGTATTTGCTACTCGGATTCATCTTATCTGTATTTGGTATTAATCTTGTCTGCGTAGAGATAAGAATAATCCGAGTAGCAAATACTGCGGTTAACTTTCACCTTTATACAGAAAAACTTTTTACAGTGTAGTGAGGTGTCGTTAGCGGGCTTACACTGTGACGTATGACATTTTGGGTCTCCGAATTTAAGAATAGGGAATGCAGTACTGACGTAGGTTGTATTGGTATTATAAACACGACGGGTAAGTAGGCTACTTGCTTGTTTGGATGACACAGGAACATTTTGAATTCATGTACGTTATTGGCGCTCGGCCGGAATCCAGAGATCAAGGAAAATGGATATGGAATAAAACACTTTTCAATAGGGTGGGTAGGATAATCGATTGAAGTGTAAACAGTCATGAAATGAATGAATGAATTTATTACGCGCAGCCTAATGGTTAGGCATTTGAACAGCGTATACATACAAAAACAAAAAACGCTTCCCAAGAAATACAGAAAGGCCTTTGCAGAATATATACAACAACAAAAAAGATAAATAAGCACAAAACAAGAAATACACAACGAAACACGAAAAGAACAATACATTTACTGAATTAGGTGGCACATTCGGCAATGGACAGGAAGGTGGCGGATATGGCAATTTATGACATGTTAGGGTTATTCTTATTTCATTTATCACCGGACCGGCAGCTCGATCGGAACCGGATGGAAACGGGACATTTTGTCGTGGCTCACATTTTTTTGCAAGTCGTTTGATTTCGTGTATTTGGAAGAGTAGATATATTAAATCCTCCGATTGTTTCCTAACGAATCGATAGTTTAACCGGAGTACGGCAGAATCGCCGGGAAGAGAATCGGCACCTGTAGACTACGCGCGACAGTCATGTTTCCTGACGGTCTCCCTACTTTTTCCCGGCAGAACCGATATTGACCGGATTGAGAAAGTCTGAACAAACCCAGGTTAGGATCCAACCGAATTAAACCTTTGGTCTTTAATACAGAGGACGAGGGCCATTTTCTGGTTGAATGCGAGCAACTCTCAGACCCCAGGAGACATTTTCTTAACGGGTATACTATCAAGTTCCCCGATGTTCTTGAAACAAAAAACAAAGCTAAGACACTTAAAATATGCCAATTTTTAAAGAGTGTATTAGTTAAATAAAGAGAAGCATTGAGTGATGTAAAGTGTATTGTAAAACCATCGTGTATTTTACGGCCAATCGGCTATTAAATATATTCATTCATTCATGCCCAGGTTGGGATCCCACCGAATTAAACCTTTGTTCATGTCCCATGATGAAAAGCAGAATTCCTGAAAAGCTTTGTTCCTTCCTTTGTCAAGCATTTTAACGCCAGTGCTAGTAAGTAATTGTGTACCTGAGGTTAACTCTTTTTATTAAATGTATTGGACGATTGCATTTATTTTAAATTAATTCATAAGTGTTGACTGTTGACTATATATATTTTTACTGATTACCAAACGAGTTTTCGGCTTGTCCGCTTCACGTTTTTGAAATAAATTGAATTGATTTGAACTGATATGGTGCATAGATTGAAAATAGGTGACCCCCGGAAGTCTCAAGTGGCTCTATGTAACCTATGTGTGTTCGCTTATAACCTGTAGGCTATTTCGACTCGAGGATTAGAAGTCATTCGTTTTTTTTGTTTATAACGGTGTTTGAATAAGACTTTTCAGTCAAAAGGGGAACAATCGCTGAGAAATTGATGTAGGTAAAACTGAACAGACGCTTGTCACTTGTTTAGCCTAGTTGGAGACGGAGCATAGCAAAGGAAGAAAAACAATAAATTAAATCAGATAAATTGTGTTCAAATGATGCAGCTTATGGTCTTAGGGCTTTCATCGTTTTATTATGAATTTATACCGACATTGCTTGATATCGACCAGCCATTGGGTACCGTCTACCACTTGAAAAGTTACTAAAACTTTGTTTCACCGTATCCTATGTTTTAACAGAAGTTGGCAAGTAAAACCAACGCTTCCTAGCGAATGGTTGTTACTAGCTAGTCTTATTACTGAAAGATAGAGGCCGCCAAAGATTGGCACATATCCCGTCAAGATGGCGTTATGGTTAAAGTAGTCGGAAAAAAATGTTTTTTTGGTTGCAAGATGAGGTAAGGATTTGAAAAAGTAGACCAGATCGATGTGTACAAATTCTTTCGAATAAAATTTTCGTCTTTCAATACTGCCATCAGTGGCTCGGAATGGGAAAGTCGGCCATGATATTCTGATACTACGATCGCTGACCAATATCGTTATCTTAGCTAACTTTTCCGTTTTCAGCCGCTGTGTATCATATTTTTTGTCTGTCTCGTCTGAGTTGATGAACTTAGACTGCTTGAGGAATTATTATTTTTTCTTCAGAACCAATACGTCAAGGAAAACTTAAGTAGGTAAATAAAAATCAATAAAGCTCATGTTATCAACAATATGTAAATTTCCATATTAATGAAATTATTAATAAATAATGTTTCTGCTAAGATTTTTTATTCAAACAATGTTTACAACGGGTACGTCAGCTAAGATTCTTCATCAGCGATATTTCGGCCCTTTTTGGCAAGGGTCCTCGTCAGGCTGTCAATCCTCTGGTTCAACTTCGGGGAAGGAAACAAACCTGTAATAAATAATGTAATAAATCAGATTTATTACAGGTTTGTTTCCTTCCCCGACGAAACTTTAACTTGTTCTGGGTACAATCGTTGGAAGCTTCACTTTTTAACGAAAGCTGAAATGAAAAGCCGAAAAAGTGATTTTAAAAAGACGAATTCGTATTAAAGGAATAATCTTCTATTCTGTGCTGGCGGGAAATGTACGACAGCGGCAACGGCGTGTTTTGTCGGCAAATTTTTTAGTTCGTCGGCACAAACTGGACGTCCCTCCCCCAAAAGAAAAAGCCTAGTGACGCCGCTGCTTTCAGAACATTACACAAGACTTCGGCTGTTTTTAGCCTCTTTCCATTTCTCTTGCCTTGGATGTAACTTGGCTAAATTTGCATAACAGACTTTTTGGTACCACTAAGCTTCTTAGAACGATCGGGAGACTTGTACGTTACGTAAAGAGAACAAACTTGGCTTGCTTGATCATCAGTGTAATACTAAAAGAGGAGATAGCATACTACATTTGATGGTGCAAAACGGATACGTCAGCTGAATTTGATTGGAGCTATATTTCGGCCCTTCTTGGCAAGGGTCCTCTTCAGGCTCAAACCAGTTTTTGCGGTTTCGAGCCTGAAGAGGACCCTTGCCAAGAAGGGACGAAATATAGCTCCAATAAGATTCAGCTGACGTATCCGTTTTGCACCATCAAATATGATTCGCAGTCAGCTTGGGCTGAGGGAATATTTATAGATAGCATACTGTTATGAGGTGTAGAAACTCGGGATTGAGAGGGGATGTAAATGCTACTGAAGCAGAATGAGTTACTACTATAATGGCGACAAGCTAAAGCCTCAACGTCAAATGTAATTATTACTACTACGGATTTTTTTTTTAAACCTTGGGGTTTTCCTGTGGCAATAAGGGGGTTAGTTACATATTAGACTGTTTGTGTCAAAACAAAAACAAATGGACGAAAATTTGACAAAACCCAGCAGTGCAATGCCGGGGGGCGTTGTAGTTGCAGGAAAGGATGTGCGCGCGGTGTACAATCGCTCTTGATACGTACTGTATTATGTTACTTTTTCTTGTTCTCATTTTTCACCGACCACCCACAACCTAAGTGGTTTCTTCGTCGGTTATCCTGTCATCAGCATGTCACATACTTCCCGCAAACTTTCCACGTCTTCGTGTCCCAAGTATCAGAAATAGATACGGGACGAGCCCCAACAAAAACTCCATTAGGAGGTTAAAAATTTCTAAAAATTCCATGCTGGAAATTCCACTTAATTTTGTGAGGGATTAGAGGCTGGATCTTCCAAGTTCCGGAAATAGGACATTAACGTCTACGAAAATTGTGCATTTAAGTGATGGTCGTGACGCGAAAAAATACATGGGAAAGTCCCCGTAATACAATCCGTTCCGCACTCTATTCAGACTTCCGTTTACTCTCTATGGATTGGTATCTCCCTATTCTATGAGAGTGTAGGGGGATTCAGTTTCTAGCTGGGGTGTACGTTTGTCGTCCTCGATCCGAGGAAAGAATCAGCGAAATGTGTTTACAAAGCTTTTCCGCAAAATTTAGTGCTATGTGTTCTGTTGGTCTTATAAGTTGGGAATAAATCGGAGAAAGGCTTGATGAGGGCTTGAAGGCCCAATGGATCGGCAAATTCTTAGCCACTTCCGAGTTTCCGATAGCAAGTCTATCCGAAGAGTATTTGAATATTCGCCGGATTTCTGTTCGTTTCGCCGGAAATTTTAGCTCAAGCTGAACAAACTCAAGCGAAGTAAAGAAATAGGGGAGAGGAGGTCGAAAGCTTCCAGATATCTGTTTCCGGATTTGGCATCAGATTCGCGGGAAATCTAGCCCAAGCCGAAATACGGCCACCCAGAGAAATTTTGGGGGTCGAAAGCATCCGAAGTCCCGGATTTAACATCGGCCGAAAAACACACACCGGAATATTTCCGGTGTCTCTTTCCGGATAGTGTCTGATCTTATGCGCTAGTGTAAACTGTCAACTTTGAAATGTTTAGTTCTACCAGCTCCATCAAGGGTTCTGGAGAAAATACGGGAAGCATCGGGTGGCGAGACCACAAACACACATTAAAATGCTGATCGAGAGCTGCTGCAACAGGAGATCTAATTTGGCCGTTTTTGTCTTGATGGCACACGTGCCAGTTTTACCTTTCACCACATAGTGGTCTATAAGCCTACCAAACGGGCTCTTGTCATACCGGTTTGGAAGACGGGAGGTGTCAATCAGTCGATCAATAAATTACCAGTGTAGAACTGCCCCAACCCGCATAGAGTATTACAAAAAAGACAAAACAGAAGGAGGAAATGAAGAAAGAAAGAAACCAGACTTAAAACCACTTTAGCAAGTGTGGCTCCGGTCTTGAGAAGAAATAATCTCGGCTCAGCGCTGATTGACAGCCAAAAATGGACCAGCGACATCGGTACATTCGCGGAGCTTTGTTGTTGCGAGTCTATAAAGACAGACCAACAGGTATTTTCGATAGCCCACATATAAGACATTGTACGGACTGTTTTAAAGCACGTATACTAAATAGTATTCGGAAGGCTAGAAGATTAGGGATATATCTAAGCATAAGTATAACAATCAAATACGCTATTACAACAGACAACGCTCTGGGCGTTTTCTTTCATAATTGTCAGTTATGACCTTTGAAGTGTTCCGTTTTTTATGGCACTAGCCTTCCGGCCAAGTGCCATATACCGATCACTTTTCCGTTGGCTGGTCGGTCAGTCCGGTGATCGCGAGTTAGGGCACTTCCAGATTTGCTAGGACGATGAAACTTGGCAGGCATATCAGGGACCCTACCAAACTAACTTGGAAATAATCAGTTTCCGATCCGACCATATGGGGGGGGGATGGAGGGAGGGGAAATCCTGGAAATTTTAAGTAGTGCTTAACTGACGAACGCGTGATCGGATTGGAATGAAACTTAAGATGTCACATTTGAAGGCCGAACCGGATTTGACAGCTGTCGGGGAGTTGGGGTCACCGAAAATCTCGATAAACGAATAGAATGGAGGGATCGGAGTGTTTCCTGGAAAGAACAAGCATCTTCTCTAGATGAATCGTCTACACAATTAGAATGGATCCGGATACTTTGGGGTGGAGGGGGTTTCCCGAAATTCCGGTGACGGCAGTTTTGGGGATTTTCACGACGAAACTTGGCAGGCGTATATGGAACCCGATCAAACTGAAACATTTCTTGATCCGATCATCGTGGGGGGAGTGGAGGGAGGGAGAATCCGGAATATTCGGTCATGTCTAACTTTTGAACGGGTAATCGGATTCCAGTTATATTTAATAATTGAACAGAAGACATGTCTCTGATGTTCCTTTTCATGTCCGGACCGGATCTGACGACTGTTTGGGGGGGGGGGGGAATACGTGACCCGCTTAGACTGGAGAGATCGGGATGAAACTTAGTGGGAATAACAATTACATGCTCTAGATCAATCATTGACATTCCCGGATCGGATCCGGGTACTGTGGGGGGGGGGGCAGTTAGAGGGAGGGTGGACGGAATTCCAATGGTAACGAGTTAAGGTACTTCCAGGTGTGTTACGACGATGAAACTTGGCTGGAACACTAGGGACTTGACAAAATTGACTTTTAAGCAAAAGATACAATCATGATTCCCATGAGCCGTGATCATTTTTGCCTCAAGGGTTTTGCTTACAAATGAATTTTTAGCTCCCTTAAAATATGCATCTTAACCGCAAAGTGAAAATATACTTTTGACCAAACGATACATTTCATGATCATAAAGGGCCCATGATCATTTGCGCAACAAGGGTTTTGCCAAGAATAAATAAGGGGAGAATTGAGAAGACTTGAATCAAGCGAAGCATCTTTTTTCCCGATTTTCAAGTGCCGGGGATGGAGCCACCCCGGCGCTTGTCACGACCACAGAGTAATTACTGGCGCTAATTCTTCTAATCGCCGTTCTTCGCGTCCAGAAAGGGCGCAGAATTCAAAGTAAACGAAAACGGATAGACATTTTGCCCATCTCCCTCCAACAAATCGCAACCGTCGCCAATTTGAAGAAACGATATGAAGGGCTACGGGCTACTGCACAGTAAGATGATAGAAGTTGGGCATTCCTCTACATTCAAGGATGACGAAAATAAAAGCAAAGTGGGATCGACAGAAATTTAGACTTAACGCCAATTCGAGTTTAAAGTAGGAAAGGACATACTTAAAAATGTTTTTAAATCTTAAGTTTTGAAAGTCAGTTAGAATTTCCGTCCCAGGAGACGTGAGAAGAACGATTAACCTTTTTTTTCGTATTTGTCATACAAAAACGTTCATTAAATTTCTCTTGCATATTCTTAGTGATGGAAAAACAGACTGTTAATAGCAAAGATAATGAAAAATTTAGCCAGATGTATAGTGCAACTACCCGAGATAATGATATACACTTTGGCCAAGAATAATAAGTTGTTATGCCAGATAGAAACGTTTGAATAATATCTTAGCCCTATAGTTATCAATTGCAATAATCAACCATTCATTTCAAATTGGGAAATAACTTTTGGGGAAAACCTTTGACCAAATGATACATATTCATGATCACCAAGGGCCGATGATCATTTTGCCTCGAAGGTTTTGCGTACAAGGGAATTGAAGTGCGCATCAACACAGCCAAGTGTAAAAATAAAATACTTTTTACCAAACGATACATTCTCATGATTTCCAAGGGTCCATGATCATTCATATGTCAAGGGTACAGAGTAAATCCACGAATTGGCTAATTCCTACTTTCATCCTCTGGCCCAGCCTTGCAAGTGCCATATGAGCTTCTAGCTCTTTTTATTAAAAATAACAGTTCAATACGATATCATGACAGGGACACCAAAAGAGATATCCAGAAATATTTTGCTTGCAAGCTCAGTTGATATGTTTGGAATTCAAGGAAAGGAGTGCTGGTAATGACACCGCACAGACACTTTACAGGTCTAGTCAAAAATGGGCAATATTCGAAAATACATAAAACCTCCACTGTGCCTAATATATAATGTTCTCAGAATGCCGCGAATCGACAGTAGCTGAGATGACTTGAAAGTAAAATAGCCTAATGTCGCTTCACACGGATATAAAGCAATAGTATGTAATTCTCTAAGAATATTGTGAGAATTGTTAGCGTGGCCGATAAACTCCAAGTGCTTGTTCCTCTAACTCTTTAACGCTCTTTCTCGCTGTTTTTCTTTCAAGACAAGTTACGGGAGGCTTAACTTGCTTTTATTTTTTCAGCAAATTCTTTTTTGTTATTTATTATATTTTGTTCTCTTCTCTGGGATGAGCCAATTAGCTCAATTTTCTTCGAAGTTTGTGATATCTGTAATTAGTTTTGCGAACTCATTTTTAACACTTTCAGAAGTTTTTTAACATTCAACACAAGAGTAAGCAATTTTTACTGGCTACACTTGGGATACTGTCCGTTAATGATACAAATTTGTGTTCTTTGCCTATTAGTATACTTCCGTAGAGCATGACACGATATCATGATGAGAAACAAAAAAGTCAGCAGATGGATTTTCGGCTATTCCTGGCAATGCTTTTTATACATATCATTTAATGCATGATTTTTTTTAAATCATAACAGATTACATCCCAAGTGTTTTCTGTTGAAGCTGCGCATCCTTGTATTATCTGTTGTTCAGCTTCCGACAGTGTATGGCCTGTGACCAGACCATTCGGTTCCACGAAGTTTGAAGTTTCCACGGTTTGACTCGGTCGTTGCTACTGGACAACCCACTTCTTAGAAATTCAGAAGTTCGGATCGGTGGGTGGGTCGGTGCTATGGAAGAGTGTACACAAGTGCCAGGGAGTGGTTAACCCCTCAGATTTTACGGTCGCGGAAGCTATACTGGTCATGTATCCGAAAAGCCGCTGCGAAAAATGAGAAAGGATCGGACCCCTGTTCTGATTATTTTCTTCTTCCTGAAAACAGGGTTCTGACTGACAGCGAAGGCAGTAGCTACATTGACGAAAAAGGATTCCTCATACGAACTTGCAAGCGAAGTAAAGGTTTCCATCCTGTTGAATCTCTTAGTACTTTCTCGTTGCTGATTTGGGAGCCCTCTAGTCCAGTCCCATCTTTTTATTCTGATCGAGTGGGAGACCCCTCGTTCTGGAAAACTGTCGGGCCCTCTTTTCTATCTTTCTCTGCACGTGAACAACGTCCGATTAGCTTTCAACAATCAACGTTCTATGAAAGCCGGAAAGTCAGTTGACTCTCAAAGACGTAACGACGGCTATTCAGTTAGGTAATTGGGCATGGGAATGAATGAGCGAGAGGGGATGATTATTTTAAAAGCGGAAATGGACATACGACGCTTCTCCTATCAGTAAAGTGTCTTGGGACAGTGGCCAGCCGCTTGCGGTTGATGCTCTGTTGTTTTTATTTCTGTCATCGATCTCCCCACACCCCAGAGCAGGCCTTTTGGATACAGAGCTCATACATTTCGACTGTAATGTCCGAGGGTATACCCACTCCCCGGCACTCTCACTGTCAGAAGTTTTCTAAAAAGGTAACACATGTTTGCGCATCCTTGTGTTAAAATCTGCGATAATATATCTGTTATGTCACTTTTAATGTTAAATTTTAGACAAATATAACACCCTTAGAAACTCCGTAATAAAAATATGGAATTAATACAGGCATCTTTTTAGTCCTGTTTGTTTCTACATCTGCAATTAAAAATAAAGTAAAATCGTATCTCCTGGAACATAACTAATTGGTATCTTTTAACTTGTGGTGCGTTGGTCGTTCTTGTCTCCCTGCATTCCGTTCTTCTTTTTTTTATATATTTTTTTAGTTGGAATTTTCATGGTTGGTGGGTATGGCGGCGTGCAGACGTTGTATCATTATTAATTATTTGTATTTGTAGTAAGATCAGTAGTTAGTTTACTTCTAAGGCCCGGCCTTCTCCTGCTCTGCGCTCTGCCGGATTTGTTTGAATTTATATTTTGTAGAAATAATAATATCAATAAATGAAACCTGAACCAAAAAGGGTCGTAAGTCGTAACAGACATTTTGTGTCGAAACATAGTGCTGAAAAGAATATTTTATGTGTTGTCGTACTTCTGACAGTGTGGTGTGCAAGTCTTTCCCGGCACCGCGGCAGCGAGCATTCGGTGTACACCAAAATCGAGAGCGGGCAATCCCTAGGTAACATTATATAGCTGCCAGTAACGTAATGCTGGGTTCAGACGATCGTTTTTTCCCGGCCGGATTTTCATCATGAAGTTCGTAAAATTTCTCCTTTGCGTAAGGAATTCATGATGATGCCGAAAATCAGAACAGGTAGTCAGTCTGCTACAGCCAGACCCGATAGTCTGTCGAATCAATATCCCTTCCGTATCTGCGCCGGTCTTACCACTGGTCGCAAAATCCTGCGAACACTATGACGAACTCTTTGTGCTGATTAAAGGACCCGTCTTACCTATAATACTAATGCAACTGACTTCCATAATCACTCCATATATTTCTAAACCCGGAGATCCCAATTTCGTACGGTACATTCTAACCCCTCTAACCAAACCACGCTGATTTTCTCACTTGCCGTGTTCTGCTACCTTCAATATGTATCGCGCTGTTGACGGTTGTCTGCGAAAAGGTTTTCCATCAGAAAAACCGATTATGTAAATTATTTCCCTGTTGTCGCTACAAGTCGACGGGCCTCGCAAAAGGCTTAAAACAGCCAAAAGCGTGGGTAATTTGTTGAAAGTACACCATTGTTTAAAGCATTCAAACATTTTAAAATACTGTAAGTTGAAGAGTAAATAGTGCGAGGGGTCCTTTAAGAATCGGCGTGTGCCCAGCGATGAGCCAGAAACGTCACGCTACAAACGTTGTTCATTGGTTTGCACAGGATTCGAATCAATTTTGAGGGGTTATGTGGTGTACGTTTCTAATTCTTCCCGAGGTTCACTGGCATGTTTCTACTGTTTTTCACTTTTTTTCGAATTTTCTCTAACTGGCTAGAGATGGCCCGAGATCGTAGGCCATAAATTGTACTGACCTTTGCACTGACGAGAATTGAGAGAAACTGGCGTCTCTACTTCAATTCGTTTTCATGCTGTGGTAAATCTTGACAGTCCACTTTCCCGTGTAATACATCATTCGTGATCAGAATAAAATTTGTAAACCAGAATATGAGCCCTTATAAGGGGGCACACGACAAGACTAAATATTCATCGATCAAGAACCATGATATAAATCGGTTTACAACTGAACATGATTCGGACGTCAAAGAAATTTTTAAAACGCTCGACGTCAGTTTTGATGTGGGCTTTCTGTTTTGCTGTCGCTGATTCAGATCGATTCAGATGGGTCCCAGTTTTACCACTTTTACCTTGCTAAATGGCAGAACGGTTTGTTATTACCATACCAAGCGTCAAGGATTTGTTGTTAGCAGTGAATCGCGAGGACGGTTTCTCCGCGGTACTTAAGTTTCCGCTAGATTTTGCGAGTAGCAACTTGAATGAAGTGAAAACAGGTTTAAGCGCGGGACTTTACCAAAGCCATTTCTGATTCCACCTAGTCGTACTCTTTATCACTTTTATAACCCTTTTCTCTTGTTTGCAAAATAAAACATAAATTTATTATTAAACTTTTTTTTATAAATGAAACTACTAAGCAAGTTCCTTAGATTGTGAAATTCGCAAGAGGTCTTACGGTTCGCAATTTATCTGTTGATTGCCGTTTCTGGCGACAGTTTACGATCAACCCAGGTTTCGGTCCCTTGGACTGATAGAACTGTGAGCCTGTTAAACCTGGGGGAGATCGTAATATTTTTATGGAAGCAGTTTCAAGGTAGTGCGTTGTGACAAATATTTTCCCCTGAACCCTTTCAAATTGGACTGTTACCTTGATTGCCCTTCGGTCATAACTTCGCTAAAACCTTTACGATCTTAAGGAATCAGTGGGATGAATGACACAGAGATGTAAGCAATTTCGGGTAAAGAGTGAATAACTGCGTCAACTTTAGAACTTGGTTGCAGTTTACATTGGCTCCGCGAGAGTGATGTGAAATCTGAAACTGTGGTGAGTATACAACGAGTCGAGCAAAAGGGCACATCGTATTTATGATAGTATTTCATTCTACTATCGTATCTCCTGCATTGGCATTACACTAATTATCGCGTTGTTCTCTTGTTCTCTTTGCGTGACGTATCAGACTTTTAAATCATTTTTTCCGAGAAGCCTATTGGTTCTTTAGACCAGTTGTGCCATGCCACGTTTATCATCCAAGGCAAGGGATGTGGAAAGAAGCTAAAAACAGCCGAAGCCTTGTTTAACTTGCTGGAAGCATAGCTAAGTTTCAAGGTAGTGAACTATCTCAGAACATCTTAGCAGAAATTGTGTGGTAAAAGGTGTCCTTTAACTAGTTGTTGCAAGAGGTGCTTGCTTTCAAAGACTGCCGTGAGTCTCGACTTCAGACTTTTGCCCAGGGGCTTGGGATACTTGTCGCAAAAGAGTCTTAGAGCTCTAAGCTGTAAGGGCTTTGGAACATACTTAGGTTTTGTTAGCATATTAGTATGTATTGTGGTAGGCCAAAAAATAGCCGAAACCCAGGACACAAAATGGCTCAAATGTCTCAATCCTCCCCCCCCCCCCCAAAAAAAAAAAAAAAATAACAATTGATGGCAAGCCATCGTGTTCTTTACAGCCAAGGATTCATTCCCTACACACTGAAGACGGATTCGGAAGACGCGAAAAAAACACGTTACTCTCCAGTTCCTAGAGAATAGACACTTATCCTTCCACCCAAGCGTTCTGAACTATGATAAAATTGCACATGCATTCGCTTTCTTCACGTTGTCAATCGTCTGTCACTCTATTTGCCTGATTCCGCTATTCCTCAAATATTCCCGTATTCCTCTCACGAGTACAAATAATCATTTTTTTTTAAGACCTGGGCCTTTGGAATCTGAAATGTAGGTCTGTCATATATATATAATCCGAATAGATATATATATAAATATAATCAGAAAATGCAAAGCTCCCGATATAACAGCTAAACTCCTGGAGCTTCATGCTAATTTATCTGGACAAGCATATCAGCGGCTATATATCATCGGCAAATAATCATTTGCAAGTAGGCCAACTGACAATGGCATATTTGCACTGTAAGAAGTATGATAACAGATAACATACGTTTGCGCAACCTTTAGTGAAACATTATGGCAGCATGTTTGTTATGACCCTGTTCTGTTTTGGGACAAAAGTTCTGTTATGATCTTTTCATGTGTCAAAGGTCATAACGGATTTATTATTTATTAATTATTTTTTTATTAAAGGCCATAACAGATTCATATAAGGTCATAACAGATGTATTATCATAACTTGTAATACAAGGATGCGCAAATATTCGTTAATGACGTTAATGTTATCAAAGTGTTGACAGTGTAGCAGTTTAGAAACCAACAGTAGTCCTTGCGAACAATTGTGTTTTCTCTGCCTTGCTCGAAGTGTGGTGCTTGTATAGGACTGTTCGTGTATAATCTTACCTGTCTTAATGGTAAACCATAAATGATGGTAAGTTTTCATGTAGAAAAAAAAACTAAGGTTTCATTAGGATTCCAGTCCAGATTTAGATCCGGCCTAGCTGACAAGGTGGAAATCCGAAAATGCATATATTCGTTGGAGAAAAGGACACTATTCTTTGTTATGCGTTGTTTATTTTTATTTTAATATGCTGTCTATTGCGTATGTATTTCTGGTCATACCTGATAAAATTTGCTTTCAAGAACGCGAATGAGGTCCGGGAAGATGCCCCCCCCCCCAGGTTTCCATGAAATTACGTCCCTGTTGGGAATTGGGTGGGATTTTTTTTTTCTCACTTCTTCACCACCATTATCTGCGGTGCAGGAAATCTCACTAAATCGTACTGTTGTAGTAAAAGGAAATCTCTGGGGGGACAAGCAATTTGGTCGTTGTCACTTTTATTGCTTTGACTTATGCTTCACCGCGGTCATTAGCGGCAGTTGCCCCCCTGCAATCGGGGGCGCTTCGCCGTTAGCCCACGGGGGATCATTTTGCGGTAATATTTCCTATTCCCCGGTGACATCTCGGGGACTCGAACCCATTTCTGATTTAGGATTAATGAACGGACAAGTCTGGCAGGTTGCAATAAATTTTGCTGATCTTTGAAGTCGGTAAATACCACCGATGGAGTGACAGTCGGATGTGAAAGCAAGTATGTGAGGTCGGCAAGGGGTAAACAGGGTTGATCCAACCAAGTTGATTGTCTGTCCTAACTTCGACCGAGGCTTCGGCCAGCAGAATCGTTTCTCCGTTCCTGTGTTTTCATTATTTGGCTACCCAACGCAAACTTTGATTTCAGGTTGTTTAGGCGTTTGGAAATTTCGTTGTATCCATACATTTGTGTAACATTTCTGAATTTCAGATTTAAAAATCTTTTGTTTCAAAAGCAGCCTATAGGAACGGACGTGTTTTTACTTTCATCCCGAGCATGCTGACGTCTGATTGGTTTATACACTTCATGGACTTGGAAGGCATGTTAAAAAGGGCTAATCTCAGGGAAAGAAAAATAAATTGAAACACGCGGCGAATGGTAGTCCAGTATCGCCAGTTATTTGGCCAGAATCCGATGAAAAATGAAAATAACATTCAGATTGAGAAACCTGCTGCGATGGAAAGTAGTTGTTCGAGATTTTTTTTTGCCGGAAGACTGCGCTTAAAGAATACGTCGTACTTGTGAAAATTCATTCTACTTCAGCAATAGTTCCATCCATTATCGTCCCTGATATTCTTCACTTCATAAGTGTATCCCATCTCCTCTTCTATTAATAAACTGATTATAAATGCTTGCCATGATTTCTTCTCTTTACGTGACGTTTCAGGCGGGATCGACGGAAAAGAGGCAGGGCACGGCATGGTGTGGTGCAGGGGCACGCCTACTAAAAAGAGGCGCGCCAGAAAACGGGTCCTTAAAAAAGGCATAGACGGTGCACGCCTCCTGGTGCAGGCATGCTTTCTTTTAGTATGCCGTGCCTCTTTTTAGTAGGCGCGCCTCCTGCACCATGCCGTGCCTTGCCGTGCCTTTTTTTGGTCGATCCCGTTTCAGGCTCCCGAATGTTGTTTCCGTGGAAAGAGTCGTAACTCTTACCTGTTATTTTTTTTTACCGACTGGCCGACAACATTGGGCGGGGGGCGTCCCCCCTCTCCATACGTGACGCCCCTGCTGGCGAGGACGGGAAATTTACAAGACCCGATAGTCTGCATGAAGAAGTCCAATAGATATTCGCCTTTGGGATCACACTGAAACCTTGGATCTTCTTTGGTTACGTTTTTATGTTTTATTATTGACTCATTTCTCTTCGAGTTTTGTCTTCCTTCCTGTCCTCTTTGTTTGCGTAAAAATAAAAAAATGTTGAATAATAGAATGCAGCTCTTTCGAGTCAGCTGTGTCGTGTTTACTTCCTATTTTCTTTTCTACTGCGACGGCATTTTATCTGGGGACGGTTTTGGTCTGGTACCTTTTTCGGTGACGTTCTGATACATGAGTTTCTGGGAGTAGAAGGGGGGGGGGGGGGAGGGGGGAAGAGAAAGGCTCGAATTCTTGGACCGTTTTCAGAAAGCAAACTACCCGGGGTTCCCTAGCGGTTACCCGTTTAACTACTAACAAGGCCCGACGCTGTGTGATTTTCTTTGGCCCGTTGGCTAGAATTTCAAGTCGATGGATAATTTTGTCTGATGTCATTTAGTGTCTAAATATGGGTAAGAAGACACGTTGCAAACCCAATATTCCTGACGGACCAATATTCCGCCGGAGTCCGGCGAAATATCAGTCCGGAATAGAGCAAGAGCTGTAAGCTTATATGGGACTTGCAACATACGTAGTAGCTAAGGGTATCAGCTTTGCGCTGTGTTGAGGCAAAGACAAATATGGGCCTTTCGGATTCATGAATATGTACGATTTACTTAAAAAATATGCAATGCATTTTCCTGGGAAAATGCGCACTTTAGGGGGCTAGGAAACCATTTTGTGAGCAAAAGCACTGGTAGACAAATCATCATGGGCCCCTGGGTTATGAAATTGTATCAGTTGCTCGAAAGTTTTTTGTTTTACAGTTGCGGCTACGATGCGCACTTTAAGGGGGCAAAGACCGAATGTGTAAGCAAAATACTTGGGGCACAGATGGTCAAGGACCCTTGGGGATTTGAAAAATCTTTCTTAAAAATGTTTTCCTATTTGATTCCTATTAAATGTTTTCCTATTGGCGCTTTAAATATGTTGGAAATTCATTTGTAAGGAAAAACCTTGAGGACAAAATGATCATGGACCCTTGGGATCAAGAAAATGTATCGTTTGGTCAAAATTTTTTTTTTTTTCACTTTGCAGTTCAGATTCGCACTTTAAGGGGCAATAAAGTCATTTGTAAGCATCATGTGCCCTTCGCAGGGATTATGAAAGTGTTTCGCTAGATCAGAAACACGTCCTCTTGTCAATTATCAAGTTTGCGTAGGATCCGACCAACCGTTCCAAAGTTATGCATGACACAAAATTATTTAATCTGGATTCCAATCCCTCTACTCCACCGAAGATTTTCGGATCGGGGGAATGACTGCTTCCAAGTAAATCTGATCGGGTCCCTAATACATCTGCCGGAATTCATCGTCCTAGTGCACCTGAAAGTACCTCAACTCGGGATTCCGGGAATTCTAGAAACCCCCTCTAACTCTCTTCTCCACGGTTCGCCGACCCGGGCCGTTTCTATCTAAACATGTATTTACAGCTTGTCCTCCTTCATCTCACTAGCTTCATACTGATCTCTGCACTCTAAGCCTGTCCCGAGATTTCTGGTCCCCCTCTACCCTCCCCAGAGTTATCGGATCCGGTCCGGACACGAAACGACCCGAGCCCTTTCCAAGCTGTCAAGTTTCATTTGTGTCCGATAACCCGTTCGAAAGTTACGCTTGCCTCAATATCCCGGATTTCCCCTCCCTCCTGCCCCCCCTCCCCCCCCCCCCCCCCCCGATGGTCGGATCGGGGAAATTAGCATTAATAATACATAGATGGCACTTTACACAAGGGACTTGTACCGTGGAAAATAAACCAGAAACAGTTATTTCGAACATAATTTAGAAGTCTAGGACTACATTGTCGGAGCCATGTAGACATACCAGGACCCAGAAGGCGGGGTCTCATGGTGAAAACCAAATACATAATTTTAGTGGGGAAGACGCCCTTGAGATGGAAACATTTTATAAGTAGTGAACTGAAAGACAAAAATGCTCCTCAGCCGGGATTTGAACCCAGGACCCTCTGCTTAAAAGGCAGGCGCTCTACCATTTGAGACCCTCGGTAGCTCAAATGGTAGATCGCCTGCCTTGTAAGCAGAGGGTCCTGAGTTCAAATCCCGGCTGAGGAGCTTTTTGTCTTTCAGTTCACTACTTATTAAATGAAATTACCATTCTCAAGTCAATCTGATCGGGTCCCTTATACGCATGCCAAGTTTCTTCGTCCTAGCACATTTTGAAGTACCTTAACCCGTGAAAACCGAAATTCTGGGAACCACCCTCCAACTCCCCCCACAGTGCTCGAATCGGATCCGGTTATGTCAACGATTTTATACGATCTTTGCAAGTTACATCTGTGCTTCATCATTTGTGCATCAATCAAGTTTCATCCCGATCCCTCCACTCTAAGCGTGTCACGATATTTCCGATACCCCTCCCCCCACAGCTGTCGGATCCGGTCCGAACTTAAAACTCGATCTGTGAGGCATGTGAATTTTCGACTTATCAAATTTCATTCGAATCCGACCACCCGTTCGAAAGTTACGCAAGTCTGAATATTCCGGATTCTCCTCCCTCCACTCCCCCCGCCATGGTCGAACCGGGCAAGTGACCATTTCCAAGTTAGTTCCGTCTGCCCGCCAAGTTTCATCGCCCTAGCACATCTGGAAGTACCCTAACTCGTGATCACCGGACCGACCGACCGACCGACAGACAGACAGACTGACCGACTGACGGAAAAGTGATCGATACATGCCACTTGGCCGGAATTCAAGTGCGAGAATTGCATGTTGTCGTTTGATTGGGAAAATTGTGCACCCGCACAGGAGACACAGTTGTGGCCTTCATGAAAGCATTCTGTATGTTAATTGATTGATCTTGTATGCTAAAATTAACATGAATTGTGACTGAAATCTTTTTTTGGAAATTCAGTTGTCCAATAATTTTTTTTATTAAGTCGCATGGAGCGTCGACACTCGATAATGGGGGTAAGATATCAACATATCAAATCCAGATATCAATCTTGCTGTGTTTTCATGCGTGGTTGATACTATCCGGAAACGCTGTACACCTCCTAACATGTCTTAAACGGGAGTTCGGTGTTCGGTGTTCTATAGGGGCAAAAATACATGCAAAGGCGGCCTTGCTCTTCGCTTTCCTACCAAGTCAATATTTCGGTTGGATTCGACGAGAGTCCGGCGAAAACATTCATTTCCAACAAGGTGGTTGTCTTTTTCTTGTTCGCCTCGGTAAGATGTATAAGAAGGCTGAATCCAATATCTGCTTTGTTTTACTACCAGATAAGTTATTATTCCCGGAATCTCACGTAAATAGAAAATAGATAACAATACATGTTGGTTCAGGATATTCGCTGAGAAACCAGTCGTAATTAGGTCTAGATTGGAAATTAGGGAGACAAAATTATAACCTTATGGGTCTGGTTTAGAGGATGATTAGGAATAAAATAATATCTTCACAGAACTTGGCGACCGGAAATCTTCAAGACTCGATTGTCTGGATAAGGAGAAATATTTCTCTTTGGGATCTCACCAAAATATTTAGTCTTGTCCTCTGAGAGTCTGGGTAATCGATCACACACTTTAGTTTTTTGGCTGCTTGATCACGACTCGCATCACCCAAGCATCGTTGAGAAGTCAATGGCTAATAAACGCTTATAATGCATTCCTTAATTATCCGTCTCCAGGGAAGTACGTAATGGTTGATCTGCTGGTTTGGATTTGGGGAAGGTAATTTCCAAAAGCAGTTTACTTTGTTAGACTAATTGCTTTAAAGTGCTGAAGTTGTAGATCTCGCTAGGATATATGCTTGTGTTGTTGGAGTGGCCTTTGCACATTGGTGGTGTACTAAGTGAATTATGAAGCAGAAAATTCAGTGCCCAAATCTTTCCTTCTTTTCCGTGGCAAAATACGACCCGCTCGATGACATATCGAGTTAGCTGGCACGGGATGGAGGACGGTATCTTTAGAAAGTAGTTGATTTTGGACTCTGTAATTGATCCTTTCCCACGGTAAAGTATGTCACACAGTTTTGATTATTTATAAATAGTTTTTTTTTCGAAATGTGCTATATGAAGCTGAACAGTTGTGAAGCAACTGAACAACTCGAGTTGACTCCAGTTTAGAGTTCCAGATCTCACATAAATCTCTTCTTTCCTGATTTGCAAGCTTCCAGAACTAAATAATATTTCTTTCGGAAATGTTTGCCTGGTTTGACCGGATTAGAGCTTGAAGCGTTGTTGCGTCCAGGGTTACTACTTGAGGGTCGCAGATTGACCTTGGCTTGCGTTATTGAATGCAGACACAGTATGCTCTGTGCGTCTTCAAGTTTAAAACTTTTGGTCAGTTACCTTGACATTCTCTTCTTTCTTCCTCTTCTTTCGGCCAGTTATCAAATTCTCCAACCCACGGAGAGCGCTGCAGTCCTTGCCGAGTTAGTCGCGAGCCGGACTCGTGATCCCATTAGAATTACAACTGAACGTTCAGTTTGTCGTCGTTGTTTGTCGTTTTGTAAAAAAACAGTGGTGGATAGTTACAATATAGGTTTCAACAAATGATAACATACACAATTCATCTCTACATTAGGTTCGGCCAGTTATCAAATTCTCCAACCCACGGAGAGCGCTGCAGTCCTTGCCGAGTTAGTCGCGAGCCGGACTCGTGATCCCATTAGAATTACAACTGAACGTTCAGTTTGTCGTCGTTGTTTGTCGTTTTGTAAAAAAACAGTGGTGGATAGTTACAATATAGGTTTCAACAAATGATAACATACACAATTCATCTCTACATTAGGTTCTATACACATAAACTCTAATTGAACATAAATCACATGGACATCTTCAGCGAGCAGGTATAGGCTAGAGATTACAAACTGACGGTTATGGCATTTAAAATATTGTGTTTTATAATAATCTTATTATTCTAGTTATTTCTTAAAGAAAAGAAAAGAAAAACATACTATTAGGACTAGAGGCGTGAATCGGTCTCGAGACCATATTTTGGTAGGTTCGTTCTCGTCTCGTCTTGAGGAATTTTGTCCAGGACTCGGATTCGTCTTGACTCGTGAGCGATACTTTGGTTTCGGACAGAAATCGGATTCGGACACGCTCGACTCGATAAAAGCTACTTATGTTACACATACGTAGGTTTCAACGAAACAGTGTGAGAGAGTTTGGCTGTAATTTTTCTTCGAGGTAAAACCAGTATCATTTTTATCTGTTAACGCGGGGCCCTTAAAGCACAACTCTTACTAGAACTGATTTTTTCACGATGAAATGGCTCAGAAACATCGGTTTTTGAAAATACCATTCATTGCCACTTGAGATGGCGATTTTCGGGATCCCAAAACGCAAGTGGAGGGATACCTATGACATCAGAAAAGTTGTCCGTCCGTCTGTCTGTCCGTCATCTGTAAGCACGATAACTCTCGAAGGGAATGAGATATTTTGATGAAATTTGGTGGGAGGACCCTTTAGGTCAAGGGAAGGTCTAGTTCGTAGATGGGCTCTATAACCCTATACTTAGAGGTGGGAGAGGGGGTTCAAATTAAGGAACAAACAAAATATTTTTAAACAGCTAATGTGTACTTGATTATGGAGTAAGAAGACATGCTGAACAAGATGGTGAAAACCATTTTCTCGCCGGACAAGTATTTCGCCCGGAATCTGGCAAAAACCGGAAAGTTGGTTAAAAGAACAAGTTTCAGTTGGAGTTGATTAAATGTTCGATTGAGTGGTAAGAAGACATGCTGAACACTTACGTGAAAAACATTTTCTACCCGCACAACTAGTTCGCCCGGAATCCGGCCCAAACCGGAAAATTTGTTAAAAGCAAAAGTTTTATTTGAAGTTGATTAGATGACAGATTTAGGGGTAAGAAGAGGTTCTCAGTCTGTATATGACAATCATTGATGTTCTTTATAGAGATAAGGATGTACGATGAATCCGCTTCTGAATTTTCTTTTTTCTCTGGACAATTAGTTCGCTCGGAATTCGGCCGAAACCGGCAGAAGTAAAGCAGGAAGCTTCGGTCAGTATCGTCAAAATAGATATGGCTTCTAGACGAATCTCTGAACTTGGTTTTCTCCGATGATTAGCCTGGCGAAGACAAGACCTAATTGTCTCGATCAGATATTAGATTTTTGGGATCCCATCGAAACCTTTGGTCTTGTTTTGTTAGCGCTTGTCGACTTGTCCAGCCTTCCTGCTCTAAGCAAGTACTGACCCAAATCTGAGGGTAAAAGATCTTCAAAAGACACGCTCCGCGCTGAGGATAAAATACCTCCAGTGATACGTGTCTTTGTATCTTTCGTGACGTCGCAGGAGATTGTGCGGCCTAGTCCTTTAGCTAGGGCTTCTGCTGTCTCTGCTGAACCTACAATTAGCTAAAACTTCAAGAATATGCTGTGTCGTACAAATTATGTCAGAATACCATACTGTCGTTACGTAAATGGTAACGTCGTATGATGAGGACCAGACGCAGGATTTGATTGTCCCTAGGACGGTTTATAAATGGAAACGCGCTCGGTTCTATATATATACAGAATCAAATATATTCACCGAATGGATTAAACTAAATTTTGTCATGTCTACAACCTCCATCGAGACGATCAAACTCAAAATTTTATCCTTGGGTGGTACGTATCTTTTTATTCCTAGAGATATATCTTTTGAGATCCTCGCGGTGTCAGATACTGGTGCTGCTCTGCGACGCGGTGGCTGGACGCAAAACACTTGAAAACTGAACGCGCCGTGATTAAGGAAGTGGAGCAAAATATGCAAAATAGAAGAAATCCAAAACTGAAGGTAGGCTAGACCTGACAGTCTAGTCCAAAATGAAAAACTTTTGAAGCTTTTGTCGGAGTTTGCGTTGCGTGATTATCAAAAATCGGCTTGGCCGAACAAGTGCGCAAGCACTCATACGTGGAGTGTGAAAGTAAAATCTGTACAACCAAGACATTTCACATCCCCATTACCCCAAAAATGATTGAAATAATATATTTGAAATCATCCCAGTTTAAGAGCTTTCCATGTAACCGCATTCAAGATCTTGCAGGAACGGATTCCAGTTTCCATACTGTATGTCTTGCTAGCCAGTCCGACCCTTTAAACCTCTTTTCCATTAGCAAGGTAATAATAAGTGCTGTAAACCAAATCGTAGCAGCCCAATACCCCCTTTGTCACAACTTCATTAAGAATATCATCGATCATATGATAAAACCGTCCAGTTTCCAACAGATCATCAAGGAATGAGGTACGCCGCGTGGTCTTATATGTTTACTGTTACACCAAAATCCGCATCTATACATACATATCCACAAGTATACAAGAGTTGAACTCGAGACATGTCATATACGAACGTAACTCATGGGAATCTGGGCCCAGTTACCCGTGGACGGGAGGGGGGGGGGGGTCGGGACCCATCAAATTGCATATCCCGACCTTATATCCGCAAGTATACCAGCTTAGAGTTTGACTCCGGTAACCGGTCAAAAACTTAACTCATGGGCAAATTGGGCCCACTTGCCCAGAAACGGGGAGGGTGGGGGTGGTTTAACTCCACATATATACCCCAAACCCTGTGATCCAAAAGCACAAAGAAATTTCATCGTCTTATCCAGTTATTGTCCAGTGAAAAACATTAAAAATGGGCAATCTAGGCCCAATTGCCCCTGAACCAAGTGGGGGTGGGGTTTGGGACCCCAATGCTCACAAACCTACCAAGTTTCAACTTGATACCTGTTGATTCCTGTCATGGGTAACGAACTTTACTCCTGGGCAATCTGGGCCCAGTTGCCCATGAGCGGGGTGGATGGGGGAGTTGCAACTTTAAAAGCAATTTCCCAGCCCTAGGATCTACAAGTACAAGGAATTTCAGTGTCCTATGTCCAGGTCTGTTCAAGTTATGAACATTATTCACTGGGCAATTTGGAAAGTGGGGGAGTGGGACCCCGGAAAGGCACAACTAGACCCCAATACCCACAAGTGTGCCAAGTTTGAACTTGATACTTGCACTGGTTCACGAGTTATGAGATCCAGAAATACGGCCAAAACCGGAAACCGAAAACTGAAAGCTGCTACAGTACTCGCAATAGTGGATTGTTCCAAGGAACACTCCACTGAAAAGTGTAAAAAAGTTGAGGTACAAAACGAAACTATGGCGAAAGGTGGGGATTTCAGAAGCTTATAATCCCATAAGGGAGCTAAGGAAAGGCAGAATAAGCAATATGGGTCCTTTGAATCGAGCGGGACCTCTAAGCGAACGGGGACCCTAGACCGAGCGTGGACCCTAAACCGAGTGTTGCCCCTAAACCAAGCGGGGCCCATAGACAGGCGTCTATCTTGCATTGCTGCTTGTTCTTACCATTTTCCTTCTGAAATTTGGCTAGCAGAAACTATAAGCTTCCACTAGCCCATGTACGGACCAATTAGGTCTCGTTTGAAGTAGCACACATTTGGATGTATCGAGACCAAACGCTATCGCAGAATTATGCAGGAGGATCCGAGACACAAAAATACACTTACATTTGCTTAACAATTGTTTGTAGCCATAACGGGTTAACTGAGCACGCCTCTTTTGAAAAGCAGATAGCGGACTAGCAGTAGCATGTCCGTCGACGGAATTACATAGGCTTAAAGTGTCTGAAATAGTCGAATCAATGTACAAAATAAGTATAGTATAACAACACTCCACTCTGGGCCACATATTCAAGGCACAAGTTGAACCTCGCGGAAACGCCATTTTTTTTTTCCGGTAGTTTCAAATGGCAAAGAATCAAAGAAAATGTCAATAAATAGACTCCAGGCCTTCACCCTTGTCATTCTGTGCAAAAGGATCATCAGTTTTATTTCTGCGTGCTTGTAAAAGCAGTTAATTTACATTATTTTGACATAATTTTGCTGCTAAATTTGTATCTCCCGCCAGAACCGAGCCACAAAAACGACAACCACCTAGGCAGTTGTGTCGAATTCGAGCCACAGAAATCCTGTTGGACACGGAAACACACCTGTGGACCGCACTAAAGACCGCGGAAACACTCTTTTCAAGCCACGGTCGACCTGCAAAATGTTTATGGTAGCAAGTAAGACGCCCTTGTAAATCAATAATACTGAAAAGAAAATTTGTTCTTAAAACTTATTCCATGATGATCAACATTTTACGAGGGATATGGGTGGTCTGCTGCGTATTTTCATGGCCCCGTATTCTAATAGTTATATTTAAGTGAACATTTGTGTTGGGAAGTGGTAGCGTAGCCTAGTTGTTAGTGATTCTTGTACCAAGTTGTTTTGCATCAGTCAAGGGCTCTAGTACTCGTACTCCTTTTCTTGCGGGTTTCGTCTCTTTAAGCTGAGAGAGTAACAAATGAACACTGGTTGTAGGTTGAGCGACTTTATCCATCTTTAATCTCATTTGACTCATTCACTATCAACACTTCAAGTCGCTGTACGAACATGTACGAAGTTGTTGTCTGTTAAGGCTGAACGGGGGTTGTAGAACTTATTTTCAGTGGTCTGTTTCCCTACGTTAATCTCACAGAAACATCGTACCCTATCGAAAACGGATATTTCTACAATCAGCACGACTTTTTTCTATAATCACATCCTTTGAAGAAAGTTTTCAAATGAGAGCTTGAAGGCACAAGTTCACAAAGGGCACAAGTTCGCGTCCTATTGGTCTGATATGAGGCATTGGTCGAAAACCAACGAATATGAAGCAAGATTCTGTGTTTTTTCAAAACTTTGAAGCGTTTCAAGCCCTCATTTCTGATAAAACTTTTCTGCAAAATTGTGATTACAAATAAAAAAGGACCAGAAAAACTTTCCATTCATTTACAGACTCAGACTCAGAAACGCTGACAATTCAGTCCTAGCAGGGATGGCCCTAAGCACTGAGGCCAGTGTGGGGGGGGGGGGGGAGACCCCTCATTTCAACAACTTGTAGATCACAATATACCACTCGAATGTACCGACAAAAACGACTTCGCCGCTGATAATTTCGTAAACCACATTGGCCTGACATATCACAAAAAATCAACGAAGAAACCAACGAAAATGGGGTTTGTAGAGGTCAACGAATATACTGAGATAAAAGGCGAATATTTCGGGAGCACAACCGCCTCCCTTCTTCAGCGCAGACAGAAAATTTTGTGGAAAATGCCAAACAAGGATGAAGATCAACAACCAATAAAACCAAACCAAAGCAAAAAGCCATTTCTTCGTTGATTTTGTGTGGCTTCACTGTAACGGCGCCCATCCCCCATCAACAAATAACTGAACCGGTGAAAAACTAACAGCAATGCACCAACTGAAATTATTCCTGTAATTAAAATTCATACACTGTAAAAAGTTTTTCCGTATAAAGATTAAAGTTAACTGCAGTATTTGCTACTCGGATTACTGTTTTCTCTACGCAGATAAGATTAATACCAAATAGAGATAAGATGAATCTGAGTAGCAAATACTGCAGTTAACTTTATCTTTATACGGAGGGACTTTTTATAAATTCACACCTTCAGCTTATATTTGCAGCTTTCGCTAAAGAGCGAAGCTTTAAACGCCTGTAACCAGTACAAACCAAAGTAATTTTTCAATCTCCCTTTTCTGGCAGAATTAACTACTTACCATACAAATTCTAGCTTTTAATGTGTTTCAAATCCCAAAAAATTCCGAGCATAAACGCCAAATAAGTAACACACCTTTCTTCTAAATAGAGAATACTATGAAATGCGCCGAAGGCGAAATTTTGTGGAAACACTGAGGAGCAGAGCGTGTTTTTTGCCGTCCCAAAGAAAAGGAATGGATACCTATGACTTCGAACTTCGAACTTCGAACTATGACAACGACTCCGTTGAAAAAAATAGTGGCCATTAAGTCACAAAGTAGATTTGTTCTGAATTTTCAGCAAAGAAAGTATTTTTTGTGTTAATTAAACAAGGAAAACAGGTTTGCCGGGAAATGTGGTTAACGGTGCACTTAAATTTTTTTTTTTTTTTATGTTATGAGATTAAAGCACATCTGAAAGGTTTCTTTGGGCCTCAATCTTCGCGACCTTACCAACAACTTAGTTCGGAGTCTCAAGACGCGACGGACGATGATGCTCTGCACAGCAAGTGGAGAACAAGACGTTCGCCATAGTCAGAATAACTTAAGATAAAAAAAGATCGTTTTCGAGTTGAAGTCGTTTCCTGATATTTTAATCTGAGAGACTGTAGAATTTTACGAAGGCTTTGTAGATGTGCTTTAGCACCAGCATGGTAGCCAAAAATTTACCTCCCTACTTGGATAACCTATTCCAGCGTCTTCAGAAACACGCCTGCCCTGGGAAACGAATCCTTGGTATATGTCAAAATCTTCCTCACCTCAAAGTCGATTTGTATTTTTCACTGTCCTGGATAGGCTACTTTGACTAAAGTGACCCGCGGGACCTTGGTGATGCCAAAATGAACGGATGATACGACTTAGCAAAAAGCAGGGGGGGGGGGGCATATACCTGATGTTAAGTTATTTATGTATGCTTCTTTTCGTTTTCGTCCGCTAGGTTGCAATCTCTCCATTTGACGCATTCACTCTCCCACCAACTGTTCAGGTCGGTGTTGGGACGGGGGCGAAATACTCTGGATAAAGTTTATTTCGCTACTGACTGCTAATCACCTGCTTTTCCATTTGTGTTGTATCTTATCATTTCTCTTAGTGGCTTCTGACAGTTAAGATGAGGTGTTGGATACTAATTGTCTGGTCAGAAACAGGAGTCTATCATCTCACATTCCGTGTTTTGTTTATGAGGGAATTCGTGTGGGAATTTGTTCTCTATTATTTGACTTTGACATTATCAGACAGGTGTGCCGCTCAGTGGTTGTCAGTTACTTTTGCGTCCATCGCTTATGGTACATGTCTTATCCTCTTTCGCTCCCCCCCCCCCCCCTCAAACATCTGCGTTCGATTCTTCCAGTTAGCGCTAGAGATAGCTCATATACGGGCGAAGGTGGTTTAGAATAGTGGCTTACCCAGTTTCCGGTTTGAAGGGTCCATTAGTTTTTATGCCTTCGGTCCAAGTGCCATAGACAGGCGATCCTCCGTCGGTCGGGTGATGGCGAGCTAGGGTACTTCCAGCTATGCTAGGACCACGAAAGGTGGCAGGCGTATTAGGGACCCCACCAGATTGAGTTGGAAATAGTGACTTCACCGATCCGACCATCCTAGGGGGAGCGGAGGGAGAGGGAATCCGGAATCTTGCGGCATGTCTTACTTTCGATCAGAATTTCGAACTTGATGATTGGCATGAGCGCGTGTCGCAGATGCCCCATTTCAGTCCCTGAAATGATCCGGTAACTATGTGGGGATGTGGAGGGGGGAACCGGAAATCTCGTGACATGCTTAGAGGGGAGGAAATGGGATGGAAATCGGTGGGAAGAACAAGCATAAGCCACGACGTCTGTAATTTGCTAAACCGGACAGGATCTGTGCACTGTCGGGGGAATTGGAGGGAGGTGCCGGAATTCCGGTTATGAGGGATCCTGTCTTAGGGAAGAAGAAAATTAGATCAGGGTTCTTGCCTCCCTTGTTTTTGCGGTGTCGTTTTTACCCTTTTATATATCGACTTCGGATCTTGTTTCCAATCTGTGCTGCCTTTCTGCAAAGACAAGTAAGCATGGTTCGCTGACAAAGGCAAAATAATGTTCTCTAAAAGAAGTTAAAAACAAAATAAGATTTTGGCGAACCTTTAAAGATTGTGTTGGCTGTAATCCCTGCAAACTTGTTCGCAGCGATTGGTCGAAAAAGGCTTCTTTTTTCCCTTCTCTGATTGACGATTAAGTTCTTTGCTCTGTTTGAACATCAGCAATGGATGAAGATAGATCTGTCTATACAATATGTCAGACTATCGGTACCGTATCGGCCTTGTTGCTACTTCTTGAGGTATAACTTGCCACCACTGTTTTTTCCACTTAAAATTGATGCTCGTAGTAAAACTACTTTTTCTAGCCTCCATCGATACATCATGTCACACTTATTCAGACAAAGTTGTCTTACGTCCGCTTCGGACGCGAAGATAAGCTGCACGCGAACAGGCTTATCTGACGTTAACTCACAAATTAAATGAGCTTTTTTTTTTAAAACTTGATTAGGGCCTTCGGTCATTGGATAAGTCGTCGGAGTCAGCTTTGGAACCTATTTTGGTTGTGTGGGGGGGGGAGGGGTCTAAGATCCTTCCTTCTTCGAAATAATCTTTCTGTTTAGTTTTCAGCAAACAATAATCAGGATTCCGAAACCTGGACAGTTTTCGGTCGGCCTCTGGTTTTACCTCATAAACTTGAGCGAGTGTACATGCAATAGTGAGTCGGCTCTTTCCGGCCAGTTTAAGGCAAAAAGTTGCAGTGTTAAAATGTGCTCGGTAAATTTTTCTGTTGGGAATTTTTATTTTAGCGGGGAAGGAATCTGGAAATATGTTTCGGTGATGAATCGGATTCGGCCGTCCAAAAACCTCCTTTGTTCCTTGACCACGGGAGTGGGGGTCTGGTACAAATTTACCATTTTTGTTCTTGTCGATTCTCAGTTCTCACCTCTGACAAGAACCCCTGTCAATACGTATTGAACATCCACCCTTTGTTGACCAATGAGGAAGGACTATGGAGAACGAGAATCGGGAAGTGAATATCGAAGCATTCTCGGCTTTGCAGAATCGAGAAGCTTTCCCCGTTCTCATTTTGATAAAAACGCAAGAAAAAGGCGAATCGGCCTCATCTCAATAGTCTAAAAACAAAACAGGAGAATTATGAAATATGAGGAGAATCGCGAGGAGAATTGAAATCAAAACGCAACTATTGAATTCGGTTCTTATATTATGCTGCTTCATCTGCGTTTGTGATCTGTTGTCTTACTGCAACTGTCAATTTTGACTTCTCGCCGTAGGTGTCTAAGGAGAGAGTATGCAGCAATAGCTCCTGTGGTGTCTGGCTAACAGACTCATTCTTCGTAAAAGGCTTGAGACAAGACTATCAACTTTTTGCTGGTAGTTCGGCGGAACTCGTGGTGTAATTGAAATACTTCGCAGTGATGGAAGCAACAGTATTGGCACTGATTTGCTGGTTGACAAGCCCTGCCGTTCAGCTGTTCGTTGAAGTATGAGGTGCCAACGATATAGTCGATTTTGAACGGCCTTAAACCGATCCGGCGCTCCAAGCGGATTAGTTTGCCACCTTCGCAACATTATCAGCATCCATCACACAGAGATATTACGGGTAATAGGTAATAAACAGAAAAGAGGAGCTATCACTTTTTGAATTGAAGGGTAGCGTAAACTCTAATCTTCAAGGAGGTTCGCACCTGTATTCTAATGAAGGAATATAATTTAACACAGCCTAGAAGAGTTTTCGTTAAACGTTGATGATGGTGATGATCCTTGGGGTACAAATATGAACTAAACCGCATGGTGGTTCTGTCTGAAGTTTGAATTGTAATATACCTAAATATAAGATGATTTAGACATGACAATAAGGAATTATTTTTGTATCGAAGAGCGAGCGAATTGGTGGATGGGCCCGGGTAAAGAGTGAGCCGAGATCTTAGATTGAATATCTGCCTCGACCTTTAACGGAGTGAGCTTCTGAATTCAAGAACCTCGAAAGTCCCCCGATAAGACTTGCCGGAAGGTTGGCATTCTGGGAAGGACAATCAGGAACCTTACAAAGGGCAAGTCCAATCAGCAATACTACTTATTCTCGCCTCGGATAGATAGTCCGGTTAGAATCTGGTAAAGCCGGAGGTTTACGGATGAACCTAATTGTCTGATATCCATTTTGGGGAAACGTACCACATCCCTTTTCAATGTTTCCTCATCGCTATGAAAAATCATGGACAACAGGGTCCAATCAGTGCACGACGTTCTCTACTGCTTCCTTGCCGAAGATTGAAACTTAAGTGTCTTTTTCTGTGTGTATATGTGTTCTATTTATTTCCTTTCATTTACTCCACTTTTTCAAAACGGCGGATTATAAATAAATTACTTACTTATAACTTACTACTATTTGAAAAGTAGCCTACTATTAATTGATCAGGGGTTCATTAGAAGGATATTACATCTTTACAGGATCTGGCAAAGACCGGAAATCTGCAAGACCCCATTGTCTGTATCTGGCAGTCCAACACATGTTTCCCTTTGGGATCCCATTGAAACCTTTGTTCTTGTTTCGCTGAGAGCTACAAAAGGAAGCAGCTTGTAAATATGGACGCAGAGAAAATACTTTTTTGTTTCGTTTGGCCTGATTCCAGAACAATAACATTCTGAATTCTCCACTCGAGCTATTCTCGAAGATTTCCTGCTCTTCAGGTACATCAAGCAGGGCAAAACATGTGCGTTGTCATCTTTCAAACTTTTCGAGTGTTCTGTTTGTTCCACTACAAATTGCACCGCAAACGTGTACTTGAGTACCTACTTACTGTCCAACGCGATGGGTGATGATTTGGCGAAACTTTTGAAATTTTGACATGCGGGTTGTTAACTATTTGGACTGGGTATTGTGTGGAAGGAAACATGTGTTAAAAATTTAATGGGCGTCAGAAAAGGAACTTAAATGACGTTGTAAAGCAGCATGATGAAAAAGTGGTTTGGTTTCAGGGTTAATGATAGTTCATTCCCGTTACATAAAGTGTCTAGTCGCACCCCATCTGTGTCCAGTGTTAAAGACCCATAAAATTAGCAAAGTAATTTTTATGACCCTGTATAGGACTAGAGCGAACTTGAGTTCCACCCTAAACCTCCCACATCCCTGAAAATAGTATAGTTAATATTACATCTGAACCAGTAGAGGGGAGGATGGGCATGGTTGACCCTCGGGTTGACCAGTGGGGGAGGTTGAACAGTTGGACACTGGTCTGCCACCTGTAGTCGAAAAACTCTGGAACTGCTACAGGATGTGTAGAGTAACATCACCATCATGCCATGAGAAAATTGATGGCTCTAGCTTCTTCGTGAAGCTAAAATTGTTGCTAGACTTCATAGTTTTGAAAGTAAACGAGAAGGGCAATCGCAAAAATATTTTCATCTTCTGGAAACCAACTAATTGGCTCCAGTTTAGGGTTGAATCTGAGTTCTTAAAGCACAACTCTTACTAGAAATTATCACTTCACTATGAAATGGCTCAGAAAAAAAGTGTTTGAAAATACCATTACTTTCCACCTAAATTTTACGATCTTCTTGTTAGCACTTGTCGACTCTATCCAGCCTTCCTGCTCTCCGACGCGGCGGCTGGTCGCAAAACATTTGAAAACTGACACGCGGTGGTTAAAAAGTGGGAAAACTAAGCGAATAAAAGAAGTCAAAAGCAGAAGATTCTCATGTCCTTATGTGTGAAAGAGTTAGTTGAAGTTTTCGGCAAACTTTATGTTTGTGACGGGCAAATCACGGCACGGCCGAAAAAGCGCTAAAAACTCGTAGGGACAAAACGAAACAACGGAGAAATGTGGGGATTTTAGAAGCTTATAATTCCATAAGGGAGCTAGGTATATATGAATGGCAGAATAAGCAAGAGGGGTCCTTTAACATTAACAGTTTCTGAGATCCCAAAACCTAAGTGGAGGGATAGGCTACCTATGACATCGCAAACGTTGTCCGTCTGTCCGTCCGTCTGTGAGCACGGCAACTCTCGAAGGGACTGAAGTGTTTAACTCGGTGTGAGGATTCTTTGGTTCAAGGGACCCAAGTCGTACATGGGCTCTGTAGCCCTACATTTACGGGTGGGGGAGGGGTTTCAGATTAAGGGGCGAACAAAATATTTTTTAATAGCTAGTGAGATAGTCGATTTATGGGTAAGGAGATATGCTGAACACGAATATGAAAATCATTTTCTCACCGGACACGTAGTTCGCCCGGAATCCGGCCAAAACCGGAAAGATTGTTAGAAGTAAAAGTTGTAAAAGTAAGTAAAGGTATTAAGGAAGTAGGTAATTTTAACCAATTTAAGTCTGATTTACGTATGGAGTTGCTTGGCAGATATACCTTCGAAACTGATTAAAGAATTTTTTTTTTCAGGTTTGTTTTTTTTGTAAGATTTATATAATTTTTCTTTGTTGTGTTTTGTTGTTTGGGGGTCACGTAAGGTAATGTTTTTCGTTAATGTTTTTGTTTGGTTTTGGTATCGGTACATGGTCTCATCTCCATACTCTCTCTTCTCTTCTTTTTTTTTTCTCTTACAAGTTAGCACAGCCTCGCAAGCCCCGCTTTTGTTGTGCTATTGAAAACAAAATGTTTATTTTCAATAAAACTGTTCTACTACTACTACTACTACTACTACTACGAAGTGAGGTTGATTAGATTTTCGATTTAGGGGTAAAAAGCTATGTTGAAAATCATTTTTTCGTTGCAAAAGTAGTTTGCACGGAATCCGGCGAGAACCAGAAAATTTGTTAAAAGTAAAAGATATATCTGAAGATGATCAGATGTTCGATTTGTGGGTAAGAAGACATGCTGAATCCGTATAGGACAATCATTTTCTACCCGGACATATATTTCGCCCGGAATCTGGTGGAAACCGGACAATTTATTAAAAGTTAAAGTTTTATCTGAATTTGATTAGAGGTTCGATATAGGGGTAAGCAGATGTGCTGAATTAGTTTTTGAGCTTTTTTTTTGCCGGACAAGTAGTCGGGCCAAAATTCAGCTGAAACAGAAAATGTTGCAGAAGTATAAGGCAGGGAAGTTCCGATCAATTTCATCAAAGTGGATATGACGAATAGATGTAAATACACATGCTGAATCCATACCTGAATTTAGTTTTCTCAGATGATTAGACAGTGGCCTTGTTCTGTTTCTAAATTTTAATAGTAAAAATGTTCAAGGAGTATGGCGAAGACCGGATATTTAAAAGACTAGTTGTCTGGATCAGATATTAAATTTCGGGATCCCATCGTAACCTTTTGTCTTGTTGTTTATGATACCATCGTCCATGGTGAGATTTAATAGAACTGAGAACTTGTAACAGAAAAAATGAAAATCGGACTACCCCGTGTTTCTACTTTATTACCAAATCCTTTCTGCTCGCACCTAATAATCAAACATTAAAAAAAAAACACCCAACTATTACAAGTGTTTTTACCTAAACTCTAAAAACGGCGAATCAAGGAGAACTGAAATTCGCCATTTTTAGAGTTTAGGCCTATTAGATTTTGCCCCGGAAATCCTTATAAGTTCTGAGGTAAGCTGTGCAAGAATTATTTGAGGGGAGGGGGATGAACGCGAGATGCATTTAGGCTACCCCGATTGGCTATTAAGTAACGCAGAAGCATATTTTTCACACAGTATAAAATACACACAAAATTTACAGCTCAAGAGGAGAAATGTCCCTTATGAAATTTATTTTCATGAACTAGGAAGTTGACAAACTCAGGATCTCTGGATCAGGATCTCTTTCAGTTCCCAGGATCTCTGGAAGGATTGAACATGCTGCGAAAGGACTGATGTTTGACAACTGGTCTGAGCGAGTATTCAGTTGGATAACTCCTATCATTTTTCGTTTTATTTGATGCTGAACCACTAGTTGGATCATTTTTATTCGAAATAAAATATACGCCTTATAGTTGAAACAAGACTAGTACTGTAACAATACCTTGTTCTGGAGGTAGAACAGAGAGACTGACAGTGACCGACCTGCCCCATGGGCCTGACCAACCTACCCACCTCGCCTATTAAAAATGTTGCTAAAAATATGGAAAGTTTTATTTGAAGTTGATTAGATGTTCGATTTAGAGCTAAGAAGACATGCTGAACAGTTATCTGAAAATCATTTTCTACCCGAACAAGTAGCAAAATTTACAGCTCAAGAGGAGAAATGTCCCTTATGAAATTTATTTTCATGAACTAGGAAGTTGACAAACTCAGGATCTCTGGATCAGGATCTCTTTCAGTTCCCAGGATCTCTGGAAGGATTGGACATGCTGCGAAAGGACTGATGTTTGACAACTGGTCTGAGCGAGTATTCAGTTGGATAACTCCTATCATTTTTCGTTTTATTTGATGCTGAACCACTAGTTGGATCATTTTTATTCGAAATAAAATATACGCCTTATAGTTGAAACAAGACTAGTACTGTAACAATACCTTGTTCTGGAGGTAGAACAGAGAGACTGACAGTGACCGACCTGCCCCATGGGCCTGACCAACCTACCCACCTCGCCTATTAAAAATGTTGCTAAAAATATGGAAAGTTTTATTTGAAGTTGATTAGATGTTCGATTTAGAGGTAAGAAGACATGCTGAACAGTTATCTGAAAATCATTTTCTACCCGAACAAGTAGTTCGTCCGGAATCCGGCTGAAACCGGAAAACTTGTTATAAGTTAAAGTTTTATTTTAAGTTGATTAGATGTTCAATATAAGGGTGATACTCTCAGTGTTGTAACAAGTACTTCAAATTTGTACTTAAGTCCTAAGTATTAAGTACTTCCAAATTTTGTAGTTAAGGATCAAGTATTAAGTACCAGACCATAATTGTACTTAAGTAGTACTTGAGTTTTAAGTACAGAACTTGTACTTAAGTAGTACTTCAAGTACTACTTAAGTACAACTCTACTAGCACTATTTCTAGCTCAGTCACATTCAGTCGTATAATGGAAAATAAAAGAAAGTCATATAAATAAAGGCATTTGGCAGTTTAGACAAAGAATTAAATACCACGAAAGACATTAGAGCTACGCTTCTTTGAACGTTAGTTGGTTTTGAACAGTGCCACTTGTATGCACTTGACGAAAGTCATCTACCAGTCTACCAAAGTAACTAATTACGGGCTTCTAGGAATTCTTCATTGGGTGTTTTCTTCTTTTCCATTAGTCCAAACTGCACTGTTCTAGGTCAAGAAACATTCAAAGAAGTGTGCCTTGCTTAAGACTAATGATTTGTCTTCTGGTGGAGATGCTGGTACTGACAATCTGCTTTAGCATTTTTGCCAATCCCGAAATCGAACTACTTTTGAGTCTTGAAATTCCCTTTTCTGAAAAATCCTTTTCTGTTAAAAAAAAATCATTCGATCGAAGCGGAATGTACTTGGGAGAGTACTTGAAAGTACTTAAGAATGTATCGGTACTTGAGAGCTTCAAGTGCCTATTTACTTTACTTAAGTATTAAGTATTAAGAACTCCAGGAAAAATGTACTTAAGTAAAATCCAAGTACCTTGATTTTGTACTTAAGTAGTACTTGAAGTACAAGTACTTGAAGTACTCCGATCACTCCATTCTAACCGTTTCTTGAAATTTCCGTTCTCCCCCCCCCCAACTCCTCCCTAGCTACCGAATCCGGTCAAGACTTTAAACGGGACATCACGGATATATAATCTATTCAGTTATTAAGTTTCATCACAATCCGATCACCCGTTCGAAAGTTACACACTACTCAATTTCCCGGATTCCCTTGCCCTCCACTCCCCCCGAAAATGGTCGGATCGGGAAACTGATTATTTCCAGGTTAGTTTGGTCGGGTCCCTGATATGCCTGCCAAGTTTCATTGTCCTAGCACATCTGGAAGTACCCTAACTCGAAAAAGTGTGACAAAATGCCCTCAATTTTCAAGTTTCCAGCGCCCTCCACTCCCCCGCATATGGTCGGATTGGGAAACTGATTATTTCCAGGTTGTTTGGTCGGGTCCCTGATATGCCTGCCAAGCTTCATTGTCCTAGCACATCTGGAAGTACCCTAATTCGAAAAAGTGTGACAAAAAACTCGGACAGACCGACAGACGGAATTGTGATCGGTATATGGCACTTGAGCCAGAGCCTGCAAGTGCCATAAAAATACTATACTTGAATGCAAGATCAAGATGAATGCCCTGATCCAGTGTACAGTACCGAGTGTTATAGCACCAAACCTTCAAATTCAGATAAGTATAATTTTTATGGCACTTGCAGCCTCTGGCTCAAGTGCCATATACCGGTCACAATTCCGTCTGTCGGTCTGTCCGAGTTTTTTGTCACACTTTTTCGAATTACAGATGTGCTAGGACAACGAAACTTGGCAGGCATATCAGGGACCCGACCAAACTAACCTGGAAATAATCAATTTCCAATCCGACCATATGCGGGGGAGTGGAGGGCGCTGGAAACTTGAAAATTGAGGGCATTTTGTCACACTTTTTCGAGTTAGGGTACTTCCAGATGTGCTAGGACAATGAAACTTGGCAGGCATATCAGGGACCCGACCAAACTAACCTGGAAATAATCAGTTTCCGATCCGACCATTTTGGGGGGGAGTGGAGGGCAAGGGAATCCGGGAAATTGAGTAGTGTGTAACTTTCGAACGGGTGATCGGATTGTGATGAAACTTAATAACTGAATAGATTATATATCCGTGATGTCCCGTTTAAAGTCTTGACCGGATTCGGTAGCCAGGGAGGAGTTGGGGGGGGGGGGAGAACGGAAATTTCAAGAAACGGTTAGAATGGAGGGATCGGAGTGAAACTTGCTGGGAAGAACAAGCATCTGCTCTAGATAAATCTTTTAAACAATTGCACTGGATCCGGACACTCAGGGGGGGGGGGGGGGTCCCGGAATTCCGGTGATGGTGGTTTCGGGGATTTTCACGATGAAACTTGGCAGGCATATCGGGGACCCGATCAAACTGACTTCAAAATAAATTTTTGTCCATCTGATAATGGTAGGGGGAGTGGAGGGAGGGGAATCCGGAATATTCAGTCATGCGTAACTTTGGAACGGGTGATTGGATTCGAGTGAAATTTAAGAATTGAACAGAGGATATTTCTCTGGTGATCTTTTTCATATCAGGACCGGATCCGGCAACTATTGGGGGGGGGGGGCGGAAAATACGTGACCTGCTTAGAATGGAGAGATCGGGATAGAACTTTGTGGGAAGAACAAACAGACGCTCTAGGTAAATCATTTACTGAATCGGATTGGCTACGGTCACCGTGAGGGAGTTTGGGGGGGGGACCGGAAATCTCGAGAAACGGTTAGAATGGAGGGATCGGAGTGAAACTTGCTGGGAAGAACAAACATCTGCTCCATGTAAATCTTTTACACAATTGGACTGGATCCGGACACTTGAGGGGGGGGAGGGGGTTTCCCGGAATTCCGGTTTTTGGGATTTGCACGACAAAACTTGGCAGGCATATCAGGGACCCGGTCAAACTGACTTGGAATAAAAAAAAATCATCGATATGATCATCTTGGGGGGAGTTGAGGGAGGGAATCCGGAATATTAAGTCTTGCGTAACTTTGGAACGGGTGATCGGACCCGAGTGAAATTTAATGACTGAACAGAGGACATTTCTCTCTGGTGATCTTTTTCATTTCCGGACCGAATCCGGCAATTATTGGGGGAGGGGGAATACTTGACCCGCTTAGACTGGTGTGATCGGGATCAAACTTCGTGGGAATAACAAACAGATGCTCTGGATTAATCATTTACAGAACCGGATTGGCTCCGGGTATTGTGGGTGCAGTTGGAGGGGGGGGGGGGCTGGGATTCTGGTGATCGCGAGTTAAGGTACTTCCAGATGTGCTAGGACGATGAAACTTCGCTGGAATACTAGAGATTCAACAACATTTGCTTAAAAATTGATACTTCCCACATCCGATTATTCCTTAAAGCACCAATCTTGACCGCAAAGTAAAAAAAATGCTTTTAAGCAATATATGCATTTTCATGATGCCCATCAGCCCATTATCATTTTTGCCTCAAGGGTTTTGCTTACAAATGAGTTCTAGCTCCCTTAGAGTGCGCATCTCAACCGCAAAGTCGAAACTTGCTTTTGATCAATCAAAACGTCTTAACCCATGCAAGTGCCATATGAGCTTACAGCTCTTGTTTTATTTAAAGTTTGTCGTACCTCTCAGCGTCACAAGAGCAAAGGTTTCAATCAGATCCCAAAGAGAAACATTCGCAGGACTGCCTTATACAGACAGTGAATGGGTCTTGCTGATTTCCGGTCTAGGCCCATAAAACCGTAATTTCGGTTCTTTCCGAAGATACGAATAAACAAATCAATTCACGAGTTTATTAAAATGTCTAATTTTCGTCGGAAGAAATAGTCGACGGTTGTTGTGAAACCTTACTGATAAACCGATGATCACACTGACATGTAGATGATGACCGGATGTCCCGGAGAAAGTGATATATATCTGTACTGAACAAGACCAAAGGTTTCGATGGGATCCCAAAAATTTAATATTCGATACAGGCAATTGGGTTTTGTCTTCGACAGATCAAGTCTTCGCCAGACTCCTTGAAAATTTTACTATTAAAATTTAGAAACAGATTAAGGCCAAATTGCTAATCATCTTAGAAAACCAAGTTCAGATATGGATTCAGCATGTGTGTTTACCCCTATAAGACATATCTATTCTGATTATATTCCTGCCTTACTTCTGCCAAATTTCCGGTTTCGGCCGAATTCCAAGCGAACTGCTTCCCCGGCAAAAAAATAAAGCTCAAAAGCTAATTCAGAGTATCCAGTGTTGGGAATTACTTCAAGTACTTGTACTTCAAGTACTACTTAAGTACAAAATCAAGGTACTTGGATTTTACTTAAGTACATTTTTCCTGGAGTACTTAATACTTAATACTTAAGTAAAGTAAATAGGCACTTGAAGCTCTCAAGTACCGATACATTCTTAAGTACTTTCAAGTACTCTCCCAAGTACATTCCGCTTCGATCGAATGATTTTTTTTTAACAGAAAAGGATTTTTCAGAAAAGGGAATTTCAAGACTCAAAAGTAGTTCGATTTCGGGATTGGTAAAAATGCTAAAGCAGATTGTCAGTACCAGCATCTCCACCAGAAGACAAATGATTAGTCTTAAGCAAGGCAAACTTCTTTGAATGTTTCTTGACCTAGAACAGTGCAGTTTGGACTAATGGAAAAAGAAGAAAACACCCATTGAAGAATTCCTGGAAGCCCGTAATTAGTTACTTTGGTAGACTGGTAGATGACTTTCGTCAAGTGCATACAAGTGGCACTGTTCAAAACCAACTAACGTTCAAAGAAGCGTAGCTCTAATGTCTTTTGTGGTATTTAATTCTTTGCCTAAACTGCCAAATGCCTTTATTTATATGACTTTCTTTTATTTTCCATTATACGACTGAATATGACTGAGCTAGAAATAGTGCTAGTAGAGTTGTACTTAAGTAGTACTTGAAGTACTAGTACTTGAAGTACTACTTAAGTACAAGTTCTGTACTTAAAACTCAAGTACTACTTAAGTACAATAATGGTCTGGTACTTAATACTTGATCCTTAACTACAAAATTTGGAAGTACTTAATATTTAATACTTACGTACAAATTTGAAGTACTTGTTACAACACTGAGAGTATCCCCTTTACCCTTATACTGAACATCTAATCAACTTAAAATAAAACTTTAACTTATAACAAGTTTTCCGGTTTCAGCCGGATTCCGGACGAACTACTTGTTCGGGTAGAAAATGATTTTCAGATAACTGTTCAACATGTCTTCTTACCTCTAAATCGAACATCTAATCAACTTCAAATAAAACTTACCATATTTTTAGCAACATTCTTAATAGGCGAGGTGGGTACGTTGGCCAGGCCCATGGGGTAGGTCGGTCACTGTCAGTCTCTCTGTTCTACCTCCAGAAGTTTTTATGGCATGGTCGGTCTGTCCGAGTTTTTATGGCACTTGCAGCCTCTGGCTCAAGTGCCATATACCGATCACAATTCCGTCTGTCGGTCTGTCGGTCGGTCCGAGGAAATAACTTGAAATTTTAGGGCATTTTGTCACACTTTTCCGAGTTAGGGTACTTCTAGATGAGCTAGGACAATGAAACTTGGCAGGAATATCAGGGACCCGACCAAATGAACTTGGAAATAATAAGTTTCCCGATCCGACCATATGCGGGGGAGTGGGGGCGCTGGAAACTTGAAAATTTAGGGCATTTTGTCACACTTTTTCGAGTTAGGGTACTTCCAGATGAGCTAGGACAATGAAACTTGGCAGGATATCAGGGACCCGACCAAACTAACCTGGAAATAATCAGTTTCCCGATCCGACCATATGCGGGGGAGTGGGGGCGCTGGAAACTTGAAAATTTAGGGCATTTTGTCAAACTTTTTCGAGTTAGGGTACTTCCAGTTGTGCTAGGACCATGAAACTTGGCAGGCATATCAGAGACCCGACCAAACAAACTTAGTATGACCGGATTCGGTAGCCAGGGGGGAGTTGGGGGGGGGAGACTGGAAATTTCAAGAAACGGTTAGAATTGAGGGATCGGAGTGAAACTTGCTGGGAGGAACAAGCATCTGCTCTAGATAAGTCCTTTAGACCATTGTACTGGATCCGGACACTTATGGGGGGGGGAGGGGGTTTCCCTGAATTCCGGTGATGGTGGTTTTGGGGATTTTCACGATGAAACTTGGCAGGCATATCAGGGACCCGGTCAAAATGACTTCAAATAAAAATTTTGTTGATCTGATAATGGTGGGGGGAGTGGAGGGAGGGGAATCCGAAATTTTCAGTCATGCGTAATTTTGGAATGGGTAATCGGATTCGAGTGAAATTTAAGAATTGAACAGAGGACATTTCTCCGATGATCTTTTTCATATCCGGACCGGATCCGGCAACTATTGGGGGGGGGGGGGTGGAAAATACGTGACCCCTTTAGAATGGAGGGATCGGGATGGAACTTTGTGGGAAGAACAAACAGATGCTCTAGTTTTGAATCGGATTGGCTATGGGCACCGTGGGGGAGCTGGGGGGGGGGGGGGGGGTTGGACCGGAAATCTCAAGAAACGGTTAGAATGATGGCATCGGATTGAAACTTGCTGGAAAGAACAAACATCCGATCCATGTAAATCTTTTACATAATTTGACTGCATCCGGACACTTGAGGGGGGGGGAGGAGGGGGTTTCCGGGAATTCCGTTTTTTGGGGGATTTTCACGACGAAACTTGGAAGGCATATCAAGGACCCGGTCAAACTGACTTGGAATAAAAAAAAATCCTCGATATGATAATCTTGGGGGGGGGGGGGGGAGTTAAGAGAGGGGAATCCGGAATATTGAGTCATGCGTAACTTTGGAACGGGTGATCGGATTCGAGTGAAATTTAATAATTAAACAGAGGACATTTTTCTCTGGTGATCTTTTTCATTTCCGGACCGAATCCGGCAATTATTGGGGGGAGGGCGGAAAATACTTGACCCGCTTAGACTGGTGTGATCTGGATCGAAATGATAATCTTGGGGGGGGGGGTGAGGGAGGGGAATCCGGAATTTGAGTCATGCGTAACTTTGGAAGGGGTGATCGGATTCGAGTGGTGATCTTTTTCATTTCCGGACCGAATCCGACAATTATTGGGGGGGGGGGGGGAATACTTGACCCGCTTAGACTGGTGTGATCGGAATCGAACTTTGTGGGAATCACAAACAGATGCTCTGGATTAATCATTTACAGAACCGGATTGGCTCCGGGTATTGTGGGTGGAGTTGGAGGGGGGGGGGGGGGGTCTGGGATTCCAGTGATCGCGAGTTAAGGTACTTCCAGATATGCTAGGACGATGAAACTTCGCTGGAATATTAGAGATTCAACAACATTTGCTTAGAAATTGCTACCTCCCAAATCTGATTATTCCTTAAAGTACCAATCTTGACCGCAAAGTAAGAAAAATACTTTTAAGCAATATATGCATTTCCTGTTGCCATCAGCCCATTATCATTCAAGGGTTTTCCTTACAAATGAAGTTCTAGCTCCCTTAGAGTGCGCATCTCAACCGCAAAGTCGAAACTTACTTTCGATAAATCAAAACATCTTAACCCATGCAATTGCCATATGAGCTACAGCTCTTGTTAAATTTTATAGCTACAGAGCAAACTACAGTTCTATCCCAAACATCAGCCACTGAAAACAGTAAATAACAAAATACACCAACTTTACAGGGATCTGTGGAAACGGGGACCTAGTGTCAGTGATGAAACCATTTTCAGGTATTAGCGAAGCGAGAATGATTTTGCCGACTCACCTGTTACTTGTAGACTTTACTCAGGAGTTGCCTAGCCCTTACACAAAGGCTCCTTATACCTTTCAAATTAGCAAATCAAATTAAAAAACAAAACCACATCTCGTTTATCATGTAGCATGATCCCATCCTTTAGCTTGTTCTTCCTTTTGTTTTTGCCTGCAAAAAAAGCAATTTTTCTTCCCCGTCACCCGAGCAAAAAAGTTGAAAAATGATTTTTCTTTCACTTCCTTTTCTGGACTGAATTCCTTGAATTTTAATCACGCGTTACCGCAAACGAAGTTTAGATTGCATTTGCATTTCTTATTCACGGATTTTCTTCACTGTTCTTGGAGACGAGTTCTTTTTTCTGTAGAGCCTTAGAAATAAGGTGGAGGAACTTCTGAAATGGTGACGATAATGGCTGACATTTAATGAGGTGATGAAGTTGACGTTTCATTTGATTTAAGATGATAACGATGTCCAAATCTTGATCGAACATTCAAGTTATTTTAAAGTTTTAATGGTATATTTTCAATTCAAGTTATATTTTTTTTAAGTTTTAATGGTATATTTTTTTCTCTTTTCGTCCTCGGCTCGAGCGGAGAATTCAGAATGTTGTTGTTCTAGATCAGGCCAAATGAAACAAAGTAAGATTTTTCCAGACTCCATACTTATAAGCTGCTTCCTTTTGAACCTCTCAGCGTAACAAGACTAAAGGTATCAATGAGATCCCAAAGAATTTGTTGTGTTTTGTAAGGGGATAACTCTTCTAGAGTTTAGAAGGGAGATTTTTGGGCTAGATCTGACGGAAGAGGATGATATGGTTAGAAATAGGAGAAAAGAAGTTTTGGTGATCTTGGTGAGCTCGTGTGGTTCTTCAGGTACCTCAGTTTCCTCCCGCGTGAGGATTCGTGTACACCTCGGTTGGTGCCAGACTTGATTGTGTTTTATCGGGGGGCAATAATTCTTCTAGAGTTGGGTAAGGAGACTCTTGTGCTAGATATGATGGAAGAGGAGGATCTGGTTAGAGAATGGAGAAGGAAAGTTTTGTTGATCTTGATGGGCTCGAGAGGCTCCTCAGGCTGGCTACGGAGTGTCGAGAGCGTTTGTGGGTAACAGCTTTCTTTGTTGGTGTTTATGATTGTTTGTATTTTATGGTATTTCCCCTCAATAGCCTCATATAAATTCATTCGTTCAGGATAGTTGTCTGTGTCGCTGATTGACCTCGGGATATTCTTGGCAGATACAGGTAGATGGTGCTGGTCTGCTGGACCATTTATCGGAATCCTCTTGGACAAGAAGACGGAAGCTCTTGGGAGAGGAATGGCTGACAATGCAAAAAGATTGACTCTTTGCCGAATATCCCCACTTTAGCGGGCCAACGAAGCACTTCCTAGTAAAAGGGTTCCCGCAAAGCAATCCGGGCCCCGAGAAATTGGAAGATCCCTGAAGAGAATGGACCGAAAAAAAGAGTGCCGACTCGACGAAAACGGATGTCCTTTTATCTTATACATCATTGATTACAAAAGCGGGCGCGCCCAGGATGATGGAAATAATCGCTGTTGATCTTTTTTTTGTTCTTTTGATAAATTGGGAGGTGGGGTCAGGGGTCGAAAGCTTGCAAGTAAGCTTTGAATGAAAACCTCGCACTACTTAGTTTTTCTGCCAAGATTACTCAGTCAAGATTACCAAGTTTACTCAGGGCTTCGGAAATTACTCAAGGCTTCGGCTGTTTCTAGCCTCTTTCCATGTCCCTTCTCCTGGATGACAAACGTGGTGAAATTTGCATAACCAGGATTTTGACCAATAGGCTTCCCGGAAACATTATTGGGAGCCATGGCAAGCGTGACCATCAGTGTAGCCCTAATGCTAATAGAGGAGATATGATATATACGTATGAAGTGTAGAATCTCGGGATCGAGAATGGATTGCATTACTACTGAAGAAGAATCAATTCCTGTCAGATGTACGACGTGTAAAGGGGTTTGAATTCCGACAAGAAACTTTGTTAAATCAAACCATACATATGAAAATGATATTAGATGGCCTGTAGAGATCACAAACTAATCTCGCAAGGGGAGACTTTTTTTATCACTTGCACAAAATGATACGAGAAGTCACGATCATAGAATACAATCGTGCTAACCAGATAAAACTTCGGCTCGCATCAACTGTTACATCACTCACGATCTAAAAAACTTTTTCAAACTTTACCCATCACCTACGAGCTAGCTTCCCTTTGTCAGAGAATATCCGTAAATTGAGAATATCGAGAATATCCTCTAGAACATTTGCTTGCAAAACGAGCCTTGATTGACAAGGGTCAAGATCTTTCTTTCTACACTGGAACTGAAAGGTCCAATCTGCGAACATAAAGTGAACGAGAACATGTTAGAAAAATGACTCTAAAAGGATAAGTCAGCTGAGACATAGCAAAATAACACTAGAGAGTAGCGCCAAGACTTGAAAAGTGACACGCACTCGAATAGTAGCGACAATACCACCACTAGCGATAGAGAACGTCCCTACTGAAACACAATTAGTGTTGCATCAGCGCTGGCTCCAATAACTTCATATTCTGAACACAGCAAAAAAAAGATATAAGCTCCCTTGTTTCCATGATGTGGGCAGACAGCATCTTAGCTTTACTAGAAATTGCTAGGCCCTCTAGCTCGTCTCGATTTGAATGCCGCAAGCGTATTTGACAGCGCTACGAGTTTGGCCCGTTTGCGAAGCATGGAAAGCATAGGTCTTGGTGCTACTCCCTAGTGTTATTCTTCTCTGAGCTGAGATGTTTCTCAGTGATATTTCGGCCCTCTTAGCAAGGGTCTTCTTCTGACTGCAGCTGGAAGCAGGCAGGAAGAAATGAACCTGCAACAGATAAAAGAAGCTTCCAGCAACTATAAGTAACCTACTTAGGGTAAATACTTCTTAGAGATTATTATAGAGGAAAAATTGCTGAGATTTCATTTTTGACAGGGCTGCTATTTTTGCTAGTCGACTAGGTCATTGGCATGGAAGGTTTTTTTCCGCCTTTTGTTAACTTTGGTTTTAGTGTGAATAAGGGCCTAGAATTTTCTTTCACTAAGAATATTGATGAGAGTGAGTGAGAACAGATGTTAATAAAATACTAAATGGCTGTAATGGGGATTGGATGTGTATAAGCTTGTAAGTAGGTCATTTGCCTACCAAACGGAAAACAGCTCCCTAACCCTACTTTCTTCCAGGTGTACTGAACCCAACTGGAGTGCCTATACTTTTTCCGTCATGTGAAATATGAATACGAGTCTTATTGGGTGAAGAAAGTTTGGAAGTATTCAGACCATATGGAATGATGCTGGAGAGCTGGCCACATGGTAAGTGTGGATTTTGACCATAGCCTTCGCAATTACCTTCAATCGCTCTTGCTAGCGACAGACATGTTACATATTGACATCATCGGTGCAGTCAGTCTGGAAGGCCCACTCCTTTAACACTAGCTTCAGGACTATTTTGCGAGGGGCTGTTCACACTCGCCTTTGGTGTACAGCAAGTGCCCGGTGCCCGGTGCCGCGGTGCCAGCCCGATGCCGGTACCGGCCTAGAAAAACCGGCACAAATAGTGACGTGTTAGAACATCACAGTCAGCATGTTTAGAAGCATTTGGAAGATGAACCGCCTATTTTATCGCCGGCACCACCTTTTTTGGCTGGTGCCGGGAAAGAGTGTAGAGCATGTGCCGGGGAGAGGGTAACGCCTCGCTAGTTTGTCTTTCCAGTCACTGTCTACTCTTCCCTTGAAAGCATGTGTTACATCGGTCATTGCGTTATAGCATGGCTCTTAATAGAAATAACTTGTTCACAGTAAACTGGTCCGGAAGAAGTATTTTCAAAAATCCTCACACTTGCTTCGCCAAATTAGGGATTCTTCTGTTAGTGCTTGTCGACTCCGACCGGGTTTAGCGCAAAAATATTTGGCTTTGTCGCAAGGAATTCATAACAAATGCGCGGCATGGTTAAAAATGCTGAGAAATCATACGGCGCCCCTCGGCGTGTGTAATGACAAAGCATCGCAGCGTCGCAATCCCACAAAGTCTGGCGATCCAGGAAAATCTTGGCTAGCGGTGAAAGGTGAAAAATTCAAATAAACTGATTTACAAGGATTTTGCGAAGATGGAGATTTCGGAGGCCAGTAGACCACGTAATTCGCCACTGGAGTTTGAAAACAAAAGCGAGAGGGGCCCTTTAAGGACCTCTTGTCTGTTACGGGGGAAATACAGAAACTACAGGGGGATAACCCGGTTTGAGAAGCTGTATCGCTACCGTTTCTTGGTGAAAGATGGCTTTGGTTTATATATGATAATAATTGTATATGATATAATGACGTTTAGTGCCACTAAACGGATGAATCCGCTGAGATTTATTCGAGCTGATACAGATTTATTTATAAAGTTTAATAAACATAAATAATTTAATGAATTTAATTTTCCAGCTAGAATAAATTTCAACTGACGTATTCGTTTTGCGCCGTCATCCTAGATACGCACTCAGCTTGTTGTAATAATTATAAAATAATTGTAGTCCGTTTTCTGTAGTCTTTTCTTGAAATAGTTTTCATTGTTATAGAATATTTAGGACTATAGTGTTTCTATGATGTTTATTGTTGGTGTACATGGAAGATGCGTAGGCTACCTATTGTTATAATTGTTTACTTATTCTTGTGTGTTTTTTTCTTTGTAATCTACTAGCCGATCGTTGTGGATAGAAATAAAATAAATAAATAAATACAATATCCTAGTAGCTATCTCCAGGCCTGACCATAGAGATTCAGAACCCCTAAGCAGTTACCATATTCGGGGGGGGGGGGGGGGCCTCTTTGGGTAATTTAGCAAACCGTATATTTTTTATTTATTTAATTTAGGCTTACTTTTGAGTTTTACCTTAACGTTGAAGCACTGTGCCCAAAAATTTAGGATTTGTGTATGACTTGGTCTGTAATAAAATAACTAATTTCTTGTGTCATTTGAGATATAAAGCTTGTAATTATTGACCCGGGCGAGGCCTGACTTCCTCTTCTTTTTTGAAGGTCTGGCGTTTTTAGGCGATGGGGAATATAGCCCTAATACGGAAGGTATAGCTTTGGGTCCCTACTAAGTAAAAGCCATTAGGTTGGTGCTGGAGCTTTCATGTGAAACTATTATGAACTATCTCATGAAAATGATGGTTTCCTTGGGACTGGGCCAAAAAGTCCCGTGAGCTTCACTGAACAGCTCAGAACGATTTTCGGATTATACTTCATAATTCAATTACCCTCAGCCCTGCTTCTATTATGACTCATCCTGAATGCCATTGCTTTTCCAAGAGAAAGCATTCACCCTCTCTGTGTTGTTTTCAGTGCCCCAGTGAAAAGTAAGAAGTGTATCGGAGGGTACATAAGTAATAAGGGACATTAGCACAAAGTCTTCCTAGTGTCATAATAGACCTTTTCATACTGTCGTAAAGGCCTCCAGCGGTCCTGTTCTGATGATAATGATGAAAATAGCTGTTTGACCAGGACCACGCGGCTAAGTAAACTTAAGGACTGTAGTAATCATTCTACTTCAGCAGTATTTTCATCCATTCTCGTTCCCGAGATTCTACGCTTCATAAGTGGATCGTATCTCCTCTATTAGCATTTTACTAATTGTCAAGCTTGCCAAGTTTGTTCTCTTTACCTGACGTATCACCCTCCCGATCATTGTTTCCGAGAAGCCTATTTGTCTGAATACCAGTTATGCGAATTTTGCCACGTTTGTCAGTTAAGGGATATGGAAAGACGCCAAAACCAACCGAAGCCTTTTGTAATTTGCTGTAAGCATAGCTAAGTAATAAACTAGTCGACTATTTCAGAAATCTTAGGAGAAACATTATGAAGTGCGAGGTTTTCTTTAGAGAGTTCCTCAAAATACGTTGTTTCTGGTGAAAACTAACTACTGTCTTAGCACAAGAATTTTCTTGTGGTATGATGATTCTGTGTGCTATAATTTCTTGTACTATGTCAGAATGCAAGGCCAATCCGGTTTACGAAACTATCAACTACTAATTAAGTGTCTTTTTCTGTGTGTATATATGTGTTTTGTTTATTTTCTTTACTTTTGTCATTTACTCCGCCTTTTCAAAATGGCGGGTCATAAATAAATTACTTACTTACTTACTGTCTTATGTTGTGGTATCAGCAACCTTCCTTCCATGAAAGTGCCATGTCCACTGAAAAAACGCACTTAAATTCGCTTCCGCGAAGTTGTGATTCGCAAGTGTCTAACCCGTTTTCTTACCACCTGGGCGCGGTTCGGTGACACAGGGATTCTTGGTTTCCTTCAATGAGCATAACGTGTATAATTAACAACGTAATATCTGTGATTTTTTAAAATCAGTGTGTAACAAGTTCGTCCTTGCGAATATTTCTAGTGTCTCTTTTTAAAAGCTGGTACTACGAAGTTTCCGTGAGCTATTTCTATTACTACCGTAACGGGAGCCAGTACAGACAAGTTTCTGTTAGCCAATGACGTCATATCCCGGAATCGTAGCTCTTATGGTTTGGTTTCTGTAAGGACTACCGGTTCCGTAGCCCGTAGGACATAAAGTACGACTCCCGGTTCCCTAGACAGTGCCCTCTTTTTATTTTATCGTTCTTCTTCCCGAAATTGTTGCCATGTAGGAGTAGAATGTATCATAGCTGAAATCTTGGCTTGTATTGATGATGACCCACAATAGAGGGTGGGTTTGTGTCGGACCGAGGCTGAAGATTGGATTAGGATGACTTAGAGTCCAAGTTTGTGATACGGACTATGAAAACTCGGTCTCATTTAGATCTAGGCGAAATTCTATACAAGCGTGACGTCACGGTTATTTTATCTATTTAACCTCTGAACACAAAAACTTGTAATTTATTACTATTGTTGAATATATATTTTAATCTATATATATATATAGAGCCGAGCGGCCAGCGATGCACCGGACGCTTTTATAATATAAACCGTCCTAGAGGCAATCAAATCCTATTTTAGCTCCAGAATCAAATGACGTCACTACTGTATGGTATTCCGCCTAGATTTATACGACACTCAGAACTCTCCCTATTAAGAGGGTGAGCAGAGGTGAAGACTGCAGCATTGACTGGGCAACTGGACTAGTTTAATTTAGAGTATAAAGCAGTTTATAATGTGAAAGCGGCTTTAGAAATGATATGCAGTATAAAAATATGCTCTCTACCATCTTATATAGTTTTTTCTCATCTGTAAGAAGCTTGTAGACCATCTGTTTCATTCTATGCTACCTTTGGATTAATATATACAGCAGACAAGTGAGTGGTAGTTTTAACTACGCCTGAAGCCAGGAAGAACAATGAGGGTTGGGCGAGGCTTGCTATCTGGCCCTGTCGAACCCACCCGTCAACGGTAACATCCACAACTTCCTCAGTAGAGCTACCCCCCCCCCCCCGATAACGAACCCAGCACGCCCCCGACACCTTATGCGCCAGTGATGGCTCTGGAGGAACTAAGGTGTAAGGTAAGCTGCGACTAGAACCCCCCCCCCCCTGTATCGTTTCACCAAGAACAAATAAGCACAAGTACCTCCGTCTCCCTATCTCTGTAATACGACCACGCGTAGTCAAATAGATCCCCGGTGCCCTGCCCGATGCAAACAGCGGGGGTTAAGAGCTACGCGGAACATCACAATTCGTTACCTCAACACTGTCAGAAGTTTCATAACAGATAACACGAGGATGCGCGGTTTCAACAGATAATGCGTAACAGATAACACTTCGGATGTTATCTGTTGTGTTTCAAAATGTTATTCATACTAAGCGTTACCATCAGGAACAACCGAAAAACCGCCAAAACGTATCTGTTTTCCAACATCATGACGATAAGGAATAAAGTCAGTAGAGGCTTTTTTGGCTCTTCCTAACAAAGCTTGTTAAGCATGACGTTTTCAAACACAACAGATAAAATTCGAAGTGTTATCTGCTACGCATTCTCTGTTGAAACCGCGCATCCTCGTGTTATCTGTTATGAAACTCCTGACAGTGTAAAAACAGCTATATCGCAGTAGAGTCTCGGAGAACAAATTTCGAGAGTAACAGCCTTATTGTTTGTCTACCATTGTGACGTCACATGTGACGCGCTGCAGAGCGGGTGATGCACGTCTATGCTACAGCCTTTTCCTCTGATATGCGCAGTCGCGAAGACGGAAGTAGACAGGCGTCAACTCGAAGTTCAGCAAGTAGCTCTAGCTCTACTCACTTTTGTCGGGGTATCCATAGTTGGTGCAAGGGAACAAAGACGGAGGTTCTATTGGCTTATTTGTTCTCGGTTTGACATAGTTTATTCTCGGTTGCTCCCGGCAAAAGCGTTGCAGGGCCTTGTCGAGTGAGGCTTATGGAAGCTATGTTTTGAATTCTTCTGACACCGTCTGGAAACTTGGCATGGTGTTGAGAGTGAAAGACTGAGGCAAAGTGAGTTTCTATTCGGATCATAATCCTACGATCAATCTTCTTTTCTTGTTTCAGCAATCTCTTGTCCTGTTGGCCTAACCGATCACGTTAGTGTTGTATGCTATCCCCTAGAATTTATGTTAGAACGTCAGGAAGATGTAATGTGATGGTGATTGATGACAGGGAGTAGGCTATGTATAACCGAATTCATGTAAAAATAAAGATTCTTTTTTTAACATGTCATGTATCGCAGCTTTGCGGGAAACAAAGTTGGAAATAAGGGGGAACACTCAGATTGCAGGTCAAGGTGTCAACGGTCCGTACTTCAGGACTTCAGGCTTAAGTACTTTTTTGAGTGGTTTCTTAACTTTACTTATATACAATTAGTATCAGTTTTGTGTCTCCTTCACTTTCGCTCATATTTACTGTGTCACACACACAATGATATACTCCTCGAAATGGAACCTGTTGACAGGCTACTCCTCGAAATGGAACCTGTTGACAGGCTGTCTGCATGCAACCTACATGCCTTAATTTCTGCACTTTCATCAATCTGTTGAAGTAAACCATTTTTTTCTTACTGAAGCCGGCCGAAAATGGTGGCAGGAATTACGGTATGCGATGGTATTCTTACAACCCTTACTACGAACTTATGGATACTCAATTTAATGTGATTGGAGGGCGGGTCATAATTTCCCAGAGAAAATAAATAAACATTGATGTGTGCTGATTTTGTTGTGTGTGACGCGATTTGCACGGAAAGACTAGGGAATATCCTGCAGATTACTGGCCACGTCCTACTACTGCAAGAATATATAATTTCTCATGCGTTTCAGCCACACAGTTTTAAATTCCCGACACTAACAGGGCCATCCTTCCAGACTTCCTTGAACCTTCTCTGTAGGTGCGAACCACGGTCTTAACACGCGAAACAAGAATGACCCGAGACATTCTTCCTCCGCCGATCAAATCGTCACAGCGATACCTATATCATTCGTTCCATATTTCATAGAACATTTAATTGTACTTAACTTTTATTTTCGTTACATATTGTTTGTTCCTTTGTTTTCGTGAATTGTTCGCAAGTATTTTTCCAGTTTCTGCCCGTGTTAGCTAAGTGCCAGCTAAGTGCTATTGGGGTCACAAGAAATTGACTGATTTATTGATAATGCTGTCCGCTTGGTAGTGTGTGGAGAGATGACCAGGAATAGCGGTCGAGTACGGTAATTCCTGCCAGGATTTTTGGCATCGTCCTTTTCATCTTTCCCGGCCGGAACTGATGAAAATGGAGCGGGAAAGCTGGATCGCTTGACATCATTACCGTCCTGCAATATCCTACAAGCGTCATGAACTGCCACCATAGCCGCTTTTATTTTTTATTTTTTTCACTTACACTCCTTATGTGACTGATGTCTCAAAAATGGGTCAATTTTTTTCGAACCTGACAAATATTGTGTGCAGCATGGTGTGCAGTAATGATCGCTAAAACTTAGCCTATTAGAGAAAAGAAAGTCAAATTGAAGCCTTATGCTGTAACCTTTTTTTGAATCGTTTCCTTTTTTCTCAGTTGCTTTTGCGCACTAACTCAAAATTAGGGTCTTTATATTTCAACAATCCTGCCTACTTTAAGACCGTCCTAAGTATCCCCACAGAAGTGAAAGAACATTAAAAAAGGAACAGCAGATGAAATTAAAAAGATCCGATTTCATTATTCATGTCTAAAGAAGATATTAAGTTCTTAATTTATGACTCCCATTTGACTGTTCTAGAGGCAAAAAATAGAACCAAGGCAGTCAAAAATCTAGAGAAGTATTTTATAAATTCTTCGTTTGTACAGTTTGAGTTTTCGCGGAGAAATAAGCAAACTACTTGTTTTGTTCTGTTATGGTTGACACGGTTTGCGTGGCTATATAAATGTACCAACAACCATGGAAGATTGTGCGGCTTCTTCATTTGTACCCAGGAAAACTCCGATCGTTTCTCAAAAGACCATCACTTTACCATTTGTCAAGGTAGAGATCACATAGATTGCAGAAAAAAACGGAAGTCTCTCACACCAATAACTCGTCATTTTAGACACCTCCATCCGGACCATCACTATCTTTAATTCGTCCCTGCGGGAATATCACCAAAACGAGTAAGTTTCTCGCGAAGTTGTACTCCGAGGGAGTAGTTACTTATTCCGTTTGAAAGTCATTTTCTGTCGGATCTTGGTGCCTCAACATGGACCGTTTAACCCGGTCTCTCTGCTTAAAGCAGAACTGAAACCTGATAGCATTCCGTTATTTTCGTTCTTCTTTGTGGTAAGCGCCATCACCAGTCCGCTTGTTACTTTGTCCATTTGAACGTCGTTTTAGTTCTCATCTTACTGCCTCAAAATGAAATTTTTTCTTTTCTGTTTAAGGTAGATCTTAAGGCCCAATCCTTTTTTTTGTATTCCTTAAAGCACAAGTCGTCTATTGAAACTTTATTGGGTATATGAAAAAAAATTGCGAACTCGTCCCGGCTGTTTTCTGCCTCGTTCGCACTCATTGGCTTTGATAGGAAATATGGAAATATTTGCTGATTTTCTAGATTTGCTATAAAACAAGAAATTTAAAAAGCTTGGCAGTCGTTGGTTAACCAAGTAGCCTATCTGTATTTATGCAATTTAAGTGAAGTCTTAGTTACATTTTTTCAGTTCAAGGAGTGTGCATCAGCTGACTATATTTTAGTAAGCGTTTACAGCTCAGAATATTCTAGTGATGGTATTTACTGTAAGAACAATCACCGAATAACTAGATTCTGGTGATTTTGTTATGAAAAATGGCAGAAAAGCAACTATTTCCCACTTTTATCACCAAATCGAAAAACTAGGACAACAGTGGTTTGCAGTATCGCGTCATGTTTTACTGAAGGGTATTAGCTCTGCCCACATCTGGTGTTCATGAGCGGATGAAGTGTGTCGCAGCTTCAGTCCGACTTGACTGTTCTCTCGTATCAGTCCCTGGATCAGGTTTGGCCTCAGGTCTGGACCCGTTAACGGACCGAAGCAGATTGGTTCTATTTCTGAAGTGGTTGTACATAAGTACGAATAATAACGGATCAGTTTTGTGGAAGTAAGAGAAACTTGAAAACATAGAGAACATTTAGAAGCGCAGTTCCGAGGTACACGAGGGAAATTAAATGTTTGATTTGTTTTGCCTTTACTTCTTAGCGTGCAGGCATTTCCATAATGTGGTGCAGCCTGTTGCTGCAGGCATATATAGTAGTATAGTAGGCATATATAATATATGCCCAAACACGATGTTTGTGCTTAAACCAAGTCAACTCTATAATTCTGATACCTGTTCAATGCCGTCAAATCTCAGAAGCGAAGACAAAATGGAAACTTTTTTTACCAAATCATTTCCTTCGGGTTGTTAATTGCAGAGTCTCTAACCCTTCTGCTCGTCACCTGTCACTCAATAAACTACTTAGGCCCACTTAGTCACTCACAGAAAGCCGAATATTTGTGAGTTTTTAATTTCGCAGTTCGTTGAATCTTTTCCATATTCTTTTAAGTCAGATTAAACATCCACGGTGGAACTTCTGCTGTAGTTAGTAGTCCCTTAGTCATCCATGGTTTATATGGCGTTTTTGTTTTCTCTTCGATACCTTATTAGTTTCTGGCTCGAGTGGAAATTTAGGAAAGAATCTGCAGAAGGCTGGAATCTGAAACATAATCAAAAATTTTTTAGTCAAATTGTTTGGAATATACCCATTGGAGGCTAGCGCTGATGATAGCATGAATATTTTTACGCATCATGCTTCGATGATGTCTCAGCCCTTGATTGTTACTAAAAGGTCAAGGTTTTCACATAGAAACTAAGTAATAAAAATGTGGGATCAATACAAGCATGATTGCAGGTTGTACACATCGACACTTAGCCTACATAAAATCTGATCTCCTTGAACATAATTAATTGGTCAAAGAGATTTCAAGTAGTTAAATGAGGTTGTGGTGCGTTGGTCGTCGGTGTCTTCTTGTATTTCGTTCTTCTTTTTTATTATTATTTATATGTTGGAGCTTTTTATGGTTGCCGGGAAAGCCTGTGTTACCCACGTTGTATCTTTATTAATTCTTTGTATTTGTAGTAGGATTCGTGAATACTTTATTTTGTAGAAGTATTAATATCAATAAATGAACCTGAGCCTGATACCTTTGCTTAGTATTCTTCTCGGACCAGTAGTTCGACCGTAATCCGGTAAAAACTGGGCATTTCTTGGAGCTAATATTTGGTATCAGGGGTCAGGATACTACACCTACGGTTTAATTACAGCAATCCTGTTTATGTCAATTTCCTTCTCTTCTCCTACCCCCAAAAAAACGATTTTGAGAAAGTCAACTGAGATCCCAACGTAATCTTTGTTATTGTTAGGGTTGCCCTGTTTGCCTGTGTTACAGGCTGCCGAACATGCTGCCTACAGGAAGCTGATTGGTCACAAAGACCGAGCATGAAAATTACTTGTCCTTAGAGGTAGCCCCTATTTCCCAGGATTTCCCAGTGCCGTGTCCAGGTTGTGGAGGTAGACAAATAAATATCTACATATGTGCCTGGACACGGAAAAGGGTAGAGTCGCCGACCCCTGAATTGGAATATCACCCTGTTCTCAAATTGCACGTCTTGAAGCAGCCACCCAAACTGGATACTTAATTTGCTGTTACGCCAGCTTTTTAATCATGGAACGAATTGTTTAACGTTGAGCCTGTCAGATGTGCACCTCCGGAAACACGAGAAGTATTGTTTGATGCTCAGTTCCCATAAAAATCCTTAATCGAGTCGCTTGTTGTGTCCAACGTTTTTTTAGGCGACGTTGATGGTTGAAAACAAAGACTGTTTTGTTTGATACGGAGCGGTTAATTTCAGTTGGTTAATGGTAGTGAGCCCCAATCTACCCTTCTTAGAATTATGAAAAAGAGTTAGCGGGTCAATAAAACAACATTTGATTACATATTTATTAATTTCTAACCAACACTTCCATTGGGGAAAAAAGGAAATATTTAGGGAAGAATAGGGTACGTGATGGCCCTTACTTCTGCCGTGTGTGTGGCGCAATTGACGATAATCTTTTACATTTTATGCGTGAATCTGGTGAGTTGGGACTAAGGGAGGAAATGTTTGGGAGGACTGTTTTAGGGGAGGAAGGGTTAAGAAATATGATTGGAGATAAGTGTTTTGCAGTAACGAGAAATTTGGCGGTGTCCGTTCGGTTAGCAGCGAAGCATAGGGAGGATCTAGTGTAATATAAGTGGTATAAAGTTATATTTAGGTTTTTGGTTTGGTTTATTATTTTTATACATGATTTTGTTTGTGCGGTCTATGGCCAGTTGGATTCTTGCAATTAATATCTATTTATCTATCTATATACCTATCTAAGATAAATTTCGTAAACCACATTGGCCTGACATATCACAAAAAATCAACGAAGAAACCAACGAAAATGGGGGTTGTATAGGCCAACGAATATACTGAAATAAAAGGCGAAACAAAATAAATATTAAGAAAGAAGCTTAGGGGAGAAGAAACCTTAAGGAAGGAGAAGAAAACCAAAAGAACATAGTCATGCCTTTCTTCGTTTTTCCGGCCGAAAATTGATAACCACACATTTGAAAAACGATACATGTTTCTAGTCAGTGCTAAGCAAGCTCAAGTTTGTTTGTTGTTTCTTTTCTGTTGATTTACTTTCATTTGGCTCATTGATCATGCGCTGACAAGGCGCAATTCCAAATTGATACCATCAGTACAAAAGCTTTGTTTCTAGGGCGGCCAGTGCCGTCTTTTACTTTTGGTGGACCCTAGGCCATCCATGGGTTTGTGGCCCCTTTTCGAGAGTAAAAACCGCAAAAACGTCAACCCATTAGCACACACTATGCATGGTCGAGCCACACACTATGGTCACATCTGACGAAATTTCGGTAACGTAAACGACAAGGGTTCGTAACCTGGATCGTAAGGGACAAGGCAATACGGCTAGCAACCATAGCCTGAATTCTCAGCAATCTACACCGGCCGCTTGGCCTCTCGTTTCCCCTGGCCCCCCAGCTCCGGCCTAACTGGCCTATGAGTAAAGACGGCACTGAGGGCGGCATAACTCTAAATACTCCTTGAACCCAAGCTGACTGGGAAACATATATTCGAATAGTGCATAATTATTCTTGTACGTCTGTTTTCCTCATTATGTTAATGTAGCCTATGTATTCACTATCAGATTTTTAGTCCTGAATAAATGAAATGAAATGAATGAATGAGTTTTTTGTCTTCTCTTTTTCGTTGTTACTTTTTACTCCTCTGTCGCCTTGTGCATTTGGCGAGTTACAAATAAATATATAATATATGTACTAAAAAAAGAAAAGTCATTCAAGTTCCCTCGTCATCCGGCCTGTTAGTCACAGGTTGCTCCATCTTCTGGTTGACAGGTGCTAACTGTGAAGTTCAGACAGGTGAAATTAATCATATTCTAGCCTTATCGGTTATTACCGTGAGCACTGATGTCACAAATGAGAAATCCATGTCAAGTAAACAGTCTAAGCTTTAACACATCTTTGTAATCACAGATAATACTCTCTGCAAATATTTGTCCGTTTTTAAAGAGGGCAGATGGCAGTTCTGTGGGCTGCGTTTAGCGGATTAAAAGGGTGACGTACGTAATCGTACCAAAACTTTAGTTTGTGTGAAAAGTTGAACGAAAAACTTATTCAGCCACTATCGGGCAATACACCGTCTCAATTACCTCAAATTACCTTAAATCGCATTGTCTAGCGGCAAACGTGGATGGTCCTCCTGTTGTTGCCGCTTGTTTGAGTGATTTTGGTCACCCAAGATGTTGGGACGGGTTTTTTGTTAGTGCCTGGTAGAGGATTCCGGGGCATCCACTCGTACTTCCAGGGTTTTGCTTCCCACTCCTTGTCAAGTGGATTTGAAAGAGTCCATTGTCCCTGCACTGACTGTATCTCTGACAGGGTGTTCCAGTTTTGCACCACTCTGGTTGAGAAGAAGTGGTTCCGGATCCCGGTGCGAGCAAATAGCTTTGAATATTCTTACTGTGACCTCAAAGAGTTTTCGTAGCGTGATTTGTAGAAGTGCAGAGGTGAAGCAAGACTTGATTTTGTATGAGTTTGTACGTTTGTGTATCATCACCTCTACTTCTCTTGTAGGCCAAGCGTGGTAGTTTCAATTGCTGCAGTCATTCTCTGTATGGGACAAATAGTTAGCATCTGTATCGGACAAATGATTAGCAGGAATCACACTTAGAGTATAGACGTAAGAAATCAACTATCTCTGATTTGAATTTTCTTATAAAATAACAATAATAATGTGCCGAAATAGCCGATTACGGCAAAACATAAGACGCCTTAGACGCAGACGAAGTTCTAACTACTAAACAAAATCAAAACATTTTCATCTCTTCGTTGAATTAAATACAAAAAATCGATCTCGCGAATAGTTATTTTATTTGTAGAGTTAAAGATACCACACCACCAACCAACCTAACTGCATCCAGTGAAGGAAGCTCTTGGCAATTTTTTAAAGGTGCCAAGACCTTTTTTTTTTAGACCATTGACCATTTTTTTAAAAGGTTAATGATATCTTGTTCAGAGCAACTTAGCGGACATCTGTATTTCTGACGCTACCTCTTTTGTCCTGTCAAAAACGTTCTTTCTGGAGTTATGCAGAAATTGTGTAATATTATTCTTAAACGCCAAAGTACCAGGGAACTATTCTACCAACCTAGGGATAAGGTAATTGGTAAACCTAGGACAGGGAGAAACTGTCGTCCATTTTAAATTCTTAATTTAAGGGACGGAGGTATTTCTTTAGCCCAAGCTGACTGTGAATTATATTTGACTGGGTTAAACAGATACGTCAGCTAAGTTTTGTTCAAGCATTATTTCGGCCGTCTTGGCAAGGGTTCTCTTCAGACTCAATTCAGAAACTGGGAAACTCTCTGTTTAACGCAGTCGCATAGGTGACGGTACATAATTTAAAAGAAAACAGTCAAAGAAAAATTGTTTTGCGAGAGCAATACTTTGGTTTTGTCCCGGTCGAGGTCCCGGTTTTTTACTTTTTTTTTAATTTTTTCTAGTACCCCGATTTCAGCTTACTACTAGAAAGTGGTAAGGGTTACTACTAGAAAGTGGTAAGTGGACCTTAGGCCGAATTGATGAAATGACCTTACATTTTGGAAAGCTCCGTAGAACTCTTGCCTTGGGCCAAAAGGATGGTTTTTGCTTGTCCTCGAGCCAGAGCGTACGGCATGTGAAGTGAAGCGGAGCTGTATAGCCTATGTCAGAGAGGACTATCTGAAGTTGTGCATCCAAGCTTTCGTTTCGTCAAACTATGTTTCTACCTTCGAGTGGAAAGCTCCGTTCTAGCAGGCAAGCAGGCAGATTGATCAAATTGAAGATGGACTAAAATCTAAAAGTGCTAAATATGCGAGGCAGTTGCCCGGCCCCACAGCCAATATTTCTTCTTAGACTGATAAATAGAAAAATTTAGAGAAACAAAAAGTGTCATTTCCCAAGGGTCCGTAAGTGCTGCCATCTACTGTTTCTACCCATTCCTGTTCGTGATTTCAGCTAAGTTCATCATTCCATTTTTTGCGCTTGGGATTACGGTAGAGAAACGGTATCAGATATGACTCTTAAACTTTAAAAGCTCTCTCATTGCTACAGAAATTAGAGTTTACCCTTTGCTCCTTTCTAAGTGGTGATATTAGAAAGTTGGCCTACGGCAAAAAAAGTCAACTTTTGAACTAATACAGATAGAATTTTTTTCTACAACGACAATCCATAGACCTTGATGAGTTCATCAAAGGTTATTTTCGTCCGTTTCCTCATACACACATTCCTTCATGAGGTAAAACAGTTTGAAAGTTTAGCTGGGTCGACAACTTCGGTAATAAGGTACACACTGCACCCAAAAATAGGCCGATCCCAATTGTGAGACATATAGGGGACTTGTAAGCAACAATCGGCTGTTAGACCATAATCATCATCGGCGATGAGGGGCTAGCGACTTTTGCTAGTTGATGTACCTATTAATCCTGTTATTTGTTCCCGGTGTATTTGGTCATGAGAACAATTTGGTACCATGTCTATGACTGGGAGATGATCGGTAGCTAGAAGGGGTTCATGGAAGGCTAGAAACTAGTGCAAATTGGTGCACATTTATTTGATCTCCGTAAATCTGAAGGTATTATCTCTATAAATCTAAATGAACTTTTCGCATGTGGACATTTCGAACTCTCAGATGTGACTTCATTAATTCCTCATTGACGGTTCATTATGCTCATAGAAGGAATTTAAGAATCCCGGCGACAGCGCACCACAAAGCAAGTAAGAAGCTAAAAGAGTTCAACGTGTGTTCAGTTTTGTCGGTGTCCATGATAAGTTCGTGTTAGGAGAAAGTTCCTGGCATCACGATATGTAGGCTAGTGTACTTTGAGGTAAGCTTTAACCAAGCAAGTTTTCGTCTTTCCCTTCCTAGAATTCTAGAATTCATAGTGTAAACATGCGAGAGTGCCCTACCTTGTTAGTGTGACTTAAAAGAAGATGTATGAGCAAATCTATGAGTGCATCATTCTTACGAAACAGGTGATACCTACTATCTGAACGTGAAATCTGTTTGGAAGCCGACGTCTCAAAAACCCGAATGAAATTGAAAAATTTTCAAGTGTTTTGTCTTTACCGAACAAGACTACTTTAAGTTAATAAATCATCACAGGATGGGATGTTGGAAACTGGTTTAAGAAAAAAGTGGACTACTAAGGTGCTGAGGTAAGCAAGCTGCTCTCAGTTAGTTCGCCGTTGTGTCCGAAAGTGTCGTCGCGCTTTGATTGATTGTGGATGAGCGAAGTTAGTAGAATAAGAGACGAACGATAGGATCTGAATTCGTTACTTGTTTCGAATGACCGATCACTGATGCAAAAGTTGTTTACACGGAAAATTCTGAAAATGAAAACAAAAAACGAAAACCTGGGGAAGCGGTTGCGACGATGTTGACTTGTAAGAGTGGACAAAGATAGTTTGTTCTCCCTTCACGTCTGTTTGAGGAAAGTTTGAGGAAAGTTTGAGGAAAAGAATGAAATCAGACTCTCCAAAACTTCTTTCCTGTACCTTATTTTAATCTTCTTTTTCTTCTGCTAGAAGAAGACGTTCGACGAGCTGATGCAAAGCTCTGAGGACGCCATAACCTAGTGGTCAAAAAGAGCAAAACATGAAAACCCTAACAGGCATGGCTTTAGTTCGACTCAATTGTACTTAAAGGAAGCGTCTTGACTCTGGACAGCCAAAAGGTCGTATCTGCAGTTTTCAAAATGGTTCAGGAGAGCGAAAAAACGTGTTTTAAGACCGTGTAAGACCTCATATCTCGACTTCTATGTGTCGTACAGATACGACAGTTAGAACAAAAGAAGCGTCTTTCCTTCGGATATACAGAAATGAAACAAAACGTATTTCCGAAAATATGTCAGATACGACCTTTTGGCTGTCCAGAGGCACGTCGTTCTTATGATACTTTGATTTTACTTCAGTAGTATTTCTATCCACTCTCGTTCCCAAGATTCTGTACTTTGTAAGTGTATCCTATCCTCTGTTATAGCATTATACTAATTGAGCGTGTTCCACCCTCGTACCAATAGTAATTATTAGTTACTGTTTCCGTTCCAACCTCACGAGAAGTTACTACGCTGACCGTCCAGCCTTTTCGAAATAGTAACTAATAGTAACTATTTGCTTACCACGCTCGAGATCGTAGTAAGCGGAGTAACTACGGATCTGTCACGTGATTGGTCGGATTCGCCCGCGGCATGATATTCTGCTGGAAAATAAAAAAAATCGTTCCCGCCTTGAAGACAGAAAGGCAGAATTTGTGACGTCATACGTAGTAACTACGGTAAGTAGGATGGAACACGCTCAATATCACGCTTGCCACGTTTGTTCTCTTTACGGACGTGTCAGGCCCGATCATCGTTTGCGAGTCCGGAGACCGGTTACGCAAATAGTGCCAAGTCGGCCATCCAAAGGCAAGGGACATGGAAAGAAGCTAAGAACAGCCGAAATTTTGAGGGATTTTCTGTAAGCATAGCTAAGTTTTAAAGTAGTCAACTATCTCAGAACATCTTAGTAGAAACGTTGTGTAGTGCGGGTGTGCTTTAATTCTACCACCTGTCACGCAAGTAAGAACCTGGCCGTATATTAGGGCTAAACGAAGAGAGCCGGATAACTGTGTTGATTGACCGGATATCACCCTAATTCAGTTCACCACTGAAGAGAGACTGGTCAATTAACAGCCTTAACAAGCAACCCCGTATTTGATTACAAGTGCGGTTTTGCAGATCATTGCCATGAGCATGCGAATGCGATATGCGAGAGTGCCGTTGACGATTAGGGCTACCTGGATGCCGAGAGGATACTCACTCTCCGGTCCCGGTGTACACTCATTTCTGGCACCTTTCCAGCATCGAAACACCGTTTACATGGGTTTGGGGAGTCAGTATCCCTCGGGGATTGCAGAGCTTGTAGCTTTTAGTCCTAACAGGCATCTTTGTTGGAAAAATTAATATTTGTTTTTTGGGGTTTGACTTTTTTCAGTCAATTTATGGTTTAGTGTCGGTACATGGCTTCACTCTCCAGTTCTTTTTGGCTTATTTTGTTGCGCTGTAGCAAGTCCGCGCAAGCAGTAATTCTGTCTGTTGTCGATTCTTTCTGTAACTTTTTGCTGTAAGATAAGAGAGTTCATCTCGCTGCTCCGTCACTGCTTTTTCTTTGTATGTTTTTTTTTTACTAAATTAGAGAATGACTATTGTGTGTGTTTGTTAATAAAACTATTCTGGTACTACATGGAAAGAAGAAGAATCGAATACGTTAAACTCTCCAGAGGAAGAAAAATATCAGTTGTAAATAGTTGGGTTGGAAAAGATTATTAGCCTGCTGTAAATTTAGGCTGCTCTCGCAAAACCTTTATCCAAAAAAGAAACTGTATGTGTAATGAAGCATACAAATATCGTTGGAATACGGTTCCGTTCAATGCAGTCAAATATGGTTCATGGTCAGCTTGGGCTGAAGGAACACTTGTATATATGTAAAATAATAATTTTCTATTGAAAAAGTAAAAATCGGCTATACATCTGCCGACAACGAAGCTATAATTACAAACTATTTGTTCAAGGTTCAAAGGTGCATTTAAATCAGAAAACATTGTAGTCCCAACAAGTACTGGGACAGGCCACCGCGAAATGAAGGAAACACAGCCTTGTTTAAAACAAAATAATAAATAAAGTAACGGCAGTAACAAAAACAAAAGTAATGATAATAATACAAAAACAAAATGAAACTGAAAGCGCGACGCGATTATGTGCTGTTACCATACTTGTAGAAAGTATCCCAGTCGTAGCGATATCTCCCATGCGGTCTTTAGAATAGGCAAAATGTTTGCGGTATGCGGCCCTTCACAAAGGAGAAAAGATACCCCAAATGCTCACCTTACAGTCGACAGCCAGACGCGGGTAGGCTCCTTGTTATCCGCTTCGTTGAACCTCCGCTGAGGATCCCTTTGCTAGAAACAATCTGTCCATTCTTTGGATGACATAACATTTGGAATTCCTCTGTCGATTTCGGTATTCCGTGTGGTCACATGGTTAGGGACTATGCACTACCCTTCTAGCTGTATACACAGACTCAACGGAACGGATCGACAAATTTGATTGAGACACTTCGAGCCACATTACTGGGATTTTAATTTTGGTTCGCGGAAGAGGTTTGATTGTGAAGGTGATGGAGAAGTGTGTGGGGTCGTGGACTCCATCCCGATACTAAACTCGAGGCAGTTCGATAAAATTGTACCACTCTGCTAGACGCGAGAGGCTTAGCCGGTTTAGTCGTAATTGTTTGGTTCGTCAGTTAGTGCGACGGGGTCATAGTTAAGGTTTAATGGGTCAAGTGCGGTAGGAATTAAAAAAGAAAAAAGTTTATCGTTTAGTGTAGCCTACATAGGACTATAGATAAATTCTTGGGTAGGCTACTTTAGAATTTAGTCGTTGTCGCGAAAGCATTGACAATCGCAGGATCCACCGTAAACTGAACACAGTAAAACAATGGCCAAACCGGAAAGTCAGCTACGATGACTTTCCGCATTTAACCATTGTTTTAATCAATGTTTCTCAGTAGTCTTGGGCTTAAAGAGTATCTAAAATGAGCACAACCAGTCGACAAAAGAATCAATGTTAAAATTCTACATATCAACAGGTTTGAGTACGATACTTCGACATTCTTTAGAACTTCCACAGCACGAAAAGAGATTAAATTGAATGTAAATTGTATGTACACGAGTGGTGTTTTCTAGAGTACCGTTTAATTGGGCCGTTGTCGTGATAGCATTGAAGATCCCTGAATACACCGCATAGTAAACACGACGAAAATATTAAATTTTAGCATTAACCAGGAGCTAACCTGAGGGATGTACCGTCCATACTTCTAAAGAACAATCTGATACCACTCGATTCATTGTATCGACATACTCGACTGAGGTTCTTGGGGCCACAGTTGAGCGATTTAGGACTGTCAAGGCAAAAACGGAGGTTAGTCTATTTTTTAGATTTACAAAGGAGTGCACAGGTATTTTCATGAGTACTATATAATTTAGTCATTGTCACTCGAGTATTGGTGATACCTGGTTCCACAGTAGAAGAAATTCGACCCGTCTGCAAAATAATGAATTGAATCATGGGGCAGGAGATAATAAGAGGTATGAAGGATACATTTACGACTGTACTTTTAAATTCTGAATCTGTTACCGTCAGATTGAGTGTATCGAAATATTCAAATTAGGTAATCGGAATCACCATTGCGCGATTTAGAATTTCAAAGAAAAAGCGGAGGTTAATATATTTTTTCATTTTTTTCCCGCAAAACTGAGGAATACAATATATAAAAGAAACTATGCCTAAATCAACTGATCCATTCAGTGACACTATAAATACGATAACAACAAATCTTTTCTTGAGCACTGTATAATTTAGTCGATGTCATTCGAGCAGTGGTGACACCTGGTTGCACAGTAAAAGAATTACGACCAGTCTACAAAAATAAAGAATTCAGCCATTGGCCAGGAGCTAATCTGAGGTATGAATAAAAAAAAAATATGATCGTACCCTTTAGTATCAAATCTGACACCTCTCGATATTATGTAGCGACAGATTTGGACGAGGTACTTGGGGCCACGGTTGCACGATTTATGACAAAGCAAACTCGGAAGTTAAGATTTTCTAGTCGTACAGCAGTCCACAGGTACCTTCTTGAGTACTGTATAATTTAATCGTTGTCACTTGAACATTGGTGACACCTGGTTGCACAGTAAAAGAAATACGACCAGTCTACAAAAATAATGAATTCAGCCATTGGCCAGGAGCTAATCTGAGGTATGAATAAAAAGTTACGACCGTACCTTTCAATATATGATCTGATACCACTCGATACTATGTATCAACAGATTCGGATGAGGTAGTTAGGGGCCACAGTTGCACGATTTAGGACTTCCAAAGCAAACTCGGAAGTTAATATTTTTTTAGTCGTACAGGAGTCCACAGGTACTTTCTTGAGTATTGTATAATTTAGTCGTTGCCACTTGGGCATTGGTGACACCTGGCTGCACAGTAAAAGAAATACGACCAGTCTAAAAAAATAATGAATTCAGTCATTGGCCAGGAGCTAATCTGAGGTTTGAATAAAAGGTTACGACCGAACCTTTCAGCATTGAATCTGATACCATTCGGTACTATGTATCGGCAGATTCGAATGAGGTACTAGGGGTCGCAGTTGCACGATTAGGGCTTTGGTGGCCCCCATACTACTGTGGGGCCTCGACTAAGCGCTGTCTTACGGACATAGAGATCGGACACCAACGTCGTAGGAAGTAACCCCTTATGCTTGGTTACGGGTGGTTTCGGAACACCCGGTTCGCTACATTTGACCACAAAGCCTCATATACAAAGCTCCCGATCATCCGTAACCTCAAATGCAACTGGTTTGTGTCATTCAAGTACCAGTCGCTGTTTGGACGTCGAAGCGACAGGTATTGTTGCTGGAATGATGGAAGAACTTTTGGTATCAATGGGACGACTTTAAGGAAGAATAGACGACAAAACAGCATCTGTGACTCAAGGTGGTTTGATGCGACAAGCTGGGCCCATAAATTGTATTGTCAACAGTGGTGGCATCCAGAGAGAGCAATAATTTGAGAGATATGCTGTAGTCCGTGATGCCACACAGAGTTTCATAATGCGTTTCCAGTATACCAAGATGGAGCAAGGACGTTGTTGTTATGCCGCTGGATTCGGGTGAGGGAATGGAAACTTTGGACTGAAAAAGGATCTTTACTTTTTTCCTAAGTGTGGAAGCATGGATAAAGTGCAAGGCCTTGAGTTAAAAGAATGTAAGATGGAAGGATTTTGCAATGAAAAGAGAATGGGTGTTTCTTCTTGTCAAAAACGAAATTGGACGTTTTGAGTTTTCGACATTTGAGAACAGAGCCAGGTTTCCGGTAGGACACTATCTGTTATTGCTACAGCAAAATTGTGTTGTGAGTCTTTAAGCGTTACATTTCTGTAAAACAGAATACTAAACATTTAATCTGTAGAGGCAAAATCCTTTTTTCTGCAATTATCTCATTATTACTTTTAAACATGGTTTGTAACGTTACGTTAACAAATGACACTTAAAATTTCTTAACATCGGTCGTAACGGGAGTGTTTTGTAACGTCAACAGATGGTGTGTTATCTCAGTAGCAGATCTGTTGGAATTGCGCCTCCTTGCGTAGGCTAGGTGTTCTGAAACTTCTGACAGTAGCCGTGTTGTCAAATGAGTTTTCACACAGACAGTTTCCAGAAGGAAGTACAAAAATATCAGTTGCCAACTTTGGCATTCTGGAACTGCTAACAAAATTGTTCGTCATAGACCACACTGTCAGAAGTTTCATAACAGATAACACGAGGATGCACAGTTTCAACAGATAATGCGTAACAGATAACACTGCGGATGTTATCTGTTGTGTTTCAAAATGTTATGCATCATAAGCGTTACGGTACCATCAGGAAGAACCGAAAAACTGCCAAAAAGTATCTGCTGAGTTTTCCGACATCATGACGATAAGGAATAAAGTCAGTCGATAATTTTTTGGCTCTTCCTAACAAAGCTTGCTATGCATAACATTTCATCCATAACATTTTCAAACACAATAGATAACATCCTCGTGTTATCTGTTACGCATTATCTGTTGAAACCGCGCATCCTCGTGTTATCTGTTATGAGACTTCTGCAGTGCAGCGGCAACAAATAAATCACTAAGGTTTTTATGATCCGTCCTCCGAATGGAACATGATCTGGAATATCTTGGTGGGGTTGATTATCGCTGGATGAGTCAGTTAAATATACAATTGCAGGAGGCATATGCAAGGACGTTTCTCATCTTCGAGGACATTTGCCGTGAAGCCAAACTGGCAAGTTTGTGTCGTCTTTTTTAATCTTAGATTGAGCGTAGTAAATGTGTTACAGGTTCAACTGCCAGCCTGTGTAGTAGTTGTAGCAGCAAGAATAGTCTGCTTTATTGTTTTTGTTTTGCTGAAGTAAAGTACTAATTCATTGACTCACAATTACGAAGGAAATTCCTGCCGTTTGAGATCCTGACCCAATCACAAATTCTAATTGAAGATCAAATGCATCAGAGTCGTTGCTGTCTAGCTGCTGAGGGTGGGTGCGAACTTTCTGAAGGCTTGTGCATCTCCCGAACAAAGTCGGGTTGTGATTCAGCCCGGAGTTCAAGAAATGGACGAGTCGTGACATTGACGGATTCGAACACATTAGGCTTGTATCACACGTCAGACTCACGATTACAAACAAGTCAAATGTGTATCTTTGTATTGGTGCTTGAAGCCTTTACTTCAAACATCCACTTCTCATATCTTGGATTATAGTTTACGGCAGAAAGGTATAAATACTAAGTAACTTTATGAGTTTAGCAGGTAGTTGCAGGATTGGCACTGGCATTGTGGATTATCTATTCTTCGTGCGGCGACCCACTTCCCTTAATGGTACGTTAATGTGCTTGTGGCATTTGTCAATTTGGTCAGAACTTTTAAGACTGAATCCGCCCACTTTCCTCTCCTATGTTCTACGCATGCGTCGTTATCTCGCTCCATATGGGTCTTAAATCTACTAACTACCGTATCTCCAACACAAATCGTCCTACTTACTACCATATCATAAGCATAACAGGTAGTAGCGACAACTTAATAGTAATCAAAAATCTTTTATGTACACGAACTTATGGTACAAAAAGTACAATTTTATATAAACTGACTAGAACATAGCATCGTGCTAACGCAACCACTACTTTCGAAAATATCATTAAAATTTACGCACAAATAAAACACGGGTTAAACAAAACCTGTTTGGAAATCCTATCTGTAGGGACTGTCCAGGCTCTCCCTCAGTTTGAATTTACGAGTCGTAAACCAGTGAGGAATAATCAAGCAGAAGAAGATATAAAAATGCTGTATATGCCATGAAATAAGCATATTTCGGACCATGTTAGGGAGGTTTCTTCTCCCATGAAAAAGATCTAAAGAAATCAAACTCGAAGATAGATGAAGCATCTTGAAGATCAAAGTACTTGGCGTCTTACTTGTGGACCTACAAGGCGACGATCTTTGAAGTCGGAAAGCCGGATCCTTGTTCTTTGACCATGTTTAAAAACGAGATGTTTAGACCTTGGAAAGAACAGGGGTCCGCCGAAACGCTTGTTCTCTCTGCAAGCAAATGCCAAGTTCGTCGAACACTATACTAAAGACGCTTTATCGCAAGTATATATTGATACAAAGAAAGCTTAGAATGAAGATGTGTTGTTTAGTAAAAAAAAAGCTGGTCCTCTTGTCAACTCGTAATATTAGGACATCCGGTTAACGTTATGTTTTCCGATTACTACAGCTTTCTTTGCCTTTTTTCATTCCCCCCCCCCCCCCCCCCCGCACTCGCCAAATATTGTAACGCGAACCACTCGGTTCGCTGTTGGTTATATACAATATAACAGGCTCGCTGAGCTTTTGACAGAATCTGCCTTAGTTATTAACACTGGTTACGATTTAAGAAACGGTATCCAAAAACAGTCGATATTTATCGATGGTATGGTATACTGAAGACAATAAATGTAAGAAGCACAGCCTTGCTAACAAATGCATAGACGCTTTTGCAGCTCAGCTAGACACTAACACAGCTAGATGCGTAACGATTAAGTAAACAAAAAATATCACAGTTTCTCCAATCCAGTCGCGCGATTGCATAGTCTTTTATTGCTGCATCTACACCTTTGGGCGGAATTCACACAAGAAAAGCTGAATGTCCTGATTCAGACCTCTGTTCAGCTATATGTGGGTACCTTATTAGCCTCTGACCTGTGTGATGACGGCTTGTCTCAGGCATTGTGCACCAGAACTGTTCACAAACCTGATCTCTGTAATCAGGGCGCATTGTGTAATGCTTATTAAACGAATTCGCGTGATTATGCTGAACACTATGATAGATGGGATCATCAATGCTCATGTACACATGTTCACTACTCGGGGGACGGAGGTAGAGGGTGTTGCAATCCGGGTGCGGTGTGGCGGTGTACCTTCGAGCAGCCCCCGGGTGTTGGGACGACATGGTGAAATGATTACACATGACATGCGCACCAGCGTGGCAGGCCTCTTTTGTGCATGGCTTTTTCAAAGTCCGACATGGAACGATCTTGTTCAGTGATGATAACAACTTGGAATCGCCCCACGTTAGCACAACCACGTCTCTAAGCACCTTTTTTAGTTCAGTGTCAACTCCCTCATCTAGCAGTAGGACAATGGTGGGTTGGTTCTGCGCGCTGACAATCGCGTTTCTTGTTTCAGGTCGATCCCATTCGGTTTCGAGGAAGGGGTTAGAGCCGACGATGAGCATCCGATGGGATGCACTAGCGGCGATCTGGAGAGTCTCTTCGGCAGAGACGCCGCCGTCTCTGTGCTGAAGATGGATTCGTCGAGGCTGATCTCCTTGCTCTAGTGCTGGACAAAGGACCTGGAAAAAGAGGGACTCGTTAGCTAGACCCAAGGTAAGGGAAGGAATGGGGGGGGGGGGGGAACGGGTAGTGTGGTATAACCGGTTTTCTGTTGGAGGGTAGGATACATATTCTTTGAGCCCAAGCTGACTTTGAAACATTTATTCAAACAATGTTTACAACGGGTACGTCAGCTATGATTCTTCATCAGCGATATTTCGGCCCTTTTTGGCAAGGGTCCTCGTCAGGCTGTCAATCCTCTGGTTCAAATTCGGGGAAGGAAACATGGAAAACATGGAAAACAAGGAAACGGGGAAGGAAGGTTTGTTTCCTTCCCCGAAGTTGAACCAGAGGATTGACAGCCTGACGAGGACCCTTGCCAAAAAGGGCCGAAATATCGCTGATGAAGAATCATAGCTGACGTACCCGTTGTAAACATTGTTTGAATAAGGGTAGGATACGCAAACAGATTCTTTGGTGAAAATGCACATGACAGGGTTATCGAAACAGGTATGTGCAACACAATTAATCGCAATGACTGGACAAAGTACAAGCAAAAATAGCAGTGCTAATGGATATCTTTCTCTTAGGTATTGAGTTTGTAGTCAGATGCAGACCAAGGGAAGGGAGAGTCAATGTATTTTTTTTTGTTTTAGCTATTTTAGAAATTTGAAGGGAACGGAAAGGTTCAGGTTTATTTATTGTCGTCACTAACTCTACAATACAAATATCTGCACAAATTCGTCCAGCAGAAGCTGGAAATTTACGAATTATGTTGAGACTGGGGTAGTTGCCCTGTAGCAGCTTCACCTGGATTACCTATTCGCCCTCCCCCCCCATATTAAGGTTGATAACGATCATTAAGACTTTTGTTGAAAGCCGCAAGCTGAAGACAGCACTTTTGTTTCAGCTCAACTTCGAATAATTCAGGGGGTTGACGAGCATTTGCCCCAAAGTTTGCACATCTGCTTTTTTTTGCGTCAAGCATTTGCAACACACTTCCACCTCATATGGGTCTACAACAGACTTTTTAGCGCAGGATTGCGAGTTAGTAGGAAATTGTGCTTGTCTCATCATCAAGGCACTTTTTTACAGAAACATGTCAACTATAAGTCATTATGCTGACACTTTGGAGCGTGCATTTTGAATGGCCGTCACCTGAATCGCATTCGTTACCTACATGGGGAGTGTAGCGACCAGCGACATGCAACGCTGATTCCATTCAAACCATCGCTTTTGCTGGTTAATCGTGGGCTATCATGGCTTTATGACCAAGCTGATTTTTACGCTTTGGTCATTGATGATTCTTGAATTTTCCCTGGCATTTTTTTGTTAGCCAACAGATTTTGGGATCTGAACTAAAATGTGATATACCTTTGATTTGTACGTATTTTATCATGACCAGGCTACTTATCTTAGCCTTCTATTTATTTATCGATTCTGGTAAAAATTTACCACATAAATAGGTATACAGATGCATGATTATGCAATGAACATATAACCTACAGATCTACAAGTCTTTAATCCCAAACTGAAGTAAAGTGAGATGGAATTCTGACTTGTGCTTATTTTATCATTATTAGATGACTGATCTTAGCCTACTTTTATATTTAATATTTGTTATTCAACGAATAAGAGATCAGGAAATTACCATAAATCTGTCCTCAGAGAACACTTGTATAATTATGCAAAAAAAAAAGGCCAAGCATTTCGCTATCAAGAGAAAAAATAATTTGCATTGAACATCCAGTTACCACATACATATGTCTACAGATATATGATTGTTTACTGTTCATATAATATATGATAGTCCGCCATCGTTGAATCTGAAGGAAAGAGAAAATGGCCCGAATTTACCTACCTACAATAATACATAAAATGCAGTGGAAGTATGCATCTTTGAACGTTAGTTTGGATGGTAAATGAAGAACCAAAGTACCCATTCAGGTGGTCTTAGGAGCCATTAATTAGCCGTCTTGGCTGAGCGGTAGTTGACTTCAGTCAAAGCAATATACTGTTCAAAAACAACCAACGCTCAAAGAAGGATACACCTGCTGTGGCCTATTGGTGTTTGTAAAGCGAGTATATGAAGCTAGTCCAAAATTTGAGTTCTAGTTCAAGACTTGTCGTTTTACCTGGCTCATTCAACCACAAACCCTGATTTTTGGATAACCTATGCCTAACGCTGGATACCCTATGCCAAACGCTGGATACCTGTTGGTACGCTAACCCTCACCTACCCTACTATAGATGAGTTCTGATTGGTTGATTTCTGAGCTTCACTCAAATCATCCATATTTTATTGAGTTAGAGTATCCAGCATTTAGCATAGTGTCTCCAGCGTTAGGCATACGATATGGCAAACGCTAGATATACCCAGCGTTTGGCTTAGGCTATCCCAAGATCAGGGGTTTGTGATAGACTGATCTGGCTCCAGTGGTTTCCAGGCGCTGTATTAGCAATTGTCAAAGGAACGAAATATGCGAATGACAAATGATTTTCTGGACCCGTCCGGAAAGAATGGCATGAAATGACAAGAAGGGAGGAAAGCTCGTTTCCTTTTAGGGGAGATTTCCAGTGTTCTGGAAAACGAAGAGGGCCTAATGTAATTTCGGCTGGTGTTGATGAGAACAGCAGAGGCAAATTGAATTGTTGAAGGCAGCAACGGCAAACTCGGAAAGCAACCGTTGGAAGGAAGTTGTATTAATCAACGGGAAAGATCCGACGCCAATGGGTCACATTACGTTTTTTTACGCGAAAAGAAAATACCAGAAGTCGAAAATTACAAAGCTAAGGACATGATTTGGCGAGCGCCCCGACAACGTAAGGCCAGAAATGGTACAAGATAACATTGTTTGGAGTAACGTATTGTCATGATTAGTAACTGTTATTTTTTTAATAGCGGCAAGATTTTAGCTCAGCCTACCGATTTTCGAAATAACAAATAAATAATGAATATGGGTTTACAGAATTAAATCATGAAACAGAAGATAGCATTAGATACAGTTTCTGCTCTCTAATATACAATTCTATTTAATGCAACACAAATTGACAAGAAGCCAAATAGGAATAAAGACAAAAAGGGAATGAATTAGCTCGGACAAAGTGAGGACGAAAACGTAACAGTATAAGACTATTATGAATAACATTTCCTGTTTGTTTCTAGAAGGTAATCCAGAGACGATGTAACAAATGAAGCAAAACTCACAAGATGTCGAGAAAGTTGATTAAGACAATCAAGTACTGAGAAAAAAAAACTGAACAAGGAACACTAAGGAAGAAAGACCAAGCGCACCCTCACAAGCAACAATGGCAAAACAAAATTTAAATAACAAAATATAACACAATCACGAATAAAAGTTAAAAAAGCTAGGACACGGCTTCGTTTGTGCTTTTATCTGGCTACGAACGGCATGTGATTTCTGAAGCTCATTTACTGTACATTTCATTACAGTTATCCTCACGCTCTGACGCTACAGGACAGCTCGGTCGTTCGGTTCGAAAATAAGGAACTCAGTTACGTAAATACTACATATCCAACGTTGTGAAGATAGGCTACCTAATGTTTAGTCCCAGCTTAAAACAATTAATAATTATTTCCAAAATTTCATCTCGCCAAAAAATAACACAAAAATAGCATAGCTACTTCGTAATCTTTAGTACTTCTAATAACAGTGATTACTAACGACGATGAAGTCCACGTTGCCTTAAGTTGAAATGAAACCCAAAGATTATACTAAATTTGGCATTGGTTTGTGAGTATATTGTAGTTAGCTTAATTAAATAAAAGCAGCATAATATGCTCTCCTCACGAACTTCGTACGTAATATAACTGAGGGAGGACGTGGCGGTGAAAGTTAATACTGACCACCATTGAAGCTAAGCTGCTTGGGAGTGCCAGATTAAAAAAGACTCTATTTAAATAGCACACAAGCAATAGTGGTACCTTTATAGGTTGAGTGTTTTCATTTTCTTTTTTTATGCTCGTTACTACAGGATAATACTCGAGATTGCGTATTTTAGCGGATGGGCGGGCATTACAGGCTAAAAATCCGAGATAGGGGCGCGGAAGGGGGGTGAAGGCTGGGGAGGGGGAGCCCGAGAACTTTGTTGGCAAGCCTCCCGAACAGGTGACTTGGTTCGGGTAAAACTTGAGAGGTTGCTAGCGAACATACCCACCCCATAAGGCCATTTAGAGGTCACGATCGAATCTGGCTAGTAAGGGAAATTATAGGGGGCCTTCGGATGGTTAAGGAAATAGAAAAACAAGCCAAAAGTTTCCCGAGATTCGTTAGGTACAAAATATTTTATGCCGTGCCCCTTAGGTGTCATCTTGAGGTCCGGATCGGATTTTTTGGGCATCGGCGTCGTATTTAGCGGGTTTTACATGCGTACACCTAAATGAAGCTAAATACGACTTTGTTTAACAGACATCAACTGGTTGTACTATAATCATGTCATATTACCCCTGGCCTACCTTAGCTGCCACGTGAGCTTCAGCGCTTGTTTTTTCTCGCATGGCCTACTAGCCATAGCCATAGTTAGGGATTCACGTGGTTAGATACCCAAGGATTCGGGTAGTGCTTTGTCCGTGTGATAAACTGCTTTTGACTCCTTCCTGCGGCGAATTTAAACAAGTACATATTAAATCCTAGCTGACTCGCACATTATGGCTGTCGTCGCAGCTTGTGTTCCATCTAGATTTAAACTTTTTTCTATCTGACCGATGCTGAGCACTTTATTTCTAGTTTTTCAGTTGAAAACTTACAGACAATGGATCTGCAGGATGCTTTCTAAAAACATTGAAGAATCACTGCGGAATTGTTCGAAACTCCAGATGAGCTTTGTGCTTGTGGTAAAAAGAACTACTTTAGTCTCGTAATACATTCAGAAAATTTATTCACGTACGTCAATTGTGGGATGGTTGACAAGTTTTGAAGTCATCCCAACCTGTACTTTTTGTTCAGTCTTAGGTTTTTTTCTTTTATACAAATCCATCCTCCGTTCTGGACCGCTTTAAGGGGGATGCGAGACTTCAGTCATTGATCATTCTCATCCAAAGAGTAACCGAATTCGAGCAAGAAGGGTAATAAGACTGAAATACAATATTCAGTACAGCGGCGAGGATGAACTACTTGGAAGTTAATAACTAGAACTCATAAACGTAGGATCATCAAACGTATGTGCCATTAAATTACTCACTGATGGTTCATTATGCACATGAAAGCAGTTTGACAATCCCGGTGTCGTGGAACAGTACAAGCAACATGCTATAAGCAAAGGGATTAAGAGACTGCAATTAATAAATAACCTGAAGGAAGTGAATGCATTTGCAGTTAGTCGTTGTTTACGACACTTTGATTGAAGGACAAATTAGAAAGGCAAAAGAATAATTATATACAAACTATATGTAACAGATGTCACGAAATAAAGAAATATCAGAAACGACGTAGCTCGAGGCCTTCTTTAAGTGATGTAAACAGTCTGGTTATTTTGTGGAACATGATATAAATGGTACGAATAATAATAATAATAATGCTTGTTTATTGAGCCAAAAGGCCATACAAGATTTAATACACTTCACAAATAAACTATTACACATCTAGAAAGACGATGGTACGTAAACTAAGCTAAACTTTCATTCCTGAGACTAAATCCTTTAGTCACATATTTACAAACATCTACGATACATTTGGGGTTGGTAGATTGAGTTCATTGAGTAATTGTTGTCGGAACAAAGATATTCACATTGCTCAGTTTAAGTATGTTTTCAATTCTGACGTAGGCTACCACAGGAAATGAATATTGACTCCCCCACTGGATCTAAAAGTCATTTAATTTTGTTGTAACCCTTGCGGATACTTCATTATCTCTTTTTCGGACCAAAAAATGAAAAATATCGTTTCATTTTAGACTGATAGTATTTCTGATTACTAGGAGCAACATCCGACACTAGCCTCAGTCCAACCCACAACCATCTGGGGTTCCATGTAGCTAACCAATTTATCTTTTAGTGAGTGGAACTTAGCAGGGGTCAATTAAAAAATTATGAAACAGTATCTGGGAAACGAAGGAAGTAAGAATAGGGGAACCCCAGGAGAGGACTGCAGTGTTTCTTATTGAATGGAGGAGCAAAGCAGCTGGTTATATCTGCTAATTCGGAAGCTTGGGAGTCTGACCCCATCAGCGGCTAAAAGATAGAGCAGTTGCACCGTGAAAGTAAAATAGCCACTTCTCATTTTTGATTCTGACAGTTACGATGAGATCTTGGGTAATATGATATCATAAATAACAACAAGGCAACTTCTGTTATTTTTAAACGGTGGAACAGGTTCTGTAAATGTCGAGGATGCGCTTTCAGCACACAACTTCTGAAAATATTGTGCCATAGTAGTCCATTGTGTATCAAACGTATATTGTGGTTTGTTTGGTAATATTATACAGTTCAGAAAGAGAGAGTACATAGTCGCCATATTTTGAGGATCTCAATCTCAGGTGATGTCGGTTTCGCAGTAGAATCGGAAATAGGTTCAAACCGACTTTTTATGATGCGCCGCCGTTCAGTTAGAAAAAGTTAGCGTTTTCGTGACACGATTAAGTAACATGCTTAAGTATCAGAGTTTTGCGTTATATCGTTAAAGGAGCTAACTCTATTTGTTGTGATTTTGAAAACGTTATGCATTAATTGTCATGCAAAACAATTATTGCCAGGAAGAGTAAAAAAACTCCGAAAAAGCATCTGCTGACTTTTTATTGTCGTCATGATATCAGAAAAGTCAGCACATGCTTTTTCGGCGGTTTTTCGGCTCTCTTGGTAATGTTTGTAGTGCATAACATTTAATACTTAACGTTTTTTAAAATCATAACAGATTACGTCTGTTGAAACTGCGCATCCTTCTGTTACTTGTCATGAAAGTTCTGACGATGTTCAAAGCAGCGTACTTTCCAATGCCAATGCCACCAATAAATGGTTCCATGGTCGTCCTGCTTTGAGTTAGCGACTTGAATGTGAGTGATTCAGACATCGCGAACACTAGAATGTTTCCGAATTGACTCTTTTGAAGTTTTCGCGTAAGCTTCGTTTTATTTCCATTCGCTTAGGAAATTTGACCAAAAAAGGGGAAAAAGTCTGTGTTTGAAAGTGATAATCGGAGCCAGCCAACCAATTTGGGGAAGCTACTGTTTGCACGCACACTCTAGTAATTGTTGCTAAATGAGAGCCGACTTATGCTAATTGATAGATAAGCTGTAAAAACTTGCCTGTATCACAAAGGGTTCATCCTTGAGGCTGTAGCAAACGCAGAGATCAAAGAGTGCCGCCTTGTTTAGCTCCCCTTTCTTTTCCGACGCCCAGCGGCTAACTAGCCAACTCTTGAGTGCTCTTCGACGAATGACTATGAAAATCGCAATCATCAGGACGAGCAATACAACTGCCAATACTGAGGCAATGGTTACAGGTACCATATTTGGTGCAGATGGTGCCGAATATATGACTAATGTCTCGCCAGAACCACATACTTCGGCCAGCGCGATGAGGCTCTGCATGGCACCGAGCTCGTTGGTGCAGAATACGTCGACCATCTCGGAATGCCGGTGAATGTTGTCCAAAGACCAGGAGTGGACCACGGTGGCTAAATCACATCCACATGTCCATGGGTTGTTACTCAAGGATAAGTGGCTCAGATGGTGATTAGATGTAAATGTGTTCTCGGCGAGACTAGTTAGTTGGTTGCCCTCAAGATTGAGTTCCCTCAAATTAGTGAGATGAGAGAACGCTTCCGCTGAAATCATTTGGATTTGGTTGTTTTGTAGGTATATTTCTTGCAGACTCTCAAGCGACTCGAAATCCCATGCATATATTTCCATCAAAAAGTTATCTTCAAGATGAAGCACCTCCAAATTGGCCAGTCCGTGGAAAGTTCTGTTCTGAAGGCTCGTTATAGAGCTCCCGTTAAGAAATAGAGAACGGAGATTTTTCCGTCCGATAAAACTGTGACTTTTCATTTCGGAATATCGATTGCCGTCAACTGCCAAATGCGTTACGTCCATTGGCACATTTGACGGGAGGAAAGAAGACTCGGTGTTGGAACATTGTACGTAATTATTCGCCCAGGCGTTATCATGATAGCAATTACATCCCGCTGGGCAGGCCATCTCGCAATCGCAGGCATCAAAGTCACAGCAGTGACATAAGGCGAAGCAGTGTGATTCATATGGACAGAGGAATTCGTCCGTTTTGACTTGCAGAAGAGGTCGCTTTCCGTGCCCGGTAATGAGGGAGCAGTGAACATCGTCCCCATCTACTAATTTTGGTTGAGAGGGTGCAGAGTTGACGAGGCGAGGTAACCACTCAAGAGAACAATCGCATACGAAAGGGTTGTTCCCCAAGTGCAGCTCAGGTGGAATCTTGAATGAGGGATGGAGCCAGAACGAAGCGGCGTCGATGTGCTGAAGTTGGTTCCAAGTCAAGTCGATTTTCGTCAAATTTCGCTTCTCGATGAATGTGTTTTGAGCCACCTCACTTATCCTATTATGGCTCAGGATCAGATTTTGCACTTGAGTTGGCACATTCAAATCCTTAATCGATTGAATCAAGTTAAAGCTCGCATCAAGGAATTTGAGCCCCATTTGACCTTGCAACTCAAAATAGTTTCCGAGCTCGGTGACTTCATTCCGCCGGAGGTTGAGGGTTTCCAGATGAGCCGGTAAGAAAGAGTAATCGAAGAGAGGTATTCGGTTTTCTGATAGGCTTAGGACGCGGAGGCTTGTGAGCTCGTTAAATAGACCGTTGATATCAGAAAGTTCGTTACCGTCAAGGTCGAGAGTCTGCAAACTCTCCAAGCTCTCAAAAGCACCAATGTCGATCGTTCTGATGTTGTTGTTGGTCAAACTTAGGGTCACGAGGCGAGTCAAGTGTCGGAAAGACTGCCTCCCGATCGCTGTGATATCATTGTTATCCAAAGACAAGGTTTGGATGTTCGGTATGGATTCAAAGGCGAAGTCCTCGATGTTTTCAAAGCCATTACGCGAGAGGTCAAGAGATTTAATTGAGAGAAACTCAAAGGACCTTAGGAACTCGCTTGTGAGAGATCGCGTACGACAGCCGTGAACCGACACCTCTCGTAGTCGGTTCAGTCTCTTGAGCGACATGGCGTCAAAGAAAGCTTCGACGTTCGCTTTGGAAGTACATATCGCAAACACTGATACGGTTCGTTCCGTAAATGTGGGGTTCAGCGAAAGCTCCCTGTGCACTGCTTGATTTATGTCTTGTAAGTTATCCACTTCACACACAAGTCTCAAATCGCCATCCAGCGTAGTTACAGCCGGCTCGTACGTATTCCATATGCACATACAGTCTATGCTGACAACAAAAGAAAACAACACAGTCAAAATCATTTTTCGTCATTAATGTACACCCAACCGAGAAGAAGTGCACTGAGCAAAGGCTCAACGAGAACTGATTAGAAATGGCGACGAAGCTGCGAGAAGAGCATGATGGCTCGCCGTCGGAGCGAAACAGAAGCCCTAAGGGAAGGTACCGCGGTGTTTAAGATGCGACAATGAGGCTTCCTTCCTCTCCTTAGTCTGGAACTGTAACCAGTCATCAAAAAACGATCTTCTTATTGAGGGTATAACTTGAAATAGTGACAGAAATTTGGTAGAAAGCTTCCAGTGTTCCATATTCTCTTAGAGAGAACCTTAAAGGAGACCTCGCATGACAATAGTTTTCCGCTAAGGTGTTCTGAGATAGTTGACCACTTTAAAACTTAACTATGCTTACAGGAAATTACGGAAGGCTTCGGTTATTTCGAGGGTTTTTTTCCGGCCTGTTTCATGTCCCTTGTCTTTAATGACAGTCTTGGCAAAATTTCATAACCGGTGTTCGGACCAATAAGATTATCGGAAAGAAGGGTCGGGAGCCGAGATGTCGCGTAAAGGGAAGAAACGTGGAAATACTCGGTGTAGTGCCAATAGACTTGATACTTAGGAAGTGTAGTGCCAATACACTTAGGAAGTGTAGAATCTCAAGATCGAGAATGGATGGAAATATTACAAATTGGAATGCATTACTACAACAAGTACGGCGTGTGTACGGCGTGAAAGTATAGATAGATGGCTATAGTGTAGATGCTGTAAATTGTTTCAGTGTACGTTATTGAAGTTTTTTTAAGTTTTTTAACCTGAGTGGTGGAGGAGTCGTAGCCCCTTACTGTAGTTCAGTCGAGAGTAAGGAAAGATGGGAGAAGATAGCTGCGCGGGAGTAAAACAAAAAAATATGTCGTAGATTCGTTTTTGAAACTGCGCCCAAACATGACGAAGAGAAAATCATGCTAATGAAACAACACTTGGTGGGTCAGTAAGGAACGTACCATCATGAACATGTTCAACGAATAGGCTCTGAACTAGTTAAAGTTCCTGGATGTTTTAAAAACTGTTAATTAACAAAAAAATATGAATACGGTCTGTAAAGACTACACTGTCAGAAGTTTCATAACACGAGGATGCGCGGTTTCAACAGATAATGCGTAACAGATAACACTTCGGATGTTATCTGTTGTGTTTCGAAATGTTATGCACAATAAGCGTTACCATCAGGAAGAACCGAAAAACCGCCAAAAAATATCTGCTGTGTTTTCGGACATCATGATGATAAGGAATAAAGTCAATAGATGCTTTTTTGGCTCTTCCTAACAGAGCTTGTTATGCATAGCATTTCATGCATAACGTTTTCAAACACAATAGATAACATCCGAAGCGTTATCTGTTACTTATTATCTGTTGAAACCGTGCATCCTCGTGTTATCTGTTATGAAACTTCTGACAGTGTATTAGGTAATTAAACGCGAGCAATAGAAAAAAACTGCTGTCAAAGTAATTTCCTTTACGTATTTGTCCATTTGGCTAATAAACACAATTTTGATCTACTGGAGAGAATTCATTTCAACTTGGTGGCTTGTACATGTGATACGCCCATTGTTTTCTGCCACTGGTCAAAAATATAGTCTGCAGTAAAGGTTATGAGATTCTTTTGGTTTTAAATATATTACGACTCCATGTTCCTAATTTTCCTGCGAGGAACACAAATCAAATCAAATTGTGTCTTGATAAACCAACTTCGTAGCTTTCTTATGCAGTAGATGGTAAATTACGCTGATCATTTTAGTAATAAAACATTATACACTATGTTAAAAATTAATGGGAAAAGGGCACAAACGAGTTCATGAACCTTGATGTTCGTCCTCTGGTGGGTATTAGTTTATTCCAATTATCACTTTTAAACACAGACTTTTTCCCTTTTTTTGGTCAAACTCCCTAAGCGAAGGGAAAACGGATACGTCAGCTGAATTTTAATAGAGCTATGTTTGGCCCTTCTTGGCAAGGGTCCTCTTCAGGCTCAAAGCCGCTCAAGTTGGAAATATGAACTTGTGGAAACTTCCTGAAGAGGACCCTTGCCAAGAAGGGCCGAAATATAGCTTTAATAAAATTCAGCTGACGTATCCGTTCTGCACTATCAAATCTGATTCGCAATCAGCTTGGACTGAAGGAATATTTGATTTATTTTGCTGTAAAACGGCTTTAAGCCGACGAAAAATGTAAATGGACAACATGATATTAAACTAAGGGTCAATTCAAGTATACAAACCTTGGAAAAACCAACAGCCGGTTCTTGGACAAAAGTGAATAACTTTCACCCAGGCCCGTATCCGGGAATTTATTTCGGGGGGGGGGGGGGGGGGGGTTGCCTGCCGGTTGGACAAAAAAGTGCAAAAAAGACATAGATCAGAGGGAAAAGCCTATAAAAATTGATTACTTTTGTATGTTTCAGGGGGGGGGGGGGGGTTGAACCTCCTAGCCCCCCCCCCCTCCTGGATACGGCCTGCTTTCACCCTTCCAAGCTACCAAGGGAAATACATAGGATCATTTTAGTGTAACTATATTGCTTCTGATTGACAGCCTGACGAGGACCTTTGCCAAGAAAGGCCAAAGTATCGCTGATGAAGAATCGCAGCTGACGTATCCGTTGTAAACATTGTTTAAATAAATGTTTCAAAGTGAGCTTGGGCTCAAAGAATATTTATTGCTTAAACTCATGCTCCTCCCTATCTCTCCAGTCTTACTTTCCACTAAACCTTCTCTGTAACACTTTTCTCCGGCTTACGCACACAGACCGAAACCGCCGGCATTCGGAAGTAGCTCAAAGATCAAGTTATTAAACTTAGATAAACTTCCACTCAGTACTAAAGTTGTCCGTCATCTCTTTCGTTTAGTAAGTTCTTTTTGTTCGTGATTTTACCTACTATCACCCTCACTTTGTTGAGGAAAGTGGTGAAGTAATATATAGTCTAATAAACACGTATCTTCCGGCACTAACAACCGCACGCGATCTTCAACTTCTGGTGTTAGCACCTCAATATCCTGCATGAACTTGCCAAGGTCTTCGACACTGTTCAATTGCTACTTCCACCAAACCAAATTAGAATCCTAGCTGTATGATATTTACGTAAATCAGTCATCGTTTGACCGCTAAGAAGAATGCAAACACGAAGCCATTGCCACTCTTAAGATTTACGAGTCGGTCTTCTTTCGTATTGAAAGTGAGCCTGGTCCCTGAGATTTAACTAATGCAAATCGTTAGTGGGACTGAAACCTGGCCAGAACTTTGTGGTTTTAACAGTTTTTATCGCTGCCCTGCTATTTTCTTATAACGCCCAGTGTCCAGGTACGGCTTGATGAACTCCGTGTGAACGAGTTGTAACCGACAACCCACAAAGCATAAATTATATTGTAAGGTCAATTTTCAAAACTAATATTTACGATGTTTACATCATAACTGCCCTTTTTTTTACCGACAAAAAATGGTAATAAGGGCAAAGGGCCAACCACTCAATAGCCCAGCAAAGCTCCCATCGAAGCGCCACATTTATTGTCGAGCCCGTATTCGCGATGCGATGAATATTCCTGGATCGACACAAAACGACTAGAAGTCACCAAAAGTGACGCGAAAGTACGACCTAGCTTTTCACGGATGCTTACTTTGACATGTGTCTTCTGCCGTGATTCGCTTAGCGGAGAAACTGATCTCCATTCAGTACGATCAGCAGCTAGCGCTGGCGCGTCATCGACGTCGATGTTTGCTAGTTTCAAGGATTTGTAGAGACTATCGGACCATCGATGTTTCAGTCTTCCGCGGGGTCGGCTTCTAGCCGGCTTCTTCTGGGTTGAAATCCAGCACGACTTTCTCACGTAGGCATAAATTATTATATCGATACACGTTCCAACAAATTAGAAAAACGGATACACATTCTTATATTGACAGTTCACATCTCTGACTAAAGGCGTATTCTCCCCGAGGACTCCTCGGGGAATAGAAGGGAACGGCGAGAATAGAGGGAGTCACTCCACGCGTACTCCACGAAAACAGCGAGAACACGGGGAATGCTTCCAAAATGGATTTTGTTCGAAAAAAAAATATGCAATTGACGAAATTAGTCTGGATCCACTTTATTTTTGGTTTTGTTTATTCTGATTGTTTTTAATTAATTTTACATTTCACCAACACCAGCAAAAACTGATTCCCCTCCGAATCTGAAAGGGAGTCCTTTTTAATGATGGTGATGATAACCGGAGAACTCCCCGTCCGTGGGGACTGGGAATACGGGGAGTGAGCCCCCGGAACAAACAAAAACGCGGGGACTCCTCAAGTGGGGTCCTCGGGGAACGGCCAGAATACGCCTTAAGTCTGTTAGACTTGTCTGGTAGAATGTTCTATAGAGCTGATTGACTGTCTTCTTTTGCACTAACGGGCTTCAGCTCTCAGAAGACTTCCCTTCGAAACATTAACAGGGTTGTAAAATTAATTTCCTAGGGTTCTCATAACTCTTGCTAATGATCAGGGGTACAGGGTATATTCTGTGCTCCGTCGCTGATCTCATGGGCTCCCAAGTGGGGTTCTCGACAGTGATTCATCAAAAAAGCCGACGATAGATTAGGAGGTCATAAAGTGTTTCCGAAATTTGCACAAGCCTGCGACAGAGTGAACGAGAGATCCAAATAGCACGAGGAGCCCTCCACTATTCTCAATGCGACTATTTTCTTTCGTCAGCAAGTACGAAAATACGACTTGGCTTTAAACGGATTCATTCTTATCTTGACTGTTTATTGCTTAATTCAGTTTCTTAGCCTTGTTTGACAGGATGTTCCCGAGAACTGTCCTTTCGGATAGCACTATAGGAGCTATCCGTTCTGTTTTACTGGACTGAGACGAAATGACGTGATCTCCTCCCAGGCGACATGAAAGTACGACTTAGTTTAAAACGAATGCTCGTTCTTATCTTGATTGTCCATTGCTTTTACTCTTTAAAGGCTCCCTTGTAGTTATTCTGCATTTTGTACTATCCTAGCTTCACTAAGGACTTCATAAATTCCATCCTTCGCCTTGGTTTCGTTTCGCAGCCACAACTTTCTACCTAGCCGAGTTTTCCAGTCAAGCCGCGGAAACTTCGCTCAAAGCTTCATAGTCCGTTGACAAATTAAAAAAAAAAGGACATGAGAGCCTTTTTTTGTTTCAATTTTGAAAGACTTGGTAGGCCAACAGGCTTATATGTTTCGCCTCCTTTTTCGCTTGCTTGGCTGTTCCCACTTTCAAACCACGGCGCGCACAGTTTTAAAAATTTTGCGTAGTGTCCCCGCTTTGGAGAGCGGGAAGTCTGAACAGAGCTGAGACGCGCAAACAAGAATATCAGTAATTCACGGTGAACATACTAGTATTTTCAATAGACGACACTTCGAATCATTTATCGTAAAAGATCATTTCTAGTTAGAGTTGTACTTTAATTGTGCGTATAATCGATCATGACCAGACGGTCGCGGACTGAGATTCCTGCCAGGATTTTCGGCAACATCTTCAATTCCGAACGGAAAAGCTTTTTTTTCAACTTTATGGCGGAAAGTGCAGTAAATCCGCCGTAAAAAATACTGATTGAAAGGTTCATCCACACCTGACGATGAATATGTTTGACAGAATGTTCCATAGCATTATAGATTCAGATGCACTAGGTCTAGGAGCATCTGCTATTCGCAGTGTGACTGAGACGAAAGTCCATAAAGTAAGAATAAGCTTTGAACGAATATTTCTGCTTGGCCAGTGGATTATGCCGCTGCCTTAACTAGATAATTTTTAATTTACTTTAGGTAATTAAAGAGTCCCTAACCTAATGCATACCTTTAAAGCTAACTGAACAGTAGACAAATTCAAAGGACGAGATTCGAGATTCAAAGGACGATTTGACGAGATTCGAGTCAATGACCATCTTCAAAATTTCAACGTCCAGGTTTACACCTTAGCTAAGAAGCAGTGTTGCTAGATGTTGGACACACGATCGCGCAGCAAGAGAAGCAAAAATGTGCCGAATTTTTGTTTAGCTATGTTCGAAAGAATGCTCCCTTGAACTACATATTGGGATCTGCTCCGTTATTAAAGGACACCTCGCATTGCATAGTGTTTCAGCTAAAATGATCGACCCCCACCCCTTCGAAACATTCAAACAATATTTTTTTTCATAGCTTTAAACTTTGGTCTATGTTTTTATGGCACTTGCAGCTTCGCTCAAGGTCCACATACCGATCACTTTTCGGTCCGTCGGTCTGTCGGTCCACTCTTCTCGAGTTATGGTACTTCCAAAAATGCTAGGACGATGAAACTTGGCATGCATATCAGGGACCCAACCAAACTCACAAGGAAATAGTCACTTCCCTGTCCGACCACCGTGGGGGGAGTGGAGGGATAGGGAATCCGGAATCTTGAGGAACAGCAGATTCAAAACATTGGCTGAATGGCCAAAATAGCTACAAGATCAACCAACTACACACTCATCAAACAAACAGATGGCATCGAACAGGTAGGCCAACTGCCAGATGGTGCTGAACAACTTTAAGTGAACTTTTAAGCGGGCCACAAAATATGGTCTTTCTACCAAACATACAATGCTAACCATCCCTACTGTCACTATGAATGTTCCAAACCACTAAAACACCTTAAAACAATGAGCAAATTAAAAAAAACACAAAATTTCCTAGGTTTGAAATAACTCTTTCTGTACTAAATCTCAGCCGATTATCCCGGACAGCTGTTATGGCACGTAGGGAGCCAAGAGTCAAAATAATAATTTCCATCTAATGCTCTAACTGTTTATTACAAATACAAATAAATTATAGAACCAAGACCAGTGTGGTACCCTCACATTTCAAGTGTGGACCGGATCCGATGAATGTGGGGGGGGGGGCGGAAACAACCTTTGATACGCTTAGAATGGAGCGATTGGGATAAAACTGGGTGGGAAGAACAAGCACAAGCCCTAGATACATCAGTGACAGGGCCGGGCCGGAGTTGGGCACTTCGGGGGGAAGTTGTAGGGGGGGGGGGGGGGAATTCCGGTAATCGCATTTAAAGATACTTCCCGATGTGCTAGGGCGATGAAAATTGGCTTGAACATTAGAGACTTGCCAAGATTGGCCTCAGAAATAGTCAGTTCCCCTGTTCGACCATCGTAGGGGGAGTGGAGGGATGGGAAATCCGGAATCTTGGGGCATATATAACTTTCGAACGGGTGATCGGATCTTAATGAAACTAAATATTTCGAATGTGGTCATGTCTTAGATGCCCCATGTCAAGTCCGTACCGGATCTGATGAATGTGTGTGTGTGGGGGGGGGGGGGGTGGGGGGGGATGGGTGGGTGGGGGTGGGGGGGTGGGGTGGAGTGGGAGCCGAAAATCTTATGACACACTTAGAATGAAGCGATCGGGATGAAACTTGATGGGAGGAACAAGCACAAGCCGTAGATACATCTGCGACAGAACCGGACCGGATTCGGGCAATGTAGGGGGGGGGGGAGTCCGAATTCCGGTTATCGCGAGTTAAGGTAGTTCCAGATGCGCTAGGGCAATGAAACCTGACATGAATATTAGGGACTCAATAAGATTGGCTGAGATTCCCAGATCCGACCATCCCTTAAAGTGCTCATCTTAACCGCAAAGTACAAAAAACAATTTTAAGCAAAGTATACATTTTTATGATCCCCATGAGCCCATGATCACTCTTGTCTCAAGGGTTTTGCTTAGAAATGAATTTCTAGCTCCCTTAAAGTGCGCATCTTAACAGCAAAGTGAAAAAAAACTTTTGACCAAACGACACATTTCATGATCCCCGAGGGCCAGTGGTCTTTGTTCTACAGGGATTTTGCTTAAAATGAATTTCTAGCACACTTAAAGTGCGCCTCTTAACCGAAAAGTCGAAAACATACTTCTGACCGAATGATATATATTCATGATCCTAAAAGGTCCACGATCATTTTTGCCTCAAGAGTTTTGATTACTTTTCAGTTTCTAGCGCCCTTTAAAGTGTCTATCATAACAGCTAAGTGCACAAATAAAAATACTTTTTACCAAACTATACATTCTCGTGATTTCCAAGGACACATGATCATTCTTATTCCAAAGGTCTTGCTTACAAATGATCACAACAAACCCTCGAATTGGCAAATCCCTACTTTCATCCCCTGCCTCAGCCTTGCAAGTGCCATATGAGCTTCTAGCTCTTGTTGTTTTAGTGTTAGGTAGTATGGATTAGGTCCGACCCATGTGGAGGTCTCCCCTCGAAATAAATTCCGTTTTACGGCTGTATTTCCACTGTTCGGAATACGACCACGACCATTTTCCGGACTGAGACGACGCGACAAGAATCCCCCCCCCCCCCCCCCCCTAGGTGACACGAAAGTATTTGAAAGCTTTGACTGGATACTCGTTCTTATCTTGACTGTTTATTGCTTTGACTCATTTAGCCCTGTCTGGCCAAATGTTCCCTAGAACTACAGATCCAGATAGCACCAAAACCCCATAACCGAGTCCTAATCCTTAATCCAAGATGGTTAGGGTATTAAATTCTTGGGTTTCAAAGGGTAGCTGACTAGTCGTTATAAAAATAGATGTTAAACTGGCATTAACCACCTTGATTGACAGGATTCAGATTAATGTATGGTGGTCGTAGCATCGGCGCCACTTGAAAACATTTGTCCCTTGTAAATTGACACCTCTGTCACTGCCCGATAGAGAAAAGCATTAATCTCTATCGTCCCAGAGTATTAGAAACCATCCTTTCCTGGATTTAACGATGGTTTGAGAAATGGAGCAGACTGACCATTGGTGGTCCCTCAGGTCTACTTTACATGGGGCAAGTAATCAAGCTCCATTCATTAACTGTAGGGGAGAAAGAGAGAATTTCCCCGGAGTAAAATATCTAAAATTTCTTAAAGGAGGTCATGCAGTATCAAGACTTCTATTGCTGGAAGGGTGCGTCATCAGAAGAGATTCAGTGATGTAATTAGGAATTCTCCTGCAATTTTGTTGCAGGTTGTTTGTACAGAAGCCGTGGACGTGCAAGAAAAGGCAGTTACAAATTTTCGTGGTTGCTTCGATGTGAGATAGAAGTTTCTATTGCTCTTAATTTTGACGTGCCTTTACTTTCAGAAATTTAATCTCAAAATTCCACCCGACCCCAAAAAATCGGGGCATCAGGATGAACTTTAACAACATTTTGGGAAAGCCCGAATCATGACAAAATGGACTAGAAACCAGTGCTGATGCAAGATTGAGAGGGGGGGGGGGGGCAAAAGGGTGTGAAGCTCTGCAGGTAACAACCGGAAGAAACTGAAAGATACCTTCGTTGAAGAAAAAGCCAGCATTCTGTAACAAAAGAGAGAGTGAATTTTTTTTCAAGCAGAAGTAGTGATAACAGTGTCTTTAAAGCACAACTCTTACTAGAAATGACCTTTTCCCTACAAATGGAGCAGAAAAAGACGTTCTCGAAAATACCATTACTTTCGACCTGAAACTAGCGATTCTCTTGTTAGCGCTTGTCGGTTATATCCAGCCTTCCTGCTCTCCGACGCGGCGGCTGGGCGCAAAAGATTTGAAAACTAAACGTGCCTTGGTTAAAAAGTGGGAAAACTAAGCAAATAAGAGAAGTAATAAGCAGAAGATGATCACATCCTTATGTCCGAAAGAGTTGTCAGCGGACAATGAAGATTCTGGCAAACTTTTCGTTGGATTTCGGGAAACTCGGCAAGGCCGAAAAAGCGCTAAAAATTCGTAGTTACGAAACGAAACAGTGGAGAAAGGCTGGGATTTTAGAAGCTTATAATGCCACACGGGAGCTAAGTATATTAAAAAAGGCAGAGTAAGCAAGAGGGGTCCTTTAATAGCCGAAAACAACAGACGGCCTCATATCCTTCTTTTCTGTGTAAAACCAACTTTCCTCTTTTTCATGCCGCTAATAGTCTAATCGTCCCGTCAAAGTTGCTTAGGCCTATACATTGACATAAATATAACTGTTCCATAAATATAACTGTTCACCTTCTTTGGGTTTTGATTGATAAGTTTCTAAGCCCCGTGGTCGACGCCCTTTATTTTTTATGTGCCTTTGTGCGATTCTGGAATTCTCAAGCTCATTCCTAGAAAATTATCAGTGAATAGTTTGTGATAAATCACAATAGTTTGCTAATCACGTGCCTATACATCGTCCTTTCACTAGTTCTCATTTAATTTTTATATAAAATAAATTACCCCAAGGTATGGTATTTCCTACCAGAAACGATAAAGTCGGCAAACAAAAGTAAAAAATAGGGTAAAGAAGTTTTTACTCGATAACTTGATACGAGAAGGAAATTTCTTATTTAGATAAAACACCTCATTGTGGGTTAATATGATTATAAATGTGAATTAATATGTAGTCTATGTTTTTGCTTATCTAGTATAATGCTATCTATAACCTGGCGAACATTGCCGTTCTAAGTGGCAGTGGTTTGTTTTCTATCGTGTTGATTGCAAATAAAAAAGTCTAATATAATGGTGAAAATGTCATCTTGCGAATCTACTAAGCTTATGCGTTAATAGTGACATAGGTACATTGAAGTTCCTGCGAGTTCCGCAACCTGTTGGTGTCGCTCACATTGACCGGAAGGAACTATTGAAATATCTTGCAGGGATTATAAAATGTCGTTTTCGCTTTACAACACGAGTTGCTCCGTTTCTTTAACCGCACCGCTTCTCACGAATCTATTTGGTAAATTTTGGTAACACAATACCCCTCGTCCGCTCTTCAGAGATCTTCTAAAATGAAAACGTCGCAGAATTGAACCCGGTGGACGACAAAGTCGAGAGGAGGGAAGGCTTGAGGACCAGGAACTGTTTCCTGATTCCCACGCAAAGAGGTCATTTTTTACGTGAAAGGAACTAACGATTATAAGACGTGAGTTGAAGCAAAGAGGATCACCTACGGTGGGGATACAAAGCCGCAAGACTTCAGTTTCATTTGACTGTCTAGTTCAACTAAAGGTTGCGTCGGATTTGATAGAGCATATATTTCAGATGACCAATATTTGCATTTCTGCATTTGGAAATACTTTGGTCTTTTCGCTGCGTTTGATAATCCGGGCGAAAACCGGAAAGCCATCCTCTTCCCTCTTTGAATGGGCAAAGTCGTTAGCACGGACCCTTGCAGTGATTCCGTTGTTTTCGCAGAGATCCCAAGAGGTATTCGTAAGCGAGTAAGTAAGTAATTTATTTTTAACCCGCCATTTCGAAAAAGCGGAGTAAATGAAAGAAAATAAATAAAACACATAAAGACGACACAGAAAAAGACACTAATTTTCAGTCTTCGGCCAGGAAGCAGTGGAGAAGGTCGTGCGCTGGTTGGGCTCTGTTGTCAATGATTTAGATTCGGTTGTCTTCTTCGCCTGGATCTCATCGGTTGACCTTCCCCGTAACGAGGATCACCTACGCTGGGGATAAGCAGCTGCAAGACTGCAGTTCCATTAGACTGTCCACTCAAACCACAGATTGCTTCAGTTTGGTAGAGCTTATATTTCAGGTGACTAATACTAACATTTCTTCATTTGGAAAGACGTGGATCTTCTTTTTACATTTGTAATCAGGAAGGAAACCGGAAATCTATCCTCTTCCATCATTTCACTTAAATGATTTTAGCTAAGGCTAGCTGTAGGATATAAACTGACGGGTTGTGTTCCGATATGATCAGTTTTCCTTCGGGGTTGTTGTCGCAGTCAGACTTGAACCTAAGCTCCTTCTACGTATTGTCCTGGGTGTCGAATATCCGTAATTGTCTGGATCCCAGGTTCGTGTCAAAGCAACGATAAAATCAAACGATGGATATTCTCTGACGCGTAACCACAGTCAATTGTAAGAGCATCGCACCCAGCTGCCCGTAGCCTGGTAGCTAAGATCGCCTGCCCGATATCCATATTCATATTGTTATCGTCCGATTTTGATTGTTGAATGGGTAGTTCCTTCTAAAGGTGTTTACGATTATTTCAAAGGAAGCTAGGTCCTCGTATTCAATTGTTCTGGAACATGGGTTGAAGTACCTATCCTCAGTCGAGGATATTTTGCTGATGGTACATGCAGATTGTCTCTTACGCATTGTTCAGACCGATGTAATAGGCTACATAGATTTTATACGTTAGTTTATACTGAGGGGTTACTCACTCCCCCGCACCTGTTGTACACCCTTTCCCAGCACCAGCCGAAACCAGTGATGCCGGCACTGGTGCTGCCCATTAATTAGGCGATTCCCGCTTTTAACCATACTGATTTTAATATTCTAACACGTGGCGTCTGGTGCCCGCTGGTGTCAGCCAGCACCGGGCACATGCTGCACACGGTTTCCCAGCACCGGCTGAAACCAGCGATGCCGGCTCCGGTGCTGGGCATTAATTAGGCGATTCCCGCTTTTCACCACGCTGATTTTAATGTTCTAGAACGTGGCAACTGGTGTCCGGGGACATGCTGCACACTAAAATCGAGAGTGCTGTCAACATAATGCGAGCAGGAGGTGACGGGCGTGATTAAGAAAATTTAAATTCATCCTATTTATCTTTATGTAGTTCCAGTCAAATCGCCACCTGCTTCGGTTGCTCTAATTAGTCAAGGAACGATGGCATTGACAGTCCTGATGTAGCTTATACAGCAATCTGAACAATCCGTAAGGGACACTTCGTGCTTATGAAAGTAATTCATTCTACTTCAGTAGTATTTCCATCCATTCTCGTTCCCGACATTCTACCCTTCCTACATAAATTCCTATAATTGTATCCTGTCTGCTCTGTTAGCAATACACTGATTATCACGCTTGCCACGTTTGTTCTCTTAACGTGACGTATCAGCATGGTTATAAAGTGGTCAACCATTTCAGAACATGTGAGCAGAAACACTATGTAGTGCGAGGTTTCCTTTAAGGCTTGGGTTCATCATTTAAGGGGGTGGGAGTCTGCTGAGTTGGGAAGGTCTTGTAAATTCATCATCTCTTGGATAGCCCAATACCCTTCAGTTTCACTTGATTTCAGTTTCATTTGTCTGCATTTAAACAAAATACTAACCTACAGAAAAACACAAAAAGCGCGTCTGGCACCAACTACTAATTAAACAATATTTAGAAAATAAAACAAACAGAAACAACGGATGTACTGAATATAAGAGTAGAAGAGAACAAATTAAACTATGGTTTTGACTTTTGATTGCAAAAAAAGAAGAAGAAAAGACTAACTGGCAAGAAAACCGAAGGTGGACAGCACTAAATCCAACTTCCAAGCACTTTTGCTGTATTTTTCCTTCACTGCTCGCTTGAAGGAGATCAGATTATTTGAGTTCCTGATTTTGTAGGGGACTAAATTTCAAATAATTGATGCGAAAAAAAATCTACTTAAAAAAGAAGTTATTTTTGTTGATGGCGCTTTTTTGCCGTGCCTTCCCATTCGGGTGAACAACTCGAATCATTTTTATACAGGACCATGATATACAAAACAATATGGGCCTTGGACTTTCTATTTTGACTTAAGCTCGCCAGGGGTGTCACGACTGGGGGGGGGGGGGGGGGGTACGCCCCCCAATTTTGTAGGCCAGTAGGTAAAAATAACCGAGTCGGTGCGAAGCGCCGCGATTTTTCAGTCGATTTTCGTCAAAACAGTGGTTTTCTTCTGAAAATCGGTCGAATTTCGTTCTGAAAATCAGTCGATTTTCGATGAGTCGATTTTCGTCAAGGTTTTCTTCTGAAAATCGGTCGATTTTTCGAAACTGTCGCTTTTTTTCTTGAGAACAGTCGTTTTTTCTGCAAAACCAGTCGCTAAAACTTACCAGCCGGTCGGTAAATTCCTTGCCCCCCCCCCCCAAAAAAAAAAAAACATTTTGGCTAGTAACGCCTCTGAAGCTCGCTAGTTCAAGCCGTTCTCGCGTTAGCTCTTCTGTGCCAAATAGGAATTGTGATGTCACTCTTGGATGAATTTATATCCGAAGTTATCTGGTACTATCATCGCAATCCCCATTAGAAAGTACTCCGGGCATCACTGTCGTGATTTTCTTGGCTCTGTGGATGGCACGACCTAACGAGCAAATCGCAACGAATGTCGACCCCAAAGCGCACAAATAGTCGGATTTTCGCAGTGAGATGCGAATTCCCTCCTTCACTCCGAAATGTTATTGCGGCTTGGCATGCAGGTTTACCCGTAGTGACACGAATTTTGCGTGCTTATTTTCGCACGTGAAATATTATCGGACTGTGTGTGCGCGTAGCTTTACAAACGGTCTTTCGCTCCGAAATTTTCACGCTTCGCATTAAAGGACTCCTCTTGCTTATTGTGCCTTTCATATTATCCCTAGCTCCCTTCTGGGATGGTAATTTCTGGATTGTAAGAATCTGGATCCCCGCCCTTCGCCAATGTTTCGTTTTATGCCTACGACTTTTTAGCGGTTTTTGGCTAGCCAAGTTTCGAAAGCCGCGCAAAGCACAACGCCGAGAGCTTCGCGGTCCGTCAACAATGTTTTCTCAAATAAGTACATGCGAAGACATGGTATACCATCAGATCTCTCTTCTGTTTTGGACTTCTTTTTTTTATCTTGTTTTTCCCACTTTTTAACCTATGCGCGTTCAGTTTTCAAATATTTTGCGTCCAGCCGCCGCGTCGGAGAGAGGGAGGCTGGATAGAGTCGGCAAGTGCTAACAAGAAAATCGCTAATTGCACGTGCCCAAACTACCCTAGTAATGGTATTTTTGAAAACGATACTTCTGAGCCATTCTATCTTGAAAAAATCAATTCTAGTAAGAGTTGTGCTTTCAGGTTTCAATAGTAACGCGATCTTTGCATGCGAAATATTGTTGCGACTGTATGAGCACGTAGCTTCACACACCGTCTGCAGTTCATGGGAATCGCTTTCGAAACTGCCATTTGATCGGCTTCTGCGTTCAATTACCCTAAGACTCCGGAACTATTTGAAAATGTCAGCTAAAGTCAATGCGACTGTCGGATTTCGGTCTTCAGGCTCGCAGTTGCACCAATGACAACCCTTTTATTTGGAATCATCATACCGTGAGTTGAGTGACAGACTGTCAGCCCGAGGTTCCTGCCTTCACTCTGTCCATTGTCTATGAAAGCTAGTCATCGTCCCTGACTGGAAAGGGTGATAGAGGCTCGAAGAATCGGTATTTAGTGTTGATAATCGGGGTTTAGATTGCCGACGAGGGGTTATCTGTTTACTGATAACTGGCAAGTATTCACTGTGATGAGAGAAATTCCACATGTGAAGGATAAAGCATTCTTTTATGATAATGTGGGCAACTTGTCGCCGAAGGCCTGCCGGTTTTGTCTCGTTGCTATCGAAGGGCTTGATATTCCATCATAGATTTTCTGTCGATCAATCAGTTGACAGATCCAGAATATTTTACCTCAGTGACGCGAATTATGATCAGTGTCATGTTGAATTTTCGGCGAGACAACGTTGGCTAATCGATGTTGTAGAACTTTCACTGAGGGTTGTTTATATTTACAATGGAAGCATTCTAGCTTTAGTTAGGTTTTATTGTTTTCTGGATTGATGGGCTTGGTCAGGTCTGTTTAGAGTACTGATCTCACTCGTATTACTGCTTAAACTACGACTTTAATCGTTCGATCCATTCTAATTCCCGAAGTTCCCAACTTCCGTGATTTTTGCATTTCTGACAACACTACACTGATTTTAAATTTGTCGTCTTTTGCTCTTTTCGAGGCGGATCAGGCTCCCGCTTATTTTTTCTGAGGAGCGCATTGGTCAGAAATACAGGTTACCCATGTTTTCCGAGTTGCTCTTCATACCCAAGGGGGCTAAGAGATGCTGAAAACTGCCGGGACGGGTTTGAAGTCTCTGGAAAACCCATCCGCGTTTCAAAAGAGGCATGTATGTTGGAAATTGTTAATAGAAATTTGCATCTGCTGCGACTTATGAGGATGATGATGATGATTTTTTTTATGACCCGTCAAAATAAACACAAGGCACAAAGACGGAGTAAATAATAAGGAAAAAGGAAAGGATGCTTTAGGACGTCCCAGATTATCTAAGAAAATTTGATACGCCACGTTTATTACATGGAAACTTTTGATTCGAGTCTGGTACTCCTGTGAGCAGAGATGGGCGAATCCGAATCCATCCGGACTCGAATTTTCTGCTTGTCAGGCTGGAATCGGATTTGGACTTGGATTCCAAACCTTCAATCTTACGAATCCGCTCAAGTTTCTAGTCCACATCCTTCCAGTTTCCGTTTCCCAATTCCTACGTAGTGGGTATTTATTAAGGTCGGATTCGAATACTGAGCATGAAATCGAGGATTCGGAATCGGATTTGTACCTAGCCCTCGATTCAGGTTCCGACTCGAATCCTTTCATGATCGGATTCGACCATGTCTGCCTGTGAGATCACTATCGGGGCGGCTATTTGCCAAGATTTTTAATTAACAGATTTATGGACACAACTCCCATCGCGATTTACGATACTCATAACCGTGCCCGCACAAACAGGCAGCGGTAAGGTCGCTATTCATCCGTCACCTGTATCAAAATATTATTCCTTGTGTGTAATATACCCAGTTATGAGTTTGGCCTATTGCACCCAGTGTCGATACCGCCTGTTGCGCTCCTCATCGATAAGTATATGATTAATCGCAGTGTCTCTTGCCTAGCGACTTGGGGTATTGTCTAATGTTTGTTTTACTAGATTCGCTTTAGGCGGTCTATCGCTCGGGTCACATTGTTAGGTGATGATGCAGGTTTGTTTCATAATTGGGCTTCGACGATTCCTGGGGCGTCACCATAAGATTTATGATAGCGCACTTGGTTCATTAGTTATCCCAGTTTGTGCAAAGGTATCGATTTCCTGGTAATTCTGATGACCACTTCTTTTACGTAAGTACCGCCTTTGATTTTAAATTTGGCATACATCAGTCTTCTCCATTATATAACAGTGTTTTGTTTCTTATTTATCTTCTGCATTCTTACTGAAAGCACAATGTGATTTTTTTTTATAAATATATTTGCACTACACCGTTTCCTTTCCTACACAGCGCGTAATAAATTTTAATTGAAAAGTCATTAAGGACCCCTCTTGCTTTTCGCTGATTTCAAATCCCCAATGAAGACGTACGTGATCTACCAACCTCTGAAACCTCCCTCTTTAAAAAAAATCCTTGTTGATAACTTTATTTGAATTTGTCACCTTCCGGCGATAGCCGAGATTTGTCTCGGGTTACCAGTCAATAATTTTTTTTGTCTTGAGGGTCCTCGAAGAAAAATTCTCTCTCTCGGATTTCGCTGTGACTTCTCTAACCACGGCACGCATTTTTTCAAATTTTTCGCGAGAAGCGCCGCTAACAAGAGAATCCTTAAAGCACAGCTCTTGCTAGAAATGATATTTCCAATGAAATGGATCAGAATTATTTTTTTTCGAAAATACCATTACTTTCAACCTAAAATTAGCGATCTTCTTGTTAGCGCTTGTTGACTCTACCCCGCCTTCCTGCTCTCCGCGGCGGTTGCAGGGGCGGTTCGAGGGGGGGCGTGGGGGGGGGGGGGGGAGGGTTGACTCACTCCCCCCCCCCCCATGATCCAGAGAATCTACTTTCAGTCTTATATTTTGAGCTGGTCTGTTGACAGTCGTATGTTTTGAGCTTTTCAGAATGACATACAAGCAGTTACCAAACTTGAATTTCACCCACAAATCACATTTTTTAGTCGTATGGCTACGAAGAAATTTCTATTCGTATGTTTTCAGATTCACAGTTGTGTGTTCTGAGTTTTCTAGAATGAAAGTCGTATGTTTGAGCTTGCCAGAATGACATCAGCCGCGAATTTCGCCTGAAAAGACCCGTTTCTTGCCGTACTTTACGAAGAGATTTTCTGGTCGTAAATTAGAGACAGTCATAAGTTTTGACCTTGCCAGATAAAGACAGACAGAGCAGTTAGCTAATCGTAAGCTTCGCCTTCAAATGACCTGCTTCTGTTCGTATTGTTCCAATAGAGATTTTAAGCTTGTCAGATTCACAGTTTTGTGAACTCAGTTTGTCAGAATCACAGTCGTATGGAACTTGCAAGAATGACATCAACTGCGAAGTTTCCCTGAAAATTACCCGTTTCTTGTCGTATTGTACGAAGAGATTTTCTAGTCGTATATTAGAGTCAGTCGTAAGTTTTGAGCGTGCCATATGAGGGAGCTAGGTAAATTTCGACAGCAAATGACCTATTTCAGGTCGTATGGTTGTATAGAGATTTTCTACAAGTCATTATTTTACGGAATATCGTGTGTTTTGAGCTTGTTGGAATGACAGTCGTATGTTTCGAACTTGTCAGAGTGGCAAAAATTCCATTCCCGAATCGTGATCTTCACTCTGTGACGCTGAAAACAGGCTGAAAATATCCCACTCCATTTGCGAGTTATCGGGGCACGGCCTTATCCACGCAAGGTATTTTTGAATGGTAGGCTATAAATATCTCAGCAACAGATCTGTTACTGTTACACCTCGCACTGAGATAGTTGACCACTTTACAACTAAGCTATGCTAACAGAAAATTATACACGGCTTTGGCAGATCTGTTACTGTTACACCTCGCACTGAGATAGTTGACCATTTTACAACTAAGCTATGCTAACAGAAAATTATACACGGCTTTGGCTGCTTTTAGCCTCTTTCCATACCCCTTGCCATGGATGACAATCTTGGTAAAACGTGCGTAACCGGTTTTCGGGATGAAACAGCTCTCTAGAGATAATAATCAGGTGCCTGATATGTTACGTAAAGAGAAGAAATCGTGGCAAGCATGATAATCAGTGTATTGCTAATAGACGATATATGATAATACTTATGAAGTGAAGAATCTCGGGTAAGAGAATGAATGAAAATACTACTGGAGTAGAAAGATTTACTGTTACGGTGTGTCCTTTAATTAGTTCGAGCACATTAGTTGTGTTCAGTATTGGAGCATTTTTAACGTGTAACTCTTAAAGGACCCCTCTTGCTTCTTCTGCCTTTTATGATATACTTAGCTCCCATATGGAATATTAAGCTTCTAAAATCCCCACCTTTCTCCATTGTTTCGTTTCGTGACTACGAATTTTTAGCGCTTTTTCGACCTTGCCGAGTTTTCCGTCACACAACGAAAAGTTTGCCGGAATCTTCATTGTCCACTGACGACTCTTTCACACATAAGGATGTGATAATCTTCTTTTATTTGCTTAGTTTTCCCACTTTTTAACCAAGGCACGTTCAGTTTTCAAATCTTTTGCCCCCAGCCGCCGCGTCGGAGAGCAGGAAGGCTGCGTATAATCGACAAGCGCTAACAAGAAAATCGCTAGTTTCAGGTGGAAAGTGAAGGTATTTTTGAAAACATTTTTTCTGATCCAATTTATAGGGAAAAGATCATTCCTAGTAAAATTACAGGTGTGTAGTGTTAGTTTTGAGAAGTGTGAAGTTAGTTAGTAAAGTTAGTTTGAAAAAGAAGAGATGTGAAAAAATATGCAAATATCGTATTGTTTTGTTCGTGGTTTAAGAGCTTCAGTTAATATCTATCTATTCCGTGGAATAAATGATTCTTTTCAGGATCTTCAGCTTCAAACTGAAAATTCGTAATAAATCCAACCTCTACCAGGTATATTTTTACGCCTCTGTCACTTGTGGATACTCTTGAGCCCATTTAGCACCCACCATAAAGTGCGATCACCCTCGTTCGGGTTGTAAAACTTTTGGTTGTTCCGTGGGAACAGCAAAATATAAAACGCCAAGTAGCAAAAGCCAAAGTACGGTCTACCGCGAGTACCCAACTGTGGTCATTCCACCAATAAAACGTACAAAGCCGCAGCTTTCAGCTGGGTTGTCTAATACCCTTTGCGGATTTACCTGGTTCTTTACTGTTCCTTGCTTTAATTTATGGTGGAGGGTTATAAAGTTTGTCGTCGGTGGTCCAGTCTTGACTGGGCTTGTCGACGTCGTTTGAAATGCCGTTTTGTGCTTTGACATTGTTGGCCGCAACGTGACGCGATTTATCCTTTCTTGAAAAAGGCTGTGAGGTTGTCAATACCTCTGACGATTTGTTCTGTAATTGTTTAGCCCTGGGATTCCTATTTGGCCCACACATTCCCTGACGTTGTCAGTTTTACGCTCTTGGCCCATTGATAAAACGTCAGTCGAAGATTCCAGAATAGCCAATCTCAACGTTGAGAATAGCGTTACCTGACTGTACAGTTGCGATACTAGTTTGTTATAACAGAAAAAAATATCAAGTACATGATTCATAGTCATATTGTATTATGAAGCCTGTAGGTTTACTTTAAAAACAAACTTGAGATTTACCTGAATCACGGCTATACCAATAATAACAACTAAAAATAAAATTGGGCCATACCACAGTGGGGTTTCCCTGAAAACTTAGTAGGCACTTGTATCTGAGATTTCATCGATGGCTTTAAGTTTGCTCCACGCCATTTGCTTTGCCCATTTACCGCAAAAACAGATTTGATAAGACAAAATTTTGCGCAATACCCGGTGACCCATCGATCGTCCTAGACCACGATGGAAATCTACCGAAACTTGTGTTTGTGCAATGGGGGCTTACTTCTAACAAGGAGACATGTCGGAATGGGATTTTGTTGGTTTCTGTCCGAATGATCTTACAGGTTTCAGAACCTTAGGCCGTTTTTCCGCAGCATATCTGAGTTCAACAAATTTCACAATATTCGTCACGAAAACAGCAGGTGCGACAAACTCAACCCAGCTGTAGAAACTCGCGGAAACGTTGTTTTTTGGCGGGATTTTCTGATTCATTGAAATTAAAGACGAAATCTTAGTAAATAGGACATGAGTCTGGTGCACTTACCGTCCTATAATAGAAGCGTCCTAAATTTTGTGTCTATCTCCTTAATAAAATAGACTTTAATTGAATGTCCTTGCACTGAACGAATAACGCTCCGTCTTTCTACTGTTTGGACTTAAGTTTGCCAGAAACCGTATGGGTCGCTAAAACAGACTTCTGGACCACAGAAACGATCGCGAAACACTCTTTCGAGCCACAGCCTCTTTGTGAGTCGCTGACAAACGCCTTTAGTAAGAGAACGGAAGAAACGATATCATACCCTTTGTGGTTTAAAGTACTTCTCCTTAAGTTCGCCATATTCCAGACTAGTTTTTGAAAGTCCCCCACTGTCTCAATATCAGTATTTGTAAGAAATATGGTGGAATAGACCCATTAAATTGATGAGTAGAAAACCTGTAATCTCCTTCCCGAGCAATTGAAGTTCTTAAAGCACAACTCTTACTCGAAGTGAAACTTTTGCCTATGAACTGTACCAGAAATAAAGTTTTCCGAAAATACCATTACTTTCCACCTGAAATCAGCGATTTCCTTGTTTACGCTTGTCGAGACTATCCAGCCTTCCTGCTCTCAGACGCGGTGGGTGGGAGCAAAACGTTTGAAAACTGAATGCGCCGTGGTTAAAAAGTTGGAAAACTAAGTAAATAAAAGGAGTAAAAACAGAAGATTCTCATATCCTTATGTGTGAAAGAGTTGTCAGCGGACATTAAAGACTCCGGCAAACTTTGCTTTGTTTACGGACAAAACTCGGCATGGCCGAAAAGCACTAAAATTCTTAGGCACAAAACGAAACAATGGAGAAAGGCGGGGATTTCAGAAGCCTATAATCCCAAAAAGGAGCTAGGTATATTCTAAACGGCAGAATAAGCAAGAGGGGTCCTTTAACTGACTTCGGTGTAGAAAGTGAAATCTATTATCTTCTGCTCATCAAGTTATGGATCCATACTTTTACTAGCTCTCTGTCACTGGTGTTGATGACGTAGGCAGCGGGGGACTTGAAGAAACTAATCCGCTTTGAGCGCGGAACTGGAAAAGCGAATTCTGCTTAGCTTTTTGAATATTCACTTTCTTTGTCATCAGAACCAAATAGGGCTACACTCCTGTCCAACCAAATTTGTATACGAGAACTAATTTTTTGATTATATCACATTTCAGCATGAAGGGACTTAATTAAAATGTCTGCGAAACAATCCAGCTTATTCACGCTTTGGCTTCATTGGAGCGCTGGATCCCCATGATGCTAATTTCGCTCAATCTCAGAGAGGATCGTTCACATGTGTATCACGCCTTAAGTGCCAGTCACACACTCACGATTTTTCATATGACAAACTTCATGCACAATTTTTTCACTTCAAAGGCTACAGCTGTTTAAACCAGAAATCAAAACGAGCAACGTCCTAGGTGGTCCTATAAAGTTTCCTGGAAAATGACACGGGGACAATAAGTCTTACACACGCCTGTTAATAAGAGTTGAATAGATCCGGCCTTTTCAGGAAGTTAGGTGACTTTTCACAATAAATGTCAGGGAAGTCACATTTGTGATAATCAGCGTATTTGTTCAAGACGCGGTCACACGCAGGGGAGCATATGGTGATGCTACCTCATGGGAATGGTCTTCACTTTCGCCGGGAGGGGAGGGAAAGTCATCTCTTTATACTATTCTCTGACAATACCTTGATGACGCTTCTTTATGTTTGGTTGATTCTAAGAAAATCCTTTCTTTCCCTCGCGTTGTCAGATCGTAGTCGGCTATGCTCTAAGGAAAGGTAAAACCCAAGAGTGTGGCAGCAATAGAGATTTTCAAATGCGAACCAATCCGAGCAAAAACCGGATGATGCTAAGTAAGTCTAATGTAGGTTATACCTTGAAGCCATTAAGATGACAGTTACAGTGTTGTACTTTAACTAGTTTCAACCATGTTTACGGCATATTGAACCTACTAGTGTGTATAAATGACGGGTTATTCCGTTTGGGTATTTTAATGCTTTGAGAACAGTAACGATGATGATGAAATTTTGGGCGCCTTGGATACCAATAGGGAAATGGTGCAGTACAAAGAAGAACTGAAAACGAGGTGACTTCGCAATATAAAAAAAGAAAAAAGTTGCAGCAGGTCCTAAAAATCTTCTTCAAGATAGAAAGTAGATAAGTTCGTAAAAAGACAGGAACCCCTTGGTGGTTTCAGAATGTTCTGCCACTGCTGAATAGGGGTTAGTTTGCCAAGACTTTTAAAGCTTAACACACGCTTTTAGAATGCGACGCTTCGCATTTTAAAATGTAGGCGGCGAAAGCCCTCTGGCGTTTCTCACAGTATTTTTTTTTTTGAGGTGACACCGTGCTGCTGCCATCGCCACTGAAATCAAATGCTTCCACTTTATTTTGTCAGAGGTAAGCAGTTGACAGCTGATTAGATAAGTGGACGATTCCTTTCAGAATCAACTTGTAGAAGTTAATTCTTATAGGTATTCTGAATGTCTTCTTTAATTTTTATTTTCTTTCTTGGAAAAGCACATCTTCCGCCTGGACAGATGCGAGAGAAAGATGTGAAAGTCGTTTTTCTTCGGTAGCTATAGACGTTGGCAACCCTGTTACTAAAAAATCCCTACACCAAAACTTTAACAAAAATGTTGTTGGGTCCGTCCGATTGAGGATTCAAAAGTCTTATCCTGTTCCTTAATAAAGCATAGATGACACGATAAATTATTGTTTCCTGCTTTTCAGGGTCCTCTATGCTCTTTCATACCATTGTCGACTAGGAGAAATTGCAATATTGAATTTCTTTTAATCCTAAGCATTGAGCCTCCTATCTGTTCTTCTTCTTCTTCTTCTGGATGTCCATCTCCCCTCGGAACTCCTGTCGATTCTCGGTAACGTCTGGTAGATTTGGGTGTTTCTTCGTGCCTCTCCAACGTTGTGACGTGCGCTGGTGCGTCACACATCTGCCTGAAATCAGGATGTGTTTAAATGTCGGATTCTGTTTCTGGAAGGGATGCAAGCTTATTGGAATGTAATAATATACGCATAATGCACATTTAAATATCCCTAAAAGTATCAACAAAAATACTTCTAACTTCTAGCGCTCAATTTATAAATCTGCCGGATCGGACAGCCGGCTTCCATAATTTTAGCAGGAACCCGCAAGTGGGTTCATAGGTGCTTTAAAGAAGACCCCTCGTATTAGACCAGAGCATCCTTCCGTCCGAACTCAAAGTCACACACTTCAAAGAAAACTCGCTGCCAAGTGGCACCTATGGTTCAAATCAACCTCCAGGTGAATGCCTTTGACTTCTTTCCTTCTCCAGAAATGTTTGTCGTAACTCCACAAAGGGAAATATTATGCACCAATGCCTCCGATTTTAATGGCGTCCATTCAAACTGCTCACTCGTCTGTAAATAAAAGACCGAGCGCTGACTCTGCTGATCTCCAAGTCGAGATGATTAAATTGTGGGGGTGGTGGCCTGCGTTTGTCCCCGGTTTAGTATAAATTTCGACATGTGTCCTCCCCTCCGTGGCCAGTTTTCTGCTTCGTTAGCGTCGTTCTGTCAAAAGTTTTGCGATCCGCCAAACCGAACTGCTAAACCTGATTGCGTTCGCTCGACTGTAAAACGAGAAGATTGGACAACGGCGAGTAATGCTGGGGCAATAGTCCAAATTCTTCTACCATGTTACTTGCGCCTGCCGCCTGTTCAGACCGACTTCGGGACGACGACATGAAGGTCGTGTTCCACCCTTCTTACCGTAGTAACGGCTTCTGGCTTCTTGACGCAGAACGAGCAAATTGGACAACAGCGAGTAAGGGGCAATAGTCCAAATTTTTCTGCCCTGTTACTTGAGTCTGCCGTTTGTTCAGACCGACTTCAGGATGACGACATAAAGTTCGCTGTTCCACCCTACTTACTCTAGTAACGGCTGCTGGCTTCTTGACGACGAACGAGAACATTGGACAGTCGCGAGTAAGGGACAATAGTCCAAATCCTTCTGCCATGACTTGTGTCTGCCTTGTGTGAGGACCTACTTCGGGACGACGGCATGGAGGTCGTGTTCTACCTTACTTACCGTAGGTCACGGCTTCTGGCTTCTTGGCGTCAAGGCTGGAATTATCGGCGAAATATCGCGCAACGCGGTAATCACACCAGTCGGGTCACAGAGACGTAGCTGGCTAAGCGTTCTACGCTTGCTACGTTCCCGAGCGTAGTAAGCAAGAAGTTACTATTAGTTCACTGTTCCAAGAGGGTTTGAACGGCCAGCGTAGTAGTTTACAAGAGGTTGGAACGAAAATAGTGACTAAAAGTTACTGCTTTAAGAAGTTCAATTTTTGAATATTACTAAAAACAAATTCAGCACTGAGCAGTGCTGAATGAGTGAGCATCGTCTCACTCAGATGCAAGTTACACTACATACAACATTAAAACACACATGTATTTGTAGCGATACATCTCCAGTTCCCGTCGCCCAGGAGGCTCGGCAATTCACAAAAAGAAAGTAAACAAAAAATGTTTCTTATAAACCAAGAAATTATTGAATTTAAAGGTGACGGATTCAACATTATCAACACATAAATATATCTAATTTTGTGAATCAAAACAAAACTTAATGATTCTTAAATTCAAGTAATGATAGTTGCACGAGGTGTTGAACACGTTCAAAATGGCTTTGTCTGGACGGCTGGAGTTTAACCCCTTCCCCGAAACTTAAAAAGTTATCGTTTTATATATGCTTTAACCTCTGATTAAGTATTTTTTGTACTTTTTGGTCCAATCCGCGGGCACCCCCTCCCCCTCCCCGAAATAACTTCCCGGATCCGGACCTGAGTGGGAAGCCCCAAGCTCCTTATTGTCTAGTCAGTACCATGGCATAGTACGTGGAGTGTTTGGAATGCTTCGAGATAAGTATTTTCACTTATAAATTTTGTCGTTTAGTTTTCCAGTCTTTTATGGAATATAATGTTCGTTCATGGATTTTCGGTTCGTAGGATATGACGGAATCGACATGCCACTTCGACATGGTGCATTTACGATGGTGCTGAGCCGTGGCTCGTGCTGGGGAACTTCTGCAGCTTCTACCACAGCACCATTTGTTCTGCTTTTTGTCATTTCATTTCAGTGTAAGCATCAACTGTTTCCCCTGCGGCAAAGCAGCTCATGGGTCCAGAGTGTTTCCTCCAGGATACGCTGGTCGCGTGCTTGGTCTCTGAGGCCGCGCCTCCTTCCTTGCATAGTTCGTGTCAGATTTATCTCTGGGACAGTCGGTCTGTGACTCCGAAACGAGTGTGAACGAACCGATTGACGGATATTTATGGTGTGTGGGAATGAACTGATGCCGTGGTGACAGATGATATGGACACATATTTCAGCTACTGAACGGAAAAATGAAGTTATACTTGCTATTTATCTCGGTTGGATATTGCCTGTGCTCTAGAAGCTCCTGTGATTGGGAGGTTCTTGAGAACAAAAGTGGAGCTCAGATGGACTGCCAGCTACGGACGTTCCAGCAGCTAGATGATGCCATTGTGCGAGCAAACTTGAGTGCATTCAAGTCCTATCAGACCACCTCCATCAACATCCAGTGTAATACGGTCTTATTGTTCGAAAGCATTGTGACGAACGAAGGTCTGCAACGGCTGCCGAGGCTGGAAGAGATCAATATGAGCGGTTGTAAGGTGAAAGACATTCAGCCGCATTCGTTTTCAAACTTGCCTCACTTACGATCTGTCAAGATTGACAGTCAGAACGAAAATTTCTCATCCCTCGCCTTGAAGCTCCAGCCCCGGTCGTTTCGAGGGCTACTCCAGTTGCGTGAGCTGGAACTTCTCGACTCCGGACTTACCGATTCAGCAAACAACCAATTTTGCGACCTACAAACTTTGCAGAAGTTGAATTTGTCGAGCAATCGATTGTCGGACGTGAGCGCCCTGCGAATGGATTGCCTTCGTGAACTGACAACTCTCGATTTATCAAAGAACCGGATCGATTCAGTGAGATCACGATCGTTTGTCAGCATCGCACAGCTCAAAAGTTTAGACCTGAGCATCAACATGATAAATTACTTGGAAGATAAAGCGTTCGACAGTTTAGTATCCCTGCGAACTTTGAACCTCTCCGTGAACAATATTGCATCATTACCGAGCAAAGCGTTCCATGATCTGTCAGAGCTTTCTTTTCTTGGACTGAGCAAGAATAATATCAGAGAACTGAGCAGTGACGTTTTCGCCGGACTTGGAAATGTACAGACACTGAATTTGTCACAGAACTATTTGCATACGTTACAGAATGATTTGTTTAATGGACTGATGCGTCTTGTAGTCTTGGACTTGCAGGATAATAAAATTGAAATGCTTGGAGCAGATGTTTTTGGAGATCTCTCTAGCTTGCAGTCTTTAGATTTATCGAATAACAAACTGTCGTCTATAAGTGTATCCACATTCTCCAGATTGCCCAACCTGCATACGTTAAATTTAAGTGGGAACTATTTGACCTCGGTCAGTAGTGCGATTTTCCAGAGACTCTTCAGTCTCGCATATTTGTCTCTCAATGACAATCGAATTGCCGACATTTCATTCCTGGCGTTTAAGAATTGCTCCAGTCTCCAAGATTTACACATGAGTGGAAACCAACTCTCAGAAGTGCCGTCAGCCATTTCTGATATTCCGACACTCAGAAACTTGGATTTAAGCTCGAACGAAATATTCGCGCTCGAAGGCATGCCGAAGCTCCCTACTCTGGTGGGCTTGAATCTGGACAATAATAGTATCGGCGCAATCCGACGGTCAACTTTTGTGGGCTTTGAGAGCTTAATTGGATTGAGCGTAGCGAGTAATAAAATTGCCTATGTGGAATCTGGAGCATTTGAGAGATCGCCACATATTCAAGTTTTGCGACTTGATAATAACAATATCAGTGACATTAATGGCTTGCTTAGTGGTCTTGTCAATTTACAGTGGCTAAATCTCTCGAGAAATGCCATCTCGGTTTTTGACTACTCGTTTATCCCGCCGCAGCTTGAGTGGTTGGATATCCATGCCAACGATATTGATGAGCTTGGCAATTATTTTATGCTCGAAAGCCAGATAAAACTCAAAGCCTTGGATGCCTCTGGAAATAAAATTTCCCGGGTTACAGCGGAAAATATTCCGGACAGTATCGCCTTCCTTCACCTGAGCAACAATGAAGTTTCTTCTATCGCTCCAAACACATTCCTGCGCAAACCCAACCTGACCGTCGTCGAACTTGAAAACAACCAGCTAACAAAGCTTGAGCCATCAAGCTTGTGGCTGGCTGACATACCGGAAGGCAAACCGCTTCCAAGAGTGACACTTGGTGGAAATCCATTTGTTTGTGACTGCACTATGGAGTGGCTGCAGAAAATTATCCAGCCACCTGCTTCCTCGCGATTACAGCCAATATTAGGCGACCCAGCTGACGTTTACTGCAAAGTTGCGGCCTCGGATGTCCCCCGTCCATTAGCAGAAATCCGACCAGATGAGTTCCTCTGTCCCTATAAATCGCACTGTTTTGCATTGTGTCACTGCTGCGAGTTTGATGCGTGTGACTGTGAGATGTCATGCCCTGTCGGATGTTCATGCTACCATGACGCTACGTGGTTTAGCAATATTGTTGATTGTTCTGCTTCAAACTTAGAGTATTTGCCAGGGAACGTTCCTATGGACGTCACTCAAATCCGTCTTGATGGAAATGCTTTTGCTGAACTCAAGAGCCATAGCTTCATTGGCAGAAAGAACCTTCGAGAACTCTTTCTAAACTCAAGTAGTATCGAAATAATAAGGAATCGAACGTTTCATGGCTTGACAATGCTTGAAGCACTTCATCTTCAAAACAATCTTTTGACGGACCTTAATGGACTTGAACTTGGAGCCCTTCAGAACCTGAAGACCCTAAACTTACAAAACAATAAACTTAGCTTCATCGAGTCAGCAACTTTCAGTCAGCTTTCGGCCTTAGAAGTACTTCGGTTAGATAACAATCTTCTTACAACGATCCCAGTTGATCTCGGCAAACAATTGACGTACTTCTATTTTGGAAACAATCAGATTGTCTGCGACTGCGATTCTTTACCTATCTTCTATGAATGGATGAAGGAGAATATCAACATCGTTCAGGACAAATCAGCGATACAATGCCAGTCGACATCGTACCGCAAGGAGATAGCCGAAGCTATAGAAGAATGTGGGAATGCGGTGGCTAAGACAATTACACGAAATGAGATTACCCTCCATGACAATCTGAGTGTTTTCTTCATCTGGGGAGTGGTTGCTGTTGGTGTTCTGGTCGTTGGAGTTGTGATTGGACTGAGACGACGAGCAATTCACAAATGGATGAAGCGGAGAGCAGCGTCTGATGATTTGTCTCCCGCGCTTTTCGACGTCTGCGTGCTTCATAGCCTCAAAGACAACTCATTCGCACAACATGTGAGTTTCTGTTATTTTCTGCCAATCTTTAGCTTACAAGCTCATTCCGAATCGTAGTCTAATTCATGTCGGTTATATGATTCTTCAAGATTGCATCATAAGGCCCAAAATATATCCACAGGCTACTTTGATTTGGACTGCTCAAAGTCATTAAATTGGCTCGCAATAAACACTCAATTCAAATCTGGCTTTTATTAGAAGCCACTTAAGAAATTAGATATGTTGATTAGTTCTTTGACTCTTGGCTCCTTATTGAACTGAGGGAGGATTTGAATCTGTCAGGCAACAGTGAATCATAGCCGTAAACCTCCACACCTTATGCAGGAGATGCGAGTTATCCGTTTAGCCTTTTTCAGTTCCTACCCGCATCCGGAAAAGCCTAGGAAAGGTGGGAAGTCAACATTTTCTATTCCTTCGCTCATCGTTGACTTTCTTTCAGGTATTGTCTCCTGAACTAGAAGCAGGTGCACTTCAGCTGCGTATGCATTTTCATCACAGAGATGGTGGCGCCTCTCCCGACGAAGCGGTCAGTGTTGCAATTTCAGCATCTCGGCGGACATTGATTATCGCATCGAAGGCGTTCATAGCTACCGAATGGCAACGCCCTGATGTGCGAAACGCAGTGATCGCCTCCGCTAATTTAAGGCCTGTGGTAGTCCTTATGTTAGAGAGAGATATTGAACATGAACTTAGGTCGGAAATAGGAAACGTTGTTATAGTTCGATGGGGCGAGGGAAAGTTTTGGCAGTTGCTGAAGCGTCAGTTACCCACCCCTCGAGTTAACGAAAACAAGTGGAAAGTCACGGAACCACAGTATAGTGTGCGTCGTTATACCTCTACCCCGATAAACTATGCAATGTCGGAGCAAAGCGATCATACATACACAAGTGTAGATATTGCTGGTAGTGATACCGGTCACATTTATACTACCTTAGACCCATGTACAGTTGTCCATAATTTCTGTGCCCAGTGCACGCTGGAAAGATACCGGCCCATCACATTAATGGATGCAAATAATCAGACTTTGTATATTCAAGCTAGACAGGGGAAGTCGTACCATGTCTGAGGTCTTGGTATGAAATCCTAGTTTTTGGATGCTTCATTGGCTCCTCCAACAAGACGGAAATCTGTGATATTTTCACACTTTGTTGCTTAGAGTTAAATGTATGACTCACTATTTGTTCCTAGTCATTACAACTTTTTGTGTATTAAAATATTGACGGTTAGATGATGTTTCGAAAAGGTTGAGAGTCTCGTTAAAGAAAGCTGGCTACGCTCCACCCTACTTACCGTTTTTACTACGCATGCCGTCACGGATCCTAGCTTCTTGGCGTCAAGGCTGGAACACAATCTTATATTTTCGGCAAAACATCGTGCCGCGGGCTGATCGGACCAGTCAAGTCACAGAGATCGTAGTTACCACGCTAACTACGCTCCCGAGCGTGGTAAGCAAACCGTCACTATTATAGTTACTATTTCGAGAAGGTTGGAACGGTCAGCGTAGTAACTTTTCCCGAGGTTGGAACGGGGAATAGTAATTAACAGTTTCTACTGTTAGAAGGGTGGAACATGCTCTATGTCAGTTTCATCCTAAACAATTATTTTCCCAGGAAGGCGACATTCATTCCAAAAGGAATAAAGCCGTCACAGAAATAACGAACTTCATTTTCAATGAAACACCTGGGTCCATCTGTATGGAATGAACTACCAGTGAGCATTGGGGCGGCGGAACACGTACCTCAGTTTAAAAAGAAATTAAATCATTATTTTCCGGGGCATAAATGTTGAATTTTATCATGGGTGGTAGGGTGGTTAGGGGAGGAAGGGTGGGCTAGGGAGGTAAGGGTGGGCAGGGGGGTAAGGTGAGGTTGGGAGGGAAGAATTGGGGGAGAGGGGAGTTGAGTATTGATGCGTGAGAGAGATTGGATTTTTTTTTTTTTTTTATTTATATAGGTAAGTAGTTTTGTGGACTTTCGCGCGAATGCAAACCCTCATAGATTTTTTTTCCACCGCGAAAATGTTGTTTTAATTTATTTATTTGTGAATGTTGAAAAATAAAAACTTGAAAAAAAAATTGAACACAAAAATAGTTTTTAAAAGGACCGTTCCTAAAAATATTCAATCTCAAAGAACGAATGTATGATAATCTCCAAGCATCCATTTGTTCGGGTGAGTCTCGTCCTTTAGTTAAAGGCCAGAAATCCTATATAACAGTATAAGTAGTATAACAGTAATAAAACGTGTATATAACAGTAATTTCTTACTCATCCCGCAGAATCGTGGACTTAATTAAAAGTAAAATGGACGGGAAAAAAGCGTAGTGGTATGAATTATTTCATCTGCCTATCTAAGTGTGAATTTTAGGATGAGCTTATTTCTTTTGTTTGAAGCTATGCAAATTTCACAGTGATCTGCGAAGTTATCGGCTTTCAGTTTTCTAAGAAATATTGACGTCGTACGACATGCAAAAACTTCATTTAAGATTGAAACCTGCAAAATCAATTTGTTTGGGATTCACAGTTGCTCTACTGGGTATCAACGATCCACACACTATGACGTCTAGATTCTATTGGTGCAGGTACTTAGATATCTGATAATCAATTGGTTCGGAATACCTGGGGTTTGTTTGTTCTAAATTACCATTTTCGTACCCAAACCCTCACAAAAACGCGACCCGCGGAATGCTTTGACCCGCATCAGCTGTCGACAAAACCAAAATGGCTTAGCACCATGTCGAAATTGCAAATGAGGAACAAAACTAAGAGAGTTGACAATATGTTCGCAAGTATTACAATTTTTGCCATAACTGAGGTTCCTTCGCTACTGTGGCTGAAATAAGTCTACCGAGAGAGGCGAACCTATAGCAGTTTTTCCGCAAATAGGCTATTTCTCGGTTGTGGCACAAAAATAATGTCTCCGCAATCGTTTGTGTGGCCAAAATCTTTGTTACCCCGACCAACAAGGTTTCTGTGGCTCAAATGTGACGAAGAACTCTTGAGGGGACTTTCGATTTTTTTGCTCGGAATTTGGCGGGAAATTCAGATTTAGTTTCAAATCAAAGTCCAAATAATAAACCTGATGTTCTGTTTATTGAAATTTTGTCTGGATTTTATTTTCAGGCATTTGACATTACCGCTCAAAACAGACAGAACGGCGTTTCCGAGAGTTTCAACATGTGATTGAGTGGATTCTATTTGTGTGACAAACTTTCAGAAATGCATGGGGCACAAATACTCTGCGGAAAAACGCGCTATGAATCGTCATCTAATCGAATATCCGTGGGGCCTTGATTTCCCAATTCTATCGGACATTTGTCATTGTGAATCACCTAATTCGGAGATTTTCAAGTCCGAGTTCGGACAGTTCAAATCCGACGGAGGATTAAAATGCCCGAATGAAAAACACTGCAGATTAAGCTATCTGAAAACGGGTAATTTTTTTATCAATGGATGCGGCACGTCCTGCAAAATGTTTCCTGGAAGTAGCAGGTCTAACTTTGGCTAGTCTCTTTCTAAGAATGAAACATAACTTCTGAGCAATTTCCTTGTAATGATTGCACTGTCTTCCTCCAACCATCGGCCTGTCGCTTACGCTTTTACGTATTCAAGAACTTCCTTATACGCTAGTGAAACTATCCTTGTGAAACTTGATGGGCTGTAAGAGGAAATATTCTAGATGTTCTGTCTATGTACTGGAACCGTTACTGGTCACGGTGGGAGAAGTCGTGGGGGGGGGGGGGGGGGTCTGTGGCGCGTGTATGGGAGCAAATGGGTGTGGTGATAGAGCTGAAACTTGGACGATAGAATGCTCATATGCCCTCGGTAGCCATTTTGCAGTCCGGTCGGCGGGGTTGGAGGAAGGGCTACTGGAAAATTTGCGAAATGCTCGCATCATCCGGAATTTTGGTGGTTAAAAGGTCAAATTCTATATATTTGCTTTTACATCCGGCCGAATCCGACATCGGTGAGCAAACTTGGATAGGTACCTGATATTCCCCAGAAATGCAATTTTCGACCCGACCTGGCGACCCTATTCACATGAAACTTTAGCAATTGTATTGGTAGATGGAATAATGCTCTGCTGATTTATCCGTTTAGACACAACGTCGAGAATGAGTGAATCTTTTTCTCGAAATGTATTTCCGATGATTGCAGTGATTGAACACGCATTTGCGGAAAAACATAATTTCAATAGCCTGCGTATTACCATTTTAATGGAAACTGCGACTGTCATCATCCGCCTTGAAAGATTGCTATAGGTAATTGGTTTTCAAGTTCAACAAGAAGAGAGATAAGGTAGTTACTTCAGTATGTTTTTACATGCAGCAATGATCCGGAATTTGAGAATGTAGTGGCTTTGAAATGATCGAAAATTTAATGTGGCATATTAGGAAACATTCATAGTAGGCGATCTAAATTGGCCCTGTTTTCTGCTCCAAGCAGATAAGTGGTTAGAAGTGGTTGAATGTGAATGACAGTTTTTAGATATGTATTCTAAGGATCACATTTTGGCAGAGCTGTGCAAAATTCGGTACATTTAAACTTCCGTAGAAAAAGCCGTTACTTTTGAGAAGCATGCCGTCTAATTGCTGTAGTCGTTTAAAGAAGTTAAATTGGAAGCGTCTACAAACAGCTATATCGCTGTAAAACCCCGAAGGAGAAATGTCCAAAGTAACAGCCGAATGGTTATTTGGACGCGCTGCTGAGCGGGTCAGCGCGCCTCCTGCGCTAACTCCTCTGGTATGCACAAGGGCGAAGAGCGAAGTAGACTGGCAGCAACTCAGAGCTCAGCAAATACCTCTAGCTCAGCTTATTTTTTTCGGGTAGCCTATCCATAGTCGCTGCATGGGACCAAAGACGGAGGTTCCTTATCGACAAGCTCAAAATGGATCTTAACAAGAAAATGAGACAACAAAAATGTTTAGGTTGTAGATTGATCAAAATTAAAAAATCACAGCTGAATATTTGTTGTATCTGATTCAGTCTTTTGACTCAAAGAGTCAGTCAATCCCAACCGCTAGGTTCACTGAGTCGGACTAGTAGCCGGCTAGATGTACACGACGATTCTTCATGAAATCATTGCTGATGTAGAAATTACGTTAAAAGGTCAAACAAAAATTATTACAAGAAGAAGAAATTTCTTTCAGCAATTTGATATTTTGTTAAAAGGATGTTAGATAGTGTAGTAATATTTGTTTTCGGATTAGTTTCGTAACTTACGGAGTGAAGTTCGGCCATAAAATCAGCATGAAGACATTTTCAAAAGTGGCGCCAGAGTGGCTCTTGAACTCCCTAGAACCATCTTATCTATCCATTGGTAAACAAGTTGCTTTTATTTTTCGACGATACACCGACAAAGAACTGGTTTAATCTTTCCTTTAAAGTTTAACCGGATAATGCTGAGGTCCGACAGTCTAGTTGCAAATCACTCGTTTACTTAAATAGTCCTGAAAACCCGATAAAAATGCGTTACTTCGTTTGTCCGTTACCCACGGATAATGTGAACTTATTCTTTTGTGTTTCTGGTATCTCTATGGGCTTGTCCGTCGATGTTTTGAATATTTACCAACTACAATACGCCATTGCCGAAAAATAAAGTAAAAATGTCAGATTCCTTGAAAGACAGATCTTAATGTTATTTTCCTGCTTTCTACAGGCGTACTTTTTACGAGACAGATCTTAATGTTATTTTCCTGCTTTCTACAGGCGTATTTTTTACGAGCTTAGCATCTTTAACCCTCGAAATGCAGGCCTTTGTTGAAATTCAAATTCTTCGTGTCTGGGCGAATATTGTGTTGTCGCGCAAGCGGCGCACACTCTGAACGTTATTCCTAGAGCCCCGGGTAAAAAAATAAAAAATCTGTTTGATAACAGAATATTTTAGTGTACCTAAATGTCAGATGTAAAAATAAGTTGCTTTTTCAGTTAAATTTTAAAGTTAAAGTCATGGAGGAAGAAGTTAATTAAGTACCTGGACTACACAGATAATTTCACTACTGTTGAACAAGCTCCTTGCTAATTTATGTTCAGCTATCACTAAATCTTACTTTTCTTTACGAGTCTTCCCGTATTTTCTAAATGCCTTCATAAAATGTTTGTGTTACATATTCAAAATATGTGAACCCATAAACTCAAGTCGATAACATCAGTTTTGACGTGAGCATAGGTTGATCTAGAATCGAGACAAGGGTTCTTCATTTAAAAAGCAGCTCATTAGAAAGAAAATGGAAAAATCTGTCAAGCCGAGAATTGATAGTTGACGCCTTCCATGTTGAGTTCAGAGAAAATTGAAATTTATTTGTGATCGGCTTTCCTCTTGCATTTTTTATTAAAACGTATCTAATGTGGGTTTAACTTAGCTGGCTACCCGTGCTAATAAATTTTACATGTCAACACCCCGATAGTGACGTTCAGAACTGTGTAAAAAAACGCTCCGAGCAAAAACTTCAACAGGGACATAACCGCGAAAGTCGTTCATTTAAGGGCATGGTGACTATTGAAAAGATACGCGACATTACGATATCAGTCCCAATCAGAGCAAAGATAACTTTAGGGAGTAGCGCCAAGACCTTTGCTTTCCATGCATCGGAAACAGGCCTTACCCGTAGCGCCGGCTGATACGCCCCTGACATTCAAAGCGAGACAAACTTGCGGGTTTGGAAAATTCTAGTACAGCTAAGACGCAGTCTGTACACGCCGAGGAAACAAGCGAGGTTGTATCTTTTTTTTTGTTCCCGTGTTCGGAATATGGAGCTATTAGAACCAGCGCTGGTGCTCGACTGATTAAGTTTCCGTAGGGACAATACGCATCGCTAGTGGTGCTAGTGTAGCTGCTACTCGAGTGTGTGTCACTTTTTAAATATTTCGCTACTCCCTAGTGTTATTTTGCTCGAAGTTTGCCAGGTATGAATAATATGCAACTGCATGTCGTAATCTGCAGCTGGCCACTCCGAGAAGCCATCCGTTTTCTAAAGGGTCACGGAATGTTAAACTATATATCAGGCCACCTTCGTCTGAGAGAACTTGCTATTTCTGATTTACAAGCTTACTTTGAAACTCTATACGGATATCTTCGCGAAGCCCTTGTGATCGACTTTTTAGGGATCCCAAAACATTAGTGATGGGATACATATCTGACTTCGTACAGTTTTACCAGGGAGTCCTAGCGTAATTTTTGTAATTAGTAGACTCCCTTGCCAGGCCGAACTCATGAAATTCTGGTGTTGAAAGTTTAGGTTCCTGCGTTCTTGAATGAATGGCGTAGTCTGTAGGGGTCTGTTGCTGTTGATCTTTGCCGCACGTCTACGTCTTAAAACAAGAGCTGGAAGCTCATATGGCACTTGCAAGGCTGGGTCAGAGGACTAAAGTAGGAATTCGTCAATTCGTGGGTTTGTTGTGATCATTTGTAAGCAAAATCCCTGAGATAAAAATGGTCATGGGTCCTTGGAAATCACAAGAATGTATTGTTCGTAAAAAACTAATTTATTTGTGCACTTGGCTGTGGTGATGCGCAATTTAAGGGCGCTAGAAATTCATCTGTAATGAACACTCTTGAAGCACTAATGATGATAAGCTCATTGGAATCATGAAAATTTATATTTTGCTCAAAATTATTGTGTGTATTTTAAGAAAATCAGTTGTAAGCAAAATCTTTGAGGCAAATATTATCATGGGCCCTTGGGGATCATGAATATATGTCGTTTGGTTAAACTATTTTTGACTTTTTGGTTAAGAAACGCACTTTAAGTGTGCTAAAATTTAGTTTTTGAGCAATGCCCTTGAGTTAAAATGTATAAAAAAAATTTTAACTTTGTGGTTAGGATTAGTACTTTAAGGTTAGGGTTAGTACTTTAAGGGATGGTCGGATCTGAGAAGTGACAATTTCTAAGCCAATCTTGTCGCCCTAGCACATCTGAAAGTACCTTAATTCGCGTCCCCGAAATTCCGCCCCCCCACCAACTCACCTCACAGTGCCCGAGCCCGGTCCGGTTTTGTCACTGAGGTATCTAGTTCTTGTCCTTGTTCTTCCCACCAAGTTTCATCCCCTTCACTCCACTCTAAGCGTGTCATAAGATTTGCGCCCCCCCCCCCAAATTCATCGGATCCGGTCCGGACTTAAAACGGGACATCCGAGACACGAGGTCTTTCCAAATATCAAGTTTCGTTAAGATCCGACCACTCGTTCAAAAGTTACACATACCTCAAGATTCCAGATTTCCCCTCCCTCCACTCCCCCACGATGGTTGGGTCGGAGAACTGACTATTTCTAAGTCACTCATGACAAGTCTCTAATGTTCAAGCCAAGTTTCATCGTCCTAGCGCATCTGGTAATACCTTAACTCGTGCTAGCCGGAATTCCAGACTCCCCCCTCTAACTCCCCCCGCAGTGCCAAAATTCGATCCGGTTCTATCACTGACGTATCTAGTTCTTGTGCTTGTCCTTCCCACCAAGTTTCATCCCAATCGCTCCACTCTAAACGTGTTATGAGATTTCTAGTTCCCCCCTTCGACCCCCCCCCCTCCCCACATTCATCGGACCGGTCCAGACTTTAAATTGGAATCCGAGACACGAGGTCTTTCCAAATATCAAGTTTCGTTAAGATCCGGTCACCCGTTCCAACGTTATACATTCTTCAAGATTCCGGATTCCCCCTCCCTCCAATCCCCCCACGGTGGTCGGATCGGGAAGTTGACTATTTCCAGGTTAATCTGGTCGGATCCCTGACTTGCCTGCCAAGTTTCACTGTCATAGCCCACCTGGAACTACCTTAACTCCGTATCACCGGAATTCCGGAACCCCCCTCCAACTCCCCCCACAGTGCACGAATCCGGCCCAGTTCTGTCAACAATGTACCTAGGGCTTGTGCTTGTTCCTCCCACCAAGTTTCATCCCGATCCCTCCACTCCAAGCACGTCACATGAATTCCGGTTCCCCCCTCCGACTACACCCCTCCCACATTCATCGGATTCGGTCCGGACTTGAAATGGGACATCTGAGACATGACGTCTTTCCAAATATCAAGTTTCATTAAGATCCGATCACTCGTTCGAAACTTACGCATGTCTCTAAATTCCGGATTCCGGCTCCCCTCCCTCCCCCCACGATGGTCGGATCGAGCAAGTAACTATTTCCAAGTCAGTTTGGTCGGTTCTCTAATAAGCCTGCCAAGTTTCATCGTCCTAGCACATCTGGAAGTACCCTAACTCGCAAACACCGGACTGACCGACCGACCGACAGACCGACAGACCGACGGAAAAGTGATCGGTATATGGCACTTGGCTGGAAGGCTGGAAGGCAAGTGCCATAAAAAAGCATAGGAAGTAAACATAGTATATGGCAAAACAACCCGAGATGATACTAATTTTATTCAGGGTTTGCTGTGGCAAAATGTGTTATTAGAGTTATTTGACTGAGTTACATACAGAAATGTAGTGTTAGAGCCATGCCGTTAGCTTTGGCACAATAGCTGGTATAAACAGTTACCCACTAATTGTTTGCCTGCTTGTTTAACCATTTGAGGAGTATAATTGTTTAGGACCATTAACGTCAACTTCCAAAACATAGTTATCAGCTGCAGCGTCAGATGGTTGGCACGTCGTCTTTTCTTAACCCCCAGCCCCCAAAGGGGACGTTACGTATTGATAGTGGTGCTAGTATCGCTGCTACTCGAGCGTGTGTCACTTTTTCAAGTCTTGGCGCTACTCCTTAGTGTTATTTTGCTCTGGTCCCGAATTGGCCATTCGATGTTTGCCAGATATGAATAATATGAACTTCATGTCGTAATCTGCAGCTAACCACTCAAGAGAAGCCATCCGTTTTCTGACGGGCCACGGAATGTTAAACTATATATCAGGCCATCTTCGTCTGAGAGAACTTGCCATTTCTGATTTAGAAGCTTACTTTGAAACTAAAATACGTATGTCTTCACCAAGCCCTTATGATTGATTTTTTGGGGATCCCAAAACATTAGTAATGGGGTAGCTATGTGACTTCATACAGTTTTACCTTGGAGCCCTAGTGTATTTCTTGTCATTGGTAGACTTCCTTGCCAGGCCGAACTCATGAAATTCTGGTGTTGAAAGGTTCTTGCGTTCTTGAATGAATGGCATAGTCTGTAGGGGTTCTATTGCTGTTGATCTTTGCCGTACGTCTACGTTGTCTTCATTTTTTGGAGTTACGCGTTCGAACTGCTGCATTTTTTTCCCTTCTTTTTGGGCTACGACTCCCCCTCCATCGGTGACATCTTTTTTGTTCTTCCTTTTTAACTTCACCTACTCAGTAAAAAAAGAGACAAGCTTACTTTCACTGCTGCTCCTTCACTGCTTCACTGCGTTCCTTGGGATTGTTTTTACTCAACCAATTCATTGACGAGAACGAAGTACCCAAAAATTGTATTAACTGTAGAAGAAAAACCTCCAGATTATATTTGAGAAATTATCTCCCTGGCATCGAGAAACACGAATTAAGAATCCCCCCCCCCCCCAAAAAAAAACACCAAAAGGCAGTCCTAGACCTCACACCTTCCTTTTTAAATTTCAAAATCCTTTGGTTGGAGTCAGTGAGAACTGAAAATTAAACTAAAAAGTTGCTAATTTTCAGTCGTATTTTGGCGGGAAGTTTTTTGGATGTTATGGTATAATGGTATATATTAAAAAAAGCAGAAGTAAACATAGTATATGGCAAAACAACCCGAGATGATACTAATTTTGTTCAGGGTTTGCTGTGGCAAAAATGTGTTCTTAGAGTTGTTTAATTGCAGTTACGTACAAAATGGTAGTGTAAGAGACATGCCGCCAACTTTTGCACAATAGCTAGTATAAGCAGCGACCCAGTAATTGTTTGCCTGCTTGTTTAACCATTTTAGGAGTATAATTGTTTAGTACCATTAAAGTCAACGTCGAAAACATAGTTATCAGCCATAGCGTCAGATGGTTGGCACATCGTCTTTTCTCAACCACCCAGCTTGTTAAACTGGCCGAAAATTCTTGAAATTAATACTTTTCTTTTCATACATACCCCAAGGTTCAGGGGTCACTCTTTCGCAGGGGTAACCCCTCATCAGCAATTTAGATTCGTAATTGATTACATAGGAAGGCAAATACAGGCTTTCTTTATTTGCTTTTCAAGCACTTGTAGGATCAGTGTGTCGACCCAGGCCTGGCGGGGTCCGTTTCCTGCAGACACAAAATACCATAAATTTCATTTTATTGAATAGAAAATTGATACTTGCGTTTCTGTTTAAACAAGCAGGATGTTAAATTAGGGAAGAATTTGACGTCCCGGGTAACTTAATTCGACGCAGAAGTATTGATTTGAAAGTTGGGGATTGCCTCCAAGGTTATGTGCTAGGACGAGGGTCTTGAGCCTGGAAAGTTCATTTCCGGAGACACAACAACATAAATTTAATTTTACTGAAAACAAAATTGATACTTGAGTTTCTGTTTAAACAAGCAGGATTTTAAATTATTGGGAAGAATTGGACGTCCCGGGTAACTTAGACGACGCGAAAGTATTTATTTAAAAGTTGTGAAATACCTTTAAGGATGATGTGTTAGGAGGGCCTGGAGCCTAGAGTGGTCATTTTCCTATATACATAAAACACCATAAATTTTGTTTTATTTCTTCACAAGCAGTATTTTAAGTGAGGAAAGAATGGGATGTCTCAGGTAACTTAATTCCACGCAAAAGCATTTATTCAAGAGTTTCGAAATGCATCCAGGGTCATGTGACAGGAGGGCCTAGAGTGGTTCATTTCCTACACTGTCAGAAGTTTCATAACAGATTGCGCATAACACTTTCAAGAATAACACCTTTTCACTTAGAAATAAAGTGTTATGACCAATTAAGTTTACACTATTTCGTGCCTAGATCTCCAACAACACCTTCAATTGGTAAAAATACTAACGGGAACGAAAGAAACATAACATATAACATCCCAAAGTGTTATCTGTTGAAACCGCGCATCCTGCTGTTGTCGTTATGTAACTTTTGACAGTGTAGTATTTTTACCTATTGAAGGTGTTGTTGGAGATCTGGGCACGAAACAGTATAAACTTAATTGGTCATAACACTTTTTTTCTAAGTGAAAAGGTGTTATTCTTGAAAGTGTTATGCGCAATCTGTTATGAAACTTCTGACAGTGTATATACGTGAATTATCATAAATTTTATTTTGTTGAATAGAAGATTGATAGTTGATTTTCTGTTTTTTGTACAAGTAGCAGTTTAAATTAGGGAAGAGTGCCCTCCGGGTAACTTAAATTGAGGCAAAAGTATTATTTTATAAGTGGCGGAGTGCTTCCAGGGGTATGTGTTAAAGAAGGACTGGAAATGCGCTATTCCTGCATGTATCCAGCTAAGTTCTAGGCGACCCCCCCCCCCCCCCCTGGCACCCCCTCCCCCCGGACATAACTTTCCCGGCGAAAAATGGTACCCCCGAAGCCCGCCCCCCTCTCCGAATGCAAGGATTTAGAAATGAGTAAGTCTTATTAAGAACTGCAGCTTGGACCGCGAGCACTTACAGATTTTCCCAGATACGCGACTTAAATGCAAACGCGTGACGGCCGCTCGCTGCTCTCCTAGCTGTAGCCTATTTACTTTTCATAAAATATATTGCGTTTTATTAACACTGTGTGTGTGGGGGGGGGGGGGGGCATCCCAACCCATCCAAGTGTACCTTTATTTTCTGATATTGTAAGTTTTTTCCACCAAAATGTCATAAACAGTGACAACACTGCACATGTATTCACTTCTTATAAGTTGTTAATTGTCGAGTCTCCGGCCACTCATCGCCTGTCACTCTTTTCTCCCGATTCCATGACGCCGGAATTCCTAAATTACTTCCATGAGATTAACCAGTCTTCTGTTAATAGTAAGCAATGACATAGCCATGATTTGTTGTATGTCAACTAGCAAAGGGTGACTCCTTGCAAATATTTTGAGTGTCTTCTTTAAATTTTCTTTTCTTTTTCGCTTGAGATGTGTTGCTGTGTATCACAAAAATGATTTACGGTTGAAATTTGTCAAGTCATGGCGGTAGGCCAGAATAAAGTTTGGGTTTGTACTTTGCTGACTGAAAAGCTGGCCATTGGATTTACATAAGAGGTTTGAATACGGACTTCAAAATGATGGGGAATCGAGCTCACGATACTGGCTAACATCTACCGTTTGTCATTGTTTGTTTTCCCGAATGATTGGCAAAGATGAACCACCTTGTTTGGTGTGGCAGAATGCGGAACGGAACTGATTTGTTTCGTGTTTGCACCCCCTAACTACCAGTTGCTACAGCTGAAGTCGCCCTCTGTCGGGTGCTTGTATTTATTCAAGCAGCACGTAGCATAGAATAGGTTTGATTGATCCGAAACTTCATCTAGGGTTGAACGGGTAAGAACCCACTCAGATGACGTTCTCAAAGTGCGTAAATCGTTCGCTAAGTTCGTAAAGTTGTTCCGTAAACCTGCAGCCTGTTTCGTAAAACAGTTCAGCTTCAGTTGACTGTTTGTAAGTTCATACAGTCCACCAATAAAGGAGGGTTTTCGCGAGCTGGAAGGCAAAGTTGGAATCACTTTGCAATGGTTTTCGCGCTACTGTGGAAAGTTGCCAAACTTCCCAACCCGGTTTTCGCGCTTTGGAAACCAAAGCAGCTTTCCCGGAAAGTGATTCCACGAGGTTAGTGGAAGGCTCCGCGGAAAGTTGAATGTTTCGGCGGGAATTTCAAAGGTGTTGAGAAAAACAGTGCAAGTGTCGCTAACAAATAAAAAAGGGCAATCGTAATTAAGGTGACTTCGATGAAACATATGAGAATCAAAGAACCGTCAAGCGAACCATATTTCTTCGAAAAAGTTTGTAGATCAACATTTTCTCGGCGATATCAGCTTTCCATGCGTTTGTGCAATCAGTCCAGCGGGAAAGTGGAAAGTTATTCCAGGAATCGCTTTCCCACAGTTTTCGCGATGCGCTTCGCTCGTCGGAAAGTGATTCAGAGGTCTCGCGAAAACCCTCCTTAAGTGAAGATATCGAAAGCAGAATTTTCAAATTAATTTGAAAATGTAAAAGAAGGAAACTGAAGATATTCTCGGACAACCGAGATAGATTAAAAACGGTTCGAATAAAATAACATGGTTATTTATATTTCTCAAGTTTTTTTATGGTCCGCTCGACAGAGATATCAGAAGCGGAGGAAGTAGAGAAAATAAACAAATAACAACAAAAATATACGTGTATAAACTAAGCAAGATCAGACATACATATATATGGCACTTTGAGGAAAAAGAGCTGAATACAGTGTATGGTACTCATCTCAACTGTTTGTATACTGAGTAACGTGTTCAGTGATAGCCGGACAGGCAGCCAGTATACGGTAAACGGAGCAGTCAACAAGTTGTCTCGCCAAATGACGTTTTTCTCCAGCCAAATACTAGTTTGGCCCGAAGGAGCGAGGGAATGGAAACAAGCGATTCCCCGGTTATGAGTGGACCTAGAGAAAGCCTGCCACGGCAGTTATTGCCCGAATTGAGCCGCGAGGTCTTACCTGTTGTTGTAGGTGACGGATAGGTCGGGTTGGGCCATCGTAAACTGAAATTAGTCCACTGGAACATTCAAGGGTCAAATAGTGGAAAGATTAGTGATTTGTGTTCAGTTGAAGATTGGGATATTATTAGTGTAGTAGAGACGTGGTGCGGCCAACATGAAATATCGCAACTAGGTTACACTGTTTTCTCTGTTGAGAGAAAAGTTTCTAAAAATGGTAGAAGGTATGGTGGAGTGTCTCTGTTGGTAAAAAATAATGTTTTTGACCGTATAGAAAGATGCCACAGTAAGTCAGAAAATGTGGTATGGTTGAGATTGAAGTTGAGAGATCTTTCGTTTGTATGTGGTAGTGTATACGTGCCGCCGGAGTCGAGTAGCTATAGCAGTGAAAACACGTGGGATATTTTGAATGAAGAGAAAAGTGTTTGGTCTAGGAAATTCGCTCATGATCCGTTTTGCATTTTAGGTGACTTCAACGCATATTCTGGTGTTTTAACTGAGGCATTTTCCAGCCCGCGTCCGGAGGATCTTTGCAATGGTGCAAATAGACGGGAGGAAGAGTATGAATGGAGTGGTGCAGCTGATGAGTTTGGTAAAAGGAGGAGCAAGGACCAGTCACGTAAGATAAATAATTGGGGGAAATTGTTTTTGGATTTTTGTTGGGAAGGTGATCTTGTTATTTTAAATGGGAGGGTCGGGGAGGATATGGATGGAAATTTCACATGTTTTTCGGGGATTAGACCCAGTGTTATTGATTATGTGGTAGTTAGTAGAGATCTTTGGCCTTGGTGTAGAAACATGCGAGTCTTGGAAGTAACTGGTTCAGACCATGTACCGGTTGGACTATGGATGGAAGATGAGCAAGGAAATAATAAACCTATGGCGAACCCACAGGACCCAGGTAAAAACCCACTGCCTTATGGAGTGAAAAGACCAGTTGAGTTTCGTGAAATGAAGGAAGAAAATGTTAAGGTATCTTTTTGTATGGAGGAGGTAGAAAAGGGATTTGATGATTGTTTGAGATTATTGTCAGAAGGACAAGTAGATAAGTCGTTTGTAGAGTTTTCGAATAAGATGTATGAAATAGTAGGACAGGATAGTAAACAGGGCAAAAAAAGATCGAGGACAGGGGGTGCTACTTATTATGATGAGGAGTGTAAAAATAGTAAGAGTGAATTGGTTAGTTTATTGAGAGAGTTAAAGAATAAAGATGGTGAAGAGGAACTTTCCAGATACCGGAAAGCAAGGAGTGATTATAAAAAGTTGATTAAAAAGAAAAAGAAGTTATTTGAGAATAAGGTTAATGATAGTATTATGAAGTCATATGTTATGAAGGATAGTAGGGATTTTTGGAGAGGTGTTAGGGATAGTGTCCACCCGGTTAGTAGAAAGCAGCAGGGGTTAGAGGCGGAGACTTGGCCTAGTTTTATTTTGAAAAGGGAAGAGCATTTAGATGAGGATAGTGTGTTAAGGGAGAGTGTGGATGAAGAGTTGAGTTGCCTGGTCCGTTTTCCTATGTTAGAACAGGATTATACAATGATAGAAAAGGTATCCCAGGATGAGGTTTGGAGCAGTTTAAAAAATATGAGAGGTGGATCGGCACCTGGAGTTGACGGTATGCCAACAATTGTATTTAAGTGGGGCAGGGAGATCTTAATCCCAATACTAGCCGCCATGTTCTCATTTATTATTGAGAAGCCGTGGTGGCCAGAATGCTGGGAAACATCGTTAACTGCCCCCATTTTTAAAAAAGGGAATAGATTAGAACATTGTAACTATAGGCTAATACATCTAGGTAACGCAATTAGTAAGATTTTTTGTAAGATAATAAACGTTAGATTAAGGAAGTGGCTAGAGGATAAGGAAATTTTAGATCCCCTCCAGGCAGGGTTTAGGCCAAATTACAGTACGTTAGACCAGATTTTTATTTTAAATGTGTTAGTGCGTAAGTATAGTAGAAAAAAGGGTGGTAAATTGTATGTGGCTTTCCTAGATTTGAAAGCAGCTTTCGATTCCGTTAACAGAAAACTGTTGGTGGAATATTTGTGTAATATAGGATTACCTGTTTTAACTGTACGGCTACTCCTAAAAATGTATACTTGTGTGTCACTGGTGGTGAGGGTTGGTCGCCAATGGTCGAAGGTGTTCAAGTCCAGGTTAGGACTTAAGCAGGGTTGTACACTGTCGCCAACTTTATTCTCTTTATATTTGAATGATATGAATAGTTATCTGGCAGAAAGAAAAGCACCTACTGTTAGTATGGATATAGTGAAGTTGTGCATGTTATTATTTGCGGACGATGTGGTTTTGGTGGCGGACAGCGAAAGTAACTTACAGATTTTGATTGATTTGGTGGCGGAATATCTGGAAAAGAAGGAGTTGATATTGAACAGGGAGAAAACGGTGGTGATGGTGTTTCAAAAGGGGGGACTTACGAGAAGTTCTGCCGATGTGTATTACGAAGGAATGAAGTTGGTGGTGAAGGATGAGTTTGTGTATTTGGGGGTCAAATTTTCGAGCAATGGTAAGTTTAGTAAGCAATTTGAGCATGCAGTAGGAAAAGGTGGCAGAGTTTGTAATTTGGTAACTAAAAGTCATTTGAGGCGTATAAAGAATGTGGGTTTCCAGAAAAGGATTTTCAATACGAAGATATTGCCGACAATACATTATGGTAGTGAAGTATGGGGTTTTAGGGATTTTAAAAAGTTGGAAAGTATCCAGAATAGGTATTTTAAGAGGATGTTAGGTCTATCGGATAGATTTAGTAATATAGTATTGAAAGGTGATTTAGGTATTTATAGGTTAAGGATTGACAGGTGGGTAAGAATAATAAAATTTTGGGAAAAAATAATAGATATGCCCAGGGTAAGACCACTGAAGGCAGCATACCTGGAGGCACTGAAAGATAAACGCCAAGATTCTTGGCCTTATCAAGTAAAGAAGATCCTGGAACAATGTGGCCTACCCGGATATTGGGGAGAGGGACTTGGCCCACAGTCTTCAGGTCAAGGGATCCATCAAATGGTGCGAAGAGTACTTCAGGATCAGGAAGTCCAGTCATGGCACGAGGAAAAGGACCAGACAGATTCGTTGTGCTTATACGCCAAGGCAAAAGATTGTTGGGGTGAAGAAGTTTACCTCAAGTGTGGTCTGTCTCACGAGGAACTTGTGTTATTTTTGAGTATGAGAGGGGATGGTTTACCACTTGGTAAAAGAAGAAAATATTTGGGTAAAGTTAGGGTTAAAACTGGTCCTTACTCTTGCCCTATGTGTGGATGTGAGAAAGAAAGTATGAGTCATTTTGTGGGAGAGTGTGAGGAACTGAATGGGTTGAGACAAGAGTTGTTTGGAGTGAGTGTGTGTGGGACTGATTGGATAATTGAGAGAATGAGAGAGAAAAGTTTCCCGGCTATTCGTCAGTTTGGAAGGTTCCTCCGGATAGGGTTAGCACACAGGGAAAATTGTATATCCCTGTAGTGGCTGTAGCAGAAAATATTGGTACAGAGCGCATGAATATATATATTTTTTGTTTTGTTGTTTTTGTGCGATGGCCCTTGTTGGCTTTTATGCATTAAATATCTATCTATCTATCTATCTATGGGTCTGCAAACGTGTATCAAACCGAAAGTTAGGTGTTTCTGTAGTACGGAGGCAGTACTAGCAAATATTTGCAGTACCATTAAAACGAAGATAGGATATTATATTTAGCTTTGCTTGAAATGAATGCCTAAAACAGAGAAAGGCCTATGAAATGAGGATTGACGGACGTGCTAATCCGGCCGTATGCCGCCGATCCGGCAACATTTCGGCTATGTTGGGCGCCCCTAGGAAACAAGTACACCATATACTTTCCTTGCTTTATCAGCAAAGAAAGAAACTAAAGCGTATCTCGTAGACTATTAGTATTATTATATTATATGTTGTATAATCCGATATATTTAAGTTTCTCAGAATTACATAATAAATGGGAACCAAATTTAACGCTGGGACACTGGACTTCACCATTGAAATACATCCTCACTCTTACCACAATTAAATCACAGGCCGATACACTCGTATTCGTTACTGAATGTTTGGTAATTATACTTTACACGTATATGTCATCTGAATAATTTATCAGAGATTGATGCGACAGTAGCATTTTGTGATTTTTTTTTTATGTATACTCATAAGCCGGAGATAAAAGGTTCAAAGAGTGTCACAAAATACCGTACTTCGTTCATGACATTTTGAATGTCACTTGAATTCTAATACATTTTTCCTAGCCTAAGCCAACATGGTATTTTGGTTGGATATAAGACACCAAAAGACACTTGACTAAAGATACACATTAAAATTATCGTACGGCTTTGCTTGGATTGTTAGTAAAGAATACGAACAGAGCGTTGGATGGTTATCTTTTATCTTTAAAAGACCCCTCGCACTATTTACTCTTCAGCTTACAGTGTCTTAAAATATTTGAAACTTTAAACTAGGTTGTGCTTTCAACTAAAATCCCACGGTTTTGGTTGTTTTAAGCCTTTTCTGAGACCCGTTGACGTATAGCGAAAACAGGGAAAAATTCACATAACCGGTTTTTCTGATGGAAAAACTTCTCGCACACAACCGTCGACAGCGCAATACACATCGAAGGTATCAAAACACGGCAAGTGAGAAAATCAGCATGGTTTTGTTAGAGGGGTTAGAATGTACCGTACGAAATTGGGGTCATCCTGGCTTACCAATATATCGAGTGACTATGGAAGTATGTTTTGTTAGTATTCCAGGTAAGACAGGCCTTTCAGAAAGATTTCCAAATGTTCGCAAACATTATCTTCGTTTCACCCGCCAAGCTTATTTGCATCTTTAGCTGAAGTATCTATGGGAATAAAACTCAAAAAGTTAAATGGTAGCAGCATATTGGTTACCAGCCAATCAATTTGTTTGTTCCGCTTGTTCTTTCCATTATTTTCCATGCCCTGAGAGCTTACCACAATGAACAACTGTAATCATTCTATTTCAAACCATAGACCGACTATGTATCGTTGTCGGATTAAACCCTTTTCAATCACTGGGTGAGTTGGTCACATGCGACCAGATAGTAATTACCACTCTCGTTATCATTTCCTCCTCATGTATGTCTTCATAGCAGTATGACTGCTATTATTTGGGTATCGACAAACATAGTTATCAGGATCGGTTTGCTAGATCTAGCGAAGCAGTGGTAATTGATGAGATATCAAGGAGATGCATACTCACCACAGGTGACCTAACCTTGCTTATCTGAGATAATCATAAGATAAGATAAGATTTTATTTGCGCTAACAGTCAAGGGCCATGGCAAATACCATCCAAGGCCACAATACCATCTATAACATGTCGTCTTGTCATATTCGTCAGTTTTGTGCCAGAGATAGGTCATCTTTTTAATGTATTGTTTTTTTTTAGCTTTTATCATACTTCTCTCATATTTCTTAACGGGATCGACTAAAAAGAGGCACGGCACGGCACGACATAGTGTAGGAGGCACGAGCACTAAAAAGAGGCACGAAAACTAAAAGGGCCCTTTCAGGCTTCAGAGTGAGAGGTAGGAACAATGTTCTAACCTGCCTTCTCTGGATTTACGAACTCTCGCTTACTTGTCTACTTCTATTACTCACTGATCACTTTTTATTACTCGTGCCTCCTGCGCCATGCCATGCCTCTTTAAGTCGATCCCTTTCTTAACGTCTGTACTATGACTCTCCTCCGCTTGGTAACGTTAAGGTGCAAGTCGCAGTAGATAGGCTACAGTTCCAATTCAGTGTTGTACATACGTGACTTCTTTGAAAACCCGTCACTGCTGTTTTCACTCTTTGGTTTTAATGAGAAACATGGAAAATCTTGCTTAAAGTTTAACTGAACAGCCACGTTATGTTTGTATCATCTAATTGGATACACTGAATTATTTGGATTCTGGTAAGGTTTTTTTTTATTTTCCACTGTTTGCTCTATTAGTAACGTTTAGAACATCTACGGCCGTCTCAACAACGCAAACACTCCGCAACGCAAATACAAACGCGGCTTTTCTGTGGCCAGTGATCAGCTTGCGGAAAGCGGGTCACTGCGTGAATGTGTCACTAGATGAGTCACTAGATTTTCCTGTCTCGGACTTTTCGGTTAAACTTTAACAGTGTAAACACGGAAACGCAAACAACCTGACCATTCAGCTCCTTTGGAAGCAATAAGCGAAACCATTACTGTCGTAGAGATGTCGCTGATGCCGTATTCTCCTGAATCCGACGGGGTTCTGCCGTCCAGTTTTGTTATTCACCCGCTTGCCTCGCACGCAGCCATTCAGAGATATGCATGCATGTATTCAGTCGTTTGGCACCTTTAAGACCCAGCTAAAAACATTTTTGATTGATAAAGAATAAATACATTCGAGAAAATATATTTTTTGTTGTGAAATAGTAAGATCACTAATGAGGGTAGGGCGACATCCCTGGATGCTAGGCTTGAGTATTTTTTTTTATTATATTGTTTTGTTGAAAATTAGTGATTGTGGGAGATCGGCGTAGACCTTGAGCTGAACTTTGAGGACGGAGCGGTAAGTAAAAATAAAGTTCTTCAATTGTTTTCTTTTATTTTATTGTAATAGTTAAGAGACTCGTTCATTTGTTAATTATTGTCGTATTAACCCCTATGTAACGGGCCATGGAGCTTTGTAGGGGTCGAAATTTATTTTGTTCCTTTATTTTGATTTTAATAAAACTGAACTGAACTGAACTGAACTATGGATAAAAAAACCACAGAAAACAAGACCGAAGGTTTCGGTGGGATCCCAAAAATTTAATATTTGATCCAGACAATTCGGTCTTGTAGATATCCGGTCTTCGCCAGACTCCTTGAATATTTCTACTATTAAGATTTGGAAAAAGAAGAAGGTCAGTGACTAATCATCCGAGAAAACCAAGTTTAGATGTGGATTCGCGATGTGTGTATTTACCCTTAGGCTACACGTCATATCTACTTTGACGAAACTGGTCAAATCTTCCTGCCTTACTTCTGCCAAATCTACGGTTTCAACAGGATTCTGAGTGAACTACTTGTCCAACAAAAATTAAAGAATTCAGCGTATCACCTTACCCCTAGATCGATCATTCTAATCAACTTCAGATAAAACTTTTAACTTTTAACAAATTTTCCGGCTTGAGACGGATTCCGAGCGGACTATCTGTACTGGCTGTGATTGTTGGACAAAGGTTTGTCAAAAGAGGATTCAGCATGTCTTCTTACCCCGAAATCGAACATCTAATCAACTTCAGATAAAACTTTAACTTTTAACAAATTTTCCGGTTTCGGAGGGATTCCGGGCGAACTACTTGTCCTACAAGAAAATGAGTTTCATATAAATGTTCAGTATGTCTTCTTACCCCTAAATAGAACATCTCATCAACTTTAAATAAGACCTTTACTTTGAACTAACTTTCCGGTTTTGGCCGGATTCCGGGCGAACTACTTATCCGGCGAGAAAATGGTTTCAATATTCGTGTCCAACATGTCTCCTTACCCCTCATTAGCAGTTTAAAAAATTGTTCGCCCCTTAATTTGATTCCCCTCCTCCCCCCCCTAAATGTTGAGCTACAGAGTCCATCTACGAATTTGACCTCAAACTTGACCCAAAGAGTCCTCACACCAAGTTTCATCAAAATATTTCATTCCCTTCGAGAGTTACCGTGCTTACAGACGGACGGCCAGACGGCCAGACGAACAACTTTTGCGATGTCATAGGTATCCCTCCACTTACGTTTTGGGACCCCAAAAATGGTAGGGTAGTAGCAAAACTAATGCTATTATTTTGTCAACCCGCGTAGCATCATTTCTTATTTATGATCGTGTTTCTTACTTTTTGTGCTTCGACTCCTCCTCTTTGAGACGTTAATACCTTTTGTCCACTTAACGTCACTTACTGAAGAAACTAAAGATTTTAAAAAAGATATAAAATAAAAATCAGTGCTATTGGTATTCTAGTTTGGTGTGCGTAAGCATCGTACCCAGAGGTGCTACTAGCCAAAATGTTTAGGGGGAGTAAGTTTGTTTTTTTTACCGAAGGGCTGGTAGTTTTACCGACCCGTTAATCGACTGTTTGGTCCATTTTTTTTACACGGAAAATTAATTTTTTGTTTCTTTTTTACCGACTTTCAGACAACGTTGGGGGCGGGGGGTGGGGTGTGCCCCTCCTTCCCATAAGTGACGCCTCTGAATTCGTATCATAAAACTCAAACCGTTAATGATGTTCCTCTTTAGAAGACAGACTGTAAGCCCAACCAAACTTGTTCCGTCGTTTATTCGTCAGTTTCCAATCCCTTAGCGGCTCCGTCAAGTGGCGGTCGAGGCTCCTTCCTACCCTGTAATCTGTGGTTATATTATAGTTAGCAATGGTTGGGCAAGCAATCAAAGTTTTGTTTGAATGACAGGTCGTACTAGACCGACCATAAATATTTGGCGGAAAGTTTTGTTTGTTCTGTGTGCTTCCTGGAGCATATCCTTCATAAGAACCTAAAAAGGGTAATGATATGATGGGCCACTTTTTGCTGAATAATTGAAGTCTTGTGGTTCGTGCGTAGCACAGTCCGATTTTCGCGGTCGGATGCGAATTCTCCCCTTCGCTACGAAATTTTGACGAATCGCCTGCAGATTTCACCGTAGTTACGCGAATTTTGCATGCGAATTTTGACATGCGAAATCTTATCGGACTGTGTGTGCACATAGTCTTAGGCTCAAAGTGATAGGCGGTATGACGACAGAGTTTTTAACAGATCCTCTATAACCAGACAACAATAATAGCTCAGTAATGTAAGCTAGGCCTAACTAATGGAAGAATGCCTAAATAGTATAAAACATAAATTCTACGTATATCCTGAATAAAATATGAATGAATGAATGAAGGATTTCTGACGCACTGCCCAAGGGCGTAAGTGCAGTAGAAAAGGACAAAGAAATATAAAATAATCATAAACACTCAAAAAATATTTTGCATGAAGGTTCACTAATTTAGATTGTGCGCGATGTAGGCTACACAGGGGCGTCACGTAGAGGAGGGGGGGCGTCAAACCTGATTGACGAGGCGCAAAACCGAATATGGATATACTCTTTTTTTTTTTAAATAAGTCTTCATGAATGTATTGTTTAATTTTCGTCCGTATGTTGTTTATTACCGTTGCCCCCCCCCCTTAGGTTTCCTGGAATTGACACCTCTGGATGTACATTTTCAGCAATTACAGAGAAGAGACAAGTACTACATTTGATTCAGTAAGGGGCTCCAAGGATGAGGAGTCGGTAGCCTGAAACAAGGGTGCCCTAGAATCTTCGGGTCTGGGTGATCCCCTAGCCCCCCCCCCCCCCCCCGAAGAAGCCCGCCGATACCCGGCTCCTCAGAATGCAAATAGGCTACCTAGGAAATCAGAAAATCATGTTTGGCGAGGTGCAGCGCGAAGCGCTGCGCCGAGGGCGTCTAAGTCCCCAGCCACACTAACTAACCACACCCAAACCGCCTGGTGCTGTAACCACATTTCTAAGTTTTCATGTTCATTTCCCAACATGGTTAGGGGTTCCTCTCAGTTACCAGGAATGAAATTTGGCATCGGTTAAGGCAGAGAATGGAGGGCGTCTAAGTCCCCAGCCACACTAACTAACCACACCCAAACCGCCTGGTGCTGTAACCACATTTCTAAGTTTTCATGTTCATTTCCCAACATGGTTAGGGGTTCCTCTCAGTTACCAGGAATGAAATTTGGCATCGGTTAAGGCAGAGAATGGAGGGCGTCTAAGTCCCCAGCCACACTAACTAACCACACCCAAACCGCCTGGTGCTGTAACCACATTTCTAAGTTTTCATGTTCATTTCCCAACATGGTTAGGGGTTCCTCTCAGTTACCAGGAATGAAATTTGGCATCGGTTAAGGCAGAGAATGGTTTTTCTTGCGAAAGCCAAATAATCTCAAAACAATAAATACTTGTTAAAATGGTTTCCCTGGGTCGGATGTCGGGCCGAAACCTTAAAGGGGCCAGGGTGAAAGGTTATTACCCTGTCAAAATTTACGTGTGTGTACTAAATAGCTAACCATGGGTTATGACTAAATAAACACAATTATTAAAGGGTAGAATTACCGGACACACGTCGTTGTTTGTAGAACGTGGTCCTTAATGGTCATCATATGTGCTTTAAGGAGTGAAAATCAGTGTCTAGGCTCAGTCTGGAGTCATCAGGTAAATACTACAAAACGTAGCGGCACCATCCCAAGATAATTATGTATGGGATCTCCAATAAATATAGTGGTTAGCCTAGGAAAACCTCTGGTTTCGGTATTTATTGGTTATTGTATATATTTATATTTTCAGCAATTACAGAGAAGAGACAAGTACTACATTTGATTCAGTAAGGGGCTCCAAGGATGAGGAGTCGGTAGCCTGAAACAAGGGTGCCCTAGAATCTTCGGGTCTGCGTGATCCCCTACCCCCCCTCGAAGAAGCCCGCCGATACCCGGCTCCTCCGAATGCAAATAGGCTACCTAGGAAATCAGAAAATCATGTTTAAAACTGCATTTTTTTAATGCAAGCACACAGAGGGGGGGGGGGTGTCTGCCTCACCGGCTTTCCAAAGGGACCAAAAGCCAACCGTTAAACACCACTGTCAAACCTGATTGACGAGGCGCAAAACCGAATATGGATACATTTTCAGCAATCACAGAGAAGAGACAAATACTACATTAGATTCAGTAGATACTAAAGATTTTAAAAAAGATATAAAATAAAAATCAGTGCTATTGATATTCTAGTTTGGTGTGCGTAAGCATCGTACCCAGAGGTGTTACTAGCCAAAATGACCCCTCCAAGGATGAGGGGTCGGCAGCCTTAAACAAGAGTGCCCTAGAATCCTCGGTTCTAGGTGATCCCCTACACCCCCCCCCCCTCCGAAGAAGCCCGCTGGTACCCGGCTCCTCCGAATGCAAATAGGCTAGCTAGGAAATCAGAAAATCATGTTTAAAACTGTATTTTGAACTGCAAGCACTTAAAGGGGCCTGTAGTACCTATAATACTGACGCAACCTACTTCTGTAATCACTCCATATATTTCTAAACCCGGGGACCCCAATTTCGTACGGTACGTTCTAACCCCTCTAACAAAGCCACGCTGATTTTCTCACTTGCCATGTTTTGCTACCTTCGATGTGTATGACGCTGTCGACGGTTGTCTGCGATAACTCTTTCCATCAGAAAAACCGGTTAAGTAAATTGTTTCCCTGTTTTTGTTACAAGTCAACGGGTCTCGGAAAAGGCTTTAAACAGCCAAAACCGTGGGTTAATAGTTGAAAGCACATCTTAGTTTTAAAGTATTCAAATATTTTAAGATACTATATGTTAAAGATTAAATAGTGCAAGGGGTCCTTTAAGGATTTTCCCGAAACCGCGAGTTAAATGTAAACGTATGACAGCGGCTCGCTGGCTGCTCGTTTCTGTATCTACTTTCCATATAAATATACTTTTGGCCACTCGCCCCTATATATATACTTTTCGTAAAAAAAAATATTTTTCTTTCCAATTTTTTTCTCTAGGGGTTTTTCGGTGGGACCCAGAATCAGCTCCGGATCCAATAATTTGTTTCGGGGGGGGGGGGGAGTACCGAAACGTACGAAAAAGACATCAATCAGAGGTTACAGCCTATACAAAAAACTTTATTTTTGTATGCTTCGGGGGGGGGGGGGGGGCTCGAAACCCCCTACCCCCCCTGGATACGGCCCTGCGTAGTTGGAGTTAATTTTGTCGTTTCTGCAAACGGTCAGGTTGCAATTCTCGGGGGGGGGGGGGAGTCTCTTTGCCTCGGGTCTAGAACAAGAGTCCTTCAATTCTTCCACTCCGTAAAAACAGAACTTGCATTTCTTCAAGTGTTTTGACACCAAACCTAATCATCTCAGAACGGTCCTGAGACGTCGGACCAGAAAACATTGTTTTTCTCATACCACCGGAACCTTCGAACTAGTCTGTCATCTTCGGATAATAATCCCGAGAAAATTGGCACTTAACTGAAATGATGATCATGTCAGTTTCTGACGGCTAGGAATACTCTTTCAAAGTTGTCAGCCATCGTGACAGTGCGCGTGATGGTGTAGTGGACCTCCGGCAGAGTGGGGTAACTTGATGCCAAAAACACTCATCTGCTGCTGGAGACTTAGCCGACTGTGGAGTGATGTGGAACTTCCGTCGATAAGTGATGCGGGGTAGGGTGAAGGTTTTCCGCCCACTGTGTGCGATCAAGAACTAATTAGTGTGTCATAAAACAAAGATGAGGAGCTTGATAATATTAATTAATAAAAATCTATTTTGAGTCCATCGCAACATCCATCGTCGGTGGGGTCGTTTCAATATAAACCTCAGGGGGGGGGTCAATCTCGGGCCCATTCCCGGGTTAATTAGGCTATACATACTCTACATTCGACAGAACTACTCTTTTGGCGGTAAACTTAAAGTTGTCTTTGAATATTCCTGAAAGTAAATGCTTTAGTTTGTGTTTTGCGAGGTGTTTTGCCTGTTGGAACAATAGCAAAAATAAACGAGGCCAGTGGAGTCGTTTCAATAAACCTTGGGGGGGGCAAAGATCGATTCTGGGCCCCGACTCAAGGTTAATTAGGCTACACCGACTTATTAAATTCAATAGAATCAATATAGTTACCCTTTTGGTGGTGCCTCGATATATATGCCTCGATGGCTCTTCCGTTGCTCCCCCTTACAGCCAAACCGAAGCATATGATAGTCCTTTCCGCCAATTTCCGTACCAATCTCTCCACCTCAAATGTGTCACAAGATTTCCGGAACCCCCCGCTAACTCCCCCCCACATTGCCAGGGTCCAACTAGAGCTTATGCTTGTCCTTCCGGCAAAGTCCTGCCCTGATTCCTCTGTTTAATGCTGCCAGAAGATTTCCCGTACCCCCTCGACCTCCCACATACTTACCGGATCCAATCGGGAACTGAAACAGAACATCCCGGACATTTGCTCTTGTGAATTGTCCAGTTTCATCAGGATCGAATAACTCGTTCGAAAGTTATTCTTGCCCTAAGATTCCGAGTTCCCCTCCCTCCACTCCCCCCTGGTCGGATGGTCGGGAAGTGACAATTTCCAAGTCAATCCGGCCAGGTTATATATATTCTTGAGAAGTTTCGTCGTCCTAGCCCATCTGAAAGTGCCCTAACTCACATGCCACACGATTTCCAACCCCCCACAGTTCCCGGATTCCGTCCGGCTTTAGAAACTGCTCATCCAGGGCTTAAGCTTGTCCTTACCGCCAAGTCCCGTCCACATTCCTCGATTTTAAGCGTGTCATAAGAATTCCGGAATCCACCCCCCCATCCGCTTCCAGCCCCCACACGGTTTCCGGATCTAGGCTGGTATTGAAACGAAATATAAAGGACATGTGCTCTTGTCTGTTATCAAGTTTCACGAAGGTTGAATATCTCGATCGATATTTGCGTGCCCCATGATTCTGGATTCCCTTTCCATCCACTCCTCCCTGGATGTTTGGATTTTCTAAGATTTGGTCAGGTCTGTCGTATGCCTGACAAGTTCCATCGTCCTAACCCATTTGTTAATACCCTAATTCGCGAGCCATATGATTTTCGGCAACCCCTTCAACTCCCCCACATTACCATGGCAGATCTAGTCTGAGACTTGAAACTTGACATCTGTTGCAAGCGATTGACGATTTTCAGTTCAGTTCAGTTCCGTAAACACAACCTAATGAGCCTGACCAGTTTCTTCGTCTCGTAAAAGACAGTATTTATTAGTTATAAACTATTGGATGCACGTTCAATATGACCGTTAAGACAAACTTAAATTATGATGGTACAGACATGCCTTTTATTTATTTTTTAGTGACGAAAGATCTCTCGTCTGCTGCGTCCTTCAACGGCTTTGGAATAAATTATTGATTGACTTAACTGATTGATCATAAACCCTTATTAACTGAGACGAGATTACACAATTTTTTCATCTTCACACAGCAACATTCTTTGATATGATTCTTTGCCTGTATCCCCCCAAGGGTCCATCACGCTGTGAAATTTTGCCATACCTGCCAATTACAGTAAATGATTGACGGTAAATACACATGAGAAGTTTTTATTCGCCGTTTGAGCAAACCCTTGCCTTTACTGTCAGATATCCAAATATAAGACCACTGACAGCCGGTTGTCAATGAAAAGTTAACAGGCCACCATGTTTCATTTCCTCTGTAATCCACCCCTTACTGTTTGCATGATGATACGGAAAGCCCGAAAGGATATTAGTGTCAGTGTGCAGTTGGGTTAATAGAAATTCCTATATTTGCTGTCTGACAAGGGTTCCGGCCGGATTCCTGGTTTTGAACAAGTGGAAATTGTTTGTTTTGTTTATAATGAATTGAATATTGAAAAAGACAAGATTTAAAAAATAAGGATGAGATAAGATTTTACTTATGCTTAGATTGAATGATAATGGCAAATATGTGAAGAGAAAAGCTGTAAGTACCTCTTCCTATGGGCAAGGGCTACCGTGGGGAACCTAGCCAACTGTTTAATATTTCCAAAACAACTTTTCCCCATGTCGTTACACATCCATTTTTGATTCGCTCCCCTTCCATTCACTAAACAATTTTCACGTTCCCACAACAAAATGTTCCCATCATATTACCCCACATGGAAGTATCCGTCTTCAAAGGTGACGAGAAGTCACCTGTGAAAGTTGAAAAAGAATATCAATAGGAAACACGTTTATAACAAATAACTACTATTAGCTACTCCAACACGCTTTAAATAAATTTTCTCGCTCAAACAACTCCCCTCAACCCTCTCTCCTCTCCCCTTCTCATTTTACATCATCCTACCTCTGCTCCAAAATCATAAAACTAATAACCCCAAAAATACCTTACAAATTTACCAACAAACTACCTTAATTCTATCATCCCTGCTTGTTTTATTTGTCTCTAAACTTTTCTTTATTTATTTCTGACCCACACAATGCAAAAGGCACAAAACCTCGAGGAAGAAAAACAAAAAATAAGAAAATCAATAAACAAACGAAAAGAAACAAAACAAGTAAATAGACCGATATGACGACAAGCAGTTTCGGAAGAGTTTCTATGCAGTGTCTCAAGTTCCGATGTGACATCGGTTCTGTGACGATTAACAAGGTGACGATATCTAGTCCGTGTGGGGAGGAATTTTGAAAAGCGACTCGAGAGTCGAGATGCTGCAGAATGTACATGAGTACTTGTACTCGTGTGTGATGATTTCGACGAGAGTGTTATCCACTTCATGCCAAACTGCCAAGAACTTTCGTGAACTTAAGAATGAATTTGCTACGCAGATCAGCTGGTGACGAGGATTGGCTGCACTTGCTGTTCAGCAGTAGGGTCTTTCGTAATTATAAATAACCTTGCAGCGTTCGTTCAGTTAGGACTTCGACGTATGAAAAATGATATACATTGTTTTGTCTGTTGTATCGTTTTATGTCTGTCTGTGTGAGTTGCTTGGTCCTAGTTAGAGTTGGCCCATAGTTTTATGAGAAATAAAATGACGCCGCAGACTTGTTCTCCATTGCCAAGACGCTGACGCTGAAAAAAACAACGTAGTACATGACTCACACTGTCAGGAGTTTCATAACAGATAACGCAAGGATGCGCGGTTTCAACAGACAACACTTGGGATGCAATCTGTTGTGATTTTGAAAACGTAATGCATTCAATGTTATGCACAGCAAGCATTGCCAGGAAGAGCCGAAAAATCACCTGCTGACTATTCCAGTATCATGACGACAAACAAAAAAGCGAGGGGTTGCGCACTGGTGCCTCATGGTGTACAAGGTCCCTGCCTCATGCCTGCCTCAATTGCCTCATGCCGGCGTCACGTGCCTCATGCCTACCTCACGTGCCTCATGCCTGCCTCATGTGCCTCATGCCTGCCTCACGTGCCTCATGCCTGCCTCACGTGCCTCATGCCTGCCTCATGCCTGCCTCACGTGCCTCATGTCTGCCACACGTGCCTCATGCCTGCCTCACGTGCCTCATGCCTGCCTCATGTGCCACATGCCTGCCTCACGTGTCTCATGCCTGCCTCACATGCCTCATGCTTGCCTCACTTGCCTCATCGCCCGTTCTGGTGACACGTTTTGGGATTTTTGAAGTACCTCATGGTGTACAAGGTCCCTGCCTCATGCCTGCCTCACGTGCCTCATGTCTGCCTCACGCGCCTCATCTGCCTCTGCCTCATGGTGTACATGAAATCGGCCAGTGCGCAACCCCTCGCAAAAAAGTGAGCAGATGCTTTTCAGGCTCTTCCTGGCAATACTTGTTGTGCATAACATTTAATACACAACGTATGACTGTGACTTCTGACACTGTATTTGCCTGTTTAGCAACAGTATTAGACCTGTTTTTTTAAGTATCACGTACACTGACGTTCTGGCATTGATCCGTATAGGTCAGAGATCACAGTTTTGGGGGGAATCCCAGGCTAATTTTTCACCAGTATTTTGAGTATCACGCACATCGACGTTCTGATGTTGATCCATACAAGTCGTAACCAAATTTTCAGGGTGATTGCAATTTCGTTTCTTACCAGTATTTTGATATCACGCATTAAGACGTCTGGTGTTAATCCATGCAAGTCAAAGGTCCCCTTTTCATGGCACTTGAGCTTACTCAAGTGCCATATAGCGATCGTAATGTCTGTCTGACGGTCGGTCGGTATTTCCGCATTTTGCTAGTTTGGGCACTTCCACACGACCTAGGACGATAAAACTTGGCACGCATATCAGGGACGCAACCGGATTAACTTAGAAATAATCACTTCCCCGATCCGACCATCAATGGTGGAGTGGCAAGATGGGGAATCCGGAAATTAGTAACATTCATAATTTTGGAACGAATAATCGGACGTGCGTTAAACTTGACATGTATCAAGACAAGTGTCTTCGATGTTCATTGTCAAATTCGGATCGGATCCGATAACTGGAGGGGGGGGGGCCGGACGGGGACATATAGCGATCGTAATGTCTGTCGGTCTGTCCGCATTTTGCTAGTTTGGGCACTTCCACATGACCTAGGACGATAAAACTTGGCACGCATATCAGGGACCCAACCGGATTAACTTGGAAATAATCACTTCCCCGATGCGACCATCAGTGGGGGAGTGGCAAGATGGGGGATCCTGAAATTAGTAACATTCATAACTTTGGAACGAATAATCGGACGTGCATTAAACTTGACAGGTATCAAGACAAGTGTCTTCGATGTTCATTGTCGAATTCGGATCGGATCCGATAACTGGAGGGGGGGCCGGACGGGGACATCCGAAATCTCTTGAAACGCTTTTTCTAGTTTTTGTCAAACCCCTACCCCTTTCTTCACACTAGTATAACTCTGCGTGTGGATGAGTCATTATTTCTTCACACTAGTATAGCTCTACTCGTGGATGAGTCATTCTTTGCTTAAATTCCTTCGGATAGAGCTAGAGCAATCGAAGGTCGAAGGGGTTGGTATAATATGCTGCTGAACCATAGTAGGGGTTGATATAGATTAAGGACTTCCACACAAGCTAGGACGATGAAACTTCGCAGGCATATCAGGGACCCGACCAGATTAACTTACAAATAATCACTTCCCCAATCCGACTTTCCCCGGATCCGGGAGTCCGGAAACTAGGTAGGAACAACGGTAGCAAAAGGGGAGCAGGCAAAAAGAGCAATGCCCAAATGCGGGATCGATCCGCGATTCTCTGCGGCATAGGTCGAGTGTTCTACCACTGCACTACGACTTAATGTGTTTAGAAGCGAATGCGGGAAGACATACGGTTTAAAAATTAAAGTCAGACTAAGTGGTCTGACCCCATGCTAAATGCTAACCAGAGCAAAATAACTAGAGCTATTTTGCTCTGATGCTAACTAAACTTAAACTAAACAGATCTCATGAAACACTTCCACATAAGCTAGGACAATGAAACTTGGCAGGCATATCAGGGAACCGACCAGATTAACTTGGAAATAATCACTTTCCAAATCCGATCATAGTGGGTGGAGTGGAGGGATTGGAAATCCGGAAACTATTAACATGCATGACTTTGGAGAGGGTGATTGGACATGCGTGAAACTGGACATGTGTCTAGAACAAGTGTTTCGGATATTCAGTTTCAAATCCGGACCAGATTCGATACCTGTGGGGGGGGGGGGAATCTGGAGGGGGGCTCCGCAAATTTTCTGAAACGCTTCCACATAAGCTAGGACAATAAAACTTTGAAGGCATATGAGAGAACCGACCAGGTTAACTTGGAAATAATCACTTCCCCGATCCAGCCATCACGGGGGGAGTGGAGGGATGGGGAATCCGGAAACTAGAACCATACATAACTTTGGAACGCGTAATCGGAAATGCATGAAACTTGACAAGTGAAGAACAAGTGTCTCAGATTTTCATTTTCAAATCTGGTCCGAATCCGATAACTGGGGGTAGGGGTAGAGGGGGGATCGGAAATCTTTTGAAACGCCTAGGGTCGAGGGATCGGGATGGAACTTGAAGGGAAGAACGAGCATTAACCCTAGATGCTTTATTGACAAAATAGGACCGGATCGTGTCGCAGTGGAGGGTGTTGGAGGGGTTTCTTGGATTTCCGCGGTGATCACGAGTTAGCATACTTCCAGATGTACTATGACCATGAAACTTGGCAGGCATACTAGGTATTCTCCTAGGTCGACTTGAAAATAGTTCCTTCCCCGATACGGTGATGTTGGGGGAGTGGAAGGATGGAGAATCCAGTATCTAGCGACATGCATAACTTTAGAACGGGTGATCGGACGTGAATGAAACTTGACAAGTGTCAAGAACAAGTATCTCAGATGATCAGTTTCAAGTTCGGAACGAATCCAATAACTGGGGGGAGCTGGAAGGGGTGCAAGAAATCTCGTGAAACGCTTAGAGTCGAGAGATCGGGATGGGACTTGGAGGAAAGAACAGGCATAGGCCGTAGAGACAAACCGAGACAATACTGATAAAACAGGACCGGATCTTGTCAGAGTTGGGGGAGCTTGAGAGGGTTTTCCACAATTCTGGTCATCACGAGCTGGGGTACTTCGAAATGTGCTATGACCATGAAACTTGGCAGTCTGTGCTATGACCATGAAACTTGGCAGGCATGTTAGGGGGGCGTGTTAGTCCCTCCCCCGATCCGATCATCGTTGTGGCAGAAACAGTTATCATTGAGTGGAATAACCATTTCAGATTTAGTAGATCAAGCCGATTTACTGATGAAATGAATATCGGGAGAGAGATGCAGCCTTGACAACTGCAAACCGTATCTGACAAACATGTAATCTGTTCTTACACGTGCCATATGAGCTTTCAGCTCTTGTTTTTTACTGCAGGTTCGTCTCTTCTAACCGACTCTCTAGAACAAATCTCAGTTATCTCGCTGAATCTCATTTATTGCCCATTATAATGCACAAACGTACAAAAAGACGGAGTAATTAAATGAGGAAGAAGAAAAAAACCAACAAAGAAAGAAATGAAAGAAAAGAACATTACTGTCAACAAAAATTATGGAAAGAACACACGAAACTTAAAAAGAAAACCACACACACTGGCAGAATTTACACAGAGTAAAGCATCTGCTGAGCTGCAACAAGGCTGCGCTTAAAGCGCTCTCCCTTTCCCGAATAACAGAAAGAGGTTTCGCTACTCCATACTTTTAAGACAATCTGCTATTACTTGTCCAAGGTGGAGCCCTCAGCAGATACTTTACATATTTGTAAAAAGATATACGGAAGTCTTTCTTATCTGAGCATGAAAACAGCTTCCAAATCGGAGCCAAAGCAATAACATGTGGAACTACAAAAGAATTATACATTTTAGCAAGAATAAATCTATTAAATTTCAATGGCTTTACAAACTTTATTAGAAAGAAATGTTTTTAGAAGCGAACGGGTGGTACGGATACTGATTCCCAGAGGTAGACCCAAATATTTTTTTAATTTATGTCTCAGGTTAGAACGGTTATGGGAAGCTGTCGATACTTTGGTCACAGCTTCAGTTAACTGATACAATTTGGGAATTTTCTAGGACTGATTGGCCCCGCGCATCTAGTAGTTTGACATCCCCCAACCCTGCTCTACCTATCAGTTTTCCTGACCTAGGAATTCGCACCTATTAAAATGTTTTCATCTACCAATTCTAGGTAACTGCCACCATTTGAGAAGGATCACTATACCAGCCTTCCATGGAATTTTCATGGAGTGACGGAGATTGAGACCTATAGTAGATGATTTTCGAGTTGTAGGACGTCTGTTCTGAATACCCAGGAACATGCAAGTTACAAGGTAAGATTAGTATTTTAAATAGCTGAATACTTTAAAACTAGGCTCTGCATTCATCAACTTGTCTTCGGCTTTGGCTGTTTTAAGCCTTTTTCCAGGCCCCCTGGTTTTTTTTTGGGATCCCAAAACGTAACTGGAGGGATACCTAGACATCGCAAAAGTTGTCCGTCTGTCAGCACGATAACTCTCGAAGGGAATGAGATATTTTGATGAAACTTGGTGTGAGGATTCTTTGGGTCAAAGATAAGGTTGGGTCAAGGGTAAACTTGGTGTGAGGATTCTTTGGGTCAAGGGTAAGGTCAGGCACGTAGATGGGCTCTGTAGCCCTACATTTAGGGGTGGGGGGTTCAAACTAAGGGGCAAACAAATATTTTTAAACAGCTAATGTGATAGTCGATTATGGGATAAGAACACATGTTGAACATGATGCCCAAAACCATTTTCTTGCTGGATTAGTAGTTCGTCCGGAATCCGGCCAAACCGGAAAATTTGTTAAAAGCGAAAGTTTTATTTGAAGTTGATTAGATGTGCGATTATGGGGTAAGAAGACATGCTGAACACGACGATTTGTCGTCGGACAACCAGTTCGCCCGGAATCCGGCCAAACCGGAAAATTTGTTAAAAGCGAAAGTTTTATTTAAAGTTGATTAGATGACAGATTTAGGGCTAAGAAAAGACGCTGAGTGTGTATATGACTATCATTTTTTGCCCGGACATGTGATTCGTCCGGAATCCGGTTGAAACTGGAAATCTTTTAAGTTAAAGTTTTATTTGAAGTTATTAGATGTTCTTTATAGGGATAAGGAGATACGCCGAATTCGTTTCTGAATTGTTCTTTTTTTGCTGGACAAGTAGTTCGCTCGGAATTCGGCCGAAACCGGAAATTTGGCAGAAGTAAACTAGGAAGTTTCGGTCAGTATCGTCAAAATAGGTATGGCTTATAGGGGGATATCTGAACTTGGTTTTCTCAGATGATTAACGTGGCGTGACAAGACCCAATTGTCTGGATCAAATATTAGATTTTTAGGATCCCATCGAAACCTTAGGTCTACTCTTTCTGAACAAATGGTTCATCCCGAATTCGGCTGAAACTGGAAATTTGGTTGAAGCTCAAAGTTGTTTTTGAAATCGATTAGAGATTCGGTATCGGGGCAAGGAGACATGCTGAATACATTTTTGAACTATATTTTAACAGTAAAAATCTTCAAGGAATCTGACGAAGACTGAATGGCGAAGACACGACCCAATTGTTTGAATCAAATGTTAGATTTTTGGGATCCTATCGAAACCTTTGGTCTTGTTTCTATTCGTTTTTTCTGGGAAAGCTTCTCGCAAATAATTGTCGAAAGCGTGACACACATTGAGGTAGCAATACGACAAAGTGAGAAAACCAGTGAGATTTTGTTAGGGGAGTTAGAATGTACTTTATGAAAAGCTTTTCGGAAAAGCTTCCGGATTCGGAAAAGCTACTAAATCTTTGCACTTTCTTTAAGGAATGACTATAGCGCGAGGAACACTTTGGTTTGTTTCTTGAGTATGGGGTAAATGCTGAAGTAGTCATCCCATCGTGGTTTTCAAAAGTTTATATTCCAAAAACACATTTTGCAGTCAGTAGTCTCATATAGGCCTAGCTATCCCTCAGAGATGAAACAAGACCAAACTTTTCGATGGGATCCCAAAAATTCAATATCTGATCCAGACAACTGGGTCTTGTCTTAGCCAGATCCAGTCATCGCCAGAATCCTTGAACATTCTTACAATTAAAATTCAGAAACAGATTAAGGCCAAATAGCTAATCATCTGAGAAAACCAAGTTCAGATATGGATTCAGCATGTGTGTTTACCCGTATAAGTCATATCTGTTTTGACGAAAAGTTCCTGCCACTTCTGCCAATTTGCCGGTTTCGGCCGAACTCTAGAACTGCTTGTCCGGCGAAAAAAGAAAATTCAAAAACGAACTCAGGGTATCTTCTTTCCCCAATAATGAGCATCTAATCAACTTCAAATAAAAATTTAACTTATAAAAACTATATGTCCGGGTAAAACATGATTGTCACACAGTCTCTTCTTACCCCTAAATCGATTATCTAGTCAGCTAGAAATAAAACTTTAACTTCTAACAATTTTCCGGTTTTGGCCGGATTCCGGGCGAACTACATGTCCGGGTAGAAAATTGTTTTCACATAAAAGTTCAGCATGTCTTCTTGCCCTAAATCGGACATCTGATCAACTTCAAATAAAACTTTTACTTTTAACAAACTTTCCGGTTTGGGCCGGATTCCGGGCGAACTACTTGTCCGTCGAGAAAATGGTTTTCACCATCGTCTTCAGCATGTCTTCCTACCTCTAAATCAAACATCTAATCAACTTCAAATAAAACTTCTACTTTTAACAAACTTTCCGGTTTTGGCCGGATTCCGGGCGAACTACTTGTCCGATTACAAAATGGTTTTCACAATCGTGTTCAGCATGTCTTCTTGCTCCATAAACGACTATCACATTAGCTGTTTCAAAATATTTTGTTTGCCCCTTAATTTTAACCCCCTCCCCCACCCCTAAATGTAGGGCTACAAAGCCCATTTACGAACTTGACTGGTCCGCCGACTCAACGAATCCTCACACCAAGTTTCATCAAAATATCTCATTCCCTTCGAGAGTTATCGTGCTTACAGACGGACGGACGGACGGACAGACGGACAACCTTTGCGATGTCATAGGTATCCCTCAACTTACGTTTTGGGATCCCAAAAAAGAATCTATGGCCGGGGACGTTTCGCCAGGGGACGTTTTGATCGGGGACGGTTCGCCACGGGGACGTTTTGTCGTGGGGACGTTTTGCCGACAACCCGGTTTAAGAATGGATGGATTAGTATTGTAGGTCAGACAGGTCCTTTAACTTTCCCTTTCTTCTCTCTAATTTTTCTTGGGTCGCATTTACTCCGACAATTTTGAAATCTAATTTCTCTCTTTATGAGTATTTCTCATCCCATTCCTTCGTCATGCTTCCGAGAACGAATATGATTTATCCGCTTTCAGATGTTGGTGATCATGCAAGCACTTATTTAATATAAAAGTGACCGTGCAAAATTGAAACCCCAACGCCCATAACTGAATTATCTAGTATTCATTAGCTTGTGTAACTGATCTCGACGAAAATAGTCAAACAGACATCATTCATTTGGGTGTATATCCATGACATGGATAACAATGGAAAAATTAACCAATCCGCCTGTTTGACTTTTCCGTCGATCAAATACGACTTGATCCTTGTACCACCTATCATAACCCCATCAAGATATTTTGGCGTGTAGAGATGTAGCAAAATGAAGCCAGAGTCTTGTTTTTACCATATCCAAGACGTTGACTTCAAAATCATCATAGAACCTACCACATTTATCTATTTGGTCGCAGTATTATAGTCCAATAAGCCTGTTTTTGGAGTTTCACCAAAACTGGAACGGTCTGGCGTTGATACATACAAGTCAGAGGTGAGATCAGCACTGTCATCGTCTCCTTTGAAAACTTTTCTGCATATCTACCTTCCTCTTGTATCTAGCCACCAAAGTGTACCAGCATGTTGGCAGGTTTGCTCACTGTTTTATCAATGATCTTGCTCCAAGATCATCAGATACTGTCACTATCTCGCTGTGAGGTCATAAAACAATAGGCAAAAGTGATATCAGTTTCAATCACAAGGGCATAACCCGCATAGTTCAACATATCAGGAAATCCATGGGTGGTAATAAAATAATATTAACGCATATCTCTATTAGGACTTCGGCTAAAACAGAAAGCTACGAGTGGGCACTGGGCATGCAACCAGGGACCAATAAATTTCCTGTAATGACTCGCCATTCAGGGGGCTTGTCATTTCCTATGCTTCTAGTTGCCCGAGCCTCATCTAGTTTCCAAAAATTCCGCTTGGGTCGAATCGGCGTTCTTGCTCAGATAGACAAAATCTGTTGGGACTATTCAGCATGCCACCAGGTACCTAAGCTAGGACAAAAGATCCAGGATACTCTTCCATTACAGAGAAATATTCCTAATTCAGCACAACAGCTGCGAAAAATTTTGTCCATCTGGATAGTCGGGTATTTTATCCCCGTGGGTATTTCTCGAACTATCTGACGCTCGGTCAAGAGCGCATCAAAAATCTCTTATTGACAAGCCCCCTGTCATTGCAGGAAATTTATGGGTCCCTGATGCAACCATACTTCTGTTTTCAGTTGTGTGTATGTTTCAGCCCTTCTTGGCTGTGTTCTTTAGACTGTAGCAAAAAATCTGAGCTTGTCTTTCTCCTTTTCTTTACCGTCGTCACATTTATATGGCACTTGAGCCTAAGGCTGCTTGCTATCGTAATGTCCGTCTGTCTGTCCCCTCTGCCAACGTGTGCTGATTTAGGCAATTTCGTGTGAGTTAGGACTTGTGTATAAAGGACCCGGCTCAAAGTTCTAGGAAACCTTCTTTTCCCGGACCAACCATTTTTTTTTGGAGGGGGGGAGGGAAGTTGTAACAAGATAAGCTGCGAACGCGTGATCCGATTCGAGTGAAACTTGGTTGGTGCGTTGGTGGTAGGGAAAACGTCTTAGATGCGACACTTATGTTTAGACCGTATCTGGCCGCGGAGGTTGGGAGTTAGTGGGGGGGTCCAGAAATTTTGTTTGCAGTGGCGCTTAGGGACCATGTCATGCGATTGTTTCCGGGAATTGACCACCCGCAACAAGTGCCATCTGAGCTCGTTGCTCTTGTCGTTTGTGCAATTAGTTAAAAATTACTAATTATGTACCTGGTAACCGAGAGAACAGGAAAATTGAGTGAGTGGGAAGAGTGTATGCGAGTTGTCGCTCGGTAGATCAAGAAAAAGTCTCGGTAGGCTTGGATCCCAGACAGGATGGTTTATTTCACGTCTTGACGGGAACTGGTTGCAGTTTGGCGCATGGTCGACAGGTAAAGGGATATTGGCAACAGAGACTTTCAGAATTGAACCTCAACCTCTTTCACCCCTGTGTTTCTAGACATCTCTCCTTCTACCTTTTGAAACATTTTAACCTTCAAACACTGCAGGAACGCAGGAAGGAGCTAAGTGCTGACTTCGGCTCAGCTATGGTACCATTACCATCCCCACTCCCAGATCCTCCTTCCACATCCAAAGCGTCAATCGACCTGAATGAACGGCAAGTTCATGGGTACCCAAACACCGTCCTGTATGTACAAGGCACGCAAGACACACCCCCTAGTCACCAGCAGAGGCGTAACGTATGAGGGACGGGGGCGGCCCCGCCCTCTAATATTGCCGGCCAGCCGGTTAAAAAATTAAATGAGTCTGCGCAACACTTTGCTGTTTTTCTTAGAAACAGTCGATTTCTTCTTAAAAACGGTCAATTCTTCTTAAAAGCAGTTGTTTCCCTCTCAAAAACAGTTGGTATGAATAACCAGTTACATGAAGAATCAGTAGAATTTCAAGTTTTTCGCCCGTTATTTATTGTGTTGCGATAGCAACACTTAGGTTTTGTCCCAGTTTTTATGGCACTTGAGCATAGTGCCATATAGCGATCGTAATGTTTGTCGGTCTGCCCCGGTTTTGCTAGTTTGGGCACTTCGACATAAGCTAGGGCGATGAAATTTGGCAGGCATATAAGGGACCCGACCAGATTAACTTAGTAACAATCACTTCCCCGACCCGGCCATCGTGGGAGGAGTGGAGTGATGGGGAATCCGGAAACTAGTTACATGCATAACTTTGGAACGGGTAATCGGACGTGCATGAAACTTGACAAGTGTCAAGAATGACTGCCTCAGATGTTCAGTTTCAAATCCAGACCGGATCCGATAAGTGGGAGGGGGGCTGGACGGGGGCACCGGAAATCTCAAGAAACGCTTCCACATAAGCTAGGACGATGAAACTTGGCATGCACATCAGACCCGACCAGATTAACTTGGAAATAATCGCTTCCCCGATCCGGCCATCGTGGGGGAGTGGAGGGTGGAGAATCAGGAAACTAGTAACATGTATAACTTTGGAACGGATAATCGGACATGCATAAAACGTGGCGAGTGTGAAGAACAAGTGTCTCAGATATTTAGTTTCAAATCCGGACTGGATCCGATAACTGGGGGGGGGGGGGACAGGACCGGATCTTGTCACAGTGGGGGGAGTTGGAGGGGGTTTTCCGGAATTTCCGTGATCACGAGTTAGGGTACTTCCTGATGTGCTAGGACCACAAAACTTGGCAGGCATGTTAGGGACTCCATCAGACTAGCTTAAAAACGGTCCCTTCGCCGATCCCATCATTTTGGGGGGGGGGCGGAGGGACGGTGAATCCGGAATCTAGTGACATGCATAACTTTAGAACGGGTGATTGGACGTGCATGAAAGTTGACAACTGTAAAGAACAAATTTCTTAGATATTCAGTTTCAAGTCCGGGCCGGATCTGATGACTGGGGGGGGGGAGCTGCAGGGGAGCACTGGGAATCTCGGTAAACACTTAGAGTCGAGGGATCGGAACGGGATTTGGATGGAAGAACATAAGAAAACACTACTGATATTTTGGTATATGTATAAAGGAGTTGTTTTTGGTTGTGAACTTTTAAAAGAAAATAAATATTTGTAATTTGAAATGTGAAGTTTGAAATTTGAAAAAATTCACTGATATTCAAGGCGGTCTGTTAAGGACTTAATGTCAAATTACACTCCACTCGTCACTGCTGTTGTACATATTGCTGACTTCTCTGTTCTATCAAGTTTCCAGTTCTCGCCGGATTCCGGTATGAGTTCGTTGGGAAACGGAGAAGAAATATGCAATCTGGAGGTTTTTTTCCGATTCTGGGAGAAATCTATTGAGGTAGAAGAGAGATCATTGGATAATCTTGCTGCCTTTGATGCGTGTAAGGTCGCCCTGGACCTGACCTTTTTTGAAAAATATTTCTCGCCCGACTGACTTTATTCTTCCGTTCTCGGAGTGGACAGGCCAATAAGCTAGGATAAGGACTTATTGTCAATTTTGCGGAACAGCCCATTTACGAATCAATGGAGGATATCCGTCAATTATGTCCAGCTCAGACGGGATGGAACGTCTTTACTGTCAATCGACGGTCATTATTTCGGGATGAGAGAGGTTCCAAGACAGTTCCCATTGCTAATAGAACCAATTGACCAAAGATCATTCCCTGCAATCAGTTAGAAGAGAGAAAAGGATTGTCATAAGCATGTTCCGGAGAGAAGAAGGATTTCTGCATGGGCACTGATTCTCATACTTCTGATTTTCCTGTAACGATATCTATCATATTTGACTGCGTTGAAGGCGGAGGCTCCTGTCGCAACCCGACATTAGTCCAGCAGTTCAGTGACCACACTGTCCGAAGTTTCATAACAGATAACACAAGGATGCACAGGTTCAACAGACAACACTCGACAGACTTGCATTGCAGCACAAGTCCTTAGGACTTTCTTTTGCTGCAATAGGACATTAGTAAAGTTATTTTATGTTATTTTCAATGTTTTGGTTAAAAATAAAAAACCTACCTTTTATCCCTACCTACCTTACCCTACCTACAAACAAAAGGTCAGCAGATGCTTTTTTGGCATTGTTCGGCCCTTCGGCAATGCTTGTTATGCATAACACATCATGCATAACGTTTTAAAAATCACAACAGATTGGTCTGTTGAAACTGCGCATCCTTGTGTTACCTGTCATGAAACTTCTAACAGTGCAAGATGTCATTCGGTCACTGGAGAGAAGGTCTTAATGATCTTTTTCACGAATTGCTTAGGCACAGTTAGAAATTCAGTCTAAATTGTGCGTGTTTAAGCATGTTCCGGTGAGAAGAATGATTTCTGCATGGAAACTGACTCCCACCATTTTCATTTTGGTGATTAATATCTCCACTGGAATCATGTTTGACGGCTCTTAATGCAAAAGTATCCGGCTTGAGCCGGAAGAGGATCCTTGCCAAGAATGGCCGAAATATCTCTAGACTTGTTGACTTCTCCATTCGGTGTCGTCAAATTTGATATTAAGGTATATATCTTACGATTTACGTCACAAAGACTGATTGTTTTCTTTGGTAACTTGATGCGAAAACCACTTGAGTTAAGAAATGCTGTTTCTTAGTTATTTAGTCTTTGTTTCTATACGAGTCCCTTGTTTACCCTGTTTATGGCCTTTCGGTTTTTCAATACAGATTCGCGGTCAATTTGAGCTGAAGGAATGCTTTTCCATTTGGATCAGTGACTATCCGAAATTTTAGTGAGTGGAGAGTTGTGTTTTACGCTGTTTTGGCGGCGTTTGTTTTTCGTTTACAATTCTCCGACATGATGCAGTGTTTTTCAGACTTATGGACATTTTTGTTAGTACATAAATGGGCATACTTCCTTTAACTAGATCTTAAGGAAGACTAACAAATTCACAGCCAATAGAACACCACTATGGGGCTTTCGCAGATAACAATTGAACAAAAAAAATTATAAATGGAATATTCACTCATTGGCAAATTTGTGTTGATTGTGTACTGATAATGTATGAATTAACTGCAAACTAAATAAAACCCGTCAAGAATTATGACGTTTTTCATTTTTCAAAATCCTCAAAACTGACACAACTGTCGTCTAAAAAAGTTGCACCCACCTAGGATTGATTGTGGTCTCTACTCCTCATTTTGTCTACCAAAGAAAGTGCCCTGTTTATCCCAACGGGTGTTCTTTTCTATCATTGTTGTCACTCTTTTCACTTCAAGCGGAACGCTTTCTACTTCCACAAAGTACCCCTCTTTGTCGTAACTTGATCTCGCTTATTTCAGTGTGCATTCTAAAAAAAACATTACTAAGCAGATGTTGTTGAGATGCCAATGGACTACCTTTTCAGTTTGGTTTGTGAAATCTGAAACCTCTAAGCACTTGAGTAGCAGATTAACATGGTTGTATGTGTCAATATTTAGGAACTACAAAGCGCTATTCAATCCCATTTGTGAGTGGCTAATAGGTTAGCATGTGGAGTGTCTGAAATGGTGTGGTATGAAGGGGGTGACAAAGTAGTTTTCAAGTACGTCAGTGATTCGTTGACCGATATCCACAGCAGAACCAACGATGTCACGGAAGCGATCCTGTGCAGAATGAACGCTTAAAGCTTAACCGAAAAGGGCTGAGATAGGATAACCTAGTTACCCATAGCTTGTTCACTTAAATTGGCTTGAAGACCCGCTGAAAATACACTACTTTGTTGTTCCGCTATTCACGAATAATCGATTTTCAAATAGTGGAATTTCCGTGGGATTTGTGGTACCTCTATGCGCTTGTATTTTTGTTGTATGCCTTATAAGAAAGATTTATGGTTTTTTTTTTCAGACACAAAGCAGTCTTCACCAATCTCACCACTGCCACTAAAAAACCGCGTTTGTGTTGAGATTAAAATTCCCGTGTCATAGTAGAATTTACGCGGTGGGGACGGCCGCAGATATTCTGACCATCATAACTAAAGCAGATAGTGGAAAATAAAAAAAATCGCTTTGTCGAATCTAAATGATTCAGTGTGTTCAGTTGAATGACACAAAAATAAGTTGGCTTTTCAGTTAAACTTTAAAGCTTAACTGAAAAGGGCTGAGATTAGCACAACCTAATTACCCATCGCTGATTCACTTCAATAGGCTTGAAGACCCGATGGTAATGCGTTACTTCATTGGTCCGCTGTCTATAAATACTCGGTTTTCGGATAGTGGAATTTGCCTTTCAGATTTGTAGTATGTACCTCCATGCGCTTGTACCAGTGTTGTATGCTTGACGAAAAAGATTTTAGAAAAGTAAGTGTTCTTACTCAGCAGTCTTCACCAAGCTCATCTCTAGCCACTGAAAACTCGCGTTTGTGTTGAGATTGGAATTTTCCGCGTCATAGTAGAATTTATGTTGCGGGGACGGCCGTAGACATTCTGAACGCCACTACTGGAGCAGATAGTGAAAACTAAAAAAAAAATCCCTAAGAAGAATTCAAATAATTTAGTGCATTCAGTTAAATGACACAAAAATAAGTTGGCTTATAAGTTGGAAACAGCCATTTCAATATAATATTGAGAACAAGTGTATTTTTGTTAAAATAAAGATATAAACTAATGAAACATGAGCTAAAGCGCCATCAGGTCACACCTGAACTTTCTTTTCGAACTAGTCATAAAATTGACAAATCGCCACAAATTTATAACCAATTCACTATTGCTAACTGATTACCAACAACCTTTTTAAAGTAATAGTGATAGTAATGGTAATGGAGATAAGCTAAAAGATTGACACATAGTATAATAATTAATACATAAAAATGAAAAATATATGTGTCTTTAAAGAAAAACCTAAACCTAGATCCAACTGAGACGCCAACAAATCTCACGTGAAAATTCTTTTTTGGTGTAAAAGTTAACACCTTTCGAATCAGTCGTAAAATAAACAAATCGCCACAAATTTTTAAAATAATAAATGTTTGCGTATTTAAAAATGCTAAACTGAAATTAAAAACAAGTTCGAACTGGTAGCTTAATCGCCAGTAGGCGATTCTTGTGAAATTAACACCTTCCGAACCAGTTTTTTGACAAATTGACAAATCGCCACAAATATGTAAAACAAGTCAGAATTGCTAACTGATTACCAATACCCGCTTTAAAGTGTTAGTAATATTACATTGATGGAACAAAACCTAAACTGAAATCGCACTGAGATTCTAAAGGCCAGCAGGTCACTTTGGTGTCAAAATTATCACCTTCCGAAAAAGCCATCGAGGGGTTGGCCACTCTCGATTTTAGTGTACAGTAAGTGCTTGGTGCCGCGGTGCCCGGCCGGTGCCGAAACCGGCTGACACCAGCCGGCACCGGTTTCCTCGTGTTGACATTAAAGTCAGTATGTCTGAAGCAGCGTCGCCTAATTTATGGTCCCGCTGATTTCGGCCGGTGCCACGAAAGGGTGTACATCAGGTTTCGAGGAGTGGGTAGCCCCTTCAAAGTCATAAGAAGTCAAAAACCAACTTGGTAACTGATTATCAATGCCCGTTGTAAATGTAGTAGTACTAATAAATGCATGTGTGTTTGCTAAACTGAAATCGAAAACGAAATCGAATAGTAATAATGAACACCTTCAAAAAAGTTTTTTTTTTTTTTTTTTTTTAAGTCGGAAGAGAAATATTTGTTATAAGATTGACAAGTTGCCTCAAATGTGTAAAAACAAGTCAGAATTGCTAACTGATTACCAATACCCGTTTTCAAGTAAAAGTAATACTATACTTCTGTAACAAAACCTAAACGAAATCGAACTGAGACTTTGGTCTAAAAATTAACACCTTCCGAAAAAGTCTTGAAGTTGACAAGTCAAAGTAAAGTTGAAGAAAAAGCTAAACTGAAATCAAAAACGAAATCAAACACTTCAATAGGTGACACCTGAATAGTACTTTTTGGGGTAATAATTAACACACCTTTGAAAAAGTCATAAAGCTGACAAGTCAAAACAAAGTTGGAGCAAAAGCTAACTATTTGCACCTTCAAAAGAGTCATAAAATTGACAAATCGCCACAAATGCGTAAACAAGTCAGAATTGCTAACTGATTTCCAACAGCCGTTTCTCAAAATGCTTCTGCCCTTTTTTACTTGACATCTCACTTGCAGTCCCCAGAGGCAAATGTTTACTTAACGGAAGGGCTTCCTGTTTAAGGTTACAAGACTGTGTCTTCTAAGTGGTAAGTGAAACATATATTAATCACGAACCACATGGGGATGGTTAGTTGTTAATTTTGGCGCCGGATTTCAATTCGATTCAGCCCAGGCAATATTTTGTGTAATATGAGGTAAATTTGTTACATATGCCTGACGAAGCGTGGCTGGAACTGATTTGGGACATTATATTCCACTGAACAGAGGCGACACAGCTGTTTTGGGGTTAGGAGTAGTGGGATGTATGCTCTGTTATGAATTACTCCCGGATATTATTACAGAACCAATTTCTGCATCAGCTGGGGTTGAAGACATGCGGTGGGGACAGCTGGGAACTTTTTTTTTTACTAAATTTGGGAATGATTATTCACAAAGAATTTGTAATCGGAAGGGGGTGTGGAGGTTAGATATGGGTCGGCTATCTTTTTTTAGATATTTAGGAAGTTGTTTTTAAATCAATTACTTACGACTGAAAGCCCGATCTTAAATGAAGGTCGAATCGCCCAAAAAGGTAACGAAAGAAAATTCAGCTAATTTTGATTACGGTAACTCTACTTAATAACTAACACGTAAACTATGAGCTGGGGGGGGGGGGAGCAAAGAGGAGATTCTACCAGTGGCGATTACAGTTTTGGACTTTAAACGAGAGCCGCTGCCGGGTAATCTAGGTTAGCGTGTTATTTTTCTAGCAGACTTGAGACTTGTGTCCATGGGGTTGAGCGCAGCAGAAATTTGTCGAAATGAAAGATTAGCTTGTCTCCATGAAGGTGCGGATTCTAGCTTTATACCGGCTGTCTTTAAAAGTTAATCGAATAGGGCTGAGATCTCAGTCTAGTTACACTTTATTATTTAATCAAATAGGCCTGTAAACCCGATAAAAATGCGTTACTTTGTTTGTCCACTCCGCTACCCACAGATCAATTGATTTCATCGAACGAACTTATTATTTCGGATTTGGGGTACCTCTATGTGCTTGTCCCTATATGCTTGAAACATTCAGCAACTATAAAGGTAAGCCATCATGTAAGAACGCTAACTCCACAGCGACAACTGGAAACCGACTACTCGCCACACAGATATCTCACCACTGTGACATCTTGCCACACAGGTAACTTGCCAGTTGCCACAGTGATAGCTCGCAACGCCGACAACTTGCCACAGTGACAAGCTGACATACAGACAACTTGCCACAATGTGACATCTCGCCACATTTACAGCGTAAAGTTCGGTTACTAGAAAAAAAAAAGTTTAGTGCAACAAATAATTATGAGTGATGCCTCTTAACAATTCTATTGTGCTTCTACGGCTGTAACTAGGCTACTGACAACTCTTTCTATTCTCCCATTAGTTTGGATTTTTGGCACAGCAATTGTGTATATTTCATATTCATTATATTTCTATAGATTTCTTTTTACCTAAAATATTATTTTTGTGGCGAGTTGTCTATGTGGCCAGTTGGTCGTGTGGCATATGTCACTGTGGCGAATCGTCCTTGTGGCGAACTGACACTGTGTCAAGTTATCGGTGAGGCGAGATGTCGGTGTGGCCAGTTATCAGTGTGGCGACATGTCTGTGTGGCAACTTGCCGGTTCCCAGTTGTCGCTGTGGCGAGTTGTCTTGTGGCGAGTTGTCTTGTGGCGAGTTGTCATGGGATCGTGAGCCATTGCCGAAAAATGATAGTCATAGAACAAAATGACGTATCAAATCATCAGTTTCTTATCTTTTTCATCCGTGGATTTCCCAGGTTAGCATCAGTAGCACATGGAAATGCAGGCTTTTGTTGAAATTCAAATTCTCCGCGTCTGGAGGAATTTCTGGTTGTCGTGCAAGCAGCGCACATTCTGAACGTTATTACGCTACTAGAGTCCCAGGTGAAAAAAACAACAAAATCTTCGAGTCAAAATAAGTCAGTGTATACAAATATTAGTTGTAAAAATAAGCTGCCTTTTCAGTTAAACTTTAAGGACTTAAACTCTAAGGACATATCCTTTAAAGCACAAGTCGCAATATTATAGAGTTTCTGTCTGACCCTTTGAAATTGAAACTTTGCTTGAAACTCGTCCAGGCTGTTGCTAGAAACACGGATAAATCCGGCTAAATCCGGATCCGGCTCGAAAAGAGCCAAACATGGAAAATATAAAGATAAGTTTAGTCCCGTTAGTGTCGATAAAAACTGAAACTGGAAGCTCGAAATCTTGTAATCGAGAATGGATGGGACGCAGTAACACACTTAAGATAATGTTAAATCTTTTTTGTGTTGTTTTTCGGGATCCAAAAACGTAAGCGGAGGGATACCTATGACATCGCAAAAGTTGTCCGTCCGTCCGTCCGTCTGTAAGCACGATAACTCTCGAAGGGAATGAGATATTTTGATGATACTTGGTGTGAGGATTCTTTGGGTCAAGAGTAAGGTCAAGTTCGTAGATGGGCTTTGTAGTCCCACATTTAGGGGAGGGGGTTTAAATTAAAGGGGCAAGCAAAATATTTTTAACCAGCTAATGTTATAGTCGATTATGGGGTAAGAAGACATGTTGAACACGGTGGTGAAAACCCTTTTGTCGCCAGACAAGTAGTTCGCCCGGAATCCGGCCAAAACCGGAAAGTTTGTTAAAAGCAAAAGTTTGACTTGAAGTTGATTAGATGTTCGATTTAGGGGTAGAAAGACATGCTGAACACGATTATTGAAACCCTTTTCTCGCCCGACAAGTAGTTCGCCCGGAATCTGGCCTAATCCGGAAAATTTGTTAAAAGCAAAAGTCTTATTTGTAGTTGATTAGATTCCGATTTAGGGGTAAGAAGAGATTCTGAAACCGTTTATGACAATCGTTTTTTTACCCGGACGCATTGTTCGCCCGGAGTCCGGCTGAAGCCGGAAAATTTGTCATGAGCTCTAGTTAATGCTTTCTTTGAAGTTGATTAGATGTTCGAGAGAGGGGTAAGGAGATACGCTGAATTCGTTTTTGAGCTTTGTTATTTTGTCGGATAAGTAGTTCCCGAAAGTTTCGATCAGCTTCGTCAAAACAAATATGACTTCTAGGGGTAAACACACATGCTGAATCCATATCTGAACTTGGTTTTCTCCGATGATTAGCTATTTGGCCTTAATCTGTTTCTGATTTTTTGTAGTAAAAATGCTTAAGGAGTCTGGAGAAGACAGGACCAAATCGTCTGGATGAGATATTAAATTTTTGGGATCCCATCAAAACCTTTGGTCTTGTTCCTCTTGTGCTACATGTACTAACACTGAATATCATCTTCATGGATTTTTATTTTTGCTTATTTGAGTCACGGGCCCTTCAGAAGCTTTGTTGAAGTTTCATTTTGGTACTATTGTGTAAGAAACACGACTTTTCCGTACTTTTCGAATAATCAGATTAAAACTTGATTAAAAGCCTCTCATATGCTAACGATGATGCAATTTGGGATTTTAAACTTGCCTGAGTGAACCCTTTCTGAAACTTTCCTGGAATGGAGATTGTGGTTTTCCTTTCCAAAGAATTTCAAGACCATTAACTTATAATTAAATGAAAAAAGTAGAAAATTTTACAAAACGTGAACATTTGAAATTTCATTTTTATTAACACAAATGCTCTCTTCCGAATTCCCTAAAGACCTACTTGGGTCAAGATTACCAAAGTCGGCTAAAAGCTGTGAAAAGAGTTACACTTTATCAAAAGAAAGTAATATGTAAAATTGCCGATATGTGAAATATGTTTTTAATGCAGAAAAATATAAAGTCCAAGTATGTTCAACCCCCAAACCCCCTCCGACATAGTATACCTCAGGACCCGCCAGCACATTATATCAGTTTAATTTATTAAATTAATATTAGCATATGGATATCTACAGTCTACACTGTAAAAACTAAACGACCCGGCTCCAAAAAAGAACCAACTTTTGTTAGAGAAGGCTATAGATCTCAGACATAAATATTCGGTACTACTAAGAGCCCAATATGTTGTTTGACGTGTTCACATGGGCCTCAGTTCGCGTCATTTCTTGACGACTCTTCCGCGCTTAGAATACTCATCGGTTCCCGATAGATGACGCACAAACATGACACAAATCTGGATAGTGCTGTACGCTCTCGTCTTTAAAATAATATTAATGCAACAAACAAACCACTGGCCTCTTCAAAGCGCGTCCGAGAGTGCGTCTGAAACACTGTTCACTGTAGGCCAGAGCAAAATAACACTAGCTCTGCTGTAGGCCTACTCTGATGTAGGCCTACGTACCATCGGACTTGTCGATTGAGCTCTTTAAAGCTTTGGTCTTACCACTTATTCCAATTTCAGCCGCAAGGTGTAAAGAGCTGAGCACTTGGTGCTGGAAAGGCTAACGATCGAGGGCAAAATGAGGTAGAAAAGTGGGGCTTATTGCATGGTAATTCAGCAAAAAAAAAACTATTTTTTATTTAACGTACTTTGGCTTTGGAAATTGGGCAAGCAGACTTAGAAATGAAGATACAAGCAGTCTAGTACACTAGCCCTTTTTCAGTCACGGTGCTCAAACGTCTAGCACCATGCCTAGTGCTAGACGTTTGAGCACTGTACTTTAAAATTCATGCATGGTGCATGGATTTCAGCATACAGTGCACACATGAAAAGCACAATTTCCATCGTTACACATTAAATACCGGCTTGACATGCCTGTGCTCATGTGTGCACTGTATGCTGAAATCCATGCACCATGCATGAGTTTCAAGGTACAGTGCTCAAACGTCAGGCATGGTGCTAGACGTTTGAGCACAGTGACTGAAAGAGGGGCAGTGTACTATACTGAATACAAGTACCAAGTATACTACACTGTCAGAAGTTTCATAACAGATAACACGAGGATGTGCGGTTTCAACAGATAATGCGGAACAGTTAAACTTCGGACGTTATCTATTGTGTTTGAAAATGTTATGCGGGAAATGTGATGCATAACTAGCTTTGTTAGGAAGAGCCAGAAAAGCATCTACTGACTGTCTTTATTTCTTATCGTCATGATGTCGGAAAACTCAGCAGAAACTTTTTGGCGGTTTTTCGGCTCTTCTTGATGGTAACGCTTATATGCATAACATTCTGAAACATAGCAGATAACATCCGAAGTGTTATCTGTTACGCATTACCTGCTGAATGCGCGCATCCTTGTGTTATCTGTTGTGAAACTTCTGACAGTGTACGCATTATAATTACTATACTACACATCATAATTACCACCTCAGCTTCTGGCCAAGGCCACTTCCAAGGTTGGGGCACCGAGGCATCTGCCTAGTTTGGCTCTCGCCGCTGACGTTTTTGCAGCCATACAAGTTTCCATCTGTTTACATTTACTGAACCATTTAATCATCATGTTTAACTAACAGGGGGGAGGCGCTTGAATCGAGAAATGGTCTCCTTTATCGGTTTCATCTCAAGTTGTTGAACAATGGAAAGATGCGACTAATTGACTGCCTGCTTCTGACAGACTCTGTAATAAATGACCGGCGGGACGCCAGATATGGGATCTCCAACTCCTCGTGGGGAGCTTCATTAGTCTATAAACTAAACAACCTGACGATGACGATAAGAATTGAGTATGGGAGTGACGTTATAAGGGAGAGATGGAGTTTGCCCCGCTATTTATATGGGACTTGTTAAAGGACTGAAAGCCTACGGGGCATAACCTACTTTTAAATATTCCACTGATTTATACGTGTCATTTAAAGGACCTGTCTTACCTATAATACTAATCCAACCTACTTCCATATTCACTCCATATATTTCTAGACCCGGAGACCCCAATTTCTTACGGTACATTCTAACCCCTCTAACAAAACCACGCTGATTTTCTCACTTGCCGTATTTGGCTACCTTCGATGTGTATCACGCTGTCGACGGTAGTCTGCGGGAAGTTTTTCCATCAGAAAAACCGGTTATGTAAATTGTTTCCCTGTTTTCGCTACAAGTCAACAGGTCTCGGAAAAGGCTTAAAACAGCCAAAACCGTGGGTTATTTGTTGAAAGCACAGCCTAGTTTTAAAGTATTCAAATATTTTATAATACTGCAAGTTGAATAGTAAATAGTGCGAGGGGTCCTTTAACATATCTTCATATGAAACTACATGAAAGTCACTGATTATGGGGTAACATAACACAAGTCTCGTTTCCAAGCAAACCAAACCGAGTAGATTGCTTGCCTCCGTTCGATCTGATAACTTTTGTGGGACTCGTCACCGGGAATTTCAAATATGTGTAACCACATCATCAGGGAGGTAGTTTTTGGAGCTGCAAAACGAGTGCTGACTAGATATTATCTATTTATGTTTACCCGGCTGAAAATTTGCAGCTCAAGCATGTGATGGTATGTGTTCTTAGATATGAGACTCGAATTGTCGGAATTATTCTGCACTTCCTTCTTCTTCGTTTTTTTGTGTCCGAAAAGCAATAAAATAAAATTCCAATTTACGCATATGGCTTGTATGGCTTTATATTAAAAGTTCCCTAATTTTGACGTCACTTTTGACGTCATCAGCTTCTTCCAGTTGACCGTTCGATCCTGATCAGGACAAAACATGTTGCTAAAAAATATACACGGCAATAGGAAAAGGCTGATGCTATCCCGGATAGGAAACAAATTGTGTGAAAATAGTGACTGAAAATGCGCAACCGGAGTGGAGGTAAAGAATGAATGGTTTGCCCACCTCTATAGTCGTCCGCTAAATGGTACATCTTATAAAAAAATGTTTTGAGGTTTTCCTGTCATGGAAAGTCGCCACAGTTTCGGTTCGAAAAGATTTATCCTTTGTGTTAATCAATGCACTTTGACTTGTTGATGTGCGCATGCGATCGACTGAATTAATGCTGCAAAAGGCGAATTTTGATTTTTTCTGTTTTGGAGAGTAATGTCCGCTGGTTAAGGTTTTGCAGAAAGATTATATTCATTCCTACCGATTAATTACGGTATGTCCCCCATTTTCAGCCATATAAGTCAACTTCGCTAAAGGACACCTCAACAGCTGTTAACTGTTTATGTTGCAATATTCAAAATAGTTGAATACTTTAAAATTAGGCTTTGATTCTAAAAAGAACCTACGGCTTTGGCAGTCTTAAGCATTGCGCCAGGCCAGTTGACTTCTAGCAAAAACACGGACAAAGTCAGATAACTGGATTTCCCGACGAGGAAGCTTCTAGTCGCCCGTAGCGTGATAACCATCGAAGATAGATAGACAAGGTAAGTGGCAGACGACACAAACCGCGAAAGCCAGAGAAGTAAAAAAAGATATTAACATATAAGCGATAGGGATAAACTAAACAACCCGACGATGATCATACGAACTCAACATGGTAATGACTTTGTGTGAGAGAGATTGAGTCTGCTCAGTTGCAAAAACCACGACCATCAAAAGCCGTTAGCATCAATATTGCGACAGGTGGAAATGGGTATTCACATGTGTAATAATTATAAATAACGTAATCATTAATAATAATTAAAATAACAAAGATATGATGTAATGGATAACGTGGATAAACAATGTTAATAATAATAATAATAATAACAAATATAATGTTTGCATATTACCACTTGTGGACAGTGGACTAGCTAAAGTCCATAGAGACGGAGCCAGTTCCGTGCTTTTTGTAGGCAACTTCCCATTGCGGAGGCTTGCGCTTCTAGCGCTCTTTCTTTCCTGGAACTGGAGGTCTCGAGCCAGATGCGTATTCAGGAATTTATTACGGGGGGGGGGGGGTACAGAAAAGACAGATCAGAGGTTAAACCCTATAAAAGTGATTATTTGTGTATGTTTCTGGGGGGGAGGTCGAACCCCCTACCAGGGGCGTAATTTCGTCAAAATCCTGGGGGGGGGGGGGGCAAAGTTGGAGCCGATTTTCCCAAGTCAAGTGAAAATGAGCAGTTTTATTTCAAGAAGAAAAACGTAATAAAAAAAAATAAAAAAGAGATATTTTACTAATTGACCAAGGCGAAACGACGCTTCTTCAAATTCGCCAAACTGTCCACTGCGTGATTGCCGTCAAGCTTCTTCGCTTTGTTGGGTACCAATGACCAAAAGATCACTTAGTCGGTCGTCTGACCTGAGGTGTCACTACTGTGGGGGGGGGATGGGGGGATGTCCCCCCTCCCCCAATGTTGTCGGCCAGTCGGTAAAAAATAACCGAGTCGGCGCGAAGCGCCGCGATTTTTCGCCCAAACAGTTGATTTTTTCATGAAAAAAGTCGATTTTTCTGAGAATCAGTAGATTTTTCGTAAAAATACTCGTTTTTTACTTGAAAACAGTCGTTTTTTTCTGTAAAAACAGTCGGTAAAAGTTTACCAGCCGGTCGGTAAATTTCTTGCCCACCCCCCAGAAACATTTTGGCTAGTAACGCCTCTGCTTCTGACATAGACTTGTTTAATGTGTTTAACCCTGCATAGCGCATGCATATCGCTATAAAAGTTTCAAGGCTTCCTTGTTTCAATCTTACCACAAAGACAAAGGTATACGAAAGAAAACCGATCAGTTTCTGTGGATGCTTGAATTCTGTAGGCCTATCTTGGTTTCGACGAGAGTTTCAAAGACGCTAAATTTCAGCTGGGGGGGGGGCAAACATCAAGCGGGGTAGGGGGTGCAAACCGGGGTCTGGGGGGGCAGTTGCCCCCCCTGCCCCCTACCCCCCTCCCGTATACGTCCTTGTCCTGGGCCCGTACTTGCTGGACAGGTTATTGTTCTTGGAATAGTACGGTAGATATTCCAACTGTTCAGTATAGCGTAACTTTTTTACTTGACAGAAAATGCAGTGAGAAGACAAGAACAAGTCAAGCGCTACTTGAATTTCAGTATTTTGCTTGTCTGCGCTCCGAAAATGTTCTTCCAGTTCTCCGTTTGGTCCTGTCAGTTAGACATGTAACAAAAATATAACAGATTCCACTCAACATCCGTCTTGACGTTTCTTTGTTTTTTGCCACTTTGTTTTGTTGGAAAGAAATGGGCGCCCCTGCGAGCAAACTTGTCCGACAGGAATTTTTTGATAAGAGGTGGATATAGTGTAGGATGGATGGAAGCGCTGCTAAACGGCTCGTGTTTTCTGTGTATTTTGTTCAATAAGCTCTAGTGTTGGGCGATATTTGGATTTTTCGATATATCGATATTTTCATTTTCGATATTCGATTATCAGTATATCGATATTGTTTTTTCGCTACCATGTTTCGCTATAGTATACGTCTCGTTTTGCCAAAATTTGAGAATAGAATTGTCGTAAAAAAGCATATTGGATCATTTCAAACTTCGAATAAATACAAACTGAATTACGGAAAACATATTGCTAAAGTTCAAGTTGTGTTTACTGCAAACTAAAAACAACATAAAGAGCCAATTTGGCAGAGCTCCAGTTATGGATATATAAATGTAACTTATGTACAAGAATTATGAACGTACAAATATCGTTTTCGATGTCGATATTTACGTTTCGATATTTGATATCGATATTTGGTCCGATATCCTGAAATCTACGAACCCCAAATTTATCGTGGATATATGTGACTGAAGGATGTAGTCGCATGAATGAAAGTTTAGCTTAGTTTACGTAGCATAGTAGTTCCAGAGGTGTAACAGTTTATTTGTGAAGTGTAACGTTTGTTAAATCTTGTATGGCCTTTTGGCTCAATAAACAAGCGTTATTATTATTATCCTTATCGATATCGAATATCGCCCAACAATATTAAGTTCTGAACCTTTATTTGTGGGATACTGCCAGATAAGTGTTCCTTCCGCCAGAGCTGTTTGCGAATCTTCTGTGTTGGCGCTACACGGAAACGTCAGCTCAGATTTATTCTAGCGACATCTAGGCCCCTTAGCAGGGATCCTCTTCATGCTCAAGCTAGGAAGATGAATATGTGATAGCGTAAAGATTTTTTTTTTTTAATGTCATTCGAGCTTGAACTTTGAAATTTCGCTATTATGATCTCAGTTGACTTTCCGGTTTAGGACTTTAAACTGGGCATAATAGTGGAAAAGAAGGAACGGAAAGAAATACTATGGTGCATCAGAAAATGAGGGAAAGTACTAAAACGAGGGTACACCAGAGAAAAGGCTACGAGAATGGGAAAGTTGCGTCAGAAGGAATGGCGTGGTCATTCGTACCATTCCTTTCCTTCTTTTAGGGTGTCTATCCGTCTTTTGGTCTTTTTAGTCTTTTCGGCTATCTCTAAACTCCAACCGACATTTTTATTGATTGTTCTTCTACAGTCAAATTGTGAATCGGAAGAAGATATTTTACGAATCAGAATACAGTCAATTGAGAATCGGAAGACGGTAAATAGAAATGGATTTGTGTACGAAAGCATGCCAAAAAAAAATGCCTGTATGCTTTTGTCGGGGCTTCATGCACGACAGAAGGTATTTGGGGTGAAACTATGCCGACTGATTACTTCTGAAGTAGGCTATTGCTTTTGGCTAGATTAGAGCTGATTTCTGTGCACAAATGTGCCGAGGAATAATGTTAGTATACTTTTGGCAGCTATATTAATATGTATATACATATTCGGGAACACTAAAGTTAGCAAAGCTACCGAGACGCAGGCTACCAATTAGTGCGTCCCTTCATGCAATTTGGGGTCTGTCGGTAGAGGTTTGGAACTTACCCATGGTGGAAGAAATCGTTTTCCGCTGAGCAATTGCATTGTCACTTCCGAAGAGATAGTTAATTTACCTTCTTTGTTATTTTAATTCTTCTATTGACAACCACGCAAGTCGTGGTGGTAAAAAAATAGAACTTGGACTCAATCAGCAAAAAACAAAGTTCTTCCCAACTTTCTAATCCTGTCTTTCAAAGACAGCATTAGTCGAGATGAACCAGCGTTTCTTAAGCCACCCCGATGTTGCCGAGACACGTCTTCGGACTGCCTTGTCGGAAAGTCCCCAGTTGTTCCCCGTCCATCATTGGGGATTGCTGTGAAATTCCGGAGTAAATTGGCTTGAAATGCATGGCAGATCACAGGCTTTATTGTTGTTCTAGCCTAAGCGCAAATTCAGATACTCTACTTATCAGTGGCTGTTTGCATAAGGTTATTAAGGAAGGAAATTCCAAATTTGTGTTGATGTTTGAGGGTGGTAAGTGGCTGATAAGCAGTGGGAGAGCGAGTCTGTATTGTTATAGGACTTTGCTAATACAAGGAATTTCGCAGTAGTTGCAGTTCTGTGCAGATTTTGGGAACACTTTACGATTCCCGTATCTGTCGCACGAGGAATGAGAGGTCAAGCCAGTAGTACCAAAGAACCCACTGGGGAACTCAGGAGAGCAGTGGCGGATCACATTTTCTTGAAACTCAGAAACCTACAACACCGAAGTCCCTATGGCTACCCTCTATCCTTGGTCATTAGCCAGAGCGATAAGGATTTCTAGGAGACCAACCTGCTAATATGGCAGAAAGAGAACCCTTTGAGAGATGGGGTCTAGCCGCCAGTCTCTAGACTAGGCTCATAGCGATTCATTGAAGTAGGAGGATGTAAAGAATTTATTTCGAGGCTGAAGAAATATTTATCTTTTAGTTGATGCTTAAGTGTTTCTTTCGTTGCTTTTTTTTTTTTTTTATTCCCGTACAGGTTTGCCTCTGGGCATTGAAGAGTTGGATGGTGTATTTTGGGGTTGGAATAAACCCATTTATTCCTAATAAAGTATCGTGGCAAAAAATGGGAGTCTGAACCAAATGATACTTCTGGGTAAAATTATGGAATGAACAGCTTGCCGAGCTTGCCCCGAGCAATTGAGGTTGGTAAGTGGCTAAGAAGCACCAACAAAGGACACTGAGTCTGTGTTGTTCTAGGACATTGCCAATGCAAGGAATTTTGAAGAAACAGGGGATAGGAAGGATTTACCTCTTTCTATTACTACTCTCTATTACCCAGAAAAATATTTAAGGGGTTACATTATGGAATATTTCTCCCACCTTGTTGTCCCTTACGAATAATTAAGGGTATTAATGAAACTTGAAACGCTTGCGCTTTGGACCAGAGCTGATAGAAAAGTTAGTGGAACTAGAAATATTTGGGAATTCGATAAATTCGCAATATTGTCAGTGAATACTTAGGTTGTTTAACGATTAGACACGTTAGGGAAACCAGAAACTCGAGGAGTTATCTTCGAATTTAATAGATCAATCGTATGTTTGGCATGGCCAGTGAAAATCCTGTAGTTCATTTATAATTTTTTTTTGTTGTTTAACTGAAAAAGTGACTAAACTTGTCTCACTGCACTGTCAGGAGTTTCGTAACAGTTAACATAAGGATGCGCAGTTTCAACAGATAACACTTTGGATTTTATCTGTAATATTTTTCAGATATTATTATGCAAAATCAAACATTGCCAGGAAGAGCCCAATACTTGTGTTATCTTTTATGAAACTTCTGACGTAGTGTTACAAACTATTATTTTGGGGGTATGACTAAAAATCTTGGGTAGTACGCTGAGCTCACAAGCGAATGGTCGCTGGTTCGAGTCTCGGTGGTGCCTACCATTTGGTTTGAGGGGAGAGTCGGTGACATGCCCCTGTAAGACAAGCAAAAGCTCACTCAGCTTCTAATGGGTTCCTAGAAAATGTAGGGAAAAGCACGGGATGCGTTGGCTGACTTGCCCCCAATCACACAATAAACTCCCACCGAAAGCAGTGAATCAGGTAACCGGATCATGCGCTAGGCGAAGCTTCAACGGTTTGCCTGCGAAATTTTGCTTTTCCTTTGCTTGGGATAACAGCGAATTCGTCTCTCGTGTCTGAAAAAACTTTGCTAATTTGAGAGTTCCGTCAGATTTACTCGCAACTTTACTCTGATCATTCTTACGGCTACGTCCTATCGGTATCCCTGTTTGGTTCTTTATCGCATGCCATTCACCTTCATCCTCGAAATTAAGCGATTCCTGTGTATCCGGTAACATATATTATCCTATCTCAGCGTGATCTATCTTTGATGATGATGAAACACCCGAATTTCTATTTCCATAGACTTTCTAGCGTTTTGACTGATGATCCAGTTCCTTTCCAGTGACAATCTCTAATGGAGAAAGTGGGGGAGGAGAAGCTGATGAATGCAGCTTCCAGTCAATGAGCAGTCCATTGAAATCGGATTCACCACGGTTATGCATTGCCCTGAGTAGAGGTTTTCCGGCCGAGATACTCAGCTCAGAGTCCGAGTTCGTACAGTAAGGATCCCTTAAGACGGAACGTAGAAATAGATAGATAGATAAATATTTTTCTTCACCAAAAAATTATCATAGCTCACGCCAAATATGTATGGTATAGTTATGGATCTCTACTGTACAACAAAAGTTGGATTTTCAGTTAAACTTTAATATGAAAGGCTGTCCAGTGGGCAAAATGCACGCGGATCTCTAGTCCAATTACCCCGATACCATCCATGCCTAGTGCTTAATATATTCCATCTACTTGTTTTTCTTTGTTTTGTTTTTTATGTATCGTTTGAACCAAAAAATCCGTTTTGCACCATCAAATATTATGGAGACAGCTTACGAGCACACACACAAATCATAATAGGCATACGTATAGAGGGCTACAACGGTCATAAATAACATTATAAATTTAAACTAGAAGCTCAACTTAAGCTTCGTTATACAACTTTAGAAATGAAGGGACAAAACTCTTTGCAAACCTCTGATCTTTTCGTAATGAAATTTCTCAGAAAGAACGTTTTTCGGAAACACCATTACCTTCCACGTGAAATTAGCGATTTTCTTGGTAGCGCTTGTCGACTCTATCTAGCCTTACCGCTCGCCGAAACACCGCGCCTGGACGCGAAATATTTGAAAATTAAAGGCGCCGTTGTTGAAAAGGGAAGAAGACCAAGAAAGACAAAAGAAGTTCACAACAAAAGATAGAACTGATGTCCTATCATTCCTTCCAGAATGAATAACATTTTGAAGCTTCTCACGTCATTATGTAAGAAAGAGCTGTCGGCGGATATAGTAGTTGTTGGCGAAGTTGGCGTTGCGTGACTGGCTAAACTCGGCTCGGCCGAAAAAAAAACGCTAAAAAAGTCGTAGGTACAAAACGAAAAAATGGCAATTGACGGGGATTCCAGAAGCTTATAATTCCATAAGGGATCTAGGGACACTATACAAGCCAGAATAAGTAAGAGGGGTCCTTGAAGGTTATGTAATCAGTTACGCTACGTCGACTTTCACACCAGAAACGGATCCCTTCAGACTGGCAGAAGAATAAAATTGAGAAGTCCTGAAGTTATTTTTTCTTGTTCATTTTATATTGAATGAATTAATTAATTGATTTCTTACATGCAACCTAATAACAAGGTATTTGTACAGTATATACAGAGAAACTATAGTGTCTTTATGTGTTTTCTTTATTTTCTTTCATTTACTCCGCTTTTTCGAAATGGCGAGTTTTAAATAAATTACTTACTTACTACTTAGTGTTTGATGGGCGTACCACCGTTATAATTGCTACGCATGGCGAATAAGTCAGAACTAAATTGAATAATCAGTCATGATTGGCATGTCACTTTGTATGTCGTACACAAAATGTATGTCATGCTCAAACACAAACACACTTAGAACGAAGCCACAAAATTCAAAACCATTACACCTCCCACGCGAGAATATATCCCAGGCTAATTAAAAAGAAAAGAAAAAAAAAACTGACGCTAGCAACACAGCGCGAATCAAGTAATCGAGCAGCAAAACATGATAGATAGATATCGTGGTGAAATCCAAATTTGTCGAAATCGTCATAATATATACATGTAGACACTCATATATAAATATGTCAACGTCATATATAAAAGTAAACACTAAATAAGATTAAAAATTTTACGTCTTTTCATACCGTACATGGTCACATTTTACGTGTTCGAGTTCTGGGATCACCTGAGGCCGCTCTTGTAGGTCATTCGCGAGCAGTATTGAACGGTGGCGGAAACATCAGCCGCGTCAAAAAAAATTAGTTATTCCCCAAAATTGGGTAGCCTACTTATAGTTGCTAGCAGTCTTATCAATTATTGCAGGTCCGTTCGTTCCAGCTAGAGCCTGAAAGGGACCTTTGCCAAGTCGGGCCGATCGTCTGAACAAAATCCTAGCTGACTTGTCGTTTTGAGTCATTTATAGGCCTATATGCGAACTGTAATTTAAGCCCGGGATGGTTCACATTCACTCATTCTTTTATTCGTACTATACACACTATATAACACAGGGAGGACATTTTTAAGGGAGGGATTCATGGGAGGAATATTATGCGGAGTAGGGATTTTCTTAGTATAAGAAACCTGGCGAGGTTCCTCAAAGTGCCTAGTCTTCACAGGGAAAAGTGTTTGAGTGGGGTTTAGTGTGAAATAGTAGTGTGACCGGTTATTTTTGTATTTAGATGTCATTATTTATGTTTGTTTGTTATGGCCTTTCTGCTTTCAAGGCAAATAAATATCATATCATATCATATCATAAATATAAGACAAGCAGGACCAATGACTTCTAGCCCGGACTGGAAAGCAACAGGTGATATGTCACTGGCGTGTAAACAATACTAAATTATGGGTCACTCGACAGATTACTTCTTCCTTCAAGCAAATTTTTACCTGATATTTTCTTCCTATCATTCAAAAGGACACGTGCACGTGCGGTACTGCGGTAGTGTTTTTGCTCAGATTGTTGCATATTCTAAGATGGCGGATGGATATCGACATCGTATCGATACGCAATAGGAGGGGCAGAAAAGTTCTAATTATCGATCGTCGAAAATAAAAAAATAAACTTTTAAAGAAGTCGGGTGTCTTCACAGACTGAAGCAGTGAGACAAGGTTACGCGAGTCTCTTCCACATGAGGTTTAATTACACACGGCTTCGGCTGTTTTATCCTTTTTTCATGCCCCTAGCCTTGGATGACAATCTTGGCAAAAATGTGCACAACCGGTCGGAAACAGCTCCCCGGGAACAATGATCGGGCGCTTGATACGTCACGTAAAAAGAAGACATCGTGACAAGTGTAATAACCAGTGTATTGATAACAGAGGAGTAAGTAAGTAAGTAAGTATTTATTCATGAGGAAACCAAACAAGGTATTTCACTCTATATACTAAACTAAAACTACATGAAATCAAAAAGAAAACACTAATCTAATCAGAAAGACTCGAATGAAGAAAAATGATTACACAACCAATGATCACCAACTACGAAATTTTTAATCTCCTAGTTCATTTAAAAAAAAAACAATAACAAGGTTTCTAACATACTTATTACTCACTACTAAATTCAAACTAAAAGGAAAGCTAGGACCTAGTCCAGATAAACAGAAAGACAAAGACATTCGCTGAGTATAATATAAAGGACATTCAATTAAAAGATGGCTGCAAGTTTCAGGAATTTGGCAACAATAGCACAAGCTAGAAGGAACTTTACCAATTCTATGCAGGACCCTTTTGAAGTGAAGGATCTCGGAAACGAGAATGGATGGAAACGCTACTGGAGCAGAATGAAATACTATCATAAGTACGACGTGTCCTTTAACAACTGGCCAACGTGTTGACTGAGTACCTTAGCCTGAACACCTTCACTGTCAGCAGGGTTTGTTATTGGGGCGGGGGAGGCGATTGAGAAGGATCGTATTTAAAGTTCTTCATATTGTCTTATCTAACTGTCAAACGTTTCCTTTAGGCTATCGGATTCCTGTAGTTCGCTTGTGGCTTTTCACATGGCGTCTTGCCGGTCCATTGCCCCGCAAGTGGGAGAGTATGGGGGCAAAAGGGAGGGTAAAATAAAAACCAAGGGAAGAACGAGGAAAGACAGGATCCCTGTTATGGTGAAATTCATCTTCTTCTCCCTTGACACGTTTCATGTTCGGGTACTTATTTAGCAACGGTAAGGTCATGGACGAATTGCCGGAGCAAGGCTTGATTGTCCCAAGTCTTACCTAAAAATCACAAAAATAGTTCAAATTTCAATCAACGGGCAACTTGAGCCCAGTTGCCCATGAACCAACTTGCCTTTTGCACCCAACCGATCCGCAAACCAGATCAGCACAACTGTTTTCGTCGTCCGACCCAAACCAGGGCAAAACCTCCAAAAGGTGCTTTCGGAGCCTATGAAATGTAAGAATACAATGTTTCATCGTCGTACATATAACCGTTGCCAAGTCACGAACTTGAATCACTGGGGCGGGACCCCCAAAAGACACATCTAGACCTCAATGCCAACAAGTGTACCTAATTTCAACGTGATAGCTGTCACGGTTCCTGAGTTATGAGCTTCACAGAAAACGGTGAAAACTGAAAACCGAAGTTAGAGCGAACACAAGAGTGGATTGTTCAGATGAACACTCACCTAAATACGGCACCAAAACTATCGCGTGATTTTCTTTGCTCTTAGCTGAAACATTAATCGACGAAATAATAACAGACAGCACATCTTGAACACTTCGGGAATGCTCAGATATTGCTTAGCCTATTGTTACTTGATTAAATCTCCAGCAAGAGCTATGATACTTTAATAAGAGCATGTGATTCGAGAATCTTGTTCTCTTTCTCAAAATCCTTCTCCCTTGATCTTTTGTTTCCTTGAAAATCCTTTTCCCTCTAAAAAAAAATAATATCAGGACAAAAAAAGTTGTCACGAGACCGACTGGATCCATTACACGCCCAGTGAGTCGCCACCTGTCACGGAACAGTATTGGAAAAATGTCCAAGAAACCCTCCTTTCTTCTAATCAATCTCCCTCGCAAATGGAGATGTCAGCACTTTGCTTGATGTGTATGAAAATCTACAGAGGTAATTATCAGTGTTCAGTAATTGAAATACCAGACTAAAGTGAAACTGCAATTCTTGTAATTGCGGGATATGATGATCTCTTTTGTTGTGTCACAGCATGCTGTTGATGTTTGGATAGTGAGAGTGGTGCACCACTGAGTTTGACCTCATAAATCAACTGTGACGCCAGCCGTGGGTTTTTTAGTTGACCCGTTTTTGTTTACATTTCGGTTTCATTTTAAGTTTTTTGTGTTGTGCGGAGCATGACCTAGTGTCAGATGAGGCACCGCATAACAAGTTCAAAAGAAAATATAGGCTACTCTATGTGCTATAAATTAGAGATGTGCTTCTTTGGAAACTTCGCTAAATTTGTACTACCTTTGTTTTATGTTTGCCACTACACTGTCAGAAGTTTCATAACAGATTGTGCATAACACTTCCAAGAATAACACCTTTTCACTTAGAAAAAAAGCGTTATGACCGATTAAGTTAATACTATTTCGTGCCCAGATCTCCAACTACACCTTCAATAGGTAAAAATACTACACTGTCAGAAGTTACATAACGACAACAGCAGGATGCGCGGTTTCAACAGATAACACTTTGGGATGTTATATGTTATGTTTCTTTCGTTCCCGTTAGTATTTAAAACATAATTTGACAGTTCAAAACGATAGGTCAGCTAAACCGTATCACAAGCTCAAAAGAAAATCTACTCTGTGTGCTATAAATTAGAGATGTGCTTCTTTGGAAACTTCTCTAAATTTGCACTACCTTTGTTTTGTTTTTTTGCCACTAAAACATGTTCGACGGTGCAAAACGGAAACAGCTAAATTTTATTGGAACTATGTTTCGTCAGCTTGCTGAAGGCGAGGCTGAAGGAATATTTAGCCACTAGAACAGTCAAACATGAAAGATAAGTAGATTTAATCTTTGCTAAGAGACAAGTATTTATGCTTTCTTTGAAATAAAAGATGGACATAGATTCTTTTGATTGCACCTCCTTTTTCTTTTTAATGTTCTGTTTCGTCTCTTGGGAAACTTCGGACGGTCATGAAAGTAATATAAAACTGTTGCAATGCAGCGGACGCCGTAATTTTGCTGTTCGAGTGTTCCAAAGCAACTGAGCAATAAAGAGCGAAAGATTAAAAAGAAATCTTTGCCATCAGTTTGACATTTTTCACTTTTAGTGATTACCGTGCAGCTAATGGAAGACCCCAACCATCGGCACATCATCTTTCCCCCTCCCCACATTCCCGACCGCATAAGGGCACTGAGAACGGCAGCACAACCAGTTCCTAAGATCCAACCCATTTGGGCAATTCATGCGCGGTACGAAAGAAGTTTTGTCCCTTCCTGTGTGAGTTTTTTAAATTCTTTTCCTCTTTTTCATTTTAGTGATTGAAGTTTAGCGCTTTAATTTGTTGCAATTCTTGTTCTTGTGTAATTATTGAATAGTCCTATTTGAATATGTAAAAGCGCAATTGTGTATAGTTATGTTTGACGAGAGAACAAATATTCGGTTTTTTGTTAATACCGTAAGGAATGTTTTTCGAATGATAAAGATTGATTGATTGATTAAATATTTGCTAGGTTTCAATTTTCATCATAAGGCGTGTTCTCGCCGTTCGCCAGGGACTGCACAGAGGAGTCCCCGCGTTTTTTTTTTTGTCCCAGGGATTCACTGCCGGTGTCCTTGTGAGTCGCCCCACGGATGGAATGGTCCGTGTCATCACCATCATCAAAAGGGACTCCCTTTCAAATTTGGAGGGGAGTCGTTTTGGGGAGTTGCTGGTGTTTTAGGTTTTTGAAAAACAGATGTAGGGATGGTTACAAAAAATTTCTGAGATCATTCATGAATTTAATAGCGGTATAAGACTTTCTGAGAAAAACGAATATATTTTACTGTGGTAATGTGTGGTTATTACTGTAAAATTATGTAAACAAAATAAAATGTAAGTGAAAAGAAGGTGGGCCGTTGCTTTTACAGACCATAACTGCGTCACCTGAATATTTTTTCGAACAAAACCCGTGTAGAGGCCTTCCCCATGTTCTTTCTGTTTTGCCAGCAAGTGACCCCATATATTGTCGTGGTTCCCCTGGACTCCCCAACCCGATGAAAATTTTTAGCCTGCATAGTTTTATGACAGTTGTACGAAAAGTTGCATGTATCGACATGTAATAGTAAAAAATACTATCATTTAATGCGCCTCAGGCTGGGCCAATCTTAAGCAGTAGTATCCAGTAGCATCCTGTCTTGCTCATAGTAGCATGCAATAGAATGCAGTGATACGGTAGTCTTGACATTGAAGCATGTAGTAGCATCAGTTCGTACTGCATGCTACTTTTACGTACAACTTCACTACTATTTTGAGATGGATTTTTCATCAGTCCCCAGGTAGTAGCGACAATACGCCTATATTCTTTTCCTGTTCAAAGTCAGACGACCTTCCTCTACCAAATATGTCCCAAACAGTATTGCCCTATAGATTCGATGTGATGTTCACGATGCTTGATGTCATTTAATTTTTATTTATTTTTAAGTAGGCTAGTATCAGGTGGCCAAGTAGGCTAGTAGCCTACATTACGTACATATTGAGCATGTAGTCCTGTTTCTTGCCGCATGTCTAGCCTCTTGAACCACCGCCAGATTCTGCTCGGTTTTGATTAACTCTCGCCCTGTATTTGATCTGTGCCATATGGTCGACATCCTTAATACAATTGACATTTCCAACTGTGCCCCGTGCTCTCTCTCTCTCCTCCGTTAATCCTTCCAGTTTATTTCGAGCCAAAGGCAATCTATTTCCATTTATACTGTAAATACCACTTATCTGTATATCACTGTTTGTCCTACGAGGATGTCCTCCTTCTGGGCAGAAATAGGACTATCGCTCATCGGGTCTTATCTTAATTGGTTCGCTTACAAATTTCCTCTACCACCACACGTATTGCGGGAATTAAATCCGGAAATATAGAACACGAAGAAAATCCCTGCGGAGGGGCTACGCGCTCTCTAGCTACTCCCCGATGAAAAATGTGTAGCCTGCGTAGTTGCATGGTAGTTGTACGAAAAAGTTGCATGTAATACTATGTAGTAGTAAAGAATACTATCATTTAATTTGCCTCAGACTAGTTCAATCTTATGTAGTAGTATCCAGTAGCATCCTGTCTTGCCATAGTAGCATCCAGTCTTGCTAATAGGAGCATGCAGTAGTATGCAGTAACACGGTAGCCTTGAAGTACAAGCATGTAGTTACATCAGTTAGTACTGCATGCTACTTTTTCGTACAGATTCGTACTATTATTTTGAGATAAATTTGTCATCGGGTCCGCCTAGTCCATGCGGCTAGGACGCTGGCTGGGGACTTAGCCGCCCTTACACCAAAGGCACGAGTGAACAAACCCTTAAGTTGCGTTTTTTGGATTAACTTCTGTTTCGTCAAAGTTTGTAGTTTGGCTCTTGTTTTGTCTTACTTGCGTTTTATTGAGTTCTTGTTTCCGAAAAGCCAAACTACACCAAACTACGTCTGCGAGGTAGTTTGTAGTTTGAGCTCCGTAGTTTCAGGTTCCAAACTACAGCAAATGGAATGGACAAATAAAACGGCTTTTAAGCGAAACTACGCCGAAACTACATAAAAAAAACGCAACTTTAGTATTCCCGCAGGTTTTCCCAGGTAGAGCTGACAAGTGAAGCGGATATCTTGAGTTCCGGCAGATGGCTGAAGAAATTACGTTGTTGATGAAAAATTACTACACTGACTAGTTGAGATGACGGTGAGATATTCTAGTTCAGAACCGCCATGCGGTTCAGTTCCTATTAGCACCCAGTTATCGTTAGATCATTGACGTATAACTAAAATTCTATCACGAGGAATTCACCGTGCATAATATAATAATATTGTATTTAAAGCCTTAGGGCCATATACATACAACAAAACAAAAAACTTCATAATTACTTCTAATATCGCACTACATATACTAAACTGCACTCGCCCGGTCAACTTTTACTTTAATACTTTGCAACACAAATCTACATAATGCACTAATTGCTCCTGGAGATGTGCTCTTCAATATATCAGGAAACAGTATCTCCCTTCCCCCCCAGCAAGATTCCCTTAAAAACGAGAGTTCGCGGCACAGTGCCGATATTCAGTTATTTTTCTTAAAGTTTAACCGAAAACGGCCGGGATAGGACAGTCTGGTTGCCATCACTTATTCACTTAAATTGTCCCGCTGAAAATGCGTTACTTCGTTGTTCCGCTATTCACGAATAATCGATTTTCAAATAGTGGAATTTCCGTACGATTTGTGGTACCTTATGCGCTTGTATTTTTGTTGTATGCCTTACGAGAAAGATTTATTATTATTTTTTTTTAGGCACTTCACCAATCTCACCACTGCCCACTGAAAAGCCGCGTTTGTGTTGAGGTTAAAGTTTTCCGCGTAATAGTAGAATTTACGTTGTGGGGACGGCCGCAAATGTTTTGAACGTCATAACTAGAGTAGATAGTGGAAAATAAAAAAGATCCCTTTGCAGAACCCAAATAATTCAGTGTATTGGATTAAATGACACAAAAATAAGTTGACTTTTCAGTTAAACTTTAAGTATTCTACAAAGCAACCTATAGTTTAGTAAAAAGGCTTTAGTATAGTTGGTTTGTAGTTGTGAAATGCCGTGCGGTTAGATCACGTTGTAGTTCATTCATTCGTGTGTCTAATTATAATCCTCGAGCACAAAAAAATGGGCGGACCCTCCCTTAAGATGAGAGTTCATCGTAAAAAGGGAAGATTTAAAAAGTCGAAACGTGTTGCGATTGAGAACAGGAATGTTTGATATATGAAGGTCAGAATCACGCCACTGAGCCTCGGCAAGAACCATAAACGTTACCCAAACGAACCCTCGAAATTGATTCAGATCCTGTGTGAACCAATCAACAACGTTTGTTGACGTGCTGTTTCTTGGCTGGGCACATGGTGATTCTTCGTCGGCACGAAGAGTTAGTCATCAAAAGTTTTCATGTTGGGTTTGAGTGAAGCAAAAGCTGAAGATTGGATTGGGATTGAGAAATTCATGTTTGTATACGGACTTTAATCTTGCCTGCGCGAACCTCCTTTCCAACAGTCCCACACGAAAAATGCCCATCCTTATTGCAGGATGAAGCATATACCCGCCAGTTCCTATCCCCTTCTTCTTCCCTCCCCTACATTTATGAGGACAATCCGAGGCTGTTCCGAGGTATTGTTTGTCCAGATGACTTTCATAAAGTCGGGAATTATGGGGTGAACTAATGCTGGGGAAGCGGGGAGTTGGTTCCATTCTCCTTGATTCGATGATTCGAAAGTATTTCCAGTAGAATTGCTTTTTTTCGCTGTCAGTATAATAAAATGATGAGACTGAGATATGAAGCGAGACGGTTGCTGATGTAGTCGCTGGGATAAGCCTGGAAAGTGTATGTCTGATTTAATGGCAGATAAGGAAGAGTTATATGGTTGGCAATTTTCACAACTTAGTTCCGAAAGTACATCCTTCCTCCATATTCATATTAATGAAAGAATGAATTTGAATTTTAAACCGTCACACAAATCTCAAGGAAACAAGACGGAGTATGAACTAGGAAAACAGAGAAAAGAAGAAAAGGAAAACAACAGATAAAATCACTAACATAATCACTACGCACAACGTAAATAAACAAGATCAAAGGTTTTGATGGTATCCCAAAAGTTCAATGTTTGATCCAGACAATTGGGTCTTGTCTTCTCCAGATCCAGTCTTCGCCAGACCCCTTGAACATTTTTACTATTAAGATTTAGAAACAGATGAAGGCGAAATAGCTAATCACCTGAGAAAACCAATTTCAGATATGGATGCAGCATGTGTGTTTACCCCTATAAGTCATATCTATTTTGACGAAACAGATCGAAACTTCCTGCCTAACTTCTGACAATTTTCCGGTTTCGACGGAATTCCGGAACCACTTGTCCGGTGAAGCTAAAAACGAATTCAGCATATCTCCTTACCCCTATACCCAACATCTAATCAACTTCAAATAAAAATTTAACTTATTACGAATTTTCCGGTTTCAGTCGGATTCCGGGCGAACTATATGTCCGGGTAAAAATTGAGTGTCATATACGGATTCAGCATCTCTTCTTACCCACAAATCGGACATCTAATCAACCACAAACACAACTTTTGCTTATTTTAAAAAAATTTCCAGTTTTGGCCGGATTCCGGGTGAACTACTTGTCCGGGTGGAAAATTATTGTGACATCAGTGTTCAGCATGTCTACTTTTAACAGATTCTATGGTTTTGGCCGGATTCCGGGCTAACTACTTGTCCGGCGAGAAAATGGTTTTCACCATCGTGTTCAGCATGTCCTCTTACCCCTAATTCGAACATCTAATCAACTTCAAATAAAGGTTCTACTTATAACAAACTTTCCGGTTTTTGTCGGATTTCGAACGAACGACTTGTCCGGCGAGAAAATGGTTTTTATCACCGTGTTCAGCATGTCTTCTTACCTCTTAATCGATGTCATTAGCTGTTTAAAAGTATTTTGTTTGCCCCTTAATTTGAACACCCATCCCTGAATGTAGGGCTACAGAGCCCATCTACGAATTCGACTTTTCCCTTGGCCCAAAGGATTCTCACACCGAGTTTCATCAAAATATCTCATTCCCTTCGACAGTTATCGTGCTCACAGACGGACAGACAGACGGACAACTTCTGCGATGTCATCGGTATCCCTCCACTTACGTTTTGGGATCCCAAAAACACGCAGTCAAAAAAATACACCCTTACAACAATGAGTTGTAACAAACGTTGTAACGTGTAACAATTCTCTGAATATGTGGGCTGGGTGCAGCTGGTGGAATGGAAAAAAGGGAAGGGAAGAAAAATTGGCACACCAACTGTTCAGAAGAAACAACCCGCAAGATCGGCTTAGAACTTATCAGAGAGGTTTGTCGATCGATGAGGGAAACTAGAAAAGGCGATCTAGAAAAGGCGGTGAGGTTTGTCGTAGCTTACCAATCAGTCATGTCCCTATCAGGGCAGCCAAAAGCTGTGGCCTTTCCTCTAAGAATGCATAGCCGGTGCCTAAAGCTTGGTTTCTAATCCCACAACCGGATCCGTAAAACCGGATTTCCGTCTGCATTAGAACTAGAGTCCGGTGAGATACGGGACAGATTTAATTGATGTATCGGAAAATAGGGGAGAAAATATTTTTAGGAACATAACTGTACCTTTTTCTGAAAAATCCCACCACCAGCAAACAAATTACTGAAATCACTTCCAGGCCCGTTCGAGCAATTCATCCCTCTTTCTGGTCTACTCATTAATTATTCGTTAGTTCTTTTAATATTTACACCTAGCGGGCATACTTTTCTTCATGAAAATCTTTCGGATTTTTTTTAGAAAATTTCGAAACAAGCTCACAATAATTTTTTGAAGTACTCAGCTTTTTGTTTACCACACCTTTTGTTCGTGTACCAGCTACATTGTGTAGATAGCTACGTTGCCAGAGCTCAGCCGTGTACTTACAGAATCGCTCCACTAGATGGCCCTCTGGTCGTACCCTGCTGAGTTCCGGCCGATGTTCCGGCGTCAACTAAAATCCTGAAAGTGGGTGATCTGTATATGAAGCGAGACGCAATCGCGAGATTACTTCCAATAAACCCTTGAAATCAGGGGGGGGGGGGGGACATTCTTTGTTTGTAAATAAACCGGCTTTGTAAGCACTGTTATGATGGGTCTGATGTTTACACAATTTTTTTGTTCAGATAATTCAGACCGAATCTACTTTGTATTTATTTTTTATGCATGGCCACTTCCTTTTTTCGGAAAGGGTTGAGTGGAACTGCTGCCATGTACCAACTTTTGCCAAAACACCCCACTCCGTTGGGGAGTTATTGGGGTCACGCGTCTAGGCGAGAACCCCCCTGGACAACCCCCCCCCCCCGGCGAAGCCCCCCCGGCGACCCCCCCCCCCCCGATACCAAATACCCCCCGACCCCCCCCCCCCCCCGATCCCAAAAAACCCCGGTACCAAAAAACCTCGGTACCCCCCCCCCCGGCTAGTGCTATTTGTGCGATTCGGACTGTGTTTCCTTCTGCTGAAGTTGAGGGCTGCTTTTACCACCTGAGCCAGAGTTTTTATCGGAAAATCCAGAATCTCGGCTTCCAGGAAAGGTATCAGAATTGCACTGACTTCAGCGTGACAGCGCGGATGATCCCCGCACTAGCGTTAGTGCCGAGGGCAGATGTCTTAGATCCGTTCGAGACTCTAAAAGCAGAGATGGATGCCGAGTTTGATAGCCTTCTCAACTACTTCGAGGACTCCTACATCGACCGTCTGAGGAGAAACCGCCGAACTGTTCCGCTGTTCCCAATGGAACTGTGGAACTTGTTCGAGCGGTGCACCGACGAACGAACCCAGAACGAACAACGCGGTTGAGGAATGGCATCGCATAATGCAAGCTACGGTTGCTTTCCATCATCCCAACTTCTGGAGGTTCCTTGAAATGCTGAAGAAAGAGCAATCTTTCAACCTCCTCGTCATGGCCCAACTGAGCGGCGGCCATTCCTCCGAACCTCCAAGACGAGATACCTCAGCCCTTAATGCCAGATTGCTCAGCATCGTTGCTGATTATCCCAATCGCGACCGGCTTTCTTATTTAAAATCGATAGGCTATAATATCGTTAGTTAGAACTTTTCTGAATTTGACTTGCGTTCTTGACCGAAGCCTTGGCTTGACCAAAGTAAAAAAATCGTACAATTTTCCCAGTGAGAGCGTCCTCGTCGCAAGGGGCTGACTAATTCCAGTGGAAGTACAACTGAAAACTGACTAAGCTTCGTTTTCTTGTCGTACTGGGATTCAACTTGAGTTAGACTAAGATCACGGGAAGTCAAGTTCAATCAAACAGACTGACAGACAGACGTTACGATCGCTATATGGCACTTGAGTAAGCTCAAGTGCCATAAAAACTGATATTCAGTCATATCACTAAGTGCCAAACTTCTTCCCCTCATAGTGCCGCTAACTATTCTTGGGACACTTAAAGCGAGTCAAGGTCTAGTACAGCAAGATGTGGTCTGCACGCATCGAGGAACAGGGGAGGTTGGACGACTGATTGAATTTCAGTAGGGACATTGACTATCGCTCGTGGTGCTAGTGTCGTTGCTATTCGATTGTGTCACTTCTTCCAGGTCTTGGCGCTACTCTCTTGTGGTACTGCATATGCTCAGTACTGCATATTCGAAAAGTTAATGTCTGAAAATATGCCGCAACTGCTGACTTTTGCGCCGCACATTTTGTAATGTTCTGTCCGATACTCGCCTCAGTGAAATATGTCAATTTCCAAGTCATAACTTTATGGTTCTTAGATGCATCACGATAAGTCCACATTTGCATAATGATGCAAATATTTGACGACAAATTTGGGCGAAATTTTATCACTGACGGGTCTTCATTGTTGGATCTGTAAACGATAAGGAATATTAAGTAAGGTAATCAAAGTCAGTCAGAATCTCATTAGACTGACAAATCATTGTGGACATTTCTGATTTCCACGCATGGCCACAAAGTATGAATGAATTATTTATTTTATTTGGAGCTATAAGCAACAAAAACGACATCGACACACTAAATTATTACTGATTAAATCCCTTTACTTACACTTTATACACAACCCCTCCATCAGAAGAAATTTATCCGGCGTTTTAGCTGGAGTGAATATGTAAATGTGTATATCAAAACTCAACTGTGAAAAACTTACTGGCCTTTCATACATGATAAAATAGTAACTGCGGTAGTACTATTACTATATTGTTGAGCCTACACTTTCCAAATTATCCTAAACGTACACAATTTTTGAAATTTTCGACGTCTGTTGGAACTAAATAGCCCCTGCTCTCATTTGTCTTAGTTAGTGGTATTTATTTCGCCCAAGATCCCCTCACATGGCGATATTTGGCCAAAGAACCTTGTAACAGACCATCAAGAACATATTTTTGTGTACTTGCAACTTACAATTGGCTACCTAATAATGTTGTTAATACGATGCAGAGGTAAAAAGACATGCTGAATCCGTATATTAATATTATTTTCTCGTCCGACAAATCAAAATCCAGCCAAGACCGGGAAATATTATATTTTTATTTTTGTTTATCAAAAGTTGATTAGAGGTTCGCTGTATGGGTATGAAGACATGCTGAACTGGTTTTTGAGCTTTATTTTCTTGCCGGACAAGCAGAATTAAAAGTTCAGCCTGGAGTCGATCAGAAAATCGTTATAGGGATAAGGAGACATGCTCGATTCATTTTGAATTGGCACTGTCTAGGGAACCGGGAGCCGTACTTTATGTCCCATGGGCTGCGGAACCGGAAGTTCTCACGGAAACCAAACCATATGAGCTGCGATTCCGGGTTCCGACGTCACTGACTAACGGAAACTCGTATGTGCTGGCTCCCGTACTGGTAGTAAGTGGATATAGCTCACGGAAACTTCATCGCACCAGCTTCTGGTCCGGTAGTCTCACGGAATTGTGTACTCAGAAGCTAGGGAGCCGGTAGTTGATACCGGAAACTGTATAATTGGAGCTTGTGTTCCGGTAGGTCTACGTGGACTATAGAACTCACGGGATAGTTTGGATGAGAGCTAGGATGCCGGGATTTTCCCTGACTTAGAGAAAATAACATGGTAAAAAATTCACTACCGGAACCCGTATATTGAGAGCTAAGGTACCGGTAGCAATAACTATTTTTGATTGAAAATGACCAGCTCACGGACACAGATGGCTATGGGCTAGGGTTCCGGTAGTACAAAAAAAAATCAACTCACGGACTCATGTCAGTGCAGACTAGGAAACCGGAAGTGAATATTTTTAACTCACGGAACCCAACTCCTGCGGGCTAGGGTTCCGGTAGTGCCAAAAATTAAAATTACAAACTCACGGACACATGTCAATATGGACTTTGGGGCCGGAGCAGCTCACGGAATCCAACTTCTATGAGTTTGTAATTTTAGTTTTTGGCACTACCGGAACCCTAGCCTGCAGGAGTTGGGTTCCGTGAGTTAAAAATATTCACTTCCGGTTTCCTAGTCTGCATTGACATGGGTCCGTGAGTTCAATTTTTTTAATTTTTTGGCACTACCGGAACCCTAGCCCATAGCCATCTGTGTCCGTGAGCTGGTTATTTTCAATCAAACAGTTGTTGCTACCGGTACCTTAGCTCTCAATATATGGGTTCCGGTAGTGAATTTCTTACCATGTCATTTTCTCTAAGTCAGTGAAAATCCCGGCATCCTAGCTCTCCTCCAAACTATTCCGTGAGTTCTATATTCCGCGTAGACACTACCGGAAGCAAGCCCCAATTATACAGTTTCCGGTATCCACTTACTACCGGAACGGGAGCCAGCACATACAAGTTTCCGTTAGTCAATGACGTCAGATCCCGGAATCGTAGCTCATATGGTTTGGTTTCCGTGAGCACTACCGGTTCCGTAGCCCGTAGGACAGAAAGTGCGGCTCCCGGTTCCCTAGACAGTGCTTTTTGAATTTCTTTTCCTTGGTGGATAAGCAGTTCACCGGAAAATTTGGTAGAAGTAAATTTGCCCCGAAAGTCGATTGGAGATTAATTGTTAGAGTAAAAATACGTGCTGAAACCGTATATGAACTTTTTTTTTTACCTCACTAGGAACTCGTCCGGAATCTTGAAGAACCTTGAATTTCAAAATCACAGACAATTAGTTCTGATGTCGCATAGAGCTCTGATTATTTTTGTCTGTTCTTTTTCTGTGTTTCTTTACTTCACTTTTGATGCAATCGATCATTTTATCTTACCTGTACGATGGGTGAAAATAAACAATACATTACAGTTAAACTTTAACTACAAAAAAAAAACAAAAAACAGATCAATGTCTTCACAACCTCGTTGCGATTTGACTTCCGCTTCTTTAGAGAAATAGGTTTCGCATTCGTGCTCTTGTCCAGCAGCAAGTGCAAAACAATGGAAAGTATTCTCCAGATATATTTCGTATATGCATTCAGCAGAACACGTGATCGATGGCTTATGTGCTTTTGGTTCTTGAAAAAAATTCTTCGCTTTTTCACTCACCAAGACGTCTTTGGTTTATCTTACAAATCGGTGCCTTGACTTCTTTTTGAATTCCTTTATCGACCGGAATAATCAATTAGCCCCCTTATTCAAAAGCTAACCCAAGATGCATAACAGTAGTACACTGGTATTTGTATAAGACGTTGACCAATAAATCACGACATTCGCAGCATGGCACTTAAATGCATCTCCGTCATATGGACATAGGACATGTAGCCACATCAGTGACATTTATAATTCATAAGTTTGACAAACAACATTGTTCCAAGTATGGGTTGTGACTGATGCTGTTTCGTGTTAGGTTTCGTACTACAAATTAATGGTAAATTGTCACATTTGACATTCTCTTTGAAATTAATGCAGAAGTTTGCGGACAGAGGACCTTCTTGGATATAGCTTGACGATTAAACTAATAGGACACTTGTACAGATAGAACATGCGTAGGTTCTAGATACTTAGATATTCCTTCAGCCCAAGCTGACTGCGATTCATATTTGAAGGTGCAAAACGGATAAGTCAGCTACATTTTATTATAGCTGTCGCTTGGTGCTTCTTGGCAAGGGTCCTCTTCAGGCTCAAGCTGGAAAATGAACATGTGGAAAAAACAACTAATTTAATGAAGAATCTTCAATTATTTTTCCACAAGTTCGTTTTCCAGCTCGAGCGGCTTGAGCCTGAAGAGGACCCTTGCCAAGAAGGACCGAAATATAGCTCTAATAAAATGTAGCTGACTTATCCGTTTTGCACCGTCAAATATGATTCTAGATACTTACAATACGGTGAGCTACATGTAAACCCAAAACGCACTGGAAATAATTCGTAATTGTCTTTAAATTTTGATTTTTAAATTTATTTTATATTTTGTATTTCAAACGAAAAAATCAAATAATCATGAAATTCGCAAGTTTACACATTTGAAATAAAATTTGATTTATTTCGAAAAATTAAGATTATCGCCTAAAATGGTTTTTAATTTTTTAATGTGAAAGGATTAAAAAAATAAGTAGCCTGCTTGCTAAACTGAAAACACCCCATTTATACCGATACAACGGGAACGTGTTTTCCGAACCCCTATTTAGACACTAAAACTGAATGCGATATGTAGGATTTCCAGCGGATGGACTACATGTCCGACGAGAAAACAAACTTCAGATATGGATTCAGTATGTTTTTTTTCACAGTCATCTGTAGTTTGTAATCGACCTCAGTGTTGTTTTTGTGGCACTTGCAGCCTCTGGCTCAAGTGCCATATACCGATCACAATTCCGTCTGTCGGTCGGTCGGTCGGTCCGAGTTTTTGTCACACTTCTTCAAGTTAGGGTACTTCCAGATGTGCTAGGACAATGAAACTTGGCAGGCATATCAGGGACCCGACCAACTAACCTGGAAATAACCAGTTTCCCGATCCGACCATATGCGGGGGAGTGGAGGGCGCTGGAAACTTGAAAATTTAGGGCATTTTGTCACACTTTTCCGAGTTAGGGCACTTCCAGATGAGCTAGGACAATGAAACTTGGCAGGAATATCAGGGACCTGACCAAAGTATTCTGGAAATAATCAGTTTTCCAATCCGACCATTTGGGGGGGGGGGGGAGCGGAGGGCAGGGGAATCCTGGAAATTGAGTAGTTTGTAACTTTCGAACAGGTGACCGGATAGTAATGAAACTTAATAACTGAATAGATTATATATTTGTGATGCCCCGTTTAAAGTCTTGACCGGATTCGGTAGCCAGGCGGGAGTCGGGGGGTGGAGACCGGAAATTTCAAGAAACGGTTAGAATGGAGAGATCGGAGTGAAACTTGCTGAGAAGAACAAGCATCTGCTCTAGATAAGTCCTTTAGAACATTGTATTGAATCCGGACACTTAGGGGGGGGGGGAGGGGGTTTCCTGGAATTCCGGTGATGGCGGTTTTGGGGACTTTCACGATGGAACTTGGCAGGCATATCAGGGACCCGATCAAACTGACTTCAAAATAAAAATTTTGTCGATCTGATAATGGCGGTGGTAGTGGAGGGAGAGGAATCGGGAATATTCAGTCATGCGTAACTTTGGACGGGTGATCGGATTCGAGTGAAATTTAAGAATTGAACAGAGGACGTTTCTCTGGTGATCTTTTTCATATCCGGACCGGATCCGGCAACTATTGGGGGGGGGGGAATACGTGATCCGCTTAGAATGGAGAGATCGGGATGCAACTTTGTGGGAAGAAAAAACAGATGCTCTAGGTAAATCATTTACTGAATCGGATTGGCTACGGGCACCGTGGGGGAGTTGGGGGGGGGGGGGGACCGGAAATCTCGAGAAACGGTTAGAATGGAGGGATCGGAGTGAAACTTGCTGGGAAGAACAAACATCTGCTCCATGTAAATCTTTTACACATTTTGACTGGATCCGGACACTTGAGGGGGGGGGGGGGTCCCGGAATTCCGTTTTTTGGGATTTTCACGACGAAACTTGGCAGGCATATCAGGGACTCGGTCAAACTGACTTGGAATAAAACAAAATCCTCGATATGATAATCTTGGGGGGGAATTGAGGGAGGGGAATCCGGAATTTTGAGTCATGCGTAACTTTGGAACGGGTGATCGGATTCGAGTGAAATTTAATAATTGAACAGAGGACATTTCTCTCTGGTGATCTTTTTCATTTCCGGACCGAATCCGACAATTATTGGGGGGGGGGGGGAAATACTTGACCTCCTTAGACTGGTGTGATCGGGATCGAACTTCGTGGGAATAACAAACAGATGCTCTGGATTAACCTACGGAACCGGATTGGCTCCGGGTATTGTGGGTGGAGTTGGAGGGGGAGGGGGTCTGGGATTCCGGTGATCGCGAGTTAAGGTACTTCCAGATGTGCTAGGACGATGAAAATTCGCTGGAATATTAGAGATTCAACAATATTTGCTTAGAAATTGCTACTTCCCAAATCCGATTATTCCTTAAAGTACCAATCTTGACCGCAAAGTAAGAAAAATACTTTTAAGCAATATATGCATTTTCATGGTGCCCATCAACCCATTATCATTTTTGCCTCAAGGGTTTTGCTTACAAATGAAGTTCTAGCTCCCTTAGAGTGCGCGTCTCAACCGCAAAATCGAAGCTTACTTTTGATCAATCAAAACGTCTTAACCCATGCAAGTGCCATATGAGCTTACAGCTCTTTTTTTTACCTAAACAAAATTTCCGGTTCTGGCCGAAGTGCCTTTGTGCGGGTTCTTAGATCCCGAAATAATGTAGGCCTTTTTCTCTTACAAAATGTCTGATGAAAAACGTGGAATAAATAAAAAAATCTTACTCTTCACTGGAATATATTTTACAAAACCGATTGTTTATACTGAATATGAATATGAATTTAAAGAAATAGAGGTTAAAAATAAATGGATAGCTTTTCGCTTTTTGTAATTTTGAAATTTGTTTTTTGTGAATCCTCTGATAAAACGTATAATACTTCGAGATAAAAGGCATGTTGAATCAGAATGTATGGGTAATCCTGTCGGAATTTGGGCTGGACCAGATATTGAAGATCCAAAACAATCACCTAACGGATTTGGTTAATGGATTGACTAGGAAGAAATTAACGTATCGACGGTGTTTTTCTGTGAGGCTAACATCAACCTTTCCCCCGAAATTGAGCTTCTATCAGAAGTTTCGTAGCAGATAACACAAGGATGCGCAGTTTAAACAGACAACGCTTGGGATGTAATCTGTTGTGATGTTGAAAATGATATACACATAACAAGCGTTGCTAGGAAGAGCCGAACCACCGAAAAAGTATCTGCTGACTTTTTGTTTGTAGCCATGATCTTGGAAGTCCGAAGTCCATGTCCGGTAGACATTTCAGACAGAGTTTTCTCAAAAGTGGCAAGCGCTATTTCGTGACCGAAAGATCAAAGATTTTTTGTTGTTAACTGTAATTTCAAAAATGTCCTATCACCTTTTTACTAGCGTCAATATTCTCGTGACTTGGCGAAGACCGGAAGTCACCCGATTCTCTGTATGAAGAAGTCAATGAATATTCCCCATTGGGAGCCGTAGAAAACAAGACCAAAGGTTTCGACGGGATTCCAAAAAAATAATATTTGATCCAGACAAATGGGTCTTGTAGATATCCGGTCTACGCCAGACTCCTTGAACGTTGTAACTATTAAGATTTAGAAACAGAAGAAGGCCAATGGCTAATAATCTGAGAAAACCAAGTTCAGAAACGGATTAAGCATGTGTGTATTTACCCCTAGGCTATACGTCATATCTACTTTGACGAAATTGATCAAATCTTCCTGCCTTACTTCTGCCAAATCTCCGGTTTCGACTGGATTCCGGGCGAACTACTTGCCTTGCAAAAACTAAAGCTCAAAAAGGAATTCAGCATCTCTCCTCACCCCTAAATCGAAAATCTAATCAACTTCAGATAAAGCTTTAACTTCTAACAAATTTTTTGGTTTCAGCCGGATTCCGGGTGAACTATATGTCCGGGTAGAAAATGATTTTCAAAAGCGGATTCAGTATGTCTTTTTACCCCTAAATCGGACATATAATCAACTTCAGACAAAACTTTTACTTTCAACAAATTTACCGGTTTCGGCCGGATTTCGCGCGAACTACTTGTCCGACGAGAAAATCATTTTCCTATGAATCGTCAGCCTGTCTTCTTACCTCGACTATAATCGACTACCTCATTATCTTTGAAAAAAAATTGTTCGCCCCTTAATATGGCCCCCTTAATTTTACCCCCAGCCCTAAATGTTGAGCTACAGAGCCCATCTACGAACTTGACCTCTCCCTTGACCTAAAGAGTCCTCATACCAAGTTTCATCAAAATATCTCGTTCCCTTCGATAGCTATTGTTCTGACAGACGGACAGACAGACGGACAGACGGACAGACGGACGTTTTGGGATCCCAAAAACAGCTGGATGCCAGAATCTGAAATTGGAACATGGATTTCCCAGGGTCTTCAAAAATTCCAGGCTGCCAGACCACCGAAACTTTTGGTCTTATTCAGATAAGAACTGCAACAGTTCCATTTTGGAAAGACCCCATATTTTCATTTTATAATATATGGAACTTGCTAGATAAAGTAACTACATTCTTTATTAGATTTGTTGTGTAACCGCCCAACCACCTCCAAGTGTTTCAAAACGGGAATTGACATCGCCTCAAAATACTTTTGAATTTAAATTCAAAATTACCATGTAAACAGACAACATGAATATTGCAGAAGGATTGTAACTATTTTCACGATGGCTTAGAGATTTGAGCTTTACGAATGAAGATATTCTATTCAGAGAGTTGACAGAAAGTGCACATTTTATTTTAGTCTGGCCGCTTCTCAGGTATATTTAAAAGAGCAATTCAGTCATTGGGGCAGGGCCCTTAGGACTGAATTCGCCTTATTCCTGTTCAGCCCTCCAAGTGGACCAGTTTCTGTTAATCCCCCATTGTCTCATCATCAACACTTGTGTAGACATAGCCTATCAAGAAGTCGGATCCATAAGTTAGTGGGTTACTTTAAATTTCTGCTACTAAGACATCAGCAAAACCTCCATTGCCTGGGACGCAGATTGCAGATTTTCCTAGTAAACTTTAAGGTTCGATCCTAGTATTTTTTTTTAATTATATATGCTTCTTCTTCCATTGGCGAATGCTTTGTAGTTGCAACGCCATGTTCATGGTTGAATTGGGCATCAGCCCCATCGCAACTTGTGCAGATGCAGTCTTCGAAGCACAAGGGCAAAGGAAAGTTAGTCTTTTCGACTTTATGATCTCCTTCAGAATCTTAAATCATTCCAGAGCCAACGAAATGCAAAATCGCATGTCTTAATACTCTAAGCATTTAAACCTCTCTCGCATATCGGCAGTTTCCACTAGATTTTTGGGCGTAGCTATCTCGCATTTGTACTTTCGGATTTGTAATTTCGTGGTTCTGCAGTGACCTGGCTTGAGGAAAACAGTTTCGTAGTATTTGGTATAGCCCATTTCGCTTCCTCCCTCGGTCTCTTTCTGTCTACTCTCTTTTCCTTTTCGTACTTAAAATACGCTCGTATTTCGAAATACGCTCGGATTTCCGCAGTGTATAAATGAAGCAGAAGAATAAATCATTTCAACCAATTCATCTTTCACCATCAAGCTAATAAAATCTCTAAAAACAAACTAACATAAAAATAAAAAATAGGGTAGCATCCTTATAATGGGTTGTAAATCCCAACACTCCATGGGATGAAACTGGTTCTAGCTCGGACTGGTTCATTTTGGGGAATTTTGCGCTGTCGCTCTTAGAGTCTCTCCTTTTCCCTGGTACGGTGGGGGTAAGTGTTATGATTTGTGCCTACTGTTGGGTAGTCTGGTTGTACCAGGTAAATAGAACGACTTTTATTAACTTATGACCAAATCTAAAAACCCTGAAAGAGAACATAAACATAATCTTTATAGCCTACCTGTTTCAGTTTGACTACTTCACACCATAATTATTCCATTTCACTTCAATTATACGAATACCAGAATTCAAACATGATATTAGTACTTGATAAATAAATAAACTAACCTATCCTGGTTTTTCAATACTTTGTTTTATGAATTTGCTTTTCTCCTTCTTCTCTGGATCATTCGGGGATTTCTAATTGCGGCTCATAAATCAACCAAATCAACATAGACGGCGCATGGCGGGGCTTATCTCAAATAAATTTGAATATGTGTTGTTTACTACACAACAGGAAGGTGGATTCACAATTAAAAGGCATTCAAAAAACTGAGAGGCCTCTGTTTCTATGCCAAGGCTGGGATGCTATGCAGTGCAACTACAACACTAGCGGGAATACTCAACTGGGGGCATTGAAGCATTAGGAGAATATTTAACGGTGGTCTGTCCTGCTGGGTCATCATAATCTATAATTTTTCCTTCTAGTACATTAAGTTTCCCGGTTTCGGGATCGGAGACGCTGGACCGGGATGCAATCTACTAAGAGGCATAAGTACAAAGTGGTTAATGATGTGGACATAGACAGGCGACACTTCCACTGTCGAAGCTCACACAGACATTAACAGAAGCTACTGATGGCCTCTAAAAAGACTCCAGCGCTACAGAATAGGAAAAGTCCGAACTATCCGAATAAGGCAAGAAAGCCGTAACTGTCATTTTTGGGATGTGTGTATCCAAAAGCCCACTAACCATTCTGCAAAAAATACTTGCCTTAGAAAAAAAAACTCAAGACGGATCAGATAAGATATTCTTCGGCGCAAGCCTTTTCTACTTGAAAACTTATTAGGCAGAAATGACAGAAACCTCGAAACGAGTAGGTTGGTAGGCAGGTTTTTTATTTCTACAAAAGACATTAGACATCAGATGAAACTGAACATAACTAATATTCTTTGCAGCAAAAAAAAAGTCCTAAGGACTTGTTGCTACGGTTCACTTATCTAATAAATAAATAAAGAAACTTCACAACTCACAATTATCCACCTAGCCTATGACTTAAAAAAAAAAACAAGAGCTGTAAGCTCATATGGCACTTGCAGGTGTTAAGATGATTTGATTGATCAAAAGTAAGTTTCGACTTTGCGGTTGAGATGCGCACTCTAAGGGAGATGGAAGGCAAAAATGCTAGTGGGCTGATGGGCATCATGAAAATGCATATATTGCTTAAAAGATTTTTTTTTACTTTGCGGTCAAGATTGGTACTTTAAGGAATAATCGGATTTGGGAAGTAGCAATTTCTAAGCAAATGTTGTTGAGTCTCCAATATTCTAGCGAAGTTTCATCGTCCTAGCACATCTGGAAGTACCTTAACGCGCGATCACCGGAATCCCAGACCCCCCCCCCCTCCTCCGACTCCACCCACAATACCCGGAGCCAATCCGGTTCTGTAAATGATTAATCCAGAGCATCTGTTTGTCATTCCCACGAAGTTCGATCCAGATCACACCAGTCTAAGCGGGTCAAGTATTTTCCGCCCTCCCCCCAATAATTGCCGGATTCGGTCCGGAAATGAAAAAGATCACCAGAGAAAAATGTCCTCTGTTTAATTATTAAATTTCACTCGAATCCGATCACCCGTTCCAAAGTTACGCATGACTCAATCTTCCGGATTCCCCTCCCTCAACCCCCCCCCCCCCCCAAGATTATCATATCGAGGATTTTTTTTTATTCCAAGTCAGTTTGACCGGGTCCCTCATATGCCTTCCAAGTTTCGTCGTGAAAATCCCCCAAAAAACGGAATTCCGGTCTTGATCCTGTCAAGACTTTAAACGGGACATTACAGATATATATTCTATTCAGTTATGAAGTTTCATTACAATCCGATCATCCGTTCGAAAGTTACACACTTCTCAATTTCCCGGATTCCCCTGCGGATTCCCCTCCCTCCAAGCCCCCCCCCCCCCCACCCACCATTATCTGATCGACAAAAATTTTATTTTGAAGTCAGTTTGATTGGGTCCCTGATATGCCTGCCAAGTTTCATCGTGAAAATCCAAAAAACCACCATCACCGGAATTCCGGGACCCCCCCCCCCCCATAAGTGTCCGGATCCAGTACAATGGTCTAAAGGACTTATCTAGAGCAGATGCTTGTTCTTCCCAGCAAGTTTCACTCCGATCCCTCCATTCTAACCGTTTCTTGAAATTTCCGGTCTCCCCCCCCCCCCAACTCTCCCCTGGCTACCGAATCCTGTCAAGACTTTAAACGGGACATTACAGATATATATTCTCTTCAGTTATGAAGTTTCATTACAATCCGATCATCCGTTCGAAAGTTACACACTTCTCAGTTTCCCGGTTTCCCCTGCCCTCCACCCCCCCCCTCCCCCAAAATGGTCGGATCAGAAAAATAATTATTTCTAATTTTGTTTGGTCGGGTCTCTGATATGCCTGCCAAGTTTCATGGTCCTAGCACAACTGGAAGTACCCTAACTCGAAAAAGTGTGACAAAATGCCCTAAATTTTCAAGTTTCCAGCGCCCCCACTTCCCCGCAGATGGTCGGATCGGGAAACTGATTATTTCCAGGTTAGTTTGGTCGGGTCCCTGATATTCCTGCCAAGTTTCATTGTCCTAGCTCATCTGGAAGTACCCTCACTCGAAAAAGTGTGACAAAATGCCCTATATTTTCAAGTTTCCAGCGCCCCAACTCCCCCGCATATGGTCGGATCGGGAAACTTGTTATTTCCAGGTTACTTTGGTCAGGTCCCTGATATTCTTGCCAAGTTTCATTGTCCTATCTCATCTGGAAGTACCCTAACTCGAAAAAGTGTGACAAAATGCCCTAAATTTTCAAGTTTCGAGCGCCCCCACTCCCCCGCATATGGTCGGATCGGGAAACAGATTATTTCCAGGTTCGTTTGGTCGGGTCCCTGATATTCCTGCCAAGTTTCATTGTCCTAACTCATCTAGAAGTACCCTAACTCAGGAAAAAGTGTCAAAAAGCCCTAAATTTGCAAGTTTCCAGCGCCCCGCACTCCCCCCCATATGGTCGGATCGGGAAACTGATTATTTCCAGGTTAGTTTGGTCGGGTCCCTGATATGCCTGCCAAGTTTCATTGTCCTAGCACATCTGGAAGTACCCTAACTCGGATATGTGGGACAAAAAACTCGGACCGACCGACACACCGACAGACCGACAGACGGAATTGTGATCGGTATATGGCACTTGAGCCAGAGGCTGCAAGTGCCATAAAAACACTCGCCGAGTCCAGAATAAAATCACAGCACCAGCTTTAACCCCAACCAACTTTCAGAGAAGAAGTTCTCAAAAGCAGATATTTAAGGAAGAATCTTAAATTGTTTTTCCACAAGTTTATTTTCCAGCCTGAGCGGCTTGAGCCTGAAGAGGACCCTTGCCAAGAAGGGCCGAAATATCGCTCGAATAAAATGTAGCTGACTTATCCGTTTTGCACCGTCAAATACAAACTTCTCAATTTCCCGGATTCCCCTGCCCTCCACCCCCCCCCCCCCCAAAATGGTCGGATCAGAAAACTGATTATTTCTAAGTTTGTTTGGTCGCGTCTCTGATATGCCTGCCAAGTTTCATGGTCCTAGCACAACTGGAAGTACCCTAACTCGAAAAAGTGTGACAAAATGCCCTAAATTTTCAAGTTTTCAGCGCCCCCACTTCCCCGCATATGGTCGGATCGGGAAACTGATTATTTCCAGGTTAGTTTGGTCGGGTTCCTGATATTCCTGCCAAGTTTCATTGTCCTAGCTCATCTGGAAGTACCCTCGGTCGAAAAAGTGTGACAAAATGCCCTAAATTTTCAACTTTCCAGCGCCCCAACTCCCCCGCATATGGTCGGATCAGGAAACTTATTATTTCCAGGTTACTTTGGTCAGGTCCCTGATATTCCTGCCAAGTTTCATTGTCCTAGCTCATCTGGAAGTACCCTAACTCGAAAAAGTGTGACAAAATGCCCTAAATTTTCAAGTTTCGAGCGCCCCCACTCCCCCGCATATGGTCGGATCAGGAAACTGATTATTTCCAGGTTCGTTTGGTCGGGTCCCTGATATTCCTGCCGAGTTTCATTGTCCTAGCTCATCTAGAAGTACCCTAACTCGAAAAAGTGTGACAAAATGCCCTAAATTTTCAAGTTTCCAGCGCCCCAACACCCCCGCATATGGTCGGATCAGGAAACTTATTATTTCCAGGTTACTTTGGTCAGGTCCCTGATATTCCTGCCAAGTTTCATTGTCCTAGCTCATCTGGAAGTACCCTAACTCGAAAAAGTGTGACAAAATGCCCTAAATTTTCAAGTTTCGAGCGCCCCCACTCCCCCGCATATGGTCGGATCGGGAAACTGATTATTTCCAGGCTCGTTTGGTCGGGTCCCTGATATTCCTGCCGAGTTTCATTGTCCTAGCTCATCTAGAAGTACCCTAACTCGAAAAAGTGTGACAAAATGCCCTAAATTTTCAAGTTTCGAGCGCCCCGCACTCCCCCGCATATGGTCGGATCGGGAAACTGATTATTTACAGGTTAGTTTGGTCGGGTCCCTGATATGCCTGCCAAGTATCATTGTCCTAGCACATCTGGAAGTACCCTAACTCGGATGAGTGGGACAAAAAACTTGGACCGACCGACAGACCGACAGACGGAATTGTGATCGGTATATGGCACTTGAGCCAGAGGCTGCAGCTGTAAGCTCATATGGCACTTGCATGAGTCAAAATGATTTGATTGATCAAAAGTAAGTTTCGACTTTGCGGTTGAGATGCGCACTCTAAGGGAGCTGGAACTTCATTTGTAAGCAAAACCCTTGAGGCAAAACTGCTAATGGGCTGATGGGCATCACGAAAATGCATATATTGCTTAAAAGTATTTTTTTTACTTTGCGGTCAAGATTGGAACTTTAAGGAATAATCGGATTTTGGAAGTAGCACTTTCTAAGCAAATGTTGTTGAGTCCCCAATATTCCAGCGAAGTTTCATCGTCCTAGCACATCTGGAAGTACCTTAACGCGCGATCACCGGAATCCCAGACCCCCCCCCCCTCCTCCAACTCCACCCACAATAACCGGAGCCAATCCGGTTCTGTAAATGATTAATCCAGAGCATCTGTTTGTCATTCCCACGAAGTTCGATCCAGATCACACCAGTCTAAGCGGGTCAAGTATTTTCCGCCCTCCCCCCAATAATTGCCGGGTTCGGTCCGGAAATGAAAAAGGTCACCAGAGAAAAATGTCCTCTGTTTAATTTTAAATTTCACTCGAATCCGATCACCCGTTCCAAAGTTACGCATGACTCAATATTCCGGATTCCCCTCCCTCAACTCTCCCCCCAAGATTATCATATCGAGGATTTTTTTTTTATTCCAAGTCAGTTTCACCGGGTCCCTGATATGCCTTCCAAGTTTCGTCGTGAAAATCCCCCGAAAAACGGAAATCCGGGAAAACCCCTCCTCCCCCCCCCCTCAAGTGTCCGGATCCAGTCAAATTATGTAAAAGATTTACGTGGACCAGATGTTTGTTCTTCCCAGCAAGTTTCACTCCGATACCATCATTCTAACCGTTTCTCGAGATTTCCGGTCCAACCCCCCCCCCCAGCTCCCCCGCGGTGCACGTAGCCAATCCGATTCAGCAAATGACTTACCTAGAGCATCTGTTTGTTCTTCCCACAAAGTTCCATCCCGATCCCTCCATTCTAAACGGGTCACGTATTTTCCGCCCCCCCCCCCCAATAGTTGCCGGATCCGGTCCGGATATGAAAAAAATCATCGGAGAAATGTCCTCTGTTCAATTCTTAAATTTCGTTAGGGAAGTACCCTAACTCGGAAAAAAGTGACAAAATGCACGGTCTTAAATTTCACTCGAATCCGATCACCCATTCCAATATTACGCATGACTGAAAATTTCGGATTCCCCTCCCTCCACTCCCCCCACCATTATCTGATCGACAAAATTTTTCTTTTGAAGTCAGTTTGATTGGGTCCCTGGTATGTCTGCCAAGTTTCATCGTGAAAATCCCCAAAACCACCATCACCGGAATTCCTGGACCCCCCCCCCCCATAAGTGTCCGGATCCAGTACAATGGTCTAAAGGACTTATCCCGAGCAGATGCTTGTTCTTCCCAGCAAGTTTCACTCCGATCCCTCCATTCTAACCGTTTCTTGAAATTTCCGGCCTCCCCCCCCCTTCTCCCCCCTGGCTACCGAATCCGGTCAAGACTTTAAACGGGACATTACAGATATATATTCTATTCAGTTATGAAGTTTCATTACAATCCGACCATCCGTTCGAAAGTTACACACTTCTCAATTTCCCGGATTCCCCTGCGGATTCCCCTCCCTCCCCCCCCACCATTATCTGATCGACAAAAATTTTATTTTGAAGTCAGTTTGATTGGGTCCCTGATATGCCTGCCAAGTTTCATCGCGAAAATCCCCAAAACCACCATCACGGAATTCTGGGACCCCCCCCCCCCCCCAATAAGTGTCCGGATCCAGTACAGTGGTCTAAAGGACTTACCGAATCCGGTCAAGACTTTAAACGGGACATTACAGATATATATTCTATTCAGTTCTGAAGTTTCATTACAATCCGATCATCCGTTCGAAAGTTACACACTTCTCAATTTCCCGGATTCCCCTGCCCTCCACCCCACCCCCCAAAATGGTCGGATCAGAAAACTGATTATTTCTAAGTTTGCTTGGTCGGGTCTCTGATATGTCTGCCAAGTTTCATGGTCCTAGCACAACTGGAAGTACCCTAACTCAAAAAAGTGTGACAAAATGCCCTAAATTTTCAAGTTTCGAGGGCCCCCACTCCCCCGCATATGGTCGGATCGGGAAACTGATTATTTCCAGGTTCGTTTGGTCGGGTCCCTGATATTCCTGCCAAGTTTCATTGTCCTAGCTCATCTAGGAGTACCCGAACTCGGAAAAAAGTGACAAAATGCCCTAAATTTTCAAGTTTTCAGCGCCCCGCACTCCCCCGCATATGGCCGGATCGGGAAACTTATTATTTCCATGTTAGTTTGGTCGGGTCCCTGATTTGCCTGCCAAGTTTCATTGTCCTAGCACATCTGGAAGTACCCTAACTCGGATATGTGGGACAAAAAACTCGGACAGACCGACAGACCGACAGACCGACAGACGGAATTGTGATCGGTATATGGCACTTGAGCCAGAGGCTGCAAGTGCCATAAAAAGTGAAAAAATTACTTTTGATATATTCGTGGTCCCGAAGAGCCCACGATCATTTTTGCCTCAAAGGTTTTGCTTACAAGTGAATTCCTTAATACTGTTTACCAAACGATACACTCCCGTGATTTCCAAGGGCTCATGGTCATTCTTATCTTATTGGCAAACGAATGATCACGACAAACCCACAAATTGGCAGATTCCTACTTTCATCCTCTGACCCAGCCTTGCAAGGGCCATATGAGCGTCTAGCTCTTGTTTTATAATGTTAGACTTTATTTGGCTCTTCAGGGTCCTTTTCGGACTGTTGCTGGAAGAGATGAAGGTGCAATTTGTACAGGAGTACAGAACAAGAGCTGTAAGCTCATATGGCACTTGCATGTGTCAAGATGATTTGATTGATCAAGAGTAAGTTTCGACTTTGCGGTTGAGATGCGCGCTATAAGGGAGCTGGAACTTCATTTGTAAGCAAAACCCTTGAGGCAAAACTGCTAATGGGCTGATGGGCATCACGAAAATGCATATATTGCTTAAAAGTATTTTTTTTACTTTGCGGTCAAGATTGGTACTTTAAGGAATAATCGGATTTGGGAAGTAGCAATTTCTAAGCAAATGTTGTTGAGTCTCCAATATTCCAGCGAAGTTTCATCGTCCTAGCACATCAGGAAGTACCTTAACGCGCGATCACCGGAATCCCAGACCCCCCTCCCCCTCCTCCAACTCCACCCACAATAACCGGAGCCAATCCTGTTCTGTAAATGATTAATCCAGAGCATCTGTTTGTCATTCCCACGAAGTTCGATCCAGATCACACCAGTCTAAGCGGGTCAAGTATTTTCCGCCCTCCCCCCGATAATTGCCGGATTCGGTCCGGAAATGAAAAAGGTCACAAGAGAAAAATGTCCTCTGTTTAATTATTAAATTTCACTCGAATCCGATCACCCGTTCCAAAGTTACGCATGACTCAATATTCCGGATTCCCCTCCCTCAACTCCCCCCCCCCCCCAAGATTATCATATCGAGGATTTTTTTTTTATTCCAAGTCAGTTTGACCGGGTCCCTGATATGCCTTCCAAGTTTCGTCGCGAAAATCCCCCAAAAACGGAATTCCGGGAGACCCCTCCCCCCCCCCCCCCCTCAAGTGTCCGGATCCAGTCAAATTATGTAAAAGATTGATATGGACCAGATGTTTGTTCTTCCCAGCAAGTTTCACTCCGATACCATCATTCTAACCGTTTCTAGAGATTTCCGGTCCACCCCCCCCCCCACCCCACCCAGCTCCCCCGCGGTGCACGTAGCCAATCCGATTCAGCAAATGACTTACCTAGAGCATCTGTTTGTTCTTCCCACAAAGTTCCATCCCGATCCCTCCATTCTAAACGGGGCACGTATTCCCCCCCCCCCCCCAATAGTTGCCGGATCCGGTCCGGATATGAAAAAAATCATCGGAGAAATGTCCTCTGTTGAATTCTTAAATTTCACTCGAATCCGATCAACCATTCCAAAATTACGCATGACAGAAAATTTCGGATTCCCCTCCCTCCACTCCCCCCACCGACAAAAATTTCGGATTCCCCTCCCTCCACTCCCCCCGATCGACAAAATTTCTATTTTGAAGTCAGTTTGATTGGGTCCCTGATATGCCTGCCAAGTTTCATCGTGAAAATCCCCAAAACCACCATCATCGGAATTCCGGGACCCCCCCCCCCCCATAAGTGTCCGGATCAAGTACAATGGCCTAAAGGACTTATCTAGAGCAGATGCTTGTTCTTCCCAGCAAGTTTCACTCCGATCCCTCCATTCTAACCGTTTCTTCAAATTTCCGGTCTCCCCCCCCCCCCCAACTCCCCCCTGGCTACCGAATCCGGTCAAGACTTTAAACGGGACATTACAGATATATATTCTGTTCAGTTATGAAGTTTCATTACAATCCGATCATCCGTTCGAAAGTTACACACTTCTCAATTTCCCGGATTCCCCTGCGGATTCCCCTCCCTCCACTCCCCCACCATTATCTGATCGACAATATTTTTATTTTGAAGTCAGTTTGATTGGGTCCCTGATATGCCTGCCAAGTTTCATCGTGAAAATCCAAAAAACCACCATCACCGGAATTCCGCCCCCCCCCCCCCCATAAGTGTCCGGATCCAGTACAATGGTCTAAAGGACTTATCTAGAGCAGATGCTTGTTCTTCCCAGCAAGTTTCACTCCGATCCCTCCATTCTAACCGTTTCTTGAAATTTCCGGTCTCCCCCCCCCCCCCAACTCCCCCCTGGCTACCGAATCCGGTCAAGACTTTAAACGGGACATTACAGATATATATTCTCTTCAGTTATGAAGTTTCATTACAATCCGATCATCCGTTCGAAAGTTACACACTTCTCAGTTTCCCGGATTCCCCTGCCCTCCCCCCCCCCCCCAAAATGGTCGGATCAGAAAACTGATTATTCCTAATTTTGTTTGGTCGGGTCTCTGATATGCCTGCCAAGTTTCATGGTCCTAGCACAACTGGAAGTACCCTAACTCGAAAAAGTGTGACAAAATGCCCTAAATTTTCAAGTTTCCAGCGCCCCGCACTCCCCCCCCCCCCATATGGTCGGATCGGGAAACTGATTATTTCCAGGTTAGTTTGGTCGGGTCCGTGATATTCCTGCCAAGTTTTATTGTCCTAGCTCATCTGGAAGTACCCTCACTCGAAAAAGTGTGACAAAATGCCCTAAATTTTCAAGTTTCCAGCGCCCCAGCTCCCCCGCATATGGTCGGATCGGGAAACTTATTATTTCCAGGTTACTTTGGTCAGGTCCCTGATATTCCTGCCAAGTTTCATTGTCCTAGCTCATCTGGAAGTACCCTAACTCGAAAAAGTGTGACAAAATGCCCTAAATTTTCAAGTTTCGAGCGCCCCCACTCCCCCGCATATGGTCGGATCGGGAAACTGATTATTTCCAGGTTCGTTTGGTTGGGTCCCTGATATTCCTGCCAAGTTTCATTGTCCTAGCTCATCTAGAAGTACCCTAACTCAGAAAAAAAGTGACAAAATGCCCTAAATTTGCAAGTTTCCAGCGCCCCGCACTCCCCCCCATATGGTCGGATCGGGAAACTGATTATTTCCAGGTTAGTTTGGTCGGGTCCCTGATATGCCTGCCAAGTTTCATTGTCCTAGCACATCTGGAAGTACCCTAACTCGGATATGTGGGACAAAAAAACTCGGACCGACCGACAGACCGACAGACCGACAGACCGACAGACGGAATTGTGATCGGTATATGGCACTTGAGCCAGAGGCTGCAAGTGCCATAAAAAGACGAACATCACATAGCCTACTAACAAACTAACATACTGTAAAGCCTGCCTCTCGGTGGAGTGGGTCGACCCTGACGAGCCTACCTTTTTTTTCAATAATCCCTTTAGTAGGCTACCCCTACCCAAACTCACTTCCTCCAAACGCTTTTATCTTCCATTCACTCAACCATGTACATTCGGAAAGAAATTGACTCGTACTTTCCTCTAGGCATAATGCATAGGACATGAGGAAGGACCCGTCTCAAATTTCTTACATACTTCCTTTTCCCGTCAAGTGCCCCCCCCCCCCCCCTTAGACTAACTACCAGTTTAATTATTCCGATGACAAACCACACGAGGAAAATATCAGATTTTGCAGATAAGTGACACACTAAATCTGCGACATCTCTTTTCCCTTCTTTCCCCTCTTCTTCCTCGCCTTCAGCAGAGTAAAGGCGAATTCTCATTGGTTTTCAACCGTGCGAACAAGCTGTTACGTAGCGCAATTCCTTCCGAAATTTGTCTTACGTCGGCCAAATTATGTTCTTGTGTTACGGCCTTTAGTCCCTTAAAGGACCCCTCTTGCTTATTCTGCCTTTTACAGTACACCTAACTCCCTTGTCGAATTATAAGCTTCTAAAATCCCCACCTTTCTCCATTGTTTCGTTTCGTGCCTACGAATTTTAGCGCTTTTTCGGCCATGCCGAGTTTTGCCCGTCACACAGAGCAAAGTTTACCGGAGTCTTCAATGTCCGCTGACGAATCTTTCAAACACAAGGATATGAGAATCTTCTGTTTTTTACTTCTTTTATTTGCTTAGTTTTTCAAATTTTTAACCACGCCGCGTTCAGTTTTCAAACGTTTTGCCCCCACCCGCCGCGTCGAAGAGCAGGAAGGCTGGATAGTGCCGACAAGCGCTAATAAGAGAATCGCCTGTTTTAGGTGGAAAGTAATGGTATTTTTGGAAAACTTTTTTCTGATCCCTTTCATAGGACAAAAGATCAGTTCTAGTAAGAGTTGTGCTTTAAGTAACTCAGTGTGAAAATAACCAGTAACCAGTTTTTAGCACGTAAAGTGTTGGTGCTACCTTAGGCGTGTTCATTACAGCTCTTGTGCACTCACTATAGGTCTCGCTCACTGGTCTCATCTGGTGTTTCGTCTAAGTAAAACTCCTGCTTTGGCACCTTGAACTTTGCTGGCGCATTCCGCTGCTACTGAATGCCACTACTAAAAGGCTACTAATTGGTAATTCCTGATTCTATAGGAACATTTATCGAAACATTTCTTAATTTTTAGATACACAATTGTTAGAACACATTTTTCGAAACATTTCTTAATTGTTAGAACACAGTTTTGTAACAAAACTTAATCGGAGAAAAGCTTTAATTTAAGGCTTAAGACTGTTTTTGGAATCCCAAAACGTAAGTGGAGGGATACCTCTGACATCGCAAAAGTTGTCCGCCCGTCCGACTGTCCGTCCGTCCGTCCGTCTGTAAGCACGATAACTCTCGAAGGGAACTTGGTGGGAGAATCGCTTCGGTCAAGGGGAGGTCGAGTCCTGTAGCCTATATTTAGGGGTGGGGGAGGGGATTCAAATTAAAGGACAAACAAAATATTTGTAAACAGCTAACGTGATAGTCGATAATGGGGTAAGAAAACATGCTGAACACGATGGTGAAAATCATTTTCTTGCCGGACAAGTATTTCGTCAGGAATCCGGCAAAAATTGGAAAGTTCGTTAAAAGTAAAAGTTTCATTTGAAGTTGATTAAATGTTCGATTTAGGGGTAAGAAGACATGCTGAACACCTATGTGAAGAACATTTTCTACCCGGACAACTAGTTCGCCCGAAATCCTGCCAAAACCGGAAAATTTGTTAAAAGCAAAAGTTTTATTTGTAGTTGATTAGATGACAGATTTAGGGGTAAGAAAAAACGCTGAGTCTGTGTGTGACAATCATTTTTTACCCGGACAGAATTCGTCCGAAATCCGGTTGTATCCGGGTTTTTTTTAGAAGTTAAAGTTTTATTTGAAGTTGATTAGATGTTCTTTATAGGGATAAGGATATACGATGAATCCGTTTCTGAATTTTCTTTTTTTCCTGGACAATTAGTTCGCTCGAAATTCGGCCGAAACCGGAAATTTGGCAGAAGTAAAGCAGGAAGCTTCAGCCAGTATCTTCAAGACAGATATGTATGGCTTATAGACGTATATCTGAACTTGGTTTTCCCTGATGGTTAGCCTGGCGAAGACTGGATCTGGCGAAGGCAAGAACTAATTGTCTGGATCAAATATTAGATTTGGGATCCATCGCATCATTTGGTCTTGTTCTGTACTAAATCAAAGTAAAGTACATGCTTTGGGGCGGAAATCCGTAGCTTAAGTAAAGTAAATGAAAAGGTGCTGTTACTGACCTAAAAATTATCATTTGCAAGAAAAGGTGTCATTTTCAGAGAAAAAGTGTCATGGTGTCAGCCAGAGGCAAAACTTGTCAAAAAGCACAAAAAGTGTCACGCGTGGCAACACTGCTTAGAACAGTCAGGAGCAGCGACGCGTGAATACTTATGGGAAACACCAGCGACCACCAGTGAGTCCCCCCCCCCCTCTGGGGCGGCAATCGTAAGCTATCGGAAGCCACCGTAATGTGTCGTAAGCGGCCATTTTTGCTATTTTAGCCAATGAGAGCAGGCCGGGTCTGAACGAGCACGGTGATGACGGTTGCCAATGGAGGACCCACTTGTAACGAACGCAGCTCCTGTCTCCTTCCCCTCGGATTTCTTTATGAATCGCTTTAACAAGCGCGGTTCGTTGACTCAGACAAACGGGACCAATTACAGTTGATATAAGCCCCAAATGGCTTCAGGAATTCATTCAATCACTCCTCTCTCACTCTCTCCTTATCGTACTTATCTAAGTCCTTCTAGTTCTTGGAGGGATATTACTCATATGGGATTATGGCTGTGTACGAAGTCGAGATTCGCTTCGGTCCGCACTTTCTTTGTATCAAACTCTGGGGGGGGGGGGAAGTAATCATAAATGGACCTAGGAAGCAGAAAGATAAGTTTGGAGACGCCAGGAGGGGGCGGTGGCTCTGAGATGATTGAGTCAACCTTGGTAGGTGTTGCTGTGACTGCAAGTAAAGGGGACTCATTCTGGCAATCTGGAAGGTCAAGCCAAGATTTCAGCATGCGAAGAGGTCGTATTAATTGTTTAGTCCCATATGCGAAAAGTGAATGCATTTTTGAGTGTCCTATGGAATTTTTGCATGATGGTTTCAGTCGAAACACCACCGAATCCGAATTGCTTTGTATCCGGTATGACATTTATAAATTTGTTTATAATATTATATTGATTTGTTTATAATAAAATGTTGTTTTAGATGGAGTACAGGGATGAGAAAAGAATTATGAAAAGGCAGAATGACAATATATATTCAAACACTTTCTTGCTCTGTTTTGCTCAGTTGTTTTTGCACCATAATTCCTGCCATGTTACGGTATCCAAAAGTTGCAGCAGTTTGCCTTACTTTCATGACCGTTCGAAACTCCGAAGTGTTCCAATAGAAGAAACAGAGCATAAAAAAATGAACAACGTTTTACACGGAGAAAATCTAACGGATCATTTATCATTCAAAGAAAGTTGATCTTGTTCTTCTTTTTATTATTTCCGTTTGAGTGTTTTATAGGCGAAAAATAAAACCAAGTTGGTCCGAAGTTGTGAGGTGTGCCAAAAACAGGAGTCTACTATAGGCGACTGCTGCAAACTGCATTCGGGATTATTTCGTGTGTCTATTTCCATGGTGTCGTTTGTGGCTACTGGATACTTCTCAAAGAGTATCCCTGGAACGGGAACTGGGCACATCCGAATTTTTTTCGTTGGGGGTGGAGGGGGAGGCATTTGACAAAAGTAGGTACCGCTGGGATAAAACTTGGATCGTACACAGGTCATGGGTCCTATATGTGTTTATTCTGAGGCCCAGACCGGATTCGGCCTCGGTAGGTGTCGTGGCCTGCCTAGGGAATGTCCGATCGTCACGAAAGCAGATTTAAAACTAACCGAAAATCAGCAACTGAAATGCACAAAATTGAAATAAATGAATCCCATTGGCTGGCTTCTTGTGGCTGACCCCTCTTTAGTATCTTCATTGCAGGGACATTTGTAGAGTTTCGTAATGACGTCGCGCTGTTGGGCCAGCCAATAGAATATAGTGCTCAGATGTAGATAGGTTTTCAAAGAGCCAAGGTGGTTTCGCCCGTGAGTATAGGCGATCAGTCTGCTCCGATAACCTCCTGGGACCCCTAGCCCTAATTAAATAGTTTCCGGTATCACCCACCGGCGCCCTAGGTTCTGAGTACATATTTCCGTGAGGCTACCGGCCCGGAAGCTGGTACGGTGAAGTTTCCATGAGCTATTTCCATTTACTACCGGAAGGGGAGCCAGCTCACAAGTTTCCCTTAGTCAGTGACGTGATATTGGTTGAGAATCATAGGATTGAAGTCGCAATCCTTTTTGAGCCTTCCCCGGGCGGTTGCGTGTTTTTTTAGTTTATTTTATATTTACTAGTAAAATAAAGAAAGTCAAAGTCAAATCCCAGAATCGTAGCTCGTATGGTTTGGTCTCCATGAGAACTACCTTTATCCTAGTCCATAGGACATGAAGTACGGCTCCCGGTTCCCTAGACAGTGCTTGTTCGAAAGGAATTTTTCCTATGAAGGGCGTATTCACGTTCTCCTTTCCTGTTATTTGCGTATTTCCCGTCATTTCAAGAGGTATCTTAGGCGTATTCTCGCCGTTCCCCGAGGACTCCTCGGGGAATCGAAGAGAACGGAGTGAATAGAGGGAGGCACTCCACCCGGACTCCGCGTACAGAAAACAGTGAGAACACGGGGAATGCTTCCAAAACGGAGTTAGTTCGAAAAAAAATTATGCGGTTGACGAAATAAACTAGTCTGGATCCACTTTATCTTTGGTTTTATTTATTCTGATTGTTCTTAATTAATTTAAAAATGCACCAGCACCAGCAAAAACTGATTCCCTTCGAATCTGAAAGGGAGTCCTTTTTGATGATGGTGATGATAATCGGAGCATTCCCCGTCCGTGGGGAATACGAGGAGTGAGTCTTGAGGACAAATAAAAACGCGAGGGCTTCTCAAGTGGAGTCTTCGGGGAACGGCGAGAATACGCCTTTTGAGCGTGTTCCACCCTTATAGCAATAGTAACTGTTAGTTACTGTTTCCGTTCCATCCTCCCGAAAAGTTACTACGTTGACCGTTTCAACCTTCTCGAAATAGTAACTAATAATAACTATTTGCTTACCATGCTCAGGAGCATAGAAAAGGAAGCATAGGAAATAGAAAAATGCGTTTAAGACAGTCTTGACGCCAAGAAGCCAAATTCGTGACGACATGAGTTGCGTTTTTGCTGATACCATGGTATCTGTTACCACGGTAATTGGATCTGCAATTAGTTGTTTTTGCAGTTGTCGTGGTATCTGATACACGGTGCCCTGCAAAAACGACTATTGCCGCAATTGCACTTTTCGAAGTCATCCCAAAAGAAAAACAGATATCCAGTTACATCACTAAGTGCTAAACTTCTTTCTCACCAATCTGACAAAATTTGATGAAAGTGAGATGACTCTTCAGATACCACTACCAGTTACCACGGTCGGACCGTAGTATCTGAATATCTGATACCACGACAACCGGCCAGATACCACGATAACTGCAAAAACGCCTTTTGACCGTGGTATCAGATACCACGATAACTGCAAAACAAAAACGCAACTATGGTAGTAACTACGGTAAGTAGGATGGAACACGCTCTTTAGCTCTATGACAGTCTAGCAGCGCAGAGATTTCAAATTTGGAATCAGCAGTGCTTTTCAGAATGGAAAATATGGATCGTTCAATGTTTCAGTCTGTAGAAATGTTTAGGAACTACACCGCATCTGAAGTTTTTGTGCAAAGTCTTGCAGGGATGGCAAACCCTCAGCTGGTGGAAGATATGATGATTTCTCAAAAACAAATGTTAGTACACTAGCCTATGGGAGACAACTAGAAGTTTTAGTTTAAGTGTTTAGTAAAACAGATAATTTTATATCCAAGTCTCCAACAGATAGTTTACCAGAGGATTGCTTACTTAGGAATAACACCGTAGGTATGTTGTCAACACTTACTGCAGCCTATACTATTTCCAACTGTTTCCAACATTCTGCCAACATTCTCTTTCCTTAAAGCACCTTATGGAATTAGTTTTCTAGCTTAGATGTGCCTTATATGGATCACAACCTGTCAAAAATAGTTAAAGCTTGTTGAAAGATGCTTGTGTAAAAGCATGTATACCAGTCACTGCTAAATTTTTCTTAACTCAGAAATTTTGGCGTTGTTGTGATGGAAATGAATTCGCTGCATCCGGCATTGATACGGTAGCCTACAAGAGAGTCAAGGTCAGTACCTGAAAGCCAAAAAAACAGTGATTCTCTCTTTCTAAAACACTGTTTTTGTTATTTTGAATTCATGTTTTTTTTAACAATTATGCAATTTGTTCTTATTTTTTTCCAGATATCTATGTGATATCTACAGATAAACAATGAGGACATGATGGAAAAAAAAGTCGAGTGACCAGCTGTTACGTAACAAAGTCAACAGAAATATGTTGGTCCTCGCAGAAATTCAATTCATAATTCATCAGTTCAAATTCATACTGGCAATGCAGCTTGTACGCTGATATCTCAACAAAAAATGTGCAAAAAAAAAAGAAGCTGGCTCTCTTTTGGGATAGCCTGCTGTTTACCTTTTTTTGAAGTTTATGTGGTAGGTAAATACATACAAAGTTTGGCAACAGAATTGGCAACTTAAATTGTGCTGGAAATAGTATAGGCTTGGCTCCAGTTTCCAAATTTTGGACCACCTGGGTTTATTTTATGCCCTTAAAACTACTGAAACAGTCAAATGGGAATAATAAATAAGAACGTATAGACGTAGTTCAAAATGCCATGACCTGGCGGGAAAATGGTTGAGAATAAACCGAGTAACAAAGTTCGAAAGGTTTAAAAGAATAACAGCTTGTGGCTACATTTGGTTCTTTACTTCACTTAAATTACTGTGTCAGCCAGTAGGCCACTGTGCATGAGTATTTGCTAGGTTTGACTTGTATCATATTCTTTGTTGCCAAAAGTTGGCAGTATGCAAATATGTATCTCTCTACCCAGTCTTATTTGGGATAGTTATTTAATTTCAGGTGATGCACTTTTTGGATTCAAACCCACAAGTCTAACATAAATGTCTGACGCTCCTATAGCCTATGTGATTACTTGTATTGGCAATTTGAGTGAATTAAGCAAATAACTATTAAATTTTATTATATTTTTGGGTTGAGGTTCCCTAGCATTTGGCATAATCAAATGGACATAATCCACAGGCTATTCTGTGGTTACGGTGGTAAGAAATGTCCATGGACTCTTTGAAAATAATGGATTCATGGAGACCCTCCACTCTGTAGTCCTTTCTAGGTTCTTTCTTTCATCCTTAACTCAAATTTGACTAATGTAAGTAGTTGAATATAGACCATATCCATATAGTAATATATATAGGGCCTACATTGACACACTATACCATATAAAGTTAACTAACATCCCAAGGAATAAAAATTAATTTGTCTGGTAGTCAAAATTACTAGGGTTTGAAAACCGGGTTCTCTCGTAAATTGGGGAACTTCAGTGCCGATTCTGGGCTCTGCTTAGATGATCTTCTTGCTGTGTATTCCAGTTCTTGACCAGCCCGACGATTCGGTACATAATCCCAAGTTTTGGGGATTATGTGGCCAAATTAGCCACTGTCCCTGTAGTTTGTAACAAAAATTGCCTGTCTTTAAAGTTTAATCGAATAGGGCTTAGATCCGACAGTCTAGTTACACATCACTTATCTTATCCTCTTGTTATAGTGTTTCCTTCTTCTTTTCTTTCTTTATTCCTACTCCGTCTATGCCATGTGCTTTTTGATGGGTGAAAATAAAATTATTATTAATTATTATTATCATTCACTTAAATAGGCCTGAAACCGGATAAAGATGCGTTACTTCGTTTGTCCGTTATCCATAGATAATCAGTTTCATTACATGAACTTATTCTGTCGGATTTGTGATATGGTACCTTTGTGTCCTTGTCCCTCTACGCTTGATATGTTTACCAACTACACATGTAAGCCATTGCAGAAAACTAAAATAATAATGTCCGCTTCTCACTTTTTACGGGCGTAACTTTTCCAAGTTCATTTCACTTGTCGCACTGGTAATGGACGCCTTCAAAATCTCCGCGTCTTTATGAATTTCTGGCTGTCGTGTAAGAAACGCACACTCTGAATGTTATTACTAAAGCCTCGGGGGAAAAAATGCAACATCCCTGGAGTCAAAATATTTCAGTGTTTTCGTGTTGTAGATGTAAAAATAAGCTGCTTTTTCAGTTGAACTTTAAAGAGGATCCCCATCCTGAAAGAAATTGTTGTGGGAAGAGACACAGTAGCTGAAAATATTTTTTGCAGTTACACTTTCGTTGGCCCTTAGCAACAGCTGATTGCTCCACCAACCTCCTTTCCCTCACAGTATGTGCAGGAAAGCGCAAAAAGTTTCTTTTATGTTCAGAGTATGGGAGAAGCATGTGCAATGTTGCGTGTCTAGGGGATCTGTTTGAAATGTATTAAATAGTTTCATCTTTGCGTACTTTCATCTTCCTCTTACTTTCCTTCCTACCTGATTTAGACAGACTGAGCATTTCTTCTATGAAGAAGAAAGAAGAAAAAAAGTTCAACAAGGGGAGCAGATGATTTGAGTACCTAGCCTATTAGGAGAAAAAGTTAAAAAAGAGAATTTTGATTTTCTGACTGAGATTTCTCCTTGAGTTTACTATAAAGCCGTCTACACTATAAAAAGTTTCTCCTAGTAAGGATTAAAGTTAACTGCAATATTTGCTACTGGGATTATTCTTATCTCTACTGGGATAAGATTAATCCGAATTACAGATAATCTTATCTCAGTAGAGACAAGATTAATCTCAGTAGCAAATACTGCAAGATTTTTTTTTTACAGTGTAATACCAAGATCTTAAAATACTACTGTTTAGTGTCTCTCCCTTTTGGTAATGCCGTCGCACCGATCATTGTCCCCGAGGCTTATCAGATTTCAGCAACATTGAGTACCACCAGACATATGCTATGAAATTCAGTACTAGGCCTATACAAGTGCTCGGGTAAGCAGCTGCCCACTATTTACAGAAAACTTGCAAATTTGTCGCACTGTGATTGTAGGAGACATAAAATTGAATACAATCACTTCATGGTAATACCCAATGTCAGTTATTCCAGAAAATGATGACTCCTCAGAGATCAGAGCTCAAAGTTAAGTATCGGAACTAGGCAAGAAGAAAAGAAGAGAGCAAACAAAAGGTGTCAGACAACTTCTGGAAATTTCTGTAGCTTCAGAAGTCGCATGTGCTTCCCCAAAAGCTCTCTTGGACTTTGGGTTGTTCTTGGGCTCAAAAGCTTCTCTTGCAGAAGAATTTAATGTATTATTGTCAGTGCTTTGGTAAATTAGGTGCCCTAACATGTTAAACGGGCCTGTGGCCTTTGTGAGTTGTGCCCCGACAGGATGTGTTTTTACCAGTAGAATTATTGGCAGCAACTGAATAGTGGACTGGTTGTGTTTGTTGTATCTGTGGCTTGTATTTATTACTTATGTTGGCCGTTTAGGTTAAACAAATAGACTTGATTCCTTAGTATGTTAGGCGCCTGGCAAGAGTTATTTAAATTTCTTATGTTCTTTTGTTTTCCAGGCTGCAAAGGTTCGAGAAAACCAACGAAATGCTTGTTAATTGCAACCATCTATCCACTGCCAGATATCAGAGTGCGACAGCTTCCTTCAAACAACATTCACAGGTCCTGCTAGAGCTTAAAAAGGACTTGGATACTGTATTCAAGAAACTCAAGAAAATTAAGACAAAACTTGCAGCTACATACTCTAAAGAGTTTGAAGGTAGGACTTGCTTTAGTATCCATCAAATGACCCTTCAGGTGGAGTCAAATCCTCATGCCAACCTAGGTTCAAGTACAAGATTTTTAATTTTGTGAAATTAAACTATAAATACATCAGACAAGCACCGTGGAGACCATTGTGAAGTCACGTCTAACTCGCTACAGACCGGGTTCTCCCCCCAGTCTTCCTGTGATTTTTCACCTGGCATGCGCAACGGTGAAGAGAGAAGTAGATGGGCAACAACTCAAACCTCACAGAATGTACCTCTAGCTCCGCTCAGTTTTGTCGGGGTATTCATAGTCGCTGCTCGGGACCAAAGACGTAGGTTCTATTAGATTGTTTTTTCTTGATAAAACGGATACGTCAGCTACGGTCTTTGGCAGTGATATTCAGTTCTTCCATTTACCAGTATTGTCTCTGACGTTCGACAGCCTGACGAGGACCCTTGCCAAAAAGATCGCTGCAAAGCATCGTAGCTGACGTATCCGTTTTATGAATTGTGTAAATTTATGTTTCCCAGTCAGCTTGGTCTCCGGGAGTATTTACGTGACGATGAGAATTTGCATACCGCAATTCTGATGGAAATTACAATTACAATTCGGTTTATTTATCCATAGATATCTTTTACAGACAAAAAAATAGTGCTGGACATGTCATTACAAATAAAAAGACCAACCAAGGGATATATTTACAATGGTAACCTATGATTTATATATACAATTCACGGTTTAAAATACAATTCATCAGAATACGAACGCGAATTACAATGACAAATACAAAAATAATTCGTCATAAGTGTCACTACTATTATACAATTCACGGTTTAAAATACATTTCCTGAGAATACGGACGCGAATTAACTTGACAAGTACAAAAATAATTCATCATAAGTGTCACTACTATTCTAGAATTTAAACAAATGTGATTGAGATAAAAAGATGCAATGGTCAAACTATTTATATCACAACACAAATAAAGAAGCGGGGTGAAAAGAAATAGACGACAACAACTTTTAAAGAGCGTTAAAATGTTCGGTAAAGTATGGCACGAAAGAATTGAGGAATCGTTCCGATGAATGGGCATGAGACGGGGACTTCAGTAGTTTTTTTCCCGTTTGAAGTAAGTTTAGCCTAGTGTTTCGCCGGCCGATGTTGCCGGCATATTCTGGAAGGATGTCCCTATGTAGATCAGATGCCAGTATCTTTCTGCCAAAGCTCATGACTAGCTCGTGCCTCCGCTGGCATAGCGTCGTTATGTCCAGCGTTTCTAGACTCTTCTCATAGTCTTTTGTAGTCAGTCCCAAGGATTATTTTTCTTGCACGTTTTTGGATTTTTTCTATCCTTTGAGTTTGGTCGTCAGAGATAGAACTGTGCCACACCGCGCATGCATATTCCGTTAATGGTCGAACATACGATTTATAGCAGTTTAGGAGGGCCTTTCTGCTGAAGCCCAACCTTCGCAAACAGGCGAAAGAGTTTAGTTGACCAGCTGCCTTTGTTACAAGGTGATTTACGTGAGTATGCCATCGAAGATCGTTGTCAATTTGTAGACCAAGGATCTTGATGCTTTGCGAGGAAGAGAGTTCGCATGCTGGCAGTTCGGGGATGTTCCTTTTCAGGAACCTGACTCGGAACAGTATGCTTTTTTCTTCGCTCATGCCTAGTTTGACTGCTTCCGCTTCCGATTTCAACTGGGTCAGTACTCTAAGTACAGGGTCGATGGTGTCTGAGTCAGACAGAAGACGAAAAACAGACAAAGATAGGTCATCTGCGAATTTGTACCTGTTCCTGAGCTCTTTTAAGTAATTTGTTGGCCACAACCGTAAAGTCCAAAGGACCGAGCCTCGTTCCTAGAGGTGCTCCACAAGTTTTAAGAGCTCTGAAACTTCTCCGTTTTGGAGTTCGACGCATTGCAACCGTTCCCAGAGGAAGCTTGCGAGCATCCTGGTAACAATAGCGCGTGCTCCCATAGTTGTTGATCCTTCAATGACTGTGGCGTGTTCAAGGTAGTCGAAAGCCTTGATGAAGTCGGCTATGAGGCAATCGACGAAGGCGCCATCATTTTCTAGATGCTTGAGCATATCGTGGATGAACCGAACAAGATAGTGTACAGTACTGCAGCCTGGCCGAAAGCCATACTGTCGAGAATCGATGTTGTCGGAGATGTCAGTGTACATCCATTTGAAAATAAAGCTCTCCAACACCTTTGAAAAAGTAGACGTCTTCGATATGGGCCGAAGCTCATTTACTGACTTTGTGGAGGTCTTCTTCGGAATAGGGGTGATGATATCTGTCTTGAACCTCTTGGGGAAGATCCCCTCAACAAGGCACTGGTTGACCACAGCTGTAAAAGGGGCAGCGATTTCCTCACAGCAGTACTTGATCAGCCGAATTGGAATTTCTCCCTGAGATGAAGACTTGGTTGCGTCCAGCTTCGAGAATGCTTCTTTGATTTGATCTACTTCGACCACTGGAATTTCGGAAAATGGTGGGAGTTCGGGAAGCTCTTTAAGGCCGGGGTGCTTTCTACAAATCGTTGCGAAGTGTCGGTTGATTTCTCCAGCTGATAAACGTTCTCCGTCCTCATCTCTAATTTCAGTTTTCCGTTTCTCCCTGCCCATCATTTTTTGTACAGTAGAGTGAAACTTTTTTGGGTCAGACTTGGCCAGGTTTTTTTCTGTAGCTGCGCCGTGTGACTTTCGACTCGACTTGATTTTTCGAACAATAAGGTTTCTTATTTTTCTTGCTCGGTCTTTTTTCGCCATTCGGGTAGTACATTTCTCTTTCAGATATAAGACTCTTAATCTCGGCGGTGATCCACGGTTTGAGATTTGGTTTTGCCAGAATGTTTTTTTATCGGGAAATAAACTTCAAACTGTTTGCTCACATGATTACAGAATAGTTCCGTCATTGATTCTGCATCTTCCGCATGGTAAAGCTCTCTCCAATCGTGTTTTCCGAGGTCTTGTTTAAAACCGTTAATAGCATCATCGTCGAAGGATCTGAAAGATACTTTCTTTCTCTCGACTTTTTGTTGTTCTGACTTGGGTAGCCATATTACGGTCGCATGGTCGCTCATCCCAACCGGAACTGTAGTTTTAGGTTCCATGTAATGGTCTTCCAGGCTTGTAAAGATGAGGTCAAGTGTATTACTACCTCTCGTGGGGACTTTCACAATCTGTCGGAGAGAAAGAGACTGCTCCACCCATTTTGGTTTGATGTCGTTAAAGTCCCCACAGATAGTGATTCCAGCCAGGGGATATTTGCTTCTGAAATGATCAGTACAAGCTTGCAGGTATGAAATGAGCTTCTTCCTGTGCGGTCCTTTTGGCGGGTAGTACGTCACTCCGATGACTAGGGAAGAAATATTTTTCGGTAAATATTTCGGTCTAAGCCACAACCATAATACTTCAGTTTCTCGTTCTCTAGGTACTGGTGGCTCTATGATCCGGTTTGGAATGGAGCTGCGACAGACAAATCCTACGCCACCACCATGGCTCACGTCGCTGTTGTTGGCATCCTTTCGCGGCAAGATGTAACAGTCATATCCATCGAAGGATGGAGCGTTGGCACTGCTCACCCATGTTTCCGTCAGACAAGCGATGTCAACGTGTTTTTTCAAAAAATATCACGTTTAGTTCTTCCGTTTTGTTAGTTATAGACCTTACATTTGACAACAGAAATCGAGGGAGGACATTTTTTAGGTTTTTTTTCCAGTTGTCCTCTTTGTATGATCTTGAAAGGGTGGTGGCGTACTTTTGTGTGCCTTTGCCCAGACAGCCTCAGTATTAATCGTCCTCTTGGTTTGGTTGTAGCCACAACTGCCTACACTTCGGTTTCCAAAATTTCCTCCCGAAATTTATTTTATTTGTACGGTATTTTGCTTTTGGCCAGATATGATGGGTTTACGGTAGATTCTTCACGTAGTGTTAGTGGTGTCTGATTTGCTGGTCCAGTAGTCTTGTTTTTCTGAAGGTTGTTGTGAGAAAGGGGGTATATATTCATTATTTAGTTTGTCTCTTGTTGGAGCACTAGAAACCGGTTTTGCGTCGGTGGAAATACTGCGCATGTCTGCAGATGCCGGTGATGGAATTGTTGGGAGCTTTTTTTTGAGATTTGGGGTTCGGACATGTGCTGATGCGTTCTTCGGGGTGGAGGGTGGGATGTCGCGATGTGCCTGGAGCCAGAGCTGTAGAACAGTCGTGTTTTCTGAGCGGACAGTGCTTATTTTTTCGGCTTCGAAGGGGGGTGTTGGGTTGGTGATGGGCGCCGTCGGTTTTTTCGATGGAGAAAGAAGCAGTTTTCTCCAAATCGACAGTGACCTCTTTGGTAGTGACGGCACTGCTTTGTTGTTTCTTTTGTTGTTTCTTCCTCCCATGGGCGACACATTTTACTGGTCGGTCGGAAATGGTGTTTATCCTGTTTTAAGAAAAAGTATATTAAAGCAATGCGATCCTCCTACTTTAGTTTTTGTAAATTTCTTCTTTTTCTCCCTCCTTGGCAAAGAAATTCTAAAAATATTAGTGCGTACTCGCTACCAGATATCACGGAGACATCGTCTGTTCTCCACGGAAAACTGTCCGAAACGACGTACGCGCGTCTGTCACCCTCTCATGGGCTTATTCGTCTGTTTGACTCTCAAGTAGATTTTGTTTGTATGTGTTGTGTTTTTCCTAATTATGTCTTCTTATTTTCTTTTGTACTCCACTGTTTTCGTCTTGTACGATTTGTGGGTTACAAGTAAATTAGTATTATTATTATTAAACCGCATACAGTTTTGATTGTACCGCATACTTACTGCGAATTCGCCAGAAGGGTTTACCACTTTTGGGTCAAATTGACTTCGTTACATAGGCGGATAGATTTTTAGATGTGGAACACAAAAAATGTCACAGAAAGCCATAACAGACCTGTAACAGACTCATTGTTACCGGGGTATAGCTGTTCTCTAAGCCTTGCTGCGCTGAATGCCAGACTTGAAACCTTAAACTAAAAAAAAAACAGCCCCCTGCTAGCACGCGATTCCAGCATTTACGGCTTGAAGGAATGAAAATACCCCTTCAGAAACGTCAAATTTATCCTGAAATAAGAGTTTTGACACTATAGGCTAGTGTCCCGAAGATTCGATTTTTTCTTGCATACCTCATTTTAATTTGAAGATACCGGGGAAATACCGCTTTTTCACGAGGCCGGCACCGCGAAACGGTGACTGTCGATTGGCAACACTATAAGCGAAGCCTGATCCGCTTCGAAAAGAGCCGGAGTGAATCAGTAATGTAAGTACGGCTTTTCCTAAGATCCCGAAAATGTTTCAGTCATTATTTATTTTAGCGGCCATGGCAACAGTGGCACCATTTGTTGAGGAAGACGAAGAAGATGAATATGCCAACAAAACTAGCATGGCCGAGCGGGTTCAAACAACCTACTGAAGTTGATTAAAATAATGTGTATTTGCTGTTTATTTGAGGTAGGCCGTTTTTTTGTTAGTTTTCCCTTAAGTAGCACTTTTGTTTCTTTAACCTAGATTCAGCTCCATTCAGTGTCAAGTTTTAAAGGCTGTAAAGCGTGAGAAACAGTAGAAAAGGTTATAAATAAATAACCTTTTATTTCCTGACGAGCTCCTGTAAGTTACTCGCTCGTGTTGGACCATCATACGGTTTAATAACCAATAGACATATAAAACATAACTGTTCAGAGATCCACAAGTGAGATTAGTATATACAATTTACTTTTTTCATTAATCAGGTGTATCACAGCATAGAATTGAAGTGATAGGTGCGAATGACTGAAGAAGAATTAGGGTGAAGAAGCAGGGCGAAGTAGGAAAAGTTGGGGCAAAGTAGGAAAAAAAGTTGTGAAGAAGTAGCGCTTCAAGGAAAAGCAGGATTTGAGTGACTCAAAGTAAGGTACTTTTCGGTTGAACGCGTGTTCGGGCGAATAAGTCTCGTACAGTTAAGGCGTATTCTCGCCGTTCCCTGAGGACACCACTTGAGGAATCCCCGCATTTTTGTTTGTCCCGGGGACTCACTGTCCGTGTTCTCGCGCGTCCCCACGGACGGGGAATGCTCCGATTATCATCATCATCATCAAAAAGGACTCCCTTTCAGATTCGGAGGGGAATCAATTTTTGCTGGTGGTGGTGCAATGTAAAATTAAGTAAAATCAATCAGAATAAACCAAACCAAAAATAAAGTGGATCCAGGCTAATTTCGTCAACTGCTTATTTTTTTCTCAAACAAATCCGTTTTGAAAGCATTCCCCCTGTTCTCGCTGTTTCTGTACGCTGAGTCCGCGTGGAGTGACTCCCTGTATTCTCGCCGTTCCATTCGATTCCCCGAGGAGTCCTAGGGGAACGGCGAGAATACGCCTTTAGTGTTCGTCGAGTTGGATTTGATGCTTCATAGTCCGGTAATATAGTTCAGTGGGGGTCGAGCGGGAGGAACTACCTTGAGAGGCTGCTGGAAGTTGCACATACAGAGCGTGCTTACCCAGTTACTATGATATGATATGATATTTATTGCAGAAAGCCAACTGGCCATAGCAACTGCCACAAAAATCACGTACAAGAAAAAAAAAGAAAATCCTGGATATAACTTAATAACAACTCCCGATATGGTGTCGCGGACCTTGGCTTCTTGGCGTCAAGGCTGGAACGAGCGGGCTGATCGGACCGGTCACGTAATAGGAGATTTCTGTAATGAGGCTTCTATCAGACTCTCCGACATCGAATCCTGTCAAACGGGTCCTTGACGAGCTAAGTTTACAATCTGATCAGTTCAAACTTGGTATCAGCCATGAAAAGAGCACCACCCTCCGCATCAGTTTTCTGAAACGAGAAGTACCACCCATCGAGGAAGACCATCTATCATCGAGTAAATCCGTCAAAATCCTAGGTGTCATGTTTACTGACGATTTACGCTGGAATAGCCATGTGGATTACATAACAGGCAAAGGCTCCGCGCTTTTGAACGCTTTTGGTTACTTACGACGATTTTGACTTTCAATAGAGTCACTCCTAAACTGTTACAAGACTTACGTCCGGCCTATAACCGAGTACGCTTGTAGTCTATGGCATGCATCTCTGACTATTGAGCAGAGTAAGAAAATTGAGTCAATACAAAAACGGGCTTGCAAAATTATTCTTGGACCCTCGTACACTGACTACAATACAAATCTTTCAAAACTGAATCTGATGACACTGAGCCAGCGAAGACATCAGATCCTGATGAATTTTGGGATGACTCTGATGAATTCCGATCACCATCGTGAAATACTTCCAAGTTTTCAAGCAGTAGACAAGAGAAAATAACCCGGGGATCAAAAAATCTCAAACACCACCATTAGAAATGCCTTCAGCTGCTTCGTCGGATCGTTTTCTCAAGTCCTTCGTGCCGTATTTCGTGAAACTTTTTAGTTCGATACAACAAAATTACTTCCAACTGTAAATATTTTTAGGTATTGTTGACATAGGCTAATTGTATATATTTACATTTTATAATTATATATATATAGTTACCGATAAGTTTAATATTTTATGAATTGATGACTTTATTTATATTTATTTATAGAAGTTTATTTATATTTGTACGTATCGTTTAAATGTAACCGCCACAAGTCCATGATAAATAAAAAAGGGTTATTATTTTCGTTGACGTCCTATGCTATTCGTTGTAAAAGAATATTTGGAGAATATAATGAATTTGAATTTTTAATCGTAGTTAACGCACTAACTACGCTCCCGAGCGGGGTAAGCAAATTTTTAGAAGGCTGGAACGGCCACTTTAGTAACTTTTCATGAGGTTGGAACGAAAATAAATAGTTACTATTGTTAGAAGGGTGGAACACGCTCACAGTCTCACAAAGTCAGATCATTCTACATATAGTTTATTGGGGGTTGAAACAAGAGTAAGTCATAAGGAAGAAAGGGAGGAACATTGATAAGCCCCAGGAGGGAAGTTAGAATATATCCTAGATACTTAAATACGGCGACCTTTTTTCTTTTAGATAAGTATTCATTCCTAAATAGTAGGAGGCAGCTGCCTGACCATGTCGAGATTCTGAAGTTAAACCCAGTTCATAGAAGAAGCCTCCAAAGTTCCAGCTTAGTCTTACCCTAAAACCCACCGTTCATGGTGGAATACCTTGCGAAACTTCTTCCCAACTTGTAATGATATGTGCAGCTGCAGTTAGTTCATTTTCAGAGTAGGCTTGAGAAATTTCTAGAACGGAAATTGCTAAACACAATTATAGAACTTCTGGTCGACTTTTCGTGGATTCCGGAGGCATGTCTGTGCGGCCGAATAGAATAGATGCAAAAACAAAACTTTTGAAGTGGCTTTCACCTTTTTCGCCAGTGTTCATCGGAAACTTTCCAAAGTCCGTCGATGTTGGGATAGGTAATACGAACCGGGAAACTTTAGGGAAAAAACGTATTTGTGTTGGGACAAGGGGGGTGCATAGGTTTTTGACCCCCTGGTCCGTGTCCACTTTGCGATGGAGTTTTGTCAGGTGCATTGACGTTCTTTAGTTAGTTCGCAGCATGCCTTCATGTTCAATGCTTATGCACTTTGCAAGGGTAGGTAGTTCGTGTGTATCAGCTAAAATTAGCACTGCCAAGGTTGGATGGCTCTTCCTATACTCCCTTTGATTTCTCCCGGAGTGGCTGGATTGGATCCGGATTTTTAAATTGCTGCTCTAGCCCCCCCCCCTCCCCGCAACTCCCCTTTTATCGGATTTGGTCTGTATCTGTACGTGGCACATCAAGAGCCTATAGTTGACTAGTCCGCCAATTCCCTCCCTATCTTTCCCAACTAACCGTGTCACAAAATTTCCACCGCTCCCATCTAACTCCCCCACAGTGGCTGATGAATAATAATAATAATAGCAAGGGCATGTGGTCTAGCCAGCTGTCAAGTTTCATCCGAATCGGATCATCCGTTCGAGAGTTGGGCATGTCACAAGATCTCCGGGGCCCTCCTCCCCCCCCCCAACCCCCCCCCCCCCCCAACCCCCCCCCCCCCCCCCCACAGTACCCGGATCCGTTTCTGTCCTGTAATGGTACATCCAGGTCTTATGCTTGTCTTTCACACCAATTTCTTTCCCACTACTCTAAGCGTACCAAAAGATATCTGTTGCCCATCTACGGCTACCCCACGGTAACCGCAAGTGGCCTGGACCTGAAAACGGAGCCTCTAGGACGTGTCGGATCCTTTTGCCAACTATCAAGTTCCATCCAAATCAGATAACTCGTTCGAGAGTTATGCACGTCACAAGGTCTTGCGGACTCCCTCCTCCATCCCACACCCCACAGTGCCTGGATCCGGTCCGGTTCTATAAATGATAGGCTAGGGTTATCCCCACCAGTTATGTCCCGTACCGATCCCTCCACTCTTAAGGTTCCACAATATTTCTAGTGCCCATCCCTATAACCCCCCCCCCCCGTTGTCGGATCCAGTTCTGGCCTTGAAATCAGTAAATTCGCTTCTTTATTCCTACATTTTCATGATAGCCTCTGCTAAGCTTCTAACCCCTCGTCTTTACAGAACCACCTTCATGCCTTCTGACTTTTCTTTCTCCTCCTACCGACAGAGGTGTTTTTAAGGACGTCTGGGGCCTTTTCCTCTTCTGAAGTCCCTACCCTAATTCCATTATTCCTACATTTTCAAGTCAGCTGCTTCGTATTCAGACTATCTGTCTTTTATATCACTGGAGGAAACAACTTTCTAAATGCCCTCAGAAAGCCCCATAAACTCAGTTAGCAAGGAAGAGAATTCTCCCCCTATTCTTCCCCGTCCCAGCATGCCCTGACATGCCATAATTGGTCCCGTGGGTCCTGTCTCTGACTTTTTCTAAGCTTAAACGTAAGCTGTAACAGTTTCTAGCAGACGAACTAAGACGGATATTAAGAAAAAGAGGGTTAGGATGCCCCTTTGTCTCAAGTGCTATGTTATTCCTTTTTCAGTGCCCACTGGAATTTACCGTTCTTTCCAGGACGATCGCTGACTTCTTTGGAATTATATATGTTGGTCCGTGTAACCGACAAAAATAAAGTTGCCGAAGAAAAATTAGGACAAACTTAAAGCGCAACTCTTACTAGAAATGGCCTTTTCACGATGAAGTGGCTCAGAAATACGGTTTTCTGAAAATACCATTACTCGCCACTTGAAATTAGCGATGTTCTTGTTAGCGCTTTTTGACTCAGTCCAGCATTTTGACTCTCCGACGCTGTTGCTGGACGCAGAATATTTGAAAACTGAACACGCAGTATTTAAAGTGGGAAAACCAAGTTAAAGAAAAAAAAGTCCAAAACAGAAGATAGATCTGATGGTCTACTTTTCTACCATGTCTTCCAAATTGAAAACAACACTTTTAATTTCCGTAAGAGAGCTAGGGGTAGTGTAAAAGGCAGAATAAGCAAGTGGGCTCCTTTAAAATGTGTAGTGAAGCCAAGAAATTAAAGATCTTCGGAAGAGCATACCGTTCCAGCTTCCCGCAACGGGACTATTCCAGTTACAATTTACCCGAAAGGAAAAAAAAAAGAAACAAACAGATCAACTCTTACGGGTTAACTCTCACAATGTCTCTCCACTGTGAAAGTACGCTACCTATTGCACGCAGTTTCGCTCAGTCGACTTTCTAAAATCAAATATTCCGATTGGGATACGTGCCGAAGGTAAGGAAATTGTTATTAATTGTAACATATGGCCATGAAAATCATTTTACAGCCGCGTTTGTAAAGCATCGAATGATCTCACACCGGAATTCTTAGAAACGGGCGAAACGATTACATATAAAACTAAACTTGCATCAACGAAATTTCAAAATCAGTGTTTTTTAGACCCGTTCTGGTGTATATCTTGTTTTAGTTCTTTTTATGGCACTTGAGCTACGGCATTTGAGCACACTCGAGTGCCATATAGCGATCGTAATGTATGTTGGCTGTCGGTATGTCCCCGGTTTTGCTAGTTTGGGCACTTCCACATAAGTTATGACGATTGGACTTGACAGGCGTATCAGGGACCTGACTAGATTGACTTGAAAAAAGTCACTTACCCGAACCGATCATCGCGTGGGGAGTGGAGGGATGGGGAATCCGGAATCTAGCGGCACGAATAACTTTCGAACGTGTAACCAGATATGAATGAAGTTTAAGAAGTGACAAGAGCTGGTGTCACGAATCAGGTGTCTGTAGACGATTAGGGTCGAGGGATCGTGATGGCAGTTGTTCGGAAGAACAACCATAAACCTTAAGTACATTATTGACAGAACAGGAGCGGATCGGTGCGCCGTGGGGGGAGTTGGAGGGGTTTTCCTGGAATTCCGGTGATCTCGAGTTTGGGTGCATCCAGATGTGCTAGGATGATGAAACTTGGCAGGCGTGACGCTAACTTTCGAACCGTTATGCTAATCGGATGTGAATTAAACTTGTTAAGAGTCAAAAGCAAACGTCTCAGATGTTCCACTTCAAGCCTGGACCAGATCGGTAACTAGAGGGGGAGGGGGTGCACCGGAAATCTCTTGAAACGCTTAGAGTCTAGGGTCAGGACGGAACTTGGTTGGAAGAACAAGCACAGACGTTTGGGATCGACTAAAACCAGGAAGGGAAGGGAACGCGAGAAAAGCAGGAAGGCATACTAAAACCAGGAAGGGCATACTAAAACGAGGAAGGGCATCCTAAAACCAGGAAGGCTGTCGCCAGAATTCGCAGCACTGTTCCCTTCCTCTATTTAATATTATTTGAGGGATCGGCAACTTCTCAAACTCAAGTTCGCCATCCCTTCCTCGTTTTAGTATCCTGGCATGGGTAGGCATTAAGTTCAGTGAGGGCTCGGCAACTATAAAATTGTAATTCACCTTTTCATTTCTCGTTTTGACGGTAGGCGACTAACCAGGAAAGGGCATACTAAAACGAGGAAGGAAATGGTGGACTTGAAATATCTTAGTTGCCGACCCCTCGCTGGCCTCGTAGGATTGTAGTCCCTTACCGTCAGAACCAGAAATGAAAAGGTGAATAAATTTTTTTATAGCTGCCGTCCCATCACTGAACATGTCAGGATACTAAAACGAGGAAGGGATGGTGAACTTTGAATTTGAAAAGTTGCCGACCCCTCACTCAGATAATACTAAATAGAGGAAGGAAAGCCTTCCTGGTTTTAGGATGCCCTTCCTCTTTTTAGTATGCCCTTCCTGGTTTTAGTATGCCTTCCTGCTTTTCTCGCGTTCCCTTCCCTTCCTGGTTTTAGTCGATCCCCAGACGTTTGATACATTACTGACAGAACAGAACCTGCGATCGGGGCACTGTGGGGGAGTTTGAGGGGGTTCCTGGAATTTAGGTGATCGCGAGTTTTTTTTTAGTTCGTTTTATTTTCCGTAAATTCTTTGTTAAGAGAAATAGCATCGGAAATGCCAACATCACCACAGACACTGATATGCGAGTACACAGCATTTCTTTTAATTTCGTGATACTTTGTACGATTTAAAATACAGGGTACTTCCAGATGTGTTAGGACGATGAAACGTGGCAAGCATATTAAGGACCCGACCAGATTGACTTAAATAATCACTTCCCCAATCTGGTCATCTCGGGGGGAGTGGAGGTAATTGGAATCCGGAATGTTTTGTCATGCTTAACTTTCTAACGGGTGATTGGATCCGAATGAAACTTTTTGAAGGGTCAAGATGACATTTCGATGCTGTTCTATCCCAGGAAAACTTCTGTTCAAAACAGTCGTCAACGAATCGAATAATCTTTCCAAATCTATTATATCAGCCCGTAATCCCATAAAAGGGATTTCGGGAGAGACCTTACCTGATTAATATCCTAACTACTGTTAAAAGAATCATATGAGCTTTCAGCTCTTGTTTTACAGATATTTTGGTCAGTGTTGCCATGATCAGTATTTGTTACTATTTGTAATAGCGACAAGATTCCAGCTTTATGGTGGGTTTACACACTGCGGAAAATCCGAGCGTATTTTACGCATGTATTTGAGCTTGAATTTTTTTAGCAATACGGAAGTATTTAGATACACAACGGACCGATTTCTCAAATACGCCCGTACTGCTAGAGATCTTTTCAAGCCCAAATACGTGCGTAAAATACTCTCGGATTTCAAAGACGATCGGATTTTACGCAGTGTGTGAATGCACCGTCTTCCGGAAATAAAAATAAAGAGTTAAAAAATCAAAGCAAAAAAGAAAGAAACATTATGGCTTATAGTGGGAAAGTAGGATACCCTGTTTCTAATGGTAAGGTATGGCCATAAACACATTTCACAGCTGCGTTTTGAAACCATGGAACGATCTCACAACAATTCAGTTCAGTTCAATTCATTTTAATTTCAACATTCTTTAAACAGAAATAACAAACGCAACGCTCCCAAGAAGGCACACGAGAAAGCAGACAGTAGCTTAGAGAGACATCTTTGCATAAAACCGTGGAGATAGCGACCTGCCCTTTGCAACCTGCGAAGATTGATTTCTTGGTTCAACAGACAGAACAGAAACTCTTCTCCAAACAAAGTTGACAATCCTCCTGGATTCAGTCTTAATTGAGAGAATTTTCCATGTTCGTTTTTCACCGTTGTTCTCTTGTGTCCCGTTGCCATAATCAAGTGTTTTCGGCAAGTTGAGGATAGAGGGAAATGTTCAAGCCCTTACCAGGCAGGAACATACGTTTATCTCTATTAAAGGACACCTGAACAATGAAACCATACTTGAACACACCATGGAGAATACATTTACAGACATAGCCACGGAGAGCATTCTTCTCCTGAGCGTGACGTTTTCAAAATAGGGATGTTCTGTTGGGAAAACCTCTCTGGCACGCCAATTCCTCCGGTCCAGCGTTAAATAACGTTTACTGTAACAACGAGTATTTACAAATGTACAAGCCAGGTATAGGTGAAGTCAGGAAAGATCAGTAAAGTCAGGAACCCTATAAATAATAAATCTTTTACTTTATGATTTTACTTTAAGAATGAATACTTCAATTCATAATTAATATCTTAATTATATACTAATATAATAATCCGAAAAAGGTTTACCTTAAAATTACAACAAATCCACTTTAAATATTAAAAGCCATTGATCTGGTTGAAAGCTGTCTACCAGCTGAACTGGTAGCGCTTCTATGAAGATACTTTACTTTACTCAACACTGCTAGATGGCGTTATAAACGGGAAAAGCGTGGAATTCAAATAAGGTGAAAAACGGAGTCGGACGATTCCCAACATGTTCGTTTCTGGAGGTTTGCACATGCAGACTCCAAGACAAAAAGCGCAATTCATTCAAATCTTGTACAGCGCTGGCCGGATCGTATTGCAATTTCTTCTAGCTAGCCTATACGTTTGGGCTTAACTGGTTAAAAAATATTCCAGAAGAAGGGTTGATTGGAGACATTTGTTCATTTCTAAAATTGTTCGGTGTTGAAATAAGGACTATATTATTTGAATATATGTTTCAAGGTCGCTTGGGCTTAAGGAATATTTATAAACTGTACATGTCACTCAAGTCAGTAAAGCCCATATCCTCTCAACTGAGCCGGAAACCTCTAAACAAGGAAAACTTGACGAAACGATGGACCTGGTCAAGAGGAACATGGCACTATATTCACTCTGGCGACCTTAATTAAGGGAAATAGCACTTGACCCCATACTCCTGGATTCTTCTTAGACATGCACAATCCTCTTATTTACTTTGCAGTGAAAACATGACGAAATGACGTAAATCGCAAATCGCGGACCTTAGTTTGAATTTTAATTGAAGAGCCAGCTTATTTTTACATCTTGGATTTGAATACACTGAATTATTGCGACTCTGCAAAGGAATTTCTGTTTATATCGTTTTACTCGCTAAATAGTGTTGATAACAAGCACATAAAGGTACCACAAATCCGAAAGAAAAAGTTCATTCAGTGGAAATTGACTATTTGCATAGCGCAGCAATAAAGTAACGCATTTTCGTCCGGTCGTCTAGCCGATTTAAGTAAATAAGTGACGGGCAACAAGACTGTCGTATCTCAGCCCTACTCAGTCAATCTTTCAGGAAATAATATCACCCCTAACTAATTCGCGGAATGCCCTGTCTCAAAAGCTTTCAAGCTCTGCCAAGCCATGACCGAGTTACCCATCCCATATCCCCGTAGCTTAAAGTTTAACTGAAAAGCCAACTTATGTGTATACGTTTGATTTGAATACACTGAATTATTTTGACTCATGTAAGGGATTTTTTTTTTACGTCGCGTAGTCTAGTAGTGACGTTTGGAATCTCCCCTGGTTGCAAGACAAATAACTTTACGGCGATTCGCGGAAAATAATGTCTGCAAAAGCTTGTGTTTCAATGGCTAACAAAGCGAAGATTTTGAAATGTTCGATTCTTCAGACGAATCTGATGAGTACTGTGGCTCAAACATATATGGGCGAACGCCAACTTCTTCCTGGTCACTTTCGCTTCCCATGTTACTTTCATCTTCCTGGCTTGAAGAATGCAAATCCGCCATGACTTGTTATTACGGCAATTGGCTGCCGCTGTAGTTGCTAAACACTTCAAACATAGAGCTACGTCCGTATAGAGGTACAACAGTTACGGAAGAGAAATTACGTCAGCTAAAATTCAAGAATCGTGGATAACAAAGTAACGAAGTAACGCGTTTTTGTCGGTTCTTCTAGCCTAATTAAGGAAAAATATGATGACCTCCTGACCAGTAAGGAGGGGCCATGAGCTCTGCTATTGGAAAGGCCGGGTTTCGAACGGTATAGAAAACTTGCTTCGCTACATTGACATGTGAAATGAATTGGGCCAAAACTCTGCTGGTGGCTTAGACATTAGGCACGCGTGAAACAAGAAACCGAAAGGATAGTCCTTGATGTTTTAAAATTGTTTGTTATCCTGTGTTTTCTCTTTCAGGTATTACTGTAGCGGATGGAATGGAGTTTGTTTTCGTACATGGGCCCCGAAGTTATTGAAGCTTATAGAAGATTTGTAATGGTTGTTGCTGCTGCTTCGAGTATTCTTTTCTCCTTCAGCGGTAATAGATGAGCTACTTAAATAGTTGGATGTTTCAACGGCAGCAGTTCCTTCGGTCTTTGCAGGTGAGTCGTTATTCGAATTGGTGCTGTTAATAAAGGTTAACTTCCGACATCGAGTTGATATCGCATTATAACAAAGAGACGGCCATTGAAAATAACCTGTTCGAGCCGAAGGCAAGGCAGGCCATGAAAAATATCTGCCGATCGAAGCGAGGTTGATATTTTAAAATGGCCTTCGAGCTTGTTCTTGCGATATCAACTGAGATGGAGGTATGGATGGAGGTAACTATTATAACTTTTTCGAACAGTGTAGTAGCCTACTGAATCTTCTTTGGTAGTAATTCTCGATGAAAAATTTCGAGAATTAGTCGTATGGAGTTGTACGAAAAAGGCATGCAGTAATAAATGTTGCCACTGCATGCTACTACAGCAAGATTGGATGCTGTCGGATACTGCTACTTAAGATTAACATAGTCGGAGGCATGTTCAATCAAACTATTCCGTACAACTACATATAAATACGTGCAATTTTTCTTACAACTACCATACAAGTACGCTGTAAAAGAGTTTTTCATCGGGTTATTTCCTACTTTTGTAGGAGATTTTTGTTTAGTGAAATAGCAACCCTAGCCTACCGTAGAAATCCTTATCCAACGCCATTTTTTTCATTTGTGGCGAAGCATAGGCCATCTAGCGGCGGGCTCTTAGAGAGATAGAATTATCCAAGCTTAAATCGGTAAATCGCAGAATTCTGCGATCTGTCGTACATTTTCTGTTCTTTGACAAATCGAGCAAGAACTTTATGACCGGTTCTCTACCAGTAAATACCAAAATGAGGCATAAAAGTTGAGGCGTTTAAATTATAAAGATGAAAAAACGAGATTTCTCGTTAATAGTTCGTAAAAAGGACCTAGTTTCATAGGAGCCAGAATGCCAATGTGTTTTTCCGGCCAAAGGTCACAAGTTCCGTCAGAAAAAGTGGCAACACTGACATTTTTATTAATGGACTGTGTAATCGAAGCACAATCAAATAAAAAGACTGTGGCAGTTGCTCAGTAGCTGCCTTTTGGAGAGTAGAGGAAAATAAATTGAAGTAAGTTGGAAGTAATGTTGTTTCAGTCGACAAGTTGCATTTTCAGTGGGAATGTGATTATAACAACGTATGACGCAGGTTGGTTGGCTAGGAAAGCAACATTTTCCTTCAGTTTTTCAACATTTTTTTTTCTCCAATTTTTTCAACATTTTTCTGTAATATTTTTACTTTGTTTTTCTTTCTGAAAGTGATGTCTTTTATTCATTTTTTTGAGGTCCGGTTCTAATTTTCACTAGCTGGGACATAGGATGATATACATTACATACTTGTATATATTTCTCACGACACTATGCACACTAAATGTTGCACTAAAATGTTTGCTGTCCTGACAGAATACTTGGAGATTCAATATAGAACCACGGTTTTTGGGATCAGTCTTAAAAGGATGCCAAATTAGTTCCGTATTCGGTCCGTGAGTTTTAAAACCGGAAGCCTGAATTTCCTAGGTACATTCTAACTTGCCTTGTTTCACTATGTTCGATGCGGATCATCTCCCGACGCTTGTTTGCGAGACGCTCCGTCCTAAGATTTTTTTATTTTTTTTTATGTAAACTCTTCCCTGTTTCTAATGAGTTCCGGCGACGCCCAATGGTGACCCCCCGGACATTATCCCACCGGTGACCCCCCCCCCCCCCCCCCACACACTCGTATCCAAATAGGATGTAAGAATTCTCAGAATCTTTTGAACTTAACATGCTATCATGAACTTAAACATGTTATTTTGTCTTGCTGATATTGCTCTTGATTTTTGCAACTTACCGTTAAACTTTCACCTTGCTTTAAGAGATTTTGGATTCTAGTCAGTCTATAACCCAACGACAGAAATCGTAACCTAGCCATTGGAAGTGTTGTTATAATTTTGCCTGAATCCACTCGAACTCAACTGACAAATCCCATTGATTCCCAACTTTCCTTGAATGCGAATTATCAACACTTGGTGAGTGGTGACATTCCTGTAAGACCTGAAAGATGGTGGTGGCAAGGATCAATTCTTTTTGTCAAATTCTTCAGCTCTGGGGTAAGTTAAAGCAGCCTAGTTTCCGAGTATAACTCAGAGTATTCTCATTACTTTGCATTTTGCCTTTTGAAACATACTTGAACACATTTTGAATCATCAAGGCGGTGGAACGGTGGGCCATTTCCAACCTGCCGCCCTCAAGTGGCGACCCTGAATTGGGTTTAGCCTACTTCTAGGAATAGAAAATCGTTTGACCTTAGCTCACACTGAAAAATGCAGGCCGAACTGTTATATAGTGCAAATACCGGGTCAGCCAATGATCCGTCTTTGAAATTGTGCTGAAGTGGCAGATATTTGATGCTTAATCTTTAATCTCGTCAATCTTAGCGATGATAACTGTAATTCAAGAATTGCACAAAAATCCTGAAATTCTGTAATTGCGATAAGTGGATTCGTCCCGAGCCTTTGCTAAAACAAAGAAAGAATCTGCTTGCCATTCTTTGTCAGTCGACCGTGTTTGGAAGCTTTCGGGATCTTTACTCTAAGGTCAGTTCTTGTCTTTTCAGTCTGTAATAGCTGTGTTGTAAGGTGTGCAATCCCGCAGTGGCCTTTGGTACCAGTGTTGCCACCCGACCTAAATTTAATTGACTCTGGATTTTTTCTTTTACCAGATTTTGCCGTAAATTTTTTCTTCAAATACGGAAAATATTTTCCTACGGAATATCTAAAAAACATGTACTTCATCCCAGGGATAAGGTATTGCGCTAAAGTGACGAAAAATTGAATTCCGTAAGTTGTTAGTTGCTAGTCAACTTACACAGTTTATCTGAAGACATTGAGCGGTTTTTAACATGACGTAGTTCCAGTATGTCATGTTTGACAGTTTCAGTGATAATTTTCATCGCGAATAATTTTTGGAAAATTAATTGTAATTGAATAAATTCATTGAACGATGGTACAGTTTCCGGTTGGTAATTTTTTTTTTACTAAATATCGCGACTTTCTTTACTAAGTTTAAAGAATCTTACTAGATCCTCTGCCTACTGCTAGTGGCAACACTGTTAGGTACGTAGCCGAAAGTCCGGATCGCTGAAGCAATGAGCGTGTCTAGATTTCTCCTTTGGATGACTTTTTGTGTCTTCATGTTCGTCGACTTCTGTACTGGACAAGGAGATTACTGGAGAGATATTGGAGAAGAGAGCGAAATTCTGGAACATGGAATGGTGAAAATCGTCCGAATTCCACCCATTGGCCATCGTAACTTCTTTTCGCTCAACGTCAACATCACCACCAAAGGCTTTGGTAGCTTCCAGTTTATCTTCTTTCCAAAATTTGAGTTTTTCGATCACCAGGTCACTTTAAAGTCTGGAAAAAGTTCATTTGAGCTCGCTGCGTGGCGCTTTATGTCAGGGCATAATAGCGAAGACATTGAGTCGAACGCAGTCTTTTACTACGGTCGTCAGGGGAGACATCTAGGATACTTCATTACTAGCCGTGCTATATTCTCGCTAAGCCCGAAAGATCCGAAGGTCATGAAGAAAAATCCGGATTGGATGGTTACAATGCGGAAGATAACCACGGCTGGTCCGCACTACGATTTGAACATTGAAAAAAAGAAGGGTAATCAGCTTACTGATTCGACTGCAGTACACCTACCGGGGAAATCCGCGAAGCTGCCAAGTCGTGAACTCAATGCGACAGTACCTATCAAAATTGTAGTTGTGAACTATGCGGCGTTCAACCCATCTGTGGAGTACCAGGTTAACTACATTGTGCTAGCCGTTCTGAGCCTTCACCTGATTTACGAGCGAACCCCTCTCATCGACTCTGGAAGTCTGCAGAATGTGGAATTTCGCAGTTTCGGGCTGAAGCTTCTACAGGTCGAAGTGCGAAAATCCTTTGACATAGATAAAAATGGTGATTACGTGAGTGAAGAAGACCTGTCGAAGTATGGTGGTCTGTTTGTCTTTGCTATGGCAAGTGAAGTTGAACGTGGCTATATTAGACCAAGTGTGGATACGCTTGAACTGTCGAAACACATCTGCAAACCTAAGCACAAGACGATGATGTATACAACAAACTTGTGGTATCCCGGTTTGATGCTGCGATTTTACAGAACGGTGGGTTCCGTTATCACCCTTAACCTTTTCCCGAATGTGAATGGCCAGGGGGGACCTTGCTTCCTTTCCAAAGGGATGAGGGAGTATCAAAGCTTCGGACCCTATATGGAGTTTGAGACGGGAAGTGTATATGAAACACTTGGTATTAACTTGGGGAAGATTTCCCCTTGTGGAAGGAGGAGCATCCGAGAAGCCTTGATAGCCAAGCAAGCGTGTTTGACTACAAAGGACTCGAGCACCCACTGGCATTTCAAGAAGCGGTGGGCAACGAGGTCATGCGACTTCGTACTGAAGAAGTTTCTGACAGATCAGAATAAGACTGTTGACCATCCCCTATTGAAGAATGGTTCAAGGCCGACAGGAAATAATCGCTGGTGCAACCCAGTACGATCTGGAGAAGTTTGGAATCAGATCAGCATGTCCGTGGTTATAATTTGGTTGTCGGTTTGTTTATGGAATAATTAAAGCTTTTACGATACTATTACTCCTGCCAGTTTAGTCTGTCCCAGAATAGCTTTTCGTTCTGGTTCTCCTTTGAAATGAAACGAAATGATGATTTAATCCGTAATATCTTTAAATATATAAAAATAGCTTTGGGTATGTCAATACAAATAAAGACACTTCAAGCACTATAAATCAACTCGACAGGTCAATATTACTTATCTGATAACATTAAAATTTCATAAATAAACTGCATCAGTAAACAAAAGACAGGTCAAATTACATACCGTCCATCTCCAGAAGAGTTTGCAGTCAGTTAGGGCGCAATTCTTGTTAGACCGCCTGTGGCACAGTGGAGATGTCGATGAATAAATATTCCTTCATCCCAAGCTGACTTCGAATTTTAGTCGACAGCGCCAAATAGATAAGTCAGCCGATTTGGGATCCCAAAACGATAAAGGACCCCTCGCACTATTAACTCTTCAACTTACAGTATTTGAAAATATTTGAATGGTTTAAAACTATGCTGTGCTTTCAACAAATAACACACGGTTTTGGCTGTTTTAAGCCTTTTCCAAGACCCGCTGACTTGTAGCGAAAACGGGGAAACAATTTACATAACCGGTTTTTCTGATGGAAAAACTTCTCGCAAACAACACATCGAAGGTAGCAAAATACGGCAAGTGAGAAAATCAGCGTCGTTTTGTTAGACGGGTTAGAATGTACCGTACTAAATTGGGGTCTCCGGGTTTAGAAATATATGTAGTGCTTATAGAAGTAGGTTGCATTAGTATTATAGGTAAGACAGGTCCTTTAATGGGTGATACCTGTGACTTCGTAAATTTTGTCCGTCCGTCTCGCTGTCCGTCTGTTAGCACAATAACTCTTTAAGGGGTTGAGATATTTTGTTCAAACATGGTTTGAGGATTCTTTGGGTCAAAGTACAGGTCAAGTTCGCAGATGAGCTCTTCACCTCTACATTTAGGGGTGGGGGAGTTTTTATGGCACTTGCAGCCTCTGGCTCAAGTGCCATATACCGATCACAATTCCGTCTGTCGGTCTGTCGGTCTGTCGGTCGGTCCGAGTTTTTTTGTCCCACATATCCGAGTTAGGGTACTTCCAGATGTGCTAGGACAATGAAACTTGGCAGGCATATCAGGGACCCGACCAAACTAACCTGGAAATAATCAGTTTCCCGATCCGACCATGTGGGGGGGAGTTCGGGGCGCTGGAAACTTGCAAATTTAGGGCATTTTGTCACTTTTTTCTGAGTTAGGGTACTTCTAGATGAGCTAGGACAATGAAACTTGGCAGGAATACCAGGGACCCGACCAAACGAACCTGGAAATAATCAGTTTCCCGACCCGACCATATGCGGGGGAGTGGGGGCGCTCGAAACTTGAAAATTTAGGGCATTTTGTCACACTTTTTCGAGTTAGGGTACTTCCAGATGAGCTAGGACAATGAAACTTGGCAGGAATATCAGGGACCTGACCAAAGTAACCTGGAAATAATAAGTTTCCCGATGCGACCATATGCGGGGGAGTTGGGGCGCTGGAAACTTGAAAATTTAGGGCATTTTGTCACACTTTTTCGAGTGAGGGTACTTCCAGATGAGCTAGGACAATGAAACTTGGCAGGAATATCACGGACCCGACCAAACTAACCTGAAAATAATCAGTTTCCCGATCCGACCATATGGGGGGGAGTGCGGGGCGCTGGAAACTTGAAAATTTAGGGCATTTTGTCACACTTTTTCGAGTTAGGGTACTTCCAGTTGTGCTAGGACCATGAAACTTGGCAGGCATATCAGAGACCCGACCAAACAAAATTAGGAATAATCAGTTTTCTGATCCGACCATTTTGGGGGGGGGGGAGGGCAGGGGAATCCGGGAAACTGAGAAGTGTGTAACTTTCGAACGGATGATCGGATTGTAATGAAACTTCATAACTGAAGAGAATATATATATGTAATGTCCCGTTTAAAGTCTTGACCGGATTCGGTAGCCATGGGGGAGTTGGGGGGGGGGGGGAGACCGGAAATTTCAAGAAACGGTTAGAATGGAGGGATCGGAGTGAAACTTGCTGGGAAGAACAAGCATCTGCTCTAGATAAGTCCTTTAGACCATTGTACTGGATCCGGACACTTATGGGGGGGGGGGGGCCGGAATTCCGGTGATGGTGGTTTTTTGGATTTTCACGATGAAACTTGGCAGGCATATCAGGGACCCAATCAAACTGACTTCAAAATAAAAATATTGTCGATCAGATAATGGTGGGGGAGTGGAGGGAGGGGAATCCGCAGGGGAATCCGGGAAATTGATTAGTGTGTAACTTTCGAACGGATGATCGGATTGTAATGAAACTTCATAACTGAACAGAATATATATCTGTAATGTCCCGTTTAAAGTCTTGACCGGATTCGGTAGCCAGGGGGGAGTTGGGGGGGGGGGGGAGACCGGAAATTTCAAGAAACGGTTAGAATGGAGGGATCGGAGTGAAACTTGCTGGGAAGAACAAGCATCTGCTCTAGATAAGTCCTTTAGGCCATTGTACTTGATCCGGACACTTATGGGGGGGGGGGGGGGGTCCCGGAATTCCGGTGATGGTGGTTTTGGGGATTTTCACGATGAAACTTGGCAGGCATATCAGGGACCCAATCAAACTGACTTCAAAATAAAAATTTTGTCGATCAGATAATGGTGGGGGGAGTGGAGGGAGGGGAATCCGAAATTTTCAGTCATGCGTAATTTTGGAATGGGTGATCGGATTCGAGTGAAATTTAAGAATTCAACAGAGGACATTTCTCCGATGATTTTTTTCATATCCGGACCGGATCCGGCAACTATTGGGGGGGGGGGGGGGGGAATACGTGCCCCGTTTAGAATGGAGGGATCGGGATGGAACTTTGTGGGAAGAACAAACAGATGCTCTAGGTAAGTCATTTGCTGAATCGGATTGGCTACGTGCACCGCGGGGGAGCTGGGTGGGGTTGGGGGGGGGGGGGGGGGTTGGACCGGAAATCTCGAGAAACGGTTAGAATGATGGTATCGGAGTGAAACTTGCTGGGAAGAACAAACATCTGGTCCATATAAATCTTTTACATAATTTGACTGGATCCGGACACTTGAGGGGGGGGGGAGGAGGGGTATCCCGGAATTCCGTTTTTGGGGGATTTTCACGACGAAACTTGGAAGGCATATCAGGGACCCGGTCAAACTGACTTGGAATAAAAAAAAAATCCTCGATATAATAATCTTGGGGGGGGGGGGGAGTTGAGGGAGGGGAATCCGGAATATTGAGTCATGCGTAGCTTTGGAACGGGTGATCGGATTCGAGTGAAATTTAATAATTAAACTGAGGACATTTTTCTCTTGTGACCTTTTTCATTTCCGGACCGAATCCGGCAATTATCGGGGGGAGGGCGGAAAATACTTGACCCGCTTAGACTGGTGTGATCTGGATCGAACTTCGTGGGAATGACAAACAGATGCTCTGGATTAATCATTTACAGAACAGGATTGGCTCCGGTTATTGTGGGTGGAGTTGGAGGAGGGGGAGGGGGGTCTGGGATTCCGGTGATCGCGCGTTAAGGTACTTCCAGATGTGCTAGGACGATGAAACTTCGCTGGAATATTGGAGACTCAACAACATTTGCTTAGAAATTGCTACTTCCCAAATCCGATTATTCCTTAAAGTACCAATCTTGACCGCAAAGTAAAAAAAATACTTTTAAGCAATATATGCATTTTCGTGATGCCCATCAGTCCATTAGAAGTTTTGCCTTAAGGGTTTTGCTTACAAATGAAGTTCCAGCTCCCTTATAGCGCGCATCTCAACCGCAAAGTCGAAACTTACTCTTGATCAATCAAATCATCTTGACACATGCAAGTGCCATATGAGCTTACAGCTCTTGTTTTCAAATCAAGTGTTGAATTTTTTTTTTTTTAAAGCTAGTGAGATAGTCAGTTTAGGGATGAGGAGTCCTGCTGAATCCGAATATGAAATTTATTATCTCGCCCGTCATGTAGTATACCGGGAATCCGGCCAAGACCGGAAAATATGTTAAAAGTAAAAGTTTTATCTGAAGCCGATTAGAGGTACGGTGTAGGCATAGTGAGACATTCTGAAACTGTGTTTGAACTTAATTTTCTTGCCCGACAAGTAGTTTTCTCGGAATCCGACTAAAACCGGAAATCTGCCAGGAAGTTTAAAAAACAATGGGATAGTTGATACAGGGAAGGAGACACGCTAAATCCAGATCTGAAACTAATTTTTAGTTTACCCGAAATCCGGCAAAACCGGAAATTCGGTAAAAACAAAAGTTTATTCTCAATTCAGTTAGATGTTCGTTCCACGGGTAATAACACTAAATGAATTCATCTCTCAGACCAGTAATTCTGCAGGAATTTGCAAAACCTTATTTGGATCGAAAGCTTCTTTGTTCGCCTCTCAATGTCACCAGCTCTTTTGCTCTGTATGCATTTCGACCGGGATACAGATATAATAAGGAGTTTGCTCAGAACAAAAGACTTGTTATAAATTTTCCAGCTTGAGCGGCTTGAGCCTGAAGAGGACCCTTGCCAAGAAGGGTCGAAATATATCTCTAATAAAATGTAGCTGACTTATCCGTTTTGCACCGTCAAATATGATCCTCAGTCAGGTTGGGCTGAAGGAATAGATATTTTTATAAAGTCGATTAGAGATGAGATATAGGGGTAAATATGCATGCTAAATTCATTTCTGAACTGGGTTTTCTCATCTGATTAGTTGTTTAGCCGTAATCTGTCAAAAAACACCAAAACGGTATAATTTTTGTACATTTTCAAGCGGCAGGTTATGGATAAATAGTAACGTGTTAAAGTGGTCTGGTGAAGACTGTAAATCTGGGCCGCCCGATTGTTTGGATCAAAAAGTCCAGTAAATATTCAATTTTCGGGATCCAGTCGAAACCTTTGGTCTTGTTCTTCGAGCGATATTCCGACAATTCTGTGGTCATAGGATCACTTTTCTATCATTTTCAACTGTAAGTTTATTTGAGAAACATCAAGGAGTTTCTGCTTTTTGCAAGCCCTAATTGGCAAGTGTGCGTCCATAAAACGGGTCTAGGCGAGAACCCCCCCGGACAACCCCCCCCCGCCAAACCCCCCCGGACAACCCCCCCCGCCAAACCCCCCCGGTACCAACCCCCCCCCCCCGGCTAACCCCCCCCCCCCCCCGATCAAACCCCCCCCCCCCCCCCGATGACAACCCCCCCCCCAACCAAAACCCCCCGGGTACCAAACCCCCCCCGGCGAACCCCCCCCCCCCCCGAATCCTTTACATTTAAACATTTAAATTGACTTCCCGTGATCTTAGTCTAACAAGGGGACTTCTGGTACAACAAGAACAAGACCAAAGGTTTCGATGGATGGGATCCCAAAATATTTCATTTGCCCCTTAACTTAAACCCCCACCCCTACATATAGGGCACCAAGTTTCATCAAAATATCTCATTCCTTTCGAGAGTTACAGAGCGCACAGACCGACAACTTTTGCGATGTCATAGGTATCCCGCCACTTACGTTTTGGGATCCCGAAAAACTAACGGCAACTAACTGCAGCTTCCTCGGCAAGAAGGGGAAATAATTGGGAAAGGATTTGTTGGGGGGGGGGGAGGGGGGTCGTTACACTGAGTCGCACGGGTTTTGATCTTTCACTTTTAACACCTCACTGACCGCAGCTTCAGGTGAATGCGTGTGTTAATTCACTTCAACAGTTATTATGTCACCGTCAACCATCACCTTCGCTTTACACTCCCCTCCCTTGGATATATTTGTTCTGCCTACGCTTACATCAAAACTAAGAACACATCCAGCCAGCACTTTTTGCTTCACATATACAACATACCCTTTGTGCACGCACAAGCTCATTCTTACACGTGTTACTGGATATCTACTGTACTTCAGACATTATTGTACAGTCAAGTCTGCGAATGAAGTTGCGTCCAGTTATTACTCTTATATATCCGTCAGAAGGTACATGAGCTAATACGGGTACCCAGCTAATCCCTTGTACTATACGTAGCGTAGGGATTATTTGGGACTAGCAGATTTTTCTAGGATTGTCTTTTTTTTTATTAGGATTCCACTTTTTTAAGGATTCGGGGGGGGGGGGGGGGGGGGGTTCGCCGGTTTTTTTTTTGGTACCTGGGGGTTTTGGTCGGGGGGGGGGGGGGTTGTCACCAGGGGGGTTTTGGTCGGGGGGTTTTTGGTACCGGGGGGGGGGGGGGTTGTCCGGGGGGTGTCCGGGGGGGGGGGGGGGGTTCGCCGGGGGGGGGTCGCCGGAACCCCCATAAAACAAGTTCATTATTACTGTCGTTTGCAGAAAACGTCAGGGTACTGCAAGATGCATAAAAGAGCTAAATCGGAACCATTTTCGCATTCATAATGTCTCCATCTTCAAGTTAAATACCCCTCGCGATGAATGTTGCATGTCGGGTTGATTAGATTCTGGTGGAACATTCTGGTGCTTCCCAGTCAAACTTTCATGGTTTATCCCCCCACTGAGCGTCTAAACGGCGTTTGAAAACATCTGGCGATTCTGCAGCTACAGTGAATTCCTGAAGTTTAACCGAAAAGGGCTGAGATAGGACAATCTAGTTAACCATCGCTTAATCATTTAAATAGGATTGAAGACCCGATGAAAATGCGTTACTTAGTTGCTCCGTATTCACGAATAATTGATTTTGGAACAGTGGACTTTCCCTGTCGGATTTGTATACCTCAATGCGCTTGTATCTGTGTTGCATCTCTTAAGAAAAAGATTTATGACAGTTTTTGTTCAGGCACTAAGCAGACTTCACCAAGCTCACCACTGACCACTGAAAGCCGCGTTTGTTTTGATATTAAGATTTTCTGCGTCATAGTAGAATTTCCATTGTGGAGACTGCCGTAGATATTCTGAACATCTCCACTAGAGCAGATAGTGGAAAATAAAAAATCTCTTAGCAGAATCTAAATAATTCAGTAGATTCAACTAATGATACAGAGATAAGTTGGCTTTTCAGTCAAACTTTGAGGTTGTTCCACAGGTTCACCATCCGGTTCGTGAAGAAATTGCTTCTCAGCAAAGCTCGCCGTGGGGGCAGGGGCGTCACGACTGGGGGGGGGAGCGGGGGGGACTGGGGGGAGCTGGTGTACACAATCAGTAAAATTAGGAAAGTATTAAGCTTTCCCTCAGCCACAAGCTGACTATGAGCGTGTTCCACCCTTCTAGCGCTAGTAACTTTTGGTTACTATTTTCGTTCCAACCTCGTGAAAAGCTACTACGATGACCGTTCTAACCTTCTCGAAATAGTAACTATTAGTAACATTTGCTTGCCACGCTCAGGAGCGTAGTAAGCGTGGTAAGTACGGATATCTGTGACGTGATTGGCCGGATCATCCCGTGGCACGATATCTTCCTGAAAATAGAAAAATGTATCCCAGCCTTGACGCCAAGGAGCCAGAATTCGTGACATATGGGTCTAAAATAAGCTGTATCGGAATTCCGTACAAGCGTGACGTCACGCCCATTTGATCTATTTTTCTTCAGGAAACCAAAAATTGTAGTTTGTGCCTATCGGTGAATATATATTTTAATACATATATAGTGCCGAGCGCGTTTACGTTTATAAAACAACCTAGGGACAATCAAATCCTATGTTGGGTCCTCAATCGTATGACGTCAATATATAGGTCACGACTGTATGGAATTCCGATACAACTTATTCGCCACCATCATATGTAATGACGCTAATCTGAAAGTCAGCTGAGGTTTGGTCTAGCGATGTTATGGTCCTTCTTGGCAAGGGTCCTGTTCATGCCGTAGCTAGAAGAAAAAATCTGCAACCTTGATTCCTGCTGGAATCTGGATTTCTCCAGATGGTCTAGATTGCTCTCGGTCCCACGGGATTCCGGAGTTCTGGCAATTCATTCGAAAACGCTACAAAACGCATTTTGTACAGCGTGAAAGTCCACTCATTCTAGATTAGTAGAATTACGTCAATAATGGGTAAAAATATGGGGATAATATGCGGTAAAGGTTTTTAGCCTTTTGACTGATGGCTTTCATAATATGTATTTTCTTGAATGTCCTGTTTTACGGCCAAATTATGTAAAGAGGAAATCAACCGTGGAGGAAATCGGGTTTGAGCATGGCCGTAGAAGATTTTAACGCCTGGGAAAAGCGGGAAACGTTGTGAAATGTCCTCCTAAAGAACAGGGTCCTGGTGTATTTTGTGGTTAGGAAATGTGTGCTGTTTTCATTCTTTAAAGCTGAAAGTTGTAGTCCTCCATTTAAATTCGGTTTTATTGTTAACTCGTTTTTTTGTTAATACCGTAAGGAATGTTTTCCGAACAATAAAGGTTGATTGATTGATTGATTGATTGGTGATATGTATTATTATTAAAGGAAATGGAAAGCATCAAAAGTCGTGTAGACTTGTTTTACCGCGAAATATTTACGTACTGAAAATTACTTTCTGTTGCCTTCTCTGATGATGCTGAGGAGTGTCTTTTTATTACGCACCGAATTAAACAAGGAAATGTTGCATTATGGGAAAGATTCGGAGTATTTAAAATTGCCATAATCAACAAATTCCTCCTCTACTTGCAAATTTGGTACAAAAAACGAAAAATGACAAATACAAATTTCAGTCACGAATTTCACCGTTAAACTTGACGAGCTGCATAGAAAGCTGTCGGTCCCCGCATAATGGTCTTGTACGTTTGTTTAAAGTGTAAATTTTTGTCATGATTTGAGTTGGAAAATTAAAAGATTCATTCATTCAGAAGAAGAAGAAATAAGAACAACGAGCCTTCGATACCGAGGCGTTTTAAGGTAAAAAATAAGGCAAGAAGAGGAAATGACGACTTGGGCCCCCCAAAAAATCCCACCAGATGGCAAAGCGAAAAAAGCCAAGACCAGAGACTTGACGTTCCTGGCCAGTAGATGCTTATTTGGTGCAAAGATCGTCCGGTAAAAAAGCGGGACATATTTTACTGCTATAAACGAATACGTTAGCTCAGTTTTATTGCAGCTGTCTTTTCGCCGTTCTTGGCAGGGGTCCGCTTCAGGTTCAAGGTAGGAAAACGGGCCTGTGGTCACATAAGTGATGTAACCTGACATATCCACTTACCGCAGTCAGATACGATTCGCAGTCAACTTGGGCTGAAGAACTGCTTAAACAGTACGGTAATTCTTATATCGTCGTGAAAGAAGTTTGCAGCATTTAAAAGTAAAGATCCCGATATATTTTATATCTTTTTTCGGGAGAAAAGATCCCGATACATTTTAAATCTTTTCGTCGCAAAATTTGAAAAATACCCGAAAGATTTTGAATAGAGGGAGAAAAATGTCTTCAAAAGCGATTCTAAGCCTCTGAAGATTTTTTTTTCGGGAGAAAAGATCCCGATACATTTTAAATCTTTTCATCGCAGAATTTGAAAACCCGAAAGATTTTGAATGGAGGGAGAAAAATGTCTTCAAAGGCGGTTCTAAGCCTCTGAAGATTCGAACTTCAAAACCGATTAGGGATGAACTAGCCCCTCTAGAGCCACCCCATTCTTTCTTCTATTCTGCTATCAAGAACAATTGCCGTTGCAAAGTAGAATTAGCATAAAAAGTAGCATGTCAAAAGCTATATGCAAAATAAATCGTAAAGCCGGGACCCGAGAGTTCCACCGACCGGTTTGGAATCCTAGATCGGCGAATCCAATTGGGTTTGTGTCCCCTTTTCAGAAACTTTATTCCAGATTTCCGGGAGTTTGTTTCCTTTCCTTGGACAATCGGGGGCTATAATTCAAATGTCCCTAGGCGCTTTGTGAAAGAAAAAGGGAGCTGTGAAAAAATTCGAGAGTTGAGAACGTGAATCCGAAATTATTCGGGGTCGCTAGGGAATCAGCACATGTCAGAGGGGGCTGGCAGGGTTTGCGGTAACTACCGGCAGAGGCGTTACAAGCCAAAATGTTTGGGAAGAGCAAGATATTTATCAACTGGCTGGTAATTTTTACCGACTGTTTTTGCAGAAAAAACGACTATTTTCAAGAAAGAATGACAGTTTTGAAAAAAAAGTCAACTGATTTTCAGTTTTCTGGAAAAATTCGCGAGTTGAGAACGTGAATCCGAAATTATTCGGGGTCGCCAGGGAATCAGCACATGTCAGAGGGGGCTGGCAGGGTTTGCGGTAACTACCGGCAGAGGCGTTACTAGCCAAAATGTTTGGGAGGGGCAAGATATTTACCAACTGGCTGGTAATTTTTACCGACTGTTTTTGCAGAAAAAACGACTATTTTCAAGAACGAATGACAGTTTTGAAAAAAAGTCGACTGATTGTCAGAAAAACCGACTGTTTTGACAAAAAATCAACTTCGGGCAGACTCGGTTATTTTTTACCGACTGGCCGACAAGATTGGGGGGGGGGCGTCCCCCCTCCCCCCCCCCCACAGTCGTGACGCCCCTGACTACCTGAACTACTTGACTGCACTGTCAGAAGTTTCATAGCAGATAACACAAAGTATGCGTTGTTTCAACAGACAACACCTGGGATGTAATCTGCTGTGGTTTTGGATATGTTATGTCTATGCATTAAATGTTATGCATAAAAATTAAGCCATTGCCAGGAAGAGCCCAAAAAGCATCTGCTGACTTTTTTGTTTATCGTCAGGATATCAGTGAATATGTATTGCAGAAAAAGGAAGTGAACGCGTTACCAGTTGACAAGAAAGATTTCAAACTAGTGAATGAAATAGACACTGCCACATGTCTAGCTGTATACAGCACTTTTTACGCTCCTATTTTTATTTTGTTTTGGGGTAAAGCATGTTCTGCAAAAGATGGAGATAACCTACACAAAATATTAGATCTCTCCATTCTAAGTATACGAATCACCTCCTCGATTTGTCAAACTTATGCCGCAATCACACTCACACGTTGATGGAGACGTTCCAAGTTCGAGATACACCTTTCGGAAGTTTCCTCGACCCTACCAAAAATCATGGACAACGGGTCCCAACCAGCACATGACGTTCTCCACCGTTTCCTGGTCGAGGACTGACCAAATTTTTGTTTTGAATTTGTTTATTTTCTTTCATATAAGTACTCTTTACTCTATCTTTAGTGTACCCTTTTGAAAATGGCGGGTCACAAACAAACTACTTACTTACGTAATTGCTGTTTTTGTTTATTTTTTTCCAAATCTTTGATTTTTCATCCTTGAAAATGCCAACACCCAGCCAACGTTACTCACATGTAACAGAAACGGAATTAACCATTTAGTGCAAAAAGTCCTTCACCTAGTCTGCTCATTAGTTGTTCAGTGGGTTTGCTAGCATTCATTGAGCTTAATTGATAAACTTAGAAAATGTTTCGGAATTCTTAAAGGACACCTCGCACTTTCTGCTAAGATGCCCTGAGATAGCTGATTACTTTAAAATTCTGCTATGCTTACACAAAATTACATACGACTCTGGCTGTTTTTAGCCTTGTTCCTGTCCATCGATTACAAACGTAGCAAAACTTGCATAACCTGTCTTCTGATCAATAAGCTTCTCGGAAACAGTGATCGGGAGTCTGAAACGTCAGGTAAAGAGAACAAACGTGGCTAGCGTGATAATCAGTGCAATGCCAATAGAGGAGATAGGAGACTCTTCCGAAGTGTGGAATTTTAGGAACGAGAATGGATTGAAAAACTACTAAAATAGAATTAAGTACTATCACAAGAACGGCGTGTCCTTTAAGCAGAAACTGGATGTGCCTTAAAACAAATTACTGAAAGAAATATACAGACAAAGATTTAGCTGTTTCTTTCTACCTTTCATTCATACACCAGCTAAATACTTATCTTTCTTTTTTTTTCTTTTTTTTATTCCCGCGTAGCTCCTTTTTTTTCCATTTTTCCTGTTTAAATTGAACTAAAACAGTGGTTACGTCTCCGCCTCCAACTCAGTGACTTTAATATCAAAATTACCTAACAGTTTACCCTGCTTTAACGTCACTTAAACTTTCATCATAAGAGAAATACTTCATTTTTATACTTCCCAAACTCTGATAAAAAAAAAATACCTTCTATTTTCAAACTTTTCATTTTCCCATCAAACATTCTCTCCTAATCTAAAATATTATTTACTTTTCTCTAAGGGTACTACCCTATATCCTATACAAACCTTTTTTCATCAAATTCTACCTAATATTAAAAACTTTTCAATTCAATTCAGTCATTTAAACTTAACATTTTAAAATACTCAAGCAGCCAGCAGATCTGTAGGTTAAATCCAAAATAAGCTGCACAAATAAAAAACCCCATAAGACTTTAGAATATCTCTCTCCCTGTTTCGAGACGCCCTTCCTCCATAGGGCATCTCTCTACAGTGGAAAACCACGCTTATTCAAATAGTTTAAAATAAAAACTCCAACAAATGTCTTCATTTCCCTACAGATACTTATCTTTCTCTTTATCTTTCTCTTCTTTTTTCTCTCTATTTTGACAGCGCCTATAGTCATTCACTTTCGAATCGCTCCACTAGATCATCGCGCGATCGTCCCGAGCTCTCGTTCGAACAAGCGACTTGGATGTCGACAATGTCAGTAGGGGGTTGTGTGGCTTTTCATTTTTCTTTATTCTCCATTTGCGACACTTCTGTGTTTGAAATGGGTTGGAACTATTCATTCAGACATTCAAATGCGAAAATGATTCCGAGTTTTCCTTTCAGGAAATATTACCAGCGTGGTGGGAATGCTTCACTTCTGGATCCGTGTGTCGCGATGTAGTTTTGGGATGAGAGTTTCAAGCCCAGCCGCCCCTAGATGCATTCACTTCCCCAGATGGCTAGTCCAGGTCAGTACTTGGAGGATAAATATTCCTTGAGCCCAAGCTGACTGCGAATCATATTTTATAGTGCAATACGGATACGTCAGCTGAATTTTATTAGAGCTATATTTCGGCTCTTCTTGGCAAGAGTCCTCTTCAGGCTCAAAGCCGCTCAAGTTGGAAATACGAACTTGTGGGAAAAACATGGCTCTAATAACGTTCAGCTGACGTACCCGTTTTGCAATATGAAATACCAGGTCATTGTTGCGATGGGTGGTACATTTGTAGCAGATGCAGTACTTTTTGATGTAACCTGTACATCAGTTACGTCGAACTGGTACAGGCTCTGTACATTTTCTTCGAAACTCAGAAAAAAAAAGAAGAATTTTTTTTAATCGGAGCTTCAGCGTTCATATTTATACTAACAACTGATACTCCGTCTTGGTATTAGTTAGCCGGGAGGGCATGACAAAGAGAGGTTAGCCACACTGGCGTGTCCATTGTTCGGAATTCGCCTTTTTCTGATTCAGCGCTCCAGTCGGACTAGTTTTTTGAAAGTCCTCCATTGTCTCATTCTGAACATACGTGCCAGAGATTTATAAAAGTTTGGATCCATAAGATGGGAAGAAAGATTGTAGATTTTCTACTCATCAACTATTGTGTCCATTTTTCTGTCCGTAACAAGTGTTAATAATTGGACAATGGGGACTTTCAGAAGCTAGTCCGCTTGGAAGCGCTGAACTGAACTGGAATATGGGAATTCCTCCTTTGAGAGGGCCGGGTGGGGCGAGGGTGGAAGGACGCAAGTTTATTTTTCCAGTGATGGAAAATCCAAGAACTGGGTCCGTATACAGGTCTTGCAAATTCTTCATAATCCGGCAGTCCAGAGCCATCATGCGGTTTAATTGCTGTTATTACCACAATGATCATCACCATCATCAGTGCTTAACTAAAACACTGGTATGATATTTATTTAATTATAGTCCTTCAGCAGAAAAAAAGTTGCAAACCTCCCTATGGGAGTTTGGCACTACCCTTCAGTTTCAAAAAGTGAAAGACTCTCTGTCTGTTTTTTAACTTATGGATTTGGTGTAATATATCTCCGTGTGATGGATGTTACTAATGAGGCAAGGAGGGACAAGAAGAGACTAGTTCGCCTGGAGCGCTGAACTGGGGCAAACTGGTTTCTCGATGTCCGCCGCCGCTGCCGCAAGATGCCTGATAGTAAGTGCGCAACCATCATCATTGCTTCAAAACGGTAATAACCTGGTAACCATGGGTGTTCAGAATACATAAATCAGCCTTGTTGCAGGAGCGTGCCGCTGCATGCAGAGACTTCTTGATGAACAAGGAACTCGCTACTTGTCTGATGATTTTAAGGAAGGATTGCTTTCCCCACACCCACGAAGTCTGCGTTCTTGGCGGCCATTTGGCTGTCGGATTGAAAGTACCACATGCTGAGATGGATCCCACAACGAGGATGTTTTGATAAGATCTCAACTTACTTTATTGCAGCCAAACGTTTGGGTAAGTCTGGTGCAGAAAATTCAGGTCGCAGTCATCCCCAGTTTTAAATCCCAACCGTGACCGGACTACGAAGAGAACCCCCAGTGGCAAGCAGTCAGCTTTACAACTCATTAGCAGTGTTGCCATATTGGCGGATTTTACGACCGACTGGCGGATCTTTTTTTGCTGCTGGCGTATTCAAATTGTTTGAGTTCTATTGACGATCCTTGTAAGTTTTTGGAGATTTCTTGCAATTTTGGGTTAAAAGGAAATTTTGGCGTATTTTTCAAAATTAAAGCGTATTTCTTGGATCACGGTGTGACTGCTCATCAGTATCGTCAAATAGTGATAAGAACATTAGAAAAGATAGGCATTATTGAAAGATAATACTGCTGCGTTACGTCAGTCTACTCTTACACTTTGCTCGTCAGCATTGTATTGAAAAAAATGTATAAGACTATACATGGGTCTATCCCAACCCCCCAAAAACAACGAACACTTCTCTGCTCAGAGGATCTGTAAGGGACTAAATAACCAGAAAATGTAAAAAAAAAAAATTAGTTGAAAAAAAGGGTGGATGACAAGTCTGTGTGAAAAAGTGTGAATCAGTGTATACTTTTTGGAGAGAAGAAAGGGTTGTTTAAAAAAGAAGTGAACTCTTAAGGTTCGCTTAGTTTAATTTTCAGATATTTTTTTTTTAATCATCAAACATCATTTTAAACATCAACAATACATAAATAGTCCTTGACCCCAAGCTGACTTTGAAACATATATTCAAACAATGCATAAAATGGATGTGTCATCGAGGACCGTTGACAAGAAGGGTCGAAATATCGCTGCTAAAGCATCGTAGCTGAAACATCCGTTTTATGCATTGTTTGATAGTGCATCAAAACTTGAATTTTGTTAGGAGATCCATTGGTTTGTTTAAGTTTGCGTACGTTTATTTATGTAATGTGTTTGTGTATATGGCCTTCGGGTTTTTTCTGATTACACACTATCATATATCAACAATACAAAAGACTTGAAAACAAATAAAGAAAGAAAGAAAGGAGCTTGACTTACCCGGTCTGGGACGCCCAACCAAAAATATTTTATATTTTTTATTTATTTTTTTCTCTGACCATAGAGGCTAACCTGTAGGCTAAGAGATGAAATGCCCTTGGAACATCAACAATACAAAGGAATTGAAAAACAAATAAAGAAAGTAAAAGAAAGAAAGGAGCTTGACTTACCTATACCCGAACTGGGAAGCCCCAACAAATGTTTTTTGCTTTTTTTTAATGACCATAAAGGCTAACCTGTAAGAGACTAAGTACCCTTGAAATATCAGCAATACGAAAGACTTGAAAAACAAGTAAAGAAAGAAAATGAAAGAAAGGAGCTTGACTTGACCGGTCTAGGACGACCCCCCCCCCCCCCCCCCCCAATAAAAAACAACAAAGAATTTCAAACCAAGCATAGTCGCTGAAATAGCGTTTCACCAGTTTTTCCTTACATAGCGAAAACTTGAAGCGGTTGCCTAGGCTACTGCGTCTGGGGCACTGCCTCATCACCCTTTCATCTCTTAAGGATCCTCTTGTTATCCCAAATTGAGGGATTCTTTTCTTAATTTCTCGAGTGCTCCGGACAAACACTTGACTGTCTTTTCCCGGATCCTGATTACAATTGCAGATGCCCTTTCCCCTCCTTTCAACGTTGGAAAGATGCCTAATATTATGGATGAGAATCGGGGGAGGGAGTTCTCTTTGACCATAATTACTACTCTGTTGTTAGTTCGAGGTCAATGCCCGGAGCAAAGGGTGAACTTTAAATTCGGCGAACTTGCAGATATGGGGAAAAACGTATTCGGGGACCTGTTTTTCAGCTCAAAGGCGGACATCAAAAGGACCCCCCCCCCCCCCCCCCGTCCCGCTTGAAATAACTGACCCAAATAGTTGGAGGTAGAAGTTCCATCTGGCTACTTGTTTGTGGTGGTTTGTCGACTTCATTGAACTCACCTAAACCATCATTCTCTGTTGAGAAGAGAAGGGGCTTTTTGTGTTTATTCTAAAGGTGATAGACTAAGCAATATTTTCTCGAAATTGAGTGATCAGTAGTACCCTATCCGAACTTATATTCTGCATGCCTGGTAAAAATTTGAGCCAATTCGGAAGAACCGATACGGTGCGAAAGATGAAAGGTTTGTCGTTGTTCCTGAAAAATTTGAATAATGCCGCTTATCACCTTTTTGAAAAAATACCGAGTAGCAAATCGAGAGTAGGCATTTGCTTACGGGCGAGGGGTTGCCCACTCTCAGTCTTAGGGTAGCCTACAGCTTTCCGGTGCCGTGGCGCCCAGCCGGAACCGGTTGCCTCGTTTGATTAGAAAGTTGTAATTGAAATTTTTGCTGAAACGAGAATACGCTTACTAGAATGGTAACTAGACCCCGACGCCGCGTCGATTCGAAGAATCGGCGGCGGCGAGGGGTAAAAGGGTTAGCGGCGGCGCGCCGCCGAATTTTTTCGGCGGCATGATCGGCGTTTCCCGCACTTTAGCACCTCTAGCCTCGCCTTTCATTGGTTGTTTTAGCTTCACATAATTTTAATATTACAAAACTTGTACATCAATCTTACAAGCTAGGGCCAAATAAACAAAAACAGGTCAGATACAGTTTTAATGGTCGGCAGTTCTGATTTCAATCACGTATTAATCAAGAGTAGCCTTTATGTGCCTGATCTGATGACTATTATATCAGACGGGTTTGACCAGATTCATGAATCTGAATCTGGTCAAACATTATCACCAAAGATGTAATCACAGAATGGCTTTTGCTAAAACTATAGACTATATACAGCATCGCTTCCCAAGCGTCAATGCTGAACTAGCAAGAAACTGCGTAGACTAGACTACAAAGAGATCAATTCTTCATGACCTTACATGTCTTAAAATTATCGTGGACAGACTGGATTTGGTTGACCCTGTGGGGCTTGATACTGCTTCGTTTAGCACAAACTATCAGTCCAGTAGTGGAAAAAATTCGCTCCGCTGCTGCACTTGTGGCTGGAATCGCCAAACAGTTCCGCGCCAAAGCAGCCACCCACGGAATTTGCTGGGCGTATTTTTTCCAGAACCCTAGTACATCAAAGTCAACCTCGCATCTATTGGCTTCTGCGGCTATGCTAAGGTACAAGTCGACTTGCCGCCGAATAATGGCATCGTTTTGTGAATCCTCCTCGTCGACTAAAGAATTCCGAGCCATTTCTAAGAGACGTTTTTTCTTGCCAACATGATCAACTGAAACTGAACTGCTTGGTCTCTTAAACGCAGTGTTGGGGGCAAGTGATTCAGAGCTAAGGATTCGCCTCGTGTCTTCTTCCTCCCTTTCTGCTTCTTCCTCGTAAGAAAGAACTCGAGAAGACGACAAGGTAATGCCGGGCTCAAGGACTCTACTATTTTCGAGACAGACTGTTTCCGGAGGGCTCTTTTCTGTGGTACAAGACGTTATGCAACTTATAATATCCGGGGTACACAGCTTCTTTATCATGTTGAATAGGAAATCTCTTCTTGTACGCATAGGTAGGTCGAGGGAAGCTAAGTGATCGTCAATTTCCTTCAGCCGGTACGTCTCAGAATCAAGCAGCCCAGCACATACCCACTGTCAATAAAACAAGTCGTTCTGTTCTTCGCCTTCTTAATGAATTGACCGTTTCTCAGGGCTGGCACAGAAGTTAACTCTTGAATGTAGCGCTAGATGGCAATGTCGTCAGAACTGGGGTGTGCCATAATTTTTGTCAGCGAAATACAAGTACAAGAATAAGAATATACAAAAAAAAGTGTGGGGCGCCGAAACACAAGCGAATCGCCGCCGCCGATGTATCAGCGGCGGCGATCGGCGCGCCGCCGTTAAAGGGGCGCATTTTAGCCGTTTGAATTTCAGCGTGACGCCGCTGATTTTCGGCGCGGCGTCGGGGTCTAATGGTAACATTACAAGCTTTTTGAAGCTGATTGTGTACAAACGTGATGACAAAAAATCTTACTTTTACTGCTCGTATAAAATTATATCGTGTATACCGGTTGCTCGTTAGAATCAGCATCTTTGGAAGCGAAATCACGGAAATTTATGGCCGGCACATGTGCCGGCATCGAAGATTTCGGTCGGAGCCGGTCGCTGCTGGATAGGTTGTACAGCAGGTGCCGGAGTTTGGGTAAACCCTCGCCTATGGGCAACGCTCCTTTTAGGGGCCTCACCACAGATTGGCAACAGTATTAGAAACACATGCGACAGGCGATAAACAACAGCGAATTTTGAAACAGCGCTACTATCTGACTGACGCTGTTCTGAATGGTGCCGGGTCGTTTGTGTCAAAATAAGCTTGTCCGCGCTCTGTGCGTACTAACATATCATTCGGAGTTGACGCAGTTGAATACTGATGATGGCGTTGTCATATTTTATTTTTGAGATGCAAGTGAGCACATATGCAACCTGTCAGGTTTAGACACGTCTCTAAAAGGTTTTCAATTGAGTGCCATTTTTGGTGCGCCACTGGTACATAACTTTCCATAATTCTATTGCTATTTCTGTTTTAATAAAATTCTACCTTACATTACCTAAAAGACCGAGGCACTGAGCTTATAGCTCAGTCTCTCGCGGTCCGAGATCCGAGTAGTTCATCTACCATTTCCGTGACGTCCCGAATTCCTTGCGGATTTCCCTTGCTTGCAAATACTCCGCTCTCCAACTTTTGGAAAAAGAACCACAAATTGGGCTCCCCTAAAGTGCCAACTTCCCGCTACTGGCCGAAGGCGATAAAAAGGAAAAAAAAATATACCAGAATAATAATCATTTCTGTCCGTGATAGTTGCCTTTCTTTTTTCAGACGAAAGTCTTGGGGCGGGGTGTCAATCCGTCAGTGTTGATTCAAGAACGGAATATATTTGAATAGTAGGGGAACATTTTCTGGGATTGGTTTGTAGGGTGGGGGGACCATATGGGTAGACTACAGTCTTCATGGTGAAGATCATGCCAATTGATGTATGCCATGCGGCACCAGCCAATCATGGCGTAGCTCCGGTGTTGGTCACCGACAACCAGGCTTTAAGAACTACGTTGTTAACAAATATACCTTGGGATTCTTAGAGGTACTGTGCGATTCTTTGGGATACCTTGAGATTGAGCTACTTCAGGCTACGTAGGATGCGATACGTACTTTGGGATACTTCGAGATACATTGAGATACTTAGAGCTACTTTGGGATCCAAATTAAGATACCTTTACTGTAGATAAATAGCCCCAAAGGCTACTAAAAATGTTTACAAGTAGAGGAAAGGTTGAACAGAATCTTGGTGATAAAATTATGCTTACAGACAGATCGAGAAGCAAGATAAGCAAGAAAATCTGATGAAAATGAATTCACTGTCCAACAAAATTTTTTTTTTGGAGAGCATTTATGACATCAGTACTGATGTTCACCTTGAAAGGAATTCTCGTCCTGCTATACTTTTTTTCTTGTCGTCTTCACAATCCTTTAAAGTCGACCGGGATCCCTCTCTACTCGACGGGATTTCTTTTCCGTGGAAACGCTGCATAAACCACTAAAAGCAATTAATAACACTACAAAAAAACTCTAGATTTTTTACGCTACGTGAGGCAAGGCGGGGATTCCCAAATCTTGAAACTTCTAATGAGGTCCGAAATTCCCTCGGGAAACATTCCTGCAATTCCTGCAAAACGGATATAACTCTAACTCAAAAGTAACTGTAATATCTCTAAGGTATCGAAGTATCTAACTGTATTTCGAAGGATCCCAAGGTATCTTTATTTTTCCCTAAGTAGCTATAAGCGAATCCGAAGTATCCCAAAGTAAAAAGTTCTTGAACACGCACCTCAGTGTTTGCGGGATACTTTGGGGCATTTCGAGAGACATAGGGATACCTTATCGCTCCTAAACCTTATCGCTCCGAAGTGCGAATTAAGGTAATTAAGGTAAGGTAGAGGTATGTTTATTTCAACAGTTACTTAAATGTGAACAGTGCAGTTTTTGGCTAAATGGTATAATTAAGATTCAAAATGCCTATTCAGGTATTTTCAGAGGCCCTTCATTAATTACTTTAGCTAACCGGTTGTTAACATTAGTCACACAGCAAGGGCATGAAAATTGCAAAGTTCGAAGTCAAGAAACGTTCAAATAAGCATACCTCTACTGTACTTGGAGAAGCTTAAAAAATACTTTGAGATACTTTCCAAGCTGTGCGAAGAAACTTTGGTGACCAATCCTGTGTGTTTTCGCATTAATCTTCTCTAGACCTAGCTTTATTTTCTATTTATAACAATATTTACATTTTCGGCAGTTAATAAATTAGAGAATAAATATAAAACAAAACTAAACACAATCAAATAGTCACGTACTTCGACGGTATTTCTAATTGTTCTTGGTACGGAACAGAATTGAGTTTCGATGTGACAATGATAATTTATTGGCACCAAAAACGGCTACACTAGTGACACTTTGTGTTCCTGTTCTGTAGTTCCAAACTTTTGTCGCCAAATATTCACGCTAGAGGGTGTGGACGTGTCTCTGTCCGAATGCCTGCGCAGATAAAAATGCCGACTTTCTCCTTTCTCCTGGCTCACCAGCATTTATACTTCTTTCCCTTTCTCACAACACTACTAAGAGCCTTCTGTTTGGAATCTGGAAACACCTTCTATCGACTATCGAGTATACACTAGTTTGAGACTGTAGAACTAAAATGTAATCCGGTCAGTTTCTAGAATCCAGTCGTTCTACGCGAACCCGGGAGATCCCAGTTTAAACGGATCCAGAATCCGGCTACTTGACACGAATCCACGCGAACTCAAATTCCCAGTGTACACGAATCCAGAATCCGGACACTTTTCATGAATCCAAGGGAACTCAAAATTCCAGTTCACACGAATCCCGGATCCGGCCTCTTTACACGAATCAACGCGAACTCAGAACGTAATCCGGCAACTTCACGAATCCACGCGAACTCAGAATCCCAGGTTACACGAATCCGCTTCCACGAGTCTAGAATCAAACAAATCCTGGAAGTGCGTCTGCAATATCCGGTTCATTCGATTGGGAACCGAATTTCGGTTTACAGACACAGCCGGATTCCACCAGAACGTAATCTTGTCCGGTTAGAGTTACTGGTCCAAGCGGTATGACCAAGAATAGATAAGGTACGTAAGTTTGAATGCATTCACCATGTAGAATATCACACTCTTTCGACCTGAAATTAAGTAAAATAAATAAGAGTAAATGGTGATTGGTAATAACTCTAACTAACAATAACTAAGAGTAAATGGTATTTATCTTTTATTTGTTTATTGAACTAACGGCCCACTAGGGCCTCCATACAGAGAAAAAACAACAAAAAGACAATAGACCAAAATAATTGAAACACAAATAGTATGCCTCTTTGAAAACTTCCTGTTTTAAGCCTGTCTGCAGGCCCGCTGGCTTCTAGCAAGAACATAGAAAAATTCAGAAAACACATTTTTTTCCACGAGAAAGCTTATCGCAGACAATTGTCGCGAGCGTAGTCGAGAATGGCGAAACACGGCAGTCGAGAAAACCAGAAAGCGGTCGTTAGGAGGTTAGAATGTACCGTGTGAATCCGGGTCTCCGGGTTTAAGAATTGATAGAGCGATTACGGAAGTAGGTTGCATTGGCAATATAAGTACGACGGGTCCTCTAAGGTGTGAACGCGCTTGGTTTCTCACTTCTGAAGTTGGAACTCAGAATTCTTTCTGGAGAAGACCCTGCCTTGACTGTAGATTATCCTAAGAGCTCTGTGATCCTTAGAGTTTAGTAACTGTTGGTGTATATGGAAAGGGGGGGGGGGTATGAGGAGCTATGCTATTTCCTTGGAAGTTCACCTTCCTGTCTCTCTCTCCCCCCTTCTACAAACTGGCTGGCAGAGTAACTCACCCGTTCGCACACACTACATTAGGCAGTTGTCGTGGGCACAGACACAGGCACAGACAATTTTTTTTGTGATATTGAAAGTTGGGAAGATTTCTTTCGGTTTCGATGAACCACAGAGAAAGGTTCCTGTAAAGGAATATGTAAAATAGTTATCATTTATTTGGTTTTTGTTTTTTAATTTTGTTTGTGTTTATTTTTTCCCATGGCCTTTGTGCTTTTAGGGGAATAAATCTTATATTATCTTATATGATATCGAAGCTAACCATTAATTTCATTTGGAAACTCCAAAAGATAATCTGATAATAAATGTTCAGAAATTTCCTCCTGCGGCGCCTATCTTTGTAATCTCCATTAAGTGTAACGGCGCGTCATTTTCATGGGTTTGCGACTTTTGGGTTGGTGCTAGTAAGAAAAATATATAAACTTAAATACGTCACCAATTCACACACACAATATTTCCTCAAATAAAACCATACAGACTTCTTGACTACAATTCGCCAAAATTTCGGTAGAATTTCGAATTGGCTGTACAACATTCTTTTTCCGTTTCTACCACTTAAACGATTCCCGGAATTTTAGTTGGATCTTTCCGCTTTTTACCCACGTATTTGGCTCGTTAACCTTTCTGTTTCTTCATCCTTGGCTGACGTTCCCGGGCGTTTTTCATGCTTTGTTTTCCGAGTTTACCCCCCCCCCCCCCCCTTCTGATTCCTAAACGGAAGAGTTCTTTCCTTACCAGTCCGTGGAAATAATAGACGCTGACAAATCGGATCCAAAACTGCGAGCAAAACAGCTGGGTGGCAACGCAAATTTTGAGACTTTCGGTTGCGCTTGAAAAGATGGTTTAAAGCACAACTCTTACTAGAAAGAATATTTTTCCCAATGAAATGGATCAGAAAAAACGTTTTCGAATATATCATTACTCTTCAACTGAAATTAGCGATTTTCTGGTTAGCGCTTGTCGATTATCTCCAGCCTTCCTGCTCTCCGACGCGGCGGCTGGACACAAAATATTTGAAAACTGAACGCGCCGTGGTTAAAAAGTGGGAAAACTAAGCAAATAAAAGAAGTACTAAACAGATGCTTCTGAGATCCTTATGTGTGAAAGAGTTGTCAGCGGACGTTGAAGATTCCGGCAAAGTTTCTTTGTGTGACGGCCAAAACTCGGCAAGGCCAAAAAAGCGCTAAAAATTCATAGGCACAAAACGACACAGTGGAGAAAGGTGGGGATACTAGAAGCTTATAATTCTGTATGGAAGCTAGGTATATAATAGAAACAGAATAAGCAAGAGGGGTCCTTTAAAGGTCAAATGGAAAGACAAACCAGTCACTGAGCATTATAAATTTATTGCATCAATGAGATCCTAGCGGCATACTGTGAGAAGGTACAGAAGTTTACAGCAGATAACACCAGGATGCGCGGTTTCAACCGAAAACACTTTAGATGTTAGCTGTTATGTTTTTCAAACGTTACGCACTGAAACGTTATGCAAAGAAAAAGAGTCGAAATAACATCTGTTGACATTTTTCTTTGTCATCATGATATCGGAAAAGTCAGCAGATATTTTTATGGCACTTGCAGCCGGCTCAAGTGCCATATACCGATCACAATTCCGTCTGTCGGTCTGTCGGTCTGTCGGTCGGTCCGAGTTTTTTTGTCCCACATATCCGAGTTAGGGTACTTCCAGATGTGCTAGGACAATGAAACTTGGCAGGCATATCAGGGACCCGACCAAACTAACCTGGAAATAATCAGTTTCCCGATCCGACCATATGGGGGGGGAGTGCGGGGCGCTGGAAACTTGCAAATGAGTTAGGGTACTTCTAGATGAGCTAGGACAATGAAACTTGGCAGGAATATCAGGGACCCGACCAAACGAACCTGGAAATAATCAGTTTCCCGATCCGACCATATGCGGGGGAGTGGGGGCGCTCGAAACTTGAAAATTTAGGGCATTTTGTCACACTTTTTCGAGTTAGGGTACTTCCAGATGAGCTAGGACAATGAAACTTGGCAGGAATATCAGGGACCTGACCAAAGTAACCTGGAAATAATAAGTTTCCCGATCCGACCATATGCGGGGGAGTTGGGGCGCTGGAAACTTGAAAATTTAGGGCATTTTGTCACACTTTTTCGAGTGAGGGTACTTCCAGATGAGCTAGGACAATGAAACTTGGCAGGAATATCACGGACCCAACCAAACTAACCTGGAAATAATCAGTTTCCCGATCCGACCATATGGGGGGGGAGTGCGGGGCGCTGGAAACTTGAAAATTTAGGGCATTCTGTCACACTTTTTCGAGTTAGGGTACTTCCAGTTGTGCTAGGACCATGAAACTTGGCAGGCATATCAGAGACCCGACCAAACAAAATTAGGAATAATCAGTTTTCTGATCCGACCATTTTGGGGGGGGGGGGGTGGAGGGCAGGGGAATCCGGGAAACTGAGAAGTGTGTAACTTTCGAACGGATGATCGGATTGTAATGAAACTTCATAACTGAAGAGAATATATATCTGTAATGTCCCGTTTAAAGTCTTGACCGGATTCGGTAGCCAGGGGGGAGTTGGGGGGGGGGAGACCGGAAATTTCAAGAAACGGTTAGAATGGAGGGATCGGAGTGAAACTTGCTGGGAAGAACAAGCATCTGCTCTAGATAAGTCCTTTAGACCATTGTACTGGATCCGGACACTTATGGGGGGGGGGGGGGGGGGCCGGAATTCCGGTGATGGTGGTTTTTTGGATTTTCACGATGAAACTTGGCAGGCATATCAGGGACCCAATCAAACTGACTTCAAAATAAAATATTGTTGATCAGATAATGGTGGGGGAGTGGAGGGAGGGGAATCCGCAGGGGAATCCGGGAAATTGAGAAGTGTGTAACTTTCGAACGGATGATCGGATTGTAATGAAACTTCATAACTGAACAGAATATATATCTGTAATGTCCCGTTTAAAGTCTTGACCGGATTCGGTAGCCAGGGGGGAGTTGGGGGGGGGGAGACCGGAAATTTCAAGAAACGGTTAGAATGGAGGGATCGGAGTGAAACTTGCTGGGAAGAACAAGCATCTGCTCTAGATAAGTCCTTTAGGCCATTGTACTTGATCCGGACACTTATGGGGGGGGGGGGGTCCCGGAATTCCGGTGATGGTGGTTTTGGGGACTTTCACGATGAAACTTGGCAGGCATATCAGGGACCCAATCAAACTGACTTCAAAATAAAAAATTTTTCGATCAGATAATGGTGGGGGGAGTGGAGGGAGGGGAATCCGAAATTTTCAGTCATGCGTAATTTTAGAATGGTTGATCGGATTCGAGTGAAATTTAAGAATTCAACAGAGGACATTTCTCCGATGATTTTTTTCATATCCGGACCGGATCCGGCAACTATTGGGGGGGGGGGGGAATACGTGCCCCGTTTAGAATGGAGGGATCGGGATGGAACTTTGTGGGAAGAACAAACAGATGCTCTAGGTAAGTCATTTGCTGAATCGGATTGGCTACGTGCACCGCGGGGGAGCTGGGTGGGGTGGGGGGGGGGGGGGTGGACCGGAAATCTCGAGAAACGGTTAGAATGATGGTATCGGAGTGAAACTTGCTGGGAAGAACAAACATCTGGTCCATATAAATCTTTTACATAATTTGACTGGATCCGGACACTTGAGGGGGGGAGGAGGGGTATCCCGGAATTCCGTTTTTGGGGGATTTTCACGACGAAACTTGGAAGGCATATCAGGGACCCGGTCAAACTGACTTGGAATAAAAAAAAAATCCTCGATATGAAAATCTTGGGGGGGGGGGAGTTGAGGGAGGGGAATCCGGAATATTGAGTCATGCGTAACTTTGGAACGGGTGATCGGATTCGAGTGAAATTTAATAATTAAACAGAGGACATTTTTCTCTTGTGACCTTTTTCATTTCCGGACCGAATCCGGCAATTATCGGGGGGAGGGCGGAAAATACTTGACCCGCTTAGACTGGTGTGATCTGGATCGAACTTCGTGGGAATGACAAACAGATGCTCTGGATTAATCATTTACAGAACAGGATTGGCTCCGGTTATTGTGGGTGGAGTTGTAGGAGGGGGAGGGGGGTCTGGGATTCCGGTGATCGCGCGTTAAGGTACTTCCTGATGTGCTAGGACGATGAAACTTCGCTGGAATATTGGAGACTCAACAAAATTTGCTTAGAAATTGCTACTTCCCAAATCCGATTATTCCTTAAAGTACCAATCTTGACCGCAAAGTAAAAAAAATACTTTTAAGCAATATATGCATTTTCGTGATGCCCATCAGCCCATTAGCAGTTTTGCCTCAAGGGTTTTGCTTACAAATGAAGTTCCAGCTCCCTTATAGCGCGCATCTCAACCGCAAAGTCGAAACTTACTCTTGATCAATCAAATCATCTTTACACATGCAAGTGCCATATGAGCTTACAGCTCTTGTTTTGCAATTTCTAGCAATGCTTGTTATGCATAAAGTTCTATTACTTGACGTTTGAAAAACATAACAGCTAACATTCCAAGTGTTGTCTGTTGAAACCGCGCATCCTTGTGTTATCCGTTCTGAAACTTCTGACAGTGCAGTAGAACCTCGGGACAAAGGGACCTTACTAATTAGCAAAGGCAACCTTACGGACCTTTTTTTAGGAAGTGCAGTTTCATACTAACACATTGCTAAGTCTACTCTTATTTTTTCAGACGGGCATGCAAGAATGATGCATTTAAGAGAGTGGCCTGGTACCCAGCCCCCAACTCTGAAGTTTCTTAACTTGTGTAAGAGATGAGAAGGAAAAATCTCGTGGTGGCGCCCCCTCCCCCTCCCAGGTCAACTGCCGACCGTCTCCGTGACCGAACACCTCTTGAGGATCGAGAAGAACCTGTAAAAACCGCTCTTTTAAAGGTAAGTAATACTCGAAAATGTACGAGTTTGTCGCCTGGAAAAGTTTTCAACATTCTCTTTAATGAAGCAGTCCATAATTTTTCAGTTTAGTCCTCAAAGAAAACCGCAGTGGAACCAGCTTTTATCCCTATGTTCCAATGCTCGTGAATCCTTTAAAACTCTTGTGGGTATCTCAGTCGAATCGTTTCTTTTCGTTCGAAACCGTTTTCATCTCAGTCGAAAAAATAAACTTGTCTTTGTGGAGGAGTAGTTTTAGAGCGTGTTCCACCCTTCTAACAATAGTAACTATTAGTTCCTATTTTCGTCCCAACTTCGTAAAAAGTTACGACGCTGACCGCTCAAACCTTCTTGAAATAGTAACTAATAGTAACTATTACCATGCTCGGGAGCGTAATAAGCGTGGTAGCTACGCATCTCTGTAACGTGATTGTTCGAATTCGCCCGTGGCAAGATGTTCTGCTGGAAAATAGAAAAATCGTTCCAGCCTTGAAGGCAAAAAGCCAGCATTCGTGACGTCTTGCGTTGTAACTACGGTAAGTAGGGTGGAACGTGCGTAGAGTCGCCTTTCGCCATCAGTCTTAACCAGCGTGAAGAGAATATCAAAGAAATAGAATTGTATTTTGTGAAGGAGTAGTTTTAGACATTAGATGTGGCCAAACATGTAACCGACACTGCACTGTCAGAAGTTTCATAACAAATTGCGCATAACAGTTTCAAGAATAACACCTTTTCACTTAGAAAAAAAGTGCTATGACCAATTAAGTTTATACTATTTCGTGCCCAGATCTCCAACAACACCTTCAATAGGTAAAAATACTACACTGTCAGAAGTTACATAACGACAACAGCAGGATGCGCGGTTTCAACAGATAACATTTTTGGATGTTATAATATGTTATGTTTCTTTCGTTCCAGTTAGTATTTTTACCAATTTGAAGGTATTGTTGGAGATCTAGGCACGAAATAGTGTAAACTTAATTGGTCATAACACTTTATTTCTAAGTGAAAAGGTGTTATTCTTGAAAGTGTTATGCGCAATCTGTTATGAAACTTCTGACAGTGTGATAATTCGCCAAATAAACCTTTCAGGTGATAGAAAAATTTACTCTCCCTATACCCTTCCAGTACTTCAGAAGGCCTTGCTAGCCGTGCTTCCGATAAAAAAATTACTAAAAATATCGAGCTTTATTTTACCTGGATCGTATTTTCCCTTAGCCTACCTGAAACTGTAAATAATAAACCCAACATAAAACGCAACCATACTGTTAGTAACTGGAACACAGATAATCCATGTTGCGCATCCTCATGATAAATGTTATTTTTTTATTTATTTTTTATTTTTTTATTTGTCCGCTGTAACGCTTTTTGCGTTACAGCGGAGTATGAATAAAATACACAAAGTAAAATGTACAAATTAAAACACTTAAACAAAAAAAATGTAAATAAACATGACAACATTCTTTTCATATCGATAAACAAGACCAAAGGTTTCGATGGGATCCCAAAAATCTATATTTGATCCAGACAACTGGGTCTTGTCTTCGCCAGATCAAGTCTTCGCCTGGCTAATCATTAGAGAAAACCATGTTCAGATATACCTCTATAAGCCATATCTATTTTGAAGAAACTGAACCGAAACTTCCTGCTTTACTTCTGCCAAATTTCCGGTTTCGGCCGAACTCCGGGCGAACTAATTGTCCAGCAAAAAAGAAAATTCAGAATCGAATTCAGCGTACGGTATCTCCTTACCCTATAAAGAACATCTAATCAATTTCAAATAAAACTTTAGCTTCTAAAAAAAACGGTTTATTCCGGACGAATTACATGTCCAGTTCAAAAATGATTGTCATATGCAGACTCAGCGTCTCTTCTTACCCCTAAATCTGTCATCTAATCAACTTCAAATAAAACTTATTACTTTTAACAAATTTTCCGGTTTTGGCCGGAATTCCGGGCGAACTAGTTATTCGGGTAGAAAATACTTTTCACACAAGTATTCAGCATGTCTACTTACCCCTAAATCGAACATTTAATCCACTTCAAATCAAAGTTTTACTTTTAACAAACTTTCCGGTTTTGCCGGATTCCGGACAAACTACTCGTTGCAGCGAGAAAATGGTTTTCACAATCGTGTTCAACATGTCTTCTTACCCCTAAACCGAACATTTAATCAACTTCAAATGAAACTTTTACTTTTAACCAACTTTCCGGCTTTTGCCGGATTCCGGGCGAACTACTTGTCGGACGAAAAAATGTTTTGCATATTCGTGTTCAGCATGCCTTCTTACCCCATAATCGACTATCACATTAGCTATTTAAAAATATTTTGTTTGCCCCTTAATTTGAACCCCCACCCCTAAATGTAGGGCTACATAGCCCGTCTACGAACTTGACCTTACCATTGACCCAAAGAGTCCTCAAACCAAGTTTCATCAAAATATCTCATTCCCTTCGAGAGTCATCTTGCTAACAGACGGACAGACGGACGGATGGACAGACGGACAACTTTTACGATGTCATAGGTATCCCTCCACTTACGTTTTGGGGTCCCAAAAACACACTAAATAGACTTAAGACGTTATATTGGATGCCAAGGATATTTCTGTTATCACCCTTTTAAATGTCATATTTTGCGAATAGAAAACACTGAAAAGGGTCATACAGATATATTCTCATAATGTATAACACCAGGATGCGCTAATTTGTGTTAAATGTTACCAAACTTCTGACAATGCAGCCGTTCCGTAAAAAAAAAGGTACTCACTCGCAAACCTCGAAAATCACTTGCTGTAACAAGTCCGGGAATTTTTGGACTATAGTCACTGGCTGGCCAGAAGTCAGAGAGACGCCGTAGAGCGGCGCTGTTGTGTTGTACTTTGTTTTACACAGTCTGCCACCAGGCTCGCTGCTGCAGCGCGTTGGGCGAGTTCGCTTTGTTGAGTCGGAAATGTATGACTCGTTGTCGAACAGGACATTTCTCTCTGGAAATACAGGAATAATTTGTCATTGTTACCATTGGTTTTATAGTATAGGCTAATATATTACATACGATAACAAAATTTTACCCCTTCGATCTACGAGATAGGGGCAATGGGTCTCCTTTTCTTCCTGGCCGCATGGCTCATGTGGAAAAACGCGTAAGCTATGTTTACAATCAATCAATCAGTGAATTTGTTCCGAACCTAATAGTACTGGGTCAAACATGGGCAACAATTTGAGAAACACTGAAAGATAAAATAAAGAATGTGTGGAAATTTGATTTCATCTGCTTGGATAAATAAAGAATGTATGAAAATTTGATTTCTTCTGCTTTGATATTCTAATAATCGAAATTCTGCATTATCATCATTTACTCGTACCGACATAAGCCGGCGGCACAGTGTCATCCCTCAATGGAATGGCCACATATGTGTAATCGCCACAACTCCCGAAAAGGCAGATTAATCCTAGAGTGATAGAGTATAAGCTAGTGTACACGTGGGTATCAAAGGAGGGAGGAATCAACTACAATAATTACAGTCCCAGTAAATCAGAGCAAAATAACACTAGGAAGTATAGCGCCAAAACTTGAAAGTAGTGACAAACACTCGAATAGCAGCGACACTAGTACCACTAGCGACAGGGAACGTCCCTACTGAAACTCAATCAGTCGTGCACCAGCGCTGGCTCCGAACTCCATATCCCAGACACAGCAACAAAAAGATACAACTTCTCCTGTTTCCTCAGTTATGCAGACCGCATCTTAGCTGTACTAGAAATTTTCTGAACCCACAAGTTTGTTTAACTTAAAATGTCGTAACGTAGTGGGCGGTGCTACGAGTAAGGTCCGTTTCCGATGCATGGAAAGCATAGGTCTTGGCGCTACTTACTAGAGTTATTTTGCTCTGCAGTAAATCGATGTCTTACCTTGTCTAACTCCGTATCTTGCCTGCAGGCTGTTTGCTACTTCGAACGTGTTTAATAGTCGCTTTTGTACTTCTAGGGGATTAGGGGGGTTGTAACTCCTTCCGGTCCGATCGCTTCGATTTATTCTAGCGAATTTGGCTACTGCTGCGCTGGAAAAGGTTATAGACTGCAGGTTACTTCAAGGTTACTTAAAGGCAATAACTGAAAGGATTATTCCCAACTAACTGCTGTTGCAAAAATACAACGTTTAAAAATCGACTTTCGTGGTTACAAATTTACGATTATTGTAGATTTTTTTTTTTTTTAACATAGATGTGTCAATAGACGTTAAAAAGGTTCATGAACTCGGAATAAAACTTTTTGCATATGGCGTGTTTTGTAGGTGCAGGACAGAGTTTGGGTAGCCTACCCTTGAACTTGCCATGCGTTCTGGTCGATTTCTAACGTTTTGATAGGGGGAAGGGAGGATTTGCGAGTGAAGAGGGTGAGATATCATGGATGCCTTCGTTTCGGCAGGCATTGTTGTGTCATAACATTTTCAGTCCGCTCAAGTGTTTGAAGGCGCACATGCGACCTTTTGGATCGTTCTGGTGTAGTGGGAGGATTTTTTTTTCGCCTTCCGTCTCACTCAGCCATTCGTTCAGTATTACATTGCGAGAAGGCGAAGCGAAATTTACCTCTTTGTGGCAACAGTGTCAAAGCACAAAGGGCACGATGATTTATTCTTCGTCTTTATTGACAGGGCTTTAAAACCAAATAAAAATCCGAAAACCTGGGAAATCCCAATTCCTCACGTCTTTTAATCATACCAGGGACCCATAAATTTTCTGTAATGACTCGCCATTCAGGGGGCTTGCCAATAAGAGGTTTCTGATGCGCTCTTGACCGAGCGTCAGATAGTTCGAGAAACACCCACCGGGATAAAATACCCGACTATCCAGATAGACAAAATTTTTCGCAGCTGCTGTGCTGAACTAGGAATATTTCTCTGTAATGGAAGAGTATCCTGGATCTTTTGTCCTAGCTTAGGTACGTGGTGGCATGCTGAACAGTCCTGACTGAAGATGGCTATCTATATCTATCTAAGCAAGAACGCCGATTCGACTCAAGCGGAATTTCTTGAAACTAGGTGAAGCTCGGGCAACATAGCAGCATAGAAGCATAGGAAATGACAAGCCCCCTGAATGGCGAGTCATTACAGGAATATTTATGGGTTCCTGATCATAAGCTTTAGAGCCTGCTTTGTATCTACACAAGCTTCCGTAAATTCAGACTTGGCTTACTGCGGCTCCACTCCCGGTGGGTGGCTCTGACAGACGAGAACACAAGTCAGGAAGCTGAGTAAGACAAAAGGTAGAAGAAAACACCATAATAAGTGGAAAAGGAAAATAGACACGACAACATAAACCTATTGCAAAAGAATACTCTACCCTTCATGATTTACATTTTTATTATTTATTTATTCATTTGCTTCCCTCAAAACTGAGGAGTACAAAATATAATATATAAAACAAAACTATGCCTAAGTCAACTGATCAAGTCAGTGACATATAAATACTACACAAATACACATGTTTTCGACAACTAAATTACAATTGTTTACTTACTGCTGTTGAAAAATGGGCTTCAGATGCTTTTTTGCAAAACTTTGTCAACTATTTCTTCAAAATTAAAGCTGGTTCTTATTTACTTTAAAATCAGAAACTAGTTGATAAAAGAAATGGGGAACTCGAGGAGGAGTTTGAAAATTTGAAATATGATATTTTGAAAGCAGACACGTTACAAATTCGAAATTTTCTGCGATTGTTGCAGAAAAAAGAACATGAGGTAAAGCAACGGCGGTGAACAATTCTTTATACAATTTCTGTATCGCCCATGGAAACTAATTAGGAGGCAAAAAGCCTTGCGAATTCTATCTTGAATATGATTCACAATTATGGACTGAGAAACCTTAGCAGACGATGCATATGGTATCCCTGTTGAAACTCTCGAAAAGCTGGAATTTCAGTGGCCAGTTGTGGTCGTTTGAGATCGAAGCTAGTTTCAAATTGAGCGAATTTCGCTTGCTATCTAAATTTCAGTTTGTTCAGCCAGAATTTGGTCAGAAAAAGAATGTCGGAAGGTTCCAGTTTCCGCTGCAACCAAGCGCAATTGCAGTAAAAACGAAAACCTCTTCCGGGGGGAAATATCTTCGCCTTTCGTTGAGCAGGCGAATTGGGATAAAGCTATATGATTCCGTGCTGGCCGAATGGTAGCTCGCTGTACTCACAAGCGAAGGGTCGTTGGTTCGAGTCTCGGTGGTGCCTAGCGTATGGTTTGGGCCGACGTCCAAAGCCCACCAGTTTCAAATGGATACCTAGAGAAAGTTAGGGAAAAGCACGGGAAGCGTTGTGCGACCCCCCCCCCCATCCACGTATCGCACTCCCGCCCGAGGGCAGTGGATCAGGAGATCGGAACCTGCACTAAGCGAACCTTCATAGGTTTGCATGTGAAAGTTTTCTTCTTTTTTTGCTTTCCGATGATTCTATTTGACGGGTATACTGTCAATCGGTTATTTCCCTGCCCTAGCCAAGCATTCCTTTTGTGCTTTCCTAGCACGAATGTTAATTCTGTATTTTTTTCGTCTTTAAAATGTAGTACAGTGAAACTGAAACTGAATTAGTGTCGATCTTTCAGTTCGTATCGCGCCAGTTGTGTAGCTTCGTGTGCGTTGGCAATGAAACGAGCGGATGTTCATTTGTTGTTTGTCAGCTATAAACGTAAATTGATTACATACCTTGGGTAGGGTAGGCCATCGGGTCCGACGCAATTGGTCGTACTCGTCAATGCGTCACCCAGGAGGTATTTTAATCCTGGTTTTCCGCAAGCCAGCAAGTCTGACGTCATCACCATTGGAATGATGATGAAAATAGTGTAAATTTGATGCTTGTGCCATGTCCACATCTGGAATAGAGATCAGTGTGTTATTGTATTCGTTAACTTCTTTTTTTTTACCTTACCAGCGCAGACGCTAGTCACTTCCATTGCAATAACAGCTATGATGTTCCCTCGGAATGTGCAACTGTTATTGACTCACGTTTTTTCCGGTCCCATATTTTCCGATTGAAGTCTGAATCAATAGACACTATAGGTTGCGTTTTGTGTTTAGTTTCACTGTAGTTCGACGTACTTTGTTTAGTTTTGTACGTACAGTATGCGGATGGATGAATAAAATGGTACACATCCTGGTACTTTCATAACTAAAACAAAGTACGTCAGATTACAGTGAAAATACACCCGAAAAAGTGTAACTATAGCTTGTTTTGATAGCTTTACTGTATCTATTCCTGTAATACCAGTTTAACTTCGTCAAACTGTGTGGTTCCGTCTACATGTTCTGGCACTTTTGTTTTCTGTAAAAGAATATCTTGTGAAAAGTTGCCCAAATGTGTGGTAAAGAAAGAAAAAAAAATATCTGGACCATCCAGTCCAGTGAGTAGAAAGGGTGGAGGGAGGTGATTGACACTACTGTTTATTTTCACTGAAATTGCTATTTTGAGAAGAGTTGTCCCAAATGTGTGGTGAAGAAAGAAAAAAGGAATCTGGACTATCGAGTCCAGTAAGTAGAGAGGGCGAGGGGAGATGGAAATGAATGACGGTTAAAATAAAAGCTGGAAGAATGTGTCGTGCAGTTTCATTTGTTTGTCCATCTAAGAGACAGGGTTTGATCAAACTTCGGAAGAAATTTGAAATAAAATGCGAAATAATGGTGGTGCGATGCAGTATTTCGACCTTGTGTCCCAGTGTTAAAATAAAAAATAATAAAGAGGCAGGTTTGATTTTTCTCTACACCTAGCTTCTAGCAGTCAAACAAAGAAGGGATTGATGTTAAAGGCTGCTCTTTCCGGGTATTTCCGGGAGATCGACTTTGCAATCAAACGCGATAAAGCCAAGTTGTACCAACTGACATGATCTTTAAAAGCTATGATCAATTAATCATAAACGACAGTTACTAAGATCGCAAGTAGGCAACGGTTAAGGACATTATGTTGCTAAACTGACGAAACCAATGACAATGTTATGCACTTCTTCCCCAGTTACGAGGAAGCATAGTTAATCAGGCAAGTGCGGTGTTGGAAGAAGGGGGAGGAACCGCGACGAGATTAGATTGGCGGAACGATAGTGTGCCTAGTTGTGCTTGTCGGCGGTTCCGACCGAATCCAACTGCTGAGAGACCAGTTAAAACCCCGGCAAACTACCTTGATTACGCCAAGAATTCGTATTTGGCAGATGTATTGGGGACCTGAACCGACTCAACGGAAATATATATTTTATTTCCCGGACCCATCCGTTTGTGGGTGGGGAGAGAGAATGCCGCAACCTTGAGGCAGGCTTGAATTCCGAATCCGTGATCCCATTCGGATGATAATTGGCATGCGAAGAGCACTTACCCGGACAAAGCCATTAGTGCCGTATCCTGCCATTGCGGGGGAGTTGTAGAGGTGTCCCGGAAATCACGCAGTATGCACAAAAGCTAACACTCATAATGCACACGGTCACAATGCCCACGACTGAGAATGGCACAACTCAAATGCCTACGACTCAAAATGCCCCACGATTTGATTATTTGAGGTGTTCAGTCCGTATAGTAAACTGGAAGCAGTGATGAGTGAGAAACATGGAGAAGACCGAAGGACGGTGATGATCTTATACTGAAATCGTATAATCTCAATGATGATGTTGTAATACTCAGTCTTAAAACTTTTATTTTTAATTAGAACAATTCTTAACTTCATGGGGCAAGATTTAGATGGCCTAGTTTAGCTTTCTGTGTTGGAAGACGCTCAGGCTTTCTGTGCAATAAAAATGTTATGTTATGTGATATTTCGTCGTACTTTCACACAAATAATTCTGACTTGATCAACAAACAATATATAATCCATTTCAGTATCTTTCCGTGCTAATCCTGCCCCTTGTAATCTCGTTGTCCGTTGTCCCAGGACATTTTGGCCTACCCTGCCGACAGTTTGAGCATTCGGCATTTTGACCCAGGACTTCAGCCTCCCCTGTGAGCATTTTAAACTGTTGGCATTTGGGCCGTTGACATTTTGGAGATATCGGGGTCCTCGACCTCAATTGTGGGCATTTTGAATCGTGGGCATTTTGAGCCGTGGGCATTTTGGACCATGGGCATTCTGAGAGTGGGCAAAACGATCGTGGTGATTTTGGGAACCACCCGGCACATGTGCCGAAAAGATGGAGTGATCGAGACGTATTTTTTTTAGATAGAAAGACGATATTCCGTAGTCCCTACCGGATTCGCAAAGTTGCTGAAACGTACTTTCATACATGTTATGGATGAACTTGTGCTTGAGCTAACATGGATGTGTGACATCAAGAGTGATCATCCCGTCTTAATCGCACCTTTAAACCTCTTGTTGAAGTTGATGGATCAAATCGTTATCGTTCAGTCGAAACCGCGGGTCTACATCGATGATCGTTAAACATTTATAGAACTGAGCAATTTGAGCTGTACGCACTATTTATTTCGATGCCGTCAAAACGATTTGTTACAGTTAGCACCGTTTGCATGTCCAACTTGAAGAAATTTGATTGATTGGCTGAATTGTTGGTCAAGTGATCAGGTTTTGTCGGTTCTTTTTTGCTGTATTCGGTTTGACTTAACAAGAAAGGGAAGATGAAACAAAAAGTACAGGCGAATTTTGCGTTTTTGTCTTGGTCCATCTTGAGGACTAGGTAGGGCAAATGCAGGCCTTCTTTTCATTGACGATTATTTGAATGGCGTAAGAATGGTGTATGGTGTAACGCTGTTGTTTCCAGGTCAGAGGTGTTATTTGGGGTGACCAGGGGGCTAGGGCAGCTGCCCCCTTCCCTGGGCTCCAAAGGAGACCTAAGCTGCCCATGAAAAATCATAAAATCTGCAAGAAACGAAGTGATTCCGTAACATTAAGACAGCCATTTGCTTAAAGTGGATTTTAAGTAGGTCTCTGACCAAACTTTGACCTTTTATTACGTGCTAATTACCCGGAATGACGCCGTTGCCCCCCCCCCATTTTTTTCGCAAAATAACGCCTCTGTTCCAGCTTCATAAGAACTTCCTAAAGTTGTTAAATCTAAATTGTTATGCTGCCATGTAAATTGATCACCCGGAATCTGGCAAAAACCGGAAATTTGTGAAAAGTAAAAGTTTAACCAGAAGTTGATTGGAGGTTCGATTTGGAAGTAAGAAGACGTGCTGAGTCCGAATATGAAAATTATTTTCTCGCCGGACGAATAGTTCACCCGGAATCCGGCAAAAAACGGAAAATTTGTGAAAAGTAAAAGTTTACTGTTAACTTGATTAGAGGTTCGATTTACGGGCAAGGAGACGTGCTGCCGATGATGATAATTATTTGCTCGCCGGACAAATAGTTCGGCCGGAATCCGGCCAAAACCGGAAATATGTTTAAAGTAAAAGTTTTATTTGTATTTGATAATATGTTCCATTTGAGGGTAAGAAGACAGGTACATGCTGAATATGTATATGACAATCATCTTCTCACCGGACGCATAGGTCGCTTGGAGTCAGGGTGAAACCGGAGAATTTGTTGAAAGTAAAAGTTTTATCTGAAGTTGATTAGAGGTTCGATGTACGGGTAAGGAGACATGCTAAATTCTTTTTTGAGCTTTATTTTTTGCTGGAATCCGTCTGAAAGCGGAAATTTGGCAAAAGTAAAGAAGGAAGTTTTGATCAATTTTGTCAAAGTAGATACGACGTAGGCTATAGGGTAAATACCCATGCTGAATCCATACCTGAACTTGGTCTTCTCAGATGATTACCATTGTCCTTTATCTGTTTCTAAATTTTAATAATAAAATATTTAAGAAGTCTGTCGAAGACCGAATATCTACAAGACCCAGTTGTCTGGATCAAATATTAAATTTTTGGGGTCCCATCTTGTTGCAATTCACGCTCTCTTTTTGGGATCCCAAAACGTAAGTGGACGGATACCTATAACATCGCAAAAGTTGTCCGTCCGTCCGTCCGTCTGTAAGCACGATACTCTCGAAGGGAATGAGATATTTTGATGAAACTTGGGATGAGGATTGTTTGGGTCAAGAGTAAGGTCGAGTTCGCAGATGGGCTTTGTAGCCCTATATTTAGGGTTGGGGAAGGGGGTTTAAATTAAGGGGTAAGCAAAATATTTTTAAGCAGCTAATGAGACAGTCGACTATGAGGTAAGAAGACATGCTGAACACGATATTGGAAACCATTTTCTCGCCGGACAAGTAGTTCGCCCGGAATCCGGCCAAAACCGGAAAGTTTGTTAACAGTAAAAGTTTTCTTTGAAGTTGATTGGATGTTCGATTTAGGGGTAAGAAGACATGCTGAACACGGTGGTGAGAACCATTTTCTCGCCGGACAAGTAGTTAGCCCGGAATCCGGCCAAAACCGAAAAATCTGTTAAAACTAAAAGTTTTATTTGAAGTTAATTATATGTTCGGTTTAGGGGTAGTAAGACATGCTGAACACGATGGTGAAAATCATTTTCTCGCCGGGCAAGTAGTTCGCCCTGAATCCGGCCAAAACTGGAAAATTGTTAATAGTCTTCGTAGTTGATTAGATATCCGATTTAGGGGTAAGAAAAGATGCTGAATCCGTGTATGACAGTCGTTTTGTACCCGGACATATGGTTCGCCCGGAATCCGACTGGAACCGGAAAATTTGTTTTAAGTTAAATTTTAATTTGAAGTTGATTAGATGTTCGATATAGGGGAAAGAAGACACGCTGAGTTCGATTTTAGCTTCTTTTTTTTGCCGGACAGGTAGTTCCGGAATTCGGCCGAAACTGGGGAATTCGCAAAAGTAAGGCAGGAAGTTTTCGTCCAAACAGATATGACTTATAGGGGGGTAAACACAAACATGCTGAATCCATATCTGAACTTGGTTTTCTCAGATGATTAGCTTTTTGGCCTTAATCTGTTTCTGAATTTTAATAGTAAAAATGTTCAGGGAGTCGCCAGACTCCTTGTCTACGCCAGATACAGTCTTATCTGGCGTAGACAAGACCCAATTGTCTGGATCAAATATTGAATTTTTGGGATCCCATCGACACCTTTGGTCTTGTTGGTTTTTGTCTCGCCACTTTTTCCGACTTACCCCAAAATCCAATAAAAGATGGATTTGATTCAATGCCTTTACCAAGACTTGGACTTAACAATTTATTTTTCTGGCAACCTTCCTACTGGTTTCTGTTGACAATGCTAAGCTACTGCCCTAAAGGCACAGGATAACTTTTACTTTCCTTTGAAAACAAGTTGATTTGAAAACGAGTGAGGATGTGGTGCTAACGGGACGGCGGCTAAAACGTGTAATTGGGGTCATGGTAGAATCACGAAAAAGCTGGTGATTAGGCATACAGGATTTTCCGTTTTCCTCGTATTCTTGTCATAAAATTTTATGTACGTGTGATTCGCATATTGATGCCAGCAGATTCAGTTTTTAACCCGATCTTCTGATTCATTTTCGAATCTGATAACTGTCCAGTTGAGTGAATCATAATACTCAAAGGCCTGCTGCCGTCTTCGTATTGATAATTTGTCAAACTTTCAGGAGTTTAAAACTGAAAACCATTTGTCGTAGGTAACCCCCCCCCCCCCCCCATTTTCTTCTGGATTCAGATAATATGTCTTGTGTTGATTGCTTCAGCCAGGGGCGTCACGTATGGGGGGGGGGGGGGGGACACCCCCCTGCAAAAACAGTCGGTAAATACCTTTCCCCCCCCCTTCCCCCAAAAAATTTTGGCTAGGAACGCCTCTGACTTCAGTAGTATCTTTTTAGCGGTGGTAAAAATTGATAGTTGTAGATATTCAAATAATTCATAAAACGGATAAGTCAGCTACGATGCTTTATCAGCGATATTTCGGCCCTTCTTGGCAAGGGTCCTTGTCAGGACGACCGACGGCCTGACGAGGACCCTTGCCAAGAATGGACGAAATATCGCTGCTAAAGCATCGTAGCTAACACATCCGTTTTATGCATTATTTGAATATATGTTTCAATGTCGACTTGGGCTCAAGGATTATTTGATAGTAGTAACTTTCAGTATCATCATTATTAGTATTTATTTTCTCCCCACGTTGTAGTCAAATTGACACTAGCCCAGTAAAAAAAAGAAGAGAAAACAAGTTAGGCGACATTTCATTTGTACGACTAAGAAAGAAAACTTAATCAAACATACGGATTGAAGGATGTTGACTGACAGTTCAAAAGACTTTTGATTGATGGGTCTGGCATATGTTGTCTGCATTCATTAACGTTTATCAACTGATACAGAAGTGAACTATAACTATATCATACTTTCTCTTATGTTGTGGTCAGTCTTACAATTGTTAATTACTCCTTCCAATTAAGGCACCCAGATTTCCGGCCATTTTTCGTGTTCATGATTTATTTCTGTTTTGACAGCAATTGTGTAATGATCGTGCCGCAGGAAAAAAAAGAAATATGTTACGTGGCCTTCTGACCCGATTATCATTATAAAGCTAGATTGTTTCTAAGGTTGACTGAAGCGTTTATCGCGCGGTTTTCCGAGTATGTCCATATAATTCTTCATTTTCATTTATTAATACAGTGGCGTTATGATTAGCTTATTGACATTTCACTAAACCTTGGTATTTAGGCCCATGATCCCAGGTACAAGAACTTCTAAGTATTTCATTGCGCAGATGTACGGATAGTCTTATGGTAGAAAAAACGAATGTGGGTCCATGGATCCCAAAAATACAGTGCCACTTGTCTTGTCCCGAGTTATAACTCAGTAAGTAAAATGAATGGCCACATAATTCTTCATTTTCGTTTATTAACACACTTGGCGTTAAGCTCAGGTTATGAACATTTTGATCGAAAGTTCTGAAGGAAAGATGGATTCGGCCTCTAAAATACGACACAGCAATACTAGTATTCGACCCACACATTTTGCCCGAATCCTCCGAAATAAAAAAATTGCCGAACCGCAGGAATGATGATAAATCTCGCAATTAGTGACAAAAAGCAAACAGTTCTTCCTCCGGTACATTCACCAGGCCGTGTTTCCCTGAAGTTTCTTGTACCATATTTCTAAAACATTTTTTAAAAGTAATTTCGACCAGTCTTCGTTTTCGATGTATTGTGGTTTTATTCATGAACTGGGTGCGTAACAGATTGACTCCTCTCAATTTGTAATATATTTTAAAGATAATAAATTAAATCTTTGCATTATTACCTAGTCTTCAAAGTGTTTATCAAGACCTGGACAAAATAATCCTAATCCGACCTGAAGCTTCTGCCTGAGACAAACTTACACTATCTTCTGGATGACCAATAATAGCAGTCTAGTTTTCAGGCATGAACATCTTGTTATAAATAGTGACTAATTCAATCAAGAATATAAATAAAAATGAAAGGAGGCACTGTAAGTGTTCGAAACTATTGTATGCTGGTATTTAAAAATCGCATAAATTAGCATACTATTAATCGGAAATTATGATTTCCGGCGTCGCTGGAAAGCATCGAGGTGATGAGCAAAGGGGTTACCCACTTATATGTAGTACCTGAATGGAATGAACGTATGTGCGTTTTTTCTGTGTTTTCCGACTCTGCTATGGAACCAGTTTCGCGCTGGCGACTTGAAACCGTGAGCGAGCTTACCTTAGAATAGGGTAGAGCTAGAAGAGAAAAAATCCTTTTAAATCCGTGTTTTGTACTTTCTTTTTTCTCTTTGTCACTTTTCACGTCATCATTCACAGGATACCCAGACACTACCCACACCTATTGGTTCGGAAGTAGGTAAACGGGTATCAATCAGTACTGGCTGGGTTGCTAGTAAGCACGCGGTATCGACGCGATGAAACAACAAAATGAGGCCAGACGCGCGCTCGGCATTTGCCAGTGGTGTAGGTGGCGAAAGCAAAGAACTCATAACTTAATCCCTAGGAATGTACAACCGGAAAATATCGTGTTTGATGGTAGAAGAGAAATGCTAGGCCCTTTCGCAAATGTGCTAGGGTACCAAACGAAACAGTAAAAATGCTAACGTGGATTATAGATGCCGCTAATGCTGTAGGTGCACTGTCAGAAGTTTCATAACAGACAAAACAAGGATTCGCAGTTTCAACAGACAACACGCAAGGGACAACACTTTAAATGTTATCTGTTGTCGCGAAAAATGTTATGTATGAAATGTTATAATAAGCATTGCCAGGAAGAACTGAAAAACCGCCAAAAAAGCATCCGCTGAATTTTCCGATATCGTGACGACAAGATACAAGCAGATACTTCTATGGAATGTGCTTCCGGAAAATATGGCGGATGTGCTAGAAGATACACTAATTGACTGTGAGGAAATTAGGATACCCAATTATTAGCAATTAATTTGTTTTATTCTTGAAATTAGAAGTGGCCGGAGCGACACTCCGGGTTCTGGTGTATAGCCTTTAAAGTTTAACCGAATAGGGCTGAGATATGACTAGTTATAGTCTAGTTACCCATCGCTTATTGACTAAAATAGGGTTGAAGACCCGATGAAAATGTGTTACTTTGTTGCTCCGTTATTCATAAAAGAGATTTTCTTCGACTGAACCTTTTCTTTCGGATTGCGGTACCTCTCTTACCCTTATGCTTGAAATGTTTCGCATAATACGGTAAACGATTCCTGAAAAATAAATCTTTTTGGGTCAACTTACAATCTCAAACAGAACATTTCATGAGTTTCGCTTCACTTGCCATTAAAATGCACGCTTTCTTTGAAATTGAAGTTCTCCTCATCAAAATGAACTTTGTCCTGTCGAGGCATCACTGCATATTCTTAGCGTCACTGCTAGAACCCAAGATGAACAAGACCAAAGGTTTCGATAGGATCCCAAATTTTTTTTTATTCGATCCAGACAATTGGGTCTTGTCTTCGCTAGATCCACTGTTCGCCAGGCTAATCATCTGACAAAACCAAGTTCAGATATACCTCTATAAGCCATATCTGTTTTGACGGTACTGACAGGAACTTCCTTCTTTACTTCTGCCAAATTTCCAGTTTCGGCCGAATTCCGAGCAAACTACTTGTCCAGCAAAAGAAAAAAGTCAGAAACTAATTCAGCGTATCTCCTTATCCCTATAAAGAACATCCAGTCAACTTCAAAGACGACTTTAACTTATTTGTAGGTTTTTTTTTCAGTTTATCTGTAACAAACTTTTCTGTTTTTTGACGGATTCCGGACGAACTACTTGTCTGGCGAGAAAATGGTTTTCACCATCGTGCAGCATGTCTTCTTACCCCATAATCGAGTTGCATGTAATGATATGTAAAAGTACTGAATACTATCATTGAATGTGCCTTGGAGTGCGCCAATCTTAAGCAGTAGTAATCAGTAGCATCCTCTCTTGCTAATAATAGCATGCAGTAGAATGCAGTAACGCGGTAGCCTTGACATAGAAGCATGTAGTAGCATCAGTTCGTACTGCATGCTAATTTTTCCTACAGCTTCATACTACTACTTTGAGCCAAATTTTTCATCGGGATTAGCTGTTTAAAAATAGTATGCTTGCCCCCTAATTTAAACCCCTCCCCATCCCTCAATGTAGGGCTACAGAGCCCATCTACGAACTTGACCTTAGCCTTGACCCAAAGAATCCTCACACCAAGTTTCATCAGATTATCTCAGTCCCTTCGAGAGTTATCGTGCTGAGAGACATACGGACAACTTTTGCGATGTCATAGGTATCCCTCCACTTAACGTTTTGGGATCCCAAAAAAATAAAAAAAATCGTAGCAAAGGCAAAATAATTCAATGTAGGCTGTTCAAATCCAAGATCTAAAAAAGTTGCCTTTTCAGTAAAACTTTAAAAAAGAAGATTTTCAGATACTTCAACCCTCACAACAAAATAAACTATTTAATCATTTACAATTATTTTCAAAGAACATATGACTAGCAGAGTAACGTCGACTATAGATGTTGCGAGCAACCCAGTCGAAAATTCGATTCAGGTCGATCGCACTTTCGTCTATGTTAGGATAAAAAAAATCTTCTTCTTTCTTTGACCACGAAAATCGTAGACACAGAGGGGGGCCGACCGCAGGTTGGTTTGCACCTGTAAGTTCCGCCGCATTCTTACGCTACTCTGTGGTCTTGACAGTTGGAGCACGAAATTTGTGTAACAAGTTGCGTGAACGCCACACATCAGTCGGTCATCCTATTACTTGTATTTGTGTTGACCCTTTCCTCAGAAACGCCTTTCCTTGTTCCCGTTTTTGTCAAAATAGACAAAAGGCACTACTTTATGTTGGCGTGCGTGAGAACCGTCCGACCCGCCAAGTGTTTTGTCAGTGATCTCGTATGGATAAATGAATGTAATACCGAAAAAGCCCGAGGGCCGTGGCAGCAAAAAATATGTAAACGCATTTACGGGTTTGACAAAAAATGCTTCCCAAGTCCAAGAATCTCGGTCTTCAGCTCCGTCGGAAACCTCAAGTAACGCCCCAAACTTGTGGGTCTTCTAACAATATGAACCCGCTTTAAAACATTTTATTTTGTTGTTGTTTTTGTGTTGTTGTATACTGTTTTATAACCTTTTTGTACCATATTTTGTTGTGTTATAAATGAACTGAACTGAAGTGGACCTTTCAACAATGATAAGAGATTTTTTAATGCCGGCGCATGTAATCCTTTCGAACATTTACAGTAGACCCCGACGCTGCGCCGAAAATCAGCGGCGTCACGCTGAAATTCAAACGGCTAAAATGCGCCCCTTTAACGGCGGCGCGCCGATCGCCGCCGCTGATACATCGGCGGCGGCGATTCGCTTGTGTTTCGGCGCCCCACACTTTTTTTTGTATATTCTTATTCTTGTACTTGTATTTCGCTGACAAAAATTATGGCACACCCCAGTTCTGACGACATTGCCATCTAGCGCTACATTCAAGAGTTTACTTCTGTGCCAGCCCTGAGAAACGGTCAATTCATTAAGAAGGCGAAGAACAGAACGACATGTTTTATTGACAGTGGGTCTGTGCTGGGCTGCTTGATTCTGAGACGTACCGGCTGAAGGAAATTGACGATCACTTAGCTTCCCTCGACCTACCTATGCGTACAAGAAGAGATTTCCTATTCAACATGATAAAGACGCTGTGTACCCCGGAAGATCTGAGTGGCTTTATAAGTTGCATAACGTCTTGTACCACAGAAAAGAGCCCTCCGGAAACAGTCTGTCTCGAAAATAGTAGAGTCCTTGAGCCCGGCATTACCTTGTCGTCTTCTCGAGTTCTTTCTTACGAGGAAGAAGCAGAAAGGGAGGAAGAAGACACGAGGCGAATCCTTAGCTCTGAATCACTTGCCCCCAACACTGCGTCTAAAAGACCAAGCAGTTCAGTTTCAGTTGATCATGTTGGCAAGAAAAAACGTCTCTTAGAAATGGCTCGGAATTCTTTAGTCGACGAGGAGGATTCACAAAACGATGCCATTATTCGGCGGCAAGTCGACTTGTACCTTAGCATAGCCGCAGAAGCCAATAGATGCGAGGTTGACTTTGATGTACTAGGGTTCTGGAAAAAATACGCCCAGCAAATTCCGTGGGTGGCTGCTTTGGCGCGGAAATGTTTGGCGATTCCAGCCACAAGTGCAGCAGCGGAGCGAATTTTTTCAACTACTGGACTGATAGTTTGTGCTGAACGAAGCAGTATCAAGCCCCGCAGGGTCAACCAAATCCAGTTTGTCCACGATAATTTTAAGACATGTAAGGTCATGAAGAACTGATCTCTTTGAAGTCTAGTCTACGCACTTTCTTGCTAGTTCAGCATTGACGCTTAGGAAGCGATGCTGTATATAGTCTATAGTTTTAGCAAAAGCCATTCCGTGATTACATCTTTGGTGATAATGTTTGACCAGATTCAGATTCATGAATCTGGTCAAACCCGTCTGATATAATAGTCATCAGATCAGGCACATAAAGGCTACTCTTGATTAATACGTGATTGAAATCAGAACTGCCGACCATTAAAACTGTATCTGACCTGTTTTTGTTTATTTGGCCCTAGCTTGTAAGATTGATGTACAAGTTTTGTAATATTAAAATTATGTGAAGCTAAAACAACCAATGAAAGGCGAGGCTAGAGGTGCTAAAGTGCGGGAAACGCCGATCAATCGGCGGCGCGCCGCCGAAAAAATTTCGGCGGCGCCGCCGCTGACCCTTTTACCCCTCGCCGCCGCCGATTCTTCGAATTGACGCGGCGTCGGGGTCTAATTTACAGTGTCTCCTTTCATTTTTATTTCTAATCTTGCCTGAATTGGTTTCTGTGTACAACTAGATGTTCATGCCTGAGAACTATCTTACTATTGGCGGTGATCCACAAGATAGTGTAGGTTTGTGTCAGGCAGGAACTTAAAGCCGCTTTTCACACTGACGCGTTGAGGCTTTCGCACTGAGCAACGCAACCTCTGCGCCGCGCTTGCGGCGACGCAATACAGAGCATACGCAGACAAATAAAACGTGTCGACGCACTTACGGCGGACTGCGGACTTACGGAGGTATTCTGGTGCTAGTAAAGAATAATGAGTTTTTGACATATGAAAGGTTAAAAAGCGAATCAAAAAACCTAATTTGGATAAGACTGGTATGCCATACAGGGCTGAAGTTGGTTGTTTGTTCAGTTTACATCCCTCCCCAGAATAGTTCTTATAATGCAGAGGATACGTGGGATTTGTTAGAAAAGGAAACTTCAGCTCTTCGATGTAAATTTATGAACCATAGTTTTTTGTTGTTAGGTGACTTTAACGCGTATACAGCGGATTCAATTGAGTTACCCGAAGTGGAAATTCCGGATAATTATTCTGTTATCCCACTGATGTATAGGATACCAAGAAAGAGTCTGGATGTTAAAAGAAGATTGAACGTTTGGGGTAGAAAGCTCCTGGCATTTTGTGCGGAAGTTGGAGTTGCCATTGGTAATGGGAGATTTGGAGTTGATAAGTTGGCGGGTGAGTATACATGTATTTCGGGTCTTAGGCCAAGTGTTATTGATTATGTTTTAATAGACATTCGCCTGGATCCAGAATCACTAGATGTTCAGGTTTTAAATATTCAGGTTTCTGACCATTTACCTATTAAGTTGAGTCTGGTTCAGGCCCGTAGAAAAATTGAAGAATCACCCCCGCCAAAAAACTTACCGCTGCCTCGTCGGCTTAAGAGTGCGTGGGGTGAGATGGAACAAAAGGTATTAAGCGCGATTTTTAGTGAAGAAGTTGTGCATCAAAAGCTAGAACAGATGAAGTTAACTAGTAGTAATGCTGAAGATCTAGAAGCTAAGTTCAGTTCATTATTGTTGGAATTGTCTACTCCAGTTTTAGGGTCGTCGGAGCCATTGATTGATAGTTATTATGATATAGAGTGTATTAGAAGTAAGAAAGTATTAGTAAAAGCTCTAGAACTAGTAAAGCAGGCGAGGGATGAGGGTCAAAGCTTTAGTCTATTAACTAGGTTTCGCGAGCTGAGAAGTTGTCACAAGAGGCTAATTAAGTCGAAGAAAAGATCATTCCTTCTTCGCCAAATGGAGGAGACGAGTCGCCTCTACGTGGAAAGTAATATGAAACAATTCTGGAGACGGGTGAACCATAAACAAGGAAAAACATCACTTGGAATCCCTGATCCTGAAACCTGGCCGGAACATTTCTCAAGCAAAGAAGAAGGAGATCTTGGTAAGTGGTGTGAAGAAGAATTTGGTGGTCTTAATGTAGAAGTTAGTTATCCTATGAGGGAAGAAGATTATTCGCTTGTAGGTGAAGTGACTCGTGAAGAAGTAAGTGAGGCGTTAAAAAAGATGGATGGAGGTTCGGCACCAGGTATGGACGGGCTCCCTACTCGGTTATATAAGAAATTTTCCAGTCTGTTTATGCCAATATTTATTATGTTATTTAATAATGTGATTTCTTCTGGAAAGTGGATTTCAGGATGGAAGACATCTCTGATTTTGCCATTGTTTAAGAAGGGGAGCCCATCACTACATGGTAATTACCGTCCAATTGCTCTGGTTTCATGTTTAAGTAAGATTCTAGAAAAGATAATTGATAATAGGCTAGCATCGTGGTTAAGTAGGAATAGAATTATTTTTGAGGAGCAAGGAGGTTTTAGGGAAGGTTATAGCACAATTGATAGGGTTTTTATACTTAAGTCATTGATAGAGAAGTATTGTAGAGGGAGCAATAACCTGTTTGTTGCTTTCATAGACTTAGAGAAGGCTTTCGATAGCGTAGATAGAATCCTGCTTTGTAAAGAGTTGTTGAGGATAGGCCTGCCCCGCATTTTTGTTCGATTAGTTGGGGATATGTATAGGCTTACTAAAGGAATGGTTAAAGTAGCAGGGAAGGGATTTTCAGATTTATTTGATTGTGAGGTAGGAGTGAAGCAGGGAAGCACTTTGTCACCGAGGCTTTTTTGTATATATGTAAATGATATTGTTGAATATTTCCAGGAGAAATGGGCACCCACGGTGCGTCTAGGGAATTTGACATTATCACTGTTGCTATTTGCTGACGATGCTGCGCTGGTAGCTAAATCCCCCGAAGAACTGCAGAGTTTGTTAAATATATTAGCAGATTATTTGGACAATAAGAAGATGAAGCTGAATGTTAAAAAAACAGAAATAGTAGTTTTTGGTAATAGTAAAAATAATCACAAATTTTTCTATAAAGGTACTGATTTAAAAAGAAGTGATACTTTCAAGTATCTTGGGTTTTTGTTGAATGAAAAAGGAAATTGGAAAGATCATGTTAAAGAAATGATTCGTAGAGGTAAAGCAGTGTCTGCTGCTGTGTTGAGAAATTCAGTGATAAGTGGAATAAAAAATTTAAAAATGCATAAGCAAATATTTCAGTCAAAAATTCGCCCTACTATCCATTATGGGGCTGAGCTTTGGGGGTATGAGGCTATTCCGCAACTTGAAACCGTTCAGCTGCAACATTATAAGAAATTAATTGGGGTCCATCCTACAACTCCAACGTTAGCCCTTAAGGGGGATTTAGGGCTCTGTTCTTTGCAGAAAGATAGAGCTGTCCAGGTTATTAGGTTCTGGATAAAACTTCTTCAACTACCAGATGAGAGGCTGTTGAAGGCAGCGTATTTGGAACTATTAAAGCAGGGAAAGAAGAGATCCTGGCCATTCCAAGTGAAAGCCCTACTTGATAAAGCAGGGCTGTCTTATGCTTGGAATGAGGGTCTTGGTCCTACAACTGATCAAGATAAACTTTGTCGCAGTTTTGCGCGAGTTCAGGAGGATCAGGAAATTCAACTTTGGCATGAACAGACTGTTAATTCAGAGACTCTGAAAGATTATAGGAATATTAAAGAGTCGGTTGGTTTTGAATTTTATTTTAAGTTACGTTTACCGGCTGAAAACCTGCGTTTGTGGTTCCAGATCCGAGCGAACAGTCTCCCTCTTAAGAGTAGGGTTAAATTATTTGAAAGAAATTCCCGAAACCCGAAGTCATGTTATACTTGCTCGTTATGTGGTTTGGAAGAGGAGAATCTGTCCCACTTCCTGTCAAGATGCAAGGGGCTCTCGGATTTGAGAGTAAGATTTTTTGGTGAAGATGGGTTGCTCTTTCCTGGTATCCTAAAGTCATCTTCACGGTCATCGATAATGGCAGTTACAGGTTTTGTCAAAGAAGCGTTAAAGAGATGTAAATAGTTATTGGTGGTGGGAGTTTAAAGCGTTTTACATGTGAGTTTATATATCCGCTCTCTCGAAGTGTTTAAAAATGTATGATTTTGTGTATGGCCTAACGGCTAAATTAAAGTATCTATGCATCAGATTTTTCAGTGAAAAACGGAAGTTTTTGAAGCCAAAAGGGAGAAAACCTACTAACGATGAAGAAAAACTTATTAATGATGAAAGAAACGAGGATTTAGCATAAGAAACCGAGAAAGGAAAACGTAAATACACATCCAGCGTGGAAGCTTGTCGCGTAGGTGTGAAAGATATGCTACGCAACCTGTACGCAGCGCAAGATAAACGCATACGCAGCGCATCGCAACGACGCGCCAATGTGAAAGCGGCTTAAGGCTGGCTTAGGATCATTTGTCCAGGTCTTGAAACGCACTTTGAACATTAATAATATAATTATTTAATACACAATATCTTTGAAATATGTGACAATCCTGAACGCTAGAAAAACATTCATCCTTCGTCATCCCACCATTAATTCTTCACTGGATTCCTTCTCTCAGAATGCCTCCTTAGCGTAAACAGTAGTCATGCCTAGCCTATCCACTTGTATCTTGAAAGCACAACTCTTACGATAAATGATCTTTCCACGATGAGTGGCTCTGTAATATTGTTTTTCGGAATTCCCATTACTTTGCACGTGGAATTAGTGATTTTCTTGTTAGCGCTTGTCAACTATATTTCCCTCTCTCCGACTCGGCGGCTGGACGCAAAATGTTTCAAAACTGAACGTTCCGTCTCTAAAAGAGGGAAAACCCTCTGAGAGAGAGAAGTTCAAAACAGAAGATAAAACTGATGGTCTACCATGTCTTCCAAATCGACAAACAAAGTTTTGAAGCTTCCCATTTCCGCATGTGTGAAAGAGTATCGCGAACCTTGTAGCTTTCGGCGAAGTTAGCGTTGCGTGACTGGCAAAACTCGGCACGGGCGGAAAAGCTTTAAAAATATTTTATTTGACGGTGCAAAACGGATAAGTCAGCTACATTTTATTAGAGCTGTATTTCGGCCCTTCTTGGCAAGGGTCCTCTTCAGGCTCAAGCCGCTCAAGCTGGAAAATGAACTCGTCAGATATTTAAGGAAGAATCATTAATTGCTTTTGCACAAGTTCATTTTCCAGCTTGATCGGCTTGAGCATGAAGAGGACCCTTGCCAAGAAGGGCCGAAATATAGCTCTAATAATATAGCTTTAAAAATGTCTAGGGACAAGTAAAACGGTGGCGAAAGGCGGGGATTTCAGAAGCTTATGATTCCGTTAGGGAGCTAGGGATAATATAAAAGTCAGAATAAGTAAGAGGAGTCCTTTAAGAATTCGTTTGTCTGGTTTTGGTAACTGACTGCATTCTTCTAAAATTCTTATCTTGACAAAATTGGCCTGCTGTTTAAAAAAAAGGGTTTACCTATATTTGCACTCTGTTATCAGCCGTTATCGTTCATGGTCCTTCCTGCTGAGATTAGACCAATTCTTATACTTAGTCTCAATTAAACCTCAAGTGAAATGGGGACACCGACTGGTCTTTTAATTTTAATACTTTCGTTCGGTCTGACACTAGCTTCAGATGGATTCTGCACAGCCAAGTCCTCGGATGACTGCATGACGTCGTCGTCGAGTAAGCTTTTTATTTGCAGTTCACATTTAAAAAAGAAAAATCAAGTGAAATAAAAATGAAAGTCGGCATTAAATTATCCGCGACCGGAAAATCGAATTTCTGCTCTTTAAGATAAATGGTTCCTTCGACTCTGCTGGAAGTTTTTCGATACCTTGGTTGTGTTTTTTTGCCATTCAGAGTCTAGAACTTGATACCATCTTAAAGTTAACCTGTTTCATTTTGGTCTATAGAACGATCTTCAGTTCTCCTTTGATTTTTTCTTGCTTTGTATTTATTTCCTTTGTTCGGGTTCTTCAGAGGATTAGCCGATTGCGTAGATTTATATAAAGCGTTAAAATTTGAACAGTCCTTTGGACGAACAGCGAACTGGAACGCTGACAGCAGTTGAAATTAAACAGGAATTATATCCCAAGTGTATTTGAAGAACGAAGATTTACATCCATTATTATTAATTATTTTTATTACTACTGCTTTATTTCAGTCCATAAGACCATTCAAAAAAAAAACAAAAAAAAACGGTGTGGCTGAATCAAGACCCTTACACTGCATACGGTGATATAAGGAATAACGGACCTCAACCTTATAAGACGTATTGATCATGCCATGAGCAAAATCAGGAATCTCAATTAACAAAGCACGAGGGTACACAATATTCTCCTCCTTCTCATCAGTAAGTTGCGCAAGATATGCATGTACATTCTTGGCCGAATCAGCATTATTATTGGCCCAAGCAGCGGGATCAAAAGTACCCCATTTCATATTGCAGCGTCTCTTCCAAGACAAACGACTCTTACGACCAGGATTGAAATTCCTATGGCCTCTCACTGCAGTCAAAGGGAAAGTTCCGGCCTTAAAATTAGTAAGATTCATAGCCCCAGTCATATCAAGATAAGCAGTACAAGGAAAATTCTGTCCCAATCACCTTTCTCCAGTACAGCCGCCAGCTTTGTAATTATCTCGCGACTGGTTCACGACCTTACTCTGGTCGTAGACTTAACTTATGGCTCTCAGGACCCCCTGGCTGTGGAAAGACGTGGTTCGCCCATGAGCTTGTTAACACTGTCATCTGTAGCGAGCGTGGGTTATTCTGTAAGCCTGACGGTAAGGGCAGTAGGTGCCCACAGAACGCGATTTTTTCCGCCAACGATTTTTGTTCTTTTGCGCCGCTCAGCGAATTCGTTTCGTAGACCCCAGCGGCAGCGAATACGTGAACGAATTCGCCAGGACTAGATATGTATACATGGATACGATACGTAGGACTAGGACGACAATAGGGTGAAAAGTGAACTTTGTGATGTGACTTTGTGAACCAGATACTCTATATCTGGTTATATACTCTACTTTGGCCAGGTTGTGATTGTTGATTTCCTGAATTTCCTCAGTGCGAACTGAGGCGACTCGAAAATAATTCGACTTGGGAGTCGAAACGGCGCGGCGCGATATTTTTGCCTAGCGAAGCGAAATTTTTCCGCTAGCGACGTCACATTCGCCTAGGCGAACTCGAATTCGTGTTCTGTGAGCACCTACCTTAAAAGTATTTAATTGAATTGAATTTTATTTGTAACCCGTCTAGGTAAAGACGGAGTATGGTAAAAAAATAAAAAAAGAGAGAAACAACATAGCATCAACGATTCATTTCGATTCATTTCTACTGGGTCCAATTTTCGCTATGTTTTCCTTGGTGTTTCAGATTTGACCAGGTTCAAAGAAACACACCTCTGCTGCAGTCAAGAATAAAAAAATCGCATGGAGTTCGCATTTATATAGGGACCCATAAATTTCCTGTATTGACTCGCCATTCAGGGGGCTTGTCAATAAGAGATTTCTGATGCGCTCTTGACCGAGCGTCAGATAGTTCGAGAAATGCCTACGGGGATAAAATACCCAACTATCCAGATAGACAAAATTTTTCGCGGCTGTTGTGCTGAACTAGTAATATTTCTTTGTAATGGAAGAGTATCCTGGATCTTTTGTCCTAGCTTAGGTACCTGGTGGCATGCTGAATAGTCCCAACAAATGTTGTCTATCCGAGCAAGAACGCCGATTTGACCCAAGCGGAATTTTTGGAAACTAGGTGAGGCTCGGGCAACATAGCAACATAGAAGCATAGGAAATGACAAGCCCCCTGAATGGCGAGTCATTACAGGAAATTTATGGGTCCATGATCGGACTGGGACAGCCATTAATTTATAATAGCAATAACATACTGCAACAGAAAAGGCTTTCGCTTTTAAATGAATATATTTACGCTTGTACAAGGTACCTTTGTCTTTGGATCCATGCACTTTTCTCAAAGTATTCTTCTCCTAGGTCTCGTTAGGGAGGGATTCGAATATATTTTCGACTTCAGTCTCCTAAGTTCCACTCGACTAGCGAAGCCAGACACTTTTGGATCGCAATTTACCCTGAAAGGAAAATTAGTTGTGACTAATCACCGTGGATTCCTGGATTTTACGGTAATCTAGTTTATTTATCTTGAGAGATTTCAAGAGCTATAGCCTTTAAGTTTTCCCCGTTCGCAGGAGTTTTGGGGATTGGCTTTGTCGCCAAGTTACTGATTGAGAAACTTTAAGGAAATGTACTTGCCACTGACTTTGAACATTTTTCTTTAACCCTAATCGACCTTGGTTCTGTGAATTTTTGTTTCTTGGCCGTTATTTTTAGCGCAATGTTAGTAAATAAGTATGTTTCCACTTTCCTTAAATTGTAAATTTAAGTTTATTTGTCTTGACGTCCATAGTATACGGCAAAAACAAAACAAATTAGACCTGCGTATTCTTTCGGTTCTGGATTGTTGGGGGGGGGGGGGGTCGAAGGGGTTGCTATATGTTGTACAGACGTCGTAGAAGGATTCACTGGCAAAGGAACAGTTCAAGTCCGTAGATGGGTCCTTCAGCCCTATATTTAGAGCCAGGGGGGGGGGGGGTCGAATTAAGAGTAAAAACAAGCATGTTTTGTAAGCCAATGAGATATTTGTTTAAGGGGTACGGAGGCCCACTGAATCCATATCTGAACTTAGTTTTCTTGCCGGACAAAAGGATTCACCAGGAATTCGGCCAAAACTGGAAATTTGATTGAAGTTCAAAGTTGTTTCTGAAGTCCATTAGAGATTCGATATCGGGAAAAGGAGACATGCTGAATCGAGTTTTGAACTTTATTTCCTTGATGGATAAGCTGGCAAAATTTGCACAAACCTGGAAATTCGGATTGAAAGGTTCGCTCTCAGTTTCACTAGATCTTTTGTCTGCATGCAGTTCGCCGGGAATGCTGCTAAAATACGAGGAATTTGAAAAAAAAATAAAAAAAAATTCTAAAATACCTTTGTGGAGTCGATTAGATATGAGATATTGTAGTAATGTGTTCAGACTGTGCTCAAGTCTGTGTTCAGACTTGGTATGAGGATCCACTCGATCAAAGTACAGGCCAAGTTCGTAGATGGGTTCTTGAACCTTATATTTAGGTGAAGATGTGGCGAATGGGGTTTGGAATTAAGGGTAAAAATATGATTTTAAAGCTAATGAGATGGGTCGTCTAAAGGGTAAGGAAGCACGCTGAATGTTTATGCGGCCTGATTTGTCATTTGGCGTCCGAACAGGATCCGACCAAAGTAGGAGGAGGATGAGGCAGGAACCGGAAATTTGAAGATATGCTCCGATTCGAGTTAAATCTGATGGACGGGAAGAGGAGATGTTAGAGATGCGGAGTTTATGTGTCCGAGTCGTATTCGGCCACAGTGGGGGAGTCGGAGGAGGAGTCCCGGAAATGTTGTGGCTCTCAAAGGTGTTGAACGAGTGAAGTGATTTGAATAAAACTTGGAACGTAGAGAGGATCGTATGCCTTAGATGGCATATTTTAGGGGCCGGACCGGATCCGAGCACGGTTGGAAGAGCTACCGGAATTTCCAGAGAAATCCTCAGATTTACTTTCTCGTTTCTCACACCACCTACTCGTAACAAGTGCCATATGAGCTCGTAGCTCTTGTTTGAAGTTTAGTCTTCGATTTGCGGTATTCTACTTCTAGCCTGTTTGCTGTTCTAATCTGTCAGTTTCTTTCAGCTGACTTCGCTCGAAGAAATCAGAAACAGCGGGCTAAGCGAAGAAGCGAAGCCTACACCAGCCGAGTTGTCGAACCATGCGTTGCTACTGCCATTCAGAGCCCAGCTTGTAGGTGGAAAGGTAACTGATGACCTAGCTTTTGTATGAATTGACGGTTTATTTGCATATCTGAGCCATAAGGCCATCATGAAACAAAGACGATACGACGACACTGGAAGTCACTTTTTGCAAAGTATACAAACAAGTTTTCATTAAAAAAAAATTTGGCAAGCTAACTTTGAAATTTCCCAACATTTCTTATTTCATTAATATCTGTACTTCCCATCATTATAATAATCAATTTCGTATCCATTCCCCTACCCGAAAAATCTCCTCCCGTAATCCCTATCTCGCTGTATGCATTCACACAAAAGGTGGCATACATTGCTCTGCCTCAAGTCCTTTTATTTTCTAGTTGGCTTCCTTACTTTTCTAATTCTAATATTGCGCATATTAAAACTACTTTTTTAATTTTGGTAAATTTTTGTGTCGACTTTCAAAATTCCATTCTACTTCATCTGCTATAAATTTGTACCATTTGAAAGATCCACTTCAAATTATGCGGAACAAGCAACAAAAATTTCTGTTTAAAATGTCTTCTCTTACTCATAACCTATATTTAGCGGTTAAAGAGTTACTATAGTTTTACGCATGTGTATAATTTTGTTTTTTTGTATTTTTAGTATGGTTTGGCCAGATTGTTTCTGAGCAGTATTACATGTTGGGCCAATTTGTATGTATTTATTTCACTTTATACTCTCCGATCTTGGAGGTCAATAAAATATTTGAATTTGAATTTGAATTTGAATTCTCATTCATTTCTCCACACATAAGGCAGAAGTGAGGACCTGACCTTTCCTCTTTTCCAAATATACTTTCTTCTTTCAACAGGTATCCCGCCCGAAGGCAAATTCGTCTAACCAGTTCACATCCCCATGTCACGGAAATTAATAGTAATACTTTTGCCTTCGGGCGGGATCACTGTTCCTATGGCCGGCTCCTACCAGACTATTGTAGTAGTTTGCGAACTCTGTTCACAAGCCCCTCGGTAGCTCAAATGGTAGAGCGCCTGCCTTGTAAGCAGAGGGTCCTGGGTTCAAATCCCGGCTGAGGAGCATTTTTGTCTTTCAATTCACTACTTATAATACCTACCTCCTTAATCCTTTTTGGATTATTTTCCATTAAATATTCTATTTCCGCCTCTACATAACTCTTTGATTTGTCTGTACTGTCAGAATAAGCAGCTCTACAGTACCCAAGCTTTATGTATTAGATATATGTAGGCCTATGCAGTCTTAACGAAATGATGCATTTTAAAAGCTTTATTTTCGCTTGAAACGCTTGATTTTTATTTTTTTTTCAAACACTTCACTCCCGTTTGAGACGCTATTTTGTATTTCTCTCACGACCATTCGTGCTCTGATCTTCTGATTTCTTTGGTGTATTGTCCAAATTTTTTTCCATTTTGTCAGTAGGTCGGGCACGATGTCAGGGATGTCCAAAATAACATCTTATTCCTAATTTCACACGAAATCTATCAAGCGAAGCTACTATTTTTAAAGTCCTATTAACTTAGTAGTTTGGCCATGGTTGTTGGTGACATTCTACTCGTTTAAAGCTTAACTGAAAAACCAGCTTATCTCTGCATCTTGTGCTTGAACACACTGAATTATTGTGACTCTGTTCAGGGAGTTAGTTGGCTCTCGTTGTGACGTTGGGAGTATAATATATGAATATGAGACAAATTTGGATTAGCAGTTTTGGTCAGGATTCTTTGTGATATCTCCTTTAAAGCTCAACTGAACAGCTAGTTAATTTCTGAATTTTGTGTACACTGGTTTGTTTTGGCTCTGTTGATGGATTGTTATTTTTTTACAACAGGCTCTCGTAGTGATGCTGAGAATGTAGAGTCGTGTTCTCTTCGTGAATAATGACGTCATTGTCGAAGAACATATTATTTTTCTAGAGTGCGACCGACGAGCGCCAAAAGATGAACGGTTGTCATTCAGTCCGCTACTTCGGCAGAAATCCCAGATTGGAAAAAGATCCGTCGGGAATTAGGGGTAGGCCTATTATCTGACGGTTTTGTCGGATAATGTTCGAATACGACTACAGCTTTTGAATAAAACGGCAAGGCAGTGCTACGCCGTAGTTGAATGAAACGGTATCTAGGGCGGGGCGTCAACAGTTGTAGATAATCATTGATGATCTTAGCGAAGAAACATTACCCAAGCAAATCCTCAAAATTTACTCAATTTCTATGTAAACCAATCAACTACGTTTCCTGTGGTGACGTTTCTGGTTCTTCGCTAGGCGCACAACGATTTTTCGTCGGTACGAAGAGTTAGTCGAACGCGACAGGACCACATTCACAGTTAGATCATGCAATTTGAATTTCATCAAGTACGTAGTTTTCCTTCTGTAAAACTGCGGACAGCAAATCAGAGACGCTGATATGTTCCTTTCTGCGAAGTAAGTTAAGACTAGACCCACAAGCCGCAATTTCGCATTTCTTTTTATTGACAGCAGGCAACTTGGTGCTGTTGTGATTTTAAATAATTACGTAGAGCTACCACAAGTGATAGGATCTTTCACACAAAAAAAATGAATCGTTGTTCAAGAATAGTGGAGCGCATTTTCATTGGGTTTCAAGTCTGTTTGATTAATTCTTAACTCGGTTTTCGCATTTCAGCCCTCGTCAATGAACGTTTTACGAAAGAGAAGGAATCTGTGCATTCGGAGTTTTGAGAGTTGATTTGTCGTCGGGATCGTGTTCCACCCTACTTACCGTAGTTACTACGCATGACGTTACGAATTTAGGCTTCTTGGCGTCAAGGCTGGAACGCATTTTTTATTTTCGGTAAAATATCATTCTACGGCTGTCTAAGCGAATAATTGGTTCTTAATGAGATATTCATTTCAGCCCTATTCGCTGAATCTTTAACCGCGGTCTGCTATGAGAAATCTTGAGTAGTTCCTCCGAGGAATTGTCGTGTCTTTTGATGCCATACCGTTTATTTATAGGTGTCAGATGTCTTCTTTACGTCAGAAGACACGATATGGTCCAGGAATTTGAAGAAGGGTGTAATATCAGCGTTCCAGCTGGATGATACAGCACTTTCGGGAAACCAAAGATATGGAAAGCTTACTGAGGTAATCTTTTTCATCTGGATTTATGGTAAAGCGAGCAGCTTTTCTTCTCATTTTCTTCTCCATGATGCTATTCTCAGCAGATTTTATAAAGAGTTCTTGTCTAGTTTATTGTTCTCCGTATGTGTGTGTGGGCGGGGGGGGGGGGGAGTGAGGTAGGAGACTGTGTTAAAGGACCTGTCTTACCTATAGTACTAACGCAACCTACTTCTATAATCACTCCATATATTTCTAGACCCCAGATTTCCAGACCCCAATTTCGTACGGTACATTCTAACCCCTCCTACAAAACTACGCTGATTTTCTCACTTGCCGTGTTTTGCTATCTTTGATGTGTATCATGCTGTCGACGGTCCTCTGCGAGAAGTTTTTCCATCAGAAAAACCGGTTATGTAAATTGTTTCCCTGTTTTCGTCAAGTCAACTGGTCTCATTAAAGGGTTAATAGCCAAAACCGTGAGTTATTTGTTTAAAGCACAGCCTAGTTTTGAAGTATTCAAATATTTTAAAGTACTGTAAATTGAAGGGTAAATAGTAAGAGAGGTCCTTTAAAGATTTCATGTCTTGAAAAACAGGAGTTTTAGGCATAACCATTTTTTCTAAATAAAACTGCGTGCATTTTGTTTTCACTTCTTTTCTAATACTAATATTCATGTTCTGTTCTGAGTAACAATGGATAAAACTGATAGCTACGTCAGGTCCGTGCTTTGGAATCATTTGCAGGTTCGTTTCTTCTATTTGCCGACGTTGTCCCTGACGAAGGTCCTTGCCAAGAAGGGCCGAAATATCGCTGCCAAACCATCGACGCCCCCCCCCCCCCCGAATGTTCTCGGCCAGTCGAGAAAAAATAGCCAAGTCGGCGCGAAGCGCCGCGATTCTTCGTAAAAACAGTCGATGTTTTTCTTGGAAACAGTCGATTTAGAAAAAAGTTCGGTTTCTCGTAGAAATAGTCGATTTTTTCTTAAAAATAGTAGTTTTTCTTAAAATCAGCAGATTTTTCGTCAACACAGTCGTTTTTTCTCAATAATAGTCGTTTTTATCTGCAAAAACAGTCGGTAAAAATGACCAGCCAGTCAGTAAATACCTTGGTCTCCCCCCCCCCCAAACATTTTGGCTAGTAACGCCCAGAGGCGTTACTAGCCAAAATGTTTGGGGGGGGGACGAGGCATTTACCGACTGGCTGGTCATTTTTACCGACTTTTCTGCAGAAAAAACGACTGTTTTCCACAACAAAAATTACATTTTTGAAAAAAAACGACTGATTTTCAGAAAAATCCGCTGATTTTCAGAAAAACCGACTGTTTTCATGAAAAAAATCGACTGTTTTGACGAAAAATCGCGGCGCTTCGCGCCGACTCGGTTATTTCTTACCGACTGGCCGACAGCATTGGAGGGGGGCGTCCCCCCCTCCCCACCCCCAGTCGTGTCGCCCCTGGTAACGCCTCTGGCTGACGTTCTATCCATTGTTTGAATATATGTTTGCAGCTTGGGCTCAGGGAGTAGTTAGTTTTAGTCTTGCTTGCTGTTCTTCGTGTGTGTGTAGGGGGGGGGGGGGAGGGGGTATAGTAGATAAGAGATAAAAGAGACGTTTTCAGGCATTCGTTTACAACGGTATGATAAGAAACATATATGTTTGGAAGATTTTTAGCCTAATTGTGACGTCACCCATCAAGCTACTCACGCGAAAACTACTTCCAGGTGGATGGCATCCACAACCAGCCTTGCCAAATGTCGCAGGATAGTGTGAATTATTACTAAATTGTTTGTCACTCTATTCCTACGTTTGACATTATTCACTTTATCTCAGAAAACGTACAGATGTGTAGTTTATGCAGAAGGGAGTCCAGCCAAAATTGACAATTTCGCGATTTTCATGAAAATAGAATTTCACTACCAGTTCACTCTTTTTTGGTCAAAATCCACTTTTTTTGTTTTATGTCTCAACCCTGTCACTTTTGTCACTTTTTTTCGAGTGTGGGTACTTCCAGATGAGCTAGGACAATGAAACTTGGCAGGAATATCAGGGACTCGACCAAACTAACCTGGAAATAATCAGTTTCCCGATCCGACCATATGCGGGGAAGTGGGGGCGCTGGAAACTTGAAAATTTAGGGCATTTTGTCACACTTTTTCGAGTTAGGGTACTTCCAGTTGTGCTAGGACCATGAAACTTGGCAGGCATATCAGAGACCCGACCAAACAAACTTAGAAATAATCAGTTTTCTGATCCGACCATTTTGGGGGGGGGGGTGGAGGGCAGGGGAATCCGGGAAATTGAGAAGTGTGTAACTTTCGAACGGATGATCGGATTGTAATGAAACTTCATAACTGAATAGAGTATATATCTCTAATGTCCCGTTTAAAGTCTTGACCGGATTCGGTGGCCAGGGGGGAGTTGGGGGGGGGGGAGACCGGAAATTTCAAGAAACGGTTAGAATGGAGGGATCGGAGTGAAAATTGCTGGGAAGAGCAAGCATCTGCTCTAGATAAGTCCTTTAGACCATTGTACTGGATCCGGACACTAATGGGGGGGGGGGGGTCCCGGAATTCCGGTGATGGTGGTTTTGGGGATTTTCACGATGAAACTTGGCAGGCATATCAGGGACCCGATCAAACTGACTTCAAAATAAAAAATGTGTCGATCAGATAATGTTGGGGGGAGTGGAGGGAGGGGAATCCGAAATTTTCAGTCATGCGTAATTTTGGAATGGGTGATCGGATTCGAGTGAAATTTAAGAATTGAACAGAGGACATTTTTCCGATGATTTTTTTCATATCCGGACCGGATCCGGCAACTATTGGGGGGGGGGGGGAAATACGTGACCCGTTTAGAATGGAGGGATCGGGATGGAACTTTGTGGGAAGAGCAAACAGATGCTCTAGGTAAGTCATTTGCTGAATCGGATTGTCTACGTGCACCGCGGGGGAGTTGGGGGGGGGGGGGGGTGGACCGGAAATCTCGAGAAACGGTTAGAATGATGGTATCGGAGTGAAACTTGCTGGGAAGAACAAACATCTGGTCCATGTAAATCTTTTACATAATTTGACTGGATCCGGACACTTGAGGGGGGGGGGGAGGAGGGGGTTTCCCGGAATTCCGTTTTTGGGGGATTTTCACGACGAAACTTGGAAGGCATATCAGGGACCCGTTCAAACTGACTTGGAATAAAAAAAAATCCTCGATTTGATAATCTTGGGGGGGGGGGAGTTGAGGGAGGGGAATCCGGAATATTGAGTCATGCGTAACTTTGGTACGGGTGATCGGAGTCGAGTGAAATTTAAAAATTAAACAGAGGACATTTTTCTCTGGTGACCTTTTTCATTTCCGGACCGAATCCTGCAATCATTGGGGGGAGGGCGGAAAATACTTGACCCGCTTAGACTGGTGTGATCTGGATCGAACTTCGTGGGAATGACAAACAGATGCTCTGGATTAATCATTTACAGAATCGGATTGGCTCCGGTTATTGTGGGTGGAGTTGGAGGAGGGGGGGGGGGTCTGGGATTCCGGTGATCGCGCGTTAAGGTACTTCCAGATGTGCTAGGACGATGAAACTTCGCTGGAATATTGGAGACTCAACAACATTTGCTTAGAAATTGCTACTTCCAAAATCCGATTATTCCTTAAAGTACCAATCTTGACCGCAAAGTAAAAAAAATACTTTTAAGCAATATATGCATTTTCGTGATGCCCATCAGCCCATTAGCAGTTTTGCCTCAAGGGTTTTGCTTACAAATGAAGTTCCAGCTCCCTTAGAGTGCGCATCTCAACCGCAAAGTCGAAACTTACTTTGGATCAATCAAATCATCTTGACCCATGCAAGTGCCATATGAGCTTACAGCTCTTGTTTCACTTTTTCAAGAGTTAGTTGGATTTGAGTATAGAGTGTCTGAGGAACATTAAATCTGTGTGAATGACTAGCTAGCAGCAGGGGCGTCACGACTCAAAACAGTTGATTTTTTTCATGAAAACAGTCGTTTTTTCTGAAAACTGGTCGATTTTTCGTCAAAATAGTCGGTTTTTTTTTTAATCAGGGGACTTTTCTGAAAATCAGTCGATTTTTTTTCAAAACTGTCATTTTTAGTTGTTGAAAACAGTCGTTTTTTCTGCAAAAAACAGTCGGTAAAAATTATCAGCCATTCGGTAAATGCCTCGTCCCCCGCCCAAACATTTTGGCTAGTGACGCCTCTGGCTAGCAGTGCTTCCGCAGTCCCCGAATTTTCGGGGATTTCCCCGAATTCCAGAAAATCCCCGACAACAAAGCTAGAGCCAATCAGAGCAAAATAACACTAGGGGGTAGCGCTAAGACTTTGCAAAATTAACACACTCGAATAGCATCGATACCGGTACCACTAGTGATAGAGAACGTACGTACTGCAACTCAGCCAGTCGTGCACCAGCGTTGGCTCCAATAATTTCATATCATGAACATGCAAACAAATTATTCAGCCTCTTCTGTTTCCTCGGTGTTGCAGACGCCAGACCGTACCATTGCTTCACCGGTCGTTTCTAAGTCCGCAAGTTTGTCTCGCTTTAAATGCTGCAAGTGTAGTGGGCGGCGCAACTAGCATGGCCCGTTTGAAAAACATGGAAAGCATAGGTCTCGGCGCTACTCCGTAGTGTTACTTTGCTCTGGAGCAAATAAAGGTATTATTTTCCTCACTGCCATTACATTGTAAGGTTGCTACGGGACGGCGTCTAGTACGCATACTAGGCTAGGGACTTCCAAGTGACATCCGGTGGCGTTACCATTTCCGGTGACCCTTGACCGTCACACATATAATTAGTGTTACATACGAAATTTGGGTTTCCGGGCTTGAGGATTATTGAAGGCAGTGAAGCATTGTTCAAATAGGTGTAGTAAGCTGAATAGTGCTATACGCGATGATTACGTCTTAATACACGCCTGTTCAAATAGGAACTCAATAGGTTCTTACCGATGCAGCGTTCGGTGTTGCCACGCTGATACAGTTTTTCGAGATTCTGAACATCAGAAAAAGTGTTTTAAGTACACGAGTACAATTTGACGCCCTTTATAGTAAAAAGCTATTAAATTAACGGATGGACAGGCATTGCTCCTCGAACTAACAATAAGCAGTCATAACAGAACAAAACGTGTTCTTTTGAAGAAAAGTTGTTTCTTCAGCTTCCTACAAAGTAGAACTTTAGTGGTCCCCGTGGCAACCCTGACGACGCTGCTCCTCTCCTCGGCCTGCTGGCGGAACCAACCAAGCGATCTGATTGGATCTGCATAAGGGAAAATAGAACCTGGCTCTATTCTCCTTATTCGCCTTATTACAGCGCGCCCCGAGGAAAAGAGGAATCTGTAATAAGCCTTATACGCCGTAATACACCTTACAACACCTATTTGGACAATGCTTTATGGAAGTAGGTTGTATTGGCAATAAAGGTACGACGGGTCCTTTAGCCTGCGAGTATGGCGTGTACTAAATTTGAAAATTTGGATTGAAATCGTCTTTTAGGTCACTGTTTATGGAGAATGTGAAGCCACCTACGTGAGGAGTGCTGGACGACTTGTGAAGCATGTGTTGACGTCTACCTGCTTGAAAATGCCGAAGCTTCACTTCAGAATAGCAGGGACGTTTGGTTGCCCTCTCGACCAACAGGTGAGGGGTAAATGTGGCAACCTTTTCATATTATAACATAAGCTATTGGATGAGAAAAAGTCATTCGCTTCTGTATTAAGTGATCAAATTTGTTAGACCAGTTAGCTTAAAGCATACGTTGCACTATTTGCTATTGATGTTCCAGTATTCTAAACCAATTTAATACTGTAAAACTATGTTTTGCTTTTAACAAAGTATCCACGGCTTGGGCTGTTTTAAACTCGGGCAAATTCGTAATAATCGTAATCGTAATAACTTTATACCGGCCAAAGACCATAAATCTACACTCTACAATACAAACTTAAACAAACATAACATTTAACATACAAACATTTAACCAGCTTCAGGTTCGTATAGCTGCAGCCAGATAGGCAGAGATAAACGGAGTACCGCACAAGAAAGAACGCGAACATTTGCATTTTCCGATGAAACGAGTCGCTCACGTAATGATACATTACTAGAGTGTTGAATCTGTGCGAAGTTTTTCACTCTGAAATCGTCGAAGACTTCGGAAGCGCTGGCGAACCGTGGCAGCCCGTGAAGGAAGCGGAAGCTATCATTGTATGCCACGCGGAGATCGTTTATACCTTGCTTGGTGTATTTACACATCAGGGAAAGCCCAAAAATAGAAGAACAAAAAGATCGAAACAAAAAAGTTTTTACATCTGGTGAGCAATGACTAAATTTACGTATCAGCAAATTTCCACGTATGTAAACAGAACGCAGAGCGTGCCGAATGTGCCCATCATCTAGAAGGTGCTCCGAAAAAATAAAACCAAGATAACGGAAAGATTGAACAAACGCTAGTTCTGTACCTGCAAGGCGTACACTCGGTAACAGAGGTGCAGAACGGGAGCGCGGGCGGAAACACATACATTTAGTTTTAGATGTGTTAAAAATGATATCGTACTCTTTCGCAAACGAATCACATATAACAAGTAACTTATTAAGTGTCCCAACACTGGTCGGCATTATAACCAAATCATCAGCATAACTCAAATTGTTCATGCACCGAGAACCAATATGGCAGCCCAAACCAGATTTGCTCAATCTAACATTGAGCTCATCACAGTACACAGTACACAAATTCAAATAGCATCACGAGCATGAAGCGCGAACAGTCGCCGGGAGCATAATGCGCACGGAAAATGCTGAATAGGGTCAAGTGCAAAGATTAGTGAGGTGTGTCATTAGCGGGTTTAGAATGTACCATATGAAATTTGGGTCACCAGGTTTAAGAACTGATGAATGCACTTACGGAAGTAGGTTGCGTTGTCAGTATAGGTAAAGTGGGTCCTTTAAAGGACCTGTCTTATCTATAATACTCACGCAACCTACTTCCATAATCATTCCATATATTTCTAAACCCGGAGACCCCAATTTCGTACGGTACATTCTAACCCCTCATCCGCGCTAAAATTTTCTCACTTGCCGTGTTTTGCTACCTTCGATGTGTATCACGCTGTCGACGGTTGTCTGCAAGAAGTTTTTCAATCAGAAAAAACGGTTATGTAAATTGTTTCCCTGTCTTCGCTATAAGTCAACGGGTCTCGGAAAAGGCTTAAAACAGCCAAAACCGTGTTTTTTTTTGTTGAAAGCACAGCCTAGCTTAAAGTACTCAAATATATTAAAATACTGTAAGTTGAAGAGTTTAGTGCGAGGGTCCTTCAAAGGACCCCATGTTCTGATGGTTTTCTTCTTCCTGAAGACAGGAGTCTGTCGAAATTGGAGCCGAGGCCGTTGGAATCAGTTAGGAGAAGCAGTCGAAGGCATACGATATAGTTATAAATGAAATTGAAAGAACGCATTAATTAATACACTTCTCGAGAACGTCCTGCAGTGAAAGTCGTAAAAATGAATTGACAGGATAAGGCAAAAACTATACCATATTGAAACTGTGAATAGCTATACTGAGCAACAGCCAAGTTTTATCTACTTATTCACTTGAAGCTGTTGAGGTGCGTTTTCAGGCTCGCGATTCTCAACCCGTGTTCGTGACAAGTCGTTTTTACGGAGCGCATCCTAACACGTGTTCCGTGTTCTGTGGCTTCAAGCGTTATTAGCTCCCGTGTTTCTTTCGAGTTCAACACCGAATCCAAATAGAAACGGATCAAATCCTGTTCCGGGCTCTCTTATGCAAAACACAGGCGCTGAAAACGGGTGACTGCGCAACGTGTTAGGATTCGAGTTCAACACGCTAATTGCTGAAAACGCAACTTTGGTCGAATCAGCGCTAACGGCAATGCATACATATGTCCCTTTGTTTACCAGAAAAGTATAAGAGTAAGACGAAAGCAATATATTAAAGTAGAGATGTATTACAAAGGACCCCGGGGTCAACGAGTGGCATTTTGCCGGATCACGACAAAAGAAAAACGGGATGAATAAGACTGACTTGTCGACCCGACCCCGACACAACAGCAGCGAGCAACGCCGGACTGCGCATGGACTTTGGTGTCGCCGAAGAAGATGAGAAAAAACAAACTTAGTAAATATTCATGAACAGTTCTGAGCGCAAGCGGTAGTATAAGTTAAATACAGAACAAGCGGTAGCTTTGTTGCTCAGTGTATTTTGCAGTGAAAATGAAAAAAAACAAACAGCGTAACTCAGCAGGTTACGGTGTCCGGCGTTTTGCATTATTTTCATAGCTGTGCGAAGTATCCCAGCAGAAGCAAAAGAATATTTCTTCTGAAAGAATATATTTTCTTTGTTTTATTTAAATAATATGAAAATAAGTTAAATTAGAAAAGATGGAACTGGTAAAAAAAAAGTAAAAAATAAAAAAGAACATTAAAATGAAATAACAAATTGTACCAAAGGATTTTGATTTCGTCCAAAGAAAGCTGACAAACCTTGTTCTTAGCTGATATCTTTAATTTATAATTTCCATTTGAATGTTTAGGGGCAAAAAAAAAACAAGTTTGTCTCAAATTTGGGTAAGTGTCCAAAAAAGCATTCCTCTGCTGTAAACCAATAGTGACAGCCTGAACTGCTTACCTTAAAAAGTTACCTTAAATCGCAATGTCCAGCTATAAAAGTACCAATGCTCCTGTAGAGTCGCTGGTGGTGTGATGATTTTTTCATTGGTTTGTGGATAAGTAATGTCTGGTCGCTGACTCTGCTGCATCCCATTCGTACTTCCAGGCTTTCGACTTAACTTAACTTAAAGGACCCGTCGTACCTATAGTGCCAATGCAACCTACTTCCGAATTACAGTGATTAACTCTTAAACCTGAAGATCTAAATTTCATATGTTACATTCTAAACCCACTAACTACACCACGCCAATCTTGGCACTTGATGCGATTCACGTTTTTCCATGCACATAGGCTCCCAACGAATGTTGGCGTATCATCCTACTGATGAGTAAAACCGGTTATCTCAATTTTGCCGAGTTTTGCTAGAAGTCAATGAGTCTGGGAAAAGGCTTAAAACAGCCAAAGTCGTGGATAATTTGTTAAAAGTAGAGCTTAGTTTTACAGTATTCAGATAGTTGTACATATTGGAACATAAACAGTATGAAGTGCGAGGCGTGCTTTAACTCTGAAGGCATCTACTGTTTCTGAAGTAACAGTATCCTCGGGCAAGGAGTTCCAGTTGAATCACTCGAGTTCCAGCGAAATCACTCGAGTTGGGAAAAACTGGTTTCTTGCTCAGGCACAGATGACCTTCTTTGAGTGACCTCTATTCCTCACTGATGTATTGAAGCTGAAGAGTTGAGGCATTACATTGGTTCTGTTTTGCAGCTATTTCTTGCAGGAATCAACATACGACTCCAATGAGGTCATCTATAAGTTCAACGACCTCGAAAACGCGGAGCTGTCATCTATTGAAATCGTTGGTGGAATCGGATTCCAAATTTTCCAGCCGAAAGGAGCAACCCTGACCAATTCAGTCAAGTAAGTTGGACTAAGGCGCATTACCTTAATATCCCTCCACTAAGTAAGTAAGTAGGTAAGGAAGTAATTTATTTCTGACCCACCATTTGAAAAGCGGCGTATGTAAAGTAAAATAAAAGAATTAAAAAAACACAACAAATACAATATACAATTTTTCATTCATCGGCCAGAAAAGAATGTAGTGTCATGTGCTTGCTGGGCCCTGTTGTCCATGACTTTTTGCAGAGCCGACGAAATTTCCAAAAGTGCGACGCTTTTATCTTTAACTTGGAAATGCTCCGTTAGCATGTGGCTGTGGTATAACTTTGGCGAATAAAGCAGGTGCTTCGCATACTTAAAATAGCATCATCTCATCTTCCGCAACTCCTTCTTCCGCAGAACATGTGCGACACCAGAACGAAATAAAATGGATGGAGCACAAAAAGAGCTGTATAAATTTCCTACAGCTTTCCGATTGTGGCGCCCACGGTTCGGGACGATGCGTCCATAAGCGGTACTAACTCAACTGAGGTACTAGCTGCGTTACTAACTGAGCTCAGCAGCCCCACCATTGATCAGGTCAGGGAAGAGATGATCAAAATATGTTTAGTTATTATTTCTTTAAGTATTGTAATTTATTTAGATTTCTAGTGTCAACATTTGTCGACGGATTACGTGACGTAGCATGACTATGTTCAACGAAATATGTTTGTGCGGTTAACAGTGTTGAATGCTAATGGGCATAGAAGGACCTCGAAGAACGAAAGGTTTCGATGGTATCCCAAAGGGGAATATTGTTTGGACTTTCTGATACAGACAGTCGTGGTTAACGTATTTCCAGAATCCGTAAACTTGCAACATAGTCCGTATAAACCCCTTATCGAGATCTTTTAACACTTTTCCCCGAAAAGATGATTATCAAATAATTAGGTTCATTTGTAAATTTCCGGGTTTGTCCGGATTGCGACCTGACAGTCGATCAAGGTGCAGGCAAATATTACTTACCGTGTCTTTTTCCAGTATACTGCAACCTTCCAACCAGTTTTACTCGAGAACTTTTCTTTCCCTGTATTTTTCTCCCCGATTACAGCAAAACGAATGATCCGCTGTGAAATAAGAACATATATGGATTCAGTATGCATTCTTACCACCAAATCAAAGCTCGTATTGACTTCAAAATTAAACTTCACTTCAACCGATTTCCGTTTTTGTCGGATTCCCGGCGAATCGCTTTACCGGTGAGAAAATAAATATATTATTTATATTATTTTTTAGCACGCATTTGTACCCCTTTATCGAGTCGTAAACCGACCTCAGAAAAAAAAATTTACTTTCACCGAATTTCCTATTTTGGCCGGATATTTCACTGCGAACTGTTTGTCCGATTGACTATTTAATTAGCTGGAAAACCGCCTTTCCCACCCCTAAAAATAGGGTTATTTTACAAATTTGACCTGTACTTAATCCAAAGGATTGTTACACCAAGTTTGAAAAAAAAATGTCTCAACGCCTTCGAGAGTTATCGTCTAACAGACGGACAGACGGTGTAGGAGTTCCGGGTACGGGGCTGAGGGACCGGTGGAAAGCGTCGCTGCATCGATGTAAGGGGTGGATCGAAGTTGTCCTACAGGATTTTATACAGGTCAGAAATTAAGCTATATTATTTTTTGTTAGATTTCTAGGGTACGTGTATAGTTGTTGTTATTATAGTAAAATTTTTAACAAGCATTGCATGTTTGACTGTATTTGTATTTTTGTGTAAATTTAAAAAACTTGAACTTGAACTTGACTTTGGTTTTGTTTCACATGCGTGTATGAATAGGTTACGTCTCCTCCGTAGGGTACTCCAGATTGTAGGCCACTCTCTTTTTTCTGTCCAGTTGCTTTAGTGTCTCACCAGTTTCTTTTTTCAGCCTCACTTTGTCTCTGGAATCGAAACAGCGTCATCTTACAGATGAGTTTTTGGAAGCACCATCGCTTGTCAAGGACTCGCACTCCTTTAGCTTCCTGAAGTCTCTACCAGATGGCTCCGTTGGTCATGATCTTGAAGAGTCGGAGGAAAGTTACTTCAGTGCATCTGAGACACACAGCCAAGAGAGATTGGTGGAAATGGTTAGTCGTTGATATCAACTCAAACCACGTCTCTCGTATTTCAAAATTTTGACATGAAGCGAAAAAGACGGGTCTGACGCAAAGAAAATCGCGGAAATCGGCAACGTTTTTTATCTCTCGCGATTCCCTCTCATTTCTCCTATTTCGCGCTTTTTGACGATTGAGTTGGAGCCAATTCTTTTTTTATTGCGTTTCTGTCAGAATCGAGAACTGGGAAAGAAATTCTGCAGAATCGAGAAGTTGCGTCGATAGTCACTTCTCGATTCTCGTTCTCCGTTCTCGTTTCTGATTGATCAACATAGGGCGGATCTTCAATCCGTATAAAAAGGTTGGGTGGCTAAATGAGTGTTTCTGTCAAAAGCGAGAACTGAGAATTCAGATAAAAAATGAAACTAATCTTTTCTGGATAGGCGTATTCTCGCCGTTTAAGTAAAAAAAAAATGATAATAAATAAAAGTAAAAATAAACTTTTGCGGACTAAATACGTCACCTGAATAAGTTTGTTAAGGGAAAAGAATTTTTGGAAGACTTTTCGAACAAAGTCATTTCCCCAGGTTCTCGTTGTTTTTCGTCCAGGGAGTCCCAAGGAGGTGACTTCCTCTATGTTCATGCTCCCCCGCGACTCCCCCTCCGAGCAATGGCGAGAGTAGTTCGTAAGCATGCCTAGCCAAGTACAGATGCCTAGGTACGACCTAGTGTCAGCGTTCACACTCCTGCCTAGGCACGGATTTTGGGCGAGTCATCGAGGTTCTAGGCTCTAGAACTCGGTTCCTGCAAAGCCGAATTCTGTGTCTGGGCATCTTCAATCAGAGATGGGCGGATCTGGTCATGAAGGGATTCGAATCCGACCCCACAATTTCCTGCTCAGGATTCGAATCCTATCTTAACAAAAATCAAATCATGTGTGGGGTTCAGTTGTTGGCTAGCTCGTAACACTGTTATTCCATGTTATAGCTCTGATTTCGTTTTGAGCCAAGCGGTGGGAGCAGGGTGGTACTTCAATTCATGACAAGGCGTCGATCAGGTCCGGTTAACTTCGCTAGGAGGGATACGTGGGGTGGAGAGCTACATAAGGCATGAGGGATTTGCGTGGGAGTTGGCGTATGTAATTGAATGTTGTTCAGTTGGCTAAATCGTCCATTCCTTTTACTAGGTTTACGATGGCCTCGCTTCGCTTGGCCAGACTGCTGAGTTATTGCAGGATGGTGAACTGTTCCTGAATGGTCAGACCGTGATCCAGCTCCAGGAAATAGTATCATACTTGAACCTGGAAAACCTGAAGACTATCTACGAGAAAGTTCGATTTGATGGCTTTGCAAGGTAGGCGTTCAGTGGGTGGGCTGGTTGCGTCGTTTCTACGATCGCCACCTTCTTCAGGTAAAGAGTGGATGCCGACTAAGGGAAATGGAGATGGCATTTATTGTCGGCGTGCTCCGGAGCACAGACAGCGAATGAATAAATGAATGTATTACCGAGAATCACGAGGACCATGGCGGGAAATAGCAACTTTAAAGGAAGAGAAAACTTGACTCGGGGAGTTAGCTGACATATCAAGATGTACCCTGAGTCGATATTGAGAGTAAGAAAAATTCTCGTTACGACCATTGCAGTTTCTGGGCAGTTTCCGAGAATTCGACTTTTGAGTTAGTAGAAAAAAAAAGCAAAAGGTGTGTGTGCCGGGAGTAGGAATCGAACGCACGACCTCTTGATTACTGTCCCGATCGGTTAGTCAACACGGCCAAAGGCGAACTTTTACAGTGTATAAGTGCATAATTACAGTGCATAAGGGGCAAGGGCCTGCCAGCTAGCTTTGGGAGCACTAAGGAGGGGGTTCGAGATAACAAAGAAAGGGGGTCCTGTCGCCAATAAGTCCCTGTATCTTTATCTAAGCCCCGCAGGTCGGTTTGATGGCCGAAAGTTGCGTAGTCAAGTTTTCTGTGCCTTTAAAGCACTCAAGCCACGAAAAGCAAAAATAAACCGATGTAACCTTTCCCATATTTGTTTGTTTAGTCACGTCTCAGCCTGACCTAAACCGGCGTCAACCCAGCGCAGTCATTTCATTGGTGTTTCATTTCAGGCGAGGCTTCATTCTGTTTACTTTGCCAGAATAAACATTTCTGTTCAGAGGTCCTACAAAACTCCGGTCACTGTGGTTTCGGTTAACCCACAGGACACTATCAGGATATTTTTTTTACGGAGACAACCTCTTCGCACGAAGCTTTAAGAGGTTGGTCACACTTGGCTCATTTCCTGGCTTTTTGGGTTGCAAAAGTAGGAAAAAAGAAACAGAACAATATACAGCCAATTCTGAATGTTGTCGTTTTAAATTCAGGAGATCAATTAGAGCAAGATGGGGTTTATGTTACAGGAACCCTAATTGACCCCTAATTTCAGTCTGCTCATTATCTCCAAGCTGCCACGAAGTCCATCAAATTTCACGTCCCGAGGGTTTTCAGTTGTTTGTCGAATAGGCTGTTTTCTTAGCCCAATGTGACCAAGCTCTAAGGGGCGATCACTGCGATCACGACATTGGATAACCTGCAAGTCGCCTTGGGAAATTTTCGCGTTGATTGCTCCGTTGGATGTTAAGTCCCATCATCACGATGGGTCGCGTTGTTGACATCCAGTTCGAGGGTCGTTCCCGAGTGAAGAGCTCGACGGTTGACGTCACCATCTAGCTGGGTGGGTATCTCCCGTCCAACTTCGCTGCTTGAGCTTTGTTGAAACGGTAGAGTAAGATGACAACTTCCTCTGTCTCTCTGTATGGCATCGCTCATTGATATTTTATCGTGGATGGCTTCTTCTGTCGAGCTCAACAGCCATTCCTGGTCCGGCCTGGTTGTATCTGGTTCGGTCCGTGGAATTTACAGTTAATTGCTCAAAAATAAAAATAAAATTAAGGAAGTAAAAAAATGATAAAATTAGAATTTGTAATATAGGTCATAATTTAAATACTGAATTTTGAATTTGAGATTTTGGTTGTTTGTAGATATCGCGGTTGCGTGTTTGTTGGAGATAGTTTGTAGCAATTGAGTATGGTTGGAGTTAATATGTATAGTGTGATGGATTACGCGTTTGTAGATAAGAAAAAAAAGCCATTCACGCGAAAATATCTCCCGGGCTCTGCCATCGTGTCATCCAGAGAGCCACACAAAGAGTGAACCATATTCTCTTGGATTCAGTATTAAGTCAGTGTTTTAATATTCCAGGATTACCTTTATACAGATTGTCCAGGCGTCTGGCTCCAACCCTTCCGTTCTTTTCATACTGGAATGTATCGATGAAGCTAAGATTACCTGGCTGGAAGTTCAACGCACTCTGGCTTATTTTCCTTACTATCTGAGAATCCCGAATGAATCCCTGCTGACGCGAGTTTTGGTGAGTTTTGACAACTATAACCTCCCCCCCCCCCCACACGCCTCTCTTGAATACGAGACTCTGTCCAAGCTGCGTCTTCCCTCCGTCGCGTATAGATTTTTTTTAGAGAGAATTGATTGGGACATAGAAAGTAATCGACGGAAGTTACGACAATGAAGTGTGTGGTATCATAACAAGAGCTGTAAGCTCATATGGCACTTGCATAGGCTAGGGCAGTGGTTCCCAGCCGGGGGTACGCGTACCCAAAGGGGTACGCGAAGCTCCCAAATTCTGAATTCGAAAATGTTTGCTTTCGTCAAGAAACTAGAGTATTGGCTTATAAAGTTTCAAAGAAACAGCTGAAGTGCCCCTCTGATCCTTGACCAGTTTACGGAAGATAATGAAATTGACAACCTTCCAGCCTCAAGTATGCAATTTATTTGTATATTTTTTACACATTAATCCTTTACCGTTTATGACAACAAATGACCTGTTTTTTGCTTTCTGATCTTGACAAATCTTAGTAGAATAGGAGAACAATGATTCTTCAAAAAGGGGTACGCAACCTTTTCGAACCTTAATTAGGGGTACGCGATACCGAAAAGGTTGGAAACCTCTGGGTTAAGGTGTATTATAAATATTCTTTGAGCCCAAGGCGACTTTGAAACATATATCCGTTGTAAACATTGTTTGACTAGAGGCAGAAATGATAATGAGCTGATGGGGATCATGAAAATGCATATTTTGCTTAAAAGTATTTTTCTTACTTTGCGGTTAAGATTGGTACTTTAAGGAATAATTGGATTTGGGAAGTAGCGATTTCTAAGCAAATCTTGTTCAATCTCTAATACTCCAGCGAAATTTCATCGTCTTAGCACATCTGGAAGTACCTTAACTCGCGATCACCGGAATTCCAGCCCCCCCCCCCCCCTGCAACTCTACCCACAGTTCCCGTAGCCAATCCGGTTATGTAAATGATTTATCCAGAGCATCTGTTTGTTATTCCCACACAGCTCCATCCAATCTCTCCAGTCTAAGCGGTTCAAGTATTTCCCCCCCCCCCCCCCAATAGTTGTCGGATACGGTCCGGAAATGAGAAAGATCACCAGAGAAATGTCCTCTGTTCAGTTATTAAGTTTCACTCGAATCCGATTACCCGTTCCAAAGTTACGCATGACTAAATATTCCGGATTCCCCTCCCTGCACTCCCCCCCCCCCAAGATTATCATATCGAGGAATTTTATTTCCAAGTCAGTTTGATCGGGTCCCTGATATGCCTGTCAAGTTTTGTCGTGAAAATCCCCAAAACCACCATCACCGGAATTCCGGGAAAACCCCTCCCCCCCCCCCCAAGTGTCCGGAGCCAGTCCAATTGTGTAAAAGATTTACCTGGAGCAGATGTTTGTTCTTCCCAGCAAGTTTCACTCATCCCTACATTCCAACCGTTTCTTGAGATTTCCGGTCTCCTCCCCCCCCCCCCCAACTCCCGGATAGCTGTCGAATCCGGTCTGGACTTCAAATGGGACATCAGAGATATTTCATCTATTCAGTTATTAAGTTTCATTCCAATCCGATCGCCCGTTCGAAAGTTACACACTACTCAGTTTTCCGGATTCCCCTACCCTTAGCCCCCCCCCCCCCCCAGATGGCCGGGTCGAGAAAAAGACTATTTTCAAGCTAGTTTGGTCACTAAATTTCACTCGAATCGGATCACCAGTTTCAAAGTTATGCATGACTCGATATTCCGGTTTCCCCCTCCCTCCACTCCCCCACGATTATCGGAGCACGAAATTTTTAGTTCCAAGTCAGTTTGATCGGTTCCCTGCTATATCTGCCAAGTTTGTCGTGAAAATCCCCAAAACCGCGATCACCGGAATTCCGTCCCCCCCCCCTTCCAACTCCCCCCACAGTGCCCGGAGCCAATCCGGCTCTTTAAATGATTCATCCAGAGCATCTGTTTGTTATTCCCACAAAGTTCCATCCCGATCACTCCAGTCTAACGGGTCAAGTATTCCCCCCCCCCCCCCAATAGTTGTCGGATCCGGTCCGGATACGAAAAAGATCACCAGAGAAATGTCCTCTGTTCTATTATTAAATTTCACTCGAATCCGATCACCCGTTCCAAAGTTAGACATGACTCAGTATTCCCCTCCCTCCCCTCCCCCCCCACGATTATCAGATCGACGAAATTTTTCTTTTCAAGTCAGTTTGATGGGGTCCCTGATATACCTGCCAAGTTTCGTCGTGAAATCCCCAAACCCGCTATCACCGGAATTCCGGGAACATCCCCCCCCCCCACTAAGTGTCCGGATCCAGTACAATTGTGTAAAAGGTTTATCTAGAGCAGATACTTGTTCTTCCCAGCAAGTTTCACTCTGATCCCTTCATTCTAACCGTTTCTTGAAATATCCGGTCTCCCCCCCCAACTCCCCCCTAGCTATCGAATCCGGCCAAGACTTTGAATGGTACATCAGAGACATATAATCTATTCAGTTTTTAACTTTCATTCCAATCCGATCACCCGTTCGAAAGTTACGCACTACTCGATTTCCAGGATCCCCCTGCCCTCCACTCCCCCCCCCGAGATGGTCGGATCGGGAAACTGATTATTTCTAAGTTTATTTGGTTGGGTCCCTGATATGCCTGTCAAGTTTCATCGTCCTAGCACATCTGGAAGTATCCTAACTCGAAAAAGTGTGACAAACTGCCCTAAATTTTCCAGTTTCCAGCGCCCTCCACTCCCCCGCATATGGTCGGATCGGGAAACTGATTATTTCCAGTTTAGTTTGGTCGGGTCCCTGATATGCCTGCCAAGTTTCATCGTCCTAGCACATCTGGAAGTACCCCAACTCGAAAAAGTGTGACAAATAAACCGGACCGACCGACAGACCGACATACGGAATTGGTATCGGTATATGGAAAATCTGATGATAAAGACTGGCCTTTAAGCTTGCAAAATAACTATTCCATAAGAATGTGTACAAGTGGAGTTTTGCACATAATTGTTGGTCTTTGAACTGCCTTACCGAAGATGCGGCTAATACTGAATCGATCAATAGTTTCAAGTGTATTGTAAATAAGATGCATTACTTTGCTTAGCATGGCTATTCCCAGTATTATCGAGGTATGTAAGGGCGAAAGCCTTTTCTGATGCAGTATATTGCAGTTTTGGCAGTCTTTGGCAGTTTTCTTTTTAGGATGGCTTTTAAAAATAAAAAACAATCTGTCTGTCTAAATCTACAATCTAAGCTTGGACTCTTTTTTGGCCTGTGCCCATGAGCCCATGATGGGCCGTAAACTAATAATAATAATATAACTGCAGTAAAAATGCTTAATTTCTCGAGACACTGTGTACACTAAATTGAATTTCAGCCAGGTGACGATCCACGCCTGCTTTAAACTGATTGATATTTTTGGCATTTACGACACTTTCGGCATTTACGACATTTTCGGGGGATTGATATTTTCGGCATTTACGACTATCCGGTTTTTGAATGATAGTATCCTAACAATTGTTTGCTATACCCGGAGACCGGACCCGCTCAAAACTCTGTTTTCGGACCATAAGAATCCGGTTTCGATCTTTTTCAGGCTCTGCTTGATCGAAAGTGGTCGGATTCAGAAGGAATGGAACACAAGGTTAACAAATGGTCGTTCTGGCACAGCCTAGGTCACCTCGTCCACATCACCTGCGGCGCTGGGAAATGCTCTGACGGATTGGAAGATGAAATCGGAGTCCGGCTTCTTGATCTTCTTAGAGGTACTGACGATATACTAGGATGGAGATACTAATTGTGTTTCCCCAGATACCATGGTATTTGATACCACGGTCATAAGTTGTTTTTGCAGTTACTGAGTATCTGGCCAGTTACCATGGTAAATGATATTCACAACCGTGGTATCTGAGAAAGTCATTTCACTTTCATCATCACCAACACAAGGGCCTATGTTTTTGTCAAAGTGTTGGGAAAGAAGTGTGCCACAGGGAACAATGTAGGTCCGCTACTTTTTCTTGTCATGATTAACATTACAGCTTCTTAAGGATGGGAAAGATGGAAATACGTCGATGATCTGTCTCTTACTGGAGTATATGGGATAGGACAAAGTTGCAGAGCGGCTAATATACTTTCGCAGGTACAAGCCGAAGCTTTAGAATCTTAGAATGGAAATAAGCCTGCAGTTCTTACTGGCCTTACTGAGGGCCAGGCTTCTCGGATCGAAAAAATACAGAAGCATGCCTTACTGATTGTGTCAAGGTCCCCCAAAATTCCCTAAAGGACCCCTCTTGCTTATTCTGTCTTTATAATATACTTAGCTCTCATATGGAATTATAAGCTTCTAAAATCCCCACCTTTCTCCATTGTTTCGTTTCGTAACTACTGATTTTTATCGCTTTTTCGGCCTTGCCGAGTTTTCCCGTTACCCAGCGAAAAGTTTGCCGAAATCTTCATTTTCCGCTGACAACTCTTTCACACATAAGGATGTGATAATCTTCTGTTAATTTCTTCTTTTATTTGCTTACTTTTCCCCACTTGTTAACCAAGAGCGTGTTCCATCCTACTTACCGTAGTTACTACGCATGACGTCACGAACTCTGGCTTTTTTCCGTCAAGGCTGGAACGATTTTTCTATTTTCCAGCAGGATATCATGCCGTGGGCGAATCCGACCAATCCCGTTGCAGAGATGCGTAGTTACTACGCTTACCACGCTCACGAGAATGGTAAGCAAATAGTAACTATTAGTTACTATTTCGAGAAGGTTGGAACGGTCAGCGTAGTAACTTTTCGTGAGGACGGAACGGAAATAGTAACTAATAGTTACTATTGGTACGAGGGTGGAACACGCTCCAAGGCACGTTCAGTTTTCAAATCTTTTGCGCCCAGCCGCCGCGTCGGAGAGCAGGAAGGCTGGAGCGCTAACAAGAGAATCGCTAGTTTCAGGTAGAAAGTAATGGTATTTTCGAAAACTTCTTTTCTGAACCATTTTATAGGGAAAAGATCATTTGTAGTAAGAGTTGTGCTTTAAAATGAGCTCCTCCAGAAATATAAACTCGAGTCCCATAGGTTGAAACTTTGCAAGGCTTCTGGTAAGAAAATGCTTCGGTTGGGGCTCCATGCCCTGGGGCACAGTACTGGTGGTCCGGATTAGCATTATGGATTAACTATGTCGGGTCATTAGCGTTTTGTTTTTAGGTGCAAGTCATAATGGTGACAAGGTGGCGGCACTAATTGCCATGAGAAACGCGAGGATTCCATCGACGTTTGATCCGATCATGGAGTTGGTCCATGACCGATCGCAAGATGGCTCTGTGAGGTTTTACGCTCTGAACGCCCTGAAGAACATCGGTACAAAGATGCCTCATAGATCAAGGGTTAGTACCTTGCTTATTTTTCATAGTATATGTGATAGTCATAATCCTATTGGTCGGTCGGTCGTAGCTACAAATAAATTAGACAAGCACTGTGAAGAATAAAAATTCGTACGTTCACAGCATTTTATTTTTAAATTTACCTTGGACACAACAACAACAACTTCATACCTTATAAACATATAATCCGTCTAACAAAGTCGTTTATATATTTTCTTTCACTTACTTAGTGTAACCTAACCTGATATAATCTGACCTGCATTATCTAACTTGCTATCTACCGAATACCCCCTGCCTCCTCAGAATAACAAGAGCTAGAAGCTCATATGGCACTTGCAAGGCTGGGTCCGAGGATGAATATTCATTCTATAGGAATTTGCCGATTTGTGTTTTTATTATCATTTGTACAACGCTTGCAATACAAATGATCATGGGCTCTTAGAAATCACGAGTAAATCACGTAAAAGTATTTTTTGTACTTTAAGGAATTCACTTATAAGCAAAACCCTTGAGGCAAATTTTACAGTGCAGAGTGGATACGTCAGCTGAAATTTTATTAGAATTATATTTCGGCCCTTCTTGGCAAGGGTCTTCTTCAGGCTCAAAGCCGCTCAAGTTGGAAAAAAGAACTTGTGTTTGTGTTTTTCACAAGTTCGTTTTTCCAACTTGAGCGGCTTTGAGCCTGAAGAGGACATTTTTGGACCCTTACCAAGAAGGGCCGAAATATCACTAGAGCAAATCTCAGCCGGCTTAACTGATGTTCCATTTTAAGCCTGGACCGTATTCGACCGTTGTTGGAGAGTGTGGGGGGGGGGAGGGAGATACCGGAAATATCGTGAAACGGTTAGACTGGAGGGATCGGGCTGGAACTACCCGGGAAGAACAAACGTTTGCTCTAGATAATTCGTTTACAGCACCGGACTGAATCCAGACACTTGGGGAGGGGGGGGGGGGGGGTGAGGGGATTCCTGGAAATCTGGTGATGGCGGTTTGGGGTGTTTTAACGAAGGAACGTGGCAGGCATATCAAGGACCCGATCAAACTGACTTGGAAATTGTAATTTTCTCGATTCGATCATCGTGGGGGAGTGGAGGGAGGGGGAATCCAGAATATTGAGTCATGCGTAACTTTCGAACGGTGATCGGATTCCAGTGAATTTAATAGTTGAATAGATGACATGTCTCTGATGTTCTTTTTCGGATCCGACAACTGTGGGGGATGGACCGAAAAATTCGTGACCCGCTTGGACTGGAGAGATAGGGATGGAACTAGTTGGGAAGAACAAACAAATGCTCTAGATGAATCATTTACGGAACCGGATTGGATCCGGGCACTTTGTGGGAGTTGGGAGGGGAGCGGGAATTCCGGTGATCGCAAGTTAAGGAACTTCCAGATGTGCGAGGACAATGAAACTTCTCTGTAACATTAGAGACTCCACAAGATTGGCTTGGAAATTGTCACTTCCCAGACCCGACCATAGTCATCGCATGGAGAGACTTTTCACAATCAAGCCCCGCCTCTTGCATCGTTTGTGATTTGTTCAGTTGGAAGTAGGTACTGTAAAAAAAGCAGCGAGGCCCTCGTGAACCTACCTCCAATACTAAACCCTTGGTTTTGTTTACCGCGGGTCGGAAAGTAGTATACTATTATAAAAGCGGGAGCACCCGACCAGAGCCTTGTTTTTGTTGCACGCTGCAGGTTCACTTCTCGGCCGCTTCCGGGCGGATTCTTCCTACATTCGTTTTCGCCCTGCAGTACTTCCGAGGAAGACGGCAGCGCTTCTCAATTGATAGCGGACTTGCTTACCGACCAAGTCCGTGCTTCCCTGCAAGGTGCTGCTTCAACCAAGAAGAAATCGTGCAGGCAGTAATCCAAAACACATCTCGTTCAGAAGCAACGGAGTGCTGCAGCAGCGCTGCTGCAGCACCAATTGCAACAAAAAGGAGGCTCAGCTGGAGTGTATTGATTGGGGAGCGAGGACGTTGTATTTTGAACTGGAAAGCAGCAACTGTGTGCCTGTGGTTGGAAATCGGAACAACACGTTCTTTAGCGAACCTTTAAATTTGGCTTTAATAATAACAAAATATATTGCAAAAGAATTAGGCCACAAAGGTTCTACAAACTTCTTTTAAAACATGGAGGGTCGTACATTTGAGTAGTAAACAGTTTATCAGTTTCTCTCTTGAACTGACTCAGTGACTTGCATCAGTTTATCTCTCGAACTGACTCAGCAATTTTCTTTTTCTTCGGGTAGTTGGTTCCAGTGAAGAGGTACTCGATTTCTGAAGCTCCACCGACCAATGGCTTTTGTAGAACCTATCTCCTGTGAGTTTAAGACTCCGACCACGTAAATCGTTGTAATTGAACGTGAGTGTTGCTTTGCCTTTCAGCTCGCTCCTCTGTGCTTCGAAATCTTCACTGACCCCTCCCACCCCAATGACGTGAGGGTGATGGCCCTCGCTGGTGTTCTCTACACCCGTCCGTCCCCTGCCGAAGTGGATGTCCTCATCTCCCTCGTCTTGAGAGAGGAAAACAAGGACATTAGGAGTGCAGCCGTTTCCACAATGAGGAGCTTTGCCCACTCCAGGAATCCTTGCGTTGTTGCGGCGTAAGTCACCTTTCTTCTCCTCTGCCTCCATCCGTCAGTTATACGTTCGTTTGTGGACGAAAACAGTATGTTTCAGATCTGCTATTAACGCAACTCAGTTTTAGTTAACACAGAGGTAGTAACTAAATTTAAGGACCTCTACTTCCGTAACAACATTCATTTGTTCTTAAACCCCGGAGACCCAAATTCCATGTGTTACATTCCGAACTCGCTATCGACACGTGACTATCGCGAAGCACTTGCCGTGATTCGCTAGTTTCCATGTGCACTGCACTCCCGAGAAGTGTTCGCGTCTCATCATATTGATGCGTAAAATCGGTGATCTGAATTCTACGGAGATTTTGATAGAAGTCAATGGGCCTGGGGAAAGGCTTAAAACAGCCAAGGCCGTGGAATTTTTTTTTTTTTTTTTTCTACAGTTTCCAGATAGTTTTGAATATTGCAACATAAAAAGTAAGTAGTGAGAGGCGTGCTTTAAACTTGTATGAGTCCCATGACGACCCTTTAAGGAAAACTTGGTTCATTCTGCAAACAATCAGCATTAATTTTCTCATTCCACAATCTTTTCTCGAACAGCGCGGGCCCATCACATCACCTTTCGTTGCAGGAGCGAAACCACGACAGCTGTTACAAACCACTGTTCCTAAGAAAAAAATAATCTTAGCGCCGCGAGGGCGAAATTATTTAGATTTTCCTCTTTTCTTGCGCAGCTGAACTTCTTCTCGTAGAAATTTGTGTGACTTAAACCTCAAAATCCCAAACCTAGCCCACACCTAAATGACTCGCACTTCCGTTAGTCGGGTACGTCCGTTAGTGGTAGAGTATATTTATTAGCAAACAAAAGCTAGAATCTGTCAATTGCATAGCAAATGCACTGCTTGCGAGGATGTGCTAATGTACCACACATCAAAATGAACTGGAAAAGGGAGCAGAGACTATATACTAGGACAGGCGCCGCAGTCGAGAATTTCTGGAAATTTGGGGACCCCAGATGAAAGTAGTGGTTTTGGTATGGTAAATTTGCCCGTCTTTCTGTCGTTATGTGATCATGATAACTTCCGAACGAAGTGAAGTGGTTTGTGATGTTCTTCAGAGAAAGCACAGTCGGCGCCTCTTGCCGGAGAAAAGCTTATTTCGAGCCAAACTGTACGATGATTTCCTCAAAAGCCTTCCTATCATTTTTATGGCACTTGCCTTCCGACCAAGTGCGCCAATGTGCGCCGCTAGGACGATGAAACTTGGCAGGCGTATCATAATATAATACGCAATATAACCAGATTAACTTGCGAATAGTCACTTGCCCGATCCGACCATCGTGGGGGGGGGGGGGGAGGCGGAATCCGGAATTTAGTTGCATGCGTAACTTTCAAACGGGTGGTCGGATCTTAATGAAACTTAATATTTGTAAAGACCTCGTGTCTCAGATGTCCCATTTGAAGTCAGGACTGGATTTGATGAATGTGGGGGGGGGGGAGTCGAAGGGTGGAACTGGAAACTGTGACACACTCAGAGTGGAGCGATGGGGATGAAACTTGGTGGGAAGAACAAGCACAAGCCTTGAGTACATCATTAACAGAACCGGACTGGATTTGGGCACTGTGGGGGGAGTTGTAGGGGATTTCCGGTATTTGGTGAAGGTACTTCTAGGTTGGTTAGGCCGATGAAACTTGGCAGGCGTATCAGGGACCCGACCAGATTAACGGAGGGAGGGGAGGCGGAATCCTAAAATTTGCCCCATTTTAAGTCCGGACCGGATTCGATGAATGTGTGGGGGGGGGGGGGGGGGTGGAAGGGGGAACTGGAAATAGTGTGACACGCTTAAAGTGGAACGATCGGGATGAAACTTAGGGGGAAGAACAAGCACAGGCCTAGAAAAATCAGTGACAATACCAGATATGATTAGGGCACCGTGGTGGAGTTGGAAGGGAGGGTCCAGATTTCCGGTGATCACGAACATTCGAGACTTGGCGAAATTGGCTTAGAAATTGTCACTTCCCAGATCCGACCATCCGTTAAAGTACTCATCTTAACCGCAAAGAACAAAAAATGCTTTTAAGTCAGGTCGTTTTTGCCTTGAGGTTTTTTGGTTACAGATGAATTCCCTAAAGTGCAATAAAATACTTTTAAGCAAAATATACATTTTCATGATCCCGATGAGCCTATCATCATTTGCCTCAACGGTTTTGACCACAGATGACTTTCTAGCGCCCTTAAAGTCGCATCATCACAGCCAATTGTTAAAAAACAAAATACTTTTTACCAAACGATACATTACTCGTGATTTCCAAGGGCCCATAACCATTCTTATCTCAAGGGTTTTGCTTACAAATTATCACAATATACTCACGAATTGGCACATTACTACTTTCATCCTATGACCCAGCCTTGCAAGTGCTATTTGAGCTTCTAGCTCTTATTATCATAAAGTTTAAGTTGAAATTCTATGCATGGTGCGATATTGCTTCTTCTATTTACTTTGTCGGCAAATTGGACTCCGAAGCAGGATACGGTAACTGGAACTCAGTTGTAACATTATTGCACACGATTTTTGGTATACTTTTTCCGCTCGTGCAATAGGCCTGAGATTCTGTCGAGACCTTCGCGCCCGACTTTGAATGCTAACATTTTCCTTCCTTTCTAGATGCCGTAATATCAAGTACCTCCTCCGGGACCGCCTCTCACGCCTTCGCTCCTCCCCAGTTCTGACCCACAATCTTTACACTGACTTCACGAACCTTGGGTATGGTTTTGGCGGCTCGTTTCAGATTTCTCCGATCTTTGAAAAAGATCCAGAAGAATTTACTTATGCTTTCAGGACGGACTACAAGTTACTAGATAATTACTATTTACCAGTAGAAGTAAGTTACGTTGCCAAACTACCAAAAGCGCGGGATCTCCCCAACGTCGAGGCTGTTGTCGGCACTCTTATAAGTACTGAACTGAAAGACGAAAATGCTCCTCAGCCGGGATTTGAATCTAGGATCTTCGGCTTTCTAGGCCACTCCTCTACAATCTGAGCTACAGAGGGGGCTGTGAACATAGTTCGCAAACCACAACAATAGTAGGATAGAAGCGGGCCATAGGAACAGTGATCTGCGAGCCTGAACGCAGTTTCGCAAATTCATCTAAGCAGATCACGTCCCCATATCACGCAGTTAGATAGATATTACGCTTGAGGCCTGCGATGGGGCATAGAATGAGATTTTTCGAATATTTTTTTGTTTATTTGACTGTTTTGTTAATTGTATTGTTTAGTTATTCAATTTATGTTGCTATGGCCCTCGGTCTTTTTCGGTAATATGTTCTGTTCTGTTCTATACAAGGACTTACGCCGTGACATATAAACCAGAAGTAATTCAGTTCGAATTTTCTTCTGGTTTATTTGTCAGGTAGCCTACTAGTCCCCTGTGTAACATTCCACCAACTAATATCTGTTCTAAGCACGCCGATCACTAGCAAACCTGGCATTTATCTCTGAAGGAGTTGTTTAATACATGAACATGGGTGAGAAACCGTTAGAATTTGACAGTAATGTGTATAGTGAACTCAACTGTACCTTTTATTTCTGTGAAAACCTAACAACAGCCAGAATTATTTAAATCGAATTTATCCGCTAGCGCAAAGAGTCCTTCCGTTTAGCCGTTTAGTTATTCAGTAGGCTTGATAGCATTCCAACGCTGTTACAGATACAGATGGGAAAAAAACACGTGATCACAAATGTTTCTTCCGCCCAAGTTTACTGCGAATCATAGTTGACTGTTCTAAACGGATACCGATTTTATTTGAGCGATATTTCGGCCCTTCTTGGCAAGGATCCTCTTTAGGCACAATCTATAAAAGTGAACCTTTGATAAGATACACAAAGATTCTAGCAAATATAAGTAGGCTATCTGGTTTTGGCTAGGTTCTTCGTAAGGATTGCTTGGAGCTAAAGTTGGTGCTGATATTTCGTTTTGACAGCCTTCGCGATATTGGTCAAATAAAATCAGCTGACGCATCCGTTTAGTGCAGTTACCTGTACTTATCATCCAATTCCGTATTTTTAATGCTGAATAAATAAAGAGTCGAAAGAAAGTAAATCGAGCCAGAATGAGCCAATCAGGAGGACCTTAGGGACACTTCAAATGTGTGAAGGACGAATTAAGGCAATCAAGGGACACGAATGCGAAAGGGATCTAGGGACTCGAATGCGAAAGGGATCTTAGGGACTCTTCTTTCAGGTTTTTCTGAGATTCCGTGGGTACTCAAACATGGTCCAACGACTTTATGGTGCGGCAAATTCTGGTCCTTTCAGATTCGAAATGCACGTCGTCTTCCGAGGCTACGTCGTGGTCTATCAGTACTTCGATGAAAACGACTTTCAAGACCCAAAAGTAAGTACCCCCTCTCCTACCTCCTCCAGTTTGTGTTGCATTCTACGTTAGGCCTTATAAGTCCCGATGAAAAATCTGTAGCCTGCGTAGTTGTATGATAGTTGTACGAAAAAGTTACATGTATTGATATGTAATAGTAAAGAATACTATCATTTACTGTACCTCAGACTGGGTCGATCTTAGGTAGTAGTATCCAGTAGCATCCTGTCTTACTATAGTAGCATCCAATCTTGTTAGTAGTAGCATGCAATAGAATGCAGTAACACGGTAGCCTTGACTAGAAGCATGTAGTAGCATCAGTTCATACTGCATGCTACTTTTTCGTACAACTTAATACTACTGTTTTGAGATAAGTTTTTCATCGGGTTGCCCACTATCCCGCTCTTGAGAGAACAAATAATAAATGTTGAAAACCCGAGTGTTTGACCGAAGAGAGAGATAATTTCTGTTGCTCAATGTCTGCGTGAAGTTAGACACGATGACGTTTAAAAATATAGTAGGCTTTGACACTGTGTCTTTGAACAGTGCATATCTTGCTAAATAAAAACACAGGACATGCACTCATAAATTCTAGGGACTACCTAATGAACTGCTTCGATTGGCTAATATTGTACTTTCGTCGTAGTAAGTGAATGAAATGACACACAGTGAAGTAACTGTTCAAAGAAGCATACCTCTCTGTCCTTCGATGAAACAACCTCCAAGATCAAAATGAAGTTAACCTATACAAACTTCTCCCCCACCCCCCACATACACACTTCCTGTTTTGGCCTTTGTCTGCTCTCTCGAACACACTGTTTCTCCCCGTTCATCAACACCAAGGAATAAGAATCGAGGGACAAATAATGGCCCACATTAGTCGCGGAAACATGACTGTGTGCCACGTAGTCGAGCCACAAGTTGAAACTCGCAAAAACGCTGCTTTGTCTGTTTCTTTACGGTAATTTTAAATGTTTGACAATAGAGGTAAAATCTCAATAAATAGAACTTCAGGCTTACATGCTTACCATTCTGTGCAATAAGGATCCTCAGTTTTATGTCTATATCCTCGATAAAGAAGTTTATTTTATTATTTAGACTTTTGTTTTTCTGCTGAATTTGAATTTTCCATCAAATTCGAGCCCTAAAATTGAGAATCACCTGTAGTTGTTTATCGGATCCAAGCCACAAAGAAAGCCACACAAATCTTGAAACGTATTTGACAAAACGGATACGGCAGCTACATAATTTATGTTTCATAGTGCAAAACGGATACGTCAGCTGAAATTTATTAGAGCCATATTACGACCCTTCTTGGCAAGGGTCCTCTTCAGGCTCAAAACCGATAAAGAGGACCCTTGCCAAGAAGGGCCGAAATATAGCTCTAATAAAATTCAGCTGCTGACGTATCCGTTTTGCACTGTCAAATATGATTGGCAGTCAGCTTGGGCTGAAGGAATATTTATACATAATTTAGCTGACGTATCTGTTTTGCATTGTCAAATATGATTCGCACCAGCATAGGCTGAAGGAAAATCTTGAAATACACTTATGGGCGACAAAACGACCGCGGAAACGCTCTTTTCGAGCCACAACCGAGTCACAGAAACTTTGTGGGATCGTGGAAAAACGTTTCTAACTTCTGTCGCTAATGTGTCCTGCGTTTAACAGCTAAAGTTTTGAGACTCTCAGCTCCATCAGTATCTAATGGCCATCGTATCAGAAGTCTATGGAATATATATTAAGTAAGTAATTTATTTCTGACCCGCCATTTGAAAAACGGAGTATGTAAAACGGAATAAAAGAATTAACTAAAACACAAAAAATACAATATACAATTTTTCATCCATCGTCCAGAAAAGAATGTAGCGCCTGTTGTCCATGATTTTTGGCAGAGCCGACGAAATTTCCAAAAATGTCACGCTTGCATCTTTAACTTGGAAACGCTTCGTTAGCATGTGGTCTTTGGCATAACTTTGGCAAATAAAGTAGGTTCGTCGCATACTTAAAGTAGCATCTTCTCATCTTCTGCAACTCCTTCTTCCGTAGAACATGTGCGATACCAGAGGGAAATAAAATGGATGGAGCACAAAAAGAGCTGTATAAATTTCCTAAAGCTTGCCGATTGTAGCGCCCACATAAGAGCAGCATCTTTTCTGTTTAGGGTATACCCCGATGAAAATTTTTTAGCCTGCGTAGAAGTATGGTAGTAGTACGAAAAAGTTGCATATAATACTATGTAATAGCAAAGAATGCTATCATTTAATGTGCTTCAGACTGGTCCAATCTTATGTAGTAGTATGTAGTAGCATCCTGTCTTGCCATAGATGCATCCAGTCTTGCTAATAGTAGCATATAGTAGTGTGCAGTAACACGGTAGCCTTGAAGTAGAAGCATGTAGTAGCATCATTAGTATTGCATGCTACTTTTTCGTACTACTTCATAGTACTATTTTGAGATAAATTTTTCATCAGGACAACGTCTCTGGTTGACAGATTTTCCAATGTTCATATTTTTTCAAACAGACTTTGAAGAATCTTCCTCGCAAAATCATGCAGATTATCCGGACTACGATGGAAGGCTACCGGATAGGCTCGACTATCCGAATCCGGCGACCGAACATTCTCGGAATTCCGGTTACAGTTGCCGTTGGACTTCCGTCATCGATCAAAATTACTGACGAGTTCCTAGATGGCGCTTGGCGATCAATTCTGGATGCCCGGATGCAGACTGTTGTGACGATGTCGCAAGAAAGCTATGATGGATCGAGTCAGGTCAGTTCGTGCTTGGAGCTCCCCTTGAACTGATTGGAGAGGCTCGTAGCATTATCCCCCCCTTCCCTACCTGAATGTGGTTGAGGAATCCTGAACAAAAACCCGGTTTCTTTTGTTTTGTCTTACAGGTTACACCGCAGCGGACAGTCGTCTCTGTTCTGACAGCGATCAGAAGAATGCCAATATTTTTCATTCGGATCGGATTGCGTGCTGAATTCACGTCACGCACGGTTTGGTCGTACATTCAACAAGACGTTAACAAGACGAAACATCCCAGAAAAACATGACAGGAGGTCACTACGAAAATACTGAAATGCAGATGAACATACCGAAAGAGTGTAAATGTCTCTTAGTTTTAATAGATGAACAGGAGCACTTGTTGTTGACTGGAGAATTTTAACTGCTTTCCGTTGTAGATTATGGATGGGGGAAAGTAGCGACGGAAAAGTAGACATCCATGTAGATGAGCAATAATAAATATATGGGTTAATAAGAGAGAAATATAATAATCGGAGAATAGAAAATGGAAAAATTCTTTTAGTTTACCGGCCTAAAAGGGTAAGATACTTCTAAAGGCCGAGCTAGAAACTACAATACGATGCTAAAGAAGAAAAGAAATATAAGATTGTAGGAAAAAGAGATAATCATTTCAAATTTCTTCTTGATATCTAGAGGCGTCAGTCTTTTAGGGTGTAATTTATTTTTGGATCCCAAAAGGTAAGTGGGGGACACCTATGACATCGCAAAAGTTGTCCGTCTGTCCGTCTGTGCGCACTGTAACTGTCGAGGTGAATGAGATATTTTGATGAAACTTTGTGTGAGGATTCTATTGGTCAATAGTAAGGTCGAGTTCGTAGATGTGCTCTGTAGCCCTAAATTTAGGGGTGGGGGAGGGGGTTTAAATTAAGGTGCAAATGAAATATTTTTAAACAGATAATGTGATAGTCGATTATAGGTTAAGAAGACATGCTGAATACGATGGTGAAAACCATTTTGTCATCGGACAAGTAGTTCGCCCGGAATCCGTCCAAAACCGGAAAGTTTGTTAAAAGTAAAAGTTTTATTTGAAGTTGATTAGATGTCCGATTTAGGGATAAGAAGACATGATGAACACGATGGTGAAGACCATTCTTCGCCGGACAAGTAGTTAGCCCGGAATCCGGCCGAAGCCGGAATGTCTGTTAAAAGTAAAAGTTTTATTTGAAGTTGATTAGATATTCGATTTAGGGGTAAGAAGACATGCTGAATACTTATGTGAAAATTATTTTCTACCCGAACAACTTGTTCGCCCGGAATCAGGCCAAAACCGGAAAATTTGTTAAAAGCAAAAGTTTATTTGAAGTTGATTAGATGACAGGTTTAGGGGTAAGAAGAGACGCTGAATCTGTAGCTATTTGGCCTTAATCTGTTTCTAAATTTTAATAGTAAAAATGTTCAAGGCGTCTGGCGAAGACTGGATCTGGCAAAGACAAAACCCAATTGTCTGTATCGAACATTAAATTTTTGGGATCCCATCGAAACCTTTGGTCCTGTTATCATTATTCTCTTTAAGCTGGGACGACTAGGCAGGACACTAAAACAGTAAGTGAGCTGGACAGTAAGCAGATTTTTGTTTTACATAACAAAAGGCGATATTTTCATCCTTTAATTTATATTTGAAGAAATGCTAGTCCACTGTCTCATCCAATGCTCAGTTTGCGTACCAGCTTTTGCTCCATCCATTCTTGCCGTCTATAGCAAACTTGTCTTTCCTGCAGGACTGCGAATATGATCATTTTTGTTTTTATATAGCTTCATCTGCTGACTAAGCAAGTACACTATTTGGCAGTGTGCCACGATGTGTGCTTATGTTTTAAATAAATCAGTCAACCTCAATTAGACAACGTGAAGTGTAAAAAAGAAGCAAAGTTCCGCATGCAAACAATAGAAGGTTCGCGTAGCGCAGATGAGACTCTGCAGGTGAAACTTGTGAGACTCTGTCTTCGGTCGGGAGTGCGATGCATAGTTCGGGGCAAATTCTCCGACGCTTCCCATGCTTTCCGCTAAAATTTCTCTAGGTACCCAATTGAAGCTGGGTGGACCTCTTGGCTTGCCTAACAGGGAAACCGGTAGGCACCGAGACCCGAACCAGCGACCCTTCGCTTCTGAGTTTGGCGCGCTAATCATTTGGCCAGGACGGACATATGATTTGCTGTTCATTAATTTTTAGGGGTCTGGCATGTTCTAAGATCTTTGGGAATCTAAAGTGGACAAAGAATAGTGTGCATTGGTCTTGTTAATTGGTGCTAAACAGATCAGCAAGCTGAAGCTTTTAGTCGTTGATATTCCGACCCTTCTTGGCAAGGGTCCTCTTCAGTCCGTAGATAACAAGACCAAAGGCCTTGATGGGATCCCAAAAAGTCAAAATTTGATCCAGACAATTGGGTCTTTTCTTCGCCAGACTCCTTGAACATTTTTACTACTAAAGTTCAGAAACAGATTAAGGCCAAATAGCTAATCATCTGAGAAAACCATGTTCAGATATGGATTCAGCATTGGTGTTTACCCCTATAAGTCATATCTGTTCTGAAGAAAACTTCCTGCCACTTCTGCGAATTTCCCGGTTTCAGCCGAATTCCGGAACTACTTGTCCGGCGAAAAAAGAAAGCTCAAAAACGAACTCAGCTTATCTTCTTTCCCCAGTAGTGAACATCTAATCAGCTTCAAACAAAAATTTAACTTATATAACAAACTTTCCGGCTCCAGCCGGATTCCAATCGAACTATATGTTCGGGTAAAAAATGATTTTCATACACGGATTCAGCATCTCTTCTTACCCCTAAATCGAACATTCCGGTTTTTCGGTTTTGGCCGGATTCCGGGCGAAGTACTTGCCCAGGTAGAAAATTGTTTTCACACAAGTGTTCAGCATGTCTTCTTACCGCTAAATCGAACATCTAATCAACTCCAAATAGAACTTTTACTTTTAACAAACTTTCCGGTTATGGCCGGATTCCGAGCCAACTACTTGTCCGGCGAGAAAATGGTTTTCACCATTGTGTTCAGCATGTCCTCTTAACCCTAAATCGAACATCTAATCAACTTCAAATAAAACTTGTACTTTTAACAGACTTTCCGGTTTTGGCCGGATTCCGGGCTAACTACTTGTCCGGCACAAAAATGGTTTTCACCATCGTGTTCAGCATGTCTTCTTAACCCTAAATCGAACATCTAAACAACTTCAGATAAAACTTTTACTTTTAACAAACTTTCCGGTTTTGGCCGGATTCCGGGCGAACTACTTGTCCGATGACAAGATAGTTTTCACCATCGTGTTCAGCATGACTTCTTACCCCATAATCGACTATCACAGTATCTGTTTAAAAATATTTCATTTGCCCCTTAACTTAAACCCCTCCCCCACCCCTAAATGTAGGGCTACTGAGCCCATCTACGAACTTGACCTTACTCTTGACCCAAAGAATCCTCACACCAAGTTTCATCAAAATATCTCATTCCCTTCGAGAGTTATAGCACGCACAGACGGACGGACGGACAGACGGACAACTCTTGTGATGTCATAGGTATCCCGCCACTTACGTTTTGGGATCCGAAAAACCTGAACTTGTGATTATCATATTTTATTTGCAGCAATTTTTAATGTACTGTTCATTTTTTCTGCATTGGTCTTGAGGGGGTTGTATGGAGAGGGTGTGTTCATTGGATTATAGATGGTAAAGATTGTGAAAGATGAGTATTTACCTGAGTTCGAACAATCTCAGTCTCTTTCCCACGTTATTTGATGTTTGCTATAGATCACATAACAAGGCTCTTAATTAATGGGGATCATGAGGATTAGTGTCTATTTAGTATTCTTTTGTTGCCATGGCTTCCCGGCTTTGTGTGCATCCTGTTCATTTATTCGTTCACGCTCTCTGTTTCGTATTTCTTGCCCAGGATCGATCTTTTAGTTTACTTTAGTTAAATTAATTCGTTCATAATACTATCATTTCTTAGGAAATTGCTCGAGTTTCCGGTAGCCGTCTCTGGCTTCCCATCACCGGAAAAATGGAATTAGACCTGCGCAGTCCCTCCTTACACGCCTCTTTCGGACCAAACACGTTCAGTCCTACCGCTGTTTTCACCGCTAGGAGTAAGGTCACTACAGGGGCAGTCGGTGGTAAAGCAGTCGAGCTGGTCAGGACGAAAGGTAGGATTCGAGATTCAAAATGTTATTCTACATTTACCGCCCAAGTCACCCATGACCAATTCGAAATCTGCGCCATCAGCCATGGTTCGCAGCCAGTTTCGGTTGAAGGAATACTTATGACGTATCCCGATGAAAAATTTATCTCAAAATAGTAGTATGAAGTTGTACGAAAAAGTAGCATGCAGTACGAACTGATGCTACTACATGTTTCCATGTCAAGGCTACCGTGTTACTGCATTCTACTGCATACTACTGTTAGCAAGATTGGATGCCACTATAGCAAGACAGGAAGACACTGGATACTACTGCTTAAGACTGGCCCAGTCTGAGGCACATTAAATGATAGTATTTTTTACTATTACATATCAATACATGCAACTTACCATACAACTACGCAGGCTACAAATTTCTCATCGGGATACCCTGCAACATGAATTTGGGGTTTCTCCCAACTTGTGTAAAGTGGCAGATAATATCTCTATTGAACTGGGACGAAGGAATATCTCAGACCAGAGGTTTCGATGGGATCCCACAAATTTAATATTGGATGTAGACAATTGGGTCTTGTAGATACTCGGTGTTCGACAGACTTCTTAAACATTTTTACTATCGGAATTTGGAAACAGATTAAGGCAGATGGTAATCATCTGAGAAGATCAAGATCATGTATGGATTTAGTATCTGTTTTACCCTGTAGTCTACGTCGAAAGAGGACCCTTGAAGGAAGGCCGAAATATACCTCTAATAAAAGTGAGCTGATCTATCCGTTTTGCATTGTCAAATATGATTCCCAGTCAGCTCGGGCTGAAGGAATATTTTATATTTGTTGGACTTCTTGATCCAGGCTATATTGTAGATTTTCGAATCTTCGCCAGACCCCTTTAATATTTTGCTATTTATTCAATAATTTGCTTGAATATGTGGGGAAAAAATGTAAATACCAGTTCAGAAATAGAAAATAGATCGCTTACACTTTTTATTTATCATAAAAAGCTGTACGTGAACTGGCAGAAAAAGTATGAGCTACTAAAATTAGGGGTTTAACCGGATTCCGGCCAGATATCGGTCCGACAGGGAAATCAAGTAAAATATCCTGTTCCAGGGCATTTTCTTACCTCTAATCGACTTCAGAAAAAATTATATTTATGAAAAACGTCCCGTCAAAACTTTGCTTAAAACAAATTTTCCGGTTTCAGTCGGATTCCGAGCGAACTATATCCCCGGGTAGAAAGTGATTGTCGCATACGGATTCAGCGTGTCTTCTTACTCCCTTAATCGATCATCTAATCAACTTTGGATAAACCTTCTACTTTTAACAAATTTTCAGATATTTGGCCGGATTCCGGGCGAACTACTTGTCCTGCGAGCATGATTTTCATATTTGTGTTACACATGTCTTCTTACTCCTAAATCGAACATTGAATCAAATTCAGATAGAACGTTTACTTTTACAAAGTTTCCGGTTTTGGCCGGATTTCGGGCGAACTACTGTCCTGCGAGAAAATGATTTTCATATTTGTGTTCAGCGTGCCTTACCCCTACCTTGACTGTTTCAATAGCTGTAAAAAAATTTGTTCGCCCCTTAATTTGAACCTCTCCCACTCTTAAATTTAAAGCTACGCAGCCCACCTACGAACTCGACCTGTCCCTTGACTCAAAGAATCCTCACACCAAGTATCATCAAAATATCTCGTTCCCTTCGAGAGTTATCGTGCTCGCAGACGGACGGACGGACAGACGGACACCTTTTGCGTAGTTCTAGGTATCCGTCCGCTTACGTTTTGGGATCCCAAAAACCTGGAGTCATACACAGAATAAGAGAAAATAAGTAAACGAATGGTATAGAATACTAAAACTAGGAATCAATGTTTCTTAGCACAAGTGCTTTGTGCACAGTTACAAAGGAAACAATAGTTGCATAGTTGAGTTTTTGCAGATACCGTGGTATATCTGATACCACTGTAAATGGATCTCCATTTCGTTGTTTTTGCAGTTACGGTGATATCTGTTACTACGGTTGCTTTGCAAAAATGACAATTGTCGAATTTGCGCTTTTATAAATCACCCCAAAAGAGAAACTTATCCACTCACATCGCCAGTGTCAAACTTTTGTCCACTAGTTTGCAAAAACCTAGGCTCTTGTATTGGTACGTATGGTGAAAGTCAATAATTTTTCAGAAACAACGGCCAGTTACTTACGGTAGAGACCGTGGTACTGAATATTAGAGACCACAGCTACTGGCCAGATACTCAGTAACTGCAAAAACGACTTTTGACGTGGTATCAGATACCACGGTAACTGCAAAAATAACTTTGGACTGTGGTATTAGATCCCACAAAAACGCATCTAATCACTCTTGGTGACGTGGTTCGTAGGATACCAAGAAGCTGCTCAGTGTTCCCCTTTGAACCATAGGATAGACGTCAGCTTATGGCTGAAGTAAACGTTCCAACTGCAACGACGATGGAACTAGTTTTTAGTAGCGATTGGTAGCAAGTTGGAACACACCCTTCAAGATGCTGAGGCAACGGCCTTAGTGATAAAAGATAGTAGACCAACAAGAAACTGTACTGTTAGAAATGACAGTGACGGTCTCTGGCGTCCCCTGCATTTTACTCTCGTTTACAACCATTTATTGCGACAAAGGCCTAAGGTACATGCCTTGCCAAATGTTAACCATTTTCTGTTTTACTTTGGAAATTAGTTGTATTGCTGAGCAGTAATTAAGACAATAAAACGAAAAAGTTTAATTATCACAGTCTAGATCCGACCCGCCCTTTTAGAATGAGCGAATAAACAAAAGAATAAAAGGAAAAAGTAGGAGTCTTATTAATTTTTTTTTTCTTTATTAATCCATTTTATTTGTATCCAGATGGCTTTCAGGAGAGCTACGAAGGATACCAAGGGTTTGACGGCCGTGTGTCCGGTTCGGGATGCTCACGGACGAATTTGGCCGCGGATTTGTCCGGTAAGTTTATTGTGTTTTAGAAAGCCAAGCGGAAGAACCCTTGAAACCGCGTTTTTTTTTAATATGATTTCATAAAAAGATGAGATCATGTTATTTTAAATATGCGAAGCACCTGCTCCACTTGCCGAAGTTATGTCATAACCATACATTGACGGAGACATTCAAAATTCAAGATGCAAGTGTTACCTTTTGGATGTTTCATCATCGCTTTCAAAAATCATGGAGAACAGGGCCCAACCAGCGCACGACGTCATCCACTGCTTCCTGACCGACGATTGAAAATTAAGTGTCTTTTTTGAGTGTTTGTGTGTTTTTTATTTTTTATTTATTTTCTTCATTTACTCCGCCTTTTCAAAATGGCGGGTCATAAATAAATTACTTACTTACTTATAGCCAATTGGCCGTACAAACTACATGATGCTTACAATACACTTTACATCACGCAATACTTATCTTTATTTAACCAATATACTCTTTAAAAATTGGCATATTTTAAGTATCTTAGCTTTGTTTTTTGTTTCAAGAACATCGGGGAAGTTGATAGTATATCCATTAAGAAAATACCTCCTGGGGTCTGAGAGTTGCTCGCATTCAACATTGCAACATTGCAATGAAATGAGCTACGGCTTCTGCTTTGAGCCTGAGCTTCCTTCCGGTATAAAAAGTGAGGCTTCACCTTCCAGACTTCCAAATATCCGGTGCTTCCACAGTCAAGCGAAGCCAACCCCTCGTGATAATGATGACAGTCAGTTTTGGTATCCTTCAACATTTCCTAGATGTCCCCTTCAAAATCCAAAAATGTTTGCTATCAATCACTATCCCTCATCTTCCTATATTTTCATATTTATGTCTCTCGTATGTAATTTGCCTCTATGGCAACATCCAGACATCCGGAATCTGAGATGTCCAACACCTCGGACTTCTAGATGTTTTTGGCCTAATTCAAATAAATAACTCATTTATTTCATTACAACTGCTAGCTCCGGACCGTCAACTTCACCTTTTAGATCCGTCTCGAAGAAAATGGCTGTCTGGAATCCGGAAGAAAAAATCTGGAATGTGTAGTGTAGCCTCATCTTTTCTGAGTCGGGCCGGCCCCCAAAGAAGTCGTCCATAGCAGGGTTGCCACTGGCGGTGGCTCATCACCAAATTTTGTGATTTTTTCTGTTGATCTCAAATCATTAAATTTTTGGTGATTTTCACCTCAAAAATGCGACAAAAGTAAAATAAAAAATCACTGAATTTTCCAAAAAATGTCAAGTGGCTTTATCGCCATTTTTCCTTTTGGTGATTTTTTTGTCGTTTTATTTTAAGAACCGAACATGTCTTTGATAATTTTTCTCCCGCCATTCACGGTTTGCAGTTTATGAATCAAATTTCAATGCTTAGGATCACGAATCCGGTCTCTGTGTGGAAATTATAGTATACGAGCTAGTTGCAAAAATGTCGGGCAGGTAACCTTAGGCATAAATTCAACCTAATTATTTATATGTGTATTTATACATAATTATAATGTTTACATAACATTTGTTCTTTATTCCTATTTGGGTTGGTTCCTGCAAGACCCTTTTGTCTTTTACCCGTTTACTAGTGCGCGACCGCTACCGATAGCTACCGATGCGCGACCTTCACGTTTCTGCCCTTGGCCATTTCTCCGCATTCCATCTAGGAAGAAGATTCTTTACACCCGATTAGTCCCTTTTCTTTTTTTTAATGTTCATTTTTTTATCTTGTGCATTGACTACATTATTGAAAGCTCAGTGTATTTTTTTCCTTTTTATTTTTCTGTACTGCACTATTTTCCTCTTCTTAAGTGCGTAAATGAAATTTCATCATCAACATCATAGGAAGTTGGTCCATTTCCTCACGCGTTTACTTGCAGTGTCGCCATCTCGTTAAAACGGGGTTCATTTCGTTGTTCGCAATGAAGAATCGGGGACGCCCCCCCCCCCCCCCGCCCGAATTTTGTCCGCCAGTCGGTAAAAAATAACCCAGTCGGCGCTCGCGATTTTTCGCCAAAACAGTTGATTTTTTTCTAGAAAAAAGTCGGTTTTTCTGAAAATCAGTTGACTCTTTGTCCAAACAGCCGGTTTTTCTCAAAATCAGTTGACTTTTTATGGCACTTGCAGCCTCTGGCTCAAGTGCCATATACCGATCACAATTCCGTCTGTCGGTCGGTCCGAGTTTTTTGTCCCACTTATCCGAGTTAGGGTACTTCCAGATGTGCTAGGACAATGAAACTTGGCAGGCATATCAGGGACCCGACCAAACTAACCTGGAAATAATCAGTTTCCCGATCCGACCGTATGCGGGGGAGTGCGGGGCGCTGGAAACTTGAAAATTTAGGGCATTTTGTCACTTTTATCCGAGTTAGGGTACTTCTAGATGAGCTAGGACAATGAAATTTGGCAGGAATATCAGGGACCCGACCAAACGAGCCTGGAAATAATCAGTTTCCCGATCCGACCATATGCGGGGGAGTGGGGGCGCTCGAAACTTGAAAATTTAGGGCATTTTGTCACACTTTTTCGAGTTAGGGTACTTCCAGATGAGCTAGGACAATGAAACTTGGCAGGAATAGCAGGGACCTGACCAAAGTAACCTGGAAATAATAAGTTTCCCGATCCGACCATATGCGGGGGAGTTGGGGCGCTGGAAACTTGAAAATTTAGGGCATTTTGTCACACTTTTTCGAGTGAGGGTACTTCCAGATGAGCTAGGACAATGAAGCTTGGCAGGAATATCAGGGACCCGACCAAACTAACCTGGAAATAATCAGTTCCCCGATCCGACCATATGCGGGGAAGTGGGGGCGCTGGAAACTTGAAAATTTAGGGCATTTTGTCACACTTTTTCGAGTTAGGGTACTTCCAGTTGTGCTAACCATGAAACTTGGCAGGCATATCAGAGACCCGACCAAACAAACTTAGAAATAATCAGTTTTCTGATCCGACCATTTTGGGGGGAGGGTGGAGGGCAGGGCAATCCGGGAAATTGAGAAGTGTGTAACTTTCGAACGGATGATCGGATTGTAATGAAACTTCATAACTGAATAGAATATATATATGTAATGTCCCGTTTAAAGTCTTGACCGGATTCGGTAGCCAGGGGGGAGTTGGGGGGGGGGGGGAGACCGGAATTTCAAGAAACGGTTAGAATGGAGGGATCGGAGTGAAACTTGCTGGGAAGAACAAGCATCGGCTATAGATAAGTCCTTTAGACCATTGTACTGGATCCGGACACTTATGGGGGGGGGGGGGGTCCCGGAATTCCGGTGATGGTGGTTTTGGGGATTTTCACGATGAAACTTGGCAGGCATATCAGGGACCCAATCAAACTGACTTCAAAATAAAAAAATTTTCGATCAGATAATGGTGGGGGGGAGTGGAGGGAGGGGAATCCGAAATTTTCAGTCATGCGTAATTTTGGAATGGGTGATCGGATTCAAGTGAAATTTAAGAAATGAACAGAGGACATTTCTCCGATGATTTTTTTCATATCCGGACCGGATCCGGCAACAATTGGGAGGGGGAATACGTGACCCGTTTAGAATGGAGGGATCGGGATGGAACTTTGTGGGAAGAACAAACAGATGCTCTAGGTAAGTCATTTGCTGAATCGGATTGGCTACGTGCACCGCGGGGGAGCTGGGGGGGTGGTGGACCGGAAATCTCGAGAAACGGTTAGAATGATGGTATCGGAGTGAAACTTGCTGGGAAGAACAAACATCTGGTCCATGTAAATCTTTTACATAATTTGACTGGATCCGGACACTTGAGGGGGGGGAGGAGTGGTATCCCGGAATTCCGTTTTTGGGGGGATTTTCACGACGAAACTTGGAAGGCATATCAGGGACCCGGTCAAACTGACTTGGAATAAAAAAAATTCCTCGATATGATAATCTTGGGGGGGGGGGAGTTGAGGTAGGGGAATCCGGAATATTGAGTCATGCGTAACTTTGGAACGGGTGATCGGATTCGAGTGAAATTTAATAATTAAACAGAGGACATTTTTCTCTGGTGACCTTTTTCATTTTCGGACCGAATCCGGCAATTATTGGGGGGAAGGCGGTAATTACTTGACCCGCTTAGACTGGTCTGATCTGGATCGAACTTCGTGGGAATGACAAACAGATGCTCTGGATTAATCATTTACAGAACCGGATTGGCTCCGGTTATTGTGGGTGGAGTTGGAGGAGGGCGGGGGGGGGGGGGGGGTCTGGGATTCCGGTGATCGCGCGTTAAGGTACTTCCAGATGTGCTAGGACGATGAAACTTCGCTGGAATATTGGAGACTCAACAACATTTGCTTAGAAATTGCTACTTCCCAAATCCGATTATTCCTTAAAGTACCAATCTTGACCACAAAGTAAAAAAAAATACTTTTAAGCAATATATGCATTTTCGTGATGCCCATCAGCCCATTAGCAGTTTTGCCTCAAGGGTTTTGCTTACAAATGAAGTTCCAGCTCCCTTAGAGTGCGCATCTCAACCGCAAAGTCGAAACTTACTTTTGATCAATCAAATCATCGTGACCCATGCAAGTGCCATATGAGCTTACAGCTCTTGTTTTCATAACTGTCATTTTTTTTCTTGAAAACAGTCGTTTCTTCTGCAAAAACAGTCGGGAAAAATACCAGCCAGTCGGTAAATGCCTCCCCCCCCCCAACATTTTGGCTAGTAACGCCTCTGCTAACAACCCCTCCATACGGGGACCGTCCCAGTACTTTTGGACCGCAGTATTCCTAGGTAATTTTAGAAAATGTCTAAAGATGTTTTTTTTTCTAAGAGCCTGGACGTTTTCCTCACTTTTCAAAGTTTCGACACGGATACGCCGTGTGCCATCGAAACTATGCGGTACGACCGAAAACTACAGACGACTAAGAATCTATCGTCGTAGTCGTAATCCGGTTAAAGATGGCTGCTTTCGCGATCCCTAGTGGATTTCCCGCTTCACTTTCCTTTTTTTTCAGACTTGTTGAACACAGCTTCAATAAACGATGCAGGCGACGTCGTGGGCCGTTTCATAATAATCGCTGACCAGCTTTTCCACTATTTCTGGTATTTCCCAGTTGATGGCGCTTGTTCCGTTTCATTTAAGCTGGAAACGGATAAAGTACTGCCATCTACCGAGTTGAATTTATCTGTCGATCCCGCTGAAGAAGAAGAAGGGAGAATGTTTAAGGTAACTTTGCCCTATAGAATACCTAGTACTAATAAACCTTGGATCACACACACTGCGTTCATTACGTGCTGCCGCAGACACGAAAGTTTAAATTCCTCAGCGCAGTATAAGGCTATAGTAGAGGTATGCTTTTTTGAACGTTACTTAACGTTGAACAGTGCCATTTCATGCACATCTTGTGATGAAATTAAACTAATTGTCAGTCAGACCAGTTCCTCAAAGTTCAACTGAAAAGCCAGCTTTTTTTGTATCCTTTAACTGAATACACTGAATTATTTGGACTGGACTTTGCCGCCATAAGGTATTCTTTTGTTTGTCATTATTTGCTCTAGTATGACGTCCATGATATCTACGGCCATCCTGACAACGGAAAGTTCGACTATGACGCGGAACATTTGAATCTCAACACAGACGCGGCTTTTCAGTGCCTAGTGATCAGCTCGGTGATCAACTCAGGTACAAGCTCGTAGAGCTTCCAAAAATCTGATAGGAAAATTCCACTATACGAAAATCGATTATTTGTGAATAGCGGAGCAACGGAGTAATGCATTTTGATCGGGTCTTCGAGCCTATTAAAGTGAATAAGTGATGGGTAGCTAGATTGTCCTGTCTCAGCCCTTTTCGGTTAAACTTTAAGTGTTCCTTGTAATGTAGAACTTCCTAACTGTTCTGAGTTCGTGTATTGTGATTGTATTGTTTTAATTGGCAAAAACTGCTCTGTTCAAACTTAAGTAACAGTTTGAAGAAGCATAACTCTGCTGTATCAAGGAACGAAGGAAACAGCGGCGTTTGAGATCATAATAACGAAAATTTTCGAAGAAATGCTTTACAAGGCAGGATTAAAACTTAAACGAAACCAAACAAAAATTAAAAAATCTATAAATAACTGTTATCAAGACGCACATGTTGACGGAAACGTAGAAACGCAAGGTTTTAACGCATATACGCAGACTTTGTGAACCAGGGGTAATAGGATACCGATTTGTTTCACGGAGTTCCAGTTCTGCATAACGTTTTTAAAATCACAACAGATTACATCCCAAGTATTGCCTGTTGAAACTGCGCATCCATATGTTATCTGTTATGAAACTTCTGACAGTGTAGGCAAGGCATAGACTACACTGTCAGAAGTTTCATAACAGATTGCGCATAACACTTTCAAAAATAACACCTTTTCACTTAGAAAAAAAGTGTTATGACCAATTAAGTTTATACTATTTCGTTCCCACATCTCCTACAACACCTTCAATAGGTAAAAATACTACACTGTCAGAAGTTACATAACGACAGCAGCAGGATGCGCGGTTTCAACAGATAACACTTTGTGATGTTATATGTTATGTTTCTTTCGTTCCCGTTAGTATTTTTACCAATTGAAGGTGTTGTTGGAGATCTAGGCACGAAATAGTGTAAACTTAATTGGTCATAACACTTTATTTCTAAGTGAAAGGTGTTATTCTTGAAAGTGTTATGCGCAATCTGTTATGAAACTTCTGACAGTGTAGGCAAAATTATCAAATAAGCATAATAACTTGCATGATTCCTTTCAAATTTCCGTGTGAAGCTTATCAACCGGGGACTTAACGGCCGAATATTAAACTTTAACCTTTTCGTGACCTCAGATGCAGGAGTTAGAACTGACCTCAGATTTGCGAAGGGCAACTGGAATACGGACCTGTCTAGGGTTTAAGAGTAGAGAAAGAGACTATAGGCAAAATTAATAAATAAGCATTGTTTGCATTGGTCCTTACAACTTTCCAGGTTAATGCTCATGAACCGGGGACTTTTTGATCGGATTTCAAATTTTGACTTTTCCGTAACATCCGATGTGGAGGACGTAGCGACTGTGTCTGCGAAGGGCAACTGGAACACGGATCTATCTTGAGATTAAGAGACTAGGCAAAATTAATAAATAAGCACAATTGCTTGCATTGGTCCTTACAACTTTCCAGGTTAATGCTCATGAACCGGGGACTTTTCGATCGGATTTCAAATTTTGACTTTTCCGCAACATCCGATGTGGAGGACGTAGCGACTGTGTCTGCGAAGGGCAACTGGAACACGGATCTATCTTGAGATTAAGAGACTAGGCAAAATTAATAAATAAACATAATTGTTTGCATTGGTCCTTACAACTTTCCAGGTTAATGCTCATGAACCGGGGACTTTTCGATCGGATTTCAAATTTTGACTTTTCCGTAACATCCGATGTGGAGGACGTAGCGACTGTGTCTGCGAAGGGCAACTGGAACACGGATCTATCTAGAGATTAAGAGACTAGGCAAAATTAATAAATAAGCACAATTGTTTGCATTGGTCCTTTCAATTTTCCAGGTTAAGCTCATCAACCGGGGACTTTTCGATCGGATTTCAAATTTTGACTTTTCCGCAACATCCGATGCGGAAGACGTAGCGACTGTGTCTGCGAAGGGCACCTGGAATACTGAGCAGTTCTGCTTGAAGTACAAAACTCAGGAAGACGCTGATTCGCCATCAGCAGTAAGTTCCCTTTATAGTCATCTGGTGTTTCGAAATTTGACTAATGGTGATGGTGCATGCTGATATCGTCGTTAGATTGATCTAGCTTAGTCTAAACAGCTTGTGCTTTTAGTACTTTTGTACTAATTTACGAATAAACTAAGCTGCATGCTGTTATCGGACTTAGAATGATGGAGATTATTCTAGCCAGCTTAAGGTTGAATGAAAAATTGCCACAATAGCCGAGATAAGTAAAATATGCACACAAACATTTTTAAGATTTTCGATTGTTGAAATTTGTTTGTAAAAGTATCTTAAGTTGTTTGGCAATCTCGGCACAGTTTCCCCTGAACCGGGAGGGGGGGGGGGGGGGGGGGGGGTGACTCCCAAAAGGCACAACTAGACCCCAATGCCCACAGCCGTATGGAGTGTCAACTTGATATCTGTCATGGCTCACGAGTTATGAGCTCCACAAACAAGACCAAAGGTTTCTATGGGATCCCAAAAAAATTAATGTTTACTGGACTTCTTGGTCCAGATAACCGGGGGGACCCGTCTATTCACCCACCCGTCGATTCGCCCAACCGTCATTATGCCCAAAAAATACGTCACATCCCCCACTTTTCCCGACAGTTCGCCTAACCGTCATAAGACCCAAAATATCCGTCGATTCGCCCACCCGCTGATTCGCCCAACCGCTGATTCACCCACCCGTCGATTCACCCAACCGTCTATTCGCCTACCGTCTATTCGCCCAACCTCGGTTTCGTGAAGCGTCGATTCGCCCACTTCTAAAATCCGTCGATTCGTCCAAACGTCGATTCGCCCACCCGTCAATTCGCCCACCCGTCATAAGACCCAAAAGATCCGTCACAAGCCCCACTTTTTCCGACAGTTCGCCTACCCGTCATAAGACCCAAAAAATCCGTCGATTCGTCCAAAAAATCCGTCACAGCCCCCACTTTTTCCGACAGTTCACCTACCCGTCACAAGACCCAAAAATCCGTCGATTCGCCCAAAAAATCCGTCACAACCCCCACTTTTCCGAAAGTTCGTCTACCCGTCACAAGACTCAAAAACCCGTTGATTCGCCCAAAAAATCCGTCCAAACCCCCACTTTTTCCGACAGTTCACCTACCCGTCACAAGATCCAAAAAATCCGTCAGCGAGATCACAGGGGACATGATTACTACGGAAAATTGTGAAAGGATTATTTTATAGTTCATCAAACTAGAATGATTCGCACGAAAACGACAAAAAAATGCCCTTTAAATTGTTTTCAGCACATAAAATGCAACTAGGCTATCTAAACCTTTCACCCTGAAGCTAATGAATTTTTAAAAATGATTGCTGTTAGTGTTTTATTTTTATTTTCGGACTTCGAAATTACATTGTAATTGAACAGTTGAAAAGTTTCAATGGGCGATTATAGACATCCTGATATTCGGTCCGCTCCTTTCGTTTCACACTCATCACTAGCTGCAATTTAATATGGCCTGAACACCTCAAACTGTACAATCGTGGGCATTCTGAACCGTGGACATTATGAGTCGTAGGCATTTTCAATCGTGGGCATTTTCAGTCGTGGGCATTGTGATCGCCGTCATTATGAGTGGCAGCCCGTTTTTCATGCTGGACCGATTCAGCTAAAATTAGGCACAGCTCGAGGCAACTGGAATAGCAAAAGAAATCCGTGGGCCAGCTGTTCTGTAAAAGCTTGTAAAGTTACCGACTACTTATTACAATCGCTTTCCGATTCATCCGACAAGGGTCTTGTATAAGGAAGCATAACATGGATCAGAATATCCCTTGAGCTTTATTATTCCAGCTGCAATAGTTTCATAATATTCTCATCTGGGTTCCCGTCGGAACCTTTGGTATTCCTGCCGGCTGCCGGCCGACCAAAGGTTTAGCCGACCATGCGTCATGTCTGCCGACCAAAGGTAGTGGGGGGCACCAAGCAAATTTTAATCGGATTAAAAATAGTAAGTTCTTATAAGGCTTAAAAGCTGAGTAATTAAGTTCACATTTTCATATCTGTATTCCAGCATTAATAGAAAGGAGATTTATCGTTGTGAAAATTGTTGTACCTAAAAATACGGTAGCTCATTGATATTTTAATCTTGCATTCGTCCTCTATTTCCTCTTTCATTATCAGCACCGATGTCTTATATCAAGCTTCTCATTATTCTGGCTCATGCTGTATTGACTAGTTTTCACCCTTATTTACATCGGACGGTATTATATCCATCTTAATTACTCCCATGAGACCCAGTCACTCTATCCTACCGCGTTCAATGAAAAGAGCCGCGCTGGATCAAAGGTCGGTTTTTAAAAGTGGGTGAATCGACGGATGTTTTGGGTCTTGTGACTGTTAGCGAACTTTCGGAAAAAGTGGGGGTTGTGACGGATCTTTTGGGCGAATCGACGGATTTTTTGGGTCTTGTGACGGGTAGGCGAACTGTCGTAAAAAGTGGGGGTTGTGACGGATTTTTTGGGCGAATCGACGGATTTTTGGGGTCTTGTGACGGGTAGGCGAACTGTCGGAAAAAGTGGGGGTTGTGACGGATTTTTTGGGCGAATCGACGGATTTTTTGGGTGTTGTGACGGGTAGGAGAACTGTCGGAAAAAGTGGGGGTTGTGACGGATTTTTTGGGTCTCATGACGGGTGGGCGAATCGACGGATCATAGAATTGGGTGAATCGACGCTCAGGCAAAAGGACGTTGGGTGAATCGACGTTGGGCGAATCGATGGGTGGACGAATCAGCAGTTGGGCGAATCAGCGGTTGGGCGAATCGACGGTGGGCGAATCGATGGTTGGATGAATCGACGGATTTTTGGATTGGGCGTATTGACGGGTGGGTGAATCGACGGGTGGGGGTAGTGACGGCGACCCGTTTTGATATATTACGGCCAAACAATATGCTAATCAGATGAGAACACGAAGTTCAGATATGGATTCAGCATGCACGTTTACCCCTATTTCTCATCTCTAATCGACTTTAGAAAGGTCTTTTACTTTGACCAAATTCCTCGTTTTAGCTGTATTACGGGCGAACTGTATGCAGATCAAAAGAGCTGGTGACATTCAGTGGCGAACCAAGAACCTCACGATCCAAATTTCCGGGTTTTGACAAATTTCGGCAGAATTACTTGTCTGACGAGAAAATAAAGTTCAGAGATGGATTCATCGAGTGTTCTAACCCCCTACCTCTAATTAAATTAAGAAGGAACTTTTGTTTTTACCAAATTACCGGTTTGGCTGGATTCCTTTATTGACCATCTCATTGGGTTTTAAAACTTCCTGGCTCATTTTCGGTTTTGGCCAGAATCCCGGCAAACCACTTGTCCGGCAAGAAAATAGAGTTCAGAAACGAATTCAGCATTCCTCATTACCTCGACATCGAACCTCTATCCACTTCAGATAAAACTTTTACTTTTAGTAAATTATCCGGTTTTGGTGCCTCCGGGTAAACTGCTTGTCCGGCAAGAAAATAAAGCTCATATTTGGGTTCAGGATGTCGCTTTACCCCTAAATCGACTATCTCGTTAACATAAAAAAAAGAATTCTCCATCCTTAATTTGCGTCTACGGTCTCTATCTCTACCCATCTACGGTCTTGGCCTGTAGTTTGACCCAAAGAATCAGCATAAAAAAAAAAAAAAAAAAAAGAATCAGCATATCAAGTTTGAACAAATCTCAACCCCCTTGGAGAGTTATCGTGCTAGTAGACGGACAGACAGCTGGACGGACAACTTAACGAAGTCATAGGTTTCCCGTCACTAACGTTTTGGGATCGCAAAAACATTGGAAACCAAAAGCTGTTTTACTAAAATGTTTTACTAAACATTTTAACTGTTCATAATTCATGTTCGTTTCTTATTTATTGTTTGTTATTTTGTGTTTTATTTGTATTGTTAGCGAGTGTTTATTTTTCCAATTCCCGCCCGTGTTAGCCTTTTGCTATTAGGGTTGAAAATAAAACTGATTGATTGATTGAAAAAAAAAAAAGCTGCTACAACACTCGAAGAGTGAATAGAAAAATGAAAAACGAATAGAAAAGAATAAAAGTGAATAGAAAGGAAATGAACACTCCACTCAAAACGAGATCAATAGAAAGAGCACAATAATAAACCAATCATTAGCCCATCACAGAAGACGACAGAATTACTACCACAAAGAGCCTGTTCCATCCTACTTACCATAGTTACCACGCATGACGTCACAAATTCTGCCTTTTTGTCGTCAAGGCTGGAACGATTTTTGTATTTTCCAGTGAAATATCATACCACGGGTGAATCCAACCAATCACGTGACAGAGATTCGTGGTTAGTACGCTTACCACGCTCCCGAGTGTGGTAAGCAAATAGTTACTATTGGTTACTATTTCGACAAGGCTGGAACGGTCAGCGTAGTAACTTTTCGTGAGGCTGGAACGGGTTTAGTAACTAATAGTTACTATTGGTACGAGGGTGGAACACGCTCAAAGTGTTTGCTCCGTCTTCAAGAAGAGAAGTCTGTTTTTTCATGTCTTCAGTTAATCCGCTTTGAAAGAATGTGGGGTCCGGTGAAAATCTTGAAATTCTAAAACAAGCAATTCTCACTAAATTATTTTATTTGCCGGGTTTTTTTTTGTCATCGAGACATCGTACTTGGAGACGTTTCCATTATAGACTTTTCGCAGACAACCCCACAGGGGACATGGTCTCCGCATGGTCTCAGCGAGCAGCGAAAGGTCATTACAGGAAAATTGTTTAGTGTTATCCTCCTTTAGACCCCCCCCCCCCTGTTTTTCTTTTGTTTTCTTTCTTCTCGTTCCTTCTTTCCCTTATTTTCTCTCTCCTTTTATTTAAAGTTGAAAAAATAGATTATTTTTTTTTTCCTCTCCTCTTTTTTGCTTTAAATAGAATGTTCAGTTAGTTGATTCTGTTTGATCTTTAAATTAGTATAGGTTATTTCCCTGCCCTAGCCAAGCACTACATTTGTGCTTTCCTGGCAGGAATGTAAATTGTGTATTCATTTGTTTTTTAAATATAGTTCAATGAAACTGAAACTGAAACTGAAACTGAAAAAGCTTTTTAAGACCAGTATTTCCGAGGAGCTATTTAGAGGTCAAGGGGATGCTCCTGCATTTTTACTACAAATAACTTAAATCTTGGTACTAAATCACTCATAGGCTTGTATCATAGGCGGGCGATACAGGGGTGAACGCAGGAAGTGCGAATTCAATTTCTACCGTGAAAGTCTTTTTAATCTATTTTTTTTTTGTTAGTCTGTTTCTATCAAAATATGTCCATCCATTCAAGCATTTCTTGCTGTCGGCATGATTTGTAATATCACTGGAGTCTGGTACTGAGATCCCAGAAATAAACTTTAATTTTGGTTGGAACTTGCTAGACCAATTGTTTTGCCAGGTTTCTCCAAAAACGGTCTCACATGTTCCGATTTCTGCGCGCAAACGGTCTCGCAGTTTGAAGAAACGGTTCAAGGTTTTAATTTGACCTTCTAAACCAAATGACCATAGATATGGGTCAAAGCCGGAGCCACAAGGTCGATTGACAAAAAAGTTATCGGAATGGGTACTCAAGGCTCGGGATGTAACGTAATTGAAAGGTCATAAATCAAAGCTTTTCAACTATTGCGTACTGTAGGGGCATGTTTATTGTGCCTTCGTTTTGTTTCTTGCTAATAAAACAGTCAAATGAAGACTTCGGTATCAGACAACAGTCGACTGTTTCGGCTACCATCTGGATAAACATTGATTTGGAATTCTACTTTTTAGTTGTTCGATGATTTGAATATGCCTTTTGTTCCATTACGGTATGATTTCAGTTTGATGACGCAAATCTGACGTTAAAAGATCCTCGAAAGATACGCCCCCCGCTGAGGATAAAGTACCTGATTGGCACGTTTGTATACCAGTGTCTGTACGGACTTGGCCCAAAAGTGTTTTCTGATTTATTTAAAATGAACATGTTTAATCATGAGTATAACACAAGAAATGTGGAGCTACTGGCGAGCCAAGCGAGAAACACTACACGTTCGGGCTTCGTCATAAACCTTATGGGAACCGCAGTTTGGAATTCGATTCCTTGTGAATCCAGAATGCGGTAAGTTTAGCTCAGTTCAAGGACCGACTAAAGAAACAATTCTTGACAGACCACCATTGATAAAATTTCGCTCCATTTGTTTAGTTGATTGCTTGATTTTGGTACGATGGCATGATTTCCCACTTATTGTTAGTTGTTTTTTTTCTTTGCTTTCTTTTTTCATTTCTTTTTCTTCTTCCTCTTTCAGTTTTACATATATAATACGTAACGTATATATAACGTATCGTACGTGTATAAGACGTATCAATACGTATCTTTTGTATCTTTTGTGACGTCACAACCACCTTTAGCTAGGGGTTAGCTAGACTCAGCTATGCGAACCTAAAACAATCTAAAACTTCAAGGTTTGCGGTGTCGGACAAATTATGACGGAATATCATACTGTCGTGACGTAAATGGTAACGTCATATGATGGGGACGTACATAGGATTTGATTGACCCTAGAAAGGTTCATAAATTATTAGTTTAGTTTTTTTTAGTTTAATACTCTTTATTATACAAACCAACTTTTACATGCTAAACTACATGAACACACCTTTTGTAACCCTCTTAACATCCTTTATACATGTAGCTGATACTTCTGACTGCAGGAAAGCCCGAATGGAACTGTGGGAGCAGTAAAAAAAAAAAAAAAAATAATTTCACTTTACATTAATTTTTCCATACTTTTCCAAAAAAGAGAAGAAAACTGAAAGAGGAAGAAGAAAAAGAAATGAAGGAAGAATGCAAAGAAAAACAACAGCAACAAACAGTAAGTGGAAAACCATGTCGTCCTACCAAAATCAAGCAATCAACTAAACAAATGGAGTAAAATTTTATCGATGGTGGTCTGTCAAGAAGTGTTTCTTTAGTCGGTCCTTGAACTGAGCTAAACTTACCGCATCCTGAATTCACAAGGAATCGAATTCCAGACTGCGATTCCCATGTGCTTTATGACGAAGCCTGAACGTGTAGTGTTTTTCGCTTGGCTCGCCAGTAGTTCCGCATTTCTTGTTTTATACTCATGATTAAACATGTCCATTTTAAATAAATCAGAAAACACTTTTGGACCAAGTCCGTACAGACACTGGTATGCAAAGGATCCAATCTGGTAATCTCTAATTTGTCCAACATTTAAAATATTTTCATTAATTTAAAACATTTATATAATGTAAACACGACCGTCGCCTCGCTGTCCCCTGAGGCAATTTTTCGTGTTCTACGACCTCCAGTGTCAAACTCAACGATTTCTATCCTTGGGTCGTACGTATCTTTTTATCCCTAGAGATATATCTTTTAAGGACCTCGGTGCCAGATACTGGTGAAAGAAGAAACAGAAGGAAACTAAAAGCGAATAAATCCAGCTGACATTGGAGCGTGTTCCACCCTACTTACCGTAGTTTACTACGCATGACGTCACGGATCCTGGCTTCTTGGCGTCAAGGCTGGAACGCGTTTTTTTTCAGCAAAACATCCTGCCACAAGCTAATCGGGCCAATCACATCACAGAGACTCGTAGTTACCACGCTTCTGAGCGGGGTACTATTAGTTACTATTTCGACAAGGTTGGAACGGTCGGCGTAGTAACTTTCCACGAGGTTGGAATGAAAATAGTAATTAATAGTTACTATTGTTAGAAGGGTGTAACAGGCTCGTGATAATGAGACTTTTGCTGTCAAAGTTGGGTTTGGGTTTAGTCTTTTCTTCGGAGGCCGTTCACCGTTAGGCGACGTAGAAAAAACATCCTCTACTGTACCGTATTGTGAAACGCTTATGCAGTAAAGCAGAGTTGCCACTTTTTTCTGACGGAACCTGTAACGTTAGGCCTCAAAACTCTGTAACATTCTGGCGCCCATAAAATTCAGTTATTGTTTTGGATCACAAAACGTAAGTGGAGGGATATCTATGACATCGCAACAGTTGTTCGTCTGTCCGTCCATCTGTTAGTACGATAACGCTCGAAGGGGTTGAGATAATTTGTTCAAATTTGGCACGACGACTCTTTGGGTCCCAGTATAGGTCAAGTTTGAAGATGGGCTTTGTAGCCCTATATTTAGGGGTGGGGGAGCGGTTTCAGATTAAGGGACGACTAAAAAAAAAATATTCTTAAAAGCTAATGAGATAGTCGATTTAGGGGTAAGGAAACATGCTGAACCCGAATATGAAAATTATTTTCACGCCAGACAAGTAGTTCACCCGGAATCCGGCAAAAAAAGGAAATTTTGGAAAAAGTAAAAGTTGTATCTGAAGTTAATTAGATGTTCGATTCAGGGGTAGGAACACATGCTGAACCCGAATATGAAAATTATTTTCACGCTGGACAAGTGGTTCGCGCTGAATCCGGAAATTTAGCATGTAAAGTCATATAGAGTGAGGAGACATGCTGCTGCAACTTTCGAATATAATTGTATGCGATCAGGTTAGTTATCTCTGAAGTCCCAACCGGCACTTACTGGGTCGAAAAGTCAGAATGCATCCGACAACTATGTGGTAACAATTTAATAAAAATTTGTTGACCAGTTTTTTACCATTCACCGGTCCCTACCCTAACCCTTTATTCACACATGCGAAAGCTCTGCGCGGGGGTGACGTCACTTTATTTAATCTATGCACCCAGGAGTGATGGTGACTTCGGTCGCGCGTATACGGGTAAAGTTAATTGGGTTTAATAGAAGATTGTTTAACCCTAGCGTACATATTCTTTGGGTTTTGGATTGTCGGGGGGGGGTCGAAGGGGTTGATATATGTTGTTCAAAATTCGTAGAAGGATTCACTGGCAAAGTACAAGTCCGTAGATGGGTCCTTTAGCCCTATATTTAGAGGCAGAGGAGGGGGTTTCGAATTAAGGGTAAAAACAAATATAAACCATATCTGAACATAGTTTTCTTGCCGGACAAATGATTCACCAGAAATTCGGCCAAAACTGGAAATTTGGTTGAAGCTCAAAGTTGTTTTTGAAGTCGATTAGAGATTCGGTAACGGGATAAGGAGACATGCTGAATCGGATTTTGAACTTTATTTCCTTGACGGATAAGCTGGCAGAATTTGCAAAAACATGGACTTTGGATTGAAACGTTCGGCTCTCAATGTCAGTAGATTTTGCTCTGCATGCAGTTCGCCGGGAATGCTGCTAAAATACGAGGAATTTGGTACAAAAAATAAAAAAAAATGAGAGAATGGAGTAAACATGCTCGTTGAATCCATATCTGAACTTGGTTTCCTCATTTGATTAGTTGTTTGGCCTTAAGCAAAAAACATCTTTTTACATATTCAAGTGATTGATTATGGATAAATAGCAAAAATGTTAAAGGACACCTGAATGAAGAGTACCAAGTATCATCCCTATCTGTATGACTTCCGTTAACATTGCCTGCAGAAAACCAAATCCAAATACGAAATAGTGTTTCCAAGCCATGATTTTTGCTCCATTTTGCATCTGTCCTTATTTCAGTACAGAACAGTTTTAGAAATGAACAAATCTCCAGTCAACCGTTCTTCTGGAATATTTTTTAACCAGTTATAAGCCCAAACGTATATCTAGAAGAAATTCCAATACGATCCGGCTCGCGCTGTACAAGATTTGAATGAATTGCGCTTTTTGTCTTGGAGTCTGCATGTGCAAACCTCCAGAAACGAACATCCCTATTTTGAAAACGTCACGACCAGGAGAAGAATGCTCTCCGTGGCCATGTCTGTAAATTCATTCTCCATGGTGTGTTCAAGTATGGTTTCATTGTTCAGGTGTCCTTTAAAGGAGTCTGGCAAAGACTCGGAAATGACAAGATTCGATTGTCTGTATCAAGAAGTCTTAAAAACATTAAATTTTGCGATCCCATCGAAACCTTTGGTCTTGTTTTTTTCAGTTTCAACGAAAAACTAGATTCTAAGGTTCCTGCTCTTATAAGAGGAGCTAATGCTCGTAAAACAAATAAATATTTTTCCGATCGGAATTGGCGATAATGATTTGAAATCGCAATATTTGCGACATTTTTGGCACAAGTGCGATTTCCTGTGACAATTTTTAACAGCTGTGAATCTGGGGAGAAGACGAAAACATGTGATAAATTGCAAAATTCTGCGACCAGTGGCAACATTGCATTGAAGCGATATAAATAACGATCGTTCTTTCTTTAAAGGACCCTGTCTTACCTATAATACTAACGCAACCTACTTCCATAATCACTCCATATATTTCTACACCCAGAGACTCCAGTTTTGTACGGTACATTCTAATCCCTCTATCAAAACCACGCTGACTTTCTCACTTGCCGCGTTTTGCTACCTTGTATGTGTACCACGCTGTCGACGGTTGTCTGCGAGAAGTTTTTCCATCAGGAAAACCGGTTATGTAAATTGTTTCCCTCTTTTCGCAATAAGGCAACGGGTCTCAGAAAAGGCTCAAAACAACCAAAACCGTGGATTATTTGTTCAAAGCACAGCCTAGCTTTAAAGTATTCAAATATATTAATATACTGTAAGCTGAAGAGTAAATAGTGCGAGGGGTCCTTTAACCTTTATGACCTACCGCTGAGAGATAAGATCGAGGATTGCATCACGACCCTGATTTTTTTCCACGTATTTATTTAAATTTGGAAAACGTGCAAAATCCAGTCACAGCTGTTTGTGACGATGATAAGACATTTTCGATTTCCCTGATTAGAGTGCCAAGTGCAGGAAAGAAAAATCATGTCCGGCTTTGTGTTGATTTTGTTGAATTGGTCTAGAAAGTAGGTGGGAAATGCTCAATGCTTTTCATATAAAAAAAATGCCAAAAAATATTAAATTATCCAGAAAATTTCCGCGTTCTTTAGCCGCGATTTCAGTCTTTGTTGATTTTTTAAGAATGTTTTTCTGTCATGCTTGGTAACCATGTTAATGACTCTGCACTACGATCAATGTCACATTCGCAGAGGCGTCATTTAGGGAGGGGGGAGGGGGCAGCTGCCCCTTGGCTTTTCAAGTGGGACCAGAGCTACCCAGGAAAAACGAAAACATAGCCAGAAAATTTGATCTCTCATCTGCATTGTGACTTGTATTTGCTTCATTCCAGTTTATTAAATTTCACTCATGCTAATTTAATCCTTTCCAAGATTTTTCGAGGCGAGTTTGTAGCTTGGGGCCCCCTTGGAAATTCAGGGGCGAGAGGCACTGTCCCCGAATCGAGTTGTCTCACTCAGTTCGTGGATTTATTGTAATCATTTGTAAGCAAAACCTTTGCGGCCCCCTTATACTTATCCTTCCCACCAAGTCCGGTCACGATCAATCCAATATCAGCTTACCATGGGATTTCATGCGTCCATCCCCCCCCCACCTCCGATTGCAGTCGGATCTGATCCGGACTTGAAATAGAGCGTCTGAGCCGTATACGCTTGCCAATTTACAAGTATCGGTTATATCTGATCACCGGTTGGAAAGTTATGCGTGTCTCAAATTTTCCTATTTTCTCTCCGTCAACTCCCACCAAGATGGTTGATCTGGGAAGTGACTATTTGTAAGTCAATCTTGTCCTAATATACCAGCCAAGTTTCATCGTCCTAGTGCATCTGAAAGTACCTTAACTCGGGATGACCGGAATTTCGGGCCCCACCTCCAACTCCCGCCACATTGCCAGGATTTAGTCCGGTTCAGTAAACGATTTATCTAGAGCATATGCTTGTTCTTCCCACCAAGTTCCATCCCGATCCCTCCAGTCTAAGAGTGTTATAAGGTTCTCGTCTCACCTCTCACAACATTTGTTTTAACAAGTACATTTTTTGTAATACTTGATACTTAAAGTTTAACTGAAAGGCCAACTTATTTTTGTGTCATTTAACTGAATACAATGACTTATTTGGATTCTGCAAAGGGATTTTTTAATTTTCCACTATCTGCTCTAGTTATGGCGTTCAGAATATCTGCGGCCGTCCCTACAGCGTAAATTCTACTATGACGCGGGAAATTTTAATTTGAACAATAACGCGACTTTTCAGTAGGCAGTGGTGAGATTGGTGAAGATTGCTTAGTGCCTGAACAAAAAAAAATCATAAATCTTTCTCGTAAGGCATACAACTAAAATATAAGCGCACAGAGGTATCACAAATCACGCGGAAATTCCACTATTTGAGAATCGATTATCGTGAATAGCGGAATAACAAAGTAACACATTTTCAGCGGGTCTTCAAGCCAAATTAAGTGAATAAGTGATGGGTAACTAGATCGTCCTATACCTACCCTTTTCGGTTAAACTTTAATACTTGAGTACTAATTTTAATACGTGTCCCGACACTGATTGTTCAGTCCCCAAGAGTTAACTTCAGAAGTGGATCCGCAAGGTGACGCCAGGCTAAATACGTATGGAAATCCGGGTGTTGGTTTCCAGAATCTGGAAAAGTGTCATAAATGCAAACAAAGATTGACATGCACGATAAACATGCACGCCGTCCGAGAAGAAGTTTTGGGTAGGAGAAGAAGGGAGGGGGATAGACAGTAGTGATTTGGAGGAGGAAGATACGCAAATGGGACTGCACTTCGAAAGTTTGGAAAAGTAGCAAAACTGAGCTGTCATCATCCTCGCAAAAATTCAGAAGGCTGTGCCCTTGGATCTGGAAGGTCAAGCCTGGGTCCGACCATCGAACTAATATCATTTTGTTTTCGTTGAATAGTGATAGACAAAACGGAGTGACCCCGAGTTTTATGTTATTTGTTTTTTTCTTTTCTGTTTAATACTATGTAATTAGGCCTCAGGCCTCTGCTGGTAAGCCAGCCTTCACCTTCCAGCCATTCACAGATGCCCGGGGCCTCCGCACAGTCAAGCCAACCCTTCCAGACTTCTTTATAATGATTAGTCTACAGTCAATTTTGCTATTCTTCAACAGGCCCTAGTTCTTCCCTTTGCATTTCAAATATCGTTTGCCCCAGTCGCAACTGCCAATCACTATCCCTTTTCTTGCTACATTTGCATAATTACGTATTGTGTCTCTCGAATGTGTCACCTGCATGGCACCTTCCAGACGTTTTGGCCTAAAGCTTGAATATAGGCCTACTAAAAACCTTCTTTACAAACTGAATTTTAAACTCGTTTATTACAAGACCGAAATCCGGTCAGATTTTGTTTCTGACCGGAAAATATCCAACTCCAACAGATCGAGAAATCTGACCAGATAACACCGAAATCTGGGGGGAAATCCGGCCGGAATTGTGGAGATGAAAATATGGCCAGCTTTTTGGTTGGTGAGAACAGCAATGTGGGCAGTGCAGAAAACTTAGCTTTGACCTTCCAGATCCGTCTCGACGAAAAGGCTGTTTAGAATACGGAAGAAAAATCTGGAAGGCGAAGCCTTTCTAAATAAATTTCGCCCCGCTGGACACTTCACTACCACTTCTACTTTCCTCTTCTGCTGAAAGTGAGAACAAGGTATAGTGACGTCACTAAGTAAGCGAGCAGTCATACCCAGTCTAGCTTCTCCGGGTAGATGAGACAGTCAGCTGGCTGCCAAATTTTAGTTGGAAGAAATACCATTGTTTAGTTAGACCTGTTTTGTGTGAGGTATTTTGGTATTTGTTGTGGTGACTCGCTTGGGATTGTGGGGCCATTCTGAGAAGTAAGTTGTTGTTTTCTATTCTAATGGAATTTAGTCTCCGCTCTCAGGTTTGACAACCCATACTTCGCCATATCCACTTACAGTACTAAGGAGGGGTATCCAAACTCGATTTCATAAAACCTCGAACTTGGCCTGAAAACCTGACACAGAATTTCTTATGCAGTCCAAAACAGGTCCTAGGCCATTCAATCAATCAATCAATTTTATTTTCAACCCTAATAGCACTAGGCTAACACGGGCGGGAATTGGATTCAGGGTTTCCCGCTTCAAAGTTAGCACCTTGTTAGGACTACATTGAAATTTCCTGGGAATTCCATTCAGGGTTTCCCGCTTCAAAGTTAGCACCTTGTTAGGACTACATTGAAATTTCCTTTCAACCTATTTAGGCCAGGTTCGATGGTTGTATAAATTCGAGGTTGGTACCCCTCCTGTACCATTAAATTCAGTACCCCTTTGTGTCTACTTCACTCTAGACGGACACGACGCTTTTTTCGGAAAAGGTAGATTTGAAGCACTGATAAATGTTTTTTCTTTGTTTTTACCCTTTGTCTACTAATTACTATTCATTCTTCTATTTATCTTTTGATTTAAAATTCTGATAATAAGAATAATGTACTTCTAACCGAAAAGTTATACAAGACGAGCATGGTGTAGTACAAAAAAAAAGAACACAGCCTAATTAAGGAAAACATAGCATGTACGAAATAACTACACAGTAGAGGTATGTCAAGTCAAATAATTTTTTCAAGCGGAGATTCACAAATTACAACCTAATAAAGAGGGAACTGGAAAATGAAAACTGGGCGTGTATGGAAAAATGTACCAACTTCCAGCAAAATGTCTCACACTGATGACATTTTCCGGGAGTTATCGTGAACAAAAGCAGACGGGCAGAATTATGATATCCTAGGTGGTCTTTAATTTCATTCATGATCCAAAGATTACATATGTTTGCTAACATTTCACTTGTGGCACCTTTCGTCGAAGACCTTTTCTGTTTCTACTAGAAAGGTGCGTTATTTAGTTTTGGGGTTTTTGGGATCGCAAAACGTAAGTGGAGGGATACCCATGACATCGCAAAAATGTCCGCCTGTCCGTCTGTCTGTAAGCACGATAACTGTCGAAGGGAATGAGATATTTTGATGAAACTTGGTGTGAGGATTCATTCGTTCAAGGGTAAGGTCAAGTTCGTAGATGGGCTCTGTAGCCCTACATTTAGGAGTGGGGGTTTCAAATTAAGGGACAAACAAAATAATTTTAAACAGCGAATGTGATAGTCGATTATGGGGTAAGAAGGCATTCTGAGCACGATAGTGAAAACCATTTTGTCGCCAGACAAGTAGTTCGTCCGGAATCCGGCAAAAACCGGAAAGTTGGTTAAAAGTAAAAGTTTCATTTGAAGTTGATTAAATGTTCGATTTAGGAGTAAAAGGACATGCTGAACACGATGGTGAAAAATATTTTCTCGCCGAACAACTAGTTCACCCGGAATCCGGCTAAAACCGGAAAATTTGTTAAAAGCAAAAGTTTGATTAGATGACAGATTAAGGGGTAAGAAGAGAGGCTGACAGGCTGAGTCTGTATACGACAATCATTTTTACCCGGACATATAATAAGTCCGGAATCCGGTCGTAACCGGAATTTTTTTTAAGACGAAGTTTTATTGAAAGTTGATTTGATGTTCGTTATAGGGATAAGGAGATACGCTCGATTCGCTTCTGAATTTTCTTTTTTTGCTGGACTAGTAGTTCGCTCGGAATTCGGGCGAAACCGGAAGCTTGGCAGAAGTAAAGCAGGAAGTCTTGGTCAGTATCGTCAAAATAGATATGGCTTATAGAGGTATATCTGAACTTGGTTTTCTCTGATGATTAGCCTGGCGAAGACTGGATCTGGCCAAGACAAGACCCAATTGTCTAAATTAAATATTAAATATTTTGGGATCCCATCGACACCTTTGGTCTTGTTAGGCTTGGGATTGCGGGCTTCGAGACGCAGTAGGGTTCGCCTCTCAATAGCTGCGTTCGTTGCACTCCGGGCTGTCTCTGGTGTTTAGTCACCAGTGTCCGGTTCTTCCCTTAAAACGCGTTTTTTTTTTGTTCACCTGTGAGTTGATGAAAACTGGCTAACTCCTCGCTGAAGCCGGGCTCACGAGCAGGTTCTGGTTAGTCTGCACCGGTGAGATAAAACCGGACATTGGTTAGTTCAAAAACGGGTTATAAGACTGGTGAGAAGTCACCGGTGGATGCAAAAACGGCTTATAAGAAAAACCGGAGACCACCGATGACAACTCCTGTGACAAAGAACGCAGCCAATGTCACCAGCTCTTGTGCTCTGCATGCAGTTTGCTGAGAGCCTTGAGGAATTTGGTCAAGTGGTCAAGTTGGTCTGAAGTCGACTAGAGATGAGATGTTGGAGTAAACATGCATGCTGACCCCATATCTGAACTTGGTTATAGTCTATAGCAAAATTTTAAAGGGGTCTGGCGAAGACCGAATCTACAATATTCGCTTGTCTTGATAAAGTAGCCCAATAAACATTCAATATTTGGGATCCCATCGAAACCTTTGGTCTTGGCTCTAACCGGTATATCTCTTGAGCCTTGTATAGCTCATGAGCCTTGGCGGGCAACCCCCATTTGTATGTTTTGAGGTCGTCACCCAACCATGCCCACGACCTTCGAGCCGCATCCAACTCTCCAACCTCCACCAACTCTAATAATAAACAAAGGCAGTTCAGACATTCAGCCTGTATACCGCTTATATAGCTTATATGTTAAAAGTAGCGTTTTCTCGGGGTTAGTTTGACGTTGGCTACTTTTGTTTTAGTTATGAAAATACAGTATGTATAGGCCTACTGTTTTATTTGTCCATTCCCTGACCATTCCAGATACTTTACTTTCATAAATAAAACAAAAGTACGTCAAACTACATCCGAAAAACAGTGTGTCTCTGGTATAGATCTTTCTTATCGAGATGTTACCCCACAGCTATAATTATTTATGAGTATATGGCAGTGGAAGTTGCCGGTATAGTCAGATTAAGGGTATATTCATGCCGAGTGTTCGTACCAGGAATAGAATACAGGTCAAAATGTTTTCGCACATATTTTTTTGTTTTATTTTATACTAGTGTCATATTCTGCGATTCCACATGAAACTGATAGATATCCATGACGTGGTCAATCTATCTGTCCATTTGTCTGTGATCTGAACAACTGCATTGAGGTTTTGATAGAAGTTAGTGTACCGAATGCAGGTTGGGAGTGAGGTGAAACTGCCAGACTTTATACCTCAACATTTAGGGGTGGAGAGAGGCTGGGAAATCTAGGGACTTGAAGTTATCTGTTGGTTGACGTATACAGGGGGAATCCGGACAAAACTATCTGGAACTCGGTCAAAACGAAGGATTTACGAATGAGACTTGATTCTTGAGTCTCTATTAGTGTTTCACTATAAAGGTACATATAAATGTTCAAACAACATGCTGAATGTGCTGCAAGTTTTCGGATCAGTTCTAGTGTTGGTCACCAAGAATTAGGGTGTACTAGCTACATCGGTAGCAATTATATTTCTAGGATACTTCAAAGATAGTTTGGGATACATCGAGATACATGAGATACATTGCACTGGGATACATTGACCTACTTGCTGGATACATCGAGATACATTGGGATACTTTCCAGGGTGAACGAAGATACGTTTGGTGGCCAACCCTGAGATCAGATTCCTAGTTGGCCAGAAAGAATAAAGTTTATTCGTCATTAAACTTTGCTGCATTTTGCTGCAAAGACAAATAAGGGCATAAGGGAACCTGTTGTTGGGAACCCCGTGCCCTTTCTGTCTTTGTAGTAGCTAAACAACGACCCACTTCTACTATAGAGATGGAAAATCTTGTAAGAAAATGTGAAAAAAAAATGTAATAAGAATTGCTAAAGAAAGCCGACAGGTTCTTTGATGGAACCAAGATCTTTGGTGTGCAACATCTCCATAAAACTAGGATCAGGGGCGGAAATAGGTGAGCTTATTCACACAGAAAATGGCATCATTTCTTTTCCTAGCAACACCATACTGACAATGTGTGGGGCTTGATTTTCACTCTCATTCTGTTTCCGAAGAAACAAACCAAACTGAGCATCAAAAGGGAGAAGAAAAGAAAAGGGAAGAGAGAGGAAACTAAAAGGGGGAACAAAAACTAGTTAAATAACAAGAAAAATAAACGCAAACGCTCTTCCGTCATACTAAGCTAAAAAAAAATAATCCTCTACCAAAAGAGCCACGACCTCGCACAAAAGCGCATTTCGTCCATCACTCTATTCGTCACATCACGACAATACCTCAATTTCCCCAAAGTGATCAAAACCGCGTTTTTTTTTGGGCTTAACGGTTCGGAAAAAAATGACAGAACAAAATTACTCCCAAACCCTTATGTGCGTAGTACCTAAATTAATGACTTAGTGTTCTCGTAACCGCAAAATCGATTTTCGATGCTACAGTAATTTGTCGAAGGCATTCACCCCGGCGCATCTGTATGGCAGATGCTCAAAACGGACCTTTAGCTTTTGCAAACCGAGAACAGCGAAGCAGAAGCCGTCATGAAAGCAACCGAAAACATCTCCGTTTTTTGCACGTGAGGATCATCCTGGAAAGATTCACAGATGGCTCAAGGTACAGCCGGCTATGCTATCCCATGCGTTGCTGTGTGTGAATGAATGATTTATTTGCTTATAAGCCAAAAGAGGGGTCCCGTCATCGTCTACATGTCAGTTCGCCTGAAAAATCCGTCACTAAGCCCAAATTTTCCGGCAGTTCGTCCACACGTCATTTGACCAACGAAAATCCGTCAGTTTGGACACACGTCACTTCACCCATAAAAATCCGTCAGTTGGCACAAACCTCATTAGACGCAAAAGTCACTATGTCCAAATTTTCTAAATAAAAATAGATATAATTTTATGAAACGTGTACATAGAGGCGAGCGGCAAGCGAGCCGTTGTCATGCGTTTACACTTAAATCGCTTGTCTGGGGAAAGTCCTTTAGTGCTTTGGTAAACAATCTCTGGGCTTAGTGGCGGATTTTGCAGGCGAACTGACATTTCTAATAACTGACGTTTGTGTCGACCGACGGTAGGCGAACTGACTTCAATCAATCAATCATTTATTAGTACCAAAATATCCATTGAATAGCATAGGCCGACGACAAAGTTATCGTACACTACATGACAAAAGAGACAATTAGAATACGTATATACAATTGGTTTGTCAAATTAATTAAAATACAACACTAGATATACGGTAAAACACTAAAATACATTGTCGAACTTTAAAATACTATTATACTATTATATTTAAAATACTATACTAAAATACATTGTCGAACTTGTGAATGAACTGACGGTGGTTCAGCTGACGGGGAGTGAACTGACGTGTGATGGTAGTGACAGCGACCCACATAGGGCCATCATGCAACAAAATCGAAACAAACACAATAGAAAACTATTTACAACACTTATACCTACACTATATACATAACTTCTCCATCAAGAGAAATCTTTCCGGTGTTTAAAACCTAACTTTGGAATTTAAAAAAAAAAAATATTCTTTGAAATCTTTGCTTCCCATCATTTTAATAATCCATTTATTGTCCATTCCACCAAGCTTAGTTTTCTTTTATCTAGCTTTATTTACCAATCATCGAAGCTGAGCTTCGATTCTTGAGTTTAAACTTGGTTTGGTGACGAGTTTTGGCATTACTTCAACGGTAATGCCGCCAAAGCTTTCCCTTACGTTGCGGTGTATGCTGACAAGCTTGTTCATGTCGGAATACTCTTGATGACTAATCTTCTTGCCGATGCAGAATTGCCCTGTACCTAGCGGAAGAGCCGGAAGCGGTATCACAGCTTCTCCCCAACATCGCCGTGATTCGATAACACAGGATTGAGTGGTTGAATTTGAGTCGTTAGTGAGAGTGAGACGTTTTCTCGTTCTTCCTGAGGATCACTGTGCACTGGCGTGTTTTGGACTTAGTCATGCAGAGTATTCAAACAACGTTGCAAACTTGTATGACTAACCCCTAGTTCTCACTGCTGCATTATGTTCGACATGATCTTTCTTGATGTTCCGACTTACCACAGAACAACGCAGACGCAACGGGAAAAAGAGATCTAAGTAACCCTTTGGAGATGACCTCTGAAGACCTTGGTGACAATCCACTACCTTTAGTGAGACTTCATGTGTAATGTTGATCAAATCGGGTTAAATGAAGGCTTAGTGAGAAGACATTCATGTCTGATGGTTCAGCCACCGAACCATCAAAGGACCATCCACGGGTTACAATTTTTTCTTTCATAAAATCACTTTTTGTCTTCATTTAGAAAATCAACAAATCTTTGTTTTATCTTTTTTTCCCACATTCGCATGCGTTTTGTCAGACGAGTTGAAAGTTTTCAGCGATTCCGACATTAAGACGAAACGCTATATTTTGCGTTGCCTGTCGTACGATTTGTGTCGTATGTTGCAAAGAATTTTGAGCAAAATCGCAGCAGTGCATACCAGGTGTCACTATGATATCCCGCAGTCTTCTACTGAAGTTTAAAGATGGTGTGGGGCCTTGCAGCATTCGACACAAGTGCGATATAGCGATCGCGCCATCTGTCGCTCTGTCTGTCCAGCCTTTCGTAGTTAGGAAACTTCCACATAAGCTAGGACGATGAAACTTAGCAAGCTTATAAAGGACGCGACTCAATCCTTTATGACACTTTCCTCTTCCGGGTCCGGTTATCCGTGGGGGAGTCTGATGGGGGAGGCGAATATTCACGGAAATACTCCGATTCGAGCGAAACTTGATCGACCATCCACGGAGGGGGTGGGGTAGAGGAGTGGAGAAACCGGAATCTTGTAGCGTACTCTCGAACGAGTGATCTAGTCCAGATGACACTTGATAGTTAGCAAGAGCACATGCCCCAGATCTTTCGTTTACAGGTTGCTATGACCGGCAACTGGGGGGGGGGGGGGGGAGGTTACCCGGTACCGGAAGAGCCATTCATCTTTGACAACGCAAATTTCAGCCATAGGTGTTATCCTTGCAAGTTCATAAGAGCTTTCAGTTCTAGTTTTGTCTTATTATCTACAGGTGGTATTGACAGACCACTTGATAGAACGATCATCTTGAATTACCTTTACCAGCTCTTCCCACAACTATGGCTGAAAAAAAAAAACATCCTGTCTGAAGATAAAGAACTGAACCAGTCTGCCTACGACCTGACACTGCATATTATGAAACTCCGAATCGGTTCTGAACAGGAATCTGGTTCTTAAATATTTCTTCAGCCCAAGATGACTGCGAATCATATTTGACAGTGCAAAACGGACACGTCAGCTGAATTTCATCAGAGCTATATTTCGGCCCTTTTTGGCAAGGGTCTTCTTCAGGTTCAAGCCGCTCAAACTGTGGGCTTCAAAAGGCAAAAGGCAGCACTGTGGCTTTACTTTATCGAAAGCTACTTTAATGTACCACAAAAAGAGGGCTGTCGACAAAACGTCCCCATTCGAAACATCCCCTGGCGAAACGTCCCCGTGACAAAACGTCTCCATGAAAGAACGGCCCCGCGACAAAACGTCCCCGCTCGAAACGTCCCCTGCCGAAACTTCCCCGGCTATAGATGTTTTTTTTTTCGCTGAGGGATAGCTCGGCCTATGAGATTACTGATTGCGTCATCAGTTCAGACAAAAAACATTCTTGGAATATAAACTTTGAAAACCACGATGGGCTGACTACTTCAGCATTTAACGGATAGTCAAGAAACAAACCAAAGTGTTGCTCCCGCTATAGCCGTTTCTTAAAGAAAGCGCAAAGATGTAGTAGTTTGTAAGTTTTCGTTTTATCTTTTTTAATTTGTTTATTTGTGTGTTAGTCACGCTGCGATATAACTCACTGATCTCGCTTTTGTTCGATATTTAGTTTGGTGATATTCATTATCGAAGGATTTTATCAAAGGAACAAACCCGTCTAACCTAGATTTACTATGTCTCTCTATCTTACTAATCGTTCCATCCGCTTTCGTTTCCTCGCTTCCCATGTAATTTTTATCTAGCATGACGGCACTACGCTTATTTTTATGTTTTCCTTGCTTGACTCCCTTTGAGCCACAGCGGGCTTCACCTTTCTCTGAGGAGCTTATTGGTGCTCCTCACTCAGACTGTGCATGTTGCTTCAAACAAACTAGAACAGATCAGTCACGAGTCAATTGCAAGGCATATTACACTACATATTTTAACTGAAAACAATACATTTATGAAGCAACCGGTCCTATGTCCGATCTTTCCTGCTTATAAGGAATGTTCCCACTTCTGTAATGCCCACTGAAGTTGTTTTACCTCGATCATGCACCTTAAGATCGAGGCGAACTTAAAAATCTATGCTTGGGGACGTTTTGCCGTGGGGACCTTTTGTCACAAGGACGTTTTGTCATGGGGACGTTTTGTCACGGGGACGTTTTGTCAAGGGGATGTTTCGCCGGGGACGTTTCGCCAGGGGACGTTTTGTCATGAGGACGTTTCGTCGGTAAGCCGAAAAAGAGTAATTAAATGTTGGGTTTGTGCACTAAACCTGGAATTTGGGCCCAAAGATTGAGCTCTGCCTCCCCCACGCAGAATCGCTACGTTTCCGTTTCTCTGTCCGAACCAGTTCCGGCCGTGGTGTGGGGTCGTTGAGGGTACGGAAAATTTTGTTTCGTGCGTAGGGATCAAGCGGGTGTAGCGATTGGGATGAAACTTTGGCGGTATAACAGTTTTAAGATTCGGGCCGGATCCGACTGCGGCTTTGGGTGTGGGGGGGGGGGGACTTCCTCGTTTACTCCCTTGTACAGTCTTCGCGTAACAAGGGCCATAGGAGCTTGTGGCTTTTATTTGTAGTTGTCGTTCCAAACAACATCGCAAACTTCTTTTGAAAAAAAAATCCGGGCACTTTTTACAACTTCGTAAACCCTTGATAGACCAGAAATTCCAAGTGAATCATAAGCACGCGTAGATGGTGCAAGAAAAGGGAAAGTTTTGTGGGCATACTCGTACATGTCAATCTGACAGAGTTCAAATAGTCTAGGCTCTAGAGGCACAAATTCAGAAACCTTTGAAACAAGGAAGTCAGACATTCCTAAGCGAATTAGAAGTGCGCATAGGTGGCTCAAGAAAAGGGAAAGTTTTTCTTGCATTTTTATACGTGTCCAATCTGAATTTAAATAGTCTAGTTGCATCCAGCACCTCGTGATGAGACGGGTTCAGAGGTGCCAGGATGGATTTCCGGGTACAGACGGATGGCAAAGAGTTCTTTGTTTAGACAGGATCTGAACGTTGTCACTGTTGTTCGTTGTCTCAAGAACCGGTGATGTTGGACTTTGAATGGTGCTAGGATGGAAACTGCAGTCACTGGTTTAACATTCATTCGGATTAGCAAAGCAAACCAATTGCGAGCTACGCGATTAAATTTCGTGGCTTCTTCTGCGCCGTTCCCGTTAACAGCAAAAGGAATTCGCCATAAGCTTAGTGCCCACAGAACGCGGGTCCGCATTTGCCTAGGAGAATACTCTATATGACTAAGACCAAACACGCCAGTGATCCTTAGGAAGAACGAGAAAACGTAGCCTTAACGACTCAAACTCAACAACTCAAATGATGTGTCAACCAATCACGGCGATCTTAGGGACAGCTGTGGTGCCGCTTCCGGCTCTTCCGCTAGGTACACGGCAATTTTCCATCGGCAAGGAGAGTTAGTCATGAAGAGTATTCGGCGTCGCTAGCGAAAAAAATTGGCGGTTGAAATGTCATCGAATGACGAGACAGATCATCAGGGGCGTCGCGACCGGGGGGAGGGGGGGGGGACGCCCCCCCCCCCCAGAATGTTGTTGGCCAGTCGGTAAAAAAATAGTGAAGCGCCGCGATTTTTCGCCAAAACAGTTGATTTTTTCATTAAAACAGTCATTTTTCGTCAAAACAGTCGTTTTTTTCTAAAAAATCAGTCGTTTTTTTCTAAAAATCAGTCGGTTTTTCGAAACTGTCGTTTTTTCTTGAAAACAGTCGGTAAAAATTACCAGCCAGTCTAAAGCCAGCTTTATACTGGCTACAAATCTAGTTTGAAAGGCGTGGAAAAATTGCTACGCGGGTTTAATGATAAAGAAACATAACTCGAAGACGTTTTGAGTAGACATACAGAGCAGAGTTAAAAATCCCATCTGTAATACTTGAAGCTATTAACTGATTCAGCAATAATCGCATATCGTCTTATAAGCAAGAGGCAGTTATGTGGGGAAAATCCGTTGAATTCCGGTTATTGTTGACAACCCAACAGTTGATTTAAATTTGTAATTGGTAATTGAGTAAACTAATATCACCAACACCCTGAAGCCAGTTGACGCGAGTTATTGACGTCGATGTTGTTGCTTTCGGTAGTTGTTTGAAAATCGCTTTTAAACATGAGGACGGTTGCCAATTACATGTTATCCTTGATAATTACAAAGCTTAAATATTTCCAACTACAAGTCAGTGTGTTGAAACGGGCTCATGTGACGTAACATCCGTTAATATGTTCTCTTATCTAGAAACAGGTGTTTTCAGAAAAATAACCTTTCGGCTTTTATGGTTGGTCTAATTCTTTCTTATCGACCGACGTTACGTTTCGTTGACAATTTACTGTTCCTGGAAGTTGTGGCTCAAAAAGTGATTCAAACTGAAAAGCATTAAGTTCGGACAACATGTCATAACTTTTTCTTGTTGGGCTGGTACGATTGTTCAGCTATTCAGTCTAGACACAGTGAGTGAATAATTATATTACCCGCTACAAGGAAATAGAAATAATGATGTGAATGTTCTTGTTTTATGGCACTTGCAACCTTCGCCTCGAGTGTCATTTGTCAATCGCTGTTTCCGTCGGCTGCTCTGTTGGACGATCGCAAGCTAGAGTACTCTTCCACCCTTCCAGGAAGGGTGGGCTAGGGAGGGAAGGGGGGTAAGGTGAGGCTGGGAGGGAAGAACGGGGGGAGGGAGAGTTGAGTATTGATGAGTCAGAGAGATTGGATTTATTTTTTCTTTATATAGGTAAGTAGTTCTGTGGACTTTCGCGCTAATGCAAACCCTCATAGGTTTTTTCTCCAGCGCGAAAGTGTTGCTTTTTATTTATTTATTTGTGAATGTTGAAAAATAAAATAAAACTCTCTAAAAAAAACTCTCCAAATAGGCTAAGAGTATGGTACTTTCATGGTCTTGCCTAGATTGACTGGGAATAGCGAGTCCCTGGATCCGACCATCCAGGGAGAGTGGGTAGACGAGTGGAGAAGGCGGATTCTTGTAGCGTGTTCTCGAACGAGTGATCTGGTCCGGATGACATTTGATAGTTAGCAAGAGCACATGCCTCAGATCTTTCGTTTACAGGTTGCTATGACCAACAACTGGGGGTGGGGGGGGGGGGGGGGGGATACCAGGTACCAGAAGAGCCATTCATCTTTTCAACGCAAATTCAAGCCATACTTATTACCCCAAGTTCATAAGAGCTTTCAGTTCTAGTTTTTGTCTAATTATCTACTGGTGGTTTTGACAGACCACTTGATAGAACGATCATCTTGAATCACCTTAACCAGCTCTTCCCTCAACTATGGCTTAAAAAACCATCCTATCTGAAGATAAAGATCCGAACCAGTCTGCCTATGAAACCTCGAATCGGCTCTGAACAGGAATCTTGCTCTTAAATATTCCTTCAGCCCAAGCTGACTGCGAATCATGTTTGACAGTGCAAAACGGATACGTCAGCTGAATTTCATTAGAGCTATATTTCGGCCCTTCTTGGCACGGGTCTTCTTCGGGTTCAAGCCGCTCAAACTGGAAAATTAACTTGTGAAAAACCAACAAGTTAATTTTCTAGTTTGAGCGGATTGAGCCTGAAGAGGTCCCTTGCCAAGAAGGGCCGAAAATAACTCTTATAAATCAGCTAACGTATCCGTTTTACACTGTCAAGTATAATCTGATTTTTTTCAGTAGGAAAATTGCGATCACTGTCTGAGAAATGTCAGATTGCGTCTTTAGAACTGGTAGATTGACTAAATGCCCTTTTAGTCTACTGAAAAGTCACCTGAGATTTGCTCCGGCGATTTTTCGACTCTTCTTGGCAAGGGTCCTCATCAGGCCTTTAGCTAGAAGAAACGAACCAGCGACAAAGTTTTATAGTAGGTTAGCATCATTTTTCATATAGTCAACTTTACCAAATGAAGCCAGGTACTTAGCAAAAATCTACTGAAGTTTTGGTCCTCCTATGTGCTTTTCCTCGCTGGTTTGTACCCGATTATCAGGAAAACACCAAAGGTTTCGATGGGATCCCAAAAATTTCATATCTGATCCAGACAGTCGGATCTTTTTGATATCCAGTCTTGAAAATGATTACTGCTAAAAAAATTTGGAGACAGATTAAGGTAAATGGCTAACCGTCCGAGAAAACCAAGTTCAGATATGGACTCAGCGTTTGTGTTTACTCCTATACGTCATATATACTTTAGCGAAATTGATCAGAACTTTCAGCTGCCTTACTTCTGCCAAATTTCCGGTTTCTGCTGGATTCTCGGCGTTCAAAAAAGCTAAAAAAAAAAACGAATTCACCGTATCTCCTTACCCCTATATGGAACCTCTAACCCACTTCAGATGAAACTTTAACTTTTAACGAATTTTCAGGTTTGGGCCGGATTACGGGCGAATTATTTGTCCGACGAGAAAATAATTTACATATACGGATTCAGTATCGCTCCTTACCACTACCTCGATCCTCTAAATCAACCTCATATAAAACTTTTACTTCTAACAATTCTTCCGGTTTCAGCCGGATTCCGGGCCAACTGTATGTGCGTGTATTGGGATTGTGCAGCGTGTCTTCTTACCCCTGAATCGAACATCTAACCAAGCTCGAATAAAACTTTTACTATAAACAAATTTTCCGGTTTTGGCCACATTTCGGGTGAACTACTTGTCCGGCGAAAAAAATAATTTTCATATACTTGTTCAGCGTGTCTGCTTACCCCTAAATTGAACCTCTAATGAACTTAAGATTAAACAGTTATTTTTCACAAATTTTTAGGTTTTTGCCGGATTCCGGGTGAACTACTTGTCCGTCGAGAAAATATTTTTCATATTCGGATTCAGCATGTCTCCTTATCTTTAAATTGGCTTTTAAATATTTTTTTTCGTTCCTTAATTTGAAACCCCTCTCCCACCCCTAAATATCGGACTACAGAGCCCAGCTTACGTTTTGGCTTACGTTTACCAGCTTACGTTTTGGGATCCCAAAAACACCAGTGGAATGCGGTCATGTTTTTTTTTTTAAATATCTCCGTTTTCGTCTTTACGTTCCTCGCCGGATGCGCAATCATGGAATTATGTTTTTGGGATTCCAAAATGTAAGTGGAGGGATACCTATGACATTGCAAAAGTTGTCCGTCAGTCTTTCAGTACGATAACTCTCTAAGGGAATGAGATATTTTGATGAAACTTGGCTTGAGGATTCTTTGGGTCAAGGATGAGGTCAAGTTCGTAGATGTGCTCCGTAGCCCTACATTTAGGGGTGGGGGTTCAAATCAAGGGGCAAACAAAATATTTTTGAACAGCTCATGTGATAGTCGATTATGGGGTAAGAAGACATGCTGAACACGATGATGAAAACCATTTTCTCGCGGGACGATTAGTTCGTCTGGAATCCGGTAAAAACCGGAAATCTTGTTAAAAGTAAAAGTTTTATTTGAAGTCGATTAAATTTTCGGTTTAGGGGGTAAGAAGACAGGCTGAACACTTAAGTGAAAAGCATTTCCTACCCGGACAACTAGTTCGCCCTAAACCCGGCTAAACCGGAAAATTTGTTAAAAGCAAAAGTTTTATTTAAAGTTGAATAGATGACAGCTTTATAAGTTAAGTTTTATTTGAAGTTGATTAGATGTTCTTTATAGGGATAAGGAGATACGCTGAATTCGTTTCTGAGTTTTCTTTTTTTGCTGGACAAGTTGTTCACTCGAAATTCGGCCGAAACTGGAAGTTTGGCAGAAGTAACGCGGAAAGTTTCGGTCAGTATCGTCAAAATAGATATGGCTTATAGAGGTATATCTGAACTTGGTTTTCTGAGATGATTAGTCTGGCGAAGACTGGATCTGGCGAAGACAAGACCCAACTGTCTGGATCAAATCTTAGATTGTTGGGATCCCATCGAAACCTTTGACTTATTTGTCTTGGACCCAACTGTCAAACTAAAATTAATAAGTGATCAGCAGCTTCTGCCATCATCCAGACGTCTTCCTGCTCTTGTCCAATGCGCCAGCTAATTCAGAAAAAAAAAATCTATTCGTGTTTCTTTTTGTATTTCTTGTTTTGCTTTTATTTATCTTTTATTGTTGCTAAATATGTTTTCCTAATGCCATTCTGTATTTTTTTTAGCGTTTATTTATCTTTTTTCTGTCTTGAAACTGTGCAAATGCCTAACAACTAGGCTTCGCGTAATAAATTCATTCATTCATTCGTTGATTCTTCATGTATCGTTTTTGGCCAGGACGATTTTTTTTTTTTTTTAGTGTTATAAATTGTTGTTGGCGCTTCAGAAACTGTTGTACGGCCGTATTAGGCTTTTTCCAACAAATTATTATTATAATAAATTATACATATGATCGATTGTTGGAGACTGACTGATCGTCTTTTTCTCGCAACGTAGGAAAAAAAAAGAAATTCAAATATGCTTTTAAGTTAAGCCTAAGACAACCCGATAAGACTGTTTAATTTGGAGTTTAGTGTAAAGCCGGAATTAACCTGCCTCATTTGATTCAAGGCACGTAGCAAGTTTGTTTACGGAATTTTATTACCAGGCATTCAACGATGGACGATCAACCTGCACCCGATACAGCCTTCACCAGGCAGCGTTCAGTGCGATTTAGTGAACGTGCTGATCAAAGTGATAGTGCTATTAGTGAATTGGTGACGCCTTCACTACAGTGTGAACATGGTCAGGCTGAAGCCGAGTCCAAGCGGATCTCCTCGGATGAGGTTAAGAGCATTTTGAGGCGACCGGTGTTGACCTGGTCGGAAGGGGTGGTCCCCAAGTGCGAGTTACGGAAAGCACAGAGCTTTTGTAGAACGGCGAAAGCTGGGGGTAAGCAGAGAAAAAGAAGCAGTTCGTCGGCAGCTCAATTTTTTCGAAGGAGGAAGGAAAAAAATGGAGAAATGAAGGAGGAGATTGTAGACGAGTCGCCGAGGCTGTCGGGGAGGTTCATGGTCGTCCGAGCCAGAGGTAAGGGGGTTTTCCGCAGATAAACTGCCGCTTAAAGTGAATCGGCGCTCGCCATAAAAGTTTACCCCAAGTTATAGCAAATTTCATTAGAGTTGGTTCTTTTCTTTTCTTTCTTTTTTACTATTTTTAATTGACTCCACTATTTATGTTTTGTTGAAGGGGACACTACTTTTTTTAATATGCTCCACTATTTGTATTTGTAGAAGTGGACTTTACACATATTCATTCATTGGCCGGAAACTAGAAAATTGGGCGAATTTGCAAATGAACGTATTGCCAGAAATTTCTTTCAGATAAAGATTCCAGCCTGCACGATATAGACCCGGACAGAGACATAATAGGATGAATTTAATCAAAAAATTCTTTATTTTTAAATCTGTATTTATTGCTCCCCACGCACGTAAATTTGATACATCGGCGTATATAATATCCACGACTCAGAATAGACTAATGCTTGGCATACTGCACTGTCAGAAGTTTCATAACAGGTAACACAAGGATTTGCCGTTTGGACAGACAACATGTCATCTGGATGATCATCTGAATGTCATCTGTTGTGATTTTAAAACGATAGCAAGCACTGCCAGGAAGAGCAGGACAACAGCCGAAAAAGTATCTGCTGACTTTTGTCTGTCGTCATGACAACGGAAAAGTTAGCAGATAATTTTTCACCGGTTTTTCTGCCCTTTCAGAATCACAACAGATTGCATCCCAAGTGTTGTCTGTTGGAATCGCGCATCCTTGTGTTATCTGTTATGAAACTTCTGACAGTGTGGTGAGCCATTTCAGCTGTCAATTTTTCCGCAACTCTTTAGCTCTGCGTTCTTTTTTTTTATCTTGCCAGAAAATAGAAAACAAGTGCGCAAGCGCTCAGACGTGGAGTGTGAAAGTAAAATATTTATCACATCTTATATACAAACAGCTTTAGAACCGAGACCTTTCACATCCCGAATGACCAAACAAGTAGTGAAATAACCTAATTTGTAATCAACCCACTTTAAAAGCTTTAAATGTAAAGAAACCACAAGTATAAATAGAAAGAAATGTTGAAGATCTTGCACGAATAGATCGAGTTCCAAAAATGGTCTGCCAGACAGTCCGACCCTTTAAACCCCTTTTCCATTAGCAAGGTAATAACAAGTGCAATAAACCGTAGCAGCCTAACACCCCCTTTGTCACTAAGAACAGCATATCATCAATCAAATGACAAAACAGTCCAGTTTCCAACTGTTCATTAAAGATTAAAGTACGTTGCGTCGCGTCGATATATCTTCAAAAATATACAAGAGACGAACTTAACTCATGGAAAATCTGGGCCCAGCTGGTCGGGACCCATCAAAATGCGTATTTACACCTCTTTTTCCTCAAGTATACCAGCTTAGAGTTTGATTCCAGTCACGGGTCAAAAACATTCTCGTGGGCAATTTGGGCCCACTTGCCCATGAACAGGGAGGTTGGAGGTTGGTTCAACTCCACATATATATCCCGACCCCTATGATCCAAAAGCACAAAGGAATTGCATCGCCTTATCTCCATTTATTGTCCAGTTAAAAACATTAGAAAATGGGCAGTCTGGGCCCAATTGGCCCTGAACCAAGTGTGGGTGGAGTTTGGGACCCGAAAAAAGTAAAAGAAGACCGCAATGCTCACAGGCAGACCTACCAAGTTTCAACTTGATACCTGTTGATTCCTGTCACTGGTAACGAAAGTTACTCCTGGGCAATCTGGGCCCGGTTGCCCATGAACGGGTAGGGGGGGGGGGGGGGGAGGTGCAACTTTAAAAGCAATTTCCCAGCCCTAGGATCTGCATGTACAAGGAATTTCATCGTCCTATGTACAGTTCTGGTCAAGTTATGAACATTATTCTCTGGTCAATCTGGACCCATTTTCCCCTGAACCGTGTCGGGGTGGGGGGTGGGAAACCCCAAAAGGCACAACTAGACCCCAATAGCCAATATTGTACCAAGTTTGAACTTGATACTTGCACTGGTTCACGAGTTATGAGCTCCTCAAAATACGGTGAAAACCGAAAGCTGCTACAGGGCTCGCTGTATGGTTATAAAATGGCAGGGCATAAATAAATTACTTTACTTACTTTCTTACTTAACAGTGGATTGTTCAAGGAACTCTCTGCTAAAAACAGACAGGTCAGCCTATTCAGGCGGTTCAGCCTATTGTCGAAGGTTCAGGTAATTAGATTCTTCGGATGTGGAAATTGGGATTATTCTCCGTTTTGAGAAGTAGTGATGAACGCCAAGCAGCTACTTTCATTAATTTTTTATGGCACTTGCAGCCTCTGGCTCTAGTGCCATATACCGATCGCAATTCCGTCTGTAGGTCTGTTGGGCGGTCTTTCACACTTAGGGTACTTCCAGATGTGCTGAGACGATGAAACTCGGCAGGCATATCAGGGACCCGACCAAACTATCTTGGAAATAATCAGTGTCCCGATCTGACCATCTGGGGGGGGGGGGGGGGTGGAGGGCGGGAGAATCAGGAAAATTGAGTAGTGCGTAACTTTCGAACGGGTAGTCGGATTGGAATGAACAATAATAACTGAATAGATGACATATCTCTGATATTCCGTTTGAAGTCCGGACCGGATTCGACAGATATTGGGGAGTTGTGAGGCGGGAGACCGGAAACATTAGAAACGGTTAGAATAGAGGGATTGGAGTAAAATTTGCTTGGAAGAATAAGCATCTGCTCTAGATAAATATCTTCACAATTGGACTCGATTCGGACACTGGGGGGGGGGGGGGTCCAGAATTCCGGTTACGGTGGTTTTGGGGATTCAAATGAAGAAAATCGGCAGGCATATCAAAGACCCGATCAGACTGACTTGGAAATAAAAATTTCCTCGATCCGATCATCGTGTGGAAGTGGAGGGAGGGGGAATCCGGAATATTAAGTCCGTGTAACTTTGGAACGGGTGGTCGGATTCCAGGGAAATTTTATACTTGAACAGAGGACATGTCATATCTGGGCCGGATCCGACAACTATTGGGGGGGGGGGGGGGAATACGTGACCCGCTTAGACTGGAAAGGTTTGGATGGAACTTTGTGGTAATGTCAAACAGATGCTGTAGATAAATGATTTACAGAACCGGATTGGGCCTCGGTCACTGTGGGGGAAGTTGGAGGGGGGTCTGGAATTCCGCTGATCGTGAGTTAAGGTACTTTCAGATGTGCTAGGACGATGGAATTTGGCTGGAATATCAGAGATTCGACAAGATTGGCGTAGAAAGAAGGGTATTACCTACAAATGAAGTTCTAGATCTAGAAGTTTTGATCAAGCGATACATATCAGCCCATGATCATCTGTGCCACAAGGGTTTTGCTTGAAAAAATCTCTAGCACCCTTAAAGTGCGCATCTTAACCGAAAAGCGGAAAAAATACTTCTGACCAAACGATATATATTAATGATCCCCAAGGGCCTGTTACCTCAAGGGTTTTGCTTACAGATGAATATCTAGCGCCTTTAAAGTGCGCATCATTACAGCCAAGGTCTAACATAAAATACTTTTTGGGATCCCAAAACGTAAGTGGAGGGATACCTATGACATCGCAAAAGTTGTCCGTCTGTCCGTCTGTCTGTCTGTCCGTCCGTCCGCCTGTCAGCGCGATAACTCTCGAAAGGAATGAGATATTTTGATGAAACTTGGTGTGAGGATTCATTGGGTCAAGGGTAAGGTCAAGCTCGTAGATGGGCTATGTAGCTCTACATTTAGGGGTGGGGGAGGGGGTTCAAATTAAGGGACAAACAAAATAGTTTTAAACAGCTAATGTGATAGTCGATTATGGGGTAGCAAGGCATGCTGAGCACGATAGTTAAAACCATTTTCTCGCCGGACGAGTAATTCGTCCGGAATTCGACAAAAAGTTGGTGAAAAGTTAAAGTTTTATTTGAAGTTGATTAAATGGTCGAGTTCGAGGTAAGAAGATATGCTAAACACGATGGTGAAAATCATTTTCTCGCCGAACAAGTAGTTCGTCTGGAATCCGGCGAAACCCGGAAAGTTGGCTAAAAGTAAAAGTTTCATTTGAAGTTGATTGAATGTTCAATTTAGAGGTAAAAAGACATGCTGAACACGATGGTGAAAACCATGTTCTTGCTGAACAACTAGTTCTCCCGGAATCCGGCCAAAACCGGAAAACTTTTTAAAAGCAAAAGTTAGTTCGATTAGATGACAGATTAAGGGGTAAGAAGAGAGGCTGAGTCTGTATATGACAATCATTTTTAACTCGGACATATAATTAGTCCTGAATCCGGTTTAAGTCAAACTTTTATTCAAAGTTGATTAGATGCGCGGAGATAAGCTGGATTTGTTTCTGATTTTTTTTTTTTTTGCTGGACTAGTAGTTCGCTAGGAATTCGGGTGAAACCGGGAACAGAAGTAAAGCAGGAAGTCTCGGTCAGTATCTTCAAAAATAGATATGGCTTATAGAGGTATATCTGAACTTGGTTTTCTCTAATGATTAGCCTGGCGAAGACTGGATCTCGCGAAGACAAGACCCGATTGTCTGAATCAAATATTAGATTTTGTGGATCCCATCGACACCTTTGGTCTTGTTGCCAAACGATACATTCTCGTGATTTTCAAGTCCGTGATCATTCCCACGAAAAGGCAAATTATATATTTCATCCTCTGATCCAGCCTTGCAAGTGCCATATGACCTTCCAGCTTTTCTTCTTTAAGGTGAGGATGTAGCCTGAAACGTGAAAATATAGCAGGGCCCTCTTAAATTTTGAATTTCAAATGAATTCTACTGTGGGTTACTACGACATGTTAGAAGAGCAAAATTAGAAGAGGCACCCAGCAAGAAACGTAACTAGGTCGCAAAGGATTTGCAGGCAGAGGATTTGCCGTTGGAAAGTAAACTCACGTCTTGCACGATCAGTTACCCAAAGGCATGGAATAATTGCTTTCTTCGCAACTTCCTGTAACTGAGAAGGTGGTATGGTGTCTCTGTCTAGCAACTGGAATTGATTGCGGTGCTTCCCTTATACATTATATCATACCGATATAGCTACTAAGTAATTTGTTTAAGTGCGTTAAAACTGTAAGAAAGACCGGCGTCTAGCAAGATCATTGCTCAAAGGCATGGAATAATTGCTCTTGTGTGTTTGCCAAGTAGTTTAATTGAGAGAGCAGTGTTGTGTGGCTGTCTAGCGAATGAACATTAGTTGCGTTTTTGAAGATACCATGGTATCTGTTACCACGATAACTGGATATGCAATGAGTCGTTTTTGCAGTTACCGTGGTATCTGGTATACGGTTGCTCTGCAAAAATGACAATTGCCGAAATTGCGTTTTTTGAATTCATCCCAAAAGAAAAACTGATATTCAGTGACATCACTAAGTGCCAAACTTCTTTCCCGCCAATTTGACAAAAATTGATGAAAGTGAGATGACTTTTTCAGATACCATGATCAGTTACCACGGTGGGTCCGTGGTATCTGAATATCAGATACCACGACAACAGGCCAGATACCACGATGTCTGCAAAAATGCCTTTTGACCGTGGTATCTGACTGCAAAAAACGACTTTAAACCGTGTTACAAATACCATGGTATCTGCAAAAACGCAACTATTATAGGATCGATCGCGCTGCTTTCGTGCACTCTATCACTCTACAAAAAAATACAAATATAATCGTTATATTCTTAGGGCGGACGCTCTTCCGGTGGGGATGCGGAGAAACTATATTGGTAGAGGTAGGAAAGGTACTGGTCCTTATTTTTGTCCAATGTGTGGTATTGAAGGAGAGGATGCGGTACATTTGATTTGTTATTGTGAGGAGTTGAAAGAATTAAGAAAGTGTTTGGTCGGGAGGCTTGGGAGGAAAGGGATTTGGTTTCAGGTATGGGAATGAAGTGTTTTGGTGAGCTCCGAAGGCTGGGTAGATTCCTGAAGCTGGCTATGACCCACCGTGAACTATTTTTATAGAAGTTGATTTTTGGTTTGTTTTCGGAGTGTATGATATTTTGTTTTTTGGTATTGTGTTATGTTTCCCGCCATGACCCTTGGGCCTTATTGGGAATGAATTCATTCATTCATTCATTCATTTAAGAAGCTACTCGTTGAAGTGAGTGCGCATGGTAGTCCCAGCGTTCTTTGAATCGTGCTTAGAGGACAATGGAAATTTGTGTGACCCTTTTTTTCTTAAGAAAAATCTTCTTGCAAACAGTCGCCGGAAGCGTGATATTCTTGGGAAAAAAATGAAATATACTGCGACAGGAAAACTCAATGTGGTGTCGTTAGGGAGGTTAGTGTGTATATTATTAAATTTGGGTTTCCGAGACTCAGAATGGATGAAACGATTACGGAAATAGGGTGTACTAGTATTATAGGTTCGACAGGTCCTCTAAAGCTGGTCCTTTAAGGACCCCTCTTGCTTATTCTGCCTTTTATAATATACTTAGCTCCCATACAGAATTATAAGCTTCTAAAATTCCCACCTTTCTCCATTGTTTCGTATCGTAACTACGGATTTTAGCGCTTTTTCGGCCTTGCCGAATTTTACCGTCACCCAACGAAAAGTTTGCGGGAATCTTCTTTGTTCGCTGACAACTCTTTCACACATAAGGGTGTGATAATCTTCTGTTTATTACTTCTTTTATTTGCTTAGTTTTCCCACTTTACAACCAAGGCACGTTCGGTTTTCAAATCTTTTGCGCCCAGCCGCCGCGTCGGAGAGCAGGGAGGCTGGATATAATCGACAAGTGCTAACAAGAGAATCGCTAGTTTCAGGTGGAAAGTAATGGTATTTTCGAAAACGTTTTTTCTGATCTATTTTATAGGGGAAAGATCATTTCTAGTAAGAGTTGTGCTTTAAATCTAAAGTTTATACTGAGAATCCTTGAACTACTCCTTATCATTTTCCCTTGTTTCAGCCCGACGGTAATTAGTGAAGTTTACTAAAGCCGATAAGCTATGGAACTAGAACATGTGAAACGGTGTCATCCTTTGAAATTGATCCGTGATTCGGCATTGAAAACCACTGTGTCATTTTATTTGATTCTTACGAACAATTCCGTTGGCTACGATGGTGACTTTTAGTAACTTATCAGTTAGTGTTAGATAAGTGCACACAACTTCTAGATCTTTGAATAAGAAAGATAAGCAAAAAATCTGGAATTCCTTCTCTTATCTCCCTAACGCTTAGAAAGTGTTACTGATCACGGACAAAAAATAAATAAGTAAAGAAACGTTTATCTGCGTTTGGCTGGAGTAAAAAAATATTTTTATGACACAAAGTTTGATGGGGGAAAGGCTCAAGACCGCTCAAGTTGGAAAACGAACTTTTGGGAAGCACACACTTGTGTGGGTTTCGTTTTGAGCCTGAAGAGGACCCTTGTCAAGAAGAGCCGAAATATAGCTCCAATAAAATTCAGCTGACGTATCCGTTTTGCACCATCAAATATGATTCGCAGTCAGCTTGGGCTGAAGGAATATTAATGGGGAAAGGTTGGGGAGGGACTTTAAATACATGTGCTATCGGATCGATTCCTCCTCCGACCTTCCGGGTCGGCCTCTGGGGAGAACTGCTTTTCTCATTTTATTAACGCTTTCAGAAGCAACCCAAGATGTGGCCTCCGACTCCCAACCCTCCACCTCCGGTGAACCACCACCTAGTCGACCCTCCTTCCGTCAATCTATGAAGCGTATGACACGACTTGCACCCCGAGACGAAGACTCCGTCTGGGTCGAGTCGTCCCCCGACCCCCGCCGCTCCATGAGGAGGGCTGAGCCAATCGATATCCCTGATTCAAGCGATGCCCAGCCAGGATTGGCTGCAGTGAATCGACAACAGACCAATCAGGTGCTAGTGACGAGTCTGTTGAGTGTTGTTGTGAGTGAGAGACTGAGGGAGCAACCAGAACAGCAGCTGTCGGCGGCGGCGCTCACAGACAATGAACGGTAAGTCAAGCTAATATCGGAATATAGCCGGGAACTTTTTTGGGTTAAGATGTTGTAGTTTTGCTCTCATGATCCATGGCTGCCAAGATAGGTGCGTTTTATATAGTAAGACTCTGCAAAATATTCTTTTCTAACGGTCGCTATTATATTTTTTACTTGTAATGCTTTATCTGATTTATTGATTTATCTTGTATTGATCAACAATATTTTTTTGCTGTTTTCGGAATATGGAGTTATCGGAGACAGCGCTGGTGCAGTAGAGACGTTCTCTATCGTTAGTGGTGCTAGTGTCGCGGCTATTTGATTGTGCGTCACGTTTTTCAAGTCTTTGCGCTACTCCATAATGTTATTTTTCTCTGCTCGCACACATATTCCGATTTTTGCAGTCGGATGCAACTGTTCTCCTTCGCTCCGTATTTCGGACGAATAACATCAGAGCAAAATAAAACTAGTGTTATTTTGCTCTTGGTAACATGCTTGCCGTTGCTTGAGTCAATCACACTAATCAACCTCCTCATTCTGATTGTGATAACTCAGACCTGTAAGAAACTATCCAAACACAACACAGTTACGATTTTCTCACCTGATAATCCTACGATTGCTTTGTTCTGCTCTCATAATTTTCTTCGCACTTCTTCCTCTTTTTTTTTGCATATCTTGAAGAGTAGAGTCTGATAGTCTTCTTTTTTTCAGATAATAAGATTTTTTAGTTTTAGAGTGCGTTCCAGCAAGTTGTTGCGAGCTATGATGGCAAGAGGAGGAGCCAGCTCTTTATTGTGGTAGTCACAACGCTCTCTGGGACTGAGCAAAATAACACTAGGGAGTAAATATTCTTTGAGCCCAAGCTGACTTTGAACATTTATTCAAACAATGTTTACGACGGGTACGTCAGCTACGATTCTTCATCAGCGATATTTCGGCCCTTTATGGCAAGGGTCCTCGTCAGGCTGTCAATCCTCTGGTTCAACTTCGGCGAAGGAAACAAACCTGTAATCTTACAAAAGCATCAGCGAAATATCGCTGATGAAGAATCGTAGCTGACGTACCCGTTGTAAACATTGTTTGAATAAATGTTTCAAAGTCAGCTTGGGCTCAAAGAATATTTATCTACGAAGTACGGAACTTGCACAGCCCAGACATGCAGACAATTAGATTACAGGTTTGTTTCCTTCCCCGAAGTTGAACCAGAGGATTGACAGCCTGACGAGGACCCTTGCCATAAAGGGCGGAAATATCGCTGATGAAGAATCGTAGCTGGCGTACCCGTTGTAAACATTGTTTGAATACTAGGGAGTAGCGCCAAGACTTGACAAAATTGACACACACTCGGAGTAGCATGGACACTAGCGATATAGAACGAAAATTGACACACACTCGGAATAGCATGGACACTAGCGATATAGAACGTCCCTACCGAAACTCAATCAGTCTTTCACCAGCGCTGGCTCCGATAACTTAATATTCTGAACAGAGCAAAAAAATGATACGGCCTCCATTGTTTCCTTGGTGCGTGCCGACCGCACCTTTGCTTTACTAAAAATTTCTGAGCCCGAAAGTTTGTTTCGCTCCAAATGCCGCAAGCGTAGTGGGCGGCGCTATGAGTATGGCCCGTTTGCAAAGAATGGTATTGGCGCTACTCCCTAGTGTTATTTTGCCCTGCTCTGGAACGAAAACACTAACAGCGCGGACATCTTACTCTTACGGGAGTTCCTTCTGAACCGATAGTTATTATAGGAGGGTTTTCGCGAGCTGGAAAGCAAAGTCGAAATCACTTTCCAATGGTTTTCGCGCTACTTCGGAAAGTTGCCGAACTTTCCAACCCGGTTTTCGCGCTTTGGAAACCGAAGCAGCTTTCCTGGAAAGTGATTCCACGAGGTTAGTGGAAAGCTCCGCGGAAAGTTGAATCTTTCGGCGGGAATTTCCAAGGTGTGGAGAAAAAACACTGCAGGCGTCACTAATAAAAAAAAAAATGGCAGTCGTAATTAAGGTGACTTCCATGTAATATATGAGAATCAAAGAACCGTTCAGTGAACCATATTTATTCGAAAAAGTTTGTAATTCAACATTTTCTCGGCGATATCAGCTTTCCATGCGTTTTCGCGATCAGTCCAGCGGGAAAGTGGAAAGTGATTCCAGAAATAACTTTCCCACAGTTTTCGCGATGCGCTTCGCTCGCCGGAAAGTGATTCCGAGATCTCGCGAAAACCCTCCTTATCTATGATGCTCTCGACCGTCATAATTAAATTGTATCCTACCGATCGTAACAGTCGTGGAACGAAAAATAATAACAAGGATCGTAGCGATTGTAACTAGTAATATCTTTCTGGAATGCAACCCTAGCTCTCAGGAGGGTTTTCGCGAGACCTCGGAAACACTTTCCGGCGAGCGAAGCGCATCGCGAAAACTGTGGGAAAGTGATTCCTGGAATCACTTTCCACTTTCCCGCTGGACTGATCGCTAAAACGCATGGAAAGCTGATATCGCCGAGAAAATGTTGAATTACAAACTTTTTCGAATAAATATGGTTCACTGAAAGGTTCTTTGATTCTCATATATTCCATCGAAGTCACCTTAATTACGATTGCCATTTTTTGTATTTATTAGTGACACCAGGTGACACTTGCACTGTTTTTTCTCCACACCTTTGAAATTCCCGCCGAAAGATTCAACTTTCCGCGGAGCTTTCCACTAACCTCGTGGAATCACTTTCCGGGAAAGCTGCTTCGATTTCCAAAGCGCGAAAACCGGGTTGGAAAGTTCGGCAACTTTCCGAAGTAGCGCGAAAACCATTGGAGAGTGATTCCGACTTTGCTTTCCAGCTGGCGAAAACCCTCCTCTCGCTCTAGCTTCAACGCAGCGAATGGTGGTCATACACTTCCGGCCTGTCGCATGTTCGATCCCAGGTGATTCCATTTATTGACAAGTTAGGAATGTATTTCCACTGAGTACGTGTTTAGTAGCAAAGAATAGAAGAACGCGTTAGAGGAAAATAATAAATTAGTATTATTGTTGTTAGTTTCACTCGAATTACGCAAGATGAGCATAAAAAAGGAAATAAAATAAACGACAGAACAACCTACAGAAAAAAACACCTACATGGCAAAAAACGATCTAGAAATGCAGCCAAAGAGTTAACTAAAATAAAAAATTGGATAACATTATCGTTGTTTGAAAAATGAGGAAAAGATCCTTCTCAGCTTTATAAACTGCAATGGATTCTTTTCCAGTTTCTAAAATAACCTTTTTTGTACAGACCTGCGCTTCCAGTCAGACCCCGACAGCAGGGGCGTGCCGCCCAGTCCCGGAGTCGCCCAAGACGAACACGCCAACGCTCGGAAAACCCTGCTCCAGAAATTTCTTCGTCGTCATCAAGTACTGAATCCTTGGCCGCTTCTGCTGCGACACGAAGTCGGAGAAGAAATGATCGGTAAGTTTAGACCGCTTCTGTTAAATGTAGGATGTTACTGGCCAGAAAAAAAAAATTACACCCAAAAATTGACACCTGCAAAATAAAATTAACACCTAACAGGTGTATGATAAAATAGTGTATAATAAGAATTTACACCTAACAGGTTGCATTTGTAATCCTTGATCTGGAAATCGAGAAATATAACGAAGAAAAGTTTGTAAAACTTTGCTTTGGTCACGCGTCTTTTCTGCCAGATTAGAGGCGGCAAAGTCATTCTGAATGTGTCACAAAGTTAGGAATGACTTTGCCGCCTCAAATGTGCCTCAGGCGAAGCAGTGAAAAATCACACTGCTGTAGCCTACCGGAGCAAAATTTCGGAAATTTCTCTTCCTTATATTATTATAATTTCTAGATTCAAGGGATTACATATACAACCGGTCAGGTGCCAATACGTACTTTAAAGGACACCTCGCACTGTATAGTGTTTCTTCTGAAAAACTGAGCACTTTACAACCAAGCTATGCTTACAGAAAATCACAAACGGCTTTGACTGTTTTTAGCCTCTTTCCATGCCCCTTGCCTTGGATGACAATCTTGACAAAATTTGCATAACCGGTTTTCGAACGCAGACAGCTAACCGGGGTTCCCGGGAACAATGATCGGGCGCCTGATACGTCACGCAACGTCAAGAAATTGTGGCAAGCGTGGGAATCGGTCTTGCTAATAGAAGAGATAAAATGATACACTTACGAAGTGAAGAATCTCGCGAACGAGAATGTATTGAAATACTATTGAAGTAGAATGAATCACTATCATTTGTGCCTGTTCGTTGATTTCTTTCTGTATTTTGTCTTACGTTTCATTGTTGATGGCAAATTATTTAGATGTTATTAGCTATTAGTGTGTGTTTATTTATTTTCTATTTGTTGCCTATTATTCAGCTTTTGCTATTTGGCAAGTTTTCCATTAAACCTTAAAGAAGTTTGCCAGAAGTTGTGGGGCGGAAACGGATAAAACAGCTGATATTTCTTATAGCGATATTTCGGCCTTCTTGATAGGGGTCCTCGTCAGGCTGTATCTTTTTATTGCAGTTTGGTTATTCCAGCTACAGCCTGACGTGGACTCTTGCCAAGAAGCCGAAACATTGTTAGAACAAATCTTCCTTTTAGCGCCATCCAAATACAACCTACGACGATCTAACAGCCATATAGAGTCTCTTATCCAGTGGCGCCATTTGGGGGGGGGGGGGGCATGCCCCACCCCTGAATCTGAAAGGGGCCCAAAATCCGAGATTTTTTGTCTACATTCCTTTTTGTTTGACATGCTGAAGTAAAGTCAAATCGTGAATTTCACATTGGACCGCACAGATGTAATCTGATTTTGAACCAACATCTTTGTATCTTAGCAGAAAAATGGCTGATTTTTTTTTTTGGTCTGCGGCGCTCAGTTTCAATATAATTTGGTGCCCCGCCCCCCCCCCCCCCCCCCCCCATATCCGAACTCAGAAGATTTCATGAATCCAGACCTACTTCTCGAGATCTCGACAAATCTCAGTAGGGTTCCGATCGAAAGCCTCAGAGGGTCTAAAGTCGCTTATTCTGTCATATGGGTAGGCCTCAAACTCCAGGTCACATTGTTTTATTTGTGAAGGGTTTTTGAACAATGCGTGATTCTTGCATATGCTCATTATGGTATATTTTAAAACTGATTTAATTTTACTCTGAAAGAGCAATTAAATTTTGCGTTTGAGCAAAAAATCTAGAATGGGGGCCCAAAAGGATGTTTGCCCCCCCCCCTGAGGTTTACTGAAATGGCGCCACTGCTCTTATCAAAAAGATGTATCATGAGTGACGTCGTGTCACCCGATCAAAATTTGTGTCCTACGTCAAATCAGGGACCCATAAATTTCCTGTAATGACTCGCCATTCAGGGGGCTTGTGCTTCTATGTTGCTATGTTGCCCGAGCGTCACCTAGTTTCCAAAAATTCCGCTTGGGTCGAATCGGCGTTCTTGCTCAGATAGACAAAATTTGTTGGGACTATTCAGCATGCCACCAGTTACCTAAGCTAGGACAAAAAATCCAGGATACTCTTCAAATGCAGAGAAATATTCCTAGTTTAGCACAATAGCTGCTAAAGTTTTGATAGTCGGGTATTTTATCCCCGTGGGTATTTCTCTAACTATCTGACGCTCGGTCAAGAGCGCTTCAGAAATCTCTTATTGACAAGCTCCCTGAATGGCAAGTCATTACAGGAAATTTATGGGTCCCTGGTAAACCTGACAAGTGGGGAGATACGACCTTTTGATCACCGAGTATCTACGATTCGCGGTCAGCTTTTGCCTGAAGGAATTAGTTGTACCAGATCGTGTTACATACCTTCGACTTGGTTTTCAGTTCTATTCTCTAACTACCCCTCCATACATATCTCTTAATTAGCTCATCATGTAATTTTGTTTGCTACTCGGTATCCGGTTCCGCCGGAATTCACCTGTGTCCAAGCTCACGTCACACTTCTTGATTAGCTTGTTCTTTTGTGCTTATATAAGCCCCCTTATCTGTTTTATCAGAAAATTTCGTTCATTACATAATTTACGGTTAATTCTGGCAGAAGCTATCTATCGTGTGTGAAAACGAAGTTGATAGATGCATACTTATTCCTGAATTTCTTACTCCTATATCACCCCTTATAGGCTAGCCCCTTTGCCCGACAAGACTGTAAAGAACTTTATTTCTTTCGTGCAAATAGAAGCCGATCTGCCGACGAAACTTAAACTGTCGGGATGCCCAGGATTAAATGTTTACAGAATTAGATTTCTTACGAGTAAAAAGAACCCGATGTGCCGACGAGAATACCGACGCCCGACAAAACCATACAGCATTTGATTTCTTCTGTGTTTTAAGGCTGTACAGAACTTGATTTCGCGGTTGCGCAAACCAATCTGGAGGAATTTTCAAGACATAGTTGCATCACAAAATTGTCTACTTTTTAGTATCCCAAACATCCACTCTTTCCGAAGCACTCCTTCACCAAATACCTCGGATCTTAAATCATTCAGCTCTTTACACTCACATAAAGTGGCTGAAATCATCATTCGCAATATAAGTGCGGAGTAATAATCTAGTTTGGGGAATGGCTATTGTTCGCTTCGATGAGTCTAGTGATCAGTCGTTTTCCCAACCGAGCAGTCCGACACCTTACTATTTGTACCCTCGAAAAACTCGTCTCGCTCTGTACGAATGAGTTAACAAACCACGATACTGTTCACTGGTCCGCGGATCCAAAATCACAACTAGTTTCGCCACATTGCTATTATTGCGAAGAAAAATAATCATTGGTCACGCCCTTCTTGTTTTGTTCAGCAAGGACCCATAATAGGTGGTTCGCAACTTGGTATATTAAAGGCCTTCCGCTATCTATTCTTTTAAAGTTTAATAGAATAAGGCTGAGATACGACCGCCAAGTTACCCATCACTTATTCACATAAAGAGGCTTGAAGACCCGATGAAAATGCTTTACACTGTTGCTCCGGTATTCGTATAATCGATTTTCATGAATGAACTTTTTCTTCTGGATTTGTGGTACCTCTGTACTGTCAGAAGTTTCATAACAGATAACTCAAGGATGGGCAGTTTTAACGGACGCAGCTTAGGATGTAATCTGTTGTGATTTTGAACGTGATACGTTAAATGTTATGCATAACAATCATTGCCAGGAAGAGCCGAAAAAGCATCAGCTGACTTTTCAGCTATCATGACGACAAACCAAAAGTCAGCAGATGCTTTTTCGGCGATTTTTGGCTCTGTTATGTCTCAAGTGTTGTCTGTTGAAACCTCGCATCCTTGTGTTATCTTCTGACAGAGTAGGTGCTTGTACCTCTATGCTTGAAATATTTAGCAACTACAACTGTAAACGATTTCCGAAAAATAAATCTGTTTGGGGGGTCACAGGCAATCGGGATATTTCTTCAGAAGTGACCTTACCATCTAGAATTGAACATTTCCTGAGCTTTGCTTATTTATCCATTCAAATGGACACTTTTGTTGAAATCCAAACTCTCCGCGTCGGAATTAACTTTGGCTTGTCCGGCCAGCAGTGCAATTCTGAAAGTCACTACTAGGGACCAAGATGATTTTTTTTTTAAATCACTTAGCAGAGTCAACATAATTCAGTGGATCCAAATCCAAGATATACAAATAAGCTGGCGTTTCAGTTAGCCTAAACTGTAAGATTTAAGTGATGTAGCGGAAAATTGGGGAGAAACCATTCTGTTCTTTTTACAATAGTCGCAAATTTGGTTGCATAACCATAAAAGTCGATTTTTACAATAAATTGCTATCCGTGTATCTGTCTAGGCGATATGAATGATTATTGCGAACACAACTGTACCTTTCTTCTGAAAAATACGAACACCAGCTTCTGACTGGATATCGTGGTAACTCGAGGAAAACACGCCAACAGCCTCCCCCATTTCTCCAAAATAAAATAACCTGCTACATGACCATCTCAGAATCGCTTATCGACCTTGTGACCGCGCCTCTGTAATCTGTGCACGTTTTGATTGACTTACGTACATGCTTAATCATCTACAAACACAAAATGCATATGTGTTTAGGGTGTAGGACCTTTAGTGATCTGTACAATGAACCGTAACTTCATTTTTTTTTTCTTCGTTATCTTTTCTAAAATGACATCGATCAAGTTTAAACAAAAGCACAATTGGAATCGATTTGTGAGAATCTATGAGTGAATGATTCTTGCCCTAAGAAAGCTATGGTAGTAAAGGAGGTTTTAAAAGGTTAGCTGAAGGGAGGTGTATTGTGATTGCTTATCCAGGTGGTCAATTTTGTGCACACAGCTTGACTCTGACTCTGTTCGATTAAATCAGGCATATAAAAATGCTAGTTTTGGCTCAAAGATTGTGACTATCATCCCTACAGCCTAAATCAGTGTTCAGAATCGCAAGAAAGACTACTAGGCAATTAGATTAGTGGAAGATACTTACGAAATTTCAGTTAATCGAAGCAATTAGGGATGGGATAAATTCAGTGACTAATCAGCCCTCAACTTGGCCTCAACAAACAAAATCCGTTGCTCCAAAACTACGTAGTGAGATTATATTTTCAAATTTCAAAATTCAAATTTTTCTCTATCCTGCAAAAAAACAATACATTTTTTACGAATTTTCTCTTCTGTCAGCTTCTCTTCACTGTGGATCCTGTTTCTAACAGCTTTCGTCAAATTTGAATTAAGTTCGTAGAGTTAACCTGTGGATTTTTAGTCACCGCATGTCTTTACCCTGGCAAGCCAAGCCAAAAGCCAAGTTATTATCGTCAACTGCAAGACAAAGTGAAGAGTTGTTAGCGTCAGCTGCAAGACAAATTGAAGAGTTATTAGCGTCAGCTGTAAGTTACAAAGCAACATAATAATAATTTCACTAAATTGTCACAGCAGATTTGTCTAAAAAATATCTAGGTTATCAAAGCAAGACATAAAAATACTTCTAAGATCATGAGAAAAATGAACAGTTAAATTTTACAGTTTTATACAGCGAAGTTATCGAAATATCACGTGAGGGATTGAGCTAAGTTTGCCATGCGGTTTTTTCGAACAGCAGCCCTTCAGCAAAAGAAAAAAAATCAAGAAACAAAAGGCTTGCGATTGTTCTGGGCAGGTAAACAGAATATCTGTATTTCGTGACATTTATTACAATGTCAACTGGCCACAGCAACAACAGACAGAAAAACAAAGACACAGGTGAAGAAATAAAGAAAAAGAAAATCCAGAATAAAATTTATAGCCATTGTTAATTTTTAGCCGCCATGTCCCGGTACACGGTATAGCTAGTGGTAACAGCGAGAATCATTCTGGGTGATTATAACATTTCATATAAAGAGGCTCTCATTAAACTGGACGTTCCTAAATTAACTGACCGCCGAAATACCCTTTCAAAAAATTTCGGAGCAAAGACAGTGTATTGTTCCCAGACGAGCCGTCCGTTCCCCCCTCCCCTCCCGCCGTCCGTGCGTCCGTCCGAGAGTCATTCTCGAGGCATTGGAACACTGGCAATCTGTTTTCTCCGTATCCTGCCAGTTCTTCAGCCCAACTTTTACACAGTTTAATTCCAACATTTGTTTCAGGCAGAGATTGAGGAGTCCGAATCCGGATTCGGATTTGAATCCAGGATTCGTTCTTTTGGCCGGATTCAAATATTCTGCTTGTCAGGCTGGATTTGGATTCGGACTCAGAAACCAAAGCCTGAATCTCACGAATCCGCTCCAGTTTCTAAACTTTTCCCGATGTGTACAGGCTTGGCATGTAAGGTACTGTGCTTAACGAGTCCGAAATTCATTCCTGGTTGCCGAGAGGAAATCCATACTATAACAAACACATTGAAAACCTAGAAATATGGTTTAACCGTCTCATTTGCCATAGGCACCAGTGCTTTTTTGTCCCCCCTGATATTTAAACTAAAACCTATCTACATGGTTTGATTTTTGGTTAAGGTCGGATTCGAATCCGGATTCGATTCCGGATTCGTATTTTTAGCATGAAACGATGGATTCAGAATCGGATTCCTACCTAGCCCTGGACTCGCATTCGGATTCAAATCCTTTCATGGTCGAATTCACCCATCTCAATCTCTTTAATTTGGAAGTAAATTTGATTGATTAACTGATTGATTGATTGAAATCTCTGAGAAGTTTAGATTTTAGGAAATTGACAAGGGCCAAAGTCATAACTTACCTTGGTCCTTCTCTGTCCTATCGCTCCTGGTCCCATCTCTAATTTCTTCTTTTCTTTAGGGAAATTAGGATAGAAGAGGAGGAGAGGGCGCGTCGGAAGTCCCGCAATCAGTGGCCGCATGATGCCTCCCCAGTCTTCGCTTTTGTCGCCTGCACTTTGGGACTTTTGAATATTTCGAGGTTCTCCACCCTAACTGTGATATACGGAGGTGAGTTACAATTACATTCCCGTAGACAGTGAAAATCAGAATGATAGTACTGTAGAACGCCCTGTAGGCTAATTCTCACCGTTCCCCGAGAACTGCACTTGTGTAGTCCCCGCGTTTTTGTTTTGTCCCAGGGACTCACTCTCCGTATTGTCGCGAGTCCCCACGGACGGTGAATGCTCCAGTTATCATCACCATCATCAAAAGGACTCCCTTTCAGATTCGGAGGGAAATCAGTTTTTGCTGGTGTTGGTTCACGTGAAATTAATTAAAAACCAACAGAATAATAATCCATTTTGGAAGCATTCCCCGTGTTCTCGCTGTTTCTGTACGCGGAGTCCGCATGGAGTGGCTCCCTCTATTCTCGCCGAAAGTCCTCGGGGAACGGCGAGAATACGCCTTATGTGCCTTGACGCCCGATATGCGTACTGACGCCCTGTGCACCACAGATAGCTCTGTGGGAACTAAGAGTACCCAAGTAGCCAAGAGCACCTTCTTGTGCCTTCATGGTAGGCTAGTTTATATTGCTTATACATGCTATGCCAGCATGTGAAGTAGTAACGTACATAGGGATCCCATATGCATCGTCTGCCAAAGTTTCTCAGTCCATAATTGTAAACCGTATTTAAGACAGAATTCGCAAAGCATTTTGCCTCCTAATTCGTTTTCGCAGGCGATACAGAAAAGATATCCTCGGGTCGTTGTTCACCAATACGTTTTAGTTCTCCCAACCATGTTTTTTTTTCCCGTAGCATCTTTTTTCATTTACTTATTTTTATATCTAAGAAATTATTATAACTAAGAAATCAGATTTCATACTTTTTGTGGCTACTCCTCCATCCCTCAGTGACGTTAATTTTAATCTATTTTTACCCACTTTTAGCTATTCACGTCACCTAACTTTTGAAAATAAACCCATATTTTATTTACTATTCTTCCCCTCTAATATTTGGAAATTAATTCTCTCTTTTAAATTTTTGAAATAATTTGTATAACTACAAACAACGACAGTTTTCTTTAAACAACTAAATCTACAATACGGTATTAAACATTTGTAAACATTAAAATAAAAGATCCTCAATAATCACACCTTCACACATCAGGTCATCAACCCCAGCTGTTTTACTGGCACAAAAACAAGGACAAAGGACAAAACGATAAAACATACAAATTATTTTCATTATATTTACAAATTTCCATCTTCCGTTCCGGCTACTCAAAATACACTCAAACTCTTCAAATTACTTTACTGGAAACGGTACAAAAGGATAAAAACAAAACGCCCACGACTGCAAGGGGCTGCTCCCATCTTTAACATATTCAATTAAAAAACATCACTAATAAATAAAAAATCATTTAACCAACATATTTTAAAATAAACTGACATTTTTAGTATTTATGGTGTCATTAAATGGATCAGTATATTTAGGCATAATTTGTTACTTTTCTGTTATTTTTTGTTACATAGGTCACGGACATCACAAGGTTCTTCTGAAACACTAATTAAAATTTCTTGTGGTGTAGATTTTGTCCAAAGATTCGTTAAAGCATTAATCGAAACACGTTTATAACTTTACATGGAAGGGTGCTCTACCATCTCATCAGCCAGTATATCGGCATATGCCTTCTTGAAAAGCGCTAGCCACGCAACTTAAAATGCTTGAATTCATGTCTATCTTTGAAGGAGCTCAGATCTGTTTCAGCCAGGTTTCAGCAGACTTTGTGTAAGTAAACGTGAATTTTATTTGTTAGCCGACGTGGTAAATATATGACATGCAGGTAAGTGTGATGGAATACTGCAAATTCTACTAGAACGACCTGATATGCCTAAACACTCGTTAGGCCTAATCAAGGAGAAAAGTATATTTTAATGTCTGTCAAACTTGGACGATTTCCTTAAAATGCAAACAAATTGCTAAACCTGGAGCTTCATTCACTTGTTCTAATCATTTTTGCTTACAAGCTACGTACTAAGAAACTATCAGAGGACTAGAACACAATGACGTAGTTCTAGACAAGTTATTCAGTTGTCTTTATTTTGCAGGAAATTTTATCGTCCAGTTCATCGTTTTGTCGTTCATATTTGGCATTCCGTTGTTTTGTTTTTTCGCCTGCCTCGGGAAGTACCTCCGAAAAGGGATTTTGGATATGTGGACAATATCACCTATTTTTCGCGTAAGTATTTTTTGTTTGTTTTAAAGACGAGCTACATTAGATACCGTCCAATAAGCTTTGAAACAGTACGTGTTCTAAAGAGCTGAAAGTATCAAGCACAAAATTCAAGCATTTTTTACAATCGTTTCATGCATAATCTTGCAATCGAAAGGCCGTCGTAACAATGCTCGTCCACACCAGAGCTTAATAACACTAAAGAGTAGCGCCAAGACTTGAAAAAGTGACACACACTTGAATAGCAGTTCCAGTAGCGCCACTAGCGATAGTGAACGTCCCTACTGAAACTCAATCGGTCGTGCACTGGCGCTGGCTCTGATAACTTCATATTCTGAAAAAAAAGAAAAAAAGATACAACCTCCCCTCTTTCTTCGATGTCTGCGGACCCCACCTTAGCTTTACTAGAAATTTCTAACCCCGCAAGTTTGTTTTGATTTAAATTTTGCAAGCGCAGTGGGCGGCGCTATGACTATGTCCCGTTTGCGAAGCAAGGAAAGCATAGGTCTTGACGCTACTCCCTCGTGTTACTTTGCTCTGGTCCAGACTCGTGCTCGCATTGGCTGAAAATCACCGAAATTGCGCTTACGAGACCTTGCGATCGCCCTCGACAGGGATCGACTAAAAAGAGACACGGCACGGCACGACATAGTGTAGGAGGCACGAGTAGCCTACGAAAAAGAGACACAGCACGGCACGACATAGTTTAGGAGACACGAGTAGCCTACGAAAAAGAGACACGAAAACTAGAAGGGCTATTTCAGGCTTCAGAGTGAGGAGTAAGACAATGCTCTAAGGTGCCTTCTTTTAGGCTCTGGAGTTACGAACTCTCGCGTACTTGCCTACTGCTACTACTTGCTAATCTCTTTTTATTGCTCGTGCCTCCGGCTCCAAGCCTTGTCGTGCGGTGACTCTTTTTAGTCGATCCCCCTCCGACGGCTTACGATAGCCAACCCCCTTTCAGCCTAGTGCCGTTAAAAGTTAACACCCGTCAAGGGGGGGGGGGTAATGAAACCCCCGACTATGAGTAGGCTACACTAAGTATAGTTCGTAGACTTCGTTTTGGCAAGCGAAAGATAAAAACCTGGTCTGTGAAACCTCCAAATGAGCCCAGACCTTGCTTAAACAAAAGGCTTGAAACAAAACGTTACTGTTTTGTTTGTGGGTCCTTTGCAGTTGTCTAAGTTTGCACACGATTAGTCAAACCTTGCACGACCATGGACCGTTTTAGCATCAAAACAGAATAGGAGCAAAATAGATAAAAGTGAACTGTTTGCGATAGTTGGAAGATATGGATCATTTCCACGTTTTTTTTACCTTTCATAAAATTACGTCTATAACTGTCAAAATTACTGAAACTTGCCACATCTAGCTTATGCGACTGAAAAGAAGGGGCGAACGAGTAAATCAATTCATGAAAGAGTAAATTCTACCGAAGCTGACAGTTGGCGCCGACGTGAAACTTTGCCAGGAAATGAGAGTGAACTAAAGCGGTTGAGTCACTGTCGCCTGCAGTGCCTAATCCGTTAGTGCACGCGCGCTAACAGAATTCAGCGTCACGATCACGATTTTCACGAATTTATGCCGATCGCCAGCATCTAAAGAATGACTGATATCTTCATATTTTTTTTTTTTTAAATAAGCTCTGTCCGTATGCCGAGACTCGGTCTATATGCCTACATAACAGGCAGGATAAATTCCGGCTGCGGTGCGAACCCGCAAAAGAAAAGACTTGAAATGAACGTCCAACAGTTCTCTGCATTAATCGTGCCGTGCCTCTTTTTAGTCGATCCCCCTCCGACAGCCAACCCTCTTTCAGCCTAGTGCCGTTAAAATTTAACACCCGCTAAGGGGGTGGGGTACTGACCCCCCCCCCCCCCCCCCCCCTGACTATTAGTACAGTAAGCATAGTTCTTAGACTTTGTTTTGGCAAGCGAAAGATGAAAAGTTATCTTTTGTCTTTGGTCCCGTGCTGCGACTATGGATATCCCGACGAAACTGAGCAGAGCTATACATGCCGAGCTTTGAGTTGATGCCCGTCTACTTCCCTCTTCGCCGCTGCACATATCAGAGGAAAAATTGCAGCAGGCGTGCTGACCCGCTCTGCAGCGCGTCACGTGATGTCACAATGGTAGACCACCAATCGGCTTTTACTTTCAAAATTTCTTCTCCGGGGCTTTTACTGCGATATAGTTGTTTGTAGAGATAACGAATTTTTTATGTTCCTCGTAGCTCCTACCCTCCGCTCGGGCAGGGTATCGGGAGTCTATTCGACTCCGCATGGTCTTATTACAGAGATAGGGAGACGGAGGCTCTTAAGCTTATTTGTTCCTGGTTAAACGGAAGTCAGCTGAGCTTTTATAGCTCGAGCCTGAAGAAGGCTCTTGCCATGAAAGGACGAAAGGTTTCTAGGATAAATTTTAGTGAAAACTTTTTTGTTTAGTGTGTGGAATGAAGATGGCTCTCAATTTTTCTGTTTATACCTAATGCCGAGATCTGTTCGTGGGAGCGGACCAGTAAGAATAATACACAACCCTGAAAACGTATAGGGTCGTTTCCTTTTCTCTCACACTTACTTTATTCCTTCTTCGGTGTAGATATTCGGATAGATTTTTCAATCCTCTTGTGATTGAAAACCTGTCAATCAAGGCAACCCATAGCACAGTGACTAAAACAGCGTTTACGCGGACAAGAAATCCCGTCGAGTAGAAAGGAATCCCGGTGGTCTTGAAAGGATTCCGTTCGTGAAGACGACTAGAAAAAAAGTCTAGCGGGACGAGAATTCCTGAAAGGAAGGTGAAAGGAATTCCGGTCAGCTTGAAAGGAATCGCGTCGGCGGCGCAGGTAAAAAGACAAAAAAAAAGTCTAGCTAGCTTTTGAGAGCAGCAGCCATCAGTAGTAGTGTCATAATTGCTATCAAAACATTTTTTGTTGGCTGGTGAATTTATTTTTGTCAGATTTTCTGGTTTGAAGGATTATTTTTTTTTCCTCTGCTTGTAATCATAATCTTGTCACCAAAGACCGGATTCTGATTAAGTTTTCCTCTACTTGTAAACACTGCACAAAGGGCCAACTGACGAAATCTCATGTGTAATCAACGGAGTGGTACCCGATGTCCATTGTTCCCTATTTCGTATTTTAATAGTTCAGATTTCCAGATTTAATCGATATATTTTGTAGTTATGTTTTTTTTAAATTGTAACATATGCGTGGCTACGCGACCATAATTATATGACTATCCATCACTATTTCGTAAAAGATAATTTGGAATTAAAAGAATTATTAAAAATTGAATGCACAGTATTTGAATTCAACTCAATCTTCTATCAACAATCATCTCTCCTTGTCAGTCCGGACAAATTGACCTTTTAGTTTACTTAAGTCGCAACCAATTTTTAAATATCAGACACCGCAGCTCCAGAAATTTATCCCCACATGCTCTAAAAGGTTAAACCATGACCCAAATACCAGGAGTCCTTGAAAAAGATATTTATATATTTAATAGGCATATGTATCATTCATCGCACGTAGTCAAATGTAATTCACAGTCAACTTGGGGTGAAGGAATACTTTATACTGTCATTACTCTCTGTGTTTTAGACACGCCGATTGCGCTGGTCCCTTACTTTGAATTCTTATTTTTTCTTTTTTTTAGTATTTAACTGATCTGATCGTAATCCTCTCCTTGCTTTAGTCTTATAATGGATCTGCTTACAGTTACTTCAGTTCATTTTTTTTCTATTCAGTTTATTTTTAATTTTATCATTAATTCATCAAAGCACTATAAGATAAGATTTAAGATAAGATAAGATTTTATTTGCGCTAAGAGCCAACGGCCATGGCAAATATACATATAACAAAAAAACAACACCACACACAAAAAATGGTAGACTCCTATAGGCACCTATCCCTATGGGCTAGGGCTACCCTGAGGAATCTCACCAGCTGTTTTATATTTCCAAAAAAGTTATTCCCCATTACACCACACATCCATTCTTCATCCATTCCCCTTCCATTCACTCCAAAAATTTCTAACCTAAGTTCACTCAAACTTTCGCATTCACACAATAAATGTTTTAAGTTCTCATCCATGCTACCACACATCGGACATGAATAAGGAACGCTGCCGTGTTCGGCACAACCGTGTCCTTTGCTGGAGTGTACAACTTAGTCGTTCTTTTTATTACAAAAATAATATATTACACATATTAGTTGTACATCCCTCGTCTTAACCTTTAATTTTCTGCTTCTTTCCAACCACCCACCAAACCCTTAATCAATAGATTTCTCCGACTCCCGGATTCTGTCCGTAAGACGATACCACACCCGAATTCCTCATACAAAATCCCTCCTCATGATGACGATTTTCTTCTGCCACCCAGTCACCACTGTTACTCCATTTTCCCTTATTAGAAAATGTATGGAGATTCATGAGCTCGATTAATTGGTCTGAGGTGTCTTGTCGCAGTAAGAACCCGAGTCTTGTCCGGCATTGCAGAGACAGCTGCCAGCTGACATGGCAAATAAAATGGCATTTGGCTGAAAGGGCAGTGACAGGTTCAAGACAAGACTAAATAGAACGCTGCTTTTGTCTCCTAAACCAGTTGCCTCTATGACATACATCCAGATTCCGGAATCTGGGGTGTCCGACGCCACGGACTTCTAGAGGTTTTCGGTCTGGCTTTATCTTCCGGGTCCACTTCGATTAAGACGGATTTCTGGAATCCGGAAGAAAAATCTGGACGGTGGAGCGTGGCTTTTACAGACAATTTTGTCTTGGCTTCACTTTCCAAATCTGTATCGAATAAAACAGAAACCTGGATAGCGGCCTTTATACTGTGGTATTACTGTGTGGATGAATATTGGCGACCGAGCTCAGTTGGTTCTCATTCCGCAGCAGATCAAAAGCTTCGGAGCTTCTCCGCGAGTTGGTCGTTCTATAATAGGATTCTTGAGAGCGTTTCGATGCTAGGGGTAAGCCGTCGACCCCGGCGACTAAGCTCATCAAAAAAACTACATCAAGTAGCGAATGCTAATCAGGCTTCCAAAAATACAGTAGCTATACCTTTGTGGACTTTTTCGTTTATCGACAGGATTGATCCAGTATTTTTGTCACCCGACACTACCGGAATGATTTGAACGATCCAGTTTTCTGGATGCAGGATAAAACTGGATTATTTGGAAACCGACGTTTCAGCGTGATCGAAATTCCTTATTTTGTTCGTCATAGATCACAAGCCTTATGTAAATATTCATAAAGATGAAGTTGGTTTAATCTGGATTTTTTTCCATCTCGCTGGATTTGAAAGTTGATTGTACGGATCAGGTCCCTCTTAAGGTGTGTGCACATATAGTCCGATTTTCGCAGTTGGGTACGAATTTCCTCCTTTGCTATGAAGTTTGACGCATCGCATGCGGGTTTCCCCGACGTGCGACGCGAATCTAGCTTGCTAAAACTTATCGGACTGTGTACTCAAGTAGCTGTAGCATGCTGCAAGTAGCCTGTTCAGACGGGATGGAACCTGTTTCTCAATCAGCGGGCTATTTCGTGACAAATTAAAAACAAAAAATCAGCCGATGATGCTCATCCAAATCGGTGCTTAACCTACTTATATCACGATCATCCTTGGGTACAATTGATTTTTTACATAAGAAAATATTTAGAGATCAGATAAGATTTATTTACGCTAAGAGCCAACTGCCATGTCAAATATATGAAAATAAACACAGACAACAAAAAACAATACACCCAATAAGCACATATCCCTATGGGCTAGTTCTACTTCGCTATTTCCAGAACAAGAATTCCCCATGGCGCTACACATCCATTCTTCATCCACTCCCCTTTAATTCACTCCAGAATGTCTAACCAAAGTTGACTCAAATCATCACACTCACACACAACAAATGTTTCAAGTTCTCATCTATACTACTACACATCGGACATGGGTAGGTAAGGACCGGTCTGACCGTTTGCCTTCCCAGTATACCGCCTTCTCTTCCCCAGAGGCAGACCGGACTGTGTGCCTCAGTTTGCCCTACAACTAATCAAATCCCGTCTGTAAACAATATCTGGACTTAGTTTTTTCTTTTCAGCTCTCCCGTCAACCCCAAAAGCTGACTTTTCAACCAGACGTTTGAACAGATCAGCCGCTTTTTCCGCTCGCTTTTCCGTCCGGCTGAACAAGCTATCCCGCCGGATTTTCTCCGTTTTAATCAGTCCTGCCGAAAATGTTTACAAAGAAAAAGACGAAAGTTCTTCGCATTTCCGGAACGACGTCACTCTCGTAATAGACTCTCTCTCTTTTAGGGTATTGGCATAGCCATGCTGTTCTGTCAGACTGCGATCAGTATATATTCTATACTGGGAACGGCTTATGTCTTCTTCTACTTCCGGGACAGTTTGATAACAGTTGGTAATCAGTATAAGTGGGGACAGTGCTTCATCCCCTACCGTGGACCAGGTGAGTTTTATACTAGTCCACCTGTCGCCATCTGTTTAACGGACAGATGAACGGCTCGTGTAATACATGTCATTATCTTGATAATCTTGTCATACATGTATAAATATACATATATGGGCTATTTGGATAGATAGATAGACATACACTAGACACACACTTACAATGTTCTACCTATAACACTACCAACAGTACTCGCCCTATTTAATACATAATTGTCAATGCCTTATGCTAGGGTTTTATATTTGTTACAAATCAATTAGTTAATTAACAAAGCGTCATCTCTGTGCCCCTGGCATGTTTGATTATTCTTTGCTATCGGAGCTAATACCATTCTCGCACGTTTTACCTTACTTATTTGCGGGCTGAACAGGATGTATTCCTCAATCCTTTCTCTTCGGTATCTTACCGAGGGAAGCCCCTACTCTTCCTGTTCATCGAAGATGAAACTTAGCAATTAGATTGGAGACGTGACCTATTCAGTAGATCCGCTTTTAGTATGGTATGTGGTTTAATGAAAAATTGCCACAAAGGCAAAGGCTAAACCATAGACAACTAAAAGGAAAATAAATATAAAACTTAAATAATTTAAAAATTAATTAGTAAAAACAATGTATTGTTCCTTCCTCCTTGGTGCTGCGTTCCCGTTTTTAGTAGCCTACTTGTTCCTCCTGCACCTTGCCCCTCCGTTCCATCCCCGGCAGGGCCGTATCCAGAGGGGGGGGGGGTCCAAACCCCCTCCGAAACATGCAAAAATAGTCATTTTTTTATAGACTTTAACCTCTGATCTATATCTTTTTAGTACTTTTTGCTATGGACTAGGTCCGATCCGCAGGGAAAACCCCCTCCGAAATAAATTCTTGGATACGGACCTGATCCCCGGTATAAACCGATCGAAATTCCTCATTCGCCGGTTCCGACATTCGGAGGGTAGGAGGGATCCTGAAACTTGAGGTGTTCTTAACTCCCGAATTAATGATGCGACGATACTTAATAGATGGTAAAAAAATCATGCCTCAGGGATCTGAAATCTCCATAAATCTCATGCCCCGGACGGATGTCCGGGCGGGATCCTGACAGTGTGGAAGGGGCGCCCGGGAAGTTTTATTGGGCGCGCAAGAGGCCTATTCTCGCCGTTCCCCGAGGACTCCTCCAGGGAACGGTGAGAATAGAGAGAGTAACTCCACGCGGACTCCGCCTACGGAAAACAACAAGAACACGGGGAATGCTTCTTAAATGGATTTTGTTTGAAAAAAAATATGCAGCTGACGAAATTAGTTTGGATCCACTTTATTTTCGGTTTTGTTTATTCTGATTCTTTTTAGTTAATTTTACATAGCACCAACACCAGCAAAAACTAATTCCCTTCCGAATCTGAATAGGAGTCCTTTTTAATGACGGTGCTGATAATCGGAGCATTCCCCGTCCGTGGGGACTCGCGAGAACACGGGAGTGAGTCCCCGGGACAAACAAAAACGCAGGGACTCCTCAAGTGGAGTCCTCGGGGAACGGCGAGATTCCCTCGAAGGTCCCTGTGTATGATAAAACATAGAATATGTCATCTTTGTGACACCTGACAGGTCTCTAGCGAAACTCCGGAAAGCGGGCTTCCACTTAAAAGAAAGGTGAAAACCTGCGAGTTATTTTGGTAGTTGAATTTGCGTGTTTCATCATGGCTCCAGGAGTCTGAAAATTTGTTTACCATATGCTTCTGACTTCTGATCGACGGTAATTAATTAATTGTAAAAGTGAAACTCAGACTTCTCACTCTTCTCAGGCTGCTGTTGGCGAAACTGATCCCACTGGCTTTTCGACAGCATGGTTTACGATTAAATTCCTTTCTATAAATGTCTTATTGTTTTGCGGTCGCAGCTGCGACAGTTAGTGAAACTTATAATAAGATGTGATGTAATAATAGATTAAAAAAAAGTTTTATGAATGGAGTAAATATTACTGATACTTAATTGTAAAACGAACTTTTATAGCATTGGACAGCTGAAACTCGCCGTTTTGGCCGATAGCTCTTAACAAGGTAATTATCCATAATAAGGCAATAATTCAAATAAGGCATATGAATATACAGTAGTTATAGTCCGGAACCGCAAGTGAAGTGAAATTAATGTTGTCAGCTTCATTCCTTATTTGGTGAACAATCCCTTATCCCTCTTTCCTTTTACCCCCCCCCCCCCCCCACTCTCTGCATTGTGATGAAAAATTCTTAATTATCAGACCAGATATCAGACCCTCCCCCCCCCCCCCCCGCAGAAAAATATGTAGCTTATGTATGCTGCAACTTAATCCGTGGAGTTTTATTAAGTGATATGTATAGTGTGAAATAGTTTCATTTAACAGGTGCTTCTGACTGGGAAAAGCTTAAGCAGTAGTATCCAGAAGCATCCAGTCTTGATCTAGTACCACGTAGTTGCATCAGCTACTGCTGTATGCTGCCAAAGCTTACAGCTTCACGAAACTAATTTCCGACAATTTTCATCGGGTTGTCCATGGGTCCTTACGGCGCGGAGGAAAAACAAAGTCACGTAGTGCTACCATAGCTTAAAGATTCGTAAAAAATAATTTTCGAAAATTTTGATTGGGGTGTCCATGAGTCCTTACGGCGTTGCGTGAACCCACGTCATTTAGTAAAAGCTTAACAGATTTAGTTAAAGCTTACAGGTTCAAAAGACTTCGACAATTTTTCATCGGGTTGTCCATGGGTCCTTACTGCGCGGCGAAAAACTTAGTTCATATAGTTACTGATGCATTCTCCCAAGCTTACAGATTTGTACAACTAATTTTCATTTTCTTTAATCCCCCCACCCCCTCCGTACTGGAATGTCGCTAAGAAACATAATTATTAGCGTGTCCATTGTCTTTCTTTGGGTAGGGCGTCGTCTTCAACCCTTGGAGAATGACCGGCGAAACGGTTTCGAAACGGTTGATGGTTCCCTGGTCATAGTTGTTGAATCACGCCAGAAGTTGACTACAAAAGAATATTCTTCAAAGAACGCACCGGCCTATGACTTTGGATTATGTTTTGGACAGTTCAACGTGACCACTGGAATTTGTCGGCTTTAGTTCGATATTGTCGGACATTTTCTCTTTTGGCAAGATATACTTAGGGTGGCATCAGGGGCGTCACGACTGTGAAATCCCCTTCCCTTTTCCCCTTTTCGACGGGTCTTTTTTTACCCGGGGGGGGGGGGGGGGGGGGGGGGGGGCAGGTTATTTTCGTCTAGACCCGACGAGACCGGTATCGGCATTTTCGCATCGACGCGAAAACACTCATCATCATGACGGGACGTAGCATCCAACGGAGCCATTCATCCCCCCAAAAATGTCCCCCGGTATCGGTTATGTCATTCTACATGCCGTTATCATGCATTCTACATACCGTTATCATGCATTCTACATGCCGTTAATCGTTATAATGGGGAAGGGGACGCCCCCCCCCCCCCCCAATGCTGTCGGCCAGTCGGTAAAAATAACCGAGACGGCACGAAGCGCCGCGATTTTTCGTCAAATCAGTTGATTTTTTTTCATGAAAACAGTCGTTTTTTCTGAAAATTGGTCGATTTTCGTCAAAATAGTCGGTTTTTTGTGAAAATCAGTCGATTTTTTTTCAAAACTCTTATTTTTGTTGTTGAAAACAGTCGTTTTTTCTGCAGAAACAGTCGGTAAAAGTTACCAGCCAGTCGGTAAATTCCTCGTCCCCCCCCCCAAACATTTTGGCTAGTGACGCCTCTGGGTGGCAGAGCCGTACTAAACGGGAAATTGCCTGAATAGTGCGATAAAAGAACGCAACAATTTGTTATTTTATGTTTTTATTGCCGTTTTATTGCTGTTATTATTAAATGTTATTATTATTAAGACGGAATTTTATACAGTTGGCTTTTATTGTGACGTATAAACCAGAAGCAGATTAAGTTTTATAATGTAGGACTCCAGGTTCGAAGGCAGTGTCGGATAGCCCGCTTTTATCTGGAGATTGTATCGCGAACAATATTTACAAGCTCTTCGGTAGCTCAGTGGTAGAGCGCTAGCAATGAAAGCCAAAGGTCGTGAGTTTAAAGTTTAACCGAAAAGCAGTCTAGTTATCCATCATATAATTCACTTAAATAGGCTTGAAGGCCCACAGAAAATCTGTTACTTCGGTATTTAGCTGTTTCCGAACAATCGTTTTTTATTTTTACGGACGTGCTTGTAACTCTATGCTTAAAGTATTTAGCAACTTTCAGTACTGGGAATTTAGGGGGAGGGCGTTCCACAGATGCGATCTTGCGCTACGTGAACTCCTCACATATGTGATAATTTTGTTCGCCATTGAAATCCACGCTTTTGCTGACATTCAAATTCGCCGCGGCTGGATCAGTTTTAACTTGTCGTGCAAGCAGCGCATATTCTGAACTTCACTACTAGAGCCTGAGATAAAAAAAAAATAAAAAAAAAATCCCTTAGAAGAGTAAAAATAATTCAGTGTATTAGAATCCAAGATATAAAAATAAGTTTGCTTTTCAGTTAAACTTTAAATACCGTAGATAAATATTCTTTGAGCCCAAGCTGACTTTGAAACATTTATTCAAACAATGTTTACAACGGGTACGTCAGCTACGATTCTTCATCAGCGATATTTCGGCCCTTTATGGCAAGGGTCCTCGTCAGGCTGTCAATCTTCTGGTTCAACTTCGGGGAAGGAAACAAAGCTGTAATAATCTGTAAATAATGATTATTACAGCTTTGTTTCCTTCCCCGAAGTTGAACCAGAAGATTGACAGCCTGACGAGGACCCTTGCCATAAAGGGCCGAAATATCGCTGATGAAGAATCATAGCTGACGTACCCGTTGTAAACATTGTTTGAATAAATCTTTAAATACCGCCTGAGGAGCACTTTTGTCTTTATTTGTCTTTATTTTCTTTCTCTTTTTTTTTACTAATCATCCTGTTGTTGTTACTATAGCACTTGCAGCCTCTGGGTCAAGTGCCATATACCGATCGCGATTCCGTCTGTCAGTCGGGCGTCTGTCCCGCGATGGCGAGTTAGGCTACTTTCAGATGTGCTAGGACGATGAAACTTGGCAGGCGTCAGGGGCGTCACGACTGGGGGGGGAGGGAGGGGACGCCCCCCCCCCTCCCAATCTCGTCGGCCAGTCAGAAAAAAATAACCAAGTCGGCGCGAAGCGCCGCAATTTTTCGTCAAAACAGTTGATTTTTTTCAAGAAAACAGTCGGTTTTTCTGGAAATCCGTCGACTTTTTTTCAAAACTGTCTATTTTTTTCTTGAAAAACAGTCGTTTTTTCTGCAAAAACAGTCGGTAAATGCTCCCCCCCCCCCAAAAAAAAAACACATTTTGGCTAGTAACGCCCCTGGCAGGCGTATCAGGGACCCGACCAAACTAACTTGGAAATAATTAGTTTCCCGATCCGACCACCTGGAGGGAGGGAAATCCGGAAAATTGAGTCGTGCGTAACTTTTGAACGGGTAATCGTATTCGAATGAAACTTAATAACTGAATAGAAGTCACGTCTCTGATGTCCCATTTAAAGTCTGGACCGGATTTGACAACTGGGAGGAGACCAAAAATCTTGTGAAACGGTTAGATTGGAGGAATCGGAGTGGAACTTGCTGGGAAGAACAAGCATCTGCTCTAGACAAATCGTTTGCAGAATCGGACTGGATCCGGACACTTGAGGTGGGGGGGGGGGGATTTCCTGGAATTCCGGTGATTGCTTTGGGGATTTTCCCGACGAAACTCGTCGAGGGAGCGGAGGGAGGGAGAATCCGGATTATGAAGTCATGCGTAATTTTGGGACGGTTGATCGATTCCAGTAAAATTTAATCATTGAACAGAGGACAGGTCTCTGATTTTCTTTTTCATGTCCGGACCGGATCCGACAACGGTTAGGGGGGGGGACATGGAACTTCTTGGGAATAACAACTAATGCTCTAGATGAATCATTTACAGAACCGGATTGGATCCGGGCACTGTGGGGGAGTTGTAGGGGGGGGAGTCCGTAATTCCGGCGATCGCGAGTAAAAACGTGCTAGGACGATGAAGCTTGGCTGGAATATTGGAAATTCGACAAGAGGAAATCGTCAATTCCCAGATCCGATCATTCCTTAAAGTACTAATCTTAACAGCAAAGTAAAAAATATACTTTTAAGCAAAATAAGCATTTTAATGATCCCCATGGTCCATGATAATTTTTGTATTCAAGAGTTTTCCTTACAATTGAATTTCTAGCTCCCTTAAAGTTTGGATCTGAACTGAAAAGTCAACAAAAGCATTTTGATCAAACGATACATTTCGGCCCATGATCATTAGCGCCACAACGGTTTTGCTCAAAAATGAATTTCTAGCACCCTTAAAGTGTGCCTCTTAACCGAAAAGTGAAAAAAAAATTACTTTTGACCAAACGATAAATATGCGCATCATTACAGCCAAGTTTAAAATTAAATTCTTTTACCAAACGATACATCCTCGTGTTTTCCAAAGGGCCCTTGATCATTCTTATCTCAAGAGTTTTGCTTGCAGATGATCAGAACAAACCCACGAATTGACAAATTCCTACTTTCATCTTCTTAACCAGCTTTACAAGTGCCATATGCGCTTCCAGCTCTTGTTTTTATTTGTGTTCCTTCTTGCCAAACAGATTAATCTTAGCTGACCAATCCGTTTAGCAACGCCAAACATGATTCGCAGTCAGCTTAGCCGGACTGACGGTATGTTGGATATGTTTGTGTAATCTAAGTATCACTCAGCACTTTACTACACTATTTTCAAAACAGCACTAAATATTCACAATCGAATCGAGGCATGAAATTTGACAGATTTAGTCATGAAATTTTTACGACGCGATGCAGTTAAAACCTGTGGCATTTGCTGATAAGTTTCTCATCGCGCCCACCCGATTTTGTGTTGTTTGGTGGATCGGTCTTTTTTTACCAGCTTAGATTATTTCCTTATTTTCCTCGTAAGTTTCTTACATTCGGAGCTATAGCTTCTCGTTCATATTTATGCCAGTCTTGAAACATTTCGCGGGTAATGATTCAGCATTTTTCTCAAATATTCGTTGATTCTTTTATTAATGATTTAATGTTTGAATTTCTTTTTCAGTCTGCGAGTCCAATTCGTCTTTCCACTTCGAAGAAACAGTACCTGATTACTTTCAGTAAGTTTATTTTTGTTTTTTGGGTCAAATGGGTCAGCAAATCAGTATGTGATGATGAGGATTTTCTTTTTTAACTCCTCAAAATAAGCAGAAGGCTATAAATAAATTTCTTATCAACCCAAAACCTGTAATGGATTACGCCGTATATTTTTGGTAACGTTATAGATATAACTAATGAGCACGCACATAAATCACAACAATCACAATATGTATATACAACAATCATAAATAAGGTCATAAATTATAAAAACAGGTCAAAGATCTCAGCATACGGTACGCTTCGTTATACAAATTTAGAAAAGAAGGGCGAAACTCTTTGCGAGCCTCTAGTCTGGTTGGCCCATTTGATTGGCTGTCTGTGGGCCCATTTGATTGGCTGTAACTTTTCAACAGCGGTAGCTACCTTGCGAGGGAGCCTTTTCGCCAGCTTTTCGGAAGGGAAAATACTTCTATGGATACTTTATATGACTAAGTCCGAAACACGCCAGTGAACATCGGGAAAAACAAGAAAAGTCACCCAAAAGAACCCTCTGATTTGGTTCAAACCTATGTAAACCAATCAACGGTTGTTGTCATAACGTCTCTGGCTCTTCGCTTGGCACACGGCGATTCTTCATCTACACGAAGAGTTAGTTATGAAGAGTATTGGGTGATTCAAAGACATAAAACGACGACAACTGAAAGTTGAAATCACAATTGGAGCCTTTGAAGAGAAAAATTTGGTACCTAGAAAATATTACTTGTGTAATTGGGATAATAAGATCCCTAATATCCTTTAATACAGAGGAAGAGGGCCATTTTCTGGTTGAATGCGAGAAACTCTCAGACCCCAGGAGACATTTTCTTAATGGTTATACTATCAAGTTCCCGGATGCTCTTGAAACAAAAAATAAAGCTAAGAAACTTAAAATATGCCACTTTTTAAAGAGTGTATTAGTTAAATAAAGGTAAGTATTGAGTGATGTAAAGTGTATTGTAACCATTATGTATTTTGTACGGCCAAGTGGCTATTAAATATATTCATATTCATATTCAAGGGTCGGGTTTAAGTCTCCTTCAGTAACTTTAGCAGTGATGAACTTATATTTTACAGTCTGGACTTGAAGTCCGCATCCAAATCTGGACCTCCCAATCCTAATCAGATGTTCTGCTTCTGCTTGATAAAAACCCATCCTCTTTGGGCGACGGTTATGTAAATATTCCCATATTAAATAACAACTAAATTCGAGCAGGAAAGAAAATATAAATGAAATAAAGCATTCGAAACATTCATAAGTATGAAGTATTTACTTGTTGATACCCGAAACCATTACTAAGTATTCATCAATGATCAGTTATGCCCGTGAAAGGAATAATAGAATCCGGGTGTTGCGGAACGGTAAAATAGAGTGGCAGGCGATGAACTAGGAGTCAGAGACTCTGCAATTAGCATCAGAATGAAGTGAATGTTTGAGCTGTTTCGTCATTATTTGCGGCACTTTGTTAGAAGAAATAACTTGCATGTATTACGAAACAAAGGGTAGGCGTGTGGTAAAGCAGGAATAGCACATTTTGAGGCCGTCTTTATACTTTCTGTACAGACTCGACTTTTCATAGTCGTAAAAAAGGTCAGTAGCTTTATGCAACCCAACTCGCTATACTAAGTGTTTGCACAGCCAAAAAGACAACACAAGCTTTCAGGCATGAAACCTTTATGTCTTATGTAGTAACAAGTTCATAACAAATCCAGCAAGCGCCCAAACGTGGAGTTTTAACGTAAGAACGCGACCTTAGTCGGGGTTATTTCCTCTATCAGTCCTAAAAATAAGCCATAATAATAACAATAACAATAATAACGATTTATTCATGACCCATCATACACTCACAAAGAGAAAGACGGAGTATGAATACAAAAAAGAGGACAAAATAATATACGGAAAGACAAAACTATACAAAAAACAACACGGAACTAACTTAAAAAAGAAAGAACAACAACAACGACAACAGAACCAGAACGTAGAACAGAAAACCCATCCAAGGTTCGAAGGAGGACGTAAGATTCGAAACCCATGCTCACGCGATAATCTATGTCAGGATAATTAAGATGAAACAAGCCAACCTGATGTTTGCAGAACAGCGCGACGCGAAGTTGAGGCGCGGATCATTCATAGTAACTTCTAACCCAAACCGGCAAGCGAAGCGCGCTGTCTCTTTGGCTTGGAACCAGGACTAATGAATGAGATATGGCCTACAGGTTTATGTCAGGTCTGTGTCTGTCCTACAGATATGGATTACAGGTTTATTTCCTTCCCCGACGTTGGTCCTGAAGATTGACAGCCTGACGAGGACCCTTGCCAAGAAGCGCCGAAATATCGCTGATGAAGCATCGTAGCTGACGAATCCGTTGTAAACATTATTTGATTTAAAAGAGATATGGCCTTTAAAGGGAAGAATATGGGGGTGGGAGGGGGATGAATCAGGACTAGACTCTTGTGGGAGCGTGTATTAGGTTTTCTCTGAACATCACCAAAATAAACCGCGCGGCTAGCTACAATAAGATTGCAACTTGGTCCCAGTTGTGAAGGGGAGAAGTAAGGATCGTGTTCATCCATGACAAACTTCAACAAACCCAACACAAATTCTGCGTCGTCCTAACCGGCCCCACTTGCATGGGAAATCATTTTCGTCAGTTCACTGATTGCCAACGAGCCTTTCTTCGAGACTGTCGGCTTTACCGCCGCTCTCAAAAGGCCTTCGTCAGGGTTGTAAAGGTGATCTATAGGATTCCTATCACTCTTGGCGATGGCTTAGGGTATAGGACAGCCAAAGGGATCAGCACATGAAAAAATAAGAAAGAAACGCTGTGCTCCGTCACTGCGCTCCTGAGCTCCCAAGTGCGGTTCTCGACGAAAGTGTTATGTTTTCCTTTTGTTTTTCTTTTCTTTCTTTTTACTCCGTCCTTTTTTTTCGAAATGACGGGAGATAAATAAATTAATTAAATAATTAGGGTAAAATCATCAGCGTCTGGACAGCTCATTCCTCGAAAGAACCGGTGATGGATACGGGGGTCGTAAACTGTTCAAAGATCGCACAAGCCAAAGACCATAAAAGCGGGAAAGACAGGAAACTCCGCTGTAATCGCTTCGTAGAAAATCGATATGCGCGCTATACCTAACTTTTGGTCTTTGTGCAGCTTCAAACGATGGACACCAGTACAAACAAACAAAGAATCTAAACAAGCCGAGAGGATTTGCAAACAACGACACGTGTAGTATGACGATGATTTTGCAGTTCAAAATGGCAACATCGCAGTTGTTTTAACGACAGGCCAACAGCTAGAAGGCGCTAATTATCGCGACTCATGGGGCTTATGGTAGTTTCCTGTTTTCCACACTGTTAATGTCTTCGACACAAGCCTGCCAACTTTGACTCTTTCTGACAAGCTGTTGGAACAAGCCACAGATATGACGAGTCTTCTGTTTTAGCGGTAGCGTCCTACAGCGTGAAGGTTGGGATCCATTCACCCCTCCCCTCCGACCTCCCGAGTCGCTCGGGTCAGTCAAGTTCGAAGTGGCATTTAACCTAGCTGTCATTTGGCTTGTTACTTTCATCTCAATTAGCAAAGGTAAGACCTCCGTCTCCCTTGCACACTTCCCCCCGGCCCGCAACCCTCCGAAACCATAGCGGAACAAGTGAGTAAGTTTCGGAATAAGTAAGTAAGTAAGTAATTTATTTCTGACCCGCCATGTGAAAATCGGAGTATGTAAAATAAAATAAGATAATTAAATAACACACAATAATTACAATATACAATTTTTCGCTCATCGGCCATAAAAGAATGTAGAGTGTCATATGCTGGCTGGACCCTGTTGTCCATGATTGTTGGTCAAATCATTGTTGTTATGATTTAGTTATCACCCCTATCGCACCCCTGACTCCCATTTCGTTTGCTTCCCCTCGCTTTACCCCCAATTGCTAGATTCTCGAGACCCCTCCCTAGTTTCCCCAGTAAATTCCTCCTCCTTTTAGCCTGAGAGAAAATCGGCGTAATTAAACTTACTTTTCTGACGTACATATTCCTTCAGCCCAAGCTGACTACGAATCATATTTACAGTGCAAAACGGATGAGTCCGCTACATTTTATTAGAGCTATATTTCCTCCCTTCTTGGCAAGGGTCCTTTTCAGGCTCAAGCCGCTTTTGTGATGTCATAATACGTACAGACCGTGAAAGCCAGTTCTAAAGTTCATTTTCTTGATGGGTATCTTAAGAAAGGTATCCCGGCTCCAGTCAGGCCTCCAATTTTATCGATTGGGAGGGGGTGGTGAGCAGTGTTGCCACTGATTGCAAAGTTCTGGGATTTCTCACATGTTTTCGACGTCTTTGACGAAGCAAGCCAGAATTCTGGACCTTTAAGACCTTAAAAAAAGCAAAAAATGTTGCGAAGCTGTAAAAGCGAGATTTTTCGTTAGCAGTAGGTAAAAAGGACCGAGCTTCGTAGCCATCAGAATTTCACAGGTTTTTGCGGGAAAATTTTAGAGGCTCCATTGGAGGAAAGTGGCAACAGTGGTGATGATCCCCTTGGCAGAAAGGCGGGAGTACCAACTACCGTCTAGGCAAAGAAGAAGAAGCAAATTTTATCCTGAAGTCGGGTAGAGCTTCGATTCAGTAGCTTGCCTCCTGGTGGAGCGTTCGTCTTTTTAGTACGCCGTTCCCTTTTTATTACGCCATCCTCTTTTTAATATTCGTGCCGCCTGCATTTTCCCCTTTAATTTTTTCCCTCTTTTAAACGATCCCTACACAATTCATAATCGATTTGGAGGTAACCTGAATTATAGTTCAGCTGAATTAGCCAAACTAATCCCTGCTAACTTTTGTCGTTTTTTATAGGTATCACGTCACTGGGAAAATCGGTTTTGGCTTACGGGACTCTGCCAATTCTGGGATTTCTGCTCGTAGCCTTCCGTGTGATGGGGCATAGTGCCGTAGCCCCTCCTGGTTCTTTCATGGAGCAGACGGCCTGGGCTGGATTCTTTGTCAACTCCTGGGTAAGTACTTAATTACCAAGGGCCAATGATTTGGGGTGATTTTCATTTGTGCGTCATGCTCGAAAGTGCTGATAGAATGATAAAGTAGTGACTTCGTTGCTCGCTCGTAAGGGAAGGATTCGAAGCGGAGCAAAGGATATAGGAAGAGATCAAAAGAAGAATGTTCAACAGACACAAACTGTAAATAAAACCAAAGCGGTGTGTGAACAGTTTGAACTATGTACACGTACAGCGTACATTATGTACGTACATATGATATGTATGTACATCGTCATCTAGCGGCGAAATGAACGAATATGAGAATTTGCGTCGTGTGAAATATATTACATAAAGACATTTCATAAATTCGGATAATTACCGAGGAACATTGAAAAAAGGATTAACAGTGTTTGCTGATTCTACGGTTTTGAGAATCATCTTTGACAATGGACTGTAGTAGCCAAATCTCCATTCGAAAAATAGTAAAAGTCGGCCGACATCTAGCCTGTTATTGTGTTAACCCACCGCATCTGTTCCCAGTCCATAGGTACTGCAGATATCTTCTAGGACTACCCCCGTGGGCCCGTACCTGTATGTAGATTATCGGCAAAGTATAATGTCACCGAAAAACGCCAATAAGCATAGCCTCGTTTTTGCAAAGCAACCTTGGTATCGGACACCATGGTAACTGCAGAACCGACAAAGTTCAGTTACCGTGGTATCAGGTACCCTGGTATCTGCGAAACACAAGCATTGTTCTTGTCGTTACCCGACGAAAACAGTAAGGGTCTTGCTTTAATCCAGTCCATTTCTAGAGCTGGATCAATGCTGCGCGCGAGGTCTTCATGACGTGGGCTCTCAATGCAATGGCTATAATGCACGTGGCATCCAGGAGCCCGAACAAGACCCTCCGGAGGGACATTTCCTTGACCATCTGCATCACTATGACAGTCCTCATTGTGTCGGGGGTGTTTGGCGCCACCTGTGTGCAGCTTATGAAGTATGCCGATCCGAGAGCGAAGTACAACTATGTGCCAAGCTCCTATGGTATGTAGCCCTTTTTTGTTCTTATATCCCTCTCGTTTAGTAGTAAACAAGTGTGATTGCTATTATAGGCGTATTCTCGGCGTTCCCCTAGGACTCCTTTTGAGGAGTCCCTGCGTTTTTGTTTGTCCCAGGGACTGACTCCCCGTATTCTCGCGAGTCCCCACGGCCGGGGAATGCTCTGATTAGCATCACCATCATCAAGAAGGACTCCCTTTCAGATTCGGAGGGGAATCAATTTTTGCTTGTGTTGTGGAATGCAAAATTAGTTAAAAGCAATCACAATAAAGAAAACCAAAAATAAAGTGGATCCAGACTAGTTTCATCAACTGCATATTTTTTATTTCGAACAAAAACCATTTTGGAAGAATTCCCCGTGTTCTTGCTGTTTTCTGTCCTCAGAGTCCGCGTGGAGTGACTCCCTCTATTCTCGCCGTTCCCCGAGGACTCCACTTGAGGAGTCCCTCCGTTTTTGTTTGTCCCGGGGACTCACTCCCGTTATTCTGACGAGTCCCCACGGACGGGGAATGCTCCGATTATCATCACCATCATCAAAAAGGACTTCCTTTCAGATTCGGAGGGGAAACAATTTTTGCTTGTGTTGGTGCAATGTAAAATTAATTGAAAACAATCAGAATAAACAAAACCAAAAATAAAGTGGATCCAGACTAATTTCGTCAACTGCATATTTTTTTCTTGAACAAAAGCCATTTTGGAAGCATTCCCCGGGTTCTCGCTGTTTCTGTACGCGGAGTCCGCGTGGAGTGACTCCTCTATTCTCGCCGTTCCCTTCGATTCCCTGAGGAGTCCTCGGAGAACGGCGAGAATACGCCTTGTAAGGAGGAAGTCATTTTGGTTTTCTTCTTCCTTGAGACAGGAGCCCTGTCTCTTGGTCAAGTCAGGAGCCCTGTTGTGATTAAGCCGGCATCCCTGTTTTGATTGCTCATGAAAGGTCAACCAAACCTTTACCTGCCTAAATCGTGCCGGAACCACAGGCTATCTGAGAAATTTAGCGTTCGAGACGCATCTGCTACGAAGAACTACCGTGGTTGAAGTGTCTCATGTAAATTTCCGTTTTTACTTACAATACAGAAGTAAAAAAAACTAACTGGAAACTTGGCTTAGATCCAACTTACTAATATCTTAAAATCATGATTTCCGGAAACGGGGGAACACAATTTGGGTTGTGTCCGATTTTTGTAAGGAAAAAACCTTTTCTTTCACTGCGCTAAACTGAGACGTCAACTGAGTTATATTCTAGCGTTATTTTGGCCGCTATTGGCAAGGGTCCTCTTCAGTTTTAAGCTAGAAAACTCGCGTCGTGGAGGCTTGGAACAAACTTCCGTCCCACGTCGTTGCCAGCCCATCGGTCGACGCTTTCGAAATGCGCTGGATGAACATTTTGGAACCGACAAGTATTGTGTTGATAATTTTCGTACAATTTTGTAGAGGCTTGCGACTTTTTTTGCTATTAATAATAACAAATTAAGAATTAACCTGGGATCGATCGCGGAAACGCACATTGATCAGAGGTTCGTTTCTTAGCTCGAGTTTAAAGAGGACCGTTGCCAAGAAAGGCCGAAATATTATTAGAATACAACTCAGCTGACGTCTCCGTTTAGCACAGTGAGCTTGGGCTGTAGGGATATTTATAAACAACTCTTTGTCTACTACAGAAAGTGGGTATTTTGATAAAAGCACAAGCGTTACTACAAATGATCTATTCTCGATGAAATGGGTGGGAATTACCGTTTTTAGATATTACCATTACTTCCCATATGAAATTGGCGATTTTCTTGTTAGCGCTTGTCGACTCTATCCATCATTCCTGCTCTCGGACGTGGTGGATGGACGCAAAATATTTGAAAAGTGAACGCGCCGTGGTTAAAAACGGGAAAACAAAGTAAAAAAAGGCATTCCAAAACAGAAAATAGACCTGATAGTCTACCATGTCTTCAAGAATCAAAAACAATACTTTGAAGCTTCTCATGTCCTCATGTGTGAAAGAGCTGTGTGACGAAAAAACTCGGCTCTGCCAAAAAAGTGCTAAAAAAGTCGCAAGTACAAACCGAAACAATGGTGAAACCGGGGGTTTCAGAGTCTTATAACTCCAGAAGGTAGCTAGGGAATATAAGGTTTGAAGCCAAGCTGACGATTCATTTCCTAATAAAAATATAAAAACGAAATTTTCGGTTTTTTTTTCTTGATCAGCTAGTTACCCTAGTTCTATTTTTATTTGAGGTAGCTAGGGATAATATGAAAGGCAGAATAAGCAAGAAGGGTCCTTTAAAACCAGAAAATGTTGAGCATCACATTTCTGTGACCTTTTATTTTTGTTTTCAGTGCCCGGCGGGGGTGGGGGGGAGTTTGGTCATTGTACCATCTTATAAATCCATTTAAGTCCGCGTTCCTCAGAAAGAAAAACGGATGCAATACGAAGTAGTTTTCTGAGATTTCTGAGAAAGAGGATTCCCATGTCTGTGAAGTTGTACATATTTTCCATACCATCTCGGTTTATGTTATATTTAGAAACTGGCGAAAACTACAAATTCATGGAGCGGATCGTGACGCCGTTTGGCTCAGTGGAGCAGCCCCGCATGTCCCTAGCGAACTCGCAGGCAGCCATGTTCGTGGTCGGGGGAAAAGTAATCTCTCATCAACAGAAGGGTACAAGTGGATATATGGTGAGTCGCCTCATTATGCAAGTGCTATTTCAAATATACGAGAACTCCGGATTATCTGGTTGCGCAGCTTCGGTAAGCACCGAGATGAACAAGCTTAGGGTAGACTAAAGCAAGAAAATCAGACAAAAAAAGATTTAGCTTGCGTATTAGCAAAAAGTAAAGTAAAAAGCATTTGGCAGTATCCGTTTCTTTCTGTAATTTGTTCTGATATTTTACGTAATTTCTACGTGACAATCAGACAATGGTCAAGACAGAACGTTGTATCGCGGGTGTATCGGCCATGCTTCCAAATGCATTCTGACCCACCGAATTGTTCATGCGGGTTCGAGTTGATGCGAGCCACGTCGTCTTGCGGAGAATAATTTTTTTGTTAATTTTGGATTATTTTTGCTGATAGGATAAATTTTAAAGCACATCTTACTAGAAATGATCTTTTTTCTGTGAAAGGGATCAGAAAAAAAGTTTTCCATAAATACCACTACTATTCCACATGAAATTAGCGATTTTCTTGTTAGCGCTGATCGACACAATCCAATGATATAGCGGATTCATGGTGGTTAGAATTGCGGCCACAATCAGGATTCTTTTGTCTGAAAAGTGGCCGTTAATGGTAAATTGTTTGTTTAATTTATATGTTTTTTGATGAAATAAAAAAAAAAAAAAAAAGGTCCAGCCTTCCTGCTCTCCCACGCGGCGGCTGGGAGCACAACGTTTGAAAACTGAACGTTGGAAAACTAAGCAAATAAAAGAAGTAAAAAACAGAGATTCTCATAACCTTATGTTTGAAAGACATATCAGCGCACATTGAAGACTCCGGCAATCTTTGCTTTGTGTGATGGGCAAAACTCGGCAAGGCGGAAAAAGGGCTAAAATTCGTAGGCACAAAACGAAACAATGGAGAAAGGTGGGGATTTTAGAAGCTTATAATTCGACAAGGGAGCTAGGTATATTATAAAAGGCAGAATAAGCAATAGGGGTCCTTTAAAAATAAAAGGTATAGTGTTGTTTCTAATGATCATCGCACTCCATATTTTGCGTCATGTCAAATCACACCTTTAACTTAAAGCAATCGGCTTAGCACGTGATCATGATGGTTTAGAACATTTGAAGCTTCACGGTGCAACCGCGTATCCTTTTTATCCTTACAAGAGCCAGAATACACATAAGTAAATTGGTACTATGTTCTACATAAATTTGTTCGCATTTTTTATCGTTCTCTAGCTCCAACAAATAACACACATTTTAAACATTTAAGTTTCCTTCGATTCAGTGCCAAAATGGAGGCAATTTTCAAAACAGATTTCCCGGCTTACGGGGGATCAAAGAACACTCAAAAAGATTCGATCTTGTTGAGACATAAGCGTTTTTTATGGGCCAGGGATTTACGCCGCGCTGCCGTTTTAGAGGTGGACCGATCGCCTCGAAAATGCCAGGCGATGCAACCCCGTTGTTTCGTCTGCGGCGCTCTTGGAAAACCTTGTCGTTATAGCAAGTTTCTTGTTCTTTCGTAAATGACTAAAGACCACCGAAAAGGGAAGAGAATATCGCAAAACGTTACCGAAGAAAAAGTAACAAGAGTCACAAAAATGCACTAGATTACGATCTCGAATAAGAAGATAGTTTCACGTAAGGCTAAGATTTTCCGATCCTAGAAGCTTAGAATGTAGCTTAGACCGTACTGTGATGATAGATAGTCCTTCAGCCCAAGCTGACTGCGAATCATATTTGACGGTGCAAAACAGCTTGAGCGGCTTGAGCCTGAAGCGGACCCTTGCCAAGAAGGGTCGACATATAGCTCTAATAAAATGTAGCTGACTTATCCGTTTTGCACCGTCCAATATGTAGCTTAGACAACTCAGATTCTTTCCGCTAAAGAAGTAGATAGAGGTCGACACAGCTGTTTCACGAAGCTGTTTCTCTTTACAGCTGATGCGACCAGAGGTGGAGTTGTTCCCTGCAGTGACAGCTATACTTGGTGCAAATGAAGTACCACCTGTTTGGCCCATTTTCTTCTACATATCAATGGCGATCCTGGGACTTGGACAACATGTAAGTACCAAGTTCTAAGCACCTTAGTAAGTCGTGGCGGGTATAGCATGATCCCACACCAAAAGTGATAAAGAGCAAACGAAACTCCAATTGTTTCTCTGGTGACAGCGGTGGGATAGCGTTCAAATCCGTCAATAGGATTTGATTGTTTCTCCTGTTTTTAATCAGACTGCGACCGTAATTTTCACCGACCTAACCAACCCATTCCTAGGTGCTCCCAAAATATATCCCCCCCCCCCCCCACCCAAAACATGTATCATTCCGCTCATAAAAGTAGATGTAAAGACTTTAGTCTAGAATCCTCGCTCGAAGCATCGTTGCCATGTAAGTAAATAAAATTAATATAATGTAGTGAGCATTTTTTTTTCCAGTATGTAACCATTGTGCCCTTTCTTTTGTTGGTCAAAAGTAGATGGCGCTTGACACCGTGGGGGAAGTATTTCGAGTGATACTGAATATAATTTTAATCCGATACCGCCAGTGCCCATCCCTGTCATAAGACTAGACCCCACTGACCTAGCTTCTTTTCTTATTTTCTCTTTTTATCCTGTCCGGAAAAGAGATCCGAAACTTAACATCCAGCTCCTAGAACAAAGATTGTGCGAGCTCATCATGAGGTTTGGAAAAGCAATGCTTTGAAACCCAACCCATCGAGACATCTTACCCGCAGACGCCCCACCAAACAGCAGCACCAGACATAAACTCAAACTGACCCCTATACGTGCGCGGACAAACCGTTATGCTAATTCGTTTGTGCCCTTTTTTACGTCTATGTTTAACAGTGCCTATTTTTTTTTATGTAATGTTCTGCAACTACAAATTAGCCAAGAGCTACGAAAGTTGTACAATAAACCACTCTCTCTCTCTCTCTCTATCTGCCAGATAACAATTTTTGGGACAGACCTGTTCTGATATCGCTCGGTTTGGTGAGCTCCCTTCAGTTGGGGGCCTTCAGTTTGAAGGGGGGGGGGGTAAGTAGAATTGTGAGCTCTTAATGGGATCCCAGCTTTATCCGAAACCTGGTGAAAATCCGGCCGAATTTCCACAAAAGAGACAGACAGATTCCACAAGTCTGCCAGATTTTACTACTCCACCAAAAGGAAGCGAGAACAAAAAGTTTGTTGTAGTTTGTTCCACCGCATCTCTCTTCGGTGAGAAACGAAAAGCGAAAATATGCCCCCAGTTTCATTATCTATTGTCTTTGGTTATTTTATTGATTAACTTGACTTGGCTTTGTCAATTGTCTTGCCCAAAAATTATCGTGCTGCTGTTAGTGTTATTTTTTGCTTTAATTGTAAATGCCTTAGGCTATTTTTTCCTTGCTAGTAATCAATTAGTTAATTAACAAAGCGTCATTTTTAATACAGCAACATTTTAAAGGACAGACACAAGGCATACTGGTGCATGCCATTGGAGCTATTAGCCTACCATTTTCAGTAGAATTGTAGCTTACCAAAACCTGGTGAAAATCCGACAGAATTTCAGAATTTGGCAAGATCAAGGATGATTATTCGAAAATGCGGAACGGAACCTAGACAGTGGTGTTTACCGCTGTGTCATTAAAGGACACCTGAACAATGAAACCATACTTGAACACACCATGGAGAATGCATTTACGGACATGGCCACGGAGAGCATTCTCTACTGAGCGTGACGTTTTCAGAATAGGAATTTTCGTTTCTGGAGGTTTGCACATGCAGACTCCAAGACAAAAAGCGCAATTCGTTCAAATCTTGGACAGCGCTGGCCGGATCGTATTAGAATTTCTTCTAGATATACGTTTGGGCTTAACTGGTGGAAAAATATTCCAGAAGAAGGGTTGATTGGAGACATTTGTTCATTTCTAAAATTGCTCGGTACTGAAATAAGGACAGATGCAAAATGGAGCAAAAATCATAGCTTGGAAACATTATTTCGTATTTGTTTTTTTTTTTTTTGCAGGCAATGTTAACGGAAGTCATACAGATAGGGATGATACTTGGTACTCTTCATTCAGGTGTCCTTTGATAACATTTCCTCTCCTAGGTTGTCATTTGGCACAGCATCGTAGCAGCTCTTATATCCCTGAATAAGCGGAAGCTCGCTGAATGGGAGACGCCTATCGCCTTGATTATGTCAATCCAAGGGTTTTTCTTGAGCATGGTTTTCGCTACAAGTGTAAGTGCATTCTACTACATATTCGTTTTTTTCTTATTTCTCTTGGCAGCTTTAGGGATCTCAAAACGTAAGTGACGATTTCGTAAAAGTTGTCCGTTTGTCCGTCTGTTAGCGCGATAACTCTGGAAGGGGTTGAGATATTTTATTCAGGCTTGGCATGAGGACTCTTTGGGTCAAAGTACAGTCAATTTCGTAGATGAGCCATGTAGACTCATATTGGGAGGAGGGGTTTCAGATTAAGGGACGACATTTTTAAAAAGCCGAAGAGATAGTTGATCTAGGGTCAAGGAGACGGTGAATTAGTTCGGACAATTGGTTCGTCCGGAATCCGGCCAAAAGTGGAAATTCTGTTACAAGTTACAGTTTATCTGAAGTAGATTAGCGGTTCGATATATAGGGGTAAGGAGATTTGCTGGATTCGTTTTGAGCTTTAGGTTTTTGCAACAAGAAGTTCATCGGGAATCCGGCCAAAACTGAATATTTGGCAGAATTAAGGCAGGAAGTTTCGATAAATTTTGTCAAAGTAGATATGACGTATAGGGGTAAACACACATGCTGAATCCATACCTGAACTTGGTTTTCTCAGATGACTAACCATTAGCATTAATCTGTTTCTAAATTTTAATGTTAAAAACGTTAATAGTTAAAAGTAAAAGAATAACATTTCCCGGATAGGCCTATCTACAAGACGCAGTTGTCTGGATCAAATGTTATCGAAACCTTAGGTCTTCTTATTTTTTGCTGGTGTTTAAAGTTTTGCTGAAAAGGCAGCTTATTTTATGGCACTTGCCCTTCGGCCAAATGCCATATAGCGATCACAATTTCTGTCCGTCTGTCGGTCGGTCTGTCGTTCGGGTTTTGCTAGTTCGGGCCCTTCCACATAAGCTAGGACTACCAAACTTTGCAGGCATCTTAAGGACCCAATAAGATTAAGTTGGAAATAGTCATTTCCCCGATCTGAGCATCGTGGGGGGAGTGGAGGGAGGGGGGATCCGGAATCTTGGGTATTTATAACTCACGGGTGGTCGGATTGTAATGAAACTTGATATTTGGAAAGACCTCGTGTCTCAGACGACCACGTAAAATCCGGACCGGATCCGGTGACGTCGGGAGGAGTTGAAGGGGGGAACCGGAAACCTTGGGAAACGCTTAGAGTAGAAGGATCGGCATGAGACTTGGTGGAAAGAGCAAGCAGAAGTCCCTGGTACATCATAGACATAAATAAACTGGATTCGGGCACCATGTGGGGAGTGGGGGAGAGGTCCGGAATTTGTATGATCCCGCGATTTCGAACTTCCTGATGTACTAGGACGATGAAACTGGGCTGGCATATCAGAGACTCCAATAAACTGACATGAGAATAGTCGTTTGGCTGATCCGACTCGTGGGGGGAGCGGAGGGATGGGGAATCCGGAATCTTGTGGCATTCATAACTTTTGAACGGGCGATCGGATTTGAATGAAACTTGGCCAGTGGAAAGGGGTATCGAAATGTTCCATGTCAAGTCCGGACCGGATCCAAAACTTGGGGGGGGGAGTTGAAGGGGGGCACCGGAATTATCGTGAAGCGCTTAGCGTCGAGGGGCCGGGATGGAGTTTGGTGGGAAGAACGACATAAGCCCTAGATACGTTCTTGACTGAACCAGATCATATCGGGGCTCTTTTTTGGGGGAGTCGGAGGGGGTTTCACGGAATTCCGGTGATCGCGAGTTACGATACTTCCAGACGTGCTAAGGACGATGAAACTTGGCAGGCATTAATGGCCCGACCAAATAGGATTAGGGATCTGACACAATGCTCTAGGAAAACTTCCGTTCCTGGATCCGACCATTTTTGGGGGAGTAAAGGAAAGGAGAATCTGGAAATACTTACTTCCGCAGTTTGCGAACGGGTGGTCCGACTTTCCGGCAATTGCCTAATATTTCATTTGGCTATAGTTGGTAAAAATTTCGATCATAGAGGGACAGGCACAGAGAGGTACCACAGATCCGAAAGATGAAGCTCATTCGGTGAAATCCATTATCCGTGTACAGCGGACAAACGGAGTAACGCATTTGTATCTGGTTTTCAGGCCTATTTAAGTGAATTTGTTATGTGTAACTAGACTGTTTGGGTCTAAGCCCTTTTCGGTTAAACTTTAAAGCACAATGGGCACTTCTAATGCTTTATTTTGTATTAAATGCTTCACAAATAAACATTTCCAACTTCTCCTAGAAGGCGCTACGAAAATCGGCCGTTTTCTTGTTATCGCTTGTCTTTACCTCTCCGGCACAAAAAAACATTCAAAAACAAATAGCCTATTCAAATCTGAATTCTACAAGCTGATTTAGGCATTAAATAAAGATCAACTAAGTATTATAACAACATCACTCTTATCTTTGTCCAAGCTAGTAAATCTGAGCTCGATTTGAGCATGTACTGGCCCAAAATATTACGCTTTGAAATATCACAGAGAGGAAACTGTTGAAAAATCTGCTGAGCTAGGGGGTAAGCATTGGTCCTAGGTTGTTACAGAGTGGGATTGGGGTAGTTTGATGTGCCCATTGAACTTTAAACCACGACGTGGTCAAGTATATGAGATATTTATGGGTCTATTGATTTACATGTGGAATTCCCCCAAAAAAATTAACTCTGTACTAAATACTAACTACACTTTATAGAAAGTTTTGGAGAAAAGGGAACCTGTGTTAGTTCCCAACCGAACGCAGAGCCTGCTTCTGGACAGCCTATTTATAGAATCCTAATCCCCAGTAGTTCTATGAAGCAAATAGTTGCGTTTTGCAGATATCATGGTATCTGTTACCACGGTAACTGAATCGGCAATTAGTCGTTTTTGCAGTTACCGCGGTATCTGATACACGGTAACTGAATCTGCAATTAGTCGTTTTAGCAGCTACGGTGGTTTCTGATACACGGTTGCTCTGCAAAAACGACTATCTTTTCGAAGTCATCCCAAAAGAAAAACTGATATCCAGTCGCATCACTAAGTGCCAAACTTCTTTCTCACCAATTTGACAAAATTTGACGAAAGTGAGATGACTTTTCAGATACCGCTATCAGTTACCACGGTCGGACCGTGGTATCTGAATATCAGATATCACGATAACTGAAAGAACGCCTTTTGACTGTGGCATTACATATCACGGTAACTGCGAAAACGACTTTAGGCCGTGAAAACGCAACTATTGAGTTCTTGGCAGTTTGACGTGAAGTAGATCACATCTTCAAATCGCCACCCATTGTGCACGACTGACCCACAAACAATAAGACTTTCTTTTCTTTTTAGGGTGGTATAACGGCGATTCACTTCATGGACGTAATATTCGGGTCCGGTTGGGTCAACATGGTTCTCTGCGTGTCCATTCTCTTCGCTATCCTCATAATTCGAGGACGCTCATACAGAGGCGAAGCCATAGTTTCGGTCTTGGGGGAGAACGGTGCTTGGATGGTGAACTTTGTAAACCCAATGTTAGCGTTTCTCTGGAGTGTGCTGCTACCTATTGGTGAGTTATTCAGTTTTGTTTCTTCTAACATTTTATAATTATTAATATTATTATAGGCTACACAGTAGGAAGAAACTAAGGAGGCGGACAAAAAAGTCTTAAAAAGAGTGGAATCCGCATCTATAACTTCCAAAACGGAAGAGGTAGAGTTTATTAAAATGACGTATTTGGTAGTACAAAACAGATACGTCAGCTGAATTTCTGAAATAAATTAAGCTGACGCATGTCGTTGATCGGGTAGAGATCAAGTCAGCTGGGTCGTTGATCGGGAATATTTATTAATATGACGGGTTCATCTTTTTTTCTAAAGCGTATAATTCTTTATTATACGCTTATTCTTCTATAAAAGCGGATTTCAAACAAGAAATTTACGAGCAATCTTATAGGAACAAATTTTCTTGACCAAGGAATGATCATATTCCCATTCTACCAGTACCAACCAACCAATCTATTTATTACCCGTCAAGAACAATGGAGGGCGTGTAGCCCTAATGACGGAGTACAAACTAAGAAAAAAAAAAAAAAACGAGAAAAAAAGACAACGCACGTAGGAAAACTTTACACTTAACACGGCACAAACATAACTACAGATTACACGAAAAGTGAAGACCACTGGTGGTCCAGTTTACTATAGCGGAAGATTTGAAATCTTCCACTCTTTTATCAATAATCTTGGCAGGCAGAACCAGATGGAATTTCTGCGCCAAGAAAGAACTACTGGTCCAAGGGGGCAAATGCAGCAGATACTTGGCAAACTCAAAATAGATCCGGTGAACATTTTCCTTATTAGAAGCAGAAAAGAAATGCCAAATGGGGGACATAGCAAGAAGATGAGGCGGGGGACATAGCAAGAAGATTATGTATTCTTTTGTGTTCATGTCGCTTCTCTTTAGGCTTAATCGTACTAGCCATCACATCTTTCCGCCATACCAGCCGTGGCATCTGGACTTGGCAAGACGATTCACCACGCCCTCTCTGGCCGTCGTGGCTTCGCCAGATCGGATGTGTGATCCAGCTGATTCCGCTACTGATTGTGCCGATAGATGCTGTCGTGACTGTGTGGAAAGTCTTCAAATCGTCTGAGACGAATGACATTTTAGAGGTTGGTGTTGAATGCTATATAAATTAAGAGTCCAAGGCCCACACGATGGGTTACCCGCTACTGGTATCTGCTATTCACATTTTCCCGGCAGCGGCCGGCACCGACCAAAACCAACGGTGCCGGCACTGGTGCCAGCCATAAATTAAGCGATTCCCGCTTCAAAACATGCTGAACATGCTGAAACAGAGGTTTTGGTTTTAAAAAAGGAAAGACAAGAGACCATATCAGTATCATGTTTTATTCTAAAAGAAGTGAAATAAAAAATCAGTGACAAAAACAAACAAAAATGCTGATTTTGGTGTTCCTACACGTGGCAACCGGTCCCGGCTGGTGTAAGCTAGTGCCGGCACCTCGGCACTGCGCACTTGCTGTACAATAAAATCAATAGTGGGCAACCCCTCGGGCCAGCAGTGACCAGCACCCAAGCTTGTGTTTTTTATTCGTGTTACAAGAATAGTACTCCAGTTCTTAATCAAGGAGCAACCGTACCCAGTTGTTCCAGTCTTAAGGCAAGGCAAAGCAGAAATACGAAAGCTTTCAAATCAGCTGTCGTTAGCTATCATCAGTTTAACTATAATAATACTAATAATACGCAACGGAGATGCTTTCGCCTCTAAATACCTCTAAGAAATTTAAGTAGTCGAACTGATCAGAGTAAAAAATCCCATCAGTAGTACATTTGAAGCATTAACCGCATCTTCAAGTAAGGCTGTTCCAAGGATCTACAATTCTGTTACCAAAACCCCACCTTAAAAACGTCCTTGTGGAATCTTGATTTTGCAAGCTTCTACGCGTGCCCCCGATGATCACGGTTAACGCTGAATCTTACAAAATCGATCACTTCAAAGTTGTCATAACTTCTATTGATTTATCTGAATGCTTCTAAAAAATCTGTATGCGATGATAATGCTGGAAAAATCTGTATGACAGTGCTGCAGAGGATATCGCGAAATAAGAGTGGTGACGACATATTTTATGGCACTTGCTGCCTCTGGCTCATGTGCCATATACCGATCACAATTCCGTCTGTCCGTCTGTCGGTCTGTCGGTCGGTCCGAGTTTTTAGTCCCACATATCCGAGTTAGGGTACTTCCAGATGTGTTAGGACAATGAAACTTGGCAGGCATATCAGGGACCCGACCAAACGAACCTGGAAATAATCAGTTACCCGATCCGACCATATGCGGGGGAGTGCGGGGCGCTGGAAACTTGAAAATTTAGGGCATTTTGTCACTTTTTTCCGAGTTAGGGTACTTCTAGATGAGCTAGGACAATGAAACTTGGCAGGAATATCAGGGATCCGACCAAACGAACCTGGAAATAATCAGTTTCCCGATCCGACCATATGCGGGGGAGTGGGGGCGCTCGAAACTTGAAAATTTAGGGCATTTTGTCACACTTTTTCGAGTTAGGGTACTTCCAGATGAGCTAGGACAATGAAACTTGGCAGGAATATCAGTGACCTGACCAAAGTAACCTGGAAATAATAAGTTTCCCGATCCGACCATATGCGAGGGAGCTGGGGCGCTGGAAACTTGAAAATTTAGGGCATTCTGTCACACTTTTTCAAGTGAGGGTACTTCCAGATGAGCTAGGACAATGAAACTTGGCAGGAATATCAGGGACATGACCAAACTAACCTGGAAATAATCAGTTTCCCGATCCGACCATATGCGGGGAAGTGGGGGCGCTGGAAACTTGAAAATTTAGGGCATTTTGTCACACTTTTTCGAGTTAGGGTACTTCCAGTTGTGCTAGGACCATGAAACTTGGCAGGCATATCTGAGACCCGACCAAACAAACTTAGAAATAATCAGTTTTCTGATCCGACCATTTTGGGGGGGGGGGGGTTGAGGGCAGGGGAATCCGGGAAATTGAGAAGTTTGTAACTTTCGAACGGATGATCGGATTGTAATGAAACTTCATAACTGAATAGAATATATATCTGTAATGTCCCGTTTAAAGTCTTGACCGGATTCGGTGGCCAGGGGGGATTTGGGGGGGGGGGGGAGACCGGAAATTTCAAGAAACGGTTAGAATGGAGGGATCAGAGTGAAACTTGCTGGGAAGAACAAGCATCTGCTCTAGATAAGTCCTTTAGACCATTGTACTGGATCCGGATACTTATGGGGGGGGGGGGGGGGGGTCCCGGAATTCCGGTGATGGTGGTTTTGGGGATTTTCACGATGAAACTTGGCAGGCATATCAGGGACCAAATCAAACTGACTTCAAAATAAAAATTTTGTCGATCAGATAATGGTGGGGGGAGTGGAGGGAGGGGAATCCGAAATTTTCAGTCATGCGTAATTTTGGAATGGGTGATCGGATTCGAGTGAAATTTAAGAATTGAACAGAGGACATTTCTCCGATGATTTTTTTCATATCCGGACCGGATCCGGCAACTATTGGGGGGGGGGGCGGAAAATACGTGACCCGTTTAGAATGGAGGGATCGGGATGGAACTTTGTGGGAAGAACAAACAGATGCTCTAGGTAAGTCATTTGCTGAATCGGATTGGCTACCTGCACCGCGGGGGAGCTGGGGGGGGGGGGGGGTGGACCGGAAATCTCGAGAAACGGTTAGAATGATGGTATCGGAGTGAAACTTGCTGGGAAGAACAAACATCTGGTCCATGTAAATCTTTTACATAATTTGACTGGATCCGGACACTTGAGGGGGGGGGGGGGAGGAGGGGTTTTCCCGGAATTCCGTTTTTGGGGGGATTTTCACGACGAAACTTGGAAGGCATATCAGGGACCCGGTCAAACTGACTTGGAATAAAAAAAAATCCTCGATTTGATAATCTTGGGGGGGAGTTTAGGGAGGGGAATCCGGAATATTGAGTCATGCGTAACTTTGGAACGGGTGATCGGATCCGAGTGAAATCTAAAATTAAACTGAGGACATTTTTCTCTGGTGACCTTTTTTATTTCCGGACCGAATCCGGCAATTATTGGGGGGAAGGCGGAAAATACTTGACCCGCTTAGACTGGTGTGATCTGGATCGAAATTCGTGGGAATGACAAACAGATGCTCTGGATTAATCATTTACAGAACCGGATTGGCTCCAGTTATTGTGGGTGGAGTTGGAGGAGGGGGGGGGGGTCTGGGATTCCGGTGATCGCTCGTTAAGGTACTTCCAGATGTGCTAGGACGATGAAACTTCGCTGGAATATTGGAGACTCAACAACATTTGCTTAGAAATTGCTACTTCCAAAATCCGATTATTCCTTAAAGTACCAATCTTGACCGCAAAGTAAAAAATATACTTTTAAGCAATATATGCATTTTCTGGATGCCTGTCAGCCCATTAGCAGTTTTGCCTCAAGGGTTTTGCTTACAAATGAAGTTCCAGCTCCCTTAGAGTGCGCATCTCAACCGCAAAGTCGAAACTTACTTTTGATCAATCAAATCATCTTGACCCATGCAAGTGCCATATGAGCTTACAGCTCTTGTTATTTCATACTATTTCTTTTTTTCAGCGGTTGCGAAATCTCTACCGACCCCCAGTCTCAGCACGGCGAGACAGCGAGACGCGGACAACTTCTCGCGAGCATCGTAGACGTGCAAGAAGCCGGGCTCCTTCGAGGTCTCCCTCGCCTCCTCCCGCCTTCAGCGAGCCCCCGCCCAAGTACACTCCTCCCCCTACGTATAATACAGCCACCGGAGCAAGGTATTTAACTGCTTCGGATCGAAGTTTGAGATCCTTTACGCATAGATCCTAACAATACCAAGAACAAATAATCAACTACACAAGCTACACATTTTTCGTCGGGAATGGTTCATTAGGTCGGTTGTTTATGACTACTTATGAAGAACGACATAAAATCACCCTAAACAAGAGCTACGAGCTCAAATGGCACTTGATACGAGCAGGCGGTGCTGGAAAGTAGATGAGAAAGTCACAAAATACCCCCTTTAACCCCCTAGGATCGGACCTAGCAATAGGATATCTAGTTTCACTCGAGTCTGAGCATTTCCGGCATCGCCTCGGATCATCCAGGGCAAATATTTCATCCCACTATTTTGACCCCTAAGAGTGCCACGCTGTTTCCGATATGCCTCCCCCTCAAACTCCCCCTGCCGCGGTCGAATCTTGATCAGACACATACACAGATCATCTAAAGCATCTTCTCTTACCGGCTATCAAGTTTCACTCGAGTCTGAGCATTCTTTGGGAAACTCCAGTACCCCCCCCCCCCCCACCATGCTCACATCCGGTCCGGAACCTACAATATACCATCTAATTAAAGGCATATCGTTTCTCTACTTTCCAAGTTTCATTCAAATCACTCCACTCTTTTGACCCTGTGCGAGCCATTAAATTTCGGGAACTCCCCCTTCAACTCCCTCCACTGTGGCCAAATAGGAGCGGGACATATAAACGTCGTATCTCTGACATCTCCTCTTCTCGTCCTTCAAGTTTGACTTGAATCGGAGCATATCTGCAAATTTCTGGTTTCCGCCTCATCATCCTCCTACCGTGGCTGGATCCGGCACTACGCCAAATGACAAACTAGGCCGCATAAAACCGGTACTGTCGAGCTTGTATCTCATTCGGCCCATTTGTTTGGTTTTTGTGCATGTCACAAAGTTTCCGGACCCCCCCACCCCCCCCCCCCCCCCCCTCCAACTGCTCCAACCATTGCGGCATTTGCATGTCTAAGTCATTAGTTCGTATCACTCGAGAAGTTTCACTTGACTCGACCACACATTTTACCGACGGAAGTCAGCAATTTCTGGATTCCCCTTCCCTTAAACCCCCCAAAATGGTCGGATCCAGGATCGGAAATTTTTCTTGGGCATTGTGTCAGGTCCTTAAGCCTATTTTGTCAAGTCACTAATATGTCTGCCAAGTTTCACCGTCCATAGCACATCTGTAACATCCTGAATTCTAGGAAACCCCTCCAGTTCCCCCCAAAGAGCCCCAATATGGTATGGTTCTGTCAAGAACGAATCTTGGGCTTATGCTTGTTCTTCCGACCAAATTCAATCCCGATCCCTCGACGCTAAGCGTTTCACGAAAATTTTGGTATCCCCCTTCAAATCCCCTTACAAGTATCGAATCCGGTTTTGACTTAACACGGAACATCTGAGACGACACCTCTTTCCGCTTGCCAAGTTTCATTCAAAACGGATCGCCCGTTCAAAAGTTATGAATGCCACTAGATACCGGTTTCCCCATCCCTCAACTCCCCCACGATGGTCTGGTCATGCAAACGACTATTCACAAATTAGTTTGTTCGAGTCCATGATATGCCAGCCCAGTTTCATCGTCCTAGTACATCAGGAAGTATCGAAGTCGCGGGATCACCAGAATTCTGGACCCGCCCCACCCAACTCCCCCCACAGTGCCCGAATCCGGTACGGTTCCGTCGATGATGTGGCAAGAACTTGTGCTTGCTCTTCCCACCAAGTTTCTTTCCGATCCCTCCACCGTAAGCGTTTCCCAAGACTTCCGGCTCCCCCCGAAGTCACCGGATCCGGTTCGGATTTTAAGCGGGTCACCTGAGGCACGAGGTCTTTCCAAATAAGATCCGATCACCAGTTCAAAAGTTATAAATACCTCCAGACTCGGGGTTCCCCCTCCCTCCACTTCCCCACGATGCTCGGATCGGGAAAGTGAATATTTTCAACTTAATCATTTGGGGTCCCTGATATGCCTGCCATGTTTCATCGTCCTAGCTAATGCGGAAGTATCGGAACTAGCAAAATCCGAACCGACCGACCGACATGCCGACGGACGGACAGAAATTGCGATCGCTATATGGCACTTGACTGAAGGCAAGTGCCATACAGATCACCCTTCTTTGTAGATCTGTAGTGGTGTGCACTGTCTTCGTTTTCCCCTATCGTTCCTACTACATTTTTTGTATTGTAATAAAATTAATAATAATAGTAATTTTCTGTATGGGTCCGTTAATTCTCCACTTTGTCTAGGATTGCAAAGCTCTTCCGGGAATCCATCCGCCGCATTCGTTCTGCACTTCCCGAAGGTCCACCCGCCGACTTGGAAATGGCCAATCATCCACCGCCGCCCTACTCCGAAAGCCTCCGACAAGAAACGGGGTTAAGTGTGCCATCTAGTTGTCAAAATACAATTAGCGAACATCAAATGACCATAAGTGAACTAAATCAGTTGCTACGAAGCAGTGTGAGGCGTAGTATAAGAGCCCTAAGAGGGGGGAGAGATCTGAGGAGGGAGTCGACAGAAGTTACATTGTGTGGAGAGTCGGAAAGTGAAGTTGAACGGACGGATGTGCCTCTGGGCACAGACAGTGCGGCGTAGAAAACGTAGAAAATGAAGCTAAAGAACGGCTCGCGTAATGCGTATATTCGACAATGCAGACCTGAAACTGAAGTTGAGAAGTCCTGGATAGACTCCTCAGTGAGTTTAACGTAGCGAAACGAGGCTCCGAACAACGACATAATTCAAGGAAGAAGAAGAAATACGCCAGAACAGGGCTGCTGTCTCTCAACTTTTGAGGAAGAAGGAGACAATTAGAATAGGGGTCGTGCCTCCTGTCCACGACTCGCAGTGCGTGCAGTGAAAACACAGATCTTACTGGCGTTATAAGCTAAGCTGCGACAAGGCGCGATGGGATTTGCTTAGTGAAGGCGTCGCTCTGCCACATCTGGCAACTTCTTCCGGGATCGCAACGATCTACGAGAATCCATCCGTTTTTTTGTTCCATGGCTCCCAGAAGGATTAATGCATGCGCTGAAGAATGCAAGCCCTACTGGCACCTTCAGCCAGGACGTAAACGCTTTTTCAAATTCGCTTTGCAGAAATTGACTCTCACTTGGCGGCTTTAAGGCAGAACTCACACAGAGGGCGTCTAAATATTGTCTGGCAAAAACATAACGCGATGTCTAGGAGAAAACGCTGACGGGGAGCAAATTCAACCGAATTTTCTTTCCTTCCATGTATTTTCTCTTATTCCATTGTCTTTATATTCCTTGATACCAATGTTGTAAACGACTGGGTAACCCTGAACTAAACCGATTATCTGTTCTCCATCCATCGTTTCTGTATTTCAGAATGTTTGCCTGAGGTTGCAAATTTTTTCGAGTCGAAGCCCGATGAAGTTTTTTGACCTGACGATGCGTTTTTAAACGCCTGGTGTGACGAATGTCGCGAGGCATAGCGAAGTTCGAAGTGAATTAGGCTTAAAGTCTGCTTCCGAACGGTTTGCTTTGTCAACGAACTTCTTGAGTATCGCAGTTTCTTTGAAGATCCAAGAATAGAACACTATTGTTGTTTTGAAAGAGCAAAGGCAAACATCCTGACTGTTTTGCAGCTCCACGTGTGTATCGCAAGGCCACAGTCGTGACCGTTCATTTACGACACAGATTTATTTACAGCTGTTATTTTTACGAATTTCGTTGGCACAAGAATTGCAGAAAAACGAAATACTCTCGCTTGTTCTTGTCTTCAGTTCGTTAGCTCGTCGAATTCTAAGTACTGAGTCGCTGTGTGCTGTCTATAATTCCTTACCGACAACCGGTACGGCTGCCGTATATTATGGCGCTAAGCTTCCACATCCGTTTTAGCATACACCATGGTGCGCTTGTAGTCCGGTCCTTTCATGCTACTAGTCTTCTTGAAGGAACTGGTGAACGCTGTACTTAGTCACAAGGTTAGCTGTGCTTTTAACCGTTGTGTCCGTAATTTTCCCGTTTTCGTGAAGCGTGCATTTTTATATTCTTGCAAAATTTTATTTGCAAAAAATTAGTTGTCTTGTAAGAACTTTGTATTTATTGAATTTAGATATTCGAAAATCAAAAAGGGGTATTTGACAACCTGAAATGTCGGCACAAACTGGACGCCCCCCCCCCCCCCTCCCCAAAGGTAAAAGGCTAGTGACGCTCCTGAGGCCAAGATTTTCGCACCGGCCTTAAGACCAAGACCAAGATTTTAGCCCTGGTATTGAGACCAAGACCAAGATTTTAGCTCTGGTCTTAATCTACTGATTTGCGATGGGTTGCCCACTCTCGACCTGAGTGTACAGCAAGTGTCCTGTGCCCGACCGATGCCACCTGCCGACACCAGTCTGCACCGTTGCCACATGTTAAAATGAGCATGTTTAGACGTGTTTGAAAGGTGAATCGCCTAATTTAGGGACTGCACCGATGCCGGAACCGCTGATTTCGGTAGGCGTACAGCAGGTACCGGGAAGTGGGCAACGCCTCGCTGATTTGGCAGTGCTGGTTTTAAAAGCTAGGAAGCTGTACGGGAGTGCGAAAAAAAACTAGTTTCTTTTCTCACTGATGTTTATGGCGCTCAAAGAGTAAGTCAGCTAAATGTTCTAGCGATATTTTGGCCTTTCTTGGTCAGGATGTTGTCCTCGTCAGACTGTAGCCAGGAGAAACGAAACTAAAATCGTTATCGCTAGAACTGATGTTAGCTACCGCGCCGTTTCATGCGCCATTAGATGTGATCGCAGTTAGCTTGTGCCGAAGGAATACTTTCTGTCACTGATGTCAATTTTAAAACTCACTCGTACTCCGATTTATCACTTCTTCATCACATCAGTAATTTGTGCGTTTGCAAAAAGTCACAAAAAGTCTCTTCACAAGACAACTCGACACAGCGACAGCTGGGAACTGACTTCTCCCAACACCGACATCTTGCCACCGCGACAACCTACCACACCGATAGCTCGCCACAGCGACAAGCCGACACACAGACATCTTGACACATTTATAGCATCAAGTACTTTATTCAATTACTATTTTTTCGAAAATTTTTCTGGAGCAGATAATTATGGGCTATGCCTCTCAATAGATCAAGAGCACTGCTACGGTTATACCTACTTACAATTCTTTCGATTCTCTGGTTAGTCTTCAAGTATTGTTTCTTTTGCCGAGGAGGAGAATAACCTGCCCTGATCCGGTCCACGTCGGCCTTTCGCAAATTTTCTTCTATCTTGAAACATTTCAGGCAATGCTAAAGACTTGGTTGGCTTGATCCTATCAGCTGGTTAAGGCTGAGACGCCAACCTTCGATGTTTGTTGTGGTTCGTGGAAGATGACCAGCTATATACTCGATCGGTGTGTCGGGACATCTTAATACCACACTGAATTCCTGACCGCTATGTGTTTATATTTAACTCCGACATAGGATTATTACTGCGGAAACTGAAAGGATTAATTAGTTAGAGGACCCAAATTCCCTTTGGTCGATTGAAGATAAATGTCTATCATATTTTTGGAATCCTTTTTTTTTCTTTCCTATAACCTAAAACATTATTTCTGTTGCGGGTTGTCCATGTGGTGAGTTGGTCGTGTGGCAAGTCGTCTCCGTGGCGAGTCGTCCCTGTGGCGAAAAGACGCTTTGGCAAATTATCGGTGTGGCGAGTTGTCGGTGCGACAACATATTGTGTGGCGACTTGTCGGTGTGGCGAGTTGTCATGGAATCGTGAAGATGCCCTGATGTCGACTGGTCGTTCCACAAAACCGTGAGAAAGGAAAGATTACTTATTGTTTCTATGAATTTAATCTGAAAGTCTGCAACCGTTGACGTCAGGATCGCTGCGAGACCACCTATCCGTCTTTTATCCCGGCTGACTTTACCTGCCAGCGAACGCATTTTGTGCCGGTGGACTCCTGGTCATCGCTCTTCTATGCAACTGTGAGTGCTGGTAGTAAAAGTCACACAGCAGGAACAAAATACTTCTCGTCTTTGAGACGAACTGTCTCCGTAGAATTCTCAACACAACCAGGTCGCAGCGAGTGTACGACTATGGACATTTTCCTATGGAAGAACTACCGGCCGAGTTTTGGGTTGACGCCCGTCTACTTTACTTTAGCCGCTGCGCATTTGAGAGGAAAATAGCGTAGCAGCCGTGTGATGTCACAATGCTATAAATCCAACAGTCTGTCTATTCTCGACTTTTCATCTCCGGGGCTCTACTGCGTTGAGCTGCTTGTAAAGGCAACACATTGTGATGTTCCGTGTACACTGTAAAAAGTTGCTCAGAGTAAGGATTGAAGTTGACTGCAGTATTTGCTACTTGTATTAATCTTATCTCTACTGGGATAAGATTAATCCGAATTAGAGATAAGATTATCTTTTCAGAGACAAGATTAATCCCAGTAGCAAATACTGCAAGATTTTTTTTACAGTGTAGCTCTTATCTCGGCTCGTTTGCTTCGAGAATTGTCCATATGTTATTCGACTCCGCATGGTTGTAGTTACTTATAATACAGAGATCGGGAGACGGAGGTTCTACTTCTTATACGTGCTTGGTATGGACGAATCCAGGTTGCCAAACACCATCCTAAATTGGCTACTAAGGAAGACGTGAATGAGGTAGACCAACAGACACGATCCGTCGCACTCACCGTAAGGACCCTGCAAATATACATGCAAGTCTGCATCGGAAGTGGAATGATGTCCCAGCAGAAGCCCCCAGAGAAAAGACTGGCACAGGATGATCTAAGGTAATGGCGTATTCTCGCCGTTCCCCGAGGACTCCACTTGAGGAGTCCCCGCGTTTTTGTTTGTCCCCGGGACTCACTCCCCGTATTCTCGCGAGTCCCCACGGACGGGGAATGCTCTTGATTATCATCACAATCATCAAAAAGGACTTCCTTTCAGATTCGGAGGGGAATCAGTTTTGCTGGTACATTGTAAAACTAACTAAAACGATTAGAATAAACAAAACTAAAAATAAAGTGGGTAGAGACTAATTTCGTCAACTGCATCTTTTTTTTCGAACAAAATCCATTTTGGAAGCATTCCCCGTGTTCTCGCTGTTTCTGTACGCAGAGTCCGCGTGGAGTGATTCCCTCTGTTCTTGCCGTTCCCTTCGATTCCCCGAGGAGTCCTCAGGGAAAGGCGAGAATACGCCTAATATCACTTCTGCATTCTCACTTGTCCTTAGTTCACATTGCTGCGTTCGATGCGATCACGATCTTTGATTTTCCAACGTACGACAGAATCGCATGAACCTTCCCACCACCATGCAGACGCAACACGAAACTGAGCTTGTCTGTGAAGATGATTCTACAGGGGACAGAGAAACCCTCAACAGATTACATAAGAACTACTCTGACGGAAGACCCTGGCGACAATCAAATTATTGGAATTTTAAGGCGTATTCTCGCCGTTCCCCGAGGACTCCTCGGGGAATCGAAGGGAACGGCGAGAATAGAGGGAGTCACTCCACGCGGACAGAAACAGCGAGAATACGGGGAATGCTTCTAAAATAGATTTTGTTCGAAAAATGAATATGCAGCTGAAAAAATTAGTCTAGATCCACTTTATTTTTGGTTTTGTTTATTCTGATTCTTTTTAATTAATTTTACATAGCACTTACAACAGCAAAAATTGATTCCCCTCCGAATTTGAAAGGGAGTCCTTTTTGATGATGGTGACGATAATCGGAGCATTCCCCGTCATACGGGGAGTGAGTCCCCGGGACAAACAAAAATGCGGGGACTCCTCAAGTGGAGTCCTCGGGGAACGGCGAGAATACGCCTTTAGTCACACGTCATATGGCATATAGTTCCAATACTTCCAATTGAGCTGAACGAAGGTTTAATCAGAGGATATTTGCGTTCAACAATACAAGGATTAAGATATTTTCTTTCACAGAAAGATAGAAAACTTTTTGTCCTGATAAATCAGCAAATCTTTGTGGTTTTCTTTCTCCCCCCCCCCCCCCCCTGGAAATCACATGCGTTTTGTCGGACGAGTTGAAATTTGAAGCAAGGGTATCTGCGATGATCGAGAAGTAAATGTTGACATTTTCTCCTTAGAAGAAACTTGGCACCGTAGCAAGAACAAATCAAAATTTAGAAATCAGAAGAAACCGAAGAACAGGGACCCAATGGGACTGGTGATTGGATTTTTGGGATCCCAAAACGTAAGTTGAGGGATACTTCGCAAAAGTTGTCCGTCTGTCCGTCCGTCCGTCTGTAAGCACGATAACTCTCGAAGGGAATGAGATATTTTGATGAAACTTGGTGTGAGGATTCGTTGGGTCGGCGGACCAGTCGAGTTCGTAAATGGGCTTTGTAGCCCTACATTTAGGGGTGGGGGTTCAAATTAAGGGGCAAACAAAATATTTTGAAACAGCTAATGTGATAGTCGATTATGGAGTAAGAAGACATGCTGAACACGATGGTGAAAACCATTTTGTAATCGGACAAGTATTTCGCCCGGAATCCGGCCAAAACCGGAAAGTTTGTTAAAAGTAAAAGTTTTATTTGAAGTTGATTAGATGTTTGATTTAGAGGTAGGAAAACATGCTGAAGACGATGGTCAAAACCATTTTCTCGACGGACAAGTAGTTCGCCCGGAATCCGGCCCAAACCGGAAAGTTTGTTAAAATTAAAAGTTTTATTTGGAGTTGATCAGATGTCCGATTTAGGGCAAGAAGACATGCTGAACTTTTATGTGAAAACAATTTTCTTCCCGGACATGTAGTTCGCCCGGAATCCGGCCAAAACCGGAAAATTGTTAGAAGTTAAAGTTTTATTTCTAGCTGATTAGATAACCGATTTAGGGGTAAGAAGAGACGCTGAATCCGTGTGTGACAATCATATTTTACCCGGACATATAGTTCGACCGGAATCCGGCAGGAGTCGGAAAATTTGTTATAAGTTAAATTTTTATTTGAAGTTGATTTTTGAAGTTCATTATTGGGAAAAGAAGATACCCTGAGCTCGTTTTTGAGCTTTCTTTTTTCGTCGGACAAGTAGTTCTAGAGTTCGGCCGAAACCGGGAAATTGGCAGAAGTGGCAGGAACTTTTCGTCAAAACAGATATGACTTATACGGGTAAACACACATGCTGAATCCATATCTGAACTTGGTTCTCTCAGATGATTAGCTATTTGGCCTTAATCTGTTTCTGAAGTTTAATTGTAAGAATGTTCAAGGATTCTGGCGATGATTGGATCTGGCTAAGACAAGACCCAGTTGTCTGGATCAGATATTGAATTTTTGGGATCCCATCGAAAAGTTTGTTCTTGTTAGGAATGTCACATCATTCTACGCTCTTGAGTGAAGTGAAAACACTCTTGAAGTCTCTTCCTTTAATACGTGATTTAAAGCACTCTTTCATGTCAGCAATTTCAAGTTTCTGATCCGGAAGCTTCTTACATTCGTTCTGTTTTTCGAAACTATAACCTGCAGGAAGACCCACATCCCTTCTCACGCATCCCAGTCTCACGTTTGAGTAATTTGAATCTCCCGCTGTTCTTTTAAAATTGTCTCCAATCAGAGATGTCAAAAGTTTACTTTGAAGTGTGATGGCTTTATATACAGACTCATTACCGTGCCTTTGATTTTGGTGAATCGTGAGCGCATCCGACTGAGTCTATTGTACACGGTATCCGTGTGTGTATCCTGGTTGGGCACTTGAGACTTCTTCTGAAAACTGACGTCATTTTGTATCGTGTTGCATTTTCATTCTGATTAAACTCTATTTCAGTTTCGCAATGGCCTGATTCATCAGTTTTATTCGTTCAGGTGTATGTGCCTTGATTTGCTGTGGCCTGTGGGCGGCGGATGAAAAGAGAGACGGGTAGAGCCGGAAATATTCGAAACGAAAAGAAAAGAAGCGTTCTTGGAAATATTTGTTGCCTCTTTCTTTCGAAAGGGAACAAATTTGCTTTGATACCTGGGTACTCTTACCACCATAAATCACAACGAGAAAGAGCCGGTAGAACTAACAAAACGTAAATATTCTTTGAGCCCAAGCTGACTTTGAAACATCTATTCAAACAATGTTTACAACGGATACGTCAGCTACGATTCTTCATCAGCGATATTTCGGCCCTTCTTGGCAAGGGTCCTCGTCAGGCTGTCAATCCTCTGGGTCAACGTCGGGGAAGAAAACAAACCTGTAATAATCTGAACAAACCTGTAATAAACTGAAACAAACCTGTAAATAATTGATTATTACAGGTTTGTTTCCTTCCCGACGTTGACCCAGAGGATTGACAGCCTGACGAGGACCCTTGCCAAGAAGGGCCTGCCATTTATCCTGCCATTTATGGCAGGGCGAAGAACTGCACTCACTGTTCAAGTTTAAGTAACTCTTCAAACACACTTCTACTGTTTGTTGCGGCTGTATTTCTTCTATAGGCGTGGAAAAACTGAGCTCTTCAGGGAAATTGAAGCTGTCTGCGTCTAGGCTCATAGGAACCCTTATTTTCTGAGGAACTACCCAGTTATGCACTAATCCTCAAGTTTTGGGCATGGTGCTCATACGTTCCTCTTAAAAATCTGTAATGAAAAGCAAATTTCCAGTTCACATTCTCAGATTTCTCAGTTCATCAGTTGACAACAGATTTGTATGGGGGTACCACATGTATGGGGGTACCACGTAGGGGCGTAATTTCGTCAAAATCCTGGGGGGAGGGGGGGCAAAATTGGGGCCGATTTTCCCAAGTCGAGAGTGAAAATGAGCAGTTTTCTTTCAAGAAGAAAAATGTAATAAAAACAAGAAACAAAGAGATATTTTGCTAATCGACCAAGGCGAAACGACGCTTCTTCAAATTCGCGAAACTGTCCACTGCGCGATTGACGTCAAGCTTCTTCGCTTTTTCAGATTGGGTACCAATGCCCAAAAATAAAAAAAACACTTGTGACGTGTTTAACCCTGCATAGCGCATGCATATCGCTGTTAAAGTTTCAAGGTTTTTCGTGTTCCAATCTTACCATAAAGACAAAGGTATACTAAAGAAATCCGATCTGTTTTTGTGGATGCTTGAATTCTGTAGGCTTAGTTTCGACGAGAGTTTTGAAGAGGCTAAATTTCAGCTTGGGGGGGGGGGGCAAACATCAAGCTGGGGGGGGGGGGGGACTGGGGTCTGGGGGGCCAGCTGCCCCCCCTGCCCTATAGCAAATTACGCCCGTGGTACCACGCCCTTGCTGCAAGGCATGGTGCCCGAACGTCCCAAAAATTTAAGGATTTGTGTATGACTGGAACTACCTACCACATTCTTCTTCAACTGACACATAGGCATGCTGGGAAACTTGAGACACATCTAAGACAGCTTCACTTTTCCAAGGTAAACCCTGCTATGTGTTTGGATCAACGGAAAAAATGAGGATATTGCATGTTGTGTCTGTGTTCCTGTATCTCCTGCAGCAGTTGCATTGTTCAGATCCCAGTTCTTTGATTACGAAGAAATGGATATAAAGCTGCACTATTCCATGTTTACCAAAATCTGAAAATTTTATAGCACTTTTTTGCACAAGCAAAATCATATGTCTACTTTTGACAAGATATTTACTTGTTTGGGAAAAAATTAGGCCCATTCTGACTACTCTTCTTTCCTAAAACTTTTATTAGAAAAATATCTGATTCGGTCTTGCCCCTGTCTTTTAATCTTGTTAAACTTTCACAAGACTTCTTATAATATACCTTAACTGGATGCAAAGTTACATTGACTATTTGCAATTAGGGCGGCCTGCAAACAAGTTAGATTGTGGATGGCTGAGTCAGTATGATCGATGCCTTCGGGCCATTCTAGGGCTGATTCTCCTAAGCTGTCCGGCTCGATGTCGTAATTTTTTTGGGAGCATCTCTGCTATGAAAAACTAAGCTCAAATGACATTATTCCTTTCATACCCTTTTTTTTACTAGTAGGCCAATTGTGGTCCAAAAAGAAAACACTAATATGTGCCTGTTTCGCACTTGCCATCGGTTTATTTGGCGTGCCTAAAACAATCTAAAAGTGACAAGCAAATACATTTTTTTACCAATACTATTTCTGTAGTTTAAGCTTAGAAGGCTGAAGATTTTCAGTCCTGATCTAATAGCTTGTCATGTGCTTGGTCCAACATGGCTTTTATGCATTTGTTTTGCTTGGAGCTTAGCAAAAAGCTTCACGTTGTTACATGACGAAGGAAAGAAATTCTGTAAGACTGAGACTTTTGGGATTAGGAATAGATGAATGGACTTGGTATAGATTGACCAAACATAGTTGCTAGCTTGGGTTGTCCAGTTTATTTTGTGGCGTGGTATAATAACACATCCTCGCAAGTAGTGCTTTTGCTGTGCTATTTGTAGATTCTAGAAAGTGTTTATTGTAAAATATACTGAGTGATGTCCCGTGTGCTTTAAAAATAATGTGAAGTTATTGGTTGGTCACAGATTTACAGCGGAAAACAAGTAGAGTAAGTGCACACAACAAAAATAAAGAAACTCAGATAACCATATCTGGAACCAGGTACAAACAGTAATACTAGAACCAACACCAGGCCAGGTTGAAGCCTATAAAAACGATTATTTTTGTATGTTTAGGGGGGGGGGGCGACCCTATCCCTGTATACAGCCCTGTCTGGAACAAACATATATGCTACGTATTTAATTTTATCAGACAGTGTTGTTATCAGACGTGTTATCAATCACGAAATAAAAAGAAAGAAAAATAATCCGAAATAACCAAATCTGGTATGCGCATCCACATGTTAAATGTTATCAAACTTGTGACAGTATAGTGGGGAGCTAGGATCCCTTCTTCTAAGCACCTCTGTTAATTAGGCTGGGGCGGTGGTTGAGCGCGCGCAAGGTGACACCCTCCGGGCTCACTTTGATCTCACCGCTTTCAATCAGCGAGGCTCGGATGGAGCAGTTTCAGTCCCTACTCCGTAAACGGATAAAATACGGTGAACGCTAGAAAGATATCGAGCCCTAAAAAATAGGCTTCAGTTAAGTGTTTCGGCTGATCATGAGTGGAGCTGTGTAATATCTTTATCATGTAAGATTTTTTTTCTTTTTTAGTTTTCGTGTGTGGCTACGATATGGGGAAGTTCTTGAACATGAAATAGTGTTACGACTGGTCATGAGTGGAGCTGTGTAATATTTTTATCGTTTGATACTCTTTTGTTTTTTAATTATCGCATTGTGCTTTGAAATAAAGCAACTTGAATAGAAATTAGGAAATGCTTTGAACCCTGAACGCTTATCCTGAAATTTGGTTTCGGGTTAGTGTTTCCACTGATCATGAGTGGTGGTGTAAAAAAAAATTAAAAAGGCAATATTTATCATGTAAGGATTTGGTCTTTCTCAGTTATGATATTATGGCACGGGACTATGAAGTAAAGCAACTTTCATATAGAGTAGCATTTAGTGTTACGACTGATAATGAGTGGAGCTGCGTAAATAAAAATATCTGAATCATGTAAGATGTCTTTTCGTTTTTTAATTATCATATGGGGCTGCGAAGTAAAGCGACTTTCGTAAGAAGTAGCGATTGCTGGGAAAGAAAGTATTGAAATTTGGCGTCGGTTTAGTGTTTAGACTGATCAGGAGTGAAGCCGTGTCAAAAGTAATTTATCATGAAAGATTTTTGTTCGTTTTCAGTCATCGTATTGGCAACTTTCTTAGAAAATAGCAAATGCTTTGAAATACTTTGAAAGCACTGAAAATAGGCAAGTTTTGTTTTGTTTATTTACTCGTGATGGGAAAGAAATCTATGAACTCCAGCAAGTCCCGTAACACATGACGATTTCCGTAAAACGTAGCCCCTACAAGTTTTGTAGCCTATTTTTTGCATTATATTGTTATTATTGTAGCCGCGCTGGTAAGATACGAAGAGTGACATGTATTATTTCCCATTTTAACTCTTGATGTATGAATTTTATTATATTATTTAGGCCTAATCATTATTATTATATATTGTATACATTGTACGTCATTGCTTTGACATGGGTTACGTCACGACCATCCTGTGCTCTGCTAGCCATACTCAGTTGAGCTATTATGGAAATAAAGAATATATTTATTAAAAAAAAAACATTCCCAAAGTTGGCTTTCCTTTATGGTTTTAACTTATTTGTGGAACAGTTATAATGATAGATTTAGATTGAATATTTTTTTATTATTTTTTTTTGTAGTAAATAATTTTAAAAATTTTAATTTACTCGAAAACTCTTACAACAATATTGTTACTATTATTATAGCCAAGGCTGGAAAGATACGAAGTCCTAAAGATTAGCTTCACTTTAGTTTCACTGGTCTTGTTTCACTGATCTGTTTTGAGCAAATATTCATAACGGAGGATTTTTATTTTGTTTACTCCAAGGGTTCTGGACAAAAATGCTATGAACTCTTTAACAAGTTCCGTGAAAAATGGTGAACGATATTAAAAAATGAAGTCGAAAAAATAGGATTCAGTTTAGTCTTGCGACTGACCGTGACTGGAGCTTTTTAAAAAATTTATCAAAATTTTGGATTTAAGGTTTGGATAAGGCATCCGTTGTTTCGTGTTAGAACTATCGAGTTCCGTCGTCCATGTTTCGATCTGAGGGAAACACTGGTAGTCGCTTTTGCCGTCCTGTGGATTCGTCTACTCAGTTTTTAGATAGTTTTTTTTACCAGCATTAATTAATGCTGGCTTTTTGATAAATTCATTAATGGATTTCTTGTTCCCTATATTAATTTTAATCGTAAACAATTCGCGTGACTCTAACCATCTGATTTAGCTGTAAGCTAGTGAGCAAAATATTTGATTGATTGATTGGCTCCATGGAAAATGGTGAAAGGTAAGAAGATATTAAATTCTGGAAATAGTGTTTATAGATTTAGTACACTGTAGTCGTGATCATGCGTGCGACATTGTAAACAAGACCTAAGGTGTCGATGGGATCCCAAAAATGTAATATTTGATCCAGACAATCGGGTCTTATAGAGGTCCAGTCTTCGCCAGACTCCTTGAGCACTTAACTAATAAAATATAGAAAACAGATTAAGGCAAATGGAAATCATCTGAGAAGACCAAGTTGTAAAAAAGAATTCTTCATCACGTAAAAATCGTCTTGGAAAAGAAAGCTACGTGAGCCAGTGCTACAACGTCAGAAGTTTCAGAGCATTTATACAATAATACACAATTTCGACAGATACAAGATAAATACACTGTCTGTTGAGAGTGCAGAAAATTTCCATTATGGCCTTCTAAGTGTAATTATTTCGCTACGAAGTTACGTTGTACACTGTATTTAATGTAATTTTACACTATAATTACCAGCTTGGCTTCTGGCCGGGCCCAGTGGCGACCTTTTGCTTAGGGGCCGCAAGCTCGGAAGGGGTCTCGAAAGGCCTAGTGGCCGAAGAGGAATTATCTGGGTTATTATAATGTGTAAAAAGTGCAGTTGGTACTGTGTTTGACGCACGGATGCTTAATCTGTAGATGTCTCGGTGTGTTCGTTTGTTTTCTGAGACCATGTTCTACACCTTAAATTATTATAAGTGTTTTTTTTCTATTGTTTGAGTTCCTTTGTGTACTCCATCTTTGCCATTTTGGTACTACGATCGTTAAATAAACATACTATATTCTATTAGTTTCAACCGATAACACTTTGGATCTTAATGTTACAGAATATTTCTGACGATACTAACGATCGACGCTAACGATACCTCACTAATCATTGCATTTGCCAAGATTCACTATTTTCTATGCGGATCTTGCTCCCGACGAGTGTTCTCGCCTCATGCTATTGATGCGTAAAACCGGTCATCTGAATTTTGCCGAGTTTTTGCTAGAAGTTAATGGGCCTGGGAAAAACCTTAAAACAACCAAAACCGTGGATAACTTTTAAAAGACACATCTTAGCTTTACAGTATTCAAACAGTTTTGAATATTGAAACACAAACAGTAAATAGTGCGAGGTGTGCTTTAAAAGCTCAAACACAACAATTATGTGCCTTTAACAGATATTATTATTTTATTTGATAATACTGTCAGGATGGTTATATACTGGAATTGCGCATCCTGACAGTAAATATTCCATGAGCCCTAGCTGACTGGGAAACATGCCCGTATCCAGAAATTTATTTCGGGGAGGGGGGGGGGGTGCCTGCGGGCCCGACAAAAAGTACAAAAAGACATAGATCAGAGGGAAAAGCCTATAAAAATGATTATTTGTGTATGTTTCGGGGGGGGGGGGGGGGTTACAACCCCCTAAACTCCCCCCCCCCCTGGATACCGCCCTGCTGGGAAATATATGTTAAATTCAAACAATGGATTGTTTGAATATAATTCTGACCGTGGCTTTGAAACTGACTGCACGGTGAACTATAAGTATCTCTCATAGTCTAGATCCTCTAGATCCGGACAATGTTTGCGTTTGACCCAGGAAGAGTAAGGTTGGGCGATATTCGGATTTTTCGATAAATCGATATTTTCACTTATGATAGTCGATAATCGATATACCGATATCGATATTTCGTAGCATCATCTCAAACTTGTTTACAATAATTATGAATGTACAAATATCGTTTCCGATATCGATACTTACGATACCTACGCGTATCACACAGTTTCCGGGAGCCTTCGGCCCATATATGTCACATCTAGGGCATTTGCTCACACCACTCACCAAGGTTTCACTCGAATCGGATCACCGAAAAATGTCCGTTTACCCCACCAATTGACCGGTCCAGATCAATCGATATTTAGGTTTCGACATTCGATATCGATATTTGGTCCTATATACCGCTACCGATATCGAATATTGCCCAACACTATGAAAGAAAAAGGTTGTGATTTTTTTTTTTTTGCTATGCCAGTTTTTCGCAGCTCTTTTCCTGCTGCAACTGAGCGGCAAGTTTGTATTTGTTTTTGTGTATGGCAGTTACCAGTTAAAGTATTTGTTCAGAATTAAGAATTGAACTTTATTTATAATCTTAAAGTTTAACCGAAAAGGACTGGGATAGGACAATCTAGTTAGTTACCCATCCCTTATTCACTAAAATTGGCTTGAAGACCCACGGAAAATGCGTTACTTCGTTGTTCTGCTATTCGATTTTCGAATAGTGGAATTTCCGTGTGATTTGTGGTACCTCTATGCGCTTGTATTTTTGTTGTATGTCTTTCGAGAAAGATGTATGACTTTTTTTTTGTTCAGGCACTAAGCAATCTTCACCAATTTCCACTCTGCCCACTGAAAAGCCGCGCTTGTTGAGATTGAAATTTCCCGCATCATAGTAGAATTTTCGTTGTGGGGAAGGCTGCAGATTTTCTGAACGTCATAACTAGAGTAGATATTAGTGGAAAATAAAAAGAAATCCTTTGCAGAAACCAAATAATTCATTGGGTTTCAATTGGCCCAAATCAGTTGGCTTTTCAGATATACTTTAACCTTCTTTTCCCAGTTTTTTATGGACTTATCCAGTTATTCTGTGTATTCCTCAACCATCAGCAATCTGGCCAGTCTTTGTTCTGCGTTTGCCACATGCCATGTTCCCATGGGTAACACTCGCGCCTGACTTGCCACCTAGGTACACTTTGGTTTATCACACCTGTCGGAACCTTCTTAGCGCTACTGTGTCAATTTTTGTCGCACGCTTGTCACAATCAAGGCTGTTTTCCGAGGCACCCTTCACTGTTTTTTCATTTTATCCTAGTCTGACGCACACTCAAATATTTTCTAAATTTTCTCTTCATTTTTCTTGGAAATCTGAGGGCTTTCTGCAATTTCTAGCTTCTCTCGCTAGAGGGAACCTTGGATCTCACCGGCTACGCCAATACCAAGCATTTTCCAAAAATTTCAGCTCTTAGTATCCCCCACCTTTTTCACCGATTATTTTATTTTCGCATGATCCATTATTTGGTGAACTGATAAGAAGATAGCTTATTTATTTCTTTAGCATGTTCTTCCGTATAATTCTATAAAACTTTTTAGTTAAACTCTTGTCATTTTCTTAGTATGTTTTTCAGTATAATCATTTTTCCTTTTTAGTTAAACATCGTATTTTTCTGTTCTTTTCCCAGTTTTGACTTTCTATCAATCAATTTTGTCTTGTTTTTATGTTCGGAACACCGAAATCTTGATCCATTCTGATCTTTTGACTAGTGGTGTACGGACTTTTCGCCCTTGAAACCCCTGAAACCATTGTGGCAGTGCCCGCCATGCAGATTCACTAGTCTCGGGTGATTTATCAAAGGACGCCGCTAAGTACCGAACGAGCTACCGTGCGCCGCAAAGGGTCGGGAACTCCGTACGGACCTCGGATAAAACAAATCCTTTTTAGAGATCGTACTGATATGCAAGATAATGTACACTTACATGTATAAGTGTGAAACGCTGTGTAATTCCTGGGTCGGGAGTATATGGGAATGTTGTAGCCTTGCGTTTTAGCGGGAAATTGAATGAAGTCGCTCCCCTTCATTCCTAAATTTGTGCAGCAGAGTTGTGTTACTTTGAACGTCGGCTAAATTTGAACGGTTCCGTTTTCTAGTAACATTGTCACCCCTCGTATTGTTACTTCACGTTCTAAGTATTCCGCTCATTATCGAGGAACTCAAGCTTGACGCACTGGCTCCAGCTCTAAAGATAGAGATCGCTGATTTAAACATACAATTGAAAGAATGTTTGTTGAACAATTATGAATTTTAGTTTTTTAGTTTACCCGCTTGTTTTGTTCCTTTTTTTCTTTCTTCTTTTTTTGGGGGGGGGGGCGGGGGGGGGGGGGTGGTTTGTGTTCTCTGTACCATTTTGGTGGGTCCATGTCGCACCTTGGATGTTATATGGGTATAGTGTTTGTAATTCTAATACGGCCACCCCCTAGGACAGCAGAGCTGCTGCGAGTCCAGCAAATCCGAGTCCGAGTCCTTGAAAAAGGCGTCTCGAGACCTTCTCGAGACGAGTCCAGAGTCCAAGTCCACCAGCTCTGTGGGACAGGCTATTGCTTTCTTGGGCGTTTCTCTCGCTCTCTCATGCAAATATGCTGAAATAAAACGTAGAAAATATTAATGACCATTACGAAGCGCAAACAGTAGATTAAGTAAAATAAAGACCAAAGTGAAGGCACGAACTGTGATTCATTTGAATCCCTGTTTGTTTCTCCGTACTTTTGCACCCCCGCCAGGATACGGCGTCCGGCTTTTTGTATTATTTTATAACCGTCCAAAATATCCGATATTCAAAAAGGAATAGCAAATTGCACTGATGGATTTTTTGTTGCCAGTGTCAAAAGAAAGCTTAGACACTTCGCTCTTAGCCGAGATGTACGTTCTTAATTTATCGTTCCCATTTTACTATTTTCGGGACGAAAAACAAAAGGTGGATTAAAATTTAGAGAAGTGTTCGAAGTAAGATACCTCTACTGCATGCTTGTACTTAGTGTACGAGTACTCCATGGGTGTTCATGTCATCCAAGCGGTGACATTTTTCCCTTAAGGAAGAAGAATAAAGACTTTTAGTCGTTTGGTGGTCTTGCGTGGCTGGTTTGATCAGGGATAGTCACGTCGTGTCGCGTCATCTCCCATATTTCTTAACACCTCCGAAGGGTTCGAGGTCAGAACCCATGTCTTTCGTTGGACTCCTGATCCCTTCTTCCACGCTGGGAGGGGGCTTGACTTGAGATTTCGTTTTCGAAAACGAGTATCTGTTTTGTTTACCACTATTCAAACAAAAACAAATCCTGCCATGTGTTCGTGTTCACTAAGACTGATATAATATATTTTCTTCCCTCGGATATCTCACCATACACTCCCCCAATCTCACCCCCCGTTCGTAAGCACCACTTCCCATCCCGATGAAAAATTTGTAGCCTGCGTAGTAGTATGCTAGTAGTACGAAAACGTTGCATGTAATCGCAAAGAATACTATCATTTAATGAGCATCAGACTGGTCCAATCTTATGTATAAGTATCCAGTAGCATCCTGTCTTGCCATAGTAGCATCCAGTCTTGCTAATAGTAGCATATAGTAGTATGAAGTAACACGGTAGCCTTGAAGGAGAAGCATGTAGTAGCATCGTTAGTACTGCATGCAACTTTTTCGTACTACTTCATATTACTATTTTGAGATAAATTTTTCATTGGGATTTAACTTCGTCGTACCTCCACTTCAAAATTATTACATTTAATCATTGCAAAAATATTTTTTAACCTATTCTTGAACAACAATTATTCTTCGACCCTGATGCTTGCTGGTAAGTTATTCTAAACGTTCACACCACTATTTCTAATTACAAAGACGCTCGGCTACTCTTTCAAGTCTCACTAACTAGCCTATCTATACAATATATCTCGTAGCAGTCCCGCATCCAGGAATTTTGTTCGGGGGGGGGGTTGCCTGTGGGTCGGACAAAAACGTACAAAAAAAACATAGATCAGAGGGAAAAGCCTATAAAAATGAATATTTTTGTATGTTTCGGGGGGGGGGTCAACCCCCTACCCCCCCCCCCCTGGATACGGCCTTGTCTCGTAGCATGATATCACTTTCACCATCCTCAGTTCGTTGTAATACGCACCTGAATTATCTTCCAGTTCCTACATAGCACGAATTAGTGACTCCTCGTTGAAATTGCTTTGTCGTAAAAAGGGTTATCGCACATCCAAGCCAACCGCCGGCGGCATCATATTACTTCACAATCCGAGAGAATTTCCACGTTTCACTCCTTCCAGTATACTATCTCGTAATAAAAGAACTGAGTGTTGTTTTACGAATGTTTTTGGAGCGTGGTATTATCTTTTACTACTATGTACAAGTCTTGATTTAGTGTCTATTTATAATCGTTGGGTTGGGTTACCTTTGCGGTGCTTCAGATATTATTGAATGAATTGAAATATGATACCTCAGCCGTAGGCTGTCGTAATAGGCACTGTTACTTACATACGATCGTGGTATACAAGTAATCTGTAAAATAATCATTTGATATTTTTCAAGGGAAAAATTTGGATTCTGCAAAGGATTTTTTTTCCACTATCTGCTCTGGTTATGTCGTTCAGAATATTTGCAGCCGTCCCCACAGCGTAAATTCTACTATGACGCGGGAAATTTTAATCTCAGCACAAACGCGGTTTTATAGTGGGCAGTGGTGAGATTGGCGAAGATTGCTTAGTGCCTGAAAAAAAAAAATCATAAATCTCTCTCGTAAGTCCTACAACAAAAATACAAACGCATAGAGGTACCACAAATCACACGGAAATTCCACTATTTGAAAATCGATTGTTCGTGAATAGCGGAACAACGAAGTAACACATTTTCAGCGGGTCTTCAAGCCAATTTAAGTGAATAAGTGATGAGTGACTAGATTGTCGTATCCCAGCCCTTTTCGGTTAAAGACTAAAGTTTTCGATGGGATCCCAAAGGGGAATATTTATCGGACTTCGTCATCTGAATTTATCGGGTCACAGATTTTCAACACCATTAGGTAATTTGTCATTCTGTCTTTTGTTTTCCGAATTCCCGGTTTTTGCCGGATTCTGTCGGTAGAAACAACCAAGCAGATCGACAAAGTAGATCTATTCAACATGTCAGCTTACCGCACTATCGACACTCCTTAATCGTCCAAAGCCAATCTACGAACTTAAAGTTTAACCGAAAGGGGCTGAGGTAGGACAACCTAGTTACCCATCACTTATTCACTTAAAGAGGCTTGAAGACCCGATGTAAATGCGTTACTTCGTAGCTCCGGTATTCACGAATAATTGATTTTATGCTTGACGGAAACGATTTACGAAAAATAAATATTCACGCAGTGAGCTATTATACCTTCCGTAAGATGATCACTGGCCACTGAAAAGCCGCGTTTCGACTGAGATTCAAATGTGCCGCGTCATAGTAGAATTTTCCGTTGTGAGGACGGCCGTAGATATTCTGACCGTCATTCTAGAGTAAATAGTGAAAAAGTAAAAATTCTTTACACGATCCAAATAATGCTGAGGATAGTTAAATGATACACAAATAAGTTGGCTTTTCAGTTAAACTTTAACCTGGACTTTGACTAAAGGATCGTCGTTCCAAGTTTGAACAAAATATCTCAGCCCTTTTGAAATGTATCGTTCCAACAGACAGACGGAGAGACAAGCTATACGAAGTCATAGGTATCCGGTCACCTACATTATGGGATCGCTAAAGCTAATTCCGGAAACCATCACCTTTATTCCTTCCAGGGTCCCTCCCATTCCTTTGGTCCGTACAAACATTCTTCATGTTAACCATTCCTTTTCTGTTGTCTCACCCCCTTCCCCACCCAACCCGGAGATCCGAATTTGAAATGTTACCCTCCAAGCGCTAATGCCACCTCACTTTGCACTTGCCACGATTCGCCATTTTACGGGCGCATTATGCTCATGTTATTGATGCGTAAAACCGGTTATTTGAATTTGGCCGAGTTTAAGTCAGTGAGCCCGGGATAAGGCTTAAAACAATCAAAGCCATGGATAATTTGTTATAAGCAGAGCATAGTCCTACATCATTCAAATAGTTTTGAACATTGGAACCGATTGGAACATGAACAGTAAAAAGTGCGAGGTGAATTGTCTATACCAACGAAAACTAGTTCCATAATCACTCCGTATATTTCAAAAACCGGAGACCCCGGTGAATTGTGAATTTTTAATTGTGTTATTATGAAACTGGCTAAGAACGCCGGGGTAGAATGTTATCTGGTGATCGTATATCGTCTGGTGTCTAATTTGGACTATCCTTTCTAGGAATTTTATTTGGGCTTTTTTATGCCTGGCATCTATTGGTGGAATCAAGGGTAGGCCCAACTCAAGGCAGCAGGACGGGTCGGCTGACAGATTGCTCTCGGCGTCCAATTTCAAAAGCTCCTACCAGCAGGTTAGTTCTACGCCTATTTCGAGTCTGTTGTGAGGGGTTGCTCCACTAGGCGACTGGTATGTATGTATCACATCGCCAGTTTGAAACCCCCAGAACAACGTGGAGCGTTCACAGTGTTGCCGCGGGTGATGATTTATCACCAAATTTGATGAATATGTTTGTTTGTATCTGACAATACAAACATGTATACTAAGTTTTGGTGGTTTTCACATAGAAATGCCACGAAATTCCAATAAATCACCAAATTTTCCGAAAAGTGTCCGCGAGGCTTCAACTTGACTTTTTTTTTGATTTTTCAAAGAAACGGTGATTTATTTTTGTGTAGCGTCGCAACCCTGAGCGTCCAGACGAAATCGGATAGTAAAACTCGTATCATCCTTTTGGCGCCTTTTGTTCGATTTTGACTTTCGAGTCAGAAGCTTGTCGTCGGTTTCGCTTTTATCTAAACCCATTTCGCCGGATAAAGTGCAATTCCTGTATAAAAAGAGTCTTTTTGAAAAAGTAGATAATGAAGGGAATAGCAAAACTTCCCGAAACTTTACTGTAGAGGCAAGGGCGCCATTTGAGGGGGTGGGGTGGGGGGTAATGAGGCCCCCGTAGATTTCAAAATCTTTCGACTTAGAGACCAAATTATCCATCTTTTGTTACTATTATAAGCATGTAAATAGCTGGAAAAAATTCCCTGTTTTTTTCTTAATTGTATGATCACAGCTTTTTAGACAAGTTTGATCAGAAATGAGAGTTTGAAGGCTTAAAACTTTCACTACAAAAATGAATCATGCTTCCTATTGGTTGGTTTTTGAATGACACGTTCAATTCAATTCAATTTAATTCAATTCAATTTATTTCAAAACAAATAACGGACAAGCCGATTGGTTGCTTTCAAGTCAATAAGATTGATAAATAGCCTATTAATAAATATATATACAATTAGGGTACATAGTCAGGTTGCTAAATGTCATTACATAAATAAACACAAAAGAAAACAAACCATTTCAGACACGTTCCGAGTTGTACAACCGAACAAACGCGGGGACAAAACTTTGAGCGTACCGTGTTCGTAAAGTTAAAATCGGTTCCAGACGGGGCACAGGTTCAGACGCCTGTCGTGGTAGTCGGGTACGGGATGGGACGAAATCAGGGGGAAGGATACCGCGCTGAGAAGGATTTTGAACCAGAGATGTACCAAATTTCATACACAGCTCTAGTCGACGAGAAGAAAGGGATATTAACTTAAATTCCCTCAAAAGACCAATATATGGGACTTTTGGCGCTTTAGATACTACGAGTAACGCTCTATATTGGATCCTCTCAAGCGAATCCGACTGTTCATGGGTCAGCCCGAAATGCCACACAGGACAGCAATATTCAAGATTCGGACGGATAAATGACAAATATACTCGCAACAAATGGAGGGCTGGAACACCGTAACGAGATAATAGTTTAAGATAACTTATCCCTGCGTTAGCTTTTTTAAGCATATTTTCAACCTGTCGTTGCCACCTCAGATCTGACGTTATAGTGACTCCCAGCAGCTTCAGTTCACCAACCCTACACGATTCGGGGATATCTGGGTTGAAAGACAGGACGCCCTGAAGGAAAGAAACGGTTAAAATCACAGACTTATCCATATTAACCATCATTTTGTCAGACTCTGCTTCTTCACAGATATCTTTCATCGTGGTTGCTGCACTGCTCTGGATGTTCTTAAAGCACTTTTCTAAAATAGTCAGATCATCAACGTATTTAAGCCTGTCTGGGTAACTCCTAGCTAACTCATTAGCCATAACAAGGAAAAGTAGCGGACCTAAAATGGTACCCTGGGGTACTCCACAAAAAATCGGGAGTGAATCAGAAAATGTTGATTTATACTTTGTACGTTGGGCTCTATGAGAAAGGAAACTAGCTATTATTTTCACAAGAAAGGGGTGGACAACAAATTCATTAAGTAATTTCTTTAAAAGGACACTATGGCACACAAGGTCGAAAGCCTTTCGTAGGTCTATTGCTATTAGGTTTAGCCAGCGCTCTGGGTCATCCAAGTGCTTGAGCATAGTGTCCAGTAGACTCACCAGATAATGCGTGGTTGATGTCCTGGGCATATTTCCAAACTGTTTGGGGTCTAAATGCCTCAATATGCAATCTTTTAGCCAAATAGCTACGAAACCTTCGTACACCTTGCTGAAGATAGGCGTCATCGTGATTGGCCGCACACCTGAGAAACCGTTAGGAGAATCTTTTTTGGGGATAGGGGTAACAAAACCATTCTTCCACCCAGATGGATATTCCCCAGTTTTAGTTATTGCATTAAAAATATGGGTCAAAGGGGCACATAAAGACTCTGGGAAAGCCTTTATAAGGTCAACAGGTATATCAACAGGTGTAATACTAGTCCGTTTTAGCTTCTTCAGTTTTCGGAGAGTTTCGGATTCGCAGATCAGAGGGAAATCAGTAAACTCCGGCGCAGGACTGGGAATTTCTTCATCAGGAAGAGGCGGAAGCGATTGGACAATTTCGGCTAAATGAGCATTCAGTTTATTTGCTGTAGTTTTCTCTTCTTCATCCAAATTAAAATCAATGCCACTTTCGGATTTTCCAATCATACGCTTGATACTCTTATACCAGTTACCGGGCTTAGACTTAAACAGCTGCCTAGCTTGATTATCATAATAACTTGACGCAGCTTTACGTGTTAATTTCCTAATTCTATTTTTAAGCTTATTCGCCTGTTCTCGCTTACCTTCTTGGAAAAGACGCCGCCTTTCCCTTACCAGATCCTTAACTTCCTTCGTGATATAAGGACGGTCAGATGAAAAGCGTTTCGTCCTTTTTTTAGGGAAGCAATTGTGGTAGGTGTTAAGCAATAGGTCCTGGAAAATAGATGCTTTTTCACTTGTACTACTAGCAGAAAACACTTCCTTCCAATCTTGATTCTGGACCCATTCTCCAAACTTGAGAAGTCCGGTATCGGAGATGGGTCTACTTGTGGTTTCCGTCGTCTGGTAACTAATTTTTATTTTGTTCAACGGATTCAGCTCTAGTGTAAAATGGTAGCTGCCCCCTAAAGGTGGACCGGGTATGGGGGCACTATAGAACTCAGACATGTTAGTAGAAATTTTGTCCAATATGGTACCTCCCTTTGTCGTGGGATTCTTAACTATCTGCTTCAGACTCAACGCTTTGTTGATGTAATCAAGTCTTAGTTCGTTCGCGTCACCAATCATAAAAATACCGCAACCGGGAAATCTGCCCGAGACGTAATCCGCACTCAGTTGCAATTTCTCCAGGAAATTTGAACGGTCACTGGCGCTTTGACCCGGTGAATAATAATAACTACAAACAGCAATACCAGTGTATTTACGTGGGAGTCTTTTAGGCTTAGTAAAAGTCCAAATAATCTCGTCAAACTCACCAAGGCATGGGACATCAATCATGGATGCGTTCATTTTTTCATGGCAATAAATCAAGACTCCTCCTCCTTTTTTTCCAAGGGGATGGTTATCGGGTCGGAGTTTCAGAAAACTTTTATAATTTGCTATTTTTAGCAAATCCGGATTCTGACGATGGACTTCCGATACCACAACAATTGCAGATTTCGTGACGCCAATTAGGCTCTCAAGTTCAGCCACCTTATCGGGATTCAAGCTTTCCGCGTTACTACATAGGAAGCTTGGAAAGCTAAATTCTTTAGAAGAATATTCTTTGGAAACGTTGCTTACCTTAATACGAACAGAGGGCAAGGGATTTTTTTTTGGAACTGTTGAAATCATCTCCGCGGGCTTAACAGGGACGTCATCTAAAGTGGCAAGGACGGCAAACCTATTACTGCCAGAAGAAAGATTAATTAAGCTAGCGCAAGGTTCTGAAACATGGGACGCAAGGGATGGAAGGTAATTTGGCGTTGATACGGTAGTAACGGGGGTGGATTCAGAATAAGCTGTCGGTAGTCTGTTTGATCTGAGCAGGGATGTACCTGCGGTGAGTGCACCATGTTTTGTGGATGGGCCGGACGCTGACAAAACGTCGGACTCGCCTGAGAGGGTTTCTGGCGAGAGTGTACTTGAAACCGGTTGGAAAGGAAAGCGTAAGGTGGAGGGAGGGGGGAAGTGGGAGTCATAACCGACCAATAGGATAGGACTAGAGCAGGTAGTGTAAAATAAAAATAAAAAATCCCTTTGCAGAATCCAAATAATCCAGTGCGTTCAGTTAAATGACACTTTTCAGTTCAACTTTAAGCGAATACGTGATGTGCAATTAGACTATCGGATCTAGCCCTTTTCGATTAAACTTTAACGAACACTGTACCTTACAGTTCACATTTTGTATCAAAATAAAAAGTAGTCCTACGTTTAATATTTTGTCTAGTACAAACATTTTTTTGAATACTGACTAAATACTACAATCAGAAATCTAAATGCACCCTTTACAAGGCCTTATCTAGAAATTAAAGCGGAAACTCCACTGGAAATGGTAAGGCCGTCGTTAACAGTGCTCGTCCAGACCCGGAGTGCCCTCGTTGGCTGAAAATCGGCCAAAAATGGCGGTTATGGTGGTTTCCACAGTTGCCAGTGGAGACCCCACTTTATTTCAGGGGGGGGGGGGGGGTCGGAACCCCATACCCCCCCCCCCTTATACGCTATACCTTTGGGTTACCAACTACCTTCTCCGCGTTATTTTCATTCCCCTACATTCTGGTCATTGCATGTATGACTTCCAGCAGATAATAGGTTCCTTGTAATAACAACAATGGTGTTTCAAACAAGCGTTTTTTCCCACCAAATATGGTAATTAGTCCCCTTTACGTGCTGTCGGACAACAACAAACCATCTTTTTTCTTCTCGTAACCGTAGGCGCAAAAACATAGAGTTGCATTGAACATTAGCATTATGTACGCAATTCGGTTCGCAGTGATTGATGTTTGGTATAGTATTTTGACATCAAAGACACCGCGCGTCGGCGCCCGACCGTCGGCTCGATTCGGCTTTAACTGTGACATATACTGGCAGAGGAAGTTAGGGATTGAAATAAGGAGATTTTGTTTTTGTTGAATAACGAAGGAGCTTCTTCTGGTCGCTCCATGGTTTAAAGTAGATTTGATGGGCTGAATTTTGGTTGGTTATCCGCGACTTGAAGCAGATCTGATGAGCTGAGATTTAGTTTGATTAACCGTGATTCCATAGTATTTTCTTGGGGGGGGGGGGGGGGGGACAAATCGGTAGTCACGGATACCAAAGATTTCGTTAAGTTGGACTGTCTGTCCCGAGGGGTTGCTCACTCGCTGGGCACCACTGTACACCCTCGCTGGGCACCGGCTGGGCACCACTGTATAACCATTTTGGGAATGAGCGACCCCTCGGTCTGTCCATCTGTTAGAACGATAATTTTCGAAGGGGTTGGATATTTTGTTCAAACTTTGTGTGAGGATCCTTTGGGCCGTAGATGGACCCCATAGGCCTAGATTTAGTGGTGGAGAAGGGGGGTGAAACATATATTTGTTCAAGCTCGACTTTATTTTCTCGTCGGACAAGTAGTTCGTCTAGATTCTGGCAAAAACCGGAAATTTGGTAGAAGTAAAAAATTTGTTCTGAAGCCGATTGGAGTATCGATATGGGAGTGAGAGTACTTGCTGATTTTGGATCTGGACTTCATCGAGTTTGGAATCCGGCAAGAAACGGAAATTGGTAGAAGTAAAAGTTGATTCTAAAGTTGATTAGAGTATTGATGTAAGAGTGAAAATACATGCTGAGTCCGTTTCTGAACATGATTTTTTCTCTCCGGAAAAATGGCTTGCCAGGAATCTGGCAGAAACCGGAAATGTTTTAGAAGTGAAAGGTAGTTCTGAAGTAGAGTAATGCTTTGAGATCCGGTTAAGAATTTATGCTGAATCCATAGCTGTTCTCATCTAGAAACTATGAACAGGGCAGCTGAGAGCGAAGTTTCGGCCCTTCTTGGCAGAGGTCCTTTTCAGACCTGTGATCAGTGTTGCTAGAGTGAATCTGAGCTACCTGACTCTTTTTCCGCAGTCAAACACGGCTGAGGTAGAGAGAAGACAGAAATCTCGCTCATTCTTGTTCGGGCTCCGTGGCAGAAATTCTTTCTTCATCGATTTTATTAACTGCCAGTTTAAGCGTCTCCGAATATGGCCAAGATCGGATGCGATTACAGCGGATTCGGCACATGCCATTTCTTTGACGCGAAAGGAACCGGCCCTGTTACTAATCTATCCAGTCGTTTTGTGGAAATGGGTTTGCAACTCTCGTTCAGTTGGCCTTATACAAGTTCAGCGATCCAGACAGATTGGTGCATGATCATGCATCACACAGAGGTAGTTCAGTAGTTCCATAATTTAAAGTTTAACCGAATAGGGTTGAGATCCGACTACACATCACTTAAATACTTAAGTAGGCCTCAAAACCCGATGAAAATGCGTTACTCCGTTTGTCATCCCGAGAAAATCGATATAATCGAATGAACTTATTCTTTCGGGTTTGTGATACCTCTGTGCGCCTGTCCCTCTACGCTTGAAATATTTACCAACTAGAAAGGTATGCGATGGCCGAAAAATAAACTAAAAATGGCAGACTCCTTGCAAGATATATCTTAACATAATTTTCTATTTTGTTCAGCTGTGGCTTTCCTGGCTTAGCGTCTTTAATCCTGGAAAAGTAGGCTTTTTTTTTAGATTCAAATCCCACGCAACTGAATGAATTTTGGGTTGTCCTGCAAGCAGTGTACATTCTGAACGTTATTACTAAGGCGTATTCTTGACGTTCCCCGAGGACGAGTGTTATTGTTAGTCCCAGGGACTCGCTCCCCGTATATTCCCGAGTCCCACCGACGGGGTATGCGCCGACTATCACCACCATCATAAAACAAGACCGGAGGTTTCGATGGGATCCCAAAAATTTAATATTTGATCCAGACAATTTGGTCTTGTAATATCTTGTCTTCGCCAGACTCATTGACCTTTTTTCTATTAAGATTTAGAAACAGAAGAAGGCCAATGGCTAATCATCTGAGAAAACCAAGTTCAGATATGGATTCAGCATGTGTGTATTTACCCCTAGGCTATACGTCACATCTACTTTGACGAAATTATCAAATCTTCCTGCCTTACTTCTGCCATATCTCCGGTTTCGACCGGATTCCGGGCGAACTACTTGTCCGGCAATAACTAAAGCTCAAAAAGTCATTCAGCGTACCTCGTTACCCTTATATCGAACATCTAATCAAATTCAGATACAACTTTAACTTTTAAAAAAATTTCTGGTTTCAGCCGGATTTCGGGTGAACTAAATATCCGGGTAGAAAATGATTGTCAAAAACGGATTCAGCGTGTCTTCTTACCCCTAACTCGAACATCTAATCAAGTTCAGACGAAATATTTATTTCTAACAAATCTTCCGGTTTCGGCCCGATTCCGGGCGAACTACTTTTCCGACGAGAAAATTATTTTCATATAAACGTTCAGCATGTCTTCTTACCCCTAAATTGAGCATCTAATCAACTTCTTTTACTTCTAACAAACTTTCCGGTCTGGCCGGATTCTGGGTGAACTAATTGCCCGGCGAGAAAATGATTTTCATATTCCTGTTCAGCATGTCTTCTTACCCCTTAATCGACTATCTCATTAGCTGCAAAAAAATTGTTTGCCTCTTAATTTGAAACCCCTCCCCCACCCCTAAATGTTGAGCTACAGAGCCCGTCTACGAACTCGACCTCTCCCTTGACCCAAAGAGTCCTCACACCAACTTTCATCAAAATATTTCATTCCCTTCGAGAGTTATCGTGCTCACAGACGGACGGACAGACGGGCAACCTTACGTAGTCATAGGTATCCCTCCACTTACGTTTTGGGATCCCAAAAAGGGCTCACTTTACGATTCGGCGGGGAATCGATTTTGGGAGTTGCTGGTGCTGTTGTTTATTGTAAAACATAGTGATGGTTAGGTAAGAATTTCTGAGATCGATACTGAATTTAGTTATGGGATAAAACTGATGTTGCATCTATTTCATTGTGGTCATGATTTTTGTATTGCAAATAATAAAGATATAAAATTCAGTAAAAACAATCTGAAAAAAAGAAAATTGAGGAAAGTGGCTCTGGCTTTTACAGACTAATTCCGGTACCTGCATAATTTGTGTTCGAAACAAAATCCGATTTGGGGGCATTCCCCGTGTTCTCGCTGTTTTCCGTCCGCGGAGTCCGCGCGGAGTGACCATCTGTTCTCGCCGTTCCCCGAGGAGTCCCCAGGGAACGGCGAGAATAGTCCTCCAGAGACTCAGGTGAAAAAGTACAAAATCTCTTAGATGGGGCAAACTATTCCATTGTAAAGACAAGCTGCCTTTTCATTTCAATTTTAAGTGCACCAAGCGGATCAATCTCTGTTTGTCCCTCCTCGATCATGCATCACACAGAGATAGTAAACTAGATCACCGAGTACGTATACAAACATGGCAAACAAGTAAGTTTTGTATAGTATATTAGGACTATTTTATTTCGGTTAAGTTTCTATGAAACCAAAGCTGCATTTAGATTGTATAGAATATTATGTAAATTAATACTATGTACTTGCGTGTCACTGTATTCCTGTTCCGTCCTGGCTGAATGGTTAGCACGCCAAACTCGTAAGCGAAGGGTCCCTGATTCGAGTCTCGGTGGTGCCTACCGTTTGGTTAGGGGCGGGGAGTTTGGGGCATGGGTACCTGGAGAAAATCTGGGGAAGAGACACGAAGGGTGTGCGAAGGCACCAGGATTGGCTAGCTCCCAACCGCCCATTGCAATTCCGGGCTGAGCGCAGAGAATCGGAGATCAGCACCGCCGGTTAGGCCTGTATCGAGGCCTGTATAGGACGATGCTGATTTTTTGGTATTTCTCTTGACATTTCCTATGCCATTTCGCTTCAAGTTTTTGGAAAAATAACGTAAATTGAATTAAACTGAATCGATTGATTTTTTATTTTGGATGGATTTTTCAAACTTGATCCAGTCGTCAGCTTTTGCTTCACTCAAATCCACCCTCTGTTTTGGGTCACCGCCAGGGCGAGACAAGGTTTCAGGTATGGGTGGGGGGGGGGTCTAAGAAAAATAAAAGAGAAGGTAAAGACGAGAAATGTGTGTTATTGTTTGTAATGAGTGAGTAAAAGCTGTGCTCCCCTTCTTGGGAGCATTATGTTTGTTGTTTCGTTTACGGAATGTTGAAATTGAAATTAAAGTGAACTGAATTCTAAACATTCCTGCTTCAGAAGCAGCCCATTTTGGTGAAGACAGAAAACAAAATGCAAGAAGACATCCAACATTTAGCAAGCATTAACTGTTTGTAAGTTCATATCTATAAAATCTTACCACTCATTGGGGAGTTTAAGAACCCCGACATCAATCAGTCGCTCGAAATGAGTAACAAACAATAGGCAAGGGAGTTAAAGCATAACGATAAGCAACGATGTCTTGGGGGAACCCCAACAGGTTCCTTGCCAAGAAAGGCCGGAATATAGCTCTAATAAAATTCAGCTGACGTATCCGTTTTGCACTGTCAAGATGCTCTGATGAAATCTAGATTCTCCACGTCTGGGTGAATTTTGGGTTGTCGTGCAAGCAGCTTAAATTTTGAACATTATTACTAGAGCCCCGGGTGAAAAAATACAAAATCCCTTAGATGAGCCAAAATATTTCTGTGTATTCAAATATCAGATGCAAAAATAAGCCGTCTCTTCAGTTAAACTTTAAGCAGACACAGCGTATTTTGAGACCGTCTCTGATGAACAGAAAAGATAATCTATCCCTTTTTAAACTAAAGGGTAGTGCAAAATTGTTATCGTGAGGGAGTTTCGAATCATTTTTGAATAAAGTTTTTTTTTACTCATTTCAAACGAAGAAATGCGACAAATAGATATGAAAAAAGAAAAAGGAAGAATCACAGAAGAAGAATCACCTTGTGGAATTATTAGCTTCTAAAATCCCCGCCTTTCTCCATTGTTTCGTTTTGTGCCCACGAATTCTTAGCGCTTTTTCGGCTATGCCGAGTTTTGCCCGTCACATAACGCAAAGTTTGCCGGGTTCTTCAGTGTCCGCTGACAACTCGTTCACATATAAGAAGGTAAGGATCTTCTGTTTTTTACTTCTTCTATTTGCTTATAGTTGTCCAGCTTTTAAACCACGGCGCGTTCACTTTTCAAACGTTTTGCGCCCAGCTGTCGCGTCGGAGAGCAGGAAGGCTGTATAGAGTTGAAAAACGATACTAAAAAATCGCTAATTTCAGGTGGAAAGCAATCGTATTTTCGAAAAACTTTTTCTGATCCGTTTCGTAGAGAAAAGATCATTTCTAGTAAGAGTTGTGCTTTAAACGTTGGTGATCATTGAGGACCAAAAGGAGTGGGGCTCTGAACTTGAATATGGAAGATTCGAAAGTAATCAGGCGTTGTTGATTTTCTAGGCGCTTTCAAAGTGTGATACAACAACCCCGCCACCTATGTACAGAATGTTTTTGCTAAACAGGACGATAACTTGCAATGATGGAACCTCAGCTGGGTAAGTACCCCCACCTCGGCTACCCTACCGATTAGTATTGGATGAGTACAGTAGAGGTATGCTTATGTGAACGTCTGCTAACAGTGAACGATCGCCGAAGAAAAAACTAAAACCCAAACCAGGCATTTTTTCCTAAAAACACTAGTAATAATCACTCACGCTTTTGTCGCTTTTTGAATATTTTGCTAATTCATTTATGAAAATGACTCAGCTGACACCTGGTTTGCTTTTTACAATTTAAAAAGTTTGCCGCGAGGAACGCACCTTCAATGGAGAAGATGGCGGTCCGAACCGTCAGATGCCTTTAAAAGAGGAAGGACCTTTTTAATAAATTCAAAATCAAAGAAAGTTAATTGAATTTCCGCTTTAAGTTTGTGCCAGGATACCCCTGAAATAGTTGGCTGTTAGCTGATATCAAGTTTGTTGTTTTTCTTTTCTATTTTACTTTTTTATATGCAAGTAAGAAAGCCAAGGTAGTGGAACCGTTAAAAAAGTGTTCAAATAAGCATGCCTCTACTGTAGATATATTTATTGCTAAGGATCCCGAGGGCCATGAAAAAAAACAAAACAACAAGAGCTGAAAGCTCAAATGGCACTTGCAAGGCTAGTTGACGTGTGTATCAGCTAAGGTTTGCGTTGTCAAGGTCGGATGGCCGTTCCGAGACCCCCCCCCCCTCTCCCCGACTCCCCCGCAATGGCCGGATTCGATCCCGATTTAGAAACTGCAGATCTAGGAATTATGACATGTCCGCCAACCAAGCGCAGACCTCACCTCCTGCAAATCCCGAGGGGTTGCCCCCTCCTCGGCACCCGCTGTACACCCTTTCCTGGCAACGGCCGAAACCAGCGTACCGGCCTGAAATTAGGTGTTCATCTTCCAAAGCTTCTAAACATGCTGGTTTTAATGTTCTGACATGTGGCAGTCGGCGCCGGCACTGGTCGGGCACCGCGGCACTGGGCACTTGCTGTACAGTGAAATCGAGGGTGGACAACCCCTTGGCAAATCCAGTGTCGCCGGATTCTGGATCTGGTCTACCGACATATCCAGGCCGCTCATTCCAACCGAAGTGATCCACCGGATTTCTGGTTTTATGCTCGCCCTTTTTGCACTCAGCACATGAAAGCAGGTAGTCCATAGGAACACGCGTTTCTCAGTTAACCACATAGAGGGCGTTCTGTGGCGGATGTTTTAATGTTTGGTTAAGGCAGAGATTCTTGATACTACTTACTTTGCGGGACTAGCAGCTCGTCGAAACATGAAAGTTTCCTGGCCAAAACTGTGTTCAAGAAGTCAATGTGAAGGCGTGTTCTAAAATTGGCGACGAGTGGTTAGGGTTATTTGGCACTTGTTTCCTTTTCGTGCTTCATGTTCAGAACCACGTAAAATTAAACTGACAAAGTACACTAATGTCCTTTTAAAGCACAGCTCTTACTAGAAATGATCTTTTCGCGATGGAATGGCTCAGAATATCGTTATAAAAAATATCGTTACTTTCCACGTGAAAGTAGCGATTTTCTTGTTAGCGCTTGTCGACTCTACCCAGCCTCACCCTCTCCGACGCGGCGGCTGGACGCAGAATGTTTGAAAATTGAACGCGGCTTGGTTAAAAAGTGGGAACATAAATCAAAACAAAAGAAGCCCAGAACCGAAGGTAGACCTGATGGTCTACCATGTCGTCCAGAATGAAAAATAATACTTTGAAGCTTCTCATTTCCTTATTTGTGAAAGAGTCGCTGACGGACCTTGAAGCTTTCGTGGAATTTTGCGTCGCGTGACTGATCTCCGTGTATGGTTGGTCGAATGGTTAGCACGCCAAACTCGTAAGCGAAGAGTCGCTGGTTCGAGTCCACCTAGTCCACCTAGCTTCAAATTGGTACCTGGGGAAATCGGGGGGAAGGTGACAGGAAGGGTGTGCGAAAGAACCAGAACGGTTAGCCCCGTAACCTCTATTACACTTCCTGGTGGAGGGCAAAGAATCGGATATCATCACCGCCAGTTAGGCCTGTATAAGCTGATGCTGATACTTTTCTACTTTTTTTACGCGCATGGCAAGGCCGTATTTTGAGGGGGGGGGGGGGGGTAGGGGGTTGAACCCTCCCTACCCCCCGAAACATACAAAATAATCATATTTATAGACTTTTCCCTCTGATCTATGTGTTTCTTGTACTTTTTTGTCCGACCAGCGGGCAACCCCCCCCCCCCCCGAAAGGCCCCCCCCCGAAATAAATTCCTGGATACGGGCCTTGAAGCTTTCGTGGAATTTTGCGTCGCGTGACTGATCTCCGTGTATGGTTGGCCGAATGGTTAGCACGCCAAACTCGTAAGCGAAGAGTCGCTGGTTCGAGTCTCGGTGCTGCCCACCGTTTGGTTTGGGGCGGGGTTTGGGGTGTAACCTTGTAAGCCAAAAGTCCACCTAGCTTCAAATGGGTACCTGGGGAAATCTGGGGAAGGTGACAGAAAGGGTGTGCGAAAGAACAAGAACGGCTAGCCCCGCAACCGATGTTAGGGGGTTGACCCCCCCCCCCCCCCCGAAACATACAAAATAATCATATTTATAGGCTTTTCCCTCTGATCTATGTGTTTCTTGTACCTTTTTGTCCGACCAGCGGGCACCCCCCCCCCCCCCCCCCGCCGAAAGGCACCCCCCCCCCCGAAATAAATTCCTGGATACGGGCCTGGCACATGGTGAAAGAAAGAAATGCTTTTTTTTTCGATTGCGGATTGAGAGGCGACGTAAATTTGTTTCTGCTTGTGACGCGTGCCTAGCGAACACGAATTCGCGTTCTATTGGCATCTAGTGTAATTAAGGTGATTCTGGGCTGAACAGAAATTCTTCTAAAATAAATATTTTTGTGAATGAAAATATAACAGGAGTAGAGACAAATAATGAATGGGTCACTCTGAACCGGATGCTTTAAGGGCATAAGCTTCGCATGGAAAAGCCAGGGAAAAGCTGTGGAAGGGGTTGCCTGTTTGAACAGGATTGTCGACTCGACCTCATTCTTTGTCTTAGGATAAAGGAAAAAAATAGAATTGTCCGGACAACATGGGTCTTCAACCGGATGCACAGGAAAACAACAAAACCTCGACTTTGACCCCATCAAGGGACCATGGATTGCTACCGAATTTATCCAAGGGGGTACTCACTCCCCAGCACCGGGTGCCGGAAGGTTTTGTGAGATATATTCGAATAATGTATTACAACGGATACGTCAACTACGATTCTTCATCAGCGATATTTCGGCCCTTCTTGGCAAGGGTCCTCGTCAGCCATAGACTACAGGTTTGTTTCCTTCCCCGACGTTGACCCTGAAGACTGGCAGCCTGACGAGGACCCTTGCCAGGAAGGGCCGAAATATCGCTGATGAAGAATCGTAGCTGACGTATCCGTTGTACACATTATTTGAATATATGTTTCAAAGTCAGCTTGGGCTCAAAGAATGTTTTGTGAGATTCTAAAGCGATACCACCTCCGCTCATTCTCGCGCTCATTGATGCCATCCAGGATCACAGTAGTTAGGTGTTGGCAAGGCCGTATCCACGGGGGAGGGATTAGGGGGTTGACCCCCCCCCGAAACATACAAAAATAATCATATTTATAGGCTTTTCCCTCTGATCTGTGTGTTTTTTGTACTTTTTTGTCCGACCAGTAGGCAACCCCCCCCCCAAGGCCCCCCGCCCCGAAATAAATTCCTGGATACGGGCCTGGGTGTTGGTAAGCTTGATAACCTGTTTATTTTATGTTTTAGCGCAAAACAAGATAGCCCAGTTTTGTTTACTTTGATTCCCCATTCTGTACAACATAAATAGCTTTAAATGGTACGTTGTACTACTGGAAGCCAAAACGTGTATAAGACCAAAGTCACAAGGATTGATCCAAGCACGTATCTAGCTCGAATTTCTTTGGACCTCCTCCCGAAAAATCCGACCCTCCCCCATCCCTTCTTTTAAAAAACCCGCAGCCGTCCTCTATTTTATCTATTTCTATTGCCTCTAAAAGGGGTCCCATAAAACAAACAAAACCCTTCATAAATCTCCTATAAATGCTAAACCAATCTAGCGGGCGCAAAGCACTTGTAAACAGAACCAATTCAGCTCAACCTGATCGTTCAATTAGGCGAAATTGGCGGCCCCTTTTGTGTAGGTGTGAGGGTCGAAACCATAGAGCTTCATCAGCTTTCGACCAGAGGGAATGCCGATCGTCCCACACAGGTGATTTTATCCCAGAATTGGATGAAATGGAAACAAATAGCAAATGAATTTCATTCAGTACTAATCAGATTAGTGACGAATACTATAAGACTTACTATAAATCTGAGAACACCGATCGAATCCATTTCTAATGCGAAAATACGACTTCAAATCGTTTCAGATCAAAGGACCTTGCCGTATCTAAAGTACTGATGTTAACCTGTTTCCGTAGTCGCTCCACCCATTATTTTTTTAATCTCTGACGCCCGTATTTCATACGGTACATTTTATACTCCCTAACGACACCACACTGATTTTTACACTTGCCTTGTTTCGCTAACTTAGGTAGTGTATCATACTTCCATTGAGTGTTTGGCAGAAGCTCAGTCGTCAGTTATGAAAAATTGTCCTTTTTTGCTAAAAAATCAAAATCAGTCAACGGGCCTGGAGGAAGGCTTAACACATCTAATTAAAGTATTCAACTATTTTAAAATATTCGAACGTAAACAGTGAAGAGTGGGAGGGGTCCTTTAAGGATTTCGGGAGGGTGTTTTCTTAGCGAATACAAGTTTAATAGTGTGTCAACAGAAATGGTACATTTGGGCAAAACGCAAGATTGTTGGAGATTTTTATCTGGAACCACGTATATTGCTTACAATTGGCAGGTAAGCCTCGCCCTTCTGACTAGTTCCACTTTGTTGGACAGCTTCCGTAATTGTCAGCACAGTCTAGAGCAATAGGTGGTGTTAGCTCTATGGCTTAAGAGGGGGACCCGAAGTGATTGAAGTGGGGATGACTGAATACACAAAACGGGGATTATTTGGCCGTGTTCTATGGCGGCTTAGGCATCAAAGGACGCCGACACACATTTATCGTTAGTGATTTCAGGGGCCTTCGTGTTAAAACGCTGGTGTACTTTGACTTTTTGTCTTATCTCTAATTCGAAAGGCAGCTTAATTTTTAAATATGATATATGAATACACTGAAATATTTTGACTCGTCTAAGGGAATTTGTGTTTTTTTCGCTTGGGGCTCTAGTAATAACGTTCAAGGTGTGCAATGCTTGCCCGACAACCCAAAATTCATCCAGACGCGGAGTATTTGAATTTCAGCAGCGGCCTGCATTTCCAGGGTTCAAGATGCTAAGCTCGGACAAGTTACGCCTGTAGAAAGCAGGAAAATGATGTTCAGATATTTCTTGTAAGCAATCGGACATTTATTTTACTTTCCGGCAGTGGCTTACATTTCTAGTTGGTAAATATTACAAGCTTAGAGGGACAAGCACATAGAGGTACCACGATCTGAAAGAATAATTTCATTCGGTGAACTCGATTATCTATGGATAACGGACAAACGAAGTGACGCATTTTAATCGGGTTTTCTTTTTATTAAGTGAGTAAGTGACGTGTGACCCCCCCCCCCCCAAAAAAAAAACCCAGCAAAACAACATACAACAATACTCGTTTTTTATAGGCTTTAACCTCTGATCTATGTCTTTTTGTACTTTTTGGTCCGAGCCGCGGGCAACCCTCCCCCCCCCCCCCGAAATAAATTCCTGGATACGGGCCTGATCTCAGCCCTATTTGGTTAAACTTCAAGGACAGTCTGAAAATACGCGGTTGTGTGTTGAGATAACCTACGTGCAACCAAAAAACAATGATAAAACTGCACAAACGTTCACTTTCTTCAGGTTGTTAATTACAGAGTCTCTAACCTTTTTGCTCATCACATGCCACTCGTTGGTCCACGACGCCGGGACTCTCAGTTTCCTTTCGTTCAAATAAGGATCCATTGCTGAATAATACGAGTTTTGAGTTTTCGATCTCATTTTGTAAACACTTCGTCCTTACGGTTATTTTGAATGTCTTCTTTCATTTGTATTATGTTTCTAGATCGAAATTAGTTGCTGTTTAAAATTGGAATTTTTATGCCTGAAGTCTTCTCTGGTCGTGAACAGAAGGTGGTTTGGCACAAAGCACAAGGGGAAGATGGGATTAAGACCATGAAGTCCAGGTTTTGATATGGACTTTAAAAGACGCATCGCACTATTATGTTCCAGAATAGTTTAATACTTTAAAACTAGGCTCTGCTTTTAACAAATTACCCACGACTGTTTTATGTTTTAAGACAATTAAAACTTTCTCCTGGCCCGTTGACTTCTAGCAGTAGCTTATTAGCTTCTAGCAAACATTCTTCGAGAGCATGATATGCATCGAAAATAGCGAAACACGGCTAGTGTGGAAATCAGTGTGGTGTCATTAGGGGTTTAAACGTATAGTGTGGGATTTGGTTCTCCGTCTAAGAACTGATGAAGCGATTACGGAAGTAGATTGCATTGACGTGATAGGTACGCCGAATCCTTCAAATGAGTCTCGAGATGAAGGGCGCCATATATTTTGGCGGGGACATGGCCGCTAATCAGGTTTCAAAAGTCAAAATTCTAAGCAGTGACATTACTTTGTATTCGAAAACTACTTTTAATTTGCCCCAAAAATAGTAATTAAATTTTATGTTATTATACCTGGGCTTAGCTCAAATTTCATCCTTGCCCCTCCCCCGCCCCCGCCCCAATATGATATACTGAAATGGTGCCACTGCGTAAGAAGCATTTCAGATTTAAGGGTCAAATGCTCAAAATAAATCACCATAAATTACCAAAGTACTATTATAAACTACTAAATAAATAACAGGCAGCCCTGCATGGACCAACTCAGTCTAAACTGACGGGTTGCCACTCTTGATTTTTGTGAATAGCAAGTGCCCGGCCGGTGCCAGCCTGGTGCCACTGGTGCCATAGCACCGGTTGCCACATGTTAGAATATTGAATCAGCATATTTAGGGATGAGTAGTATTATCTATGGCTGGAACTGCTAATTTTGGTCGGTATCGGGAAAGGGTGTACAGCAAGTGCCGAGGAGTTGGTAACCCCTCAGTCTATCCAGGATGCATATACGGAGTTCACGATTTGTTTATAAAAACTGACAGCTTGTTTCAGAACTAATGAATTAACAAAGCAATTTTATGAATTACCAACCCGAACTGAATATGAACATATTTCATGACGTTATGAACACACTTGGAGTAAACATCAACTGATTGTGATGTGAATTTAGTGAGGGGCGCGCGGGTGGTAGTGAGGGCTGTACTTTGCAGGGAAATAAAGGAACGATAAATGTTGCTTATCGGAGACTTGTTCCTAATATGAACAGGTTTGAATAATAAGCCTATCGAATTAGGGGTAAGTAGACATGCTGAACATTTACATGAAAATCATTTTCTTGTCGGACAAGTAGGTCGCCCGGAATCCGTCCGAAACCGAAAAATTTTGTAAAAAGTAAAAGTTTTTATCTGAAGTTGGTTAGATGTTCAATTTAGGAGTAAGAAGACATGCTGAATCCGCTTTTGATAATCATTTTCTACCCGGAAATATAGTTCGCCCGGAATCCGGCTGAAACCGGAAAATTTGATAAAAGTGAAAGTTTTATCTGAAGTTGATTCGATGTTCGATGTATGACGTATAGCCTAGGGGTAAGTCCACTCATGGTGAATCCATCTCTGAACTTGGTTTTATCAGATGGTTATAGATAGACCTTCTTCTGTTTCTAAATCTTACTAGTACAAATGTTCAAGGAGTCTGGCGAAGACCGGAAATCTACAAGACCAAATTGTCTGGATCAGATATAAATTTTTTGGGATCCCATCGAAACCTTTGGTCTTGTTGAACTTCTATTCAAGGGTTATTGTACAATGTCTGCTTCCAGAACGTCCCCTACTGTAAGGTCCTCTAATAGTACGAATCTACTCGTACCATGTCTGTAAAATGTATCCGTGTAAGTAGAATGTAGGCCTATCTATCTTTTCGTCCATACTGTGTCCCAAAATCGGGAATGTCGCAAAACAGGAAATTTTTGAAAATTCCTGAAAAATTCTTGGTGACTGAAAAAGTCGAGATTTGGTGGCCTGTGTTCAAAGTGTATTAAAGAATGTAAACATGTTTGGCTATTTTGTTCTGTTTAGTGTTTTCATTTGTGCCTTTTAACTTTGTATTTAAATTTGTATAAGAGGGTCATAAATGAATAAACAAGAGCTGTAAGCTCATATGGCACTTGCAAGCATACGCAGTAGGTAATGGTAACAGTTAAGATTCTTGCTGTGTTGAGGCACAGACGATTATGGACCTTTCGGATTCATGAAAATGTATGGTTTAGTAAAAATATGCGATGCACTTTGCGGTCACAATGCGCAATTGAAGGGGACTAGGAATCCATTTCGTAAGCAAATGCACTGACTGGTACACAAATGATCATGGGCCCTGGGTCACGAAAGTATATCATTCGCTCAAAGTATTATTATTTTTTGCATTTTGCGGCTAAGATGCGCACTTTAAGGGGTTCGAACTGAATTTGGAAGCAAAATACTCGGAGCACAGATGATCATGGGCCCTTGGGGATCTTAAAAATGTTTAGTTTCTTAAAAACGTTTTTTAAACTTTGCGGTAGGATAACATTGGTGCTTTAAGTATGTTGGAAATTCATTTGTAAGCAAAACCCTTGAGGCAAAAATTATCACGGACCCTTGGGAATCACGAAAATGGACCTTTTGGTCAAAAGTATTTTCTTCACTTTTCAGTTAAGATACGCACTTTAGGCTAAAATTCATATACTTGAGGCACAAATGGTCACGGGCGCTTGGGGGATATGAACTGTTCGTGAGATCAGAAACAGGTCCTTTTGTCAACTGTCAAGCTTCCTTCAGATCCGACCAACCGTTAAAAAGTTATGTGTGGAATTCTGTTAGTCGGGATTCCAATTCCCTTCACTCCCCCGAAGATAGTCGGATCGGGGAAATGACTGCTTCCAAGTCAATCTGATCGGGTCTCCAATACACCAGCCGAATTTCATCGTCCAAGTGCATCTTGAAATAAATGGATTTGCAATAAATGGATGAATGAGCTCCCAGTACTGAATATGCCCAAAGATCAGACTAGTACTACCATGAAAAGTGGAAAGAGCTTTGAAGTGAAAATTGAGACAAGGTCCGAGACCTTACGATTTCTGGAAAGTTTAACTAATCCAGAAGTGATCCGATGCCACACTGACGGCTCGCGATGTAATGAGATGATTGGAGCAGCATCTATACTGTTTGAAACATATGTAGAGCCAGAGAGACTGTTCACTCACCTGGGGAAGTTTTTACTGAGGTGTTCGCTATTCTACAAGTTATTGATAGTCTTCTGGATAAAGGAGCTGTTAATGAAGAAATCTATGTATTTTCGGATAATCAAGCTTGCTTAAAAGCACTTGAAACCCCGAAAAGCAAACAGCCATGGAGATGGAATGCTTTGATAAGGTTAATGCGGTTGCAAATAATGGAAATCAAATTACTTTGATGTGGGTCCCGGGACACTCTGGTATCCCAGGGAACGAGGAAGCCGATGCACTAGCAAAGGAAGCTATCAAAAGAGTTACGTATGGACCTGAGCCCTTCATTCCCATTTCGGAGAGTAGGTGGAAAACAGAAATCCAGGAATGGATGAATAAACAGGTAGAACAAATGTGGAAAAACCGCGTGGATTGTCGAGCCACGCGAAGTTTATTACCCACGCGTAACGAGGCGCTGAAAAGAAGGCTAGTCGCCATGAAAAAAGATGAAATCCGGGAAATCATCCAGGTTGTTATTGGGAATTGGAAACCTTGGAAAACATAACTAAAACACAAGCAAAATTGAGCCTCCAATATGCACCTAATGCGGAGTAGATGAAGAGACAAATGCGGAGTAGATGAAGAGACAAATACTCACTTTGTTCAAGAGTGCCCAGCATGGACAAGGCAACGTCTTGAAGCTTTCCACTCTCCGAATGTTGATTTCCACGAGGTAGTGAGAAAGGCTAGATTAAAGGAACTGTCCAGGTACCTTCAGTTGGCAGGGAGGCTAGACAGGTTCTAAGGTAAGAACGCGAGGAAAAGCGGTAGAATGAGTGATGTTTTTTTTATATAAATTATTTTGATAGAGTGATGTTTTCATCAATTGTATTATAGAATGACGTATTGTTTACATCAATTGTGAATTGGGGGAATGAGACAATGGGTCATTTGTGGCCTGAGTTTCGGCTGGAGTGTCCGGCCTACCCCACAGAATAAATCAAAATAAATAAAGTGCATCTGTAAGTACCTTGACTCGCGATCACCGGATTTCCGGAAAAACCCTTCCAAGACCCCCACATTGCGCCGATCCAGTCCATATCTGTCAAAAATCTATTTACAACTTGTCCTTCTTCTTCTCACCAAGCTTCATCCCGGTCCATCCATTCTAAGTCTGCTCCGAGATTCCCGATCCCCCCCCCCCCAGAGTTATCGGATCCGGTCCGGACATGAAATGACACATCGATGACGCGAGCTCTTTCCAACTGTCAAGTTTCGTTTGTGTCCGATGCCTCGTTCGAAAATTGTGCTTGACTCAAGATCTCGGATCCCCCCCCCCCCCGATGGTCGGATCGGGGAAATGAATCAATCTGTTCGGGTCCCTGATAAGTCTGCCAAGTTTCATCTCCTGGCACATCTGGAAGTACCTTAACCCGTGCTAACTGGGAATCCGAGACCCAGCACCCCCACCCCCCTCCCACAGGACTCTAAGCTTGCCACGATATTTCTGGTACCCCGCCTCCAACTCCCCCCACAGTTGCCAGATCCGCTTCGGACATAAATTGGTACATTTGACGCCTGTGTTCTTTCCACATATTAAGTTTCATTTAGATCCGATCACCCGTTCGGATGTTACGCATGCCTCAATATTCCGGATTCCCCCTCCCTTCATTCCCCCATGATGGTCGAATCGGGGAAGTGACTATTTCCAAGTCACTTTGGTCGGGTCCCTAATTTGCCTGCCAAGTTTCATCATCCTAGCGCATCTGGAAGTACCCTAACTCGCGATCACCGGGCCGACCGACAGTCAGACTGACCGACCGACGGAAAAGTGATCGGTATATGGCACTTGGCCGGAAGGCAAGTACCATAAAAACAGGAGCGGAGACAGAGATTGAATGGACAGTTACTGGCTTGGATGCTTTAAAGCACCCCTCGCACTAAATATTTTAAAACTAGGCCCTGCTTTTCACATATTATCCACGGCTTTGGCTGTTTTAGCCTTTTCCCAGGCCCATTGACTTCAAGCAAAAACTCGTCAAGATTCAGATAAACGGTTTCACAACAGCATGATACGCTGACTGCGCGGAGAGTAGTCGGGAGCATACTGCGCATGGAAAATAGTGAACCGTGGCAAGTGCAAAGATTAGTGAGGTATCTTTAGCTAGCTTAGAATGTAAACATGAAATTTCGTTCTCCGGACTTAAGAATTAATGAATACAATTATGGATGTAGGTTGCATTCGCATTGTCTGCGCGACGTTTCCCTTAAGGTTGGGAAGTTCGTGTGTGAAGGTAGCCGAATGGACGATGCGTAAAAAAATAAATAATGAAAGCTCTAATTGTTCGGGGGGGGGGACTTGCCAACTTCGGGCGATGGCAGTACAAATACACTGCAAAACAACTCCGCTTTAAGATAACTTAATCTGCAGTATTTTGCATTCTAATGTTTTAATCCTCCATCGGATTTTAACTTTCCGAACTCGGACTAAAACTGTTCGAATTAGGTGATGCACAATTACTAAAGTCCAGTGTAGGAGAGACTTTCTACAGTGTACTCGTGGGGGATCCCGATTCCAGAAAATTTATCCTGTATGATGGTCGTATGAGCTTGTATATTTCAGGTTTGCCTTGGACCAAAAACGTATCTGGGCATCTGCGGATTAGTAGGCGTGGATCTTTTTGGTCGTTATAAGAGATTGCCATTGTAGTTGTTCTGTTATCAATTTAGTAACCCACTAATTACAAATATGCCGCGCTTTTATGATCGTAACGAGCTTTAATACGTTAGTGTAATACCTAGGGTGCGTGTTTGACTGGTAGGAATGTAGTTCACACCGCAATTTTTGAAAAGTGAAACTGATTCCACAAAAAAAAATCAGTTTATTCCTTCCAATGAAATAGTGATATTTAGCAGTAAGATTTTGACCAATCCCGTTAAGAGATTCTGGGTAATTTAGCACAAAACCAAATTTCCTTTTTTTTTAACTGACTTTAGAAACCGACAAGCAGACTTAGAAACGAAATAGACAAAGTGCCAACTATGCTTTTTCTCTTTTCACATTATAAAGGGCATCTAGGCATATGCCCTGATTAGATGCCTAGTTTTCGAAGTTCTTCCAATCCCTTCCCCATTCTGGATCTTTTATGATTCACAAATTAAATAAGTATGCAAAATTGAGTCGTTGTATTCGTATAGATATAACTTCTCTAAAAGTAGGTGTCACTAACCAGAGAGATAGATATATACAGGAGGGGTATCAAACCTCAGACAAAAAATTAAATTTCCAGAAATGTCATTCCTTTACAGAGACCTATCTGGCTTAAATTTTAACTGAATGCGGTTGAGATCCAACAGTCTAGTAACACATCACTATTCACTTAAATAGGCCGGAAAACCCGACTAAAAATGCGTTACTTCGTTTATCCATTACCCACAGATAATCGATTTCATCAAATGAACACGTTCTTTCAGATCTGCGAAACCTCTATGAGCTTGTCCCTCTACGCTTGAAATGTTTACCAACTAAAAATAAAGGGCATCCGCACATTATAAAGGGCATCTAGGCATCTTTAGCCTCGGAAATACAGGACTATGTTGAAATTCAAGTTCTCCGCATCCGGAGGAACTTTGGGTTGTCGTGCAAGCAGTGCACATTCTGAACGTTATTACGACAGCCGGGGGGTGAAATAATACTAACTCCCTGAGATGAGTCAAAATAGTTCAGTGTATTTAAATATTAGGTGTAAAAATAAGCTGCGTTTTCAGTTAAACTTTAAAGAAGGAACTAGAAAACATGACACAAATACTCGATTGAAGCTTACACAGTACACACTGGTTTTCATGCTGAAAGAATAAATTCTTCCTCAACTAACATATTTCATACAGAGTCACCTCATTCTAACCTGAGTTTGAATTCCTTGCCGTGATTTACAAAGTGATGAAAAAGATAGAGCTACCAAAATCAGTAACCAGAAAATCTCTTTTTAAGCAGGTTCAAAACAAAGAAAGGCAATTACTGTAGATATACTTGGACTCATAACTGTTGGAAATAGTCAGAATTTGATTCCTGGCTGTCAGGAATTCATAGAAATCTCATTTTAAAGGACCCCTCGCACTATTTACGCTTCAACTTACAGTATTTTAAAATATTTGAATACTTTAAAACTCGGCTGTTCTTTCAACAAATAACCGACGGTTTTGGGTGCTTTAAGCCTTTTCCGGGACCTGTTGACTTGGAACGAAAACAGGGAAACAATTTACATAGCCGGTTTTTCTGATGGAAAAACTTCTCGCAGACAACCATCGACAGCGTGACACACATCGAAGGTAGCAAAAATGCAAGTGAGAAAATCAGCGTGGTTTTGTTAGAGGGGTTAGAATGTACCGTACGAAATTGTGGTCTCCGGGTTTGGAAATATATGGAGTGATTATGGAAGTAGGTTGCATTAGTATTATAAGTAAGACAGCTCCTTTAACATTCTTGCGGCGAAGTTCGGGGTTGCATAATTCGAGGTCAGTGACCCCTCCTTTAAAGATATCTGTCTAACTGGCTAGTCACGCTTTATTTTATAGAAGTGCTTCCTATAATTAAGCTCTTATAAATTTATATAGAGAAATAGCAAAAGTATAATTTTAGGAGAATTGCTTATTAAGCTCTACTTTTACCCTTATTATTGGTCTGAGGCAGGGTGGTACTTTGACACCATTGCTTTACGCACTGTACTGTATGTTGATGGTTTGTCTGCCCGTCTCAACGAAACCCGGATGGGTTGCTTTGTAGCTGGTAAGAGCTACAACCATTTTTGGTTTGCTGACGATCTTGTCATCCTGTCTCTCGACGGCTGTATTTGGCCTAAACAAGCTGCTTTGTGTTTGTGATCTGTTTGGAGTAGAATATGATATTATTTTTAATACCCGTAAAACATTTGCTGTGGCATTTATCCCACCTCGGTGTAAAGTGTTACCAAGTGACGTGTTGCTTAGTGGTAGGGTAATTGCTTATGTTGATGAATTTCGTTATTTAGGTTTTTACATTAGAAAAGATCTAAACGATGATTCTCATATTACTGCTCTAGGTAAAAGCTACTCGAAAAGAGCTAATGCCCTTGTTTGGAAGTTTGGTGCAGTAGTTTTTTTCTCTTGGCCTGGTTTCCTCTGCCCATGCTCGGTCTTTGTCAGCTTTGCAAGTTGTCTACAACGCGGGATTTCGGAAATTTTTCTGTTTGGCTAGGCGATGCAGTGTCAGTGGTGCAATGGTTGAGAAAAGAGTTGCTACCCTGAAGGAGCTGCGCCGCAAAGCTAATGTTGCTATCTTTTGCCCACTAAAAGATTCTGAAAATGATTTGGTGGCTTTTACTGCTCTATCCATTTTCTATGCGCTACCCGTATGGAAGGGTATCCTCCTGGATATCTTTTCCATGGGGTAGATTTCTTTTGTATTTTTGTTCAGTGTCTGTTTTAGTGTAGGCTTGTTTGTTGTTGATATGGACTCATGGACTGAAATAAAGCAGTAATAATAATAATAAATATTAAAGTATTATTCCGAATGTTTGATAACATCACAAGTCAGGCTTCGTATAGGATAGTGGACCCTCCTGTAGCCATTGCCCATTACGGTATTAAACCATTGGATGTCTCTGCTCATGTATAAGTCTCTACTACATCCTACTTCAGTAATAATAATAATAATAATTTATTTCTTACCCACAAATTCCAGAGGAAGAACAAGTGGAGTACAATAAAGAAAGGAAGAAAATACTTAAATAACTATACATACAAAAACACTAGCACATAAACAGGGGGGTAAGGGGGTGGTGTGATGAAAACCGAGAGTAGGCTGAGCCCGACAGCTTCATGTGTAGCATTAGTAATTTCTCCGAAATCTCTGGAACACCGTACTTACGAATAATTACTCTATTCCGATGCCAAGGGGGGAGGTAAAGAAGGAATTTACAGTAACGAAAATAACTTTTTCGAAGAGAAAGAAGGTCTTTCTTTTTAAGAAGTGGATAAAGTCCTGAAACATAGAATATAGAATGGTCGCAAAAAGTTGAATAGAGCCGACCAAGAGCTCGTCTATTATACCGCCCACGGTTAGCGACAATTTTCGAATAACCAAATTGATTTTTTTTTCTTTACATCAAGGAGAGTTTGTTGTCGTAGAGACGGTAGAGAATTAATGATATTGATGCCGAGCCACCGGAAAGAACAACAAACTAACGTAGCAAGTGTCGTAGCAAGGGGGATAGTAAAATGTTTACACACAAGGGACGACTGAGACGAAGAATGATCGTTAAAGCCATGAATTCAAATTTTTCCACATTGAGAGACAGTCCAACATCTGAGAAAAATGTATCACCGAATTCAAAGATTTCAAATTCGGAGAGTTAAAATTCGATGGAGGGTTAAAACAATAGAATGCAAAATAATACAGATTTGGTTGTCTGAAAGCGGAGAGTTTTTATATACTATAATCATATTATATTCATCCGCTGTCGCCTGAAACTGGGACCGTCGGCAGATACCTACTCTGCCTTAAAGGACACCTGAACAATGAAGCCATACTTGAACACACCATGGAGAATGCATTTACAGACATGGCCACGGAGAGCATTCTTCTCCTGAGCGTGACGTCTTCAAAATAGGGATGTTCGTTTCTGGAGGTTTGCACATGCAGACTCTAAGACAAAAAGCGCAATTCATTCAAATCTTGTACAGCGCTGGCCGGATCGTATTGGAATTTCTTCGAGGTATACGTTTGGGCTTAACTGGCTAAAAAATATTCCAGAAGAAGGGTTGATTGGAGACATTTGTTCATTTCTAAAATTGTTCGGTACTGAAATAAGGACAGATGCAAAATGGAGTAAAAATCATAGCTTGGAAACACTATTTCGTATTTGGATTGGGTTTTCTGCAGGCAATGTTAACGGAAGTATGCAGATAGGGATGATACTTGGTACTCTTCATTCAGGTGTCCTTTAATGGACCCATCGTACCTATGCTACCTATTTACTCCAGTTTCGTAATAGTTCCATCCATTCTCACTCTCGAGATTCATCGGTGTTAACTATCTTACCTAATAGTGATTACCCATTAGTGACCTGATTTTTACGCTTGCCCGTTTTTATTCTCTTTACAAGGCGTTTCAGGCTGTCGATCATATTTTCGAGAAGCTTATTGGTCAGGAGACCAGTTATGGTAACTTTCCTGGTTTAAGGCAAAGGACATGGAGATGGACTAAAAACAGAAAGGCATGTGTATTTCTGTAAGCATAGCTGGATTCTGAAGTAATCAGTTATCTTAATGGACACCTCTTGTTTATTCTGTTTTTTTTTTTTTTTTTTTTAATCCGTAACTTCCTTATGGGATTCTAAGTTTCTGAAATCCTCGCCTTTTGCCATTGTTTTGTTTCCCAAGACATTTTAGCAATTTTCCGGCCTAGCCGAATTTTTACAGTCATGCATAGTAAACTTGGTCGAAAGCTTCAAAGTCCGCCGAGAAGACTCATAAAAATAGACCAGCATGTCTACCTTCTATTTTGGGTTTCTTTTATTTTGCTTCGTTTCCCCACTTTATCACCACGGCGCGTTCGGTTTTCAAATATTTTGCGTCCAACCGCCGCGTCGGAGAGCAGGAAGGCTGGGTAGAGTCCACAAGCGCTAACAAGGAAAATCGCCAATTTCACGTGACAAGTAACTGTATTTTCAAACACCGATATTTGTGTGCCATTTCATCGTGGAAAGATCATTTCTAGTAAGAGTTGTGCTTTACCACAGCAGAAATCTTGCGTAGTGCAAGCTGTCCTTTGATTTATTTGTTTCAGTTTTTCTTTGTACCCCATCGTGTGTTCTTTAGGACTTTGACGGGTAGCAAAGCTTACATATTTAACTAAATAAACCAAGGAATCGAATATAGACATTGTATATTGTATAGATACTGTATATGAATTCGAAGCACATGGTTCCTGCCTCTCATCTATTAAAGTTTAACCGAAAAGGGATACGGCAATCTAGTTACCTATTACTTATTCACTTAAATTGACTTGAAGACCCGCTGAAAATGAGTTACTTCGTTGTTCCGCCATTCACAGATTTTCAAATAGTGGAATTTCTGTGTGATTTGTCGTACCTCTATGCGCTTGTATTTTTGTTGTAGGCTGAACGAGAAAGATTCAGGCACTAAGCAATCTTCACCAGTCTCACCATTGCCCACTTAAAAGCCGCGTTTGCGTTGAGATTAGAGTTTCCCGCGTCATAGTAGAATTTAAACTGTGGGGATGGATGCAGATATTCTGAACGTCATAACTAGAGCAGATAGTGGAAAATAAAAAAAAATTCCTTTGCAGAGATCAGATAATCCAGTTTATTCAGTTAAATGACACAAAAATAAGTTGGCTTTTCAGTTAAACTTTAGGGAAGGAGAAAAAAATAATTGTCCTGCCCCTTTTCATCTTTCGTGAGTTTTCCTTTAGTGAAATAGAGACGGTAAAGTCTCTATCAGCATTATATTTATATTTTATTTTTAATCCAGCGCTGGCCATAGCATCTTTCTAGCCTACCCAGCTTAGTTTTTTTGCTCATTTCTGTTTTTATTCCAGGTTTTATATAAGAAAGTCGTATGGAAACAGGAAGTGGATCATCTTCCTGGAAGGAGGATGGTTTTGCTACGATAAGAGAAGCTGCGACATGCGGTGGAACAACGCTCGACTGCTAATGAGCTCCGCTAGGTGGCCAGAAGCCAGGCACGGTAAATGATTAGAAATTAGAAAAGAATAGCCAGTGGAGAGCTTCTGCTTAGGCACACTAGGCCTACTAGTCTGCCACAAACTCCTGATTTGGGAAAGCCTATGCCAAACGCTGTGTGTATCTAACGTTTGGTATACCCTATGCCTAACGCTAGATACACTATGCCAAATGCTGGATACTGGGACCCAGTAAAATACTGATGATTTGAGTGACGCTCAGAAATCAACCAATCAGAATTCATCTTTAGTGATGTAGGTCAGGGTTAGGGTACCAACAGCTATCCAGCGTTTTGCATAGGGTATCCAGCGTTAGGCATAGGCTATGCCGAACACTGGATATACCCAGCGTTTGGCATAGGGTATCCAAAAATCGGGGGTTCGTGGTTGACTGGGGTGGGGTTTGGACAGCGTCATCCTGCGCCCCCTTCGTGATCTTTCATAGGTGAGACCGAAAATACTCAAGTGATGAACAACATATGAACGAAAAGTTAACAATATATTCCCCGAGATATTCCGGAAGACCAATGTAAAAGAATATTTTGTGTCAGGAGCATATACAAATTCGTTTTTGCGCCCCGTCAGCTATGTTTTACAGTTTTTTTTTTTTCATGTATAGATCTGTGCTCCCTTGCCTCCCCCCCCCCATCGGAAATGACGTCTCTGCACTAGGCAACTGCCTAAGGCACCAGTTTGGGAAGAGCCGGGGTCTGAAGTATTAAAGTGCAAATATTATAATGTGTAAAAAAGTATAATTGATACTTGTCCGTTTCATTTGAAGCAGAGCAAAATAACACTAGGGAGTAGCGCCAAGACCTATGCTTTCCATGCTTTGCAAACGAGCTATACTTGTAGCGCCGCCCACTACGCTTGCGGCATTTAAAGCGAGACAAACTTGCGGGTTTAGAAATTTCTAGTGAAGCAAAGGTGCAGTCTGTACACACCAAGGAAACAATGAAGGCTGTATCAGATTTTCGCAGTGTTCAGAATTTGAGGTTATCGGAGCAAGCGTTGGTGAACGACTGAATGAGTATCAGTAGGGACGTTCTTTCTCGCTAGTAGTGCTAGTATCGATGCTATTTGAGTGTGTGTCAATTTTACCAAGTCTTGGCGCTACTCCCTAATGTTATTTTGCTCTGATTTTAAGTCTTCTTGTCTTGTCCGTTTTAAAGTTGTTTAAACAAATTACCAAGAAGTAAACTAAATTATTAACGCAAGACCGTGAATAGAAGCATTCAAGTCCCTGAGTATGGATCTGTTAAACTAGCCACTTTATTTACTGTTGCAATTCTTATCTTTGTTTATGTTTTAATTATTAAATTGTAGAAGCGTAATTTTGTGTAGTATTCCTAACAAAGAGACAAAATACTTGGTTTTCTTATTAATACCGTACCGTACGACATGTTTTTTGAACAATACAGGTTGATCGATTGAACACCGTTCCCGACGAAAAAGTCTTTGCTGGGATTTGAATTCGGGGCCTGCATCCGTCGTAGTTCCAGATTCAAGGCCTAACCATCCTGCCATCGAAATGGCTTAAATTGCACCAGCACCTATATATGCACCACCTATTAATATGATCCCAGTCTCTACTCTGTCTTGCTTATTATCATCTGTAAACTTGTCGGCGTGTCACTTGAAGTCTGAGGCTTTTGATTGTTCCCGGAAAAATCCTTTTCATCTTCTCTTGTCAAATAAAAACATTATGTGAAGATAAGAAAATTTTGTTTTCTTATTTAACTATTTATGTATCAATGATTTGTTTTTCTCTTTAAGTTGGCGGCATCATGTCTCCTGACCCAGAGGAGAATCCTTATTGGTGGAATGCGAATCACGTGTAAGTTATCATTGTTTTCATTGGCTGGAAGGGTGGGATGGGGGCTGTATTTTCAATAATGTCCTTTCTCCGGAGGGGGGGGGGGATGCTGGTAGCTTCTATAATGACCTTTAGGGAGGCTCAGCGAGAAGGATCGAAATGCCCAAAAGATAATTCTTATAGGACCCATCGCACTACGTAGGCTACTGTGTATGTTCCAGTATTTTGAATGGTATAATACCTTAAAACTAGGCGCTGCTCCCAACAAATTACCTATGGCTTTGACTGTTTTAAGCCTTTTCTAGGCGTATTTGACTTCTAGCAAAAAACAGGGACAAAGGGTGGGTATATAGCGTACGAAGCTCGGGTCTCCGGATTTAAGAATGGATGGAGTGATTACAGAACTAGGAACCTATTATATCTATTATCTTATCTGGGATGGGAATGTGAAACGATTAGATGAATTTGTCTTAGGGCGGGATCACTGTTGCTATGGCCAGCTTCTGTCTGATTTTGTAGTGGTTTGCGAACCATCTTCACAACCCCTCGGTAGCTCAATTTGTAGAGCGGTCGCCTTACAAGCGGAGGGTACTGGGATCAAATCACAGTTGAGGTGCATCTTTGTCTTTCAGTTCACTAGTTAGAATCCATAGCCCATGACTAGGGGGAAAGAAATTATTTTAGGCCTTATTAGTCTTTTTTTTCATTTTTTTATCTTGTGCATATACTTCGTATTGAAAGCTTAGAGTGATTTTTAATTTCCTTTCTTTTCACTGCATATTTCCCTTTTATTGTTCATTGCGCACACACAGTTTCATCGTCATCATCGTTAGCATTACGAGTACGGCGGGTCCTTGAAAGGTACGCTAAATAGCTTAGAGGGGTTGTTTCTCAACGTTTGGTAGTATGATAGGAGTACTGACGGTTCCGAGTACTGAGAACCCCTTAACCGGACTCTCTGATTCGCTCACGTGTCATTGGCTCACGAAACTTCTATGAATAAATGAATGAACCATGTTATGGCGTAAATCGGTAAAAAACAAAGACCAAAGGTTTCGATGGGATCCCAAGAATGTAATTGATATCAGATATCTTCTAGATATCAGGCCTTAGCCAGACTGCTTAAAACTTTAAATATTGAAATTTAGAAACAAATTAAGGCCAATGGCTAATCATCTGAGAAAACCATGTTCGGATATGGATTCAGCATGTGTGGTTTTACCATTAAATGTCTTATCTAATGAGACGAAATTTATCGAAATGTCCTGCCTTACTTCTTCCGAATTTCCGGTTTCGGCTGGATTCCGGGCAAACTACTTGTCCGGCAAAAAACTATAGCTCAAAAACGAATTCAGCATTTATCCTTACCCGTAACCCAACCTCTAATCAACTTCAGGTAAAACTTATGCTTAACAGATTTTCCGGTTTTGGCCAGATTCCGGGCGAACTGTTTCCCCGTTGAGAATAATAAGTTCAGCTCAGCACGTCTCCTTACCCTGAAATCGACTCTCGCATCAGCTTGAAAAAGTATTTGTTTCATCTCTTAATTTAAAACCCCTCCCCCGCCCCTAAATATTGATCTACAGGGCCCATCTACGAAACTTGACACCCAGGTGGATCCTCACACCAAGTTTGAACAAAATAAATCAATCCGTTCGAGAGTTATCCTGCTGACAGACGGACGGACAACTTTTACGAAGTCAAAGGTATCCCTCCACTTACATTTTGGGATACCAAAAAGACTGAGACCAGGCGCAAGATTATAGCTTATCACTGATTACTGAGAAATAGGGGCTTCTCAGATCGTCAGCTCCTGCTGGCGTATACAACTTACATCAGGCCTATCCTCGAGTATTGCTGTCCCGTGTGGGGTCCCCAAACTCAGAACACAGCTTACATATCATCAGAACTAGAAGATGTTCAAAAACGCGCTACCAAGATAATACTCGGACCCCGCTTCAGCAACTGCGAAAGTGCCCTTGAGCTCTTGAACTTGCCCACCTTATCCGATCGAAGACATGAGCTAATAATGAAATTCGGGAAAGCGCTATTAGCAAACGAGAAGCGCCGATCCATACTTCCACCATCCGCATCGATCATCAGACTTACTAGGCATTACAAGAAACTAGAACCAGTCAGGTGCCGTACGAACAGATTCGCAAACTCCTTAGTGCCATATTTCGTAAGTGTATTTAACAAGTGACCTTTTTGTGATTGTAAAAGTAGCATAATTTAGCGTTCTCTTTTGAGTGCTACGATAGTTATTTAATTAAAGGAATACGAATAACATGCTTAAATAGGATAGCTTCTCTGCACCAGCGATTTTTTTTAGTTTCTTAGTCAGGAACGCCCCGATCTCCTCTTTAGCTGCCTTCCTGGGAGGAGGGTGCTCCTCAGGGATGTCTGTCCTTAGCGCGCTAATGTTTATTTAATGTCTGTTGTGTTTTTCTCTCTTTGTTTTGTGATATACGGTCTTTGGCAGAAATAAAGTTGTTCTTTGTAGCCTTCCGTTGTACTTTAACTATTTCATTTTCAGGCTTATTCCATATTGCTCCAGTGATGCCTGGACTGGGACGGCATTTGCCGGACGGACGTCAAACTACGCATTTCTTGGAGCTTTAATTATTGAAGAAGTTATGAAGCAGCTGATGGGCCATGGCCTGGGAAGAGCTGATTCTATCATTCTGGCAGGTACAAGGTACATTACTTTGAACTTGTTGCGTAGATTTGGAAATAGACCCACCCCACCCTTGTGCCAGCGGTCCGTGGATTCCGACCTTGGCTATTAGCAGGTTCGTGTCTTCTAGTCCCTGACGTTCAACAGCCTGACGACCCGATGAAAAGTTTATCTCAAAATAGTAGTATGAAGTTGTACGAAAAAGTAGCGTGCAGTACGAACTGATGCTACTACATGCTTCTACTTCATAAGTCATAAGTCAGCTACATTTTATTAGAGCTATATTTCGGACCTTCTTGGCAAGGGTCCGCTTAAGCTGGAAAATGAACTTGTGGAAAAACGAGATTCTTCCTTAAATATCTGATCTTGTGAACTTCTTCTCTAAGAATCGGTTGCATTTAAAGCTGGTGCTGTGATTTCATTTGGACATGGCTGCTCTTTTTGCTGTTCGATTGGGTCGTCGAAAGGATAGAGATCGTTTTTCCACAAGTTCATTTTCCAGCTTGAGCGGCTTGAGCATCCGTTTTGCACCGTCAAATATGATTCGCAGTCAGCTTAGGCTGAAGGGTCCTCTTAATGCTCAAGCCGCTCGAGCTGGAACATGAACTGGATAAGTTCAAGCTTGAAAGAAAAATGAAATGGAAATAGTTCATTTTCCAGCTTAGGCATGAAGAGGACCCTTGCGAAGAAGGGCCGAAAAATAGTTTTAATAAAACGCAGCTGATTGTATCCGTTTTGCTCTGTCAAATTTGATTCGCAGTCTGCTTGGGTTGAAGGAATATTTAACTGTTTTTAGCTGTTGCTTGAATATACTTAGCTATAGAATAGAATAGAATATATTTACACGAAAGCCCGAAGGCCATGGCAAAAACATATAAGGTTTACATTAGCTTGAATAAACATACACTGCTAGCAACACACAAACAAAAATATTTTAAACTATTGGATAAACAAGTCGCGGTGGCGCAAACCAATCCGGAGGAATTTCCCCAACAACTTCAAATCACTGAATTGTTTACTTTTTAATATTTTAGACATCCACTCTTTACCAAACACTCTTTCACCAAATACCTCAGATCTTAAATCATCTAGCTCTCTACACTCACGCATAAAATGGCTCAAATCATCGTTCGCCATCCCACACATTGGACAGAAGAAAAGAGGACCAGTCTTTCCCCGACCTTTACCAATATAACTTCTCTTCTCACCAAACGGTAAACAATTTCCCCGAAAACTTAACAACAACCTTATTTCCTCCTTTTTTAGCCCCGCTTTGAAATAAACCTCCTCCCCCCAACTCTCTTTGACAGTCGCATATAAACTCAGGGACCCGGAAGCCACCAAATCCACGTGCCAACTCTGAATTTCCTGATCCCGGAGGACTCCCCGGAGGGTCTTGGGAACCACGAAAATAGAGGGAGTCACTTCATGGGGACTCCCCGGGCGGAAAACAACGAGAACGCGGTGAATGCTTCGATCTGGATTTTGTTCACAGATTTGCAGATCTAGGTCATTGCCAGGTGACGCAATTAGCCTGTAAAAATTATGACCCACTTTATTTTCACTTTTTTTTTCAGCCATGAGGTAAAATCGGGAAATACCTTAAAGCACAGCTCTTACTAGAAATAGATATTACGTAGATGCCGCTTTATACAAGGGACTTGTACCGTGACAAATGAATCAGAAGCAAATTTACAATTTACGGTACAAGCGCCATCTACGTGAAATCTTTTATCTTCCGTGACGTAGGGATGCGAATTATGGGGATGTGAACTGATTAGATGAATGGGAGGGGGGAGGGACGTGATCACTGTTCCCATGGCCGGTTCTATCTGACTATAGGAGTGGTTTGTGAACTGTGTTCACAAAACATTATTTTGTCTTTTAGTTCACTACTTACAAACCTTACAATAAATTATCTTTTCCTGATATAAGGGTTCAGAAATATCATTTTTCTAAAATAAAAATACTTGCCCCGTGAAATTAGCTATTTTGTTATTACCGCTTACTAAGCGCTTTCCGTAATGTCAATCAATCTTTATTATTCGAAAGACTTTGCTTACGGTATTAACAAAAGACTGAATATTTGTTCTCTCGTCAAACATAACTATATAAAATTGCGCTTTTACATAGCGAAATATTCAATAATTACACAAGAACAAGAATTGCAACACATTAAAGCGCTAAACTTCATTAATTATCAAAAAAAAAGAGGAAAAGCATTTAAAATTTCGCGTTCAAAAACTCACAAAGGAGGGGACAAAACTTCTTTCGTACCGCGCATGAATTGCCCGAATGGGTTGGATCTAAGGAGCTGGTTGTGCTGCCATTCTCTGTGGCCTTATGCGGTCGGGAATGTGGGGAGGGGGAAGGATGTGCCGATGGTTGGGGTCTTCCAGTAGTTGGTCACCAAATTTGGTAGAAAGTTGGTGTCTACGGTTTGACAAAGATGCAAGACCAAACTCGTTAAGAAGGGAAATGTACGAGATTTTGGGGGAATTTGATACTATTAGTAAAGACCAGCACTGGATCCTCTCGAGGCGTTCCGGCTGCACCCGCATTAAACCGAAATGCCATACCGGACAGCAGTATTCAAGGGAAGGGCGAATGAACACAGGGTAAATGCGAAGGAGGTGGTGTTTCGGGGTGACATGGCGGGAGAGCATTTTGAGGGATCTCATGCCCATATTTGCTCTTTTCAGCATAGATTGTACTTGCTTATCCCACTTGAGATCTGAAGTTAGATGAACACCTAAAAGTTTGAGCTCCTCCACTCTGCTGTGATCAAGTAGGTCAGGTTGGAAAGTTGGATTGGACTTAAGAAAGATACAGTTAGAACGGCTGATTTGTCTCGGGAGGGAAGTCGACGCAAAATATTTGAAAATTAAGCATGCCGTGGTTAACAGTACCAAAGGTTTCGATGGGATCCCAAATTTTTGAATATTTGTTGGACTTTTTGATCCAGACAATCCGAGCTTTTAGAGATCTGGTCTTCGTCAGACTCCTTGAACATTTTACTATTTATCACTAATCAGCCGTTCGAAAATGATACTGTAGTGTTTTTTAATTGAAAAATTACGGTCAAACGGCTCAACGTCAGACAAAACTGTTACTTGTAGCGAATTTTCTGGTTTTGGCCGGATGCCGGACGAGCTATTTGTCCGGCTAGAAAGCATAATTTTCATACACGGATTCAGGATGTCTCTTCACCCCTACATCGAACCTCTAATCAACTTGAGATAGTACTTTTACTTTAAACAAATTTTCCGGTTTCAGTCGGATTCCGGGCGAACTGTATGTCCGGAGGGAAAATAATTTGCATATACGGATTCAGCATGTCTCCTTACCCCTGTATCGAACATCTAATCACCTATAAGTAAAACCTTTACTTTTAACAAATTTAGTAATTCGGACGGGCAGACGGACGGACAACTTTCACGAAGTCATAGGTACGTTTTGGGATCCCAAAAACAAATATTTGAAGCTTGATTTTAGTTTACCCTTCTTCTTGAAAGAGTTGTCAGCCGACCTTGAAGCTTGAGCGAAGTTCGCACTGCCTGACTGGAAAACTCGAAGATGCCGAAAAAGCACAAAGGAGTTGTAGGTATAAACGAAGCATTTGCGAAGAACAATTATTTCCGAAGCCTATTGGCTATAAGTCTGTAGGGGCGATAGGAAAATTGTAAAAGTCAGATTAGATACAAGGGGTCCTGTAATTCTAGTTAGTAAAGTGCCCTCAGTTCACAGGTGATGATATAGTACCATGGTCCTTTGCTTCGGAAAAGTAAACGACAGGTGGAAGTAGTCTGTCTTTCTGCTTTCTTGCCAGAAAGTTTCGGTCCCTGTCGGAAATGTCATGCGATCGTTATCATGTGACACCGCTTGATGATTTCCGGTCGCAAATTTATGCAACATTGCGGTGGAGGAAATAGAAAATAAATATCCGACTTTTTATTCTAGTGCTGGTGGGACTGGTGTCTTACTGAATGCCGACCTGGTCCGATCATGGCTTGAAGCTCAGCGGATTAGGGCCACATTTTTGGCCATTTCAGACTCCGGATGGTTTCTTAACAGGACACCGTTTGCACCAACGACCTGCTTTGAGAAGGATACACAAAAGTGAGTAGCACCATCACCCGGTCTACCACAAGTGCCTGCACTGTCACAAGTTTGATAATATTTAACACAAGGATGCGCTTTGTAACACTTTGTAATAAGGTAACACTTTTGGATGCTACCAGCAACTGATACAGATCATTTTCGTTCTTACCGCTTAAGTGTTATGTTTTTCTTGAAAACAACATTGCAAACCATTTATTGTTATATTTTAAGGAAACATAACACTTGTGTGTTGCTGTGGCTGAACTATCATCCATTGTCCCTTCCTGACTTGTCCTGAGACTGCGGTCCTATTATTCCCTTGTGGGGTTTGCCGGCTCGTCCTGCGGTTAGTGGCACCTATGGTGTCATGTTTGACGGTGCAAAACGGATAAGTCAGCTACATTTTATTAGAGCTATATTTCGCCCCTTCTTGGCAAGGGTCCTCTTCAGGCTCAAGCTGGAAAATACTTGTGAAAAAACAATTAAAGATTCTTCTTAAATATCCGATTTTGTGAACTTCTTCTTTGAAAATTGGTTGGAGTTAAAGATGGTCCTGTGATTTTATTCTGGGCATAGCTGCTGTTTTTGCTGTTTGATTGGATCGCCGAAAGGGTAGAGATTCTTCTGCATTTTGGTTTAGGAGTCACTCGTCTCTTATTTTTCTTTCCAGCTAAGATGGGTACTTTTCGGCGGCATGTATTCTTCAGCCCATACTCAGGAACGTTAATTTCGCCTACCACGCGGACATCCTCACGAAAATTCTCTGTAACGTTAACATATCACAAAATATCAACGAAGAAACCATCGAAAGTGGGATTTGTAAAGGCCAACGAATATACTGGAATAAAAAGGCGAATATTTCGGGAGGACAAGCGCCTCCCTTCTTCAGCGCAGACAGAAAATTTCGAGGAAAAATGCTAAAACGAACTACCAAGAAAAACGAAACAAAGCAGAAAACGAACAATAAACCGAAAATTAAAACAAAATTGGAAGAATTGAAAGCCAAAAATAAAGACAGCGAGCCACTCACCAAAACCTGCGAATATCAATTAGGACTGTTCTCGCTCGGTATTAGCGAGTGACATTAACATAAGTCTATGTTAGTGACGTTAACATAAGTCTACGTTAGTGACGTTAACATAAGTCTAAAGTCTTGAAATCACGCGTCATTATGTTGAACGTTAGAAAACTTCTGACTGTGACTAGACTATGCCAATAGACTAGACAATAGACTATGCCAAGCTGTCAGGGCATTCTATCCCAAGAAAATTTTAATTCCCCAGTGTGAAATTCTTGGATTAGAATATGGCCAGATGCTGATTCACTTAAAACCAACAACATCTTGATCGCTAACGTGAATTTTCACAAAATAACCATTTAAAAAAGAATTGGGTGGGCCACGGGATCCAAAGCTGGGGAGGACAAACATTTAGGATAGTGGGTGAGCTTGGCTTGTTGTGATTCGTAGCTAGGCTTGGAGAGACAGCCGAAACAGGAGGAGACGCTTTATCAGGACTCTTCCTCATTTCTGGTTATACAGCAGTTCATCTTCGAGAGAGTAATTTTCTTATTGAATACTTAGATAGATAGATAGATATCGCTTTTATTCTTTTCGAACTATCGTGGTGAAATCCAAATTTATCGAAATCGTCATATATACATGCAGACACTCATATATAGATATGTCAACGTCATGTATAAAAGTAAACACTAAATGAGATTAAAAATTTTAACGAAAGACGGTACAAACGTCTTTTCATACCGTAAATGGTCACATTTTACGTGTTGGAGTTTTGGGATCACCACTGAGGCCGCTCTTCCAGGTCGTTCGCGAGCAGTATTGAACGGTGGCGGAAGTATATACAGGGTGCTGAGACATTTTCTGACCGGAAGCCATGCACAGTTTCAACCTACGGGACTCAAGGGACTCAATTTTAGCTCATTGTAAGGCATTTTGGGGGATCGCGACATAATTAGTAGGGCACGTTTCTGTATTTTTCGATCCGATAAGCCTGGTCTTCAGTAAGGCCAAAGTGCCAAGCTTCCACAAGGTATTCTAGCCCCGAACGTATAAAAGAAACATAAAAACGGAGCAAAGCTTGTTCAGGGAACCTATTTTTAGCAAGTAATTTCAGCATATGAAGGCCGGTGTGTCCACGCTTTACCATTTCCTTCGTTTGGAGTTCCCGTTTTAAATCTTTTGATATAATTAGACCGAGGAATCTTATTTGGTTTACACGCAAAGTATCTGGAATAGGAGGTTCAAAAATTGGCCCTTCTTTCAAGAAAGAAATTGTAAGAATTGAAGACTTCTTTTCATTCACAGCCATGTCTGAATTTAAAGCTTCGGCCTGTATCTGCGAAATTATATTGGCCGCTTCACTACTTTGTCCTTTTCCACATATTTCAATGAGAGAAAGATCGTCAACGTATTTCCATCTTTCTGGTCTGTCAGAAGCTGTATTGTTAATCATTACAAGAAAAAGTAGCAGACCTAAAATTGTTCCCTGCGGCACAACGCAGACAATTGCCTGCGGGTCCGACAGATTATTATTATATTTTAGAATTTGGGACCTATCACTAAAAAAACCTACAATAATTTTTACAATATTGGGGTTAACATTAAATTCATTCAAAAGCTTATCAATTAGGATTTTATAGTTTATAAGGTCAAAAACTTTTTTAAAATCAATCGCGATTAAATTGATCCATTTGGAAGGTTCATCAATGTTTTTAAAAATAAATCTAAAAGATTTACCTGGTTGAATGGCTGTTTGGAATGGCTGGTTGATGTTTTAGGTCGATTTCCAAACTGTTTTGGATCCAGAAGCAGAAAAATTTCTTTTTTTTAACCATTCAGCAACAAAACTTTCATAGACTTTATTGAAGATTGTGGTTAGGGAAATGGGGCGCACTCCGTCAAAATCAATTTTTGCATCTTTTTGGGGTACTGGTGTTACATAGCCAACTTTCCAAATAGCTGGGTAGTCTGAAGTTGAAGAAATAGTATTGAAAATATTTGTAAGGGGTTTTGCAAGCTTATCTGGGAACGCTTTGATTAAATCAACAGGGATGTCTACTAATTTGACTAGTACCTCACTTTCTGTAATTTTATTATTGTCATTATCAGGAACCGGATCGACAGTTTTTAATTTTGGTAGGGATTGTACAATTTTTGCAAGGTGGATGTTTAGGTCATTAGCAATTTGGAAATCACTTTTTATCGGAGTCAAAATTTAAGGGTGATTCAGCTTTGCCACAAATCTTTTTCACTTCCTTATACCAACGACTTGGTTTCGTCGCAAAAAGATTAGTTACTGCTTTTGAATAATGGGCAGCAGCTGCTTCTCTTGTCATCTTTCGAATCTTGTTGCGTAGCTTATTTGCCTTTTCTCTTTTTTCCTGACGAAAAAGGTTCATTTTGCGGTGTACAAGCTCTTTTATATTTTTTGTTATATACGGCCTGTCGGTACTGCACCATTTGACTGTTCTTTCCGGAAACGCGGTTTCGTACTCAGTTCTAAGCTTTTCTTGAATTATTTTTGCTTTCTCGGTTGTACTAGAGACAGCAAGAGCTTCTGTCCACTGCTCCACTTCGATCCACTTCCCGAACTTTAACAAACCGTTTACAGTGATTGGTCGACATGTAAAAGTTTCAGCCGAATACTTTTTTTTAAAAGAGTTTAATGGGGTCCACTCAGTCTTGTGACATGTTTGTACAAATAACATCCAGAGAGGTACCTCCTTTCGTCGTTGGAAAAACCTGTTTTAGTTTGTTATCCTTAAGGAAATTATCCTAACTTTAGTTCATTTTTGTCACCCGTCACGATTAAACCTACATGGCGAATGGACAATGACTATGTAATAGATAGACAGATATTTTATTGATCTAACACGTAGCGCCGACATGGCACTAAATACGTCTACCATTACATTTCATATGTTAAAATACTTGAATATATACAATTATTACATAAAAGAAAATAAATCACTAGGAATTCACTTGTTTTTTGTTAATCTGTGGCCCGATATCATAGCCCCTAACGTCAAACCGTTCTAGACTCCTCGGACTCTGAGTACACTGTACAAGTTTCTCCGAGTAAGGATTAAAGTTAACTGCAGTATTGCTACTGATTAATCTTATCTCGGTTGAGATAAGGTTAATCCGAATTAGAGATAAGATTATCTTTTTAGAGACAAGATTAATCCCAGTAGCAAATACTGCAAGATTTTTTTGTACATTGTATATATATATATATATCTGTATTTGAAAGCTATTAAGCCATATACAGAAAAACAAAACAAACAACAATCTCAAGTAACAAACAACCTCACATTCTTAACTTAATATCCTACCGACATTCTGCTAAACTAATAACTTTTTCTATCACGTTTCCAAGACACACTATAGACCTAGCATTTTTTGTAGACTTAAGGATACCTAGAAGTAGCTCATCCCCCCCCCCATTCTGAAAAAGAGTACCCCTTATATTAGAAAGCTCCTCACACCTCAAGAGGTGTCATCCCATACAAAAAGCAAAACAAATTTACAGCAACATAATTCAATTCAACAACACTTCAATCGGTTGCTGCGGCCGGTGGCAGAAAATAGTGGCATGCGATGAGCGGAGGGGTTAGAGACTCGGCAATTAACAACACGAAGGAAGTAAATAAATCTGCAGTTTTGTCATTATGCAGATACTTTCGTTGAAGAAAATTTTGCTTGTATCACGATATATTATTACTATTGTTTGTTATCCGTCGAAATATTCTGGAGGATTTTTAAAAAAGAAAATAAATACCAAGGCTAGAAACTACACCTCAGACATATAAATGACGTCGCAAGATTATAAAAAAAAAAAACAAATACATAAAACACACTGAACAAAATTATTGTTGAGAGATGATTTTTTTAAGCAGAAACAGCGTATTTTGACGGCCGCTTTTAAAGTATTTACAATTAAATTTCTTTGTGCAGATGTCCGGCATCGCAGTCAGTTCAGATGGGGATGGATCTCTGGGCCAGTCGGCTACCTCAGTCGTGTAAGGAAAACCACCCTGGACAACACTGGAACTGTTTCTTCGGGGGAAACATATACATCACATTAAAAAGTAAGTTCATATAAGGGCCTATTATGTGTTGCTTATAGATATTCACAAGGACCTTCCGCTAGCGTGGTTTTCGGTTCTTCCCCCTCCTTATAAGTTTATGATTTAGTTATTTATTAAATTTCTTAGAGTTATTAAATTTCTTAGAGTTATTTAGAGGCGAAAGCCTTTTGTATTATTATTATTATTATTATTATGTTGTTTAAAGAAAATTGTTGTTGTTTGTAGTTTCACAAATTATTTCAAAAATTTAAATGAGAAAATTAATTTCCAAATATTAGGGGGGAAGAATATTAAATACAATATGGGTTTATTTTCAAAAGTTAGGTGACGTGAATAGTTAAAAGTGGGTAAAAATAGATTATAATTGTCACTGAGGGATGGAGGAGTAGCCACAAAAAGTACGAAATCTGATTTCTTAGCTTTTCAAACGATATAAAAATAAGTAAATAAAAAAAGATGCTGATTTCTCCCTGTTTTGATTTGGACAGATAAAGAAAATGTGGTTCCGAAAAAGACGCACTTTATTCAGTATAATCAAACAAAGGGCACCGCCGTAAGGTCACCTGAAGGTCTCCCGACGGAGTAACTGAAAACATGGTAGACTATGTTTTGATATCGAAACGCTGGAAGTCCTCAATAATTTATTTATTTATCACCCGTCATTTCAAACAGAAAAAGGACGGAGTACAAAAACGAAAAGAAAAGCAAAATAAAAGCAAAACGTAACACTTTCATAGTAAACACCAAAAAAATCGACAATTACAAACTGAGACTCTCTGACTGACTAAAAACTGAACACGATTACATACATATACACTTAAACTCTGAGAACTTTGCTCCACGGGTGGGACTGGATTTTTGAGTTGGACAAATATAATAATGGACATAATATGATAATGGACACTTTATCCCTCCCTGGTGCTGACTTTGATTCGGATCACTCGCTCCTGATGTCCAAACTTAAGCTAAGACTGAAACGACTCCCCAAGACGGCAAGAATCCTTGGATTTTGGACAGAGCTGCTTCGCTATCCCATCAAAAAAGGCGCATTCCACCAGCCTATCGTCAAAATTCCGAGCCGTCCTCGAGAACGTCACTTCCCTCACAACTCCCGAAGAGATTGATCAACTGGCTGAGCATGCTACTTCTGCAGTTTTAGAGACGGCAAATGATGTCCTCGGCAGGGAAATGAAAGACGAAAAGCCCTGGATTACTGCAGAAATAATCCAGTTACGTAATCAAAAGCGTCTCTGTAACAACAAAGCTGACCCATGCAGCCGAGGCACCTACAAATATCTCAAAAGGAGAATCGAACGAAGTCTGAAAGGCCTTGCGTAACCACGTTACCGAGAAATGCAAGGAATGCTGCAGATCGAAAGTGAGCGCAACCTGCTTGCATTCGAGATGAGATGTCTCCGCCGCATCGCAAGAATCACCTACACCGAGCATGTGACCAATGACGAGTTGAGAAGACGACTGAAGTCCCCCGACACAATCCGAAACAAAATCAATCGACAGCAACTGCGATGGCTTGGGCGTGTCAAAAGAATGGATCGCGACCGTCTACCGAAAACTTCGCTCGAAGGCACCATAGATGGATCCCGACCCCGATTAAAATTTATAAAAAGATTAAGGCGAAAAAACCAATCATGTGAGAAAACCAAGCTCAGATATGTATTCAGCATGTGTGTTTACCCCTATAAGTCGCATCAGTTTTAACGAAACAGATCGAACTTCCTGCCTTACTTCTGCCAATTTTCCGGTTTTGGCGGAATTTCGGAACTACTTGTCCGGCGAAAAAATAAAGCTCAAAAACGAATTCAGCGTATCACACTACCCTATATCCAACATCGAATCAACTTCAAATAAAAATTTAACTTATAACAAATTTTCCGGTTTCAGCCGGATTCCGGGCGAACTATATGTCTGGGTAAAAATTGATTGTCGTATACGGATTCAGCATCTCTTCTTACCTCGGAATCAGACATCTAATCAACTACAAATACAACTTTTGATTTTAAGAAATTTTCCGGTTTTGGCCGGATTCCGGCCAAACTACTTGTCCCGGTAGAAAATGACCTTCACTTTAGTGTTCAGCATGTCTTCTTCTCCCAAAATCGAACATCTAACCAACTTCAAATACACTTTTAGTTTTTACAAACTTTCCGGTTTTGACCGGATTCCGGACGAACTACTTGTCTGGCGAGAAAATGGTTTTCATACTCGTGTTCAGCATGTCTTCTTACCCCTCAATCGACTATCTCATTAGCTGTTTAAAAATAGTTTCTTTGACCCTTAATTTGACCCCCCTCCCCCACCCCTAAATGTAGGGCTATAGATCCCATCTATGAACTCGACCTTTCCCTTGACCCAAAGGATCCTCACACCAAGTTTCATGAAAAATATCTCTTTCCCTTCGAGAGTTATCGTGCTTACAGACGGACAGACAGACAGAAGGACAACTTTTGCGATGTTATAGGTATCCCTCCACTTACGTTTTGGGATCCCAAAAAGTGATTAGCAAGTAGTGGAAGTAGACAAGTAAGTGGGAAGCATAAAAGAAGGCACGTTAGAACATTGTTCCTCCCGCTCACTTTGTAGCCTGAAATGGCCCTTTTAGTTTTCGTGCCTCCTACACCACGTCGTGCCGTGCCTCTTTTTAGTCGATCCCTTATCAACACCAACAGGAACCTGGTTAGGTCTGTTTTCATTGTGTGTTAATATTGTGGTTTCATCCATTCCATTTTTATTTCAGCCCCAGTGTTTATTTTCCAATGGCTTTTCGATGAAGCTCAAATGAAAGCGGATAATGTTGGATTACCACTGTCCAGGTTTCAGTGGGATTACATCAGGAGATCGGGCCATGACTTCAGGCGATCCTTCAACAACTCAAAGTGAGTACTTCGAGTAGAATTTATTAATCTAAAAGGACGTAAACTTTACAGTGAAAACATAAAAAAATACCCCAATAATATTTTGAACCACCCGTACGGGAATTTCCCGCCGGAAATCGACCCAGACAAAATGAAACGGATTTACATGTTTTGTGGATTACATAAACTGGAAAAAACAAACTCGAAAGCCAAAATTAGCCACGCGACGGTGGAGCCCGTTCTTGCAGATGTATTCTAGATACAAAAAAGCAAACTACACAGATTATCGAAACGCAATCTTTTCAGATATATTTATCATAATATTAAGTCTCGATATGAGATCCAGAAATAAACTGGCTTTCAGTTCAACCTTTAAGACATATGAATGAATGAATGAATATGTTACGCACTGCCCTAGGGCATAAATGTCATAAATCGAAAAACTCGGATCAAATTTTGATTTCGCGTGCGACGGGGTAAATATAGCAGGAAACGGAGGGATTTGAAATGCATGGGACGTATGCGACGTAGGTCTTTTTTCCGTATACCATGTGGACCAGCCAGAAAGTTCACATATGTGAATCCTTGCTTCCCAATGCCTTGCCTGTTATACCGCGAGCGGTTCGGCTCAGTTTTACTAGGCAACCTTGGAATATACATTAAAGATTAAATATGAAATGGTGCAGTCGTAATTGTAGCTTAAGATCTTGCTTCTTGACAATTAGGACTGTAGAATAGTTTCATGTTACAATTTTGAGGCCAGTTTCGTGTGGTTATCCGGGGTTCATGATAGCCAAAACGGATACCCTTAGCAGTTGATTTAATCGCCTCCTCGCAAATCCTTCTCAGACTTTGAGCAACTGAAACACCCAGCCATCTAATTTTTTTCTTCAGCTACGATAACAGTGCATCCAGTATGTATAGACGGTTTCCTTGGAGAAGCAGGGGCGTTGAAGCAAACGCATTTGCTAGCATTCATGGAGATGCCAATCTTGTTTAACGACTGGTTTAAGCTGACGACGTTTGCTTCAAGGCCCTTCCTAGATTTACTTATAAGCAGGATGTCGTCTGCATAGGCTAGGTAACTCACATCAATTCCCCGAAAGTCATAAGTTGGTGAAAGCTTCCTAAGGCACTGAGAAATCGCATACTTGAAAATCTGTTGCGATAGTACCCCACCCTGTTCAACTCTCACTCCACTCAGCATGCTCTGCCATTTGATTATCAGATTGCACCTGGAGTACCAAGATTTTAAGGCCAAAATGAGAGATCTGTTCAATCCGTTTTCTACAAAGACATTCGGGCCTGGACATGGTTAACATTATCATGCTCCTGCAATATCAATTGCAAAGAGGTGAATTGCCTCTCCCTTTGCTGTTGCTTGCTTGAGAATCTGTAGCAGTGACCTCTGGGCGTGAAGTTTCAGTTTCAGTTTTTCAGTTTCATTGGAAGACAAAATTTAAAGACAAAAAAATACACAATTTTAAAGAAAAAAAAATATACAATTAAATTTCCTGCCAGGAAAGCACAAAAGGAGCGCTTGGGCATGGCAGGGAAATAACCGATATTAATTAAGAACAAACAGAAGGCATCCAATTTGTTTTCAAAAACCACGCTGCAAGCTGTCAAACTTCTCTCCGAGATATAACCGATAAAGACACAACCGATTTGACTAGAGAGCAAAAGCATAAAAACAACCGTGAAAGGAGAATTGAAAATGTACTGAATGGTGCTAGAGCTTGTTATCGAGGAAGAGAATAATGGAATAGTATCAGATTTCTGTTCTGCTCTAACGGATTACTTGGAAGTTTAGAGGGACGACAGCCTCTTCACGACATGGATATTGTTTAATTTATGATCTCTTCCAGCGCTGTATTCGCTCCTGCTTGCATGTCCCATACCGTTTTGACCAAGCGATCGTGGCAGACCGTAGAAATTGATGCCATCTCCCTGCCGCAAGCCATACGATGTTGGGAGTTGAGTTTAAGTCCGATTGAACACAGAAAAAGACATAACCGATTAGGAAACCAGGCTGGTGCGCCAACAATTGAACTCAGTATCGAGTTAACGTAAGTACTCAAGTGTAACCTCGTAGAGCCGAAGGCGTACACAAAACGTAGGCTTACCCCTTGGACCTCGGACGGGATCAGTTTGGAACTTGAAAATGTCGAATTCTGATTTTTATGAACAACCCACTTGCGGCCTCTCTAGAGTTTTCGGTTTTGCGGTTCTCTCGTGAACCATAACAGGTATCAAGTTGAAATTTTGCACACGTTCTGGTGTCACTCATGTTCTGCGAAAGAAGGTGATAAAAAAGATGAGATCATGTTATTTTAAATATGCAAAGCACCTGCTCCACTTGTCGAAATCCACTTGTCACTTGTCAAAATTCAAGATGCAAGTGTTACCCTTTTGGATGTTTCTTCGTCGCTATAAAAAATCATTGACAACAAAGCCCAACCAGCGCACGACCTTCGACACTGCTTCCTGGCCGACGATTGAAATTAAGTGTCTTTTGTGTATGTTTATGTGTTTTATTTATCTACATTTACTCCGCTTTCTAAAAATGGCGGGCAAACATAAATTACTTACTTACTTATTGGCAGAGGGGTTTATCTGTTCTTGTGGGGCACCCGCTCCTACGCCCTTTTGGCTCGGTGGAAACTGGGCCCATATTTCCCAGTGACTTTAGTTCGCAATTTGACCACGGTTTGTGTTAGTGCATTGCAATTTCGCGTAGTTCGGATGCTGGGCTCTAGATGTCTTCATCCGTGCATGGGCAACTGGGCCCGGAGTGCCCAGTTGATTCCCGACATGGCAACAGGCGTGAGTACATTATATGTGTATACATGTTAGCCTTGGGGTCCCGCCCACCACATCTTCCCGATTCGGGGGCAATCGGACGATTGCCCAGTGACTTAAGTTCGTAACTTGGCAACGGGTGAAGAGGCCCTTACAGGGACTATATGATATTATAGCGCCATGGCAATACAATACAATAAAAACAAAACGAAATATTTTCATTCTCTTTTCACCAAATTCCAACTAGATTAACCTCTCTCGATGCTTCATCGAAAACTTAAGGAATCTTCCCAACTGGCGAACTCCTGTAAAGCATTCATCTTTCATTACTTTAACCATCCCTCCTCATCATACACTCCTTTTCCAAACACTTCTTCCCTCAACCCATCCAGTTCATTACATCACACATCAGGCGCACCACATTCTCATTCATGTCCCCACACATGGGGCAGTAGTAAGGACCAATCCGACTTAACCCCCTTTCCCACATACCTCCCCCTATCCCCTAGCGGTAAACAATATGAGTGAACGATTTTTTTTAGCGAATATAATTAAAGTGCTTTCTTTGCGCTTGTATCTCACCCACCATTCCGGTTCAGGGTAACTCGGCAAGAGGCTGTTCTGCTGCACCGATGATTAAGCGAGTATTCGTCCCTCAAACTTGACATCCAGATTCACTCAGTAAAACAGAAGCTTTTTTTCTCAAAATTACGCTTCCTCCAAATTTTAACTCAATATTCATTGCAGGAGTTCCTTTCAACCATCCCTAATGTCTGCTTTTGAAAAACCGACTAGGCTGCACCACTAACTCCAGAAACTGAATCCCCTTTTTGATGCTGGTGATGATAATCGGAGTCTTCCCCGTCCGTGGGGATTCGCGAGACTGCGGGAAACGAGTCCCTGGGACAAACAGAAACACAGAGACTCCACTGTGGGAGTTCCCGGGGAACGGAGAGAGTATAGGCGTTAAATCGTCTGAATTTCTTAGGTCATCCGTACCTTTACTTCAAGCCGACGAGCCGGGTTTGCTAGTTACCTCCAAACCAGCTGTGTTTCCTCCTCAACAGTCTCGCAATGTGCTACCTCGAAAACCATTAAAGGGAAAGAAGAACAAACAGGAAGAAAAGAAGAAGAAGGAGAGGCGGAGAAAACGGAAAGAAGAGAAGAAAAAACGCAGAAGAGAACAAAATAAGAAAAAACAAATGAAGAAAAATAAGAAAATAGGTGAGAAACATGGTCATTCGATATTACTTTCGACGAATGACCGAATCACCCACTCCCTTGCTTTATCCGCATCCGCTTATTATAGTAACGCATAGTATTTACGTGAAGATTGAAATTATACAAAGGACTTGCTAATTTAACTTTGCCTATTTTAACTTTGGAGAATATATCGTGGGGGGGGGGGGGCTTCAGATCGGCGTGGCAATCCCGTTTTTCCACCTTTGTTAACGTAGACATGCATCCGTTTATAATAATAATAATAATGCAAAGCAAGAGAAAAGGCTTTCGCCTCTAAATAACTCGAAGAAACTTTGAGTAGTCGAACTGATCAGAGTTAAAAATCCCATCAACAATGCACTCGAAACTATTGATCGATTCAGCATTACCCGCATCTTCGGTAAGGCTGTTTGTTCCAAGGATCAACATTTCTGTTGCCAAAACCCCACTTAAAAACGTCCTTGTGGAATCTTGATTTTGCAAGCTTGTACGCGTGCCCCCGATGATGACGGTTAATGCTGAAGCTTACTAAATCAGTCACTGATTAATTTGAATGTTTCAATCAGGTATCCTCTAAAAAATCTGTATGCAATGGAGGGAAGGCACAACTTGGCTAACCTCACTTGGTAGGGAAGATCGTGCAGATCTGGTACGAACTTCGTTCGTTTATGAATGAGCTAATTGTTTTATTAACATGCTTTATCTAAAGGAAAACGAAAAATAAAAGAACGGGAATTGGAATTCAAGAACAAAACAGCGGATTTATAAATAAATAGTGATTTAATTCATAATACTTTTAAATGTATAAAAATAACTTCGGATGTGTCAGTATTCAAATAATGGCACTTCAAGCACTCAGTTCATACGAAAATATATCAATCAACAAGTTAGGTCAAAATTACATGTCTAGTAACAACGAGATTTTCAAATAAAATAGTCAAATTTCGATGCGTGAATAAACGCAATAAGTTCATAGATAAACTACAATGGTAAAAAAAAAAAAACAGGTCAAAATATATAGCTAACAACAATTAAAATGGTTAACAAAGCAGTGATGGTAGTGACAGTATTCATCTTATCAACGTATTTCGGATTATTAAAGCAGTAGATGATCTTGACCCCAATTCATTTTTTAAGTTCAGTCACTATCATACAACTCGCCAACACCCTTATAAATTGTACCCTCGGAAACCACGTAAAAAAATTGTCCAGTGCTCATTCGTTGAAACCGTGGAACTTCCACTGAAAATGAAACCGTGGAGATTCCACTGAACCGTGAAACAGCTTACCTGAAGTTTAGATTCAAACAACGTCCAAATGTTTAAAGTTTAACTGAAAAGGGCTGGGATAGGACAATTTAGTTACAATTCATTTTTTCACTTAAATTGGCTTGAAGACCCGCTGAAAATCTGTTACTTCTTTGTTCCGCTATTCACAATAATCGATTTTCAAATAGTGGAATCTCCGTGTGATTTGTGGTACCTCTATGAGCTTGTATCTGTTGTATGCCTTACCATAAAGATTTATGTTTTTTTTTGGTTCAGGCACTAAGCAGTCTTCACCAAGCTCATCACTGTCCACTGAAAAGCCGCGTTTGTGTTGAGGTTAACATTTCCCGCGTCATAGCAGAATTTACGTTGTGGGGACAGCCACAGATATTCTGAACGTCATGACTGGAGCAGATAGTGGAAAATAATAAAGATCCCTTAGCAGAATCCAAATTATTCATTGTATCCAGTTCAATGACACCAAAATAAAGTTGGCTTTTCAGTTCAACTTTAAGCGTGCTATAGGCGACAGTCCGTTTTACTCAGTTGCTTTTATAGTCTGAAAATTTGTTTTACTTCTTGTACTGTGTCAGTTTCTTAATATACAGTATACGTAATTTGTTTGTATTTGTGTAGTCATGCCGACAAGCTAAAAGCTTAACGCCGAATGTAATAATAAAGAAACAAATAAAGGCCGGAGAGCGAACAAACGAGTGGTTAGTACGTAATAATTGTTCAGTCCTACCCGAACGCGTCGTCAATGTCCGTCTTTTCTTCTAGACCAGCTTTACGACAGTATCCGTCGGACAAAGCGACTGACAGCGACATCTCTGCTGCCGGAGTCGTGTCGCCATAAGCTGATGGATACTTGTTCCTGGCCGCAGTGCAACCGCTCGTGTCCCAAGTTGCAGAATCCATTTAGCGGTAAGTCTATGTTCTGTTTTTCACGATCTCAGTGGATTAAATCAAAAGAATATGTTATAAATCCATAGATAGGACTATTGTCGTGTGCCACTCGACTTACTGTAGTAACTAAGCATGGCGTGAAGGTTTCTGGCTTCTTGATAGGCTGGAACGATTTTTTCTACTCTCAGCAAAATATCGCTCTATGTGCTAATTCCGCCAATCGCGTCTCATCGATCCATGTTCTGCTTCTATGCTTACTACGCTCCCAAGCGTGTGGTAAGCAAAGTGTGAATTGTCACTGTTTTTTTTTTTTTTTTTTTTTTTTTACTCTTGTCTGTATGATAAATGTTCCTTCAGCCCAAGCTGACTACGAATCATATTTGACGACGCAAAATGGATAAGTCAGCTACAATTTATTAGAGCTATATTTCGGCCCTTATTGGCAAGGGTCCTCTTCAGGCTCAAGCCGCTCAAGCTGGAAAATGAACGTGTGGAAAAACAATTGAAGATTTTTCCTTTAAATATCTGATTTTTTGAAATTCTTCTCTGAAAATTGGTTGGAGTTAAAGCTGGTGCTGTGATTTCATTCTGGACAGGGCTGCTGTTTTTGCTGATCGGTTGGGTCGTCGAAAGGGTAGAGATTCTTCTGCATTTTGGTTTTATTGTCGCCTGTATCTTCTTTCCAGCTTGAGCGGCTTGAGCCTGAAGAGGACACTTGCCAAGAAGGGCCGAAATAGAGCTCTAATAAAATGTATCTGACATCCGTTTTGCATCGTCAAAAACTTGTCTGTATGACATAACATAAACTTCTAAATATGACACACAATAATTTTACAATTCCAAAACTACAAAAATTTAAACCCAGAATAAGGTAATTTACACGTTTTCCTGTTATTGGACTGATCGGCATAGTAACTTTTCACGAAGTTCGAATGAAAATAATAACTGATAGTTACTATTGTAAAAAGGGTGGAACACACTCTGTATATCTCAATCCTGAATCTTGAATACACGATCTCATTTCAAGTCCCAGAACCCCGCCTGGAATCCCATCTTCAGTCTGCTGATATCTGACGCTTTGCTCGCCTTACCTGAAAACTCCTTGCGCTTAGGACATCGAAAAGAGTAGCCTGTCGTCTCTTAAATAAGCCGCGGCAAGGACATCTTCCTAGTTGTACTGGATGGACGCGATGATTGGCTCACACCGAAAACTAACTGTCGGCCATCTTGAAGGGCCGCAAGAGCAATAAGGACATCTTTCAGGAGAACTTCAGTCAGATGTACTAAGGAGAGCTTTTCTACATGCTGAAGTGCCGGACAGGTTTTGCGCTCATACATGCACTGTAAAAAAAATTCCGTATAAAGATTAAAGTTAACTGCAGTATTTGCCACTCGGTTTACTCTTAGCCTTACGCAGATAAGATTAATACCAAATAGAGATAAGATGAATCTGAGTAGCAAATACTGCAGTTAACTTTAATCTTTATACGGAGGGACTTTTTACAGTGTGAGAGCGTTCATGTTTTGCAAATCTTTTGCGTAATCTCTGTAGCGTCTCCTCCGTGGACTGGTATGAGACAGTTTTGGCAGGAACGAGAGGTAGAGATTTACTAAACGTACTTCAGCCGGAAAGTTGTCTTTTAAGTAGTGTTTTCTTTTGTACGAAACTAAGTCATTTTCCTATCGGGCCAAAGTAGAGGGCGTAGATCATCCACTACTTTTTCATGTAACTGCGCGTCATCTAACGGAAACCTGTGCTGTTGCGTTTGCCTAGCGGAAACCCCAAAAATGTGTAGGAGGGGGGGGGGGGGGAGAACGCATGCTGTTAGAGGGCCCTGGTGGGTAAGCATGAACAGCGTATCGAGAGTGAACAGAGTATACAAACTGATTTCCCTATTTCATTCTAGGCGAAGAAATGGATTTCATCGAGTTACTCCGATCGTTTAGTTCGGATCTCAGTGGCCTAGCAAGCGCTTTGGGGGTTGATCCCCCTACCCTCAAGGGAATTTCACAAGAAGATCTCATTCGACTCCTGTCACAGGAATAAGCTTACTCAGTTTGAGCGCAGTGTGACCGAGATGTACATAGTTCGTGTCCTAAACGATCAGTGGTCTGTACATATGTAAGTTCAAGTGGAGGTTGGAACCGTAGATCTTGAACTGGTTCAAATCGCAAGCAGTGTGACGCCCATCTGTTATCCATCCCTGAGTTGATGAGGCGCTGGTCGTAATAAGACCGTTGCATGGGACAAGTGACCTGGTTCTATGAAACTATCCTGGGATGACCCAGCTGCAAAGGGAGTACCTGGAGGAAAGGACGAGAAGTCGAATAACTCCCCCCCCCCCCCCCCCCCATACATACGTGCAGCACTCCCGGTCGAGAAGTGAAACTGGTAATGTCGCTAACGAAAGGGGCAGCGTCGCGTAAGTTTTCCCCGTCCTCGCATCCGAAGTCTCTAGCTTTATATTCACTGCGTTTTAACCTTAAAGTTTACCTGAAAAGGGCTGGGATAGAACAGTCTGGTTACCCATCATTTATTCACTTAAATTGGCTTGAAGACCCGCTGAAAATCCGTTACTTCGTTGTTCCTCTGTTCACGAAGTTCGATTTTCAAACAGTGGAATTTCCGTGGGATTTGTGGTACCTCTATGCGCTTGTATCTGTGTTGTATGCCTTGCAAGAAAGATTATGATTTTTTTTTTGTTCAGGCACTAAGCAGTCTTCACCAATCTCACCACTGCCCACTGAAAAGCCACGTTTGTGTTGAGATTAAAATTTTCCGCGTCATAGTAGAATTTACGCTGTGGGGACGGCCACAGATATTCTGAACGTCACAACTAGAGCAGATAGTGGAAAATAAAAAAATCCCTTTGCAGAACCCAAATAATTCAGTGTATTCAATTAAATGACACCAAAATATGTTGACTTTTCAGTTAAACTTTAAAATCTTACATATAGTGCGAAGGGATACCACTTCCCCACTCCATCTTGCCCACTCCCAACAGAGCCGTGTTTACTGTACTTAAGAGGATAATAGTCGCGTCTCGCTGGATTTTTGTGTTTCAGCTTCAGTCAGTTTGTTTAATTTATTCCATTCAGTCATCAGTTACTTTTCTGGTGTCCACATGTTTTTTAGGTTTACTTTTTAATCTTTGTCCTAGCTTGTTTATAGTTAGTAGGGGCCCATAGTGTATATATACAAGGACTAGTTTTCATTCTTTTCCTATTTTCTTCGGAGGGGCCAGTCAATGTGGCGAAGTTGATGTATAGTTGTGCAGCTAGGCTAAGTTCAACTGATCATTAGGCTATGTATTGTTGTAATTAATTGGTTATTTGTAATCTAATTGCTCGCCGGTTGCCTTTCACTCGCGTACCGAAGTTCTTCCGATCACTCAAAAATTCGTCAAAAAAGGTATTCCCGAAGGTGCGTTTTCGTATCTTCTGTTAGTGACCTGCGCGGAATGGCCTCGTTGCAATTCACGTGTACATATATATTCAAGTATTATTTACATTAAAGCAAACATATAGTAAGCCGGACAGTATAGACTACTTTCTAGCCAAGAGTTGTAACAGCTTTCGGCAGAAGTAGACTGTCGTCTGACCTGCTGATGGTTGCTTGTAGTTCTGTTTTTCGGTCGTAGCGTAAGCCTTTCCCGCTGAGCTAGCCAAGTCTTCCACTGAGTTTTGCGAAGACACAGGAAAAATCCGCGCAACCCGTAGAGATTCAAACCCACAAAAATATTAATACATTGGAAATATATATTTGATATGAAAAAAATGTAGATATACATAAAATTATGCCATATATATATAGCCTACACTGTATATACATATAGACCCCATAGAAATTAACATTTTACTAAAACTAGCTATTTCGCTTTCGTGTGGACGGAGCCTAAGTGGAACCTAAGCGCGCGTTCTGAAAGGACCGACGCAATCCATACGCAGCGCGGACTGTACGCGAGCACGACGCAAGAGTCCTGCGTTCTAATTACGAAGCCCCTTCTTTCGAACAATAATAGTTGCGGTTTTATCTCAGTTTTTCTCGCGATCCACCTCACCATTTTCGTTTTTCGCGTTTTTTTTACTATTGAGACAACTTTTCTTTTCATTATTGCCAGAATCGAGGACGGGCAATTTCTGCCGAATCGAGAAGTTGATTTGATAGTCACTTCTCGATTCTGGTTGACCGTTCTCCTTTCTGGTTGGTTAGCAAATAGTGGATGTTCAATCCGTATAAACAGTTTTAATGGGTGGCTTAAACTGAGAAGGAGAAGAGCAAAAAGATAATTTGTACGAGAATCGAGAATTCCGATAAAAAACGCAACTAACATAAGCTGCGCCAGGAGATCAGGACGTGCGGAAGCCCTTCGGAAGATACGATAACGACTTCTTTCGGTAAGTATTTACGAATGAGCTTGGTAGGGTGGTAGGTGGAAGGACGGGCATTAAGGAGTTATATTTCTACCTCAACCATGCAGTGTTCTCAGTGGCCTAAGGTTTTGTTCGTCTTATTTTACTCTTGCGATGTATGGGTCAGTCTGTATCAGTGCACTTATAGCTGAAGTGTATAGTTCCAGCTTAGAGGAACAGAAAACTCGACTCAAACTTGACTCGGGGAGCTAGCTGAGCTAGAATGTACCCTGAGTCGATATTGAGAGTAAGAAAAATTCTCGTTACGACCATTGCAGTTTCCGAGAATTCGACTTTTGAGTTAGTAGAAAAGAAAAGCAAAAGGTTTGTGTGCCGGGAGTAGGAGAACGCACGACCTCTTGACTACTATCCCGATGTGTTAGTCAACACGGCCAAAGGCGAACTTTTACAGTGCATAAGGGGTAAGGGCCTGCCAGCTAGCTTTGGGAACACTAAGGAGGGGGTTCGAGATAGCAAAGGGGGGGGGGGGGTCCTGTCGACAATAAGTCCCTGTATCTTTATCTAAGCCCCCCAGATCGTTTTGATGGCCGAATGTTGCGTAGTCAAGTTTTCTGTGCCTTTAACGGGATAACACACCCCCTCCTTTGTTACAAAATGTGTGAGCAACGGTGGGGATGAGTAACAGCAGACTGATAGACTGAGTAATGCGAGACGAGAAAACTTAACGGCCGTTGATGTTCCCACATTCTTTGAATCTCAGTGTTTTGTAGATATACCGATGTCAGTATCCAAGTTTTGAACAAATTATTTTGGGCCCTTTGTAGGTCCAAGAACGAATAATTCAGTAGAACCTCCGTCTTTGGTCCCATGCAGCGACTATCGATACCCCGACAAAACTCTGCGGAGCTAGAGGTACTTGCTGTGAGCTTTGAGTTAATACCCGTCTACTTCCCTCTTCGCCGCTGCGCATACCAGATGAAAATCTGTAGTAGGCGAGGAGAACCCGCTCTGCAGCGCGTCACGTTTGACGTCAAAATGGTACACAACCAATCAGCTGTAAAGGACGGCTGAAACGGCGTTCGTAAGGAAATTTCTTCTCCGGGGCTCTACTGTGATATGGCTGTTTGTAGAGGTTATGATGTCGGACAGGGTATCGAGAATATCTTCGACTCCGCGTGGTCGTATTACAGAGATAGGGAGACGGAGGATCTTGTGATTTTTTGTTCTTGGTTGGACAAATGCTCAGCGTTATTTATTTGTGCTTGGATAAATATTTCTTTCAGCTTAAGCTGACTGCGAATCGTGATTGACAGCTCAAAACGGATACGTCAGCTGCATTTTATTGGTTGTATTTCAGCCCTTCTTGGCAAGGGTCCTCTCCAGGCTCAAGCTGGAAAATTAACTTCTCGGATGGTGTAAGATCAACAGGTTTTGCAGTATCATAGTCTGCGCCTGTCTGTCCTTAAAATCTTCCGGTACAGTTTGTCTGAAGAAAATTTACAAGACGCAAAACACCATAATGCCGAACAAAAATTAGTAATTATCCGCTAGTGATAAAAGTTTAAGCAGAACTGAAACCCGAGATTATTGCACTATTTTTCTTTTCATTAACGGGCGCCATGACAGATTTCCATTTTCCTTTCAAAGCTGTGTTCGTGGTTTTGCTCTCCAGCCGAATCTAATCTTGCAATGGAGAGTCGTTTTACAATAAAGCCTCGCCTGTCGCGTCGTTTGTGATTGGTTCAGTCTGAGGTACGGTCTGTACAAACCAATCAGAGAGTAGGAAATTGGAACGAAAAGCTCTTCAGTGAGCATTTAATTGTCAAGTTGTGTTTTGTTTCCTTTTTGCCAAATGATTTGTTGTTTATATCATGACTATATTTTATACGTGTACAGCATGTCATATTTGCTCAAAGTTTATTAAATGTCTTTTCTAAACTCCCGGTGACGAGGGGGGGGGGGGGCTTGGAGTCGTCTTCAAAATATTCGACACATATATTTTATTAGTCACGGCAGTACAGAGTCCTCTGGCTTACAGGCAAGGAACAATAAAATACTTCATCAACACTTCAGCAAGACAAATGGTTTCGAAATACGTACTGGGCTTACAGAGATTTCCGTGAAAAGTTTTTTAGTATGAACATCTTGTAGAGCGAGTATTGTAGTCAGAGATTCAGTTAGTTACCTTCTCTGAGACACGCTACCGAGATCGGTCACTCCAGTCGTACACAAATCTTCAGGCACGCTGATGCCGGAGCGAATGCTTTTAACTGCTTTTAACACATGTTAACATCATTCTCTTGTCGTACCAGACTGAAGAGGTCAGCGGCGAATGCTCCGGTCAGTTCAACGCGCATTAAGACAAATGACTTGGTAACAGAACGGGAACCTTTTACTGTGACGTCACGGTCCAGCTCCCTGCACTGATATCCACACTTTAGCGATAAGGACTAATCTGATTGCTGCTGTGGTGCTGCAGTCCCTAAACCAAGTGACGCGCCTGGGGCGGAGCCCCAGGCCGTGGTTCCAAAACTCGCGGGACAGTTGCGGTGGCGGGATGTTCTGAACATCATTACACCCATGGCGCCTCCCCCCACCGCAACTGTCCCGCGAGTTGCCCTAACGACAGGATTATACCCCAGCGTTTGAGAAGGGCTCCAGCCCTGGAGCAGCGGGGCAATACCCCCATGAAAATCTGTTTTTCAAACATATTTTCATGGCGGTACTGACCCCTTGCTCCAACGTTGGTATACCTTAAGAGCGTCATAACAGCTCGTTAAGAGGCCGGTACTCAAGCGACAAGCACAGACCTTATTCACAAGTAGACCAGTCAACCTGTGGAACTCAGTAACAGACTGACAAACAAAAAACAGTTTCAAGAAACAACCGGATCAGGATTGATCAGGCAAACCGTGCAGATTGACTGTAAATCTAACAAGACAGCCTCATGGTGGTGTATGTGGAAAAAGTTATATTCAACTGCAATTGCAGATTTCCTGGTAATGTTGGATTGAGGATCTGCTTATGACTGGGACACTCACCAAATTTTACATCATATATTTTGAGAATATGGTTCTGTCAGACAAAGAACTTACAATGATTACACAAAGACGCAAACAATTTTGTACAGAAAAAGACCCTATACATATACTTTACTTCGATCGACTCAATAGCTTCTCCAAAAACTCCTCCTTGGGTCTGCTCAGTGCAACTGCCCCGGCAGCACTGAAACCACCGGAAATGCCCAAAAGTCCTTGGGCTATAAGCACCGCCTGTGCGAGGGGGTTGATCGGAATCTGATTGGCTGCGAGCGTCGCTGCATCGGTTCTGCTGGTGTCTTCGTCATGCGTACGCGCGTGGGCGCGCAGATTGCAGGCGAGTGCGAAACGTTTACCGCAACGCTCACATGAATGCGGTTTATTCCCTGTAAGCGAAATGAGCTAGGTCAGAACTTTCTGCTTAAAGTCTTTTGATTCATGTGAGCCGAGGAGGTGGGAGACATCATCATTATGCGATGGGTCGGATCTTTACGAACACAGTTACCTTTGTTTTCCCCAAAATTCCTCACGGTAGCCAACGTTATCCTTAAATTACTTGAACACAATTCACTCCTTAACGCCAATCTACCATTGCTAATTAACTGTTCATTGACCTAACGCTCGTTGAAAGATTACTAGAACCTTCGAGAAGATCGAGTGGCGCGTAAGAGGATTAAAACAACTAAGTATATCACCCTGTGGACGTTTAGATATGTCGGAAGAAGAAATCATCGTCCAGTTTGACATTTTTTTCGTATAGGAAGCTGAATATTATTTAGCTCAGTTGCAGAATCTTCAAGAAATCACTATAACGAATTTAGTATAATTTACGGCGTTTGTTTGTTGTGATCTAGTTTACATCCTCAATTCTTTGGACTTACAGGAATTAACAAGAAAAAACAAAAAATAAAATACTTAAAGAAATCGATCATACAAATAATTAGTTGAATTTTTCTACAAATTTTCCATATGCCTTCTACAATAAAAACGTTCTGTTAGATCCATAGTCAAACTATGGTCTCAGCCTCCCCATGTCGGGCGCTTCCGACCCGCGCCGCTAGATGACCCAGCGGTCGGAATGAGTCGTGGCTTCATCTCGGGTCTTCGGTTGGAGGGTTCTAGACGTTGCAAGTGCTAGAATGCTTATGATATAACTCCTTTAAATTACGGCGGAGGTACTTCAGGTTCGCGCTTTTTGGCTATATACTCTCTGAATCTCCCGGTCCAGGCTTCACCTGCCAGGTTTTCCTTCCGGATTCCCGACCAACGCCTCTGCTGGGGGGTGGGTTTCAGATTACGGGGCCAAAAAAAGATTTTTAAAAGCTCACGAGATAGTCGGTTTATGGGTAAGGAGACATGCTGAATCGGAATATGAAATTACTTTCTCGCCGGACAAGTAGTTCGCCCGGAACCCGGCCAAATCGGAAATTTAGCATGAAGTTTTAAAACCCAATGATATATGTCGATATGGCGTGAGGAGACATGCTGTTGCGCCTTTCGAACATACTAAGGATAACAAAAAGTGTATGCGATCAGTGTTGTTATCTCTAAAGTCCGAACCGGCATTTACTGGGTCAAAAAGGCAGAATGCATTCGACAATTCAATAAAATTTGTCTACTATTTTTCGGAAAACTAAATGGCGATACCAGTCCCTGCGCTACCCCTCTGTCCATACAAAACGAACCCTTATCGCTGGCTCTTTGTTTAGTCTACCGATGCCTGAGGGCCGGTTGCGTGTGCAATCTCTTCTTAGGTCTTGGCAATAGTCTTTGGTCGTGTGACTCTTGTCACGGGCTCGAAGGGGTTGAGTTGGGATATTTTGTTCAAACTCGTTAAGAGGATCCGCTGGATCAAAGTACAAGCCAAGTTCGTAAATGGGTCCTGTAGCCCTATATTTAGAGGTGGGGGAGGGGGTTTCAAATTAAGGCTAAAAAAAAGCTTTTTTTAGCTAATGAGATAGTCGTTTAAGGGGTTAGGAGGCACGCTGAATCCATGTCTGAACTTTTGTTTTCGTGCCGGGCAAATGGTTCACCAAGAATCCGGACGAGACCGAAAATTTGTTTGAAGCCGAAGTTGTTTCTAAAGTTGATTAGACATTCGGTATCGGGGTAAGGACACATGCTGAATCCGGTTTTGAAACATATTTCCTTGGCGGATAAGCTGGCAAAATTTTCAAAGGTTCGCCTCTCAATGTCACCAGCTCTTTTGATACTGGAGTGAACATGCATGCTGAATCCATATCTGATCTTGTTTTTCTCATCTGAACATGTTTTTCTCATCGGATTAGTTGTTTGGCCGTAAGATGTCAAGAAACAACGAAACGGTAAAAAAAAATGTGGAAATACTCAAGCGGTTGATTACGGATAAATAGCTAAATGTGAAAGGGTCAGGCGAAGACCAGAAATCTACAAGATTTGATTGGCTGAATCAGGAGTCCATACATATTCAGTTATTGGGATCCCATCGAAACCTTTGGTCTTGTTTCTTTAGAGGTTTCTCTTTTGGAAAAAGTAGTTTGCTTACTAACCTGTGTGTAGAAAGAGATGATTTCTCATGTTCGTCTGCTTCGAAAATCCTCTGGAACAAATGGGACACCGGAAAGGCCAAGATCCGGAGTGGACATACGTGTGCGATTTCAAGTCACCAGGTGTCGGAAAGGATTTGCCGCATTCAACACATTTGTGAGGCTTATCCTGTAAGGGAATACTCTGTTAAAACTCTTCCAGCACCTATCATTTCGCCAAAGCTGCGGCCATCTTGGGATATTTTGCCGAAAGTTGGTATATGGCAAAGGTATGCCATCAGAAATAAAATTGATACAACGTAGATTTGTTCTGAATTTACAGTAGCGAAAAATGGTTGCAATCATCTGGCCCGTCCCTTCAATATTTACAAAGCCGATTTATGTTCGAATCAAACCCCACAAAACGTGTACTTAGAACATGAACCTGTTTTCTGATAAATAAAATAAAATAAAGAGCTATCAGACAAGGTTGAAACTTAGCACAGCACCGTAGTTTTTTGAAAATCAGCCTGTTTTCTATATAGAGGTTTTTGGTACTTTTCTGGCAAGCTTGAAACATACGTCTGTCACTCTAGCAAGCTCAAAACTCACGACTGTCGTAATATACGACTGAAGAATCTCTTCGTAATATTTGATAAGACCCAGGTCATTTGCAAAGGAAAGTCAGGATTTGGAGTTACTCTGTATGTTCACAGCTGTAAATCTCTTTGTAACAATACGACAATAATTGTCGGATGGTTACGTAATTATGAGAAACAGGTCATTTGCGTGCGAAATTCGCGTTTGGAACTGTTTTTATGTCGTTCAGGCAAGTTAAAAACATAAGACTCTGTTACATTGTAAACAAGACATACGACTTAGATTCCTGAAGCATGGAGGGGCGTGAGTCACCCCCACAGCCCCCCTTCGAATCACCCCTGGCTGCACTTCATGCAGATTATGGAATGTTTAGACATGTTTTTTGTTTCCTACCTTTTACTACTCTTAACCCTTAATTTTCTGACGGATATATTTAATCTCTACGTGGACTGTGGAGTGTGCTAGCGTCATCAACACCGAGTTTTCAATTTGGAAACCATGCTTTATGCTTTAGGTCCTACTTTGTTTTTAAAGAAATAAGTTTGTGGTCTCCAGAAGGTAATAAATGGTAAAAGGCACTAGGTGCTGGGACCAGTGCTCCCATTTTTTTTTTCAAATTCTGGAACAAGCCATAGAAATTCAGAGAGATTGAGTTTCTGTGAACAAAATGGGGGACACAGTTTGCAGCAACATTGCATTTTTTTTTGCAGAAGAAAGCTAAAATCTAGGGTGTTTTACTGCAGAGGCTGATGATTTTTAACTGTGATTTCAGTTTCTTCTGTTGACTTTGTATAATTCACATTCTGTGGGCACCTAAATCTAATGATCTAACACATATTTGCAAAGGTACAAAACAGTATTAAAACTCTGGAACAGACAGCGAAGGCTGAAACTGAAGTAAATCCATCCACTAACTCTGCTGTCAGTAGACTGTAAATGTTAGGGGAAGAAAAATTCTGGGAATGCCATTTTACTGCCATTTTATTGTTGGGGTTTTCTGGAATTTGGGTAGATCCCCAAAAATTGGGGACTGTAGAAGCACTGGCTGCTGACTGGCTAGGATTTAAGGCATTTTTCCGTGCTCCCACTAACAGTTTGTGGGTCGATTGTGGCTCAAAAAGATTGTTTCTGCTGTCTTCTGTGCAGCCCATAAAGGTGTTTCAACAACAAACAAGATTCTTGCGGCTCAAATTCGAAAAACAACTGCTGAGGTGATTGCCGATTTTGTGGCTCGATTCTGGTGGGACATTCAAATGTAGCAGCAAAATGCCAAAACAAAAAATAACTACTTTCACGAGCTTATAGACATAAAACTGAGGATGGTTTCTGCACAGGATGGCTACGACGAAAGCCTGAAAATCTATTTATTGAGATTTTATCCCAATTTTGTTTTTGTTTTCAGACAATTGAAATTACCACCCCAAGAACAGACCCAACAGCATTTCTGCGAGTCTCAACTTGTGGCTTGACTCTGTCGCGCACAATCGTGTTTCCACGACAAACACTCGAGAATATGTGGCACACAATTATTTCGAGGGAAAAAGGCCTTTAGAATAGTTGTGTTTTTGCAGGTACCATGGTATCTGATACCACAGTCTAAATTTTTTTGTTGCAGTACCGTAAAACTCCCTAACAAGGAACATTGCCAAATAACCGTCCCTAGATTGGAGACCGCTGCCAAACAAGGGTCACCCTCTAAAAAAAAATGTAAAAAAAAATAACTGTCAGATTCAAAAATCTGAAACTTGGCAAACTTGTCAACTAGCTAAGACCCACTTTTGGGCCAAATTTGAGGTTTCTGCAACTTTCAGAGCTGAAGTTATTCACAAAAAATATGCCAAACTGTCCCTTGTTGGGGCGTTTCACGGTAACAATGGTCTGACTGTGGTATCTGCTGGGTATCTGATATCATGGTCAAAAGACGTTTTTGCAGTTATTGTGGTATCTGACCAGTTACGGTATTATCTGATATTTAGATACCACGTTCCGACCGTGATAACTGATTCTGGTATATAAAAAAGTCATCTCACTTTTGTCATCACCAATACTAGAGCCTAGGATTTTGTAAGAATGGTGAGAAAGAAGCTTGGCACTTAGTGTTGTGAGTGGATATCAGTTTTTCTTTTGGGATAACTTAGAAAAGAGCAGTTTCGGCAATTGTTATTTTTTCAGAGCAACCATAGTATCAGGTACCACAATAACTGCAAAAACAACGAATTGCAGATTCGGTTACCATGGCAACAGTTCATGCTTTAGGCCTACTTTGTTTTAAAAGAAGTGAGTTTGTGGTCTTCAGTCAAAATGGTTGTTGTCTGTTCTGTGAAGTCTATGCTGTGGGTTTTCTTGTTTAATTGAGTACCTGAAACAACATGTTCAGTTGGTGTGTGGAAACTAACCTGACCTAGACCTAACCTTGTTCGAGTTAGGCTAAGGCTAGTGGCTTAGCCTAGGGTAATGCAGGGTACAGAAGAGCACCGTACCCTAACAAACCACTGTGTAATGCTCAGAGCCTGTAATGCTTGGGTTAGGATACGGCTGGTGGCGTAGCCTAGGATAGTGCAGGGTACTGAAGAGCACCGTACCCTAACAAACCAGTGTGTAATACTTAGAGCCTGTAACTCTTTGTCAGTGTTTGGCAGATTTCACCGTGATTTTGAGATATAGGCCTACTGTTCCAAAGGCTGGGTCTTTGGAGTGCCTGACATACCCTATGCCCAACGCACCAGCAATGGTACTAAATACCTTTTGTTTTGGGTTACTTCACAACTACTTATCTATATTTACCTTGCCTGAGCAACATGAAGTAGCCTGCTGCAGCAACCTTTGGTTGGCTTCACTGATGAAAGTGTTGTGAGGTAACACTTTAGTTAGTTTCTTCGACACTGTATAAACAGTCAAGTTGTCAACCTCTTGAAGCCTTTGAAAACATATATCCCAACAATAGGTTTATTCTAAAAAAATCGATGAGATATTGCTTGATAAACTGATCAAGCTATCCCTCAGTGTTGAAAATAAAAATTGTAGGCTACATCTGAAGAAGGGATTTAGAAAAATTATTCACGTCCTTTCTAGAAGTGGACTATGTGATGGAGGTCCTCAGAGACTTGTGCCTTAAGGCGTTTTAATGCTTGTTAAAATTTGTTGTGTTTCTCTCTCGTTGTTTGATATGTGGCCTTGAAATAAAGTTATTATTATACTCTCGCTGCTAAAGCATCGTAGCTGACGTACCCGTTTTATGCATTATTTGAATATAAAGTTATTATTATTATTATGTGAAAACTGTTTAAACTATTTTTTTCTTTAACTGGTCTACAACACTTCCCTGATTTTGAGATACCCCATGCTAACTACTGGATAACTGTTGCATGTGTGTACCCTAGCCTTTTGAACTTCACTCACCTCGTCAATATTTGATTGGGTTAGGATAGCCAGGTATTGGTTTGATAGCCAGCATCTTTTTGTTTTTGGCTACTGGTATTGGTTTGATAGCCAGCATCTTTTTGTTTTTGGTTACTTCACAGTAACATATCTAAAGAAGCACCAGCTCTTGCAGCATTGGTAGTAAAGGGTATTATTGGAGTTGAAAAAAAAAAACCAAATTGCTGTTGTGGCATCAAACTTGGAACCAAAATGTATTACAAGCAGACAAATAATTTTAGGTGGCATGAAACAATGAAAGACATTATTCTCTGGGTAATCTGCTCCAGTTTTCCAGCTCCACAGACCATACAAAACTAATCCAGATTGCTGGTATAATGCCAACTACGTCTATGCTACTCAGCTCATGACACAGCTCTGCTAGAAATATCTTAATTTCCCAAAAGGCTGAACTACCAGACTCCATATTATGTTTTGCTGACGCGAAAATCGCCACCTTTTAGTAAAAGCATTTTGAAGTGAATTTTACCTGATTCTTGTTTTGGAGACTGTAATGTTTAGCAGAACAGTTTTGTAATAAGCAGGCCATCTGTTGTTTTGTATGAACTTACACTCTCGTACACGACCTTACATCTTACCTTTACGTGAGTCATTCTGTGGTAGTACAAGTTGGATGATGCTGTGAAACGTTTGAAACAGATTGGACACTCGTGTGGCCTTTCACCACTATGTATTCGTCGATGTGTGTTAAGAGAAGAAGAAGTTGAAAATGCCTTCTGACAAACATCACATGCGTGTGGTTTTTCACCTATAAAAAAATAATCAGTTCAAAATTGGGATTTGCCATTTAGATTCTCCCTATGATATCATATGTGTGGATAAAACAGAAATTGACAAAAGCCCTGGACTACCTTCTGATAGCCGTACTCTGCACAACGGGGTCATAGTTAGGTGCCAATTCCGGTGTTTAACGATGATCTTTTTTTTCTTTTTGGGATCCCAAAACATAAGTGAGCGAATACCTTTGACTTCGTCGAAGTTGTCCGTCTGTGTGTCTGTCCTTCCGTCTCAATAACTCTCGAAGGGAATGAAATATTTTGATGAAACTTGGTGTGAGGATTCTTTGAGTCAAAGGACAGGTCGAGTTCGTACTCTGGAGCCCTGTAGTTAGGGGTGGGGGTTCAGATTAAAGGGCTAACAAATATATGCTGAGCCACGAAAGTTATTTTCTCGTCGGACAAATAGCTTGCCCGGAATCCGGCCAAAGCCAGAAGATTTATTAAAAGGAAAGTTTTTTTGAAGATTATTAAATGTTTGATTTAGATGCAAGAAGACATGTTGAATCCGTATATGACAACCATTTTCTACCCGGACATCTAGTTCGCCCGGTATGCGGCCGAAAACGGAAACTTTGTTATAAGTAAAAGTTTTGTCTCAGGTTAATTATAGATTCGATATAGGAGTAAGGAGTTCGTTTTTGAGCTTTTGGTTTTTTGCCGAATAACTAGTTTGCAGGGGATCCGGCCGGAACCGGAAAATTGGCAGAAGTAAGGTTGAAAGTTTTGATCAGTTTCGCCGAAGTAGATATGACGTAAAGGGATAAACAGACATGCTGAATCCATATCTGAATGATGATTAGCCATTGGCTTTAATATGTTTCTAAATTTTAATAGTAAAAATGTTTAAAGGACCCTTCGCACTATTTACTTTTCAACTTACAATATTTGAAAATATTTAAATACTATAAACTAGGCTGTGCTTTCAACAAATAACCGACAGTTTTGGAAGTTTTAAGCCTTTTCCGAGACCCGTTGACGAAAAAGGGAAACAATTTACATAAACGTTTTTTCTGATTGAAAAAGTTCTCGCGGACAACAGTCAACAGCGTGATACACATCAAAGGTAGCAAAACACGGCAAATGAGCAAATCAGCATGGTTTTGTCAGAGGGTTAGAATGTACAGTACGAAATTGGGGTCTCCGGGCTTAGAAATGTATGGAGAGATTATGGAAGTAGGTTGCGTCAGTATAATACGTAAGACAGGTCCTTTAAGGAGTCTGGCGAGGACCGGATATCTACAAGACCCAATTGTCTGGATCAAAAAGCCCAGTAAAGATTAAATTTTTGGGATCCCGTCGAAACCTTTGGTCTTGTTTATGGTGCGTGTTGTCTATGAGTGGTCTTAGTTGGCCTTTAGTTCAGTAAATAACAGTAACAATGACTATCGCATTCACGACTCAGCCATTTTATAGTTGACATTTAACCATCGCTATAAGCATACATCAGGCTATACTTGGCATTTGTCAGCATTTGACCTCTGATGAAAGAATCTAGATCTACATAAATAGATTTTAGCGGTTTGTAGATGGGTCCAGTTCTAAAATTTATCCCTGTATGATCTCCTAGTATTTACACCTTCCCTGTTCTTGATTGAAAACCATACTATCTGCTACTCGGCTGTTAAGTACGCGCCGGATAGTACTCTATCCTGCTCTTACTTCAGCCTCGCTGCCATATAAGATTTGGCATTAAAGGAGGAAAGCCTCCCTTCTCTTGTGTCTATCCATAACTCACACCTCTAAATCCATTCTATCCATCCACAAGATCTCCCAAACATCTCTTATCCCCCTTAAAAATTGCCCAACCTCATCATTATCTTTCGAAACAAATGAACAAATGTAGTAACTTAGGCAGCCCCCCCCCCCTCCTTACCTGTGTGTGTACGCATATGTCGTTTCAGGAGTGACGGCCGATCGAATAGTTTCCCACAAACCCCACAAGGGAGCATTGGCCTCTCACGTCTTCGGGATGGTCCGGGTTCCACACTGCTTGACTCATGTGTGCTGGAGAAACCCCCATTCTGCTTTTTGGAAGTTGCAGAAAAAGAGGCGGGGCAATGGGCGTAACCTTGCAAGGAGGCGGGAGACTTACGGAGGTCAAGTGGAGCTGTAAAGAGATCAAACTGATCGGTGCGTGTTAACTGCGAAAGCTTGCACCGGATCGAACAGCCAAAGGAAACGAATGCGAAGCAAGGTAATATAAGTGTGAATGAATGAATGATTTTATTTGCAGATTTCATACACAAGTGCTACAGATGAAGTATAAAGAAAAAAAGAAAACGGAAGAACCACACTAGCCTAACAAGTCTAACAAATAACCCACTTCAATACTGCCTGGTACAGTCTGTGCTGAGGACCCAGCGACTGCAGAAATGTTCCCCTTCCGAACAAAGTCCTATTTGATACGTCTTAGGCTTATAACCCTTAGCTGGTCAGAACAGTTATTAAAACATTCCGGTCTATTCACAGGAAGACGAAGAAAAATGTTCAGTCTCGAAATAGCATAGTTACAACCGAGCCCGGGGCCAGCCATCGGCCAGATCGCGACTAAAAAGTACACCGGAATGAATTACGCGACGGCCAGCACGAGGAGTGAATACCTTCTGCAAATCACAGGAAAGACAAAGGCTATACAGGTAGATAGATAGATAATTGATACAATTTGTAGCGCCGAATTGGCACGAAATATGTCGACCATTACATTTAACGGGTTGAAATAACTTGAATATATAAAATCGTCACAAAAAATATGTCACTTGGAATCCACCTGTTTTTTGTTATTTTTCTCTGTAAAATAAGGTACAAAAAATTCGTTCATCTTCTAACGTGCATCTTCCCCTGCACCAGTCTACATGAAAACATTGGGTTGTGGTTGCCCTATGTGCTGTTCACAGGGGGAGTATATATTTCATTTAGTGGGTCGATGCGTGGAGCTAAAACACTTAAGAACGGAGACTTTTGGGTGAAAAACGATGGAAGAGGATGATCTGATTAATATTATTTATTTATTATTACATTTGGCGTTAAGCTTTTAGCTTGTCGCCATAAAAAGTTTGCTGACCTTCGTCTGCTTAGGTGGTTCCTAAGGCAGGCCATTGAGCATATTTTTGGAGTAGGGGTTTGCGGGTTTTGCTCCTGTTCGAGTTTACATCGAATTTTTGAATTTTTCACAATGATCGCAAGGGATTTTTGGGAATTAATCAATTCATTCGTTTATTTTAAACCACCATCTAGTCCTACCTTCATCGATAGTCCGCTCCTCCGGAATGGAATCCGTCTCGTACTTCACCATGGCATCGTCTTCTTTCAGACATTCTGAGACAAAAATCATTATCGGTCCTCCCAAGTTAATTCTTCTGATAACGACGAATACGAAATCGTTTCCGTCGTCGCTCGTTGCGGTTTTATGAACGTTAGCTTCTTTGTGATCATTTGTCGTTCGAATGAAACGGACCCAGTTGGATATACGGACGTGAGAGTCGTTGACAATGTGGCGGTAGTCGTAACCGCCCAGCTTACATTTGACCTGAAACGAATCCAGTGTCAGACTTCTAGGCTAGCCGGCGCTGGTCGTTCATTTGCTTTACATAGATAAGATAAGATAAGAAGTTATCGCACTAAAAGCCAACGGTCGTGGCAAACATAGAAAATAAACAAAAAACAAAATAAATACACCCCCTCAGAGGCGTTACTATCCCAAATTTTTTTTTTTTAGGGGGGCAAGGTATTTACCGGCTGGCTGGTAATTTTTACCGACTGTTTTTGCAGAAAAAACGACTGTTCATCAGAAAAAATGACTGTTTTGATGAAAAATTCCACACATTCCTGCCAGGGTTGTTGGCACCAATCCCAGTTTCGCACGGAAAAGATGGGATTTTGTGACGGAAGTACAGATAATAAGTCTGGGGAAACTAGTTGCCGGTCTCTTCACCATGACACAATTTTGTGACAGAGTTCGTCCGTGAATAAATAGGCTTGGAAGATACACCAGTTGGCCGACCTCCTCCAAATATGTCCGCCAAGTTCTCGGGTCAACTCAGTTCTCGTACATTCGTATTTCACTCCGTACCACCTCCCATGCCTCACATTGATCAATCACAAGCGAGAGGGAAAACGCCTTATAAACCCCCAAAAGAGATTCGCTGAAATGGTGGGGGGGGGGGGAGGGAAGGGGTGCGCACACAGATTACAACCTCTGATCTAGCACAATGTTAGGGCATTATTCCATTGGGCCTATGCAGTTCACGCTGTTAACTTCTGGTGGTTTAACTTCTAACGCTGTTAACTACTCTGATCTAGCACAATGTTAGGGCATTATTCCATTGGGCCTATGCAGTTCACGCTGTTAACTTCTGGTGGTTTAACTTCTAACGCTGTTAACTAACTGGTGGCTTCCCCTGGGGTAAGGTGCAGGAAGGTAATTGGTTATTTTTTTTGTTTTTCGAGAGGCAAGGTTGTGTCTGAGAGTAGGAACAGTGACCACTCTGCGTTTTATGTCTAAAATGTAAAGATTGTGGTTCTCGGCGTCCAGAAATGGACTGAGTGTTTTTGTTATGTATGATTTATTTTGTATTTGTTAATAAACCCATTGAACTTAACTTACTTAACTTACTTAACGTTTCCGTTTCTACAAAAACGTGTGTTAACTTTCCCGTATTCAGCAGTAGGGTACTGGGCTCTTGAAATCTCCGACCGTCCCTCCATTGAAGGGAGTAAGTGTGAGAACAGCGAAATAAAAAGAGGGTTTTCGCGAACTGAAAATTCAAGTCGGAATCACTTTCCGCCACGGTTTTCGCGCTTAGGAAGCCGAAGAACCTTTTTTGAACGTTATTCCGCGGAATCTCCGCGGAAAGTTGAATGCTTCTTCGGGAATTATGAGAGTGTGGAAACAACACGGTAAGCGTCGTTAACGAATAGGAAAAACACGGCAAGCGTTATTAAGAATGACTTCGTTGTAACATACGAGAAGGGAAGGAATACCCAGTGAGATACCATATTCCAAAAAGTTTGGAATTTGACATTTTCCCGGCGATTTCAGCTTTCCATGTGCGTTGACGATCGATCCAACGGGAAAGCGGAAAGCAGTTCCAGGAATTGGACTCCATAGTTTTTGCCGGTTTCTCTCGCTGGAAAGTGATCCCAGAATCTCGCGAAAACCTTCCTACAACGACGAGGTCTTCCAAGTACCACAAGCCTGTTATTTTGCGTGTTGTTACCGAAATTCTGAAGTTTTCCTGTAGGATCCAGAAAAATAATTTTTAATTCTTAAAATGTTAGTTCTTGTAGAAGAGAAGTATAACCATCTGCAGGAAAATTCGATATGAAAATGGTTATCCTGGGTCGTATGTTGGGACCAAAATCGTTATGGAACCAGGTTGATAATTTGTTTGAGAATCAGGTTCTTTAAATATTTACAGTACTTACACACATAAATAATCATTTACTCTGCTGTCAGAGAGCAAACCCAAATGGCACGGGAGTGGCCGGGGACTTGTTAGCCCCCCCACGGTTAAAGAAATCGGCAAGGTAACAATACTTCGTGGGTAATGGCCGAAAACCCTTTAAGCCGCTTTTACATTGACGTGTCTTTGCGATGCGTTGTGTATGCGTTTATCTTGCGTTGCGTACAGATTGCGCAGCGTATCTTTCACACCTGCGCGAGAAGCTTTCGCGCTGGATGCTCATTTACATTCTCCTTTCTCGGTTGAATTTTAATTTCTTAAACTAGTAGCAAGTTTTTCTTCATCGTCAGCATGTTTTCTTTTTTATGGCACTTGCCCTTCGGCCAAGTGCCATATAGCGATCGCAATTTCTGTCGGTCTGTCGGTCGGTCCGGGTTTTGCTAGTTTGGGCACTTCCACATAAGCTAGGACGATGAAACTTGGCAGGCATATCAGGACCCCAAATGATTAAGTTAGAAATAGTCACTTCCCCGGTCCGAGCATTGTGGGGGAAGTGGAGGGAGGGGGAATCCGGAATCTTGAGGTATTTATAACTTTTGAACGGGTGATCGGATCTTAATGAAACTTGATATTTGGAAAGACCTCGTATCTCAGACGACCCACTTTAAATCCGAACCGGATCCTGTGACTTTGGGGGAGTTGGAGGGGGGGAACCGGAAATCTTGGGAAACGCTTAGACTGGAGGGATCGGGATTAAACTTGGTGGGAAGAACAAGCACAAGTCCTAGATACATCATTGACATGACCGGACCGGATTCGGGCACTGTGGGGGAGTTGGGAGGAATGATTCTGGTGATCCAGCGAGTTCGGTACTTCCTGGTGTAATAGGATGATGAAACTCGGCAGGAATATGAGGGATCCGAATAGACCGACGTGAGAATAGTCGTTTGCACGACCCGAACATCGTGTGGGCTTGGAGGGATGGGGAATCCGGAATCTAGTGTCATTTATATCTTTTGAACGGGCAATCGGATTTGAATGAAACTTGGCAAGTGGAAAGAGCGTTTGTCTCAGGTCATAGGGATGGGAGTGAGACCTATATATCCTATATTGTAAAACTTGTCCTATAATATGCTATAGCGAGTCAATAACCCTATATTCTCCTATATTTTAGCTTTTGCTGTTTTTATGGCACTTGCAGCCTCTGGCTCAAGTGCCATATACCGATCACAATTCCGTCTGTCGGTCTGTCCGTCTGTCGGTCGGTCGGTCCGAGTTTTTTGTCCCACTTATCCGAGCTAGGGTACTTCCAGATGTGCTAGGACAATGAAACTTGGCAGGCATATCAGGGACCCGACCAAACTAACCTGGAAATAATCAGTTTCCCGATCCGACCATATGCGGGGGAGTGCGGGGCGCTGGAAACTTGAAAATTTAGGGCATTTTGTCACTTTTTTCCGAGTTAGGGTACTTCTAGATGAGCTAGGACAATGAAACTCGGCAGGAATATCAGGGACCCGACCAAACGAACCTGGAAATAATCAGTTTCCCGATCCGACCATATGCGGGGGAGTGGGGGCGCTCGAAACTTGAAAATTTAGGGCATTTTGTCACACTTTTTCGAGTTAGGGTACTTCCAGATGAGCTAGGACAATGAAACTTGGCAGGAATATCAGGGACCTGACCAAAGTAACCTGGAAATAATAAGTTTCCCGATCCGACCATATGCGGGGGAGTTGGGGCGCTGAAAACTTGAAAATTTAGGGCATTTTGTCACACTTTTTCGAGTTAGGGTACTTCCAGATGAGCTAGGACAATGAAACTTGGCAGGAATATCAGGGACCTGACCAAAGTAACCTGGAAATAATAAGTTTCCCGATCCGACCATATGCGGGGGAGTTGGGGCGCTGAAAACTTGAAAATTTAGGGCATTTTGTCACACATTTTCGAGTTAGGGTACTTCCAGTTGTGGTAGGACCATGAAACTTGGCAGGCATATCAGAGACCCGACCAAACAAACTTGGAAATAATCAGTTTTCTGATCCGACCATTTTGGGGGGGGGGGGTGGAGGGCAGGGGAATCCGGGAAATTGAGAAGTGTGTAACTTTCGAACGGATGATCGGATTGTAATGAAACTTCATAACTGAATATAATATATATCTGTAATGTCCCGTTTAAAGTCTTGACCGGATTCGGTAGCCAGGGGGGAGTTGGGGGGGGGGGTACCGGAAATTTTAAGAAACGGTTAGAATGGAGGGATCGGAGTGAAACTTGCTGGGAAGAACAAGCATCTGCTCTAGATAAGTCCTTTAGACCATTGTACTGGATCCGTACACTTATGGGGGGGGGGGGGGAGTCCCGGAATTCCGGTGATGGTGGTTTTGGGGATTTTAACGATGAAACTTGGCAGGCATATCAGGGACCCAATCAAACTGACTTCAAAATAAAATTTTGTCGATCAGATAATGGTGGGGGGAGTGGAGGGAGGGGAATCCGGGAAATTGAGAAGTGTGTAACTTTCGAACGGATGATCGGATTGTAATGAAACTTCATAACTGAATATAATATATATCTGTAATGTCCCGTTTAAAGTCTTGACCGGATTCGGTAGCCAGGGGGGAGTTGGGGGGGGGGGGTACCGGAAATTTCAAGAAACGGTTAGAATGGAGGGATCGGAGTGAAACTTGCTGGGAAGAACAAGCATCTGCTCTAGATAAGTCCTTTAGACCATTGTACTGGATCCGGACACTTATGGGGGGGGGGGGTCCCGGAATTCCGGTGATGGTGGTTTTGGGGATTTTAACGATGAAACTTGGCAGGCATATCAGGGACCCAATCAAACTGACTTCAAAATAAAATTTTGTTGATCAGATAATGGTGGGGGGAGTGGAGAGAGGGGAATCCGGGAAATTGAGAAGTGTGTAACTTTCGAACGGATGATCGGATTGTAATGAAACTTCATAACTGAATAGAATATATATCTGTAATGTCCCGTTTAAAGTCTTGACCGGATTCGGTAGCCAGGGGGAGAAGGGGGGGGGAGACCGGAAATTTCAAGAAACGGTTAGAATGGAGGGATCGGAGTGAAACTTGCTGGGAAGAACAAGCATCTGCTCTAGATAAGTCCTTTAGACCATTGTACTTGATCCGGACACTTATGGGGGGGGGGGTCCCGGAATTCCGGTGATGGTGGTTTTGGGGATTTTCACGATGAAACTTGGCAGACATATCAGGGACCCAATCAAACTGACTTCAAAATAAAAATTTTGTCGATCAGATAATGGTGGGGGGAGTGGAGGGAGGGGAATCCGAAATTTTCAGTCATGCGTAATTTTGGAATGGGTGATCGGATTCGAGTGAAATTTAAGAATTGACATTTCTCCGATGATTTTTTTTTCATAGCCGGACCGGATCCGGTAACTATTGGGGGGGGGGGGGGGGGAAATACGTGACCCGTTTAGAATGGAGGGATCGGGAAGGAACTTTGTGGGAAGAACAAACAGATGCTCTAGGTAGGTCATTTGCTGAATCGGATTGGCTACGTGCACCACGGGGGAGCTGGGGGGGGGGGGGGTGGACCGGAAATCTCGAGAAACGGTTAGAATGATGGTATAGGAGTGAAACTTGCTGGGAAGAACAAACATCTGGTCCATGTAAATCTTTTACATAATTTGACTGGATCCGGACACTTGAGGGGGGGGGAGGAGGGGGTTTCCCGGAATTCCGTTTTTTGGGGGATTTTCACGACGAAACTTGGAAGGCATATCAGGGACCCGGTCAAACTGACTTGGAATAAAAAAAAAAAATCCTCGAGATGATAATCTTGGGGGGGGGGAGTTGAGGGAGGGGAATCCGGAATATTGAGTCATGCGTAACTATGGAACGGGTGATCGGATTCGAGTGAAATTTAATAATTAAACAGAGGACATTTTTCTCTGGTGACCTTTTTCATTTCCGGACCGAATCCGGCAATTATTGGAAGGAGGGCGGAAAATACTTGACCCGCTTAGACTTATGTGATCTGGATCGAACTTCGTGGGAATGACAAACAGATGCTCTGGATTAATCATTTACAGAACCGGATTGGCTCCGGTTATTGTGGGTGGAGTTGGAGGAGGGGGGGGGGGGTCTGGGATTTCGGTGATCGCGCGTTAAGGTACTTCCAGATGTGCTAGGACGATGAAACTTCGCTGGAATATTGGAGACTCAACAACATTTGTTAGAAATTGCTACTTCCCAAATCCGATTATTCCTTAAAGTACCAATCTTGACCGCAAAGTAAAAAAAATACTTTTAAGCAATATATGCATTTTAGTAATGCGCATCAGCCCATTAGCAGTTTTGCCTCAAGGGTTTTCCTTACAAATGAACTTCCAGCTCCCTTAGAGCGCGCATCTCAACCGCAAAGTCGAAACTTACTTTTGATCAATCAAATCATCTTGACCCATGCAAGTGCCAAATGAGCTTACAGCTCTTGTTTTCGTAAATTTCGAAGTTAATTCTGCTAAAATTGGGCAAAGGTCGAAGTAATTAATATTTCTGCAAAAATGTTTTTCTGTTTCGTCTGTATATTTCCCTTGTGAATTTTTGTTTCCATTAGTTATGGCAACGCTGCGTGGCAAGAAATTTAAAAGTTGGCGTCGGCAGCATTTTGTTTGTTGAATGTTCATGCCAAAGCTGATTTCGTGATTTTGTCTGAATTCGGAAATGTCTCAAACCTTCATTATACTCCTGTTGAACTCGATTGATACGACCAAGAACTTATGGTATCCTCTGGAGACCCTACATCTTAGCACCTAGTGGCACAGTTTTTGATTCCAGTTGTTGTTCACTCTGCTGATATTAGCCATTTTCCATTGCTGTTGTAGCTCAGCTGTTTCTGTTCTGCTGGTTCTCTTTGAACATTCTGCACTTCTCAGCCCGGCTATTTCTTTTCCACTGGTTCTTTGCAAACTTTGTTCGAGCTTTGGCTTGCATAGGCTAAATCAATGTTCGGCTTGAGCACATGGTTCACACAATCAATTGGGAAGTCTGTTATAAAGTAGCTTAATCAGTTCGAGAAAAGAGTCAGTTTCAGAAAAGAACAAAGCAGATGAAAAGCAGAGTGGTCTCATTGAGAAGCTTTCTTCATTTAAAAGGCGCTGTTTGACGCGGTTGTGTGGTTTTTGGTCCTTTTCTGAAGTTATCAGTAGTGTGTTCGTAGTTCTTTAATTTTGTATTTGATCTCTTTTCATGGATAAAACTTAACCATCAAAGTCTCTCGTCTTGGATACTATTTTTTTGTTTTAAGGCGAGATCCTAAGTTGTTTCACCAGAATCGTCCTTTGTTATTTTGCAGCAGATGGGGTCATGAGATTTTTTCATCCAAATAAGCTGTTTTTTATCCTATATTGTTTTTTATGTAAAAAAATCCTATATCCCATATATATATTAGCCTTAGGTCACTCCCAGGCCTGGTCCTATGTCAAGTCCGGACCGGATCCGATACTTGGGGGGGGGGGGTTGGAAGGGGGCGCCGGAATTTTTGAAACGCTTAGTGTCGAGGGATCGGGATGGAATTTGGTGGGAAAAACAAGCATAAGCATTAGATACGTTCTTGACAGAACCAGATCATATCGGGGTTCTTTGGGGGGAGTTGGAGGGGTTTCCCGGAATTGCGGTGATCGCGAGGATACTTCCAGATGTGCTAAGGACGATAAAACTTGGCAGGCATATTAGTAACCCGATACAATGCTCTAAAAATACTTCCGTTCCTGGATCCGACCATTTTTCGGAGAGTTCAGGGAGGGGGAATTAGTTACTTCCATAGATTGTGAAAAAACGGTCCGATTGCAAAGCATGTGTACGAACCCCACGCGGCCGTGGTTGGGGGAGTTGGGGTGGGGGGTTGAAACTTTGTGACATGCATCAAAACCAAACGGGTGGCTAGAATGGGATGCAAGTTGGACAGTATCAAGTTTATGCGGCCTAGATTTGTTATTTGGCGACCAAACCGGATCCGACCAAGGTAGGAGGAGGAGGAAGCGGGAATCGGAAATTTGCAGATATGCTCCGATTCGAGTTAAAAGCCTGATGGACGGGGATAGGAGATGTTAGAGATGCGAAGTCTATGTGACCGAGTCGTATTCGGCCACAGGGGGGGGGGGGGTGACGGGGGAGTCTCGGAAATGTTGTGGCTCGCATAGGGGTTATACGAGTGAAGTGATTTGAATGAAACTTGGAAACTAGATCGATCGTACACGTTATATGACATATCTTAGGGTCAGGACTGGATCCGAGCACGGTGGGGAGGGGTATCGAAATTCCCGGAAAAATCTCAAATTAACTTTCACGTTTCTCACACCACCCACTCGTAACAAGTGCCATATGAGCTCGTAGCTCTTGTTTAGTTTTTCTTCAAAAACTTCCCTTTTCCACTGACAAATCTGATGCGTACGCGTCGACGCAACGCAAGAATATAACTTGGTTCTATATTTTATTTTTCTGCGGTATGTGAAAAAGCTTAGTGTGAACGGCTCAACGCGTCAATGTGCGGCTTTATACAGACAAATACTTAAAATCATTAGCTTACATCATCTTTGTCCAGTTCTTCCAGTCCTATAGCTGGAATGGGTACCAGAGTCCCTAAGAGGGGCAAAAACTTTTTTCCAACCGGTATATCAGTACCTGCCCTCACTTCCCTTGAAAGAGGGTCGAGTGTAAGCTCCGGGGGTATAAGACACCAGACAAATTCCATGGTTCACACCTAACTAGGTAGCTAATAACTATTTCTTTTTGATGGTTTATGATTCCCAATCAATATGGCTATTGTTTTCTTAAACAGCAAGTTCTTACCCAATCAGGATCGGGCTGGGCCTGATCAAGCGATTTCATTGGTCGTTGACAGTATAAAACACCATCTATGTCCAATAGATTAATAAAGTTCAGACAATACACTGACCGCGACGATACATTATAAAGAACATCAATTTCCAGTTACAATAGCCACCGTGGTGTTGAATGCGGGGACATTTTCGGAACTCGATTGTACCGTGGGCGAGAACAGAAATTAGATACAATCTCTTAAGTTTTATTTTCCAAGCTTAAAAGCAACTAAGAGGCTAAAATGCAATCGGGCTCATTTAAAGTTTAGCTGAAAAGGCAGCTTATTTTTGGGATCCCAAAACGTACGTTGAGGGATCTTCGTAAATTTGTCCGTATGTCCGTTCGTAAGCACGGTAACTCTCGAATGGAATGAGATATTGATGAAACTTGGTGTAAGGATTCTTTTGATCAAGGGACAGGTCGAGTTCGTAGGTGGGCACTATAGCCTACATTTAGGGGTGAGGGAAACGGGCGGGGGGGGGGGGGGCCACTTAATTTTAAATTAAGTGGCCAACAATTTTTTAACAGCTAATGAGATTTAGAGGTAAGAAGACATGCTGAACAAGTATATGAAAATTAAGTTTCTCGTCGGACAAATAGTTCGCCCGGAATCCGGCCAAAACCGGAGAATGTTTTAAAAGTACAAGTTTTATCTGAATATGATTTTGGGGCAAGAAGACATGTTGAATCCGTATATGACAAACATTTTCTACCCTGAAAAATAATTTGCCCGGAATCCGGCCCAAACCGAGAATTTTTTGTAAGTAAAAGCTGTTTTTCATTGGAATAATAAGTTCATTGGACGAAATCGATTATCTGTGGGTAACGGAAAAATAAAGAAGTTAACCGTTTTTATCGGGTTTTCAGGCCTATTTGAGCGAATAAGTGATGTGTATACTCTCGGATCTCATCCTTATTCGGTTAAACTTTAAAGGAGTTGACAGAAGGAGTTTGACAGTTAACAGAAAATGGTGGAGAAGGCATTGCCAGTCAATATGCGTGATTTTTGTTAACACAACGTTACCTTTTCTTTCTTCAAAATCCGTGTGTTAACAAAAACTCCAGCAAGCAATATTCACAAGTAACAGAAGCCGAATTTGAACGGATGATCGTAAAACTAGTGTGTACTGATCTACAAGTCGCAATCCCGAGGCGGTCAAAGGGCTGTGCAGAGCAAAGGGATACGACACCACGATTAAGTTTACTCATTAGCGCATCCTCTCGCCGGCTCATTAAGGATTCAGTGGGTTTGGCAGCATTCGTAGACACACTCTTTCTTCTTGAAAATATGGCGGGTTTTCTAACAGGAATTACATTAAAGCTTAAATGAAAAGAGTTGAGAGAGGACAATCTGGTTAACCATCACTTATTCACTTAAAGAGGTTGGAGACTCGATCACTGGCCACTGAAAAGCCGCGTTTGTATTGAGATTCAAATTTCCCACGTCATAGTAGAATTTTGTGTTGTGAAGACGGCCGTAGATATTCTGCACGTCCTACTAAAGCAAATAATGAAAAACAAAACAAAAGATCTCTTAAGAAAGTCCAAATAATGCAGTGTGTTCAGTTAAATGGTCCAGAACTAAGTTGGCTTTTCAGTTAGACTTTAAATAAAGCAAATTCTTGACCAGGCCAAATACTTAGCAGTTCTTTTTCCCGTTTTCTTGATCGCGCGACTAGATTTCAAGAGTAGCCTAACCAATTTATTAAGCGTGTGCGAACCTCCCTTGCCTCCTCGCATTGATACGTCGTTTATTTAATGGGTTTCGTGTAAGGATGACAACGCAAACTGTTCAATGTGGGAACGAAGAGTAATTTCATGGAGAACAAAGGACAATATAAATTCTAATATTTGCTCCATTTGCTCAACACCATACATTTCAGCTCTTACCCCCTACGGCCGTGTGATGTCCTTTGAAATTGAGTCCGAAACGAATGTCGCTAAATTCCGACACGCGTAAGTGCAGATGTGCGCAACACCTTCCAGCAAAATTTCCGGGCTAAGTTTAACGGTGAGGTTAGACGATCAGGTTTTCCTTCCGGATTTTCTACACTTCTTTCATGAACAAGACCAAAGGTGTCGATGGGATCCCAAAAATTCAATATTTGATCCAGACAATTGGGTCTTGTCTACGCCAGATCCAGTCTTCGCCAGACTCCTTGAACATTTTTACTATTAAAATTCAGAAACAGATTAAGGCCAAAAAGCTAATCATCTGAGAAAACCAAGTTCAGATATGGATTCAGCATGTTTGTGTTTACCCCTATAAGTCATATCTGTTTGGATGAAAACTTCCTGCCTTACTTCTGCGAATTTCCCAGTTTCGGCCGAATTCCGGAACTACCTGTCCGGCAAAAAAAAAGAAGCTAAAATCGAACTCAGCGTATCTTCTTTCCCCTATATCGAACATCTAATCAACTTCAAACTAAAATTTAACTTAAAACAAATTTTCCGGTCAACCGGATTCCGGGCGAACTATATGTCCGGGTACAAAATGACTGTCACACACGGATTCAGCATCTCTTCTTACCCCTAAATTGGATATCTAATCAACTACGAAGACTTTTAACAATTTTCCGGTTTTGGCCGGATTCCGGGCGAAGTACTTTCCCGGCGAGAAAATGATTTTCGCCATCGTGACCAGCGTGTCTTACTACCCCTAAACCGAACATATAATTAACTTCAAATAAAACTTTTACTTTTAACAGATTTTCCGGTTTTGGCCGGATTCCGGGCTAACTACTTGTCCGGTGAGAGAATGGTTTTCACCATCGTGTTCAGCATGTCTTCTTACCCCTAAATCGAACATCCAATCAACTTCAAATGAAACTTTTACTCTTAACAAACTTTCCGGCTTTTGCCGGATTCCGGGCGAACTACTTTTCCGGCGAGAAAATGGTTTCCACCATCGTGTTCAGCATGTCTTCTTACCCCATAATCGACTGTCCCATTAGCTGTTTAAAAATATTTTGCTTACCCCTTAATTTAAACCCCCTCCCCCACCCCTAAATATAGGGCTACAAAGCCCATCTACGAACTCGACTTTACTCTTGACCCAAACAATCCTCACACCAAGTTTCATAAAATATCTCATTCCCTTCGAGAGTTATCCTGCTTACAGACGGACGGACGGAGGGACAACTTTTGCGATGTCATAGGTATCCCTCCACTTACGTTTTGGGATCCCAAAAATCAGAACTATTCCGAATGGAATTCATGATGGTACGGGAAATCCTGACAGGAATTATCAGTCTGTAAGTAAGTAAGTAAAGTATTTATTACCCGTAATTTTCACTTAAAACAAAACGGAGTAAAGAAGAAAATAAAGAAAAAGAAAAAAGAAGAGAAATTTAAACTACAACACAGATACAAACACATGACATTTTACATAACAGTTACGCAGTCAAGAACTATAAAAGTGTCGAAGCCAGGGATGGTTCCATTTCCCTGGAAATTTGAAATTACCCGATTCATTGCGATACTAGGGTCCGCTATCTGGTGCTTTTCAATCATGTAAGTGTTGCTCGTTCCTCTGTGCGGTATCGACCCCGATCGACGGTCCGAAGTATCAGATAGCTTGTCTTAAAGCCAGGCTTCGCCTTCCAGCAGGTCCGTTAATTTCGGGGGGGGGGGGGGGGTTGCCCTAGGGTCGGACCTTGTCCATACCAACAAGACCAAAGGTTTCGATGGGATCCCGAAAATTTAATATTTGGTACAGACAATTGGGTCTTGTCTTCGCCAGACTCCTTGAATGGTTGTACTATTAAAATTCAGAAACAGATTAAGGCGAAATAGCTAATCATCTGAGAAAACCAGAAAACCAAGTTCAGATATGGATTGAGCATGTATGTTTACCCCTATAGAATATCTGTTTTGACAAAACTGATCGGAAATGAATTCAGCTTATCTCTTTACCCCACACCGAACATTTAATCAACTTCAAATAAAACTTTAACTTAGAACAAATTTTCCGGTCTCAGCCGAATTCCGGGCGAACTATACGTCCGGGTAAAAATCGATTGTCACAAACGGATCAGCATTTCTTCTTGTCCGATAATTTCAAATAAAACGTTTGCTTTTCTAAAATTTTCCGGTTTGGCCGGATTCCGGGCGAACTACTTGTCCGGCGAGAAAATGGTTTTCACAGTCGTGTTCAGCATGTCTTCTTACACCTTAATCGACTATCTCAGTAGCTGTTTAATATTTTTTGTGTGCCCCTTAATTTTAGCCCCCACCCCCAAATGTAGGGCTACAGAGCCCATCTACGAACTCGACTTTCTCTTGACCCAAAGAATCCTCACATCAAGTTTCACCAAAATATCTCATTCCCTTCCAGAGTTATCTTGCTGACAGACGGACGGACAGACAGACTGATAACTTTTGCAATGTCATATGTATCCCACCACTTACATTTTCGGATCCCAAAAAGTTCAGAAAAGATATAGATCAGAAGTTAATTAAAAGCCTATAAAAACGATTATTTTTTTATGTTTCGGGGGGGGGGGGGTGAACCGCCTAACCCCCTGGATATTGCCCTGCCTTCCAGACGTCAAGATATCTTTCCTGATTCGCGGTCAGAAAATATTTCATATTTTCTGATCAAACATGATTCGCAGTCAGCTTGGGCTGAAGGAATATTAATCAGTGAAGCACGGAACTTCAAATTAATTCAAGTCGCCCAGACATACCGACAAGTATCCATCTTAGCTGGAAAGAAGAGAAAACTGGTTCCAACACCAACAATGCGGAAAAATACCCTCTCAACGACCCAGTGCATTTCTCCAAGAAATTTCCAGGAGAAAATCCACAAAATGAGATATTTAAGGATGAATCTTTAGTTGTTTTCCAGTTCATTTTTAAGTTTAAGCTCATTTTCGAGCTTGAGCCTGAAAGGACCCTTGCCAAGAAGGGCTGAAATATAACTAATAAAATATAGCTGAGATATCCGTTTTGCGGTGTCAAATATCTCACAGGGAAAGATTGTGCACCCGTTCCGGATCTCAAAGTTATTTATAACTGCACTAGGATTATATTGTGATGTGAACCGCATACCGTCTTGGTGAATCTAGTGAAACTGAGAGGGCATTTAACGACGTGGAAAAGTCCGTATCAGAGAGGAAAATGACCAAATTTTTGCAGATTTCCGGTTTCGACCGGATTTCCAGTTCCGGTCGGAAACGAATTATCGACCGGATTTCCAGTTTTGGTCGGAAATGAATTGTTTGTAATTTCCTAGGGCATATGAGTTTACCGCCGTCGAAATTTTCCTGGATCAGCCAGATTCCCAATTTCCTATTCTGAGAAATCTAGATGCTAGCCTACTGTTAGTTTTTTTTTTGTTTCACCTTAACCTCCCTCTCCCACGTATAAGAACCGCAACTTTTTAACAGTAGATCATTCACGGGACAGTTTTTTCACCAAAATTGGTCCCTGGACAATCGACTAATGGAGCAGAGCATTAGTTAGCAATTTATTAAAGAGCATCATACAAAGACAACCGAAGTATTGTTCTATCCGTGATATAATGAAACTATATTTCATGGTGCATTTTCCGTCCAACCAGTACGGGTGATGTAGCAAATAACGGAGGTATTGTTTCTTTTCGGGAAACCAAATAAATCGTTAATAGTGAAGCTCCTGTGGGTTGAAGAAATTGGCAGGTGATCTGGATTCTGGCGCACGAAATCGTGGAATATTTTGCCTGTCACCGAGAAGCGGTCCTGGGAGGCTGAGTCAATGGACCATTTTGACGTTGCTATTTCACATTATTATTATATTGAGTTAATTGGGAGAAGAACAAACTATTACGCAGACACATACAACATATATCACTTCGAACCACCCTTGGAAGGGTTTTCTGTTCTAGTTCTGGTTCTGTTGTCGTTGTCGTTGTTCTTTCTTTTTATTTTTTGGTTCATTATTAGGTCAATTTGTTAGAAGTTTTTTTCGTGTTTTTTTATGGTCTTATGTGTTTCCGTATATTACTTTTTGGGATCCCAAAAATTAAGTGGAGGGATACCTATGACATCGCAAAAGCTGTCCGTCTGTCCGTCCGACTGTCTGTCTGTCCGTCCGTCCCTCTGTCCGTCTGTGCGCACTATAACTCTCGAAGGGAATGAGATATTTTGATGAAATTTGGTGTGAGGAATAAGGTCGAGTTCGTAGATGGGCTCTGTGGCCCTACATTTAGGGGTGGGGGTTTAAATTAAGGGGCAAATGAAATATTTTTAAACAGATAATGTGATAGTCGATTATGGGGTAAGAAGACATGCTGAACACGAAGGTGAAAACCATTTTTTCGCCGGACAAGTAGTTAGCCCGGAATCTGGCCAAAATCGGAAAGTCTGTAAAAAGTAAAAAATTTTGTTTGAAGTTGATTAAATGTTCGATTTAGGGGTAAGAAGACATGCTGAACACGAAGGTGAAAACCATTTTTTCGCCGGACATGTAGGTAGCCCGGAATCCGGCCAAAACCGGAAAGTTTGTTAAAAGCAAAAGTTTTATTTGAAGTTGATTAGATGACAGATTTAGGGGTAAGAAGACACGCTGAATCTGTATATGACAATCTTTACGGCACATATAGTTGTTTCGGGATCCGGTTGAAACGGGATTTTTTTTATAGTTTAAGTTTTATTTGAAGTTGATTAGAAGTTCTTTATACGGATAAGGAGATACGCTGAATTCGTTTCTGACTTTTTTTTTTTTTAACTACGGTAGTTCCTTCGCAATTGCCGATCAAATATTAGATTTTTGGGATCCCATCGAAACCTTTGGTCTTGTTCCTCTTTTTATGGCACTTGCAGCTCCGCTCAAGTGCCATATACCGATCACTTTTCGGTCTGTCGGTCGGTCAGGCCACTCATCTCGAGTTAGGGTACTTCCAGAAGTGCTAGGACGATGAAACTTGGCAGGCAAGTCAGGGACCCGACCAAACTAACTTGGAAATTGTCACTTCCCCGATTCGACCACCGTGGGGTAGTGGAGGGAGGGGGAGCCCAGAAAATTGACGTATTTTTAATTTTTGAACGGTGAATCGGACCGTAATGAAAGTCAGGATCAAGTCAGGATCCCCGATCCGACTTTCCCCGGATCCGGGAGTCCGGAAACTAGGAACAAGGGTAGCAAAAGGGGAGCAAAGGACAATGTCCAGATGTGGTATCGATCCGACGTCCTCTTTCATGAAAGCTACACGCTAGACCACTCGGGCATCGGCACTTGTGCTTAGAGCCGAATGGAGAGACAGATACAGTTTAAGGATTTTGGCAACAAATGCTAAACTAAACTTTTATCTGATTGTGTTCTGCCCTTTCCCAAGAACGTAAGCTACTTCTGTCTCCATTTTGTACTCTGGGCCAAGTGAGGTCAAAGTAGCCTAATTATAATTTGACACTGTTCCAGATTGGGACTCCAAAACAGAAAATTCCAGCTCCTTCAGTTTGAATAGTTGTACAGACCCAAACAATCACTTTCCTGATCCGGCCATCGTGGGGGGAGCGGAGGGATGGGGAGTTGAGAAACTAGTAACATACATAAGTTTGGAACGGGTAATCGGACATGCATGAAACTTGACAAGTGTCAAGAAAAAGTGTCTCAAGTGTTCAGTTTCAAATCGGACAGGATCCGATAACTGGTGCGGGGGTCCTGGAGGGGGAACCGGAAATCTCGTTGATCGCGAATTAAGGTACTTCCAGATGTAGGGTACTAGGACAATGAAACTTGGCTTAGACATTAGAGACTTTAGAGACATTAGAGACAAGATTGGCTTAGAGGTTGTCACTTCTCAGATCCGACCATCCCTTAAAGTAGCCTACTAATCCTAACCGCAAAGTACAAAAAATACTTTTAATCAAAATATACATTTTCGTGATCCCATGAGCCTATGATCATGTTTGCCTGAAGGGTTTTGCTCAAAAATGAAATTTTAGCACCCTTAAAGTGCGTATCTTAACCGAAAAGTAAAAAAAATACTTTTGACCAAACGATATATATTCATGGTCCCCATTCCCCAAGTGCCCATGATCATTTGTCTCAAGGGTTTTGCTTACAAGTTAATTCCTTGAAGTACAAACTATAATTTTGAGCAAAATATACATTTTATGATCCCGATGAGCTTATCATCATTTGCGCGTCAAGAATGTCCGTTACAGATGAATTCTAGTGCCCTTAAAGTGCGCATCATCATAGCCAAATGCAAAAATAAAATAGTTAACGAACGATACATGCTCGTGATTTCCAAGGACGCATGATCATTGTTATCTGGGTTCTGCTTACAAATGAACACAGCAAAGCCACGTCCTACTTTCCTGCTCTGACCCAGCCTTGCAAGTGCCATATGAGCTTCCAGCTTTTGTTTGTATTTCTACTCCGTCTTTCTCTTTGTGAGTGTATGATGGGTCATAAATAAATATTATCATTATTGTACTTGCGGTACAAGATTGAAGTTGCTATACAGTTGATTATTGTTGTGAGAATCCGATGGATTTGAGAAATTAATTAGTTTTTGGCTGGGAAGCTTGGGAGGAACGGGATTTTGGTTTCAAGTATGGGAAGCAGATGTTTTGGTGAACTTGAAAAATTCGAGGGGTTCCCACTCCCCGGCAATCAGTGTACATCCTTTTCCGCAGCGACCGAAACCAGCGGAGCCGGCCCCGGTGCCAGCCGTAAGTTAGGCAATTCATCTTCCAATGGTTCTAAGTCTGCGATTTTAATATTCTAACACAGTGGTTCCCAACCTTTTCGGTATCGCGTACCCTTAATTAAGGTTCGAAAAGGTTGCGTGCCCCTTTTTGAAGAATCATTGTTCTCCTATTCTACTAAGATTTGACAAGATCAGAAAGCCAAAAACAGGTCATTTGTTGTCATAAACGGTAAGGGTTTAATGTGTAAAAAATATACAAATAAATTGGATACTTGAGGCTGCAAGGTTGTCAATGTCATTATCTTCCGTAAACTGGTCAAGGATCGGAGGGGCACTTCAGCTGTTTCTTTGAAACTTTGTAAGCCAATACTTTAGTTTCTTGGTGAAAGCAGACATTTTCGAATTCAGAATTTGGGACCTTCGCGTACCCCTTACGAGGGTCTCGCGTACCCCCGGCTGGGAACCCCTGTTCTAACACGCGGTAATCGGGGCCGACACCGGCCAGTCGCCTGACATTTGATGTACAAGAAAATTGAGAGGGGGCAACCCCTCGCGGAGATTGGGTAAATTTCCTAAAGGCTGCCATGGCCCACCTTGAATTGATCCTGTGAATGCTATTTTCCGGTTGGTGTTTGCTTATTCTTTGTTTGAATGCTTTATATTTTTCGTAATTTTTCCCATAAATCAATTCAGTCCAACTTTTTCGTGACTCGTTTCAAGAAAAGTAGTGCGAGCGTCCTAAAATCGTTGTAACAAACACAGTAAATAGAGAAGAGAAACACCAACAGTAAATACAAAACAGTATCAACAAATTGATTCTGTACATGCTGTTCTCGGTTTGTGTTTGCTTATTCTTTGTTTGAATGCTTTATATGTTTTCGTAGTTTTTCCCATAAATCAATTCAGTCCAGCTTTTTCGTGAATCGTTTCAACAAAAGAGTGCGAGGCGCCCCAAAATGTTGTAGCAAACACAGTAAATAGAGAAGAGAAACACCAACAGTAAATACAAAACAATATCAACAAAGACGATTAAAGAAATGGCGATGACCACGAGGCAATATTGACACTTTCATTCATTCACACTTTCATTCATTCATATGAATCTTCCTACAGACATGATTAATTATAAAATCTCCTGTGGTAATTATCGCGCTAGCCTCCCTATTGTGCTGCGATGCCAGCCCTACCGCAGTCGTAAAAGAGTCATCTGCCGAGAATGAAGGAAAGCTGTTGAGGTCGAAAAATGTAGTGGAGACATGCCCCCCAGAGCTGGTATCTCCAGATTGAGTATCATAAGTTTCTTCTGAGCACTCGTCAAGTCGTGTGGTCAAGCAAAAAGTTTGATTTCTTGACGTCCTCGTTCGAAGTTTTTCCGGAGACGCTTTTTGACGTATCTCCGAGGTTTTACTCCAGTTTTCGAGGAGAGTTCAGTCTGGCAAATCTGAAGAATGATATGTTACTAGTGACCGGAGCGTGCGGAAATACGGGAATTCTGGATACGCTAGTATTTGTTTAGCATTGCATTCCGATATCGGATGGGATAGGGGCTCTGTGTTGTTTGCTGCGTAAGTTTTCAGACATTTATTTTAGATTTCCCGCTGGGATTCAAAAAAGTAAACATTTGCATGCAAACCATTGAGAGCCTGTTCCATCCTACTTACCGTAGTTACTACGCATGACGTCACAAATCCTGCCTTTCTGTCGTCAAGGCTGGAACGATTTTTCTATTTTCCAGCAGAATATCATGCCGCGGGCGGATCCGACCAATCACGTGACAGAGATCCGTAGTTACTACGCTTACCACGCTCCCGAGCGTGGTAAGCAAATAGTTACTATTAGTTACTATTTCGAGAAGGCTGGAACGGTCAGCGTAGTAACTTTTCGTGAGGTTGGAACGGAAATAGTAACTAATAGTTACTATTGGTACGAGGGTGGAACACGCTCTGAATCGCATATATTCAAACCAAAATTTTTGAATATATATTTGAATCTTGGGCTCAAGGAGCACTGACTCGCGTTGCGCAGATTCCCCAAAATCTCCCGTTTCAGTCACGGCTGACAACGGGTAGCACGAAAATGCTACTTTTGATACTTTCTTCAAAAAGTAGTCTTCTAACAAAACGTAGCACTGTTGGAGCAATTTCTGTTAAAAGTAACAATCCGTCTTCAAAGAGTCATTTATGTCCCGGTTGATTTTCTAAGCTGTTTTGTTCAAACTTAACGTGAGGATTATTTGGGTCAAGCAAGTTAAATCCGTAGATGACCTCCGCAACCCTATATTTAGGGGTTTGGGAGAGGGTTTCAGATTAATGGGTGATACCAGTATTTCTGAAAATGGGATAAGGATTAAGGAATTCGCATCTGAATTATTCTTTTGCCGGACAAGTATTTCCCCCGGAATCCTGCCACAACCGGAAATTCAGTAAAAGTTCATTTGAAGTCGATTAGACATTTCGCACCGAGTGAAGCACTGATATTCTCGTCGGAACCCTATTTTTAGGGGGTTGGGAGGGGGTTTCAGATTAATGTGTGATACCAGTATTTTTGAAAATGTAATAAGATAGACGATTTAGGATAAGGAAGTATCTGAATTTTTCTTTTGCCGGACAAGTATTTCCCCCGGAATCCTGCCACAATCGGAAATTCGGTGAAAGTCCATTCTGACGTCGATTAGACGTTTCGAAGTGAGTGAAGCATTGATATTCCCGTCGGAATCTGGGCTAGTCCGGAAATTGAAGACAAAGAAAAGTAATTGTTTCTGGTTAATTGGTTGATTATAGATACATAACATGCTCATGGGATCTAGTGAAGACTGGAAATCTACAAGACCCGATAATCTGGATGAAGAAGTCCAATAAATATTCCCCTTTGGGATCCCCATCGAAAACTTTGGTCTCATTACGCTTGACAGGTTATGTTTCTTTTTGACATATATCGTGCTCCACATTGTCTTGTCTCACGAGCTCATTGGTCAGAAAACTGACTCTGCATATTTTGTCGTGTTTGTAACAGAACCCAAAGGTCCGCGAGTGTACTCTTCTGAAAAGACAGCTTAGCTTGAAGTAGTCAAAACATCTTAGAATATCTTGAGATGAAGGAATATTGACATTCTTCCCCCTATATAAAGGCCCATTCACAACGGGTTTTAGCTAATATTCGGTACCAGCCAGTTCCGGAAATCACTCTGAGACCGAGAATTAGCTGGGTTTCTGCCGTTCGCAATTCATATTGTTGCCAGTTTCGGGTACCAGCTGGTCTCGCACCCAAGTTGAAATCATTTCAGCTTTTCAGGGCACTAGCCAATCACATTATTTAGGGGAATATTAAGGAATGTTCCGATTGGCTAATGCTGAACGACGTCAGACCGAGTATCAATAACCTAAATTCACTTTCGGTTTTCAAGACAGCAAGGGGTGGACGTGATTTTATCTATTGGGCTTGGTTCGAAATTAGCCAATCACAATATTCCTGAATATTCCCCAAAATAATCTGATTGGCTAGTACCCTCAAAAGTTGAACTGATTTCAAATTGGGTGCGAGACTAACTGGTATCCGAAACTGGTACCAGTAGCAATTGCGAACGGCAGAGACCCAGCTATTTCACGGTCTCAGAGCGATTTCTGGAACTGGCTGGTACCGAGTATTAGCTAGAGCCCGTTGTGAATGGGCCTTAAGTTTCCTTGGCTAAATGGCGCGTACTTCTGATAGATGCAAACTGATCTGGGCTTACTGTAAATAAAACAAAATAAGAAGGATTCCCACTAGCTAAGAACGTTATTCTACAGTAAAGGCATGTTATTTCGGACGTCGACTAACTTAAAACGGCGCTGAAGAATGATAAAATTCAGATTTACCAAATATTGAACAAATATATAAAGTCAATACACTGTATTTTTCTCGAATCTTTTGCTCAGTTGCTGTTGCGCCCTCTAATGTCAAAATTAGGGACTTCGATGTAATGCAACAGGTTTCATTTATACTTTCATAATTGTCCGAAGTATCCCAGCAGAAGAACAAAAAGGCAGAAGCAGAAGGCTGAAACACATTTTGGCATACATTTAGTTTTGTATCCATTCTTGGCAGATAATTAGTTTTGTATTTATCATTCCAGTTTGACTGTACCAGACGCAAATTATTTTTTTATTTAAAAAAGGCTAAATACTTTTTGGCAGATATTTAACTTTGTATTTATCATTCCAATTCGACTGCACCAGACACGAAAAAAAAGTTACAGAAAGGTTCAAAGAATCGGACCTCTGCTGTATATAACCAAAAAGTCAGCGCCATACCAGGCAGTGATCAAAAGTAGTCATAACGCAAAGAGCAAGCTTAAAGGTATAAAAAAGCTTGTTCCGCCATTTGTCGATGTCGTGAACAAATGATACTTCTAGTATTTTTGTGTGGCATTGTTTTTGTTTGTTTTTAACTGTAATGATACCTCGCACTGTCTACTGTTTATGTTCCAGTATTCTAAAATAGTTGATTACTTTAAAAACTGGCTCTGTTTTTATCAAATTACCCACGGCTTGGGCTTTTTGGGCCTTTCTCCAGGCCCTTTTTTTGGTTGGAGTGGGAGGGGGTCCGACTGAGGGAATCCGATAAGTTGGCGTTTTGATTTGCATAATACAACACATCTCATAAATTTGATTTTTTTTTTCGTGTGCGCTCGAGCTCTTCTCTCAGCAGCGGAAAGTGTTAATTATACATTGAACCTTAACACCTTGAACCTTAACCTATTAGGTTTCTAGGTTTGGTTGCTTTTTGGAGTTGACAGATCTTGAGCCGCGTTCACAAGCATGCCTTGCCAAACACAGATGCTCAGGCGTTGCCAGCAGCGAGTTCTAGAGTCTAGAAATCCGCGCTTGGCCCAAATCTGTGCCTCAGCATGGGTGGCAGGTGCCTAGGCGTCAGTGCTTGGCTGGGCATGCTTGTGAATGGCACTTTACGAAGGCCTTGAGGAAAACTAGCAGTAGATAGTATTTTTAACTGTCCCGATGATATAAAAATTGACGCTAAACTGGTTGTCAGCTAAAATTTACTCCTGCGAAATTGCGGTACTTCTTGTCAAGGGTTCTCGTCAGGTTGTAGCTGGAAGAAACCAACCGTTTTGTAGGACTTTCTATAAGTGAAAACTAGTGCTGAGATTTCATCTTAGACACTGCTGCTGTTTTTGATGCTCGATTTGGTAGTTGGCATGGGAGGTTTTTTTTCCGTATTTTCACGTACTTTGGTTTTCTTGCGAAGGACCTGGGGTTTAAAATATCTTTCCCTGACAATGCCATCCCACGTTTCGGGTAGAGTGAATAGGCTACTCGCCTGTGCCTCGGTTTATGCCTGCGCGTTTTTATGGCACTTGCAGCCTCTGGCTCAAGTGCCATATACCGATCACAATTCCGTCTGTCGGTCGGTCCGAGTTTTTTGTCACACTTTTTCGAGTTAGGGTACTTCCAGATGTGCTAGGACAATGAAACTTGGCAGGCATATCAGGGACCTGACCAAACCAACCTGGAAATAATCTGTTTCCCGATTCGACCATATGCGGGGGAGTGGAGGGCGCTGGAAACTTGAAAATTGAGGGCATTTTGTCACACTTTTTCGAGTTAGGGTACTTCCAGATGTGCTAGGACCATGAAACTTGGCAGGCGTATCAGAGACCCGACCTAACAAACTTAGAAATAATTAGTTTTCCGATCCGACCATTTTTTTGGGGGGGGGGGAGGAGTGGAGGGCAGGGGAATCCGGGAAATTCAGTCATGCGTAACTTTGGAGCGGGTGATCGGATTCGAGTGAAATTTAAGAATTGAACAGAGGACATTTCTCTGGTGATCTTTTTCGTATCCGGACCGGATCCGGCAACTATTGGGGGGGGGGGATACATGATCCGCTTAAAATGGAGAGATCGGGATGGAACTTTGTGGAAAGAACAAACAGATGCTCTAGGTAAATTATTTACTGAATCGGACTGGCTACGGGCACCGTGGGGGAGTTGGGGGGGGGGGGACCGGAAATCTCGAGAAACGGTTAGAATGGAGGGATCGGAGTGAAACTTGCTGGGAAGAACAAACATCTGCTCCATGTAAATCTTTTACACAATTTGACTCTGCTCCATGTAAATCTTTTACACAATTTGACTGGATCCGAACAATTGAGAGGGGGGGGGGGAGTGGGTTTCTCGGAATTCCGTTTTTTGGGATTTTCACGACGAAACTCGGTAGGCATATCAGGGACCCGGTCAAACTGACTTGGAATAAAAAAAATCCTCGATATGATAATCTTGGGGGAGGGGGGGGGGGGGTGGGGGAGTTGAGTGAGGGGAATCCGGAATATTGAGTCATGCGTAACTTTGGAACGGGTGATCGGATTCGAGTGAAATTTAATAATTGAACAGAGGATATTTCTCTCTGGTGATCTTTTTCATTTCCAGACCGAATCCAACAATTATTGGGGGGGGGGGGGGGGAAATACTTGACCCCCTTAGACTGGTGTGATCGGGATCGAACTTCGCGGGAATAACAAACAGATGCTCTGGATTAATCATTTACGGAACCGGATTGGCTCCGGGTATTGTGGGTGGAGTTGGAGGGGGGGGGGGGTCTGTGATTCCGGTGATCGCGAGTTAAGGTACTTCCAGATGTGCTAGGACGGTGAAACTTCGCTGGAATATCAGAGATTCAACAACATTTGCCTAGAAATTGCTACTTCCCAAATCCGATTATTCCTTAAAGTACCAATCTTGACCGTAAAGTAAGAAAAATTCTTTTAAGCAATATATGCATTTTCATGATGCCCATCAGCCCATTATCATTTTTGCCTCAAGGGTTTTGCTTACAAATGAAGTTCTAGCTCCCTTAGAGTGCGCATCTCAACCGCAAAGTCGAAACTTACTTTTGATCAATCAAAACATCTTAACCCATCCAAGTGCCATATGTGCTTACAGCTCTTGTTTCTTTGTCCCAGCATCGCCGAAAATGTTTTCTTTGGAAAAAATTTGAAACTATGAACAACATATCGTGGGCCCTTGATGGTATGTTGGAAATTCCTTTTGACGCACGTCAATAATCTTTAGGCAGTTACTCTTGGAAATGGTCGGTAAGCAAGAAGCGCCGACTGTTTTTCTTTCCCAGTCATTACATGAGTCACATTTTGAGTAGATTTCTGAAATTCGTATTTTGTATGTTATGAGAATAATTAGATAGTTGACTGTGCCAAACGGATACGTCAGCTGAATTTATTGAAGCGATATTTCGGCTTTGAGCCTGATATTCTAGTCTTGAGCCTATAAGGAGGACCCTTGCCAAGAAGAGCCGAAATATCGCTTGTAAGTTTAACTGGAAAGGTAGATTATTTTTACATCGGATATTTGAATACAATGAAACGTTACGACCAAACTTTACGACCCGGATAAACATCTTGTTACGGAAAACTGCTTGGTTCTGTGTTTCTGCCATCAAGATGGACAGAGAGTAGGCTACTAAATCACTTTTAACTGACCTTTTTTTTTCAGATTCGTTTTTCTGCACTTCAGTCCAGCCTGTGTTTATTTCATCTTGCTTTGGTTTAGTCGCAACGGCTGACAGTCTGTTTATCGTCGGAACAATCCCCGTTGGAACTTTGACTTCGCAAACAGCTCCTCTTGTTAAATAAACAGAGGCGCTACAGCAAGGAAGACAAATATACAAATGTGATCTTAATTAATGGGTAATTAAGCAAAAATTCGAAGGAAGAATGTTGAAGTTTTACTCTTCCCGTCACTCCTAGGACATGAGCCAGTATGTACGCTAGTTGAAGAACATGCTTTGGAACATTTGAAAGTTTTTCAGAATTGCCCAACGAGGAGCTAGTGACTAAGCACAAATTGGTGTACATAATCCTTGAAAATTACCTATGGTGCTTAGTATACTTGCACTGAGGAGATTCGACAGAATTTGAATCAGTGACGAATGTGCAGCGAATTGCTGGAGGACACAGTCTAGAAATCTTCCGTGTGCCAACTACAGGCTTCTTCCATCGTATTCTGGGAGAAATTCCAAAGGCCACATGCCAATAGCTGTTAACCTAAGAGTTCAGCTACAATTTGGGATGTGCAGGAATCAGTGATCAAGAGGTTAACTGTCTTACCAAACTGAGACCAGATTGTTCTTCAGTTACTTGTTGATAGGGCGAAGCTTCCATGGACAGTAAATATCTGAGGATTTACAGACCAGGCTGTAGCTGTTTTCCGAATCGAGTGCAAGTGCGGTGAAATTAGTGATATGTTTTCCTAAGTATTAGTTTGACAGCTTTATTTCGATCCCGGACCTGGATTCTTTTCAATTAGACAACTTGCAAAGACGAAACATTGAAGCACGGAGAGCATCGTTGAAAGAGTAGGAGATTTTACAGACCTAGAATAGGATAGCGCTTACACTTGCCTTTGCCGTGATTTATGAAGTCGACTGCTGGCAGGAGAGTGAAACACGTGTTATAGCAAACATAATATTTTGGATAGAGCCTATGACGTCAGACACCCATAGAAGAAAAGATGCATTCGACATACGTCAGAATGCAGCTGGAGCGGCAGCGCGCCCGGCGACACAACAGGCAAAAGACGGTACAGAGAACTTTGAAGAAGCGGATGATAAGTTGCTGTCGCCATCTAACGGCCTTTCTATGCAGTCAAGTTGGAATCTGCTCTTTGTTGGTTGGATACAGTGTGCTGGGAGCTTTTGGATTCATGATCTTAGAGGAGGGAGTTGGGAGGAAAATCTCACTAGATGTTGCAGGTAGGCTAATTTAAAGTCTGTATCCAGGTTTTGACTGGACCCTCCTTCAGTGACACAAGTGACACCTTCTCTATCATTTCAACAGAAAAAAATCTTAATCTCTTTACTATGAGAGTGTTCCACCCTACCTACCATAGTTACTACGCATTACGTCGCGACTTGTGGCTTTTTGCTGTCAAGGCTGGAATGGTTTTTCTGTTTTCCAGCAGAATATCATGCGACGGGTGAATCCGACCAATCACGTTACAGTGATGCGTAGTTACCATGCTTACTACGCTCCCGAACATGGTAAGCAAATAGTTAAGGTTGGAACGGTCAGCGTAGTAACTTTTCGTGAGGATGGAACGGAAATATTAACTAATAGTTATTACTGTTAGACGGGTGGAACACGCACTGTATCTGATCTTAATTCAGCTTCTTCCTTAAAATTTTCTCTTCCACTTTTTATAACAACTGAAATTCTTTATGTTCATAATTAATGAAAAGCATGCAAAACATTATTGTAACATGAAAAGAGTAAGAAATAAATAACATAAACTGAACAAAGGAGCAGAAACCACACGGAGAGGTGCCCTTCCGATATAGGGTACCTCTACTGTGTTGGCAAGAACAACTACACCAAAAGACAAGACTGGAATTACTCTACGAACTAGCACACCTCCCAGCTTTAAACACTTCGATGCAAATTTTCTTTTACATAAAAAAAGTAGGCTACACGCGCAAAACAAGTCCTGACTACTAACTCCTGATCTAATCTTCAGCCTCATACAAAATCAACCTCTGTTCTTGTACAAAGTCAACGCCAGGGGCGTCACATGGGGGACTCCTCCCCCCCCCCCCCCCCCATGTTGCCGGCGAGTCGCTAAAAAATAACCGAGTCGGTTTTTCGTAAAAACAATTTATTTTCACGAAAACAGATTTTTCGTCAAACAGTAGCTTTTTCTCGAAAACAGTATTTTTTTTTCTATGAAAATCAGTCGATTTTTCGTCGAAACCGTTGTTTTCTTCTGAAAAACAGCCGTTTTCTGCAAAAATAGTCGGTAAAAAAGAACAGCCAGTCGGATATAAGGTTTGAAGCCGAGCTGACCATTCATTTCGAACAAAATAGAAAAAACGAGATTTTGGTTTTTTTTATTTTTTTATTTATTTATCCCTCGCACATCCATCTTGGAGGGATAACTAGCTGATCAAGAACCCCCCCCCCCCCGAAAATCTCGTTTTTCTATTTTGTTTACAGCCAGTCTGTAAATACCTTGCCCCACTAAACTTTTGGCTAGTAACGCCTCAACGCGATAGAAGACTCCAGGCGTTATATATTCCCGTCCTGAATAGGGATGATGCCTCTACGTAGACACGACACTACGAGGACACGACGGTACATCGAAACGAAAAAAGCGTCAGTACATGGACATGTTACTACAGGGACACGACGGAACGAAGACCGACACTACATGGACACGACGGTACAAGTACCGACACTACATGGACACGACGGTACATGTACCGACACTACGTAGACACTTTTTGATTTTCGACGTAGTGTCGGATTTTGTCCTCTTAGTGACGTGTCCATGTAGTGTCGTTCGATGTACCGTCGTGTCTACGTAGTGTCGTTCGATGTACTGTCGTGTCTATGTAGTGACGCCTTTTCGTTTTCGACGCTGTGACGTGTCTTCGTAGTGTCGGGCCTTTGTTTTTCTCCGTTCTGACGTGTCCATGTAGCGTCGTGTCCCTGTAGTGTCGGACATTTGTGTCTCTTCCATATGGAATTCCAGCTTAGGATATTGTCCAGGATTTCTTTTTGGCACGTTGAAGTACAAACTAACAATTAAGTTTCTGCCTGCTACCCCTTTGTTTACGCCAACACTTTAGTTAAAGTCAAGTATAGACGCTAGGTGATACCCCAACCTCTGTTATAATTCGGCTTCGGGTTTGCGCGTCAGCGGGATCTCGGTTTTGGGCACTTCTAAGTAAGCGGGGACTATGAAATTTTATAAGCGAATAAAACTTGGGACCTGAAATAGACTGAAACAAGTCTCATAGTTTGGGAAAGGGAGGGGCTTTCCGGAATTCCAACATCAGCATATAGACCCGGAAGGATGATCGGGTCCCAACCAAATTTGGTGGGAATTAAGAGCTTGGGTTCTTGTTGTGCCTCCTTGGGGGTCCGAACCCAATCCTGCCTCTGTGGGGGGAGTGGGTCTGTAAGTTCTTGCTTTCAGGCCATCTGCTAGGTGCGCTGGTGGAATTCAAAAATGGTATACGCGCTTAATTAGCAGTAAGCAAAAGCATTCGCAAAAAATCCAAAATCAGCCACGTGCTTATTTTCATCGTGGTAACTGTGATTGATGAGGATTACACATCCTTTGGGATGTGAGCTTTGTTGACCTTGGGGAAAATCAGCAGACTTTAATTTGGTGTTTTCAATCTAATAGCTTGTTCACACGGGGCCGAAATAAACGCGTAAACAGCGGCTAATCTGTTCAGACGACGGATCAGCTGTTTGGGTTGACGGGAGAATAAAAAAAAAAAAAAACAATTCCGAATATTCTTTTTGGTTGTAACTAAATATATAAAATTAACACAAACTATCTTGTGGGTGTGTCACAGTCACATATAGTTGACTTGTAGTCTTTAGACTAGAAAAAGTCGCAAATTAAATATTGACAGATGACTTGGTGACAGGTGACTTAGCAATTTTAAGTTATAACGATGACTTCATAACGAGTCAAAACGCGACAAGCTAAAAGCTTAACGCCAAATGTAATAATAAAAAAAAAAATAATTTAAATATTTTCGTTTTTAAATGAGAACAAACGAAATTATTATCAATAATACAAATAATACGAAAACAGAATTCAATCATTTAGTGTTTTTGAAATAACTTTTCAGTGAGGGCTGAACGGGAAAATCACTTAAATTATTGTTTTTTTTTAAATAAACATAACAAAGGAAAAATCATGCATTAACAGAACATCCGCTAATGTAAATTTTTCGAAATCATTTAGTAATCTTCGGATGCTTAATATAAAAATCATGCTATGTTCGACATTGGTCTGACAGAATTTGAACTGTATTGACCTAAAACTCACCAAGTTTGACCTAGTTGATTAATTACAGTTTGTTTACTGTCCCCTGAGTCATCAGAGGTCACATTCCGAAGGATTTACCTTATCCCAATAATACGGGCCTATTTGGAAGATAGGCCGATGTTTTTTTTTTCGACCGCTAATCGCGCGCGTAAATCAGCTAATGGGGAACTGGCCGCTGTTTCGGCCCCTGTGAACAAGCCACGTGTGAATCAGTACGATAGCTCTCGAAGGGGATGAGCTGTGTAGTTAAAACTGCGAGTGAGGCTTCTACGGGTCAAAAGGACCGGTGAAGTTCGCAGATGGGCTCCGTAGTTCAAATTAAGGGTTGTAAAAGTAAAAGTTTAATCCGAAGTTGATGAGAGGTTCGATTTAGAGGTTAGGTGACATGCTGCACCCATACGTAAAATGGCCTAATTCGTTTAAAATTTTATTTTCTTGCCCGACAAGTAGTTCGCCGGGAATCTGGCCGAAACAGGAAATTCTGCAAAAATAATTTCATATATTTGCAACTTTCCCGTCACGACGGACGGTTTATTTCCCGCGTAGACAGTGTAACTTCTTTGTTGGTGTTTAATTCTATGTTTATATTTATTTGGCTTTATAATTATCTGGTTGAATATTTATCTGGTCATCTCAAGTTTGAAGTTATGCATTTTGCTTTTTTGTAAGTTATGTATTGTAATAAAATAGATATTTTAACATTTCGGAAGTCGAACTTGGACGCCCATCGAAATAGGTCCAGGAGACATAGTACAACATGGGCTTGTCTGCGCTCCGTGAACCGGAGGAGGAAACTAGGCTAGGAAGCTCGAGAAATCTCAGCCCATAGGTTGGCTCAAGCGATATGGGTATCTCGGAATTTTCCGGCCTCTATCCAAAGTGCCAATATACAAGCCGATCTTACTCCTCAACCAAGGAACACAATGACAAGTTCACCGGACTTTCTCTTTCTGGCCCGTCCGCAAGCTTTCTACAGACCGAAGATATGGTCTCATGCGGGATCCAAAAAACGCGTCAGCCTTACTCAGGGATGAAATGTTGCTGGTGAATTATAATTCTTGTCAGAATTTTAACCATCCCACCATACCCTTCCCACCCCCTAAATACTAACCCACGCATACTCAAGTTCAAAGCCATGCAATTCGCTTCCCACCATCAAGTTTGCCATTATACAAAACGGCTTCCGCAAACCTAAACCGCCATCTAGTGTCTGGGCGCAGAACATGACTACAAACATGGGCGGAATCAAACCAAGAAGTAAAAGCGAAGCTAGCCAACAATACAGTCGAAGTTCGTTAAAATAGAAACGCTGGAGAATTTTAACAGATAGGCGACACTACAGAGACAAAACACGCAGGCGACACTACGTAGACACCTTTATGACCCGACACTACCGAGACACGACACTACCGAGACACGTCCCTACATGGACAGATTTTGTGGGCGACGCAACATGGACAGACGCTACGTAGACACGACACTACGTGGACAGACACTACAGAGACACGACACTAGAGAGACAGGTTCGTAGTGTCGGATTTTATTGTCTCTGTAGCGTCGTTCGACGTACTGGCGTGTCTACGTAGTGTCGTTCGCTGTACCGTCGTGTCTCCGTAGCGTCGTTCGATGTACCGTCGTGTCCATGTAGTGTCGGTTTTTTTTTGTCCACGTAGCGTTGGGAAATTTGTCCATGTAGCGTCGGATTTTGTCCACTTACTGACGTGTCTACGTAGTGTCGTGTCTATGTAGGGGCGCGCACCCCCTGAATATAGCAACTACTTTTGAGCAAGGAAATTAATATAAATGAAATAACGCATTCAAACTATTCGTAAGAATGAAGAATTTAAAGGTTTATTTCCGAAACTCATAGCATGCCGTTACAACAACACTATTATTCACAGGCAGTTAGTCATGCTTATGGAAGGAATCTGAGAATCCAGAACCTCGTTTTTGTTGCACGCTGCAGGTCCACTTCTCGGCCACTCCCAGGCTGATTCTTTCTACATTTGTTTTTGCACTGCTTCAGCAGCGCTTCTCGAGAATCGCGGACTTGCTTACCGAAGAAGTCCGTGCTTCCCTGCAAGGTGATGCTACCGCAAGAAGAAATCTTGCAGGCAGTTTATCTAAAAATGCATCTTGTGCAGTAGCAAAGATGTGCTGCAGCAGCGATGCGGCAGCACAATTGCGACAAAAACGAGGCTCAGGAATCGTAGGAGTGCAGAGTAGAGAGGAAGGTGGTGTGAAAAATATCCTGCAATTAGCAAACTGAAGGAAGCTAATGTAGAATACGCGTATTGTTGCCACCGCGGTTTTCTGCCACTGGGTATTTCTTGCCACTTCATGTAACGTAAAATGTAAAGAAGGATGAAAACAGATTATAGTTAAGTTCTGGGATTAGAGAAAGATTTTCTGGAGGATAGTGTGCCACCCCTCGCCATTAATTCTATGTTATCATTCTATTTTTCTTCTAACCGGAAAAATGGACATTACGCGGTTTTCTGCCACTGGGTATTTCTTGCCACTTCATGTAACGTAAAATGTAAAGAAGGATGAAAACAGATTATAGTTAAGTTCTGGGATTAGAGAAAGATTTTCTGGAGGATAGTGTGCCACCCCTCGCCATTAATTCTATGTTATCATTCTATTTTTCTTCTAACCGGAAAAATGGACATTAAAGGACACCTGAATCAAGAGTACCAAGTATCATCCCTATCTGTATGACTTCCGTTAACATTGCCTGCAGAAAACCCGATCGAAATACGAAATAGTGTTTCCAAGCTATGACTTTTGCTCCATTTTGCATCTGTCCTTATTTCAGTACGGTACCGAACAATTTTAGAAATGAACAAATGTCTCCAATCAACCCTTCTTCTGGAATATTTTATAACCAGTTAAGCCCAAACGTATACCTAGAAGAAATTCCAATACGATCCGGCCAGCGCTGTACAAGGTTTGAATGAATTGCGCTTTTTGTCTTGGTGTCTGCATCTGCAAACCTCCAGAAACGAACATCCCTATTTTGAAAACGTCACGCTCAGGAGAAGAATGCTCTCCGTGGCTATGTCTGTAAATGCATTCTCAATGGTGTGTTCAAGTATGGTTTCATTGTTCAGGTGTCCTTTAATGAAACTATGAGCTTCGGAATAAATATAATTTATATAGTTGACGGATTTGTGTTCCCTAGAAGTCCAGAGATCGAGATACCAAGTACTATCTTTGCCTAAAGTTTCCCTGTAGGGCAAGAATGGTTCTCCGAGCTACGGGAATTCGAGGCGACCAAACCACACCAGGGGCAAGTGCGAATAATCGAAGTTGTCAAGCAAAAGCGGAGATTCGGAAACACATCCGCGAAGATTGTAATCTTCTATTAAAAAAAAAAAATATGGAGAGGCCGTTACAGAAACGTTACGAACCATACAAAAAGGTGGTTTTACTTGTTGAATGGTTCGGCTGATTAGATTTTCAATGATTGATGAGATTGGCAAAAAATCCTAGGTCACTAATCCTACTAAGTTTTTCGGGTAACTACACAGTGTTTAGGGCGTCATTGGAATACTTGTCGAAACCCTGACCGGTGGTAAGTACCCAGTGGCTAAAACACTGTTTTATCAGTTACTAAGAATAATATACCCAAAAGAAGATTGCAATTAGCGAAATTCCTCAATTGAAATCGCCAAATCCACAGAAATCGAGGACTCCCCAGAAAAAGAAAAAACACTTATTAAGTGCCCTTTAAAAGCCGATACGCCTTCAAAACTCATGAAAGCTCTTTTGCTTGTTAGTTTGTCTCGGCTTCACATCATTTACTGGCTATGTTGTTCGGGAGCAATTAGCTTGTGTTTATTTGATGTCCCTCTCATAAACTGTTGGGCTAGAGCCATCTGCAGTAAGGAAGTGACGTTACCATTCTTTGGCAACATAAACGGCCTTCTCGGATCATTGACAGATATATAAATCTGAGCTTAGTTTTTCCGAAGTGTGCCTGTCCAGTATCCACCGCAAGCTTTCATGAAACACAAGGGCAAGAGCTGGTCCCACTGGCGTCTGGGGGGGGGGGGGGTACATGTCAGTCTGCCACAAACTCCTGATTTTGGGAAAGCTATCCAGCATTTGGTAGACCCTATGCCTAACGCTGGATACACTATGCCAAAGGCTGGATACTTGGAACCAACAAAATATTGATGATTAGAGTCCAGTAGGATTAGAGGTCCAGTAGGATTAACGCAACGCCAGGGGGAACTGGTATGAAATCTGAGGACCCTAGCCGGGTGGGGTGGGTCATTTTTGCCGCAATTTAGCAGATTTTATTTGGGTGGTCCCCTTGGTTTTTTATGGCACTTGCAGCCTCTGGCTCAAGTGCCATATACCGATCACAATTCCGTCTGTCGGTCTGTCGGTCGGTCCGAGTTTTTTGTCCCACATATCCGAGTTAGGGTACTTCCAGATGTGCTAGGACAATGAAACTTGGCAGGCATATCAGGACCCGACCAAACTAACCTGGAAATATTCAGTTTCCCGATCCGACCATATGGGGGGGAGTGCGGGGCGCTGGAAACTTGAAAATTTAGGGCATTTTGTCACTTTTTTCTAAGTAAATGTACTTCTAGATGAGCTAGGACAATGAAACTTGGCAGGAATATCAGGGACCCGACCAAACGAACCTGGAAATAATCAGTTTCCCGATCCGACCATATGCGGGGGAGTGGGGGCGCTCGAAACTTGAAAATTTAGGGCATTTTGTCATACTTTTTCGAGTTAGGGTACTTTCAGATGAGCTAGGACAATGAAACTTGGCAGGAATATCAGGGACCTGACCAAAGTAACCTGGGAATAATAAGTTTCCCGATCCGACCATAAGCGGGGGAGTTGGGGCGCTGGAAACTTGAAAATTTAGGGCATTTTGTCACACTTTTTCGAGTGAGGGTACTTCCAGATGAGCTAGGACAATGAAACTTGGCAGGAATATCAGGGACCCGACCAAACTAACCTGGAAATAATCAGTTTCCCGATCCGACCATATGCGGGGAAGTGGGGGCGCTGGAAACTTGAAAATTTAGGGCATTTTGTCACACTTTTTCGAGTTAGGGTACTTCCAGTTGTGCTAGGACTATGAAACTTGGCAGGCGTATCAGAGACCCGACCAAACAAAATTAGGAATAATCAGTTTTCTGATCCGACCATTTTTGGGGGGGGGGGGGGGTGGAGGGCAGGGGAATCCGGGAAACTGAGAAGTGTGTAACTTTCGAACGGATGATCGGATTGTAATGAAACTTCATAACTGAAGAGAATATATATCTGTAATACCCCGTTTAAAGTCTTGACCGGATTCGGTAGCCAGGGTGGAGTTGGGGGGGGGAGACAGGAAATTTCAAGAAACGGTTAGAATGGAGGGATCGGAGTGAAACTTGCTGGGAAGAACAAGCATCTGCTCTAGATAAGTCCTTTATACCATTGTACTGGATCCGGACACTTGTGGGGGGGGGTGGGGGAGGGGTCCTGGAATTCCGGTGATGGTGGTTTTGGGGATTTTCACGATGAACCTTGGCAGGCATATCAGGGACCCAATCAAACTGACTTCAAAATAAAAATTTTGTCGATCAGGTAATGGTGGGGGAGTGGAGGGAGGGGAATCCGCAGGGGAATCAGGGAAATTGAGAAGTGTGTAACTTTCGAACGGATGATCGGATTGTAATGAAACTTCATAACTGAACAGAATATATATCTGTAATGTCCCGTTTAAAGTCTTGACCGGATTCGGTAGCCAGGGGGGAGTTGGGGGGGGGGGGGGGAGACCGGAAATTTCAAGAAACGGTTAGAATGGAGGGATCGGGGTGAAACTTGCTGGGAAGAACAAGCATCTGCTCTAGATAAGTCCTTTAGACCATTGTACTGGATCCGGACACTTATGGGGGGGGGGGGTCCCGGAATTCCGGTGATGGTGGTTTTGGGGATTTTCACGATGAAACTTGGCAGGCATATCAGGGACCCAATCAATCTGACTCCAAAATAAAAATTTTGTCGATCAGATAATGGTGGGGGGAGTGGAGGGAAGGGAATCCGAAATTTTCAGTCATGCGTAATTTTGGAATGGGTGATCGGATTCGAGTGAAATTTAAGAATTCAACAGAGGACATTTCTCCGATGATTTTTTTCATATCCGGACCGGATCCGGCAACTATGGGGGGGGGCGGAAAATACGTGACCCGTTTAGAATGGAGGGATCGGGATGGAACTTTGTGGGAAGAACAAACAGATGCTCTAGGTAAGTCATTTGCTGAATCGGATTGGCTACGTGCACCGCGGGGTGGGTGGGGGGGGGGGGGGTGGACTGGAAATCTCGAGAAACGGTTAGAATGATGGTATCGGAGTGAAACTTGCTGGGAAGAACAAACATCTGGTCCATGTAAATCTTTTACATAATTTGACTGGATTCGGACATTTGAGGGGGGGGGGGAGGAGGGGGTATCCCGGAATTAAAAAAAATTCTCGATATGATAATCTTGGGGGGGGGGGAGTTGAGGGAGGGGAATCCGGAATATTGAGTCATGCGTAACTTTGGAACGGGTGATCGGATTCGAGTGAAATTTAATAATTAAACAGAGGACATTTTTCTCTTGTGACCTTTTTCATTTCCGGACCGAATCCGGCAATTATTGGGGGGAGGGCGGAAAATACTTGACCCGCTTAGACTGGTGTGATCTGGATCGAACTTCGTGGGAATGACAAACAGATGCTCTGGATTAATCATTTACAGAACCGGATTGGCTCCGGTTATTGTGGGTGGAGTTGGAGGAGGGGGAGGGGGGTCTGGGATTCCGGTGATCGCGCGTTCAGGTACTTCCAGATGTGCTAGGACGATGAAACTTCGCTGGAATATTGGAGACTCAACAACATTTGCTTAGAAATTGCTACTTCCCAAATCCGATTATTCCTTAAAGTACCAATCTTGACTGCAAAGTAAAAAAAATACTTTTAAGCAATATTTGCATTTTCGTGATGCCCATCAGCCCATTAGCAGTTTTGCCTCAAGGGTTTTGCTTACAAATGAACTTCCAGCTCCCTTAGAGCGCGCATCTCAACCGCAAAGTCGAAACTTACTTTTGATCAATCAAATCATCTTGACACATGCAAGTGCCATATGAGCTTACAGCTCTTGTTTTTTTTACACTGACCCAGGGGGGGGACTGCTATGAAATCTGAGGACCCCTAGCCTAAAATCTGGCCTTTTTCGGAAAAAAGACCCACCCACCTCCGCCTGGCTGGTATGAAATCTGAAACCGCTAGGGGTACCCCGATACCCGCCGAAAAAATCTGCATAAAAAAAAATACTGCACACACCACCTCCGATAGCAGTGTGTGTAGCATATCGTTCGATTCCAAATCACAAGGTTAGAAGTATGCTGTACTCCTTTTATTATTATGACGAAGACTATCCAAGTAAAAAGCTTATTTCAGCAGACGTGAAGAATTTTTTTAAGTTTTTGACCTCGGAAACGAAGCACAGTCTGCGTCTCGGTGTAAGGAGGCACTATGAGATGAAGGATTTTTATGGCACTTGCGCTTCGGCCAAGTGCCATATAGCGATCGCAATTTCTCTCCGTCCGTCGGTCTGTCGGACGGTCTGTCCAGGTTTTGCTAGTTCGGGCACTTCCATATAAGTTAGGAGGATGAAACTTGGCAGGCGTGTCAGAGACCCCAAAAGGATAAGTTGGAAATTGTCACCTGCCCTTTCCGAGCATCGTGGGGGGAGTGGAGGGAGGGGGAACCCAGAATCTTGAGGTATCTATAATTTCTGAACGGGTGATCGGATCTTAATGAACTTGATATTTGGAAAGACCCCGTGTCTCAGACGACCCATCTCAAATCCGGACCGGATCTGGTGAATTTGGGGGGGGGGGGGGGGAGCTTGAGAGGGGAGCCGGAAATCTTGGGAAACATTCAGAGTGGAGGGATCGGGATGAAACTTGGTGGGAAGAACAAGCACAAGTCCTAAACACATCGTTGACATAACTGGACCAGATTCGGATACTATGTGGGAGGGGGGGGGGGGTCGGAATCTGGTGATCCCGCGAGTTCGGTACTTCCTGATGTGCTAGGACGATGAAACTTGGGAGGCATATAAGGGGCCCGGACAGGCTGACTCGAGAATAGTCGTTTCCATGACCCAACCATCATGGGAGGAGTGGAGGGATGGGGAGTCCGGATTTAGTGGTATGCATAACTTTTGAACGGGTTATGGGAATATGAAACTTGGCAAGTAGAAAGAGCTATCGTCTCGGATGTTCCATGTCAAGTCCTGATCGGTTCCGATACTTGTGGGGGAGGGATTGGAGTGGGGCACCGGAAATCTCGTGAAAAGTTTAGAGTCGAGGGATTGGGAATGGTGGGAAGAACAAGCACTAGCCCTAGATCGAAACCAGATCGAATCGGGACTGTATGGGGGGAGTTGGAGGGTGTTTCCCGGAATTCCTGAGATCGCCAGTTGGGATAGTTCCAGATCTTCTAAGAACCGGTGAAACTTTGCAGGCGTATTAGTGACTTAAGGACCAGACATAATTCCCTAGGAAAACTTTTTTCCCTGGATCCGACCATTGCATCTTTGAGGAGTTGAGGGAATCAGGAAATCACTGGTTACTGTAAGCTGCGAACAGGTGATCGGATTCGAGTGAAACTTTATGAGTGATAAGAACTGATCACCTAGACAAGCAAAACATGCGTCCGAACCACATGTGACTACGGTTGGGAGAGTTGGAGGGGAGGGGGAGGACTTTTTGACATCCACAAAAAACAAACGGATGGACAGACAGGGATGCAAGTTGGACAGTACCAAGTTGATGCGGCCTTGTTCTTATTTGGCGTCTGGGTGGGATCCGGTTATGTTATAGGGAAGGGGTGGGGGGGGGGGGAAGCGGGAATCGAAAATTTGCAGATAGGGTATGCTCCGATTCCAGTCAAACTTGATGAACGGGAACAGGAAATGTCAGAAATGCGATTTTATGTTTCTGAGTCGTATTCAGCCACATCGGGGGGAGTTGAAAGGGGAATTCCGGAAATGATCTGGCTCGCATAGGGGTCCAACAAGTGGAGCGATTTGAATGAAACTTGGAATGTAGGGAGATCACATGCCCTAGATGACATATTTTAGGGTTCGAAGTGGATCCGACTATGGTGGGAGAGGGGGGAGAGTTACCGGAAGTTCCCCCAAAAAACGTTCAGATTTGAGTTAAACTTTATAGGCGGTAAGAGAAAATGTTTCAGTTGATCCATCTAGGAGTCTGAACCAGATTTGTCCACGGTAAGGGGAGTTGGAGCCGTTGGAGGGGGGGGGGGGGTACCGGAAACCTTGTGGCTTGTCTAGGGACCAAACGAGTGGATCTACAGGGTTGAAACTTGGAAGGTAGAACACTCATTTGCCCTAGATGATCTGAGGCGATGCCGGTAATGCTGAAACTTGAGTGAAACTAGATATGCTGTTTCTAGTTCCGAATCGCATTTTTGAATGGCAGGGTATTTTGTGACGTTCTCATCTTCTTTCGTGTACCACCTACTCATGTCAAGTGCCATATGAGCTCTTAGCTTTTGTTTTAAGTTTTTGACCTCGGAAACGAAGCACAGTCTGCGTCTTGTTGTAAGGAGGCACTATGATACTCATCACCAGCACTCGTGGCCCCAAAAGACATGTGAAAGATGTCCGTGCTTTACTAATATTACCTGACTACTTTTTAAACTGTATGCTTGTAATCGAAATGTTAACTTAATTGGAATAATGTTAGTACAATTGCTTCCAAATTCAGTTTACTTCGACAGGAAAGTGAATGGGCTTCTTGTACTTGTACTAATACAATGTTCAGAATAAGAGATATATAGGTCTCTTTGTCCCAGCTGTTTCGGCCGTGTGATTTCCCGCTAAACGATATGTTGCTTGGGTCAGTGTACAAAAAAAAACCCAAGAGGACCACCCGAATAAAATCTGCTAAATCACGGCAAAAATGACCCACCCCACCCGGCTAGGGTCCTCAGATTTCATACCAGTCCCCCCCCTGCACTGACCCAAGCAACAGATCATTTAGCAGGAAATCAAATGGCCGAAACAGCTCAGAAATCAACCAATCAGAACTCATATGTAGTTAGGTAGGTCAGGGTTAGGGTACCAACAGCTGTCCAGCGATTGGCATAGGGTATCCAGCGTTCGACATAGGCTATGCCAAACGTTAGATATGCCCAGCTTTTGGGATAGGGTATCCAAAAGTCAGGGGTTTGTGGCTGACTGGGACATTTACAATATCTAGATGAACTTATTTCGTAATGAATGAATAAATCACCTAATTCACAAAAGCCAGAGACCTACGACACAAAACCATAGCTACGATAGACAAATAAAACAAACAACAACTACTTCTGGATGTAGGGATTGCACCATTCCTAACGAAAACGGATCTGAGTGAACTTTGGCAGTACTGATCAATCAGGAATCCAGTGTATGACTTGAAAGTTCAAATACGATCAATATGAATATATGAATATATTTAATAGCCAATTGGCCGTACAAAATGCATGATGGTTACAATACACATTACATCACTCAATACTTATCTTTATTTAACTAATACACTCTTTAAAAATTGGCATATTTTAAGTATCTGAGCTTGTTTTTTGTTTTAAGTACATCGGGGAACTTGATAATCTACCCATTAAGAAAATGTCTCCTGGGGTCTGGGAGTTGCTCGCATTCAACCAGGAAATGGCCCTAGTGGGGATGGGCTACTTTTTTTTGTAAAGGTTTGAAACCTTCAAGACAGTTCAAGATCTCATTTTTTACTGAACTTTTCTCAAACACTGTAATTAAACAATTCAATTCATTTATATTCAAGAAAGCCATAACACGGACAAGCCGACTAGTAGGTTTCGTGTCACATCAACATAATACAAAAAAATAAGAAACAGATTTAAAGTTCAGCTGACAATAGCTCGGTCAGTAAATATGCAATATAGCCTAATGCATATAACAATGCAATATATGCACATAACAATCAAGAAATGGTAAAATAACTTACAGGTCCAGTAGGATTAACGCAACGCCTGCGCAACGCGGATAATCAGTCTCAAAGTCAATATTTCTATAGATCTCAGTGCTAAATTCTTTGTAGTAACAGTGAGTAATTGTCCATAATCATATTAATAAATTCTTTTTTTTTCGTTTTTCATTGAGTAGACGATCTCTCTCTTTATAAAGGTTGCGTTCTAGCGAGTTATTATCAGTTACGATTGTTACGTTAAATCTTTTACCTTAAATCGCACCTGCTAGTGGCAAGGCTGGTTTCAAGATCAAGGCAGTCGTAACGATTCTGTTATTATTTCCGTTCCGCCATCCGTCTTGATAAGAAAATAAGCCCCCTATCCCTTATACTTTTCGTTCCTTAAAGGACCCCTCTGGCTTATTCTGCCTTTTATATTATCCCCAGCTCCCTGATGGAATTTTACGCTTCCCCCCCTTCCCTAAATATGCATCTATCGGTCCCATCCACGAACTCGACCTTGCCCTTGTGAGAGCTCTCACACCAAGTTTCATCAAAATATCTCATTCCCTTCGAGAGTTATCGTGCTGACAGACGGACGGACAGACGGACAACTTTTGGGATGTCATAGGTATCCCTCCACTTACGTTCTGGGATCCCAAAAAGCAGGAAAACAAAGCAAAATAAAAGAAGTCCAAAACAGAAGATAGACGTGATGGTCTTCCGTGTCTTCCAAAATAGAAAACAACACTTCGAAGCTTCAATATGCTTAGGTGTGAAAGAGTTGTCGGCGGACGTTAAATCTTTTACCTTAAATCGCACCTGCTAGTGGCAAGGCTGGTTTCAAGATCAAGGCAGTCGTAACGATTCTGTTATTATTTCCGTTCCGCCATCCGTCTTGATAAGAAAATAAGCCCCCTATCCCTTATACTTTTCGTTCCTTAAAGGACCCCTCTGGCTTATTCTGCCTTTTATATTATCCCCAGCTCCCTGATGGAATTTTACGCTTCTGAAATCCCTTGCCTTTCGTCATTGTTTCGTTTTGTAGTTACGACGTTTTAGCGCTTTTTCGGTCTAGCAGAGTTTCGCCAGGCATGTCACGCAAACGTACTTGGCCGAAATCCTCAGGTCCGCCGACAACTCTTTCACACCTAAGCATATTGAAGCTTCGAAGTGTTGTTTTCTATTTTGGAAGACACGGAAGACCATCACGTCTATCTTCTGTTTTGGACTTCTTTTATTTTGCTTTGTTTTCCTGCTTTTTGGGATCCCAGAACGTAAGTGGAGGGATACCTATGACATCCCAAAAGTTGTCCGTCTGTCCGTCCGTCTGTCAGCACGATAACTCTCGAAGGGAATGAGATATTTTGATGAAACTTGGTGTGAGAGCTCTCACAAGGGCAAGGTCGAGTTCGTGGATGGGACCGATAGCTGCATATTTAGGGAAGGGGGGGGTCAAATTAAGGGGCGAAAGCTAATGCTAATTTTTAAAGCTAATGAGATAGTTGATTACGGGGTAAGAAGACATGCTGAACACGAATATGAAAACCATTTTCTCGCCGGAAAGTAGTTCACCCGCAATCCGGCTAAAACCGGAAAGTTTATTGAAAGTAAAAGTTTTATCTGAAGTTGATTAGATATCCGATTTAGGGGTAAGGAAACATGCTGAATCCGAATATGAAAATGATTTTCTCGTCGGACAAGTAGATCGCCAGGAATCCGGCCAAAACCGGAAAGTTTGTCAAAAATAAAAGATTAATCTGAAGTTGATTCGAGGTTCGATTGAAGGATAGTGAAACATGCTGAATCCGAATTTGAAAATTATTTTGTCGCCGGACAAGTAGATCGCCCGGAATCTGGCCATAAGCGGAAAATATGTTAAAAGTAAAAGTTTTATATGAATTTCATTAGGTGTTCGATTTACGGGTAAGAAGGCTGAATTCGTGTATGACAATCATTTTATACCTGTACACATTTCACCACGAATCCTGCTGAAATCGGAAAATTTGTTAAAAGTTTGAGTCTTATGTGAAGTTGATTATGGAGATATGGATGGTATGGAGATACGCTGAATCTGTTTTTTAACTTCAGTTTGTTTGCAAGACGAGTAGTTCGCCCGGAATCCGGGTGAAACCGGAAATTTGGCAGAAGTAAGGCAGGAACTTTCGTCAAATTAGACATGACGCAGGCTATAGGGGTAAACTCACATGCTGAATCCATATTTGAACTTCGTCTTCTCCGACGATTACCATTGGACCGCTACAAGACCCGATTGTCTGTAAATATTAAATTTTTGGGATCCCATCGAAACCTTTGGTCTTGTTCACCATGGCGCGTTCAGTTTTCAGATATTTTGAAACCAGCCACCCTGTTGGAGAGCAGGAAGGCTGGATGGAGTAGACAAGCGCTAACAAGAAAATCTCTGATTTCACGTGAAAAGTGTTAATATTTCCGTAACACCATATTCCTGAGCTATTTCATTGTGAAAAGATGATTTCTAGTAGGAGCTGTGGTTTAGAATTACGATCTTTACAATTTACTTATGATGGTCGACAGCATCATTAGTGATCTGTTTAGTCGGAATTCCCCTAAGAATCGTGACGTCCTGTGATTAATTTCGTCTCAGAGAGGGTAGTAACCACCACAATAAAGACCTGGCCCCTCCTCTTATTATCATAACTGGTAACAGTGTCTTTGGAACGAAACCGAAGGCTCCAGGATTCTCATGAACGAGGAACCCCCCTGAAAGCAGACATGTCAAAAGTCGCAAGTTCATGCTAACAATCGTATCTTGTCCAGAGGTACGACTATATTGACCTCGATATTGACTAAGTTTAGAACATACCAGTGAACCTCGAGATGAAAGAGAAACGTCACCAACGATGACTCAAATCCTATGTCAACCAATCAACAGCGTTTGATGGAGACAGCTGTGGTGACGTTTCTTGCTCTTCGCTAGGCACACGGCGATTCTTCATCGTCACTAAAGGCGTATTCTCGCCGTTCCCCGAGGTCTTCACTTGAGGAGTCCCCGCGTTTTTGTTTGTGCCGGGGATTCACTCCCCGTATTCCGCGGGCGGGGAATGCTCCGATTATCATCACCATTATCAAAAAGGACTCACTTTCATATTCGGAGGGGAATCAATTTTTGGTGGTGTTGGTGCAATGTAAAATTAATTAAAAAGAATCAGAATACACAAAACCAAAAAAAAAGTGGATCCAGACCAATTTCGTCAACTGCACATTTTTTTCGAACAAAATCCATCTTAGAAGCATTCCCCGTGTTCTCGTTGTTATCCTAGGCGGAGTCTGCGTGGAGTGACTCCTTCTACTCTCGCCGTTCCTTTCGATTCCCCGAGGAGTGCTTGGGGAACGGCGCGAATACGCCTTAAGAGTTAGTCATCAGCAGTATTGATTTCTGCTTAATGGATTAATGAGCTTCAGTTTGAATCAGGTGACCATGTTTGCCGTTCTTGGCTAGGGTTCAGACCGTATCCGAAAATCTGAACTTGTTGATTGTATGCCAGTTTGGACTGAAGGAGTAACCTATTGTCAGATTTTAAATCGTTTCTGTTCCTTCAGAATGGCTCTGAGTATTCGTTAAACCACCTTTTCGAAACTCTTGAAAAGTGATGAGTTTCAGTAAAATCGTGGTCTGATCCCCCAGCCCTTGTGGTGGGCTAAGCTTTAGGATGACGTAAGAGGAGGAATTGGTTGAAAATATGGGGAGGAAACTTTTGGTGACCTTCGTTGGCTCGGGAGGTTCCTCAAGCAGATATGGAGCATCAAGAGCGTTTTTGGGGGGTAAGGGTATATTTTTTAAAGGGTGGTTAATCGAGTTTATGATTTTTTTCTTCTTCTATTATTTTCCACCATGGCCCCACTGACTTTGGGGGGATTAAGTTTATTCTCGCATTCATTTATTCGATACGCTTGAGATTTCCCGAGCCGACAAATATTGGACGGTACTGTTATTATTATTGCTTATTTTCCCTCGAAATACACAAGACGAGTATAAAAAGTAAAGAAAATATATGGCAAAAAAGTTGACAATTTGAAAACAATTTGAAAAATGCAGCGAAGCAGTTGACAAAAACGTAAACTGGATAAAATCCAAGTTGAAGAAGAGGAAAATATAGTGTATGGGATCTTACTACTGATTTCTCGTGAAACGAACCAAATTCCTTCCACAGCAGCGGCGCTGTCAAGCAGCAATCCTGTTACCTTACGTTAGACCTGAGTTCCTCCTGGACCTCCAGAGCCACTTAGTGTCTAGGTTTTACCCACTCCTCGGCACCTGCTGTACACCCTTTTCCGGCATCGACCGAAATCGTGTGTTTCCGGCACTGGTGCCGGCCATAAATTAGGCGATTCATCTTTCAAACACTTCTAAAAATGCTTATTTTGATCACGTGGCAACCGTTCACTTGCGTCGGGCACTTGCTGTACGCTAAAATCGAGAGTGGACAACCCCTCGCATACGGCATCCAAGAAGAGTCGCCGGTCCAAGAAGAGTGTAGGTGACGTATAAAGATAAGAAGTCGCCGGTCGTCCCTCATACGACGCGCTGCCCTGCCCATACTATTCTTGCCCATACTTAGATCCGACTGGTAGGTGCGATGAAGGGTTTTCCGGTCGCCTTCTCGTCTGGATCCCTCGGTTTGCCACTAAAGGATAACGTTCGGGAATCTGGTTCTTCCTATCTTTACTGCACTGCCCAGATTTCTCCGAAGGCGGATCTTGACGACTTAAAGCACACCTCGCACTGTTGACTGCTTACGTTCTAGTATTCAGAACTATTTGAATACTTCAAACCTAGGGTCTGCTTATAACAAATTATACACGGCTTTGGCTGTTTTAGGCCTTTTCCAGGCCCATTGACTTTTAGCAAAAACCCGGCAAAACTCAGATAACCGGTTTTACGCATTGATAGCATGATACGCGAACACTCGTACGACGGGTCTTTTAAGTAGTAAGGGGCCAGGTTTGTGAGCAATCCTTTACCTCTTCAAAATTTCCCGATCTCATTATTTCTCTTTCCTAGGTAGCAGAAACAAGTCAGTATTACATCTATGGAATGTGACATCACATTTAAACATTCTGGACAAAGAACAGTGGAAGTACGACGTCAATACAATCGTCGGAAAATTCCAGGAAACAGTTGTTGCGGCCACAAGAAAAGGCTATTCAGGGACTATAATGGACCTTCGATGGTCTTTCCCCCAGGCTCTGATGTTCTGCCTTGCTACGTTCACTACCATAGGTGAGTCCTGCTCGTGTGAATCTTTGATTAGACCCTTCCCCTATAAAGCCATAGAACATAGATTGCTCCCGTCCTGCTCCAAAAAAGGTCAAACTAAGAAGTTTATTGATTTGGCAGAAAATGGGGGGGGGGGCTCAGGTACGGTGCTACGGGCTACGCGAACCTTGGCCGGTTTGCATTCGACAGTTTCCTTTTTTGTTTGTTGGTCATTACCTCTTCGCCGCCTCGGCGGAGACGATTTCGGAGATTGCACTTGTAAGGCGCGAAAATTCAGAAACTCTCGTTCACGCCTGAAAATCGATCATTTTATAGTGCTGAGTGTCATAGCTACTAAAATTAACAGTCTCTATAGCTGGCAGATTGCTCAGATGCTATCGGACGAAACTTTTCTGTTTTGTAGTACCAAGGAAAAGTTTAGATTTCTGAATGTAAAGTTAAAGAAGTCAACAATGTACAAATATGACAGACTTACTTGCAGCTGTGTCCAGAAGATGCAAGCAATTCTCGGTTAACACTGTCAATGGAATTATTTGTCAATAAAAAAGATAATTCGGAGTATATGATAACAACAAATTGATTATAAAGAAACCCCGCTTATCTTTGTCAAGGCTAGTAAATTGGAGGATGGCAGGCAGCAAAAAACGCCGCAATGATACACATGCGAAAATAAATTGTTTCGGAATCGGCTGATTTCTGATGTGGTATTGCATTCCAGGGGTAGTAATATGACATGAAAATTTGATCTGCCAATTGTACTTTAAGAATTCGTAAATGTCCATTTTGCAAACTTCTTGCATGCCAATCACGAATGTGGAATCAGTCCTTATTTTCCCTCAACCTCATCCATTTGCATATTTATTTTGTCTCCTAAACATGTTGCTCTATAAGACCTTTGCAGATTCCAGAATCTGGGGGTTTCCAATGCCCTGGACTTCCGGAAATTTTGGTCTGGATCAAAACATACCTCTGAATCAGATAAACCTCACTGTCCATAATTCCAGAATCTGGTAGGTGGAGTCTAGCTTTAGCACGCCTGGCTTTAAAGTTTAACCTAATAGGTCTGAGATCCGACATTCTGGTCACACAACACGTACTCACTTAAATGGTGAAAACCGGATCAAATTCGTTACTTCCTTTGTCCGCTATCCACAGATAATCGATTTCATCGAATGAGTTTATTCTTTCGGATTTGTGGTACCTTTATGTGCATGTCCCACAATGCTTCAGATATTTACCAACTAAAAACGTAGCCTAAAGGCGTATTCTCGCCGTTCCCCGAGGACTCCACTTGAGGAGTCCCCGCGTTTTTGTTTGTCCCGGGGACTCGCTCCCCGCATTCGGACGGGGATTGCTCCGATTATAATCACCATCATCAAACAGGACTCCCTTTCAGATTCGAAGGGGAATCAATTTTTGCTGGTGTTGGTGCAATGCAAAACTAATAAAAACAATCAGAATAAACAAAACCAAAACTAATATTCGTCAACTGCATGTTTTTTTTTTTTTCGAACAAAATCCATTTCGAAAGCATTCCCCGTGTTCTCGCTGTTTCTGTACGCTGAGTCCGCGTGGAGCGACTCCCTCCATTCTCGCCGTTCCCGCCGATTCCCCGAGGAGCCCTCGGGGAACGGCGAGAATACGCCTTAGCTATCTGACATATCAAGAATGTACCCTGAGCCGATATTGAGAGTAAGAAAAATTCTCGTTACGACCATTGCAGTTTCCGAGAATTCGACTTTTGAGTTAGTAGAAAAAAAGCAAAAGGTTTGTGTGCCGGGAGTAGGAATCGAACGCACGACCTCTTGACTACTATCACGGATGTGTTAGTCCAACACGGCCAAAGGCGAACTTTTACAGTGCATAAGTGCATAATTACAGTGCATAAGGGGCAAGGGCCTGCCAGCTAGCTTTGGAAACACTAAGGAGGGGGTTCGAGATAACAAAGAAGGGGGGTCCTGTCGACAATAAGTCCCTATACCTTTATCTAAGCCCCCCAGGTCGGTTTGATGGCCGAAAGTTGCGTAGTCAAGTTTTCTGTGCCTTTAAGCTATTGCCGAAAAATAAACTAAAAATGGCAGATTCCTTGCGAGACCTCTACCCACTCATTTTCTTACTTTCTTCAGCCGTTACTTTTCCGAGCTTGGCGTCTTTAACCCTGGAAATGCAGGCTTTTTTTTATTTGAACTTTTGGCGTCTGGGTGAGTTGTGGGTTGTCGTGCAAGCACCGCACACTCTGAACGTCATTACTAGAGCCTCGGGTGGAAAAATACAAGATCCCTTCAATGGGTCAAAACATTTCAGTATATACAAATATCTGATGTAAAAATAAGCTACCTTTTCAGTTAAACTTTGACATTGTCTGTTGCATTTGGTTCTTTTCATCTCAAGGAGTTAAGTTCAAGTTCAAGTTTTATTTTTCAACATTCACAAATAAATAAGTAAAAAACAACAGTTTCGCGCTGGAGAAAAAACCTATGAGGGTTTGCATTCACGCGAAAGTCCACATAACTACTTACCTATATAAACAAAAAAACAAAAAGAAATCCAATCTCTCTCACTCATCAGTACTCAACTCCCCCAAAAGTTAAACTTTTTTTGTGGCGCAATGGGATTAGTAAGTTAGATACATTGTCGGGAAAGTTGGCCCAAAGGTACCACTGAATCAGATAAATCAAACTATCCATCTTCCATATGGTGTGCGAACAGGACGTTTTGGCGTTATGTTCTTCTGGCCACTACCTCGGAAATGTTCTGCACGCAAAAAGTTGACAGATTGTCGTCTCAGCGAACCTGTGGAATCCGGAGACACGGAAGTTTGGTAAACTTTAGTCCTGCGATGAATAGCTCTTGGTTTTTTGAACATTTCCGGAAAATTCGAGCAATTTCCGGGACTTGACATTGTATGAGATTATTTGGCCTCATCCTTCTTTAGGTTCATTTCAGTTTATTTCTAAAACAGGAAGCGGACAAGCTGAATACTTGTCCAGTTTAGCTTAGCCCAGCCTAGTATTCGTTTAATCGCCAACAAATATAGGCTACATATACAGTTTATAGTCATCACTTCGAAATTCTGCTTGGACGGGACCGAATCATGAGTTTGTCTCTTTCTCTAATGCTGCGGTCAGGCGATCAAGTTCTCCCGGACGAAATTTCTGCGTTTTCATCGTGAAGGTGAAAAGATCTCTTCAGGTGGGGTGGGACATATAGGTCCTTTGATCTTTGCTGATTTGACGGGTGGGAATATCTCTCTTATGTTGCCGACGGATGGTAGAGACGAAACACAGAGACATACTAACAGAACTACCACCGACGACAGGACGGACGAGGCACCAGAACCACTTGGCGCCAGTGAAGGGTCGTACTAACCGGTATTTGGATTCTTTCGTACCTTATTTTAAAGGGAAAATTAACAAAAAAACGGTGGATTCCAAGTGACATTTTTTTCGTCACAGTTGTATATATTCAAGATATTTTAACCCGTTTAATGTGATGGTCGATGTATGTAGTGCCAATTCGGCGCTACGAGTTGTCTACGGTGGAAATATTTAGCGATATACATATCGCTAATACGACGCAAAACTATTGCCGGAAAAGTCAATCTTTTGGGGTGTGACCTTGTGAGTGACCTTTTGCTGAAATTCTAATTCTCCGCGTCGCAAGTCACGATCGCCACTACTGGAGCCCAAGATGAATGTATAAAATAAAATCCCCATCTGAGTCAAAATAATTCAGTGTATTCAAATCAAAGAAATAAAAATAAGCTTGCTTTTCAGGTAAACTTGAAAGACAAGCTTTCAGTAACGCTAGCTCTGCTTACATCCAAATGTACCCTCTTTTCCTGATACGTTTTAAACTTTTATACACCAAAGTATCATAAACAGTGACAGTCGCACATGCATTTCTTTCTTTCGGTTTTGTCTAACCCCTTTAGTCATAACCTGGCAATTTTTCTCCAGATTCCCCGACAACAAAATTCCTAAATTCTTTCCACGAGCTTAATGAATTAGACTAATTAACAATGGCGTATTCTTGAGTTTTCTGTGTCAGCTTGAAAAGAGTTAATCCTTGCAAATATTGTTAATGTCTTCTTTCATTTTTATTTTATCTCTTGCTTGAAATGTTGCTATGTAGCACAAGAGTTTTGATAATTCAGGTGACCTCTCCGCCCACGTAGAGGCGTCATTTCAGTTAAACTTGAGGGGGGGGGGGGGGAGGCAAATATCAGTTTTGGGCCGCCATCCCAGGTTTATTACTCATAATTATTTACTTTTTTGGTGGGAAATCCCAAGTAGTTTTCAATTATTTTGTGATTTGTGGAATATGAATAAATGAATGAATGAACTTTGTCAAGTCATGAGAGTAGTTTTATTTGGTTTGTTTTGTTCGTCGTTTCCAGTATTTGAGATTTGTGTCGCCACTGACGCCGAATGGTTACAAGAAATTATTTTTGGGATCCCAAAACATAAGTGGAGGGATACCTATATGACATCGCAAAAGCTGTCCGTCTGTTAGCACGATAACTGTCGGAGGGGTTGAGATATTTTGTTCAAACTTGGCGCGAGGACTCTTTAGGTCAAAGTACAGGTCAAGTTCGAAGACGGGATCTGTAGCCCTATATTTAAGGGTGGGGAGGGGTTTAAAGCACAACTCTTACTAGAAATGATATTTTCTCTACAAAATGGATCAGGACAAACGTTTTCGAAAATACCATTACTTTTCACCTGTAAATAGCGATTCTCTTGTTAGCGCATGTCGATTATATCCAGCCTTCCTACTCTCCGACTCGGCGGCTGGGCTCGAAAGATTTGAAAACTGAACGTGCCTTGGTTAAAAAGTCCGAAAACTAAGCAAATAAAAGAAGTAATTAAACAGAAGATTATCACATCCTCATGTGTGAAAGAGTTATCAGCGGACAATTAAGATTCTGGCAAACTTTTCGTTGGGTGACGGGAAAACTCGGCAAGGCCAAAAAAGCGCTAAAAATTCGTAGTTACGAAACGAAACAACGGAGAAAGGTGGGGATTTTAGAAGTTTCTAATTCCATATGGGAGCTAAGTATATTATGAAAGGCAGAATAAGCAAGAGGGGTCCTTTAAAATTAAGGGACGAACAAAAATATTTCTAAAAGCTAGTGAGATAGTTGATTTAGGGAAAAGGAGACATGCTGAATCCGAACATGAAAATCATTTTTCAATGGACAAGTAGTTCGCCTGGAATCCGGCCAAAACCGGAAAGTTTGTTTAAAGTAAAGGTTTTATTTGAACTTGATAAGATGTTCGATTCAGGGGTAAGAAGACATGCTGATCAGTATATGACAATCGTCTTCTACCCGGACAGATAGTTCGCCCGGAATCAGGCTGAAACCGAAAATTTGTTATAAGTAGAAGTTTTTTCTGTAGTTGATTATAGGTTCGATATAGTGGTAAGGAGGCATTCTGAATCCATATGTGTAAATTATTCTCTCGCCGAACCAATAGTTCGCCCGGAATCCGGCCAGAACTTGACAATTCGTCAAAAGTTTTATCTGAAGCTGATTAGAGAATTCAGTATAGGTGTAAGGAGATATGCTGAATTCATTTTTGAGCTTTTTTTAACGGACAAGTAGTTCGCCTTGAGTCCGACAGAAACTGGAAATTTGGCAGAAGTAAGGCAGCTGGAAGTTTTGATCAGTTTCGTCGAAGTAGAGATGACGTATAGGGGTAAACACAAACACTGAATCCATATCTGAACTTGGTTTTCTCAGGTGATAGCCATTGGCCTTAGTCTGTTTCTAAATTTTAATAGTAAAAAGTTTTAGGGAGTCTGGCGAAGACCAGATACCTAGAAGATCCGAATGTCTGGATCTGGATCAAGTCTGGATCAAATATGAAACTTTTGGGATCGCATCGAAACCTTTGGTCTTGTTCTTCTTTACAGGAGGGATTTTTCTTTTGTGACTTTCGAAGCTGGCCGTTTATAGCCATCGACGTGTTGGCAATTCGGGGATCGCTAGTGTTGGGACTTCGCCATATTATGTCGTTCGTGACCTTTAACATTGTGAGAAATATACAAATGCATACTCTTACAGAAAACTTCCGATCGGTCAAACAAAGATAGTAATAATTTGACCTCACTCTCTACTCAGTGCCTTTCGTCGAAGTCAGAAATTGATCAGTCAAGCCAAGCGCAGGTAAGATAAGTGTGTTCTGCTTCCGCTACCAGTTTGTTCGGGCGCGACGGTAACAACAGCTAGTTTTCGTATCTTTTTATAAATAAAGTCGGTCACTCAGTCAGTACCTTAAAAACGACGTAGCTGTTCTGCATTTTGCCTTTTGAAACATATTTAGCTGGGCAGAAAATTTTACCAACATGGCAGATTTTGCCCCCTCCCCGCCGAAATCTAGGAAGGGTATGCCACACATAACTGCCCACCCTAAATGATACCTCTCTGTCCACGGTCAGATCGATCAGAAAACTGTCCGTGGTTGCACTCAAGTTCTTCGTCAGTTTTCAGCGGATACATGGACCCCCTTCTTCCACCTTGGAAATCGAAAAAATGTCAGTAGGCCCATAGTTTGGCCCAATTCCACTCGTATCTGTTGGATCAGTTTAATCTGTCTACGAAAAATGTGATCGGTCAAAATAGGACGAAGCGCTTGATTGCTACACGAGAGTTTAGCCGGTACATCAACTTCTAACCTTGAGACCTACACTGTCGGAAATGTCGGAACATTAATAGAGCGAACACACGAGTGGGATTTCCCGGCCGGATTTCCTGCACTTTCATTATCAAGTTGAAAAAAAAAAAACCCATATCGAACTGACGATGGTTCCGAAAATCCGGGAAGGAATTCCAGACCAGGAGCACCCGAGCCTGGTCGTGTGTTCAAGGCATAACACATGAGTCAACAGCTATGAAACGTCACACCATCTGTCGATGTAGCAGAAACAGTAGTTGCGTTTTTTATCGGAATTCTCAGTTCTCGATTCTCGTACAAATTACTTTTTTGTTCGCCTCGCTTCTCGGTCCTCGCTTTTGACTGAAGACTAATTTAGCCACCCATGTGATCCACGAATGAATGAGTGAATTTATCCCCCAAAAGCCCGAGGGGCCATGGCGGGAAAACAAAATAAAACCACAAAATAGCACTCAAGAACACAACACATACACAAAAGGAGGGAAACTTACTCTAAAAAACGCTCCCGATGCTCAGTAGCCTGTTTGAGGAACCTCCCAAGCCGACGAAGGTCACCAAAATGTGTCTTCCTCATAACCTTAACCAAATCCTCTTCCTCCATTCTTTCATGCCCAAAAATATCTGTACGCAAATCTTTCAGCTCAACACAAGTACCCACGAAATGGAAAATATCCCCCTCCCCCCTAGCAAATTCAAATATTGCATTAAACGGATATGTCAGCTACGGTGGTTTTGCAGCGAGTTTTCGGCCCAGCGTGGCAACGGTCCTCGTCGGGCTGTCAACCTTCAGGGTCAACGTCGGGGAAGGAAACAAACGTGCAGTAAATAACTGAGGCTCCTACCGACCATGAATATCTTATTCGGGCAAATTACTTTTAAATACCACTGTAGGGAAAAAACTAGTCCTGAGATTTAATTGTTGACACGGCCGCTGCTTTTTGCTGCACGATTGGGGCGATGACAGGAAAGATTTTGTTTCTGCATTTTGATCGACTTCGGTTTTGTTCTTAATAAGGGACTGAGGTTTAAATTTTCTTCCGTTAATAACCCGACGTTTTCGGTAGGGAGTACTCGCTTGTATCTCGGTTAATGCCTGCTCGGCTTTTGGGATCCCAAAACGCAAGTGATACCTATGACATCGCAAAAGTTGTCCGTCCGTCCGTCTGTAAGCACGATAACTCTCGAAGGGAATGAGATATTTTGATGAAACTTGGTGGGATGATCGTCTATAGGCCAAGGTGAACGTCGAGTTCGTTGATGGGCTCTGTAGTCGTACATTTAGGGGGGGGGGGGAGGGGGTCAAATTAAGGGACAAACAAAATATTTTTAAACAGCTAATGTGATAGTCGATTATGGGGTAAGAAGACATGCCGAACAAGATGGGGAAAACCGTTTTCTCGCGGACAAGTATTTCGTCCGGAATCCGGCCAAAACTGGAAAGTTGGTTAAAAGTAAAAGTTTCATTTGTAGTTGATTAAATGTTCGATTTAGGGGTAAGAAGACATGCTGAACACTTATGTGAAAAACATTTTCTACCCGGACAACTAGTTCGCCCGGAATCCGGTCAAAACCGGAAAATTTGTTATAAGCAAAAGTTTTATTTGAATTTGATTAGATGACAGATTTAGGGGTAAGAAGAGACGTTGAGTGTGTATTTGACAATAATTTTCTTACCCGGACATATAATTCGTCCGAAATCTGGTTGTAACCGTTTTTTTTTAGAAGTTAAAGTTTTATTTGACGTAGATTAGATATTCTTTATAGAGATAAGGATATACGATGAATCCGTTTCTGAATTTTCTTTTTTTCCTGGACAGTTAGTTCGCTCGGAATCCGGCCGAAACCGGAAATTTGGCAGAAGTAAAGCAGGAAGCTTCGGTCAGTATCTTCAGAATAGATATGGCTTATAGACGTATATCTGAACTTGGTTTTCTCTGATGATTAGCCTGGCGAAGACAATACCTAATTGTCTGGATCAAATATTAGATTTTTGGGATCCCATCGAAACCTTTGGTCTTGTTCTTTTTCTTTGATAAAACCACAGCTAGTTTGATGAAACCACACATAAGGCAAAAGTAAGGACCAGAACATAACTTAACTTTCCCTATAAATTTTCTTCTTTCCCCCGTGTTTATACGAATTGAACACCCGCACTTTGTTGACCAATCAGGAAGGAGAAGAAGAATCGAGAAGGAACTATCGAAGTAACTTCTCGGTTCTGCAGAATTTGGAAGCTTTCCCCGTTCTCGAATCTGACAAAAACGCAAGAAAGATAGAATTGGGAGGAGAATCGCAAGGAGAATTGAGATAAAAACTCAACTAGTATGTTATGAGACTTTAAGCTAGCGCAGAAGTGGATAAGAACTTTGACATTAGCATCCTGGATGAATCTGCGAATCTTAAATGTTGCGAAACTTCTCCTCAGTGGTTCCTAGTTTGACACGGGACTATTTCTTAAAGTAGGTGATTCGCAACCTTTTGCATTTTGATAAACTCAGAGCCAGTCTTTATTCCTACCCCCTAATCGAAGTTTGTCCACTCCAAATGAATTGGCAGGATCTTGGCAGGCCCGACGCGGACCCTCAACCCCTTGGTAGAAAATAAACCTCATTTCTATGTATTGATTCCTTTAACGTACTTTGACTTTAGAAAACAGGCACGAAGACTGCAAAATTAGAAATTAAAGAGAGAAGAACCGACTATACTTTTTTACAAATTAGAACTTTTACATTTTCCACTTCGGTCCCCTTTCCGAGGTTCCTGCACTAGACACCAGCCAGGTTTCCCTAATTGTTCGCCACTGGATCTTAAAGTTCAAAACTGCGCTGTTTGGTTCCAACTGAGAACTTCTACCTCCTAATTTGACAAATATGCATCAGGGGAATTTAAGAGAAGTTAGTCTAATCAGATTTGTGCGAACTGAATTTTGCCTCTTCTTTTTTATTAAAGTTTACGATAAATCTGGATTTCTTTTGCTGTCCCTCCGGTAGTAAATTCTGTCAGTGCCCTTTAGTCCTGACCCAGATCCTTTAAGTCATTTGATATATATTTGCCTGATCAGTCAGAGTGAGAAGTAGCGCGTGAATTAAGCCGTCACATCGGCTTCAGCCACCGTGACAACTAAGAGAACGTCAATGGGTTCTTGGTTCGGCAACGATCCAGTTGGGACCCATAGTTTATTCGGTAGAAAAACTGACAATTAACCAATCCTCAGTGACCGCTTGAATGAGTTGGACAAACTCCTATCTTCAGATGTCACTCTCTTTCTGAAATATCGATAGGACATCATGACGATCGGTGCATGTTCAAGTCTTCAACTTCTTATGTTTGGTTGATTCAGGATGTTGGACATTGCTAATGATAGATTTTTATTGCCAGCGTAAGTCCAGTTCTCCCACCCTCAGTACGCCCACTCTTTACGACAGTTCGACCACTGGTCAGTTGATCCACCGAAAATATTCCTATCCGTCGGTTCGCGTTTAAATCCGTTCGTTTTCGTATAAGGTTAATTTAAAGTTTAACCGTAAAAGGCTGAGACCTTGAATCCTTTCGTTTGACTACAAGGTTAATTTAAAGTTCAACCCAAAAAGCTGAGATACGACAATCTGTTGACCCATCACTTATTCACTTTAATAGGCTTTAAAATCCGATAATGCATTACTTCGTTGTTCCACTATCCATGAACAGTCTTTTTCATATTCTGAATTTCCCTTTTCGGATTTGTGTTACCTCTGTAAGCTTATGCCTCTACCCTCGAATATTTATGGCAACTGCAATGGCAAACGATTCCCAGGAAATATATATATAAATAAGAAGAATACTACAAACGGCAGTTTGTTAGACTGATATTTCCAACGTCTGGATCCGGTTGGAATGTCTTTTTTTTTCTTTTCTTGCAATTGTTTGGGGTGGGGCTGTAACTGTAATGAGTAAACACCAGGGATTTCTGTTGTGTAGTGTCTAAAAACCTACCTACCTACCTAATAGAGAATATTGTGGAATAAAGCAAAATATCTTCAAGAGAGCAAAAATGATTCGATGTGTTTAAAGAATATACACAAATAAAATGGCTTTTCACTTAAACTATAATGCGCGGTCCATGTGGTGAAGAGATATCTCAACTATTGTCCCTTCGTAAAGCTCAGGTGGGGGGGGGGGCTTGATTCTTCCCCGTCCTCCTCTCTACGGACGTCTATACTAACTGCTAACCAGATGGTCCCATTTCAGACAGAAAATATCATTACTTTGCGGTAGAGGGGCGTGGTCACTCGTAAATGCCCTGATCCAAGCCCCGCCAAATTATGACACTAATGTTTTCTTTGATGGACTGGGGGAGGAATCTGGGCCGATGTTTTCTTGATAGTTTTGACGGATTTATGAAACATTTCTAGTAGGTTTTGGCTCGGTTTAACCTAGCGTTTTTATTTCTGCTTGTTTGGATTCCATTTTTTTGTCCGTTAGAATTTCAAATTTGTTTTTGATGAACACAACTGTTAGTAGCTCCCAGGTAGCTCCTTAGAGAAGAGAATTATCAAATAGGAAGTGTTGGCACCTGCTTTTGGGTGAATAACGAATCAAAATAATACTGATTTGGTCTTTAAAAAAATAAAATAAAAAAAAGGTTAACTGGAAAGCCAGCTTATTTTTAAATCTTGGATTTGAATGCAGTTAATTATTTTGACCCTGCCAAGGAATTTTTATGTTTTCGTCTTGAGCTCTAAGCATTGTCCAAATAGGTGCTGTAAGGTGTATTACGGCGTATAAAGCTTATTACAGATTCCTCTTTTCCTCGGGGAGCGCTGTCATAAGGTGAATAAGGAAAATGGAGCTCGGCTCTATTCTCCCTCATGCATAAGCCCATCGGATCGCCAGCGGGCCGAGGGAGGAGCAGCATCATCAGGGTTGCCACGGGCTGACGAAACAACTTTTCTTCAAAAGAACACATATTGTTCTGCTACGACTGCTTACTGCTACTTCGGGAACCAATGCTGTCCATCCGTAAATGTATAGCTTTTTACAATATATTCGGTGTCAAATTGTACTGGTGTACTTCAAGTAGTAATAAGAACACTTTTTCTGATCTGCAGAAACTCGAAAAACTGTATCAGCGTGGCAACACCGAACGCTGCATTCATAAGAACCTCTCGGGTTCCTATTTGAACAGGCATGTGTATTAAGACATAAACGTCGCGTATAGCGCTATTCAGCTTATTACACCTATTTGGACAATGCTCTACAGTAGTGACGCTCAGAATTTGCAAGCTGGCCCGACCAGACAAGGTTCATCCAGCCAGTCGCGGAGACCCAACAGACTTGAATCTTTTTTATTCAAACAATGTTTACAACGGATACGTCAGCTACGATTCTTCATCAGCGATATTTCGGCCCTTCTTGGCAAGAGTCCTCGTCAGGCTGTCAATCCTCTGGGTCAACGTCGGGGAAGGAAACATACCTGTAATCCTGATTACATGGTTTATATCTATTTACAGGTTTGATTACATATCTGATTGCAGGTTTGTTTCCTTCCCCGGCGTTGACCCAAAGGATTGACAGCCTGACGAGGACTCTTGCCAAGAAGGGCCGAAATATCGCTGATGAAGAATCGTAGCTGACGTATCCGTTGTAAACATTGTTTGAATAAATGTTTCCAAGTCAGCTTGGGCTCAAAGAATATTTAGACTTGAATCTCATCATTTGAATGTCCAGTGAAGCGAAGATCAGAAAATGCTCAGTTATAGATTGGAAGGCCGCTTCTGGAGAAAACCGATACGCCATTGAGTGTGACCCAAAAAGATTTGTTTTTCATATAACTGATAATGTTTCAAGCATAGAGGTACAGGCTCATAGAGGTACCACAAATCCGAAAGAACAAGACCAAAGGTTTCGATGGGATCCCCAAAATTCGATATTTGATCCACACAGTTGGGTATTGTCTTCGCCAGGTCCAGTCTTCACCAGACTCCTTGAACATTTTTAATATAAAAATTCAGAAACATTAAGGCCAAATTGCTAATCATCTGAGAAAACCAAGTTCAGATGTAGATTCAGCATGTGTTACCCCTAGAAGTCATGTCTATTTTGACGAAAACTTCCTGCCTTACTTCTGCCAATTTTCCGGTTTCGGCCGAATTCTGAGCGAACTACTTGTCAAGCAAAAAAAGAAAGTTTAAAAAATGATATCAGCGGATCTCCTTATCCTTGTAACGAACATCTAATCAACTTCTTCTAAAAGTTTAACTTATAACAAATTTTCCGGTTTTAGCCGGATTCGGGACGAGCTACATGTCCGGGTAAAAAAAAATGATTGTCATATACGGATTCAGCGTCGCTTCTTACCCCTGAATCTGTCATCTAATCAACTTAAAATAAAACTTTTGCTTTCAACAGATTTTCCGGTTTTGTCCGTATTCCGAACGAACTAGTTGTCGAAGAACGAAGTAAAGCATTTTTCATCGGTCTTTAAGCCTATTTTAGTGAAAGTGTTGGGAAACTAGACTGTCATATTTCAGCCCTATTCGGTTAAACTTTAACCTCGTGTCCAAAACCTGTGTGCTACGCGAAGCCATGCTTCATTTTCCAGATTTTCCTCCTGACTCCAAATGTCCGGTTTTGTTGAGGTGGAAGGTGTTTCAGTTAGTACATACACGCCTGGAATTCCCGAGCGTTGGACCCTTGCAATTCTGGAATCCGGAAAGTGTCATAGAGGCAAAAACTTTGAGAGACAATGTAATGGTTGGGCCGAAAGAAAGCGATATTGAAATTTCTGTTGTGATTAGAATTGTTTTCTATTGAACTCTCTTGTCTCGGTCTTGTCTTCTTGCTATTGCCTTGTCAAGGTAAAAGCCGTTTTTTTAGGCTTATGAGGTGAATGACTCTGCGGACGAGTATCGCAAATAAAAGACAGTCGGGAAATCTACCTGAGACATGGCTGAGCTAATGTCCAAAGTGTTCTATTTGTATGGCGGGACCGTATGCGACCCTGAGCTAAAATACATGCTACAAACCCTTGTTAGTGCTAGATGATCTTTCAACTCTTCCGGTACCCCTCGTCAAAGTCCTTCACTGGGTTTCTATCCGAAAAAGACACACAAATTTTACAGCTAGAGCATATCTAGAATCCATCAAGTTTAATGAAAACTTTCGAATAATTTCAGCCAATTTTCATCTATCCCGAAGAGGTATAGTAAAGGTTTCAACTGAAAGACAAAAAATGCTCTTCAGCCGGGATTTCAAACAAGGACCTCCGACTTTCAAGGCCATTGCTCTACCACTGAGGTACAGCGGGGCTTTTGAACACAGATCGTGAACCACTATAGTAGTCCCGAAGAAGCGGGCCATAGGAACAGTGATCCCGCCGAAGACAAATCTAACTAGATCAAGTCATCATTCACGAGGTCTTGTCTGACAGGGCAGTGACAGTTGTCACCTGACAGGACAAACAAAACGGCGTTAAAGTTTAACCGATTAGGGCTGAGATCTGACGGTCTAATTACACATCACTTGTTCACTTTAGCCTGAAAACTCGATGATGCGCTACTTCTTTTTTCCGTTATCCACAGATAGTCGACGTCATCGGTGAACTTATTCTTTCAGATGTCTTGTACTTCTGTGTGCATGTCCATCTATGATTAAAATATTTACCAACTGCAAATGTAAGCCACTGCTGAAAATAAAATAAAAATGTGAGATTCCTTTGCAAGACATATCTTAACATAATTTTCCTACTTCACAGGCGTAACTTTTCCTAGTTTAGCATCTTGAACCCTGGAAATGCAGGTCATTGCTGAAATTCTAATTCTCCGCGTCTGGGTGAATTTTGGGTTGTCGTGCAAGCAGCGCTCCACTCTGAACGTGCACGCTCGCACACTCTATAACTAGAGCCTCGGATGAAAAAATCTAAAATCTTTAGTCAAATTATTTCAGCTTATTCAAATATCAGATGGAAAAATAAGCTTTAAATTTTAATGAAATAAAAAGTAAATGGAAAGTTTGTTTTTTGCTAAAGTACCAAAAACGGTGCCCCGACTTGTGAACTGACTAAGGACCCTAGATCTTGGGCCTATGCAGTGTAAGTTCACAATAATAATATCCTATCCACATAGGCGTAATCTCGCCGTTCCGGACTCCTCGGGGAATCGAAGGGAACGGCGAGAATAGAGGGAGTCACTCCACGCGGACTCCTCCTAGGAAAACAACGAGAACATGGGGAATGCTTCTAAAATGGATTTGTTCTAAAAAAAGAATCGCAGTTGACGAAATTAGTCTGTATCCACTTAATTTTTGGTTTTGTTTATTCTGATTCTTTTATTAAATTTGTGTTGCACCAACACCAGCAAAAGTTGATTCCCCTCCGAATATGAAAAGGAGTCCTTTTTGATGATGGTGATGATAATCGGAGCTTTCTCCGCCCGTGGGGACTCGCGGGAATACGGGGAGTGAGTCCCCGGGACAAACAAAAACGCGGGGACTCCTCAAGTGGAGTCCTCGGGGAACGGCGAGAATACGCCTTATGTCTGTTAAAGAAGCAGTAAGGTTTCGCTATAGGATTATATGCGAAAACCAGCTTGAGTTTTTACCGCTGTATTGGGATGCTTCTGCTTGTACGATGCCTTGGAGTAGAGGACCCTTCAGTGGAGTGAATTTTATTTCTGCATTAGTTAACGATCGCTCACATGCAGTATCCGTAAACATCAGACTCTTGAGAGTTCCTTGATTCCGAATGGCTTGGCTCGGGTCAAAGAGCGAGCGTGTGCAAGAATGTGTTCATTCGCTGTTTAATCCGAACATTTCCTGGGCGGGGGGGGGGGGGAATTACTAAGTATCTGTGTGGGCTAAACACCGGTGTGCGTGGTGACGGGTTGATCGCTTGAGAGAGGTCGTGTTCCACCCTACTTACCTTAGTAACTACGCATGACGTCCCGGCTTCTGGCTTCTTGGCGTCAAGGCTGGAACAAATGTTTCAACTTTCTGCAAAATATCGCGCCATGCGGTAATCCGGCCAATCGTGTCACACAAGTTCGTAGTTACCACGCTTACTACGCTCCCGAGCATGGTAAGCAAATAGTTAGTGTTAGTTACTATTTCGAGGAGGTTGGAACGGTCAGCCTAGCAACTTTTCATAAGGTCTGTACGAAAATACCGTAGTAGTTCATACTTGAAATCGTAAGAAGGGTGGGACATGTTCGGGAAGTTCAGATTCGTGTCTTCCCGGCTTATTTCTCGTTTTCGAAAACAAACTAACGTCGCCCCCGTTTCGGTTCGAGTTCAGTCGCTCTGCTAGCTTTCGCGTCTAATAGCACACTATCCTCGTATCAGTGGGATTTGTCGGTGTCAAATGGAAGGATTTCGGTAACATTTATTTTCCATTAACATAATGTTCGGGCGAGGGCAGGTAGGGAATGATGGACTCTTTGTAGTTCTCCTTGTATTTTGACGTACGACGCGTGAAACTATAGAATTATATATAGATGTGTAGAATAGATTACATATTTAACCATCGTAATACCAAAATGGTAAAGACGGAGTACAAAAAAAGAAGACAAAAAGAGAGAATAAGAAACACTTATAGTAAAATATGATTCTAAACATAAGCAAACCCAACTTCCTGTTGAAGAATAGTGGGTGTAAACTATGGAAAGGGCCTAACGACTTAAATTTCAGCCTCCGTTTGAATTGTTGGGATCAGTTGGGATTTGGGACTGTAAGTCTGGCATCAGTCAAGAGAATGGTTAAATCCCATTCTTTGAAAAGGAAAGAAGTGTGATAAGAGGAAAGGGTATTTATTTAGTGTTATTTTTTTTTACCCCACCCCAAGGGGGGGGGTAATGAAGGAATGATATAGCGGATTCATGGTGGTTAGAACTGCGGCCACGATCAGGATTCTTTTGTCTTAAAAGTGGCCGTTAATGGTAAATTGTTTGTTTAATTTATATGTTTTTTGATGAAATTAAAGAGAAATGTCTAAAAAAATGTCTAAAAATGTCAGCGTTGGAAGAATATTATAAAGTAAAGATCCGCCATCCAGTGTCCAATATTCTGATCGAAGTTTAGTCGACACCTCCAAAGCATATTGCTGTGAAGTCAGATGATGGTACGGGACATACGCCCCTCATAGAGAGAATAGAGAGAATAAAAAGAAATGTCTACAAAATGTCTAAAAATGTCAGCGTTGGAAGAATATTATAAAGTAAAGATCCGCCATCACAGCTTAACGCTTTCATGTCCAATATTCTGATCGAAGTTTAGTCGACACCTCCAAAGCATATGGCTGTCAAGTCAGATGATGGTACGGGACATACGCCCCTCATAGAGAGAGAAGCTTCGGCTTAACGTCTTTTTCTGTTAATAAATAAATAAATAAAATTCCTCTCAGATTAGTTCTTTTTTGGCCGCTAGGTGCGCTATCGTAAAGAAAACAATGCACGTTACTTCTTCGTATACGTTTATCCAGGTTTGTTTTGCTATTTTCAGTTCCTCTTAGGCCTAACCATGTTTAAAACTGTTCAAAATGCCTCTTCCCCTCTTTTCCCCTCTACCCAACGCTGTTCTGTCAAGCGTCATCAAGTTTGTCATTTCTGGCTTCCGACTTCAATGCACTGTCAGAAGTTTCATAACAGATTGCGCATAACACTTTCAGGAATAACACCTTTTCACTTAGAAATAAAGTGTTATGACCAATTAAGTTTATACTATTTCGTGCCTCCAACAACACCTTCAATTGGTAAAAATCCTAACGGGAGCGAAAGAAACATAACATATAACATCCCAAAGTGTTATCTTTTGAAACCGCGCATCCTGCTGTTGTCGTTATGTAACTTCTGACAGTGTAGTATTTTTACCTATTGAAGGTGTTGTTGGAGTTCTGGGCACGAATAGTATAAACTTAATTGGTCATAACACTTTTTTTCCAAGTGAAAAGGTGTTATTCTTGAAAGTGTTATGCGCAGTTTGTTATGAAACTTCTGACAGTGTGCTGAGTGCTGGCTGACGTTTCAACGGGACTAATGCGCGACTCGATATGAAGCGAAAGCCTAATCGCTTATTCACCCGTCAGATAAATCCCCCCATCTCACGTGTGATTGTTATTGTTCCTCTAGCGCGTCTGACGGCAATTCGTCATCGGATTTTATGAAGGACGTATTGGTATACGGGCAGTCCGTCTCGACAAGGATCGAGGCAATTTTTGCGAATCGCGGTTTAAAGCGCGCCGTTAATTGGAGAAAGCGTGGAAACGTGTCTCGGACTTGTACTAGTTCCAGCGTTCTTGGGAACGTTCAAAGTTTTCTCGGAAATACCGATCGAATGAAATTCATGGGTTTGATGAGAGAGACGGTCGACAACTGGAGACAGTGGAAGTCACTTAAGTTAAAAGATCGCTTTTCTCTGGAGCAAGGGCGTTAATTGCTTGGCCAGAGAGATACTTGATGATAGTAGAGATAATAAGCCTTGGAGTATAAGAGGGAAGTAACTACCGATTGCAGTAAGTGGCTACTCTGAAAGTCAACAGAAGTTACAGAAGGCGACGCGTGTTCGCTAATTAACGCGGAAGATCTGCGTGGAGTTTAAGCCGCGAATCCCCGTTCTGTGGGTACAAAGCTTTAGTCGTTTCAAGGCAGTATCACCCTCGTCTGAGGGAATTTGAAATAGAACCTCTTCTTGTATGTTGTATGGCGTTCTGTGCCTCCCTCTCCCTCCTTTTTGTGTCTTGAACCTGTCCTCCGCCTCTTTTGGATTTCACGAATTGTTTTCAAATTTTAAGGTTAAGTAGGTGTGCACGCCGTCTCATCCGAGGAAAGGCTTTCCTATCCATTGAGGGTAACAAAAAATCGATGTATTGTACGATGTAGAGTGAGAAGCTCTGTGGGACTTAAGTAGAAGACCTACGATTAAGAGTTTGAAATACAAAACTTCATCGTGTCAACACTCGCGCACGAATCTGCTGGCATCCTTCGGCATACCTAAGCATATGTCAAGCCACACTAGTCTATAACCACATCACCGAGAGGCGGATGACTTGTTGTTAATAAACAAGAGCTGGAAGCTCATATGGCACTTGCACTGCTGGATCAGATGATGAAAGTAGGAATTCGTCAATTCGTGGGTTTGTTGTGATCATTCGTAAGCAAAACCCTTGAGATAAGAATGATCATGGGTCCTTGGAAATCACGAGGCTGTATCGTTTGGTAATGCATTTGGCTGTGATGATGCGCACTTTAAGGGCGCTAGAAATTCATCTCTAATCAAAACTCTTAAAGCAAAACTCTTTCTAGAAATGATCCTTTCCCTATAAAATGGATCAGAAAAAATGTTTTCGAAAATACCATTACTTTCCACCTGAAACTAGCGAGTCTCTTGTTAGCGCTTGTCGATTATATCCAGCCTTCCTGCCCTCCGACGCGGCAGCATGGCGCAAAAGATTTGAAAACTGAACGTGCCTTGTTTACGAAGTGGGGAAAATAAGCAAATAAAAGAAGTAATAAACAGAAGATAATCACATCCTTGTGTGTGAAAGAGTTGTCAGCGGACAATGAAGATTCCGGCAAACTTTTCGTTGGGTGACGGGAAAACTCGGCAAGGCCGAAAAAGCGCTAAAAATTCGTAGTTACGAAACGAAATAATGGAGAAAGGTGGAGATTTTAGAGGCTTTAATTCCATATGGGAGCTAAGTATGTTACAAAAGTCAGAATAAGCAAGAGGGGTCCTTTAAGGAATTCACTTGTAAGCAAAACCCTTGAGGCAAAACTATCATGGGCTCATGTACTGGATCACGAAAATGTATATTTTGCTTAAAAGTATATTTTGTACTTTCTGGTTGGGATTAGTACTTTAAGGGATGGTTGATCTGGGAAGTCTTAGCCAGTCTTGTCAAGTACAAAATGTCCAAACCAAGTTACATCATCCTAGCACATCGGGAAGTGCCTTATTCCCTATCACCAGAATTCCGGACCCTCCTCCAGCTCCCCTCACAGTGCCCGAACCCAGTCCGGTTCTGTCACTGATGTATCTAGGGCTTCTGCCTGTTCTTCCAACAAAGTTTCATGCCAACCACTCCACTCTAAGCGTGTCACAAGATTTTCTGTTCTCCCCTCCGCCCCCCCACCCAACATTCATAGGATCTGGTCCGGACTTCAAATACGGCATTTGAGACACGAAGTCTTTCCAGATATCAAGTTTCATTAAGATCCTACCACCCGTTTAAAAGCTAGACATACCTCAGGATTCTCCCTCCCTCCACTCCCCACACGATGGTCGGATCTCTTCTAGCTTTAATCTATTTAAAAAATAAACTGGATTAATTGATTGATTTTCTCATCTTGCAGGGTATGGGAATTTGGTCCCTCAAACCGCAGCTGGAAAGGCAGCGACTGTGGTGTACGCTACGTTTGGCATTCCGTTGATGTTGTTGTATATGAGCAATGTAGGAGAAGTATTAGCTGATAGTTTCAAGTACACGTATTCCAAACTCTGCACGTAAGTACATCGCAGTTTCTATCTTAGATAGTCCTTCAGCCCAAGCTGACTGCGAATTATATTTGACGCTGCAAAACGGATAAGTCAGCTAAATTTTATTAGAGCTATATTTCGGCCCTTTTTTGGCAAGGGTCCTCTTCAGGCTCAAGCCGCTCAAGCTAGAAAACGATTACAGCATTCATTTTCCACATTTAGCGGCTTGAGCCTGAAGAGAATCCTTGCCAAGAAGAGCCGAAATATGGCTCTAATAAAATGTAGCTGACTTATCCGTTTTGCACCGTCAAATAAGTTTCTATCTTCTTGGGAATTTATCTAATTGGGAACGATGGAGGCATTTTCCGGCGCATGCGTCCCACAAATGCAAAACACAAATCAGATATTTGTAATATTTGGATTCTGTTTTATAAAAGTTGATAAACCAAATTAATAATTCTTTCGTTTAATTTTGCATTATTTTTTAGTAACCTCAGCGTGCGTTTTCGGAAGTAATTATCTAACTCAGACCTTTGAACCAGTTCTAATGGCAGGTAAAAAGTTATAGTGCGAACACACGATCAGGATTTTCCAGTTAAACTCTCTGCACCATTACTTGATATTATTTTAAATTTTTGAAAATGGTCACATTTTCCGATTGATGATGGTGACGAAAATCCTGGCAGGAATTCCAGTCCGCGAGCAACCGACCGGATTGTCTCCTTCCGTTTTTTTCCGGCCGGTTTTTCTGGACTTTGATCATGAAGTTGAAATATTCCATACTCCCGTATGGAATTGGGGATGGTGCCGAAAATCCTTGCAGGAATTCCAGTTCGCAACCGCCCAGCCATGATAGTCTGAACGCAGCATTACCGATGAAATTTTCGTCGTGACTTTGTAGCGGGCTCTTTAAGTGACCATAACTGTAGAAGGTTAGAACGTAACTACAGGCGTTTTTCCGCGATCCCACAAAGAGGCTGTGACTCAAAAAGAGTGTTTTTGGGATCGTATGTGTGAGCCACAAGTCTGTTTCCGCGACCAACAAAGGTTTAGTAGCTCGCACTTTACCTAAAATATAAAAAGCAACTATCGAGATATTTCTTTCAGTTGTAGCTAAAATTTAAAAAACAACTAAATTTATAAAAACAACTATCGAGATATTTTTTTTCAATTCTGTCGCTCGAATTTGGCGGGAAATCCAAATTTGCGGCAAATTAAAGTCCAAATAATAAATTACCTACTTAGTTAATCAGATAGCCATAAAACTGAGGAACCTTCTAGTACAGATTGGCAAGGGCGTGGGCCTAGTATTAGAGGGGTCAAACTTCGAAACGTACAAAAGTAACCGTTTTTCTTAAGGTTTTAACATCTCATCATTGTTTATTGCTGTTTGGTATGGATTAGATCCAACCCGCGGGTAGACCCCCCTCTCCCCAAAATAAATTCCTGGATCCGGACGTACCTGAAGCTCTATTTATTTAGATTTTATTAGTAATAATTCGCTTAACTCCATATTATCTCTGAGGGTGACCGAGGTTCCACCTGGAGCCCGTTCGACTTGATTCTTTAGTTTAGTGTGCTGTTTGTTTTGAGTGTCTTATTTTTGTTTTTCTTATGGTTTTCAAAAACCGTTTCACAAAGTAAATTGAATTATCTATTTACTAAAATAGTGGTGTAAAGTCATGAGTCTGATAGTCATTATTTGGATTCGGATGGGACGACAGTTCCTTTGTAACTAGAGGTTAAAACTCGCCCCAAGTATTTAAGTGTTTTCGTGGTAGGTAGGTTGGTAGAATATTATTGAAATGGAAATAGCAGGAGAATAAATAGGGTACCAGAATTTTTTTTTAACATGCCCCAAAAACGGCACTTAAAGAATAAGAGATTTTTGTAGATAGATGATAGTTGCGTTTTTGCAGATACCTTGGTATCTGTTACCACGGTAACTGGATCTGCAATTAGCCGTTTTTGCAGTTACCGTGATATCTGATATACGGTTGCTCTGCAAAAATGAGAATTGCCGAAATTTCGCTTTTCGAAGTCGTCCCGAAAGAAAAACTGATATTCAGCCACATCACTAAGTACCAAACTTTTGTCCCACCAGTTTGACAAGAATTGATGAAAGGGAGATGACTTTCAGATACCGCGATCAGTCACCACGATAACTGCAAAAACGCCTTTTGATCGGGGTATCAGATACCACAATTATGCAAAAACGACTTTAGTCCGTGGTATCAAAAACGCAACTAATATAATCCTAACCTAATGCGTCAGCAACTGAACACAAACAAGGTAGAAAGTTATCAGTGATAATTGTTAGTAGTGGGTACGAACGACTTTCGTAGTGACTATTTAGCTGTTCGGAATGACAGTAGTTGGTTTTAGTGACGATTGTTAGCAAGTGGAATACACCGTATTTGGCTTACATGCCTCTATTTTTTGGCAGGTGTAAACCGCGCGCAGATCCGTCCAAGCCCTCCACGATCAACACCGATACAGAAGTGGAGGACTCAGTGTCAGTGAACGCTTGCCTTTTTGTGATACTCTCGTTTGTCCTAGGTGGCGGAATCTTGTTCGCTGCCTGGGAGGACTGGGACTTTGTCGATGGCGCCTACTTCTGCTTCATTAGCTTATTGACAATTGGGTTTGGGGATCTTGTTCCTGGTACTTTAAACATCACAGGGGACGTGGACTCGAAGCTGGTGATCGCCGCCTTGTATTTGGTGGTGGGTATGGCTATGCTGGCCATGGCTTTTAACTTATTGCAAGAGAAGGTAGTGAGACGAATTGAGCGCTTCGCCAGGGGCATTGGACTCATGATAAAGAAGGACTGAAGTGAAAGCCCCGAGATTGGTGCCTCAGCTCGACCTTGCGGTCAAATCCTACTTCGGTTGGCCGCAACCAGGAAATCGGCCAGGATTGGCCATTGCAAGTCTCCGTGGCATCCAGACTAGCCGCCTTGTGCGCTGCACGCCGAAGAAATAATCCACCTGGAACGATGTAACGTTAAAATAAATTAAACAGTTGTTCAGTAACCAGTGATGTTCGGTGATGACATTAATGCTCGTTTTTGATAAATCGTGCAATCGAAATTCTGTAAGAATCCAGTGAGAGGATTGATTTCAGTGTGAAAGTTCCTGACCGAGTTCGGATTACCAATCGAAAGCATGCGCGGTCTGTAATCCTTCTTGAATTCTCTACAAATGGAGCGCCAGATTCACCGAAAATATTTAAAATAACTGAAACAAGACGGTCTGAGAGTCTTCTTAACCCGCCGCGCTGCCCTCTGTGCATGGTGCTCTCTTCTCCAGGCTCCTTGAAAATAAAAATCTGGCCAAATTTGCCCTTGTGTCAGAAAGGTCTCTCTTGACAATCGTTTTTTTGACCAGATCTGAAAGAAAATCTCGAGAACTGGGACAGGCTCTGTTACAACGCCGAGTCTTATTCATACATTTAACCGGTTCGCCCCGTTGGACGAGGTCTAGGTTGAAGCCACCTAGAGCCTTGGGCTATTCTCTCGGTCGCTGTTTGTGCCAACGTATTGATCGACATAAGACTCGTCTTTCTTTAGCTTAGGACGTTCTCACCTTTCTTCGGCTTGCTCTGTCGGCCAACAAGAAGCTTTTGGTTGATCGGCACATTTCTTTGAAAGTACAAGTAAGGCGTACTTCCAAGATGTGCCAAATACTCTTCATGAATAACTATGCGCGCCGATGAAGAACCGCTGAGTGCCCAAAGAAGAGCAAGAAACATCACGATAACAAACGTTGATAATTGGTTTGCAGAGGATCTGAAGCAGTTTTAGGGTTCGTTTGGGTGACGTTTCTTGTTCTTTCCTAGGTTCATTGGCGTGTTTCGGACTTGGTCACATAGAGTATTTGCCTAGAGATAAGCTCGCCTAAGGCGTATTTTCGCCGTTCCCCGACGACTCTACTTGAGGAGTCCCCGCGTTTTTGTTTGTCCCGGAGACTCACTCACCGTATTCTCGCGAGTCCCCACCTTTGGGGAATGCTCCGATTATTATCACCATCATCGAAAAGGACTCTCTTTCAGATTCGGAGGGAAATCAATTTTGATCTTGTCGGTGCAATGTCAGATCAATGAAAACAATCACAAGGAACAAAACAAAAAATAAAGTGGATCCAGCCTAATTTCGTGAACTGCATATTTTTTATCCCAACAAAATCCATTTTGGAATCATTCCCCGTGTTCTCGTTGTTTTCCGTACGCGGAGTCCGCGTGGAGTGACTCCCTCTATTCTCGCCGTTCCCTTTGATTCCCCGAGGAGTCCTCGGGAAACGGCGAGAATACGCCTCTAGCAAGGATGTAAAATGGAGCTTCCCCAGGTCATAGCGAAACAAGCCAGGCAATCAACAACGGCGCTGTTTATTTGTTTATTTCTATCCCTGAAAACTGAAGAGGGGTATACATTCATAAAACACTTGAAGAAGCCTTCTACAAGAGAAAAAAAAATACAGAAGACTGAAATAACTAATTTTAAATTGTTGCGCAAAAACAACCGCGGTGAACAATAGTCGAAGGATATTTTTTCTGTATTGCCCGCAGGAACAGATGTCTATGAAGGGGCAAAAGGGGACAGTAAACTTCAAAATTTAGCATTTAGATCTTAGAATCTCAAAAAGTTGAGGGGGGGTGCATCCTCCCCCCTTGCGAAGCCCCTGATCACCTGTGTCCACCAAGTTTTAGCATTTAAAAAGAGGTTTGGGTTTGGGTAAAACGGTGAAGCACAGCTTTCGCAATTAAAAGACGTTTAGGCTAGGGGTAAAAACGGCGAATTACAGGAATAGCGAAAAAACTAGCATTTAAAACATGGTGATACCAAAATTAAATATTTAACGGAAATTATAGGATTTAGAACGGGTGATACCAAACTTTACCTGAAAATTCTAAGATCCAAATGCTAAATTTTGAAAAGTACTGTCCCCTTTTGCTTCTTCATAGATGCCTTACAAATTCTTTCTTGGGTATGCATGGTTGACAATTACTGACTTTAAAACCTTGACCAACAACGCACTACATCACATACTGGAGACTAATCCCGTTACCACAATCAAGACAATAACTCGCACCCAATACACCAATTAATTAAAACTGATATTCCATCGTTTGCAAATTCCTCTGTTCTGAACAGTAGGACGCTTTTCTGATCGATCAAGTTCAATCTTCAGAAGCCGTTTGTGTACCAGGGCACGAGCTCTTGGGAAAGGATCTCAGGGTAAAAAAAAGCTAAAAAAAAAACCATTCCAATCTTTGCGAGGGGTTGCTTACTCCCAAAACGATGTACACCAAGTGCCGCGGTGCCGTGCTGGTGCCGGTGCCGCGTTTTTTTTTTTCAGATTAAAATATTGCGATAAACCATGATTTCTGATGTACATGTAAACAAATTTCATCAGATATTGGCCAAGAATGAAGCAAGTCTACAATGTTCATGAGCTTGGGTTGAATAAGAGCTAGAAGCTCATTTGGTACTTGCAAGGCTGGGTCAAAGGATGAAATTTAGGAATTTGCAAATTCTTGTGTTTATTTATAAGCAATACCCTTGAAATAAGAATGATCATGGGCTCTGGAAATCAAGAGAATGATTTGGTAAAAAGTATTTTATTTTTGCATTTTAAGGGCACTAGAAATTCATCTGAAAGCAAAAACTTTGATGCAAAAATGATTATGGGATCATGAAAATGTATGTTTTGCTCAAACTATTTTTTGGACTTTAAGGAATTCATTCGTAAGCAATAGCCTACCCTTGAAGCAAAAATTATCATGGCCCTTGGGCATCATGAATATTTATCGTTTTGTCAAAAGTATTTTTTTCACTTTTTCGTTAAGATGTGCATTTCAAAGGACCTGTCTTACCTATAATACTAATGCAACCTACTTTCGTAACCACTACATATATTTCTAAATCCGGAGACCCACGTTTCGTGCGGTACATTCTAATCCCTCTGACAAAACCTCGCTGATTCTCTCACTTGCCGTGTGTTGCTACCTTCGATGTGTATCACGCTGTCGACGGTTGTCTGCGAGAAGTTTTTCCATCAGGAAAACCGGTTATGTAAATTGCTTCCCTGTTTCGCTACAAGTTGAGGAGTGAATAGTGCGAGGGGTCCTTTAAGGGAGCTAGAAATTCATCTTGAAGCAAAACCCTTGTTTCACAAATGATCATGGGATCATGAAAATATATGTTTTGCTCCAAAGTATTTTCTGTACTTTGTGGTTCAGGTGAGTACTTTAAGGAATGTGATTGGCGCAAAAACAACCGCGGTGAATAATAGCCGAAGGATATTTTTTGAAGGAATGTGATTGGCTCTATAAAACGAGAATTTATAAACCAATCTTGTCAATCCTTAAGTACCTATTTTGCCTGATTGGTAGATATATTTAGCTGCAGCAAAAGCATGAAAATGGCAAAGTTCGAAGTCAACAAACATTCAAATAAGCATAACTCTACTCTCCCAGAGAGTCTGATGCGGAAACTGACTTTTTCCAAGTTAAATATGCCTGCCAAGTTTCATTCTTAGCACATCCTAGACATGTGAAAAAAAGTTCGGTCACCACTGAATTACCTTAAGTAAAATATACTGAAGCTGACTCTAGTGTTGGGCGATATTCGATATCGATAACGATATATCGGACCAAACATCGAAACGTAAATATCGATATCGAAAACGATATTTTGTTCATTCTTAATTACTGTAAATAATCCAACCTAACCTACACTTAAATACACAAAATTGGAGCAATACGTTCTCCGTAATTCGTTCCTTATTTATTCGGAGTTTGAGATGATCCAAGATGCGGTATATCGGATATCGATAGATCGATATATCGGACCAAATATCGATATCTAAACGTAAATATCGAATACGATATTTGTTCATTCGTAATTATTGTAAATAATCCAATCTAACCTACACTTGTGTATCCGAAATTGGAGCAATCTGTTTTCCCTAATTCATTTCTTATTTATTCGGAGTTTGAGATGATCCAAGATGCTATTTAACGAAAAATTTTGTTCTTAGATTTTGGCGAAACATGGTAAATAAATATCGATATATGGATTATCGAAAGTGAAAATATTGATTATTGAATATCGAAAGCGAAATTATCGAATATCGAAAGTGAAAACATGGATATATCGAAAAATCCAAATATCGCCCAACACTAGCAAAGAAAAATGGTTGGCTACTTGGCGCTTGAACAGCATCGTCCTCGTATCTAGTTCTGCTTCTTCTTCGGCAGCGTGTTTTCGACAATTCTTTCGTTCAAGTACCTTCGTTACTGGGCGCCAGATGGCGAACAGTAATCTGCAGAAAATTTGTCGGTGGCCGGCGGTATCGTGCCAGTGCCGTGCCGAGGTGTACACCAGTAGGGGAGAGAGAGCAATCCCTCGAATCTTTCGGCCACTGTCGAGCAACGGAAATGGCCTCTGCGAAGTGGAGCTAGGTTCAGAGTCCAGCTTGCAATGCTAGTCGTGTCCGATTGAAATGGCCTCTGCGAAGTGGAGCTAGGTTCAGAGTCCAGCTTGCAATGCTAGTCGCGTCCGATTATTTTTTAAAGGGCTATGAATGAATATAAACTTTTACTGGACTGGGCTGCGAAAAAAATCTCGTACAGGCTTGTTTTTATAGATAAACTCGTTTCCAGATTGTTCATAGTTTCGGTTTATTTCTGGAAATGATATCTGATAAAAAAAAATCGTCCAGACTCCGGCCCATCATTCTGCACTGCACCGTTGCACACATCGCAAGGCGAACAGAACGAATATGTCCTGAATATATCAGTGGGAGTATTGTATTCCAACTTCGTAGACTGTTCATCTCGTTCGCTGGCTTTAGCTCTATGACTCAAATTCTACTCAAAGGCGTTTATTTCAAAATACATCGGTCACGCGGGATGGTTTCACAAGTTTTTCTTATTCCTCGCGCTGCTAGGAACATTCAGGTGAGTTTGATACTTTTAATGAAGCATACGTATTTTATAGTGTGAGTGGTTTACTGGCAGCAACTGGAAGCGTGCAGCGTGCTAATATGCCTGTATGTTTCTACAGGAGGGGTATCCAACCTCGAACTTATATAACCTGGAACTTAGCCCGAAAATGTTAGAAGCGACCTTCTATGCCATCCCGAATTATTCCAAGGTCAGAAAGGGTATCCTTCTTGACAGTTAGGACCTTGTTAAGACTGCACTGATATTTTCTCTTAGGGGAGCTTTGGGTTGACCGGGACACTAATTCTCCTTTTCTTGCTAGGTGGCCATTTCTTGGTGGATTTACATCGTTTTTATTGTCAAACGTGTAGAATGTCTGGGAAAATAGCTGGTAATTTTTTCAGATCTTTTTCTACATCAGGTTTTTTAGTAAAAATTTTTTTCTGTTTTTCAATTTGTCCGAACCAACCCCGTACCCATGGGGTTGATTCGGACATGCCCCGGGTTGGTTCGGACATTCTTTTGTATGTACTTTAATCCAGTTTATTTAGACATATTAAAACGTGAAAATGATAATATTACACATCAAAAGTATATACAAACTAAAGAAAATGCATGTTTCAATACGGTAGCCAAAGTTGCATTAAAACGAAATCCCTTCATTTGTACTTTCAGTTAACCTAGCAATTCCAGGGGCTGTTAGCTTCAAACTTATGTCAGTAGCGATTCTACAGAAAGATGACTTTAGTCCCACTCTGGAGCAGAAAGAATATATTCAAGCCCCTCGACATGTTTTATTTCAACCTACCTCCCTTCTTGTTCAGCTTTCCCACGTAAGAAACACATTGGTTTGACCTTTTCCCAGATTGAACTTCACAAGGACGAATACGCGTTTCTTTCCGAATATCGTAAATATTAATTCATTAAATACAAATTTTGTATCATCTTTGAATTTATTGTAGACAATTCTACTAACCGATTTTCTTTGGTTGTGGCCTACCCTTTTTAGCGTTAATTTTTATCAATTTTGACAATTAATTCTGTTAACAAATAACATGATAAGGATTCTGATAATACCTTTTGTATTTTTCCAACTCAGTTTCTGTTTTTTATGGGGTATTAGTTTGCAAAGACTCTCTGAACCAACCCCTTCAAAACTATCCGAACCAACCCCACCCTGACTAAAATAGCAAAATGGCGTACCAGAGGAAAATTAAATGATCTACCTCGAAATACTACGCAGTCTATAAACCCTGATAACTAAGCTATACCTTACCGTTTTATCTCCTACCAGTTACCACTAATCTTCGCAGTACAGCTTTTTAACCTACCATGAACTGAAAACTTTTACCTCAAGAAAACTAAATTTTTCCACTTTCTATCAAAACCAGAAAAGCGATTACCATGAAACTTTGGTACAAAGTTAGTTCACTAGAAGGCAGATGCTATGTATTTTTTTCAGATTTTAGCGACAACTTTTAATGTTTGTTTTGCGGGTGTCCAGACCAACCCCGTGTCCGATCCAACCCCGAGCTCCCCTAACCTCTATACTGCCTTTAGTACATCCTTTATAGGTGTTTATAGGCTAAGTTTGAGGTTGCCTAAATTCAAGATTGGATACACCTATATCATCACCTCCTTCAATTACTTAATTGTTTCGCTAACAGTAACATTGAATTAAACCCATATTACTCCCAGTTTATCCTTTGTCTTCATCAATCCAAATGTATTGCTGTACAGCAGGAAAATGTCTGTGTTAATACAAGGAAATCTGAATGGTCAAAGGAACCTGATTTAAAAACGGCTAAAAACAAAGCAAAGTGGTGGTTGTGTCTGTGGATCTTGTGTGGTAGACCAAAATTCGTCCAAGTTTTTATTTAAAACAACAAACAAAATCTACTTACAGAAAACACATTCATTCAATTTGTTATAGAGGTTCCAATTTCCCTACTAATAAAAGCCAGGGGCAAAAAGTTTTGAATTCAGAGAAAACGGAAAGTACTCAATCCAGTTGAATCCAGTGAATGCATTATCCCTGTTTTGTCTTGGGAAGCTCACTATTCTTCCATTTTTTCAGTTGTTAATTATTTTGTCCATGCTTGCTTCAGTAAGTTACTCAATGCTGTCATGCCGGCAAAGCTATATCAGGGTCATGTTATCCCCATTACTATTCAAAATGTGTCTAAAGCTTTAAATCAGTTAAAATCCTTCATCAATTGATGTTGATGGTATTGGTGTAAACCACCTGAAAATTGAATGTCTAACACTTCTGTCAGGGTTGCCACATGTCGCCCGATAGTGTGAATTGTCACTCTATTTTTTTTTTTATCACTCTTGTCCTAGGTAGTACATAGAAATCACTCTATTTTGGAAAATGACCAAATGTGTAATTTTTGCAGCAGAGATTCGGACCAGAAGTAACTATTTCAGTTTTTTTTCAAGTAAAATTAAGATGTGTCATTTTCACAGAGGCGACTCCGACAAAAGTGAACATTTCATGAAAATAGATTTAACTCCCAATTCACTCTCTGTTTTGGGCCAAAAGTCACTCTCTAAATATTTTTGATGTGGCAACCCTGACTTCTGTGCCATCTTCAACTGTTATTTCAAATGAGCCTATGTTCTTTGCTGGTTCCGGACAGTTTTCTGTGTGGTAAAGTCAGTTCAATCCTTAAACGTGGTCAGTCTCCGTTGGAATGTTTCTCTTATAGGCCAATTACTGTTTCTTGCAATATAATATAATAATAAATTAGAGATAGTTTTTTTAGTGGGGTACCCATTCTATTTTCTGGTATTATGGAGTCGACGAATCGTCAGGTAATTCGGTCGGTATGTGATATTTTAAGTGTTTAATGGAAGTTTAGATTGGAGGTAATTTGGGGAATGGTAGAAGGGTAAAAAGAAGTGATATTATTGTATGTAATATTGAAGGTCAATTTTTTACTTAAGTGCGAGAATGAATGCTGTTGTATGGCCCTTTGTTGGCTTTAGTAAATTATTATTATTATTAATAAATTATTATTATGATATATTGCTAAAAATCAGGCCACAAAGCCTCTACAAAATTGGCTTAAATTGTTAATTTTAAACATTTCTTCCTGAAACATTCTGTCGATATGACTCTTGAACATGTTTAGTGGCTGGATATTGGCAGTTTCCTCCGGAAGGCTATTCCAGTGAGCAGCTACACGATTCTTGAAACACCATTTCCCAATGTCCTTGTGGAATCTCTCAGCAGTGATTTTTAAGCTGTGGCCACGAAGATCGTTCTGGTTTAAGATCAAAACATCTTCAGCATTCAGGTTGTCGAACATGCCATGGCACAGCTTGAAAGCCTCAGTTAGGTCACCACGGTGGAACCGGTATGCCAAGGTTTAAAGCTTTAGTCTCTTGAGCCGTTGCTCTAAGCTAAGTGCCGGAGCTTTGGTGTGAACTTTTTATTCTTCGCTGTACTCTCTCCAGTGCTTCAGTGTCTTTGTTGTAGAATGGTTGAATTGCTGGATGCCCATACACGAGGATTGGCCTGATCAGAGCAACGTACAGAGTAGAGAGCATTTGCTCGTCATCGAACTTAAAAGACCTTCTTAACAGAAATGCAACTCTGTTCGCCTTGCCGATTACCTTCTCGTAATGACCTTGGAAGCAAAGTTGAGGGTCATTTGTAATGCCAAGATCTCGCTCTTCTTCACTTCTGCTCAAAGTAGTGTTTCCTATCGTATAAACAGAGGGCAGGATAGGTCGTCCAAGGGTTACCAGATGACTTTTGGAAACGTTAATCTCCATAAGCCGGGTTTGCATCCACTGTTTGATCGTACCAAGGTCGGCTTGAAGTTTTGACGAGTCGTCAGATGACTCACTCTGTAAAGTTTTGTTAGTAAAGTCTTAAGTAAAGTAAGTCTAATTAAACTCTTTGAGTATCTGCTTCTTCCTTTTCAGATGATAATGTTAACTTTGGGGAAAACCAGTTCGGATTTCAGCCTGGTATCGGATGCCAGCATGCGCGTCAGGCACTTTCTTCTCTTCTTGTTGATTTATCTGAAAAGGGTTGTAGTCTTCATGTGTGTGCACTAGATCTTTCTAAAGCTTTTAATAGTATTTGTTTTCTTTACAGGGCATTAACCTTTCCATTGTATTTCTTCTTCGTTACCGGAATGGGAAATCTTACCTTCGAATAATATCCAATGGCTCTGTATCAGTTTCAAAGATTCCCGTCCATTCTGGTGTAAGATAGGGTGGTGTAGTTTCTCCTAGTATATTCAAAAGGTGCATTTCTGATACGCTTGGAAATATTTCTACTTCTTATCTCCTTGGTTTTGTAAATGTTTCATATCTTGCTTATGCAGATGACCTTCTATTAATTAGCCCATCTAGGAGCCAGTTATCTGTTCGGTTCAAAACGTTTCTTCTTCTTAAAAAAAATTGCGAATGTCTGTCTTTTAACTCTCGACCATCCGCCTCCTTAAATTGCTTGAAGTTTTAGTGTTGATTCTGTTGGGTCGTCGGATATTACCATTACAAAAAATATTCGTTCTTTCCGATCCCGGACGGTTTCCGATTGTAGATTAAAAATTCAGTTGGGTTATTCGAAAATTGTTATTAACAGGGGGAAATACAATCGGAAAGCTCTTGGCAAGCTATAGTCTTCCTTTTATGACCATTCTGTTCTTTTTCTATCTGGTGTTTATCCTGTTTTAAAGAAAAAGAATATTAAAGCTATGCGATCTCTTATTTTCGTTTTTTGTAAATTTCTTCTTTTTTCTCCCTCCTTGGTAAAGAATTATAAAATTATTAGTAAGTACCGTACTTGCTACCGGATATTACTTAGAAATTGGCTGTTTTCCACAGAAAACTGTCCGAAACGGCGTAGGGGCGGCTGTCGCCCTCTCATGGGCTTATTCGTCTGTATGACAAGAATTTAGAATGAGGAATATTTGGAAAAATTAAAATTATGAGCAGTGCTTTGTATCATGTATTGAATTTTCTAAAAAAAGGCCTGGGACTGCACACCTGTTAACCTGTAGTCATGCCATACAGAGACAGGGCTGCAATCCAGGCATATACAGTTGAAAAGATGCTGAGAAGGTAGGCTACACTATGGTGTGAAAGAAGTTAAAGCAGGGCCAGGTTTGCTTTTTTTTTTAATATTTATTTTATGTTTTCTTCGCAATTCTTCAGTTCAGTTCTTAACTGGTGGGTTAAATTTTACACCAAGTTGATATGATTTGCAGAAAATTAACCAAGTATTAACACTGGATAATAACTGCAGGAGCTATGCCCTTTTCAAAGTTTAACTGAAAAGGCAGCTTAATTTTACATCTGATATTTGAAGACACTGAATTATTTTGACTTATCTAAAGGATTTTGTATTTTTCCACCGGGGGTGTTGCACGACAACCCAAAATTCCCCCAGACGTGGAGAATTTGAATTTCAACAAAAGCCTGCACTTCCGTGTGTTGTGGATGCTAAGCTAGGAAATTCACGGATGAAAAGAGTAGGAAATTGATAAGAAGACATGCCTTCTTTTTATATGACTGTTATTTTTTGGCAATGGCTTACCTTTGTAGTTGCTGAGTACTGTTGATGACCAACTCTCCTTGCCGATGTAAAATCGCCGGGTACCTAGCGGAGGAGCCGGAAGTGGTATCACAGCTGCTCCCAAAGATCACCGTGATTGGTTGTCACAGGGTCGTTAGGGAGACGTTTAGTCCTTCTAACTGAGGTTCACTGGCGTGTTTTGGACTTAGTCATATAGAGTATATTTCAAGCATAGACGGACAAGCACATAGAGGTACCACAAATCAAAAAGAATACCTAATTTCATTTGATGAAATTGGTTGTCTGTGGAAAGCAGACAAACAGAGTAATGCATTTTTATTGGGTTTTCAGGCTTGTTTAAGTAAAAGTGAAGTGTAACTTGACTGTCATATCTCAGGCCTATTTGGTTAAACTTTAAGTTTGTGTGAGTTTAAAGGGGTCAGGTATCGTATGTCTTAGAATATTGAATCAAGCTTTTTTAGCCAAGAAGATGGGCATCCTTGGCAAAACTTGCTGAACACAAAGAGCTGTCAAAGATCAGGAACATTGGAATTTCTGCCCACATTGACTCTGGGAAAACTACCTTAACTGAGAGGATACTCTTCTACACTGGTCGCATTGCAGAGATTCATGAGGTAAGAGAGTGTAGTTTATTCTTGCTCTTCACATATACTCATGTGCTACTCAACTAAACCTTTTTGACTTAACAACTTAGTGAGTCTATTGCAGTTGTGCTACAGTGTACAGCGGCCGCCAGCAAAAACTTTGAGCACGAACTAGTCCCCAGTACACTTAAGCATGGGCGTGGCATTCTCCATCCTAAGACTGTATAGAAGCTAAACCCCACTTGAAGTTTAAACAGTTTTGTAGACTTAAGCCCTATGGAAATGTAGATGGGCACCAATCTATCTAAGAGAGACCCCCCCCCCTCCCGGACTACAGATCCTAACGAAACACTGTATTTTGGGTATCATTTGGAAGCTTGCTTTTGAAACACAAAAAGTGGTCGTTTTACTTTGTGATTTGGGACCCTCTTGTGCCTGTGAAGAAGGGAGTCTAATCTGTGATGCCCACCCTTTCTAAACCATTTTCCTCTGAAAGTGTCAATTTTTTTTTCAAACCTTGTAGCATCTTTGTAGTTTAACTTATTTTTTTGTTTTAAACAAAATTAAGAGATCTCATTTCGTACTTTTTGTGGCTACTCTTCCTTTCTCTAGTGACGTTAATTTTAATCTATTTAAGCATCAACTGGTCAGCATTCTCCCTTGTTTTGATAGGTTAAGGGAAAAGATGGAGTTGGTGCTACAATGGATTCCATGGAGCTTGAGAGACAGAGAGGAATTACCATCCAGTCTGCTGCCACATACACCCTGTGGAAGGATCATAATATCAACATCATTGATACACCCGGTAAGCCAAGCAATTAAATATGTTAGATATTGATATTTTGTCCACCACAGCATGATTTTTTATGCCTATCCCTGTATTCTGTGGATTTCTCTGGAATTTGCTGACACTAAACAAAATCTCACAAATGGCATCTTTGCCTGTTTGATTATTTGAGACCTAATTGCTTTCTTTATAGTACATTCGCTTTTCTCTTGTGTTTTCCTTTTTTCTTTAATGTGCATTCGCTTTTCTCTTTTGCTTTTTTTTTTAATCCACCACTTTTTTGCCGTTATATTAAAATATGACGCATGTTTTGTTCTCCCGGTTTGGCAGGGCTACAGCTAAGTGAGGAGTGAGGAATCTTCGTAAAGCACAACTCTTACTAGAAATGATCTTTTCACTATGAATCGGGTCAGAAAAATATTTCTCGAAAATACCATTACTTTCCTTCTGAATTGAGCGATTTTCTCGTTAGCTCTTGTAGATTCTATCCAGCCTTCCTGCTCTCCGACGCGGCGGCTGGGGGCAAAACATTTGAAAACTAACCGCGCCGTGGTTAAAATGTAGGAAAACTAAGCAAATAGAAGAAGTAAAAAACATAAGATTATCATATCCTTGTGTATTGAAGAGTTGCCAAAGGACGTTCAAGATTCTGGCAAACTTTGCGTTGTGTAACCGGCAAAACTCGCACGGCCGAGAAAGCGCTAAAAATGCATAGGTACAAAATGAAACAATGGAGAAAGGTGGTGATTTTACAACCTTATAATTCTATAAGGGAGCTAGGTATATTATAAGAGGCAGAATAAGCAAGAGGGGTCCTTTAAGATCCCATGGACGAGCCCTAAAAATCTCAGAAATGAGCGACGTCGAACAGGGTCAATCAGGTAAAGCTGGACCCCATGGAGTTTGATGCGAAATTCTTATGCGAAAATTCGTCCCGCTGATGCAGATTCGCATCGACTACCGTCTATCGACTACTTTCTGTATCTCCCATCTTAGTTACCGAAGCTCGTTTGAACTGTTTTCGGAGCATGGTTAGGAGGGATATCTTTGTTTTCGGAGCATGGTTAGGAGGGATATCTTTGAAAACGTTAGGGATAAATTCAGATTTTGAAAAAAATGAAAAACCTCATGTGACTTGAAAACAGTTAACCGTAAAGAATTCCACGAGAAGTAATGAATGCGGAAAACTTTGGTTTCGCTTGGCGGACAGCTTAAAACGCAAGAATCGGGTTATCAAATAATTTCCATAGTATTTGCATTTTTTTTGCATGAAATTTACCATCGCTGTTCCAACCTTTTTCAGTTTTTTACCGTCAACCACGGACAAACCCTAGTTGTATCTACTTATTAGGCTGAAGTAACCCTTTGGGAACCAATCCCAAGCCAGAAGGCTCGAACACAGAGATCCCTATTCTTTGAGCCCAAGCTGACTTTGAAACATTTATTCAAACAATGTTTACAACGGGTACGTCAGCTACGATCCCAGAGATCCCATGCCTCTAGTCATTCAACGCAGGGGGGGGGGGGGGGGGGGGGGGCTCACTTTTTGGTAATTTAGCAAAAAACGAACTTTATTTTGTTTTTATTTTTGTAACGTACTTTGACTTTAGAAAATAGACAAGCAGACTTCGAAATGAAAAAGACGAGTACCAGCCATACTTTTTCTGTCATATTTTACAACTTCAACAACTGCGTCCCCCCTTCTGAGTCTGGGGCCCTAGGCAGCTGCCTAAGGGCGATTCTGACGGTCTGGAAAGCTCTGCTGGCTTATCCGCCATGTGTTCTTGTCACCGTGGCTAAAACCCGCTTCGCTTTCCGAAGCTGTCCTGGCGCTCCGCTAGTTTTAGAAAGTGAATCATCTCCGTACGTGGAAAGGGGATTCGAGAAGACAGACAGAAGTTATAAAGGCGCAACGACTTTCTGTTTGTTCTACCGCTTGGCGGATTCTCGCTTTGCTTTTTGGAAAGTGAATCCGTGAGATCGCAAGAATCTCCCTCGAGTTTGCCTCGGCAGAAAATCGCAAGTGCAGTCCAGTAAGTTTCTCTTTCTTCATAGGTCACGTGGACTTTACCGTTGAAGTGGAGCGCGCCCTACGAGTCTTAGATGGCGCTGTCCTAGTCTTGTGCGCTGTGGGTGGTGTTCAAAGTCAAACTTTGACAGTCAACCGACAGATGAAACGCTACTCAGTACCTTGCCTAGCTTTTATTAACAAATTGGACCGAACGGGAGCCAATCCCTACCGAGTACTGCATCAGCTGCGGTCGAAGTTGAATCACAATGCAGCTTTCGTGCAGTTGCCTATTGGTGTTGAAAGTAACTGCAAAGGAATTGTAGATCTGGTTGAAGAGAAGGCCCTCTACTTTGACGGACCTTTCGGGTGAGTTTTTCAGTTTTTCTTAGGAGGATTGAAGGCCCACAATAACAACGGTCATAAATCACAAAACGGTCATATGGACCATGTTCCACCCTACTTACGTAGTTACTACGCGTGACGTCACGAGTTTTGGGTTCTTGGCTTGAAAGGACACCTGAACAATGAGACCATACTTGAACACACCGTGGAGAATGCATTTACAGACATGGCTACGGAGAGTATTCTTCTCCTGAGCGTGACGTTTTCAAAATAGGGATAAATCAGGTCCCCAACTTGCACCAAGTACGTAATGAGCTGTGTCTCAAGAGCTATACAAGTTCCTTCGGCTGGATTGCTTTTGAAGCACTTATAAACAAACTTGCTACCTTCTAGTTCTACCCTAGAGTTCTGTGAACTTCTGTGAGAAAATTTTGAAACGAGTTATCGTGTATCCGCAATACACTTATCATATAAGCCTGCATCAGCACCAAAAACACTGGTTTTGCCAAGCAAATCCGCGCAGCTTGTGTGACGAATCGCTGATAGATAAGACCTGGAACAGGGTCGGACCCATATTACCGGGTATTATTGAGAACTGAGACAGTGTTTACTGGACAGGCTTAAAATTTCTTTGGATAAGGAGTGGTAACAAGAACACGAAGGCCATTATAAAGTAACGAACGAACAGCCCTTGGCCATTTCTCCGCACTCCATCTAGGAAGAAGATTTTTTAGACCCGATTAGTCCCTTTTCTTTCTTTTTTAAAAGTTTATTTTTTTATTTCGTGCAATTACTACATTATTGAAAGCTCAGTGTATTTTTTCCTTTTATTTTTCTATACTGCACTATTTTCCTCTTTTTAAGTGCGTAAATAAAATTTCATCATCATCATCACAGCTCTCTCGTCACTTATTCTTTAAATAATATTAGATTGCATAAGAAAAGGCTTTCGTTTCTGCCCATCTCGAAGAAACAGGGAGTGGTTCTAATGAGCGAAGTTGAAAGTCATATCTGTAATACACTTCAAGCCATCAATCGATTCAGCACTAACCACATCTTCGACAAGGCTGTTCCAAGGATCAAAACTTGATTAAAACCCCTCAAAGTTCAACCGAAAAGGCTGAGATACGACAATCTATTTTCCACCACATATTCACTTGAATACGCTTGAAAACTCGATACAAATCCCGACATTTTCATATTGTGAATTTCCCTTTCGGATTTGTGGTACCTCTATGGTCTTATATCTGTATCTCCTAATATTTAGCAACTAAAGCGGCAAACGATTCCCAGAAAAATATATATAAATAAGAAGAATACCAAAAATGACAGATTTTCACGTCTGATTTTTGGAAGTCCAACATCATATTATATCTACGACGTCTGATATTTGATTCCTTAACCATCAAAGCCGACCTCGAGTAGAGGAGAATGCAGAAAAGTCACGTTTTTTCTCATATTTAAAGCTAATGGTTCGTTTGTGGAGCCGGTCTTTGTAGGGGCGCCGTCCATAATCCCAACGTCACTACTAGAGCTTATTGTGGAAATTTTAAAATCACTCAAGCGAGTCAAAATAATTCAGTGTATTTAAAGAGAATATGCATAAATAACCTGGCTTTTCAGTTTAACTTTAAAACTTTAAAGGACCTGTCTTACCTATAATACTAACGCAACCTACTTCCCTAATCACTCCATATATTTCTAAGCCCAGAGACCCCAATGTCGTACGGTACATTCTAACCCCTATAACAAAACCACGCTGATTTTCTCACTTGCCGTGTTTTGCTACCTTCGATGTGTATCACGCTGTCGACGGTTGTCTGCTAGAAGTATTTCCATCAGAAAAACCGGTTATGTAACTGTTTTTCCTGTTTTCGCTGGAAGTCAACGGTCTCGGAAAAGGCTAAAAACAGCCAAAACGGTGGGTTATTTCTTGAAAGCACAGCCTAGTTTTAAAGTATTCAAATATTTTTAAAAGTTGCAAGTTGAATAGTAAATAGTTCGAGGGGCCTCTAAGGCCCAGTTATTGACGAAAGAAATGCGGTGTTGAAAAGTGATGGCCTTGTAGCATTGGCTTCGTCCTTGTGCAGCCCCGCCCCCATTGATAGTGGCTGCGCATCGTTGGGTCTGTGAGAAATTCATTATGGGAACCACCGCCCAGCACTGCTGCATGCATGCCTGTGGTAGTGCATTGCAAATACCCCTTCATAAAATATATCAGAACACATGGTTTGAAACTGTTCAGTTATCACGAAATTCAGCTTAACCATCATTATCATATGCGTTCAAGCTTGCAATATCACGATTCTATGAAAACGTGTGGAAGTGGAGTTTCGCAAACAGTATTGCTGGTCTTTGGAACAGCCTAACAGAAGATGTGGTTAATGCAATTGATTGTAATTTCAAGTGTGTTATAAATAAGCTGTTTGTCACTCGGTTCAGGACGACCATTCCCAGTTTCTTCGAGACATGTTGAGATGAAAGCCATTATGACTCAGGTTCAGGTCTTTTCATTCTTTGAAATACTTAAAAACATAAATCCTCATGTACTCCCGGCAGAGAGCAAAGCATGAATGGCGGAGTGTCACCATCTTCTAAAGATAAGAAAAATAATAGGACTTACCAGTTCAGCCTAATGCCGCTTTCACATTGACGCGCTGAGCCTTTGATGCATTATCATTATGATTGCGTTTTAAATATTTAACAGCGGGTTTGTAACCTTTTTTTTTTTTACAGAGAAAACATAATTTACGATGAAGTGCCAAAAGACATGCGAGCAGAATCATCCGAGCGACGGGAAGAGATGATTGAGCATATATCAAACGTTGATGAACATCTAGGGGAAGTATTTCTAGGTGAGTAGCAAAAAAGTACCCCGGAGAACAGTGGTCCTCCTAAGGGAGCAATTTGTTTGTTTATTTTATCTAATTACGGCCCGTACAAAACTTTCAACAAACAATAATAAAGTCTAACGGTATTTGTTTTCTGTGTATTATATCTTTGTTCATATGAAAGACACCCAGATTTGGATGGTCAGCCTCTTGTGCTGTCCAGCCAGGACAACCTGCAACGGGTTCGAAGACTCGAGAATGCGTTTCTGTAGCGACAGAGCGGCAAAGCTCCTCGTTTCCGGAATTATTGTTAAAGCCGCTTTCACACTGGCGCTTCGTTGCGATACGTTGCGTATGCGTTGATCTTGCGTTGCATACAGGTTCCGTAGGTATCTTTCACACCTGCGCGAGAACTTTCCAGCCTGGATTCATGTTTACGTGTTCTTTTCTCGGTTTCTTATGCTGAATTTTCGTTTCTTTCGTCAATATCAATTTTTCTTCATCTTTAGTACGTTCGCCTCCATTTTTTCTTCAAGAACTTCCCTTTTCACTGAAAAATCTGATGACTACGCTTCGACGCAACGCAAGAATAGAACTTGTTCTATTTTTGCGTTGCGTTTAATTGCGTTTAGTTGCCGCAAGCGCGACGCAGAAGTTGCGTAGCTCAGTGTGAAATGCTCAACGCGTCAATGTGAAAGCGGCTTAACACCAGTTTATGCCTGTACAAAATGCAGTTACAAGAAGGAAGAAAAAGAAACAACAAAACAAGCAGAAAATACATAGTGATTCAAAATTAGCCTGGAAACACTTAATCACTAAACATTAGGCGAGTCAGCGTATACTCGACTAATGCGTCCCGTGATGCTTTTCTACTGCCACACACTTCTTATTCACATGAGCAACTCCGAAACCACGCGTGACATCAGAATTTCTCGGTTGTAACCTTAGCGGATTTTTCACCAATGTGTAATATTTAGCCCTCATCTTTCTTCTGTTTTCTCTGTCTCTGTAAGGTCAGCTGTCCTGCAAACGCTTGGTGTGAGGTGGAAAACCGTCTGTTTGACTTGGCATTTCGACTTGAAATGTCAAACTTCGAGACGAACAGCATATTGCCTAGCAAGCTTTCCGCAATATGTTCGACACATACCTCCACTTCAAAACGTGAAGGTGATCTAAACGGCTTATCAAGCCATTTCCTAAATGACATACACATTCTTCCGCTTCTAGTCTTTTTTTCTTGTGACTTATACGGCAGCGTGCTGGTATAGGTCTCTCCTGGTCTTTTGCTGGATGTGAATGCGCAAGCGGGTCTCAGATTGGCTCACAGACACTTTTCTAGTCAATTAGCGTCCTCCACGCTGAATGGGCTGGACATAAATATCTGTGTTGACAAATTTGCTAGAAAACGAGCAATTTAGGGTTTCACCTCTACCTTAAAACACGTCTGTTACACCCATGTCCCCTCTATAGTTGACCGAGAGAGCGCTCTTAGCAAGAGGATGGAGAGGTCGTCTTTGATTACAAGATCCCAATGAAAAATTTATCTCAAAATAGTACTATGAAGTAGTACGAAAAAGTCGCATGCAGTACTAACGATGCTACTACATGCTTCTGCTTCAAGGCTACCGTGTTACTGCATACTACTATATGCTACTATTAGCAAGACTGGATGCTACTATGCTACGATGCTACTACCAGTCTGAGGTACATTAAATGATAGTATTCTTTGCTATTACATAGTATTACATGCAACGTTTTCGTAATACTACCATACTACTACGCAGGCTACAAATTTTTCATCGGGATGAGCTGATTTTCAACGAGTAGCCTATATATTTAACCCCACCCCTTTTCACAGAGGACCGTAAGCCCACAAATCAAGAAATCCACGAAGCAATTCGTCGATCAGTCCTCAAACGCCAGTTTACACCCGTTTTCGTCGGGACCGCTCTAAAAAACAAAGGAGTCCAGCCTCTGCTTGATGGTGTTCTGAACTATCTTCCAAATCCATCAGAGGTCAATAATTATGCATTCGGCGAAGGCTCTAAACGGCAAGTAGTACTTTTGGATAACTGTATGCCTGAAATTAGCTTGAAATTAGCTATGCCTGAAATTAGCTTGGAGTGAAATAATAGTCGCGTTTTTGCAGATACCATGGTATCTGTTACCACGGTAACTGAACCTTCAATTAGTCGTTTTTGCAGTTACCGTGGCATCTGATACACGGTTGCTCTGCAAAAACGAAATTGCACTTTTCGAAGTCATCCCAAAAGAAAAACTGATATCCAGTTACATCACTAAGTGCTAAACTTCTTTCTCACCAATTTGACAAAATTTGATGAAAGTTAGATGACTTTTCAGATACCACGATCAGGTACCACGGTCGCACTGTGGTATCTGAATATCAGATTCCACAATAACCGGCCAGATACCACGAATAACTGCAAAAACGCCTTTTGACCGTGGTATCAGATACCATGATAACTGCAAAAACGACTTTAGACCGTGGTATCAGGTAACATGGTATCTGCAAAAACGCAACTAATGATTTTCCGCCCTTCTGATCACTCCTTGTGATGATCCTTGCATGCTTTTATTTAGTACCTGAGTGCCTAAAAGATTGGTTCATCTAAAGCTATATTTTAAATATATTATGAACTAAAGCATTATTTATTTAAAGCTATATTTTAAATATATTATGAATTAACTCATTATTTATTATTAATCTGCTTTTTTTGGTCCTTAGGAACGACGAGGATAAGATCCTGATGAACCCTGCTCGGGATGGGAAAAGTCCTTTTGTTGGTTTGGCCTTTAAGCTCGAAGCAGGGAAGTTCGGACAGTTGACCTACATTCGCGTTTATCAAGGCATGCTGAAGAAAGGAGAGACGATCTATAACACTCGAACAGGCAAGAAGGTATTGTTGGCTGTTTCTATCTGCTTCCGAGGAGGGTCAAATCGCGAGTCTGTAAAGCATCAAGGTTGTTGGCATCAATGTGTATACTGTAAAGAGTTTCTCCGAGTAAGGATTAAAGTTAACTGCAGTATTTGCTACTGGGATTAATCTTATCTCTACTGGGATAAGATTAGTTCCAGTTAGAGATAATCTATCTTAGCATAGACAAGATTAATCCCAGTATGGCAAATATTGCAAGATTTTTTTTTACAGTGTATATAACTGACTGCAGCGTGCTTTCTTCGCTAGTTCAGTGCTACTGGACAGTGAAAAATCATTCTTCTAGCTGAAGTTGAGTGTAGACACTTAAAGGACCTCTCTTACATATTCTGCCCTTTATATTATTCCTAGCTCCCTTATGGGATTATAAGCTTCAGAAATCCCCACCTTTCGGCATTGTTTCGTTTTCTGTCTACACCTTTTTAGCCCTTTTTCACTGAGTCGAGTTTTGCCAGTCATGCAGCGCAAACTTCACCGAAAGCTTCAAGATCCGTCAATAGCTCTTTCACAAATAAGGATATGAGAAGCTTAAAAATTCAGTTTTACATTTTGGAAGACCTACAGTGTTTTGGATTCCTTTCTTTTGCATTGTTTTCCTAGTTTTCAACCACGGTTTGCACAGTTTTCACATATTTTAGGTTTTGCCTCCGCTTCGGTGGACCGGGAGGCTGGACAGAGTCGAAAAGCGCAAACAAGAAAATCGCTAATTTCGCCTGGGAAATATTGAAATTTTCGAAAACCATGAAAAAAAAAAACATGATCTTTCTGATAAGAGTTGTGCTTTAACTCCCCGGCTTTCCATTACCCTTTTATTTCCATGCAGCTTTTCAAGATCCCGCACTAAAGTGAGGGCAATCTGTCTGGTGTTGATCCGTATGTTTATCCGTCCGTCCATATATCTGCGTCTTTGATCGGGAGATTTTGACGGTGGTTGGTCTATCGACTCGCCAGGTCAAAACTGAGATCTGGTTCACAGATAGGCTTTGTGCTTCAACTTTTCAAGGTGAAAGTGGGGTTTCAGCCTACTGGCAAATGATTTATTTCTGTCAGTTGATCGGGAGGTTGATATAACCTCATTTTTCTTTGTCTACTTTTACCCATACACCAACATTAAAGGACCCGTCGTACCTATAGTACTAATTCAACCTACTTCCGTAATCGGGCCATCCACTCTGAAATTCCGAGACCCGAATTTCATAGGATACATCCCCCTCCCCCCAATCCTGCGTATCATGCTCCCGGCAATTGTTTGCAATATGCTCACTCGTCAGAAATCCCAGTCATGTAAGTTTTCCGTTTTTTCTTTTATTGAAGTCAACGGTCCTAGACAAAGGCTAAAAACAGCCAAAGCCGTGGGTAATTTTTTAAAAAGCAAAGCAGAGCGCCGCCTAGTTTTAAAGTATTCGAATATTTTAGAATATTGGAGATAAACAATAAATAGTGCCAGGAGACCTATGATGTTGTTTGTAAAGGTGGGTACTATACATCTTTCAGAAAGGATGGGTGATTTCCGTACAGAAATGTCCTGCCTGAAATCGACCCACACAAAGTGAAGCAGGTTTCGACTCGATTTCAGGTTAGTTTCTTCCTCGGATCGACCTCTGCGCGAGGCCAAAATTTCGGTCGAAATAGTCCCACCAAATCGCCCAAGGCCGAGATTTCGGTCGATCCGGCGAAAACTTGAAAAGCGAATCGAAATCTTTTTCACTTTGTCTGGTTCGATTTCAGGCGGGAGGATTGGAGTTTTAGAGGAGAGTATCGGTTTGGATCTTGTAATAGAACGGCTAGACTGGCCGTGGGCTACATATCCGTTACTTATCGAATTGTCCGTGACCAGAGAGAAGTTGCATATGGCGCGACTCGACTCGGAAGTCTCGGACAAACTAGTTGATGATCAAGCGCTGGGGCATGGAAGTTGGCATTGCATAGTGTAATTTAGGTTTAATGCGGTAATGAAGTAATGAACAACATTCATTCATACACACTATTTGGAAATGAATAAGAGACTCAGAGTTTTTTTTAAACGGTGAAAGCCCAAGGCCGGTTTCTCGAAATTACCCTTTGCGAAATGAAAATGCTCTACTTAACGCTTTCATTTATTTATTTTCAGGTTAAAGTTCCACGTCTTCTTCAGATGCACTCTAATGAAATGGAAGACGTTCCTGAGGTCTTCGCTGGTGACATCTGTGCTCTTTTTGGAGTCGACTGCGCGAGTGGCGACAGCTTCGTAACTGACTCAAAGTTGAAGCTATCAATGGTGAGCTGAAGTTCCCTACTCAAATTTCAGAGGTGAAAAACCGCCAGATGGACGGTTACCTTTCAGACTATTTGGGCTGTGCGGGAGTGTTGCACCAACGGAAAATCGCCGTTTTGACAAAATTGATCAAAAAATATAAAAAGCAAATCCAAAAACTCACTAGAATCATCATTTGATGAGCTTGAACTATCCGGGAAAGCATTATTTCTTCTGTTCTTCCAGTAGAAACATAACAGAGATCTGATTGGTCAGTCATCATTTGATCAGCTTTAACTATCCAGGAATGTATTATTCAACAGAACAACTTCTTTTTTGATAAGACTTGTTTGATTTTGTTTCTAGGTTTATTGTGTTGCGAGAGCAACACTTTGGTTTTGTCCTGTTTTTTTTTTTATTTTATTTTTTTATTTTTTCCTATGACTCCGATTTCATTTTTTTCCTAGTAACTGGTAAGGGTCAAACCTGTGCGTTTTTTACGGAAAGTGTGGACCTTAGTCCGGATTGATGAATATGACATTACATTTTGGAAAGCTCCGTAGAACTCTTGCCTGGGGCCAATAAGGATGGTTTTTGCTTGTCCTCGAGCCAGAGCCTACGGTGTGCGAAGTGAAGTGGAGTTATATAGCCCATGTCAGAGAGGACTATCTGAAGTTGTGTAGCGAACCTTTCGTTTCATCAAACCATGTTTCTGCTTTCGAGTGGAAAGCTCCGTTCTAGCACGCAAGCAGGCAGACACCAGTTTCAAATCGAAGATGGACTAAAATCTATAAGTGTTAAATATATGTGGCAGTTACCCGGCCCCACATACAACATATCTTCTTTGAGTGATAAATAGAAAAATCTACAGAAAAAAAAGTGTCATTTTCCCACGGGTCCGAAAGTGCTGCCATCTATTGTTTCTATCCATGTCTGTTCACGATTTCAGCTGAGTTTATCATTCCATTTCTTACACTTGGGAGTGAGGAAGAGAAGTGATATCAGATGGGCCTCTTAAAATTTAAAAGTTCTCTCACTGCTAAAGAAATTAGAGCTTACCTTTTGCTCCTTTCTGAGTGGTGATACTAGAAAGTTGGCCTAAGGCAAAAAAGTCAACTTTTAAACTAATACAGATAGAATTTTTTTTCAACGGGAGTCGATAGATATTGGTGAGCTGATCAGAGTATATTTCATCCGTTTTTTGGTACAAAAATTCCTTCATGAGATATAACAGTTTGAAAGTTTGAGAGGGGTTGACAACTTCAGTAGTAAGGTACACACTGAAACCAAAAATAGGCCGATCCCAATTGTGAGACATGTAGGGGACTTGTAAGCAACAGTCGGCTGTTAGACCATAATCATCTTCAGTGATGAGGGGTTTGCAGCTTTTGCTAGTTGGTGTACCTATAATTTTTTCCGGTGTATTTGATGGTAAGAACAATTTGGTACACAAGTAACAATCGGCTGTTAGACCATAATCATCTTCGGCAATGAGGGGTTAGCAACTTTGATAGTTGGTGTACCTATTAATTGCTATTATTTCTTTCCGGTGTATTTGATCGCGAGAACAATTTGATACCATGTCTATCACGGGGAGATGGACTTATAAGTAAGAATCGGTTGCTAGAAGGGATTATTGAGGGGCTAGAAACTTGTGGAAATTGGTGTACATTTACTTGATCTCTATAAATCTTAGGGTAAGAAAATTAGTTTCCTCGGTCTATCACTGCAACTTAACATTAATCCTTTGAGGGATTGACAACTTTAGTGGTAGGGTACACACTCAAACAAATAATAGGCGGAACTCAATTGCCCAATTGCAAGTAACAATCGGCTGTTAAAGCATAATTATCTTCAGCGGTGAGGGGTTTTTGACTTTTCCTAGTTTGTTCACCTATTTTGTTTCCGGTGTTTTCGATGATAAGAAAAGTTTGGTTCATGTCATCGTTCAAGAATCAGCTGCTATAGCATTGTCATTTTCATGAGATGCTACAATGGTCTATGGTGATGGTCTACCACTGTAACATAGAATTAAGTGTTAACGCAACGGATATAAATGATAATGTAATACAACGATATAGTTTCGAAATAATTAGGAGAGTGGCATCTATGATATTTTGATCCTGAAAAGTTACGGATAGCTTTATATTACCAACTAGTTTATATAAGATAATGTCCAAATATCCAAAAGTCACGATATCTACGATTGAAAAGGATAAAGTTCAACTGGCTGCTAAGTTAATTTAGTCCCTACTTCCGATATTCTGTTGTTGTTTTTACTTGTAAGCAAAAATCGACTGTTAGACCATAATCATCTTCGGCTTGTAACTTTTACTAGTTGGTGTACCTATTAATCCTTTTATTTGTTTCTGGCGTATTTGAATTGGGAAATATTTGGTACTATGTCTATCACGGGGAGATGGACTTAAGTAGGAATTGGTTACTAGAAGGGGTTCATAAGGGGCTAGAAACTAGTGCAAATTGGTGCACATTTTATTTTATCTCTTTAAATCTGAGGGTAAGAAAATTAGTCTCTGTAACTTAGAATTAAGTCTTTGCCAAGCTTTCGTTCATCAAACCATGTTCCTGCTTTCGAGTAGACCGATAGCGAAGAAACAAAACCAAAGTGTTGCTCTCGCAACACTTTTGTCGTCGAAGCCGAACAAAGGTTGCTGCAACACTTCACGTTGTCCAGGCAACGTAGGTTTAGTGTTTATCTTTTTTTCACATACTCGCATCTTTTTCCTCCTTAGTGCTGCTGATGGGTAATAAAATATTTCATTCATTCATTCATTGTTTCGTCTTGTCCTTCCAATAGAAACATAACAGAGATCTGATTGGTCAGTCATCATCTGATCAGCTTTAACTATCCAGGAATGTATTATTTCTTCTTGTTCGTCCAACAAAACAACATATAGAAAGAGTCATCAAGTAAACCTTGCCATTGACTGAAAGTGACCAATTCGCCGACACGAAAGCTCACGAAAACCTTCATAAACCTAAGCTCGTTCTCAACATGCCCTGGGGTTGAAAACTGCTTAATAGCTTCCCTTCTTTCCAGGAACCAATGCACATACCGGATCCGGTCATTTCCCTCTCAATCCGGCCGAAAAACTCTAAGGATCTCGAGAGCTTCAGTAAGGCGATCAACAGATTCACGAAAGAAGACCCAACCTTTCAAATCTTCTATGATGATGACAATAAGGAAACAATTGCATCTGGAATGGGAGAGCTTCACTTGGAAATCTATGCTCAGGTTTGTGCTTTCTTGCTTTTGGGGGGTTCCGGGGGGGGGGGGGGGAGGGGGATTTCTTGTCAGTTCAGAAGAAAGATTCGAGGGATGAGGTAAAAGGCAACGTGAGCTGCAACTTGCGCTGCATGTTGTATTTCGCGCCCAGGTTGCTCGAAATGTCGAAAACCGAAATAAACCTAAGTAGTTACTAGTAGAATGGGAATTATGGTTTGCAGGATTTTATGCCTAGACACTGCAGTGCTTCTGGTATGTTTGTGGTGGCGGGACTTCCTTCTTTTCCTGAACTGAGGAGGAGAAACATTCTTTCTTTGCAGAAGAGGATTCACAAGTCGTCTAATCCACTTGTGCGGGCTGCATCTGCCCCGCTTTTGAGGTTGTCTCTGCCTGTGTGGCTGGAATCGGAGCGGTCTCTGCGGGTGACCCAAGTTTCACCTGGAGCCCGTTCGACTTGATTGTTTTAGTTTAGTGTACTGTTTGTTTTGATTTTCTTATTTTTGTTGTTGTTATGGTTTTCAGAAACCGTTAAATAAAGTAAACTGGATTGAAATTGAATTATTCTGGCTTTACCCGTTCGAGGAACCTCTTCTTCTAATCCCATCTTTATCCTCTGCTTCGTACCAACCCAGCCTCTGCCGTGTTCCGTGGTCACGACCGGACAAGATTTCCTCCCATTTTAAATAGCAACTGATTTCGAGCAAGAAAGATAAATGAAAGAGGATCCTCTAAATATTCGTAATTATGAAGTGTTACAAAGTGGCGTCAGAACCTCGTAGATACGAACTTACTAATTGAGGAGCTAAGCGCACAAAGGTGAGAACTAGCCTTTTTGTTTTGCAAATTGAGTTAAGGGCATTATCTTGTACATATTTTTGCGCTCTTTCTCCCTGTGCCATCAAAATCTTGGCCAGATCACAGATATACTCAGTCGACAAAGGTGATAACTAGCTTTCGATATACCAACTTCCCCAACTTTAAACGCAATTGTCGCGAAACTGGCAATAAGCGAGTTATAACGTTTGCGCGCTCAGCACTTCTTCACTGATAATTCATTACGGGGATGGAAGTAGCTTTAGAATCCTGGCCTCGCGGAACTATGGGATAGAGTGACGGGAAGTCAGCGGATGAGTTAGAGACTCTGCAACTAAGAACCTGAAGGAAGTGAATGTTTGTGCGTGTCTTTGTCTGTGAAATTTGTTGGATGTGACAAATTTGGTGGAAGAAAAAGCTTGTTTAAATTTTTTAAAGGACCTGTCTTACCTATAATACTAACGCAACCTATTTCCATAATCACTCCATATATTTGTAAACCCGGACACCCCAATTTCGTACGGTAGATTCTAACCCCTCTAAAAAAACCACGCTGATTTTCTCACTTGCCGTGTTTTGCTACCTTTGATGTGTATCGTGCTGTCGACGGTTGTCTGCGAGAAGTTTTTCCATCAGAAAAACCGGGTATGAAAATTGTTTCCCTGTTTTCGCTACAAGTCAATTGGTCTCGCAAAAGGCTTAAAACAGCCAAAACCGTGGGTTATTTGTTGAAAGACAGCATAGTGTCAAAGTATTCAAATATTTTAAAATACTGTAAGTTGAAGAGTAAATATTGCGAGGGGGCCTTTAAAGAAAATTTTATTTTCAGTTTTATTTATTTTATTTAAAGAAAATTTTATTAACCATTTGTTTCAGCGAATGGATCGTGAATACAACTGTCCAGTCGTCATGGGAAAACCGAAAGTAGCTTTCCGGGAATCTTTAATGGCTCCTGTGGAATTGGACTACCTTCACAAGAAGCAATCCGGTGGCTCCGGACAGTATGGTCGTGTCGAAGGCGTCCTAGAGGTAGGTACCACCATGTTCAAGGTTCAAGGTTACCTTTATTTGCAAAAAAAATCTTATCATTATCACTTTCCGCTGCTGAGAGCAGAGCTCAAGCGCACACGAACAAATAAATAAAACCAAATTAACTTAAACATGACGAATCATACCCAATCACACCCATCCGCTAAATAATCATACAGCTAACCGAGAGCAAGGCAAGGCACAGTCGCAATTAAACAAAAATAAATATATAAATAGTAATTAAAATTAGACAAGGATGGGAACACCGATAGACCTTATGTAAATATCAAAATAAGAAACAACCTCTGTACAAACCATATCCGTAGGCTACAACTGCCAAGTAGCGGCACTGGAATTGTTTTATTAGCAAACATAATATAGAAGCAAAAACACTACTTGCGAAGATGAGCTAGTTCACCACTCAACAAACTAAACTGAAAAAGGAATTAGAGGGTCAAACCGTGTATGAAAACAAAACCACATAAATATTTACACCAAAAACAATATGATGTGTCGTGATCCCGAAGCAACTACTACGAGTTAAAGTTTTATTTGAAGTTGATAAGATGTTCGAAATAGGGTTCGACATTTTAATAGTAAATATAGATGTTCAATATTTTAATAGTAAAAATGTTCAACGAGTCTGGTGAAGACTGGATCGGGCGAAGACAAGACTTAAATGTCTGTATCAAATATTGAATTTTTGGGATCCCATCGATACCTTTGGTCTTGTTACAATCGGGTCATGGTCACAGAACTTGCCACAAATGTCTACCCGCAGCTCATGTTGTAATTATCTCATTTCAGCCTACATTCTGTTATTACCCCAAAACAAGCCAATTGTGGCTTGGACCTCGGATGTGGAATCAGATAAAGGATTTCTCGATTCGGATGTGGGATCATGGTTTTCTTAGCGAGAATTTTTTCCAGTAAAATAGGAAAGTAATTCTTCCAGTAATAAATACTGATGACACGACGATCCGTACCAACGGATAGAAAACTGGGCTGAAGGTCTTTTTTGTATGTTTATATTAGATTTTTGTGTATATTTAATTATAACTTTTTTCGAACAGGTATGTAATGCATATCCTCCTATGACCCACGGTCAGTTATTTTACGATAATCTTCACACAGAAAGTTACCGGTAGATATGAGAGGATGATATAAGTCGTATCAGCCTCTCGAGAGGATGTTATAAGTCATATCAGCCTCCAGAGAGGATGTTATAAGTCATATCAGCCTCCAGAGAGGATGTTATAAGTCAGATCAGCCTCCAGAGAGGATGATATAAGTCATATCAGCCTCTAGAGATGATTTCTGTTCGAAAAAGTTGTAACAGTTAACACACCTCCATCTTGGTTTATATCTGAATGACAACCTCGATGGCCGTTTAAAAATATCAACCTCGGCTTCGGCTCGGTAGATATTTTTTTAACCTACCTCTCCTTCGGCTCGGATAGGTTATTTTCAATGACCGTCTCGGTGTTATTTTCCGATACCAACCTCGATGTCTGAAGTTAACCTTTAATATTGTTGATTCAGTCTTTCTTCTTAGCCATTGACTGCCGCCGACAACACGAAAATCATCTTCACCGATGAAACAGTCGGAACAAATATCCCTAAACAGTTCATTCCCGCTATTCAGAAAGGCTTTATGATGATGACCGAAAAGGGAATGCTTTCCGGGCAGAAAATCTCTGGAGTCAAATTCCGGCTGTTAGATGGCGCTCATCATATTGTGGACTCAAACGAAACTGCTTTTATCATGGCAGCACAGGGAGCCATCAAGCAAGGTGAGTTCTCAGTCTCTGGGGAAAACGTACACTTTCATAGCCTAACCACAAATCCGTGGTTGTGCCGAACCCTGGGTACATTTTGGCAACGTCAACGAATGGGATGATTAAAGCACAACTCTTACGAGAAATGATCTTTTCCTAATAAAATGGATCAGAAGAAACGTTTTTGAATATACCATTATTTTCCACCTGAAATTAGCGATTTTCTTGTTAGCCCTTGTCGATTATCTCCAGCCTTCCTGCTCTCCGACGCGGAGCCTGGACGCAAAACATTTGAAAACTGAACGCGCCGTGGTGATGCCAACAGATGCTTCTGAGATCCTTATGTGTGAAAGAGTTGTCAGCGGACGTTGAAGATTCCGGTAAAAGTTTCGTTGTGTGACGGGCAAAAGTCGCCAAGGCCAAAAAAGCGCCAAAAATTCATAGGCACAAAACGAGACAGCGGAGAAAGGTGGGGATTGTAGAAGCTTATAATTATGTATGGGAGCTAGGTATATTATAAAAAGCAGAATAAGCAAGAGGGGTCCCTTAAAGTTCAATGGGCGGATCAAACAATCATTATACTACATTCCCATCACCTAGAATACAATGTTATATCATTCCTCGACAACTTATTTTTGCTAATATATTATTACGTTGTTTTTTGCTGACTGCGATACTCTGATTTACTGGCTTCGACAAATATAAGCGGAGTACCTTTTTTCTTATCCATTCGTTGTTATTACACACTCCGGGTTATTTGTATTATTGACACAAATTCATATTAACGGTGTTAACTGAGAATTCCTTGTAAGCTCTGGAATCAGCTGCAAGTAGGTCGGTTATATTTGTACATTTTTGGTAGTGCTGTAACTTTACATCCAGAAAGCAAAACTGTTCTTCGGTACTACAAACAACAGAAAGTTTCATCAGATAACACTGGAGCAATCTGCAAGCTACAGAGACGTTTTATTTTAGCAGCCGTGGCACTCACAGTACTCAGCTCTCGAAAATGATTGATTTTCGTACATGGCCGAGAGTTTTTGAATTTCCACGCCTTGCAGTACCATGCTCTGAAATCGTCTCCGCCTATATCGCCGAAGAGTTAATATGACAAGCGATAACAAGAAAACGGCTTATTTTTGAAGCGCTATCTAGTTGAATTCAGAAATGTGTATATCTGAAGCATTTCATAAAAATTAAAGCATATTTAGTGCCCATTGTGCTTTAAAATAGTAGATAAAGGAATGTCACGAAGTTTTGAGAATAGAAAAGGTGTGAAACAAGGAAGTATTCTATCTCCAAAGCTGTTTGGGATATTTATTAATGATTTGATAGAGTTCTTGGAAAAAAGATGGGCCCTGACAGTAACCCTGTCGAGGGAGGTAGCAAAGAGGGACGGTGTGAACCATTTCCCCTGGATAATCTGGTATTTTCTGATGCAGACCACTTAGGCAAACTTATCTGGCTAACTGCGGTTCCGCGTTGTAATACCCGCACATCAGGAGTGCATTTTGAGGTTTTCGCACAGTTATTAAGCACCATGATGATGGTCTTTTCAAACAAGTTGAGGTTTGGCACTCGTCAACATGTCATTAAGTATTCTGGAGACGTTTTTGCGGTAGAAAACTAAAAATCATTTGGTCATCGTACTTCGGAAATACCCGGCGATTCCGTTTCAGAGGATTTGTGTAAATTAAGCTGGAAAATTTGTTTCTCTGTTCGTTTCGTACCGCATTGCAAAAAGCCGACAGAGAACTGAATTTTCTCAGGACACACAAGATGAGCATGGACTGTGATATCGGATAAGCTTCTGATATAAAGGCAACACTTCGGGAGCTTAAATGATAAATTATCTGCCAAAGCATATCAAAGGCTTTCTCGTATCACGGGATCATCCGTTTTTTTCTGTTGATTTTGTCTATTCTTTCTTTTCTGTTGTATCTTCGTTTCTGTCTTTCTGTTTGTATTTCACTATCTTCACATTGTTCATGTGCAGATGGTTATAAATAAATATTAATTATTATTATTATTTGTATGCAAGACTGTATTTTATATTACATGTCAAAAAGTAGAGCGCACAGTGCAATGTTCACCATCCCGTCCGTCCGGTCCGTCCGTCCGCCTGTCTGCATAATTCCTGGGTGGATTGAGACAGTTTGATGAATGTTAATTTATAGACTGTTTACGTGAAAATTGATGTCAAATTCCTAGATTGGGAATGTAGCCTGGAAATTAAGGGACGGAATAAGTTTAACAAGACAAACCGTTTTAACATTTAAAAAGGTCGTAAAATAAATATTGTCATAACGTGTAACGCAAGGATGCGCAAACATGTGTTGAATTTGATCAAACTTGATCCTTTCGCTTTGCCGGCAAGATCATTGATCGGATGATCGGGCATGTATTGATCGACCATTGACCACACGTAGACCAATTAATGAATGGTTATCCGACGGCATTAATCGGGTAGGAGTGTAAAAAATACAACGCAGTTCGGATCCCATATGCTTGGAGATGCAAAGATTATTATTGGTCTTGGTTGTCCTAGCTGAAATTCATATAGCGGGAATAAAAGGGGCCGAAAAAACATGTTAGTAGAAGGTCGTTGTGAATTACTATGAACATTAATGGGCCGTTGGTGACAGAGAGTATTAATACCGCAAAGATGTAATGCCTTACATGCTGAGCCGTTTGCGTTGTAGATCTATTGTTCAGTTCAATTCAATTCATTTATTTGTATCCGCCAAAGCTGGCGAGTAAAAAAAAATATAATAAAATACGCACAATCGGTCTACAACTGACTAATAACTAGACCATATACTTTCATAAAAATCTACATCATATAAAAATAATTAGCGTACGCTCTCTTAAATGAATTCTACCCAACACTTTAACCAAAATACAATCAACGCAACGCATCCGACAAAGTGTGCTTTATGGTATAAATTTTTGAAAAAAATGTTTCCCGTTTCTCTCTTTGTTGTTGTTTTGTTTCTGTTTTCTTTCCTTTTTCTTCTTTTCGTAATCTGTTTAAGACGAATTTTTTGTCATACAAATGGGTGATAAATTTGTCATCATCATTATATACTTGCTCCAAGGGTATCTCCATAGCCTAGGACCCATAAGTACAATGAATTTCCTTGTCTTATCTCTATAGTTGTGGTTCAACTCACGGAAATTAGTCACTGGGTAATCTGCGCCTAGTTAACCCTTGACGACTCTTGCCAAGAAGGGCCGAAATATAGCTCATTAAATTCAGCTGACATATCCTTGACCCTAGAGGACCCTTGCCAAGAAGGGCCGAAACGTAGCTCTAATAAAGTTCAGCTGACGTATCCGTTTTACCCTGTAAAATGTATACATATGCTGACATACTACGTATGTAGATTAATACAAAGAGTAAGCCGAAAGTTTGTTTTAACAATTCGCTCCGACACTTTCTTTCAAGTTCTTGTCTTGCTAGTTGGATGTTTTTGACAAGGATATTCAGTCGTTCAGTATGATGAGGCAAAAGGCGATGATTAAGATTGAAATGCGCCTTGATTGGACGCAAAACTCAACGGACGCAAACTCACTCCCTGTTCGACAGAACGAGGAGCGTCGCCCGGGCAGTTTTATAGTCTGTCGCAGACGATTCCACTACCCTGAAGTGCTGAATGGATAAAGTGTTATTATATATAGGCATATATTGTCCAGTTGTTTTGGGTTGTTTAGTAATAACCCTTGCAATCCTTGCAGTTTTGGGAGGTTTTGTTTTTTGGGAAGTGTAGTTTTTTTTTGGATTTTGGACAAACAATATTTCTGATGTATTTTGTTGCGTGTTTTACAAAGGCCGCGGCTTATTTTTTGGACCACGATTCGGCAACACAGCTGAAAACACTGACGAGTTCAACCATGGCCACGTTTTTTGTGTGCAATATATTGTGTTATTTCTAGGTGACGCAAAATATCTGAAAACCCAGATTATTGATTGATTGGTTGCCTAATAGAAAGATTTTCGTTTCTGCATTTTAAAAAGAGATTGAGAATAATCATGCTGAACAGCGCTGAAAGTCTCATCTATTATACCTTGTAGCTGTTTTTATATGGTTGTTCCAAGGTCCAACAACTCTGTTTCTGAAACCTTTGTTTCATTCTAGCTTACGATGTCGGAAACTGGCAGATCCTGGAACCAGTCATGTCGGTCGAAGTTACCGCGCCGGAGGAGTTCCAGGGTACAGTTTTGGGTCAGTTGACGAAGCGACATGGAATCATTACGGGTACAGATTCAAACGAGGGGTGGTTCACTATCTACGCGGAGGTAAGTCTTTTTTTTTTCACTAAAGGTGGCGTTTCCAATATCCGGTGGCCGGATTCTTTCCGCTAGCTTGGATGAGCCGGGATAGGTGTAAGCCTAGTCGTTCGTAATTGATTAATTAAGGCTTTATTCCCCCAAAATGACGAGACATGAAGAAAAAATACAAAGGTTATTCACTTACAATTCAAATCCCGACATTTCCGGATCTTATGGCACATAATACATAACGTTCAAAATAAGACAAAGTACAAAGAAAAGAACAAACAATAACGACGAAATGAAGTTTTTAATAGATAAAACACATCAGAACTTGACTTGGCTCAAATTGTGGCCAAGACTATTGTAACTAACGTTTAGTTTATCTTGCTTTCCCGACGAACCTGTATGTGGTCCTTCAAACCTAGATCGTGTATCATTGACGTTACGGCTTCATGCGATTTAGTTCCTATTAATCCCTCGGATGATCATCCGCAGTTAACTAAATTCTGGTAGGATATCTGTTTGATTGTATGTAACTCAGCAGCGAATGTAGCGCCAACAGCTGCGACGATTGACGCCAGTTTAACGACGACGATCTAATTGATGGCGATTCTAACTAAACGACGACGATCAGTTTAAAAGTGAAAGCTTCTCTTTTCCTTTCATTAAGATATGCAGTTATTACACTGTCTCTGTGTGATGCATGCTGATAATGAGGCCAAACAGGCAAATAGAGACTAGTCACCCGAGTAAAAACCGATGAAAAAGCCTGCGTAGCTGTATGATAGTTGTTCGAAACAGTTGCGCGTATTAATATGTAATAGTAAAGAATACTATCATTTAATGTGCCTCAGACTGGGCCAATCTTAAGCAGTAGTATCCAGTCTTGTTAATATTAGCATGCTGTAGAATGCAGTAGCACGGTAGCCTTGACATAGAAGCATGTAGTAGCATCAGGTCGTGCTGCATGCTACTTTTTCATACAACTTCATACTACTATTTTGAGATGAATTGGGATACTGGCCTTATAGAAAATATGGGTAGGCTACTGCGGTTAAGTCGCATAATTTGTTATTTCAAAATGATCCGAAAAAGGGTTTGAAAGACAAGCTCTTAAGAAATAAAAAAGTGTATTGTGTCTTTAGACGACGGTAAAGCTTACTTAAATGTCAACCGTTTAGCACGCTCTGATAAGCAGATGGTCGCTTTGCGAACCAGAGATGACCATCGGGAAAAAGTACATTTTTCATAGATCCTGTTATGCCTACACTTTGTTGGTTTATTATGGCAGTTCTGCCAACTGACTATTCCCACCTCCGTGCACACTTTCAGTGCCATTTTTGAAGCCAGATCGCTAGAACAGCGAGCCGAGCCCCACCCATAGAAATTACCCCTACGTTCTGGGTGTATGTGTTTTGTTTTGTACTCTAGATGTCCAAAATACAGTCCAAAACACGCCAGTGATCCTACCGAAGAACGGTAAACGTTACCTGAATGAATCTTCAAAACTGACTCAAATCCTGTAAACCAATCAACAGCGTTCGTTGTCGTGACGTTTCTGGCTCTTCGCTGTGCACCCGGCGATTCTTCGTCTGCGCGATGAATTAATCATCAAGAGTATTGCCATAAAGTTGTTTCTTTGGGTCGCAAAGTTCCCCCTGTTCGAGGTCCTACCGAAACTTTTCAGGTTCAGTACTTGTTTTTCCAGTAACTATAATAAGAATCCGAGGAAATCGTTTCTTTAGGTCCCCCTTTACTGCTTGTTTGATAACACGTTTGGCACTTTTCATTATGGCAGGAACAAAGAGATAAACTAGAAAAAATACAGAAGCGGGCTCTTCTTATTATCCAAAGTAGACCGAAGCTTCCATACACATACCTTTTAAAACACTTTAACCTAAAAACACTGCAGGAGCACAGAAAGGAGCTAAGCGCTGACTTCGGTTTAACCATGGTATCTCATCCTCTCCACTCCCAAATCCTCCCTCCCCCCTATCAAAATGTTAGAAGTCGACCAGAACGAGTGGTAAGTTCTAGGGTTCCCAAGCTCTGTCCCGTACCTACAAAGGCTACAAAACACGCTAGACATGCAAAAAGTTTTATTCCCGAGTTCCTGAAATATTTAACGAAGCGTGAATTCTTTTAATCGTACTGACATTAGATACATATATTGTAATTTATTCTGTTTGTTTGACAACAATCGCAAATTTGGTTTATAACCACGATAGTCGATCTTTACAATAAACTTTCTATCTATCTAGGACTTTAATCTGTTTTTCCTTTAGGTTCCCCTAAACGATATGTTTGGCTACGCTTCTGAAATTCGCTCAGCCACTCAGGGAAAGGGGGAGTTTAGTATGGAATATTCCCGCTATTCACCCGCCCTTCCAGACGTCCAGGATGAACTAGTTCGAAAATACCAAGAAAGCTTAGGGCACGGTACTAAAGATAAGCAGAAGAAACGGTAACCGTCAAGAGGTTTAGGACATTTTGAATTTTTGTAAAAAATCCTGTATTTGTACGTAAATGCGTTTCCACATGAACTATTCGTGTTAAGGCCCCTTCACAACGGGTTTTAGCTAATATTCGGTACCAGCCAGTTCCGGAAATCGCTCTGAGGTCGAAAATTAGCCGGGTTTTCTGCCGTTCGCAATTGATATTGGTGCCAGTTTCGGGTACCAGCTAGTCTCGGACCCATATTGAAATCAGTCCAACTTTTGAGGGTAGGGGAGCTCGAGGTTGACCCGGACACTAATTTTTCTTTTCTTGCTAGGCCGCCATTTTTTGACGATTTGCGTCAGTTTTGTTGTCAAACGTGTAGAATGTCTGGGAGAATAGCTGGTAATTTTTTCAGGTTTTTTTCTACATCAGGTTTTTAAGTAAACCTTTTTTTCTGTTTTTCAATTTGTCCGAACCAACCCCGTACCCATGGGGTTGATTCGGACAGGCCTCGGGTTGGTTCGGACATTATATGTTATGTATTATTTTTTTCTCGACTTTATTTAAATATGTTAAAAATGGAATTGATAATATTGCAGCCCAAAAGTAAACACAAAACTAAAGAAAACGAATGTTGCAAGAGCCGAGGTTGCATTAAAGTGAAAATCCTTCATTTTTTCTCTCAGTTAACCTAGCAATTCCAAAGACTGGTAACTTCAAACTTATATTAGCAAAGTTCGGTCGATCTTTAGTTGGACCGATTACTCGAATCGATTCTACAGGAAGATGATTTTAAGTCCACTCCTGCGCAGAAAGAATATCTTCAAGCCCCTCAACGAACTTTCATTCAATGAACCAGAGGACCAGATAAGAAACACCTTAGCTTTTCCCAAATTTAACTTCATTAGGACGAATTCGTGTTTGTTGTTCCTCCTTGAAAATATCGTAAGCAAAGTTAATTATATTAAATCATTAAATAAAAAAATTCTAATACTTTACTTTGTTGTAGACAATTCTGCTAACTAGTTTTCTTCGAATGTGACCATCTCTTTTTAGCGCGTTCATTTTTCAAGCTAATTTTGTTACCAAATAATACTAAGGATTCTGATAGCATCTTTTTATATTTTTCTAATTCAGTTTCGGTTTTGTATGGCATATCAGTCGGAAAAGACTGTCCGAACCAACCCCTTCAAAACTGTCCGAACCAACCCCACCCTGACTGAAATAACAAAGTGGCGTACTACAGGAAAACTAAAATGACCTAGATTGAAAATACTAAGCAGGCTACACACCCCAATTACTAAGCTGTCTCTTGTCATTTAATCGCCTTCCAGTTATCGCTTCTCTCTGGCGTACAGCTTTTTAACCGACCATGAGCTAAAAGTTTCACCTCAAGAAAACCAATTTTTTTCAATTTTTTGTTAGAACCAGAAAAGCAAGTACCATGAAACTTTGGTACAAAGCAGGTACAAAGTTACATCACCAGAAGGCAGATGTATTTTTTTTCCGATTTTAGCGACAACTTTTAATATTTGTTGTGCGGGTGTCCGATCCAACCCCGAGCTCCCCTACTAGTCAATCAGATTACTTAGGGGAATACTGAGGAATATTCCGATTGGCTAATGCTTAACCGCGTCAGACCGAGTACAATGACCTAAATTCACTTTCGGTTTTCAAGACAGCAAGGAATGGATGTGATTTTATCTGTTGGGCTTGGTTCGAAACTAGCCAATCACAATATTCCTCAATATTCCCCAAAATAATCTGATTGGCTAGTACCCTCAAAAGTTGAACTGATTTCAACTTGGGTCCGAGACTAGCTGGTACCCGAAACTGGCACCTCCAGGAAATTCAGAGGCCAGGAAATTCAGAGGTGGCAGGTGGATAGAGATAGTTCAAAATCGTTAAGGTTTTATACAGAGGCGAAAGAGACATGGGGTGAATGTGTTTATTTTAAAGCGGGTTTAAACAAGGAGGAACTGAAATTATTAATTAGTATGCGTGCTGATATTTTACCCCTGGGGGATAGGAGGAGGTACACGGGTAGGTTGATTGGGAGAATTGGTCCTTACTTCTGCCCGATGTGTGGAGATATGAATGAGTGTGTGCGACATCTTATGTGTGATTGTAGGGAATTGAATGACTTGAGAAGTGAAATATTTGGAGTAAATGAGTGTGATCAGGAATGGATGGAGCAAATGTTTAAGAGCGAGTGTTATGCTACTATAAAGAAAGTGGGTAGATTCCTCAAGCTGTCAATGATGCACAGAGAACATTTTTTGTAGTTCTAGTAGTGGCTAGAAATAAGTTCGTCAATTTTGTTTGTTTTTTTCTGATTGTATTGCCATGGCCCTTGGGCTTTTAGTGTAATAAATATCATATCATATCATATCATATCCATTGCGAAAGGCAGAAACCTGGCAAAGCTTCGGTCCCGGGAGCGATTTTTAGAACTAGCTGCCACTGAGTATGAGCTAAAACCCGTTGTGAATGGGCCTTTAAAATCTCTGTCTTCAGAATTCTCGATCTGATCGCGGTGGGAGGAGTCATAAATGCGGTCGCAGAAAACCATTCGGAGTCTTGCGATACTGTTGACTTCCAACTGTCAAGTAAGAACGAGATGGGTTTCCAGCGATCCTTTAAAGTCTAACCGAAAAGAGCCGAGATAGGACGATCTAATGACCCATCGCTTATTCACTTAAGGACCCGGCGAACATGTGCTACCTCGTTGCTCCGCTGTTCACGAGTAATCAGTTTTCATATAGTGAATTTCCCTGTCAGACTTGTGCTTCCTCTATGCTCTTGTACCTGTGTTGTATGCTTGAGGAAAATGATTTACGAAGAATAGTGTTCACGCAGTGATTTGCTTTTCGCAAGCTGATCAGTGGCCACTGAGAAGCCGCGTTTGTATTGAGATTCAGATTTTCCGCGTCATAGTAGAATTTGCGTTGTGGAGACGGCCGTAGATATCAGTTTAGAGCAGATAGTGGAAAACAAAAAAAATCCCCTAGCAGAATCCAAATAATTCAGTGTATTCAATTAGATGATATAAAAGTAGGTTGGCTTTTCAGTTATACTTTAAAACAAAAGTAGCAGTGTGTACCGTTCCTGTTCCAATATTCTAACGTACCCGACTCGTTTGAAACTTTGCTGTTTTTAGAACATTATAGACCCATCCCAGCTGTTTTAGCCACGGAGGACCCCATATTCCTTCAGCCCAAGCTGACTGCGAATCACATTTGATATGATTCACAGTCCAAAACGAACTTGTGGGAAACACAAGTTCGTTTTTCCAACTTGAGCGGTTTTGAGCCTGAAGAGGACCCCTGCCAAGAAGGGCCGAAATATAGGTCCAATAACATTCAGCTGACGTATCCGTTTTGCACTATCAAATACCCCTTATCTTCGACGAGGAACACGGAGAATGGCGGAAGCGATAAGCGAGAGCCTGATCCGCTTCGAAAACAGCCACACATGGTAGATGTCAAAATCGGTGTAGTGTCAATAGTGATTGGTAAACAAAAAATTCAGAAATAATAATGGATGGAACGATCAGTGACTTAACAAAAATTTGCAATATTCTTTTACTGAGTAATGAATGCAAATAAAATTGAAAACGAATTGATAATTTACTACAGTTTTATGATTTCCGTTTTGGGGGTTTTGTCCCGATCAGACCTCTGCGTATGAAAGAGTTTGCAAGTAGACTATTTCGCAAAATTGAACCTATTCGTTCGGCCTACAAGTCAGATACGACCTCGCAGCTCTTGTTTGGAATCCCGTATGCATTGTTTATTCTATAAAAAGAAAGAAAAAGCTTCCACTGTCTGCTCCGTGTTTGATATGGCAACAATCCTTTTTACCAACTTTTCGGTTCGCAGAAGAGGTTCGTTAGCCTTATAACCTGCTTGAAACAATTAATACGGAAATTGTGTTTTATTACGACGCTCACTTTGTGTCGGAACTGTGACAGATTTTCATCAAAAGCTTCGGCCTTGATACTGACTTTTTGTCCAAGACTAAATGGACGCTAATTTTGCATCCGAAGTGGGAAGCTGTCATCTCGGATATAATCTTCATCTGTCGTCCTTTAAGCCAAACAGTGAGTTCGCTGAATTGCAGTTTTGTCTTGCTAATGCTTCGGACTGACAATCAGGGTCGGGTGCTTGCGGACTGGAATTCCTGTCAGGATTTTCGACACCACGATCAAATCCATACGGACAACGTAGGGAAAATTTGGCCCGGAAACCCTTATCGTCCATCCGCATTCCGTACTAAGTTACAGTAATTATATAAATTTATTGAATATTGCCACAAGTACGAGTTATGGTTATATGATATGGTACAGATTTATTGCTTGCCAAGACTGTACACAGTACAATAGATAGTATAAGAGTATAAAGAATACTTATATTATAACACAGTGTAAGAAAAAAAAAATACAGTTTAATGCACGAAAGTATACAACGAACCCAACATTTAGCTATTAGGTATAGTTTCTAGTTTAAGGTGGGCCGTGAAGAGTCACCCGAGGGTGATCTAGAGCCTGGAACTTACTTTGGAAATATATAAAGAAATAATTATTATTGTTCAACCTAGCCTATACTTGTCTGACATAATATTATTTGTGGGTCAATCATCTTTATAGAGATAGGAAAATAATAAAATATCCTGTGTTTGCCTAGCATTTAGACGATAGGCAATACTTTTTTTGTAGCTTTGATAATTCTTGATGAAATTTTCGTTGGGTGATTGTTTGGTTATATTATATGTATATTATAAATTATATCTTCAAATTTTTCTCCGGATTAAAAAGAAAAATGGGACGACGAAGCCCTTCCTCACTAAGTGCTATTGTTTAGTAATCGTGAAGATGAAATTCGGTTAATTCATGGATGGACTGTTTCAAAACACTTTACAGATCGCAATAGAGAAAGATTATTCCAATATTCAAATATAACTTTTTCGAACAGGTATGTAATTTGTCCCACAGGTAGTTTTAGTACCGCAATGAGTCTTGTGGAGGTTGATACAATATCATCAGCCTCCATGGAGGATGATACGAAGCCGCATCATCCTCCGCAGTAGTTTATCGGTCACTTTTCCTCAACTACTGAAAAGTAGAACCTGACCTCCAAAAAATAAACAAAAGAAAATAAACAATAAAAGAAAATATATAAACATTACAGAATTTTTTTTTATTATAATACTGAAAGAAAATCTTGCTTTCCCAACCAACCAACCTAGGTCATACCTTGTTACAATCCCATTTCCACTGAAAATACAACTTGTCAACTGAAACAACGTTAGCCTACTTTTAACTTACTTCAACTTATTTTCTTCTACTTTCCGGAAGGTAGCTATTGAGCAACCATCACTGTCATTTTTTTTGCTCTAATTTCTCAACATCCCGCGTGTTTAGGTCAGTGTTGACGGAACCTGTGATTTTTGTCCGAAAAAAAACAGTGACATTCTGGCGCCTATGAAACTAGGTCCTTTTCACAAACCATTAAAGGAAAATCGCGCTTTATCATCTTCATAATTATACGCCTCAACTTTTATGCTTCTTTTTTTTATTTATTGGTAAGGAACCGATTGCAGAATTCTTGCTCGCTTTGTCGAAGAAACGAAAATGTATGGAATATCACAGAACTCTGCGACCAGTGGCAACACCGATTTAAGCTGTTCTTATTTTATCTCTCTTAAAGCCCGCCGCTAGATGGCGTATGCTTCGCCACAGATAGATGGTGTTAGATAAAGATTGTACAATACTCTGTTTATACAAAGATTGTATAAACAGAAATGCCCGGGTCGCAACAGCAGTCATTTCACATTTCTGTTGTAGGCTAGAGTTGCCAGAGAAATAGAACCTTGTGCTTCGTATCCTAAAAGTTTAACTGAAAAACTAACTTATTTTTTATCAATTAACTGAACACATTCATTGTTTGGATTGTGTTAAGTTTTTTTCACTCTTTGCTCTAGTATGACGTTCAGAATATCTATAGCCGCCCTCAGTTCGAATAATTCGGGAAACTCAATCTCAATACAGACGCGGATTTTCAGTGGCCAATAGTTGCGTTTTTGCAGATACCATGGTATCTGATACCACGGTCTAAAGTCGTTTTTGCAGTTATCGTGGTATTTGATACCACGGTCAAAAGGCGTTTTTGCAGTTATCGTGGTATCAGATATTAAGATATTACGGTCCGACCGTGGTAACTTCAGTTCAACTCAATTCATTTATTTGTATCCGCCAAAGCTGGCGAGTAGAAAAAATATAATAAAATACGCACAATCGGCCTACAACTGACTAATAACTAGACAATATACCATATACTATAAAATCTACATCATTTAAAAAATAATTAGCCTACACTATCCTAAATGAATTCTACCTAACACTTCAACCAAAATACAATCAACGCAACGCATCGGACAAAGTGTGCTTTATGGTATAAAATTTTAGAAAAAAATGTTTCCCGTTTCTTTTTCAAATATCAATGGGGGTTTTTAAACCATAATTTTCCATTGGTATTTCGAAAATCGGCATAAAAATTTCCCAAAATTTAAAAAAGTCGTTTTAATACGAGATAAATTTGTCAACGTTAAAAAAGGTAAAAAAGAAGATGCAAGCAAAGCCTGTGGAAGAGCAACAGTGTTAAAAATCTTTGAAGATTGCGTCTAGATAGGAAATCCCTAAGACAAATCACCGCCCCGAAACTAGAAGAAATACGCGACTCCAGATCTTTTACTATTAGAGCCCTCGTTAATGACAAAGTCGGACCATAAGGGATTCCAGATACCTTAAAGACTCACATAGTTTTAGGATCGTGGATACCACTAGTCGGGTATCGGAAAAGTCATCTCACTTTCATCAAATTTTGTCAAATTGGTGAGAAAGAAGTTTAGCACTTAGTGCACTTAGTGAGTAACTGGATATCAGTTTTTTTGGGGGGATGACTTCGAAACTTGCAATTTCGGCAATAGTCGTTTTTTGCAGAGCAACCGTATATCAGTAAACCACGGTAACTGCAAAAACGACTTATTGCAGATTCAGTTATCGTGGTAACAGATACCATGGTAACTGCAAAACGCCACTAATGATCATCTTGCGTGAGGTTGCTCACTGCCTGAACACTTATTTTTCGTAAATCGTTTTCGTCAAGCATATAACACAGGTACAAGCGTATATCTGAAAATCGATTATTCGAGCGGAGTAATGAGGTAACGCGTTTTCATCGGGTCTTCAAGCCTCGTTTAGTGAATAAGTGATGGGTAACTAGGGTAGCTCTTTTCGGTTAAGGTTTAACGAGGTTACTGGTCTCCGGGCAAGATGGCTGAGAGACTAATCCGCATGACGAAGGCTATCGAACCGGATTGAACCGACGAACTGCTGAACCGACTTCAGCAAGTTTCGAGTTTTCAAGTTTAATAATTTTTATTATAAAAAAAAAACCTGTAATACTGCATTTGAGAATGTCATAAATACTAGGCCTATTGTTATACCACAGACATGCAGTCAAAACCTTTGAGAATATGAAACCCGAATTCAATTCATATCCGCCAAAGCTGGCGAGTACAAAAAATACAATAAAATAAAAATAATAGGTCTACAGTTGACCAATAAATAGACCGTTTACTTTCACAAAATCATATACTTTCACAATTAATTTAAAAAAAGCTACACTAGCCTAAATAATTATCTACCTAAAATAGGCCTGTGGGGGGGGGGGGGGGGGTCAAAGTAAATGTTTACTTTAGACTAATCAGCAGGCTAAAATTTTCTGCAAAAAAGAAAAGAACGCTGTCGTGGCCCGCGTGGAAACAACCTCTCTTCGTCAGGGAAGCAGATTTTTATGAAATGAAAAACGGGTATAAACGACAACTGGAATGAATGGCCTCTTCTCTCATTTGCTAGCTTCTTTCTGTTTGACTCCGTCGCAAACGCTGAAAGAAAAGAAGAAGAAAAAAGAAAGAGAAAAAACAAAAATAGAAGAACCATGCAGCCGTCTCATAATCATCCAAACAAGTTAAAAAAATAAAATAAATCTTTCTCAAGTTTGGTCTGTGAAGAAATGCTTCTTCAGCCGTAAGTATGTTAGTTTCTTCATCCGCAAGTACATAATACTTTATTGCGTATAGCGCAAACCGGGTGCTGGAAAACCCAAACGTGATGCCATTCAGGTTTTGGAAAACCCAGATAATGTCGAATGAGCCTAGTGGTCTAGATAGTTGGAACTTTTGCTGTGAAAGATCACCGATAAGTTCATCGGTTTAAAAATTTCTTGCGACATTTTGTCCACTCGATTCTGCGTTGATGGAAGAAGCCGTACAACTGGTTTAGTGATTTAGTTGATGTTGACTTCGGACTTGTTATGGCAGTTCGTCTGAACAATGCTGAGAAAACCCTTAAGCCCGTCGTGTTTTTGTGTACCTACGTGACCACCAAAATGGTGTCCTGGACTTACTGTCCCAACGATTAGTCTGGCTTTCCACATACGTCTGGGATGAACGAGAGGGGGAGGTGGCTGACGTAAGGCGGGTCAGCTGCTCGATCGAAAATAGTGCTTATAATCGTTATCGTTAATCGTTTAATGATAAACCAACTTCATAGCTTTCTTTCAGAAGATTCTAAATTATGCTGTTCACTTACAAGAGAGAAATAAAATATATTAAGCTAACTCTTCAGTTTGTTAAATATCTCTGTAGAAAAGGCATAAACAGAGGCGTTACTAGCCAAAATGTTTTGGGGGGGAGGGCAAGAAATTTACTGACTGGCTGGAACTTTTACCGACTGTTTTTGCAGAAAAAACGACTGTTTTCAAGAAAAAACAGCAGTTTCGAAAAAATCGACTGATTTTCAGGAAAAAACGACTGTTTTGACGAAAAATCGACTGTTTCAGTGAAAAAAATCAACTGTTTTGCGGAAAATCGCGGCGCTTCGCGCCGACTCGGATATTTTTACAGACTGGCCGACAGCATTGGGGGGGGGGGGGGCTTCCCCCTCCCTCCCCCGGTCGTGACACCCTGGGCATAAACGAGTTCTGTCATAATCCCGTACTTTGTGTGAACCACGTTGACGGGTACGAGAATTCAACAAATCAGCACGTCTTGCTAAGATTTTAACGTAGCAAACGACCAATCTCGTGACATTGATGACTCGATAGTCAGTTTTTTCGGTTATTCACAGACCCGGCCGTCAACCCACGTTACGTAGACGGTACCCAAAATTACTGGTTGGACCAACTTATGGTGGCTCAACTAACAGTTTGCTCGACTTTCGGGTGGCTGAGCCAGTGTGCGGTTCCAACTGCTTATTTGTTACCCATCATACAAGGAAGAACAATTGATGGAATTTAAATAGGGAAAAAGAAATCACACTATAAATAGAACAAACCAAAAATCGCACCAAGTATTACGAACATGATCAAGAAACGCTGCTAATAAAACAGTAGGCTAACTGCTAGATTTCCTTCAGCCCAAGCTGACTGCGAATCATATTTGACGGTGCAAAACGGATAAGTCAGCTACATTTTATTAGAGCTACACGGCAATTCTTGGCAAGGGTCCTCTTGAGGCTCAAGCCGCTCAAGCTGGAAAATGAAAGTCTTTCATTTTCCAGCTTGAGCGGCTTGAGCCTGAAGAGGACCCTTGCCAAGAAAAGCCGAAATATAGCTCTAACAAAATGTAGCTGACTTATCCGTTTTGCACCGTCAAATATAGGCTAACTGCTAATGCCAATTACTCATATATTGAATAAGTTGCTGTTGGTTTTACCAGGGTTTTCCTAAGTTAATGTCTGGACAAATGAAATGCCCAGATATAAAAAAGTCTACCCTTTTTTGACCCCAGGTAGTATCTGTTGCTCAGGCCTCAGTTGGACAATGACAGAATTGCGTGAAAATAACCTGTCCAGAGGATAAACCAGCCTAATTGGAAGTCTTGGCACAAGGACTCCGCTTCTTGTTTTTTGATGGCTTTGCCCTTTTACGTCACCGGAGTTCTATAAGACGTCTTGGCAAGTTGGAATCGGGTAGTGTTTCGAAGCAGGTGCCGAGAAGGTAGGTACGATTTATTTTGTACCTGTTAGAGTTTGTGATGTAACTAAAAAGTGGTGCTAGATAACCGAGTAAACTTACTGGTAGTTGATGTGTTTTAGAGAGCGTAAGTGCGGGTTGTATTTCCTAATTCCCTGAATAGCAAAGATTTGGCTGGGTAAGCGACACCAAAATTCCGGGTTCCGAAGATTTAGTGGTGCGGTGTGCTTGTTACTCTGTCAATAGATTGAGTTTTTTTGTTCGCATAAGTAGTGGGGCGCCATGATGTTTTACCTTTCTTTATTTTTGTTTTAACTGGTTTCAGATCTCAAAGAAAATCAAACTATACAATATTTTCATTAAAAAAAAATAAGTTCCTTGTTGTCTATTATTTGTGAATAAGTTTGTCCTTGTCCTAACTTTTCTCAGTCGGGTTGGTTCTGCGAATATGTTCTTCCGTAACTGCTCTTCCTGGCTCCGAGAGGGGGATTTATTGAAATTTCCACAACTCTATGTTTACATTCTACCGTCTCCAAGATCAGATCAGACCTTGGCTGATTCATCGTTTTTTCCCCACAAACGTGTTTTGTTTTTGTGTATACTTAAACTATAAGGATGATTCTCATAGTATAGTCGATAGACCGGATCGTCAGCTTGGGTTTTACAAGTCGATAATTTGCATCTGCTGATGTCAATGTCAGAGTAGTTATGGCCAAATTTAGTGGCTCTGTCAATGTTAAGATGGGTCCGTCAATATTGTGGGCAGGCTGCCGAGAAGAAGAAGCCCTTTTCGGAAGTAGCTACACATTGTTAATATTGTTATCGCTACTTGATGCGATTCCGGAACATCTAAATTGTCCTGGAGGGAATTTGATCGAAGCTAACTTGGAATAAGCAGCTTTATTATTATTTCTTTAAGAGTCAATATTTCTTTCTCGTATTATGCAAATGACCGCTTGCCACCTTTCAAACAAAATTTATCCATACCATGGTCGCTCTTTCAGCCAGAATCGACGATTTCTAGAAATATACTCTAGTTAGAAAAAACGTATTTCTTAGCTTGAGCCTGAAGAGGACCCTTGCCAAGAAGGGCCGAAATATCGTTGGAGACTTATCTGTCTAGCGGCGTCAGATTAGAATCACGCTTAAAGGACCTGTCTCATCTGTAATACTAATGCAACCTACTTCCATAATCACTCCATATATTTCTAAACCCGGAGACCCCAATTTCGAACGGTACATTCTAACCCCTCTAAGAAAACCAAGCTGATTTTCTCACCACGCTGTGTTTTGCTACCTTCGATGTGTTTCACGCTGTCGACGGTTGTCTGCGAGAAGTTTTTCCGACGGAAAAACCGGTTATGTAAGTTGTTTCCCTGTTCTCGCTGCAAGTCAATGTGTCTCGGAAAAGGCTTAAAACAGCCCAAAACCGTGTGTTATCTGTTGAAAGCACAGCATAGTTTTAAAGCATTTAAATATTTTAAAATACTGTAAGTTGAAGAATAAATAGTGCGAGGGGTCCTTGAAAGCTTGGTGCCCATAGAACGTCGATTCGCCGCATTTTGCCTAGGAGAATTCGGCGTCGCTTCCGGAATAGAATCTCGTGCCGCGCCATTTCAGCTCCAAGTCGAATTTTGTTCGCGTCACATCGCGGAAAAGATTCGCCTGTCGCCACCAAGCTAAATACTAGGACGTGAAATATAATTTTTTTTTGTTTTAGCATGAAGCGATTCGCGTTAGTGCACGTGTTGCTAGTCGCCTCTGCGCTGGCTGCACCTCAGGTCAGCTTCGGGGAAGATGATGATGAACCAACCAACGTCATCCCAGCTGATGAGTTAAAGCCTAAGTTGAATCAGGAACAATTGTCAGTGCGCCAAGGAACCCTCGCAGGCTACCTAAGTAAGTGTCAGAAACCTCGATGCGGAAGAAGATGATACCTCTTATACTCTCACATTCGTGAACTCCGTGCTGTATACGCCGCTCATAAAATTCCTCTCAGATTAGTTCTTTTTTGGCCGCTAGGCGCTATCGTGAAGAAAACAGTAACACGTTACTTCTTGGTGTACATTTATCCAGGTTTGTTTGGCTATCTTCAATTCCTCTTAAGCCTAGCTATGTTTAAAACTGTTTAAGATGCCTCTTCCTCTATTTTTGCTTTACCCAACTCTGCTCTGTCAAGCTTCATCAAGTTTGTCATTTCTGGCTTCCGACTTCAGTTCTGAGTGCTAGCTGACTTTTCCACAGGGCTAATATGCGACTCGATATGAAGCGAAAGCCTAATCGCTTATTCACTCTCCAGATAACTTTTACCAAGATCTCACGTGTAATTGTTATTGTTCCTGTAGCGCGTCTGGCGGCAATTCGTCATCGGATTTTATGAGGGACGTATAGGAGCAAGGCTCGGTTATCGCCCGTTCATTGTTTTCGGAAATACTCTATAAGTAAAAAATAAACCACTGGTCCTACTGAAGGACGAGAAACGTACCCCCAACGAATCTCAAAACTGATTCAAATCCTATGTAAACCAATCAACAACGTGTGTTGTAGTGACGTTTCTGGCTCTTTGCTGGGTACACGGAGATGCTTCATCGGCGCGTTATCAAGCGTTATCAAGACTATGATCAATATGATCGAACTCCGAGACACGTCAGTGAACCTCAGGAAGAACAGAAACGTCACCCAAAGGAACCCTCAAAATGTACTGAAATCCCGTGTTAACAAGTCAAAAACGTTTGTTGTCGTGACGTTTCTGGCTGCTCACTGCGCACACAGCGATTCTTCATCGGCACGACGAGTTAAGTGGGTCCTCCACTGGCAATCGCAAGTCAGTCGAAACCGTGTTCGTCGGGACCCGGCGCGCTCTCATTGGCTGAAAACCGCCGAAATGGCCGCAAACGACATTTTATGAAAGCTTCCGACAGCTTACTACACTGTAAAAAAAATCTTGCAGTATTTGCTACTGGGATTAATACTGTCCCTACTGAGATAAGATTATTTCTAATTCGGTTTAATCTTATCCCAGTAGAGATAAGATTAATCCTAGTAGCAAATACTGCAGTTATGTTTAATCCTTACTCGGAGAAACTTTTTACAGTGTAGACACTGTAAAAAAAAAAATCTTGCAGTATTTGCTACTGGGATTACTCTTGTCTTTATTGAGATAAGATTACCCCTAATTCGGATTAATTTTATCCCAGTAGAGATAAGGTTAATCCCAGTAGCAAATACTGCATCCTTATTAGGAGGAACTTTTTACAGTGTAGTGCCAGTGGAGGACCCACTTTAGTCATCAAGAGTATTCTACCTTGATGATTATGATTATGATTATGATTATGATTATTGATGATTATGATATGACTTAGTAAGAGGTGTTACTAAGACTTGAGGAAGGAACAACCGGAACAATAACGGTGGCGAGTATGCTAGTCGAAAGGAGTACTTTTTGCGTCAAGATAGATCACAAGCCCCTCGCTGGCTCAATTGGCGGTACGCCGATCCTGAGAACCGAGGGTTCAAATCCCACCCGAAGGGCATTTTTGTCTTTCGGTTCGCTACTACGGAGTCGTAATAGAAGAACGAATCCCGTTTATATCCTGCTGATCAATCAATCAATCATCGTATTTATTCCTGAATATCTAATTCACAACATGATAGCATAAGACTGTCAACTTTAACAAAACATTATTAATATATACAATTCATTTTAAATTTGTACGACTTCATACTTTTGTAGCAAAATAAGCGCCAAAGCGGTATGAATGAATTTATTAAGTGATTTAGCCTTACGGCATTTCACAACTGAACATAAAAATATAAAATATTTGATACTAGATTGAATGTCAAAATTATACATGTCTTCGCTTGTTAGAAAAACTTAACTAAGTATGGCCCACATTACTTGAAGGTCCTGTCTTACCTATAATACTAATACAACCTACTGTATGTTTCTAAACCCGGAGACCCCAATTCGTACGGTACATTCTAACCAATCGATCAAAACCACGCTGATTTTCTCACTTGCCGTGTTTTGCTACCTCCGATGTGTATCACGCTGTCGATGGTTGTCTGCGAGAAGTTTTTCCATCAGATAAACCGGTTATGTAAATTGTTTTCCTATTTTCGCAACAAGTCAATGGGTATGAGAAAAGGCTTAAAACAGCCAAAACCGTGGGTTATTTGTTGAAAGCATAGCATAGTTTTAAACTATTCAAATATTTTAAAATACTGTAAGTTGAAGAGTAAACAGTGCGAGAGTTTAAGGAATCTATCAGAAAAGGGACTAGATGGGTTTTGTAGCATTAATTTATTTGCCATCCACACAGTGAACCAGCAGTGAGTTATAATCACGCCATTTTGGTGCTATATAGTTTTCGAAATCACCCTGGCGCCCATGCATCAAATCTTACCAAAAGTTTTCTATTTCCAGATCTCCCACCTGTGCCGAATCTTTCCACCGTCGAAAAGACAGAGACCACGAAAATCGAGATCACCAATATCAAAGAGACCAACGTCAAGAGCCCATACGCACCGAACGGACCCTCCAATGGAAACTGTCTATGCGTGCCACCCCAGAACTGTGCCGTTCCAGCACCGGGACCACCAGGTAGTGGCATTGGTGGTGGTGGTATTCCACCTCCACCCCCTGCTGAAGTACCACCTGGCGGTGGTAGTGTTGATGGACAAGGCTTGATTGACATCCGTATTGTTAATAGGGTAAGTTACAGGTCTTTCTAATTTTATTTTTCGGTCGTGACGCACAATGAGCAGAATAGTATTGCCGGCGTCATATTATTATTATTATTAATTTTATGTCAAGTTTACTAACTTATTACTATCCCTCGAAACTGAGGACTAAAAATGTAATAACGAAGAGTAAATATTTATAAACAGATATATGCACTATTCGAAATCTGTCGAATAATACAGTAAAAAGAAATAAAAATGCGATGTGATAAAACAATTTTCAAAATAAGGGCACGACATTATTGGTCCTTGAAACAGTTTTACCGCGAAGCTGCGGCTAATGAGGGATCGATCAGTAGCTCGAGTCACTAATTCTGCTCAGTATGATCAATCCCAATTTCGAGTCGATAGTCGTTTCTGTTGCATTATATTGTTACAAGATAAGATAAGAAAAGGTTTTAATTTACACTAAGAGCCAAAGGCTATGGCAAATACATGAAAAATAAACACAAACAAACAAAAATTATACCTTCTATAAGCACCTATCCCTATGGGCTAGGGCTACCCAGAGGGACCTCGCCAACTGTTTGATACTTATAAAACAACTATTCCCTATGACCCTGCCCATCCATTCTTCATCCACCCCTTTACTCCAAAAATTCCTAACCTAAGTTCACTCAAATTTTCGCATTCACACAACAAATGTTTCAAGTTCTCATCCATACTACAACAAATCGGACATCAGTAAGGACCGGACGGACCCTTTGGCCTCCCAATATACCGCCTTCTCTCCCCAAGAGGCAGCCTGTCTGTCATACAACTAATCAAATCCCTTTTCATTTATATAGAGTGATTGATTAAAGTCATTTTTTTAAATTAATACTTTCTGCAAAAATGAAATTGAACCTCTCTTTCATGACTCTGTTATAGTCCGTAACAGCTTTATGACCCGCCGCAAGAGGCGATGTTGGAGTTGAAAAGAATGGACATGAAGGAATAACAATGTGAACTGTAAATTTGGTTATGTCAGAGATTTGAATTCGTGAAGAACGTAGGAAGATTGTTAAGCGGAGAAGTCGACGTTTTGTCAAACGACAAAATCGCGAAATTCGAACTTCTGAATGAACCTGTGGTCTCAATATGAGTAGACCGTCTGGTAGACAGACCTCCCGCGTGGAGAGAAGCTTTCGTTCGCCCATACCCCCCAGTTAAATACTACGTCATTCTAGCCAAATCAACTATTTTACCCGTCAAAACCATTTCCGTTAAATATGGTGACTGTCATAGTCGAGGCGTTAACGGAAGGAAACAAAATTGAAATTGCGCTATAATCAGCCTAGCTTATCAATTTTCTGATTTACAGCCACCACCAAACATCTGCGCCCCAAATTTGGTTTACTGCTGTGTTCAGAAGCCAGTTCTACCCCCCATCCTGCCCCCACCCCCCGAGTCCCTCAAAAGATGCGGAGCCCCTAAGCCACAGCCAATCCCAGGTAAGCAATGTTGAAAAGTATTAAAATGCCTGAGCAACGCAGCAGCTGCTACTTTCCCTACACAAGTGTTCTGTTATGCGCGAACTTTCTGCAAACGAGTCTTCTTCTTCTGTTTGAGGTATGCGTGTCATCCTGTCACATGACTGAAACTATGATTGGAGGCCAAGGATTTCGATAGAGGAATGCTGATTGTAGACTTTCGTGCAAATTTGAACTCCCCTGGTTTTGTGAATCGGGGGAGGAGGGGCTCCTTTCTGTAGGGTGCAGCTTGAGACTGATGTGGACATCGGTACTTTGACGGCATACAGGAGCGGGGGATTGGGTCTTGGGACGATTAAGGTAGCAGTCAAATTGAGCTCTGGAAACTGGATTGAGTGGTTAAGCACACACAGAGTTTCAAGCAAAATATTTTTCTAAAACTCAGGCAGTTCCGAGGACCGGGATTGGCCGTTGAATGAGTTGGCTCCTCCTTACGGGGGTGATAAACTAGTGACAAGTTCACGCCTTGGAGGAGGAGCCATGTCGATCATAATTTTGACGATCAAAACGCAAAGAACAGGACTTCTGCCGGGCTTTTTATTTCAGACACAAATGCCGTTTACACTACCATAAATTGTGCTACCGTAAATCTTCCGGCAGATGTCGCCAGTATGTTGAGTGGTTTCATCGTAGACTGAACCACGCACCCCTTGAGAAGCTCAGTAGATACGGTCTCGAATTTGAATTTCTAGGCCAATGTGGCTGACAACCCTTATACCCAGCTTTTTATTTTTCCTTGCTGAGGGTGGGATAGACGTGGTTCTATGAAGAGACACGCACTTTTAATAATTTCCTTTTTGTCTTAAGGCATCGAGCTAGACCCTACGCAAGCCCTGTTTGGCGAGTTCCCCTGGATGGTGGTAATCCTTGGCCCAAATAACAACTACATTGGTGGTGGCGCTCTGATCGACGGGAGACACATCATCACTGCCGCTCACAAGGTCGCACAGTATGCGTAAGTTAGACCTCTACGATATTTTTTGTTTTACCGTACTTTGAAAAGGATGTGGTAAATGGGGGAGGGGACCATGAGCATGCTCCATGTGGCCAAAGATCGTTCTCTTTGCCTTTTTTGTCGGGGGAGGTGGGTCACGTAGTATCTTGTCTTGTGTTTTTCAGGTAACTGTCTTGCTGTGAAGGCTGAGGTTCCTGCTCTACTCAGTGATGTTAATGTTTCTCTGCCCAGATCAGACCTCTCAGAACTCTGTCCAGATCATAAACGCATCGGAGACGGGAGGGGGGGGGATAAACGGGTCATCTGGAGGCAGAATCTTTCCCGAACCATTAGTAATAATTCGTTGGGATGACTGCGCGCGGTTATGCTGGACTTTCCTTCTCGATCTCACGAGCGGATTAGGAGTCTGCGCTAATTTTTACTTATTTCAGCAACGGCCATAAAATCAAGCACTAACAAACATACGGGTTCTGCCCCCCCCCCCCCCCCCCCCAAAGAGATGGGCGAATCCGACCATGAAAGGATTCGAATCCGAATCCGGGGCTTAGTACGAATCCGATTCCTAATCCACCATTTCATGCTGAGGATTCGAATCCGACCTTAACAAAAATCAAATCATATAATTAGGTTATAGTTTAAAAATCAGAGGTGACGAAAATATATGTCTAAGGTAATCGGATAACGTGATAGATTACTGGGGATGTTTGGTGGCGGAGATCAAAAAGTTGGATTGCTTAAGCCCACTGAGTAAAAATTGGGAAACGGGACCTGGAAGGATGTTGACTAGAAATTTCAGCGAATTCATAAGATTGAGGGTTTGGAATTTGAGTCCCAATCCGAATCCAACCTGACATCCGGATTCGAGTCCGGCCACAACTGCGAATCCTGGATTTGAATCCGAGTTCGCCCATCTATTCCCCCCTCGCTCCCCGGCGAACCCCCCCCCCCCCGGAAATAACCCCTGACAGAAACCTCCCGACCCCTCCCCCGGTGCAAAAAAAAACTGGCGTAAAAAGCCCGGGTACCTCCCCCCCCCCCCCCTCTCCACATACACACGCAATAAAATAATTATAATTTACGCAAGGAAATTATGATTAACTCACACAAACATACACAAGGACAAGGAACTCAATTAACTTAGTGAACAATGAGTTCATCATTTTAAGGCGTCGATAAAGGCAGAGAAAGTAGTAGGCCCAGAAAGAGTCTAAATCGGGATATTTTCCAACCTAGAAAACACCGCTTTTCATAGTTGACTGCGATGAACGAACACGTCAGCTGAATTTATTCAACCGACATTTCAGCCCTTCTTGGCATCCATATCCGTCTGGCACAGCCGCGCAGTCAACCATGATTTGCAGTCAGCTTAGGCTGAAGGAATATTTACCGCTTTTCATTAGTCGTTAAACGGAAGGACACTATAATGACAGGGTGCGGTTGTATCTTATATCTCCTGTTCATTTTTAGGGCAAGCGGCGCTCTTGGCATTAAGGTTCGTTTGGGTGAGTGGGATGCCAAGCAGAATACCGAGCCGTTAAAGTATGTCGAGCTCCCCATCCAGCAGATCAAGATTCACCCCTTCTTCAACCCAGCCAATCTGAAGAACGACATCGCTGTTCTTCGCCTTCCCGAGGCCGTCAACTTCGCTGCAGCCCCCCACGTAGCCCCTGCCTGCCTACCCGATTTCGCCCACAGATACGAAGGAAGGAGGTAGGAACTCGATTGATTTCGCGGCAAAGAGTAGGGGAGGTCGGGGTTGAACCGTACGTTTTTCGTTATCGGCTTATAATTCACTTTTTGTAGAATTTGGAAATTTTTTGATTATGTTAAAAAGAAAGGTAATGAGATTAGGTATGTCCTGTAATTTTTTGAGAATTTAATTTCAACTAGTTTTGGCGCTACGATTTTTTCTATTTAAAAAAAAGTCCGGTTCAGCCCCACCGGTGGGGTTGGTTCGTACGGGTGGTGTTTTGAACCGGACATTGTTAAGATGAGCTCTGGATATGACCAAATAAGTAGGATTAATAGCTTATCAAGTTCTCATTTATTGGAGAAAAGTAAGACTATGCAAACATTCCGCTGAACCGAAAACTTTGAAAAATCGAACTCAATAGAAAGCGCTTGTTGAACACAACTTGTTCCACCAGAAGCAATTGATTTCGAAAGCTTGGATACAACACCTTTATCCTGCTTTTAAAAGTGCAGAAACTGGTAGATATTTTAATCCGGACAGAGTGACGCTGACGCTTGTTAAGAAGCACAATAAACCCCCTTGAAGAATTATCCTAGCTGACTTACCCGTTTGAGCCATTTTTTAAATGAAAGGAAGATCATCACTATAAAAAAGGGGTCTTTAAACGACCGACATTGAAATTCTGTCAATACAAGTGCTGTTTTAAATATTTTAATATTGCCTGTTCCTGTGGTATAATCATAGAATAATCTCCCTAGTGCGAGATTATTCCAGGGTTTCCATGCTTGATAGAAAACTCTTTCTTCCAGATGTTGGGTCACAGGATGGGGTAAGGACGCCTTCGGCAATGGTGGTCAGTTCCAGTATATCTTGAAGAAAGTCGACATACCCGTATTGAACTCTAATGACTGTGAGGCAAGACTTCGATCCACCCGACTTGGCCCCATCTTCCAGTTAGATAGGACCTCTTTCGTTTGTGCAGGAGGCGAGCCCGGAAAAGATGCGTGCCAGGTAAGCCCTCCCCCCCCCCCCCATTTTGGGCCTGAATTTGGCGATATTTTAAGTTAAAGGTGCTTGTACAGAGAATCAGATGGAAATTATGCTAATATTTTTCATAGTTGTGACAACTTCCAAGAAATTCACGGAAAAAGCGCGCTAGCTTCCAGAAATAATTTGTGCGAATTTTCAGAACTAGATTGTTTGAAGTTGGGGCTAATCACAATAATCTAGTCATAATAAATGAAATTTTGAGGGTAGCTATCGAAATGTTCTGCGAAGTGGAAGGAAATTTCGGAAATATTGGCCGGTTATGATATTGGAGGATACGGAGGGATAGGCGGCAGTGACCTTAACATCATGTTAAGCAATTGGTTATTTCTTCCGCCTTGATTGCCTACAACTCATATAGGCCTACTCAACACGTCGTAACACGATACAGTTTGTGTAGCCCTTCTATCAGGGCGACACCAGTCCTCCTAATCTAACACGGCCATACGAGTTGTATTCGCCATCCTACCAGAGAGAAACAAGTTTTGTCGCTGTTCTACCAAAACCAAAACACCCACATGGATTTGGTCAGATTTATTTACCACAAGTTGAGGCAGAGCAATCATAGCGTTGGTACGTCATGCATCAGGAACAGCACAATAGCCTATTTAAAAAAGAAATTCTCAACAAAATTCACTGCTTGTCGTTAAAAAAAATCAGTTAAATTTGACTCGATGATTATCTAGCGTGATAGGGAATAACACACTGAAATTCGGATAAGAGCTTCATATAATACAGGCTACCTTCTGACATTGAGGTTGATATCGAAAAAATATTGAAACGGTCATTTAAAATAACCTATCAGAGCCGAAGGCGAGGTAGGTTATGAAAAATACCTACCGACCTCAGCAAGGTTGATATTTTCAAACGATCGGTGAGCTTGTTATTCTGATATCAGCCGAGATGGAGGTATATTAACCGTTATGTATTTTCGAACAGAACCATTAACAATCAACCATTAACAAGGCGAATCGTCATAAGTCCCACAGGTACATTATGGTAATCGTCACACCCAAAATTATAGGTGGAGGTATGACTTCAAATCAACCTCTCTGGAAGTAGGTATGACTTCATATAAATTTCTATGGAGGTTGATATGAAGGGGATCGGCTAAAAAGAGGCATGGCGTAGGAGGCATGCGTACTAAAACGAGGCACGGCATACTAAAAGGAGGCATGCTTGCATCAGAAGGCACTCACCGTCTATGCCTTCTTTTAGGACCCCTGTTCTGGTGTGCCTTCTTTTGGTTCTCGAGCGTGTTCGTGTAAGAAATAACAAGAGGCCGGACCCATGTTCTAACGTGCCTTCCTTTACTCTTCGGAGTCTCGGTCATGACTTCCCGAGAGTTCTCGAAATGGACCCATGTTCAGGCGTGCCTTCTTTTAGCCTCCGAAGTGTTCGGGCATGCCGTGGAACCATCAAAATGACCCTCGAGCATGCCACCTTGGTGGGGTACCTTGCAAGAGTTCGTAACACCGGAGACTAAAAAAAGGCATGCTAGAACATGGGTTCTGCCCCTCGATTATTTTCACGCGGGCATGCCAGAAAATTCCGTAACCTATCCTAAAAGAAGGCGCGTTAGAAAAAGGTTTCCTGTCCCTCTTTTTTTCCACGGACATGCTTAAAGAAGGCACGCCAGAACACGGTTCCAGTTAGAGAACTCAGGATCCTAACAGAAGGCATTGACAGTGCGTGCCTCCGCATGTCTTCTTTTATGTAGTATGCCGTGACTCTTTTCAGTACTCGGGCCTCTTGCACCATGCCGTGCCGTGCCACTTTTTTGTGGATCCCGATATTGACGGCTAACTTTCTGTGTGAAGTTTATCGCAATGTAACTGATTGTGGTTTATGGTAGGATATGTATTACATATCTGGCCGAGAAAAGTTATATTTCGATTTATTTAGAAGTTTTTTTAAAAACAGACAAACACATAAACAAAAAGTGCTCCGTCGTAGCCGTTCCCAGGTCCGGTTGTGATAAGAGGGCTTTGGACGATAGGTACCTTTCCAACCTACCTGTCCCCGTAAAAAAAAACTCCCAGCGACTGATATATTTTAATATGTTTTTTTACATCTTTTTATAAATTCCAGGGTGATGGCGGTTCTCCAATCGTCTGCGAAGTCCAGCCAAACCGCTTTGAAGTAGTCGGTTTGGTAGCCTGGGGTATTGGATGTGCCGATCCCGGCATTCCAGGCGTCTACGTTAACGTTGCCAGTTACGTCGACTGGATCATCCAGCAAGTGTCAAGCCCGTAAAGTCCTATTTTTGAAGCATTCGCTCTTTTCGTACGTTTTTTATTGTAAAAACTTAATACACTCGCCTTAGTTCGACCGGAATTTGAATAATACTGCAGTTAGCCATGACTGTAGGAAGTGTCTAGCTCCTGAAGTATTATATTTAAACGTTACCGTATGCCTTTTACGTGGAAAAGTACATTTTGGGGTTCCGACCCACAAATCATGAATAATGGACCATGTTCGCCTTTTACTCCGTTTTCATACATCCTATTCGACAGTCCACACATCCTTCTCGAGCCAACAAAAAAGGGATTTTTCATGTGGAAAAGTTCACGTACTGCCGATTTTCCAGCTTATTTCGTCCTCTCATAAAATGCGTCGTACTTTATTTTTTTTGACATTTTCGGTGCTTTTGAAAAAGTGCGTTTTTTTTCGCGTGGATAACGCCAATGCTAAGGTTTTTTAGGTCTCTTTCGTCTCTCATTGAACTCAGCGAAATTTACTTTATTAGCAACCCAGTTTTGGTGCTTGTATCAGCAGGTGCAAATCCGAGTAGCTTACATAATGATATAATGGAAAGCTTCACATCGTAGCGGAAATCTTTTGTTGTTTCACTTTTCGGCCCCAAAGTTTTTCAATCGCAAGATCAAGGCATGGAGATTTTGCCACGAAGTGAGCATTTTTCTGAAAGTCGAAAGGAGGTATTATTTAAGATTTAACTGAAAAGCCAGTTTTTTTTTACTTCTGATATTTGAATACACTAGTTGTGTTTTTGATTGAAGTTTTGTTCGCCGTTAGCGTGGCCGGTTGCTTAATTTCCGTTTTCAAACGCCGTCGAAGTTCACCGTTTGCTTAATTAGTATTTTTACAACTCCGGCGATCCTTGCCAGGTCGACGTTTCTTCGACGATACAAGCAAACTTCGAACTTGCTAGCTCAGGAAGTTCGAAGGTCAGAGTTTGAAGGACAAAGAAACTGTGACTGGCAACCAAAAACGGTATTTAAAGAAAGACCTTTGAAGTTTAATGTAACTTCAAACTTCGATGAAAAAAACGCAACTACTGACAAATTTTGACTCATCTAAGGGATTTATATTTTTTCACCCGGGGCTCTAGTAATGATGTTCAAAATGTGCACTGTTAGCACAACAACCAAAAATTTGTCCAGACGAGGAGAATTTGAATTTCAACAAAAGCCTGCATTACTGACGCTAAATCCCCTGAAGGGAGTAGAAAAGGGGTGATTGTGTAGTTTTTTGGCAATGGCTTGCCTTTGTAGTTACTACTATTTCAGGCATAGAGGGACAAGCACATAGAGGTGCCACAAATCCGAAAAAATAAGTTCGGTAGATGAAATCGATTATCTGTGGATAGTGGACAAACGAAGTTACGGGTTTTGATCGGGTTTTCAGGCCTATTCAAGTTAATAAGTGAAATGCAATTATACTGTCAGATCTCAGCCCTGTTCGGTTAAACTTTAAGTTAAGCTTTAAGCATAGCCTACAACCGTTCAGTTGTACTTTAATCGTGCCATTTAATTTCGTTCAGTTGAACTTTAAGGAGCGATTCCCTTCGATGAAGCCTAAGGAAACAACTGTTCAGTTATACTTCAGTTGTATCCTTCAGTTAAACTCTAGGAATACAACCAATCAGTTCAACTTTAACTAACTAGTACCCCCTTCAGTTAAACTATAAGAAGACAACGTTCCGATTCAGCTCTTAAGGAATCGTGCTCATCAAAGAAACTTAAATAGTCATGACCTTCATTTAAACTTCATGTAGTCTACAACCCTTCAGCTGAACTTTAAGCTTTAAGCTTAAATTAAGGGTAAAACCATTCAGTTGGAATATATAACTGTGTCCTTCAATCAAACTTTAAGGAGAAACCTCTGTTGAAGTTGAAGGAGCTATTCCCTTCAATTAAGCTTTAAGGATCATGTCCTTCAGTTAAACTTCAAGGGTACAACCCGTCGGTGAACCTTAAGGAGCTACTATTGGGACCACAAGTTTTTCTATATCATCATTATCTGTAACTATGTAACTCTTCGCTTCGTAGCGAAAATATTTACTGATTGATCAGCAGTTTTGGCCCAGAGTTTGTGTTGTAATCATTCTACGGAACGATGCGCTTCGTGGCAAAAATCTTTCCCACTTTTCGACTCAAAAGCTTTCTTTGCCATCTGCGATCTGTGCAACAAGCGAAATCCTTTGCCCGATGGCTGAGCACTACTCGGCTGAAAGTTGTCCTTCATTTGCCATCTATGCGCTTCGCTTCGTAGCGAAAATCCTTACTGATGACACAGCACTTTTCGATGGATAAGCAATTTCAGGCTCAAAGTGTTTCTTTGCCATCTATGGAACGCTTCGCGTCGTAGCGAGAATCTTTCTGATGACTCAGCCCTTTCAGGACCAAAAGATTTCCTTTGCCATTATATAAGTGGAAATTTTCGTTTCCTAAAGAAAATCTTTTCTGATGACTCGCACTTTTCGTCTGAAAAGTGTCATCTGTGGAACGCCTCGCTTACGTTTTGGGATCCCACAAATTAGATATGCTCCTGAAAGTGGAAAAAAAAAAGTTTTCAAACCCAACATTCAGACAACGAATAATGGACTAGGGTAAGGCACAACCTGATAGCAAACCCAAGCCATACTCGAAAATTAATGATGCCCCTTAGAGCTAAAAGTAAAATTTGCAGAAAAATATATTAGTCTATTGCGAATTCAGCAATAAAGTTTTACGTTATGTGGTACTTCAACGGCTCGATGTCAGTGTGACGATGTGATCGGCTTTGGTGAAGATACCACGGACAACACTCACGTAGACGCCTAATATACCAGGTTCAGCACATCTAACAAACCAGACCATCGACCAGACCAGACTTATCCCTTTAAAGAACATCTAATCAACTTTGAATAAAAGTTTGACTTAAAAAAAATTCCAGTTACAACCGGATTCCTGACTAATTATATGTCCGAGTAAAAAATGATTGTCTTATACAGACTCGCCCCTCTTCATACCCCTTAATCCGTCATCTAATCGAATTTTTGCTTTTAAAAAATGTTCCGGTTTTGGCCAGATTCCGGGCAAACTAGTTGTCCAGCGAGAAAATGGTTTTCACCATCTTGTTCAGCATGTATTTTTACCCCAGATCGAACATTTCATCAACTTCAAATGAGACTTTTACTTTCAACCAACTTTCCGGGTTTCACCGGATTCCGGACAAACTACTTGTTCGGCGAGAAAATGGTTTTCAGCATCGTGTTTAGCATGTCTTCTTACCTCAAAATCGACCATTTAATCGACTCCAAATAAAACTTTTACTTTTAACCAACTTTCCGGATTCTGCCGGATTCCGGACGAACTACTTGTCCGGCGAGAAAATGGTTTTCAATATCGTGCCTTCTTACCCCATAATCGACTATCACATTAGCTGTTTAAAAATATTTTGTTTGTCCCTTATTTTGAACCCCCTCCCCCACCCCTAAATGTAGAGCTACTTAGCCCATCTACGAACTTGACCTTAACCTTGACCCAATGAACCCTCACACTAGGTTTCATCAAAATATCTCATTCCCTTCGAGAGTTATCGTGCTCACAGAAAGACGGACAGACGGACATTTTTGCGATGTCATAGGTATCCCTACACGAAACTCACACGAAATATCGCTGCCAAAGCATCGTAGCTGACGTACTTCGATGACTGCGAATCATATTTGCCTTAGTTTAGCTTAGTCAAATACGTAGCTGACGTATCAGTTTTATGCCTTATTTGAATATATATCTTTGCAAGACATCTATATTAACATCATTATCTAATCTATCCACTAGCTTAGTTTTTCCCATCAAGTTGATAGCTCGGCCGTACTCGTCGGAATCCAGAGAAAACGAGAACTTTTGTATTATCTAATAACGTGTTTATCCAGTTGTGCGCCTCGGTGTAGGGATAGTAAGACGACTGACCAATCTGTCAGCTCCTACTCATGGGAACTACCAGGTAGGAAATCAGCCCTACTGGATAAATGGTGATGCCCGGAATATGATGTAAACTGACAAAATTTCGAAAGACCAAAATCCTCTGACCAAACTTATTAGATAGTTTATTTTGAGGTACAAAACGTGCCTATGTTTTAAATTAATCAATCAATCAAGAGAGAAAACGATTGCCTGAGGGAGTTGATTAAGGGGTTGAGTTAAGATAAAAAAAAAATAGTTAGGCTACGCGATCTGGCAAACACCGGAAGTGTATATTACCCGATTTTGTGGACGAAGAGTAACACAAATATTTTCTCTTTGCGACCTCACTGAAACCTTTCGTCTTGTTCTTAATGGTAAGTTCCGGATCGAGTAGTTTGTTTTGTGTGTGTGGGGGGGGGGGGGGGGGGCTACTCCATTTCTAACAACTAAACAAGATCAGACGTTAGAGCCCATCAATAAACGTTTATATTTGTATGTTTTGAAGGGGAGGGGGTGGTGGATCGGAACTTCCCGCAAATTTATGGAACGGAATATAACAGAGCGTCAATTTTCATTTTGAAATTTTTAACCGAATTTAGATGTTATCAGCTCTAGGCTACATACCTGATGAAGAAAAGCTGCATAGTTAGCTATTCTTCAAAACCACTTCAGGCTCGCACAAAGAATCACTAGATCCCTAATGTCCATTCAGAAAATGATAAACATGGTACTGAAAATCGTGCTAAGCGAACTTTTCACCAAAGTACTTGAGTTCCTAAGTACCATTAATTACTTCTATTTTTACTTAAGTACGAGTATTAAGGACTTCTGAAATTTTTTACTTTAGTAGAGTACAAGTTAGTACTTTTATTTAAGTATTTCCCAACACTGGAGTAAACACACACGCTGAATCCATATCTGGACTTGGTTTTCTCAGATGGTCAGCCTCTGTTTCTAAATTTCAACAGTTCAAATTTTCAAGAGCTTTGGCGAAGACCGGATATTTATCTACAAGATCCAATTGTCTGGGTCAGATATCAAATTTTTGGGATCCCGTCGGAACCTTTGGTCTTGTTTGAAGATAATAGCGGAAGCATTGGCCAAGAGAAAAGTAATTCGTCCCTCATTGTTTCCGGGACCCTTTCGGCAAAGATAGAGAATCACTTGCACATTTTGGTCCTTCGCCTTGCGATGGTTGTTAAGCCCTTGTATGTGTTTAATTATAGGTTCACCTCATATTTTTCAGTTTCCGTTTGACTAGCCCCATTAAAAACCTTCGCAACAGCTTGTACTGATTGAATACGTTGCATCTGTTCTTTCTTTTTTGACTTTACCTGCCGCATCTGATTGCAAGCTCCCGGCGATTCTGAACTAATTTTACCCTTTCAGCTTGCGCAAACGTCCGCTTCTTTTTGTTAATCCCCTGGGTTTATTCCCTCTGCTTAATTGCTTTCGGTGACCCAGCCGACTTCGAACTAATAGGCTGGTCTGAACCTTTGCGCGTGGTGACGGATTTTGTCGGAGAACTGACGTTTATGTCAACTGACGTTTATGTCAACTGACGTTTATACCAACTGACGTTTATGCCAACTGACGTTTATGCCAACTGACGTTTATGTCAACTGACGTTTATACCAACTGACGCATATGTGAAGTGACGGTAGGCGAACTGACGGTGGGCGAACTGACGTGTAGCTCAACTGTCGGATTTTAGGATTAGGTGAGCTGACGTGTAGTTCTACTGACGTTTATGTCAACTGACAGTAGGCGAACTGACGATTGGTCAAATGACGTGTAGGTCAACTGACGTGTTGATCAACTGTCGTTTTGGTGAACTGACGTGTTGTTGAAGTGACGTGTTGCTCAACTGACGGATTTTTGGGGGTCAACTGACGTGTAGACGAACTGTCGGAAAATGTTGGCGTACTGACGGAATTCTGTGGCGAACTGACGTTTATGTCAACTGACGTGTTGCGGTACTGACGGGACCCCCAAGCGGACAGTGGGTGAACTATTGCTGCTAGGCTCGCAATCGGGTGGGTGCTTGATCAATAGTGGTTTCCTCCCTCGTCCCGCCCACAAATGACTATAGCTAGCCGAGCGGTCGGGTGGTGACGTAACTCAATCTGCCACGAGAGAGATGCCTGTTCGCAATGCGTCACGTGTCTCACGCATTAAGCATTGTCTCGTAGACACTCCACCTAGTGCTTTCTCCAGCGTGCTGGTATGAGCCTCTGTGGCGCTTCCGGTAGAGCACTGGACTCGTGATCAAGAGGTCCTCGGAATTACTTGAGACAATACGACTATACCCACAAAGCAACTAAAGTGTCAATCAACTTAAGATTTAAATTTCAAATTTAAATTTAAACTTCTTAAGATCTTGAACTTCTTAAGATTTTTTAAGACGTTGAACGTCTTAAGTCAACGTCCCAAGACGTTCAAAAGTCTTAAGACGTTGGCCAAGACGTTTTCCAAGATGCGCGGCAAGGGTATACGTCTTACACTACTACTCAGGTTCTAGTGACGACTTCACTGGCGTGTCGAAAAACGCGCAACAGGACAAGAAGAGTGCAACGAACGCAGCCAATAATACTTGGCTTAGATGGCTTTGGTTAGATGTCCCCTAAGAGCACTGGGGCTCATAGGCTGGTGCCTACTTTGCCTATTGAGTAATCTGGCAATGATCCCAACCAACCACGGGTTTCGCTTTGATTACTACAGTAGTGCAGGATCATTTTGTTATCTTCCACGATGTTTTAGTTCAGATCCTAGAAAACTGCATGTCGGCCACGCACCTACTAATTGCTAGCTTAATATATTATGTAGGCTAACTATCAGGTGCATTCACTGTAACCCAGGCTGTTTCTGGTCTTTACTCACCAGTGTCCGGTTAGTCCCCTATAACGCGTTTTTTTGTCTCACTGGTGATCTCACTAGAACTAACCTCCTGAGCAGGTTCTGGTTAATCCGCACCGGCGAGGACTAACCAGACACTGGTTAGTCTGAAAACGGCCTACAGGACCGGGAAGCCGTCACCAGTGAAAGCAGAAACCCTTTTGGGTAAAACAGAGACCACCGGTAAGTACTCCGGGTACAAAGAATGCAGCTGCAAAGAATGCCCGGGACGAAAAGCGTTGGTTAAAATATTCAGGGACCGTGTGAAGTCTTAGTCGAGTTCTCGATTGAAAACATTATACTAGCCTACTGAAACACAGAAAAACAGGAATCCGGTTAATAATGGGAAAAGGAAGTCATCACCGCAGTCGGTCGGTAAACCACGACCGGTCAAAACGTCGAGCGACAAACACCAACGTAGCCGTATTGAATTCTAATGACTGTAAGGCAAGACTTCGATCAACCCTACTTGGCCCGATCTTCCAGCTTGATAGTTTTTCTAGGTTTTATCAGGGACCCATAAATTTCCTGTAATGACTCGCCATTCAGGGGGCTTGTCATTTCCTATGCTTCTATGTTGCTATGTTGCCCGAGCCTCACCTTCCAAAAATTCCGCTTGGGTCGAATCGGCGTTCTTGCTCAGATAGACAAAATTTGTTGGGACTATTAAGCATACCACCAGGTACCTAAGCTAGGACAAAAGATCCAGGATACTCCTCCATTACAGAGAAATATTCCTAGTTCAGCACAACAGTTGCGAAAAAATTTGTCTATCTGGATAGTCGGGTATCTTATCCCCGTGAGTGTTTCTCGAACTATCTGACGCTCGGTCTAGAGCGCATCAGAAATCTCTTATTGACAAGCCCCCTGAATGGCGAGTCATTACAGGAAATTTATGGGTCCCTGGTTTTATTTCGTTTGCGCAGGAGGCGAGACGGGAAAAGATGCTTGCCACTTGCCATACATATACTTCTGTATCAGACACACTACTTCACTACTAGGATCTTTCGCTTTTTAATGGCACTTGCAGCTGTAGGTTGAAGGGATCTTACCGATCGCTAGTTCCCAGTATGTCTAAGTTAACGTATTTTTAGGTAAGCTGAAAGCTGAATTTTGGTCAGCATTTAAACTTTCGTTCCTCTCGATGCGAGGACTACACACATGGGGGGATAGGTGCAGTTTGTTGAATCTAGCAGTCTGCACATCCACCGGAAGAACGGTTGTGGGAATATGAGCGAAACTTGGTGTTGCATCTGCCTCATTCGACTCAGTGGGGGGGGGGGGGTGCAAAATCTTTCGCGTGGCCACACCCATTAAAACGAACTGTTATAATTTAAAGAAATTTGGTAGGTTGAGTAAAACATGGGTCGCTACAGGGGTACCTGATGATGACCTGAATCGTGTGGAGTGAGGGGGATAAGGGTCTCTAAGTTCTTCACAACCCGTAGGGAAAAAATCGGCCTGGAATCCAGGCATCTGGAAATTTGGAACCTGGATTCCAGGCTGATTCTGGAATTCCGGACTTCATCCGGATTCCAGGTTCCAAATTTCCAGACTAGGATTCCGGGCTGAATTCCAGGCTCTGTCTGGATTCCAGGTTCCAAATTTCCAGACTAGAATTCTGGGCTGGATTCCAGGCTTTGTCCGGATTCCAGGTTCCAAATTTCCAGACTAGAATTCTGGGCTGGATTCCAGGCTTTGTCCGGATTCCAGGTTCCAAATTTCCAGACTAGAATTCTGGGCTGGATTCCAGGCTTTGTCCGGATTCCAGGTTCCAAATTTCCAGACTAGAATTCTGGGCTGGATTCCAGGCTTTGTCCGGATTCCAGGTTCCAAATTTCCAGATTAGGACACCGGGATGAATTCCAAGCTTCGTCTGGATTCCAGGTTCCAAATTTCCAGTTCCGGGATTCCAGACTATCTGTAGCCTATATTCTGGATTCTAGACGGCTAGTTTGTGCTGGATTCCAGACTGCTCGTCTGTTATGGATTTCAGACGGCTCGTCTGTTCTGGATTCCAGACTTCACTTGTTCCACAACTGTCCAGAAACATAACTGATATGTTGATACCTTGCTTTGACTGGAAGGATATATATCTAGGATTTCGCTCTGATCAAAATAAGACAAACAGAACTAAATCGTTCCCCGACGTTTTCTGACAGTACGATTTTTGAAAGTCACAACAAAAAAATTACTTCCGTGGCATACATTGCCGCATTACTTGGTTACAACTCTTTCTAATTTCTAAGAAAACCCTTTTTGTCTGAGAAACCACTTTCTTCGTACTCAACCAAGCACGACTGAATCCTTGTACACAAATGTGAGAATTAATGCTGATTTACTGATTCAGATCAAAAAACCAACAGTCCGCAGAGAACGTTGCATATTGAATAGATTTATTTACAAGGTAAAACGGTAGATACCAAACAATGCTGATAATGCCTCAATCGGGGTCTTGAATCTCAGTCGGTCACAAAGCCTGAAATTGTGTTCTCTTCACATGCTGCGTAGAAGTATCTGCAAAACGCTGGATCCCTTACACCAAAGCTGCCTTCGCATTGAGCTGGATTACCTAAATAAAACGCTCATTTCAGTGATCGACCCAAGATTATCCCAAGCGGTGACTAGTGACCAAGTGCTCAAACGTGGAGTGTGAAAGTAAAATGTTTAAAACGCTAAATATACAAACAGCGTTACAACCAAGGCATTTCACATCCCCAATAACCAAACAAGTATTAAAACAACCAAATTTGAAACCACCCCACTTTAAAAGATTTTAATCGAAACAAACCGTATTTAGAATTTGAGATCCAGAAGATCTTAAAAGAACAGTTTCAATTTCAATACTGAATGTCTTTCCAGCCACTCCGAGCCGTTAAGCCTCTTTCCATTAGCAAGGTAATAACAAGTGCAATAAACCAAATCGTAGCAGCCTAATACCCCCTTCGTTACAACTGCATTAAGGATCCTTATCCTTGATCATATGACAAAACCGTCCAGTTTCCAACTTTTCATTAAGGATTGAAGCACGTCGCGCAGTGGTATTTGTTGCTGTTTCACTAAAATCCACATCTGTACATATATCTCGCCAAGTATGCAAGAGTTGAACTTGAGACCTTCCATAGACGAACTTAACTCGGGAGAAATCTGGGTCTAGCTGCCCATTAACGGGAGGGTGGGAGGGAGGGGGGAGTCGGGACCCATCAAAATGCGTGTCCATGTCAATATATCCACAAGAATACCAAGAGTTTGATTCCACTCGCGGGTCAAAAACTTAACTCATGCGCAATTTGGGACAACTTGCCCATGAGCGTGGAGGGTGGTTCAACTCCAAATGTATATTCCCAACCCTAAGATCTAAAAGCACAAGGAATTTCATCGCCCTATTTCCAGTTATTCTCAAGTTAAAAACATTAAAAGTTAAAAAATGGGCCCAACTGCTTATGAACCAAGTGGGAGTGGGGTTTGGGACCCCAAAAAGCAAAACGAGACCCCCATGCTCACAAGCTTACAAGTTTAAACTTGATATCTGTTGATGCCTGTCACTGGTCTCATGGGACGGCCCAGCTGCCCATTGACGGGACGGGGAGGGGGGGGGGTTGGGACCCATAAAAATGCGTGTCTAGGCCTATATATCCAGAAGTATACCAACTTAGAGTTTGATTCCAGTCACGGGTCACAAACTTAACTCATGCGCAATTTGGGACAACTTGTCCATTAGCGCGGAGGGTGGCTCAACTCGACATGTACATTCCCAACCATAAGATCTAATCTTTCATCGCTCTATCTCCAGTTATTGTCAAGTTAAAAACATTAAAAGTTAAAAAATGGGCCAGTGGGCCAGGGACCAAGTGAGAGTGGGGTTTGAGGGACTCCAAAAAGCAAACTGAGACCCCGATGCTCACAAGCCTACCAAGTTTAGACTTGATATCTGTTGATTCCTGTCTTGTCACTGGTCATGAACTTTACTCTTGGTCAATCTGGGCACAGTTGCCCATGAACGGGGTGTCATCGTCCTATGTCCAGCTCTGGTCAAGTTATGAACATTATTCACTGGGCAATCTAGGCCCATTTGCCCCTGAACCGGGGTAAGTGTGGGGGGTGGTACCTTCAAAAGGCACAACTGGACCCGAATACCTACAAGCGTACCAAGTCTGTTCTTGATAGCCTACCTGCACTAGTTCACGAGTTATAAGCTCTACAACAAAAAAGAGAAAACCGAAAGCTGCTACAGCGCTCGTAATAGTGGATTATTTCAAGGAACACTCGACTAAAAATGTATTCACTATTTCATATGTGCGACTTTTGGCTTGTGCATTGTTCAAACTGGTACTCTCACTTATGGTGCTACTGAGAGATTTGATGGCATGTCGCAAAGTAGAAGTTAAATATTAATGAAAAAAAATATTCAAAATTTCTCGAAACTACCATAAATTTTACCTAAGTTCAACACACTGGTAAAATACTCCGATTCATTCCAGCCTAAACTTAATCTTTTAACCTATACTTCAAATTAATACTGATATAGTAGGCTATAGCCTACTTGCAGTAACCCACTTTTGATGTCTGTCGATTGTGTGACCATGCTTAAGTAGTTATCCAGAATTTGAGTCTGCAGGTTTCGAGTCACATCCAGAAATAAGATAGAAAACTGTAGAGGCATGCTTATTTATTCATCAAGGGAATACTAAGACCCATACCAGGCAGGCGACTTCTCTGCAAGACTCGTTCTAAAACCTTTTGTTCTATTTCTAGTTTGCCCTATGTAGTAGCCTAGGCTCAGCATTATTTTGAAATATTTTCTCTTAATTTCCTTCTGTTTCTTCTGTCACGTTTTGCAGATTTTACTCAGTGTCACTTAGTCTACCACAAACCTCTGAATTTTGGACGACCTATGATAACTGCTGGGTATGTTTTGGATGCTGAGTACTATGACCAAATAAAATATTGACTATTCAAGCTCAGCTGACAATACAAAGACAAGCTTGAACACCACCAAGTCCGAACTCGCTAACACATATAACCTATTCTTATTTTAATGTTATTAGGACTGAAAACATTAACTCCCATACCAGGCAACATGAACTTCAAAATATTTTCTGAAAATGTTTAATTCATAGACTGATTTCCTGTCTGTCAACAATTATAAATAATTTCCATTGTCTCTGCGATTTCTTCTTTTGAGGTTACAAGCATTCTATCAGCCACACCTACCCATGTAAAATAAGAAAATATTACTGTAACTGATGCAATGCAGACAACTGGTTGGCATTTTTGTCGGTCCTTGGTAGATAGGCAAGCGCCAAAACAAGTTGATTATCAGAATTTCATTACCTTGCCCCTTTCCGCCCCATAATATGGAAAAGAAGGATGTTCAAATTTGAGAAGTTTATGTTAATCCACCATTAAATTGGTGCCAAAAATATTGCTCAAATATATAGCTCTTAAATGGTATCATTTTTTTTATTTTATTCTTTTGACTGTGTTATAAGCACAACAAACAAAACAGAGGTATGGAGATTTTCTAGAGATGCTAAAAAATAGGCATAACTCTACTGCTGCTACTGTACAGTTGAGTTTGAGTCAGTCCACCATAAATCCCTGATTTTTGGATACCCTATGCCAAACGCTGGGTATATCTAGCATTTGGCATAGCCTATGCCTAATGCTGGATACCCTGTGCCAAACAATGGATACCTGTTGGTAACCTAACCTGTTGGTAACCTAACCCTGGCCTACACCAATATAAAGGAGTTCTGAGTGGTTGATTTTTTAGCTTCACTCAAATCATCAATATTTTACAGGGTTACAGTATCCAGCACCAGGCATAGTGTATCCAGCGTTAGGCATAGGGTATGCCAAACATTAGACATAGGGTATGCCAAACATTAGACATATCCAGCGTTTGGCATAGGGTATCCAAAAATCAGGGGTTTGTGGTTGACTGGTTTGAGTAGGTTGTAGTTGAGTAGGTTGGGGCTCGGAGTTGGAACCTACATATTTGGCTTAATATATGAAAATAATGGTTTGTGGTAGACTTGTTGCCTGCAGTTTTGCGAGTTTTAACAAATAGATGTCATTCAATGTAAACAATTAAAGAGATCACCAATGGAAAAAGAAGTAGATAGGGTTATCAACATCAGCAAAACCCTAGAAAAAGGCAGAATTAAAGTTGTTTATGCCAAATGTAAGCTGAAACAGTTGGCTGCTAGTTGATATCATCTTTGTTATTTCTCTTTCCATTTGACTGGAAAGAAACAAATTAGTGAAACATCCCGACCAATTATTAATAAGCATACCGGAGAGGTATCCAACCTCAAATTTACACAACCTCGAATTCTGCCGAAAAGGTTGGAAGGAAATTTCAGTCCAGTCCTAGAGGTCATAGGTATGAATTAGAATAGGCCTAACTAGTAAACTTTATACGGTACTTACATTTAAGAACATCATTCATCCTGGATGCAGCAGCAATATCTTCATATCCATCACAAGAAGATCCATGACAGATGATGTAAACAGTTCACAGAATGTTCCTTGACCTTCCTTCTTCTTGGTCAGTGTTGCCAGATCGTGATCAGATCGTGATCCAAGATTTACGCAGCTGTCTTTTAAAAATACGCCAAAGTTTCTTTTTAACCCAAAATTTTAAGAAATCTCCCACGCTAGCAAAAACAAAAATCCGCAAGTCGGTCGAAAAATCCGCCAGTTTGACGTAAAATTCAGCAATATGGCAACACTGGCCTTACTTGACTAGCGCATTTGAATTTGTTGTGAGTGCTGCGACCAGGCTTTCTTGAAAACCTCACATCGGATCTCTAAAATCCTTTATAACCTCGTCCTGTTGACAGAAAAATCCTAAAACACATGTTCTAAAACTGAGATTCTTTTGAGACAAACAAGAAAATTTGTTCCTTCTTTAATTCGTATCACTTTTGGCTACAGAATGTACGAATAGGCCTACACAAAAAATGCCAAACGAATGAGACACCAGAGGCGTATTCTCGCTGTTCCCAGAGGACTCCTCTGACTCCTTCTGTTCAATTTGTATATTCTGATTGTTTTTAATTAATTTGATTCCCCTTCGAATCTGAAAGGGAGTCCTTTTTGATGATGGTGATGATAATCTGAGCATTCCCCGTCAGTGCGGACTCGCGAGAATACGAGGAGTCAGTCGCCGGGACAAACAAAAGCGCGAGGACTCTTTAAGTGGAGTCCTCCGGGAACGGCGAGAATACTTTTCAGGCCACAATTGACTAAAAAAGTTGCGACCTTTCCCTCCTTTATATTTTCCTTAATCTAGGCTTCTAAATTATATATGATTCAAAGCGGACCTTGAACGTGAAACCAAAGCTAAATTATTCCGGTAACAAACCTTTCGGATGTTCATGTGAAGTCGGAGCCTTGCAGAGGAAAGTCGAAGATAATTCGGAAATTCAGATTTAGACAAATAATGCCGGATCATTTCTGCATTTTGCATTCTATATATTAAACATGATTTTTTTTTAGCTTTTTTTTCGATAAACATCGTAGCAAGGTTCCGGAACTCCAATTTGACACCAGATTTTTTGAGAATTTTCTGTGCAAACTCGCATCTTCACCCCGTTCAAGATCGACAATCAAATATAGTAAAATATTCTCGAGACTATATATGCAGATGTTTCCTTGGAATCCATTGGATTTCTCGTTTGTAGCAGTGTACAGTAATTTAACAATTACAGCAGTGCGTCAGTGATATCATAACTCGGCCGTGCCGCTCAAATTTTCTTTTAGACCTACCCTACGACTACCTATTATTTTATTTGTCTAAGCAAAAGCCAGTTCGAGCCGCGGCATACTGTCATTTGCATAAATAACCTGAACGAACCTTTTATCCGAACAGTATTTTACTGGAATTTCTATAAAGCTATGTCCAGTTGCTTGAAATTATTATCATGGGGTTTGGTACACTTTCATCGGAAGACGACGTTCTAATTCCGAACTGTGAACACTTTCTAAGAAAATCTTACGATGGCAAATTTACTGTCACAGTATTTTTTTATTGTTTTACTCATGTTGACCCGATGTTGGTATATAAACTTGTATGCAACACTGTCTTACTTTTAAAAAATTAGGTACTAACCAAGATTTGACTTCTCTATCTGTTATTAATTTACCGCGATGTTTTCTTATTTTCAAAGTTTGTGATTCAGTTTCTGTGCTCTCGCGCTGGACAAAGTTTTTCTTCAGACCTGAACACTTTCATAAAAAGGTATTGAAAGCGAGACATTTCAATAAAAATGTTGTTCGGCAGACAATTTATTGGGATGATTTTCCTCAGACGTTTTTGAAAATGCTGATGAGGTTATTTTCTTCACGAAAATGTCGGAATCTTTGAACAGTGTAATTTTTTCCACTACACTTTAAAATCCAACCATCACTATTTGACGGTGCAAAACGGATCAGTCAGCTACATTTTTGATGTAGAAATGTAGCTGACTTATCCGTTTTGCACCGTCAATATTATTCGCAGTCAGCTCGGGCTGAAGGAACATCTGCCAACTAACACTGAAATCCAGGCTTTCTTGTCGTCAAACCAGACTTTCTGCATGTATTCCCTAGGTTTACAGACGAGGAAGCGCAAAAATCCAGGACTGTCTGGAATTTCAAGTAGGTCAGTTCCTGGAACAAATGACTGTTACCCTGGAATTCCAGAAGAGGCGGCGTAGAAATCCAGGTTTGTTTGGATTTTCAACCAACTGTCCGGAATTCCAGGCTCTTACCAAACGTAAGTTCGGGTCTGTCTGGAATTTCAACAAAGTGTCTGGAATTCCGGAATACTACACTGGAATTCCAGGAAAGTAACATCATTACCTGGATTTCCAGAGAAAACTTGTCCGGAAATCCAGGTAAGTGTTTTAATTCCGTGCTGCAGCCTGGAAATCCGGGCAAAATGCCTGGATCTCCAGACAAAATGCCCGGAATCCAGCCTTTGTCTGGATTCCAGGCCGTTTTTTTCCCTACGGGAAAAGAAATAGAAAACCATGATTTTCGGGTTTTTTCTTGATCAGCTGTGCGAGGGATAAATATAATTCCAGATATTTCGGTTGCACTTCCGGCAAACTGTCCTCAGCGAAAATACAAAACTAAATCATAAAACCTACACAATACCAACAGAAAAACGATGCAGAACCAACAAACCATAAAACGATATGTAACCAAAAACCAGAAGAACGATGCGGGTTGAACGACATTTAAATACAAGTAAAATAACGAATATTAAATGTGCGTATTAAAAGTGTATTTGTACAAATCTGTGATTATTTTACAGTTCTTAATTCTGTGTCTATTACCAACTGTTTTTCAACTGTTTTCGCGGTGCCGGCCCCTTCGAAAAGCGGCATTTCCGCGGTATCTTTCAACCAAACTGCGGTAAAAGAAAGGGTCGAAATTGTCATATTAATATGAATATGGATTCATGGTCAAGTCAAATGGGATGAAAATCTAACAGATGCTGTCTACCTCATATTACGGTACCTGGGGCTGTTTTTTAAGTCTAAGATTTGAACTTCGGCGTTCATCGCATAACTTTTAGAAGGACATCTATATCCCTTGAAAACGGATATGGTATGGCCTGCTCTGGCCTACACCTTAAAATCTATCCTCCTACATTGTGAAGCCGACTTTGCCAACACTCGAATTACCTTCTCGACATTGATGTTGTCTTGATAAAGCCTAGTCGTCTGGCGAAGACCGGATATCTACAAGACCCAATTGTCTGGATCGAATATTAAATTTTTGGGACCCCATCGAAGCTTTTGGTCTTCTTCATTTTAGATAGACGTTTCGGATTTCTTTGCTTTGCTTGGTTTTCCCACTTTTTAACAACCGCACATTAAATTTTCAAGTATTTTGCGTCCAACTGGCCGCGTCGGATAGCAGGAAGGCTGGACAGAGTCGACGGGAGTTGAGGGAGGGGAATCCGGAATATTGAGTCATGCGTAACTTTGGAACGGGTGATCGGATTCGAGTGAAATTTAATAATGAAACAGAGGACATTTTTCTCTTATGACCTTTTTCATTTCCGGACCGAATCCGGTAATAATTGGGGGGAGGGCGGAAAATACTTGACCCGCTTAGACTGGTGTGATCTGGATCGAACTTCGTGGGAATGACAAACAGATGCTCTGGATTAATCATTTACAGAACCGGATTGGCTCCGGTTATTGTGGGTGGAGTTGGAGGAGGGGGGGGGGGTCTGGGATTCCGGTGATCGCGCGTTAAGGTACTTCCAGATGTGCTAGGACGATGAAACTTCGCTGGAATATTGGAGACTCAACAACATTTGCTTAGAAATTGCTACGTCCCAAATCCGATTATTCCTTAAAGTACCAATCTTGACCGCAAAGTAAAAAAAAATACTTTTAAGCAATATATGCATTTTCGTGATGCCCATCAGCCCATTAGCAGTTTTGCCTTAAGGGTTTTGCTTACAAATGAAGTTCCAGCTACTTTTGATCAATCAAATCATCTTGACCCATGCAAGTGCCATATGAGCTTACAGCTCTTGTTATTGGAAACAGTCATGGCAACAGTGAATGACAATATCACTTCAAGTATTTTGCGTCCAACTGGCCGCGTCGGATAGCAGGAAGGCTGGACAGAGTCGACAATTGCGCTAACGAGAACATCGCTAATTTCAAGTAGAAAGTAATGTTTTCGACAAATCGATATTTCTGAGCTATTCCATCACGGAAGAGTTGGGCTTGGAAAACTTTAACAACCATTCAGTCGGTAAATACCTAGTTGGCTAGTATCGCCTCTTGTTGATAGTATATTCGAATTTGTACTACAATCATTGAACTGGCAACAAGTTAAAATTTGGTTTTAAGGTAAATCATGTTATTTTGGTAAGGAAACGGACCATAGAAGCAGAAAAGCCGCCTATCCCCTAGGATAGGCCAGTACTTTTTGGGTGGCCATGATGTAGTACGTATAATTGTCCGTACAGTAAGCTTTCTGTGACTGGTAATACATTTTTAAATATTGTTACCATGAAAAAATCCTGTCACTTAAGGCAAGCCACGTCCTTGTTATAAACTATATAACAGAAATTATCAAGTGGAAGTGAACTATCTGGGCTTACTGATGTCATCAGAAATTCCAAATTATAAAAAAAGAGTAACTAAAAAATGTTTTCCCGTGACCCGCGCATTGCCCTACGGTATAGCAAACAAATACATGTACTACATTAGAGTACTACATTAGAGTCAGGATTATAATCTATAATCTAGAAAGCAGCGAAAACATATCAGACCGTCGACTTGGTCGTAAAGAGCAGATGAGTCACGCATGAAGGGAGGGAGAAAAGGGGGACGCCGCATCACGATGTTGTCGGCCAATTGGTAAAAAAAATGAGTCGGCGAGAAGTACCACGATTTTTCTTCGAAAATGCCAACATTTCTTAAAAAATCGGTTATCCTTAAAAACAGTCAATTTTACTGAAAACAGTAAAAAACATGCTCGTATGTAATGTACTGTTTATTTTCTTTTTATTCATCATACAAGGAAGAAGAATTGATGGAGTATAAATGACACAGAATGACAGAAATATGACACAAATTACAAAGATATTCAGAAAACAGTCTTATAGGCCAGTGGTTCCCAACCGGTGGTACGCGTACCCAAAGAGGTACGCGAAGGTACCAAAATCTGTTTAATCTGTATTTTCAAAATATCACCTCACTAATTTTTGATTGCCGAAATCCTAATATTACCAGCAGCGGCATCACTAGCCAAAAAGTTTTTGGGGGCAAGATATTTTACCGAGTGGCTGGTAATTTTTACCTACAGTGTTTCGAAAAAATAACTGCTTTTACGAAAAATTGCGCCGCTTCGCGCCGACCAGTTTCTTTTTACCGACTGGCCGACCACGTGACGCCTCTGAATGCAAGCCCTTGTGAAATTCATCAAAGAATATTGATTTCACAACAGCTAGCCTACTGCTGTAAAATCAATTCCGGTGTCAAACAATATTGTTCAAAAAGAAGCGAAGGCATTGCAAGTAGTATTAAACTTGTGGGAGTAGTAATAAACTTGTGGGAAAACAATTGAAGATTCTTCCTTAAATATCTGCCTTTGAGAACTTCTTTTCTGAAAGTTGGTTGGAGTTAAAGTTGGTGCTGTGATGAAGGAAGAATCTTCAATTGTTTTCCCACAAGTTTATTTTCCAGCTTGAGCGACTTGAGCCTGAAGAGGACCCTTGCCAAGAAGGGCCGAAATATAGCTCGAATAAAATGTAGCTGACTTATCCGTTTTGCACCGTCAAATATGATTCGCAGTCAGCTTGGGCCGTAGGAACATCTATCACCGAAGTACGGAACTAATCGCCCATACATGCCGCCAACAAGTATCCATCTTAGCTGGAAAGAAGAAGAAGAGACAGGTGACTCTAAAACCAAAATGCAGAAGAATCTCTACCCTTTCGGCAACCCAATCGAACAACAAAAACAGCAGCTGAGTCCAGAATGAAATCACAGCACCAACTTTAACTCCAACCAACTTTCAGAAAAGAAGTTCTCAAAGGCAGATATTTAAGGAAGAATCTTCAATTGTTTTCCCACAAGTTTATTTTCCAGCTTGAGCGACTTGAGCCTGAAGAGGACCCTTGCCAAGAAGGGCCGAAATATAGCTCGAATAAAATGTAGCTGACTTATCCGTTTTGCACCGTCAAATATGATTCGCAGTCAGCTTGGGCCGTAGGAACATCGAATAGAATATATATTTGTAATGTCCCGTTTAAAGTCTTGACCGAATTCGGCAGCCAGGGGGGAGTTGGGGGGGGGGGGGAGACCGGAAATTTCAAGAAACGGTTAGAATAGAGGGATCGGAGTGACACTTGCTGGGAAGAACAAGCATCTGCTCTAGATAAGTCCTTTAGACCATTGTAATGGATCCGGACACTTATGGGGGAATTCATCACCGGAATTCCGGTGATGGTGGTTTTGGGGATTTTCACGATGAAACTTGGCAGGCATATCGGGGACCCAATCAAACTGACTTCAAAATAAAAATTGTGTCGATCAGATAATGGTGGGGGGAGTGGAGGGAGGGGAATCCGGGAAATTGAGAAGTTTGTAACTTTCGAACGGATGATCGGATTGTAAGGAAACTTCATAATTGAATAGAATATATATTTGTAAAGTCCCGTTTAAAGTCTTGACCGGATTCGGTAGCCAGGTGGGAGTTGGGGGGGGGGAGACCGGAAATTTCAAGAAACGGTTAGAATGGAGGGATCGGAGTGAAACTTGCTGGGAAGAACAAGCATCTGCTCTAGATAAGTCCTTTAGACCACTGTACTGGATCCGGACACTTATGGGGGGGGGGTCCCGGAATTCCGGTGATGGTGGTTTTGGGGATTTTCACGATGAAACTTGGCAGGCATATCAGGGACCCGATCAAACTGACTTCAAAATAAAAAAATTGTCGATCAGATAATGGTGGGGGGAGTGGAGGGAGGGGAATCCGCAGGGGAATCCGGGAAATTGAGAAGTGTGTAAATTTCGAACGGATGATCGGATTGTAAATAACTGAATAGAATATATATTTTTAATTTCCCGTTTAAATGTGGATTGTGTGCGTGTGGATTGTATTCGTTATCTGGGGATACTCATTGATTCGAATTTGTCCTGGAAATTTCACACTAATACTCTGAGACTTAAGCTGGGAAGAAATGTGGGGATTATGCATCATCTAAAATTTCTTCTTCCATTAAATGCGCTGAAATCAGTTTACTATTCACTAGTCCATTCTTACCTAAACTACTGTCCTCTGATTTTCTCAAACACTTTTAAAGTTCACATATCTCCACTACAGAGGCAACAGAATAAAGCACTTCGGATTCTGAAAAATATGCTACCTTCCCCTTTATCTTATCCCGGTAAATCCCCAACTAAAAGCTTGTATTTATTTTTAAATATTTTACCGTTAGATCATTTTGTTACATTTCACGCATTTTTGTTCATGGTCAGGTGCATTACCTAGTTATTTCAGGGTGCATTACCTAGTTATCTCACATCTATTAATTTATTCCCGGATGATGTGGTATTGCCTGCTTATGAGACCCGATCGGCTTCGAAAATACGCCAGCCTCTAATCATCACAGAGAGGTCTCGTTTTTCGATAAGGAATAAAGTTATTGGAGTTTGGAACAAGTTTAAAGACCTTTTTGAACAGGACCGATCATTGATCACTTTGAAAAAGAAAATTAAAACTCATCTGTTGGCAGAATATTGATATTAAATATGATACGTTCACGTTTATGTTATCCCGGTAAATCCCCAACCCTTATTATTCATCTTGTTTTAGAAAAAGCTAGCGTTCCTTCAGCTTAGGCCACGACTTGGTGTTATTATTATTTTTAATTTTATCGTGTGGAGAGTTTGGTATGGCGTGTGTAAGTATACGGAATGGAACGAGTCTTTCTTTCTTTTGTGTGTGTATTTACAGAGGAACGACTCATTTATACTATGTTCATATAGTGAGTGTTTAAAACGGGGCCGAGCTAACGAGCTCGTATCCCTGCCGGCCCCCAGTGATCAAAATATATTGTCACGAAGTATTTTCGAAATAAAAGAACCTGAACCTAAAGTCTTGACCGAATTCGGCAGCCAGGGGGGAGCTGGGGGGGGGGGAGACCGGAAATTTCAAGAAACGGTTAGAATGGAGGGATCGGAGTGAAACTTGCTGGGAAGAACAAGCATCTGCTCTAGATAAGTCCTTTAGACCATTGTACTTGATCCGGACACTTATGGGGGGGGGGGGGGTCCCGGAATTCCGGTGATGGTGGTTTTGGGGATTTTCACGATGAAACTTGGCAGGCATATCAGGGACCCAATCAAACTGACTTCAAAATAAAAATTTTGTCGATCAGATAATGGTGGGGGGAGTGGAGGGAGGGGAATCCGAAATTTTCAGTCATGCGTAATTTTGGAATGGGTGATCGGATTCGAGTGAAATTTAAGAATTGAACAGAGGACATTTCTCCGATGATTTTTCATATCCGGACCAGATCCGGCAACTATTGGGGGGGGGGGGGGGGGGTGAATACGTGACCCGTTTAGAATGGAGGGACCGGGATGGAACTTTGTGGGAAGAACAAACAGATGCTCTAGGTAAGTCAATTGCTGAATCGGATTGGCTACGTGCACCGCGGGGGAGCTGGGGGGTGGACCGGAAATCTCGGGAAACGGTTAGAATGATGGTATCGGAGTGAAACTTGCTGGGAAGAAGAAACATCTGGTCCATGTAAATCATTTACATAATTTGACTGGATCCGGAAACTTGAGAGGGGGGAGGAGGGGGTTTCCCGGAATTCCATTTTTTGGGGGATTTTCACGACGAAACTTGGAAGGCATATCAGGGACCCGGTCAAACTGACTTGGAATAAAAAAAAATCCTCGATATGATAATCTCGGGGGGGGGGGGGGGGGATTTGAGGGAGGGGAATCCGGAATATTGAGTCATGCGTAACTTTGGAACGGGTGATCGGATTCGAGTGAAATTTAATAATGAAACAGAGGACATTTTTCTCTTATGACCTTTTTCATTTCCGGACCGAATCCGGTAATAATTGGGGGGAGGGCGGAAAATGCTTGACCCGCTTAGACTGGTGTGATCTGGATCGAACTTCGTGGGAATGACAAACAGATGCTCTGGATTAATCGTTTACAGAACCGGATTGGCTCCGGTTATTGTGGGTGGAGTTGGAGGAGGGGGGGGGGGGGGGGTCTGGGATTCCGGTGATCGCGCGTTAAGGTACTTCCAGATGTGCTACGACGATGAAACTTCGCTGGAATATTGGAGACTCAACAACATTTGCTTAGAAATTGCTACGTCCCAAATCCGATTATTCCTTTAAGTACCAATCTTGACCGCAAAGTAAAAAAAAAATACTTCTAAGCAATATATGCATTTTCGTGATGCCCATCAGCCCATTAGCAGTTTTGCCTTAAGGGTTTTGCTTACAAATGAAGTTCCAGCTACTTTTGATCAATCAAATCATCTTGACCCATGCAAGTGCCATATAAGCTCTTGTTATTGGAAACAGTCATGACAACAGTGAATGACAATATCACTTGCAATGTCTTCGATTCTCTAATATTGTTTGACACAGGAACAGATTTTACGGCAGTAGGCTAGCTGTTTGGAATCAATATTGTTTCACTGACTTTCACTAGGGCTTGTATTCAGAGGCGTCACGGTACGCACAGGTTGACAACACCCCTCCCCCGAAAAAGGTCGGCCAGACGATTAAAATTAAAAGAGTCTGCGCGAAGCGCAGCGATTTTTCGTAAAAGCAGTCATTTTAAAAAAAAAAAATCGGTCAGTAAAAATAGCTTGCCCCTGAAGATACATTTTGGGTGGTGATACTCTAATGGTAATATTAGGCTTTCGGCAATCACAAATGAGTGAGGCGAGATTTTGAAGCCTTGTTCCTTCGCGTACCCCTTGGGGTACGCGTACCACCGGTTGGGAACCACCGATCTAGGCAGTCCTGCAAGCATATCTTCCCCATGTTAAGTTTTTGGGATCCCAAAACGTAAGTGGAGGGATACCTATGACATCGCAAAAGTTGTCCGTCTGTCCGTCTGTGCGCACTATACTCTTGAAGGGAATGTATTTTGATGAAACTGTGTGTGAGGATTCTTTGGGTCAAGAGTAAGGACGAGTTCATAGTTGGTCTCTGTAGCTCTAAATTTAGGGGTTGGGGAGGGGTTTCGAATTAAGGGAAAAAAAGAAGTATTTAGTAAGTAGAAGCTAGTATGGAATGAAGTAGAAAAATTTGTAGATTCATTCAAAAATGCACAAGGGACATTTTTTGGGGAAGGATGCAGAGTCAAAAATTTTACCGAATCTGTCAGAAATTTAGGGACAATTTGAGCTTTGGGCTAGATTATTTCAAATTTTCGAGCCCCTTTTAAATTACTTTCAAACGTTAAAGTTCAAAATTAAACATTTAAGTAAAAATAGCAATACTAAAAAGAGCAGCACCTGGTTAGACAGCAACTGGGCTTCGTTCTTGCGAAGACCACTTGGACAGTACAAGCCTATTGCTGCGGCCGATTCCACTTCAGCTTCTTACTACCGAATCCAAGACAAAATTCAACTGACCGCCGCAGGTGAGCTTTTTAAAATTCGCATTTTCTTTTCTGCAGAATTTTCAGAAACACAAAAAAATCATGCTCATGTGTAATGTACTGTTCATTTTATTTTCATCCATCATACAAGGAAGAAGAATGGATCGAGCATAAACGACGAAAAAGAAATGACGCGAATGCCAGAAATATGACACTAAATTACAAACAAATTCAGAAAACAGTCCTATAGGCTACTGCTAACAAAACTGTATCTGCTGCTGCAAACTATGAACAAAGTACATATTTAAGAAGTTGCTGTTGGTTTCAATAAGTTGACAAATAGAAGACAAGATAGTCGATCTTTTTCTGAGCCGGGTAGTATCTGTTGCTCAAGCCTCCGATGGTCAGTGACAGAATTGCGCGAAAAAACCTGTCCAGAGGATAACCAGCCTGTAGTTGGAAGCCCTGGCACAAGGCATTGTCCTTTTACATCACCCACGTTTGGTTAAACGTCTTGACAAGTTGGAATCGGGTGGTGTTTCGATGCAGGTCCTGAGAAGGTAGGTGCAGTTTGTATTGTACCGGTGATAGCTTGTGATGTAGCCTAACTACCAAGTGACAGGACCGTAATCATATCTCAGATGACTGAATGAACTTACAGCGGAAAACGCCAGTCCGGAGCGTTTTCTCAAGTCTTTTTCGTCTCTCATTAAATTCGGCGAAGTTAACTCTATTAGTAACCCAGTTTTGGGGCTTGTATCAGCAAGTGCAAATCCGGCTAGCTTGACAGGGGCGTCAAGACTCAGGCTGTTGGCCAGTCGGTAAAAAATAGCCGAGTCGCGATTTTTCGTAAAAATGGGTGATTTTTTTCTTGGAAACAATTGATTTGTTTAAAAAACAGTCGGTTTCTTTTAAAAACAGTCGATTTTGTCTTAAAATTAGTAGTTTTTCTTTAACAAAGCTGATTTTTCGTCAACACAGTCGATTTTTCTCAAGAATCGTCATTTTATCTGCAAAAACAGTCGTTAAAATTACCAGATTTGTTTTGAAAACAGTCGGTTTCTCGTAAAAATAGTCGATTTTTTCTTAAAATTAGTAGTTTTTCTTAAAAATCAGCTGATTTTTCGTCAACAAAGTAATTTTTTCACAAGAATCGTCGTTTTATCTGCAAAAACAGTCGGTAAAAATGACCAGCCAATCGGTAAATACCTTGCACCCCCCCCCCCCCCCACTTCGTAGAAAAATATTCTTGAGCCCAAGCTGTCTTTGAAACATTTACTCCAATAATGTGTACACCGGATACGTCGGCTACGATGCTTCATCAGCGATATTTCGGCCCTTCTTGGCAAGGGTGCTGGTCAGCCTGACACTTCTCAGGTCCAACGTCGGGGAAGGAAACAAACCTGTAGTAAATAAAAGAAGCTTCTACCGACTATAAACATCTATGTCAAATTACTTTCAAATACCACAGTAGGGAAAAAACTAGTCCTGAGATTTAATTTACGTTATGGCCGCTGCTTTTGCTGCACGATTGGGGCGATGACAGGAAAGGTTTTTTTCTGCATTTTGATCAACTTCGGTTTTGTTATTAATAAGGAACCGAAAGCTTAAATTTTATTCTATCAGTAACCTCGTTCCACGTTTCTATTAGGGAGTACTCGCCTGTGTCTATTACTTTTAATAAACACTGCACGGAAATACTAGTGCTGAAATTTAATTTTTGACACGGCTGCTGTTTTAGCTGCACGATTGGGGCGACGACAGAGAAGGTTTTTTTCTGCATTTTAAATGACTTCGGTTATAAGGGACTGAGGCTTACATTTTTTCAAATAAAAATTTTCTTTTTTTTAAATTTTCTTAAACTTAAGCCTCAGTCCCTTATTAACAACAAAACCGAAGTCGATGAAAATGCAGAAAAATACCTTCCATGTCGTAGCCCCAATCGTGCAGCAAAAACAGCGGCCATAACGGAAATTCAATCTCAGGACTAGTTTTTTCCCTACAGTGGTATTTGAAAGTACTTTGACAGAAAAAGATATTTATAGTCGGTAGAAAATCCTATTATTTTTTCTCAGGTTTGTTTCCTAGCCCAACGTTGGACCTGAAGCTTGACAGCCTAATGAGGACCCTTGCCAAGAAGGGCCGAAATATCGCTGATGAAGCATCGTAGCTGACGTACCCGCTGCATGCACCATTTTCCTAAATTGACCCCCCCCCCCCCAAACATTTTGGATACCGGAACTGCAAAAATAACAACGTCAGGGTTATAGACACCCAGTTACCGCAAAACGCAACTAATATTAACATTGTTTTTGGGGTCCGAAAACGTAAGTGGAGGGATACCTATGACTTCGCAAACAATGTCCGTCTGTAAGCACGATAACTCTCGAAGGAAACGAGATATTCTGATGAAACTTGGTGTGAGGACTCTTTGGGTTAAGGGAAAGGTCAAGTTCGTAGATGGGCTATGTAGCTAAACATTTAGAGGTGGGGGAGTGGTTTCAAATTAATGGGCGAACTGGTTCTTTTGAACAGCTAATGAGATGGTCGATTTAGCGGTAAGAAGACATGTTGAACATGAGTATGAAAACAATTTTATCGCCGGACAAGAAGTTCGCCCGGAATCCGGCCAAAACCGGAAAGTTTGCTAAAAGTAAAGTTTTGTATAAAGTTGATTAGATGTTCGATTCAGGGGTAAGAAGACATGCTGAAGATTTATATGAAAATCTTTTTCTTGTCGGACAAGTAGTTCGCCCGGAATCCGTCCGAAACCCGAAAATTAGTTAAAAGTCAAAGCTTTATCTGAAGTTGATTAGATGCTCGATTTAGGGGTCAGAAGACGTGCTGAATCCGCTTTTACAATCATTTTCTACCCAGACAAATAGTTCGCCCGGAATCCGGCTGAAACCGGAAAATTTGTTAAAAGTTAAAGTTTTATCTGAAGTTGATTAGATGTTCGATATAGGGGCAAGGTGATACGCTGAATTCGTTTTTGAGCTGTAGTTTTTGCCGGACAAATAGTTCGCCCGGAATCCGGTCGAAACCGGAGATTTGGCAGAAGTTAGGCAGGAAGATTTGATCAGTTTCGTCAAAGTAGATATGACATATAGCCTAGGGTTAAATACACACGTGGTGAATCCATATCTGAACTTGGTTTTCTCAGATGATTAACCATTGACCTTCTTCTGTTTCTAAATCTTAATAGTAAAAATGTTCAAGGAGTCTGGCGAAGACCAGATATCTACAAGACCAAACTGTCTGGATAAAATATTACATTTTTGCTATCCCATCGAAACTTTTGGTCTTGTTGCGACTTGATACGATTCCAAAACGCGGAAATTGGCTCGTCATCGATTTTGGCTGCCAAGGAAATTCTCATTCCTTAGGAATGGGAGAGGATGACGGTTGGGGAGTCGGAGAAAGGAAATTCGATCGGAAATAACTCGGAATAGTGAATAGTATTGTTTTATCTCTCCCTTTTTTTATTGTTTTTTTTAACCGACGTAGTATCTTTACTTCTACTTACATTTTTACATTTTGCGCGACAACTCCTCCTCTCGATGACAATAACTTGAATCACTGAACGTCAACTCTTTCTAACAAACTCAAATTGTCACTAGACTACTCGATCTAAACCTTTAAATGTTATTTAATCGAAAATCATTCCACTTCTTCTACCTTTTTGAAATTTTCACATGTATTCAGTCATTTAAAATAAAATAAAAAAATTGTAACCTGTTTTCTTATCTCTCATTATAAACATGCTTTTAATCGTGCTTTTCGTTTTCGTTTCCGTCTTCTGTAGATTATCCCTTGTGACTTTTAAAAACAACTTCTATGTCGGTACAGTCAAAGCCAGACCGCTTATAAGGGCTCGGCGATTTGGGGATGTCGCAGCAGCTTTGGGAGTGAGTACCCCCTGGCGAAAATGACCCTCCACGAACCGATATTTTTTATTACCCGATTGTCAGGAATGTGATCGTCCGAAGATGTTTACAGTTCAGTAAAAAGTTGGCAATCGTGGTTAAAAAGCTAGGAACGAATCTTCGTAGTTTTTAGTGGAGTGTTCCTTGGAACAATCCACTATTGCGAGTGCTGCAGCAGCTTTCGGCTGTCGGTTTTCGGTTTCCGGTTTTCACCGTATTTTGTGGAGCTCATAACTCGTGAACCAGTGCAAGTATCAAGTTCAAACTGGAATCGAGATTGAAATGAAAATAGTAACTAATAGTTATTATTGTTAGAAGGGTGGACGCTCGCAGCACGCTCATAGTGACAAGTAGTTTCATATTTTAAATCGTTTGCAGTCGAGACGCTATTAATAAATATGAGATTTTTTTCTAGTATGAATCGATTCGTGTTTGTACAGTTATTGCTCGTCGTATCTGCACTCGCCGCACCCCATGTCAGCTTGAAGGAAGAAGATGAAGAACCAACCAACGCTGTCCCAGCCGATGAGCTAAATCCCAAGTTGAATCAACAGCAAGTGTCAGTGCACCACGGAACTCTCGCAGGTAGTGTCAAAAACCGCAATCCGGAACAAGATCTCTTGTACTCTCAGAATCGCGCAAGACTCTTTATGGTTAACTCTTCTGCCGACGAAGAATAGTCGTGTGCCCAGCGAAGAGCCAGAAACGTCATGACAACAAACGCTGTTGATTGGCTTACAGAAGATTTGAATAGACTCAGGTGGTTTGTTTTGGTGACGTTTCTTGTTCGTCACCAGGTTTACTGGCGCGTGTCGGTGTTAGTCATATAGAATTCTAGGCAGTTCTGCAAGCTCCTATCTTCCCCATGTTAAGTTTTTGGGATCCCAAAACGTAAGTGGAGGGATACCTATGACATCGCAAAAGTTGTCCGTCTGTCCGTCCGTCTGTAAGCACGATAACTCTCGAAGGGAATGAGATATTTTGATGAAACTTGGTGTGAGGATTCGTTGGGTCAGCGGACCAGTCGAGTTCGTAAATGGGCTTTGTAGCCCTACATCTAGGGGTGGGGGAGGGGGTTCAAATTAAGGGGCAAACAAAATATTTTGAAACAGCTAATGTGATAATCGATTATGGGGTAAGAAGACATGCTGAACACGATGGTGAAAACCATTTTGTAATCGGACAAGCAGGACAAGCAGCCAAAACCGGAAAGTTTGTTAAAAGTAAAAGTTTTATTTGAAGTTGATTAGATGTTCGATTTAGAGGTAGGAAGACATGCTGAAGACGATGGTGAAAACCATTTTCTCGACGGACAAGTAGTTCAACCGGAATCCGGCCCAAACCGGAAAGTTTGTTAAAATTAAAAGTTTTATTTGGAGTTGATCAGATGTCCGATTTAGGGCAAGAAGACATGCTGAACTTTTATGTGAAAACAATTTTCTACCCGGACATGTAGTTCGCCCGGAATCCGGCCAAAACCGGAAAATTGTTAGAAGTTAAAGTTTTATTTCTAGCTGACTAGATAACCGATTTAGGGGTAAGAAGAGACGCTGAATCCGTGTGTGACAATCATATTTTACCCCGACATATAGTTCGACCGGAATCCGGCTGGAGTCGGAAAATTTGTTAGAAGTTAAATTTTTATTTGAAGTTGATTAGATGTTCATTATTGGGGAAAGAAGATACCCTGAGTTCGTTTTTGAGCTTTCTTTTTTCGCCGGACAAGTAGTTCTAGAGTTCGGCCGAAACCGGCAAATCGGCAGAAGTGGCAGGAGCTTGTCGTCAAAACAGATATGACTTATACGGGTAAACACACATGCTGAATCCATATCTGAACTTGGTTTTCTCAGATGATTAGCTATTTGGCCTTAATCTGTTTCTGAATTTTAATTGTAAGAATGTTCAAGGATTCTGGCGATGACTGGATCTGGCTAAGACAAGACCACTGGCATTTGTAAATCTTTAGGGCTGACAACAGCACTTGCAGGTCTTTTCGCCGACATAGCGACCTGAGAATAAGTTTCCTTGGGCTCCAGAGGCCTTACTAGGCAAAATATTTATTTTTTTTTGGGGGGGGGGCAAGTTTTTACCGACTGGCTGGTCATTTTTACCGACTGTTTTTGCAGAAAAAAACGACTGTTTTGACGAAAAGCTGAGTGATTTATAAAAAGATTGTTCTTAAAATAAACGACTATTTTTACGGAAAACCGACTAATTTGAAGGAAAGTCGACTGTTTCCAAATTTTTTTTTACCGTTTTACGAAAAATCGCGGCGCTTCGCGCCGACTTGGATATTTTTTTTATCGACTATACCGACTGGCCGACAACATCGGGGTGGGGGGTAAGCATACCTGCTGAATTCGTTTCTGAGCTTTAGTTTTTGTCGGACAAGTAGTTTGCCAGGAATCAAGCCGAAACCGGAAATTTGGAAGAAGCATGGAATTTTGATCAGTTTCATCAAAGTAATATGACGAAAAGGGAAGAACACATAATAATATGCTGAATGTATATCTGAACTTGGTTTCCTCAGATGGTTAGACATTGGCCTTAATCTGTTTGTAAATTTTAATAGAAAAATGTATAAGGAGTCTGACGAAGAGCGGATATCTACAAGACCCAATTGTCTGAATTAAATTTGTGGGATCCCATAAAAAAAAACACTTAGTTCTTGTTTCCTAAAGATACTTATAATCTGGAAGAACGGCCTCCGTCTTCTCATTAGCTACTAAGCATTAGCTTGTGTACAAGCTTTGTGTACTAAGTAAGTAAGTAAGTAATTATTTTCTAAACCGCCATTTCGAAAAAGCGGAGTAAATAAAAGAAAATAAACAAAAGACATAAATACACAGAAAAAGACACTAATTTTCAGTCATCGATTAGGAAGCAGTGTAGAAGGTCGTGCGCTGGTTGGGCTCTGTTGTCAATGATTTTTTATAGCGACAAAGAAACATCCAAAAGGGTAATACTTGTATCTTGAACTTTGAACTTCTCCGTCAATGTATCGCGAGAGTATATATACTGATAGATAGATAGACTTCGATTAGGGACCAAGTGGTAAAATGTTCTGACCTTCTTGAAGCAAAAACTGAATTAAATGAAGCAAGAAAGAATTAAGAAGCAAACCTGCTCACATTGGTCTTAATAGCCAGTAAATGTAGGGTTCAATTTCAGGTTCGCGCTTACGCTCTGGAGGTATAACGTAGGCGCTTGCGGCACGATAAAAGTGGCAGCTTTGCGAACCCCGGAGGAGTACTCTTTGAGTCAAGATTGTTCACATCCCTCGCTGGATTAGTCGGTAGTGCGTCAGTTCGGAAAACCGAAGGTCATGGCTTCGAATCCCAGCCCAACGTCATTTATGTCATTCAGTTCGCTACTTACACAGTTTGACGGAAAGCTAACAGAAGACGAATCCCGCGATGTACCTCGTTTGATCCTGCTGATCATTCAGTGAATTAAAGTGATGCCAATGCGTGATATACTGTTTTTGCATTCTGAAATTCTGAGGAAAGCGATAGGCCTACACTGTCAGAAGTTTCATAACAGATAACACAAGGATGCGCGGTTTCAACAGATAACACTTCAGATGTTGTCTGTTCTGTTTCAAATGTTATGCATAATAAGCGTTACCCTCAGGAAGAGCCGAAAAAACGCCAAAAAGTATCTGCTGAGTTTTCCGAAATCATGACGATAAGGAATAAAGTCAATAGATGCTTTTCTGGCTCTTCCTAACAAAGCTTGTTCTGCATAACATTTCATGCATAACATTTTCAAACATAATAGATAACATCCGAAGTGTTATCTGTTACGCATTATCTGTTGAAACCGCGCATCCTAGTGTTTTCTGTTATGAAACTTCTGACAGTGTACCACCCTACCTCCCATGCATCAAATTTCTTCTAGTAGTAGTAGAATAGTTTTATTACCAAAAGATAATATTTCCAGATCTCCCACCTGTGTTGGATCTTTCCACCGCAGAGACCAACCAAGTCAAGGTCATCAGTGTCAAGGAGCCACCCATCGAGAGCCGCCGGAATGGACCATCTAACGGAAACTGTCTATGCGTACCACCCCAGAACTGCACTATACCAGCTCCTGGACCGCCACGTAGCGGAATTGATGGTGATGGTATCCCACCACCAATCCCAGGTGAAGTACCACTCGACGATAGTAGTATTGATGGGCATGACTTTCTTGACATCCGCATCGCTAACAGGGTAAGTTTTAGTTATTTTTTTATTTTTCCTTCGGATACGCGACACCACAGAACAGAACTGCTGGCGTTACTAGAAGCTGAGTTTACTTTTTCATGGAACTTACCTTCCGGCGAAGTGCCGTATCCCAATCACTTTTCCGTCGGTCGGTCGGTCAGTCCGGTGATCGCGAGTTAGGGTACTTCCAGAAGTGCTAGGACGATGAAACTTGGCAGGCATAACAGGGATCCGATCAAACTAACTTGAAATAGTCAGTTTCCCGATCCGGCCATTTGGGGGGGGGGGGCGGAGGAAGGGGGAATTCGGATTATTGAGTCATGCGTAACTTTCGAATTGGTGAAAGGATTTGATGTCTCCGATTTCCCGTTTCAAGTCTGGACCGGATTTGACAGCTGTGGGGGAGTTGGGGGGAGACGGGAAATCTCGTGAAACGGTTAGACTGGAGGGATCACGGCGGAACTTGCTGGATAGAAAACGCATCTCCTCTAGATAAATCATTACACAACCGGGGGGGGGGGGTCCGGAATTCCAGTGATCGCGACTTAAGGTACTTCCAGATATGCTAGGACAATAGAACTTAGCTGGAACATTAGAGACTCGACAATATTAGCTTAGGAATTGTCATTTCCCAGATTCGACCATTCCTTAAAGTACCCATCTTAACCGCAAAGTACAAACACAAATTATTTAAGCAAAAAATAAATTTTTCATAATCCCTAGAGCCCATCATCATTTTTGCCTCCATGGTTTAGGTTACAAATGAGTTTCTAACTCACTTAAAGTGCGCATCTTAACTGCAAAGTGTGACCAAACGATCCATTTCATGATCCCCAAGCAGGGGCGTCACGACTAGATCGCAACTAGAAAAAATAGCCGAGTATAGGAGCGAAGCGCCGCGATTTTTCGTAAAAACAATGGTTTTTGGGATCCCAAAACGTAAGTGGAGGGATACCTATGACATCGCAAAAGTTGTCCGTCCGTCCGTCCGTAAGCACGATAACTCTCGAAAGGAATGAAATATTTTGATGAAACTTGGTGTGAAGATTGTTTGAGTCAAGAGTAAGGTCGAGTTAGTAGATGGGCTTTGTAGCCCTATATTAGGGGTGGGGGAGGGGGTTTAAATTAAGGGGTAAGCAAAATATATTTAAACAGCTAATGGGACAGTCGATTATGGGATAAGAAGACATGCTGAACACGATGGTGGAAACCATATTCTCGTCGGACGAGTAGTTCGCCCGGAATCCGGCCAAAATCGGAAAGTTTGTTAAAAGTAAAAGTTTTATTTGAAGTTGATTGGATGTTCAATTTAGGGGAAGAAGACATGTTGAACACGATGGTGAAAACCATTTTCTCGCCGGACAAGTATTTAGTCCGGAATCCAGCCAAAACCGGAAAATCTGTTAAAAGTAAAAGTTTTATCTGAAGTTAATTATATGATCGGCTTAGAGGTAGTAAGACATGCTGAACACGATGGTGAAAATCATTTTCTCGCCGGGCAAGTAATTCGCCCGGAATCCGGCCAAAACCGGAAAATTGTTAAAAGGCTTCGTAGTTGATTAGGGTCGCTGTCACTACTGCAACACGTCAGTTTGCATAAACGTCAGTTCGCCTAAACCAAAAATCCGACAGTTCACCTACACGTCAGTTCCTCTACACGTCAGTTGACCAACACGTCAGCAGACCAACACGTCAGTTGACCAACACGTCAGTAGACCAACACGTCAGTAGACCTACACGTCAGTAGACTTATACGTCAGTTCACCTAATCCTAAAATCCGACGGTTGTTCTACACGTCAGTTCACCTACACGTCAGTTCTCCTACACGTGAGCTCACCTAACGTCAGTTGACATAAACGTCAGTTGACACAAACGTCAGTTCGCCTGCATAATCCGTCACTACGCCTAAAGATTCATATCGGGCTATTAGTTCAAAGTCGACTAGGGCACCGAAAGCAATTAAGCAGGGGGACGAAAACACAGGGGATTAGCAAAAGGAAGCCGACTTTTGCGCATATAAAATTAGTTCAGAATGGCCGGGAGCTTGCAATCAGACGCGGCAGGTAAAGTCAGAAAAGAAAGAACAGATGTAAAGTAATTCCATCAGTAAAAGCTGTTGCGAAAGTTTTTACCGGGCTAGTCGTACGGAACCTTTTTTTTTTTTTTTTTTTTCTACACGTATTTGCCATGGCCGTTGGCTCTTAGCGCAAATTAAATCTTATCTTATCTTATCTATAAGGTGAAACGTATAATTAAACGCATTTAAGGGCTTACCAACCATCCCTAGGGGAAGGACCAAAATGTGCCAGTGAATCTCGATCTTTGCCAAAAGGGTACCGGAAACAGTGAGTGACGAATTACTTCTCTCTTGGCCAATGCTTCCACTAGATCCTAAAACAAGAGCTACGAGCTCATATGGCACTTGTTCCGAGTGGGTGGTGTGAGAAACGAGAAAGTAACTCTTGAGCGTTTTTTTCCGGATATTCCGCTACCCCTCCTCACCTTGCTTGGTCCCGGTCCGGACCCTAAAATTTTTCATGTAAGGCATACGATCTCTCTATTTCCCAAGTATCATTCAAATCACTCCACTCCTTTAACCCCTATGCGAACCACAACATTTCCGGGACTCCCACTCCAACCCATAATTCTTTGCATATCTAGGTTCATACCTAGATTTGCATAAAGCTTCAACTGAATCGGACCATCTGTTCGCAACCTACGGAAGTCATTTCCGGATTTCACCTCCCTCAACTCCCCGAAAAATGGACGGAAGTCTTCCTAGAGCACTGTGTCGGGTTCTTAAGACTATTTGGTCAGGTTACTAATATGCCGGCCAAGTTTTATCGTCCTTAGCACATCTGGAAGTATCCGAACTCACCATCACCAGAATTCCGGGAACCCCCCCTCCAACTCCCTCCAAAGAGCCCTGATATGATATGGTTCTGTCAAGAAGGTATCTTATGCTTATGCTTGTTCTTCCCTGTGATGTTTTAAATTGATGAACATTCTGGCAACAGATCTGCAAGAAGGATCGCCATGTCATGTCAGACAACATCACAAGGAAATTTTGAGCTTTCTATTTCACCGAATCCCCTAAGCTTAAAGCCCACCGGAATGAAGTACTATCTATCATATAGTCTTGTGAGTCGATGAAGAATATTAATGATTTACACCATTTTCAGGTAACCGAGCTTCGATTTAGTCTTCACTGTCTTTGAATCAAGTCATGATTCACGGGGTTTTATCTTGGTTTTATCCACGTCCAGGGGGCATTAAGGCGAAAATACCGGTACAAGGCAGATTAAATTCACACATTTTCGGCCATAGGAATCGTAGCCTAGTAAAAAACAAAATTAGAATGTCTCATGCTCAAGTAGCATATATCAGTAGGCTTGTTGTGTAATGCCAATAAAAATCAAATACAGTCCTTCCCCGTGTAAAATACCCCCCCCCCCCCTCGATTGGAACCACTGCCTGCAGTTGCAGTTTTAGAGATGTTTCGGATTTGGGTGTAAAATAATTTCCTTCATGAAGCTGCTGTATTACAATTTTGTTTCTGGGAAAAGTTTAACGACCGGGAGGGGGTCAACCAGTTTTTAAAATTATGATCAGGAACCAAATATTTCTTCAGCCCAAGATGACTACAAAATTAAGTTTGACAGTGCAAAAAGGATACATCAGCTGCATTATATTAGATCTATATTTCGGCTCTTCTTGACAAGGGTCTTCTTCAGGCTCATAAATATAAGGTTTGAAGCCAAGCTGATCATTCATTACGAAAGAAATAGAAAACCGTGATTTTCGGTTTTTTTTATTGATCAGCTAATTATCCCTCTTGGATGATGTGCGAGGGATAAATATAAATTCGGATATTTCGGTTGCACTTCCGGCAAACCGCCCTCAGCGAAAAAAACAAAAATTAAATCATAAAATCCAACACAAAACCAACAGAAGAACGATGCGGAACCAACAAAACATACAACGATATGTAACTAAAAACCAGAAGAACGATGCCGATTGAACGACAGAAAAATTCAAATAAAATAACGAATATTACATTGTGCGTGTTAAAAGTGTGTATGTACAAATCTGCGATTATTTTACAGTTCTGAATTCTGTAATAATTTCAAAGAGTTCTGTTCACAGAGTTCTGTGAAATTATTTGTACAGTTATGGGAAAAACGAAGGACTTTATAAGTGCTGGATGAAAGCTTCTGCGCTTTCCCAGGGAATTGGTAAATTGTAAAAAGACACAGAATTCAGAATTGTAAATTAATCGCAGATTTGTACATATACACTTTTAACACGCACATTTTAATATTCGTTATTTTATTTGAATTTTTCTGTCGTTCAGTCCGCATTCGTTCTTCTGGTTTTTAGTTACATATCGTTGTATGTTTTGTTGGTTCCGCATCGTTCTTCTGTTGGTATTGTGTTGGATTTTATGATTTAATTTTTTTTTTCGCTGAGGACGGTTTGCCGGAAGTGCAACCGAAATATCCGAATTTATATTTATCCCTCGCACATCATCCTAGAGGGATAATTAGCTGATCAATAAAAAAAACCGAAAATCACGGTTTTCTATTTCTTTCGTAATGAATGATCAGCTTGGCTTCAAACCTTATATTATGAGCCTGAAGAAGACCCTTGTCAAGAAGAGCCGAAATATAGATCTAATATAATGCAGCTGATGTATCCTTTTTGCACTGTCAAACTTAATTTTGTAGTCATCTTGGGCTGAAGAACTATTTGGTTCCTGATCATAATTTAAAAAACTGGTTGACCTCCTCCCGGTCGTTAAACTTTTCACAGAAACAAAATTGTAATACAGCAGCTTCATGAAGGAAATTATTTTACACCCAAATCCGAAACATCTCTAAAACTGCAACTGCAGGCAGTGGTTCCAATCGAGGGGGGGGGGGGGTATTTTACACGGGGAAGGACTGTATTTGATTTTTATTGGCATTACACAACAAGCCTACTGATATATGCTACTTGAGCATGAGACATTCTAATTTTGTTTTTTACTAGGCTACGATTCCTATGGCCGAAAATGTGTGAATTTAATCTGCCTTGTACGGGTATTTTCGCCTTAATGCCCCCTGGACGTGGGTAAAACCAAGATAAAACCCCGTGAATCATGACTTGATTCAAAGACAATGAAGACTAAATCGAAACTCGGTTACCTGAAAATGGTGTAAATCATTAATATTAATTACAGATTCCGGGATAACTGTGTAATTTGGAAATAATATAAATTTCTTTTCAAATATTTTTATTTCAAACTCAAGAAACAGACTGCAGTCATGCCAAAATAAAAATGCAGTGTTCTTTTCGGTGTGGGATGACTGAAAAATTACGTTAGTTATTATTTCGAAGAGAAAAAAAAATAGACGTAGATAGAAATATAGGATACACTTTTGACTTACCTTTTTCTCAAAATTTGTACAGTAATCTTGGGAAGCTTGATGTAAAAAAGCCATACAAGTTCACATTGGTCTGACTGATTTTGAACTGAATGACCTGCCTCAGGTCATTCAGTTCTTGCCTCAAGGATTTTCCTTACAAATGACATTCTAGCTCCCATAGAGTGCGCATCTCAACGGCAAAGTCGAAACTTACTTTTGATCAATCAAAACATCTTAACCCATGCAAGTGCCATATGAGCTTACAGCTCTGGACACCCCAGTTAATATTTAAGAAAGACGAGAATCTTGCAAATGATAAGATTTTAGCTAAGGATAAATGAACTACCTAATGACTGATTCGTAAAAGCAGGTTATGATGAAATGGTTCAAATGGGTAAAAAATAACCATGGCCTTACAAAACTAAAAATTTGCTGAACACAACAGGTTTTTCTTTTGTTTGGAATGAAGGACTAGGTCCGTTAAATGACTCTTCCGATTTTTATCGAAGTTTTAAGAAACGTTTTGATGACCAAGAAATTCAAAAATGGTGGACTGCATTAAGTGGGCAAAGGTAGGCAAAAGTAGGCGCGAGCAAATTGTTTACCGCTCGCTATGTGGTGGTAAATCGTGGAATTCTAGGTGTCCGGATGGAGTACGTATTTGTTGTACGTTGTACGTATATGGTCTGGATCATTTTCATTTCAGATGCCAGGAGCTTTCGCGTTTAAGGGGTTCATTACTGTTGGGAATGGTGTGCAGCTTCTTCGTATCTTACGGTCTACGTCACGAAGAGTAATTGTTTCTTTTGGTTATTTTGTTCAAAAGGCACTCCGAGTTGAGAAGTGCTGTTTCTTTGTTTGTTCTTTTGTTTAGTTTCCTATGAGTTGTCTGTTTATCCTGGGCCTTTGGGTTTTCCAATACACACACATACATATATACATATAAATATCAGTCTCGAGTGCCGTTATATATATAAACCTCGCTCCGCTCGGGATTTTTTTTTAGAACCACCTCGCTTTCGGCGAAAACAGATTCAAAGGCCGTTTTGTCTCTTCGTCAAAACGATCATTCACGGAAAGGAAATAAAGTTAAAGCTGTGTGACAGTTAGCCTCATTTATCATCTTTCTGATTTCCAGCCACTACCAAACATCTGTGGCCAAAACTTGGTTAACTGCTGTGTTAAGCAATCAGGTCTACTTCCAGTCCTAGCTGCCCTGAAACCTCAGCCAATCCCAGGTAAGCGCGGTCGAAAAGTATATACAGTGACCGGAGCAGAACAGAATTGGAGCTGGTATCTCACTCGTTTTTCTAAGTAATGCTCGAACTAATAAATTTTTCTGCACTCGTTTTCTTCTTCTGTTCGAAAAACTTCGTTATGTGTGGCATCCTGTCAAGCAGTTTACTTGCTGGAAATTCTGATTGGAGATCAACATTAGTAATTTTACTTTGGTCTTCTCCAGGTCTTCTCAAGACTGTAAAGAATCGCGAAAAGGTATTAAGCTTGGACAATTTAAGGTATTTAGCTGTCGAAATGTACTCAATGAGTTATTATTGTTCTGTTTTTAAGTTGTACTCTTTACACAAAATTTAGTTCATGTCATGTTCTCGTGTAGTTGCGAAAAAGAGTAGACTATAAAGTATTTCCTAATCAGCAATCAGTTAATGATTGCTCATTGTAAGATATATTTCAAGACGTCTCAATCTGTGATAACAACTTCTTATTCTTGGATCCCCAATGGGATGCCATCAAAACCTTATGTCTTGTTTGGTCAAGATACCTATAATCTGGAAGAACGGCCTCCGTCTTCTCATTAGTTTCTAAGCATTAGCTTGTGTACAAGCTTTGTATACACATGAGAGTATATATACTGATAGATAGATAGACTTAGATTAGGGATCGAGTGGTAAAATGTTTTGACCTTCTTGAAGCAAAACCTGAATTGAATGAAGCAAGACAGAATGAAGAAGTCTCTCTTCCCTAAACGAGGAAAACCTGCCACATTGGCCTTAAGAGCCGGTAAATACAGGGTTCAGTTTCAGGTTCGCGCTATGGCTCTGCAGGGAAAACGTAGGCGCTTACGGCGCGATAAAAGTGGCAGCTTTGCGAGCCCCGGAGGTGTACTTTTTTAGTCAAGATTGTTCACAACCCTCGCTGGATCAGTCGGCAGTGCCTCATTTCGGAAAACCGAAGGTCATGGCTTCGAATCCCAGCCCAACGTCATATATGTAATTCAGTTCGCTACTTACACGGTTTGACGGAGTGCTAACGGAAGACGAATCCTGCGATGTACCTCGTTTGATCCTGCTGATCATGCATGACGCCAATACGTGATATATAGTTTTAGCATTCTGAAATTCCGAAGGAAGCCATAGGCCTACCACCTGGCGCCCATGCATCGAATTTCTCCTTGTAGTAGTAGAATTCTGAATCTTTCCACCGCAGAGACCACCCAAGTCGAGGTCAGCAGTGTCAAGGAGAAACTCATCAAGAGCGCCCCGAATGGACCATCCAACGGAAACTGTCTGTGCGTACCACCCCAGAACTGCACCGTACCAGCTCCTGGACCACCAGGTAGCGATAACTTGATTAACATCCGTATCGCTAACAGGGTAAGTTTTAGTTATGTTCTCTCTTTTCTTTCGGATACGCGACACAGTAAAAATAGAGCTGCTGGCGTTCCTAGAAGCTGAGTTTACTTTTTTATGGAACTTGCCTTCCGGCCAAGTGCCGTATTCCGATCACTTTTCTGTCGGTCTGTCAGTCAGTCCGGGGATCGCGACTTAGGGTACTTCCAGAAGTGCTATGACGATGAAACTTGGCAGGCATAACAGGGATCCGATCAAACTAAATTGAAATAGTCATTTTCCCAATCCGGCTATTTGGGGAGAGCGGAGGAAGGGGAAATCCGGAATATTGACTGGTGGTCGGATCTGAATGAAACTCAATAACTATTTATATGACATGTCTCTAATGTCCCGTTTCAAATCTGGACCAGATTCGACAGCTGTGGGGGAGTTGGGGGGAGACAGGAAACCTCGGGAAACGGTTAGATGGAAGGGATCACGGCAGAAACTTGCCAGGAAGAATAAAGCATCTTCTCTAGATAAATCGTGTACACAAATCGGGGGGGGGGGGGGGGAGGGAGGGCGGAACTCCGGTGATGGTGGTTTTGGGGACTTTGACAACGAAACTTGGCAGGCATATCAGGGACCCGATTAAAATGACTTGGAAATGTTATTTCTCGGTCCGACCATCGAGGGGGAATGGAGGGGGGGGGATACAGAACATTGACATGCATAACTTTTGAACATCGGATTCCAATGAAACTTTATAACTGAAGAGATGACATGTATCTGATGTTCTTTTTCATGCTGCCCAGACCGGATACCACAACTGTGGGGGGTGACCCGCTAAGACTGGAGAGATCAGGTTGGAACCTGCTTAGAATAACCAGCAAATGCTCTAGACTTACCTTACCTTTGAATTCTTTGCAAGTGGCAGGAGGAGGATCAGAACCACTTCCTCTTAGAGTGCCAAGAGCTTTCGCATTTGAGAGAAACATTTCTTGGGGTTGTGAAGTGTATTAAATCTTGTATGGCCTTTTGGCTCAGTAAACAAGCATTACTATATTATATAATAGAACCAGGATCGGATCCAGGCACTGTGTGGGAGTTGGAGAGAAGGGGGATCCGGAATTCCGGTGATCGCGACTTAAGGCACTTCTAGATGTGCTATGGGTACCTTTTACCACCTGCTAACGAGAAATCTCGCTTTATCATCTTCATAATTATATGCCTCTACTTTTTTGCCTCATTTTGTATTAACAGGTAAGGAACCTGTCGCGGAATTCCGGCTCGCTTTGTCGAAGAAGCGAACATCTTTGACAATATACCCAGATGGCACTTTAAAATCAAGTGACAAACGATGACACAAATCAAAGAATTTTGCTACCAGTGGCAACGCTGGTTTTGACTGAAATTTAAAAGTACGACCCGCTAGATGGCACTTGCATCGCCAAAAATATAAAACACTGTAATTGATAGAAACAGAAGTGCCCGGGTCCAGGCCGGGTCACAGCAATAGTCAGTACGAGTACAGTAGGCTTTGGTTGCTACTTCACTAAAATGAAATTCCCTACCCCAGTAACAAAAAATAACAAAAGAAGAATAAGTCCTACCTATAAAAAATATTATGTTCGTAAAAGCTATAATAGTTAACATACCTCCATATCGGTTCATATCGGAATAACGACCTCGATGACTATTTACAAATATCAACCTCGCCTTCGGCTCGGATAGGTTATTTACAATCGCCGTCGCAGTGATATTTTCCAATATAAACCTCGATGTCGGGAGTTAACCTTTAATGTAAAGAGACATTGGGTGAGGAAATATATTTTAAGATAGGGTTAAGGGGGAGGAGTTGGGTCTGTTAATAAGTATGAGGGCTGATGGGTTACCGCTCGGTGCAAGAAGAAAGTATATGTGGAAAAAAGAGGAAAGATCGGGTCTTTACTACTTCTGCCCTTTGTGCGGAGAAATGAATGAGGATATATGCCACCTTTTGTTGTGATTGTGGTGAGTTACGGGGACTCAGGGAGGGGATATCGGGGGGGGGGGGGGGAACCGATAAGAAATGGATTATTAAAATGATGGGAAGTAAAGATTTTGAAGAAATAAGAAATGTTGGGAAGTTCCTCAAGTTAGCTTTTAAACACCGGAAAAATTTCTTTTGATGTCAAAGTTGTGTTTTTAGTGTTAATAAAGTAATCAGAGTACATTAAAAATATTAGTGTGTTAGCGTGTGTATACGCATGTAAGATTGTTCACTTTTTGTTTTGTGTTGTTGCCTGATGGCTTTAATGTGCAACTAAATCATTCGTTCATTCATTCATTATCCCGATTAGAATGTAGTCGAAAGTAAAGTCCCCTTTTGAGGTCTGTCGTGCACTTCCTATGCCACCCATGTAGTTAATTATTTCAACCTTTATCAGCGTCAAAGAGATGGATTTCTTATCACAAAGGGATTTGTCTTATCGGTCAATTATGACTTCTCAGAGGTACTGATTCATACAGTCCGTAATACAGAAATCATATAGTTCGAAAGAATTAACAGTTAACTTTTCTCCATCTCAGTTGGAATCAGGTTGGATAGCACGACCGTGAGTTTACTGGATCTGAATGTAACTGAACTGCCAGAAAGTTTATCGACAAAGCTGGTCCATCCTGGCACAAAGTTGGCACATCTAATCCATGAACAACTAGACCTAATTTTACAGAGTAAACCACGGAAATTAGGTTACTTCGACTTTGAATGTTGCGATAGTAAATTTCGTCTCACCAGGTGACTTGACGAGGTTAAGGTTGTAAATTCGCCTGAACGGAAAACTGAAGCATTACAGAACTACAGGACCGAAAGAAAACTACACAAATTTAATAAAGAGGAAAAAGAATGTTTTCTTGTTGAATGAGCAAATGGAAACTTTAAAGCTTTATAAAAACTGTGAAGCAAAGAAATTTTGGAAAATGTGCAAAATTCACTAGTGAAGGCACCTAGAAATATCCCTGAGATTGGTACATGGGCGGATTATTTTGAAGGTCTGGAAAGTAAAGATTTTACGGGTCGGAACCTTAAGAAGAGGCTGGTCTCCTACCAGGTGAAGAAGTTGAATACCCTTTAAATGAAGAGGATATGATTTTGTGTGACAATATTTCTCAAGAAGAGGCCGAGGTAGCGATTCGAAGTTCGAAAGGAGGGTCGGCACCAGGAGCCGATGGTATCCCTGCCACTGTGTTCTACATCTCACTCCCCTTACAAACCCTATTTAAATTTCTTCTTTCTAAGAGATGTTGGCCAGAATCATGGAAGACTTCTTTGGTTTTTCCCCTTTTCGAAAAAAATAAGCCTGAACTACAGGATAACTACAGGCCCATTAGTTTAGTTTCGACTGTAAGTAAGCTGTTGGAAACGATATTAAACAAGAGATTAGGGCTTTGATTAGATAGGTTAAAAATTATTAGGGAGGAGCAAGGATGTCTTAGAAAATGTCACTCAATGGTGGATCGAATGATGGTATTAATTCTTTAATTGACAAATATGGTAAAGGTAGGAATGGATTTTTCGTCGCTTTTCTAGATCTGCGTATATCTTTCGTTAATGTTGATAGAGTTATTTTGCTTAGAACTCTTTTTGAGACTGGAATGCCAGTTCCCTTTGTCAAATTGCCAAGTTCTATGTACGTACGTAATGACAAAAGGAATAGTTATGATATCGAGAAAAGGATTTCTTAGATGGTTCAAGAGTAATACTGGAGTTAGTAAGGATGTATTTTGTCGCCCAAGCTATTTTCGTTATTTTTAAATGATACTGTGACTTTTTTCTTAGAAAAAGTGGGCCCCGGTTGTTAAACTATGTAATCTAACGTTTTCCTTTTACTGTTTGCGGACGACAGTGCTTTGGTCACATAATCGGCGGACGAACTTTAAACACTACTTGGTTTGGCTGCTGAATTCTTTTATTCAAAAGGTTTAGAACTCAACACTTCAAAAACAGAAACTGTAATTTTTCGAAGGGTCAAATCAAACTCTCAAGATAGGAAATTTTATTTTAAAGGAATTGAGCTTAAGACCATGGGTTTCATTCGTTAACAAACAATAGCTGGCAAAGTCATATAACAGCAATGGCAGCATGAGGGAAAGCTGCGCTGTGTGCTACATATAGAAATATACACAGAAACACATATTTAATACGAAAGTGCTACCTGCATTACATTATGGTGCTGAATTATGGGGTCATGAACAGACCAAACAGCTGGAAACGCTCCAGCTGTAATGTTTTAAAAGGGTGTTTGGTCTTCATATAACCACGCATAGCTTAGTAATGAGGGTTGATTTTGGTATTTTTTATTTAAGAAAGATGACAATCCTGCAAATGATAAGATTTTGGTTAAGGATAGTTGAGTGACCGACTCGTAAAAGCAGGTTATGAAGAAATGGTTCAAATGGGTAAAAAATCATCATCGCCTTACAAAATTAAAAGTGTAGATACTGAACACAACAGGTTTTTCTTTTGTTTGGAATGAAGGCCTAAGTCCGTCGAATGACCCTACCGATTTTTAACGAAGTTTTAAGACACGTTTAGATGACAAACAAATTCAAAAATGGTGGACTGCAATAGATGAGTCACCGAGTTTAGTCTGTTACAGGCAAGTTAAAGAGTCTTTTGGTAGTTAGTATATTTCAAGGTAGGAGTACCATTCAAGTTTTTAAAGTGTTGGATTCAGGTGCGAGCAAACTGTTTACCGCTATGTTGTGGTAAATCTTGAAATTCTAGGTGTCCCTATGGAGTACCTCCGTATTTGTCCTCTTTGCCATCTTGATGGGGATGGTCTGGATAATTTTCTTTTCAGATTTTTCGGATTCAGATTTCAGAGCTTTCAAGTTTTAAGGGGTTCATTGCTTTTGCGAATGGTGGGCAGCTTCTTGGTATCTACGTATACGTCACCAAGAATGATTGTTTCTTTCGGAAATTTGGTTCAAAAAGCACTCGAGTTGAGAAGTGCTGTTCCGTAGTTTGTTATTTTGTTTAGTTTCCTATGAGTTGTTTGTTTATCCTGTATGTATATATATATATCAGTCTCGACGGCCGTTTAAGTATATGAACCTCGCTCCGCTCGGGAGATATTTTCGGAACTACCTCGCCTTCGGCGAAGCGAGTTTCAAAGGCTGTGTTGTCTCTTCGTCAAAACGATGTCCGTTAAGATAATGACTAACTTAGCCTAGGCGTTAACGGAAAGGAAACAAAATTAAAGCTGTATGACAGTTAGCCTTATTTATCATCTTTCTGATTTCCAGCCACTACCAAACATCTGCGGCCAAAACTTGGTTAACTGCTGTGTACAGCAATCAGTTCTACCTGTCCTAGCTCCACTAACCGATTCTCTCGGACGTTGCGGAGCCTCGAAGCCCCAGCCAATCCCAGGTAAGCGCGGTCGAAAAGTATATACAGTGACCTGAGCAGAGCAGAAGGAGCTGCTATCCCACTCGCTGTGGTAGCTTTCGGTTTCCGGTTTTCACCGTATTTGGTCATAACTCGTGAACCAGTGCAAGTACCAAGTTCAAACTTGGTACACTTGTGGATATTGGGGTCTAGTTGTGCCTTTTTAGGGTCCTACCCCCCACATCCACCCGGTTCAGGGGCAAATGGACCCAGACTTCCCAGTGAATAATGTCGCACCTCTCTATTTAGATGTAAAATTTCAATACTTCCATTTTATCTTGCGAAAATTGCGAATATTCGCGGAAAATTGGAAAAATTGCGAAAAATAAAACAACAAGAGCTGTAAGCTCATATGGCACTTGCATGTGTCAAGATGATTTGATTGATCAAAAGTAAGTTTCGACTTTGCGGTTGAGATGCGCGCTATAAGGGAGCTGGAACTTCATTTGTAAGCAAAACCCTTGAGGCAAAACTGCTAATGGGCTGATGGGCATCACGAAAATGCATATATTGCTTAAAAGTATTTTTTTTACTTTGCGGTCAAGATTGGTACTTTAAGGAATAGTCGGATTTGGGAAGTAGCAATTTCTAAGCAAATGTTGTTGAGTCTCCAATATTCCAGCGAAGTTTCATCGTCCTAGCACATCTGGAAGTACCTTAACGCGCGATCACCGGAATCCCAGACCCCCCTCCCCCTCCTCCAACTCCACCCACAATAACCGGAGCCAATCCGGTTCTGTAAATGATTAATCCAGAGCATCTGTTTGTCATTCCCACGAAGTTCGATCCAGATCACACCAGTCTAAGCGGGTCAAGTATTTTCCGCCCTCCCCCCGATAATTGCCGGATTCGGTCCGGAAATGAAAAAGGTCACAAGAGAAAAATGTCCTCTGTTTAATTATTAAATTTCACTCGAATCCGATCACCCGTTCCAAAGTTACGCATGACTCAATATTCCGGATTCCCCTCCCGCAACTCCCCCCCCCAAGATTATCATATCGAGGATTTTTTTTTCTATTCCAAGTCAGTGTGACCGGGTCCCTGATATGCCTTCCAAGTTTCGTCGTGAAAATCCCCCAAAAAACGGAATTCCGGGATACCCCTCCTCCCCCCCCCTCAAGTGTCCGGATCCAGTCAAATTATGTAAAAGATTTACATGGACCAGATGTTTGTTCTTCCCAGCAAGTTTCACTCCGATACCATCATTCTAACCGTTTCTCGAGATTTCCGGTCCACCCCCCCCCCCCCCCCCCCACCCCACCCAGCTTCCCCGCGGTGCACGTAGCCAATCCGATTCAGCAAATGACTTACCTAGAGCATCTGTTTGTTCTTCCCACAAAGTTCCATCCCGATCCCTCCATTCTAAACGGGGCACGTATTTCCCCCCCCCCCAATAGTTGCCGGATCCGGTCCGGATATGAAAAAAATCATCGGAGAAATGCCCTCTGTTGAATTCTTAAATTTCACTCGAATCCGATCACCCATTCCAAAATTACGCATGACTGAAAATTTCGGATTCCCCTCCCTCCACTCCCCCCACCATTATCTGATCGACAAAATTTTTATTTTGAAGTCAGTTTGATTGGGTCCCTGATATGCCTGCCAAGTTTCATCGTGAAAATCCCCAAAACCACCATCACCGGAATTCCGGGACCCCCCCCCCCCCATAAGTGTCCGGATCAAGTACAATGGTCTAAAGGACTTATCTAGAGCAGATGATTGTTCTTCCCAGCAAGTTTCACTCCGATCCCTCCATTCTAACCGTTTCTTGAAATTTCCGGTCTCCCCCCCCAACTCCCCCCTGGCTACCGAATCCGGTCAAGACTTTAAACGGCACATTACAGATATATATTCTGTTCAGTTATGAAGTTTCATTACAATCCGATCATCCGTTCGAAAGTTACACACTTCTCAATTTCCCGGATTCCCCTGCGGATTCCCCTCCCTCCACTCCCCCACCATTATCTGCTCGACAATATTTTTATTTTGAAGTCAGTTTGATTGGGTCCCTGATATGCCTGCCAAGTTTCACCGTGAAAATCCAAAAAACCACCATCACCGGAATTCCGGGACCCCCCCCCCCCATAAGTGTCCGGATCCAGTACAATGGTCTAAAGGACTTATCTAGAGCAGATGCTTGTTCTTCCCAGCAAGTTTCACTCCGATCCCTCCATTCTAACCGTTTCTTGAAATTTCCGGTCTCCCCCCCCCCCCCCCAACTCCCCCCTGGCTACCGAATCCGGTCAAGACTTTAAACGGGACATTACAGATATATATTCTCTTCAGTTATGAAGTTTCATTACAATCCGATCATCCGTTCGAAAGTTACACACTTCTCAGTTTCCCGGATTCCCCTGCCCTCCACCCCCCCCCCCCCAAAATGGTCGGATCAGAAAAATGGTTATTCCTAATTTTGTTTGGTCGGGTCTCTGATATGCCTGCCAAGTTTCATGGTCCTAGCACAACTGGAAGTACCCTAACTCGAAAAAGTGTGACAAAATGCCCTAAATTTTCAAGTTTCCAGCGCCCCCACTTCCCCGCACATGGTCGGATCGGGAAACTGATTATTTCCAGGTTAGTTTGGTCGAGTCCCTGATATTCCTGCCAAGTTTCATTGTCCTAGCTCATCTGGAAGTACCCTTACTCGAAAAAGTGTGACAAAATGCCCTAAATTTTCAAGTTTCCAGCGCCCCAACTCCCCCGCATATGGTCGGATCGGGAAACTTATTATTTCCAGGTTACTTTGGTCATGTCCCTGATATTCCTGCCAAGTTTCATTGTCCTAGCTCATCTGGAAGTACCCTAACTCGAAAAAGTGTGACAAAATGCCCTAAATTTTCAAGTTTCGAGCGCCCCCACTCCCCCGCATATGGTCGGATCGGGAAACTGATTATTTCCAGGTTCGTTTGGTCGGGTCCCTGATATTCCTGCCAAGTTTCATTGTCCTAGCTCATCTAGAAGTACCCTAACTCAGAAAAAAGTGACAAAATGCCCTAAATTTGCAAGTTTCCAGCGCCCTGCACTCCCCCCCATATGGTCGGATCGGGAAACTGATTATTTCCAGGTTAGTTTGGTCGGGTCCCTGATATGCCTGCCAAGTTTCATTGTCCTAGCACATCTGGAAGTACCCTAACTCGGATATGTGGGACAAAAAACTCGGACCGACCGACAGACCGACAGACGGAATTGTGATCGGTATATGGCACTTGAGCCAGAGGCTGCAAGTGCCATAAAAAGCTGAAAAATAAGATGCTGAGACCGTCTGAGACTGCACCGTCCTTCCTTTTTTAGTAGTTTGCTTGGGTACGAGTTCCAGATCATTCCCGTGCCACATTCGCAGGAGGGGAAGCCTCCATCTTTCATTCCGGTGCACGATCCCTGTTCTAGAAGTCGTGTTTCTTCGCTTAGCCGCGTTTTAAGCAGCGCCCTTGTTCTTAATTACTTACTGCAGGAGGAACAAGTACTAAAAACGGGATGGACCCCGTTCTTTAGCACTTTCTTGAAAAGAACCAATTATTAAAAACGGGAATGCAGGACCCCTGTTCTTGGCACTTGAGTCCATTTTCATGAGAACCAATCACTAAAACCGGGAATGCAGGGCCGGGAATTCGTGCCAAGACCAGGGGCCCTGTCTTTCCCGTGTTTAGTACTTCTTCCTCCTGCAGTAAGTACTAAAGAACAAGGGCGCTGCTTAAAACGCGGCTAAGCCCCTCCTCCAAAATGTTGTCGACCAGTCGGTAAAAAATAATCGAGTCGGCGCGAAACAACGCGATTTTTCGTCAAAACAGTTGATTTTTTTCTGAAAATCAGTCGGTTTTTCCGAAACTGCCGTTTTTTCTTGAAAACAGTCTATTTTTTCTTTAAAACAGTCGTTTTTTCTTGAAAACAGTCGTTTTTTCTGTAAAAACAGTCGGTAAAAATTACCAGCCAGTCGGTAAATTCCTTCCCCCCCCCCAAAAAAAAAACATTTTGGCTAGTAATGCCTCTGGTACGCGTTCCCGTTTTTAGTACTCTTAGTACTTTAGTACTTTAGTAGTTCCTCCTGCACCGTGTCGTTCCGTTCCATTCCCGTTTTGAGTCGATACCAAACAACTGGAAACAATGGGGAAGTTGAATTTTGTTTCGTTGTAAACGATCAAAATAGTTTAACTGAAACAGTGAATCTAAATCCCAATCGTAAACGATTGGAAATAAATGTTTCCGATCGTAATTTTTACAACTGTTTACCATTGTTTTTTTCAAGTGTCACTGAACAACTGTTTACGATCGTTTTCAGTTGTTTTCGATCGTTTTCGGTTGTTTTCAGTCGGAAACAAATGGTTTGGTTTTCAAGTCCTGAAATAAGACCTGATTTTTAGCAACGGTAGTAGGGAAGTTGAATTTTGTAGAGTTGTAAACGATCAAAATAATTTAACTGAAACGGTAAGTCTGAAATGTAAATTTACATTTGTTTACGATAACAAATGTAAACAATGGTTAACAACTGTAAAAACTGTTAACAATTGAAAACAGTTGTTTCCGATCATAATTTACGTTTTTTTTTTCTTATCCGTTCAAAACAATCGTTTTCAATTGTTTCCAATCGTTTCAGTTGTTTTCGATCGGAAACAGGTGGTTTTGTTTTCAAGTCGTGAAATACAGACCTGAGTTTTAACAACGGTCATAGGTAAACTGATTTTTGTTTTTTGTTTTAAACGATCAAAATAGTTTAATTGAAACAGCGAATCTGAAACCCCAAGCGTAGAAGATTGGAAACAACTGTTTCCAATCGCAATTTTACAACTATTTGCGATTGTTTTTTTCAAGTGTCATTAAATAACTGTTCACGATCGTTTTCAGTTGTTTTCGATCGTTTTCAGTCGTTTTCGATCGGAAAGAGTCGATAAGGTTTCCAAGTCCTGAAACAAGACCTGATTTTAAACAACGGTAGTAGAGTAGTTGAATGTTCTTGAGTTATAAACAAGTAAAATAGTTTAAGAGAAATGGTGAATCTGAAATCTTCATCGCAATTTTACAACTGTGTACGATTTTTTTTCGAAATACGTGGAAATCCTTGAAGTTGAGAGCTGTCATCCGTGTTTTTGCTATTTTCACTTTTCTTTGAAGTGCAAAATATTTCAAAAGCAGCTTTAGCAGTCGAAGCCCCCTCTATACTGCTAAAGCGTCTTCTGGTAATTTTTTTAGAGTGCTGCCGATTAATCGATAATTTTGAAGAAACAAATGTTTGCCTCTGTATACTACAATGCTCCTTAATATCCTTGACTGAATTGAATCCAGATTCCAGAGCAAACTAACTCTACGGAGTACCGCTCGAACTTTGAAAAAGTGACACAAGTCAATCGCAGCGACACTAGCACCGCTGGCGGGCCTGAATGTCCCTATTGAAACTCGATCAGTCGGAAGTTTGCTCTGATTGAATCACAGAAAATTATGCGTTAGCTGAACTTGGAGATAAGTCGAAGTCCTTCCACTTATCGACAAGCTACAGTTTGGAGCTTAGAGGTGGTTGATGGAGGGTGTGTTGAAAAAGAATCTGCATTCGGAGATTCCGATCGGAAACAACTGTTTTCGATCGTAAAAATACAACTGGAAACAGTTGTTTTCAATTGTAAAATAACGATTGGAAACAATCGGTTTCAATCGCAAAATTACGATCGTAAACAACTGTTTTCAATAGGAAACAACGGTTTCCGATCGTAAAAATAAGATTGGAACCAACTGGTTTTGATCGTAAAAATACGATCGTTAACAACTGTTTACAATCGCAAACGATTGGGAACAATTGTTTGCAATCGCAGCTGTACCAACTGTTTACAAGTGTAAAAAAAAAATTGTTTACAATTGTTTACGATGGGGTTTGATCGGGGGGGGGGGGGGGGGGGGCTGGTACCGGAGGGGGGGGGGGGGGGGGGGGGTTGCCGGGGGAAGGGGGATTAGTAACTATTTTTTGGCGGGGGGGGGGGGGGTCGCCTGGAGGTTTTGGTGCCAGGGTTTTTTCGCCGAGGGGGTTCTCGCCTAGACCCGAAAAAACTATGCTGATTACGGACATACATGCGAATTTGCATTGATTGTGTGAATTGACGGGGGGGGGGGGGGCTTGTTTCCGGTAGGGTGCAACTTTAAGCTAGTTCAATGTCGACACGGTACTTAGAAGGTACCGTATACAGGATCCCCGCGGATTGGATCTTGAGAGGACTGGAGAAGCAGTAACATCAGTGAAATCCCTTCAGGACCTCTGAAAATTTGTTCAGAACGCAGAGTTTTTTTTTTTTTTTAGTTTAATACTCTTTATTATACAAACGAACTTTTACATGCTAAACTACATAAATACGCCTTTTATAGCCCTCTTAACATCCTTTATACATGTAGCTGACACTTCTACATATATTAGAGTAGAGTAGTGTAGTTAGAGTAGAGTAGAGACTAGAGTAGTATTTCAAGTACATCATGTCCTTTCAGCTACCACGATTTGAACTATCATAAGATCCCTTTCACCGCATCCGCCTGGAGACAAGTAGTATCGAATCCGGATTCTCCAACCTTTGAGCCAATGACCAAGGCTGGCTGAACTTTTTGGTTTCCCATACTGAAGTTAGGCTGAGATACGGTTTATCCGCACGCATTTTAATAAAAGAAAAATTGTCTTTAGGTGTTGAGTTAGACCCGACGCAAGCCGTATTTGGCGAGTTCCCATGGATGGTAGTAATTCTTGGCCCAAACAACAAATACATTGGTGGTGGCGCTCTAATCGATGAAAGACACATCATCACTGCCGCTCACAAGGTCGCTGCACATGCGTAAGCAATATCTTTACTGTTTTTGCAATCCCAAAACGTTAGTGACGGAAAACCTACGACCTATGACGTATAGTTCGTCTGTCCCTGCGTCTGCCTGTCTGTCTGTCTCTTAGCACGGTAATTTTCGTCAGGATTGAGAATTGCGTTCAACCTCGGTGCGAGGATCCTTTGGATCGAACCTCGGTGCGAGGATCCTTTGGATCGAAGCACAGGTCAAGTTCGTAGATGGGCTCCGTAGCCGTATATTTAAGGGTGAGGGCGGAAGGGGTAAACAAACTATTTTTTAAAAGCTTATGAGATAGTTGATTTAGGGGTAGGTAGACACGCAGGCTGAATACAAATTTGAAACTTATTTTCTTGCCGGAAAAGTCGTTCAGGTAGAGTCCGGCAAAAACCGGAAAATTGGTTAAAAGTTTTATATGAAGTTGATCAGAGGTTCGGTCCAAATAGCTTACAGCTAGAGAAGGCAGCGAGTCATAACGAAATATTTACAGTTGAGATTAAACAGGAGAGAGCAAATTCATTAACACACAAAAACAAATTAATTAACAACAACTTATGCACATTTTAATTTTAAGAAAAACACCCTAAAACAAATACTGGTGTAAAACTATCTGGAAAATGAGCATGTAGACGAATAGGCAGGGTAGGGCCAACTGCGAGCATTCCTCTCAGACGGACGCACGGACAGCGGGAGGGGATAAATGGCTCATCTGGGGGAAGTGCTCTACCTTTCCCGAAATACTAAAAAAATTCGTTGGGGTGACGCGCGGTTATGCAGGACTATCCTTAAATATCTCACGTGCGCTCTAGGAGCCTGCGCTAGCCTAAGTTTGTATTTATTGTATATTTGTTTTTTATTTCAATAAAAGCCACATAATCAAGCATTAAAGCACAATTCTAACTAGAAATGATCTTTCCACAGTGAAACGGATCAGAAAAATGTTTCTCAAAAATACCATTACTTTCCATCTGAATTGAGCGATTTTCTCGTTAGCACTCGTCGATTCTATCCAGCCTTCCTACTCTCCGACGCGGCGGCTGGGGGCAGAACATTTGAACATGAACGCGCCGTGGTTAAAAATTAGGAAAACTAAGCAAATAAAAGAAGTCAAAAACAGAAGATTCTCATATCCTTGTGTGTTAAAGAGTTGCCAGAGGACGTTCAAGATTCTGGCAAACTTTGCGTTATGTTACCGGCAAAACTCGGCACGGCCGAGAAAGCGCTAAAAACTCGTAGGTACAAAATGAAACAATGGAAAAAGGTGGTGATTTTAGATTCTTATAATTCCATAAGGGAGCTAGGTATTTTATAAAAGGCAGAATAAGCAAGAGGGGTCCTTTAACAATCAAACATGCACACAAGTAAAAGGAACTTAATCAACTTAGTTCATCGCTTCAAGGTGTCCACAAAGTCAGAAAAAGTTGAGAAAGGCAGAAAGAAGCTGAACCGGTCTATTTCTGACCTCGAAAATACCGCTTTTCATTTCCGTTTTAAAAACGAAAGCACACGATTGTGAGAGGGTGCGGTTGTACCCGACATCTTCTCTTCATTTTTAGGGCAAGTGGCGCTGTCATTAAGGTTCGTTTGGGTGAGTGGGATGCCAAGCAGAATACCGAGCCGTTGAAGTATGTCGAGCTCCCCATCCAGCAGATCAAGATTCACCCCTTCTTCAACCCAGCCAATCTGAAGAACGACATTGCAGTTCTACGCCTTCCCGAGGCCGTCAACTTCGCTGCAGCCCCCCACGTAGCCCCCGTCTGCCTACCCGATTCTGACCGCAGAAGCGAAGGAAGGAGGTAGGAACTCGATTGATTTTGCGGCCAAAAATAATTCGTTCCGAAGATTGTAAATGTGGTTTATTCTAAAAAACACAAAAATAACTACATCGCCCTCCAGAAGCTGACACTTGTTAAACAAGCAAAAGAAACCCCCTTGAAAAATTATCCTATCTGACTTATCCGTTTGTGTCATTTTTGTGTATATGAAACGGTGATTATCACTAAAAAGCTTTAAACAACTGGAATTAAAATTCTGTTAATAGAGGTGCTGTTTTAAATATTTTGATATGGTCTGTTTGTGATGTTTCCAGGGGAGATTATTCAAAGGTTTCCATGACTGATAGAAAATTCTTTCTTCCAGATGTTGGGTCACAGGATGGGGTAAGGACGCCTTCGGCTCTGGTGGTCAGTTCCACTACATCTTGAAGAAAGTCGACATACCCGTGTTGAACTCTAATGACTGTGAGGCAAGACTTCGATCCACCCGACTTGGCGCCATCTTCCAGCTGGACAGGACCTCTTTCGTTTGTGCAGGAGGCGAGCCCGGAAAAGACGCGTGCCAGGTAAGCCCCTTCCCCCGATTTTGAGTCTGAATTTGAGGACATTTTAAGTTAAAGATGCTTGGTACCGAGAATCTATGGAAATTATGGAAAATTATATTAAGTCGTATGGAGATTATGGAAAGTCGACATACCCGTATTGAACTCTAATGACTGTGAGGCAAAACTTCGACCCACCCGACTTGGCCCCATCTTCCAGCAGTTCCAGCTCGATAGGACTTCTTTCGTTTGAGCAGGAGGCGAGCCCGGAAAAGATGCGTGTCGGGTAAGCTTCCCCCTCTCCTATTTTGCATCTTAATTAGGCGATATTTTGTTTTAAAGATACTTTGTACCGAAAATCCCATGGAAATCTCGCTAATTTTTCGTAATTTGTGATAACTTTCAAGATATTCATGAAAAACCAAGCTCATTTCTTAAATGGTATGTGCCGAATATTATATCATAGTCAGCCAATAGTTGACTGCGCTAAACGGATATTTCAGCTAATTTTATTGGAGTACCATTTCGGCCCGGCTTGACAAGGGGTCTTGGCAAGGATTCGAGGTTCAGTTTTTTAGCTTTGAGCTTACTATGATTCGAAGTCAACAAGGGCTAAATAATCTTTTGGCTATTTACAGTTGGGAAATAAAATGCTAAACAACTCGCAATAATCTAATCGTAATAGAACGAAGTTAGACGGTAATCACACATTTTTTGTGCGAGATTGAATGAATTTTCAAGCTCATGAATAAATTTACTTGGAAAATTTTGGTAACACAGGTTGTTAACGATATTAAAGGTTAACTTCCGACATCGACGTTGATATCTGATGATAACTTTTCTTGAATAGGTATGAATGTATATCTTCCTATTTCCCAATTTAAGGAAGTTATATTATGACAATTACTTTTGTGGAGGTTGCTACGACCTTGTATCATCCTCCGGAGAGGCTGATACGAAGCCGTACTAGCCTCCGCAAATGTTCATCGAGCACTTTTCCTCAAATACTGAAAAGTAGAAGCTGACCTCCAAAAAATTAAATTAAAAACAATACTTTCAGTAAAAAAAACACCTAAGAAACTATAGAAAAAATAAATAAATAAAATAAATGCTGAAAAATGACTTCTCTTAGACAACCAGCCTATGCCCTAGGTCGTACCTTGTCACAATCATATTTCCACTGAAAATACAGCTTGTCAAGTGAAACAACATCCTACTATCCGTTGCTTTCCAGAAGCTAGTTATTCATCATCGAAAAAGACAAAACATCTTACTCTCCCAGACAACCAGCATATGCCCTAGGTATACCTTGTCACACTCAGATCTCCGCTGAAAATACAGCTTGTCAACTGAAACAACATACTACTATCCATTGCTTTCCAAAAGCTAGTAATTCAGCATTGAAAAAGACAAAACATCTTACTCTCCCAGACAACCAGCCTATACCCTAGGTATACCTTGTCATACTCAGATTTCCACTGAAAATACAGCTTGTCAACTGAGACAACATTCTACTATCCATTGCTTTCCAAAAGCTAGTTGTTCAGCACTGAAAAAATGACAGAACATCTTACTCACTCAGACAACCAGCCTATGCCCTAGGTCATACCTTGTCACACACAGATCTCCACTGAAAATACAGCTTGTCAACTGAGACAACACAACTTTCCAACTTTCCAAAAGCTAATTATTCAGCATTGACAACTGACTTTGTTCTGGAATTTTCTTGTTTCTCAAGAGCCAACACGTGGTTTCGTTATTGTTTACTTTTTACTTCCACGAACCCTTGAGTAGTCATTTTTAGTTGATCTATAGTAGGCTTTCACGACCGCTAGATAGCATCCGAATCGCCGAAAAAGTAAAAGACGATTGGTACTCGGGTCCCACCAGTAGTCATTTTAGTAGGTCCACAGTAGGCTTACTTCACAAGACTACTTCCCTAAATAAAATTCCTACCCCATTAGCGAAAAAGTACAACAAAAGAAGAATAAGTCCTACCTGTAAAAAATGTTCTGTTCGAAAAAGTTATAATAGTTAACATGCATTCCATCTCGGAATTTTAACAACCTCGATGGCCTACCTCGCATTCGGCTCGGATAGGTTATTTTCGATGGCCGTCTCAATGTTATGTTCCGACATCAACATCCGTGTCGGAACTTAACCTTTAATAACAACGAGACGGCCACTGAAACAAGACCAAAGGTTTCGATGGGATCCCAAAAATGCAATATTTGATCTAGACAATTGGGTCCAGATCCTGTCTTCGCCAGAATCCTTGAACATTTTTACTATTGAAATTTGGAAACAGATTAATTTAGCAAATAGCTAGTCATCTGAAACAACCAAGTTCAGATATACCTCTATAAATCATATCTATTTTGACGATACTGATAGATACTTCCTGCTTTACTTCTTCCAAATTTCCGGTTTCGGCCAAATTCCGAGCGAACGTCCGAGCGTCCAGCAAAAAAAAAGAAAGTTCAGAAACGAATTCAGCTTATCTCCTTATCCCTATAAAGAACATCTAATCAACTTCAAATAAACTTTATTTTATAAAAAAAATCCGGTTTCAGCCGGATTCCGGACGAACTACATGACCTGGTAAAAATGATTGTCATATACGGATTCAGCGTCTCTTCTTACCCCTAAATATGTCATCTAATCAACTTAAAGTAAAACTTTTGCTTTTAGCAGATTTTCCGGTTTTGTCTGGATTCCGGGCGAACTAGTTGTCCAGGTAGAAAAAGATTTTCGCATAAGTGCTCAGCATGTCTTTTTCCCTAAGTCGAACATCTAATCAACTTCAAATAAAACTTCTGCTTTTAGCAAACTTTCCGGTTTTCGCCGGAGTCTGGACGAACTACTTGTCCCGCGAGAAAATGGTTTTCATCATCGTGTTCAGCATGTCTTCTTACCCCATTATCGACTATCACATTAGCTGTTTATTAATATTTTGTTTGCCCCTTAATTTGAACCCGCTCCCCACCCCTAAATGTAAGGCTACAGAGCCCATCTAAGAACTTGACCTCACCCTTGACCCAAAGAACCCTCATACCAAGTTTCATCAAAATATCTCATTCCCTTCGAGAGTTTTCGGGCTCGCGGACAGACCGACGGACGGATAACTTTTGCGATGTCATAGGTATCCCTCCACTTACGTTTTGGGATCGGCATATCTGCCGAGCGCAGCGAGGTTGATATGCTTAAATGGCCTTCGAGCTTGTTATTCCGATATCAACTGAGATGGAGAAATGTTAACTATTATAACTTTTTCGAACAGAATTTTTGTCTTCTTTGGTAGTGCTTATTTGCTACTTTTGTAGGGAATTATTGTTTAGTGAAATAGCAACCCTAGCCTACTGTAGGAATGTGAAAATGACTACTGTTGTGACCCGGGCATCTCTGTTTATTACAATACATTCCTTACTCAACACTGTCTTTTTCATTTGTGGCGAAGCAGATGCCACCTAGTGGCGGGCTCCTAGAGAGAGAGATAGAATCGATCAAGTTTCAATCGGTGTTGCCACTATTCGCGGAATCCTGCGATTTGTCATACATTTTAATTTCTTCGACACAGCGAGCAAGAACTCTCATCCGCTCTGGAGGTAGATATGACTTCATACAAACCTCTATGGTATGCATTACCTGTAAGAGAAAAGTTATTTGAGGGCAGTGACCTTAGCATAGGCCTACACTGTTAAGCCAATGGTTAATCCTCCTGTCTTGAATGCCGAATCCTCCTGTACTCAAGATGTCAGAGGGCGATACAAATCCTATAGCCCTCCTGTCAGGGCAATACCAACTGTAGAGACCTCTACCCCGACCCAAAGGCGTTACTAGCCAAAATGTTTGGGGGGGGGACGAGACATTTACCGACTGGCTGGTAATTTTTACCGACTACTTCTGCAGAAAAAACGACTGTTTTCAGCAACAAAAAATGACAGTTTTGAAAAAAATCGACTGATTTTCACAAGAATCCACTGATTTTCAGAAAAAACGACTATTTTGACGAAAAATCGACCAATTTTCAGAAAAACCGACTGTTTTCATGAAAAAAAATCCACTGTTTTGACGAAAAGTCGAGGCGCTTCGCGCCGACTCGGTTATTTTTTACCGACTGACCGACAGCATTGGGGGGGGGGGGGGGGGGCGTCCCCTCCCCCCCCCCCCCCCCCCCGTCGTGACGCCCCTGCCCCGACCATGCCGAGTTGTATCGCCATCCTACCAGGTAGATACAAGTTATGTTGCTCTTCAGTTCCTCTTCCATCAGAACGAAAACGACCCCTATATAAACGGCTCGCTATAGCTGTGATCGCACCCTGAAACTTGGTTAGGAACTTCACATCAAATACCATATTTCTTAAACTAATATTCTTTTAAATTGAAAATATTAATAACTGAAAACAAATAAATATTCAAATGAACGAGATTCGCCATAGCCGGCCCTAATCCCAGTTGTGAAATGAAGAGGGTTGGACGATAGGATTGCTACCTGTCCCCGTTAGAAATCTATAACTCCTAGCAACTGAATAGTCTACGTTAATTGACGCCTTATTCGCCACTAATGGCTCAATAGGATCTAATAGAACACCTTTATTACAGGGCGATGGCGGCTCTCCACTTGTCTGCGAAGTTGAACCGAACCGCTTCGAAGTCATCGGTCTGGTAGCCTGGGGTGTTGGATGTGCCAATCCCGGGATTCCAGGCGTCTATGTTAACGTTGCCAGTTACCTTGACTGGATCGATCAGCAAGTGGCCAAACCGTAAAGTCCTTTTTTTGCAACTTTCGCTCTTTTCCTACGTTTTGTATTGTAAAACAAAATCCACTCGCCTTAATTCGACCAGAATTTGAATGATGGTGAAAGTAATCCACCACCATGCAGTGAAACCTTTATGTAGGAAGTATCGAGCTGTCGAAGTTTTATATTTAAACGTTATTGTGTGCCTTTTAAGTGAAAAAAAAACATCTGGGGGCTCCGGCCCACAGATCACGAATAAAGGACTATGTTTAACGTTCGATCGCCGGATAGGGACAAAACTTAATCCCTACCCCACCCAAAATAGTGAAAATTTATCGCATGAGTTTTCCTGAGTTTTCACACATTCAAAGCAATTTTCATGTGGCAAGGCGTTTTCATCCACCCGTTGAATTCACCTTTATTTGATTTTCTCCATTGTTTGCTTCGTTTGCAAATCCTACAAAACGAAAAAAAAAAAATTCGCACGGAGAACGTGTCGAGTTCTGGGAAATTAGGTCTATTACCAAACCAGTTTTGGTGCGTGTATCAACAGATGCAGACCCGCTTAGCTTACCGACCCCATAATAGGAGCCTTCACTTCGTACTGAAAATCTGTTGTCATAAATACGCTCTGTACGACTTAAACTGTAAGGGTACGCTTTCAGGGGACATTTAAAGCTCTGCCATTCAGTGCGGCTTTAAGGATATGACGGTTCAAATGTACTTTAATTGTGTCCTTCAGTTCAACTTCAAGGTTACAACCCTTCAGTTGAACCTTAAGGAGCTACGCCCTTCAGTTAAAATTTATGGGGACAACTTTCGAATTGAGCTTTAAGGAGTCCACCCCCCCCCCCCCCAATGCTGTCGGCCAGTCGGTAAAAAATAACCGAGTTGGCGCGAAGCGCCGCGATTTTTCGTCAAAACAGTTGATTTTTTTCATGAAAACAATCGGTTTTTCTAAGAATTGGTCGGTTTTTCTAAAAATTGGTCGATTTTTCGTCATAATAGTCGGTTTTTCTGAAAATCAGTCGATTTTTTTCAAAAATGTAATTTTTGTTGTTGAAACAGTCGCTTTTTTCTGCAGAAAAAGTTGGTAAAAATTACCAGCCAATCGGTAAATGCCTCGCCCCCCCCCCAAACATTTGTGCTAGTAACGCCTCTGCAACCATTCATTAACTTCTTCTGAGAACGGTGTCGTTCAGTTAAACTCTAAGAAGCTATGCTCTTCAGATAGGCTTTAAGGGACAACCCTTTCATGCGAACTTTCAGATTAAACTTAAAAACAGTTGAACTTTAAGGAGACGACCCTTCACTTAAACTTTAAGGGGCTATTCCCTTCAATTAACTGGACAACCCTTCATTGGAACTTTAAAATAGCGCCATGCAGTTAGGATGGTTCCTTATAGTCAAACTTTAAGGGTACAACCCGTCAATTGAACTTCAAGAGTTATGCCCTAAATTAAAAAGTTGTTCGTTGACACCATTTTCTGGAAAATTTCTCATTAATTTTCGGCTCAAAATTTTTATTTACTATTGTGGAACTCTTCGCTTCGGAGCGAAAATCTTTTCAGATTGAAGGCAGCACTTTTCGGCGCAAAAGTTTTTCTTTGCCATCTATGGAACGCTTCGCTTCGTACCGAAAACCTTTTCAGTCAGATGCACTTATCAGCTCAAAAGTTTTCTTTGCTATCAATGGGACGTCGCTTCACGGAAAAGTTTCTTTCACTTTTCTGCCAAAAAGTTTTTCTTCGTTACATATGGGACGCTTGGCTTCGTAGTGGAAACTTATTCTGTCTGATGGCCAGCACTTTCCGGCTGAAAAGTTTTCTTAGCCGTTATTTTATCTAGGGCTTTGCTAGGTAGCCAAATCAAAGGCTTTATCCTTAAAACTGAAGGGTTGTACCCTCAACTTCTTAAAGTTCAGTGACAACTGAAGTTTTGTCCTCTTAAAATTGTATATTCCTTCAGCCCAAGCTGACGGCGACATTGCGATACGGATACGTCAGCTGAATTTGATCAGAGCTGTATTTCGGCCCTTCTTGGCAAGGGTCCTCGTCAGGCTCATGGTACACACTGCGTAAAATCCGAGCGTATTTTGAAATCCGAGCGTATTTTACGCACGTTTTGAGCTTGAAAAGATGTCCAGCAATACGGACATATTAGAAAAAAAACGGACCGAATAAATACGTCCGTATTGCTAGAAATGTTTTCAAGCTTAAAACGTGCGTAAAATACGCTCGGATTTCAAAATACGCTCGGATTTTACGCAGTGTGTAAATGGACCATCAAGCTGAAATTGAACAAATCATTATGAGCGTGTTCCACCCTACCTACCATTGCTACCACGCATGACGTCATGGATCCTGGCTTCTTGGCGTCAAGACTGAGATGAATTTTCCTATTTTTCGGCAAAATATCATGCCGCGGGCTGATCGTGCCAATCCCGTCAAGGAGATCGTAGTTACCACGCTTACTACGTTCCCGAGCGAGGTAAACAAATAGTTACTCAAGAAGGTTGGAGCGGTCAGCGTAGTAACTTTTCATGAGACTGGTTGGAGCAAATAGTAAAAGAAGGGTGAAATACACTCTATAGCTCTAATAAAATTCAACTGATGTATCCGTTTGCACTGTCAAATATCTTAAAGTTGAAATCCTCCTCACTGTTCGGCCGAATGGCTGTACGCTATAATAGTTGCGTTTTTAATCTGAATTCTCAGCTCTTTGATTCTGGTACAAATTACCATTTTTGCTCATCTCGCTTCTCAATTCACGCTTTTGATAAAAAACAAAAAAACAAAACAAAACACTAATTTAGCCACCCGTTAATAGGCTACCTGCTTATACGGGTTGAACATCCGCCCTTTGTTAACCAATCAAGAACGAGAACGGAGAATGAGAATTAACTATCGAAGCGACTTCTCGGTTCTGGAGAATCGCGAAGCTTTCCCCGTCCTCGATTCTGACAATAACGCAATTGGCTTCGTCTCAATAGTCATAAAACGCGAAATAGGAGAATTGTGATCGAAAACGCAACTAACGTTAGTCGAAGGGCATAAATCCTTGAAGATAACCGAAATATTTGCGGGAAAATATATTCATTTATTGCGGATACAACATGTAAGAACAAATTCTGAACGTCATGTGGTACTTCAACGGCTCGATGTCAGCGCGATGATGTTCTCGGCTCTGATGAAAATACAACGGAAAACACTAACGTAGACGCCTACGATGCCGGACTAAGCACTTCTAACAGTCCAGACCATCAGACTTCCAAGTAGTGCGGTTGGACATGAAAGACAATAACGGGGACACCTTCACCCTAAAAATATTGCTTATATTACTTCTGTTTTGGACCCCAACCTTCGATAGATATCGCTTTTATTCTTCTCGAATTATCATGGTAAAATCCAAATTTGTCGAAATCGTCAATACACACAAATGCCAACACTGATAAAGATTACAAATTTTCCCGGACGACGGTACAAACGTCTTTTCATGCCGTACACGGTCACATTTTATGTTGGAGTTCTGGGATCACTACTGAGGGCGCTCTTGCAGGTCGTTCGCGAGCGGTCTCGAATGGTGGCGGAAGTATATACTTATGGATATGATGCATGCTTAACTCTCGATCACCGGAATTCCGGAAAACCCTCTCCAATTCCCCCCACTGTGACACGACCCGGTCCTGTTTTGTCAATAATGTAACTAGGGTTTACGCATGTTCTTCCAACCAAGTCTCATTCCGATCCCTCGATTCTAAGCATTTCATGAGATTTCCGATGCCCCCTCCAGCTCCCCCCCCCCAGTTATCAGATCCGGCTCAGATCTGAAACTGAACATCTGAGACACTTATTAATCACGAGATTTCCGGTGCCCCCCCCTACAGCTCCCCCCAGTTATCGGATCCGGTCCGGATTTGAGCTGAACATTTGAGACGCTTGTTCTTGACACTTGTCAAGTTTCATGCATGTCCGATTACCTGTTCTAAAGTTATGCAAGCTATTAGTTCTCGGATTCCCGATCCTTCCACTCCCCTCACGATGGCCGGATCGGGGAAGTGACTATTTCCAAGTTAACCTGGTGGGATCCCTGATACCCCTGCCAATTTTCCTCGTCTAGCTTATGTTGAGGCGTTTCATGAGATTTCCGGTGCCAACCTCCAGCCCCCCCCCCCCAGTTATCGGATCCGGTCCGGATTTGAAGCTGAACATCTGAGACATTCGTTCTTGACACTTGTCCAGTTCCATGCACGTCAGCTTACCCGTTGCAAAGTTATGGATGTTGCTAGGTTCTCAGTTTCCCATCCCTCCACTCCCCCCACGATGGCCGGATCGGGGAAATGGTTATTTCCGAGTTAATCTGGTCGGGTCCCCGACACGCCTGCCAATTTTCATGCATGTCCGATTTCCAGTTCCAAAGTTATATAGGCATGTTACTAGTTTCCGAATTCCCCATGCCTCCACTCCTCCTACGATGGCCGGATCGGGGAAGGAATTATTTCTAAGTTAATCTGGTCGGGTCCCTGACATGCCTGCCAAGTTCCATCGTCCTACCTTATGTGGAAGTGCACAAACCAACCAAATCAAAAATATCGAATTTCCCGTTAAGTAAATCTGATTGGCAAAAGGTAATTAATTCTGAGAAACTGGATGTTTCATCTGGTACAAGCCCGATTAGTGCTAGTGCGTGGTATAATTATTATAGTCAAATTTTCAGTTCAGTGAATAATCACGTCCATTCGGTCTTTTCGAAACTTCTTATTGCCGCGCTTCCCGTTTCGCTGAGCCAGACTCAGATTCTCCCGGTTGAGCTCTCTGTGGTTCAGCAGGCAGTAAAAAGGCTTAAATCTAATTCTCTGGATTGTGATGGTATTTCTGCCAACCATTTAAAAGTTGATTGCCCGCTTCTTTTTCAACATTTGCAGCTGCTTTTCCAAATGTGCCTGTGTACGTCTGCGGTACCGAAAAGCTTTCTGTGTGGGTCGGTAACGTCAATCCTCAAAAGACGCAAACCTCCTAGTGATTGCACGTCCTATCGACCAATAACCGTGTCATGCAATCTCAGTAAAGTGTTTGAATATGTTCTTCTCCCTTCGTTTTCAAGTGTACACTTTGGCGAAAATCAGCTTGGTTTTTCATCTGGGGTAGGGTGTCAGCAAGCACATCGAGTTCTAGCTAATCTTATTATTGACGCGACTAAAAAGGGATATGAACTCCATTTATGCGCCTTGGATCTTTCCAAGGCTTTTGACAGTGTCGTTCACTCACAAGCCCTGTTCTCCCTTTTTAGTAGCGGTATCAATCTTTCTTTGGTTTTTCTCCTTCGTCATTGGTATGCTAATTCTTTTCTGAGGCTAAAGACCGACGGGGTTATATCTGATTATAAAATTCCGGTACGGAGTGGTGTCAGACAAGGTGCTGTCCTTTCCCCTTCTATCTTTAGACTTTGTATCTCTTCAATTTTATCTTCTATCCCTACAACGTGTATCTCTCAGAATGTAAATATTTCATACATAGCATATGCGGATGACATACTTCTAATTAGTAGAACTAGAAAAGGCCTTTCTCTTTCTGTATCTACAGTTGCAACTAACCTTAGCAAAATTGGTTTGTCACTAAACTTAACAAAATGCGAATATCTCTCCTTTAATAGTAATTCTAACTCGCCATTGGATTGCGCTTCTTTTTCTGTTCCTTGTGTCCCTTCTTTTCGGTGGTTGGGTATTAACATTGCTAAAAATCTGAAATCATTCCGTGACCAAGCCGTGACGGATTGTAAGAAAAAGATCCAAGTATCTTACTCCAAAATTGTCGCTAATCGGGGCAAATACAGTAGGAAGTCCCTTGCTAAATTGTACTCTGTTTTTACTGATCATTAAGTTTTGTTTCTTTCTGGTGTTTATCCCATCCTCGGGCGAAAAGATATTCGGTCGTTACGTTCTTATTATTTTCGGTTCTCGCGTTTTCTACTGTATTTGCCTCCGTGGTACCGGAACCGTAACCTTGTTTCAGTTTTCGGGTTTCCAGATATAACCGGAAAGCTAGTTGCGCTTGCTGACAAACTCCCCCAGACAGTGAAGGCTCTCCCAGCTCATCATGGGTTTGTCCGCCTCCTTAATTAATCAAGTGTTTTTGTTGTGTATTTAGTCGTTTCTGTTGTATTTTTTTCTTTTTTTGTTTATACTCCGCTTTTGTTCATTTAGCGGGTTAAAAAATAAATTAAATTAAATTAAACTAGCAAAACCCGGACAGACCGACAGACATTGCGATCGCTATGTGGCACTTGAGCGTTCCATAAAAAATATCCACGGTCTTGCCTGTTTTGTGCCTTTTCCCAGGCCCACCGACATCTAGCAAGATCTCCGTAAAATTCATAAAACCAGCTTACGCGTCAACAGCATCATACGTCAACACTCGTCCGGAGAATAATGCGCATGGAAACTATCATTCAAAAATCATGGACAACAGGGCCCAACCAGCGCACGACGTTATCCACTGCTTCCTGGCCGAAGACTGAAGATTAAGGGTCTTTTTCTGTGTGTTCATGTGTTTTAATTGTTTTCTTCATTTACTCCGCTTTTTCAAAATGGCGGGTCAAAAGTAAATTACTAACTTACTTACTTACTAGTGAATCGCGGCAAGTGCAAAGATTAGTGAGGTGTCGTGAGCGGATTCAGAATGTAACAGAGCAAATTTGGATCTCGGGGTTTAAGAACTAATGATGTTACGGAAGTGGCTGCATTGGAATTATAGGTACAACAGGTCCTTTAAGGACATTCCAGCCATTCAATAACAAACGGCGCACGGCGTGAATACCACCCTGTCTTGATACACCCCTCCAACTGGACGACGCGAAATGCCCAGAAGTCTGCTTACCTCGTATTATTTCTTGACTGACTTCACCTATCTTTGTGCGTGGCTGAATAACTGTATGTCAAACTTGATCCAAACCTCACCCGACGAGACTTCATATAAGGGTAGCTTTTTCAAAAGAGGTCGATTTGCCATTTTACATTCGGACAGCATGTCCTGAATCCTGATTTCTGCTCTCCCCAGATACTCTGAAACAGAACAGAAGCAGAGGGTCAATAATCTTTAAAACGTACTCATAACGGTTAGCTGAAGGGCTTAGCAGGCTTCTTCCTGAATGCAACAGTTTTTTGATCACTAGTAATTTCTTCTTAGTTTGAAAATATGTTAAACTTTCAAAAGGAATCACCACATGGTCCTTGAAAATCGAGATGCTGGTTCAATATCGCAGATCTTGGGGTTTTTAGGATACCAAAATGGGAAGAACTTCCCGGATTCTTAAGTTTCTAAACATCCGGCCCATAACAAAATGTGTGCAAACTTCGGAAACTGAGGTAACTGCGAAGCAGGAAACAAAAAGTGAACTGATTTGAAGCTAAAATACAGCAGAATATTAGGGATTCCAGAGAGAAAAAGTGTAACCAATAAAACCGGAGCCAAGCTAGCTCGAGCTCTCTAGCTCTTGCAACAGTTTAATAAAGAAGGGGAATATAAATAAGTTCACAAAGGCAGGAACTATCCAAACGAAAAACTAAGATCCCCATGCACCTCCGAGAAGTTCTTTTTTTTCTTCCGCTCAATGCTACCACCTCGCTTATCTAAGACTTCGGCTTAAAGTATAAACGAAACCTCTTGGTTTTGCGAAACTTTGTAATGACTGCCTCGTTCTGCCTCTCAAACTTCTGCAAAGACACGCCTCCTTGCCGTCAGACGGACGGTTGGGAACAAGCCATTCTGATGCTTTCGCACACCTTTTGTGTCTCCTTCCCCAGATTTCTGTAGGTATTCAGTTGAAGCTGGGTCAACTTTGGCTCGTATTACAGCGTCACGCCACTAACCCCCGCTCCAAAACAAACGGTAGGCACCATCGAGACTCGAACCTGCGCCCCGAGAGAATCAGGAAGATTTTGAGTTCTAGCGCACTAACCACTCGGCTCAGACGGGACTACAGGATTGTTCTCACGATAGTAGACAAAAAAACCCTGCTTTCGATTTCAGATTGCAGTTCGCTTCCCACTGAGGTTCGCTCACATCGCTACGAAAGACTTCTGACTTACCATCAGGTCTGAAAGAATCCTTGCCAAAGACGGTCAGACAGAGGACGTCCTCCTTGAGATCCTTAATCTGAAACTGCATAGAAGAGTTCCATTTCGGGTTCATCGAGTTCTGAATGGAGTCCGTCCTTTGTAGCTGTGATCCAAGGGTCACCTGGCAGTACGAATTACATTTGCCTGCGGGAAATCAATAAACAATCAACAGTTTTATGTATCACCAGCTTGGTTAACAGCAAAGTACAAGAATTCACGTAAAGAGAAAAATAAAATACAAGAATAACTGTGAATACAAAACAGAAATATAAATCGGGTTGTAGAATTCATGTAAATGGGCTGTCCCGTTTAGGGAGAATGCATGAGCTAGTCAGTAAACTGTGATCGCTAGCAGAATGACAGCTGTCGTCTCCGAGCGGATAAGCGAAGGCGCGGAATAAGGACCAGGACGTCTCCGGTTCGAGACCTAGCAGGTAGATTGGTTCACGATGAAGCTAGTGTCGGAGGAGTCCAAAAGGTAAGACACGGAAGACCCGGTCGTAAAGCTAAGCACACATGCACGCGACAAATATTTAACAGGCGACACGGAAGAGTTTGAAGGTAGGAACCCAATAATTTGTTTCAGAAAGCGCCTGATGCCCCTAAACGAACCAGAATACTATAGAGTTAGTACGCGTTCCGGCACAAGTCCGGTGACAGCGGGAAACGTCGGATATATTCAAATAATGGATAAAAAGGATACGTCAGCTACGATGCTTCGGCAGCGGTATGTCCCGAATAAATTAATTATAATCGGTAGAAGCTTCAGTTATTTATTGCAGCTTCGTTTCTTCCAACGTTGTCCTTGACGTTCGAAAGCCTGACAAGGAACCTTGCGAAGAAGGGCCGAAATATCGCTGCGAAAACATCGTAGCTGACGTATCTGTTTGACTATATGTTTCCCAGTCAGCTTGGGCTCAGGGAGTATTTACCGTCGGATGCCAACCGCGCACTTAGGTGTAAGAAACGAAACAAAAACTGTTTGCCAGCTAACGAGATCGGCCCAGCTTTTTTCAGAACACGAGGGCACCCCCCCCCCTCCATCCCCTTGGATCTGCCAAATTAGCAACGGCGGCTTCTTTGTTTTCTCTTCAAGTTCAGGATGCAAGCATCACCCTTTCCAAAGTCTCCTCGTCTCTACCGAAAATCACCGACAACTGGACCCAACCAGCGCATGACCTTTTATACTGTCTCCTGGCTGAAGATTAAATATGTTATCTTATGTATTACGTATTCGTTTTCATTTCTTTCTTTTATTTCTTATACTTGGATTTCAGAAATGGCGGGTGAAAAATAAATTATTCACTTACTTACTTTATAGTTGGGATTTAACTACGACTCTATGTTAGTTATGAAGTTTCACACGGATTCACTTCGTTTATCTTTCCACTCTCATTAGTCAACGTTGAAAGTTTGTCTGTGAACGAAGCAAAATGGAGGATGTTAAAAATAATTTATACTAAATAATGAAATTAAAGATTAAAATTATTAGGACTAACGTTAAAGGTTTGGTCCCATCCTGAAAAACTGAAATAACAGAAATACTTCATGAATTTTTAAAAAAATTAAAAAAAATTTAGCCATAGTTCTTCAAGAAAACTCTGAGTCTGTTCAGAAAACAAGAGCTGTAAGCTCATACCTAGTAGCTAAGGGCATTAGCTAAGATTTGCGCTGTATTGAGGAACAAACGATAATGGGTCTTCGGATTCCTGAGAATGCATGGTTTGGCTAAACATATGTGATGCACTTTGCGGTTCCGTTGCGCCCTTTAAGGGGGGCCAGAACTGAATTGTAAGTAAAATACTTGGGGCACAGAAGATCACGGGCCCTTGGGGATCCTAAAAATTTATCTTTTCTTATATCTATTTTTTTCCATTTTGCACTAGCATTGGCGGTTTAACAATGTTGGAAAGTAATTTCTAAGCAACACGCTTGAGGCAAAAATGGTCATGGACCCTTGGGAAGCACGAAAATATATCATGATCAAAGTTTAGTTTTTTTTTCATTCTGATACGCACTTTAAGGGGGCTAAAAACTCAATTTTAGGCATATACTTGAGGTACAAATGATTATGGGCCCTTGGGGATTATGAGAGTGTACCGTTAGAAACACGTCCTCTTGTCTATTATCAAGTTTCCTTCGGATCCGACCAACCGTTAAAAAGTTATGCATGACACAAAATTCTGGTAAGCCGGACTCCAATTTCCTCCACTCCCCCGAAGATGGCCGGATCGGGGAAATAACTGCTTCTAAGTCAACCTGATCGGGTCCCTAATACACCTGCCGAATTTCATCGTCCAAGTACATATGTTCGTACCTTAACTCACTATCACCAGAATTCCGGGAAATCTCCTCAACCTCCCCCCCCTCCCCCACAGTGCGCCGATCCGGTCCGTTCCTACAAAAATTGTGTCTACAACTTGTCCTTGTTCTTCTCACCAAGCTTCAACCCGACACCTCCACTCTACACCTGTCCCCAGATTTCCGGTGCCCCTCCAATCCCCCCCCCATAGTTATCAGATCCGGTCCAGACAAGAAATGGGAAATCCGCGACCGGAGCTCTTTCCAACTGTCAAGTTTCATTTGTGTCCGATGCTCCGTTCGAAAGTTATGCTTGCCTCAAGGGACCGGATTTTCCCTGCCCCCCCCCACCCGATGGTCGGATCGGAGAAATGACTATTCTCAAGTCAATCTGGTCGGGTCCCTGATATGCCTGCCAAGTTTCATCGTTCTAGTACATCTGGAAGTACCTTAGTCCCTGATAGCCGGAATTCGGGGATCCACCCTCCAACTCTCCCCACAGTGCCCTGGTCCGATCCGGTTATGTCAACGCTGTGTGTAGGGTCTGTGCTTGTTCTTCCAATCAAATTTCATCCCGATCCCAACACTCTAAGCGTGTCACGCTATTTCCGGTATCCCCCTCCAACTCCCCACACAGTTGTCGGATCCGGTCCGGAAGTAAAACGGGACATGTGAGGCATGTATTCTGTCCACTTATCAGTTTCATTAAGTTCCGATCGTCCGTTCGAAAGTACGCATGCCTTAATGTTCCGGATCCCCCCACGATGGTCAAATCGGGAAGTGACTATTTCCAAGTCAGTTTGGTCGGGTCTAAGATATGCCTGCCAAGTTTCATCGTCCTAGCACATCTGGAAGTACCCTAACTGGCGATCACACGGACCGACCGACCGACGGAAAAGTGATGGGTATACGGTACTTGGCCGGAAGGCAATTGTCATAAAAATACACAAATAAACTACAGATCAGAGAACACATAAGCAAACACACATCTAATCCACTAGGAGAACACAAACACGAAACTACCAACAGGCTACGACAATCCACTCCGCACACGCAACTTGCCTCCGGAGTCATCTGGCGGGAGTTTATCCGCCTCCTTCACAAGTAATCGTAAGTAGCCCACAGGTGGCCTTACACGAACTGGAAAGCGTTCAACGGTTAGTGCAGAATGGACAGTGCCATGGGAATAGTAAGTGAGTGTTAGTTAGTCGAACCAAGAACTGAAAATCTTGTAGGAAAACTAGCGTCGCCCTTACTTACGGCGAGCAACAATTTCCCGATCAACGAATCTCATTTGAATGTTCTATGCTGACTCGCACAAGCTCCTTCACTACACGCAGGTCTAAGAATTTATGTAAAATGCTATATGATACCAAAACAGGTGTTGCAGCTACATTAAAGTTTAACTGAAAAGCAAACTTTTGTATGATTAACTGAAAACACTGCATTATTTGGATTGTGTTGAGGGATTTTTTTTTATTTGTCACTATTTGCTCTAATATGACCTTCAGTATATCTACGGCCTTCCTCACAACGTAAAGTTCAACTATGACGCGGGAAATTTGAATCTTAATACAAATGTGTCTTTTCAGTGGCCAGTGATCAGCTCGGTTAAGGTTCACTGCGTGAACACTTAATTGTTTTTCGTAAATCCTTTTCTTCAAGCATACAAGTTACAACACAGGTACAAACGCATAGAGCTACCAAAAGTCCGGCAAAAAAAGTCCACTGTATGAAAATCGATTATTCGAGAATAGGGGAGCAACAAAGTAACGCATTTTTATCGGGTCTTCAAGCCTCTTTATGTGAATAATTGATAGGTAGCTAGATGTCCTATCTCAGCCCTTTTTGGTTAAACTATAGGCGTATTCTCGCCGTTCCCCGAGGAACGCGTTTTGTTTGTCCAAGGGACTAAATCCCCGTATTCTCGCGAATACGGGGAATGCTCCGATCATCATCAAGCATGACTCCCTTTCAGATTTGGAGGGGAATCAATTTTTGCTGGTTTTGGTGCAATGTAAAGTTAATTAAAAACAATCAGAATAAACAGAACCAAAAATAAAGTGGATCCAGACTAATTTCGTCAACTGCACATTTTTGTTTCGACCAAAATCCATTTTGGAAGCATTCCCCGTGTTCTCGTTGTTTTTCCTACCTGGGGTCCGCGTGGAGTGACTCCCTCTATTCTCGCCGTTCCCCTTGATTCCCCGAGGAGCTCTCAGGGAACAGCGAGAACACGCCTTATAAGGTCTCTGCGCGGATAAGAGTGTAGGAGCTCGAGGCAAAGTACTAGTCTGAAGAGAACTCGTATATAAATTATTTTCTGCACGGTTTCATAGAGATAAAGAGAAAAGCAGTCCTCTTATAAGATTAAAAGTTCTTGGTTGACCGCATGCTTAGAATCTAGGATGACCTACGATTGGGATCCAAGCTAAGGGAAGACGCTTCGTTAACAACCAGTAGTAATCGGCCGTGGGAAGTGGTAACCTGGTCGATTTCTGGAATGAAAACATTATACTAGCCTACTGACAAACCGAAAAACAGAAATCCGGTTAATAATGGGAAAAGAATAAACGCGACGGTAAAATACATAAGTCATTACCGCACTCGGTCGGGAGACCACGACTGGTCAAAACGTCGGACAACAAACACCACGAGTTCTAATATCAACCAGTTTTAGTTGCAGTGGGTTGAACTAACAGTCGTGGCAAAAAACACAGTCGGTGAAAAAGAACACTCTTTCGAGGATGGATCCAAGATCTACATCTCCGAAAATCTCGGGATCCAGATTTTCAAGCATACGACGGAACGAGGGGTCGTACACCTTTACTGTATACGACCGCGACATCGGACATCGAATTTTCAATACAGGTACAACACGATATAGTTCTAATTAACATATAACAGAGCTGGCGGACTCGGGCTCTGGACTCGTCTCGAGACGCCTTTTTCAAGGACTCGGACTTGTCTCGGACTCGGATTTGCTGGACTCGCAGCAGCTCTGACGTATAAAGAGCCAATTTGGCAGAGAGAGAGCTCGAGGCCGCCAAACAGTCATTCGAGTAGGACAAATTTCTAAATCTAAAATTCTTTTCTTAAGTTTGATAGGGAGATCAAAATCCCAGGCATCTCACGATCCGGATTTTCAAGTTCTTAACCACCCAATCGCCAAGATCAAGGTGATACACTCTAATGAATATATGAATATATTTAATAGCCAATTGGCCGTACAAAATACAAGATGGTTACAATACACTTTACATCACTCAATACTTATCTTTATTTAACTAATACACTCTTTGAGAATTGGCATATTTTAAGTATCTTAGCTTTATTTTTTGTTTCAAGAACATCGGGGAACTTGATAGTATACCCATTAAGAAAGTGTCTCCTGGAGTCTGAGAGTTGCTGGCATTCAACCAGAAAATGTCCCTCTTCCTCTGTATTAAAGCACAGGGGGGCATTGTCTCTTACTATTTGGGTCTTTTTATCCCAATTACTCCGACACCGTACTGGCAGGCAGTTCGCTCGTAGCTGAAACCACAGCGCAGGCTCTCCGCCGGTAGGTATAGCTTGAAGTAAAATTCCATTCCGTAAATCTGCTTAACTTCTTTGTAATACTTTAATGTTTCTGAATTTTTGTGTCGGCGACTGTAGCCCGGAGGCTCGTTATGTAACCGGAAACTGCACTGTACTTCTGCGGCCAAACAGGATACTTAGAGCGTGTTCCACCCTCGTACCAATAGTAACTATTAGTTACTAAATCCGTTCCAACCTCATGAAAAGTTACTACGCTGACCGTTCCAGCCTTCTCGAAATAGTAACTATTTGCTTAAAACGCTCGGGAGCGTGGTAAGCGTAGTAACCACGAATCTCTGTCACGTGATTGGTCGGATTCACCCGAGGCATGTTATTCCGCTGGAAAATAGAATAATCTTTCCAGCCTTGACGACAAAAAGGCAGAATTTGTGACGTCATGCGTCGTAACTACGGTAAGTAGGATGGAACACGCTCTTAGACCCTTTTACCCCTGCCCTGGATACACCCTTGGCCAGCAGTCAGCATTCATTCAGTTCGGACGGTGGAATAAATAGACAATGGATTTGCGGAGAATTCGACTTGGAATCGTTGATAGCCGTGGATTTTGCTGAGAAGCTGATTTGGAATTGCTGTTAGCCGTAGCATAACTACATTGTAAAAAGTTTCTCCGAGTACGGATTAAAGTTAACTGCAGTATTTGCTACTGGGATTAATCTTATCTTTACTGGGATAAGATTAATCCGAATTAGAGATAATCTTATCTCAATAGAGACAAGATTAATCCCAGTAGGAAATCCTGCAAGATTTGTTTTATACTGTAACTGTGGCTTAGCGAAATGCACACCAGAGTCAGCGTGGATAAAATAACCGGCTCTCGACCAGGTACACATTTCCAATCTTAGGCTGTGATGGGAGACCTAGCCATGAAAAAGATCTTGGGGAAAAAAGAGAGACGAAAGAAGAGTTATCGAGTAAAACGGATTCTAGATTTGCGCACTCGTATGCTGAAATGAATTTGCTGCAGTTGAAAGTAACCAAACTAGAAGCTGAAATATTGGCTAAGAGAAAAAGAGTGGATTTTGCGGAAAAAGACACGAAACGATACAGCATCATCATACACGATTTCTCCCTAAGGATTAGAAGAAACTCCCTTGGGAAAGATGTTGCCCAGTTACTCAATGCCGGAATCCCAAACCTTATCTTGACATTTAAAGACACAAGAGACGTATTCCGCCTAAATCGTCAAATGGGATTCCGCATGTTTTAATAAAGTTCGTCAGCGCGCTTACAGGGGATTGTGTACTCTGATCATCACAGCAAGTGAAACGATGTAATGTATTCGTGGCACCGGATTACAGGGCTAGAGAGCTGTTCGTTCGAGGGCAGCTTAAGCCAGTGCTTGAAGATTCAAGGAAAAATAAGCACGATGCGAAATTGAAGGATGTGAAGCTCTTAGTGGGAGCGAGAATGATTGCGTATCTTTACACCGGAAAAAGTGGAGGAAGCTACTCGACAAGACGAAAAGGACGTGCGTAGTTACCGTAGCATCTCAGGGGCTGAAAGTTTCTGGGGTGCTGAAGACGTACGTAATGCCAATCTGTTCAGCAGCACTATGCAGTTTACACCCGTTCCCGAGGGTCCGGAATCTAGCAGTGTACAGACTGCTGGGGCCTCAGAAAACAAAATGGCGAAACGAAGTAACGTTGAAGTGATCAGCCCGAACGATAGTGCCGCGCTACCTCAAAAGTGTACAGGATCTTTCCTCGCGCGATCGAAATTCGCTAACAGCGGTTCAGGTGGAAAACAGTGACAGTCAGGTGAGAGGGAAACCGAGACAAGTACTCGTGATGAAAGTGTCTGTAGAAAGTGGAACTAACGGTGAAGTTGAGGTTCTAAGCGACGGGAACCCAGCAAGTCCTGAAGCGGCGGAGAAAGGAGCAAGACCCCAATGCTTACAAGCCTACCAGGTTTCAACTTGATACCTGTTGATTCCTGTCACGAACTTTACTCTTCGTGAACCTGGGGCCAGTTACCCATGAACTAAGACTGGGGGAGGTGCTTTTCCCAGGTATTATCCAAGTCTACAACACAAGGCACTTCGTCTTCCTATATCCAGCTCTGTTCAAGTTATGAACCTTATTCACTGGGCCATCTGGGCCCGCTTGCCCCTGAACCGGGTGGGTGTGGGGGTTGGATAAAATATACCCCACCCCCTATACTGATCAAAGTTCGAGGCCAATACAGATAATATGGAAGCAAGGGAATAAGGCTAATTCAAGAAATAACTCACTGGATCCCTGACGCTGAAGATTTACTTTTTCCGTTTCTATCCGCTTTTTGCAAGCTTCGTCGATTTTCTTCAACCATAAATTCTTCTCATTCAGGTTCGTAAAGCTTACGTAGATCTTACGATCAGTCGCGCACAGGCACATTGTATTTTCATCTTTCGAGTCGGTGTTTTCCTGCTGAACCTTCAGATCTTCCAGCAAAATAGGCTAGAAGAAAAGTAGTAAACAGTTTCCTTTCTCGCTTCCGACCAGACGAGGCTACAGTATCGGCTCTAGGTAAATAAACGCATAGTAGAGACAAGGATTTATTTCTGACCATGTTTGTAATTATTAGTGTGATTTCTATCTACGGTTTAATTTTGTCTTCTGTTTTGTTTCCGTCCAACATCGTTACCAGCCCATCAGTCGACGCCTCCAAAATTGAACATGACAACCATGTTGGAAACGAAAGGTATTGTGTTGACAATTTTCGTAGAATTTTGTTGAGGTTTGCGTCTTTTTTACTATTAACAATAGCTGCGTTTTTGCGAATACCATGGTAACTGGACCTGCAATTAGTCATTTTTGCAGTTATCATGGTATCTGTTACCACGGTTGCTCTGCAAAAACGACAATTGCTGTAACTGCACTTTTCGAAGTCATCCCAAAAGAAAAACTGATATCCATTTTATAAGTAGTGAACTGATAAACAAAAATACACCTCAGCCGGGTAAAAAGTGCCATCTATCTACTGATACCCAGTCATATCACTAAGCGCCAAATATCTTTCCCACCAATTTGACAAAATCCTAGGCTCTATTGTTGGTGATGATGAAAGTGAGATGACTTTTTTCAGATACCACGATCAGTTACCACCGTCGGACCGTGGTATCTGAATATCAAATACACTGTATCTGGCCAGATACCACGATAACTGCAAAAACGCTTTTTAACCGTGGTATCAGATACCACGGTGACTGGAAAAACGACTTTAGATCGTGGTATCATATACCTTGGTATCTGCAAAAGCGCAACTAATAATAAGTTTCCTATGAAGCTAGAACGAGTCTGACTAATAAGTTAGTAGGGATTAAGAGTTATATAATTACCTCTTTATAAACTCGCATGAGCAGTTTTGATTCTTTACTGAAAAAGAACTGGAAATTGATTTTCTCCAGTTGTTTGCTCGGCTCCGTTAAAAGAAGAAAGTCGTTAAACAGGAAACCAATCAGCTCCTTGCCACTCTTCGTCTAAAAATATACAACCAGATTAATTGAATTAACTATCCATATCTGCCCTGCTTACTCTCTTATGCGGTTTTCCGCCAGAAATCTATGTCCCACACACTTCTGAATGTTGCTCACGGCAACAAAAGTATACCCGAAACGTTCGACACAGAATTTGAAACTCGCAGATACTCCCTTTTGTCTGTTTTTTTTTTTACATTATTTTTACTATTTATTTGCAATCCTTTAGAACTGAAGAGAAATAACAAACATAAATTCAATTAGAACCTCGCCAACACGCCGTTTTGTTTGTTTTTTTATGGCGATATTTTCAAATTATTTTTAGTATTTATTTGCACTGCTTAAAGACTGAAGAGAAAGCCTAAAAATAAAAATTCAATAAGTAGAACCAATCCCTAATACCAAATTTCCCGCCAAATTTCGAGCCATAAAATTGGCAATCACCTCGAGAGTTGTTTGTCAAATCTGAGCCACAGTGCGAGCCACAAAAACGTTGTTGGTCACGGAAATAGAATTGTGGGCCACAAATGATCTACACTGTCAGAAGTTTCATAACAGATGTTTGACAGTCCTTTCATAACAGAAGGTTGCGCAGTCTCGACAGACAACACTTGGTATGAAATCTGTTGTAATTTTGAAAACGTCATGCCATAAATGTTATGCATAACAAGCATTGTCGGGAAGAGCCGAAAAAACACCAAAAAGCATTTGATGACTTTTCCGATATCATGACGAAAAACAAAAGTGTCAGATGATGCTGTTTCGGCTCTTCCTGGCAATGCATACCACTGAATGCATAACCTTTTCAAAATCATAACAGATTACACCCCAATTGTTGTCTGTTGAAACTGGGCATCCTTGTGTTATCTTTTATGAAACTTCCGAAAGTATAGATAATTTGTGTGGCCCAACTCTAATACATGTTATATTAAGTATCTTGTTATAGCTTCTGTGTTAACTTATGAGTTAACTTCCAAATATCTTATAACCGTGTAGCGTGTACCCGTATGCTGACTATAATGGTAGCCCGAGCGGTATCCTCAAAGGGTTGGTTCGTAGCTGTGGAGGGGGGAGCTTGGACGGTTGGCCCTAGGTCCTTACATTCAACAAACAATGTGTTACAGTGAATTTCTGCATACAGTATAAACATCGTAATCCAACTGATTGACTATTGGTAATTTTGGTAGTCTGCAAACATGAGCCATATCCTCAATCCACATGCCTTGAACTATGGTTACGTCCATGCTTATGTTGGTCTAACTTCCACATAACTTACAAGTAAAACAACAACAAAAATCAAGCTATAGAAAGTCTAGAAAAAGTAACCGAACTTTCCTTGAAAAAATGTGTTGGTGCCCCTTGATTAAAATGCCTAAAATGCAGCCAATGATACCAATAGTTAACTTCCAAATATCTCATAACCGTGTAGCGTGTACCCGTATGCTGACTATAATGGTAGCCCGAGCGGTATCCTCAAAGGGTTGGTTCGTAGCTGTGGAGGGGGGAGCTTGGACGGTTGGCCCTAGGTCCTTACATTCAACAAACAATGTGTTACAGTGAATTTCTGCATACAGTATAAACATCGTAATCCAACTGATTGACTATTGGTAATTTTGGTAGTCTGCAAACATGAGCCATATCCTCAATCCACATGCCTTGAACTATGGTTACGTCCATGCTTATGTTGGTCTAACTTCCACATAACTTACAAGTAAAACAACAACAAAAATCAAGCTATAGAAAGTCTAGAAAAAGTAACCGAACTTTCCTTGAAAAAATGTGTTGGTGCCCCTTGATTAAAATGACTAAAATGCAGCCAATGATACCAATAGTTAACTTCCAAATATCTCATAACCGTGTAGCGTGTACCCGTATGCTGACTATAATGGTAGCCCGAGCGGTATCCTCAAAGGGTTGGTTCGTAGCTGTGGAGGGGGGAGCTTGGACGATTGGCCCTAGGTCCTTACATTCAACAAACCATGTGTTACAGTGAATTTCTCCATACAGTATAAACATCTGTAATCCAACTGATTGACTGCCACTTACTGACTACTGACTCTGATAAAAACTGACTTCTGAATACTTACTGTTCCTCTGTTTCTCGATGCCTCATTATTTATGCTGATTGCCGCCAGAGGTTTCTCTAACAAAACCATTAATGTGAAAAACCTTTAACGACTCCGAGCGAGGGACAAATAGCCTCTAACCAACGAACTTCTAACGGCAGAGTAGACTGAACTGCCAACAAAAAGAACCTCTGCAGAAAGAGTGCGTTGAGTCATAACTGAACTCTATGGACTGAGAGAGATTTAAAGCGGGCCACAGATGGTCTTTCTACCACACACACAATGCTAACCATCCCTGCTGTCACTATGAATGTTCAAAACCACCAAAAACACCGTAAAACAATGAGCAAATAAAAAAAAACCCCACCAAATTTCCTAGGTTTGAAATAACTCTGTCTGGACTAAATCTCAGCCGATTATCCCGGACAACTGTTATGGCACGTAGGGAGCCAAGGGTCAAAATAATAATTTCCATCTAGTGCTCCAACTGTTTATTACAAATACAAATAAATTATAAAACCAAGACCAGTGTGGTACCTCTGAAGACATACAAAAATTATCAGTTAGGTCTTACAATTATTTTCTAATCAATGCTGGAAAATTCCGCCATCTAGAAAAGAAGACGTTGTGCGTGGTTTTTTTCTCGAGCCAAAACAGCAACTCGGCCATCGAGTTCAAATCTAAGCAAACACGTGGCATGCGATCACTAAGAGAAGGTAAACCGAATGTTTGGATCAGGTCTTTAATGACTAATAAGGACAACCTCTGGAGAAAGAGCTCATCTCCAACGAAACAGAAACGAGGGAATGCTTACGACGAAATATCTTGTGTCGCTAGAGATTAATTCGTTACATACAGGACACAGTGTAGGAAACACACTTTTCGAGCAGCCTCTCTTTGGGATGGCAGAAAAACGCCCTATGTTCTCCGCGATTCATGGACAGGACTTATCTTTAGCTCCTTCTTCGCTATATCAAAATATCGAATCATCAGAAAGATCATGTAAAGTCCAGTAACAAGCAGTCCTCTTTTCTAACCAACTAGCTCAGAAACTTTGTTGTCTTCGGTCCGGCTGGCAAACCTGGATCTTTCTTACTATGCTGTCAGGAGTTTCATAATAGATAACACAAGGATGCGCAGTTTTAATTGACAACACTTCTGATGTAATCTACTGTGGTTTTGAAAACGTTGTGCATTAAATGTTATGCATAACAAGCATTGCAAGGAAGAGCCGAAAAAACGCCGAAAAAGCATCTGCTGACTTTTTTGTACGTCGCCTGATATCGGAAAAGTCAGCAGATGATTTTTCGGCGGTGTTTCGGCTCTTCTTGCGTGCATAAATCTTATTGTGTCATGCGCCTAACGTTTGAAAATCATAACAGCTAACATTCTAAGTGTTGTCCGTTGAAACTGCGCATCCTTGTGTTATCTGCTATGAAACTTCTGATAGTGCAATAGCCATCTTTTGTATTACAAAACACCATTAGTTTTCATCTTCGGGAGAGTTCAGCCAGGATTCGGAGAAGACAAGAAACTTGGCACTGAACTTCTAGATCAAGTTATTCCCCGTCTTTTTCTCAGCAAAATCAATACTGTGTGGATTCAAACAAGAGCTGGAAGCTCATATGGCACTTGTAAGACGTGGTAAAGAAGAATGACGATGGACCCTTGGAAATCACGAGAATGTATCGTTTGGTAATTTTTTTTTGCATTAGGCTGTGATGATGCGCACTTTAAGGGCACTAGAAATTCATCTGTTATCAAAACCCTTGAGGCAAAAATGAACATGGTCTCATGGTGATCATGAAAATGTAGGTTTTGCTTAAAAGTATTTTTTGTACTTTACGGTAAAGATGGTCGAATCTGGGAAGTGTCAATTTTTAAGCCAATCTTGTCAATTCTCTAATGTTCAAGCCAAGTTTCATCGTCGTAGCACATCTGGAAGTAGTCTACCTTAAACTGCGATCACCGAAATTCCGGAACCCTCCCTCCAATTCTCCCCACAGTCCTCGGATCCGGTCCGGTCTTGTCAACTATGTATCTAGGGCTTGTGCTTGTTCTTCCCACCAAGTTTCATCCCGATCCATCCACTCTGAACGTGTCACACGATTTCCCGTCCCCCCTCGAACTCCCCCCCCCCCCCAAAGCCAGTGGATTCATTCCGGACCTGAAGTGTGACATCTGAGACAAGAGGTCTTTCCAAATATCAAGTTTCATTAAGATCCGATTCCCCGTTCAAAAGCTATAAATACGTCAATATTTCGGATTCCCCCCCTTCACTCCCCCTCGGTGGTTCGATCGGGGAAGTGGCTATTTCGAAGCTATTTTGGTCGCGTCAACTAATATGCCTGCCAAGTTTCATCGTCCTAACACATGTGTAAGCCCCTTAAGTCGGGATCATCGGAATTCCGTTTAAGTTGTGTTTTTTCCTTACTTTTTTTGTTTTGGATAGTTAGTAGTGATTAAGGTTGAAAATGTGTTTTTTGTTGTTGTTGTTGTTCTTTCTGGTTGGGCGTCCCAGACCGGGTAAGTCAAGCTCCTTTCTTTCTTTCTTTCTTTTTTTTTCTTTATTTCGTCGAAGTTCTTGTTGTTGTTGATGTTTTGTTTCGAGGGTAATTAGTCCCTTACAGGTTCACCTCTAGGCATTGAAGATTCCAGTATTTTTAATAAACCCTTCATTCATTCATTCATTTATTCCGGAACCCTCCCTGCAGCTCCCCCCCACAGTGCTCGGATCCGGTCTGGTTTTGTCAGCTCTGTCTGGGGCTTGGGGGGGGGGGGCTTGTGCTTGTTCTTCCCACCAAGTTTCATCGCGATCCGCCCACTCTGAACATGTCACACTATTTCCGGTTCCCCTCCAACTCCCTCCAAAGTCACCGGATCCATTCCGGACTTGAAGTGTGGCATTTGAGACATGAGGTCTTTCCAAATATTAAGTTTCATTAAGATCCGATTTCCTGTTCAAAAGTTAAAAATACGTCAATATTCCGGATTCCCCCTCCCTCCACTCCCCCCATGGTGGTTGAATCAGGAATTTCCAAATTAGTTTGGTTTCATCGTGCTAGCACTTCTGGAAGTACCCTAACTCGAGATGACTGGCCTGACGGACCGACAGACCGAAAAGTGATCGGTATATGGCACTTGAGCGGAGCTGCAAGTGCCAGAAAAACTCAGAAACATTCGATCTTGTTACCTTTCTAAGAAAACCATGGTGCAGCAAAACCCTCTGCCCCATGATGTTGGTAATGGAGTTGAAAACGATCCTTTCATCATCCTCACCGACTTGCATTCGCTTCTGGATCCACTCCAATCGCTCCGCATTCTCAATATGTTTAACTCCGTCGTTGACCTAAGAATACGACAAAATTAATGACGCGAAAACTGCTTCTCATAGGTCAACTGAAGGGTCATCAAACCACTTTCCATGTGGTACTCACTTTTATGGTTCTCTTGTGCTGTCTTAACGCGTATTCTCGCCGTTCCCCGAGGACTCCTCGGGGAATCGAAGGGAACGGCGAGAATAGAGGGATCCACGCGGACTCCACGGACAGAAACAGCGAGAACACTGGGAATGCTTCCAAAATGGGTTTTGTTCGAAACAAAAAATTCAGTTGACGAAATTAGTTGGATCCACATTATTTTTGGTTTTGTTTCTTATGATTGTTTTTAATTAATTTTACATTGCACCAACACCAGCAAAAATTGATTCCCATCCGAATCTGAAAGGTACTCCTTTTTGGTGATGATGATGATAATCGGAGCATTCCCCTTCCGTGGGGACTCGCGAGAATATGGGGAGTGAGTCCCCGGGACAAACAAAAACGCGGGGACTCCTCAAGTGGAGTCCTCGGGGAACGGCGAGAATACGCCTTTAGAAGTCCTGGTCAGAACACAAACCTGTTTCTTGTATTCTCTCTTGCGAGTTACACCGTAGAACGAAAATAAGTCTACCGGATTGGCCCACGTAATGTACCGACGTGACGGCCACTTAATGACAGAGTAAAATAACACTAGGGAGTAGCGCCAAGACCTATACGCATAAGGGCCATAGTCGCAGTGCCACCCATTACGCCTGTGGCATTTAAAGCGAGACAAACTTGCGAGTTTAGAAATTTATGGTAAAGCTAAGATGCGGTCTGAACACACCGCGGTAACAGGGGAGGTTGTACCTTTTTGCTACGTTCAGAATAGGGAGGGTCTATATCGCTCTAGCGGTGCTAGTGTCACTGCTATTCGAGTGTGTTTCACTTTTTTGAACTCTTGGCGCTACTCCCTAGAGTTATTTTGCTCTGGTTAATGACCTAAAACGCTCAGCGGATTCGCAAGTCGCAACACTCGCAACGGGAACGATGGGAAGTTGATGAAAGCAACTAGACGGGCTGGGGATATGGCAGTCTACTGAAAAATAACAAAACAGGGAAAATAACGCCTCAAGCTCTACTTTCAGCTTGTTTCATTCTCACAGCGCAAGCAACGACCATGCAATAATGCAGCTAGTTTCAAGCGGCGCGGTTTCAGCTTTACTTGACCCAGTCCGTGGATCCGCTACGCTTGGTGGGCTACTGACGATCTGTCACTATGCACCAGAGCAAAATAACACTAGGAGTAGCGCCAAGACTTGACAAAATTGACACATACTCGAATAGCAGCAATACTAGCACCACTAGCGATAGAGAACGTCCCTATTGAAACTCATTCAGTCGTACAGTGCTGGCTCCGATACCTCCATGTTCTGGACGTTGCAAAAGAATGATACACCATCCATTGTTTCCTTGGTGTGTGCTGACGGCACCTTTGCTTCACTAGAAATTTCTAAACCCGCATCTGTCTCTCTTTAAATGCCACAAGGTAGTGGGCGGCGCTACAAGTTTGGCCAGTTTGCAAAACATGGAAAGCATAGGTCTTGGCGCTACCCCCTAGTGTTATTTTGCTCTGCTATGCACCTGCCTACGGTCTGGTCACGATTCTTCTCCAGATTATAATCATGATAGCTTTTCATCTTATACTCCTTTCTACGGCAGGGGTATAAGCTTTTGTGATGTATGCGGCTTAAAAATATAGCTGATGTCATTTACAAGGACGAGAATTCCCATCGAGCAGAAATGAATTCTGGTCCACTTGAATTGATTCCGTTCGTGGAGACGACTAGAAAAAAGTATAGCGAGACGAGAATTACTTTCAAGATGAAAGGAATTCCGTTCTACTTGAAAGAAATCTTGGCGGCGCTGGTAAAAAAGACAAAAAAAAAACTCTAGCTAGCTTTTGAGAGCAGCAGCCGTTAGTACTGATGTCATAAATGTTACCAAACATTCTGTTGTTAGCTGGTGAATTTATTTTTGTAAGATTTTCTGGCTTGAAGAAACAGTTTTTTCCCTCTATGTGTAAACATAATCTTGTCACCAGACCGACTTCTGTTGAAGTCTACTGCTTGTTAACGCTGCATGGCCCTTTTTTCTCCGCTCCACATCCGCAGCTGAGCAGTTAATTCAATCGAGGTTGCCTGTTTTCCAGCAAACCGATGTAAAATCCGTCGGATCTGGGAAATAAGATTTGGGCAAGGTTCCAGTCCTCGAAAGTGAAGGAAATTCTTAAAGTCGATCTCGTGGACCAGACAGGTATTGCAATGAAGTTGCAACCGGATGATCAAACAATATTCGACCCCCCCCCCCCTTTTCATAGTATTATAATACCAGGGAAAACGAGCATACCTGGGTGCAAAGAAGCTCTGCTTTGGTCAGTGCCTCCTCCAAATTATGGCGGTCCGGGTGAGTGGGGGGTGTGTACTTCAGAATCTGAAAACAATACGTATTAAGCTCAGTAAAATAGAACCAAGTTAATAGTTGATCTATAGTGTTTAACTGGGACAAACCCGTCAATTTAGGAGAACGTAATATGTCACGGCACAAGCTAAAAACTTAACGCCAAATGTAATTATAAATAAATGAATGTGCTCTGAAAAATAACATAGGTTTCTACTGAGACCAATTTAGTTGGCGACTGTCAGCTCACCCCTTGAACTAGTCGAAGTCACAATCTCGCCTCCACTGCCTGGCCTGCTCCTGACCGGAGAACTGCTACTGTTTCCTATTTTCTTTCCGGAAAAAAATACGAACAAACCCTATCTATGTCCCTTTGCCAACTTGCTGCTGATGTACGGAATATTGCTGTAACCTACAGTGGAATAACAGGGAGTGATGCTGACTACAGCTCTGCTACGCAAGTAAAAATTGAACTGACAGTTTAGTTTACCTACCCTACTATAATAACGCTTGTTTACTGAGCCAAAAGACCATACAAGATTTAATACACTTCACAAATACACTATTACACTTCTAGGAACACTATGCTACGTACACTAAGCTAAACTTTCATTCCTGAGACTAAATCCTTTAGTCACATATTTACAAACATCTACGATACATTTGGGGTTCGTAGATTTCAGGATACGAGGAAGCGATAACAACCCACCCCAACAAATGTTACTCTCAAATGCGAAAGCTCTTGGCACTCTAAGAGGAAGTGGTTCAAATCCTCCTCCTGCAGCTTGCAAAGAGGACAAAGGTAAGTCTCTCCCGCACCAGCTTTCATATTGAAAAGTTTATTTTTACTGAGGATCGGCAGAGTGTGAAATAAAGTGGCTGCATTTCTTTATTTTCTTATGACACGAAAGGAACTCAAATACTCAAATTACGACTGTTTCCTATGTGTCAACCATAACGTTTGAGGAATGACCTAGGGTGTGGGCACATTGCGCAAAGGTTTGGATAATATTATACGAAACACACCCCTCATCCTATATCGGTGATATTAGCCATACCTGCAAAGTGAATATTCTTTGAGCCCAAGCTGACTTTGAAACATTTATTCAAACAATGTTTACAACGGGTACGTCAGCTACGATTCTTCATCAGCGATATTTCGGCTCTTTTAGGCAAGGGTCCTCGTCAGGCTGTCAATCCTCTGGTTCAACTTCGGGGAAGGAAACAAACCTATAATAAATAACTGAAGCTTCTACCGACTATAAATATCTTATTAAAGTAATTTATCTTCAAATACCACTATAATGAAAAAACTAGTCCTGTGATTTAATTTTGACACGGACGCTGTTTTTGCTGGACGATTTGGGCGATGACAGGAAAGGTTTTTTTCTGCATTTTGGTCAATTTAGGTTTTTTTTTATTAATAAGGGACTGAAAACTTAAATATTATTTTATTAATAACCTCGTTCTACGTTTCTATTATCGAGTACTCGTCTGTATCTCTTACTTTGAATAATGACTGCACGGAAAAACTAGTGCTGAGATTTAATTTTTGACACGGCTGCTGTTTTTGCTGCACGATTGGGGCGACGGCAAGAAACATTTTTTTCTGCATTTTGATCAACTTCGGTTTTGTTGTTAATAAGGGACTGAGGCTTAAATTTTCTTCCCTTAATAACCCCGTTCCACGTTTCCGGTAGGGAGTACTCGCCTGTATCTCGGTTAATGCCTGCTCGGTTTTTCTTTATCTCAACGGCTTCTCGAATGGTTTGATGGAGTCCGGTGCACGTTGCAAGAATTTCAGCTTTTTCAAAATATACTGAATGGGATGGGTTTTCGAAAATATGTTCTGCAGGTGCAGATTTGAAAGTATAGTTATGACGGTGTCCGTTGGAAAGGGCGTGGTCAATTTCTTGCTCATGCTCTGCAAGTCGTTTTCCGAAAGTTCTCTCTGTCCTTACTACGTAACGCTTTCCGCAATCACAAGGTATTGAATAAATGCCTCTTTGGTACTGATTTGGGACTTTATCTTTTCCGGAGTTTAGGTAGGACAGCAAAGTATTTTGGGTTCTGTGAAAAACTTGGATGTTGTATTTTTTCAAACTTTTGGACATTTTTTCGGTTACTCCGCGGACGTACGGAAGGTAAACGCGGGCATTTTTTTTCTCAGCCTCACCATTACTAGTAGAACTTACAGGATCTTTGGGGGATGAATGTAGCTTCAGTCGTTTTCTGATGATCTGTTCAACCAGTTGAACGGGGTATTTGTTTCCAAATAGGACGTCCCGAATGTGGCTAAGTTCGTCATCTAGGAGATCTTTGTCGCCAATTTTGATGGCTCGGTCAACTAGTGAAATAACTCTCCGCGTTTCACATATTCGGGCTGGTAAGAATCGTATGGAAGGTAAAGTCCCAAATCAGTACCAAAGAGGCATTTATTCAATACCTTGTGATTGCGGAAAGCGTTACGTAGGAAGGACAGAGAGAACTTTCGGAAAACGACTTGCAGAGCATGAGCAAGAAATTGACCACGCTCTCTCCAACGGACACCGTCATAACTATACTTTCAAATCTGCACTTGCAGAACATATTTTCGAAAACCCATCCCATTCAGTATATTTTGAAAAAGCTGAAATTCTTGCAACGTGCACCGGACTCCATCAAACCATTCGAGAAGCCGTTGAGATAAAGAAAAACCGAGCAGGCATTAACCGAGATACAGGCGAGTACTCCCTACCGGAAACGTGGAACGGGGTTATTAAGGGAAGAAAATTTAAGCCTCAGTCCCTTATTAACAACAAAACCGAAGTTGATCAAAATGCAGAAAAAAATGTTTCTTGCCGTCGCCCCAATCGTGCAGCAAAAACAACCAGCCGTGTCAAAAATTAAATCTCAGCACTAGTTTTTCCGTGCAGTCATTATTCAAAGTAAGAGATACAGACGAGTACTCGATAATAGAAACGTAGAACGAGGTTATTAATAAAATAATATTTAAGTTTTCAGTCCCTTATTAATAAAAAAACCTAAATTGACCAAAATGCAGAAAAAAACCTTTCCTGTCATCGCCCCAATCGTCCAGTAAAACCAGCGTCCGTGTCAAAAATTAAATCACAGGACTAGTTTTTTCATTATAGTGGTATTTGAAGATAAATTACTTTAATAAGATATTTATAGTCGGTAGAAACTGCAGTTATTTATTACAGGTTTGTTTCCTTCCCCGAAGTTGAACCAGAGGATTGACAGCCTGACGAGGACCCTTGCCAAAAAGGGCCGAAATATCGCTGATGAAGAATCGTAGCTGACGTACCCGTTGTAAAAATTGTTTGAATAAACCTGCAAAGTGCTTGGCATGACTATTGGATATCAACTGAGGAAACCCCCAACAGTGGCACCCTCTTACTGAGATGTGCTAACTGTCAGTATTATCCTCTTTTCCCGTGCATTAGACTCCACTCCGTGACCAGCGTGCAAGACCTTCATTCTTTCCTACTTAGCTCTGATATATACAGAATATCGATCCTCTCGTTAGGCTAAACCAGACAGAATCTTCACGTATATAAATAATTCTTAATGCAGTATGATGATCGTGTTCCACCCTACTTACTGTGGTAACTATGAATGACGTCACGGCTTCTGATCATCAAGCCTGAAATGAATATTTCTACTTTCGACAAAATATCGCGCCATGCGGTAATCCCGCCAATCGCGTCACAGAGATCAAACTTAGCACGCTTACTACTATGAGAAGGGTGTAACACGCTCAGTATTTACAGTTTGGAAATGTACGACTATCCAAACAGGAACCAGACTAGCCGTGCAAGAACGATACACCAATTCAGAAAAACGCTCTGCAATTCTACACTGGAAGGGTGAGGACAAGTTGAGGGCCGTTTGCGCCCCCTTGTAGAAACAGCTGGAGCAGGGGCGGGGGTCAGATTAAGTAGTTCTCAGGCGGAATTATGATTCTTAAAGTTTCATTGAAAAGCCACCTTATTTTTATATGTTGGATTCGAATAAGGGACTTTTATTTTTTCATCTCAGGCGCTAGTAGTGACGTCACTGCTTGCACGACAAGTCAAAATTCATCCAGTCGCAGCGAGAATTTGAATGTCAGCAAAAGCGTGGATTTCAATGGCCAACAGAGCGTCTATCACGTCAGAGAGATGGCCAAATGACGCAAGATCACGTCTGAGGAACGCCCTCTCCCTCGATTTACACTCGCCACACTCCCCCCATGATGATCGGATCGGGGAAGCGACTATTGTCAAGTCAGTCTGTTCGGGTCCCTGATCCGCCTTCCAACTTTCATCATCCTAGCACATCAGGAAGTACCGGACTTGCGGGATCACCAGAATTCCGTACCCCCCCCCCCCCCCCCCCCCAACTCCCCCATAGTGCCCGAATCCGGCCCGGTTATGTCAACGATGTATCTAGGATTTGTGCTTGGTCTTCCCACCAAGTTTCATCCAGATCCCTCCACTCTCAGCGTTTCCCAAGATTTCCGGTTCCCACTTCCAGCTCCCCCCCAGAGTTACCGGATCCGGTCCAGATTTGAAGTTGATCGTCTATGACACGGGTCTTTCCAAATATCAAGTTTCATGAAGATCCAATTACCCGTTCAAAAGTTATAAATACCTCAGATTCCGGATTCCCCCTCCCTCCACTCCCACACGATGTTCGGGTCGGGAAAGTGACTAATTCCAACTTAGTCTTCTGGGGTCCCCGATATGCCTGCCAAGTTCCATGGTCCTAGCTTATGCGGAAGTGCCCGAAATAGCAAAACCCGGACCGACTGACGGACGGACGGACCAACCGACGGACGGACGGACCGACCGACGGACGGACGGACCGACCGACGGACGGACGGACCGACCGACGGACGGACGGACCGACCGACGGACGGACGGAAATTGCGGACGCTATATGGCACTTGGCCGAAGGGCAAGTGCCATTTAAACAGAACGTACCTCTTTGAGAAGAATGGGATACTTCGTAATTCTCTGCATAGGCTGAAGCAGGAATGCTGAGAGTGGTAAACCCTTGGCTTTGGCGTGCAGCTGACATCGTTTGATCAAGAGGTGAAAATCCTTAGAATTTTCCAGCTTGTTTTGAATAAACGAGGCCGTTCCCAGCTGACGACTACAGTAGCGAATATACGGGGTCATGTTCGGTAACTGAAAAAAAAAAAGATCTAATAATATAAAGCAGCATGGAAGGATTTGGTCTCTAGGTCTGTCAGGGTTCTTACAGCACGAGTTAGAACTTAGAAGTGCGTTCGATGACTAGCAGGAGTGTTCTCAATGTCTGATAACATGATTGTCAAGAATCACTGATTCAGTCGCAAACGTTAATTAGAGTCTACGCGCTTTTCTGGATATCATGCCATCTAGTATATTGGGGGCGACGTCTGTGAAAAGGAAGTGAAGCGCTGTCAGGTTAGTAGCCTGACATTTATCAACTAGTCCAGTTGAATTATAATTTTAAGTGGTCTGGAATCGGAAATAGAAGGTAAATTATTTCATTTTATTAATATTTATAGTTGTTATATAGGCTATTTTTTTATATATTGGATTGTCTGTCAATGCATCTAACTGTTTCGTATCCCGACTCTCTTTCTTCATCAGACAGGATCAAGAAATCTGTCTGTCAATACATTCAACTGTTTCGTATCTCGAATATGCACCAGTCTGGTATAACCAACCCACTCATGCACCATAATAAGAACCATAATAATTCAGTTTTGTTTTTTGTGTTTGTTTCAGGGTTCTTGATTCCGACTTTTGAGCCTATGTCTACGATTGTGCAATATTCGTTTACGAACGACGATCAAGCTAGGGTGATGATAGCCTCCCCTCACGTCCAAAACACTTCTCCACTTTTTTTCCTGCAATTTTTTTTCGCGCTCGTCAAATATCTCCCAATTCACGGTGCTCCGCGTCCAGAGAACGTGGAACGGGGCATTCGGTGATGATTCGGGGCATGATCGGCCAACGTTTCGCTGGTTGAAAAATCCCATACAATAAAGTAGCGAACTGAAAAGGCTAGAGCGCATGAAGTTCGAAATTGATCAAAATAGCACAGGGGTACAATGTACATTGAACAATATTTTTGTTCGTTTGGATTTCATATGCTGCTCACGTACTGGCATCACACCGCGCAGGCCCCACGACCAAGCAGAGGCAAGGTACTACCAGAGTCTTGCCGCCTACAGCTTGTCGTCGAACAAATGAAAGGTAGGACGAGATTCCGACAGTGTTTGCTGCAGAGGTGATCCCCACCCCATCCAATACGGTCTAGACGCTCGAAGGAGGGTATAGACTCAAGTGATCTAAGGGGTTGGGGACAAGGGGGTGGATAGATCGTTCACCTTACACTTTCGCACAGTATGTCTCCAATGATTAGAACGATTCCATTCTCGCAGTTTTTCCTTCGTAACCGAAGTGCCCTAGAAAAAAAAAATCGGTCTTGAAAATGGTTATTCAGAAATTAAGGTAACCCTCTCTCCTGAGAGCTACACCACAGCGAGCAGTCTTCTGCATATTCTGACTGCACTTCGTAGCAGAATTCCAGTCCTATTACGCGAGAACGAATTGCAAGGAAACAAAAACACTTGCTCAACTTGGGACAAAGCAGGGTGTCGAGAAATAATAATGATTTACACGATTCAAGCCTTCAGCTTCTCTGTATGAGAAGGAACAAAACTAGAGTTGATGGATTGTTTGAGGCCTTTCACTCGGACACTCAAACATGTTGTCTGGTACCTTGAACACCCTAGAAATTGAATACATTTCGAGCGAACGCAAGTAAGTAAGTAAAATTTAATACTCATCAGGGTTCAAAAGAACACACGACGGAGTATACAAAGAAAAATGTGGAAGAAGACAAAAACCCATTATACTTGTTAGGTCGAGCTAGCCTTGGTAGCCCACCCGTATTCTTGCGCAAAAAAACAAGAGCTGTAAGCTCATATGGCACTTGCATGTGTCAAGATGATTTGATTGATCAAAAGTAAGTTTCGACTTTGCGGTTGAGATGCACGCTCTAAGGGAGCTGGAACTTCATTTGTAAGCAAAACCCTTGCGGCAAAACTGCTAATGGGCTGATGGGCATCACGAAAATGCATATACTGCTTAAAAGTATTTTTTTTACTTTGCGGTCAAGATTGGTACTTTAAGGAATAATCGGATTTGGGAAGTAGCAATTTCTAAGCAAATGTTGTTGAGTCTCCAATATTCCAGCGAAGTTTCATCGTCCTAGCACATCTGGAAGTACCTTAACACGCGATCACCGGAATCCTAGACCCCCCTCCCCCTCCTCCAACTCCACCCACAATAACCGGAGCCAATCCGGTTCTGTAAATGATTAATCCAGAGCATCTGTTTGTCATTCCCACGAAGTTCGATCCAGATCACACCAGTCTAAGCGGGTCAAGTATTTTCCGCCCTCCCCCCAATAATTGCCGGATTCAGTCCGGAAATGAAAAAGGTCACAAGAGAAAAATGTCCTCTGTTTAATTATTAAATTTCACTCGAATCCGATCCCCCGTTCCAAAGTTACGCATGACTCAATATTCCGGATTCCCCTCCCTCAACTCCCCCCCCAAAGATTATCATATTGAGGATTTTTTTTTATTCCAAGTCAGTTTGACCGGGTCCCTGATATGCCTTCCAAGTTTCGTCGTGAAAATCCCCCAAAAAACGGAATTCCGGGATACCCCTTCCTCCCCCCCCCTCAAGTGTCCGGATCCAGTCAAATTATGTAAAAGATTTACATGGACCAGATGTTTGTTCTTCCCAGCAAGTTTCACTCCGATACCATCATTCTAACCGTTTCTCGAGATTTCCGGTCCACCCCCCCCCCCCCCAGCTCCCCCGCGGTGCACGTAGCCAATCCGATTCAGCAAATGACTTACCTAGAGCATCTGTTTGTTCTTCCCACAAAGTTCCATCCCGATCCCTCCATTCTAAACGGGTCACGTATTTCCCCCCCCCCCCCAATAGTTGCCGGATCCGGTCCGGATATGCAAAAAATCATCGGAGAAATGTCCTCTGTTGAATTCTTAAATTTCACTCGAATCCGATCACCCATTCCAAAATTACGCATGACTGAAAATTTCGGATTCCCCTCCCTCCACTCCCCCCACCATTATCTGATCGACAAAATTTTTATTTTGAAGTCAGTTTGGTTGGGTCCCTGATATGCCTGCCAAGTTTCATCGTGAAATTCCCCAAAACCACCATCACCGGAATTACGAGACCCCCCCCCCCCCCCCCCATAAGTGTCCGGATCCAGTACAATGGTCTAAAGGACTTATCTAGAGCAGATGCTTGTTCTTCCCAGCAAGTTTCACTCCGATCCCTCCATTCTAACCGTTTCTTGAAACTTCCGGTTCCCCCCCCCCCCAACTCCCCCCTGGCTACCGAATCCGGTCAAGACTTTAAACGGGACATTACAGATATATATTCTGTTCAGTTATGAAGTTTCATTACAATGGGACATTACAGATATATATTCTGTTCAGTTATGAAGTTTCATTACAATCCGATCATCCGTTAGAAAGTTACACACTTCTCAATTTCCCGGATTCCCCTGCGGATTCCCCTCCCTCCACTCCCCCACCATTATCTGATCGACAAAATTTTTATTTTGAAGTCAGTTTGATTGGGTCCCTGATATGCCTGCCAAGTTTCATCGTGAAAATCCCCAAAACCACCATCACCGGAATTCCGGGACCCCCCCCCCCCATAAGTGTCCGGATCCAGTACAATGGTCTAAAAGACTTATCTAGAGCAGATGCTTGTTCTTCCCAGCAAGTTTCACTCCGATCCCTCCATTCTAACCGTTTCTTGAAATTTCCGGTCTCCCCCCCCCAACTCCCCCCTGGCTACCGAATCCGGTCAAGACTTTAAACGGGACATTACAGATATATATTCTCTTCAGTTATGAAGTTTCATTACAATCCGATCATCCGTTCGAAAGTTACACACTTCTCAGTTTCCCGGATTCCCCTGCCCTCCACCACCCCCCCAAAAATGGTCGGATCAGAAAACTGATTATTCCTAATTTTGTTTGGTCGGGTCTCTAATATGCCTGCCAAGTTTCATTGTCCTAGCTCATCTGGAAGTACCCTCACTCGAAAAAGTGTGACAAAATGCCCTAAATTTTCAAGTTTCCAGCGCCCCAACTCCCCCGCATATGGTCGGATCGGGAAACTTATTATTTCCAGGTTACTTTGGTCAGGTCCCTGATATTCCTGCCAAGTTTCATTGTCCTAGCTCATCTGGAAGTACCCTAACTCGAAAAAGTGTGACAAAATGCCCTAAATTTTCAAGTTTCGAGCACCCCCACTCCCCCGCATATGGTCGGATCGGGAAACTGATTATTTCCAGGTTCGTTTGGTCGGGTCCCTGATATTCCTGCCAAGTTTCATTGTCCTAGCTCATCTAGAAGTACCCTAACTCAGAAAAAAGTGACAAAATGCCCTAAATTTTCAAGTTTCCAGCGCCCCGCACTCCCCCCCATATGGTCGGATCGGGAAACTGATTATTTCCAGGTTAGTTTGGTCGGGTCCCTGATATGCCTGCCAAGTTTCATTGTCCTAGCACATCTGGAAGTACCCTAACTCGGATATGTGGGACAAAAAACTCGGACCGACAGACGGAATTGTGATCGGTATATGGCACTTGAGCCAGAGGCTGCAAGTGCCATAAAAAATGTCAATGAAAAATAAAAGAAAGAAAAAAGCCCCCTTCTCACCCCTCGTTCGACTGAGATTGGGAGTTATAGGAGCTTGAACGCCTGGATCTTCGGGTGACTATTCCGCCAACGCCCTCGGCGAATTTTACAGATTTTTTTTCGTGCCGAATCATAAGACGCGGTCACACCAATAGATTCTTAAACTTTAAGCTTTCAGGCTAGAATCCAGTTTTCGGCCGAGAAAACCAACCATAGACTACAGCGAATGACAGCCGGCCTTTTCCCACGGAAACCGAACACCAGAACGGAGCCTTTAGTCTCCTGTAGATATTGAGCAAGGCATCAATTCGATCGGGGCTAGAACAGGGCTCCTGTCTCTCAACCCTTCAATTCACTAGCGGGTAAAATTGCAGTTTCAACCTCTGAACGAGTTCGGAGATCATTTTCGATTTCACGGATAAGAGATAAGCACACACACCCGGAAACTATTTCCAAACTATCGGGCGAGGGAGCACATTTTTGTATTTGTCGGACCGAATGTACCATGTGTCTTATCGCCAATGAAGAGGGTGAGGACTGCAAAGAAAGAGGGGCTACCGAGACTGCTACCTGGCCTGTTCAGTTTTTCTTTGGCGTACAATATTACTGAACTGGGAGTTCTATACGAGCGACGAGTCTGAGGAAAACTCACTTGACAAGTCTATTACTGCTTCCAACAAGGTCCTCCCAGTTAACAAAGATGTCCTTCACCTCCTCATCCGTCAACAGGCGCGAGTTTATTATCGGCAACTGGAAAACCTCCACGACTGAGACCAAGTCCTGGACGAAAGTCTCTTCCGACTGGATAAGCTCCCGGATGCACGCTTGTCGCTTCTTTTCGTGCCCAGACAAACTAACGGGGCTTTGCTTAACTGAGCTGGTGACCTCGGATTCGATTCTAGCTGAAAATATATAACACAACATGCAGATCAGGTGATTACAAAATAGGTTCTGTAAAATAGATTCTGTAAAGGGAAAAAGAGGGGTGTAAAAACCTCAGATCCCCGACAACTGCGTTCCACGTCTGCTAAACGTTACTGAGACGTGTAGGCGGGGGCTCGCTACGCTCGTCTGATACTTTGAATCATATATATAATTACTTATCTATTACACCGGATACGACCATTTGCATATCAGGTTCTGAGGACCGGTTTTCGAATGGCCCAATATTAATGCCCTTTGAGCCAAAGATAGTTTAGGCAACATGAGAGTCTGATTGACAAAAACGTCGTAAAACACTCGACCGAAAAATTGGTAACTTCGTCCGGAAAATCAGTTGCCAGTTCGAACTTACCACCACAACACCCTTGGAATATCGGCACCAGATTTCGCATCGGACTCGGTGGGAGCCTTGACCAATAATGCTAATAATTTTACTAGCGATTCGTACAAGGTCCTATTCACGTCTCACAATCGAAAACTGACTTACCAGTACACTGTCAGAAGTTTCATAACAGATTGCGCATAAAACTTTCAAAAATAACACCTTTTCACTTACAAATAAAGTGTTATGACCAGTTAAGTTTACACTATTTCGTGCCTAGATCTCCAACAACACCTTCAACTGGTAAAAATACTAACGGGAACGAAAGAAACATAGCATATGACATCCCAAAGTGTTATCTGTTGAAACCGCGCATCCTGCTGTTGTCGTTATGTAACTTCTGACAGTGCAGTTTTTTTACCTACTGAAGGTGTTGTTGGAGATCTGGGCACGAAATAGTATAAACTTAATTGGTCATAACACTTTCTTTCTAAGTGACAAGGTGTTATTCTTGAAAGTGTTATGCGCACTCTGTTATGAAACTTCTGGCAGTGTATCAGTGGACTAAACCAATCACATGGAACAATAAAATGCTTTGGCGACCACGCCTAAATTACTCCTTCCTGGCTTATTCTCTACTAATTTGTGTTTCCTAATAAAAAAGCAATATGAGTCTCTATTTTCGACCCGGAAAGCTGGATATCGAGGTATTCTTCCTGTACCGACTACCTTATACCTACCCAAATCCTACCCGAAAACGGTAAACGGTCAGAAGTTTTGCTGGGTTTTCCGCCCGCTGATCAAGAGAGTTGGTCTGTTTTCCACATCCAGTTCAGAAGAATATTCTAGTTCCAGGTGGATTTCTCCTGTCTGTATCTGTTATTTCCAGTCTATCATTCCCATTGACCCGTTTTTGCCAATCCCTCCTTACTTTTCTATCAGCAAGCCGCTTACTGCTCCATGCGCTTCAGTCCTTACTGGTCCCCCACGATCATATTTAATAGTGTAAAACGGATACGTCAGCTTAGGTTTATTAGAGCTATATTTCGGCCCTTCTTGGCAAGGGCCCTCTTAAGATTAACTGAAAAGCCAACTTATTTTTGTGTCATTTAATTGAATACACTGAATTATTTGGATTCTGCAAAGTCTTTTTTTTTATTTTCCACTATCTGTCTAGTTATGATGTTCAGAATATCTGCGGCCGTCCCCTCAGCGTAAATTCTACTAAGACGCGGGAAATTTCAATCTCAACACAAACGCGGCTTTTCAGTGGGCAGTCGTGAGATTGGGGAAGATCGCTTAGTGCCTGAACAAAAAAAAATCATAAACCTTTCTCGTAAGGCATACAACAAAAATACAAGCGTATAGAGGAAGCACAAATCACACGGAAATTCCACTATTTGAAAATCGACTATTCGTGAATAGCGGAACAACGAAGTAACGTATTTTCAGCGGGTCTTCAAGCCAATTTAAGTGAATGAGTGACGGGTAACTAGATTGTCCTATTCCAGCCCTTTTCGTTTAAACTTTAAAGGCTCAAAGCCGCTCAAGTTGGAAAAATGAACTAAAATGAAATTCAGCTGACGTATACATTTTGCACTATCAAACATGATTCGCAGTCAGCTTGGACTTCAGCTTGGGCAGCGTAAATTCTACTATGACGCGGGAAATTTCAATCTCAACACAAAAGCGGCTTTTCAGTGGGCAGTCGTGAGATTGGGGAAGATTGCTTAGTGCCTGAACAAAAAAAAAATCATAAACCTTTCTCGTAAAGCATTGTCCTAATAGGTGTAATAAGCTGAATAACGCTATACGCGATGTTTACGTCTTAATACACACGCCCGTTCAAATACGAACCCAAGAGGTTCTTATCAATGCAGCGTGCAGTGCTGCCACGCTCATACAGTTTTTCAAGTTTCTAAAGAACAGAAAAGTGCTCTTAGTGTTACTTGACGTACACCAGTACAATTTGACGCCCAATATATTGTAAAAAGCAATTAAATCTACGGATGGACAGCACAAGTCCTTGAACTAGCAGTAAGCAGTCGCAACAGAACAAAACGTGTTATTTTTTAGAAAAATTGTTTCTTCAGCTTCCACCAAAGTAGAACTTCAGTGCTTCCCGTGGCAACCCTGACGACGCTGCTCTTTCCTCGGCCCGCTGGCGGAACCAACCAAGCGATCTGATTGGCCCTGCATAAGCCAGAATAGAACGCTAGTCTATTTTCCTTATACACCTTACAGCGCACTCCGAGGAAAAGAGGAATCTGTAATAAGCTTTATACGCCGTAATACACCTTACAACACCTATTAGGACAATGCTTAAGGCATACAACAAAAATACAAGCGCATAGAGGTAGCACAAATCACACGGAAATTCCACTATTTGAAAATCGATTATTCGTGAATAGCGGAACAACGAAGTAACGTATTTTCAGCGGGTCTTCAAGCCAGTTTAAGTGAATGAGTGACGGGTAACTAGATTGTCCTATTCCAGCCCTTTTCGGTTAAACTTTAAAGGCTCATAGCCGCTCAAGTTGGAAAAACAAACTAAAATAAAATTCAGCTGACGTATCCGTTTTGCACTATCAAATATGATTCGCAGTCAGCTTGGGCTGAAGGAATATTTATCCTCCACGATCATTACAATCATCGAGGTTTAACTAAAACTCTGACAGGATATATGTCTAAAAATCCTCCAGCATACAAAGCTGGGATCCTCCCTGACGTTTAGTTTTGCAATATCCTTAAATTTAAAAAAAAATTAAAGCTTTTGTTTTCTGTTGATTAAATTATACTATCTCTGTGTTGTGGAGGCCGATAAAGACGCAAGGAGAGACACACATAGAGTAGTCCGCTCGAGAGCTGAACGAGTATAAGAACATTTTCGGAACTTCCGCTGGGTGACGGGAACACACAAGCTCTCAAAAAGCTCTCCCCTTCGTCGAATTAGGAGCGCTAAAAAGATGATCTGATATGAATCTTATCACCCTTGCCAATGTATAGGGGCATGGGCTAGCAAAGGGGATCAAAACATCGTAAGTTTTTGTCTCGAAAGACTTCACAGGCCGCCTGTGAAGTTGTGAAATTTCAACTTTTCCATATGGAAGTGATGATGGTGCCGAAAATCCGGGAAGGAATTCCAGTCCAGGAGCTCCAGGAACACACGTTCAGGATTTCCCGGCCGGATTTCCTGCACTTTCATCATCAAGTTGAAAAAATTTCAACTTTTCCATATGGAAGTGATGATGGTGCCGGAAATCCGGGACGGAATTCCGGTCCAGGAAAGAGGTCGTAAAATGTTCCCAGAAGCTGAAAAAGACTGCCACTGAATGAAGTCCTACCCCTGCCCTATCCTAGAAATAAAGCGTCACTGATTATTGGAAAATGAGATTCCCAGTGACGTCATTGATTAAGAATATAGCACCAAGTCTCACACGTGAAGAGAAGCTGTTCTAGCTATGAGAAACAATGACCAACTGAGTAATGCCTTTCAGAAGCATTCGTGTCTATTTAGCCTACGGTTATTAAACGACCTGAACCACAACAATATTTTATTTTCCTAACATTAATCAACGACGGTACTTCACATCAAAAATTCATATTTTTCAACAACAATAACTTCAAAGACTAATCGGAATGTATAAAAAAAGAAATAACAGGATAGCTGACAAAGACTGTAACCTTCGAGCTCGCGGAATTTCACCACAAGATTAATAAATAAGAAGCAGTTAAAACTTTCAGATCTAGTGAAAATAAGAGATTCAAAACGTTTCCAGGAATTCCAACAAAGAACAGCTCACTGTAGAATAAATTACAATAAATAAAAATAAACGAGTGCGGTAACCTCTGAATACCAGCCTAAACCGGGTTGGAGCCGGGCCAAGGGGCACCCGTGTACACAAGAATGGGCTGGCAGCCCCTCGCACACCTTCTTCTCTCCGGATACACCTGACAGAATCTTTTGACCTTATCAATAAACATCTGATATCATCTTTTCTCCTTTTCTGACCTACTACTTTTCACTACCGGGGCATTCAATTCTTCTCAGGGCCCATGATTTTTTTACATTCGCTCACGATTACCACGGCATGTGACGGCAACGTTCTAGTTCAATCTCAGTCGGTTTTACTCTGACAGATAACCCTCCTATAGAACACACAGCGCTTAGAGACAATGGTCAATGATGTCCGCTCTTCCTCACTCCCATAGACTGGAAGAAGCTCATTGACGTAAGTTGCGTTTTTTCAGATACCATGGTATCTGATACCACGGTCTAAAGTCGTTTTTGCAGTTATCGTGGTATCTGATACCACGGTCAAAAGGCGTTTTTGCAGTTATCGTGGGATCTGACCAGTTATCGTGGTATCAGATATTCAGATACTACGGTCCAACCGTAGTAACTGGTCGTGGTATCTGAAAAGTCATCTCACTTTCATCAAATTTTGTCAGATTGGTGAGAAAGAAGTTTAGCACTTAGTGGTGTAACTGGATATCTGTTTCTCTTTTGGGATGACTTCGAAAAGTGCAATTTTGGCAATAGTCGTTTTTGCAGAGCACCGTGTATCAGATACCACGATAACTGCAAAAACGACTAATTGCAGATCCAGTTACCGTGGTAACAGATACCATGGTATCAGCAAAAACGCAACTATAGAATACAATCACAGAGAGATTGCAGCAGTGATGTTACTTACGTTAGTTCTAACGCGACGAAGGCTACGATTCTAACATTTGAACTGTATTTATTTTGTTTTAAATCTTTGTTTGTTGTTTATGTGTTACTCGTATTGTTCATAAGTGTTTTTTTTTTCAATTTCTGCTCGTGTTAGACGTGTGTCGTAGACTAGTCGGTTAGCTGAGCAACGCAGCTGGTTGCTTCATGCGGGTTTTGGGGCAATGTTTACTCGGTCTTCGGCGGAAAAAGCATCACCACCCCATTCTTATTTCCACGTCTTTCCAGCCCAGTCATAATCGACTCCCTTCTTGAAGGCATCGACAGACAAAAAAGCTTCATCGCCGAATTCTTATTTCCACGCCTTTGCAGCCCAGTCGTATTCGATTCCTTTACTGAAGGCATCGAAAGACTCTTGACTCCAAAGCAGCCGGCATTACGTAATTTCAAAACGGTGGGATTCGGCCCAGAGTCGTAAACGCAGGCGACGATAGAAAAATCATGGGCCTTAACTTCGTTCACAGAGCTATGACTGTACTTTCCAGCAGTGTACAAGTCTCTACCGAAGAAACATAGCCGCCTCAGATTCTTGCAATATAAGACTCGATTCTACACTTACTACAAGCAAGAACAAATAAAAAGGACTGCACTTTAAAGTACATTACTTAGCTAAGCTTTAAGAACATACTTTTAGCTCCTACACTCTAACGTCCCCGTAAGGTCCATATAATACCCTATGGCAAAGCATTCCTCGACGAAAAATTTGTAGCCTGCGGAGTTGTATGATAGTTGTACGAAAAAGTTGCACGTATCGATATTTAATAGTAAGAATACTGTCATTTAGTGTGCCTCAGACTGGGCCAATCTTAAGCAGTAGTATCCAGTAGCATCCTATCTTGCTATAGTAGCAACTTCTTACTACTATTTTGAGATAAATTTTTCATCGGGTCGTTGTCATCATATCCGGTCGGATAGAATTTTAGAGGTGACGTAGTATAACGGTGTCGACAGACGATCAGGTTTATCCGGACAGACTTATTTTGGCATTTTCATCGTTCCCGGCGTAGAAAGTTGAAAAAATCTCAATCTTTCCGTACGAAGCTAAAGATGATGATGAAGATCCTGGAACGAGTTCCAGTCTCTGACCGCCAGATCGTGATTGTCTGTACAAATCATGAGGACACGTGAAGACGGCGACGATTATACGTCGTTATGTACTGTTATGCGCTGCTGATGTCCAATCGAGGACAAATAAATTCAGCACCCCCCCGACCTACTAGATGCGGTGGATCAGGAACAACAAAATTTATAATTCGGATTATCCGCTGAAAGAAACTGCACCGGACAAATAAGCCCCACGGATTTCATGACACTGCGAAACAAGTTCTATTGACCTGAAATCCGGTAAACGCATGGTTCTGGACAATCAGACAGGGAAATGCGAAATATCCGAAGAGAATTCTCTGACACGGGTTAGCCGGCCCGAGCAAAGTGACTGGAAAACCAATCCGAAATTATAATTTCGACAGTACCTGCAATTAGCACCTCTAGGAGTAACCCGTGCCCTCTCAAAGCTCCAGGCAGGGGTGACTGCTTTTGTCTACGACTGTCCATCATCAGAGGGCCGGTATAGCGCTCGAAAACACTGACACTGTTCAAATGGCTGTCCCGGAAGTAGGTCAGTGGTTATCCACTCTTGTTACTATACTTTACGGTTGAAAGAAGCAAGAAAATCCGACATTCCGAATTTCCGGGAAGTGTTTCGCTACTGGTTAAGGGAGTGAGAGCTGCGCAGAGGTTCAGTAGACGCACCCAGTGGAAGCAGACAGAGGACAGTTGCAAATTACCGAAGCGACACAGAGGTTCCTAAAGAAAAGAAATAACCATTACCATCAAAGTTACAAGATAAAACTAGAAATGATACGGTCAGGTAACGGCCGAAAAATCCGGATAATTGGTTTCATGGTTTAACGCAGTTCAGAAAAACAAATAAAGAAATCCGAGAGAAAATTATAAATTTTTAGAGCAGAGACTTTCTTTTAAACGGAAAACTTTCCCGCTTTCCCCAATTGACTTCCGAATAAGTTTGTTTTAATTTTGTAATAAAACTAATAGCAGCAAACTAATAGCTTTTACAAAAAAGAGAGATAACAAGATTTCGTTTCTTTATTTCAACTGCAATTTGTAAGAAAGGCACAATCTTCACGAAGCTTTCTTCTACGCCAGTGCCTGTATACTATATACGCCAATATACAAAACCTTGAACCTGAACACTCTGTATTTTTTATAGAACCCTTTAAACCGGATTTCCCTCTCCAATTTGCGCTGTTAATGAATATGGGGAGGGGGGCTACAATTTGACCAAACAAATTCCGTATTTTCGTAACCCGACGAACCCGATTTTTTTTTTCAGGAACAGCTGATTTTTTTTTCTTCAAAAAGCTATGACATAGCTCCGACAGCTTACGAGCTTTAATTTGTTTGAAATTTTGTTCTGGAATCAAAAATCGGAGCTGGTAATCGCGATTTAAACGTGACCGCAGTGACAGCCAAGCTCCGGATCCGACCGGAAAGATAAATGTGGAGAAGACCTCAGACAATGCGTCCAAAAGGGACAATGAACGATTTTCCACATTTTGCTTCAAAAGGAAATTAGGATGATGCTCGATACCTTTCGCTTTAACCCCAAAAAGTTTGTTTCTAGCCACTTGAGCTTTGTGATCGTTGAAAGGCCACCGCTTCTTCGCCCCTGTGCCCCGACAAAAGCATCCTTTTGTATCCTAGCAAACGAAAACCAAAGCACATACAGACCCCGAAAAGACAGAACACAAAGCAAAGAAAAAGCAAAGCAGGAAAGTTGCAATGAAAGCTCTGAAGGGGATGATCTACTCGAAATCATAAAAAAAGGAAGAAATCCTTGCGATCGGCGAATTTTCAAAATTTCACAGGATCTCGTTATCCGTCTCACGCCCCTGAAGCCTAGTTCCGAAGCCCTTTTTAGGTGAGGGGTTACCAGCTTTAGTAACCTACCACACCAGAAAGACTTTACGTATTTAACCGCCTGTCGATTTTTGCTTTCCCTGAGCTGCGAAATTTCCGGGATTCCTCAAACTCTCCCATGGTGGTCGGGATCCAATCCGGATCCACAAATGGTATATCTATAGGCATTATGAACGTTTTGCAGACCGACTTTCGTACTGACCCCTCAATCTGTTCAGGCACACAGGCCATAATATTTTTGGGATCCACCCTAGCTCCTCCCACAGTGGCCGGACCCGATCTGAACTTAGAAATTGCGCATCTAGGACACGCCCCTTGCCACGTATCAAGTTTCATCCGAGCCGGGTAACTTGTTCGGAAGTAATGCGCGCCGTAAGTATGGGATTCCCCTCTACCTCCCCCCTCCTTACGGATGGTCGAACCCGGAGGAGAGGTTTACCAACTGACTTTGGTCAGGAATATACCTACACAAGTTGATCTTCTTAGTCCATATGGAAGTACCCTAGCTCGTGGTCAACAGGACGAACCGACAGACCGAGTGACGTATCGATGGTTAGGGAACGGCGTATGGCCCATGAGCCGAAAAGTGCAAGTGGCACACAAACAATATAGCTGTTGGTCTCCAAACAGCACGTCGAAAACAATAGTCTCTGGAAGATTTGTCCACCAAGTTTTTCAGGGCTATTCATGGAGTCCCATATCCCTATTCGAGACGGAAGGGCATACGAACAATTCATAAGTCTGTTTTAGAAGGGATCATCTTCTTTTTGGCGGTTGAAAGTTATCTTCTTGCTAATCAAGGGTGTTTCCCGGTAAGAAATCACATTTCACTCAGCGGCAGGCCTGTGGAAATTTGGGGAACTTTCGGGATGTGGAGAACACCCGAGCTCTCAAAGGCCCTTCGTCGATTTAGTAGGGTTAGAAAGATGATCTGATACGAATCTCATCCCCCTTGGCAATGGACAGGGGTACAGGGTAGCCAAGGGGATCAGAACAGCATAGGTTTTTCACTTGCAAGGCGTCATAGACCTCCACTGCTCCCCTAAGCACCCAAGTTGTTCTTGACACTAATGAGGGTCAAGAGTCGGTGATAGACAAAAGGGTCTTAAACTTTTCCCAAAAGCTGCACAAGATGCCACGGGATGATTTGAAGCAAAAGCCCAACTTGGTCGCCCTGGACGTTGTCCCGTCCGCACGCAGTTTCGAATCAAAATGGTGGCCAGGCGCTGTTGTGTTGTCCCAAAAGCACCACTTAGCACGTACAAGGTCTGCGAAAGCCAAATCGAAAAGCGATCAACCCATCAATATCCAGATTAACTTGCAGTATTAAGTAATTAGTATTAACTAATTACAGGAAATTAGCCAAGCGGGACAGCTCCATATGGATACATTTTGTATATGCCTACTGACTTGACACCATTTATATTCTTGCAGCAAACCCGGTCACAAGGCAAAAAAACGACGTTTGTTTCAACTTACATTTAGCAGCAGACATTTCCTCCACGTAATTACTGGGAAACAGTCCGACCACGCCGTTCAGTTCGCCCTGCCACCACGAAGGGTCGTCCTTGTTGATGACAATGATGATATCATCCTTTTTCAAGGTGAGTTCGTCATCGTTCTGTGCGGTATAGGGAAACACGGCGATAACTTTCTCTGAGAAAAGAAAAATATTTAACATTAAAGAGAAACTCGCAAGAGAAAATACAAGAAACGGATCAATGTTTTTTGTTTTGTTTTGACTAAACTGTATCGGAACTCCATACTGTCGTGACGTGTTTAGTGTAAAGACCCAACATAAGATTTGATTGTCCATATGTCGTTTTATAAATGTAAACGCGACCGGCGCCTCGCTGGCCGTTCGACTGTATATGTAAATATTAAAATATATATTCACCGATAGGAATAAACTACAATTTTTCGTTTTCTGAGGTAAAATAGATCAAATGGGTGTGACGTCACGCTTGTGTGGAATTCCGATTCATCTTAGTTCATACCGTTTTTTTTCAGGGATTATTGAGGGACGAACGAGGCGATCAGGCTTGACATGAAGCCTATGATAATATAAAGCCTTGCCAATACACTCATACAGACAAGTTAAAGCAATTAATAACAAGAGAGGGGATAAAGCAAATATAATAGGCTTTATGCATCCAAGGGGAGTGTTTGGCTCCCCCTCCCTCAAAGCTAGGCACAACCCTGTAATAACATGTGTTTTCAAATAGAGATACGATTTTCGTCCAACCGCGATGTTTGAACTGACGATAGTATCGTCAATAGTCGGAATGAATATCAAAATAACAGATAAAACACATTTCCCTTACCGACTTGGATAGGGGCGGGCACTGGCGAAGCAAATCCAGTCAACTGATCATCCAGCTCTTGGACAGGTGTGCTTCTGGCAGATCCAGATGACGTCATTACGCGAACGTACGATGAGGGAAACCATCCGACCTCACGCTTGCGACCCTTGGCCTAAGAAAGACACAATAGCAAAAACGCAAATTTTTAAAGGGCCCCTCTTGCTTATTCTGCCTTTTATAATATACTTAGCTCCCATATGGAATTATAAGCTTCTAAAATCCCTACCGTTCTCCATTGTTTCGTTTCGTAACTACGAATTTTTAGCGCTCTTTCGGCTTTGCCGAGTTTTCCCGTCACCCAACGAAAAGTTTACCGGAATCTTTATTGTCCGCTGACAAATCTTTCACACATAAGGATGTGATAATCTTCTGTTTATTACTTCTCTTATTTGCTTAGTTTTCCCACTTTTTACCCAAAGCACGTTCAGTTTTTATGGCACCTGCCTTTCGGCCAAGTGCCATATACTGATCACATAGGACGATGAAACTTGGCAGGCATATCAGGGACCCGACCAAACGAGCTTGGAAATAGTCACTTGCCCGATCCGACCATCGTGTGGGGAGGGGGATGTGGTGGAATCCGGAAAATAGGGACATTCATAACTTTCGAACGGGTGATCGGATCATAATGAAACTTGATATCTGGAAAGATCTCGTGTCTCAGATGTCTCATTTCAAGTCCGGACCGGATCCGATGAATCTGGGGGGGGGGGGAGTCGGAGGGGGGAACCGGAAATCGTGTGAAACTCTCAGAGTGGAGCGATCGGGGTGAAACTTGGTGGTGAGAACAAGCACAAGCTCTAGATACATCACTGACCGAACTGGACCGGATTCGGACACTGTGGGGGGAGTTGGAGGGGGTTCCGGAATTCCGGCGATCCGTAGTTAATGTACTTCCAGGTTGGCTACGACGATAAAACTTGGCAGGCATATCAGGGACCCGAACAAACTAACTTGGAATAGTCACTTGCCCGATACGACCATCGTGGGGGGAGGGGGAGGTGGCGGAACCGGAAAATAGGGACATGCATAACTTTCGAACGGGTGACCGGATCTTAATGAAACTTGATATCTGGAAAGATCTCTTGTCTCAAATGTCTCACTTCAAGTTTGGACCGGATCCAACGGATCTGGGGGGGAGTCGGAGGGGATAACCGGAAATCGTGTGAAACTCTTAGAGTGAAGCGATCGGGATGAAACTTGGTGCCAAGAACAAGCTCATGCTCTAGATACATCACTGACAGGACTAGACCGGATTCGGACACTGTGGGGGGAGGTGGAGGGGGGTTCCAGAAGTCCAGCGATCCGTAGCTATTGTACTTCCAGTTGGGCTAGGACGAAAAAACTTGGCAGACACCTCAGGGACCCTACCAGATTAACTTGGAAACAGTCGCTTGCCCGATCTGACTATCGTGGGGGGGGGGGGAGACGGCAGAATCCGGAATTAGTAGCATGCACAACTTACGAATGGGTTAGCAGATCTTAACGAGACTTGATATCTTGAAAGACCTCATGTCTCAGCATGTCCTATTTCAAGTCCGGACCGGATCCGCTGAACTGGGGGGGGGGGGGGTCGGAGGGGATAACCGGACATCTTGAGACTCGCATAGAGTGGAGCGATCAGGATAAAACTTGGTGGGAAGTACAGGCACAAGTCCTAGGTGCATCAGTGACAGAATCGGACCGGATTCGGGTACCGAGGGGGGGAGCACTGTAGGGGGTGTACGGAATTCCGGTGATCGTGAGTTAAGGTATTTCCAGATGTGCTAGGACGATAAAACTATGCTGGATCATTAGAAACTTGACATCATTGGGTATTAGACATCCGTCACTCTCTGATCCGACCATCATTTAAAGAACTCATCTTAACCGCAAAGTAAAAAAAAAATAATTTAAGCAAAATGTACTTTTTCACGGTCTCCATGAGCACATGATCCTTTTTGCCTCAAGGGTTTTGCTTAGAAATTAACAAATACAAAAAAAAATAAAAAAATTTGACCATCACTTCCATCTGACCCAGTCTTGCAAGTGCCATATGAGCTTCCAGCTCTTGTTAAATCTTTTGCGCCCAGTCGCCGCGTCGGAGAGCAGGATGGCTGCATGTAATCGACAAGCGCTAACAAGAGAATCGCTAGTTTCAGGTGGAAAGTAATGGTATTTTCGAAACCGCTTTTTCTGATCCACTTTATAGGGAAAAGATGATTTCTATTTTCTGGGAAGTTTAGCAGTGTGTCAGAAATGTGTGGTTGTTGTGTTGTTTGGGTGTCCCAGATCGGGTAACTGAAGCTCTCACTCTTTTTTACCTCTTTTCTTTTTTCAAGTAATTTGTTTTCGTTGATGTTTTAGGGTTATTTAGTCCTTACAAGCTAGCCTCTGGGCAAGTGTTTTTTTTTCTTGGTTGGAATCTGTCACGCAGGATGAGAAATATCATGCTAAGTGGAGGCCTAGAAAGGTGGATGATCAAGAAAGTGTCATCCGCAGTTTAGATACTGTTTCTCTCCCAGTGTCTTAACATACTAGACTTTTTCATATGTTTTTTGTCCAAGTTTCAGGTCGTTTCATTTTCGACGTAAAACTTGAGATAAATTCGCACATCCAATTCAGGAGGGAATGGGCGTGTAAGTATCAAAGAGCATTTCATGCTCTTTCTCTTCCAGTATCTTAACATACTAGGCTTTAGTCTCAGACTGTTTGTTTTCGACATCAAACAAAAAGCCTACAAAGGGGGACGGGCGTGTAAGTATGAAATTAAGATCTTGCTTGGCCTATAGATCTCGTCTCTTGTCCAGTATTCTAGGGCGACACAAAGATGGCTCGGGTCGCGTTACTGTCTACGTGATACTTCGACAATCCGCAGAACTAGGCGTTTCGGACAGCAAGAGGTCGCCTGGTTCGTAAAGGAGCCAAGTGTGGCGAATGTAAAAACAGGTCTAAACCCGTTCTAAACAAGAGCTGTAAGCTCATATGGCACTTGCATGGGTCAAGATGATTTGATTGAACAAAAGTAAGTTTCGACTTTGCGGTTGAGATGCGCACTCTAAGGGAGCTGGAACTTCATTTGTAAGCCAAACCCTTGAGGCAAAACTGCTAATGGGCTGATGGGCATCACGAAAATGCATATATTGCTTAAAAGTATTTTTTTTACTTTGCGGTCAAGATTGGTACTTTAAGGAATAATCGGATTTGGGAAGTAGCAATTTCTCAGCAAATGTTGTTGAGTCTCCAATATTCCAGCGAAGTTTCATCGTCCTAGCACATCTGGAAGTACCTTAACGCGCGATCACCGGAATCCCAGACCCCCCTCCCCCTCCTCCAACTCCACCCACAATAACCGGAGCCAATCCGGTTCTGTAAATGATTAATCCAGAGCATCTGTTTGTCATTCCCACGAAGTTCGATCCAGATCACACCAGTCTAAGCGGGTCAAGTATTTTCCGCCCTCCCCCCAATAATTGCCGGATTCAGTCCGGAAATGAAAAAGGTCATCAGAGAAAAATGTCCTCTGTTTAATTATTAAATTTCACTCGAATCCGATCACCCGTTCCAAAGTTACGCATGACTCAATATTCCGGATTCCCCTCCCTCAACCCCCCCCCCCCCCCAAGATTATCGTATCGAGGATTTTTTTTATTGCAAGTCAGTTTGACCGGGTCACTGATATGCCTTCCAAGTTTCGTCGTGAAAATCCCCCAAAAAACGGAATTCCGGGAAACCCCCTCCTCCCCCCCCCCCCCTCAAGTGTCCGGATCCAGTCAAATTATGTAAAAGATTTACATGGACCAGATGTTTGTTCTTCCCAGCAAGTTTCACTCCGATACCATCATTCTAACCGTTTCTCGAGATTTCCGGTCCACCCCCTCCCCCCAGCTCCCCCGCGGTGCACGTAGCCAATCCGATTCACCAAATGACTTACCTAGAGCATCTGTTTGTTCTTCCCACAAAGTTCCATCCCGATCCCTCCATTCTAAACGGGTCACGTATTCCCCCCCCCCCCCCCAATAGTTGCCGGATCCGGTCCGGATATGAAAAAAATAATCGGATAAATGTCCTCTGTTCAATTCTTAAATTTCACTCGAATCCGATCACCCATTCCAAAACTACGCATGACTGTTTCATCGTGAAAATCCCCAAAACCACCATCACCATAAGTGTCCGGATCCAGTACAATGGTCTAAAGGACTTATCTAGAGCAGATGCTTGTTCTTCCCAGCAAGTTTCACTCCGATCCCTCCATTCTAACCGTTTCTTGAAATTTCCGGTCTCCCCCCCCCCCCCCCCCCAACTCCCCCCTGGCTACCGAATCCGGTCAAGACTTTAAACGGGACATTACAGATATATATTCTATTCAGTTATGAAGTTTCATTGCAATCCGATCATCCGTTCGAAAGTTGCACACCTCTCAATTTCCCGGATTCCCCTGCCCTCCACCCCCCCCCCAAAATGGTCGGATCAGAAAACTGATTATTCCTAAGTTTGTTTGGTCGGGTCTCTGATATGCCTGCCAAGTTTCATGGTCCTAGTACAACTGGAAGTACCCTAACTCGAAAAAGTGTGACAAAATGCCCTAAATTTTCAACTTTCCAGCGCCCCAACTCCCCCGCATATGGTCGGATCGGGAAACTTATTATTAGGCAATGAAGTTTGGGAACAGATAATGTTACAAATCAGCCGCCGTGTCGTCGGTCGAAAGCTAAGAGGGATTGATTGATGGACCACTTCCTTCGTTAGACGTTGCACTTGACCTGGCTTTTGAACATTTCCGTAGGGAAGTCGTTTAGGCATGAATGAGTATGCTTAATTCGCCTGGAGATGTTAGCTCCTGTTTGCTGTTGGTGAAGCACCGGTGACCACCTATTGCAGGCCTATTAGTTTGGTCGGGTCCCTGATATTCATGCCAAGTTTCATTGTCCTAGCTCATCTGGAAGTACCCTCACTCGAAAAAGTGTGACAAAATGCCCTAAATTTTCAAGTTTCCAGCGCCCCAACTCCCCCGCATATGGTCGGATCGGGAAACTTATTATTTCCAGGTTACTTTGGTCAGGTCCCTGATATTTCTGCCAAGTTTCATTGTCCTAGCTCATCTAGAAGTACCCTAACTCGGAAAAGAGTGACAAAATGCCCTAAATTTTCAAGCTTCCAGCGCCCCGCACTCCCCCGCATATGGTCGGATCGGGAAACTGATTATTTCCAGGTTAGTTTGGTCGGGTCCCTGATATGCCTGCCAAGTTTCACTGTCCTAGCACATCTGGAAGTACCCTAACTCGGATAAGTGGGACAAAAAACTCGGACCGACCGACAGACCGACAGACGGAATTGTGATCGGTATATGGCACTTGAGCCAGAGGCTGCAAGTGCCATAAAAACAGTTCAGATTTCAAAGTTTCGAGGATGAAACCGAATAGAGCGATAGTGAAATTATGTGCCGCTTGTCCTTTAACTCAGAATCTCTACAGAACAGCTCCAAGAACTAGGACACACACTAAAACAAGTGAGCTTCTTTACCTGAAGTTCACCTTCCCACCATCCACTGTTGTTCTTTTTCCTGATCAAAACCAACTGGCCTCGTTGCAAGTTCAACTGGTTCGGACCAACTGCGGTATATGGCGCCACAACTGTAGCAATTTCTGGTTTCTTCCCACTGCGCCCCTGAAGAAGAAGAAAACGTACGGTTACAAGCTGTTCTGCTATTAAGCACGGTTGACGGCCGCTTCGACCATACAACAGAGTAATCCCTCGTTTCTCTCGAAAACCAGACCCCAGGACCCGAATGCCACATCCCGGACAACTACGATCCGCATTTATTTGATGTTACCAAGACGCCCGTCCATCCTGGCCGAATGGTTAGCACGCTCAACTCAGAAGCGAAGGGTCGCTGGTCCGAGTCCGGTGGTGCAAGCTCCAAATCCGCCCAGGCCCAAATGGGTACCTGAAGAAATCTGGGGAAAGGTAACAATAAGGGTTTCCGATAGCACTAGGATAACCTGCCCAAAATACCCACTGAACTTCCTGGTTGAGGGAAGAGTATAGGAGATCAGCACCGCCCAGTGTGGCCTGGCAAGGCTAACGCTGCGCCTTTACCTTACCTACTGAGAAGAGTCGTGAGGGCAAGGACTCTCTACGTTCGTCTGATATTTTGATTCATAGGTATAACATTTATTTATTAAAATGACTCCGGACCCTTTTCTGCTCATATTCCGGGGTCCGGTTTCCTAATCGACCCTCCCGGCCCTCCTCCGCAAGAATGCAGAAATAAGAACAACTCAGATATATTTACCAAATGGCTTACTGTCACGCCAATTTTCATTTGCCCATGCTGAAATGCCGTCCTAATTTGTTTTGCTAATATACTTCATATTATATTATACTTTATGCTATTATTGTTAGCCAACCTGATATTTTACCCTCGAATTGTGTGAAGAAAAAATCCCACAAATGCTTCCTCGCATTGCTCCGCATTTTTATTGTTTTACCATTTTCTGGCCGAAACGATTCAAAAATGCCAAAGCAATGCAACAAATCGACTTACAAAACACAAAATGTTTTTACAGCCCAGTATGCACAAACTCGGAACGACTACACTTCTACGTCCGCACAACGTCTATACAGAGCGTGTTCCACATGATCAGGCTTGACGAGCCTCAAGATTCATGAACTCGTTTCTGCCCTATTTTACAGAGATTTTTAAATTACCTTAGTGCACGACATTAACATCGTTTTTAGTGGTTTTTTTTTGTTTCAGGATCATTGACTTGTGTCTTTTTTCCTTTGTTTTTAGAAGGATGTTTACGAGTCAGATTCGGAGTCAGCATAAGGTTAGCTGGTATTAGTCCTCCACTCATAGTAAAGACATTGTAAATAGTTAATGTAATATATTTTTTTTTATTACTGTAATAACCAGCTTAATTTAACATGCTTCTCCAGAAGAAAACTACGAAGTTTGTTTGCCAATTAACGATTTGATTTGATGTCCCAGCATGAGATTACTGAACTTAAGTCGAACTGGGATGTTGTAATGCCCCAAGGGCCGGAAACACCAGTTCTCCCCATATTTATATTTTCGTTTTTCTACTTACAGACTCACTGCTCGGAGTAATCCCCCGATTAGGAGAAATGGAGGACCTGGCTTCTGACTGGAAGTCGTACAACACCTCAGAGTTTTGCGCAGATGCTACAGCAACTTCGTCATTCAGCTCGGACTCGGCTAGGTCGTCGCCAGGGCTAATGCTCTTCGTATAATTGTCGTTGAAACTTCCAACCTGAAAATAATTAGGTGAAAGTGCTGAGGAAATCAGACAGGCTAGACAAAATTATGCAAGCCCTATTACTATTGTCCTTACAAATAAACAGAAATTCACCTCCACTATAACAAAGGCCAGAGCTGATCTCTGATAATAGCGAAAGTTACACACAGATTCTTTGGAGCAACTCTTTGAGCAAACACCGTTTGCACGGTGTAACCTATCATCATTTTAGCCACAGTGTAATCTACGTCCATATTTGTCAACTTGTTTACTGAATTACTGGTATATTTGTGATATACCATAAAAATTTACTCGCATGCTTTTTGAATAAAGTGAAATTAAATTGGGTTGGTTCTATACCGAGGTTCCGTTTTCTCCTTACTACGGCTCCTTACTATCTTACTTTACTATACTTACTTTCTCCTTACTATCGACCCGAGCTGGAAACTGAATAGTATATCCTATAGCTGTTCTATGATTTTTTCCCCTATGTCAGTTTGCTCGGTTAGTTCTGTCCCATTTTCAAATTTCTGGTTTTACCCGATTCCAGCCGAATCATCTATCTATCCGATAGTTAACAACATGTACACATCTAGCGTGTCATTTAAATCTAGATTGTCCCCGTACTCAGATTCATTCACTGATTTCCGGTTTAGACCGGATTCCGGTCGTCCATCCATCCAAGCAGGACCTGGTAGCATTTCGCGATTAAGCTTCTCCTTTTACCCTTAGTGTCTTTTTATATTTCTATTTACTTATTTTTGTTTGCGTCGGGCCCTGAGCATTAAATGTAACTAAACATCGGATCACCATATCGTTACACATAATCGTTCACAAAGATCCAACTTACATTTGAAGCTTTTTCCACATAATTAGACGGGAATATTCCGACGCGATCTCCAATCCTCCCGGTCCACCAATCCCCGTTCATATGAGTGACGACGACGGTCTCTCCGGCTTCGAAAATCAGATCTCCAATCTCCGGAGACTGGTAGGGGTAGAGGGCGACGTATTCCTCAGGAGTTACAGACGTGTCTTGTGCTGGAGCTTCGGTGTACTCAATGACATGAGTGTTTGGAAACCAGCCGGCCTCGCCGTTAACTGAGCCGTAGGACCATTCACCCTGGACAAATTAAGTAGAATGAAGAAAAAAACAATATGAATGAATAAATCGATGAATATTTGAACTCAGAGAACGGCCATATAACAAAACACACAGAAAACAATATCAACAGAAATGGAAAATTACAGACTATTCTCGCTACAAGGTTGAAGCAAGGAGAGACTGCCATAGAGGCAAGCAATGGAAAATTGGCTTGGCAGCAAATTTCGCAATCTCGAACTCCGAAGAAGAAAGACGGCAAAATGATGACACTTTAGTCTTCCGGCGAATTTCGTCATATGTGTAGCACCTCCTCGGAACTAGCTCAGAAGACATGCTACAAAGTCGGGGAAACATGGAAGGAAGCGTCGAGTATCGGACAGAGCTCACAACTAGAAATTCGTGAAAGCTCCCGCTGATCCGCGTCGTCTTTTGAGATTTGTTCGCCCTGTAAACGACATGGGTGGCTGTTCTGTTTTTGATTATTTATCTGATTGTCTGATGTTTGTATCTGTCTTTTCTTCTTCTATCCTTACTTTTTTCATGTAGGCCTAGAGGAGACGTATGATACTTTGATAATCGCATACTTCTGAACGGTGCAAAAGAATTTAATGAAATATAAACCGGTCAGACATATATGCACAGTCGTGAATGAAAACACACAACCTAATATTTTTTTTAATCTTCTGCTCTTTTTTGCTCACTTGATTTGCACCCCAGAAGAAACCTGGTTTGGGATCCCACAAAAACCCGAAACTGTGCTGTACTTCTGTTCACCGCTCCGTCGCCAAATCCCAGACGGTATGCGCAGTGTTTTGGCTGCCTATGCGCGGGCAGTTTGCGCCTTATGGCACACGCACACTGTATCCAGATATTCGAATACGGTAACGGATTTTTTGGAGAGACGAGCTATTTTAGGGCAATAGCCAAGATACTGGGTGCCTATAGCAAACTAGCAGGGAAACTTATCATCGTGGATCCTTTGAAGGACAGGTATTACCGATAAAAAAAAAAGTAGGAACGTAGAATCGTGGATACTTATAGAGGACACGTCTTACCAATAATACTGTTCCTTTGCGTCCGTTATCGTTCAATTCATACTCCGCTGTTACGCAAAAAGCGGGTCATAAATAAATAAATAAATAAAAAATTGCGGAGATGTCGAACCCCACCCTAACGGCACTTTCCTGATTTTAGCATTTGCCGTGTTTGGCTATTTCCGAGGCGGATCAGGCTACCGCTTATTGCTTCTGAGGAGATCATTTCTCCGAAAAAAATGTTTACTGCCAGTTTTTCCGTGTTTCTCAAGACTCCAAGTGAAGCTTAAAACAGCCAACATGGGTTTTTAATCTTTTGAGAAACCCTGTAGAACTTAAAATAAGCCAAGCATTTTAGATCTCTGGACAAAGAAACTGCGACTTATGCTTAAAAGTTAGAGGCAAACTTACCTGCTTTTCAGTGACAGTAATGACATCTCCTTTCATGAACGATAAATGATTTCCTTTAATTCCTGTCCAATCATAGATGGCTTCCATGAGGGCATTAGGGACAGCTTGCCCCATTCCAAGCACAGGCGAAACTTCCTCCACTGATTTCGTAACAGGGGCAAAAGCTGAAGTAACTTCATGGCCTAGAGAACTGTTGTCTGACCAGGTCTCAGGGACTTCCTGGATTCCCCTGAAAATATTCTGTTGTCAAAGAATTTAACTTGACAAGAAACCCTTAGACTCTTATGATTTTTGTTTTGTCTCACGGAAGATCGTTCGCTCTTTCGCTTTTTTCCTTTTTTTCTTGTTATATTTTATTTGTTCCGTGTTTTTTCTCTTCTCTTGTCTTTTCTCTTTCCTTTTCTGTTTCTACATTGTTTGATCTGTTTCCTTGAACGCACAATTCGAACCAAAGTTAAGCCCCAAACATTGTCAGACGTTAATAAGGCTAGCGGTTGGGCGAATCTAGCGGAGTAAACTTTCCCATTCTTTTTCTGTGATTAAACCAAACTAACCTAGAACTGAACTACTGAACAACTGACTTATACTCTAGGAATAGAACTAGAACTGAAATAGCTCCAAGGTCGAGGGAACACTTGTCTGACTCAGTCTCAAGGACTTCCTGAATAAAAATTCCTTCAGCCCAAGCTGACTGCGAATCATATTTGAGGATGCAAAACGGATAAGTCAGCTACATTTTTATTAGAGCTATTTTTCGGCCCTTCTTGTCAAGGGTCCTCTTCAGGCTCAAGCTGGAAAATGAACTTGTGGAAAAACAATTAAAGATCCTTCTCTAAATATCTGATTTTGAGAATGTTCAAAGAAGTGTTCAGAGAAGAAATTCACAAACTCAGATATTTAAAGAAGGATCTTTAACTGTTTTTTCGCAAGTTCATTTTCCAGCTTGAGCGGCTTCAGCCTGAAGAGGACCCTTGCCATGAAGGGCCGAAATATAGCTCTAATAAAAATGTAGCTGACTTACCCGTTTTGCACCGTCAAATATATTCCTGAATAAACTTGAAAGGAACTTGGTGTGGAAGACAGATAACCAATTCAAGGATTGCCGTTCTAGCCTACATTAGAGGTATGCTTATTTGAACGTTTGCTAACTTTGGACTTTGCCATTTTCACGCACTGCTATGACTAAAGTCAACTACCATATGAGTTAGCCAAAGTAGGTAATTAATGGCCTCTGAAAACACCTGAATAGGTACTTTGGATCTTCATTCTACCATTTAGCCCAAAATTGCACTGTTCAAACGAACATACCTCTACTATATTTAAAATGCAAACGAGAGATTCGAAGAGCTACAACTTTCAAATAAAATAAAGAGACCAAACCGGACACTCGTCGATCTTTCCTTTGTTACGGTCTATATCTGGTAACTCTAATTTCTTTCCAAATCATTCTTCAATCTATCTATTATGTATCAGACGAAGTTTTTTTCAAACAATTTAAATATATTATCCTCTTTTCTGTCTTATCTATGGCATTTTTAGTTATTTCTTCTGATGGGTTTTATCCTTTTCCTAACCCGAACTATAAGCCACGTCCAAATTTACCAAAACTTGTGCAGATACGGAGGAGGTTTCAATTTCTCAATTATTCAAATGGTTGTACATAGTTTTAAAATTTAACCGAAAAGCGCTGGGATAGGATAAGCTAGTTACTCATCACTTATTCACTTAAATTGGCTTGAAGACCGGCTGGAAATGCGCTACTTCGTTGTTCCCGCTATTCACGAACAATCAATTTTCAAATAGTGGAATTTCCGTGTGATTTGTGGTACCTCTATGCTCTTGTATTTTTGTTGTATGCCTTACGAGAAAGATTTAAGATTTTTTTTGTTCAGGCACTAAAGCAATCTTCACCAATCTCATCACTGCTCACTGAAAAGCCACGTTTATGTTGAGATTAAAATTTCCCGCGTCTTAGTAGAATTTACGCTGTGGGGACGTCCGCAGATATTCTGAACGTCATAACCAGAGCAGATAGTGGAATTTTTTTTTTTTTTTTTTTTTTTTTTTAAACGTAACGAATTTATTTCAAACAACCACTATCATGGCAATGCCAAATTTGGGTATTACGTCAAACATAATGCACATTTTAAAATCTATACAGTTACTCATCAATTCGTCATCACAGACCTGTTATAATATATAAATGAAAACCAAGACCAGAACACGGACGTTGGAATAATATCACAGACAGCTACCACCATCATTATAAATTTTTGTGAAACTCGGAACGAAGCTTTTCTGGTACCGCGTATGTGTTGCAAAAAGATCCCTTTGCCGAATCTAAATAATTCAGTGCATTCAATTAAATGACACAAAAATAAGTTGGCTTTTAAGTTAAACTTTAACACTTCGTTGGACAAAAGACGAATCAAATATGGCTCCCTTCCTACATTACAGGCTTACGAGAGATCTACTGAATTTGCCGGAACTGTCATGCACCTGCCGAACCTAGTTCGAAGTCCCGGAAGAAACCATAAATGAATTAAATTTTATTTATAACCCGTCTAGGTAGAGATACAGTATGGTATAATATAGTATGTAATAAACTCATTTTCAACATAGCGAAATCACGGGTACGACTGTGAGAGAAGAATCCAGACAGGGCGGGCTACTAGCATAGCCAATAATAATATAGTAAATGCACTAGCCCCTGGGAAATAAAACACGGGACTACTATTGGCCTTCAGTTACGCTTTAAATTAACGTCCATAAACTGAGTAGGTGACGGGGTGTACTTACTCTAACACTCTTTTCCCTGAGATGCTGCCTTCCACATACGGTTCAACGTAAGCTTCCGGGAACCATCCAGCTTGCCCATTGAGCTCGCCGCTAAGCCAACCGGGTTCGGCCGTCGCCGAAGGGGTAACCTATAGAATGAGTTTTATTTGATTACCCGGTCCAGACAAAACATTTCCCTGCAGCAACGGATCTTAGGAACTTCCCTCATCAGTTTATCAATGATTAGGTATTACATTTTCTTTGTATCCTCATCTATTAAACTCTTTAGTGTGATCTCTATAGTGATCCTTGAGCCCAAGCTGACTTTGAAACATATATTCAAATAATGCATAAAACGGGTACGTAAGCTACGATGTTTTAGCAGCGATCTTTCGGCCCTTCTTGGCAAGGGTCCTCGTCAGGCAGCCTAAAGAGGACCTTTTAAGGCTTAAAAATACTGCCACGTTTCTTCCAACACTTTTATTAGATCAGATCAATTCCCAAAATCCTTTCGAAGGAGAGCGTGCACTCCACCATCTGTATTTAATGGTATTAGGCTTACGTTAGGCTGTTGTCATCGACAAAGTCTAAGTCCACGTTTCTACCATCTCCGATATTAATGCCGTATCTTCCACGTCTTCTTACAATGTAATCGATCATCAGGACGAATAGCATTTGAGAGAGAACACACCCTTGTTTCACGCCCATAAAGCAGTAGATTGATTGTTGCATTTTCCGTCTTTGGCACTTTTCGAGGCGGATGAGGCTCCCGAGGAGCTCAGTGTTTAGAAATAACTGTTATGCCAGTGTCTCGTTTTTCTCAGCAATACCAAGGGGGTTGTGCGAGGCTGAAAACGAACGAGACAGGTTTGTAATCTTCGAGAAACCCAATAGAGATTCAGAGGAGCCTCGTAACGTTAGATTATTGGTATCTTTATAAACGGTAAAAACTGTATATACTGCAACTGTCGCTTTAAATACCAGTGCTCTTCGGTCCCGACATGCATTTATGTAATGTTCTGGAAGAAGGGACGGCAACAGAAACTAAAACTCACCACAATAATATCGTCTGCAGAGAAGGACAGCTCATCCCCGTTCCTAGCATCAAAACCATACAGCGCTCTATACTTCTTCGTAACGGGGGTCGCCTGTGTACCCCATGAAGCCTCAGACATTTTCGTGGGGGATGCGTCCCATTGGTTCGACTCCCACCCAGCACCGCTGACGAGCGCTTTGGTCTGGTTAGCGCGCAGCTCGAGCACCTTAGAGCGCTTGGCTTCGAACTCCGCTCGAATTCGCTTGTATTCGCTAATCTTCTCTTTCAGTTCGGCTTTCGTTTCTTCGTGACGCTGATTGTTGTTCTCTTGGTCTCCTTGTTTGCGGGATAGCTAAAAAAAAACGTAAAAAATACTTGACGTGGCAAAAAATGGAGAACCCTATATGGTTAATAAAATCCCCTACCTGTTTCAGTATTATTTAGTGTCTGATAGTATTCACTGACCTCTGCGGAAGCCCCGTTTCTTCTTGAAAATATGTCGTATTTTTGTGCAGAAACAACGTCACCTCAAAATAAATGACTGAGAAAAATCATCAAGCTTTTTTTAACGTTTTATTCTGACACTCGCAAGAAAAAAAAATCTCTTCCGAGTTTTCTGCTGTGAACTCCTTTAGCGGCGCCTAGGCATGTACTTCCAAATCACGCCACATGCACATCCCACATAGTAGATTAATGCTCTGAACTAGCAGCTTGAACACTGGTGATCTAGACACTGCAAACGCAAGTATACTTTTGAATAGCTCCTTTGAGAATCGAGCAAGACTCTTTTAGAAATAACCCAATTATGCGGCATTCACGACTGGTAGATAAGTAGTCTTCTTACCGGAAAAAAGGTGTACCGAGGCTTCAGCAGTAGAATCACGAGAGACACATTTGTTGAAGTTGGACATGGAGGTCTTTTTGCCAAACTGGTGGAAGGATACCCCCCCCCCCCCTCACTTAAGTAAAAAACTTTGTATCCGTGTTTGTGGGCTAGAATCGATAAAGCAGCTCCCTTTCGAGGATAGTGACCCGAGTAGCTCGCCAGATCTGGAGATTATTGTTAAAGTTTAAGCGAAAAGGGCTGAGAAAGAACAATCTAGTTATCCATCACTCATTCACTTAATTAGGCTTGAAGAACCGATGAAAATGCGTTACTTTGTTGCTCCGCTATTCACGAATAATCGATTTTCAAATAGTGGAATTTCCGTGTGATTTGTGTCACCTCTACGCGCTCGTATTTTTGTTATATGCCTTACGAGAAAGATTTATGATTTATTTTTGTTCAGGCACTAAGCAATCTTCACCAATGTCACCACTGCCCACTGAAAAGCCGCGTTTGTGTTGAGATTAAAATTTCCCGCGTCATAGTAGAATTTACGTTGTGGGGACGGCCGCGGCTATTCTGAACGTCATAAGTAGAGCAGTTAGTGGACAATAAAAAAATCCCTTTGCAGAATCCAAACAATTCACTGTATTCAATTAAATTACACAAAAATAAGTTGGCCTTTCAGTCAAACTTTAAAGTTCCTTTTTACATGGTCATTACATGGCCCCATTTACATGGATGATTTCTAGTTGCGCTTGACCCTCTTTATCCAGTTACCAACAGCAGTTAGATTCCTACCTCGTCTTGTATAACTGCCAACTTTTCCTTTAGTGCTGCAATATTCAGCTGCTTCTTTGCCACCTCCTCAGTGGCACTCCCATCTCCGCCGTGGGCGGCGTTCATTTTATTACGCGCTTCGATCTTGGCCCGCTCTTGTGTGAGGGTCAACAAGCGCGCGTTTTGATCGCGCATACGCGCCTTCAGTTGAGTTAGCTCGGCGACATGGGAATCTCGGATTCCACGCATTCCGTCGATGCTGCTCTTAACTTCGGCGACGCCGGAGCGTGTTTCAGTGATTTTACGGGACATCTCGGTGACTTTATCGTGCTGAAAGAGAAGAGAGGGTTATTAGAGTTGGGGGAATAGTAGTCCGCAAACTGAAGACGAAAACCTACACTGGTTAACCACTTTATTTCTCGGTAAAGCGCTGACATCAGCCGGCATAATTTCCAACCCCTTTTAAAGTTTAACTTTAAACCCTGCTTATTTGTGTGTACTTTAATTAAATTAAGATAAATTATTTTGACTACATTGAGGGGTTGTAAATCTATACTAAAATAATTGCTAAAAACGGATACGTCAGCTACGATGCTTTGGAAGCGATATTTCGTCCCTTCTTGGCAAGGATCCTCACCAGGCTGTTGAACTTCGGGATTGGAAGAAACACGGCCGAAATATCGCTGCCAAAGCATCGTGCCTGACGTATCCGTTTTTAGCAATTGTTTGAGCATGTAGTATGATCATTTTTTCGTATAGGCTCTAGTAGGGACGTTGCGAGAAAATAAACGGCTTCCAGACAAGACCGGGTCTGAACGCTAAAATTTAAACAATAGAACAAACCTGATTTCTCTGGCTTAATTCTCCTCTGGTCGGGGTCGAGCTTCGTGTTTGTGTAATCAAATTTCAGACAGTGTAGATATCAGACGCTGCAAATGTCAGACTGACTGAAAGCTGTTTGGTTAAATAAAGTGACCGACTGATCTGAGGTAAAACAACAGAATCCGACTTACCAGCTGACAGAGATCCAGGGTAAGACTCTGGTTCTTGGCTCGAAGCGTAGTCAGCTTTTCCATTTCCGCTTGTCTCTGAGCAAGCAATTCCTGAAGTCTCTGAGACTCCCACTCGACTTGCCTCTGACGTTCAAGCTCCCTGCAAACGAGATTGAACTATAACTGAAAAGCCAGCTTTTTTCTTAAAGTTTAACTGAAAAGCTAACTTATTTTCGTATCATTTGTTGAATACACTGCATTATTTGGATTGTGTTAAGGTTTTTTTTTCTATTTTTCACTATTTGCTTTAGTATAACCTTCAGAATATCTCCTTTCTACTATGACGCGGAAAATTTGAATCTCAACAGAAACCCGGCTTTTCAGTGGCCAGCGGTTAACTAGGTGGTCACTGCTCACTGTACGAACACGTATCTCTCGTATATCTTTTACGTCAAGCATACAAGATAGGTACAAGCGCATAAAGGTACCACAAATCGACAGGGAAATTCTACTATACGAAAATCGGTTATTCGTGAATAGCGGAGCAACGAAGTAACGCATTTTCATCGGGTCTTCAGACCTCTTTAAGTGAATGAGTGATGGGAAACTAGATTGTCCTTTCTAAGCCCTTTTCAGTTAAGCTTTAAAGGACCCGTCGTACCTATAATGCCAACGAAACCTACTTCCGTAATTGCCTTCATTGATTCTTAAACCCGCAGACCCAAATTTCATATTACATTCTGAACCCGCTACCGACACCTCACTTATCTTTGCTCTTGCCACGATTCACTAGTTTCCATGCGCATTCTGCTCCAGACGAGTGTTCCGAGTATCATGCTATACTGATGGGTAAAACCGGTTTTCTGTTTTTTTTTTCAATGGGTCTGGGAAAAGGCTTAAAACAGCCAAAGCCGTGGATAATTTGTTAAACAGCTATCAGACAGTTTTGAATACTGGAACATAGATAGAAAATAGTGCGCGAGGTGTGCTTTACCTCTTTGATAACTTGGTTATCCACAAACGCCTTCCATCAAACATCCCTTAAAGCTGAACTGAAAAGCCAGCTTATTTTTAAATCTTGTATCTGAAAACACTGAATTATTTGTTCTATGCTGAGCGATTTCAAATACCCATTAATGAATCCCAGTGCACCACCCATCATTTGATGAAAAGGTGGTGTGTCACACACTAAAGTCTTAGCCTGACTGAAAACTATTTGTCTCCAAGCAATCGACCAGCGATCGGCAGATACTGACCCGTTTCAAACAAAAGTCGCAACGAGGACGTGTGACTCGTTATGTGGTTTCAGAGTAAGGTGACGGAGCTTCGAGAGAATGTTTGTGAAGAACTTTACAGGAGAACCGATATCTGACACTATTCCATAATTCCCGCCTATTTTCGATGTTTTCTTTCACTATTTTCTCATGATTTTGCTCTCTAGCCAAATATTATCTTCCCATGTGCCTTTAACAATTAAGCCTGTCGCATCGTTTGTGATTGGCTCACTCGCAGGTATACTGGGCAATGTTAGTCAAGATTGCGCGTAATAGGCAGTGTGCTTTCACAATGGAGAGTTACCGCGAAAGTTAATGTATGGGATCTGATATATTCTTTTCTTCCGGGCAATTCGAACTGGAATGCAGCAACTGTGTGTCCTTGGTTAGAAACCCAAACGATAATCTTTCAGTAAACCTTTAAAGCACACCTGCTCGCACTATTTACTGTTTATGTTTCAATATTCGCAACTACCTGATTACTGTAAAGCTAGGTCCTGCACTCAACAAATTATCCACGGCCTTGGCTGTTTTAAGCCTTTTCTCAGGCCCATAGACTAATAGCAAAATCTCGGCAAAATTCAGATAACCGGTTTTACGCTTCAACAGCATGAGACGTGAAACTCGTCGGGAGCATAATGCGCATGGAAACTAGTGAATGGCGGCATATGCAAAGATTAGTGCGATGTGGTTAAAGGATTCATACTGTAACGTACGAAATTTGGGTCTCCAGGTTGAAAAACTAATGAATGTTATTATGGAAGTGTGTTGTATTGACATTATAGGTACGACAGGTCCTTTGAGGAATGTATTATACAACTTTGCGATGCATACCTTCTAGCCGCTTCTCTCTGCTCAATCTGTCTAAGCCTCTCTTTCTCCCTCTCCATTTCCACCTCTCTTTGTTTCTCCAGCTGTCTCTGCATTTCTTCCTGTTTTCTCCTTTCTTGTTCCAGACGGATCTTTTCCTGTCTTTCCATTTCCTCACGTTCCTTTCGTTCCCGCTCTTCTCGCTCACGGCGCTGGGCGTCTTCAAGCGCTTTCCGCCGTCGCTCCAATTCGGCCTGGCCCTTATCGAAGTTCTCCTTACGGCGGTCCTCGAACGAGACTAGAAAAGAAGCAGGCTTTCAAGACCCTTACCTTTAGTGCATTTTCCGCGACTCATTTGTGGGCCAAACACTGCTGAGTGTTTGTCACGGAAACACGATTGTGTGCCAAACAGTCGAGCCGCAAGTTGGAGCTCGCGGAAACACTGAGCGTGTTCCATCCTACTTACCGTAGTTACTACGCATGGCGTCACGAATTCTGGCTTTTTTCCGTCAAGGCTGGAACGATTTTTCTATTTTTCAGCAGGATATCATGCCACGGGCATTCGCCCGACCAATCACGTATTTTGAGAAGGTTGGAACGGTCAGCGTAGTAACTTTTCGTGAGGATGGAACGGAAATAGTAACTAATAGTAACTATTGTTAGAAGGGTGGAACACGCTCACTGTTTCCCTATTTTTTGGCGGTAATTTCATATGTCTAAAAGCAAAAATAAAATCGGTAGGCATGCAGACTGCGAAACACCTTGACGTACCGCTTCATTTACGCAGCGCAAAAACCACTTGCGATTCGGTGAACTGCGGGGACTAATTCAGTTTTCGGCGCTACCAAAGACCCATGTCTATGCTTTCAGCTCTTGATTTTTGTGTATTTTCTATTCATATATGGTTTTGGCTGATTAAAAAAATACAACAAAAGAAATAATCTATAAGTTACTTACCCGGCGACATAAGATTCGGATCCTCCTTTGCAGCTTGACCCACCTTCACCTCTCCATCGAAACTTCCAATGGAACCAATGCTCGTTAGCCGACTACCAGGCTTCGAAACCCCTGGAACTGGTTTACGGAAACTGGGTGGGATCAAATTTGGCGGAAGAGCAGTGGGAAGGGGCTCGTTGGCGCGAGCTAGTTCACACAGATGCATAGCTAGGATGAATTCTTCACACGCCAGCCGACCGTCCGCGTCTATGTCCGAGAGTGACCTGGAACAAACAGATTACTTACTGGTTATTCGAAACAGCACCAATGACTCTAATACAGTCTGGCTCTAATACAATTCAATTCAATTCACTTTATTCGAAAAACATGCGACGGACAGAGCCGAGTATTAGTTTTTGTTGTCATAAAATAAACATGTATGTCAATCGACGAGCCGAAAATGAACATACTCAAATTACAATATATACAATTGATAACTATTTTGCAGACTAAAAAATCAACCCGGCATTAAACATCTTAACAAACGAGGGCACAAAAGTAAGCTCATATCGACCATACAGTTCTGGGCCCGTCATTTGGCTGTTTGCTATGCATATAATGTTGCGTATCTCTGGTTGCATTTCCAGAGTAGTTTCACTGTAATGAAAGTACAGTACGTGTACGGTTTTATTGCCCATTCACATTCCATTTACTACGCTTTCTTAACTAGAACTGAAGTACGAAACTACAGTGAAAAAATATCCGAAAAAAACGCAACTCAAGGGGAATGAGAATCGGTTTCCATGGAGCAATAGAAGGCTTTGTTTTCCATCGAGAAAATTCCCCTATTGCGTTCAAATCACGTTTGGAAAGACGAAACAAGCTCCAAAGCTTTTCGCGCTTTCTGGGTTTGCATTTTGTTTGGCGACTTCCCAGACTGAACAAGAAATAATCTTTCTAGCACAAAGTCACGAGTGCGACTTCTCAGTATTGTTGTTTGCAGCCGGAGTGCTCGCTAGGGGTCCCTGATTTTTTGGATTCACTGGTGGCTGCTCCCTAGAGTTACAAACCGATTTCGTACTCACCAGTATCTGGTTTTACAAAACCGTTTGGGACTCACCAGGGTCTAGAAGTAGGTTCTGGTGAGAAGTCACACGTAGATGGTGAGACGAAAGCACTCTACGATAATGTTTTACGTGTGTTGTGTAAGTGTAAAGGGGTCTTATAAGTAGTGAACTGATAGACAAAAATGCTCCTCAGCCGGGATTTGAACCCAGGACCCCTGCTTACAAGGCAGTCGCTCTACCATCTGAGCTACCGAGGGGCTTGTGAACAGAGTTCGCAAACCACTACAATAGTCCACTACAATAGTCTACCATCATAGTATATGTATTATTATGTCAAGGGGTCGTTAAGTTAGTAGCGTGTGGCGTGGCTAGGTGTAGCGGGCGAGCATGATAACATTGACGACTGGTTTCTGATGTCAGACACCTAGTCTTCTCCCCGAAGACGACAGCCTACTCAGTTCGTAGGTCAATAACCAAATCAAATCTATTAAGGTTCGTACTTACATTGAAGATAGGTTGCTAAACACGTGTCACTTACAGAGTCAACACCACACACTAGTTTGTAAAAAGCAATTACTAGCCCACTGTCGCAACTTAAGCGTTAAACAATACGAGAACACATATGTTTTGAACTTATAATTTCGACAAAAGTAACACTTAAATGGTTATAAGATAAGCTTTGTCCCAAAACGTAACACACAAAAGGCAAAAAACATTCTCATAAGGTTAAACACAAGGATGAGCAAACATGTGTTATCTGTTATCAAACTTCTGAGAGTGTAGGAGTTGCCAACAACAAACGCGGCTTTCGTAGTTTCGTAGAAACAAACACGGTCTGTATAAAATCGGGGTTAGCAAGTTTCAGGTGCGTAGAAACCAGGAAGGCTATAAAGAAAAGCTTACCAGATCTTTGCAAGTGTAATCTGAGGTAGCTGAGACTGGACCAAGATCCCACGAGCTTGGACACCCGTGAGGAACCCAGTCATGGTCTTATCCAATGAGTTGAACACCTGAGTATATTTGAGTTTTGTGGGCTGGGGTATAGCCCACTCCATCAGATCTAGGGGAGCTGGGGGGCCAGTAGGTGTTCCGTTGAAAGAAGGAACAGGAACGCTGAAACGAAAATATTCCAATTGTTAACCCTATATAATGGTAATCAGAAAACAACACTAAACCAAACATCGTACCAGTTCTAGCTGTCATAGAACACCCATTAGATTTAGTGGCGAAGGGTTTAAGCTAAATTCTTGATCGTATGTACATCTACCAAGACTACCAGTGACTTCGAAGGTTTTAATTTACATTGCCTGGGTGGCCGGGACTCGAATCCAAAGAAGAATTTTACACAAACAGATCAGACTATAGTCTTTCTAAACAAACCTTGACCACTTGAAATAATCTTCCTTCACAAATTTTCTGATGTACTACTAAGTCCACTGTGCAATTTTTCCTTCAAAGGAAAATTCTTGTCAAAGTGGTTTCATCTTCTCTTACAGAGCCTATTTCGAATTTCTCGCGCAGTATACTATTACTATTTCATTCGGCAATAGCGTTTCTTAGGCTGGGAGGGGGTGGTCCCCCCCCCCCGAAAAAAGTTGTTTGTTTTAGGCTATTTTGTCGCTTAATGACACGTCATACTTCAATTCAATTCGCTTTATTTTTCCAAAATTCTTCGTTAAGAAAATAGCATCGGAAATGCCAACATAGTTACAGAGATACACTAATATCAGAGTACATAGCATTTTCTGCCAACAATGCCAACACAGTCACAGAGATACACTAATATGAGAGTATTTTCTGCCAACAATGACACTATACCATTGTTCTTTTCTACCGCAAAGAACTCGCGAAAATTTTTGATTGAGTTCACCTAATTGACATTTTAACACGAGTAAATTGCACATAATGTAGGTGTTAGTACCATTTTGCTTCGATGAAAGTTTTTATGAAACCAAACTGTATTTAAATCGTGCAAAGTATTATGTAAATTAACAGAAAACGCTATTTACTCTCATATTAGTATATCTCTGTGACTGTGTTGGCATTGTTGCTAGGATTTTCAACCATAAATAAAACAGTGCATGAGTTAAAGCAATACAGTAATGTAATGCAATACAGTAATGCAAAACGCATGCGCAGTGTGGGATTTTGTTCTAACTGCAGATCAAAACTCACGTATTGAAAGAATCCAAAAACGCGCTCTCCATATTATCCATAAAGGCCCAAAAGTACCCTACTCCCTTCTTCTAAGCACATACAAAATTGATACACTGGAGAAACGGAGACTGAACCTATGCCTCGAGATCGGTAAAAAGCTTCTTTCGCACCCCATCTACAATGAGTTTCTCCCTCCCCCATACAACAATGTAAGGGAAAGGCAAGAGCGAGCAGTCTCTACGAGGGTCCCAATATTCCAACCAATAGCGGCCAAACACAGCCGTTACCAAAATAGCTTTATACCAAAGATTGTTGAAATTTTAAATAGCCTTTGGCCATTTGTACGTGCTTTTAAATGTTTATGTTATGACAGTACTCACCAATTTTGGTTTGTAACCGTGAAAGTATGAGTGAATAAATTACTATTCTATTCTATTAAACCAAACAGAGTTAAAATGATGGGTCAAATATGGACTGATTGATTTCCAATAACGCTCGGATGCGTGAGTCGGAGGGAGCTTCAGATGTTGTTTGCCGGTGAGCTTCACTGCTAGTCTTGTCCTTCGGACAGATGGTTCATCCCTGAAACTGGGCAGGAGGTCTCGGCGATTTTTCAAGATTTGTCTGCCGAAGTCCTTGACTAGTTTATGCCACCTTTCTTTCAGTGTTTGGAAATTCAGGACTTCTAAGCTCATTGTCAATATAATCTGCACCGAGGATTATCCTAAGCATTGCCCAAATAGGTGTTGTAAGGTGCATTACGGCGTATAAGGCTTATTACAGATTCCTCTTTTCTTGGGGGCGCGCTGTAATAAGGCGAATAAGGAGAATAGCCAGGTTCTATTTCTCCTTATGCAGAGCCAATCAGATCGCTCGGTTGGTTCGGTCAGCAGGTCGAGGAGATGAGCAGCGTCGTCACGGTTGCCACGGGAAGCACTAAAGTTCTACTTTGTTGGAGGCTGAAGAAACAACTTTTCTTCAAAAGAACACCTTTTGTTCTGTTACGACTGCTTACTGTTGGTTCGAGGACCAATGCCTGTCCATCCGTTAATTTAATAGCTTTTTACAGCATATTGGGCGGCAAATTGTACTCGTGTACCGTGTACTTCAAGTAGTAATAATAATAATATTAATAATATAACTGCAATAATAAGGCTTTCGCCTCTATAAATTTCTCGGGACACTTTGGACACTAAATTGAATTTCAGCAAGGTGGTAGTCGACACCTGCTTTGAATTGGTTGATATTTTCGGCATTTACAACACTTTCTGGGAGATTATTCCAACATTCTCCTATTCGGTTTCTAAAGCTCCATTTTCCGATGTCTTTTCGGAATTTCTCACCACTCAGTTTCAAGTTGTGTCCTCAGAGACCGTTGTGATTGAAAGTGAAGACATCATCAGGCCTAATGTTATCATAAGAACTATGGCAAATTTAAAAAGTTTCGATCAAATCACCTCGAAGAAATCTGTAAGATAAACTGGGTAATCGTAGTTTTTGAAGCCGGTTTTCATAAGGCAGATGGCGAATGGCTGGCACTGTTTTTGTTGCTCTTCTTTGAACTTGCTCAATAGCGGTAACCTCTTTGATATAGAAGGGCCTTGTTGTTGCGTGGCCATATTCAATTAGTGGGCGACCTAGTGGCTTAAATAAAATGGGAAATAGTGAATTGTCCTTAAATGTAAATGTCCTTCTCATAAGGTTCACAATTCTTGTAGTTTTCTTGATGATAGTTTCGTCATGCGTTGAAAATTTTAGATCTGTGTCCATTACTACCCCGAGGTCACGCTCAGAGGTGGTTCTCGAAATCGTCCTTCCGTCTAACGTGTACCGATGGTCAAGGGTGGTGGGGCCAAGACGAAGGTGGTGACATTTATCGGTACTGATCTCCATGGCCCATTTAGTCATCCACTGGCAGATCTTATCAAGGTCCTTTTGAAGAGACTCGGCATCCTTCAGTCCCATTATGCCTCTGTACAGCTTAGTGTCGTCAGCGTATAGCATAACCGGAGAGCTGATGCCTTCGGCTAAGTCATTTATGTAAATGTTAAAGAGAAGGGGACCGAGAACACCTCCTTGTGGTACACCGCTAAGAACAGTCACCTCGGTGGTGCTCAGCTGGCCATCCACTCGTACTTGCTGTGTTCTGGAGGTTAGGAAATCCTCAATCCAAGCTAAATTTTATCCCACCACACCCAAGCGTTTCAGTTTCAAAAGTAGCCTTTTGTGTGGTACTTTATCAAAGGCTTTTCGTAGGTCAATATAGAGAACATCCACCTGTATCCCCGCGTCGATCATTGCTCTCCAGGCTTCACTGGCAAGTAGAAGCTGAGCTTCTGCAGATCTTCTGCACATGAATCCAAACTGGCTTTTCGAAATGTCAGAGTCAGTCAAATGTCTGCAGAGGTGATCAGCAAGGAGGGAGTCAAAAATTTTGCATGGGATGCTTGTCAGACTTACTGGTCTATAGTTTGATGGGATTTGCCTCGAACCGTTTTTGAATATAGGAGAAACGATGGCTTTTTTCCAAACTGAAGGTAGCTTTCCGCTTGCGTATGATTTTTTGAAGATTTAGTATAACGGCAGTTGGATTTCAGATGCCGGTTCGCGCAAGACCCTAGGATGAATGTCGTCGGGTCCTGGGGATTTATGAGGGGCTAAATTTTTTAGTTTTATATAAACGTTGTTTACCGAAAACTCAAGGTCTGGGATTGGTGCTTTCTCATTATCAGACGAAAACTCCTCAGTTGTCTCAGGCTCCCTTGTGAAAGCTGATTCAAACTGTCGGTTTAGAAGGTTGGCTTTTTCCTCTGCATTAGTAATTGTTTGGCCTGAGTCTGGGTCTCGAAGTTCCGACACTCCGTGGTTAAGCTTACGCTTGGAGTTCACAAATCTCCAAAAGGCTTTAGGAATTGTTTTGGACTGCTCGGCGACACGTTGCTCTCTCAAATTCTGTTGGTGTATCGTTTCTTTGCGGACCTTGTTTCTCAGTCTGACGAATTTCGTTCTGTCTTCTTTGCTTCCAGATATCCTTGAATTCGTCCAAGCTTCTTGTTTCGCTTTTATCAAGTCCACGGTCGATCTGGGTAAGGTTGGACGTTTGTATTTTTGGTAAACTGGGATATGCTTCTCCACCAGATCCTGAAGAGCTGTCGTGAAACTTTCATACATCTGTTCACTTGATTCAGAATTCGCGAACTTCTCTGACCAATCGATACTTGCGGCAGCATTTTGCATCGCGCTGTAATCCCCCTTGGCGTAGTTTTTCCGATGTCGATAAAATTCTTCATTTTTCACGGTGACGTCAACTTCAAACATGATCGTCGCGTGATCTGATTTTCCGACAGGAGATCCAACCTCGAGCGACTTAATGACTTCGGTATCTGTTGTAAGCAGCAGATCGAGCAGGGAAGGTTCATCTGATCCACGTATTCGAGTAGGCTGATCGATAAGCTGTAGTGCTAGAACACTTTTTCTGATCTTTAGAAACTCAGCGTGGCAACACCAAACGCTTTATTGATAAGAACCTTTTGGGTTCCTATTTGAACAGGCGTGTGTTAAGACGCAGACGTCGCGTATAGCGCTATTCAGCTTACTACACCTATTTGGACAATGCTCAGTAGCTACGTTTCTGAACATTCTCAATGCACCCACTTTGCTGGTCTGTAAGTGAACTGTACCAGCCTGCACATGCGTATCCGACGGCTTATGATATTAATCCATTCTACTTCAGTAGTGTTTCGATCCATTCTCGTTCCCGAGATTCTACACTTCGTAAGTGAATCCTATCTTTCTACTAATCTTTCTACCATTTGTTATCCTTCTACAAGGTCTAGCTTTTTTATTTTTCATTTTTTCTTTAGTCATATGTCTGTTGTCGTAAATTCTTGTGTTGTCCTTAAATTTTAGAGTTGACGTGTGATAGTTGTTTGTTTGTTTTTTCTTTACAGTGCCATAGGCTAGAATTGTATTAATAGTTTTTACAAACCCATCAGGATTAGCGAAGCGTCGTTTTTTATGCCACTGGCATGTCTGATGATTTTGAGAAACTCCAGGTTTATTCATATTTGCTATTAAAATTGTACCTTACCTTACCTTACCTATATCTTCTATTAGCGTTAAACTGATTGTCACGCTCGCCAAGTCTGTTTTCTTTACTTGAAGAATCAAGCTCCCGATCATTGCTTAGGCCTATTGGTCCGAAGACAGGTTATGCAAATTCTGACAAGTTTGTCATCCAAGGCAAGGGATATAGACAGATGCTAAAAACAGCCGAAGCCTTTTCTGAAAGCATAGCCAAACCTCTTAGCAGAAATACTATGTAGTGCGAGGTGTCTTTTAACAAACTGGAACGAGTTTAGACGGTTCCAATTCAAAGTGATAAAAAGCACTCAGATCTCATTCGAAAACAAGTAAGAGACCCAAAACAAAACGGTAAAAAAATACTGAAAATCGTTGTCGCCTAAGGCCCTGGATTTCCTCAAAATGGCCATCTTAGAATCGGTACTGTTTTTAACCTGATGACGCCGCCCTCGGTTTCAAACAAAGGTAGACCCTAGGTACACTACAGTCACGTCTAAACCTCGAAATATGACAGAGCAACTCCGTTGAAAAGCCGTTGTTTTCATTTATTTTTTATTTTTTGAGAATGTTTGTACAAAAGAAAACATTTAAGAATATTGAGAAAGAAACGATATCTTGTGCTCTGTTCCATCTGAAGTTCTCGCTCAGCGAAGTTGCCATCTAAGAGGCAAAGGCATCATCTAAGAAGCAGATAAGTTGCTCGTTATCGTAAACCGCTAGCTAGCGACACCCTGTATCGCACGATAGATCGTCGAATAAACTTATCCGGGTGAAAACGGCAGCACACAGGACATCATGTTCTATCTTTCAGCTGATTTATACTTCTCCTTTAACCAATCTTTACATGATAGCTGCTGGTTAATAGCTAAACTGTCACAGATTTCATATCATTTACACAGGATGCGCAATTTTAATCAAAAGATATGAAATAACTCACTATCTGCTGACGACATAGAATACTTCCGCTATGACCTTTTAAGTATTACATTTTTGCTAAGATTAAAGTTACAACCATGTTCAGTGTTATGATTTACAGAAACCTAGCCAAACATAAAGGCTCATTTAGCACAACTCGTCTTGTACCATCAGCACATAGTGCATTATCTCATATCAGTTGAAATCTCGCATCATTGTGTTAGTATTCTCAAACCTCCCACAGTGTATGACCATCATTAAGCATGGTGCCATTGGTTAAAGTCAGTTCAAGCATACCTTCGGTTGGGTGGTGAACCAAACTGCAACAATACTGTATCCGCCAACGGCTGAGTAGGTGCTGAAGCCTGCATCAAAAGCTGCTGATTGGACAGCATCGGGGCCACTGGAACCACTGGTCGACCAACCACTTGCTGGATGGTCGGTATGGATGGGCTCATCATACTACCAATCAACGGGGGAGTTGCGACCCGGGCAGCTGTCATAGGCTGAACAAGTGGTGGAGTCATGGAGGTGAATCCAGTGGGAATCAGGGGTGGCGAAGCCATCATGTTTGGAGTAGCTAAATAAGAAGAAATCAATTTTCAGACTTTAGTTTGTTGCAATTTTCAATATCACCCAATGACAGTCGATCCTCTTTGCCAACTAACAGTCAGCCGTGAGCTAAGATTTCTAGCAAAGGTCATTATTCAAACAGGACTGAAAATACCAACAACAGACAAAGTAGAACTGAAAGAGAGAACTTCTAAGGGCAAACTCACAGCTTCAGAAAACTTCAGGAGAATAAAAATGACATTAACACCTGATCTATTTTTTAAGGAGTTTGACTTCATTCCATCTTTGCTTGATTGTTTTTTGGTTTTTCTTTGTTATGCCTCCTATTTTACTTTACTGCAGTGAAGTAGTGCAAAGCATTTATTTACAAGACTTTTTGTCAACTTTCTTCGAGAATTTTTCAGTGTGCCTAATCCCATGAGAAAGTTAAGATCACCACCCACTGAGAGATTATTCTGGCTGAACGCAGGAAGCATGTCAATTCAAGGAAACATGTCCACTTGTCTACACCAAACTTATCTTACTACTTTGTATGCAAGCATCCTTCTAGCAATAGCCTACATCCTTGCTCTATCTGCGCAATTCGCCATGCTTGCATTCACACCTCTTCTGCATTGCACAATAAGCTCTATGGCGTTATGCAATCGAAATGGTAGCACAGTAGCAGATTTGTGCTCCTCATATTTGCTGGAGAAGTTTTTGTCATTATCAGTTCTTGTTAGACATGATTAGCCTACATGCCTATCAGAGATATATAAAAAATTTGCACCTCCTAACTAACTGACTTCTGATATGAAGTGATATTATAGTTTTGTCTCATTCCCAAAGAAAAACAATACTCTAGGGTTACAGCTTAAGCTACAAAATAAGTGAAAAATTGTATAGACTACTCTATGGAAACCTAAAACTGGTTGTGTAAAACTCAGAACATCGGCTCAAAACATACCCAAGGGAGCTTGGAATGCAGAAGCTTTCAGAGTTTGTGGCACTGCTGCAGGGATGTCTACACCTTGCAACTTGAGGGAAATCAGCTTGCAGGCAATGAAGAACTCTGGCATGTTTAGTTTTCCATCACAATCAGCATCTGCAAGGCCCCTTCAAAGAAAAATGTAAATCAAAGGATCATCGTATCCTTATCACAGTTTCATTTATTGTTTGTAAGTATGATAGTTTCGTTTACTGTTTGCATGAATTACACTCCCCTGAGATACACAACGGGCAGGCTCTGGGAGTACTTTTACAAAGTGATCTACCGGTACATCATTTATGCTATGTCTGTGTCCTTCGTTTCGTGACTCTGCCTGAGCCAGTGCTTGCTCAGGCGCCTAAGGAGAGAGCCAGGATTTTGTACTTGGTCTGTTTGAGACAGCGGAAAGAAGACAAGAGTAATATATAGTATCACCAAACAAAGGGGAATATTTGTTACACTTCCACAGTAGCGTATATTCCATTTTGTTTCGGGGGGGGGGGGGGGATCTCGACCTTTCTCTAGAAACCGAATTATGATAAGTCCCAGGGCCTAAAGCGGCAAGCGCTTTGTATGCTACATGTTAAAATGCATAAATTTTTAAGAGATTCATTTTTATTTGGACTAATACTTCTTTCAATTGGATGTGCATAATATATGGAATATTATACGATACAGACATCAGGAAACTTCGTACAGACTGAACAACAAACAGGAGGGCAGTTACCACTTAGTTGTAGACACATGATTTAACACTACGCGCCTAGCCGGGCAAATTAAGTATAGCGGAAAAGTAGTTCACATTTTCAGACGGCGAGACTTTCTGGACTTAAAGATGTCAAGAACTTCGTCGGTTTCTACTTCAACATCTCTGTTGATTGACATGTGAGCTAGCCCATTTAGCCCGGCTTGGGTCATCGTAGCCCGCAAATACTTTGTGATGCGCTTCAGGTTGCTGAACGCTCTTTCAGCACTAGCGTTTGTGATAGAAAGGGTTGCGAAAATCACTAGAAGTTTGTGAATATTCGGGAAAAAACGCTTATCACAGACATTCAGAGCTCCCATGACAGACATAGAAGCTTCTGTATTCACAACGCCAGTCCACTTTTTGGTCCAGATTTCAGTTTCTGCCTGAACGACAGAGTCGCAATCGCAGAATGCCAGATACTTGGAAACATAGCCCATAAAATCAGTAACCGAATCGAGACGATCGCAGAATGCCGGAATAAGATACTGGACTTTAAAGCAGATGATTTGTGTGCAGTGAAAGGCGAATCAAGCTCTTAACAAGGTACTGTGTATAGGGAATGAAAATCTTGTCTTCGTAATAAGAAGGAACGGCACCGGGGTCAGTCCCATCAATGCGCTTGCCCGTGTTTCTGGGCACATTTACGTCAACGACTAGGTTCTCTGCAGCTTCGACTGCTTTTTCAAATATATCTGTAAACTTGACTACATCCGAGCCGGCAATCACCTTTGAAAGGCTATCAATCTGTTTGCAACACGAAACCAAATCCAAATATACAGACTGAAGGGCTTTCGATACACTCATTAAAACAGAACTGACAGAAGAAAGCAGAAACAAACAAAAACAAGAACTCGAAATTGTGAATAGAGGAAAGAAATCCTTTCGCTTTGGCGACGATGTCACAATCGGCTGAAGTTTATTCAAATAATGTATACAACGGATACGTCAGCTACGATGCTTCATCAGCGATATTGCGGCCCTTCTTGGCAAGGGCCGAAATATCGCTGATGAAGCATTGTAGCTAACGTATCCGTTGTATACATTATTTGAATAAATGTTTCAAAGTCAGCTTGGGCTCAAGGAATATTTATCGGCTGAAGTCTCAACTACTTCCGCTAAGACTGCTGCAACACAGGGTAGCAGTTCTGCGAACAGCCGAACACGACTATGCTGTTATGTCTTTCGACCCATCTCGTTTCACAAAATCCCACCAGCTTTTTCCTTTTACTCTTGGGGCACAAAGGTCACAGCGTGTTCCTGCTCTGTACCGCTATTTTTAACCAGGGTGAATCTGTTCCGGTCTATTCGATATTCAGCTCTATGTGTACATGATATATAGTCCTAATTGCGGAAATTTACTGGAATGTCATGTCACTCACATTTTAGCTCATCAGGACGTTCACCCGATTAGGTCAATCAGACAGAAGTAAAAACTGATCTTTAGTTTTTAATTTTTACACTGCAGACTGCACGCTGTTTTTTGCACTTGACTTGGTTTGGCCAAAACGGACAGCCAATAGAGTACTTGTTTTTTTATTAGTTTCAACTGTGTGGGTTTCAACCAGTCTGTAATGCAGTGTTTTGACAACTGAATGGACTGTTATCGGGTACGGGAGCTATGCTTCGTGGAACGCGATATTTGGCAGGAACTAATTAATATTTGTAGTTCAGATTTTATTATTATTTTTATTTTATTTTATTTCAAATAAGGCCAACATGGGCCACAATATAACAAAAACACACTCAACAAACAAACAAATGTAAATACCAGGTCACTTACGTGACTCCCATCAAAAGCCCCGCGTACAACTCACGAGTCCACGCAAGCCATACAGGTAGAGAAAGCCGCATCTGAGGCCCACAAAGGATCCTAAGAAGTGGGCTAGGGGATCGGAGGATCCTGATTTTATGGCATTTATGACAAACTTTGCCAGATTTTTTTGGGGGGCGATCGCCCCTGTTGCCCCCCCCTACTATACGCTGCTGCACTTCCAGATCAGACACTGGCATTATTCGAAGTTAGGAGAGTTCTGAATAACCATGCCACTAATACTGACTAATACTAGTACTGTGTTTCCAAACTCCACCTGATTAATCATGAACATGAAAAACAGGGAAAAATAGACAGATTGTATACTATAATAAAATCAAATAAAACAAGCAATAACCAAACGAACGGGAATGTTTCCTGGACTTCCAGACACTGACATTATTAGAAGTTAGGAGATGTTCAAGTAACCATAATGCAGTCAACCACAAACCCCTGTTTTTTGGATACCCTATACCAAATGATACCAAATGCTGGGTATATCTGGCATTTGGCATAGCCTATGCCCTGCGTATGCCAACGCCTAACACTGGATACCCTATGCCTAAAGCTGGATTGCTATGGGTACCCTAACCCTGACCTACCCCACTACAGATGAATTCTGATAGGTTGATTTCTGAGCTTCACTCAAATCATCAATATTTTTTTAGGTCCCAGTATCCAGCATCTACTTATAGGTGAATGCATACTGAATGCATAGGCTATGGCAAATAACATATATGCCCAGCATTTGGCATAGGCTTTCCCAAAATCAGTTGTTTGTGGTAGAATGCCATACCGCTAATACTAACTAATACTAGTTAGTACTGGGACTGGGTTTCCAGACTCCACCTGATTAAAAATGACCATGTCCTTTTTCCCAAACAGGGAAAAACAGTAAACAGATAGCCTAGATGAAATAAGCATAAAAATACCCATATGTATTCTTTTCTTACCATATCTGAGCAAGAATAGGTGGAGAGAGTTGAGATTGAAGCATAAGCCCTTTTGCTTTATCTCCTGTTATAAATCCATTAGCAGGCCCCAGGCTGTTGAACTGCTGCAAAAGTTTCGCCTTTTCGGCTGGCGATATCGCCCACCTATCCATTTGTTTCCTTGATTATCCAACGCCCGATCCACTAGACAACCAAGCAATCAGTTTCGTCGTCAATGAACTGGTTCTAAAAGTTCTAAAAATCAATTTTGAACGAGTTTTCCGCAGCAACTTCACTCGTATCCGCCCTTTCCGGCAAGCGATAAGTACGAAGTAGAACTAGAAGCGTTTTTTCAGGTTTTTTCGTTTACTCGGCGGGGAATTTAAAACTGAAATACAGTGGATTATCCGATGTAACAGACAAGAAAAGAATTACTGTAGCTGTACATAACTGGTGGTCTACTCGTTTGCAGTGATGTCAACCAATCCACTGCTGGTAGTTAATGCTGTTCTTGCACCTTGGTCTTGGGCAGTTTTTTTTGCTCAGTAAAGGGCAATTCTGGCGATCTCTTAGATTTGCTTTGCGGAAAGCAAAAGGAGGATCGGAGCACCAGAACTTGCAGAAAGTGCTTGTGTCTGTGTTGCACTTTACAACCCCTCAATAGCTTGCCATTTTCCACTTTCTGTATATGGCTGGTTGGGACCTGGCTGGTCCGTGTCACTTTCCTACTGCTTTCCTAAACCAGTGGAGCGCAAGAACAGGCTCAGAAAGCAGAGCAGATTTTAGCCGAGTTGCAAGAACAAACAGCAACAAAAAGCTAAAATGGCAGACTCCCTGCAACCCTCCCTAGAGTTTTGTCTAGCAACACCACAGCCCTGAAATATTTGTCCCCTTTTTGGCTTCCTGCTTTTCTTCCCACTTCGTTTATCACAGTCTTCAACTGACCGTTGACCTGAACGGTCGCAAATACCGGTTAACTTTTTGTTTGTGAAACCGTTGAAAGCCGTTACTGAAAGTCTGCGTTTGTGGAATGGCGCCAAGTGAAGGGAATGACGAGATGTCAGTTAGTCTGGTTTATCAGCCAGTTTTGAATTTTTTTCAGAAAAGTCTTGACTCGGGAGTTGATACAAATTCGGTCAAAAAGTTTGCTGCAGAGTTCTTCACTGTTGACGCGATTGTGGCTGCGAAAAAGTTTCTGTGGGCTCTTGCCTTTCCCAGTGAGCTCCCCCCGAGAAGAAATGCCCAGGCCAATCATCTGTGTGATATTGTGGATGCTTTCCGTCGCTGTGATGACTTGGACGTTGCTGTTCCGGATTTCGTCATACGATTTCCGAGCGAAGTTCCGGTCGTTCCAGCTGTTGCCATATCTGTATTGAGTAGCAAGCTAAGCGCTGTTGCTAACGATGTCCGTTTTATTGCTGAAGCAGTTTCTACTCTTGATCGCTTCACTGCTATTTCCACTCGTGCCGAGGCTTTGACGGCCATCCCTCCCTCACCACCTTCAGATACGCACACTGTTGTTGTTAGTAATGTCCCGTCGGATCTTCTTAACATTGATTCCAGGACGCAACACATTGACACCGTTGAAGGTAACGAAGGGATTACTAATGTCAGAGCGAATACTCAAAGAAGTCGTCTCATCGTCCACACTTCAAGTGCTTCTTATGCAGAGGTTGTTGCGAGATCAATCACCAAAGGTTTGCCGGAGGGTACTACTGCCAAAGTTATCTCTCCTAAATTTTTGGGTGTCGTCAGAAGTGTTCCAGTCACCATTACGGCCGACGCCTTGAAGACCCTGATTCCTGATTCATGTGAAGTCGTGCCTATTTCGGGCTCTCGTTCTTTCAAAATCGGGTTCGAAAGTCAAGTTGGTCTCCTTACAGCTATGAAAATCGGGGTAAAAATCGGGTATGAAGTTTTTCGTGTTCATGAATTCCACCGAATGCCCAAGCGCTGCTATCGCTGTCAATCCCCAAACCACGGTATAGCCAAATGCCCGCATCCGTCTGATTCTCCAAAATGCGCTCGTTGTGCTGGTTGCCACAGTTATAGCAAAGATTCCCCTTGCTCACTGCCTCCAAAGTGTGCCAATTGCGACGGCTGTCATGTCTCTTTTAGCCTCAGATGCAGCGTTATGAGGAAGGCCGTGGGACTTGGCAAATAATGGTTTTTCAGGAAAAGAAACTGCGCTGTGTGTCATTAAATGTAAATGGCACTAAGGACAAAGATCTTCTACTTGATGATTTGCTAGGCAGCTCGGACATTCTTTGTCTTCAAGAGCATCTGCTATCCGCCCCTAGTAGCGAAAGTTTGCGCCGATCTCCTGAGCACTTTGTGTTCATTCAGCCGGCAATGAAAACTAGAGGTCGTCCTTCCGGTGGGTTAGCCATTTTTCTTCGAGCCAGCGAGTGTTCAGCGCCACCAAAACTGTTCCAGTCTGGGCGTTATGCTCTTGCCGTTCAGTTGGACAATATTGTTCTTGTTAATGTATATTTACCTTGCGACCGGCGGAACATTGCATCACATAGTTCATTTGCTAAGGCTTGTCATAAGATCAGAACACTTCTATCAGACATTTCAAGGAAAGGAATGAAATGGGCTCTTGTTGGTGATATTAACACTGATCTTCTAACTTCTTCTGTACGGACTGATTTATTTTTCGATTCTTTACCGGTAGCTCACAGTCTCATTGAGAAGTCTCTACCCTTTTCATATATACATAATCGTGGCGCTAATGTTTCCAACCTTGATCATTTGATTGTTTCTGAAACAAGTCTCATTGACGGTATTGTTGAGGTTGATGAGGAGAAAATTGAGGACGACCATCTGCCTCTGTCTTTCTGTTTGGTTGTCCCTGTTGCTCGAATCAGTTGTCCAAATCCCAAGAAGGCTTGGATCCAAAAGCGTAACTGGAATTGTATAGATACTGTGCTCTACATTTCTACATTAACTAATCTTCTCTCGCTTTTAAAAGTTCCTTTTCACCTTCTTCAGACTGGTATAGCAGCTACTACTTCGTCCGTTGATATTAATTGTTATTATAGCGAGCTTGTCCATTGCTTGAAATTGGCAGCCGATATTGCTGTACCGACTGAGAGAATTCGAGTTGGTACAAGGAAACCTATTTGGAAAGTCAGTCCTGAAGTTAAGAAGGCAAAAAACACGGCAAAATTTTGGCTAAAAATTTGGATTGCTTGTGGACGCCCAGAGAATGGTACTGTTTTTAATCTAAAAGCTAAAACGAAGCGTGAATACAAATCTTCACTTAAAAATGCTAGTTTGAATGGCTTAGATGCTCCCAGTGACAAAAAAGCGTGGCAAAAGGTCCTTCGTACAGATAAAGGTTCAGCTGTACCTCCTTCCGCGCTAACTATGGCTGACTGGACCAACCACTACCGTGGTCTATTCAGTGGTTGCAAAAACCAGATTCAGCAGCACTTTGAAAATTTACTTCTTAAATACCTACCAAGGAAAATATTTCAACCTTCTGTTCTTCCCGTTACTTGTTCTTCCATCGAAATTGCTTTCCGAAAATTAAGAAGAACTGGTTCTACAGATTCTGATGGCCTTAGTGCCGATTTTTTCAAAATTGAGTGTCCAGCTTTAACACAACACCTTCAGCTGCTATTTCAAATTTGTTTATGCCAGGGTTTGGTTCCGAATAGTTTCCTCATGGGTACTATGACATCGGTGATTAAACGAGGGAAAGACGCGGACCTTTGCAAAAGCTATCGGCCAATTACAGTTTCTTGTACCATAAGCAAAATCCTGGAATACGTCCTTCTTCCAGAACTAGTTGAAAAATGTAGCTTTGGTTCAATGCAGTTTGGATTCCGTTCGAGCGCCAGTTGTGCGCACGCTCATCACATATTGACAAAAATGATGAAACAGGCTACCCGCGACAAGTCTTCTATACATATATGTTCTATAGATATAGCTGGTGCTTTTGACAATATAACGCATTCTCAGGCCCTATTTTCTCTCATTACTTCTGGCGTGAATCTGTCTGTCGTCTATCTGTTAAAATTTTGGTATGGTCATTCTTCAGTAAGGTTCAAATGGCAAGGTAGCTTGTCAGAGATTATTTCTGTCCGGACTGGTGTTCGCCAAGGGGGAGTCTTATCTCCCTACATCTTCAAATCGGCCATATCTTCTTGTCTCGATTCTTTGCTTCCTGCTTACTTCTATAAAGACTATGCCTTCAGCTACATAGCCTACGCGGACGACTTGCTCTTAGTAAGCCGTAGCCGATCCACACTCACAAAAAATGTAAGTAAGCTGTCGTCAGAACTTCTGAAAATTGGCCTTGAAGTTAACCTTTCAAAATGTGAGTACCTGCATTTCAACCCTTCGTCAAATTGTTCGAGTGCATCTAAAGCTTCTATATCTCTTGGATCGTTCATCGTCAAATCAACAGACTCTCTACGGTGGCTCGGCATAACATTCAAATCTTCATTGTCAAAATTTTGCTCATCGGTTGTTCAAGAAGTTTATAAGTCGATCCGTAGCGCCTATGGGCGCATCGTCCCCAACCGGGGGCGCTATAATCGTAAAGCTTTGGGAAATTTGTACAGCACCTTCTGCGCTCCTTCTATTCTATTTCGTTCTGGCGTCACTCATGTTCTGCGAAAGAAGGAGATTAAAAAGATGAGATCATGTTATTTTAAATATGCAAAGCACCTGCTCCACTTGTCGAAATTATGTCATAACCATACATTGACGGAGAAATTCAAAATTCAAGATGCAAGTGTTACCCTTTTGGATGTTTCGTCATCACTTTCAAAACTCATGGACAACAAGGCCCAACCAGCACACGATGTCGTCCACTGCTTCCTGACCGAAGATTAAAAATTAAGTGTCTTTTTCTGTGTGTATATATGTGTTTTGTTTATTTTCTTTACTTTCGTCATTTACTCCGCCTTTTCAAAATGGCGGGTCATAAATAAATTACTTACTTACTTACTTACTTATACACTTCACTTGTTGTTTGTATAGAGGAGAATTCGCCTTTCTCCTAGCATCTGATAGTTCAGCTTTTAACTGAGCTCAGTGATTCTTCACACTAAGACCAACGGGAGTATTAAATCACTGTTTTCCTTGCAGAAAAAAATAAGAGCCATAGCTTCAGTTGGTATTGGTGGTGCAGCAGTATTCTGTGGAATCTGTGTATATAATGGAGATGAGAAATTTACAAAACACTTTCTCATGCCATTAACTCACAAGCTTGATCCAGAGAATGCCCACAAGCTAGGAGTTTGGACATTGAAGAACAGTTTTTATAGAAGGGTTAAAGATGAGAATTTTCCTGAGTTGGTAAGTTTCTATGTTTTTATCTTGCAAAACTCTTTGTTCTGGTAGTTTCCAACTTACCACTATTTTTTCAGTATGGTAGTCCTTATAGGCCCTGATTTATTGAAGTGTTTATTCTTATAAAAATTTAAGAGCACACCTAGGGAGGAGAGCTCCTTTCCAGATAGGCTCTGTCTGGAGAAGAGAGCTCCTTTCCAGATAGGCTCTGTCTGGAGAGGAGGCCCCTAAAATTCTCTCAGCTGCCATATATGCATTTATGGATCAATGCAATGGACTCTGAATTGCAGATCATTTTTATTACCATCCTATTTGGATTATGCAGACTGACCCAGTTTTCCTTTGAAGTTCACACAGTTCACTAAATGTCAAGTATCTAACATACCCACATGTTTCAGAAAACAAAGCTGTGGGATCTGGAGCTTTCATCCCCTCTTGGAATGGCAGCTGGTTTCGACAAGGATGGAGAAGCCATTGAAGGTCTTCACAAACTAGGTTTCGGTTTTGTGGAAATAGGAACTGTCACACCATTGCCACAGCCTGGAAATGAGAAGCCCAGAGTTTTCAGACTTACTGAAGATCAAGCAATCATCAACAGGTCAGTAAATAAAAGTGTGCCTCAGCATTATTTGTGAGTTGAGCTGTCCCTTTAAGGAACCCATTGTTTAAAAACGGCTGCCACCACTCACCAGTGAGGCATCAGAGGCATTCAGAAAGAGGATTGGTGATGACTGGTGGGCGTAACTACGGGAGTGCCCCAGAACCTGTGATCCAGATATGACTACGAACATCAGCTGTTACATCATACTTGCTTGCAAATGGTAACAATGAAGGTAAATCAGGATAATGTCATAAAATGGGAAGAGTGAAAATGGTAAGTTTAGGAAAGAAGGTACAACAAACACCAGAAGTGATAAAAGGGTAAAACCTTGTGCATCTGGAAGAATAAGACAACTGGAATTCTCAAACTGTCTTAGAGGGAAGTCATGGAAAACTACCACTTTATGGTGTTTTTCAACCTCTAAGCTGGGAATTGGGCAGTTAAGTTCGTTATAAATACAATAATTTGTAGTACGAACAGTCTGTTTTAAAAATTTTTCCTTCTTCAGGGTAGTTAAAGAATAAAAAATCGATCAACCGGTTATTCTGATGAGATGAATTTGGAGATAAATTTAGCCCGTACATGACTTATTTTCTCATTTCAGATATGGGTTTAATAGCCAAGGCCATGCTTCGGTCTTCGAGCGCGTAAAACGTTTACGAGACAGTGGCTTCAAAGGAGTCATTGGTGTGAATTTAGGAAAGAACAAAACTTCGGAAGACCATGTCGCGGATTATGTTGCTGGAGTAAAGCTCTTCGGCCCGGTTGCGGACTATTTAGTTATCAACGTTTCCAGGTGGGTTGAGTTCAGTGTCTCCATCTAGTCGAGGCAGTGTAGGAAAGTGACTTATCAGGTGCTGCCCATCTTTTCTGTCTCCTAAAAAATGCTATAGTGACACTCCGTCGTATATTCAAACAATGCATAAAACGGATCCGTCAGCTACGATGCTTTTGCAGCGATATTTCGGCCCTCGTCAGGCTGTCAAACTTCAGGGTGGACGTTAGGGAAGGAGCAAACCTGCAAATCACAAACGGCCGTACTTATCTTGTCCGTTCCTTCTTTACATTCTTTAAAGGACACCTCGCATTACGTAGTGTTTCTGTTAAGTTGTTCTCAGAAATGTAAGTACTTTAAAGCTCAGCTCTGCTTCCAGCAAATTACACAAGGCTTTGGATATTTCAGCACTTCATGCCCCATGTTTGGCTGACAAGCTCGTCAAAATTTGTATAACCGGTCTTATGATCCATAAGCTTCTTGAAAACAATGATAGAGAACCTGAAATGTTTCGCAAAGAGAACCAAGACGGAAAGCTTAAAAAACAGTGTAATACTTATAGCGGGGACAAAATACACCTATGAAATATAAAACTTTAAGAATGAGAATAGATGGAAATATTCCGGAAATAGCGTGAATTAGTACCATAAGTACGACCACTCTTTGAAAGTATACCTCACACCAAATAATTTTTCTGCTCCTACATTTGCAGATAATTGACTACTTTAAAGCTCAGCTAAAGCTCCGCTGTTTACAGCCTTTTGCCAGGCCTCTTGACTTAAATGAAGAAGAAAAAAACGCGGCAAAATTTGCTGACTTAGGCTCCATTTTGCCACCAAGTGACAACATTTTAGCACGTTTTGAAGATAGCCTTTCTATCCGAGAGGCACGAATCTGAATAAGGAAGAAGCTGCTTTGTAGAAAGTTGTTTCAGAGTGGTCTTTTAATCTAGTCCCAACACGCCAGGTCTTCGTGATCTCCAACACAAGGAAAGCCTAAGCGCCCTCCTAACGGCGGTTTTGGAAGCTAGAAATAAGCTGAACCTTCCCAGGCGTGTTCCTGTCGTACTAAAGGTGGCACCGGATCTGACGGAACGAGAAAAGAAGAATATCGCAGATGTCGTTCTCAGTTCTAAGGTAAGGGCGTGTTTCAGACTTCCACAGACGCGTGACTTTTGGATGGGCTGTGCCAATTTACGGGTTACCTAGTAAAGCCTGCGCTAAAGACTGGTTACTTAATGTATGCCAAACCCACGGGCAGCTAATCCAATAAAATATTACTGAGTCGAACAAGATTCATCCAAAATTTACAACTTAATTTCGATTTGTTGTGCAGAGTGACGAAGTGGTTGGAGGCATACGGTACCCTAACTTAATTTGGCATGCTAGCCTATCATAAAACTAACATTTATGGTAGGCTAACGTAATTGGTTTTTTTGCTATTTTTCATACATTTAATCCTTCCAGTTGTTGATGTCGACTTTGGATTGAGTTATGTATCTCCTTGGAGATTTTCATGGTCATCATTAATCAGGGGGAGTCTGGAAACACAGTACTAGTATTAGTCAGTATTAGCGGTATGGCTAGGCTATTCAAATATCTTCTAACTTAGAATAATGCCAGCGTCTGATCTGGAAGTCTGACAAATATTATGTATTCCCCTATGCATGTATCCCCCAAGTTCACTGGGAAACATGTATTCAACAATGGCGGATTGAGTCAACCAGTTTTCTGGTAAAGGCTGTCTTTATTGGTCGGTTCTCTTCTGCTGTAGTAAAGCGAGTTGCGTATCAGACCAGAAGTCACCGAAAGGCATCACCAGCTAATCAGGCAACGACAGTCTGTGGCAAAAGGAACAGAACTCATTGGTCTTCACAGTTTCATGAGTGGAGGGTACCCAACCCCTAGAAATTACTTGCAAGTTGCAACCGAACAAGTTTGTTATGTTCCTATTTTTTTTCAGTGTAAGGTCGACGGCCTGATAATCTGCAACACAACAGTTTCAAGACCGAGTAGTCTCAAATCCCCACATGCAGCTCAGGTCGGCGGCTTAAGTGGCCAGCCTTTAAAGGACATGTCTACAACAGCAATACGGGAATTCAGGAGTTTGACGAAAGGTAACTCATAATCTTTTCATCCGGGTGGCCAAATAGTGAGGCGAATCTGCCCCATTTCTATGGTTGAGATTTCTGGGTAGACATGGAGGGAGGATTTATAAATAGTGAACTGAAAGACAAAAATGCTCCTCAGCCGGGATTTGAACCCAGGACCCTCTGCTTACAAGGCAGGCGCTCTACCATTTGAGCTACCGAGGGGCTTGTGTTCGCAAACCACTACAATAGTCTGGTAGGAGCCGGCCATAGGAACAGTGATCCCGCCCGGAGGCAAATTTTTTGTCTTTCAGTTCACTGTTTATAAAATGTTTCCATCTCAAGGGCGTCTTCCCCACTAAAATTATCGTTTGGTTTTATTTGGTTTTCACCATGAGACCCCGCCTTGTGGGTCCTGATATGTCTACGTGGCTCCGACAATGGAGTCCTAGACTTCTAAATTACATTAGAAAAAAAAAATTCTGGTTTATTGATCACGGTACAAGTCCCCTGTGTAAAGTGCCATCTGTGTATTACTAGGGAGGATTTTGTTGGGGGAAACGTCGGGCGAGAACCCTCGTAGAGAAAGTCTGAACTAACGTCTACCGGTGTGTGTAGTGTATGTATTTAACGCGTGTTATAGTTTATGTGGTTCATTCCTAGGAGATTCTGTTTGGAGGAATAATTCATCGTTTAGAAAGTTTCTTTTCATCTCTTTTAAAAGGTGAGCTTTCTAGCGCCAAGCTTTGGAGTCCTGCAATCATATCTGATGGTGGTGGACGGATCACTGAAGATTAATTCTAGCGATATGTCGGCCCTTCTTGGCGAGGTTCCTGTTCAGGCTCAAGCTAGGAAGACAATGAGGATTCGTCTTTGAAGAAGGGCCGAAATGTCGATAGAACAAATCTCAGCTGACTTTCCCGTTTACCGCTATTAGATATGATTCGCAGTCAGCTTGGGCTAAAGGACTACGTATCCGATCGGTAGCACAACCCGTTGAAGAATGTGGATTAATAGTAAAAATGCTCTAGACCCACAATCTCTCATTTCCAGGACGCTTTAGCCGATTGAGATAATCTGTATAATCTGTGTTCAAAGCCAGAGGCCATATACATGAACAGGTTATACACTGATTAAACAACAAAATTAAAAAAAATATAACAAAAATTCAACTTCTGTTGTCACGAAACTTCACTCCTTCATCAATAAATCTACACACTTTGCATATTATCTGTGCCGATATACAACCCAAGATGTCTGGAAGCCGCAAATTCCCCCCAAGCAAAGGCACCCTTAAATCAGAAAGCTCATGACACTTCAGCAAAAAGTGGTCCAAGTCATCATTCCCTTCATTACATAAGGGGCAGGGTGTCACTAAACTCGGTTCTCCATTTTTTTCCTTTTAAAAATTTAAGTTTCCTATGTACTGGTAGGCAACTTGCTCTCAACTGAATCCAATATCTGAGGTACTTATTAGGCAAATTTAATTTAAATAATACTCCGCTCCAAAAATATATTTTACGGATTTATATAACCCTAGCGATTCTGACCTTTCAACCGCGACCCGCCATTGCTGGCTCTCCTGGTCCTGCAAAATCTCATTCACCTTCTTCGAATTTTTCGCGAAAATTTGACAGGTTTCCGAACTTCAAAACTGAACAGAGCTTTGGAGTGTTCCACCATTCTTACAGTAATTTGTTTTACTTACTATACCTCGTGTGAAAAGCTATACGCTGACCGTTCCAACCTTCTCGGAATAGTAACTAACAGTAACTATTTGCTTACCACGCTCGGGAGCTTACTAAGCATGGTAACTACGATCTCTTTGACGGGGTTTGCGGGATTAGCGCATGGCACGATATTTTGCCGAAAGTAGAAAAAATCGTTCCAGCCTTGACGCCAATAAGCCAGAAGCCGTGACGTCATGCGTAGATACTACGGTAAGTATGGTGGAACACGACCTTAGTTTAATTATTTTGTATTTTAGACATGCGAAACTGCCCCTTATCCAAGCACTGTATATTCCAGGTCAAATTCTTATCATTGGAGTGGGTGGAGTTTTCACTGGAGAAGATGTTCTAGAAAAGTTGGAGGCCGGAGCCAGTGCTGTTCAGTTATACTCGGCCTTTACGTTCAAAGGACCATTTGTAGCCAAGGAAATAAATAGGAGCCTTGCTGAGCATTATAGGTAAAAATTTCCTGACCATTCCGTACCTCTTCATTGTCTGTTTTTTTCTTCGAGGGTTCAAGGTTTATGTATAGACAATATATTAAAACACTGTTCGAAGTTTGATAACAGATGAAATATGTCGTGCTAATACATAACATGTTAAACGTTATGAGAATTTATCCGTTGTGGCCCATTTAAGTGTTATCTTTCGCGAAAAGATAATACTTAAAAGGTTGTACAGATATGATCTCATAACGTTTAACACAAGGATGCGGATATTATCTGTTATCAAACTTCTGACATCTTCTCTAACTGTTTTTCGCTCACGTACTGATAATGAAGGGAAGGGCGGAATCGCGTAATTGACTGACAGGACCTCGAAAAGGGTACTTTGTAACATGTTCTAGCCTGAATCAGTAGGCTACTCCTACTCCTTTGCGAAACAGAAGAAATCCGCGTAGCCTGTAGGCACAATTGGAGGCTGTCCACCATGGGTCTAGGCGAAAAAAACCTGGCGCCCCTCCCCCCTCCGGACGTACCCTCCCCCCCCCCCCCCCCCCTGCCCAGTGCCAAACCCTGCCGAAAAATACGGGTACCAAAAAAAACCCGGCAAAAAAAAACAATGTAATTATAAAAATATCTGATTATAAACGGCAGTATGGACCGCGAGCACTTAAGGATTTTCTCTAGACACGCTAGTTAACATGTTAAGGTGTGATGGCGGCTCGCTGGCCGCTTGCCTCTATATATATTTTTCATAAAAGTATATTTTATTTACACTGTGCGGGGGAGTTTTGGTCGGGGCGGGGGGGGAAGGGGGGGGGGGCTACCCGTGGGGTTTCGCCAGACTAGTTTTGGTTCGGGGAGGGGGGGGGGGGGGGGTAGTCGCAACGCGTCCAACAAATGTGACACTGTACACCTGTAATCAGTTCATGCTGTTGCTAGATGCTAGTACCTGATGCTACTCTTAATAACTGTCTTCATTCACTGGCATTTTAAAAATATAAAAATACGCTATTCTTCTAAATCATGGAGTTATTCTTGGTGACATTCTTTAACATTCTTATTTACATATTTTTGTGCACAGTGTTCAAATAGCTAATATTCGCGCTGGAACTTGAACGCCCTCCCCCCCCCCCCCCCCCCCACCCGCACTGTATGTGTGTTTTTCCTGCATGGTCAGGGCATGTCACTATTTTTTTTTTAATCCTAGTTTTTAACTATTTTTTAAGGTCGAGTCTACCTACAAGTCAAGCCCACTGACGAGTTGTCTTGGAAAGCGTGTACAGTTCAGCAGAGGAAGTGGTTGTTTTTATAGTTTTTTTGTTCGATAAACGTTTCCTAGACATGTTGCCTCATTATGTTCCAAACTTTGGAGATCATAGAGCATATGTCCTTTGCGAATGTTCAAGCACAGCTCTTACTAGAAATGATCTTTTTACGACATATTTTCTTGTTAGCGCTTCTCGGCTCTATACAGCCTTTGCGCTCTCCGACGCGGCGGCTGGATGCAAAATATTTGAAATTGAACGCACCGTGGTTTAAAAGTCGAAAACCTAGCAAACAAAACGAAGTTTAAAACAGAAGATAAACCTGGTGGTCTACCGTGTCTTCCAAAATGAAAATATTGCTTTGAATCTTCTCATATTCTTAAATAGGAAAGAGTTGTCGGCGGACCTTCAAGCTTTCGGCGAAGTTCGCGTTGCGTCACGGGTAAATCCCGGCGAGGCCGAAAAAGTGTTAAAAACCCGTGAGTACAAAACGAAAGAACGGAGGAATGAGTGGATTTCAGAAGCTTATAATTCCATAAGGGAGCTTGGGATAATAAAACAAGACCAAAGGTTTCGGTGGGATCCCAAAAATTTAATATTTCATCCAGACAAATGGATTTTGTAGATATCCGGTCTTCGCCAGACTCCTTGAACATTTTTCTATTCAATTCAATTCAGTTTAGTTTATTCATTAAAAATCTTGAAACGGCGGTAAGCCGACTAGTTGATTTTACGTCAACAATGTATACACTAAAGTTATAATATTTAAACTGAATTATATATATAGTTACATATATGTAACTTTCATTAATTATATATATAGTTAAATCTACTATTAAGATTTAGAAACAGAAGAAGGCCAATGGCTAATCATCTGAGAAAACCAAGTTCAGATATGGATTCAGCATGTGTGTATTTACCCCAGGCTATACGTCATATCTACTTAAACGAAACTTGTCAAATCTTCCTGCCTTACTTCTGCCGAATCTCCGGTTTCGACTGGATTACGGGTGAACTACTTGTCTTGCAAAAACTGAAGTTCAAAAACGAATTCAGCGTTTCTCCTTACCCCTACATCGAACATCTAATCAACTTCAGATAAACCTTTAACTTTTAACAAATTTTCCGGTTTCAGCCGGATTCCGGGCGAACTATATGTCCGGGTAGAAATGATAGTCAAAAGCGGATTCAGCATCTCTTCTTACCCCTAAATCCCCTATATCGAACATTTAATCAACTTCAGATTAAACTTTTCCGGATTCCGCGCGAACTATACTTGTCCGACAAGAAACTTATTTTCATATAAATATTCAGCATGTCTTCTAACCCCGAAATCGAACATCTAATCAACTTTAAATAAAACTTTTAATTTTAACAAACTTTCCGGTTTTGGCCGGATTCCGGGCGAACTATTTGTTCGGCAAGAAAATTGTTTTCATATTCGTGTTCGGCATATCTTCTTACCCCTAAATCGACTCACTCTAATCTCACTCAGAAAATCTCATTATCCGTTAAAAAAAAAAATTGGCCCCTTAATTTGACCCCCTCCCCCACCCCTAAATGTTGAGCTACAGAGCCCATCTACGAGCTCGACTTCTCCCTTGACCTAAAGAGTCGTCACACCAAGTTTCATCAAAATATCTCATTCCCTTCAAGAGTTATCGTGCTGAAAGACAGACGGACCCTCCACATATATTTTGGGATCCCAAGAACGCAGAATATGCAAGGGGGGGGGTCAGTCACTCCTTTCCTTCCCGAGGAAATCTGGGCGCGAAGTTCAGATTCCAGAAAACAAAAGTTACACGCAGGTCATCATTTTAAATTTATCCGCTGATTTATACTTGTCCTTTAGCTCACTTCACATGAAAGTCACTGAATAACAAAAACAATACGACATCACTTATGGCGTCATCGGCTTCTAGATGAGCGTTGATCCGTTCCGTTTCGATTCGATCGTTCGTCGTTTCGCTCAAAAATGTGTGCGGCAATAGGAAAGACTGATGCGATCTCGGATAGGATATGAAGCATGTGAAAATGAGAGTTTAGTGAGTGAAAATGCAGAACGAAAGTGGAGCAAAAATGAATGGGGATAAGGCGTATTCTCGCCATTCCCCGAGGACTCCTCGGGGAATCAGGGGGAACGGTGAGAATAGAGGGAGTCACTCCGCGTATGGAAAGCAGCGAGAACACGGGGAATGCTTCCAAAATAGATTTTGTTCTAAAATTAAACATGCAGTTGACAGAATTAGCCTGGATCCACTTTATTTTTGGTTTTGTTTATTCTGATTAGTTTAATTAATTTTACATTGCATAACACAAGCAGAAATTGATCCCCGTCCGAATCTGAAAGGGAGTCCTTTTTGATGATGGTGATGATAATCGGAGCAATCCCCATCCGTGGAGACTCGCGAGAATACGGGGAATGAGTCCCTGGGACAAACAGAAACGCAGGGACTCCTCGAAAGGAATCATCGGGGAACGGCAAGAATACGCCTATAATGAATGGCATGGCTGTTTTAATAAATAGAAACTAGCGAGTGTAGTCGGCTATGGACTATTTGGCTTTTTGCGGCCATATAACCATAGACAGGCCCGTCGATGATAGTTTCGCTTTCTTAAGCGAGTACGTTTCATAGATACTTACACGCAAAGGATTAAATAAAAGTAGCCAAGCTTAGGGAGGCCCTGTCTGTCATGGTTACTAACACTAATTTAAAGCGCAATGTTACACTTCTACAATTATTTTGCCACGATTTATGGCGTGTGCGTCGAGTTGTGGGCCCAAAACTCGGCGCACACGCCATAAATCGTGAATGGACTGCATAAGAACAGTTAAAACTTCATTGATCGCTTTAAATAGAAATCACAAACTACAATCTAGTTTTTTTGTTTTTTCTTACTTAAATTAAACACAGTCCCAACTACCCCCCTCCCCCACGGATAACCCCCTTATAGGAAACAATCTGTATATTTTTTTTACTTGAATTAAACCTAGTTGTCCCAACTACGCCCTCCCCCGGATATAACCACTTCTGTTTTGTCTTGCCAAATTCTTTTCCCAGAGTTCTCTTCGTGCCGTACCAAAATTTGAGTAGTGAGTTATGAGAGGAGTCGAGTCTGGAAGGGCCAAGTCGCTGCGAGGTTCCACCAAATTCACAAACTGTCTCCTTTCCTGCTCAGCAGTTTTCAAGCTCTGGAGTAGCGAAATGAATGAAGAATTAACAAACTGTTTAATATCAGAACACATTAAACTAAAACTCAATTACGAAAGTCAATGCGAAGGAAAGGCACTTAAAACTTAAAAGGCAGACGTTACAAATAATCTCAAATTTCATAAAAAAAAAAACACAGATCTTCTGTCTGTAAGGCACAGTGATACCCAGAATTATCGTCACTATTACGTATAGCTTGAGACTCCTAGTTTCATACTTTGTAGAAAAGCCCCACGGTCTTGTGTGCATTTTACACACTATTATATTCTTATATACATGTCATTTTTTTTTTGGGGGGGGGGGGGATTAAAACCTGATACATTTGTGAATGCAAAGCACTGTAAAATACTACGAACAGAACCCATAATGACTAGTTAAGCAGACTGTTTCGGCCAAACCTGCACTCAAGTTGTGCGCTATTATGCTTCTATGGAGCTGGTCAATTTGGGTGGCGGGGAGAGGGATTGACTTGAAGTGGTAGCCGACGACTGAACTGAGTCCACAAAAAGTAACCAAGATTAGAAACACAAATTTTCAACTTTCTTGGGGGGGGGCATCCCACAGACCTCCTCCTCTCCGTAAGACCTTACACTACACGACGAAACATCGTTGCTAAAGAATCTCTGGAAACATACAATCTCACGAATTCAGACTAAGACTTTCCTTTAAGGACTACTGACACGCATATATCTTAGCTGTAAACTATATTTGATACGATACGACTAAGAGATCCATTCACACTCTATGATTCTTCACTTCGTCGTTTACTCCCACATTTCGGGTGGGAGGCTAGCACACATGACTTACATGCACTTCACGGTATTTCAATATTCCTTTATTTTCAAACAACCTCGAAGGGTTGAGACTAGATCACACAGATGCTTCGATGTATCTTCACTTGCGCCCCCGTAAGAGCTTATCGCTCGACTTCTCCTTCATGCGGATGTCGCATACTGAGTACAATCTTGCTGCCAAATGAAACTGGAATCCATTTCGGCAGTCATGGATGCTGCTCCCTTATTCAACAGCTTACTAGGCATGGCAATACAAGGACTATTCGATCACAACAAAGACCAAAGGTTGCGATGGGGTCCCAAATATTGAATATTTATTACTTTATCCAGACAATCGAATCTTGTAGATTCCGGTCTTCGCCAAACCCCTTTAACCTTTTGCTATAACATATAACCAAGTTCAGATATAGATTCAGCATGCATGTTTACTCCAGCATCACATCTCGAATTGACGTCTGACCAACTTGACCACTTCACCAAATTCATCCTTTTTGCAGTAGCTACTCTCGGCGAATTGTATGCGGAGCAAAAGAGCTGTGACATTGAGAGGTGAACCTTTCAATCCAAATTTTCGGGTTTTGTCAAATTTTGCCAACTTATCCGTCAAGGAAATAAAGTTTAAAATTTGGATTCAGCATGTCTCCTTACCCCGATACCGAATTTCTAATCGATCTTTTAGTATGTCCGAAAGCTGCAACAACACGTCCTCTCGCCTAACATCGACTATCTCAATGGGTTTTGAAACTTCATCCTAAATTTCCGGTTGTCGCCGGATTCCGGGCCAACTACTTGTCCGGCAAGAGAATAATTTTGATATTCGGATTCAGCACGTCTCCTTACTCCCAAATCAAACCTCTAATCAACTTCAGATTTTCGATTCAGGACTCCGGGTGAACCACTTGTACGGCAAAAAAATAAATTTCACGTTCGGATTCAGCAGGTCTCCTTAACCCTAAATCGAACCTCTAATCAACTTCAGATTAAACTTTAACTTTTCACAAATTTTACCTTACATATATCCTTACCGGCCTAAATCGACTATCTCATTAGCTTTAAAAAAAATATTTTGTCGCCCCTCAATTTGAAACCCCTCCTCCACCTAAGTGTAGGGCTACAGAGCCCATCTTCGAACCTGACCTAAGACTTTGACCCAAATTCTCCTTATGCCAAGTCTGAATAAAATACCAAAACACCTTCGAGAGTCATCATGCTAACAGACGGACGGACAACGGAGAACTTTTACGAAATCAGGTATCCCGTCACTTATGTTTTCGGATCCCAAAGACGCTCGAAAGCAGTATACTTTGCTGATACTCTCTTCTTAGTCCCATGGTGAACAGTATACGGCTACGTCTTCACAGCCTAGACCACTAATACACTTGTGTTGCTCTGCAGCTTTAAGTAATTTGAAGGCAATATTTGTTCTGTCGGACCACGGCAGTGGACAAGATTACTGAGAGTATTTCAAATTCATCTCCATGCATATCTATTATCTTTCTAGGAAGCACCCTCGTCTCAGCAAGAATAATCTTTTCTTCTTGTCGACTTGTCCTTCATAAGCAGCGTTCTTTACCACTGCAGCGTTCACTACTGATCTCTGCTTTTTCCTATAAGTTCTTTGTAGATTCACTGGCGAGTGGTGACTGCTCACTATTGTTATAATAGTTTTCGGACTCACAACTGTATGGTTTTACTTTACCCGTCAGGAGGCTCTCGTAAGAAGTCACCGAGACTGGTGAGACCAACAAACTTCCTTATAGAGGAAACACCCGACACTAGTGAGTAACAACCAGAAACGAGTAGGAGTGCAACGAACGCAATAGTTAAGTTCTATCCGGTTACGGAACTAGTGCACTCGTTTCCCGCGTAGGGTCCCCATCATCGCGGATGGCTCTGCAGGGTATATACGCTATGTCTGTGAAAGAGGTGGAAAGAGCTCTTGCTATTCTCGCATTCCGTATGTTCTCGTTCACATAGGGAAACGTTAACGAATGTCTATGGTTGTAGGTTGGGTTAACGGCGCACGTTGGCCGACGGGGGGCTGAGTAGTGACGAAGGGAGACAGGGACTTCGTAGCCATCGTTGTCCAGCAGCTCCAGATATTTTGGGAAAGCAGGGCGACTGGGTGAAGGTTCGTCGGAGAGGGAGGATTCTTCACCTAAAAAAAAAATAGTGGAATAGATAGTCCTGTGCAGTAAAGATGTACTTCTTTGTATGTTATCTAACTGTCGACGGTGCCGTGTGTTAAAGTCCGCTTTTGGTGAGTCGAAGAGTTCCTTGAGGGCTCGAGCAACATTTGAATGGGTATATTCGGCTTTTGTATTACCTTACATCCGAAACTACGTCGTCAGTTAAATACCGTTCCTATAGTAAAATAAAACCTATTCTGTATAACCAAGAAAAGATTAAAGGATCCCTCTTTATTATTCCTAAGCTCCTCACGCAATGGCAACTTCGCCCAAAGCTTCAAGGTTCGCTGACAACTCTGTCTCAAGTAAGTATATGGGAAGCTTCAAGGTGTTGTTTTTCATTTTCATTTCATTTCATTTTTTTTTTTTATTCTTTTATTTTGCTTGGTTTTCCCACTTTTCAACCACGGCGCGTTCAGTTTCAGATATTTTCTGTCCAACCGCCTCGTCGGATACAAGAAAGCGCTAACAAGAAACTCACTAATTTTACATGGAAAGTTATGGTATTTTCAGGAAACGATATTTCTGAGCCATTTCATCTTGATCAGATCATTTCTAGTAAGAGTTGTGCTTCAAGGGAGACGACTGTTTTCTGTCTAAGGATCAAACATCTGACTATCTCACCCCTCCCCCGCTTCTGAATTAGGCTACTATATTTCATCGATAACGGTTATTTGCGGCCATACATCGGTACTGCACTGAGTGTATACAGACGCCATAGATCATCTATTTATTTTTTTCAAGTTTATAAAAAAGAAAAAAAACTATTTTAACCTAGACTTCACAACGAAACAACGGGTCTGCTCCCCCCCCCCCGGTATAAAAAAAAAAACCGGATACCCCCTCCCCCCTCCCCCCGGATGCAAATATGTTTGGAATATAGAAAATCTTGCTGAAAACTGCTGTTTGGACCGCAAGCACAGATGTTTCCTAGACACGCGAGTTAAATGTAAACGTGTATGACGGCTCGATGGCAGATCGCCTCTATACATACTTTTCATAGAAATACTTTTATTTTGTTAATACTGTGTGTGGGGGTGGGGAGGGAAGGGGGGTTGGTACCCGTTTTTTCGCCCAGGGATGTTTGGCACGGGGGGGGGGGGGGGGGCGGTGGGTTCGGCGGGGAGGGGGGGTATGTCTGAGGGAGGTAAATTTTCTTTGAGCCCAAGCTGACTTTGAAATATTTATTCAAACAATGTTTACAACGGATACGTCAGCTACGATTCTTGATCAGCGATATTTCGGCCCTTCTTGGCAAAGGTCCTCGTCAGGCTGTCAATCCTCCGGGTCAACGTCGGGGAAGGAAACAAACCTGTAATAAATAACTTCAGTTATTTATTACAGGTTTTCTGGAAATCTTTTCTGAGGTTGGATACCCCTCCTGTTAATAGCAGTGTTGCCAGATGCTTGAAACAAGATCGCGCAGCAAGAGAAGCAAAAATAACTTCAGTTATTTCTAACTTCAGTTACTTATAACTTCAGTTATTTATAACTTCAGTTATCTATAACTTCAGTTATTTATAACTTCAGTTATTCATTACAGGTTTGTTTCCTTCCCCGACGTTGACCCAGAGGATTGACAGCCTGACGAGGACCCTTGCCAAGAAGGGCCTAAATATCGCTGATGAAGAATCGTAGCTGACGTATCCGTTGTAAACATTGTTTGAATAAATCTGAGGGAGGATAAGCCGGAATCTCAAAAAATACTCTTATTATGGGCCTGCGAGGGCCCAAGGCAATGTAAATGCGTAACGTTTCGTTTCAAGTAAGCGTTAGCAACCGTGACATATGGACCCGGTCCACTCGGTTACTTTTTAAACTATTCGCTTACACAATGAGCGTGTCCCATCCTTCTAACAATAGTAATTATTAAGCGCATTAGTCTCATTCCAACCTCGTGAAAAGTTACTACGCTGACTGTTCCAGCTTTTTAGAAATAGTAATTATCTATTTGCTTACCAAGCTCGGGAGCGTAGTAAGCGTGGTAACTACGATCTCTGTCACGTGGTTTGACCGCCGTGGCACGATCTTTTGCCGGAAACAGAAACATTCGTTCCAACGTTGATACCAAGAAGCCAGAATCCGCGACGTCATGCTTAGTAACCACGGTAAGTAGGGTGGAACACGCTCAATATTTATAAAAACGTATTTCCGCAAGAAACTAACCGCTCGATGAAGTACCGATTTACGGCCCAAAAAGCCCATCTCCCTTTCCAACCACCGTATCAAAAGAGGTTAGAAAAAATAACAAGATGTAAAATAATTGCCAGCTCACCGTGTGACTCAGCTCTGGCTGTGGAAGCGGCACTGTCAGCGCGAACTGTAGTGCTCAGACTCTCCTTCGACGCGCTGTGACCTGTAAAAGTTATCCAGTATATAAAGGTACATGTTACTAAGATTTTCTAACTGATTCCTAAAGCAAGCACGAACGGTATTAGATCTTGCGTCCTTCCGCAGGCTTTCTGGTCCTTTCGCTTTGCAAGTCAGTCATTTCACAGATAACTATTTACGCAATAACGCGGCCAAAGCTGGCAGAGTAAATCACAGACTGACAAGCTTAGCGAAGATTGCTAATAACTGTAATATGGCGTAATACCGTGACAGAAGAGTACTTTCACAATTAGCAATTAGGAGTACATCAGTTGCGTTGCTTTCTCGTACAAATTACTGTTTTTGCTATTCTCGCTTCTCCATTCAGAACCATAACTCTTGTGACAAAAACACTAATTTAGCCACCCGTTAAACCCTGCTTATAGAGGTTGCATATCCACACTTTGTTGACCAATCAGGAAGGAGATCGGAGAACAAGAATCGAGAATTGACTATCGAAGCAACTTCTCGATTTTGCAGAATCGCGCAGAATCTCAATGGTCATAAAACGCGAAATAGAATAGGAGAATCGAGAGGAGAATTGAGATAAAAAGCGCAACTATTGTTTTAACTTGACATACGCGGTTTGCCGGTCGTTAACAGTACAGAATAGACTGCTAGAGGAACAACGATAAGTTTTTCAGCAAAAAGTTAAACTTATTTATTATTGGCGGCCAATTATGAAAACACATTATTCTTGCACATCATCCATTACTTGTCAAGAAACCGAATATGTTCCAATTCTCCGCTCATATTTTCTAATCTGTCGCTACATATAGGTACTATGATCTTGGGCAGTTATGCCTCAGACACAAAATCAGGGTCTGGTACTCCCCCACTGGAGTTTCTGCCAGGAACCATCATCACTACCATACGAAAACGCAGAGATTTGTTCAACTTAATGATGAAAGTGTAGAAAACGGCCGGTAAAATCTGATTGTCTGTACGATGTCGGACGACAATGTTATCTCTTAGTAGGCTACTACTGGTATAGGAGGTTGGTATTAGGCGACCTTGGTAGTAGAAATAACAGTTGTCAACCGCTACCTGGTCTCCGTCATGTTGGCACCCTGAATAAACAACTACCAAACAGAAATTATAATCAAACTTCCTCACAAATTCTAGCCCGTAACTTAGTTCATACTGAAGGCGGCGGGGGGGGGGGGGTACATGCATCAAAGTTTTACCTTTACTACTGACATCTTCTGTAGAAAAGGCTTCATTATCGACGCCATCTAGAACACAAAACAAACATGCAAACTTCAGAAGCTACAACAAAAGCACGAACAAAGAAGGAAATACAAAAGCTGGAAGTACCATCAAGAACCGATAATTATAAGAACGGAACGGATGTCTACTGCCAATGCGTAGTGCACACATCGAGCGTGCTTTCTTCTCGAACGACAGATTTTATACCAAATGTTTTGCACAGCACGTGTTCTAAACGTTCCAGACATGTGAGAGGGAAGAAGTTTTCCAGTATACTGATAGCTTTCATCTAGGGGAGATCCAGATACGGAGGATCTACTACATATCACTATTAGAATTCCCGGTATACCATCTTCCTTGCACAACCCTATAGAGTCGGTGTAGTGAACGTTCCAGAGATGTAGGCAGAAGTTTTGGGTATAGTGGCATCGCTCATTTCAACCGGGAATCGCATGTGAAAACGGAGTTCTCAATACAGATAATCTACTACACGGTGGTATCATAACTTACTGATAAAACTTGGGGTACTTTGCAACGTGTCTATAGGATATTTTTTGTCAGTCGCGGATCGGCCAGCGATCTGGCAACATGCCGTGTAAATATGTTGTATTCGCGGCTCACGTTTTGTGTATTCATCGTCTTATGAATAAACTGGAATGACTTTGCAAACGCTCTTGGCCATCTAAGGGACAAAAATCTAACAGTAAAATATATTTTTTGATGTAGTATTTTTATTGTACGTTTCGTCTTATATTATTATTTTTGTAGTGTAGGTAGCCTTGGTCAAATAAATCCATTTCGATAGAAAAACATCACGTTTGGAATAGTATTCGTCAAGTAATTTCTTCCCGATGTCTCAGCGAATTGTATACCAGCTTGTATTATTTGCATGTGTTTGCATTTATATTTCAGCATTACATCACATTCTCTTTCTTAGGATTGCTTGTATGTTATTATATGTATATAAATGTAACAATACTTGAAGTTAACCCTGAGCTGTAAGGGAGTTTTATTTTGGTTCTATAGATTACGTACAACAAAGGAGCAACCCATCTAGTACATTGCAAAATCCAGCGCAAACCAAACTCCCACAAGACGTCCACTGGTTAAGACGAACATGCAAATGGATTGGTGGGATGATACTCACGTGATACTCCATACTGAGCGCTCGCTGACTCCTCCAGTTTCATTTTGAGGAAAAGCAGCTGGTTCAAACAGTGTTGGAATGTAGGTCGCTCGCTTGGCTCGTAGGCCCAGCAGCTCTGCATAAGTTCGAACCTAAGACAAAATCAACCAATTTAATTTTTGGGGTCGCTAAGAGGAGGTTTTCGGTGCGGATGGTGATAAGGCATGTTAGAAAGCAAATTTTTGCGTTACTGTGGGCTGCTTGGCACCGCAAAATATCGAAACCCAAAGCAATAAAGTCGGTCCAAAAACGCAATACAAAAAGGCTATACGTTCACATTTTCGAGATGGCAGGGAGCAGGCTTAGCTTTCGGGGAGGCAGCAAACCCTGAAATCAGTCCACCGAAGTTACATTCAGGTTAAGTGCAGAAAGAATCCAGTTAAAATTTTGGATGTAAATAATTCGGACGCGACGATTTTATAGATGCAGACATTTTTTAATGCGATTCTGTACGAATACTCGCGTGGCAGGAACGCAATGTATTCTTTGACGAACAGCCCTTGCAGCTACAGACCTTTTACAAACATACAACATCGAACAGGAACACAAGCAAAGTGTAGGTTATACCAGAAGTCAGCGCACTCTGTAAAAACTTTCTCCGAGTAAGGATTAAAGTTAACTGCAGTAATTGCTACTGAGATTATTCTTATTTCTACTGGGATAAGATTAATCCGAATTAGAGATAATCTTAGTAGAGACAAGATTAATTCCAGTAGCAAATACTGGAAGATTTTTGTTTACAGTGCAGTTAACATGATGCTAATCCCGTACTTACATAAGATTTGGGCAGTCTTGCGGCCTGCTCAATCGTCCTCCTGTCCGAACGTAAGTCAGGACTTCTAGGTTTGTCCGTGCTGGGTATGGCTGTTGCCCATAGGTCATGATTTCCCATAGTAGGATGCCAAAGGACCACACGTCAGACTGCGTTGTGAATACGCCATCCACTAGCGACTCGGGAGACATCCATCTGCAAAAGCTTGAATTAAGGCAAGACAACTGAAAAGCCAGCTTATTTTTGTACATTCTTTTTAAATACGCTGAATTCTCATTTTCATATACGTGTTCAGCATGTCTCTTTACCCCTAAATTGACTATCTCATTAGCTTTTACAAATATTTTTGTTTGGCCCTTATTTTGAAACCCCACCCCTAATGTCGGGCTACAGAGCCCATCTTCGAACTTGACCTGTACTTTAACCCAAAGAGTCCTCATGCCAAATTTGAACAACATATCTCAACTCCTTCGAGAGTTATCGTGCCAACAGACGGACGGACAGATGGACAGCTTTTACGAAATGATTGGTATCCCTCCACTTACGTTTTGGGATCCCAATATCTCTTTCCGGGTTCCTCCTACTTACCGCACAGGTAATAAACCTTCTCCCTCTTTGCGATAGTAATCATTCCTGTAGATGTCTCGCGCAAGACCGAAATCTCCAATTTTCACGACTCGGCTTTCAGAGGCGGATATAAGGCAGTTCCTGGCGGCGAGATCGCGGTGAACGAAGTGCAGCTCCTCTAAGTAGCAGCAGCCCTTCGCTACGTCGATACACATATTTACAAGGTCGACTAAGGACAGGGGAGCTCCGCGGCCCTAGAACAGAGATAGAGATTTAAAGGAATGTCGCAGTTTTAAGTTATTTACAATGCTTCCCAAGTCGCAAGATCCACTCTTATCCCTGAACTTCGTGTTTCGTACGAAACAACATTCTTGTTTTGTTTTTACAATAGTTGCGTTTTTGCAGATACCATGGTATCTACTACCACGGTAACTGAATCTGCAATTAGTCGTTTTTGCAGTTACCGTGGTATCTAATACACGGTTGCTCTGCAAAAACGACTTCTGCCGAAACTGCAGTTTTCGAAGTCATCCCAAAAGAAAAGCTGATATCCAGTTACATCACTAAGTGCTAAATTTCTTTCTCACCAGTTTGACAAAATTTGACGAAAGTGAGATGACTTTTCAGATAACAAGATCAGTTACCACGGTCGGACCGTTGTATCTGAATATCAGATACCACGATAACTGCAATAACGCCTGCTGAGCGTGGTATCAGATACCACGATAACTGCGAAAACGACTTAAGACCGTGGTATCAGATACCATGGTATCTACAAAAACGGAACTAATGATCAACTTTCTATCGAGAATCCCATCGGTATCAAGAATGTTTTACTGCTTTCAAAGACCAGAGCTGACAAAGACGACAAGCGCTACTTTCGTCGTCTCTGAAACCGTGGTCTGGGATTGTCACGAATGCCCGCTTCTGGATAACTGGATGAACTCTACAGGATAAATCATTTTGCTCCAGCCTGCAATTTAAGGTAATCAAAGACTTACTACCGAAACCCAGATCACGATGGGCCAGACCGTTGTGAAGAAGAGCCGGTCACGCAACAGTAGACCTTGACAGCCGGATTCCATCTCTCTCCACCCCCACCCCACCCCCGATGGTCGGATCGGGGAAGTGACTATCGGCTGGTCTCAGAACTGCTTAAAATTGTAGCAGAAAACAAAATTCTCACCAAATATTAAAATCTTATTGCATTATATTATTATCATTTTTTAGTTTCTCTATTTTTGATTGATGTTTCGAGTGACTCTATCAACGCTTTCAAAAATTCCCTGGACAACCTATGCGTTTAAAAAATGTATGATTTGTGTTTTAGACGTACACTGTCGAGTAGAGGTCAATTAATGGACTATTTTATTGCATTATATTATTATTATTTTTTAGTGATGTTTTGAATGACTCTATCAACGCCTACAACAATTCCCTGGACAACCTATACGCTGAAAAAGTTTACGATTTGAAGTGTTTTATACGTACACTGTAGAGGCGAATGGCTTTTTTTTGCATTATATTATTATTATTTCTGTATGCGGATTTCTCAGCTTTGTAGGCTACTCATTTATTCAAACAATGTTTACAACGGGTACGTCAGCTACGATTCTTCATCGGCGATATTTCGGCCCTTTTTGGCAAGGGTCCTCGTCAGGCTGTCAATCTTCTGGTTCAACTTCGGGGAAGGAAACAAACCTGTAATAATCTATTATTACAGAAAACAGGAAAAGAGAGACAAAGACGAGACAGGAAACAAACCTGTAATAATCTATTATTACAGGTTTGTTTCCTTCCCCGAAGTTGAACCAGAAGATTGACAGCCTGACGAGGACCCTTGCCAAAAAAGGCCGAAATATCGCCGATGAAGAATCGTAGCTGACGTACCCGTTGTAAACATTGTTTGAATAAATGTTTCAAAGTCAGCTTGGGCTCAAAGAATATAGGCTACTCATTCCTGATGCCGCCGGACTGTAGGTCGCTGGAAGTTGCTTATCTTTATTAAATCAACGCTCAATTTTAAATATATATTCTGCTTCAGTATTTTTCCGGCCTTCGATCTAAACTATATCAGAATAAATTTCACCTGAATACATTAGTTGCGTTTTTGCAGATAGTACGGTATCTGTTACCACGGTAACTGGATCTGCAAATAGTCGTTTTTGCAGTTACCGTGGTATCTGACATTATGGTATCTGACGAGATTTTAGAAATCATCCAAAAAGAAATGCTGATTCCCATTAACAACTAGAGTGACGTAAACTTCTTTCCCACCAATTTGACAAAAACTAGACTCTTTACGTTAGTGATGATGAAAGTGCAATGAATTTTCCAGATACCACGATCAGTTACCAAGGTCCAACTGTGGTATCATTTCAGATCCCATGGTACCTCGCCAGATACCACGGTAGCTGCAAAAACGCCTTTTGACCGTGGTATCAGATACCACGGTAACTGCGAAAACGACTTTAGACCGTGGCATCAGATACCACACTATCTGCAAAAACGCGGCTATTATGTCGTGAACTGACAAAAATTATGAACTTGTACCTGCGTTTATTTTTAGGGTTATTAGCAAAATGATAAAATCAGGTTCCCAGGCTAGTTTAGCTGTTCAGTTCAACTTTAAGTTAAAAACTTGCTTGTCGACACTCACCTCACTTGGCCGATGTCCCCTTAGAAACGATAGCAGATCTCCTTCCATCAATTCCATAAGGATAAAGACATTCTCATCATCGAAACAATATCCAAGCATCTTCAGAATATGCTCATGCTGGAACTTCCCCATCAGCTCCGCCTCCTTCATAAATTCCAGCTTCTCTTGTTCACTTGACCCTTTTCTCAGCGTCTTCACTGCCACTTTCGCCATATCTCCCATATTCCTTACCTCCCCCTCAAAAACTTCTCCAAACGCCCCGCTTCCAAGAAAGTTCGTTAGATTCAAATCGTCTCGTTTTATGAGAGGAGGCTGGAACTCCAAATTGTTGAAGAGCTGAGATTCAAAAGGGGAGTAGAGTGAGTTGATCTGTTGCATACGGACGCGAGGGAGCTCACGAAGGTTGGCTAGTTCGTGACGGTCTGAAAGGTCAAAGTCGGCACCTGGGAGGTCGCTGGATTTACTGATGGTCGAGAGGAGCTTCTGCCGCCGTCGGAAATAGATCACTAGAAATATAACTCACATCAGAAGGAAGAAGGAACGAAGAATACTCTTCCTACAAATGGAATATTTAGTACTTATGAGAATTATATAGACAGAGAGAATATAGTAATATAAAGGACATTTAGCCGTTTTTATGCATTATATAGCATGTGTTATCATTAGCCTATTACCAGGTAGCCTAATAGGGAAATACAGGCAGAGATGGGTGAATCCAAATCCGGATTCGGATTCGAATCCAGGATTCGTCCTTTTGGCCGGATTCGAATCTTCTGCTTCTCAGGCTGGATTCGGATTCGGACTTGGATTCCAAACCTTCATTCTTATGAATCCGCTCAAATTTCTAGTCTACATCCTTCCAGTTTCCGTTTCCCGATTTGTACACAGCCTGCTTAGGCAATCAAACGTTTTTATCTCCATCACCAACCATCCTAAGTAATGTATCACGTATATATCAGTTTTTTTGTCACCTGTAATTTTAAACTATAACCTATGTGCCGTATCTGATTTGATTTTTGTTAAGGTCGGGTTCGAGCCCTCAGCAGGAAGTGGTGGATTCGGATTCATACCTAGCCCTGGATTCGGATTCGAATCCTTTCATGATCGGATTCGCCCATCTCTGAGCGTTTAGTTCAGTAACAAGACCCTGTCTGTTCCCCAAATACGCCCAATCATTCCCAGAGCAAAATAGCACTAGGGAGTCGCGCCAATACTGGACAAAATTGACACTCACTCTAATAGCAACGATACTAGTAGAATAGAGATAGAGAACGTCCCTACTGAAACCCTTTCAGGCGTTCAGCAGCGCTGGCTCCGACAACTTCATATTCTGAACATAACAAAAAATCCATTGTTTCCTTCGTCTGCAGTCCGCATCTTTGCTTAGTGGGCGACGCTACGAATATGGCCCGTTTGCTTGCAAAGCATGGAGAGCATAGGTCTTGGCGCTACTCCTTAGTGTTATTTTGCTCTGATCTCTACTCACCCATCACGTCCCAAAAAGTTCCCAAACTGACTCCCGTCCCAACTAAGCACGAAAGCTACCGAAGTAGTATAGTTCCAAAAAAGCCAGTGAAACTAGTCATTGTTGTTGTTGAATTTCTTTGTTTTTGTCTCTGAACTTCCTATACGTTTTGACTTATTTTACACAGGTTTTCCATGAAATTACATTTGACGTCGGCGAACGCTTTGACAGTTACCTTTTAAGAATAAGTCTCTCTCTCTCTCCCATATATGGGGGACAGGGCTTAAAAACTGGGCTATGCTGAATACGAATATGACAATCATTTTCGTCACAGAGCCTTTACAGGGGAACAACAGTGAATGAAAGATGAAAGCTAAGGGGCTGATTATTAACAAGCGAACTAGCAAAATATCAGAATACACAAGCTCCACTAGCCTTCTTGATTTCGAATGTTTATCGAGGCCGGGCAGAAACACATGTGATCGTCGCAGCGAGGCCGGGCAGAAACGACGTCGCAGTCGTTTCCGCCCGCCGAATCTTATCCCCCCACCTTCCTCACATATAACTTACCAAAATATGCACCGGCTGCTGATATGAGGAAAACACACATCAAGCTCGCCACGGAGATGACCATAGCAAGATTGACTTCTTCTTTAAACTCGCCGCCGAAGGGTTCAGAACTAACGACTGGTTGGATCTCCTCACTCTGTTGGCTCACTGCACCCCACCCGACGCTGTTTAGGGCGCGAATTCGGAAAACGTAACTATCCTAAACAGAACGACTATTTTACTTCTGGAACAATTCCATTAAAAAAGATTTTATTCACAGGTTTGCCAATAAATCGCATTCGGCAGAACCCCTAGGAATACAGTGCGTGGTTGAGGCTCCCAGATGTTTCCAGATAGTGGATAAATTTCATGGCATTTGTGTCATTCATAGTAATTCAATTCAATTCAATTCAGTTTTATTTCAACACCAATTACGGACTAGCCGAATAGCAGGTGGTAAAGTCAACATACATTAAAAACTAACCAAAATTGTCAACATACACTAGAAAGTGGTCGAATTTCATATAAAACACTGAGAACAAACAATATAAAAAGTAACGATTGGGAAAATAGACAACGAGGGGTAAAATAATAACCTACTAATTTCTGTTACGTAGGGAAACAAAGGAGGGGACAAAGCTATCCTTGTATCTCACGTGTCGGCAAAACACTGGTTGAAGGGTGGGGACTGGTTCGGAAGCTTGTCTTTGAGGCCTCTCCCTTTCTGTTGTAAAGTTGGGGGGCAGGATGTCGCGAAGGACTGGGTTCAGTAGAGTCTGCCCTCCAAACTTTAAGCACAAATTTTCGCGACGGTGAGACAGGGTTGTCAGATTAAATTTTTTAGACAATAAATATTAGGGACTTTCAGAGATTTATCCGTTATTAGGAGAGCTCGGTATTGTATCCTCTCTAGAGCATCCGATTGCTCGCGAGTCATGCCAAAATGCCCTACAGGACAGCAGTATTCTAGGACTGGGCGAATGAAAGAAGAATAAATACGCAATAGATCTTAGGAAGGGACACCATGACGAGAAAGAAGTTCGAGTCCCCGAAGGCCCATATTGGCCTTCTTTAAAATGGAATCTATGTGCTTTTCCCACTTCATATCATTCGTGATGTGTACACCCAGCAGTTTTATTTCTTTAACATGTTGCGCACTGGGGATTGGGGGACGAAATTTGGGTACGCTTTTTTGAAAAGCGATCGTTAGGACCACTGATTTTTACGTGTTTACAACCATCTGGTCTGCAGATACTTCATTAGAAATATCATCTATGATTTGTTGTGCTTCGCTTTTTACATTTCTACGGCAGACTTCTAACAAGGAGAGGTCATCTACGTATTTCCAGCGATTATCCATCAATGTCGCAAGCTCATTGACCATACGCTACTAGCCAGGCGCCTCAACCTACGGTTTCACGACTGTCCTAACTTCATCGCCTCAATCACTCCGCCATTGACTTCAGTTTCCATAGATTCTCCGCAGATAAACTAAAGTTGTGGGGAGAGGCTAACTGCGAGGATTTGCGCTAACTGACTTGGCGTATATCTGCTACATTTACATATTTTTGTTTGTATTTAAGTTGTATTGTAGATTACTGACAACGCTGTAACAAGTTTCTCCGAGTAAGGATTAAAGTTAGCTTCAGTATTTGCTACTGGGATTAATCATATCTCTCCCCGGATAACATTAATCCGAAATAGACATAATTATATTTCATTGGAGACAAGATTAATCCCAGCAGCAAATACTGCAAGATTTTTTTTTTACAGCGAATGCTATATTCTATTCTTCTTCGGGAAAATTTTTGAGAAATAAAGTGAATTTAAATTTTAATAATTTTCTGCAGATTATAGGTACGACCTTTTTTTTATCATACCTTCGATCCTAGTTCTGCTATTCTCCACTTGGTGTCACTTGTCCTGTTGACCACTTCCCAGGCACCATCTAGTGGATCAGAGAGAGACCTAGCTTGAATCTCGTAACTGGTTACGATAGCACCATTTGAAGTGGCTGGTTCCCAAACAAGCCGGGGAAATCCGTCGTCCTTGAGGACGATTGGTCGTCCGGGAGGTCCCGGAGTCGCAGCTGGAAGGTTACAGGTATTTTAGGTATATCCGACAACTATAGGAGGGTTTTCGCGAAATTTCGGAATCACTTTACGACGAGCGAAGCGCATCGCGAAAACTGTGGGAAAGCGATTCCTGAAATAACTTTCCCGCTGGACTGATCGCGAAAACACATGGAAAGCTGATATCGCCGAGAAAATGTTGAATTGCACACTTTTTCGAACAAATATGGTTCAATTAACGGTTCTCTGATTCTCATATATTCCATCGAAGTCACCTTAATTACGATGAAATGAAATGAAATGATGATTTAATCCGTAATATCTTTAAATACATAAAAATAGCTTAGGATATGTCAATACAAATAAAGACACTTCAAGCAATATCAATCAACTCGGAATTGTCTTTTTTTTTATATTTATTATAGTGAAACTTGCACTGTTTTTTCTCCACATCTTTGAAATTCCCGCAGAAACATTCAACTTTCCGAGGAGCTTTCCACTAACCTCGTGGAATCACTTTCCGGGAAAGCTGCTTCGGTTTCCAAAGCGCGGAAACCGGGTTGGAAAGTTCGGCAACTTTCCGAAGTAGCGCGTGATACCGACTTTGCTTTCTAGCTCGCGAAAACCCTCCTTGTGCGGTCATCCTTCACCCCTCATGCAGACTGAACCCACCACCGAGTGGCGCGCCTCTAGATTTTCAGAGAGCCCCATGTGCAACTTCGATGGTCGCTCACCTACACTTCCGTTTGAAATTTAAAATATCAATACCCAAACCAACATCTAGCGAAATACTCTTGATGACTAACTCTTCTTGTCGATCCAAAATCACCCTGTACCTAGCGGAGGAGCCGGAAGCGGTATCACAGTTGCTCCCAAACATCGCCGTGATTGGTTAACACGGGATTGAGTTGTTGAGTTTGAGTCGTTAGTGCTACGTATTCTCGTTCTTCCCGAGGATCACTGGCGTGTTTTGGACTTAAGTCATATAGAGTATTACGCCAGACAACTTCGTTGTGAGTATATTCATTGCAGTAGTCAAAGCAGAGCAAAATAACACTGGGGGTAGCGTCAAGATGTATGCTTTCCATGCTTCGCAAACGGGCCATACTCGTAGCGCTGCCCACTACGCTTGCGGCACTTGAAGGGAGACCAACTTGCGGGTGAAGAAATTCCTAGTAAAACAAAGATGTGGTCTGCACACATCGAGGAGACAGGGGAGGTTGTATCTTTTTTTGCCGTGTACGGAATATAGATTTATCGGAGCCAGCGCTGGTGCCCGACTGATTGAGTTTCAGAAGGGACGTTATCTATCGCTAGTGGTGCTAGTACATGCTATTCGAGTGTGTGTCACTTTTTCCATGTCGTTGCGCTACTCTCTAGTCTATTTTGCTCTGAGCCAAAGTGACGGAGGGAAAGCTGGTGATACGTTCTTTTATACTCAAATCTCCTGAATGTTCAAAATATGTTTTGGTTATTCTGAATTATTGATAAAGTAAACTGAAACAAAAAATACAATTCAAAAAAGAGACTATCTAAAGTAAAATGGAAGAATACAGGCGCACTTTCGCTTTTCTTCGGTTACTCGTTTTGTCCCCCTATGGGTTGTTCGAATATTAGCAGATGTATGTGTCCTTGCCAGATTCATTTTTGTTTACTTTGATTTCTTTCTTATTTAATTTTGCAATTGAAATATTCAAACACAAAAATCATAATCTCGACAAAACCTACTTTTCTCGTAATCAGTCTTATTCTACAATTTAACCCAATTGGGATTCTGACTATTTCACCTTTTATGACATTGCATCTCAGAAATTCCTTTTAACCATCCCTTACATCCGTTATTTTTCAAAAATCAATAACACGGTCGGCGGACAAAGCCATTCGGGATCGTGATTTACTTTGCACACATGAATCCACCGTGGTCCCTAAAAACGGAGAGGATTCACCTTAGGTAGGAGGTGGGTCCACTTCCTCTCGATGCCCTTCACGAAAGACCGAGCTTGACGGCTTGCGTATATACTGAAAAGATTTTACACAAGTAAATTACAGTACGACAGTCCATTGCTTGTCTAGATTTTATTGCAGTCTTTTTATGTAAGTAAGTAAGTAAGTAAGTAAGTAAGTAAGGTTTATTAGACAGAAACTTGCTAGCTAATAGCTAATTTGATTGTCTTTACAAAAATTTCATTCTTGTAAACATTCACGAGTTACATAAATACTAAAGACTACAAATATTAACGTTACACTGACATTTTATTCAACATTTTAACGAAAAATGGCATAAATGTGTTACTATGTCTCTTTGTTCTGATTTTAACCGTTTTTAGTTTCAGCTGCGAACGCGTAGGATTGTTTATTGACATCTGTAAACTGTCAATCCACGAAACAATATTTAAACAAGAGCTTAAGAACCGTGCAACTGCAGTTACAAAGTACGGACTTACCTAAGGTCTCAAACCGAAAACGATCATCTCTAGGCCAAATATAGGGGGTTCCAAATGGCTTGTGGTACGCTATCACTCGTACTGAGAACTGAGTCTTAGGTTTGAGCCCGCTGATTTCGAAGGGCACGAAGTCGTTCCCCTGCCGAAGGATAGCCTGGTGCTTTGTTGCGTTTTTGAAGGAGCCAGACTCGCGGTACTGAATTAAGTAACTGAAAAACAGATTTTTGTTTTGTGATCCCATATACTACGACAACAAACTGTCCTTGATGTAAAGAAAAAAAATACAATTTGGTTATTCGAAAATTGTCGCTAACCGTGGGCGGTATAATAGACGAGCTCTTGGTCGGCTGTATTCAACTTTTTGCGATCATTCTATATTCTATGTTTCTGGACTTTGTCCACTTCTTAAAAAGAAAGACCTTCTTTCTCTCCGAAAAAGTTATTTTCGTTACTGTAAATTCCTTCTTTACCTCTCCCTTTGGCATCGGAAGAGAGTAATTATTCGTAAGAACGGTGTTCCAGATATTTCGGAGAAATTACTAATGCTACACAAGAAGCTGTCGGGCTCAGCCTACTCTCGGTTTTCACCACACCACCCCCTTGCCCCCTGTTTATGTGCTAGTGTTTTTGTATGTATAGTTATTTAAGTATTTTCTTCCTTTCTTTATCTTTATTGTACTCCACGTGTTTTTCCTCTGGAATTTGTGGGTAAGAAATAGATTATTATTATTATTATTATACGGGGCTTATTCGAAACAAAACAAAAATAGCCACATAACGCTCCGGATGCTGACACCAGCTCAGAAAAACAACAAACCCCTTAAAAAGTAAACATACATAAACACTACAATAAAAAAAAGGAAGAAGAGCTAGGCATTCAGCTATAATATACAGAGCGAGAGCATTCAAGAGCGTAAAGCCACAGCAGTTCAAGAGAGCACAGAGCTAAAGCAATCAAGACAGTAAACAGTTTCCTGTTGTCTAGGCCTCCGTGTTTCCCCAAAATACTATTGATGACTAACTCTTCGTACAGATAAAAAAATCGCCGTGTGCCTAGCAAAGAGCCGGAAACGTCACCACAGCTGTCCCCAACGAACGCCGCTGATTAGTTGAGATAGGATGTCAGACACGGTTCGGGCGACATTTCTCGTTATTCCCGAGGTTCACTGGCATGTTTTGACTTAGTCATATAGGGTATAAAGCTTACTCTTGGGTTCTCGATTCTGCCAGAGCATTTTATGAAAAGTTAATCTCATTAAAGAACATTTTGATTCGTGGATCCCACAAACCTTGATTCATTTGTCATATGCTGCTTCTTCAGTAGGCGAATTGCGTAACGTGTGAATAAAAGTTCGATTCGACTTCTACCGGCCGGACTGTTAATTAATTTTCTATCTGAATGAAGTGAACTATCAACATATTCTCGCACGCCATCTAGCGGAAATCGAGGAAACTTAAAGGAAGATCACTAGAAATTATGCGAGCGGGAATCCCTTGTGAATAACAATGAAAAGGAAATCTTGGGCCCTTGAGAGTCGTGATTTACTAATGGAAGCAATTTCTACCTGAATGGTTGGATAAAATTAAATTTCTATTATATTTATAATTTATTAATTCTCATTTTCGTAATATAAAATAATGTTATGTTAGTGTTAGTTTAGTGTCAGAACCCCAGTTATACAAGAACCTAGTATTGTAAAGTGGTTAGTTTTAATTTATTGGACGCTAGCTTGTTCACGATGACCGTAACGACAAATTTAATTTGCAACTGTACACTTTACATGTGATCAAATTATTCCTAGAAAGACGAAAAACTATCTATCGGCCGCGTAAGGCTACATTTTTTTTTTAATAAATAATCAGTGAAGTACAAATATATTACAAATATATAAACGGCTTTCGCCTCTACGCATATGGCGGAGGACACTGGAAAGAGTCGTACAAAGCAGAGTATAAAATCACTGATGATCGACTCAGCATCTTGACTAACCGCTTCTTTGCTAACGTTGTTCTAGGTCCCAATAACTCTGTTTCCAAAATTCATTCGCCCTTCGAAGGAAGTAATAGGAAAGCTCACCTTTCAAGGACTGAGAAATTTTCACACAGCCAATGAATTCGGAGATATTCCGATCCAGCCTGCGCCAGTTCAAATGAGCCAGGGGGGGCTAGGGTCTTCGTATTGATCGAAACTGGTGTACTGCACTCAGACAGCTCAGAACAACTTTGAACCTTAAAAACAAAATTGTGAAAGCACTGACTACCATTTTATTAAGACATGTATGTTTTTTTAATTTTTTTTAAATACTCCTTGAGCCCAGGCTGACTGGGAACAGCACATAAATACATAAAAACGGATACGTCTGCACGTTTACTTCCTCCCCAATGTCGTCCCTGACGTTCGACAGCCTGACGAGGACCCTTTCCAAGAAGGGCCGAAATATCGCTGCGATAGCAACGTAGCTGACGTATCCGTTTTATGGATTGTTTGAACATTTTTTTTTTCTTTATTCACAGATATTCGGACGTGCGCTGTGAAAGCAATACTACAAATCACTTTGGCATTAAAAACAGAAAAGACGAGAAGAAATGAAATAGATAGCCTAATTTTTACATTTGCTCCTTCGGCCCATTTCCTAGATTGTCATAACTCCCGCTCATCATTTTGAATTTCCTCACCTACTGTAGAGGTTTGCTTATTTGAACAGTTACTTAAATGTGAACAGTGCAGCTTTGAGCTAAATGGTAGAATGAAGACCCAAAATACATATTCAGGTGTTTTCAGAGGCCCTTAATTACCTACTTTGGCTAACTGGTAGTTAACTTAGTCACAGCAGGGCATGAAAATTGCAGATTTCAAACGTTCAAATAAGCATACCTCTACTGTAAATCTCAAATCAAAATGGAGCAGTCAAAAATAAAATAAAAATATACCTTAAGTTTATAGACTGTTTCAGGCTCTAAATCCGTGACCGAAAATGTTGCATTTTCTGTTGAATGCTGGACGGTATTCTTTCTGCCTTCTGCCACATCCTTCTCGAAGAGAATGCTATACTTGACTGAATCGCCATTGAGCTTCTCGGGTCGCTCCCAAAACAACTGAATATCAGAGGGAGAGGCGACAGTGGCACGAAGGCTTCTAACCGGAGATGGAGCTAAAAGAAGTGACAAAATTTAGCAAGGCTGCTGGATTCAAGTAAGTTTTCACTATCAGTGTCTTTGTCAGATTGCTTTTCTGGCCCAAAATTCTGCAAGATTTTGACAAAATTTTGGATCAAATCATATTTAATAGTCTCTGGATACGAACAGCTGGACTTGATATTTTTCGGGCCCGGCATTCTGGCGGTTTTCACTCGATTTCGGATCGAATAAAAACCGATATTCCTGGCCGGAGAAGAGTACTTCATCAGAAATCGTAAAGATTCAGTTGTTTTACCTTACTTCCTAATTTATATAATATGTAAATAAACTCATTTCTTGGGTAAAGAAACATATTTCCTGAGCCAGGCTATTGCTGCAACATAGTGAAGACAAAAATGTTTGTTTTTCCAGGTTCTATCGAAAACCGGACCCTAGAACCCGGGGCCCGCATCCCGGACAACTGTGTTCCAGTTTTGGGAATCATTACTGAGACGTGAAGGCAGGGACTCGCTGTGCTCGTCTGATATTTTGAATCATAAGTAAAGAATTTATTTGTTAAAACGACCACGGACCCATTTCTGCTCATGATCCGGGGTCCGGGTTCTGGGATCCGGGGTCCAGTTTCGAATTGCCGTTCCTCCACTCTAGCCAGGAATTATCTACTTTGAAGCCAGAGACATTTCATTTCTGTTTTGTAAGGTTCTATAAAAGTTAGCAGGAATACGCCGGATGCTTCCAACAGTTCAGCGAAAAGTATCTTTTTTCGCATTGGACTTCATAAGCCGACGAAACACCTGCCTCATTTCCATATTTGTTTCTAGAAGCAATTTTAACCTCCTGAACCACTTACTCCCGATCTTTTCCATTTTTCATTCAGATCTTGTGACAAAGGACTTCATAACACCCAAGGTTCAAGACCACAAAAAGCCGATAACCACCCAGTCCTAGATACCTACAGCTTGCCGTCAAAACACGACACCTTACGGAAACAAGATCCGGGTAGCCACTTTGCTATATAAGACCGAGAGAAAGATGCGCTGAACGGAGCTTACAAAGAACCTCCGGGTATATCGGGGATATTTGCCAGCTTAGATTTCTAAGATAACGTTTATTTGCTGTATATTATCTTCACAGATAGATGCACAGCTATAAATAGATAAATAAATAAATATACTACTTTTATTACATAGTCATATTAATTGACGATTTCATTGTGATTTTTCACTCTCTGTTTATTCACTCTCTGTTTATTTAATATACAAAATACTGCCTGAAAGAGCGCCTGTATCGCGAAGACGCAGACGTTTTGCAAGGCACAAACTTGTTTTTGTGCCTTGTTGCATATCTTGGCTGCGGCGCCTCAGGTGGTAGAATTTATTCTAGTGACATATCGGTCCTTCTTGCCTTGTTTCATAACAGATAACACGAGGATGCGCGGTTTCAACAGATAACACTTCGGATGTTATCTGTTGTGTTTCAAATGTTATGTATTGGCGTTGGCGTTACCATCAAGAGAACCGAAAAACCGCCAAAAAGTATCTGCTGAGTTCTCCGTCATCATGCCGATAAGGAATAAAGTCAGTAGATGATTTTTGGCTCTTCCTAACAAAGCTTGTTATGCATAACATTTCATGCATAACGTTTTCAAACACAACATCCGAGGTGTTATCTACGCATTATCTGTTGAAACCGCGCATCCACGTGTTATCTGGTATGAAACTTCTGACAGTATGGCAAGGGTCCTCTCCAGCAGGCTAAAGCAAGAAAAACGAAAAAAAAAAACAACTAAAAGCTTTAAGCCTGAAGAGGACCCCTTCCTAACAGGGCCGAAATATTCCTAGAGTAAATCTCAGCTGACTTATCCGGCGAAATATGGCGAAAGCTGAATTATAATAGTAATAAATTACAGATCGCGCGCCATACAAGTGACTAGGTGCGCTTTTAACATGATCTTCTATGAACTGACACACGCTATACTTACCAGCTGAATTCGTCCTGAAGAAGTAGGGTCCGGCGTTGACTCCCTCCTTCCCTAGAATCCCAGAGTAGAAGTTCCCTACCACTATATATACCGCATATTCCGTATATGGCTGTAGTCCCGATAGTCTCACAACAGACTGGTGAAACATCACTTTCCCGCAGCCAATTTTAGTCTCTGAGCACTTAGCTTTCTCTCCATACAATAGCGTATATATTGGGGTCGGAAGGGAGGTTGTGGGGCAAGGGGACGGATAGCTGGCGTTGGGCAGGGCCAAATCCGCGTGGTATGCTGACTTGTCGATTACGCGTGTTTCGTCCTGGAAACGCGTTGGTACAAGACAATCTAGGTCTGAAAAAAGAATCGAAATTATTAAGTGCACAACTAACTAAATGGACGACTTCTCTGCTTTTCTACAACCCCGGATTTTAGCTATCCAGCCCGCAGCGCACAGGATCGAACTGCCTTCTGGTTTTGAAAACTATAGTCGAAAAGAGCCGGTAGCGGCTTTTCTCTCGTACTGCTACCATTACCTATGAATACTTATGGTATAATTTTCTAGTGTCTGTTACCATGGGGCATTCTGATCATCGAATTCATCTGTTCGTTCATAGGTCCAGTAACAAAACTTTCGTCTATATGAATCTCCAGGATTATAAAAACCAGAGGGAAGTACGTGTACCTAGATTTTCTTCACGTCACCACCGGTCGCAATAGCTCCTAGCTGGTAAGACACTGAAGCTCCCTTCAACGACCTCCAATAGCTCGTTCACTTGGTCCTCTATGACAGTGGTTCCCAACTGGGGGTACGCGTACCCAAAGGGGTACGTGAGACCCTCGTAAGGGGTACGCGAAGGTCCCAAATCTCTGACTCCAAAATGTCTGCTTTCGTCAAGAAATTAGAGTTTTGGCTTACGAAGTTTCAAATAAACAGCGCAAGTGTCTTTTTGATCCTTGACCAGTTTATGGACGAGAATGAAATTGACAGCCTAAAGTATCCCTTTTATTTATATATATTTTTACACATTAATTGCTTACCTTCATGACAATAAATGACGTCTTTTTCGGGTTCTGATCTGAACAGCTCTTAGTAAAATAATTAGAACAGTGATTCTTCAAAAAGGGGTACGCAACCATTTTGAACCTTGATTAGGGGTACGCGATACGGAAAAGGTTGGGAACCACTGCTCTAGGATACATTTATAAGGTTAGGAAGGCTATTTCCCCCCCCCCCTTCGGAAATAAAAATGACCCACATTCTTACCTGGATATGGCTGTGATCCCGTGAGTCCGACAACCCACTTGATTCCAGCATTTTGCGAACTCAACTCAACTCTCTCTCCTCCTCTCTTCAAAACCAGCTTCTTCTCACTTAAAAAACAGTCGTTGAAATCACCCTCAGTCTCACTCCCCCCACTAATATTATAGAGGTTGAATGACTTGCAGCTTTCGAAGAGTACAAGTGAGCCATTGCTGCTGTAGATCAAGTGACTGCCACATATGTCTTCCTTGAAACTATGGAAGGTGGTGGTGGGATGCTCTTCCGGCTTGGCTAAGTTGAAGGTCTGCAGGGCAATTTTATGGGGACTGGTCGTGCTCCATGCGAACAAGGTCCTATTGGATAAATTTTTAATATAATAGTCGTTTGGAATATTAAGGAAGGAAAGCAGATGTCAATTGCGCAGATCCCATCTTCTGTCATATGCACACGCACTGTCACCGGAAAATGTGTCGCAAACAAAATTTTTCGAAAAAATTCTAGTAAAACTGTCCAGAAACCAAACGCGAAGAAAGCCAAATTTCGAAGAAAAACGGTTCAAGGATTTCCGTTTCCGATTCAAACCGGATCCCGCTGGGAATTAGGCTCTGAACAGGAAAAGAATTAAAGTTTAACCGAAAAGGGCTGGGTTAGGACAATCTAGTTACCCATCACTTATCACTGCAACCTTTCCGGAATTTTTGGTATTCCGAGACGAAAAGATTTAAAATGAATCAGGACTTATTATTTAAAACATTGTAAATTTCTCGTGTGCCTTCCTCGACGTTATAGGAATTCCCGTATAACTGCAACTTTTTTGCCCTGTGACCATTGTGAAAAGTTATCTTCAATTGCCCAAGACCTTTACATTTCTGCCCTTGGCTATTTCTCCGCATTCCATCTAGGAACAAGATTTTTCAGACCCGATTAGTCCCTTTTTTGTAATGTTTACTTTTTGATCTTGTGCATTTACTAAAATTTCATCATCATGATCACCACCACTTAAATTGGCTTGAATACCCGCTGAAAATGCGCTATTTCGTTGTTCCGCTATTCACGAATAATAGATTTTCAAATAGTGAAATTTCCGTGGGATTTGTGGTACCTCTTTGCACTTGCATTTTTGTAGTATGCCTTACGAGAAAGATTTATGATTTTTGTTTTGTTGAGGCACTGAGCAATCATCACCAACCTCACCACTGCCCACTGAAAAGCCGCGTTTGTGTTGAGATTAAAATTTTCCGCGTCATTGTAGAATTTACGCTGTGGGGCCCGCAGATACTCTGAATGTCATCACTAGAGCAGATAGTAGAAAATAAGAAAATCCCGTTGGCTAATCTAAATAATCAGTGAATTCAATTAAATGACACAAAAATAAGTTGGCTTTTAAGTTGAGCATTGCGTTCAAGGATTTCCGATTTGACCGCATTCCGCTGGGACGGATTCCAGACGGACGGACAGACGGACGCACAGACGGATGGACGGACGGACAGACGGATGGACAGACAGATGGACGGACGGACAGACGGATGGACGGACGGACGGATGGACGGACGGACAGACGGACGGGCCGACAGACAGACGTGCGGAGGGACAGACAGACGGGCGGAGAGACAGACGGGCGGAGGGACAGACGGACGGACAACTTTAACCAAGTCAATGGTATCCCGCCATTTACGTTTTATGATAAAAAAAAAAAAGCGGGCAGCTCAATGGTACCCACAGTTATCTGGGAAATAAATCGTGTTTATTCCAGTTTTAGCAGTGAATCCAGTAATTCTTTTAGAGCATGGATTCAAGATCCCTCCAAGATACAACGGGCTAAAATCTTAAGACATAGACAAAACTTACCGAGTGAACGGATCAACATGAAGACTGTCCACCGAAGTTTTAAACTTAAAGGAGAAAGACGGAGTGACAGTCAAGTTTCCACTGACGAGATCCAGCTTGTGTAGTACTGAGGTGCTGTCCATCTGGTCAATCATGGAGAGGTAGAGAGTCCGACCGGTCCAGTCCACAGCTATAGCTGTCACCTGACCTGTTGGCAACGAACAAGTTGTTAAAATTGTCATAGTCTAATCTTCGACTATGAGACCGAATTATAATCATTTCACAATTGGTAACCAGTGTGAACCTGTAAGCAGGGGCGTCGTATGGGGTGAGGGGGGTGACTAAAATTGTTTGGTATTTGTTCGATACAAGAAATGTTCGGTATATTTAAGGGTATTCGGTAGTTATACAAAATCACAAATAGGATATCGGTACAAATCTATTCGGTATAATGGTCGGGATTCGGTAGGCTATAATTGCCAGGAGTCGTTAGTAATCACGAATTCGGTGAGCGATTTACTGAAATTATTTGGTAATTTTCTATGCCAGAAATATTCGGTATATATTTATCTAGATTCGGCAGTTACACAGAATCCCGAATAGGCTATCGGTCCAAAATTATCCGGTATCATGATTGGCATTCGGTAATTTATTCCGTATGATTTTCATAATTCGGTAGTTACCACGAATCCCGACTTTTGTTCCAGTTTTGACGAAATTATACCGAATACGAGTATAATTCAGTAGTTTTTCGATACCATAAACTATCCGGATTTGGTAGTTATACAGACTCCCGATAGGAGTTAAAAGCCCGAATTCTCAGTTTCTAGGATTCGGTAGAAGTTTGGAAAGATTCGGTACAGATTTTGGCTTTGCCCCCTCCCCCCCACACCCAAACCCACACCCACCGAAACTGCACTTGCGACACCCATGCCTGTAACGTATACGGAAACATTCTTTCTGACCCTTTTATTATTGTTATTGAAATAGTGGGATCCCGCACCCTATTGGTCGATTTGTGCGCCTTTCGAGAAGGTCAGTACTGCCACCGTTGACTTGATTCGTTTTTGTTGGGTAGGGTGGAATCTCTATACCGTTTCACTGCTGACGACAGACAATATTCATTTACGTATTTTTTGTAGGGGATTTGTGGCCTTTTTGTGCAATATATTATTATTATTATTATTATTATACCCAACCACTACAAAACCCTGCCGAGGCCGTCACAGGAATTCACGGACGACGAATGAAGGAATAAAGCTAAAGACTACCTGAGAGCTGTTGAAGCTTCTTTCTCGATGGGCCGGGAACGGTGGCGCTCCACAGCTCATACTGCTCGTTAGCCCAGAAGACGGTCTTTTCTTCGTTGAGATACGCCAGTGCCGTTGGAGGTACAGAAAGCCGAATGCGCGTTTCTATCGATGACGCTGGAACACAGTTATTTTTACTATAACCTGGTTGAATACTAAATGGAATTTCTGAGAATGATAACATTACTTGCAGCGTCCACGCAGAGGAACCTGACCAAAATCCGGGCTTGAAGACAGGATGGTGTTAACGCACAGAGGGAACAAAACTGTTTCTCCAAGATAGAAAATTTGAAAAAAAAATACAAGCACAGATTCAGCTAACCAACAATGATGGCAGCCATGACATCACTATTCACGGCTGCTGCTTTCAAAAGCTAGCTAGAATATTTTTAGTTTTCTTCGCACCAACACCCCTACAAAATTCGAAAAGAGGCTACAGACTCCAACCGACGGTATGGAATGCTTTACCGGAAACTGCCGCAACGTCTCAAGATCTCCAGGGCCGCTTGGCCAATTGCATGCAAGATCGACACAGGTTCGTTGGACAGGACTGTAGCTCAGTTACCTAATAACCATTTCGCATTTTTGGTTAAAGACGTATGGTCATATTTCGAACATGTGAAATATTTCATGCACCCTCGAAATGGCTTAATTTTAGTTTTCTGTGATATCCCTTTGGTAACCAAGTCATACAGTTTTTGCTGCATTTACAACGTTAACAGTTTTCCTTCACTTCAATTTCCTGATTCACAAAACTCTACCATTTCTGTTCGATCTTCACTGCGGTTCGCAGTCACACTTGAGAGAGGAAAATAAAACATTCTCATAGACTACACTGTCAGAAGTTTCATAACAAATAACACGAGGATACACGGTTTCAACAGATAACGCGTAACAGATAACACTTCGGATGTTATCTGTTGTTTTTCAAAATGTTATACAGAATTAAGCCTTACTATCAGGAAGAACCAAAAAACCGCCAAAAAGTATCTGCGGAGTTTTCCGACTTCATGACGATAAGGACAATGACGGTGGCGACAAGCTAAAAGCTTAACGCTAAATGTAATAAATAAATAAGTAAAGTCAGTAGATGCTTTTTTGGCTCTTCTTTTCATGCAATTTTCAAACACAACAGATAACATCCGAAGTGTGATCTGTTACGCATTATCTGTTGAAACCGCGTATCGTTGTGTTATCTGTTATGAAACTTCTGACAGCGTACTCGTCGCGCACAAGCTTTTCCTATTTATACGCATCTTATGTATCTTCTATCTGTCAATACGTTTAACTGTTCCGTATCTCGACTCTGAGCCAGCCTGGCTAACCAAATCACTCATTCATTCTTCACAAAGACCAATGTTTTCGGCGAGCTACTCCTATGTCGCTTGCCTTTTCATGCATTGTACTATGTTGCTAGTATATACGAATAGCGGAGCAACTAAGTAACGCATTTTCTTCGGGTCTTCCAGCCTATCTAAGTGAACAGGTGATGGGTAACAGCTGTATCTCAGTCCTATTCGGCTAAATTTTCAACAACGGAACTGGGTGCCACCTTACAGCCCGTTGCTTTAGAGCATGTCTATGCGCTAACTGGACTGTTATAGATATACAGTCATGACGTCCTACATACGCTATGATATATACTCAAATATGAAAACCAATTTCTTTCTCTTCTAAACTAGCCTTAATTAGATCTTTACTTTCTATAGGAGGACTACCACCTCTCTTAGGATTTATAATTAAATGAATAGTTCTTGAATCCCAAATACCCGCTATTCTTCTTATCTTGGTTTTAATTCTCTCATTCTGGACTTACCACTAGATATTTCTTCGATCTTTGACATTTCAGCTAAATCAAGGTCCACCAACGCAATGGAATCTTCAGTCGCTATTATCGCGTGCCTAAGAGGTTGCAAGTCCTTCTCAACTGTGTACACCAAGGGATCGCTGATACCTCCACCATTCACAGCTTGTATCTAAGAGGCATACCATGATTAGCTTATTCTCTAGTAATGAAACTTATGACGTTACAATTTTATTGGCATGTTACAATAATCATGCTTTAACAAAATAGTGTTTACTTGTCTGCAACCATTTTGCACAGATCACAACATCGTAGACACATATTGTATTTGGGGACAAGATAATAAATGTATAATACACAGTCGGCAGTTGTTGGCTTTTCTAAACAAAACTTCGAAAAACGACAAATATGGCTTTCTTTGTTTGTTCTTCAATGCTGATGGTAACTGAACCTTTTTATCCGGATTTCTGCTCTACCGCACCTCTCCAAATGTTTTACATTCTCAAAAATATTTCTGACCCCCTTACACCCTTCCAAATATTCTAGAAAAGGAATGGGGGAGGGCTGAAAAGGGGAGCAAAAGGAAGGTCCCAGAAATATAGCGTTAATTCAACTTGAAGCCGGAAACCAGATGGAGACGCTTTGTAAGAAACCTGGTTCGTTTTACAAACAATCGGCAGTAATTTTCCCAGTTACAATCTCTTCACCCTTTTTTCAGCAACAATAATATTAACCAATGCATTTTTCTTGTTCTTTCAATTGCTTGATTTCACTTCTATAATTTTGCGTTTTCATGTAAATTGTCTGTGATGCAGTTCTCGACTATGTTATACATTTTCTTTGTTGATATATAACATAGGCGAGAGTATATTTCGAGGTATATATTAATATACCTCTAGAATATTTTCGAGGCATACACTGTAAAAAGTTTCTCCGAGTAAGGATTAAAGTTAACTGCAGTATTTGCTACTGGGATTAACCTCTTTTCTACTGAGATAAGATTAATCCGAATTAGAGACAAGATTATCTTTTCAGAGAAAAGATTAATCCCACTAGTAAATACTGCAAGGTTTTTTTTTTACAGTGTAATAAACAGTAATAATAACAGACTACTCTCTACTGCCGTCACTCACCTCGATAGTATAACTGTTGGTTGTTTCAATCGGAATTCGCAGTTCCGAAATGTTGGCATAAGGCCAGTTCACTGACTGGACTGAATCATCTTCCAGTGTAATTTTCCCTCGTACTATATATGATATGATCCTTCCATTAGGGTGCAGAGGCGGGTTCCAACGTAAAACTATCTCTTGTTTCTAATGGAAGAAATTGTGGTTACAAATTTAAAATAAAAAGGAAAACCCCTAAAAATTACGAAGAGAAATAAAATTTTGCCTCGGTATAGCAGCTATGACTTTTGACTGCGTTGAATCGGGCGTGCCATGGTATAATGCTGCGCTTCATTTGAGGCGGCTAATTTATTGTTGAAGAGTGACTTTGGCGCCTCAAGTCGGCCCCAAAACGAAGCGCAGCTTATCGTACGTGCCGTACTCCACGCAATGAAAAGTTACAATTACAATGTATCGAAGCAAAATCTTATAAATTTCTCTTCGTTCTACGATTTCAATTTCTAGTTTCAAGCGATTACATATACATCCTGTCAGGTGTCAATGCGTACTTACACTGCTTTGTCGTCAGCCTATATTGTGTTATCGGTACGGTAACTGTCCAGTCACTTCCGTCAGATCGCTTCGTGGGGTCTTACGAATCCTGGAACCCCGGAACTCCGGACCCTCCGCCACCGGACCGAGTGGCTACACGAAAACTGGACCCTCACACACGAAAACTGGAACGAGCGGCTCGGGGGACGAAATAATAACGTATCACACGAATCCTGGAACCTCACTATATTCGTATTAAAGCGCTCCATAATTTTCCGGACCCTCCTTACGAGTCCATTTTCTCAAATCAGTTCGTAACCTTCCACGGCATAACATTCGCGCATGTGCTACCGGAGTTTTACTTTACACGAATCCTGCACCCTGCCACTTGCGACACTCCAGATGTAGCTAGTGCGTTATAGTAGTGCTATGGTAGTTTTTCAGTTCGTGATCTGCCAGAGCGTTCCACTGAACAAGTGTTACCACAGTTTTAGTTCACACGAATCCTGGACCCTGTTGCTTGCGACATTCTAGATGTTTTAATTATGTAGCGTTGTGTTATTGCCACGATAGTGCTGAAGGACTTATATTCTGATCATTCTGGAGAGCAATAGACTGAAGCCCGATCGACGTTTACCGGAACAGTTACTGAACCCCGATCCGGAACAGTTTCACCATGTTTTAATCAATAGTTTTACTTCACACGAATCGTGGACCCTGTACCTTGCGACATGCATTATATTGTACTAATTAGCCGTCTTGCGATACGGTGCCGAACTAAGACAACATATCGTGAGACAGGAAAACTATTGATTTTGCGGGGATTTTGCGCCAGTCTTGATAGTTTGTATAGTCTTTGGGACTATACAAACCTGGACCTGGACCCTGTAACTTCGGGCACTCTCACCCATCAGCAAAGCGACTCGGATTGTGTAGTACGCAGAAAAACTTGAGCGGGAAACTCTTCGGGATTTTTCAACTTTTATTTAGGAATGTATAAAACGTGTAGTCGTACGAAAATATAAAACAGTTGCGCACATAATCAGGCTAGACACCTAAGACCTGACCATAAAATGGTCACACTTAAAATAAATTCGTTTTTAAACACAATTGGCCACACTTTAAAAAGTTTCTCCTACATCGGACTTTAGTGTTGCACATCACCGAATTCAGAGAGTTAAAATCCGAATTCGGAGGCTTCAAATCCGATACAGGATTAAAACGCTGGAATGAAAAATACTGCAGATTAAGTTATCTTAATCTGCAGTATTTTGCATTCCAGCGTTTTAATCCTGAATCGGATTTTAACTGCCCGAATTCGGATTTTAACTCTCCGAATTCAGAATCAGAATCGCCGAATTCGGTGATGTGCAACCACGAAAGTCCGATGTAGGAGAGACTTTTTACAGTGCAGCCAAGGATGACTCTTCCCATTTTTACATGGTCGGTGCCCATATTGAGCGGTCCTAGAGTCGGTGGCGTATCCTGCATTGCACTTTTTTGGGATCCCAAAACGTAAGTGACGGATACCTATGAATTTGATCGTCTGTTAGCACGATAACTCTCGATGTGGTTGAGATATTTGTTCAAACATGGTGTGAGGATCATTCTGGTCAAGTACAGGTTAAGTTCGTAGATGGGTCTCTAGCTCTATGTTTAGGGATGAAGGAGGGGGTTTCAAATGAAGGGGCGAACAAAAAATTTGATAATGCCAATGAGATTGTCGATTTAGATGTAGTTACACATGCTGAATCCAAATCTGACGCCGGACAATTAGATCGCCCGGAATCCGACCAGAATCGGAAATTTGGAGGAAGATAAAGTTGTTCCTGAAGCTTATCATAGGGTCGACATAGAGGTATGGAGACCATGCTGAATCCAAATCTGAAATTTATTTTGACGCCGGACAACTAGTTCGCCCGAAAAACGGCCAAAAACTTGAAATTTGTATGTAAATACATAATATTACCCTATGATCCCTATCAGGAAGTATATTAACAATTCACCGATGTGATCCCATCGAAACCTTTGGTCTTGCTGTGTCTCGGCTCACCAATACAAAGCCTGTAGGTTATCTTACTATACTGCCAAAAAAATCTTGCAGTATTGACTACTGGCATTAATCGTATCATTATTTAGATAAGGTTATCCCTAATTCGGATTAATCTTATCCCGATAGAGATATGATTATCTGTTCGTGTTTGTTTCTAGTAAAGATTCGGATTTTGAAGTATCGAGCTTTCTTTTTACTAGAAGTGAAAGATCAGGTTATTATCAGCTAAGGGTTTGCAGGAAAACAAAGCTCATTCAAAGCTCTTAAGCGCCTGACCGTCGCTCGTCTTGACACTTCACGGACTAGGTTAATTTACTATGGTGTTTTTGGGATCCCAAAACGTAAGTGGAAGGATACCTATGAAATTGTCCGTCTGTCTGTGAGCACGATAACTGTCGAAGGGAATGAGATATTTGATGAAACTTGGTGTGAGGAATCATTGGGTCAAGGGTAAGGTCAAGTCAAGGGGTCCAATTAAGGGACAAACGAAATATTTTTAAACTGCTAATTCGATAGTCGATTATGGTGTAAGAAGGCATGCTGAGCACGATATTGAAAACCATTTTCTCGCCCGACAAGTAGTTCGTCCGGAATCTGACGAAAACCGGAAAGGTTGTTAAAAGTAAGTTTTATTCGAAATTGATTTAGGGGTAAGGAGACATGCTGAACACGATGGTGAAAACCATTTTCTGGCCGAACAAGTAGTTCGTCCGGAATCCGGTGAAAACCGGAAAGTTTGTTAAAAGTCTGAACACGATGGTGAAAACCATTTTCTCGCCGAACAAGTAGTTCGTCCGGAATCCGGTGAAAACCGGAAAGTTTGTTAAAAGTAAGAGTTTCATTTGAAGTTGATTAAAAGTTCGCTTTAGGGGTAAAATGCCATGCTAAACACTATGGTGAAAAACAGTTTTCTTGCCATACAATTAGTTTGCCCGGAATCCGGCCAAAACCGCAAAATTTGTTAAAAGCAAAAGTTTGATTATATGACAGATTCAGGGGTAAGAAGAGAGGCTGAGAGGAGAATTAGTCCGGGATCCGGTTGCAACCGGATTTTTTTTATTTAAAGTAGGTTAGATGTTCTTTATAGGGATAAGGAGATACGCAGGATTCGTTTCTAAATTTTCTTTTTTTGCTGGACTAGTAGTTCGCACGAAATTCGGGTGAAACCGGAAACTTGGCAGATGTAAAGCAGGAAGTCTCGGCCAGTATCGTCAAAATAGATATGGCTTACAGAGGTATATCTGAACTTGGTTTTCTCTGATGATTAGCCTGGCGAAGACAAGACACAATTGTCTGAATGAAATATTAGATTTTTGGGATCCCATCGACACCTTTGGTCTTGTTATTACTTATGGTGAGTGCACGGTAACTGAAATGTTGCTGCTTAGCAGCTACTGTACGACATACGAGAACGAGATTACAATTGCTAGACACAACCAGAGTGTTTCCTATTTCTTATGATGCTTTTTCATTGCTTCCTCGATTTCTTTGAACAGTTCCTCCTCATCTGGTGATACTAGCTTCCTCTTGCTCATCTCCAATCTGGTCCTCTTCGGTCTCCGCATGGAAATATCTGCCTCTGGTCGTATCCGCTTTCGCCTCGAATGATCTCTAATGGAACTGCAAAAAAAATTGCGGCTGGTACAACCAACTTCGTCCTAATATGGCGAATATTTTTTCAATATATGACCAGCTCAGGAAGACCTCTGAATTTGGAAACATTTAAGTTTACACTTTTTCACATGCGCATGTTTGCTCATGCAGCGTACTATTGCTTTGACTCTCTGCGAGAATAAACAACCTAGGAGAACGAACTTCTTTCGTATAGCCTCGTGTGACCAAGCGGACTGAGTCGTAGCAAGAATTTAGCACGGCATTTAACTTAAATTTTACATGCCGGGTTTACCACTACCATTGCCAGCAGCGATACCGCTATGCCGACCGGTAGAAACAGCTCACTTCGCTATGTATCAAAGAAGCTCATTCACGTAGATTATGTATTGTTTCTGGTGCTGCAATTAAGAACAGCTGCATTGTTGATCTGCTCAAGGTTAACGCCCTACAAGGTCTCTGCCAGCACGTAACTACTAGGCTGCCTGCCTACCATGCGTAAACGGTCACGCCACGCATAGGCTTTAGCTAAATTATGCCACAGCATACGAAATTCATGACAAACGTGATAAGATAGGCTTTCAATGAGAAATGAGCATACTAAGCCAGTGCTGACAGGCACGACTATAGTCCACAGTACACGTAAAACTTAAGTCTTTCGTGCTTTATGCAGCAAAGCTGCATTACTTGATGTGCCCATGAGTTAAAGGGTCCTACGGTACAAGAGAAGAAAAATATGCCAAAATGAAATTCAAAAGAAACGTAACGACGGAGTAAAAAGTCAGCAACTCGAGCACCTCTACTCCATGACGTATTTTCTTTCAAAATGTTCACGCGCTTCTTTTCGTTGCACACACTCCCCATCTTGCGGCAGAGCAATTTTCTTTAGTCGTACCGGAAGTAACAACCTATTTGGCTATCCAACGTTGAAAATCTGCTCTCTTCGATGAAGTCGGACCTTAGGATGTACAAACATAATGAAAGATTCTGAAACGAAATCGATGGGACATTATCCGATGATTGTTAGTCAATAAATTGTGATATTCACCTAGTAACGTCTGTAGAGCAGACTTCACAGTCATTTTCCTGTTGCCTGCTACATCTTACATGGTATGCAGCACGGCACTTCGGGCATGTGATCTATAAAAGAACAATGAACTAATTGGTGCAGTGTTTTTGTGTTCGTGTTCCCCACCAGGCCGGAGACTCGCTGACCTTTCAGTCATTCCGCTTATTCTAACTTAGCTTTCAGTTCCAGTAAAGCTGGTAAAAAATAAGTTCTTATGATATAAAAGGGCCGCCGCGAGCCTTAAATAATCAGGAAGACGTAACAAATCTTCGTCAGATAGCACTTCGTGAATAAATATATGGTCTCTAAGCCCTCTAAACTAGATACCATTGGGAGATTATTTGAGATGAACTAATGGGATGAGTCAAGGTCAACCTCGTGTCATACGTTCTTTGTTGTAAAACTATTCCCATGCAGAACATTTAACACAATATCCGAGATAGAAAAAAAAGTGATGCAAGGTTGCCGGGCCAGTTCTCCACATTCCAGCCCAAACCACTTACTTTGAGAAAAATATTATATGTTCAAGGGCTATGTGAAAATAAGAGAGGAAAATTCCACAGGGTGGGTAAACTAAGACATGGCGAATCGGTTGTCTTTGTTGAATATCTCTGGACCAGCTCTGGACACTCATTCCAGTTGTCATGAAGGGAAAATGCTATTAATTATCTTCTACAGTTTCAGGTCACCAGACAAAACTGACAATAATTTTATTGATGAGTGTGTTGGTTACACCGTGTAGTTGACCAGTACCGCTGTACGCTGCAGAGAATGATAAACATGTGTTCAATATCAATTCTGAAGGATTGATGGTAAACAACTGTCCATGACACCTTGCAAGCTGGAATCCATCTGCTTCATCGCAATCGTGTTAGGATTGAAATTAAACTTAGATAAAAGCCAGAATGCAAGCTGACCATACCAAGTGAATGGAAATGGTATGCCCCTGATTGTACAGCGATTGGCTACACCCGATGTTCAACATGTCTCGCTGTACGCTGCAGAGAATGATAAACATGTGTTCAATATCAATTTTGAAGGATTGATGGTAAACAACTGTCCATGACACCTTGCAAGCTGGAATCCATCTGCTTCATCGCAATCGTGTTAGGATTGAAATTAAACTTAGATAAAAGCCAGAATGCAAGCTGACCATACCAAGTGCATGGAAATGGTATGCCCCTGATTGTACAGCGAATGCAAGGGAAATTAAAGCTGCTTATGGTGTAACAAACCACTTACTTTGAGAAAAAAATTATATTATACTACTAATTTTTATATGTTCAAGGGCAATGTGAAAATCAGAGAGGAAAATTCCACAGGGTGGGTAAACTAAGACATGGCAAATCGGTTGTCTTTGTTGATATATCTCTGGACCAGCTCTGGACACTCATTCCAGTCGTCATGAAGGGAAAATGCTATTAATTATCTTCTACAGTTTTAGGTCACCAGACAAAACTGACAATAATTTTATTGATGAGTGTGTTGGTTACACCGTGTAGTTGACCAGTACCGCTGTACGCTGCAGAGAATGATAAACATGTGTTCAATATCAATTCTGAAGGATTGATGGTAAACAACTGTCCATGACACCTTGCAAGCTGGAATCCATCTGCTTCATCGCAATCGTGTTAGGATTGAAATTAAACTTAGATAAAAGCCAGAATGCAAGCTGACCATACCAAGTGCATGGAAATGGTATGCCCCTGATTGTACAGCGAATGCAAGGGAAATTAAAGCTGCTTATGGTGTAACAAACCACTTACTTTGAGAAAAAAATTATATTATACTACTAATTTTTATATGTTCAAGGGCAATGTGAAAATCAGAGAGGAAAATTCCACAGGGTGGGTAAACTAAGACATGGCAAATCGGTTGTCTTTGTTGATATATCTCTGGACCAGCTCTGGACACTCATTCCAGTCGTCATGAAGGGAAAATGCTATTAATTATCTTCTACAGTTTTAGGTCACCAGACAAAACTGACAATAATTTTATTGATGAGTGTGTTGGTTACACCGTGTAGTTGACCAGTACCGCTGTACGCTGCAGAGAATGATAAACATGTGTTCAATATCAATTCTGAAGGATTGATGGTAAACAACTGTCCATGACACCTTGCAAGCTGGAATCCATCTGCTTCATCGCAATCGTGTTAGGATTGAAATTAAACTTAGATAAAAGCCAGAATGCAAGCTGACCACACCAAGTGAATGGAAATGGTATGCCCCTGATTGTACAGCGATTGGCTACACCCGATGTTCAACATGTCTCGCTGTACGCTGCAGAGAATGATAAACATGTGTTCAATATCAATTTTGAAGGATTGATGGTAAACAACTGTCCATGACACCTTGCAAGCTGGAATCCATCTGCTTCATCGCAATTGTGTTAGGATTGAAATTAAACTTAGATAAAAGCCAGAATGCAAGCTGATCATACCAAGTGCATGGACATGGTATGCCCCTGATTGTACAGCGATTGGCTACACCCGATGTTCAACATGTCTCGCTGTACGCTGCAGAGAATGATAAACATGTGTTCAATATCAATTTTGAAGGATTGATGGTAAACAACTGTCCATGACACCTTGCAAGCTGGAATCCATCTGCTTCATCGCAATCGTGTTAGGATTGAAATTAAACTTAGATAAAAGCCAGATTGCAAGCTGACCATACCAAGTGCATGGAAATGGTATGCCCCTGATTGTACAGCGATTGGCTACACCCGATGTTCAACATGTCTCGCTGTACGCTGCAGAGAATGATAAACATGTGTTCAATATCAATTTTGAAGGATTGATGGTAAACAACTGTCCATGACACCTTGCAAGCTGGAATCCATCTGCTTCATCGCAATCGTGTTAGGATTGAAATTAAACTTAGATAAAAGCCAGATTGCAAGCTGACCATACCAAGTGCATGGAAATGGTATGCCCCTGATTGTACAGCGATTGGCTACACCCGATGTTCAACATGTCTCGCTGTACGCTGCAGAGAATGATAAACATGTGTTCAATATCAATTTTGAAGGATTGATGGTAAACAACTGTCCATGACACCTTGCAAGCTGGAATCCATCTGCTTCATCGCAATCGTGTTAGGATTGAAATTAAACTTAGATAAAAGCAGAATGCAAGCTGACCATACCAAGTGCATGGAAATGGTATGCCCCTGATTGTACAGCGATTGGCTACACCCGATGTTCAACATGTCTTGCTGTACGCTGCAGAGAATGATAAACATGTGTTCAATATCAATTTTGAAGGATTGATGGTAAACAGCTGTCCATGACACCTTGCAAGCTGGAATCCATCTGCTTCATCGCAATCGTGTTAGGATTGAAATTAAACTTAGATCAAAGCCAGAATGCAAGCTGACCATACCAAGTGCGTGGAAATGGTATGCCCCTGATTGTACAGCGAATGCAAGGGAAATTAAAGCTGCTTACGGTGTAACAAACCACTTACTTTGAGAAAAATATTATATTATGCTACTAATTTTATATGTTCAAGGGCTATGTGAACACAGGACAGGAAAATTCCACATGGTGGGTAACTGGGTAAACTAAGAATGTTGTTGTTGTTGTTGTTAGAAGATGACAAACGCAAAAGAAATAAATTGCGCATGGTTTAGTCAGGCATCGGTCGAATCGTTGGCACATCAGGTTATTTTTTTGGCAAGAAACGAAATCATGCAAACATTTGTTGGGAAAAACTCTGAAGAAATAAAATTCTGCATGCTTTTGTTGTGCCTCTGTATTCTCACTGGAAGAAATAAATTTGCAATATCTGTGGCGGGCGTCTGTTGACTCGTCGGCACACTGAGTTCTTTTTAAGCAAGAATGAAATCCTGCAAACATTTGCCAGGAAAAACACTGAAAAAACTGAATTATGCATGCTTTTATCGGGCATTGGCATTCTCAGCGGCATATTGGGGTCTTTTAATACTTTTGCTTGACGTAATACCCAAATTTGGCATTGCCATGATAGTGGTTGTTTGAAATAAATTTGTTATGTTCGTTACATAAGGAATCCAGAAGAAATAAAATTAGTATGCTTTTGTCGGGCCTTGGGCGACTCGTCGGCACATTCAGGGCACATCCGGTTCTTCTTATAATTACGAAATCAAATTTTGCAAACCCTGTTGAACGCACTCGCTAAGTTCAAGTCTCATCTGCACAAGGGGTTATTTAAACACATCAGTAGTCTAGCTGAGTAAAACACAGAAAAAATCAAATGCTCGATGGTTTTGCCTGGTATCTATATTCTCGTCGGAAGAACTGGTTCTTTTCTTAAAAAAAAAAAAAAAAAAACTCTGTGAATTTTTATCACGCGCATCCCTAAAGTTCAAGTCACGTCGGTACATTGGCGTCTGTATACACGTAAAAACTATAGTTCTTTACAGTATTTTTGGGCAAAAACCCTGTTCCTTTCACATCATATTTTTAATAACTCATAACTATGTGACGGACATCTTGTAGAACTTGGAAAAAATCACAATTTGCGGTAGAAGAAACTTGATGCCATTTGTATCATCCACTATTACACTGAGCATGGCTAGTCCTAATTCTAAAATTACAAACAGCTGTTGCGCAATCTGGGTGAATCAAATGGGGAGTGGGGGAGAATTAGGCTAGGCTAATCAATTAACTGAGCTGCCAGCCTGGTCCACTCAAGGCGTAGAAAATCACAGAGAGAATCATCATCACCTCTACCATTAAAAAAAAATGGACAAACTTAGCTACACCATTAAACACGTGCTTTTCTTCTTTTCAGCTACTTCTTGGTAAATTCTTTTCTTCTGTTTATGAACGGCGTAATAGTAAATACGTAATAGAGTAAAAGCGCTCGATTCACTGTGTTTTTAATTTTAAAGTGCGCTCGAATCGGGAAGCTCGTTGGGTTCCAATTCTGCGTGATCTTCACTATTTCATTTGGACCCAGTCACAAATGTACAGCACTTTTCTTCTGTCGCGCACTTTTCTTCTGTCGCCCTTAAAGTAAAAATCTCTCTGGGGAACCATCAAGAACCTTAATATTCCAAAGAGGCCTTTTACTTTCTGATAGGTCTATCCCGCTACACGGGTTAGTGTGTCTAAACGATATTCTGGAAGAAGCGTCTTCGTTGTGTAGGAATAAACGTCAGGCTTCACCACTCAGACTCCCCGGAATCTGGGATCCGTATTAGGTGACAGTTGTTTGCAGTTTGAGGGAAAATGAAAATCTTGTAGATCTTTCTTTCATCTACCACTATCATAAACGGACTGGAAGAAAATGGGAACCCAGATTCCGGGCGAAAAATCTGAGCAGTGGTACCCACTTTATATGGAAAAATCCTGCTTGGAAAAAAAACAATAAAAAAAAGTGAAAATTTAGGGGAGCGGCTAGACATGCAGCTGCACAAATGTCGTTCCTTACTCGAGTTTGAGCAAAATAGGGGACGAAGACAAAAGTTACCTTACCAGTCAAAAGTTGCTCCGACTTAGTCAGACAGAACACGCGTTGTCGAGTCGGCTTCGTAAGAAGTGTCATGAAAATTATGGAGAGCCTGTATGAACAGAGCGAGGGTCCAGTATTCGTGTATTACAAACTTAGCCACAAATTTACTTCCATGGATCTAGGACCCCTGAATTAGTATCCATAACTTTCGAAATATATGAGACGTTGGAATTTGCAAGTTCCAGGATTCGTGTGACATGAGACCGCAACAAAGGGGTGAATAACAACACGCCAGGGGGAGAACCTATAAGCAATCCGGGATCTTAGGCTGTTGCTCACCAAAATGATCTTAGAAAAAGGACTTTCAGCACTATCATAGCTCTAAAATAACGCACTAGCTACATTGAATGTCGCAAGTGACAGGGTCCAGGATTCGTGTGAACTAAAACTGCGGCAACACTTGTTCAGTTGTACGCTCTGGCAGATTAGGAACTGACTTCTTGGAATAATGCACTTTCTAAATGCGACGATGATGATCATATTAATCTGAGTTGTACCTAAAAGGGCCCGCCTCGTAAGGAGGGTCCGGAAAATTATGGAGCGCTTTAATACGAATATAGTGAGGTTCCAGGATTCGTGTGATACGTTATTATTTCGTCCCCCGAGCCGCTCGTTCCAGTTTTCGTGTGTGAGGGTCCAGTTTTCGTGTAGCCACTCGGTCCGGTGGCGGAGGGTCCGGAGTTCCGGGGTTCCAGGATTCGTAAGACCCGCTTCGTGGATCCGAGGCAGAGGCCCAGAGCACATCAACCCTATGGAGTAGCGTTAAGAACTATGCTTTCCATGCATCGGGAACGGGCTTTACTTGTGCGCCGCTCACTAAGCTTGGGACATTCAAAGATAGACAAACTGCGGGTTTAGAAAATTTCGGTGCGGTTATTCTGTTCAGGTCCGAAGCTAACTGGCATTGACGCAGATACGCCAGATGACGCAGATGCATACCTAGAGTCAGCGCAGAAACGGGCAGTCAGGATTATCCTGGGTTGTAGAGATATCCCTTACGAAGAAGCACTAAATAAACTTAACATCCAGGTCCTAGAACAAAGATTGTGCGAGCTCATCATGAGGTTTGGAAAACATTGCTCTCAAACCCAACCCATCGAGACATCCTACCCGCAGACGCCCCACCAAACAGCAGAGCCAGACAGAAACTCAAACTGACCCCTATACGTGCGCGGACAAACCGTTATGCTAATTCGTTTGTGCCCTTTTTTACGTCTTTGTTTAACAGTGCCTAATTTTTTTTTGTATGTAATGTTCTGCAACTGCAAATTAGCCAAGAGCTACGAAAGTTGTACCCGGAGATTCTTCCCAGCGTTCATCTAAGGGACACTGCCCATGCGTCTGTAATGCGCATGACGAAACACGAGAAACGGATTGCATTTTGTTCAGGGGTACCAGACAGTGTATGGCAAAACCATGTTTGCGTGATTTAGGAAACGCCTCGAACAGCCTTCACCTTACACCTTAGTGAAGCAAAGAACATATTTTCTAGAGATCAAAGCCTTAAACGACATGGCATTTCCCCTTACCTTCGCAGCGTCGAACAAGGAGCTGCGCTCCACGAAAGCTCTTCCTCTATAAGGTGGAGACGACTGAGCTTCATCCGTCATTAAATCCACATTCTGGATCTCGCCTTTGGCCCAATAGGTGAATGGGCGGATAGAGACCCGGCATACCGAGAATGGCTCGAAGTGCAATAAAACCGGTAAGGAAACGCTCGTGCCCGTAGTAACCTGAAATGTACGAATAGCCAGAGCTGTAGCGCTACATAGATAAAACAGAAGAAATAAGCAGAAGCCGACAATTATTCATGCCTGCAACCGATGTTACTGATATCCCACCCCCGCCCCTGCCATTTAAACACACTAATTTACAGTAGAGATGCTTATTTGAACACTTCTCAAACTGTTTCACTACCCTAGCTTTGTTACTTGCTTATTAAACAGTCAAATGGAAAAAGAACAAACTTAATATCAGCTAATAGCCAACTATTTCAGGGTTATCCTGGCATAAACTTTGAGCAGAAATTCAGTTCAATGTTATTTTACTTTGAATTTACTAAAGTGCTTCTGCTTCTGTTTGAGGCATCTGTTTGTTCGAACCGCAACATTCTTGGCTGAAAGTAAGTTCCTCCCGGCAAAGTATGCAACGAGAAACGTCACCCAAACGATGACTCAAATCCTATGTCAACCAATCAACGGCAATCGTTGGGGACAGCTGTGGTGACGCTTCCGGCACTCTCCTAGGCACACGGCGGTTCTTGATCGCCACGAAGAGTTGGTCATCAAGAGCATTGTGAAAGAAAACAGGTGGCAGTTGAGTCACTAACGCTGTTAGTAACATCAAAATTTTAAAAAAAAAAAATAAAAAGGTTAATGGAAAAAACATTTTTGGCATGTATTTTATAGTAAACAAAATGCCTGGTTTGGGTCTTAGTTTTTGGGATCCCAAAACGTAAGTGGAGGGATACTTATGACATCGCAAAAGTTGTCCGTCCGTCCGTCCGTCCGTCTGTAAGCACGATAACTCTCGAAGGGAATGAGATATTTTGATGAAACTTGGCGCGAGAATTGTTTGGGTCAAGAGTAAGGCCGAGTTCGTAGATGGGCTTTGTAGCCCTATATTTAGGGGTGGGGGAGGGGGTTTAAATTAAGGGGTAAGCAAAATATTTTTAAACAGCTAATGGGACAGTCGATTATGGGGTAAGAAGACATGCTGAACACGATGGTGGAAACCATTTTCTCGCCGGACAAGTAGTTCGCCTGGAATCCGTCCAAAACCGGAAAGGTTGTTGAAAGTAAAAGTTATATTTGAAGTTGATTGGATGTTCGATTTAGGGGTAAGAAAACATGCTGAACACGATGGTGAAACCCATTTTCTCGCCGGACAAGTAGTTAGCCCGGAATCCGGTCAAAACCGGAAAATCTGTTAAAAGTAAAAGTTTTATTTGAAGTAAGACATGCTGAATACGATGGTGAAAGTCATTTTCTCGCCCGGAATCTGGCCAAAACAGTAGGAAAATTGTTAAAAGTCTTCGTATAAGTTGATTAGCTATCCGATTTAGGGGTAAGAAGAGATGCTGAATCCGTGTATGACTGTCATTTTGTACCCGGACATATAGTTCGCCCCGGAATCCGGCTGGAACCGGAAAATTTGTTTTAAGTTAAATTTTAATTTGAAGTTGATTGGATGTTCGATATAGGGTAAAAAAGATACGCTGAGTTCGATTTTAGCTTCTTTTTTTTTTGCCGGACAGGTAGTTCCGGAATTCGGCCGAAACTGAGAAATTCGCAGAAGTAAGGCAGGAAGTTTTCGTCCAAACAGATATGACTTATAGGGGTAAACACAAACATGCTGAATAAATATCTGAACTTGGTTTTCTCAGATGATTAGCTTTTTGGCCTTAATCTGTTTCTGAATTTTAATAGTAAAAATGTTCAAGGAGTCTGGCAAAGACTGGATCTGGCGTAGACAAGACCCAATTGTCTGGATCAAATATTGAAATTTTGGGATCCCATCGACACCTTTGGTCTTGTTTCTTCAGCGACCGTTCCCTGTTAGGCGACGTTCACATAAGCATACCTCTACTGTAGGCTGTTAAAATGCATTGCATCATACAAAAGCTGCCGGCTTTTATTCTTCAGGCATGTACGTGCTGTAGTTACTAAGCCTCGGACACCTTTTGGGCCCAACTGTCGTTCCATTCCAAGGGTGCTCGGAGGGCACATGTGCGACTGACTGTGCGACTAGTTTTCTCCAGATTAAGCTACAGATGGGGAGCCTGGGAGTGTGAGATTAGTTAGCTCCCTCCCTACGTCACACACCACCGCTCACCTCCAACTGAATAGAAACGAATTCAATTGAAAAGTAAAAATATCCCTCGTACGGAATTTAGGCCAGTGCTCTCCAACTAGGCTGTACGGACGACCCTGGGAGCCAAGTTCCTAGATCAGTACCGGTACTCGACGGGAGCGACGCCAGGATCAATATTTCCGCTAGGACTCTTTCCACTTTAGAGTTGCACGCGGTTTTTTTTTCAATCAAAGGGAGATATCGCCGCTAACTCTAGAATAGGCCAGATTCCACCATACCTGCGAAACGGAGTCAGTCGTGTTGCTGATGACAACCTCGTACTGGATTGTTACATTATTTAGCCAGGTTTCGCTGAACGGGACGCTCCAGCTGATTCTTGATCTGTTGACGGAGGTCTTCTTCAGCAAAATTGGAGGATTCACTTTCGGGGGTTTCACTTCGAAGGCTAGAAACGAAACTAGTCACGTCTCTCATCAACAAAAATAGCTTGCGCGGTTTTAAGGGAAGTGGCTGCCGATTCTCAGAAAGACATTTGGCAGATGACTTTTTTTCCAAAACGCGAGTGATGGGCTGACTTCAAACGCCTTTTTATCTGAAGCTGGAATGAACGATTCTATCTATGCTTTCCAAGGGTTCCTTGGACAGTCTATAGCCTACATCGGAAGAATTTACAATGATGAATCCTTTCTATGAACTTTGTAGATGACAATGGCCTATTTATTGTGCATTGTGTTACGATTATTATCATATTGCAATTGCTGATAGCCACCGGTGCAGGCTACAGCTTAACTTTCACCAGCGTCATCATGTCTTGAGACCCTTATCTTCTTGAGGTGCGGAAGCTGTGTCAATCCGATAAAACTTTGTACGCTCCTGACGCTTTGGACATAATCAATCAATCAATTGTTGGACCTTGCCCTATGCTAAATGCAGTCAATGCAACGAACTTATCAATAGTATGTCAAAGATGACATAAGCCTCTCTTCTTTTCTTCTTCTTCTTTGTTCTCTCCCATTTTTTTTTTATTTGTTTGGTTTGTTTCCCTTAAGACTATATGAATAAAGAATAAGCCTCACCCATTGTCAGGCCTTATGTTAGGCCTTATGGTGGGGCCATAGTAGTTAATGGTGTTTATTATTTTTTATGAATAAAACTGAATTGAACTTTGACAGGAGACTGTCAAAGAGAGCTCGGGGGAGGAGCCTTACTTTAAAGCGGGGCAAAAAAGGGAGGAATTAAAGTTGTTATTGAGTTTTCGGCGAAAGTGTTTACGGTTTGGCGAAAAGAGAAATTATGTTAATAAAAGTCGTGGAAAGACTGGTCTCCTTTCTTCAGACCACTGTGTGGGATTGCAAATGATCTGATTTGATCCACTTTATGTGTGAGTGTAGAGCGCTGAATGACTTAAGATCAGAGGTATTTAAGTGATGGAGTGTTTGGGAAAGGAGTGTTTGGGAAAAAGTAGACAATTTTGCGCTGTAAGAGTGTTTGCGGATTGGTTTGCACCATCGCGAACTGTTTATTAAATAGCGATTCTAATTTTGTTTTTGTTCTGTGTTTTTTAAGCAGTTAATATGTTTATTCAAACCAGTGTTAACACCATATTTTTTGCCATGGCCTTCGGGCTTTTGTGTAAATATATTATGTTCTATTATACCTCCCTAAGCACTTGCTCGTTTCTTCCAGCATCAGCTGAAGAGGACCTTTGCCAAGAAGGGACGAAATATCACTGAAAAATATCCAAGCTGACTTTGATTTGAATCATGTTCATGGTCATATGATACGATTATTTTTTTTATAGTAGGCTATTTCCAGTAGTTTATAGGATACCGTTTTTTTTTTTTTGTATATACGGTAGTATATACTGTAGTAGTTTGTATGTCTTAAAGGGTAATATTTTCATTTCTTGGGACCTTTATTTTTTTAATTATTAAAATATAAATATTCCTGAAAAGGGGGTTAATCTGATATAAAAGTATAAAATTGATCAATTTCATGTGATTAGGGGTTTATTTTATCGGGGTGGGTTTGGTCTAGAAATGGTTCACAGTAAGCTTTTCAAGGAGTATTTAATTAGTTAATAGGTGAGATTTTCACCTCAGTTCAGTACAACTATTCCAAATTTCTTTGAAATATACAGAGGCCAAGTTTTGTCACGCTGAAAATATGCATTACTAATATTATACTGACCTGGTGTCCGCGATGCACTTGCCACCGTTAGTGCCGTCATCTGCTGGTGATAAAGTGGTCGGGAAGCCACATTCATCCCACTTAGGTCAGAGTAGTATACTGTATTCCCACCAATCCACATTAATCTGTGGTCTACGTAGATCAGAGGCGAGCCATACTGGGCTTTCGGCAACGAATTTGAAAAGTTAGTTCCGGTCCCGAGATGGTGGCTATGAAGGGTAAGGCTGTTGAAGCTTCGGACCATCCAAAAGAGAGTGCGAGATGTGTCGTCAAAGGCTAAACCAACAACTAAAAAGAATACAAACTGAATATCTCGTTACAATAAACCCTTTCAGAACGGACAGAACAGAACTTGCCTTATTCCTGTTCAGTGCTCGAAGTGGACTAGTTTCTGTTACTCCCCCATTCCTTCATAATCAACATTCTTGCAGACATAGTAATGCCCGGGCCACATTCAGTCACATCTGTACGTAATTTGGTTATTACCCACTCTTTCCGTTTCATCCTGGTCACACTTAGAACAAAGAAATTCAAGACATATTACCCCCATCGTCACTCAAACTAGCTAAAGTCAGTGACTCTGGTCTGTGATTGGTCCAAAGATACGTTTCAAAATGCCGGAGATGGATTTTTCCATCTCGACTATCTTACCTTTGCAGAGTCTATTCTTCCCAGTTTCGACCGTAAACGGTCTTATTACCGGCGCTATTACCAGGTGTGACCAGAGACCGTTGTAATTACCACAGTACGGCGCTCGCCCCTCCTCTTATCATCATAACTTGTAATAACTCAGTGGAACGCTATATGCCCGGGGCACATTCAGTCACATCTGTACGTAATTTGGTTCGTTAATTTGGTTATTACCCACTCTTACATCTCATCCTGGTCGCACCTGGAACGAGGAATTTCAAGACATATTTCCAACATTATCACTCAAAGATAAACAGAACTGGCTAAAACTAGTGACTCTGGTCTGTGATTGGTCGAAATACTCCACAGATACGTTTCAAAATGGCGGAGATGGATTTTTCCATGTCGACTATCTTACGTTTTCAACGTCTTTTCTTCCCAATTTCGACCATAAGACGGTCTTATTACCTGCGTCATAACCGGTGTGACTATAATAGGGCCCGGGCAATATATGTCTTGCGCAAGTGCTGATGGTGAGGCATATGGGTATCTACCTTACAGTTACCTACTAAAAAGGTTCAAGCTGGCTACCCTGGAAGAGAGACGAACCAGCCTTAGCATCAATTTCGGTATTAAAACCCTATCTGTTCCCCGATTACGTAATATTCTCCCACCCGCCTATTCTCCTATACGTATTAGACCCCAGCGAGAGAAATCCCAGAAAATCCCCAAACTAGCCCCTGTGGCCCCTCTTCATGAAAGATGTAGAAGGAGTTTTGTTCCAGCATTTGTTGAGCTGTACAACAACCGATAAGTTAGTCCCTTTTAGTGTTTTTTTTTATCATTCGTTACAAAGTGTTATGCATTCTTCATTTAGTATGACAAAAAGGTCAACTTCGGCGGTAACGCTGTGACAGATACTTTTTTAAAATAAAATTCTATTCTATTCTATAGTCCGCTTGGAAGCGCTGAAAAGGTGAATGGAGAATTGACTAATGGACGCAAATCTGACGAACTGAATTACATTTTTCGAGGATAAGAAACGTGAAACCCTTACTTAGCTTTCCTGACATGAAATCCACTTTAAAATACTGTTTCCTTTCCTCCCCATTCAGTCTTGAGCCTTCAACTGCGTAAGACGTAGACCAGAAGAGCATGCCGCTGTTTGAGTCACAAATCAACCCACCCGCTAGCGCCACTATGTCCTCAGTCTCGTGGGTGAAGGTTTCCAGAGATGTCCGAATAATCTGGAATAGAAACAGTGAGCAAATACCGCTTCCAAGACTCTCCCACCACCTTCTGAAGGTTTAATCGTGTTGCCCACGAACTCAAGAGCTCGAACGGTTTTTGGTGCGCCAAGCACAAACTCTGTCTTGCGGCAGAAATCATTTATTAATGAATAGTCCTTGAGCCCAAGCTGACTGGGGAACATTTATAAGAACAATATTTTAATACATAAATTAATGAAATAATTCGTTTAATTCGATATTATCTTTTTACAAGAATATTGATGTAATACATGGTCACATAGTCACAAACAGAACAGATGTGTTAAAATTTTAAAATATAATGCGATAACAGCCATAGCTATAAAACAAATTAATTTAAATTCTGAAAATGGCTTTTGCAACCGTTCTTGTTCTATTAAGGGTCGTAATTCCCCAAACAGGCTTCCGAATGAGACTGGATTCCCTTCGTCTATCGACGTGTTTGCAGATCCCGTCATACACTGATTTCAAATTCAGCTTAGGACCGACTGAGAAACAGAAGCGGCAACCCGTTTCTTTTATAGATCACTACAAACAACACAGAGCTATGACTTGCGTAATAAACTGGTCCACACAGCAATGCGAAATTCTTGGCAGGGTTGCCACGTCCAGAAAATTTAGAGAGTGACTTTTGGCCCAGAACAGAGAGTTTATTTTCATGAACAAATGTGAAATGGTCAATTTTGATCTAAGTTATACCACTGAAAAAAACTGCACATCTTGATTTCCTTTTCATGAAAAAACATAAATAGTCACTTCTGGTCGGAATCCCTGCTGCAAATATGGTATATCTGGACGTTTTGTGAAATAGAGTGATTTTTATGTCCTACGTAAGTGGCATGTCGCAACCCTGGTTATTGGCCCTCGCTGCCCAGAGCGAAACATAATGCGCTGTAAACTGGTTATACACCTGTTTCTAACTGCAGTTTTGCTGTATTTTCGGGGGTTTTGTTAGAGCAATCAACTTCATTTCAGCAGAAATAAATAACAGAAAAGAGGAAAAAAACGCGAGAAAAAACACTATAGAACATAAATGTTACTGTTTAACGGCCGCCAAACAGGTAAGCAAAATAATAGTTGCGTTTTTGATCCGAATTCTCCGTTCCGAATTCTCGATTCTCGTACAAATTACCGTTTTTGCTCCTCTGACTTCTCCATTATCGCTTTTGACAAAAACACTAACTTTGCAGCTCGTCCGCAACCCGGTATACGTGTTTATGTATGAGCACCCGTACTCTGTTGACCAATCAGGGAGGAGAACGCAGAGAGGAGAATCGAGAATTCGCCACCGGAGCAACTTCTCGATTCTGCAGAATCTTGAGACTTTCCCCGTTCTCGATTCTGACAAAAACGCAAGAAAAGGAGAATTCACTTCATCTGAATAGTCCAAAAACGCGAAATAGGAGAATTCGAAGGAGAATCGCGAGGAGAATTCGAATCAAAAACGCAACTAATATAGGCTTAGTAGCAAGCACGATTAACTCATATATCACTTTTTTTAAACCTTTTTTGTACTACAGAGGACAGATACACTTTTTTAAAAGAGAGGACAGATACACTTTTTTAAAAGAGAGGACAGATACACTTTTTTAAAAGAGCTAGAGGATAGATGGATTACGCAAGGAATCGGGATCGAAGGCTAATTTTGAGAGTGCTTGGTTCCTACGGAGTCAAAACTTCGCAATCGTACTCGGAATACCGATTAGATGTGCACATTCACAGAGGTTATCCGAATGTTCGGATTTCGCATCGAACCGAGTGATTTAAGTCGAGCTCGTCAGAAACGACTGAAGAAATTAGTGCCGGAAGCGGTCTTCGGAAAAGAAATACTAACTTACTCTGTGACTCCTAGCAGACGACCAATAAAGCTTGTTCGCCATCCGCTCGTAGCAAATAGCCGTAGCATGAATGCCATCTATTATTTGCAGATCCTTCTTCCCGTCATCGTATTTGAAAACATGAGAATCGTTGCCAAGCAGATAGATTGCATCTCCTGCAGCTACAACGTCAGCAACTGCCACCAATGAACCATTAACCTGCACAAAAATGACGGCGGTTAAGCAGAGATCAGAGCAAAATAACACTAGGAAGTAGAGTAGCGCCAAGCCTTGACCAAACTGACACACACTCTTATAGCAGCGATACTAGCACCGCTAGCGATAGAGAACGTCCCTACTGAAACTCTTTCAGCCGTTATCAGCGCTGGCTCCGATAACTTCATATTCTGAACATAAAAAAAAATGATACAGCCTTCATTGTTTGCTTGGTGTGTGCAGACAGCACTTTTGCTTTACTAGAGATTTCTAAACACGCAAGTTTGTCTCGCTTTAAATGCCGCAAGCGTAGTCGGCTTCGCTACGAATATGGCCCGTTTGCAAAGCATAGAAAGCATTGGTCTTGGCGCTACTCCCTAGTGTTATTTTGCTCTGACAGAGATGGTCAAATCCGGTCATGAAAGAATTCGAATCCAAATCCAGGGCTAGGTACGATCCGAATCCAGCATTTGACGCTAAGGATTCGAATTCGAATGCGACAGTTAATTGGACGATGCAAACCATGAGCGTGTTCCATCCTACTTACCGTAGTTACTACGCATGACGTCACGAATTCTGGCTTTTTGCAGTCAAGGCTGGAACGATTTTTTCTATTTTCCAGCGGAACATCATGCCACGGGTGAATCCGACCAATCACGTGACAGAGATTCGTGGTTACTACGCTTACCACGCTCCCGAGCGTGGTAAGCAAATAGTTACTATTAGTTACTATTTCGAGAAGGCTGGAACGGTCAGCGTGGTAACTTTTCGTGAGGTTGGAACGGATTTAGTAACTAATAGTTACTATTGGTACGAGGGTGGAACACGCTCCATATTTCTAGGTTTTCATGTGTGCTTGTTATAGTACGGGTTCCCACGCGGTATTTGGCCCGTTAAGCATAACAACTTATGCACAGTGTATACAAATTGGGGAAATGTAGGAATAGGAGCGGATTCGTAATATTCAAGGTTTGGAATCCAAATCCGAATCAAGCCTGACAAGTTCAAATCCAGCCAAAAGGACGAATCCTGAATTCGAATAAAAAAAACACGAACAAGCTCATTTGGAGACAAATTATTGTACCAGAAATCTAACTAGAAATCCGCAGAGATGAATGCTATCTATAGCTTTTTCTTAATTCGTTGACCGTCTCTAACCAACTACATCGGCTGGTAGGAATTTCACGGGACGGCCACTCTGTTTCGAGAACTGAAGTTTCAAATTCATCTTTCCTAAACTAATTCTGAGAAACTGTGTGATGAGTAAATAAATGAAATTATTTACGCGTATCCTAGTAGCTATATAGGCATCTCCACAGTATATACAGAAAAAGGTAAACAAACGCTTAGAAACAACACAATATATACAACAACAACAACAGATAATAAACGCGAAACAAGAAATACACAACAAAACACGAAAAGAACAATAAATTAACTGAATTAGCTGTGTAACAGTGAGCGATTCTAACAAATAATGAGTAACCGGGAGCGATTCAGGCTTACCCTCAGCGAGCTGGCTGGCATTACGACTCTCACATCCTCAGAACTAACTCCAGTCTCAAAAACGCCATATACTCCCGCTAGGATGAACTTCATTCCTTCATCGCTGAAAGTACGCCCTCTGAAGAATGGGGACATGGGTCCATACTGCTTTGCTTTGTTCCTGACCCCGTCTGCAGTTACTGTGACCATACTGTAGGGGCGGACTGCTATCATGTAGTCCACACCCGGGGTTAAGCTTTGGGTGGAAAGCTCGGTGGATGGGGAGTCATGAATTTTAGGTCCTTGGCTGAAACCATGTTCAACAGCTTCGATGTTGACCTCGTATAGCCATTTACTCCAAGCCCCACGACCTGAAAATACAAATTAACTCAATTTCACTTATAACTTCCTCGACGTTATGAGAACTCCCTCACTGCTTTTAAAGTTTAACTGAAAAGCAGACTTATTTTGATCATTTAACTGAAAACACAGCATTTTCTGGATTGTGTAATGGGATTGTTTTATTTTTCACTATTTACTCTAGCATTACGTTCAGAATATCTACGGCCGGCATTACATTGTGAAATTCCACTATGACGCGGAAATTTTGAATCTTAATACAAACGCGGCTTATGAGTGGCCAGTGATTAGTTCGAGGAAGGTAGCTCACTGCGTGACCACTTATTTTTCTTAAATCGTTTTCGTCAAGCATACAACATAGGCAAAAGCTCTTAGATGTATCACAAATCCGATAAGGAAATTCCACCATATTAAAATCGATTATTCGTAAATAGCGGAGAAACGACGTAACGCATTTTCATCCTGTTTTTAAGCCTCTTTAAGTGAATAGATGATGGGTAACTACGTTGTTCCATCTCAGCCTTTTTTAGTTAAAATTTAAGCATTTTACCCGTCGATCCTTGCTCTACGTTACCAGCTATTGCCCAGAACCTTCACGTCTCTGTTTTTTGACCATTGTCCACTTGTTATTTAGGAACATTTTTAGCCTCGATTGGTCCTTTCTTTTCTTTCCTTTTTTAGCATTTCACCACTTCATCGGAAGCTCAGTGTAATTTTCTGGTTTAATGTTTTCCTCACTGCACTATTTCATTTTGCTGGTCCGTAATAAATTCATATCGCCATCAGCATTACAGTGATGTACGAGTTAAGCGCGTGGCCAGAAATGAATGAATGAGTGAATCTATTCATTAACCCACTTCGAATTGTTGGCAGATTGTCTACCAATTGGGGGTAGAAGACGTTATATTGGTAATTGTAAGCAGAAGTTCGGTCCTTAATTCTGTTCAATGTTTGGGTACGTGGATGAGAGTGTGATTCACATGCTTTGCGATTGTATTGAGCTGAGTGAATGGAGAAAAGAAGAGTATGGTGTGCGCGTATTTGACGAAGAGTGGGTAAAACGATTTTTTAAGGATGAGTGTTTTGCTGGTATAAAGAAAATGGGGCGATTTTTTAGGATAGCGATGGAACACAGAAGTAGGTTTTTGGAATAAATAAGACAAATTAAAAGGAAAAGAGTATTATTATATATTTGTGTTTTTTGTCTTTTTTCGTATGTTAAATTTTTGCAATGGCCCTCGGGCTGCTTACAGCAACAAACTATCTATCTATCTATCTAAAGTAGACATAGTGGAGTACATAGAAAAAAGAAAGAAACACACCATAAATTAGGATACAAATTTACAGTTCGAACCGATTACACTTCAAACAAACGGTCAAGACCGTGATGCGGAGAAAACGCGGCGACCGACAGATTCCTATGCAGGTCGTCAAGTTTATCAGTTATATTAGTTACTGAAAATTTATTTATCATTTTTCGATTTTTGTACCAAATTGGCAAGTAGAGGAGGAATTTACATTAGTGGAAGTATACTATTCGAATAGCCACCAATAGTTTTACTGTATTTGTACTGTCACGGCAGTCTTGAAGTTGTTGTTTAGAAAAGGAAAACAGCAGGACCACTACAACAGGAGTTGCGTTTTTGCTGATACCACGGTATCTGTTACCACGGTAACTGGATCTGCAATTAGTCGTTTTTGCAGTTATCGTGGTATCTGATATACGGTGCTCTGCAAAAACGACTATTGCCGAAATTACACTTTTCGAAGTCATCCAAAAATAAAACAGATATCCAGTTACTTCACTAAATGCTAAACTTCTTTCTCACCAATCTGACAAAATTCGATGAAAGTGAGATGACTCTTCAGATACCACGACCAGTTACCACGGTCGGACCGTAGTATCTGAATATCTGATACCACGATAACTGGCCAGATACCACGATAACTGCAAAAACGCCTTTTAACCGTAGTATCAGATACCACGATAACTGCAAAAACGACTTTAGACCGTGGTAACAGATACCATGGTATCAGCAAAAACGCACCTAGGGTCTTGGCTCGTTAGAGTGGAATACCTTACCTTTCGACGGTAGCAGAGGACTTGGCAGCCAAGTGACAGAACAGCTGTTATACCCAAACACGACCTCAAGATTCTCAACCCCCTGTGTTGGAACCGGGTACGGCTGTCCGGATTCCCGGACCATTACGAGCGCAGAGATTGGCGAGCCATCTGTTGAGTACATGTGGTTGTGGAAGTAGATGGAATTCTGAAAGAAAACATCAGATCTTTGAAATAATCTGTTATTGCACTGTCAGTAGTTTTATAACAGATAACACAAGGATGCGCGGTTTCAACAGATAATGCGTAACAGATAACACTTCGGATGTTATCTGTTGTGTTTAAAATGTTATGCATAATAAGCGTTACCATCGGGAAGAACCGAAAAACCGCCAAAAAGTATCTGCTGAGTTTTCCGACATCATGACAATAAAGAATAAAGTCAGTAGATGCTTTTCCGGCTCTTTCTAACAAAGCTTGTTATGCATAAGATTTCATGTATAACGCTTTCAAACACAACAGATAACATCCCAAGTGTTATGTGTTACGCATTGTCTGTTGAAACCGCGCATCCTATAGTGTTATCTTTTATGAAACTTTTGACATTGTGGTTTCTTTTTTCTTTCCTTCCCTGTTTACTTTCTTCTTTGTTGAAACACACATAATATTGTGCAAACTGTAACTAGAGTCAAAGCTGACTGCAAATCATCATGTGGGAGAGCCTGAAAGGAAGAAACCTGGACAGACAGACCGACGGACATTACGATCACATACAAATCCTAAGTGGAAAGTCAACGAAACAAATTACTGTGAAATGGTAGAAATAAAAGGTGAACGAAAATGGAAGTCAAAGACGCACACTGTAGAGAAGAAAAGTGGGCGAAACGAAACGAAATACAGGTACAAAAGACGGAGGGCTGGCACAGACTGAAGACTACACCGTCAGAAGTTTGATAACAACTCATGTATGCGCATCCTTGTCTTAAATGTTATGAGAACATACCTGTTATGACCCTTTTAATGCTATCTTTTCGCGAACTGTAGCACCTAAAAGGGTAGAAGTTTTATCTCAGATCGTAACACGTAAGGATCATAACATATATATTCTCAAAACGGTTTACACAAGGATGCGCAAACATCCGTTATTAGTTGCGTTTTTGAAGATACCATGGTATCTGTTACCACGGTAACTGGATCTGCAATTAGTCGTTTTTGCAGTTACCGTGGTATCTGATATACGGTTGCTCTGCAAAAACGACAATTGCCGAAATTGCGCTTTTCGAAGTCATCCCAAAAGAAAAACTGATATTCAGTCACATGACTAAGTGCCAAACTTCTTTCCAACCAATTTGACAAAAGCTGAAGTGAGATGACTTTCAGATAGCACCATCAATTACCACGGTCGGACCGTGGTATCTGAATATCAGATACCACAACTGACCAGATACCCCGATAACTGCAAAAACACCTTTTGACCGTGGTGATTAGATACCACGATAACTGCAAAAACGACTTTAGGCCGTGGTATCAGATACCATGGTATCTGCAAAAACGCCACTATTGTTATCAAACGTCTGACAGTGTAGACGGAAGGCGGGAGACGGGAGTTACTTACGTGGAGTTCTTCTTTGTAGATTTCGTCCTGAAGCGACCACAAGAAGTAAGTTCCGTTGTAAGTGAGAGACGTAACGTTATGCAAGTTGGAAGTTTGTACATTACTTCTAAAGTTTGCCATATCATCTCTGGAAAACAATAGCGGGGTTACGGAAAGGTCCTGTAAATATGACTGAATCCTACAAAGAGATTGAACGCTATGTGATTTATTCGGAAATGTTCAACAACCCCCCTAGAATGTAGCGTATCCTGCTTGCTCGATACTTTTATGTAAAGGATTTCATCTTCTACCCCATACTAATAAGTAAGTAGGTAATTTATTTGTAACCATCTATTTTTAAAAAGCGGAGTATATAGAAGAAAACAAATAAAACACATCAGAAAATACAATTTTTCATCCTTCAGTCAAGAAGCAGTGTAGATCATCCTTCACTGGTTAGGATTCGTTGTCAATGAATTCTGGTAGGGGTGATGAAACTCCAAAAGAAAAATGGTTAAAGCAGACCTCACGCTATTTACTGTTTATGTTCCAATATTCACAACTATTTGAATACTGTAAACTAGGCTCTGCTTCTAAACTTTAACCGATAAGGGCTGTGATAGAGGATTGTCTGGTTACCCATTACTTATTCACTTAAATATAAGGCTTGAAAACCTGATGAAAATGCGTTATTTCGTTGCTCCGCTATTTAAGAACAATCGATTTTCGTATTATGGAACGAATTTTTCGTATAATGGACTTACATAATGGACTTTCCCTGTCGGATTTTCGGTACTTCTATGCGTTTGTTCCTGCTTTGTACACTTGACGAAGAAGATTTACGAAAACTTTGTGACAGTCACTAAGCAGTCTTCGCCAAGCTCACCACTCGCCATTGAAAAGCCGCGTCTGTTGAGATTCAAACTTTCCGCATCATAGTAGAATTTGCGCTGTGAGGACGGCCTTAGATATTCAGAACGTCACCATTAGAGCAGATAGTGTAAAACAAAACAAAAAATCCCTTAGCAGAATCCAAATATTGAGTGTATTCAATTATATGAACAAAAAATAAGTTGGTTTTTCAGTTAAAAATTAACAAATTATCTACGGCTTTGTCTGCTTGAAGCTTTTTCACAGGCCCATTGACTTCTAGCAAAAACTCGGTAAAAGTCCGATAACAGGTTATACGCATCAATAGCAGGGCAAACATTCGTCGGGAGCATAATGATAGTGAATCGTGGCAAGTGCACAGATTAGTGAGGTACTGTTAGCGGGCTTAGAATGTAACATATCAAATTTGGGTCTCCAGCAGGTCTCCGGGCTTAAGAAATAATGATGTAGTTACGGAAGTAGGTTGCATATGGCAGTGGTTCCCAACCTTTTCCGCACCGCGTACCCCTAATCAAGGTTCGAAAAGATTGCGTACCCCCTTTTTCAGAACGTGAAAAGGACGATAGTTATATCATAAACGATAAGGCATAAATATGTAAAAATATACACAAAATCAACGAGGCAATCACTAGAGGCTATGTTGTAGCAAAAACTTTGTCAACTCTAGGCTCGACGTCGTTAGCGCATATTTTTTATAGTCAGCCTGTGTCTGTGTTTGGTTCTGATGTTCTCCGTGCTTTCATCAAGCTGCATCGCAAACTTTTTCGTTACCTTAATTCGCAAGCTGAATGACAATATCACTTGCAATGTCTTCGATTCTTCTTGAAATAATGTTGTTTGACACAGGAACAGATTTTACGGCAGTAGCCTAGCTGTTTTTGAATCAACGTTATTTCACTGACTTTCACTAGGGCTTGTAATCAGAGACGTCACGCACGGGTTGACAACACCCACCCACCCGAAAAAGGGCGGCCAGACGAAGAGTCGGCGCGAAGCGCCTCGATTTTTCGCAAAAGCAGTTACTTAAAAAAAAAATAGTAGGTAAAAATGACCTGTCAGCCAGTAAAAATACTGGTGATGCTTCTGCTGGTAATATTAGGCTTTCAGCAATCAAAAATGAGTGAGGCGAGATTTTCAAGCTACTGACTAAACCAATTTTGGTTCCTTCGCGTACCCCTTGCAAGGGTCTCGCGTACCCCTTGGGGTACGCGTACCACCGGTTGGGAACCACTGGCATATGGCATCATAGACAAGACGGGTCCTCTAAATTGCGTCTTTAACATGAAAATTCTCCGTTAGTCTGTGGCTACGGCGTAATTTGGAGAAAAACAACAAGTTCTTCGCATATTTAGAATAGCACGATCTAAAAATTTTGTTTGTGTCTCCTTCACAAATATGCCTTATACACAAAACGAAATGCAGGACTAAAAACAGGACTACATAAATTTCCAACAGCCTTCTGTCAGAGTTTATAGATAGTTTCAAAACGCAAAGGACATCATTTTCTGAAATTGGCGACATGAACGTTATGAATTCGGGTAGGAAACAAATTATGTAAAAATGACAATTTAGCGACTGAAAGTACAGAACGGGAGTGGAGACAAATAAGTAATGGACACAGTTACTGGTAAGGATGCTTTAACTGTCTGTCAGAGGAGAATGTCGCCTTAGGCGGTAGCTTTTCCGATCCTTATCCGGAAAGCCGAAAACATGGTTAGCGGACAGAACACAATTTTTTTTTTTTAGAGAAGAAGATAAAGATATTATTATTATTATTATTATTAAAGATAAAAATACCAAAATACCAGATGGAAACGAGCAGGAAATAGGGTCCAAGCTAGGGGGGGGTGGTAAAAAGGTTGCCTACCCCTCAAATGAGTAAGAAAGGACGGTCGACTGCAGCTGATGTACAATAAGAATCTGCTGGCCGACGTAATCGATGTGAAATGGGCCAAGATTATTCTCTGAAACGATTCTTCTAGGGAGCGGCGGGTTAGTTGAGAGGTCCAAATCTGCCAAGTCATGTCGGTAAATACCTCCGCGACGACCTTCGACGACCCAGAAGAGGTAGCTGCAAAATAAAATGGCCAGTTTACCAAATATTCCTGAACGCAGAACTCGAAAATTTCCAGTCGCTATCAAATTTGTGAACAGCAGTGGGCAAACAAATAGAAACATATATAGTCAAAATATTGATAACGACTGGAAAATCCTTTTGATTTGGTAAAACCCCAAGTTTTAGGGTAGATGTTCTTTTGTGTATTTTGGAAGTTATTGTTTTTTTTGTTTTTTTTTTAAATCAGTCAGAATTAATGAAGCGTCATTTTCTTATGCCACTGGCAATATCTGTCGCTTTTCTGCAATTTGAGTTTCACAGTTGTCATTAAATTGTACCTTACCTCTTTCATGTTCTTCTTTTTTGTCCTTATTATTTGCTCCGTCTTCGAGCTTTGTACTTATTTTGACGGGTTAAAAGTAAAATCAGCATCATCATCATGTACGCGAAGACCTTAGCCTCGTTTCTGTTGCAATAGTGCTGCAGCGCTTCTTTGCTTATGCACAAGATGCGTTTTTGGATTCACTTCCTTCTTGGTTGATGCAGCACCTTGCAGGGAAGCACGGACTTGGTCGGAAAGCAAGTCCGCGATTATCGAGAATCCTGCCGTCTTCCTCGGAAGCACTGCAGTGCAACAACGAATGTAGAAAGAGTCAGCCCGGAAGCGGCCGAGAGGTGGACCTGCAGAGTGCAACAAAAACGAGGCTCTTAGCAGTGGGAAAGACAGGAACCTCCCATGAAATCCATGAGCCGCAAAAATCAGTGCCGTTTCGGGCTTGGACTTTAAAACTCGCCGCTCTGTTGACATTTCGCCGCAATCGGTCTGCAATTCTTCATCAAATTACCTGTTGTGTGATGTGTGCCTCAAGAGCAATAGGCAGCATTATGTAAGTGTTTTTTTTTATGGTGCATTTACACACTGCGTAAAATCCGAGCGTATTTGAAATCCGAGCGTATTTTACACACGTATTTGGGCTTGAAAAGACCTCTAGCAGTACGGACGTATTTGAGAAATCGGTCCGTTTTGTATCTAAATACGTCCGTATTGCTAGAGTTCTTTTTTTGAATGAATAAGGGTTTATTAAAAAAAAAAAAAGAATCTTCAATGCCCAGAGGCGAACCTGTGAGGGACTAAATACCCTCAAACAAAACATCAACAACAACAAAAAATTCGACAAATATAAAGAAAAAATAAGGAAAGAAAGAAAGAAAGGAGCTTGACTTACCGGTTCTGGGACGCCCCCCCCCCCCCCCCCAAAAAAAAAAAACATTTTCAACCAGAATCACTACTAACTATCCAAAAAAAAACTAACGAAAAACACAACTTAGACGGCTGAGAATAACGCATCAAATTCATATACAACAAAACAATGAACCTTTAACATGTTACGAAAATCCAATAAAACACTACATGACCTTAACTCTGTCGATAAGCCTTCCCATACTAAAGGCCCAACATGTCTAATGCTAAAATCTCGATCTACTAGTTATTACAACCGGCCTGCGGATCAGCTGCGAACTACGAGTTCCATGTTCATAAAAAGATGATGCACGGGAAAAATACTGAGAAAAGCACTGGGGTGAAACTTCATTGTAATGTTTGTACATAAATAAAGCGTCATAAAACTTTCAAATTCCCGCAAAAGGTAAAATGTGAAGCTCCTGGTAACGGTGTCTTACGGAAATATTACGACTATCACCAGACAATACTCTTATTGCCATATTCTGTATCACACGTAGAGGAGTAAGGTGGCTTACAAAAGTTTGTGTCCATGCCAGACAACAATACAACAGATACATGTGTAAAATATACTCGGATTTTTTTTCGCAGTGTGTAAACCCACCATTAACGATTACGCGTCGTCTCGCGCTTGCAGTTGGAAGTCCAGACACTAGGCAGCGGGTCGGTTCAAACTGCTCAATTTTCCACGACACGCTTTTATAGAGGTGTTCTGTCTCTCCCTATGCTAAGGTCTTTGAATATACGCAATACAGAGTTGTAGGTCTAAGGTTTATTGATGTATAACACGCACGAACTCCAAAGCCAACTGTCCAAAATACAGTAAATTTGCAATCCATCCACTGTAGTTTTTCCCGGGTTGAGCACCGTATGGTGTTTATATTTTGTTGTTGGTTATTTTTTTTTTTGCTGAATTTTATATCAACGTCCTTACTGGTACTGACACCATTATTCTCAACTGCAACAAAACGATTGCTTCTATAAATGTTTTCTAGGCTTCATTGGAAAGTCTATACACAGTTTTTCAGATCGTAGACGTCAATCGCCTTCTGTTGTTTTTTTTGCATTGTATTAGTGGTAAAGTAGGAAGACCCAGAGGAACCCCCCTGTAATTTAATCTTAGTAATATGTTTAATCTTTGTTAATCCATCTCTCCTCCCTCCTTACCCCAACACACATTTTCAATTCCCATTCAATCAACTTTGCGCATTCAACCATAACGTGACTAGCACTCTTGCCCAAGCACACACTCCATCCGAAATTCACCAGCAAACGATAAACCAATTTTGAAATTTACCAATTATTACAAGCTTTGCAGCGAAGCGGGAATACAACCGGGGGGGGGGGGGGGGGGGGTCACAGGATTTCATATGAAGTTCTGACCGACGTATACGTACGGAAGAAAACGAAACGGGAAGACCTCTAAGTGGAGAGGTTTACTTACGTCTTTTGTGGACGAAAAAATTGGATTTTCGGAGTCTGGGGTCCTAATAATAGGGGGCTCAGAATTTAAGTCTTAAGTACTTTGCCCACACAACGCGGGCGGGAGAGCGTTTTTCACTTAGCGTTAAAAACCGCATCATCCCGTTTCATGTCACATATTAACCGCGTCACCTAGCGAAAATTTTTGGAGTTCTGTTGGCACAGCTTTGAGATCGCGGCGACTGTATACCGACGTTGTTTTCAAGGTGATTAGTGACATTTTCTATAACTTGAGAAATTAATAGTGCTAGTGTCCTATCCGAACTTGTACCCTGCATGTCTGGTGGAAATTTCAGCCTTGACTAATATAAGGTTTGAATTCAAGCTGACCATTCATTACGAAAGAAACGGAAAACCGTGATTTTCGTTTTTTTTCCTGATCAGCTAGTTATCCCTCTCAGATGATGTGCGAGAGATAAATATAATTTCGGATATCTCCGTAGCACTTCCGGCAAATCGTCCTCAGCTTGAAAAAAAAATTATACGAATATCAAGGTTTTCTATTTCTTTCGTAAATTTCAGTCAAACTGGAGCAACCGCTACGGAGATGCCCAATTTCTGTAAAGTTAAAAAGTTACTAAAGTTATAAAGTTACAAGTTCGTGTCCGAAAGGCGTATCGTGCAAAATCTGAAAAATGTCGCTAATCACCTTTTGCAAAAACACCGTCGATATAACGAGGGGGGGGGGGGGGGGTGAGCTCACCCGTTGTAAGGATCCACTTTGAATTCCACTATTTTTCCGTAGTCTGGTATCTGCAGAAATGTCAAATTTTTTCCTGTTATTGTACATCGTGCAAAAGAGTATGATGTCTTCTCTTGAACGCCTTGAGTTGTTAGACCAAACGACGACGCACTGAAAGAACATTACAAACTTATAGGCATATACTTGCTATCGGTTTTGTTGGTAAATGGTCACTCACGGTCACTCACTACCCCATGGATAGAGAGCAGCACGCAACTAAAGCTGACTACGTGTGTTGTTTGATCCTAGTATCGACCCCACTATCAGTTTCCGGTTTTCAGCGGATACCAGCCGAGCAATCCACCTGAGGTAAAAAAAAAACCCACCAAATCATGTTTAAGCATGCGTCTTATCTTCTTCGTTATGCATGTCTAATTCGCAGTTTTCTATATTCGCCAATTTTCACCAGATTCCCACCGAAATGTCAATCTGCGGCAGAACTTTAGGCATTAATCTGATACAACGTCTCCGTTTACCCCTATGTTGTCCTACCAAAATTTCCAAACTGCGACCTGCTTTTGAATGTCTGGTCAACCCATCTCCGGAACTGATGCGGCATTCAATCTGAGGAAGCAACAGTAGGCCTGAAACAGCCTTTGTTCAAAGTTGTCCATGACTATTCATGCATAATTCAGAAGCCCGCGCAGAAAACACAAACCTTTTAAAGTTTTCTAGTCATTTACTGCACGTGACGTGACGCGCCCTTACATTTCGGATCTCAAAAACGAGGTTGTACGACTCGGACGAATACTGTAAGGGCTGAATCGACATTCAAGGTATTGACTAAACTTTAGCCGATTATCTACGGCCCGTGACGTTTTCATGACGTCATGAAAGCGGCCAGCGAGGCGCCGGACGCGTTTACACTTATAAACCTTGCTAGGGATATATATATAATATAATATAGGCTTTCGTGTGACGTCACGACCTATAGATAATCAGCTAAAGTTTAGTCAACACCATTTTCAAAGCAAAGCCGTCCAAAGCAGGATGGTTCTCCTGATCAAATTTTAAAACGAAAGATAAAGTTCGAGAATTACTCACCCCGTAACCACAGCAAAGTACACCCAGTCATTTAGCCAGTCAACACTCAACTTCGCGATAAATCCACCAATCAGCTCTTTCTTTAGGAGAGTGCGAAGTGGTGAGGAATCCCTCAGTTCCATTTCGAAGAGATCACCATTCGAGCTTGAGATGAACAGATGATTTCTGTCTTCCATGACGTCAAGTGCTGAAATGAACGGATTAGACGACTTGCCGTAATAACTTATCAGATATTCTTAAAGAACCTGTCGTACCCGTAATGTCAATCTAACACTTCCAAGATTATTAATTCCGAAACCCGGAGACCCAAATTTCATACGTTACATTCTAAACTCGCTAACGACACAGCACTAATCGTTGCACTTGCCAAGATTCACTATTGTCAATGCTCATTATGCTCGGAAGAGTGTTTGCGTATTATGTTATTGATGCGTAAAACTGGTTATCTGAACTTTGAAGAGTTGTTGCTAGGAGTCAGTGGGCCTGGGAAAAAGCTAAAAACAGCCAAAGCTGTGGATAATTCGTTCAAAGCAGAGCCAAGTTTTACAGTAGCCTATTCAAACAGTTCTGAATTTTGGAACATAAACAGTAATACTGCGAGGTATGCCTTAACTGGGTAAAGCTCGGCAAGGCCACCAGTTTTAATTAGTGTTGAGAACTTGCTTAAACCTGTCATGCGAAAGCTGGAAGTGTGTGCATACACAGTCCGAATTTCACAGTCGGATGCGAATTTGCTCCTTCACTCCAAAACATTGACGTATCGCATAATAAAATTAATAATAATAATACAGTTGCACCAAAAAGGATATCGCGTCTATAAATTTCTCACGACCCTATGTACACTAAACTGTGTGTCAGCCAGGTGACAGTCCACACCTGCTTTAAACTGATTATATTTTCTGCACTTTTGCCACTTCCAGGCAGATGATTCCAGTATCCAGCTACACTGTAAAAAGTTTCTCCGAGTAAGGATAAAAGTTAACTGCAGTATTTGCTACTGGGATTAATCTTATCTATACTGGGATTAATCCGAATTAGAGATAATCTTATCTCAGTAGAGACAAGATTAGTCCCTGTAGCAAATACTGCACGATTTTTTTTTTTGTACAGTGTATGCAGGTTTCCCTACAGTGACGTGAACTTCGGATGCGAAATCCTATCGGACTATCTGTGCACATAGCTTGATCCACTTACGATATTCAGTCATCAATTCTGCATGCGTTTCCGTTTAGCAGCCCACTGAACTACTTACGCGCCTAATAATAAAAAAAATACTGGTAAGGATTGCACCAAAACTCTTACCATTGTTAATTTTCTTTTAGCGACTTCATCGACGACGATTTCAAGCCGGGCCCCCTAACCGTAACAGTTCGAAGCAAAAGCCTTAAAGGACACCTCGCACTGTGGCTACTGTTTATGTACCAGTATTCAAAGCTATTTGAGTACTTTAAAATTAAGTTCTGCGTTTAACAAATTACACACGGCTTTGGCTGCTTTAAGCCTTTCTCCCGGCACGTTGCAACAAGTGCGCAAGCGCTCAAACGTGGAGTGTAATAGTAAATCGTTTATCATATCTTATAGCCGAACAGCCTAAGAACCAGTCGTCCTTGAATCGGAAGGGTGTGGGGATGAGACCCTGGAAACACATCTCTAGACCACAAAGCCGACAAGTAAACTAAATTTGAACTTGATACCCGTTGTCAGTTCACGAATTCACTCACTAGGATCCGCACATGAACGGGGACGGTTGGGGAGGAACAACTCCAAAAAGCAATTCCAAGTCCTAAGATCCATGACCGCACTAAATTTCTTCTAAAAAAGCTATAGATAGAACAAAAAGAAGTAAAATATATTTAAACCGATAAAAGAATACTTCTTCTGATATGTAGTAAATAGAATAAAGAATTACTTGCGAAGAAATGTCATATGTCCAGCTTTGGTCAAGCCCCGAATATTAGTCACTGGGCAATCTTGGCCCAGTTGCTCCTGAACAGTGTTGGTGTGGGGGATGGGACCCCGCGAAAGCATAAGCATTCCACTAAAACATGAACAAATTCAGGTAACCTTTCTTTCTCGCAAACAGTCGGTGGAGGGAGCTTCTCGCAAACACTCGGCGGGAACTTGATACGCATCGAAAAGAACGGAATAGCACGTGATAGTTGTACGAAAAAGTTGCATGTATTGATATGTAATAGTAAAGAATACTATCATTTAATGTGCATCATACTGGGCCAATCTTAAGCAGTATTATCCAGTAGCATCCTGTCTTGCTATAGTAGCATCCAGTCTTGCTAACAGGGGCGTCACGACCGGGGGGGGGGGGGACGCCCCCCCCCCCCAATGTTGTCGGCCAGTAGGTAAAAATAACCGAGTCGGCGCGAAGTGCCGCGATTTTTCGCCAAAACAGTTGATTTTTTTTCGTTAAAACAGTCTGTTTTTCGTCAAAACAGTCATTTTTTCCTGAAAATCAATCGATTTTTTCGAACCTGTCTTTTTTTTTTCTTGCAAACAGTCGTTTTTTCTGCAAAACCAGTCGGTAAAAATTACCAGCCAGTCGGTAAATTCCTTGCCCCCCCCCCCCAAACATTTTGGCTAGTAACGCCTCTGCTTGCTAATAGTAGCATGAAATGGAATGCAGTAACACGGTAGCCTAGAAGTAGAAGCATGTAGTAGCATCAGTTCGCACTGCATGCTACTTTTCGTACAACTTCACACTACTATTTTGAGATAAACTTTTCATCGGGCGAGTTGTCGTTAGCGGGGTTAGAATATGGACTGGTTTATAGACGGATCACCTACGGAAGTAGGTTGAACTATGAAATGAAATAGTAGGTTTTCTCGATTTTGTGAATCATCAAACGGAGCATGAGAGGCGGCGATACATAGCGAGCTGGGAGGACATATTGGTTAAAACAGGTCTTGGGACCTTGGGAGTACCCAAGGGCTCCCTAACTGCGCGACCACAGCCTGCGCGTCTGGGGTGGGACTGAAGAACAGAGGAAAGAACTCACCGGTGATTTCATACGTTATGTTCACGACAGGTTTTGGGTCGTCATGTGTGCTTATATTCTGCTTCATGACGGAGTTTCCAACAGCAAAGAGTAGGTACTGAGAGTGGATGTCAGGAGTTTCTGAAAGTGAAGTTTATACAGTAAATAACTGAAAGGTCGAATAGCATTTCAAGGTACGAAGGAGTAATCTGATAGATTTCATATAAGGACACAGTATAACCTGGAACAGCCTTACCGAAGATGCAGTGAAAGGACCTCTCTTGCTTATTTTCCGTATTATTTTATACCTTACTCCCTCGCAGGGTTACAAGCTTCTGAAATCCCGGCCTTTCGCAATTGCTTTGTTTTGTACCTAGATTTTTTAGCGCTTTTGCAAACTTCGCAATGCAATGCAAATTTGGCTAAATGCTTCAGCGGCAAGTCTTTCACGCATGAGGACATGGTTAGTTTCAAATTGTTGTTTTTCATTTTGGGATACATGGCGGGCCGTCATGTCTATCTTCTGTTTTGGACATTGTTTTGATTGTTTTTCACCCTTTTTAACCACGCATTCAGTTTTCAAAAATTGTGCGTCCACCCGCCGCGTCGGAGAGCATAGAGCGTGTTCCACCCTCGTACCAATAGTAACTATTAGTTACTAAATCCGTTCCAACCTCACGAAAAGTTACCACGCTGACCGTTCCAGCCTTCTCAAGTAACTAATAGTAACTATTTGCTGGAGCGTGGTAAGCGTAGTAACCACGAATCTCTGTCGCGTGATTGGTCGGATTCACCCGTGGCATGAAGTTCCGCTGGAAAATAGAAAAATCGTTCCAGCCTTGACTGCAAAAAGCCAGAATTCGTGACGTCATGCGTAGTAACTACGGTAAGTAGGATGGAACACGCTCCTAGAGTCGACAGGCGCTAACAAGAATCGCTAATTTCACGCGGAAAGTAATGGTGACTCGAAAAAAAATATTTCCGAGCTATTTCATCACGGAAAGATCATTTCTTGTAAGAGTTGTGCTATAACGCTATTTTAATGATGCTCAGTGCGATGATTGTCAATATCATCTTGGTATTCGAGGGAAAACTTTTTCATGATACAGAATACTGATAGTATTAGCCTAATAAGACACTGATGGCATTTTACACAAGGGACTTGTACCGTGACCAATAAACCAGAAACAGTTTTTTCGAATATAATTTAGAAGTCTAAGACTCCAAGTTAGACGAATTTGAATGTGTTAGATCAATTTGCCTTCGGGCGGGATCACTGTTCCTATGGCCAGCTTCTACCAGACTATTGTAGTGGTTTGTGAACTCTGTTCACAAGCCACTCGGTAGCTCAAACGGTTAGAGTGCCTGCCTTGTAAGCAGAGGGTCCTGGGTTCAAATCCCGGCTGAGGGGCATTTTTGTCTTTCAGTGCACTACTTAAAAAGTATTAGCCTACTATTACAATAGTTAGAGAGTAGATCATACTTACGTTTGACTAGAGGTTCGGTCTTGACGAACACCACTACCTCTGGTCCATAGCCATCCTTATTCCTAGCTGATATGCTTATGGAGTAGTTGGTTGATGGCATGCGATGCGGAATGATGTAAAAACTCGAGTTGCCATCCAAATCCTAAACAAATATGAGAAAATAAAGACAAAGTTTACCTGACTTTTTAGTTTTCCTCGTACAAGTCACTCCTGCTAGAGGGGATTCTCAATAGAAAATATATTTACCAAATCTACTGTTTGAAATTTTCGAATCTCATTTTTCACCGGATTCTGGCCGAACTATTCATCTACCTGCCTAGAGGCAGGCCTGCCTATAAGCCGTACAGTAAAAGGAATCGAATCAAATTTCCGCATTCTTGATGCTGAGTATGGAGAAGTTGGTTTGTCTTTCAACAAAAGTAAAACTGAAATAATGATTTTTAATCCTCGTTCCAAAGAGCCGATCGAAATTGATATTGGTGGTGAGTTGCTAAAGCCCAAGGATTCTCTGACATATCTGGGGCTGCCTATTGGAACCAGTGTTCGTGCTACTCGTCTGTTATTAAAACGATTTTTCGCTGAAAAAACTCGTAAAGCTTATGGCCTTCTTATTGCATTAAATTATAAGTTTTGTAGAAGCATTCTAGGTAAAGTGTATAATGCGTTCGTTATTCCCCACTTCCTTGCATTAGCACCGTTTTGGTGTATTTTCACTGAGTCAGATATTAAAGCATTATGCAAGTGTTTCTATAAGTTTGCAAATATCTGTTGAGACTTCCGCCTTGGTCAAGTAACAGCAGCATATCAAGGAAGTACGGAGTAGCCCAGCCCGTAATTGCTGTGCAGAAACGTTTACTGCGGTATAGGGAAGACCTTGATCCGACAAGCGATATGTATAGACTCCTGAAATAGTTGATAATGTGTTGTTGATTTCGTAGTGTTGTATATTGTGTAGTTTTTCCTTATTTTTCCTACTCCATTTTTTGTGTATTTATACATTATGATGGGTAATAAAATTATTAATTAATTAGACACCTTAATTGCATTGAAATTTGAATTAATTGGAAAAAAAAAAGCATAATCCATTTGGGACTTAACAATGTCATAGAAATACAGACACATAAAGCAGACAGAAACATAGATCGACGGAAAAACTTAGTATGGTATCACCATCCCTCACTTTTGTTTGAGATCCCGAAACTGAAATACACTATATACAATATTTAAAATAATATTTATAATAATAATACAATGCATAAAATAGGGCATTTGCCTCTGCAAATTTCAGCTAAACCACTGACTGAATGAATGAATTAATGATTCGTAGTAGATTCTTTCGGCGTACAGATTATCCAAGGAATTCTTAAAGACATTGACAGAATCGCTCACAATACTAGTTCAAGTGGAAGGACGTTCCAAGAGCCCATCACTTTGTTTTGAACAAACGTATTATTTCTGCAAGTAGCTTATGAACAGTTTTTGACCGGTAGGCATACGCAACCTAGCATGCAACAGCTATTACAATATGAAAATAGCATGTACAGCACACTTCCCTTGGACCCAGAATCAGATATTCTGAAGACATTGTGAGCCACGCAGCTTATAGCGTATGTTTATATTTGATAAAATTCCATAGCTGCCAATCACCAACCAAACGAACAGATATTCGTTTTCAAACCATATTAAATTACCACGAATAATGTCGAAACGAAAGGAACGTTTTCACACCAGCAGACATACGCCGAACAGTAACGAAGCCAGCCCTACATCCAGGTCTGACAGTCACAGCCAACCCTTGATCTGGCGGAAGAAGCTCTCACACGTTCTCGCGATTCCAACACTGTGTTAGACATAACTTGGACACCAAGTGCCAAAATCGTATTTGCTATTCGGTATTTCCCGTCCAAGTAGGCTAGCCTCCAACATAAATCATTCAACACACGAGTCAAGACTAGGTGACGCCAACCCGTTCGTCTAACAGACAGACAGACTGACCGGCAAAATTACCATTTCCTGTCAATAATATTCGCGATAATATACAATAATAACTATAATATTATATAAATACTCCGATACAATAATACTCGCTTTTATTTGAACATTAACTCAGTCAAAGCTATTTTTATTTGAAATTTTTAAATGTTCTTAGTTGAAATGTTCAGAAATACTCTGACCTGTCTTTGTTGATTGGGCCTTTATTTAGACATTGACACAACCCAAGCTAGTTTACACTCTATAGATATTATAGATTAAACCATTATTATTTATATCCAAATAGTAACAGCCCCAGTCTGAAGGTGCTTGTTTTTCCCTCGGTTTTTCCTCGTTATCGGCAACGGGCAACTACAAAAATCAGGACAACTACTGAGCTGAATAAAATTCGTGTTAAGAAAAGGCTTCTGTCATGTTTCAAAGAGGATATTTAGCACTTTTTGCGCTTTATATCACTGTTATTGTTATCCAGACATCTAGGACAACGATATTGTGATTTTCTGTTTGTTTTCCTTTTTCTTTGTTTGAGTACTAGTATATATATTTTTTTCATTTTTCCCGCCACAGCCCATCGGCTTTAATGGGAAAAAAATCGTTCATTCACTCTAGGGCATCCTGCCTTTCCGACCATCATGTTTCAGTCGAATTTCAGCGTTTCCGGGAAATTTCTTCAGCGGTGAACACGTAACAACTCTCAATCCTATGCTAATCCCTAACCCGAGCAGCCCACAGCGTAGTTAGCTTAGTATGGTTCCAATGGCCAGATTCAAAACATACCCAATTGTTAAAAAAGAAATACTTCCCTTCAGGATAAATGTTTATCTGCTATGTTCCAAAGATAGGTCCGGTCACCAGAGGTCGAGGGCTATCGGGGGTCTGACACTAGATTAGAAACATAATTTCTGGTCCGCTAATCTCATGACAGAAGAATGAAAACAATTTGGAGACGTGGAGAATGTATCTGTTCTTGATGAAACTGAGCTAATCTCCCAAACCAGAGGGTGGTTATAGGCTTGATGACTGGATATCAAAATGAGGGGTTAAGACTTCAGAGCATGCTCGCCAGGAAAATCCAACCAATCCAGAATCGAGAATAAAATAAAAACAGGAAATTTAAGACAGTTTATTCATTAAGGACGTGGCCCGTGAACGGCACTGAAAAATGTGATTAAATTCAAACCTAGCAAATATTTAAGCACGGTAATGAGCGCCAGCAATAATTTAAGTACAACAAAGTCGAATTTAAGCACAAACTGTAATTTTGTTCTAGCCTTGTGCTAGCTTTTACACGAAAGCTTCGGACGCCCTCCAAACCTACAAGCTATAACCATTTTTTCACAACTGAATAATGTTAAACGTTAAGTTTAACAATTTTAATTTAGTTGTCCAAACCATGCGTATATAGTGTCACTGAATGGATCAACTGATTTAGGTATATTGTTCTATATATGATATTTTCTACTCCTCAGTTTTGAGGGAAATAAATGAATAAATACTTAAACATATTTTTTGATTGGTTGCTTGTACACCCTCTGACGGCCAGGATACGGCGTCCGAAAATTGCAGTAAGTTTTGCATCAGTTCCATGACCATCCAGAGTATCCCAACAGAAGAAAAGGAGCATTACAAAATAAGCAACATATTACAGGGAATTATGACTCTCAGCTTATACAAGTTCTTAATTTCTTATTTTCATTTTACTGTTTTAGAGACAAAAACTGAAATCAAGTTGATCTTAAATTTAGAGAAGTTTTCAAGGACGCAAACGTCTCCTAAACTCTCATTTCGTTTCAAAAGCGTTAACGGTTAAGTGCGTCTTATAAGGGGGGAGGAGCAACATTGCACCAATGCTACTGACACGGCTAAGATTCATGGTCGGCAGGCGATAAGTGAAAAATCCTTTTTAATTTAATTGTTATGTTTGTTCACTAAAACAAAACCAAAAATATTGCTGGAGTTACTGCATATTGCATGGATGTGCCACCTATCTGGCTTGTCGACGATTTGGGTAACTATAAATACTATTCTATTATATTCGTTATTTCTGATGAGCTATATAACCTTTTAGGCACTAGTTTAGCCCAATGCAATATTACCTCAAAATAGTAGTACGAAGTTGTAGGAAAAAGTAGCATGTAGTACCAACTGATGCTACTACATACTACTATAGCAAGATTGGATGTTACTGGAGCAAGGAGGGATGGGATGCTTCTGAATACTACTGCTTAAGATTAGCCTAGTGCATGAGGCACATTAAATTTAAATATTCTGTACTACTGCATATCAATACATGCAACTGTTTCGTACAACTACCATACAACTACACAGGCTACAAATTTTTCATCGGGAGGTATCTCAGTTTGCGATGTTGGTTGTTTTCGTCCTTTAAGCACACAAGTCATTAAACTATATGAAAGGCACTCGTGTTGGTGTCTAATAATACTTAACAGTACAATTTCTTTTCATTTTGATTATAGTTAAAGCAAAACCTAGTAATTATCAGACAACCACGACTACTGTCTGTTCTTCGAACATTCAAATCGACCCATCCAAGCTTCTATCAAAAGAGTATATTTATACAGACATGCGAGAAGTATCGCATAAGCGGGTCAGAAGATTAAATCAACCAACCAGGGTGTATGCTCGAATGCTGGAGTCAAGCCTATCCATGCATCCATTCATGATCATAGGCGGATATACGCCAGAGGCGATTGAATAAACGGCCGGAAACCTGGACCTAAAAACAACAAGGTTGGATTCACAAGCAAATCCTGGTCATGAATGAAGGCTGTTCAGATCCTATTTCCGCGTCTGATTAACGTTAAGGGGGCCCTATTTCAACCTCCCATTCGGTAAGATAAAGATAAGAGTGAACCATTATGTTTTCGATTGATCAAACTGCCAGAAACCTGGGCCTAAAAACAACAAGTTTGGGTTCACAACCAAGTCGTGGTTATGAATAAAAGCCGTTTAGATCCTATTCCCGCGTCAGATTAAAACTGAGCAAACTCGCCCTATTCCAACCTCCCATTTGGTTAGATAATGTGAACAGTGAACCATTCAATTTTCGATTAAATAACCGGCCGGAAACCTGGGCCTATAAGCTGGATTCAAAACCGAATCGTGGTCATGAATCAGGATGTTCAGCTCCTATTTCCGCGACGGATTAACATTATCTCAGGGAACAAATTCACCCTATTTCAACCGGTAAGATAAAGGAGAAAAGCAAACCGTTCATATAAATCACATTCCGATTTCTGCCTCTTTTCCAAAGCAATGCTTCAAAGCCCAATTCCCAGAAACCCCGACGTGAATCTTTGCAGACAAACATTCATAATCAAGATGCCACTACAGCAGTAGCAGGAGCGACTCCTAGCCCGAATAACGCAGAAATCGTCTTCTGCTACGATTTGAGCTTCCGGAAGATAACTAGTCGCGTTCGTTGCACTGGCTGGTATATTCTGGTTTTTGGTCATTAGTGTCTAGTTGTTCCTCAATAAGCATTTCTTAGTATCACCATTTACCGGAGACTTCTTACTAGAACCTGCCTCCCGACCATGTTCTCATAAAAATAATAATAATAATATAATGCACAAAATAGGCCATTGGTCTCTACAGCGTACGTTTAAAACGCTTTTCATCAAAAAGAAATTCAGCGTACAGCGTACAGGACTTTTTGAAGGCGTTTATAGAGTCACTCAAAACTACTTCAGACGGAACTCAACCACTCCGTCTCGATAAGACCGTTTACCAATGTCTTTGGAACATTGCCAGCCAGTCCGTTTGCAGTCGTGTACGCGCATACCGTTCTTGTTAAAACTGGGAAGGGGTAAGCAGGCACGTTATCATAATTACCGTGGCAAATTTATAACATCAAAAACAAGACTAAAGGTTCCGGTGGGATCGGGATGAATCTGGCAATGGTCAGATTCTAGTGAACTTGGTAGTTGGTAAGATAAAATGATTCAGATGATCCATTTAGGAGTCTAAACCATATTCGGCTGCGGTAGAGGGAGGAGGAGGGGGATACCGGAGATCGTGTGGCACGCCCAGTGACCAAACGAGTGGATCTGTTGGGTTAAAAAGGTATAGAAAACTCCTTTGCCCTAGATGATCCGAGGCGATGCCGGAAATGCTCAGACTTGAGTGAAACTATATATCCTATTTCTAGGTCCGAACCATATTTTCGGATGGCGGGGTATTTTGTGATGTTCTCATCTACTTTCTTGTACCACCCACTCTTAACAAGTGCCATATGAGCCCGTAGCTCTTGTTATTTCCCCTATGCTTCGAAGTGACGAATCTGCTATCATCCCAATTGACTCACTTTGACTTGAACTTCCGTGTTAAGGTCTGCATCCCAAAACTTCAAATGGTAGTTGATAATCTCCCCGTTTTGGAATTCCGGAGCTCGCCAAGAGATGGAAATCCGTCGAGGTTCGAGAGCTGATACTGAAGTAACTATGGGTGGAGAAGTAGGCGGTCCTTGAGCCAAGGTCCGAACAGGATTGGTGGGTGGCGAAATTACTGGTACTGCCTCCTCCGTTAGCAAGTACACCAGACGGAACTAAAGAAAAATAAACTGAGCAGGCTTTCGGGCTAGGGGGCGGAGCTAATAGTTAAAGGACAGCCATTCCTATAATACTAATACATTCCTACTTTGATAAACACTTCTGCCATTCCTATTTCCAAACTTCGACATCCGATGCTATTGTACCCACCCTAGCAGCCTCTGACTGATTCCTTTACAAACATCGGCTCTCATCGATATCATATAGGCTCCTTATCACTTTCTCTGGCAAGGATAGCTTTATCAACAAGAAAGAGTAAAGTTTAACCGAAAAGGGCTGAGACTGAGACCCGACAGTCTAGTGACTCATCACGTGTTCACTTAAATAGGCCTGAAAACCCGATAAAAATGCGTTACTCCGTTTGTCCGCTGTCCATAGATAAAAAACTTAATCTTTCGGATTTGTGGTACCTCGATGCGCCTGTCCCTCTATGCTTGAAATATTTACCAACTACAAAGGTAAGCCATTGCCAAAAATACGCCGGCGCTAATCGGGTTCAACCCTGTAAATGTAGGCTTGTTTTCAAATTCAAAATCTCCCCATCTTGATGAACTTTGGGTTGCCGTGCAAGCAGCGCATATTCTGGTTTGACTGCTAGAGCCTCGGATGAAAAAATGCAAAATCCCTAAGATGAGTCAAAATAGTATTCAAATATCAGATGTAAAGATAAGCTGCCTTTTCAGTTAAAGTTTAATAGTAAAGGCTAACGTTTCACATTGACGCTAAGCAGTTCAAACTGCAGGAGTGTGACATATGCGTCGTGTGTTATTCAGGGTCTGATACTGATTTCAAATGAGTATCTAGAAAATAGTATCATCCACGTGTGACTGTAATCAGTCTTTCTTTAGATTTTTCTCAGTTTGGTAGACTTTTTAGTTCCCTGATCTGTGTATAGTATCGGAGCAATACAAGCAGGTCGAACCGTCTCGTTTCCTACTTGCTTCACCTATTAGCATATTCAGGGTATGAGTTCCCATGGGGCCAACTTAGGACATGGCCTAGGGCGCAGCAGTCAGGAAGATAACAATCAAACAGAAGAAAACAACCAAATATTTAAAAATGTTTCAGTATTTTTTAGAAAAGGCCATACAAAATACTGCTAATGGGGAATGGGTTTCATCCACAATCAGAACGCGCCACTTCTCATTGCAATTTTGCGGATCATGGCCACGCCGAGTATTTTGGCCTTTGACCTAGTGCGCAGAAATGTATAAATCCGGCCCTGGGTGTGGCACAAGGAACCTTTCACGTCACGCCGCACCAGTGAGTACCCCTCGGCTGAAATGCATCACATTTACATATATATATCTTTATAGTGTTTGGAAAAAAAGGTGTTACCCGGAAATGCGGTATACTGCAGTGATTTTGATGGGCTGGACCATTTTCTTTTTAGGTGTCAGGGGCTAAGCGCGGTAAGAGGGACTTTTCTTGGGGATGGTTGTTGTGAGCCCCTTCTTGGAATTCGTCGAAAGTAAATATATTGGCAGTTGGAAATTTTGTCCAGAAAGGTCTTATTATTCGAAAGTTGAGCGTTACATGATTCTGTTTGGTAGTTGTTTGTTGTTGTATATGTATGTATACGGCCTGAAAAATGGCTTTAAATACAGTCATTCATTCATTCATTAGACTCTTACCTCATAAGTTGTATAGGGTTGCAGGCCATCTACTTGCAAAACGGTGTTGTTAACTCTCCTGACGCTAGATGCTGGATCGCTACCTCTGCCGGATCCATAGACGTTAGTTTGAACTTGGATCGTTACATTTGGTGGAATTTCTGGAATCTGTAGGTGGACGCTGGTTGGAGAAACGCAGCAAGGTAGGACAAGCGGAGGAGAAAGACTCTCCTTCACCAGTGCTGAAAAAAAGAGGATGGAAGAAACAGCGAATTTCCCGGCATGGACCCATCGTTCCTGCATCGAAGTAGGACCTGAAAATGTGCCCTTTCCGCTTAAAACTAAATCTACTCTCTGTTTCTTAATACACTCAAGCTCTTTCTTCCCGCAAAATGTCATTGAGCGTGTCCGAAAGCTCGGAAACGAACGAAAATGCTGAATTAATTCAGCATTTTATGCAGCATTTCGCTTTCGGACTTGAATTTTCGCTCAGTTAATGCAGCATTAATTCAGCATAAAATTCATCAAAAAATTCAGCGAAGATGCTAAATTTTACGCTGAATTTTCAAGAAGAAACTGGGGAGCTGGCGATTAAGGCTAAATTTCGGAATTAGAAGTGTCAGAGAAGAAATAAAGAACGTGTCCGAAAGCTGCTGCATTTAATGCTGCATATAAGGTAAGAGCTTTCGGACGAAAATAAAAATAAAAATGCAGCATTAAATGCAGCATTTACAGTCCTGAAAGCTTTCGGACACGCTCATTAACTGCACAAACATTCACTTCCTGCAGTTGTTAATTCCTAACTCTCTACCCTTGCTCATCGTATGTCTCTTCACTCAGCAGTTCTGCCGCGTCTGGGATTCTCAAATTCCTTCCATTCGCATGTAATCATCAGTGAATAATTAATAATGGTGCATTCACGAGTTGTGGATGTCAACCTGTAAACACTTCATCCTAACGAATATCCACAATGTCTTCTCTCATTTTTATTACCTTTCTTACTCGAAAGTGGTAGCTACTTAGAATGGGAATACTTGTGTTTGAAATCTTGCCGCGCCTTAACCACGGACCACACCAGCAGTTGGGCTTGTATGAGCAAAGGCAAAATATCGGATTAAGATTAAGAAGTCTAGGTTTGAATAAGAGATTTGACCAAACAGAAAAAAATACGACCTCACGTCTTCGATCACACCATGACTTTCCTACTTTGCACAAACATTGATTGTTATCAGAAATCTTGATTAAATCAATCGGATGTGAATTCGGCACTACCGAGTTTACGGTTTCCTCCGGCTGAATCGGTCCAGAAGGTAACCCAAAGCAAATCTTCGTATTCATGTCGAAAAAGGCTTCTCAAAGTACGATGCGTGGTTGACATCAGCAAGTATCATTAGTTCTTGTCTTCAATGTTGAGCAGAAGACCTGCCGAAACTGAAAATTTGCGAATTAACCTAACTGCGTTTTAAACCTGACTGACGAAATATGTCAAGGTAAACAGCATACTGAATCTGTATATGCTGTTAGTTTTCAGATATTGGCCGGAATCCGGTCAAAAAAAGAAAATTGCAGCACAATCTAAACTGGTTGAGAAAACTGGCCAATAAGTAATAATAAATACGACCAGGGGGTGAATAGAAGCAATGAACTACTTGTATCAGGATACGATGGTGTTTGTTCTCGGCTTGGACCGACATTTGGCCGGAAATTGGTTACAATCCTTGATCCCAACCACATTATCGAGTACTGTTGCACTTTGCAACACGTTCGTTCAGTCTGAAAGGTAAACCGAAACATGAAGTGGAACGCTTGAAGAGCTCCAACTTTTGACTTGCCACTGTGAATTCATACCGATGAAATTGAAGACATGTTTGATCCTTACGCAAAATCACAATCGTCAGACATTTTTGCGTTTTGAACAACATTAAAACTCCAGTAAACACTTCAATTTCCAAAGTCTTCAAAGCATTTACACCTGACGTGCTACAAGCTTTGTAAATTCAACAGTCGAAAAAAGCTCAAATTTATAAGCCACTGACCTGGCGAAAATGTACTCGAACTACACATTTTTGGATTGATGAAAATGGCTCACGTGTCAGCCCTACGGAGGATCCTGCTTGCCAAATAGTTTTGCATTTGTCAGACAGCCTACCCACAAGACCTACCGACCAATAAGACCTACCGACCAATGTTACATGACAAGATAACCTGACACATTCTTTCCGGGTATAACCGCTCCCGTGGATATCAACCTAACTTCTGGACAGAGCAAAATAACACTAGGGAGTAGCGCCAAGACTTCAAAAAAGTGACACACACGCGAATAGCAGCGACACTAGCACCACTAGCGACAGAGAACGTCCCTGCTGGAACTCAATCAGTCGTGCACCAGCACTGGTTCCAATAACTCCATAGTCTGAACACAGCAAAAAAAGATACAACCTCCCCTGTTTCCTCGATGTGTGCAATTGCACCATCTTAGCTTCACTATAAATGTTTAAACACACAAATTTGTTTCGCTTTAAAGGCCGCAAGTGTAAGGGGCGGCGCTACGATTATGGCCCGTGTGCCAAGCATGGAAAGCATAGGTCTTGGCGTTACTCCCTAGTGTTATTTTGCTCGGCTTCTGAATATATAGGGACTACTAGACAGATTGACTTCTTACTCTCCTCTTCCTCACAGTGACACAAGTGTGGCACCTACTCTTTCAATTTTACCTGAAAACCTTATCGATTTTACTTGGAAAATTTTTTCTTCTTTACTACTTAACAACAAATTTAAACAGAATATCTGTTCCTCTACTTTTTAAAATTACTTAGCAAAACCAATGAAAAGCAATCAAAACGATATTTTAATTAGAAAAATGAGCCAAAGAACCACAACAAAAATTAAACGAACAAGCTTAACCCACGCCGAGGGGTGCCATTCTACCGTAGGGTACCTCTACTGTGGTGGCAAAACATAATTACACCATATAAACAAAAAAAAGACTCATTTATTTACAATAACAACAAAACCGCCACAACTCCCATTTTTTATACTTTCTTATGATTATCAAAATCTTTAGTTTATATCTCCAAACGAATAAGAAATTCTTTTGAATGTGTTCTACTGAATTGAGCTGACGTGTCCGTTTTGCACTTTCAAATATGATTCAGAGTAAGCTTGGGCTGAACGAATATTTTGTGTTCTAACATTACAAAAACCAACATTGTTAATAGAACACCTGCAAAATTCCCGCAAAACTTAACAAATTCTTGCTTTATTCCTTTCAAGCAATAACCAAAAAAAAGAACTTCCAATGTTTTTCCTCCTACCAAACAACATTGACTTCTGGGTCGACCTGGGAAAACCGGGGAGCAGCAAGCTAACTTGTTACTACAGTAGAGGTATGCTTCGTCGCCTAACTTTGAACGGTCGCTAAAGAAAATACTGAAAACCTACACCTGGAGACATTAACTGCAAACACTTGCTGAAAATATGTATTTCATGTCCAGTTTATCATGTCAGCTGGATTTTGTAATATTTGCTCTTAATTTCCTTTCGTTTCTTCTTTCAACTTTGAATCCTTTGCATCTCTTGCTAAGAGGCGGGCAATCTCACAAACGGCGTTCAAACTAAATAGCATACCCTGATTGAAGAAGAAATAGACCAAAGCTAAAAAAAAAATAGAATTTCAGCTTACTGTTTGTCCCAGAAGAAAGCTGAACTACTTGGTTGTTGGCTGATATCAAGTTTGCTATGATTAGTTTCAATTTTACTGTTTTATAAACAGTGAGAGTTTTGCTGATTAACTTATTTTTGTTAAACGAGCAGTGTATTTAACAGTTTTATTAAACAGAGAGACACTCGGCAATTTAAGACGTTCAAGACACAGTGGTGAAACGTTCACGACAAAGGTAATGAAACGTTCCGAGAAGTGTTCAAGTAAGCAAACCTCTACTACACTATACAGAAGGATTACGGACTGGACCCCAAGTACAAAACACGGTTTATCTATCGGAAGAGCTTGAATCCGAACAGAAACGCGCAACGAGCAAGCACTGTCTGTGAGAATCGCGAGCCTCTACAACCGAAGAACAGAACTGATACTAAACTTTGGTAAAAACTGTTGGCAAATGAGAACAATCGATCATTGCTCCCCCCCCCCCCCCTGATGCTCCGAAAAATAGCAGGACATGACAGCAAAGCAAACTAGTGCCTGTCAGAGGACGAACTTCAAAGTTCATGAGCTCGTCTGTGCCCATTTTTACAGAGATTTTTAACAAAGTGAATAATTAGTGTAATATATTTATTTTATTACTGTATAACCAGCGTAATTTAGCATCTTCTGACGAAGAAAGCTATGAAGTTGGTTTGTGAATAAATGATTTGATTTGATTTGATTACAATCTACTGGACGAAAATGATTATCTCCCAGCATAAGTGGTCCGCCACCGACTTGACAAACAAATCTGAAAGCCTTTCCGGGCATAATCGTTCCCATGAACATCAACCTAGCTTTGAATATTCAATGTGGAGTAGTGGGCAGATTGACTTCCGGGTCGACCTGAGAAAATCACGGAACAGAAAAACTAATTTATTGCTACTAGAACGTCGGATGTGGCCTGGACGTGACGTGACGGACGTGACCTGGCACAGAGGGACTACCCAACAAAACAGATTTTCCGGAACTTTTCCGTTCGGCTGTTAACAGCATCTATGGGATCGGACACTATATGAATGAATGAACGAATCATTTGCACATTAAAGCCATCAGGCCATCATGCAACAAAACAAAACAACAAGAGCTGTAAGCTCATATGGCACTTGCATGTGTCAAGATGATTTGATTGATCAAGAGTAAGTTTCGACTTTGCGGTTGAGATGCGCGCTATAAGGGAGCTGGAACTTCATTTGTAAGCAAAACCCTTGAGGCAAAACTGCTAATGGGCTGATGGGCATCACGAAAATGCATATATTGCTTAAAAGTATTTTTTTTACTTTGCGGTCAAGATTGGTACTTTAAGGAATAATCGGATTTGGGAAGTAGCAATTTCTAAGCAAATGTTGTTGAGTCTCCAATATTCCAGCGAAGTTTCATCGTCCTAACACATCTGGAAGTACCCTAACGCGCGATCACCGGAATCCCAGACCCCCCTCCCCCTCCTCCAACTCCACCCACAATAACCGGAGCCAATCCAGTTCTGTAAATGATTAATCCAGAGCATCTGTTTGTCATTCCCACGATGTTCGATCCAGATCACACCAGTCTAAGCGGGTCAAGTATTTTCCGCCCTCCCCCCGATAATTGCCGGATTCGGTCCGGAAATGAAAAAGGTCACAAGAGAAAAATGTCCTCTGTTTAATTATTAAATTTCACTCGAATCCGATCACCCGTTCCAAAGCTACGCATGACTCAATATTCCGGATTCCCCTCCCTCAACTCCCCCCCCCCCCCAAGATTATCATATCGAGGATTTTTTTTTATTCCAAGTCAGTTTGACCGGGTCCCTGATATGCCTTCCAAGTTTCGTCGTGAAAATCCCCCAAAAACGGAATTCCGGGATACCCCTCCTCCCCCCCCCCCTCAAGTGTCCGGATCCAGTCAAATTATGTAAAAGATTTATATGGACCAGATGTTTGTTCTTCCCAGCAAGTTTCACTCCGATACCATCATTCTAACCGTTTCTCGAGATTTCCGGTCCAACCCCCCCCCCCCCCCAACCCCACCCAGCTCCCCCGCGGTGCACGTAGCCAATCTGATTCAGCAAATGACTTACCTAGAGCATCTGTTTGTTCTTCCCACAAAGTTCCATCCCCATCCCTCCATTCTAAACGGGGCACGTATTTCCCCCCCCCCCAATAGTTGCCGGATCCGGTCCGGATATGAAAAAAATCATCGGAGAAATGTCCTCTGTTGAATTCTTAAATTTCACTCGAATCCGATCACCCATTCCAAAATTACGCATGACTGAAAATTTCGGATTCCCCTCCCTCCACTCCCCCCACCATTATCTGATCGACAAAATTTTTATTTTGAAGTCAGTTGATTGGGTCCCTGATATGCCTGCCAAGTTTTATCGTGAAAATCCCCAAAACCACCATCACCGGAATTCCGGACCCCCCCCCCCCCCCCATAAGTGTCCGGATCAAGTACAATGGCCTAAAGGACTTATCTAGAGCAGATGCTTGTTCTTCCCAGCAAGTTTCACTCCGATCCCTCCATTCTAACCGTTTCTTGAAATTTCGGGTCTCCCCCCCCCCCAACTCCCCCCTGGCTACCGAATCCGGTCAAGACTTTAAACGGGACATTACAGATATATATTCTGTTCAGTTATGAAGTTTCATTACAATCCGATCATCCGTTCGAAAGTTACACACTTCTCAATTTCCCGGCTTCCCCTGCGGATTCCCCTCCTTCCACTCCCCCGCCATTATCTGATCGACAATATTTTTATTTTGAAGTCAGTTTGATTGGGTCCCTGATATGCCTGCCAAGTTTCATCGTGAAAATCCAAAAAACCACCATCACCGGAATTCCGGCCCCCCCCCCCCCCCATAAGTGTCCGGATCCAGTACAATGGTCTAAAGGACTTATCTAGAGCAGATGCTTGTTCTTCCCAGCAAGTTTCACTCCGATCCCTCCATTCTAACCGTTTCTTGAAATTTCCGGTCTCCCCCCCCCCCAACTCCCCCCTGGCTACCGAATCCGGTCAAGACTTTAAACGGGACATTACAGATATATATTCTCTTCAGTTATGAAGTTTCATTACAATCCGATCATCCGTTCGAAAGTTACACACTTCTCAGTTTCCCGGATTCCCCTGCCCTCCCCCCCCCCCCCCCCCAAAATGGTCGGATCAGAAAACTGATTATTCCTAATTTTGTTTGGTCGGGTCTCTGATATGCCTGCCAAGTTTCATGGTCCTAGCACAACTGGAAGTACCCTAACTCGAAAAAGTGTGACAAAATGCCCTAATTTTTCAAGTTTCCAGCGCCCCGCACTCCCCCCCATATGGTCGGATCGGGAAACTGATTATTTCCAGGTTAGTTTGGTCGGGTCCGTGATATTCCTGCCAAGTTTCATTGTCCTAGCTCATCTGGAAGTACTCTCACTCGAAAAAGTGTGACAAAATGCCCTAAATTTTCAAGTTTCCAGCGCCCCAACTCCCCCGCATATGGTCGGATCGGGAAACTTATTATTTCCTGGTTACTTTGGTCAGGTCCCTGATATTCCTGCCAAGTTTCATTGTCCTAGCTCATCTGGAAGTACCCTAACTCGAAAAAGTGTGACAAAATGCCCTAAATTTTCAAGTTTCGAGCGCCCCCACTCCCCCGCATATGGTCGGATCGGGAAACTGATTATTTCCAGGTTCGTTTGGTCGGGTCCCTGATATTCCTGCCAAGTTTCATTGTCCTAGCTCATCTAGAAGTACCCTAACTCAGAAAAAAGTGACAAAATGCCCTAAATTTGCAAGTTTCCAGCACCCCGCACTCCCCCCCACATGGTCGGATCGGGAAACTGATTATTTCCAGGTTAGTTTGGTCGGGTCCCTGATATGCCTGCCAAGTTTCATTGTCCTAGCACATCTGGAAGTACCCTAACTCGGATATGTGGGACAAAAAAACTCGGACCGACCGACAGACCGACAGACCGACAGACGGAATTGTGATCGGTATATGGCACTTGAGCCAGAGGCTGCAAGTGCCATAAAAAGTGAACAATCTTACATGCGTATATACACACTAACACTAACACACTCTTAATATTTTAATTTACTCTGAATGTTTTATTAACACTAAAAACACAACTTCCCCATCAAAAGAAATCTGTCCGGTGTTTAAAAGATAACTTGAGGAACTTCCCAACATTTCTTATTTCAGATAACTGCATGATCAGCGACCCCATTTGAATTTACTCTACTTTTAATTTACTCTGAATGTTTTATTGACACTAGAAACACAACTTCCCCATCAAAAGAAATCTTTCCGGTGTTTCAAAGATAACTTGAGGAACTTCCCAACATTTCTTATTTCATAAATATTCCTTCAGCCCAAGCTGACTGCGAATCATCACCAACTTGAGCGGTTTTTGAGCCTGGAGAGGACCCTTGCCAAGAAGGGCCGAAATATAGCTCCAATAAAATTCAGCTGACGTATCCGTTTTGCACCATCAAATATGATTTCTTATTTCTTAAAATCTTTACTTCCCATCATTTTTATAATCCATTTCTTATCAGTTAACAGGTATAGGTTTTATAGGTGCGACGGGTCCTTAGGCCGAAACATCGAATTCTGAGGCCGTTCTGATACAGAAGAACGTCGCACCGAATGGGCGAGGCAGTATTCATCAAGAACAACGCACAAATCAGACAGTAGCGTAATTGGTTAAACCGGAAATAACCAGGATATTTTTGTTTGAAGAACTGTCATAAAGGAACTCGAAACGGAATTCAGCCCTAATGGTCACAAGCCCACGATTTGTTTACAGTGCAATAGACCAGTCATTGAGCACCAGCAAGGGCGGATGGGTCACTTGATTGGTTTCCTGTTTGGCGCGAAATGAAGAGAGGAATTGGCAGCGGAGGATACTCGAAAGTTTTGAAACTATTTTGTTTTGAAGTCCATCAGCACACTTCACTTATGTTTAAATTAACAGAACCAAGACTTAAAGGATTTGATTAGTGTGGTTGGAATGGGGAAAACTATTACCAGTTGACGTGAACAATTATTGCCAACACAACTGTAGCACTTTCCTGCAAACTCCTAATACCAGAAAATATCAATACAAAAGTAAATCAACCAATGTCAGCCCTTTAAAGAAATCTGTTCTCCTTTTTCACCGGCTCATTAACTATTCACTACGTCTGCTAGGATTCACTGCCCCTGGTGGATACACCTTTTCAAAACTGAAAATGTGGCAGATATTTAAGCAGACATGTCAAGATGACCTCAAAACAATTTAGGCTACTGAAAGCAACTACACCTGCCAAATATTTAGCTGTTTATTTGTTTTATTTGTTGTCCATATACCAGCTCAATATTTTTCTATCTCACGCCGTGCTTATGAAAGTAATTCATTCTACCTCATTAGTATTTACATCCATTCTCGTTCCGAGATTTTCACTTCATAGGTGCATCCTACTTCCTCTATTAGCAATACTCTGATTATCACGCTTGCCATGTTTGTTCTCTTTACGTGTTCATCAGGCGCCCGATCATTGTTTCCGAGGAACTGGTTATGCAAATTTTGCCAAGATTTTCATCCTAGGCAAGGGGCATGGAAAGAGGCGTAGCAGTGTGTAACGTTATTTGAGTATAGCTTAGATGTAAAGTGGTCAACTATCTCAGGACATCTGAGCCTGCCCTTGAACTGCAAACAGACACCCAACGGAGCAAGTAAATTGAGGAAAGCTTTGAATCTATTTTGCTCACTTGGTTGGATATTATTTTGTATCTTTAGTATTTTCTCATCATTTTATCTCAAGTGCGACAAACCATGAGGCAATCCTTATCGTGATCAAACTAGCGAAATTAATTTGAGCATTTACGAATCATTCAGTTTAATTCAGGATAGGCATTCTTTTTTAAACAGCCTTAAAGTACGTTGTTTCTGCTCGAAAGTGGGAACCAAACCTGCTCTGCCTTTTCGGATCCGTGCAAACATAACTGCACAAACATTCGCTTCCTTCAGGTTCTTAACTGCAGAGTCTCCAACCCTTGGCTCACCGGCAATCACTCTATTCCGTAATTACGGGAGGCCAGGATCTTCAAACACCTTCCATTAGCGTAATGAATAACCAGTGAATAATTAGTACGGCCATATCGATGAGTTTCATCCTTACGAATATTTTATATGTTTTCTTCCATTTGTATTATCTTTCTTGCTCGAAATTAGTTACAATTTAAAACGGGATTGTTTCATGCAAGCTTATCCGGTCGTGACAAAGGGCCACAACGGTTGGCCGGGTAGTATGAAGCAGACATCAAAGATTGGATTATGGGTTAAGTTTTGATACGTAAGTGAACTTTTTTTTTAAGCTGAAATTCAAGTTCAAATTTAAAGAAAAAACGTGAAAAGCCAGTTGGTTTTCAAGACTGGATGTTGAAGAATGAAGGAATATGTTCGGACAGACAATACTGAATCTCTAGTTTCGAATTTTTTTGTTGCCAAGTCTGCAACTGATCGCAATACTTTTATGCTTTACGAAGGAAAAATTTATCTGTATCAACGACACCCCTTATCTGGCCAACCTGAGCGTAGAAATGGTAAACAAGACAAAGTCCAAACCGTCATGTTCTCATAGTGCTGACCTGATCTCTATGACCTTTTGATAACCGCATGCCGTTTTGGGCCGTAGTCAAAAGCTACAACATCCCTGCTATTTAAATTCGTAGCCAGGCTGAACACAAGCTGAATAAGAAACAGAAGGTTCCAGGGTACTCCTTACCGATACTATTTCCAGGAACCGTCATGCTGCTTTCAAATTTAAGCGTAAGCCTTTCCCGATTTGGTTGCGGAGCTCTTGCACCGAGTTTGCTACGACGCAACATAGGCTTTGCGTACAATCAATAAATCATTAATCATGATATTTACTCCTGAATATCTGTTTCACAACATGATGTCATAGGACTGTCAACTTTAACAAAATATAATTAATATATAGTTGAACTCACTTTCATCAATTCAATTTGTACGACTTAACAACTTTTATAACATAATTAAACGAGTGTCAAACATAAAAACATAAAATATGTACTATTATATTAATTGTCAAAATGCCGTTCATGTTAACAGCCTTACCGAAGATATGGTTAATGCTGAATCGATCAATAGTTTAAAGTGCATTATCGACAGAATGTTTTACTCTGATAAGTACGATTACTCCCAATTTCCAAGGAGTTATTTCGAGGCGAAAACCTTTTCTGTTGCACTATATCATTATTATGGCGACAAGATAAAAGCTTAACGCCAAATGTAATAATGAATAAATTATTATGTTAAAATCTACGAAATGCAAGAATGGGATTCAAGTGCATTTTTGCATTTGTGTTAGCGCAACCCAACCGGCAGAGAATTCAAAGCCAACATGTAAAATACATTTGTAAAATGTATACGTAAACACATATTAATATTTAAACATGTATGAACCCTAGAGAACCTAAACCCCAAAATTTTACATGACTCTGACGCAAGGCCGCATCCGGGGGGGGGGGGGGGTTAGGGGGTCTTGTACGGTTGTGCTTACCTGCCTGCGGTCTTACAGTCCTAAGCACAGGCTTCAGAACCTACCACCTCTCTACTCTCTCTACCACCACTACTAACTCTACTCTACCACCAGGTGAATTAGTACACTTACCTCGCTTTCGTTCTAGTTCGACTCGCCTGTCTCTTTCACAATCCAAAATGCATAACGTTTTAGTGGAATTCCGAACATCGACCTGAAACAGAGAGAGTGTATCAAGGACACATATATTGTAGGTAAAGTTCAGACTCAGACACAAAGGGCGACATGTCATCAATGTTTTTTGATACTAGGAAGAACGGACAATGATAATAACCTCTGTCTGTCAGCCACTCGGCCGCGCAAAAATCCGAGCTCAGTGTTCCGTAAATACTGAGCAGGTCCTTATACCAAGGGAATATGATCTCTTGCATAGCGTCATTTGGCTAGTGCTGATGAAGTCCCGGGTACTTATTCGGGTTGGGAATTTCACAGTTGATGCATTGCCATCGTTGCCATGGTTGGCAATTTATTTTATTTATTTTATTATCACCAAATTGGGTGATTTTTTTCTATTTGTATCACCAAATTACTTAATTTCGATCATTTTCATACAAAAAAAAGTAACAATAATCACAAAAGTTTCTGCGCGACTCTGCCGGTCTTTCTTCGTATGGTTATTTTTTAGAACGGGTAACCTATTTTTGCCTGGGGTGGCAACGCTGCACATTGCAACATCTTCTCAATGAATGAAATAACATTTGTGTTGCCAAATTCTACAAAACAGAAAAAGTGGAGTAAACAAAGAAAATTAAAACGACGAAAAGAAACAAGTTTTTGGGATCCCAAAACCTAAGTGGAGGGATACTTATGACATCACAAAAGTTATCCGTCTGTCTGTCCGTCTATCCGCACGATAACTCTCGAGGGGATTGAGATAGTTTGATGAAACTTGGTGGGAGGATCCTTTGGGTCAAAGTACAGGTCAAGTTCGAAGATGGGCTGTGTAGCCCTATATTTGAGGGTGGGGGAGGGGTTTCAAATTAAGGGACAAACAAAATATTTTTAAACAGCTAATGTGATAGTCGATTTAGGGGTAAGGAGACATGCTGAAGACGATGGTGAAAACCATTTTCTTGCCGGACTCGTAGTTCGTCCGGAATCCGGAAAAATCCGGAAAGTTGGTTAAAAGTAAAAGTTTCATTTGAAGTTGATTAAATGTTCGATTCAAGGGTGAGAAAACATGCTGAACACGATGGTGAAAACCATTTTCTCACCGGACAACTAGTTCGCCAGGAATCCGGCCAAAACCGAAATGTTTGTTAAAAGCGAAAGTTTTGTCTGAAGTTGATTAGATGACAGATTTAGGGGTAAGAAGATACGCTGAGTCTGTATATGACAATCATTTTTTACCCCGGACATATAATTTTTTAAGTCAAAGTCTTATTTAAAGTTGATTAGATGTTCTCTATAGGGATAAACAGATCCGCTGGATTCGTTTCTGAATTTTTTTTTTTTTGCTGGACTAGTAGCTCAATCGGAATTCGGGCGAAACCGGAAATTTGGCATAACTAAAGCAGGAAGTTTCGGTCAGTATCGTCAAAATAGATATGGCTTATAGAGATATATCTGAACTTGGTTTTCTCTGATGATTAGCCTGGCGAAGACAAGACCCAATTGTCTGGATCAAATATTATATTTTTGGGATCCCATCGAAACCTTTGGTCTTGTTATCAGAATACATTTCAAACAGACGGAAACGGCCCTGATGCGAGAAATTTGATTTTCTGCCGTTCGCGTCTTTACAGAAGGAGAACCACGTCCACGATGGAATTCAAATTGCGTGGTCTAACAGTGAATTTGGTCTTGTCACGACGCCATCTATATTCTCAACGTCAATACCAGAGCCTATTGTGAAAATCCCACAAAGGAGTCAAATAATTCAGTGTACTAAACAACAACGTACAAAACAAGCTGACTTTTCGGTTTCAATTTTGTTGTAGGATGTGTTTTAAACTATTATTTTGTTGGCGGTACTACACAATGCTCCTGCATTGAGAATAAATTTATCAGGTCGCTAGTGGCAATTTTCACACGACTTTTCAGGCAAACAGCAGACCTGAAACTGATATTCCTTTAGCCAGCTCTTCGCCACTTGAAACTTTAGACCGCAGCCATAGTAGTGCGTTGCGAACTTTCCCAGGACCAAATAGATTTTGACAGACTCGATCTCAAAATCCCTAATTTGTATTTTCAAGTGTTTCAAGAATTGGTTTCTGTTTGAAAGTTGTAACTCTAAGACTGATGATAGGTGACGTATTGACAGGACCCACTTGTGAATATCGGGAGTGATGCGATGAGCAGAAACCTTTAAAGCTTAACCGAAAAGGGCTGGGATAGGACAATCTAGTTACCCATCACTTCTTCACTTAAATTGGCTTGAAGACCGTTTTCGTTGTTCCGCTTTTCACGAATAGTCGATTTTCAATAGTGGAATTTCCGTGTGATTTGTGGTATTTTTGTATTTTTGTTGTATGCCTTACAAGAAAGATTTAAAAAAAAAACAAAAAAAAAACAAGAAAGATTTATGATTTAGCCTATTTTTGTTCAGGCACTAAGCAATCATCACCAATCTCACCACTGCCCACTGAAAAGCCGCGTTTGTGTTGACATTAAAATTTCCCGTGTCATAGTAGAATTTACGTTGTGGGGACGGCCGACGGTATTCTGAACGTCTTAACTAGAGCAGATAGTGGAAAATAAAAAAAATCCCTTTGCGGAATCCAAATAGTTCAATGTATTCAATAAAAGACACAAAAGTAAGTCTGCTTTTCAGTTAAACTTCAAGGACAAACATTGACTGGACAAATCTATTCAAGTTGCGCGTCGGTCTCTCTTACGATGATCGCATTTCGGGGGAGGGAGTCATTTCTAATATGTGAAGGAAGTCCCACATCCCTACATCATTAGCATGTGTTTAGAGAATATATTTATGTTTGAATATTATTACTCGAAGAGTGATGACAGGTGACGCATTGGCAGGACCCACTTGCGGATTTCAGTAGACTTTTAAGGACGAATACTGGGACAACCTGTTCAGGCTGTGAGCCTGAGTAAACAGAAGTAAACCCCTAATGTTGATTATCAAGTGTTTAAGAAGTATAAGATTGGGATAAGTAAATTGTACATTTTATCTTAATATTTGTTTTTTTTTTTTAGTATCTGATTTTGCCATTGTTTGTACGGGGGTTGGTGGTTTTTGCGGTTTGGTTTTTAAGGTAGCCTACTTAAAATTTAATGGAAACTGTAAACTGCGTATCAAATAATGACATAAAGATAACATGGTTAAAGTGTTCAAGCTGTGCGTTCTTCACTCAGTATGTTCATACGCGGAAGGGGGGGGGGGAGTAATCTCTCTAAGTTGTATTTCAAAGATTCTAGAGAATGTTCTTCTGTTTAGTATTTGTTACTCTACGACTGATGGCAGTTGAAGTGTTGACAAGGACTCACCTGTGGAAATTGGGAGTGATGCGATCGGCAGAGACATAAGGGACAAACAAGGACAGCACAATATTTTCAAGATGTGCGTTGTCCCTCCTAGGACAGGACCCACTGGGGGACCTCAGGAAGCGATACGATCACCAGACACGTTAAAGGACAAACACTGCCTGTTGTGTTTCTGTATCTCCCGGGATAATCCCAGATCAGAGGGGGAGGGAGGTCTGGTAGGTGAAGTATATCCCTAATTTGGATATCCACGTGTTATGATTTTGTTTAGAATTTTCTACCGTAAGGCTTATTATAGGTGACGCACGGACAGGACCCACCCGTGGAAATCGCCAATCGGATATGGTACATTCTAGATGCGATATTTATTACGGCTAAAAGCCATATGGGCTGTGGAATTCAAAGATACAAAAAAAATAACCAACTTCCAATAAACAAATTCCAAATAAATGCTACAAATAAATTTCCAGTATTATAATCCTATAAACAACCCTTTTTCCTTCACCTACTCGCCTTTACTGAAACCAATAAAATAAATTAAACAATACAAAACCTACAAAAAAAACTCAATGTTCCCGATCATCAAATGTAAGGGGTGCAAGGAGGGATGCAAAGTGTGGGCTTTCTTTTTTAATGACTTCGGCTTCAACGATTCGCCATCAAAATGTATGAGAAAAATGTAATAACGAGTGCTTTCAAGTGTAGTTTTTATGTTCGATATTGTATGGTCATCTGGCGAATAAAATATTCATATTGTTGCGCCTAGGCCTATGTATCCCCTGGGAAGATTTTTGAGTTTCTTATTTTACGGGACGTATTTTTTTGGTATTCATTTTTTTAATTTTAACTGGTCTCTGAATTCCGATGCATTTTCACGTTAATTTTCGCGAAGATATCTCAATGCGCTCGCGAGTTGGGAACTGTGGTGGACATGGACGGACAGATTTAGAGCCTCATAGGTATCCCGTGACTATCATCTGGGATCCCAGAAAGCAAACTTGTGCCAAGTAAACACTGTTTCGAAATTCACGCCGTCTCCCGAAATACCCAACTGTGCACGGGTCATCCATCAGCACACTTCATTTATGTTTCAATTAACAGAATTAGATTTCAATCAATCTTAATCGCAAACAGGCGTCCAACTGAGCAGGGGGCTACGGGACCCCTGAGGCCACCGTGTGCCCTTTATGTCATGTGAACAATTAGCGAACGGAGGCCACGCCGACTTCAACAAAATGATTTTACGGTAGAAACAATTTGACATAAAGGGTTAATGGAAGGCATAAACTAGCCCCTATGTATGCTTCTAACAGTCAGCTAAAATACAGCAATAATCCGACAAGGTCGAAGAAGTGAAACTGTATATCGTTAATCTTTATTCCGGCAATGTTTGGTCCATCCAGTAAAAAATATTCGGTTATTAATTAGGCGCTCCTCACAATACGTCAAGAAGATACTGAGACTTAACCAATCAGCTTGGGCCAAAAAATACTTATTTCTGTGTTTTTTTGTATCACTGACTCATAATCGGTTGTCTCCGTCGCACTAATTGGGTGAAAAACAACTGAACGAAATATTATTTGGACGATTCTAATAATCAGTCTGAAACTATAAAGGGAGAACTTGGGAGTCAAAAAAGCACAACTGCAGATGTACCACAGTCAATCTTCCAGGTGATTTTTGCTCTGCATGGTTTAACAAAAAGTATTATTAGGCTATATTTTAGGCATTCAAACAATCAGCCAAAAAAATAGCAAGAAGTCGCCAATGTGGACGAAGCAAAATTATATCTCGTTAACTTTTGTTCCGTCCGTAAAATATACTAGGTTATTATTAGGCACTCCTAACGATCCGCCTAAAGACAAAAATTCGCCAAAAGACGGCAAGAATTCACCAATCAGCGTGAGTAAAAAGTTATTTCTGTCAGTTTTGTATCACTGACCCATAATTAGCTGTTTTGTCAATACGTGAGCGAAAAACAAACGAAATAGTTATTGTTTTGGGAGATCCTAAGATCACCACCAACTAGGTAGAACTCGCGCGCCCCTAACGCGGAATGACACACTTCAACCACAGACAATCTTCATTTTTGTTCTGTAGGGTGGATAATAAATTATTGTTAGGCACTTCTAACAATCTATGACAGATCGCGCGAATTTGACGGGCTAAATGAAGCGAAATTATACATCGTTAGTCAATCTTCATTCGGCCAGTTTTTAGTCCTGTAATAAAACATTGAGGAAGGAAGCCATCGAAGTGCGAAACAGGAAGTCCGGCGGGGAGATGGCAGCAGGCTTTTGTTTGGTCCGGATCTCACCTGTTGGGGTATGGTTTAGGGTATCCGATTGACTGATTAAACTTTTTCCCATGAAAATGTGAATGACGCTGAAGATTTTGCTAATTACAAACAAAACTGCGGTGGATCCAAGAGAATACAATGAAACAACAAAGATTTATGCAGCAAAAGGAGTAGACGGGGACCAGCTCGAGGACAAAAAAAGTTCACTTGAATTAAACTTTGTAAGTTTTTTAGTTTTAACTTGAAAAAAAGTTCAAAACTTACCTTAATCTTAAAAAATGTACATTAGTCTGAAGTCTAATCCCAATTTAATGACTAGACTATTATCATTAAGTTAATGACGTTTAACACTTTACTAGTTAATTACAACTATTGTAGTGGAGATGATGGTGTTGTAGTTACTAGTTTTACCCTCTATATAACCTAAGAAACACCTAATATTCTTTCCAGCTGCACAAGCCGCGACGCATTTCTCCAGTAATGGAAGTGAAAGATGCTAGGAGAAGAAAAACAGAAAGGTAACAGGTAAGAACAGGTAAAGGCAGACACGGTAGGGCTTGAAACGGAGCCTTAAAAAGCGAAGGTAAAGAAGGATTAGGTAACGTTCGACGGGCCTACCTTCGTGCATTCATCAACGCAATCTATTCCAACAGCTACACCGGCAACGCCCAAGATCATGATCACATCAGCCAGCACGCAAAGTTTCCTGCGGATTCTCTCCTGCATTTCCAATCCTTCACCTGCCTATGGTGTGCCGCCAAATCACTTCAAAAACATCTTCAACTCACAACTTTAGTTCACAGACCTGACGCCCTTTGGCTGAAACCGAGACGATCACAACCTCTCATATACTCAACACTATGCACAGTTGCTTGTGTCGAACTACGAGTGCACTATTTCTAATTTACGTGTTAATATATGAACAGACGAAGGCAGGTTACGTAACACTGGGGTTCGTGTCATACATCTAAGAGACGAACTACGAATTACTGCCTCAGTAGGAGAAGAACATCATTACACTTCACACTGATCACAGTTCAGAAACTCGAGTTGTTCTCATCCAATGCAGCTCAGTGAAAGATGACACTGCAGTAGGTCCCTCACAAATTACCTGTTCAGAACCACACTACAGAAGGTAACACTTATTCCATCCCTGCACAGCCTACACCGCAGCTAGAAGTGAAATACCGAGTTAACATAGATTAGATTAGATTAGATTTTATTTTACACATGTATACAAAACATTTTACAGCACCTGCTAAGAAAGCCCCAAAGGGTTTGTTGGCCGCAGGTGGCAGTCTTCTCTATTCTACATAATGTGGTAACATTACTTTTATATTATTATACATGCCATTCATACACGATTCACACATATACAGTCATACTACTATACAGTCATTTACAAATCTTCAATTTTTGGGCATAGTGCCCCAACGTCTGGGCATGCCTGCACGTAAGGGCATGGTGCCCCAACCAGGGCAACCAAGGGCATGGGCACCATGCTCTTACGTGCAGACATGCCCAGACGTTGGGGCACCTTGCCCAAAAATTGAGGATTTGTGTATGACTGCTACTATACTACTCTTTCAGTCTCCAGAATGAGAAGCTTAACCCCCACTTCACAAATCAATATTAACCCTCCAAGTTTGCCGGTCAGCTTTGAAAGACACCTCCCACTACATAGTATTTCTGCTAAAATGTTCAGTAGCCTCACCATCTTACTACGCAGGTAGGTATCCAGGAATTTATTTCGGAGGGGTTTTTACCCGCGTGTCAGACCTAATCCATACCAAAAAGTACAAAAAAGATATAGACCAGAGGTTCAAGCCTATAAAAACGATCATTTTTGTATGTTTCGGAGGGGGTTCGACCCCCCTACCCCCCCCCCCCCTCTGGATGCGGCCCTGATACTATGGCGTATTTTTATTTCATTTTATTTATTTATTTTTTGGGGGGGGGACAATAACGCATCGACCGCATACACACACCATAGACCACGTCAAAACAATGTAAGCGCGTAACCTTCCGCTTTCAATAATCGTTGGGAAACCTCACGGGGCCTCGCGCCTCTCCACTACATTTTTCTAAAATATATATTGCGTATAAATATCTGTAAATGTATTTACTCAAGACAACCTCGACGTTCAATGAAAATATACGATTTATGTTCCCCAAAACCCACATCTGTTGCTAAAGGCCCACTCGAAGAATGAAAGATGGAAAATACACAAGGGAATATGACAATGAACAAAAGTTAATACTTTTAACGGATTTTAGAAGTCAAAGACAGTTCAGGGCCCTAATGGAAGAGCCCTTTGGAAACCGAAACAAAGCCAGATACTTAACTTAAAAGATCGCTTTCGTGGAGTTCTTTGAGTTTACTATTTACAAAACTACTAAAAACGCTCTGTTCTGAATCTAACTATGACGACTGACCTTCCATGACCATCACACCCTGTTACTTTGGCAGTTATATGTTAGGTAGTGTATCAAGGTGTCAACATTCAGTATCGACTTTAAGTCGTCATTCACACAACGCGTACGTTTCTTCTCGTTGCCCTTACGACCTAGAAGGGGTGGGACTCCCCCATCCTCCCGTCCTTGGTGACATGTTCAAGCTTATATTTGTTTAGCCCCCTCACTAGCAAGCATCGAACATAATTTTTTTAAGAAGTTACCCCCTCCCCCCTCTCCTACCTATTTACTACTTCGTATCACTTAGCTGTGGTTCATCACGAAACAATCATAACATAGATGTTAGGCTACTGTACCCTTACTTAGCGAGATGCATCTTTGTCGTCACACCCCCGCGTATGGGTTCACTACACATTTTTGATAGTGCAAAACGGATAAGTCAGCTGAATTTTATTAGAGCTATATTTCGGCCATTCTTGGCAAGGGCAAGCCTCTTCTGGCTCAAAGCCGCTCAAGTTGGAAATATGAACTTGTGGGAAAACCCACAAGGTTTGGGTTTGGTCTCCCACAATGGTTTTCCCACAAGTTCGTATTTTCAACTTCAGCGGCTTTGAGCCTGAAGAGGACCCTTGCTCTAATAAAATTCAGCTGACGTAAATATTCCTTCCGCCCAAGCTGACTGCGAATCATATTTGATAGTGCAAAACGGATACGTCAGCTTTTTCCCAGTTTTCCCTTTCCTTTTTCAGTTTTTCCCCCAAGTTCGTATTTCCAACCTGAGCGGCTTTGAGCTTGAAGAGGACCCTTGCCAAGAAGGGCCGAAATATAGCTCTAATAAAATTCAGCTGACGTAAATATTCCTTCCGCCCAAGCTGACTGCGAATCATATTTGATAGTGCAAAACGGATACGTCAGCTTTTTCCCAGTTTTCCCTTTCCTTTTTCAGTTTTTCCCCCAAGTTCGTATTTCCAACCTGAGCGGCTTTGAGCCTGAAGAGGACCCTTGCCAAGAAGGGCCGAGATATAGCTCTAATAAAATTCAGCTGACGTATCCGTTTTGCACTATCAAACATGGTTCGCAGTCAGCTTGGGTTGAAGGAATATTTACACTACACATCGTTAAAACTAAAACATACCGATAGGACCAATCTGATTATTTTCCATGGCATACTTACTACCGATCTCAAAGAAGTATCTAACTGGGTCTTTCGGATAGCAAACAGAGCGTCAGTACATCAGATTGGTGCCTAGCGAATAGTCAATGTGATCCTTTTCGAAGTATCAAGTCTCTTACGGGTTTTGCAATATTCAAGTGGTCGCTTTACCTTATTTGCCCGAAGCAGAGAGCCTAATAACAATCAACTTCAATCCCTGATCAGTAACAGACCGTTATCGTTACACCCTGTTACTACTATGTTCTGTCACTTCAAACTGTTGCACCAACGCGCGTTTGAAGTGCCTCGGAAAAAGTGAAGGGCGGCGCTTAGGCGCTGTGCCGGCAATTCCACTCATTAAAACTCGGAAGCAGTTAATTGATTAAGTGAACATTGAGGGTTACTCATGAGGGAGGTATTGGTCTCCCGGCCTCTTCTAAATCTCTGAAGCAAAGAACGATTTGGCACAGTAGCCTACGAACTAATTGTGTTGTACGGTATAGGCTGTCCAAACCAGTGTTTGCGTTTTTGCAGACGATGCCACGGTAACTGGTCAGAATTTTGTCGTTTTCGAAGTTACGTAGTGCCTGATACTAAGGTTGCTTTACAAAAGACCAATCGCCGAATTTGCGCTTATTAGAAGTCACCCCAAAAGAAATACTTATATCCACTCACATCAGTATTGCCAAACTTCTTTCCCACCAATTTGAAACAAATCTAGGCTCTTGTGTTGGTGATAATGAAAGTGAGATGCCTTTTTCAGATACCATTGCCAGTTACTACGGTCGGGACCGTTTGATACCAGATATCACGTTAACTGACAAGAAACAACTTTAAACCTAAGTACCAGATACCACGGTAACTGCAAAAACAACTTTAGACCGCGGGATCAGATACCATGGTATCTGCAAAAACGCAACAAATAAGCCCTTGGTAACTTAAGCAATAGTTGCGTTTTTGCAGATACCATGGTATCTGCAAAAACGGATAACTGGATCTGCAATTAGTCGTTTTTGCAATTACCGTAGTATCTGATACTACGACTATTCTGCAAAAACGAGAATTACCGAGATTTCGCATCCCAAAACAAAAACTGATATTTAGTCACGCCAAACTTCTTTCCAACCAATTTGACAAAATCCTAGGCTATATTATTGGTGATGATGAAACTGAAATTACTTTCTGAGATCCCACGATCAGTTATTCCACGGTCGGACCGTGGTATCTGAATATCATATAGCACGGTATCTGGCCAGATACAACGACAACTGCAAACACGCCTTTTGAAAATGGTACCAGATACCATGGTAACTGAAAAAACGACTTTAGACCGTGGTATCAGATACCACGGTATCTGCAAAAACGCAACTGATAGCCTTTGTTCTCACTCTGTTTGCAACTTTTCCAGGATTTTTGGCATTCTCAGACGAAAAGATAGGAAACGTATCAGGACTTTTTATTTCAGGTTTTGTAAATTTCTTCTATACCTTCCTCGACATTATAGGCATTCTTGTGAAACAAAAAACTTTTTGCCCTCTGCCCTGTGCAAAGTTATCTTCCAGTACCCAGGGCTTTCACGTTTTTGCCCTTGACCCTGTTTCCAAATTCTATCAAGGAGGAAGATTTTTGGACCCGACTAATCCCTTTTCTTTTTTCTATGTTTGTGCTTTAGATATTGTGCATGTACTACGTTACTGAAAGCTCAATGTAACTTTTCCTTTTATTCTTTGCAATGCGTATTTTCCTTTTCGTGTCTAGTGCGTAAATAAAAGATTATCATCGCCATCATAATAATATGTGCTTTATTTCCATAACAGCTCGATAAAATATGCCTAGCAGAGGATCGTCATAACGTAATACTAAGAACAAATAATCAGGTAGAACCTCTGTCTTTGGTACCATGCAGCGACGTACAAAACTGAGCGGTCCTAGAGGTATTTACTGTAGCTTTTTACCCGTCTACTCTACTTCCGTCTTCGTAGTTGCTCACCGCAGAGAACGAAAATGCAAGAGGCGTACTCCGCGCGCTGACCCGCTCTTGAGCTCGTCCAAAGAACCAACTAGCTGTGTCTTCTACTTTTCCTCAAGACGGTTTCACATATAGCTAATTGTAGAGGTAACGAAACGTGATGTGGCGCGAAGCTACTAACCTCTGCTCGTTCGTACGGAAAAGGTACGGGGAAATACTCGACTCCGCATAGTTATAGTACAGAGATGGGAGATGGAGGTTCTTGATGCTTATTTGTTCTTGGTAGTACAGACAATGACGTACAGCATATACATTGCACGGTAATACATAACATAATACAATCATCAAGAGTTAAATGGGAAATCAAATAAGGTACGAATGATGATAAATATCGGTCAGACAAACGTATAGTTGCGGGATAGTTTGTAGCCGATCTTTTATATTAGTTTTAGTTCAGTGTTGGGCAGATAGCATTGGGCAATCGGTAATCTGATAGTGTTGATCTAGGGTTGTCAGAATAAAGACGTTTCAGTCCAAAATCTATTTTAACTGACTGTCTACGATACGCCAAAGTAGGAAGACCAAGTTTCGTAATGCTATCTTCATACGCAGTACAATCTTACCAAAAATCCTGAGGCTGACATTTGACACTGCGGTACATTTACTGATGACTGAAACAAATAGAAGTAGTCGGCACCGTTGTCGTGGCTAAAAGGTAAACATGATACTTGGAATGATTACTCGTAAAAGAGGTAGGCTATCCGTCTTAGGCCACTTCAAAATGTTCGCAAAGAACGTTTATCGTGACCTACGAACTAAATCTAGTGAACGAGTAGTCCATTTCGCTCCGAAAATAATTTGTAATGTTCACATTTAGGTGTATGCTATTTGACGATCCAGACATTAATCACTGAGACCACAATCACAAAATCTTTCCAATGGCTAAAAGAAATACAAATTAAGAGCATAAGCATAACTTTAGAAGTTGTCAAATAAAGCTGAGTAATTTTTTGGGATGGTTACTCAGACGAAAATACTGGTCTCCCGCCTCCTCGAAAACATTGAAATGAAGTCTGGCTTAGATACAAGAAGTAAATCCTCGACTAAGTCTACTGTAAGGTACAGGCCATCAGAACTGACAAAAAGTGTTTGTTCACTGAGTAACTAATTACTAATATTACACTAAGATAGAAGATTTGGTGCCCTTCTGAAATCGGGGGGGGGGGGGGGGGGGGGGTTGTAGGTCTTCTTCAAACTGTTTATACCCCCCCCCCCACCATATAGTATTTGAAGTCGATTCTACAAAAATAATTCGACGTCGTCGAAACAGCACCTAGTGCTGCAATTTTCAAAAAAGTCCTGTGATCAGCCACCTTGATGCCCGCGTTTACCAAGAGCAATGAGGTCATCTAATTAATCGCACGCGAACCCAGGCCAGACTCGGTGAGAACAGAGCTTAAAGCACCAGTCGTAGTATTTACATTATCCAATTCAAGCAGAGCAGAAAAACATTACGCAAGTATCGAGTTGGAATGCCTCGCGATAAAATGGGCCGTTCAGAAGCTCTAATGTTTCTTCGATCTCAATTTGCTTCTAGATCTCGTACATTTCCTGAGGACTTTCATGAGAAACAGGGAAAAACCTGCATAGCCGATAAGGCTGACCAATCAGCTAAGCGGAAGTGATACATGAGAGCCTGTTCAAAAAACGCCTAACATGGAGAATGCAAGAATCAGTCTAACTGCTGTTAGCGTGCGTTCAAATCTCGGGAGTGATAATGGCTGGACCTATCAGCAGGGACGCAGAATTAATCAGTGAAACAGGTACGACGGGTCCTTTAACGCTTTCAGGACAGCGATGGCAAATTACTTCTTTTTTTTTACAAATTAAGCCTTGTATTTGTCAATTGTACATACTTATATTTTATTTAGTTATTTCTGACTGGACGTTACTGTTATATTTCTGACACCAAAAACAATATGTATGTCTGTATTGTACATGGAAAGCCCAACGGGCCATGGTACAAAAATATTATGCAAATCAAATACTAACTACAGAATCGACTATAATCGACTATAATCGACTTTGTCCATCCCATTTTTTTTAACAAAGTGAACTGAAACTGAACTAAAATCGGAGCGATTTCTTACCTTTTAATCCAAGTTGGATTCCTTGAGATCAGTAGATAAGCCATCATTAGGTCCTGCACTATTTGTATCATCTACGGCTTTCTCAGTCGCATTTCGATCACTCAATTCACCCGCACATTCACTGAGACGGCCATCCATTTTCAAACTGAGAATTCTATCCAGCCTCTCACAGATATTTCTTTCAATCCTTCCCAGTTTTTCTTCGACAAAATCCTCCAGTCTCTTCTCTACTTCATCCAATTTCGCATTTACCAAATTTTCGACTTTCTGTTCCACTATGGCGGTAGTTTGTCCCAGTTTCGTGTCGAGATGGTTTTTGAATCGGGATTCAAAGGCTTGGATTTTTCTATCTACCAAAGCCTCGAAATATAAAGAAGCGATGCCAGTGGCTGAAGCTGCCGCAGATGGCAGCACATGTACGGGGCTCGGTTGAAGCTTCTCTTGGCAGATGACGGCGGCAAACATCATGCAGCGCATGGGATCATCAAGACCTGATAGCTAAAAAAGAAAAACAATATTTGCGAGACTGTCTTTAGTCAGCAAACGCTTGGGAGTTGCCAAGTCCTTAGCATAAGAACTCCATCATCGAAAGCTGACTGCGAACTGAGCGTGTTCCACCCAACTTACCCTAGTTACTACCCATGACGTCACGAATTTTGGCTTCTTGGCGTCAAGGCTGGAACGTATTTTGAAATTTTCGGTGAAATATCACTCCACGGCAGCTCAACGGGGTAATCCGGTCAATCACGTTACAGAGATTTGTAGTTACCACGCTTACTACGCTCCCGAGCATGGTACGCAAATAGGTACTATTAGTTACTATTTTGAGAAAGTTGGCGCGCGTTCAGCGTAGTAGCTTTTCGTGAGGTTGGAACGGAATTAGTAACTAAGTTACTACAGTTACAAGGGTGGAACACGCTCTGATATACAAAAAAATGGTGCTAAATGGATAAGTCAGTTAAGATTGCTCCAGCGATATTTAGGCCTTATTGGCAAGGTATCTACTAAATTATATCGGAATTCCATACAGTCGTGACGTACATAGTGACGTCGAGTGATTGAGAACCAAACATAGGATATTGATTGTCCCTAGGTCGTTTTATAGATGTAAATGCGCTCGCCTGTATATATATATATTAACATATATATTCACCGATAGGAATAAACTACAATTTTTCGTTTTCTGAGGTAAAATAGATCAAATGGGTGTGCCGCCACGCTTGTATGGAATTCCGATACAACTTGCTTTAGACCATTGGCAAGGGCCCTCTTCAGGCTGCAGCTAGAAGAAACGAACCTGCAATCAGTTCGCAATGCAGGTTCGTTTCTTCTATACAAAGCGTATTCCACCCTACTTACCGTAGTTACTACGCATGACGTCACGGTGCGTGTTCCACCCTTCTAACAATAGTAACTAACCTCGTGAAAAGTTACTACGCTGACCGTTTCAACCTGCTCGAACTCAATCAATCAATCAATCAATCAAATGTATTACCAAACAGCTTAAAGCTAGAAGAGGAATAAAGCTAGAAGAGGAATAGTCACTAGTAGTAACTATTTGCTTACCACGCACGGGAGCGTAGTAAGCGCGGTAACTACGAGTCACTGTAACGTGACTATCGGATTATTCCGTGATACGATATTTTGCTGAAAATACAAAAAATGCGTTCCAGCCTTGACGCCAAGAAGCCAAATCCGTTATGTCATGCGTCGTAACTACGGTAAATAGGGTGGAACACGTTCACGGATCCTAGCTTCTTGGCGTCAAGGCTGGAACACAATTTTATATTTTCGGCAAAATATCGTGCCGCGGGTTGATCGGACCAATCATGTTACAGAGATCGTAATTACCCCGCTAACTACGCTCCCGAGTGTGGTAGGCAAATAGCTCTACTATTAAAGGTTGGTACGGTCAGCGTAGTAACTTTTCACGAGGTTGGAACGGGAATAGTAACTAATAGTTACTATTGTCAGAAGGGTGGGATAAGCTCACAGGCTGACGGTGACCCGAGATACCGGTGGAGCAAATCTTGCCTGAAATCCGTTTAGCGCTACTTTTGGATCCCAAAACGTGAGTGACGGGATAGCTATAACTCGTAAGGTTTGTCCGTCCCTCAGTCTGTCTGTCCGTCCGTCTGGTAGCACGCTGACTCTCGAAGAGACTGAGATATTTTGTTCAAACTTGATTGAGGATCCTTTGGGTTAAAGTACAGGTCAAGTTCGCAGGTGAGCTTTGTAGCCCTACATTTAGGGGTGGGGGGGAGGCAGCTTCAAATTATGGGGTGAAAGAAATATTTTTTAAAGCTAATGAAATAGTCCATTTCGAGGTAAGAAGACATGTGAATCCATATCTGAACTATTTCTTTGTAGGGCAAGTAGTTACCCGGAATCCGGCCAAAACCGGAAACTTGGTAAAAGTAAAAGTTTTTCCGAAGTTGGTTACAGGTTGGATAAAGAGGTAAGGATAGATGATGAATCCGTTATTTCTTTATTCTTTCAACAAACGGTAAGCCAAAAGCTTGACACTATTACTAATATTAACAATGATAGTCCCAACAACTTTTTTTCTAAATTGATTTTTGCCGGACATGTAGTTCGTCCGAATTAGGCAAAAACCGGAAATTTGGCAGAAGGAGTATCAGGCACTGGATATAGAGGTAAAAACACATCCTCAATCCCCCAACTTTAGCCAGAGAGTAGGTCGCTTGGAATCCGGCCAAAATTCTGGTAAGCAACATTGATGATTGCAGATGACCGTTGCAACATTGATGTCGAAGCAACATTGCAACTTTTACTGAATTGTAAGGTTTCCGAAAACACTGTCAACCCTCAAAAAAATGGCGGACTTGATGCACAATGCACATTAATCTGGATTTAATACAGTCCCTCCACCTCCATCATCTTAACTTGTAGATTTGTTGGGCAAGAGTGTTGAAACTTTAGAACGTTAGGCTTTCGAACGAGCTGATCCTGCATCTGATCTTTCTTCATGTACAAAACCGGAAATCCATAAACTGAAGAGGTTTCTGTTATGCTTCAAGCCGGAATCTTCACGCGGTAGCATGCGATAGGGGAAATCACAACTCCTCAGAGGTGTATGGAAATTCTTAGTATTTCGTTTGGAGAATTCCTTTTCTTATAAAATATCTAATATCCAACCGGCTAGGTTCAAGTTGTTCGTTCTAGGTCCATCAATCGTCTGCCTGCTTCAGCCTGGAGAACCTGACCGTCGACAGACCGGATATTTACGTCTGAACTCTGGGCGTGGATCTTAAATATTCTGATGTCCGAATTCGTCCATAGGCCAAGGTTAAAAGCTTTCCAACTTCAATGAACGTTTAAGGAAAGAGATTACACTTTAGAGAGAGAATTTTAGCTTAGCTGGGCCATCTAGCGATTCAGACGATACCCCGACACCATCATAAATTTCGTACGGAAATGTTTCAACTTCACGACGAAAGCACAGAAAATCCGGGCGGGAGAACCTAATCGTCATTTTTTCGAACGCGCGCGTTCCCAAGCTCCCAATTCTCGAAGACAAGGTTGCCAAGGTTGGTTGTTTCCGGGGATTCGCTTTCGGCAAACGGCAACGAGGCAGCTTTCGAAAGCTAGTCTAAGTTTTGGCCTGTTTGTTCGTTTATTTTTTTTCTCTGTTTGTATACTACCCATAGCGGATCAAAATTAGATAGATAGATGATCATTCGGCAGCTTCTTGAAAAAAAAAAAAAAATGGTATGTACCTTCAGATTTATCAAGCTGGTCGGGCGCTCCAGCATAACAGCTATGACAGATAAGGATATATTTTCGATGGAAGAAGTCTGGATGGCTTTGCTCGTGAACGCATATTCTTCAAACTTTCCGATGTAGACTTCTGCAGTTCGGCTCTGGTAAAGAAATAAAAACAAAATAAGAAAGTCCAATATCAAACAAGATTTAAACCTGCCAACCCTTTGCTACCGTCGCAGACGTGGTGACGTCATTATGGCACACAAACTCTTGGAGACAGACACCAACCTGTTCCAGCTACAACAGCACACCCGAGCCCGTGGACACTCAAAGAAGTTTTTCCGGAAGAGAGCTACAACCAAGACGCGAAACCAATTTTTTACTAATCGAGTGGTACCGCTATGGAATTCCCTCCGTCAAAACACTGTCATGGCAGATAGTGTGGAGGCCTTCAAGTCATCGGTTGACAAAGACTGGACTCGGAAGCCTTGGAAAACTGCAGTGGATTCCCAAGATGCGACCCTCTCCATTCATCACTGAGCCAGCGCACGATAGGATTACCTTTCGCTGGCAAGTGCGATTTAAGGTAATTTAAGGTAACCATTTTATAGGGGGGGGGGGGGGGGGGGCATAACTCTCCTGACAGACTACATTTTTTTTTCTTTGTTCTTCGAATCTTTAACTCTCCGGCAAGACCAACAATACCAAGTATTACCGGGCAAACCCGGACACGAGGCTTATAATAGTGAACGAAACAACCCATGTTAACAGCTAAACTTCCATGGACGTAGTCTGGATGGCTTTTGGGCAGTTTAGCTCTTATAGTAAAGAAATAAAGTTAAAAGAAGATAGCCTAATGTAGTTTTCTTACGTGGGGGATGTACATTCTTTTCACTTGTTCTTGGAAAAACCTACTGCAGAATCTTCCTCTCTCCGATAAAACGACCAATAGAACATATTACCCGGCAAATCCACAAGGTTTATAACAGTGATCGAAGCAACCCGTGCTAACAATTACGCGTCTTCCTTTATTTTCTCTAGTCTCTTAAGGTGTTTTTCCGCGGTAGAATACTCTTGTCGACTAACTCTCCTTGCCGATGCAAAATCGCCGGGTACCTAACGGAAGAGCCGGAAGCGGTATAACATCTGCCTCCAAGGAGCGCCATGATTGGTTGACACAGGATTTAAGTTGCTGAGGTTGAGTCGTTAGTGAGACGTTTACTCGTTCTTCCTGAGGATCATTGGCGTCTTTTGTTGATAGAGTACTGTTGGCCACACACTTGTGAGTGTTTGTCAAGGAAACGGGATTGCGTGCCACAAAGAGCGTGTTATACCCTGCTTATAGTAGTTACTACGCATGACGTCACGGATCCTGCCTTCTTGGCGTCAAGGCTGGAACGCTTTTTTCTATTTTCTGCAATCTATCATGCCGCGGGTGAATCGGGCCAAGCACGTCACAGAGTTCGTAGTTACTATACTTACTACGCTCGGAGCGTTTTAAGCCAATAGTTACTATTAGTTACTATTATGAGAAGGTTGGAACGGTCAGCGTAGTAATTTTTCACGAGGCTGGAGCGGAAATAGTAGCTAATAGTTACTATGTTCGAAGGGTGGAACACGCTCACAGTCGATCCACAAGTCAAAACTCGCCGTTTTGTCTGTTTTTTGGCGTTAACATTGCCCCTACAATCGCTTGTTCATCTTTTGAGCATTAGCTCCTTACCAAGAAGGGAAGAAATATCACTAGAATGAAACTGAGCTTATTGGGGTGAAGGAATACTTATCAGGGAGCGATTCCTGACGGAAACCATTCAGAACAATGGAAACAAGGGGTATATAAGTTGTGAACTGAAAGACAAAATGCTCCTCAACCAGGATTTGAACCCAGTGCCCTCTGCTTACAAGACAGCTGAATCTACCAATTGAGCTACCGAGGGGCTTGTGAACTTAGTTCGCAAATGATTACAATACTCAGATAGAAGCCGGCCATAGGAACAGTGATCCCGCCTTAAGGCAAATTCATCTCATCAGTTCACATTCCCATGTCACGGAAAGTAATATATAAACACAGAATGGCGCTTTATAACGATTATAACGAGGGGTTTTCTTTTAAGGTGCGAAAATAATGTTTTTTATTTTAGTTTTGCAATCGTAATTTGAGCAGTGCTTTAAAGTTTAACCGAAAAGGGCTAAGATCCGAAGGCCTAGTCACACATCACATATTCATTAAAATAGACATGAAAACCCGATACAAATGCGTTACTCCGTTTGTCCGCTGCCCATAGGTAATGGATTACATCGAATGAACTTAATCTTTCGAATTTGTGGTATCTCTATGCGCCTATCCCTCTGTGCAAGAAACATCTACTAACTGGAAAGGTAAGCCCTTGCCGAAAAAAAAACAAAAAAACTGTCCGATTCCTTGCAAGACACCATCCTCAAAAATTCTTCCCCTGTGACCTTGTCGCTCTTAGCGTCTTTAATCCCGCAAATGCACGTTTTTTTTTTAATTCAAAATCTCCGCGTCTGGATGAATTTTGGGTTGTCGTGCAAGCAGCGCACATTCCGAACGTCATTAGTAGAACCTCGGGTGAAAAGATACAAAATCCCTTAGATCGTCAAAATGTTTCAGTGGATTCAAATATTAGACGTAAAAATAAGTTGCCTTTACAGTTACACTTTAAAAAGGGACGGCAAGGTCGAATTTTAAACTGCTCCAATATCTTTGGAAAATAAGAAAAGATTAAACATTTCACCTGAAAACAGTAAAAAAGAATTTTAAAAATCAGTTTACACTACAACCAATGAGCAAACTGGGCACTCCAGACATGACACCAAATATAAGCCACAGCCTGCATTGGACGCCGGATGGTCTATCCAAGACTTCATGGTCACCCTCGTCTAACTATTAAGAGCACAAACGACACTCTAACTTGCAAAGCCAGGTGCCTTTGCCTTTGCCTTACTTTCTGCTTCGGTAAAATACTGTTCTCAAGAAAATTTAGAAACACAAAAAAGCTCAATAACATTGCCCTCTTATTACAGCATGTTTACCTTAATTACAAAGAGCTTAATTAATTATTACCTCTGATAGCACACTGACAGCCGACAACACACAACCTTCTTCTGCAGATATGGTCAATTTCAATGCACATCTAGTAGGGGTTTCTGGGTGATGCAGGAATGCAGCAGTTTCTGGATTAACCAAGTTAAAGATGTTTGTCCTGCGAGAATCATGCTGAGAGTCAGGAAAATAAAGACATTTTGATCTTTCTAAAACGCACATCCTTTTATCCAATTATCCTGTAACTTAAGCAAACTTACTGACATTAATTAGGTTCATTAATTAGATTAGGCCTAACAGCTTTTTTGTGGATAGTTGATATGTCCAAATACAGTGAACAGTGAAATTTCTGCGTTAAAAGTTACTTATTATAAATTCTCTAAATTCCTTCTTGGCTTCCCGATTTCTGCGAGTAACTCTTTCTTAACTTCGAATTTTAAAGTGAAGAATCCTTTGGAAACTTTAAATGGTAAAATCCAGAACTTTCACAAAAGGCTGATAACATTCTTCTTCATCACAACCTTTTTCCTTTTTTCACAAAAAAGCGCCCTGATTAGTTGGTTTATCTTGAGCTTTGTTTTCTTCATGTACTTCGTTGTATATTTAGTAGGCTAATTTGTCTTTGACGGTCAGCTGTTTATTAGTATGTAAGTGTGTGTGAGTTTGACTGACATGTTGTTGTTCCTTTTTATACATTACTCTTCAGTTTTGAAGGATTCAAATAAATAATAATAATAAAAGTAATATCTTTACAAATGATGGTATCATACATAATCTTCAAACTTGGCAAATTAATCAAAATCCACCTAGGCTCTAACTAAACCTTTACTAGGTGCTTCTGAAGCACCACTTGTTGTAATGGTAGGCTATTGGGTGCGAAATGATGAATTTTACTTTCGCATTCCTAAATTTGGTAAATTCCTCGGAGTTGCAATGTCTTACAGAGAACTATTTATCTAGTGATTTTTTTTTCTCTTTTTTGGTGCCATGACTCCCAGTTTTTTTTTTGTAATATATTCACATTCATATGGTATGCTACACAAGCTCATAACTTAACACTGCTGGAGTGATTGTGGTCAGATTCTCATGTTTGGATCTATTTTTACTTTTCCAATACCCCCGCTTGAAAATACAGCTGTCTTACGTGTTACCATGTGTACAAAGGCCAGAAATTTTGTCAAAAGAAGTTGGGCATTGGAACCTTGAGAAATATACAAGAGATAGCCTATAGGCTATAGATAAAAATAAAAAATATACAGATATGCTATTCTTAACCATTGTGTCTATAATCATGCATCAGTTACAACCAGCCTAGTAGTATCACTCTAAGGGTCTAGTAACTAGTTAGGCACTCCAGGATGAATAACTCTATAATCTGATACTAGCCTAATCTTTCCTACCTAGCCCACCCTGTGAGCTAATAAAGTATAGAATGAACAAAAATGGTTTATAGCCTACTGAATTCTAAGAACACCTTACACAGGACATGTTGTAAACCTCGAACCAGGTAACCTCATAATAAGCACAATACTGAAAATTTTACTATTTACTATTAAAATCTTACTATTTACTACTAAAACCTTATTATCAACAGGTAAGTCCAAATCCATTCACATTATTCATTATTTACCTTTTTCATTTTTTTTAAACTGCTTTAAGAAGGGTGTTTCTGGTACAGCAGTTAACTTTGTCAAATCTCAGTTTTTTATCATTTTGTAATCAGGTTAGGATTCGGAGCTCAGATGTGAATGAGGTGATTCTGTAGTTTTGGTTACTTTTTAAGCAAGATTGATCCCTTTGTCTCTGAAGCCAACATATACTGGAACTTTGAAATTTAGTTTTAGGTTGGATAATGGTAGGATAATCATAAGTTCAAGGAATATTCAGCTCAGAAATCTTGCAAATTTGATAATACCTGGATTCCAAATCATAATCCAATTTCTAGACAATTAACTCAGCTTGTTTTGGGTTCTCTCATGCACTCTCATGCAGGACTCATGATCTGTTTTAGGTCACGAGACTCAAGACACTCTCTCGCAGTCTGCTCTAAGGCTAAGTCTTCGGAGGACTTAGTCTTAATTAAGCAGGACTTTATAACAGAATAAGAGGTCTGCACTGAATCCTGGCCTTAATCTATTCCTATCCTTCTCTAGGCAATCAATCATGACTTATTGGGACTATCACTGCAGCCGGAAAGTAACAGTTAATAAATTTCATTATGCTAAATCAAATAACACAAATCTCTTACTGATTATATTCGCTGATAGACTTTGTTATGAGCAAACAGAAAGGCTCAGGTGATTCACAATCTGAAAGAGTTTCTGACAGCCAGCTGACTCTAAAGTTCTTTCTTAGTTCGAACCCTGAATCATCCATTAAATTACGCCCTCAGCTGGGAGAGCAGAAATGAAGAAAAACAAGTATTCCTCTCCTCTCCAAAAAGACACAGCGCAGATGCCAGCCGGCTTTTAAATTTCTTGCCTTAAGAAACCAAGAACTCCCAGAACCAGCCAGTGTTGACACGTTGCTCTGAAAGAACCCTTTGACATTTGGCCGCAATAACCTGTGACATTCTGGCGCAGATGAAGGCGAAAAACCAGAGGATCTGACTTTCGTATTTCTTTCAAAATACAAGACCCGGGACAGGTTCGGGGACCTAGTCTTCAGGGTCGGCAGGTATTTCTGCTGATTATTATGTCGTTCTCGAGAAAACCCGAAAGGCATATCAGCCGGAATGATGGCGCGCAGTGCGTCCTCTTCTGGGGATACCAAAACGCTAGTGAGGAGCAAGGGCAAAAACTAGGGAGTAGCGCCAAGACTTGAAAAAAGTGACACTCACTCGAATAGCAGCAACACTAGCAAGACTAACGATTGAGAACGTCCCTACTGAAACTCATTCAGTCGTGCACCAGCGATGGCTTCAATAACTTCATATTCTGAAAGTAGCAAAAAAATACACAATCTTCTTTGTTTCCACAATGTTTGCAGACCGCATCTTATGGTGGGTTTACACACTGCGTAAAACGCACGTATTTGAGCTTGAAAAGATTTTAGTAGTACGGGCGAATTTATAGACAAAACGGACCGATTTCTAGAATACGTACGTATTGCTAGAGATCCTTTCAAGCCCAAATACGTGCGTGAAAAAATGCTTGGATTTATGCAATGTTTAAACGTAGCATTAGCTTTACTAAAAATTTCTAAAGCCGCAAGTTTGTCCCGCTTTAAATGCCGCAAGCGTAATGGGCGGAGCTACGAGTATGGCCCGTCTGCGAAGCATACGTCTTGGCGCTACTCACTGGTGCTATTTTGCTCTGGTGACAAGATACCAATTATTTTTGTCCGTCCGTCTGTCTATCTGTCTATCTGTATGTCTGTCTGTCCGTCTGTTAGCACGATAACTCTCGAAGGGGTTGATGTAGTCTGCAAGGGCGTCACTATGGGGAGTTAGGGGGGGATTCCCCCCCCAAAGGTCTTGAGAAAGTACTTTCGTCGGGCGAAGCCTGGCGAAAGTTCACTTGTTTGTCGGCGCGAAGCGCCGGCCAACACAGAAGAAATAAAATTTTGTATGCTTTTGTCAGGCGTCGGTCGACTCGTCGACACATCGAGTTCTTTTTACACACAAGAAATGAAATCCTTCAAACATTTGTCGGGCAAAACACTGAAGAAATCGAATTCTGCTTGCTTTTGTCGTGCCTCGGTATCCTCGTCGGCACATCGGGTTCTTTTTATACGCAAGAAATGAAATCCTGCAAACATTTGTCGGTCAAAAGATTGAAGAAATCGAATTCTGGATGCTTTTGTCGTACCTCGGTATTCTCGTCGGCACATCGGGTTGTTTTTATAAATAAGGAATCCAGAAGAAATACATTTTTTATGCTTTTGTCGAGCGTTGAATGACTCGTCGGCACACCGGGTTTTACTTAGACGTAAGAAATCGAATTCTGCAAACTTTGTCGGGCGCAGCCGGGAAGTTCAAATCTCGTCGGTAAATCGGCTTCTATTTACACGTAAAAAATAAAGTTCTTTGCAGTCTTGTCAGGCAAACACACAGAAGAAATCGAATTCTGAATTCTTTTGTCGGGCGTCGTTATTCTTGTCGGCACATCAGGTCTTTTTACACGCAAGAAATCGAATTCTGGAAACATATGTCGGGCGCAAACTTTTCCGAAAAAAATACAGATTTAATAAAATATCGCCGGCGTTGCTTAGTCCAACTTGTTCTGGGTACAGTCGGTTGAAGCTTCGTTTTTTAGCGAAAGTTGAAACGAAAAACCGAATATGTGAATTTAAAATATGAATTTACATCAAAGTTAGCATTACAGTTAGTTTCACACAAAATTTCTACCTGCGGCACATTTTGTATATTCTCTATTTGGAAGAATGGTGTATAATTAAGTTTTCGTTTTAGAATAGAAATTCTTGGGGTTTGAAACACGCTAAAAGCCGGAAATTGTATCGTACTATCGCTAATTTTTCCGGAAAATGGCAGATTAAACAAATTTCGCCTGCGGCGCTTGGTTTAACTTGTCTTGGTACAGTCGTTGGAAGCTTTCTTTTTATGGCACTTGCCTTCCGGCCAAGTGCCATATACCGATCACTTTTCCGTCGGTCTGTCGGTCGGTCCGGTGATCGCGAGTTAGGGTACTTCCAGATGTGCTAGGATGATGAAACTTGGCATGCATATCGGGGACCCGACCAAACTAACTTTGAAATAGTCGTTTGCCCGACCCGACCATTATGGGGGTAGGAGGAGATTGCGGAATCCAGAAAATAGGGGCATGCATAACTTTCGAATGGGTGATCGGATCTTAATGAAACTTGATACCTGGAAAGAACTCGTGTCTCAGATGTCTCATCTTAAGTCCTGACCGGATCCGATGGATCTGAGGGGGGGGGGGGTCGGAGGGGGGGGGACCGGAAATCGTGTGGAACTCTCAGAGTGGAGCGATCGGAATGAAACTTGGTGGGAAGAACAAGCACAAGCTCTAGATAAATAACTGACAGAACTGGACCGGATTCGGACACCGTGGGGGGGGGGGAGTTGGAGGGGGGTTCTGGAATTCTGGCAATCCGTAGTTGATATACTTCCAGGTGGACTATGACGATAAAACTTGGCAGGCATGCCAGGGACCCGACCAGATTAACTTGGAAACAGTCACTCGCCCGATCCGACCATCGTGGGGGGAGAGGAAGACGGCGGAATACGGACATTAGTGGCATCATAATTTTTGAACGAGTTATCGGATATTACTGAAACTTGATATCTGGAAAGACCCCATGTCTCAGATGTCCCATTTCAAGTCCGGACCAAATCCGATGAACTGGGGGAGGGGGGGGGGGGGGGTTGGAGGGGAGAACCGGAAATCTTATGACACGCATAGAGTGGAGCGATCAGGATGAAACTTGGTGGGAAGTACAGGCACAAGTCCTAGGTGCATCAGTGACAGAATCGGACCGGATTCGGTTACAAAGGGGGGGGGGAGCTGTAGGGGGTGTCCGGAATTCCGGCGATCGTGAGTTAAAGTACTCCCAGATGTGCTAGGACAATAAAACTTGCTGGAGCATTAGAAACTTGACATCATTGGGTTAGACATCGTTACTTCTTCGATCCGACCATTCGTCAAAGAACTTTCTTAACCGCAAAATACAAAAAAATTTACTTTTTCAAGATCGCCATGAGAACACGATTCTTTTTGCCTCAGAGTTTTGCTTAGAATATAATTTTTAGCACCCTTAAAGTGTGCATCTTAACGGAAAAGTGAAAAAAAAACTTTTGACCATCACTTCCATCCTCTGACCCAGCCTTGCAGGTTTGGCGCATCTTAACCGAAAAAGTTAAACAAAAAATTTGACCATTACTTCCATCTGACCCAGCCTTAACAGTTTTTGTTTTCCATCTTGTTTTCTTTTGCTTTCTCTCTCCTATTTTTATATTTAAAGTGAAACCATAGGTTAAATTTTCAGCCCCCTTCATTTTTTCTTGTTGGTGTATTACTTACTACATATGCTTGCAATTGCCATATGAGCTTACAGCTCTTGTTAGCGGAAGCTTCGCTTTTTAGCGAAAGCTAAAATATAAAGCCGAATATGTCAACCTTAATATACGAAATTATACCAAAGGAACAATCTCAACTGATGCATTACAGTTAATTTTACACAAAATTTCGCCTGCGGCGCATTTTGTAGTATTCTCTATTTGGAAGAATGCTGTATAATTTAGTTTTCGTTTTAGAATAGAATTTTTTGGGGTTTGAAACACGTTAAAAGCCGGAAATTGTATGGTACTATAGCTAAATTTTTCCGGAAAAAGGCAGATTTAAAAAATTTCGCCTGCGGCGCTTGGTTTAACTTGTCTTGGTACAGTCGTCGGAAGCTGCGCTTTTTAGCGAAAGCTAACATGAAAAGCCGAATATGTGAGCTTTAATATAATAAATTATACCAAAGGAATAATCTCAACTGATGCATTACAGCTAGCTTACACAAAATTTCGCCTGCGGCGCATTTTGTAATATTCTTTATTTGGAAGAACGGTGTTTCATTTGGCTGGCGTTTTAGATTGAAATTCGTGGGGGTCTGAATCACGTTAAAAGCTAGAACTTGTATGGTAGATAAAGTTAAATTAAAAAAAAAGGCAGATTAAAATAATTTCGCCTGCGGCGCTTAGTTTAACTTGTTCTTGGTACAGTCGTTGGAAGCTTCGCTTTTTAGCAAAAGTTAAAATGAAAAGCCATATGTGAACTTTAATATTCAAAATTACATCAAAAGAATAATCTCAACTGATGCATTACAGTTAGTTTTACCCCGGTTCTATTCTGTTCTGGCGGGAAATGTACGCAAGCGGCAACGGCGTGATTTGTCGGCACATTTTTGAGTCCGTCGGCACAAACCGGACGTCCCCCCCCCCCCAAAGGTAAAAGGCTAGTGACGCCCCTGGTAGTCTGTTCAAACTTGGTATCAGGATTCTTTGGGTCAAAGTGCAGGTTTATATCATAGAGGGGCTCTGTACCTCTATATTTAGGGGCGGGGGAGGGGTTTTCAAATTAAGGACATAGGGGTAAAGGATCATGCTGAATCCGAATACGAACTTTATTTTCTCGCCGGAGAAGTAGTTCACCCGGAATCCGGCCAAAACCGGAAAACTTGTTAAGTCTTATTTGAAGTTGATTAGACGTTGGACGTCAGGGCCCGATAATGTGATATGGTGAATTCGTTTTTGAATTTTATTTATTGCCGGACAATTAGTTCACCCGGAATCTGGCCGAAACCGGAAATCCGCCAGGAAGTTTTAAAACCCAAAGAGATAGTTGATAAATACAGTGAGGAGACATGCTGAATCCTGATACGATACTGATTTTCTCGCCGGACAGGAAGTTTACCCGGAATCCGGTCAAACCAAATATTTTGTAAAAACAAAAGCTCATTTTTTCGATGAATCCATATCTGAACTTTATTATCTCGTCAGATAAGCACTTCTGCCAAAATTTGCTAAAACTTGGAAATTTGGATCAACAGATTCTTGATTCGCCTCTCAACGCCACTAGCTCTTTTCTGCATGCATTTCTCCTGGAAATGGCTGTATAGCTGCAACGAGGAATTTGGTCAAAGTACAAGACTTTTCTATAGTAGATTAGATACGAGATATAGAGGTAAACATGAACGCAGAATCTATTTCTGAACCTGGTTTTCTCATGTGATTTAGTTATTTGGCCGTAATTTGTCAAAAATACCGAAAGGGTTTTATTTCTGGTACAAGAGGTTGATTATGGAGAAATAGTAACACGTTAAAGGGGTCTGGCGAAGACCGGAAATCTACAAGACCCGATTGCTTGGATCAAGAATGGGATCTTGGGACTTGGGATCCCATCGGAACCTTTAGTCTTGTTAATTTCGAATTTCCCTAAATAACAATTTGTTTACCCTAGAATTCCCGTGTTTCTTTGTGCATTTCTCCCTAGATTTTACCCTAGAAAAAACCGTTTTATACTAGATTTCCTGAAATAATCATCAGATTAACGTAATGTAAATTTGGACTATAGACAGCACTAGCGTAGGGCTGGTGGGGGGGGGGGAGACCTAAACGTGCCGAAAAATTTCTTTGTATGCCGATGGAAAAATGGCTTGCGATTTTTCACTAATTTTAACATGTCAAAAGAGCAGTCAATGAGGAGGATTCAATTCACAGTAAGAAATGCGAAATGATTATGACGGCTAAAAAGGCTAGAAAGTAAACTATTACTTCGCCGATCTTCAAAAATACATTTTGCAAGGTGTGACTTTAAATATTCAGAATGTCGGAAACATCGGATAAAAAAATCATGGACTTCGAAGTGTTTCCAAGTCCTTGGGGGGGGGGGGGGGGTAGCTCAAGTAAAGAACATGTAATCCAGCATGCCCGTCATATCGTCTTTTGCTGGAGGTATCGAAGCTACGAAATCAGTTACTAACCCCTTATGCCCAAGAGAAATGAAACTGAGAGCCGCAGCGAAATTTCTTATCTGCCTTTTCCTCACAAAATTTGTCTGCCGTCATTCCCACTGAAATTTAGACTTGAAAGAAATGAAACTCCCAATTCCCACCCTCAACCCAAGTAAAAAAGGCGTGTTTCCACAATACAGAAATAATAGGAAAGGCGCCGCAGGTGAAAATTTCTAAAAAAACATTTATGATTGGAGTATCGTTTTGGTGAATTTAAATGAAAGTAGCCAGATTTTAATTTCAGTCGATCGCAAGAGAATCGGCAATTTAAAAATAAACCTGGTTTACCCTCAAAGTTATTGTTTTGCCCTAGATTACCCTGCATCCCTAGATGAAAAAGTATCAAAACAGTCTATTTTATCCTAAAATAGGTAATCGCCCTAAAGTGGGAGCACTGTCTACTGTAGACCTCTGGCGCGCTGCGCTTCTGCCTCTTAAAACGAATTCTGCACTTTCCCGGCGACAAAAGTGTAGACTTCTGCGACAAATGGCAACAAAGCAGCTTAAGGCGTTTTTTAGCGGTTCTTCTGTTTATCAACAGCGTTGACCAACAAACTACTGTTGCCCGCAAAAACGTCCCTGTTGATCAACGGAGGTGACAAACGGTGTCAAAACGACCAACAACACTTTCAGTTGTTGGTCGTTTTGACCAACAATGTTGGCCACAGAGGTTTCTGTTGGTAGCTAGAACGCACTGTTGATCAACATTGGCCCAATGTTGAACCGCTAAAAAACGCCTTTAGACGGCTGACATCAAAGAAAGAAGAAGGAGAACAACAAATCAGTGTTGCCAACAGCTGTACAATTATACCATTTTGGTACATTTCAACTCGGCTGGTACAGTATGGCACAATCACACTTTTTCTGGTCCATCTTCCAAAGTTGGTACAATATAGTACAATGACATTTTGTGTGTGTATATGTCAAGGAAAACTGACTGACAGAGCAAGGAGAGATAGACTTTTTTTTTGTGGAATGCATATTATAACTGTTATGATAAAGGCAATTTTGGGGTGCAAATTCCATCTCCGTTTGATACTCTGAAGTGAACGCGCGAAGCGCAACGCCCGAGAAAATTTTTGGACGTGGTACAATTCTTTGGTCAGTTGGTACTTTTTTCGGGCGTTTTTTTGTACCTTTTCTTTCCCAGCGTTGGCAACACTGCAACAAAGTAGAAAAAGCTGACCTAAAATTTGACATTTAACAACACACAACAAAGCTTTGCCCCATTTAAGATTTTTCGGGTAGGTGCTTCATCTGGCATCTAGCCATCTGCCAAGTGAAGGTTTTCTATCTGCTAAACTACAGAAGAATGCAGTGAACACATTATGATCACAACTGTAGAGATCTGTTCTGCTTAGGACCTAAGTTAGGTTCTTCTGTCTACAATAGTTGCATTTTTGACCTCAATTCTCTTATTTTTTTGCATTTGTCTTAGAATAGAGAATTGGGAAAGCTTCCAGATTCTGCAGAATCAAGAATTTGCTTGGATAGTCAATTCATGATTCTCCCTCTCCCCTTCCTGATTGGTCAGCAAAGCCAAAGGGTGAATGTCAGGTGAGTGTCGAACCCATATTAGCAGGTTTTAATGGGTGGTTAAATTACAGTAGTAGTGTTTGTGTCAAAAGTTTGTAGTGTTTGTGTCAAAAGCGAGAATGGAGAAGCAAAAGCAGAGGCGTTACTGATCAAAATGTTTTGGGAGGAACGTATTTATCGACTGGCTAGCCATTTCCAGTATACCTATTTTCACCAACTGGGACTGAGACTGAGTCAACAGAGACAACTCACAGACAACAACAGAGACTGAGACAACTGAGACAAAACCACATTGAGACTGTAGCAAAACTAATGTATACAGTGAAACTTTTCTTACCATTTTACAAAATGAACCAGCGGTAGTTTGAAAAATCCACTGAGACAAGATTTGGCTTACCCTTTCTGATTTTCTGTTTCTGTATGCTTTTAGTTTATGCTCCCAACAACTCTGGAAAGTAACCCCCATGAATTTCCATGGGAGTTCTCAGCTACCGAGGAATAATCAAAGTGACGCTCGAGGCTGAATCAGCAAGGCCATCTTGTGCAAACTGACAACTTTTTCTGTTCAGACACACAACTCAGTCAGAGACATTCCTCAAACAATGCGTAATTATCTTGGATCTAAAGAAAGATTTGACTGTTATGAGTGATTGTTGGTAAATTGGAATGTCTCAACTATGCAACAATGCAAATGAGAAACTGAATTTTCTTGCTATCTTTTTTCCTGGGTAGCTCTTAGCCAGCTCTGGGCTCCCTTGGAAATCCAGGGCAGGCATCTGCCCCTAGGCTGTCTTGTCTAGTAGGCTACAGTAAGTCCTTTTTTGATAACCATGCTCACATGCTGCAGCATGCTCGCAGTTTAAAATTCAGAATAAAATCCTGTTTTTATCTAGTTACCTAAGTGTTGTATACTGGTACCTCTCTGTAGTAAGGGTAACACATACATATGAGCACCTTGCGCACCCCTGACAGTATTCAGTATGCCCCATTCGAGTATGGTTATCAGGAAAGGGCTTAGTGTACTAGAATGGGCTATCCCCCCTGCCCTCCCCCCCCCCCCCCCAATGACACCTCTTCATGTTGAAACTAGTTTAATGAAACATTTATAAATCTGTCACATCTTCAAGACCCAAGCCAAATATCGTCCTGATTTTGAATTATGAAAAGCATTACAGTATTACATACACAAATACATAACAAATTACAGTATTACAGTACAGTATATGTTTAATTCACATTGTAAGTTTTTTCCCCTTATGGTGTTTGTTCTTCTAGATATTTTCCTGTTTTTTTTTTAATTGAGTATGTCAAACCAATGTGCTTTTCTCCTTTACATTCATTGTTGTTTTTCAAGGGAAAAGCAGTTGAGCTGCAGGTAAAAATACAAAGTCCTCAAGTCATGTAGATTTCCCAAACACTTACCAAGTTTGCACTTACTTTGTGATTTTGGGATATCCAAATGCTGGACGTAGGATATTTCTGGTTTGAACCTAATACCCCTTGGATATCTTCTTCTAGGAGAAGGAGCAGGGAGAATGACACCCACCTTGCTCTTCGTGTTTGTTCTGGTTGTATCTTTGTGCCAAGCAAAAGTAACCAGAGATAAAACCGGATGCCCAACTGATTTTGAAAAGAAATGCAGTTGTGGAGTTACCACCTACCTGGGAGAAGATAAATATGTTGTCAACTGCACAAACTCTGGATTCACCAATGCAGACATGCTGGAGCTGCTGCCTGAAGAGACACAGGTCTTGCTTTTCACAGGAAATACCATAAGGGAATTGCCACCAAATATTTTGGGGAGTGACATCGACTACAATAAATTAGAGGTACGTTTTTTCCTTTGTAAGAAGCAAACTAGACCTATACGATAGAATAAACCCAAGATCTTTCCTTGTTTTCTGTCAGTAAATCTTAGCAGGAACTTATAAAGCTAGGCTAAAATGAACAAGTTGTATAAAACCCCATTTGAAAAGTCTCTTAACTTACCTTAAATCACATTGTCCAGCGACAAAGGTGGATGGTCTTCCTGTGGTTGTCGCTGGTTTGAATGATGTTAGTCACACATGGTGTTGGGACTGGCTTTTGGTTAATGTCTGGTAGAGGATTCCGGGGCATCCCACTCGTATTTCCAGGGTTTGGCTTCCCACTCCTTGTCAAGCTTGGATTTATGAGTCCACTGTCTGTGCACTGACTGTGTCCTCTGACAGGGTGTTCCAGTTTTGCACCAGTCTACTTGAGAAGGAGTGGTTTCGGGTCCTGGTGTGAGCAAATGGCTTTGGAATCTTCTTACTATGTACACGAGGAGTTTTTTCAGCTTGATTTTTAGAGGTGTAGAGGTGAGGCAAGACCTGATTTTGTATGAGTTTGTACATTTGTATAACATCACCTCTACGTCTTCTGTACGCCAAGCTTGGTAGTTTCAGTTGTTGCAAGCGTTCTCTGTATGGGACATCCTTCATGCCTGAGACCAGTTTGGTGGCTCTCCTCTGGACTTTCTCAAGCACTTCACAGTCTTTCTTGAAATATGGGCTGGCAACTGACATTCCGACTTCTAGCTTTGGTCTCACAAGGCCTTTATATAGCTTAGTGACTACTAATTTGCTTCGAGTCTAGAACATCCGCTTGATGATTCCAAGGGTTTGGTTTGCCGCTGCTGCTACAGTTTTGGTGTGACTGCTGAATTTAAATCCTCGGTCTACAATGACCCCCAGGTCTCTTTCTTCTTCCTCTGCTGCAAGTGGGACAATGGGGCCATTGGGATTTGACATAGTGTACTGATGCCTAGGATTCTTTGTACCAAGGTGTATCACTTTGCACTTGTCAGTATTGAACTGCAGTTGCCATGATCTTGCCCAGTCACTGAGGCTGTTGATGTCGTTTTGAAGGGCTGAGACTTGTCGCTATTTTCTACAGAGCTGATCAGCTTTGAATCATCAGCATAGAGGGTGATTTTCCTCATGACTACAGATGGTGCATCGTTGATGTAGAGGTTGAAGAGGCTGGGCCCAACTATTGTGCCTTGTGGAAATCCACTCTTCACGATGACCTCCTCCGAAAGGAAAAAGTTTCCTGGACCGGTTATGATTTTGATACATTGAGTGCGTCTGATCAAGAATTCGCCGATCCAGGCGATTGCTTTACTGTGGATTTTCAGGGCCTTTAGTTTGTAAAGCAGCAATCGGTGGGAAACTTTGTCAAAGGCCTTTGCCAGGTCCAACAGAACAATATCAACAGGAAATCCTTTTTCTAGCAACTTAGTTACCTCATCATACGAGTCTATCAGGTTCGTATCGACAGATCTGCCTGAACAGAAACCATGCTGCCCTGCAAACACCAGGTTGTTTTTGCTCAGGTGGCATGTGATGGCATCGTTTATAATAGACTCAAGAATTTTGGCGATCACAGAAGTTATGCTTATTGGTCTGTAATTTGCTGCCTGGTCTTTTTTGCCCTATTTGAAAACTGGGGACAGGTGGGCCTTTTTCCAAACTTCATGGACTGTTCCTGTGGACAGCGACAGGTTAAAGAGCTTTGTTAGTGGGGGGGGGGGCGACATGCTGAGCAGTTTCCTTAATCAACCGAGGGTGTAAGTTGTCTGGACCTTTGGATTTGTTGGGGTCTAGGGCTTTCCGTTTCTTTAGGACCTTCTCTTCTGTAGTAATCACCTCCGCCATGGGGGTGTGAACTTCGTATTCGATAACTGGTGGCTCAGTTTGGCAATTATCTTCAGAGAATGCTGATTCGAACTGTCTATTTATTAAATTTGCCTTTTCTACTGGATCGGTAACAGTGATCCCACCGTCCAGGAGATTTGGCACCGAATGTCTGCCTGGTTTTTTGGCAGAGATATAATTCCAAAATCTTTTTGGGTTTTGCTTTGAATCTCTGGCTATTTTCTCTTCGTACTGTGCTGAAAGCTTTCTGGTCTCATTCCTTAGTTCATTCCTGATCGATTTGAAAGACTCATACAGGCATGGAGTTTGGGACTTTAGGTATTTTTTCCAGGCCTTCTTTTTTCGATTCATCAAGTTTTTTACGGATTTTGTCAGAAAGGGTAAAGTCTTAGCTTTTTTTCTCCACCTGATATTTGTGAACCTGGTCTCTTTTTCTAGCAAAGCATTTTTAAGATTCTGCCAAAATGTTTCAACATCATCGTTCTCTATGCTAGTCCAGTGTCTGTCACATTTTTCAGTGAAACAAATGAGAATTTGCCTGTGAAGTAATCAGTAATATTTATCCTTACTGTATACCAGAAAAAGCTTACTGGAGCTTCAAACAAGCACTTGATCATTTGTATCTTATAGGTTCATTATACTAGTTATGTATTACAGGCTGTTTGGCATTCAGTTCTGACCCCTACCCTTAGCTGTACTTTTTGCAATTGGACATGAAAGTCCTTTCAGAACATCAAACTGCACAGAGCTGAGAGCTTGTACTTGAACTTGCACGCCGTTTTGAATGAATGAAGGATAGTTTTATTAACCTGCTGAACTAAAAGAGGACCAGTGGAGTATTACACAGAAAAAATAAATAAAAAAATAGCATCAATAGAAGAACGTAAATCGGTTAAACATTCTGGCTAAACAGGACAAAAATCCATTCCCTCTTTTTCATGACTGATTCTGAGAGTGGTCTAGCCCGCCGGTCTTTCAGGGAATCCTACGCTATCAGCAGGGGCCACAGGTCCCTGCCCTTACCCGTGCCCTCACTTCATGATTACATCATTTGGTTGTCTCGGTTTTGTTCTTTGTAGAGTTTCTCACCATTTTTCGAACCTTTTCAGTATCGGGAATGGCAAAGGAGTATACAGCAGAAGGGGACAGTTTAACTGGAATGGTGCATGTAAAATATTACTGGTGCTGTACACTGAATGAGGTAGTGAGGCGATCTAAAGCGTCCTTTCACCAGAGAATTTTCTCGTCTGAGAATTTTCTTGTCAGGAATGCCGCTGATCCCCTTTTCTGCTGCCTTCATGTGAGGAGAGCGCTCCTCAGGGTCAGGGACGTGTGTCCCTAACTTGTTCTAGTGCTTGTTAACTTTTGTTGTGTTCTTGTTTGTGTGTATATGGCCTCTGGCTGAAATAAAATTTATTATTATTATTATTATATATTATATTATTACCTTGGCAGCATTCGGCTTTCCAGCCCAGTTTTCGTTGTGCTTTTCGAATTGTTAGTTGCATTCTAAAATCTGTTCCGTATAATCTAGTTACTGTGCATTTATTTTAGGTTATTGATATGACAAACAACAAAATCCGCCACATCCGAGGCCAAGCTTTCCACCGTGTGTCAAATGTTGAACGTCTCGTTTTGAACCATAATGACCTCTACATCAACGGTAGTCATGAGCATCCAAGAATCTTTGCCAATATGTACAACCTCAAGGCTCTCCATTTGACGAATGCTTTTACTGAGTATGTTGACTCAAAGAAGTATTTGGTCAATTTGGAAAATATCTTCTTTGGAAGTAACCTGTCAAAGCTGGAGAAGTTACACTTGGAACAGAATGAAATCTGGGTGGTAAGTAAGCCTTCACCACGTTTGTTTTTATGGCACTTGCCCTTCGGCCAAATGCCATATAGCGATCGCAATTTCTGTCCGTCAGTCGGTCTGTCGGTCGGTCGGTCTGTTTGTCCCAGTTTTGCTAGTTCGGTTACTTCCAGAGAAACTTGGCAGGCATATCAGGGACCGGACCAGATTAAATTAGAAATAGTCACTTACCCGATCCGACCATCTGGAGGGGAGTGGAGGGAGGGGGAATCCGGAAAAATAAGGAAAAATGAGATATTTTTAGCTTACGAACGGGTGATCGGATCTTAATGAAACTTGATATGTGGAAGGAACTCGTGTCTCAGACGCTCCATTTTAAATCCAGACCGGATCCGGTGACACTGGGGGGAGCTGGAGGGGGAAACCGGAAATCTTAGAAAACGCTTAGAGTGGAGAGAACCGGATGAAACTTGGTGGAAAGAACAAGCACAAGTCCTAGATACGTGACTGACATAACAGGAACGGATCCGGTGACTTTGGGGGAGTTGCGGGGGGGGGGGGGGGGGTCCGAATTTCTAGCGATCCCGCGAGCTCGGTGCTTCCTGATGGACTAGGATGATGGAAATTGGCAGGCATGTCAGGGACCAGACGAGATTAAATAGGAAATAGTCATTTCCCCGATCCAACCATCCGGGGGGGGGGGGAGTGGAGGGAGGGGGAAGCCAAAAACTTAGGTATTTTTAACTTGAGAACGGGTGATCGGATCTTGATGCAAGTTGATGTTTAGGATGACCTCGTGTCTCAAACTTCCCACTTAAAATCCTAACCGGATCCGATGACACTGGGGGAGTTGCAGGAGGGAACCGGAAATCTTGAGAAACGCTTAGAGTGGAGGGATCGGGATGAAACTTGGTTGGAAGAACAAGAAAAATTCCTAGATATGCCTTTGACATAAACGGACCGGATCCGGGCACTGTGGAGGGGGGGGGGCGGATTTCTAGCGATCCCGCGAGTTCGGCATACTTCCTGATGTGCTAGTCCGATGAAACTTTGCAGGTATGTCAGGGATCCGAACAGATTGACTTGAGAATAGTCGTTTCCCCGATGCGACAATCGTGGGGGGGGGGGAGTGGATGGATGGGGAGTCCGGAACCTAGTGGCATGCATAACTTTTGAACCGGTGAACGGGTTTGAATGAAACTTGTCAGGCGGAAAGAGCTATCGCCTCAGACGTTCAGTGCCAAGTCCGGGTCGGGTCCGATACATGTGGGGGGATGGGGGGGGGAAGGGGAACTCAAGAAACGCTTAAAGCAGAGGGATTGGGACGGAACTGAACGGAGAACAAGCATTATGCCTAGATGCGAAATTGACGGAGCCAGATGGTTTCGGGGCTCTGTGAGGGGAGCTGGAGGGGGTTTCCTGGAATTCCGGTAGTCGCGAGTTAGAATAGTTTCAGATATACTAAGACAACGAAAGGCATATTAATGACCCGACGTGATTGACCTGACACAACATACCTCGGAAACTTCCGTTCCTAGATCCGAGCATTTTGGGGGAGCGAGGGAAGGGAAATATGGAAATTGACTTCTGCAAATTGCGGACGAGTGGTCTGATTTGAGTGAAACTTAATGGGTGATAAGAATCGATGACCTAGACATTTAAAACATGCGTTCGAACTAAATGCGACCACGGTTGGGGGAATTGGGGGGGGGGGGTAACTTTTTACATGCACAAGAACCAAACGGATGGACCGAATGAGATCCGATTTCAGTAAAACTTGATGGACTGGGAGAGGGGATTAAGAGATACGACGTTTATGTTTCCCAGTCCTCTTCGGCCACAGTGGGGGGAGTGGGAGGGAGAACGCCGGAAACTTTGAGGCTGGTAAAGGGGTCAAACGAGTGCATCAATTTAAATGAAGCTTGGAATGTAGAAATAGCATATACCATAGATGACATATTTTAGGGTCCGAACCGGATCCGACAACGGTGTGGGGGGGGGGGCGGAATTTTCCAAAAATGCTCAGACTCCAGTGAAACTTGAGAGATGGTATGAAAAGAAGGTGCTTTAGATGATCCGTTTTTTAGTCCGATCCAGATTCGGCCACGGTAGGGGGAGGTGGAGGGAGTACCGGAAATCGTGTATCACGTCTAGGGATCAAACGAGTGGATTTATTGGGCTGAAACTTGGAAGTTTGAAAAAGTCATGCGCATTTGCCGCAGATAATCCGAAACGATGCCGGAACTGCTCAGAGTGAAACTAAATATCCTATTTCTATTTCCGAACCGCATTTTTGGATTGTGGGTGTTTTATGCGACGTTCTCATGGACTTTCTTGTACCGCCTACTCGTAACAAGTGCCATATGAGCTCTTAGCTCTTGTTCTAAAATACAGGTCACCACGAGCCCCATCAGAGATGCAGTTAAGGTTGAATTGAGCAAGAGGTTCACGATAAAGTCGGATAAGATTTTCAGCTCTGCCCAGTACAGTTATTTTCAATGTGTTTTCCATATGAGGAAGCGAAATTCTTTAGATGATGCAATATTTTAGTTGCGTTTTTGCAGATACCATGGTATCTGATACCACGGTATCTGATACCACGGTCTAAAGTTATCGCAGGTACCGTGGTATCTCATACCACGGTCAAAAGGTGTTTTTGCAGTTAGTGAGCATCTGGGCAGGTACCGTGGTATCTGGTATTCAGGTACCACGGTCTCGACCGTCAGGTACTACTATGCATTCCCTCTCAGAACCCTCCAGATTTTGTGTGTGGAAAGAACGAGACCTTTGCAAGTGTCGTAGCTTTTGACTTACGCGATAGGTAATGCAAGTGTAGTTATAGGCTTGTGAGAGCCGTTGTGATGTGCAGTGGTCTACTGTAATACAATGTAGGTTACGAAATTACCAGTTACGATACATGAAATAATAACAATAATAATAACTCATTTATTTCCTTAATAGCATTTACAACTGCTAGCTGCGGATCGTCAACATAACAAATTACGAATCACAGCTGATTGATAAAATATTTAAAGTTAAAATTACGAAGAAAATAAGGCACAAACGAAGATAAATACCTTTCGATTGAGTTTATGGGGGGCTGAAGAAGCCGTAGCTTGTCAATGTGAGATAGTCTTCCCCTTGCGTTCGGTCTGGTCTGGTCTGGAGTCTCAAAGTCTGGGAAAATAGTCCGGCGGTGGTCAGAAGTAAGCACTTTTTTCCAAAGTTCATCGTCAGTTGATGTCTCCTATCCGCAAGGGTCGGCAACTGAAGCTTGACCAGAGCATCAATATGGGTATGCTCCCAGGTGGTTGTTATTCGCTGCCCATTGTGTTTGCTTAGTCTGTTTGTCTGAAGTTAAGTAAACGAAGACCAATTTTGTTTGAATTTCGATGACCAACGAGTTTTCTCAGTGAGTAAAGTACCCACCCTAAGGTTATCCGCGTAATTAATACATAAGTCGGTTTTTCATGTTTGTGAAAGCTGTTTCCAAAGCTGAACCAGCCGCCGCGTAGGTCGATAGAAATAGTGAGCATTTGAATGCTATGCCAGAACTGGAGTCAATCTTCGATTTCATTAAACTGTAGACTACTGAGGGTTTCACCCAGGCAGCTATGGACGGTTAACGTATAAAACGGACATCGAGAGGATTCTATCTCCCTCGCCCCAACACAGTCTGGTACTCTAAGCCCGTTTTTTGGCATCCCAAAACGTAAGTGGAGGGATACCTATGCCTTCGCAAAAGTTGCCCGTCTGTCCGTCCGTCCGTCTGTCAGCACGATAACTCTCGAAGGGAATAAGATATTTTGATGAAACTTGGGGTGAGGATTATTTGATCAAGGAAAGGTCGATTTCTTAGATGGGACCCATTGCTGTATATTTAGGGGAGGGGGAGGGGTTTCAGATTAAGGGGCGACAAAATTATTTTTTTAAATCTAATGAGATATTCGATGTAGGGGTAAGGAGACATGCTGAATCAGAATAGGAAAATTATTTTCTCGTCGGACACGTAGTTCACTCGGAATCCGGCAAATACTGTAAAATTTGTCAAAAATGAAAGTTTAGTCTGAAGTTGATTAGAGGTTCTATTTAAGGACAGGGAAACATGCTGAATCCGAATATGAAATTTTTTTTCTCGCCGGACAAGTAGATCGCCCGGAATCCGGCCAAAACCTGAAAATTTGTTAAAGTAAAAGTTTTATTTGAATTTCATAGGTGTTCGATTTACGGGTAAGAAGACTTGCTGAATTCGTGTATGATAATCATTTTCTACCCGGACATATAGTTCGCCACGAATCAGGCTGAAATCGACATTTAAAAAAAAATTGAAGTTTAGAGGTTCGACATAGGGGTAAGGAGATACGCTGAATCCGTATTTGAACTTCAACTTTTGCAAGAAAAGTAGTTCGCCCGGAATCCGTTCGAAACCGGAAATTTGGCAGAAGTAAGGCAGGAACTTCTGTCAAAGTAGAAATGACGTAGGCTATAGGGTAAACATACATGCTGAATCCATATTTCAACTTGGTCTTCTCAGATGATCACCATTTGCCTTAATCTGTTTCTAAATTTTATTAGTAAAGTGTTCAAGGAGTCTGGCGAAGAATGGATCTGGCGAAGACAAGACCCAGTTGTCTGTATCAAACATTAAATTTTTGGGATCCCATCGAAACATTTTGTCTTGTTTTTGTAACCATGCTGGAATGGGGGGAATGCTGGCAGAGGTCAGCGTGATGATCATACGCATGTTACTACAATTTCAAACTAAAAAAAATCCTGGTTTGTGTTAAAGGACACCTGAACAATGAAACCATACTTGAACCCACCACGGAGAATGCATTTACAGACATGGCCAAGGAGAGCATTCTTCTCCTGAGCGTGACGTTTTCAAAATAGGGGTGGTAGTTTCTGGAGGTTTGCACATGCAGACTCCAAGACAAAAAGCGCAATTCATTCAAATCTTGTACAGCGCTGGCTGGATCGTATTGGAATTTCTTCTAGATATACGTTTGGGCTTAACTGGTTAAAAAATATTCCAGAAGATGGGTTGATTGGAGACATTAGTTCATTTCTAAAACTGTTCGGTACTGAAATAAGGACAGATGCAAAATGGAGTAAAAATCATAGCTTGGAAACACTATTTCGTATTTGGATTGGGTTTTCTGCAGGCAATGTTAACGGAAGTCGTACAGATAGGGATGATACTTGGTACTCTTCATTCAGGTGTCCACTCGGCCTTCCCCATGGGCTCGAAACCAGAAACTACGCGACTTTACGGCGTTACCGATCCCTGTGTGACTGTGGCCCAACGCCCTGCCGAGTTTGACTATTTTCTAGACGGGCTACAGATAGGGATGATACTTACCAGAGCGGTGTATACTTGTACTCCTCTCAGGTAAACTGTCTTACCCGGGGTAACGCGCGGAATGTGAGGCAACTCCCATGTCGGTGGGGGAGGGATTCTTCAGTATTGGGGCCGTCCTCTTGCGAATCCACTATTGGAGTAAAAAGTCTGTCAATGCCTTCAGGAAGAGAGTTAACAGTGACAGGGTTGCAAGTGCGTGGAAATACCAATGAAACCGTCTCCACTGAAGACTGGAAAAACAACGCTGCTAAACCACGTATGCATCAACCAGGCCTAGCCAATAGACACTGATAACACGACGTTCATAAAGGCCTTCATGCGTGAAGAGGCTGAAAGTAACGTCTTCTCGTCCTTTCGCTAAAAGTGCGTAAATAAATGTTACGTTTGTTTACAGATTCCAAACCGAGACATGTTCTGCCAGCTTCCTTCACTTATGGACCTCTATTTGGGAGACAATAAACTGAGCGTCTTCGACGTCGATATGGGTTGCCTGAAACACCTTCGGTATGTTGACTTGGAGGGAAATAAGTTCAACACGTTTACCAAGCCTGTTTTGAGGAGGTTCGATGCATTGAATGAACGTTCGGAAACGCCGTTCGAAATTAATTTATCGGTGAGTAACTTTACTAGTCCGGAAGTTGACGCGATTAAAAGGATTTATGCTATTGAAAGAACGGTCGGATCGCACCATCTACTGTTTACGTTCAATGATTCTAGAATTGTTGAATACTTCAAACTAGGCTGTGCTTTTAACAACTTACCCGTGGCTTTGGCGGTATTAAGGCTTTTTCCAGGCCGGATGACTTCTAGCAAATTAGAAAACCGTTTTTTTTCTGACGAATGAGCTTCTCGCGAACAATGTCACGAGCACTATATTAATCGAAAGTACCAAAACACGGCAAATGTGAAAATCAGTGTGGTGTCGTTATAGGATGTAGTATAAATTTCGAGCAGCGATTATGGAAGTAGGTTGCATTAGCATTATAGGCACAACTGGTCCTTTAAGGATATTTTGCGGTTGTCCTATTTTTATGGCACTTGCAGCCTCTGGCTCAAGTGCCATATACCGATCACAATTCCGTCTGTCGGTCTGTCGGTCGGTCTGAGTTTTTTATCCCACTTATCCGAGTTAGGGTACTTCCAGATGTGCTAGGACAATGAAACTTGGCAGGCATATCAGGGACCCGACCAAACTAACCTGGAAATAATCTGTTTCCCGATCCGACCATATGCAGGGGAGTGGGGGCGCTCGAAACTTGAAAATTTAGGGCATTTTGTCACACTTTTTCGAGTTAGGGTACTTCCAGATGAGCTAGGACAATGAAACTTGGCAGGAATATCAGGGACCTGACCAAAGTAACCTGGAAATAATAAGTTTCCCGATCCGACCATATGCGGGGGAGTTGGGGCGCTGGAAACTTGAAAATTTAGGGCATTTTGTCACACTTTTTCGAGTGAGGGTACTTCCAGATGAGCTAGGACAATGAAACTTGGCAGGAATATCAGGGACCCGACCAAACTAACCTGGAAATAATCAGTTTCCCGATCCGACCATATGCGGGGAAGTGGGGGCGCTGGAAACTTGAAAATTTAGAGCATTTTGTCACACTTTTTCGAGTTAGGGTACTTCCAGTTGTGCTAGGACCATGAAACTTGGCAGGCATATCAGAGACCCGACCAAACAAACTTAGAAATAATCAATTTTCTGATCCGACCATTTTGGAGGGGGGGGGGGGGAGTGGAGGGCAGGGGAATCCGGGAAATTGAGAAGTGTGTAACTTTCGAACGGATGATCGGATTGTAATGAAACTTCATAACTGCATAGAATATATATCTGTAATGTCCCGTTTAAAGTCTTGACCGGATTCGGTAGCCAGGGGGGAGGGCGGGGGAGACCGGAAATTTCATGAAACGGTTAGAATGGAGGGATCGGAGTGAAACTTGCTGGGAAGAACAAGCACCTGCTCTAGATAAGTCTTTTAGACCATTGTACTGGATCCGGACACTTATGGGGGGGGGGGGGGGGTTCCCGGAATTCCGGTGATGGTGGTTTTTTGGATTTTCACGATGAAACTTGGCAGGCATATCAGGGACCCAATCAAACTGACTTCAAAATAAAAAATTTGTCGATCAGATAATGGTTGGGGGAGTGGAGGGAGGGGAATCCGAAATTTTCAGTCATGCGTAATTTTGGAATGGGTGATCGGATTCGAGTGAAATTTAAGAATTGAACAGAGGACATTTCTCCGATGATTTTTTTCATATCTGGACCGGATCCGGCAACTATTGGGGGGGGGGGGGCGGAAAATACGTGACCCGTTTAGAATGGAGGGATCGGGATGGAACTTTGTGGGAAGAACAAACAGATGCTCTAGGTAAGTCATTTGCTGAATCGGATTGGCTACGTGCACCGCGGGGGAGCTGGGGGGGGGGGGGGGGGGTGGTGGTGGACCGGAAATCTCGAGAAACGGTTAGAATGATGGTATCGGAGTGAAACTTGCTGGGAAGAACAAACATCTGATCCATGTAAACATAATCTCACTGGATCCCGACACTTGAGGGGGGGGGGGGGGGGAGGAGGGGGTTTCCCGGAATTCTGTTTTTGGGGGGATTTTCACGATGAAACTTGGAAGGTATATCAGGGACCCGGTCAAACTGAAACAGAATAAAAAAAATCCTCGATATGATAATCTTGGGGGGGGGGGAGTTGAGGGAGGGGAATCCGGAATATTGAGTCATGCGTAACTTTGGAACGGGTGATCGGATTCGAGTGAAATTTAATAATTAAACAGAGGACATTTTTCTCTGGTGACCTTTTTCATTTCCGGGCCGAATCCGGCAGTTATTGGGGGGGGGGGGGGGAAATACTTGACCCGCTTAGACTGGTGTGATCTGGATCGAACTTCGTGGGAATGACAAACAGATGCTCTGGATTAATCATTTACAGAACCGGATTGGCTCCGGTTATTGTGGGTGGAGTTGGAGGGGGGGGGGGGGGGTCTGGGATTCCGGTGATCGCGCGTTAAGGTACTTCCAGATGTGCTAGGACGATGAAACTTCGCTGGAATATTGGAGACTCAACAACATTTGCTTAGAAATTGCTACTTCCCAAATCCGATTATTCCTTAAAGTACCAATCTTGACCGCAAAGTAAAAAAAATACTTTTAAGTAATATATGCATTTTCGTGATACCCATCAGCCCATTAGCAGTTTTGCCTCAAGGGGTTTGCTTACAAATGAAGTTCCAGCTCCCTTAGAGTGCGCATCTCAACTGCAAAGTCGAAACTTACTTTTGATCAATCAAATCATCTTGATCCTTGCAAGTGCCATATGAGCTTACAGCTCTTGTTCATGGTCGGTTTAATAATGCTGTTTTGACAAGAATTTGTGTGTTGGGGTTGGACGACCGTACCTGCTAGGCCACAAATACCTGTGTGTCGCGATACGGTTTGGAAACACTTTTCGAATTATTTTGAAATTTACTTCTGCATGTTTTTTTTTTGCTTTTCAGTGTCTGTTTTGACATCGTGAGTGGACCCCCCCCCCCTAGTCCACCGGGTTGCGAAAAACATCTGATAAATCTTGGAGCTGTGCAGCCTCGTCAGCTTGGCGTAAAAAACAAAAAAAAAACACGTTAGACTCCCTTCCTCCTCCCGGATAAACAATTTGGGTACAGTACCGCGCAGAGATGGGCGAATCCAGATTCAGATTCGAATCCAGGATTCGTCGTTTTGGCCGGATTCGAATCTTCTGCATGTCAGGCTGGATAGTCCAGCTCCTTCACATTGTGCTTAGGCAATCCAACTTTTTGGTCTCCACCACCAAACATCCTCAGTGATCTATCACGTTATCTGATTACCTTAGCTATCGGTGCTTTTTGTCACCTATGCTTTGCACATTGTGCTTAGGCAATCCAACTTTCTGGTCTCCACCACCAAACATCCTCAGTAATCTATCACTTTATCTGATTACCGTAGCTATCGGTGCTTTTTGTCACCTATGATTTTTGAACTATAACCTATTTACATGATTTGATTTTTGTTAAGGTCGGATTCGAATCCGGATTCGAATCCTCAGCACCAAATGGCGGATTCGGATTCGTACCGAGCCCTGGATTCGGATTCGAGTCCTTTCATGATCGGATTCGCCCAGCTCTGGTACCGCGTACATAATCGGTATTAGACATTGTCTTTAGAAAATGGTCTGTTTCAGGATAATTATTTCGTTTGTGACTGCGGTATCACAGATTTCAGCGACTGGCTAAGAACGACTCAAGTCAAAGTGCGGTCTAAGGAGTCATTGAAGTGCAGAGAAGGTCAGCCAAGCTCAAACGCAGGCGCATTTGTATCTGAAGTACATGAAGCGACGTGTCTTACTGAAGAAGCCAGGGTAAGCACATAGAAGGACACAAGAGTTGCGTTTTTGCTGATACCATGGTATCTGATACCACGGTCAAAAGGCGTTTTTGCAGTTATCGTGGTATCTGGCCAGTTATCGTGGTATCAGATATTCAGATACTACGGTCCGACCGTGGTAACTGGCCGTGGTATCTGAAAAGTCATCTCACTTTCATCAAATTTTGTCAGATTGGTGAGAAAGAAGTTTAGCGCTTAGTGATGTAACTGGATATCTGTTTTTCTTTTGGGATGACTGTGCACAAGTGCAATTTCGCCAATAGTCGTTTTTGCAGAGCACCGTGTATCAGATACCACGATAACTGCAAAAACGACTATTTGCAGATCCAGTTACCGTGGTAACAAATACCATGGTATCAGCAAAAATGCAACTAAGAAATTGTTTATTTTTTTTTATCCTGACACCGTATTTTAAACCGCGTATCGGCACCTTTTAGGAGTTCGGGCATTGTTTTGGGGGGCTCCAAAGCACGTATCGTCACCTGACGGGTTGCACATGTGAATATAGTAAATTAAAATGATGAGAAGAGCTTCGGTGAAAGCTTTTCGGTGAGCTTCGGTAAAAGAGATGCGATGTTTCACTTCGTAGATTCGAGCGTGACATATTAGCCGCAAAGAGTGTGGCTGCGCTCGTTTGGCACATATAACGCTTCAAGTGACTGAAGTTTCACCGTGGTATTTGTGCGAAATGAAGCTGAGCCGTGCCCTTTGTTGGCGAACATGTCACGCTCGATTCTACTCTTTTATATCGAAGCAAAATTTCAAAAGTTCTCTTCATCGTATTTTTGATTTCTTGGTAAAAGTGATTACATTTGCAACATGTCAGGTGACGAAACATGCTTTAGAGCCCCAAAACGCGCCCCAGCCCCGGGAATCAGTAAACAGCACATCCTCATCTTATGAGTTAAAAGAATGATGGTTGAGATAGAACAACCTGCTGAATGAATCAAACCTGCGATTTGGTGGGAGCAGCACCATTTATCCAGGCGGCTAGCAACCGCCATCGAGAGACTCTTAGGTATGGCATGGGGTTGCACAAAGTGTTTCCGAACGAAGAATTTTAGGTAGCAAGGTGCGGCTGTCGCTGCCTGGGGAGCGATCACTAGCTGAATAACATCATTGCGTCAAAAACAAAATCTTGGAAAACGAACGACAGTGTCGAAGATTTTTAGCAACGGCACGAAGAGGAACATTGCCAAGAAGATTCAAATTATCGCTCAAACACAATTTCAGCAAACTAATCTGTTTAGCATCTGCACAAACTAGAATATCTCCTCCAAAAAGTCAAGGATTTCCTGGGACTAGATAGACACGAGGATAATAAAATGTTCTTGTCAGCAGGGTTGAGACGGGTAGTGATTTGTCACCAAATTTTGTGTTTTTTCCGTTTTGTCACCAACTTACTTAATTCTGGTGGTTTTCACATAAGAAAAGGCAAGATAAATTAAAAAATTTAAAGAAAAAATTACGAAAGTATTGAAAATTTCCGTGTGGCTTGGCTGCGATTTCTTCTTTTTCTCCTTTCTTTTTAAAGTTCAGCTGAAAAGGTCTTCGATAGGACAATCTAGTTACCCATCACTTATTCACTTAAAGAAGCTTGAAAACCCGGCGAAAATGCGTTACTTCGTTGCTCCGCTATTCACGAATAATCGATTTTCAAATAGTGGAATTTTCTTGTCTGATCTGTATGCTCTATGCGCTCGCATCTTACGAAAAATAAGTATTCACGCAGTTAGCTACCTTCCGTAAGCTGATCACTGGCCACTGAAACGCCGCGTATGTGTTGAGATTTAGTTTTTCTGCGTCACAGTCGAAATTTGCGTTGTGAGGACGACCGGAGATATTTTGAACGTCATTCTAGAGCAAATTGTGAAAAATAAAAATAAATAAATAGAAAACCGTGATTTTTCGGGGTTTTTTACTGATCAGCTAATTATCCCTCTAGGATGATGTGCGAGGAACAAGTTCTGAGGGATTCAGTTCTGTGAAATTATTTGTACAGTTATGGGAAAAACGAAGGATTTTATAAGTGCTGGGTGAAAGCTTCTGCGCTTTCCCAGGGAATTGGTAAATTGTAAATAGACACAGAATTCAGAATTGTAAAATAATCGCAGATTTGTACAAATACACTTTTAACACGCACATTTCAATATTCGTTATTTTATTTGAATTTTTCTGTCGTTCAATCCTGATCGTTCTTCTGGTTTTTAGTTGCATATCGTTGTATGTTTTGTTGGTCCCGCATCGTTCTTCTGTTGGTATTGTGTTGGATTTTATGATTTAGTTTTTTGTTTTTTTCGCTGAGGATGGTTTGCCGGAAGTGCAACCGAAATATCCGAATTTATATTTATCCCTCGCACATCATCCTAGAGTGATAATTAGCTAATCAGTAAAAAAACCCGAAAATCACGGTTTTCTATTTCTTTCGTAATGAATGGTCAGCTTGGCTTCAAACCTTATATAAAAAAAATTCCTTAACTCAATCCAAAAAATGCAATGGGTTCAGTTAAATGAAATAAAAAAAAAGTTGGCTTTTCAGTTAAACTTTAAGAACAGGTGAAATATTGTTTTCTAGCATCTTGCTCATCAATCATAAGTCCTGGCTAACCAGCAGTAGTAAAGATAGCTCATTCATATTGCAGTTCCGTTTCCAGGCTAACCGGAGTTTGTCTCCGGATTAAACTTGAGATGTCAGAGGCTGAAGTAAGCAATACCAGCCTTGAAATTAGTAGGATTAATTTCCCCACTCGTGTCCAAACAAGCAACTTTTCCAAAGTTTGTTTGCACCAATCTCCGTCGGAGCCGCAGGGTTGCCAAGAGCTCGACTCATGAAAGTGTCACAACGGCTGACAAAAAGGTGCTTTTTGACACCCCGAATTTTTGTTCTGCATCCGCTGCACAACGCGCAAAATGCGAATAATCGGTAATAACTGAATTTGTAACAACACTTTTCAAACCATTCCTTAACTGTTACATCACAGTTTTGTAACAAAATTTAATCGGAAATGGGCTTTATTTAAGGCTTTAAACTCTTTTTGTGTACACCATAAAAGTAAAGTACATGTTTTGGCAGTGTTTTTGGGGCGCTAATCCGTCACTTTAATAAAGTAAATGAAAAAGTGCTTTCATGAAGTAAAAGTGTCATTCGTAAAAAAAAAGGTGTCGCTTTCAGAGAAAAAGTGTCACGGTGTCACCCAGAGACAAAAAGTGTCAAAAAGCACCAAAAGTGTCACACTTGGCAACACTGGTCGAAGGAGTCTTGACTACGATACAAAACTCATCAGGTGTAGAACGTATGCTTCTTTGAACGTAAGTTAACTTTGAGCTCTGCTATTGTCATCCACCTGATGTCAGTTGATATTGGTGTGACCTAAGAACACCTAAATGTTTTTTTCGGTCCTCATTTACATTAAGTAAAAAAAACACTGTACAGAGTTAACTAACGTTCAAAGAAGCTTACCTCTACTGTACAGTCAACCAATCAATAGTTTTATTAACCAATATAGAAATGGCACAAAACATGCCCAGACGGAGTTAATGAAAAAAAAAATAAAGGAAAGAAAAAATAAAAGATTCGAATAAACTACATGACTATACAAACAATTATATAAATATAATACGGATGGCGCCCGTCTAGAAAATAGTCAAACTCGGCAGGGCGTTGGGCCACAATCACACAGGGATCGGTAACGCCGTAAAGTCGCGTAGTTTCTGGTTTCGAGCCCATGGGGAAGGCCGAGTGGACACCTGAATGAAGAGTACCAAGTATCATCCCTATCTGTACGACTTCCGTTAACATTGCCTGCAGAAAACCCAATCCAAATACGAAATAGTGTTTCCAAGCTATGATTTTTACTCCATTTTGCATCTGTCCTTATTCCAGTACCGAACAGTTTTACAAATGAACAAATGTCTCCAATCAACCTTTCTTCTGGAATATTTTTTAACCAGCTAAGCCCAAACGTATATCTAGAAAAAATTCCAATAAGATCCGGCCAGCGCTGTACAAGATTTGAAGGAATTGCGCTTTTTGTCTCTATCTATGAAAACGTCACGCTCAGGAGAAGAATGCTCTCCGTGGCCATGTCTGTAAATGCATTCTCCATGGTGTGTTCAAGTATGGTTTCATTGTTCAAGTGTCTTTTAAATCAGTTATGCTAAATAACTTCCTCTGTACAAACCTCGGTACCAACAAGTTGGTGGCACGGCGGAACTTCTCAAAGCAGAAAGAACACGTTCATTTATTATTTAACTTTACCGGGGGCTTAAAAACTCGGCGCAACCACTCGGAAACCCCTTCCCTTACCTTAGTTCCTCCTGCTACTCCAGAGGCGCTTAGAGCATCCAAGCAGGCTTGACATTTTGGAGGTACGGCGAAGAATGTTTTTGGTGTCGCCCTCTTCGTCTGGATGCCACTGGAGGATAGCGTTGGGGAGTCTGGTGCTTCCCATCCTGATTGTATGGCCCAGATACCGGGGCCAAACAGTCATACTCGGGAACCGGTTAGGCCGTAATTCCGCATGTCTTCTAATCGTAAGGAGGAAAGCGCTCTCCGCTTCTAAGTAAGTTTTGGTAAAGTCAGAGGAAGGGTGGGGCGTCAGTCCGATTGTGTGACTTCAGCACGGATTTGTCCTCAAAGAAAGTTTTCTTGCGGAACTGGATTGAACCTTGTTTTGAAGGTAAATTATCTTGAAGCGAACTCGAGAAAAATGTTGTTGGTGGGTGAAAGGTACGGTTCCAAGAGCGTTCAAACTATTAGGAATACGCCAATGTGATAGCTGAAATGTTAAAAGAACGCAAAAGCCTCGCCAGCAAAACCCGATGAAAATTTTTCAAGAATTAGTCTTGTGGAGTTGTAAGTTTGAAAAGCATACAGTAGTAACTTTTACTGCGTGCTACTGTTAGCAAGACTGGATGCTATTGTAGAAAGACAGAATGCAACTAGATACTACTGCTCAACATCATCCCAGTCTGAGACACATTAAATGATAGTATTTTGTACTATTACATATCAATACATGCAACTTTTTCGCACAGCTATCGTACAACTACACAGGCGGCAAATTTTTCATCCGGAAGTTGCAGCACATGTAGCAGTAGGTACAGTTCGTGTTCCAATATTCTAACATACAGGATCCCTTTGAAACTATGGTGGGTTTCTCAAAGATGAAAAAACCGTCCTCTGCTGCTTTTAGCCTCGTGCCGCCCCCTTGGCTTTGATGAGAAACCTGCATAACCGTTATTTCCGACCAATGAGCTTCTCGGAAGAACGAAGCGGCAGCCTGATATAAATTGAAATGATGCAACCACGGCAAATGTAAGAGTTAGGCTAGTTAAGAGTTAACGTTTGTTTCGCTAGGTGGATACAAATGACATAGGAAGTTAAGAATTCAACCTTAGCAATGGAAACGGATGGACCGATTAGGGAGTAGAGTGAAGGGGTAGTATAGGTATGACGGGCAGGGTTGCCACTTGACTCATATAAAATACACTACCCAAATAGGAAAATAGTACTACCAGAGGAGAAAATTTGTTGGATTGTTTTCCACTGTTTTTGATGCAAATAACTTTAGCATGACCCTACCAGTATGACCTGAATCGAACCTTCGTCAAAAATAGGGGTATCATTCAGAACCAGATTAAAATTAAAGTAATTTCAGATAAAATGGGCAAAATACAACTAGGCCCACATGAACTACTTTTTGGGATCCCAAACGTAAGTTGAGGGATACCTATGACATCGCAAAAGTTGTCCGTCTGTCCGTCCGTCCGTCTGTAAGCACGATGACTCTCGAAGGGAATGAGATATTTTGATGAAACTTGGTGTGAGGATTCGTTGGGTCGGTGGACCAGTCGAGTTCGTAAATGGGCTTTGTAGCCCTACATTTAGGGGTGGGGGAGGGGGTTCAAATTAAGGGGGAAACAAAATATTTTGAAACAGCTAATGTGATAGTCGATTATGGGGTAAGACGACATGCTGGACACGATGGTGAAAACCATTTTCTCGACGGACAAGTAGTTCGCCCGGATTCCGGCCCAAACCGGAAAGTCTGTTAAAATTAAAAGTTTTATTTGGAGTTGATCAGATGTCCGATTTAAGGCAAGAAGACATGCTGAACTTTTATGTGAAAACAATTTTCTACCCGGACATGTAGTTCGCCCGGAATCCGGCCAAAACCGGAAAATTGTTAGAAGTTAAAGTTTTATTTCTAGCTGACTAGATAACCGATTAGGGGTAAGAAGAGACGCTGAATCCGTGTGTGACAATCATATTTTACCCGGACATATAGTTCGACCGGAATCCGGCTGGAGTCGGAAAATTTGTTATAAGTTAAATTATTATTTGAAGTTGATTACATGCTCATTATTGGGGAAAGAAGATACCCTGAGTTCGTTTTTGAGTTTTCTTTTTTCGCCGGACAAGTAGTTCTAGAGTTCGGCCGAAACCGGCAAATTGGCAGAAGTGGCAGGAACTTTTCGTCAAAACAGATATGACTTATACGGGTAAACACACATGCTGAATCCATATCTGAACTTGGTTTTCTCAGATGATTAGCTATTTGGTCTTAATCTGTTTCTGAATTTTAATTGTAAGAATGTTCAAGGATTCTGGCGATGACTGGATCTGGCTAAGACAAGACCCAGTTGTCTGGATCAGATATTGAATTTTTGGGATCCCATCGAAAAGTTTGGTCTTGTTTCAAATGTACTACCAACTCACTTCTTCGAAAAAAATGTACTAAAAAGAGTACAATTGTACTACCGGTGGCAACCCTGATGACGGGTCCTTTAATCCAGGTAGAGTTCCGTCCTTTAGCACAACCTTTCGTTTTCCAGACCGGATCTGACGCCACAGCGATTGTCGTCGTCCTTCTTGTCACAATCATGGCTACCCTTGTTGCAGTGGTTCTTTACATGAACGTCACGTGGGTGAAAAACAAGACCACCGACCTCGTCTACATGATAAAGAAGCGTGGCGCCTATACCAGCCTTCTTACGAAACCAGAAGAACCGGAAGTGAATGTGTAAGCCGAACTGTTCAAGTGAGCCAGAAAGGTTTGACGGACACCAGTCTAAAAAGAGAGAGTATATTAGGGGATGAATGGAACTTTAGTTAGTAGACGCTGTGCGAATTGATCCGCGGCGACGGATGCGGAATCTTGGAAATGCTAACTGGTACATTAGGTGCGTTTTCGCTGATACTATGGTATCTGTTACCACGGTCTAAAGTCGTTTTTGCAGTTATCGTGGTATCTGATACCACGGTCAAAAGGCGTTTTTGCAGTTATCGTGGTATCTGGCCAGTTATCGTGGTATCAGATATTCAGATATTCAGATACTACGGTCCGACCGTGGTAACTGGCCGTGGTATCTGAAAAGTCATCTCACTTTCATCAAATTTTGTCAGATTGGTGAGAAAGAGTTTATCACTTAGTGATGTAACTGGATATCTGTTTTTCTTTTGGGATGACTTCGAAAAGTGCAATTTCGGCAATAGTCGTTTTTGCAGAGCACCGCGTATCAGATACCACGATAACTGCAAAAACGACTAATTGCAGATTCAGTTACGGTGGTAACAGATACCATGGTATCAGCAAAAACGCAACTATTGGAGGTATTCGGGCGGTACAGGTTCCATCCACTTTGTCCGACCCTTGATCGTTAATGATGTTAAACGTTACCAAACAAGGCTCCGAACATCGAAGTTTGTCAAGGAAGAAGAAGAATAAATAGCTCCTCTCTTACGGAAGAAGCCCTGTTCTGGCGTTTATTCTTCTGCTTCTTTTGCTCGCTTTCTCTTCTTCTTCCATTTGCTGTAGGGGAAAAATAAGGGCGATTCTGGCGGTCTGAAAAGCTTCCTTAATTCATGCGCCGGCTGCGACTTCCGCTAAAACTCGCTTCACTTTCCAGAGTTGTTTTGGCGCTCCGCTAGTTTAGGAAAGTGGAAGCGCATTGTTCTTGGAGATCGAATCTACGAGGTTAGTGGAAAGTGATCTTGGAAAGTTGTGTCGCCGGAACGACTTTCCACGTGAGAACGCCAGAATCGCCCTCAGCTACACTGTGAGAAGTTTTGTACCATTCAACACGTGTTTGCGCATCCTTGTGTTCAACGTTATGAGAATATATCCGTTATGGCCTTTTTAAATGTTATTCTTTCGAGACAAAACTTATGTTATGAACCTTTTAACTGTTAAGTTTCGCGATAAGATAACATTTGAAAGAGTCATAACATATGTATTCTCATAACATTGACCACCGGTATCCGCAAACATGTGTTATCTGTTACCAAAATTCTGACAGTGTGTTCGTGAGCCCGTGTGGTTTGTTAAAAGCCCCTTGGAACGCCAGGGTGGCTGTTCGGGTTTTTACTTCATAATACACGTGCACCGCCCAGAGTTAAGTAACCGCCTCATGTAACATGCCTCCACTGTACCTCTAATATCGAAAAGGATGGGCGTCGGACGTCTTGTACGGATTCTTTAAAAAGGTGTCAGCGACTGGGCCGACTCTTGTGCTAAAAGCGCGAATGATTGTCGCCAGGCGTGGTTCGACTCGCATATAGCCTATTTCCGGGATTTTGATCAGTTTCTGTCTGTGGGATTGGTTCAAAATGATAAATTCTTGGCTGGTACTGTTTTCCGCGTTCGTCTCGGATAAAATCTTTGGTTGCTATTGAATCTTCGCGTAGTTTTTAAAGTTTCGAAAATTTTGGCGTCGACTTCTTTCAAAAAATCTTTCAAATTGTGTGCCTCCTAACATAACGTATGCTACGTATATGAGTTGTAACTTATGAGTGGCGTCTGCAAACGCACATTATCTAGACTGCCACGGCTGTTTGATCTTTTTAAATTTGATGGCAGCAATTTATCATCCGTTACGTTCCTAAAAACAAACTATTATATTATGAGAAATTGCACCTTTACATATTCCATTTTTTATCCCTCTTATCTTAGTTCATGATCAAGATCTTGATTAGCTTGATTGACTTGGGATGTTATTCCTTCCGCGATATGCTGTATTAAGCTAGTGCATTTTATACATCAAGCGTATTGCCAAGGGCCCGTGATTTGTTTGATAATCTCTCGGCTCTGGGAGTTACAGGGTTCATCACGCGTGTGTGCTGCACCTAGGCTAGGGAGTAGTTGCTTGGGCTTTCGGTGAGATATGTTTAGCTTTGTTTTTTAATGATTAACCAGAGTAGCCCTTTTGCTTCAGATGTTCCTTTTAGTTTTTCGCTTTTATTTTACTTTTTGTACTTAGGAAAAAGGGCAGCAGCGAAACAGCCGGTTATTCGAGATCAGAATTGCTGAGGAAAGATGACATCCACGAGTCGTGTATTGATTCTTTTCCATCACGTGTTTACTGTTTTTCATGTTTTTTTTCAGTATTTATTAATGCTTATGGTAATGTAATAGTGCCAAACTTTTTCTAAGCTAGTCTTTACGGAGAGTATTCATTTCCATTCATAGTGTTTTAACATTCCGTCCCGCTGTTGTGCTTTTCTTTACATTCCTAAAACTATGTGCTGCCAAAGGCCCACGATTTTTGTATGGTCGTTCACGATTCCGACCGCGTGGCGCTGAACGTGCGGGTTTCACACGTATATGCAATCCTTACAGCTCTAAATCATCTGTTCTACAATTCCCCTCAACTTGTCTTCTGCAGTCAATGGTCAGTCAACAAATCTCGATCAACAATCTCAACTTGTCCTCAACAATCTTGCCACCCTCTGAAATTCCGGCCAAAGACCTTAGTACGAAAGAGAGGAAACTCCACTTAAAAAAATCGCGTCGTGGAAAACTGAAATTCCCACTCGCACCCTAGCGTTTAGTCTTTATCGAACTTTAAATGATGAAAGTGAAAGTAAACAACTAAGAGAACGACAACACACGATACGTGCAGTTTGACGATGATTTGTCAGAACGATCGGTCGAAATGTCATCAAAGCGATTGTTTTGACGACAGACCAACCTCTAGAAGGAGAACAAAGCTCCGCCCTAGTTCCTTCTACGCTGGAAGGACAACTCTAGCCTAGCCGCTAAGGAGTCATCTACCGGGAATAAAAGAAACTTGCTGAGTTAGCAGAAGAACCCTGCAGTGACATGCTGTCGGAATCGCGAGCGATGGTACAATTACGACGGGTCGTTCGTGATATCAGGGGCCCATAATTTTCCTCAATTGCTCTTGACAAGGTGTGAAATTCTGTTTACATTACCCCGTCATGTTTTTCGGCATCTGGCGTGACATTTATTGCGGAAGCCTACTTGCCGTAGTGACAACAACATACACATTATTTACAGGAAGTTATCTCGATGCTTTGCTGCTACCCGAACGAACCTCTTTTTTCTTTACTATCCCACATAATGTTGAAACATAAATGTTGTTTAAACATAAATGCTGTATGAAACGTCGAAACAAAATGTATCCTCAATTAACTTGTCACTTAATTTTGTTGATTTTAACAATTGGTCCGTCCCTTTAGTGGATGGCGTTTCCAGTTTTGCAGGATAAAACATTATTAACCGGGGTGAAGTTTAAGATGATAAACAAATCTGTAGGAAGATACATCGCCAGGCATTAATAGTTAGCCGGATTAGTAGACTAATAGTTCCAAACAATATTCAGATGGATCACCCTGTTTCCAACCAGTCAAGGCATTAGACTTACTTATCAACCGCATATTGAATTATTGGGCCCTTTATTATACTGAATAGTATTATCGTACTTAACCAGAGGAAAAAAATAGAAAGCGGATCACTAACTAAAGTATTTCTTGGGACAGTTGTTTAACTATGTTGGTGCATTCTTGGGCTAAGTGATAAAATAAGAACCTAAACACACTTATGTTCTTAAGAATCCTTAAGGAACTACTATGACTCACCAGTAGTTGATCTTTACCACAGCTAGTGGATAATGACACCGCCAAGGTAGCACTCGTCCGAAGAAACATGCTCTTTCTGCACTTCAGTGGTTTTCTAGGTTGTATGACAGGTTCAGGTCTTATATAATGTGTTAAGTGGCCTTTCTATAACCGAGCACAAAAATAAATCCACCGTCCAAATTAATTTACACAACAGCTAAAGTGTTCATGGGATTATTTATACTCTAGGGTTTCGTCTGTGTCTGTTTTATTTTCTTTTAACTTGTTATTTCTTGCTTTTGGAGCAATAAAATATTTTTAACTTGAACTCCAGATGACGAATAATGAACAATTACGTTCTGCAGGGGCGTCACGACTGGAGGGGGGGGAGGAGGCGCCCCCCCCCCCCCAATGCTGTCGGTCAGTCGGTAAAAAAAACCGATTCGGCGCGAAGTGCCGCGATTTTTCGTCGAAATAGTCGATTTTTTTTCATGAAAACAGTCGTTTTTTTCTGAAAATTGGTCGATTTTTTGTCAAAATAGTTGTTTTTTCTGAAAGTCAGCGAATTTTTCTGAAAATCAGTCGATTTTTTAAAAAAAATGTCATTTTTGTTGTTGAAAACAGTAGTTTTTTCTGCAGAAGTCGGTAAAAATTACCAGACAGTCGGTAAATGCCTCGTCCCCCCCCAAACATTTTGGCTAGTAACGCCTCTAACATTCTGAAGGATGCGCAGTTCCAGTAGATGACGCTCGGGGTGTTTTCTTTTATGATTTGACAAACGTTATGCATTGAATTTTATGCATAAAAAGAAATGGCAAGAAGAGCTGAAAAACCACTAAAATAAGCTTCTGCTGACTTTTCCGATATCAGGATGATAAACAGAAAAGTCAGTCAGCAGATGTTTTTCTCGGCGGTGTTTTAGATCTTCCTGTATGAATAACATTCAACGCGTAACATTCTTAGAATCGTAACAACTAACATCCAAGTGCTACCTGTTGAGCCGCGCATCCTTGTTTTATCTGTTATGAAACTTTTGACAGTGTATTCTTCTAAACAGCGCAACGGTAGCTCGACTGCGTTCTATACTTGTACTCGTGGCAGGACGCAGGCTGTGCAGCTCTTCCCGGCGATTGCAGCTGTCGGACCAGAGCCCATATTCTCGCCGTTCCCCGAGGCCTCCTCTTGAGGAGTCCCCGCGGTTTTGTTTGTTCCAGGGACTTACTCCTCGTATTCTAGCGAGTTGCCACGGGCGGGGAGTGCTCCGATCATCATCACCATGATAAAAGAAGGACCCCTTTCGGATTCCGAAGGGGAATCGATTTTGGGAGTTTCTGGCGTTCTTATTTTTTTCTTAAACAGACGTTAGAGATGGTTTAAAAATATCTGAGATCAATCTTAAGTTTTGTTATGGTTTAAAATTGATTTTGAGAAAAAGTCATCTTTTTCATTGTGTTTACGATTTTTTGTTGTAAGTAAAACAATTGTAAGATTAACTAAAAACAATCTTCCGTCACTTGAAAGTATTTTTTTCGAACAAAATCCATTTTGAAATCATTCCGCATGCTCTCGTTGTTTTCCATCCGCGTGGATTGACTCCCTCTATTCCGCCGTTCCCTTTAATTCCCCGAGGAGTCCCCGGGGAACGGCGAGAATATGCCTCAACATATTTGGAACATGTTCTCTACGCATGCCCGAAGACAGACTGCACTCAAAAATATATGAGTGGCAACCTGAAGAAAGACGAGGCCGACCACGGCACACACCACGGAGGCAGCATGATCGAGACCTGAAGGAGCTCCGGCATATAGTATATGTTTTGTAGGTTTGCCAGGTTTTAAAAATATGAGTGGATTAATGGTAAAGAAGAAAAGATTTTTAATGGTTGTAAAATATGGTAGGAAAAACTTAATACTGTTAAAAAATAAAAAAGGGTAGATTTAGACTTTATGGAGGAAGTGTTTTTTGAAAGAGGGAGTGAGTTTAGAATATTTAATAGAAAAATGAAAAGTTTGAAAAGAGAAGTTAAATTTTGAGTTGATAAAGTATAAAAAGATAATAGGTTTAAGACGAAAGTGTAAGTGACGTTAAAGTAGGGTAAACTGTAGGGTAAATTTTGTATAAACGTCACTGAGTTGGAGGTGGAGACGTAGCCACTTGTTTTAGTTCGATCCAAAGCAAGGACAAATGAAAAAAAAGCTACGCGGAAAAAAAAATACAAAGGAAACAACAAAGATCAAAATAAACAATCTCATCAGGGCGCTTTTTTAGTTAAAAAAGGAGAAAGATTGTGATGACGAAGAACGTTGTCAGTCTTTTTATTAAAGTTTTGGATTTTATTGTACAAAGCTTCCAAAGGATTCTTCACTTTAAAATTAGAAGTTAGGAAAGAGTTACTCGCAGAAATAGGGAAACCAAGAAGGAATTTAGAGAATTTATAATAAGTAACTTTTATAATTCTCCTTATTGATTGTTTTTGAAAGTTCGCTTTTAATGGCACTTACAAGACCCTCTTACTTATTCTGCCTTTTCTATTATCCTTAGCTTCATTGTGGGATTGTAAGCTTCGGAAATCCCTGCTTTTCGCCATTGTTTCGTTTTCTATCTACCACTGTTTAGCGCCTCCGCTATTAATACAAGTTCATTGAGCGGCTTGAGCCTGAAGAATTTTTAATTTATAAAAAAAAAGAAAAGAAAAAAAGGAGCTCCGACCAAAGTCGGAGCCGGGTTCATTGACTGAAACCGAAACAGGGATCTTGCCTCAGGACAGGGATCCTTGCTTGTCCGTTTTTTGACGCCTTTCCCTCACTCCACAACGGGAGGACGTCACCAAAGACGTGCAGACGTCACAGCTTCGTGATGAATGCAGAGAATTCGTCGAGAGGGATCCTGCCTCAGAACAGGGATCCTGGCTTGTCCGTTTTTCGACGCCTTTCCCTCACTCAACAACGGGAGGACGTCACCGAAGACGTGCAGACGTCACAGCTTCGTGATGAATGCAGAGAATTCGTCGAGAGGGATCCTGCCTCAGAACAGGGATCCTGGCTTGTTCGTTTTTCGACACCTTTCCATCACTCCACAACGGGAGGACGTCACCGAAGACGTGCAGACGTCACAGCTTCGTGATGAATGCAGAGAATTCGTCGAGAGGGATCCTGCCTCAGAACAGGGATCCTGGCTGTCCGTTTTTTGACGCCTTTCCTGCACTCCACAACGGGAAGGAGTCACCGAAGACGTGCAGACGTCACAGCTTCGTGATGAATAGAGAGACTTAGTCGGCGCCCTATGCGCTACTGATGGCTCGAGGATTTAAGGTAAGGTATACAAATATGATTCGCAGTCTGCTTGGTCTGACGGAACATTTTTGAAAAAAAGGCACCTTACACGAAAGAAGTATGTGACCAAAACAAGATGGGTTCAGCGCCATACGAGGCACTGGACATGTTTTCTATCGTTAAATCTTTATCTATTGCACCAAATATTGTCCGTGAAGACCACCATGTTTATTAATTATTTACAACCTAGCTGATTGTTGTGACTCGTAGCACGTGATAAACGAATTACGACTAAAGATTGACCCAATTCGCTTCACAACTGCAAGTAAATTGATTTAATTATAAAAATGTATGAAAAAGTAATAATAGCTCTACAAAATAATACGAAGAAAATGATGAATGGCCAGGGCTGGGCAAACATCTGGCACACAGTTTTTCGCACAGATTCAACTACAAAAATATACAAGAAGGTGGGGTCTAGGCGAGAACCCCCCCCCCGGCGAAAACCCCCGGGCTGCCCCCCCCCCCCCCCCCCCCCGGTACCAGAACCCCCCGACCAACCCCGGTACTTCTCCCTTGTTTATCTTTGTTCTGCCTGCGCTTTTTGCTTCACATATATATACCCTTTGTGCATGCACAAGCTTATCCTTACACCAGTTACTGGATACCCACTTTACTCCAGATATTATTGTACAGTCAAGTTGGCGAATGAAGTTGCGTCCAGTTATCCTACTCTTGTGTATCCGACAGTAGGTAGATGAGCTAAACCGGGTAGCCAGCTAATAATAGTAACAATAATAATAATAATTTATTTATGACCCATCATACGCTCCCAAAGAGAAAGACGGAGTATAAATCCCTTGTACTATCCGTGGCGTAGGGATTATTTGGGACTAGGAGATTCTTTTGGTATTGTCTTTTTTTATTTAGGCGGGGGGGGGGGGTTGGTCGGGGGGTTCCGTCCGGAGGGGAGGGGGGTCGCCGTTTTTGTTTTTAGCCGGAACCCAGAAGGTGTGGTGTTTTATCGCGTGGATAACAAGACCAAAGGTTTTGATGGGATCCCAAAGAGGAATATTTGTCGATCTTTTAATACAGATAATCGGATCTTGCAGATGGTCAGTCTTTGCCGAACCCGTATACATTTGACATCAGTGTAACAGACCACTAAACAACAGCCACTAAATTATACTTTCCAGCTCAAAGCATCTCAAACAATCAGGCTTACTACCTCCTCCAAACAAATTTTATCGACATCAGAATTTTATTTTACTTCTTCGAAATCTCCGGTTTTGGCCATACTCCGGTCGAACTACTTGTCCGGTGAGAAATAAAGCTCTTATTTGGATTCTACATATACTGTTAGCCCTTTATCGATTCTCCGATCGACTTGAACAATTTGTTTATTCTATCAAATTTGCAGTTTCGGCCGGATTCCAGACGAACTAATTCCAGCGAGAAAATTGCTGCTAACTATGCTGCTATAAGGATGTTCCGATCGACTTCAGAATAAATTTTACTCCTACCAAACTTCCCGTTCTCGCCAGATTCCGATCAGTCTACTTGTCCGGCGGGAATATAAAGTTCAAATATAAATCCAGGATGTATTCTTACCTCTAAATCGACGCTCTAATCGACAAAAGTTTAACCTCTAATCAACTTCAGATAAGACTTTCTCTCTTACCAATTTTCCAGTTTTCGCCGGATTCCGGGCAAACTACTGGTGCGACGAAAAAGGAGAATTCAAAAACATATTCAACATGCCTCTGTATCGAACTTCTATTCAACTTCACACGGAACTTTTACTTCAACGAAATTTCCGTTTTTTTTCGGATTCCGGGCGAACTATTTATCGGGTGAGATATCGAAGGTGAGTTCTGGATTCAGCGTGTCTCTTATCCCTGAATCGACTCTCGACAGCTTGAAAAAATATTTTTTTCATCCCTTAGTTCAAACCCCCCTACCCCACTCAATATTGGGCTACAGGGCCCATCTACGAACTTGACCTGTACTTTGATCCAGCGGATAAAAAAGCGCCAAGTTTGAACAAAATATCTCACCCCTTCGCGAGTTATCATACTGGTAGACGGACAGACAGACAGATGGACAACTGTTACGAAGTCATAGGTATCCCTCCACTTACGTTTTGGGATCCAAAAAAAAACTATTCGATCTACGCCTTTACATAGACTGGCCGTGAACTGTAAACTGAACTGTGAGTTGTACGTGATGGCTACTTCCACCTCTTCTTATTTTTGCAACGCGATCTGGAAACACTGTCAGAATATAGGGAGTGTACTTCCCACAAGACCTGAAACTGAGTGGGTTGGAAAAGACCAATGACTACTCAAGAACTGTAAAAACGAAGTATAAAAACAACAGAACTTGCATGTATTACGACATCAAAACAGCTAATTCTCCTGGTAAACTATGGCCGCCGACGGGAGCTTTTCCAAAATGCCGTTGTTACACTACAGATTTCTAGCTAACCGCAGTAAGTCTGCACACGACTGCACAGTATCAATGGGTACAACAAACTCCACAAGGAAGAACAGACTGCACAAGAAAGTACATACAACATCAAACAATATAGCTGCTATTTTTTTCTTTGTACTGCGGCAAAAATCCTAGTAACCAAAGTATAGTTTCTAAAATGTTCCCTTCCCAAGTACAGTAGAAGTATGCTTATTTAAACGTTAGTTAACTTCGGATATTGCGATTTTCATTCACTTGCTGTGTCAAAAGTCAACTATCAGTCAGCCAAAGTAGCTAGCTAGTTTAGGGCTCCTACGAACACATGAATAGGTGTTTTGGGTCTTTATTTTATCATCTAGCCCAGAAATGAAATGTTCAAAGTTAACTAACGTCCAAAGAACACTTTTCAATTTTAACAAGAACGGTCTTATGAATGACACTTTCAATACCATCAAAAATTCCTTGGACAACCTATATGCTGGACAAATGTATGACGAAAAGTGTTTAAGACGCACAGTATAGAACAACCTGTAAATTGAAAAAATTTATGACGGTAAGTGTTTTAGACCTAACAGTGGACAATGACCTATTTTTTGCGTTATGTTATTGTTATCATTAAGAAGCATACCGGAACTGTAGAACATCTATCTCTCGCTCCTCGCCATGCGATCGCGGGTTTTTGGTCGACGCAGTGGATGAGAGATGAGCGTACTTCTTATTCTTAGTTCTTCACTTAACTATTCCTTCTTTCTGGGCTTCTTCGGGTTGCGAGACCTGGATTTCGCCTTGCAGAGCGGACATATGGGCGCATTTCGGTGAATCTGTTGATGGCAAGAGAGGCAGGATTTCATGGGAGGTGGTTGTTGCCTAGAAGAAAACATCAGGGTTAATGAAGAGCTTTACCGTTTCCACAGGGGGGACCTCATTGAGACGTGCAAGCTATGCCACGGTATGTATGAAAACGTCGAAGCTGACGACAATGTCAGTCTCAACAACTTGCGTAGCCTCAAACTCACAGGAAAGAGATTCTGCAAAGACATTGGTTGCGATTTGCAGATACCATGGTATCTGATACCACGTATCACGGTCAAAAGTCATTTTTGCAGTTATCGTGGTATCACGGTCAAAAAGGCGGTTTTGCAGTTATCGTGGTCTTTGCCCAGTTATCCTGGCATCTGATATTCAGATACCACGGTCCGACCGTGGTAACTGATCGATCGTGGTTTCTGGAAAAGCCATCTCACTTTCATCCAATCTATCAAACTGTTGGGAAAGAAGTTTGGCACTTAGAGATGTGACTGAATATTAGTTTTTCTTTTGGGATGACTCCGAAAAGCGCAATTTCGGCAATTATCATTTTTGCAGAGCAACCGTATATGAGATACCATGGTTACTGCAAAAACGACTAATTTCAGATCCAGTTACATGTGGTAACAGATACCATGGTATCTGCAAAAACGCAACTATTGGTCGGTGGAGCTTCAGAAATCGCGTGCCTCTTCACTGGAATCAACTGCCCGAAGAAACAGCAAATAGCCAATTCAAGAAAGAAATTTACGAAATGTTTATTACCCAAATTTATGACCCCAAATGTTTTAAAAGAATGTGGCCTTATTGTTTTGCGACATGTTATTATTATTATCTTCAAAATTTCCCCGCCACGGACATACACATGCTGCATCACAATTAAAATTTTGTAGGCTGCTGCGTGAACGCTTATGCAAGCTATCAAGCGTAGGCACCTACTTTAGGCCAACTAATGGATTTAAAATACTCCACCTTTCTGAGACACGAGTATCAAATGTGCGTTTATAATTTTTTCTTACCAAAATTTTTCATTTTCAAAACTCATTCGAGCATGCAAAGCGCATATCACTTCAAGGAACAACAGGGGGCAAATTAAACAGATCCGTATCGCTCCCACTCTTGGCGGGCTATCCAAACAATCTTTGATGCGCACGAGGAGAAATTTTACGCTTTGATCGTATGTTGGGCGTATGTAGTGTGAACAAAGAATTCTATAACAATTTCAGGTGTGTTTCTTATTACTTGCTTGATTAAATTTGTAGTTTATAATCACGGTCGAGTAGCAAACAGTTTCTCGCGCCTGGCTCCAAGGGATGGTTATTGGTGATGACGGGATGCTACCATCTGGTCAATGTTCAGCAGATCTAGCTTAACACGACCTAAGGTTTCGATGGGACCCCAAAAAATTAATGTCTGATCCAGTCAACTGTAGATCTTGGCCAGACTCCTTAAACGTGTTTGCCATTAAATTTAGAAACGGATTTAGGTCAATGGCTAACCATTCTAGAAAACCAAGTTCAGATCTGGATTCAGCATGTGTGTTTACCCTATACGTCATATCTACTTTGACCAAATTAGTCAGAACTTCGTTCCTTACTTCTTCCGATTTTCCGGTTTCGACTGGATTCCGGGCAAACTGCTTGTCCGGCAAAAAACTAAAGCTCAAAAACGTATCAGCAGTTCTTCTTACCCCTACAACGAACCTTTAATCACTTCAGATAAGACAGATACATTTTCCGATTCTGGCCGGATTTCGGGCTTCCGAACTACATGTCCGGGCGAACTATATGTCCGGGTAGAAAATGATTGTCATATACGTCTTACCCTAAATCGAACGTCTCAAGATTCAAACAAAACCTTTACTTTTAAAAACTTTTCCGGTTTTGGCCGGACTCCGGCGAAACATTAGCTGTTAAAAATGTTTTTTTCGTCCCTTAATTTGAACCCCCTCCCAAACTCTAAATGTAAGGCTAGAGAGCCCATCTACGAACTCGACCTGTCCCTTGACCCAAAGAATCCCCACACCCAGTTTCATCACAATATCTCATTCGGACAGACAACTTTTACGAATTCATAGTTATCCCTCCACTTACGTTTTAGAATCCCAAAAACGAAAAAGAAATTTAAGCGTGGTTGAGATAACAAAAGCTGGAAGATCATATAGCACTTGAAGGGGGAAGGTAAAATGTATTTCAGCTAAGGTTCTCTTACGTTCCCGATGAACAAACTAAACATTTGGACATTTTCGCTCGCCAAGTATCAAGTTCCATCCGGATAGCATCTCACGTTCGGGAGTTGTGAATATCGCTTAAGATATCCAGGAAACCCCGTCCAACTCCACAGAAGGACCGTCCGCTATAAGCGAGCTACAAGATTCCCGGTGACCCCACTCAAATTCACCCAATAGCTGCAGAATCCAGTCCAGGCCTTTTAACAGAGGATCTATTGGTACGAAAATTCTGTGACCGCTCAGAGCACCATCACAGTTCTTGTCTCAGCTCTGCGTCAAAAGATCGTCGGCAAATCATTATAGTGGGACGTCGAACTGAATAACTGTGACCAACACATCAACATCAATAGCTAACTTCCGCTAGGCCGTTACGTTAAATAAATACAAAAATAAAAGCAAAGTTTGTTTTTTTTGCTAACTAACAACATTTCAGAATTTGACAGCCGATAGCACAGGTTTGCGCATCCTTGTGTTAAACGTTATGAGAATATATATGTTATGAGGATGTTGGAGGATACTTCAAAAATCAAACATATTTGCGTCATCACTGGATTCATACAAATGTGGTGCAATTAGTAACTTTTAGTACGGGCAAATGCGTCCGAAAAAATGAGTGCTTATCTGTACTTGCCAGCTATATTTTTTTTGCAGTTGCACGTTCCTTGATTGATCACTGAGTTAATTGTCAATTACCGGCTTTCTTTGGCGCCAAGTTTAAAAATTATTACAAAACCCGATTTTTCATTCATATGTGTACATGATAAGAGTTGAGATGTGTCACTTGCGTTTGACAGATTAACATGATGGCTCGACACTCGGAATCGTAGACTTGTGGGGATTTGTAGGCGTAGATTTGTGGCGACAAGCTAAAAGCTTAACGCCAAATGTAATAATAATAATAATAATGACGCATTTAAATGTTATCTTTTCACAAAACATAAAGACTCAAAGGGCTTTAACAGAAGTTTTGTCTAAAACAGTGGTTCCCAACCTTTTCAGTACCGTGTACCCCTAATCAAGGTTCGAAAAGGTGGCGTACCCCCTTTTTCAGAACGTGAAAAAGACGATATTTATTATCATGAAGGATAAGGTGTACATCTTAGAAATATATTCAAAATCAATGATACACTGGAGGCTGCTTTGTAGCTATAGTTTTGTCAAATCTCGGCTCGACGTCATTAAGGGCAAATTTTTTTTCAGCCAGCCTGTTGCTGTGTTTGGTTTTGATTTTCTCCGTGCCATCATCAAGCTTATTCGCACAAATTTTCGTTAGCTCAATTCACAACCTGAACGACAATATCACTTGCAATGTCTTCGATTCTTCTTGAAACAGTGTTGTTTGACACAGGAACAGATTTTATGGCAGTAGGCTAGTTGATTTGGAATAAACATTGTTTCATTGACTTTCACTAGTGCTTGTAATCAGTACCACCGGTTGGGAACCACTGGTCTAAGAGATAACACTTTAAAGGGTTATAACAGATATATTCTCATTAACACAAGGATGCGCAAACAAGTGTTGTCGGTAATCAAACTTCTAACAGTGTACATGATAATTTAGCAAAAAACAAATTTTACTTTTATTATGTGTTATATATACCCATCATGAGAATTTGCAACGCAAACACGAGTTTAAAGTATAGCGGCGACAAACAACCTGTAACCCCGTATCTCTAAGTTCAGAGATGTCCTAACGATGATCCATCATCCACTAACAAATAAGTCTACGATTCCGAGTGTCGAGCCATCATGTTAATCTGTCAAACGCAAGTGACAAATCTCAACTCTTATCATGTACACATATGAATGGAAAATCGGATTTTATAATAATTTTTAAACTTGGCGCCAAAGAAAGCCGGTAATTGACAATTAACTCGGTGATCAATCAAGGAATGTGCAACTGCAAAAAAATACAGCTGGCAAGTACAGATAAGCACTCATTTTTCGGACGCATTTGCCCGTACTAAAAGTTATTAATTGCACCACATTTGTATGAATCCAGTGATGACGCAAATATGTTTGATTTTTGAAGTATCCTCCAACACGCGTCATTCATGGCGCCTTGTTCTGTGGACCAAAAATAAAAAATTTCTTAAATACAGAAATATTGCGTCACATCAACCACAGACCGGTGCGGACGGACCACACAACCGGACACAGCAAAAAAAGGGCTAAGACCCGAAAGTCTATTTACACATCATGTATTCGCTTAAATAGGTCTGAAAACCCAATAAAAATGCGTTACTCCGTTTGCCTGCTGTCCACAAATCGATTTCATCGAATGAATCTTTCGGATTTATGGTACCTCTATGCGCCTGCGCTCTGTGCATGAAATATTTACCAACTACAATGGTAGGTCATTTATAAACAAGTGCGCAAGCGCTCAGACGTGGAGTGTGAAAATAAAATGTTTATCACATCTTATAGACAAACAGCGTTAGAACCAAGACATTTCACACCACCAATAACCAAAAAAGGTTGAAATAACCTAATTTGAAATCATCCGAGTTCAAAAGTTCCATCCAGTTTGCCCATCCAGTTTGCAATGATCATTAAGGATCAAAGTACACCGCGTGGTCTTTTTTGTTACTGTTACACCAAAATCCGGATCTATACATATATATCCACAAGTATACAAGAGTTGAACATGAGACATGTCACAGACGAACTTAACTCACAAGAAATCTGGACTCAGTTACCCATGAACGGGAAGGGAGGGGGGCCGGGACCCATCAAATTGCATATCTAGACCTAAACATCATCGACTATACTAAATTAGAGTTTGATTCCAGTCTCGGGTCAAAAACTTTACTCATGGGCAAACTGGGTCCACTTGCCCATCAACGGTGGTGGTGGTGGGGGGGGGGGGAGCTGTTCAACTCCACACTGATATTCCCAACCCGATGATCCAAAAGCACAAAGGAACATGAGACATGTCACAGACGAACTTAACTCACAAGAAATCTGGACTCAGTTACCCATGAACGGGAAGGGAGGGGGGCCGGGACCCATCAAATTGCATATCTAGACCTAAACATCATCGACTATACCAAATTAGAGTTTGATTCCAGTCACGGGTCAAAAACTTTACTCATGGGCAAACTGGGTCCACTTGCCCATCAACGGTGGGGGGGGGGGGGGAGCTGTTCAACTCCACACTGATATTCCCAACCCGATGATCCAAAAGCACAAAGGACTTTTATCGCTATCTCCAGTTTTTGTCAAGTTAAAAACATAAACAAATGGTCAATCTGGGCCCAGTTGCCCTTGAACGGGGTGGGTGGGGTAGGTGAAACTTTGAAAGTAATTTTCCAGCGCTAGGACCTACAAGTAAAAGGAATTTCATCGTCGTATGTCCAGGTCTGGTCAAATTATGAACATTATTCACTGGGCAATCTGGGCCCATTTGCCCCTGAACCGGGTGGGTGTGGGGATGGGACCCCCAAAAGGCAAAACTAAACCCGAATACCCACAAGTGTACCAGGTTTGAACTTGATTCACTGGTTCAGGAATTATGAGCTCCACAAAATACGGCGAAAACCGACAACCGGAAACCGAAAGCTGCTACAGCGCTCGCAATAGTGGACTGTTCCAAGCAACACTCCACTAAAAATAAACAGAAAATTCCTTGCAAGACATCATTCTCTAACATTCTTCCGCCGTGACCTTTTCGCTCTTAACGTCTTTAAACGTGCAAATGCAGGCTTGTTTGAAATTCAAATCCCCACGTCTGGATGAATTTTGGGTTGTCGTCTAGGTAGCGCAACTTCTGAGCTTGATTAAAACAATTACAAAATCCCTTAGATGGTCAAAATGTTTCACTGTATCCAAATATCAGAAATAAAACTAAGCTGCCTTTTCAGTTAAACTTTCAATTCTTACTTTATTGTGAGGCCACACTATCCTCACCCGTGTAGGAATAGAGCAACTGCATAAACAAATGATATCTACATCGCCATCATCATTTGCAACAAACAACCCTATAGGCGTTTTTTCTCTCAAGTCTGTTCCGTCGAACAAGGTTTTTGTGGCTCGCACTGTGGCTCAAATTTGGAAAATCAAAAACTCTCAGCAATCTGCCGAAAGTTAAAACTACCTTGCAAAGAAGTGATGATACAGATGCTGAAAATCGTTCTATCGCACGAAGTTCAACAGTGATTAGATGAAAGAAGAAAAGAAAGATGGAAAGGGATTTGAGCCTCAGGGACCCAAGGCCAATTTGAAGTTGAAGGAAGGAAGGACAAATAACTCTAGAAGTGATTTTCAGTTTTGTGACTCGAAATTTCGCGGGAACTTCAAACTTAGTGGCAAATTTAGCAGTCCAAATACGTCAACTACTTTGTCAAGAAGATACCGAGGATTCTTGCAGTCCAAATAACAACAAGACCAAAGGTTTCGAAGGGATCCCGAAAGTTCAAATTTGATCCAGACAATTGGGTCTCGTCTTCGCCAGGTCCAGTCTTCGCCAGACTACTTGAACACTTTTACTATTAAAATTTAGAAACAGATTAAGGCCAAATAGTTAATCATATTCAGATATGGATTCAGCATGTGTGTTTACCCCTTTACGTCAAATCTATTTTGACGAAGCAGATCGAAACTTCCTGCCTTACTTCTGCCAATTTTCCGGTATCGGTGGAATTCCGGAACTACTTGTCCGGCAAAAAACTAAAGCTCAAAAACGAATTCAGCATGTCTCCTTACCCCTACATCCAACCTCTAATCATCTTCAGATTAAACTTTTACTTTTAACAAATTTCCGGTTTCAGCCGGATTCCGAGAGATCTACACGTCCGGTGAGAAAATGATTGTCATATACAGATTCAGCATGTCTTCTTACCCGCAAATCGAATATCTTATCAAATTTAAAGAAAACTTTTACTTTAAACAAATTCTCCGATTTTGTCCGAATTCCGGCCGAACTAACTGTCCGGCGAGAAAATAATTTTCATATTCGGACTCTTTGCCCCTAAATCGAACCTCCAATCAACTTCATATTAAACTTTTACTTTTCACAAATTTTCCGGTTTTCGCCGGATTCCGGGTGAACTATTTGTCCGGCGAGAAAGTAAATTTCTTATTCGGATTCAGCATGTCTCCTTACCCCTAACTCGACTATTTCATTAGCTTTTAAAAAATATTTTTTGTTCCCCTTAATTTCAAACCCCTCCCCCACCCCTAAATATAGAGCTACATAGCCCAAATTCGAACTTGACCTGTACTTTGACCTAAAGAGTCCTCATACCAAGTTTGATCAAAATATCTCAACCCCTTCGAGAGTTATCGTGCTAACAGACGGACGGACGGACAACTTTTGCGATGTCATAGGTATCCCTCCACTTACGTTTTGGGATCCCAAAAAGAACTGTTTTGCCAAGCAGATAGACATAAAACCGGGCATAAGCATGATTAGTCTATTTGTTGAGATTTCAGAGGCGTTACTAGCCAAAATGTTTGGAGGGACAAGGTATTTACCGAATGGCTGGTCATTTTTACCGACGGTACGACCTTTATTGAGAAAAAACGACTGTGCTGTGTTGACGAAAAATCGGAAGATAAACTACTATTCTTAAGAAAAAAACCGACTATTTTTACGAGAAATCGAGGCGCTTCGCGCCAACTCGGCTTTTTTTACTGACAACATTCGGGGGGGGGGGGACTTCCCACAGGAAGCGACGGGTTTGTGTTCTGTGACTAACCATTAAAAATGGCTTGAAAAACACCGTTTCTGCTGAAAACCAACACTTACTCTTTATTTCGTACTAGATATGGAATTATCGCTCTAACAAATTATCTTAAAGAATGACTGAATCGACGAAACCTATTGTCAAATGTCACCCCTCTGGCCTGGCTTCAAGACGCCTGGATTCTGAATTTACCTGTGATGTGTGAAGTTTATCCAACATTTTCAGAACGGTTCATTCTTCGAAATATCCTGAACGTCTTCCTTCCCTGTTGTTGAGAGAGCAATGCTTCGTATTTTTGGCAACACTTTGGTTGCCGCCGATTTCAGCTTATTGCTGGAAAGTGGTAAGGCTGTGGTAACCTATGCGGTTTTCCCGGAAAGTGTGGACCTTAGGCCGGATTGATTAATATGACAGTATATTTTGGGAAACCCTGTCGAACTCTTGCCTAGGACCAAAAAGGATGTTTTTGCTTCTTCTCGAGCCAGAGCCGCCGGTGTGCGAAGCAAAGTGGAGACGTATAGCCTATGTCAGAGAGGACTGTTTGAAGTTTTGCAGCCAAGCTTCCGATTCACCAAACCAGGATTCTCCTTTCGAGTGGAAAGCTCCGTTCTAGCAGGCAAGCAGGCAGACACCAGTTGGACTAAAGCAGGCAGGACACCAGATGGACTAAAAATCAGCAAGTCTAAATATTTGCGGCAGGTGCCCGGCCCCACAGACAATTTCTTCTTTGATAAAAAGAAAAATTTACAAAAAAAGGGTTGCAAAAAAGTGTTGCTCTCGTAACCCTTTAGTCGGAGATGCCGAACAAAGGTAGCCGCAAAACTCCACGTTGCACAGGCAACGTAGACCTAGTTTTTACGGCACTTGCAGGTTCGCTCAAGTGCCACATACCGATCACTTTTCGGTCGGTCTGTCGGTCCACTGTCCTCCAGTTAGGGTACTTACAGACGTGCTAGGACGATGAAACTTGGCAGGCATATTAGGGACCCGACCAAACTAACTTGGAAATAGTCACTTCCCCGATCCGACCACAATGAGGGAGTGGAAGGATGGGGAATCCAGAATACTAAGGCATGTATAACTTTCCAACGGGTAATCGGATCTTGATGAAACTTGATATTTGGACCTCGTGTCTCAGATGTACCATTTCAAGTCCGGACCGGATCCGCTGAATGTGGGGGGGGGGGGGGGTCGGAAGGGGGACCGGACATCTTGTGACACGCTCGGAGTGGAACCATTGGGATGAAACTTGGTGGGAAGAACAAGCACAAAGCCCTAGATAGAATAGAACGTAATTACCGAAAAAAGCCCGTGGGCCATGGCAACAAAAATTGTATAACAAGTTCACAAACTTGCAGAACTGAATACTGCTCCTATTCTGAAAATCTCGTTCTATGCTCCATCGCAAGCCTCAAGTAACATCCAAGTTTTTTTCACAGTAACAAAACAAACATCAGTGACGGAATCGGACCGGATTCGGGCACTTGAGGGGGAAGTTGTAAGGGTGGGGGTCCGGAATTCCGGTGATCGCCTTTGAGTCCCGATGTGCTAGGACGATGCAAATTGGCTTGAACATCAGAGACTTGACAAGACCCCTAACCCCCCCCCCCCTGGATACGGCCTTGCCCACAACAGAGGTTGGTTGTGTGTACGCCTGAAGCAATAGCGGACGGATGGACTGAAGGCACTGAGGCAATTTTTTTTTTCCACGTCAAGATCTGATTTTCCACTCGACCGAAATCTGAAGTACGACGAGTATCCCTTTTTGAACCGCAATCTTGTTTATCATTTAGCTAGTCAAGGGGACGACAAATTAATTAACAGAATAACAAAACAGAAATGAGTTACACTGACGACACGATTAAGTAGCTTAAACGTCCCCTTCTTTTCCGAGATGGATTTACAGACGTGTTTTGAATTTTTCAAGTAATGTTTCCCAGCTAATGATGCATATAATCAATTTATAGCTGAAGTATGCAATAACTTACAACAGCTATGGTTTTACAAGCTGACTGCTGAATAGCCTGTATGTACACAGCATATTTTACCGATCTATAGAGTATGCGAACTGAAATCCCCCGTGGCTGGACGTTAAAGCACAGAGGACATCATTTAATATCTTTCAGCTAATTTATACTTGGCCTTTTTCCCAAATCGAGTAATGCCATTGTGGAACTCTCTGACTGAAAATACTCTTACATAAACAACCACAAAAGCCTTTAAACAAACCGTTGATGAAATACCACCTTCTTAGCAAGAATAAATAAGAATAAATAATTTTTCCCTTATTTATTCTTGTTCTTAGCCTGGGTTAATTACACAGGCAGTTTTTAAATTAAAGTCATAGAGACTCCCCAATGACAGCCGGCAGGCTATTCCAAATGGAAGGTCCTAGATTACAAATCAACTGTGACGATTTTGATTTTTTGAGATCCCAAAACGTAAGTGGAGGTATACCTATGACATCGCAAATTGTTGTCCGTCTGTCCGTCCGTCCGTCTGTAAGCACGATAACTCTCGAAGGGAATGAGATATTTTGATGAAACTTGGTGTGAGGATTTGTTGGGTCATCGGACAAGTCGAGTTCGTAGATGGGCTTTGTAGCCCTACATTTAGGGGTGGGGGTTCAAATTAAGGGGCAAAAAAATATTTTGAAACAGCTAATGTGATAGTCGATTATGGGGTAAGAAGACATGCTGGACGCGATGGTGAAAACCATTTCGTCATCGGACAAGTAGTTCGCCTGGAATCCGGCCAAAACCGGAAAGTTTGTTCAAAGTAAAGTTTTATGGGGGGTAAGATGACATGCTGAACACGATGGTGAAAACCATTTTCTCGACCGACAGGTAGTTCCCCCGGAATCCGGCTAAAACCGGAAAATTGTTAATATGTTAAAGTTTTGTTTGTAGTTGATTATATATCCGATTTAGGGGTAAGAAGAGATGCTAAATCCGTGTGCAGGGGCGTCGCAAGGTGGGGGGGGGGGGGGTGCAGCACCCCCCCACCCCACCTTTTTGAGATTCGATAAAATTTTGTGCCGGAGGCCCAAAACTTTCCTAAAACTGTTCGGGATATTTTCGATAGCTGAACTGCTCGATATATTTGCGGGGATTCGCTAGTTATACAGAATCCTAAATAGGCTATCTGTACAAATCTCTTTGGTATAATGATCGGGATTCGGTATAATTGCCAGTATTCGGTAGTTATCACGAATTTGGTGAGAGAATTTACTGAAATCATTTGGTAATTTTTCGATGACGGAACTATTCGGTATATTTATTGAGATTCCGTAGTTACACAGAATCCCGAATAAGCTATTAGTGCAAAATTATTCGGTATCATGATTGGGATTCGGTAATTTGTTCAGTATAATTTCCAGGATTAGGAAGTTAACCACGAATCCTGACTTTGTTCCAGTTTCGACGAAAGTATACCAAATATGAATGTTGTTCAGTTGTCTTTCGATACCAAAACAATTCGGTATAATAACCGGGATACGGTACTTATACAGAATCCCGAACACTTTTTCAGTCTAAACTTATTCGGTACAGTAACTGGGATTCGGTAATTTATCATTGGATTGCGTGAGCTTCTGAACCGGCGAAGGCTTGCACATGTTTTTAACGTAACAGCTTTGCCACAGTGTCTCCTAGCTTCTTCATTCCTCCCAGTTTTTCGGCTTGCTGATACTTCACATATTAAGACCCGATACTTCACTTTTTCTAAATGGTTGTGTCGCTTTAGCAGATATGAGTCCAATACTAACATGATGGAGACTTATGGTATAAAAAACCCTCTTGAAATTGAAATTATGTTGAAAAAGCATGAAAAGTTTAGACGTAAGTTGCAAGAGCTCAAACATAATTTGTCATCTTTCCTCCATGAGTTTTAAATTATTTTTACTGATTTTTTTTTGTTTAAATTTTGAATTTTTAAATTTTTAACTTTTTTTTTCTTCAGTTTTTGTCATTGTTTGCGGTATTTTATTTGCCTTCACCATTTTCATGGGTTGTTGTTTATTTTAGTCGTTCTGATAGATTAGAGTTTGCTTTAGTGTTGGTTTGTTTTTGCGTATTCATATAATCACTTATCTTATTATCATCAGTTTTGGTGGATCAATAAAACATCAATCACATCAATCAATCAATCATTATAATTGTCAGGATTCGGTAGTTACCACGAACCTCGAAACTCAGAAGAGGTCGAGTGAAGCACTGGTCGCAGACAAAAGGGATTATCTGTGATATCATCGATAGTCCTTACTTTTATTTTGGATCCCAAAAAGAATACATAATCATAAATATTTCGAAAATTCCGCCTGCAGCATTTTTCGTAATATTCTTTATTCTGAGGAAGGGCGCGTCATTTGACGGGGGTTTTAAGCCAGTTTAGGGTTGAGATTTCGAAACATTAAAAGCTAGAGTTTGGATGGATATAAATTTGGCAGGAAAAAGCAAACAAAAATTTCGCCTGCGGCGCTCACTTTATGTGATTATGGGTAGTATATTGACTGGACTACAGTTGCTGCTGCTGCCGGAACGTCGCTCCATCCGGTTTCTGGAACTTCTTAGAGTCTCGGTATTTAATCAAAGGTAAATGATAGAATTTGTAAGAGAAGCAGTTAAATTTTAGCCGACAGAAAAAAATGGATTTCGAAAATTTTCGCCTGCGGCGCTCGATTTAATTTTCTATTGGCTATAATAGACAGAAGCTGTTACTGCAAGCATGCCCAGCGATTCTCCACGTGGGCTTAGCCAAAAACCAGCCTAATAGTTGGCTTATCGTCTTTCATGCTGCCCTTTGTTGTTACTCTTCCTACGTAATCGTTTCTGTTCCATAATTTAAAGCTCGAATTCTTAGTTCTAGGATTAGGTAAAATTTTCGAAAGATTCGGTAAAATTTTGGCTCTGCCCCCCCCCCCCCCTCCCCACCGAAAATGCACTTGCGACGCCCCTGTCCGTGTGTGACAATAATTTTTTCACCCGGACATATAGTTCGACTGGAATCCGGCTGGAGTCGGAAAATTTGTTATAAGTTAAATTTTTATTTGAAGTTGATTAGATGTTCATTATAGGGGAAAGAAGATACCCTGAGTTCGTTTTTGAGCTTTCTTTTTTCGTCGGACAAGTAGTTCCGGAGTTCGGCCGAAGCCGTGAAATTCGCAGAAGTGGCAGGAAGTTTTCGTCAAAACAGATATGACTTATGGGAAACACACATGCTGAATCCATATCTGAACTTGGGTTTCTCAGATGATTAGCTATTTGGCCTTAATCTGTTTCTGAATTTTAATAGTAAAAATGTTCAAGAAGGCTGGCGAAGACAAGACCCAGTTGTCTGGATCAGATATTGAATTCTTGGGATCCCAACGAAACCTTTGGTCTTGTCTTATTATGGTTTTCTTTGTTCTGTTAGGTGTTTTGCCAGGTCATGATCCAGAAATTTGTTTCGGATCAATTGAATAATCTTCGTATTTTTCCCTCCTCTTTTCTCGTTATTTTTGGCGGAATACAAGCATGTAATTAATTTCACTGCTGGTCGTCTTTACCTTATTGCTCGCCCGTAGGTTTTTGGGATCCCAAAACGTAAGTGGAGGGATATCTATGACATCGCAAAAGCTGTCCGTCCGTCTGCAAGCACAATAATTCTCGAAGGGAATGAGAAAATTTGACGAAACTTGGTGTGAGGGTTGTTTGGGTCAAGAGTAAGGTCGAGTTCGAAGATGGGCTTTGTAGCCCTATATTTAGGGGTGGGGGAGGGGGTTTAAATTAAGGGGTTAGCAAAATATTTTTAAACAGCTGATGGGACAGTCGATTATGGGGTAAGAAGACATGCTGAACACGACGGTGGAAACCATTTTCTTGCCGGACAAGTAGTTCGCCCGGAATCCGGGCAAAATCAGAAAGTTTGTTAAAAGTAAAAGTTTTATTTGAAGTTGATTGGATGTTCGATTCAGAGGTAAGAAGACATGCTGAACACGATGGTGAAAACCATTTCTCGCCGGACAAGTAGTTAGCCCGGAATCCGGCCAAAACCGGAACATCTGTTAAAAGTAAAAGTTTTATTTGAAGTTAATTATATGTTCGGTTTAGGGGTAGTAAGACATGCTGAACACGATGGTGAAACTCATTTTCTCGCCGGGCAAGTAGTTCGCCCGGAATCCGGCCAAAACCGGAAAATTGTTAAAAGTCTTCCTAGTTGATTAGATATCCGATTTAGGGGTAAGAAGAGATGCTGAATGAGTGTATGACAGTCATTTTGTACCCGGACATATAGTTCGTCCTGAATCCGGCTGGAACCGGAAAATTTGTTTCAAGTTAAATTTTAATTTGAAGTTAGTTCGATGTTCGATATAGGGGAAAGAAGATACGCTGAGTTCGATTTTAGCTTCTTTTTTTTTTGCCGGACAGGTAGTTCCGGAATTCGGCCGAAACTGGGAAATTCGCAGAAGTAAGGCAGGAAGTTTTCGTCCAAACAGATATGACTTATAGGGGTAAACACAAACATGCTGAATCCATATCTGAACTTGGTTTTCTCAGATGATTAGCTTTTTGGCCTTAATCTGTTTCTGAATTTTAATAGTAAAAATGTTCAAGGAATCTGGCGAAGACTGGATCTCGCGTAGACAAGACCCAATTGTCTGGATCAAATATTGAATTTTTGGGATCCCATCGACACCTTTGGTCTTGTTTTATTAGGGCGTGCTTTCGGGTGGCTTTGCGTCGGTGGGTTGGTGGTTTTGCGGGTGGATCTTTGCCCGTCTGCTGGTGAGTCGTAGAATAATTCTAATTTGATTATGTAATTAGTTATATTTCAACTAGGTTTTTCCAATTGCTGTTCCGGGATTTGTCATTCCATTCCCTTTATGTTTATTTTGGTCAGAAATTAGAAATAAACCTTGAAGGATCTCACCGAACAGGCCTGGTACAAAATAATAGTAATAACCATATAATTGTAGTAAAAGGCGAAAGAAAGAAAAAAGAAAGTATAATACTTTAGCATTTATCTGTACTTTAAAGTCGACATTTTTTCCTTTTTTTTTTTAACAAGATAGCTTTAATGGCTTCCCCTGTAGCCTATAGGATACAAACTTGAAAGACAAATAGTTGGCATCTATTCAACGCTAGTACTGAAACCAATTTTCTTCTCATGTTCGCTTGCCAATAAGAAATTAACCTGAGCGACATGTATCCACTCCAGCGATGACTTAATTCATAAATAATTCAACGGAGACTTGGTTAATCGACTGCTTCATCTGGTTAATTAATTTTGGTGTTTGTCTGAGCACACGGGAGCACATCAAATGTGCATTTTATCTCCCACTTTATCTCAAATGTACTATGTCATGTTGAGTAACGCATCATTCAGGCATCATTTGTAAAGGAAGGAATGCATCCTTGGCCCTGTGACTTCTCCAAAAACCAGTTTTCCCAGCTTATACCTAAAAATAATATTAATAATTTATATATTACCCACAAATTCCAGAGGGAAAACAACGGAAGTACAATAAAGATCAAGACCAAAGGTTCCGATGGGATCCCAAAATTTGCATATTTGGGTTTTGTTTGCGCCGGATCCACTGACTTTTTGGAAATTTTTGCTTTTAAAATTTAGAAACAGGGTAAAGCCAAATTACTGGTCATCTAAGAAAACCAAGTTCAGATATGGATTCAGCATGTGTGATTACTCGTATTAGCTGATCGAAACGATTCTGTGTTACTTCTGCGAATTTTCTGGCCGGATCCCGGCCCGGTTTTGTATAAAACTCAAGTTCAGATATACCTCTATAAGACATATCTATTCTGACGATACTGATCAAACTTCCTGCTTTACTTCTGCCAAATTTCCGGTTTCGGCCGAATTCCAAACGAACTACCATAGGCTACTTGTCCAGAAAAAAAAGAAAGTTCAGAAACAAATTCAGTCTATCTCCTTGTCCGTGTAAAGAACATCTTTCAGCCGGATTCCGAACGAGCTATATGTCCCGGTAAAAAAAGGTTGTCATATACAGATTCAACGTCTCTTCTTACCCCTAAATCTGTCATCTAATCAACATCAAATAAAACTTTTGCTTTTAACAAATTTTTCCGGTTTTGGCCTTATTCCTGGCGAAAAAGTTGTCCGAGTAGAAAATACTTTTCACATAAGTGTTCAGCATGTCTTCTTACCCCCAAATCGAACATCTAATCAACTTCACATAAAACTTTTACATTAAACAAACTTTCCGGTTTTGGCCGAATTCCGGGCGAACTACTTGACCGGCGAGAAAATGGTTTTCACCATCGTGTTCAGCATGTCTTCTTACCTCTAACTCGCACATCTAATCAACTTCAAATAAAACTGTGTAGCGTTCGTAATTTCTCCGAAATATCTCCGAACTTACGAATAATCTCTATGAAGTAAGCGTGCAGTAGGGAACTAGATTGATTAGAGGTTTGCTGTCGGGGGGACATGTTAAAAATCCGTTTTTATGGCACTTGCCCTTCGGCCAACTGCCACAACAGCAATCGCCATTTCTGTCCGTCGGTCGGTCCGGGTTTTGCTAGTTTGGGCACTTCGCATAAGGTCGGATTTTCGCAATCTGATCGAATCTAAAATATTCCAGCCAAGTTTCATCGTCCTAGCACATCTGGAAGTACCTTAATTCGCGATCACCGGAATTCCGGACCCCCCTAAAACTCCCCCCCCAGAGTGCCCAGAGCCAATCCGGTTCTGTAAATGATTTATCCAGAGCATACGTTTGTTATTCCCACAAAGTTCCATCCCGATCTCTCCAGTCTAAGCCGGTCGCGTATCCCCCCCCTCCCCCAATAGTTGTCAGATCCGAACCGAACTTAATATTTCGGATTCCCCCTCCTTCCACTCCCCCACGACTGTCGGGTCGATCCGGACATGAGAAAGATCACCAGAGACTTGTCCTTTGTTGAATTATTAAATTTCACTCGAATCCGATCACCTGTTCCAAAGTTAAGCATGACTTAATATTTCGCATTTCCCCTCCCTCCACTCCCCCACGACTGTCGGGTCGATTAAATTTTTATTTACAAGTCAGTTTAATCGGGTCCCTGATATGCCTGCCAAGTTGCGTCGTTAAGATCCCAAAACCGCCGTAACCAGGAATTCCAGGAAACTCCCCTCTATTCACCATCCCCCCAAGTGTCCGGATCCGGTCCAATCGTGTAAACGATTTATCTACAGCAGATGCTTGTTCTTCCCAGCAAGTTTCGCTCCGATCCCTACATTCTAACCGTTTCTCTAGATTTCCGGTCTCCCCCCCAGCTCCCCCATTGCTGTCGAATCCGGTCCAGGTTTCTAAGCCAATCTGGTCAAATCTCTAATATTCCAGCCAAGTTTCATCGTCCTAGAACATCTGGAAGTACCTTAACTCGCGATCACCGGAATTGCGAACCCCCCTCAAACTCCCCCAAAAGTGCACCGAGCCAATTAGGTTCTGTAAATGATTTATCAAGAGCATATGTTTGTCATTCCCACAAAGTTGCATCCCGATCTTTTCAGTCTAAGCCGGTCAAGTATCCCCCCCCCCCAAGTAGTTGTCAGATCCGATCCGGACATGAAAAAGATCACCAGTGACATGTCCTCTGTTCAGTTACTAATTTCACTTGAATCCGATCACACGTTCCAAAGTTACGCATCACTCAATATTACGGATTCCCCCTCTCTCCACTCCCCCTACGACTGCCGGATCGAGTACATTTTTATTTACAAGTCAGTTTGATCGGATCACTGATATGTCTGCCAAGTAGCGTCGTTAAAATCCACAAAACCGCCATCACCTGAGTTCCAGGAAACGCCCTTCCACCCCCCTCCCCCAAGTGTCCAGATCCAGTCCAATCGTGTAAACGATTTACCTAGAGCAGATGCTTGTTCTTCACATCAAGTTTCGCTCCGATCCCTCCATTCTAACCGTTTCTCGACATTACCCCCCCCCCCAACTCCTACATAGCTGTCGGATCCAGTCCGGACTTCAAATGGGTCATCAGATATATGTCCTTTATTCACTTATTAAGTTTCGTTCCAATCCGATCACCCATTCGAAAGTTACACACTGCACAATTTTCCGGACTCCCCCGACCTACACTCCCCCCCCCCCCCCAGATGGTAGGATGGAGAAACTGATTATTTCCAGGTTAGTTTGGTCGGGTCCCTGATTTGCCTGCCAAGTTTCATCGTCCTAGCACATCTGGAAGTACCCTAACTCGAAAAAGTGTGACAGAAAAAATTGGACAGACTGACAGCCCGACCGACCGACAGGCGGAATTGCGATCGGTATATGGCACTCGAGCCAGAGGCTGCAAGTGCCATAAAAATATAAACGCAGCAGAAACCACGAACAGAAATGGCTAACAACAGATGGCAGGACTTTCGGACCCGTGGGAAAATGCCCCTATGGGGCCGGGGAATTGCCGCACATATTTAGCACTTGCAGATTTTAGTCCATCTCCAGTTCGAAACTGGTGTATGCCTGCTTTCCTGCTAGAACGGAGCTTTCCACTCGAAAGCAGAAACATGGTTTGAAGAAACGAAAGCTTGGCTGCATAACGTCAGATAGTCCTGTCTGACACAGGCTATACAACTCCACTTCACTTCACACACAGTAGGCACTGGCTCAAGGTCAGACAGGCTGGGGCCTTTTGGCTCCAGGCAAAAGTTCTACGAAGCTTCCAAAATGTAATGTCATATTCATCAATCCGGCTTACGTTCCACACTTTCCGTAAAAAAAACAGAGGCTAGACCCTTGCCACTTTCTAGTAATCAGCTGAAACCGCGAAAGCCTACTAGACAAAACAAGACCAAAGGTTTCGATCGGATCGGATTTTTGTATGTTTCGGGGGGGGGGGGGGGGCGGGGTTCAACCTCCTACCCCCCCCCCTGGATACGACCTTGCTCCTTTCCCCTATATAGAACATCTAATCAACTTTAAATAAATCTTTGACTTTTAACAAACTTTCAGGTTTTGGCCGGATTCCGGGCGAACTGCTTGGCCGGCGAGAAAATGATTTTCATATTCGTGTTCAGCATGTCTTACCCCTAAATCGACTATCTCATTATCTGTTTAAAAAAACAGTTCGCCCCTTAATTGAACCCCCTACCCCACCCCTAAATGTTGAGCTACAAAGCCCATCTACGAACTCGACGACCTCTCCCTTGACCTAAAGAGTCCTCACACCAAGTTTCATCAGAATATCTCACGAGATTTATCGGTGCTGACAGACGGACAACTTTTACGAAGTCACAGTTATCCCTCCACTTACGTTTTGGGATCCAAAAACGGGACAAAACCAAAGTATGACCATTCGCAATTTCCATCAAAAATAATCAAGATATCTGCAGATATACATTATGTTTTAGGCGCGATTAACGTCCTTCCGTAATTTCAAGCTGGAAGCGGAAATCTTGACCAACGCGAGCTGCATTCAGCAGCTGTTCACTAAATTCGTCGTTTTCTCCACAAATAGCTTTTAACTATATGGGTGGGTTGGTGCTTATTTAGTCACTTTGAGCTTCCAATAAACTAATTACTACTAATTATACTTGTACTGAGCTACACGAAGGTATTTATGAGCCGTTGGTTCAGGTCTAGTGATTCACAAGACTTATTTTTATTTCGTTTGGTAATTCCGCGTGTTGCTGGGTGAACGAAGTCAAAGCCACCAAAGTCCCTTCGCACGAGGATCAAACTTAAAGGACCGGTCGTACCTATACTCTTGATTGACTAACTGTACGTGCCGATAAAGAATCGTCGTGTACCTAGAAGAATACCCAGAAGCGTCACCACAGCTGTCCGCAATGAACGCTGTTTATTGGTTGACAGAGGATTTGAGTCATCGTTCGGGCGGCGTTTTCGTTCTTCCCGAGGTTCACTGGCGTGTTTTGTACTTAGTCATACTTGTGCAGCCTACTTCCGACACCGCTCCATACGTTCTTAAACTAAGACACCGGAATTTCATCTCCATGTTGATTTTCACACTTTCCTACTTTCGATGCGTATTATGCTCCCACAAAATACCGGTGAGAATCTCAGCCGCCAGAAAAAAACCGATTATGTGAGTTTTTCCGTGTTTCTGAAGTCAACGGGCCTGGAGAAAGGCTTAGAACAAACATAGAAGTTGTTAACAGTGCAAGGGGTTCTTCCACTTGATGTGTAGAGACGGTTAAAGCACAAGTCGTGGTAGATACAGTTTATTTCTCAATATTTTAACATACGTACTACTCCTCTGGGACTAGCCCGACCCGGATGCTTTCACTCTCGCTTGGCCCCTCGGTTTTTATGAGGAACATGGAAAAACTTTCATCACCGGTATTTCTGAACAACTGAGTTTGGAAGAAATAGGCTGGAGCCCGGTCCTATTCGAACAGAGCCAAAAACGGAAATCCCAAAACAAGCGTAGTGCAGTTGGGGTGGTTACTTATACAGGAAGTTTGGAATCTTGGAACAGTGAATCAGTAATACAGGCATATTCTGGGTATTTGGCTAATCCTGACGCAATACGTAAGTTGTCAGGAATTCGACCAGGAAATTTAAATCACAATGGGCGGATAAAAAAAACATGATGTTATATTACCACCCTCTAGAATACAACATTACGTCAGAAATCAGCTAATTCCTAGACAATTTATTTTCCCGGTGTATGGTTACAGTGTATTTTGCTGCCTGCCATACTCCAATTTACTAGGTTTGACAACTACAAGCAGAATTTATTATTCCTTATCAATTCGTTGACATTAGACACTCCGAATTATACGTATTACCGACAAATAATTATACTGGTTACACTCCGCTTTGATTTTTTGTAGCGGGTCAAAAATAAATTATTTTAAAAAATAAATTATATGGTTGATACTCCGCTTTGATTTCTTGTAGCGGGTCAACTGAAAGTATAATCAGATAGCATTTGCCAGCTACAGAGACGGTTTACTTTAGCAGCCGCAAGACTCTTTATCACTCGATCTATAAAATGATTGATTTTCATGCGTTACCTAGAGTTTTTGAATTTCCACTCTTGCAACTGCAATCTCCGAAATCGTCTCCGCCAAGAGGTAATGACAACCGATAACAAGAAAACGGCTTATTATCGAGCTTTACTTGTGAAGCATCTTATGAACAAGACCAAAGGTTTCGATGGGATCCCAAAAATCTAATATTTGATCCAGACAATTGGGTCTTGGGTTCGCCAGATCCAGTCTTCGCCAGGCTAATCATCAGAGAAAACCAAGTTCAGATATACCTCTATAGCATCTATACTGACCGAAACTTTCTGCTTTACTTCAGCCAAATTTCCGGTTTCGCCCGAATTTCGAGCAAACTACTAGTCCAGCAAAACAAGATAATTCAGAAACAAATCTAGCGTATCTCCTTATCCCTATAAAGAACATCTAATCAACTTTAAATACAACTTTGACTTGACTAATTCTATGTCCAGGTAAAAAATGATTGTCATATATAGACTCAGCGTCTATTCTTACCCCTAAATTTGTCATCTAATAAACTTCAGGTAAAACTTTTGCTTTTAACATATTTTCCGGCTTTGGCCGGATTCCAGGCGAACTAGTTGTCCGGCGAGAAATTTTTTTTCACCATACCGTTCAGCATGTCTTCTTACCCTGAAATCGAACATTTAATCAACTTCAAATGAAACCTTTACTTTTAACCAACTTTCCGGTTTTTGCCGGATTCCGGATGAACTACTTGTCCGGCGAGAAAATGGTTTTCACCATCGTGTTCAGCATGTTTTCTTACCCCCAAATCAAACATTTAATCAACTTCAAATGAAACTTTTATTTTTAACAAGCTTTCCGGTTTTCGCCGGATTCCGGACGAACTAGTTGCCCGGCGAGAAAATGATTTTCACCATCGTGCTCAGCATGTCTTTATACCCCACAATTGACTACCACGTTAGCTGTTAAAAATATTTTGCTTGTCCCTTAATTTAAACCCCCTACCCCACCCCTAAATGTAGGGCTACAGAGACCATCTACGAACTTGACCTTACCCTTGACCCAAACAATCCTCACACCAAGTTTCATCAAAATATCTCATTCCCTTCGAGAGTTAGCGTGCTTACAGACGGACGGAAGGAAGGGCAGACGGACGGACAACTTTTGCGATGTCATAGATATCCTTCCACTTACGTTTTGGGATCCCAAAAACAAAGCATAATCAGTGCCCATTGTACTTTAAGCAAACGATGCATTGACCCCGCAACCGCTCATGTCAAACTTACGCAAAGGCGACGAACCTAGTCACTACTAATGCACACGAAATGGTATAAGCCCTTGCTCCGTCTCTCGGTTGCGATTTCACGAAATTAACTATATGGTCTACAGACGCAACAAAACCATGTTTCCGACCATGGTGGTTAGTTTGTTATTGTCAATTATGTCCGAAAGACTGTTTTTGTTCACCTGAAGATCGCTGTGTCCAATCAACCATTAAGGAATTTCAGAGTTTGCATATGAAGCGTCACGGTTATCAGTTTTCCTCTTCCATGTCTCCACTGAGTCAAGATTCATGTAAGATTTTCTTCTTGCATAAAAGATTGCGTCACCTTCTAAAGTCCTTGAGTAACAGTAGAAGGCTACTGACACTTTTGGATGTCACCTATATGTCGCCAAAAAACCTAGCCGAAACTCAGGCCATAACACATATAGGCCCACACGCATTTTCTGCCCCCCCCCCCCCAAAAAAAAAGAGACAACTGATGGCAAGCCATAACTCTGTACAACACTGATGGAAATACCACTCATGGTAACACTTGATACCGCGTTCTTCCAAATTTAAAAGCTGTCCACTCTTACCGTTAGTTGCAGGAATTTAGACAGTTTTTCAGACAAGCCTTTTTTTTTCAGACAAGAATCGTCTCTTCATCCGTTTGCGATATCGACTAACTTGTGATACCAACAGAACCTAGCGACCTAGAGCGCGAGGCAGAGCGCAAATAGTAATATAAGGAGCGACGTCAAATCAAAGATAACAAATTCTTTGAACTCCTTGCCGTTCGTTTCTCTGAATATATGTTTATATATATTCCGACGTAAGTTTAAAGGACTACGCTGTGATTTTATACAGCACAGTACATGAAATGAAGCGTCACTTTTTCGACTTGTTCTCTTCGACAGTCGGAGACGATATATTAAAGGTTAACTTCAGACATCGAGGTTGGTATCGGAAAATAACACCGAGACGGTCACTGAAAACAACCTATCCGAGCTGAAGGCGAGGTTGATATTTTAAATGGCCATCGAGGTTGTCATTCAGATATCAACCGAGATGGAGGTGTGTTAACTGTTATAACTTTTTCGAACAGAAATCATCTCTGGGGGCTGATATGACTTATATCATCCTCTCCGGAGGCTGTTATGACTTATAACATCCTCTATGGAGGCTGATATGACTCATATCATCCTCTCCGGAGGTTGATATGACTTATAACATCCTCTCTAGAGGCTGATATGACTTATACCTGTTCGAAAAAAGTTATAATACTTTAATTGTTATTTTATTATTCTTAAATTAAATTTTCATACAGGTCTACTTGTTCAATGAAAAGGAGTTTATACCTTTATTATTTCGTCAGTGCAAGTAGAAGTAGTTACTCTGGACTTCGACTTGAACGGTACCGAAAATTATGACCAAAATCAAACCTAGCAAAGACGTCTGCAGAGCACTGAGCAAGTTTAGAATACAACCAAATCAAAGCCACAACTGTAATTATTTTCGACTGCTTGTCCCTCGTTCCTCTGTTATGCATATAAGTGTACACATATTCCGATCTGCAGAGGCGTTACTAGCCAAAATGTTTGGGAGGGGGGGGGGGGGGGCAAGATATAGTCAAAATAAAACCTGCTTTTCAGAAAAAATCAACTGTTTTAAGAAAAATCGCGGCGCTTCGCGCTGACTCATTATATTGTAGCAACTGGCACACAAGGTTGGGGGGGGGGGGCGTCCCCCTTCCCCCATACATGACGCCTTTGTAAATCTGAATGTGCGTAGTCAAGTATTAAAATTCGTACTTTTAATTTTAGACGGTTTTCCAAGAAACCCACGGTCGAACAAACCTACAATTCACCGATCACCGTCAAACATAAAAATCTACATACAATACAATGAGACAACAAAAATTTCAATCTAGGGTTTCCTATTCTAACGTGATATTGCACATTTTATTGTGTTGCTGATATACGGCGCATACTTTTAGAGCAGCTGTATCATTATCAGTTTTCTTATCATACTCAAAAGCACTAGGCCGAAAAAATTCCTGAGGGGCTGCACCTCCCTCTCACTGGTGAAGGGCGTTCGGAACACCATTACCGACTTGAGTACATATCTGTCAGTATTTCCAAGACCCGTCGTTTATGGGGGGTGGGACGTTGCCCCCCTCAACTTCAGTCACCTACGATTGTTTTTAGTTGACTAAAAGGTAACTAAAAAAAAATGTACAGTGAAGGCTATCATACTTGATATTAGTAAGTAAATAAGTAGGCTTTTAAATGTATTGATCAAAAAATATGTAAGGAATTAATACCGGGTATAAATACAATAAAAAAGAAAAGAAAAAAAAAGAAAAGACATGAGCACACTACTTACAACAATACCGGTATACTAGTAAAGATATGTGGTAGAAAGCCATTTAGTTTTGGCTTTAGCGCAATGTTTCCCAACCGGTGGTACACGTACCCAAAGGGGTACGCGAGACCCTTACCCAAAGGGGCGAGACCCTTGCAAGGGGTACGCGAAGGTACCAAAAAATGTTTAGTCTGTAGTTCAAAATCTCGCCTCACTCATTTTTGATTATCGAAAGCCCAGATTACCAGCAGAGGTGTCACTAGCCCAAAATTTTTTCTTTGGGGGGGCAACGTATTTTCACAGACTTAAAAAAAAGAAGGGAAATTGTCGATGATCCTGTTGATCGAAACCGCTGGATCAGCCAATCAGTAATTTCTCCTAACGGAAGTGTTCCTCGTCCAAGGTGGGAGTCTCAGTAGGCATTTTCCAAAAAGGTAAAATACAACCATAGCTTTCTATTATATTGTATTGTGTTGTTATACTTACTATTATTAAAAGATCTACCTATATTTGCCTCACACTGAATGAAGCCGAAAAGTTTGACAGAAATCAAGCCCAGAAAAAATGTATGTCGAGTGCTGAGCATGTTTATTAATCTATTAAGTAAATTTGTTGAGAATTTTCTGACAAATCTAATGGTTTTGTAAAAAGACTTTAAATTAAAACGTCGCGCCGTCGGCCTTTTTTGACACCTTTCCGTGAAGCATTGAAGGTTTCTCGAAGTTATTTTTCGCCTGCGGTATATTTTAAATATAAACACCGTGTAGAATTCTACGGCTGATGTTATAAAATCAATGCAAACAAAAAATGGATATGTTGAGATATTTGTTCAGCTCCTGCACCCTGTTTCCAAAAAATTGGCATCCTACCAGTTCAAGCGCTCCACGTGGATTCATCTATTTTTGTCGGCGTTTCTTCATTATTATCAGAAATAATACACAGATGGCACTTTACACAAGGGACTTGTACCGTGACCAATAAACCAGAAACATTTTTCGAATATAATTTAGAAGTCTAGGACTCTATTGTCGGAGCCACATAGACATACCAGGACCCACAAGACGGGGTCTCATGGTGAAAACCAGATAAAACCAAATACATAATTTTATTATTATCAGCATCCATCACATAGAGATATTACAAAAGATCCATAAGTTAATGAACAGAAAGGAGAGAGTTAATAAACACACGACAGTTTATAAATATTTATGATGGTGATGATAACTGGATGACTAATAGGAATTCAATAACATTGTGGCTCTGAACTGGAATGTGAAGATTTATGCTGCGATATATTTTCAAACGAAAGACCCACTTAGATTTCTAAGGTTAGAATTCTAGAACAAGAACTAGAACGATGATGGCTGTGATTCTAGTTTGACTATTGCCCCCTCCTCCGTCCAAATCTGAAATGCTACGCCTGGTCGTGTCAGGCTGTCTTCAACAAATAAGAAAATAAAAAGACCACCCGTATACAGACAGATTCAAAGTACCTAAAGCGATATCTAATGATGGCCTGAACAAAGGCCCGACATGATTCTATCAGTTAAGGACGGTGTCGGTATGAACAACAACACGTCCAATTTTTGGTACGAAGTTGCAAAAGTGCCGCTATTATGCTACTTTGGCGGACTACTTAATTCTGGTTATCTTAGGCAATCCAGGAAAATTAGCTATCTTCTCAAAAATCTGAAAAGCTAAGCGATAATTATTGGGAGTACGTGGGAATAACTGAAAGTTTCCTACAGCACTCCCGAAGAATTAATAAGAATGTAAGCCTGTGCCATGAATAAAAATAAAAGAGAATCGTAAGAAGAGAATCGTAAATAAGAAGAAAATGATAGTCCGTATTAAAACCTGGACATACTAGTAAAAATCCAATCTTCAGCTTCTGCTAGATACGAAACCTATCATCTCTTATGGGGCACCGTAAGTACCAGCAATGATTTTAGGTTTGGAACATTCTACACCGATGTAGCAACACGTTCTAAGCAAGGAGAGAAATAACAATGAAAGGAGAAATTAAAAAAAATATAAGTACGGATGCTGATATTTGAAACTGTTAGATATGATATGTCAAATAAATAACTCACGATTCGTTTTGCTCATGGAGGAAAGCTCAAACCCCGGAGTCACCAAGCCATTCCAGGTGGTGAGCAAAGGGATTAGACACTCTTAACTAAATAGCAACCTTAAGGAAGTGAATGTATGAGCTGTTTCGAAGGTGTTTATCAATTTCGCGGAAGTAAGAGGTTGCAAACATCACGAAATATGAGTAGTTGGTTTTAAGCAGAAACAGCGTATCTTGAGGTCATCTTTAAAGCACCCCTCCCACTATTTACGGTTTATCTTCCAGTATTTTATAATAGTTGAATACTTTTAAGCTAAGATCTACTTTTAACAAAATTACCCACATCTTTGGCAGTTATAAGCCTTTTTCCAGCCCCGTTGACTTCTAGCAAAAACAGAAAAAAATCACATAACCGTTTTCCTGACGGCAGAGCTCCTAGTGAACAATTGTCGGGAGCATGAAACGCATCGAAAACAGCAAAACAAGGCAAGCGTAAAAATCAGTGAGTTGTCGTCAAGGGGATTAGAATGTACCATACGAGTCGCCGGGTACAAGAACTGATAGAGCTATTGCTCCTCTTTATCATTTTCGTTACCCAAAAAAGTTACCATCGTTACAATTTCCTTATGATGGCCAGGAGCATCATAAGTGACAATTGCCATCTGTTTAGTATGGATTCCCGTCCGGATGGTTAGGTCTTTCCGCACTATTTTTCGTCCCAACGAGGATAATAACTACCAGAATAAAGAGCTGGTTCCTCTTTTTACCATCATAAGTAATTTCTGTGGAGCGCAACCTTAGGTTACAGTCATCTCATGCGGCCAAGGTTCATAGAAAAATTAGCTAGCGTCTAAAAGATCTGATTAGCTGATTTCTTACCGCTTATCAAGTTTTACTCCAATATGTATTTTTATTTATTTATTTGTTACCCACTTTTTGGATAACAGCGGAGTATAATTACAATACACAAAGTAAAATACACATATTAAAACACAAAAAAAACAATGTAACTAAACATGACTACATCAGATCACCCATTCGAAAGCAGGGGCGTCGCTAGCCAAAACGCGAGGGGGGGGTGGCAGGGCGCCAGGCGCCCTGCCGCCCGTTTCAGCTTTTCGTCTCATATGTGATAATAAAACTCGTGATAACTGCATCCTTGAAGACTGAATCTTAGAAGCCTAGTTGTATTTGAAGGGCTTGGGCGTGGGAGGTGAGTACCTTAAAATATACGACTGACAGATGTCCGGAAGGCCCAAGAGTACTACCAGTTAGAAACAATAGAAACAAAGACAGCACTATATCCACAAAACTGTATATCAGACAGAATGGAAATGAGCGCCGAAGGCGAAAATTTTGAAGTAGGCTATGACCGGTTTTTGGGCAAAACGCTAATTCCCCGCAACAAAACCTATATAGCTTTTAATGCGGCCCAAGCCCCGAAGTTCCAAGCCTAAAATCCGAATGAAGTGACGCAACTTTCCAGTAAGTATAGAGCCTACTATGAATGGCGCCGCAGGCAAATTCTTTGGAATCCTGTATGATCAGAACGCCTTTTCGGATCCCAAATCAAGGTAAGGGCCACTTAGCAGGATCTGACCGTCTGTCTTTGTTCACGACGAATCCAGAAAAATGTGAGACAGCTGGAAGTTGGATAATGTGCTTCAGTTCGAGCCTTTCCAAAAACAAATACTGATCATCCAGAAAAAAAATTGAAATGGAGTTGACTTTTTCTTAATTTAAAGTTAAAACACAAAACAAGAATCAAGTGACGTGTTGCAATAATCAGACCAGTCATTAAATCTCTCTCATTGCTCATGAAGCCGATTTATTTTTAAACGTCGGACTGCAGAAAAGTTCTTATCAATAAATGCTTTTCTACTAAAATACAAAGGATCTTTGCATGAAACTAACGAATCATTGGAAATGTACACCACAAGCAAAATCAGCCTGATTTTTACTTGAATCGAGAGATATTAGTACACAACGGATCGTGTTAAAACTGTGTGCCGCAGGGTGAAATTCATGATTTTGACAACTGTCTTTTGTCGGTCATGGAAACGTAGATCTAACAATCACACTTTTCATTCTGACAAAACATGATTAACAAACCTCCTCGTATCTGAACAACTAGAAATAGCCTGCCTCTCGAAACATGCTACTGAGAATACAATTCCTTAAGTTTCAAACGCTCGAGAACCCAGAACAACCGACGCCATAGTAGCTAGCCTTACTGACTTTTCCGGGCATACTGCCAGCCCCCCATTTTAGCTTTTCTGGGTGAGCGCCCAGTTGAGCTGAATTTTCGTGGGGTGGTGGTACCCCCCCCCCCCATAGCGACGCCCCTGTTCGCAAGTTACGAATGCTACAAGGTTCCGGATTCCCCATCCCTCCAGCACCACCACCAGTCGATGATTGAAAACGAGAAAGGAAAGGTCGTCGTTTCCACATCATCGTAAATTATAGGGAAGAGCCCAGAATTAGCAAAACCCGGACCGACAGACAGAACTGCGATCGCAATATGGTACGAATATGGTCGAAAAGCAAGTGCCATAAAAATCAGCGTAGTGTAGTTAGGGTGGATACAACTAATATAGGAAGTCTGAAATGTCGAAGCAACGGTGAATCAGTAATATAGGTTGAGAAAAGGACAAATGGGTTAGAAGCATATGTTGGGTGTGCAACCAGCAATCAGTAACAGGTTCCTGGTACTGGCTCACGTTGGGTATTAGCAACAACACCTGAACGGATCTACACAACGTTCAGACATAAAGAATGTGAAAGGAAGATTGAAACCATGCCTGGTGGTGAGGGACTTGTTACTTAGGCTCCTGAAAAATTCAACAATCAAAATGTTTAAATGTCCAGTTTTGGGAACCGACCTTTTTATGGCACTTGTAGCTTCGCTCAAGGGCCATATACCAACCACTTTTCGGTCGGTTCACTGTTCTCGAGTTAGGACATTTCTAGAAGTGCCAGGACGATGAAACATGGCAGGCATATCAGGGACCAGATCAAACTAGCTTGCAAATAGTAACTTCCCCGATCCGACCACCGTGGGGAGTGGAGGGATGGGGAATCCGGAATCTTGAGCCATGTATAACTTTCGAACGGGTGATCAGATCTCAATGAAACTTTATATATGGAAAGACCTCGCGTCTCAGACGCCCTAATTCAAATTAGGACCGGATCCGATGAATGTGGGGAGGGGGGGGGGAGGAACCGGAAATCTTGTGACACGCTTAGAGTGGAGAGATTGGGATGAAACTTCATGGTTCGAACAAGCACAAGCCCTAGATACATCAGTGACAGAACCTGACCGGATTCGGGCAATTGGGGGGAGTTGGAGGGGGGGGGGGAGCGGAATTCCGGTGATAGCGTTTTAAAGTACTTCCAAAAGCGCTAGGACGATGATAATTGGCTTGAAATATTTCAAAGCCAATCTTGTCAAGTCATCGGGGAACTGAATATTTCTAAGCCAATCTTGTCAAGTCACAGTCCCGATGACTTGACAAGATTGGCTTAGAAATATTCAGTTCCCCGATCCGACCATCGTGGGAGGGGGGGTGGAGGAATGGGGAATCCAGGACTTTGAGACATGTATAACTTTAGAACGGGCGATGGGGTCTTAATGTCTGGGGGAATGGGAATGGAATGGGGGTCTTAGGAATGGGGTCTTAAGGTATTAATTAAGACCTCTTGTCTTAAATGTCCCGAATCAAGCCCGGACCGAATACGATGAATGTGGGGGAGGAGGTGACTAGAGGGGGGAACCGGAGATCTTCTGACACGCTTAGAATGGAGCGATCGGGATGAAACTTGGTGGAAAGAACAAACACAAGCCGTAAATAAATCCGTAATAAAATCGGACCGGATTCGGGCACAGTCGGGGGGGGGGGAGGGAGTAAAGGGGGCCCAGAATTCCGGCGATTTGCGAGTTAAGGTACTTCCAAATGTACTAGGACGATGAAACTGGAATATTAGAGCCTTGACACTTCCAGATCCGACCATCCCTTAAAGTACTAATCTTAACAGCAAAGAACAAAAAATCCTTATAAGCAAAATATATATTTTCTTCCAATGGCATATGACAATTCTTATCTCAAGGGTCTTGCTTGCAAATGATCACAACAAATCCACGAATTGACAAATTCCCACTTTCATCCTCGACCCAGCCTTGCAAGTTCCATATGAGCTTCTAGCTCTTGTTTTACTCTTGAGGGGCACATTCTTGGAATATGTGGGGATTCTTCAGGGTTTCCTACAGCCTAAGCAGGGGCGTTCCGAGCCTTACTTCATTGGGGGGGGGGGGGGCGAACCTGGTAAAATTGACCGAATCGGTGCCTGATTTTGACCGACTTTTTCTTCTTCTTAAAACACAGCGAGCTACAAAGTAAAAGGTGCAGAATATGTACAAAATCAAGTCTAAAGAACAAATTTGGCTCGTTTTCACGCTCTTCCTGTTTTTTTTTTTCAGGGATACGCTGTCACTAGTCTTTTTACCTTTGGGGGACGTCCAGTTTTGCCGCCAGACTCGAAAATCTGCCAACAAAAAACGCCGCTGTCGCCTAGCGATAACGTCACTAATGGCTGTAGCATACATAGGATAAATTAAAGCGCCGCAGGCGAAATTTTTTAAATCCCCCTTTTTTCTTGCAACAATTAACGATCCTAAGACTACCTATCAAACCACAGAGCTACCTGGCAAACAAAAAGGGGCCATCCAGGGTAAAGAAGATATAAAGTAAATTTATTCTGACTTAACAGCAAAAAAGTAGGCTAGTTTTCACGTCATGACACTTGCTTGTTTCTGAAGTACTACAATAATTAGAAGTAAAGGCTTGGTAAAAGTTATGTAGAATGGCAACCAGTTGAAGCTACTGTTAAATGGTAGAGAACAAGACCTAAATAAATGCCAATTAAACTGCCGAGCTCAGTAACGGGGTTGAACCAAAGAATGAATTCGTACTACCGAAAAACTAAAAAAATAAATAAGGAACAGATCTGGGAGCAGTAAAACAATCGAATTCCGTAGTGGAATTAAACTCTTATTAGGACCACCTAAAACAACTCAATTTCGCAAGTCTGATAATACAACTGACTAAACAAAAATCCGGTGAATTACCGATTTCGGTCACGAATCAGAACCAAATGAATCTGATTAATGACCGAATTATGAAACGAACTGACCAAATGCGATAGAACAGATACGGAGTTGAGAAAAGTCCAGTGAATTACCGAATTTGGTAACGAATGAGACCAAATAAACATGTTAAATCATAACAAGAGCTGTAAGCTCATATGGCACTTGCATGTGTCAAGATGATTTGATTGATCAAGAGTAAGTTTCGACTTTGCGGTTGAGATGCGCGCTATAAGGGAGCTGGAACTTCATTTGTAAGCAAAACCCTTGAGGCAAAACTGCTAATGGGCTGATGGGCATCACGAAAATGCATATATTGCTTAAAAGTATTTTTTTTACTTTGCGGTCAAGATTGGTACTTTAAGGAATAATCGGATTTGGGAAGTAGCAATTTCTAAGCAAATGTTGTTGAGTCTCCAATATTCCAGCGAAGTTTCATCGTCCTAGCACATCTGGAAGTACCTTAACGCGCGATCACCGGAATCCCTGACCCCCCTCCCCCTCCTCCAACTCCACCCACAATTACCGGAGCCAATCCTGTTCTGTAAATGATTAATCCAGAGCATCTGTTTGTCATTCCCACGAAGTTCGATCCAGATCACACCAGTCTAAGCGGGTCAAGTATTTTCCGCCCTCCCCCCGATAATTGCCGGATTCGGTCCGGAAATGAAAAAGGTCACAAGAGAAAAATGTCCTCTGTTTAATTATTAAATTTCACTCGAATCCGATCACCCGTTCCAAAGTTACGCATGACTCAATATTCCGGATTCCCCTCCCTCAACTCCCCCCCCCCCCAAGATTATCATATCGAGGATTTTTTTTTTATTCCAAGTCAGTTTGACCGGGTCCCTGATATGCCTTCCAAGTTTCGTCGTGAAAATCCCCCAAAAACGGAATTCCGGGATACCCCTCCTCCCCCCCCCCTCAAGTGTCCGGATCCAGTCAAATTATGTAAAAGATTTATATGGACCAGATGTTTGTTCTTCCCAGCAAGTTTCACTCCGATACCATCATTCTAACCGTTTCTCGAGATTTCCGGTCCACCACCCCCCCACCCCACCCAGCTCCCCCGCGGTGCACGTAGCCAATCCGATTCAGCAAATGACTTACCTAGAGCATCTGTTTGTTCTTCCCACAAAGTTCCATCCCGATCCCTCCATTCTAAACGGGGCACGTATTTCCCCCCCCCCCCCAATAGTTGCCGGATCCGGTCCGGATATGAAAAAAATCATCGGAGAAATGTCCTCTGTTGAATTCTTAAATTTCACTCGAATCCGATCAACCATTCTAAAATTACGCATGACTGAAAATTTCGGATTCCCCTCCCTCCACTCCCCCCACCATTATCTGATCGACAAATTTTTTATTTTGAAGTCAGTTTGATTGGGTCCCTGATATGCCTGCCAAGTTTCATCGTGAAAGTCCCCAAATCCACCATCACCGGAATTCCGGGACCCCCCCCCATAAGTGTCCGGATCAAGTACAATGGCCTAAAGGACTTATCTAGAGCAGATGCTTGTTCTTCCCAGCAAGTTTCACTCCGATCCCTCCATTCTAACCGTTTCTTGAAATTTCCGGTCTCCCCCCCCCCCAACTCCCCCCTGGCTACCGAATCCGGTCAAGACTTTAAACGGGACATTACAGATATATATTCTGTTCAGTTATGAAGCTTCATTACAATCCGATCATCCGTTCGAAAGTTACACACTTCTCAATTTCCCGGATTCCCCTGCGGATTCCCCTCCCTCCACTCCCCCACCATTATCTGATCAACAATATTTTTATTTTGAAGTCAGTTTGATTGGGTCCCTGATATGCCTGCCAAGTTTCATCGTGAAAATCCAAAAAACCACCATCACCGGAATTCCGGCCCCCCCCCCCCATAAGTGTTCGGATCCAGTACAATGGTCTAAAGGACTTATCTAGAGCAGATGCTTGTTCTTCCCAGCAAGTTTCACTTCGATCCCTCCATTCTAACCGTTTCTTGAAATTTCCGGTCTCCCCCCCCCCAACTCCCCCCTGGCTACTGAATCCGGTCAAGACTTTAAACGGGACATTAGAGATATATATTCTCTTCAGTTATGAAGTTTCATTACAATCCGATCATCCGTTCGAAAGTTACACACTTCTCAGTTTCCCGGATTCCCCTGCCCTCCACCCCCCCCCCCCAAAATGGTCGGATCAGAAAACTGATTATTCCTAATTTTGTTTGGTCGGGTCTCTGATATGCCTGCCAAGTTTCATGGTCCTAGCACAACTGGAAGTACCCTAACTCGAAAAAGTGTGACAAAATGCCCTAAATTTTCAAGTTTCCAGCGCCCCGCACTCCCCCCCATATGGTCGGATCGGGAAACTGATTATTTCCAGGTTAGTTTGGTCGGGTCCGTGATATTCCTGCCAAGTTTCATTGTCCTAGCTCATCTGGAAGTACCCTCACTCGAAAAAGTGTGACAAAATGCCCTAAATTTTCAAGTTTCCAGCGCCCCAACTCCCCCGCATATGGTCGGATCGGGAAACTTATTATTTCCAGGTTACTTTGGTCAGGTCCCTGATATTCCTGCCAAGTTTCATTGTCCTAGCTCATCTGGAAGTACCCTAACTCGAAAAAGTGTGACAAAATGCCCTAAATTTTCAAGTTTCGAGCGCCCCCACTCCCCCGCATATGGTCGGATCGGGAAACTGATTATTTCCAGGTTCGTTTGGTCGGGTCCCTGATATTCCTGCCAAGTTTCATTGTCCTAGCTCATCTAGAAGTACCCTAACTCAGAAAAAAGTGACAAAATGCCCTAAATTTGCAAGTTTCCAGCGCCCCGCACTCCCCCCCATATGGTCGGATCGGGAAACTGATTATTTCCAGGTTAGTTTGGTCGGGTCCCTGATATGCCTGCCAAGTTTCATTGTCCTAGCACATCTGGAAGTACCCTATCTCGGATATGTGGGACAAAAAAACTCGGACCGACCGACAGACCGACAGACCGACAGACGGAATTGTGATCGGTATATGGCACTTGAGCCAGAGGCTGCAAGTGCCATAAAAAGGTAAAATAAATAAATTTTTTATAAATAAAAACCTGTGTCGTGAAACGTTAAAGTTTAACTGAAAAACAACTTATGATTTATCATCTAATTGAATACATTGCATTATTTGTATTCTGTTAAGGGATGTTTTCAATTTTCACTATTTGCTCTGTTATGACATTCGGAGTATTTACGGCCGTCCTCACACCGCAAAATTCTATTATGACGCGAAAATCTGAATCTCAATACAAACGCGGCTTTTCAGTAGCCAGTGATCAGCTCGCGGAAGGTAGCTCACTGAGTTAACACATATTTTTCGTAAATCGTTTTCGTCAAGCAAACACCACAGGTAAAGTGCATAGAGGTACCACAAATCCGATAGGGCAATTTCACTATTTAAAAATCGATAATTCGTAAATAGTGGAGCAACGAAGTAAAGCAATTTGGTCGGGTCGTCAAGCCTCTTTTAAGTCAATGACTGATTGGTAACTAGATTGTCCTCACAGACCTTTTCGGTCAAACTTTCAGGTCACAAGTAGAACTGTAATATTAAAGGAAATTTAAGCAGGACTGATAGCAACTGAACGGCTTTAGAATGGTGTCGGGTCTTTGGTAAGAAGCTCCACAAGTACTGCTATTATAAGATCATTTAAGCGGCTTGCCTAATTGTGACTACTTAGGTTATGTTATCTTGCGCGATCCACAGGAAAGTTAAATACCATCTGAAGGACATGATTAAACTGTGGGATAATGCTTAGGATCCGTGGGAAGATTTCAATGTATCCTATAACACTCCCAAAGAACGACTAAGACTGAAATCTGAACCTGTAACGTGAGATGTTAAGATCACCGATAAAATTACAAAGATACAAGGAACCTGTAGCAAGCATAATATGATTGTATCAGTATTAGGCCGGCTTCGGTGTTCGGTATGAAAGTTATCTTATGCGATCAAAGTCAACATGTAAATAAGCTAACGTTTGAAAGTCACCACAGTCACAAGGGACGACTTAAATAGTAATGTAAACTTCACAATGTTTAAACGCCATGTCATGATGTTACAAAGATAAAAGGAACAAAAATATTCGCTATGGCTCCGTTCAGTAAACTTGTTATGGTTCTTTGTGACAATGTTAATTGCTGCTGAAGGAATTAAATCGGAAGCATTACAGCTTTTCGAATGTCTAGATCACCCTCGTCCAAGTCCGGGTTCAAACCAGGACTCGGGAGAACAGAAGTCCCCAAAGTTGCGTTTTTGCAGGACATTCCCTCTGCTGTGTTTCAGTCCTCCGTTTTCCTATGTGATAATTTTATAGTTTCCTTCTATTTTTTAAAACACAGAGCTTATTTGATAAGTCAAGGATCTAGTCTTAAAAAGACCCTTGGCAACAAGTGCCACAATATCACTAAAAGAAACCTCAGCTGATTTATCCGCTTAGCACAATCATATACAATTTGCATTTAGGTTGAGTTGACGTAATACCTAAAACAATTTGAATCTATCAATTTTCTTTGAATTCAATCAATCAATCAAATTTATTTCCAAATAACTTAAGAGCTAGAAGAGGAATAAAATATTTACGAAACACACAGAAACGAAACAAATTAACTAATACACTTACAAGATATGGCCAGAAATAAATGACGGGATAAAACAATGTAAAAATTGGGCAGAAAAATTAGCAGGATAAGGAGAAAACTGATTGCAAGTGTTCCTCTCTGACCGAAGCACGGACGACGGGAGGGGAGGGGAGGGGGAAACAGATGGCCTATCTTTCTCAAGAATTCAGTCTCAAGACCGTGCAAAACAAAAACAGTAAAAACAAACAAAACAAGATAAGAAAGCCAAGGAAACCAGAAAACTTGGCATCCACTCAATGAAAGGCGCAATGATTTCTACTACACTTGACCCACTGACCTCGCATGACCTTATGGATCCGAGCCGACAACCCCGTAAGACTAACAGCTGTATGATTCACCAATGATCCTTTCATAGTATGTGAAGTGACATTTAGAACAGTAATTATTTCTGGGTGAAGACGATTAAATTAGCTTCTTCAAAGCGAGCGACAGTCTCGCTTATGTTTTAATTAGTATACTTTTGGCATCCAAATTCCTAACTGTTCTTGGTGTACGACAGTCGGTACATACTTTTTCACCTGGATATACGAAATTTTTTTACGATGGGCATCAGAGACAAACAAAGAAGTTACATCGCGAAGTTAATTCAAAAGCACTCTCACATTTGCTAAGCTTATAGATACGACTTTCTTTATTTTTAGTTTATTTTTTGTTATTAAACTAAGGCCCAACCTGTGCCATTAAAACTAACATGAAAAACAAAAGAATAACGTGAAACGGAAAGAAAAACAAATATGCTGACAAGCCTTTGACGAAGAAAAACAATCAAGCGATTTTTAAGTAAACCGAAAGGATCCTACCTGAAAGCTGGTGGGCCACTTTGTACCATCGGACGTCCCTCTTGCTTGGGAATAGCGCTCATTAGCAAGCGCGTATGAGCACTTGAAGCGCTTAAATAAGCAGACTGCTGAGGCTGCGGCACATTCATCACCATCTGAGCCGGCATGTCATCGCGCTCTGTCATGTTTGACCAGTCGTGGCGTGGCTTCTCGACAATGCTACAAGAAAGAATAATTTAAAAGAATTTAATTTTAAAGAATGATTAATTGTTAGTGAAATTCCTCCGGATTGGTTTGCGCCATCAGAAACCATTTATCAGTTCCATTCTTATTGTTTTTTTTTCTGTTTATATTTATTCAAATCGGTTTTAAAACTATTCTTTTGCCATGGCCGTCGGCCTTTTGATTAAATATTCTATACGTCTTTCAGATGCACCGCCTCCGGCTCGGACCAAAAATGTGGAACTGGGACAAAACATGAAAGCAAACCAACATAAATAAAAAAAAAGAGCTAAGAGCTTATATGGTTGTATGGCACTTGTTACGAGTAGGCGGTACAAGAAAGTAGATGAGAACGTCACAAAATACGACGCCATCCAAAAATGGGTTCGGACATGGAAATAGGATATTTAGTTTCACTATATTCTGAACAGTTCCGGCATCACCTCGGATTATCTGGAGCAAATGACTGCCCAAAACTTCCGAGTTTCAGCACAATAAATCCACTCGTTTGATTCCTAGACGTGCTACACGATTTCCGGTAATCCTTCTATCTCACCGTGGACGAATCTGGTTCGGACTCAATAATGGATCATCTAAAGCATCTTCTTTTATACCATCTATCAAGTTTCACTCGAATCTGAGACTTTTTGGAAAATTCCGGTATCCCCCCCCCCCTTGTCGGATCCGGTTCGGACCCTAAAATATGTCCTCTAGGGTATATGCTCTCTCTCTGCATTCCCAGTTTCATCTGAACTGATGCACTCGTTTGACCCCTATGCGAGCCTCAAAATTTCCGGCAATCTCCCTCCAACTCCCACCACTGTGAACGAAGACGACTTGGAAACATAAACGTCGTATCTCTTAATCCCCTCTTCACGTCTATCAAGTTTAACTGAAGTCGGAGCATAGCCAACCTGCAAATTTCAAGTCCCCCCCTCCCCCTATCTTGGCCGAATCTGTCCCGGACGCCAAATAACAAATCTAGGCCGCATAAACTCGGCACTGTCTAACTTGCATCCCATTCGGTCCATCCGTTTGGTTTTTGTGCATGTCAAAAGTTTCGCATGTAGTTCGAACGCATGTTTTGCATGTCTAGGTCATCAATTCTTATCACCCATTAAGTTTCACTCGAATCAGACCGCTCGTTCGCAATTTGCAGAAGTCAATTTCCATATTTCCCTTTCCTCACTTCCCCAAAACTGCTCGGATCTAGGAACGGAAGTTTCCGGGGGCATGTTGTGTCGGGTTCTTAAGTCAATCAAGTCGGGTCACTAATATGCCTGCAAAGTTTCGTTGTCTTAGTACATCTGGAACTATTCTAACTCGTGATTACCGGAATTCCGGGAAACCCCCTCCAACCCCACCCCACCCCACAGAGCCCCGAAACCGTCTGGCTCCGTCAATTTCGTATCGAGGCATAATGCTTGTTCTTTCCACTAAGTTCCGTCCCAATCCCTCTGCTTTAAGCGTTTCGTGAGTTTCCGCCCCCCCCCCCCCCCCATCCCCCACAGGTATCGGATCCGACCCGAACTTGACACATAACAGCTGCGGCGATAAGTTTCAATTCAAATCCTAATCCGGCGATAAGTTTCATTCAAATCCGATCACCACTACAAAAGTTATGCATGCCGCTAGATTCCGGATCCCCCATCCATCCACAAACAAACCCCACGAAGGCCGGATCGGGGAAACGACTATTCTCAAGTCAATCTGTTCGGATCCCTGACATACCTGCCAAGTTTCATCGTCCTCGCACATCAGGAATTATAACCCATTCGTGCGATCGCTAGAAATCCCCCCCACCCCCCAACTCCCCCACAGTGCCCGGATCCGATCCGGTTATGTCAATAACGTATCTAGGACTTGTGCTTATTCTTCCCACCAAGTTTCATCCCGATCCCTCCACTCTAAGCGTTTCTCAAGATTTCCGGTTCCCTCCTCCAACTCCCCCCAGTGTCTTCGGACCCGGTTCGGAAAGCGGAACGTCTGAGACACGAGGTCATCCTAAATATCAAGTTTCATCAAGATCCGATCACCCGTTCGCAAGTTAAAAATACCTCAATTTTTGGCTGGAGATATTGAGATTAAAATTTTCCACGTCATAGTAGAACTTTGCGTTGTGAGGACAGCCTGGACGGCCGTAGACATTCTGAACGTCATCCTAGAGCAAATAGTGAAAAATTAAAAAATCCCTAACATAATCCGAATAATTCAGTGTATTCAGTTAAATGATACAAGAATAAGTTGGCTTTTCAGTTAAACTTTAAGTAAAAAGAAAAAGAAAATCGTAAGCCTACTGATTATTAGGACTTGATAAAATAGAGGTCGTTCGGCTTTCGGAGCAAGACTTTCATATCTTCAAAGCGCAAAAAACAAGCCCAAAGATTTCGATGGGATCCAAAAATCTAATATTTGATCAAGACAATTGAGTCTTGTCTTCGCCAGATCCAGTCTTCACCAGGCTAATCATCAGAGAAAACCAATTTCAGATGTACCTCTATAAGCCATATCTATTTTGACGACACTGACCGAAACTTCCTGCTTTACTTCTGCCAAATTTCCGGTTTTGGCCGAATTCAGAGTGAACTAATTGTCAACGTATCTCCTTATCTCTATAAACAACATCTAATCAACTTTAAATAAAACTTTTAACTTTTAAAAAAATCCGGTTACAGCCAGATTCCGGACGAATTATATGGCCGGGTAAAAAATGATTGTCATATTCAGACTCAGCGTATCTTCTTACCCCTAAATCTGTCACCTAATCAACTTCAAATAAAACTTTTGCTTTTAACAAATTTTCCGGTTTTGGGCGGATTCCGGGCAAACTAGTTGTCCGGGTAGAAAATGCTTTTCACATAAGTATTCAGCATGACTGTCTTCTTACCCCAAAATCGAACATTTAATCAACTTCAATTGAAACTTTTGCTTTTAACCAACTTTCCGGTTTTGCCGGATTCCGGACGAACTACTCGTCCGGAGAGAAAATGGTTTTCGCCATCGTGTTCAGCATGTCTTCCTATCCCTAAATCCAATATCTAATCAACTTCAAATAAAACTTTTACTTTTGACAGACTTTCCGGTTTTGGCCGGATTCCGGGCTAACTACTTGTCCGGCGAAAAAATGGTTTTCACCTTCGTGTTCAGCATGTCTTCTAACCACTAAATCGAACATCTAATCAACTTCAAATACAACTTTTACTTTTCACAAACTTCCCGGTTTTGGCCGGATTCCGGGCGAACTACTTGTCCGATGACAAAATGGTTTTCACTATCGTGTTCAGCATGTCTTCTTACCCAAAATCGACTATCACATTAGCTGTTTAAAAGTATTTTGTTTGCACCTTAATTTGAACCGCTCCCCTCCCCTACCCCTAACTGTAGGGCTACGAAACCCATCTACGAACTTGACCTTACCCTTGACCCAAAGAACCCTTACACCAAGTTTCATCAAAATATTTCATTCCCTTCGAGAGTTATCGTACTCACAGAAAGATGGACATTTTTTGCGATGTCATAGGTATCCCTCCACTTACGTCTTGGGATCCCAGAAACAGGTTAAGAATCACCGCGAAAGAAGCAATACGTCTTTAATTTGAAACCACGCCACCTCGGCTGGTGGCAACAGTACAAAAGGCATCAATTTTTCCGAACGCATCAACCACTGTCAAAAAATAAAATAAAAACAACATCTGTTACTTTCGTACTAAGAATACCCTATCACGCTCGGTCGAGCTGAACTTGTAAATTTCGGAATTTCGTCAAATTACTATGTTTCAGCTTTTCAGGAACTCGTTGCCTACTGTCAAACTCGTATTTCTAGAAACAAAACAACACTGAGCCTAAAAATACTTCGGGGCAGTTGATAACGAAAGGAACAGTAGTGAAACAAGAGCTGTAAGCTCATATGGCACTTGTATGTGTCAAGATGATCTGATTGATCAAAAGTAAGTTTCGACTTTGCGGTTGAGATGCGCGCTCTAAGGGAGCTGGAACTTCATTTGTTAGCAAAACCCTTGAGGCAAAACTGCTAATGGGCTGATGGGCATCACGAAAATGCATATATTGCTTAAAAGTATTTTTTTTACTTTGCGGTCAAGATTGGTACTTAAAGGAATAATCGGATTTGGGAAGTAGCAATTTCTAAGCAAATGTTGTTGAGTCTCCAATATTCCAGCGAAGTTTCATCGTCCTAGCACATCTGGAAGTACCTTAACGCGCGATCACCGGAATCCCAGACCCCCCTCCCCCTCCTCCAACTCCACCCACAATAACCGGAGCCAATCCGGTTCTGTAAATGATTAATCCAGAGCATCTGTTTGTCATTCCCACGAAGTTCGATCCAGATCACACCAGTCTAAGCGGGTCAAGTATTTTCCGCCCTCCCCCCAATAATTGCCGGATTCGGTCCGGAAATGAAAAAGGTCACAAGACAAAAATGTCCTCTGTTTAATTATTAAATTTCACTCGAATCCGATCACCCGTTCCAAAGTTACGCATGACTCAATATTCCGGATTCCCCTCCCTCAACTCCCCCCCCCCCCAAGATTATCATATCGAGGATTTTTTTTTTTTTCCAAGTCAGTTTGACCGGGTCCCTGATATGCCTTCCAAGTTTCGTCGTGAAAATCCCCCAAAAAACGGAATTCCGGGATACCCCCTCCTCCCCCCCCTCAAGTGTCCGGATCCAGTCAAATTATGTAAAAGATTTACATGGACCAGATGTTTGTTCTTCCCAGCAAGTTTCACTCCGATACCATCATTCTAACCATTTCTCGAGATTTCCGGTCCATCCCCCCCACCCCCCCAGCTCCCCCGCGGTGCACGTATCCAATCCGATTCAGCAAATGACTTACATAGAGCATCGGTTTGTTCTTCCCACAAAGTTCCATCCCGATCCCTCCATTCTAAACGGGTCACGTATTTTCCGCCCCCCCCCCCCAATAGTTGCCGGATCCGGTCCGGATATGAAAAAAATCATCGGAGAAATGTCCTCTGTTGAATTCTTAAATTTCACTCGAATCCGATCACCCATTCCAAAATTACGCATGACTGAAAATTTCGGATTCCCCTCCCTCCACTCCCCCCACCATTATCTGATCGACAAAATTTTTATTTTGAAGTCAGTTTGATTGGGTCCCTGATATGCCTGCCAAGTTTCATCGTGAAAATCCCCAAAACCACCATCACCGGAATTCCGGGACCCCCCCCCCCCATAAGTGTCCGGATCCAGTACAATGGTCTAAAGGACTTATCTAGAGCAGATGCTTGTTCTTCCCAGCAAGTTTCACTCCGATCCCTCCATTCTAAACGTTTCTTGAAATTTCCGGTCTCCCCCCCCCCAACTCCCCCCTGGCCACCGAATCCGGTCAAGACTTTAAACGGGAAATTACAGATATATATTCTGTTCAGTTATGAAGTTTCATTACAATCCGATCATCCGTTCGAAAGTTACACACTTCTCGATTTCCCGGATTCCCCTGCGAATTCCCCTCCCTCCACTCCACCACCATTATCTGATCGACAAAATTTTTATTTTTAAGTCAGTTTGATTGGGTCCCTGATATGCCTGCCAAGTTTCATCGTGAAAATCCCCAAAACCACCATCACCGGAATTCCGGGACCCCCCCCCCCCCCCATAAGTGTCCGGATCCAGTACAATGGTCTAAAGGACTTATCTAGAGCAGATGCTTGTTCTTCCCAGCAAGTTTCACTCCGATCCCTCCATTCTAACCGTTTTTTGAAATTTCCGGTCGCCCCTCCCCCCTGGCTACCGAATCCGGTCAAGACTTTAAACGGGACATTACAGATATATATTCTCTTCAGTTATGAAGTTTCATTACAATCCGATCATCCGTTCGAAAGTTACACACTTCTCAGTTTCCCGGATTCCCCTGCCCTCCACCCCCCCCCCCAAAAATGGTCGGATCAGAAAACTGATTATTCCTAATTTTGTTTGGTCGGGTCTCTAATATGCCTGCCAAGTTTCATGGTCCTAGCACAACTGGAAGTACCCTAACTCGAAAAAGTGTGACAAAATGCCCTAAATTTTCAAGTTTCCAGCGCCCCCACTTCCCCGCATATGGTCGGATCGGGAAACTGATTATTTCCAGGTTCGTTTGGTCGGGTCCCTAATATTCCTGCCAAGTTTCATTGTCCTAGCTCATCTAGAAGTACCCTAACTCAGAAAAAAGTGACAAAATGCCCTAAATTTTCAAGTTTCCAGCGCCCCGCACTCCCCCCCCCCCCCCATATGGTCGGATCAGGAAACTGATTATTTCCAGGTTAGTTTGGTCGGGTCCCTGATATGCCTGCCAAGTTTCATTGTCCTAGCACATCTGGAAGTACCCTAACTCGGATATGTGGGACAAAAAACTCGGACCGACCGACAGACGGAATTGTGATCGGTATATGGCACTTGAGCCAGAGGCTGCAAGTGCCATAAAAATACAGAAAGCGGTAAGCAGGCAGCACGCTAGAGTGAAGATAAGTCGTTCAACGACAATGCGCTGCATTTCCGAAGACGCAAAACAAGCTTTGAGTACGGAAAATCTACGCAACGCAAGAAACAGATTCAAGTCTCTTTCTGTGTTTGTGTTGGCGCAACCAACTCGCAGAGAATCAACTTTACAACCATGCTAATAATGGGTTTACACACTGCGTAAAATCCGAGCGTATTTTGAAATGCGAGAGTATTTTGAAATGCGAGAGTATTTTACGCACGTATTTGAGCTTGAAAAGATCTCTAGCAATCAGAGCTGGTGGACTCGGACTCCTTTTTCAAGGGCTCGGACTCGTCTTTCACGGAGCTGTCCGTCCGCCAGAGCTGTGGACTCGGACTCCGGACTCGTCTCGAGACGCCTTCTTCAAGGACTCGGGCTTGTCTCGGACTCAGGTTTTCCGAACTCGCAGCAGCTCTGCTAGCAATACGGACGCATTATATACAAAACTGACAGATTTCTGAAATACATCCGTGTTGCTAGAGAATTTCAGAGAGCAAAGTAATGCGTAAAATACGCTCAGATTTACGCAGTGTGTAAACGTAACATAATGTGACAATGGAAACAGCTATTTGAGAGCAGGGGTCTAGCCGACAGTACTAAAGAAAGGCCCGTTGCCAGCCACTCAAGTACCCTCCGTTTAGGAAGATACGATGGTCGTTAGACTGCTGCGAAAAAAATTTCCTTACAACGTAAACAGGAACGGCTGTGAATCGCAACGAGTGCCCATCAGGCCCATTATTTTCCTTATTGTGTGGTTGATACGTCTAGTTATATTATGACAGGTACCTGGATTTATAGGTGGCGAGTCTTTTGTACTTTCGGGCTCTATGACGGGCCACATAATGCTTGGGAATGTTTTTTATGCTATTTTCCTTTAATTGGGCTAATTTTCTAGAAATAATTGTGTAAAGAATTAAAATAGCCATGAAGTAACAGAATTTTAAATAGAGCAGTAGATTGGCAAGGGTATCAGATTGCAAGCAAACGAGAGACAAGTTTGTAGACACTTTCTGGTTGAGTAGCAAGATTCGAGGTTAAAGGATGTTTTTGTCCATGATGAAGCTTGTCTTGTGCTTGTCTAACATTTGATTATATGTGCATATATCTACGCCCACTTGCTAAAAGAGAAAAAGCGGAGTATAATCAAAGAAGAACAAGACCAAAGGTGTCGATGGGATCCCAAAAATCTAATATTTGATTCCGACAGTCGGGTCTTGTGTTCGCCAGATCCAGTCTTCGCCAGGCTAATGATCAGAGAAAACCATGTTCAGATATACCTCTATAAGCCATATCCATTTTGACAATACTGACCGAGACTTCCTGCTTTACTTCTGCCAAGTTTCCGGTTTCGACCGACTTCCGAGCGAACTATGTACAGAAAAAAGACAACTGGGTCTTGTCTTAGCCAGATCCAGTCATCGCCAGAATCCTTGAACATTCTTACAATTAAAATTCAGAAACAGATTAAGGCCAAGTAGCTAATCATCTGAGAAAACCAAGTTCAGATATGGATTCAGCATGTGTGTTTACCCGTATAAGTCATATCTGTTTTGACGAAAAGTCCCTGCCACTTCTGCCAATTTCCCGGTTTCGGCCGAACTCTAGAACTACTTGTCCGGCGAAAAAAGAAAGCTCAAAAACGAACTCAGGGTATCTTCTTTCCTCAATAATGAACATCTAATCAACTTCAAATAGAAATTTAACTTATAACAAATTTTCCGACTCCAGCCGGATTCCGGTCGAACTATATGTCCGGGTAAAATATGATTGTCACACACGGATTCAGCGTCTCTTCTTACCCCTAAATCGGTTATCTAATCAGCTAGAAATAAAACTTTAACTCCTAACAATTTTCCGGTTTTGGCCGGATTCCGGGCGAACTACATGTCCGGGAAGAAAATTGTTTTCACATAAAAGTTCAGCATGTCTTCTTGCCCTAAATCGGACATCTGATCAACTCCAAATAAAACTTTTAATTTTAACAAACTTTCCGGTTTGGGCCGGATTCCGGGCGAACTACTTGTCCGTCGAGAAAATGGTTTTGACCATCGTCTTCAGCATGTCTTCCTACCTCTAAATCAAACATCTAATCAACTTCAAATAAAACTTTTACTTTTAACAAACTTTCCGGTTTTGGCCGGATTCCGGGCGAACTACTTGTCCGATGCATGTCTTCTTACCCCATAATCGACTATCACATTAGCTGTTTCAAAATATTTTGTTTGCCCCTTAATTTGAACCCCCTCCCCCACCCCTAAATGTAGGGCTACAAAGCCCATTTACGAACTCGACTGGTCCGCCGACCCAACGAATCCTCACACCAAGTTTCATCAAAATATCTCATTCCCTTCGAGAGTTATCGTGCTTACAGACGGACGGACGGACAGACGGACAACTTTTGCGAAGTCATAGGTATCTCTCAACTTACGTTTTGGGATCCCAAAAACATGTCAGATCAAATATCCACCAGGTCTTCAATGATCAACTGAGTGGCTCGTTGGAGGCAAAGTTGGAGCCGATTTTCCCAAGTCAAGTGAAAATGAGCAGTTTTATTTCAAGAAGAAAAACGTAATAAAAACAAAGAAACAAAGCGATATTTTACTAATCGACCAAGGCGAAACGACGCTTCTTCTGATTCGCGAAACAGTCCACTGCGCGATTGACGTCAAGCTTCTTCGCTTTTTCAGGTTGGGTACCAATGACCAAAAGATCACTTAGTCGGACGTCTGAGATAGACGTGTTTAACGTCTTTAACCCTGCATAGTGCATGCATATCCCTATAAAAGTTTCAAGGCTTCCGTGTTCCAATCTTACCATAAATCTTAGTATCTTAGTTTCGACGAGAGTTTCGAAGACGCTAAATTTCAGCTGGGGGGCAAACATCAAGCTGGGGGGGGGGGGGCAGTTGCCCCCCTGCCCCATAGCAAATTACGCCCCTGATGTTAACTATTTTTGATGTTAACGATTTTAACTGACGAAGTACTCCCTAAGAGCTTGGTCAAACTACAATAGGCTTTTTTCTTCGCATAATTCGGCACCGAAGAATCTGTCGACCACTAGATTCAAGAAAAAAGAGTTTTTCGGGGTTGCTTAAAAAAAAAATCAAGAAAATTCATCAGATTCTCAATATTGTTGTTTCAAATCCTCACGGGTGACAGCACAACATTTCACGAATCTGCGCAAAACAGTTGACTCTGTTCCTCAAATCTGTGCCGTTTTTGAGCCTAGTGTGACCAGGGTGTAAATAAATTCCGACTGTGCTTTTAGTATGTTCACACGCGTTTAGTATATTTGATAGCGACAGCTTTGCAGAAGATTAGATTGCCCAAGAAATTTAAAATCAGGCGAAAACGTGCTTCGCGATGACAGTGTTGCCAGTGGTTGCAGAATTCTGATATTTGTCACATATTCTTGACTTCCTCGAAAAGTGAGCCCGGGTTCTGCGACAGGTTCCTTACATCTTGACAGTTAATCGAGAAACGAAGCTTAGGCATATAATCATAAAGATGATAAAGCGAGATTTCTAGCTAATAGTTGGTCCATAAGGCACAATTTCATAGGCGCCAGAATGTAACAAGATTTTGCAGCCAAAAGTCACAGGTTCCTTCAGAAAAGGTGGCAACACTGGGTATCACGTGGTGTTTGAAAATTATAATATATCTTTCCTCACTCAAAGACAGTTTTAAGCGCGCATTAGCTACCTTTTAGAAAAGTAGGATGTTGTTTCAGTTGACAAGCTGTATTTTCAGTGGAAATTATATTGTGACAAGGTATGACCTAAGGCATAGGCTGGTTGTCTAAGAGATTAAGATGTTATGTAATTTTTCAACATTTATTTTACTTCTTATATTATATTTTATATATATTTTTAAGTATTGTTTTGTGTTTTTTTTACTGAAAGTATTGTTTTTAATTTATTTTGTGGAGGTCAGCTTCTCCTTTTCACTATTTGAGGAAAAGTGCTCGATGAATTCAGTATTTGAGGAAAAGTGCTCGATGAACTTCTGCGGAGGCTGTTACGGCTTCGTATCAGCCTCTCTGGAGGATGATACGAGGTCGTAACATCCTCCACAAAAGAAATTGTCATAAAATAACTTCCTGGGGGAAATAGGAAGTTATGCATTGCATATCTGTCCGAGAAAAGTTATATCCGTATAATCGTGTCCTTGATCTTTGTGTCGAACGAACACGGATTCCAGAACCAAAGATTCCTAAGCACTAAAGCTTTCACGATGTCAGAAGTGAGGGCAAGTGGTGATGAGGTAGAGCCGTAATTCCATAACGTCCTAAATCTCGCAAAAACAGAAGGAAATTACTACCCCGGTTATTATGTGGTGCAAGTAGTAGTCAAGTCACGAAAAGGAACGCTGCTTGAACTGATGACGGAATCACGGCAAAAAATCGCGCGAAAGATGACCAGAACTTACTGATTCGTGGAAAGTGGTCGACGCGCTTCAATGCTCTGTTGGTTTAATTAGAATTTTGAACCGAAAGAACAGCTACGAACTGGCACTTGTCCGGATGTAGATATTGCAAATACCCGAAAACTGTCGCCAGGTATGGTCCCTACAAAATTTTCACCCCCCCCCTCTCCCCCTTCAACTCCCACCACCGTGGCCGAATGCGGTTAATAGGATAAACAAATGGCATATCTATGACACATGACAGTTATATGGTCCAAGTTGAATCCCAATCGCTCAACCGGTTTGGTCCCTACGAATGTCAGACGATTTCCAGGACCCCCCTCCGACTCGGCCAACGCGGAGCACATGCAACATCTTCTTTGTACCATCCAAGTTCCATCCCAATCCCTCCTGGTCCACAAATGAAATGAGTCAAGAAATTCCGGGACCCACCCCCTTAAATTTTCCCCTAATTTCGGAGCACTTTTGGGAAACCACTCCAAGTCCTACAAAACTATTGTAGGATGTGGCTCACAAAGATTAGATTGAAAACTCGACGAGTGATAGGAGCAATGCCCGACATTTTTGAACTAACCCCAGTGATTGCATACCCGGAACTGGAATACATTGTAATAAGTAAAGCCTCATATGTTAACGTAAAGGCTTCTCGAAAGACCTAGTACCCGCCGCTCTATACAGTACGATCACGCTACCGAACCCAGCATTCCCAGTAGATGCAGACGACGCAGATGTGTAGGACTATAGAGAATACAAGGACACGGGCCCAGAATGCGTTAAACCTAACACCTAAAAAAAAAAAAAACAAGAGCTAAGAGCCCATATGGCACTTGTTACGAGTACGTGATGCAAGAAAGTAGATGACAGCGTCACAAAATACCCCCTTCAACCCCCTAGGTTCGAGCCTAGAAGTAGGATATATAGTTTCAATCGAGTCTGGTCACATCTGGCATCGCCTCATCATCTGGGGCAAACAGAATTTCTACTTTCCAAGTTTAGATACACTAGTTTGGTCCCTAGACGTGCCACACTGCTTCTGGTACCCCCTCCAACTCCCCCATCCGTGGCCGAATCAGACACATAAATGGATCATCCAAAGCATCTTCTCTTAACCACCTATCAAGTTTCAGTCGAATCTGAGCATTTTTTGAAAAATTCCACTCACCCCACCCCCTCCCCCACCGTGCCCGGATCCGTTCCGGACCCTAAAATATGGCATCTTCGGCATATGACTACTCTAGTTTCCAAGTTTCGTTCAAATCGCTCCACTCGTTCGACCACCATGCGAGCAACAACATTTCCGGGACTCCCCCTCCAACTCCCCCGACTGTGGCGGAATACGACTCGAACACGTAAACGTCGCATCTCTTGACGTCTCCTCTTCCCGTCCATCAAGTCTAACTCGAACCGGAGCACATCTGCAAATTTCCGGTTCCCACTTCATCCTCCTACCGTGGCCGAATCCGGTCAGGAGGCTATATAAATTTAGGCCGCATTTAGTACTGTCCAACTTGCAACCCATTCGGCACATTCGTCTGATTTTCGGATAAAGGAACGGAAGTTCTCATAGTGCATTGTGTCGGGTCCGTAAGTCTATTTGGTCGGGTCACTAATATGCCTACCATGTTTCATCGTCCTTAGCACGCAATCACCGGAAGTCAGGGAAACTGCCTCCAACACTCCCCAAAGAGCTCGGATACGATCTCGTTCTGTCACGAACATATCCAGGGCTTATAATTGTTCTCCCCACCAAAATCCCATCCCGATACCTCGATTCTAAGCGTTTTCACGAGATTTCCGTTGCCCCTCCGACTCCCCCCGTCAAGTATCGGATCCGGTTTAGAATTGAAACGGAGCATCTGAGATGATAGCTCTTTGCACTTGCCAAGTTTCTTTCAAATCCGTTTACCCGTTCAAAAGTGATCCATGCCACTGGATTCCGGATGCCCCATCACTCCACTCCCCCACGATGGTTGGATCGGAGAAAAGACTATTCTCATGTCAGTTCCCTGATATGTTCATCGTCCTAGTACATCAGCAAGTACCGAACTCGCGGCACCACCGGAATTTCCGCCCCCCCCCCCCCCCCCAACTCCCCCCACAGTGAACGAATCCGGTCCAGTTATGTTAGCGATATATCCAGACATGTGTTTGTTCTTCCCACCAAGTTTCATCCCGATCCCTCCACTCTAAGCGTTTCCCAAGATTTCCGGTTCCCTCCTCCTACTCCCCCAAAAGTTACCGGATCCGATTCGGAATTGAACTGGGTAGTCCGAGGCACGAGAACTTTCCAAATATCAAGTTTCATTAAGTTCTAATCATCCGTCCGAGAGATATGAATACCTCAAATTTACGGATTCCCCCTTCCTCCCCCCGCCCCACCAGATAGTCGGATCGGGGAAGTGACTTTTTCCAAGTTAATCTGGTCGGGTCCTTGATATGTGTGCCAAGTTTCATCGTCCTAGCTTATGTAGAAGTGCCCGAACTAGCAAAACCCGGACCGACAGACCGACGGACTGACAGAAATTGCGATCGCTAAATGGCACTTGGCCGACGGGTAAGTGCCACTTGGCCGAAGGGTAAGTGCCATAAAAAGCCCGACCACTACTTTTCATACGATTTATTGTATAGGTAACAAGAGAAGTTCCAGTTATTTTGGTTCAAACTCCTAATAAAACGAACGGAGTGTTGAAGCGCAACGGCCACTTTCCACGAGCCGGCAAGTTCCGGTCATCAACGAGCGATTTTTAGCCGTGATTCCGTCATCAGTTCAAGCAGCGGTCCCGAACCGTGACTTGAAGACGTACTTGTACCACCTAACCAACGGAGACACGCAGTAACTACTGTATCCTCGGAGCTAGCTCATCAGCTTCGTCGTAGTATATTATGACGCGGCTAACGTGGTTCTAACGATTGGGATAAGATGGATGAATATAAGCCCGTCTTTCCTCATTCGATCCTACCGAAATTACAACAATCCATCACAACTAATTCTTCACTCCTAACCTCCAAACCTTAGTAGGCTAAAGCTCGGTGCTAGGTCGTCAGACCTCCACCCAGGCCCGTATCCAGGACTTTATTTCGAGGGGGGAGGGGGGGGGGGGTGCCTTTCGGAGGGGGGGGGGGAGGGTTGCCTGCGGGTCCGACTAAAAAGTACAAAAAAGACATAGATCAGAGGGAAAAGCCTATAAAAATGATTATTTTTGCATGTTTCGGGGGGGGGGGGGTCAACTCCCTGCCCCCCCCCTGGATACGGCCTTGCCTCCACCCCCTGCTCTAGGCTTATGATACGGGGTAAAATTCTGGGCGAAGAAATCCGGTGAAAACACGGTAAAGAAACAAAAACACAAGATAGGCTGACAGAATTTATGTTTTAGAAATAACGAAGATCAATATTATAACCAGATCTTCCTATCGCAAGTCCTAGCTGAAGATCCTAATTGCTAAACAAAGCTTGAAAAATCATTCGCAAAATCTCAAAAACCACTGAAGCATTTATCTCAGCATGTTTCGGTCGTCACCACGTCCAGGATTTTTTGTTCGTTTATTTTGTCATCAGTTCAGCCAGAGCTGCCGGAGCATGACATGGCAAGACATTCGTAGCGGAAATTTTGTAATACCCAGATGAATCAAAGTGACAGCTAATTGCTGCGGGTACACGTCAGCTAACTGATGTTCATCAGGATGATGTATCGCTTACATGACCACAACTTTATTTTTGCCGATTGCCATCTGAAAACCAGATAGGCAATTTTCTCAGTTTCTATCATTTAATCTACACGCTGACAACAGTTGACACTTAAATCACAGAGACAGGCGACGATGCATCATGCATCGTGCATGGTTAGTAACTACTACGCTACTGTAATCTAGTTTTAAAGAGATCATCTGAGACATGGCCTCTTAGGTTTAAAGTGTTAGTGGCACCTCCACTAATTCGTTTCGTCAACAGCCATTGTCCATTCCTATCCTTAAAGTGCAAGTTCAGTTCAGTTTATTTTTTACGACCAAAATACATTAACTATGATGCCAGTACCCGCCCCAAGAAAGGTACAAAAAAGCACTTGCAATTGGGCGGGTACATAAAACTCATTTTCTAACTATAAACAAAACAACAGAAAAGAGTAGATAAATTTGAAACTGTACTGCATTTGTTTTCTATAAAAAAAAATCAAAGACTATCCCAGTTACTTTAGCTGCGCGCGGCCCCTTAGCTTTGATGAGGAACACAGAAAAACTGCAAATGGCCTTTCTGCCCAATGAGCTCTCGGAAGCAACAAGACCAAAGATTTCGACGGGATCCCAAAAATTTAATATCTGAACCTGATAATAGGGTCTTGCAGATATCCGGTCTTCGCCAGACTCCTTGCACACTTTACTATCAAAATTTAGAAACATATTGATGTCAGTGGCTAATCATCAGAGAAAACCAAGTTCAGATATGGATTCAGCCCCCCCCCCCCCCGACCATTGCAAAACCCATTTCCTTCATATCTACTTTGACGAGACTGGTCAAAACTTCCTGCCTTACTTCTGCGAAATATCCGGTTCCGGCCGGATTCCGGTCAAAGAACTTGTCTGGCAAAAGACTAAAGCTCAAAATGAATTCAGCATATCCCCTTAGCCTATATCGAACCTCTAATCAACTTCAGATAAAACTTTAACTTCTAACAAATTTTCAAGTTTTGGCCAGATTCGGGGCAAACTTTTTGTCCGGCGAGAAAGTAATTTTCATATATGGATTCAGCCTGATTCCTTGCCACTACACTGAAACTCTAATCAACTTCAGATAAAAATTTACTTATAACAAAATTTTCGGTTTCAGCCGGATTCCGGGCGAAATATATGTCCGGGTAAAAAATGATTGGTGGGTATGTTGAAGGGGGGGGGACTCTGTTGAAGAAGAAGAAATTAGTAGCGGCAACTAAATTGAGGAATGATATTGTTAGAAATTATAATGATAGTAATATGAAGGAATTCTGGGGAAAAATAAGGGAGGAAGAAAGAGGTCATAATAAGCTGCGTAGTGTAAAAGTTCCTGAGTTAGATTCTTGGCCGGCTCATTTTGAGAAATTAGAGGGAAATTCGAACCCTCTAAAATTTCTTCATGAAGAGCTAGTAACAAGTAGTAACCAAATACACTTTCCTATGAAAGAAAATGATTATGTACTGATGGAGGAGTTGAGGCCAGAAGAAATAGAAGAGACACTTAAGAAAATGCAAGGTGGATCAGCCCCAGGTATAGACGGAGTACCTGCAATTGTTTATAAGAAATTTCGAGCAACACGCCTGATCTTTGGAAAACGGCACTGTTATTGCCCTTTTTAAAAAAGGTTGACCCAAAAATATACGATTATTACAGACCCATATCCCTAGTTCCTTCAGTAAGAAAAGGGGCTAGATGTTAAGATTTGGTTAGAATCGAATAAGGTGATTAGGGAAGAACAAGGGGGGTTTCGGACAGGGCATAATACAAGTGATAGAGTTTTCATTTTAAGAGCGTTAATAGAGAAATATGGAACAGGAAGTCACAAACTATATGTGGCACTCTTAGATCTGCAAAAGGCGTTCGATAGTGTCGACCGTATCCTATTGGGTGAGAAATTGATAAAAATTGGCCTTCCAGTGTGTTTTGTTAGATTGTTAGTTAGTATGTAGGCCTATGTAGCTACTAAGGGTGTTGTAAAATTAGCTGGAATAGGGCTGTCGAAATTATTTACATCAAGAAAGGGAGTGAGACAGGGAAGTGCATTATCACCTAGGCTATTTGACATATTTATTAACGATATAGTAGAGTTCTTTGAAAAAAAGTGGGCCCCGGCAGTGACGCTTGGTAGTATCAGGTTCCCAATACTGCTATTCGCCGACGACACGGCACTGCTTGCCAAAAGTGCGTCTGAGCTCCAAATATTACTGAATTTAACTGAGGAATACCTTGAAATGAAAAAGTTGGTGCTGAATCCAAAGAAAACTGAGGTAGTAATTTTCACGCGGAGGAAAATTAAGGGGCATTTGGAAGAAAAATTTTATTATAAAAATGAAGAATTGAGTTAAAGTACTAGTTTTAAATATTTGGGATCTGTTTTAGATTCAAACGGAAGTTGGAAATCACATATTAAAGAAATGGTAAGAAGGGGAAAAGCGGCGTCGTCAGCCATATTTAGAAATGCTAATCTGATGGGATTAAAAAATCTAAGAATTCATAAACACATTTTTAAATAAAAAATAATGCCAACTATCCATTATGGAGCGGAGCTATGGGGATTTGAAGATGCGAAACAGCTTGAGTCGGTCCAGCTACAATATTTTAAGCGACTGTTCGGACTACAATCGACATTACATTCGCAAGCACTGAAAGGGGATTTAGGCCTATTTTCAAGAAGAAAGACAGGGTATTGCAGATCTTAAGATTTTGGTTAAAGATACTTAAGTTAGATGAGACTAGGTTGGTGAGAGCGTCATATAATGAACTTTTGATTATGGGGAAAAGAAATACGTGGCCACCTCGAGTTAAGGCCCTGCTTGATGATCTAGGTCTATCTTATGTTCGGAATAGTGGCCGTGGCCCTGTAGATGACGATAATTTATTGCGTAGAGTCACTAGGATTTTGGATGACCAAGAGATTCAATGGAGAGCTTTAATAAGTCAGTCCGAAACTTTGGAGTTTTACCGTGAGATTAAGAAGGTGTTTGGACCCGAGTTTTATTTTAAAATGAATCTACCTCAAAGAATTTTGAAGTTGTGGATCCAGGCCAGAGCTAATATCCTCCCCCTGTTTGGTAGATTTAGAGTTTTTGATAGGCATAGGACTGGTCCAGATGTCAGGTATAATTGCCAACTTTGCAAAGCAGGGGTAGAGGAAAACATGGACCACTTTCTCAATCGGTGCCAGGAGCTTTTGGAGTTAAGGGGATCTTATTTTAAGGGGAGTGTTTTGCTTCTTCCGGATATCCTAAATAGCACTTCGGAAAGGGTTATAACAAAGGTGTGCGAATTTATCGACGGAGCGCTGAAGCTAAGAGCGACCAAGCTTAGTAGTGAGGCTTCATAGCCGTATGAAAAGATTGTTGTTGTTTTCTTTTTTTTTAATGTGTACTATTGTTGTGTTATGTATATGGCCCCTGGGCTTTTAAATACATTTATTATACGGATTCAGCGCGTCTTCTTACCGTAAAATCGAACTACTTGTCCAGCGAGAAAATGGTTTTCATAGTCATGTTCAGCATGTCTTCTTCCCCTAAATCGACTGTCTCATTAGTTGTTTCAAAAAAAAAAATTGTTCGTCCCTTAATTTGAAACCCCTCTCCCACCCCTAAATGTTGAGCTACAGAGCCCATTCTACGAACTCGACCTCTCCCTTGACCCAAAGAGTCCTCGCACCAAGCTTCATCAAAATTTCTCGTTCCCTTCGAGAGTTATAGTGCTTACAGACGGAAAAATTTTGCGATGTCACAGGTATCCCTCCACTTACGTTTCGGGATCCCAAAAACTACTGCCTGCAGTTTATCTGTGAATTCAAATGACCAAAAAGATGTTCAACGTCCGCAATAATTCTCAAGCACATTTGCCAAATCATGTAATTTTATTGCTCAGGCCTTCTGTGTTTAAAGATTCAAATCTGATTCAAATCATTTCGCACTTGACACGTCACCTATCTTAAGTAGCTACACAGAATAGGCTAAGCACCACCAACATAAAAAAATACGCTTCATAGAATACAGCTGCGCGGGTTACAGAAACAAGATGCTTATTCATAGCTGTTGTAACAGCTCAAAATTAGAGCTTAAACAGATTGCCTGCCTATGTCTTCATCTTAAACAACCCGATGCTGGTAGCCTACATCATTAATCTCAACCATTGCTGTTCTCTAATAAACTGATTAAGGCTACACAAAAACTGAATCAAGAACTGGCGGCAGCTGCACCACAGAAGTGCTCCGACGAGGCCGAAGCCTAAAGTCTTGACCAAAACCTGGACATACTAGTTCTAATCCAATCTTCAGCTCCTACTTGATACAATCCTATCGTATCTAGTGGGGCAACATCAATATCAACCACGATTCCAGGCACGAGACAATATTGTCCTACGTAGCAACCAATTTCAAGCAAGAACAGAAATACAAATGAAAGGAGACACTGAAAATAATCGTAAGGATCAATATATTACTTGCTGATAGTTAAAATCACAGATACTGCAGGACTAATTATTGATAGTCCTCAAGTAATGAAATTAAGAGTCCCGGCGTCATCAAGCCGCAGCCAGGTGGTGAGCAAAGAGGATAGCCACTTGTGAGTAGAAACCTCAATGGATGTGTAGTTCATTTCAGCTATGGCAAAAGATTGCTGGTATCACGATCAGAGGCGTTACTAGCCAAAATGTTCGGGGGGGGGGGGGCAAGGAATTTACCGACTGGCTGGTAATTTTTACGGACTGTCTTTTGCAGAAAAACGACTGTTTTCAAGAACAAGAGCTACGAGCTCATATGGCACTTGTTACGAGTAGGTGATGCAAGAAGTAGATGAGAATGTCACAAAATACCACTTTCAACCCCCCTAGGTTCGGACCTAGAAATAGGATATCTAGTTTCAATCGAGTCTGAGTATTTCCGGCATTGCTTCGGATCACGGCCGAATCTGGTTGGGACATCTAAATGAATCATCTAAAGCATCTTACCGCCTCTCAATTTTCACTCGAATCTGAGCATTTTTCGGGAAATTGCTCGAGCACCGTGCTCGGATTCGGTCGGTAAAATATGTCACCTAGGCTATATGATCTCTCTACTTTCTAAGTTTCACTAAAATCGCTCCACTCATGACCCCTCGGCGAGCCACGGAATTTCCGAGACTCTCCCTCCAACTCCCCCCTCTTTGACCGAATAGATTCGGACGCCAAATAACAAATCTAGGACGCATAAACTCGGTCCTGTCCAACTTGCATCCATTCGCCCCATTCGTTTAGTTTTTGTGCAAGTCAAAAAGTTCCCGGGCCCCCCTCCAACTCCCCCAACCATGGCTGCGTGTGGTTCGGAAACATGTTTTGCATAACTAGGTCATCAGTTCTTATCGCCCATAAATTTTCACTCGAATCGGACCGCCAGTTCGCAACCTAGGGAAGTCAGTGATTTCCGGATTCCCATTCCCTTAGCTCCCTCCAAAACGGTCAGATCCAGGAACGGAAGTTTTCTTAGGGCATCGTGTCGGGTTCTTAAGTCTATTTGGTCGGGTCAGTAATATGCCCGCCAAGTTTTATCGTCCTTGGAACATCTGGAAGTGTCATAACTCGCGATCACTGGGATTCCGGGAAACCTCCTCCAACTCCCCCCAAAGAGTCCTGGTAAGATCTGGTTCTGCCAAGGACGTGTGGACGTGTTATGCTTTTTTTTCCTACCAAATTCTATCCCGATCCCTCGACTCTAAGCGTTTGACGAGATTTCCGGTACCCCCCTCCAACTTCCCCACAATAACCTGATCCGATCCGGACTTAACGTAGAACATCTGAGACGATAGCTTTTTCCACTTTCCAAGTTTCATTCAAATCCGTTCACCCGTTCAAAAGTTATGCATGCCACTAGATTCCGGATTCCCCATCCCTCCACGCCCCCCACGATGGTCGGATCGGGGAAAAAACTAATCTAAAGGCAGTCTGCTCGGATCCCTGATACGCCTACCAAATTTCATTGTCCTAGTCCAAACTCGCGGGATCACCGAATCCCCCCCCCTCCAACTCCCCCCACTGTGCCCGAATCCGATCCGGTTATGTCAATGATGTATGCAGGACTTGAGCAAGTTCTTCCCACCAAGTTTCGTCCCAATCCCTCCACTCTAAGCGTTTCCCAAGATTTTCGGTTTCCCCCTCCAGCTCCCCCCAAAGTCATCGGATCCGGTCCGGATTTTAAGTGGGTCGTCAGAGGCACGAGGTCTCTTCAAATAACCAATTTCATTGCTATCCTCAAGATCCTGGATTCCCCCTCCCTCCACTCCCCCCCCCCAACGATGCTCGGATCGGTGAATTGACTATTTCCAGCTTAATCATTTAAGGTACCTGATATGCCAGCCAAGTTTCATTGTCTTAGTCACAGTGCCCGAATCCATCCCGGACACGTCAACGATGTATCTACGACTTGTACTTGTTCTTCCCACCAAGTTTCATCCCGATCCCTCCACTCTAAGGGTTTTCCAAGATTTCCGGTTCCCGCCCTCCAGCTCCCCCCCCCCAAAGTCACCAGATCCGGTCCGGATTTTAAGCGGGTCGTCTGAAACACGGGGTCTTTCTAAATATCAAATTTCATTAAGATCTGATCACCCGTTCAAAAGTTATAAATACCTCTAGATTCCGGATTCCTCCTCCCTCCACTCCCCCCACGATGCTCAGATCGGTGAAGTGACTATTTCCAACTTAATCTTTTGGGGTCCCTGATATGCCTGCCAAGTTTCATCGTCCTAGCTTATGTGGAAGTGCCCGAACTAGCAAAACCTGGACAGACCGACCCACAGAGCGACAGACCGACGGACGGACAGAAATTGCGATCGCTATATGGCACTTGGCTGAAGGGCAAGTGACATAAAAAAACGACTGATTTTCAGAAAAAAACGACTGCTTTGACGAAACATCGACTGTTTGAATGAAAAAAATCAACTGTTTGGGCGAAAAATCGCGGCGCTTCACGCCTACTCGGTTATTTTTTAGCGACTGGCCGACAACATTGGGGGGGGGGGGCCTCCAAATCCCCCCCCCCCCAAATTAACTGCGTATTTGTAAGCCCTCCTTAAGTGCATTTGCCCAGGTGTCCAGGATCAATGCCCAGGACGATAGGACAATCTACAGACATCTTTTGGGGATCCGAAAACGTAAGTGGAGGGATACCTATGGCATCGCAAAAATTGTCCGTCTGTCTGTCTGTCCGTCCGTCTGTCCATCCGTCTGTCAGCACGATAACTCACGAAGGGAACGAGATATTTTGATGAAACTTGGTTTGAGGATTCATTGGGTCAAGGGTAAGGTCAAGTTCGTAGATGGGCTAGGTAGCTCTATATTTAGGGGTGGGAGGGGGTTCAAATTAAGGGACGAACAAAATATTTTTAAACAGCTAATGTGATAGTCGATTATGGGGTAACAAGGCATGCTGAGCACGATACTGAAAACCATTTTCTCGCCGGACAAGTAGTTCATCCGGAATCCGGCAAAAACCAGAAAGTTGGTTAAAAGCTAAAGTTTTACTTGAAGTTGATTAAATGGTCGATTTCGAGGTAAGAAGACATGCTAAACATTTTCCGGAATCCGGCGAAACCCGGAAAGTTGCTTAAAAGTAAAAGTTTCATTTGAAGCTGATTAAATGTTCAGAGGGAAAAAGACACGCTGAAAACGATGGTGAACACTATTTTCTCGCCGGACAACTAGTTCTCCCGGAATCCGGCCCAAACCGGAAAATTTGTTAAAAGCAAAAGTTCGATTAGATGACAGATTAAGGGGTAAGAAGAGAGGCTGAGTCTGTATATGACAATCAGTTTGTACTCGGACATATAATAAGTCCGGAATCCGGTTGTAACCGGCTTTTTTTTAAGTCAAACTTTTATTCGAAGTTGATTAGATGCTCTTTATAGGGATAAGCAGATACGCTGGATTTGTTTCTGAATTTTCTTTTTTTGCTGGACTAGTAGTTCGCTAGAAATTCGGGTGAAACCGGAAACTTGGCAAAGTATAGCAGGAAGTCTCGGTCAGTATCGTTAGAATAGATATGGCTTATAGAGGTATGACTGAACTTGGTTTTCTCTAATGATTAGCCTGGCAAAGACTGGATCTCGCGAAGACAAGACCCGATTGTCTGAATCAAACATTAGATATTTGGGATCCTATCGACACCTTTGGTCTTGTTTCAACAGAGCCTTTCTATTCAAGTGTGTCATGTTTCCTAATTCAACCATTATTTCTAACATTCAAATGCGATATTCTACAGGATTCAACTGATTTTCAGATGCATACCCTAGGAGACCGCAATAACTTAGGCAGTACTTTAGTTATTACCTAATAGTTTCTTTTATTTTTTAGGTAATCTATTCATTTATACAAATTATTTTCAATAACTGATAATTTAAAATTTCACAATTGTGTTGCAGTTCCGCTGCGCTAACTGTTTAGGTTTGCCGCGACGAATTTCATAGCGGGAACCTATGCAGAGAGTGAGCTTGACAAGAAAATATTTATTAGACTTGATGTATAGTCCTTGCTCCTCAAGACATCTCTGATTTAAGGTCTAAGATTTACTATTACTAAGAAATTCAGTATCATAACCGTTCCTTGTAAGTTCACTCGAATTAGAAATGTGGTTGAAATCACCATGTCATCATTCTCTACCAGATAACAATAAATTAAAACATAACGTGCGGTCCGATCATAAAAGAGGCAAATTGACCAATCTAGCAATGGCGCTTCATACTGTAATTGCTACTGGTTACGACATTTTAATATGACGAAAAGTACAGCATCGGCATCCTTATAGATTGCAGCGTACGGAGAAGTGTTTAAAGTTCAATGGTATAGGCCTGACATCCGATGGTCTAGTATACATCACTTGTTAACCTAAATAGCAGAGGCGTCATTGGGGGAGGGGGCAGGGGGCGGAAAATGTCTCACGCTGTTTGAAATATGACGTGACCAAACACTTTGAGCTGACCTATGATGGGTGGCCCTTGCTTTGATTTGTGAAATCCAAAAAGACACTCTGATCATAAGGAATTCCAAAATTTTCACCTGCGGCGCATTTTGTAGTACGCTCTGTTTGGGCTTACAGTTTTGGGATGTTCCATTTTAAAACCTAAAATCTGTTCGGGAAATAGTTAAATTGGTTAGAAAACACGCAAATCCAAAACAAATTCGCCTGCGGCGCTCATTGGAATTTTGTTGCTACACAGTCGTTAGAAGCTGCTGCGGGGGCCTCGCTCTCCAGCGAGTTACTGTTATTATGCATGACCTTTACCTTTCATAAACTGGTTTCTTGAAAATCGTTTAGTTTTCCGGATATGGTGCAGTACGTTTCTTGTTTATTGTTTCTAACCGTTTGTCTCCTCAGCCGAGCTGTCTTTCGGACAAGTACATTTTGAGGTATTCACCGCCCGCCCATGCACTCCAAACCGCCCGTTCGTCACGGGGCGCCGAAGGAGGCCCGGGACGCCTTAGGTTTCAGCGAAATTACGCCTCTGTTAAATAAGCCTGAAAGCTCGCTAAAATGTGTTACTTCGTTTATCCGCTCCCCATAGACAGAGACGGGTGAATCCAAATCCGGACTCAGATTCGTTCGTCTTTTCGGTCGGATTCGGACTCGGATCCCAAACCTTCAATATCACGTATCAGCCCAAATTTCGAGTCTAAATCCTTCGAGCTTCCGTTTCTCAACTTTACACAGTGGGCTTAGGCAATTCAACTTTTTTATCTCCACCACCATCCATCCTCAGTAATCTACCACGTTATCTAATTACCTTAGATATCAGTGCTTTTTGTCACCTCTGATTTTTAAACTATAACCTATGTCCGTGATTTGATTTTTGTTAAGGTCGGATTCGAATCCGAATTCGATTCCGGATTCGAACCCGAATTCGATTCCGGATTCGAATCTTCAGCATGAAATGGTGGATTCGGACTCGGATTCATACCTAGCCCTGGATTCAGATTCGAATCCTTTCATGGTCGGATTCGCCCATCTATGTCCATAGATAATGGATTTCATCGAATGAACTCATTCTTTCGGATGTGCGATACCTCTATGTGCTTGTCAATCTATGCTTGCAGTATTTAGTAACTAAAAAGTTAAGCTATTCCGAAAAATCAATTAAAAATAGCAGAAACCTTGCAAGACATATCTTAACATGATCTACCTACTTTCTTGAGCCGTGACTTATCCGAGCTTAGATTCTCTAACCACGGAAATGCAGGCTTTTGTTGAAATCCCCATTCACGAATTTTGGGTTGTCCTGCAAGCAGCGCACATTCTGAACGTTATTAATGTAGCCCCGAGTGAAAAAATACAAAACCACTTAGATGAGTAAAAAAAATTCGGGGTATTCGAACATTTCAAACATTAGATGGAGAAATAAGATGTTTTTTTTTTCAGTTAAACTTGAACGTTGTATGGTTCACGTCATTATTCAGGTCACGTTCACGTCAATATTCAGGTCAGACTCGCAATCTCTCAGCAATCTGGTCAACCAAGGTATCGTGTCAGACAAGTCAACAACCGCACTGTCAGAAGTTTCATAACAGATAGCGTATAACACTTTCAAGAATAACACCTTTTCACTTAGAAATAAAGTGTTTTGACCAATTAAGTTTACACTATTTCGTGCCTAGATCTCCAACAACACCTTCAATTGGTAAAAATACTAACAGGAACGAAAGAAACATAACAGATAACATCCCAAAGTGTTATCTGTTGAAACCGCGCATCCTTCTGTTGTCGTTATGTAACTTCTGACAGTGTAGTATTTTTACCTATTGAAGGTGTCGTTGGAGATGTAGGCACGAAATAGTATAAACTTGACTGGTCATAACACATTATTTCTAAGTGAAAATGTGTTATTCTTTAAAGTGTTATGCGCAATCTGTTATGAAACTTCTGACAGTGCGCAGCTGAAATTTCCAACAACTCTAAAGAACGTGTTCCCCACCGTAACTCGCTGAAGACTTACTCGGAATGGACACCACTGTAACCTGTCTGAAATTCGTCGCAAAATTTACCTCATTCACCAGCATCAACCTACCTGATCAACCTACCATACTGATTTCCGTCAGAAATCTAGTCTAAGTCTGTTGCCGCATCACCGACTTAGACTTATTCGGTTGGTACACTGTCAGAAGTTTCATAACAGATAACACGAGGATGTGCGGTTTCAAACGTGCGTAACAGATAACACTTAAGATGTTATCTGTTGTGTTTCAAAATGTTATGCATAATAAGCGTTACTATCAGGGCGAACCCAAAAACCGCCAAAAATTATCTGCTGAGTTTTCCGACAACATGACGATAAGGAAGAAAGTCAGTAGATGCTTTTTTGGCTCTTCCTAACAAAGCTTGTTATGCATTACAATTCATGAATAGCGTTTTCAAACACAACAGATAACATCCGAGTATTATCTGTTCCGCATTATCTGTCGAAACCGCGCATCCTCGTGTTATCTGTTATGAAACTTCTGACAGTGTAGTTGTTTTGTAAGTTAATTTTCTGCCGGCCCGCCACGTGGGCCCTGGTTTGTTTTGAGGCTCCGACATGTGATTCCTAGGCTTCTAATTTCAACTCATATATTCCTGGCTTACTTATTACAGTACAATCCCCTTGTACAACACTCCCCTACGCAATATCTTGGTGATTTTACCGAAAAAATAGTTCAAAATCTTTAAGGTTTTATACAGAGGCGAAAGAGACATGGGGTGAATTTTTTTATTCTAAAGCGGGTTTTAGATAGGGAGGAATTGAAATTGCCATGGCCCTTGGGCTTTTAGGTTTTCTTTTGTTATCTTTGGTGATTTTACCTAAAAAACTACACTTTATTTTTATACAACTTGCCTTCAGAAATCTAGTCAACTCATGTTGCCGCCTCACCGGCCTAGACTTCTTTGATTGGTAGCTTTATTGTATGTTCTGTAAGTTATGTTCCTGTTGTCTTATTTCTGTTCTTTTCTCTACTTCTTTACTACACTAGTTTTGTTGTAAAACATTTTATGGGTTAAAAATATGCTTACTCATTGGCCTGGAGGCCTGGAGTGACCTAAGGCTAAAATATATATATGACATAGGATTTTTAACATCAAAATATAGGACAATATAGGATAAAAAACAGCGAAAAAAAACGCAAAAGCTGAAATATAGGAGAATATAGGGTTTTTGACTCACTAGGACAAGTTTTAAAATATAAGAATTATAGGATATATAGGTCTCACTCCCACCCCTGGCTGCAAGGTCTCCTGCTTCCTGTAACTGACAGAAAGGTTGGATAACTATTAGAGAAGAACGCGATTACAAGTGATATGATGAGTGTTTCTTTTCCTCAACTGCGTACATACTGACGGTTCGCATCAACTGTAATTTGGGGGATCAAGACAGTTGGTCATATGTGGTCTGAGTTTCGGACAGAGTTTTTGGCCTACCCAGAATCATAATTATAAGTCTCTCATTCCAAATGCACCTAAAGACCAAAAACAGCACTACGTCCACCACGTCCTAACCTGACGTGGCTTACTTTTATGAATATCTAACGGGAGTGAAACCAACAACAGTCGCTTGTTACGGGACGACTGTACGAGAAGGTAAATGAAGACGTCGCAATACCCCGCAATATGAATACATTTCGGGATACAAGGCTCGCCATGAGGCACCTGAGTCGAAGGCTGCAAGTGCCATAAATATCTTCATTACTATGCGAAAAATACATCATACTCATTCCTGTTTCAGTTAATGAAGGGATACCTACGACTTCGTACAGTTTGTCCGTCCTCCGTCCGCCTGTCTTTCCGTCCGTCTCGTACCTATATTTAGGGGGGGGGGGTCATAATTAAATAGTCGATCTACTTGTAAGGAGTCATGCTGAGTCCATACTTGAGCTTTATTTTCTTGCCAGACAAGCAGTTCACCCGGAGTCCGGCCCAAATTATGAAAAAGTTAACTTACGCATGCCACAACGTGCCAATTGCCCCTACTAGCAAAACAACATGACAGACCGACCGACGGATAGAAACTACGATCTCTATTTAGAACTTGAGCCGAAGCCTGTAAGTGCCGCTGAAAATGTATACCCCTCCCCCCCCCACCTTCTGCGTCCTAAATAAGGTTGTCCACTTGGGACTAGCCAAGGGTGTAAAACAACCGCACAAGATCCATTGACTCCGTAATATTATACTCCAACGGACTCCTAGTCTGGTTACACTTGGTCCGACGCCAAACAGAAAATTCCCTTTTCAATTTCCATTAGCCTCCCATCACGGAAAGAATACCGTAGCGAAACGAGTTTCTAACACGAGGGATCCACAACTTCCGAACTGCAAAGCCTAAACGGAAACAAAACCAAGCTTCCGGCCTGGCAAGAATCTATTCAAGGGTGCGAGGGGTGCAAAAAAAGGGGGGACGAGTAGCTTTGTGACGTTTTTCAACAGGAAGCTTTCAGCAACATGGTTCCAGATTTTGACGTCGCAATTTTTATTTCTTTGTTTCTGGGCCAAATTGTTCGTCTATGTGCAAGTGTAATTGTATACGGAGTATTTGACGAGAAGACAAAATATTCGCAAAGTGTTATTACCGTTAGAAATGTTCGTTGAGGGATAAATGATTTGATGATTGATCACCACAAGACTTAAAGTTTAACCGAAAAGGGCTGAAATGGGACATTCTAGTTACCCATCACTTATTCACTAAAACAAGCCTGAAGACCCGATGAAAACCCGTTACTTCGCTGCTCTGCTATTTACGAATAACCTATTTAACATAGCGGAATTTCCCTGTCGGACTTCCGGTGCCTCTGCGCTTGTACCTGTCTGTGTGTATGCCTGAAGAAAAGGATTTATGAAAAATAAGTGGTCACGCAGTGAGCTACCGTCCGCGAACTGATCACGGGCCACTGAAAAGCCGTGTCAGTACTGAGATTCTAATTTTCCGCGTCATAGTAGAATTTTGCGTTCATGATGCCGCAGATATTCCGAACATCATGCTACAGCAAATAGTGAAAAACAAAACAATCCCTTACACAATGCAAATAATACAGTTTATTCAGTTAAATAATACATAAATAATCCGCTTTTCAGTTAAACTTTATGCGCAGCTGGACTGCATTGTTCATTCGTTTTTCTGTTGTAGCATTGTTGTTTCATTTCAGTTGTATTTAAATTCATTCTCTACTACCTTAACGCATTGTTTGCGCAAAGGCTATACAAATAAACAGTCATTATCGTATCTTATTTGTTATGACGTTAAACGACAAACAAAAGGCTTTTTTCGAAGTTTAGTTCGGCGGCCTGTAGGTTCGTCCTAGCCGCATCCTGGACAGGAACCTTGCCAAGAAAGGCCGAAATACCGCTGGAATAAATCGCAGTTGACATATCCGTTTAACGCAATCAAACATGGTATTCATTTGTGATTTGGAGTTTGAGTTCAATAATTCATCTAACGGAAAAGTTGAAACATAAAGAAATCTTGTAGCTTAGAGATTTTTTTTTCAGTTTCAAACTATTGGCAAAGCGGAACCTCAAAAAAGAAAGAATTCCCGTCATTCATTTTGGCTTTAGACTCCAAACGACGTATTGAGTAAAACAGTTACCGGAAGTTTTTTTTCAGTTTCAGTTGAGTTTCATTTAACTTTATTAAAAGAAAAATTTACAGCTAGTACAATATTCTAGCTAGGAAAGGAAACCACAAAAAGGTGTGCTTGTACTTGGACCACAATCGTGGTCGACAACAGTGAACCAAAGGCAAAGGAAAGGGCTAAAACAAACTCATACACTTCCGTAGTTCAACTTCAGTCGAGCAAAGAACCAATAACTATACGACTGCTGAGACCAATCCGAGGAGCAACTGCGAAACCTTTCTAGAACAAACCGAGGAAGTTGCAAACTCTTTTATTACACTCAAACCCCTACACCTTCCGCCACAAGCAATCCCAGAAGGCCCCCCGTAGTCCAGGATTGGCCTACATTTGTCACACGCGACCACCTTCGACTCCAGTGGTGCGGGCCCCTTACTTTATAATAAAACATGCTTTACAATTTGCATAAGACCTCACGCCCCAGATTCGCAAACGGGGGAATAATCAATTAGCTCTACTAATATTGATTCTGTTAGCTCCGTAGGAGGGGGTTAGGGACTTTCTCATTTCCATTATCACGTGGCCATATTCCAGTATATTCCTCCGTGCGCATTAGTTTCTGGAAGTCCCCCCTTGCCTCATTTTCAACACTTGTGACAGAGAGATAGTAAAATGTGGATCCACAAGGTAATGAGCAGCTTTCATTTACTACAGTACAAAACTTTCATTGCTCGGGAAGCAGATAAAATTTTTTCAACATTTGTCTCATCATCTGAGACAATGCTGACAGGCATGCTGATAGTGAGGCAACGGGGGACTTCAAGAAACTAGTCCGCTTGGCAGCGCTGAACTGGAATATGGCAAGGTTTTATTGGGTGCGTGAGGGGGGGGGGGAGGGGTAACCAGTCCAAGCCTCAGGAGGTCCGGAAACACCCCGCAAATCTCACCACCAGAACGAAGCCTACGGAACTCCTTCCTCTCCATCTGCACTATCTCTATCTTGGCTAAAATAAAATAGAAAAACGAGATTTTCGGGGTTTTCTCTTGATCAGCTAGTTACCCCTCCAAGATGATGTGCGAGGGATAAATACAATTTCGGATATTTCGGTTGCACTTCCGGCAAACCGTCCTCAGCGAAAGAAACAAACTAAATCATAAAACCCACCACAATACAACAGGAAAACGATGCGGAACCAACAAACAATAAGATGACATGTAACTAAAAACCAGAAGAACGATGCGGAATGAACGACATGCAGATAAAAGTAAAATAAGGAAAGATAAAATGTGCCTGTTCAACGTGTATATGTACAAATCTGTGATTATTTACATTTCTGAGTACTGTTTATATTTACACTTTACCATCCGTCTGGGAAAGCGCAAAAGCTTTCACCCAGAAAACGGCCCAATCCAATAATCCATAATTTGTTCACTTTGAATAAAACCTTCTCGTTTTTCTATTTTATTTGAAATGAATGGTCAGCTTGGCTTCAAACCTTATATTCTATCTTGGCTCTTAGGTTTATCATTCTTATGATAAGATAAGATAAGATTTATTTACACTAAGAGCCAAAGGCCATGGCAAATACATGAAAAATAAACTCAAACAAACAAAAATAATACCTTCTATAAGCACCTATCCCTATGGGCTAGGGCTACCCTGAGGAACCTGGCCAACTGTTTAATACTCATGAAACAACTATTTCCCATGATCCTACACATCCATTCTTCATCTACCCCTCCTTCATTTACTCCAAAAATTTCTAACCTAAGTTCATTCAAATTTCAACAAGTGTTTTAAATTCTCATCCATACTACCACAAATCGGACATGAGTAAGGACCGGACCGTGAATGAAGATGTGATTATGCTTTAAAGCTACCCAAGTTTTATAAAAAGATACCAAAATATCCCGGCCCCCTTCCCGAGCTAAAGTTTCAAAGAAGCCCTGAGGGTCTACGAACTAAGATCCAACCAAATACGTCCCCGCAAAACTCCCAGAACAAAGGAGGGAGGAGGGGTAACCAATTGAGGCCTCAGAGGACCTACAAGACCCCGCAAATCCCCCCTGAAAGAAGCCTACGGAACCTCCTCCCCTCTACTATCTCTAACGTGGCTTCTAAGTTCATTATTCTTCTGTGGATAAGGGAGCTTTAAAGCAACGCACGTTTTCTAAAAGGGTCCAAAATACCCCCCTTGCCGAGCTAAAAGTTTCCCAAAAAGAAGAACGAAGGACAAAAGCACTAAAGGACAAAATCTGTTGTGCTTTAATGTGCATGGAACGCGAAACTATCAACGGGAACCAGGAAACGAGCAGCGAAGTTGATAATAACTAAACACCAAGTATTTGCAGCACAGCCCTTTTTTTTATTAAATGGTAATTTTTCAGTTCTCATCAGTCATTTTTCATTGAAACAAAGTACCTGCCCACATTTCTTCGAACTTCCATTTCAAGCTACTAAAGTAGTAGCAGTAGGTTTTAGGAATTAGGAAAAGACATCTGCAACCGACGGGTTACCCACTCCCGGCACCAGATGTACACTCTTTCCCGGCACCCACTGAAATCAGCTGACGGCATCAGTTCCGGCCATAAGTTAGGCCAATCATCTTTCAAATGATTATAAATATGCGTATTTTGATGTTTTAACACGTGCGCAACCTCAGCGAGTGTACTGTCGATTAGATGTTGTGTGTCGGCTGGGTCAAGCTGAAACTAAGGTCTTTAGTTCCCTCGTTTACTTACTGGGAGTCCAAGACCCCTTACGCTGGAAGAGCTTTAGGGCCTGTTGCATAATTACCTCGGGGGCGCTAGATCCGACAGAGCTTCCGACTGTATCTCTGGCAAGGACTCAAGTCCCAAGCAATCGCGTCGAAGTCGATCAACGTCCATTTTCAGCGGGCGATAATCTTCCATAAGTCGACGGACACGGTCAGTTGAACGGGCTCGATTTTCCTCCGTCTGTTTGATGACGGACTCGATCTGCAAAAGAAACGAGTTTGGCGAAAAGTCGTCATAGGATATGCGTTACGAGAGAGAAACAAAAAATCCAAGCGCAGCGCAGAGTTTGCTAGTTGGTAGCTGTTAAATGCCGAAAGGTTAAATCACGTAACACATTATTTCGGCCTTGACCTCGTCCATCTCGTCCCACACATAATCAGAAGTTGCAAAAGCATTATAGCCTACGGCATTTGCATGGCCTAGATTATACCCATGCAACTTGCTAGTTTAAACAAGAGCTAGTCGCTCATGTGGTACTTGCAAGGCTGGGTCAGCGGATGAAAATAGAATTTGTCAACTCGTGGGTTTGTTGTGATCATTTGTAAGCAAAACCCTTGAGATGTGAATGATCATGGGCCCTTGGAAATCATGAGAGTGTATCGTTTGGTAAAAAGTATTTTATTTTTGTACTTGGCTGTGATGATGCGGACTTTACGTGCTTAAGGAATGCATCTGTAATCAAACCTTTGAAGCAAAATGATGATAGCCTCATCGAGATCATGAAAATGTGCATATTGCTCAAAATTATTGTTTGTACTTTAAGGATTTTAAGGACCCTTAAGGCAAAAATTATCACGGGCCCATCGGGATCATGAATATGTATCGTTTGCTAAAAAGTGTTGTTTTTTTTTACTTTTCGGTTAAGATGTGAACTTTAAGGGTGCTACAAAAATTCATTTTTAAGCAAAATTCTTGTGCACAAAGATCATGGGCCCTCGGAGATCATGAAATGTATCGTTTGGCTAGAAAGTTGAGCTAGAAATTAATTTCTAAGCAAACCCCTTGAGGCAAAAATGATCATGCGCTCATGGACGTCATGAGAATGTATGTTTTGCTTAAAAGTATTAGTTAAGATGTTAAGATGAGTATTATAAGGGATGGTCGGATCTAAAAAGTGACAATTTCTAGCCAATCTTGTCAAGTCTCTAGTGTTCAAGCCAAGGTTCAATCGTCCTAGCATATCTGGAAGTACCTTAACTCGCGATCACCGGAATTCGGGCCCCCCTCTAACTCCCCACAGTGCCCGAATCCGTTTCGATTCTGTCACTGATACATCTAGGGCTTGTTCTTCCCACCAAGTTTCATCCTGGTCGCTCCAATCTTTGAGCTTGTAACAATATTTCCGGTTCCCCCCTCTGACCCTCCCCCCCCCCTCATCATATCCGGTGGATTTGGGGATTTTGTAACCGAGGTTCTAGTAATAACGTTCCGAATGCGCGCTGCTTGAACGCAACCCAAAATTCATCCAGACGCGTAGGAGTTGAACTTCAAGAAAAAGACGGCATTTCCAGGAGTAAAGACGCTAAGCCAGGAAAAGCCATATGAATGACTAGGAAAATGTCTTGCAAGGAAACTGCCATTTTTAGTTTATTTTTCGCCAATGGCTTGCCTTTGTAATTGCTTAATATTTCAAGCATAGAGGGACAGGTGGATACAGTATCTGTTGACAGCGGACAAACGGAGTAATGCATTTTTATCGGTTTTTTAGTCCTATGTAAGTGAATAAGTAATGTGTAACTAGACTGTCGAATTTCAGCCCTATACGGTTAAACTTATAAACTAGGTATTAACACAAAAAATGAGACAGAAGGAAAACACTTAGCTGGTATATCAATAAATTGCAAAAAAAAATATGGCTATATTTTTGGCAGCATCTATTTCTTTCAAAAATTTGTATCAAGGTTTGTCTGTTACTGCTGCTTATCACCATACTTTCAAGTTAAAATGGGGTCATCAAATCAATGAGCGGACGAGAAGGGCGAATTTTATTTTCTACTTTTGGAAATAACGACTGGTTTTAGGATTTTCCAGAAAGAAAAAATACAGTTATGTTCATATTAATGATTTTTTGTAGCTTCGAGATCACGACACATCATGTTTTCTTCATTCGGTATAACAAGAATTGGCGGTTTCGTTCTGAAACAGGGTTTCACCCTTTAATTCTTTCTTTTTCCAGTTTGTTTTGTTGGCTGGCATATCTTCGGAAGCAGTGCTTTTGCAGTGCTACTCATCAATTCATGATTATGTTTGTCAATAAAACTATTTTACTGCTACTACTCTGCTTCTGAATTTTCTGTTCGTTATAGCCAAAAAACTTTGACTTTTTAAAATTAATCGGTTCTATCACAGTAAGAAGACGAAAGTTAGGTACCATCTTAAGAAATAAACCTGCACTGCAAACCGCCAGTTACAGAGTAATTAGTCCGAAGATAGGTACTCTCCTAAAAAAAAACTGTACCCTCAACCCCTTTAAAAGGACCCATTAGACCTGTAATGCCAACGCCGTAATCTCTCCATACATTCAAAAGAACGAGACCCTAATTATGTATGGTATATTCTACGTAACGGCACCTCACTGGTTTTCACACTTGCCGTTTGATACTGTTTCGATGCGTATCATGCTCCCGGCGATTGTTTGTGAGACGCTCACAAGTAAAAGAAAAATAGTTATCCAAATTTTCCATGATTTTGCTTGAACATAATGAGCCTGGAAAAAGGATTAAAGTAGCCAAAGCCATGGGTATTTGTAGAATCGGTGCCTGTTTTAAAGTACTGAGCTATTTTACAACACTGGAAAATAAACAGGAAACAGGAAAATAAACAGTGCGAGGTGTCCCTTAATTAAATCAACTAGGATAGGCTAAGGTGATGAAGTAAAACCAGAAGTCAAATATTGTATTGTCCGGTAGGAATCAGATGTCTTTCCGGTGGAAACCGGATAAATATGCTATTTTTTTTACGAAGAAAGAATAGTGGCGAATACATTCACTGCGCCAAAATTTCTAATTACAACACAACTGACCACGTAAGTGCTCCAAGATCCTGGCCACAAAACTATCAATTTGAGATAAGAGCGGCTAGAATAATGTCAAACAACCCTCAAAACCTATTGGTTAATCTTTGTGGTTTTGTTTCGTGTTTTTCGACTCGTTTTTAGCACACACAAAAATTGCCGAGTCGGGAACCTCAGTTTCGCAAAATCCGCTTCAATAATGAAACACTTTCGAAAGCACCGTTCTATATGGCGCCCAAAAACAGAATGCCGGAAAACCGCGGATTCGGTTCATAAATTCATTGCAAAACCCCAGCTCTTTATAGTCTCGTGAGAACATCTTGTAAACTAGAACCAATTAGCATAAGCACAGACGAAATTTTAGGTATCACCAAAATCCAGCAGTCCAGAAACGGCAAATTACTTGTTTACGAGTGATTGTTCCTTGCTTTTGTGGTCCCAAAATATAAGTGGAGGGATACCTATGACATCGCAAAAGTTGTCCGTCTGTCTGTCTGTCCGTTTGTTAGCACGATAAGTCTCGAAGGGAATGAGATATTTTGATGAAACTTGGTGTGAGAATTCTTTGGGTCAAGGTTAAGGTCGAGTTCGTAGATGGGCTTTGTAGCCCTACATTTAGGGGTGGGGGTTCAAATTAAGGGGCAAACAAAATATTTTTAAACAGCTAATGTGAAAGTCGATTATGGGGTAAGAAGACATGCTGAACACGACGCTGAAAACCATTTTACCGCCGGACAAGTAGTTCGTCCGGAATTTGTCAAAAAACGGAAAGTTGGTTAAAAGTAAAAGTTTCATTTGAAGTTGATTAAATGTTCGGTATAGGGGCAAGAAGACATGCTGAACACTTAAGTGAAAAAAAATTTCTACCCGGACAACTAGTTCACCTGGAATCCGGTCAAAACCGGAAAATTTGTTAAAAGCAAAAGTTATATTTGAAAGTTTTGATAAATTTCGTCAAAGTAGATACGACGTAGGCTTTAGTGTAAATACACATGCTGAATACATATCTGAACTTGGTCTTCTCAGAGGATTACCATTGGACTTGATCTGTTTCTAAATTTGAATAGTAAAATGTTCTAGAAGTCCGTCGAAGACCAAATATCTACAAGACCAAATTGTCTGGATCAAATACTAAATTTTTGGGATCCCATCGACACCTTTGGTCTTGTTTGTTTTGTTTTTGCCTCATTTGAGTTATATCTGAAAGGGATCAGAAGAGACGCTGAGTCTGTATATGACAATCATTTTTACCCGGACATATAATTCGTCCGGAATCCAGTTGTAACCGGAATTTTTTTTATAAGTTAAAGTTTTATTTCAAGTTCATTAGATGTTCTTTATAGAGGTAAAGATGTACGCTGAATTCTTTTCTGAATTTTCATTTTTTGCTGGACAATCAGTTCGTTCGAAATTCGGCCGAAGCCGTAAATTTGGCAGAAGTAACGCAGGAAGTTTTGGTCAGTATCGTCAAAATATATATGGCTTATAGAGGTATATTTGAACTTGGTTTTCTCTGATGATTAGCCTGGCGAAGACATGACCCTATTGTCTGGATCAAATATTAGATTTTTGGGATCCCTTCGAAACCTTTGGTCTTGTTTTTGGGATCCCAAAACGTAACTGGAGGGATACCTATGACTTCGTAAAAGTTTTCCGTTTGTCTGTCTGTTAGCACGATAACTCTCGAAGGGGTTGTGATATTTTGATCAAACTTGGCATGAGGACTCTTTGGGTCAAATTACAAGTCAAGTTCGCAGATGGGTTCTCTAGCCCTATATTTAGGGGTGGGGGAAGGGTTTGAAATTAAGGGAAAATAATATTTTTTAAAAGCTAACGAAATAGTCGATTTGGAAAAGAGACGAAGGAAAGAGACATGTTGAATCCGAATATGGAAATTATTTTCGCCGGACAACTAGTTCAGCCGGAATCCGGCCAAAACAGGAAATTTGTTTAAAGTGTAAGTTTTATTTGTATTTGATAAGATGTTCGATTTGCAGGTAAGAAGACATGTACATGCTGAAAACGTATATTACAATCATCTTCTAACCGGACGTATAGATCTCTTGTAGTCCGGCTGAAACCGGAGAATTTGTTAAAAGTAAAAGTTTTAATTGAAGTTGATTAGAGGTTCGATGTAGGGGTAAGAAGACATGCTGAATTCGTTTTTTTTAGATTTGTCCGGAATCCGTCCGAAAGCGGAAATTTGGCAGAAGTAACGAAGTTAGTTTTGATAAATTTCGTCAAAGTAGATACGACGTAGGCTTTAGTGTAAATACACATGCTGAATACATATCTGAACTTCGTCTTCTCAGATGATTACCATTGGACTTGATCTGTTTCTAAATTTTAATAGTAAAATGTTCTAGAAGTCCGTCGAAGACCGAATATCTACAAGACCAAATTGTCTGGATCAAATATTAAATTTTTGGGATCCCACCGACACATTTGGTCTTGTTTGTTTTGTTTTTGCCTCACTCGAGTTATGCTACACATTAAAAGATTGTTCTTCTTTCTGTATCTCTGTCATGTAAACTGTTTGTTCTTATTGTGCTTTTCTACGACAAGTCATATTTGCCCAGTAAAACACTCTCCCGAACATTTCCTCCCTCATAGTTCCCCCAACTCACCACATTCACAGATAAAATGTAAACGATTCTCATCAATTGCGCTACACATCTCTTATCTTCTTTTCTTTAATGTGGGTCGGAAAGTAAACTTTTTCTGCGTAAAACTAATTCCTCTCTGTATATCCTGATACCAGCAATCTTTTCGTTCCGCGAGACGCTGAAAAAACCGCACACATATTCACTTCCTTCTGGTTGCTACTCACAAGTTTAACCTTTTATTTTTCTGTTTTATTCATTTTCTACGTATATTTCTGTATATTTTTCTGTATGTTTGCAAATGGCTTATGACTTCGGGTCTATTGCACTTGAAGACTGGCTCAAATTATGCTCTTTCTGTTTTAAAGTTTTACAGAAAAGCCAAATTATCTTTGTGTCAGTTAACTGAATACACTTAATTATTTGGATTCTGCTAAGGGATTTTTTTTTATTTTGCACTATCTGCTCTAGCAGTGATGTTCAGAATATCCACGGCCGTACCTACAACGGAAATTGTATGACGCGGAAATTCGAGTCTCAACACAAACGCGGCTTTTCAGTGGCCAGTGGTGAGCTTGGTGAAGGCTGCTGACTGCCTGAGCATGAATTTTTCGTAAATCTTTGTCGTCAAGCATACAACACAGGTACAAGCGCACAGAGGTACCACCAATCCGATAGGGAAAGTCCAGTATTCGAAAATCGATTATTCGTGAACAGCGGAGTAATGAAGTAACGAATTTACGCTACTACTTTCGCCCGACTCCGCGACGCCAGGAATCCTCAATTCCCTCCTTAAGCAAAACGAACCATCTGTGAATAACTGGCAAAGGCACAATTGTGAGTTTCAGATCTGAAGTTGTAAAAAGCGACAGTTTTGAATACTTTCTTTCGTTTTTATTCCCTGCCTTGCTCGAAATATGTTGGTACTTGGGATAGAAAAGTTTGGTGTTTGGTTCTCTCCTGTTTGATTGTGACGATGAGCCACAACAGAGGTTGGGTCTGTATGAAACAAAAGCCTACTAGTGGATTAGGATTCAAAGGGTCGTTAAAGGACCCCTCGCACTATTTAATGTTCAAGTATTTTAAAATAGTTATATACTTTAAAACTAGATTCTGCTTTCTGAAAGTTAACCACGGCTTTGTTGCTTCAAGATTTGTTCCAGGTCGGTTGACTTCTAGCAAAATCAGGGGAAACTGTACATAACTTTTATTCTAATGAATAAATTCCTCGCAAACAGCAGTCAACAGCATAATACGCACAAATGCAGCAAAACAAAGCAAGCGAGAAAATGACTGAGGTGTCGTTGGGGAGGTTAAAACGTGCCGTAGAATGTATGAGGTTAGGGTATCCGGGTTTAAGAATGGATGGAGTAGGTATAAGGGTATTAAAAATACTCGTCGAAATGAAACGGAATAGATTGTAGGGGACTGACTGTAGATCTGTCATCCGTTGTGTACGTCGTTTTCATTATTATCTTTCTACTCCACTATCTTTTGGTGTTTTAAAACATACTGTGGGTTACAAAACAAAACAAAAATACAGTATGTCAACTAAGTGTTAATTTCGGGTAAAAGTTTCGTGAAACAGGACAAAGTTAACTGAAAAATGCATTTCGATTAAAAATTGACGATTACGGACTTCCAGAAGTTTTGTCAACTTTTGGCGCCAAGACCTCACGTATCTGACGGCTAAGATTCTACGCTCGAAGCAGGAATAAAACGTCTCGACCAATTTTCTTGACACGATGTCAAAATTTCGAAACGGGCGGAGAAAAGTGACAGATAACGCAGTTGAGATGACGTCAGAATGCTTCAGCGCAAAATTGGGGGAGTATATGTGAAGATAAAGGAGCGTAAGAAGTGGAATCTGACACTAATTAGAACTTGGGCGAAATCGGAGGATCTCAAAACTCAACCTATGGTGTACCATAGTTATTAGCAAAACTGCCATACTATAAAAAAAATCTTCAATTGAAAGCCACCCGGCATGATAACCACGTTGTTTTTACGCTACGGCCGTTCTACAAACTCATAAATCGTTATGATTTTTGCTTTATTAGTCTCCAGAACATTCGCGAACAGATATCGCTCGTGGACAGGCCAACCCCAGTGGGAAATCGTCTGGGTAGCAGCACATAATATTATGAGGGACGACTAGCAGCTCTTTCTGGGTGCGCTGTGCGCCTCTAGCGCCACGTTCTTCGACCAACTTTTTTTCCCGATTCACTTTTCTCCCCCTTTCTTATTCCTCTAAGCCTGTATACTCGTTTCCATTCGAAACAACCATTTGTTTACTTCTCCGTTTCCTAATACCGCTCCGTTACCGATTTGCGCTCTATACTCCCAATCACTCATCCCCAAATATACTATCCAAGTCAAACACCTACGATTCCAAGGAAGGAGAAGGGAAGTTTCCCGACTCCGACTACAACGTTAACTCGAACCAAGTTATACGACACCTCGGATTCTGCTACGGTCCCAATCGCAGAACAGTGGGTGTTAAGCGATCTCGATGTAACCATTTCCTACCACCGATACCGTTAGCAATTTCCATTAACCACCATTCATCCATCGTCCATCAACCCCCATATTCTGTCCAAAGCTTAACACCTACGATTCCAAAGACAAAACAGATTTTTCCAGAATCCAACTACAAGTTAACTCGAATCAAGTTCATACGACACCTCTGGTTCTGCCAGGGGCGTCACGTTATGGGGGGTGACGCCCCCCTCCCCAATGTTGTCAGCAAGTAGGTAAAAAAATAACCGAGTCGGCGATAACGGTCGGTTTTTCGAAAAAATAGTTGATTTTTTCACAAAAACAGTCGGTTTTCTGAAAATCAGTTGATTTTTCGTCAAAACAATAAGTAGTAACGCCTCTGGGTTCTGCTACGGTCCCAATCGCAGAACAGTGGGTGCTAAGCGATCTCTATTTAGCCATTTCCTACCACCGATTCCGTTAGCAATTTCCGCTCTTTAACCCCCAATCATTCCTCTCAAAACATACTGTCTAGAGTTCAACACCTAAGATTCCAAGGACAAAACAGGGATGTTTCCAGACTCCGACTAACAAGGTAACTCGAACCAACTTTATACGACACTTCGGATTCTGCTACGGTCCCAATCACAGAACAGTGGGTGTTAAGCGATCTCGATTACTTAACCATTTCCTACCACCAATTCCGTTAGCAATTTCCGCTCTTTAACCAACAATCATTCATCTAAAAATGTAATGTCTGACTTTAGCTAAAAATTCTCACGACTCTAAGCTAGGCTGGGAAGCTTACACCAGGCAAGTATGGACAGTGATTTAATTACTGACGATTGAGAGACCATAATATAACATGTCTCAATAAATTCTCAGGCTCGTGTGATCATCCTTCAAGTACTACCATCTATCATATGACGAACATAGAGGTCTAACCGTAATTTCATCTGAAGAGACAGCAGACGACACTGCTAATATAATATTTGATATTAAAAAGTTGTATAATATAACACAACATAAATAAATGTATCTTCAATTTCTCATTACTTTCAGGGTTAAGTCTCCAGGCATCCACCGCCCCCCCCCCCCCGTAAGTTTACAAAATCTCCCTGACAACCTAATCGCAACATCCTATATTAGCCTACAAATCTTTAAATGCCATTTGAAATAAATGAGTAAAAATATATGGCTAGAACATGACATGTTCTTTTTCGTATTTTACGTCCCACCTCTTTAGTTTTCATTCATTTGACATCTAGGGAGAAGAGTTTTGTGTATAAAACCAGTCCTTTTTTTCACACTGCTATGTCACTTTTGTCGAAATTTGTATCTCTCATATTTGCCTAGGTATCTAAAGTTTCTGCGATTCAACAGATCAAGATTGAGCGAATTAAGGTAATTAAGGTAATGTTGTAATTTTATCATTATTACTGTAATTATATCCTTCCTTTTTCGTTATTTAATACAGTGTGCTAGCTTATACTACTCTCATTTATTTTATAACGCCATTGTTAACCTACACAATATGAAGCGTGCCATCTGATCTAAAGAATTTTGGGAGACTACTTTTGCATAACTTCAGCTTCATCATAACCGACTACTGTGGTCGGTTCTATCTCTGACCAAGATATAAAATCTCTATGCTCAAACATATATAGAATGTGTATTTTGTACTATGAAATGACAGAATGGGTATTGTACAGCACAAAATATTAAGTCGTGAGCAGGATGTGTGAATCTCACCTAGATCCCTACTACATCATTCCCGATGAATACGAAGAATTAAGGGTTATAACCATTTTGACACTAATTTATCTGACTCGCCAATTGTACTGAGATCTGCAATTATGCTAAAAACAGCAAACGATGATGACTTTCCCTTCTCTGATTCAAACTTTACACGCTTTCACGGTAAGGAAAACCCAATTCCTCTTATTCTATAGTATTTCAGAAGTAGATAATGTTTATAACTCAATATTTTAATTATATTCCTCATTCTTTATTATTTTCCAACTTGAAAAATAACACACCATTCAACCATGTTTTAAAATTAGGTTTCGTTTGTTGCAATGGAAAAATCAAAGATCTCACAAAAGCTGTTATTTGAGCATATGCAGTGGCGAAACTAGCCCATTTTCGTAGGGGGCAAGCCCAGATCTTACCGACAAGATTTAACAATCTACTGACAAAAAGCGTTCCCTGCGAACGCATTTTACAACCGTTCTAATAATAAGTTGTAACATATCAACTGAGATGGTTTTCTAATGAAAGTTAATGAATTTACCATTCACTTCCTAGCACTAATGGTTATCAAATGGAACCAGGAATGTACTATGCAGTCAATATTTATAGTCTTGCAAACTAGAAAAATAGTGATGACATTGCAACAGATTACTTCACTGTTTGAAGATTTACATGGCTATCTTTTTCGCTTGTAAACTAAGCGGCTTTTTGGGTTCCAAAACCTTAGCATTCGTGACTTCGTAAAGTTAGTCTGTCCGTCTGTTACGATGATTTTTACAGAAACTTGAAGGCTGATAGGAGCAGATGTCCTAATTTTGCTGCTTCTCTGTCCGAATAAAATCAGACAACTGAGAGTGGAAGGTATTGACGCCTCACAAACGCCTCACAAACCAGACTGGTCTATGGGCCCTAGAAATTGCTCGGATTCGACTGAAACTTGCCCAAGATGTTCAGATTCTCCGCGTCCGAGAACGAGGTCTCAGAAATATTGTAACACACTCGGGTACCGAACGGACGGAGTGATTGGGATAAAACTTGAAACGTACAAAATTCACGGGACCTACAGACATGTAGTTTGAGGCCCGACCGGATCTCACGTCCGTGGGATGAATATGGGGCTGGGGGTAACATGGGCCTACACCGGACCGTTAGGCCCACTGGAAATTTTTCGGAAATGCTCCGATTCGAGTGATGCTTGATGGATGGTAGGCGCAGATGCCCAATATGTGCCATCGATGTATCCGAACCTCTTCTTGCCATGGTGGTAGTGCTGTGGAGGGATTATAGACGGAGTAGTCCTGGACACTTTATGAAACGTAGGGACCAAATGGGTTGAAAGATTGAGATTAACTTGGCGATAATGTGCCCATGTGACCTAATTTTGTTGTTCAGATATCCTGGCTCGATCCAACCTCGGTGGGCGGAGTTGGTGCGGGCATCACTGATGGGAATTTGAAACTCATAAGTCACCAAATAAAGTGGACCATTTTTCGGATTGATTGTACCATTTGCAGCCAGATCAACCCAAAAGGGCAGTTTATGGGTGGGAACAGAGAAATCACTAAAGAACAAACCAACGAAGTAGGTTTGCCGGTGTGGTTGGTTTTTTTAGTGTTTGATTAATGCTTTTACCCTAAACATTTCCGGATTTACCGACGACAATTTTCCAGTCACCCCATCAAAAAGTCTAAGCACTGACGAAAGTTCGCAACTGCTGAATTAACGACACAATTTTAAACAGACCGAAAGTGAGTTCCCATTTTACCGAGAAGACATTTCCCACTTACCGTATCGAAAAACGAAAAACAACCGATATCAGCATCTCGATCCGATCATCGGCTTGACTTCCCGACAAGGCTTTTGTCGGTATCACCTCCGCACCGACAAAAAGTCCTATTTCCAGACAAGACACTTCCTGATTACCGACAGAGCTTCTGTCGATATCAGAAACGGAAAGAGGAAAGTGTTTAATAAGAGCTCTTGCCGGTACTGAAAACGGAATCCGCGCACAGTCTCCGCATCGACAAGCGCTGCAGATTTCCAAACATGAGTTTTCTTGATTTACCAAAAGCGTTCTGGTCAGTACTGAAAACGGAATCCGCGCACCGACATGCGCTACCGATTTCCCTACAACAAGTTTCATGATTTACCGGCAGATCTTTCATCGATATCAGAAACGGAATGAGGAAAATGTCTCAGAGCTCTTGTCTGTACAGAAAACTGAAACCGCGCACCGTCTCCGCACCGACAAACGCTGCCAATTTCCCAACAAGAAGTTTCCTGGCTGCCGACAGAGCTTTTTTGTCGGTATAAGAAACGTACTGATAAAGCGTGCTGTACCGACAAACGCTTCCGATTCCCCAACAAGAAGTGTCCTGTTTTACCGACAGAGCTTTTGTCGTTGTCAGAAGCGACATGGTAAAAAGCATTTGTCTGTGTACCAACAGGATTTCACGTGGGGGGGGGGGGGGCAGCTGCCCCCACAGGCCCCCCCCCCTAGTTTTGCCACTGAGCATATGACTTATGAATATTCCTTCAGCCCAAGCTGACTGCGAATCATACTTGACTCTGCAAAACGGATACGTCAGCTCCATATTATTAGCTATATTTCTGCTCTTCTTGGCAAGGGTCGTCTTCAGACTCAAGCCGCTCAAGCTGGCTTATTATTATTCTAATAATATTATTATACTGACCAGGGGCGTCAAGACTGGGGGGGGGGGGAGGGGGGGACGCCCTCCCCCAATGCTGTCGGCCAGTCGGTAAAAAATAACCGCGATTTTTCGTCAAAACAGTTGTTTTTTTACAAAAACAGTCGGTTTTTCTGAAAATCGGTCGATTTTTCGTCAAAACAGTCGGTTTCTCTACAAATCAGTGGATTTTTCTGAAAATCAGTCGATTTTTTTCAAAACTGTAATTTTTTGTGTTGAAAACAGTCGTTTTTTCTGCAGAAACAGTCGGTAAACGTTACCAGCCAGTCGGTAAATTCCTCGTCCCCCCCCAAACATTTTGGCTAGTGACGCCTCTGATACTGACTGGCTATATTATTGTTATGCCCTACGAGACACGCGTGCCGAAGAAGATGACGATGGTCATGATGATGAAATTTTATTTACACACCTAAGAAGAGGGAAATAGCGCAGTACAAGAAGACAAAGGGTATGGAAAAGAGTCGATGTGGATGGGGCAAAAATGCCGAAACCCATCAAAGGTAAACGTAAGTGCAAACACAGGCCGATTTTCGCAGTCGGGTGGGAATTTCTTCCTCCGTTTGATGCATCTCATGCAGATTTCTTCATAGTGACGCCAATTTCGCAGCCGTATTTTCGCAAGCGAAATCTTACCGGACTGAATGTGTACGTAGTCCAATGTTTGGAAGACAAAGTGGCTAGAAATAACTGACACAAAGTAGAGTGAACACCATAACGCCCTATTATGTTAAATTTTTGTTTGCATTTTCTTGCTGTTATTATGGATAAATAAAACGTGCCTACGGAGTCTGGCGAAGACAGGAAATCTACAAGACCCCGATTGTCTGTCTTAAGGTTTTGGATCGTACGTAGTTTTGTATCAAGACGATATGGGGCATAAGAAGTATCTAATCGGCTCTATCGTTATTTTCACTTGGGATACTTCCAGAATAATTTATTTTTCTGAACTATGAACTATGTACTAAACTTTGTGTCAGTGTTAATAAATAAAAAAAATCGAAAAGCTGCTTCGAAACAGCGTTGGCATTCAGTACTGCTATTCCTATTCTCGACGGGTTATTCGTGTGAACTGAAGCTCGGCCGCGCTCTACGCTGACTACTATGTCACGCGGATTCTACGCAGTGAAAGTCGTAAACATTTCGCAGTAGCAGAATTTTTTGAATTTATCTTCCTTATGTTATTCTGTTTCCTTAGTTCAACTGAGTACAATGGCCAACATATCAGGTGTCAATAAGTACTTTAAAGCCTTTCTGCTCCTACCACAGAACTGGGTCACAATCACGTGGGAAGAGAACATCAAAGATAAACCCATCCTACTAATTCCTAGTCAATGGGGTGACGCCTGGGAAAACTATTTCCACTATTCCCATTACTCCTAACACGGATATAACAGTAGCTATCCAAATTAAACCCCCACATCAATTAGCCCCTAGACTCAATGCGCTTTTGTTTAAGAAGAAAGGACCTTCTATTGCCATGGGGCACATACTGAGCTAACGAACGCTCCACCTCCTTCCCAAGCATAGGATTTCCAGGAACGTAAATGCATAGATGGGGGGGGGGGGGTAATAAACTACATCAGTCATTTTGCCCGACTTGAATAATAGGCCTTTACTGAGGAAGGAAATAGAAAACCGTTATTTTGGTTTTTTTCTTGATCAGCTAGTTATCCCTCTAAGATGATGTGCGAGAGATAAACATAATTTCGCACATCATCTTAAAGGGATAACTAGCTGATCAAGAAAAGCCCCGAAAACCACGGCTTTCTATTTCTTTTGTAATGAATGGTCAGCTTGGCTTCAAACCTTATATTCTTTACTACGGAATCAAAAGCACAAGCTATTTTCTCGACTGTTGCTCCAAATGTTTTTTAGATGTTTAATTAGATAAGATCCCGTCCTCGCGGCAATCTACAATTCAATCGCCCTACCTCATATCCTGCATTCGGCACCTTTAAAACGGACAAAAAACAATTACGGTCAATATTCCACCGGTTTGCTAAATACATATTACGCCTCACCCCTTGGACGAGAAACTCGAAAATTTCCAGTCGCTATCAAATTAGTGACCCACTACCAGCAGTAAAACAAACAGAAACATATAGCCAAATACTGATCAGGACTGGAAAATCCTCTTGGTTTAGTAAAGTTTTAAGTTTAAGGGTATAAGGCATAAGGTATATTGTGTATTTCGTTTCGTGGTATTTCATAATCTATCTTGTTTTCTTTTATTTTTCTCTTTTTTTCCTCAGTATTTACTCCGTCTTCGTGCTTATTTTGACAGGTTACAAATAAATCATCATCGTCATAATCATTTAACTTGATAAAAAAAAGCCAAAATGCCAAGGCAACAAGATGAACAACAACAAATAACAAATTCAAACAAATCATACTTCACTAACAGCAAGAATAAATAAGGGAAGAATTGAGAAGACTTGGATCATGCGACGTTGTTTTCTACCCGATTCTCAAGTAGCGGGGGTGGAGCCTATTCGGCGCCTTTCCCGACCACAGAGTAATTATTGGCGCTATTTCTTCTGATCGCCGTACTTCGCGTCAAGAAAGTGCGCCGAATTCAAATTAAACAGAAAGAGGCCGACATTTTGCCCTTCTCCCTCCAACAAATCGCATTTTTCACTAGTTTAAAAGACGAGATAAGGGGCTAAAGTACAGTGAGATGATAGAAGTCGTGCAATCCTACATTCAAGGATGACGAAAATAATGGCAGAAAAGGGCCGTTGGACTGAACACAAAAAAGTTTAAAGAAGGAAGGGACATGCTTACAAATCAGTTAGAATATCCGTCTCTGGAGAAGTGGGAAGAAAGATATACTTTTTTTCACACAAATCATTCGTGTAATATGTATGGCAGATTGTTAGTGATGAAAAAAAGACTGTTAATAGGATAGATAGTGAAACATTTAGCCAGCTACCCGAGCTAATGATATATATTTTGACCAAAATTAGTAAGTTGTTATCTCAAATGTAGACGTTTAGAATGATACCATACAATAATCTGTTTCAGTAATCAAATAAAATTTAAAATTAGGAAGTCCCTCAAGCCAACTGTTTTTCGCAACTAACCGAGAACTGTTAGGAACTGAATTTTGTGTACAGAGTGCAACTTAAAAACAAAACATAACAACTAAATTAGGAAATCCTTCAAGCCAACTGTTTTTCGTAACTAACCGAGAACTGTTAGGAACTGAATTTTGTGTACAGAGTACAACTTAAAAGCAAAACATAACAACTCTTTGAGTACAGTTCGCCAGCTATGCCCAAATTCGAATTTGAATTAATGTAAAAACATGATAATGAAAAAAAGAACATGACGAAAAGGCGGACTGTTAATAGCATAGACAATGACAGATTTAGACAGATGTAAAGTGCAACTATCCGAGATAATGATATACATTTTTGACCAAGAATAATAAGTTGTTTGTTATCACAAACTGATACGTCTTGAAAGATATCTTACAGTCAGCAATCATTAGTTTAAAATCAGGACTTTGAGCCTACTGTTTTTCGCAACTACACACTACACGAGAGTACAACTTAAAAACAAGACATAGTAACTCACTGAGTACATTTCGACAGCTAAATACCCTAAACTGTCCAAGCTTAATAACTTTTCTAGAAGCGATTCTGTACAGTCCTGAGAAGACCAAAATAAAATTATAAATGTTCACACAGATCCTATTGAATCTGAACTAAATGCATGCAGGTTAGGTCTACCCTTTAACGTTCAAGTTGCTTAATTGCTCCCCCGAGTCATCAAATGCCGCATTCCCTTGGGCTTCACCGTCTTTGTGAAGGGTCGTGATAAAACAAGCTTCATATTGCAAATCTGACCCGAGATTGAAAATTAGTTTCCATTCATATAATCCTCAGAATCAGCACTGTTTGAACTTCCCGCCTTTTCTGACTGCTTCATGACTTTTGCTCTGGAGGTAACACTTAATACTGCAAGAGGCAACACGCGAAGCTCCACCCAGGCTCTACCTCCGATACATAAGATCGGACCAAAAGAGATCCAGGATGCTGACATCGAGGTTATGTGCGTTCTCAATTCTTCCCTTATTAACTACTAAAAGCTTATTTGGATTTTGTTGTTCTTCTGTATTTCAATTAACTCTGTTTACCTATTCATTTATTTTTTGTATTTTTTCCATCCTCCGTCTTTTTTGGCCTCGGCCAGTTGATGGGTTATAAATAAATAAAATAAATAAATAATAAATAACTACTAAAAGCGTAACTCTCGGTGTTGGAAAATGACCCTGACGAACCATGCCAGCCCGTCCACATCCCCAAACTTACGACTAACAATCACACTACTCTTCCATTCTTCATCAAACACCCTCACACATTCTCGGAACACATCCACTTACACATTAATGCTGAACATATTGTATACATATTATAAATAATGTTTAATAAATATTCATATTCTTTGGGGTTAAGTTTTTGCCGGCTGCGTTCAGGTAACGTAAACGGAAAAATGAACTTGAATCCCAGATTTGCGTTACGTAGGTTTTCCTAGCACAAAGCTTGTGTTGGGATTTCGCAAACACAATGCATGCTTTGCGTATTGGTTCAATCTGAAATTCTGACCCATATTCGGTGGTTATATTTGTTTGTTTTACTTTTCTGTTCAGTGCTATGATTGTTTGAGTTTGTACTGTAGAGTACGGTCTGTGTGAAAAGGTTTAGGCCTACGCTTCAATGTGAAAGCAGCCTCTTTATTAAATGTTCGAGATTTTGGAGCAACGCTGCGGCTCCTGGGGCCTAGAGGGTGGCTAAAGACAGTCGAAGCCTAGTATAAGTCGCTAAACACAGAGTTGAGTTTTCAAGAAATCAACCAATTCCGTGTCGTAAACGTAACTCGCGGGAAAATCACAAGAAACGGAGTTTTTGGGTGCTTCCAGAAAAAGCTTCTTACGCATTTATAAGAAATACACTCTTCTAACGGTAAACGCACATTCACGACGGATTTTAGCTTATACTAGGTACCAGCAAGTTCTAACAAGAGCCGGAAGCTCATATGGCACTTGCAAGGCTGGGTCAGATGGAAGTGATGGTAAAAAGTATTTTTTTCACTTTTCAGTTAAGATGCGCACTTTAAGGGTGCTAAAAATTAATTTCCAAGCAAAACCCTTGAGGTGAAAAGGACCGTGTGCTCATGGCGATCGTGAAAAAGTTAATTTTGCTTAGAAGTATTTTTGCACTTTGCGGTTAAGATGAGATCTTTAATGGATGGTCGGATCGGAGAAGTGACGATGTCTAACCCAATGATGTCAAGTTTCTAATGCTCCAGCAAATCGTCCTAGCACATCTGGAAGTACCTTAACTCATTATCACCGGAATTCCGGACACCCCCCTCGGTACCCAAATCCGATCCGATTCTGTCACTGATGCACCTAGGACTTGTGCCTGTACTTCCCACCAAGTTTCATCCTGATCGCTCCACTCTATGCCTGTCACAAGATTTCCGGTTCTCCCCTCCGACCCCCCGACCCCCAGTTCATCGGATCCGGACCTAAATTGAAATGGGACATCTGAGACATGAGGTCTTTCAAGATAATAATAATAATCTATATTCAAAGCCAGCGGCCATATACATGAACAGGTTATACACTGATTAAGCAACAAAATTAAACAAAATATAACAAAATTCAACTTCTATTGTCACGAAACTTCACTACTTCATCAATAAATCTACACACTTTGCATATTATCTGTGCAGATGTACAATCCAAGATGTCTAGAAGCCGCAAATTCCCCCCAAGCAAAGACATCAAGTTTCATTAAGATCCGATCACCGATTCGAAAGTTATGCATACCCCTATTTCCTGGATTCCGCCACCTCCCCCTCCCCCCACGATGGTCGGATCGGGCAAATGACTGTTTCCAACTTAATCTGGTCGGGTCCGTGATATGCCTGCCAAGTTTTATCATCCTAGCCCACCTGGAAGTACATTAACTACGGATTGCCGGAATTCCGGAACCCTCCTCCAACTCCCCCCCCCCCAGTGTCCGAATCCGGTCCAGTGCTGTCAGTGATGTATCTAGAGCTTGTTCTTCCCACCTAGTTTCATCCCGATCGCTCCACTCAGAGAGTTTCACAAGATTTCCGGTTTCCCCTCCGACTCCCCCAGTGTCATCGGATCCGTTCCGGACTTGAAATGAGACATCTGAGATACGAGGCCTTTCCAGATATCAAGTTTCATTAAGATCCGATCTCCCGTTCGAAAGTTATGCATGCCCCTATTTTCAGGATTCCACCACCTCCCAACCCCCCACGATGTTCGGATCGGGCAGGTTACTATTTCTAAATTAGTTTGGTCGGGTCCCTGATATTCCTGCCAAGTTTCATCGTCCTAGCCCTTCTGGAAGTACCCTAACTCAAGAACAGTGGACCGACCGACCGACCGACCGAAAAGTGATCGGTATATGGCACTTGAGCGGAGCTGCAAGTGCCATAAAAATCGCTCCGAGACCAAGGCTTTGCTGGACGCCAGATGCTGGTGCCAGTTTTGCGTACCAGCAAGGCTTGAGGTTAATCGAAATGTTGAGCGACAATAAAAGTTTCGGCAAGAGGAATGGGTAGTACAGGAAAGAACGGATTGCGCAATCACGGAAAAAAGGGGACAAGCACGAAAGTACCCTTAACCGCTGCTTCCCATCTTTCGATTTCGATTATACCCCCATCCCAAAATCCGTCCAGTTAGGTCATGGGGAGGAAAAACGGAGGAGGAAACATATGCTTAGGTAGGTCATGAGAGAAAGCGGAGAAAAAATGAAACCTTAATAATCATATATTGATGATAAGACTACGCAACTATCAGCGCATGATTCCAATAAAATCATACTTCGATTAACGAAATAAAAATTAGGAAAACTGTCTTTTCGCGGTGTAAAGTAGCCTACACAAAATTTTGACTCAATTTTCGGTTTCAGCTTATTCTGCGTCAGAATCGTAGGCTACATCTGTTGAAAACACGACGATTACAAACAAAAAAATGCGAAAAAAGTAAAATAAAAATAACTATCCTCTGGTTAAAAAGTTATTTCTAACCACAGAATCTTTCCTGAACTGGGCCTCCAAACAATAGATTACTGAAGCCACCTCGATCAAACTTTTTACTTATTAATGTACTAGCAACCAGTTCTCATTTACTTTCATGACCGCAATTCTCCCTTCGTTATTACATTCGCCGCTTCCAGACCTGGCTTTAATTGCCACGTTTTATTACCTTTTTTGCTAATTTAGCGCACGACCAATTAGTCAAAAACGCGGGGAAGAGGAAGACAGAGATAAGACTTGACATTAAACAGAATTTCGGCCTTTTAAACGTACAAAATGGGAAAGGTAATCTCCGAGTCGTGACCACAGAAGTTCGATGATTTGAAAGAGACATGCTAGCAATTATTCTGATTCGTTCATTTGTTTTACTAGACCCGTCAGCCGTTCCAAATCACTAGACCCACTTTCGCACAACAACATTCCAACATCATTTGATTTCAACCTGATCCAAATTCTAACCTGATCAAAATTCTTTCCACTCCAATTTTTCAACTTTCATTGCCATTGTGGAAAAAATGGAGTGATGAACTTGTGATTCGCTGATGTAGTTAATGTGTGTATTTCCTTCCCTATTTATATGAATAAGGCTGAAGTGAATAAATAAATTACTATCAGTTGCCTGCTCTGCTTCCAATCCAACTAAGGGTTGGACACGGGCTTTAAAAAAGCGATATAAAGAGTAGGATAATTTCTTTGTCCGATTCTGCCTACCAGCTAGCACGGGCGTCAAGACTATGGGGGGGGGGGGGAGACGCCCCCCCCCCGAATGTTCTCGGCCAGTCGGAAAAAATAGCCGACTCGGCGCGAGAGCCTCGATTTTTCATAAAAACAGTCGATATTTTCTTGGAAACAGTCGATTTAAAAAAAAAAAATAGTCGGTTTCTCGTAAAAACAGTCAACGCAGTCGTTTTTTCTCAATAATAGTCGTTGTTATCTGCAGAAACAGTCGGTAAAAATGACCAGCCAGTCGGTAAATACCTTGCCCCCTCCCAAACACTTTGGCTAGTGCGAGACCCCTGCAATGAAAAAAAAAATAGTAGTTATGTTACTGGGCAATATATTACTGAGTGTGTTAAACTACTTGATTACAAAGGTGGCGTTGATTTCTTCACTTGCTTAAGCCCATCTACTAAAAAATATTCATAGCAAGCGACTAAGAAACCCCTACAAGCATTTGAGAAACAGATTTCAAGAGTTTTTTTATTCTTGCAACGTCTGAATGTTTTATTTGACAGTAGATCAAGGGAAGTAGAGTGGAAAGTAGAGTGGTTTTGTTGGTTTGAGTGATATCTCCTACCTTGCTTATGCTGATGACATTCTTCTAATTAGCCGGTCTAAACTCAGTCTCTCGCAGATGGTTCATAAAGTTTCTTCTTCTTTTACTAAAATCGGTCTTTCGCTTAATGCTGATAAATGCGAGTATCTTTCTTTCAACGCTCCTTCCTCTACTAGACCTCTAAGCTCTCAAAATTTCTCTATCCCTCATGTAGATTCGATCCGGTGGTTGGGTATTACACTTACAAAAAATCTTAAAACTCTTCGGGAGCGCGCTGTCCGGGATGCTAGAGTGAAAATCCAGATTGGTTACTCTAAAATTGTAGCCAATTGCGGGAAATACAATCGTGTCGCCCTTGGTAAGCTTTACTCTACTTTCTTCGATCATTCTGTTCTTTACCTTTCTGGGCTTTACCCTATATTTAAGAAAAAAGATATTAGTGATATTCGATCTTCTTACTTCCGATTCTGTAAATTTCTTCTCTATCTTCCTCTGGGTACAAGAATCGAAAGACTGTTAAAAAGTTTTATCTTCTGAATGTTACTGAGAAGCTGACTGACCTACACAAAAAGCTCTCAGAAACAGCGTATCGACGTTGGTCGCCTCACCAAGTTTTGATCCGTTTGTTTGATTAATGTTTTGTTGACTTTAGTTTTTGTTTTACGTCTTTTTCCGTTCTTTTTTCCTTCTTCAAGTTTATACTCCACTATTAATCTTTTTGATGTAAGTGGGTAATAAATAAATTAGTATCCAGGAGGGGTTAGGGGGGTCGACAACCCCCCCCCCCCGAAATATGCAAACATAATCGTTTTTTATACCTCTGGTGTAAGTAAGTAATTATTTGTAAGCCGCCATTTTCAAAAAGTGGAGTAAATGAAAGAAAATAAATAAAACACATACAAGACACTAGTTTTCAATCTTCGGCCAGGAAGCAGTGGATAACGTCGTGCGCTGGTTAGGCCCTGTTGTCCATGACTTTGGTATGTTCCTGTCTTACTGTTCGGTATGGATTAGGTCCGACCCACCTCCAAAACAAATTCCTGGATCCGGGCCTGAGTGGATACGATGGGAAGAAATGGAAATGGAAAGACATAGATTTTTTACCTTAGACTCAGCAAGACAGTAACATGTTTTGTGTTCACGGCCCGGCAGCAACATTTTTGATTAGTTTTAGCCTGACTTTACCCTAGTCACTAGTCAAATTGAGGCTTTTTTAGTTAATCTTAATTAACTTCAATATTTTTCGCATGACTGCGCCAGTGTCAATTTGTTTGGTTTAATTACAGATTTGCCAGTGGTTGACGGCGACTACACTGGCTACCAATTATTATTGAGTTTATTGTATTTCATCACACAAATGGCATCGATTTCTTCACTTAATTCAACAATCTACTGGAACATATTTTTCAGCAAGCAAACAGGAAACGCCTGCTTTGAAGTTTTATAAGATTCTTGCAACCTCTAAATATTTCATCTGATGTTAGACTAATGGTGGGTTTACACACTGCGTAAAATACGAGCGTGTTTTGAAATCCGAGCGTATTTTATGCACGTATTTGACCTTGTAAAGATTTCAGCAATACGGACGTATTAAGATACAAAACGGACCGATTTCTCAAATACGTCCGTACTGCTAGAGATCTTTCCAAGCCCAAATACGTGCGTAAAATACGCTCGAATTTCAAATACACTCGGATTTTACGCAGTGTGTAAACCCGCCATAAGGGAAGTAGCTTACAGTGAAAACGATGAGAATGACCTGTAAATGAAAATTCATTTTCAAACATGGCCGCTTTCCCCTTAGATTCAGCAACAGGGACAACTTGTTATGTTCATGGCAGTAAAAAAATTATTTTCATTTGTTTTCCACCTGACAGTCCAGTCCCTAGGCAATTTGAGGCTTTTTTAGTTAATCTTATTTTACTTCAAGATTTTTCGTCATGACTGCGCCAGAGTCAATTTGTTTTGTTTTAATTATACATCTGTCATTGACGGCGACTACACTGGCTGATAAAGGAGCTTGTGCGCAGTAAAAACCACTGAGCAGGAACGCAATTTGTTCATTAACACCCGGTCGCTATTATCTCATAATCGTCTCGAAGACAAGCCAAAATTTTCGAAAAAAAATCATAACCTAAGGGGGCAACGGCCTTGTCTCGGGCCCCCCTAGCATTGTTTAAAGTAATTCTCATATGAATGAGATCACGATGCTTAAAGGACCCCTCTTATTTATTCTGGCTTTCATATTACCCATAGCTCCCTTATGGGATAATATGCTTCTGAAATCCCTACCTTTCGCCAGCACTATTTCAATTTGTTCATACGTCATTTTAGCACTTTTAAGGCCGTACCGAGTTTTGCCATTTAATCGTGAAAAGATCATTTCTAGTAAGAGTTGTACTCTACATATGATCGAAAAGTAAACAATATGTTCACGGCGGCTGAAATAAAAATATATTTTCTGCAAAGAGTATATGCATAGGCCCAATGGCGAAACTAGGGGGAGGTGGGGGCCAGCTGCCCCCAACGAAAATTCTTGTCGGTAATCGGTAGTGTTTCTTTTGTGTGTTTTTCTTTCTCATTCTGTTTCTAGTATCGAGAAAAACTCTGACGGTAATTCAGGAAATTTCCTGCCGATGCGGGTTCCCTTTCCGGTATCAACCGGAGCTCTATCGGTAAACCACGAAAATTTTTTGTCGGGAAATCAGCAATGTTTGTCGGTACAGAGCAGAGCACCGGCAAACAGTTTTCTTGTTTCGTCTGTTGGTCGTCCGAATTTTTTTTTTGGAAAACCGACGATCTGAAAAAATGCAAACTGAGATCCTTCATTTCGATTGCTGGCGACTGTCTGATGCGAACATCGAAACAGTACTGTCGGTAATTCGAAAGCACCGAAGAACTAAGTTTTTTCGTTCCATGTCTGGTGCCGACAAATGCCTTGTCAGAAGTTCAGGCCGATGATCGGGAAAAACCCTGTCGACAAAATGAGATCCTCATTTCAACTGTTTTTTAGTTTCTGGTGCGGTGACCGGGAAATCATTTTCGTTCCTTTTCCTTCGGGAATCGACAAAAATCTTGTTGGTAGGTCTAGCAAGTGTGAAATCGCGAAACAGAAAAGCGTCGTCGGTAAATGGGAAAATTTCTCAGGTAAAAGCACCGACCAACTTTTGCTGTCGGGTAAATCGACCACACCGGCAAACCTCTTTCCCTTTTCTTTGTTCTAGGGTCATTTTTCTGTCCACACCCTAAGTGACCTTTTTGGTTAATCTGGCTGCATACTATTATATGGTCGGAAAAAGCCTTGTCGGCAAATCGGGATTTTTGTTTCGTTTATTGGAAAATTATCGATGTGGTAGATAAACTGGAAACAGTCTACTTTACTCGGTGACTTATGACTTTTAAGCAACTTCGCTGACCGAGGTCTGATCATGTCGGGGACTCAAGATAGCCCACGCAGGGGCGTCACGTATGGTGGGGGCGACCCCCCTCACAATGTTGTCGGCCAGTCGGTAAAACAAAGCCGAGTCGGCGCGAAGCCCCGCGATTTTTCGTAAAAATAGTCGATTTTTTCATGGAAACCGTCGAGTTTTCTTCAAAACTAAAAACAGTCGGTTTTTCCTCAAATCAGACGATTTTTCGTCAAACAGATTATTTTTTTTAAACAGTCGTTTTTTCTGCAAAAAAGTCGGTAAAAATGACCAGCCAGTCGGTAAATACCTTGCCCCCCCCCCTCCACACAAACATTTTGGCTAGTAACGCCTCTGAGCACACCTAGGGCATATGACCTTCGTATCTTCCAAGTGTTTTTCCGATCGCTCAACCGTTTGGTCCCTAAGCATTTCAGGATATTTCCAAGACCCCCCTCCTCCAACCCACCATCGTGGCCAGAAGAGGTTAGGACACAAAAGTGGATTATCGACACCTGCTTCTTCAATCCTCACCCACCGAGGTAGGATCCGATTCGAGTCTCAAACTACATACCTAAGGCCCAACAATTTAGTACCTTTCCAGTTTCTTCCCAGTTATTCAATCCCGACACGTGTCATAAAATCTCCGGGTCCTCCCTGCAACTCCTCCCACCATTGTCGGATGGGGATAAATGGCATATCTCGCGAAAGTTTCACTGAAGACGTTCAAGGACCGATGAGCTTCGTATGTTCCAAGTTTCACACCAATCACGAAATCCGTTTGGTTGGTGAGGCTTGTCACAAAATCCCCCCCCCCCCTCCTTCATACTCTCCTGCCTGCTGTCGTTTGGTTGGTGAGGCTTGTCACAAAATCCCCCCCCCCTCCTTCATACTCTCCTGCCTGCTGTCAGATGTGGTTCGAATACATAAGCAACGCATTTGGTGCATCTGCTACCAGGGGGGCAGCACCCCCCCCCCCCACACCTTTTTGAGATTCGGTAAAATTTTTGGTCCGGAGGCCCGAGGTTCTACAAAAAAAATTCAGTATTTTTTCGATAGCAGAACTGTTCGATATATTTACGGGGATTCGGTAGTTATACAGAATCCTAAATATGCTATCTGTACAAATCTCTTCGGTATAACGATCGGGATTCGGTATAATTGCCAGTATTCGGTAGTTATTCGCGAATTTGGTGACAAAATTTACTGAAATCATTTGGTAATTTTTCGATGCCGGAACTATTCGGTATATTTATGGAGATTCCGTAGTTACACAGAATCCCGAATAAGCTATTTATTCAAAATTATTTGGTATCATGGTTGGGATTCGGTAATTTATTCAGTATAATTTCCAGGATTAGGAAGTTAACCACGAATCCTGACTTTGTTCCAGTTTCGACGAAAGTATACCGAATATGAATATTGTTCGGTAGTCTTTCGATACCAAAACAATTCGGTATCATAACCGGGATACGGTAGTTATACAGAATCCGAACATGCTGTCGGTCTAAACTTATTCGGTATAATGACTGAGATTCGGTAATTTATTCGTTATAATTGCCAGGATTCGGAAGTTACCACGAACCTAGAAACTCAGAAGAGGTCGAGTGAAGCACTGGTCGCAGACAAAAGGGATGATCTATGATATCATCGATAGTCCTTACTTTTATTTTGGATCCCAAAAAGAATATCTAATCATAAATATTTCGAAAATTCCGCCTGCAGCACTTTTAGTAATATTCTCTATTTTGTGGACGGGCGCGTCATTTGACGGGGGTTTTAAGCCAGTTTTAGGATTCAGATTTCGAAACATTAAAAGCTAGAATTTGGATGGGAATTAAATTTGGCAGGAAAAGCAAAAACAAAATTTCGCCTGCGGCGCTCACTTTACGTGATTATGGGTAGTATATTGACTAGACTACAGTTGCTGCAGCTGCCGGAACGTCGCTCCATCCGGTTTCTGGAGCTTCTTCGAGTCCCGGTATTTAATCAAAGGTAAATGATAGAATTTGTAAGAGAAGCAGTTACATTTTAGCCTGCAGAAAAAAGCCTGCCTCCTTTTAGCCTGCAGAAAAAAAAATGGATTCCGAAAATTTTCGCCTGTTCTGTTAGCTGCAATAGATAGAAGCTGCTACTGCAATCATGCCCGGCAATATATTCTCCATGTGGCCTTCACCAGAACGCCGCCTAATAGTTGGCTTATCGTCTGTCATACTTCCCTTTATTGTTACTCTTCCTACGTAATCGTTCTGTTCCATTATTTAAAGCTGGAGTTCTAGGATTCGGTAAAATTTTTGAAAGATTCGGTAAAATTTTGGCTCTGCACCCCCCCCCCCACCGAAAATGAACTTGCGACGCCCCTGTCTGCTACTACCAACCATCAGCTTTGAATAAAATCGGGTTGCTCGCTCGCAACTTAGGCCTAGCTTTTTTCTGTTATCTATTATTAGTGGTGGGGACTGGAACTAACATTCCAGAATTATATTTTGTTCCAGATTTAAAGGTGAAAGTACAGTTGTAAATTATGAAGTTTTAATTATCAATTATTTGCGGCGCAAGCGTTAAAGGATCCGTCTCGCTTAGTCTGCCTTTTATCTTATCCCTAGCTCCCTTAAAGGACCCCTCTTACTTATTCTGCCTTTTAAAATATACTTAGCCCCTATATGGAAGTATAAGCTTCTAAAATCCCCACCTTTCTCCGTTGTTTCGTTTCGTAACTACGAATTTTTAGCGCTTTTTCAGCCTTGCCGAGTTTTCCCGTCACCCAACGAAAAGTTTGCCGGAATCTACATTGTCCCCTGACAACTCTTTCACACATAAGGATGTGATAATCTTCTGTTTATTACTTCTTTTATTTGCTTAATTTTCCCACTTTTTAACCAAGGCACGTTCAGTTTTCAAATCTTTTGCGCCCAGCCGCCGCGCCGGAGAGCAGGAAGGCTGGATATAATCGACAAGCGCTAGCAAGAGAATCGCTAGTTTCAGGTGAAAAATAATAGTATTTTCTAAAATGTTTTTTCTGATCCATTTTTATAGGGAAAAGATCATTTCTAGTAAGAATTGTGCTTTAAGGAATAATAAGCTCCTGAAATCCCCGCTTTTCGCTATTGCTTAGTTTTGAATCGAGACTTTTAGCGTTGCTTCGGCTTTGCCGAGTTTTGCCAGTCACACAACGCAAACTTCACCGAACGCTTCAAGCTCGGCCAACAAATGTTTCACACATAAGGACACGAGACGTTTCGGTGTTGCTTTTCATTTTGGAAGACACGGCAAACCATCGGTCTATCTTCTGTTTTGAGTTCTTTTCTTTTGCTTGGTTTTCCCACTTTTTAACCATGGGGCGTTCAGTTTTCAAATACTTTGCGTCCACTCGCCGCGTCGGAGAGCGGGTGGGCTGGATAGAGTTAACAAGTGCTAACAAGAAAGATATCCTTCAGCCCAAGCTGACTGCGAATCATGTTTGGCAATGCAAAACGGATACGTCAGCAACATTTTTATTAGAGCTATATTTCGGCCCTTCTTGGCAAGGGTCCTCTTAAGGCTCGAGCCGCTCAAGCTGGAAAATGAACTTGTGGAAAGATAATTAAAGATTCTTCTGATTTTGTGAATTTCTTCCTTGAACATTGCTTGGAGAAAGCTGTTGCTGTGATTTCATTTTGGACACTTTGCTGATGTTTTTGCTGCTCGATTGGGTCGTTGAAAGGATAGAGGTTTTTCTGCATTTTGGTTTTGGAATCACCTGTCTCTTCTTCTTTCCAGCTAAGACAGATACTTTGCTAAGATGGATCATTTTCCAGCTTGAACGTCTTGAGCCTGAAGAGGAACCTTGCCAAGAAGGGCTGAAATATAGCTATATTAAAATGTAGCTGACGTATCCGTTTTGCATCGTCAAATAGGATTGATTCGCAGTCAGCTGGGCTGCAGGAATAACTAACAAGAAAAATCGCTTATTTCGCGTGGCAAGTAACGGTATTCTCGAAAACAATATTTCCGAGCCATTTTATCGTGAAAAGGGCTTCTTTAAGGGCTTTTCTTTTCTGCGAAACGTATGTTTTGTTTAGTTTATCTTAGCCTACTACTACAAAGTAAACTAACCAAAAATTAATTAACAACAACCTACCTTACCCACCTACCTAAAAAGAGACAACGCGTTTCGAAAATAACCAAACTACTTCTTCGCAAGGACGCGATATAAATATTCAAGTTGCTACTTTCAACACTCAATTTACACTTCGCGGAAACTAGTCAAATGTGATTTTTGTTTTCTTCCCGGGTCAATGTTCAGCAGAAATAATACTGAAACCACAAAACAAATAGCTAAAAGAAACATATACTGCCAAATATTTAGCAATTGGTTGCTAAAAATCTTTTTAGCAACTGAGTGATAATATTATTTGCGGACTTGCTGAAACTCAACACAGAAAGGACCAAATGCATATTTGCCACTCTACGGCAAATTAAACGTAAATCAACTAAGAATCAAGAGAATGCTGGCACAGCCTCTAGGATTTTTTCCTGCTAAACCAAGATCTAGAAGCTCATTTGGCACTTGCAAGGATGGGTCAGAGGATGAAAGTAGGAATTTGCCAATTTGTGGGTTTGTCGTGATTTGTAAGCAAAACCCTTGAGATAAGAATGATCATGGGCCCTTGGAAAGCCCGAGAATACATCGTTTGGTAACAAGACCAAAGGTTTCGATGGGATCCCAAAAATTTAATATCTGATCCAGGCAATTAAATATTTTTATTTATAAAATTTAGAAACAGATCAAGGCTTATAGTGGGGGTTGAAACTCCTTGGAAACTTAAGAAAATAATAGTTTTTTGTACATTTTCAAAATACAGTACTGAGAAAGCCAAGTTCACATATGGATTCAGCATGTGTATTTACCCCTATAAGTCATATCTATTTTGACGTAACCGATCGAAACTTCCTGCCTTACTTCTGCCAATTTTCCGGTTTCGGCGGAATTCCGGAACTACTTGTCCGGCGAATTAATAAAGCTCAAAAAACAATTCAGCGTATCTACTTACCCCTATATCCAACATCTAATCAACTTCATCTAAAATTTAACTCATAACAAATTTTTCGGTTTCAGCCAGATTCCGGTCGAACTGCGTGTCCGGATAAAAATCATTGGCATATGGATTCAGCGTCTTTTCTTACCCCTACATCGAATATCCCTCCACTACCCCACGATGGTCGGATCGAGAACTGAATATTTCCAAGTCAATCTGGTTGGGTCCCTGATATGCCTGCTAAGTTTCATCGTCCCAGCCCACCTGGAAGTACCTAACTCCGTATCACCAGAACTCCGGAACCCCCCTCCAACTCGCCCACAGTGCGCAAATCCGGTCCAGTTCTGTTGATGGTGTACCTAAGGCTTGTGCCTCCCACCAAGTTTCATCCCGATCTCTCCAATCTAGCGTGTCACACGATTTCGGGTTCCCCCCTCCGACCCCCAACATTCACCAGATCCGGTCCGAACTTGAAATGTGACATCTGAAACACGAGGTATTTCCAAATATCAAGTTTCATTAAGATCCGATCACCCGTTCGGAGTTATGCATGACACTAAATTCCGGACCCCCCCCCCCCCCCACACACACACACGATGGTAAGATCGGGCTAGTAAATATTTCCAAGTTAGGTTGGGCGGGTCCCTAATACGCCTCCCAAGTTTCATCGTCCTAGCACATCTGGAAGTACCCTAACTCGCGATCATCGGACTGACCGACAGACCGACGGAAAAGTGATCGGTATATGGAACTTGGCCGGAAGTGACATAAAAACGAGAGAACAAATATTCGGTTTTTCGGTAATACCGTACGAAATATTTTGGAACACTAAAGATTGATTGACTGATAGTAGTTATAAGGGCAACGTCATTTTGACCCTCTCGCAGGGCGCATCGGTTTTCAGTTTACGACCGATTTTACAGCATTCCTAAATCGAAAGCTACAAGGGATCTGACAATGAAACTTTTTATACTGTAGAACCAGAGATGGTCGAATCCGATCATGAAAGGATTCGAATCGGAATCCACCTTTTCATGCTGAAGATTCGAGTCCGGATTCGATTCCGACCTTAACAAAATCAAATCATATGATAGGTTTATAGTTTATAAATCAAAGGTGATAAAAAAATACTGATGCCTAAGGCAAATGAGACGGTTGATTGGGCGATGTAAACCATGTTCAGGGTTTTATGTGTGGTTCCTATTTTATGTACTGGTTCCCTCATCGCAACCAGAAATAAATTTGGGCTCGTTAAGCACAAAACCTAAATCACAGTGTGTAAAAAAGATTAAAAACTGGAGCGGATTCGTAAGATTCAGGGTTTGGAATCCGAGTCCGAAGCCGAATCCAGCCTGAAAAGCAGAAGGTTCGAGTCCGGATTCGAATCCGGCCAAAAGGGCGAATCGTGGATTCGAAACCGAATCCAGATTCGGATTCGACCATCTCTGTGTAGAACTGGGGGTCCAGTTTTGTACTTTTAAATCCCTTACCCCGCTTGTTCATGGGCAACAGCGCCACTGGCAGGAACCGATATCGAACTTGACAGACGGCGAAAATGGCCATCAGCTTCGACATCAACCCGCCCTTTGGGCACAAGATATAGCCTAGAAATGGCCCCGAGAGATGCAGAGATGCCCCCTAGATCTGGGAGGGCACAAAATCTTCTGTCTTGGTAGGCCTACTATTTGTCTGCCCCTAAATATTTCAAAACACAAAATGAACAATACCAAAGGTTTCGATGGGATCCCAAAAATTCAGTATTTGATGCAGACAATTAGATGTTATTGCTTTAAAACTTTAGAAACAGATCAAGGCTTATAGTGGAGGTTCAAACATGTTCTAAACTTAAAAAAATAGTCATTTTTACAAATTTTGGAAGGCAGTACAGTAACTGGTAGCGTGGGTGGGGTTTTTTATGTTCAATCTTGGTAGATCCTTGGTGCCGAGCCCATCTACGAACTCGATATGTCCCTTGACCCAGAGAATCCTCACACCAACTTTCACAAGTTTCATCCAAACATATCGTTCCCTTCGAGAGTTATCGTGCTCAGAGACAGATGGACACTTGTCCGGCGAAAAAATAAAGCTAAAAAACGAATTCAGCGTATTTCCTTACCCCTATATCCAACATCTAATTCACTTCAAATGAAGGTTTAATTTATAAAAAAAAATCCGGTTTTAGCCGGATTCCGGACGAACTATATGTACGGGTAAAAAATTATTGTGATATACGGATTCAGCATCTTTTCTTACCCCTAAATAGGACATCTAATGAACTACAAATACAACTTTTGCTTTTAAAAAATTTTCCGGTTTGGGACGGATTCCGGGAGAACTACTTGTCCGCGTAGAAAATTATTTTCACATAAGCGTCCAGCATGCCTCCTTTCCCCTAAATCGAACATCTAATCAACTTCAAATAAAACTTTTACTTTTAACAAACTTTCCGGTTCTGGCCGGATTCCGGGCGAACTACTTGTCCGGCGAGAAAATGGTTTTCATATTCGTGTTTGGGGGGATGTGCGCCGTTGCCGCCAAGTGGCAACAGTTAATTTTTGTCGGTACGTGCGTGTCGTATACTGCGATCCAGGAGTCGTTGAAATCAGGGGTCTCCCCCCCCCCCCCCCACCCCTGGCCTGAGTGCTTCGGGCCACCCCTGTTTGTAGTCACATCTGTCACACTGGAAATGCATGCCTTTGTTAAAATTTACTCCGCTCTGGATGAATTTCTAGATGTCGCGCAAGCAGCGCACACTCTGAACGTTATTTCGGATGAAAAAATACAAAATTCTTTAGAATGAGTCAAAATATTTCAGTATATTCAAATATCACATGTAAAAATAAGCTGTTTTTTCAGTTAAACTTCAAGCACAAGCTTAAGACTGGATTAGGACTAGTCTGTCTAGATTCTGATACGGGCTTAAAACGATAGTGCATTTTTTGGCCGCTTCCACTTTTAGGTCACTTTCGCTTAAGCGCTGAATATAAAATCTCCCTTTACACTCTCCGTTTGGATACTTCGGCACTTAATGTTAAGACGAAAATAAAGAAACAGCCATATATTCAGCATTCATCGCAATTTATTATGTTTATATTACTAGTAAAAGCCTAACGTTTGGCACATTTGTCGCAACTGTTAGAATTGCCTACCTATAACCTACCTAATCACTCAAGCTGTCTGAAACGAGCTGGACAGAGAGGAACCGTTATTTACCGAACTTTATATCTTACTGAATTTATGTCTGCATGTATTTGTCTCAGTTCCTCCACATGTGCCATCTTCTCCATCAAAAGCTGTTCCAGCTCGGACTTAAACTCGGACAGAGCGCGGTTCTCGGATTCGACATGACCTACTTCGGATAGGAGCTTCTGCTTCAGCTTTTCAAGTCCTAGTGTTCTCTGCCTGAAAAATAAAGGTTGATAATTTATTTCATTCAGTCAACTTTAATACTAAATAGCTTAAAGGATACGTCGTACTGATAGTAATTCATTCTACTTCATTAGTATTTCCATCCGTTCTCGTTCCCAAGATTTGTCAACGCTTGTTCTCTTTACGTGACATACCATGCGCTCGCACAATCTTTGCTCCAAAACCTTTTAAAGGGTATTTCTGCGGTCACTTAATTCAGGAACGCCTAGCTTAAAGCGGGCCACAAAAAATGGTCTTTCTACCACACACACAATGCTAACCATCCCTACTGTCACTATGAATGTTCAAAACCATTGAAAACACCGCAAAATAATGAGCAAATTAAAAAAAAAAAAATCCTAGGTTTGAAATAACTCTGTCTGGACTAAATCTCAGCCGATTATCCCGGACAGATATTATGGCACGTAGGGAGCCAAGGGTTAAAATAAAAATTTCCATCTAATGCTCCAACTGTTTATTACAAATACAAATAAACTATAAAACCAAGACCAGTGTGGTACCTCTGAAGACATACAAAACTTATCAGTTAGGTCTTATAATTCCATGCTAATCAATCCTGGAAAATTCCGCCATCTAGAAAAGAAGACGTTGTGCGTGGTTTTTTTCTCGAGCCAAAACAGCAACTCGGCAATCGAGTTCAAATCTAAACAAACCCGTGGCATGCGATCACTAAGAGAAGGTAAACCGACTGTTTGGATTAGGTATTTAATGAGAGCCTTTTAATGGCACTTGCGCATACTCAAGTGCCATATAGCGATCGCAATTTCTGTCGGTCTGTCTGTCTGTCTCTGCCATTCTGTCCTTCTGTCGGTCTGTCCCGGTATTGCTAGTTTGGGCACTTCTGCATAAGCTAGGACGATGAAACTTGGCAGGCATATCAGGGACCCGACCAGATTAACCTACACATAATCGCTTCCCCGATCCGGGAGTCCGGAAACTAGGAACAAGGGTAGCAAAAGGGGAGCAAAAAGCAAAACGTCTAGATATGGTATCGATCCAGCGACCTCTTTCATGGAAGCCCGACACGCTAGCTTAATGCGCCATTCGACCTTGAATTGAGAGCCGAATATAGGAGTAGTTACAGTTTAAGGATTGAGATGCGTCAAGAACAAGTGCTTCGGAGTATAGGGATGGGAAATCCGGAAACTATTAACATGTATAACTTTAGAACGGGTAATCGGAGATGCACGAAACTTGACGTATGTCAAGAACAAGTACTTCGGATGATAAGTTTCAAATCCGGACCAGATCCGATAACTGGGGGGGGGGGGCTGGAAGGGGGCACCGGAAATCTCGCTAAACGCTTCCACATAAGCTAGGTTGATGAAATTTGGCAGACATTTCAGGGAACCGACCAAAATAAATTGGAAATAATCACTTCCCTTATCCGGCCATCGTGGGGGGAGTGGAGGGATGGGAAATCCGGAAACTAGTAACATGCATAACTTTAGAACGGGTAATCGGAGATGCATGAAACTTGACATATGTCAAGAACAAGTGCTTCGGATGCTAAGTTTCCAATCCGGATCAGATCCGATAACTGGGGGGACTGGAGGGGGGCACCTGAAATCTCGTAAAACGCGTCCAGATAAGCTACGACGATGAAACTTGGCAGGCATATCAGGGAACCGACCAAAATAACTTGGAAATAATCACTTCCCTGATCCGACCATCGTGGGCGGAGTGGAGGGATGGGAAATACGGAAACTAGTAACATCCATAACTTTAGAACGGGTAATCGGAGATGCACGAAACTTGACATAAGTCAAGAACTAGTGTTTCGTTAGTTGGGTTTCAGATCCGGACCAGATTCGATAACAGGGGGGGGGGGGCTTGAGGGTGGCACCGGAAATCTTAGAGTCGAGAGATCGGGATGGGACTTGGAGGGAAGAACAAGCATAAGCCGTAGATACATTATTGACAAAACAGGACCGGGTCGTATCACAATGGGGGAGTTGGAGTTTTTTTTTCACAATTCCGAGAGTTAGGGTACTTCAAGATGTGCTATAACCGTGAAATTTAGCAGGCATGTTAGGGACTCTATCAGATTGGCTTAAAAATAGTCCCTCCCCGATCCCATCATCGTTTGGAGGAAGAAACAGTTGTCAATGAGTGGTACAACCATTGCAGAGTTACTAGATCAAGCCCTTTTTCTGATGAAATGAATATCGGGAGAGAGATCCAGCCTTGAAAACTGCAAACCGTATCTGACAAACATGCTAACTGTTCTTACAAGTGCCATATGAGCTTTCAGCTCTTGTTTATATAAAATGTTCTAACCTCCGAGAATGATACTCGCTGCTCTCTTTTGGACATTTTCTAGGCGATCACAGAGCTCTGCCGAAAGAGAAGAATGCCCAACAGGTGAAGCATAATCCAAATGAGGAAGGATACATGATAAAATAACTTGACGGAATTAATTAAATGATAAAATAACTTGACGGAATTACTGATTAAATAATTAACAAAATGATTTCTGTGACTTTTAACATCAGCACGTAACAAGCCCATCCTTGCAAAACTCGTCAACTTCTGAACCATAATGAACAATCAGCAATCAGATATCTGTGATTTTTAAACACCAGCTCGTAACCAGTTCATCAGTGCAAAAAACCTTCAACTCCAAACTGGTTGCCATTGTAGACCAAGAATGTTTCATGCCTGAAAGCTGAAAGCAAGCAGAAGCTGAAGATTCATTCATTCAAGATTCATTCAAGAGAACATTCAGGCTCTGATACGGACTTTTAGGTTTCTCCATGCTAACACCCCTCCGAGTCTCAGTCAAGAAGGACAGTTTTTTCACACTGACTGACAAATTGCTATTCAAACCGTGGTGACTAATAAGGCTTTACTGAGCATAATTGGTTCTAAATAAAGCTGTCTAGCCGGGGTTGACGCCTTTATACCCTAGAGTCTCGGGTTTAACAAGTCCTGAAAATCTACCCTGGCGAACCTCAAACTTAACGGTCTGAAACCCTCCAACGCTTGACAGATGTCATATGGCTGAAAGGTCCGAGGGGTTGACGACTTCAGTTGTCTATCCTCCCGCTTGAGAGCTGACCGTCAGTCAATCCAAAAGCAGTCATATACGAGACCTAAGAACCTCATGTTTAAAGTTTGGCTGAAAGGTAGCTTATCTTTAAACCTGATGACTAAACTAAATTATTCTGACCCATCTAAGGGATTTTGTATTGTTTCAGCCCGGGGATCTAGTAATGACGTTTAGAATCTGCGTTGCTTGTACGCCAACTCAGAATTCATCCAGACGCGGAGAATTTGAATTTCAACAACCGCCTGCATTTCGATGCGTTACGGACGCCAAGTTCTGAAAAGTCACGGCTAGGAACTAGGAAAGTTACGGTAAGATATGTCTCTTTCTTATGTATATAATTTCTTGGCAATGGCTTACCTGTGTAGTTGCTAAAAATTTCAGGTATGGAACGACAAGACCCTAGAGGTACAGGAGGGTATCCAACCTCGAATTTACACAACCCCGAACATGGCCTAAAAAAGGTTGAAAGGAAATTTCAGTGCATTCCTAACGAGGTCCTAACTGTCAAGAATGGAACCTGAATGGCCTAGGACCTGTACTATAGTAGACAGAAATGCTCTTGTAAGGTTTTTCACGCCAGGTTCGAGGTCATATAAATTTGAGGTAGGATACCCCTCCTGTACCACAAATCCGAAAGAATAAATTCATTCGATGACATCGATTATCTCTGGATAGCGGACATACGAAGTAACGCATTTTTATCGGGTTTTCAGGGCTAATTAAGTAAATAAGTGAAGTATAACCAGACTGAGGGATCTCAGCCCTATTCGCTTGAACTTTAAGATCATTTGCTTTTTAATATTAGCAAATCATTCATTTAAATATCATTCATATGTAAAAATAAATAAATGTTCGTAGTCTCCCTAACCTTGTAACAAGTATCTAGCTGTGCAAGGTGAAAAGAAATATATTTTATATTTCTCAAAACAGGTCTAAAACGAAAAATTCATTATTCATTCATACTACTATTCATTATTCCAATCCTCTTCCGAACAACTTTGAAGTGGGACAAGAAAAGTATGCGAGGCGAAAAAGCTTTTTTGCTGCAATTACACTGTTAATATAATTATTATTCTCATTATGGTTGCACACGGAGGGATAAAACTACATTCCACAATCCGTCATTGCCGGATGTACGAATCCACTTTGGAGGGGGAGCGGGGTTGTGAAAAGGGGTCCTGTTCTTTTTATCAGGTTGGGAAACGATCGTATGGAATCGCAAGATATTCTGGGTCTGGTTTGCCTGGCTGTGCTAAATTTCTGCCAATGTACAGAACAGCTTACCTTCTCTGAATAAAAACTGCCCCCCCCCCCCCCGAATCCCTCGGTGCAATCGGTCAGGAACAAGCGAAAATGACGAGCCGAAACGGAGCAGATGTATATGCAATTTCGATTTCGCAAACAAACCTCGGATCTAGGAGAATTAGCTCCAAGGGATATATTTACTTCTGAAGGGGAGGGCGGGAGAAACATACTCTCCCGTTATGACTGAATCGAAAAAATAGTCGTAAAATCAGACATTTTAACTAAAGTGCATCCAAACTAGTGCGATTGGGTCGTTTTAACGAGCGGGGGCATTCGCGAAATTCTCATCATTCAACGCAAAGGTCTCTGAGCACATGTTTCGAACAAATCATTGAAGCCTCTTGCACTAGTTTCTTCCAGAACGACCAATCAACTGAGATACTACAATAGGGGTAGCCTTCCCTGTCCCCTTAACGCACTCATGACATGATTCTTCGTTTTTATGGTGAGTTGCACTTTTTGTTTACAGTTTACAATTTTTGGCAGTCTACCACATGAAAGCCGCTACTTCTTACAGATAGCGCATTTCCCAGTAAACGACATAGATGGATCGCAGCCTCTGTGAAAACTGTGGCACATTTGTCAAAACGCTCGGTACAGGCAGAGATTCATAGTATGGCAGTACTTGGTTTCTGCGATAGGAAGCTGACCAATATATAGCCTTTTATAGTAGTAGTGGAGTGTTCATTTATGACATTCCCCTCTTGCGGCCGCTCTACTCGGTATTCATTTTCGGTTTTTAAGTTTTCCAGTGAAGCTCATTTCAGTCTAAACTTTGGTATATTTAGGGCACGGTTGTGCACTTCTTGGGAGCGTTATGTCTGTTGTTTTGTTTAAGGAATGTTAAAATTAAAATGAACTGAATGGTCCAGATGCACCTCCGGAGGGGGGTCTCGCCCACACGTACCCCGTTTAGAGTCAAGTAGGCTAAGATTACCGAGTGACTCAAGTTCGTAACTTGACCACAGCTGGCGTTAAGACTGCGAAATTTCGTATACTTGTAGATCGTAGGGTCTAGAAATATCTGTTAGAATTGCATCACCCCACCTCCCCGTCCATGGTCAACTGGGCCCATATTGCCCAGTGAAATGTTACGGTGCCTTATAGATTTCGGACTTGTATCCCGTCCTCCCGGTTCATGAGCAACCCGGGCCAGTGGCTCGAAGTCCATGACTTAAGAAAGGTTAGATGTATAACGATGAAACTTTGTTTGCTTACTAGCCTCACGCTTTTTGTGCAATAAACTATGTAATTATGTATGTTACACAGCTCATGGGATGTAGAAGCACCTTTTGAGGGTTTCATCCTCCCGACACGTGTACCCCCCCCCCCCCCGTTGCACTTTAATGCATACAGCAAGACGCACGGGGTAAGTTGTGCAGCATGGCTTGCATAAAGCGACCAACAAACTAGTTACATATTTGAAAAGCCGGTAAGCAAATGCTGAGAAAAGGCTGAGAACATTGTTTGATTACCCGACATTTCCCAAACGGGCACGACAAGACGAAGGTAAAACTGCCTCGTAACAAAGGGTTTGCGCTTATTATAAAGTACATGGTGCAGGAATTGCTTGCACACTTGACAGTTTCTTGCCAATACTCTATATGACTAAGTCCAAAACACGCCAGGGAACGTAGAGAAGAACGAGAAACGTCGCTCGAACTATGACTCAAATCCTATGCCAACCAATCAACGGAGTTCGTTGGGGACAGCCCGGGCGCCCCGAGGGAGGTTCCGCACCCAGCCCCCCAGAAGGTCGGTGGGAAAAAAAATCCGGTAAATATGTCTGGTGCGGCGAAGCCGCGCCACTTAAAATTTATCAAATTCACCTGAACTTGATAATTTTTAGGGAATCTACCGGATTATTGCTCAGGGATCCTACTGGAATTTTGCTCAGAGAATCTACCGAAATCTTACCCAAGGAATCTACCGGAACTTGACCCGAGAAATCAGGGAATTTACAGGAGGCTGGATCAGGGATCTACCGGGCTTTGCCCCACGGAGTAGGATCTGGCTTACGGAATCTACCGGGATGTTGCTGCTTGCCGTATAAAAACAGACTCACACCTTACCGGGATGAACCCGACACAAAACTTACCAGACTGATTCGCGCAGACAGACAACACAACGTACGGAACGTTCAACGGGTGATCAAGGTAATCTCCTAAACTGCTGTAGCTTTCAAGAATTAAATAATCTACTGAAATTATCATCTCTAACTACAAAACACTGTTAAAGAGGAATAGTACCATGATATCGTCTACCCCAGTTTCGACAGTTTTCTCGACCCCTTTCCGGTGATAAGCCGAGAAGAGTTCAAAACAAGTTAGCCTTGTTCCGACATGATCTCGAAAGTCGCCAGGAGAGCCTCTAGCGAACAAAAAGTTTGAAGATGTATTCGAAGTCTTTCGTGAACTGAAAGATGTCTTACGACTAGTCTGGAAAGCGCTCAAGATGGCTAAGAGAATCCCTGTTACCTTAGCAAAAGGGGAAAGAAATGTTTAGCAAGGTGAAACTGGTTAAGATCACCTTGCGTTCAACAGTGGCTGACCAGCGTCTAGAAAGTCTGTTACTAGTCTCATGTGAAACCGATCTAGGATGTGTTGTGGCCAAATGGAAAACGCTTAAAACCCGGCGAATAAATGCGTAGGGTGGGTTGAAGGCAGGGCCGTATATGGGAGGGGGTAGGCCCCCTCCCCACCAAAAAAAAAAAACACAACAAAAAACAACAAAGTATTCGTTTTTTAAAGGTTACTCTGACCCATGCCTTTTTTGTACTTTTTGGTTTATCCAGGAATAATCGATTTCACAGAATGAACTTATTCTTCCGGATTTGTGGTACCTCTATGTGCTTGTTCCTATACGCTTGAAATATTTAGCAACTAGATATGAAAGCCATTGCCGAAAAAAAAATATCAGGTTCATTGCAAAACATATCCTAAATCATTTTCCTACTTTTCTACAGGCATAACTTCTCTGGTGTGGCACCTTTAGCCCTGGAAATGCAGGCCTTAGTTTGAATTATAATTCTCTACGTCTCGAAGAATTTTGGTTTGTCGTGCAAGCAGCGCACACTCTGAACGTTACAAAATCCCTCAGATGGGTCAAAACATTTCAGTGTGTTCAAATATTAGATGTAAGAATAAGCTGCCTTTTCAGTTAAACATTATGAGCCTATTTTTTTACTGTTGTGTGTAACGCATAATCTAAGTCAAAACACAACAGTATTCTAGAGTTTCTGCAGAGATGGTCACCACGGATATTTTCCGGTAAAACCTCGCAAAATCCCGGTGAAATTCTAAAGCCCCCCCCCCCCCCCCCCTACCAGGAAGGCGTCGGGACGCCCCTGGGAACAGCTGTGGTGACTTCCGGCTCTTTGCTAGGCAAACGGCGATTCTTCATCGGCGCGAGGAGTTAGTCATCAAGAGTACAGGGGAGTTGTTAGTTTATCATCAAGAGTACAGGGCAGTTGCTAGTTTAGACAGAAAAGAGGGAATGGGGTTTTCAGGGCACCTATTCGAACCTTCAGTGTGGATATTGTGTGGGTATTGTACTTTGTGAATTGTGGTTATTTTGGTTGGTTTTTACATGCATGAAAAACTTCGTCGAAGTAATCAGCGGGATAAATCAAAGAATTTTCGTGCGACAAGGCATGCTGGTCCGATCCTTTTTCAAGGTATGGCAATGCAGATGCGACTTGTTCCCTCCTTAACATCAAATCTGATGTGGTTATAAACTGATAGATGTTAGTTCCAATGACTGCCTCCTTACATCGATTAGCCTTAGGTCTTGATGGCTCCTCTTTCCGTACAAAGTAAGAGAACAGGTTGTCGCATTTGTCAAAGATTAGTTCTGACTTTCACGCTCCGCGTTTTGAACATTCGTTGTTTTCCTATGTAGGTTATGTTTGGGGAGTCAGTGGCGGCACAATTATACAATTTAGCGACGATAGGCAGTGCTCTTGTTTCTGCTAGGTTTCTGGGATCCCAAAACGCAAGTGGAGGGACACCTATGACATCGCAAAAATTTTCCGTCTGTCCGTCCGTCAATCTGTCGGCAAGATAACTCTCGAAGGGAATGAGAAATTTTGATTTGTGTCAAGGGTAAAGTCAAGTTCGTAGATGGGCTCTGTAGCCCTACATTTAGAGGTGGGGGAGGGGTCCAAATTAAGACGCAAACAAAATATTTTTAAACAGCTAATGTGGTAGTCGATTATGGGTAAGAAGATATGCTGAACACGATGATGAAAACTATTTTCTTTACGGTCAAGTAGTTCGTCCGGAATCCGGCAAAAGTGGAAACTTTGTAAAAAGTAAAAGTTTTATATGAAGTTGATTAGATGTTCGATTAAGGGGTGAGAACACTTAAAGCATTTGTACCGGGGCAACTAGTTCGCCCGGAATCTGGCCAAAACCGGAAAATTCGTTAAAAGCAAAAGTTTTATTTGAAGTTGGTCAGATGACAAATTTAGGGGTAAGAAGAGACGCTGACTGCTGAGTCTGTATATGACAATCATTTTATACCCGGACATCTAATTCGTCAGGAAGCCGGTTGAAACCGGGAAAATTTGTATTAGTTAAAGTTTTATTTGAAGTTGATTAGATGTTCTGTATGGGATAAGGAGATAAGCTGAATTCGTTTCTGAATTTTCTTTTTTTGCCGGGCAAGTAGTTCGCTCGGAATACGGCCGAAACCGAAATTTTGCAGAAGTAAAGCAGGAAGTCTCGGTCAGTATCGTCAAAATAGATATGGCTTATAGAGGTAGGCGTATATGTGACCTTGGTTTTCTCAGATGGTTAGCCTGGCGACGACTGGATCTGGGAAGACAAGACCGAATTGTCTGGATCAAATACAAGATTTTTGGGATCCCATCGAAACCTTTGGTCTTCTTACTTCTGAAACTGCATAAGTTAGCTATTTAAATACAGATAAATAAGGTAAATGAAATGAACTGACACAGTGAGCAAAGTTTTTTACAAATCGCAGCTCTGCTACCAAGGGGTTGCCCACTTCGATTTTAGTGTACAGCAAGTGCGCGGTGCCCGCACCGGGTGACATGTGTTAGAATATTAAAATTAAAATGTTTAGAAGCGAAATCGCCTAATTTATGACCGACACCGGTACCGGCGCCTCTGGTTTCCGTCGGAGCCGAGAAAGAGGAAGGTAAAGGTAAAGTCTGGGTAAAGTACAATTTTATTGACAACTGCGAAAAAACTCGAGCTCCATAAAAGCGACAGACATAAAAGTAAAGTATGCAAGTGCCGAGGAGTGGGTAGCCCCTCGGCTGCTCCGGGAGTAAAGGGTTCGATCCTGTTGATCCTGTCACGTATCGGGAAGAAGACAGAAGAAACCGTAAATGGAGTACATAGCCTAATTACGACATCGCCACCCTAGGTTTGATCCTAGCTAGGTTTGATGCGAACATGAAACATGTTTCGTTAGAATTTGGTGCTTGTGTTTGTCTATTATGACAGGAAAAATTATTATGTGTTGAAATAGCATTTTATATTATGCGGCGCCAAATGCTAACGATGACATCACACAGTGAGCAAGTCTTTTTCAACTGGGCCAAAGGTGGGAAACCAAGACTGCTAGTGCGAAGAAGCCGCTATTAACGCCTCCAGTCGGGGATCTCAATTAGCGACTAGAATGGACAATAGCGGCTTCAATAAAGCATGTGTCACATAATGAGTAATAACTATTTTCGTTATTTTGTATGAATACCGGGAATCCCGGACACTGAACCGACAATTACTAAAAAATTACATAAGACAGAAGAGATAAATCAAATGTCTTGCAGATTTTACACTTTTGCGTCCCAAACCAGCATGTTTTTCTGAGAAACTTAAGACGCTTTGTCAGAATTTCATCACAGATAACACAAGGATGCGCAGTTTCAACTGACAGACTGTTGTGATTCCGAAAAGTTACGCATAACAAGCATTGCCAGGAAGACACGGAAAACTGCCGAAAAAGCATCAGCTGACTTTTCCGATATCACGGCGACAAACCAAAAAGTAAGAAGATACTTTTTCGGCGGTTTTTCGGCTCGTCTTGGTAATGCTTGTTATGCATAACATTTTCAAAATTATAACAGATTATATCCTAACTAAGGAAACTGCGCATTCTTGTGTTATCTGTTATCTATTAACTTAACGGTGCTAATTGTCCACTGTCCCAATTGTCCCACTGTCAGAAATTTCATGACTTCTAAGGATCCACCATTTCAAGAGATAACAAACACTGAACCAGATTTTCAACGTTACTTTTAACGAAGGAAACGGAAATATTCTGTAATATTTGTAGATAATACCCACAGTGGTGTCCACTGAAATTACGCATCCTCATGTCAAATGTTTATCAATCGTTGGTGGAGAGTTAATCGAACTCCTGATTCTACCGGATCTGTGCGACAGGAGTAGGACTCTCCGACAACTTCGCAAAGCCAGCCAGCGAGCCAGCGCATGGCATTCTACTCTTTTCTGGCCGATGAATGAAAAATTGTATATTGTATTTTTTTTTACCTCAATTTATTTAATTTCTTTTTTGGGATCCCGAAACGTAAGTGGAGGGATACCTATGACATCGCAAAAGTTGTCCGTCTGTCCGCACGATAACTCTCGAGGGGATTGAGATATTTTGGTGAAACTTGGTGGGAGGATCCTTTGGGTCAAAGTACAGGTCAAGTTCGAAGATGGGCTCTGTAGCCCTATATTTGCGGGTGGGGGAGGGGTTTCAAATTAGGGGACAAACAAAATATTTTTAAACAGCTAATGTGATAGGAGTAAGAAGACATGCTGAGTACGATGGTGAAAACCATTTTCTTGTCGGACAAGTAGTTCGTCCGGAATCCGGCAAAAACCGGAAAGTTGGGTAAAAGTAAGTTTCATTTGAAGTTGATTAAATGTTCGATTTAGGGGTAAGGAGACATGCTGAATACGATGGTGAAAACCATTTTCTTGCCGGACAAGTAGTTCGTCCGGGATCCGGCAAAAACCGGAAAATCGGTTAAAAGTAAAAGTTTCATTTGAAGTTGATTGAATATCCGATTTAAGGGTAAGAAGGCATGCTGAACACGACGATGAAAACCATTTTCTCACCGAACAACTAGTTCGCCAGGGATCCGGCCAAAACCATAAAGTTTGTTAAACGCGAATCTGAAGTTGATTAGATGACAGATTTAGGGGTAAGAAGAGACGCTAAGTCTGTATATGACAATCATTTTTTACAATCGATTTTTACCCGGACATATAATTAGTCCGGAATCCGGTTTTAACCGTATTTTTTTTTTAAGTCAAAGTTTTATTTAAATTTGGTTAGATGATCTTTATAGGGATAAAGAGATCCGCTGGATTCGTTTCTGAATTTTCTTCTTTTTTTTGCTGGACTAGTAGTTCGCTCGGAATTCGGGCGAAACCGGAAATTTGGCAGAAGTAAAGCAGGAATTTTCGGTCAGTACCGTCAAAATAGATATGGCTTATAGAGGTATATCTGAACTTAGTTTTCTCTGATGATTAGCCTGGCGAAGACTGGATCTGGCGAAGAGAAGACCAATTGTCTGGATCAAATATCAGATTTTTTGGATCCCATCGAAACCTTTGGTCCTGTTTTTTACACAGGCTACTCCGCTTTCGAAAATGGCGGGTTAGAAATAAATTTACTTACTTCCTTAAATAAAACGCGTGTTAAGGAGTGAACTGACATGGAAACAAATGGGTGAGAAACCGCAACTTAACTATACCTTTCTCTATACCGAATTCTAACACCAGCCAATGTTGTCTACATCTTACAGAAAATCAAACTGATCCTTTACAGCAAAAGAACGATATTGTCGTTCGCTCATTAATTATATAGTCGTCCGAAGTGCACTGACTAGCTAAGTTGGCATACCTTTTCTTCTTGAAAAGATGGTGATCTTCAAGTCAATATCAAAACCTAGACAGTATAGTCATGATCAGTTCCTCTGCTACTTCTTGACCCACTCGTTCCTGTGTCACCGTTAATACCAGTCAAGATTTCGGGCAAGAGACATTATTGTCCTACATAGCAACCAATTTTTCGGAGACAGCAAAAACAAGACCAAAGGTTTCGATGGGATCCCAAAATTTAATATTTCATCCAGACAACTGGATCTTGTAGAGATCCAGTCTTCGCCAGACTCCTTGAGCACTTTACTAATAAAATTTAGAAACAGATTAAGGCAAATGGTAATCATCTGAGTTCAAATATGGATTCAGCATGTGTGTTCACCTCTATAGCCTGCGTCATATCTACTTTGACGGAAGTTCCTGCCTTACTTCCGCCAAATTTCCTGTTTCGACCGGATTCCGGGCGAACTACTTGTCTTGCAAAAATTGAAGTTCAAAAACGGATTAGCGTGTCTCCTTACCCCTACGCTGAACATCTAATTAACTTCACATAAAACTTCAACTTTTAAAAAAATTTCCGAGTTCAGCCGGATTCGTGGCGAACTAAGTGTCCCAGTAGAAAATGATTGTCATAGACGGATTCAGCATGTCTTTTTATGCGTCAATGAAAACACCTAATGAAATTCATATAAAACTTTTACTTTTAACAAATTTTCCGGCTTTGGCCGGATTCGGGCGGTCTACTTGTCTGGCGAGGAAATAATTTTCATATTCGGATTCAGCATGTTTCCCTATCCTTAAATCGAACCACTAAACAACTTCAGATTAAACTTTTATTTTTGACAAATTTTCCGGTGTTTGCCGGATTCCGGGAGAACTACCTGTACGGTGGGAAAATAATTGTCATATTCGGATTCAGCATGTCTTCTAAATCGGACATCTAATAAACTTCAGATAAAACTTTTACTTTTAACAAACTTTCCGGTTTTGGCCGGATTCCGGGCGAATTACTTGTCCGGCGAGAAAACGGTTTTCGTATTTGTGTTCAGCATGTCTTCTTACCCCGTAATCGACTATCTCATTAGCTTTTAAAAAATACTTTTTTCATCCCTTAATTTCAAACCCCTCCCCCTTCCCTAAATATGCAGCTATGGGACCCATCTGCGAACTCGTATATTCTTCAACTATATTTCGGCCCTTCTTGGTAAGGGTTTTCTTAAGGCTGTGTTTCAGCTGGCAGAAACGAACTTGCAATCCTCTGTAAATGATAGCTTATAATCTTTTTCTTTTATAATGATTCCTAATCAGGTTGGGCTGAATGATTATTTATTATACAATGGGATTTAAAAATCATATGAAAACGTCACCGAACGCATTCAGCTTGCGAGCAAATGAGGTAGCCACCTGTAGCAACCTAGGAAAAAATAAAGTAAGTGCGTTTTTTCAGCGTTTATGGCACTTCCGTACTTAAGTATAAGCACTAAACGTATGCCACGTACTGAAAATCCCTCCTTCAACATCTCCAAGAAAACCAAACAATAGTCTACTAGCGTGCTCCATCCTTCTAACAAGTGCAACTATTAGTTACTATTTTCGTTCCAATCCCGTGAAAAGTTACTACGCCAACTGTTCCAACATACTCGAAATACTAACTAATAGTAAATATTTGCTTACCATGCTCGGGAGCATAGTTAGCGTGGTATCTACGGTCTCATCGACAAGCTCACGGCACGATATTCATGCGTAGTAACTATGGTAAGTAGGGTGGAACACGCTCTATACAACGAAGTCAGAAACACGCCGGTGATCCTAGGGAAGAACAAAAAAAAACAATCAACAACGTGTGTTGTGATGAAGTTTCTGGTTCTTCGCTAGGCCCACGGCGATTCTTCGTCGACATGAAGACTTAGTCATCAAGAGTATTACCTAGAAAATGACACTGTCAACGACTTAGTGGCGACAAGAGATACAGATTCTACGAAGCGAAGTACGAAAGAGAGAAGGACCCCTGGATCAGTGTTCTGCGTATTGCGTTCTTAGCCATGCTTCTTCTTTTCGGTTTGTTCGTTGACAGGTAACAAACAAATCATTCATTCATGGATCAAGCAGCCTATTGCATGGAAGCGGGGGGCGTCTAACCAACGAATCAAGCTGTACCTAACTAGGAAACTTCAAATAGCAATATTGTCACACTGTTACTTTGTCGGGAGTCCTCGAAAACACTGTAATCCGGCCTTGGTCCGGCACCATCAAGAAGGCTCCTCATTAAGCCTCCAACAAACAAGGATCATATAGGCTTTACCTAAAAGTACGAACCTAATCCAAACATTTGAACAATAGCGCCAGCTGCATATCGGTACACTATGACGTCCGCGGAAAGTGTGCCTTTTCCTGATAAGTTTTCAAACCACCTGCCCGTAACAATAAAGTAATGGGAGAGACAATAGCTGATCAAACTGTGGATTACACAAAAGAGAGACAGAGTCGGAAGGAAGTTGGGAACAAAGAGAGAAATGTGGTTTCAACGCTGAACGATGATGCCCCATATTTTGGTGTAGGGTTGAGGCCAGTGGCATTGGCGTTATGTCATTTGATGTGGTTCGCAGGAGTAAACGACGGTCTCTGTCTTTGTCTCTATCGTCATGCAAGACTTGCATTCCAGATTACCCGATAGCTGAATCTTACGTACATTCGGTCAATCAATTCTTCCGGATACCATCAGATACCAATATTAGCTAAATAGCCAATTTCGCTGTTATTCAAAATTTATTAGAATTCCCATTGGCTAATGTCTTGAATCCCGATCAGAAACGAGGGGTTACCCACTCCTCGGCACCTGCTTTACACCCTTTCTCGGCACCGACCGAAACCAGAAGTTCCGGCACCGGTGCCGGCTATAAATTAGGCGATTCCGCTTTCTAAACATGCTGATTTTAATACTAACACGTGGCAACCGGTGCTAGATGGTGTCTGCCGGTGCCGGCCCCTTGCTGTACACTAAAATCGAGACTGGACAACCCCTCGATCACAACTCGCAATGACTATCCCTTTCCCCTACCCCGCCCATGTGCATTTTTATATTTTCTTTTAAACTCGTTGCCTCACGCGTTCACCAGCGCCACGGACCACCAGACATTTTTGATCTGGCTTCATCTTCGGCGTCCACCTTAACGGATATCCAGAATCCGGAAGAAATGAAGCCTGGCTTTTACATTTGTGGCTTACAGGCTCCAACCAGATTGGGATCCTAGGGTGTGCCGACGCGGACTATCTTCATGCGTGGTGTGTGTGTGGGGGGGGGGGGGGGGGGAGGGGAACTCAATTTAAGTTTTCTCAAGATTCGAAAAGCAGAGGAATTTCAGCAGTTCAAATAAAGGTTAAATTCGCCTAACTGTAGACTGCGCTGACTAGTTCGGAAATACTACTGTGTTATCCACACAGCAGCCATACACTGACTGCAAGCTGCCACCGGAGTTTCGATCCCTCCAGCAAATGCTAAATCGCGGGCATGAAAACCGCCCATGAAAGTCCTGGATAAATGATTTCTAGCAGTTCCCTATCTTACACTGGGCCGGCTCGCATCTCCCTAGCCAAGCTTAACGAAGCGACAATATTCTCCTGGCTAGATTTTCTGCATTTTCATCATGAAGTTATTACGAAATCTACGATGGCGCCGAAACTCCGGATATTAACTTGAATCCGCGAACGCATGATCCGGACCTTCTGACAGAACCATAAATGTGTTGACCGGAAACCGATGGACCGAAACAGCGGTGAGGCTTACACCTGGCAAAGGTCAAGGAATGACTCGTTCTACTTTTCCATCATTTCCAATATCCGCGAAAGGAAACAGAACCCCAAATCCACACCTCATTCAGCTGAATATTTGAGCCAGATGTCGTACTGAAAGCACACCTGTGACGCGTGTCAAGTGCGGCACATGTCAGGCGCACACGAAGTGTCAAAAGGAACCTTGATGGAAAAAGCAGGTCAAGTTCAAACGAGTGTTTTCTAAGGGGTTTTCCCACGGAGAACGCGAAAATCTTGCATTTCGCTCCCGTACTGTCCGCGTTACGATCTTTCACAATGCGAGGGTTCGTCCATTCCGTCCTCACGTAAGTGAAATTGCCGAGGAATTACCCACTCCCTGCCACCAAACGAAACCAGCGGTTCCGGCAATAAATTAGGCGATTCTCGCTTCTAAACATGCTGATTTTGATTTTCTAACACGTGGCAACCGGTGCCGGCATTGGCCGGGCACCACGCACTTGCTGTACACTAAAATCGGAAGTGGGCAACCCCTCGGAAATTGATGGTTTTGGTGAGGACATACACATGATTTCTATGGGGTCTATGCGTTTTAATATGTTAACATTTTAAATGTATTACATTCTGTACGCACTGAATATACTGTTTTACCTGGTAATATTTATGTAAATAAACCTTCGGTCTTGTCTGTGTTACGTTGTGGGTATCTGTTCTATACTGTTTTCATCTGTGTACTCAGATGATCGGTCCTTAGTAGGTACTTAAACATATGACAATAAATATCCAACAGGGATGTTGCGAAAGGGCTAGTAGGATTACGATGGTATTCTAGAAGGAAGAGATGGTGGTCCTGGACTCTGCACTCGTCTCGAGAACGTGTGGAGACGGACTCGTCGCCTACGGAGCAGAACTCAGCTCGTCACGAAATCCGGAAATCCGGCCGAGTCCTGAGTCAAATTAATAGTCTCGACGGCAAATTTAAAGTCATACGGACGTCGTCAGCGACCAAACATGAGATTAGCGAAGTAATGGTTAGGCTGTTTTTATTATTATTCTAGTTATTCATTTAAAACAAGAAAGGCATTACATATTTATATGTTTAACAATATTATTGTTAGGACTGGGGGCATGACAGCTTACAGGAAAGACCTCTTCTTCTTCGAATCAACTGGCTTTTATGGTACTGAGCAGGGTTGTAAAGGCCTCGACTCGCTAAAGTGTCCCAATTGCTGACAACAAATTGTTTTTTGACACTTAGATTTTTTTTGCATTCCGCTAGACAAACAGCAAAATGCGAATAATTGGTAATTACTGAATTTGTAACAACATTTTTCAACTGTTACGTCACAGTTTTGTCACAAAATTTAATCGGAAATAAGCTTTATTTAAGGCTTCAAACCCTTTTTGTGAACTAAATCGAAGTAAGGTACATATTTTCGGGGGCATCCGTCACTTTAGTAAAGTAAATGAAAAAGTGCTTTTCTGACCAAGAAAGTGTCATTCGTAAGAAAAGGTGTCACTTTCGGAGAAAAAGTCTCATGTTGTCACCCAGAGGCAAAAAGTGTCAGAAAGCACCTAAAGTCTCACACTTGGTAGCACTGGTACTGAGCAGGACCGTATCCAGAGGGCGGGTTGGGGGTTCGACCCCATCGCTCTCGAAACATACAAAAATAATCATTTTTATAGAGTTTAGACTCGATCTATATCTTTTTTGTACTTTCTTGTATGAACTAGGTTGGACCCGCGGGGGACCCCCCCCCCCCCCCCCACACACAAAAAAAAAATTTTCCTGGATACGAACCTGGTACTAAGTATTACAAGAACACAAACAACTAGGGCTAGAACGCCATTCCCGTAAATAATATTTCGTTGTCGCCACCGTTTCTCTGCAGGCAAATGCAGAGCTTAAGATGCTTCTCTCCCTTCTTGCATTAGCATCCAACCCTCGCGACATCGGACACCAGCTTGGGGTTGAGCGTGTGGCGGGCCGTAGATCCATAAATTTGTCAATGATTGATCCTTCTGGGGTTCAGGAAGTAACTAGAACCCCGACTTCGATAGCCAACTCTTATTTATTCCAGATGGATTTGTGGGGTGGTTCCCAAAATCACCACGATATTTTTGCCTACTCTCGCAATGCCCACGATTCAGAATGCCCACGGTTCGAAATGACCACGACTCAAAATGCCCACAAGTGAGGTCCAACCCCTGGTTCACACTGCTGCGATTTCGCGCAAAATTCTGCGTCATGCGACAAACGACACAAGTCGTACGACAAGCAACGCAGAACTTTGCATTTTGTCGCAGTGTCGGATGAGTCGAAATATTTCAACTGATCCGACACAACGAATGCGATTCTTGAGGGGAAGAAAAGAAAACATAAAAACCAGTTAATTTTCAAGACTAGAAATGCTCTACCTTGATCTGACTGTAATACTAGGATGGCTGAATGCAAACTAATTATCTTCTGAATAAACTTGTATTAACCTGTTTCGAACAAGATGACATATGGGGTTTGACTGAAAATTTCCTAATGCTGGGTGGTATTCAGATGGGTAATCTCCCAGCATCTTCAGAGGTTGTTTCCCCAAGGGTTTCTTTGTCCTTTTGCAGAATAATCTCGACGCAAAATTTTGTTTTCAATTTGCGTCTGCGTGGTAGTGGGAAGGTCCATGCAATTCTGTCGCACGTCGGAACATCAAAGAAAAAATCGTGTCGCATAAGAAGCAGCAGTGTCAACCAAGGGCAAGACCCGAAGTAAAAATCGTCCAGAATATCGACAGATCGAAATGCCGACTCCCTCACAGGTTCGCCTCTGGGCACTGAAGATTCTATTTTTTTTTTAATAAACCCTTATTCATTCCTTCATACCAAAGAAAAGGCTAAAAATCGTCCTTGATCAAAGTCCCGACGGCTCAAACTCTCCACAGGGAAGGCCAAAATGTCCTCGAACAACGTTCAAGGAGATCACAAGGGAAATGACTACAACGGGAAAGGTATTGAAAGGAATTATTTTACTGATTGTTGATCAAATCAGAATTATTCTTAATTAAAAGAATTATTCTTAACTAAAAATAAGAGTTTTAAGATTGCTGTTTGAGATTCATTTTTTTTAAGCCGGCAGAGTAGCCTACTACATACTCCATTATAGTTGAAATTATACCAGTTCAACTGGCGATTGTCGCCATTCTGATACTCGGTCTACTCCTTCCATTCTCACTCGTCGCTAATTCCAGTTTACTACCGGCGGAACACCTCAAATAATTCAATCGTGGGCAGTCTGGTCCGTGGGCATTTTGAGTTGTGGGTATTGCGATCGAGGGCATTACGAGTGTTAGCCGGTTTATGACCGTCCAACAAAATAGCTTTGAATGCGGATGTGACTCTTGACCGAGTCGAGTATCGTATGAAAAGCTATTGTGAGCGTGCCCTTGCTGTTATCAACAGTATGGCTGACGAGTGACGCTACTGAGCAGCCACCAGGGGCGTTGCAAGGGGGGGGGGGGGGTGCGGCACCCCCCACCTTTTTAAGATTCGGTAAAATTTTGGACTCAAATTGTTCGTATTTTTTCGATGGCAGAACTGTTTGATAGATTTACGGGGATTCGGTAGTTATACAGAATCCTAAATAGGCTATCTGTACAAATCTCTTCGATATAATGATCGGGATTCGGTATACTTGCCAGTAGCCTACTCGGTAGTTATCACGAATTCGGTTAGAGAATTGTCGGTATTTTTTCGATACCAGAACTGTTCGATGTATTTATGGGGATTCGGTAGTTATACAGAATCCTAAATAGGTTATCTGTACCAATTTCTTTGGTATAACGATCGCGACTCGGTATAATTGCCAGTATTCGGTAGTTATCACGAATTTGGTGAGAGAATTTACTGAATCATTTGGTAATTTTACGATGCCGGAACTGTTCGGTATACTTATGGAGATTCCGTAGTTACACAGAATCCTGAATAAGCTATTGGTTCAAAACTATTCGGTATCATGATTGGGATTCGGTAATTTATTCAGTATAATTTCCAGGATTAGGAAGTTAACCACGAATCCTGACAGTGTTCCAGTTTCAACGAAAGTATACCGAGTATGAATATTGTTCGGTAGTCTTTCGATACCAAAACAATTCGGTATAATAACCGGGATAAGATAGTTATACAGAATCCCGAACATGCTATCGGTCTAAACTTATTCGGTATTATAACTGGGATTCGGTAATTTATTCGCTAGTATTGCCAGGATTCGAAAGTTACCACTAACTTCGAAACTCAGAAGAGGTCGAGTGAAGCACTGGTCGCAGACAAAAGGGGTGATCTATGATATCACCGATAGTCCTTACTTTTATTTTGGATTTATTTTGGGTATAATCAGAAATATTTCGAAAATTCCGCCTGCAGCACTTATCGTAATATTCTCTGTTTTGTAGAAGGGCGAGTCATTTGACGGGGGTTTTAAGCCAGTTTTAGGATTGAGGTTTCGATAAATTTGGCAGGAAAAAGAAAAAAAAATCGCCTGCGGCGCTCATTTAATGTGATTATTGGTAGTATATTGACTAGACTACAGTTGCTGCTTCTGCGGGAACGTCGCTCCATCCGGTTTCTGGAACTTCTTAAATTATCGGTATTTAATCAACGGCAAATGATAGAATTTGTAAGAGAAGCAGTTAAATTCTAGCATACAGAAAAAAAATGGATTTCGAAAAGTTGCGCCTCCAGCGCTCGATTTAATTTTCTATTGGCTACAATAGATAGACGCTGTTACTGCAATCATGCCCGGCGATATATTCTCCATGTGGGCTTCGCCAAAACGCCGCCTTTGGCTTATCGTCTTTCATGCTCCCCTTCTTTTGTTGCTCTTCCTACGTACGGTAGTCGTTTCTGTTCCACAGTTTAAAGCTCGAATTCTTAGTTCTAGGATGCGGTAAAATTTTTGAAAGATTCGGTACAATTCTGGTTCTGCCCCCCTTCCCCCCCCCCCCCCACCGAAAATGCACTTCCGACGCCCCTGGCAGCCACCGATCACAATCACGGAGCAAATCAAGTCCTGATCCGATCTTCAGCTTCTACTTGACACAAAGGGGGACCTAGGTTTAGGAAGTCTAAGAGGTAGGCGTTTAGTGAGTATGGTCAGTTTTTGGGAGAAGATGATTCGTCCCCCATGTTAGAATGTTGAAAGTGCGTATCTGGAGTCCCTTAGGGACACAAGTAAGGAGTCATGGGCGTCTCAGGTTAAGAAAATGTTAGATGAGTGCGGGGTTGGTGATAGGCGGAATGAGGGTATTGGTCATGAGTTGGAGTTAGGGACAGTAGCTAGAGAAGTAAAAAGAATACTTAGGGACCAGGAAATTCAGAGGTGGCAGGTTGATAGAGATAGTTCAAAATCGTTAAGGTTTTATACAGAGGCGAAAGAGACTTGGGGTGAATGTCTTTATTTCAAAGCGGGTTTAGATAGGGAGGAACTGAAATTATTTATTAGTATGTGTGCTGATATTTTACCCCTGGGAGATAGGAGGAGGTACACGGGTAGGCCGATTGCGAGAATTGGTCCTTACTTCTGCCCGATGTGTGGAGATATGAATGAGTGTGTGCAACATCTATGTGTGATTGTAGGGAATTGAATAATTTGAGAACTGAAATATTTGGAGTAAATGAGTGTGATCAGGAATGGATGGAGCAAATGTTTAAGAGTGAGTGTTATGCTACTATAAAGAAAGTTGGTAGAGTCCTCAAGCTGTCAATGATGCACAGAGAACATTTTTTGTAATTTTTTTTGTGGTTTTAGTAGTGAGTAGAAAAAAAGTTCGTCATTGTGTTTATTTTTTATTGTATTGCCATGGCCCTTGGGCTTTTAGTGTAATAAATATCATATCATATCATACCCTATCTTGTTTTAGTTTATTCAGTTACAGGTATAATTTGGTCTCTTTTGTCCAGTTCCGAGGACATACTGCCCAGGACGGTCCGCATAAATACATTTCGCTGGGAACGTCTATTCGCGAGGACGTTTCGCAGCAACGCCTGGTTTCCACTAAGATTTCAGACAAAAAGCATTCCTGTCCAAGCGAAGCAACCAAATAAGAGCAAGAACAGAGATAAAAATAAAAGGAAAAACAGATTATTTGCTAAGTTGGACTTGCAGGCTGATACCAAAATAATAACGAGGTCCCCGGCAATGGCTGTACACCTGGGCCGAAACCAGCAGTTCCGGCCCATGGATCGGGCGATGAATTCAATCTACTAACACATGGCTGCCGGCACTTACGGTATACTAAAATCAAGAGTGGGCAGCCCCTCGAATAATAATAAAAGTCGTCGGCACACTCGGAAATTTGTCGGCACATTTTGCCCCCCCCCCCCCCCCCAACACCTTAGGAAGGTAGTTGCGCCTCTTAGTGGACCGAAAGAGGTTCCACAACTTCTTCAGTTTGCTTGACGAACAAATAGGGTTCGGTTCACACCCCAGATTTTCTTAAAGAGGGCCTCAAAATAAAGCTGTTTTTGCTAAAAACCGGCTCTCGTCTGCATATGATGATACCAGCATGAACACTGAGAAAACCGCAAACCACATTCACTTATTTGAAGTTGCTAATCGCAAAAGGCTAGTAAAAAGGGCAAGTAAAAAGGGCCAGGTTTATTATGGGCCAGAATGCCACAGGTTTATACAGCCAATGTCGAAGGTTCCGTCAGAGAAAAAAGATGGCATTTTGCCAGTAAGTTTGCTAACTGAACAACGATGCGCACTATCAATCTCGGATCACATTCGATATCGGGGATTCACACTCTGAAAACTGGTCGAACGCAAATACGTCTTTTCTTTCTCCGTAGTTCTAAGCCCACTGAACTTTCATTAGAAGACGAAGTCTCGTTGCAGGAACAAAGAGGTCAAGCTCTCAAGAGCAAGTAGCTCACCTTCTTGCCCTGAGACATCAGCGATGTCAAGGAATCAGTCCCGACGAAGGATTATGACAAACATGCCTGCTATCAGAAAAGGATTTACTTTCTCAATAATTCTTTTCGCGAACCTTCATCATATTCCACGATCCAATCAGCCATGTTTACGATAAACCTATGCACGCCAATGATACCCAGTGTTCAGCGAAGCGATTGCTCTCCCTGCATCGCCCAGTGGCAACGAGCCAACTTTCTGAAGCAACAGGCTTTTCTTTCTATAGAAACTTGAAGCACGGCGCATTCGAATCGCGGACGCGGACAGGCGCAGAAGAATTTGGATCATTGTCTGAAATTGTCTCCGGAGTCCGGAGAGATTACTAGCAAGCGCTCTGTCGGATAAGGGACTAAAGAGGTTGATGAATCCTAATATTTTCTAGTAAAAGATAATAGTTGCGTTTTGCAGATACCATGGTATCTGATAACACGGTCTAAGTCATTTCCGCAATTACCGCAATATCTGATAGCACGGTCAAAGGGCGTGTTTGCAGTTACCGTGGTGTCTGGCAAGGTACCTTGTTATCTAATATCCAGACACCACGGTAACTGCAAAAACGACTAATTTCAAATCCAGTTACCGTGGTAACATATACCATGGTATCTGCAAAAATGCAAATACTATTTCTTAGAAGGAAATGAACACAGGACTAGATGCTGTCCCACGCACAGACGGGCACAGCAGGCGAAGAAGTACGCACGTGACAAGAACAATCACTTCAAATCACAATTCAGTTGCCATTTTTGTCTCAATCCCAGTTTTCAATCCTCTTACAAATTTGCTGTAACTGAGAACAACACACGGAGAATCAGAGTGACTCTCCGACCATCTTCTCAATTCTGCAGAATTGCGAAGCTATCCCCGTTCTCGTGTTTGTCAAGAAAGGAAGAAAAACCTCAACAATCAAAACGCGAAACAGGAGAACTGTGAGAAGAATAGCGAGTGGAATTGAGAAAAAGGCAACTAGATCAAACCCCCCATACAAGTCGCGAGTTTTAAATACCAAATCCAAAAGAGGGGACGTTGCACAGTGAAGCCGTCTAGTGAGCTCAATTTACGGATATTTCGTTCACTATAAAAACCGAGCTCCTTCAAACCCTCCTAAACGAGAAGTGAAAAAACGAAAAAACAACCCTGACAAGCTAAGCAGGTTCCTTCGTAGTACTACATCTCTGAGACTCTGATATCGATTTACGAGTGTGTTCTTTATAACCAACTTGCAACCTTTCCCCAGAAATCTATCACCCACGTCCTGGTGAACGGGTTATGGATGATTAAAAATTATCCGTGACACCCCGCTTCTGACATCCAATCTCCTTCCTGCCGAAAAACTTTCAGATCAGACGCCACACCGCCCGACGGGAACAAGGAAGCCCGCAAGGCCTGTGCCTCGCACCCTCCTGCCTTCGAGGGGCGCCCGAGCTACCGCGTCTACAGGGTGGTGATTAAAAGGAAGCACCCGAAAGGGATCGAAAATAACAATGAGGACTTGTCCCACATAATGATTTGGCAACCTGAGAGACGCCTGTAACCAAGGGCATGAAACAGATGGGATCAACAACAGGTTTCTTGAAGTATAGAACAAGTTTCAGCGGCTAAAAAAAGGTAACAGCTCCGCCAGACTGTTCGGCGCTAACAGAATTTGTGAAACTACAAACGAAGAACCTTCTGCATTTGGTTGCCTCACGACTATTCGTAGGCTACTGATTCGATACAACACTAAAGGTGGGTATATCAATTTAATCTCGGAGCATGATAAATGAGACCAATGCTGGAGCTAATGGAGCTTCTCTCAGAGAGATCCGTCTCATCTGGCCAGAAAAAAAGCTAGGCGAAAGCCAGCCAGATAGTTAGAACCCTACAAGTCACAAGATTACAAAGCATTTCTGACCTATGTTTTCAGGTGGACTTTACAACCAACATCTTGAGATTACCAACTGAGCGTTTACTTTTATTTTACAGAAACTGGAAAAGAAAAAAAAACGAGATCTTCGGGGGTTTTCTTGATTAGATCCCCAATATTACCATTTCAGAAGGGTAATTAGCCGAACAAAAAAAAGCGAGAATCTCATTTTTTGTTTTATTTTACAATGAATGGTCAGCTTGGCTTCAAAACTTATATACAGGAACTACCAGAAAATGTCGGAAATGCTTTGTCTCCAATAACTAGTACTAACTTCTGTTCGAACTCAGAAAGCAACGTTAGTTTTAAGGTTCTGTATTAAACTTCTACAGCTCAATTCATTTCGATAAAAACTCGATCGCATAAAGTTACGGTACACTCATCTTACTCTTTGAAGTCCAAAGACAGCTCAAACTAAAAAATAGCCCTGATGTGATGCTAAAGCAATTAAATAGAATTTTCTTTCGTAGAGCCAGGAGCGAGTTCGTTTTAGCATGATATGGACCAAATATCATACTGATATGATTTGGGAAAGGCACAGTATTATTTTCTAACCCTATTAGACAACAACACAGGAGTATGTAGGCAGAGAGCTTGAAGCCTGTAGTAAATCGGTCAACTTGGGCTACCCTCCTGCGAAAAAGGCTGCTTAAAATTAAATATTTAACATCGAGTTACACAATAATATCTACGCACCGTATAAAAATACCGAAACTGGAGAGAATCCTGTGCTTGACAATAAAACAAGCTAGAACTAGGCTATCTAAGAAGCAGCGAAAGTAGTCCTGAATTGTCACTTTATGTCGGTTTACTTTGGCAAACGTCATGAACCAGCTAAACACTGAGACATGTTAAATCAGACTGGTTCTAAATTGGCATCCAACTGGAAACGAAAAAATCAGCTGTCACGATTGTATCACTTAATATTATCACACTCTCCATTCATACTGGAATTTGTCCACATTTTGTGAGTTATGGCAAAAAGCTAATGTTGCTGGCCCAAACTGTGCGATGCATCGGATGGCATGGCTGAATATTGCATGTTCATTAACTGAGAGGCCTGAGCCACCGGAGTCCCACCACTCATCACCAGACTTTTCGGCAGTCCATCTTCACCTTTGTCCTCCTCCCGTCGTTTTAAACAAGCTGCTTTCGGGTTTAGATTCCTCTCTCTCACTCTTTGCTCCAGCTGCGCGATTACGTCAACAGCTTGCTGCAAAACACATAACTTAGTTTGAGCCTTATCCGTTTTCAGATGCATCATACACATTCGACCAAGCTCTTTGAAGGCTTCGTTAATGTCTCTCACTCGGATTCTTTCCCTTGCATTGTTAGCCTGGCGCCTTTCTTTTTCCTTCACCACTTTAACAACTGGATCATGCTCTACAATTTCATCCTCTTCATATCTCCTGGATCTTTTGGAGGCACGAGAGGAAGAAGAGGGGGTTGGAGTTGGAGCAGATCCAGGAGACATGCACCCTTTAGTATCTATTGGATCAGGATCTTTTCTCTTTCGGGGCTTACTGGATGAGACAACGGCTTGGTGGGGGGATTGGTCAACTTTGAGTCCTTCACCACTGCTATCAAGAGATGCATTACCATATCCCATGACAAGGTTATTATGTGCGTCAATTTCAGCATGGCTTCTCATTACATGGATGGCATCATCAAGGCGTTCTTCAATGTGTCCATGAACAAACTGGGTGCTGGGTCCAGCCCACTGCTGCATCCCTGGAGTTGGGGATGAGGCTGGTGGGGCAGAATAAGCAGCAGAATGATCGGATGAATAGAGTGGAGGCTTAGAATATTCAACTGAAGGTGAACCAATGGGATCTGGATACAAGGTGGTCACAGGGACAGCACTGAGAGGTGGAAGCATGTTCTGGTTGACCTGGGCAGAGAAGGATGACATAGGTGGTAACCCCGGTAATCCATCATGCTCGCCAGGCACCCCAGTTATGGCATAATTCATTCCATCAAGACTTGGTTGTAAGTTTGAAGATGCCGGACCAAAGGACTGGGAGAAGTGGGCAGAGCCCCCTGATGGAATTTCAAATGGACTCCCATAAATGGGCATTCCAGGATTGCCACTCCAAGGATCAGCATTGTTCAAGACCCCATCAGCCATGAAATACTGGGAAGGATAATAGGCACCATTACTGCCTTTGGGTGATGTAAACCTTTGCGATTCTTGGTTTATCCCATATTGCCACTGATTCTGTCCTATCATATCAACCGTGTCTGTACCATCCATATCCTTCTTTTTCTTATCTCCATTTGGGGACAACGGAGCTCGGATACCACCAAAGTGATAGTATGGTGAGTCACTAGGAAATGCACTTGAACTTTCACCATAGCCAGTTCCAGGATAGACTGCATTGAGCTGCCCCTGTTGAGTCAGCATTTTTTCATTGACACTTTGCTTGTTGGCAATTTTATTGAAGCAATTCTGGAATACCTCATACAGCTTCATTGGTTCATCCTCAGCAGCTGCCATTTTGAGAATCTGTCTGTGGACAACAGCCTGGAATGTCTTGGTAATTGTGAATGGCACGACTTTGGCAATGAAAATAAATGTTAATTTACCATTACAGATTATGGTAGACTATTATTTCCAACACAAGTCTCTCAGAACTTGATGAACATAATTCTGTTGATGTTTGGCTGATCGCAGAGAGTCCCATCACGTACTACCAAACATCAGTTGTTCCTTCTCATTTAACCCAATTCATAGTTCCATTTCACTACAATCAAAGTCCAGATTAATAATCTTATCAAATCTTTTTCTTCACTGTTCAAAGTTCGATGACACTCAACAAGCAAACATGGCGGACTAACTCTTTGCCAGAACAACGAACCTCCGGGCAACGTTGCCACTGCCTTCGAGCATCGCCGCAGAGCAAAAATTCGTTTTCCGAAGCACCGCTGAACGCCATCTCCTTGAACAAGAGTGTAGAAAGGAAGCTGTAAAATGCAAACAGAGATGGTACTAGCTCGCGTGGGTCTCAGGAACCGCTCCTTAATTAACCGAAACTGCCTCATCCGAGAGTACTGGGCTCCAAAAGAAATAAAACATTCGCCTAGTAATGAGCAAAACAAGAAGAGAGACAGGCAGCCAAAAGGATAGAACATTACGGGATACAGCCTGGTGGAATAGTTAGAATAAATTAAGCATAAGATGACAAGTAGACTACGGTGTCTTTTTCCAACAGATGACATAATAAAAGAGGGCCTCAGAATTCTGATTAAAACCAACTCCTCTCTGTATTTTGTGATCTGGGCAACCTTTTTATGACGGACACTGGCAAAACTGGACACAGCCTACGTTCACGTTCGTTTCGCCGGGATTCCTAATTTCCTTCCATGGGCTTGATCAATCGTCTCTGATTAATAAGCAGCATCCTGTGAATTTTAAATATCAACATGTAATAAGGTCATCCTTGCGACGATTCAATTTCCATTTTCATTGTTATATTTGTTCTTGCTAGAAACTGGTTGCTATGTAGCCTAGGACAAGAATGTTTCACGCCTGAAATCTTGGCTGGTAATGATGCTCACCCCCAGAGAACAGGGGGTTTGTGCCTAGCAGAAGCTGAAGACTGTATTATGACTAGTATGTCCAGACTCTGATAAGTCTTTAATTTATTAGAATCGGCACGACAGCGGAAGTCTTCCAGTCAGCACAACAACTATAGGGCCTCTACGCTTCACTGAACCCGAAACAACCGACCAGAAGGATAAAACAGGCCCATGAGAAACCGAAAGAAAACAACAATGTGGCACTAACTATGGGTTTCTGGGATCCCAAAACGTAAGTGGAGGTATACCTATGACATCGCAAAAGTTGTCCGTCTGTCCGTCCGTCTGTCCGCACGATAACTGTCGAAGGGATTGAGATATTTTGATGAAAACTGGTGGGAGGATCCTTGGGGTCAAAGTACAGGTCAAGTTCGAAGATGGGCTCTGTAGCCCTATATTTTGAGTGTGGAGGAGGGGTTTCAAATCAAGGGGCAAAAAAATATTATTTCAAAGCTATTTAGATAGTTGATTAGGGGTAAGGAGACATGCTGAATTCGAATAGGAAATTTATTTTCTCGCCAGACAAATAGTTCACCCGGAATCCGGCAAAAACCGGAAAATTTGTGAAAAGTAAAAGTTTAATATGAAGTTGATTAGAGGTCGATTTGGGGGCAAGCAGATGTGCTGATTCCGAATGTGAAAGTTATTTTCTCGCCGGACAATTAGTTCGGCCGGAATCCGGCCAAAACCGGAGAGTTTGTTAAAAGTAAAAGTTTTGTTCGAGTAAGTAAAATGTTCGATTTTGCGGGTAAGAAGACATGCTGAATCCGTATATGACAATCATGTTCTGACCGGACGTATAGATCGCTCGGAATCCGGCTGAAACCGGAAAATTTGTTAAAAGTAAAAGTTTAATCTGAAGTTTATTAGAAGTTGGATGTAGGGATAAGGAGACATGCTGAATTCGTTTTTTAACTTAATTTATTTGTCAGACACGTAGTTTGTCCGGAATCCGGCCAAAACCGGAAGTTGGGCAGAAGTAAGAAAGGAAGGAGATACGACGTAGGCTATAGGGTAAATCATATGCTGAACCCATATCTGAATATTTGACAGCGCAAAACGGATATCTGAATAGATCTGAACTGAAAATTTTGGGATCCCATCGAAACCTTTGGTCTTGTTCTTTTAGCATGCCTTCTTATTTCACCTCAGGCTATGTTAATTACTATATACAAACATGCTAGCCCAGTTCTAAGGTAACTGCAAAGCTCCGGAAAAATTCCACAGCAGCACCACTTATTTTGGTTTTGTCATATCCTCGAACTGATGTACTTGGCCCATGATGTAACAGACCCATCAGAAACCAAAAGAAAAATGATAATGTGATACTAACTACAGATTTTACCGTTTTATTTCGCCTCAGGATATGTTAACTACTACATACTACAGGCCAGCCCATTATAAGGTAGCCTAACTGCAGAGCTCCAGTATGTCTCCATAGCGCCACTGCTTATTTCGGTTTTGTCATGTCCCAAACTGATGAACTTTAATTTCCTGTTTATCCCATTGGCCACTATCATGCCTAGCGAAACCTTAGTTTTCCTTATCACTGGCAGGATCCATCAACCCCCAGCCCCAGGCATCACGGTTCACTGACGTCATGTCAAGATCGTGCAGACTAGTCACTGTAGTTCATTTGCTGTTTGTTACAAAGAATATTTAGCTAGGTGTAAATAGTCTTTGGTTTGTTATACGCAATCATTCAAGAGAGCAGGCAACTTTCCGCTGAGGCCTCAAGTCACACCATCCGTTGACGGTACATGTGCCATGTACCTTGGGAGATAATTCTTCAAGGGATTTTTCTTAATCATTGGCCAATTTTTATCATCCTATTCTGACACAAACTTTGATGCTAGCTTATTCAAGACCTTGAATAAAAAACCTATGAACGAAGTAGGCAAGATGGGAATCCGTGGACTGTACAGACAAACCAACAACTAACAAAGCAACCATCCAAATAAAAGCAGATATAAAGCCTCTGAACCCACTGTGTGTGGAGGAGGGCTCAAAAGCCAAATCTGGAGAATGCAAATTTGTATATTACTATAGGTCAATATCACTGTTGACCACTGTATATTATCATATCCATTTTTATATTTTCATCGTTAGTCTGAAGAGGACCTTTGCCAAGACAGGCAGAAATGTGGAAAAAAATGTAGGCTGTCCTGAATATCCCAGTTAATAGAGCAAACTGGAAGTACCTTCCTACTGAGGTTAGGGAGTCATCCATTTGTGTAGACTCTTCCAGTCTCAGCTAAAAAAGTGAATGGACAAAAGATACAATGTTTGAAAAGATTTCCAAGTCACTCCCAGTCAGATCTCTGACATGCCTGCCAAATTTCATCTTCCTAGCACATGCGAAAGTACCCTAACTTGCAATCAGTGGACCTCCTGACTGAGCGAAATGAGATTTGTCTATGGCACTTGAGTAGAACACTGCAAGTACCATAAAATCACTAATGATACAACTATATACAAATTCAAATCAATACAACAAATATACAACTGCTTTAACAGACTATAGGCCAAGTGATATGTAGTAGTGAAATACTGTCAATGTGGGATCGTCTTTCAATTTTGCTGATCTGAATGACCAAGCAGTGAGGTTAAAAATATTTCGACAGAGATGTCTGTTGATTTAGTTATGTTTATCAGCAAATTTTTGCACGGATAAATCGGTCTTTTCGATCTTAAACATCATCACTTACTAACATTAATATTTTTATTTGTTTTACTGTTAAATTTGGTTAATGAACTCAGTGGAAATTTACGAAATTTAACAGAGAAATTAACTGGAATAGCCTATTTGACTATGTTTTTTCCTATGTACTTTGGAAATAGACTGTTTGAAGAAAAAAAAACTTTGGACAATCGGGTAAAAGGATTTATTATAAGTTTTAGTTGGCTAGTAAAGGTTTTATTAGTGTTTTCTTTTGTGACCATTCACAAGGATTTAGCTTAGTAAGGATCACCCCACTTGGAAGTACGATCTATTTATTTAAACAACTGTCATATTTGCAAAGAAACTGTAGTATCAGATACCATGGGCATGGTAATGATGAATCAACAGAATGAAGAACCAGTTAACCTGGAATTAACATATCATACACTATCAGATAACACGGAAATTAAAAACCTACAATACCATGAACGGTTGAGGCTACTGAAGCTTCCAGGTCTCTCATATTGACTTAAACATGGGAACATCCTGATGGTCAAAAATTTGTTAGACTCCAATATTATCCCTGGATTATTAGAGAGCTCCCAATCAAAGTCGAAGAGAGGCCATTCCAAGAAGCTTCAACTGACCAGCTATGAGAGGCTCGAGTGGCACAGGTTTTTCGCTGTATGGAGCGTACCACTCTGGAATAGCCTTTCGAAAAACAATCAATGCCTCTACCCTGAATGAATGGCTTCAAAAATGGCAAGGACGAAGACTGGAAACATACTGAATGTCGGCTACCTTGCAACGCTAGTGAACCAATGTAAAATAACAACAGCCTGAACAAAAACATCTGCCAGCCAAGGAATGCCGGATATAGTGGAGTGCCTGTGAGCCCATATAACAACAAGAATCTACAAACCAAGCACTAACCAGCAAAAGAGTCTACAGGAGGATCACCTCACTTTATCTTGCTGGAAATTTGGTTTAAGGTAATTCTGTTACAAAACATGCATGTACACTGGATATCAAATACACAAATATCGAAGTGCCAGTTCGGCGATTTCCAGTTTGGTTTTAAAAAAAACTCAGTTGCAGCCATGCTCATAGAGTCCTGTCTACAATTCTCAAGAAGGCGACTCTTGGAAAATTTGCCGTTCATCTTTGTGCAATCGACATTTCTGGAGCTTTCGATAATGTAGTACATTCACAGGCTCTACTTTCTTTGTTGCGTCAGGGTGTTAATGCTTCCATTGTTTCTGTTTTAAGGTTTTGGTACCGTAACGTGATTGTTTGGGCAAAATGGTCAGGGGCGGTTTCGGAATCCATTCCTGTGAGCAAGGGGGTACCACAGGGTAGAGTCCTATCTCCTTTTGTTTTTAAAAGTGCCATTTATGAATGCCTCTCAGGCTTATTGCCAACATTTTTCCTTGGAGACCTAAGTATTAATTACATAGCTTATGCAGACGACATTCTGTTAATAAGTCGAACTAAAAGTGGGTTAGAATCTAACATAAAAACGATTTGTCAGGGTCTTTCTCAAATCGGCCTTTCTGTTAGCATTTCTAAATGTCAGTACCTTAAATTCAACAGCCCAAAAGATTTCCGTATTTCTTTTCAAAATGAAAAACTCACCAATTCCCCTACCGTAAAATGGCTTGGCATGATCATAGCACAGTCTCTAAAAAAATCTGCGATAACGCTGTTCCGGCTGTTCATGATTCCATTCGTGTCGGATATGGAAAAATAGTTCCAAATAGAGGAAGGTATAACAGAAAAGCCCTTGGTAGTTTATATAATAGTTTTTGTTCTCCCTCTGTCTGCAACCTTTCCGGGATTTTTGGTATTCTGAGGCTAAAAGATTTAAAATGTATCAGGACTTATTATTTCAAATATTGTAAATTTCTCTTGTACCTTCCTCAACGTTATAGGAATTCCCGTATAACTGCAACTTTTTTACCCTCTGACCCTTGTGCGAAGTTATCTTCAGTTGCCCAGGACCTTCACGTTTCTGCCCTTGGCAATTTCTCCGCACTCCATCTAGGAAGAAGATTTTTTAGACCCGATTAATCCCTTTTCTTTCTTTTTTTTAAAGTTTATTTTTTTATTTCGTGCATTTACTACATTACTGAAAGCTCAGTGTATTTTTTCCTTTTATTTGTCTATACTGCACTATTTTCCTCTTTTAAAGTGCGTAAATAAATTTTCATCATCATCATCATCATCATCAAATATCGACACACTTGTTTCACAGTGTTGTCACTAAGCTGTATCAGAATTCCCTTTAGTTGTGACGTACAGTAGAGGTATGTTTCTTTGAACAGTTACTTTAATGTGAATAGTGCAGTTTTGGACTAAATGGTAGAATGGAGATCCAAAATACCTATTATTCAGGGGTTTTCAGAAGCCCTTAATTACCTACTTCTACTAACTGATACTTGACGTCGGTCACAGCAAGTGCATGAAAATGGCAAAGTCCAAAGTCAACAAACGTTCACATAAGCATACAGCAGATGTGGCGTATAAGTAAGTAAGTAAGTAATTTATTTCTGACCCGCCATTTGAAAAGCGGAGTAATATAAATAAAAGAATTGAACAAAACACAACAAATACAATATACAATTTTTCATTCTTCGGCCAGAAAAGAATGTAGAGCGTCATGTTTATGTGAACAGTTACTTTAATGTAAACAGTGCGGTTTTGGGCTAAATGTTAGAATGAAGATCCAAAATACCTATTCAGGTGTTTTCAGATGCCCTTTATTATATTTGACGGGGCAAAACAGATAAGTCAGCTACATTTGATTCGAGCTATATTTCGGCCGTTCTTGGAAAGGGTCCTCTTCAGGCTCAAGCCGCTCAAGCTGTTCAAATCTCAAGCTGCTCAAGACACCCTGTGGGAGGAGCTACACAATGAAAAAGTGATGCCAACCCTTAATTACCTGAATTGGCTAACTGGTGGTTAGCTTTAGACTCAACAAACGTTCACTGAGCATACCTCTGCTGTACATAGTGACATCATCATGTGATTGAAGACCCAACATAGGATTTGATTGTCCCTAGGTCACTTTAGAAATGTAAACATGAACCGCATCTTGCTCAGCCGCGCTGGCCACTTGGCTCTATATATATATTCGAATATATATTCGCTGACAGGAATAAACTATAAATTTTTGTTTTCTGAGGTAAAATAGAGGTGTCGACTTAATTGTATTGGAATTCCTTACAGTCATGACATACTTGGTGACATCGCATGATTAAGGCCCCAAAATAGGATTTGATTGTCCCTTGGTCCTTGTATGTAAACACGACCGGCACCTTGCTGGCTGCTTGGCTCTATCTATATATATTAAAATGTATATTCACCAATAGGAATAAACTACAATTTTTCGTTTTATGAGGTAAAATAGATCAGATGGGTGTGATATCAGTCCTGTATGGAACTGCAATACAAATTAGTTGAGACTAAATTAGATCTTGATTAGATCAAATGAGTGTGATGTCATGCTTGTGTGAATTTTCCATAACCCTTGGTTTAGACCTGTTTCACTCACTTGATATCTCGAACAGCTTCTAACCTCTGAAAGAGAATTTGTTCCTGGCACTCCATATTTCAAAGAAACATATAATTTAGCTAACAATAACAGTATGAATCACACTTTTTATTCTTGAAATCTTTTCTTCTTCAGCAGCATTTAGCGTTTGGAGATGCATAGAGTAAAGACCAGTCTCCACTGAAAACAGGACTCGAGGACAAATGCTATTCGGGACAGTAACTTACCTTGAATTGCAGCCAGGGGCGTCACGACCGGGGGGGGACGCCCCCTCCCCCCAATCTTGTCGGCCATTCGGTAAAAAATAACCGAGTCGGCGCGAAGCGCCACGATTTTTCGCCGAAACAGTTGATTTTTTTCATTAAAATAGTCGATTTTCTGAAAATCAGATTTGTCAAAACAGTCGTTTTATTCTGAAAATCAGTAGATTTTTTCGAAACTGTCGTTTTTTCTTGAAAACAGTCGGTAAAAATTACCAGCCAGTCGGTAAATTTTTTGCCCCCCCCCCCCCCCCCCCCGCAAACATTTTGGCTAGTAACGCCTCCGATTGCAGCTGATTGCAGCTTGAAACAATTGAAGGAGTTTCGTCGATTAGAGGAAAAAGCAGGGAAAGCCTAAAATACTATGCTAGAATAGTCAGGTGCGATTAATAGTGGTGTTGCAAAGACCAGTGCTGATGCATTTTGCATTACTGATGCAAACATTTGGGATTTTGTCGGGTTTTTCGCATTAAATCGGAGCTGCAAAAGTTAGTGCTCGCGTTAGACTTCGTCGACACTTTTTTCAATGACTGGGCGCATCACGCATGATACGTCACGTAAAGAGGCAAATTTCGCCGAGATTGTTGTCCAACGCAAGGGACATGGGAAGAGAGTAAAATCAGCCGAAGCCATGCGTAATTTTTCTATTTTCCCCCGCCCCCCACGATGGTTGGATCGGGGAACTGACTATTTCTAAGTTAAAGACCTAACCCAAACATTCTGTTTACCTTCTCTCCTTGATCGCATGCCACGGGTTTGTTTAGATTTGAACCCGATTGCCGAGTTGCTGTTTTGGCTCGAGAAAAAACCCACGAACAACGTCTTCTTTTCTAGATGGCGGAATTTTCCAGGATTGATAAGCAAAGAATTACAAGACCTACCTGATAACTTTTGAATGTCTTCAGAGGTACCACACTGGTCTTGGTTTAATTTATTTGTATTTGCAATAAACATTTGGAGCATTAGATGGAAATTATTATTTTTACCCTTGGCTCCCTACGTGCCATACCGGTAACAGCTGTCCGTGATAATCGGCTAAGATTTAGTCCAGACAGAGTTATTTCAAACCTAGGAAATTTGGTGGCTTTTTTTTTATTTGCTCACTGTTTTACGGTGTTTTTAGTGGTTTTGAACATTCATAGTGACAGAAGGGATGGTTAGCATTGTGTGTGTGATAGAAAGACCATTTTTTGTGACCCGCTTTAAGCTGGTCGGGTCTCTAATATGCCTGCAAGTTTCATCGTCCTACACTGTTAAAAGTTTCTCCGAACAAGGGTGCAGTATTTGCTACTGGGATTTATCTTATCTCTATTGGGAAAAGATTAATCCGAATTAAGGGTGATCTTATCTCAATAAAGATAATATTAATCCCAGTAGCAAATACTGCAGATTTTTTTTACAGTGTAGCCCCCTTGGAAGTACCTTAACTCCGGATGACCATAATTTCGGAACCCCCCCTCAACTCCCCCACAGTGCCCAAATCCGACCCACTTTTGTCAGTTATGTACCTAGGGCTTGTGCTTGTTCTTCCCACCAAGCTTCACCTTGATCGCTCCACTCGCAGCGTGTCAAAAGGTTTCCAGCCTTCCCCCCCCCCCCACATTCATCGGATCCGGTTTGGATCGTGAAACGGTATATCTTAGATATGATGTCGTTCCAAATTTCAAGTTTCATTAAGATCCGATCATCCGTTCCAAAGTTGTACATACCTCAAAATTTCGATTTCCTCTCCCTCCGCTCCCCCCACGGTGGTCGGATCGGGGAAGTGACTATTTACAAGTTTGTTTGGTTGGGTCCCTAATATGCCTGCCAAGTTTCATCGTTCTAACACATTCTGGGAGTGCTCTAACTCGAGAACAGGGGACCGACAGACCGAAAAGTGATCGGTAAATGGCACTTGAGCGAAGCTGCAAGTGCCATAACAAGAACTAGAAGCTCATATGGCACTTGCAAGGCTGGGTCAGACGATGAAAGCAGAGATTTGCCAATTCGTGGGTTTGTTGTGATCATTCGTAAGCAAGAACCTTGAAATCAGAATGATCTTGTACCCTTGGAAATCACGAGAATGTATCGTTTTGTAAAAGCATTTTATTTTTGCACTTGGCGCACTTTAAGGGCGCTAGAAACTGATGATCCTAAAGCCCTCGAGGCAAAAATGATCATGAGCACTTTAGGATCATGAACGTTATCGATTGGTAAAAAGTATTTGTTGGGCTTTCGGGTTAAGATGCACACTGCTGAAAATTCATTTTTAAGCAAAAGCCTTGCGGCACAAAGTCCATGGGCCCTCGGAACAGCCGACTGTTGCTTGTAAGTCCCCTACTTGTCTCACAATTGTGATCGGCCTATTTTTGGTTTCAGTGTGTACCTTAATACTGAAGTTGTCGACCCCTTTAAACTTTCAAACTGTTATATGAAATGAAGAAGTTTTTGTATAAAAAAACAGATGACAGATACTTTGATCAGCTCATCAAGGTCTATTGATTGCCGTTGAAAAAAAAATCTATCTCTGATAGTTCAAAAGTTGACTTTTTTGCCGTAGGCCGACTTTCTCACTTAGTGATATCTTAGTGATATATTAGTGATAAGTGACATCATCACTTAGAAAGGAGCAAAGAATTAGCTCTAATTTCTTTAGCAGTGAGAGAACTTTTAAAGTTTAAGGGGCATATCCGATACCATTTCCCTTCCTCAATCCCAAGTGCAAAAAATGGTACGGTAAAATCAGCAGAAATCACGAGCAGAAATGGGTAGAAATAATAGATGGCAGCACTTTCGGACCCGTGGAAAAATCACACTTTTTTGTTTCTGTAAACTTTTATATTTATGAAATTTATTTATTTAAAGAAGATATATTGGCTGTGGTGTCGCGGATCTGTCGCACATATTCAGCACTAATAGATTGAAGTCCATCTTCAATTTGAAACTGGCGACTGCCTGCTAGAACGGAGCTTTCAACTCGAAAGCAGAGACACGGTTTGATGAAACGAAAGCTTAGCTGCATAGCTTCATATAGTCCTCTCTGACATAGGCTATACAACTCCACTTCAGTTCACACACGCCCCCCCCCCCAGTCCCCAATTTTGGCTAGCGATGCCCCATGCCTAGACGTATAATTACCTCAAAATTCTATCGGCCTGGCAGTCAGGGGCGTCAAGTATGGGGGGGCTCCCACCCAATGCTGTCGGCCAGTTGGTAAAATATAACCGAGTCGGCACGAAGCGCCGCGGTATTTCGTAGAAAACAGATGATTTTTTCATGAAAACTATCGTTTTTTCTGAAAATCAGTTGATTTCTCATCAAAACCTGAGGTTTTTCTTGAAGTAGTCGTTTTTTTTTAAAGTCAATCGATTCTTTGTCAAAACTGTTGCTTTTTATTGAAAATAGTCGTTTTTTTCTGCAAAAACAGTCGGTAAAAATGACCAGCCAGTCGGTTAAACACCTTGCCTCCCTCCCCAAACGTTTTGGCTAGTAGCGCCTCTGCTGGCAGCCCAATGCTGTATAGTTTCACACAGCGAACCAGTGCTTCCACTTTCTTTTTCTGAAAATCAGTAACCGCTGCAAAAAAATCGGGAGATTATCGGGAGACTTTAAGAAATCGGTGGAAAATTCAGGAGTTTTAAAAACAGTAGGTATCACTTAAAAAGCAATTTTGTGGTTAGCTTTGTTACAAAAAGGCACTGAGTAACTGATTTCAACTCGTTAGCACGGAAAAATACTTATTTTATTCGTCACACTTATGATTTGACGCGCAAATGCTACAGTCATACAACCGGTTTGAGCAAGGCTGATATTTCAGTTTGCACATCTAAATTTAAAGGACACTTAAAAGGTTCCTCGGCGCTTTGAGGTCTACTTAAATTTCTCTTTGCGTTTCCATAAGAGCTGGGGCCCCAAACATTGCAAATTGGAGAAACAGTGGGGCTTTCTCGACAGAAAATTAGTCGAATTTTTTGCGTAGGCTGTGAAATGGGTACGTTCGTCGGTTAGGGAACTGAAATTTTTTCATAACCCGACAGTTTACACCCAGAGGACAGTCAACATACTGAAATTAGGGGAGTTATCCAGCTGTTTAGTTTAAGTTGTGTCGAACCGATATAAACTCTTCCGAGCTTCCCAGGGCTTCTGATAAAGAGTTGTCAAAAGCATTCATCAGACATCTTTGTCGTCAGGGACGTCGCAATTTCATTTTCGTTTTGGGGAGGGGGAGCTAGCAAAATTTCACGAATCTACCAAAATGCTACCGACTCCTTGAAACGTACAATTTCAATTATTTCAAATTTTTAATTACAATATGAAGCGACTACATGGACTGTCTCTTACTCGACACCATTGCAGCAGCAGTTTATTCTTCTGTACACACGACGAGAATAAACTGTGAGTTCCATGAAAAATTCTTGAAGTTCACGTTTCGCACAACTGCTTCCCATGCGAATTCTGGATTTGAACGTTGATCAAATCCTAAGATCCCGAGGATTTCCAAAAATATTTCAAACCGAAGAGAGCGAGGTTTCCACAGACTATGTTAAAGCCATCGCCTCCGTTAAAATTTTAAATCCGCCTTTTTTCTATGCCAAACTTCAGTTATTTCCCCAACAGATTCTAGTTTACAACGTTTCCATCCTAAAACTGTCTAAAACTTCACCGAAATGACGTGCCCTACCAGCAAGTGGAGCAAACTATGAAACGCGCCTCAGGCAAAGTTTTGGGAAGCATTTATGATCGCTCATCTTTTGGGATACATAATAAAATGGCAGTGCCCAAGATTTTACTCGACCATCCTCTCTCAAAAAAGGTCGGATAACTTTTTAAATCAGAAAAAAATTTATGTTTTTGCATAAAGGCAAATAATGTTGGAACCATGCGCCGCAGGTGAAAATTTCGCAACTCGGCCATTTCTCCGCTGAAATGAAGAGATTTTGGTATAAACCCGACTGTGAAATCCAAGAATTGTGACCTTATTGTAATTTTGGCAAGATTACGAAAATCGGGAGATTATCGGGAGAAACTTTTTGTCGAGAGATGTCAAACAAAACTCGGGAGATCTCCCGAGAAATCGGGAGGAGTGGAAGCACTGCAGCGAACGTAACTGTACATTGTCTCAGCACTGCACAATGCACAGAACTTCCCAGTTGGCCTCCGGATCCGGCAACTGTACCTAGGTTTCATCCTTCAATTTCCTCATCCAAAAATACTTCAGAATGCTCAAGATTTCGGGAGCTCTGAACAAGCTGAGGTGCTCTTAGACACCTCGCACTACATAGTGTTTCTGCTAAGATCTAAAACAGTTGACCATTTCCTGATATCATGAAGAGCACATCCCCAGGTGCAATTAGTGCAGTACGCAGATTCGTACTGAATAGTGTTAAAATAAAAGTTGATCGGGCGAGTGCAGTTTAGTTTATGTAGTGTGATAACAGTATTTATTATGAAGTTTTATATTTAGTTGTTTGGATATGGCCCCACGGCTTTAAATACATTATTATTATGATTATTAAGCTATGCATAAATAAAGTTACACACGGCTTCCGCTGTTTTTATCCTCTTTTCATGTCCCTTGCCTCAAATGAGTCTTGGCAAAATCTGCATAACCGGTCTCCGGACGAATAAGCTCCTCGGAAACAGTGAAGCCCCAAATAATACGTCACGTAAATAGAACAAACTTAGCAAGCTTCATAACCAGTGTTTTGGTGATAGAGGAGATAAGGTACACTTACGAAGTGAAGAATCTCGGGAACAAGAATGGATGGAATACTGCTGTAGGCTGAATTACTATCATAAGTACGAGATGTCCTTTAAGCCATGAGAACTAAAACTAAATTCCATAGCAAACAACTAAATAGCTGGTGCACTGTACAGAAGACTCACTATACTTTGTTTCCATAACCATGAACAACAGATCATGGGCCTTTGAAACTGTTTATCCTTGGTGATCTACAGTCGACTCGACACTTTAGACAGACTAGAGAATATGATTCTTGATAAAAATAGCTTTGACAAGAAAATAACTTGCACTCCACAAAATACTTCATAGGCTACTATCACTGATCCGGCAAAAATGTTTTTAAAAAGCATTCCGAGTTAAGAGCTCGCTGCCTCCTAATAAGTCAGCTGGAGACGGAAATTCAAAACTACTAACCTAAGCTGATGAGTTAACAGTTAAAATAGCTAGGAGTAGCCTACTAAATCAAACGAGGAACTGGAAATTCGAAACTATTAAATTAGCCTGACCAGTTTAAAGATTTTAGTTTCAACTGCTAGGAACACTAAAAAAATGAAGGATTTGCATGTCAGATAAAAAGTTGTACGTTTCCGAAGAGCCAGAGCTGCAGATACAAAGCCTGGTGAGTTACGGTCGCCGATTCGAGTCACGGGAGAAACTTCTCATAAGGTTGTTAAAATACGTCGTAGTAGATACAATTTCTATATCCAATCAAAGATGGGCGAATCCGAATCCGGATTCGAATCCAGGATTCGTTCTTTTAGCTGGATTCGAATCTTCTGCTTGTCAGGCTCAAATTTCTAGACTACATCCTTCCGGTTACAGTTTTCCCAATTTTTACACAGTTCGCTCCGGCAATCTAACTTTCTGGTCTCCACCACCAACCATCGTCAGTAATCATTCCCGTTATCTGATTATCTCAGATATCAGTGCTTTTTGTCACCTATGATTTTTAAACTATAACCTATGTGCATGATTTGATTTTTATTAAGGTCGGATTCGATTCCGGATTCGAATCCTCAGCATGAACTTATGGATTCGGAACCGGAATCGGATTTGGACCTAGCCCTGGATTCGGATTCGAATCCTTTCATGATCGGATTCGCCCATCTCTGTATCCAATACTGTATAATACTTACTCATTTGAAATTTTCCTGGTTTTCCAAAAAGTTACAAACTCCGGTCTGTTTCTAGCCTTGCTCGATCCTCTTGGTTTTAATGAAAAAACGCGAAAGACTTGCATTACTTGTGTGCAGTACTTCTGACCAATTAGCTACTCGTAAGCAAGAAGCGGAAGACTGCAGTTACCGTGGTATCTGATTTACGGTTGCTCTGCGAAAACGACAATTGCAGATGCAATTACCGTGGTAAAAGATACCATGGTATCTGCAAAAACACAACTTTTGTTTGTCTCGTTCAGTCACCCCTGAGGTCGATACTGCCTTGACTCGCTAGGTGAGTAGAGACGCGGTAAAATTTTCAAATATGGGAAAGTTTCTGTTCCAACCAACCCATCCATCGATCATTTAGCCTCCCTCGCGTGTGTGTAAATAAAGCAAAAAACGAATGTTCGAACATTTAAGCACATACCCATATTGCTCTATGTTAGAACTTCTTCTTCGAACCTCTTATGTAATTCCACCCTAATGGCACTACGATAATCTTTGCATTTGTCGAGTTTGGCTCTTCGTAGTAGATCAGTCTTCCGCTTCTTGCTTACGAGTAGCTAATTGGTCAGAAGTACCGCACATCTGCATCTGCAATTAGTCGTTTTTGCAGTTACGGTGGTATCTGATTTACGGTTGCTCTGCGAAAACGACAATTGCCGAAATTGCGCTTTTCGAAGTCATCCCAAGAGAAAAACTGATACTCAGTCACAGCACTAAGTGCCAAACTTCTTTCCCACCAATTTGACAAAAGTTTATGAAAGTGAGATGACTTTTTCAGATACACACGATCAGTTACTAAGGTCGGACCGTGGTATCTGAATATCAGATACTACGATAACTGCAAAAACACCTGTTGACCGTGGTATCAGATACCACGATAACTGCAAAAACGACTTTAGACCGTGGTATCAGATACCATGATATCTGCAAAAACGCAACTAATGACAAGAGAACACTGTATACTGCGTCAACGACAGGAAACCTTCACTCTTAAACTATTACGCCCGGCAGCGTCCAACAGATTAACACAACAGAAAACGAAAGAAGAAATTCCAGTAAGGAATTGTAACTGTTTAACCGTATGTGAAAAAGTGGATAAAAAAGTAAAAATTTGTTTCCAAAATAAGCTAAAGGTAAAAAATTTCATCTGAAAATGGTTAAAACATAGAATAAAATTTCGGTAAACGACCGGTAGGTGACTTCTTGGAAACGCCTTCTTCGAAACGCTGTGGAACATACGCCACCAGCCCCATAGAGACTTTTCACAGACCCCCAGAACGCACACATCCGGCTTAGATCTTTCCGCTAATATGGCCATATGCTTCGTTTGACAGCCTCCACTCCAATAAGGATTACCACGAATTCAGCCCAACAGCCCACGGCTGAAGACGTCCAAGAGGCAAGCCACGAACCAGATGGATATATGTCATCCAAACGTCACTGCTCGAGACCGTCCGTCCGGGACGCTACAGCATTGGTGCTAAGCTGCGCCCAATGGAGGGCAGTAATACACAAATCCTCAAATTCTGGGCATGGTGCCCTAATGTCTGGGCATGCCCCAACATATGTGCATGGTGCTCATACACTGGAGCACCATGCCCTGCAGGAAGGGTATGGTACCTCCATGAAAAATCTGTTGAATTCAGAATCTGGATTGGAAATTTGCTTTTCAAAGAGATTTTAAAGGGTGTACCATGTCCTTGCTGCAGGGCATGGTGTCCCAACGTGTGAGCAAGAGCATGCACAAGCGTTGGGGCACCTTACCCCCAAAAATGAGGATTTGTGTATGACTGGTGGAGGGCGGCAGCTGAGGAAGCCGCATTAAAGTACTCTCTCCGCTGTAAGTTACTTCCGGTAGGATCAGTCTAGTACACTAAGCCCTTTTTCGATACCCATGCTCAAACGTTAGGGCATGCTCAAACGCTGGGGCATGCTGGCAGGGGTGGAATGATATTCATACGTATGTGTGCCTCTTATTCTTCAGAGGGATACAAGTAAGTACACAACAATTTCTAAGTCAAAACGAAATCATGCTTTGTTTAGTTACCAAGTACTGTCTAAAGGGCGGTACCCCTCTGGTTAGTAAAGGCTACGCATACGTCTGAGTACTAGGCTGGGTGGGATAACTCAAGACCGCATAGGTGCTAGCTCTGGTCAGCAAACGCCCATGGTTATCGGAAAATGATCTGAAACTTCGGCACGTAAGACGGCTGAAACAATATTTCGCCAACAGCATTATAATTGTCAGGGGCAGCCAGGCTTATATTTCCTCTGCTTCAAGGAGAAGCCGGACATCCACTTCCGACCGTCACTCCCCGCACAAAACCTTCTTAGCAACTTTTCACTCAATCCGCAATCACTCAAGTTCTCCACTCCAAACACACTCGCTCCACTTGCTTTCTTCACTCCCACAGCCAAGGGCTTACTCACATTTAAAACACTAGTTGTTACTTCGAAGTCGTGAAAGTTATCCTTTAAGAGATCGCATAAGCTTTGTATCGCACTGGGTAAAACCGGGCCAGCCAGTTCTACGTAGTGGTGGTCCTCTCCGTTCACCCGACTTTCTCCCTGACGCACTTTGTGGTTCTTCAGCGTTGCACCGCTAAATGCCACAGGAGACAAAATAGTTGGCGGTACTCCCGCAAGAGGGCCGGTAGAGCTCAGATGGGCTTTGGTCGTCATTAAGAAGTTCATCAAAGATAAGATGTTCGGGCTGCCTTCGATCAGCAGGGTTGATTCGGGGAAACCGTCAATCTCTCGTTGCTTCTCAAGCTCCCTTAAAATAAGAACGAGTTTATGAGGCCCACGTTTTGAACCGTAATTGACTTAAAGATCACAGCTTCAAAACCAGCGGCGAGCGACTTGAGGCGTATTCTCGCCGTTCCCCGAGGACTCCTCGGGGAATCGAAGGGAACGGCGAGAATAGATGGAGTCCCTCCACGCGGACTCCGCGTACAGAAACAGCGAGAATACGGGGAATGCTTCTAAAATGGATTTTGTTCGAAAAATGAATATGCAGCTGAAAAAATTAGTCTAGATCCACTTCATTCTTGGTTTTCTTTATTCTGATTCTTTTTAATTAATTTTACATAGCACCTACAACAGCAAAAATTGATTCCCCACCGAATTTGAAAGGGAGTCCTTTTTGATGATGGTGATGATAACCTGAGCATTCCCCGTCCGTGGGGACTCGCGAGAATACGGGGAGTGAGTCCCCGGGACAAACAAAAACGCGGGGACTCCTCAAGTGGAGTCCTCGGGGAACGGCGAGAATACGCCTTTGAGGTGGGTTTATATAGAAACTATTAGAATCTATTAAACGAACGAATAAATTACGGCACAAACGAGTTTACATATCTTTCAATTGCTGGATAATTAGTAACTTTGCTGGAGTGGGTTTGAGTACGAGTGCTGGGCCTCTTTTTATTTTGCTCAACATACTCAAGCAACACTGATCTATGAAGTTCAGAGTTCAGACATCTATGGCCAAAACTTGTTGTTAAATCGTGTCTACGTTGCTCAAGGGAAGGGAGGCCGAGGCGTGAAAGACTATCTTCATAACTAAGGTACGCTGGGCCCAGGATAATCTTAGCTGCTCTTTTTTTTTGGATTAGCTGGATTAGCCACACCTGGCAGCAGTATTTGTGACAAGACCTGGTGTAACAGCAGTAAATAAGGAGTAATTGTTTCATGGGAGTCGCAAAGCTCCTCAGGATCGAGAAAGATTTCAGTAGGCGAGACCCGTTTCTGACAAGAGCATCAATGTGAGTGTTCGCGAGTTTGAAAGCAACGTCGGATCACTTCCCGATGGTTTTCGCGCTGCTTCGACAAATTGCCGAACTTTCCATGCCAGTTTTCGCGCTTCGAAAACCGAAGCAGCTTTCTCAGAAAGTGACTCCAGAATGTTACTGATAGCTTCGCGGGTTGAATGCTTCGGCGGAAATTTTGACAGTGAAAATCCTGAAATGTCCAGTGAACCACATCCCGATTTGCTTATTCAAATAGTTTGGAATTCAATGTTTTCAAGCCTCACTAAGGGTGATTTCGTTGGAACAAATGAGAATGGCAGGAATGTCCCCTGAACCATATATCGATTTATTTATTCTAAAAGTTAGGGATTCAATAATTTCTCGGCGGTTTCAGCATTCCATGTGTTATCGCGATCAATGCGGCAGGAAGGTGGAGAGCCATTCCAGAAATCGGATTCTCGAGTTTTTCGCGATGTGCTTTGCTCGCTGGAAGTGATTCCAGAGTCTCGCAAAAATCCTCTTTAGTGTTCCAAAAAGTGCGAACCATGGTTCTATCTACCGTTTCCTACAATAACTGAACATGAATTGGCTGGCTATGTCAAACTTCAAGGTGAAAATTGCAATCACGTGCAGGTTCGTTTCTTCAATAGCCCTAAACAACAGCAGTAAAACCGATGACGATGCTTTGGACGAAACTTGGTCTGCATTACAAAACGTTTTCCCATTCAGAGATGGACAAATCCGGATTAGGATTCGAATGTGAATCAACCTTTTTTTGCGAAGTGACCACGCTAATGCTACTTCTCTTCACAGATTTAGCTTCTGTCCCACATGCGCACCATCGGTGTATGCACATGCATACATGCTCTTTCTCACATCCAATTGGCCAGGTTTACCTCTACCCGAATCCTAGGTTACCACGCTGTGCCAGTTCCTCGGCATCATGGGATGCTCTGCCCAGCATATGGTATAGGCTACGGAATGAACCCATATTTTGAAAGACGATTTCGAAAAGAGATCGGTATATGGCACTTGAGCGACGCTGCAAGTGCCATTAACACGAATCTTTCTCTCTTCTTAGGTGGGCAGGGATATTGTAGTTCACCTAATCTAAAGATGGTACGATCAACTCCCGCACCGCTTGAGGCGACCCGATGAGAGAGGAGAAAAGCGGAATGAATTAGTACCGTATTGACTGCTGTTTAGGTTGTGCAAATAATTTTTTTGCTTAGGCTAGAGTTGTGGATAAAAGTGTGTAACAGAACTCCCAACACTCATCTAATGATTTATCCAGCATTCAGTATCATTTTGGCTGCATTCTCTAATTTGTTTACGTTGTCATGTATTTTTACTCACTTTTTATACTTATCTCGAGTATTTCTATATTAGGCAATCATAGTACTAACAAGTATTGCAGACTAGTTTTGTTGGACTTCAACCATCTGTCTGACCACTGTAATATTTTATTTATTGTTAACATATTTGTCTTGACGTGAAAACAAAAATTTCGGCATGTTGCCGCCTTTGGGCTGTTTCTGGAAATAAGAGAATTTGAATTTGGGATAGTATGGTAAGCTAAGCTTAACACCGAATGTACCAATGAATAAATAAAAGCTATCGGGTGACTTGTCCTATCGGAGCACAGCCATCTTGCCTGCCATTGGACAAGTAAGTAAGTAAGTAAGTAAGGTTTATTAGACAGAAACTTGCTAGCTAGTTATTTTGGTTGTCTTTACAGAAATTAAATTCTTTTAAACATTCACGAGTAACATAAATACTAAATATGGTACTACAAATATTAAAGTCACACTGACATTTTATTGAACATGTTGACGAAAAATGGCACAAATGTGTTACTCTGTCTCCTTGTTTTGGTTTTTACCGTTTTTAGTTTCAGCTGCGAACGCGTACGATTGTTCATTGGTGCATCAGGTGGGAGGATAGTTCGGTGTTGGACAGATGCAAGGATTTTACACCCAAACTTAAGAATTAGTATGTTACGACGTTCATGCAGTGAGGGGAGGGATAATTCAGTTAGAAGAGACCCATATGAGCCGGAAGTCACTTGCCGACCCAGTATAACTGAGACTGCTCTCTTCTATACACGTTCAATCTCGTCAGACACGTAGGTTGTATTTTGGGCGAAAGGGCCCCCTAAGGGGCATGCGTACTCGATTACAGGTCTTACGTAACACAAGTACGCAGCCTTCAGACTATCATGGTCGCAACCAAACTGCAAAATCCTCTTACGCGCTTAATATATCGTACTTACGTTTTATCTTTGGACTTCAGAGCTGGTAGACTAGATGCAGTAAGTCCCATTTCTTCTAGCCAATCAGTGGCTCCGTCCCCCTCCTCGTTATCCGAGTTTGCGGTGTCCACTGCCACCTGATTCGAACCACCGTTTTCTCCATCGTCGCCAGCGCTACCACTGAGATCCAGTTTCCTGCCGCCTTTAAAAGGCATGCTGAACTCAATGTCTGAAGAAAGAAAAAAAACTTAGACAAGAGCCAATTTTCTCAGCTATTCTCCTTATCTCAGTACCGCACCCTGCGGTTTAGAACCTGTTTGTCCCCCAGTGAACATCAGTACACATTAAGACCACTTTTCCTGACCTTTGCAAATGCCACAACAAGCCAAGAGGAAGAGAAAACCATTTTAAGCAAGTAAGTAAGTAATTTATTTTCAACCCACCGTTTTTGAAAGCGCAGTATAGGAAACAGAAGAAATAAATAACAAGAGCTGGAAGCTCATATTACACTTGCAAGACTGGTTCAGAGGATTAAAGTAGGAATTCGTCAATTCGTGGGTTTGTTGTGATCATTTGTAAGCAAAACCCTTGAGATAAGAGTGGTCATGGGTCCTTGGAAATCACGAGAACGTATTGTACGTAAAACCTATTTTATTTGTGCATTTGACCGTATTTATCGTTTGGTTAAAGTATTTTTTTACTTTTCGGTTTAGAAACGCACTTTAAGGGTGCTAAAAATTAGTTTTTGAACAAGACCCTTGAGTTCAAATGTATAATTTGCTTAAGAGCATTTTTTGTACTTTGTGGTTAGGATTAGTACTTTAAGCGATGGTCGTATCTGAGAAGTGACAATTTCTAAGCCAATTTCAAGTTTCTAATGTTCAAGCCAAGTGTCATCGCCCTAGCATCTGGAAGTACCTTAATTCGCGATCATCGAAATCCCCCCCCCACCAACTCCCCTCACAGTGTCCAAACCCGGTCCGGTTCACTGATTTATCTAGTTATTGTCCTTGTTCTTTCCACCACGTTTCATCCCAATCGCTCCACTCTAAGCGTGTCACAAGATTTCTACCCCCCCCCCCACATATTCATTGGATCCGGTCCGGACTTAAAACGGGACATCCGAGACACGAGGTCTTTCCAAATATCAAGTTTCGTTAAGATCCGACCACTCGTTCAAAAGTTACACATACATCAAGATTCCAGATTCCCCCCGCATCCACTCCCCCACGATGGTTGGGTCGGAGAACTGACTATTTCTAAGCCTATCATGTCAAGTCTAAAACGTTCAAGCCAAGTTTCATCGTCCTAGCACATCTGGAAATTCCTTAACTCGCGATAGTCGGAATTCCGGACTCCTCCCCCCACAGTGCCCAAATCCGATCCAGTTCTATCACTGACGTATCGATTTCTTGTGCTTGTCCTTCCCACCAAATTTCATCCCAATAGCTCCACTCTAAGCGTGTCGCAAGATTTTTGGTCCCCCCCCTCCAACTCCCCCCCCCCCACATTCATCGGATCCGTTCCAGACTTTGAATGGGTCATCGGAGACACGAGGTCTTTCCAAATATCAAGTTTCGTTAAGATCCGATCACCCGTTCCAATGTTATACATTCCTAAAGATTCCGGACCCCCCCTCCGTCCACTCCCCCCACGGTGATCAGATCGGGAAGTTGACTATTTCCAGGTTAATCTGGTCTGATCCCCGACTTGCCTGCCAAGTTTCATTGTCCTAGCCCACCTGGAAGTAACTTAACTGCGTATCACCGGAATTCCGGAAGCCCCCTCCAACTCCCCCCACAGTGCACGAATCCGATCAAATTCTGTCAATGATGTACCTATGGCTTGTGCTTGTTCCTCCCACCAAGTTTCATCCCGATTGCTCCACTCTAAGCATGTCACATGATTTCCAGTTTCCCCCCTCCGACTCCCCCCCCCCCACATTCATCGGATTTGGTCCGGACTTGAAACGGGACATCTTAGATATGACGCCCTTCCAAATATCAAGTTTCAATAAGATCCGATCACCCGTTCGAAAGTTATGCATGTCACTAAATTCCGGATTCCGGCTCCCCTCCCTCCCCCCTCGATGGTCGGATCGAGCAAGTGACTATTTCCAAATTAGTTTGGTCGGGTCCCTAATATGCCTGCCAAGTTTCATCGTCCTAGTACATCTGGAAGTACCCTAACTCGCAAACATCGGACCGACCGACCGACGGAAAAGTGATCGGTATATGGCACTTGGCCGGAAGGCAAGTGCCATAAAAACACAAAAACACATATATCACAATTTACTAATCTTCGGCCAGGAGACAGGGTAAAAGGTCATGTGCTGATTGATCCCAGTTGTCGATAATTTTCGGTAGAGACAAGGACACTTTGGAAAGGGTAACACTTGCATCCTGAACTTGGAACTTTCCATATTTATTTCCATCTTCGAAATGATCAACTCCCTCAACATTACTGAAGAAATTTAAACCCAACCATAGACGGGCGACGACTACTACTCACAAACGGGTGTTGACTAAACTTTAGCCGATTATCTACGGGTCGTGAAGTCACACGAAAAGTCTAGATTTTCCATTTACCAACGGATCGGATTGTCCCTAGAACGGTTTATAAGTGTAATCGCGTCCGGCGCCTCGCTGGTCGCTCGGCTCTATATATACCGATACAAATATATATTCTGCAACATTAATTTAATCGAATTTCCCTATTCTTTCATGACGTCACGAAAACGTCACGGGCCATAGGTAAATATAAGGTTTGATAGATTTGATGGATGACGATCATAGGTAATCAGCTAAAGTTTAGCCAATACCCACAACCGAGTTGAAAATTCATTAAAAGGTCGAGGTGTAGTACACCGCTTTCCGAAATGGTCAAAACCCTATCCAAAAAGACAAGTTCGGCAGTCTAAACTCGCATTTTATTTAATTCTCACTTTTCGGCCTTGTCACAGCCAAATGTTTGTTTTATTTAGGCCGTGTCACAATGACTCTCCTGACAACTCCGGTCCCGTCTTGACTGACAATCAATCAACCAATCATTTTATTACCCGTCAAGAGGGAGGGCGTGTAGCCCTAGTGACGGAGTACAAAAAAAGAAAACAAAAAAAAACACAAGAAAATATACAACGTACGTAGCAAAGCTTTACACTAAACACAGCACAAACACAACTACAGATTAGACGAAGATGGAAGACCACTGGGGGGGGGGGGGTCAGTTTACTAGCGGAATATTTGAAATCACCACTCTTTTATCAATAATCTTAGGAGGCAGAGCCAACAAGAAGACAACTGTCACACCTTGTGCTATTTTTAATTCTGGACACCACAGGACCATCCTTCCGGACTTCGTCACACACTCCCTTGGCCCTTACACGTGAAGCAAGAACGACCCGAAACCCAATCTTCTTACCCCGCCAACGAAATCTTCAAAAAGACATCTTAAGTCATTCGTCCGTATTTCACTAAACATTTTAACTGTTCTTGATTTATATGTTCGTTTCGTACTTGTTGTTTGTTAGTTTATGTTTTACTCGTAATGTACGTGAGTGTCTTTTCCAATTTCCTCCCGTGTTAGCCTAGTGCTATTAGGGTTCAACTAAGATTGATTAACTTATTGGTACATGTGAGACAAGACAAGTAAATAAAACGGCGCTTGCGAGAAAAAACTTAAGAAAAAAACACTCAAATTTCCTCACATAAAAAGCGGTTAACACTGAAAGAGTTCGTTTTGTAAAAGGTATCTATCTCTCCGCCATCATTAACGTTTAACTAAAACTCTGATGAGTCAATTCCGTGAGCAAAAAAAGGGGGCGAACTAGTATTGCGATATTTTCACTTTCGATATTCGATAATCGATATTTCGGTACCATGTTTCGCGTTTTGTGTAGTCTTTTTTTTGCCAAAATTCAAGAGCAAAATTGCCGTCAGAAAGCATCTTGCATGAACTCAAACTTCCAACACTAGTGCGAACTTTCCTGACGACGAGGATTTTGCACCATTCTTCAACTTTCTTTTCCTCCAGTCGTGCCTGGTCATTCAGTCGTGCCTGGTCATTCACGGAGACCGGTAGTCAAACTTTGTAAACGAGTTTCTCATAGTCGCTGATCAGCGGTAGTCGAGAGAGACGTGGATAACAAATATTTGGATCGATTTTTGGAAAGTGGGGGGTCGTAATACACCCCCCTTGCCAGTAAGTCTCCGTTTGAAGTTGTTGCGTAATAAACTGGCTTCGAACTGAAGTCCGATAGAAGCGGCTTATAGTTAATATTAGAAGTATGGCATCATCACCGATAACACAGAAAAAGTTCGAGGAATCAATGAAACTACTGAATGAAAAACGCGACACAGTAATCAAGACTCAGTCTCATCTGTCCAAGCAGCTGAAAGATATGGCCGAGGAGATAGGAACTCTAAAAAAGACCGCAAGCGAACAAGATACGCGAATATCAGGTCTTGAAGCTGAACTTAATTCCCATAAGTCGCGTTGTGATCAGTTGGAAAACCAGCTGCTAGAAATAGACGTGAAAGACAGGAAACACAACCTGATTATTCACGGATTGCCAGCGGAAAGGTCAACTCAGTCAGTTGAAGATAGCGTGACGGATTTGCTGTCAAATAGACTAGCTATTAGGGAAGATATTCAACTCGCGAAGTGTTACAGGATGCCTGATAAAAAGAACATTAACGTGACTAGTCGCAAGCAGCCGAATAAGCAGAAACCCCGACCAGTGTTCATCGCCTTGTCGAACGAAAAGAGTGTGCAGCTGATATTGCAATCAGTTGGGAAGCTGAAAAATAGTGATGTCCGAATCTGCACCGATCTCCCTCCCAAGCTGAACATTCTACGAAACTCACTACTTGCAAAGGGCAAAGAACTTCGAGATGGTGGTACAGCCAAGTACACACGTGTTAAACAACGGGGGTCGAAACTCTGGCTTGAGTCAAAGTCGGGTGATGCGAGCGACTGGGAAATTATACAACTCGCTTAAGTTAGTGTATTGCCGCTTCTGTTTTTTTTTTTTTTGGAAAGTCATTCATCATGTCTTTTCCCGTATCTGTTCATGTGCTTACTTTGTTCCATTTTTGTTTTGTTTTCGTAGCATTAGTTATGCGTTTCATATTCAAGGTTCCGCTTCTGCCTCTGTCTTATTTTCAGCGTCCAACCGGAATGATCCCCGGTCTGCGTTCCTCGCCTCATCCGAAAGGTTTGAATACTGAACTTATTCACGTCATACCAGATTCCCCACTGATGTCCTTGGTAAGTGATTATTTTAGATAGTAATACCGGTTGTGGCAAGCTGTCGGATCGACTAAGTGAATTTGAAAAAAATCCGTTGGACCTAGAGAATTTATTATTGAGACTCGATGATGATAATGATGATTTAATTAAGAACCTTCCGCATAATAAATACCTACTCCCTGAAGATATTGAGAGGCCTGTTTCGGGTGGATTGAGATTGGCATTTTTGAACTGTTGTGGGTTAATGAGTAGTCTAGACCCACTTTCTGCATTTCTTCCTAGTAATATGATTGATCTTTTTGGTGCCTGTGAAACATTCACAAATGAATGTACACAGGACTTGGTGAATATCCCCGGATACAATTTTATATGTAAAAACAGAACTGTGAAGAATAAAGGAGGTCTAGCTATTTTTGTTAAGAAAGAAATTCCCCATAGAATTCTTAGCGATCTGGATCATCTGCATGAAGATCTATTATTTGAATTTGTATTGATTGAAACTGAGACTGCAGTTGAGAAAATAAATTGTTGTGTAATCTATAGGCCACCTAGTTCTTCCGTGTCGAAATTTCTCGAAAAATTTGACGAGCTCACGTGTACGTTAGCCCAGAAAAAGACGAAGATGGTGTTTATGGGTGATTTTAACGTGGATCTCCTGGACAGTCAGCAACTAAGTTCTACATCGTCGCATCCCTCGACGCAGGCAACTAACTTCCTGTCTTCATCCCTGTCATCTGGTTTGTTGCCGTGTTGCCGCATTCCCACAAGAGTGACGGAGTCTACTGGATCTCTGATTGACAACATTATCGTAAATTTCCAAATTAGCTCATGCAATCTAGTTGTGTGTGACACTTCGGATCACTTTATGCTGATTACTGATCTAAAAATCGAACGGATGATAAACAACCCGCGTAAGACAAAAAGCCGGCGTCTCGATGCATCATCCATTACTAAACTGAAGGATCTTCTGTCGTTGATTGACCCGTCACCCTGTTTAGATTGCGACGACGTTGATACCGCAGCTGACTACTTAACCAACAAATTCACATCTGCGCTTAACCAGGCATGCCCACGAACCGCTGCCGGCCACAAACGCTATGCTAAACCAAGGAAAGCATGGATAACGCCGGGAATGCTTCAATCAGTAAAAACAAAGAACAAATTATTCAAACAGTATATAGCCAAACCTAATGCACAAACACTGCTAGCATTCAAAAGCTATCGAAACTGCCTTACGAGAGTACTAAGGACTGAGAAAAAGAATTATTTTGCAAAAGCGTTCGGCGAGGCACAAGGGTCACCCAAAAAAACATGGGATCTTATCAACGGTTGTCTCGGAAAGAAGAAGGAGCAGACTCTACCAGAAGAAATCGTCATCAACAACGTAGATAAAGTCATACAAGGAAAGCAAGCAGTTGTTGATGCACTGAATCATCATTTTGCACAGATAGGAGAGGAGACGGCAAGTTCATCCCAATCGTATGGCCCTACCGAACAGGACTTTACGGCCTTTCTTACCCCAGCTTCAGAATGCTCAATATTTTTAACTCCTGTTTCACGGCATGAATTACTCCAACTTGTGTCTCAGATGAAAAACGGATCGTCAGAAGGAACGGATGGAACCTCTACTAATCTACTAAAAATTACAATCCCGTTTATTGTTGATATGTTAGTGCATATAATTAACCTATCTTTTAAGCACGGAGTCTTCCCATCTTGTGTGAAATCTGCTAGAATAATAGCGCTACACAAGGGTGGTGACAAGAAGAATCCGTCGAATTATAGACCGATTTCGATTCTATCAGCTTTCGGAAAAGCGATTGAAAAATGTCTATACACTAGGATAGTACAGTTTTTAGTAAAAATGGTTTCTTTTGCAATACACAATTTGGATTTCGTAAGGGCCACTCAACGGAACATGCTATAATTGCGGTAACACAGTTTGTCCATGAGGCCCTGGATCGTGGTGACATCCCTGCTACTATATTCATCGATATAAAAAAGGCATTTGACACGATTTGTCACAGAATCTTGTCTTCAAAACTAAAGAATTGTGGGCTAAGAGGACCAGCTAACGAGATAATCATGTCGTATTTATGCGGGCGTAAGCAGTACGTAGATGGCGGTGACGTGGTATCAACCCCAGTTGGACAGTCTGAAAAAGTCGGTGTGCCGCAAGGATCTATACTTGGACCGTTACTGTTCTTAATATACGTTAATGATATCAACAAGTGCGTTGACGGGTTAGGTCTAAACATCCTCTTTGCCGACGATACGGGTTGTAGTGTATCCGGATCCGACGAGCAAGTATTGAGGAAAAACCTTTCATGCGCTTTTAAAAACTTAGTAAATTGGTTCAGTGTAAATAGGCTAAGCATTAACTTCGACAAAACCAAGTTTATGATATATTCACGTGTATCAAGGGCATGCTCGAGCCTTCTAGCTCTAGCTCTCCCTGGTTCGGACGGAGTCATAGCGCGTGTGGATTGTATTCGTTATCTGGGGATACTCACTGATTCGAATTTGTCCTGGAAATTTCACACTAATACTCTGAGACTTAAGCTGGGAAGAAATGTGGGGATTATGCATCATCTAAAATTTCTTCTTCCATTAAATGCGCTGAAATCAGTTTACTATTCACTAGTCCATTCTTACCTAAACTACTGTCCTCTGATTTTCTCAAACACTTTTAAAGTTCACATATCTCCACTACAGAGGCAACAGAATAAAGCACTTCGGATTCTGAAAAATATGCTACCTTCCCCTTTATCTTATCCCGGTAAATCCCCAACTAAAAGCTTGTATTTATTTTTAAATATTTTACCATTAGATCATTTTGTTACATTTCACGCATTTTTGTTCATGGTCAGGTATCGCCAGGGTGCATTACCTAGTTATTTCACATCTATTAATTTATTCCCGGATGATGTGGTATTGCCTGCTTATGAGACCCGATCGGCTTCGAAAATACGCCAGCCTCTAATCATCACAGAGAGGTCTCGTTTTTCGATAAGGAATAAAGTTATTGGAGTTTGGAACAAGTTTAAAGACCTTTTTGAACAGGACCGATCATTGATCACTTTGAAAAAGAAAATTAAAACTCATCTGTTGGCAGAATATTGATATTAAATATGATACCGTACGTTCACGTTTATGTTATCCCGGTAAATCCCCAACCCTTAATTATTAATTTTGTTTTAGAAAAAGCTAGCGTTCCTTCAGCTTAGGCCACGACTTGGTGTTATTATTATTTTTTGTTATTATTATTTTTTATTTTATCGTGTGGAGATTTTGGTATGGCGTGTGTAAGTATACGGAATGGAACGAGTCTTTCTTTCTTTTGTGTGTGCATTTACAGAGGAACGACTCATTTATACTATGTTCATATAGTGAGTGTTTAAAACGGGGCCGAGCTAACGAGCTCGTATCCCTGCCGGCCCCCAGTGATCAAAATATATTGTCACGAAGTGTTTTCGAAATAAAAGAACCTGAACCTGAACCTGAACCTTAAATTATGGATCTATTGTACTATCTCTGTGAGATGGATGTTGATAATGAGGCGAAGGGGTACTAACATAGACTAATCCGCTTCGAGCGCTCAACTAGGATAAGCCCAATCCTGAACAATATCTTTTCGAGGAAGAGAAGTGGGGAGGGGACTTTTGAAGTTTATCCGAAAAGGGCTGACACAGGAGAATCGAACAACCCAGCACTAATTCACTTAAATAGGCTAGGCTTGTATACCCCATGAAAATGCGTTACTTCGTTGCTTCGCTATTCACGAATAATCGATTTTCAGAGCCTCGTTTTTGTTGCACGCTGCAGGTCCACTTCTCGGCCGATTCTGGACCGATTCTTTCTACATCCGTTTTTGCACTGCAGCGCTTCTGAGGAAGACGGCAGCGCTTCTCGAGAATCACGGACTTGTTCACCGACCAAGTCCGTGCTTCCCTGCAAGATGCTGCAGCGCTGCCGCTTCAACCAAGAAGAAAGTGAATCCAAAAACACATATTGTGCAAAAGCATAGAAGTGCTGCAGCAGCGATGCGGCAGCGCTATTGCAACAAAAACGAGGCTCAGGTCGTGGTCGTGTCTGTCGGATTTGTGGGTACTTCTATGCGCTTGTCCCTTTGAGCGTGTTCCATCCTACTTACCGTAGTTACCACGCATGGCGTCACAAATTTTGCCTTTTTTTCCTCATGGTTGGAACGATTTTTCTATTTTCCAGCGGAATATCATGCCACGGGTGACTCCGACCAATCACGTGACAGAGATTCGTGGTTACTACGCTTACCACGCTCCCGAGCGTGGTAAGCAAATAGTTACTATTTCGAGAAGGCTGGAACGGTCAGCGTAGTAACTTTTCGTGAGGTTGGAACGGATTTAGTAAGTAATAGTTACTCTTGGTACGAGGGTGGAACACGCTCTTTGTTGTATGCTTGACGAAAACGATTCACGAAAATGATGTGTTCACGCAGTGAGCTACCTGCCGCAAGCCTGGCCACTGAAAAGCCGCGTTTATATTGAGATTCAAATTTCCCACGTCATAGCAGAATCCGAGTTGTGGGGACGGCAGTAGATATTCTGAACGTCACTACTAGAGCAGATAGTGGAAAATAAAAAAAATCCCTTGGCAGAATCCAAATAATTCAGTGAACTCAATTAAATGATACAAAAATAAGTTGGCTTTTCAGTTAAAGTTTAAAAAAAATATCAGAAACCGTGTAAATAGTGTTGTGTGTTTAACGTTTATTATTATGTATATGGTCTTACTGGTTATTTAGACACACTTAACACGTACATTTTAACTGAGCACAAAGGCAACATAGTTGCCCGTCCATAGGCATATCTTCAGCCCAAGGATCCTCGCTTCAAGTTTGAACAGAAAATCTCAATCCACCGTCTATAAGACGAGCAGACGGACGGACGGATGGACAAACTGTCACGTGTATCCCACTATTAAAGGATCCCTCTTGAATATTCTGCCTTTCATAATGTACTTAGCTCCCATACTGAGTTATAAGCTTCTAAAATCCCCACCTTTCTCCTTTGTTTCGTTTCGTAACTACGAATTTTTAGCGCGTTTTCGGCCTTGCCGAGTTTTTCCACCACCCAACGAAAAGTTTGCCGGAATCTTCAACATCAGCTGACAACTCTTTCACACATAAGGATGTGATAATCTTCTGTTTATTACTTCTTTTATTTGCTTAGTTTTCCCACTTTTTGACCAGGGCAAGTTCAGTTTTCAAATGTTTTGCGCCCAGCCGCCGCGTCGGAGAGCAGGAAGGCTGGATATAGTCGACAAGCGCTAACAAGAGAATCGCTAGTTTTAGGTGGAAAGTGATGGTATTTTCAGAAACGTTTTCTCTGATTCATTCATAGGGAAAATATCATTTCTAGTAAGAGTTGTGCTTTAATGATTCGGGATCCCAAAAACCAGCGAAACTAGCTCCCCAATAAATCTGAAACGGAGTCCATTTTTGATGATAGAGATGACAATCGGAGCATTATCCCTCCGACGGGAATCGCGAGAATATCCGTGGGACAAACAAAAACGCTTCTAAAAGAGTCCACAGAGAACGGCAAGAATAACCCTTACAAAGGGAAAAATGTCTGAAAACATTTGAGTAGAAAAGAAGGATCTGGAGTAAAGGGGGTTTACCTTCTTGAGTTAACAGCTGTCTCAACCCGCGGGTTGTTGGTGTTATAAGAGCGTGGATTTCCTCAAACTCAGCTATCCCTGCAGCCCGTAATAGTAGCACAAAGCTGCTAGCACACACGTAAATATAAGGGCACTGGCAAGCTCGGACTAGAGTGATGGCAGATCGGATGCTCTCCTGCCTGGAAGCAAAACAAATCCTTGAAGTTCAACTGAACAGGGCCGAGATATGACAGATGGGATCCCAAAAATTTAATATTTATTGGACTTCTTGATCCAGACAAACGAATCTTGTAGATTTCCGAGTCTTCGGCAGACCCCTTTAACATTTTGCTATTTATCCATAATCAACCGCTTGAATAAGTAAAAAGAAAATGTTACCGTTTTGGAGTTTTTTGACAACTTACGGCCAAACAACTAATCAAATGAGAAAACATCTCATCTCTAATCGACTTCAGAAAGATCTTTTAGAAAGGTTTTATACCAAATTCCTCGTATTTTAGCAGAATTCCTGGCGAAGTGCATGCAGAGGAAAAGAGCTATAGTGACAGTGAGAGCCGAACCTTTCGATCCAAATTTCCGGGTTTTGCAAATTTTGTCATCGGATTTTTAGTTTAGGAAGTTAAATTAAAAATCCGATTCAGCATGTCTCCGCACCCCGGTACTGAATCTCTAATCGACTTCAGAAACACCTTTGAGCTTCAACCAAATTTCGAGTTTCGCCCTATTTCCGGGTGAATCATTTGTTCGGCAAGAAAACTAAGTTCAGATATGGATTCAGCGGGCCTCGTTACCCCTTTCATGTCTGTCTCACTGCTTATAAAGCATATTTTTGTTACACTTATCTGAAACCCCCTCCTCTGCCTCTAAATACAGGGCTAAAGGACCCTTCTACAAACTTGATCTATACTTTGCCAGTGAATCCTCATAGGAAGCTGGAACAACATATCTCAACCCCTCGACGCCCCGACATGACAGACTGCCAATGACTAATGCCAAAGAATACGTATGCTAGGTGTAAATAGTCTTTGATTAAACCCAGGAAATATTGCGCATCCCTCCGGCGTCCATAGTTCAATTAAAGAGTATCTCACCGACACGCTTTGAGCTTTCGCCTGTATGGATAAAGGGGTAGGGTACGGACTGGTATAGCCACCTTGTTTGGGGCAAATTTTATTAAACGACTTTCGACAAATTTTACTAAATTGTAAAACACTAGACAGTTGTCGCATGCATGCTGCCTTTTCGACCCAGTAAGCGCCGGTTGGGACTTTGGAGATAACTAAATAACTCATACACTTTTTGGGATCCCAAAACTTAGTGACGGGATACCTATGATTTCGTTAAAGTTGTCCGTCTGTCCGTCCGTCTGTTAGCACGATAACTCTCAAAGAACCAAAGATAAATTTATTCAAACTTGGCATGAAGCCTCCTTGGGTCAAGTTCGAAGATGGGCTCTGTAGCGCTACATTTAGGGGTGGGGGAGGGGTCCCAAATTAAGGGGCGACAAAAACTATTTTTAAAAGCTAATGACATAGTCCATTCAGAGGTAAGGAGAAACGCTGAATCCGAATATGATAAGTGTTCTCGCCGGACAAGTAGTTCTCTGACAAGTAGCTCTCTGAATCTGGAAAACTTGTGAAAAGTAAAAGTTTAACATGAAGCTGATTACACCCTGAAATATACAGCTATGAGGTCCATCTACGAACCTGACCTGTACTTTGACCCAAAGGATCCTCACACCAAGTTTGAACAACATATCTCAATCCCTTCGAGAGTTATCGTGCTAACAGGCAGACGGGCAACTTTACGAAGTCATAGGTACCCCGTCACTTACGTTTTAGGATCGATGTATTCTGTCGTTTGTGCTTTACAATATAACTGAAAAGAGAGCTTATTATTTTTGGGATCGTTTTGGGAAATAAGCTCTCTTTCCAGTTATCTTGTAAAGCACAAAGGACAGATTACAATATTCTTCGTTGTTGGGTTCGTTGGGGGGAGGGGGGGGGGGAAGGCGTTGCCAAGGCCCTAATTCTCAAAACCCTATTAGAACTCGAGAATTTGTGAATAGCTCACGTCTTTTAATTCTCAGCAGTGAACACTTACTTCATTTTCTGCAGGCTGCGGTAAACTAGGGAATGGCTTAGATTTGTCAAATTATGTTCAATGCCCATCAAAGCGTGAAACATGTGAAACGTCAACACACTTGTTGCAACAGCCCTCGGGATTTTTCGGTACTACATTCATTCATACACTCATGCTCTCGGCAAGCAAGGTCGTTAACGAACCACCCTTGGAAGTGGTTATTTGTAGAGTTGGTCGACACGTGTATTGTCTCTAAGGTATTTTTATTCATTCTTCTTTCTTTCTTTGTACCCCATTGTTTGTTCTTTCGAGCCTTGGTGGGCAATGAAGCTATTTTACTTACTTAATATCATCTACAGGCTACGGTAAACTAGGGCGTGGCTTTGTTCCTGTCAAACAATGATCAACTCTCATCAACACGTGAAACATGTTGTGGGGCATCAGCATAATCCTGTCTTCTGGCCGAAGATTAAAGTTGTGGTAGTGTTTTGTATTCGTTTTTCTTTTTTTCTTTTATTCCTACACTCCGCTTTCCAAAATGGCGGGTGAAAATTAAATTATTTACTTCTAAATAACGCTTCGACTGACCACGCTACGATACTGTTTCAAATTTCGACGCGTCATTTGTGGCAAATAAAGCTCGCTCGCGCTCTTTGCGGACTACCTTGTCACCCGTAGTCCACGCAGTGACAAGGCACACCCGCTATGCCGAGGCAAAAATTTCAAATTCCACTTCGTTATGTTATTTTAGTTTCTACATACATTGTAAAAAAAAATCTTGCAGTATTTGCTACTGGGATTAAACTTGTCTCTAAAAAGATAATCTTATCTCTAATTCAGATTAATCTTATCCCAGTAGAGATAAGGTTAATCCCAGTAGCAAATACTGCAGTTAAGTTTAATCCTTACTCGGAGAAACTTTTTACAGTGTACGCAACTTGTTAGGTGTAAACCGGTGCTTTGACTGTCACAGGAGACGTACCAAACCAGTGACGACACCGGAGCTGATTGGTTACCAGACGTCCGTTTTCATTCTTCGGGAGAATTTTCAGAATAACTTTACCTTACCAATCTTTAAACAGAGATTCTTGAGCTTCTTCAGTAAGCAGTGGGTTTCCTCCTTGCTTGTTCGTTCTAGGATATAAGGTCATCCATGGTATAGAGGGATGTTGCCAGTAGAGACATCTCTGATGAAACTGAGCATTTGTACCGGTATCGATTGAAGCCATAGAGCTACTAGAGTCGGTCACAGAGAGGCAACGGCAGAAGCTAGTAATACCGGAAGCTTCTTCGGATGTCTGGAAAAAAGAATTAAACATTATAATGATTGGTTATAGGCTATTCTATTAGTATACCTCTTACAGTTTAACCTCAAAGGGCTGGAATCCGACAGTAATTTTACCCATCCCCTATTCACTTAAACAGACTTAAGACCTGATAGTTTCATTGGAGTTTCAATTTCATTGGACTTTATTTACAGGAAAAAAAAAATACGCAATTAACATTCCTGCCAGGAAAGCTCAAAAGGAGTGCTTGGCTAGGATATGGAAATAAAATAGGGCAGGAAAAAAATTAAAAATGCGTTACTTCGTTGCTATTCATATAATCGATTTTCATCGAATGAACTTCTTCTTCCGGATGTGTGGTACCTCTATGTGCTTGTACCTCCATGCTTGAAACATTAAGCAGTTAAAACAGTATACGATAGCCAAAAAATGGGTCGCAAAGTATAGCGTGCTTTCTCCAGAAGTGACCCTACAATCCGGAACTTAACGTTTCCTGAGCTTCGCTCCGCTAGCCACTGAAATGCACGCTTCTGATGAAATTCAAATTTTTCGCGTCTGGATGATATCTTGTCAGAGCCTCGTTTTTGTTGCATGCTGCAGGTCCACTTCTCGGCCGATTCCGGACTGATTTTTTCTACATCCGTTTTTGCACTGCAGTGCTTCCGAGGAAGACGGCAGCGCTTCTCGAGAATCACGGACTTGCTCACCGACCAAGTCCGTGCTTCCCTGCAAGATGCTGCAGCGCTGCCGCTTCAACCAAGAAGAAAGTGAATCCAATAACGCATATTGTACAAAAGCAAAGAAGTGCTGCAGCAGCGATGCGGCAGCGCTATTGCAACAAAAACGAGGCTCTCTAACTACTTGTTCGGCGAGAAAATTGTTTTCACCATCGTGTTCAGCATGTCTTCTTACCCCCAAATCGACCACTTAATCAACTTCAAATAAAACTTTTACTTTTAACCAACTTGCATATTCTGAGCGTCAGTACTAGAGCCCAATTTGAAAAAATAAAAATCCCTTTGCAGAGGCAAATTATTCAGTGTGTGTATTTAAATATAAGATATAAAATAAGGTTGCTCTGCCTTTTATGTGTGGAATTTTACGCTTCAAAAATCCCCACCCCATTTCATTTTTCAACTACGACTTTTTATAGCTCTTTTCGCTGAGCCGAGAGCTTCAAGGTCCGCCGAAAACTCTTTCAAAATTAGGGACAATAAGGAAACTGGAAAAGCTTAGAAATTTTATTTTTCATTTTGCTTTGCTTTTAGCACTTTTTAACTGCCAGTTTCCATCCAAATATTCTGTATTAAACCTCAGAGCAGGGCTCCTGTCTTAAGGAAGAACAAGAAAACCACCAGAACACGGGTCCTGCCCTTTACTGTTTTACGCGCATTTCATTGTTATCATCATCAAATATTGTTATTATTTAAGTGCCATTTTTGTACGTCACTGGCATGTCTGGACTCGTACTGACTACTGGGTTCTAGCCGATACAACAAACAGAAATCTTACCCTTAATGTCCGATTCCACGGAAATGCTTCTTTCGAGGTAACTCTCATCCGAGTCTTCAGTGACCAATCAATCGGTACAGTAGTAAAAGTTTCGAACGACTCTTGACTAAATGCCTGCAAAAACATACCCCAACTTTACTGATTCCGCCGGAAGTCGTGAAGCCACCAGCCTATCGGATGTTTCAAAATTTGACTGTTTTTTAAAGTTTAACTGAAAAGCCAACTTATTTTGCGTCATTTAACTGAATACACCGACTAATTTGGATTCTGCTAAGGGATTTTTTATTTTTTTTCCACTATCTGCTCTAGTTATGACGTTCAGAATATCTGCGGCCGTCCCCACAACGTAAGTTCTACTATGACGCGGGAAATTTTAATCTCAACAGAAACGCGGCTTTTTAGTGGGAAATGTTGTGCTTGGTGAAGACTTCTTAGTGCCTGACCAAAAGTAAAAATCATAAATCTTCTGGTAAGGCATAGGACACAGATACAAGCGGAGTCATGCACCAATCCTCGTTTTTTGGACATGGTGCCCATACGTTGGAGCACCATGCCCTGGAGCATGGGTATGGTACCCCTGTGAAATTTGCTTAAACTAATACTGGTTACATACCTAAATGGGGTCTTCTTCCTTTCCTAGCTTTAAAGATACCTGAGTTTACTTTCTATCCAACATCATTTTCCAATTTTCCAAATATTAGAGCACTTCCAAAATGCGTAAAGTTTTTGGAGGCCACTTCTCTTTAGTGGGTTTACTCTATCCTTCTTCAGAAAATTGCTGCTAGGTAGCATGGATGAGGCAAGCTTTTCGATCTTTTCACTGGAGCAAATATTTCCTTTAGATTGTTTGCCTTTTTATTGTATTTATTTTTAGTGATTTTTTTGTTACTATGTTAACAGTTGTTATCGAAACTCACTACACTCAAAAGAAATACAATAAAAGGCAAACAACCTAAATGAATTTGGAAGGGAAGAAAATTTAATCCCTAAAGGCAGAAAATTTAAAAGCTTACCATCCATTCTACCCAGCGATGACTACCTGAGAAAGGATAGAGTAACCTAGCGGTGACAACCTGGAAAAGGATTGAGTAACCTAGTGGCAACTACCTGGAAAAGGACAGAGTAAACCCACAAGGAAAGAAGTGGCCTCCACAAAACTCTATGTATCTTGGAAGTGCTCTAACATTAGTCGCGTTTTCGCTGATACCATGGTATCTGTTACCACGTAACTGGATCTGCAGTTAGTCGTTTTTGCAGTTATCGTGGTATCTGATACACGGTAATCTGCAAAAACGACTATTGCCGAAATTGCACTTTTCAAAGTCATCCCGAAAGAAAAACAGATATCCAGTTACATCACTAAGTGCTAAACTTCTTTCTCACCAATCTGAAAAAATTTGATGAAAGTGAGATGACTTTTCAGATACCACGGCCATTTACCACGGTCGGACCGTAGTATCTGAATATCTGATACCACGATAACTGGCCAGATACCACGATAACTGTAAAAACGCCTTTTGACCGTGGTATCAGATACCACGATAACTGCAAAAACAACTTTAGACCGTGGTAACAGAGACCATGGTATCAGCAAAAACGCAACTATTTTGAAAATTGGAAAATAAGGTTGGATAGAAAGTAAACTCAGGTTTCTTTTGATCTAGGACAGGAAGAAGACCCTATTTAGGTATGTAGCCAGTCTTAGTTTAACCAAATTTTACAGGGGTACCATGCCCATGCTCCAGGGCATGGTGCCCCAACGTATGGGCACCACGCCCATACGTCCAGGCATGCCGAGACGTTGGGGCACCATCCCCAAAAATTAAGGATTTGTGTATGACTGGGTCTTCAAGCCAATTTAAGTGAATAAGTGATGGGTAACTAGATTGTCCAATCCCAGCCCTTTTCAGTTAAACTTTAATTGTATGGTAGAGGTATGCTTCTATGAACGTTAGTTAACTTTGAACAGTAACATTCTCATACACTTGCTGTGAAAAAAGTTAACTACAAGTCAGCCAAAGTCGCTCCTAGGAACATCTGAATGGGTGTTTTGGGTCTTACCATTTAGCGGAAAGCTACACTGTTTAGGCAGCAACGTCCTGCCTATCCTCCTCCATGCATCAGAAAGCTTTTTTGTGCAATTAAATCTTATCATGGCATCTCAATCAAGAACAGGAGAGGAGAATTCAGTCCTCTGAAAACATGTGCCTCCCCGTAGACTTCTTGTCATCCACTCGTCTCAGAAGAAACCTCACAGGCCAGCCACCTCACGAGACCATACGAAGGCGTAGCTACAGTAGAGGTGTGTTTATTTGAACAGTTACTTAAATTTGAACACTGCAATTTTTGGCTAAATGGCAGAATGAAGATCCAAAATACCTATTCAGGTGTTTTCAGAGGCCCTTAATTACCTACTCTGGCTAACTCATAGTTGACTTTAGTCACAGCAAGTGCATGAAAATGTCCGAAGTCAACAAACGTTCATGTAAGCACACCTCTACTGTACCTCGGATATGTCCTGCGCATGGATGACTCCAGAATCCCCAATTTTTGAGATCCCAAAACGTAAGTCACGGGATACCTATAGCTTCGTAAACGTTTTCCGTCTGTCCGTCCGTCTGCAAGCACGATAACTCTCGAACGGAACGATATACTTTGCTACTTGGTGTGAGGATTCTTTGCGTCAAAGGACATGTCGAGTTCACCGATGGGCCCCGTAGCCCTATAGTTAGGAGTGGGGATTCAAATTAAGGGGCGAACCCATACAAATTATTTAAATAGTACATTTTTGGGATCCCGTCGAAACCTTTGGTCTTGTTTGGTTACGCAAAGGCACCCGCCATAGAGGAAGACCCCAAAATACACTCCGTCGTAACCACAACAACGACCCACGGCACTTCCATGCCTCTATGCAGCCGGAACGGGTAGACATCGTCGCAGCCGGAACGGGTAGACATCGTCGCAGCCGGAAGCTTCAGTGACTGGAGACTCTTCTTGGGCTCCCTGGGCGTCTACAGAGGCACAGGAGGATCTAAGGTCTGAGGTAGAGCAAAATGAGACTAGGGAGTAGCGACAAGACCTACGCTTTCCATGCTTCGCAACGGGCCAGACTCGTAGCGCCGCTCACTACGCTAGCGGCATTTAAAGCGATACAAACTTGCGGGTTTGAAATTTCTAGTACAGCTAAGATGCGGTCTGCTCACATCGAGGAAACAGGGGAGGTTATCACTTCTTTTTTTTTGCTGTGTTCAAATATGCAGTTATCGGAGCCAGTGCTGATGCATGACAGCATTTCAGTAGGGACGTTCTCTATCGCTACACTGTCAGAAGTTTCATAACAGATTGCGCATAACACTTTCAAGAATAACACCTTTTCACTTAGAAATAAAGTGTTATGACCAATTAAGTTTACACTGTTTCGTGCCTAGATCTCCAACAACACCTTCAATTGGTAAAAATACTAACGGGAACGAAAGAAACATAACATATAGCATCCCAAAGTGTTATCTGTTGAAACCGCGCATCCTGCTGTTGTCGTTATGTAACTTCTGAGAGTGTAGTATTTTTACCTATTGAAGGTGTTGTTGGAGATCTGGGCACGAAATAGTATAAACTTAATTGGTCACAACACTTTTTTTCTAAGTGAAAAGGTGTTATTCCTGAAAGTGTTATGCGCAATCTGTTATGAAACTTCTGACAGTGTAGTGAAGCTAGTGCAGCTGCTACTCGAGTGTGTGTCCTTTTTGAAGTCCTGGCGCTACTTCCTAGTGTTATTTTGCTCTGGTCTAAGGCACTGTTCAAAGTTAACTAACGCTCAAAGAAGGATACCTCTACTATACCGAGACAGACTTCTCACTGAGGTATGATGCCTTTTCGGGGCCATAAGTCCATACTGCACTTAGCGTTAGGTTTTCGTCATTAAATACATTTTCAGATATTTATGCTCAAATAATTTAAAAAATAGCCGAGAGGAGTGAGCCCTGCCACGATTCGTAACGTTTATCCAAAGCGGAACGCAACGCATTACATTGAGCGTGTCCGAAAGCTTTCAGGACTGTAAATGCTGCATTTAATGTTGCATTTTTATTTTTATTTTCGTCCGAAAGCTCTTACCATATATGCAGCATTAAATGCAGCATTTACAGCACTAAAAGCTTTCGGACACGTTCTTTATTTCTTCTCTGGCACTTCTAATTCCGAAATTTAGCCTTAATCGCCAGCTCCCCAGTTTCTTCTTGAAAATTCAGCATAAAATTTTATGCTGAATTAATGCTGCATTAACTGAGCGAAAATTTAAGTCCGAAAGCGAAATGCTGCATAAAATGCTGAATTAATTCAGCATTTTCGTTCGTTTCCGAGCTTTCGGACACGCTCATTATCTTCACATGATATATGGCGTGAATAAACCCTCAATGCCTATCAATTTATGGTCCCAAAATATACAGAGGCGGACACAATCTAATTGCGACAGGGGTATTTTATGTTATAAATTTTGAGGATGATAATAAAGCAGAAGCACATTCTAGAGTACTGGGAACCGATCAGTATTACTGCTTTAGAGGATAAACGAATCCCTCTTTGTCCTTCCAAATCTGAGGAATCTGTTTATCTGGACCGCCATCTTCGCTGTTGAAGGTACGTACCAGATTCAAATTGTAAAAGGAACACCAGGTAGTAGTTAATAAACAGCTGATTAAACAGACAGCAAAAGTTTCAAAATAACATGAGCATGACTGGATCGGGTGTGAATTTAATGTTTTGCAGTAAAAGTTGAATGGGTTCTAGATTTTTCTTCGGCGATCGTTCACTTTTAGCAGACGTTCACATCGGCATTCCGGTACTCTACTACAGAGCCATGTATCTACAAAGCTACACATCTTGAGAGCTCCATCACAGGACGGAAGCGCCTAGGTTATCAAGGCACTGGATCCTGTACGTTTGACGAAGAGTAGTGATTTCATCAATTGAAGATACAGTGATGGTCTACCACGGTAATTCGGGGGATCAAGGCAATTGTTCCAACTTCGCCTGACTTTCGACGATATTTACCAAACCCTAATAACTCAGTAAGATTGCCAAAGCAGGAATTCGGCCAGCAGGCTGAAGAAAAACATTGAGCTTTCACAGCCTGTTTCTTACGGTTTTTCCTCGCCTTACACAGCTAGATCCCACTCTTACACCCGCTGACAATGGAAAGGTAGGAATTTTAATTCGACTTCAAGTAGCCTACAAAAAACATGAGGCCGTGTTTTTGCTGAAGAAATCCCTCGCTCAAATGAAATTTTAAATGCAAAGTCCTTTTTTTTCTTTTTTTTTGGAAGTTGGAATGCGTTAAGCCTTTCTGATTTAAGAATTTAATTTTTAAGTTAAAGCGAAGATTTAGGTGTGCTTTCTTGTCTATTATCCGTCTACGGGAGGGTCACTGACATCAAATTACACAACCTCGAACTTCGCCGCAAGAATATCAAAATCAGATTTCCATGCAGTCCTCAGGGTCAGTAACCAAAACCTGACTATTTTCAACAGTTATGAGTCCCAATATATCTGAATTATTTGCCTTTTAACCTGATTAAAAAAGGGATTTTCTGGTAAATAATAACGGCAAAGAATTCGAGCTCATGGGAGAATGAGGTGATATTTGAAAAATGAAACTATGTTTAATTAGAAAAATCGAGGAAGATTTTTTTCTTCCGTCATGTAAACCAGTGTATAAGCTTCAATCTATTATTTTTGTCATGTTTGTTGTCATGTTTGTTGGTTAATTTTTAAGCCAGATAAATGTTTTTAAAGAGAAGATTTTTCTGGAAATTTGAAATTTTGTCTGAGGTTGAGGTCGGAAGCAATTTGCAAAATCCAATCCATCCATTCTGTTGTCCAACTATGTTTTTCTTCCACGGTGCCCTGCCCTGCTAACACGTAACTGTTTCTATGCTACTTCACTTGCCTGAGTATCACTAGAGCTTTTCTTTGACAGGAAAGCAGAGAAATTCAGCGGCATGTTCTGAAGGACGGGTTTCTCTGCTGGGGTAGAATTCAAAAGTTGAAACATGCTTGCGTCTGTGGCAGCTTCCGGCTCTTCAGATGAAAACAGTTTCACACGCTTAGATGGAGATTGCCTGAGAAATAGAACGAAATATCAGATTTGAAGTTAGTCTTCTTTGTTTTGTTTTTCAGAAAGTGTGTTAAATATGTAGGCTAGTTACTATCTGCTTTGCATCTCATTTTGTGTACCATGGGGGCTTTCCCTGCGCAATACATACATACATACTTGTGGTTTCTTTATCCTGTTTATTCTTTATAAAAAAAGTTTCTTAAATGGAGGATCTAAACAAATTCATAACTCCATATCCAGAAAAATTACAGTACTGTGACACAGGGGCGTCCCGAGCCTTTCTTCATTGGGGGGGGGGGGGGGGCGAACCTGTTAAAAATTGACCGAATCGGTACCTAATATTGATCGAATTTATATTTTTTTTTCTAAAACACAGCGAGTTGCCTTCAAGAAGCTATAATGTAAAAAGTTGCATAGTATGTACAAAATCAAGTCTAAAGAGAAAATTTTACGCGTTTTCACGCTCTCCCACTTTTTTTTCAGGGATACGCCGTCACTAGCCTTTTACCTTTGGGGGACGTCCGGTTTTGTCAACAGGACTTGAAAACGTGCCGAAAAAAAGGCAGTTGCTGCGAAGCGACAACGTCGTGAACGGCTGTACCCCGAAAAAATTAAAGCGCCGCAGGAAAATTTTTTTGGATCTGCCTTTTTTCTGGCAAATTCTAGCTTTTAACGTGGTTCAAGCACCTCAAATTCCAAGCCTCAAACGCCAACTAAATGACGTAACCTTTTTTTAAATAGTGAAGACTGCTAAATGTGTCGCAGGCAAAATTTTTTGGAAACACTTTTGATCAAAGTGCCTTTTTGCAATCCCAAGGCTACCTATTAAACCACAGAGCTGCCTGGCAAAAAAAGGGTCCATCCAGGGTTAAATAGATGTAAAGTAAAATTATTCTGAATTTACCTCAAACAAAAATAGGCTAGTTTTCACGTCAGGAGACGTGCTTATTCCTGAAGTTCTGCAATCATTAGAAGAATCATTAGAAAATGAATGGAAACCAGTTGAAGCTATCGTTAAATGGTAAAGAACAAGAGCTAAATAAATGCCACTTAAAATACCAAGCACAGTTACTGGGGTGAACCAAATAATGAATCCGTACTACCGAAAAATCAACTGAAAAAATTAGGAGCAGATCGGGAGCAGTATAAGGACCGAATCCGGGAATGGAATAAAACTCTTGGAAGAACCACCTAAAACAACCGAATGTGGTAAGTCTGGTAACAGATGCGGACCAAACAAAAATCAGGTGAATTACCGAATTCGGTAACGAATTAGAACCAAATGAATCTGATTAATCCCCGAATTATGAAATGGATTGACCGAAAGTGAATCTACGTAGGGACGTACCGAATGCGGTGAAATCGACTCGGACTGAACAAAAGTTGGATGAATTGTCGAATTCGGTCACGAATTAGAACCAAATGAATCTGCTTCATGACCGAATTATAAAGTGGACTGACCGAATGCGATAGAACATATACGGACTTGAGAAAAGTCCATTAAACAACCGAATTCGCTAACGAATCTGACCAAATAAATACGGTAAATCAGCGAATTTACGTAGGGACGTACTGAATGCGGTGAAATCGACTCGGACCGAACAAAAGTTGGATTAATTACCAAATTCGATGAAGAATGGGAACCAATGAACACGTTAAATCGCCTAATTTGGAAATGTGGGTACAAAAGATTTTATAAAACAGGCATCACGGCTTCGCCGCGATGCCCGTTTTGACCGAATGCCAAAAACGTAGGGGGGGGGGGGGAGGGCGCTGCCCCCCCCCCTCGGGACGCCCCTGCTGTGACAATATATTGAGATTTGGAATTTGCCGAAACTTATTATAGATGATTCCGGTTTCTCTTAGAACCTCGTCCCAAAATATGAGACTGTATCTATCATAGGCTATTGGGTTTTGATATGATAACTGACACACTGTCATGGCTAAGAAAAAAGACTGAAACACCTAGTAGGCCTCCTAGTACTCCCCACTCAAAACTTCTCCGCTGGTAATGCATCAGCAGTTACGATTATTATTCAACCCGTCGCGAAATTTACGCAGTATCTACTGCACGCACATTCGACCTTGCAAGGAGTACGCTTGTCCAGCTTGGCACCCAGGACCCACAAACGCACAGACTGACAGACTCGAAGCCATCCAGAAAAGGGCTGTTAAGATTATTCTCGACCCGGCTAAGTTACATATGAGGATGGCCTGGCCAAGCTTGACCTGCCATCCCTTGGTGAAAGACGGCATCGGCTGACAATAGCGTTCGGGAGAAAATTCTACCTGATTTTGAGACCCTAGCAAGTAGCAGGCCCAAGACGCGACACAGATAGAGAGACCCCAGAGACTAGTAAGACCACTCGTGCATGAACTCGACTGATCGTTATCTGAAATCTTTTGTATCTTATTTCATCCAATATTTTAATTCTAGGTGAGTTAAACGATATTTATAAATTGTACTCATAGTTGAAATGTCTATTTATATAATTGTGTCACGTCACTATTATTTGTGCGAATGACGATACAATACTAGCATGTAGAATACAAGCTATTAAGGAAATAAAGGAAATAAAGTATACACACAGTGCTATTTGTGCTTAATTGTAAAATAAAACCAAAAACGCCCACCCGCCCAGTGGCTCTTAGGAGACCCTGAGAAACTAATTCAGTTCGCCAACAGGCGGCGGATCGGAGTTCGTGGATTCAACGACGCAAATCCATACACTGAAACCAATGTACATGCAACCCTCAACCAAGCTAGATAAAAGCCAGGGTTCACCTTCCAGATTCCCAGATATCTGGGGCTTCCGCACAGTCGAGTCAACCCTTTCAATGGACAGTCTGGCACCCTGCAATGGCTGCAATCCTTAGTTAAAGCCAGGGTCCACCTTCCAGATTCCCAGATACAATAATAATAATAATTTTATTTTTCACCCATCAAAAAGCACATGGCATAGACGGAGTATGAATAAAGAAAGAAAAGAAGAAGGAAACACTGTAACAAGGAAACACTCTAACAAGAAGAAACCAGACACAACATAGAGACTGCGATAATATTCCTATTGTAGAAGAATGCTCTCCCATTGATGCTTAATCTTACTGTTGTAATTGTGTATAAGTTGTCAAACTGCTGTAAGTGGGTCAGTGATGTTGTAAGTAGTGACGGTTTTACTATTTCGGGTCCAAGGAGGGAGGCGGAGCAGGAATTTACATATCTGAGGCTTCCGCACAGTCGAGTCAACCCTTTCAATGAACAGTCTGGCACCCTGTAATCCTTAGTTAAAGCCAGGGTTCACCTTCCAGATTCCCAGATAGGCTGGGGCTTCCGCACAGTCGAGTCAACCCTTCAATGGACAGTCTGGCACCCTGTAATGGCTGCAATCCTTAAAGCCAGGCTTCACCTTCCAGATTCCCAGACGTCCGGGGCTTCCGCATAGTCAAGCCAACCCTTCCAGATTTTCATGATAATGATGAGAGCTAAATGTGCTGTTCTCCAACATTTCCTAGATGTCCCCTTTACAATTCAAATATCTCTTGCATCCCGATCATAAATGTCAATCACTTTTCCTTTTCTTCCTTCATTTGCATATTTGTTCTGCCTCTATAACTGGGTGCCTCTATGGCACCTTCCAGACATCCGGAATCTGGGGTGTCTAAAGTCTGGTCTTCATCTCCCGGAACTTCCGGAATATGGGCTTTCAGATTATTCTTTCACGTCTTCTGTAAACTGCATCTGGAATATGAACGGGTCCAAAAGTATATCAAAATAATCCGGAAAAAGGGGCTATTGAACTTCCAGATTTCCGGATTTTTTTAGTATCGCAGAAGAAATTCAGAAAAAATCACGGAAAATCTGGGAACCCAGATTCCGGAAGGTGAAGACTCACCTTAACACCCCGGACTTCCAGATGTTTTTAGCCTGGCTTCACCTTCCAGATCCATCTCGACGAAAACGGCTGTCTAGAATCCGGAAGAAAAATCTGGAAGGTGAAGCCTGGCTTTTAGTTAAAGCCAGGGTTCACCTTCCAGATTCCCAGATGTCCGGGCCTTCCGCATTGTCAAGCCAACATTTCCAAATTTTCATAATATTGACAGCAAATTTTGCCATTCTTCAGCATCTTCTAGATGTCCCTTTCGCGTTTTAAACATCTTGTGCATCCCAACCACAACTCTGAATCACTTTCCCGTTTCTTCCTACATTTGCATATTTACTACAGTAGAGGTGTGTTTATTTGAACACTTTTTTTACTGTTCCACTACCTTGGCTTTGTTACTTGCATATAAAAAGGTAAAATGGAGAAGAAAAATAACAAACTTGATGTCAGCTAACAGCCAACTATTTCAGGGTTATCCTGGCACAAACTTGAAGTAGAAACTCATTTAAATTTCTTTGATTTTGAATTTACTAAAAAGGTCCTTCCTCTTTTGAAGGCGTCTGCAGGTTCGGACCGCCATCTTCTCTACTGAAGGTGCGTTGTTCGTGGCAAAATTTTCAAATCATAAAAAGCAAACCAGCCGTGAATTAGCGAAATATTCAAGAAGTGATAAAAGCATGAGTGTAAAATTACAAGTATTCATAGTAAAAAATGCCTGGTTTGGGTTTTAGTATTTATGGCACTTGCAGCTTCGCTCAAGTGCTATATACCGATCATTTTTCGGTCTGTCGGTCCACTCTTCTCGAGTTAGGGTACTTCCAGAAGTGCTAGGAAGATGCAACTTGGCAGGCATATTAAGGACCCGACCAAGCTAACTTGGAAATAGTCACTTGCCCGATCCGACCATCGTGGGGGGAGGGGGAGGTGGCGGAATCCGAAAAATAGGGACATGCATAACTTTCGAATGGGTGATCGGATTCGGATCGAACTTCATATCTGGAAAGACCTCGTGTCTCAGATGTCCCATTTCAAGTCAGGACCGGATCCGATGAATCTGAGGGGGAGTCGGAGGGGGGAACTGGAAATCGTGTGAAACTCTCAGAGTGGAGCGATCGGGATGAAATTTGGTGCGAAGAACAAGCACAAGCTCTAGATACATAACTGACAGTTGGAGGAGTCCTAGGTGCATCAGTGACAGAACCGGATTCGGGTACCGAGGGGGGGGGGGTGGCTTCAGGGGGGTGTTCGGAATTCCGGTGATCGTGAGTTAAGGTACTTCCAGATGTGCTAGGATGATAAAACTTTGCTGGAGCATTCGAAACTTGACATCCTTGGGTTAGACATCGTCACTTCTCCGATCCGACCATCCCTTAAAGAACTCATCTTAACCGCAAAATACAAAAAATACTTTGAAGCATAATTTACTTTTTCACGATCGCCATGAGCACATGATCCTTTTTGCCTAGGGTTTTGCTTAGAAATTAATTATTAGCACCCTTAAATTGCCCATCTTAGCCAAAAAGTGAAAAAAAAAACTTTTGACCATCACTTCCATCCTCTGACCCAGCCTTGCAAGCTCGGCGCATCTTAACCGAAAAGTGAAAAAAATACTTTTGACCATCACTTCCATCTGACCCAGCCTTGCAAGTGCCATTTGAGCTTCAGGCTCTTGTTTCTTCGGCAATCGTTCACTGTTAGCAGACGTTCACATAAGCATACCTCTACTGTACGTCTCTTGAACGTGTTGCCTCTACTGCATCTTCCAGACATCCGGAATCTGGGTTGTCCAGCACCCAACACCCGGGACTTCCAGACGTTTTTGGCCTGGCTTCACCTTTCAGATCCGTCTTCACGAAAACGGCTGTCTGGAATCCGGAAGGAAAATCTGGAAGGTGAAGCCTGACTTTTACCTGAAAGGGTTACTCCTTTTCATCCCCAAAGAGGATTCTGCAGCTGGTCCGTTCTCAACAGTTGTAGCTGCATTAGAAAATCTTGCTAGTAGTGCTTGGCTTTTTCTTTTTAGCAGCTGTCGTCTCATGATGTTTGTTGGATTCTTCCATGACTCAGATGCGTCTTCAGCCATCATAAGCTCTGGCCCTGTTAATCTTAAATAAAGAAAGAGTTAGGAACAGTTTATGGAGATGTGAAAACAACTTTGAACATTTTAATGGTGATGACTGGCAGGGATACCTCGAGGATAAATTTTCCTTCAGCCCAAGCTGACTGCGAATCATATTTGAGAGAGCAAAACGGAAACGTCAGCTGAATTTTATTAGAGCTATATTTCGGTCTTCTTGGCAAAGGTCCTGTTCAGGCTCAAGCTGAAAAATTTACTACCATAGGCAGGTGTAACTACCATCCTAGGGTTGTGTGTGTGTAACTACATATTTGACGGTGCGAAACGAATAAGTCAGCTAAATTTTATTAGAGCTATATTTCGGCCCTTCTTGGCAAGGGTCCTCTTCAGGCTCAAGCCGCTCAAGCTGGAAAATTAACTACTGTAGGTCTCAGGATTGTATGTGTGTGGGGGGGGGGGGGGGGGGGAGGACTTAAAGTGCCTACTGAGTGCTTGAAGTACATTTGTATGAATACTGACACATTCAACGCTATTTTTTTTACATTTAAAAATATTATAGATTAAATCATTATTTATTTATTATGTGCCAACTGTGCCCAGCCTGTGTCCAGACAGTGCTCACAGAGGCTTGTACAGTTTTTGCGGTGGTGCCATCTGCGCCCAGCACTGCTCCCTTTTGCCACACTTAGTCAGCGCTACTCCCATTCCGTTTACTATGTTTAATCTTTTATACTGTTTCGCGGTTACTGTCCGTAGTATACTCCTGTATTATTTATAACTCGTTGATTATCATGACTCATCCCATGACCGTGAGTCATCTACACTTCTTTTCCGGGCCTCGATCGGCCAACAACACTTTTTACCTTAAGGTTGTCAATTAATTTGGTAAGCAGGGGTGTCACGACTGGGGGGGGAGGGGGGAGGACGCCAGTCGATTTTTGGAAACTGCCGTTTTTTTTCTTGAAAACAGTCTTTTTTTTCTGCAAAAACAGTCGGTAAAAATTAGCAGCCAGTCGTTAAATTCCTTGGCCCCCTCCCCAAACATTTTGGCTAGTAACGCCTCTGTTGGTAAGTACCAGTAAATAAATCCTTTTGTTTATATAAGGACCATAGGCCATTGTTATGAGTCTTATATAAAGCTGCTTAGAGTGGGCTGGCCTCTAGTGTAGGATGGGTGGTTAATAGCCTATTGTCAGGTTTATAGTTTATAGTTTATAGTTTTATTTAATTACAACAAACATAGATAAAAATCACGGACCAGTGCACATGCCTGGTGGCATACTTTAGCACTGACAATGTTGCACAACGAAAATAAAATAAAAAGCCGTCTTCTAACTACATTTTAACATCAACAAAAAGAGAACAAAAACAAAAGAAATTGCTCAACTACGCGTCGTAAATTTTTTTTTTCAATAATTTTAGAAACTGTCGCTTATTGCTACATTCTCGCACTGATACTGGAATTGAGTTCCAGATTTTTGGCCCAGTGTGACGGATGCTGAAACTCGCTCTTGACGTAGGGCGAAATTCGCACGAAAAATCTGAACGATGAGTGGTTGGATAATTATGAAATTGGGAATTAGTTGGAAAAATACCAGAGAAATTTGAAGGTAAACTATTGTATAGATAATCATGGCAAATATTAGAAATAGAAATTGTATGAAGTTGATCCAAGGAATATATTCCTGAAGTCCCATATAGGTGTCTAACTGAAGATCTATATTCAACATTAAAAAGAATCCTCATTGCTTTATTCTGGAGTATTTGGAGAGGTTTAAATACAGATGAAAAGGTAGAAGCCCAAACAGAAATACAATAAAGAAAATATGGTTGGACAAAAGAATAATAAATTGATTTTAGAATATTTTTAGGAAAAAAATAACGAAGACGTGATAGCATACCAATATTTCGGGAAATTTTTAACGATAGTGTTTTCACATGTTTATGAAACGACAAATTTTCATCTAAAATTACACCAAGGTATTTAAACTGATCAACCCTTTTTAATTCAAGACCATTTAACAAAAGAGAGAAGCTATCTGAACTGACTGATCCAGTACGCGAAAATAACATATATTGGCATTTTTTCTCGTTAAGAGCTAGTAAATTCCTTGAGTACCAATCAGATACAGCTAGTAACGTGCTTTCAAGGTTCTGGAAAAGAACTGCTAGGTCCCGGTGAGAAGAAAAAATTACTACATCATCAGCAAACATTATAATTTTACAAAGAGGCAAAACTTCCGGTAAATCATTTAAAAAAAGAAGAAATAGAATAGGCCCAAGGACAGAGCCCTGAGGTACTCCGTAGTTAATCTGGAAAGTATCTGAACGAAGATCACGGGATTTATCAACACATTCTAGTCGTCTCCCAGAAAGATAAGATGCAAAAAAATTAACAGCTTGTGTTGAAAATCCGTAAGAGTTAAGTTTTGCAAGAAGCAAAGAATGATTTACGGTGTCAAACGCCTTGGCAACATCAAGGAAAATCGCCAAAGCATGTTGACCACCATCTAATGAATCATTTATATTCAATAAAAGCTCATGAATTGCCAGTTCAGTTGACTTTCCCTTTATAAAACCATATTGAGAAGTGTGTAAAATCTTATTATCAAATAAGTATTTTTTTAATTGATTGTTTGCAATTTTTTCCAAAATTTTACTAAAAACCGAAAGCAGAGAAATACCTCTATAATCTGAAGGATCAATTGAACTACCTGCTTTAGGTAATGCTATAACATTTGCTTTTTTTAGTAGCTCAGGAAAAATCCCATGTGTAAGTGACAGATTGAAAATATGTGCCAATAAAGGTGAAATGCTCGACGCTATGTGTTTAACAATTTGTGCTGAAAAACCAAATTCATCCGCAGAAAAACTCTGTTTAAGCTTCACAATAGTTTTTTTTTATCTCCTGTGGCGCAATCTCAGAAAAAGTAAACGAACTTTCCGCATGTTGCCCATTAACTGGAATAAAAGGGGAATTCAGCTGCGTACTCATAGTCGATGCAAGTCTAGAACCAATATTACTAAAATAATCTCCAAAAGCGTTTAAAATATCTTTAGGCTCAGTAATTTTTTCCCCATTTATTTCCAGGCAATCAACACTAGTACTCTTACGACTATGAGGACGTATTTTTTCATTTATCATTTGCCACGTCTTTCTCATATCAGATTTATATTCCAAGAATTTATCTTTATAAAATTTTCTCTTCCCATGTCTTATAATTGAATTTAGCTTATTCCTGTAAACTCTATATTCTTCAAAAGACTCAGGTGTCTGCAGTTTTAAATAATTCTTAAACTTTTTATTTTTATGTTTTAATGATACCAAAATACCTTCTGAAATCCACGGGTCAAATCTCTGCGCAAATTTTCCATGCAAAACTCGTGTCGAGGAAGCCTTATCCCGCAGTCGAATCATTTGATCAATAAAATTCGAAAATGCAGCATTTGCGTCATCTGAATCATAAACCGAACTCCAATCATGATCCTCAGTCAACTGCCGAAGGATTTTATAATCAATCCATTCATATCGTTTTTTAGAATTATTCATTGTTGAATCACGAAGTTGTTTATTACTATTTTTCAAATCCAGAAGAACACTCACCGGAAAATGATCTGACATGTCAGACAAAATTACTGACGATTCTGTTGCATGAACTAAATCAGGAGAATAAAATATGTTATCCAATAGTGTAGCTGTATTAGCTGTAACTCGAGTTGGCAGAGATATACTTGGAAGAAGACTAGAACACAACATCATACTTAGAAAATCCTTATTATTGCCAACATCGAGATTCAACAGATCAAAGTTGAAATCACCAGAGATTATGACCGGTTTCCTAGATGCTTCCAGGTTTTTCAACAGCGGTTCAAAAACTTCAAAAAAATTTTGAGGATTGCCAGACGGAGGTCTATATACAGACCCAAAAATAAATGGGTTACAGCCCAAGGGGCTAACTTCAACAAAAATAGTTTCACATAACCCTTCATCAAAAACAGAAAAATCACTAAGAACTCTAAAAGACCAGTCATCACGAATATACAATATCTGCCCTCCTCTCATATTTTGACACCTTGTACGTGAAATACACTTCATCCGAGGCAGATCTAACATTGTAAGAGGTGTATTAGCAGACAAAAAAGTTTCGCAAACTCCGACAATGTCCTTAGGACTAGATGTAAGCAAGAACTTAAGTTCATTGAATGCACTTTGCAACCCTTGCGCATTCACATGTAGCGATCGGATCGGAAATTTACACTTGTTAGAATTATCGGTTAGAATGCCATCCGAAGAAAATTCACACTCGGGTAGATTTTTCACATAAGGCATATCTTTATCACTGCCAGTTGCTGTATTTAGAATAACATCCAGTTTCAGACGGGAATCAAGAAAAGACTGAAAACGATCCATAAAGAAAGAAAAACGAAACAAAATCACCACTTTTTGTATTTAAGCCACGGGCTCATTTGACACATTACGTATCTGAATTACGTCAGAAATCGATCTACACGGAATGTTTTGCGAACCGCATTTGACATAAATCACACCTCGCAAAGTCCATACATTTTTCGAATCAAATTTATTGCGCGCAAGCTTGTAAATTTCTTGCCTTTCCTTGGTCAAAGCCTCGTTCACATAGATTCGGGAACCCTTCAGATTCTTGCGACTGCGCAGTATCTCGACCGCAGATGCCTCAGCAAAAAAGGTAAGTTCAATCGGAGTCTTAGTTTCAGAAGCAGCTCCCAAACGTTTTGCACTCTTGATAACAGATTTGTCAAGACTCAGTCCCATTTCAATGTTAAGTCGATCTAGTATTTTTTCACCAAGACGGGGTAAATCCCGAGCAGAAGAGTCTATGCCTGACACAATGACCTTGTTAAGAAGCGCAGACTGACTTATATCGTCCAGCTTGGTTTCAAGTTTCTGGAGCTTCGCCCCATTTTGAACGATTTTGGACCGCAAGTCAGTAAGGTTTTTTTCAATACGTTCAAATTTGGACTTGAACTGGAGATCAATCGCCTCATAAACACCTTGGGTAACAGTGACAAGAAAATCTGCCTTCAGTTGCGATCCTGACGAACTCCCTAGTCTACTAAACTCATCTTCCACTCTCTTCCGAATTTTGTCTCCAATGCCATCACGAAGGTTTACAATTTCAGCCTGCATCAAATTCACAGACTCGGATAAATCACCAGGTAAACCTTCTGAATCCTCCGTACACAGCCTTATTGCACGCTGAACATTTTTCCTGCCATCTTTCAGCGCCTCATCCCGTTTCTCGTCGTAAGGCCAGATATTATCTGACGTCACGATTTTTATCTCCTCCGTCCCGTAGCAGCAAACTTCGTAATTGGTTTCATCATCCTTAACAAGTATCACCCTTGTAATCTTGCACGGCCATAGCTTGTAATATTTAAACTGGGCGAACGCCCGGCTCCCCGCCTGCATAGCACCGGGGAAAATGACAATATGCAAATCTACGTCCGCACACCTTGACGGCTGAATGGAAACTGAATGGAGGCTGAATGGAAACTGTCAGTCTGCAAACCACAGTGTGAATTGACCTGGGGAATCCATAATGAACCGTGAAATACTGCATGTGGAGGACGCCATCCTGACTCCGATGATTGTATCCTTGGACATTTACCATCTGCTGTCCCGTGTCCGGCCTACTACTGTGACTTATTTCTGACAAGTTTACAGAGCTCATTTTCATCTCCGGAAATACAATATCCAATTTCATCCAGAATAAAACTGTTGTGGAATCTTAACCTTGCAGAATGCAAATGTAGAAGCTTTCATGAACTAACAAGACCAAAGCTTTTGATGGGCTCCCAAAAATTTCATATTTCATCCAGACATTTGGATCTTCTAGATATCCAGTCTTCGCCAGACTTCTTGAAAATTTGTACTATTAAAATTTAGAAACAGATTAAGGCCAATGGCTGTCATCTGAGAAAAACAAGTTCAGAAATGGATTCTGTGTTTGTGTTTAGTCCTACACGTCATCTCTGCTTCAACGAAATTGATCAAAACTTCCAGCTGCCTTACTTCTGCCAAATTTCCTGTTTCTGTCGGACTAAAAAAAAGCTCAAAAATGAATGCAGCAGATATCCTTACCACTATACTGAGCCTCTAATCAACTACAGATAAAACTTTTTTTCTTTTAACGAATTATCAGGTTTTGGCCGGATTCCGGGCAAACTATGAGTTTGGCGAGAAAATAATTTACATATATGGATTCAGCATGCCTCATTACCACTAAATCATACTTAGCATTATCTGATCATTCCCATTAACCCCAAAGACAAAAACAAGGTGGTCTAAAATATAGGGGACACCACCATTCAGCTATTTTAAGATTGATCAGTTTATATACAAATGAAATGTATGTAGCTGATCATACTATAGTACCCAAAGTTCGTAGCCAGTTAGTTGGCTACTCTTGGTGTGCCCTATACAAACAAGCTTAGTAGCCAACTAGTTGGCTACATATGTCCCCCCAGAAACACTCTCAGTAGCCAACTAGTTGGCTACCATGTCCCCCCAGAAACACTCTCAGCAGCCAGTTAGTTTGCTACACATGTCCCCCCAGAAACACTCTCAGTAGCCGACTAGTGGGCTACACATTTCCCCCCAGAAACACTCTCAGTAGCCAGTTAGTTGGCTACACATGTCCCCCCCCCCCCCAGAAACACTCTCAGTAGCCAACTAGTTGGCTACACATGTCCCCCCAGAAACACTCTCAGTAGCCAACTAGATTGATCAGTTTATATACAAATGAAATGTATGTAGCTGATCATACTATAGTACCCAAAGTTTGTAGCCAGTTAGTTGGCTACTCTTGGTGTGCCCTATACAAACAAGCTTAGTAGCCAACTAGTTGGCTACACATGTCCCCCCAGAAACACTCTCAGTAGCCAACTAGTTGGCTACCATGTCCCCCCAGAAACACTCTCAGTAGCCAACTAGTTGGCTACACATGTCCCCCCCAGAAACACTCTCAGTAGCCAACTAGTTAGCTACACATGTCCCCCCAGAAACACTCTCAGTAGCCAGTTAGTTGGCTACACATGTCCCCCCAGAAACACTCTCAGCAGCCAGTTAGTTGGCTACACATGCCCCTGTACAAACTTTCTCAGAAGGGACATACTTCGCTTCTATAAAGTGTTTCTGGGAATATTCTTCTTCTTCTGTTAGGCATAGAAATTGGCTGACTAAAATGTCCGCCAGATAACGTTGATGAGCTTGAGGAAAGTCAAAGGATTTGTATTTTTTCTTTCCAGGATCTGACAACATAAATACTAAAAAGACAAGAGAAAAGATGGAGCTTGGAAGAGTGCGGGGATTATATGAGCATGTTTAATTCTTATGTTCTAGTCACGAGAGCACAGAAATGAAGTTTTTTTTGGATCCCGAAACGTAAGCGGAGGGATACCTATGACACCGCAAAAGCTGTCCGTCACTCCATCCGTCTCTGAGCATGATAACTCTCGAAGAAAATGAGATATTTTGATGAAACTTGGTGTGAGGGTTCTTTGGCTCAAGGGTAAGGTCAAGTTTGTAGATGGGCTCTGTAGCCCTAATTTAGGGGTGGGGGAGGAGGTTCAAATTAAGGGGCACACAAAATATGTGTAAACAGCTAATGTGATAGTCGATTGTGGGGGAAGAAGACATGCTGAACATGACGATGAAAACCATTTTCAAGTAGTCAAGTATTTTGTCCTGAATCTGGAGAAAACGGGAAAGTTTATTAAAAGCAAATGTTTTATTTGAAGCTGATTAGATGTTGGATTTAGGGATAAAAAGACATGTTGAACGCTTACGCGAAAATCATTTTCTACATGGACAACTAGTTCGTCCGGAATCCGGACAAAATGGAAAATGGGTTAAAAGCAAAAGTTTTATTTTATGTTGATTAGATGACAGATATAAGGGTAAGAAGAGATGCTGAATTGGTATATGACACAAATTTTTTTATCCGGACATGTAGTTTGTCTGGATTATTTTTTTTATAAGTTAAAGTTTGCAATGCAAGCTGAAGAAGAAGAATATTCCCAGAAACACTTCAAACACTTCAAAAAATGTCGCTTCTAAGAAAGTTTGTATGGGGACATGCATAGCCAACTAACTGGCTACTGAGAGTGTTTCTGGGGGGGACATGTGTAGCCAACTAACTGGCTACTGAGAGTGTTTCTGGGGGGAAATGTGTAGCCAACTAGTTGGCTACTGAGAGTGTTTAGGGCACACCAGGAGTAGCCAACTAACTGGCTATGAACTTTTGGTAGTATAGTATGATCAGCTACATACATTTCTTATATATATAAACAACTAAATTTTACTTTAGCTGAATAGTGGATATCCAAAATTTGGGAAAGTGTTAAAAGAAGCACCAGAAACTAGGGTCAAAATTACATTTACCTTAGCTACAATTTTGTGTTCATTAAGAATCCAATCCAAAAATGTTGAGCCACTGGGTCCAATCTTGTCGTTAGTCTCTTTTCGCCTTTCTTTTAGAAAGAGCAGCTGCAGTTTCGATTTTGAAAGTTGTGCTTTTTTGTTCGTGAACAGAGGGGTAAAGAAAAGCTGCAAGGATCACAGGGATGGAACGTCAAAGCGTCAAACGAAGAAATAGACGATAATTCCAAAATTTGCAAATTTGAATTCTTTTGTTTGTTTCAGTTTCAAGCATCATTTGGCATGCCTTAGCCTAGAGGTGGAGTAGAAGTAAGTTATGTTACATCGCATCTGCATTAAACTACTTCTAACACTTCTTTAGATTCTGGTTACTTGTTTTGCTTTTCCACCTACAGGAGGGGTATCGAGTGGCAACTGTCCAACCTCAGACAAGATTTCAAAGTTCCAGAGAAGTCTTTCCTTCAAAATAATCTGTCTGGCTTAAAAAGGAACCAATAAATATGACAAAAACACTAGACTGAAGCTAATAGAATGGTTTGCATATTGGATAGGCTAAATAAAGATTGCTTCAATATTTCTAGTTAAACATATTTTTGTTTTTATACAAGATCCCTTCATTCTAACCTTATCTCGAGTGACTACAAAATGATGAAAAAGGTAGAGTTAGCCAAGTCCATAGCCAGAAAATCCCTTTCAAAGCAGCTTAAAAACAAAGAAAATGCACAGAATCTGAATGTTTTTGGACACAGAACTGTTCAAAAAAGTCATATTTTGCCTCTTGACTATATGGACAGCATGTACATTTAACACTGGTGTCTAAAATCGAGGTTAGGTACCCCTCCCAGGCTGCTCCCAGGGGCATCACAACTTGGGGGGGGGGCAGACGGGGATGACCCCCCAATGTTGTTGGCCAGTCTGTAAAAAATTACAGAGTCATCGCAAAGCGCCGCAATTTTTCCTGGTTGGCCAGTCAGTATAAAATAACTGACTCATCACAAAGCGCCGCAATGTTTCCCCAGAACAGTTGATTTTTTTCCTGAAAACAGTTGTTTTACTGAAAATTAGTCAATTCTTCGTCAAAAGAGTCGGTTCTTCTGAAAGTCAGTCGATTTTTTCAGAACTATCTTTTTTTTCTTGAAAACAGTCTTTTTTTCTGTAAAAACGGTTGGTAAAAATTACCAGTCAGTTGCCCCCCTCCCAAACATTTTAGCTGGTAATGCTTCTGAGCCCCCCCCCCCCCCCCCTGTAGCCAAAAGCTATTACCTTAAATTACCTTAAATTGCAATAGCAAGCAATAATGATGTTGAATCCCGATCAGTAGGTTGCAGTTGATGATGGTGTTCGTTTGTTTCCGGGGCACTGTTTCTGGGGCACTCCAGTAGCCTACACTTTTCACAGTTGCGCACACCAGTCCTCGTCGAGTCGCTTTATACCCCTCAGGTGTTTTGCTAGTCGCCACGCTCCCACAAACAGTTTGCAGCTCAAAAACATTAAGCTACTGGCGAGCAGTGGCAAAACTAGGGGGCATGGGGGGGCAGCTGCCCCCACGAAAGTTTCTGTCAGAAAATGGGCGGTGTTCGTCAGTTTGCAAAGTTGCAAAGTGCAAATCAGTTCAGCAAACACGAAATGTTTTCTCAAGAAATCGGCAGTGTCTGTTGTTCGATCACGAAGCCTTTTGTTGGGAAATCGACAGTGTTTGTTGGTGCGGATTCCGTTTCTGGTACCGATAAGAGCTCTGTCGTTAAATCAGGAAACTTCATATGAGGAAGTCAGCTCCGCACCACCAAAATATTGCTTTGTCTGTTGGTCGTTTGTCAGTAAGCTAAGGCGAACAACCCACATTCGAGTGATCCTGCTACTCTCCAATGACTGGAAAAAGCCTCCTTGGTATATCAGAAGCACAGACTAACCCATTTGTCATTCCGTTTCTGGAACCGATGAAAGATTTGTCGGTAAAGCTGATGATCTGAAAAGCTTTGTTGGTAGATTAAGATCCCTCATTTCGTTTGCTTGTGACTTTCGGATGCGGTCACCAGAAAAAGTCGAATGTTTCAAACAAATTTTGTTTTTTCGTTCCGTTTTTGGTGCCGACAAAAGACGACCTTCTCGCAAAATCGAGATCTTTTTTGCAGTGACTAGGAAAAGTCTTGTCGGTAAAAGAAACACTGTTCCGTTTCCTTCTGGACTAAAAAAAAAGTTGTTGGTAAATCAGTAAAGGTGAAACGTTTGTCGGTGCAGAGATTTTTTTTTTTTGGTGACATAAAAAGTCTCGCTCATAGTTCGGTAAACGTTTAGGGTCAAAGCACCGAAACACTTTCCAGTTCCGTTCCTTGTCGGTAAGTCCACAGCACATGGCAAACTTTTCTGGGTCAGTGGTCTGATTGTACCCACTAATTGCCATTTTTGGTTGGAGTGCCTGAACACCATGTGATGAGAAAAAGCCTTGTCGGCAGATCGGGATCGTTGTTCCGTTTGTTGGTCTTTTCGGGTGTGGTAAATAAACTCGGTAAACAATATATCCGGGAAATAGAGCACTTTACTTGTTGACTTTCAAATTCCCATCATTGTTGCCTCCCTCCCCCACACAACTCCGCCGACAGAAGATTGTAAAGAGCCTAGGTCTCAAAATTGCATAATTAGGGCACATCATCTTTGTATTGTCCATGTGTAATACGATCGGGACCTCCCTGAAACTCCCCCTACCGTTGTCGGAAGCGGACAAATAGCACATCTCGGGGCCCCTGAATGGCACACCTTATTTGAATCGGAGCAGTTTCAAGGGCCCCTGAATTTAGTATGCTTCAAGTTTCATATCTGTCACTCTGTCCCTTTGGTTTGATGATGCGTGTCACGGAACTTCCGTGGCCCCTCACCCCCCCCCCCCCCCACACACACACTTTAAATTCCCCTCACCGTTGTCGGATGGGGTTCCGAGACATATGTAGTATATCTGCGGCATTTGCTCCTAACCTACCAGCTGTTAATCGGAGCCTCGTTTTTGTTGCATGCTGCAGGTCCACTTCTCAGCCGATTCCGGACTGATTCTTTCTACATCCGTTTTTGCAATGCAGCGCTTCCGAGGAAGACGGCAGCGCTTCTCGAGAATCACGGACTTGCTCACCGACCAAGTCCGTGCTTCCCTGCAAGATGCTGCAGCGCTGCCGCTTCAATCAAGAAGAAAGTGAATCCAAAAACGCATATTGTGCGAAAGCATAGAAGTGCTGCAGCAGCGATGCGGCAGCGCTATTGCAACAAAAACGAGGCTCGGATTGCCACTTCGCAATTTACTCAAATCACAAAATCCCGGATTCCTCCCCACCCCATCCCACACGAATGATCGGATAGTATTTGGTCGAGTCATCTATAAACCCAACAAGTTTCAACGTCCTAGCTTCTGTGCTAGTCCTAGCATACGACCTAGAAAAATTAGGGCAGACCAACAGGAGTGACAGAGCGGACAGACATTACGATTGCTATATGGCACTTACGCTCACGCTCCACAAAAAATTAGCGCAAGTTTGCAAGTGAAAAAGACGTTAGTTAAGTAGGCTAGTGCAGTGCTATTAGTGCAGTATCTTTCACGACTTTTCTGGTTTGCTAGAGTTTTGACTGCATTGCATGGGCCCATGTGGCAACCATTGATGCCAGGGAGTAAATACAAAAGTTGTCCGTCTGTCCGTCCGTCTGTGAGCATGATAACTCTCGAAAGGAATGAGATGTTTTGATGAAACTTGGTTTGAGGATTGTTTGGGCCAAGGGAAATGTCGAGTTCGTAGATGGGTTCTGTATCTTTACATTCAGGGGTGGGGGAGAGGGTTCAAATTATGGGGCAAACAAAATGTTTTTTAACAGCTAATGAGATAGTAGATTATGGGTTGAAAAAACATGCTGAAGGCGAATATGAAAACCATTCTCTTGCCGGACAAGTAGTTCGTCCGGAATCCTGCCAAAACCGGAAAGTTTGTTAGATGTAAAGTTTTATTTGAAGTTGATTAGATGTTCGGTTTAGGGGTAAGAATGCATGCTGAACATTTATGTGAAGATCATTTTCTACCCGGACAAATAGTTCGCCCGGAATCCGACCAAACCTGAAAATTCGTTAAAACAAAAGTTCTATTTTTAGTTGATTAGATGTCCGATCTGGGGGTTAGCAGAGATGCTGAATCCGTATATGACAATCGTTTTTATCCGGACATACAGTTCGCCCGGAATCGGGCTGAAACCGGAAAATCTGTTATAAGTTGAAGTTTTATTTGTAGTTGACTATATGTTCGAAACAGGGATAAGGAGATACGCTGAATCCGTTTTGGGCTTTAATTTTTTGCCGGACTAGTAGTTCCGGAGTTCGCCCGATACCGGAAATTTGGCAGAAGCAAGGCAGGAAGTTTCGATCCATTTCGTCGAAATAGATATGACTTAATGGGTAAATACAGATGCTGAATCCATATCTGAACTTGGTTTTCTCAGATGGTTAGCTATTTGGCCTCAACCTGTTTTAATAGTAAAAATGTCTGGGGATGACTGGATCTGGCGAAGACAAGACCCAATTGTCTGGATCAAGTATAAAATTTTTGGGATCCCATCGAAACCTTTGGTCTTGTCAATAATTGAACATAACCAGTAAGTAGTGCGAGGTGGGCTTTGATATACCTACTGTACTTTGTCCCTGCAGCTTAGGGAACAGAAAAGTACCAACTGTACTTTTTTGCACTTTTAGAATTTTACATTGACAACTTTGTTCCCTGGCAGGGAGCTGTGGTTGAGGCCCTAGGCAGAAGTTCGCCGGTGGATGATTTTTTTTTTCTTCTGTACAATCTTTGACCATGTTAGAGGCAGCAGTGTTATCTGCAAATTGTGTGTTGACAGAAGACAGGTTAAAGACTGAAGTAGGAAGATAGATATTTTATACTCACACTGCTTAGCCTACTAGGCTTACACATTCAGTTCTTCTGTTATAATGGGACACATCACAAGCTGAGCTTAGAGAGGAGAAATCGGAAACCATGGTGCACCCCATCATTTTCTAGGTTTGCTATATTGCTGTTTGGAATGGGATGTCTTCCAGTTCACCCGAATGCGATTTCCAGTTATTTGCAGAACATATTGACAACCTAGACCTTAGTGCATACCCTCCAACTCCTGCCTCTAGGATGGGGACAGACAGTGATGAAAGTGATGTAGAGGTCTTGTCAATTTCCTCCCGTCCTGTATCTGAGGTGACGAATTCGAACAGACCTAGCTCAGCTCGGAGTGACGTAACCGAGCCGTTTGTCGAAAGGCCAGAATCTGCTCTTAGTGGTGGAACAGAGCCGTTCGTGGAAGATGTCGATATGGAGAACGTAAGTACTGAGTAGGTGTTGTAATAAAGGGATTTTTTTTATGGGAAGGGGGTCTCGAAGCTCGAAAGAATTAACAATTAACTCTCCTCCATCTCAGTTGATAACGGTACAACAATCTCGGTGGCCGACGGCTCGACTCATCTGAATGATGTAGACAAGTCGTGCGTTTAACATTAGAGGAGTACCCCTGGTCTACATTGCCGAGTTATATGCGACACGAATTTTTCTTCGATTCTTTGAGCCGTCGTAAGATGACCGCGAAAGACCCTGGCGACGGGTGATGACCTCTAAAGACCCTGGCGACAACCACTACTTCGGAATTTTAGCCAAACTTCAGTTATCTGGCTCAAATCGGGTTTATTGAGGGTTTACTCATAAGCCTTCAGCCATCCAATGATTACAATGTTTTCTTTCATAAACAGTTAGAAAAATCGACTATTTTTTTTTTTAAAGGCCCCCTCCCATAAAAAAAATTGCATGTATTTATGTTTTGCGTTGTTTCTTGCACGATTTTCGTCCGATATCGCAAAATGCAGAATTGTGCACAAAATCACAGCAGTGTGAGCGAGGGGTTAGCGTTTTGTCAGGCGGCGTGGTTTCGCCAAGTTTCTGTTTTGCGTGTCACGGGTTTGAAAGATGCGTTTTTAATGGAGTGTTCCTTGGAACAATCCACTATTGCGAGCGCTGTAGCAGCTTTCGGTTTTTGGTTTCCGGTTTTTACCGTATTTTGTCGAGCTCATAACTCGTGAACCAGTGCAAGTATCAAGTTCAAACATGGTACACTAGTGGGTATTGGGGTCTAGTTGCGCCTTTTGAGGGTCCCACCCCCCCACCCCAACCCGGCTCAGGGGCAGTTGGGCCGAGATTGCCCATTGAATAATGTTCGTAACTTGACCAGAACTGGACATGGACGATGAAATTCTGTGTACATGTTGGTCCTAGGGCTGGGAAATTGCTTTTAAATTTGCACCTCCCCCACCCATTCCGTTCATGGGTAACTGGGCCCAGATTGCCCAGGAGTAAAGTTCGTCACCCGTGACAGGAATCAACGGATATCAAGTTGAAACTAGGCGATGAAATTCCTTTGTGCTTTTGGATCATAGGGGTTGGGGATATATATGTTTAGTTGAACCACCCCCCACCCTCCCCGTTCATGTGGGCCCAAATTGTGCATGAAAAAAGTTTTTGACCCGTGACTGGAATCAAACTCTAAGCTGGTATACTTTAGGAAAAAGCGGTGTAAACACGCATTTTGATAGGTTCCGCCCCCCCCCCCCTCCCATTCATGGGCAGCTGGGCCCAGATTCCGCATGGGTTAAGTTCATCTGTGACAGGTCTCAAGTCCAACTCTTGTTTTTTGGGAGATATATCTATGGATGAGGATTTTGGTGAAACAGCAACAAATAAGACGACGCGACGTACTTACATCTTTAATGAACAGTTGGAAACTGGACTGTTTTGTCATATGATCGATGATGTGCCGTTCTTAATGAATTGATGGGGCATTAAGCTGCTACGACTTGGTTTGTTGCACTTGTTATTACCTTGCTAATGGAAAAGAGGTTTAAAGGGTCGGACTGGCTGGCAGACCATTGTTGGAACTCAAGCTATTCGTGCAAGATCTTCAGCATTTCTTTGGATTTATACTTGCGGTTTGTTTACATTTAAAGTCTTTAAAGTGGGGTGATTAATTAGGTTATTCTAAATTAGATTGTTTCAATACTTGTTTGGTTATTGGGTATGTGAAATGTCTTGGTTCTAAAGCTGTTTGTATATAAAATGTAAAAAACATTTTACTTTCACACTCTACGTCTGAGCGCTTGCGCACTTGTTCCCTGTCGCATCTCAGTATTGACCAAAGCTTTTTTTGGGATCCAAAAACGTGAGTGAAGGGATACCTATGACTTCGTAAATTTGTCCGCCTGTCTGTTAGCACGATGACTCTTGAAGAGAGTTTGCCCAAACTTGGTGTGAGGATCCCTTGGGAGTTGGGTCAAAGTACAGGTCAAGTTCGTAGATGGCGCGCCTCATAGCTGTAGGACCGTATTTAGGGGTGGGGGAGGGGTTTCAAATGCTAATGAGATAGTCGATTCAGGGGGTAAGGAGACATGCTGATTCCGAATATGATAATTATTTTCTCACTGGACAAGTAGTTCCCCCGGAATCCGGCAAAAAACGGAAAATTTGTGGTAAGAAAAGTTTAATCTAAAGTTGATTAGAGGTTCGATTATAGAGGTAAGGAGACATGCTGAATCCGAATATGAAAATTGTTTTCTCACCGGACAAGTAGTTCGCCCGGAATCCGGCAAAAAGCGGAAAACTGTAAAAAGTAAAAGTTTTATTTGAATTTAGTTAGATGTTCGATTGAAGGGTAAGAAGGCATGCTGAATTCGTTTATGACGACCATTTTCTCTCCAGACGTATAGTTCTTCCGGAATCCGGCTGGAACCGGAAAATTTGAGATTCTCAGATACAGATTCTCCAAGGACGTCTGGCTCCTCGTCATCTCGTGTGATGCGCTTCGCAACAATTATCTGACCTCAATTCCAATCTGTACAGATTCTCCAAGGACGTCTGGCTCCTCGTCATCTCGTGTGATGCGCATCGTCATTTGAGAACTCGGGTGGTTGCGCAGTTGTTTATTTCAGATGCAGCTATTCCTATGTTACTAGATACCTACCTGGGAATCATCATTTTTATCGCAAGATACAAAAAAAAATTACATTGAAAATTTCTTCTTTCTTTATGAGCTTCTTAGTCTCAACTTGTTTCCAACTGTCTCCTTAAACTAGATGCGTGACACTAAATATTCGCGAATCTTTTCCGCTGAGTGTTGTTATCTGCTGGAGACGTCTGTGACACCACAATCCAGCCGCTAGTAAATGGATTCGCTGAAGAAAGTCTTGTCTACAATCAGAATGAATAAATACAATGAGACAATCAGGAAAGAAGAACTAGTTCTAGGATTGAAATACGCCATCGTTAAAATGAGAATTGCTAAGACAAAATATGGTGATAAGTTGGTTGTCGTTATTAATCATAATAACAAAGCCTGTGATTTGTTTATTCCACAGAGATATAATGCTATTGCTAGCGAGTTGCTTCTAAAGAAAAATCTGATTTTGCAGCCTATTATGAGGGTAAATAAGAACTCTGAACAATATGTTGATATAGAACTGTTTACTCAGTAGAAGTGGGGAATACTTTTAATAATATTTTTTGATTGTATACTGTAGTAGTTTATAAGTCTTTAATGGTAATACTTCCTATTGCTTAGGGCCTTTATTTTGGAAATAAGAAATAAAAATATCTTCAAAAAGGGCGATTATTTGGTAAAACGGATGTTAAAATTTAAGAAATTGATGTTAAAATGGGGTTTTGAAATTGGGGGAGGATGGGGTAGAACCCGGTTTATATAACTACTCTCTCCCACCCTGTGGTTTTTATCGGTTTTTTGTTCTTGTTGAGGGTGTTACTTAGGAAGTCGTGTCTCTGAAAACTGGTTTGATTTCACACCGCTACCCCCGCATAGCATCGGGTCTATCTCAAATGAACCCTCTTTTTTGCCAGTGCTCATAGGTCGGTATAACACGGATGAAACTTCACCTTACCAGGTAAGCCTCGTTTAATCCGTCTAGTATGACATATTGGTTGAAGAACTCGGCTCCGCTCGGCTCACGAGCAAGGCCGAGTCATGGATGTAATGTTTGCCTGAACATATTAGGAGAGGTGAAGGGTCTTGGTATATAGGCGAATAAAAAGAAAGATGAAGGAATATTAATGTAAACAGAGGGACATTACAAATTCTCGGATTAAATTGGACGAACGGTTTGTATGCCGAAAAAGACATGGTGAATCGATTTTTTCGCCTCGGATAGATAGTTTCGTAGAATCAGATTAAGCCAGAAGTTTACGACTGAATCTGCACGTCTGATATGCTTTTCGGTAGAAGCTTTACCTATTAGATATGATGAAGGGGAGTTTTAGTGTCATTTTGATTGTTTAAAGGACACCTGAACAGTGAAACCAAACTTCAACACACCATGGAGAATGCATTTACAGACATGGCCACGAAGAGCATTCTTCTCCTGAGCGTGATGTTTTCAAAATAGGGATGTTCGTTTCTGGACGTTTGCACATGCAGACTCCAAGACAAAAAGCGTAATCCATTCAAATCTTGTACAGCGCTGGCCGGATCGTATTGGAATTTCGTCTAGATATATGTTTGGGCTTAACTGGTTGAAAAATATTCCAGAAGAAGGGTTGATTGGAGACATTTGTTCATTTTGAAATTATTCGGTACTGAAATAAGGACAGATGCAAAATGGAGCAAAAATCATAGCTTGGAAACACTATTTCGTATTTGGATTGGGTTTTCTGCAGGCAATGTTAACGGAAGTCACACAGATAGAGATGATACTTGGTACTGTTCATGCAGGTGCCCTTTAAGGAATCTGCGATCTGGAAGACCTGACGGTGTCACTCAGGAAGTCCAAAACATATTTTCTTTTGGGAAACCATTGAGAGCTTTGGTCTTGTTGATTTTAAAATGATCCGTTTACCGCCGGAAAAGCTGTCTTTTCTTGCGCGTATGTTGGAACACCTCGGCGCTGATTTTTTTTTTTTTAGATACAAGATGATTTAATCCCTAATATCTTTGCATCAGTCAATAAAGACAGATCAGTTATACAGAAGTAAGAACAGTTAGAACTTTAAATAAATTAGCGGATGTGTCAGTATTTAAATAGCGTCAGTTCATTAATAAAATACTTCAGTCGCCAGAGACAGGAACTAAAAGCTAAGGCGTACACTGGTAGTTTCCCGGGGACTCCTTGGGGAGTCGAGGAGAACCGCAAGAATAAAGGGAGTCACCGAGAATACAGTAGAGATATGCTTCTTTGAACGTCCCCTAACAATGGACGGTCGCCGAAGAAGAAACTAAAACCCAAACCAGGAATGTTTTACTATAAAATACTTGCCAAATCGTTTTTTCCATTCACGTTTTTATAACTTTTTGAAGATTTTGCTGATAGTGCCTCAACTGCCACCTGGTTTTCCTTTCACAGTCTGAAGACTTTGCCTGGAGGAACGCATCTTCAGCCATAAGATGGTGATTCAGACCAACTGACGCCTCAGTTAGAAGATTAAGCATATTATAAATCCAAAGTAAAATAATATTCAGTTGAACTTCGAAAGAAAATTTATGCCAGGATGATTCTGAAATAGTTGGAAATTAGCCCATGTCAAGTTTGTTATTTTTCCTTTCCATTTGACAGTTTTATAAGCAAGTAACAAAGCCAGGGTAGTAAAACAGTTAGAGAAGTGTTCAAATAAGCATACCTCTACTGTACTCTTGATGAACAACTCTTCGTGTCAATGAAGAATCGCCGTATGCCCAGCGAGGAGCCAGAAACGCAACGACAACAAACGGTGTTGATCGGTTTACACAGGATTTGAATCAGTTTAGAGGGTTCTTTTGGGTGACATTTCTTCTTGTTCCCGAGGTTCACTGACGAGTTTCGGACTTGGTCATATAGAGTATAGGGGAAGACCTCCGTATGGATTTGGTTTGAAATTTACAGATTATTGGTGACGCATTGGTCTGTAAAGGTTATGGCTTACTTATCTTCACTTTCGTTTACTTTTTTTTATTAACTTTATAATTAATTGCATTATTTGCAAAGAAACATCATAACAAAAATTAAACGCCTTTTCCTCAAAGTAGTCTTGTGAATGCAGTTACGGAAGTGGTTGCTTTGGCATTATAGGTACGACGGGTCGTATCTAATTTCTACCAACTTGATATATGGTACTGATAAGGGGTTTCTCGCGGGTTCTGCAGACTTTTTGTATTCAGATGATAGGCAGGCCGAGAACGTATTGCCTCAAATGTTTGATTTACCAGATAAGCGTGGGGGGGTTTTCCTGATTGCCTCTGAAGAGTAGAGTTATAGTAGTAGTAACTCGTTGATAGCAGGTATACGCTTTCCCTTTTTAAAGCAAAATTTCTATTTTATGTTTGTGTGGCTGGCAGAGGTTGTGTCAAAATTTAATGATCAACATTTTGCAGTACTGTTTAAGGGCTACAAAAAGGGCGGAGCCCTTTTTGGGATCCCAAAACGTAAGTGGAGGGATACCTATGACATCGCAAAAGTTGTCCGTCTGTAAGCACGATAACTCTCGAAGTAAACGAGATATATTGAAGTAACTTGGTATGAGGACCCTTTGGGTGAACGGAGAGGTTCAGATTAAGGGGCAAACAACATATTTTTGATTAATATTCGATTTAGGGGTAAGAAGACATGCCAAACACTTATATGAAAATCATTTCTACCCCGACAAGCAGTTCGCCGGGAATCCGGCCAATACCCGATTATTTTAAAAGCTAAAGTTTTATTTAAAATTGATTATATGTCCGATTTAGGGGTAAGAAGAGATGCTGAATCCGTATATGACAATCATTTTTTACCCGGACATAGAGTTAGCCCAGAATCCGGCTGAAACCGTAAAATTTGTTATAAGTTAAAGTTTCGTTTGAAGTTGATTAGATGTTCGATACATAGGGGAAAGGAGATATGCTGAATTCGTTTTTGAGCTTTATTTTTTTTGCCGGACAAGCAATTCGCCCGGAATTTGGACCAAACCGGAAATTTGCAGAAGTAGGCAGGAAGTTTCCATCAGTTTCGTCAAAATAGATATGACTTATAGGGGTAAACACACATGCTGAATCTATATATGAAGTTGATTTTCTCAAATGATTAGCTATTTTGCCTTAATCTGTTTCTAAATTTTAATAGTAAAAATGTTCAAGGAGTCTGGCGAAAGAAAAGTCTGGCGGAAAGTTTTTGGAATCCCATCGAAACCTGTTGTCTTGTTATTCTTGGTCACAGTTTATATCATTATCTCGGGTAGTTGCACTATACATATGGCTAAATTTTTCATTATCTTTGCTATTAACAGTCTTTTTCTCCAACACTAAGAATCTGCCACAGAAATTTAATGAATGTTTCTGTATGATGAATAAAGAAAAATGTAAATTGTTCTTCTCACGTCTCCTGGGGCGGATATTGTAACAGTTAAAAACATTTAGAAGTAGGGCTTTTTCTTCTTTAAACTTGAATTGGCGTTAGGTCCAGATTTCTGTCTCCCATTTTGCCTTTATTTTCCACATCATTGAATATAGAGGAATGCCCAACTTCTATCATCTCACTGTACAGTAGCCCCTAGCCCCTCATATCCTTTCTTCAAACTGGTGATAGCTGCAGTTTCTTGGAGGGACATGGGCAAAATTTTACGTACTTTCTTGACGCGAAGAACGACGATCAGAAGAACCAGCGCCAATAATTACTCTGTTGTCGCGACCGGCGCCAGGTAGACTCCACCCCCGGTAAATGGGATCGGGAAAAAACTACTCCGCTTGATCTCATTCTCCCCTTATTTATTCTTGATATTAGTCATAAGTAAGTTATGCAGTGAGAGCCTGTTCACACGAGGCTGAATTAGCGGCCGATTGTCGATCAGCGACTCATTCACGGGCGTATTTAGCGGTTGAACAGAAATAAACCAAAAATAATCTTCTAATCGTCCAAATCGGCGCTTATTTTCATTGTAGTCATCCATGGGGATAAATAAATCCTTTGGAGTGTGATATTGTTTTGTAATTTCGAGCATTAGATCAAACTTGATGCGATTAAGGACGGTCCAGTTTTAATTCACACTAATGTGAACTAGCATGATTTTACATCAAGCTTCCAAAGATTACTGTAATAATTTTTGAAAAAGGTAGAATAAATTTTAATAACAGCTTCTGAATGTATGTCTGACTTTTGTGGTTGTTTTTCCCTGGAAAAAAATAATATTTTGTGTAATTTTTCCAGTAGTTCCACATCGAAAAGAAAGCTGTATTTTATTGTGGCATGATTGCAGTTTGCTATCTTATTATTTGGTATTGTTATTGAAAATATGAATATTTGAAATGACCATCTCCTTTCTCGTTTCCAATTATCCAATTCCCTGAGATCTGTAACTATTCATTTTAATAGTTTCTACCATTTTTAGGTCTCCAAATACAATTTGGAATTCGGTTTTTCTTTTAATTCTCCCGTCGACACTCAAAAGTTGACCAGACATCTGAACAGATCAGCCTATATACGCGTCTGTTTCGGTCCCGTGTGAACAAGCTATGTTATAGCAAGGAACAGACCTTTCCCTCACGCTCCGCGGATTCCCTGATAAGGAGGGTCGCACGAGCGCAGTTCCGTCTAGTGAACGTATTCACAAGTTGTCTAAAAAGCCAAAATTAAGTTGCGTTTCAGGCTCGTGATTCTCAACCAGTGTTCGTCACAAGTCGTTTTTGGGATCCCAAACGTAAGTGAAGCGATACCTGTGACTTCATAAAAGTTGTCCATCCGTCCGTCTGTCAGCACTACAACTCTGTAAGGGAATGAGATATTTTGATGAAACTTGGTATGAGGATTCTTCGGATCAAGTGACAGGTCGAGATGGGCTCTATAGCCCTACATTTAGAGGTGGGGGTTTAAATTAAGGGGGGGGGGTCTTTTAAAATCCGAATATGAAATTTATTTTCTCGCCGGACAAGTAGTTTGCTCGATCAACGAAAACCAGAAAATTTGTTAAAAGTAAAAGTTTTATTTTAGTTTTATTAGATGTTAAATTTACAGGTAAAAAGAAATGCTGAATCCAAATATGACAATCAGTTTCTCACCGGACTTTAAGTTTGCTCGGAATCCGGCTGAACCCGGAATATTTTTAAGAACTAAAAGTTTTATCTGAAGTTAACCGAGTTCGATTTAGGTGTAAGGCGACATGTTGGATTCGTTTTTGAGCTTTGGTGTTTTGCCAGACAAGTAGTTCGTAGTTCGCTCGGAATCCGGGCAAAACCGGAAATTTGGCAGAAGTAAGGAAGGAAGTTTTGATCAATTTCGTGAAAGTAGATATTACGAAGGCGAGAAAGTAGATATTACGTGGGCTCCAGTGGTAAACACACGTGGTGAATCGAAATCTGAACTTGGTCTTGTAGGATGATTACCACTGGGCTTAAGTGTGTTTCTAAATTTCAGTAGTAAACATATTTAAGAAGTCTGGCGAAGACCGGATGTCTAAAAGACCCAATTGTCTGGCTGGATCATTATTACATTTTTGGGATCCCGTCGAAACCTTTGGTCTTGTTACGGACTGCGTCCTAAAAGCCAGGCTTCACCTTCCAGATTTCTCTTCTGGATTCCGGACAGCCTTTTTCGTCGAGACGGATCTGGAAGGTGAAGCCAGGCCAAAAACGTATGGAAGTTCGGGGTTTTGGACACCCCAGATTCCCACCTTCCAGACATCCGGAATCTCGATGTCTGGAAGTTGCCATATAGGCAACCCGTTCGAGAACACAACAAATTTGCAAATGTAGGAAGAAAAGGGAGAGTGATTGACAGATGTGGTTGGGATGCAAGAAATATATGAAATGAAAAGGGGACATCTAGGAGATGATGAAGAACAGCAAATTTAGCTGTCATCATAATTATGAAAATCTGGAAGGGATGGCTTGACTTCGCGGAGGAGCCGGACGTCTGGGAATCTGGAAGGTGAAGCCTGACTTTAACACGGGTTCAGGTGAGGCTTCACCTTACAGATTTTTCTTTCGGATTCACAGCCGTTTTGTCGAGACGGATCTGGAAGGTGAAGCAGGCCAAAACGTCTGGAAGTCCGGGGTGTTGTTGGACACCCCAGATGTCTGGAAGGTACCATAGAGGCATCCATTCGAGAGACAGAACAAATATGCAAATGTAGGAAGGAAAGGGAAAGTGATTGACATTTGTGACTGGGATGCAAGAGATTTTTGAAATGCGAAGGGGACGTCTGGGAAATGCTGAAAAATATTAAAATTAGATGTCATCATTATCATGAAAATCTGGAAGGGTTGGGATCTGGAAGGTGAAGCCTGGCTTTTCCCTTCTCCGTGGATTCAAGCGTTTTGGTTCCCGGGTTTCTTTTGAATTCAACACCGAATCCAATCACAAACGGATTTGGTAGCGCACCAAACACAGCTGTGGTACCAAATCTTGTTCCGGGTTCTCTTGTGAAAAATACGGGCACTTAAAAGCAGGTGACAGCATTACGATTCGAGTCCAACACGCTATTATAATAATAATAATAATAATTTATTAAAGCCAACAAACGGCCATACATCAGCATTCATTCTCGCACCTAACTAACAAAATTGACCTTCAATATTACATATGATAAAATTATTCCTTTTTACCCTTCTACTATTAACCAAATTAACTCCAATCTAAGCTTCCAGTATACACTTAAAATATTCACATACAAACCGAATTACCTGACGATTCGTCGACTCCATAATACCAGGAAATAGTGCCCCACCAAAAAATCTATCTCTAATTTCCGACCTCCGTCAGCAGATGGCATACACTCTCTTCAACCTCACCACAAAATCGGCAAGCACACTCGGCCACCGGCAAAGACCTATTCTTTTCAAAAACCTTTTTCCTGCTTCGTAATGGGAGACAGTTCGCCCGGAGTTGGAACCACATCTTTAATATTCTGCGGGTAGACCTAGCTGAAAATAAAATTCTAATCCAAATAAATTCTTAAACTTCGGATAATTAGTGAGCGACTCCGACTTCCGAATAGCCTCATTCCATAACTGAATTTCTTGGTCCTGAAGTAACTTTTCCTATCAAATTTTCCAAATCTTCGGCATCACCATGGCACAGTTCCAAGCATACGACAGTCCAGCTTCGCCCAACAGCTTTTTCACTTGCCACGTCCAAGACAAGAACGCTTCTTTTTTGATCCCAGGGCCTCTAAGTATGCCACTTTCAGCAGCCTATCTTCTTGGAGACTTACTATTTTTAACCAAAATCTAACTACTTGCACTAGCCTACGCGTTCTAAAAGACAGCAAACCTAATTCTCCTTTCATTACTTGTGTATGGGTTGATTGGGTTGTTGGGTGTAAACCAATCAATCTCTTGTAGTGTTGTAGCTGAATCGATTCAAGTTGACGCAAACTTTATTTGTCCCCAGTGTCATAGTCTCAGGGGATTCATTGTATTGACGAACGTTGTGCTATCGAGCATTGGCGTCTAATTTTTCCAAATTGAATGGCAGTTCATCGTAAGCTTTCACGCCGGCAACTAAGAGTTCATTTCACAACAGAAACGTGAACGGTCTCTAAAGCAGCGTGTTGTGCTGGTGCGGTGTGTATTTCGATCAAGTGCAAATCAGTTGCGTGGTAAAATTACATCGTGTTAGCCAAATGAAAAAAAGAAATAAGAGAGCTGCTAATTTGAAATCTGGTGAAATTTATCGACAGGGACGCCGACCTTTACCTAAACATCTGCTTAGTGAGCCACCAAAGAATTACGCCGTCGCAAACCACCCAGTGATAATAAGCAGGGCCACAGCGGAAACCTCGGACACTGGCCGTGTTAGAAAGGTTGGTTAGCCTGGGTACGGCACAGAAAAATGTTGATGTAAATTTGGCTTTCTTTAAAGGACACCTTGCACCATTTACTATTCCATATATTGTATACGCCGTTGCAAATGACCCACCGATAATAAGTGAGTCCACGGCAGGACACCTCGGACACGGGCCATATTAGCAAGAATAAATAAGGGAAGAATTGAGAACTCGCATAACCACGATGTCAGCATGCTGGATCGTTTTTTTTTCGATCTTATTTACCGGGGGTGGAGCTTCGCGTGTTGCCTCTTGCAGCATTAAGTGTTAACTCCAGAGCAAAAGGGACGAAGCAGTCAGAAAAGGCGGGAAGTTCAAACAGTGCTGATTTCTGAAGACTATACAGATGGAAACGACTTCCAGTCTCGGGTCAGATTTGCAATAAGAAGCATGTTATTACGACCCTTCACAAAGGCGATGAAGTCCAAGGGAATGTGACATTTGATGACTCAGGGAGCAATTAAGCAACTTGAACGTTGATGCATAGACCTAACACTCATGCATTTCGTTCAGATTCAATAGGATCAGTGTGAACATTAATAATTTATTTTTGTCTTCTCAGGACTGTAAAGAATCGCGTCTAGAAAAGGTATTAAGTTTGGACAATTTAAGGTATTTAGCTGGCGAAATGTACTCAATGAGTTATTATGTTTTGTTTTTAAGTTGTTCTCTCTACACAAAATATAGTTCATATCATTTTCTCGTATAGTTACTAAAAACAGTGGGCTATAAACTATTTCCTAATTTTGATTTATTAATTGCTGATTGTAAGATTTCTTTCAAAACGTCTCCATTTGTGATAACAGCTTATTATTCTTGTTCAAAATGTATATCATTATCTACGCTATCAACAGTTTGTTTTTTCATCGTCGTTGTTTCCATTATCATGTTTTTACATCATTCAAATTCGAATTTTGGGTATAGCTGGCGAAATGTACTCAAAGAGTTCTTATGTTTTGTTTTTAAGTTGGACTCTCTACACAAAATTTACTTCATACCATTTTCTCGGATAGTTGCGAAAAACAGTTGGCTGGAAGTATTTCCTAACTTTAAATTAATTATTGATTATTGAAATTGATAATTATAAGATATCATTAAAAACGTCTACGTTTGAGATAACAACTTATTATTCTTTGTCAAAATGTATATCATTATGTCGTGTAGTTGGCTAAGTTTTTCATTATCTATCCTATTAACAGTATTTTTTTATCACTAAGAATCTGCCAGAGATATTAAATAAATATGTTTGTATGACATTTGGAAGTATGTCCCTTCCTTCTTTAAACTTGCACTGTACTGTTCAGTCCAAAATACTGTCGGTCCTTTTCTACCTTTATTTGCGTAGGATTGCACAACTTCTATCATCTCTCTGTATCTATCCCCTTATCTCGTCTTTCAAACTAGTCGTAGCTGCGATTTGTTGGAGGCAGAACGGCGAAATGTCGACCTCTTTCTGTTTAATTTGAATTCGGCGCACTTTCTTGGCGTGAAGAACGGCGATCAGAAGAACCAGCGTCAATAATTACTCCGTGGCGGCGACAGGCACCGGGTAGGCTCCACCTCCGGTAAACAGAATCGGAGAAAAAGCAGCGTCGCATGATTCAAGTCTTCTCAATTCTTGGTTAGATTGAGTACGGCACACTGAGAAATATTCATGTAACTTCGGCTTAAGTTAAAGAACAATCTCACACCATTCACTGTTTATTTTCCATATTGTTGAATACTTTAAAACCAGGCTCTGCCTTTAACAAATTACCCACAGCGTGGCTGTTTTAAGCTTTCTCCAGGCACATCACCAATGCCATTAGAAAAAGTTGAGACTTCATGGTGAAGGGCGCAGAAAATCCGGATCGTGTTTTTTCACCATCAAGGAGAAATTTATGGTGAGAAGGGGAAACATGTAGCAGTTGTTCTTTCCGGAGTTTAGGGATAGAATATTCATTCGTGTTATCTTTTTCAGGTTGCCGGTCGACAATCTGGCGCCGAAACATATGAAGAAATTTCACCCATTAGCAGCCCAGACCCGCCTAATGGCTCCCTCCCTTCTGAACGTGGCCTATGCTCTATCGCAGTTATCGAGAATATAACCCCCGCCGGATCTCCCACCAACTCCATCTCACGGAAGCATGCTGAGGACCACAATTATAGCCGCCAATCTAGTGCAATGACACAGTCTACCTCTATGGACGTCGAAAGTGACAAGCCCCTGGTGGGTACCAGTTGTTTTGCTACTGAAGTGCAGAGTGAGCCCTCGTTAGATAGGAATAGCAACGTTCCTAGTGATTCCCCGCCAGCAGAAAAGGTGGACTCCAGTAGTAAAGAGATGCCTATGGATGCAAGTGGTAAGGACGAATCCGCGGATGCGTCGGTGGTAGACCGCGACGACACTGCAGCCGGGATAGACGTTCCTGAATCCCCCCGGAAAGTCACTCCAAGCCCCGAGTTGAAGCATTCTGTGAAATGCGTTTTGTGCGAATCAGAGTTGATCAAAAAGGGTGATATGCCGAAGCTTCTAAGATGCTTACACTCGTGCTGCTCGGGCTGCATGGAAAGTGAAATGAAACGAGTGAACAGGGTTGTGTGTAAAGAGTGCAGCGTGGCTTCGAGTCGGGCGGATATTATCGACAACCGGATTTTATTGGAGAGCGTTTGGAAGGACAATGGGAAGGATAAAATGTGCACTGCCTGCGATGAACCGGAGGTTGCTTCGCTCTTCTGCAGTACGTGTGACGACAGGCTCTGTGAAGCGTGTGTAAAGGTAAGGAGCTATACTAGCATATTCACTATTTTTTAATCACCTGCAATGAGAACAGCGAAATAACGAAAAAAAGGAACAAAGCACACAACGCATTAAGTTCAAGTTCTGTTCATTTCAAATTAAATTCAACATAAAGAGCCAATTTGGCAGAGAGAAGGCTCGAGGCCAAATGGCGGACATTTTCTTCTACTACAAACCATAAGAACATCAACTCACAAGTTATAAATAAACCATAATCGCATGATGCAATGAGCATTGGTTTAACTTTTTCGAGACTATTTAGAGAAAGTTCAAGTTTAACTTCATTATGATAATTGTGCCATACCCTCAATGTAGTATTTCTCAGTGAAAATCTTGATCTTTCGGAAACTATTAAAGGTTGCCGGGTTTTACAAGGATCGCGCGTGTTATGGTCGTGATTAGAATTAATTCCAAAAAATAAATCGGGTTCATAAAAATGTTCCGGTAGGGAATTAGAGTGATGTTTTTCTGGAATAAAATAGCTTTTTCTTGAATAAAATAGCTTTTTCTTGAATAAAATAGATAAATTTTTCTGTTAACCAAAGACTTCTCATGGTTTACGCCAAATTTGTTTGGTATATTCACGGATACAACCTATGAACACACACATAAATCATAATAGGACTACGACGGTCATAAATAACATCATCTAGCAGCTCAGCTTATGCTTCCCTGTACAACTGTAGAGACGAAGGGACAAAACTCTTTGCGAACCTCTGGTGGGCACATTTGATTGGCGGCAACATTTCAACCGCAGTAGCTACCTCGCGAGGGAGCCTTTACGGAAGGGAAAATATTTTTGTGGATTGGTTGATTCAGAGATTTGACACCAAACTCCATGCAGAGTTTCAGCCTTCGTTCATGTAAGGAGGCGATTTCGGATTTACGTAGTAACCCTTCAAAGGGCCTCTCAGCCACCTCTGACGCTATGATTAGGGCTCTTTTCTGAATCTTCTCAAGCCTGGCGGTCTGTTCGGCCGTAAGGCCGAAATGCCAACAAGGGAAATGCCAAATTATTCAAAATTTGGTCGGATAAATAAAAAGTAAGTCCGGAACAAATGTTTAGTGGGCACACCTCGTACTATATACTATTTAAGTTCCAGTATTCAAAACTATTTGAATAGGCCTACTGAAAAACTATGCTCTGCTGTTTTACCAAATTATCCAAGGCGTTCGATGTTTTAAGCCTTTTCCCAGGTCCATTAACTTCTAGCAAAAACTCGACAAAATTCAGGTAACCAGTTTTATGCATCAATAGCATGATATGCGAACACTGAGCATAGTGCGCATGGCAAACAGTGAATCGTGGCAAGTGCAAAGATTAGTGAGGTGTTGCTAGCGGTGTTGGAATGTAACGTATGAAATTCGGGTCTCCGTGCTTAAGAATTAAGGAATACATTTACGGAAGCAGGTTGCATTGACATTGTAAACACAACGGGTCCTTTAACGGAGTCTCATAAGGTGGAAAATACCATGATGTAGTATTAATGGGGTTGTGTGGATGTCAGGGCTGTTCTCCCTGTTTTCTTCTTTCTCAACAGTCTTCTGTGTATGCCAGTCCGAGAACGATAGCCTAAGGGAAATGGTAAGCTGAGCGAAGGATGTCGTATCAGACAGGCTGCTCGTTTCTTGGCAACCTCTGTTATGCAAAAATGGAAGGAAACATGGCCTTGTCCCTGATATATTTGTTCTACTTTTATAAGACGTTAATACAAAAAAAATCCTAAAAAATACCTTGAATAAAAATTCCTGTTTGATTCCTGAAGAAAATAATTTTCTTCTTTATAGTCGAGAATTGAGTGAATTCTTTTATTCTCTTTCTTCTTTTAGTGCTTCTGTTCTTTTCTTCCATTCAAAACATATGATAGTGTCTGAGGGCCGTGAATCCACACTCGACGCCATCTTTAATGTAAGAGCTAGGTATTCAATTCAGTTCAAACATTTTATTGACCTGCAAGATCGGAGAGTATAAAATGAAGTAAATACAAAACAAATTGGCCCAACATGTAATACTACAAAAAACAATCTGGCGAAAGAATACTAAATATACAAGAAATTAAAATTATACACACGCGATAAACTATATTAACTCTTTAGCCGCTAAATATAGGTTATGCGTGCTAACGCCCGCCTAGTAAAAGCAAAACTAAATGATTATATAACATTTTCCGAATCTGACTGCGAATCTTCGAGGCTGGTTCCCTAATTCAGCGACTGTCTGAACGTGTCCCAACTGCACAAGATGTGTTCTGATGCAGTCATGCACAAACCCTTATTTTGGGGCACAGTTCTCCATCGTTAGGGGATTCCCCCATACAAATCTGTTCGTAGGGATTTGGTGATATTACAGGTTATTAATGGGGCATTGTGCCCTTGTCCCAGGGCACTGGGACCCAGCGCTCTAGCACGTTGCACAATATTGAGTATGTGTGCAAGACTGTTCTCTTGTTGAGCCCGTGCATCTTTTTCTTGTCACTGTCATGACTGCTGGTTAGCCTACCTTTTTTTGAATTCTGTAAGCGCATTAGCTGAATGCGTCTTCTAACCTAATAATGTGTCTTCTAACCTAACTGTTTCCCTGCAGGCTCATAAGCGAGTGAAAGCTACCCGGTCTCACACACTGTCACCACTCGATCTCAATACTGTTGGCGTACCCCCTCTGTGCTCTGTGCACAAACAAGAGAAACTCACACTTTTTTGCGAGTTTTGCAAAGACCTCACGTGCCGGAATTGCCAGTTAGAGGCTCACAGAAATCACAGCTATAAGTTTATCGATGAAATTGCTGTAACTGTGAAGAAGTCGTTGGAAGAAGATCTTGAGGTGATGGAGAATAGGCAGGACATGATCGATGACTGTCTAAACAAACTCGAAGAAAAAAACAAGGCTGTCGATGAATCTGGGTCTAGTGCTGAGCAGGATATTGCGGACTTGAAGGATCAGATTCAAGCAGCTCTTGTGGAGCGATGTAAGGAGTTACAGGAATCGCTTCAAGGAATATTGAGCGAACAGAAGAAGGGATTAGACGACAAGAAAGAAACGATTTTGGCTGTGAAGAAGTCGGTGGAGAAGGGGATTTTGTTTGGACAGATGGCAATGGACGCGTCTGCGCTCAGTCTGGTGTATTCACAAAAGTAAGTGACGACTATCACAGACTTTAGGCGTATGCTCGCCGTTCCCCGAAAACTCTACTTGAGGAGTCCCCGCGTTTATGTTTGTCCCGGGGACTCACTCCCCGTATTCTCCCACGGACGGGGAATGCTCCGATTAGCATCACCATCGTCAAAAAGGACTCCCTTTCAGATTCGGAGGGGAATCAATTTTTGCTGGTGTTAGTGCAATGTAAAATTAATTTAAAAGAATCAGAATAAACAAAACCAAAAATTAAGTGAATCCAGACTAATATCGTCAACTGCATAATTTTGTTCGAACATAATCCATTTTAGAAGTATTCCCCGTGTTCTCGTTGTTTTCCGTAGGCGGAGTCCGCGTGGAGTGACCCCCGCGTGGAGTGACTTCCTGCTTTGCTGAGTTACAGTAGAGATATGCCTCGTTGTTAACGTTTCAAGTTTAACCGAATAGGACTGAGATACGACAGTCTAGCTACCCATCACTCATTCACTTAAATAGGCGCTACTTCGTTGCTCTGCTATTTATAATAATCGATTTTCGTCGAATGAACTTTTTCTACCGGATTCGTGGTACCTCTAGATCCGCATCCGGAGCGTGAGATCCTGCGTTGCTGCTTACAGTGTCTACAATTGTCTACGCGTTTCCTACGTCCCCCAGTTTATCATTCCGGGTAAGCACTCCGGGATTGTCTACAAATCCTACCAGTTTGTAGACACTTGTAGACATTTATCACGGGGTGAAGAGGGGGAACGCAGTTTCCCACTAAAAAAAAAACAGCAAAAAGGGGATAGATGACTGTATGGGGGAAGTTCCCCGATTCCAGTCATCCAAAAATCGATTTTCCGTGCCAGGTAAGGGGGAAGTCTGTTAGATTCTGTTGAGCGGGTAGCGTGCTAGACTGATCAGGATTTAGAGCCCGTGATACAAGTTTTTTGGAGGTCTACCAAAAATAACCCAACAAAAATCTAGGTCTGGGAGGGTGGGAGCTGAACTCTCATTTCGCCAGTGCGCTCCACGTTCGGGATAACAAGGATCATACTTCACCTTGGTAAGGCTTGTTTAGTCCTCCTATTATCCCTCACCAGAGCACTGACTCGTGATAGTTCAGCTGAGATTTTAGAGCTGGACTCGAAAAATTTGTTTCACGATTTTCCACTGAATAAAAGCCAGTTACTAAAGCCAACTTCTATTGAAAATCATCTTCAAGATAAAACAACATTACTTAAAATGTCCATGCTTTCTGTTGGTTTACTGTAATAAGAGCAAAGGTTTCGATGGAATCCCAAAAATTTAATATTTAATCCAGCCAATTTGGTCTTGTTTATATCCGGTCTTCGCCAGACTTCTTGAACATTTTTACTATTAAAATTCAGAAACACAAGAAGGTAAATGGCTATCATCTGAGAAAACCAAGTTCAGATATGGGTCCGGTTATTTATTTACTCCGCGGCTGGCCTTCATATCTTTCCGGTTATTTTTTAGCTTGCCCCATCGCTGCTTAGCCGGGACGAGCGGGAACGGGCCCCCACTCTCCCTGCTCTTTCCCCTCCGGTGGTGGCTTGGGATAACGCTACTAAGGAGCAACTTGCTGCTTACAGAGGTGGCGTTGAACAGGGTCTGAGGGTATTACTACAAAATCTGCCTGTTGTGTGTTATAGTGGTGGTGGTTCTTGTCCGGATACTGGTCATAGGTGTAGTCTTGTATGTATGTACATGTCCGTATGTGCAATACTCATAGCTAATGCATATGCGTGCCTACCATTTGTTGAGAAGAAAACAAATACAGGAAGAAAAGAAACTTAGCCTGGTTGGACTAGGCATGTGAAGGTTCATTTTGCAGCTGCTAAGGAAGCCTTTAGGGAATGGAATGGCTGGCTAACGGCAAATGCCCAGGAGATGAATATGACCTGTTGAGAAGAAACCTGAACCAGAGGTTTCGGGGTGCTCTTCGCTGGTGCCAGAAAATGTGGATCGACTTAAGGCTTCAGCGCTCGCGGCTTTGCTCAAAGAATTCTGGAAGAGGGTTGCCAGAAGCAGTAAGCCCATGGCCCCAAAGGCGGCTGAGCATGTGGCTGGTCTTTCGGGTCCAGCAGCCATAGCTGAATTGTGGAGTCGCTACTTCGCCTTAACTTTTTCCTCTGTACCCTCTGTCCTGGATTGTGTTGTGCGTGAGGTGACTAGTGCCATCGCTCCTGCTGATTTGGAGCAGCTGATTTCAGACGAGGCGGTTTCTAAGGTGGTAGCTGGGCTGTCAGGTAGTAGGATTGGGGGTATTGATGGTTTAACTGCGAACCATCTGAAGCATGCTGGCCTGCCACTCACATGCTTTTTAACTGTTCTGTTTAATGGCTTTCTGTCGCATGCATATGTACCGGAATCGTTAACTGAAGTTTGTTTGATCCCTACTCCCAAGTCGGTAACGGGTGATTTAAGTAGTCTGACTAACTATCGGCCTATTGCTATGGCAGCGGTTATCTCAAAGGTTTTCGAAAAGTGTCTTTATGATATTGTCGAATCTAAGATACGTTCGTCGCCATACCAGTTTGGGTTCAAGCCTAAATCTTCTACTGATTTTTTTTGTATTTGTTCTAAAAGCGGTGATAGAGTATTTTTGGCTAAATATTTTGTTTGTACCTTAATCTGAACCCCCTCCCCCACCCTCAAATATGGGGCTACACAGTCTATCTTCGAACTTGACCTGTACTTTGACCCAAAGAATCCTCCCACCAAGTTTCATCAAAATTTCTGAATCCCTTCGAGAGTTATCGTGCGGACAGACAGACGGACAACTTTTGCGATGTCATATGTATCCCTCCACTTACGTTTTGGGATCCCAAAAACAGAAATTCTGTGTCAAATGGGGTGGTGTTTTCAGCAGCCCATTTCATGTTATAAATGGTGTTAGACTGACATATCTCTGATATCCCATTTGAAGTCTGGACCGAATTCGGCAGCTATGGGGGAGTTGGGAGGGGGGAGGCCGGAAATCTCGAGAAACGGTTAGCATGACAGGATCGGAGTAAAACTTGCTCGGAAGAACAAGCATCTGCTCTAGATAAATCACTGACACAATTGGACTGAACCCAAACTCTTGGGGTGGGGGGGGGGGGCGGAATTCCGGTGATTGTAGTTTTGGGGATTTTCAAGACGAAACTTGTCAGGCATATCAAGGACCCGATCAAACTGAAAATGTCCTCGATCCGATCATCGTGGGGAAGTGGAGGGACGGGGAATCCCGAATATGGAGTCATGCGTAACTTTGGAACGGGTGATCGGATTCCAGTGAAATTTTATACTTGAACAGAGGACATATCTCTGTTGATCTTTTTCATGTCCGGACCGGATCCGACAACCATGGGGGGAGGGGAATACACGACAGCTTAGACTGGAGAGGTCGGGATTGAACTTTCTGGGAATAGGAGACAACTGGGAGTGGGACAATCATAGGTATCCCTCCACTTACGTTTTGGGATCCGACAGGACAGGGAAAACTTAGTATGACTTGACTGATAATCCTACCCTCTCTTCCGGTTCAAATCGACGTGTTGGCGAGTATACCTTTCAAAATAGGGTATGTAAAGACTGGAACGCACTAGCAGATGCGACTGTTATTTCTGCAAATGCTGATATCTCCAAATGATCTATAGTTTCATCAACATTTATTCGAGTGTTAATGCAGACCCATTTTTGCCAACTGAAATCTAACTTAATTAAGTTTATTTTTCACTGTTCTGCAAGTCTTAACGGCTTACCACTTTTGGTGATCATAACTAAATCATCAGTACCGTACCAGTGAAGGCCTCAGGCATAAAATAATCTTTTACGACCAAGGAACCAGTTTCGAGCAAAAACAAAAATATAAAGAGAAATTGAAAGTTTACTGAAAGGTGAACTTGTAATCACAACCAGTACGCCACATGTCGCACGATAGTGTGAATTGTCACTATTTTGTTTGTGTCACTCTTGTCCTACGTAGGACATAAAAATCACTTTATTTCAGATTACGTCCAAATGTTATTATTTTTGCAGTAGAGATTCCGACAAGAAGTAGCTATTTCACGGTTTTTTCTTGGAAATGAAATTAAGATTTGTCGTTTTTGCAGGGGCGATTCCGACCAAAAATGACCATTTCACGTTTTTTCGTGAAAAAAAAATTTCACTTCCAGTTCACTCTCTGTTGTGGGCACAAGCCACTCTCTAAATGTTTTTGATGTGGCCACCTTGGCACACACTGGAATAGCAGCGACACTAGCACCACCAGCGACACATAACGTCCCTACTGAAATTCAGTCAGTCGTGCACCTGCGCTGGCTGCGATAACTCCATATTCTGAGCACAGCACAAAAAGATACAACCTCACCTTTTTCCTCGATGTGTGCAGTCCGCTTCTTAGCTGTATTGGAAATTTCTAAACCCACAAGTTTATCTCGCTTTAAACGTCACAAGTAGTGTGCTGTGCTACAAGAAAAGCCCGAATTGGTGCATGAAAAGTAAAGGTCTTGGTGGTACTCCCTAGTGTTAATTTGATGTGGTCGATTGAGAGTCCCAGAGAGTCACGTTGGATTTTTACAGCAAACTAAAGATACTTTGTGCGTCAGAGTGAGTAAGAAACTGGCGAGGCCTGGTTATTTAGTGTCTGATTAGGGTTCCAAGATCAGATAACAGTGCATTGTACCTTATTAAATTGAACTCCTGGGTAAATTTGGATTTTACAGCTCGATTGCATTTCAGCTTCATCAGCAATCAGATATCTGAGCTCAAAGTCATGCGCGTCGAAGAGCCGGACGACAAGCTAACGACCATTAGGACAAACTATTCGAACCTCAGCCGAGTTCGGGAAGGTATGGCATTCTTATTTTTTTGACGCTTTTCCATCCATTTGAATTTAAAAAAAAAAATAGTTTCCTTTAGGCGGTTTATGATACGTGCACAGACAGTCCTTCTGACAGTGTATCCGTGTCCATTTCATGCGTAAGAAACGCACGATCTCTTGCTGTATGAAAGGACCAACGCCGCCCATTTGGAACTGAAACTAAGCGCGAGTGCAATGCAAGAGGCATGCGTTCTCAGTGAGCGTGTTCCGCCCTTCTATCAATAGTATCGATTACATCGACTCTGGCTTCCAATTAGATGTCCTGTACCTTGACCTTCGAAAAGCCTTCGACAAAGTCCCTATAAGAGACTCTTGGTGAAACTCGAGAAGCTAGGCATACGTGGGAGCTTGAAAAGATGGATTTCCGGCATCCTCTCCGAACGGACACAGAGAGTCAAAGTAAATGGGCAGGTGAGTACTTCCGTCTCTGTAACAAGTGGAGTGCCCCAGGGTAGTGTATTGGGACCAGTACTTTTCAATAATTACATTAATGAATTAGTGTCCTGCATTGACTCCGATATCGCGTTGTATGCGGATGACAACCAAGATCTACAGGGTCATCAGGAGTTCCCAAGATTCACAGATACTCCAAAATGATCTTCACAAAATTGAAATCTGGATGCAAGTGTGGCTGATGGAAGTCACCGTCGAAAAAAGTCACCATCTTCGCCCGGGACCCTCTCACTTTAAAACTTTCTATACTTTCAACAGCCTTACGATACCCGAATGTGCGACCCAACGGGATCTAGGGGTCCTGATCGATCGGGATCTGCGTTTCTCTCAACATTACAACCTTACAATGAAAAAGTGTAATAGAATCCTAGGTGAAATTTGAAGAAACTGTACATTTAAGCAGGATGGTTTGTTCTCACTTCTGTTCAAGTCGATGGCTCCCCGGTCGTCAGATATGGCCACACCACAGTGAGGCCATATTACAGTTTTGACATTGAGGCTTATGAACAAATTCAGTGGAGAGCTACGAAGTTCGTACCAGATTGCGCGATCTTCCCTACCAAGTGAGATTAGCCAAGTTGTTTCTCCCTCCATGGCATACAGATTTTTTAGATGACCCCTGGTTGAAACAACATTTAGGGGTGGTGGAGGGGTTTCAAATTAAGGGGCGAACAAATATATTTTTAAAGCTAATGAGATAGTCGAATTAGGGGTACGGAGACATGCTGAATCCGAATATGAAAACATTTTCCTTTCTGGACAAGTAGATGGCCCGGAATTCGGCCACAACGGGAAATTTAGCATGAAGTTGTGAAACACAATAGTATAGTCGACACCTATAGGGCGAGGAGACATGCTGTTGCAGCTTTGAACTTTATTTCCTCGCCTAAAACCCTGAAATTTGGATCGAAAGGTTCGCCTCTCAGTGTCACCAGTTCTTTTGTTCTGCATGCAGTTTGCCGAGAGTAGCCTACTGCTAAAAGGAGGAATTTCGTCAAGTGGTCAAGTTAGTCTGAAGTCGATTGAAGATGAGATGTTGGAGTAAATATGCATGCTGAATCCATATCTGAACTTGGTTATAGGTTATAGCAAAATGTTAAAGGGGTTTGGCGAAGACCGAAAATCTACAAGATTCGCTTGTCTGGATCAAGTAGACTTTTAACGTCACCGAGTGAAGGAGGAGTCGTAGCCCAAAAACTAAAGTATAAATTTCAAAAGGCCACGCGGGTTTAAAAAAAAACAAAAAAGTAGTCCAGTAAATATTCAGTATTTGGGATCCCACCGAAATCTTTGGTCTTGTTTTTGCAGATATGAAATTGCTTGGTAGCGTGGAAGCGTACCATTTGCGTCCGAATGAGAAGCTCCCTGAAAGACATGACGCAGACGTCTCGGAGACGTCGGATCTGGATTTCCGTCGTCTGAATGCCAGCCCGATAAGACCTATTCTGACTCGAACCAGGGGTGGCTGGGGGGTGAAAGCTCCAATAACCTCTACACTCTCACTTGCACCTCCTAGTTCAGCTCCTTCGCCGGCACCCCAGCACAGAGGGACGTTTCCACAAAACGTAAGTGAGTTTGGTAGCAAATCCATCCTTCATAGTGTAGTAGAGATATGCTTTGTGAACACTTTTCTAAATTTTAGACCACCTTGTTTTGTTTTTTCGCCTCTGAAATAGACAAATAGAAATAGTAAATTAGTAACATAATATCGCTGAGAGCCAGGTCCTTCAGCTTTATAAAGAATGATACGAAGTTATTTCTTTATAATATTATGTTTATTTTATAATATTATTTTTCTTCGGTTGAGATACTTTGACCGCCGTGAAAGTAATTCAGTATCGTTGTTATACTTTGGAAGACCTAACGTAGTCGAAAGAAAGCGCAGAAGCAATTGAGAAAAGATCAAAAGTTCGAAACTGAATAACGGCGACTAACGGGACCTTTTTTTTCTTATTGAGATACTTTGACCGCCGTGAAACTAATTCAGTATCGTTGTTACATTTTGTAAGCATTGACCTGGTCGATAGAAAGTGCAGACGCAGTTGAGAAAAGATCAGAAGCTTAAAACTAAATAACAGCGAATAACGGGACCTTTTTTTTTTACTTAAAATAACTATTGTCTCTCAATACTGTACTCGGTACGTTTGATTTTGTAATAATCTTCAGCGCTTAGATTCGTGTATCACATACGTCATTCTTGTGGATGGGTAGTAATTCCTCCCTTATATTCCCTCATTTGAAAACTACTTTAAAGTTTAACTGAAAAGCAAACTTATTTTTGTATCATTTAATTGAATACACTGAATTATATGGATTTTGTGAAGGGTTTTTTTTATTGTCCACTATCTACTCTAGTTATGACGTTCGGAATATCTGCGGCCGTCTCCACAACGAAAATTCTACTATGACGCGGGAAATTTTAATCTCAACAGAAACGCGGCTTTTCAGCGTGCAGTGGTGAGATTGGTGAAGATTGCTTAGTGCCTGAACAAAAAAAAATCATAAATCTTCCTCGTAAGGCATACAAAAAAAATAAAAGCGCATAGAGGTACCACAGATCACACGGAAATTCCACTATTTGAAAATCGATTATTCGTGAATAGCGGAACAACGAAGTAACGCATTTTCAGCGGGTCTTCAAGCCAGTTTTAGTGAATAAGTGATGGGTAACTAGATTGTCATATCCCAGCCCCTTTCGATTAAACTTTAAGGGAGAGGGATACGTTGCAGCGATCGCCTACTGCTGTTTCATAAACTGGCGCCCCGGTTACCAGTACGGTTGCAACTTTGCTCTAACCTGACGCTAAGAACAAACTGTAAGTGAATAACTTAATTTATTAAGAATACCATTTATAAGAAAGATAAGGGTAAGGGTAACCATATTGGGCGGGTGGGTTATACCAGGTTTCTGGACTATAATTTTCCCATGGATTGGAACTCACGAGTCTCTCGGGTCTGGGTCTCTTAGGTCTTACAGGTCTGGGTCTAATAGGTGTTTGTACTACCGGTCCGAGAACCAACCCGACAGCTGCAGGTCTGGGGCGAAAACCATTTTGTTTCGTACGTAGTTTTCCTGCTTTTGCATCGAGACTAGTGGGAGAGATAACTGTGCCAGTGACTTCATTCCTAGTTGCTCCTTGTGCTTCAACCATTGCCATGAGCGACGTCTGGAAGATAATTAATTTTAGTTTTAAGTTCTTTCTTGTATTTCTTTTCTCCACTGATGTCCTACCCTGGCCAAAACATTACAATATAACTATTACAATTTACAATATACATAGAATAATTGGAATAACACATAATAATTCATATAGGCTACACAGAATAACTGTAGAAAAATCATAAATTTGTAGGCTACATAAACAGATTTTTTTTAAACACGCACATTTTAGTATTGTAATTTACTTTTATTTACATGCGTCAAATCGGCGTCGTTCTTCTACTTTTGGTTACATGTGGTTTTGTGGTTTGTCGAGTCCGTATCGTTCTTTTGTTGGTACTGCTCTGGAATTTATGATTAGTTTGTTTTTCGCTGAGGACGGTTGTCGGAAGTGCGTCAGAAATATCATAAATCACATTCATCCCTCGCCTAATATCTAAATTAGCTGATCAGGAAACCCCCGAAAATCTCGTTTTTGTTTCTTTCGTTATGAATCGTCAACTTCTTCAAACCTTATATTTATTTGAACTAATTGAATAAGTGTGTTTATTCCTTCATTCGTTTAAAGTAACGGGTTTAAGTGAAAGCAAGGGCTAATGATTTGTTGCTCGTATTTACTAAAAACGCGGAACTAGCATGGTGTCTCGGCAATCGTACTCTCTATTTCTTCAGAAGCAGAATCATTTGTATTTGCCAATATCTTTACACAAGGGAAAAAATAACCTGGGAGGCCAGCAATTTTTACGCGTCATGAAATACATAAAATACCACTTAATAAATACAATTAATTCATATCGTGTCAAAATGCTCAATGTCTTGAGCAAATTGCCACAAAATTGTGACGAAACTGCGGTGGCATGCACTTCCTCTAGTAATGGCAGAGTTTCTAATCCCTGAATTGCTTATTTTTCTGTCTCAAATATTGGTTCTATCTCAAGGGCTATTTCCCCTGCAAATTAAGTCTTTGTTGGTTGTTGCTTTGGTCTTTCAGTGAGGCCCTGCCATGTGGGCCGTGGACAGTCTGTGTGACTCCCACAGTGGAGTCCTAGACTTCTAAATGCAAATATTGCTTTCTGATTTATTTGTCACAGTAAAAGTCCCTTGTATAAGTTTCGTCATCGCATGAATAGAGGTATGCTTTTATGCTTTCAAGATTCTATGGAGATGATAAGGTTTTAAAGATGTGATGAAAATGCTAAAATGAGAAATAAGGGTTAAAAGAGGAAATAAGAAAGAATATTAAAAAAAAATAACGTAGAGATAGAGGAAAGTGTAGGTGACCCTAAATATATAGGTCGGTTATTGAAAAAAAAAAAAATAATAGATGCTAGGACCGTAGGCGTCACCGAGGGAAAGTGGAAGCGAAGTCACCTGGCTAAATCAGATTGGACAGGAAGATCTTGAAAGATACTACGCGGCAATTAAAAAAAATAAAAATGGAGATGATACTCTTGGTGACTAACTCTTCGTGCCGATAAAGAATTGCCGTGTGCCCAGCGAAGGGCCAGAAACGTAACGACAACAAACGTTGTTGATTGGTCTATACAGGGTTTGATCAGTTTTGAAGGTTCTTTTGGGTGACGTTTCTTGTTCTTCCCGAGGTTTACTGGCGTTTTCCGGACAGAGTATTTGTGAGGGCCTAATGACATTATTAAATGTTATTAAACTTCCGAGTTGTTGTCGAGGCTGTTGTCGGAAAATAACATCGAGACGGCCATTTAAAGTTTAATCGAAAAGGACTTATTCACTTAAATTGGCTTGAAGACCCGCTGAAAATGCGTTACTTCGTCGTTCCGCTATTCACGAATAATCGATTTTCAAATAGTGGAATTTCCGTGTGATTTGTGGTACCTCTATGCACTTTTCGTTGTATGCATTACGAGAAAGATTTTTTTTTTTGAGGCACTAAGTAATCTTCACCAATCTCACCACTGAAAAGCCGCGTTTGTGTTGAGATTAAAATTTCCCGCGTCTTAGTAGAATTTTCGTTGTTGGGACGGCCATAGATATTCTGAACGTCATAACTGGAGCAGATAGTGGAAAATTAAAGAATCTCTTTGCAGAACCCAAATAATTCAGTGTTTTCAGTTAAATGGCACAAAAATAAGTTGGCTTTTCAGTTAAACTTTAAAATAACCTACCCAAGCCGAAGGCGAGGCAAGTTGAAATTTTTAAATGGCCGTCGAGCTTGTTATTTCAGTATCAACCGAGATGGAGGTGTGTTTCACTGTTATAACTCTTTCGAACAGAGCCATTAATAATTAACCATTAACCATGCAGTCCCACAGGTTGTGAATGTTGTGATTATAAAACCGTCACACATAAATTTAGCGGTGGATATGAACCTCTGGGTAGATATGACAATATGAACCTTCAGAGGTTGATATTTAGTCAAATCCACCACTAAGTCTCTGTGTGAAGGTTGTCGTAATATAACATACCGTGGACCATAGGATGATATGCATTACATGACTGTTCGACAAAAGTTATAGTGGTATGGCAAAAAGCTTACCGCGCAGAACATCAGAAGTAACAGTCTTCTCATCCTGCTTCTCTCCGCGTGTTGTAACGATAATTGAATTAAATTGTAAAGATAAATCAATACTAAAACTTCAGCTCTGATTCAAGTTTATATATGACCTGTTTATAACGGATGTTAGGATTTCCTGCTGCTAAGTATGGGGCCTGGGTTCCTGCGCATTCCCCGAATATTAAGTTAAAAAAAACTCATTTATTTTCAAGCCAACAAACTGCAGTCCTTTTGTTGTCTTTTATTGCGAAATCTAACGGACAGCACGCTCTCAAAACAGTCTCAGAATCTTATATTTCAGAAATGGATTAGTAATTTGATTTTGTCTGATATTCTTTAGGATACTCTCCCGGATTTGAGAAATCAGACACGTTTTTATGGCACTTGCAGCCTCTGGCTCAAGTGCCATATACCGATCACAATTCCGTCTGTCGGTCGGTCCGAGTTTTTAACTAACCTGGAAATAATCAGTTTCCCGATCCGACCATATGCGGGGGAGTGGGGGCGCTGGAAACTTGAAAATTTAGGGCATTTTGTCACACTTTTTCGAGTTAGGGTACTTCCAGTTGTGCTAGGACCATGAAACTTGGCGGCATATCAGAGACCCTACCAAACAAACTTAGAAATAATCAGTTTTCTGATCCGACCATTTTGGGGGGGGAGTGGAGGGCAGGGGAATCCGGGAAATTGAGAAGTGTGTAACTTTCGAACGGGTGCTCGGATGGTAATGAAACTTCATAACTGAATAGAAAATATATCTGTAATGTCCCGTTTAGAGTCTTGACCGGATTCGGTAGCCAGGGGGGATTTGGGGGGGAGGAGACCGGAAATTTCAAGAAACGGTTAGAATGGAGGGATCAGAGTGAAACTTGCTGGGAAGAACAAGTATCTGCTCTAGATAAGTCCTTTAGATCATTGTACTGGATCAGGACACTTATGGGGGGGGGAGGGGGTTTCCCGGAATTCCGGTGATGGTGGTTTTGGGGATTTTCACGATGAAACTTGGCAGGCATATCAGGGACCCGATCAAACTGACTTCAAAATAAAAATTTTGTTGATCTGATAATGGTGGGGGGAGTGGAGGGAGGGGAATCCGAAATTTTCAGTGATGCGTAATTTTGGAATGGGGGATCGGATCCGAGTGAAATTTAAGAATTGAACAGAGGACATTTCTCCGATGATCTTTTTCATATCCGGACCGGATCCGGCAACTATTGGGGGGGGGGGGGAATACGTGACCCGTTTAGAATGGAGGGATCGGGATGGAACTTTGTGGGAAGAACAAACAGATGCTCTGGGTAAGTCATTTACTGAATCGGATTGGCTACGGGCGCCGTGGGGGAGCTGGGGGGGGGGGGGGGTGGACCGGAAATCTCGAGAAACGGTTAGAATGATGGTATCGGAGTGAAACTTGCTGGGAAGAACAAACATCTGATCCATGTAAATCTTTTACATAATTTGACTGGATCCGGACACTTGAAGGGGGGGGGGGGGAGAGGGGGTTTCCCGGAATTCCGTTTTTGGGGGGATTTTCACGACGAAACTTGGAAGGCATATCAGGGATCCGGTCAAACTGACTTGGAATAAAAAAAAAATCCTCGATATGATAATCTTGGGGAGGGGGGGTGAGGGAGGGGAATCCGGAATATTGAGTCATGCGTAACTTTGGAACGGGTGATCGGATTCGAGTGAAATTTAATAATTAAACAGAGGACATTTTTCTCTGGTGATCTTTTTAATTTCCAGACCGAATCTGGCAATTATTGGGGGGAGGGCGGAAAATACTTGACCCGCTTAGACTGGTGTGATCTGGATCGAACTTCGTAGGAATGACAAACAGATGCTCTGGATTAATCATTTACAGAACCGTTTTGGCTCCGGGTATTGTGGGTGGAGTTGGAGGAGGGGGGGATCTGGGATTCCGGTGATCGCGCGTTAAGGTACTTCCAGATGTGCTAGGACGATGAAACTTCGCTGGAATATTGGAGACTCAACAACATTTGCTTAAAAATTGCTACTTCCCAAATCCGATTATTCCTTAAAGTACCAATCTTGACCGCAAAGTAAAAAAAATACTTGTAAGCAATATATGCATTTTCATGATGCCCATCAGCCCATTAGCATTCTTGCCTCAAGGGTTTTGCTTACAAATGAAGTTCCAGCTCCCTTAGAGTGCGCATCTCAACCGCAAAGTCGAAACTTACTTTTGATCAACCAAATCATCTTAACCCATGCAAGTGCCATATGAGCTTAAAGCTCTTGTTTATGTATGGGGAAATGTGCGGGTAGAATAAAGTTCCAGTCCGAAGTCAAAACCCGTATCAGATACTGTTCTTGATTGATTTTCGAAATTGCTTCTTTGTGGAACACAGTCCTACAAAACACAAGCCCATTTCTCTTATTCTCTCGGAAATCCAGACGCGTGAGTGCAAGGGTATGTATGAGATGGCGAAGTTGCCCGTTTGGTCCGAACTTCTTGTGAAGGATCAGTGTACAGGGGCAGCCGCAAATATTACTGATTGGTTGATTTTTTTGTAAAATGAAAAAAAGGCAACTGGTCTACCGGAACTGCCAACATGCTAAAGGCTCTAAACGGCCACCTCAGGAACTCAAAACGAAAAAAAAAAATAACAATGACCCTTGCAAGTGTCGTATGAGCTTTCAAATGTATTTACTTAGTAAGTTGGAGTAAGACAAAAATGCAGCATGCGCTACTTGAATGATTGCAAAATGTTCCTTTCAGCAATTCCGACTCTTGATAACCCATATGAAGATCGTCGCCGCCAGCTTCGACGATCTCGTTCAGTCGGACAGTCTCTCCGATCGGGAGAAGGTTGTCATGGCCAGCATCTCCGTGACGCTTCGGAAATCTCTGTTCTCCCTCTCGGATGCACTGACGTGTATGGCACAATACGAGCCGATGTCCCAGTATGCGTCGAATGTGCAGACCTTGTTGAATACAGCCACAGAGGCGCTGACTGGGCTCAGTATTGTTGCTGTGATGGAGAAGCAGACTGCGGTCAGGGAAGCTTGGAAGCGTCTTACTGGCAGTGGGGAAGTAAATGCAGAGTAAGCGCCTTTGAAACTCGTTTGCCTTTTGTCTTGTTATCCGTTTTTGGGATCCCAAAACGTAAGTGGAGGGATACCTATGACATCGTAAAAGTAGCCCGTCTGTCCGTCCGTCTGTGAGCACGGTAACTCCCAAAGGGCATGAGATATTTTTATAAAACTTGGTGTGAGGGTTCTTTGGGTCAAGGGTAAGGTTGAGTTCGTAGATGGGCTCTGTAGCTCTACATTTAGAGGTGGGAGAGGGGGTTCAAATTAAGGGGCAAACAAATATTTATAAACAGCTAATGTGATAGTCGATTATGGGGTAAGAAGACATGCTGAACACTATGATGAAAACCATTTTCTCGCCGGACGACTAGTTCGTCGGGAATCCGGCTGGAATCGGAAATTTTTTTATAAGTTAAAGTTTTATTTGAAGTTTTTAGATGTTCTTTGTAAGGTTAAGGAGATACGCTGAATTCGTTTCCGAACTTTCCTTTTTTTTGCTGGACAAAAAGTTCGCTCGGAATTCGGCCGAAACCGGAAATTTGGAAGAAGTAAAGCAGGAAGTAGCCTATCGATCAGCATCGTCAAAATAGATATGGCTCATAGAGGCATATCTGAACTTGGTTGTCTCAGATGACACTAGCTATTTGCTAATTAATCTGTTTCCATTTTTCAATAGCAAATATGTTCAAGGATTCTGGCAAAGACAAGACCCAATTGTCTGGATCAAATATTAAATATTTGGGATCCCATCGAAACCTTTGGTCTTGTTAAACTCCTGAACATGATTTTTAAAGGACACCTGAACAATGAAAACATACTTGAACACACCATGGAGAATGCATTTACAGACTTGGCCACGGAGAGCATTCTTCTCCTGAGCGTGACGTTTTCAAAATAGGGATGTTCGTTTCTGGAGGTTTGCACATGCAGACTCCAAGACAAAAAGCGCAGTTCATTCAAATCTTGTACAGCGCTGGCCGGATCTTATTGGAATTTCTTCTAGATATACGTTAGGGCTTAAACTGGTTAAAAAATATTCCAGAAGAAGGGTATATTGGAGACATTTGTTCAGTTCTAGAATTGTTCAGTACTGAAATAAGGACAGATGCCAAATAGAGCAAAAATCATAGCTTGGAAACACTATTTCGTATTTGAAATTGGGTTTTCTGCAGGCAATGTTAACACGGAAGTCATACAGATGGGGATGATACTTGGTACTCTTCATTCAGGTGTCCTTTAACGGCAAGGAGGGTTAGAGCGACCGGTAAAGTTGTTTTTGAAGTTCCTGAGTATCAGGCCAGTTACCGTGGTAGCTCATACTTAGATACCACGGTCCCGACCGTAGTAACTGACTGTGGTATCATAAAATTTCATCAATCAATCAGGACAAAGAGCCTAGGTTTTGTCAGATCGGCGGGAAAGGAGTTTGGCACTTTTGATTCTCTTGGTTCACTTCTAAAATCGCGAATTCGACAGTCCGAAATGCAGATTCAGTTACCGTGGTATCAGATACCATGATATCTGCCAAAACGTAACTAATGTGCCCTTACATTAGTGTATACCGTATAACCTACTCGAGTTCAAGCTTTGTACCCACAAATTTGGGATTTCTCTTTGACTGACTTCAGACGACGAAAAAGGATTGGACCCCGAGCGCTTGCCCCCCCCCCCCCCCCGCACCTTAATTGAGTCCCGGCTAATGCACTGAGGTCTATGGAGCATGTTCCGTGAAGCGCCTTGTTTTGTTTTGATCGCTTTTTTGTCATCACTATACTTTTTCTTCATGTATTTTTTCCTTTCAGATGTACGTCGAACGGGACAGGCCCGAATCCTCAGTCTACACCACAGTCTGACGGTAGTGGCGCAGCTGGTGGTGAACAACGTCAGACGTCTATCGGCAATGAGTCACCGGTTGCCCTTCGACAAACAAGCCAGCAAGTAAGACAAACTTTTCACCAGGCTGAACTCTCTGAAGCTGCACAAGTAACTTCGAGCGTGTTCCACCCTGCTTACCATAGTTACTACGCATGAGGTCACGAATTTGGCTTATTGGCGTCAAGGCTGGAACGTATCTTTCTATTTCCGCCAAAATATCACTCCATGGGCTAATCCAGCCAATCACGTTACAGAGATCCGTATGCTCCCGAGCATTGTAAGCAAATAGTTACTATTAGTTATTATTTTGAAAAGGTTGGAACGGTCAGCGTAGTAACTTTTCGTGGGGCTGGAACGGAAATAGTAACTAATAGTTACTATTGTTAGAAGGGTGGAACACGCTCTTTGACCTTACTTTGACTTATGTTTCCTGCCGGGCGTCCCTCGGCGTAGAGGGTGATCTCGGCCTCCTCCAACCGGCACGATCACCAGCTAGCGCTGGTGCGTCGGGGGCGTCGTTTTCTGCCAACTTCAAGTACTTTAAAAGAATTTCGGACCATGAGTTTCAGTCTGCCGCGCGGTCGTTTCTGGCCCTGTTATGCGGGGTTACAATACAAGACAATTTTCGCTGGTAGGTGTGCTGGCATTCTGAGGAGGGGAATGTACCATCGTAAGGTACGCGACGCTGTTTGGACGGAAAATAATGTCTGTTGCTTTGTACACAAGTAATGCTGATAATTAAAAGCAACAATACAACGGTGGCGCATCCTTGTGTGCAAAGACATTTGAAGTCTAAGTTATGTTCTTGATAACGACATAAATAAAAAGCTAGGGGGCTGGAGGCCAATTGACAAGAATGGACTTGTTTTGGTGCGAGATAAGTGATTTTCAAGCCGGTAGGGAAATGTCCCGCCTTAAATCGACCCAGTCAAAACGAAACAGATTTTCACCCGGTTTCAGGTTAGTTTTTTCCTTGGATCGACCTGAATTTCGGCCTCGGGCATTTTCATTTTGTCATGGTCGATTTCAGGTTAGAAATTTACATACGGGGGACGTTGACAGACCAACTTTCCTCTCCTGTGTAAAGAGGGTTGCGACGATCTTAACACAATTCTAGCCTTATTTTTTTAAGGGGTCCGAGGCTCCGCAGACTGCACATCACCTTGTTGCCGAAGTCTCACCACAGCAGCAGCAACCTGCACACTTACAGCAAGTTGGGCGACAGAATTACCGACCACAGTGCTACCAAACAGTTATTGCTACCTCGAGCCAAAACTACACCTCGCCAGCGCAACAACCCCAACAGTTACGAAACCAGCCTTATACACCGACCTCGCTGCCAAGCTTCAACGCCTTTGCAAGTCTAACCCCTTTTCCGGCCCATATGGCCTCCGTGCCCCATGCAAACGGGCATGCTGGCGGTCCGCCTACTGAAACTAGCTATGTAGCTGTTTCTTCTGCACAGCCTACTTACTCCGCCGGTCCTCTCCCTTATGCGGGCGGCCCTCCTAGTCAGGCGAACTACCCTAGCGGCCCTACTAGTCTGACAACTTACTCAGGAGCTTCTCCTAGTCACTCCACTTACCCGAATGACATGCGTACGCAGGCGGTCTACGGTGGTACTCCGATCAGTTCGAACCCAACCACGAACCAAAACGGGCGGAATCCCAGCGGCTCTCATATACAGCGTGTCAGTAATTATCGGCAAGGGTCTGATACTTCGCAGCCACCTGGCCAGGAAGCGAACAGGCAACCTCCGACTAATATGACACCGGCACACCAAGGATACCCACCAGCCAGTTTTGAGCAGCAAACACAGAGACTCTACCCGGAAACTCATGTGTCTGACTTGTTCAAACCGAACCGGACATACCAAGCATCCCGCGGTATATCCAGGCCAGGTGCGGTAACACCGGTGGTAGTCACAGCGGTGGAGCGTGCACCAATGGCAGCGATTCCTCAAAGTATCCTGCAGGAAGCGGGTGCCTTTCCGTCCCCACTGTCTTCTGACTCCACCCCGACTCGTGAAGATCCTGAGCAAAGTTGGTATAGACTCCCAGATGCTCCGCCTACCCCCATGGCACGATCCCAGTCCCCCAGCCTTGAGTCTCAGTTCCGAATCCGGATTCCGGCGCGATTTCAGCCGGATCCGACTAAGAGCCCAGGGACCCAAAATGGAGCGACGATCTCCCCTCCACGATCCCCGGATAACAGTGACCTGAGCCAGAAATTGCAGAGGTTTTCCGGCAGTAGTATCTTCTCAGTTGAAACGAGACCTGCCTCGTCGACAGACCAAGGAGGAGTAAGCAGTAGCGAGGTGAATTCTAGTGGAGACACGAACGAGGAAATGTGCAAAATTTGTCACGATGGGGGAGAAATCATCTGCTGTGATTTCTGTCCAAGGTAAGAGCAACTAATTGCCTGTATGGTATTTAAACCAGCCGCCGACCTGAAACCTGAAAAAGCAAGAGCTAGAAGCTCATATGGCACTTGCAAAGTTGGATCAGAGGATGACCGTGGGGATTTGTGACTCGTTTGGTTTATTGAAATACTTTGTAAGCCAAACTCTTGAGGCACGAATGTTCATCGGCCCATGGGTTCAGGAATATGTATTGTTTAGTTGCAAGTTTTTATGGCACTTGCAGCCTCTGGCTCAAGTGCCATATACCGATCACAATTCCGTCTGTCGGTCTGTCGGTCGGTCCGAGTTTTTTGTCCCACTTCTTCGAGTTAGGGTACTTCCAGATGTGCTAGGACAATGAAACTTGGCAGGCATATCAGGGACCCGACCAAACTAACCTGGAAATAATCAGTTTCCCATCAGTTTCCCGATCCGACCATGTGCGGGGGAGTGGGGGCGCTCGAAACTTGAAAATTTGGGGCATTTTGTCACACTTTTTCGAGTTAGGGTACTTCCAGATGGGCTAGGACAATGAAACTTGGCAGGAATATCAGGGACCTGACCAAAGTAACCTGGAAATAATAAGTTTCCCGATCCGACCATATGCGGGGGAGTTGGGGCGCTGGAAACTTGAAAATTTAGGGCATTTTGTCACACTTTTTCGAGTTAGGGTACTTCCAGTTGTGCTAGGACCATGAAACTTGGCAGGCATATCAGAAACCCGACCAAACAAACTTAGAAATAATCAGTTTTCTGATCCGACCATTTTGGGGGGGGGGGGTGGAGGGCAGGGGAATCCGGGAAATTGAGAAGTGTGTAACTTTCGAACGGATGGTCGGACTGTAATGAAACTTCATAACTGAATAGAATATATATCTGTAATGTCCCGTTTAAAGTCTTGACCGGATTCGGTAGCCAGGGGTGAGTTGGGGGTGGGAGACCGGAAATTCCAAGAAACGGTTAGAATGGAGGGATCGGAGTAAAACTTGCTGGGAAGAACAAGCATCTGCTCTAGATAAGTCCTTTAGACCATTGTACTGGATCCGGACACTTATGGGGGGGGTCCCGGAATTCCGGTGATGGTGGTTTTGGGGATTTTCACGATGAAACTTGGCAGGCATATCAGGGACCCAATCAAACTGACTTCAAAATAAAAATTTTGTCGATCAGATAATGGTGGGGGGAGTGGAGGGAGGGGAATCCGAAATTTTCAGTCATGCGTAAATTGGAATGGGTGATCGGATTCGAGTGAAATTTAAGAATTGAACAGAGGACATTTCTCCGATGATTTTTGTCATATCCGGACCGGATCCGGCAACTATTGGGGGGGGGGGGGCGGGAAATACGTGACCCGTTTAGAATGGAGGAATCGGGATGGAACTTTGTGGGAAGAACAAACAGATGCTCTAGGTAAGTCATTTGCTGAATCGAATTGGCTACGTGCACCGCGAGGGAGCTGGGGGGGGGGGGGGGGGACCGGAAATCTCGAGAAACGGTTAGAATGATGGTATCGGAGTGAAACTTGCTGGGCAGAACAAACATCTGGTCCATGTAAATCTTTTACATAATTTGACTGGATCCGGTGAAACTGACTTGGAATAAAAAAAATCGTCGATATGATAATCTTGGGGGGGGAGTTGAGGGAGGGGAATCCGGAATATTGAGTCATGCGTAACTTTGGAACGGGTGATCGGATTCGAGTGAAATTTAATAATTAAACAGAGGACATTTTTCTCTGGTGACCTTTTTCATTTCCGGACCGAATCCGGCAGTTATTGGGGGGAGGGCGGAAAATACTTGACCCGCTTAGACTGGTGTGATCTGGATCGAACTTCGTGGGAATGACAAACAGATGCTCTGGATTAATCATTTACAGAACCGGATTGGCTCCGGTTATTGTGGGTGGAGTTGGAGGAGGGGGGGGATCTGGGATTCCGGTGATCGCGCGTTAAGGTACTTCCAGATGTGCTAGGACGATGAAACTTCGCTGGAATATTGGATACTCAACAACATTTGCTTAGAAATTGCTACTTCCCAAATCCGATTATTCCTTAAAGTACCAATCTTGACCGCAAAGTAAAAAAAATACTTGTAAGCAATGTATGCATTTTCATGATGCCCATCAGCCCATTAGCATTTTTGCCTCAAGGGTTTTGCTTAGAAATGAAGTTCCAGCTCCCTTAGAGTGCGCATCTCAACCGCAAAGTCGAAACTTACTTTTGATCAACCAAATCATCTTAACCCATGCAAGTGCCATATGAGCTTACAGCTCTTGTTTTTTGTACTTTGCGGTGATGATGCGCACTTTAAGGGGGCTAGAAATTCATTTCGAAGCAAAACCATTACGGAAGAAATGATCATGGGCTCTCGGGGATCGTCAAAATTTGTCTTTTGCTCAAAAGTATAATTTGTACTTTGTGGTTAAGATGAGTACTTTAAGGAATTGATTCCTAATCAAAACCCTTGATGCAAAAATGACATTGGGGATCATGAAAATCAATCGTTTGCTCCAAAGTATTTTTTTTACTATGCGGTTAAGATGAGTGCTTTAAGTAATTCTTCTTCTTTATGCTAGGCCTCTTGGACGGCGTGACGTTCTACTTAGACCTCTTCCCTTTTGTGGCCTGGCAGTACTACTGTTCAGTACTGCAATGGTTTTCTTTTAATGTTGTGATGATTGGTAGAACACTTTTAGTAGACCTTGTTGGCTTATCGGTTTGGTCATACTAAATGGTCAAGTTCCATACATCGGAGGAATGAATGAATTGCTAGGATGACATGTATACTTGGTGGTAGTGGTTGTTTGATGAGGGAGAAGGTGGTTTTCTGAAGTCGGAGTGGGGCAAATGTTTTTCGACCTGCCGTCTATTCATTTGTGAGCAAAACCCTTGAGGTTCAGGTTCTTTAATTTCAGAAATACTTCGTAACGATATATTTTGATCACTGGGGGGGGGGGGATACGAGCTCGTTAGCTCAGCTCTATGTTAAACACTGACTATAACTGCGTTTTTGCATTGCTGTGGACGGTAGCCGTAGCAGTTGGCCTGTGTGCTAATAAGGCGTTTTTGCACGCTTTTTGCCGTAGACTTTGGCCTGTGGGTTCGAAGAGCAAAAACGCCTTATAAGCATAATACGCATAAAATGGCAAATTAGTACTTTGGTGAACGGTCTGGGGACTACTCTGGCAATCTAAACAAGACCAAACTTTTCGATGGGATCCCAAAAATTCAATATCTGATCCAGACAACTGGGTCTTGTCTTAGCCAGATCCAATCATCGCCAGAATCCTTGAACATTCTTACAATTAAAATTGAGAAACAGATTAAGGCCAAATAGCTAATCATCTGAGAAAACCAAGTTCAGATATGGATTCAGCATGTGTATTTACCCGTATAAGTCATATCTGTTTTGACGAAAAGTTCCTGCCACTTCTGCCAATTTCCCGGTTTCGGCCGAACTCTAGAACTACTTGTCCGGCGAAAAAAGAAAGCTCAAAAACGAACTCAGGGTATCTTCTTTCCCCTATAATGAACAACTAATCAACTTCAAATAAAAATTTAACTTATAACAAATTTTCCGACTCCAGCCGGATTCCGGTCGAACTATATGTCCGGGTAAAATATGATTGTCACACATGGATTCAGCGTCTCTTCTTACCCCTAAATCGGTTATCTAATCAGCTAGAAATAAAACTTTAACTTCTAACAATTTTCCGGTTTTGGCCGGATTCCGGGCGAACTACATGTCCGGGAAGAAAATTGTTTTCACATAAAAGTTCAGCATGTCTTCTTGCCCTAAATGGGACATCGGATCAACTCCGTCATAGGTATCCCTCAACTTACGTTTTGGGATCCCAAAAACAGCTTACTTCCTGGTTTTAAACTAGTGTGCTAATTAACCCAGTGTGCTCTTCTGGACAGCACAAAAAGTTCTGGACCCACTATACAAATAAAAAATTCCCCGGATACAGAGAGTTGACAAGCAAACAATACTTACATTTAACTTTCCCAAAGCTAGCTGGCAGGCCCTTGCCCCTTATGTACTGTAGTTATGCACTGTAAAAGTTCGCCTTTGGCCGTGTTGACTAACCCACCGGGATAGTCGTTAAGAGGTCGTGCGTTCGATTCCCACTCCCGGCACACAAACCTTTTGCTTTTTTTTCTACAAACTCAAGAGTCGAATTCTCAGAAACTGCCCGGAAACTGCAATGGTCGGAACGAGACTTTTTCTTACTCTCAATATCGACTCAGGGTACATTCTTGATATTTCAGCTTTTTAGCTTTTCCTTTAAGCAAAACCCTGCAGCCACAAATTAGAAACATCAGAGGCATGTACCCTCCCCAATTATCAAGTTTCATTAAGATCTGATCAACGGTTCGAAAGTTGTTGATGCATCAAGTTTCCGGATTTCCCCTCCCTCCATTCTCCCCCTCCAGGATGATCGGATCTGGGAATTTGCTATTTCTCATTGTTGTCGGGGCTCTAATGTACCAGCAAAGTTTCATCGTCATAGCACACCTCGAAGTACCTTCACTCGCCATCATCGGAATTTGGACCCCCCCCCCCCCTCTAACTCCTCCCACAGTGCCCGTATCCAGTCGGCTCTCTCAGTGACGTATCTGGAGCTCGTTCTTGTTCTTCCCACCAAGTTTCATCCGGATCCCTCGACCAACCCACCCTCTCAAAGTCACCGGACCCAGGCATTCATAGATCATATCACCTAGCGATCCGAAATTACGCACGTTTCTGCAACCGTATATTATTTCGGCGTCCAAGATGTCATTCGATCTTTGGATAGAACTACTCGTATCGCATCATCAAGCTCATCGTCTGCATGATGATGTTGATGGTATAATTAAATAAATAAAGCCCGTCGGGCCATAGTCGAACAAAAATATCGACTCCACAGTAACCCAACAGCCAATTCGTTTAAAATCAACCGAATACAAAAAAAAAACTCGATATTTCATTTGGATATCTTCAGGAACCTCCCTATACTCCGCCCTATTAAAGATGTCCCTCCTTAAATCACACACCCGTCTTTCTTTTCCTAAATTCCCCAAATACTGTATCTATGTATGTATCTTTTTTAGAACCCTTTACATTGAACTGAACAAGTAAATGAAATAAAAAATAACGAATAATAGAGAAAAAAGACAAATACCGATTAATATCAGAATATACACAACACTATAAATGAGGAAAAATAAAAAGGGCAGATCAGTGGTCATCCATTGGGCATAAAGTATTGGTAACCACGGGTGTGCGGCCGTTCCAAGAACTTTCTGAGCTAGCTTGTCTACAGCCTCGTTACGTTCTACCGGGCTGAATTTTCTTATTAGGTACCTGTCACGTGTCCAGGGTGGCATTTCTTTTAAGTATTTTAGGTACCAAAAATAAAGCGACCGGACTCGAGACTGAGACGGCAGTTGCGAATAATTTCTAGAATGGAGCCAGATATAAGACGTGGTGTAGCGCCACAGCGTGTAGAGTTAGCTATCAGACTTCGTGAAAAGTAGACCTTGTTTGTCACCTTCTTCTCTGACCCCTATCCGCTCTCATAGAGATCACCCACCGACTTTCCTCCGTATCCAAATATGCTTTAAAATGTTCCATGAATTTTGTAGGCCCAGTTGAAAATTCTGTCTAAGTTTGTTCATATGTTGATTTTTGTATGTTGTTTTTTCTTTGTTTTTCTATTCGACTGTCGCCAAGTGGAATTGGCGGCAAGAGATAAAAGGTAATGTATCAGCATCAGCCCATTCAGGCCTAACTGGCGGTGCTGATTTTCAATTCTATGCCCTCATCCAGGAAGTTCAATCGGTGGTTCTGGGCTAGCCACCCTGGTACTTTCGCACACCCTTCCTGTCACCTCTATATTCCTCCAGGCACCCATTGAAGCTGGTTGGACTTGGGCTTGTCTTACAGGATTGAGCCCTAATCCAAACTGTAGGTACCACCGAGACTCGAACCAGCGCACGGGTTTAGCGCGCTAGACATTCGGCCAGGACGGACATAAAATCATTATTTGCTTTCTTTTCAGATCGTACCATTCCCAGTGTCATGTGCCACCTATCAAGACGCTTTCAGAAAATGCCAAGTGGCAATGCAACCTTTGCAAGGATCTCAGGGCTTTGGAAGCCCAAATCAAACGCCACTACAGAGGCTATGGGATGAAACCCAGGCAAAGGGCAGTGGCGTATAAGCTCATCATGAATTTGCATTCAACCTGGGAGCTGAGCAAATGGTTCCGAAACGATCCGTTTGATGAAAATGGGATGGTAAGTAGAAGGGTGCAATCTTCAGTACAAATTGGGCTGCTTTCTTTGCTCTATGAATAAATTTATTCTCAAAAGAGCCATAGGATTCATGCACTGTCGGAGGTTTCGTAACGATAACACAAGGATGCGCGGTTTCAACAGACAATATTTGGGATGTAATCTTTCCTGATTTTGAATACGTTATGCATGAGATGTTAGGCATAAAAAGTATTGCCGAAGAGCCAAAAAATGATGAAACGCATCTGCTGACTTTTTTGTTTGTCTTCATGATATCAAAAAATTCAGCAGATGAGTTTTTGGTATTTTTAGGCGCTTCGGCAATGCTTGTTAGCATAACGTTTTCAAAATCACAACAGATTACATCCCAAGTTTTGTCTGTTAAAACTGCGCATCCTTGTGTTGTCTGCTATGAAACTTCTGACAGTGTGGCGGCTAAAGAGGTCGTTCCGTCAAAGACGTCTGATTTTTCGGCCGCAGCTCACTGACTTACATCTCTTCAAACGGTCTTGGAGGGACGAGTAACCGACGTTCGTTTTTTTTTTTTCTTATCTGTTCTCATATTTCTGCGTTTTTTAGCTACGAACCCTCTCAGTGACGTTAATATTTGAAGAGCTGAGTGCACCAAGGTGATAACTCGCTTTTTTGCAAAATTGAATTGAATTATACGTATAGAGCTAAATCGCATATCACACTATGGCCCGTAACGGGCCATTTCTCTGTCAGGTCACTTAACTTGTCAATAAATTACAATAATTAATATCACTTAACCTTAGTGTCAAAATTCATAATATTTACAATTAACAACAATTGCGCTAAAATAACTAAATTAACAACAATTACGCCAAGATAACCAAAATATAAATGACCTTAAAATCTAAGGGAAAGATTCGGAATCAACTGTAAATCCATTGTTAAGGAACTTGACAAAAGAAGGGACAAAACTATTTAGGTACCGGGTGTGGGAATATGCAACCGGTTGTAGCCTTGGTACTGGCCGAGCCACTGACCGCGGAAGTCGGATACGTGTCGTCTCGTATTCGGGTGGCAGGATTTTTCTTAGGATTGGGTTGGCCAGAATACTTGTACCAAACTTAAGGGATATATTTAGGCGACGGGTTGCCAGAGTTTCTAATCGGAAATCATTGAGAAGGGAGGAATAGGGAACTTTTGGAGATTTAGACACAACTAGAAGGGCTCTGTACTGGATCTTCTCAAGTCGGTCCGATTGCTCCTGTGTAAGTCCAAAATGCCACACAGGGCTGCAGTACTCTAGGGAAGATCGGAGGAATGAAAAGTAAACATGCAGTAGGTGTTTGGGTGGTACCCCATGGCGGGATAAAAGTTTCAGGGACGCTATGGCCATATTCGCTTTTTTGAGCATAGCCTCAATTTGTTTATCCCATCTGAGGTCTGATGTAAGGTATACTCCAAGGAGTTTTATCTCCTTTACCCGGCAGGACTCTGGAAGTTCTGGGAAGAAGGCAGGGCTGCTTTTGAGGAATGAAATGGTCAGAACAACTGACTTCTCGAGGTTGACTATCATTTTATCAACTGCTGCTTCCTCACAGATGTCACTCATTACTGCTGCCGCACCACTTTGAATGTTTTTGTAGCAGCATTCCGTGACGGACAGGTCGTCTACATATTTCCAACGATCTGGTATGGTATTTGCCAGATCGTTTATCATTACTAGGAACAATAGTGGTCCCAGCAGAGTTCCCTGCGGAACCCCGCAAAATATGGGTAAAGGGTCTGAGTAACACGATTTATACTTGGTACGTTGGGTTCTATCTGATAGGAAATTCGCAACTATTCTTACAAGGAATGTTTGTACATTAAAATTTACGAGAAGTTTTTGAGGAGAACACTATGACAAATAAGGTCAAATGCCTTTTTCAAATCTATCGCTATCAGATTGACCCAACGTTCCGGCTCATCAAGGTGTCTGAGAATTTTGTCCAGTAAACTTATCAGATAGTGTGAAGCTGAGGTGTGTGGCAAGTTACCGTATTGTCCGGGATCGATGCTTTCCAGAATGTGTTGTTTCAGCCAAGTGCAAAGAAAACTTTCGTACACTTTACTGAAGATCGGGGTCATTGTTATAGGCCGAACCCCTGAGAAGTCATTTGGCGAGTCTTTCTTTGGAATTGGCGTGATGAATCCATTCTTCCACACGGATGGATATTCGCCTGTTTTGGTTATCTGGTTGAAGATGTCAGCTAAAGGTGAACTCAAGTAATCAGGGAAAGCTTTTATCAAGTCGACTGGAATGTCAACTGGAGTGATACTTGTTCGCTTTAGTTTCTGCAGCTTTGTTCTGACTTCTGTCGCTGATATCTCGGGAAAACCATTGAATGTGGGAGGAGGAGCGGGGATTTCCTCCTTGGGTAGGGGTGGGAGTGACTGAACGATATGTGCTAAGTGGGCGTTCAAATTGTTTGCTGTGACGGCTGCATCTTCATCCAAGTTAAAATCGAGTCCCACTTCGGTCTTGCCAATCATCTGTTTGATATTGCTGTACCATTGGCTAGCCTTGGCTTTCAAAAGGTGGCCGATTTTGTTTTCATAGTGACTTTTTGCGGCTCGGCGGGTCATTTTCCTTATACGATTTTTTAAAATGTTGGCTTGATGCCGCTTGCCTTGATTGAAAAGACGCCTTTTTTCGTATATCAGGTCTTTGATAGGCTTTGTGATGTAAGGTCTGTCCGACGAAAAGAATTTCCTAGTTTTCTCTGGGAAACAGGTCTGATATTTCTGAAGTAGTCCAGCCTGAAACAGACTAGCCTTCTCGCTAGGGCTACCAGTAGCGTACACCCCATCCCATTTCTCTTTACTGAGCCAGTCCCCAAATTGTAATAATCCTTCGTCTGTGAGTGGTCTACTTGTTTTATGCGTAGTTGTGTATTCTATTCTAGTAGAAGCCTTGGGGTACAATTCAAGGGTATAATGGTAGCTACCGCCTAGAGGAGGCCCAATAGCAGGTTCTCTGTAGAACTCGTCCATATTTGTTGAAATACGATCAAGGGAAGTTCCGCCTTTGGTCGTAGGGATTTTAACAAGCTGCTTTAGAGAAAATCCCCTGTTCAAATTGTCAAGGCGTAGTTCGTTGGCGTCTCCAATCATAAACATTCCGCAGCTAGGATGTTTACTTGTCACAAAATCTGCACTAATTTGAAGTTTTTCAAGGAAAGATGCTCTGTTTATAGCACTCTGGCCAGGGGAATAGTAGTAAGCGCAAATGGCTATACCAGTGTATTTTCGTGGAAGGCGCTTTGGCTGCAGGAATATCCACAGTATTTCATCATTACTATCTAGGCATGGAATGTCCAGTTTGGTTGCCCTGATTTTCTCATGTGTGTATATAAGTAGACCGCCACCTTTTTTTCCCAGTGGATGATCATCGGGTCGTAATTTTATAAAGCTGTTGTATTGTGAAATCTTCGTAAGGTCGGGGTTTTGGCGATGGACTTCAGAAACTACAATAACCGAGGCTTTTGTGATGCCAGATAAACTCTCCAGATTTGTCAACTCACCTCGGATTTGCCAATCTCCTTTCTCAGCAAGCGTGCCTTTTTAGTGCCATATACCGATCACTTTTCGGTCGGTCGGTCGGTCCACTCTTATCGAGTTAGGGTACTTCCAGAAGTGCTAGGACGATAAAACTTTGCAGGCATATCAAGGACCCGACCAGATTAACTTGGAAACAGTCACTTGCCCGATCCGACCATCGTGGGGGGGACGGGGAAACGGTGGAATCCGGAAATTAGTGGCATGCATAACTTTCTAATGGGTTATCGGATCTTAATGATAATTGATATCTTGAAAGACCTCATGTCTCAGATGTCCCATTTCAATTCAGGACCGGATCCGATGAACTGGGGGTCGGAGGGGAGAACCGGAAATCTTGTGACACGTGTAGAGTGAAGCGATCAGGATGAAACTTGGTGGGAAGTACAGGCACAAGTCCTAGGTGCATCAGTGACAGAATCGGACCGGATTCCGGTACCGAGGGGGGGGGGCTGTAGGTGGGTGTCTGGAATTCCGGTGATCGTGAGTTAAGGTACTTCCAGATTTGCTAGGATGATTTGCTGGAGCATTAGAAACTTGACATCATTGGGTTAGACATCGTCACTTCTCCGATCCGACCATCCCTTAAAGAACTCATCTTAACCGTAAAGTGCAAAAAATACTTTTAAGTAAAGTTTACCTTTTCACGATCGGCATGAGCACATGACCCTTTTTGCCTGAAGGTTTTTGCTTAGAAATTAATTTTTAGCACCCTTAAAGTGCGCATCTTAACCGAAAAGTGAAACAAAAAAATTTGACGATCACTTCCATCCTCTGACCCAACCTTGCAATTCTGGCGCATCTTAGCCAAAAAATGTAAAAAAAAAATTGGCCATCACTTCCATATGACCCAGCCTTGCAAGTGCCAAATGAGCTTCTAGCTCTTGTTTTAAATAGAGAACCTCTCAACCTCTTTTTTCAGCCGGCGCCTGTCCTTAGCGAGACGGAAAGGGATTACAGATGTTTGTTCACCTTAAAAGACAAGTTAGTCGGCCAACGAGTAACGCGATACAAGTCATTCACGAAGTTTGTCCAGGATGTCCGCAAGATGTTCACTAGTGCGAGGCTGGCGAACCAGGTAAGCATTCATGGTGGGTTTACACACTGCGTAAAATCCGAGCGTATTTTACGCACGTTTTGAGCTTGAAAACATTTCTAGCAATACGTCCGTATTAATAATACATAGATGGCACTTTACACAAGGGACTTGTACCGTGTGTAAAGTGCCATCTATGTATTATAATAAATTTCCGTGACATGGGGATGTGAACTGGTTAGATGAGTTTGCCTTCGGGCGGGATCAATGTTCCTATGGCCGGCTTCTACCAGACTATTGTAGTGGTTTGCGAACTCTGTTCACAAGCCCCTCGGTAGCTCAGATGGTAGAGCGAATGCCTTGTAAGCAGGGGGTCCTGGGTTCAAATCCCGGCTGAGGAGCATTTTTGTCTATCAGTTCACTACTTATAAAACGTCCGTATTGCTAGAAATCTTTTCAAGCTCAAAACGTGCGTAAAATACGCTCGGATTTTACGCAGTGTGTAAATGGACCATTACTTTGTATCTGGAAATCAATAGTTCCGAAATAAATAGTTTGGCCGCCGAGCGCGAAAAAGTGTGTTTTTTCGAGACCTTCCGCAAGCGAACAAAAAGTCGAAAATTGCAATACTGGGAAAATGTAGATTATTACCCAGTTCGGATAAAATGATTACTTACTAATTCCCGACACTTGTGTTTTCCAAGCATTAGCATGACATCAAGGACCCATAAATTTCCTGTAATGACTCGCCATTCAGGGGGCTTGTCATTTCCTATGCTTCTATGTTGCTATGTTGCCCGAGCCTCAAATAATTTCCAAAAATTCCGCTTGGGTCGAATCGGCGTTCTTGCTCAGATAGACAAAATTTGTTGGGACTATTCAGCATGCCACCAGGTATCTAAGCTAGGACAAAAGATCCAGGATACTCTTCCTTTACAGAGAAATATTCCTAATTAAGCACAACAGCTGCGAAAAGTTCTGTCTATCTGGATAGTCGGGTATTTTATCCCCGTGGGTATTTCTCGAACTATCTGACGCTCGGTCAAGAGCGCATCAAAAATCTCTTATTGACAAGCCCCCTGAATGGCGAGTCATTGCAGGAAATTTTTATGGGTCCCTGATGACATGCAGATCTGCTGCAATTGTGTAGGCTACATAGTCGAACAAGACCAAAGGTTTCGATGAGATCCCCAAAATCTGACATTTGATTCGAACAATTCGGTCATGTCTTCGCCATTCAGTCTTCGTCAGATTCCTTGAAGATTTTTACTATTAAAATAAAGTTCAAATATGGATTCAGCATGTCTCCTTGCCCCGATACCGAATCTCTAATCGATTGCAGACACAACTTTGAGCTTCAACCAAATTTCCAGTGTCAGCCGAATTCGTGATGAACCATTTGTCCAGCGAGAAAACTAAGTTCAGATATGGATTCAGCGGACCTCCTTACCCCTTCAATGAATATCTTATTAGCTCGTAAAACATACATGTTTTTACCGTAAATTCAAAACCCTCCTCTTCCTCAAATATAGGACTAATGGGCCCATCTACGAACTCGACCTTTACTGTGCCAATAAATCCTCATACTAACCTTGAACAACATGTACCAACCCCTTCAACCTTCGATTACACTAGCTCGCTCCAACTCCAACATTCATAGATTATGTCATCATCCACGCGCAGAGCTATACTAGTGTGAAGAAAGGGGAGGGACTGCTATAGCCTAAAATTGGTCGACAATTTTGTGTCTTGTTTTTGCCGGATTCCAGGTGAACTACATGTCCGGTTAGAAAATAACTTTCGTATTCGGATTCAGCATGTCTCCTTACCCCTAAATCAACTATCTCAGTAGCTTTAAAAAAATATTTGTTTGTGCCCCTTAGTTTGAAATCCCTCCCCCACCCTCAAATAAAGGGCTACAGAGCCCATCTTCGAACTTGCCCTGTACTTTGACCCAAAGGATCCTCCCACCAAGTTTCATCAAAATATCTCAATCCACTCGAGAGTTATCGTGCGGACAGACGGACAACTTTTGCGATGTCATAGGTATCCCTCCACTTACGTTTTGGGATCCCAAAAACCCAATGTCCATATTAAAAACAATATAGGGAAATAGCTCATTTATTAAATTTAGTGATTTTTCGTTTCCTATTCGTTTGTTATGCGATTTTTTTTAGCCGAATTACTAGGCTGCGCGTAATAAAATCGTTCACTCATTGGTTCAAACTGTAAGGCATGCCACTCCGTTGGGTAGGGTGACCCTGAGGAAACTATCTGATTCAGCTCGGCCAACCGTCAGTTCGTCTACCAAATCTGTGACGACGCTTACTTTTTCCAACAGTTAGCCCACCAGTCGGTCTACCGTTGACAATTTGAAAAGCAACCAACCGACTGTAACCGACAAACGGACTGCCGATTTACCGTCAAAAAGTTTTCTGATTTACCGACCTTGTGTCGATACCAGAAACGGAATTTAAATCGTTGGTTGGAGCGAACTGGCAAATGACCAACAGACGGTACCGAAAACGGAATAATCCGACATTTATTTTCTCGCCGGAGAATCAGTTTGCCAGGAATACGGCCTAAACCGGAAATTGGTCGAGGTAAAAGCTTATTATAGCCAATTAGAACTTGGATATAGGCATAACAAGACACGGTGAATCCAATATTGAACTGTATTCTGAAAACTGGAATGTTTGAGGATTAAAAATTCTGTCTGAATTCTATTAGTGTCGAAATGAGGGGTCGGTATTTTCACCTTTTTTTTCCTGTCCGAAACAGAATTTTCGGTAGTACTTTCAGTTTCTTGATTAAGTCGTTTAGACTGTCGATAGTGTTTGTAAGCTGACATGCTGAATCGATCTATTTGATGTGCTTTCCTACATGGTCTTCTACAGACGGAATCCGGGGAAAACCGGAAATTCGGTACGCCTCCTGTTAATTTTTTATTGGATTTTTCTAGCTTTTATGCAGGGATAAGAAGACATGGGAAATTGATCTTCCGGCTTCGTTTTCCAATCAAGCCAGTAGTTCGGCCGGATTCGTCGGATAATGCAAAAATGGGTTCGCTAGTTTTAACTATATCTTCCTCGAGTGTTTTCGTGTCGGTATAGGGATAATAAGATGGCCGATCTATCTATCTGCTTCGCTTTCCTACCCGGTAAATGGCACGACTGGAGTCTGATGTTAACCGACCATTCTCGAAAGAACATCATCATCTGACCAAAATTTTGTAAGGTGGTGTATTGCGAGATAAAGAGCATCTTGAATCAGAATATTCGATGAGTCTAGAAATAGTGTCCAATCTGGGCTGGGTGGGAGATTAAAGATAGAGCCTAAAAATCTGGTTAAAGCACAACTCTAACTAGAAATGTTCTTTTCGCAATGAAACGGATAAGAAAAAACGTTTTTCGAAAATACCATTACTTCCACCTGAATTTAGCGATTTTCTTGTTAGCGCATGTCGACTCTATCCAGCCGTCCTGCTCTCCGACGCGGCGGCTGGGCGCAAAACATTCGAAAATCGAAAGCGCCGTGGTTAAAAAGTGGGAAAACTAAGCAAATAAGAGAAGTAGAAAACAGAAGAGTATCATATCCTTATGTGTGCAAGAAAGTGTCAGTGGACGTTGAAGTTCCGCAAACTTTGCGTAGTGTGACGGGCTAAACTCGGCAAGGCTGATAAAGCGCTAAAAATTCATACGCACAAAACGAAACAGTGGAGAGATGTGGGGATTTTAGAAGCTTATAATTCCGCAAGGGAGCTAGATATATATAAATGGCAGAGTAAGCAAGGGGGGTCCTTTAAGGGCTTGATTACGGAAAACATCTGAAAGGAAAATTGAAAATAGACAGACTGGTGATGGGGCTTGTTATTGGAAAGTAAAGTAATGGAAGAGTATCACGTTTCAGTTCTGCTTTGAAAGCAGAGCTTAGTTTTAAAGCATCCAGCTACAAAAGAATATTGGACCATAATAATAAACAGTGAGGGGTGTTCTCCATCCATTTATATATCCGCAGACCTGAATTTAATACGATACCTTCTACCCCGTCAAAGCCTCCGTAACACGCTTACAACGATTATTTCCGTGAAGTTCGCTCTTCAGAAAAAATGGTTATGTAAATCTGTCCCTTATTTGCTAGAAGTCAACAGGGCCTGGAGAAAGGCTTTAAACAGTCAAAGGCGTTGGTAATTTGTTAAAGGTTAAATGAAAAGGCAGCCTATGTTTACATCAGATATTTGTGTACATTGAAATATTTTGACGTATCTAAAGGATGTTGTAAAAAAAATTTCACCCGAGGCTCTAGTAACAACATTCATAATCTGCGGTGCTTGCACGACAACCCAAAGCTCACCCAGACGTGGAGAATTTGAATTAAAAAAAAAACTGCATTTCCAGGGTTAATGGTGGTAAGCCCGGAAAAGTCAAGGGTGAAGAAAGTAGGAAAATGAGTCGGAAGATCTCTCGCAAGGAATCTGCCATTTCTAGTTTATTTTTCGACAATGGCTTACCTGTGTAGTTGGTAAATATTTCAAGCATAGAGGGCCAGGTACATAGAGGTACCACATATCCGAAAGGATAAGTTCATTGACGAAATCGAGTATCTGTCGATAGCGTACGAACGAAGTAACGCATTTTTATCGGGTTTTCAGGTCTATTTAAGGGAATAAGTGATGTGTAACTACGACTGTCGGTTCTCAGCCTGGTTTTGAAGTATTCGACTATTTTATAATATCAGAACATAAACAGTAAATATTGCGAGGTGTCCTTGAAATCCGGAAGCGAAATTAGGGGCCGAAACCGATGAGCCTTGATCCATGTATTTTTTTCTAGGCACCACACAGCGAAGAACTCATTAGCGCTGCTAATAAGCTGGAGAGTGACTACTTTGAAAAGTACCTGCGAGAGATGGCGCCCGAGTACCTGAACGTTGATGCGGGTGATGCCGGGTCTGCCGGTTCCAACCACTCAAGTCTTTCGAATATCTCGGAACATGAGAATTGGGAGAGCGACAGCGAGTAAGTATTGCTTGAACTTGCTTTGTCTTTGCCAACACAGAATTTCCTCTTCGGTCGGCTTATTAGATCTCTTCTTCGGGTGCGCCAAGATGCTCCTGGTACAGAAATTCATATTCTGGTTCCAAAGGTGTCATTTGGGAGGGGGCAGCTGCCTCCCCCCCCCCTCCCCCGGCTTCCCAAGCGGGGCAAAGTACCTGTGAAAAACATTGTAAAACCTTGTTCACGATCCGCAAATTCGAATATGTATAAACTCTAAATGCAAAACATTTTTCCATAAGTCTTTCGTGGGTATATTGGTTACTTTACCTTAAATTACCTTAAATCGCACTGGCCGGCGAATAAGGTTGGGTGAACATTCTGTAGATTCGCCGGTTGAGTGATGGAGGTGGAAGTGCGTTGTCTAGTTCCGTTGAGTAGATCCACTGGCCTCCCAGTGTAGTTTCCACTCCATCGCTGCCCAGTCTTGGTCAATTGCTTTTTTGAAGTTGTCAACAGTTTTGGACTGAACTGTTTCTTCACTAAGGGAATTCCACAGTGGAACAGCACGAGTTGAGAAGAAGTTGGAACGATCTCTCCGTGAGCTTGGTGTGGCCCCGGGTGTGGCTAGAGAGCGACTTATTAAAAATCCCTGGTGTGACACCATTCTCCAGCAGCTTGAGGGTCAGGATTGCATCTCCGCGCTTCCTCAAGGAACGTCAGGGTTGGCAGCTTGAGTTTCTTGAGGCGTTCAGGGTATGTTCCTTTATATGTTCTTTATTAATTTTTAATATTGGCACGGAACAGCGCCCCCCCCCCCCCACTAGGTTTCCGCGAAATGACGCCTCTGGGACTATCTTTGTCTGTACCAAAGCACAACTTCCACTTCGGTCGGCTTAGTAAGTTAGATCCTTGCGCTGACTGCAAGTTCATGTTTTTAGCCACAGCCTGAAGACGACCCTAGTCAAGAAACGCCCAACTATCGCCAGTTAAACTTTCACGACTTGTCTGTAGAGCGTTAACGCCCCTCACACAGCCACGCCGGGGCAGATTTGTGTGCCATACATTTCGGAGTGTCTGCCGTGGCAACAGGATTGTGCCACACACTCACCACACAAGCTAAACCTCGCGGAAACGCCATTTTTCTGTTTATTTGGCGGCAACTTCAAATAACTGAAAAAAAATCTATAAATACACCTACATTCTGTGCTAGAAGGACCCTCACTTGTATGTCTGTGTACTTGATAAATTAGCTAATTTTATTGTTTGGACATGAATTAGCCGCAAAATTTGAATTACCGGCCAAAAACGAGCCACAAAATCGAAAACCACCTGGACAGTTCTTTGTTAAATTCGAGCCGTTTTTTCTGTTTGTTTGGCGGCAACTTCAAATAACTGAAACTGAAAATAAAAATCTCTGCAAATACAGCTACAGGTCCTAACCATTCTGTACTAGAGGACCCTCAGTTGTACGTCTGTCTACTTGATAAACTAGCTATTTTTATTATTTGAACATCAATTTACTGCAAAATCTGAATTACCCGCCAAAATCGAAAACCAGGACAACAAATAACTGAAACTGAAAATAAAAATCTCTTCAAATACAACTACAGGCTTACGTTCTCACCATTCTGCACTAGAAGGACCCTCAGTTGTATGTCTGTCTACTTGATAAATTAGTTGTTTTTATTATTTCGAAATGTATTTGCCGCAAAAATCTGAATTCCCCACCAAAATCGAAAACCAGCTGGACAGTTGTTTGTCAAATTCGAGCCGTTTTTTCTGTTTGTTTGGTGGCAAGTTCAAATAACTGAAGCAAAAAAAAACCTCTGTAAATACAACTACACGCTTAAGTCCTCACCATTCCGTACTAGAAGGACCCTCAGTTGCATGTCTGTCTACTTGATAAATTAGCTATTTTTATTATTTAAACATGAATTTGCCGCAAAATTTGTATTTCCGGCCAAAATCGAGCCACAAAACCGAAGACCACCTGAGCCTCGTTTTTTTGTTACAATAGTGTTGCCGTGCGCTGCTGCATCACTTCTTTGCTTCTGCACAACACGCGTTTTTGGATTCACTTCCTGCAAGGTTTCTTCTTGGTTGATGCAGCACCTTGCAGGGAAGCACGGACTTGGTCGGTAAGCAAGTCCGCGATTTTCGAGACGTGCTGCCGTCTTCCTCATCTATGTTTTTAGTTTTATCTATGTTTTTAGTTGTAGGTTAATGACAAGTGCCAATTAATTTGCTCGCGCATGAAATGTTGTGCCGCATTTATTTTGAAATTAGAAATTAGAACTGCAGTGCAAACACGAATGTAGAAAGAATGAGCTCGGAAGCGGCCGAGATGTGGACCTGCAGCGTGCAACAAAAACGAGGCTCTGGACAGTTGTTTGTCAAATTCGAGCCGGAAAAACATTAGGCGTATCTCGCAGTTCCCCGAGGACTCTCGGGGAATTGAAGGGAACGGCGAGAATAGAGGGAGTCACTCCACGCGGACTCCGCGTACAGAAACAGCGAGAACACGGGGAATGCTTCCAAAATGGATTTTGTTCGAAAGAAAATATGCAATTGACGAAATTAGTCTGGATCCACTTCATTTTTGGTTTGTTTATCCTGATTGTCTTTAACTAACTTTACATTGCACCAACACCAGCAAAAATTTATTCCCCTCCGAATCTGAAAGGGAGTCCTTTTTGATGATGGTGATGATAATGGGAGCATTCCCCTTCCGTGGGGACTCGCGAGAATACGGGGAGTGAGTCCTCGGGACTAATACAAACGCGGGGACTCCTCAAGTGGAGTCCTCGGGGAACGGCGAGAATACGCCTAGTGTTGGCCGTGTGGTTTAGGCTAGGCGGTACTAGTGTTCGGCTTGCTGAACACATTGTTTATCTGGGGATTCCTATTGGTCAGTCTCTGCTTGAAACGCGTCGCCTTTTGCAGAGTCATCTGCAGAAACGTAGTTCTTTCGCGTATAGCCGTGTTCTAGCTTATAAGCGACAGTTTGATCGGCGGGTTCTGGCCCAGCTTTACAATGAATGGCACTGCCCCACTAAGTACCTAAGTCCTTTTTAGAGGATATTCCAAAAGGAAGATAAGAAAAAGTTGCGGTCTACATATTATAAATATGCGAAGTACCTCCTACGGCTTCCATCGTGGACTAGTAACCGTTTTGTGACAAGTCGGTATGGGGTTATCGACCCTGACGAAGCGATCATAGCCCAGATCGCCAGGTACAACTCTCATATTGTTGCTCATCCTTATGCAACTATTTTGAGGCAATAGCTTTGTCTTTTGCATTTTGATATCCATTTTGTTCTTTGTTTCTCTTGTGTTAGTGTATTCTCTCGTAGTGTGTTTTTCGTTTTCTTTTCATCTTATACTCCATCTGTCTTCTTTTGATCGGAAATAAATATATACATACATACATACATAAACACACTTTCTGGACCATACAAACGACGGTGGAGCCACAAACACTTTGTGGGATCGCGGAATACGCCTTTAAACTTTAACTTAAAATTTGAAGAGATTCGATATTTTATTTAATTTTTTACTTCGAATTTTAGAGCCCCGAAGCACCTTAAAAAGTAGAGAAGCAAAATTGAACATGAGCGTGTTCCCGTGGAACCCTTCTAACACTAGTTACTATTTTTGTTCCAAATTCGTGAAAAGTTGCTACACCGTTCTAACCTTTTCGAAATAGTAACTAATAGTAACAATTTGCTTACCACGCTCGGGAGCATAGTAAGCGTGGTAACTACGAATCTCGGTGACGTGATTGGTCCGATTAACCCGTGGTATGATATTTTGCCGAAAATGAAAAAGTGCGTTCCAGCCTTGACGACAAGAAGCCAAAATCCGTGATGTCATGCGTAGTAACTACGGTAAGCAGGTTGGAACACGCTCCATGTTTTAAACTCTCGTAATTTTTTTCTAGTGACGACATCGGCGCTCCTCCTAAAAGACGTCGGATAAAGGCGATTGAGGATGACGAAGACTGAACTAATGGTTTTGAATAGGGTAAAGCTATTCCAGGTACAGTTCCATGATTATAGAGGTTTCTGTTTTTTGTTTTTTTTTTCACATATGATTAAATCCGGTGAAAACAGGAAACTTTCCATGACGAATGAAACCATCATTTATCATTGGAAATCATCATTATTTTGTATTTGACAGTTGTATAATAAACCTGCTTATAACCGAGAACCTACAAAACCTAGTTAAGAATCTCTTATTTGCTTAAACAGGCTTGAAAACCCAATGAAAATTCGGAGTCCATTGCTCCAATAGGATTCCCCAACAGCATCTAAGAGTGAAAGTTCAGAACGCTTCCGCAATGGACGCTTCCGTGATGGAGCAGACAGATTTGAAGAGGGATTATAGTTGTTGGAAAGAATATTGGATGTTGTATTTTGGTTTATTTTAGTGACGCGTACGGTTGTTGGGCGGTGCTGTGGGTGTTAAGATGTCTCGATGCTGGGGTTTAGAGAGAAGAAACTTCCCAAACCTCAGGGGCTCAGGATAATCTGCTCGTATCTTTGGGCCAACGTGGGGAGGTCGAGTTTAACAAGCGCATCACTATAAGATAGCTGTCGATCGCCAATAATAATGAACACGGCCCGCTTTTGCACCGACCCAAGTTCTTGGATGAAGTATACAGTACGCAGTGCTGCAAGTCCGCATAGTGGGCTTGCATATTCCAGAACTGGACGGACGTATGTAAGATAGGCTAGCAATAGGCACTGGACATCACAGCCAAATCTACGCATTGTACTTAAAGACTGCATACATGCATTTGCGTTTTTAACAACATTTTCAACGTGCAAGGCGAAAGAACAATCACTGGAAAAAGTAACTCCCAAAATCTTTCTTGAGTCAACAATCGGAAACGGAACATACGGCTGGCTGTAAGTGCGGTTCAACAGATTGAAGCGGAAGAGCTTTGACTTATTCGTGTTAATTATCAATTTAGAGACATTGCACTCGGCAATAAACGCATCGAAGAAATCGTCACTGAACTCTTTCTTAACAGTCCCGTTTTCAGCTAAGTATTTCAATAGAAAAGAGATGTCGTCTAGTAGGTAGTTGATCACGGCTATAAGTATGATGGCAGCCAACTTTGTCCCCTGCGGAGCTCCACATGTTATACCTGTCCAATCAGAGTCAGAATCCCCCTGAAACAGGGCATAAACACGTTGTTTCCTATTAGATAAGAAATCCATAATCACAGATAGCACGCGCTTTTTAGCACCCATTATCTTCAAATTTTGGCTAGCCTTCAGGTGGTTAATGAAATCAACAGCTTTTCGGAAGTCTATTGCACCTAGATCCAGGAACCGATAAAATAGACAAAATAGATAAAATACCGATAAAAAAGACAGGCCAAGCTCGTAGAATCCGTAGCCCTATATTTTGGGATGGGAGAATAACATTTTGTTCCAGCTAATTCGACAGTTGGCTTAAGGGTAAGGAGACAATGCTTAACGCTTAATCCAGAACTTAACTTCATTTTCTCACCGGAATCTAAAAACTAAAAATTATTTTAGAAGTAAAAGTTGTATCAGTAGTTATATAATGCCGATCCTAGCTCACCCGCCCCCCAATTTCAAAGCCTCATTTTAACATCAATTTCTTAAATTTTAACATCCTTTTTTCCAAATTATCCCCCTTTTTAAAGATATTTTTATTTTCTTACTTCCCAAATAAAGGACCCAAGAAATAGGAAATATTACCCTTTACTACATATAAACTACTACTTTTTTTTGCATTTTGCATTTTTATCAAAATTCTACTGAGTAAACAGTTCTATATCAACATATTGGTCAGAGTTCTTATTTACCCTCATAATAGGCTGCAAAACCAGATTGTTCTTTAGAAGCAACTCATTACCAATTGCATTGTATCTCTGTGGAATAAACAAATCACAGGCTTTGTTATTATGATTAATAACGACAACCAACTTATCACCATATTTTGTCTTAGCAATTCTCATTATAACAATGGCATATTTCAATCCTAGAACTAGTTCTTCTTTCCTGATTGTCTCATTATACTTGTTTGTTTTGATTGTATTCAAGACCTACATTTATTAGTGGCTGAATTTCTTTAATAAAAATCCAAAGCTCCTAATTACCGATAGATCGTAACACCTGTGGTGTGAGAGATGCGTCACACTGAATATTCGAGAATATTTAGATGCGTCACCTCCAGCAGATTCGCGTATATTTGGTGTCGCGCATCTGATACATGGAGACAGTTGAGATTCAGAAGCTCATAAAGAAAGAAGAAATTTCCAATGTAATTTTTTTTTGTATCTTGCGATAAAAATGATGATTCCCAGGTAGGTATCTAGTAACATAGGAATAGGTGCATCTGAAATAAACAAAAGCGCAACCACCCGAGTTCTCAAATGACGATGCGTGCATCACACGAGATGACGAGGAGCCAGACGTCCTTCGAGAATCTGTACAGATTGGAATTGGGGTCAGATAATTGTTGTGAAGCGCCTCACGTCCTTGGGAGAATCTGTACAGATTGGAATTGGGGTCAGGTAATTGTTGTGAAACACATCACACGAGATGACCCTTCGAAAATTATGTGAAGGATTTATCTTAGGTGGTGAATCATGTGTGAAAAGTCAAACTTGCGAACCGTTCTTTTGAACTATTGATGCGTTCTTACAATATTTATAACCGTTTAAGCGAACCTGTTTCATGTATTTTTCGCGAGGAAAAAATCAAAAGGTTTTACGCATTTCGGTTTCACGCTGAATAACCTCTTCAACCGTTAATTGCCGACATTTTAACAATGATAACAGTTCAGTGTAAAAATTATAAGCGGTTTTATACTCGGCTTTTCTTTCTGCAATGTTTAGATGTTTTTCGATTATTTCGATGATAACGGCCCCCAAACTTAAAGATGCTAAAGGTAGCATGAGAAATGCGCTGAGACCAGCTGCTGAGAAGACGAATTTGGATAAAAGAAGACAATTGCTAACATTATTGTAATATTTATAACTTCTACGGTAAACGAATAATTTCTTTTCCAATTCTTCCATTTATTATATAATAAAATTGTTTCGAAAAATTATTTGACTGAATGAAAGCTTCGCGATTCGGAACACACGCGCCACCTGCGAAACTCTACTTGCTCTTTTTTGATCGGTTGGAGATATTTAGGTAGCGCTTGCTCTATGAAACGCAAAACTCAAGAGTCATCTCGGAAACTGTGCTGTCTGTGTTTCTCAATCGGTCGGAGATAATTAGGTAGCGCTTGCTCTATGAAACACATATTGAAACCAGTGATTTTCTTTACGGCTGAGAAAACGCAGTCGGGAGAAATTCATTAATAAAAATATTCCCCTAATAACTGTGAAAACTGCAGAGGTTATTCAGCGTTGTAAAACCATTATGTCAAACAACGAATCGGTTATACGGAGTTTACCGCAATACCGAATTAATGAACTGCGGACATACGCGAAAATTAATAAAATCAAAACAAATGGAGCTAAGAAACATGAAATAACAAATAGTATAATAAACCATCTTAATAAGAATATGTTGCTAGCTGAAGATACAATTAATATTCGAAGCAGAAACGAAAGAATCCATAATAAGAACAGACCATCCGACTATAACCCAGAACCGAAATTACGGACAATTCTGGAAGATGAGATAAAAGAAAATAATATCGACATTAAGAAAAATAAAACAAGAATACAATGGTAACAAAGAAAAAGAGACAAGTGAATTAAAGAAATTTCTGAAAAACAAGAACCTATCAACTCGCGGAAACCGAGAAGAAGTATTAAAAAGAGTTGGAGAATACTATAGTAATATTATTAAAAAACATGAAGATACTATAAAGAAAAATAGAGATATCATTAGAACTCAAGTAGAAAGAAGTGATAAAAATAAACCCAAAGTAGTCGATTTATCAACTCTCTTTATAAATAAGAAACGGATTAAAGAAGAAACTACCATTCCTAATTATTTAGTCAAAACGGAAGAAGAGCAGCAGCCTACTATTTCTAGGGAAATTAAAAATTTGTATACCGTAAATGTTTCAACTGAAAGCAATGGAAGAGATAAACATACTCTTATTGCTTTTGTTTTCGCTGATTTACAACGAAGAATGAATGAAAGATATCAATATAGAGTTCAATTCGTAACCAGGGTTATTTTCTATAGACAGGAGAATGATGAAGAAGTAGTAGTATTTTACAACAGTACTTCTTGGATTTTAAATAAAAATAGCATACTTACTCATAGTCATTTGGATGATAATAACAAGAGACTTAGTTCTTTAAGTAATACTCCTCGATCTGGGCTACAATTTAGTCGGTATGAAGGAATTGATTATAGGATGACACGAATAGAATCTTACATGGGAGGAACGTTTAAAACACTGCCAGATTTCGTAAAAAATAAAAAAGCGTGCATAAATGTAAAAAATTTAGACCAAAAATGCTTTCTTTGGTGTATCTTAGCACATTTATACCCAGCCAAGGACAACGCTGAGAGAACTTCGAAATATAAACAATATGAGAACGAATTTGATTTCAAAGGGGTTACCAACTTCCCGATGGATACAAAAGACATCCATAAATTTGAAAATAAATACAACATAAAGATTTGCTTATTTCAAATTGATAAAGAGAAAATAATCAGAAGTCATATACTAAAAAGTACAATCAATGGCAAACCAGAAAACAGGTTATTCATTTACTATATTTTGATAATCATTATGTGCTAGTAAAGAATCTGAGCAAACTAGTTGGTTCTGAAATATCTAAAAGACAACAAAAAGACATACCTCTGCACTTTTTGTGGAAGGCATTTTTCGAAACAAGAACACTTTGAAAAACATGAAAGTAAAAATAATTGCGAAGATCCTGATATTATAATGCCTCCTGAAGGTTCAAGTATAGAATATAAAAATATTGCAAAACAAATGAAAGTACCATATTGCATAATAGCCGACTTTGAGTCTTATAACGAAGAATACAATCAGGTAAACGGAAAGAAAACAATAAAAGTAGCCGAACAGAAACCATTTGCTTATGGATTTCAGGTATGCTGTTCCTTTGATACAAACCAAAACAGATACTACGATTATTTCGGTGAAGACGCTGCAAAACATTTTGTTAAAACCATTACAAAAGTATCCACAGAAATTGCAAACAAATATGAAAACAGGCAGAGAAAACACACTTATACCGATGTAGAAATTGCAGAAAAATGGAATACACTAATGGATAAGACTTGCCATATCTGTAACACAGAAATTACTGAAAATCCCCACTTTGATCACAACCATATGACAGGAGAAGATAGAGGTTTCACACACGCTGAATGTAACATGAAATACAGGATTCCCAAGCATATCCCTGTAGTCCTACACAACTTATCAAAATATGATTCTCATCTATTTGTGAAAGAGTTGATACCTGATAACGGTATATTTGAAACTGCAGAAAGTTTCATCTCATTCTCGAAATCAATAAGTATCCCAAGACAGGATAAGGAAATAAAATATGAAATCAGATTCATAGATTCCATTCGATTCATGGCTTCATCGCTGGACAAGTTATCAGCAAATTTAGCAAAATGCGATTGCAAAGAATCCTGTAATCATCTGAGAGAGAATTTCAAGTACACATCTGACAGTTTGTCAGGGGGTGTATCCTTATGAATTTGTGGATAGTTTCAGTAAAATGGATTGTACAAAGTTACCACCCATAGAAAGCTTCTATTCTAGGTTAACGGGAAAAGGTATTGACAAAGCTGATTATAAAAGAGCGGTGTCCATATGGAAACAATTTAAAAGTGAAACATTACTTGATTATACCAAGTTGTACCTAAAAAGTGATGTTTTAATATTGTCTGATGTTGTAGAGAATTTCAGAAATGTATGTATTCATAATTATGATCTGGATCCACTACATTACTTCTCAGCTCCAGGATTAACATGGGATGCTTTCCTAAAGCATTCGAAAGTAGAACTACCGTTATTCTCAAAGGAAGACATGTATACATTCATTGAAAAGGGGATAAGAGGGGGTGTATCTCAATGTGTAAAAAGATACGCTAAAGCAAATAATAAATATATGAGTGATTATAACAAGAGTAAACCATCTAATTATTTAGTGTACTTGGATAAGAATAATTTGTATGGGTGGGCGATGTCACAAAAATTACCAGCGAATGATTTCCGATTCATTCCCATACCAGATGATTTGAAAGAAAGAAATGAATACAGTTCACTCGAGTATTATAACCATCTAAAAAATCATGTTAACTCGGTGATACAGTTACCGAATGTAGGTGCTATCTATGAAGTAGATTTGGAATACCCGAAAGAACTTTTCAACTTACACAAAGATTTACCATTAGCACCAGAACATTTCAATGGCAAACTATGTACGACCTTATATGATAAAAACAACTACGTAGTTCACCACAGGAACCTAGAATTCTATTTACAAAAGGGTTTGATACTGAAAAAAGTACATAGAATACTAGGATTCACTGAAAGTGCTTACTTAAAGGGGTACATAGACCACAACACAGCACTTAGAACTAAAGGTACAAATGATTTTGAAAAGGACTTTTTTAAGCTGATGAATAATGCTTGCTTTGGAAAAACCATGGAGAACGTAAGGAAACGAGCTGATATGGAAATAATAACTGACGATAAAACTAGAGAAAAAATAATAAAGAAACCCAACTTTAAATCTGAGATTATTTTCAGTGAAAACTTTTCTGTGGCAAGAATGTCAAAGGAAAAGATAAAACTAGACAAACCAATGTATATCGGTTTTGCTGTACTGGAACTATCCAAGCTCTTGATGTATGAATTCCATTATGATTATATGAAACCTAAATATGGGGATAAAATAGATTTATGTTATATGGATACCGATTCGTTCATATATGACATAAGAACCGAGGATTTCTATGAAGATATCAAACAAGATTTGAATGAGAGGCTCGATACATCTGATTATGCAAAAGATAATCCATACGGGTTTCCTAGTGTAAACAAGAAAGTGATAGGAATGATGAAAGATGAATTAGCAGGACAAATTATGACAGAATTTGTTGGATTACGATCAAAAGTATATGCTTATGATAAGGACAACCAAGAACAATCAAACAAAAAACTAAAAGGAATAAAAATGAACATAGTGAAAGATATAATTACGATTCAAAACTATAAGGATGTACTGTTTGGTAAAATTGAAAACCTATCTGTAACCCAGTATAACTTAAGATCATACAAGCACAATATGTTTCTAGAAGAACAGAATAAAAAAGCGTTAGATCCTAAGGATGATAAAAGGATAGTAACAAGCGATAAATACACAACTTTACCTTTAGGTTATAAACATTAAATTCAAGTACCTACTTAAAAACTTCAAGTACCTACTTCAGTAAATCTTATAATGAAAAATTCTTCCTAAATAAATGAATGAAAAGGCACCAATCAAAGTATATGATTTTAGCGAAAAGAATAACTATCAGAACAAACACGACCTTGCACCTCAGTGGCCATTTAGATTATTAATTTGTGGAAGTTCAGGAACAGGGAAAACCAATCTACTCTTGAATTTAATTTATGAATATATCTGTTTCAACCGAATATACTTGTATGCAAAAGATCTTGAAGAAGATAAATATAAAGAACTTATAGACAATTTAACCACCTTGGAATCAAAATGTAAAACGAATATTTTAACCGTAAGTAATGACCTTAATGATATTAAAGATGTTGATAACCTAGACCCTAAGTATCAGAACTTGATTATCTTTGACGATTTTGTCACTGAAAAAGACCAGAAGAAAATAGAGGATTTATTCATAAGAGGAAGAAAGAAAAATGCTTCAATTGTTTATTTATCACAGAGCTATCATAAAACACCAAAGGTTGTAAGACTTCAGTGTAATTATTTCGCATTCTTTCAGTGTTCTAATCCAAAAGAAATAAAATTAATCAGGCAAAATCATGTATCTAATAGAGACAATGAGAACTTTCAGAAACAATTCGAGGTGGCAACTAAAGGTTACGGATTTTTCTTCATAGATTTAAAAACAAAAGATAAAACCCTGAAGTACAGAAAAAACTTTGAAAAATTTACTGGATAATTTGTTTCTATTATAAATGAATAAATTTGGTAGTGTTGGAAAAAAGGTTAGTAATGAATCGAATGAAAAGAGAGTTACTGATGACAACGGTAATATTAACCTACAAGATAAGAGAATTATTAATTTAGGGGATGCGAAAGCAGACCAGGACGCTATTAGTTTCAGATCTATGACTATTATGTTGAACCAATTTAAAGAAGAAATTACCGCAGAACAAGTGGGGATAAATCAGTATTTTAGCCAAGATATCAACAGATTAACTGCTGTACATGATTCTCTTGATAATTTATTGGTAAGGATTAAAGATAAAGGGTTATTTGTAAAAGAAATAATTCGAGTTAATGATTAAGAAATTAACGCTGAAAACAAGTTGATAACAAATGTTCAAGACCCTAGAAACAAAAATGACGCTGTTAATTTAGGAACGTTAGTTACGTATCTTTTAGATTTTGACAAAAAGCTTCTTGGTCAACATACCCATAACAGTATAATTGAAACAAAAATTGCTGACCAACAAACCCATATCGATAATATTGAAAGAGCAATCGTAAACATTTTAAAAAGGCTTCTAGAGCAAAAACCTGTTGACAAACAATTCATTTCCAGATTAGAAAAAATGATGGCTGGTAAATAAGAAGTTTATATGATAAATTGTTTTTCTAATAAATGGTTGAAACAATGGAGTATACAGTTTATTTGTCAAAGCTTCAGAAAGGAAAGCTGAAGAAATGCTTTGGCGCTAAACAAAAATGTCAGATACGTGTTAGTCATAGTAGACAGAATGAACGAGAACCAGTAAAGTTACTTTTAAGTAAAAGACAAATTGATAAAATTGAAACATGTAAAATGAATAATAAGGGCTGTGATATTGATGTATCAGACAAACAGATGAAAGAAGCGATTCAAAAGGGTGGATTACTTCCTTTCCTAATACCGTTGGCAATTACCCTTGGAAAGGCAGCTTTAACAAGTGGTGCTGCTGCTTTGGGTACATTCGCTGGTAAGAAATTGGTTGATAACATAACCAACACAGGTGGGGCGCTTACACTTCCTGGAACGCAAAAAGTCGTGGGACGTGGAAGGCCTGAGAAGAAAACCGATGATGTCAACACAGGTGGTGCGCTTACACTTCCTGGAACGCAAAAAGTTGTTGGTCATGGTGTACGTGGCAGACCTAGGAAGTCAAAAAACGGGGACATCAAAAAAGAAGCAAAAGTAAAGTAGGACCTCTAACCAATTTTGATATTATGGATGCATTAAGGGATATACCACATTTTAGAGGTGTTTTCTCTATAGATACGTTACCTAAACATATAAATAACTTAGAATGCGGTGTCATTAATTATGATAAACTCGGAATGCCTGGAACTCACTGGGTGACGTATTGTAATCTACCTAATCAACCTTATGTAGAATGTTTCGATTCTTTCGGTATACCCCCAGGAAAAGAAATAATTAAATATCCAAAAACGTCAAAGAAAAAAATAGCTTATGACAATCTTGCCGTTCAGAATATAGATGAATTAAACTGTGGATTGCATTGTATTTCCTACATTAAGCGCAGTTCGTAGTTTATTCATCTCTCGTCTTTTTGTTTATAAAAATTGTTTTCTAATAAATGGAGATTTATTGTATGAATGTAAAAAGAAAACTGACACTGAATCAATGTTTAAAGCAGTGTCACAGAAAAATAATGTTCCAATGGTGAAAGGTAATTGTGTTATTTGCGGATCGAGGAAAAATCTGTTTTTAAAAAAAACCTCGACGCAGAAAAAGATATTTTAAAGACGTATTATTCAAATTATTCAGGTGTTGATGATATTTACCGAAAATTAAAAGAAAATGGAGTGAACGTTTCTAAAGATAACATAAAACATGTTTTGCAAAATGAGAATGTGTATACGTTACACAAACCTTCCTATCACAATTTTGAAAGGAGGCGAGTCTATGTTCACTATGCTGATGAGCAATGGCAAGCTGATTTAGTTGACCTCCAGAAATATAAAAAAGTGAATGATAAAACAAATTACATCTTGACTATTATTGATTGCTTTAGTAAATATGCTTGGTGTGTCCCTTTGAAAGATAAAACGGGTGCTGAAATAATCAAGGCATTCAGTCATATATTTAAAGAAAGAATTCCTAAGAAACTACAAACTGATAAAGGTAAAGAATCTGTAATGAGAAATGTTCAAACATTTTTGAAAAATAACGACATACACTGGTTTGCATCTGAAAGTGAATTGAAAGCGCAAATCGTTGAACGATTCAATAGAACGTTGAAAGAAAAGTTATGGAAATGTTTTACTCACAATAACACTACTAAATGGATTGATATTTTACCTTTATTTGTTAGGAGTTATAATAACACTTATCATCGTTCAATACAAATGAAACCAGTAGATGCTAGTAAAAAGGTAAATCAGAAAAAGGTTTACAATGCTTTGTTTCCTCCAGCAGATGACTACAAAATAGTAGGAAATTACAAAGTAGGGGATTTAGTCAGAATTAAAAAAGAAAAAAGTATTTTTGATAAAGGATATTTACCGAATTATACGAATGAAGTATTCCAGATAGCAACCGTTAGACCTACCATTCCCATTATTATGAAATATCTGACAAAAGTGGTGAATTAATTCAAGGGGGGTTTTATGAAAAAGAACTTTCAAAATTTATTATGAAATAAAATTACTAGTATATAAATGGATTCAAGACGCTTGAGTGATATGTTATCGGGTATAGTGAAGAACAGAGAAATTCAGAGAAGAAAGGTTCAAGAATATGAGATGGAGAAAGCAGGATTTCAAGAAATGGCTTCAGAATTTAACGCTCCAGTTGTTATGGCACAAAAAGAAAACACTGAAGCGATCATTAAGAAATTACAGAAGAGTGATGAAAATTTAAGCAGACGGTTTCAAAGATTAGGTGAAACATTTAAGACTGCTTCAGAGGTATCGAGTCGAGCGTCAACTCCTGCTTTAGAACCAACTCCCGCTTTAGGACCACCATCCATTGATATGAATAAAGATATTAATCCAGAGTTGTTAAATCAGATTAATTCAAAACATGAATCGCGGGGTGGTAATGATCATTATTTTAAAATGCCTATGTATTACATTAGTCATCCTACGGATATAGAGGAGGCTCTGGATCATTTAACAAATATAAGTCAAAGTTATGGTGGTAAAGGTTACTCTAGCCATGATCAAATTATTAAATTTATACAAGAATACAAGGATAGGTTAAGAGCCATTCAAAAAAATTTGAGATTAGTCAAACAACAAGGAACTGGAATATTTATGAATTGTGATGAAATGATTAAAAAATTGTACACTTTGATAGGTAGTAGAGTAAACGGGAATACATCTGATGAGGTGAGGAATGAAGCTATTGATATTTTGGATTCGTTAATGCGAAATAAATTTTTTAAGAAGAGAGTTTACAATTCAATATATAAAAAATATTTCTAATAAATGGTTTTGTTAAACATTGAAGGTAATGAAAGTATCATTGATATAACATTTAGTCAACCAATCGAATTGAATCGTAATTGGGATTATGAAATAGGTTTGAATCAGTGTACTTTGTGGTATTCGTGGCATAATATAAGTGATAAATTTGGAAATAATACATTTCAATATAGGAAAGATGAAGAGGGGGGGGGTGGATGAATGTTACTATTCCTAATGGGATGTATAACGATGATTGTTTGAATTATTTTTTGTGTCAGTATTTTGATACTCCAAAAGATATGTGTCCTATTGTAATCTCATCCAATCCAGCATCTATGAGATTTGTCATAGTATTACAAGAAAAATATGTGTTTAGATTTAATAGTGAGTTGTGTCAGATTTTAGGCTTTGAGAAGGATACTGAGATTTCTAAGAAAATTAATGAAGGTACAAAGCTTCCGAATATAACAAGAAGCGTTGATAAAATTCAAATTCACTGCTCTCTTGTAAACAGTTCTATCGTAAACAAAAGTAAATCAGACGTCATTTGGACGTTTGTTCCGAATACAGAACCAGGTTGTCAAATTGTTGAGAATCCTAGACAATTAATCTACCTTCCTATTAACACAAAAGACTTTATTTACTCCTTGAGAATGACAATTACTGATCAGTTGGGAAGACCTATCGATTTGAATGGTGATAACGTTGGATACGTTTTGCATTTGAGAAAAGCTTAAAGGATTAGTGAAATAAAATTATTTACCTATAAATGTTGATTAATAATAAGCGCTTACTTTATAAAAAGCAGTATGGAAGTGGAATCGGTAGTATATTCAAAAATATTGCCAATTCTCAGTTATTTCAAACGTCAGCAAAACAAATAAAAAATGGAGCTATGTCAATGTATAACAAAATTATTAAACCGAGATTTGAGTTGTTGAAAAATAGAGCAATAGAATACGGAAAAGATCTGATTGATGTAAACAGGAAAGAACTCATTGATGTAATTGGAAATAAGAAATCGATTAAGGATCTTATAGGAACAAATAAAAGAATTTTAAATCGAAGAAGTCAGGACTTGATTAAAACGTTAATGACTGGAAGTGGATTAAAGATTCTGAAATAAGTTTTATTTAATAATTTCTTTCTTGTATAAATGGCAATGAATAAAGTTATCAGTCCGCAATGGAACATTTTTGATGAGCCGCTTGTGGATGATACAGTGGTCAAATATGAATTTAAAGAAATTCGAGAAACAGATGTGAATGTATCCAATAAAACAGAGTTTGAATTCGTAACGAAGAAATTGGATTCCTGGTTCTGTCCAAGTGAAAGTTATCTTGAAGTGGGTGTAAAAATTGTAAAAGAGAATGGAGCTAACATAGATGCAACTGATGCCGCTACGTTAACTAATAATGGATTCAATTTATTTAGTACCGCTGAGTATGTAATAAACGATGCTCCTGTTGAAAAAATTAATCATGTTGGTATTTCAACTACTGTTACAAAGTTGATTGAATATTCCGATGATTATTCTAGAAGTGCAGCTAGAAATCATTTCTGGTATAAGGATTATAATCAGGGAACCGATATCAACCCTATAAGTAGTTCATTTACCGTACCTGCAGGTGGAGCACTAGCAGGAACTGTGGTTGTCAGTTCTAAACCCAATCGAAATTATAATAAAGGGTTTGAGAAGAGATATAACAGAACTAAAAACAGCAAATTAGTAAATATATATTTACCATTATCAGAGTTGTTCGGATTCTTGAAAGGAAACAAACGATTTTTTAGAGGTGCATCGCATAGAATTTGTCTAAGAAGAAATAATGATAATAACATGATTGTAAGAAATGGGGATACTAATTGTAAAGTAGTCATTGAGTATTTATCCTGGAAAATTCCTGTCATAGCTCCTAGTATTGAAATGATGAGTGAATTGGAAAAGGGTTTGGCAAAGGATAAAAAGTATAATCTGATGTGGGAAGCTTGTAATACTTATAAAAGTGATGTTAGTCAGAATAAGGAACACACATGGAAAGTTGTGTCTGAGAGAAATAGTCCTACAAAAATCGTTGTGATGTTACAGAAAAATGAAAAGCATAACAACCAAAAAAAGAATAATATGGTGTTTGATCATATGAATTTGACGGATATAGAGGTTAGAATTAACGGGGATAAATATCCAGAAGAACCCCTCAAATGCGACTTTAGTGATGAGAAATGCACGTACTCTAATCTGTACAACAGATACATACATTTGGGTTAGAAACAATTAGCGTTTGATACTGGTAGTGTAGTCAATATAGAAGAATTTAAAGAAGTATATCCATTATTCTGTTTCGATGTTTCCAAACACGAGTCAAATATTTATAATGGAACAACTGCTGATATTGAAATAAGTATAACATTAAAAGATAATCAACCCATACCATATAATATTTACTGTGTTATATACTATGAAAGAAAAGCTACACTTGATATTATAAATAAAAATATGTATGTGAGTTTGTGAGTTTGGATTTTTATTAAAGAAATTCAGCCACTAATAAATGGAGGTCTTGAATACAATCAAAACAAACAAGTATAATGAGACAATCAGGAAAGAAGAACTAGTTCTAGGATTGAAATATGCCATTGTTAAAATGAGAATTACTAAGACAAAATATGGTGATAAGTTGGTTGTCGTTATTAATCATAATAACAAAGCCTGTGATTTGTTTATTCCACAGAGATACAATGCAATTGGTAATGAATTGCTTCTAAAGAACAATCTGGTTGTGCAGCCTATTATGAGGGTAAATAAGAACTCTGACCAATATGTTGATATAGAACTGTTTACTCAGTAGAGTTTTGATAAAAATGAAAAATGCAAAAAAAAGTAGTAGTTTATATGTAGTAAAGGGTAATATTTCCTATTTCTTGGGTCCTTTATTTGGGAAGTAAGAAAATAAAAATATCTTTAAAAAGGGGGATAATTTGGAAAAAAGGATGTTAAAATTTAAGAAATTGATGTTAAAATGAGGCTTTGAAATTGGGGGGCGGGTGAGCTAGGATCGGCATTATATAACTACTTGTATCTGAAGTTGAATAAAGTTAGAAATAGAGACATTCTGGATCTCTTTTTAAACTTTTTTTTTCTCGTCGGACAAGTAGTGCGCCCGGAATGCGGCTAGAACCGGAAACGGGTAAGAGTTAAAGTTGTAAGACGTTGGTCGATATAGAGTTAAGAATACAATCATCTCGAGTCCATATCTGAACTTCGTTTTTCCGCCGGACAATTAGACCGACCAGAATCCGGCGAAAAAAAGGGAATTTGGTAGAAGTAATCTATCCTGAAGTCGATCGCGATATCCATATAGGGGCAAGTATACATGCTGCATCCATCTGTGAACCTATTTCCTTTCTGGATAATTAGTTCGGCCGCTATCCGGCAGAAACCGGAAATGTTGATCGAAGTAAAAGTTTTTTTTCTGAAGTCGATCGGAGCACCGACAAAGGGTATGGTAGCTCTGGGTTGGCACGTACACTAATTTTCCTTCTTGCTAGGCCGCCATTTCTTGACGGATTTACATCGTCTTTTTGGCACTTGCCCTTCGGCCAAGTGCCATATGAGCCCTGCCCTGTCCAGGGCTCTCTGGGTTAAGAAGGGAATTATTGGGAGGTGAGGTTTTGTTACTTCCTGACATCTTAAAGAGCACGTCGCCAAGCGTTATATGCAAAATTTGCAGATTTGTTGATGGTGTTCTGAAATTTCGAGAGGGCAAAGTTTAGTTCATGTAAAGTTATTTTGTTTTGTTGTTTTATATGTATTGTCTTGTATATGGCCTTTGGCTTTTGAATACAATTATTATTATTATTATTATAGCGATCGCAATTTCTGTCGTCGGTCGGTCTGTTCCGGCACATCCTCATAGGCTAGGACGATGAAACTTGGCAGGCACATCATGGACCCCAAATGATTAAGTTAGAAATAGTCACCCCATCGAGCATCGTGGGTGGAGTGGAGGGAGAGGGAGTCCGGAATCTTGAGGTATTTATAACTCTTGAACGGGTGATCGATTCTTAATGAAACTTGATATATGGAAAGACCTCCTGTCTCGGACGACCCACGTAAAATCCGAACCGGATCCGGTGACTTCAGGGTGAGTTGGAGGTAACCATGGGCACTGTTCTGTTTGTTTGTTTTTTAATAGAAGAACTGAAATCAGGGCATTTTCAGAACAGAAACAGGCAAGGGAGAAAACTATTATACTGTTCTGTTTCTGTTCTGTTTTTCTTTAAAAACAGAAAACAGCTGTTTTGTTCGAAGAAACAAAAATTGAATACCCTTTCAGTTGCCCCTTCTTCCCTTCTCTTATTGGTACAGTTGAAGTGTCCATGAAAGTGTAGAACGTGATGTTCTTTGCCTAAAAAAATGGATAACGTTATCAGGAGCGTCGCAAGTGCATTTCGTTGGGGGGAGGTGCTAGGCCAACAAATTTTACCGAACCTTAAAAAAATTCTGCCGAATACAAGAAACTGAGAATTAAATTATTAAACAGAAGCAGTAAATTATTAAATACAAAAGATAAGTAGAAAGAGTAACACTAAAGGGCAGTACGAAAGATGATTCGGAAGTTACGAGGCTAGAAAATTTTCTATATTCAGTTTGTTTGTTTTTCGTGTAAAACTCTACTGCTTCCCATACAAATTCCATCTTTTATCGTGGAATATCTAAACAATTTCCAGAAAAATTAAAAATGGATGGAGCGACGTCCCGGCAGCAGCTTGTAGCCACTGTAGGCTACCCAGTAGCCTTCTATCCATGAATAATTTTTTAAATTAGCTTTTCCTGCCAAATTTAACTATCTCCATAGCCAGGGGGGCACAGGTATTAAAATCTATGATATCTAGCCGGGTGGGGGTGGGTGGTTTGGTCCGAAAATTGTGGATTTAATCCGGGGTGGATCCCTTCAAAGTTAAAAAATTAGGGATTTTATACTTTGATAAATAGGGTGGGTGGTTTGTTATTTTTATTTTATTTTTGGGACGAGTAACATATCATTCGATAGGTCACCACATAAAAACAGTCGTAGTGATGGTTTTAAGGCGATATTAGCTTTTTTGTGCGTACAGACAGGAACTAGTTCATTTGCTGGAAGGACTACTACAGAAGATTTAGGTTTCCGATGCGCTGTAAAAAATTTTCCGGTGCTTATGAAAATTTCCTGGTGCTTATGGTTAAGCGACTGCCTTTCAACTGTGCCCAAAAATAAATTTTATCTTCCGGCATACTCGAGTACGGGAGGTTCTCCCCAGGAATTGCTACCGCACTAGACTTACTAATTTTAGTTTATTTCACCCTTTTTCGCGTATAGTGTAAGGACAAGCCCAATTTAGTTTCCGGAACCACTGTGACAGGTCCTCTGAAAACCTTACCACCGGACCCTTCTGACAACGAAAACAGGACCCCAGGAAAAACAGAAACGGGACCGATCTGGCTAACCAAAGACGACCCCTTGTAAACGATAGACATAAATCCAAAAATACGGGGAGCTGAAGGAGACCCATTATCAGAGGCGTTACTAGCCAAAATGTTTGGGGGGGGGGCAAGGAATTTACCGACTGGCTGGTAATTTTTACCGACTGTTTTTACAGAAAAAACGACCGTTTTCAAGAAAAAAATGACAGTTTCGAAAAAATCGACTGTTTTGATGAATGCGCTTCCGGTCCCCCCCCCCCACTCCCCCTCCCCCCCCCCCCGGTCGTGACGCCCCTGCCCTTTATTTCCGAAAAAAGGACCTTTTTTCTTTGTGGAAAAAATAGTATAAAAGAATAAAAAGTTGTTCCTGGTTGTGTCTTTTGATGATCCAAACACTGTCGGGAGGGGGTTTCAACTTTGTCTGAACAGCAGGTTGAACCAGGTACCAGATTGAGTTGCCGGATCTCACCAAACTTGGGAAGTTAGAGCTAGGGCTGTAGTTCTGCCTTTTATGATGGTTCACACCCAATGGGACCCCCACATGAACTCTGGCAGCACATCACTTGGTGGTGTTGTGGTGTGCAGACAAAATTAAGGTTATGTGATTCGGTCCTTCAAAATGCACTATTAGGACACTAGCTCTAACGTCCCAACAAGTTTGGTTCAGATCCGGCAACTCTTTCTGCGGCGGTTGACAAGAACTTAAGGCTCCCATGACCGGGGTCGAAAAAGTATATTTTATCTTCTTCAACCTCCCCTACATGGTTGGATCGGATTCCTTGTGGTCCGATCGAAAGGAATATCTAGGACCCTAGCTATACCTTTCCACCAAGTTTGGTTGAGATCTGGCTACTACAATTGGTTGTTGTGTTGTCTACGAACATATAGGGACTGCCTCCCTCCCCCCCCCCCACCCCCACGTGATTCGGATCATCAAAAGTCACAACGAGGAACAAAGTACGGGTATTAGCATGTGCATCAGATAGGGTTGGTGCTCTTTCCCGAGATCCCTTTCATCATAAGACGGAATGACATAGTGAATTTGTAAAGCTTGTCCCATTCGTTGACGACCGTTTCAGAAAAGGATTTTGGTGTCATCGTGATTTATTAATTACCATCCAAACTGGATAACTCTTTTGAAAGTTGTACAATCTAGTCAGGTCCCTAACACAGCCTTAAACGGAACATCCAAGACGTGTGCTGGTTTCATTTGTCAAGTTCCAGAATTAAGGATGTCACAAGATTTCCGGGATTTCCTCGGGATTCCTCCAGCTCTCCCAACAGTGCCCGCATCCGGCCCGGTTCTAAAAATGATGTAAACGGCTTATGCTTGTTCGCCCTGCTAAGTCTCATCCCGATACCTAACTCTAAGCGTGCCACGAGATTTCCGGTGACCACCTCCCAACTCGTCAATTGTTGTCTGACCCGTTTGTTCAGTTTGTATCATGTCAACTCTTTTAAACCTTTGAGACCCTGATCTACTGGAAAGCTTCGGGAACAGTGTATGACTATGGTTTGCCCCCCAACATTCCACGCAACTTTCCCTGTAGGTGTGCAAAATAGATCGACACTTCAAGGTGGTCAGGATTCATTTTTAATCTAAACCCTTGAGGTCCAAATGATCATGGGCCTTTGCGGACCATAAAAGTGTAGGAATCGTTTGGTCAAAACTATTTTCAGCACATTGATGTTAAAATGCGCACTTTAAGGGGTCTTCAAGTGCTGTCAGTCGTACCAGAGTTTTGAATGCCACAAAATTAACAGGACTTCCTCCCCTCCCAACTCATCCGGTAATGCCCGGATCCGATCCAGTTCTATAAATGATTGTCTAGAAATTAGGTTTTTCCTTCCCGCAAAGTCCGGTCCCGAGCACTCCATAATAGGCTAAGCATGTCATGGGATTTCTGGTGCTCGATCCCACATAGTTGCCGGATCCCGTCCGGCATTGAACTAAATATCGGGGGCATGTACTCTTAGCTGCGTTCTTTGTCACTAGTCAGACCGGTGGTCTCCTGTTATTCTTATAAGGCGTTTTTGCATCCACCGGTGACTACTCACCAGTCTTATAACCCGTTTTTGAACTAACCGGTGTCCGGTTTTTATCTCACCGGTGCGGACTAACCAGAACCTGCTCGGGAGCCTGGCTTTACCGAGAAGTTAGCAACTTTTCCTCGACTGAGGGGGTTTCGCGCAAAACCCAGAATTTAGGCCGTTTTTGCACTCACCGGTGAACCAAAAAACGCGTTACAAGGGAAGAACCGGACACAGGTGACAAAACACCAGAGAACAGTCCCGAGTGCAACGAATACAGCTCTTGCTAATTATCAAGTTGCATTCAGTTATGACCACCTGTTCGAAAGTTATGCATGTCGAAAGTTTCCAGCTTTTTCCTCCCTCAAATGCCCCCAGAATGGTCGGAACCGGTAAGTGGCGGTTTCCAAGAATTTTCTTGTCGGGTCCGTAATGTGTCTGTCAAGTTTCATCGTTGTAGCACAGCTACCTTAACTCGCGATCACCGGAATTTTGGGACCCACCTCTAACTTCTTCAGAATTCAGCTTCAGAATCTCGCCTAATTCATTTTTGATTGCTGAAGCCTAATATTACCAGCAGATACGTCACCAGCCAAAGTGTATTTTAAGGGGCAAGGTATTTTTACTGACCGACAGGTCATTTTTACCGACTGTTTTTTTTTTGTAATAACTACTTTTACGAAAAACTGAGGGGATTCGCACCGACTCTTTCTTTTAAACCGTCTGGCCGACCACTTTGGGGGGAGGAGTGTTGCCAACCCGTGCGTGACGCCTCTGATTACAAGCCCTAGTCAAAGTCAATATAATAATGTTGATTCCAAAACAGCTAGCCTACTGCCGTAAAATCTGTTCCTGTGTCAAACAATATTGTTCCAAGAATAATCAAAGACATTGCAAGTGATATTGTCATATTTGACGGAGCAAAACGGACTTTGTCCTTCAGGTTGAGAATTAAGCTAACGAAAAAGTTTGCGATGCAGCTTGATGATAACACGGAGAACATCAAACCAAACACAGAAACAGGCTGACTGTAAAAATATTGCCGTTAATAACGTCGAGCCGAGATTCGACAAAATTTTAGCTACAAAGCAGCCTCAGGTGATTGCCTTACTGATTTTGTCTTTATTTCTACACATGTATTCCTATCATTTATGATAATAAATATCATGTTTTTCATGTTCTGAAAAAGGCGGTACGCAATCTTTTCGAACCTTGATTAGGGGGTACGCGATACGGAAAAGGTTGGGAAACACTGATATAGACCACCTGTGACATGTCCTCTTGTCAGTTATCAAGTTTTATTCGGATCCAGTCACCCGCTCTAAAGTTGCGCATGACACAAGATTTTTAATTTCCTTTCCCTCCACTCCCCCCAAGATTTTCGGATCGGGGAGATGACTATTTCCAAGTTAATCTGGTCGCCGCCTAGTATCATCATCCTAGCCCATCTGGAAGCACCCTACTCGCGATTACCGGGAAACCCCCTTCAACTCTCCTCACAGTGCACTGAACCGGTCATGTTCCATCAGTAATGTGTCTAAGAGTCATGCTTGTTGTTCCCACCAAGCTCCATCCCGACGGTTTTGATTTAGTTAGTGTGCTGGATTCAGTTCCTTGGTGTACAGGAGGGGTATCCAACCTCGAATTTACACGACCTCGAGCTTGGCCTAAAAAGGATGGAAGGAAATTACAGTCCAGTCCTAAAAAAATCCTAACTGTCAAGAAGGAAACCCTGTGTGACTCAGGACCTGTTTTTGACTCCACAGAAATTTCCTTGTAAGGTTTGCAGGCTAAGTTCGAAGGTCATATAAATTCGAGGTTGGATACCCCTCCTGCAGCACTCTCGTACTGGAGATGAGGCACCTTGTTTGTTGTTGTTTTTTGCTCAGAGCGTAGCAATTATCAAAATATCTGCATGATATTGTGCATAAACTTATCCAGATCATCAATCTAGACCATTTGACATCTTTTTTTTTTTTTTTAGCCTGGGGGTGGTGGGGTGGGTGGTTTTGAACTAAAATTGTGAATTTTTTCCAGGGGGGGGTCCCAAACCCAAAAACAGATTTTGTACCCTATGGTCGGGGGTGGGTGGGTCCTTTTCTTGAAAGTTGACTGATTTTAGGCTAGATATCAGTAGATTTCATACTTGTGCCCCCTTGTCCATAGCGATTCTAGCTTCTAATGTTTCTCAAATCAGAAGCCTATACTGGCTTAAAACCCCAGCTAACTGACGCTCTCTTCCACAAAACAGAGAATATTACAGAAGGCGTAGCAGAAATTTTTGGAAATATTCTGGGATCCAAAGTAAAAGTAGGCTAAGTATTAACGATGAAATCATAAATTAGTCCTTTTGTCTGTCACCAGTGTCTCACCTGATCACTTCTCAATACTTACTAATCCGATATCCGGTGTATGTCCAAAAGAGGCCCTGCATGAATTTTTTTCTAGACCTACTTATCTGCTAAACAAACAATTTTGCATGGAACCAAATAACCGAAAATTAGCCTCTTTTCGCTTTCTGACAGAAAGATTTCGGTACAACCTGACAGCGAAATTCAAGGTTTGGTTACTGGCTTGTGTCATCCTGGGAAGCTCCGTCAACCCGCGTGGCAGCATGCGTCATCCGTCCACCCACAAGGCATACCCGAGTACCTCTGGACAGTGTCTTTTTTGTGACTCCCAACGTGGATACGATTACGCGATGCCGAGATTCTGAACTGCTTTCCGTGAGAAAAATCAATTGTCATCGGAAACCAACGAATTTCCTCCAGAAATTTTGTTTATTCAAACAATGTTTACAACGGGTACGTCAGCTACGATTCTTCATCAGCGATATTTCGGCCCTTTTTGGCAAGGGTCCTCGTCAGGCTGTCAATCCTCTGGTTCAACTTCGGGGAAGGAAACAAACCTGTAAACCTGTGTTGATTATAGCTTCTCGGCCGGTATAGTCTCACGAAGTTATGTATATTGAGAGCCAAGCTACCGGTAGCGACAACTATTTGGTTGAAAATGACCAGCTCACGGACACAGATGGATATGGGCTAGGATTCCGGTAGTGCAAAAAAAAAAAAAATTTAACTCACGGACCCATGTCAGTGCATACTAGGAAACCGGGAGTGAATATTTTTAACTCACGGAACCCAATTCCCGTGGGCTAGGGTTCCGGTATAGTGCCAAAAATTCAAATTACAAACTCACGGAGACGTGTCAATATTGACTTCGAGCCCGGTAGTATATATTGTGAGCTCACGGAACCCAACTTCCATGGGTTCGGGTTCCGGTAGTGCGTGATTGTACTTATAATATTTCTCGTGAGTTGATAATATTTGCTACCGGACTCTGAAGTCCAAACACGTCTCCGTGAGTTCGTTTTTTTTTTTGCATTACCGGAACCCTAGCCCATATCCAGATGTGTCCGTGAGCTGGTCATTTTCAACCAAATACTTGTTGCTACCGGTAGCTCAGCTCTCAATATATTGATTCCGATAGTAGATTTTTTCCCATGCTATTTTCTCTAATGGTGGGTTTACACACTGCGTAAAATCCGAGCGAATTTTGAAATCCGAGCGTATTTTACGCACGTTTTGAGCTTGAAAATATTTCTAGCAATACGGACGTATTTGAAAAATCGGTCCGTTTTGTATCTAAATACGTCTATTGCTAGAAACCTTTTCAGGCTCAAAACGTGCGTAAAATACGCTCGGATTTTACACAGTGTGTAAAAGGACCATAAGTCGGTGAAACTCACGGCATCCTAGCTCTCATCCAAACTATTCCGTGAGTTCTATTTCTAATTTCATACTGCAAAGGAAGAATTAAGTTTCAGCATACAAGGCCCGCGATGATGGCGCTAACCCCTAGGTTTTCGCGAAATGACGTATTCGAGAGTTTGACGTTGTGCGACGGAGGAGTCAGACACAGCTTGCATCAGTGTTGCCAAGTGTGACACTTTTGGTGTTTTCTTACACTTTTTGCCTTTGGGTGATACCGTGACACTTTTTCTCTGAAAGTGATAACTTTTTTTCTAATGACATTTTTAGGTCAGAAAAGCACTTTTTCATTTACTATACTAAAGTGACGGTTTACCGCCCCCGAAACACTGCCAAAACATGTAGGCCTATTTTACTTTGATTTGTACATAGAAACAGTTTGGAGCCTAAAATAAAGCCCATTTCCGATTAAATGTTGTTACAAATTCAGTTATTACCAATTATTCGCATTTTGCGCGTTGTGCAGCGGAATGCACAACAAAAGTTCGAGGTGTCAAAAAGCACCTTTTTGTCAGCAACTGTTACACTTTTATGAGTCGAACTCTTGGCAACCCTAGCAGCTCTCCGGGCATTTCGCAACATTACTGCAATTGCCCCAGTGTTGCCAGATGGGCTTGTTTCCCACCCCATGGGCGTGTTTCTGTAGGCTGGGACGGAAGATTTTTGCGATGGGCTTGGGGCGGGAAACTGGGCTATTGTTTGTTTGAAAATGTGGCTTGTTTTGGCGTTTTCTTGGAATTCCAGGAATTATCTACTTCAAAATTAAAGCTCTTTTTCGGGACAATATTAATATTGCAAACCTATATTACTCTTGCATACTACAGTGTATAGGCTGGGGTTCCCGATCTTATTCGGGTTTTCTTATATCCTGTTGAAGTTATTCGGAAAACCTTGGCTGCGTTTTCTCCATGAAAGTGGTATAAAAGCTTATGATCCTTGCTGGTTTTAAACTAAACACGGGCTTTGCTGTCCTTGTTCCAGCCGAAATTGTGTTTCACATTTTCTATGGGTAGGATCTGGGTTGCTGATTCGACTAGTAGGATTCAAGGACCATGGTGCGCTAGAACCTTGAAATTTCTTAGACGTAGGAAGTCTTCATTTAGAACCTTGATGACGAAGTCCGGTTCCATTCCGGCGATGCGTGTGTGTGTGTGGGAGGGGGGGTGGGTCTTAAACCTGAAAGCTCCGATATCAACCGATATTGAAAGCAGGCAAGAACGAAAGTCCTATTTACGGTCTTCTTTCTACGTCCTATTACCCGACCTGACCTCTGTGAGCGAGCGGAGGGAATTTCTTGAATGGACTAGAACAACTAATGAGAAAAGTACGCCGTTAAAAAAAAAACGACTACAAGTCTGTAAACAGAAACGGAGTAGAAATGTAACAAGAACGGAAATGCTTTCTGCTGTCCAGGCGGAACTAGAAAAAACACAACTCGGTGCAAATCTGCCAGAGGCGTCATTCCGCTAAAACATAGGGGAGGCCAAGGCGTCGTTCCGGACCATTAGCTTGGTTTAAAAGGTCAAAGTTTGCTGAAAGACTTTAAAATCCACTTTATACGACTCCCTGTCATAACGATGAAAATCAAGTTGTTTCGAATTTATAATCTTTATGTGCAGCTGCCCCCCCCCCCCCTGAACTGATGACTCTGAAATCAGCCAGTGGTGCCACTTCAGTAAACCTTTGGGGGGGGGGCAAAACTCAATTTGAGTCTTTTTCACACAGACTCGAAACTTATTAACCCTTTTGGGGGTAAATTTAGAGCATTTTTCGAATATTTAAAATTTATCGAGTAAAGTCATTGCTTCGCATTTTGCATTTGAAACCGATTTAATGTGAAAAAAAATATTACCAGAGACGAAGATTTTCAAATATACGGGTGGCAAAGCCCCCCCCCCCCCCCCCCTCTTCCCCCTCGAATGGTTCCCATGAATTCAGCTGTTACAATTTGCTTGATTTTTGCAAGATTATGTTAAAATTAAGCACGGGCTTGTTTGGGCTCTTTTTCAAAATCCCAAGGCGTTTTTCTGTAAATACAACTGGCAACACTGACTGCCACCTGTAAAATGCGGTATATGCGCAATGCAGCTTGATTAATGATACCATGATCGGAGTCTAGTTGCATCGACCTAGCCAATGCTTGTCGCGTCAACAACCAAGTCAGCGACCGGTTCTGAGGGTTTTACAGCTTTTAATCATTGTGTTACAGCTCGCCGGTTAAGAAGTCAACCATTTCGAGTGTGAGGGACATGATCAAAATACCGCAGAGCCTTGTGCCCTCGTATCCCCAGTTGGGTATTTTCCGAAAAAAATTACTTTTGTTGCTTGCTACTGTCACATTTCTTGTCATCTTCGATATTGGATACATCCAAGACTACAGTGAATGGTAAGTCTTCCTCGTCTAGTCTGTGCCTCCTCAACCTCTCAAACCCTCATCGTTCTACAACAGACCGCCACAGGTCCTTGATTTTATGATAACGTTTAGGTATATCCAGCGTTAGACATAGAGTATACAAATGCTATAGATATATCCCGATGTCGTCCACTGCTTCCTGACCGAAGATTAAAATTAAGTGTCTTTTTCTGTGTGTATATATGTGTTTTGTTTATTTTCTTTACTTTGTCATTTACTCCGCCTTTTCAAAATGGCGGGTCATAAATAAATTACTTACTTACTTACTTATTTGGAATGGTGTATCCCTCAATCATGGGTTTGTTTGTGGTATACTGCCCCCACCTACCATCTCCTAATCTTCAATCCTAAGGAGGGTAGCACTCTGTCTAGTATAAAAGGCAACTTCGTCTTCTCCGTGTCGCCAGTAAATTCTTTTCAGATATCAGTTTATGCTGAAGAACTTATCAGCTCTTGCCGAGCCCGTTGAACTTATGATAATAATTCAGAGCCCTTCCAAAACTCCTTCTTCTTGTCACAATTTTGCTAAACCATCAGCGTTGAAAACCAACATCCAACTCCAACAACAACTGACCTGACTGTAGTACACCGTCAGCGTCGTAAGTCTATCCCTTGGCTCACAGTTTCAAACTGCTGCGTCGGATGCAACACGATTTTTTCTTTGATGTTTCGACATGCGGCAGAATCGAATGAACCTTCCCAACACCACGCAGACGCAAAATGAAAAGAAACTTTACGTCGGATTATTCTGCATGGAGCCTTTGGGGAAACGGGCTGTGAACAAAACGTCCCTATGACAAAATGTCCCCGTGTCGAAACGTCTCCGATCAAAACGTCCCCGGCTATAGATTTTTTTTTCATCGCTGAGGGATAGCTAGGCCTATGAGACTACTGATTGCGTCATCAGTTGGGTAGACTACTTCAGCATTTAACCTGTACTACCGGTATTTTTAGAATTTAGAATTTATAATTATTTTTAAAATTTAGTAGTTTGTCAGTTTTCGTTTTATCTTTTATTGAATTGGTTTTTGGGATCCTAAAACGTAAGTGGAGGGATACCTATGACATGGCAAAAAATGTCCGTCTGTCTTTAAGCACGATAACTGTCGAAGGCAATGAGATATTTTGATGAAACTAGGTGTGAGGATTCTTTGGGTCAAGGGTAAGGTAAAGTTCGTAGATGGGCTCTGTAGCTCTACATTAGGGGTGGGGGAGGGGGTTTCAGATTAAGGGGCAAATTTTTTTTTAAAGCTATTGAGATAGTTGATGTAGGGGTAAGGAGACATGCTGAATCCGAATATGAAAGTTATTTTGTTGCCGGACAAGTAGTTCACCCGGAATCCGCTGAAAACCGGACACAAAACTTGTCGACCAGTTTTCGGCTATAGCGGTCTACCCCTTTATTCTCAAACGATTATAGCTCTACGCACGTGGCACGTGGCCGTGGCCCGTGTGTTTTTTCCGTGACGTAATCGAAGGTCGAAGGGGGAGAGGCAAAAGAGACATGGGGTGAATGTGTTTATTTTATAGCGGGTTTCGATAGGGAGGAATTGAAATTATTAATTAGTATGCGTGCTGATATTTTACCGCTGGGAGATAGGAGGAGGTACACGGGAAGGCCGATTGGGAGAATTGGTCCTTACTTCTGCCCGATGTGTGGAGAGCGAGAGTGTTCGCGACATCTAATGTGTGATTGTAGGGAATGTAGTAGGAATTGTAGGAATAAGTGAGGGGTTGCTCACTGAAAAAGGTGTACTTGTTAAGGGAGGGGTTGCTCACTGGAAAAAGATGTACTGGATAAGTGAGGGGTTGCTCAGTGGGTGTACTAAAGTTGTATGGGGAGGGGGTGGGGTCAGCCGGTCCCAGGTACTCGTGAACCAATCCCAGGTGCACGCGAGGGGTTAGGAATTGGGTGTACCCGTTAAAGGAGTACTCGAGGGGTTAGACACTTGGGTGAGCCAAGCGAGGGGGTTGATTCATGGTGTACCAAAGGGGGAACTGCTAGGGTACGCGAGGGGCTACTCACTGAAAGAAGGGTGAACTGGGTAAGTGAGGGGTTGCTCACTGAAAAAAGGTGTACTTGGTAAGGGAGGGGTTACTCACGAGAAAAGATGTACTGGATAAGTGAGGGGTTACTCAGTGGGTGTACTAAAGTTTCAAGCGGTTGAATATGGATAAATAGCAAAAATGTTAAAGGGGTCTAGCGTTAGTTGTCTGGATCAAGAAGTCTGATAAACATTACAATTTTTGGGATCCCATCGAAACCTTTGGTCTTGTTATTTTGTGGGTTAGTTTACGCTGGGATATAACTCATTGATCTCGTTTTTTTCTATTTAATTTGGTGATATTTATTATTAAAAGATTTTATTAAAGGATCAAAACCGTCTAGCCTAGATTTACTATGTATCTCTACCTAACTAGTCATTCCATCCGCTTTCGTTTCCTGGCTTCCCATGTCATTTTCAACCTGCATAACGTCACTACACTTATTTTTGCATTTTGCTTGTTTGACTTTCTTTGAGCCACAGCGGGCTTCCCCTTTCTCTGAGGAGCATATTGGTGCTCCTCAGATTGTGCATGTTTCTTCAAACGACCTAGAACTGGTCAATTACGAGTCAATTCGAACTTGCAAGGCATAGTACACGACATACTTTAACTGAAAACAATACATTAATGAAGCAACTGGTCCTATGTCCGACCTTTCCTGCTTATAAGGAATGTTCCCAAATCTGTAATGCACACTCTGAAGTAGTTTTACCTCGATCATGCACTTGAAGATCGAGGCGAACTTAAAAATCTATGCTTGGGGACGTTTCGCCACGGGGACGTTTTGTCACGTGGACGTTTCGCCCGGGACGTTTCGCCAGGGGACGTTTTGTCATGGGAACGTTTCGTCGGTAAGCCGGGGAAATGACCTCTGAAGATGCGGGGGGTTACCTTTCTGAATACGTCCACTATCAGCCACTATTAGGAAATTTTCAGTCAAAACCAAGTCATCTTGTTCAAAGCAGGTTAATACAAGTTTATTCAGAAGATATTTTGCATTCTGCTATCCTGGGATTACAAGCAGAAAAAGGTAGAGCAACTTTTAGTCTTGAAAATTGATTTCATCTTTATTTTTTCTTTTCCTCAAAAAATCGTATGCGCTCTGTCGGGTCAGTTGAAATTTTCAACGCATCCGACCCTCGATCCGACACTGCGACAAAACGCAAAGTTTGGCGTTGCTTGTCGCACAATTTATGTCGTATGTCGTGTAACGCAGAATTTTGCACGAAATCGCAGCAGTGTGAACCAGGGGATCTCAGTATCTTTGTAACCTCGTATCTCCCAGAGAAACTCGAGCGGAGTCGACAATCCCGAGAATGGAGCATGACAGTCGTACACCCTGGTTCTTGGTGACCAACCCTGGTGTTTTAGGCCTGTCAGAATGACACCAAGTCATGAATTTTCCCCAGGGGCGGTTCGAAGTGCTTGGGCATGGGGGGGGGGGCGACTTCAAAACACACGCTGGCTAATGCCCGGCCATTATACCGATTAGAAACGATAGGCAGAAAACACAGCACCATAGACTAAAACTTTTGCTTTTGACAAATTTTCCGGTTTTGGCCGGATTCCAGGCGAACTAGTTGTCCGGGTAGAAAATGCTTTCCACATAAGTGTTCAGCATGTTTTCTTACCCCTAAATCGAACATTTAATCAACTTCAAACGAAACTTCTACTTTCAACTTGTCACTTACTGTTACTACTTGTCCGGTGAGAAAATGTTTTTCCCCATCGTGCTCAGCATGTCGTTTTGCCCCATAATCGGCTATCACATTAGCTGTTTAAAAATATTTTGTTTGCCCCTTAATCTGAACCCCCTCCCCCACCCCTAAATGTAGGGCTACAAAGCTCATCTACGAACTTGACCTTGCCGTTGACCGAAAGAACCCTTACACCAAGTTTTCATCAAAATATCTCATTCCCTTCGAGAGTTATCGTGCTTACAGACGGACGGACGGACAGACGGACAACTTTTGCTATGTCATAGGTATCCGTCCACTTACGTTTCGGGATCCCAAAAAGTGTTTCGTGTCATTTTCTGGTTTAAACCTCGACCAGACCCCTAGATGACCGTCGAGTCGTCTGTTCTTCATCTGGTGCAAATGATGCATGGGATTATAACAGAAATGTGTGCCTTCCAGGGATACGAGTCATACAAGACCAAGCAAGCACGATTCAACGCTCAATCATCAAAACCAGCATCAAACAAAAACAAAAACTGGATATCACCGACTACATGGACTGCCAAACAACGGAGAGAACTTGGTTAGAACTTTGTACAAGTAAGTAATAACTGGGGGGATATGCCCGCTCTCGATTTTAGTGTAGAGCAAGTGCCCGGTTGGTGCCGGCCCCGGTTGCCATATTTTAGAACATTAAACTGAGCACGTTTAGAAGCGGGAATCGTCTAATTTATGGCCAGCAGCGCTGCCTTCGGTCGGTGCCTGGAAAGGGTAAAGAGCAGGCTCCGGGGAGTCGGTAACCCGTCGGTAATAACTATGATATCGCGACAAGAACGATATCAAAGATTTTAATGGGATCCACAAGGAGAGATATCGGACTTCATCCAGACTATCGGGTATAATAACTTTCAAGATCCGTTAGGCTCTCTTTAATTTCCAGTCAGGCCAAATTATAGCGGGAATACCAGTACTAGTCGAGAACACGGAGCATATTCTGAGTCCAGTAGGTTTTTATCACCCTTCATCAGTTATCGGAGGATTTTGTTCTTCGTGAAATCGCAGTTTCCGTCAGAACATGAAAGTAGCATTTGTCAGGCTATATTATAAAGCAGTCTTCTTATCTATATACCGACACAAACAGCTGGACAAAGACCTTTCTTAGAATTTTCCGTCTTCGCCGAACACCATGCCTACCGAATTTCCGGTGCTCGTTCCGGTTTTCACCGGGGCCCATCGGTAGTATCGACCAAGCCGGAAAAAAACAGATTTCGATTGACCCTGCCAACTTGCTCCATTGTCGACTCTCTAAACTCCTTGATCAAGCAATTACAATAACCACAAAATTCCGGGTTTGGCCGAATATTGGTCAAGAAGGAAAAGCAAGCAAAGGGCCCTGATTCAGCGTGTTTTCTTGCCCCATATCGACATTCTAACCGGTTTCATACAAAACGTGTTTTGACGGATTCAGGGCAGACGACTTGTCCGGTGAAAGAAACTGCAGGTATGGATTAAGCATGTATTTTTATCCCTGCATCGAATCTCTAGGCTAATCGACTTCGGATAAAACTTTTACTATTACAAAATTTTCCGGTTTCGGCCGGATTCCGGGCGAAATACTTTGTCCGACGAGAAAATAAGTGGCTACGACGGGGGGGGGGCTACGGGGCCCAATTGCGAACTTTACCTGTATTTTTACCCGTAGAACCTTCACACCGAGTTTGGACAATATTACTCAACCATCTCGGGAGTTATCCTGCTAAAAGACAGACAGGCGGGCAGACGAACAAACTTCGATAAGTCATAGGCATCCAGTCATTAACGTTCTCCCTAAAACGGTGACTGGACTGCCAATGACCTTACCGCGCAAAAAGTGCAACAATGCGAAAAATTCTTGAGTGAGAACCGCACTATAGTCATTATCGCGACGATAATTGTACGAAACGAAGGCACCAAAACAAGCTTGTGCCATGCACAACCATCAGCGTCTTCGCGATGCAGAAACACGGCTTAAACGTAGACGACGAGCTTCGGCTGTTCGGCTACACACGGCTTCGGCTGTTTTTAGCTTCTTTCTCCCTCTGCCTCTAAAGGGCTAAAGCACCCATCTACGGACTTGGCCTGTCCTATGCCAGTGAATCCTTCTACGAAGCTAAAACAACATATATCAACCCTTTTCGACCCGCAGAGCTTTCCGCATGCGCGAATAAAGGGGTAGGGTAGAGACTGGTCAATGGTCAAAATTTGGTCAACAAATTTTATTAAATTGTTACTAGATAGTTGCGTCGGATGCATTCTGCCTTTTCGACCCAGTAAATGCCGGTTGAGACTTTAGATAACTAAACTGATCGCATACACTTTTTTTTTATCATTAGTATGTTCGAAAGTTGTAACAGAATGTCTCCTCACTCAATATCGACTATTTTGAAACCTCATGCTAAATTTACGGATTCAGAGCGAACTACTTGTCTGGCGTGAAATAATTTTAGAATTCAGCACCTCTTCCTACTCCTGAATCGAACATTTAATCATCTTCAGATACAACTTTTACTTTTTTTCAAAATTTCCAGTTTTTGCCGGATTCCGGGTGAACTACTTGTCCGGCGAGAAAATAATTCTCATATTCTGATTCACCATGTTTCCTTACCTCTAAATCGACTATCTCATTGGCTTTTAAGAATACTTTTTGTCGTCCCTTGTTTTGAAACCCCTCCCCCACCCCTAAATATAGGGCTACAGAGCCCATCTTCGAACTTGAGCTGTACTTCGACCCAAAGAGTCATCGTGCCAAATTTGAACAAAATATCTCAACCGCTTCGAGAATAGTGTAATAGGCGTAGACTGACGTTGGCCTCTTGGCTCTCTCTGTATGTGCAGATTCAAATATATATTCAACGACCACACTGTCAGAAGTTTCATAACAGATTGTGCATAACACTTTCAGGAATAACACCGTTTCACCTAGAAAAAAAGTGTTATGACCAATTAAGTTTATACTGGTTTGTGCCCAGATCTTCAACAACACCTTCAATAGGTAAAAATACTACACTGTCAGAAGTTACATAACGACAACAGCAGGATGCGCGGTTTCAACAGATAACACTTTGGGATGTTATATGTTATGTTTCTTTCGTTCCCGTTAGTATTTTTACCAATTGAAGGTGTTGTTGGAGATCTAGGCACGAAATAGTGTAAACTTAATTGGTCATAACACTTTATTCCTAAGTGAAAAGGTGTTATTCTTGAAAGTGCTATGCGCAGTCTGTTATGAAACTTCTGACAGTGCAGGGGCGTCACGACTGGGGGAGCCCCCCCCCCCCCCAATGCTGTCGGCCAGTCGGTAAAAAAATATCCGAGTAGGCGCGAAGCGCCGCGATTTTTCGTCAAAACAGTTGACTTTTTTCATGAAAACAGTCGTTTTTTCTGAAAATTGGTCGATTTTTCAAAAAATCATTGGACTTTTCTGAAAGAAACATTCGGTAAAAATTACCAGCCAGTCGGAAAATGCCACGCCCCCCCCCCCCAAACTTTTTGGCTAGTGACGCCCCTGTCAACGATAGTAATGAATCACAACGTTTGTGTGTCCAGATAGTTGTGACGTCACGCTTGTGTGGAATTCCTCCTAGATTTCAACCAGACCGATTTTTAAACCACAGCTTTTACTAGAAAACGGCTTTTTCATAATAAAATTGTTCTGAAATCTTGTTTTCCAGAAATACACATCTTACCTCTTGAAGTTAAGCTTGTCACTCTAGATGTCAGTGGAGTGGATATTGGAATTCTAAAGGCGCAAATCCGCAATTGTCGCTTTTGCAGAGCAACTTAGTATCAGATACCACGGTAACTGCAAAAGCGACTAATCGCAGATCCAGTTGCCATGATAACAGATACCATGGTTTCTGCAAGAAAAGTAACTCTTGCATCGCCCGACAACCTACAACGGATGGTGAATTTGATTGCTGAAGATTGGACTGGGATTTCTAAGTCCATGTTTGGATACGGACTTTTTCCTGGAGCACAAAAGATAATATAGGTTTTAGGGTAAGGGCAGGAATGTCGCTGGAACAGGTCACTGATCAATCTAGCGCCATCAGTCACGATTAGTAGTCAGCATGGGCTAAAGGAATACAGTGCATGTATTTTACTTTGAACGGTCGTCGAATAAAACACTAAAATCCATACTAAGGAACTGTTACGGCAGAACAATTGCCGAAAATGTTTATTTTAAGCCGATCCATCACATATCAGCAGGATTTTAAAATATTGCACCTTATTTCCTTCTGTCCCTCCTTTTTTTTAAACGTCCCAAGTATCTCAGCAGACCATTCAAATTTAGCAACAATTCCCGCGCACTGTCTGAAGATCATTTTATAAGCAGAAGGCTTCAAACCAACCCAGCGTACTGTCTAAGTATGTCAAAACTTTCTTGATCGTTCCCGGTATTCGTGTAGCCTAGACTTAGTGTACTTAGCGAAAGTAACCCAATTTAAGAAGTAGCAATCACAAATTCAACTGAATATTTACACCAGAAGAAAGCTGAAACAGATGGTTGTTAGCTGATATAAAGTCGGTATTTACCTTCTAGGGATAAGAGTGATACAAGACCAAGCAAGCACGATTCAACGCTCAATCATCAAATCCAGCATCAAACAAAAACAAAAATTGGATACCTCCGACTACATGGACTGCCCAACAACGGAGAGAACTTGGTTAGAATTTTGTACAAGTAAGTAATAACCGAGAGGATGACCACTCTCGATTTTAGTGTACAGCAAGTGCCCGGTTGGTGCCGGCGGCCCCGGTTGCCACGTGGTAGAACATTAAACTCAGCATCTTTAGATGCGGGAATCGACGAATCGTGATGGCTTCGGTTGGTGCTCGGAAAGGGTGAACAGCAAGCTCCGGGGAGTCGGTTCACAAAGAGAGATATCGGACTTCATCCAGACTTGACGGTGCAAAACGGATAAGTCAGCTACATTTTATTAAAGCTATATTTCGGCCCTTCTTGGCAAGTGTCCTCTTCAGGCTCAAGGAGGATATTCTGATCAAGTATGTATTTTATCACCACCTTCATCAATTTTAATCAAAGGATTTTGTTCTTTGCGAAATTTAGTTTTACGTCAGAACGCGATCGTACCATTTGTCAGGCTATATTATAAAGCAGTCTTCTTGTTTATATACCGACACAAACAGCTGGACAAAGACCCAGGGTTGTGCGATTCGACGTGCTTCTGAATCGCACAATTCAAGATTCACTTGTCCTCGATCACCCACAATTCGATTACGATTACGATTCAGTTGTACAGCAGAATGATTCGATTCAATTCAATTCATCCAAAAAAGTGATTCAATTCACGACTCAAAACGATTCAAGGAGAAATTGCCGATGATTCAAAAGGATTCGTGAATAATCATGGTTCAACAACAAAAAGGCTATTTAAAGCGAACACATCTTTACTCGTCAGTATTTAAAATTTGATCATTTTCAAGCATTCAATCTGCCGCTGTTGAACTTTAGGAAAACCGAATCGGAAAAGTTTTGCCCGGTCAGCTTTGTCCTTTGCGGCGTCATGATCTTCGCAGGTATGCTGAAGATCCTTTCCACGGAAGCAGAAGTCGCTGCGATTGACAAGTACTTTTGAGCAAGCGCAGACAAGATGGGGTATTCAGTCTTGTTGCCTCGCCAATAAGAGAGGGTATTGGCATCCTCGTCGCAGGGAGGCTCAGTCAAATAACGAGCTACTAAAGGTTAAAAACAGGACTTTTATGCAGTCGACAGTGGGTCGTTTCGTTTTCGTCACCTCTGTGGCTTCCCCGTCATCATCGAGGTCGACAAACTGGTTACTGGCATCTAGTTATATCTAGAAAGCCAACATCGTAGATGCAAGAAAGGCTTCAAAAGTACAAGTACAACTATATAGTAACAAAAGAAGCAATTTGAGGTTGCCCTCTCTGGTTTCAATTCAGATTTTGAGGATGTTCGCCTGTTACTGGCCTAGCAGAAGGAAGTCGAACTGCTACTAAATGTACCCTCAGAATAACCTCCATCCTGGAAATGCACAACGTTTCTAAAACGGCCGTCTATAGTCAGACCCCTATAAGAGCTATAAATACTCCAAAATATTTATGAACTGACCTGTAAATGACGGATGAGATTTCGACGAAACGTTTCCACCCTTCTTCAGAGAAACTGAATTTTCAGGTGTGTTACAATGCTTGTAAACTTTTGACATGTTAATAGACCATGAGTTGTTAGCAGAATGACTTCAATAACCATTGTCCCATGCATTTATACCTCTCTGTTTCCTCCAGGGGATTAGAAAGATTAGACATTACTGGGAAGAAATTGCAGAACCAGTAATCCGCAAACAATTATGCTGCAAATGTGAGCTGTACATTCCATAGGGAAACTGATTTTGATCCTTTTTAAGAACGATTCGCTGAAGTTTATTCATTTTTTTTTAGGCTGAATCGCACTGCGATTCGACGGAAAAAAAGTGATTACGATTCACTCAAAGGTTCAACGGGGGAAACAAATGACGATTACGATTCGATTCACGATTATTCGTAAAATCCTGAATTGAATCGTGATTCAGCGAATAACAATTATTCATGCACAACCCTGCAAAGACCTTTATTAGAATTTCCCATTTTCGCCAAACACGATGCCTACCGAATTTCCGGGCCTCGTTCCGGTCTTCATCGGGTCCCATCGGTAGTGTCGAACAAGCCGGAAAAAAACAGATGTCGATTGATCCTGCAACTTACCCCATTGCCGGCTCTCTAAACACCTTGATCAAGAAATTAAAATAACCACAAAATTCCGGGTTTGGCCGAATGTTGGTCAGGAAGGAAAAGTAAGCAAAGGGCCCTGATCCAGCGTGTTTCCTTGCCCCTATATTGACATTCTAACCGGTTTCAGACAGAACGTGTTTCGAAGGATTCCGGCCGGATTACTTGTCCGGCGAAACAAACTGTATTTTGGTATTTTTACCCCTACATCGAATCTCTAGGCTAATCGACTTCGGATAAAACTTTTACTTTTACCAAATTTTCCGGTTTCGGCCGGATTCAGGTCGAAATACTTGTCCGACGAGAAAATAAGTAATAGATATCGATTCTTTATGCTTCCTTACCCCTAAATCGACTATCTCATTAGCTTATTTTTTCGCCAGTTAATTATAGGGCTACAGGGCCCATTTACGAACTTTACCTGTATTTTGACCCGTAGAACCTTCACACCAAGTTCGGACAATAGAACTCAACCCTCTCGAGAGTTATCCTGCTAAAAGACAGACAGGCGGGCGGACGAACAAACTTTGAGAGATCATAGGTATCCAGTCACCAACGTTCTTCCTAAAACGGTGACTGCCAATGACCTCACCGCGCAAAAAGTGCAACAAGACGAAAATTGATTGAGTGAGGACCGCACTATAGTCATTATCGCGACGATAATTGTACAAAACGAAGGCACCAAAATAAGCTTGGGCTTATTTTATTATAGTCTTAGTTATAGTATTAATAACTTAATGTCTACTGTCGCACAATACATTAAAGGACACGTCATACTTATGGTAGCATGATCCTATGGTAGCATGAACCGTTGACGCTTCGTGGCAACAGCGTACATCCCCGCCAACATATAACAGAACCGGTGTAAAACTAATTGCAATACGTCAGTTGAAATTATTATTGTAATCAAATTTTATATTTAAATTCACAACCACAGCTTTTCATTTCCGCTTTCACTAAAAAAGGAAAGTTTCCGACGCCTGTACCATGATAAGCGCCGAAGGCGATGTTTTTTTTAATCTGCCTTTATATGGCAAAATTTAACTACTTGACACACAAATTCTAGCCTTTGATGTGCTTCAAATCCGAGTTCAAATATCGAAATTTCCAAGCCTAGACGCCGAATAAATGACACACCGTTCTTCTAAATGAGAATACTACGGAATGCGCAACAGGCAGAATTTTTTGAAACGTCGAGGAGTAGAGCCTCTTTTTGCGATCCCAATGAAAAGCAATGAATGGCTATGAAATCAAAAATTTGCCCGTCAAAAAAATGATGAAATACTGGCCATCGAAAAGAAAGTAGACACAAAGTAGAATTTGTTCCGAATTTATAGCAGAAAAAGTTATTTTCACGTTAAAGACACGCTTACGCAGAAACAAAACGAGGAAAACAGGTTTGCCGGTGGATTTAAAGAAAATAAAATTCGGATTTGCGGAACTTTTGGTCTTCGCCCAACAGGACTTACAAATTTGAACTTGACTTTTTATGTTTAAAAAGAGGGATCGACTAAAAAGAGGCACGGCACGAAATAGTGTAGGAGGCACGAGTACTAGAAACACCTACTGTCTCCGACATAACTGGGTTGTGAAACCTGGTTTATACGACTCGGCTTGTCTTTGACAGGGACGAGTTGGGTAGTGCCAAAATTAACAATTTCTTTTAAACAAATCGGATTGTCTTTGACTATAATGAGTGCCCGAGACCTCGGTGAGGCCAAAATAAACAACTAATACGGTTTAGCAAAAGGCAGGGGACGTGAATCACCCCACTTCCCCCCCTCCCCTCCTTCGGGCTACCCCTGGTAATATCAAGAACAAATGCTAATATTATTTGTTCTTGGTAATGTAGAGGGAGTGACAAACCTAAGTGTATACTTGCAATTTAATTTGACTGTTCATTTACATGCAAAGGTAAAGATATGTAAAGGCTGTGCATTTATCTGTTAAAGGACACCTCTCACTACTTAGTGTTTCTGCTAAGATGTTCAGAGAGAGTTGACTGCTTTAAAACATAGCTATGCTTCAGAAAATTACTCACAGCTTCGGCTGTTTTTAGCTTCTTTCCCTGTCTCTTGGCTTGGATGACAAACTTGGCGAAATTTCCGAGCCCTGGACCAATAAGCTTCTCCGAAACAAGATCGGGAGCCTGATATACCCCGTAAAGAGAACAAACGTGGCAAGCATGATAATCAGTGTAGTGCTAATAAAGGAGATATGATACACTTGCGAAATGTAGAATCTCTGGAACGAGAATGGATGGAAGTTAGATTGAAATAGAATGAATTGCTTGCTGTCCCTTAATGTATTGTACGACAGTGGACATTAATTTATTAATACTACAACTAATACTATAATAGATTTTAAGAATTACCCTTGTCGGTACTGACTTACTTAATATATGGGTTTTGACCGTCGCGATTTTAGCCTCGTCGCGGTATAAATGAATGAATAAACTAATCATACCACAATTCCCGAGGGGGCAATGAGAAGAAAGGAATTTCCTACGATCTACATCTATTCAGATAATGTATCCAGCGGATACGTCAGCTACGATGCTTCACCAGCAATATTTCGGCCCTTCTTGGCAAGGGTCGTCGTCAGGCTGTCAATCTTCAGGGTCAACGTCGGGGAAGGAAAAAAACCTGTAATAAATAAGTGAAGCATCTACCGACTATAATATCTCGTTCAGACAAATTACTTTTAAATACCACTGTAGGGAAAAAAACTAGTCCTGAGATTTAATTTTTGACACGGCCGCTGTTTTTGCTGCACGATTGGGGCGATGACAAGAAGTTTTTTTTTGTATTTTGATCAGCTTCGGTTTTGTTCTAAATAAGGGACTGAAAGCTTAAATTTTATTCCATTAATAACCTCGTTCCGCGTTTATATTAGGGAGTACTCGCCTGTATCTATTACTTTTAATAATCACTGCACGGAAAAACTAGTGATGAGATTTAATTTTTGACACGGCTGCTGTTTTTGCTGCACGATTGGGGCGACGACAGGAAAGGTTTTTTTCTGCATTTTGATCGACTTCGGTTTTGTTGTTAATAAGGGACCGATGCTTAAATTTTCTTCCATGAACACGTTTCCGGTAGGGAGTACTCGCCTGTATCTCGGTTAATGCCTGCTCGGTTTTTCTTTATCTCAACGGCTTCTCGAATAGTCTGATGGAGTCCGGTGCCGTCCGGTGCACGTTGCATTCCAAGAATTTGGGCTTTTTTAAAATATACTGAATGGGATGGGTTTTCGAAAATATGCTCCGCAAATGCAGATTTGAAAGTATAGTTATGACGGCTGACCACGCCGTCTCCAACGACACCGTCATAGCTATACTTTCAAATCTGCACTTGCAGAACATATTTTCGAAAACTGATCCCTCAGTCCCTTATTAACAATAAAACCGAAGTCGATCAAAATGCAGAAAAAAACCTTTCCTGTCGTCGCCCCAATCGTGCAGCAAAATCAGCAGCCGTGTCAAAAATTAAATCTCAACACTAGTTTTTCCCTGGAGTGATTATTAAAATAAAAGATACAAGCGAGTACTCCCAACGTGGAACGAGGTTATGAATGGAATAAGATTTAAGCTTTCAGTACCTTATAAACAACAAAAACGAAGTTGATCAAAACACAAGAAAAAAAACTTCCTGTCATCGCCCCAATCGTGCAGCGAAAACAGCAGCCATGTCACAAATTAAATCTCAGGACTATTTTTTTTTTCCTCCAGTGGTATTTGAAACTAATTTGCCTGAATAAGATATTTATAGTCGGAAGAAGCTTCAGGTATTTATTTCAGGTTTGTTTCCTTCCCCGATGTTGACCCTGAAGATTGACAGCCTGACGAGGACCCTTGCCAAGAAGGGCCCAAATATTGCTGGTGAAGCATCGTAGCTGACGTATCCGCTGGATACATTATTTGAATAGATGTAGATCGTAGGATATTCCTTTCTTCTCATTGCTCCCTCGGGAATTGTGTTATGATTAGTTTATTCATTCATTCATACCACGACGAGGCTAAAATCGCGACGGTCAAAACCCATATATTAAGTAAATCAGTACCGACAAGGGTAATTCTTAAATTCTATTATAGTATTAGTTGTAGTATTAATAAATTAATGTCTACTGTCTTACAATACATTCAGGGACACGTCTTACTTATGGTAGCTATTCATTCTCTAATTTCCATCCATTCTCGTCCCCGAGATTCTACATTTCGCAAGTGTATCATATCTCCTCTATTAGCACGACACTGATTATCATGCTTGCCACGTTTGTTGTCTTTACGGGGTATATCAGGCTACCGATCTTGTTTCGGAGAAGCTTACTGGTCCAGGGATCGGTTATCAAATTTTGCCAAGTTTGTCATCCAAGGCATGGGACAGGGAAAGAAGCTAAAAAACAGCCGAAGCTGTGAGTAATTTTCTGAAGCATAGCTATGTTTTAAAGCAGTCAACTCTCTCAGAACATCTTAGCAGAAGATTGGTAGCCTGACGAGGACCCTTGCCAAGAAGGGCCGAAATATCGCTGATGAAGCACTTTTGGTAATTTTTGGCATAAAGCACTTTTGAGTTCAAAAGTGTTGTTCCTTTTTTTTTTTTGGTAAAGCACTTTTGAGTTCAGAAGCATTGTTTATTTTCTGTTGGTTTTGCATATAAGTTGTTTATCTATAAGAGACTCAAATGATTTACTGACAGGTTATTTGCAAGTGATGAAGACTGAACTGATGAGGTCGTAAACAGATGGCCAATCAGGGGAGACAAACGCGAAAACAAGTTTCGTAGCATTTTATGGGGCCTCATTTATGGCTGGCAGCGCTGGCTTCGGTCGGTGCCCGGAAAGGGTGAACAGCAGTCTCCGGCGAATCGGCAACCCCTCGGTAATAACTATGGTATCGCGACAAGAACAATGCCAAAGGTTTTAATGGGATCCACAACCGTTACCCGTTAGGCTCTCTTTAATTTCCAGTCTGGCCAAATTACAGTGGGAATACCAGTACTAGTCGAGAACACGGAAATAGAAAAACGAGATTTTCGGGGTCGTTTTCTGGGTGAAAGCTTTTGCGCTTTCCCAGACGGATGGTAAATTGTAAATATAAATAGAACTCAGAATTGTAAATAATCACAGATTTGTACATATACACTTTGAACACGCACATTTTATCTTTCGTTATTTTACTTTTATCTGCATGTCGTTCATTCCGCATCGTTCTTCTGGTTTTTAGTTGCATGTCAGCTTGTTTGTTGGTTCCGCATCGTTTTCCTGTTGTTATTGTGGTGGATTTTATGATTTAGTTTTGTTTCTTTCGCTGAGGACGGTTTGCCGGAAGTGCAACCGAAATATCCGAAATTGTATTTATCCCTCGCACATCATCTTGGAGGGGTAACTAGCTGATCAAGAAAACCCCGAAAATCTCGTTTTTCTATTTTATTTGTTTTTTATCGCCCCCTTCATCAGTTTTATCGGAGGATTTTGTTCTTTGCGAAATTTCGTTTTACGTCAGAACGCGATCGTACCATCTGTCAGGCTATATTATAAAGCAGTCTTCTTATCTATATACCGGCACAAACAGCTCGACAAAGACCTTTCTTAGAATTCCCCGTCTTCACCGAACAGGATGCCTACCGAATTTCCGGTCCTCCTTCCGGTCTTCACCGGGTCCCATCGGTAGAATCGAACAAGCCGGAAAAAAACAGATATCGATTGATCCTGCCAACTTACCCCATTGCCGACTCTTTAAACACCTTGATCAAGAAATTACAATAACCACAAATTCCGGGTTTGGCCGAATGTTGGTCAGGAAGGAAAAGCAAGCAAAGGGGCCGGATCCAGCGTGTTTTCTTCCCCTATATCGACATCCTAACCGGTTTCAGACAAAACGTGTTTCGAAGGATTCCGGACGGATCACTTGTCCGGTGAAACAAACTGTATTTTTGTATTTTTACCCCTACATCGAATCTCCAGGCTAATCAACTTCGGATAAAACTTTTACTTTTACCAAATTTTCCGGTTTCGGCCGGATTCAGGGTGAAATACTTGTCCGACGAGAAAATAAGTCTTATATATGGATTCTGTGTGTTAACTTACCCCTAGATCGACTATCTCATTAGCTTATTTTTTCGCCCATTAATCATAGGGCTACAGTGCCCATTGACGAACTTTACCTGTATTTTGACCTGTCAAACCTTCACACCAAGTTTGGACAATATTACTCAACCCTCTCGAGAGTTATCCTGCTAAAAGACAGATAGGCGGGCGGACGAACAAACTTTGATAAGTTATAGGTATCCAGTCACCAACGTTCTCCCTAAAACGGTGACTGGACTGCCAATGACCTCACCGCGCAAAAAGTGCAACAGGCGAAAATTGCTTGAGTGAGAACCGCACTATAGTCATTATCGCGACGGTAATTGTACGAAACGAAGGCACCAAAACAAGCGTGTGCCATGCACAAGCATCAGCGTCTTCGCGATGCAGACGCTCGTTCAGACAATATTTTATGCACCACATGAACATATAAGGTAAATATCAAGAACAAATAATCAGATCATTTGTTCTTGGTAATATAGAGGAAGTGAGAAACCTCAGTGTATACTTGCTATTTAATTTGACTGGGCCTTTACATGCAAAGGGAAAGATATGTAAAGTTTGTGCATTTGTCGATTAAAGGACACCTCGCACTACTTACTGTTTCTGCTAATATGTTCTGAGAGAGTTGACTGCTTTAAAACTTAGCTATGCTTCAGAAAATTACTCACGGCTTCGTCTGTTTTTAGCTTCTTTCCATGTCCCTTGTCTTGGATGACAAACTCGAACAAAATTCGAATTACCGTTCCCCGGACAAATAAGCTTCTCTGAAACAATGATCGGGAGCCTGATATGCCCCGTAAAGAGAACAAACGTGGCAAGCATGATAATCAGTGTCTAATAGAGGAGATATGATACACTTGCGAATTGTAGAATCTCGGGAACGAGAATGGATGGAAATACGACTGAAATAGAATAAATTGCCACCATAAGTACGACGTGTCCTTTAATGCATTGTACGACAGTAGGCATTAATTTATTAATACCACAACTAATACTATCATAAAATTTAATAATTACCTTTGTCGGTACTGACTTTCTTAATTTTGACCGTCGCGATTTTAGCCTCGTCGTGGTTTGAATGAATGATCCGAATAAACTAATTATACCACAATTCCCGAGGGAGCAATGAGAAGAAAGGAATATCCTACGATCTGCATCACCAAGAGTGATGTTTTTTTTTGTATTTTTGGGCATTAAGCACTTTTGAGTTCAAAAGTGTTGTTGCTCTTGTTTTTTTGGCATAAAGCACTTTTGAGTTCAGAATAAATTGTTTCTTTGGTGTTGGTTTTGCATATTAGTTGTTTATCTATAAGAGACTCAAATGATTTACTGACAGGTTATTTACAAATGAGGATTAAACTGAAGAGGTCGTCAACAGATGGCCAATCAGGGGAGACAAACGCGAAAACAGGTTTCGCAGCATTTTATTGGGCCAGGAAGTAACAAACGGCAGACCAGGTTGCGAAGTGTGATAGATATATGAGAAATCAGGTGTTTTGGATCTTGGTTGAATGGAGTGGAACGTCTTGGTTGAACGTCACTGTTTTTGTTTCCGTGCTATTGGTAGTTACCAGCTAGTTACCAACCTCCAAGTGGATTAGTTTCTGTTTCCTCTTCTGGCCTCATTTAACCATCTATCACACATAGACAATAGATCCGTTGTTAAAGGACACCTGAATGAAGAGTACCAAGTATCATCCCTATCTATATGACTTCCGTTAACATTGCCTGCAGAAAACCCAATCCAAATACGAAATAGTGTTTCCAAGCTATGATTTTTGCTCCATTTTGTATCTGCCCTTATTTCAGTACCGAACAATTTTAGAAATGAACGAATGTTTCCAATCAACCCTTCTTCTGGAATTTTTTTTTAACCAGTTAAGCCCAAACGTATATCTAGAAGAAATTCCAATACGATCCGGCCAGCGCTGTACAAGATTTGGATGAATTGCGTTTTTTGTCTTGGAGTCTGCAGGTGCAAACCTCCAGAAACGAACATCCCTATTTCGAAAACGTCACGCTCAGGAGAAGAATGCTCTCCGTGGCCATGTCTGTAAATGCATTCTCCATGGTGTGTTCAAGCATGGTTTCATTGTTCAGGTGTCCTTTAATGAACAGGAAAATTATGCTTCACTTTATCAATTTAAGGGCAGTGCAGCGGTCGGGGAGGTGCTTCTGAAGAAATATAATTGAACACTTATTGCGAACATTGTTGATGGTGTGGGTTTCGACGTTGTCGCTTCGACCTGTTCCTAAATTTATGCAAATTGCCGTTGAAGCGTCGTAGAAGTTTTAACGGTTTATCATGCTATTTGATTTGTACATATAAAGCAATGGCGAAAATGTGAAGTCAGCTACGATGCTTGTCAGCGATGTGTCGGCCCTAATTGGCAAGGGTCCTCTTCAGGCTGTTGCTAGAAAAACCAAACCTCAGGCACTTATGAACACCAAAACCGAAGCTAATCAAAGTACGGAAAAAAATTCCCATGTCATCGTCCCAATCGAACAGCAAAAACAGCAGTGCTAAACAGCAGCGCTAAAAATGAAATCTCAGCAGTAGTTTTTCCTACGGCAATTTCTGAACAGTGTAACTGCCAAAGATAGTTTACTTCTAGTAGGCAGAAGCTTCATTTATTTATTGCAGGTTTGTTTCTTCCAGTATAGCAACAGCCTGACGGCGAGGACCCTTGCCAAGAAGGGCGAGATATCACTGACATCATCTTAGCTGACTTTCCGGTTCTAGCCATTGTCAAGGGGTTGCCCGCTCTCGATTTTGGTGCACAGCAAGTGAGCAGTGCCGTAGTGCCGGCACTGGCCGGCAACAGCCGGCACCGTTTGCCACGTGTTAGTCAGCATGTTTAAAGATTGCCTCATTTATGGCCCTGTTTCGCAGGGGGAGGAGGTCGCCAGGTTTTTTTTCGCCTAGACCCCGACGGTATGTACCGCGACGCGCATAAGTAGATGAAAAACTTTGCTAGTGTGTTTTACTGAGTGTGGCTAGGCCGTAAATGTCTAGACGAAGCGGAATATCCAACTACGGTATATTAGGAATCAGCCGATTTACCATACGATAGTTTGACAAATTACTTGTCATAATCAACGGTTGGTAATCAGCACTTTAGTGGCCAACCAAGCTGTCACGGCACTAATACCTGAACAATCGGCTGCAAATTATTATTCGCAGGTTTCGTACGAGACCTCCAGGTGACTCACAAAGGGTATCCTCGTTAGTTTTGGGTTTCTTTTCGTTTAATTCAAGAGATACGAACCAATGAAAAAATAATTCCCACTCATAAAATTTTGCTCAGGCTATATTGTAATCGAAGCTTCGGCTTTTATTTATCTTTATTTTTTACTTTTTACCAGGTTGGCCTTCTGCACCGATTTGACCACCGTCCTGCCCAACAACACCGAAACTTTCACAATCGGCTATCCTTTGCACTTTAATGCCACATTAACCGACAGTTACTACGGCAACACTGGCGGTTTCGACCTGATTGCTCTACACACTAGATGGCACGAAGAAGAGTTTAGAAATCTCCTCGGAGATGACGCTTTTTTCATAACAATGATGCGAAACCCGGTAGATGCTTTCTTGGAAGTGATAGCAGAAGCAGATGGGGCATTCGAGAAGTTTTGGGGGGTTTCTTTCGGAATCTTCTTGAATAAATTGAAGTTGGGATTCCGGCCAAAGCCTGTGAGATTTAAAGGCATACTAGGGAGAAGTCAGATGGCATGGAACATGGGTATGGAAGAAAAAGATTTTGATAAAGAGGAAAAAGTAGATGCACTGATTGAAAACATAGACAGAAACTTTGGTTTAGTGATGATCTTTGAACGGTATAACGAATCTTTAGTGGCTCTCCATAAAAAGGTGATAGCAGATCTTCGATTACTTGCAATTACTCCGCAGAAGGTCGCGCCCTCTGTTTTGAAAGTGATATCGAGTGAGGATCGACAGGATCTGGAGAAATGGCTAGAGCCAGACATGAGGATTTACAATCATTTTAAAAGGTAGGTCTAAGTGGAGTAAAGTGTAGTTGAGTAAAGTAGAGGTATCCGAGGGGTTACCCGCTCCCGGCACCTGCTGTATGCCCTTTCCGGTCACCGGCCCAAACGAGCGGTAGTTAGGCGATTCATCTCTCAAACACTTCTAAACGTACTGATTTTAATGTTCTCACACATGGCAACCGGTGCTGGTTAGTGTCAGCCAGTGCCGGAACCGGTCGGACACCCTGGCACCGGGCACTTCCTGTACACTACAATCGAGAGTGGGCCACCCCTCGAGGTCGGCTTCTTTGAACGTCTTTTTCAGTTTCCCACTGCTTTGGTTCTGTTTCTTGCTTATGAAACAGTCAAATGGAAAGAAACAATACCGGACTTGATATCAGCTAACAACCATCTGTTTCACCTCTCTTCTGGTATAAATACTCAATTGACTTTGTGATTGCTGCTTCTTAAGTTGGGTTACTTTTAACGATCGAAAAAGTTTTTAAATAGTCAGACAGTACGTTGGATTCGTTTGAACGCCTTCTGCTTATGAAATTGCACGCTTATTTTCTGTTTTCGTTCATCTCCAGACAGTGCGCGAGAGTTTGTTGCTAAATTTTGAATGGTCTGTTGAGATACTTCGGACGTTAAAAAAAAGGGGACAGAAGGAAACAGTGTGCAATATTTTAAAATCCTTCTGACATGTGATGGATCGGCTTAAAATAAACGTTTTCGGCAATTGTTCTGCAGTAATAGTTCCTTAGTAAGGGTTTTAGTGTGTTATTCAACGACCGTTCAAAGTAAAATACATCTACTGTATTCTTTTAGCCCACGCTGACCACTAGTCGTGATTGATGGCGCTAGATTGATCAGTCACCTGTTCCAGTGACATTCCTGCCCTTAACCTAAAACCTATATTATCTTTTGTGCTCCAGGAAAAGTCCGTATCCAAACATGGTCTGATAAATATTATATTATACCGACACTTTTCCGTCGGTCTGTCGGTCGGTCGGTCCAGCGATCGCGAGTTAGGGTACTTCCAGATGTGCTAGGAAGTTGAAACGTCGCAGGCGTATCAGGGACTCGACCAAACTGACTTAGAAATAGTCACTTCTCCGATTCGACCATCGTGGGGGGAGTGGAGGGAGAGGGAATCCGGAATATTGAGGCATTCGTAACTTTTGGACGGGTGATCGGATCTAAATGAAACTTGATATGTGGAAAGAACACATGCCTTACATGCCCCATTTTACATCCGAACCGGATCCGACAGCTGTGGGGGAGTTGGAGGGGGGGAGTACTGGAGATATCGTGACACGCTTAGAGTCGAGGGATTGGGATGAAACTTGGTGGGAAGAACAAGCACATATCCTTGATCTGTCGATACATCGACAGATGTATTTCAACTGCGGAGGTTACTACGGCTCTAAAGAAATTAAAGTCGAAGCATTCTGAGGACCATGATGGTGTGAATTCGCGTCTTCTGAAATGGTCATCGCCTTAGCTATTTATTTTATTGCCCTTTTATTTACTCTTATTATTCGTACTGGTTTTATCCCTCGAAGTTTTTGTCAGTCAACTACACGCCCCCTTCTAAAGAGGTGGTAAGTTAAATGAATGCTCTTCATACCGCCCTATAACGACATCATGCCAGATGAGTAAACTTTTTGAACGACTTTTATTGCCTTATTTTGAGGGCTGTAATCATGGGTTAAATCAAATTGGGTTCCGGAAAAAGTTAAACTGGGATTTGGCTCATTCAGTTCTTTCCCGTATTCTTTCTTTTTGTTCTCCTTTTAAAAAGGTTTATGCCCTTGCTTTGGATATTGCGGCTGCATATGATAGTATTTTGCATTCTTGGGCGATGTATGCGCTACTTAAGAATAGAGTCCCTACGAAAATTTTTCTAGTGTTACACCAGTGGTATAAACTATGTAAAGTAAGATTTTTTTGGAAGGGATATTTTTCTGGTTATGATGTTGTTGTTAAACGAGGTGTCCGGCAAGGTAGTGTGCTTTGCCCTTTTATTTTCAATATAACACTAGCTTTGTGTTTGGATCAACTCAAGACTTGTTTTGTTGATGCTTCTGGTATTTTTGTTTCTTGGATCGCTTACGCGGATGGCATCCTCCTTTTAAGTCGGTCTCGTTTTTCTCTACACCGTAATGTTGATTTTATTTTTTGTTTTTTAAATAAGCATGGCCTTCGGTTAAAACCTGAAAAATGTCAGTTTATTATTCTTGGTTCTAAGCCATGTGAAAACCAGCATGAACATATTTGTATTGGTCAGCATAGAGCTATGGCCACTGATTTTATTAAGTATCTTGGTGTTATTTACGGGACGACGCTTTCTTCAACTCGTGCTTTTATTGTAAAGGCTGTAGATGCACGAATTTCTTGCTCTTTTGATACTCTCCTTTCTCTCCAAGAGCTTTTGACAAGGAAATCTTTGTCGCGAATTTTTAATACAGCTGTTTTACCTCAAATTTTAATTGCTTCTCCCCTTTTACCGTATTTTACCCTTAGCAATTTAACGCATATGAAAACGTCATTTTTTAAATTTGGAAAGTTTTTATGCCGATTTTCTCGATATTTTTCTAACACGCAAATGATGGAATACTATAATCTTAAAGATCCGCTTATTATAATGAATAAAAAACTTCAACGGGCTGTATCAAATTTTTCAGGTCTCCAACATAACCTGTGCAGGTTTTTTCGTGAATGATATTTTTCTTTCTTTTTTTCATTTTCAATTTGTTAATTATAATTAAATTGTAATTAAATTGTAGATACGTTTTAAGTATTTTCGGCAGTGTAGTTAGGCTATCTTTTGGCAGTTCATGAGTTATAGTGTTTTAGCCGAAAGTTGTCAGTGTCTATTAATTTCTTTTTTACTCGCTATCTTTGGCGGAAATAAAAATATTGATTGATTGATTGATTGATCGTTGACATAACCGGATCGGATTCGGGCACTGCGGGGGGGGGGGGGGCTGGATCCCGAAATTCCGGTTACGGTTTAAAGTACTTCCAGATGTGCTAGGATGAGGAAACTTGGCAGGCGTATCGGGGACCCAACCAAACTGACTTGGAAATAGTCTAGTCCCCGATTCGACCATCGTGGGGGGAGCTGAGGGAGGGGGATCCGGAATATTGAGGCATGCGTAACTTTTGAACGGGTGATCGGATCTAAATGAAACTTGATATGTGGAAAGAACACATGCCTTACATGCCCCATTTACGTCCAAACCGGATCCGACTACTGTGGGGGGGGGGAGGGGAGTTGGAGGGGGGTACCGGAAACATCGTGACACGCTTAGAGTCGAGGGATTGGAATGAAACTTGGTAAGAAAAACAAACACATATCCCTGATACATCGTTGACATAACCGGATCGGATCCGGGCACTGTGTGTGTGTGTGTGGGGGGGGGGGGGCTGATCCTGGATTCCGGTTTTCACGGGTTAGGATACTTCCAGATGTGCTAGGATGATGAAACTTGGCAGGCATATCAGGGACCCGACCAAACTGACTTTAAAATAGCCACTTCTCCGATTCGACCATCGTGGGGGGAGTGGAAGAAGGGGGGATCCGGAATATTGAGGCATGCGTAATGTTCAAATGGGTGATCGGATCTGAATGAAATTTGATATGCGGAAAGACAACATGCTTCACAAATCCCATTTTACGTCCGGACCGGAACCGACAACTGTGGAGGGAGTTTGAGGGAGGGTACCAGAAATATCGTGCACGCTTAGAGTGGAGGGATCGGGATGAAACTTTGTGGGAAGAGCAAGCACAAATCCTTGATACATCTTTGACATAACCAGATCGGATCTGGGCACTGTGGGGGGGGGGGATGGTGGATTCTGGGTCGTGGATTTCCGGTTATCACGGGTTAAAGTACTTCCAGATGTGCTAGGACGATGAAACTTGGCAGACTTATGAGGGACCCGACCAGATTGACATAAGAAAAGTCATTTCCCCGATCCGACCATCGGGGGGGGGGAGGGGAAATTCAAGATGGTGAGGCAAGCGTAACTCTTGAACGGTGCATCGGACACAAACGAAACTTAACAGTTGGAAAGAGCTCGTGTCACGGATGTACCATTTCGTGTCCGGACCGGATCCGGCAACTCTGGTGGGGGAAGGAGGATTTGGAGGGGGATCGGAGATCTCGGAACAGGCTTAGAGTAGACGGACCGGGATGAAGGTTGGTGACAAGAACAAGGACAAGTTATAAATAAATTTTTGACAGAAATGGACCGGGTCGGCGGACTGTGGGGGTCTTGGAAATGGTTTTCCGGAAATCCAGTGATGGCGAGTTAAGGTACTTATAGATGCACTTGGACGATGAAATTCGGCTGGTGTATTGGAGACCCGATTAGATTGACTTGGAAGCAGTCATTTCCCCGATCCGACCCTCTTCGGGGGAGCGGAGGGAATTGGAATCCGGATTACCAGAATTTCATGGATAACTTTTGAACGGTTGGTCGGATCCGAAGGAAACTTGACAGTTGACAAAAGGACGTGTTTCTAATCCCGCGAACACGTTCATAACCCCCGGAGGGCCCATGATCATTTGTACCTCAAGCAGTGTTGTAACAAGTATTTCAAATTTGTACTTATTATTACTTACAAATACTTACACATTTGTAAGTATTAAGTATTAAGTACTTCAAAATTTTGTACTTAAGTATCAAGTATTAAGTACCAGACCACAATTGTACTTAAGTAGTACTTGAGTTTTAAGTACAGAACTTGTACTTAAGTAGTACTTCAAGTACTACTTAAGTACAACTCTACTGGCACTATTTCTAGCTCAGTCATATTCAGTTGCAGAATGGAAAATAAAAGAAAGTCACATAAATAAAGGCATTTGGCAGTTTAAACAAATAATTAAAGAACACGAAAGACATAAGAGCTACGCTTCTTTGAATGTTAGTCAGTTTTGAACAGTGCCACTTGTATGCACTTGACGAAAGTCATCTACCAGTCTATCAAAGTAACTAATTACGGGCTTCTAGGAATTCTTCAACGGGTGTTTTCTTCTTTTTCCATTTAGTCCGAACTGCACTGTTCTACGTCAAGAAACATTCAAAGAAGTGTGCCTTGCTTAAGACTAATGATTTGTCTTCTGGTGGAGATGCTGGAACTGATAATCTGCTTTTAACATTTTTTGCCAATCCTGAAATCGACCTACTTATGAGTCTTGAAATTCCCGTTTCTGAAAAATCCTTTTCTGTTAAAAAAAAATCATTCGATCGAAGCGGAATGTACTTGGGAGAGTACTTGAAAGTACTTAAGAATTTATCGATACTTGAGAGCTTCAAGTACATATTTATTTTACTTAAGTATTAAGTATTAAGTACTCAAGAAAAAATGTACTTAAGTAAAATTCAAGTACCTTGATTTTGTACTTAAGTAGTACTTGAAATACAAGTACTTGAAGTACTTCCCAACACTGACCTAAAGTATATGAATTTTAGTCCCCTTAAAGTGCGTGTCTTAACTGCAAAGTGAAAAAATACTTTTGACCAAAAGATCCTGATTCCCAAGGGCCTGTGATAATTTGTGCCTCAAGGCTTTTGCTTACAAGTGATTTTCCAACATATTTAAAGCACCAATGTTCCCCCAAGGGGCCAATGATCATCTGTGCCCAAGTATTTTACTTCCAAATTTAGTTCGAACCCCTTAAAGTGCACATCTTAGCCGCAAAACACAACAAAAGAATACTTTCGAGCGACTGATATGCTTTCGTGAGCCAAAGGCCCATGATCATTTTTGTACCAGTGCGTTTGCTGACAAAACGGATTCCTAGCCCCCTTAAATTGCGCATTGGACCGCAAATTGCATGGCATATTTTTACTAAACCACACATTTTCATGAATCCTAAAGGTCCATAATCGTCTGTTCCTCAACACAGCAAGAACCTTAGCTGTTACCAAGAATAAATAAGGGAAGAATTGAGAAGACTTGAATCATGCGACGTTGTTTTCTACCCGATTCTCAAGTAGCGGGGGTGGAGCCTATGCGGCGCCTGTCCCGACCACAGAGTAATTATTAGCGCTATTTCTTCTGATCGCCGTACTTCGCGTCAAGAAAGTGCGCCGAATTCAAATTAAACAGAAAGAGGCCGACATTTTGCCCTTCTTTCTCCAACAAATCGCAGCTACCACTAGTTTAAAAGACGAGATAAGGGGCTAAAGTACAGTGAGATGATATAAGTCGTGCAATCCTACATTCAAGGATGACGAAAATAAAGGCAGAAAAGGGCCGTTGGACTGAACACAAAAAAGTTTAAAGAAGGAAGGGACATGCTTCCGAATGTTTTTACTCTAGGCTTAGAAAGTCAGTTAGAATATCCGTCTCTGGAGAAGTGGGAAGAAAGATTTACTTTTTTTTCACCCAGATCATTCGTGTAATATCTATGGCAGATTGTTAGTGATGAAAAAAAGACTGTTAATAGGATAGATAGTGAAACATTTAGCCAGCTACCCGAGATAATGATATATATTCTGACCAAAATTAACAAGTTGTTATCTCAAATGTAGACGTTTTGAATGATACCATACAATAATCTGTTTCAGTAATCAATTAAAATTTAAAATTAGGAAGTCCTTCAAGCCAACTATTTTTCGCAACTAACCGAGAACTGTTAGGAACTGAATTTTGTGTACAGAGTACAACTTAAAAACAAAACATAACAACTAAATTAGGAAGTCCTTCAAGCCAACTGTTTTTCGCAACTAACCGAGAACTGTTAGGAACTGAATTTTGTGTACAGAGTACAAATTAAAAACAAAACAGAACAACTCTTTGAGTACAGTTCGCCAGCTATGCCCAAATTCGAATTTGAATTAACGTAAAAACATGATAATGAAAAAAAAAAAAACATGACGAAAAGGCGGACTGTTAATAGCATAGACAATGACAAATTTAGGCAGATGTAAAGTGCAACTATCCGTGATAATGATATACATTTATGACCAAGAATAATAAATTGTTTGTTCTCACAAATTGATACGTCTTGAAAGATATCTTACACTCAGCAATCATTAGTTTAAAATCAGGACTTTAGAGCCTACTGTTTTTCGCAACTACACGAGAATACAACTTAAAACAAGACATAGTAACTCATTGAGTACATTTCGACAGCTAAATACCCTAACTGTCCAAGCTTAATACCTTTTCTAGAAGCGATTCTGTACAGTCCTGAGAAGACCAAAATAAAATCACTAATGTTCACACAGATCCTACTGAATCTGAACTAAATGCATGCAGGTTAGGTCTACCCTTCAACGTTCAAGTTACTTATTTGCTCCCTCGAGTCATCAAATGCCGCATTCCCTTGGGCTTCACCGTCTTTGTGAAGGGTCGTGATAACACAAGCTTCATATTGCAAATCTGACCCGAGATTGAAAATTAGTTTCCATTCATATAATCCTCACAATCAGCACCGTTTGAACTTCCCGCCTTTTCTGACTGCTTCGTCACTTTTGCTCTGGAGGTAACACTTAATACTGCAAGAGGCAACACGCGAAGCTCCACCCAGGCTCCACCCCCGGTACATAAGATCGGACCAAAAGAGATCCAGGATGCTGACATCGAGGTTATGTGAGTTCTCAATTCTTCCCTTATTTATTCTTGCTGTTACTATTACCTCCTGCGTATGCTTGCAAGTGCCATATGAGCTTAAAGCTCTTGTTGTAGTTGCAATACTAAGGTTGCTCGCAGAAACGACAATTGCGGGTTTGCGCTTTTAGAAATCGTTCAAAAATAAATTCTGATATCCAGTGACATCTAGAGTGACAAGCTTCTTCCCAACCAATTTGACAAAAAACTAGACTCTTGTGTTGATGAAAGTGTTGTGATCGTTCAGATACCACGATCAGTTACCACGGTGGGGACCGTGGTATCTGAACATCAGATATCACGGTAACTACCAAAACGCCTTTTGACCGTGGTATCGGATACCACGGTAACTGCGAAAACAACTTTTGACCGTGAAATCAGATACCATGGTGTCTTCAAAAACGCAACTAAGGTTTCAGGTGTCAACACTCCTGTCCTCAATAGCAACCCCTTTCGATCAGTACATAAACAAAAATCACATAGGCATCTAAAATTTTTAGCAACCATTAACTGTTTTCAAGTTCAAATCCGAAAATCACAAATATGCCATTGCTGATCTTCGCAGATGATTGTTACCACGCTGCCACTCATGGAGGGACTTAAAGCGCACCTCGCACTATTTAATATTTTTGTCCCAATATTCAAAACTATTTTCAATTCAGTTCATTTATTTATATCCGCCAAAGCTGGCGAGTAGAAAAAATATAATAAATACACAAAATCGTCTACAACCGACTAATAACTATTGTAAATAACTATTTGAATACTGTAAAACTAGGCTCTATTTGAATACTGTAAAACTATAGGCTCTGCTCGTAACAAATTAACCACGGCTTTAGCTGTTTTAAACGTTTCCCTAGGTACATCGAATTCAAGCAAAAATTCGGCAAAATTCAGAAAACCGGTTTCTACGCGTCAATAGCATGATACGCGACCTCTCGTCGCGACCATAATGCGCATGGAAAATAGTGAATCGTGGCAAGTGCAAAGATAAGTGAGGTATCGTTGAAGGGCTTAGAATGTACATGTGAAATTAGGGTTTCCGGGCTCAAGAATGAATGAATGCAATTATGGAAGTAGTCCTTTAAGAATCCTGACACTTCGATATAAGAAACAAGCGATGGGCAAGGGGGTTTGAGACTCTGCTAATAACAAATCGAGGTAGTGAGTGCAGTTTTTGCATAACATTATGATCATATTAATGGAAGGAAAAGGCATGGAGCCAGTAAAGTTTAACAGAAAATGCAACTTATTTCTACATCTGATATTTGAAAACACCGAAATATTTGGCTCATATAGGCTAGCCTAAGGGATTTTGTATTTTTCACCCGGGACTTTAGTAATAACATTCAGAGTGTGCGCTGCTTGCACGACAACCCCAAATTCACTTAGATGCAGAAAATTTGAATTTCAACAAATACTAGCATTTCCATAGCAGAGCAGCTATTTCCAGAGCCTGTATCTTTCCAAAGTTTTTTAAAAGAGCGTACATTACGCCGATTCCTAAAAGTAAATCTCCTAGCCAAGCTAGTGACCTCCGCCCGATTTCAAAAACATCTGCGTTTTCTAAAGTGTTCGAAGGTTTTATTTTTGAGTACCTGTATGATGAAATTCGAGATAAGATTGATCCCCGTCAATTTGGTTTTAGACCCGGGTGTAGTACAGCGCATTATTTAGTTCGAATGTTAGATGATGTTTTAAGGCACCTCGAAACGGAACACGCGTTTGTAGACGCTCTTTTCGCTGACATTGTAAAGGCATTTGACAGTTTAGACCACGAGGTGGCTACTCATGAGGCTGGTGATATGGGGGCTAGTAAATTTGTCTTACGTATGTTAGCTAGTTTTTTATCTGATAGAGAACAGTGTGTGCAGCTACCAAACGGCGATGTTTCCGAATTCTTGGACATATACTGTGGATCGCCGCAGGGGACTAAGCTAGGACCATTGTCTTTTTTGATTGTTTTTTATCGTATTTTAACTTCAATTCGTGACCGTTTTAAATTTGCTGATGACCTATCTGTGCTTTCATTGAGAAACCTTTCAAATCATTCTGATCATACAACCACGCTCAGTGATATTTATGAAAATCTCCAGCCCGAACTAAGCCGAGTTAGATTAACGGTAAGCAGCGTGAAGAGTGTTGTTATGAGATTTTCATTCCTCAAGAAAGATGTTCCGGTTATTGAAGATGTTGGTTTGAGTACACAAAACTGTGTTAAACTACTTGGTGTGTATATCCAGAGTGACCTCAAATGGAATACTCACATTGACGCTCTTGTTAGAAATGGGTCGCATCTGCTGAAATCTTTCTCGGTCCTGAAGAGATTTAAGATTCCCGTGCAACAATTAGTCTTAATTTATTGTTGTTATGTCAGACCTTGTCTTGAATATTGCTGCCAGGTATGGCATCCCGGTTTGACTAAGGAGCAATCCAGTAGACTGGAGCTAATCCAGAAAAGAGCAATTAAGATTATCCTGGGCCCAGTGTACGTTAGTTATGAAGAGAGCCTGTCAAGTCTCGGTCTCCCTTCCCTTGAGCAACGTAGGCACCATTTAACAATAAGTTTTGGCCACAAATGTCTCAATTCTGAACTTCACAGATCAATGTTGCCTGAGTATGTAGAACAAAATAAAAACAGGCCCAACACGCGTACTCAAACCCACTCAAACAAAACTAAATTAACAAATTATCCAGCGGATGCAACTGAAAGATATGTTAACTCGTTTGTGCCGTACTTTGTTCGTTCGTTTAATAGTTCTTAGGCGTATTTATCTTGTATTATTTGTCATTTGCCATTGGCCATTTTTATATCCCGTTGAAAGTGTTATATTGACTTACCTTTGCTAGCTATCTTTGCTATTTTGGTGAATAAACGATATATATATATATATAGAAAGTAGGAAACTATGGTACGATATGTATTGCAAGGAATCTGACATATTTATTTTATTTTTCGGCAATGACTAACATGTTGGAAAATATTTCAAGCGTAGAGAGACGAGGACATACATAGAGGTACCCCTAATCCGAAGGAATAAAATCTTTCGATGAAATCGATTATTTGTGGATATAGGACAAATGAAGTTACACATTTTTGTCGGGTCTTCAGGCCTATTTAAGTGAATAAGTGAAGTGTAACTAGACTGTCGGATCTCAGCCCTATTCAGTTCAGCTTTTAAGCAGAAACAACTTATTGTCTTTATTGTGTTTTTACAGGAAATTCGATGGGATAATTAAGGAAATCGGCGAAGAAGAAGTAAAGAACGTGCTCGCTGATCTCGATAACCTGAACAAGTGCAACTGGAATACATGCTACGACCCAACGAACAAAAACTTTGTTTCCGAATCAGATTACATGGTTGAGCATGCGTGGGCGGCCCCTTTCAAGTAAGTATGGTCAAATAAGCACTGTCAAACAAGTACGGGGTTAGCAAGTCTCAGAATGGGTGCTCACCACGGGGAATAGTCTATATGACCAAGTCCAAAACACACCAGTGATCCTCAGGAAGAAAGAGAAGGACGTCGCCCTAACGACTCAAACTCGACAACTCAAATCTTGTGTCAACCAATCACGCCGATCGTTGGGGACAGCTGTGGTGCCGCTTGCAGCTCTTTCGCTAGGTACATGGCAATTTCGCATCGGTGTTACGGCAAGGAGCGTTAGTCCTCAAGACCTTACCTACTTACCGTAGTTACTACGTATGACGTCACTAATTCTGGCTTTTTGGTGTCAAGGCTGGAACATATTTTTCTATTTTCAGCAAAATATCGTGCCCCGGGCTAATCCAGTCAATCACATCACAGCGTTTCATAGTTAACACGCTTACTACGCTCCCGAGCGTGGTTAGTAAATAGTTACTATTAGTTACTATTTCGACAAGGTTGGAACGGTCAGCGCAGTAGCTTTTCACGAGGTTGGAACGATAATAGTAACTACTAATTACTATTCTTACATGGGTGGAACACGTTCGCGACCGTCAAGGTTCCGAAATTTTTAGGTTTACCTCACCTTAAAGGGCCCATCTTGCTTTTAACTTTTTCCATGTCTCCAGTGACGACGTACACTGTAAATTTTTTTTTTGCAGTATTTGCTACTGGGATTAATCTTATCTTTACTGAGATAAGATTACCCATAATTCGGATTAATCTTATCCCAATAGAGACAGGGGTGGCCCGAAGGGGGGGTGTCTCACAACCCCTGCCTTTTGTTAAGTCGTATCAGTCGTTTATTTTGGCCTTTTGCTAAGTCGTATCAGTCGTTTATTTTGGCGTCGCCGAGGTCCCGGGCATTCATTTTAATCAAAAACAATCCGAGTCGTTTAAAAAAAATGTTAATTTTGTCTCAACTTATCTTCAGTCGTAAGCCAGCTCCTAAAGATAAGTTGAGTCGTTTGAACCAGGTTTCGTAACCCCGATAGGTCGGAGACATGATTCATGGGGGCAGCAATGCGGCTACCTGTTCTACTCCTATGGGATTTGGATCTGCCTCACTTAGGTCTTTCAGATTTTACCCTGTCAAAATTACAATAGGTTAGTCGTTAAAGTGAAGTCTGACTGGGTAACATTGATATACCTTATAGACCAAAAGCGAGAGATCAGGTTATGTGCATTGATTGTTGGTCATCTTTGGCTATAAGTTTAAAAAGAAGGAATGGAATTTTTAAACAGAATGGAAAAACCATCAGAAATCAAATGAGAGGAGAACCGCGAAACAAGTGTGCCCAGAACAGATGGAAAAACGTCGATTACAAAGAGAGGTTCAGGTGGGAACAACGCTTGAAAAGGACAAGGAAGATTTTAATATACACCCGAAAGTCGTTTCCCAGGACAGGAGGGGTTCTGCAGACGCTGGAATAGCTCATTTTAGTCGGGAGGCAAATTTGTTGCATCTATGCTAGCAGAGGCGTTACTATCCAAAATGTTTGGGGGGGGGAGGAGCAAAAATATTCCTTCAGCCCAAGCTGACTGCGAATCATATGTATTACTGCTGACTGCGAATCATAGCACTATCAAGTATAGGAGGAGCAAGGTATTTACCGACTGGCTGGTAATTTTTACCGGCTTTTTTTGCGGGAAAAACGACTGTTTTGACGAAAAATCGACTGATTTAAAGAAAAAACGACCGTTTTTAAGAAAAATCGACTTCTGAAAAACTGACTGTTTTGAAGAAAAAAGAACTGACTGTCCAGAAAAAAAAACGACTGTTTTTACGAAAAATCGCGGCGCTTCGCGCCGATTCAGCTATTTTTTACCGGCTAGCCGACAGCATCCCCCCCCATACCTGACTAAAGCACATCTGAAAAGACTTCGTAAAATTCAGGACACTCATACAACTCGAAAATGATCTCTTTTATGTTTAAGTCAAACTAAAAGCGAACTTCTCGTCTTCATTTGCTGTGTATAGCATCTTCTGTCGCAATCAAATTCTGCAAACCAGTTTCAAGTTGCAATTCTTCAGATGTAGCTCACTGTAGCTTTACCTGCTCTGGTTTTCGACATGAAAGTACAGTGTGTCGAATGACAAATAAAACGGTACACGGTACTTTCATAATGAAACAAAAGTACATCAAATCATCCGGAAAAAAACGCAACTCAAGTCTCGTCGGCGAACCGGCGTCTTTTTCTATCTGTAAACTCCTGTCAGGTCAAGACCAAAAGTTCGTTACGTCCGTAAATCCGGAATTTTTTTTTTGAATGCACTGGCAAACCTGTTTTCCTCGTTTCGTTTCTGAGGAAGTGTGTTTTGAATGTGAAAACTACTTATTTTGCTATTAGTTCGGAGCAAATCTACTTTCTTTTCTATGGGCACTGTTTTGTCACTTTATTCAATGGACAGAGTCGTAATTTCATAGCTATTCTTAACTTTTCATTGGGATAGAAAAAGACGCTCTGCTCCTCGGCGTTTACGTCCATAAATTCCGGATTTTTTTTTTCTTTTAATGCACTGCAAACTTCCTCGTTTTGCTTCTGAATATGCGTGTCTTTAACGTGAAAATTACTTTTTTTGCTTTAATTCGGAACAAATCTACTTTGTGTCTACTTTGATTTCTATGGCCACTATTTTGTCACTTTTTTCGAAGGTCAGATTTGTGATTTCAAAACTATTTTTTCCTTTTCAATGGGATCGCAAAAAGACGGTCTGCTCCTCGGCTTTTCACAAAATTTCGCCTGTGGCGCATTTCATAGTATTCTCTATTTAGGGGAACGGTGTGTCATTTACTTGGCGATTAGGCTTGGAACTTTTGAGATTTGAAACACATTAAAGGCTGCTAGAATCTTTCGAGACAAAGGCAGATTAAAAAAATGTCGCCTGCGGCGATTGCTTTGATTTGTCCCGGGTACAGGCGTTGAAAGCTTTCCTGTTTAGCGAAAGTTGAAATGTATAGCTGAGGCTATGAAGGTATGTTTACAAAAATTTTGATTACAAGAAGAGTTTCAGCTGATGCATTGCAGCTAGTTTCACACCGGCTCTATTATTTCTTGGTGAGGAATTTGCGCCATTGCCGCGTAGTCGGACCAGTTCATTTTTGTTAGTACTTGCGAGCCGTATATTCCGATCCAGGAGTCGTTGAAATGAGGGGTCTCACCCCCCCTGGCCTGAGTGCTTCGGGCCACCCCTGAATAGAGATAAGATTAATCCCAGTAGCAAATACTGATCCTTATTCGGAAAAACTTTGTACAGTGTACTTGATCTACCAACCTCTGATGACTCCCTCTGTGCAAAATCCTTGTAAATCTGTTTCTTTTATTTTTTTTATTTTTCGACGATAGCCGAGATTTTCTCGGATTGTCAGTCAAGAACTTTTTTTTGTCTTGAGGTTATTGAAGCCTGACCATTCAGGGTTGACACCAACTATTAACAGAATCCCTAAGATCACGAGGTAAGATGTGTATTTCTGGAAAACAAAATTTCAGAACAATTTTATTGTGAAAAAGCTATTTCTAGTAAGAGCTGTGGTTTGAAAATTTATAATTGAGCATAAAGCATACAACTTTGAGCATAAAACTTATGAATTTTCCAGGATTTGGACCCTTTACCTATAAATTAAGTGAATAAGACAGAACATTTTTATTTCTTTACGGCTACAGAAGAAAACTACTAAGCAGTATTAAAACGGGATAATCGAATTATTGCACTGTTCACTACCTTAAACACTACCTGCCGTTACCTGCTTGTCCAGTTATCTTTTTCTTAAAGGACCTGCCTTACCTATAATCCTAATGTAACCTACACTGTAAAAAAGATCTTGCAGTGTTTGCTACTGGGATTAATCTTATCTCTGTTGGGATAAAATTAAACCAAATTAGGGATAATCTTATCTCAATAAAGGCAAGATTAATCCCAGTAGCAAATACTGCATCCTTATTCGGAGAAACTTTTTGCATTGTACTTCCATAATCACTCCATAGATTTCTAAACCCGGAGACCCCAATTTCATACGGTACATTCTAACCCCTCTAAAAAAAACACTCTGATTTTCTCACTTGCCGTATTTTGCTACCTTCGATGTGTATCGCGCTGTCGACGGTTGTCAGCGAGAAGTTCTTCCATCACAAAAATCGGTTATCTAAATTGTTTCCCTGTTTTCGATACAAGTCAACGGATACGTCAGACGGTTGTCTGATTATTTGAATATATGTTTCAAAGTCAGCTTGGGCTCAAGAAATATTTAAGTCAACGGGTCTTGGAAAAGGCTTAAAACAGCCAAAACCGTGGGTTATTTGTTGAAAGCACAGCATAGTTTTAAAGTATTCAAGTATTTAAAAATACTGTAAGTTGAAGAGTAAATAGTGCAAGGGGTCCTTTAAGGAATATCTATTTTTTTAAATGTACAAACACTTCAAGAGACGGAAACACAGAACTAAAGCAGAACGAGTTAAGAAGTCCGTGATAGGTCCATTGGTGAATCGCCAAGTCTGTAAACAGGAACAAGTGACGCAGTGCTCCATTAGGTTCATAAGTGTCACCAAGAACGGAAAATGATAAGAACTTTAGTCTTTGCGCCCCCTAAGCTAAGCAAAAATCCGCGTTCGTGTTCCGGAAATACTGTGCTGGTGCTGATACCCGAGACCTTGTATACGATATTTGATAGTGCAAAACGGATACGTCAGCTGAATTTTATTGGAGCTATATTCAGCCCTTTTTGGCAAGGGTGCTCTTCAGGCTCAAAACCGCTCAAGTTGGAAATACGAACTTGTGGGAAAACAAACTGAAGATTCTAGTTTAGGTTTAAATATTTGACTTCGTGAATTCCTTTGTGAGAGTTGCTTGGAGTTAAAAAGGTTGCTGTGATTTCATTTTGGACACGGCTGCTGTTTTTGCTGCTCGATGGGGTCGTTGATCGGGTAGAGATTTGTCTGCATTTGGGTTGACTTTCGTCCTGATGTAGAGAAGAGCTTGGGGTCTGAATTTCCTTTCTTTTATCATGCCGTTCCATGTTTCTGGTAAGAATTATTTATATTGATTGTATAGATTGTATACAATCTTCATGTACAGTGGTTCGGGAGAGGTTCCTATTAGGAGCACTAATGTATTGTAAGAAGGGAGAGATGGATGTTCTACTACACAGAAATATTATAAGTTGTTGACAGTATCACAAATATGGTAAATTTCTTTGATTGAGACCACTCCTTCCTGGCTGCATGCATCGATCACGAAGTCGCCACATCTTTGTATGGGTATTTAAGAAAAAAGCTCATTAGCATACTTTACAAATTATGCACCAAACGCTATAGGGTTATGCGAGTACTTGCACGTACGCCACTTCGTGAAGTGGTATCAAGGTAGTCTTCATTGTTCAGGTTAATGTGAAACGTGGCCAGAAACAAAAAGGTCAAAATCGAATTGTTATCATTATCTGAATGAGTCATGAAGTACCAATTTTAGCATCTACTACAGATTCACTTGTTGCTAAATTTCCAAGGCTGTAGAGCGATAGAGCACTGCTATAATTTCCGAATTTCGACAAGCTCCGTGCTCTTTCAAGCACCGGCTGTCAGGTCACTTTATGTTTTTGAGCTGATTGAAGAAGAGAATAAAGGGTTTATTTTAAAAAAAAAATTATAATCTTCAATGCCCAGAGGCAAGCTTGTAGGGGACTAATTATCCTCAGATCAAAACATCAACAACAAATAAGACTTCGACAAAACTTATATGCCCACAGAACGTGAATTCGGTATTGCAAGCAGGAAAAATCCGCGTCATCAGGCCACAAAATTCGCGCCGCGTCGTCTCAGTTCCAAGTAGGATTGTCTAATTCGTGTCGCGTTTCAATTATCAAGGGAAGAAAATCGGTCTGGTTTAAATCTAGGAGGAATTCCATACAAGCGTCATAACTATTTTGGGCACACAAAAGTTGTGATTTATTACTATCGTTAAATATATATTTGAATCTGTATATATAGAGAGCTGAGAGGTCAGCGTGGCGACCGCGGGTGGTTCCCAAAATCACAACGATCTTTTTGCCCACTCTCACAATGCCCACGCTCAGAATGCCCACGATTAAAATGCCCACGGTTCAAAATGCCCACGATCAAAATGCCCGCGATTAAAATGCCCACGATTCAAAATGCCCACGACTCAAAAGGTCCACGACTCAAAATGCCCACGACCACGAAACTGGCGGCCTAAAATGCCGATAGTTCAAAGTGGTGACAGGGGAGGCTAATATCGTCCTAGTTTACAATGCCGACGGCCGAAACTGTCTACAGGGAAGGCCAAAATCATCCTGGGACAGCGGACTACGAGATTATAAGGGATAAATGATAAGGGATGTCGTTGAGGCAAAAATTATCATGGGCCCTTGGGGAACATGAATATCATTTGGCTAAAGTTTTTTTTTTACTTTTCGGTTAACACACCCACTTTAAGGGTGCTAAAAATCAAGTTTTGAGCAAAACCCTTGAGCTAAAATGTATTCTTTGTTTAAAAAAAATGTGTACTTTGTGGTTAGGATTAGTACTTTAAGGACCTTAGTACTTCGGATCTGAGAAGTGACAATTTGGAAGCCAATCTTGTATCTTATGTTCAAGCAAAGTTTCATCGCCCGAGCACATCTAGAAGTACCTTAATACGCGATCACAGGAATTCCCCCACCCACCAACTCCCCTCACAGTGCCCAAACCCCGTCCGGTTTTGTCACTGATGTATATAGTTCGTGTCCTTGTTCTTCCCAACAAGTTTTATCCCAATCAGTCCACTCTAAGCGTGTCACAAGATTTCCCCTACCCACACACATTGATCGGATTCGGTCCGAACTTAAAATGGGCCATCCGAGACATGAGGTATTTCCAAATATCAAGTTTCGTTAAGATCCGATCACCCGTTCCAAAGTTATCCACTCCTCAAGATTCCGGATTCCCCTTCCCTCCACTTCCCCCACGGTGGTCGGATCGGGAAGTTGACTATTTCAAGGTTAATCTGGTCGGATCCCTGACTTGCCTGCCAAGTTTCATTGTCCTAGCCCACCTGGAAGTAACGTAACTCTGTGTCACCAGAATTCCGCAAACCCCTTCCAACTCCCCCCACAGTGCACAAATCCGGTCCGGTTCTGTCAGTGATGTATCTGGGACTTGTGCTTGTTCTTCCCATCAAGTTTCATCCCGATCACTCCACTCTAAGTGTGTCATATGATTTCCGGTTCCCCCCTCTGACTCCCCCCCCCCCCCGCATTCATCGGATTCGGTCCAGACTTGAAATGGGACTTGACTGGACTTGAAAATGCGCAATCGTGGGCATTTCGAGTCGTAGGCATTTTGAGTCGTGGGCACTTTGAGTCGTGGGCATTTCGAGTCGTGGGCATTTCGAGTCGTGGGCATTTTGAGTCGTGGGCATTTTGAGCCGTGGGCATTTTGAGTTGTTGGCATTTTTAGTGGGCATTTTGAGTCGTGGGCATTATGATCGTGGGCATTTTGAGTGTTAGCCGCGACCGCGCGTTTACACTTACACAATCGTCTTAGGGACAATCAAACCCTATGGTAGTTCGTCAACCACATGATGTCACGACTGTGTGGTATTCCGCCTAGATTTAAACGACTAAAAAAAAAATTACGTTCTGTCGGCACCATGCTCGGGTCAGAGCCGCTATTTCGTTCAAACCGCACTTCCCAGTAAAACTTCTTGGTTAATGGACGTTATTTTTTCGGTATTTTGTTAATTTATTTATGACCCGCTCTTTGGATACACCAGAGTAAAACTAGAACAAAGTAAAAGGCAAGAATAAAAACACTACAGATCAAAAATTAAACATGTTTAGGTCTGAAATGCACTTTTAACACGGTGACACACATTTTTGACAAATGCCACAAAATGGGTTCTAGATTAAAAACAAACAAGAAAACTGGATAGGAATGCCGTGGTCTAGCAGGGCAGGATCGAAGGGTGGGCAGATTTAAAATGTACGAAGAAGTGTGTTCATGCTATCCTGAACCTAGAAATTTAAAACCAGTTTACGATTGCGGAAGGAATTCAAGGAATTTGACCCAATTATGTCGGGTTGTCGGCAAAACGTCCCCATTCGAAACGTCCCCTGACAAAATGTCCCCGTGACAAAACGTACCCATGACAAATGGTATTGGTATTCCCCGTTTATAATGGTATTCCCCGTTATAATGGTATTCCCCGTTCTGTTGTGCGTGCTTTAAGGTCCTGGTACAATGGACTGAACGTTCAAGTGGCAATTCGTTCCCCAAAAATTCTGTCTAATTTAATTTCAGTGGGAAAAGGCGTTAGACAAGGTGGAATTTTATCACCATATATTTTTAATGCATGTTTGGCAGATTGTCTTCGGTCGCTTAAGACTTCTTTAATACATTTTGCACGTGATGTAACGTTTTTAGCATATGCTGATGATATTATTATTTTAAGTCGGTCAAAGGAAAAATTAATTGAAAATTGTAACATTCTAGTATCTAAATTGAGGCAGAAGGGTCTAATAATTAGTTCTGAAAAGTGTAATTATTTTGTGATTAGTAGTTTGCCGACACTGAATTCCCCTCTGGATTGTGGTGGGAGGATTGTTTTCAGCCCTGTTGAGAAAGTTATGTATCTTGGAATCCCTTACTCATCTAATACCAGGGATTGGAAACTTATCCTTATTCAACATGTGCAAGATAAAATAAGAAGAGCATTTGGTGCTGTTATTCGTTTACGAGGGATGTATCGCAGAGATGTTCTTGGTTCTATTTATACGGCAGTTGCACTTCCTCACTTTCTTTTTCCGTCTGCTTTCTTTTCTTCTTTCCGTCCTTCTGAACTTTCTGCGTTAAAAGTTACTTATTATAAATTCTCTAAATTCCTTCTTGGCTTCCCGATTTCTGCGAGTAACTCTTTCTTAACTTCGAATTTTAAAGTGAAGAATCCTTTGGAAACTTTAAATGGTAAAAGCCAGAACTTTCATAAAAAGGCTGACAACATTCTTCTTCATCACAACCTTTTTCCTTTTTTCACAAAAAAAGTGCCCTGATTAGTTGGTTTATTTTGAGCTTTGTTTTTTTTTTCATATACTTCGTTGTATATTTAGTAGGCTAATTTGTCTTTAACGGTCAGCTGTTTATTAGTATGTAAGTGTGTGTGAGTCTGACTGACATGTTGTTGTTCCTTTTTATACATTACTCTTCAGTTTTGAAGGATTCAAATAAATAATAATAATAATAATAAAAATCGTCCCCACGACAAAACGTCCCCGTGGCGAGACGTCCCCGATCAAAACTTCCCCTGGCGAAACGTCCCCTTGGCGAAACGTCCCCGGCTATAGAATTTTTTTTCGTCGCTGAGGGATAGCTAGGCCTATGAGACTACTGACTGCGTCATGACTCCAAACAAAATATGTTTTTGGAATAATAACTTTTGAAAACCACCATGGGTTGACTATTTCAGTATCTAACCGATACTCAAGAAAGAAGCCAAAGTGTTGCTCCCAGCTATAGCCATTTCTTAAAGAAAACGCACAGATTTAGTAACCTAGTTTGTCAGTTTTCCTTTTATCTTTTATTTATTTGATTTATTTTGTGTGTTAGTTTACGCTGAGATATAACTCATTGATCTCGCTTTTGTTCGATATTTAATCTGGTGATGTTTCTTATTACAATATTTTATTAAAGAATCAAACCCGTCTAACCTAGATTTACTATGTCTCTCTACATAACTAATCGTTCCATCCGCTTTCGTTTCCTCGCTTCCCACGTTATTTGTATCCAGCATAACGCCACTACGCTTATTTTTGCATTTTCTTTGTTTGATTCTCTTTGCGCCACTCTGGGCTTCCCCTTTCTTTGAGGAGCTGCTCCTCAGATTGTGTGTGTTGCTTCAAACGACCTAGAGTTGCTCAGTTACGAGTCAATTGCAAGGCATATTACACTACATTTTTAAACTGAAAATAATACATTTATGAAGCAACCGGTCCTATGCCCGATCTTTCCTGCTTATAAGGAATGTTCCGAGATCCGTAATGCACACTCTGAAGTTATTTTTACCCCGATCGAGACGAACTTCAAAATCTATGCTTGGGGACATTTTGCCGTGGGGACGTTTTGACACGGGGACGTTTTGTCACGGGGACGTTTTGTCATGGGGACGTTTTGTCACGGGGACGTTTCGCCAGGGGACGTTTTGTCACGGGGACGTTTCGTCGGTAAGCCATTATGTCAGTGACCAATTTTTTTTTAGCAATTTCCTGGCTTATTTCAAACCCGAGAGTTTTCCGCTCATGTTTTAACTAGAAGTTTTAACCCTCAAACGACCAGAATCGAGTAGTATATTTGCTCGATTTTTACGCATAATCAGAATACCCCAATCCTAAACTTCGTTGTAAAATAGTGCGTTTTCAGATTCTATGTTGCAGGTTTATTTTTGTCCCGAGATTTCTTGATTCACTGCTGCTTATGTTTACAAATTTGATTCAAGATCACACATGCGAGGTGTGGAATCCAACTTATTAATCCGGCGCTTCAAGTAGACTAGTTTTGATAATCCTCCATTGTCTCGATATCAGCACTTCCGAAAGAGATAGAAAAACACGGATCCACAAGGTAGTGGAAACTTTCACTTTCTACTCCATAGACAGTGCAAAACCTCCATTACCTGGGAGCAGATTACAGATTTTCTAGCCAACAACCTGTGGATCTTAGCGATAGGGCGACTCTTGCGATCTCAGGGATTCGCTTTCCAGAAAGCAAAGCGAGAATCCGCCGAGCGCCAGATCTAGCGGAAAGTGCTTGCGTCTCTTTCGCGCTTTACTTCTCGCTATTTCACCACTTTCACGAACGGATTCGATTCATTTTCCGTGTCACTTTCAAAAGTTAGCGGAGGAGCAAGAACAGCCTCGGAAAGCGAAGCGAGTTTGGCGGAGCCGCAAGGATTATCTGCTACGTCTGCTACGATTATCTGAGGAGCGTGACGGCACATCTAATTACCTGAGAATTTCATGTTCCCATTTCCAGAACGGGAAACGTCTATAAAAAAAACGTACTATAAACCTATAATGGTTTATAAATGTAAACGCGTCCGACACCTCGCTGGCCGCTTGGCTCTCTATATATAGATCCAAATATATATTCAGCAATATGTATCCAATCTAATATCCCAACTTTTATCGTGACGTCACATTAGCTTCACGAGTATCGGATAATCCGCTGAAATTTACTTGACCTTCCAGATCGCCAGAACCGCCTTTATACAGAGTTGGCACATCAAAAACATTTAGAGAGTGACTTTTGGCCTAAAACAGAGAGTGAAATAAGAGTGAAATTTTACTTTCATGAAAAAAAACCTGAATTGGTCCCTTTTGGTCGGAATCGCCTCTGCAAAAATGACACATTCTAATTTGTTTTCTTAATGAAAAACTTGAAATAGTCGAGGAAATAGTCACTTCTATTCGAAATCTCTGCTGCAAAAATGACACACTTGGACATTTTATGAAATAGAGTGATTTTTATGTCAGACGTAGGACAACAGTGCAACATGTGGCAATCCAGGCTTTAGATCCGTCACTCACAAGTGTTGATAATGATGCACTGGCTGGAGGACTTTCGGAAACTAGTAGTTTCGCTGTAGCTTCTTGACAGTGTTGTAGCCGCCATCTGACGGACTTCTTTCGGTGATCTTACGATGGAGTTATGAGACATAGATGTCTCACACGGCTGTCAGCACAGTCATTAAACGGATTAACTCTGTTTTCACGACAAGCCAGCGCTGGCAGTCCTAAAGCTTTATTCCCACATTGTCTGGATTCAATCAGTCGGTTCCAACTACTGCGGTCGCATCCGGAAAATCGGTTGTCGTTATACGCTAATATGAAAATTAGCTTCCGATTTCGCGTCAAACCTCCGTGGGAAAGAAGCATAATTTCGCTGCTTTCTATTTTCTTCCAACGCTACTTTCGTCAACTTACCTTAAGCCGAGTACTGGGAGGCCAGGCCGGGTTAGTCGCTCGGCGAAGCTCGTCTTCAGCAGACGTGAGACTTTGTAAAGTGAGTTAAGCGTCAACCAAGATGCCAATAAATATTGGGCAAGTGCTATTAGTTATGGATGACATGGATTTTGACGATTTAAGTTTTCCGTGGAACTCCTTAGAGGGACAACAGATTACAGCGGTTGACCGTCCGGCTTTATTGACATTCTGCACAAAGAAGCTGGAACTTACTGAGAGGCAGCTGTCAATCATCCTTCAGTCAAAGGACGACGTGATTCCTAACTCGAAGTTGATGCAAATAGCAAATGTGATAGTGGAAATAACAAAGACGACAGATTCTACAACCACGGTTTCTGCCGAAGGTCCGCCACAACAACCAAGTACTTCAAGCGCACCGCAAAGTGCAGATGCTCAGGTAAAAGCCACTAGGAGTGTTACCATTAGTATGTTAGAAATTTAGAATGATAGATAAATGAAACGGTTGAATATTTTAGTATTCCCTGGGAACGATTGGCCGTTTCCGTAGGAAAAATTAGTCTATTTGTGAGTGGCTGTAAAATCAAGAATGTATTTGAGGGTTGGGCCATATACAAAAATAAATGAACAGTACAGGTCTTTAACAAATAATTAGAATCAGTTTTTAAATTAGTTTTTAGGAGTTGGACAGTTACCAGGATTAGTTATACATTTTCATTTATTTGTGAATGTATCAGACTGGAACTGTGACGATCGTAACAGTCTTGTAACATGACGATTTTTATTTGTTCAGTTAGGTATGGTGATGGTTGCAACATAAATCCCATTTACACCACGTCCTTTCCAGCAATGATTGCAACACCGTTCGTTTACCCAACGTTTTGGGCACATGTTTCATTACCCTCTGCAGTGACGTGTTCTCTTGTGGTTTTGGTCTACCCGACGTTTTCTGCGCACATGGGTTATTGTCCTTTCATGACGTATTCTCGTGTGGTTACCCTTCGAAGGTTCGCGCCACCCTGAGGAAATGCCAGACCACCCTTTCAAAGAAAAAGATCTTATCACAGAAACGGGTCATATCTGTTCCTGGTTGTCGGTAATGAAATGGTGCCACTTGATTACAGTAAATTGGGAAAGGACGGGACTGTTGATGAAAGATATCGGAGACGGAACAGTTTGCATCAGAAATACAGCACACAAACTTTTATTTTTTTATTTTTTCTCCCTTTTTCTATCTTTTCTTCCTTTTTCCTTCTCATTTCTTTTTCTTGACTTGGAGGAGGATTCTCGTTCTAAGGGAGTGTTCTCCAAGTTAATCTTTGAGTTTGTGAGCACGCTAAATCAAACGAGTACGTGCGTCAAGTTTTTTACCATAAGTAAAGAAAGAATGGCCCTGAGCTGGTCTCGGTATGATAACCTTGAGCGGGGCTCGGTATGATGACCTTGAGCGGGGCTCGGTATGATGACCTCGAGCTGGGCTCGGTATGATGACCTCGAGCTGGGCTCGGTATGATGACCTCGAGCTGGGCTCGGTATGATGACCTCGAGCTGGGCTCGGTATGATGACCTCGAGCTGGGCTCGGTATGATGACCTCAAGCTGGGCTCGGTATGATGACCTTGAGCTGGGCTCGGTGCGGGGACCTTGAGGTGGACTCGCTATGACGACCTTGAGCAGTGCTCCGTCTGGAACGGATACAAATTTAACCTGGAGCAGGGCTCGGTCCGGAAAGAATCAGTGATGGTTCCAGGCTGAGTCAGGCTTAACTGGTTGAGTAATCTTGTACGGGACTCTGCTTAAAGTCATGCTTACGACGAGTTCATGGGTGGGGCTCGGTAGCTTGGATGTTACCTTGTGTTACAGAAATTCCAAAGGCGACTTCTAAAAGTCATTATGGAATGAGGAACTAGTTTCTAAACGAAATACTTTGCAGATGCTTGAGAGAGTCCAGCGCTTGGAGGCGCTGCTGCGCACAGCACATGGGAAGTCGCGAGACCAGCTACGATTGGATCTGATAGACGAGGCAAAGAAGACAAAGGATGAAATCGCACCGCACAAGATTGTGGCGCTGGCGTCAGAATATGCCCAAGCGGTAGAAAAAGAGGTAGGAGGGGAAGAAGCCAAAAAATGGTTTGACTGCTCGGACGCCATCAGATCAGAAAAATTGAGTGCCGGGTTACCTTCGTTAGTAATTGATCTGTATGGGACGGCAAGCGAGAAAGCGCTCGCACAAGCTCTCGAGAAAAGTCGAAAGCGTAATTGGAAACCGGCGGTGAGCCAAGAAATCCCGGTCAAACGAGCAAGAGGGTATGCGCATAAATTCTCTGGAACTTGTTTTAATTGTCAATTACCTGGACATTACGCTCGGGACTGCCGAAAACCTAAGGCAGAAGGAAAGCCGTCAGCGAACCCGCCCATAGCAGGTAAAAGAGAATAGACCAGTGACGGTTTATTTCGTAATCGTTGTGGTTTAACTGTCTAAGGCCACTGTATTTGATCGGTACGTTGTGTTACATGTAGATGTTTGTTGTAACCATGTGAGTCGGCTTTGGCTGTAAAATAAAATGGTATCGAAACAGAATTATATTTAGGGAGGCTCCAGCGACGACTGGTGGGTGCAGCCACTTTTGGAACTGCGATCCGCTCGTGAGTACCCGAAGAAGAATATTTCATCCGTCTTGGACTCGAAAAACACAGAAATCGGGGACGTGCTTGTTCGACCTTCAGCTACTTTTCGTGCTGGAGAGCTGTCGGAGAATTTTGACAGCTGGATGGAGCTGAGAGCGCTTCTTGGCCCTGAGCATATGTTTGACGAGGTGTTAGAGTGGTTGAGAGATGGGTTCGACTTGGAAGCCCATTTCCATAATTTTAAAGGTCGTTACAAAGGTAAAGATTATGATTGCCCATACCCTCCACCGCGACAGTTCAAAAATCACGAATCGACAAAAGAATTCGAAGTGTTCATTACAAAAACTATCCAAGAAAGACTGAGAAACGGGTCGTTGTCAGTATGGGGCAAAGTTGGGGAGTGTGAACCTCCTCAGGTGGTTCTCCCTATAGGAATAGAACCAAACAAACCACGTTTAATTGTAGATGCGCGTTATGTTAACCTGTGGACTAAAAAGAAACAGTTTACTCTGGACGGGCTCCCAGAGGTCAGGAAATCTGTTGGGAAGAACTGGAATATGGGATTGCTAGAGGAAAAATCAGCGTACGATCATATGATGGTTTCGAACAATTCTAGAGCGTATTTTTGTGTTGTGTGGCAGGGCATGTACTTTGTGTTTAACGTGATACCGTTTGGATACTCTTTGTCGGGCTTTTGTTATCAGACAACGGGGAATATGCCTGTTTTTGCTCTCCGAAACGTCAGTATTTTCATTGGTCGATACGTCGATGACACTATCGTAGCAGCACCAACGAAAGAGAACGCGAAGTTGGCGATAGCAAAATCTGCCGACCTGTTTTCTCAGCTAGGTTACACGCTATCTCAGAAATCCGTCTTCGATCCCGTTACTCTATTGAGGTATTTGGGACTTCTGATAGATACACGTATCCCTGCGTTTGTGATACCGGAAGATAAGGTAAATAAGTTGTGCAATCTTGTCGGGATGATTGAGAATGTAAAGGAAACTACGGTAAATGCGTTGCAAAAGTTCATGGGATATGCGATATCGTTGCAGCCAGCGTTTCCACATGCCCGTCTTTTCATCTCACAGACTTCCGCAAGCATATCGCTTGCTGAAAAGCTACACAGTTTGCAAGTCCCAGTCAGTGCTGAATTGCGACAGGAACTCGTGTTCTGGTATTTTCTTCGAAACGCTCCAAGGTCATACGTGTGGCCTAAAGAAGAACACTCAACGGTGACCCTTTATTCGGATGCTTCGGTGCACTCTTGGGGGGGGATTGTAAAAGTAGTCGGACAACCTCCAGTCGAGATGCATGATCACTGGGAAGAAGGTTTGTCGGGTTCTAGCATTGCGGCTAAGGAAGCCTATGCACTGTGCAAGGTTTTGGAGTCAGTGGCGGAAAGAATAAAAAACACCCGGGTGCAAGTTTTCGTGGACAATCAACCGTTAATTGATCGATGGAATTCTGGGGCGGGATCTTCTGAAGATATGGAAAACGCGGTCAAGTCGATTTTCTTTTCTGCCTCCAAGCTAAACCTTCAGTTAAAATTACAGCATGTCCCTAGTGCCAAAAATTTAGCGGACTTTCCATCCCGAGTGATAGACCCCTCTGAATCTACTCTATCAGAGAAGGCGTGGTCACAGGTAGAGCAGTTTTTCGGGGGGAGTACTGGCCATACTTTTGATCTGATGGCCTTAGATTCAAACTCAATGAAAGGACGTGACGGCTTACCACTCCCTCATTTTTCACCGTTCCCACTTCCTGGTTCGATTGGTTCAGACTTATTCGCCAATTCAGTGCCATCTGGAAACCTTTACATTTTCCCACCGTTTAACTTGATCGCAGCTGTCATCAAGTACCTAGATGACGCTGGGGTAGATTCGTACACACTCGTTGTCCCAGTGGTATCTGCAACGCCCTTCTGGTGGCCGAAAGTATGTTCTCGCGCATCAAGTTGGCTCTGTTTGGGCCGAAAAGGGGAATCCGGTCCTCTTTTGTTTCCCAGTGCAAAGGGTTATATCGTCAGGAATTTACCCTATGATCTGTACGCGGTTCGGATCGGCACTAAACAGAGCTCAATTAAATAGGGGTATCAAGCAGAATTGGGTTATTCGTATTGTTACAAGTGTTAACGACCTAATGTTTTACCGTTAAATATACCATTTGTAAAATTCAGAGATTTGTTCTGTTATAGGCACTGTTACGAAGCATTGAGTCAAGGAGGATCGAAATAGAGGCAAAAGCGAAAAAACGAAAATATGCTAAACAAAAAGAGACGTTGAAAACAGCTTTGTCACGTTTTTTGAAAGATGTAACCCTAGAAAGAAATCCTATTGAATTGGCAAGCCCTTCTGATATAGTCAGGTTCCTTATTTTCAAAGACACTACTGGTAAGACGAAAGTTCATACGGAGAAATGCAAGTTAGAGGGAACTTGCAGCGGCGGCACTTGCGACTGCCCCACCAGACAAGGAGCTAGTTCTGTTAATACGCTTTGCGGGGAATTATCTTCCATTTATAAGGAAATGGGGATTAGTGGCGATTACAGTGCACAGAGAAAGACTGGTAATCCCGTTCTTTCCTATGAAGTGAGGAACTATCAGAAAAATATGGTATTAGAACAACGAAACGCTTTAGTACCGATTCGCCAAGCTGTTCCTATTTCTTTGGGAAAGCTGAAATGTGTCGCAGAAGATTTACTCCGATTAGCAAATATAGAGAAAGAGGCTATGAAGCGTTTCGTTTTATTACGGAATCGGGCTTTGTTTTTGGCTCAATTCTTTACTGCTACGCGTTTTTCCGATTTGTCAAGAATTCATTCGTACGCTCTGAAGAAAGCGAAGGTCGGGGCAGGTTTTATCCTTTTGCAATCCGAAGGAAAGTCTCTCAAAGGTGTTGCAGGAAGAGTTCTGGCTATTACACCTTATGCGGACAAAAGTTTATGTCCGGCAAGTTCATTACACGCATACCTTGAGATAGCAAGACAAGTAGAGAGTGACGGAAATATCGCTCTGAAAGGTGGATATTTGTTTCCAAAGGTCCGCTCTAACGAGGTACAGCGAGAACCAATGGATTACGACGATGCTCGTCAAGCTTTGAAGCGGGTTTTAACCGGTATGGAATTGTACAATGGCGAAACACCCCATAGCCTGCGAGCTGGAGCGGCAATATTACTACTGCATTCAGGAGTAGAGGAGAGTATAGTTTAGAAACACGCTGGATGGCAGTCAAGCGAGATGCTGGAAAAATACACAGGGTCAGGGAAACTTGCTCAGCCTGTACAGACAGCTGATATATGGACAGCGGCACAAGGAGCCAAAGGGAAACCGCTACAATGTGACGACCCATCTACGTATGAAAGCGTATTTTAAAAAGTACCATAAAACGGAGGTGCGTAGATATTTGGGAAATTAAAAGTCTTGTCATTTTAAATTAATATTGTTCATCTTCCCTATTTTATATTTGGTTGGATTTGGAGTTTTGAGGGTTAGGTGAAGGTAGAAAGGCCGTATTCTAGACGAAGGTGGGCTATCCTCCATATCTAAATCCCCCGGCCGGGCTGACCAGGATTCGGATTATATTACTAGAAAGGAAAAAAAAAAAAAAAAAAAAACAGATGGAAGATTAAGAGGTGTCCATCTTGGTTGACCCGATCGGGATATGATAGCCCTCAACTATTCTTCGGTGGGCTATCCTCCATATCTAAATCCCCCGGCCGGGCTGACCAGGATTCGGATTATATTACTAGGCGAGGGCAAAGTGCCAACGCATATATAAAAGGGGTCCTAAATTGGGTCCTAACTAACAAAAATTATCCGAGTCCACATTGCCAGTAATGACCATTAAGAACCCCAGGGTTCTCATTTCTGATTAAGATTCGCTCCAAGACTGTAATTAAACAACCAAGAAATGGTCAAAAAAATATTTCCAACAACTTACAGGTCCAGTGTAGTTGCAAAACGGTCCCCCACTATGATAATAATTTGTCATTCCCTTTTTGAACAATGGTGTAGAACTATCCGTTTTCGGTCGGTAGGCTTAAATCTCTCTGCTGACACAAGCCATATCGACTAGGTAACATGTCCTCGGTCCCATAGCTAGTCGACTGCCACCTGTTTTTCGTTTTTTTACGTTTTTACAAATTTGTTTTACTTTTTTTCTGACAGATAACTGAACTAGCCGTTGGTCGACTGCAGCCCAAGTGACCCGAATAGCCCGTAACAGGTGCTGAGAAAACCGTGGAGTTTGTTTTTTCTGGAGTTTACTGTAGAAGTAGTTTTTTCTTTTTCTTTTAGGGACACACCATTTTGTCGAGTTCACGGACTGACCGAACAGTCCATGCATCGAGATTTACTCTATGTCCAGATGAATAAGGACTTCCGAAACATTTATCAGGATCCGTCGGTGATATTTAGCCATTTTCATGACGAAGGGCTGTGATTTTTGTTACATAAAGGATGGTAACACGAGTATTTCCAAGAACAAATAAGCACAAGAACCTCTGTCTCCTATCTCTGTTATACGACCATGCGGAGTCGAATCGATTCCAGATACCCTTCCCGATGCAAACGAGCGGAGGGTAGAGCTACCCGGAACATCACAATTCATTACCGCTAAAAAAAGGCTCAATCGCAGTAGAACCGCGGAAAAGAAATGTCGAAGAGTAACAGCCGATTTGTTGTCTACCATTGTGACGTCACATGTGACGTACTGCAGCGCGGGTTATGCGTGACTGCTACAGTCTTTTCCTCTAATATGCGCAGCGGCGAAGAGGGAAGTAGATGGGCTTCAAGTCTGAGCTCAGCAAGTACCTCTGTCGGTCTATACATAGTCGGTTCATGGACCCAAAGATGGAGGTTCTATTGGCGTATTTGTTCTTGGCATTACTTCATCCCAAGCTGACTGCGATTCATGCTCAGAGGCGCTAAACGGTTAAGTCACAGAGCAGAATGTTATGAGGGGGGGGGGGGGGGGGATTAGGGTATTTTACCAACTGGCAGGTCATGTTTCCCGACTATTTCACTGGAGCCTCCCCGCCACATAACTTGACGCCTGCGACCTGAGATTTATTCCAGCAATATGTCGCCCCTCCTTGGGGTCCTCGTCAGGCTGTAGTTAGAAGAATGAACAAAGAAAATGAAGTTTCTCAAATAAAGGAATTGTGTAAAAAAAAACTTACTTATTACTTTCATTTAAGCCTGACTCCAGCCTAACGAAGGCCCATTTCAAGTAGGGCCGATATAAGTAAGTAAGTAAGTAATTTATTTCTAACCCGCCATTTCAAAAAGCGGAGTATATAAAAGAAAAAGAAAAGAAAAGACATAAATACACAGAAAAAGACACTAATTTTCAGTCATGGGCTTAGGATATATTTCTGGAATAAAACCAGATGACTTATCCGTGTAGCACTATCTGCCAGTGTACTGAACAATGCAATTTTGTGTTCGCAACATTATCGACGCCTTGTTTTCATTACCAATAAAATCGTGAACTAATCTCATGACTGCAGTGCTCCCACATAGTCAGGTTTTATTGATGAACATGGTTTTGAACGTTTTGTCAATAAAAGAAATTCAACTGTCAGATGGCTGTTTTTAGGGCTCTTTTGTTTAGGTCTGACAGTTGACCAGGGGGACGTTTTCGCATGGCCAGCGTCGTTCAACAAGACAAGATACGTGATCATGATACGTGTTTCGTCGTGACATCCATCTCAAAGTCAATTTCTTGTGAACAGCTTAATGGTTGACGTCAGCATTGGGCTCAAGATGAAACATTTGTTCAATGGGGCTCGAGTAGCAGTGTTGAACAAAACTGTGTATGTCCGTTAGTTTCTGCTTTAAAACATGGTTTGAAGAAATGGAAGCTTTGCTGCATTTATGGGACGGTCTTCTCTGACATAGACTATAAAACTGCACACCACTTCACACATTTTGGGTCTTTCACAAGCAAAAAAAATATTTGTTTGCCTCAGGCAAGAGCTCTGTGAAGCTTTCGGAAATGCAATACCATCTCCATCAACCTGGCCTGCGTGGTCCGAACTTTCCGTGAAAACTGCAGAGTTTAGGCTTTTAATGATCTTCTGGCATCGAGCTAAAGCCGGCGGACTAGGAAAGGCTGAAAGGACATATGACAGTGACAAGGTTAGGTAGCATGTGTAGGTAGGTGTAGGTAGCCGCATACCGTCCGGGCGTCACGTCTAGGACATGTGCTCTGGACGAATATCAAGCTCCATCAGGATCGGACCACGCATTCAAGAGTTACGTATGTTACTTCAGATTTCCAGGAATCCCCCCCCCAAATCCCTTATCTTATTGGACATCTTCAACGATGTATAGACACATTTAAGATGAAGTTCCCCTATTGTGGAATTGTTTTGACTGGAGACTTCAATGACCTTGACCAGCAGTGGATTAGCAGGTCGCTTAATATGAGGCAGTTAGTAAACTTTAAAACTACCGAACTTAGCCAACTCGACCTCATTTTCAGTGATTTGCACCAGTATTATGACACTCCTGAGCCACTACCAAGTCTCGGTAAAAGTGTTCACAACTGCCTTCTCTGGCAGTCGGAAATGAATATCCTCTGTGAGGAGAGAAAGTCATTTACTCATCGCCCACTTACTGAAAATTCTGCCACTGAGTTTTCGCGTAAGCTTGCTAGAATGAATTGGTCATCGCTTTATCAGCTAGAAAACGCTAATGACATGCACAAACACTTCCAGACCCAATTATATTCATCTTACATTGATTCGTTTCGTGAAGTGACAGTAAAATATACCAATAGCGATAGACCGTGGATGAATAGCCGAATAAAAAAGAAAATTCGTCTCCGTAACAAACTTTTTAAGGCTGGGAAAATAAAAGAGTGCCATAAAGTCAGAAACCTAGTAGTATCTTTGTGCCGAAATGCTGAAAAGGAATACGGGAAAAAAATGTGCGATAATTTTAAGTCAGGTTTAATGAGCAGTAAAAAGTTCCATCAAAAAGTAAGAGAGTTGACGGGTAAAACCAGGAGTGTCAAGCTTGTGAATGAAGAAGGATCTGTTCTTTCAGCAAATGAAATTAATGAGTTTTTTGTTACAGTAGCTAGAACTTACCCACCTTGTCTAGACCAGTTTGAAAAGCCTAGCCTTAGTAATATCCCTACTGTAGAACCGTATCAGTTATTCGAAGAACTACGTAAGCTGGATCCCGGAACGTCTACATACCCTGGTGACATCCCAGCTAGGCTATATAAAGAAAACGCCGAGTTTTTAGCTGAGTCTGTTTCAGCGATATTGAACCAGTGTTTACTAGATTGTGAGTTCCCTGAAACATTTAAATATGCTTATGTGACACCCATTCCAAAAGTGAGCCACCCAAAGGGCATCAAAGATTTACGTCCGATTTCTCTTACCCCAATTGTTGCTAAGTTATTTGAAAAGTTTATTAGAAAATGGTTATTGGAAGACGTTACTAAGGCATTAGATCCTCAGCAATTTGGTTTCCAGAGTGGTTGTAGTACTGTCCACTATTTGATTTCTCTGATCGAGTGCATTCTGTCACACCTCGAGAATGATAATGTTACGTGGACTTGCTTATTGCTGACTTATCCAAGGCCTTCGATCTGACCGACCATTCGATACTTATGGAAGAACTTACTAATTGTAACGTTCGTCAGTTCCTTCTGGTGTTGTTACAAAGTTTCCTCAGTAACCGTACACAAAGCGTTATTTTAAGAGAAAATGGTGAGGTTTCTGATTCCCTCGCAATCACATGCGGCGTTCCCCAAGGAACACGCCTCGGTCCCATTCTTTTCCTAGTTCATATTAACAGACTTGCATCGAATTTTAAGAACAGATTTAAATTTGCTAACGACCTCACAATTGTTTTGCTTCAGTTAATATCAAATTACTACTCAGCTTCTGATGCAATAGAAAATTTGAAGACTGAGTGTGAACAGTTAAAGCTAAAAATAAATCTTGAGAAGTCGTCGGCTATGCGAATCTCTTTTTTGAAAAGGGAGATTCCAAGTTCCAGTCTAACTTTTGCCCCAGTCAGCCAAGCGAAAATACTGGGAGTTTGGATTGATGATAAACTTAATTTCAAGCATAACACACAACAGATACTAAAAAAATCCCATGCACCAATTAAAACTTTATGTCAGCTCAAAAAGTTTGGTTTTGACCGTCAAAGTCTCGTTTACTGTTATAAGACATATGTAATCCCCCACACTGAATACGCTTGTGCCGCCTGGCACCCCGTACTTACGTCTGAATTGCACGATTTAATTGAGTCAATCCAGACGCGGGTTGTTAAAATCATACTTTCTCACGAATACACTAATTATGACCAGGCGCTTAAAACTCTCCGGCTTGAACCATTAAAGAAAAGACGCCTAAATTTAACAACAGATTTTGGTAAGAAAATTCTGCAGTCAAACAGATTCCGCCACCTCCTTCCCGAACAACTCCCTGAACCGACTTACCCAACGAGACACTCCAATTTACTCAAGCCGTTTCCAGCATCAAGTACCGCACGTCGGCTCCACTCATTCTCCCCCCTTGTTACTAATTATTTTAATAACCAATAAAATTTCACCTTTGTTGTTCATTTGTGCCTGTTCGGTTCTTGATTTGTTCTTGATTTGTTTTGTATTTTGTCTTAAGTTTTGTGTTGATGGTTTATTATTTAGATGTTGCTAGTTATTACTGTGTGTTTATTTATTTTCTCCTTGTTGCCTATTCTTTAGCTTTTGCTATTGTGGTAATTTTTCCATTAAACCTTAAACCTTACTCGGATCCGGTCTAAGTCTGTAAATGTACACTTAAGGTTCGTGACTCTCCTGCACAGAAGTCCCGTCTCGTTCCTTCCACCTGTAAGCGAGCCACACGATCCCCCCCCCCCCCCCCCATTGCCCCACTAATCGCAGGATCCAGTCCCGACATTCCCGTACGGAAAATCTACACCTCGAATCTAGGTCGAAACGGCCTCGTACATTTGAAACACAAACTAGGTCGTTTTCGCTGCCTATTCGCTCTTGTTTTCCATCTCAAATCTGGGTCAAAACGGCCTCGTACATTTGAAACACAAATTAGGCGTTTTCGCTCTCGTTTTTAACCTCAAATTTGGGTCATAACGACCTCGTACATTTGAAACATAAACTACCTCGTTTTCTCTCTCGCCTCATTTGGTAGCGAATCTACCTCCTATATTTGATACAAAAACTACCCCGTTTTATCAGTAGGCATCACGAGGTCGAAACTAATTAATGTTGGTAAAAATTGACCTTGTATAGAAACAAAAATTCGCATCCTTTGAACTAGTTTGGAACTGAGTCACAGACCCAGACCCAGATAGCGGACAACCAGGATTAGGCCGAAGCCGAAACCGTCTTGATGTATTGACAGTAGATACGAAATTATACTGAATATAAAAGACAGAACTATGTTTCCCAAAACTATCGATTTAGGACTGTAACTCTCGAAATTTGCCGGGTGATGCTTTTGCACCATCGAACAAGCTTCAAACTCGGAAGCTGCTTCTGAAATTTTTTAGCTTCGCAGTATAGCAATATTTTAAAAACTATAGACGGCAGGGCTTAAATTAAAGCATTTCCGTGGCTCTTACAATTAATAGTTCATTTTCCTGTCTCGAAACAAGCAATTAGGGAATAAGCTGCCAGATATTGCGTAGATTCGATTTGATTAAAATAGTGATACATACAATCGGACTGGATTACTCTTTGCTCCTAGGTTTCTGGGAAACGTAAAGCTCATAAGTAGTTTCTCTCTCATTATTGATATTCCTTCAGCCCGAGCTGACAGCGAATCATATTTGACGGTGCAAAATGGTTAAGTGGTCAGCTACATATTGTTAGAGCTATATTTCGGCCAATCTTGGCAAGGGTCCTCTTCTGGCTCAAGCCGCTCAAGCTGGAACATGAACTTCCTGGAAAATGGAAAATTCTGAAAAATGAGCTGGAAAATGAAGATTTATTTTCCAGCTTGAGCGGCTTGAGGCTAAAGGGGACGCTTGCCAAGAAGGGCCGAAATATAGCATTAATAAAATGTAACTGACTTATCCGTTTTGCACTTATCGTTACGATTATTTGCTGACGATATTGCTTTGGTGGCCAGATCCCGTTCGGAGTTGCAAACTCTGTTGGATTTGACAGCTGAATATTTAGAGGAAAAGAAATTAGAAATTAACACAAAAAAGACAGAAGTGATGATATTTTGCCGTAGACAATCATCAGGAAATAAAGATGAAGAGAGTTTTAATTTGAAAGGTGAAGCAGTGAAGGTCGTGTCTCAGGCAAGATATTTAGGCTTCCATCTAACATCGAACGGAAGATGGAGCAATCATATTTCGAAGATGGCAAATCGAGGAAAAGCAGCAATGGCAACGCTGTTTAGGAACAGCAATTTGATGGGAATAGGTGACTTAAAGATGCACAAAAATGTGTTCAACTCAAAAATAAGGCCAATACTGCATTATGGAGGAGAAGTATGGGGACTAGAGGTGGCAAAATCGTTAGAAACTCTACAGCTGCAATATTATAAACGAATGCTAGGTCTGCACGTCACAACCCACACACTTTTCATCAAGGGAGATTTGGGACTTTTTTCCATGAGAAAACATAGGCAGATCCAATTAATCAAGTTTTGGCTGAAAATATTGCAATGTCCCTCCTCGAGACTCATCAGAGCAGCTTATGATGAATTACTGGTCCTGGGACAAAAATCTTCATGGCCCTTCCAGGTCAAAAAACTCCTGGACAACACTGGTTTATCGTATGAGTGGAACGGAGGTGATGGCCCAATCTCAGATCACAAAGTTTTCCTGTCAGAGATCCAGTTAAGGCTGGAAGATGAAGAAATCCAGAAATGGTGGAGCGACCTTAGCCAGTCGGAAAGTTTAAGTTCGTATTATAAGGTGAAAGAAAAATATGGTGAAGAGTTTTATTTCAAATTAGGGATTCCAAAAGAATCCCTGAGGTCGTGGATGCAGGTGCGAGCGAACTGTCTCCCTCTTTATAGTGTTTGTAAAAAAAGGTGTTACCCGGAAATGCGGTATACTTGCCCTATTTGCGGTGATTTTAATGGGCTGGACCATTTTCTTTTTAGGTGTCAGGGGCTAAGCGAGGTCAGAGGGAGTTTTCTTGGGGATGGTGGTTGTGAGCCCCTTCTTGGAATTTTGAAGTCGATGTCGAAAGTAAATATAGTAGCAGTTGGAAATTTTGTCCGGAAAGGTCTTATTATTCGAAAGTTGAGCGTTACATGATTTTGTTTGGTAGTTGTTTGTTGTTGTATATGTATGTATACGGCCTGAAAAATGGCTTTAAATACAGTCATTCATTCATTCATATTCTTTCTCATTGCCCACCAAGTGCAACTGCCTCTGCATCTCGTCAGTGACCTTGCCAGTGGAAGCAAAAGTCGAAGTTTTATGGGAAAAGTCTTTCACTATCACCTGATGGCAACTTCGCGGTGAAACTATAAGGTCGCCCACGCACTTCACCAAAAACGAGGCGGAGATGAGATCTCCCTGATATTTCGCTACCATCTTCGCAGCGAAAACAAAGCCGAAGTTGAATACACCCTCGCCCTTCGCCAAGTATGAGGCGGAGGTAGAATCGCCCTCTCTTTCGCCATCTTTTTCGCAGCGAAAACTAAGATCGAAGGGAAATCCGCCTTCGCCCTTTAAGCTAAGTGCACACACAGTCCGGTAAGATTCCGCACGCGAAAACGCGCATACGAAATTCGCGTCACGATGCCCGACAGGTTTTTCGGATAAAACGAAATTCAGACGTGAAACTTGGCCCCACGTTTGAAAAATTCACTGCTTAGCCTACAGTCAGATGATGCTGATTGATTGCCGAATGAATGAATGCAGCTGACATTAAATAGGTCGTATAAACAGTTGAAATTTCAAACACAGCTTCTAATTTTTCAATTCTCAGGGCACACTTTCGCATGCGTTTAAAATTCGCTCCGGTAAAAGTAGAATATTTTCTACTCAATTCGGAACGAAATTATCGGACCGAATCCGCATGCGATGCGTCAAAATTCCGGAGCGGAGAAGGAAATTCGCACCGGACTGCGAAATTCGGACTGTGTGTGCACGCTACTTTACTAAACACGATAGCAAACGCGAGATCTCCCTCTCCTTCGCCTTCATCTTCGCAGCGAATTGTCTTCTAGGCATGGACGATAACCCGGATTCTTGGTCCGGTAATAAGCAGCGTTCTCAGCAGCGTAAAATCCCTGTTCTTAGCAGGATAACAATCGCTGTTCCTTGCAGCGTAACTGTTGCCGTTCTTTGCGGCACTGGGACCTGCGGACTTTTAAGTATTTCGTAATTCAGCTATTTTCTTCCGCTTACGTAACATACGTAATCCGCAAACAAGTGTTTTGTTACGCCATTTTTAGGGGCACACATTCCAGCTGGAACATCCGAGATTGAAGGCTTGTTTCAAATATATCGAATATTCATAGAAACATCATAACTAGCGGTACTTATCCGCCGAAATGACTTTTTATTAGTCTCTTTTAAATCAAGTCCGTAGCTCATATAATAGCATAAGATGGAGAGCAGAGTTTGCTACTGTGGACGAATGTCTGCTCTCTGCATCTCAGTCGGGAGGGATCGCTATTATTCCCGATTAACCATCCTTAGACTACATTCAATGTTCTTAGGTAGATATTACTTTTCAGATATGGTCTTCAGAATGTCCGCTGGCGCTGTCATTAAACATTCAAAACAAAATATATATGATTAATAATGAGCGGGCAAGTGCTTTATTAACCTCAATGTCCGTTTAAGACAGTTTAAGTTGCCCATTTGACCGTTAGAGACGGCTAGTTAGAACGGCCCGTTTGACCGTTCTGTAGAAAAAACGACTGTTTTCAACAACAAAAAATGACAGTTTTGAAAAAAATCGACGGATTTCAGAAAATCCGACTATTTTGACGAAAAATCAACTAATTTTCAGAAAAACCGACTGTTTTCATGAAAAAAATCAACTGTTTTGACGAAAAATCGCGTCGCTTCGCGCCGACTCGGGTATTTTTTTTACCGACTTGGGGGCCTCCCCCCCCCCCCCCAGTCGTGACGCCCCTGCTTGTCTTCACCAGATCCAGTCTTCGCCAGACTCCTTGAATATTTCCACTATTAAAATTTAGAAACAGATTAAGGCCGAATAGCTAATCATCTGAGAAAACCAAGTCCAGACATTGATTCAGCATGTGTCTGTACCCCTATAAGTCATATCTATTTTGACGAAACTGATGGAAACTTCCTAACTTACTTCTGCCAAATTTTTAAGAATTCAGGGCGAACTACTTGTCCGGCAAAAAAATAAAGCATCTATCGAGCATCTAATCAACTAAATCTGATCAAAACTTTAACTTATAACAAATTTTCCGGTTTTAGCCGTATTCCGGACCAACTATATATCCTGGTAGAAAATGATTGTCATATATGGATTCAGCGTCTAGTCTTACCCATAGATCGGACATTTAATCAACTTCAAATAAAACTTTGCTATTGACACATTTTCCGGTACTGTCCGGTTTCCGGGCGAACTACTTGTCCGGGTAGAAAATGATTTTCACATTAGTGTTCAGCATGTCTTCTTACTACTACACTGAACACCTGCTCAACTGCAAACAAAACATTTACTTTTAATAAACTTTCCGGTTCCGGTCGGATTCCGGGCGAACTACTTGTCCGGCGAGAAAATAGTTTTCATCGTCGTGTTCAGAATGTCTTCTTAACCCATAATTGACTATCTCATAAGCTGTTTAAAAATACTTTGTTTGTCCCTTAATTTTAACCCACCCCAAAATGTAGGGCTACAGAGCCCATCTACGAACCCGGCCTTTCCCTTTACCCAAAGGGTTCTCGCACCAAGTTTCATCAAAATATTTTATTCCCTTCGAGAACTATCGTGGTGACAGACGGACGGACGGACGACGGACAACTTTTGCTATGTCATAGGTATCCCTCCACTTACGTTTTGGGATCCCAAAAAGAAGATATAGCTCAATAGAAATAGAATATGAAACATATCACCTAAAAAGATTCGGTGTCAGAATTTTACCGCGTCTTCGGGGACTACTCTTATCACTCGAATTCGTTCGAATCGGAGCACAAGCGGAAAACTTCCGGTATCCCCCTCCGACACACCAACCGAGACTGGATCCGGTCAGGGTCTCAAAATAACATAGCTAGGACCCATGATCTTTTACGTCCAAGTTTCATGTCAATCCCTCTATCTTTTTGGTCCAAGCATATTACAGAATTTCCGCCCTCCCTCAAACTCCCAAAGTGGCCGGATGCGGTTCGGATACGTAAACGAGACATCTAGGGCATCTCAAGCTCCTACCAACCCACAAATTTCGCTCGAATAAGACTACCCTTTCGCAACTCTGATGACACTAGCTGCGTTTTTGCATTCCTGTGGACAGTAGCCGTGGCAGTTGGCCTGTGTGCTTATAAGGCGTTTTTGCATGCTCCATTTTTTAAAGGAACCACAGGCTAAGGCTAAGGACAACGGCATCAAGAAGGCCTTTGGCCGTAGCCTGTGGAGTTCGTTCTTTGGCTGTTGGACTGAGGAGCAAAAACGCCTTATGGGCAGACAGGCTACAGGGAAAGGTTTGCCAAAACACCTAACAAGCACAGCTGCCACTCACAGGCGTGCTGTAAGGCATGCAAAAACGCAGCTACTATTTCGGAGTCCTCCTCCCACCCCCAAAAAGGATCACCACATCTGGGAAAACAAGGTTTCGTCGACCATTCAGTCAGGTCCTTTTTAGGCCCTCCAAGTTTCAGCATTCTAACCTGGTTCTAACTTACATGGAAGTGCACGAACAGGGGTAGAGGGACAGACCGACCCACGGAAAGACAATACGATCGCTATGTGGTAGTTTAGCTGAAGGCTGCAAGAGCCATAGAAACAGGACAAAACCAAAGTGTTGCAACACAGATAGAATTTCAGAGGGTCGCTAGATAAAGCAGAGATGTATAATGTATAATGATAATATATCCAGCTAGCCGAACTTTAGATCTCAATTCGATTAAAGTCTATTAGTGACATTTTTTTTTAATTGTGTTTCAGTACTCTATGGTGGCAATCGTTGTTTGAGCAAAACTTTCTACGGGAAAAATGTCAGTTTTCTCAAACGGTCAGCTTTGTTCAGTAGTTTGGGATCTTTAGTCGGGATTTTCAAAGTTTTCACCTACGAAATCTGACTACCGGTACTGACTAGCCTACCTTGGAGTATTTCCAGCACGGTCTATAAAATCTTATTAGTTTCTTAGTAGACCTGTAAGCCGAGTCAAGCGTTTTCGTCAACGGAACATTAGTTGCGTTTTTGATCGAAGTTTTGTTCGCCGTTCGCTTAGCCGGTTGCTTAATTTCTGTTTTCAAACGCCGTCACCGTTTGCTTACTTAGTGTTTTTATGACTCCGGCGATCCTTGCCAGGTCGACGTTTCTTCGACGATTCAAGCAAACTTCGAACTTGCTAGCTCACGAACTTCGATGGTCAGAGTTTGAAGGAAAAAAAAACTGTGACCGGCGACCAAATACGGTATTTAAACAAAGACCTTTGAAGTTGAAGGTAACTTCAAACTTCGATCAAAAACGCAACTATTACTAAAGAAACAAATGGCACACCACTATCATCACGACAAAACGCGCGTGCGCCCATCTTCGTTTTGTTTACAATCTCTGAGCCTTCCACCCCCAAAAGGATCGCCGCATCTGGGAAAACAAGGTTTCGTCGACCATTCAGTCAGGTTCTTTTTAGGCTCGCCAAGTTTCAGCGTTCTAGCTTACTTGGAAGTGCATTGAACAGGGGCAGAGGGACAGACCGACCCACGAAAAGACACTACGATCGCTGTGTGGTATTTTAGCTGAAGGCTGCATAGAGCCATAGAAACAGGACAAAATCAAACTGTTCCAACACAGATAGAATTTCAGAGGGTTGCTAGATAAAGAAGAGATGTATAAAGTATACTGATAATATATCCAACTAGCCAAACTTTAGATCTCAATTCGATTAAAGTCTGTTAGTGACATTTTTTTTTTAAATGTGTTTCAGTACTCTATGGTGGCAATCGTTGTTTGAGCAAAATTTTCTACAGGAAAAATGTCAGTTTTCTCTTACAGTCAGATTTGTTCAGTATTTTGGGATCCTTAGTCGGGATTTTCAAAGTTTTCACCTACGAAATCTGACTACCCTACTGACTAGCCCTGGACTAGCCTATCTCTGAGTATTCCCAGCACGGTCTATAAAATCTTATAAGTTTCTTAGTAGACCTGTAAGCCGAGTCAAAGCGTTTTCGTCAACGGAATATTACTCAAGAAACAAATCGCACACCACTGTCATCACGAACAAAACACGCGTGCGCCCATCTTCGTTTTGTTTCCAATCTCTGAGCTTGACTTCCTCTTGTCCTGTATCGGTTCTTTACTCTATGCTTCCAAGTTACTGAGGAAAAGATTATGTTTTAAGACTTTTAGGAAATATCTTGAAATATGGTGAGTTTATCGTCTTTCATCGCTGCATATTGTGATTATGGAGGCTCCTTAGTGATACAATTAGCCTGTCTCTACTTCGTTTAAACAGTTGAAAGGAAAGTTTTGATCCAGGTTCCCATCATTAATACAGTTATGCCTCTGATTCGTCAGGTCTTGGACGAAGGATTTTCCGTCTGTTCAAGATACTTATTGAATATTTCATGGATTTAGTAAACCTTAGAATCGAGGTGGAAATGGAGAGGTATCATCTACTTTTGATGTCAATATAATAGATAGTGGATCACTGGATCTTAGTTCTTTCAAGAGATTCTGGCTATTGACTTTGGTAACTATCTTTTTCATCATTTTTTTCAGTCACAGCGAAGAATCGGAGCTACGGTTAGAATGAGGCGACCTTGTTTGAAATAAAAATGTGTTTAACTAGAAATATTTAAGCAATATTTATTTATCCAATATGTAAACCATGCAATTAGCATCAATCTAGTATGTTTGTCACATTTGTTGGTTCCTTTTTTAAGCCAAATAGATTATTCTGAATGAAAGACATCTCTGAAAATTTGAGATCTTGTCTGCGGTTGGATACCCCTCCCAGGGGCGTCATAACGGGGTGGGGGGGGCCTAATGCTGTCAGCCAGTCGGTAAAAAATAAACAAGTTTGCGCGAAGCGTCTTCAGTATTTCGTCAGCAGTTGATTTTTTCCATTAAAACAGTCAATCTTTTTGAAAATTAGTGGATTTTTCGTTAAAACAGTTTTTTTTTTTGAAAATCAGTTGATTTTTCAACACTAGTTTTTTTTCTTCAAAACAGTCTTTTTTTTCTTCAAAACAGTCTTTTTTTCTTCAAAACAGTCTTTTTTTCTTCAAAACAGTCTTTTTTTCTTCAAAACAGTCTTTTTCTCTGCAAAAAAAGTCTGAAAATTACCAGCCAGTCTGTAAATTCCTTGCCTATCCCCCCCCCCAAAAAAAAATATTTTGGCTAAAGGCCTCTGACCTCTCCTGTATGTCTTGTCATATTTGTTGGTTCCTTTGTAAGCCAGATCGATTATTCTGAAGGAAAGAATTATCTGGAAATTTGAAATCTTGTCTGAAGTTGGATACGTCTCCTGTAGTTAAAATTATTGGAAGATATCCAAGGAATATCTATTATTCAGAAAATGAGCTAATGCAGTGACAAACTTTTCTGTCATAATCAGCCAACTCGATTGTTTATTATTTTTGCCTCACCAGTTATGTTACTTTAGCCTATTGCCTTTACATTTGAAGAAAAATAATGATGTTAACAGCCAACACATTTCATTCTCTTGCTTTACAGATGCAAGACTTCTGGATACTGAGTTCTTCTCATGTTTAAAAGGTTTTTGAACCACATGTTTCATGCTTATTTGAACGGTCACTGTGACCTAACAATGAACGTTTGAAGAAAACACTAAGGCAGTAGTGATTATCACTGTATGTGAATCCATTGCAGGTATTTGCCATTGCATTGGCTTTTACAGTTAGGTCGTCTGCCATTCATACTGAAGCATCTAACACTGCATAATTACAAACATTCATGAACTTCAACAGAATTTTCTCTTTGACTGTTAGATAGCTTTCAAACCAATAGATGTCTATCTGAATTCTTTACTTTGTTCATCATTCAAACCAAGGATTTAATGAAGGAATTTCTCTAATTCAAGGGACTATTTAAACACAGGTTTTCAATTTACTGTGGTGTTGAAAAAGATTGCTGAAACAGTCAAATGTTCAGGTGTCACTAGATGCATGCTTCTTTGAAGTTAGCAAAAACTAATGCTGAGTCATACACAAATCCCAAATTTTTTGGCACAATTTCCCAACGATCACAGTGTATGAAGATGAACACTATGCACTAGAGCTTGGGAACAGCATACCCATGGTAATGCGCTGAGCTGGAAAAGTTTTGTGAATGTTTTTTGGGTACATGAGGGGTATCCAACCTCGTGTTTACACAACCTCGAACCTGGCCTAAAAGGGTGGGAAGGAAATTTGACCCAGGACTTGTTTTGGACTGCTCAGAAACTTCCTTGTAAGGTTATCAGGTCAAGTTCCAGGTCATAAAAATTAGAGGTTGGGTACCTCTTCTGTGTTTTGAAGCAGGTACTTACTGGGTACTCTGCAATTGTTCCAGGCAGTGTGCTCCAACATCCAAGCACCTGTGATCAGACATTATAACAGTTCTGTGTTTTGAAACTGATTCTCACGGGGACTGTACAGTTGTTCCAGACCCAGTGTTCGAGCATCTGTTATCAAACATTGAAGCACTGTTTCCAGAAATAGAGTTTGTATATGAATGCATCAGGGAATATAACGGTTGTCACATTAAAGCAACAGTATTTAATTTTTTTTAATCTTTGTTTTGGTTACTTTTGCACCTTCAGGTTGCTAAATTATGGCATTGCTAGAATGTTGACAGCTCTGTGTTACTTCTGTGATTGTCAGAAGTATCGCAAAAGAAGACACAGTACACTCAGTTTTTAGTTTGTCATTGACTGTTTGAGGCAAAAAACAAAACTAAACAAATTAGAAAGTATATATAGACATCCAAAGAAGCATGCCCTTAATGTAGACCATTTGTATTAAAAGTTTGTCTAGATGTATCCTAGAAATATCTCACCAATGAAAGTACAATGGTTCCATATTGGATTGGAAGCAGTGGAAATAGCCCATGGTCATTCAAACAGTACAAAATCCACCATAGAATCCAGTCTCTCCCTTGCATTGACACACCAGGCCCATTTCTTTTTTTGAAAAATAACTTCCCCATCTTGGTAATTAAAAGAATTGGTGATTAACACTGATTTTAGCTGCTTTAGAAAAGGTTTTAGGGTTTTTAGGGAATTTAAAGGTTTAAATTCCCAGAAAAGTCCTCCCTTCAGAAAGATCTATCTGCTTGGGAATGGAGCTAAAAAAAAGGGACAAATATTCCAGATTGAAGCTTAAACAATGGTTTCTCTGTGCTTAAATACTTTTGACTTATGTGGTGTTAATTCCTTGATGTGATTTGAATAGATTTGAACTCACATTTGTTAAAAATAGTAAGACTTACTTTTTGACTGATGGCAGCTGTTGGGATATTTAAAGTGACCAACCTGTGCTTTCGACCCAATAAGAATTGCATACTTGATTTTCTTGTACTTTTCAAGAGTGTTCACAGTGTAAACCTCGGATTATCCATGCTAGTCCACTTCTCTTCACTAATTGCTCAGTACATTCTTGTCCCCAGAACTTTATGGGTTAGACTTTGATATACGTGTTTGTATTTCTATCATTATTACCTCAAGACCTTTTGGTTTCGTGCAGCAAACATATTCTTTGTCATTTGTTGAAGAAATGATTTTGAAAATTGCCTTTGTTTCACATTTAGAACTAGATGTGGAATGTTGAAAATAGCTTATGTGGCTTTGTTGATTTTAAATTTAGAAAATTATCTGAAGGCTGAAAATTTTTTACATACATTAAGAAAATAGTTTTTGGTGCTGGATCTTGTTTAAATTTGTTGATACCATCCGCTGGATATATGGTTGAGTTTCTGGAAATCAACATGTGAAGCTCTAATGCATATGGTTCTTTCTTCGGCTTTTCAGAATTGGTTGTTTCTTTTTATAAGGCTTTGGCTAAAGCAGTTATTCAGTATCATAAGTTTTTTCCACTCTACTAGTAAGCTGTGACCCAAATTTAGGAAGCTCTGGAAGTACCCAACTCTTGCAATAATGGCAGGACTATTTCTTCATTTTTCTCTTTATCCACTCTTCATTGGAGTAACATTGTCCATCTAGTATTTTTACCTCCCTTACACTGGCCAGAGATTTTCGACAAAAAAGATGTTTAATTGAAGTTTGTGTAACTCTTTGTGAGTAGAAATGATGTTATTGTGAGCAGAAATGATGTTAAATCAGGTATAATCAGCTGATAAAGTGTGATTGACATTTGGATTTCTGATGTTGAACTGGGGGGAAGTCTTGGAAAGGTTCTACCCCTTTGTATATTAATTTAGCTGTATTTCTAGGCTCGAGGTCCCAAGAAGCATTTGAAGCGCTTAGCCGCCCCGAAAGCATGGATGTTGGACAAACTTGGGGGTGTTTTTGCTCCTCGCCCATCCACTGGACCTCACAAACTCCGTGAATCCCTTCCCCTTGTTGTTTTCCTCCGCAACAGGCTGAAGTATGCCCTCACTGGCTCTGAAGTAACCAAGATTGTTATGCAGAGGTTGATCAAGGTTGACGGAAAGGTCAGGACTGATACCAACTACCCAGCTGGATATATGGGTGAGTTTCGGGAATTCAACATGTGAAGTTCTAAAGCATATGAATGGTTCTTTCTTCGGCTTTTCAGGAGTGGTTGTTTCTTTTTATAAGGCTTCGGCTAAAGCAGTTATTCAGTATCATAAGTTTCTTCTACTCTACAAGTATAGCTGTGACTCAAATTTAGTAAGCTCTGGAAGCAGAGGCGTCACTAGTCAAAATGTTTTGGGGGGGACGAGGAATTTACCGACTGGCTGGTAATTTTTACCGACTGTTTCTGCAGAAAAAACGACTGTTTTCAACACAAAAAATTACAGTTTTGAAAAAAATCGACTGATTTTCAGAAAAATCCACTGATTTTCAGAAAAACCGACTGTTTTGACGAAAAATCGACCGATTTTCAGAAAAACCGACTGTTTTTGTGAAAAAAAAACATCTGTTTTGACGAAAAATCGTGGCGCTTCGCGCCGACTCGGTTATTTTTTACCGACTGGCCGACAGCATTGGGGGGGCGTCCCCCCCCCTCCCCCCCCCCCCCCCCCCCCCAGTCGTGACGCCCCTGTCTGGAAGTACCCAACTCTTGCAATAATGGCAGGACTATTTCTTCATTCTTCTCTTTATCCACTCTTCATTGGAGTCGCATTCTCCATCTAATATTTTTCTACCTAGCTTACACTGGCCAAAGATTTTCGACACCAAGGATATTTAGTTGAAGTTTGTGTAACTTGTTGTGAGTAGAAATGATGCTAATCAGGTATAATCAGCTGATAAAGTGTGATTGACATTTGGATTTCTGATACCAATTAACTTTCTCTCCACATTCTGTAGCAAAATGAGAAGTGAGACTCATATTTTGCTGAAATTTCAGATGTCATCACCATCGATAAGACCAACGAGAACTTCCGTCTGATTTATGACATTAAGGGTAGATTTGCCATCCACAGGATTACTGCCGAAGAAGCCAAGGTAAGCATTTTTTTTTCCATTAGTTAGATTTTGAGGACTGAAAACGGAAAAAGTAGTAAACAATTATCAGTGGATTTGCAACTGTCTTATGTTATTTAAACAGTAAGGCTAATGTCTCTGAGATATGGACTGAGTATTATTTTCTGCCACAAATTCCTGACTTACGATAATAAACCTGGATGTAAACATGGCATGTGCCAGTGCTGGGCACCATCAACCATTAGAGAATAATTTGAATGGCTGTTTTCTGAATTTCACTTGTCAATATTAAATTGGGTTTATGTGTCCAGAATTTGGCATAGGCCATTCCAGACCGTTTGTTTACCCAGCCTTTAACACAGTCTTTGATCAAGCACTTTCAGTAGATTAAAGCACTCTTCTTGGGTCTCCGGTCAGAAAGCTTTCTGGATCTGTTATTATTAATGACACCATTGACTTGTTACGTAATATTAAGCTCACCAGTCCCGTAATGACAGTGCTTTTGGGATACTCCAGAATGATGTTTAATCAGGTATAATCAGCTGACTTCATTGATGCTAACTTCGATTCTGACCACATGGGCTCATGTTCTTTCCTAGTGCAAGTCCCGGGACCCATAGTAATGCCCCTTATCTGTTTCAGTACAAGCTATGCAAGGTCCGCAAGGTCTGCGTTGGACCAAAGGGCGTTCCTCACATTGTGACCCACGATGGCCGAACAGTCCGCTACCCAGATCCCTTGGTCAAGGTTCACGACACCATTCAGCTGGACATTGCCAGTGGCAAGATGACTGACTTCATCAAGTTCGACTCTGGTAAGAGATGTGCTTTAAGATCTTCAGAATTTAATACATGTTTAGTGACCTGGAATAAAGCTGACAATCAGTGCTGCCCTTCTCTGAGTGCTCTTCCGAGAAATCCAGCTTTCCTTGGCGGAAAAGTGGGAGAGGAGGAAGCTTGTTGTATTTCACTTCCCTGGAAGGAAAGATGTAAACTTCGAAGGACAAAGAGAGGTTTCAAAGATGTGTCGATAGTCAATCACCTAGTGATTCAAGTTTCTTCTTTCAGCAAGTTAAAAATAATAAGATACTGCAATAGAAATTGGAAGTAATGAAAGTGAGCAAAAGTCTAAAAAAGAGCAAAGTTAAAAGTCTTTGGCAAGTAGTTTCCTGAATAGTTCGTTAGATCTTTCGTCCTATCCGACCATTAGCGCTAATCACCAGATTTATGGGGTTACCATTGGTGTAAGTTTTAAGTCAGTGCCCTTGCCTTTAGCTGGTTTTCGCCTCTTGTAGTTATTGCGTGGTCGCGTTTTTGCTTTCGTGGTACCGATATTTTCTGTGGAGAAGTTTTCCGTACCTCTCCATCTGTTGGCTTTAAATGATGACTTACTAGAACGGGCGGTCAGACATCATAATGTTGAACGTTCTTGGCTGATAATTCTGCCTCCTCCCTTTGGTCCCTTTTTCGACGGGTTCTTTCCTGAACCTTATACAATTTCAGGAAACCTGTGCATGATCACTGGTGGCCGTAACTTGGGTCGTGTTGGCACTATTGTCAACCGTGAGAGACACCCTGGCTCATTCGACATTGTTCATGTTAAGGACGCCCTTGGACACACCTTTGCCACCAGGTGAGTTGGCTTAGAGTAGTGAAGTTGATACAATCTAGTATCTGGAATTTGATTAATATTACTATATATATAATTAATAATTATAATTATATAATTAATATTTGATTAATATAAAAAAGGGCGAATCCCCGAACTACCAACATGAACTCAAAAAGAATAAAAACTTCTGTAAAGAAAAAAAATTGCGTCAAAAAGAATTTACTTATGTAGCCCTTCCGTGTCAGACGTGACAACAATCTCATACGCAACAAATGACAGGGAAACAACAAATCACGGGTAGCGTTCCAGCTAGTTATTATTAGTTACTCTCTTAACGATTTTTTTTATTATTTTCGTCCAGAGGACGCCGTAATGAGTAAATTAGCTCCTCCCTCTTATTATTTTTGTTCCACGACTAATACGATCGTTAGAATTTACTTATGATGGTCGCGAGTATCATAAGTGATAATAACTATCGGTTCAGCAAGAACTCCCGACACTCCCGTAAGAGTGATGACGTCGTCCGCGTGGTTATTAATTTCGTTCTAGAGAGCGTTATAAACTATCGCAATACGGCGCTGGCCCCTCCTCTAATCATCAGAAAGTTACCACAGTAGCTCATGCCTAGAGGAGATGTTGTTTCCAATTTTTTCGCAAAGACTTAAAAGAAATTAATTATTTTCTACCACTGAAGTGTCAATAGCACTGAAGTGTCAATGTGCTTGATGTCATAGGACGCCAGTTGATGTCAGTGCACGTAGATTCTTCACGTGAGCCAATCCAAGTGCGATGAAGGTATACATTCTCGCCATCCAAACGACACCTTAATAATTCTCTCATTTTTCTCGTTTACGATGCATACCGTTGTGTTTGTGAGTCTATTCATCCGAAAAGAACGGCTTTGTCAGTTTAGTATTGTAGTCAACGTGCATGGAAAAGGTCTTGAAGCAGCTAAAACCGAGGGTAATGCGTTGAAAACAGAGCCTAGTTTAAAGGATTAGTATTGAAATACACTGGAACATATAAAGTAAACACGGCGAGGGGCCCTAAACAGACTTTGAAACTCGGTCATTTAGAACTTGAGCCTCAAAAGTAACCATAGTTAACCGAGCCTTATCTAGTTTTAGTTGTAAAACAATCCCGTATAACCCCATGGATAAATGTGGTCGAAGACTGGTGGACACTCACTAAAGTTACCTTCAGGTGTTTACTTCCATTTGATTATTAATTTATTAAACGGGTGCTAAGCTTACAGAGCAGCAGCTTGGTAGCTGTGCAAACAAGGGGAAATGCCTCCGTTGCTTTGATAGCCTCTTACCCGATTCTGTCTTAATTATTTTTCCTCCTCCAGGCTGGGCAACATCTTCATCATTGGCAAGGGCACCAAGCCTTTCATCTCCCTGCCCCGTGACAAGGGAATCAAGCTTACCATCTCAGAGGAGAGGACCCGTCGTCTCGCTGCTAAGTCCGGACTGGCGTAAATTCTTCAATAGCCACTGGCTGCATTCTGTTATTTTGCTCGTTGGAGGAAATAAACAGTTGTTGCCGGATTCGTTTGTTTTTGTCCTACCACTCTTCTGCTAGGTCAGTTTGGAAGGGAATTTGTGACGTGGACGTTGAGGAATATTTTTCGATCGTCTGTTTACCTCGTGGAAAGGAGGAAGTCCATATTGATATTTGTTCCAGTGAATAATGTATGTTGGCTTCCTAGAATCATTTTGCGAACCTTCGGCACGAAGGGCAAAAGCGGACAACTTCAAATTCTATTTTCTGAATATATGAAGAGCGGAAATCTATTGAGAATAAAACGATTTTCTTCCGGGCCAGCTTTTGCAGTTAGTGCCAGAGAGGGTCTCATGGAACAGAGTTATTTTGGAAGATACGTGCCTTCACTGCCGAAGGGTTGATCACTCGATTTTAGTGTACCGCAAGTGTCGACTCCGGCTGTGAGGGATTAGAACATTCAAATCAGCATGTTTGGAAGTGGGAATCGCCTAATTTATTGCCGGTGGCAGCGAGTAGGTAAACGTAGATAAATACTTGGGCCCAAGCGGACCGGGAAACTTCTATTCAAACTGGATAAAACGGATACGTCAGCTACAATTCTTTGTCAGCGATGTTTCGGCCTTTCTTGGCAAGGGTCCTCATCCGGATGTCGAACGTCATGGACGAAGTCGGTGAGAAACGAACCTGCAATAAATAGCTGAAGCTTTACCGACTGTAGAGAGCCTAAACATGGCTGAGAAAGCATCGTAGCTAACGTATCTGTTTCATCCATTGTCTGAATATAGTAGGCAGGGTCGTCACGACTGGGTGGGGCGACGCCCCTTCCCCCCAATGTTGTTGGCCAGTCGGTAAAAAATAACCGAGCGCCGCGATTTTTCGTTAAAACAGTTGATTATTTTCACGAAAACAGTCGTTTTTCCTGCAAAAACTGTCGGTAAATGCATTGCCCCCCCCCTCCCAACATTTTGGCTAGTAACGCCTCTGATACTAGGTAAGCCCTCGGTTACTGCATTAAGCTAAAGAAACTGCGTAGTAGGGGCTTGTATTACAATATTAGGAACTTGGATCACCATCACAACAATTAAACGGCTTGGATACCTCCTAGTTCGATTCCCAAAGAGCAGCAAATGACCTCTTTTGGACAAAAAGAAAAGGTCTGAATGTCTTTTCCCTCATTATGTCTGGAGGCAATGTTTATCTCAAGTTGACCTCTTCTGTACCGCAAAGGCTGAGGGTCTCTGAGATTGGCGCACTAGTGCCATCTTCAAGTTTCAGCAGGTTTTGATTTTTTACGGGTTTGCAGTATCTCACAGATGGCGCTGCCCAAAATCCTTTTTTTGTTGATGGATGTACAGAGAAGAGAACCCACCCAGAAGCTGTTTTGTTCTTGACAGTCTGTACATCAGATGGATTAAAAAAGACGCTTGATATAGACTTGTTGATAACCAATCGTCTCTTGTAGAGAAGCGATTGCTTTGATCATCAGCCTTTACAAATAAATAAATTTGTCGGAATATAAATCGAAGTTCCAGCAAGATAAGGTGGGATTATCCGACTGTAGAGTATCTCACTGGTTTGTAGCTTGGATCGTAGGCATGGTAGATGGTGTTACATTTGGGCCCACTGGCATGCCAATGTAGCCAACGTTCAGCATGTTTCTAGTCTTCGTACACGCCTTTTTTGATGCCATCCAGAGTGGAAGCGTTGATCTTTTTTTTTCCGAAAGGCTGTTGCATGGTGGTACCACTGTTACGCTCCGCACTCGCGCCTCTACAGGCGGTCATTTTGAGTTTCTCTGACTTGACTTTGATTGGTAGCTCTCAAATAATTCAGCGATTGGAAGAATTTTGTGACCATTAGCACCACGCCACGTTTACATCGATATTAGAGACTGGGAAGCTTCAGTGACCACAACCGCTTCGCGTTACTAAGGGTTTTTTAATTGTGGACATCTTAGTGGATCTCCTCTGTACCCCACTATATACAGTAGAGGTATGTTTATGTGAACAAACACTGCAGTTTTGGGCTAAATGATAGAATGAAGATCTAGAATACCTATTCAGGTGTTTTCAGATGCCCTTAATTACCTTTTTGGCTAACTGGTAGTTAGCTTTAGACACAGCAAGTGCATGAAAATGGCAAAGTCCAATGTCAACAAACGTTCACACAAGCATACTTCTACTGTACTCCTTCCAAGCCCAAGGCTTTGCCATCCATTTTGCAGTGGGTGATGAACAACGATACCGTTCTAAGATGCGGCCTATTTGCACAAGGGCAGTGTAGAGTTTCCTAAAGTTTAACTGAGAAGCCAACTTATTTTTGTGTCGTTAATTGAATACAATGAATAATTTGGATTGTGCTAAGGGATTCTTTTTATTTTCTACTATCTGCTCTAGTTATGACGTTCATAATATCTGCGGCCGTCCCCACAACGTAAATTCTACCAGGACGCTGGACATTTTAATCTCAACACAAACGCGGCTTTCCACTGGGCAGTGTTGAGCTTGGGAATTGGTGGGTTTACACAGTGCGTCAAATACGAACGTATTTTGAAATCCGAGTGTATTTTACGCACGTATTTGAGCTTGAAAAGATTTCTAGCAATACGGACGTATTTAGATACAGAACGGTCCGATTTCCAAATGCGTCCGTACTGCTCGAGATCTTTTCAAGCTCAAATGCATGCGTAAAATACGCTCGGATTTTACACAGTGTGTAAATACACCAGAAGACTGCTTAGTGTCTGAACAAAAAAAATCAAGCGCATAAAGGTACCACGAATCACACAGAAATTCCAATATTTGAAAATCGATTATTCGTGGATAGCGCGGAACAACGATGTAACGCATTTTCAGCGGGTCTTCAAGCAAGTGATGATTAACTAGATTGTCTTATCCCAGCCCTTTTCAGTTAAACTTTAATGATTTCGGGTTTCCCAAAGCAGAGCAAGAGATGATGGTCCTCTTGACAAGACAGAGTGCTCTGTTTTTTTTAGCAACCTGGTTGTAAGTGTGCAGCTGGTGTGAAGGGATGAAATTTAAACTTGATGCCCTTTCGTTCGTCTGGCTTCATGGGTGGCTTCTAACGGGACAGTTTGAAACTAAAGACGTTATCAGTGAAAAACTCGTCATTTCGCAGAAGAAGAAATAGAATAAAAATGAATATTAGCCTAAAATAAGAAATCGTTAATTGGCCAAAAAGCTTTCTGTGCCATGAGCTGTAATAGCTCCTCTGTTATTTACAGACATGGCAGTACATCTAGCAGTATAATCCGTACGGAACACGCTTATCTGCCAGGAAAGTGTGAAAAGTACTTTTCTGCACTGAGCAACTGGTAAGTCTCAAAGTGTAACCTTTAAACAGGATGCCACATCAAGCTATACAAAGCTATAGTAGTAGTCTGCTTCTCTGAATTGTAACCTTTCTTTGAACACCATGCCAAACAGTTGAGGATTTGTCCATGCAAAAAAGTATAGGGACATTGACTTCGTGATGAATTCAGAAAATTCAAATTCACAGAAACAAACTAATACTGTGTTTCTACTTAAAACAGCCATGTCATTCATTCTTAGCCTCCAGTCTGGTTATGAATTTTTATCACCACACTCAGAAGCTTCATTTTATTTATTGGCTATTTATTTATATTGGCTATTTATTGCTGTAATCCTTAGACCAGATGCAGCATTCAATAAGAAGTAATTAATTTTGATTTAGAAAGTGTAGCAGACTGGTGGGGATGCCCCTCCCCCAGCCCCCCCCCCAATGTTGTCGGCCAGTCAGTAAAAAATAACCGAGCGCCAGCTTGCGCTGCGATTTTTCACCAAAATAGTTGATTTTTTAAACAGTTGACTTTTTTGAAAATCAGGCCATTTTTCGTCAAAACAGTCGTTTTTTTCTGAAAATCAGTTGATTTTTTTGAAACTAATTTTTTTTCTGCAAAAACAGTCGGTAAAAATTACCAGCCATTCGGTAAATTCCTTGGCTCCCCCCCAAAAAAAATATTTTGGCTAGTAACGCCTCTGCCTGGGGGCATGCCACCCCATTTCTGAATGGTTATCGAAAAAGGGCTTAGTGTACTAGACTGATTTGCGCCACCCATATATTTGTGCTAACTAGTAAACTTGTGTAAATAAAGATCAAATCACTAGGATTGCATGTGGAACATCAAAATAAATCTGTGACTGAGTTAATTGATATCAAATGTCATCCTCTTACTTCTATTTGTTCTTTGAGGAATTACCTGGCGCAAAAAGCCAAAAAGGCGCTTAATACAAGTGACAAAAAAATGCTGGTGCAAATAGTCACACTCAAGCTATTTGGGTTAACCTGGTAGCATAAATAAATCTGAGAAAGGCAAAAGAAAAAGAAATCAGGAGTTGGGGCGAAAACAATATGGCCAATGGTCAGCAGGTGTTTAGAAAAAAGGTATTTGGCAACCCTGCAACTTCTTTCAACGAAAAAGGAAAAAAAATATTAGCTTGTAGGGAATAATTAGACCTTTCAATCAAGGCCCTATTTCACACGTTTGGTAAATGTAGGGAAAGAAACAACCGGAATTACATGTCTATATGTCGTTCACGGGGGTGGTGCAAATAGCAAGGTATCCTGTTCATCCTAAGTCTTCTCTGTTGAAACTGCACATCCTTGTGTTACCTAATGCGGAACTCTCTCATTTCAGAATATACTCTCAGAATAAACTCTCATTTCAAAACATACTCTCAGAATAAACTCTCATTTCAAAATATACTCTCAGAATAAACTCTCATTTCAAAATATACTCTTAGAATAAACTCTCATTTCAAAATATACTCTCAGAATAAACTCTCATTTCAGAATATAATTTGTTCCCTAACCAAAACCAAGATGACATAAGATAATTGTTTCCTATTACTGTGCCCATTTTTTTTACCAAAATGGTACTCGTCCTCAGGATCAAATGTTGAAATGAAAGCTGATGATGTCAAAAGTGAAATCAAAATTAGGAGAATTTTACTTTAAAAGCTTTGTCTTTTATTTCCCTGAAGTATTTATGTATGTTGCCAAATAAGGAACAGATCGGGACTGGTATAACAACCGAATTTTGTAATGGCGTAGAACTGTTGTTAGAACGACCGAATGTGGCAAGAATGGTAATAGATACGGACGGACTAAATAAAAGTCCGTTGAATTACCGAATTTGGTAACAAATCAGAACCAAATGAATCTGATCAATCACCGAATTATGAAATGGACTGACCGGGTGCGACGGAACAGATACGGAGTTCCGGTGAATTACCAAATTCGGTAACGAATGGGACCAAATAAAAATGTCATATCACCCAATTTACAGAGGGACGGACCGAATGCGATGAAATAGACGCAGATTGAACAATTGTATCACATGGGAACTAAATAAACATATACTTAAGATCACTGAATTTGCAGATGGACAGACCAAATGCGGTGAAATGGATGCCGACAATCAAAAGTTGGGTGAATTACCAAATTCGAAAAAGAGTGGAAACCAATAAACACGTTAAATCACCCAATTCGGAGTCCCGGGAAAAATATTTTACAAAGTGGGCATGATGGCTTCGCCATGATGCCCGTTTCTTTTGTACCTTACCGAATGCCGAAAACGTGTTGGGGGGGGCTGCGCTCCCCCCTCGGGACGCCTTTGCAAGGAATTAACACATTTTTGTCTTGTTTTCTGGCCTATTTAAGCAAAACAGTGAAGTCTACACTGTCGAATCTCAGCCTTATATATCTCAGTCAACAGCGGATTTTTCTACAAAACCAGCTGGTAAAATTGACCATTCAGTCGGTAAATACCTTCCCTCGAAACATTTTGGCTAGGAACGACTCAGCTCTTGACATTCACTTTCAATATGAGAAGTGTCTGATGGGCAAACATCTCTTCAGTAAAATCCTTCGGATTAAGGATTGTAGAGGTAATCAGCCGGTGAAGGAGGTACTGAATAATTTGTTTGCTCTCTTCCTTTTTAGGGTCCTATGGCGAGCCATTTTGCTTGGTCAGGTTCTGTCTCTTCTTATTTGCACAACTGCCATCATTACTCAGGTGCTCACATCTAAATTTGGTATTGGAGCTCCTACAGGTAGGTTTACAGCATGTGCGATGTCTTCCTTGTGGAATTGTGGGTTACGAAAAATGTATTATTTTCTGTCGTAGTGTGTATCTTGTGCCATTTTTGCATCCCATTGAATGACGAGGTAGAAGCTACATCAACAAAGGGGAATTAACACTTACTTTGCACAAGTAGGCTATTGTTTTCATAACTTTTCGATCAGGTGATGGGTCCTTTTGGATCCCCAAAATGCGTCTGGTCGCAAATGCTTTCAGAATCTTTATGGGAAGTGGTTGAGTTTGGCCAGAAAGGGCGACTTCGGAAATTTTGCTTAATTGATAATTAAACCCATCATAATCTATAATACACATAAAATGGAGTAGGAAAAATAAGGAAAAGCTACACAAGACACAACACTACGTAATTTTGCCTGCGAGATTAGGTTAATTTTGTCTTGGGACACTGGTTTCAGTCTCCTGAAAGGCTTCATTCCCTCAAGCAAAAGCAGGAATGAGGGGACTGCTTGTACTGCGGCTATGAACGGAGTTTTGCTTTATCTTATCCTGAAGTTCATACAGTTTTCAAACGTGGTGCTATATTTCTTGTCAATTGCCTCTTTCCGGTAAAACGGCGTCTGAAAGCTCCGCTGTTCTTTTGACTGCGGTTAAAACTCGCTTCCCTTTCCAATGGTTTTCTTGCGCTCCGCTTGTTTTGGAGAGTGACGTTGAAAGGGAATCCACTCCATACGTGGAAAGTGTATACGGCAAGCAAGCGAGAAGTTGTAAGGACGCAGCGACTTTCCGTTTGTCCTTGCGCTCGGCGGATTCTCTCTTTGCTTTTTGGGATCCCAAAACGTAAGTGGAGGGATACGTATGACATCGCAAAAGTTGTCCGTCCGTCCGTCCGTCTGTAAGCACGATAACTCTCGAAGGGAATGAGATATTTTGATGAAACTTGGTGTGAGGATTCTTTGGGTCAAGTTCGTAGATGGGCTTTGTAGCCCTACATTTAGGGGTGGGGGTTCAAATTAAGGGGCAAACAAAATATTTTTAAACAGCACACTTGATAGTTGATTATGGGGTAAGAAGACATGTTGAACACCATGGTGAAAACCATTTTCTCACCAGACAAGTAGTTCGTCCGGAATCCGGCAAAAACGGAAAGTTGGTTAAAAGTAAAAGTTTCAAGTTGATTAAATGTTCGATTTGAGGTAAGAAGACATGCTGAACACTTGTGTGAAAAGTATTTTCTATCCGGACAACTAGTTCGCCCGGAGTCTGGCCAAAACCGGAAAATTTGTTAAAAGTTTTATTTGAAGTTGATTAAATGACAGATTTAGTTGTAAGAAGAGACGCCGAGTCTGTATATCGCAATCGTTTTTACCCGGACATATAACTCGTCCGGAATCCGGTTGTAACCGGATTTTTTTTATAAGTTAAAGTTTTATTTGAAGTTGATTAGATGTTCTTTGTGAGGATAAGGATATACGCTGAATTCGTTTCTGAATTTTCTTTTTTTGCTGGACAATTAGTTCGTTCGGAATTCGGCCGAAAGCGGAAATTTGGCAGAAGTAAAGCAGGAAGTTTCGGTAAGTATCGTCAAAATAGATATGGCTCATAGAGGTGTATCTGATGATTAGCCTGGCGAAGACTGGATCTGGCGAAGACAAGATCCAATTGTCTGGATCAAATATTAGATTTTTGGGATCCCATCGGAACCCTTGGTCTTGTTGGAAAGAGAAACCATGAGAACTGCAGAATCGCCCTCTAATTTCTTAGCGTATCCGGGAAATTAGTCGTTTGCATATTTCGAGCCCAGCTCCAAGCACTTGGAACCGAACCGCCCTTGTGAGAGGTCTGACGCGTTAGCTAATGAAGGGTCCAGAAATTTCGCGTTTTATACCTGAGCCATTGACGTTGATAGGGAATCCGCTCCATACGTGGAAAGCGTCTACGGCAAGCTAGCGAGAAGTTGTAAGGTTGCAGCGACTTTCCGTCCTATGAAAGTCAGTGGAAAGCAGAGATTAGTGAATATGTAAGCAAGAAGTGGAAGAACCGCGTGAATTGTCTTCAAGAAGGCCTTTAGCCTGGCAGACTTAAACCCCATTTTTTTTCCAGCACAAAATTTTCTTGTCTACATTCTTATGTGTCTAACATTTACGACGGTCCTGGCCTGCCGGACTGGAGACGACGGTCTACTACAAGTTCTAAAGGATAGATGGTGGCGCTATCTACTTGTCGCCATACTTGACGTTGAAGCCAATTATCTTGTTGTGAAAGCGTACCAGTACACGACTCTAACCAGTATCCAGGTACGTTGTTGAATAATTTGGAAACAATCAAGGTCCTACTTCATTGACTTTTCTTCGACCTCCTTCTATCTCGATAAGTTCGTTCACTCCTTGGAGGCTAGGATAGAGCCAGCGAAGTTTAATATACTTGGGAGAATTGCGCTGTCAGTTCCATAGGTGGATAGTATGTTACTGAGGAAGTAGAATAAAATAGGGAACAGCGTGAGCCATCCAACCTGCCACCCCCAGAAACACCGGTAAAAAGACAAATTGGCAGGGGCCGTTTTCTCGGTTGTAGACCATGGCATTTGTTTCATCGATGACCATTCCTGAGCCACTAATTGTCCTTTTTTTGCTATTTCCTAATAGCCTACCAATGTACGGCGCTGGAGAAAAGAAAGCAGACGTTCAGAGAGTTTTCAAGGGTTTCAAAGACACTATGGGCGCGTGCTTTCGGAACTGGCTAGATAAATCTTTCATACGACATTTAAGCTTCTTAAAGTTTGACTGAAGAGGGCTGAGATTACGAACAATTAGTGTATATTTTGAACGTTAATACTAGTTTCCAAGATAAAAAAAACAAACAATCAACGTAACAGAATAAAAGTAATTAGGTGTGGTCAAATCCAAGGTATAAAAACAAGCTGGCTTTTTAGTTCAACTTTAACATCTTCTTTTTTACTCATAGTAAGCTTTAAAAGCAGCCACGTTTCGTCGAGCCAGTTACTTTAATGTATCAACGAAACAAATAGCATAATTTTCCTACTAGTTTGACACGACTAGAATCCTAGCTTTCATCTTAGAGTCCGTCAGAGTTCTGCCTCACGAGCAATTTACATTTGGAACAAGCTGCCATTTACCATCTGATTTGGTTTTGTTCATGCTCATGAGTTGATCAGAATTGGTCAGTTCGCAGTTGTAAATAGGCAACTGCTAACTGCAACAGTACGCCTTTCATAGAATTCATTCCAGATTAGTTATTGTTTTGTCGCTAGATGCGCTAGCATAAGTAAACAATCACACGTTGCTTCTTGGTGTACGTTTAACCAGGTTTCCCCACCTCTTAAGCCTAAGCATGCTTAAAACTGTTTAAAATGCCTCTTCCTCTGTGTGTGCTGTACCCAACTCTGTTCTATAAAACTTGATCAAGTTTGTCAATTTTGGCTTCCGACTTCTGTGCTGACTGCCGGTAGACTTTTCCGCGGGGCTAATGCGCGACTCTGTATGAACCGAAAGCCTAATCGCTTATTCCCCCCTCATAACGTATACCAAGGTCTAACGTGTGATTGTTATTGTTTCTCTGGCGCATCTGGCGGCAGTTCATCATTAAACTTTATGAAGGTCGCATGTTGCTTGTTCAGGCACAGAGGGCATTAGTTCTAGGTACAGTAATAGCGCAAAAAAATCGTGCATCGCAGAATGCACTAAACGTACGCGCACACACAGTCGGATGTTCGCAGTCCGTAGCGAAGTTTCACTTTTGCTGCGAAAATTGTGACGCATCTCATACACTATTTCTTTAACTGTTGCTTAATTGCTGGATAGAGGCTGTTTAGATTGTCGAGGGATTCCAGAAATCGAGCACGACGCTCTAAAACGTTATTTATACAAAAAGAGCTTTTCCTGGCAATGCATAACGTTTATTGCCTAACGTTTAATCCCTAATGTTTGCAAAATCATAACAGATAACATTCGAAGTGTTGTCTAGTGAAATTGCGCATCCTTGTGAGGTTTTGATTTTGATAGCCTTTGAAAGATTTTGAAAGCCTCTATGAAGTGGAAAAGAGGAATTTCTTGTGCTTATCGGACAGTAGAACAGATGTATGAACTGATTTGTTTTACAGTTACTGGATTGTTTCACTATTCCTGTCGTCCTCTTGCTGTCCTGGGTGGTGATGCGAGTACGGTACAAGATAATACACATCGTTGGTGTAAGTGTGTCTCTTATGGGAATAGGCTGCCTAGTCTGGGCTGATGCTGATTCTTCCAGAGATACAGATAAAGCGGGTAAGTTTTATTCAGTCATTTTTTCAGTCTCTCTGCAGTTTCAGCGTAAATGAATGAATGAATGAAATGCTTTTATTCCCCCAAAATGACGAGAGAAGAAAAGGAAAAAAGTACAAAGGTTAAAGCATTTACAATACATATATCTAGATTTTCCGACTAGTGCACATCATCCATAACATTAAAAGCAAAACAACAGATTTACAGATAAAATCATATTGAAAAAGGTATTCGAGATGAGTTTTGGTTTTTGAAAGTTCAAATTGACAAAACCGTTTAAATTAAAAATGCAAAATATCGACGAAATATTTTTTTTTTTTAACAGGGCAATAACTTAGGAAGTTCTACACTGTAAAAAGTTTCTCAGAGTAAGGATTAAAGTTAAATGCAGTATTTCCTACTGGGATTAATCTTATCTCCACTGGGATAAGATTAATCCAAATTAGAGATAATCTTATCTCATTAGAGACAAGATTAATCTCAGTAGCAAATACTGCAAGATTTTTTTTACAGTGTAGGCTCGGCTCAGATGGTGGCCAAGGTGACTGTAACTGGCATTTATTTTATCCTGATTTTAGAGCTCACTGGATCGGATCCTTCTTTATCATCATTTGAATAATATCGGTTATGCTTGCACAGCCACTTGCCAAATTTGAAAAAGAAGTTCTAATGTGAGAAAGATTTGAAGAAGTCAGAAAGGGGAACACAGAGCTACCGATAAGTACCTGATGGAGAGCCACAGTGTTAAAAACTCTGGCGAGAGCCTTTCGAGATAAGAACTCTTCTTAGGCAAATAACCGCACCGTAACTGGCGCGCAACCGGTTCTCTATGCCTCTGTCGACAATGATCGTGGTAGCCTGGATCGTGGTGCCATAAGATAAGCTTAAATATGTAAATGACTCACTAGCCTTGACTCCCAAACCATAAGTAGCGTTTTTGCAAAAGTCATGATAACTGTTACCACGGTAACTGGATCTGCAACTAGCCGTTTTTGCAGTTACCGTGGTATCTGATATACGGTTGCTCTGCTTTGAAGTCATCCCAAAAGAAAAACGGATATTCAGTCACAGCACTGAGTGCCAAACTTCTTTCCCACCAATTTGACAAAAACTGATGAAAGTGAGATGACTTTTTCAGATACTACGATCAGTTACCACGGTCGGACCGTGGTATCTGAATATCAGATACCACGAATACTGGCCTGATACCACGATAACTGCAAAAACGCCTTTTGACCGTGGTATCAGATACCACGATAACTGCAAAAACGACTTTAGACCGTGTTATCAGATACCATGGTATCTGCAACTACTTAACTAAACTACTTAACTTTGTACCTAAAACTAGGAATTTACATTTCTCAGGTTTCAGTAAACTGTCTAAGCAGGCCTCATGGGCCACTTATGATATGATACTTCATTCTTCTTCTAAGTACTTTTTTTCTTTGACCCGTTTAGCGCCGTTTTAAATGTTTGCAACTATTGTTTTTGTTATTGTGTTGTTGATTTATTACCCATCAGAATGGCGGAGTACATAAAAGAATATAGGCGATTTTCACATATATATAGGCCATCTCGATGGCAATGGAAGGGAACGAGGAGATAACTGAATTACGAACAGCAAATCAAAATAGCCGTTGGATTGTCAAAACAAGGGACCCGTCATCTGCTTCCCGCTTAGCAAAAACACTCGCCGAAACGATGCCTGAAGCCGCGACTCGGATCGTTGAACCGAAGTTTGTTGGTATCATTCACAACCTACCGGACAATGTCTCCGCAACCGATGTGGAAACTTCCCGAATAGGGAGTTCCCAAGCCTACAAGGTATACTTTGCCGACAAGTCTTCTCTCGACAAAGCCATTACTGCTGGTGTCCGCATAGGGTATGAAGTCATTAGAATTTCCGAGTTCGTCAGACTGCCAAGACGTTGTAGCAAATGTCAGTCACCGAAGCATCTCAAACAGAGCTGCCCCCTTCCCAACTGTGCCAAATGTGCCAACTGTGGTGCGAGCCATGTCTCTTTTAGCTTGCGTTGTCCTGAACTCCGAAAAGCCGCTGAGAATGTCAGAAAATGATGGATTCTGAGAAAACTCTCAAACTTGGAAGTCTGAACATAAATGGACGAAGGATAAAGACCTGTTGATTGAAGACCTTCCTACCAATAACGATGTCGTTTTTTTTTTACAAGAGCATTTATTGACTCTGGCTTCGTCCAGCTCCCTTCGCCGCTCCCAAGATCATTACACCTTCATCCAGGCAGCAAAGAAGACAAATGGAAGACCCTCAGGTGGTCTTGCTACCTTCGTTCTGGCCTCTGTTGGCTCTGTCCCGGTTTGCACTTATTCAGATCAAAATATCCTAGCTTTGCAGATCAATGGCACTGTTCTGATAAATGTCTACTTCCCCTGCGAAAGAAAGGACAAAAAATCGCTCGATGCATTTTCGAGCGCTTGCAACAAACTGGAAGCTGTCCTTCAAGATTGTACGAAGCAGAAGAAAACCTGGGTTTCAGCTGGCGATTTAAACTGCAACTTGCTCTTCGATAGTACTCGGAGCAGCCTATTCCTATCGGCACTCCCGACTGGTTATATGGTTGTGCCTAAAAATCTTGGGCACACCTATATCCATAATATAGGCGGCACCACGTCCAATCTGGACCACGTCATTAGTTGCGTTTTTGCTGATACCACGGTATCTGTTACCACGGTAACTGGATCTGCAATTAGTCGTTTTTTCAGTTATCGTGGTATCTGATATACGGTGCTCTGCAAAAACGACTATTGCCGAAATTACACTTTTCGAAGTCATCCCAAAAGAAAAACAGATATCCAGTTACATCACTAAGTGCTAAACTTCTTTCTCACCAATCTGACAAAATTTGATGAAAGTGAGATGACTTTTCAGAGACCACGGCCAGTTACCACGGTCGGACCGTAGTATCTGAATATCTGATACCACGATAACTGGCCAGATACCACGATAACTGCAAAAACGGCTTTTGACCGTGGTATCAGATACCACGATAACTGCAAAAACGACTTTAGACCGTGGTAACAGATACCATGGTATCAGCAAAAACGCAACTATTGTCTCTGATCCTTCTCTGGTAGCCGACATAGTGCATGTTGATGAAGAAAAGATCGACGACGATCATGTCATCTTGACATGCAAAGTCAACCCACAAGGGGCTTGGAAGACTACACAATCTAGTAGAACTTCAAATTGGTATACGCGTCACGACTGGAAGCATGCTAACCATCTCCTTTTTTGCCAAACACTTACCTTTCTCCTGGCCTCAATCAAAATCCCTTTCCACCTACTTCAGACTTCAGTACCTTCCAGAACAACAGAAACTGATCTGAACTGTTACTATCAACAAGTAATATGGTGTATGCGACGAGATGAGGATTTAGCCGTCCCGTTTGAGAAAATCCGACGAGGTACACGGAAACCATTTTCGAACACCAACCCTGAGATAAAAAAGCTAAAAAATTCAGCAAAACTTTGGTTGAGGATATGGATCGCATGCGGCCGGCCTACATCCGGTGCAGTTTCCAAGCTAAAAATAAAGACAAAAAGGAATATAAATCCTGTCTAAGGAAGACTCGCCTGAATGCAGCCGATGCTCCACACAACAAGAAGGCCTGGGAGAACGTCATTCGCCCGGACAAATGTAATCCAGAGGTACCTTCCATCCTCTCTTGTCTGGACTGGATGTCTCACTATACAAAACTGTTTTCTGCCTGCGATGAAAAGGTATCTCCCGTCTTTTCAGTCTACGCTGACCGTTACATGTGACCCAGGTTAAAACAACATGAAGATTTCCCCATTACAGTCTCTGCCACCCAGAATGCATTGAAGAGCATGAAGAAAAAGAGGAATCCAGATAGAGATGGCCTTTCCCATGAGCATTTAAAGTACGATTTACCTGCTCTTAATAACCACATCCAGCTATTACTCCAGATGATCCTGTCAACATCCACCTTACCGGAAAGTTTTCTTCTGGGTACGATTACCCCCGTCTTAAAAGAGGCAAAGATGCAAATCATTGCAGCTCTTACAGACCAATTACCGTTTCATGCATCCTCAGCAAAATTTTCGAATACACTTTGGCACCATAAATTATTTCTAAATGTGACTTTGGAAGCCTACAGTATGGTTTCAGAAAACGAATTGGATGCTCCCATGCCCATAAGTCACTGATCCAAATTCTAAAGCAAGCATCAGCAAAGAGAGAGACAGTTCATCTTTGTGCAATTGACATCGCTGGAGCATTTGACAACGTTAACCACGTCCAGGCTCTACTGTCTTTGATGGAAAACGGCGTAAATAGGTCGATCATATTAGCCTTAAGATCCTGGTACTCCAGGTGCAAGCTGGTAGTCAAATGGCAAGACAGGCCAAATGACCCTATTACAGTGAAGAAGGGAGTTCCGCAGGGCAGGGTCCTATCGCCACAGATTTTTAAATGTGCGATTGCTCAATGCCCAAGAAAGCTTACGCCAACTTTTAACTTCCGTGGCATCGATGTTAGCTACCTGGCCTATGCCGACGACGTCCTCCTTATCAGCCGATCCAGAAAGGGCCTTGAAACAAACGTTGCTAGCCTGAACCAATCCCTTGGCGAGATTGGCCTATCAGTCAACGCCAGTAAATGTCAGTACGTTTGTTTCAACGGTTCTGTTACTCCTCGGAAACCCTCTCTGAATGTTGGTGGCAACTTTCTCGTAACCGAGGAAAAAATTCGATGGCTTGGGATTACAATTGCGCAAACTATGCGAAAGATTTGCGAGGAAGCCGTCAAATCGGCCGCTAAAGGAATTAGATTTGGTTACTGCAAAATTGTGCCGAACCGTTCGAGGTATAGCAGACCTGGGCTTGGGAAGTTATATACTGCCTTTTGCGCACCGTCTGTTAACTTTCTTGCTGGACTACATTCCATACTCAGAAGAAAGGACCTTCGACGCATACGCTCGACCTACCTCTCTACCTACCAAGGCGCACGCGGAACCGCTACCTGATCCGCCGTTTGTTAATATCCGACCCATTGTTGAAGCTTGAAGCCCTCTCTTCTAATTTGTGTTCTCCGATCGGAAACTGACCTGTCCACGATCCCATCAATGTTATTCTAAATTAGTGAACCTTTATGGAAAATATTTTTTTTTTTGGTGTTCTGCGATTATTTTATATTTCTTTGTCCTTTTTTACTGCACTTACGCCCTTGGGCAGTGCGTCATAAATCCTTCATTCATTCATTCACAGCGTAGCAAGACCAGCAATTTTGCAAACTGCTTTTGCAAAAGAGTCATTAGATTTTGCAAATGAGTCATATCAGCAAGAAACTGGAATGACTGACCCCATGAGTAGCATCTTGACATAGACAGCTGGCTCACCAGAGGCGATAATCTCGAAATTAGGTGCCCATCCACACTTGCATCCTGCATGCCTGGTAGAAACTTCAGCCAAATCGGAGTGACCGCTACGAAAAATTCATGTTTAGTTGTTTTAGTTGTAGGTTAATGATAAGTGCCAATTAATTTGCTCGCGCATGAAATGCTGTGCCGAAATTATTGAAACTAAATTAAAGTTAAACTAAAATGCAGAGGTTCTTGAAGGTGATAGTGCCATTTCGTGGCCGAAAGGTTTTTCGTTGTTACTGTATATTTGAAAATATTGAAAATGTCGCTTCAGAACCGTCGTTAGCAGCTGCAGCTGCAGAACTGACATGAGATATCCCCCTAGAGCCTCTTTCAATGTCTTACCTGAGTCAGCGTCTGAGGTCTCTGGTTCAAAAGGATTTGTGGATATTCTTATTTGGTATAAGGAACTCTTAGTCCTCAGTGATCAGTAGGCCCATACGAAAACTGACAAAGTACTAGAGCAAAAGAACACTAGGGAGTAGCGACAAGACTTGAACAAAGTGACACACACTCGAATAGCAGCGACACTAGCATTACTAGCGATAGAGAACGTCCCTACTGAAACTCAATCAGCCGTGCTGAACACAGCAAAAAAAAAAAAAAAAGCCCCCTGTTTCCTCGATGGGTGCAGACCGCATCTCAGCTATACTAGAAATTTTCTAAGCCCATAGTGGCCGGCACTACGGGTAAGGCCCGTTTCCGATGCATGGAAAGGATGAACTTGACGCTACTCCCTAGTGTTATTTTGCTCTGGTCAATACATGCTTGAGATATGTAGAATCTTCAACGATGCTTTAAATTAATAATAATAATATAATGCAGAAAAGGCCATTGGTCTTTACAGAAAAACGAATCTTTGATAGGGAAAAACGGAAAACAGCCGGCGCTAAAAACATCGAGGGGTAGGATCCCCTTTAAAAGAAGACCTCATAACGACCCCACCCCTTGCCCGTTCGGGTGGCAATGGGTTAGCTCATACCGAGCTCAAGGTCTATTAGGCCATTGGTCTATCAGGCTAGCTTATATGAAATTCCGGCACACGATTGCACTGATGTGGGATAGTTATTCTGAGATTTTTCGAACTTTCAGTTGAACATCGCTTGACTGGAGACATGGTCTGCATGGCTGGCGCTTTCTTCTATGGCGTTACTAACATCGCAGAGGAACACTTCATTAAAAAGTACGACCAAATCGAATTTTTGGGAATGCTTGGACTCTTTGGAAGTGTCCTTAGTGGACTACAGTTGTAAGTATTACAGATTACTTCTTTGTGTTGAGGGGGGAGGGTCGCCCTCTTAAAGAACACCTCGCAGTACATAAGGCGTTTTTTCGTGACATATTTTGGGAAACACACTTCTGAGTGTTTGTCACGGAAACACGATTGTGTTTCCACACAGTCGAGCCACAAGTTGAAACTCACGGAAACGCCGTTTTGACTATTTTTGGGGCGGTAATTTGGTAATTTCAAATATCTAAAAATAAAAAAAAAGTTCAGATATCTCAACAAATACAACTTCAGGCTTCCGTCCTTAAGAAAGTAGTTAATTTTATTGTTTTGACATTATTTTGCTGCTAAAGTTGAATTTCCCGCCAGAAACGAGCCACGAAATTGACAATCACCTCGGCAGTTCTTTGTCGATTTGGAGCCACACAAATCTTGTTGATCGCGGAAACACACTTGTGGGCAGCACAAAACACCGCGGAAACGGTCTTTTTGAGTCACAATCGACCCACAAACTGTTGGTGGGAGTACGGAAAAACGCCTATAGTGTTTCGGTTAAGATGTTCTAAGATGGTTATCTACTTAAAACTTAGCTATGCGTACAGCAAATTACATACGGCTTCGACTGTTTTTTGCCTCCTTCCGTGTCCCTTGCTTCGGATGAGAATCATGGTGAATTTGCATAACCGGTCTTATGACCAATAAGCGTCTCTGAAGCAACGTTCGGGAGCCTGATACGTCACGTAAAGAGAACAAACGTGAAAAGCGTGATACTCATTGTAGGAGAGGAGATAGGATACACTTATGAAGTGTAGGATCTCGGAAACGAGAATCGATGGAAATAGTGCTGACTTAGAATGAATTAGTATCATAAGTACGACGTGCCCTTGAAAATGAGAAGAATCTATGTTCAAGCTCTGGGTCAACCGTGACCCAAGGAGAGTGTCCGCGAGTTTACAAGTAAGATTTTCGGCTATGCAGTCTACTGTGATGCCTGAATCCTACTATTAATCACACTTCCAGAGATAAAGGGGGGTATCCTCCTGCAGAGTCTCTCCCTGGTTTGCAGATTGGTTGGTATAAGTAAGTATTTAATTTATTTATGACCCGCCATTTTGAAAAGGCGGAGTAAATGAAGAAAATATAGAAAATATACGAAACACATAAACGAACAAAAAAAAGAAAGACACTTAATTTTTAATCTTCGGTCAGGAAGCAGTGGAATATAATTGCTATATAATTGCTGTGTATATAATTGCTGTTATATTGGCATCCCAGTGTAGTCGAGATTCAGCACGTGTCCAGTTATCGTCCGCGCCTTTTCTGAATTTGAATCCATCCAGTCATCCTGGTCTAATCCCTGCAGCAAGCTGCTGCTTTCTGTTCTTACGTGATCGCTGCCCTCCCACCTTCATCTGGAACTAATTCGTCAGATTTAAGGAACCGTCATACTGCTTCTGCCTTTTACACTGTCCCTAGGTCACTACAGAACGAGAAGCCTCAACCCCCCGCCCTTAGCCATTGTTTCGTTTTGCACCTAGGACTTTTTTTTAGCGATTTTTCGACCGAGTTGAGTTTGCCAGTCAAGCAGAGCAACCTTTGCCGAAAGGTTTAATGTCCACCGCTAAATCTTTCAAAATAAGGCTTTTTATCCAGGGCGATCACAGTTCTCAAATATTTTGTGCTTCGTTCACGGGGCAAGTTGGTATCCTCAAAAAACGACATTTCTGAACTATTTATCGTGAAAAGATCATTGCTGTGTACGAGCTGTGATTAGATTAACTGACGTGCTTTTTCTCTTTTTCTGAACCAGTTTATCATGAAAAGATCATTTCTAGCAAGAGCTGTGCTTCGGTTAACTGAAGTGCCTTTTCTTTCCCATTTCCCGTCGTTTGCATCCCGAAGCTGCCTTTAACAGTATTTTTCTTTTCATCGGATCACGTTTCACCTTTCTGCGAGAGAACATCAGTTATACAGTGTATCATATACTATATTCACCTATACAGACCCATATTATCGCAGACCTTGTTTTGCCTCTTCGTTGCTGTGCCTTGGGTTCTGCTAAACGGAATATACGCTGAAGAGCATGTAAGGCAAATGGTCTTCAAAAGCCTTCTGCACTTTCAACCTCTTACTTACATCTGCAAACATTATCCCTGAGGCGGAGGTTGGCTGCGTCCGGAAGTCGCTTTTCAGTGTGGCTGCAAAATTGTGTGTTGTCTGATGAAATGGTTTAGGCGAAGTATAGCTTGTATAGACAAACTTAGAATAGGTTCATATGCAAGTAAAACTTGTATATGAAGTGTGGACGCTCAAAATGCAGTCCCTTGGTTGTAACCCGTCGCTTAACAGCGGGCGCGTTTTCTTGACACTAAAAGAGTTCTCGGTCTTGTGTTTTAGTATAGGAAGAGAGCTCTAGGCGAAGCGAAATCACAGTATGGCGGTTTTTGGGGGATATAAAGCGATTTTTTATTGATATACACGCGAATAATGTAAACGCGTAAAGTTCCGCTTTGAATAACCGTTAGAAATCATGACAGGGTCTCGCTCCACTCGGCTAATTTTTAAATTAATTTAATATCTTTAAAACGTATCTACTTGGGAAACCGATCACTGTAGTGTGGATTTACGGAGTCAGAAAGCCATCATATCGCGGCGAGCAGGAAAAGCAAGAGAGTAAAATAGAAAAAACGAGATTTTCGGTTTTTTTCTTGATCAGCTAGTTACCCCTCCAAGATGATGTGCGAGGGATAAATACAATTTCGGATATTTCGGTTGGTTGCACGCAAACCGTCCTCAGCGAAAAAAACAAAACTAAATCATAAAATCCGCCACAATAATAATTATTTGAAATGAATGGTCAGCTTGGCTTCAAAGCTTATATTAAAGCAAGATAGGGGATCATTATCCGGCCAGCTTTTAATTTTCGTATTTTCAGGGCTGTGATTGAACACCCACAAGTATCAAATATGAACTGGCACCACTGGGAAGAAGTCGGTTTGGTTGTCCTGTATTCAGTGACCTTGTTTGTGTTTTATGCCCTTGTCCCGCTTGTGATCACGACCCTTGGCTCAACTGCCCTGAATCTCTCCTTGCTGTCTGCCGATTATTTCAGTCTCATCGCTGGAGTTGCCATGTTCCAGTACAAGGTAGGGATAGAAACTGATGTTCGTGGTTTATTATTAATCACTGAACCAACTCAAATCCAACATTAATCAAATTATATGGGAATTTTAAAGGAACCCTCGCACTTATTTCGCCTTTTATATTATTATTAGCTTCCTTGTAGAATTCCCTGTGGAACAGAACTCAGAAATTCCCGCCCTTTGCCATTGTTTCCTTTTGCACGTGTGACTTAATATAAGGTTTGAAGCCAAGCTGACCATTCATTACGAAAGAAATAGAAAACCGTGATTTTCGGGGTTTTTTTCTTGATCAGCTAGTTATCCCTCTAAGATGATGTGCGAGGGATAAATGTAATTTCGGAGCGTATAACTTTTGGCGGTTTTTCTGTCGAGCTAAGTTTCCAAGTCAAGCAGCGCAATCTTCGCCGAAAGCTTTAAGGTCCGCCGACAACTCTTTCAGAAATAATGGCAAAGACGCTTCAACGTGTTGTTTGAAATTTCGGAAGACTTGGTTGGCCAAGAAGATCTTGTGTTTGGGACTCCTTTTCTTTTCCTTCGCTTTACCCACTGTTTAACCACGGAGTGTACAGTTTTCAAATATTTTGCGTCGAATCTCCGTGTTGGTAAAGGGGAAGTCTAGATAAGTCGACAAGCGCCAACAAGAAAATCGCAAATTTTACGGGGCAAGTATTGGCATTTTCGAAAAACGATATTTCTAAACCGTTTTGTTGGGACAAGGTCCGTTCTAGTAAGTGCTTTTCTTTAAGGATTGGTATTGGAACGCCCTTGTGAATAGCCAAAGCTCTGAACGGCGTATCATTGGCTCTTGTTCACATCAGGAACTTATTAATTTTTTTTTTTCAAATACCCGTAGCCGTAATTTAACTTATTTTTATATTACAGAAAAAATAAAATAAAATCACATTTCGCCCTTTTTGTGGCCATCCCTCAATGACGTTAATTTTAATCTATTTATAAACCCTTAACTATTTACGTCACTTAACTTTTCAAAATAAACCCATAATGCATTTACTATTCTACTCCTAAGACGTTCACTTTTATTTTTTTTTTTCTATCCTTCAAACCTCAGACCATCACTGTCACACGTAAAAATTCTACTCTCCACCAAACTGCTGTAAATTACAAAAAAAAACGAGAAAGATTTTAGCGTACATTTAAGGGGAAGAAACAAAAGAGAGGGGAAAATATATCTTTCCGACTATCAGTAACTACAAAAACATCTCCAACATTCCAATATTTGATTTGTACTCTATATAATACATAAAATACATTTTTGTAAACACACTAAATTACTTTATCAAACCAAAATTATCTACAAATCTTTTGTTAGTCTTTCTCCACAATGTCCCCTCAAAATTTATCACTATCCACATTCCTCAAAGACAAAAACTAATTTACTGGAAATATTAGAAGGAAAAAAAAAACAACGAAATACCCACGACTGCAAGAGGCTCTTCCCATCCTTAAAACTAAATAACAATATCACTTTAAGATAATCAACTATGAAATACACCATTTACAGCTCATAACGAATATGTACATATAATTGGGTACATAAGTCATCTCTTACCATCACCCTTCCATTTTCCAGATCACATTATACTCCAAAAAATATTTTTATTCTTCTCCTCTCGTCCTATTTTTTTTATCTCTCCCACTCTGTCCTAACCATCATCATAATTTTCCCTTGGCTATCCTCGTTACCTCTTCCTTTCCAACTATAATAAAAAAATGTTCCTATTAAAAAAGCTGTCGTCCTGTTCTCAGGTGTTATCTTACCCTTAACAGTATCCTTGTAGAAAATCTCTTTGTCAATCTTCCATTCTTGGTTATATCCGTTTATCTTTCTTAAAAGAGTCTCTAAATCTCCCACTGTTTTCTCCTTTGCCTTGCACTCTGTCACGAAATGTCTTATCGTTTCAGTTTCGCCGCAAAGTTTGCATTTCCCTTGCATCGATGTAGGCGAGATTCTATGTTTCCTTTCTTCAGTGGGGAGAATATTATGATCTGGTATATCATTTGTTCTTTGGATGTACTAGCGTGTTAGTTGAAGATCCCGTCTCTCCATTCTCGCAATGCACCGTTCTTGCCAGTAAGCAAATTCCTACCCGAATGAGTGCCCCGATCCGAACCAGTTTTCCAGAAACTTCTCCATCCCCGCGTGCCTGTAAACTTGAATGTGCAATCTTGGAAATCCCAATAGCGTCGTACAGTAAGACGGCCTATTGAGCTATCGATGGTCGTAACCGGGAAAGATATTGTAATAGCTTCATTCCGAAATTTGTGGATTTTTACAATAATGTTGTTTTGTCTTAGTTATTTTGTTAGAAATTTTATTTCGGGTGTTGAATTCAATGGTTTACTCTTTATTTTTAGTACGAATTCGATAATTCGACACGAAATTTTGTACCTGAGTTATACAGTAAATCAATCAAAGTCTTGACAAGCTATCCGGTGAAAGCGCCCGCTCATCTTTCAAAACGCGATCACGGGCTATTGCTCCGCGTATTGGTGAAAGACTGATCATTATCCGTACTTGGTCATTCCGACCAACTTGCCACATTAAATGCGGTCCAGTGTATTTGAGTAGTCTAGGTTTGTCCGAGTAAGTTTTGACCCTTCGCTCTTTGTTCTAGTATCACGCGCTGTATGCCCTATCCTTCGTTTTCGTTATTACGGGAGTTGTCGTCTTTTCTGCGAAGAAAACCTCAAAGCACAACGATGATCAGGAGCTGCGCGGAACTTACAGGTGTGGAATTTCTCCTCCTAGTGTTAATGTTGGTAGACAGGAATTTCGCAAGCAGAGTTAGATCACATGACGCAAGCCCTATACGTTTTAGCGGATGTTTGCCTCAAGTGATGCGCGCCCACGCAATTTCTCTATGTTGGCAGTTATGTTGCCGCACTAGGGGCGGGGGAAGGGGGCTCAGGCATACTTCACAGTACCTTCGACATACTGGATTACGTTCATCAGAGCATGATGTTGCAGAAGGGCCGATATCGTTACTTTAATTGAAAGGAAAAGTAAGATAGTACATTTCGGATTACCCAATCGCATCCCCTCGGACATTCTGGATGGCGTTCAGAGCAGGCTCTTGCAGAAGGGTCGATATCGTTAGTTTAGTTGAAAACGAAACCTCGTGCATCCAACGAAGAGCAAGATACATTCTAGATTACCCCATCCCCTTGTGTTTTCTTAGAACGCGAAAAAAGAATAGGGCTGCTAGCGTCCGCATTTATGATTTCGCACTTCCGTTCGCTTGTTTGATTGTTATAAATCTGTTCGTCCTGTCATTTTCTTTTGTCGTCTTTGCTTACTTATTTATAGGTTATATTTTATTCTAGTTTCGTTTCTTTCGTTGTCTGTTGGAACTTTGCATGCCACTACGATAAGCAAGGTAATATTTTGTTTCACTTTCTTTTTTTTGCAAGGGAATGGCATGTGGCTTTTCAGAGAAGTTAATAGCTGCGGTTCTTTTCACTGCAGTACACCCTGGTGGTCTCTGGTTTTGCCTATAATGCGTTTTTGGACTCATGGATGACCGCTTTCTAGTGTTCTAACTCGTTTTCGGACTCACTAGTCACTAGTGTCTGGTTTTTCCTCACTCGTACAGATTGGTGCGGAACCTGTTCGGGAGTCACTGGGAGGTGGTGAGACCAAGAAACTTTTTATAGAGGAAATACCAGACGCTAGTAGATAAAAATAAAACAGCAACTAACAGGAGGGCCACAAACACTCCTAATAATGTAGTCATGTTTATTTTAATTGTTTTGTTTAGTGTTTTAATATGTGTATTTTACTTTGTGTATTTTACTCATACTCCGCTGTTATTCAAAAAGTGGGTCACAAATAAATAAATAAAAGTAAATAAATATTTCGGCTTTTTTGAATGCCACTGGTGATTAAAGCTTCTGATGTTCTGGCTGACGTTGACGTTGCTATTGTTTGATAGTTTGCATTTTCACGGTTATCTGAAGTATAATACTGGGTACTAGGCTGGGTGAGTATAATACAACAGTTGCAGGCTCTTCGACTTCGCGTTTGCGAAAAAACTGAAGAGAAGGCAGCCTAGCATCTGTAGTTTGTACTGTTGTATCTTACCGAAGTATTTTGTACAGCGCTCTTGAATCAGCATCCCGTGTTCTATATCTTCCATAAATCCGTGTTAGTCTAGTGATGAAAAAGTAAATTTACTTGCAAAACGAGGACGGGATGATTTTTAAATAATGAAAAGAAAAGCTTAAAAATAAGAATAAAAAGAAAAAAATATTGTGCTAATCAGAGAGGGGCTGGGAATATTTGTTAACATTTCCAGTGTCAAGTAACTACTGTAGTTTCAGTGATCATTTTGTTTCTTTCCGACCCCTCCCCAACATTAAAGAATACATAATCTACCTGTTCTAATTACTACTTTCATGCCCAGTTTTTTTCTACCTCCCGTGGTACAACAAAACCAAAGGTTTCGACCAAAAATCTAATATTCATCCAGACAACTGATCTTGTCTTCGCCAAATCCAGTCTTCGCCAGGCTTAATCATCAGAGAAAACCAAGTTCAGATATACCTCTATAAGCCATATCTACTTTGACGACACAGACCGAAACTTCCTGCTTTACTGCCAAATTTCCGGTTTCGGCTGAATTCCGAGCGAACTAATCGTCTAGCAAAAAGAGAAAATTCAGAAACGAATTCAGCGTATATCCTTATCTCTATAAGGAACATTTAACCAACTTCAAATAAAACTTTACCTTAAAAAAAAAAAAAAATCCGGTTACAACCGGATTCCGGACGAATTATATGTCCGGGTAAAAAATGATTGTCAAATACAGACTCATGTCTCTTCTTACCCCTAAATCTGTCATCTAATCAACTTCAAATAAAACTTTTGCTTTTAAAGGACACCTCAACAATGAAACCATACTTGAACACACCATGGAGAATGCATTTACAAACATGACCACGGAGAGCATTCTTCTCCTGAGCGTGACGTTTTCAAAATAGGGATGTTTCTTTTCTTGAGGTTTGCACATGCAGACTCCAAGACAAAAAGCGCAATTCATTCAAATCTTGTACAGCGCTGACCGAATCGTATTGGAATTTCTTCTAGATATACGTTTGGGCTTAACTGGTTAAAAAATATTCCAGAAGAAGGGTTGATTGGAGACGTTTGTCCATTTCTAAAATTGTACAGTACTGAAATAAGGACAGATGCAAAATGGAGCAAAAATCATAGCTTGGAAACACTATTTTATTTGGGTTGGGTTTTCTGCAGGCAATGTTAACGGAAGTCATACAGCTAGGGATGATCCTTGGTACTCTTGATTCAGGTGTCTTTTAACAAATTTTCCGGTTTTGGCCGGATTCCGGGCGAGCTAGTTGTCCGGGTAGAAAATGCTTTTCTCATAAATGTTCAGCATGTTTTCTTACCCTAAATCGACTTCAACTTCATCACAATCAACTTCAGATGAAATTTACTTTTAACCAACTTTCCGGTTTTTGCCGGATTCCGGACGAACTACTTGTCCGGAGAGAAATGGTTTTCACCATCGTGTTCAGCATGTCGTTTTACCCCATCATCGACTATCAAATTAGATGTTTAAAAATATTTTGTTTGTCCCTTAGTCTGAACCCCCTCCCCCACCCCTAAATGTAGGGCTACAAAGCCCATCTACGAACTTGACCTTACCCCTGACCCAAAGAATCCTTACACCAAGTTTCGTAAAAATATCTCATTCCCTTCGACAGTTATCGTGCTCACAGACAGACGGACAGACGGGACGACGGACAACTTCTGCGATATCATAGGTATTCCTCCGCTTACGTTTTGGGATCCCAAAAACAGATACCTAAGGCGTATTCTCGCTGGTCCCCGAGGACTCCTCGGGGGATCGAAGGGAACGGCGAGAATAGAGGGAGCCACTCTACGCGGACTCCGCCTATGGAAAAAACGAGAACACGGGAATGCTTCCGAAATGGATTTTATTCTTAAAAAAATATGCAGTTGACGAAATTAGTCTGGATCCACTTTATTTTTGGTTTTGTTTATTCTGATTGTTTTTAATTAATTTTACATTGCACCAACACTAGCAAAAATTGATTCCCTTCTGAATCTGAAAGGGAGTCCTTTTGATGATGGTGATCATAATCGGAGCATTCCCCGTCCGCGGGGACTCGCGAGAATACGGGGAGTGAGTCCCCAGGACAAACAAAAACGCGGGGACTCATCAAGTGGAGTCCGCGGGGAAGGGCGAGAATACGCCTCTAGTTTCGCGTGACAATCTCCCGGACATTCGTTGAAACTTTCGCCCCTAAGTAAAAAAAATAAATAAAAAATCAACACCGAAAAATAAAAATAAACACATCTTATTTTCCCCGCATATCACGCCGTGTCCATTCTTTTTTAGTCAAGTTTAGTGTTTTAGTCGTCTTATTCCATTTCCTGCTCCGCTGTTTTGTCTCTTTTACCGGGTTAGAAACATAAATAAGACCAGTATCTGTTCTTTCCATAGTGTTATTCCTTTCTGACCTGATAATTTAACTTCCAGTGTTTGCAGCACCCTGAGTCGAACTCCGACTGTAGCGACTGCCGTAACTACGGGAAGCGCAAGTAGAGACTTCGAGATGACATCCCCACTCGTCCCCTTCCCCCCTCCACCTCCTGTGATGACGGGAAAGCCGCCCTGCATACCACTATACAACAACGCTACAGAAATGGCATATGGAACATACCGGTACGTGGTGATATTCATTTATTAGTAAAAAAGCGGCATGTGTGTCCCATTTCACTCACTCAAAGCACGTATCTACACCTTCCAGTATATGTAACGACCTGAATCTGGAAAATAAAATAACACAATGGCGAGATATTTAAAGCACACCTCGCACTACATAGTGTTTGTGTTCCAATATTTGAAACTATCTGAAGACTGTAAAAATAAGCTGTGCTTTTTACAAATTATCCACGACTTTAGCTGTTTTAAGCCTTTTCCCAGACCCATTGACTTCTAGGAAAAACTTGGCAAGATTGAGAAAACCGGTTTTATGCATAAGTAGCATGATACCCGAACACTCGTTGGGAGCCTAATGCGCTTGGAAAATCGTGAATCGCGGTGCAAAGATTACTGTGGTGTCGTTAGAGGGTTTAGAATCTGATATATGAAATTTAGGTCTTCAGGTTTAAGAATCAATGACTGCAATCCCGAAGTAGGTTGCATTGGCATTATAGGTACGAGTACGACGGGTCCTTTAAACAATGTTGCCTCGGTATAGTAGTTATGACTTTCCACTGCGTAGACTCCGCGTGACATATATAGGAGTCTACAAAGAGCACAGCCGAGCTTCGTTTGACATATATGTCAAGCGCTGTTTCTAACTTCGCCGCGGTGTTTGGGTCAAACGAAGCTCGGCCGCATTATGTGAAGTGTACCAGCAACTTTCCAAACTAACTCCACGTCGATCGCGAGTACGATAATGGTGATGATAATCAGAGCAGTAACAGGGAAGGTAACTACGCGGGACAAACAAAACCCTAGTACTCGGCTGAGAGAGCCCGAAAGTAGACCTTTGGATTGGAGACAGCCAAATCTCGAACCTAACTCCAGGGAGCTACCATCCAACATCCACTGCAAACCGTGGGTCATGAAACTGAGTATAAAAGACTAATTTTTTTTTACTCCACCAGAGAGATAGTACAGCCATACTTCTGAGAACTAACGTTGAATGAAGGGGACACTAGTGACGTGAAATAAGGCGTATTCTCGCCGTTCCCCGAGGACTCCACTTGAGGAGTCCCCGCGTTTTTGTTTGTCCCGGGGACTCACTCCCCGTATTCTCGCGAGTCCCCACGGACGAGGAATGCTCCGATTATCATCACCATCATCAAAAAGGACTCCCTTTCAAATTCAGAGGGGAATCAATTTTTGCTGTTGTAGGTGCTATGTAAAATTAATTACAAAGAATCAGAATAAACAAAACCAAAAATAATGTGGACCTAGACTACTTTTTTTAGCTGCATCTTCATTTTTCGAACAAAATCCATTTTAGAAGCATTCCCCGTATTCTCGCTGTTTTTGTGCGCGGAGTCCGCGTGGAGTGACTCCCTCTATTCTCGCCGTTCCCTTCGATTCCCCGAGGAGTCCTCGAGGAACGGCGAGAATACGCCTATAGTGAAAGAAACCAGAAAGAAAGGAACGAAGGTTCTTAGGCGAGAAAATAGAGGTACCAAGTTCAATCGTAGAGTCAGTTGTAAACAGTACAGTCACTAGTTTACTTTTCGATTTTGTTTCAGTCCGCTACCCAGATCGGACACTCCCGAAATATTAAATTACAGGTTTGAACATTATCTGTAAAGATATCTGACACGCGTAAATACGGCTAATTTCCCAGAACTTGGAGATGAATTTGGAGATAACAGATGACTTTAGGCTAAGCTTTCGTGTTAACGTCTAAGAGGATAACGGATAACACATGGTTGTGTTAAAGGACACCTGAATGAAGAGTACCAAGTATCATCCCTATTTGTATGACTTCCGTTAACATTGCCTGCAGAAAACCCAATCCAAATACGAAATAGTGTTTCCAAGCTATGATTTTTGCTCCATTTTGCATCTGTCGTTATTTCAGTACCGAACAATTTTAGAAATGAACAAATGTCTCCAATCAACCCTTCTTCTGGAATATTTTTTAACCAGTTAAGCCCAAACGTATATCTAGAAGAAATCCCAATACGATCCGACCAGCGCTGTACAAGATTTGAATGAATTGCGCTTTTTGTCTTGGAGTCTGCATGTGCAAACCTCCAGAAACGAACATCCCTATTTTGAAAACGTCACGCTCAGGAGAACAATGCTTTCCGTGGCCATCTCTGTAAATGCATTCTCCATGGTGTGTTCAAGTATGATTTCATTGTTCATGTGTCCTTTAAATACTATGTTGGATGCCGAGAATATTTCTGTGGTAACCCTTTTAAATGTTATGTTTCGCGAAAAGATAACATTTAAAAGAGTTATAATATTCTAAATTATCATAACACTCGACACAAGGATGCGTAAATGTGTGTTAAATCCTAGCAAACTGCTGACGGTGCCCGAAGGCGAATTTTCATCACATTTTTATTATTTCATTGGTCGACCCTTTCAGGCGGCAGAAAACGGCAATCAAATCCAGTATGTCTTCCTCGCGCATGAATTCCTGGGAGGAGGGAGAAGGGGCCCCCGACCACGACCCCAACTGCAGAGCCAATCACATGTCCACCAGTATGAGCGCCCCAGCGTTTGATGGGCGGCCACAATCAGCATATAGCACAATGCCCCGGCAAAAACCTCAGAAGGGGGTTACTTTCAATCCAAAGGCAATATTGCAGGTAAGTTCACGACTGTAAGCAAAGCTTTAAAGTTTAACCGAAAAGCCAACTTTTTTTGTGTCATTTAATTGAACACACGAAATTGTTTGGATTCTGCGAAGTGATTTTTTTATTTTCCATTATCTGCTCTAGTGATGACGCTTAGCATATCTGCGGCCGTCCCCACAGCGTAAATTCTACTATGACGCGGGAAATTTTAATCTCAACACAAACACGGCTTTTCAGTGGGCATTGGTGAGATTGGTGAAGATTGTTTAGTGCCTGAATAAAAAAAAAATCATAAATCTTTCTCGTAAGGCATACCACAAAAATACAAGCGTATAGAGGTACCACAAATCACACGGAAATTCCACTATTTGAAAATCGATAATTCGTGAATAGCGGAACAACGAAGTAACGCATTTCAGCGGGTCTTTCAAGCCAATTTAAGGGAATAAGGGATGGGTAACTAGATTGTCCTATCCCAGTCCTTTTCGGTTAAACTTTAAGCCTTGCGCTCACAAGACGCTGATTTGCAAAGCCAGCGAATACGGTGGCCCCTAACCGGAAGTTTTTCGTGTCTTAAAGGACACCTCGCACTACATAGTGCCTCTGCGAAGATGTTCGGAGATAGTTGACCACTTTAGAACTAAGTTATGCTCACAGAAGAGAAGAAACGTGACAAGCGTGATACCCAGTGTGATGCTAACAGACGTAATAGGATACACTTATGAAGTATAGAATCTGGGAAACAATAATGGAGGTGGTGGTGGGACGTTGATTTCACTTTCTTGGGAGAGTGGGTTAAGGAAGACACGCTGTTGGCCCTAGTTACTCAGATACGTGATGTTTCTGTTGGGCACAGTCTGAACCGTCCTGGAGCCGAACACACTGTCGCTATGGAATTAGCATTAATGATCTATTGCCTTGAAAGACGATTAGGGTCTGACACTCACGGAATGGAATTTCTGCATGGTTTATTGGCACCATCCTCAGTTCCATATAGAAAAGTAGAGATTTTTTCAACTTGATAATGAAAGTGTAGGAAATCCGGCCAGGATAATACTAATGATAACGTTTGTTTAGTAAGCCAAAAGACCATACACTTAAAGACATGTATCACCAAACAAATAAACTGTAACTCTTGTTACTACAACTATTACATAAACTAGGCTAAATTTCTGTTCCAAGTCTAAACGCTTTAATTACACATTTGCACACTTCTACGATGAATTTGGGGTTCGCAGATTTCAGGATGTCGGGAAGCGATACCAATCCACCCCGAACAAATGTTTACACTGATCGTGTCTTCACACCATAAGCTAGGAACACGGGGTCGGCGACAGTAATATTGAGCGTTTCCGAAAGCTTTGAGACTGTAAATGCTACATTTGATGCTGCATTTTTATTTTTATTTTTGTCCGAAAGCTCTTACCTTATGTGCAGCATTAAATGCATTTACAGCACTAAAAGCTTTCGGACACGTTCTTTATTTCTTCTCTGACATTTCTAATTCCGAAATTTAGCCTTAATCGCCAGCTCTCCAGTTTCTTCTTGAAAATTCAGCGTAAAATTTAGCATCTTCGCTGGATTTTTCGATGAATTTTATGCTGAATTAATGCTGCATTAACTGAGCGAAAATTTAAGTCCGAAAGCGAAATGCTGCATAAAATGCTGAATTAATTCAGCATTTTCGTTCGTTTCCGAGCTTTCGGACACGCTCAGTGTCTCCCGGTTCAGTTTATACTAGCTTCCACCCAAGAAGAGCTTTTCCTTCCGAATTCTGCCTTAGGAGCCATTTGCGTTCAAAGCTAATTGACATGCGCCGAGGAAGATTGTTGGTCTAATCTTAGCCTTAGACTTGATGTTATAGCGCATCCAAGGCCTAATCCAAAACTTGATTTCAGTCGTAATTTCCGCTGCGGACTGAACGTAGTGAAGTTAGATAACGTTGCGTATCCTTGCTTGCCTTGAGTGTTGTAGATAGACTGTTCTTTCACCAAGAAGTACGAGCTCATATGGCACTTGTTACGAGCAGGCGGTACAGGAAAGTATATGAGAACGTCACAAAATACAGCCGCCATCCAAAAATGAGAGTCGGATCTAGAAGTAGGATATGTTATAGTTTCACTCAAGTCTGAGCATTTCCGGCATCGCTTCGGATCGTGTGGGGCAAATTTTTCTCACTTCCAAGTTTCAGCCCAATAAATTCACTGGTTTGATCCCGAGACGTGCCACACGATTTCCGGTACCTCCCTCCAACTCCCCCTACCGCGGCCGAATCTGGTTCGGACTCGCGAAAGGATCATCTGAAGTATCTTCTCTTACCACCTATCAAGTTTCACTCGAATCTGAGCGTTTTCTGGAAAATTCCGGTACCCCCCCCCCCCCCCCCACCGTGGTCGGATCTGGCTTGCAACCTAAAATATGTCATCTTGGGCATCTGCTCTATCTACGTTCAAGTTTTATTTATATCACTGCACTTGTTTGAACCCTATGCGAGCCACACAAATGCAGGGACTCCCCCTCCAGCTCCCCCTACTGTGGCCGAGTACGACTTGAAAACATAAAAGTCGGATCTCTGACATCTTCTCTTCCCGTCGATCAAGTTCGAATGGAATCGGAGCATAACCAATCTGCAGATTTCTGGTTCCCCCCCCCCCCCCACCCCTCCGTACCATGGCCGGGTTCGGTTCGGATGCCAAATAACAAATCTAGGCCGCATAAACTCAGTACTGTCCGACTTGTATCCCATTCGGTCTATCCGTTTGGGTTTATGCATGCCAAAAGTTTCCGGAGCCCCCCCCCCCCCCTTCGAACTCCAACCGTGGCCGCATGGGGTTTGAAAGCATATTTGCATGACTAAGCCATCAATTCTGATCACCGATTGAGTTTCACTCGAACCGGACCATCCGTTCGCAGTTTACGGAAGTCAATTTCCGTATTCCGGTTCCCTCACTCCCCCAGAAATGGTCGGATCCAGGAACGGAAGTTTTCCTAGGTCATTGTGTCCGGTTGTTAAGTCATTTAGTCGGGTCAGTAATATGCCTGCGAAGTGTCATCGTCCTAGCTTAGCACATCTGGAACTACTGTAACTTGCGATAACCCGAATTCCGGGAAACCCCCTCCAACTCCCCCCCTCCCCATAGAGCCCCGATACGACCCGGCTCTGTCAAACGTATCTAGGCCTAATGCTTCTTCTCCCCACCAAGTTCCATCTTAATCACGAGTTTTTCAGCTCCCCCCTCCCCCCACAAGTGTCGGATCCGATCCAGGACTTGACTACTTGACATGGAACATCTGACACGATAGCTCTTTCCACTTGCCAACTTTCATTCAATTCTGATCACCTGTTCAAAAGTTATGCATGCCACTAGATTCCGGATTCCCCATCCTTCCCCCCCCCCCCCAACAATGATTAGATTGAGGAAACGACTATTCTCAAGCCAAGTTTCACCGTCCTAGCCTGTCAGGAAGTACCGAACTCGCGGGATCACCGGAAATCCGGACCCCCCCCCCCCCCCCAACTCCCCCACAGTGCCCGAACCCGGTCCGTTATGTCAATGGCGTATCTAGGACTTGCGCTTGTACCAAGTTTCATCCCGATTCTTTCAACTCTAAGCGTTTCCCAAGATTCCCAGTTCCTCCCTCCAGCTCCCGCCAAAGTCACCGGATCTGAAGTGGGACGTCTGAAACAAGTATTTCCAAATATCAAGTTTCATTAATATCTGATCCCCCGTTCGGAAGTTAAAAATACCTCAGTTTTCCGGATTCCCCCTCCCCCTCCCCATATGGTCGGATCGGGGAAATGACTATTTCCAGTTTAATCTAATCCGGTCCCTGACATGCCTGCCAAGTTTTATCGTCCTACAGTAGAGGAATGCTTATGTGAACAGTTACTTTAATGTGAGCAGTGCAGTTTTGAGCAAAATGGTAGAATGGTAGAAAGAAGATGCAAAATACCTATACTGGTGTTTTCAGGTGCCCTTAATTACCTACTTTGGCTAACTGGTAGTTAGCTTTAGACACAGCAAGTGCATGAAAATGGCAAAGTCCACTGTGAACAAACGTTCACGTAAGCATACCTCTACTGTAACTTATGTGGAAGTGCCCGAACTAGCAAAACCCGGACCGACGAACGGACAGAAATTGCGATCGCTAATGGCCCGTGGCCGAAGGGCAACTGCTATAAAAACCATAGACGGATGACCCTACATTTCTTTTTCCGTTAACATTTAAACTCCTGTCAACAAATATCAAGTATACAGATAGTATTCAGAACTTTCTAATGTTATAGGATCAACAGAAAATTTGTATTATGGTCTTTTGTAGTCATATCTTTTCGTGAAACATAACACTTACTAGGTTTTAAGGTTTGTTTCTACGAAAAGATTACTAAAGCTTGGGAACAAAGCTTTTCGGGTTTGAGCTTCGCGTGTTATAATACTTCCCGACAGTGTAGATTAAAGCCGCGTTCGAGTCGTCTATTACTGTCAACAACCAGCCCTGCACTGTCAGAAGTTTCATAACAGATAACACAAGGATGCGTGGTTTTAACATACAATACTAGGGATGTAATTTGTTGTGATTTTTAAAACGTTATGTATTAAATGTTATGTATAACAAGATTAACAAGCATTGCCAGGAAGACTCGAAAAACCACAGAAAAGGTAGTCGTCGTGATATAGAAAAGTCAGCAGATGCTTTTTCGTCGTTTTTTTGGCTCTTCCTGGCAGTGATTGTTATGCATAACATTTAATGCATAACGTTTTTCAAAATCACAAAAGATTACATCCCAAATGTTGTCTGTTGGGAATGCGCATCCTTGTGTTATATGTTAAGAGACTTCTGACAAGTGGGGATGCCATTTTATTCGTCTGCGGAGTAGCGTTATTGTTCTGTCTGATTACTTTTTTCGTCACCGTTGACAGCGATGGCCTTATTCGTGAAGAAACGACTGCAGACAGTTTTAAGATAATTTGGATGGGGGTGAATTCTCCATATGACTAAGTCCAAAACACGCCAGTGATCCTCGGGAAAAACGAGAAAACGTTGCACTAACGACTCAAACTCAACAACTCAATCCTGTGTTAACCAGTCACGGCGATGTTTGGGGCAGCTGTGATACAACTTCCGGCTCTTCCGCTAGGTACAGGGCGATTTTACATCGGCAAGAAGAGTTAGTCATCAAGAGTATTCAGGGTGAATTGAACGCGGCTCAAGACCGAGACTGTGTGAATGGGGCTTAAATTCCTGTATTTCATAGGTGTACAGTCGACAAAGTCCAACGTACGATGGCGATGAGCAGTTATGACCAACGGGAAGTGTGACGTGAACGAGTGGCGCAAACGCCGCAGCCTTCACAAAAGTGCAATACTGGGTTGGCGGTAGTGGAGCCAAAGCACACGTCCCACTGAGTTTCTGCTGTCTTCCCTGTGGTGTTATCTCTGATTAGCACTAGTAACAAGCCGCAACGTCACTATTACTGATTGTGATACGTGCCGTGTCCGACCATTATTCCCTAAGCATTACCAGCTGACTGCTGTACCAAGGTGCTAGAATCAGTGAAGGCGTTCAGTTTGGTATAAAAGAGTTGTATGATTGTCGCAAAGGTGCAACTTGGCTGCAAGGCCATGCGTCGCTGTCTTAGTCAGTGGAATTTGAAGGAGGCCTATGTACGTATGTATATATTTATAACCCATCGACGATAGCTACAAAAGCATGAGATGGAGTCTAAGGATGAGAAAAAACAACAAATAAGATCACAACCAATTGCTGAGTAAACAAAGAACAAACTGTAGGCTACCAATAACACTAAAAAAATGCCTCTCCAGCTATGGTGTTCTCAGTCTAAAGTCGGAGCCGGGTTCGTTGGTGAATTTAACATTGGTGTAGAGCCGGGTTTGTTGACCCACTAAAGCCCAAAGAACAGGGATCCTAACTTTCTCATTTTTCACGACCGATTTACATTGTCGACTCAAAAAAGTGAAACATAAGGCATCTTCCCTGCAGTTGACAATCGACTGCCGGATAGTAAGTTGTCAGTTGCGAAATCACACAGACCGGCGGCGATACTGTCAGAAGTTTGATAACAAGTAACACATGTTTGCGCATCTTTGTGTTAAATGTTTTAAGAATATATATGTTACAACTCTTTTAAGTTATGTTCCGAGATAAAACTTCTGTTGTAGTCCTTTTAAGTGTTATGAACCAACGTTTAAATGGGTCAAAACAGAAATTTTCTCATAACGTTCAACCCAAGGGTACGGGAACATGTGTTATCTGTTGTCAAACTTCTGACAGTTTAATAATCTTCCAAAGGACAAGCTACCTCGGTGACGAATTGTCGTGATTGCCGGACACTAGCGTTCGCAAGGGGAAAGAAGTATAGGTTATTGGGGGCCAGAGTTTTAAGTTTGGATGTTTAGTCAAAATCCGCCCTTTATGCTTGTATGGATTCTTGTTGTATATACTTACAGATAGACGAGTGACCTAATCGTTCTTGGCAATCCTGTCATGTGACGGCTTTTTCCCAGAATATGTGTTGTGAGTTGATTTCTTTTTTGTGTCCACTGCTAGTCTGTACGGTATTATCTGATCTCTTAATTGACGTTAATTAATAATAAGTACTTAATTTTCTTTTGTCGGTATTTTAAATTGCAAGCTGCCATAGAGATCATTTAGATTCACCAAAGATTGCGAATGCGGTTTACTTGTCGAAGCTTTGAAAATACGCACGGGACTACTCCGTAGTTTACCAGTTTGGAATTTGAAGTCTCGTCGGATCCACACAGGAAATTTGAGAATTTCCGAATGAGTTTTGATGATGATGCGGGTTCGAAATGGACAAACTGATAGTTTGTTTATCCGACCCTTAACCTTATAGAACTACTGTTCCGGCTCGGAGAGATGTTAAAAAATGAAAAAGAAATGACGAGATAGAAGTCTGATTTTTCTGGCCGAAACCGGAACTGCACCGGAAAACGTTTCAACCCAGCTAAAATGTTATTGACCGTTCCCTGGGTTGTGACCTTTGACCTTGTGACCTTTGAGGATCCTGAGGTATTTTGGAAGATCAAGACATCGAGTCAGATCATTATCAGTGCTGCAGTGTTAATACTGTTCACACAAAATGGCAGCATAGTTGGGAGTGATCGGACTGCATTTATCCTCCAGGCAGCAGAGCCAAGAGTAGGTCCAGTGTATTTGGTTCTATGCTGTAGTTGTATGTTCTTGGTTACATGCCAACAGAGATGGGCGAATCCGATCATGAAAGGATTCAAATCCGAATCCAGGGCTAGGTACGAATCCGAATCCACCATTTCATGCTGAGGATTCGAATCCGACCTTAACAGAAAATCAAATCATGTAGGGTTTAAAATCAGAGGTGACAAAAAGCACTGATATCTAAGGTAATCAGATAACGTGATAGATTACTGAGGACGGTTGGCGGTGGAGACCAAAAAGTTGGATTGCCTAAGCACACTGTGTAGAAAGTTGGGAAACGGAAACTGGAAGGATGAAGTCTAGGAATTTGAGCGGATTCGTAAGATCGAGGGTTTGGAATCCGAGTCCGAATCCGAATCCAGCCTGACAAGCAGAAGATTCGAATCCGACCAAAAGGACGAATCCTTGATTCGAATCCGAACCCGGATTCGGATTCGCCCATCTCTGCATGCCACTTTGAAAAAGGTGTACGGAGTATTGGATTTAGACAAGTTCTCACTGTCTTGATTTCCTCTTCCTGCTTCCGTGTTTATTTTAACCGGAAAGTCTGCCGGATCTTCACCAGTATCGAACGTCAAGATAGCATAAATTCTGGCAAAAAAGGAGTCGCAAATTTTCGGCGGAAAATTTTTTTTTTACGGAAGAAGGAGAGGGTAGAACGAAAAATTCTGTGCTTGCTGTTTTCATTACAGAAATGGTGGGAACAGTCAAGTTCGCCAGATTTTACTTTTAGAGAATAGAGATTAATCTCTTTCTTCTCTAAACAAAAGTTGGACAGTGAGAACCTATTATCCTGGACCGCTTTGAAAACTAATGACATGAATTTCATTTTGATCTGTTTTTGTAAGTCTTGAATCTCGCTGTTTGTAGCCTTTTCAACTTAATTTCCTAATAATGTGTATGCGTGTGATTTTGATTCTCAGTTGTATTAATGTCACTTTTGTTAAATATTTTGATACTGTTCGTAGAATAGAACTGTAAGAAATGACATTTTTTTTCAAACGTAGCGAAGGATGCGACAGATCCTTTTTGGGATCCTAAAACGTCAGTGACGGGATACCTACGACATCGTAAAGTTTGTCCGTCCGTCCGTTATAGCAACTCTCAAAGGGATTGAGATATTTTGTTCAAACTTGCGGATCGTTTGAGTCAAAGTATAGGTCAAGTTCGTAGAGGCGAAAGTTTTTTTTCAAAAACTAATAGGATCGTCGATTTAAAAGTAAAGAGACGTGTTGAATCCGAATATGAAAACCATTTTCTCGCCGGACAAGTAGTGCATCCGGAATCAAGTCAAAACTGGAAATGTATAAAAAGCAAAAGTTGTATCTAAGTTGATTTAGAGGTTCGATTAGGAGACGTGCTGAATCCGTTTCTGAACTTTATTTTCTTGCCGTACAGGTAGTCCATCCAGAATTCGGCTGAAACCGGAAATTTAGAAGTAAATTTAAAAACCCAATGAGTTAGTCGATATAGGTTAGGGAGACATGCTGAATCCAGATCTGAAACCAATTGTGTCGCCGGACAAGTTTACCCGGGATCCGGCTAAATCGAAAATTTGGTACAAGTAAAACTTCATTCTTAATTCGATTAGAGGCTCGTATTGGTGGTAAACAAAGCATGGAAACGAAGTTGGACAAGGGTCGCTGATCATGCGGCGGCCGCTGCTGAATCCATATGTGAACTTGGTTTTCTCAGATGATTAGCTATTTGGCCTTAATCTGCTTCTAAATTTTAATAGGACAAATGTTCAAGGAGTCTGGCGAAGACTGGATCTGACGAACATAAGACTCAATTGTCTGTATCAAATATTAAATTTATGGGATTGCATCGAAATCTTTGGTCTTGTTTTCTTCGTTTAGTACTGTCAAACGGGCTTTCAGCTATACTGGTATGAACATGTAAAGCAACTTGTTTAGACCTACGAAATTTAAAGTACTAATTCATTCTGCTTCCTTGCTAGCTCCATCAGCTCTTTTTTATTCCTCTTTTAATTTTGATAACTCGTTACATAATTAATTTCAGGAAAAAACACGTAAAATGACAAGCGACAGATAACAAAAATAACCAAATTTAGTGCTGGCTGCTGGCTGACTTTTCCAGGGGCCTATTGATTCCCCCTTCAGATAACTTACATCAAAATCTAATGTGTGATTGTTGTTGTTTCTCTTGCGCATCTGGCGGGAATTTGTCTTGGATTTTATGAAGGGCGTATTACTTGCCTACTCTGACCTGGGAGCAGCCCGGGCGAGGCCGGAAGAAATGGAAGTAGGAAGACTGGGCGATGAGGCTTGCCAGGTTAAAAAAAAAGTAAATATGCACATGACACCAAGTACGCCATCTATCAGGCTTCCGTGGAACTTACCTGTCCGTCTCTATTCTTCGTTTCTGAATAATTATAGCGCCAATTGAGCCATCCGCCGGGTTTTGGCTAAACTAAATGCTTGATCTCTGGAGCCCTTCAGTTTACTTTCAAGGGTAGCAACTCTTCAGTTGCACTTTAAGGAACTTTTGCACTTTCAGTGAAGCTCTAAGAGGCAATAGAAACATCCGGGTAATTTAAACTTGAATTTGTCTAAATATATAATAATTCATATCACACGGCTTACTCGTCAAAAACATAATGGACAGGCTGGCTTAGTCCAGACTGTCAGCAAACTACGGTTTTTTACAACCCCCACAGAAAACCTGGATCGTACTGGAACCAAATTATGTGGTAAAAACTTTAACAATAAAAACATCATTTCCGTTTTTACTTTTGTTACCTTTTTTTTTTTTTTTTTTGCTTTTTACTGTTCAGGCACGAGCGAAAATCCTTACACCCCGAAATTTCATACCGTAATCTGAGCGTTGGGGAAAGTGAAAATTATTACGCCCCTCTCAACATATCTTAACTTTTCCGTTACTTTAATTACAACGCTAAGCTGCTACCACCCTCTCCAATATAGGTACAAACCCCATTCACTCTGAAACCTCTGTTAACCCGTTCCAGACTTAAAGCACGAGTGAAAATCTTCCATTCACTCAAAACAAATTCAAAGGCCCCGACTGAAAATCAAACCGTTCATTCCAACATGTCTTAAAATTTTCCTGGACCTTCAAAACCCAAGCGGGAATCTTTCTTTCCCTTAGAACTAACAAAGGTCCCGAGTGAGACCCCTCTCAATCTCTTAATTTTACTGGACTTTTTAAAACACGAGCGAGAAACTTCCATTCACTCAAAACTATCAAAGGCCCCAGTGAAACTTTACCGTTCACTCTCATTATCGCTCAAACTTTCCCAAACTCTTAAAACACGAGCGAAAATCTTCCGTTCACTCAAAACTAACAAAGGCTCTGAGTGAAACTACACCGTTCACTCTCATTATCTTTTAAACTTTCCCAAACTCTTAAAACACGAGCGAAAATCTTCCCTTCACTCAAAAAAATCTTTTACTATTTATTCCATTCTACGCAACAGTGAGAATCCTTCATTCACTCTTTCTTTTCCTTAGAAATTGGCCGTCGACCAGAGTAACCTGAGCTTCTCGCTTGTTCTAAAGAACATCATTGAATTAGAAACTCAAACTAACTAAGAGAAACAATCCGAACTCTGGCCCCCTAGGCTTACTGAAAATGAGACTTACCCTTTCTTGCCTGGTATATTAAACACAACTTAAATCTTTAAAGCACAACTCTTACTAGAAATGATCTTTTTCCTATGAAATGGGTCATAAAAAAAACATTTTCGACAATACCATTACTTGCCACCGGAAATTAGCGATTTTCTTGTTAGCGCTTGTCGACTATGTCCAGCCTACCTGCTCTCCGACGCGGCGGCTGGGCGCAAAACATTTGAAAACTGAACGCGCCGTAGTTAAAAAGTGGGAAAATTATGCAAATAAAAGAATTAATGAACAGAAGCTTCTCAGATCCTGTGTGAAAGAGTTGTGAAAAAGAAAATGTGTGAAAGAGTTGCCAGCGGGCGCCGAAGATCCCGATAAACGTTTCGTTGCGCGAAGGGCAAAACTCGGCAAGGGCAAAAAAGCTGTAAAAATTCGTTGGCACAAAACGAAACAATGAAGAAAGGCGGGGATTTTACAAGCTTACAATTCTGTATGGGGAGCTAGGTATGTTACAGAAAGGCAGAGTAAGCAAGAGGGGTCCTTTATCTTCTTTGCTGCCGTTCTTCATGCCAGCATTGCCAGCTATATTGCAACTGGTCTCCCTACGCCGCTCTTCAGCCGCACGACATAATAAATAAAGGCTCGAGCATTTAGTTCGACCCAAGTAGAATAGATGGCGGATATGCGTCCGGAGATCGAGGACGTACATCATCGATTGGAACTAAATACTCGATTATTAAAGGTTAACTTCCGACATCGCGGTCAATATCGGAAAATAACACCGAGAAGTCCATTGAAAATAACCTATCCGAGCCGAAGGCGAGGTAGGTTATGAAAAATATCTACGAGCCGAAGGCGAGGTTGATATTCTTAAATGGCCGTCAAGATGGTCATTCAGAAATCAACCGAGATGAAGGCGTGTTAATTGTTATAGCTTTTTCGAACAGAGATCATCTCTGGAGGCTGATATGACTTATAACATCCTCCCCGGAGGCTGATATGACTTATAACATCCTCTCTGGAGGCTGATATGACTTATAACATCCTCTCTGGAGGCTGATATGACATATAACATCGTCTCTGGAGGCTGATATGACTTATATCATCCGCTCATATCTACCGCTACTTTTCTGTGTGAAGATTATCGTAAAATAACTGACCGTGGGTCATAGGAGGATATACATTACAAACCTGTTCGAAAAAAGTTATTTCTTGAAATATTCGGAATTAGAAGCCAGAAACTGAGCATGTAGTTGTGCAAGGTTCTGATAGATGGCGTGCGCGGTGCCTTTTTTCTGAATGATTAAGAATCAACAAGTCGAACATTTAGTTCAACCAAGATCCAATAGATGCTCCTCAATAGCCAATAAGTAAATTCCCGAGATCAATCCAATGAAAGTTACCTGAAGGGCTCGATCTTCAAAGCTGAACAGAACGGTTTTCCCACTTGTAGTTGAACTGAAGGTCACCATTGCAACAAAATTACATACTTTTTTCAAGGTTACACCCTTGAATATTAGTTGAAGGGCAGAGCTCCATAAAATTAAACTGAAGGGTTTTCCCCTTAAACCTTTTAAAGGGCAAAACTCCTTGAAGTTTAACTGACATGTCGGATCCGTAAAGTTTAACTGAAGGACATGATCTTTAATGTTCCAGTGAAGGGTTGCCTCATAAGAGTTTATCTCAAAGGCACAGCTTCTTAAAGTTCAAACGAAGGGTTTCAATTAGCCGCGTTCTTTGTCACAGGAGTACTCACCGGTGGTTTCCGTTTCTTCTTATAAGGCGTTTTACATTCAGCGGTGACTGCTCCCCGGTCTTATAACCCGTTTTTCGACTAAGCACTGACTGGTTAGTGCTAACCAGAACCTTCTCTGGAATTTGGCTATAATGTCACCAATGAGACAAAAAAACACGCTATTGGACAAGAACCGAACACCGGTCCGAAGTGCAACGAACGAACCTGTTTAAACGGAGCACCATTAAAGTTGAACTAAAGATCAAAATTGCAGTAAAGCTGAAGGTTGTAACCTTGATATTAATTAAAGGGAATAGCTCCTTAAAGTTTAACCGAATAGGGCTGAGATAAGACAATCTAGTCACCCCTAACTTATTCACTTAAAGAGGCTTCAAGACTCGACGAAAATGCGTTACTTCGTTGTTTCGCTATTCACGAATAATCGGTTTCATATACTGGAATTTCCATGATCGATTTGTGGTATATCTATGCGCTTGTACCTGTGTTATATGCTTAACTGAAACGATTTACGGAAAATAACTGTTCAATCAGTGAGCTACTTCCACGAGCTGATCGGCCACTGAAAAGCCGCATTTGTATTGAGATTCAAAAACTGTCCACGTAATAGTAGAATTGTGCGTTTTGAGGGCGGCCGTAGGTAGCCTATTCTCAACGTCATACTTTAGCAAATAGTGGAAAATAATGCAGCGTATTCAGTTAAATGATGCAAAAATAAGTTTGATGTCCAGTTAAACTTTTAAATTATCATATAGGCAGAGTTGTACACTTAGGTTTAACTGAAGGGCACGAATCATAAGTTTCAACGAACTGAATAGTTCATTGTTTATAACTGCATAGACAGGAGGGTGAAAAAGTCTTCGTCTTTAAGGCAGAGGCGTCATTTGGGGGGGGGGGGGGGGGCAGCTGTACCCCCTGGAAGTACCCCGCCTCGAAGGAGCACAAAATATCAGAGTAGGAAGGGGAAAGGATGGGCAAACACTCGGTGCCTTTTTCACTTAACCCCAGGTTGTTTATTTTTTACAACAGTGAGAAAAGTTAAATCTGCGTTAACGTGGGTTTCAGCAAAGGCTGCTCTTTTTCAGTGTTGTTTAGGATGATCATTTTGAAGAGTTGAAGCACCGTCATGTGCCGCAGTTTTCAGTTAAATGTCTCACACTTGCTTGAACTGTTTGGCGACCAAACACTATCAGCTGATCTATAGTAGGTGGCCCTTGCTTTGATTTGTGACCCAAAATGGTACTCTGATCATAAAGAATTCCAACGTTTTCGCCTGCGGCGCCTTTTGTAGTACGCTCTGTTAATTTGGAGTTTGGGCTTATAGTTTTGGCAGATGGGCCCTTTTAAAACCTAAAATTTGTTCGGGAAGTAGTTAAATTTTGTCAGAAAACACAGATACAAAAAAATCCGGCTGTGGCGCGAAGCTGCTGCGGTGGCCTCGCTCTCGAGAGAGTTCCTGTTATTAGACATGACCTTTACCATTCAGTTTTCACAAACTGGTTTCTTGAAATTCGTTTAGTTTTCAGGGTGTGCTGCAGTGCGTTTCTTGTCTATTGTTTCTGAACCATTTACCTCTTCAGCCGTGTTGGCTGATCCGATAGGATAGTGCTGGCCTCAAACAGTCGGGTGACAAAACAAAACTCGTATTATATTAACTTAATGGACATGTTTTTTTTGGAGGGGGAGTAGCTTCGAGAAGACACTTCTTGGTAGTAAGGATATGCATCGAGAAAGCGAATAAAATGGAAATGGAATCACATGTTTATATATCACAGTATAAAAATCGAAGCAAACTAACAAGGAAGAAATAGGTTAAAACAGAGAAGAAATTTTGTGGTGGGATAACAATTTCGGGCTGTAACATTTAAATACACATTTAACGCAGAATTTCTAATCCCGTTTTCTAATCCGCGAGTCTCAACGCTGATACAAATCACAGTACATAAGCGAGAACTTTAAAATACTCTAAATGGGGAACTCATTTCCTTCACAATCAGAAAAGGCCATATAGTTATTTCGTTCAACCTTCTTTTCAGGCCCATTACTCAGAGAAAAGGGTTTCGGGTTCTCTCGAAAACCGGACCACGACCAGTGGTTCCCAACCGGGGGTACACGTACCCAAAGAGGTACCCTCAAAAGGTGGTACGCGGAGGCCCAAAATCTCTGAATTCGAAAATGTCTGCTTTTGTCAAGAAACGAGTTTTGGCTTACGAAGTTTCAAAGAAACAGCGCAAGTTTCTTTCTGTTCCTTGGCCAGTTTTCGGACGAGAATGAAATTGACAACCTTGCAGCCTCAAGTATCCCCTTTATTTGTATATATTTTTACACATTAATCCCTGACGCCTTTTTGGCGTTCTAATCTTGACAGATCTTATTAGAATAGTAGAACAATGATTCTTCAAAAAGGGGTAGGCTACGCAACCTTTTTTAACCTTGATTAGGGGTACGCGACACGGAAAAGGTTGGGAACCACTGGCCTAGACCAATCAATCAAAGATGTATTTTTTATTTATTAAAATGACCACGGACCCTTATCTGCTCAGGGTCCGTTTGTCGAGTGGAAACCTGATTCACGAAACCCTTAGGAAATCTATTCCGCGAATCACTTTCCAATTTCACATTACTGGATCGAGTCATAACTCATGAAAAGTTAAGATTCTAAAATAGTATATGCTTAACAGATAACAGCTGCTGGATTAAGCTAAATACCAAAGAGTAAGCCGCGGAAGTACCCCCAGTCTTCAACCAGAATTTAATTAAGTGAGCACACACTCGTCACGAGAGAGTGATCAGCAGGAGGGAAAACCCTTATTTCACTCCAAGCTGTGATTTAAAGTACAGTAGAGGTATGCTTCTCTGCTAAATTTGAAGGGAGTAAGAAGATTACGATGAAATCCTAACCTGGCAAACACTGCACAGTCGTAAATGCAAACAAAAATTTGAAAAGTCAGAAGTTTCATAAAGTCAGACTAAGGAAACACGCTCTCGTTTTTCTTTTAGTCTTTTGCTCAGTTACTTTATTTATTTATTATTTCATTTGGCGTTAAGCTTTTAGCACCCTCAAACGGCAAAATCACGGCGTTGTTAGTTGCAACAGTTTTGCGTAACTTTCAACACCATTCAAAGTATCACAACTGAAGGAACAGAACATTAAAAATAAACAGCAGACAAATTTAACGAATCTGATTTCATTCTTTGTATCAAAAGAAACCTGAAACTCTTAGCAGATACTAACTTCTTAATTTATCATTCCCATTTGATTGTTTTAGAGCGAAAAGCGAAATCAAGGTAGTCCAAAATTTAGAGTAGTATTCAAAGAAACATACCTCTAGCCTACTGTAATTTAGGGTAATTACTCGGTCCAAATAAAGTCACAATTATTCAAATTTACCACGATTCTCTTATCTTCACGATTTTTTTTTCGAACAAATTTCCGGGGCACTTCCGACTAGCCTTCTGAAACCATTTAGGTTCACCGCTACCACTGTTAAAAGATACACTACAAACCATGACTACGTTACGGAAAATAAAAACGAGGGCTCATAACATAAATTTTCTGCAACATTAACATATAACGCCCAAGGTGTTGTCTGCTGGAAACCGCTCATCCTTGTGTTGAATGTTATCAAACATGAGACAGTGTAGTGATCCGGCTTCGCTTTCCAACCCGCAAAAACATTTGTCCTGGGTCATAAATCCCACAAATCATTTCCCTCCTCCAAATTTTAATCCGGACTACTGACTTTGGTACTTCAAAGGAAACGTCGCAGTGGGTGCTGTTTATATTGTATATAAAACTATGACGTTTTGTGGACGTTTACTGTCTACTAGTCAGTAAACGTTTTACGTCTACTGACTTTGGTACATTAAAGGAAACGTCGCAGTTGATGCTGCTTTTTATTATTTATATTGTGACGTTCTGGGCACGTTTTATATTTCTGGGGGAAAAGCAACGGTTCTCGATCCGGCTTCTCAAAATCCGCAATGTAACCCATCCAGTCGCGTGACTGAAAAGAAGGTAAAAAATCTACAAAGATGCCTAATTCTTTCTCTTCTTCAGCTCTTCAAACCTTTTGCTCAATTCATCAAAATCGATGTCTTCGTCATCGTTTCCCTTGTTCGAATCGCTCAGTGATGGAACTGAGGGAAGGTCATCGAAGGGCACGGGAGGAAGGTTCATGAGGTCATCGTTCAGCGATTTCGGTGGAATAGGGGAGAGTTTCGTGCGCGGAAGCGGCTTCGGTTCGTTCTGACCCTAGAAGTACAGAAACGTTATGTTACTTGCAACGCAAATGGTAACGACGACGCAGGAATTAAATGTTCGGTAGGAAGGCTCGAAACAGGAACCTTCCGAATATACGAGGACCCACACCCGATTTTAATTTTGACGTTTTTCTCCGGTCAAAGTTAAATTCATTTTAGCCAGCGAACTTTCAATTTCGCAAGATAAAGACAAAACCGATTTAAATCACCCATTACCCAGGAGAAATCAAAGCAATCCATTTTGATTTGTCTATGTTTGTTGTTCGGTGTTTTTGGCATTTTAATAGCTTCAAGAGTTTCTTCTCTTTCTCCTGATTTGTCTTTATGACATCAAACGAATTTTCTATCTGTTCAAAGAAGAGCGAGCAAAGCCCCATCTACCGAGGAACCTTATAGTGGAGAGAGAATCCTCTCACAACTACGGAGTTGAAGGCCCAAGTAATAGCTAAAAAGTCACATACTGGGTCATTGGTGAAGATACAAACCGGTCAAACGCCACTGAGTCGATGAAAAACTATGTAAACATATAAACACAATTCGTACGATTAAAAAAACAGAATGGATTATCGATTCTCTAAAAAAAAAAAATTTGCACTTACCTGTACATTATGACCGAACGAATTCTGCATATAGGACGGGGGTTGATTCTGCGGGATTGGGCTTGTGTATGGGGGAGGTTGATCAAAAGTTCCACCCTGTGGTGCATAATTCTGCCCCGGTGGCTGCTGGTAGTTTTGCGGAGGTGGTGGCTGATAGCCCTGGCCTGGTTGCTGCTGGTAGCCTTGACCTGGTTGCTGCCCATATCCTTGGGCTGGTGGCTGCTGGTAGCCTTGGCCGGGTGGCTGCTGGTAGCCTTGGCTTGGTGGCTGCTGGTAGCCTTGGCTTGGTGGCTGCTGGTAGCCTTGGCCTGGTGGCTGCTGGTAGCCTTGGTCTGGTGGCTGTTGGTAGCTTTGGCTTGGGGGCTGCTGGTAGTTCTGTGGCGTTTGGGTGGGTTTCTGATCCATCGATGCCGGTGCTGGGGTATTCGGCTTGTTCAACTGAAACCATACACGCGTTTCTTAGATTTGTCAGTTGATGGTGTTACCCTACTAAACATAACGTAATGGATCATTTTTAATCGGTAGGTTAATCCGATTTTGAAGACGAACACCATCTTAAAGAACATCTCGCCTCAACGTACTTTCTCCGCTCGCATATAAGTGAACTATTTTTCAATGTTTGACAACCGATCTAAGAATATGTCTTTTTATGTCTGACCAACCGTTTAGATAGATAAGATGAAATAACGCTGACTGGTGTTCGGGTTTGCAGAAAGAAAAAGTGCTGTTGTGTTCACCATATCTATTCCTAATGAATTCTCCCGTTTTCCGCCATATCAATCAACTTCTTCAACGCTCTCCAAGTGACAAGTCAGACGATCTTACCGACGGATAGTTGAACGGTTTGTAGCCATCCGAAGAAGGTGGCATTGGTACCGGCTGACCCATCGGCGCCAATGGTGGGTAGTTTGAAACCTTGAAGCCAGGCTGTGGGGGAGCAGACCACCCACCGCCTCCAAGGTTATTCGAAGGCCCACCCTCCTGAAAGTCGATCAGCTCACCGGAATCCTACAAAATAAAACATTTAAGGACCCGGCCGGCGCACCTATAATACCAATTCAATCTACTTCCAACTGCTCCATCAATTCTTGAACTCGGGAGACCCAAATATTATACGGTAGATTACAACCCCGCCCCCAACGATATCTCACCGATTTCCCGCTATTCTTGTTTCGGTACTTTCGATGATTCCCGATGACTGTTTGAGAGAAGCTGACGCGTCAGATAAACCAGTTATCTACGTGTTTCCGTGTTTTTGCTAGAAGTCAACGGGCCTTGAGAAAGGCTTAAAACAGCCAAAGCGGTAATTGCAAACAGCGCGAGGGATCCTTTAACACAATGTGCGAGAAGCTATCAGATTCAAAATCAGTCGTCTCAAACACTGCTCGCGAGATACTTGGGTTAATGCTTCCATCTACCTAGTTTTGTTTTAAGTCAGTTAAGTTCAATTTATACATAGCCTGTCAAAACAAGAGCTAAGAGCTGACATGGCACTTAATACGAGTAGGTGGTACAAAAAGTAGATGACAAACCAAGATACCCCGCCATTCAAAAATACGGTTCGGACCTAGAAATACGATACCTAGTTTCACTCAAGTCTGAGAATTTCCGGCATCGCCTCGGATCACCTAGGGCAAATGACTTTTCTACCTTCCAAGTTTCACCACAAAAGATCCACTCATTTGGTCCCTACAGGGGCCACACGGTTTCCCCCCCCCCCCCCCCCTCCAACTTCCCCTACCGAGTCCGAATCTGGTTCGGACTACAAAATGGATCGTCTGAAGCAGTTGCTCTTACCACCTATCAAGTTTCACTCAAATCTGAGAGTTTTTTGGGAACTTCCGGTAACTCTCCCCCAGCGTGGTCGGATCCAGCTCGGACCCTAAAAATGTCGTCTAGAGCATGTGATCTCTCTACATTTCAAGTTTCATTAAGATCGCTCCACTTGTATGACACCTATGCGAGCCAAAACGTTTCCGGGATTCCCCTTCCAACTGCACCCACTCTGGCTGAATACGACTCAGAAACATCAACGTCGCATCTCTGACCTGACATCTCCTATTCCCGTCCATCGAGTTCGACTGGAACCGGAGCATAGCCTATCCACAAATTTCCAGTCCCCACTTCACCCCATCCCCTACCGTGGCCAGATCCGATCCAAACACCAAATAACAAATCAAGGCCGCATTAACTCGGAGCTGTCCAACTTGCATCCCATCATGCCCCCCCCCCCCCTCATCCAACTCTCCCAACCATGGCCGCATGTGGTTCGGACGAATGTTTTGCTTGTCTAGGTCACTCATGTCTGATGATGGTCATGTCTGACTCATGTCTGATGATGGTCATGTCTGACTCATATCTGATCATGTCTGGCCAAATGTAACAATAAATAAATAAAGATTCATCCGAATCGGACCACCCGTTCGCAACCTACGGAAGACAGTGATATCCGGATTCCCCTATCCTCAGCTCCCCGAAGATGGTCGGATCCAGGAACACAAGTTTTCAAAGGGCATTATGTCGGGTTCTTAAGTCATTAATACACCTGCAAAGTTTCATCGTCCTTAGAATAGCTGGAACTATCCTAACTGGCGATCACCGGAATTCCGGGAAACACCCTCTAACTCCAACCACAGATCCCCGATACGATCTGGTTCTATCAATTACGTATCTAAGGCTAATACTTGTTCTTCCTACCAAGTTCCATCCCAATCCCTCAACTCTAAGCGTTTCACGAGATTTCCGGTCCCCCCCCCACAGGTATCGGATTCGACCAGGATTAGACATGGAACACCTGAGACGATAGCTCTTTCCACTTGCCAAGTTTCATTCAATTCTGATCACCCGTTCAAAAGTTATGCGTGCCACCAGATTCAGGGCTCCCCATTCCTCTACTCCCCTCATGGTGGTCAGATCGGGGAAACGACTATTATCAAGTCAGTCTGTTCGGGTCCCTAACATGCCGTCCAAGTTTCATCGTCTTAGCACATCCAGAAGTAAGGAACTAGCGGGATCACCGGACCCCCCCCCCCCCAGCCCCCCACAGTGCCCGAATCCGGTCCGGTTATGTGAAAAATATATCTAGGACTTGTGCTTGTTCTTCCCACCAAGTTTCATCCCGATCCCTCCACTCTAAGCGTTTCCCCAGATTTCCGGTACCCACCCTCCGGCTCCCCCCAAAGTCGTCGGATCCGGTCCAGATTTTAAGCGGGCCGTTTGAGACACGGGGTCTTTCCAAATATCAAGTTTCATTAAGATCCGAACACTCGTTCAAAAGATATAAATACCTCTAGATTCCGGATTTCCCCTCCCTCCACTCCCCCCACGATGCTCGGAACGGGGAAGTGACTATTTCGAACTTAATCTTTTGGGGTCCCTGATATACCTGCCAAGTTTCATCGTCCTAGCTTATGTGGAAGTGCCCAAACCAGCAAACCTTGACAGACCGACAGACGGACGGATGGACAGAAACTGCGACCGCTATATGGCACTTGCCCTATAAAAATAAAACAAGAAAAGGCGCTGAGAAGTATAAAAAAACAAGAGCTGGAAGCTCATATGGCACTTTCAAGGCTGTGTAAGAGGATGAAAGTACGAATTTGCCAATTCGTGGGTTTGTTGTGATCGTTTGTAAGCAAAACCCTTGAGATAAGAATGATCTTGGACCCTTGGAAATCATGAGAATGTATCGTTAGGTAAAAAGTATTTTATTTACTTGACTGTGATGGTGTCCACTTTAAGGCGCCAGAAATTGCCACGTAGTATCTTTTCGGTTCTTCCTGTCCAATATGATTTGGCCAGGTGACTACGCTTCCACTTTCCCTCGGTGACGCCAACGGTCCTAACATCTCATATTTTAAATTATTATTTGATCAATTATTATCAATGACCGACCTATATATTTAGCGTCACCTACACTTTCCTCTATCTCTACATTTAATTTTTCAATATTCTTTCTTATTTCCTCTTTTATCACTTATTTCTCATTTTACCATTTTTTCATGTTTAAAACCTTAAAATTTTCTTTACTTTTTCCTTTCTTAAAATCTCCTTTCCTAATTTTTTTTTTTTCAATTAAAACTTGTTATTTATTCTTTTTAAGCGAAACCCTTGAGACAAAAATAATCATGGGCTCGTGGGGACCATGACAATGACTATTTTACTTAAAAACATTTGTTTGAACTTTAAGGGGTGGTCGGATCTGGGAAGTGACAATTCCTAAGCCAGTCTTTTTCTTTATCGCCAAGTTTATCGTCCTAGCACATCACGAAGTAACTTAAATCACGATCACCGGAATTCCGGACCCCCCCCCCCCCCTCTCCAACTCCCCCTAGAGTGTCCGAATCCCGTCCGGTTCTGTCCCTGATGTATCTAGAGCTCCTGTTCTGTCCCTGATGTATCTAGAGCTTCTGCTTGTTCTTCGCACCAAGTGTCATCCCAATCGCTCCGCTCTAAACGTGTCACAAAAATTCCGGTCCCGCACCCCCCCCCCCCCCACACTGATAGGGTCCGCACTTACAATAGGACATCGCACTTACAATAGGACATCTGAGACATGAGTTCTTTCCAAATATCAAGTTTCGTTGAGATCCGGTCACCCGTTCAAAAGCTGGACATACCTCAAGATTCCGGATTCCCACTCCCTCCACTCCCCCCACAATGGTCGAATCGTAGAAACGATTGTTCTTAAGTTAAAGTGGTCGAGTCCCTGACATGCCTGCCAAGTTTCATCGTGCTAGCACATCCGGAAGCACCTTAACTCTGGATCACTGGAATTTCGGAACCCTCCTTCCAACTCCCCCCACAGTGCCCGGATCCGGTCCGGTCTCGTCAAATATGTATCTAGGGCTTGTGCTTCTTCTTCCCACCAAGCTTCATCCCGATCCATCCACTCTGAACATGTTGCACGATTCCCCCCCTCCCCCTTACCGGATCTGTTCCAGACTTAATGTGTGACAACGAGAGCTTTCTAAATATCAAGTTTCATTACGATCCGATTACCCGTTCAAAAGTTATACATACGTCAATATCCCCGATTCCCCCTCCCTCCAATCTCCCCCACGTTGGTCGGATCGGGGAAGTTACTATTTCCATGTTAGTTGTTAATATCCCGGATTTTCCCTCCCTCCAATCCCCCACGTTGGTCGGATCGGGGAAGTCACTATTTCCATGTTAGTTTGGTCGGGTCACTTAGATGCCTGCCAAGTTTCATCGTCCTAGCTCATCTGGAAGTACCCTAACTCGCGATCACCGGACTGACCGACAGACAAGTGATCGGTATATGGCACTTGGCCGGAAGGCTATAATGCCATAAAAAGAAAGAAAATTGCAACATAGAAAGAAAATTCTACAGTTAACAAAAACACTTTTGACGCTGGCCACTGATCTCTGTCCGCTAATTTTGCTCAATTTTGTTTATCCCAGTTCCTTGCATTCCTGATATGTATGCGGAACTGCTCTGTTCCTTATTACCGGGATCGTTTTGAAATCCAGCCGGCTGTGGAATCAACAACAATTTTCAGTTCAAGCCCCGGTTTTGGTGTTGGGTTGGACATATTAGACGAATTTGGTAAAAATGAAAGATAGAGAGGGAGTCGCTTCCCCAGATTAGGCCCCGACCATGACCGGAGAGTCACAGCAATGAGAAAGCGACGGAATAAAAAGAAAGACAAATAAAAATCACACTTCGAGACAGTCATAACAGGTTCGACACGAGTCACAACTCATACTCATGAATCGAACAGACCTCGCGCAGTTTAGATGGACCAAGTCAGAACAACACTTATCGAGGGTTAATGATCAAATCTAAGTAATGAGGTACTATAAGCTGGGTGCTCTTTGCTGCACTGTCTGCGCATTTTCCAGTGCAGGGTACATCTGTTCAATGACGCTATATATAGCGCTATAGACGCTATAGCGCGAAAATGGCTATAAAATTGCGAAGTGGTGGCTAAAGAAAAGAAAAACAAAGTCAACCGTACTGGTCCCTACTCCTGCCTTACTCGTGGAAGCTAGAACGCATGTCTGATGGATCTGATTTGAAAATGTCTCGAGCTAGAAGGTCTGCGGTTGGAAATGTTTGGAAGTGCAAAGCGGATGAGCGTGAACGAATAACGTGCTTGGAACGTGCGCTCTCTTGGCGTCAAGGCTGGAACGCATTTTTCAATTTTCACCAAAATGTCGTGCCACGGGTCATCCGGCCAGTCACATCACAGAGATTCGTAGTTACCATACTTACTGCGCTCTCGACCGTGGTTCATCAAATAGTTAGTATTAGTTACTATTCCGAGAAGGGTTGAAACAGTCAGCGTACTAAATATTCACGAGGTTGGAACGAAAATACTAACTAATAGTTACTGTTGTCAGAAGTTGGAACACGCTCTAAAAGACTGGTGAAGTTCCTGAAGATAGGCCACAGAGCTGGTTCTCCATAGCTTGCAAATTCATTATATTTCATAGCTGTAAGTTTTTTCTTTCCGCATAAGCGGTTTTGTTATTTTTCTTTCTGATACAACCATTGCCATTGTGCTAAGAAATTATTACTAGTATAGTACTACAAGAACATGCTTCTACTCTTTATAGACTTTAAACAAAAAATTAGACAAGGACTTCACTTACCACCACTTCTGGTTCGTAAGTGACATCGTAATGGTTTGCAATTTCGATGAGATATCTCTCGACAATCTGCCTAGGAGGAGCCTGGACCCCCAGCTTCTGCTGCAGTTTCGGGGAGATCGTAGCCACACCACCATCTCTACAAGCCTAGAAAAACATAACATAAACTCACCACGAAAGAACCAAAGAGTTCTCTCTCGCACTAAGGAAGACAGGAGGGAGTGGTGTAAAGAGAAGAAGGTTACTATTCACAAATTCTGCTACAATTTCGGGGAGGTGTCAGCCGTGTCACCGTCTTTATAAGCCCAGACAAAAGCGGTTCCGGAAGTCCTGCACACTTCTTCTCCTCTCGAGCTGTAGATTTATGGAACGGCCTGTCCGAAACACTGTCACAACGGGACACATTAAAAAATCACAGGGATTCGAAAAGGGGCTTGATTTGGTCAAGACTGGCACGCGGAAACAACTGTAAGCTGTTTATGATGATTTCACATATGCATTGCTTAGAAATGCAATCTAAGATAATAAGGATGTATAAGGCTATTTACCTGTCCATACTGCTTGCCATACTTCGCCGTTAGCTGGTCTGCAATGATTTGTAGCTCAGAGACATCCGCCACTAGACGTGGAGCTGCCCAGATGATGCTGGAAATCGCTTCAACCAGCCCTTCATCAATTGTCCTAAATGTGGAGAAGATTTTCTTAAAGCACGAACGAAATTACAGTTAGTTCCTCTTCACATTCTCAAGGCTTCACAACCAGCCCTTTATCTATTATGATACAAATAGAGAAGACCTTTCTAAAGCACAAACGATACTATAATTGTGTCTCTTTCACAAAGCGTTAAAATGCTTCAAACCTTTCCTCACCCGTGAAGTCCGACTAAAGCCAGACTTCACCTTCCAGATACCAGATACCTAGGTCTTCCGTAGAGTAGAACCAACTCTTCCTGACACCACGAAAATAGCTATCACTAATTTCGCTACTATTCAAGATTTCGCGGATGACCGCTTTCGCTCATCCGTTGTCTCTTAGGTAGCGTGCACACACAGTCCGAATTTCGCAGTCCGGTGCGAATTTCCTTCTCCGCTCCGGAATTTTGACGCATGCGGATTCGGTCCGATAATTTCGTTCCGATTTGAGTAGAAAATATTCTACTTTTACCGGAGCGAATTTTAAACACATGCGAAATTGTGCTCTGAGAATTGAAAAATTAGAAGCTGTGTTTGAAATTTCAACTGTTTATACGAGCTATTTTAATGTCAGCTGCATTCATTCATTCGGCAATCAATCAGCATCATCTCACGGTAGGCTAAGAAGTGGATTTTTCAAACCTGGGGCCAAGTTTCACGTCTGAATTTCGTTTTATCTGAAAAACCTGTCGGGCATCGTGACGTGAATTTCGTATGCGCGTTTTCGCGTGCGGAATCTTACCGGACTGTGTGTGCACTTAGCTTTACTCCCTCTCTTTTACATTCATGCATCTCTATTCATGCGCTAAATATTCCTTGATCCCAAGCTGTGACATTTATTCAAATAGTGTATACAACGGATACGTCAGCTATGAAACGAACCTGTAATAGATTACAGGTTCGTTTCCTTCCCCGACGTTGGACCTAAAGATTGACAGCCTGACGAGGACCCTTGCCAAGAAGGGCCGAAATATCGCTGATGAAGCATCGTAGCTGACGTATCCGTTGCATACATTATTTGAATAAAATATTCATTCGCGTATGTTTTGTCTCTAAAACATTTTGCTACTATGACACCCTTCCATATTCCAGACTCAAGAATGTCCACTGAACGCCCCCGAATTTCGTAAGATTTTGGTCTGGTTCATCTTCCGTATCCACTTCTATGAAAAATGGATACGGCGGCCTACCTGGAAACCGAAAGAAAAATCTGAAAGGTGGTGCCTGGATTTACCGCAACTCCTTAATCACAAGCAATTGACAATTTGTCCGGTAAATTTGAACGTATCTCACTCAGTACAGGTCCATCCACTATTGCCACATGGGAAAAACTGGTAGCATAAATATAAATTTGTTCAACGACGGTTTCTCTGCTTACTTGGCAAGACATACTCAAAGGAAAAGCAATCTGCGAATATTTTGACAATCTGAAAAGTAAGGGCTCATAAAACTAGCGAGGAAACTGAACATAACAGAGGAACGCAACCTTAGGGTCATTGTTGATAGCCTTCTTAAGTTCCATGTCAACACCATCAAGAGCGTGTCCCAGGCCAACACGAACCTCGGTCCGATCAGACAAACAGTTACCAGCAGATCCCCACTAGTTTTCCTGAAGCTTTACAGGGCACCAGTCAGACCTGTTTTTGGATTTTGGCATGTACGCTGCCTTCCCAACGTACAAAGGAGATGTCAGGCTAATTCATAGGAGAGCAACTAAGGTCATCAAACACTTTGGAGACAAACCATACCAAGATCGCTTACGGGCTCTCATCCTTCCTACCGTCGTGCGACATGATGACGACCCGCAAACTACTGAACTCACCATATGCAAAGATCCTGGCTAGCCACCCAGGCCCCCAACAGTGCACCAGAGGACACTCCAAGAAGTTATTCAAACAGTCTGTCAAAACCAGGACCAGAAAAGTTTCTTCACGAACAGAGTTGTCAACCCCTGCAATGAACTGTGCGAAGCAACAGATTCAGTCCCTACTCCTGAAGCATTCAAGAAGGCACTTTACAAAGAATGGGCCACGAAAGATTGGAAGTATGAGTGAAACATCCCGTCCCGCTCATACCTGCTATGAGATACCACCAATTCAAATAAGGAGCATTCAACAGATCGACAGATCTTAATTTTCTCCGAAGTACGAACTAAGGTAATTAAGGTAAATTAAGGTAAACGCGGCTGTAAATGCTGGTCTCCTCCTAGAATCTGCATATATCAGCCACTGTGCTCAATCTTATTCCATGCAAAAAAACTTGATGGTTAGTCAGGCAAATCTGTCAAGATGACACAAGGCTCATGCTGTACAATCTACGGCAATCTAAATCCATCATAAAGCAATCACCCTATTTAAAGAGCTTGTGCAACTTGTAGATCAGAAGATGACTGAAAACAAGTTTGGCTTTGAAAGTATCATAAGCTTAGAGTAGCCTACTTACTTCATTTGCTGAATGATCCCAAATCTTGCCACAAGAAGATCACAATACATTTCAATGATTTCCATTGCTTCGACGATATAATCTTCTCTGATAATTTGCTCCACTTTAATCCGTGCTGCAAGAAAGACAGGTTACGACTACAAATTTCTCAAGCAGTCTAGCAATTTACCACCGTCATCAACTGCAAGCTATTCATCGGGATTCTACATCCTTATTGTTTGCAAGTGCTCCCCCCCCCCCTGTCTCTTGCTAAGTCGTGTCGTCGTTTATTTTGGCCTCACCGAGGTCCCGGGCACTCATTCTAGTCAAAGACAATGAATGAATGAATGAATGAATGGATTTATTACATGCAGCCTAGTAATAAGGCATTTGCACAGTACAAACAAAAAATAAGGTAAATGAACGCTTGACAAGAAATACAGAGGGTACATAAAATCTACAACAACAGCAAAAGATAAACAACGCAAACAAAAATACACAACGAAACACGAAAAGAACAATAAATGTACTGCATTAGCAGGCGCATTGGGCAATGGGCAGGAAGGCTGTTGGATGGTGGCAGAAGATGTCCACTTATTTCTTTTAGCTTGACAGCTGGGTCCAAGACCAAAACTTCTCCATGATTCGGTGATTGCGCATGCGATGAGGAAGGTACAGAAGAAAACGGAGATGTTTGAAAAAACATGACCGCATTCGACTGGTGTCTTTTTTCCTGAGAATCGGGTAGAAACCAGCGAGGAAAAGCACAGAGGAGGAGCAAAAGCTTGTGTAGATTTTTGCTAGACCTCGTCGGTTGTACCTACCGATCCGAGTCGTCTAAACCAGGTTTCATAACCCGGTAGGTCGGAGACATGATCCATGATGGCAGCAATTCGCCTTGTTTTAAAGCCTATTTTACTCGCATATCATTTGTATCTGTCTCATTTAGGTCTTGTACATTTTAGCTTGTCAAAATTACAATAGGTTAGTTGGTAAAGTGAAGTTTGACCGTGAAGTCCTGTATAAGTGAAGTTTGAGTTTGACAAATGGAAAAGAAGGCGTGGAATTATTAAACATAATGACAGGAGACCCGCGAAACAAGCATACCCAGGACAGTGGAAAACTGTCGATTACAAAGCAAGGTTGAGGTGGGTACAACGATTGAAAAGGACAAGGAAGATTTTAATATACACCCACAAATTCGTTTCCCAGGACAGGAGGGGTTCTGCAAGCGCTGGACTAGCTCATTCAAGTCGGGAGGTGAATTTTTGGCTTCTATGCTAGTGTTAAAGCACATCTGAAAAGACATCGTAAAATTTCACCGTCACTCATATGAAAACATCAGGACACTTCTACAACTCGAAAGTGATCTCTTTTTATGTTAAGTTATTCTGAAAGCGAACTTCTCGTTCTTCAGTTGCTGTGTATAACATCTTCCGTTGCGTATATAGACCTAATTTGGCGGTAAGATCGCAGATGAAGATTAAGGTAGCTAAACCTTTCAGATGTGCTTTAATATGCTGAACTGGGGAAAGATATATCGTTTCTGTCGGGCGAAAGTCGAAAGTTTGTTTTGTCAATGGATAGGGTTTTGTTTTTACACAGAAGGAATCAAATTCTGTAAACCAGTCTAAAGTTGCAATTTTTCGGTTGTAGTTTCACTGTAGTTTGACGTACTTCTGATTTATTTATAAAAGTACAATGTGTCGAATGAACAAATAAAACGTTACATGGTACTTTCATAATTAAACAAAAGTAGCCTACGTTAAAACTACAGTGAAACTACACCCGAAAAAACGTAACGTAAGTCTCGTTGGCCAACCGGCGTTCTTTTACACATAAAAAGACCCCTGAGTAAACATGTCTTTACCGTGAAAATTCCTGTTTTCCATAAATTCGGAACAAATCTACTCTGTGCCTACTTTATTTTCGATGGCCACTATTTTGCCACTCTTTTCGACGTACAAATTTTTGATTTCGTAGCTATTCTTTACTTTTCATCGGGATTGCAAAAAGAAGCTCTGCTCCTCGACGTTTCACAAAATTTCTCCCTGTGCAGCATTAGTATTCTCTATTTAGAAGAACGCTGTGTTGGAAAACGCTGTGTTTGGCGATTGGGCTTGGAATTTTTGAGATTTGAAACACATTGAAGGCTAGAATTTGTATGGTAAGTAGTCAAATCTTGCCAGACAAAGCCAGATTTTTAAAAAATGTCGCTTGCGGAGCTTGCTCTAATGTGTCCTGGGTACAGCCGTTGGAAGCTTTCCTCTTCAGTGAAAGCTGAAATGAAAAGCTGAGGTTGTAAATTTATGTACAAACAAATTTTTATTACAAGAATTATTTCAGCTCATGCATTGCAGTTAGTTTTGCACCAGTTCTATTATTTGTTGGCGGGGAATGTGCACCATTGCCGCAAAGTCGGTACGTGCGAGTAGTATATTGTGATCCAGACACCGTTGAAATGAGGGGTCTCGCCCCACCCCCCACACACACCGACCTGAGTGATTCGGGCCACCCCTGTTTTCATTGAAATTATCCTAAGCTAACAGTCTCTTTTCAGCAAATATTTAATGTACTCTCAAGTCTGCTGGCATCCAGAAGTCTATACCCCATTTTTTTAACTTACCCTAAGCTGTCAGGGTAATCAAATATAACACTTCAGGGACTCGTTACTGCAGCCATGACCTCACCTCTGTCAACGCTCTTTGCTTTCAGATAATCGGCAATTTCTTTCCGTGCCTTCTGAGACAACTCAGTCTTCTTTTTTTCCAACATTTTTAGCCTCTTGGTGACCAAATTTAAGTTGATCTTCAGCTTGTTATAGTTTGGTCCACTGGAGAACATTTCTGTGCTGAACTAGCCTGAAACAGTAACAGAATGAAAAGTACGATCTAAAGCTCTGTTCTCACCGATTCTGTGATGAAATGAGCTAAATATTGGTAGCCTAAACACGAGCATTTCCTTCTAGAACAACACTGTAAAAGTTTCTCCGAGTGAGAATTAAAGTTAACTGCAGTATTTGCTACTGGGATTAATCTTATCTCTACTGGGATAAGATAATCAGAATTAGAGATAATCTTGTCTCAATAGAGACAAGATTAATCCCAGTAGCAAATCCTGCAAGATTTTTTTTTACAGTGAAGGCTGCCCAATCTGGAACTCTCGCAGTGAGGACACTGTTAGAAACTACTGCTACTTTCAAGAGACCCGATACAAAATGTGTAGCCTGTGTAGTTGTATGAAAAAGTTGCATGTATAGATATGACTTATACAGAATTACAACAATAAGATTAAGCATCAATGGGAGAGCATTCTTCTACAATAGGATAGTTTTATTGATAGTATAATGTTGTCATAGTCTCTATGTTGTGTCTGGTTTCCTCTTATTATAGTAGTTGCATTTTTGCTGATACCATGGTATCTGTTACCACGGTCTAAAGTCGTTTTTGCAGTTATCGTGGTATCTGATACCACGGTCAAAAGGCGTTTTTGCAGTTATCGTGGTATCTGGCCAGTTATCGTGGTATCAGATATTCAGATACTACGGTCCGACTGGGGTAACTGGCCGTGGTATCTGAAAAGTCATCTCACTTTCATCAAATTTTGTCAGATTGGTGAGAAAGAAGTTTAGCACTTAGTGATGTAACTGGATATCTGTTTTTCTTTTGGGATGACTTCGAAAGGTGCAATTTCGGCAATAGTCGTTTTTGCAGAGCACCGTGTATCAGATACCACGATAACTGCAAAAACGACTAATTGCAGATCCAGTTGCCGTGGTAAAAGATACCATGGTATCAGCAAAAACGCAACAAGTGTTTCCCTGTTATAGTGTTTCCTTCTTCTTTTCTTTCTTTATTCATACTCCGTCTATGCCATGTGCTTTTTGATGGGTGAAAAATAAAATTATTATTATTATTATTATTATCATTTAATGTGCCTTAGACTTGGCCAAACTTCAGCAGTAGTATCCCGTAGAGTCCATTCCTGCTATAGTAGTACCCGATTTTTCTATAGTAGCATGCAGCGAGTTACTACTGTATACTACTGAAACTTACAACTTCATATAAATAACTCGAAAATTTTTCATCAGGGAGAAGTCGACCGAGGCATGACCTGGAAAACTAGCTACAGGGATTCAAAGCAAAAACAGCAGCCATTTCCAAAATGAAGATACTAACACTAGCTTTCACTTGTGGCAGTTCCTATGAAATAACTCTCCAAATAGTATATTGAAAGCAGATTTATTGTTGCTAGAAATTCAATTTATTTTCTCTCAGGTTCGTTTTTCTAGCTTGAGCCTGAAGAGCAGGGGCGTCACGACTGGGGGGGACGCTCCCCCCCCCCCAATGTTGTCGGCCAGCCGGTAAAAATTAACCGAGTCGGCGCGAATCGCCACGATTTTTCCTCAAAACAGTTGATTTTTCCATGGAAACAGTCGTTTTTTCTGAAAATCAGTCTATTTTTCGTCAAAGCAGTCACTTCTTTCCAAAAATCAGTAGTTTTTTTCAAAACTGTCCTTTTTTTCTTGAAAACAGTAGTTTTTTTCAAAACTGTCCTTTTTTTTCTTGAAAACAGTCGTTTTTCTGCCAAAACAGTCGGTAAAGATTACCAGCCAGTCGGTAAATGTCCCCCCCTCCAAACATTTTGGCTAGTAACGCCTCTTCTGAAGAGGACCCTTGCCAAGAATATTGACAGAACAAATCTCAGCATGACTTAGCTATACGCCCCCCCCCCCCCCATGTTGTCGGGCAGTCGGTAAAATCGTCTGAACAGTCAATTTTTTCTTGGAAACAGTTTTTTCTTTAAAAAATATTCGATTTTTTCTTAAAAGTAGTCGGTTTTTCTCCAATCAGTCGATTTTTCATCAAACAGTGTCATCTTTCTGAATAAATGACAAATTTAAACAACTGAAATACTAAAACTGAGACGAGATGCAAAAGTCAAAATAGAGGGCTCTCTACTAAGAGAAGTGTCCAAAGGCAAAAAGAAGCATATCTCTGCTGTGTACATACGCTTATTTCACAGTAGATTGTACTTGAGAATGGGGGGGGGGATGGCTTCAACACATGTGACTGGCTAATGAGTCAAGAATTATACTATTTAGACAGTTAGAAACAGTAGGCAAAAAACTTAGCACTACAGGAGAAAAATTTTATGAATTACAAGAAACACTAATAGCAATTTGTACAAGTAGAGGTCACCTATAATAATACAAAGCAACAGAAAAGGCTTTTGCCTCTAAACAATTGCAACAGAATAGTAAAAGGTCATTTGTAAGAACAGGAATTCCAGCAGATCCATCATTTCGATTTTCTAATAACTGTACCCAAGACAAAAAACTGGAAAATGAAAAAAAATCTCATAAGCTACAAATTCTAGTTTTTGATGTGGCTTGCAGACTACGGTTTGCGGAAGAGTGGGAACATTATTGTGACAAGATCGCTAATCCGTTTTCAATTAGTTTAGTGTAGACAAGAGCTAAAGTAGGCCGGAACTGAAATCGTATGTCACAGAGACACCTCGAGGAGGCAAGACGGGGTTGTCTGTGAAACGTCCCTGTGGCAAAATAAACGTCCCAAGCATAGATCTTGAAGTTCATCTTGGTATAGCTCTCAGCAGATAGCCTACTTTACACATTTGTGGAAGATTTATCAATAATTTCGTGTATATCCGAGCAAGAGGATGGCCTCAAAAAGGGGCCAAATCATGACTTGTGGGACTATGAACGACTTGTACATTTAAGCTAGAAAATATCTATTAAATTTTAACATGAAGTAGGCAATGATTCAATAAGCTTTACGAGCTTTTTCAGGAAATAATACTTTTAGAACTGAACGGGTGGCACAGAGTCGAGTTCCAAGTGGTGGGCCCAAGTAAGTCGGAGGCTCCTTTACATAATCACTCACACATCCAGACATAGGAAATACAAACACTCCATATGCAGATATGACCTCTTTGCACAAATTTTATCACATTGACAAGGCCTCGCAGACAAAGTGATAACTGAGATGAGACTAAAAAAAATACATACTAAAAAAAGAAGTGAATTAGTATGTTCAGGAAATGTAAAAACAAGATCGCAGTGAAATTAGGGGAGCTTAAAATTGCTTAAAATGTGAGTTTACTGTCACTGCAATTTGTTAGGCTCAGTGTCAAGCTGGTGTCAAGTATAACTGTTCTAGTTCTGGTTCCATCAGTTTGTTACTTGTGTCTTGGTTCCAAAAATGCCTCTTCAATATGTCCTAAAATCAAAATAGTGTGCGTATCGACTACAGATGGCATGTACCTGGCATGCACTGCACTTTGTTCTACCTATGTTCTACGGCCAACCACCGTGTTTTCAGAAGTTGGTGGACTTGGAAACTTTTACCTGGTTATAAGTCCTGTATAAGTCATGGTGACCAGCATCAACAATCACTATACAAACATCAGTACAGAGTAAGGTCCTGGTAAGGTCCAGGTAAGGTCATAGTGGCCATGGTATACATATCCTATATAGTGTACATGTTAAAAGAAAGATATGAGACTGGATTGAGCCCAGACTGAGAGAATGAGCAGATCAGAGTTAGTTCTATGATGTGAGGACTCAGTAGTTGAGTCGTGAGTAAACAGTAGTTCGCACATAGAAATGTATTACTAATTACCTGCAGGCTCCAAAAGTGTAGTAAATATTTATATTTTTGGATTTTGGAATTACTATTACTAAGCAAGCACCAGTGTTTCTACTTCTTCTCACAACTACTAACAAGTGAGAATTTCTCGACGGTTTCGCCAGACGAATTTCTGCGTCAGATTTTTTGGCGGCGAGCAGCCGTTTCGTCGGTGTTTGCTTTATTCGCTTTATTATTAGCACTTTCCCACTTTTATTCTATTTTCCAAGAAAATCTTTGCAATTTTGTTGTTTTTCTTACAAATCCTTAGCGTTTACATGGCGCTTATAGTCTTCGGTTCAAGTGCACACAGCGATTGTGATTTTAACATCTGTTGCTTTGTCCCTCTTTTGCAAGTTCGGGCAGTTTCGCAGGAGCTAGGGACGATTAAACTTGGCTGGCGTATAAAGTGCTCGACCTGACCATGTAGTTATGGAGGGATGGGGAATCCTTGATCCTGAACAGAACATCCGATTCGAAAGAAACTTACGAAATGTTCAAAGAACATGTCAGAAGTGCATACTCCCCCAACCGTGGTGAGTTGGAGATTTTCCAATCTGCGTAGGGGCCAAACAGATGGAGGGGACGGGAAAGGGTTGTTGCTTAGAAATACGGACGGGATCCGACCTCCGGATCCGAACTCGGAGGGTGGTACCGGGCATTTGCAGGAAGTGATTAGATTCAAATGAAACTTTCTAGGGGGCAGGGGCAATACCCTATTTCTGAAATTTATATTATAACTTGATGGATGGTAAGAGAAAATGCTCTATAGGGTGAGGCAATCATGTATCCGAATTCCGAACCCGATTCTGCCTCAGCTGGGGGAGGTGAAGGAGGTCCCATACGTTTCCCGGATCCGGCGACAGGGGAGTTACAAGGGAGGGGGGGGTGTACAATATGGCGAGCAGACATGTTATTGCTATATATTTTTTATTATGGTGAATGCATTTGAATTGAAATTGAATATAATACATGTTCTACAATACAATTTTTACATCCAGATACTATCCGTTTACCCAAAATGAGCTGGAGGTGGTATGGGAAGAGCCATCCAACCTTGACAGCCCGAACCTTAGCTGATATAAATGCGAGCTATCCTTGCAAGTGCCTTTGCCGTTTTCTGGATCCTAAAACGTAAGTGGAGGGATAACTATGACATCGCAAAAGTTGTCCGTCTGTCCTTCCGTCCGTCTGTAAGCACGATAACTCTGGAAGAGAATGAGATATTTTGATGGACTTGGTGGGAGGATCCTTTGGGTTAAGGGTAAGGTTGAGTTCGTAGATGGGCTCTCTAGCCCTATGTTTAAAGGTGGGGTAAATATTTTTCAAAAGCTATTGAGATAGTTGATTTAGGGGTAAGAAGACATGCTGAATCCGAATATGAAAGTTATTTTCTCGCCGGACAAGTAGTTCACCCGGAATCTGGCGAAAAACTGGCACAAAATTTGTCGACCAATTTTCGGCTATAGCATTCCCAAACCCTTATTCTGAAACCGCTATAGCTCTGCGCGCGTAGATGACGACATTCATTTGTTTATTCTATGGATATCGGAGAGATCTAGTGTAATCGAAGGTCGAAGGGGTTGATATGTGATGTTCAAACGAGGAAATATATTGTTCAAGCGAGGATGTTGTTCAATGAGAATTCAATGGTATAAAGTACAGGTAAAGTTCGTAGATGGGTCCTTTAGTCCTATCTTTAGAGGCAGAGGAGGGGTTTCGAATTTACGGTAAAATCTTTATCTTTTATAACCTAATAAGATATTCATCGAGGGGGTAAGGGGGTCCACTGAATCCATATCTGAACTTAGTTTTCTTGCTGGACAAATGGTTCATCACAAATTCGGCTGAAACTGGAACATTTATTCAAATAATCTATACAACGGATACGTCAGCTACGATGCTTCATCAGCGATATTTCGGCCCTTCTTGGCAAGGGTCCTCGTTAGGCTGTCAATCTTCAGGTCCAATGTCGGGAAGGAAACAAACCTGACAGGACGTGGACCCTTGCCAAGAAGGGCGAAAATATCGCTGATGATGCATCGTAGCTGACGTATCCGTTGTGTAAATTATTTGAATAAATGTTTCAAAGTCACCTTAAATCGGGCTCAAGGAATATTGTAACTGGAAATTTGGTTGAAGTTCGAAGTTGTTTCTGAAATCGTTATCGGGGCAAGGAGACATTCTGAATCCATTTTTGAACTTTATTTTAACAGTAAAAATCTTCAAGGAATCTGACGAAGACTGAATGGCGAAGACATGTTGTTTGAATCAAATGTTAGATTTTTGGGATCCCATCGAAACCTTTGGCCTTGTTACATTAAGTATAGCCTAGAATCTCCAGAAACGCAATTTCTTTCTTTCATCGTTAACATTTTCTCTGCTGTGTGTAGGAAATATAACTATAATCATACCTCGATAAACAAGAACTGAAATCTCCCAAACACTGTAAAAAAAAAACTTGCAGTATTTGCTACTCGGATTAATCTTGTCTCTATTGAGATAATCTTTCCTATAATTCGGATTAATATTATCTCAGTAGGGATAACATTAATCCGAGTAGCAAATACTGCAGTTAACTTTAATCCTTACTCGGAGAAACTTTTTACAGTGTACCACTTCTGTCCACGGCATGCAAGTCGAACATCTAGAGGCGTTTTTCCGTGCTCCCACGAACAGTTTGTGGGTCGATTGTGGCTCAAAAAGAGCGTTTCCGCGGTGTTTTGACGGCCCACATGTGTGTTTCCGCGATTAACAAAATTTATGTGGCTCGAGTTCGACAAAAGGCGTTTACGGCGTGTTTTCGCCGTTCCCCGAGGACTCCTCGGGGAATCGAAGGGAACGGCGAGAATAGAGGGAGTCACTCCACGCGGACTCCGCGTATAGAAACAGCGAGAACACAGGGAATGCTTCCAAAATGGATTTTGTTCGAAAAAAAAATATGCAGTTGACGAAAGTAGTCTTGATCCACTTTATTTTTGGTTTCGTTTATTCTAATTGTTTTAATTAATTTTGCATTGCACCAACATCTGCAAAAACTGATTCCCCTCCGAGTCTGAAAGGGAGTCCTTTTTGATGATGGTGATGATAATGGGGCATTCCCCGTCCGTGGAGACTCGCGAGAATATGGAGAGTGAGTCCCCGGGACAAACAAAACGCGGGGACTCCTATAGTGGAGTCCTCGGGGAACGGCGAGCATCGCCTATATAGAGTATTCTCGCCGTTCCCCCAGGACTCCTCGGGGAATAGAAGGGAACGGCGAGAATAGAGGTATAAGTCACTCCACATGGACTCCTTGTACAGAAACAGCGAGAACACGGGGAATGCTTCCAAAATGGATTTTGTTAGGAAAAAAAATATGCAGTTGACGAAATTAGTCTGGACCGAGTTTATTTTTGGTTTTGTTTATTCTGTTTTTTTTTTTTTAAATTAATTTTACATTGCACCAACACCAGCAAAAATTGATTCCCCTCCGAATCTGAAGGGAGTCCTTTTTTATGATGGTGATGATAATCGGAGCATTCCCCGTCCGTGGGGACTCGCGAGAATACGGGGAGTGAGTCCCCGTGGGACAAATAAGAACGCGGGGACTCCTCAAGTGGAGTCCTCGGGGAAACGGCGAGAATACGCCTGCGGTGATTACTTAAACGAAGACTGCAAGTAGATACGGGGTTCTGAAGTCTGTAAGTCCTACCCTTAGAACTTACACGACATAAATTGACCATCTCAGCAGAATAATCAATCATTGGTTTAATACACTATTTAACCCTTAGGGCTCAATTAATGTTGTAAAGCCTGCGAGTCCTACCATGCCGACTAAGGTGCAGGCATATTGCGGTCTGGACGTTTTAAAGCTTTCAAGATGGCAGACAAATAAGCACAGTCATCTGCGATAGTTTACGGACGATCCGATTCATTGGTTCATCAATATTTCAATTTCTATTATTTTGATTACAGTATCCTTCCACAAAGTTAGTTCCGATACCTTAATCTTTATATTTAATCGCGATTTGAAGTTGAAGATTCTTTTTTACAAAATAGAACCGTTTTTGGGGTCCCAAAACGTAAGTGGAGGGATACCTATGACTTCGTAAAAGTTGTCCGTCTGTTCGTCCGTCTGTCAGCACGGTAACTCTCGAAGGGAAGATTTTTTTATGAAACTTGAAACTCTTTGGGTCAAGGGACAGGTCGAGTTCGTAATGGGCTCTATAGCCCCACATTTAGGGGTGGGGGAGGTGATTCAACTTGAATCATTGAAGTCAAGGTTAAGGGGCGAACAAAATGTTTTTTAACAGCTAATGAGATAGTCAATTTAGGGGTAAGAAGACACGCTCAACACGCGTATGAAATCATTTTCTCGCCGGACAAGTATTTCGCCCGGAATCCGGCCAAAACCGGAAAATTTGTTGTAAGTAAAAGTTTTATTTGGGGTTTAATAGAGGTTCTTTGTAGTGGTAAGGCGACATGCTGAATCCGTATATGAAAATTATTTTCTCGCCGGACAAATAGTTCGCCCGGAATCCGTCCGAAACTTGAAAATTTGTTAAAAGTTAAAGTTTTATCTGAAGATGAATCGAGGTTCGACAGGGGGGGGGGGGAAGGAAATACGCTGAATTCGTTTTTGAGCTTTAAGTTTTTGCCGGACAAGTAGTTCACACGGAATCCGGCTGAAACCCGAAATTCGGCAGAAGCAGGCAGGAAGTTTTGATCATTTTCGTCAAAGTAGGTATGATGTACAGGGGTAAACTTACATGCTGAATCCATGCCTGTATAGCGGTCGAAATTTAGCAACGTTTCATTTCTAAGTCTCAACAAGTTTCATTAGAATTTAAACGGTTTCAATGAAAAGTGACTAATTTGAGCTTGTACTGTCACCGTAGTGTCACGTCTTTACTTTGGAACTGTCATATACTTGTTCCAAAATACGGCAAAAGGTCAGTCAACTGTAACAAGACTACAATAAATAGTTGCGTTTTGGCTGATACCATGGTATCTGTTACCACGGTAACTGGATCTGCAATTATTCGTGTTTGCAGTTATCGTGGTATCTGATACACGGTGCTTTGCAAAAACGACTATTGCCGAAATTTCACTTTTCGAAGTCATCCCAAAGAGAAACAGATATCCAGTTACATCACTAAAGGCGTACTCTCGCCGTTCCACGAGGACTCCACTTGAGGAGTCCCCGCGTTTTTGTTTGTCCCGGGGACTCACTCCCCGTATTCTCGCGAGTCGCCACGGATGGGGAATGCTCCGATTCTCATCACCATCATCAAAAAGGACTCCCTTTCAGATTCCGAGAGGAATCAATTTTTGCTGGTGTTGGTCCAATCAAAAATTAATTAAAAACAGTCAGAATGAACAAAACCAAAAATAAAGTGGATCTAGACTAATTTTGTCAACTGCATATTTTTTTTCGAACAAATCCGTTTTGGAAGCATTCCCCGTGTTCTCGCCGTTTTCTGTACGCGGAGTCCGCGCGGAGTAACTCCCTCTAGTCTCGCCGTTCCTTTCGATTCCCCGAGGAGTCCTCGGGGAACGGCGAGATTACGCCTTAAGTGCTAAACTTCTTTCTCACCAATCTGACAATACTTGATGAAAGTGAGGTGACTTTTCAGATACCACGACCAGTTACCACGGTCGGACCGTCGTATCTGAATATCTGATACAACGATAACGGGCCAGATACCACGATAACTGCAAAAACGACTTTAGACCGTGGTAACAGATAGCATGGTATCAGCAAAAACGCAAATAAAATTTTTGGCCCCAAAAGACACAATAGGGCCAATAGGGGAGCTCCAAAGTTCCAGCAATCCAGAGGCGTATTCTCGCCGTTCCCCAAAGACTCCACTTGAGGAGTCCCCGCGTGTTTGTTTGTCCCGGGAACTCACTCCCCGTATTCTCGCGAGTCCCCATGGACAGGGAATGCTCCGATTATCATCACCATCATCAAAAAGGACTCCCTTTCAGATTCGGAGGGGGAATAAGTTTTTGCTTGTGTTGGTGCAATGTAAAATTAATAAAAAACAATCAGAATGAACAAAACCAAAAGTAAAGTGGATCCAGACTAATTTTGGGACTCCGGGAGTCCGCGTGGAGTGACTTCCTCTATTCTCGCCGTTCCCTTCGATTCCCCGAGGAGTCCTCGTGGAACGGCGAGAATAAGCCTCAGGTGATTATTACACCTATTTGAACAACGTTTGTTCTTTAAAAAATAGTGCCAGGCCGAAATTGAGGCTTTCGTCTCGTGCAATCAGTGGCAACAGTGAAAAGTGACTCATCCTAAGTTTGGTTTGTTGACAGCCTTATAATCGAAAAGGTGACTATATACATTTTAAAGAGCAATAAAAATGCTTAGAAATTTATTCAGAAATTTAGTTTCAGTTATTGACTAGTGGTGGCTAGTTCTGTTCACTGGTAAAATCATCAGAGTTGTCTCGAATAAATCGGTTAAAAAGAGTAGAAGCTGTTCTTAGCCGGCAGTGGAGCACCAGCCTGGCACCAGCAGCACGCTACTTGTTGTTTATTTTTATTTGGCTGGTGTAGGCTATGAGCTGAAAGCTGGATACTGCTGGAAATAGTTCTTTCAGGACGAGTAAACCATGGATGGGGCATGGATTTTCTATGGGTGTATCAGTTTCATGACAGCAGAATTTATTTGGGAAACATATCTTGCTTTTCGGCAGGTAAGTCGAAGGTGGAAGGTGGGCTCGAGCTTCCAGTCTAGTACACCTGTAGTACACTAGCCCTTTTTCAGTCATGGTGCTCAAATGTCTAGCACCATGCCTGGCGTGTGAGCAGCCGGTATTTAGTGTGTAATGATAGAAATTTTACTTTTTCATGTGTGCACTATAGTATGCTGAAATCCATGCACCATGCATGAATTCAGGCCAGATTCAGGCATGGTGTTAGGTGTTTGAGCCTGGTTTGAGCAATGTGACTGAAAAAGGGCTAGTTAGTGTACTAGACTGCAAGCTTTCTTTGTTTTGAAAAAACAAAGGAAGCTCGCACAAAACTTTTGAAAAGTTTTGTGTAAGAGCCCTGCAAGAGCCATGTTCAGGTTTGTTTAATTTTCAAATAGCCTAGCCTATTTGAAACAAAGAATCTTAGGCTAATAAATTATAATCACTATTTGGTCCTGATTGGTCTGCTCTCGATTTCTGAAAATACATATTTTGATCTTTGCTGGGATAGCTAATTTACTACTCCGAACTGACTGCAAACCCAAGAAAAAATTACTTTTATGAAGTTCCTTGGCAAGGCCTTGCCTCATGACCGTAAACAATAAAAATGTTGGTCTTCAAATTTTCAATTTGTTGTGCCTCTACATTTTTAACACTATAGAAAAATGCTATCCTTAGGGGCGGAAAGAAGCTACACTGTAAGAAAGTTTCTACGAGTAAGGATTAAAGTTATACTGCAGTATTTGCTACTGGGATGAATCTTATCTCTGCTGAGATGAGATTAATCCAAATTAGAGATAAGATTATCTCTTTAGAGACAAGATTAATCCCAATAGCAAATACGGTACTGCAACAATTTTTTATAGTGTAGTCAGCCATACTAGTTGCATTTTTGCCTTTTCTCCATAGGTCGTTTATTTGCCACTATCGACCGTTTTTTGTCTCGCCTGACTGAGCTCTAAAAAAGGCTTATAAGAAAAAATGGTGTCTTCCCGTTGCCGGCACCTATCTCTCTGGTGAGAATTTTGAATTTGGCACTATGCCAAAAGCGTAGGTTGGTTGGATGAAGCTCAGTCCACAGGTCGGTTAACCGACTAGCAAACGTAGCCAAAAAAACAGCTTATAAAAACTTAGGTAGGTCAACAGAAGGAAGAAAACAACTTACAGTGGGAAATCTTGTAGGTCGGTTAACTTGATGACTGCAAAAAATGTAGCTAATGTGAAACCATGGACACACACAGGACTGTCTGGACTTACCCCACAGCTGGAATTTCCCCAGTTCAACCTATCGAAGCATAATAAAAGAAAAATTAAGAGCGTGTTCCACCCTACTTGCCGTAGTTACTACACATGATGTCATGAATTCTGGCTTTTTTGTGGCTGGAACGATTGTTCTATTTTCCAGCAGGGCGAATCCGACCAATCATGTTACAGAGATATGTAGTTACCACGCTTACTAGGCTCCCGAGCATGGTAAGCAAATAGTTACTTTTAGTTACTATTTTGAGGTTGGAACGGTCAGCTTAGTAACTTTTCACGAGGTTGGAACAAAAATAGTAACTAAAAGTTACTATTTAGAAGAGTGGAACATGCTCTAAGAAGGAACAGCATGGAATAGAAAATGAATCTGATCTCATTCTGTCAAAAGAAAACAGTTGTTTTTGTCTGATACAGGTCTGATATTAAGTTCTTGAATTATTATTTCAATCTAGGTGTTTTAGTAGAGATGAAAGTAAGATGGCCTGGTCCAGACATGATCCAAAACTCAGAAAAGTGTTCAGAGAACAAAACGTCAGAGCCTACCCTTGGAATGTACTAGACTTGCTGTATACCAGTTGAGCAGGAATACCCAGCCATTGAGTATACCCACAGTTAGAACAACGTATTCCACATGTTTGGACATTCTACCCATCATTTGAGTTTAGAAAATAGCTATTTCGAATTATTATTGTTTAATGCAAGGGGACAGTCCATAGGTAGCCTACAGTGCTTCACAGTGCATAAGCATTTGGTAATATAATGCCCAGCTCCAAGATCACTGTACCCCTGCAAAAGCTCTAAGGGCAAACTATGGATTATCCGATTTCAGGCTGACCACGTCATCAGCAATTCAAATAAATCAAGTTTTTGGGTGGGATAAGCTGGCTAAATAGAGTAGTCTGTCTTTTCCAGGTGTATTTTGATAGTTGAACTTGTGATTGCTGCAGCATGGTACCAAGATCAGAGACAACTCTTCGAAAAATCCAGTGGGAAAACATGAACCAATCCCATTTCCAGCTCTAGCCCAATCGGACCCACCTATTCTCTGAATTTGTGTGTTGCCTAATAGATGAATTATGTCCCAGTTTAATTAACTGAACTCTATATTCGTAGCACAAAGTGTACAAGAAAAATGAAGCAGTGCCAAAGGAAATTGTAGGAATCCTTGATGAGGAAACATTCAGTAAGTCAAGAAAGTATGGGTTGGATAAAAGCTCATATGGGCTGTTTGCTGGTTCGCTGAAGCAGATGCTCAATACTGTAAGTCTATTTTTATTTGACTAAAGCTTGTGGATAGGCTAGGCGACGAAAGGCAATAATTAATAAGCTGTTTATCACCTTAGTGGTTTGAATATCTGCCACCACTACCTGCCACAATGGCACTTTTCATCCATATTCTGGCACTTGTGTGCCAGAATGTTAAAAAAAAATCACTGGAAATTAAACAGGAAACCCATTTCCATTAGCAGAAGCAGATTATACCCCTAATCAGCCCAATGACCACAGAAGAGGTTTGGAAATCTTTGAAGGAGATGAAAGGGGGATCAGTACCAGGGCCACATGGGATACCAACTATAATCTGGAAATGAGGAAGAGCATATTTGCTCCAGACATTGTCCCTTCTGTTTCGATAGTAATAAGTAAGAGTATATGGCCAGAGCAGTGGAATCTGTTGATAATGACACCACTTTTCAGAAAAGGAAATAAACAAGACCATGGAAGACCAGAGGAATCCACCTAGGAAACAGCATATCTAAGTTATTTTGTAAGATAGTCTAGGGCTTGTGATTTGGTCTTCCCACCGAGGCCCGTTCTGATCCTTTTACTCTTAAGAGTGGTGCTATATTTCTGGTATGTTAAAGGATCTGTCGTACCTATAATGCCAATGCAACCTACTGCCGTAACTGGATTCACTAATTCATAAACCGGAGACCCGAATTTCATGTTACATTCTGGGCCCGCTAACGACACTTCACTAATCTTTGCACCTGCTAAGATTCACTACTTTTCATGTGCATTATGCTCCCGGTGAGTGTTTGTGTATCATGATACTGATGCGTAAAACCGGTTATCTGAATTTTGCGGAGTTTTTTCTAGAAGTCAATGGGTCTGGGAAAAGGCTTAAAACAGCCAAAGCCGTGGATAATTTGTTAAAAGCAGAGCCTAGTTTTACAGTATTCATATAATTTCTGATATTGGAACTTGAACAGTAATTAGTGTGTGGTGTGCTTTAAAGGGTAAACGGAACATCTGAGACATGTGCTCTTGCTAACAAGCAAGCTTCATCCAGATCCGATCACTCGTTTGAGACCTTCCGCACAGTCAAACCAGCTTTTCGGATTTTCATGCTAGGACGATAAAGATCTGTTTCTCAACGTTTCCTAGATGTTCCATTTGCACCAAATTTTCTGTCCCTACTGCCAGCCATCGTACGTTTTTTCCATGCCCATTCATTTGCAGATGTATATATAGTTTCTTGCCTCTATGACAAGCTTCGTGATTCCGGAATCTGCGGGTCCAACTCCCCGGATTTCCAGACGTTTTCGGTCTTGCCACACACTCCGGATAGAACTCAACGAAGACGGCAATCTGGAGTCCGAAATGGAAAATCAGGCAGATGATGCCTGGCCGAAACGTTTTCCTACTGAATGATATAATAAACACAGCCCGTCAAGGAATTCGAGTCTTGGATACCAGAATGCCGTTTGTAAAAGTCCTATAGTTGGAAGTTGTGGCGAGAGTCTCTTTTTCATAGTGACGGTAACTCAGCTGTTTTCTTTTAGGCCTTTATTCTTGCCTGGGGTCATGCCTGGCTGTGGAGATCGGCGGGTTCTTTGCTCACTTTTATTGGATTGGACGCCGATTGTGAAATAATACACAGTTTGGGGTTTGGGTTGTTAGCCAGTCTTGTATCTTCAGTTGTTGACCTGCCATTTTCAATCTACCATACCTTTGTGATAGAAGAAAAACATGGATTTAACAAGCAGGTAAGCTCAAGAACCAGTAATGGTAAGAACTACCGTCTTTAGCGAAAGTGCCGTGGAGAAATATGAGACCGGATTATTCGTTAGTTTTTATCATCATCTTGTATTGCATAGCAACAAAGTGCTAGTGTATTGAACACCTATTGATACCGCGAAAACAGAAACAGCGATAGCCAAAACAGCGAAAGCAATACCGCGACATGTAAAAACCGCGACTAAAAAATCCGAGTCTTGAAGAGTCTAAAGGCGTATTCTCGCCGTTCTCCGAGGACTCCTCGGGGAATCGAAGGGAACGGCGAGAATAGAGGGAGTCACTCCACGCGGACTCCGCGTACAGAAACAGCGAGAATACGGGGAATGCTTAAAAAATGGATTTTGTTCGAAAAATGAATATGCAGCTGAAAAAATTAGTCTAGATCCACTTTATTTTTGATTTTGTTTATTCTGATTCTTTTTAATTAATTTTACATAGCACCTACAACAGCAAAAAATGATTCCCCTCCGAATTTGAAAGGGAGTCCTTTTTGATGATGGTGATGATAATCGGAGCATTCCCCGTCCGTGGGGACTCGCGAGAATACGGGGAGTGAGTCCCCGGGACAAACAAAAACGCGGGGACTCCTCAAGTGGAATACGCCTTAAAAGTCCCTGTATTGACCGTCGCGGTTTTCCCCTGTCACTGTTTTGCATGGTGTATTTTTTGCTTTCACGGTTTTGACTGTACGTTTTTGGGGATCCCAAAACGTAAGTGGAGGGATACGTATGACATCGCAAAAGTTGTCCGTCTGTCCGTCCGTCCGTCCGTCTGTAAGCACGATAACTCTCGAAGGGAATGAGATATTTTGATGAAACTTGGTGTGAGGATTCGTTGGGTCGGCGGACCAGTCAACTTCGTAAATGGGCTTTGTAGCCCTACATTTAGGGGTGGGGGAGGGGGTTCAAATTAAGGGGCAAACAAAATATTTTGAAACAGCTAATGTGATAGTCGATTATGGGGTAAGAAGACATGCTGAACACGATGGTGAAAATCATTTTGTAATCGGACAAGTAGTTCGCCCGGAATCCGGCCAAAACCGGAAAGTTTGTTAAAAGTAAAAGTTTTATTTCAAGTTGATTAGATGTTTGATTTAGAGGTAGGAAGACATGCTGAAGACGATGGTGAAAACCATTCTCGACGGACAAGTAGTTCGCCCGGAATCCGGCTCAAACCGGAAAGTTTGTTAAAATTAAAAGTTTTATTTGGAGTTGATCAGATGTCCGGTTTAGGGCAAGAAGACATGCTGAACTTTTATGTGAAAACAATTTTCTTGCCGGACATGTAGTTCGCCCGGAATCCGGCCAAAACCGGAAAATTGTTAGAAGTTAAAGTTTTATTTCTAGCTGATTAGATAACCGATGTAGGGGTAAGAAGAGACGCTGAATCCGTGTGTGACAATCATATTTTACCCGGACATATAGTTCGACCAGAATCCGGCTGGAGTCGGAAAATTTGTTAAAAGTCAAATTTTTATTCGAAGTTGATTAGATGTTCATTGTTGGGGAAAGAAGATACCCTGAGTTCGTTTTTGAGCTTTCTTTTTTCGCCGGACAAGTAGTTCTAGAGTTCGGCCGAAACCGGGAAATTGGCAGAAGTGGCAGGAAGTTTTCGTCAAAACAGATATGACTTATAGGGGTATATTTGTAGTTGATTAGATTTCCGACATAGGGGCAAAAATAGATGCTGAATTCGATTATGACAAAATTTTTTTATAAGTTAAATTTTTGTTTAAAGTTGATTAGATGTTGGACTAATCACACCAAACAATCAACAACTTATCCAGCGGTGCCTTAAAATAACATAATGTCAAACTTCTCATCTGATAAGCGCACCAATCTGTAAAAGACAATTAGTTTTTAAGTATCGTTCCTAAATATTACAATTAAATTATTTATCTATCTATTAGATTTATGGGATCCCATCGACACCTTTGGTCTTGTTTCTCTGTATCGACATGTGATGACACTAAAGTATGCAAACTGAATCAAGAAAATACAATAACATAACAACGGGTAATTTAAAATATTGTCCCGGTATAATGGGTGCAACTTTTCACTGCGTAGACTCCGTGTGACATAGTAGTGCGCACAAAGCGCGACCGAGCTTCGTTTGACACCAATAATTCGGCGAAATTGTAAACCGCGCTGCTGACTGACCACGCGAATTTTGTCGCGTCGTTTGTGCCAAATAAAGCTCGGGTGCGCTCTTTTCAGACTACTATGTCACGCGGAGTCTACGCAGTGAAAAGTCGCAACTACTTAACGAGGCAATTTGAAAAAAGTATCTCTTCGTTACGTCGTTTCATTTTCGAGATTCATGTGAGTAGAAATGCGAACAGTGTAGATGGGCTTTAACGCTACATGGACTTGAGAATGCAGAAGTCCCGGGCATTGTAATATCATTCATTAGGGTCGGCAATTGTGTTACAAGCCGTCGAGGAGTTAACTAGCTTTTTCTGCCTCTTACTGTTTGTCTTTATTCCTTCGAGTAGCCGATTTGTGAGGATGAAACTAGTTTAACTAAAAATCGAACAGTCCAAGACGCTTGTCCATAGAAGTAGCAAGATTTAATTTTGCTTCACACTTCCTTTCTTGCTTATTCAATTCTCAGGACGAAGAAAAGCTGTTAACTCTGTTGGTTCGTTCTGAATGCTGAATTAAGAGCCACGTATCTTCAAGAATCTTTAAGCACTTGAATAAGGTGGTGCTGGAATGGAAGAAGCTGCTATTTTCAGCAATCCTCCACTCTTCCCTAAAAAAAAGGGTAAAAACCATTCATCCTTCCGTGGTGGGCACCATTGTATGCCCTGCCGTGGGCACCGGCTGGGCCTTTACTGTACACCTATTTTGGAACTAAGCAATCCCTCAAATCCTGGTTTCCTCCTGCGCCCTTCCGCTGACAGCACTCGGCGCCCCCCCCCCCTCCCTATGGCTTTCGTCACGGTACCAAGGCTAGTTTCTTTTTCAGACCTTTGGATTCTTCATCAAAGATACAATCAAAAAGTTTCTAGTCAGTCAGGCCATAAGCCTTCCCATTATGGCCGCCGTAATTTGGATTGTGCGCAGTGGTGGAGATTACTTTTTCCTCTACCTCTGGGGCTTTGTGACTCTAGTCATTCTAGCGCTGATGACGATCTATCCTGACTATATTGGTAAGTTAAACGGGAAACATGAGTTGTGTTTTTGCAGATACCTAGAGGCGTTTTTCCGTGCTCCCACGAACAGTTTGTGGGTCGATTGTGGCTCGAAAAGTGTGTTTCCGCGGCCAACAACATTTTCGTGGCTCGCTTTGTTGCTCAAATTCGACAAACAACTGGCGAGGTGACTGTCGATTTTGTGGCTCGATTCTGGCGGGAAATTCAAATTAAGCAGCAAAATAGTGTCTAAACAATAGTTGCGTTTTTGCTGATACCATGGTATCTGTTACCACGGTCTAAAGTCGTTTTTGCAGTTATCGTGGTATCTGATACCACGGTCAAAAGGCATTTTTGCAGTTATCGTGGTATCTCGCCAGTTATCGTGGTATCAGATATTCAGATACTACGGTCCGACCGTGGTAACTGGTCGTGGTATCTGAAAAGTCATCTCACTTTCATCAAATTTTGTCAGATTGGTGAGAAAGAAGTTTAGCACTTAGTGATGTAACTGGAAATCTGTTTTTCTTTTGGGATGACTTCGAAAAGTGTAATTTCGGCAATAGTCGTTTTTGCAGAGCACCGTATATCAGATACCACGATAACTGCAAAAACGACTAATTGCAGATCCAGTTACCGTGGTAACAGATACCGTGGTATCAGCAAAAACGCAACTATTTATTGTAGTCTTGTTACAGTTGACTGACCTTTTGCCGTATTTTGGAACAAGTATATGACATTTCCAAAGTAAAGACGTAAAAAACGCAACGCAAAACGCAACAAAGCTAACTACTTTTTCAAGCATATAGACTTAAAACTGAGAATACTTTATGTACAGAATGGTAAGGAAATAAGCCTGGAGTTCTATTTATTGAGGTTTTACATGAATTTTATTTTTATTTTCCGATATTTGAAATTACCGCCAAAGAAATAGACAAAACGGCTTTTCCGCGAGTTTCAACTAGTGGCTCGACTGTGTGGCACACAATCGTGTTTCCACAATTGTGTCGCGGAAAAAGGCCTTATGTATCTGATACCACGGTAACTTGATATGCATTTTGTCATTTTGCTGTTACCGTGGTATCAGATACTACAGTTGCGTTGCAAAAAACGACAATTGCCACATTTGCTATTTTAGAAGTCATTCCAAAAGAAATATTTATATCCACCCACATCACCGGGGCTAAGCTTCTTTCCGACCAATTTGACAAAAACCGCGGTCAGTCCGCGAAGAGTACGGCTCGGAGGGCAGAAAATTTCCTCCAGTTTCCATCGACATCTAAGGATTCCGAAGCGCGATTTCGGGATCTGGTTGCCAACGCAAGATCTCTTGGCAACAGGGTTGCCACGTGTGGCACGTTGGTGGCGCTTTTCAGAAATTTCTTCGTATTGGAACGAGATATTCCGAAATTTTTAGATTGTGCCAGAGAATAAGCAGCGATAATTATAATACTTTCAGAAAACTAGAAAATATTGTGTTCCTGGGTAGCTAGGCAAATTTGCAGTCGATATTAAAATTGACAGTGCAGTTGGGATTGTGGCTGACTAAACGGAACTGAACGCTTACCAAAGGCACTTTCTGAGTGGGGGGGAGGGAGCAAATGTGCTTTGAATGAATGTGTTTCATTACCCATCATTTATAGCAAAAATAAAAGAGAAAAAGGTAATATAAATTTTCAAAATCACACAACTAAAGTAAAACCTTGAATGAATGTGTTTCATTACCCATCATTTATAGCAAAAATAAAAGAGAAAAAGGTAATATAAATTTTCAAAATCACACAACTAAAGAAAAACACACCTTTCCAACCATTTTGGCTTTTCGAATTAACTAGATCAATAGACTGTTTATCTTCAGCTTTAGTCTAAGATTACGACAATCGTATTTAATACGCATATCGGTCGTGTGTGTGTAAGTGTTCCCTCTCGATTTCTGACAAATGTTTTTCCGTGCTCCGACAAACATATTGTGGGTCGATTGTGGCTCGAAAAGGGTGTTTCCGCCGCGTTTTGCGTGGCCCAGAAGTGTGTATCAGTGACCAGCAAGATTTTGTGGCTCGCTTTGTGGCTCGAATTTGACAAACAACTGCCTAGGTGATTGTCGATTTTGTGGCTCGATTCTAGCGGGATATTGAAAATTGGAATTGAAAGAAGACGTAAAACTGAGAATCCTTCTTGCACGGAATGGTAAGGACGATAGCCTAGAGTTCTAAAGATTTTATATGAATTACCGCCAAAAAATAGACAAAACGGCGTTTCCGCGAGTTTCAACTTGTGAATCGACTGTGTGGCACACAATCGTGTTTCCGCGACAAACACTAAGAAGTGTGTGGCCCACTATTGTGTCGCCGAAAAACACTTTAAGAGGGATCGCCATATCAACATTATTTATGGGCGTATTACTAGTAAAGTTTTCTCTCGACTTAAATAGAAAAACGTGCGAGGTGTAGAACAAAGAAGCTTGAATCTGTTCCCCACATCCTGAATTCGTATGATCTTTCTGTGTCCTATCTGAAATTAAGAAAAACGTGCGGTTTGGTATGTGCGGTTCGGATAAAGAGGGCTGTGGCGCAAATATTTTATTTTTCGTTATCTAATTACTACATCTTTCTGTAGGGTTGTGCATAATGATAGGAAACAAAACAGTAGTAAAAACGAAAATGAAGTGCCGAAAAATGTAAAGCCTAGAGACCAATCTGTGGCAAGCTTACGTGAATTTTGGGAACATGTTAAGACCCCTTATCTGTCGCCTGCCCGTTTGAGGTAGTGTTGGGCGATATTCGATATCGATAACGATATATCGATATATCGGACCCAATATCTATATCGAATATCGGAACGTAAATATCGATATCGAAAACGATATTTGTTCATTTACAATTTTGTAAATAATTCAACATAAGTAACATGTAAATGTCCGAAATTGGAGCAATGTGTTCTTCGTAATTAAGTTTTTTAGTCGAAGTTTGAGTTGATGCAAGATGCTTTTTTATGACAGTTTTGCTCTTGAATTTTTCTGAAACGAGACGTATACTATAGCTAAACATGGTACCGGAATATCGATATCGATATATTGATTATCGGATATCGAAAGTGAAAATATCGATATATCGAAAAATCTGAATATCGCCCAATATTAGTTTGAGGAATGATTGGTCCAAACATTGATGGTTTTACCCTCATTATCGAGAACGCCACTTGCGAGCTTCGGAGAGCAGTGGTGGAGCACACTATTTCTTTCCTATTTTTTTAAACAGCCAGACGTGCTGGTCCCTTTGGCTGCCCTGTATCCCTGGTAATTAGCAAGAGCGATAAGAACCCTAGGAGATGAACTTCACAACCCTGCTAGCGTGATGCCCTGAATTAAAGTGGTGCACCCTGTAAAGCGGGATTCACACAGAGGCCTAAATATTGGCAGGCAAAGATACGCTTCGCGATGTCTAGGCGAAATTGCGGGGTCTGACAGAGGGGAATGAATTCGCCCAGTTTCATTTCCTTCCATGCTTTTTCTCTTATTCTATTGTCTTTATACTCCTTGACACCAATGTCGTATATGGCTGGGTAACTACGAACAAAATTGACTAGCTGTTCCACGTCCATTGTTTCTGTATTCCAAATTATTTGCCTGACGTGTGAAGTTTTTCGGCTTGGAGTCAAAGCCTGGCGAAGCGTTTTTTTTTTCTGACGATGCATTTTGTCAGTGCCAGGCGTGACGGATAGGGCCAGGCATGGCGAAATTCGCTTTGTGTGTGAATTGGGTTTTACCATGGCCGAATTCCAAGCGCTAAAGTAACAAATTAAACAGAGGTTTAACGAAAACACCAATCATGAGTAGAAGAGAATTCTTTCATAGGAAGTTAGTTACGTAAATAGGTAATACTGTCGTATTGTCTCCGCTTCTCCTCGTATTTAGTGCTTTCTTCTTCTTTTCCTTTTTTTTATCTTTTTAGGCTACTCCATCTGTGCCTTGTGCTTCGGATAATGAATAAAAAATTGTTTTTATTATTAACCATAATTTGCACTTCGGAGCAAATAAAGATCTGAAGATCTTTTGAGTGCTCCTGATATGAATCGGTGGTTTCTCATAGCCGGTATGAGCAGGATGAGATATATCCACTCATACTTCCAGTCTTTAGGCCCAGTCTTTATCTCTTGAATGCTTCAGGAGTGGGGGGCTGAAGCTGTTGCTTCGGATAGCTCATTCCAGGGGTCGAAAAACTCTGTTGATGTAGAATCTTTTTCTGGTCCTGGTTTTGACAGACCATTTGTAACAGTTTCTTTGAGTGCCCGTATGGTGCGCTGTGGGGGGGGGGCGGCTACAGTAGAGGTATGCTTATTTGAACATTTGTTCTTTGGATTTGCCATTTTCATGGACTTGCTGTGACTCAAGTCAACTGTGAGTTAGCCAAAGTAGGTAATTAAGGGCCTCTATAAACACCCGAATCGGTATTTTGGATCTTCATTCTGCCATTTAGCCCAAAACTGCACTGTTCGCATTTAAGTAACTGTTCAAATAAACATACCTCTACTGTAGATAGGCAGGATCTTGGCAGATGATGAATTTAGTAGTTTGTGAGTCATTATCGTGTGGACACGGTTACGCCTGTAAACGAGGGCAGGGAGCTTGAGAGCCCGTAAACGCCCTTGGTATGGTTTGCCTCAAAGGTGTTGATGGCCGCAGTTACTCTCGTCTGAACTCCCTCAGTTAACTGATGAATACGACTGATGCATAAAATGACGTTGAAAGGGGACCCGGAGTGACGTCATGACATCGCTACAAAAACGCCGCTTAAGAAATCTTTCTGTTACAGCTCCTCTGTTCGACAAGTACACACCTCTTCCTGATGGGGACCTCAAAAAGAAGATCGAAGACCTAGCTGCCTCTATCGCATTTCCATTGTACAAGTTGTACATAGTAGAAGGTAATACTGCGGCAGCTTATTCTTGGTATCTAGAGGAAGGTTTTCGAGAGCTTCAAAATCCAGAACCATTTTTTATTGGTTTTGCCGCTCGGAAGGCTGTCGAGGTTCAGGCAGTGGTTTTCGCGCTCTGGAAACCGTTGTAGCCTTCCCAGGGGGTGATTCTCCAAAAAAAAGGGAAAGCTCTGCGATAAGTTGAACATTCTGATAAAAAAGGATAAGTAATAAAACATAAAAAGACGGTTTTTGCGTAAACCAGGACCAAATACTCAGATAGAACCTTCGTCTCCCTATCTCTGTAATATGACCGTGCTGAGTCGAATATATCCCCGTACTCTGCCCGATTCAAACGAGCAAAGTTTAGGAGCGACGCGGCACATCACGTTTCGTTACCTCTACAAATAGCTATATCGCTCTGAAGCCGCGTAGAAGAAATTTCAAAGTCAAAGCCGATTGGTTCTCAGAGCGGGTCAGCATGCCTCCTGCACTTACTGCTCTGCGATGAGTAACCGCGAAGACGGAAATAGTCGGGTATCAACTCAAAGCCAGAGCAAGTACCTCTAGCTCCGCTGAGTTTTGTCGGTGTATCCATAGGCGCTGCATGGGACTTAAGACCGAGGTTCTATCTGATTATTTGTTCTTGGTACAACGCACAATGGTTTTCGAAGATTATGACGTGTCAACGAATCCCGCGAAAGAAGCATCTGTCCTCTGAAAAGTCGATATCGGTATGCTTTTTAGAAAGACCATCATCTTCCAGCAGAGCTTCCCCTCATCATCGTTGGCACAATCCATAGAGCTAGTACTTTTCAGTGAAGCCGGGCTACTTGCCCAGTTTTCCCGATCTCATCCGGAGTTTAGTCCCGGAAGTGTCTGGACCCCATCAAACCGTCGCCTCACGGTCGGACTTTTCGTCCCGTACCTCAGAATTGTGAAAGTCCCAGATGAAATTTGTATCCCTTCCCAGTGATACAGGCTCGTGCGGTTGAATAGGGACGGCAAGCATACAGGTTATACTTTCCAGATTTGAAGTACTTACTTTGTTTTTATTTATTTATTTATTATTAAATTTGGCATTAAGCTTTTAGCTTGTCACCATTTGGATTTTCTCGTTACAGGATCCAAGCGGTCATCACATAGTAACGCGTATTTCTATGGATTTTTCAAAAACAAGCGAATCGTCCTGTTTGACACTTTGCTCGAAGAATCAGAAGCCGCAAAAATCCGCGAAGTGTCACCGGATTCAAAGGAAAATCCGACCGAAAACGGAGAAAAGAAAGAGGAAAAGAAGAAAACGGGATGCACGACGGACGAGATTCTAGCTGTTTTAGGACATGAGCTTGGACACTGGAAACTGAACCATGTTTTGAAGAATATTATCATTACCGAAGTAAGTTTTTTTTTTATGTAAATGATGATATTTTCGTTTACACACAATAGCGGTATATATGTTTGGTGTTTAAAGGGTAGCTCGGGAGGCGATAACGTGGGGTTCTTTATCTTCGGTGGAAGAGATATATGCAACACAGGTTGAGTTATAATGGAGTCTTTATTTTTACCTTTTCTGGTGATACGAGACATCCAATCTTACGTTGATACGGGCGATACAGCTATCAAGTAATCCAATTTGCAAGTTGACACTACACTGACTTTTATTTACACTTGTCACTGATCACGTGATCGAGGACACAACTGCCTCTACACTTTAACTGAATTTTAACTTAACTTCGCAAACGTCTCTTATTAAGTCTCAAAACTTAGAACTTACTAACCGTGAACTGACTAACTGAGAATTGCATCTGCTAGTCTCAGCTCCGTACACTCTTGACGCCAAGAAGCCAAATTTTGTGACGTCATGCGGAGTAACTAAGGTAAGTAGGGTGGAACACGGCTCAGTGTGTTATCTGTTGAAATTGTGGATCCTTTTGCAACCGTTACGGAGTTGCTGACAGTGCAATCATTATGCGTAGGCAGTGGAAGGTATTCCTCCAGCCCACAGCTGACCGCGTATCATATTAGATTGCAGTATACGCATATGTTGGCTGAGATTTATTCTAGTGATGTTTCGGCCTACTTTGCAAGGGTCCTCTTCAGGCTAAAGCTAGAAACAAATATGATATCGTAATAACAAATCTGAGCTGACTTATCCCTTTACCACAGTCAGTTATTGCTTATGTGGGGATAGAAAGGGACAACGGGCCTAGAATGTCTATTTAGGTTACACATAATATTTGTGGCTTTTTTGTAGGTTAATTTGTTCCTGTTGTTTGTGGCTTTCAACGCTCTCTTCAGATACAAATCCTTATACACCGGGTTTGGGTTCGAGGATGAGATGCCAGTGTTCATTGGCTTGTATATTGTGATGTCCTTCATCCTAGCCCCTTATAACACGGTAAGTTTTCTCCCCTTTGAAGTTTGAATTCGGAAATCCATAAGCATAATAAATTCGAATAATATTAGCTGCGTTCGTTGTCCTCGTTTGTCACCGGACAACAATAACTATAACGGATTTTGTATCCACCGGTGACTGTTCCCCGATCTTATAACCCGTTTTCGGACTAACCAATGTCTGGCTATTGCCCACCGGTAAGACCAAAAACGCGCAATAGGACAAGACCCGAACACCGGTGAGGAAAAACCAGAGACAGTCCGGATTGCACCGAACTCAGCTATTAGTATCGTGGTTAATTTTCAGAGCCAGTCTGAAGTGGCCGGACAGAAAGGTACTAGTATTCTACATCTAGCCATTCATCCACAATGTGATTGGAGTTCGATAAGAATGTTACCGGCCTGATGATGTACGATAATGTTGTAACTGAGATACATGCGCTGCATTTTATACCGATTCTGTCCATAGTCGTTGGTTGTTATTTTTTGCGAGGGCCTCGTGTACGGCGCAAGGGGCAGAATGTGGCCGAGATGCGAACAATGCTTCGTCAGCGATATTTCGGCCCTTCTTGGCAAGAGTCCTCATTAGGCTGATTCAGATTCAGATTAGATCAGACCCTTGCATCGTAGCTGACATCTCCGTTGTATACATTCAGCAAGTCAGCTTGGGCTCAAGGAATATTTAGAATACCAAGAATTTTGCGGCGTAACGTTGGGTAAGAAAGTCAAGAATTTCAGTCCATTATTATAAACAGTTTATTTAGATGGTAAAGTGGGCACTTTTTTTCAGAAAAATTACGTCCAAGTTAATCAGAGACACTCTTTCCCCGCCAAGCGGCTCAGAATCAAGCAATAGGTTAGTATATCGCAGGAAATGACATTCTACCTGATTAAATTGCCTTACATGCTGCCCTCACAAAACTATTATTCGTAAACGGGACAGAATTAGCATACGATACAGGTCATACACTTACGATGTAACAGCCTACGTCACCATGGCCGATAATATTCTTATCTGTTAAATCGAGAAAATGACATAATTAAAAAAAAATGTCGTTCAAACACGAGGAAAGAACTAGGACATAGCTCACGCATTTCTGTTCCGACACTAGCCTAAGTCATCATCGCCGGTAATATTCTTATCGGTTAAATCGAAAAAATGACCTAGTATAATGTATTTATATACATCGGTCTGTTTAATCAGAGCATTTGAACTAAACAGATTCATGTGAAATTGCTCACGCTTTGATTACAGTTGCCAGTGTTCATAACACACTGGCGTCGATAATTCTATAGAGGCCAATGGCCAACTTTTTTGCATTATATTATTTTGAATCGAAAGAACCTTCTCGAAGTCTGTAACCTAGACTAACCCTATTTTCATGCAAATGGAAAGTGTATAGAATTACTCCGATATCCAGAAATAAGCGAATCCGATCATAAAAGGGTTTGAATCTGAATACAGGGCTAGGTACCGATTCCAAATCCACCATTTTATGCTGAGGAATGAAGATCCGAATCCGGATTCGAGTCTAACCTTCACAGAAATCAAATCATCGACATAGGCTATAGTTTAAAAATCAGAATTGAAAAAAAGCACTGATGCCTAAGGCAAGTGAGACGGTTAATCGGGCATATTTCTAGGTTTTCTTGCGTGGTTATCATAGTATGGGTTTCCTCTCGGCAACCAAGAACGGATTTGGGGCTCGTTAAGCAGAATACGTTAAGCACGGTGTGTAAAAGTTGGAAAGGATTCGTAAGATTCAGGGTTTGGAATCCGAGTCCGAATCCAGCCTGACAAGCAGAAGATTTGAATCCGGAATCGATTCCGGCCAAAAGAACGAATCCTGGATTTGATTCAGAATCCGGATTCTGCCGATATCCTCTTTAGTTTTTGCTAGCCGGAAAAATAAAATCGTTGCCGGTTGTTGGTTCAAAAAATTACAAGAAGCTGGCATATGTTAGCTGTGTCCCACAGAACCCGATGCGATCACGTTATCGCAGATTTTCAGGGATGAAATTCGCACCCCATTCTTCTGAAATTTGCGTCGAAAATGCACCGGGAATTTCCGTCATGGCTGAATATTTGGCATCCGAAATGTGTGTGCAGGTTCCCTTTGTAAAGACGGAATTTCCGGACGCGACCCCGGATATCTGTTCCAGTTCGTGACGACGTGTGAATCATGTCGGCTATGCTACATATCTGTATTTTCATGAGATTGGTTAATAGGTAAATCCCTTGTACTCTAACGTTCGCGTTCGGTCCACACATTACCCCTATTCTGAGCATGTGCTGTTGAAGTTTCTTTACCCCTCGTGGGTGAGCATAGTTCGCTCGACATGATCGAAGTTGGTCAGGAATATGTGCACTCTTCGACTGACGTCTTCAAAGGGTTGTCCGTCCTTTTTGCGTCTCTTTTAAATGGGCCTCTTTTTCAGCTCCTGGGCTTCGGAATGACTCTGTTGAGCCGGCGCTTCGAATTCCAAGCTGATGCCTTTGCGAAAAACCTCGGTTATGCAGAAGATTTGAAGAAGTCCCTTATCAAGCTTAGCAAAGACAATTTGGGTTTCCCCATTTATGACCCTCTCTACTCCAGTTGGCACCATTCCCACCCCCCTCTACTGGAGAGGTTAGGTGCCCTGGGTGATAAAAAGAAGAATTAATTTTATTTATTTTTCTAGTTTTAATTATCTGTCAAAAAACCTGATGCTTTTGTTACCGCTCAGCAGGGGCGTCGAAACACATTTTGGCTGGGGGAATGTTCCAGAAGTATTCGCCTGTATTTTTCGGATCGTTGTCACTACCCCCACACGTCAGTTCGCCCACGCCAAAAATCCGGCGTTAGCTCACACGTCGGTTGACACAAACGTCAGTTCATCTGCAATATCCGTCACTTCGCCCACAGATTGTTACTAAAGCACTCAAGGATTTTCCCTAGAATGAGAGTTAACCGTAAACGCGTGACGGCGGCTGGCTTGCCATACCTTTCATAAGAATATATTTTTATTGACAGAATTTTGACCTAGAGACGTTTATGTCTACTGATGTTTGCCTGACGTGTGGGCGAACTGTCAGAAAATGTGGGTGTAGTGAAAGTGACAGTTTTTGGAGGTGACCTGACGTGTGGGCGAACTGGTGGGACCCATATTTTTCAACCAAACGTCCGTATGTTATTTTAGTTGCTTTGGTCACAACATAAACTGTTTTTACAGATTATGATTGGGAACCTATCAAACTGCATTAAGCAAACTGCTGGACTAATGTTTACGTAATAAGCGGGCTGTTTATGAAACATTTGATGCGTAAGATGTACAAGGAGCTAGAGCATTTAAGTTGCCCGAATTCAGATTTTTCACACATCCTGTTGGTTTGGCAAAGTTAAGTGCCCCCCCCCCCCCTCTTTCGCTGACATACCCCTGCTGCTCAATGTTCAATACATGGATCTCTTTCTGTAGCGTCTCTTGTTATCAAGCCTGCGTCATCCATCCAAGAACAGATGAAATAGATTGATCGAATGGGTACTGGTCGAAGCTCCGTCGGTCTTTTGTTAAAGCACACCTCGCACTATTTATTTATGTGTTGTGAAGGTTGGAGTGGGGAAAAAATCCAATATCCCACTTATGATGCCGTTGTTGTGAGGATGGACGAGTGGAGGCGAGGTTTAATGAAGTTAATGGTTCCTGGGGTGTGGGCTGAAGACATTCTGACACCGTAGGTGCCCACTAGCCCCAGGACCAGTCAGGAAACCGGACAAAAGAGACAAGGGAAAGTCTCAGGGAATTCTATAGCTCAGCCGCAGTCAATCCAGAAGTCCCTAATCAAGCTGGTTCACACATCCTAGCGAAGCTGGAATTCACATATCCAGTCAAGCCCGAGGCCTACTAGCCGAGATGGACCATAACGTCAATAGTTCATTTACTCGTATTACGTGAACAAGAGTTTGACACATAATATAAAATCAAGTATGAAGTGAACACTGAGTCCCTAACTAAATATATAAACTGATCCTTACCATAAATACTAAAATAACAGACAGGTCCTGCTCGGACTAAAGATGAAAGAGAACTGTTTTGGCTACGACTCATTCCGTAGCCAAAATGCTTAGAATGAAATGGATCAAAGCCTGACCTCGGATTAGCCAGCAGCTAACTGTAGCTAACGGATAAAGACCGAGTGACCTATTGTCACGATGCCGGGAAATTAATGATGGTGATGAAAACCGAAGAGATATATAGAAAAGTAGGCGATAGAGGGAGGGAATAACTAGGAGAACTATTGCAGAGCAAAGTGCTATGGGATGTCTCCATAACACACCTCCCCCCCCCTTGGGCAGAGTGGTGTACGGGCAACGAAAGATTCTACAATGTTTCCATTCCAGCCCCACCGACCAACATACCATCGATAGCTAACCCATCGCGGCAACCCAGGTTTCTGACAGAGGGGGAAATCAAATAAGTGTGAAAAATTAAAGCCCACTCTCTGTTCAGTTAGTTCAGGGTCCTTTATTGAGCTTCAGTCCTACTGACCTTACCCTGACCTCATGAACCAAACCAATTCAAATACAAAAGACGAAATAAAGGCAGAGTTACAATTTGATGTGTCGATGCCTTTAAGTTCTAAAATAAATCAGGGCTGGAAGAACTTTCAAAGGGAATTATCAGGGAAATATTGGGGAAATGTTGCCAGTACCACAACTCGTCCCAAAAGAGAAGTCTCTGAGATTTGTTAAAAATAGAAAATGGAAAAGGGAAAACTAGGAGGAATTTGGGAGGAAAGGGAAAAAGAAAGGCCGCAATTTTAAAAAATTACTCCAGTTAACTGTCGCAACGACCCAAGGTAAGGCCTTGATGCAAAAAACTTGATATCTCTTCGGTTTTTATCACCATCATTAATTTCCCGGCATCGTGACAATAGGTCACTCGGTCTTTATCCGTTAGATAGATAGATAAATAAATCTTTTTATTCGCCAAAAACTGATCATGGCTCACGCCAAATTTGTTCGGTATAGTCATGGATATAAATGAACACACATAATAGGCCTACGCATATACGGCTACATCGGTCATAAATGACATGAAAAATTTAAACTAGCAGCTCAGCTTATGCTTCGTTATACAACTTTAAAAATGAAGGGACAAAACTCTTTGCAAACCTCTGGTGGGCACATTTAATCGGCTGCAGCTTTTCAACCGTAGTAGCTACCTTGCGAGGGAGCCTTTTTGACAGCTTTTCAGCAGGGAAAATATTTTTGTGGATCGGGTGATTCAGAGATTTGACACCAAACTCCATGCAGAGTTTCAGCCTTCGGTCATGTAAGGAGGTGATTTCGAATTTACGTAGTAACTCTTCATAGGACCTCTCGGCCACCTATGACGCTATGATTAGAGCTCTTTTTTGAATCTTCTCAATTCTAGCGGTCTGTTCGACCGTGAGGCCAAAATGCCAAACAGGGGCTCCATATTCTAAATTTGGTCGGATAAATGAAATGTAAATTCGGAACAAGTGTTTAGCGGGGTCCCCATGCCTGGACATGAGCTTAAGCATCTGAAGTCCGGCATTCCCTCGCTTTATCATGCTGGTCGTCTGTGCTTCCCATTTTAAATCTTGAGTTAAAATTATCCCTAGGAATTTAATTTTTTCTACTCTCAAGGAATCTGAAATTTCAGGTAGAAAAGAAGGGCTGAAAGATTTAAAAAAAGAAATTGTCATGGTGCACGATTTACTATCATTCACAGTCATATTAGATTTCAAAGCTCGCATTTTTACTTTACTCACAATATCTTGAACTTGACTCGAATCCTCTCTACAACAAATTTCAACAATTGTAATATCGTCAACATACTTCCAACGATTTTCAAAATCATCAGCTATATCATTAATCATAACTAAAAACAAAATTGGGCCTAAGATGGTACCCTGAGGCACACCACAAAGTACCGCGTCTGGTTCAGAGTAAACATTCCGATACTTTAAAATCTGGGATCTACCTATTAAAAAACTTTGAATTATTTTTATTACTCTGTTATTGAATTATTTTTATTACTCTGTTATTAACGTTAAAAACATGATAGAGCTTAGAAATTAAAATTTTGTGGTCAATAAGATCAAAACCTTTTTTAAAATCAATTGCTATCAGATTCAACAATTTACCGGGCTCATCAACATGCTTAAAAATAAAATGGAGAAGACTGGTTAGATAATGTGAAGTTGACGTACATTTTCGGTTTCCATACTGTCGATGATCTAGCAATGGTTCTATTTCTACTTTAAGCCAATCAGCAACAAAACTTTCGTATATTTTACTGAATAATGGAGTTAGCGTGATAGGCCTTACACCGTCAAAATCCAACTGAGTATCTTTCTTTGGTATTGGTGTGACATACCCTGTTTTCCAAACTCGTGGGTATTCTAAACTACTAGAAATACTATTAAATATATTTGTCAAAGGTTTAACAATTTTATCGGGAAAAGCTTTAATTAACTGGATAGGGATATCAATCAATCAATCAATCAATTCATTTAATTCGTGATATTACACATCACATAATAAGATTACACTAACACATGAATTTTCTTACTAAATATATACAATCATTTTAACCATTCGGTGGCTCGGGGCAATAGCACAGTCGACGGAAAAGTCGGTAAAAATGTCCAGAACGGCATTCTGCATTCTCACGAATTGCCTTTAAAAGTGGATTATCGGAAACTTCTAACCTTGCAACAAAACTAACTATCGCTTTCCGCCTCATAACATCAAAAGATTCAGTTTCATTTTCTAAAAACATTTGACTAGCAGAGTAACGTCGATTATATGAAAGGAGATGACGGAATGCATTCTTAAAACAAACTTTTAGTTTACGCATCGTCGTCTCAAGATAGTTATCAAAAAGTGGGAGACAGTATAGTTGTGTGCAATACGTCTTAAATAAAAGAATTCTAACCGACACAGTACAAAATTTAAAATTACGAATTAAGTGGTTCGCACGCGCGCAAAGACCCCGATACTGACTCGAAACTGCTGAATCGTCATACAGGTCATCATCTAAAAAATAACCTAAGTACTTCACTTTGTGCACTCTCTTTAAAACAAAATCACCAAGTCGAATAGCCGGAAATATCAGGGATTTAAAATGTTTCGGGATAAAAATCATGTAATTGCACTTCGCAGAATTGAAAATAATGTCATGCGTCGCTGCATAATTTGCGCAAATCTTCAACAGGAGATTTAATGCGTTCGCCGACGGCGCCATTAGAACCATGTCGTCAGCGTAAGCGATCGAGTTCAAAAACACACCAGAGATGTTACAGCCTACACGGCTCTCCATTAATTGTTTACAAAGGTCATCTATAAAAACATTAAATAAAAGAGGAGAAATTATTCCCCCTTGTTTAATTCCGTTAGCAGCATGAAAAGGAGCGGACAGTTTTGACCCCCACTTCACACGAAACTCCTGTTGAACATACCATTTTGAAAGAAAATCAACCAGCAGCTTTGGCATACCCCTTGTTCGTAACTTTTCAAACAACAATTCGTGGTTAACACGGTCAAAAGCTTTTCGTATATCTAAAAAACAAGTGAAAACAGGACTTCCAAGACCCAGATAATAGCACACAGTTTGCTTAAATGAAAAAATACAAAAATCGGTGCCATGCTTCTGTTTAAAACCAAACTGATTAAAAGATGTCTTTAAAAAATCAATAGAATGTTTCAACAACAAATGCTCTAGCAGCTTCGAAAAAACTGTTGTAATAGCAATGGGGCGGTAATTATCTATACTTGTGAGGTCCCCGCACTTGTTCTTTAACAGAGGTATGATCGTAACCTTCATCAGGTCTGGCGAAAGACAACTGTGAGCGAATGCGCAGGTGAAGTAGACTGAAAGTAAAGCACACAGGCGCTGCCGGTTAGTATACTTCACATGCTCGGCAGACAGACCGTCATCACCTGCTGCTTTGTTCGCTTTCAGTTCTTTCGTAATCACTTCATCAATTTCGTTACTCGTAAAACTAATTCTATTAACTTCGCAATCGCAGTCATTAGCACAACTAGACGAATGCGAGTCACTGGGGACTGAATTGAGCAAGTCACTGAAGTGGGAACGCCATCTTACCACTATGTTGGACTCTCCAACCTGTCCATCCAAAGTGGACGCTAGCGCATTCGGGACACTATTGACGGTTCGAAAAGTCGACCACAGATTCTTACGATCACCAAGGTAAGCTTCAGCCATCTTGTCCGCGATGTGCTTCTGCCGAGAAGATTTATACCGTTGCAAAGCAGACCGAAATTCTTTGCGTTTCACTAGCATACTGCTGTATAAACTGCCGATGCTCGGTTTACCAGCTTCTCGCCACGTAAGGTAAGTGGAACGGTATTCAGCGTGCACTAACTTTACTTCAGAATTCCATCCCGGGACAGTTTTGTACGCTCTATTTGACGCCACAGAACTGCAAGAGCCTTCCGCAGCAATAGAGAGTGACGACACAATTTGATCATATAGGCTATTTACCTGGAACCGATGACTTGCACTGCTGCAGTGAACATCCTGGCACTCAACTGCATCCTGGGGAATAGGTGTTATGCTTGTTCTTTTCAGCTTTTTCAATTTAGAACAAACTTGATCTTCGCTAACAAAGTTAACATTACTTTCATCTGTCGAAAATTCTGCAGTTTCATTTCCATCCAGCGGAGGTAGTGATTGGACAATTTTGGCAAGGTGGCAATTTAATTGATTTGCGACGGTTACATCATCAGCATCAAGATTAAAATCAACAACAGAAGGTGTTTTCCCAAACATTCGCTTAATTTCTTTGTACCATTTACTACTATTTGATTCAAATAGACAATCAATTTTTTCATTATAATAATCAGAGGCTGCCTTTCTCGTCATCTTTCGAATTTTGTTTCTGAGTTTATTAGCTTGTTCTCTTTTACCATTCCTCAGAAGTTGTATCTTGTAACGGATCAGATCTTTGATTTCTTGCGTGATTAAAGGACGGTCAGTGTTGCAACGTTTACAGTTAGCTGCTGGCTAATCCGAGGTCAGGCTTTGATCCATTTCATTCTAAGTATTTTGGCTACGGAATGAGTCGTAGCCAAAAACAGTTCTCTTTCATCTTTAGTCCGAGCAGGACCTGTGTGTTATTTTAGTATTTATGGTAAGGATCAGTTTATATATTTAGTTAGGGACTCAGTTTTCACTTCATACTTGATTATATATTATGTGTCAAAAATATTCTTTGAGCCCAAGCTGACTTTGAAACATTTATTCAAACAATGTTTACAACGGGTACGTCAGCTACGATTCTTCATCAGCGATATTTCGGCCCTTTTTGGCAAGGGTCCTCGTCAGGCTGTCAATCTTCTGGTTCAACTTCGGGGAAGGAAACAAACCTGTGTCCTTTTTTTTTTTGGTCCTTTGAAGAGCAAGCTTCATCCGACCAATGATTGCAGATTGCAGTCTGCTGACAGGTTTGTTTCCTTCCCCGAAGTTGAACCAGAAGATTGACAGCCTGACGAGGACCCTTGCCAGAAAGGGCCGAAATATCGCTGATGAAGAATCGTAGCTGACGTACCCGTTGTAAACATTGTTTGAATAAATATGTATCAAACTCTTCTTCACGTAATACGAGTAAATTAACTATTGACGTTATGGTCCATCTCGGCTAGTAGGCCTCGGGCTTGACTGGATATGTGAATTCCAGCTTCGCTAGGATGTGTGAACCAGCTTGATTAGGGACTTCCGGATTGACTGCGGCTGAGCTTTAGAATTCCCTGAGACTTTCCCTTGTCTCTTTTGTCCGGTTTCCTGATTGGTCCTGGGGCTAGTGGGCACCTACGGTGTCAGAATGTCTTCAGCCCACACCCCAGGAACCATTAACTTCATTAAACCTCGCCTCCACTCGTCCATCCTCACAACAACGGCATCATAAGTGGGATATTGGATTTTTTCCCCACTCCAACCTTCACAACATATGTTCCTATATTCAAAACTATTTGAATACTGTAAAACCATGCCCTGCTTTCAACAAATTATCCACGGCTTTGGCTGTTGTAAGTCTTTTCTAGGCCCATTGACTTCTAGCAAAAACTCAGCAAAATTCAGATAACAAGCTTTGCACATCAAGAGCATGATACGCAAACACTCGTCGCGAGCATAATGCGCATGGAAAATAGTGAATCGTGGCAAGTGCAAAGATTGTTACGGGATTAGAATGTAACAGATGAAAGTTGGGTCTTTCGGTTTAGAATTAATGAATGCCATTGTAGTACCCCGGATGTGAAAGCCATCGGGGTATGTACGTAAGAGGCCTGGTAAGCGTGCCGGAACCCTAATCTATCAAGGAAGACCGAGCGGTGTACGAAAACAAACTAAAGTTTTATTGTAGTTAAGAGTAATATGGTTATCAAATCATTTGAATGTTAGCCATAAAAACAGAGCCATTTGAATATTGTACACTTACATGTGAATACCGAAAGATAGCACTGCGATACGATAAACCAATACAACAGCGAAACAGCGGTTCCAGAGAAGCAAGACGCACTGCTCTTCTCTGGACACGAGTCCTAATTATATATTCTTGACCGCACTGGAGACTTGGATCGGTCGACGATTTTATTTTAGGTCTCCAGTGTGCCTGTCCTGGACACGCCTGGATATTCTTTCAGGCCCAACAGGAATAGTTGCAAGGACCGAGCCAAAGAAGGTTTCCCACCTTTCGGTCACGACAACTACCCCCATCTCAAAAGGTTTCATCCACTGAAACCATATCCAGGCGGGCTACCCACAACGAAATCCAAAAAAACTTCAAAAAATATTTACAAAATAGTAAAGTGTCCTAGTCTAATAAATATACATTCCCATGGACTCCGTTGTGGCCAAGGACTTGGGAGATGGACAGCCCAGACGCAACTCAGCGAAGTGCAGCGCAGCGGACTTTGGGACATGGCACAGCGTGAGCGAGCGTGTGAGATGGCCATCCGTCGACGTAGAAACTATCTAAAATAAAATAAACTGAAGTATCGAAGTACTTGAAATCTTATCTAGCTTCACAAAGTAGATTCTGAGCCTCGTTATAGGGATTGTTAGCAGGTGGTGCCGATTTAAGTGGGACCGAAGCATCAGGTGCGCACTTCCTAGCCCCCGAGCTGCCAAAAAACATACACTTAATCATCATTACCCTGGTATACAGAAAGTATCCATAATAGCATGCTGCTGCCATCCCTGCCAAAGCGACACCCGAAAGGATAATGCTGATTATGGGAAAGTGCTTTCGGGATTCGCTAGATGGCTCTCTGGCTCTTGAAAGTAACTGCTGGAAAGTAATTTGACCCAAACTATCAGCTTGTTGTTTTTCTATTTCCTTAATAATAGAGTCAAAACTCGATAAAACATTGTCGTCGTTACTTGCAAGGAAAGTAAAAATGTCTTCTTGTACTTTTTTAACACTTGTATTAACTTCTGGAATTTTTGCTGTCACTTCTGACTCGCGATGTATTTTACCCTTCATGAACAAGAATTTGGACGATATATCGCAGAAAGGAGACACCTCTAATTGATATGTTCCCGGAGAAAAGGACTGAGATGTTGTTTTTACTCTGGCATCTGCCTGATTTGTTTCCGGACATGCAATGGCAAGCGTCTCTTTGAAAGGGGTAGAAACTACAATTTGATCCTCGTCTAATCGTTCGAAAATGGAAAAATCAAGTGGAAAAATATTTTGTGCGCAAAATTTTTCCGTTTTTTCACTGTTGTTTAAAAAAATTGCTGGGTTACATGAAGTGATTTCCGAGGATATGAGAAAGTTCTGAGGTACGAGTATGGTTCTTGGCAAGATAATAGCTTTTCTGTCAAAATCAGCCCTATCAAACTCTACCCAAGATCTATAGTCTCCCGAAATTGCAAAAAACTCTTTTCTTACTTCAGTTTTCACAAATAAATTGGTGTTATTTGAGAGACGAGTGGGAAATTCCAAAGTTCTAAAGAGGTTAAATTGAGTCTTAGTTCGCTCGACAAGTGGCAGATGGCATGTGGCCAGTAAAACATTTTTCTGGACATGCGTAGTACAAAAAATGTTTTCATAGTAGGAAAACAAATTGTTTAGAGGTATTCCTAGCTCATAGGAGGTCAAGTGTAACTTGATATCTTTAAGAGTGTCAAGCAGCCTTTCGGGGTAAATAAGAGAATGTGGGATTTTGTCGCTAACAAGCAAAATCAGGTCATGAAGAAGTGACTGAACGTAGTTGTTATATAGTGTCAGCTCGCTCCGAATCTCGGTTACATGTTGGTCCAGGACTGACATTGTGATCGCTAAATTAGTTGATAATTCAGCGTTCGCGTCAAGCACCACAGACCGAAGGGAGTTTTGGAACGACCTGACTACCTTCTTCAACGTTTCCAGTGCCGCCTGATTTCGCTGTTCCATTTTTACGCTGATGTCATTCATCAGCGTAGTATGGAGTGATGAAATGTGTTCCATTTTTTCAACATCTCTAGAAACTGACATTATCTTTTGCTGCAAAATCTTCACATCAGATTGTGTGGCAACCCCGGTTACACTCTTTAGCAAGCTTCCTATGACATCGGTGACAAAGCCTCTTTTTACTCTACCGCCGAAATTGTTATCCTGGATATATGAAAAAATATTTAGCTCTTCTTTGATCTGCTTTATTTCCCTTTTAAACAAGTTTCTTTGGCTTTCCACATTTTCTTTAAACGCTCTTTTAAAACTTCGAATGTATTTTTGGTAGGTATGATGAAATCCAGTTCCGTTGTCTCTGGTGGGCGCGTTGTCCTGATCCACGATTGGAATCACATTCGACACTTCGTACTTGATCAGCTTTAAATATTCCGTAGAATTGAAAGTTTCGGTCACCTGATTTTCGAGCTCCTCCAAAGTACTGTAGATTTTTCCGAGGTCGAGGAATAACGCCAGGCTCCAGTCCCCAACGATTGTCCGCATGGGACCGAGGTCAGTGAACTTCCTCCCCATACGGACGAAACTGGTCGGATCGCCTTGCGTCGGAATGCAGAGCCATAGTAGTATGCAGACAAGAAAGTTTGCAGCTAAAATAAAGAATGCAAAACTAGAGATTTAGACGCTTAGGAGGCCTGACTTGCCGCCCTAGTCGTGTTCTTACCACATTTCTCAGCTGAGAGAACGGATTGAGCGAAACGTCCGGAACTGACCGACTCGCGTCTCCGGTACTAGTGCTGCCGTCTGGTCGTAAATGTGCTGAGCTAGTTTGTGCTTCAGACTCTCTACTGCAACTCTGTCCTGTCCCTGCATTCACATCTGAGAGGCGAGTTTCCTCGGCCTCGCTATTTTCATCATCTATAATCGAACTGTAAAGGTCGTTCGATTGGTCACTCGCTCGGCTATTCCGACCCGACGCTGACCTGTCGACTACCGGCCTCGAGCTGGTCGTCGAATCATCAAAAAAATGAGGAGCGTGCTGCACCTTTTGGATCGTGTTCCTAAGCAACTGTGCTTTAAAGTTCTCCTTGTTTGATACCTTTTTGAGCAGATTAGAGTGATAAGTAAACTCTTTACCGGTAGCGACTTCTTTCACTTTATAGGTTCCCTTAAATCCTTCGCTCACGACAATGTAGGGACCCCTCCACTTGGGACTAAGTGCTTTAGAGGCTCCCGGCGCAGGGATACTTTGCAGAAAACAGTAATCACCTTCTGTTAACGGGATTTCATGCATTTTCCGGTCATAGTATTCTTTTTGACGCTCATGGTTTTTCCGGTGTTTTTCTCCGATTAGCCCAGAAGCATCCTGAATAGATTTTGCGATTTGATGATAGAAATCCAAGGGATTGTCAAAGTTCGGGCATGGTTTGTCAAGAACATGATCTAGAGGAGTTCTAACCTTTCTACCCAACATCAGTTCTGAAGCACTCAGACCTAAACTACATGTGATTTGACTGTTGTATGCCAAAATGGCCATAGAAACTAAGTCTGACCATGCATGAGGATTATCTGAAATAAAACACCTTAAATAGGTCTTTAGTTTCCGAACTGATATTTCTGCAAGAGAATTTGATTTTGGGTTCCTGGCTGTACTCATCGTCCGCTTGATTGACAGCAAATCGCAAATGTTTCGCAGTAAAACTGACATGAAACTCTGATGTCTATCGCTAATAATCTGAAGAGGGACACCGAAAACCGTGAACTGCTTCACTATGCCTCTAGCTATCTCATCCGCCTGAAGGGTCTTGGTAGGGAATGCTACCATGTAAAGAGAGTAGGAGTCACACAGAATTTGAAGGTACTTAAAGTCGCTGTCTGAACTCTGGGGTAGAGGCCCCAGACTGTCCAGATGGAGAATTTGCCACGGACCTAGCCCTCTAATTTGACGTTCTAACGGTGCTCGTGCCGTAAAAAGTTGAGGTTTGCTTCGCAAACACACCGGACAACTTTCAACAAATTGTTCAACAAGTCTTTTCATTCCGGAAAAGTAAAAGTCTTCTTTGACTTTTTCGTAAGTCTTCAATTGACCAACGTGACCCGAGGATGGGTGGCAATGACAAAACCGAATAATATCCGAAATCAGTTCGTGAGGAGCTACAATTAAGTGCGCGTTCTCCCTAAGTGGCCATCTTAGGGTAGAATCCCCAGGAAGTGTTTTCAATGTGCAGAGTACTCCGTCTTCCAGAAAAAGTCGGTTCGATACCGCTTTTAAATATCCAGGCAGTTTATCAAATTCCACATCAATGCTCTTCGAGCATTCTTCCGAGTTGCCGCCCCCCTGCGCATCCCGGGAACTTCGAGGCGAATTTTTCACACCGGTGCGGGTGTCTCCGGTATCCGATACCGTCAACCCTTTTGATTCAGAGTCGTACGACTCCATGGGCCCCCTGTGGTCTGCCTTTCCGCCCAAGCCTAATTTCCCGCTTTGGACTAGTGTCATTGCCGACCGCAAAATTTTATCGCGAAGTTGAGCATCGCGAATGTTTCCGAGCGAAATTCGCTCTCCCATCTCTTGGTACTCTGCCGTGTCTATAGCGTTTACGCTGTCAACCGCATGATCGACGTCCCTACTAAGTAGGTCTGCAAAATTATTCATTTCACCCTTGATATACTTAATCGTCACGTTGCTCTGGCTAATCTCAATGGACCAGCGCAAAACACGCATGTTGGCGTCCCGAAATTTGTTCAGGTACTGGAGACATTTGTGGTCGGTGTACAAGTCGACTGGGGCAAGAAAAGTGTACTGTCTCGAACGCTTAAGTGCCCATACCGCAGCCAAACATTCCAATTCCACTACGGAGTAACGAGATTCAGCAGGAGTTAGGCTGCGAGAATCGCAAGCTATGAGTTTTGGTTTCCCCGTTTCATCTAATTGAGTGAGGCAATAGCCGATCCCCGAAATGCTGGCATCGCTATGGATCCGGAACGGTTTTGACAAATCCGGAAAAGAAATAACAGCTGGGCTATTCAGAAGCTGCTTTATTTCTTGAAATGCTTTCTCTGCTTCCTCCGTCCATGCGAACGGTGTTGCAGATTTCTTTAGAGTTTGGTAAATAGGTGCTGCAATGATGGACAGTCCGGGGAGGAATTTTCGCAAAAAATTTACTGCCCCAAGGAATCTCCGTGTGGTAGTTGGACATTTAGGGGAGGGAATGCGCTTGATTGCCTCGCAACGTGACGTTTCCGCCGAAATACCGTTTCCGTTCAGAATATGCCCCAAGAGCTTGACTTCTTTGCACACTGCGTGAACTTTGCTTGGTTTAATCTTTACTCTTGCTTCCAGTAGAGCTTTAAGCACGGCTTCCAAATGCACCACATGTTCTGGCATATCACGTGAGCTGATAATAACGTCATCAAGAAAGTTCTGGCAGTATGCACTGTGAGGTCTTAGAATGTCTTGCAGTTTTGCTTGGAAGATGAACGGCGCAGAAACGAGACCATAAGGTAGTCGTTTATATGCAAAACGTTCAACCCCTTTGTCTGTGTAAACGCTAAACGCAAGTTTATCAACATCTTTCGAATCTATCTCGCAACTATGAAATGCGCACGCTAAATCTAAAACCGTGAAAACTTTCTTGTCTCTTTGCGACTGAAGTATTGATTCGATTTCTGGCATGATGTATTTGTGCACTAAATCAACTTTTGAATTCAGGCTTCGCAAATCAAGACAAACACGCAAGTTTTCCGACTTGATATTCTCCATGTCAACCTCCTTTTTGTTCTTGATGACTACTAGTAAAGGACTATTGGCTTTGCTAAACGAGATGCGTTGAATGATTCCATGCTGCTCAAGATTCTTCAGATGTTGATAAAGAGGCTCTCTTAATTTCAAAGGGATGGGGTATTGTTTGATGAAGGGGGGGCTTTCTCCATCCTTTAAAGGGATATTAACCACCCCCTCCAACCTACCCGTATCCCATTCATGTTTCGAAAACAATGCAGAATATTTACCGAAGAGATTCTTTATTTCGGACTTCCAGGGCTCTTCGACCTGGATGTCTACGCTTTCGATTATTTTTTCTGTCTCAGGATCAGAGGTTGGTGAGGGAACAATTGAATTCACTGTGAGGGGTTCGGAATTAGCTATTTCGAACCCGCTCACATATCCCAGCACGCATTTTCTCTGAAAATGCAGCGCCTCGTCGCTAGGATTAAAAACTGGCAGAAATATGCCCTCTTCGTTGGAGCGAACAACGCTCGGAGGGATATTTTCGGATAAACCTGCCCCTGGCTCAAAGCTAAGCTCTGAGCACTTTTCTTCCACGTTTTTTAGTCTTGCCTTGTAAACTAAAAAGCTTTTGGGTGGAACACAAAAAGCTTTGCGGACCACCACTGCATTGACTGCTTCGAAATCCGCAAACAAAAGTAATTTCATGTTCGTACAATCGACCATAGCTCTATGACGCCTAAGAAAATCCATGCCCAAAATACCTTGCTGTGCAGAAAGCTGCGCAACTATAAATTCCTGTTTAGTTGTGATTCCCGAAATTTGAGCTGTGATCGCACAACAGCCCTGAACAGAAAGTGGGGTCCCCGTAACACCGCTTAACCTTGTTCGAGTTTGAAAAATTTCGGATCGGAATTTTGTGGGCAAAATGTCAACAATATCACTGGAAATGAGGCTAACTTGGCTCCCAGAATCAACAAGAAAACTGAAAGACTTATTGCCTATTTGCACGGGACAGAGAAAAGGTTGACTTAACTTAGACATTCCAACTTGGCAAATACAAGATTCTTGCTCCGTCAACGGCTTGGCCACATCGCTCCGCGCTGAACGTTTTTTTGAAATCCGCGCTGAGTCCCTTGCCGTCCTTGCTGCGCTGTCTGCTGCGTCTGGACCTGTCTTTGGGGGCAATCCCGTTTCCAGTGCCCCGGTTTGGAGCATTGGAAACAAACCCCGCTATTCTCCCCGGCGTTTCTTGCTTTTCTGGTGGGGGCGACCGCTGTTTGCTTAGAAAACCCCTGACTTATGTTTACATTTTCCTGCCCATAAGACTTCCGAAAAACACTATTCCCGTTTTCGAAATTGCTCGAGTTGCCAACGCCCCGATGTCCTCGATGATTATTCCGGTAGCCCTGAGAGCCTGCACTGCCTCTTTGTTGACGGCCGACAAAGTTCACTTGACATTTATAGTTTTTGAAAGCCTCCAACCCGGCTTCAATCATTTCCGCTTTCTTAATTGCCTCGTCCGAACTGCCGGCCTCCGTTCCCAAAAGGCGCTGTTTTATGTCATCGCGTAGTCCATGCATAAAAGCTTTCAAAAACATCTCTTCTGAAACCTGACCAGTCGCTCCCGAATTCTCCAGAATGTCCGCCTTAATTTTCGCCGCATACTCCGCCACCGTATTCTGCCCTTGTTCCAGCTCAAAACTGCCCAGGTAACTCCCCAACACTTTAACCGGTCGAAACTTCTGTGTTAGATCGTTCTTTAGTTCGGTAAAGGTTTTGGCTCTGCTGCCCTCGATTGCTGTTTTAACGGTAAGAGACTTCACCCTTAATCGGGCGAGGGCAATAGCAGCCGTGTCGGGTAGGTTACATGCCGCGATAATAAGCTCCAAACGGTCAAGCCAGTCTTTGACATCCTTGGAAGATGTTAGGTAAGGTAGCTCATCCAACGGGCTCAAAGTGTGAGTAAACTGCAATTTTTCACCTGTCATCCTTGCTCCGGTCTCGTCAGGAATTGTGGTGACTCACAAATTTTCTGGAACGGCGTGAAGAACACAGGTGGTTTGGCACGAGTTTAGGGCTAAGAATGCCTGGGAGATCGACTGGTCTCGAGGTGAACTGAAAAATGCACGTCACATGTGATCACCCAGTAATCATTTTACTCTCAGGGCCCGGCTTCATATGAACTAACATATTTTTTTTTCTTTTGGCGTCGGCAAAACAACAAGTTTTTGACACAATACGCGTCTCCCTCTGAATCGGGCATTGAGGTTTTCTAATCGCGGAACAATCACGAAACATTTAATTCCTACTTAATATACGAGTTGGTACATTAATTGTTAACGTGGCCCCCCACACATCATTTTTACCGCGTCACCAAATAAACTGTAGTACCCCGGATGTGAAAGCCATCGGGGTATGTACGTAAGAGGCCTGGTAAGCGTGCCGGAACCCTAATCTATCAAGGAAGACCGAGCGGTGTACGAAAACAAACTAAAGTTTTATTGTAGTTAAGAGTAATATGGTTATCAAATCATTTGAATGTTAGCCATAAAAACAGAGCCATTTGAATATTGTACACTTACATGTGAATACCGAAAGATAGCACTGCGATACGATAAACCAATACAACAGCGAAACAGCGGTTCCAGAGAAGCAAGACGCACTGCTCTTCTCTGGACACGAGTCCTAATTATATATTCTTGACCGCACTGGAGACTTGGATCGGTCGACGATTTTATTTTAGGTCTCCAGTGTGCCTGTCCTGGACACGCCTGGATATTCTTTCAGGCCCAACAGGAATAGTTGCAAGGACCGAGCCAAAGAAGGTTTCCCACCTTTCGGTCACGACACCATTACGAAACTAGGTGGCTTTGGTCCTTTGAAGAGCAAGCTTCATCCGACCAAGAATAGATAAGATAAAATGAAGCGTATGGGTCGATGTCAAAGCTCCCTGTCGGTCTTTTTTGTTAAAGCCACGGCGTGGGAATGAGCCGGAGGCAGAGCCCTGGACACACAATCACGCAGACGCAAAGGGTAAACGAGTCTTTTCGTCCAGATCATTCTGCAATAAAGAACCAAGAAACCCTTGGGCACTCCAGGGGGGGGGGGTAGGGGGTTGACCCCCCCCCCCCCCCCGAACCTTACAAAAATAATAAATTACCTTAAATCGCATTGTCCGGCGACAATGGTGCCGATGTTCCTTCGCTGAGAGCTTGGTCACACTTGGCTCATTTCCTGGCTTTTTGGGTCGCAAAAGTAGAAAAAAGAACAAGATAAAACTAATTCTGAATGTTGTCATTTTAAATTCAAGAGATCAATTAGAGCAAAACAGAATGTATGACTATGTTACAGGAGCCCTGATTGCAGTCTGCTCATTATCCCCAAGCTGCCACAAAGCCCACCAAATATCACGTCCCCTAGGGATTTTCAGTTGTTTGTGGATTAGGCGACTTTTTGAGCCCAGTGTGACCAAGCTCTGAATTATTATCCCTCTTAAACCACCCATTACTGGGGAATTTTCAGTCAAACCCTATATGTCATCTAGTTCAATCGGGTTATTAAAAGTTTACTCTCATCCTCGCATCCTAGGATTTCAATGTTTTATTCCAGAATAAGGGCAAGCACTTATTAGCAAAGCGCAGCCTATAAGCCTTAAAAATCCATCTAGAAATTATGTATTAACGAAGTAATGCAGGAAACATCTGAGCATTAATACGGTGCCGTTATTTCTGTGCGGTTTAGAAATCAAAGGCACCGCATGTGCATCTGTCAAATTTTGGCGGAATAACGAACTAGAAGTTCCAATGCACTCCGACAGATGGCATACATAGTGTTACAAATTCGTGACGAAACGTTTGTACATCGCGTATGCCATCTGTCGGTACTAAGTTCTCGAGATCGTGCACACTGTTCCTGCCATCGCTGATTAGATGTGACATGGACTACCTTATTTCTTGGTAATACTGCGAACAGACATCGGCATAGGGTCTTCCCAGCCGGATTCTCTGCCTTTAAATCAACAAGTCGAAAAAATCGCAACATTACCGAACGTCAATGATGATGGTGTCGAAAATAAGGGGATATAAATCCAATCCGCGAGCACCAGATCCTGTTCGTCTCAATAAAAATGTTAGCAGCGATGAGTCGCGTGTGATCAGTGTTGCTACACCGGAAACAAGAACAACTGTTTTTAGTTCTGCTAAAAATGTCAAAAGTAGTACTTTGCAACCCTATCTAATAGTGCTAAGTTTTCTTTAAGTGCTACTACAACTACTCAAAAAAGCAGTAGCACGCCTCTGGCAATCCTTGGTCCTGCCATGATACTTCCATGAGTCGTGATAATTAGTGCCTTCTAACGGATGGTCTGCCGCTAAAACAATCGCCCTGTTGAGACTTCGACCGACCGTTCGCCAAAACACACGTGTTGTTTAAGTTGGATCAAGACAAAACGCTATTGATAGCGAGCAGCTCGATTTTCCACTATGCGATGCGGAATTCCCTGTCTTTGCTACTGTTCAGGTCTTTCTCTCGATATGCTCTTCATAAAATTCCTTATAGATAGTTATAGATTACTTCTTTTTGGCAGCTAAATGGGCTAGCATAAAGTAAACAATGGCAAATTACTTCCTGGTCTACATTTATCCAGGTTTGTTCAGCTATTTTCAATGCATCTTGGGCCTAGCAGTGTTTAAAACTGTTTAAGATGCCTCTGCCTTTATTTGTGCTCTGCCCAACTCAGTCCTGTCCAACTTCGTCAATTCTGGCTTCCGGGTTCAGTGCTGACTGCTGGTTGACTTTTCCACGGGGCTAATACGTGACTCGATATGAACCGAAAGCCATCGCTTATTCCCCCTTCAGATAACTTATACCACGATCTCACGTGTGATTATTATTATTTCTCTAGTGCATCTGGCGGCATTTTTCGCCAAAACAGTTGATTTTTTTCGTTAAAACAGTCGATTTTTTTGTCAAAACAGTCGATTATTTCGAAACTGTTGTTTTTTTCTTGAAAACAGCCGTTTTTTCTGTAAAAACAGTCGGTAAAAATTACCAGCCAGTCGCTAAATTCCTTAGCCCACCCCCCAAACATTTTTGCTAGTAACGCCTCTGCGAGGCCAGACCCATTTTTAGCCGCCTTAGCTTTGGTGAGAAACATGGAGAAAACTGCATAACCGTATTTTTCTGACCAATGAGCTCATCGGAAACAACATAATAATTATGGACGCGATTCCTTCTGTCAGCCCATGAAAACCAACGGGTCCTACGAATTTCCAAAACCGTACCTTAACTTTACATTCGGGTTTTATAAGCGAGTCGAGGTTTAGTACCTTTCAAGAACTGCGCGCCGGCAAACACAGAAGAAATAAAATTTTGTATGTTTTTGTCAGGCGTCGGTCGACTCGTCGGTACATCGGGTTCTTTTTATACGCAAGAAATGAAATCCTGCAAACATCTGTCGGGCAAAACACTGAAGAAATCGAATTCTGCATGCTTTGATGTTTTGTTACTCCTGAATGTTAACACACGTATCCCTTTCTGTCTTCTTTCGAGAAGAAAACAAGCACCAGCTGACTATAAGAACAGATAAAAATAGAACAAGTAGCCTACGCACGAAGGCTCTCTCCCAAGCGAGAATCCGCTGTGCCCGGCGAATGCCAACTAGTTTAAAGTATCCAGCAAGGGAGCAAACCCGTGACGGGGCTCTCTGAAGCTAATTTTATACCCTAAAGTATATCCCATAATTAGGCTATGTTTTTCTACACATTTGTAAAAACAAGGACTTTTTTTCTGGGGGGGGGGGGGGGGGCAATTCTCATGGACCCTGGGTGCGGTATCGGCTTCGCTTATCTTGAAAATGATGCCTTTCAACTTCCTGCGCTCTTGATTTTACAAAGCGAAATAGCTCGGACACCATCTACTTGGCTAGCGCAATCTATTTTAAACATTCAATCAACTTATTAATTTAGAATTAAAATTCGAGCCTTTGCTAAAAATAAGCTGCAGTCGCTCACTATTCAATCAATATAAGCAGCAACCGCCAACACAATTCGGTATTTTTTTTTAATATCAACTTGCTCTGACGTCAATGTGACGTCAATCGGTTGCCAAGGAAACGACAGAGATTTCCCGACCAAAGTAAAGGGACAACTTTCCGGTACAACTCGTGGTTCAACACACAAATTTAGCAAATTATTAAAACAAGTCGGACAGGTGAATCTGTCTTGGCGAGACTGTCGGGGCGGGGGAGGGGGGCACCAGTGCATTGAACTTATTTCCAAGAACAGATGATCAACCCCGTAGAGAATGTTCAACTGGTCCTTGTACCAAGTAGCCGACAATGACTGTAACCCGGAATTGCTGGGCAAAACATGACCGTTCCCCGCTTCCCGTGATTTATTCTGCAAATGTGTATATAAAAATATGTATATAAAAAGGTTTGCGTTAAGTTGTAGAAAACCATACGAACAGTTACAAGCAGCGCAGTCTCAGTTTGTCATTTTGTGGCCGCCTTTCTACTGGAGATATTGTCATTTCAGAGCGAACCATTACGCTTTACAACGTATGCTCCGAACGGTGAATTAATGTTTTCAACAGTATTTAACTCGGTTTAAATGTATCTTAATGTGTCCTAGTCTGATGGGTCTGGTTTCTACAACATTACATCTCTTGCTAAAAAAAAAAACATCCATCATTTTACTAGCTGCTACTGGATTGGCTCAGAACTTCTCACCTACCAACCAATAAGACAAAAAAGTAAAAATCCATTTTATGGGCCAGTATTTCATTTTGAGTCAGTACCCTACTTGCACCGTTTGTTAGAACAAGTGAATCGAATTCAGTGAAAGTGCTTAATCGTTCCGCGGTCCTCTAGTTTACATTTAACACAGTAGGTCTAGAAACTGGAACAGAACCCGTAAAAGTGTGTTCTTGCCACAACAAATGTGGCCACGAGGACTACAAAAGACTTAAGCGTAAGATAAACTGTTCCTAGGCAATATAAGTCTGGACAGGCGCACTTAAAGTCGGATTTGCTCCAGGTCTCAGGACAGTGTATTTTTTGACAGTACCAAAGCATCATCCGCTAAGTATGGATGAATTACCGGTTTTATTGATAACAGCAAATGTTGGATCTCTATTTGAACTTGTAAGTACATCTCTGTTGTTTTTTTTCTGATACTAGTTAGCGTAATGACAAGGACGCCCCGTTACGTGATTCATCCCGTGTGTTCCAGTCTACCAATGGTTACCGTTGTCTTTCAACCTGTATGCCGATGTGTATCGGTCGGAATGCAGTCGGAATGGCGTGAAATCGTTGCTTAAAGTACGTATTGGCACCTGACAGGTTGCATCCGTAGTCCCCTGAACACAGAAATCAAAATAATATAACGAAGAGTAATTGCTATTACTTCAGCTTAGTAGTTATGATTTCCCTGCGTAGAGTCGAGCGTTCCAAGACTGCGCTTTGTTCGAGACCCGTCTGAAGCGTCAAAGTCACTCTTAGCTGCGTTCGTTGCACTCCGGGCTGTCTCTGGTGTTTAGTCACCAGTGTCCGGTTCTTCCGTTAAAACGCGTTTTTTTGGTTCACCTGTGAGTTGATGAAAACTGGCTAACTCCTCGCTGAAACCGAGCTCATGACCAGGTTCTGGTTAGTCCGCACCGGTGAGATAAAACCGGACACTGGTTAGTTCGCAGCTAAGAGCTGCGTTCTTTGTCACGGGAGTTCTCACCGGTGGTCTCCGGTTTTTCTTATAAGCCGTTTTTGCATCCACCGGTGACTTCTCACCAGTCTTATAACCCGTTTTTGAACTAACCAGTGTCCGGTTTTATCTCACCGGTGCGGACTCACCAGAACCTGCTCGGGAGCCGGGCTTTAGCGAGGAGTTGGCCAGTTTTCATCAACTCACCGGTGAACCAAAAGAACGCGTTTTAAGAGAAGAACCGGACACTGGTGACAAAACACCAGTGACAGCCCGGAGTTCAACGAACGCAGCTCTTGATTTCATCACGCATGAAGAGTGACTTTTCCCCATCAAACCAGCCTCAAATGAAGCGCAGCATTATCGTATGGAACGCAGACATTACGCAGTATCAGACGCGTACTCATATCCCCGTACGCATCCCAAAACGAAATTTTAGAAATTTCTCTTCATTATGTTATTTAAATTTCTACATTCAAGCAATCACATAAAAAACCTGCCGGGTGTCAATATGTACTTTACAGTGCGTAAGAACATGGGTCCCGTCCGTAAAGCAAGCGTGCTTGGCCATGCACAGATGCCTAGGCACGACCTAGCATGACCATTCGCACCTATGCCTTGCCCAAGCAGGGATTCTGGGCCAGGCATGGAGTTCCGGGCTCTAGAACTCGGTGCCTGGCTAAGCCTGGGCACATGCATACGCATCTGTGCTTGGCTCGACATGCTTGTGAACGCAGCTGAAAGTTTAACTGAAAAGGCAGCTTATTGTTACATCTGATGTTTGAACTACACTGAATTACTTTGATTCATCTTCGCGATTTTGTATTTTTCACCCGGGGCTCCAGTAATAACGTTCGGAATGTGCACTGCTTGCACGACAACCCACAATCCATCTAGTCGCGGAGAGCTTGAATTTCAACAAAAGCCTGCATCTCCATGTGTTGCGGACGCTAAGCTCGTAAAAGCCACGGACGAAGAAAGTAGGAAAGCAATGTGAAGATATGTCTTGCAAGAAATCTGCATTTTTAATTTATTTTTCGGCAACGGCTTGCCTTTGTAGTTGTTGAATATTTCAAGTATAGAGGGGCAAGCATAAAGAGGTACCACAAATCCGAAAGAATAAATTCATTCGATCAAATCGGTAATCTCTGGATGGCGGACAGACGAAGTGACGCATTTTTATTTGGTTTTAAGGCCTATTCAAGTGAAGAATGAATAAGTGAAGTTAAGAATCTGTCGTGAAGAATCGTGAAGGTGTAACGAGACTGTCCGATCTCAGCACTATTCGGTTAAACTTTAAAGGAAGACGCAAATAAAGTGAGCCGAATAGGGCTTCACCATCGCAGTAGCTATCCCTAGGAGGAACACACCCACTGTGCTGTTCAAATATTTTGCCTTTGAGTTCAGGTTTATGCTTCACCACTGAGATGAAGAGCGTGTCCGAAAGCTTTCAGGACTGTAAATGCTGCATTTAGTGCTGCATTTTTATTTTTATTTTCGTCCGAAAGCTCTTACCTTATATGCAGCATTAAATGCAGTATTTACAGCACTAAAAGCTTTCGGACGCGTTCTTTATTTCTTCTCTGACACTTCTAATTCCGAAATTTAGCCTTAATCGCCAGCTCCCCAGTTTCTTCTTGAAAATTCAGCGTAAAATTTAGCATCTTCGCTGAATTTTTCGATGAATTTTATGCTGAATTAATGCTGCATTAACCGAGCGAAAATTTAAGTCCGAAAGCGAAATGCTGCATAAAATGCTGAATTAATTCAGCATTTTCGTTCGTTTCCGAGCTTTCGGACCCGCTCGAAATATAATAAGATAATAATGCGAAAATAGGCCGAAGACTTCTACAAAATTCTCAACTACATCAACAAGAACTCAAAAGAGGCTATTAAAGAATTAGCGTCGATACATAATTTCCAGAAATGCAAGTCCCGTCAGAGTAAAGATTAAACTGAACTAAGCGATATAACACTCATTTAATATAGTTACTGTTCTAGTAGCCTCTGAAGCATTCGCGACAACAGTATCGTCTTCTGGCTGTTTTTTCAAAGCCCAAATATCCTTGCTAGTATTTTCGAATAGCTTATCTCCCTTATTCCTATGCACCGCCACCGTAACGAGTGAACAAAAGAAAACGGTTTGACCCGGCTCTGAAAAATATTTCCCCGTACCTCTCAAAGCATTTTGTGTAAGATAGTAAGTTAGATTCGCTGCTTTCTCCACCTCGGGCATGCTTTTTAGAGCGTTGGAATCTCGAAAAGGTGAGAAATAACACAAGGTCGTATGTTCGCTTTAATTTGCACTACAAGGGTGATGCGCCCCATACCTCTACAAGTAACTGCTTTACGTTTTCCGCAGACACAAAGGTTGAAACTGGCGCATGGGTGATGAGATGTGACGGCAGCGTTTCATGGCAGATTTATGGGTTCACTGAAGTGCTTCTCTTTCCAATTTCAAACCACATGCATACAGTTGCTGCACTCCATTTGAAATTCCCCGGAAGAAGAAACAGACCAGCTCCTTTCCATTAACTCTCTCAATGTACCAAAACAGCGCAAGCGCACAACCTATTACGCGAAATCTTGAATAACATCTACCAATTTTTGTGGGCTTTATATATGTGTAGACATTAATACTTATAATATTCATATAACATATTTCATATGTACCACATGTGCTGTTTCATCTATAATAATATTTGGCTGGGCTGCCCTAACGCAAACTCGAAAATGGACTTAATACCATTCTCCTGCGTTGCACATATATGCTAACCTTGTACTGCGTCTTCGCTGATGCAGCGAATGGTTTAGGTAGCTGAGTGTGAAAGACTTACGTTTTGATGTAAAAGCAGCAGCAGTCTTCAAACAAAATGAAACGCTTCCTATATGGTTGTCAAGCATAAGCGTTGAAACCCTCCTACGCAAATCCAATTAACGCTATCGAATTCCCATTTCGTCGAGGTCATCAAATTAAACTCCTTATTTGGCTCGGAACGTCTAAACAACACTTGAGATTTTGAATAACAAAATAGTACAAAAAAGAAGGGCATTTGTCCAAAAGTTAGTGTGTTTGTAGGCCAGAGCAAGCGTTCATAACAAGTTGCTTAACTTCGGTATAAATGTTTCCGCTACCTATTCTACCATAGAGCAACCTTGTTCCCCTTTATTCAGGGTTGATTTTGCCAACTGCTCTTACTTCTTCTTTTGATCATATCCAACGAAGTACTTCATTTATCATTGTTCTCTTTCATAATAATACACCAAATATCTTTCTGCCCAAAGTATACCGCACAGAGAACCACATTTTTAAACTTTTTTCGTTCTACGGCCGCCACGCGTAGTTTTAATTCCCATTAGGCTCAAGTAACTTAAATAAAAATCTTTGAAGATGGAAATTACACACGGGAATTTTTAAAGGACCCCTCTTGCTTATTCTGCCCTTTAGATTTTCCCTAGCTCCCCTATGGAATTTTAAGCTTCTAAATCCCCGCCTTTCGCCATTGTTTTGGTTTTACATCGACGACTTTTTAGCGCTTTTTCTCAGTCAGAAGCGCAGTTAAATAAAAGTATTTCGTGCCGAGCCGAGTTTTTCCAATCACGGAACGCAAACTTCGCCGAAAGCTTCAAGGTCCGCCGACAACTCTTTTACACATAAGGACATGAGAAGCTTCTAACTATTGTTTTTCAGTTTGTAAGACATGGTAGGCAATAAGGTCTATCTTCTGTTTTCGACTTCGCGTCGGCGTCGGCGACCGGAAAACCTGAATAGAGTCGACACGCGCCAACAGAAGATCGCTAATTTGACGTGGAAAGTAGTGGTATTTTCGAAACACGATATTTCTGAGCCATTTCATCGTGAAAAGATCATTTCTAGAAAGAGTTGTGCTAAAAAAAAGAAAAGAAGTCCGAGTGTAACCGATGAAAAATTTGTAGCCTGTGTAGTAGTACGAAAGTTGTAGGTATTATATGTCGTAGCACGAAATACTTTTATAATCGCGGTTCAGACTGAGATAATCTCTAGCAGTAGTATCCAGTAGCATGCGGTGGCAACAGTTACTGTTGTATGCTACTAAAACTTACAAATCCATATAGGTAATTCTCGAAAATTTTGCATCCGGTGTATAGTGTCGTTTGTCCTTTAAAGGACCACTCTTGCTTATTCTGCCTTTTATAATATACTTAAGCATTGTCCTAATAGGTGTAATAAGCTGAATAACGCTATACGCGATGTTTACGTCTTAATACACACGCCCGTTCAAATACGAACCAGAGAGGTTCTTATCAATGCAGCGTGCAGTGTTGCCACGCTCATACAGTTTTTCAAGTTTCCAAAGATCAGAAAAGTGCTCTTAGTGTTACTTGAAGTACACCAGTACAATCTGACGCCCAATATATTGTAAAAAGCAATTAAATCTACGGATGGACAGCACAAGTCCTTGAACTAGCAGTAAGCAGTCGCAACAGAACAAAACGTGTTATTTTTTAGAAAACTTTTTTCTTCAGCTTCCACCAAAATAGAACTTTACTGCTTCTCGTGGCAACCCTGACGACGCTGCTCTTTCCTCGGCCCGCTGGCGGAACCAACCAAGCGATCTGATTGGCCCTGCATAAGCCAGAATAGAGCGCTAGTCTATTTTCTTTATTCACCTTATTACAGCGCGCTCCGAGGAAAAGAGGAATCTGTAATAAGCTTTATACGCCGTAATACACCTTACAACACCTATTAGGACAATGCTTTAGCTCCCATATGGAATTATAAGCTTCTGAAATCCCTAGCTTTCTCCATTGTTTCGTTTCGTAACTGCGAATTTTTAGCGCTTTTTCGGCCTTGCCGAGTTTTCACGTCACCCAACAAAAAGTTTGCCGGAATCTTCATTGTTCGCTGACAACTCTTTCACACGTGAGGATGTTATAATCTTCCATTTATTACTTCTTTTATTTGCTTAGTTTTCCCACTTTTTAACCAAGGTACGTGAAGTTTTCAAATCTTTTGCGCCCAGCCGCCGCGTCGGAGAGCAGGAAGGCTGGATATAATCGACAAGCGCTAACAAGAGTATCCCTAGTTTCAGGTGGAAAGTAATGGTATTTTCGAAAACCTTTTTTCGAATCAATTTTATAGGGAAAAGATAATTTCTAGTAAGAGTTGTGCTTTAAGCCATTTAGAATGCCCAGTGTGGATGCTGGGCGGCTATGAGTTTTACTTGAACCTACGGCTCCACCAAACTGTCATTCTGCCTGGCCTGGTCGTGATGTATTTTTCTTTGTGTGAGTTAATTTAGTATTACTTTATGGCAATCGCTGAAATAAAAGTGAACAATAATATCTCTCTATTTCAGTGGAACACAATCGCGCAGCGATGGATCGAAGCGATTTCCGCCAAAGTGTCTCGACTTTCGCCCGCATTTTTGGCCTTTCATTTTCAAGAAGTGGGTGGAAAAGACCCAAAAATATCAATGAAGCAAATTCAGATCTTCAGTGATATTATGCTAAAATTACCAGCGTTCCAAATGTACAAGGTAGCTCTTGGTTCCCTGGATACCGAATGTGATCACAAAGAAAAATATACGGTAGGTAACTAAGTTCTCTGTTCTGTTTCTCTCTCGACAGAAGAGAAACGCAAGTCTACTAATGGTCTTATACGAGTTGAGAGCTCTGAGTTGATTCGTATCCATGTGCCCCCCGCCCTCAGCTCCGTATCTGCATCCATCACACAACGATAGTACAATAGATCCACAAGTCAATGAACAGAAAAGAGAGGCTTTCACTTTCTTATATTAAGAGAAGTGCAAAACTCTCACTATCAGGGAGGTTCGCACCTTTTTTTCTGCTGAAGGGCTATAATTAAACAATCTGCTAGCAGAATTTTAGTTAGATTTTAACCGAATATGGCTGATATACAACAGTATAGTTACACATCGCTTATCACTTACTACTCCCGAGCTTCGCTTCATTATCCATTGAAACGCATGCTTTTGTTGAAATCCAAATTCTCCGCTTCAGGGTGAATTTTGTCTTGTTGGGCCAGCAGTTCTTATTCTAAAGTCTACACTAGAGCCCAAAGAATACGTACACCGTATAGTCTTTGCTAGAGCCCAAGATCAAATCCCTTAGCAGGATCAGAATAATTCGGTGTATTCAAAATCCCAGATTTAAACTAAGCTGGCTTCTCAGTGAAACTTTAAATGACATCGGTGACCAATAAGAATTAAACCGCACGGTGATACTGATCTGGAATATGGAGAATTAAAAAGCATGCAAGGGCCCATGATTCTTTGGTCATCATACGCGATTCTGCTGGCATGTTATCTTCTGTTGCACATCCTTTGACATAACAACATTTTTCCCAATTTATTTAGGGTCACTTTTGGTCACTTCCAGATGTGACGATAAAGGGCACCTTCTTTGCAGAAACTAAAGATCAAACCAATTTTCTATCTGTCCGAACCAAAGCGCGAAGAATGCCATCTACATTGTCGTAGGTCAACTCCGACACTTCCAGACTCACAGTAGTCATAAAAGAATTGAGAGTCTTAAAATACTACCGTATAAGTAACGTATATAAAAGGAGTTGATTTATAAATGATTCGCTGTTCCGAGCTAGCCAGCCTTTACTATTACCCCCAGTTAAACTTGACCCCTCTGAATGCGCACTCATCTATTGGCGTGGCTTTGAAATTCAAAAAGTGGTTTGAATTGCCCGGAGTCGCGGAGCACTATAGAAGCGTGTTACCAGCAAAGAGTATAAGAAAAGACCGTGAACTTCTCTAAGAGCACATTAACATATATAATTCACCGGAAAAGCCAATTACAGCGTCGGAAATAGAGCTTATCGTTTTTCTGGAAATAATAAATAAAAATTATCCAAGAGAACTTTTCCCGAAAGCCTGCTCGTTTGCGAAAGAAGGAACTCTCATGGGTCATAAATTCAGATTCCTTCCCTTAAAGGACTAGTCTTGCGCATATTATTAATGTAAACTATCGCTCCATCATCGCTCCATCCATTCTAAAACCCGGAGACCCGAATTTCATACGGTAAATTCACCCTCCCCTCCAACGAAACCTCATTTATTTTCTCACCTTGTTTTTCTACCTTCGATGCGTACCATGTTGTCGAAGATTGTTTGCAGGGGTGGTTTTCCCCTGTTTTTGCTCGAACTCGACGCATCTGTGGGCAATCTGTTGAAAGCAGAGCCTAGTTTGACAGTATTCAACTACTTTAAAGTACTGGAACCTTAAGATTAAATAGTGCGAGGGGTTCTTTAAGCTCATCAATTACTCGACAATATTGCTTGTTTACTCTCACAATTGCTAGATGTCTTCAGCTTCTCGGTACACAAAAAACAACGCCGATTTGAACCAAAACAGATTGTCTCCCCCAGATTAGAACATTACGACACAATATGGAGACAATTATTCTTCTAATAGCGAAAGAGATCGATTTAGGAACACAATATCTCATCTGGCCTCCTCCCAAAAATTTGATCGCTACATAATTCCATCAATCATGTGGATTAGGATATCCTTCCAGCTTCACGTCACCAGTTCCATTTTTTTTTCCAGGCCCTTGGCAGCTTCTATTTTGTTCACCCACATCTCCAAGACCGCGTCTCTGTTTGGGACTTTGAAACAGCGGAGTTTTCGAAACTGACGGAGCGACACGCTTCGCTGAGTCATCAAAGTCAGGATAGCAGATTTGAAAAAGTCAAATTTCCCCTCAAGCTTTCACCGGAGGTAAGTTAAGACCGAACCGAAACTGAATAGCAATGCTCTGCCTTAAAGACTGAAACAAAACCAGAGCAAAATAACACTAGGGAGTAGCGCCAAGACTTGAAAAAAGTGACACACACTCGATTAGCAGTGACGCTAGCACCACTAACGACAGAGAACGTCCCCACTGAAACCCATCCAATCGTGCACCAGCGCTAGCTCCGATAACTTCACATTCTGAACACAGCGAAAAAAAGATAAAACCTTGCATGTTTCCTCGATGTGTGCAGACGGCATCTTAGCTTTACTAGAAATTCCTAAATCCGCAAGTTTGTCTCGCTTTAAATGCCGCAAGCGTAGTGGGCCGCGCTACGAGTATAGCCCCCTTTGCGAAGCATGGAAAGCATAGGTCTTGGCGCTACTCCCTTCTGTTATTTTGCTCGGACCAAAACTGAATAACAGTGCTCTGCCTTTCTGACAATCTAACCAGCAGCTAAGTTTTTGACTGGAGTTTCGTTAGCCGTTTGCTTATTGACGGTCGCTTGATTTCCGTTTTAAAATGCGGTCGAAGTTTAGCCTACCGTTTGCTTTACTTAGCATTTTTTCGATCGCCGCTTTAAACTTAGAACTTGCTAGCCCGCCAAACTCAACGTTCAAAGTTGGAAGGAAAAGAAGAAAAACAAAAAAATAATGGCGGAAATAATGGCGGACGATAAAGATCCAGATTTGGAAGTTATCCACCCGACAAAAAAGATTAATGCTAAAAAGACGATCAGATTTGGTGACAAAATTCAATATTTCTTTTTTGCTGAAAGTTCGAACCAGTTACGACAAGGGGACGGCGAAAGCGACCAATAACTGTATTTAAGAAGTGACCTTCGGGTTTGAAGGTAACTTCAAACTAACGTATATAAAAGAGGTGAACCATTCAACCGTCACAAGTTGGGCCACGATTCCACCCAACTAAACCGCGATCCCCTGAAGACAGGGGCGTCCTGAGGGGGGGGGGGGGGGGTCGGTGCTGCCCCTCCCCCCAAGAAGGTCTGAGGGAAAAAATTCGGTAAATTTTGACTGGTGTGGCGAAGCCGCACCAATTTTAACTTATTTGTCAAATTCCCCTGAACTCGATGATTTTGGGGGAATCTACCGGATTATTGCCCAGGGAACCTACCGGAACTTTGCTCAGGGGATCTACCGAAATCTTGCTCAAGAATCTACCGGAACTCATTGTCTCAGGGAATTTACTGGAGACTGGATCAGGTATCTACCGGACTTTGCCCCACGGAATCTACTAGAATTTTCGAATCTACCGGAACTTGTCTTGGGGAATTTACTGGCGGCTGGACCAGGGTATCTACCGGAGTTTGCTCCACAGAATCTCCCAGAAGTTGTCTCAGGGAATCTACCGGAATTTTACTGCTTACCGGATAAGTATAGACTCACAGCTTACCAGGATGACCCCGGCACACAACTTCGCCAGACTGATTCTTTCAGACAGACGATACAGCGTACCGGAACATTCATCGGGTGATTCCGGCAATCTCCTAAGTTTCTGGAGCTTTCAAGAATTAGGCAACCTACTGAAATTTCCATAATTTCCAACTACAAATACTGTTCCAGGAATAATATCCCGGTACTCCAGTTTTGACAGCTTTCTCGGCTCTTTTCCAGTGATACGCCGAGATGAGTTCAAAAACGAGTTAGCCTTGTTCCGACACGATCTTGAAAGTCACCAGGAGAGTCTCGAAACAAACAAAACGTTTGAAGGTGCATTAGAGTCTTTCGTGAACTGAAAGATGTCTTATCACTAGTATTGAAAGCGTTCAAGCTCGCTTCGCTCAAGCTCGCTAAGACAATCCCTGTGCTTCAGCAAAAGCGGAAAGACTTTTTAGCAAGATGAATTTGTTCAACAATGGCTGACCAGCCAGCGTCTGTTACGAATCGCATCGATCTAGCTGACGAATGTGAAATTGGATGTGTTGTGAACAAACAGAAAACGCTAAAAAACGTGACGAATAAAAGTGTAGGGTGGGTTGAAGGTCGAAGAGTTTGAAGTTTTGACAATCTTACAGTTTAACCGAATACGGCTGAGATCCAACAGTCTAGTACATATCACTTATTCACTTAAAATTTTCCCGAAAACCCGTTAAAAATGCGTTACTCGTTTCTCCATTATCCAGGGATAGTCCATTTCATAATTATTCTTTCGGATTTGTAGTGCCTCTATGTACTTGTCCCTCTACGCTTGAAATATTTACCAAATAGAAATGTAAGCCATTCCCGAAAATAAAATAAATCTATCAGATTCATTGCAAGACATATTCCAAAATCATTTTCCAAACAGGCGTAACTTCTCCAATATCGCATCTTCAGTCCTGAAATGCAGGATTTTGTTCAAATTTAAATACTACGCGTCTGGATGAATTTTTGTTTGTCGTGCAAGCAGCGCACACTGAACTTCATAATTACCAGAGCCCCGGCTGGAAAAATACAAAATCCCTCAGATGTCTCAAAATATTTCAGTGTATTCTGATATCAGTTTTAAAAATTTGCTGCCTTTTCAGTTAAACTTTAACGAGCATATTTTGTTGTTGTTTTTAGCACATAATCAGTCAGTCAGGACACAACAGTATTCTAGCGTTTCTGCAGAGATGGTCACTACGGAGAATTGTCGGCAAAACCTCGAAAAATTCCGGTAAAATTCTGAAGCCGCACTCCCCCCCCCCATCAAGAAGGTGTCGGGACGCCCCTGCCTGAAGCCACACCACACACCAGATGAAGAGCGTGTTCCACCCTTGTACCAATAGTAACTATTAGTTACTATTTCCGTTCCAACCTCACGAAAAGTTACTACGCTGACCGTTCCAGCCTTCTCGAAATAGTAACTAATAGTAACTATTTGCTTACCACGCTCGGGAGCGTGGGAAGCGTAGTAACTACGAATCTCTGTTACATGATTGGTCGGATTCGCCCGCGGCATGATATTCTGCTGGAAAACAGAAAAATCGTTCCAGCCTTGACGACAGAAAGGCAGAATTTGTGACGTCATGCGAAGTAACTACGGTAAGTAGGATGGAACACGCTCGAAGACGTCATCTCGTCTTTCTGTAGAGGCCAATAGGCTATTTTTTGCATTTTAAAATTATTATTGCCATACATGTAATCGACGGTGGCATCGATTCTTTGGACGGGCCAACGCTGGCCCAATACCGCACCCAATGGAAGTGAAGCAGCTGACGGAGTCCCTTTCCTCCGCTGGAAGTTTCACCCACACTCAAAATTCAATCAATAGATGTTTCACCAAGAAAGACAAATTCAGCCTAGAATTTACAGCGAACTCGCTTCTTTCGGTGCAAAACTTGGCACACACCAAAAACAATCCTTTACAATTGACAAGGAAAGGAGAAAGGCTGACACCGCAAGCCAAGAGTATGCTTGCCGTCATCCTAGTAACCAAAGACTGGTCCTAGCCCCATCTGTTACGATCAGCTATGTCGGTCGTGGCTCTGGTATGATCTGGCTGGGAAACCCGTCAGCCCGCCCGCACGTCAGTTCCACCTTTGCTGCTATCCTAGCTCCTATCACGAACAGGTGAATCTTTCTGGCATTTACGGTCCTGCTGCACCAAATCCTTCTGGCACAAAATCCTGTCCTAGTACAAAAACGCTCCGTCTTTTACGTTTTCCGGGACATAAGCCACGTGCCTAGTTTAAACGATCAATAACTGGAAAGGACAGAGCTTCATTCAAGGGACTTCCGAACTCAAATAACCTTCGTGAAGCTCTACTAGGTAGAGCTTTGCTGAGATAGAGATGTCCAGGGAATCCGAGAAGAAGGGGAATGAGACGTTGTTAGGAGAGTAGACAGGAAGACAAACGGAAATGGTCTGCAATCAAGCAATGGTCTCCATCACCAACCTATTTTTACACCCTCCTAAACGACAAGCTCTTGCAGCAACATGTGGGCGGTGACCAATCCTACAGGTTTATTTGCTTAAAGGACCCGTCGTATCTATAACGTCAGTGCAACATACTTACGTAATCGCTCCCTTTCTTGAACCTGGATTTCAGAATCAAGACGGTATATTACAACCTCCCTGACGACAACTGAATGATTGACCCTTGCCTCATTTCTCTATTTTCGCTTCGTAACAAGATGCCGACGGTTGTTTAGAAAAATCCCACTAGCCATAAAAAACGGCCATGTAAATCTTTCCCTTTTTTTGCTAGAATTCAATGGGCCTGGACAAGCAAAATCCGTGGATAAACTGTCAAAGCAGAGGCTGGTTTTAAAGTATTTAACTATTTTAGAATAGTGAAAAATAAATGAGAAATAATCCAAGGTCTGCTCTAAGCTATTCTTCGTCCCATTCCAAGTAAGTTGGGTTCTGAATGAATGAAGTTTTTTCTTTTCTTTTTTTTAACATTCGGACAGAGCATCAGGTTTTCCTTGCCGGATTGTGTGCTCTTTCATCATTTAGATGAAAAAATCTCAACTTTGCAGCAGATGCGGCAGATTTTCAACTGCCGAACGAACGTCAAGTGGGACGAATTCCTCACGCGCTCACACCGCTGAGCCCAGCCGCTTTCCGACAAAAGCGAACAATACTTTAATTTTAGATTCACCGCCTTCAGGTTGCTAACTGCGAAGTCTCTATCCCTTTGCTTAACTCCCGTCACTTCCTTCCGGAAGCATGATGAATCATCCGTGCATAATTATTAATGGCATGTTGATGCGTGTTTAATGTCATTTTGTAAACATTCAGCCTGTGTGAAAGTTTCCTTTCATTTTTGTCATCTTTCTTGCCCGAAATGGGTTGCTATTTTGGAAGAGAATTTGATGCCTAAAATCTTGTCTGGTCTTTACTTTTATCGGGTTTGAACTCTGGACCACAACAGACCAGAGGGTCGATTTGTCTGAAACAAATGCCGATTGCTCTATTAGCCTATAACCAGGGACCCATAAATTTCCTGTAATGACTCGCCATTCAGGGGGCTTGTCATTTCCTATGCTTCTATGTTGCTATGTTGCCCGAGCCTTATCTAGTTTCCAAAAATTCCGCTTGGGTCGAGTCGGCGTTCTTGCTCAGATAGACAAAATTTGTTGGGACTATTCAGCATGCCACCAGGCACCTAAGCTAGGACAAAAGATCCAGGATACTCTTCCATTACAGAGAAATATTCCTAGTTCAGCACAACAGCTGCGGAAAATTTTGTCTATCTGGATAGCCGGGTATCTTATCCCCGTGGGTGTTTCTCGAACTATCTGACGCTCGGTCAAGAGCGAATCAGAAATCTCTTATTGACAAGCCCCCTGAATGGCGAGTCATTACAGGATATTTATGGGTCCCTGCTATAACTGAGAAGTCCAGGTTTTGATACGGTCTTCAACAGGTGTCGCGATACAGATCCTTCGCGTCAGTCTATTGATCTAGTATACCAGTGTGTTACACCGCAGCAGAAGAAACCAGATCCCATATTCAAAACGAGAGAATAATAAAAGTGATGTCCAGCCATTCCAGGATTCGGAGACTCTTTTTCCCAATGGGAAATCTTAGGAGGAAAAACGTTTCTAATTCTGTCCGACAGAGATGAAGGATATAAAGCAACGCCTTGTATTTCTAACATTTAGGATCTGAGGATCAAAGTTCGTTTACAGCGGGGTAATCAAAAAGGAAATAAGACGGAGTGAATATCGGGGGGAGGGGGTATTATTAGATTAGAGGGGCTTTGGAGGCGTGATGAAGTTACAATCCTCCAGAGCTCTGCCTAGGGTTCCGGGGAAAAAAACGCAAGAAAGCTAAACAAATCAAGACATGTTTGGCTTTCGAAAAGGTTGAGAAGGAGGATACAAAAAACCTTATTCAAAAAAGCTTATTGACCTTATTCAGTGCTGCCTTCTTTCTAACGTTTGACCGCAAAAACCTGTGACATTCTTGCGCCTATGAAATTTGGTCCTTTTTCAGGTTCAAGAAAAAAATAAAGAAATAGTGGCGGTGGTTGGGGAGGGGGGCTGGAAGCAAGGGATTTAAAAAAAACGCTTCCGAAGAAGATAAATAATGGAGAATATTTATGATTACACTCCGGACCCGTTGACTTGATCGGACACCCCTTGACGATCACAAACACGGACAAATTTGAAAGAAACAAGAGCTGAAAGTCCATATGGCACTTGTAAGAAGAGTTGTCAGATAAGGTTTGCAGTTGTCAAGGCTGGATCTCTCCCGATATTCCTTTCATCGAAGACGGGCTTGATCTAGTAAACCTGAAATGGTTATTTTACTGATTGACAACTGTTTCATAACAGAAGTTCTGTGAAACTCTGGTTCTGATTCGCGTATAACTCAATCCACGGTAGAAAATACTCTAGCTGTGATTATTCTGTGCCTGAACTGGATCTCACCGAAGTAGTTGGAAGGGTGTTCACGAGATTTCCGATGGCCCCCTTCGACGCACATCGTTATCGGAATGGAAAGGGAAGACATGAGACATTAGCTCTTGCTACTTGTCAAGTTCTATTCACATCTAATAACCCATTCGAAAGTTATTCGTGCAACTAAATTCCCGATTCCATATCCCTCCATCCCCCACGATGATCGAATCAGGGAAATGATTATTTCCAAGTCAATGTTGGTAGGTACGACTGCAAAGTTTCCTCGTCATAGATAATCTGAAATTACCCCACGTCGTGATCACCAGCATACCGGGACCCCCCTCCTCAGCTCCTTCCAAAATGCCCCGGTTCGGTTCTGTTCTGTTAATAATGTAATTATGGCTTATGCTTATTGCACGAGATTTCCTGTGCCCGCCTGCAGCCCCCCCCCCCCGCCAGTTATCGGATCTGGTTCAGACCAAACCGGCATTCTTGGGATTTTTTTTAGGACGGAAGCAAAGGCGCTTTTAGCCAAAATGTTTGCGGGGGGGGGAGCAAGGCATTTACCGAACGTTTTTGCAGAAAAAACGACTGTTTTCAAGAAAAACGACGGTTTTGACAAAAAATCAACTGATTTTCAGAAAAACCGACTGTTTTCATGAAAAAATCAGCTGTTTTGCCGAAACATCGCAGCGCTTCGCGCCAACCCGGTTATTTTTTACCGACTGGCCGACAATGTTAGGGGGGGGGGCGTTCCCAAACCCCTCCCCCCCCCTTCGTGACGCCTCTGGACGGAAGACACAATCTGTCTTCACCACTTCTAGAATTATCCATTTTCTTTTCAGAAATGCTGGAGCAGGAAAGGGTTCCTTCGGACAAGATGGCGGATCGATGACCGTACAGTAAACTTCGTCAACATTCACATGTTCCACGACACATCCAATCTAGTCGCTCTTGAAAGCTCTCCCTCCGTCTACGCAGATAGCCGACGACGAGCATTAGAATTTACCTTAAATCGGTAAGTACCTTTCATGCGAGAGATGGCAATCAGAATACCACATCCAACAAAAGATGGTGACCGACCGTTCAACAACAGTAGACTATACACCAATAGCGAACTCGCGGCGACCTTATTCAGTGCTGCCTTCTCTCTAACGAACCTTTGACCGCAAAAACCTGTGACATTCTGCGCCTATGAAATTTGGTCCTTTTTCAGGTTCAAGAAAAAACTCGTAGATTCTGTGGTTGATCAGAGATGCGTCTTCAGACGCAAGGTTTTTCACAGCTAAAGCGGTAGCAGATTTCATCATTTCCGTTTCTAAATGACGTAGTTCGGTTTTTAATTCACTTGAAAGGGGACGAGCGAAAATCCGAGGAAAAAATACGTCACGTGATCAAAAATAAAAGTCAATTGGATAGCACCCTGATTATTATTTTTTTCAAGATACAAGTAGGAATAAGTAGGATAGAAAATGAACGAGAAGATCTGATTATTTTTTTCCAAAATACAAGTAGGGTAGAAAATGAACGAAAAGATCGAAGTAACAGCTAATCGACGAAATTTTCGATAATAAACAGATCCAAACGTTCGTCTCTTGAAAACTAACAAGAGCAGCAAAATTTGACAAAAAATCGTAAAAATAAATTGCCCGCCTCGGAATTGCATGGAATATATGCCAATGTGAGCGACGACAAAAAAAACTTTCATCAAGAATACATGCTAGCGCGCCTAAGCTATTCTGGGGTTGGCTTAAAGGACCCGTCGTACCTATAATGACAATGCAACCTACTTCCGTAATTGCATTCGAGACTCAAATTTCATACGTTACATCCCGAACCCTAAACATAACCTAACGACACCTCACTTATCTTTGCACTTGCCACTATTCACTGTTTGTATGCGCATAATGCTCTCCCGACGAGTGTTAGCGTATCATACTATTGATGCGTAAAACTGGTTATTTGAATTTTGCCGAGTTTTTGCTAGAAGTCAATGGACCTGGAAAAGGCTTAAAAGAGCCAAAGCCGTGGATATTTAAAAAAAAACACAGCCTAGTTTGACAGTATTCAAATAGTTCTGAATACTGGAACATAAACAGTAAACAGCGCGAGGTGTGCTTTAAAATTCAGGCAGGCATTGGACAGTGAATGAAGCGAGCGAAACCTGTTATCCAAACATGTTAAGTCCCTACAATATGAAATTAAATCTTTTCTTCTCTTAGCCTTCAAGACTTCGACTCGACGCCAACGTTTATCTTCGGTGATTTCAACTTCAGGACAGACGTTCGATCTGCAGTAAAGGTGAGTATATTCCAGCAAAAAAAAGCACAAGGGGGTACAGATATTTCGTTAGAAATCCCAACTACTGAAATCCCTGCAAGTGGGAGTCTTAGAAAATGCTAGAAGTACGGTTTTCCATGGAGTTAATAAATAAGCTATGGCGCAACTAGACAGTCCCCGTGCGTAACATAACTCAGCGGAGAAACATTGGAGTAAATATACGTCACCTTCAAAGTCACCAACTAAAATGCAACTTAGATAGCCCACTATGCGCAACACAAGAACGTGCGCAAATCAGGCGGAGCTAGAAGTACGGTTTTCCATGGAGTTAATAAATAAGCTATGGCACAACTAGACAGTCCCCGTGCGTAACACAACTCAGCGGAAAACATCGGAGTAAATATACGTCACCTTCAACGTCACCAACTTTATGCAGCTTAGATAGCCCACTATGCGCAACACAAGAACGTGCGCAAATCAGGCTGAGCAAACCCCCGCAATTTCAAAACCTTCAACATCGCAACCTACGCTTTACGTAAATTCTCGAAAGTTACGCGCGTATGGCGCAATTGCACTCTTCCCTCTGGGCTTTCCAACGCCAATAAACCACAGCAATCTCTCTTTCCAGGATCTGACAAAATCGCTAACAGCCAAGAGCCTAATAGAAGACCACCTTCATTACGTATCTTTTGCGGACGACTTGGATAGGGTAAGCAAACACTTCAGAGCGTTCGAATATATCTTCAAACTTTTTGTTTGTTTCGAGACTCTCCTTGCGACTTGTCGGAACAAGGCTAACTCGTTCTTGAAATCTTCTCGGCTACCGGAAAGGAGTCGAGAAGGCTGTCAAAACTGGAGTAGACGGTACCGTGGTATTATTCCTGGAACAGTATTTATAGTTGGAAATTATATAAATCTCAGTAGGTTACCTAATTTTTAAAAGCTACAGAAATTTGTAAGATTACCGGAATCTCCCGGCATCATCCCGGTAAGCTGTAAGTCTATACTTATCCGGTAAGCAGTAACATTCCGGTGGATTGCCTGAGCTATTCCATGGGGCAAATTCCGGTAGATCTCCTGATCCAACCTCCAGTAAATTCTCTGAGACAAGTTCCGACAGATTCCGTGAGTCGAGTTCCGATAGATTCTTTGAGCAAGATTCCGGTAGATTCCTTGAGCAAAACTCCGGTAGGTTCCCTGAGCAATAATAATAATTTTATTTAAACCCTCCATACAAATACAAAGTAAATGGTCGGAGGAGTTGGTGAGGAAACAAAAGAAAAAGAGAAAAAAAAAGAAATCACACAACACTACGAGACAAAATTAGGCTGCGATAACTACAAATAACCAAACCAATACAAACTTGAGTCATGTGCTTACACCAGGCTAGCCAGTGGAAAATCGTGCAGTTTTCTACTTCGATTGATGAAACGACTGGTTAGCTCATTCATTTTTTCGCTTATTTCAAAGATACGGTACCTTTGTGATACGTAAGAGTTTCGGAACCATATGGGAATTCCCAGTAAATATTTGCAGTGCCGGAAAAAATTAGAACGGACTTGTTTACGCTCAGTTTTATTCAATGAATTCCACAGAGGGGTTAGAAAGAAGACATGGGGCGCAAACATGGCGTTGCATAGACGGCCAAGCGTAATTTTATCAAATTGGCCTTTAGTTCGTGCTAACATTCCGTAAGTCTTCCGTAACTTTTCTTTGAGAGCCGCGATAACTAAATTTTTAGTGGCTTTAATGGAATTCCCATAACGGAGTCCGAGATACTCAAACGTATCCTTTTGGACAACTGTCTTCCACACACATCAACCACACGGTTTGGCTGCATTTATTCGTTCATAACGGCAAATTCAGTCTTGGAGGGCTCTATGCTTAGACCTATATCGCCAAGAGCAGACGACACTCTATTAATAGCTTCTTGTAGGGATTCTAAATTATCAGTCATCAGAAGTAGGTCATCTGCGTAAGACAGGTGACTAACATCAATACCATCTTCTATCAGGAACTCTTCAATCGATCTTGTCGCAGAACGCAGCGCATTATTAAATATTACGGGGCTTATGACTGAACCCTGTTTAACACCTCTGCGAATTTCTATAGGACTAGAAAGTTGCCCTGCAGAACGAATTCTTACTTGGGACTTTCCATACCAATTCCACAAACATTTACAAACGAATGAATCAACCCCTGCCCTCAGTAGCGACAGGATTGCTTGCGAATGTAGGACAGAATCAAACGCCTTTGAAATGTCTAATGTGCAAACAAATAGTGTTTTTTTCCGTTTCTTAAACTTTTCAACGATAGAAATAAACACGGCATGCGCATTCTGAACACCGATTCCTGACCGGAAACCGGTCCAACCGGATAATCCGGTAGATTCCCTAAAAATCATCAAGTTCAGGAGACTTTTACAAATTTTAAATGGCACGGCTTTCGCCGCATAGTTAAAATTTAGCGAAATTTTTTTCACAGGCCTTCTAGGGGGGGGGGGGTGCAGCACACACCCCACCCCCTAGGGACGCCCCTGCTTGCACTGTGTATAAAGTCCCAGTCCTCGATAAGAGTTAAAAACAAAGAGAAGAAAAAGGACGGGATTACTGACCACTGTTGAGAAGAGCTTGTGAGAAAAGCCAAGAAACGAATAGGTACATTCCCTTATTTGTGAAGAATGAACGAGATAGTCAAATAATCAACATTTGAGAAATACTTCAGGTGAAACTTTCGTTGTTATTCATAAAAACAAAGTTTGTTTAAAAGATACAAAAATTTACCAGTTTCAAAGTCTCTACAAATGTAGTTCAGGAAATAAATTTAAAATATAATGTTTACTAAATGCTTCGATCTGATCCTGTCTATTTGTATTTTGTTTATTTATTTATGTATATGGTTTAAAACTGAGGAGTAATACAATAAAAAACAATACATTGTAAGCTAATCAGTTTATACATTCAACAACACTTTAAACAGGCTACTATGAGAAAGAAAAATACTCAAGATTCAACTCAACTAATGACGTCTTTTCGACGTCTCAAATTACCCACTTTTAAAAAAAATGGCTATAGGTTGTGGGTCAGAGTTTTTTGTAAAAATTCGTCATAATTTTTTAGAATTTGGTCCTTTCCACTGAAATCGAAAACTAACTGGGAATTGCTAATAAAAATGAAATATCGGAAATATTTCACACATGACTTTCGTACCTTATTTTTCAACTACGCCTTCTCAACTAACTGACTAACTTTTCAGGACGTTCTGCTGGTCGGGAAAAAAGAATTCTACCATAAAGACCACGAGAAACTTTTCACGTCAGAACCTAAATGGGTAAGTGGAGTTTTGGGCTAAATGGTAGAATGAAGATCCAAGAGGCCCGTAATTACCTACTTTGGCTAACTGGTAGTTAACTTTAGTCACAGCAAGTGCACGAAAATGGAAATGTTCAAAGTCAACAAACCTTCAAATAAGCATACCTCTACTATATCACTAAATGTATATACAGAGCTGTTGATTTTACGCAGAAACAGCATTTTTGTGGCCTTCTCCAGGTTAACCGTTTTATATTCTAATTTTTACGCCTCGCTTCCTCCTCTCTCCTTCGAATAAGGCCAAATGCTTGGGCGGGATCCCAAACGGTATTGCCTTTGTTTGTCTTCCTTACTCTGACCGCCAGCACTGTAGCCTGTTTGTTAGTAACCGTCTTATTATACAATTGAGCGACGTGTTTGTTCACAAGTTTCCTAATCTTTTGACTGATTACTCGTAAATGTACATCTGAGGACAGAGACTGATAATGCTGGTAATGTTGTTCATGGTAACGATGATGGTAATGTTGTTGACTCTAATCTGTTTGATTAGAACATTCGATTGTGCTTAAAGTCTAATTGAAAAGCCAACTTTTTCTTGTGTCATTTAACTGAATACACTGAATTATTTGGATCCTGCAAAGGGATTTTTTTTATTTCCCATTATCTGATCTGGTACGACGTTCAGAATATCTGCGACTGTCCCAACAGCGTAAATTCTACTACGACGTGGAAAATTTTGGCTTTCCAGTGGGCAGTGGTGAGTCTCGTGAAAATTGCTTAGTGCCTGAGCCAAAAAAATCAGAAATCTTTCTCGTAAGGCATACAACAAAAATACAAGCGCACTACAAATCACACGGAAATTCCACTATTTGAAAATCGGTTATTAGTGAACTGCTGAACACTGGAGTAACGCATTTTCAGCGGGTCTTCAAGCCAATTTAAGTGAATAAATGATGGGTAACTCGATAGTTCTATCCCAGCCCTTTTCGGTTAAACTTTAAATTTCAGGTTTTCACCATGCTTGTGCCAACAGGCAACAGAAACTACAATAGCAACGTAAACTGGTCCTATTTGTTGTTTTCCGACAACCCCTTTATCAGTTCCTCTGAGCAATTACAATATTCCCTAATTTCCGGTTTCAGCGGATTTTGGAATCAGCCGCGACAGAAAAACGAACATTTTTCCTATTTCAACAGCTGTTTGTATCCAGATACCAAATCTAAAAATCTGTTCAGTTTCCGTTTGTGGATTTTGGCCAAACTGTGCACCCGAGGCGAACAAAATAGATGTATCATATCACTTTTTCAGCTCCTCAAACACGATGCCGAACTTCAATCGTTTAGCGACCGACTGTCGGAAGTAGACGTTAACTTCCCGCCCAGCTATCCCTGCCAAGAAGAATCGGACGTAGTTCGATACTTGCCCACAAGATGTCCTGCCTGGTGTGATCGCGTTCTGATGAATAACGAAGCCAGAGTCCTCTTATGCGAAGACGCGAGATATGCCATGATTGGCAAAAGAAAGAGCATGGGCGACCACAAAGTAAGTTTATTTTATTTTGTTCGACGTCCCTATTTACAGAGCTCGCTCGGTGGGGGGGGGGGCTGATATTGACTCTTTCAACTTCGTTGTGATCGCATTACCTAAATCAAAGACATGGCTTTACGGACCATGTACAATGATCGAGTGATTGGGTGTTGTTCATTTATACCTTATTCCTCAGTGTTGACGGATATACGCTGAAAAAAAAAAAAATTGCAGTATTTGCTACTGGGATTAATCTTGTCTCTAAAAAGATAATTTTATCTCTAATCCGGATTAATCTTATCTTAGTAGACATAAGATTAATCCCAGTAGCAAATACTGCAGTTAACTTTAATCCTTACTCGGAGAAACTTTTTACAGTGTAGTAGATAAAATAAAAACGTGGTATGGAACAAGAACCGTTTCCCATAAAGAACTGAAGTGTTGTAATAACAGAGGGATGCAATACTATACAGACTATATCTCACTTCAAACAAAATATACCTCGGGAAAAAAAAAAGTATGAATTCCAATGCTGGAAGTGTGCATTATGACGTATAACAGAGAATGATCTCAGCGATGCAGTTGGAAAACAGAGGAATGTAGCTAAGAGGTGATTTGACATCCGTGTCTCTCAGAGCAAAAAATATGCAATTCTGCATAAGGCTCTCACCCCTGGTTCATACAGATCGCGTTTCCGCGTTATACGCCGCGTTTTACGTCAAAATAGACTTGACGTTATTATTTTGCGTTACAGAATTTTAACTTTAAATCTACTGGCAAACGCAACAAACACACTCGGTATGAACAAAGGTAACAATTTACCTGTAAAGTGAAGAAAGCAATTGGTGACGAAACCGTTGAGACAAATGTGACATAAATTGATTTCCAGACTTGCCCTAATTTGTTTTGATTTTGCAAGCCGATCTATCTGAACGCAAGGATCATACTACATAGGTAGATACAAGACTGACCCCTCCCCCCCCTCTCCCATGTTAGCAGGCTAGCTTTTATGAATTTGCGTTAAAGCGAGTGATTTCAGTGAGTAGACTTGGTAATCCTTTTCCAATGTCAGCATTATACGAACCCGCCCATTGCTTGCACTTTTAGTAAAAAACATTGAGTGACCAAAAAATATTCGTATGGATGAACAATTTGCAAGGTTTAAAATTGTCCACTGATGAATCATTATGTGCGTGGTCCTCCTTTCTTACAATAGTAACTATTTTCGTTCCAAACCTCGTGAAAAGTTACTACGCTGGCCGTTCCAAACTTCTCGAAACAGTAACTAATATTAACTATTTGCTTACCCCGTCCGGGAGCGTAGTAAGTATAGCAACTGCTACCGATTGGTAACTACTGACGCGATTGACGAGGGCGCGATATTTTACCGAAAGTAGAAAAATGTGTTACAGCTTTGGTGCCAAGAAGCCAGGAGGCGCGACGTCATGCGTAGTTACTACGGTAAGTTGGGTGGAACACGAGCTATGCTCATATAAGAAATTTCGGAACTGATCAGCGGCATGAAAGAACCTCGCAGTGGAGCTAAACGCTCCAAAACTACAACTAGACGGAAGCGAATGCATTTTCACTTTAGTTACTGTTTAAGCTGTTCGGGCGGACGGAGAAGTTTATAGGCATAATATAACAGAAAGTAAAGTTGTGATTTAAGCAGAAATAAGAAATTTTGAGACCATACTTAAGTAAATTCAACAAATTTCTTGTGTGCATACCCTGACTTATCCGCCTATGAGTTGACCCCGTTTGCAGAACCTGATTAGAATTGCGGTTTGGCAATTTGCTAAGCCTACTATTATTATCATATAATATTAATATAACAAGCCAGTCACAAATGAAGTTAAAAAGTTGTAACAAATATAAAGGATAAACAAAAACATCATGTTGGACCAAAACCCGAGTCACACCTACGTTCTTCCCTGTAGGATATTTTTTTTTTTAATCTATTTTACATCATCTCGTAAAGGCCCCACCCTTGAAACTCTTTCCCACTTTATTACGGGCATTTCTTTCTTCAAAGGAAAAAACGAAAAAATACTAAAGTTTAACCGAAAGGGCTGAGATACGATAGTCTAGATATCCATCATCTAATTCACTTAAACGCTTGAAGGCCCGATGAAAATGCGTTACTTCGTTTCTTCGCTGTTTATAATCGATTATATTGAAAGAACTTATTCTTACGGGACGTGCTTGTACAGAGATAGAGAGAGAGATAGGTTTATTTAAACAACATCATAGCTGGCAGCTAATTTGCGTTGCTTCACTATACTAAATAACAAATTAACACAAAAAAAAGGAACCTCTATGCTTAAAATATTTAGCAATTATGTAGCTACTTTCAGTCCTAAAAATAGAGTGCGTTCCTCAGACGTGATCTTGCGCTATCGGTCCTCTCTCAGACGTGATAATAAGCTTCGCTTTGTTGGCCGTTGAAACCACGCTTTTGCTGACATTCAAATTCGCCGCGATTGGATGAATTTTGACTTGTAGTGCAAGTTTTGCATAACATATTCTTACTTCACTACTAGAGTCTGAGATGAAGAACAAATTTAAATCCCTTAAAACAGTCAAAATAATTCAGTGTATTCAAATCCAAGATATAAAAAAAGTTGGCTTTTCAACTCAACTTCAAAATATGTAGCTAAACATCCGCGAACAAACTCAGATATTTTACTCATGTTCAAGTTCAATTTACATGCACTTTCACATGTTACTTTTATTTTTAATTTATTTGTAACAAAAAATGAATAGTAAATTTGTTGTTATACGTGCTCTTTCGGATGTTACTTTATATGACTATTTTTAACCCCTCTACAATGATCTACGTGTGTTAAGACACTGGATGATTAACAAAACAAATATTAAAATATGTCGAATCCACGAACAACCTCGAATTTATATCCAGATTATCTTATACGTCATTTCAAATGTTACTTGAATTTTAAATATATTTTTGTAAAAAGAAATAAAAAAATACCAAATTCGATGCTTTATGTGCTCTTTCTGATGCTACTTTTCCTGACTGTTTTAGTCACTCTATAATGATCCACGCGTAATATACGTCATTAGACTGGATGACTAACTTAACATATTCATTTCTTTTAGCCCGTCTACCTCAGCTTCACGATGCGTGACGTCACTCGAAGCCCCCTAGAAGAACCAAGTGAAGATTATTTTCCCCCACGTCTGATACCTGTTCGAGATGACTGCCTCGTTAGCTCGTAAATCTCAATTTTCGTTTCGGCTTTCTTTGCGACCATTTTACGAATAAATCGGAGTTTATCACGACAGCCGAACAGTGATTAGGCTTCTGAGGAATTTCCACTGCCCAGCTTTTTTCTACTTTTCTTTTCTCGAATGGGATCGCGGTAGGTTTCGTTCAGCCCAAGGTGACCGCGAATCACGAACATGGAATTTTAGAAATCTCTAAAGTACGTACTGGAACCTGAGAGGTTGCAGCTGTCTATCTAGAGATAAAAATACTATAATGAAGAGAAATTTATAAACTTGATAAAATATGACTTTTCACTACGTAGAGTCGAGCGTGCCGTGAGATAAGGCTGCGCTTCATTTGAGGCGGCAAAGTCATTCATCAGGCGTGGGAAAGTCAAGAATGATTTTGCCGCCCCAAATGAAGCGCACGCAGTGAACTCATAACTAATGTTCCGAAGGCAAATTTTAGAAATTTTTCTTCCTTAAAATTATTTTCAATTCCAGCTGCAAGGGATTACATTAGCAACATGTCGGGTCTCAATGCGAGTTTTGAGCATTCATGGAACCGATTTCAGGTATTAGACCAGTAGTAGTAGACAGGTAGGCCTCTATACAGTGGTTATGCTGTAACCATCAGCACATTTCTTTCCCTCCAGAAATTTTGCTCCCAAATTTTTATTTGTAGATGGCCAGATGGCCTACTTGTTTCAGGTCAGCCCTGGTCGTCCCGTGCCAAACGAAATGTTCAATACACTGCTTGTCGTGAATTACACTAATACAGAATTGCTCAAGATCAGCACGTTGTCAGTTCTCCTCCATTGTATCTCCATCACTTCACATTGGCACGACCAAATGAGTCGGGGGATACTCTCCCTGAAACGAGGTGGCCTCGAAGACCAGGAAACAATATGCAATACGACTCCTTCCAGATTAGTTATTTATATGACATTAGATTTGCTAGCGTAAAAGTAAACACGACGCGTTACTTTTTGGTGTATATACTTTCAACCATGTTCATTAGCCTATTTTCAATTTCTTTATGTTTGCCTCTTGGGCCTGGCCATGTTTAAAACTGTTTTAAATGTCTCTGCCTCTAAGTGTGCTCTATCCGACTCCGTTATGTCAAACTTAATCAAGTTTGTCAATTCTGGCTTTCGACTCCAGTGCTGAGTGGCTCTTCCACGGAACTCAGTGTGAACAAAAAGCCTAACCGCTTTTCCTTCAGATAACTTACACCAAGATCTTAACGTGTGAATGTTACTGTTTCTGTAGCGCATCTGGTGGCAATTCCTCACTGGGTTTTAGGAAGGGCGTATACTTACAGCTATGACAGGCGACGTAGTTTTCATTTATCCATCTAATAATTTCTTCAAAATTTCCAACACTAACTTCATATCTGCAAGACCATTGGTGGCAGCTTTGACTTGACCGGCTAGAGCATTGATAGCTTTCTTCTTCCCTCTTCTATAGTCTTTGGCCTGGAAAGAAACGTCTATTTTTTAGAGAGCTAAGCTTTGAATAGTAAAATTCCCTTCAAACACCCGCTATAACAAACGGAAACTCGTGAGAAGAGCATGAATCGTCAAATTAAGAAGATTCAATTTAATGTTTACAGAGGCGAAGCTGGTTTTAGTTGCAAATGTATTAGAATATTAACAGCCTTCTAAAGATACAAAGAAAGAACAGGGAACTGTTTTCAAAAGAAATCCAAGATAGATCCAAACAAACAAATCTAATTATCTTCCAACCAATCATTTGGAATTCCCAAAAATTCAGAGAGCCACACTCCAAACTCCCTCTGCTTCGATCACAAACAAGAATTTGCCGGAACGGCTCCTCGTGACCAGCGAGCTTCCTATTTGTAATAGGAGAAAAAAAACCCGGAAAACTTGATACCTCTCGAAAAGAACGGAACAGCAAACGCGAACATCACTGAAGGCTAGTAACGCGGCTAGGTTAGATAGAAAAATACCATATAGAATTCTAAATCTATATAGAATAAGAATGCGCTAAAAAAAACTCTTCAACCAAACAACAAAAGCATTTTTGCCCCAGATGCTTTAGGACCATTTATTGCCGTGCCACGACGATCACTGTAAAGCACTCCTCTTTCTTCACTTGGTAAACAATTTGGTATTCCGTCCGTCTAGTAAGTTTTTACTTTCTCATTGAGATCCATCTAGTTGCACTGCAATATATCTGGACATCCACCCTGGAAGCCAGGAAAGACAGACGAAAAAGTTTCGAAATCGTGAAAGCTTTTGTATGATTGGTAAAGCTGCACAAAGCCTTCCAAGTCGATTATAACTTTCATTAGTACATGTGAACCTACTCTTAGTCTTACCTTAGTCTTACTCTTAGTCTTACCTATAATACTAACACAACCTACTTCCATAATCGCTTTATATATTTCTAAACCCAAAGACCCCAATTACGTACGCTACATTCGAACCCCTCTAACAAAACCATGCTGATTTTATCACTTGCCGTCTTTTGCTACCTTCGATATGTCTCACGCTGTCGGCGGTTGTCTGCGAGAAGTTTTTCCATCAGAAAAACAGGTTATGTAAATTGTTTCCCTGTTTTCGCTATAAGTCAACGGGTCTTGGAAAAGGCTTAATACAGCAAAAAACGTGGATTATTCGTTGAAAGCACAGCCTAGTCTTAAAGTATTCAAATATTTTAAAATACTGAAAGTTGAAGAGTAAATAGTGCGAGGGGTCCTTTAATCATTGTCGGAAGGAAGTTTTAATAATTAGAACGGACTTTCGAGAGGGGTGACGGTTACGAACAGGGCTCCGACTTTCCGAAATTTTTTGACGAAATGTTTGTCATACTTATGTCGTCAAAAGGAACGTAGAACCCTCGGTAGAACCCATCGCTCGACTTTTCGGATTTTAACTTCAAAACTCTCTATCTTAGTCTAACTTTAAAACTGTTATTTCGTCAAAAGCTTTTTTGTCGCCGGAAGTGTTGTTTAGTCAAATGTTGATTTGGTCAAAATGGTTTCTTGTGTCAACATGTTTCCTGCGTCAGAGATATGCAGGTGTTCTTTCGCCCACGCGCGAAATTTTGCGCCTTTCTGCGCTCTTTACGTCAAAGATACTCAGCCGTGTAAAGTTCTCCTGCGTCAAAGGTATTCCTTCTTACGCTCGAGGCGTTCTTCAAGCGTCTTCCTCCCTACTTACTGTAGTTGCTAAGCATGACGTCACGACTCCCGACTTCTTGGCTGAAACGCATTTTTCTATTTTCGGCAAAATTTTGTGCCACGGGCTAATCGCACCAATCACGTTATATATATCATAGTTACCACGCTCCCGAGCGTAGTAAGCAAATACTATTAGTTACTATTTCGAGAAGGTTGGAGCGGTCAGCTATTTTTAAAAGGGTGGAACACGCTCTTCGTCAAAAGTTTTCTTCCGCCGACTACAAAATTCCGTTGGTGCAAGCAAAGCACCTAGATTCAAGCTTGGTCTCCCAATTTATCCTTGGCGATCAGTACCTGGATTATTAATGTGGTAGCAACGTTAGTGGTAATCAATGTACTAACAAAGCTAGATTTAATACCTCTGGTCAATAGAAGGTACGCACTGGCCATGGAATTTGGTCAGCAGTACTTCGAATCTGAGCAACATCTAAAGTCTCAAACTTGCTTTTTATTTAATTTATTAGCTTTTCATTCAACTTTCGCCATAGACTAACAAACAAATAACACAAAAACAACGCTATGGTACAACATCAACGTGTCTCCAACAGATGCCTCCAAACTGGTCGATTATAGAAAATGGAGTTTGCTGCCAGGAGGATAAGACAGTTCTCTGACCGCCATAACCTTCCAACCACGGATGACCGGTATACAGTATTGATAAAATGACTGAAGATGCAAAGTGATTACTGCTAATAAAGACAAGTCATTTGGCTAGTCATGACAGGTTCATTACTCCGATGTTTTTGTTTTTGTTTTACCGAGATTTCTTCCTTCAGGCTTTTGTTCACTGAATTACCCTTATATCGTTCATTAAACTGTAAGAAATATGTCAAAAGTAAACATAATACTAAATTTTTTTCTAGAAAAAAGTTGAGAACAGAAAATTCTAGAATTTATCGTGCTCACTGGGCACACATGCCCGGTATAAGCTGCACCCGATACCTGGGAGTGCGCTGCCCCTCACTCACTGGCAACCTCTTGGATTCGCTTTCCGAAAAGCAAAGCGAGAATCCGCCCAGCACAAGAACAAACGGAAAGTGGTTTCAACTCAGTTGCACCTTTACAACTTCTCGCTGACTCGCCAAAATCACTTTCCACTCGCAAAGTGGATTCGCTTTTCAAGCCACTGCCGGAAACTAGTGGAGCGCGAGAACAACTCTTAAAAGCGAAGCGAATTTAGCCGAAGCCGCAAAAAACAAGCCGGCGCATAAGCTCGCGGAGCTTTCCAGACCGCCAGAATCGCTTTCTAGATGACAGCCGTTAAAAGTTGAAGACTATCAGCCCAGCCCTTCAGAAAGGAAAAAAATGTCAGCTTACGGCTTTGGGAAGTTTCTCGATCACATCAGAGCAGATTCTCTCCAGTTGAGCATTGTCACTTAGGATCATCCAGCCATTCTCTTGAACAAGCTACAAAGAAAAGTATAAGTATTGAACACTCAAGAAGTTTCATAACAGACAACACAATAATGCGCGGTTTCAAGAGATAACACTTGGGATGTTATCTGTTGCGGTTTAGCAAACGTTATCCATTAAAGTTATGCATAACAGGCATTGCCAAGAAAAGCGGAAAAACCGCCAAAAAGGCGTCTGCTGACTTTTCCGATATCATGACGTTTTTCCGGCGGCGTTTAGGCTCTTCTTGTATGCATAATGTTTCAATGTAACGTTTGAAACATATAACAGAACAAATCCTAAGTGTTATCTGTTGAAATGGCACATCCTTGTGTTATCTGTAACGAAACACAGTGTATTCCCTATGGATTAGTGGATTTCTCGCTATCTTCTACAGTGCTGTACCGCTTCTCGCGTCCACTACCTGACCCCTTTTTGGAAAATATTTACCCCTTCTGAAACTACACACATCCGTCCACTTTCCTTTCGTTTTCTAAATTTTTGTTAATATTTCCACTACCGACGCGGAACACCTATTTCGTAAACAGATTTATGCCCGGGCCCCACTATAGTCACACCTGGTAATACCGCCGGTATTACCAGTGACTATTTGCAAGTTAGTCTGGTCGGTTCCCAGATATGCCTGCCAAGCTTCATCGTAGCCCTTCTGGAAATACCCTAACTCGAGAACAGTGGCCTGACAGATCGACCGAAAAGTGATCGGTGTATTGCACTTAGCGAAGCTGCAAGTGCCATAAAAAGAGTTAGAACCACACTAGCCTAACAAACAAAATAACAAGAAAAATAGCCACTAATTCAAGGTGAACCGAAAGTGAAATTTATAATCCCCCCCCCCCCACACACACTCCGCTTAAGGAAGTTCTTACCTGTTTAGGAGGTTTCTCTTCCCCCTCTACGTAGATTTGTAGCAACTTGTCAGATGTAGCAATAGATACTCTATTCTCGTGGAGTAACTGGGCAATATCGGCCAAGACTTCCGGAGTAACACCACTGAAAAAAGGATTACTTAAAGTCTAAGTGAAAAGTCAACTTATTTTCGTATCATTATATGGATTCTGCTAAGGTTTTTTTTTTTATTTTCCACTATCTGCTCTAGTAGTGGCGTTCAGAATATTTACGGCCGTCTCCACATCGCAAATTCAAGTACGACGCGGAAAATCTGAATCTCACCACAAACGTGGCTTTTCAGTGGGCAGTGATGAGCTTTGTTAAGACTCCTTAGTGCCTGAACACAAATATTTCGTAAATATTTTTCGTCACAATACAGGTACACGCGCACAGAGGTACCACAGATCCGACAGGGAAAGTCCACTATTCTAAAATCGGATATTCGTGAATAGCGTAGCAACTAAGTAACGCAATTTCACCGGGTCTTCCAGCCTCTTTAAGTGAATAAGTGATGGGTAACTATATGGTCTTATCTCAGCCTCTTTTGGTTAAACTTTAAGTTCTAGTCAAGTCACGGTGTGTCTGTGCAGATAGTCGTTTACTTTGCATCGTAGCTGAGCGTGGTCGACCGAAAAGGGAGCGAACTTAGAGAAGAAGATCGCATGGTCGAAATGCTGATGGAAGGCCCCTGTCAAAAACTATATGAACAGTAAATCATGTACCCTTGGGCTATTCTGGATAGAAAATCAAAGTGAAAGAACGAAGATGGAGAGAAAACTGTCAAGTCCTGATGGTAAAGTTTGGGCTTGCCCCCCCCCCCTACTCCACGAAAATGGGCTATATTCGCAGCTGCATACTCCCATATCCCCTACCATGTAAGGCCTTGAGACTAACAGCGCTGCCAGTTCCAAGGATTCAACGTAATATTCGTCTTCGTCTTTACGTCAAGGATCTTCGTCATAACTATCAGACTCACCAATCGCTAAGACTGACATCCTTTTCGACCAAAACTGAGAAGAGATCAGTAATTATAAAATGGAAGAGCTTCTTCGGTAGCACATTGCAATTCTTCGCAGATTTGTAGAAGAAGTCCATAATTTCTTCATTGTTCTACAAAGGGAACCTAATTTAAATCATCAATAAGTAGGCTACTTTTTTCCTGCTAGCTTTCTATGCCATCACTCTCCTAGGCTTTCGCCCGAAGAGCTCTTCGCCCGAGTACTTCGTTTTGCAGCGATCAAACTAATTAAAATAGAACTAATAAGCTGTCTTCTAATCTGCTCATAAGGCAAGCCCACCCTCACGAAAAACGAAAATAAATCGAACTCATAATTAGCTTGCAAGATGTGTGGATAAATGGTCGTGAGCCAACTGGACTGGAGATTTCGCATTCAAACTAGGTTTCCAAAGAGCCAGGCTCTTTGAGGTCACGCGCTCTAACAATTAATACTGCTAGTATCACCGAAGGCTGCTTATCCAGGCCTCTCGAACAGGGCAGTGTTACGAAGGACAAATAAGCACAAGGACCTCGTCTCCCTATCTCTGCAATACGACCATGAAGAATCGAATAGATCCCCGATACCCTGCCCGATGCAAACGAGCGGAGGGTAGGTGCTACGCGGAACATCACAATTCATTACCTTTACAAACAGCTATATCGCAGTAGAGCCTCGGGAAAGAAACCTCGAGATAACAGCCCATTGGTTGTCTACGATTGTTACATCGCATGTGACGCGCTGCAGAGCGGGTCATGCACGTCTGCTACAGTCTTTTCCTCTGATATTCGCAGAGGGAAAGAGGGATGTAGACGGGCATCAACTCAAAGCTCAGCAAGTACCTCTAGCTCTGCTCAGTTTTGTCGGGGTATCCATAGCTGATGCATGGGACCAAAGACGGAGGTTCTATTGGCTTATTTGTGTAAAAAGTGTAGGATAATAGTAGTCAATTTCTAGCGATGTAGTGCGTTTTCGAGTTCCCGGTCTTTATTTATTAGCCCTTATGCAAGATAGTCATAATATCTCTAATCCGTAAAAATCCTGATAAGACTTGCATGCAAATAAGGATGTGGGGGTGGGGGTGGTTTTCTTCTTCGTTGTTGGATCGACGGTGTACTAGTCTGTCTGCCATAACTGTTGGGTGGCCCAGTCTGCATCCAGACCCTTTTGAAGGGGAAACATGTGGCATGATGTGGCTGTTACATTGGGTTCATACTGAACCACCGTTTTTTGTTCGCAAAAGTAGCGCTGCAAAGCTACAGATTCGCTGCGATTTTTTTGGAGGATCGTTTTCAACTACAGCTGCAAAATTTGCTCCACAAAAAGATGCGAAGGTCGAGGCAGTTACTGTAAAACTGGTATTAGCTGACACATGGGGAGAGAATGACAGCAAACACGACAACTAATTGTTTCTTCTTTCTTTCTCTTTCTCCTCCTCAAGAGATTTAGTACCATTGCAAGCTTTTGACTTGGATGTCTGAACTTTGCTGCTATTTTATAGCTGCTACAGAACTACAACCGAAATGAGGTTTCGCGTGCGATTTTTCGTGTGAACCCGCAGTCCAGTTCAGTAACACCAATAAAAAATAAGCCAATAGAACCTCCGTCTTTGGTCCCATGCGTCAACTACTGACACCCCGACAAAACTGAGCAGAGCTAGAGGTACTTGCTGAGCCCGTCTACATATAAAGGTCTGGCAGTTCTGATTTTCTAGCAGGCTGTTGAGTTACCCTGTACACTTACCTGTGGTAACTCGTTTTACATTGGGTCGGAAAGGAAATAGACTATCTGAAATTTGATAACAGATAACATTTGGTGGCGCGTCCTCGTGTCGAACGTTATGTTGGGTGTCAAGAATTTGTCCGTCATGACCCTTTTAAGCGTAACTTCAGTGTTGATCCTTTTAAATGTTGTGTTTAGCGAAAAGACAACATTCAAAAGGTTTGTAACAAGATATGATCTCATAACGTTTAACACAGGGATGCGCAAACAAGTATTCAAGTTTAACTGAATGCAGCGTATTTTTACATCTGATATTTGAATACACTGCCATATTTTGACCCATCTACGACATTTTATATTTTTTTTTCTCTGGTAATAACGTTCAGAATCTGCGCTGCTTGAACGACAAAGCAAAACAATCAAGGCGCGTGAGGAAAGGCATGCATTTCCAAGGTTTAAGATGCTAAGCTCGGGAAAGTTACGACAGTCATGCAGGAATATGACATTTTTATTTTATTTTCCGGCAATGGCTTACATTTGTAGTTGGTAAATAGTTTAAGCGTAGAGTGAAAAGCACATAAAGGCACCACAAATCCGAAAGAATAAGTTCATTCGATGAAGTCGACTATCTATGGATAATGGAAAAACGAGGTAAAGCATTTTATCGGGTTTTCAGGCATATTTAGGTCATTAAGTGACATGTATCTAGGCTCGGATCTCCTCCCTGTTCGGCTAAATTTTAAACATTACCGAACTACTGACAGTGTAGTAACAGCGTAGATTTGCTGCCCTTCTTGACTGGCTAAACTCTGTCTGGATAAGTGCTAATAAGACGGGGCCAATCATCATAACCCAATTGTAACCATGCGCTGTGACTCTACCGAACGGAAATCATATGATGGGAGGAGCCGATTGCGTTATGATTTTGACTTTGTGCTAACGGGGGGGGGGGGGGGGGGGCAATCGCAAAACCCCTCCACCGGCAACCAAAATGCTGAATGCCGCCACCATATACTAACCAGTAAGACTGTGGCATTGTCGAGCGTCAGTCCATATTCTTCTATTAGCTGCGTTCTCACTTGGTGTGGTAACACCGGAATTCGTTTCCGGATTTCTGCCAAGTTGATTCTTTTAGAAGAAGCAGAAGGATTGTCTTCCAGGCGAATAGGTGGTAGATTTGGCTCCGGCATGTACCGGTAATCCTGGAATGATAAGGAAAATGTAATCTAAAGGCTATAATAATAATATAATGCAACAGAAAGGTAACCACTGAGAGATCGCGGTTCTCACCATATTTTTCGATCACGGGTTCATGGCATCTTTATCTACCATATACTGATTGCAGCAACAATAAAACAGACCAAAAACCTGCCGGCCTGCCCTAGGGGAAGAAAAGAAAATATGTGGGAAAATCACGATCGAAGACGGTTCCTTACTTATGTCCTATGTGTGGATGTCTATATAGACGCAAATGTGAGTCATTTTATGTGCGAATGTGCAGAGCTGAGCAAATAGAGTGTCTGTGTCTGGAGTAAGAGAGTTTGGGTTGGGATCGTGGAACTAGTGGGGTTAATGAAAATTAAAAGCTTTAATATTAATAAAAGTTCAGGTAGGTTTCTCAGGTATGTCAAATTTCAATTTCGGTTACCTTGAATTAGTATTAAGCTAATTTTTCTTGTGTATTTGTTTGTTAGGTTAGTGCGGTTCTCACTCTTTTTCTTCTTCTTTATACTCCATTGTCCCCTTACGCCACCGAGATGCACGCCTTGCAGTTTGAAGTGATGTTAGTTTATTTCTGTATTTTTTGCAGTACAGGAAGTCAGCTTTTTGAATACATACATATACTATACCTATAACAAAAGCGACGACATTTAAAGAACCTCTCGCACTACAACCTCTCGCACTATTTACTCTTAAACTTACAATGTTTTGAAATATTTGAATACTTTAAAACTAGGCAGTGCTTTCAGCAACCCACAGTTTCGGCTGTTTTAAGCCTTATCTGAGACCCGTTGACTTATAGCGAAAACGTGATAACCGGTTTTCTGATGGAAAAACTTCGCGCAGACAACCGTCGACAGCGAAGGTAGAAAGGCGAAGGCAGCGAACACATCGCAGGTGGCAAAACAAGGCAAGTGAGAAAATCAGCGTGGTTTTGTTAGAGGGGTTATAGCGTACCGTACAAAATCGGGGTCTCCAGGTTTAGAAATATATAGAGTGATTATGGAAGTAGGTAGCGCTAGTATTATAGGTAAGACAGGTTCTTTAAAATAGGACAGCAACAAGCCAGAGAATTTAACGTTCAACCAGAGCCGACTGGTAAGTGCTTTGCCATAATGGTAAGTCGTGGAACACAGGGCTTGCATTGCAGATGAAGCAACAAGGTAATTTCCAGACACCATCGCTCGTTGGTACAATGACGCGTTTGCCATTCAGATGCTGTTCTGAAGTAGAAAGAGAGATCAGGACAAGGGTGAATGCAACTATCGGTGGGGGCTGGAACACACTCAGAAGAAAACCTTGCTCACACATAGTTATTGCGCCAGGTTTACTCCTAGTCGTAATCTTGGACTATAAGGCTTTTCTTGCAACTGTGCATCCGGAAAATATCGAGCAAGTACAGGGTCAAGTTTGGTCTGAAAATTACAGCGAGGGGTTCTAGACTCTCAGTGTAAATCTGTAAATCGCGATCCCGAAGGACTGTGATAAAAAGGCATTTCTGAGGTTTGTGAGACTGTTACAACAGCACCTGTTACCAGGGGTGTCACGACCGGGGAGGGGGGGGGGGGGGGGGTGGGGGGACGCCTCCCCCCCGTATTTTGTTGGCCAGTCGGTAAAAAATAACCGAGTCGGCGCGAAGAGCCGCAATTTTTCACCAAAACAGTTGATTTTTTTCATTAAAACAGTCGATTTTTCTGTAAATCAGTCAATTTTTCGTCAAAACAGTTTTTTTCTGAAAATCAGTCGATTTTTTCGAAACTGTCGTAAAAATTACCAGCCAGTCGGTAAATTCTTTGCCCCCCCCCCAAACATTTTGGCTCGTAACGGCTCTGGCTCTCTTTTTTTTACAATGATAACAATAAACGGGCTCAGAAGGGAACAAGACCAAAGGTTTCGATGGGATCCCAAAAATGTAATATCTGATCCAGAAGATTGGGTCTTGTAGATATCCGATTAACCAGACTCCTTAAAACTTTGACTATTAAAATTTCGAAACAGATTAAGGCCAATGGCTAATCATCTGAGAAAACCGAGTTCGGATATGGATTTGGCATGTCTGGTACCCTTACACATCATAGGCTATCTACTTTGACGACATTGATCGAAATATCAGTTCTGGATTCAGCATGTCTCCTTACACCTAAATCGACTCTCGCATCAGCTTGAAAAAATATTTTCTTCATCCCTCAATTTAAAAACCCCTCCCCAATATTGGGGACAACACCCATAAATATTGAGCTACGAGGTCCATCTACGCACCTGACCCGTACTTCGACCCAATGGATCTTCACACCAAGTTTGAACAAAATATCTCAACCCCTTCGAGAGTTATCGTGCTGACAGACGGACAACTTTTACTACGTCATAGGTATCCCTCCACTTACGCAACAAAAACTAACTGGTTGAACTGGAGTATAGTGTACGCATGTTAATTTAGACGTCAATCAATTAGGACGGTGGCAATTTTAACTTATTAATGCGATGACACTCACAAAAATCCAATCAGATATCCTAATGAGACGTGATGAAACTCATTTGACTGGCCGACTAACGACTTTCATCACGGCAAGTAGATGAAAATGGAGCCGCGCAGAGCTGAATAACCTCCAAAAAACCATACCTCTACTGCAATTAACTCTCATTACCTGTTTGACTTCTTTGTCTCTCATCGGCACCGTCTGATTGAAGACGGAATCAAATCCTCTCGTTTCATTAACAACTTCCCCCCCTGACTCCAATACTCCAATTTGTCGCTCGATTTCGTAGCTGATGGCCTTGGCGACTGCCCTTGTGCTATTCAAGTTCTTGACCTCAGTTCGAGTTCCTAAAGGTTCGCCAGGCCGGTGGACGGATATGTTGGCATCGACACGAAGAGAACCCTCTGGAAATCAAACAAAGCAATATTATCCATTATTACCAAAAAAGCGGTTGGTTTGCGCTTGTCGCTTAAAGCACGTGACAGGTTGCATATGTAATCACTTTTAATACAGAAATTTAAATAATATAACGAAGAGAAATTGATAAAAATTTTGCTTCACGCTCGATTCTACGCAGCGAAACATTGAAATAAAATTTTATGGTATTTCCATAATATGAAATAGAAGGTGATACTCTTGCTATCCTCGCGAAGCAATTTTCTAAGAGGCATTTTTCGAGCGTGAAGTTTGTAATGCGTGGAGTCAGTGGGAGTGGATAACTTGCGCGCCTGCTGCCTTCCTTGGATGTGGTAGCTATTTCTCAGGCTCCCTCTCCGGAATCGAACTCTCAATTCCCCATTGCAACCATGCTAGGCGCATTGCCTACCATCAACAGTTAATAAGGCAGACATTTGAAAGATGCGGTATGAAGTTAAAACGTGATGTTAGTAACCTTTTCCATTTCACTGGCTAATCCAATTGTAAAAATACAATGGTTACGAAGCTTCCCTCCTCCTATTAAGACTTGAGCCACTCCATATCGGCCGGGAAAACTAAATTTTACGTTTTGGCCTATCAATCCTTGCCAGAGAAAAACAAAGAGATATTCTGGCCGATCTAGCACCGGCGGCAGGACGGACGCGGCACCAAAATCTCCTGGTGCCAGTCAAATGTCGCACCAACCAGTATTCGAATTCCTTTGTGCCATATTTCACTGAGAAGAATAAAAAAAAAACAAGTGAATTCCAAGTGATTTATTTTCTTTAATGTAGGCTAATAATTGTATATATTCAAGTATTTTAACACATGTTTAGTGCCATGTCGGCGCTACGAGTTAGATCAATAAAAATATCTATCTATCTATCTATCCAGAATAGAGGTTTAAATGGAGACTTAGACGGTCAGGACTGACAAGAATAAGGGACATTGCGGCTTACCGTCCATCTTACAGTCACATGTCTGAAGCTTCCGCAAAATCAGAATCAACTCGTTCACGAGCGCCGCAGCATCTTCAGCGTCAGACAGATCAGGATCGAAAACTATTTCCATTAGGGCTACCCCGGCTCTGTTTAAATCAATCAAGCTCCTAAAAGAAAAGCATGACAAGAATTAAGAAGGGCCATTTCCCCCGAAAGATCCTGTCCAGATAACAGATGCGTTATTGTACAGTCCAGTTATGCTCTGTGAACATTAGTTCACGTTTGGTCGGTGTCATTTCTATTTACTTGCTCTTGTTAAGTCAACTATTAATGTCTCAAAGCAGTTCAGAAGGTCTCCTAAGAACATCAGAGTGATGATCAGTCTGGAAAGCTCCACTAGCTTATCCACCGTGTGTTCTTGCGACTGCGGCTAAGTCTCGCTTCGCTTTTCGATGCTGTTCTTGCGCTCTGCTAGTTTTGAAAAGTGACGTGTAAAGTGAATCCATTGCGTACGTAACAAGACCAAATATTTCGATGGGATCCCAAAAATTCAACAATTGGGTCTTGTAGATATCCGGTCTTCACCTGACTCCTTAAACGTTTTCTATTAAAATTTAGAAACAGATTAAGGCCCATGGCTAATCATCTGAGAAACCAAGTTCAGATATGGATTCAGCATGCGTGTTTACCCCTATACGGCATATCTACTTTGACGAAGCTGATCCAAACTTCCTGCCTTACTTCTACCAAATTTTCGGTTTCGGCCGGATTCCGGGCGAACTATTTGTCCGGCAATTGTCCTTACCCCTACATCGAACTTCAACTTCAAAATCAACTTCAGATAAAAATTTTACTTTAACAAATTTTCCGGTTTTGGCCGGATTCCCGGCGAACTGTTCGTCCGGCAAGAAAATAATTTTCATATCCGGATTCAGCATTCCTCCTTACCATACAATGAACCTCTAATCAACTACAGATAAAACTTTACTTATTACAAATTTTCCGGTTTCAGCCGGATTCCGGGCGAACTATAGGCGTATTCTCGCCGTTCCCCGAGGACTCCTCGGGGAATCGAAGGGAACGGCGAGAATAGATGGAGTCACTCCACGCGGACTCCGCGTACAGAAACAGCGAGAATACGGGGAATGCTTCTAAAATGGATTTTGTTCGAAAAATGAATATGCAGCTGAAAAAATTAGTCTAGATCCACTTCATTCTTGGTTTTCTTTATTCTGATTCTTTTTAATTAATTTTACATGGCACCTACAACAGCAAAAATTGATTCCCCACCGAATTTGAAAGGGAGTCCTTTTTGATGATGGTGATGATAATCTGAGCATTCCCCGTCCGTGGGGACTCGCGAGAATACGGGGAGTGAGTCCCCGGGACAAACAAAAACGCGGGGACTCCTCAAGTGGAGTCCTCGGGGAACGGCGAGAATACACCTTATATGACCGGGTAGAAGACGATTGTCATATACGAATTCAGTATGTCATGTTACGCCAAAATCGAACATCTAATCAACTTCAAATAAAACTTTTATTTTTAACGAATCTTCCTGTTTTAGCCGAATTCCGGTCGAACTAATTGTTTAGCCGAATTCCGGTCGAACTAATTGTCCGGCGAGAAAATAATTTCATATATGTGTTCAGCGTGTCTCTTTCCGCTAAATCGAAATCTCATTCGCTGTTAAAATATATTTCATTTGATCCTTGATTTGAACCCCCTCCCCACCCCTGAATATAGGGCTACAGAGCCCATCTACGAATTCGATCTGTCACACCAAGTTTCATCATGATATCTCCTTCCCTTCGAGAGTTATCGAGCTGGCAGACGGCGGACAGACGGGGAGACGGCAGAGCTGGTAGGCTCGGACTCTGGACTCGTCTCCAGACGCCTTTTTCGAGGACTCGGACTCGTCTCGGACTCGGATTTGCTGGACTCGCAGCAGCTCTGGGAGACGGACAACTCTTACGAAGGCATACGTAGGTATCCCTCCACTTACGTTTTGGGATCCCAAAAAGTGGATTCGGCATGTCAATGGGAAGTTTTAAAGGCGAAACGACTTTCCGTTTGTCGTTGGGCCCGGCAGATTCTCGTTTTGCTTTTTGGCAAGCGGATACGTGAGAATGCCAAATCGCCCTTAAAAAATAAACCATAAAAATTTGTTTCCTCAAATACGCTAAACTGCGCGTCCTTGACACACAAACCCCAAACGGAGGGAAATGAAAGATGGGCGCTAAACAAAAAGGTATGTCAGCTCTTCCCTGAGGCATTTCGCCGTGACCAGTCTACCACAAACGCCTGATTTATTGAACAGGCTGTTTTCTGCGAAACATGGTCGGCCACTGAGCTAATGACTAAGTTTGATGGATATGACGTTCACCTGCTCCCTCGACTAAATGCCAAGGGACAAGCTGCAAGTCACGGTGGCGGTGGCGGTCTTGTTTGCAGATCGTCGATCCTTAAAGCACAACTCTTACTAGAAATGATCTTTCCCCAATGAAATGGATCAGAAAAAAGGTTTTCGAATATACCATTACTTTCCACCTGAAATTAGTGATTTTCTTGTTAGCGCTTGTCGATTACCTCCAGCCTTCCTGCTCTCCGACGCGGCGGCTGGGCGCAAAACGTTTGAAAACTGAACGCGCCGTGGTGAAAAAGTGGGAAAACTAAGCAAATAAAAGAAGTAATAAACAAATGCTTCTGAGATCCTTATGTGTGAAAGAGAGTTGTCAGCGGACGTTGAAGATTCCGGCAAAAGTTTCGTTGTGGGACGGGTAAAACTCGGCAAGGCCAAAAAAACGCTAAAAACTCATAGGCACAAAACGAGACAGTGGAGAAAGGTGGGGATTTCAGAAGCTTATAATTCTGTATGGCAGCTAGGCATATTATGAAAAGCAGAGTAAGCAAGAGTGGTCCTTTAATCGTCTTTTACAAACGGGTATCCCCCGAAAGCCCGAATTCGAAGTGATATGGGTTTGGACCAGGCCAAACGCACTTCCGAAGGAAGTATCCTCAGTGGTTTTCGGTGTGGTTTATTATCCACCTCGTAGACCTTTTCGGAAAGACCTAGTCTTGTACTTGCAACAATGCACAGATTTGATTAGGTCGAAATACCCACACGCTGCTATAAACATCCTCGGTGATTTTAATGATCTGCGATCAAGTTGGCTGGAGAATTCCCTCTCTCTGAATCAAGTCGTCCAGATAAATACCCGTGAAAGCAAGATTCTGAACCTAATATGTACAAGTTGTCAAGAATTCTACCTTGAATCTTACAGCTTACCTGCAATCGGATTGAGTGACCACCTAACAATCGTCTGGGAACCCAATTCATGGCGTCCCGAAAAAGGTTGTGTATAGACCTTTCACGGAAGATCGAATTAAGTGCTACAAAGAATGGTTAAAAACCAAAAACTGGTCCGATGCCCTTGAGTGTGATAACACAAACGAATTAACAGAGACTGTATGCAACGAGTTGTACCTGAAATATCTAGAAATATTTCCAGAGAAAGTTCTAGTCTCTAAGCCACAATGTAAACCTTGAATATCAAGTGAAGTGAAATCTCTGGTAATCGAGTGAGATAATCTGTATAAATCGGGATTGCGTTCCGAGGCGAAAAAAGTTCGAAATCTAATGTGAGCAAGACCAGAGAGTGTCGGAAAGATTACGGAGTACGAAGTGTTCTGTCTTGATGGGGAAGGACGAAAAGCCCTTAAGTGTTTATGACAGCGAGGGCAAACCCCTTAGCGCAAACATTATAAATGACCACTTTGCAACAATTTGCAGAGTGCACCCCCCTTTACGTCAATTGCCTGACAAGGCAGAGTTCAGATATACCTTTGATTAACCCAAACGCAGTATTTGAAAATTACAAAATCTTGATACTGGTAAAAGTAACTATCCGGGCGAGATACCGATCAAGCTGTTTGTCGAGTTTGCCAGTGAACTGACCCTTATTTGTACCGTAGTTTTTAATCAATGTTTTTTAGATGGTATTTTTCCAAATTGTTTTAAAGGGCTTTTAGTTACTCCAATACCCAAGACCCGACATGTTAAGACCGTGCATGATCCGTGGCCGATTTCAAAGACGCCAGTACTCTCGAAAGTGTTGGAAAGCTTTGTTTTGGAGTCCCTTCTCAGTGATGTGGAAGATAAGTTGGACCCTGCGCAGTTTGGGTTTCGACAAGGGCATAGCACAACCCATTATTTAGTAAGACTACTGGATGCACTAATGAAACATCTAGAGAATGATAATTCGTATGCTGAAATTATTTTGGGTGATATTATTAAGGCTTTCGACAGCATTAATCATCAAATTGCAGTTGACGAAGCAAGAGCAATTGGGGCTCGTGAGTTCCTTGTTCGGTTAGTTGCTAGTTTTTTAACGGGTAGGACTCAGTGTGTTATGTTAAAGTTCAGACAACATTTTCCAGCTTTCTGGAATATTTTGTGGAACCCCGCAAGGCACGAAGTTGGGGCTTTTAATCTTTTCGATCGTTTTTAACCGCGTTTTGACCCATGTTTTAAATCGTTTTAAGTTTGCTGACGACCTATCGACATTATCCCTCCGGACGTTCCCTATGAACCCGACTGAGGTTTCCCTATCTTCTCTTTTCGAACTTTTGAAAAAGGATTTGGATGAAGTCAAGTTGTCCGTTAGTATACCGAAAAGCATGGTAATGAGGGTCTCTTTCTTAAAACGGGAATTGCCGGCTGTTGAAGATTGGTCTGGAAATAAAAACCTCTGTTAAACTTCTTGGGGTGAAAATAGATGATGACTTGAAGTGGAGAACACATGTTGATTCCATCATTGCAAGATCTTCCCCACTGTTAAAGTCTTTTGCCGTCCTTCGCCGATTTGCAATCCCTCCTCGAGCTTTAAAAACAATCTACTGTACATACATTCGTCCCTGTGCGGAATGTGCGTGTCCTGTATGGCATTCCGGACTGACAGTAGAACAGACAGAAAGACTCGAGTCTATCCAAAAGAGGTCATGAAAGTGATGCTTGGTCCGGATTATGTTTCCTATGAGGATGCTCTGGTCAAGCTTCAGTTGCCGACCCTTGCGGATAGGAGACATACACTGACGATGAACTTTGGAAGAAAAAAAATTAACTTCTGAGCACCATCAGACTATTTTCCCAGACTTCGAGACTCCAGACCAGACCAGACCGAACACAAGGGGAAGACTATACATTGATAAGCCACGGCTTCTTCAGCCCCCCATAAACTCAACCGAAAGGTATTTATCTTCGTTTGTGCCTTATATTATTCGTAATTTTAACTGTCAGAATCAGCCGTGATTCGTTATTTGTTATGTTGACCATCCGCAGCTAGCAGTTGTAAATGCTATTAAGGAAACAAATGAGTCATTATTATTATATAATACACTTGTCAGGGTAAGCGGAATACTGAGGCACCACAACCCAATAAATCCGTCCATGCCTGGAGTACTGTTGGCCTGTGAGGCATTACGGGTTGACGGCTGTGAGTCCGAGGTTCTTGAGAAAATTCAGTATAGAGCACTCCTCATAATTTCCAAATTTCAAAAGTTCCCTACTGCAACATTTTAAAAGATTTCAAACCAGAAACCCAAACGAATCGCCGTGAAACTAAGAAAACTAAGTCTTTCTTTCGGTCAAAAGCTACTGGAGACTCCCAAAAATTGAGAGATTCTCCCCCTGCCTATGTCCCCAGCAAAGAAAAGCCGGTTAGGATGGCAGCTCCTGCCCCACCGAAACTCCACCCCCCTCGAGTTTTTCATGAACGGTACGAGACAGCTTCATCCCCTCTTTCGGAAGACACTACAACACCGATAATGGTGATTTGTTGATAGTCCCACACCAATAAATGTCTACAATTAAATTTCTATTATGTATATTTATTCCTAGAAAGACGAGAAACTAACTATCGGCTACGGCGGCTACGGTTTTTTATAATAAATGATTGATTGATTAAGTATTAATACGTTAATATACCTGAAAATACTGGATCGGATCCTGGGACAACTACTATGTATGTTTCCACGATTCTGGTTCTGGAGGCATTTCTGCCTGTACAACTGTAAATACCAACCACTAACAACAGGCAGGGTTGGCTTTTGGCACCCTCTCACCAGAGAATAGGGCAATGAACCGCTTCATACAGACCGAGTCAGGCTTGATTTTTGTCTTCGTAGTATAAGGATGTCATCTTCTGAGTGGATACACCACTAGCAGAACTAGTCTGGGGCAGTAGCAAATTTACAACTTCGCAGGCTAAATGTTTTCAGTGTACATGAAGAGGCAGTCGTAAAAGATAAGGCAAATTTTTACCCAACGACTAACCTTCCTTCAGCTAAATCGTGTAGACTTTTCCCACTGTCCTGTTCCAGTTGCAGCTGCTTGATTCGAACTCGCTTCTTTAAAGACCTCGAAGTGACTATGTCCAAATATCCATCCTGAGCTATTGGCCTTCGCTGCTGGGTAATCTGATAACCAGTCTAAAACAGAAACATCTCAGTTGGAATCAGAAATGTAAAGGGATTTCAAACAGTTCCCCAGACCAAGCTAGACTTGGCATTCAAGACGTACCCGGTATTGTGCGTCGGCACAGTATTCCTTTCGACTCTAGTCGCCCCCCCCCCCCCCTTCGGAGTTATGCTTGTGGCTCAATTTGTCCTACTTATGTAGTATAAAACAAAGGATAGTATTTACATGGCCACGTTGAACTCTGGCAAAAACCCTTTTTGGGATCCCAAAACGTAAGTGGAGGGATACCTATGACATCGCAAAAGTTGTCCGTCTGTCCGCACGATAACTCTCGAGGGGATTGAGATATTTTGATGAAACTTGGTGGGAGGATTCTTTGGGTTAAAGTACAGGTCAAGTTCGAAGATGGGCTCTGTAGCCCTATATTTGAGGGTGGGGGTTCAAATAAAAGGACAAACAAAATATTTTTAAACAGCTAATGTGATAGTCGATTATGGGGTAAGAAGACATGCTGAGCACCATGGGTGAAAACCATTTTCTTGTCGAACAAGTAGTTCGTCCGGAATCCGGCAAAAAACGGAAAGTTGGGTAAAAGTAAAAGTTTCATTTGAAGTTGATTAAATGTTTGATTAAGGGGTAAGGAGAAATGCTGAACACCATGGTGAAAACCATTTTCTTGCCGTACAAGTAGTTCGTCCGGAATCCGGCAAAAACCGGAAAGTTGGGTAAAAGTAAAAGTTTCATTTGAAGTTGATTAAATGTTCTATTTAGGGGTAAGGAGACATGCTGAACACGATGGTGAAAACCATTTTTTTTTGCCGGACAAGTAGTCCGGAATCCGGCCGAAACCGGAAAGTTGGTTGAAAGTAAAAGTTTCATCTGAAGTTGATTAAATGTTCGATTTAAGGGTAAGAAGACATGCTGAACACGATGGTGAAAACCATTTTCTCACCGGAAAACTAGTTCGCCAGGAATCCGGCCAAAACCGGAAAGTTTGTTAAAAGCGAAAGTTTTTCTGAAGTTGGTTAGATGACAGATTTAGGGGTAAGAAGAGACGCTGAGTCTGTATATGACAATCATTTTTTACACGGACATATAATTAGTCCGGAATTTGGTTTTAACCGGAATGTTTTTTAAGTCAAAGTTTTATTTGAAGTTGATTAGATGTTCTTTGTAGGGATAAATAGATCTGCTGGATTCGTTTCAGAATTTTCTTTGTTTTTTTGCTGGACTAGTAGTTCGCTCGGAAATCGGGCGAACCCGGAAATTTGACAGAAGTAAAGCAGGAAGTTTCGGTCAGTACCATCAAAATAGATATGGCTTATAGAGGTGTATCTGAACTTGGTTTTCTCTGTTGATTAGCCTGGCGAACTGGATCTGGCGAAGACAAGACAAAATTGTCTGGATCAAATATTAGATTTTTGGGATCCCATCGAAACCTTTGGTCTTGTTCGAATATCCGGGACTCCTTACGAAGTCGAGGAGTCACGAAAATCGGAGGAAGGACTCTTCACAGAGACTCCCTGGACGAACAAACGAGAGGACACAAGGAACCCCTTCGTTTGCACCTTGTTCAAACCTTCAAATCTATGTACGTGCACGTTGGTACCCAACATATTTTCTCCATTCGATTCTGAGAGCAGTATTTTCTGTCTATCATAGGACCAACAACGCTAGAAAATACCAACTAGCATTCAATATGAGGCTCGTGCAAACATGGACAGCCGGTCCTGGCACGAAATTTTGCTCTCTATTCATTTTGTATTACAAAACGAACTTTCAACATTAGGCTTCCGAGCTTTTCGTTTTTGTCAGGTACATTGCACATAACATTTAAGGCAATGGTCAGAAAATATCCAGTCCAAAAGAAAGACTAAAAAGCTAAAACATTATGGGTAACATATTTGTCATTTATTCAAGATTTAAACAAAAACTGGCACAAAAATCTTCCAATAGCGTTCTGTTCTTACATTGATGGGGTTCAGAACCGGGACTTTCTGTGCTTTACTGGAAGTAACTGGGATTTTGGGGGCAATATGGGGCAGGAAACTGATATCGAAAATGTGGTTGACAACGCAGATTACTCCCGAACTTGGTACAAAGAGCAACATGCTGGGCTGCGAAGGTTGGGAAGCGGTGTTCCTTGAGGGAAGGATGTTAAGCACTTTGCCATGACAGCGGATAATTCTCAGGACTCTCTTTTGATGACTCTCGGTATTTCAAATTTCTCTCTCTACTACTAGCTATGGTCCTTAAACTGTCACTGGAAGTGACAATAGTTTCTGTTTGCTTGATGAGCAGATTTTCTTGCAGATCTTTGAAATCTTTGAAAAAAGTCAACTTACCGGAAGATCAGCATAGAAATAATGTTTCCTGTCAAACTCAGAAGTCAGATTTACAGAGCAATTCAGTGCCAGGGAAGTAATAACAGCTGCTTCCACACATTTCCGATTCAAAACCTTAAAAAAAAACATGGATAGTATCCTATACACCTTCATCAAAATTTTCTATATGCAGTTTGGGATATACCTAGGTCCCTATCAACTTGTCATAGCAATACTGAATGCTCAGTTGATGGTTTAGACTGGTTTATGCCTCTGCTGCAAGCTATGGTAGTTGGGCTACAGGGAAAAGATGCCTTATCCATCAGGCAATAGCTCTGGGTCATTACCAATTGGACAGTTGCTGGGTAGCAGGGTATAACTAAAGCCAGAGTTTTTGAATTTTCATTGCAATCAGTTGTCATCCTGTCCACTAAGATCAACTCCGTTGAAACGGCTGGAATTTTGGGAATGTGATACTGGACTGCATCAAGTTTCTTGTATAGTTTCTAATTACCAAGAAGGGTGGTTTTAATAGTCCTGCAGACTACTGCTTTTTATGGCACTTGCAGCCTCTGGCTCAAGTGCCATATACCGATCACAATTCCGTCTGTCGGTCTGTCGGTCGGTCCGAGTTTTTTTGTCCCACATATCCGAGTTAGGGTACTTCCAGATGTGCTAGGACAATGAAACTTGGCAGGCATATCAGGGACCCGACCAAACTAACCTGGAAATAATCAGTTTCCCGATCCGACCATATGGGGGGGAGTGCGGGGCGCTGGAAACTTGCAAATTTAGGGCATTTTGTCACTTTTTTTCTGAGTTAGGGTACTTCTAGATGAGCTAGGACAATGAAACTTGGCAGGAATATCAGAGACCCGACCAAACGAACCTGGAAATAATCAGTTTCCCGATCCGACCATATGCGGGGGAGTGGGGGCGCTCGAAACTTGAAAATTTAGGGCATTTTGTCACACTTTTTCGAGTTAGGGTACTTCCAGATGAGCTAGGACAATGAAACTTGGCAGGAATATCAGGGACCTGACCAAAGTAACCTGGAAATAATAAGTTTCCCGATCCGACCATATGCGGGGGAGTTGGGGCGCTGGAAACTTGAAAATTTAGGGCATTTTGTCACACTTTTTCGAGTGAGGGTACTTCCAGATGAGCTAGGACAATGAAACTTGGCAGGAATATCACGGAACCGACCAAACTAACCTGGAAATAATCAGTTTCCCGATCCGACCATATGGGGGGGAGTGCGGGGCGCTGGAAGCTTGAAAATTTAGGGCATTTTGTCACACTTTTTCCAGTTAGGGTACTTCCAGTTGTGCTAGGACCATGAAACTTGGCAGGCATATCAGAGACCCGACCAAACAAAATTAGGAATAATCAGTTTTCTGATCCGACCATTTTGGGGGGGGGGGGGGGGTGGAGGGCAGGGGAATCCGGGAAACTGAGAAGTGTGTAACTTTCGAACGGATGATCGGATTGTAATGAAACTTCATAACTGAAGAGAATATATATCTGTAATGTCCCGTTTAAAGTCTTGACCGGATTCGGTAGCCAGGGGGGAGTTGGGGGGGGGGGGGAGACCGGAAATTTCAAGAAACGGTTAGAATGGAGGGATCGGAGTGAAACTTGCTGGGAAGAACAAGCATCTGCTCTAGATAAGTCCTTTAGACCATTGTACTGGATCCGGACACTTATGGGGGGGGGGGCGGAATTCCGGTGATGGTGTTTTTTTGGATTTTCACGATGAAACTTGGCAGGCATATCAGGGACCCAATCAAACTGACTTCAAAATAAAAATATTGTTGATCAGATAATGGTGGGGGAGTGGAGGGAGGGGAATCCGCAGGGGAATCCGGGAAATTGAGAAGTGTGTAACTTTCGAACGGATGATCGGATTGTAATGAAACTTCATAACTGAACAGAATATATATCTGTAATGTCCCGTTTAAAGTCTTGACCGGATTCGGTAGCCAGGGGGGAGTTGGGGGGGGGGGGGAGACCGGAAATTTCAAGAAACGGTTAGAATGGAGGGATCGGAGTGAAACTTGCTGGGAAGAACAAGCATCTGCTCTAGATAAGTCCTTTAGGCCATTGTACTTGATCCGGACACTTATGGGGGGGGGGGGTCCCGAAATTCCGGTGATGGTGGTTTTGGGGACTTTCACGATGAAACTTGGCAGGCATATCAGGGACCCAATCAAACTGACTTCAAAATAAAAATTTTGTCGATCAGATAATGGTGGGGGGAGTGGAGGGAGGGGAATCCAAAATTTTCAGTCATGCGTAATTTTAGAATGGTTGATCGGATTCGAGTGAAATTTAAGAATTCAACAGAGGACATTTCTCCGATGATTTTTTTCATATCCGGACCGGATCCGGCAACTATTGGGGGGGGGGGGAGAAATACGTGCCCCGTTTAGAATGGAGGGATCGGGATGGAACTTTGTGGGAAGAACAAACAGATGCTCTAGGTAAGTCATTTGCTGAATCGGATTGGCTACGTGCACCGTGGGGGAGCTGGGTGGGGTGGGGGGGGGGGGGTGGACCGGAAATCTGGAGAAACGGTTAGAATGATGGTATCGGAGTGAAACTTGCTGGGAAGAACAAACATCTGGTCCATATAAATCTTTTACATAATTTGACTGGATCCGGACACTTTAGGGGGGGGGGGAGGGGTATCCCGGAATTCCGTTTTTGGGGGATTTTCACGACGAAACTTGGAAGGCATATCAGGGACCCGGTCAAACTGACTTGGAATAAAAAAAAAATCCTCGATATGAAAATCTTGGGGGGGGGGAGTTGAGGGAGGGGAATCCGGAATATTGAGTCATGCGTAACTTTGGAACGGATGATCGGATTCGAGTGAAATTTAATAATTAAACAGAGGACATTTTTCTCTTGTGACCTTTTTCATTTCCGGACCGAATCCGGCAATTATCGGGGGGAGGGCGGAAAATACTTGACCCGCTTAGACTGGTGTGATCTGGATCGAACTTCGTGGGAATGACAAACAGATGCTCTGGATTAATCATTTACAGAACAGGATTGGCTCCGGTTATTGTGGGTGGAGTTGGAGGAGGGGGAGGGGGGTCTGGGATTCCGGTGATCGCGCGTTAAGGTACTTCCAGATGTGCTAGGACGATGAAACTTCGCTGGAATATTGGAGACTCAACAACATTTGCTTAGAAATTGCTACTTCCCAAATCCGATTATTCCTTAAAGTACCAATCTTGACCGCAAAGTAAAAAAAATACTTTTAAGCAATATATGCATTTTCGTGATGCCCATCAGCCCATTAGCAGTTTTGCCTCAAGGGTTTTGCTTACAAATGAAGTTCCAGCTCCCTTATAGCGCACATCTCAACCGCAAAGTCGAAACTTACTCTTGATCAATCAAATCATCTTGACACATGCAAGTGCCATATGAGCTTACAGCTCTTGTTAACTGGACTATTGGCATACCATTTCATACCATTAGGCAGTTTATGGGGTTACAACATTTGGGAACTCCACTTTGGATGAATTCTTTTTATTACTTAACTTTTTCCAACAAAATTCTGTACCTCATGCTAGTATTTTTTGAAGAATTGCTGTTTTAAACAGTTTTAATTTCCAGTACTATGACCTGTTTTTCTCAATGCCATTAATTTCCAGTACTATGACCTGTTTTTCTCAATGCCATTTGATAAAAATTAAATAAAACAGGAATGTTGAGAGGGTACCCCTCATTTCTCATCTAATTTATATATAATATTACAACTCCTGATATGTGTGACCAACAAAGACATTCAAACGCGATTTCTCACTCTTGATTTCAGTGTACAATATTGTAGTACAAAGAGAAAATATCTGGACATGTGGTTTCTTCTCCAAAAAGAATAGCCTAAAAAGAAGTTTCAGGTAAGGACATCCCATATTAAAGCCACTTATAACACAAAGTGCACATTATTTGTAACATATGTGCACATGTGCTACAGTAGAGACCGCAAACCTCAAATTATATCTAGATTAATCGGTATGGGAGTTACTCATCTTGATAATTCTTTTGTGTACCTAGTACCTTAGCCTAGTTAAAAAAAAAATGTTTATTTTGTACTTATTCCAGGTTGATTCAAGATGAACAAATAATGCAAAAATACTGTATCACAATCCTGAAACTGGCAACAAAACTGTTAAAAAGGAAATTTGTATGCAGTCTAAGCTAGGTTGTAAAGCTCCTAACTGTCAAGAAGCAAAACCTTTATGACCCTGACCTATTAGAACTGCACAGAAATTTCCTTGTAACATTTTTGAGGCCAATTTTGATGCTGCAATTCGAGGTTGGCAACCCTTCCTGCAGTATATAGGTACTACAGCTGTAGTGTCTATGGTCATGTCACATCACACTTTTCCAAAACTTGAAAGTTGATTCTGGAATTTCAGCCAAAAAAAATCTTGTTGGTTGCAGAGACATTCTTGTGGGCCACACAAATGACCAAAGAAACAATTTTCGAGAGCCAATACCGAGCAACAAACACTTAGTGGGATCACTAATGAACTGAAAGAAAAAGATGCTTCTCAGCCGGGACTGAACCCAGGAGTTTGGCTTACAAGATGACCACTCTACCAACTGAGCTACTGAGGGGCTAGTGAACATAACTCGCAAACGACTACATGAGAGGTATCCAACCTCAAGTGTGCATAACCTCAAAAATGTTAATAAGAAATTTCTTTGCAGTCCTAACTAGTCGTTAACTGTCAAGAAGTAGAACTTGATCAGGATTGCAATTAAATTTTATTTACCATTTGGAGGCCGATTTCAAGGTTAAAAACATCTGAGATTGGGCACAATAGAGGTATGGTTATTTGCACACTTTTCTCACTGTTTCACTACCCTGGCTTTGCTACTTGCTTATAAAACAGTCAAATGGAAAGGAAAAAATAACGAACTTTGATATCAGCTAATAGCCAACCATTTCAGGACTCTCCTGGCATAAACTTTCTTTAGAAATTCAATTGAATATCATTTTACTTTGAATTTACTAATGTGCTTCTTCTTCTATTTGAGCCTTCTGTTTGTTCAAACTGCTATCTTCTTGGCTGAAGATGCATTTCTCCTGGCAAAGTAATAAAACTGTGAAAGGAAACAAGGTGGCAATTGAGTCACTATCAGCTGTGCTATCAGCAAAATATTCAAAATGTGACAAAAAAGTGATTGAAAAAAAAGCTTTAGGCAAGTATTTTATAGTAAAACGTGCCTGGTTTGGGTTTTAGTTTTTTCTTTGAAGCCATTCACTGCTGATTCACTGTTAGACGACATTCACATAAGTAAGGTAGCTACTAAAAAAAATAACTTTCAAATTCTGATCTTTTAGTCATAGGATTATGATTCTCCTGAACTTTAGCTTTGGTTTGAGTTCAATAATACCTCAATAACTTGCTGCTAAGTATCCCAATTCTAGATTTGAAAAACACTAATTACAATGGGAGCTTGCCGGCAGCATGCCGACATGTTTTCAAAAACTGCGTAATTTGGCGCTAAAAGTATTCCGACAATGATGACATCACACAGCAACGTTGGCCCGGCCGCCGTTTTGTCCTGTAATTTTTATTGAAACTGGGTGTTAGTTTTTTTTTACTGGGAGCGGATTATGGTGGATTATAAGAGAAACTGGGAATAAGATGCTCAAGTTCGAAGAACCAGCTATTTACTGGTGTAGCCAATTATGGATAGTCAGTCCTAGGTATCAATAAATTCTTCTAGGGAACTTCAGGTACTTTTTTTATACCTTAAATTACATGCAATTATTTAAAGATAATACAAGAACATATTACCGATGGTCTTATTAAATCTAGAATTTTTTCCTGAATACAGTGGTATATTTGAAACATTTTTCAGCTGTTTTAGACTGAAAACAATTGAAAAAAAATTATGATAAATTCCCAGCGATTCATTTTTCATTACAAAAAAATCGGCGAATCGGGCTACTGCTGGTAGGGCTTAACCTAAGCATACCTCTCCTGACCCTGTACAGCTGTCAGTTAGAAGCCATACATAGGAACAGTGATCCCGTCTAAAGGCAAACTCATATAATCAGTTCACATTCCCATATATTAGTGGTATATCTTACTTCTTAGTGGAATTGCGGACAAATGCCTTATATTTTGTCCTTTCAATTTAGCTCAGATTAGGTTCACCGTTTACCTAAGACAAATAACAGCAATGACTTACTGGCAGTGTACCAGGAGTGGCACAGTCAAAAAGAGAAACCTGATCATTTACTGGTTTGCCAAACAATGTTCCAGCTCTTGAGAATAACTTAGTTTTGGAAGAGATTTGAGCATGGACCTCTAATCCAATAACACTCTTCCAAGTCTGTACACAGTGTTTCACTGCTGCCCTTTTCATGACATACTTTGGTTAGCAACAACTGATTGCACAGAAAGCAGACAGAAAGGGGAAAGGAAAAACCAACGTTTAGAAATTTTGAAAGTTTAGCGTCAAATTCTCACACCGCAGCTGCCACTATGGAGAGTGAGCGCTACGATCCTACGAAGCCCGTTGAAGAAGTTGCCAGTGGAAACTTTTTGAATGTCATTTTGTTTGGATTTTGGGGCTAAATCTCCAGAGACTGTGTTGATAATCTATGGGCAGGTGGGAGGCTGAACGCAAGGATAGGCTTTTTAACGAATAATGTTTAGTTTTTGAGTCGTACACAAGCTTACTGAAACAAAGCGTTTTCTATTTGAACTGTTCGAATTGTTCAGTTGTTTTTTGTGTTGTGAACATCTGCAGCCTTTGCCCAGGCTAGACTCCAAGTACAGCTGTATTCACCTGGAAATTGTGTGAAAATGTCTAAGTCTGGAGGCAGAACACCAGACCCCAAGAAAGTGGTGAGTGACTGTCCTAGCACAGCAGTAGCACAGTGGGCAATACTCTTCTTGACAACTAACTCTTCATGCCAGTATAGAAGAGCTGTGCACATAGGGAAGAGCCAGAAATGTCATTAAAACAAACATTGTTGATTGGTTGATGTAGGATTTGAGTCAGCTTTGGGGATTTGTTTTTGACAATTATGGTTCTCCTTTAGGGTCACTGGTGTGTTGCAGACCAAGTCATATAGTATATAGTGTCAGCCCATTTGAATTTACAGCTTTGCCTATTTGGGGCTACTCGTGATGCCTAACTTGTATGCAGTTTGGACAGGATTATTGATATACGATAAATTGTCAGCAGCATGCCCTTCCTTGTTTGCCAATAATTGTTTACCTGCTAGCACCAAGTATGTATACCTCCTAGTCGGTTTTTTAGATTGCCCTGCCAAGGAATTGATCCTTTATTGCAGACTGCTTGCTGCTATGCAGTATGTTATTTTCAAGTGAGTTCTAGCTCCCATGTCAACACAGCGTCAACATTTTAGTTTCAGTCATATTCTTCACCTGAAAAGTATACCGTAAGTGGAACTTTGGGCCATCATAGCCATGCTGGGCATAGGAGGTTTTTATTTTGAAAGAGCAAGTTTGTTAATCTTTGCTGAACAATCCATGGGGTATCTAGGCCTGCATTTTTCATTTTCTTAATTTAGGAAAGCATATTGTCAATTCTGTTGGTGGCCGGAACCATGAATGGCATGTAACTCTTACCTTGATTAACCTGTCTCCCACTGGCTCATCCAGTGACAAATTTTGTCCTGGGCGAATTGATTCCCTGCAAGATTATTTGGAAATAAGGGCAGTAGAGCATAAGAGCTAACATCAGGTTTAGACTAACCCATTGGGATTACTGGTTAATGTTGCTACTAGAGTTTCTTGATGTTTACAACCTCATTGTTCTAGAATGCTGAACTTCTGAGCTTGTCCTATGGAGCTTTTGTTGTGCAACTGATAAAAGACTATGAAAATGTTGAAGATGTAAATAAGCAGTTGGACAAGATTGGCTACAACATTGGAGTAAGACTTGTAGATGACTACCTGGCAAGGACTGGAACTGGCAGATGCTATGATTTTAGAGAAACTGCAGAGAAGATACAGGTTAGTTTATGTGTGCTTGTTTGTGAAATTGCACACATCTTACTCTCCACTCTCAGCAGTAACAGCAGAAGGACAATGCTCTCCAGAGAATGGATGAGAGGTTGGCCCTACCATTGGACTGGCTTGTATTCTATCTAACTCTGAAGTTTGGTAGAAACTTTATATCTGAAGAGGTTTTTGCTTCTCACAGAAAAGAATCCAGAAGCTTGTAAGTGTGAAATATCTGTAGTTCGTCGGACAAGTTTGCTAGGCTGACTTGCCATCTTCTGGTTTCCGGCATCACTGCTGGGACTTCCTGTGACTGACGAAGCAGAAGAACATGCACATGTACAGTTTCCTAGCCTGTACAGTAGGGATGAGTATGCTAGTTAAGTAAAAATCTGTAATCAACCTTGCCTCTTCTATTTTTTTTTTATTGTAGTTGATTTTGTGGAATAATAAATAGCAGTTCTTATGGAGCAAGGTCCATACTTGAGGATCAGGCTTATCAGGGCTTTCAGAAGTGTTACTAGGACCCTGGAATCCTTTTGGTTCAAACGACCTTAGGATGATGCCAGCTATTGTTAGTACCTTTCGGATTACACCTTCACAGCATGAAAAAAAAGCTGAGTTCTGATTGCTCGATGGTGCCTAGGCCTTTCTTTTCTTATGTCACTGGCATGTCTGTCGCTTTTATGGAACTTGAGTTTTTTTCACTGTTGTCAGTAAAATTGTACCTTACCTTACCCTACCTTTTCCTCTATGCTATGAATGTCACTGTCTCAGATTTGTAGTGAAGTCGTAACAGTCTTATTTTCTCATGGCAGCAGGGTCAACCCTAATATGTGGCGTTCTGCCAGTATATCAGTCTGATTGAAAACTCTCTAACCAACGTGCTGCTTCTGTGAAGTACATCGATCTTCTGTGTTTAGAACAGTGTTCATTTGTCATTTGCTTGTAGGCTGGCTTCAAAACCTATTTTGGCATCTCTCCGAACATAGCAAATTGGAGCGCTGCTGGGGATGAGTTCTCTCTTATACTTGATCAGAATCCCCTGTGCGAGTTTGCTGAACTGCCAGAACATTTATCAAGTTTAAAGTACTCAACAATGATCTGTGGAGCTATTAGGGGAGCCTGCGAGATGGTAAGTTGGGTCTTTATTTAGTTTGTGGTCCAGTATTTGTAAACAATTTTTTGTTTTCAAAAAGTGGTAGCCTACTGACTGACACATGTAACTGCTTTTACTGGATTTATTAGTTCGGCTGTGACGTCTTCACGGATTATTTTTCCGAAATAAAAAGATGTTTTTTTTTCATTATAGGCTACCTCCCTTCATACGTTCCTGCAAGTCGTTGATTGCTTAGACCAGTGCCATAGTATTTACAGAGTTATAGTCACTTTTAGTACCACTAACCATGTTTTATTTTGCTTATAATTTATACATATTGATCTTTTCTCTTTAATTTACCCTGCTACGTGAGCGGGTAAGAGACGTTTTCATTCGTAGGATAATCCTGAAACTTACAAATATTTGGACTTCTGCCTTCTTATGGAAAAAGATAGTTCCTACAGTTAATGTTAAAGCACGCCTCGTACTGTTGACTGCTTATGTTCCATTTTTTGTTCTGTACGAGTTGGATACTTTAAAGCTTTAGTGCTTGTGACAATCGTCGGAAGCATGACACGCACCAGAAATATCAAAACAAGAAAAGTGTGAAAATCAGTGTGTGTTGTCGTAATGGGGCTTAGAATGTTCCGGATGAAGTTTCGGAACGGGTCCTTTAAGGATAGGGCCTTTTTTATAGGATCTGCGACAAAATTACTAGAGAATCTTATATAGGTAGTGAGCCTGAAAAGACTATGAACAAGTAAAGCTGTGTCCGGTTGTATCGACGAGGTTAAGACGAAAACTGGCACCATCAAGCTAGCACTACTCTGTAACGCATGACCTCGCTTCCGTTTTTTATTTTGTGTTTTTGCCCATCTAAACATTGCAGAGCTATCCTAGCTACCCAATCATTGCCTTAAGACTGGAGTATATTCCCCTTTTGATTAGGTCAAAAGTGACATAAACCAAACCCTAGGCGACTGGTATAATTTTGGGCGGAAGTGCACAATCCTTGCGAACCTCTTCCGGTACTGTGCTTCCTTCCATCAAAACTTTGGCTTTGGGATCTGCAGTGATGCTGACTCCTTTCCGCCTTCTTGATTCAAGACCCTAGGTGGGTTCTCTTCTACTAACCCCTCTGGTTCAGTGATGCCGCAAAGGTTTGATTTGTGCTGATTATACACGCATTCATTTTAGGTTCAGCTGGAGATTACATCTTGGTTTGTACTAGACCAACTAAAAGGCGACCCGGTAAACGAAATAAGAATAAAGTTCATGAAACGAATTGAAGATTCCATTCCAGCGGGCGAAGAGTAAATCTTGCTATCTGTTGTTGTCGTTTTTTTTTTATTTGGAGTAAACAGTGTTTCGATTTTGTATCCCATCACTCCTTGGAAGGTTCCTCAGTAACGCAACTTTCGGACCATTCGTTTTTTCACAACAGGGTCTGCAAAGACCGAATTCGCTGGCTGAGGAAACTTTTTTCTCGGAAAGTAGTCCGCCTTTTAAACAAACTCTGCGTTTATGCAGACCATTTCTGCAAACGCCTAAGTTGATTTCCAAATATTTATCTTTATGACTTAACGATAAATACTGGCTAGCACTAGCGCAAATTGTGCTCTAGTACTACCATCGTCTAGCACGATGGGCTTCTAGTGACATGTCTAAAAGACTTACAACTTTTGAGTGTTATAACAAGGATCTGGAGCGTACGGCAGGGTTATGTATAGACAGATAAGTAGCCGTCATAAGCTGCGTTCGTTGCACTTCGGGCTGTCTCCGGTGTTCGGTTCTTGTCCTGTGCGTTTTTGGCATCACAGGTGATGTCACTAGAACCTGCCTCCCGAGCTGGTTCTGGTTAGTCCGCACCGGTGAGAACTAACCAGACAATGGTTAGTCTGAAAACGGATTGTAATATCCGGGAGGAGTTAGCAGTCATCGGTGAATGTAAAAAGGAGTTTTAAGAAGCACCGGTGAGCGGTCACCGGACAACGAACGCAGCTATAGTTGCAGAACCAAACCTGCGAAGTGTGATCAGGGGCGTCCCGAGGGGGTGTGGATGTTGCTCATGGAATCTACGCTAAATATTTCACAAGGAATCTACCGGAACTTGTCTCAGGGAATCTACCGGAATTTACCCCTCGGAATCTACGAAATTCGGTTAAGGGAAATCTACCGGAATTTGTGCGATATTTTTCACTAGGAATCTACCGGAACTTGTCTCGGGGAATCTACCAGAATTCATCTCAGGGAATCTACCGGAATTTGTGCGATATTTTTCACAAGGAATCTACCGGAACTTGTCTCAGGGAATCTACCGGAATTCACCCCACGGAATCTACCAGAATTCAGTTCAGGGAATCTACCGGAATTTGTGCGATATCTCTCACAAGAAATCTACCGGAACTTGTCTCAGGGAATCTACCGGAATTAACCCCAAAGAATCTACCAGAATTCGGCTCAGCGAATCTACCGGAATTTTGCTGCTTACCGGATATGTATGACTCCCAACTTACTGGGATGACCCCGAAACACAACTTACCAGAGTGATCCGTGCTGACAGGCAAAACAGCGTACCGGGACGTTAACCGTGTGATTCCGGTCATCTCCTTAATTTCTGTAGCCATCAAAAATTAGGGTAAACTTCTGAAATTTACAGCATTTCCAATTACAGATATTGTTCTAGGAATAATACCACGGTACTGTCTTTCTACCCCAGTGTCGTCAATGCTATTCTAGTAGCACTCATAGCAGAAACCGTTCAACAGCTTAGTATTTCGAGCGGTATTTCGCGACAAAGCGGTAATTCGCTCCACTATATGTAAACTCTTTCGAGAGGAAAGCTTGCTTTCAGCTTGCTTCTGCTCCACTTCATTCAGTACTAGGTTGATTCATGATATTAGCCCTATTTCCTAAATTACATCTGTGCACTGTTCACTACTAATGCGTACCCGAAAAAGAGTGTCGATCCCCTCGAGTCCGAGCTCGATTCAAAAGTGTGAGTCACGCAGTGCAAAGCAGATCCAAACAAGATCGGTAAAAGATGCAAGTTTATTCTTGGGCATCTTCTTTCGCTTTTTTATATTGGTGGAGTTGGACTTCGAAGCTCGAACTGAAAGCGTGCTTGTGTTAAGTGTAAAGGACGAACTTCTGAATTTGAATGTGATTGTTAAGAAAATGAATAGAAAAAGGCGAGATAATAGTGAAGCTCAAGCGAGGAGTAATCGGATTGACGTTCTGTGCCCACAATGCCATTCTACCATGCAAAAAGACAATTTTAAAGAGCACGTTCGCCGAAAGCACAGTGACTGTGCGATACACTTTCGTATAAAATTGTGCCCAAGTTTAAGGACCCGTTCCTAGCTGCAAAGCGTTCGAAATGTTTCAGTGCCGACAATGCTACAGCGAGCAACAATAGCCAAGTTTCCACGATGGGTATGTACCTCTGTTCAAAGAGTCTTTCAGTGCAGACCTGGGTTTTTTAGCGAACAGTCCAGACTACTTTTATACTAACGAACAGCAATCGTTTGGAAAAAAGTCTTAATTCATACACTAAATAAATTGTTGGCACTGCGAACCAAATTTCGGGACGACTTTCAGGGTTACTTGCTTGAGGAACGAGATATTATTTCAAAAGGTTGCCCGCTAGCACCGAGTGAGAACAGTTTTTGGGATCCCTTAATGCTTAACTGAAAAGCCAACTTATTTTTATAGTATTTAACTGAATACACTGTATTATTTGGATTGTTTTAATGACCTTATTTATTTTTCACTATTTGCTATAATTGCTATAGTAGACGTTCAGTAATAAATAGTAAAATGTTTGAGGAGTCTGACGAAGGCCAGATCTCTAAAAGCCCCGACTATTTGGATAAAAAAAAGTCCGTTAAGTAAAATAAAATCGGGATCCCGTCGAAACCTTTGGTCTTGTTTTGATTTTTATCTGTAGGCTAGGTAGTGATGATTGATACGTATTGTTAGTGAATTTTTGTTTGTTTAGTTCTTTCGGTTTTGGTTTTCATTTCATCGGTTGTTTGTTGGTTCTCCACTTTGCTTTGGTGTTGTTTCGTTTGTTGGTTTTCATCCAGTTTGGCATTTCTCTTCGAGATTTTCCGTCGGCACTGAAGAAGTGAGGCGGTTGTCCTCCCGTGATATTCGCTTTGTTTCAGTACTTTAAAAAAAATAAAAAAAATCCGTGCCTTAAGGAATTCCATTTGCAGAACCGGCCGACAGAAAAAACGACGCTCGTCTAAGTGCATCTACAGGGATCGATCTTGGGAAGGAGACCGTCAATATGGACTCCGGTACTCTTCTTGTCCCGTCATCTTCTGGCCGAGCGATTACCCACAATAATTCCGACCTGGAAGGATTGCTCACTAGTGGACCAACAGACTGGGATACCATTAGACAAGCTCCGTCAGAACAGTTACCATTGTCCATCTCAGCATTAGCCGAAACCGAGGACACACGTGCAGACTTGGTCCAAACTTCAAACTTTTCAAAGACCGTATCTGAACAACGAACGCCTGCGATGGCTGCGACTGAGGTCACCGAGCAAGACAACGAGTCATTACCCATCCCAGCTGACCATGCCGTTCCAGGTGATAGGAACTCGTCGAACGATTTAGACACTCCTTCTTTAGCAGTATGCCTAGGAAAACTCCCGCAGATCATAGAAATTTCCAAAAAATGCAAAATAATCTTCGAGGAGTCACAAGCTTCAGAAGAAATCAATGAAGATCTAGTTGTATGTCAGCTAGTAGGACACCTCCAGGATATTAAGTTATCAGCCGAGGTTACTTTGGAGTGTCTACGAAAGGTTCAGGATGCGTCTCGTCAAGAACGAGAGACAACGGTTATGCTACCCCACGATTTCCGCGTACATCACGATCCTGGCCTTCGACCAAAAACACTAACTAACAATCAGAAACGATACTTGATCAGTCTCGGGCCACATCAACCACAGCTTCGGTCGTTCCCTGTTAACGCTGACGTCGAGTTGAAGAATGAGAAATACACATGTTCATTTCAGAAAACTTGGTACAAGGATTTCCCTCATCTGGAATATTCTGTCGAGACAGACTCTGCCTATTGTTTTGTTTGTTCCCTCTTCCCTTCATCCTCGTGGCGGACATCGGATGTGTTTACAAGCGGGAGCAGACAGTGGCACAAAATGAAAAGCCGTGGAGTAAGCGACCCTGGAAAGCTCAAAAAGCACTTCAACAGCGAAAGCCATAAAGTCGCTCTTCTAGATTCCTTCAGTTTTCAAGGGGAAAAACAGTTGATACCCTACTCCTACGTCAAGACCGAAATGGTGTCATCGCAGCTACTACAGAATCAGAAAAGAACAGACGCATAATCTCGATTCTGCTCGACGTAACTAGGTACCTTGCTCGACAGCAACTTGCTTTTAGAGGGTCTGAAACTGAAAACAGTGGAAATTTCTTTCAGCTGCTCCAACTCTTACGGCGCCATAGCTACGAAGTACAAGCATGGCTCGATCATCGTAGCGAACGTCTTCATCATACAACCTACCTGAGTGGCCGATCGCAAAACGAGTTTATTTCCATCCTTGGGGACGAAGTAAAGACGAAGATAACCGACGCGGTTCGTGGATCCGATTGGTATGGGGTTTTTGCTTATACAACACCAGACATTAGCCACGAGGAACGCCTGGTTATTGGTGTGCGATACATTGACCCAGAGGGTGTCGCTAGAGAGAGGATGCTTGGCGTGATCGAGTCGAAATCCAAGAAAGGGGTTGATCTGGCCGCTGACATCATTCGATGCATTCATAGTGCTGATTTGGACGAGACAAATCTTGCCTTCCAATCGTACGATTTTGCAAGTAACATGTCCGGAAGATTCGAAGGTGTTCAGGCTCATATAAGTCGCGTTCTTGGCCGAGATGTACCGTATTTTCGATGTCTTGCACACAGGGGAAACAACATAGTTGAGCATGCCTGCGAAGTTTCAACTATTGTCAGAAACATGTTTGGTGTGCTTCGGATGCTGTATTGCTACTTTACTGGGGGAACGAAGCGACATCTCTTTCACAAAGAATGTATGGCTGGAATTGAGGGTAAGCTTCACCTGATGTCAGAAACCAGATGGTCCGCGCGGAAAGAAGCTTTGCTTGCAGTATGGCAAACGTTCCCTGAGCTCGTGCAACTGCTTCATGCTATGTCAGTGGACGAACGGCTGGATACAGAGAGCAAAAGCAAAGCAGAGAATCTCTACACTGCTATCGTCAAATTCGATTTCGTTTTCGCACTCGGGTTTATGCGTCTGCTTCTTGACCAAACTAACGCTCTCATTGTTGCACTTCAAGCAGAAAACTTAGACATAGTTCAGGCGGTCAGACTGATGGGTGCGACCCACAAAGTACTAGACAATATCACAGACATCGATATTCGCGCCCAGATACAGACTTCGGTTGACCTAAAAAGGAAGATTATGAGACTTGCAGAAGATGAGGGAGAAACGGAGGAGAACGGTCCAGAGGAAGAGTACCAAAGGCACCATAGACATAGGATAGTTAGTGCCAGCCCGTTTCAGGGATTCAACTGCTCTAGCTCCCAGAATTAGTTTCACAGAATTCTATACCTCCGAAATGAGAAAAGTGATTTCGTCGTTAGTCAGTGAACTAGGATTGACGGTGAAAGAGACCAGTGAAAAAATATTACCTATGGTTAACTGCCTCGTCGAAGCCGACGTATCTAGCGCCGACAGCTTTCTGGACTCCTTTCCGGGGATACGGGTGAACCGAGAAGAGTTCAAAAACGAATTAGCCTTGTTTCGACATGATTTAGAAAGTCGCTGGGAGAGCCTCGAAACAAACAAAAAGTTTGAAGATCTATTCGAGGTCTCTCGTCAACTGAAAGACGTCTTACCACTGGTATGGAAAGCGTTTAAGCTGGCTAAAACAATCCCTGTTACCTCAGCAAAAGGGGAACGAATTTTTAGCAAGATGAAGCTAGTTAAGACCGCCTTGCGTTCGACAATGGCTGACCAGCGCCTTGAAAGTCTGCTATTGATTGCATGTGAAACAGACCTAGTTGATGAGTGTGAAATTGGGTGTATTGTGGACAAATGGAAAATGGTTAAGACACGACGAATAAATGTGTAGTGTGTAGGGTGTGCTGAATGTCGGATTTTTATTTTGTTTTAAGTGTTAACGAGCCATTTTTTGTTGTTACTGTTGTTTGCAATACATACTCGAAGTCAGAACACAACAGTTTTCTAGAGATTATCACTACGGAGAATTTCCGGTAAAACGTCGAAAAATTCCGGTAAAATGCTGAAGCTGCACCCCCCCCCCCCCCCTATCAGGAAGGTGTCGGAACGCCCCTGAGTGTGATAGACAGCTAACCCGCACAGCCAAACAGGTTCCCTTGCAGTCGGCTGTTGTTTGGTCGTGAATTGCATCAGTCCGGTGTTAGGACGGACCAAACTATCACCGCAAAGACATTCGGAGAATTCTAGAAGTCTTGCTTAGGGTTATCCTGATAACATAGACAAAAATGTGTACCTTCATTTAATCCACAACATATTTACAACTAAGAGTTCCGTTAGTAGTTCATCGGTTGTAATAACCCCACGATGGAGCTTCTCCCTCAGCAAGCTCTCGCCCGAAAAGGGCACTTCTATCCCTCATCACCACTTTCCTAGACCTGAAGTCCCAATCAATAAGCTGGAAGATGCTAAGCCCTGTCAGTGAAACTATAGTGACACCCATGATGTGCTTATTCTGGACGGCATGGAGGAGGTTGTACTTTGTCCACGTCATTCTGAAATGACAAAGAACAAATTTATTTATTTCTATCCCTCACAATATATAAAGAAACAAAAAACCATACCCAATCAGTTTGCACACTTATTGCCATACTGAAAATACTATGAGAAAAAATAATCCTCGCAAAAACTAACTTCATTCTCAACGTCTTACTTTTTGGGATCCCAAAACGTAAGTGGAGGGATACCTATGACATCGCAAAAGTTGTCCGTCTGTCCGCACGATAACTCTCGAAGGGAATGAGATATTTTGATGAAACTTGGTGGGAGGATCCTTTGGGTCAAAGTACAGGTCAAGTTCGAAGATGGGCTTTGTAGCCCTATATTTGAGGGTGGGGGAGGGGTTTCAAATTAAGGGACAAACAAAATATTTTTAAATAGCTAATGTGATAGTCGATGATGGGGTAAGAAGACATGCTGAGTACGATGGTGAAAACCATTTTCTTGTCGGACAAGTAGTTTGTCCGGAATCCGGCTAAAACCGTAAAGTTGGGTAAAAGTACAAGTTCCATTTGAAGTTGATTAAATGTTCGATTTAGGGGTAAGGAGACATGCTGGACACGATGGTCAAAACCATTTTCTTGCCTGACAAGTAGTTCGTCCGGAATCCGGCTAAAACCGGAAAGTTGGGTAAAAGTAAAAGTTTCATTTGAAGTTGATCAAACGTTCGATTTAAGGGTAAGAAGACATGCTGAACACGATGGTGAAAACCATTTTCTCACCGGAAAAATAGTTCGCACGGAATCCGGCCAAAACCGGAAAGTTTGTTAAAAGCGAAAGTTTTATCTGAAGTTGATTAGAAGACAGATTTAGGGGTAAGAAGAGACGCTGAGTCTGTATATGACAATCATTTTTTACCGGGACATATAATTAGTCCGGAATCCGGTTTTATCCAGATTTTTTTCAAAGTTTTATTTAAAGTTGAGTAGATGTTCTTTATAGGGATACAGAGATCTGCTGGATTCGTTTCTGATTTTTTTTTTTTTTTCTGGACTAGTATACCGGATACCGGAAATTTGGCAGAAGTAAAGCAGGAAGTTTCGGTCAGTATTGTATATAAGGTTTGAAGCCAAGCTGACCATTTATTTCAAATACAATAGAAAAAACGAGATTTTCGGAGTTTTTTCTTGATCAGCTAGTTACCCCTCCAACATGATGTGCGAGGGATAAATAAATTTCGGATATTTCGGTTGCACTTCCGGCAAACCGTCCTCAGCGAAAAAACAAACAAAACTAAATCATAAAATCCGCAACAGTCACAACAGGAAAACGATGCGGAACCAACAGACAATAAGACGACATGTAACTAAAAACCAGAAGAACGGTGCGGACAGAACGACATGTAGATAAAAATAAAATAACGAAAGATAAAATGTGCGTGTTAAAAGTGTACATGTACTAATCTGTGATTATTTACAATTCTGAGTTCTGTGTATATTTACAATTTACCACCCGTCTGGGGAAGCGCAGAAGCTTTCACCCAGAAAACGGCCCACTCCAAAAATCCAAAATACGTTTGACCACTTTGAATAAAAACTTCCACAGAACCAGGATTTTTGGAGTGGGCCGCATCGTTTTCCTGTTGTGACTGTTGTGGATTTTATGATTTTATTGGATTTTATGATTATGATTTAGTTTTGTTTTTTTTTCGCTGAGGACGGTTTGCCGGAAGTGCAACCAAAATATCCGAAATTTATTTATCCCTCGCACATCATCTTGGAGGGGTAACTAGCTGATCAAGAAAAAAAACCGAAAATCTCGTTTTTTCTATTGTATTTGGTCAGTATCGTCAAAATAGATATGGTTGATAGACGTATATCTGAACTTGGTTTTCTCTGATGATTAGCCTGGCGAAGACTGGATCTGTCGAAGACAGGACCCAATTGTCTGGATCAAATATTAGATTTTTGGGATCCCATCGAAACCTTTGGTCTTGTTGCTTATGAAAAATGGGTGAAGGTTGGGGGTCGTGGGTCTTCTCGCTTCGCTTTCGAACTCGAAAGTTTGGCCGAATTCGACGCAATCCGGCGAAATAGGAAATTCATTAATTTTGATAAATGTTTTTATCCAGCTGTTACGTATCGGTAGCCCATTGGAAATAATGCGTAAAATACCAGTAAGAACAAAATCCTGTAATAAACCTAGATAGTGACGGATGTTTGATCAAAAAGGGTTGGATCAGGATACTTTCTGAGTTTGGACTAGCAGCGGTCGTAATCTGACATAATGGGTCCTATGAAGGAGCTAATCATAACGTGTTTACGGGATCTGCAAGACCTGGTTGTCTGGGTGGAGAAATCCAATATATCTTCCAGTTTGGGTTCCAAGCTTTAGTGTTGATACCATAAGTAAACTTTCACCCGGATGCAGCATCTATCGTCTATTCTGGAGTAGATGCAGTCCCCCTTTTCCCTAACTGCTCGACCGACTCTTTCCCTGAAGCTTGGAATTTCGTATGATGTGTCCTAACTGCATGTAGGTATCACGATTTTGCGGCAAAATCTAAATGTCAAAAATACACCCAAAGCACAGATGAATTAAGCTTAAGCCATTTAACAGACTTTGCCTTTCGCGAAGCCATCTCTCAAAACACCTGCACGCGAAAAGAATGGAGCATGTGAGACGTAATACTCTTGATGACTAACTCTTCTTACAGATGCAAAATCGCCCTGTACCTAGCGGAAGAGCCGGAAGCGGTATTACAGCTGCTCCCAAACATCGCCGTGGTTGGTTAACACAGGATTGAGTTGTTGAGTTTGAGTCTTTAGTGCTACGTTTTCTTGTTTTTCCCGAGGATCACTGGCGTGTTTTGGACTTGGTCATATAGCGTAACCAGAGTGCTCCACTCCACAAAGAAATATTCTTTCGTACGGCTCATGAACAAGATTTCAGATGGGAAAATAAAAATGGTCACATCTGGCTTGGTTTCGTGTAGGCTACTCTTATTGAAAGTTAGAGCCACAGATACAGTAACATACATTAAGCACTTTCTGACAACCATGCTCAAACGCTGGGTCATGCTGGCAGAGCTGACCCCTTATTCAGAGAGTACCGGTATACAATTTATACTTTGGTCACAAAGCCATTCATCTTAGAGGGTCAGAGTCTTCTACGAGATGTATTGGAAAGTGAGTTGTTACTATTTTTCTGACGAGGTAAGAGACTGTGATTACTGTCCTAGATCACATGAAACCTAGCTGAAATCTATTTGTATGGAGATCATAGAGTGTGTCCTTAAGATACTTTGCAAACTGCTTGCTGCAGATGATATTTTATCACATCCACTTTCAAATAGGAGAATTGGCAAACTACAAACAATACCTTCAAATATTTTAGGAGCTAGAAGAGCCTTTTGCTGAGCCTCAAACTTTCGAGTCCTGTTCCAATCTAGAAAGATGCTTGTAACGCAGACAGTAGGGAAAATCACAGATACAGCGTACCGCTTCGCTGTGGCCAGAAATCCCATAAGCCTTGAAAAAGAAATGAAATAAGCTCATAAAAACAAATAATTATTTCTGACCGATCTCGCTATTCGTACGGAGCAAATTGTCATCAAATGTAAGATGTACTGCTGATCAGTGATCGGTCATATGTTGTGGTCATACATGTTAAACAAGTAGTCTCAAAACTTTGCCCATAACATTCCTCTTCTGTATTAGGACTAGCTAACATCTCCTGGCATGTATAAACCAGATCAACTGCTGCAGAATCAAGGGATGGTGTCTTTCACAGGAAAAAAAGAGAGAGCAGCCTGGTCCTCTTCCTTCAGATTTTCACAAGCTGGTAGTTGGCCTTATGCTGGATTGTCTCCCTGTTTTCAGTTTATCTATCTCCGATGCTGATTCATAGAGGAAAGAAATTATGTCAGTGTGTGTGTTCACACACACACCCGCGGCCTCCATGCTTTCCTACTGAAGGAGCAATGGGCCTGCAAAAATACAAGTGAAAAACTACTACTGAATTTACCCTTTTTGATTTCAAGGCTGCTAGACGATTGAGCACAGCTACTCAGGTTAATGCCTAAAACTTGTCACTAACAAGATTTAAAACTTGAGAATTTGAAGAAAACTATGGCAAGCTAGTAAAGATGGTCTCAGTGCAGTGCAGCATTCATACAGCTATGTTTTCCCTAGAGGCTTTGGTGTGGCGAAAGAGTGCTACCTAAGGAGGCCAGGATGCTTATGATGATGATGAAATTTTATTTACGCACTTAAAAAGAGGAAAATAGTGCAGTATAGACAAATAAAAGGAAAAAATACACTGAGCTTTCAATAATGTAGTAAATGCACGAAATAAAAAAAAAAAAAACTTTTAGAAAAAGAAAGAAAAGGGACTAATCGGGTCTAAAAAATCTTCTTCCTGGATGGAGTGCGGAGAAATGGCCAAGGGCAGAAACGTGAAGGTCCTGGGCAACTAAAGATAACTTCGCACAAGGGTCAGAGGGCAAAAAAGTTGCAGTTATACGGGAATTCCTATAACGTCGAGGAAGGTACAAGAGAAATTTACAATATTTGAAATAATAAGTCCTGATGCGTTTTAAATCTTTTAGCCTCAGAATACCAAAAATACCGGAAAGGTTGCAGACAAAGGGAGAACAAAAGCTATTATATAAACTACCAACGGCTTTTCTGTTATACCTTCCTCTATTTGGAACTATTTTTCCAATCCGACACGAATGGAATCGTGAACAGCCGAAACAGCGTTATCGCAGATTTTTTTATTATGTTTGGGGGGGGAGAGCAAGGTATATTTACCGACTGGCTGGTCATTTTATAGACTGTTTTGCAGAAAAAACTATTGTTTTGACGAAAAATACTGATTTTAAGAAAAAAGGCTTTTTTCAAAGAAAAATCTACTATTTTTTTGAAAAACTGATAGCTGACAGAAAAATCGACTTCCCAAGAAAAAATCGACCATTCTTACGAAAAACTTTGGCGGTTTTTAAGGCTATTTTTTCCGACTGGCCAACAACTTTGTGGAGGGACGCCCCTGCTTGTCTTAGTCTATGAATACAAATATTACATTGACTGGCACTTCGGAGCAAATAAGGTCCATGTAGACTAATGCTCCGTTTATGGTGGTTTTCTGGTTTGTCTTCAGGCCGGACTGGATAATGCACCAGTCTACCACAAACCCCTAATTTTCACTTATTGGTGCCCTAACCCTGACCTACTGTACTTTAAAGGTAATCTGATTGATTGATTTCTGAGCTCACTCAAATCATCAATATTTTACTAGGAGTATCCAGCATTTGGCATTGTGTATCCAGCACCAGGCATATAGGGTATGCCAAATATTAGATATACCTAACTTATAGAATTTGGAGTACCACAGGGGTCTGTCCTTGGACCCACTTTATTCTTACTTTACATTAATGACCTCCCAGAATATATGTCTTTTGTCAAAGTTATCATGTTTGCGGACGACACTGTGATTTTTGGTTCGCATTCAGATTTGATTCAGTTGTTTAGTGTTCTTAATTCAGCTCTTTCGATTGCTTCTGACTGGTTTACATCTAATTTACTAGCTGTAAACGCGGACAAATGTCGCTACATGCTTTTCTCCCGGTCTGGTTCAGTTTCAGTTTCTGTTAAACTTTTTCTTTCTGTCATTGAACTTCTAAGATCTTCTAATTTAAAATATCTTGGTCTTGTCCTTGATCAAAATCTTTCTTTCAAGCAGCACACCGATGCTTTGGCTCTTAAGTTGAGCCGAAATGTTGGTATGCTCTCCTGCCTCAAACATTGTTTTCCACAATTCATACTGCGATTGATTTATTTCTCCCTGGACCATTCTTATCTTTCATATTGTACTTCAGCTTGGGCTTCTACTTTTTCGAAACATATTAATCAGATTCAAATCCCACAAAACAAATCAATTAGAGCAATTTATGGTCTTCCATTTTCTTCATCAGTTTCTCATATTCTGCCTCGTCTTTTTATTTTAAATGTCCGTCAGATTAGAGACTGGAATATTGCAACACTTGTTTACCGTTATCTTCTAGAAGATTCACTACCTGCTGATTTTAAAAATCTTTTTTGTCTGAACAGTCAATTTCATGACTATAACACAATACGGCGGTCCAATCTTTCTACCATTTGTTATCCTTCTACAAGGTCTAGCTTTTCTATTCGTCATACAGGTGTAAAAGTATGGAATTCATTGTCTGAAACTGTTAAGAGTGTCTGTGAGGATACATCTAGTACAAACAAATATCTTGAACAAAACTTATTCAACAAGCTCTATCCTCAACTCTCTCTATTCCCGACTAGCTCTAACGCCCACGCTTTTCTCCGACGGAAAGAGTTTATTTCCTTTCGTCCAATCAAGGAATTCTTTTCCACATCAAGAACCTAGACTAACTTACTCCGTTGGTCACCAACCCTTTCGTACTGGATAGAGATTTGCTAGGACGTTGGGAAAGCAACCCTATTCGTTAAGGCACTCAGTTGACATTTCCAAGGCGGTTTAAAAGGACCGAGTTGGCAGTTGGAAAATCAGTTCAGCTCTGAGCGAGTTCGAGCCAGTTCGGCCTCTGAGCAAATTAAGTGACAAGTGTTAACCAACCTATCTTCAATGTAAGTACGAACCTTAATAAATGTGATTTAGTTATTGACCTACGAACTGAGTATCGCCTTCGAAAAGACTCGGTGTATTCGCACCCAAACTAGTCGCCAATATTATTACGCTCGCCCGCTACTCTAAACCACGCTATCGAGGTAACTCCAACTCCACTTTCACGCTATACACATCATACACACCATACATTTTTTCATATTTGGTGACAGCGGTGGGATCTGAAAATTCATAAAAAAAAAATAACTATATATATTCTAGTACTCGTAGAAAATTAATGCTCTATCATTCGTGTGTATAGAATTTCAAGTGCACGATCATGACTATTTATCCATTTAAGCTTAAAGTTAAAGTGATATCTAATTTTTCTCGCAGGAGCTCGAATTTTTCAGAGGGAGGGCGTAATGTGAGGATACATCTAGTACAAACAAATATCTTGAACAAAACTTATTCAACAAGCTCTATCCTCAACTCTCTCTATTCCCGACTAGCTCTAACGCCCACGCTTTTCTCCGACGGAAAGAGTTTATTTCCTTTCGTCCAATCAAGGAATTCTTTTCCCCATCAAGAACCTAGACTAACTTACTCCGTTGGTCACCAACCCTTTCGTACTGGATAGAGATTTGCTAGGACGTTGGGAAAGCAACCCTATTCGTTAAGGCACTCAGTTGACATTTCCAAGGCGGTTTAAAAGGACCGAGTTGGCAGTTGGAAAATCAGTTCAGCTCTGAGCGAGTTCGAGCCAGTTCGGCCTCTGAGCAAATTAAGTGACAAGTGTTAACCAACCTATCTTCAATGTAAGTACGAACCTTAATAAATGTGATTTAGTTATTGACCTACGAACTGAGTATCGCCTTCGAAAAGACTCGGTGTATTCGCACCCAAACTAGTCGCCAATATTATTACGCTCGCCCGCTACTCTAAACCACGCTATCGAGGTAACTCCAACTCCACCTTCACGCTATACACATCATACACACCATACATTTTTTCATATGTCCGAAGATAGGAAAGTTTTTAAAAGAGCTCTAAAAAGATTTATGTTATCTAGCAATTATATTTCTTCTGTCTGATTTAATTGATTCATTTTCGTTTGTGCTCGGAGGAACATCTAACCAATGTCGCAAACCTTTTTTATTTTTCATTTTTTCTTTAGTCATATGTCTGTTGTCGTAAATTCTCGTGTTGTCCTTAAATCCGCTAATAGATGATATATACGAAGGACTTCGGACAATGGACTTGCGGAAAAACTTACATACCGGTTCACGATTGTAGATCCAAAGGAAGTCCCACTAGTGCCGTTTGATGCCTTTACGGCTCTTAACCGGCTTTACACTCCTCCACTACGACAGAATGGCCTTCCGTAAACGAGGCCTACCCAGCTTCCATCGTTATCAAGAAGCCACCGAAACAAAATGTATGTTTGCCTTTGAAACAAATTGTAGCTTCAACACTGACAAATACTGACCCCGTCAGCTTTAACGCTAAATTGAAAGATCCTTCATTCGATTTCGAGCTTTCGTTTTCGAACCTGCACGATCTACCATGTGAACAACTACATAAAGAATTGGCCTTTAGCAAAATACACGGGATTTTGCCCTACAGAAACAGACTTAGCCGGATGCTACGCTCCGAACCCCCGGAGTGCACGTTCTGCCATGAAGTAGTAACCGACGGTTTATTACACGAGTTCGTTGAATGCCCGGCAAGTGGAAACGGGTGCTCAGACCTCTTTGCAGTTTTCCGGCAAGAAGTTGTAAATGCTGAAACGACAGAACAAAGGAAAAGGGTGCTGAAACTCTCTTTTTCGCACAAAGATGAGAAAAGAAAAAAGGCACTATGTGTCCTTGCCGTATGTGTGTGCGTGATCATATGGAAAACAAGGAAACGGAAAAAGTGGGTCGACAAAATAAAGCTAAATTACTGGCTCGTGAATTACTTGAAGGTGATGTGTGAAGGTCTAAAACGGAAATCCCATTTAGATGTTGACTGGCTGTGTAAAATAAGTTTGTGAAAAAAAAAAAAGAAAAAAAAAATTGTAAATAAATAATTATTAAAGATTTTAAAATTTGTAAAGATAATTTTGATACTTTTTATGTTTGATAATATTTGAGCAGTTAAAAGGGATTATGGTTAAATAAATGTGAAAAAGTGGGGAATAAAATCCTCTATCTACGTATGATTTATGGTGTTTTGTTATATAGTTGTGTTGATTTTTTGTTGAGATAGAGTATTTTATTTTTAGGTCTTTTATTGGGGGGTTGGGAGGTTGGAATGAGGGTTTAGTAAAGTGGTTAAGAGCCGTAAGAGGATTTTTATTTTATTTTATTTTTGGTAATTTTGGTCACGGTGGAAGGGGTTCCCTATGCTGGAAGGGCACCCTGTGATACCGGCTGAGCCATTATTTTAATGTGAATGTTATAGATTGATTGTTGGATACGGCTCTTTTTGTGTTTTTTTTGGTTTAACTGCTCAAATAAAATTAAAAGATTGATAATTGATTAAAGTAAGAAATAAGAAATAATCTGAATTTAGTGTATGAGTAAAGTGTAGGTGACGTATAAAGATAAGATATTTGACTTTGTAATAATAAAGAAAGTTGCGTCACTGAGAGGAGTGGAGGGGATTTAAAAAGAAAAGAAAAAAAGAAGCCAACGAAAGACCTGCTTCTCTCACGCAACACACAGAAAGAATTTCTGGACAGTACCTGTGGTAGTCACAGTATCGCAAAAGTTACCCAAAGAAAAGACGCTCTCGTGATTTACCCAAGAGATCCCAGCAACACGGCCGCGCTTGCTACCAGCCTTCAGACCGGCATGCCCCAGTCAAACGGCGCCGTTCACAAGGAAAGGTTTGATCTGGTAGGTAGAGGAATCCCCCTCGGCACCACGCAAAATGAGCTGGAAGAGGCGGCACCTGCTGCAACTGCCGTAAAGCGTTTAGGTAATAGCCTCGCCGTCAAATTTAGTTTTGACGACAAACGTACCATGGACAAATACAGCAAGAACGGTGTCACCATTGGGTATGTTCTCTTTAGACTTGAACAGTACCGTACCCCTCCCAAAACCTGCTTTAAATGCCATGCTTTCGATCACTTTGCCCAAAACTGTTCAGCATCCCCAAAGTGTGCAATTTGTGCAGGGGACCATCAGTCTACCAAAGAAAATCCTTGCAAAGCATTAACAGCAAAATGTGTTCGATGTGGCGGAAACCACCCGGCTTTCAGCTTGCGATGCGATGCGATTAAAGCCGCTCTAACCAGTAAACAAAAATGAATGGATCTCTCTCAATTTATTCACGAAATATTTACGGACACTCGCCCGCGAAGCTAAATTATATTGACCAGGTCATCGAAAAGTACAATATTGTGTGCCTGCAAGAGCACCTAGCAACCGACGAAAATCTGGACATTTTTCTACCTGTGAGAAATAAGCGTTCTTTTTACACGGTGCTACGAAACAGTACACTAGAGGCCGTCCCAGTGGAGGAATCGCTATTATCACTGATGACGACCTTGGTTTCCGTAAAGTTTCGGCCACTGCCAATTTCCTTGCAGTTAAGAGTGACCTACTAGATCTGTTATTAGTCAATGCTTACCTTCCAACTAATTATCGTGACGATGCATCAGCAAAGAAGTTTTCAAACGCGTGTCAAAGACTTGCACGGCTTCTTAATAAGGAGAAAGCTGGGCATATAGTGATATGCGGAGACTTAAATTGCAATCCCAGTGATAGTAATGATGGTTTTGGTACGGTCTTGACCGCTTGTATCCCCTCTGCTCTTCAGATAAGCCCGAAAGATTCTGACTTTACCTACATTCATCACTCCGGTAGCACTTCAAATATAGACCATGTTCTATCTAATCTGGATACGTCAAAGATCTCTCAGATTTCAGTGGATTCGGAACTTATCTTTAGTGATCATCGTGGATTAGAGTTTTGTCTCGGCCCCTTGCACCCGCATAAACCTAAATCTCAGGTAAAATGGATTAAAAAGATAGAGTGGAAGAAAATAAATCAGAAGTTAGATGAAAGTGAACTTAATAGTCAGCTGGCAAAAATTAAAGTCCCATTCAACCTACTTTGTGCTAAAGAGCCAGACGATATTGGTCTAAATATTTTTGCTGCTGAGATTATTCATGGATTAAGATCGGCCGAGATATCAGCAGTGCCTACGTCTAAAATCCGAGTTGGTACTCGCAAACCAGGTTGGGATAATCCTGCGGTTAAACTGGCAAAGCATAAGGCAAAGTTTTGGTATAAAGTGTGGCTGGAATGTGATCGGCCAAGAACGGGTCAAGTGTTTCAAAACTTCCGTTATACAAAGAAAATATATTCAGATAGTGTTCATGATTGTCAGCTGAAAGCGGTTGATGGTTTTTCGGTTGATATTCTTAATAACCCCAATTACCTGTGGAAACATTATCGCACTAGCTCTACCCCATGTGACGATGCCAGCTCTAAAGTGGAAAATAGCGAGTGGGTATCTCATTATAAAAGTGCGTTTGAAGTCAGGAACGAAGCTCTTAACAGTGATTATAGACGGCAACTTGCTGACCGGCTGTCAGAGACCAAACACAAATTTGATGCAGTTTACGTAAGTGAATCCGCGCTGCGCAACGTGATCAAACGGTTAAAAAGTGGGAAGTCGATGGGTCTGGATGGGGTTGGTGCTGACCATCTCCGACATGCGTCAGCATTTTGCGTGTCTATGATTGCCCTTCTTTTCCAAATGTGCATTAATCTTGGCCGAGTACCGCAGTCTCTTTGCATTGGTCGAGTAACTAACATTTTGAAGAAAGGTAAAGATCCAAAAGTTTGTTCTTCGTACCGCCCAATTACGGTTACTTCGGTTCTCGGCAAAGTATTTGAAAAATTGTTGCTAGAAAAAATCGTAGACCTAGCTTTGGTGGGTGACAAGCAGTTGGGATTCCGTAAGGGCCTTGGTTGTGCCTTTGCACATAGGCAACTAAGGAAAGCGTTAAATAAAGCTCATATGCTGAAAAAAACGTTGTATATATGCAGTGTTGACATTTCTGCAGCATTTGATTCAGTATTCCACCCACACGCATTACTAGCTCTCCTTGATTCTGGTGTTGATGCCCACATTGTGCGTCTTCTAGCAAATTGGTATGCAGCTTCGGTGATATTTTTTAAGGGTTTTCAAGGACAAATGTGTAAGGATGAGATTAAGATTAGAAAAGGACTTAAGCAGGGATCTCCGCTTAGTCCTGTTATTTTCAATACAGCCATTTATAGTGTGGCTCGTCATATTAAAGATTCATTCTTGACTGATAACGTGGATATGTCGTTTATTTCTTATGCTGACGATTTACTACTTCTTAGCACTGACATTTCGTCTCTTGAGAGGGATTTTGCTATGCTAATTGAAGGTTACGGAAAGATTGGTCTAACAGTTAACCCATCAAAGACAGAGTTTGTTGTTTTTTCGTCTATATCCGTGCCTGATACGAGCTTGTGTGTTGGATCTACGGTTATCCCAGCTGCTAAGTCATTCACATACCTTGCAGTTCGGTATGGAACTGATTTTGTGTCAACTAGAGCTTATTTACGAGACGATACCATTGAAAAAATGCGGCGCGGGTACGGTAGACTCGTTGGTCTTAAAAAGACTGTGAATCGGGCGGTGCTTCCGCGTCTATTCAATGCTGTTGTTTCTCCGAATGTGTTATATATTTCCCCTCTGTGGTCTGTTCTTAGCGTTACCGAGCGGCGAAAAATCAGAACTTCGTACTTCAAGTACTGTAAGTTTCTTCTGAAATTGCCACTATGGGTCAGAAACACTTCAATTTGTAATTGTAATCGGATTATTGACCCTGCACTACGTCTGGAGAAAACTGAAAAAAGAGCTCGAAGACGAGCTGCTAGAAATTTGTGTGAGAACTCATTAACCCGTATTGTCTATGGTGACTTCTTCACCATTTAGACAGCACAGGTAGATGCTATGTTGTATTTAGGTATGTGTGTTATGTTCAGTTCTTTTTCTTTTTCTTATTTTGTTTTTTCCTCTTTTGTATGTACTACGTGTTTTTCACTTTGTTGTTCACGGGCAAAAAAGTTAAATAAAATAAATAAAATTTTAGCATTGATGTGTGATAGTTGTTTGTTTGTTTCTTCTTTACAATGCCTTAGGCTAGAATTGTATTAATCATTTTTACAAACCCATCAGAATTAGTGAAGCGTCGTTTTTTATGCCACTGGCATGTCAGATGCTTTTGAGAAACTCCAGGTTTATTCATATTTGCTATTAAAATTGTACCTTACCTTACCTTACCTTCAGGGTATATAAAAATCAGGAGTCTGTGGTAGACCGTCATGCACCAGTTGGTAGTCAGACTGCTTCCAAATCAATGCTTGCAGACATTTATCATGTGCATGACCATGTGGTGTTTTTGTCATGGTAACGTCTGTTCACTCAGAAGTTTCCCAGGAAAGCAACAGTTTCCTTTGCAATTTTCAAGGTTGGAATTACGTATTTCTAACTTACTTGCACCCTAGCCTATGCCCCCATAGGCGCATAGGCTCTCCCCCCCCCCCAATACCCCCCTCACTTGACCCAAACTGTTTCTTGGGTTGTTATGCATGTTTCTCCTCCTTGTTGCATCACAACTCAGTAAATCATGAGATAAATTTAGACCTCCTCATGCTTAGCACACAGAAACAAACTGAACAGGATCATTCTCTACAAAATCGAAACGAAGAAACCCAACCATGCCAGTTTCCAGCATCAATCAACTCTTTCAAAGACAAACTTTGCAACAATGCATAAAATGGATATGTCAGCTATGATGTTTTGGCAGCAATATTTCAGCCTTCTTAGCAAGGGTCCTTCAGGCTATGTCCCTTCCTTGTACAACGTCGTCCCTGAAGTTTTACAGCCTGACGAGGACCCTTGACAAGAAGGGCCAAAATATTGCTGCCAAAGCATCATAGCTGCTTGTTTGAATATAGCAGCTAACAGTTAACTGATATCAAGTCTATTACTTTTGCTTTCCATTTGACTGTTGACTGTTTTCTAAGCAGGAAACAAAACCATGGTAGTTGAACATTTAGAGAAGTGTTCAAATAAGAATAGCAAGGCGTTTGCTCGCCACCTGGATCCACTTTGACCACTGACATTGCCAGGATTTTCAGTTTCAGTCGGTGAGCAGAATGAATGATCATTGAACATGCACATATTTAGCAATAATTTTATCTGTGGTTTTTAAAGATTCACTGAAGAACCCGTCATTTCAGTTTCCCACCACAGAAATGCAGTTGCCGAATTCTATTCCATATTCATCGTAAGAAAAGACAGATCAATGAATATGCATTAACTCTCGTGGTATCTCTCCAAACAATGCCTAAAATGGATACGTCAGCTACGATGCTTTGGCAGCAATATTTCAGTCTTTCTTGGCAAGGGTCCTCTCCAGGCAATTGAACCTCAGGGAGAACACTGAAGAAAGAACAAACTTGCAATCTTTCTCCAAGGTTGCCTTGAAGTTTGACAGCCTGACAAGGACCTTTGCCAAGAAGAGCCGAAATATCACTGCTGAGCCTAAAGCATTGTTGCTGACATATCAGTTTTAAGCATTGTTTGAATATACAGTAATAGCGCCAACACACGCTCAGGATAGGGAGCTCCCAGACTGGAATTCCTGCCCGGATTTTTGGCACCATCATCACTAACATATGGAAAAGTTGAAATTTTTTCAACTTGACGATGAAAGTGCAGGAAAACCGGCCGGGAAATCCTAATCGTGTGTTCGCACTTTAAGGCTCAAGGAATACTTATGAACTCTAGGACCCGACGATTCGGCCTGCTAAGACTTCCGAGACCTACAAATGGGCAAGAATTAAGGGTGGTGTTTCCTTACCTTCAGCTAAGAAAATTATTTTTGTGTTTCTATCTATCCGTTTTATTCAAGTAAGGACAAGATTTATACCGTTTACGTCATCTCGCAGCACTACATGGACATCCAAGTTGCGGCCAGTCCGCTAGATGACGTAAAATATGTCTTTCATCTTGCTCCGACCGTCTTGCACAAAAATATGCTTAAAAGGAGAGAGCCCCAAAGAACATTGGGCTCCCTCTACTTTAGACTTTCCGAACCTACAAAGTAGGCCAAAATTACTGCCGATTTGTTTCCTTACCATCACCTCTTTTGTCTTTCAACGTATCCGTTTTGTTCACGTAATAAGATTTATAAGGCGTATTCTCGCTCGGGGAATCGAAGGGAACGGCGAGAATAGAAGGAGTCGCTCCACGCGGACTCAGCGTACAGAAACAGCGAGAACACGGAGAATAAAAGTTTAATCTTAAGTTGATTAGATGTTCAATCTAGGGGTGAGGAGACATGCTGAACATTTACATGAAAATACCGGAAAATTTGTTTCAAGTAAAAGTTTTATTGGACTTGATTAGATGTTCAATTCAGGGGTAAGAAGACATGCTGAATCAGTATATGACAATCATATTCTACCCGGACACACAGTTCGCCCGGAATCCGGCTGAAACCGGAAAACTTGTTATAAGTAAAAGTTTTTCTGAAGTTGATTATAGAGGTTCGATGTAGTAGTAAGGAGGCATGCTGAATCCACATATGTAAATTATTTTCTCGCCGAACCAATAGTTCGCCCGGAATCCGGCCAAAACCTGAAAATTCGTTAAAAGTTAAAAAGCTTTATCTGAAGTTGATTAGAGGTTCAATATAGGGGCAAGGAGATATGCTGAATTCGTTTCTGAACTTTTTTTAACGGTCCGACAAAAACCGGAATTTTGGCAGAAGTAAGGCATCTGGAAGTTTTGATCAATTTCGTCGAAGTAGAGATGCCGTATAGGGTTAAACACAAACGCCGAACCCGTATCTGAACTTGGTTTTCTCAGATGATAGCCATTGGCCTTAATCTGTTTCTAAATTTTAACAGTATTTTCAAGGAGTCTGGCGAAGACCGGATATCTACTAGATCCAATTGTCTGGATCAAAGATGAAATTTTTGGGATCCCACCGAAACCTTTGGTCGTGTTCTTAGAGACGTTTCTAAGATCAAGTCATCTTGTTGGAAGTCTATAACGCAGTACACAGTTATGCTTTTCTTTCTTAGTCCCCTGATATTAGTGGCTTCATATCAGCGGAAATATTATTGCTAAAGTTTGTTCTGTTCAGGTTCAGGTTCAAGTTCTTTTTAATAACAAACTAAATAACAAAATGTCCAGAGCCCGGCTGAGAAGACAAATTCGTAATGCACGGGATGGAAAACACGAACTGTCAAACACGAACAGGTGTCCAATGTTCGCAAATGATGATTCCCGCGCGAACTACGGTCTCGGACCATTGGATGAGTTAAATAGACGAGCCTCGTATTTTTCTCATAAAATCGTTTGCATCTCAAGGGAAGAAGACGGTATCAAAGGCGTCACGTATGGGGAAGGAAGGGACCCCCACCCCCACAATGCTGTCGGTCACTCGGTATGAAGAACAAATCGGCAAAAGGACCAGTCAGTCGGCAAGTCGGTAAATAAGGTAAAAAAATAACAGTCGGTGAAATCCAGGTAGTCGTAAATACCATGGTTCCCCAAACATTCAAGCTAGTAACGACTCTGAAAGGGATGCACGATGCAAATCGTGTTGCAGGCGTGCTAACACATCCATACCAAGATGAGAGGTTCGGGCCGAGAGCTTTCGAATATCAAGCTCCAATTACGGTTTTCGTATCTAAACAGAGTGATAAACATTTTTCAGTAAAACATACGATGCTCTGTTTAATCGAAACAGTAAAATCACAATTGAACTATATACAACGGGTAATATTAAGGACCGACAGTAAGTTGTTCATAATTTTGTTATTGACAATGACCTTACGCGACCAACCCATTATATTGTACTCAACACACCAAATTAACTTTCAAATGTGAAAGTAGAGCGTGCAGAATACGATCTTATTTTTGACTTAGCTGAGCTCATCTACCGGAAACCAAGGAAGCTTTTAAGGTGGAAGAAGACAGCGGCGAAATCATACCAGTGCCGGCCCTTGGGAATAACTATGAACAACCAACCATGAGCCCTTGGTCACATCCATATAAAAATTCCCATAAAGCAATAAATATGAAAGCTTGTAAAAGGATAATCCCAAATCCTCCCCCCGTACCAACACATTGATTAATACCAGCCCTGCAATACTGGGAAGCTATCAAAGTTCGAAAACCGCACCCATCAAGGGAATGTGTGATGGGCCGTAAAAGCAAGAACGTATAACGATAAAAACTTCTGTCTCTCATTTCTTTTAAAACTAGCGATTGTGTTCCGTAAACACTGAGCGGGTGCTGATTTTCCAAAACTGCTACATGTTTGCATAGCGCCATCACGCTAGTGTTTCGAGCTTTGCAATACGTTAGAACTCATTCAGGTCGGGAATTTCACAGTTAGTGGCTCAGGGATAATAGAAAGAGATGGATGTTCTACTTCTTGGTGAAAAGTAGTGTGGACATTGGGAACGGAGTGGTCTAGTGCCCACAAGTTTTTGCATTTACCTCTGTATCTGAATCCTGCGTAAATGTACAATGGTAGATACCACCCAAAGATCGGTTCAATACAAGGATTCGCCATCTTTCGAATCTGAACGTCGATCCCTTTCCAGTAAGCAGGGGCGGGGTGTGGCAGGGGTCTTAAACGATTGGAAATTTAACTGACTAGCAAAATAAAATAAGCGAAATGTTCGAATATGTACGAGTAAGGCACCGTTAACGAACAACCCCTATAGTACTGTACCAAAGGCGCGGGTTTAAGTCACTTGCAATCGCTGAAAATTATTCACAATGTCGAGAACTTTAGACTGGCGTGAAGCAAACCTCTTTGCGACCTAAAAGAGAAATATTCGTTAACTTCAAACACACCTAGCACTATTTACTGTTTGTTCCAATATTCAAAACTATTTGAATACTTGAAGACTAGGCTCTGCTTGTAAAAATAAACCACGTCTTCAGAAGTTTTAAACGTTTTCTAGGCCCAAAAACTTCTAGCAAAAACACGGCAAAATCCTGATACCGGTTTTCCGCATCAGAAGTATGATACGCGGACACTCGTCGGGAGCAGAATACGCATGGAAAATAGTGAAACAAGGCAAGTTCGATGATCATTGAAGTGTCGTTAGCGGTATTGCATTGGCATTATAGGTATGACGGGTCCTTTAACGAAATCGCCGACAAGATTAAAGGCGTTTTTCCGCGGCAGATTCATGCCCCACACATTTCTGAGCGTTTATCATGCGAACACAAGTGTGTGGCACTCGACCCACAGGTTGAAACTCGGGGCAACGCCGATTTGTCTTTTTTGGCGGTATTTTCAACTGCCTTAAATAAAAATTCTGCCAATTCTTAGTAAAATAAGACCATAGGTTTCGATGGGATCTCAAAAATCTAACATTTGATTCACACAATTGGGTCATGTCTTCGCCATTCAGTCTTGGTCAGATTCTTGAATAATTTTACTGCTAAAATAAAGTTCAAAAATGGATTCAGCATGTCTCCTTGCCTCGATACCGAATCTCTAATCGATTTCAGAAACAACTTTGAGCTTCAACCAAATTTCCAGTTTCAGCCGAATTCGTGATGAACCATTTGTCCAGCAAGAAAAGTAAGTTCAGATATGGATTCAGCAGACCTCCTTACCCCCTCAATGAATATCTTACTAGCTCTAAAACATACATGTTTTTACCGTAAATTCGAAATCCTCCTCTGCCTCTAAATATAGGACTAAAGGACCCATCTACGACCTGTACTTTACCAGTGAATCCTCATCGAACAACATCCTCGCTTGAACAACAAACTTCCTCGTTTGAATCGTTTGAACATTATATATCAATCCCTTCGACCTTCGATTACACTAGATCTCGCCGACGTCCATAGAATTAACAAAGGAATGTCGATATCCCCGCGCAGAGCTATAATGGTTTGAGAATAAAGGGGTAGGGACTGCTCTAGCCGAAAATTCGTCGACAAATTTTTTGTCCGGTTTTCGCCGGATTCCGAGTGAACTACTTGTCCGGCAAGAAAACAACTTTCATATTCGGATTCAGCATGTCTCCTTACACCTAAATCAACTATCTCAATAGCTTTAAAAAAATATTTTTGTTTGCCCATTAATCTGAAACCCCCTCCCCCACCCCTAAATATAGGGCTACAGAGCCCATCTACGAACCTGACCTTACCCTTGACCCAAAGATCCTCACACCAAGTTTCATCAAAATATCTCATTCCCTTCGAGAGTTATCGTGCGGACAAACGGACAACTTTTCTTATGTATCCCTCCTCTTACGTTTTGGGATCCCAACACAAAAAAACTTCAGGCTCACGCCCTTTCTAGAACAACCCCCAGTTTCATTTTTATCTTATGGACAAAGTAGCTTGTTTCATTAGCTTGACTCCATTTCCCTCGAATTTGAATTCCCGCCAATTTTCGAGCCACACAGTCGTCACCTAGAGTATGTTTGTCAAATCTGAGCCACAAAAACCTTGTTGGTCGCGCAAACAGGTTTGGGCCATACCCCCGACGCTCCGAAAAATAGCAGGACAAGACAGCAAAACAAACTAGTGCCTGTCAGAGGACGAACTTCAAGGTTCATGAACTCGTTTGCGCCCTTTTTTACAGAGATTTTTAGCAACGTGAATAATTAGTGTAATATATTTTTATTTTATTACTGTATGACCAGCGTAATTTAGCATCTTCTGATGAAGAAAGCTATGAAAGTTGGTTTGTCAATAAACGATTTGATATGAAAATACTTATGACCGTGGAAACACTGTTTTCGAGCCACAGACTGTTGCCATGCAAGTTTGACTTCCACCATGCAAGTTGGAATGTTCGTGGAAAGCTGAGTTTAGCAAATGATGTTGATATCAACATGTTTTTGGCCAAATTTAACTTGAACCACTCGGACAAATTTAATCTCCACCTCCTCAAGCGAAAGGTAGGAGCAGGTTGGGAATATCGATCTACAGCTCTGCGGGAGGATTACTGAAGCTTGATGGTGTAACTTGGACACTCGGTAGGTGCTGGATTCAGGACTCCCCTTCAAAGTAATGTATTACCTCAGACTCTTCTGATATTTTATCAGCAACATTCGTAAGCTTCTGCTGCGAACTTATCCTCTTCCAGATGTTGTTCTCATCTCCGTCTAACCCGCTCTCAACTCGGAGAGCCCTAAAAAAGATAAAGTAACGTTGCGAGATTTCTTCCTTTGGACTCCACTATTTCTCTTTCTCTAGACAGTGCGGAACAAAAGTTCATCAACAGCTGATCTGGTTATAAAGACGTTAGAAAATAGAGGGGGGGGGGGCGGGTTATCAAACATTGCCTGGTAACTTAAGAAAAAAGGCTGATTCCCTTAATTAATCCAGTCAAGCCTCGCATGGCGCAGGTTACAGTACCATACTCACATATTCAAAACAATGGATAAAACGGATACGTCAGCCACGATGCTTTGAGCGTGTTCCATCCTACTTACCGTAGTTACCACGCATGACGTCACAAATTCTGCCTTTTGTCGTCAAGGCTGGAACGATTTTTCTATTTTCCAGCGGAGTATACATGCCACGGGTGAATCCGACCAATCACGTGGCAGAGATTCGTGGTTACTACGCTTACCACGCTCCCGAGTGTGGTAAGCAAATAGTTACTATTAGTTACTATTTCGAGAAGGCTGGAACGGTCAGCGTAGTAACTTTTCGTGAGGTTGGAACGGATTTAGTAACTAATAGTTACTATTGGTACGAGGGTGGAACACGCTCTTTGGCAGCGATATTTCGGCCCGTCTTGGCAAGGGTCCTCATCAGGCGTTCGAAAGTTTTCGCTGTTTTGAATATATTTTCCCTAGTCAGCTTGGGCTCAAGGAGCACCAATCCCCTACTCGGCTGGGCTTACGATTGCGGGTTGGATGGCAACTCTTCCGACACATCTGTTCAAGATTTCTCCAGGTCCCCGATTTACAATAGCCTACATCTTGTGCGGATGACAACCACTGGTTCCTTCGGGAATCAAAGCCCTAGGCATATGCCTGTATCTGAACTAGGGGCCCACACCTTTTTAACAGTTTATGTTTCCGTGGCTATTAAAGTTTCAGCGAAAAGGGCTGGGATATGACAATCTAGTTACTCATCACTTATTCACTTAAAATGGCTTGAAGACCCGCTGACAAAGCACTACTTCGTTGTTCCGCTATTCAGAATAATCGATTTTCAAATAGTGGAGTTTCCGTGTGATTTATTTTTGTTGTTTGACTTACGAGAAAGATTTACGATTTGTTTTTGTTCAGGCACTAAGTAATCTTCACCATTCTCACCACTGCCCACTAATAAGCCGCGTTTGTGTCGAGATTAAAATTTCCCGCGCCATAGTACAGTTTACGCTGTGGGGACGAAGAAACAGATGTTTTGAACCTCACAACTAGAGCAGATGGTGTAAAATAAAAATATCCCTTCGGAGAATCCAATAAATCAATGTATTCAATTAAATGACACAAAAATAAGTTGGATTTTCAGTTACACTTTAAAGTAGATAGATGGATAGACTGATCTGTTTATTCACCAAAACTCGGTCTTGGCTCACGTAATTTTCTTTTTGTGATGAAAACACGGTTCTAACAGGTCCATTTGCTACTGTGGCTACTAACGACCAAGCCTGAAAAACAATGACGTAATGACTTACCGGTTGACAATTACATTTCCAGTCGGCCTCAGCTGGACTCCATACGCAGGTACAGCTGTAATACTCTTCGGTTCCACAACTACCGTTTCCGGTTTAACGACCAGCATGTCGGCGTAGTTAACGTCGGGCAGCGTTTTGCTCCTCAGCCTTACAGCCCTCGGACTTGGCTTTTCCTTTGGAATAACTATCACCTCTTTCGCTTCGACCGCTTTATTTTCCGGTTCGACGCGGTTTTGTTCTTCTATTTTCAGTTCTATCCTTTTCGATTCTCTTGTTGACTCTACCCGTCGGATTAGAACTGGTTCGTCTTTCTGGATGAGTACTGGTGACGGTTTTGGCTGAATGAGTACTGGTGACGGATTTAGCTGGATCTGGACTGGCTCCACTTTTGAGCTCTCCACAATCTCCAGTTTGGGAGGTTGGATTGTTAGCCTTTTCGTTAGCCTTTCCGTTACGGATACTGGTTCGTTTTCCTTGAAAATCGGTCTGGGTAAATCCAGTTTTCCGTCCGGAACGATCTTAGCGGTAACCAGGATTTTCGGTGGGGCTTTAGGCAACTCCTCCCGTTTTGACGGTATCCGGCTAAGCTGCTTTTCCGTTTCTGTTTTTGTCACTGTATCTTCGTCGGATTTCTGCACGGGCGGCGGGGCGGTTCTCGAACTCTCGACCAGTTGCACTTTTTTGTGCGGTATTTCCTCCAGCTTCTCGCGGTGATCTTCTGTCCGGGATTCCGTGACCGTACTTTCTACGTCACGGAGCTTTAAGGATCGACGAGCGAACACTCGGAAAAGCTCTGACGCATCCGTTCCTCCCAATTTCGTCGGCCTTTTTGCTTCCACAATCTCTCCATCCACCTTTTGAATCCTTCCAAATTCTTCCGAATTTTCCACCCTTTTCAACAGCGAGGCTCTATCCGGCTTCACCGGCCTTGTTTCTTCCTTTTTTGGTATGAAATTCCGGTTTTCCCTCTCCGATAGTGACGTTTTCCGTAGTACCGGAATTTCGAAGACGGTAGTGCTCTGACGATCGCTGGAGACGCTGGAATCCAGACTTTGAGGCTGGGAAAGGAACATTTCTTCTTGTCGGAATCCGGAATGCCGCATTTCCGAAAATTTGCTTTTAAGATGAAGTCCGAAAACACTGCTTTTCAGGTCCAAGTCGAAGTCTGACAAGTTTTTGCTTTCTTCACCCCTTGGATCTGCCGGTGTTTGGACAGGCTTACGTAGTATCACATCTGGGTAGTCATTTTGGGATTCCGAACTTTGGACCGGAATACGGACGACAGGGATTTCCTTGATATCTAAGGGTCGTACTGGTATTTCTTTGACGACGTCGAGCTTCTTTTCCATCTGTTCCTGGGCTTTAAAAACCTGCGCGGTTTCTGAGACAATCTTTAGCTTTATTTCCGGTGGACTGAATGGCTCCGCAAACGACCGGAAAATAACTGGGGTGGTCGGAGTCTGAACTCGGGCCGTCGTCTCGAAGAAGGTATCCGGTTCCGCGGGGCTTTTCTTCGGACTCATGGAGTCGAATTCTAAACTGCTGAATGCTTCCGAGCTTTCCACTCGGGTCGCATCCCTCTCGAACCTTAACCCTGCCTTTGGCCTATCCGACCGGATTTCGTCCATGGTGTGTGTTTCTTTCCTCGCTGAATACGGCTGGATCACAATAGACAGTTTTTCGGTAATTTTGTCCAAACTTTCTCGGCTTATACTGTAGGAACTGCCAAGCCCTTCCGTATCGGAAATGTTCAAAGAACTGGACCCAGTGCTTAAACTGTCATTTGAATTCTTATGGGCACTGTCATCGGATAGAACTAGTTGGTCTGAGGACTGACTATGCCTGCTCAGGCTATTTATTGTCTTTTTCAGTCCCTCATTGGAAAACTTTAAGGTTTCCAGCGAACGCCGGATAACCGGTGCTGCCGGATTCGGCTGGTCCGGTTTCTTCAAAATAAAGTCCGAATTAAGGTCCACTTTTTCCAGGTTCCCCGACGACTTTTCTATACTGGAGCCTTTAGAAAACATGTCCTTATCTTTACCAACTGGGGGTAATTGATCAAGAGAGAGGGGCTCGGTTTTGGCCCCGCGGAAGCTGTTAACGCGCCGTGCTGGGTGGAACGGCACTTCTCTGGGCGTTTCAGCGCTGATCTGTTTCCGAAATTTCGCTGACGCCTCATTTTCGTCACTTTGCCTGCGCGGCTCACTTTTAAATTTCCCTGCCAATTCGTCAGCATGCTCGTCACTGGGTCGGTGAAAATCGTTAATGTTCAGGGTAGGCAAGACCTTCACCCAGGGACGGACATTTGATTCGACAGTTTCCTCGCGCGAAAATTTCCGGGGTTGTAGGAAATCCGGTGTGACATCCAAAGACTCATAGCCTTTGTCGTCTCCTTTCGGACTCGTCTCTTTTGGAGGATTTTTTCTCGGAATCAGCACGGGCTTTGTCGCATTCCGGTTTCCTTCTCGAATCCGGTCGAAAAATGATGTAAAATTCGTCGTTTCTGATTCGGCAGAATTATCCGGCCGGAAATCGATTTCACGGGAAAATCGTCTATTTTCCGATTTACGGGGTTCTTCGGGGGATTTGGTCTCTTTATCTTCCACAAAAGAATTTTTCCGGGCCAAGTCTCGGCCTTTCGGGGGTAAGGCAGGGACGCCACTTTCCACGGGAGTTCCCCGGGTGGTGGGAATTTCAGTGGAATTCTTCCGGCTGCTTCTCCGTCTGGGGAAGAAACGAGAGAAAATATTCTGCGATTCAGCTGGTGGGGCTTCAGATCCGACCTAGAAAAAAGGAATTTGTTTGAAAAAAGATACTGTCAAAACTGGAGTACCACAGCATAATTAATCCTTTAATACATACTAAATTATTTTACTCAGCCACATTTCGACCCTCTTACACAAGTAAACTTTATCACTGTCAGGAGTTGCATAACATGCAACACAAGAATGCGCTGTTTCAATGTATCTTTTACGATTTTGCAAACGTTACGCACTGAACGTTATGCGTAATAAGCATTGCCAAGAAGAACAAAAAAATCGTCAAAAAAGCATCTGCTGACTAAGAAAAAGCAGAAATTTCAGCAGATGCTTTTTCCGGCGGGGTTTTGGCTCTTCTTGTATGCATAACGATAGCAAAAGCATAACAGCTAACATCCTAAGTGTTATCTGTTGAAACTGCGCATCCTTGTGTCATCTGTTACGAAAGTTCGGACGGTGTACAGATCAATAAGAAAATTCAAAGAGTAGGCTATAACATTCTCTCTGCCAAATTGGCTCTTTATGTTGAATTTAATTTGAAATAAACAGAACTTGAACTTGAACAGTGCCCTTAAATTTATTTCCTCACTAGATTGTTACAATCACCGCTTTCACGAATATCCTAAATAATTTCTGTTATCTTTGTTCTTTAGTACTTCAAAACTTCGAAAACAAAAATCATCAAAGAAAATTGTTCATAAAGGACAATTCATAACGAGAGTTTATTTGAACAAAAGTTTCATGCTTATAATTGTCTCAACCGTAAAGTTGGCTTTACATAAGCAACTACGGGAATACCCCGGAAGATGAAACTTGGCCTCCAAGAAGATCTAATTGTTATTTTTGTCCTTGTCGACTTCTTTTCTATTACGCTTCCTATTATTTATAATGAAAGGTATCAAATTTGTCACGGACAGGCCGTTCAACTTTAGATGATATTCTTATTCTATTTATTTAGCAGCTGGCTACAAAACTGCCAAGTCAATCCTTTTTTGTCGTTTCACTACAAGGGTTACGATACGGAATAAGTGGTGTACATGCAAATAGTATGACTGGTGCTCCTTTTGTTGCGCTGGTCTCTTTGTCAAGCGCTTAACTAACTCAGTTTTCTACTATACTCCATGTGTCCCTAGACGGGTTACAAATAGAATTTAATTTGTCTAATACAGAGCATATGTCGGGTGGTTCCACGATCTTTTGTCCACTCTCAAAATGCCCAAGAGTGAGGCAGACCTCAAAACGAAATCATCAAAAATGCTGTCGGCTCAAAAAGCCGACGATTTAAAATGCCCACGGGGAGACTAAAACCCGTTCTGGTTCAAAATGCCGGCGGCTTAGATTTTCGTCAGGGGAGACCAAGATGGTCCTGGTACAATGGATAACGAGATTGTAAGGGACAGGATAACCACGAAAAGCGTTGATTTTTTTTTTTTTTTTTTTTTTATCAGTTCAGAATTGTTTGCGTAAAGTAAGAAGAAAAGTCATATAGTATTGTTCCCCAGGGTTGGTCACCAAAAGTAACTTCGTACACCCTGGAAAGTAACCCAAAAGTATATCAAAGTAACCCAATGTAACCTAATGTAACCAAAAGTAACCCAATGTAACAAAAAGTAACCCAAAGTAACCCTTAGTAACCCAAAGTATCCTGAAGTAACTCGTACACCCTAGTTCTTGGTGACCAACCCTGGATTGTTCCAACACAGAAAGCGAAACTAAGGTAAGAATTTTGTTGCGAGAGCAATACTTTTTATACGATTATCGCCATTTCTATACTCGGTCTACTCCTTCCGTTGCTTATATACTCACCCCTAATTACGGTTTACTACGGACTGAACGCCTAAAATAATTCAATCGTGAGCATTCTCAACCGTGGGCATTTTGAGTCATGGGAATTTTGAGTCGTGGGCATTTTGAGCCGTGGACATTTATTGTGGGCATTGTGGTCGTGGGCATTATGAGTGTTGGCCCACACGTCCAGCTAAAGAGAACATTGAACATCTTGATTTTAGAATGTCTCATGTCAATTATGTCCCATTTGAAGTCCGGACCGGATCCGATACTTGTGGGGGGGGGGGGCACTGGAAAGCTCGTGTAACGTTAAGGTAGCAAAGAGTCAAGGGATCGTGATGGAACTTGGTGGGAAGAACAAGCATAAGCCCTAGATATGTCATTGACAGAACCTGATCGTATCAGGACTCTACGGGGGGAGTTGGGGGGTTCCGGAGTTCCGGTGTTTGCAATTCAGGATACTTTCAGATGTGCTAGGACGATGAAACTTGGCAGGCATTTTAGTGACCAAATTGACAATGTCCTAAAAAAACTTCTGTTCCTGGATCCAACCATTTTCGGAGGAATTGAGGGAACGGGAATCCGGAAATTACTGACTTTCATGAGGTGTGAATGGGTGGTCCGATTCCAGTGAAACTTTATGTGTGATAACAACTGATGACCTAGATATGCAAACACGTGTCCGAATCACATGCGGTAACGGGGGGGGGGGGGGGGCGGGTCCGGAAACTTTGTAACATGCACAATGCACAAAAGTCAAACGGATGTGCCGAACGGGATGCAAGTCGGGGACAGTACCGAGTTCATGCGGCCTAGATTTATTATTTGGACTCCGGACCGGCGGGAACCGGAAGTTTGCATATATGCTCCGAATTAAACTAAAACTTGATGGGCGGGACGAGGCGATGTTAGAGGTGCGACGTTTATGTGTCCGAGTCATATTCGGCCACAGTGTAGGAGAGTTTGAGGGGGAGTCATGGAAATTTGTTGGCTCGCATAGGGGTCAAACGAGTGGAGCGAGTTGAATGAAACTTGGAACATGGAGAGATCATCTGCGCTAGATGACATATTTTAGGGTCCGGACCGGATCCGACCACGGTGGGGGGGGGGGCACCGGGATTTCCCGACTTTTTTTTCGAATTTGAGTGAGACTCGATCGGTGGTAAATGACGATCACATGCCTAAAACATCACATGCCCTAAATGATCTATTATGTGGTGCAAAACGGATCGGACCATGATGGGGGAGGGTACCGGAATTTTCCGAAAAATGCTCAGATTCGAGTGAAACTTGATAGGTAGTAAGAGAGAGATGATCCGTTAAGAGAGAGATGATCCTTAGACGACCCATTTACGCGTCCGAACCAGATTCGGACGCGGCAGGGGGAGCTGGAGGGAAGCGGGGGTACCGGAAATCGTGCGGCACGTCTAGTCTAGCGATCAAACCCGTGGATCGATTGGGCTGAAACTTGGAAGGTAGAGAAGTCATTTGCCCTCTATGATCCGAGGCGATGCCCAAAATTTTCTGGAAATGCTCAAGACTCGGGGGAATATAAGCTTGACAGGTTGTACGAGCAGATCGTGAAACTTGACGGTTGTACAAGCAGATCACTATATATCCTATTTCTAGGTCTGAACCGCATTTTTCGATGGTGGGGGGGGGGGGGGGGCTTGAAGGGGGTATTTTGTGACGTTCTCATCTACTTTCTTGTACCACCTAGTCGTAACAAGTGCCATATGAGTTTGTGGCCCTCGTTCATTTGGAAACCATGGTAGGCCATCAGGTCTATCTTCTGGTTTGAACTTATTTTCTTTTGCTTTTCTTGTTTAGTTCAAACTGCTAGATAAGTACCGACTCCTTATATAGCCAAAATGACGAATAGACTCGAAAGACGTCAAATGAATGACAGACTTCAATCAGTCTCACGATTTTTTGGCTCACTTTAGCAGGATGTTTGGAAAACAAGCGACAACACATGTTTGGAAAACAAGCGAATTCTTCGAAAACTGACGTTATCTTAAATGGTTTAACTGCCCTTCGAGACCTTCAAACGAACCAAGTTTCAGACAGTTCCATAAATGGAAGTTTCTGATTCACAAGACAGCCGATTTTCAAATTTGTCAAATTTCCGTATTTTTCATTCAGATTCAGCGTTCAGTTCTGCCCGTGTGTTGATGCTTCAAAAAATCGAGCCACCACAGCTTTTGCAGTATGCTGCCTAACTAGCTGTTTTCGCCGGATTCCGGTGGATTTGACTTGGCGATTTTTAGTTTTTACCAAACGTCAGGTTCTAGTCGAATTACTGGGTCGCCGAAAAAAAAAGAGGTATAGATACACATTCGGCATCAGATTTCTTTTAAACCTATTTAGAACTTGGTTTGGAAATATTTAGTTTTACCGAATATCGAATCGCCGGATTCCTGTCGGCGGTCGCACTACTTTTCCAGTGTGAAAAGGTGTGCTGACTGATTTTCAGCATGTTTCCGTACCTTCATATCAAAACTATAATCGACTCGACTAATATAATTTTTGTTGTACAGATTTTTCAGTTTTTGGGATTATGGTTGATACACTGATCTGGTGAGAACCTGAACCGCAAATCAAGATTCGGCTTCTCTTCTTACCTCTATACCAACACTCTTAACTAAAGACATAACCAATTCGAAGGGCCGGTAATGGTACCGTTACTAAAAAAAAAAAAAATGGAGTAGGCTAAAGCAGGGTTTCAGCTCTGCTTTACGTTTAGCTTCTAGCTGCACAGCATTTGTAATACATTAGCTCATTAAATTTCGAACTTCCTTACTTTCTTTTCTTCGACCGGATTTGCGACAGTGGCGCCTGCATTCCTCTTCCGGAAGGACTCAGACTCGTGTAGAAGTTTCTTCTCGGCACTCGATCGACTTCGAGCAACACGTGAAGGTGGCGTGGGGCTGGTGGGAGGACTCGGACTTCGGTCTCCCGATCGAGTAAGGCTTACAGAGCGTAGCTTCGGGGAAAGGTCAGGCGGTTGCGTCGGTGGTCGGACTTGCGACGAAGAACGGCGGCTATCCACACGTCTAACAGAACCTGAAAGATGAGAAAAGTTGAAGGCGGTCTTCAAAGTCTGGACATTTCTGTCAGACGCAACTTTGTAAGCCTACCTTATCTTCAGCTTGTCCAGAACTCGAAGCTGCCTCTAAAGCGGAATAAACAGATAAACAATAAGAATTCAAGTTAAATTTAAATATTAGGCTTAAGTTCTTATTTAATTTTATTTCTTCAGTTGTAATTTTAATTTTTAATTTAAGTTTAGATTTTAATTTTTAATTTTAATGTAAACTTTCTACTGAAGCACTGAATCACGTAAGGTAGGAGATAATGCGGGTTATAACTCCTAGCCAATAAAATAGTTTCGCAATTTATTCTTTGTAGTGCAAAACAAATTTACTACGCATGACGCACACCCAACGTGCCGTAATTGCTCATATGACTGGCCCAATGACGCTTATTAAACCTATTTAGTAATCTTACGATTTTCATTCAGAAAGACCTGTTTAGCAGTTGATTTTTTTGAAGCCATATCAGGAATGGGATTTCACACATCAATTCCGGATGAGCGTATATGGCTTCATTCAGGACCAAAACCGGTATATGCACTTCCGCTGACATCAAACACAACTACGATCAAACTAAGTTAATGACGTGGAAGCTCCGCGAAGTGCAAACATTCATAACTCTCAGAGGAATTCGCGATATTCCAGTTCATGGCTTCCAAGCGGACTAGTAACCGAATCGTTGTCCGTTAGTCCTTATGGATGTGTGAATATTCGCCTGTCAGAAACGCCAAGCGTCGTGCCCATTTTCGCCTTATTCCGCTTCCGCGATGCAAGCGGACTAGTTACTGAAAGTTACGTCTCATCATCAGCACTTGTGACAGATGTAGTAAAACAGATCCAAAAGTTGATAAGCAGAAAATCTGCTATCTATTCCGGAGCAATGGAAGTTTTGCACTGTAGAAAGTAAGAGGTGTTACGTAAAAGCTAGCTATCAGATGAAAGATTTGTTTTTGTTTTTCAAAAAGTACATATTAACTAACAATTATATTTCCGCTCTTTAATTTATTTGTGATTTTTTAACATTGGTTAAAAGATAAGAACATTTTTGTTGTAATGTATGTAGGCCTCCTTGTCCTAATATTCTCGTGCTGAAATTCTCGTTATTTATGCTTACATTTTCGTTACTGTCATTATCATCAACAATATAAATCTTATTATTATGTACGTATAATTTCTGTATACCACTGGCATGTCTGGCACTTTATTTATCCTACTACTTTACTGTTTTATTTATTCTACCTACCTATCTTCTCATTACCTTATGGATACGATTTTACTATCTCTCCGTCAAAAGTGTTGATATTGAAACAATAGGGGACTTTCAGGAACTATTCCGCCTGGATCGCGGAACCGGAATAAGGCGAATATGGGCACAACGCTTGGCGTTCCTGAGAGGCGAATATTCGCACATCCATAAGGACTAACGGACAACGATTCGGTTTTCACCAGATTTCGCAAAACTGCTTACTCGGGGTAAACAAAACGCTGAATATCTGGTTATTCCCAACTTTACTGTTTATTCAAAGTATTTTGTGACCCATGAATATTATCAATCTATTTCCTATTATAACTTGCAGAGGCCTTTTTACAAATAGTCGCATCATTAATAGACATTAGTCCTTTGAATCACTCCAAGTATGCAATTTCAACGGTTTTCTAAAATGTGTTTTCTCGCAATTATGGCAGAGCCACCTCCGCGACCTCTAACCACTAATCATCGGTCAATAAAGTTCACCACTTAACGTTTCGGTTGCCTCTCCGAATCATCCACCCAAGGCATGAACTAACATGGTTTTCCAATCAAGCTGTCCTGTGGCCCCAACATCTGCCTCCTAATCAAACTGATTTAGAGAATTATTTCGTCAGTGAATTGGGTGCCACTCGGAGATGGGCGAATCCGACCATAATAATAATACAAAGCAAGAGAAAAGACTTTCGCCTCTAAATAAATTTTGAATAGTTGAACTGATCAGAGTTAAAAATCCGACCATGAACAGGTTCGAATCGAATCGGAATCCTAATCAATTCCGATGCTATTTTTCTTTAGTAACAAATTCTTGAAAAATAAAGTGAATTGAACTGAAATCCAGGGCTAGGTATGAATCCGACTCCGAAACCGAATCCCCATTTCGTGCTGAGGATTCGAATCCCACCTTAAAAATCAAATCACGTACATAGGCTATAGTTTTAAAAATAAGAGGTGACAAAAAGCACTGATGCCTAGGGCAAATGAGACGGTCATTTCTGGCTTTTCATTCATGGTTATCATAGTATGGGTTTCCTCTCGACAATCAGGAACACTTTTGGGGCTCGTTTCGGGAAATTCGGATCCTGAAAAGCAGACAACTCGAATCCGGCCAAAAGGACGAATTTTGAATTCGGATTGGCCCATCTCTGGTGCCACTCACCCACCCTTAAAGGACCTGCCTTACCTGTGATAACAATGCAACCTACCTCCTCAACCGCTTAAATCATTCTTGGACCCGGAGACCCGACTGTCACAGCCTCCTAACGACAAGTTTCGCTACCTTCGATGCGTATCGTAGCCTACTGTCGACGGTTGTTTACGAGAAGTTTATTCATCAGAAAAAAACGATTATGCAAGTATTCCACCGTTTCTGCTTTAAACCAACGGACTTGGAAAAGGGCAACGGCCAAGGCCGTGGGTCATTTGTCGAAAAAAGAGCCTAGTGCGCTACTTTTAAAATATTCAGCTAATTTAAAATGCTGGATCAACAAACAGTAAATAGTTCTCAGTTTTCAGGAACAAATTTCATCTATGAAACTTTACTTTGCATTTGATAGACGGTATCCCCCTGCCATGTTTCACCGACATATCTCAATCCGTTCGGGAGCTATCGTAATCACAGACGGACGGACAAATCTCGAACGTCATAAATATCACACTTTCATTGACAACTCCATATCTACCTCTGACTGGAGGAAGCCCTGCGGGTCTGGCTCTCATTCCAATCGGTTCGTCTTCAGCAGATGGCGTCTCCTCCACAGCAGCAAGTTGCTGTAAGTTCCGAGCGCGTGACGGGACATGCGCACGCTTCGGCCTGACAGCCATCTTGTGCCGTGCAGCTGCGTGGTTGAGCGGGAATGACGCACCGGCATCGCCATCTACAAAGAAGGATTTAAAGTTGAGGAAAGAAAAGATTCGCGGTACACCATTTTTCCATACTCCAGTTCAGCGCTTCCAAGCGGACTAGTTTCTGAAAGTCCCCCATTGTCTCAGCTGAATCCACATTTGAACTTGTAGCAGGGACCCATAAATTTCCTGTAATAACTCGCCATTCAGGGGGCTTGTCAATAAGAGGTTTCTGATGCGCTCTTGACCGAGCGTCAGATAGTTCGAGAAATACCCACGGGGATAAAATACCCGACTATCCAGATAGACAAAAATTTTCGCAGCCGTTCTACTGAACTAGGAATATTTCTCTGTAATGGAAGAGTACCCTGGATCTTTTGTCCTTGCTTAGGTACCTGGTGGCATGCTGAATAGTCCCAACAAATTTTGTCTATCTTAGCAAGAACACCGTTTCAACCCAAGCGGAACTCCTGGAAACTAGGTGAGGCTCGGGCAACATAGCAACATTGAAGCATAGGAAATGACAAGCCCCCTGAATGGCGAGTCATTACAGGAACTTTATGGGTCCATGCTATAACTAGGGACCCATACATTTCCTGTAATGACTAATGACGCCTAGTTTCCAAAAATTCCACTTGGGTCGAATCGGCGTTCTTGCTCAGATAGACAAAATTTGTTGGGATTATTCAGCATGCCACCAGGTACCTAAGCTAGGACAAATGATCCAGGATACTCTTCCATTACAGAGAAATATTTCTAGTTCAGCACAACAGTTTTGTCTATCTGGATAGTTGGGTATTTTATCCCCGTGGGTATTTCTCGAACTATCTGACGCTCGGTCAAGAGTGCATCAGAAATCTCTTATTGACAAGCCCCCTGAATGCCGAGTCATTACAGGAAGTTTATGGGTCCCTGGTTATAGGTTATAGCAAAATGTTAGCGGGTTTGGCGAAGACCGGAAATCGAGAAGATTCGCTTGTCTGGATCAAGTAGTCCCATAAATATTCAATATTTGGGATACCATCGAAACTTTTCGTCTTGTTCTTGATGGCGTCGTGGCCGACGAAGCTAAACGCTTCTAAAGACAAGAGCTGAAAGCTCATATGGCACTTATCGGAACAGTAAGCATGATGTCAGTTTGTCTCCAGCTCCCCCCCCCCCCCCCCCCGAGTAATCAGACCCACTCCGGACTTGAAACTGAACATTGAGGCACTCGTTCCTGACACTTGTCAGGTTTCATGCACGTCCGATCACCCGTTCCTAAGTTATGAATGTTACCAGATTCCGGATTCCCCATCCCTTTACTCCCCCCACGATTATCGGATCGGATCCCTAATAAGCCTGCCAAGTTTCATGGTCCTAGCACATCCGTAAACACCCTAGCTCGAGTTCACCGGAATTCCGAGAAACCTCGTCCAACTTCCCCCAGCGTGACACCGGCCATCAGGTCTGTCTTCTGGTTTGAACTTCTTTTCTTTTGCTTTTCTTCTTTCTTTTACCGGTCCTGTTTTGTCAGTAATGTATCTAGGGTTTACGCTTGTTCTTCCAACCAAGTCAACTCCGATCCCTCGACTTTAAGCGATTCACGAGATTTCCAGTGTCCCCTTCAGCTCCCCCCCCCCAGTGATCAGATCCGGTCCAGACTTGAAACCCGGTCCAGACTTGAAACTGAACATCCAAGACACTTGTTCTTAATACTTACCAAGTTTCATGCACGTCCGATCACCAGTCCCAAAGTTACGAATGTCACTAGATTCCGGATTCCCCGCCCCTCTCCTCCCCCCACGATGATCGGATCGGGGAAGGGACTACTTTCAAGACAATATGGTAGAATCACTCAAATGCCTGCCAAGTTTCATGGTCCTAGCACATCTGGAAGTAACCTAACTCCAGATCACCTGAATTCTGGTAAACCCCCTCCAAATCCCCCCCCCCCCCCACCGTGACATGATACAGTCCTGTTTTGTCAGTAATGTATTTAGGGTTTAACTTGTTAATTCCCACCAAGTTCCATCCCGATCCCTCGACTCTTGAGCCTTTCAGAGGATTTCCGGTGCCCCAGCTTCCAGCCCCCCTCCCAGGTATCGTATCCGGTCCGGATTTGAAATGGAACATCTGAAGCACTTGTTCTTGACACTCAAGTTTCAGCACGTCCGATTGCCCGTTCCAAAGCTATGCATGCCACTAGATTCCGGATTCCCATCCCTCCACTCCCCCACGATGGTCGGATCGGAAAAACGGCTATTCTCAAGGCAGTCTGTTCGGGTCCCTGAGATGCCTGTCAAATTTCATCGTGCTAGTACCGAACACGCGGGATCCCCGAATCCCGACCCCCCCCCCCCAACTCCCCCCACAGTGCCCGAATCCAGTCCGATTATGTCAACGGTGTACCTAGGACTTGTGCTTGTTCTTCCCACCAAGTTTCGTCCCGATCCCTCCACTCTTAAGCGTTTCCCAAGATTTCCGGTTCGCCCTTACACCTCCCCCCCAAGTCACCGGATCAGGTCCGGATTTTAAATGGGTCGTCTGAGGCACGAGATCTTTCCAAATATCAAATTTCATTATGATCCGATCACCCGTTCAAAAGTTATAAACACCTCAAGATTCAGGATTCTCCCTCCCTCCGCGATGCTCGGATCGGGGAAGTGACTAACACTCTTGTAATGTATCATTACGTGAGCGACTCGTTTCATCGGAAAATGCAAATGTTCGCGTTCTTTCTTGTGCGGTACTCCGTTTATCTCTGCCTATCTGGCTGCAGCTATACGAACCTGAAGCTGGTTAACTGTTTGTATGTTAAATGATATGTTTGTTTAATTTGATTGGCCGGAGTAAAGTTATTACTACTACTATTACTATTACTTACTACTATTTCCAACTTATCATTTGGAGTCCCTGACACGCCTGCCAAGTTTCATCGTCTGGTTAAGCTGGTTAACTGTTTGTATGTTAAATGATATGTTTGTTTAATTTAATTGGCCGGAGTAAAGTTATTACTACTGCTATTACTATTACTTACTACTATTTCCAACTTATCATTTGGAGTCCCTGACACGCCTGCCAAGTTTCATCGTCCGAATTTATGTGGAAGTGCCCGAACCAGCAAAACTGACCGACCGACCGACCGACCGACAGACGGACGGAAGAAACTGCGATCGAAGGAACATCTGAGACGATAGCTCTTTCCACTTGCCAAGTTTCATTCAAATCCATTCACTCGTTCAAAAGTTATGCATGCCACTAGATTCCGGATTCCCTATCCCTCCACTCCCCCCACGATGGTCGGATCGGGGATACAACTATTCTCAAGGCAGTCTGTTCTGACTCCCGACATGCCTACCGAATTTCATCGTCCTAGTACCGAATTCGCGGGATCACCGAATTCCGACCCCCCCCCCCCCCAACTCCCCCACAGTGCAAAATCCGGTCCGGTTATGTCAACGATGTATCTATGACTTGTGCGTGTACTTCCCACAAACTTTCGTCCAGATCCCTCCACTCTAAGCTTTTCCCAAGATTTCCGTTTCCCCCCTCCAGCTCCCCCCAAAGTCACCGAATCCGGTCCGGATTTTAAGCGGGTCGTTTGAGGCACGAGATCTTTCCAAATATCAACTTTCATTAAGATTCGATCACCCGTTCAAAAGCCATAAATACCTCAAGATTCCGGATTCCCCCTCCCTCCACTACCCCCACGATACTCGGATCGGGGAGACGACTATTCTCAAGGCAGTCTGTTCGGGTCCCCGATATGCCTACCGAATTTCACCGTCCTAGTGCCGAATTCGCGGGATCACCGAATTCCATCCCACCCCCCCAACTCCCCCCACAGTGCCCAAATTCGGTCAGGTTATGTCAACGATGTAAGTGCTCGAACAAGCAAAACCTGGACCGACCGCCCGACCGACAGACCGACCGCCCGACCGACAGACCGACGGACGGACAGAAATTGCGCGCTATATGGCACTTGGCCGAAGGGCTGCCATAGAAAGAAAGAACGGAGGCAAAGTGCCAATCCAAATACTTGCATGGGACCCCGGAACGGGAATACAGCTTAAGACTACATGCACACACAATTCGACAAGATATCACATCCGAAATTCGTTCCGGGTAAGAATAAGAAAAAAATAAGGTAAAATAAGAAATTCGCGTCACGATATATGAGGAAACCTGCATGCGACGCGTCGAAATTTCGAAGACGAAGGAGGAAGTTCGCATCCGACTGCGGAAATCGGACTGTGCGTGCACGTAACTTTAAACTCAAGTCACGCCACTTCTATTTTTACCCATTATTGATCTGGTCTGACCTATGAACCCCCTAGACAGGAATAGAGAGAAAAAAGGGTTTTGAATGAGTGATGTCATCCTTACGTAATAAGACTGAGCTAACTCATCATCTTGTTAACCTTTTATTAGCCGAGCTCTATTTGGTATTGATGGATGCTTTATCGGTGCTAGTCATGGTATTCTTGGATAAACCGGAAATACTCGGGCGGATGGTCTGGATTATTCCCAAATAATCGCCAGTCAAAATTTGTTTTGTGCCACGGGCTCTTGACGAGAAGAGATTTTTGGCTCAAATTCTATTATCTCTTTTTTTTACGTACCATCGAATATGGCAGACCAAGGGAAAGTATTAAAGGGCCCTATGAGCGTGTTCCATCCTACTTACCGTAGTTACCACGCATGACGTCACAAATTCTGTCTTTTTGTCGTCAAGGCTGGAACGACTTTTCTATTTTCCAGCGGAATATCATGCCACGGGTGAATCCGACCAACCACGTGAGAGAGATTCGTGGTTACTACGCTTACCACGCTCCCGAGCGTGGTAAGCAAATAGTTACTATTAGTTACTATTTCGAGAAGACTGGAACGGTCAGCGTAGTAACTTTTCGTGAGGTTGGAACGGAAATAGTAACTAATAGTTACTATTGGTAGGAGGGTGGAACACGCTCTATGTTGCTCATGGCCAAAATGTACGATAACCATTTATTGGTTATGAATATGCACAACAGACCAACGTGTCAATTCTTATTTGTATCTTGCAAGGTCTGTTTGTCTTCACCGGTTTCGAGAGACATTGCTGCTATAGGCTACTGATGAATCTACAGATCTTTACTTTTCTTTTGGTTTCTCCATGAGGCCCCGCGATGTGGGCCCTGGTCGGTCGACGTAACACCGACAATGAAGTTCTAAACCCCGAAAAAAAAAATGCTTTCTGGTTGGTTTGTCACGGTAAAAGTCTTTCCCTTGCATAACTCCACCATTACATTCATATTTTACTCCGCCTTTTCTTTGTTGAGTATTTTGTTGTTGAGAACCGAGACACCACACGTGCAGCTTTCGGAATTAGGTATCTAGCTCCGGCTATTTGGAATGATATCCCAGTTGTCATTCGGGAGGCTTCGGGAGGCATTCGGGAGGCACATTGGGTCATTTAAAGTAATACTTAAAAAACATTTATTGGGAGAGGGGAGTTAATTTTCTTTTTTTTCTCTTTCTTTTTTTCTTAGATTTTTTTTTCTTTTTAGATTTTGGTATTAAAGGTTAATTGAGAGAGAGTGTTCTTGTCCTTTTTTTTTTAATGAAATTTGATACAGGTTGAGAATCAGAGGATTGCAGTCGTCCATCATCAGGCTTTTTGAGCCTTCCCCGGGCGGTTGCGTGTTTTTATAGTTTATTTTGTATTTAGTAGTAAATAAAGCAAGTCAAGTCAAGTCAAGTCAAAATTGCGGGTCATAAATAAATTACTTACTTATTTGAATATACCGATGTTTATTAAATCCATCGGACTATGTACAAACAACACAGCACCATTTACTACATACTGCATGTGCCGGTCAGACATGTCATGTGGAAGAAAAATATTACAAAGTGGAAAGTTATATTACGGCACCCATTACCGAGAAGTAAACTAGTGAAACTTTTAATCCGACAAGAACAGTTTCGTTGAAGCACGCTGTTCTGATCGCTTTAAGCCACGCTCACATCGACGCGTCGTTGCGATACGTCGTGTATACGTTTATCTTGCGTTGCGTATCTTTCACACCTGCGCGAGAACATGTCACACTGGATGCGTATTTACGTTTTCCTTTTTCGGTTTCTTCTGTCAAATTTTCATTTCTTTCGTCAATTAGTAAGTTTTTAATCAGCATTAATAGGTTTTTCTTAATCGAAAATCGATTATTCGTGAATACTAGAATAACGAAGTAACGCATTTCAGCGGGTCTTCAAGCCAATATAAGTGAAATAAGTGGTAGTTTAATCTCCAGTTTCTCTTCAAAAACTTCCATTTTTATGGCACTTGCAGCTCGATGTACCGATCAATTTTCGGTCGGTCCCGAAGTTCTAGGACGATGAAACTTGGCAGGAATATTAGGGACCCGACCAAACTAACTTGGAAATAGTCACTTGACCGATCCGACCATCGTGGGGGGAGGAGGAGGTGGCGGAATCCAGAAAATAGGGACATGCATAACTTTCGAATGGCTGATCGTATCTTAATGAGACTTGATATCTGGGAAGACCTCGTGTCTCAGATGTCTCATATCAAGTCCGGACCGGATCCGATGAATCTGGGGGGGGGGGGGGGGAGTTGTAGGGGGAACCGGAAATCATGTGAAACTCTCAGATTTGAGCGATAAGGATGAAACTTGGTGGGAAGAACAAGCACAAGCTCTAGATAAACAACTGACAGAACTGGACCGGATTCGGACACTGTGGGGGGAGTTGGAGGGGGGGGGTCCGGAATTCCGGCGATCCGTAGTTAACTTACTTCCAGGTGGGCTAGGACGATAAAACTTGGCAGGCATATCAGGGACCCGACCAGATTAACTTGGAAACAGCCACTCGCCCAATCCGACCATCGTGGGGGAAGGGGGAGACGGCGGAATCCGGAAATTAGTCGCATGCATAACTTTCGAACAGATTATCGGATCTTAATGAAACTTGATATCTTGAAAGATCTCATGTCTCAGATGTCCCATTTCAAGTCCGGACCGAATCCGATGAACTGCGGGGGGGGGGGGGGGCGGAGGGGAAAACTGGAAATCTTGTGACACGCATAGAGTGGAGCGATCAGGATGAAACTTGGTGGGAAGTACAGGCACACAAGTCCTAGGTGCATCAGTGACAGAATCGGACCGGATTCGGGTACCGAGGGGGGGGGGTGTAGGGGGTGTCCGGAATTCCGGTGAATGTGAGTTAAGGTACTTCCAGGTGTGCTAGGACGATAAAACTTTGCTGGAGCATTAGAAACTTAGCATCATGGGGTTAGACATCGTCACTTCTCCGATCCGACCATTCCTTAAAGAACTCATCTTAAGTGCAAAATACATAAACTACTTTCAGGCAAAATTTACTTTTTCACGATCGCCGTGAGTACATGATCCTTTTTGCCTCAAGGGTTTTTCTTAGAAATTAATTGTCAGCCCCCTTAAAGGACACCCGAATGAAGAGTACCAAGTATCACTCCTGTCTGTATGACTTCCGTTAACATTGCCTGCGGAAAACCCAATCCAAATACGAAATAGTGTTTCCAAGCTATGATTTTTGCTCCATTTTGCATCTGTCCTTATTTCAGTACCGAACAATTTTAGAAATGAACAAATGTCTCCAATCAACCCTTCTTCTGGAATATTTTTTTACCAGTTAAGCCCAAATGTATATCTAGAAGAAATTCCAATACGATCCGGCCAGCGCTGTACAAGATTTGAATGAATTGCGCTTTTTGCCTTGGAGTCTGAGGTGAAACGAACATCCCTATGAAAACGTCACACTCAGGAGAAGAATGCTCTCCGTGGCCATGTCTGTAATTCATTCTCCATGGTGTGCTCAAGTATGGTTTCATTGTTCAGGTGTTCTTTAAAGTGCGCATTTTAACCAAAAAGTGAAACAAAAATTTGACCATCACTTCCATCCTCTGACCCAGCCTTGCAAGTTTGGCGCATCTTAACCGAAAAGTGAAAACAATACTTTTGACCATCACTTCCATCTGACCCAGCCTTGCAAGTGCCATATGAGCTTCCAGCTCTTGTTCACTTAAAAATCTGATGCGTAAGGAGTTGACGCAACGCAAGAGAAGAACTTGGTTTTATTCTTGCGTTGCGTTTTATTTGTCTGCGTAAGAGGAGAGGTTTTCGTAGCTTTGTGTGAAAGGCTCTACGCGTCAATGTGAAAGCGGCTTTATGTACTAAGTATTTTAATTACGCAAGAAGAGTAATGAGGCCGTTCCAACGTTGTGTACGTTTTCAGTACTGCTTTAAATATGAAGTCTTTCAATCGCACAAGAAGGGTGGTCGGGATGTGGGCAGATCCAGCGTTGTGTAGGATTTCATTAGGCATACTGCTTTCATCACTAGGTATTTTAATCACGCAAGAAGAGTAGTGGGGAAGTGGTCTGTTCAGGCGTTGTGGAGGTTTTCTACTGCTTTTAACTATTTTTATCGCGCAAGAAAATTAGTGAGGAAGTGGGCAGTTTCAAAGTTGATTACAGAGTAATATACTATTTAGAAATCTACGAATTTTGTTTCTGCTTAATAAAGTATCTGAATAATGATTTAGTCCTTCCGCAGTTGATTACCGACAACATCTTCTGCTTTATATAGTATCTGAATCGAGATTTAATCCTGGTCTAGCCCATGATCTGAATTTCATCTCTCAACGGTCAGCACGACCTCACGATTTGGCGAGATTCAAACTCCACTTATTGCTAAAAATGACATCAACCTCCAGCGTTATTCAATCACAAAGTTATTACTCATCCTTCAGTAAATGGTCTTATCTGATCCATGACGATCTTGACCCTTTTGTTGCGTTCTTTGCCGTTCCAAGCCAACTTGTTTTTGTATCATTTAATTCAATACACTGAATTATTAAGGTTCTGCCAAGGGATTTTTTATTTTCCACTATCTGCTCTTGTAGTGACGTTCCTGGTCGGAGCGCCTGCTGCAAAAATGACACATTTGGACGGTTTTTTTTTTTAAACAGAGTGGTTTTTAGTGGAGTGTTCCTTGGAACAATCCACTATTGCGAGTGCTGTAGCAGCTTTCGGCTGTCGGTTTTCGGTTTCCGGTTTCCACCATATTTTGTGGAGCTGATAACTCGTGAACCAGTGCAAGTTCAAACTTGGTACACTAGACTGGTGGGTATTGGGGTCTAGTTGCGCATTTTGGGGGTCCCACCCCCCACCCCAACCCGGTTCAGGGGCAAATGGGCCCAGATTGCCCAGTTGCCAGATTGCTTGACCAGAACTGGACATAGGACGATGAAATTCCTTGAACATGTAGACCCTATGGCTGGGAAATTGCTTTTAAAGTTGCACCTCCCCCGCCCACCTCACTCATGGAAAACTGGGCCCAGATTGCCCAGGAGTAAAGTTCGTTACCCGTGACAGGAATCAACAGGTATCAAGTGGAAACTTGGTAGGTTTGTGAGCATTGGGGTCTCATTTTACTTTTTCTATGTCCCAGACTCCACCCCCACTTGGTTCAGAGGCACTTGCCCATAATTTAATGTTTATAACTTGACAATAACTGGAGATAAGGCGATGAAGTTCCTTTGTGGTTTTGAATCATAGGGGTTGGGGATGTGTCTGTGGAGTTGAACCCTACCAACCCCCAACCCCACCCTTCCCGTTTATGGGCAAGTGGGCCCAAATTGCCCATGAAAAAAGTGTTTGACCCGTGACTGGAATCAAACTCTAAGCTGGTATACGTGAGGAAAAAGAGGTGTAAATACACGTGTTGATGGGTCGCGACCCCCTCCCCCTGCCGTTCATGGTCAGCTGGGCCCAGATTTCCCATGAGTTCGTCTATGACAGGTCTCAAGTTCATCTCTTGTATATTTGGGGAGATATCTATCCGGTGAGGATTTTGGTTTAATAGCAACAAATAAGACGACTCCGCATACTTTAATCTTTAGTGAACAGTTAGAAACTGGACTGTTTTGTCATATGATCGATGGTATGCAGTTCTTAATGAATTGTGACAAAGGGGGTATTAGGCTGCGACGATTTGGTTTATTGCACTTGTTATTACCTTTCTAATGGAAAAGAGGTTTAAAGGGTCGGACTGGCTGTCAGAAACATTGTTGGAACTCAAGCTATTTGCGACTATTCGTGCAAGATCTTGACCATTTCTTTGGATTTATACTTGCGGTTTGTTTACATTTAAAGCTTTCAAAGTGGGATTATTACAAATTAGGATATTTCAATACTTGTTTGGTTATTGGGATGTAAAATGTCTTGCTTCTAAAGCTGTTTTTTATATAAAATGAGATAAAGATTTTACTTTAACACTCCATGTCTGAGCACTTGCGCACTTGTTATGTCCTACGTGGGACAAGAGTGACACAAATGAAAAAGAGTGACAATTTACACTATCGGGCGACATGTGGCAACCCTGTGAACAGTGGGACAACAGATAATGGGTTTTCGAAGGATCGATCGGTAGGAAGTTTGAAGCGACGCGGGAGTTCTTGTAACGTCACGGAATTTATAAAAAAGAAATTGCAGGCGTTGTTACTTCAGGCCATTGCCAAAATTGTTGAGCTGACGATTAAAGTAGTCTTCCACCTACACCTTCACCTTCAAACATTCCTGGCAACAACACGTACATACGCCAAAGGGCTTTCCGGCTGCTTATGAAATCCTACATTGTGATTCCACACGGAAAACTTAACCAGGAAAACACGACCCAGATCTGTATCATGCTCTTTTTTAGAAACATCCTCAAAACGAAATCGTGACTCAGTACCATTACCAAAACGTGGCAGCTAATGATCTGAAGTTACCTATTATCTAGCTTTTACTAGTGTGGCAATTTTCATCATTTAGAGTTCAATTCACGCCCTGAATTGGTGACAATAGGCGAAGTATAAACATACTTCCAAGAACCCATAATAAGTTTTTTCATACTACCCCTCGATAGAAGAAAAAACTTGTACGGTTCTGACCAAGAGCTCCTCGGAAGTGTGGCAATTTCAAAAAGCTTTAGAGTTCCATGCCTTGAACGGCTGACAGTAGTAGGCTATAAGTATATTGGGTAAGGCTATGTGGTCCTTACTTAGTCGGATTTGTGGAAAAATTAATGAATGTGTTTTCAATTTAGCGGGTGAATGTCGCGAGTTAAAAGACATGAGGATGGAAATATTTGGAAAGTGGTGTGGGGGGAGGAATGGTTTAAAAAATGTTGGGAAATTTTTTTTTAGGGATATAAGAAGTTGAGAAGATTCCTTCAGTGACCATGAGGGAAAGTGCATAATAAGTTGTTCCACTTATTGCCGAGGGGTTGCCCACTCTCTATTCTAGTGTAGGCTACAACAAGTGCCAGGTGCCGGCGCCGGTTGCCACGTTTTGAGACATTAAAATCAGCATGTCTAGAAGCGAATTGCCTAATTTATGGCTGGTAAACGGTGTCGGCCTCACTGGTTTCGTCCGGTAACGGGAAAGGGTGTACAGAAGGTGCCTGGTAGTGGTAACCCCTCGCTTAATGCCCTCTATTAATAATAACAATAATAATATAGTTACACAAAAAAGGCTTTCGCCTCTATTTATTGAGGGTCAATTTTGTCATCCTCGACCTGGCACTCAGAGGTATCTCTTGTTCGTCAGACATTGCAGAATAAACTAAAGACGTAGGCTACAGCGAAGCAATAATATAGATACAAGACTAAGCGAACCATTTTAATTTCCTTCTTGTCGAAAGTAGAGCGCATTGAGTCCACATACTTTGCGCCTTAACTGTGCGCCATCAAGCGGAAACCGAGGGAACTTAAAAAGAGTGGAAAGAGTGGACAATGGAGTCATTGTGAACAACTACAAACAACATATCATGGGCCAAATATTCCTTCAGCCCAAGCTGACTGCGAATCATATTTGACAGTGCAACTGAATACGTCAGCTGAATTTTGTTAGAGCTATATTTCGGCCCTTCTTGGTAAGGGTCATCTTCAGGCTCAAGCCGCTCAAGCCTGAAAGTGAACTTTATTTTCAGAAAGTTCATTTTCCATTTTATTTTCGTTTTGCACTGTCAAACATCGTGGGCCCTTGAAACACTAGTTCAAATTGTTGCTCATCAGCTTCAATCAGACGAAGGAGAAACAAATGATACCGAGTATTGAGAGATTATTCATCGTACACCACGGCTTTTGACCTGGGGATGTGTGTTCTGTCGAGAAGTTTGATATGTATTTTACATTAATAATAAGCACCATCGAATTCCCACGACCTATCCATAACACAATTGTCCACGAAGGCATAATATCTGAAGCTTTCAAAGAAGGCCTGCAGGCCAGGAAAAACTTTCCTGGTGCGTTATCGTAATTGTATTAATATAGTGGAAGAAAAATATGACAGTAGGTTCCTCATAAGTAGCCTACAGCACTTCCTTCAGTCTTGGGAGACACGGACCATGTTTTCCTGTCTCGATTGCCCAGGCCCCACTCCCGCATTTGCGTCATTTTCAGTAGCCTACACGCAAGATCGTTTCCGGGGTGGGGGGGGGGTCGGCCCCCCGGAAAAATACTCTACATGACGTAAGTCCAAAACACGCCAGTGATCCTCAGGAAGAAGAGTAAACGTGTCCGTAACGACTCAAACTCAACTACTCAAATCCTATGTCAAACAATCACGGCGATCTTTGGGAGCAGCTGTGACACCGCTTCTTGCTTTCTTCCGCAGGTACCCAGAGATTCTGCATCGGCAGGGAGAGATTGTCATCAAAAGTATACAAAAGTAATCATTTTTATTCGCTTTAACCTCAGATCTATGTTCTTGTTTTACTGTTAGTTCCTATTCCGCAGGGAGACCCTCCCCGAAATGACTTCCTGGATACGGCTCTGCCTACAAGGAAATTAATTTTTGTAATTTCCTGGCTGGGTTTTTCATAGTCAATTCATAGACATGCTTTTAGTTTGTGAAATTCTGGGAACGATGTCGGCGCTTACCGCCATGAAAATCAGCCGTGAACCTCTTTAGACACTGGTACCGCAAACGAAAGTAAAACTTCCGATTTCTACATTTTTCATTTCCCGATTCTGGATACATTTCTCGTTGCCTTTCCCGGTCACGGAAATCCCCGACAAAAACTATCGCGGGTCATCCGGGCAAAAACGAGTGTTCCGATTTGCGTGTCCGATCTGCAGTCTGGTTTCACGATAGCCGAAAAGACTTGGCAGCTTTTAGGAGGCAGTTATTAAGAGAAAATATATTATAATACAAAAGGAGGCCATGGCTGTTCATCGGCATTTTATAGTTCTCTAAAACCGCATCTGATATCAAATATAACGTACTTGTCAGCTAACTGGACCCAACGAGCCCCGCCCCCCCCCCCCTCTTGCAGACAGAGGTGGTCATGGATTATATTCAAACAATGGCTAAAAACATTTATTCAAATAATGTATACAGCGGATACGTCAGCTACCAGACAGCCTGACGAGGAACCTTGCCAAGAAGGGCCGAAATATCGCTGATGAAGCATCGTAGCTGACGTATCCGTTGTATACATTATTTGAATAAATGTTTCAAAGTCAGCTTGGGCTCAAGGAATACTGAATCTACGAAGTACAGCTAAAAACGGATACGTCAGCTACGATGTTTTTGGCAGAAGAATTTCGACGAACCTTCGTTCTTTTCTTCCTCCCAACGTTGTCCCTAACGTTCAACAGCCTGACGAGGACGCTTGTCAAGAAGGGCCGAAATATCACTGCCAAAGGCATCGTAACTGACGTATTCGTTTTTAGCCATTGTTTGAATATATTTTTTCCACCCAGCTTGGGCTCAAAGAGTATTTGGTCATGGAGTTCAACTCAATATAAGTGTGTGACGATTATCACAAATTCGTAACTGTTATCGTTCGAAGGCTCTTACTGCGAAATCACAATCCACCAATATTGTTGCCAGGGACCAGCGATTTTTATCACTTATGCAGTGTCGTCACTGTTTATGCTACCGGTGAAGGCATAGTTAAAGGACCACTCTTGCTTATTCTGACTTTTATAATATACTTAGCTCCCACATGGAATTACAAGCTTCTAAAATCCCCATCTTTCTCCATTGTTTCTTTTTTTTTGCGCTTTTTCGGCTCTGTCGAGTTTTCCCGTCACCCAATGAAAAGTTTGCCGGAATCTTCATTGTCCGCTGACAACTCTTTCACACATAAAGATGTGATAATCTTCTGTTTATTACTTCTTTTGTTTGCTTAGTTTTCCCACTTTTTAACCAAGGCACGTTCAGTTTTCAAATCATTTGCGCCCAGCCGCCGCGTCGAAGAGCAGGAAGACTGGGCATAATCGACAAGCGGTAACAACAGAATCGCTAGTTTCAGGCGGAAAGCAATGGTATTTTCGAAAACCTTTTTATCTGATCCATTTTATAGTAAGAGTTGTACTTTCAGGTCTCTTCAGACTGAAATAAAGGCCTTAAGTACTACCCTCACACCGAGATCCTTAGGGCAGTTAAGTCGAAGTAAAAAGATTGTGAAGTTCTCCACAAGGCATACATTTTGCGAACATTCATTTCTGACATTTTTCAACTTAAGAAACCTAACGTATGGCAACCAAGAAGATAGAGAGAAAAATTAGAACTTCTTTGATTACAAGAAGTGCAAGTTTGTCCAGGAGATACCTTGCGGATTTATCAGAAAAAAACACACGATGAAACGAAGAAAAGTTGAGAAGAAAAAAGAAATTCTGCTATCTTTCGCTCACGCCAGTCTGAAGGGGTCGCCTGCGGGTATTAAAGAGCGTGTTCCATCCTACTTACCGTAGTTACTACGCATGACGTCACGAATTCTGGCTTTTTGCAGTCAAGGCTGGAACGATTTTTTCTATTTTCCAGCGGAATATCATGCCACGGGTGAATCCGACCAATCACGTGACAGAGATTCGTGGTTACATTTCGAGAAGGCTGGAACGGTCAGCGTATTAACTTTTCGTGAGGTTGGAACAGATTTAGTAACTAATCGTTACTATTGGCACGAGGGTGGAACACGCTCAAAATGTCGACGTAACGTAAGGGATTGTGGAGGTGCAACGTAAGTTTTTGCGTGTAATTCTGAAGGAGCTCTAATAAACATTCCAGAACAGCGTGTAAAGTCAGTTCTAAGCAAAGACGGCTTTTTTAAGGCCGGCTTTAAGTGGGCTTACCTGGTTCAGGCTGTGGCATTCCATCGTCCATTGTATTTTGGCGGCTGATAGGATTCATCGTAACTCCAGTTTCCTAAAAAAAGAGAAGGCGTATGTGAACTTAACGTTAATCAACAAGCACGATGCAAAAAACTGTACAAGATGCTCTTTCGGTTTGTTTACCTGAACTGCGATCCCACTTACAGCAGGGTTTCGCAAACACAGAATATAGATTCATTGTAACTCCAGTTTCCTGAAAAAAAGAGAAGGCGTATGTGAACTTTACCTTAATCAACAAGCAACACAAAACTGTACAAGATTCTCTTTCGATTTGATTACCTGAACTGCGATCCCACTTACGGTAGGATTTCGCAAACACAGAATATCCTCACGGTACTGCAGCGTCGGGGGACGGTGGCAGTTCATTGCTTCATGTCCGTAGTGTGTTAACAGCGCTGTGCATGGGGTCTAGACCATTCGAGCAACAGACTATTCGTCAAGCAAATCCACTGTTATCATGTTGGGGCATCCAAATCCTTTGTATGGGGACCATGTGTCGACAAACCGTCAGGTACAGGAATACTCGGTTTACACGGATCGTCAAGTATACGAGCCGCCAGTATAAGAATTGACCATCAATCACCAGTATACTAGTCACGGAGTACGCACGGTCGTATTTTCCTGGTACACGAATCGCCGGTTCTGTGAATTATGTGACATATGAACAACCATTGCCACCTTGTGGAAAAATTACCCGAATTAATTCGATTACAAGAGCAGAAACTCAGTATCTGGTTTTGTCAAATAAGGGGCAACGATCGCAAAAGCAGTAGTGCGTGTATCACCCACAATAGAACAAGAAAACACAACTGAGGCGAGACTGATACAACTCAAAGTCTGGCAACGAGCCTATGTTAGGGATTGTCGGCTAGACCCTCAGCTCCCCTTCCTCAAATTAGTAAGGTCTCCTAGAAAATCTTACCGCTCTTGATAATGACCATGGGTAGCGGGTAGCCAAAGGGACTGCGGCGGTGTAGGTTCCACCGCTGTCGTAAGTTCTCAAGTGGGGTTCTTGGCAGAGATGACAGTAAAACATTCCGACTGGATTGGATGGACTGGATTACATTCCGCAGAGGTGCCGTCGATATTATAAGGGTGTCGTTAAATGGGGGTTGTAAACCTGCCCCAGAGTGAACTAGCCCTATAGCCTTCACCACAGGAGCAGGACGATCCTTCAGTACCCCAATCAGTTAGTGAAGTGTCATATCCACCACTAGTTGCGTTCCTCAACATCTTTGCCACTCGTCTTTTTCTTAATTTACGTTTTTGCTTGCCTGTAGGCTTAGCGTTGATATCACTTTCCCCCGAAACTTACGTTTAGGACGGCAACAAGATATCAAGTTTCCCCCGAAACTTACGTTTAGGACGGCAACAAAAAAAAGTTTTTTTTTGGTGTTAGTCAGAGTAAATCAAAAATATTAAGAGTGTGTTAGTGTGTGTATACGCATGTAAGATTGTTCACTTTTTTTTGTATTGTTGCATGATGGCCTGATGACTTTAATGTGTAAATAAATCATTCATTCATTCATACATGCCAAAAGAAATAGTTGGGGGATCTCGGGCATCGTGGAGCTGCTTAGTGCTCTCGTGCGTATTTATGTTGTGTCTAACATCATTTGGCAAGTATAAGAAGTCCATCCTTATTCTCAAGCTGATGCTGTTTAACATCAACCTTCTCCCCGTATTCTGTACGGGCCTCACACGTGGCAACTCAGCCAACAGCACGAAAAATATCTCCTAGCCTTTGTAAACCCCTGCCTAATACTGATCCTAAGCATAAACGTCTCTATGTATAACAAGACCAGAGGTTTCGATCGGATCCCAAGAATTTAATATTCGATCCAGACAATTGGTCTTGTAAACGTTCGGTCTTCGCCAGACTCCTTGAACATTTGACTATTAAAATTTAGAAACAGACTAAGGCCATTGTCTAATCATCTGAGAAAACTAAGTTCAGATACGGATTCAGCATGTGTATTTACACCTATTCGTCATATCCACTTTGACGAAATTCATCAAAACTTCCCTGCCTTATACTTCTGCCACATTTTCGGTTTCAGCCGAATTTTGGCCGAACGTATTGTTCGGCAAAAAAATAAAGCTTAAAAACATATTCAGCACATTTTCTTATCCCTATATAGAACCTCTAATAAACTTCAGATAAATCTTTAACTTTTAAGAAATTGTCCGGTTTCCACCGGATTCCGAGCGAATTATATGTCCGGTTACAAAATGATTGTCATATACGGATTCAGCATGTCTTCCCACCCCTAAATCGAACATCTAATCATCTTTGGATACAACTTTTAATAATTTTAACAAATTTTCCGGTTCTAGCCGGATTCCGGGCGAACTACTTTTGCGACAAGAAGATGATTTTCATATAAATGTTCAGCATGTCTTCTTGCCCCTAAATCGTACAACTTTTGCTTTAAACAAACTTTCCGGTTTTGGCCGGATTCCGGGCGAACTACATGTTCGGCGAGGAAATGATTTTCAAATTCGTGTTCAGCATATCTCCTTACCCCTAAATCGACTATCTCATTAGCTATTACAAAATATTTTGTTCGCCCCTTAATTTGAACCCCCCCCCCCCCCACAACTAAATTTAGGGCTACAGAGTCCATCTATGACCTCGACCTGTCCCTTGACCCAAAGAATCCTCACACCAAGTTGCATCAACATATATCTCATCGTGCTCACAGACGGACGGACAGACGGACAACTTTTACGAAATCATAGGTACCCTCCACTTACGTTTTGGGATCCCAATAAGTATAAGAAAGAGGACCCCCGTCGTATGCGTTTCGGCCACCAGGTTTTGAATTCTAGATATCACAGGACAATCCTACCAAGTGCCAGACTACATATTCTCTAGCACACGAAGCTTGAATGATCAGAAACCCGAACTTCCTCCTTCGAGTATGAAGGGGCAAAAAGGCTCAAAATGGTTGACAAAAAACAACTGAAATACTTAACAAAAATAATCGGTGTTTAATTAATAAAAAAAAATATTTGATGAACAAATTATAAGAATGTTAAAATAATAAAAAAAGAGAAATAAAATATTCTGTCAAGAAGTAAAAAGAATGTGAACATAATACAATTAATAAGAACAAAAATCATAAGCACTTTTTTCAAAAATCAAAACGTTTTTATTATTTTTTGTCAAGTATTTCAATTATTTTACGTCATCCTTTTTTAGCCTTTTTGCCCCATCATATTTGGGGGCTTGTCCGAGACATGCATCCCTGGAGACCACGGTTTCCAAATGTCCATGATCCTTGCTCATCCTACACCAAAATCAAGGGCGGATAGGATTACGTTCCGGCAGGCCTACTGCTGAAAGAAATTAAATACCCGTCAGTATTCACGCTCAAGTAACTCCATATAAAAATTTACCATTGGCGCATTTGGTTTCATCAGATAAAACACATTTGTCGGTGATACATTTTTCAGATGCTAGTCATACAACTAAACTGGTTTCAGTAGAAACACTCGTGTCCTGTCCAACTTAAGAGGGAAACGGGAACGGACAACGGACCTTTTTAAAGTTTAACTGAAAAGGCAGCTTATTTTTACATCTGATTTTTGAGTACACTGAAATATTTTGACCCATCTAAGGATTTTTTTTTTTTTATTTATTTATTCTAATAATAACGTTCAGAATGTGTGCTGCTTGCACGACAACCGAAAACTCATCGTAACGCAGGGAATTTGAATGGAGAAATGCCTGCATTTCCAGGGTTAAAGAGGCTTAAGCCCGGAGTCACGGCTGAAGAATGTAGGAAAACGATGTTAAGATATGTCTTACAAGGAATCCGCCAATTTTAGTTTACTTTCCGGCAATTGCATATAGATGTACCACAAATCCGAAAGATTCATTCCGTGAAATCGATTATCCATGGATAGCGGACAAATGGAATAACGCAATTTTGTCGGGTTTTCAGGTCTATTTAAATGAACAGGTGATGTGTGGCTAGACTGTCGGATCTCAGCCCTGTTCAGTTAAACTTTAAGTAAAGTAGTAACAGTGGTGTAAAAAGAAGACAAAAGATTAGTATACATTTCGTCTGTCCTGCCCATGTTACTGCTTTAATTTACGTCGTTTCTATTTTACGAGATTTCAAACTTCCTACGTTAATTTTATCCGCCCTGGCATAACTAGGCTACGCTGACTTTTGCATTTGCGTGTTTTCTGCTAAAGTTTAACTGAAAAGCCAACTTATTTTTATATCATTTAACTGAATACGCTGCATTACTTGGAATGTGTGAAGGTTTTTTTTTCACTATTTGCTTTACTACGACGTTCAGCAATTCCGTCGTATTCAGCAGTCCCTCCTCACAACGCAAATTTCTACTATGCTGTAGAAAAAACATCTCGCACTATTTTCTCTTTATGTTCCAACATCAAACCTATTCAAACACTGTCGGACTTTGGTATTTTTTTAAATTATCCACGGCTTTGTCAGTTTTGAGCCATTTCCCAAGCTCGCTGACTTCTAGCAAAAACTAAGCAAAATCCTGATAACCGGTTTTACGCATCAATAGCATGATACGCAAACAGTCGTCGGAAGCATAATGCGCACGGAAAATGGTGAATCATGGCAAGAGCAAAGATTAGTGATGTATCGTTGGCGGGCCTAGAAATCTGGGTCTCCCGGCTTAAGAATTAATGAATGCAATTACGGAAGTTTTTTCATTGGCACACACTGTCGGAATTTTCATAACAGATAACACAAGGATGCGCATTTTCAATAGAAAACACTTGAGATGTAATCTGTTGTGATTTTGAAAACGTTCTGCATTAAATGTTATGCATAACAAGCATTGCCAGGAAGGTACTGGTACTGACTTTTCCGATATCATGACGACAAACAAAAAGTCAGATAGGTAATGCTTTACCGGCGATTGATAAGGTACGTCACTCAGCGAACAAATCTATCTGTTAAGAAACTGACAGCGCAATGATGCTGTCCTTGATCAGAAAAAGGCAGTAGTACCTTAAAATCAGTTAATACCTCGCAAAGGTCAGGATTTCTAAAAAATTAGCAGTGATCGATTTACTAGGTGGTGAATTAGACACTCAACCAGAACATAACAGGGGTCGGGACTAGTCTGCTGTGTGTGATAGGTCACTGGTTTAGTACCCTAGGACTATGACCCTGCCTTCCCTCATTGCAAGCTTAAAATTTGACGAGACAGTACTCTCTGTTTCTTTCATGTAACATCGTGATCGGGCCTGTAAATACCTACGGCTTGTTTTGCACTGACATCAATTTTAAATTTCACTTAATATAAATTAACCATATGCGAGCCAAGTTACAATGTTTCCTCAAAAGATTTTTGTGAAACTGGCGCAATTATTGTCAGGCAATATATCTCAGAGGATAGTCGTGTCATCTAACGTGGGAAAAGATGCCACCATTTCAATCACAGTATGACCTGGTGTGGTTGCCTAGAAAATGTTAACCGCAGCGCAATCTCTGTTTGCAACTACCTACTAACGTCAGAAATGTACTGTTGATCCACCTAGACAACTCTGGACCATCCAGAAACACATTCAAGCAACCTGGTTACCCTGAGATCTTAAAGGACCCGTCGTGTCTACAATGCAAATGCAACCTACTTCCGTAACTGCATTCAATGATTCCCAAGTCCGGAGACCCCAATTCCACAAGTTCAATTCTAAGCCCGCTAACGATAATTCACTGATCTTTGCACTTGCCATGATTCGCTATTTTCCATGCGCATTATGCTCTGGATGAGTGTTCGCGTTTCATGCTATTGATGCGTAAAACCGGTTATCTGAAATTTGCCGAGTTTTTGCTATAAGTAAATGGGCCTGGGGAAATGCTTAAAACAGCCAAAGCCGTGGATAATTTCTTAAAAGCAGAGCCTAGTTTTACAGTATTCAAATAGTTTTGAATATTGGAACATGAACAGCACATAGTGCGAGGTGCGGTTTAAAGAAGCCGATTCGGAATCATCATCGGATTCGATGTCTAGATAACAGCGTTCGAGTCGCAAGTTCATTCAGCTGCAATTCTGTGCATCTATTGCGAACATATTACGACCCCCTTACCTGAGGCGCCGCAGCCAAGATATGCAACAAACCGCACGTATACGGGCGATTGATTCGCCCAAACGTCAACCTTCAAACAACAACATATGCAACAAGGCACAAAAACAAGTTTGTGCCTTGCAAAGCGTCTGCATCTTCGCGATACAGGCGCTCGTTCAGGCAGTATTTTGTATATTATATGAACATGTTGGCATGAACAGAGAGTGACAAATCGCAATGAAATCGCCAATTAGTATGACTATGCAATAAAAGTTGTATATTTATTTATTTATCTATTTATAGATGTGCATCTATCTGTGAAGATAATATACAACAAATAAACGTTATCTTATTTATCAACGTATCTTTTGGGGCGTCAGGAAACAAGTCATTCTGGCGATTTGACCCTCATTACTGTCAATAACTTAAACGGCCTCTCTTGCTTCTTCTACCTTTCATATTATCCCTATCTCTCTTATGGGACTATAAGATTCTGAAATCCCCGCTCATATCTAGAAAGATCATTTCTAGTAAGAGTTGTTCTTTAAAACTACTCAGGAGAGCGGCTGTCGCCTACATGAAATAGTTTATATACACATTATAAAATATATATAAACCCAAAGAAATTAATATTATATCGTCATGGTAACTTGTCATTTCACTTTCTTACGTACGGAACCAGGGACCCATAAATTTCCTGTAACGACTCGCCATTCAGGGGGCTTGTCAATAAAAGATTTCTGATGCGCTCTTGACCGAGCGTCAGATAGTTCGAGAAATATCCACGGGGATAAAATACCCGACTACCCAGATAGACAAAATTTTTCGCAGCTGTTGTGCTGAACTAGGGATATTTCTCTGTAACGGAAGAGTATAGTCCTAGCTTAGGTACCTGGTGGCATGCTGAATAGTAACAAATTTTGTCTATCCGAGCAAGAACGCCGATTCGAGCCAAGCGGAATTTTCGGAAACCAGGTGAGGCTCGGGCAACATAGCAACATAGAAGCATAGGAAATGACAAGCCCGCCCCCTGAATGGCGAGTCATTACAGGAAATTTATGGGTCCCTGACGGAACGTGCAAGGACTCCAGGTGTGAAGGGACCACACAGCACATATACAACGCGTCATACTATGCGGGAGCAACGCAATAGAGTCTTGCGTTCTCAATGTGAAAGCCGATTTTCATTTCAGAAAGGGATACGCGCTTTAACACCAAATTCGTATCAGGAGGTCACAGAGCAAGTATTTCTATTTCATTATTGTGTATGTTAACAATGCTACCAAGTGGTCTATCCTATTCAATTCAGCTTAATTACAAAACATGAATAAGCAGATTTATTGAATTTGCGTCGAAACAAAAATCTACACGTATTCACAAATTTTCGGCATTTATACCGACGTCTTATCACATATGTGGTCAATAAAAAGATACAACTAATAAAACAAGATATGTTCAGATGCGCTCAGAGTTGTACATATTTATATTTTCATAAGTGGTCTCCCATACTTAGCCCACAAGCCAGCGGCCTGGGTGCTAAATTGTTCATGTATGAGATCCAATGTAGAGCTGTCTAACGTACATGTAAAGATGGAGCACCTGTGCTGTTGTTGCAATTACCGTAATTACCGTTATCCCAGCCCGCATGCCGTGGTTTCTTTTGCGGTGAAAGATGCAGCGATTCAAAATACGGATCGCACAATTTGCAAGACAATCACAGTGGTTTATAATCAACGTGGTGTACAAGTTACGTTACTCAGCGCAAAATTCGTGTCTCAAGTTTGGTACGAAGCTTCGGCCATTGGCAACATCTTGGTAAGATGTTTGTTCGCGCACCAGTGACGCAGCGGCGGGATCATATCCACAGGCTTTTTTCTTTAATTTTTTTTTTAATCCCAGTAGGCTACCCCATAATATGTCTCTCTCCTTTTTCTGTTTTGGTGTTGTTCTCGTGTAGATCCCCTGCACAAAAAATCAACCTTTTTGTTTACATAGTTGTAAAATTTTCAGTTAAAATTTCTAGTTGCAATCCTTTAAAATTAGGCTCTGCTTTTAACAAATTTTCCACGACGCTGATTACCTCCCTCCAGGCAAGTTGACTTATAGCAACAAGAGCTGTAAGCTCATATGGCACTTGCAAGGCTTCTTAAAAGGACGAAAGTAGGAATTTGCCAATTCGTGCGTTAGTTGTGATCATTCGTAAGCAAACCCCTTCTGACAAAAATGACAATGGACCCTTGGAATCACGAGAATGTTGCGAAACCTTGAGGCAAAAACGGTCCTGGGCCCTTTAGGATCATGAGTATATTTGGTTTGGTCAAAAGTATTTTTTTACTTTTCGGTTAAGATGCGCACTTTGAGGGTGCTAGAAAAGCTTTGAGGCAAACATGATCATGGGCTCATGGGGATCATGAAAATGCAGATTTTGCTTAAAAGTATTTGTTGTACTTTAAGGGATGGTGGGATCTGGGAAGTGACGATTGATAAGCCAATCTTGTCAAGTCTCTAATATTAGGCTACGCTTGTTCTCCTATACCAAGTGTCATCCCAATCGCTACAATCTAAGCGTGTCACAAGATTACCGATCCCCCCTCCCCCCCCCCGACTCCCCCACATTGATCGGATCCTGTCCGCACTTGAAATGCGACATCTGAAACACGAGTTCCTTCCGAATATCAAGTTTTATTAAGATCCTGTCACCCGTTCAAAAGTTGGACATTTCTCAAGATTCCGGATTACCCCTCCCTCCACCCCCCCCCACGAAGATCAAGTCGGAGGAACGACTGTTCTTGAGTTAAAATTTTCGATTCCCTGATACGCCTGCCAAGTTTCATCGTCCTAGCACATGTGTAAGCATCTTAGCTCGGCATCACCGAAATTCCGGCCCCCCTCTAACTCCCTCCACAGTGCTCGGATCCGGTCCGGTCTTGTCAACTATGTATTTAGGGCTTGTGCTTGTTCTTCCCACCAAGTTTCATCCCGATCCGTTCACTCTGAACAAGTCACACGATTTCCGGTCCCCCCCCCCTCCAACTCCCCCTAAAGTCACGGGATCCATTCCTGACTTGAAGTGTGATATCTGAGACACGAGGTCTTTCCAAATATCAAGTTTCATTAACATCCGATTCCCCGTTCAAAAGTTATAAATACGTCAATATTCCTGATTCCTCCTCCCTCCACTCCCCCTACGGTGCTACGATGGGGGAAGTGACAATTTCCAAGTTATTTTGGTCGGGTCCCTGATATGCCTGCCAAGTTTCATCGTCCTAGCACATGTGTAAGCATTTTAACTCGGGATCACCGGAATTCCGGGACCCTCCCCCAAATCCCCCCACAGTGCTCGGATCCTGTCCGGTCTTTTCAACTCGGTATCTAGGGCTTGTGTTTCTTCTTCCCACCAAGTTTCACCCCGATCCGTCCATTTTGAACATGTCACCTGATTTCCGGTTCTCCCCTCCAACTCCCCCCAAAGTAACCGGATCCATTCCGGACTTGAACTCCAGCTCCAGCTCCCCCCCCCCCCACAATGTCCGAATCCGGTCCAGTTCTACCATTTATTTATCTAGAGCTTGTGCTTGTTCTTCCCACCAAGTTTCATTCCGATCGCCCCACTATGAGAGTTTCACACGATTTCTGGTTCCCCCCTCCGACTCCCCCCCAGATTCATCGAATCTGGTCCAGACTTGAAATGAGACATCTGAGAAAGGAGGTCTTTCCAGATATCAAGTTTCATTAAGATCCGATCACCCATTCGAAAGTTATGCATGCCCTATTTTCAGGATTCCGCCACCTCCCCCTCCCCCCACGATGGTGGGATCGGGCAAGTGACTATTTCCAAGTTAGTCTGGTCGGGTCCCTAATATGCCTGCCAAGTTTCATCGCCCTAGCACATCTGGAAGTACCCTAACTCGTAAACACCGGACTGACCGACCGACAGACCGACGGAAAAATGATCGGCATATGGCACTTGGCCGGAAGGCAAGTGCCATAAAAATCAGTATTTAGAGGGGTCTCCATTTCATGAGTCGATTACGGAAGTAGGTCGCATTAGTATTACAGGTACGACGGGTCCGTTAACCCTTTTTTTATTCCACGTTATTTATTTCTTTTTCCCAATGTTTACCCATTTTAACATATTTGACAGTGCAAAACAGATACGTTAGCTGAATTTTATTAGAGCTGTTTCTGCCTTTCTTGGCAAGGGTCCTCTTCAGGCTCAAGCCGCTCAAGCTGGAAAATGAGCTTGTAGAAAAACTACAAGATTTGGTTCTTTCACATTTGTTTTTGTTCGCATTTTCCAGCTTGAGCGGCTAGAGCCTGAAAGGGACCCTCGCCAAAAAGGGCCGAAAATAATTAAACTTGAACTAGTTATCACTCTTGACAAAACTAAGCTCTAATAAAATTCAGCTGACGTATCCGTTTTGCACTGTCAAATATGATACGCAGTTAGCTTAGCCTGAAGGAATATTTAACCATTTTAACAGATTCTTGGTCCTAGCTTGAACCCTTGATAAGACAGGCCAAATATCGCTAGAATAAAACTCAGCCGACGTATCCGTTTTGCACTGTCAAACATGATTCGCAGTTAGCTTGGGCTGAAGGAATATTTAATCATTTTAACAGATTCTTGGTCCTAGCTTGAACCCTTCATAAGACGGGCAAAATATCGCTAGAATAAAACTCAGCTGACGTATCCGTTTAGTGCAAGCAAATAAATTTTTACCCATGCCCAGTGCTATCAGAGGCGTCATTTCGCGGAAACCTAAGGGGGGGGGGTGTCGGCGCTATCCCGGGCCCCTTCGCGTTCTTTTAATGTAAACTTCACACAGGTGAGATCGAAAATAATTAAGGGAATCAACACCATACGAACGAAAAGTAAACAATATATTCACGAAGTATTTTGTAAAAAGACGTTATACATGGACGTTATACATGGTAGCTCTGGGCCCGCTTGGGAAGCGTGGGGGCAGCTGCCCACTAGGCTCTTCCTAAATGACGTGTTGTTAGGGTAGTAATAAATTGAATAATCGATTACATTCTTTTCTGAAACTGTGTTCGGAAAAACAATCGCCAGCTAAAGAGTAAAAGACTGGTAGACTGGCCCGGAAAAAATGTTTAGCCAAAAATCATTGCAAGTTCGTAAAATTCTTGCAACATTTTTGTATTACCTTATCGTAATTCGAATTCAATCTGAGACCGCCATTCTTCGCAGCATACCTGATTAGTTTGTGGATCACGGCTGCAATTACCACGAGATTATCGACCGCAAAATATACCGTATCAAACGCAGTTAATCGTTAGGCAAAAATATCCAAAACCAGGCACAAGCCACTTCCCGTGTATAAATTAAACAATCGCTGCTTATTCTAAATCGAAACTGAGAATGTTTGAGGTTAAACCTGGGTTAAACTGTTATCGATGCATCGTATAAATGAATCAATGCAGTTTAACAATCTAAATATAGCCTTTTTGACGTTGACGGAGTAGAAAACAAGACCAAAGGTTTCGATGGGATCCCAAATATTGAATATTTATTGGACTACTTAATCTAGACAAGTGAATCTTGTAGATTTCCAGTCTTTGCCAAACTCGGATTCAGCATGCTCGTTTACTGCAATATCTCATCTTCAATCGACTTGAGACCAACTTGACCAAATTCCTCGTTTATAGCAGTAGGCTACTCTCGGCGAACTGCATGTAGAGCAAAAGGGCTCATGACACTGAGAGGCAAACCTTTCGATCCAAATTTCCGGATTTCAAAATTGTTTAAGCATGTCTTCTTACCCCGATACCGAACCTCTATTGGATCGTATGTTCGAAAGCTGCAACAACATGTCTTCTCACCCTATATCGACTATATCATGGGGTTTTAAAACTTCATGCTAAATTTCCGGTTGTGGTCGGATTCCAGGCGAAGTAGGTAGTTTTCCGGCAAGAAAATAATTTTCATATTCGGATTCAGCATGTATTCTTATCCCTAAATCAAACCTCTAATCGACTTCAGATTGAACTTTTACTTTTCACAAATTTTCCGGTTTTCGCCGGATTCCGGGTGAACTACATGTTTTGCGGGAAAATAATTTTCGTCTTCGGATTCAGCATGTCTCCTTAACCCTACATCGAACCTCTAATCAACTTCAGATTACACTTTTACTTTTCGCAAATTTTCCGGTTTTTGCCGGATTCCGGATGAACTACTTTGTCCGGCGAGAAAATAATTTTCACATTCAGATTCAGCATGTCTTCTTACCCCAAAATTGATTATTTTATTAGCTTTAAAAAAATATTTGTTTCGCCCCTTAATGTGAAACCCCTCCCCACCTCTAAATATAAGGCTACAAGAGCCCATCTTCGAACTTGACCTGTACTTTGGCCCAAAAGAGTCCTCCTACCCCTTCGAGAGTTGTCGTGCTAACAGAAGGACAGACGGGCAAACGAAACCATAGGTATCCCGTCCCTACGACTGAACCAATCACAGACGACGCGAAGGTTTCATTGCGAAAATATTGTCCATGGGAAGAGTAGATAATAGTAAAAGCAAGAAAAAACTTTGAATGAAAAACGAATACAGATGAACTGCTGGTGGCGCTTGTTGCTGGGAAGAAAGGTAATGAATAGTATCAGGCTTCAGTTCTGCTTTAACTGTGTGTTGTAAGATACTTTCTCCCGCAGCCCTTTCTCCCGAGCTACATTATCCCTAGCAATTAGCTCTTCGCTAGGTAGCTTATTGCCCAAAGTAAACGATCATAAGAATATTTATTTCATTAATGGATTAGTTGACGACGCGAGGTCGGGTGGCCTTCGCGTCAGCTGGCTTGATTGGTCAATTTCTGACTTAGAAGAAAGTTACTGAGAGAGAGTGAGTTCAAATGATTACTATCTTTGTTTGACCGATTGGAAGTATTTCTGTCAGAACATATATTTGTTTCTTCTAGCTATGGAAAAGGTTGCGAACCCCGTAATACGGCAAATCCCAACACCATACAACTGTGAAACTCGAATGTCAAACTTGTATGTCAAACTCCTGATGAAACGGATTCGTATAGTGACTGCTCGTTGCCTAAAAGCTGCGACTCAACTTTAGTATGTAAATAAGATATCGCACTTCAGGGGAAACATACTGACCGTTCTGAGTCGTCAACTGACGAGTGGAGAAGAAATTTTCTCTGGTTCAGCTAATCCAGATAAAATAACATTAGGGAGTAGCGCCAAGACATGTGCTTTCCATGCTTTGAAAACGGGCCATGCTCGTAGCGCCACCCACTAAGCTTGCGGCATTTAAAGCGAGATAAGCTTACGGGTTTAGAAATTTCTAGTAAAGCAAAGGTGCGGTCTGCACACACCAAGGAAACAGTGGAGGCTGTATTATTTGTTTGCTGTGTTTAGAATATGAAGTTACTGGAGCCAGCACTGGTGAACGACTTAATTAGTTTCAGTAAGGACGTTCTCTATCGCTAGTGGTGCTAGTATCGCTGCTAATCGATTGTGTGTCAGTTTTGTCAAGTTTTGGCGCTACTCCCTAGTGTTGTTTTGCTCTTAGCTGAACAGTCTGCAAACGGCTTTGGCAAGATCAGAGCAAACTAACACTAGGGAGTAACGCCAACGAAAAAAATGTAAAAAACTCGAATAGCAGCGACCCTAGCACCACCAGCGATAGTGGACGTCCCAACTGAAACTCAATCTGTCGTGCACCAGTGGCTTGAATAACTTCATATTCTCAACACTGCAAAAAAAAAATAACCCTCCCCCCGCTTCCTTGACGTGTGCAGACCGCATCTTAACTTGACTAGAAATTCCTAAATCCGCAAGTTTGTCTCGCTTTAATGCCTTTAAATACCGCAAACGTAGTGGGTGGCGCTATGAGTATGACCCGTTTGCGAAGCAAGGAAAGCATAGGTTTTGACGCTACTCCCTAGTGTTATTTTGCTCTGGGCAAGGTGAAGAATTTAATATGTTACAACAAATTCTGAAGTAACCTATGTCCCATTTATTTACTGGCGCACTTTCTGCAATTTCCTGACAAATCAAAGCGACCAAGATTGAAGATTACAAAACTGTCAGCAGAAGAAAAGAATAGATAGCTTCGACGATCTTCAAAAACCTTCCTCAAATATTTACTGGTTATCATGATATCTACTGGAAAGCATAATAGACTACTATTCTTCATCCGACGTTCGGCTTTCTCAGATTGACAGAGGTCGAAGAGCACGGATCAAAGGTCAATACAAAAAAAAACGTTAAAACAAAGCACAAAGCCAGGGCAATGTGCGTGGGATCGGTGTACTCAACTAACCCCTGGACTACGAGAAACAAGACCAAAGGTTTCGATGGGATCCCAAAAATCTAATATTTGATCCAGAGAATTGGGTCTTGTCTTCGCCAGGCTATAATCTTCAGAGAAAATCAAGTTCAGATATACCTCTATAAGCCATATCTATTTGACGATACTGACCGAAATTTCCTGCTTTACTTCTGACAGATTTCCGGTTTCGGCTGAATTCCGAGCGAACTAACTGTCCAGCAAAAAAAGAAAATTCAGAAACGAATTCAACGTAGCCTATATCCTTGTCTCTATAATCAACTTTAAGTAAAACTTTAACTTTCAAATAAAACTTTTGCTTTTAACAAATTTTCCGGTTTCGGCCGGATTCCGGATAGAAAATGCTTTTCATAGAAGTGTTCAGCGTGTCTTCTTGCCCCTAAATCGAACATTTAATCAACTTCAAATGAAACTTTTACTTTTAAAGAATGGTGACGCGTGAGAAAATGGTTTTCACCATCGTGCTCAGCATGTCTTCTTACCCCATAATCGACTATCACATTAGCTGTTCTACGAACTTACCTAACCATTGACCCAAAGAATACTCAAAACAAGTTTCACAAAATATCTCATTCCCTTCGAGAGTTATCGTGCTAACAGACGAACAGACAGACAGACAGAAAGACAGACGGACAACTTTTGCGATGTCATAGAATTCGAAATGACCTCAGCTAGCATGAATTGCCAGGCTGATCAAAGGGGTATCGGGAGTACACAAACAAATCGAGTGAAAAACCCCTTGTTCTTGTCGCCGCTAATTTTTCGGCCAGTTCGGGCCATTAGAGGGGCACTATACTTTGTACTTCATGTATTTCACCTCTCCTCTAGATCTACTTCGTCTTTGTGCCCTAAGCTACTTTTTAGGGATGAAACACAAAACCATTATCGTCATCAAGTGTGCCTAAGTAACATTTTCGATGACGAACCCCTACAATTTACGTTTTGCCACCCCCCCCCCCGTCTCCTTTCGAAATATTCGCTGTAAACAAAGAACGGGGTGCAGTAGAGGCATGTTCCTTTGAGCAGTTAGTGAACTTAGAACAGGGCAGTTTTTTGCTAACCAAAACAACAAAAACATCGGAAGTTCTAAGAAGTTCCCACAGATGTTCTAAGGAGCACTTATGGATACCGAGGGGTGTTCACTCCCAAAACGGATGTACAGTAAGTGCCCAGTGCCGGAGGCTAAACACTGGTCCCAGAGCATTCCCTCACTTTTATACTACAGGCTCCAAGAAAGATGTAATATCCAATATGAATAATCAAATTACTATATGTGCTAATAAATACAAAATGTGTCACTTGTGGAGTTGGGTCGTAAGTTGGCATTTGGAAAGAAAAAAATATTGGTACAGTACTTCTGTTGTTTATTTTAATGGGATCTTCCACTTCACGGTCATGAGGGGACGAGACACTTTAGTCACATTACTTTGATTCTCGAGGGGGGGGGGGGGATATTCACTTTCTGGCATCACGTCAAAAGCAAATGAAAAACAACCTCCAAATGCCAGCTGTATAAACAAGACAAAACTGGGATCGGTTCTTGAGGTTTGGCTCAATTATTTTGCATGCATTACCGAAGATATAAGATATTACCATAAGTCAAAATTCATACTTCTTAGCTCATCCCAGACTAGCTGAATCATATAGTTAACTACGCAAACGATAAAAAGAATGTAATTTCGGACCTGGGCGTGACAACAATTCCGTCGGAAATAATATAAAGCGAGTTCTCAAATGCAAGGTTTGTCTTCGAATAAAATTCCAGAGGACAACTCCTCTTTCTTTAACAATAAGTTAACAAGTCTGAAGCAACAACAGAATACAGTACGAATTTTTTCGGTTTTGACTGCGTCACCTATAGTCTACCATTTTCCACAGTTTTCTGGAAATCACTGTCCGCACTGCCGTCAGTTTCATTACATTTCCACCAGGATGCGCAGTTTTAACAAATATGAGATACAACACTATGAATTAATGTATTTTATTACCCACTAGACTTGACATAGTCAAAGAAGCGGAGTATAGAAAAAGGAAATGAGATAATGCAAAAGAAACAGAACTAGGAAGAGAAGTAGAACTGTACTAAAAACAAAACTGAAAAAAAAGAACTATCCGCTGGTGTTATAGAAAAATTATGTTACATAAAACACAAAATTGTAACGTTACAATGTTCCTTCTGAATGAATGAGGGGTTTATAAAAAAAACTGGAATCTTCAATGCCCAGAGGCGAACCTGTAAAGTTACTTTTTTTTAAAGAATAACGCGTAATGGAAAAAGTCTGTGAATTCAAGAGATAGTATGTGATCACGAATCTGTTCAAATTGCACATCCTTGTGTAGGCTATATGTTACGGATAGTGTATCACTGACTCGAGTAAAACCGTTATTCTAAAGTTTTCGGCGGTCTAGTGAAGCGGTGAAACAGAGTGTGGCAATACAAAAGAGACAGTCCGTTATATTCACTTAGTTACTCAAATTCCTCACAGCCACTTACGATTTACTTTGTCGGGTGATTGGGGAGATAGGATATTGATCAGTACTGAAAGACAAGCCTCAAGTTAAGCAGAAGTTCAAGAGTTCGTTAGGTATACCCGCTTTCGTGTGGTTTCCGCCGATCGCCGCTTAAGAATAAATGAGAATACCCAAGGGGGTGGCAACTCCACGCGCCATTGCAGCTGTAAATGAAGCCGGTAAAACTGAATTTATGTTGATAGTCGTATAGGAAAACTTAATCGGTGAAAAAGTCACCTTCACGAAGAAATGAACTCAAAACCTTTATCACCGGAACTTCGCCCATCGAAAAATTTAACCTGGCTCACCTCATCTGGTTCAACGTAATCCATACTGAGCATTGATCCATAACTTCCTTTCCGACTCCTTAGACTAAATGGCAGTCCATATCCGGCCTGAAGAGAAAAAAATGCACGGATTAGACACCAGAGGCGACACTAGAGCTTTCTTCAAGGCTCACTTCACTGATCACGGAAGTATCACATACGCGTCCAGTAACGTTCCTGAAGTCACAGACACTCCTGAAACTTCTGGCACAAATCCGCAAGGTTTCACAGACTCTCACCGAAGTTCCACAGACTCACCGTAACGTTTTTACAACACAGGATCCCTGTAATTTGTCTCACAAATCCCTGTCGAAAGTCAGAGACTTACGCTTCAAGACGCACTAAAATACAGAGGTCACGTTTTCCGGCGTGTTGAATCGGGGGCGAGTGGACGTTCCGATGAACAGGCTAGATCACTTCCAACCTTTTTCCCTTACTTTTATCAGAATAATCAGAATCAGCACGTAAAAGCGCACTCTGCTCCAAAGACTTTTTCTCCGATCTTTTTTGTCACCTCTATCGCGATAATAAAACTCTTATCTATATTTATTTAACAATCCTTATCGGACTAGGACACTGGAGTAACTGAATGTTCAACAGTGGAGACACCTGTCACTGAAATCAGCTACGCGTGATGTTGGTGCGCAGGAAGGCGCATAACATCCTCAGCTCGCTCAAAGTACAGTAAACTCTGCCAACGATCACCGAGTCATTAAACCTCATTAGTGTTTTATGACAATCGAAGTCTATTTTTATCATTAATCCCAGTGATTGAAATTATAGGAGAGAAGTATGGTTACATGATGCTTAGCTCGCATAGTAGCCCCCCCCCCCCAATTAGTGTTCAGATTTAACCGGATAAGTCCGGAAACAAGTTGCTAGGGAGGAACTGCAGTCCCAAGAGCAGGGTTGCCGCCGCTATTTAGCTTCAAATTTTGTGTCTTTGTGGGGTCTGTTTCACCAAATTACCAATTATGGTGATTCAAAATGATGCAGCGTCTAGAAATGACAATAATAATAATTTTATTTTTCACCCATCAGACAGCACATGGCATAGACGGAGTATGAATAAAGAAAGAAAAGAAGAAGGAAACACTATAACAAGGAAACCCTATAACAAGGAAACCCCTATAACAAGAGGAAACCAGACACAACATAGAGACTAAGACAACATTATACTATCTATAAAACTATCCTATTGTACAAGAATGCTCTCCCATTGATGCTTAATCTTATTGTTGTAATTCTGTATAAGTTACCCAACTGCTGTAAGTGGGCCAGTGATGTTGTAAGTAGTGACGATTCTATAAGCAGTGAGAGATGACACTTTTCACCATTTTCAATAATCAGTTCATGGCGTCTCAATTTACTCTTTACTGATTGCAACATGTGTCTCTGAAATTTAAAAATGCAACTTCATTCTATCCTTATAAATTGAAAGTATTTTGTGTTTTCTCCTAACGGCTATAATGCTGTAAAGATTTGTTAGGTGTTTATCCTATACGTTGCCACCGACCAGCTAACCTTGCTCACCCGTCTGGTTTTTGGGATCCCAACGTTAGTGACGGGATAGCCTACCTATGATTTCGTAAACTTTGTCCGTCCGCCGTCTGTTAGCACGATAAATCTTGAAGGGGTTGATATATTTCCGTCAAACTTTGTTTGAGGATCCTTTGGGTCAAAATACAGGTAACGTTCGCAGATGTGCTTTGTACCCCTATGTTTCGGGGTGGAGGAGGGGGTTTCAAATTAAGGGACGCGATAAATATCTTCTAAAGCTAATGAGGTAGTTGATTCAGTGGCAATGAGACATGACGAACAAATCTTAAAATTACTTTGTCGCCGGAATCCACCGGAAAACTAGTAGAAGTAAAAGTTTGTTTCTGAACATGATCAGAGGCTCCAAATAAGGGTAATCCCAGAAGCCGGCCGAAACCGGAAAATTGGTAAAAACTGTATTTGAAACTGATCAGAGATTAGGTTTAGGCGTAAGTAGGCATGCCGAATTCATGTTTGCAATTTTTTGTTTGCGGAAAAGGTAGTTCGTCCGGTTCAGCCCCAACCGGAAATTTAGTTAAAGTAAAACACAAATTCTAAAGTGGGTTATAGATACGATACATAGGTAAAAATACATACTGAATCAAAATCAGAAGTTAATTTTTTTCTCGTCAGAAAAGTAGTTCGTCCGGAACCCGACTAAAACCGGAAATTTGTTTAGGCTAAGTGAAGGTTTTTATCCGAAGTCTGTTATAGTGTCGTAATAAGAAGGGTAGGAAAGCACGCTGGATCAGCATGTATCGTGATGCAGATATAGATAAAGAACGTGTTCGATTAGAATACTCGATGAGTTTTCGACTAGCATTGTTCCGGTCGTAGCCTGGCCACAAGACCAAAATGGGATCCCAAAAATTTAATATTTGATCCAGAAAATTGGGTCTTGTCTTCGCCAGATCCAGTCTTCGCCACACATTTTTACTATTAAAATTTAGAAACAGATTAAGGCCAAATAGCTAATCATCTGAGAAAGTCCAAGTTCAAATATGGATTCAGCATGTGTGTTTACCCCTATAAGTCATATTTGACAAAATGGATCGACACTTCCTGCCTTACTTCTGCCAAAAACTCCGCAGTGCTTCCACTCCAGAATTTTCAAGTTCAAAAATCAGGAGAAATCAGGAGATTTATAAGGAGAAGTTCTAGAAATCGGAAGTTTATAAGGAGATATTAGGAGGAAATTTGTATTTATGGTTTATGAGGAGATATTAGGAGGAAATTTGCATTTATGGTTTATCTGTCAAAGAGGGAATATTCAAAGCATAGGACTGTGTAGCGTGCAGGGGCGTCGCAAGTGCATTTTCGTTGGGGAGGGGGGTGCAGAGCCAAATTTTACTAAATCTTTCAAAAGTTTTACCGGATCCTAGAAACTGAGAATTCGAGCTTTAAATTATGGAACAGAAAGGATTACGAAGGAAGAGTAACATTAAAGGGCAGCAAGAAGATTAGCCAACCATTAGGTGGCGTTTTGGCGAAGCCCACTTGGAGAATATATTGACGGGCATGATTGCAGCAACAGCTTTTATCTATTATACCCAAGAGAAAATCAAATCGAGCGCCGCAGGCGAAAACTTTCGAAATCCGTTTTTTTTTTTCTCCTGTATGCTAAAATTTAACTGCTGCTCTTACAAATTCTACCATTTACCGTGGATTAAATACAAGACTCTAAAAAGTTCCAGAAACCGGATGGAGCGACGTTCCGGCAGCAGCAGCTAATGTAATCTAGTCTTTACTACTTACGATCACATAAAGTGAGCGCCGCAGGCGAGATTTTTTTTTAAAGTTAGCTCTTTCCTGACAAATTTAACTATTTCCATCCAGATTCTAGCTTCGGTGATGAGTTCCAGCCTCCAAGCAATGCTCGACAAAAGAATAATCAAGAATATATAGCGGTTCGGAAAAATCAGGGGAAAATTAGATAGAATTGCGAAATATCAGTAGAAAATCAGTAGATCAGGAGACTCAGAAATAAATCAGTAGGAGACCTCAAAAAACGTACAACTCAAAAAACGTTCTCCTTATAAATCAGGAGAAGTGGAAGCACTAGAACTCCGGAACTAATAGTCCGGTAAGAAAAAAAGCAGCTCAGAAACGAATTCAGCGTATCCCCTTACCCTTTACTGAACATCTAATCAACTTCATATAAAACTTCAACTTATAACAAATTTTGCTGTTTCCGCCGGATTCCGGGCAAACTATATGTCCGGGTAAAAAACGATTGTCATATACGGATTCAGCATCTCTGCTTACCCTTAAACAAGACATCTAATCAACTACAAATAAAAGTTTTGTCTTAAAGGACCTGTCTTACATATAATACTAACGCAACCTACTTCCATAATCACTCCATATATTCCTAAACCCGGAGACCCCAATTTCGAACGGTACATTCTAACCCTTCTGACAAAACCACGCTGATTTTCTCACTTGCCGTGTTTTGCTACCTTCGATGTGTATCACGCTGTCGGCGGTTGTCTGCGAGAAGTTTTTCCATCAGAAAAACCGGTTAAGGAAATTGTTTCCCTGTTTTCGCTACAAGTCAACGGGTCTCTGAAAAGGCTGAAACAGCCAAACCGTGGGTTATTTGTTGAAAGCACAGCCTGGTTTTAAAGTACTCCAATATTTTAAAATATTGTAAGTTGAACAGTAAATACTGCGATGGGTCCTTTAAACAAATTCTCCGATTTTGGCCGGATTCCGGGCGAACTACTTTTCCGGGTAGAAAATCCTTTCAAAAAGGTTTCCGGTTTTGGCCGGATTCCGGACGAAGTACTTGTCCGGCGAAAAAATGGTTCTCATTTTCGTGTTCAGCATGCCTTCTTACTCACTAATCGACTATCTCATTAGCTGTTTAAAATAGTTTGTTTGCCCTTTAATCTGAACCCCCTCCCCCACCCCTGAATGTAGAGCTACGGAGCCCATCTACGAAGTCGACCTTTCTCTTGACCCAAAGAATCCTCACACCAAGTTCCATCAAAATATCTCATTCCCTTCGAGAGTTATCGTGCTCACAGAGGGACGACAGACGGACGGACGGACAGACAGACGAGCAACTTTTGCGATGTCACAGGTATCCCTCCACTTACGTTTTGGGATCCTAGTTACCCAACAGATCTGGTTAATTGCTTGATTAGAAGCACATAACGTGCCTACAGAATCTGGTTGGACTGGATATCTACCTGACTTGATAGTCGAGACGAATATCCTCTAATAGGATCCCATCGAAACCTTTGGGCTTGTTATTGGGCTCGTTTTCACATCGATCTTTGTCAAGTGTCGGTGGGTTTGTGAGGCGGTTGCCCGTCCATCAGTGAGTCATCGAATTAATATTCTTGTTTGCCTTAAGTTATTTCTCAAATGTGGATTTTTATGGCACTTGCAGCCTCTGGCTCAAGTGCCATATACCGATCACAATTCCGTCTGTCGGTCTGTCGGTCGGTCCGAGTTTTTTTGTCCCACATATCCGAGTTAGGGTACTTCCAGATGTGCTAGGACAATGAAACTTGGCAGGCATATCAGGGACCCGACCAAACTAACCTGGAAATAATCAGTTTCCCGATCCGACCATATGGGGGGGGGAGTGCGGGGCGCTGGAAACTTGCAAATTTAGGGCATTTTGTCACTTTTTTCTGAGTTAGGGTACTTCTAGATGAGCTAGGACAATGAAACTTGGCAGGAATATCAGGGACCCGACCAAACGAACCTGGAAATAATCAGTTTCCCGATCCGACCATATGCGGGGGAGTGGGGGCGCTCGAAAATTGAAAATTTAGGGCATTTTGTCACACTTTTTCGAGTTAGGGTACTTCCAGATGAGCTAGGACAATGAAACTTGGCAGGAATATCAGGGACCTGACCAAAGTAACCTGGAAATAATAAGTTTCCCGATCCGACCATATGCGGGGGAGTTGGGGCGCTGGAAACTTGAAAATTTAGGGCATTTTGTCACATTTTTTCGAGTGAGGGTACTTCCAGATGAGCTAGGACAATGAAACTTGGCAGGAATATCACGGACCCGACCAAACTAACCTGGAAATAATCAGTTTCCCGATCCGACTATATGGGGGGAGTGCGGGGCGCTGGAAACTTGAAAATTTAGGGCATTTTGTCACACTTTTTCGAGTTAGGGTACTTCCAGTTGTGCTAGGACCATGAAACTTGGCAGGCATATCAGAGACCCGACCAAACAAAATTAGGAATAATCAGTTTTCTGATCCGACCATTTTGGGGGGGGGGAGGGCAGGGGAATCCGGGAAACTGAGAAGTGTGTAACTTTCGAACGGATGATCGGATTGTAATGAAACTTCATAACTGAAGAGAATATATATCTGTAATGTCCCGTTTAAAGTCTTGACCGGATTCGGTAGCCAGGGGGGAGTTGGGGGGGGGGGGGAGGACCGGAAATTTCAAGAAACGGTTAGAATGGAGGGATCGGAGTGAAACTTGCTGGGAAGAACAAGCATCTGCTCTAGATAAGTCCTTTAGACCATTGTACTGGATCCGGACACTTATGGGGGGGGGGGGGCGGAATTCCGGTGATGGTGGTTTTTTGGATTTTCACGATGAAACTTGGCAGGCATATCAGGGACCCAATCAAACTGACTTCAAAATAAAAATATTGTCGATCAGATAATGGTGGGGGAGTGGAGGGAGGGGAATCCGCAGGGGAATCCGGGAAATTGAGAAGTGTGTAACTTTCGAACGGATGATCGGATTGTAATGAAACTTCATAACTGAACAGAATATATATCTGTAATGTCCCGTTTAAAGTCTTGACCGGATTCGGTAGCCAGGGGGGAGTTGGGGGGGGGGAGACCGGAAATTTCAAGAAACGGTTAGAATGGAGGGATCGGAGTGAAACTTGCTGGGAAGAACAAGCATCTGCTCTAGATAAGTCCTTTAGGCCATTGTACTTGATCCGGACACTTATGGGCGGGGGGGGGGGGTCCCGGAATTCCGGTGATGGTGGTTTTGGGGATTTTCACGATGAAACTTGGCAGGCATATCAGGGACCCAATCAAACTGACTTCAAAGTAAAAATTTTGTCGATCAGATAATGGTGGGGGGAGTGGAGGGAGGGGAATCCGAAATTTTCAGTCATGCGTAATTTTGGAATGGGTGATCGGATTCGAGTGAAATTTAAGAATTCAACAGAGGACATTTCTCCGATGATTTTTTTCATATCCGGACCGGATCCGGCAACTATTGGGGTGGGGGGAAATACGTGCCCCGTTTAGAATGGAGGGATCGGGATGGAACTTTGTGGGAAGAACAAACAGATGCTCTAGGTAAGTCATTTGCTGAATCGGATTGGCTACGTGCACCGCGGGGGAGCTGGGTGGGGTTGGGGGGGGGTGGACCGGAAATCTCGAGAAACGGTTAGAATGATGGTATCGGAGTGAAACTTGCTGGGAAGAACATACATCTGGTCCATATAAATCTTTTACATAATTTGACTGGATCCGGACACTTGAGGGGGGGGGGAGGAGGGGTATCCCGGAATTCCGTTTTTGGGGGATTTTCACGACGAAACTTGGAAGGCATATCAGGGACCCGGTCAAACTGACTTGGAATAAAAAAAAAAAATCCTCGATATGATAATCTTGGGGGGGGGGAGTTGAGGGAGGGGAATCCGGAATATTGAGTCATGCGTAGCTTTGGAACGGGTGATCGGATTCGAGTGAAATTTAATAATTAAACAGAGGACATTTTTCTCTTGTGACCTTTTTCATTTCCGGACCGAATCCGGCAATTATCGGGGGGAGGGCGGAAAATACTTGACCCGCTTAGACTGGTGTGATCTGGATCGAACTTCGTGGGAATGACAAACAGATGCTCTGGATTAATCATTTACAGAACAGGATTGGCTCCGGTGTGGGTGGAGTTGGAGGAGGGGGAGGGGGGTCTGGGATTCCGGTGATCGCGCGTTAAGGTACTTCCAGATGTGCTAGGACGATGAAACTTCGCTGGAATATTGGAGACTCAACAACATTTGCTTAGAAATTGCTACTTCCCAAATCCGATTATTCCTTAAAGTACCAATCTTGACCGCAAAGTAAAAAAAATACTTTTAAGCAATATATGCATTTTCGTGATGCCCATCAGCCCATTAGCAGTTTTGCCTCAAGGGTTTTGCTTACAAATGAAATTCCAGCTCCCTTATAGCGCGCATCTCAACCGCAAAGTCGAAACTTACTCTTGATCAATCAAATCATCTTGACACATGCAAGTGCCATATGAGCTTACAGCTCTTGTTTTTGTATTGTATCGTTTTTTGTCATTCGACCTTGCGTTTCTGGCTTTGACCTCCATTTTTCTTTGTTTTTCAAAAAGAGTTGCAATTAAACCCTTTAAACGCGGTAATTACACATTAGTTCCTGACCTGCTACTGTTTTCACTGTATTCTCACTAGGTTAGCCTTTGAATCAGTCATCAGGTCGGGCGGAACAGACCTCACAAGAAGCACGGACTCGAGAAGCATTGAGAATATAGCGAATGTGACACCCAACAACACAAGTTGGCAAGTTTCAAAAAGTTTCAACACGGCTCAATCTTTTTCATTTATTTATTTTATCGCAACGTTGCAACGCAATATTAATTTTCACTATCCTAATTATCATCCAGCCACTGAGAACCTGTGAGGACCTGTCGAATAATTGAGTACCTATTGTGTTTAGAGAGCAACATTTTGGTTTTTTCCCTTTTTGGGATCCCAAAACGTAAGTGGAGGGATGCCTATGACATCGCAAAAGCTGTCCGTCTGTCCGTCTGTAAGCACGATAACTCTCGAAGAGAATGAGATATTTTGATGAAAATTGGTGTGAGGATTCGTTGGGTAGGCGGACCAGTCGAGTTCGTAAATGGGCTTTGTAGCCCTACATTTAGGTGTGGGGGAGGGGGTTCAAATTAAGAGGCAAACAAAATATTTTGAAACAGCTAATGTGATAGTCGATTATGGGGTAAGAAGACATGCTGAACACGATGGTGAAAACCATTTTGTAATCGGACAAGTAGTTCGCCCGGAATCCGGCCAAAACCGGAAAGTTTGTTAAAAGTAAAAGTTTTATTTGAAGTTGATTAGATGTTCGATTTAGAGGTAGAAAGACATGCTGAAAACGATGGTGAAAACCATTTTCTCGACGGACAAGTAGTTCGCCCAGAATCCGGCCCAAACCGGAAAGTTTGTTAGAAGTTAAAGTTTTATTTCTAGCTGATTAGATACACGATTTAGGGGTAAGAAGAGACGCTGAATCCGTGTGTGACAATCATATTTTACCCGGACAAATAGTTCGACCGGAATCCGGCTGGAGTCGGAAAATTTGTTATAAGTTAAATTTTTAAGTTTTATTTGGAGTTGATCAGATGTCCGATTTAGGGCAAGAAGACATGCTGAAATTTATGTGAAAACAATTTTCTACCCGGACATGTAGTTCGACCGGAATCCGGCCAAAACTGGAAAATTGTTAGAAGTTAAAGTTTTATTTCTAGCTGATTAGATACACGATTTAGGGGTAAGAAGAGACGCTGAATCCGTGTGTGACAATCATATTTTACCCGGACAAATAGTTCGACCATCCGGCTGGAGTCGGAAAATTTGTTATAAGTTAAATTTTTATTTGAAGTTGATTAGATGTTCATTATTGGGGAAAGAAGATATCCTGAGTTCGTTTTTGAGCTTTCTTTTTTCGCCGGACAAGTAGTTCTAGAGTTCGGCCGAAACCGGGAAATTGGCAGAAGTGGCAGGAACATTTCGTCAAAACAGATATGACTTATACGGGTAAACACACATGCTGAATCCTTATCTGAACTTGGTTTTCTTAGATGATTAGCTATTTGACCTTAATCTGTTTCTGGATTTTAATTATAAGAATGTTCCAAGATTCTGGCGATGACTGGATCTGGCTAAGACAAGACCCAGTTGTCTGGATCAGATATTGAATTTTTGGGATCCCATCGAAAACTTTGGTCTTGTTTTTCCTAGGCCGCCGATTTCAGCCTATTCCTGATAGCTTGTTCACACGGGGCTGAAACAGCGGCCGATTCTCGATCAGCGGCTGATTTACGCGCGTAAATAGCGGTTGAAAAAAATCCAAAAATCAGCCGCTGATTCTTCAAATAGGCGCTTATTTTCATTGCGGCACCGATCGGGATAAACTAAATTCTTTGGATTGTGACCTTTGACGACTCTTGGGACAGTAAACAGACTGTAATTAGGAGAATTAGGTCAAACTTGGCGAATTTTAGGTCAATCCAGTTCAGATTCTGTCAGACCAATGTGAAAATAACATGATTTTTCCACTAAGCATCCCAGGATTACTAAACGATTCCGAAAAAAAGGTAGAATAATTGTCTAATTACAACAATCTATGTCCTGTTTATGTCTAATATTTATTTTCGTTGTTTTTCTTTAAAAAAAAGAGTAATTTGAATAACTTTTCCATTCAATCTTCACTGAAAAGTGACTGAACAACACAAATGATTGCATTCTGTTCTCGTATTGTATCTCGTTCTCTGTATCTCGTATTTCTGTTCTCATTTAAAAACAAAAATATTTAATGAATTTTATTTGCTATTTAACTTAAAATTGCCGAGTCGCCTAAAATCTGGCATTATTTACTTTTGTGACTTTTTCCTAGTCAAAAGACTACAAGTGAACTATATTTGACTTCGACTAACTCACAAGATGTGTTTGTTAATTTTATATATTTTGTTACAAACAAAAAGAATATTCGGAGTTAGGTTTTTCTTTTTAATTCTCCCGTCAACCCCAAATAGTTGATCCGTCGTCTGAACAGATCAGCCGCTGTTTACGCGCATATTTCGGTCCCGTGTGAACAAGCTATGAAAAGTGGTAAGGGTCTAACCTGTGCGGTTTTCTGATCATGCTGTTCTTGGAACATACCGTTTTGAAAGCTTCGATGGGTTGACAACTTCAGCATTTAACAGAGTGCGAAGAAACAAAACCAAAGTGTTGCTCTCGCAAAACTTTAGTCGGCGAAGCCGAACAAAGTTTGCCGCAAAACTTTACGTTGCCAGGCAACGCAGATCTAGTATTTATTATGTTATGGTCAGTAGAACAGTTTCGCTGAATCGGTTATGGTTCGGTAAGGTCGGTAAGGTTCGGTAAAGCCGGCAAGGTCGGTTAGGGTCCAATCAAAACAAATCCTTAAGGGCCGTTAGGGCCCGGTAACAGGGCATAAATGCATCGCAGACACAAGGAATCCTGTTACCCTTAGTTCTAACTACTGCGTTGTACGCGACAAAAATTTTCTCTGGTTTTCCGACGTACGACAGAAAAGCACGAACATTCCCACCACCACGCAGATTCAAAGAGATTTTTCATATAAGAAGTTTTTCGCCGAGATTATAAAGCAAAAGGACAAAGAAGCCCTCCGGAGAATGATCTCCGTAATCGCTTATGCAGAATTTCGCGCGAAATCGCAGCAGTGTGAACCAGGGGTCAGAACCCACGAAACGTACCGAAAATTCCGAACAAGTTTCCACCCCTGGTAAATCCAGTGTGAGTCACCAGAGCATAACAGACCTCACAAGAAGCACAAGTCACGATGCTCTCATATTAAACAGCGAATTTGATATCCAACAACACAAGTTGGCACATATTTAAACATGGATCCTGAAACAATGAACAAAAGGCAGACTGAAATGAGTACACTCCTATGGCAAGGGCCCAAATATTTTAAATAGACGATCTTTTAAAAGTTAAAGGTGCACCTATTGTTCTGCAACATTAAATAGAATCAAACTAGGCGCTCTTGTTATCGCAGCCAGTCCTCTTCGGCCACCTGGTGTTTTTGTTTGATTTAAGCCTTGATTTTCGTTACGGCATTAAGTACGAAAACCGATGTTTTCTTTCAGTAATTAGAGTTTGATTCGTAAGTTTCATTCTCATGTCGAGGTTACAGACCTTAAAAATCAAATCTGAGGTTTTGGTAATTCGAGTTTCTTGCGTACACCGACGCCGGATCAATTTTCAGCCAACACCGTCCACTCGACGGGTGTGTCAATATCGTTGTCTGAGGCTTAGGTTGGTTTCGGTCCGGTAAGAAAAAAAAAATCCGGTAAGGTCGGCTAGCCTCCGGTGAAAAAAAAAATCCGACAAGGTGGGCTAGGGGCCGGTAAAATTAGATCCGGTAAGGTCGGTTAAGGTCTGTTAAAAACAAATCTGGTCAGGTCGGTCAGGGTTCGGTAAATATAAATCCCGCAAGGGCGGTTAGCCCGGTAAGAATAAATCCGGGGCATAATTAACTGCATCGTAAACACACGAAATTCAGCTAGAACCCACGAGACGTGCCAAAATATATTGGACAAATTAAACATTAAATTAAGATAGAAATCAATAAATAATAAATAAATAAAAATTAAAATTAAAACAAATTCCAATCCCAAAAGCCAGTGATGCCGCTGAATTGACAATCTCATGCTCAACCGTGAGAGTAGGCAATGGAAACCACACTTGCAGTTCGACCCATAATCCGGTCCGAGTGTGCACGCGATGCCCAGGAGTAGTCAAACCCTTCATCAGGTCCACATAGGAACTGTAAAGTCTTATCAAGAAGCCTGCAGTCACCCGAATTTCTTTCACGCACAAGAGACATGGTGATTTTTCCGCTTTGCTCGATCAGTTTCCGTTTAGTTTTCGGTCTATCATCGGGTTAGCCCGGTCCAACTGTAAATGATCTGCGCCCAGGAGTAGCCAACCGAACGTACCCAGAGGCAGGGGCGTCCGAGAGAAGGTTGCAGCATCCCACCCCAACCCCGTAGGTTTTGGGCATTCCGTAAAGTTTTCGCCGAAGATGAAAATTTCGGTAGAAACGGTCATCGCGGCAAAGCCGTGATGCCCGTTTAATAAAATCTTTTCACTCACATTTCCAAATTAGATGATTTAATATGTTTATTGGTTCTCATTCTTCATCTAATTTGAATTCACCTAAATTTTGGTTAGTCAACATCTAGGTCGCATTCGGTCTGTCCATTTGCAAAGTCGGTGATTTAACTTAGCCTAAATATATTTAGTTCCCATCTATTACCGAATTAGGTAATAACCGGACCTTTGTTTGGTCCTCGTCTATTTCACCGCATTCGGTTCACTCCTTTGTAAATTCGGTGGTTCACCGTATTAATTATTTAGTTTCCATTCGTCACCGAATTCGATCATCACTGAACCTTTAGTTTGTCCGCATCTGTTTCACCGCATTCGGTCTATCCATTGGTAAATTCGGTGATTTAACGTATATGTTTATTTAGTTCCATGCGTACCGAATTCGGTCACTGGTCCTTTTTTTAGTCCTCATCTATTCACCGCAATGGCTCTGTCCATTTGCAACTTCGGTGATTTTTTCCTATTCACTACAGAATCCGGATATCACCGGACATTTGTTAAGTCTGCATCTATTTCACTGCGTTAGGTCCATCCCTTTTTAAATTCGGTGATTTAGAGTGTTTATTTGGTCCCATTCGTTACCGAATTCGGTAATTCACCAGACTTTACTCGCATCCGGCCAGTCTATTTCATATTACGGTGAAACTGAAATTGAAATTCGGTGAAATTCGGTAATTTGGTTCTAATTGGTTACTGAATTCGGTAAACTCACCGGATTTTCGTTTAGTCCGTATCTATTACCAGATTTGCCATATTCGGTTGTTTAAGTGGCTCTAACAATTATTTTATTCAATTACGAAACTCTTCTTGTTACAAAGGTCCCGATCTGTTCCTTAATTATTTAGTTTAAATTTTCGGTAGTAGGAATTGATTATTTGGTTAACCTCGGTTTACTGAGTTCGGTAATTTAAGTGGCATTTATTTAGCTCCATTCTTTGCCATTTAACGGTAGCTTCAGCTGGTAACCATTCCTTCCCTCAACCAAATGATATGTAATATTTCAGGAATAAGCACGTCTCCTGACGTGAAAACTAATATTTTGTTTGCTGTAAATTCAGTATAAATATACTTTGTATCTACTTTACCCTAGATGGCCACTACTTTTTCGATGGACAGCTCTATGTTTCAATGGTTCAATAGGTAGACCATTTGGTAGTTTCATTTGGGATCGCAAAAAGGTATCAGTGTTTCCACAAAATTTGGTCTTCACCATAATTCACTCTTCACCATTTAGAAGAAGGGTGCGTTATTTACTTAACGGGAATTTTCGGGGATTTGATCCACATTAAAGGCTAGAATTTGCATGGAAAGTAGTTTTTAGATTTTACCAGAAAAAAGGCAGATTAACAAAAAAATCGCCTGCGGCGCTTTAATTTGTCCTGGGTTCAGCCGCTAGTGACGTTGCCGCTCCGCAGCAACGGCGTTTTTTGTCGGTACATTTTTTGTTGGCAAAACTGGACGCCCCCCCCCCTCCCGAAGGTAAAAGGCTAGTGAAAAGGCAAAAGGCTAAAAAGAAAGGTAAAAAAGGTTTTAAAGGTAAAAGGCTAGCCTGCATGTTCCTGATAGTACAGAAGTGAAAGGGCGTGAAAACGCGTCGGATTTCTTTTTAGACTTGATTTATAGCTTATAGATATTATAGCTGTAGATTTATAGCGCATGTTTTATAGCATTTTACATCGTAGCTTCTTGAAGGCAACTCGCTGTGTTTTTAGAAGAAGAAAAAAAATATTATATTTAACAGGTAAGTCCTAGAGCTATATTTCGGCCCTTCTTGGCAAGGGTCCTCTTCAGACTCGATCTGGAAAATGAAACTGAAAACAATTAAAGATCCTTCCTTAAATATCTGATTTTGTGAACTTATTTTCAGAAAATTGGTTGGGTTTAAAGCTGGTGCTGTGATTTCATTCTGGACACAGCTGCTGTTTTTGCTGTTTGATTGGGCTGTCGAAAGGGTAGAGATTCTTCTGATTTTTGGTTCTGGAGTCACCTGTCTCTTCTTCTTCTTTCCAGCTAAGATGGATACTTGTTGGCGGCATGTATGGGCGATTTAAAGTTCCGTACTTCGGTGATGAATATTCCTTCAGCCTAAGCAGACTGCGAATCATATTTGACGGTGCAAAACGGATAAGTCAGCTGCATTTTATTAGAGCTATATTTATGCCTTAATAAACTAATTGTGGGCCTGCAATTAAGGCTGACATGGACGTAAACAAAGTACTGTTCGAACAAAATGAATAAGGGGAATTCTCATCCTCGTTTTTCCACCCATGGAAGTGGTTCTCTTTATTTGTATGATCTCGTTTATGATTTTCCTCGACTTCCCAAGGAGTCCCCGGGTAACGGCGGAAGCACGTCTCGAATTATTTCACTGTCACAAGCTTCCTGCTATCTATGACTCAGAACAAAACTATTCGATTTAACGAAGACGCTAGAAGCCCGCTAGGAAGCGCTCGTGCATACATGTGTTCTGATTCGTTGGAAACAGCATCTCAAGGCGTGAACCAATTCATTGCAAATTCCATGAAAAATGTAAATTGGTCAAGTTCTTATGAATTTGCAAATATACTTGCCAGCCCACGAGACTTACTTAGCAGATGAAAACAATTTCGCAGTGATCATGCAGTGCATTCAAAATGGCCCTATACAATCGGGATGTGGAATAACATTTTTATCCAAGCAATTCTCTGGCGACTTGGCGAGCGTCTTAGTTTTTTGTTTTTATGGCACTTGCATCTTCGCTCAAGTGCCATATACCGATCACTTTTCGGTCTGTCGGTCCACTCTTCTCGAGTCCACTCTTCTACTGACATTTTTTGCCCTTCGGCCAAGTGCCATTTACCAATCACTTTTCCGTCGGTCTGTCGGTAGGTCCCACGATTGCAGGTTAATATTTGAGCCCCGGGTGAACAAATGAAAAATCCCTTAGATGAGTCAAAATATTTCACTGTATTCGAATATCAGATGTGAACAAGCTACGTTTTCAGCTAAACTTTAAGATCTCTTAGTTAGCTACTTCGGCTGACCGATAGTTGACTTTCCTCACAAAACGTGGGTGATAATAGCACTGTTCAAAGTAACTAACGTTCAAAGAAGCAAACTATGACGAAGAAACTAAACTATGCACGTGTTCCACTCTCCTAGTAACTATTACTTATACTATTTTCGTTCCAAATTCGTGAAAAGTTAGCCTACTACGCTGACCGCTCCAACCTTCTCGAAATAGTAACTAATAGTAACTGTTTGCTTACCAAGCTCGCGAGCGTAGTAAGCGTGGTAATTTACGATCTCTGTGACATGACTGGACCGATTACCCCATGGCAGGATATTTTGCCGAAAATAGAAAAATGCGTTCCGGCCTTGATGCAAAAAAGCCAGGATCCGCGACGTCATGCGTAGTAACTACGGTAGGTAGGATGGAACACGCTCAATAAAGACTAAACCTGTGGTCTTTAAATCTTTTAAAGAAGAAGCAGAAAGACTTACCGTACGGTCTATAAACCTTTCAAAGAAGAAGATGAAGAACTTACCCTGCGGTGGAACCCTAACGGATCTCTGCTTGGCGGTGACACACTGGCAGGGGAACGGGGCAAACCAAGGTCTTCTTCGCTTTCGGTCATGGCCGCTGCGACTTTCGTTTGGCGACGTAGGAGAGCAGCTCGCAGCTCGTCCTGCAAATACAAAATGCTATACGGATAATATAGATAATTATTGAAATGGTGGCGGATACTTTACGAGTTGGGGCTACAAGACGATATTTTTTTAATTTCAGGCAGAATGGAGCTGAGTGAACGGAGGAAAGCACAGTACGGGGTGGGTGAAATTATGAAGAGTGGTTAAAAAGGTGTTTGCTACTAACTGGGGCGCTTCCTGAGAATAGCGATGGAACACAGGAGTAGATTTTTGGAACAAGAAAAAACCACAAAGTGTACCATTAGAGTAGAGAAAGATTACGGAGGAGATTTTTCTTGTGTTTGAGATTTTTTTTGGATAATTGGCCCACGGGCTGCTCAGCAATCAATAAATCTATCTATCCTTATATAAAGTGAACTTTGAGAGATCATTGCATTGCAGTAGGACGAGGACGCTAGGGCGGTGCGCCTATTTTAGGTATTCAGAATAAACGAACAAGATAAGTTTCACTATTATGACACTGCAGCCTTCGGTTCAAGGGCCATCCAGCCATCGTAATGTCTGTCCGTCTGTCGCATCTGTCCCTCTGACTCACTTTTGCTACTTCGGTCCCTTCCACATGAGCTAGGACGATGAAAATGGCAGGCACTTAACGAAATCGACTCGATGCTCAACGAAACCTTTTAGCCCGGACCCGGTTACACGTGCGGGGGTGGAACAAGAGGAATCCGGGATCTTGTGACACTGTAAGTTGCGAACGGGTGATCCGATTCGAGTGAACTTGACGGGTAGTAAAAGCAGATGCCCTAAGTGTTCCATTTATCCGTTAAAACTGCCATATTGATAAATTAGATAGACAGATAGTCTACTTGTCCCCGGAATCCGGCGAAAACCAGGAAATGTTGGAAATTTGGAGAATAGGTATAGGGGGTAAGAATGTATTCTGAATCCATATATGAACTTCATTTTCTCGCAGGACAAATAGTTTGACCGGAATCCGGCCTAACCCGGGAATTTGGAAGAAGATAAACGAAAATTCTGATGTCGATTAAATTGGTTGGAAAAGGTTGGTGTACCCCGAAAAAGACACGGTGAATTTGTTATCGCCTCAGCTGGATAGTCCCGTCGGAATTAGGTCTAAACCAGATGATAACGAATGAACCTGATTGTCTGAAATTGTTTTTGCTAGACAGTATTATCTAATGGATCCGTTAAGTGGTCCATTAGGATTAATATCAGATTTTTACCGGGTTTAGCATTTTCAAACATTTCCAAGACCCGACTGTCAGTATTGGAAAGAACAGCAAATCGCGACAAATATTCCCCTCTGGGATCCCATCGAAACCTTTGGACTTAGTCTCAACGGCGGTATGTAACCTATCAGTTTTCGTCGGGTAGGCTGCAAACCTTCCGCTAGTACGCGTATACAAGTAGTATACGTACAAGTACAGTAGTACACGTACAAGTACGTATATTACAAACCCACCTGGACCGTTTTATCCGTTAAGTGGTCCATTAGTATTAATCTCAGATGTTTCCCGGGTTGGCATTTTCAAACATTTCCAAGACCCGACTGTCTGTATTAGAAAGAACAAATCGCGAAAAAAATTCCCCTCTGGGATCCACCGAAACCTTTGGTCTTAGTCTCAACGGCGGTATAGAACCTATCCGTTTTCGTCGGGTAGGCTGCAAACCTACCGCCAGTCCGCGTTTACAAGTAGTATACGTACAAGTACAGTAGTACACGTACAAGTACGTATGTTATAAACCCACCTGGACGTTCGACAACAAGATCTGCTTCGGCGCAAACATAACGGCTTCCTCATCCTCATCAGCGCTATCTTGCGGTTCGCCGGCGAAAACTGAGTCGTGGGAAATCGCCAAGCCGTTTGCATAGGCGTCGCCGAGGATGGGTGAACGGTTGGACCTAAAAACAGACTCCGATAAGGACAATTTTTCAACCGATGGAGAGGAGGACCCATTTTTTATTGCTAACTGCTCGAACGAATATTCATAAATACACCATCAGACCAAGCTGACTGGGAATCGTACATCAAAAGTCTTTTTCTGATTCTCTGTTTAAACAGTTTTGAGTCCCTTTCGAGTTAGACGTTTCTTTTTTGCATATGATTTTGAATTTAATGGGAAAGGGTTGTGTGAGGGGTTAATGCCTTCTGTAAATGCTGATCCGCTGTCAGAAGCTGCATAACCTTTAACTTATAGATTCCGAAGGGTTACCCACTCCCTGGCCAGTGGCACCATTTGGGGGGGGGGGGGCAGGGGGCATTCCCCCCGCTGAATGTTAAAGGGTTCTTTGTTTGTCTGACTTACTGACATAAAGGCATTTACCAAATTCTGAATTTCACACTGCATCGCACAGTTTGTAATCAGGTTTTGAACCAAAAATCTTGTATTTTAGCAGAAAAGAGGCTAATTTTTTTTTATTTTTGCCTTCGACGTTCAGTTTCAATAAAATCTGGTGTTGAGATCTCTGCATTTTAGCGGATAAGGTAAATATTCATCCTTTAAGGCAAGGTTTCAACAATATAAGCGTTGAGAATCACATTTTTTGTATACAAATTCAGAACAAATCTACTTTGAATTTACTTCATTCTGGATGATCACTTCTTTTTTTGAAAAAGGTTGCGTGGGATGGCACTGCCAGTGTACCAGCTTCTGGCAAAATACAATATCTCACTCAGTTCGGGAGTTAACGTGGGCACAGACGGGGCTTGCTTTCGTTTGGGATTCCAAAAAGACGGTCTGATAGTAAATGTTTCATAAAACTTTGCCTGCGGCGCCTTTCTTGGTATTCTCTAGCCTACATATGCTTCATTTGGGTGTGGTTTTAAGCTTGGAATTTTTGGGGTTTCAACCGCTTTAAAAGCCTCAGACGGTTAAGTAGCTTATTCTACCATAAGGGCAGGCCTCAAACCCCAGCTCACAGCATGCTCCAGTGAACATTCTGATTTGTGAAGGATCTCTGAACAACGCCTGACTCGCAGTTGCTCATAACGATATACTGAAAAACTGCTTTAATTTCACCCCCAAAAGAGCAATTAAATTTAACCTGACTAAAAAAAAAAAATCTAGGATGGGGGCCCAAACTGGATGTTTGCCCTCCACCCCACCCTGAGGTTTACTGAAACGGAGCCACTGTCCCTGGTGCCTGCTGTACACCCTTTCCCGGCATCGGCCGAAACCAGTGGTGCCGACCATAAATTAGGCGATTCCGCTTTTAAACATACCAAACCTTCCACAGTCCCACATCCCAAAAACAATGCTAGAGTGGGGTGAGATAAACATTATAAGAGCTCAGAACTTGCAATTTGGCCGTCAAATTTTGGCTCTCGTACAGCTTCAGTATTTATCTGCGCACTAATTCGAATGTTCGTTGTGACTCAAGATATTCGCTTAGCCAAGTCGTGCAATTTTATCACACGTTTTTCCATCGGTATCTTTGAGAGTTTTTGTTTGCATACTTATTATTTCATTTGACTTTCCTGGCAAGGCTCTACCCGTTTTGTTGTCATGCATTAGTCAAAAGTCAAATTTTGTTTCGTACACCCACCCATGAGGAAATGTATACAAATTTTGAAAAAGGACCTAATCGACCTCGCTGAAAAATAAAGTCCGTAGAACTTATTTGTACTGTTAAGACGTTTAAATAATAATAATAATTATATTCGCAAATTGGATGGAAGGCCGTTAAGCCTCTACAAAATTCTTAATTTACATTTCTTCTAAATTTGCACAAGGAGAAAATGTCACTTGAATAATATTCATCAACTTCCTTCTTGAATGTCAGTAGGTTTGTGGAGCAGATTACTCTCTCTGGTAAGTTGTTCCAGTGCTGGATCACTCGGTTGCCGAAAGTCAATCGCCCATTTCCTTATAAAAGCGTTCGAACGTAGCGAAGAACCCGAGAATTTTACTATATTGACGAATATTTTCCGCCCTGGTAGCCCACAGCGTACAAATGCAGACTGACGGGCGAATGGTGGCTTCTTGGGGCAAAAAACGACAGGACTACTGCATTCAGCGCGAGTTTCCTTAAAGTTTAACTAAAAAGCTAACTTATTTATGTGCCATTAACTGAATACACTGAATTTTTTAGAGTCTGCAAAGGTTTTTTTTATTTTCCACTATCTATTCTGGTTATGTACATTCAGAATATCTACGGCCGTCCCCACAACGAAAATTCTACTATGATTCGGGATATCTTAATCTCAACACAAACGCGGCTTTTCAGTGGGCAGTGGTGAGACTGGTGAAGATTGCTTAGTGTCTGAACAAAAAAAGGTCACAAATCTTTCTCGTAAGGCATACAGGCGAATAGAGGTACCACAAATCACACGGAAATTCCACTATTTGAAAATCGATTATTCATAAATAGCGGAACAACGAAGTAACGCATTTTCAGCGGGTCTTCAAGCCAATTTTAGTGAATAAGTGATTGGTAACTAAATATTCCTATCCCAGCTCTTTTCGGTTAAACTTTAAAGGATACGTCGTACTAGGCAGTATTTCCATCCATTCTCGTTCAGGGTTTTACACTCATTATCACGCTTGTCACGTTGGTTCTCTTTACGTGACGCATCAGGCTTCCAATCGCTTTTTTCGAGAGGCTTATTGGGTTCCTGGTTCGGCCACGTGAGCAGAAGAGAAGACTCCACCCTGGCGAAGAAAGCTCTGCTCGCCATCTCGTGCCCGGTTGGAAGAAACTCGTGGGAGGTCAGCGTAAAACGTGGCTGAGCACCCTCAAGGAAGACCTCGAGCCCATCGGAGGCTTTGCCGGCATGGGAGGATATGGGATCCCTACTAGCTTCAAATCTCGATGCTATTCACAGAAGACCGAGATTCATGGCATGCCTTGGTCCGTCAGCTGCTGTCGCCAGGTAGAGCTGCACAGCTTGCGCCCTGACACAAGTACAAGTAAAAGTAAGTAAAAGAACGATTGTGCAAATTTTGCCATGTTTGACATCCAAGGTAAGGGATAAGGAAAGAGGCTAAAACAGCCGAAGCCATGTCTAATTTGCTGAAAGCATAGCTGATTTTCGGGATCCCAAAACGTAAGTGGAGGGATACCTATGACATCGCAAAAATGTCCGTCTGTCTGTCTGTCTGTGAGCACGATAACTCTCGAAGGGAATGAGATGTTTTGATGAAACTTGGTGTGAGGATTCATTGAGTCAAGGGTAAGGTCAAGTTCGTAGATGGGCTATGTAGCTCTACATTTAGGGGTGGGGGAGGGGATGCAAATTAAGGGACAAACAAAATATTTTTAAACAGCTAATGTGATAGTCGATTATGGGGTAAGAAGGCATGCTGACTCCGATAGCGAAAACCATTTTCTCGCTGGACAAGTAGTTCGTCCGGAATCCGGCAAAAACCGGAAAGTTGGTTAGAAGTAAAAGTTTTATTTGAAGTTGATTAAATGGTCGATTTAGGGGTAAGAAGACATGCTGAACACGATGGTGAAAACCATTTTTTCGCCGAACAAGTAGTTCGTCCAGAATCCGGTGAAACCCGGAAAGTTGGTTAAAAGTAAAAGTTTCATCTGAAGTTGATTAAATGTTCCATTTAGGAGTAAAACGACATGCTGAATACGATGGTGAAAACCATTTTCTCGTCGGACAACTAGTTGGCCCGGAATCTGGCCAAAACCGGAAAATTTGTTAAAAGCGAAAGTTCGATTTGATGACAGATTAAGTGGTAAGAAGAGAGGCTGAGTCTGTATATGGATGTCCGGCAATGAAATATTTTGGTATCTTGGATTCATTGGGTCAAGGGTAAGGTCAAGTTCGTAGATGGGCTTTGTAGCTTTACGTTTAGGCTGGGGGAGGTGGTTTAAAATTCAGGGGCAAAAAAATATATTTTTAAAAGGTAATGAGATAGTTGATTTAGGGGTAAACAGACATGCTGAATCCGAATATGAAAACTATTTTCTTCCCGGACAAGTAGTTCACCCGTAATCCGGCGAAAACCGGAAACAAACTTTGTCGACCACGAGGTCGACCAATTTTTGGCTATAAGATGTTTGGGATCCCATCGAAACCTTAGGTCTTGTTAAAGTAGTCAACTATCTCAAAACACCTTTCTAGAAACACTATGTATTGCGAGGTGCCCTTTCAAGTTTAGCTGAAAAGTCAGCATATTTTTGCATAAGATATTTAAATACACTGAAATATTTTAACTCATCTAAGGGGTTTTGTATTTTTTCACCCGGGGCTCTAGTAATAACGTTATAACAGTAATAGCAGAGTGTGCGCTGCTTGCACCACAGCCCAAAACTCACTCAGACGCGAAGAACTTGAATTTTCGGGCCTGCATTCCCAGGGTTAAAGATGCTAAGCAAGGAAAAGTTACGCCTGTAGAAAGTAGGCGAATGATGTTAAGATATGTCTTGCAAAGAATCTGACATTTTTATTCTATTTTCCGGCAATGGCTCACATTTCTAGTTGGTGAATATTTCGAACGTAGAGGTGCAAGCACATATAGTTACCACAGATTCGAAATAATAAGTTAATTCGGTGGAATATATTGTCTATGGATAGTGGACAAACGAAGAAACGCATTTTTATCGCTTTTTCACGCCTATTTAAGTAAAGAGCACATCTCCCGGAGCAATTAGTGCATTATGTAGTTTATGTAGTGTTATATTAGAAGTAATTGTGAAGTTTTTTGTTTTGCTGTATGCATATGGCCCTAAGGCTTTAAATACAATATTATATTATATATTATGATGTATAACTAGACTTTCGGATCTCAGCCCTATTCGGTTAAGCTTTCAGGAAATAGCTGTATATACATATCAGATATATGTATATTATCGCCCCAAAAGTCCACCATAACCGTGGCAACACTGTCAGAAGTTTCATAACAGACAACAGAAGGATGTGCGGTTTTAACAGACAGTGTGTAACAGACAACACTTGGGATGTTATCTGTTGTGCTGGAAAACGTCATCCGTGAAATGTTATGCAGAACAAGCATTGCCAGGAAGAGCCAAAAAACAGCCAAAAAAGCATCTATTGACTTTTGTTTGTCGTCATGATGTCGGAAAATTCAGCAGATGCTTTTAGGCGATTTTTCGGATCTTCCTGATGGCAACGCTTGTTTTGCATAACATTTTCAAACACAACAGACAACATCCGAAGTGTTGTCTGTTACGCATTGTCTGTTGAAACCGCCCATCCTTCTGTTGTCTGTTATGAAACTTCTGAAAGCTTACGGCGGCGAGGAAAGGCATTTTGGCATAGTCACTAAAGCTACGTCAACACATATTCCGATGCGATTTCGCATACGAAAATCAGCAAACAAAATTAGCGTCACTATGGGCAAACCTGAGCTGCGTTTTATTTGAAGTTCATAGTACAGCGGACTATCGTTGCGTTTTATTCGCCAGCGGGCCGTACGCTGGGAAGGCGCGGGGTGCCCAAAGTCGTTTAATTTGCAAGCGGCCCGCCCGATGAGTGCAAGCGGACCCGCTATTTTGTACGCTGGGTGAGGCAGGGAACAGGTCTGCGTACCTTCTGACGTAGTCCGCCAGGAATAAAACGGCTATTTACAGTTCGCCATCCACTCCCGCTGTACTATGAACTTCAAATAAAACGCAACTTTGTATGCGATTCGTCAACATTCCGGAGTCACGAACCAAATTCGCATCTGATGCGAAAATCGGACTGTGTATGCACGCACCTTGAAACTCCGACGCGAACTTCGGATGTGAATTTTCGGAGCTATCCAACTTTCGTTTGGGACAAACAAATTACGTTCAATGTATGTCAGTTTATAGTCGCAGACAAAATATTACTTAAAAAAATTCAAGGACAATCTGTACAGTAAAAAAACAAGGTTTAATGAAAACCATGTTCCGCGAGATGGAAATTAAAATCAGATAGCTCTTAATTTCAATTAGCCACACGGCATGACCGCAAGACATTCAAAACCGCCAGAGCACGGAATGTCAATAGAGCCAAGCGGAAAAATATACAAGGTTCACGGTCTTTAACGACCACAGACCTTTACCCTTAAGGTCTGTTCACACGTTCGCATGATTGCAACTCATTTCCGGATGTTGGGTAGATGTGTAGCTTCAAACGATCACAGAAGGTGACAACGAACTTCTGAAGCTACCATGGGACAAATTTGTAAGGAATTTTTCAAGTGTTTGTATGGAAGATTTGCTGACAGCTTGATAATAATTAATACTTCACTAATACTTTGCCAAATGCTGGATACCCCGAACCCGATAAATTACTGATGACAGGCAGACCAAATAGTTTCCAAAAAAGGGGTTGCACTCTTCCAAAATGGATGTAAATCACGAGGGCTAAGGTCCACGAACCGGGAAAAGGCATGCGAAGCCAATGCGGGAAAATAGAGGTCCCTGACGATCAAGACTCGTGAGGACTAGGTCTACTTTGACAGTGCCAAACGGATACCGTCAGCTGAATTTCGTTGGAGCTATATTTCGGTCCTTCTTGGCAAGGGCCCTCTTCAGACTCAAGCCGCTCAAGCTGCAAAATGAACTTGTGGAAAGCAACTTTCACGAAGAAATTCACAAAAGCAGATACTGAAGCTAGAATTTTTAGTTGTTTATCCACAAGTTCATTTTCCAGCTTGAGCCTGCAGACTGCTTGACCCTTGCCAAGAACGGTCGAAATATACCTCCAACAAAATTCAGCTGACGTAGTCATTTTACACTGTCAAATATGATCCGCAGTCAGCTTGGCTGAAGGAATATTTTGACTAGGTCTACACCGCAAGTCGGGAGTTGAAAGACCCTCGAAATGCGCGTGTAAATAAATAATACTAGCTAGATGACGAGCGTTTTCATGAAACAATTTCAGTCAGTCACAACACCTCAGAGAAGAAAAGAACTGTTAGTCATCAACCATCTGGCTTCCAAGATTTAAAGTAAATTTGTACCCACGAACACAAAAGGCAGTCGCTCACTACATTTTAAGGTTCACGAGATTTTAAGGTGGGGCCGCAGGGATGATCCAGACAATAGAAACACCAGCTAGTACTCCTACTCCTATGACTTGCACCTACATTCTGATCAACCAACTAGAGAAATGAACATTCTTTCTGCCCAATCTGACTGCGAATCATATTTGATAGTACAAAACCGATACGTCAGCTGAATGTTATTAAGAGATATATTTCGGCCCTTCTCTGCAATATATTTCGGCCCTTAGGGCTTAGGGCTCTTCAGGCCGCTCAAGCTGGAAAATGAACTTGTGGAAACCACAACAAGTTTCACACAAAAAATGGTGAAAGGAGGGGAGAGTCCGACTCCGTGGTTTGCCTCATATCTTACTTCCGAGGGGGTCCCGTCATGCCAGCGTGCACTTGAGGAGGCCTGCGCCTTCGACAGCCTGAAACCACTATGTCCGAGTCAAAACACTCTGTGACGCCAGTAAAAAGCCTTGGAATTTTGAATTTTGGCAATTTTGGCTAAAATAAATTACTTTCCATGAAAAATCAAATATCTATCTGAAAAAAAAGTTTATTGGGTTACCCCCCCCCCCCCCCTCCCCAAACATAACAAAGCTGGGGTGATGGTTGATCTGCCATCTTGTCTCTTGGGAGGGCAATAAAAGCATTCACTCATCCAGCTGGGGAATTCGTATCCAGGAGAAACAGAACCCATTTTTTTTATATTTCCTGCGTCCATACGCTGAACTTCCTGTGCTATTTTGCTTCATTATTCACGAGTGGCTAGCTTCATTTGCGTGTTTCATAAGACATTCAGAAAACCCGACCGTATCGAAAATGGAAACAACTGGAGGCACTGGAGCAGACCATTTTATTCTCACTTATGCTTCATCAGATGCTCATGTTTCGTGTCCTATTTATTCCACTCTATGGCAGTTCTGTGCAAACTTAGGGAGCAGTTTACGACAACTTATCTACCGTCGCTCTTTTGAGGAATGAGCCGTTAAGCCACTCGTACGATTTTGCTGTAATTACTGTCAAGAACAAGACTTGGGAACTTACGCAAGCAGTGGCGGAGCACAGTATACTGAAACTGAAAAACCTACAGCACCGTAATCCCTTTAGCTACTCTAAAACCATGGTCATTTTCTAAGTGATATAATGAATGATGTATTCATCAAGTGATGGTTTACCATCAATTAATAATTACAATAATGAACGGCACCAAACATTTAGACAACGAGCTCTTTGCGGCCTGAGTTTCGGCCTACCACAGATAATAATAATAATATTTAGTAAGGGCAACACGAATCCTAGGAGACAAACTTTATAACCCTGCTAATGTGACTAAGGGGAGAGCCTTTTGTGAGATGTGGTCTAGTCGATAGGCTCATTGACCGGCGTGTGAATCTGTTTCAATCCTGATGCGTTTCACCATATTATATTTCCGTTGTTACTTTACAAATCATTCTTTAGAGCTCCCTACTTTCCCCCTCTCAAAAAGCTCAACAGAGCAGGCTTTAAAGGACTTGTCGTACTTATGATACTAATTCATTCTACGTCACTAGTATTTCCATTCATTCTCGTTCCTGCGATTCTTCACTTCATAAGTGTAGGCTATCCTATCTCCTCTATCAGCAATAGGAGTGTCACGCTTGCCACGATTTGTCCTCTTTGCGTGACGTATCAGGCGCCCGATCATTGTTTTTGAGGAGCTATTTCCGTCCTAAGACCCGTTTTGCAAGTTTTGCCGAGATTTGCATCCAAGGCAAGGGGCATGGAAGAGGCTGAAAACGGCCGAAGCCGTGTGTAATTTTCTCTAGGCATAGCTTAGTTGTAGATTGGTCAACTGTCTCGGAACATGTGAGCAGAAATACTATGCAGTGCGAGGTGTCCTTTAAGGGGTTACTTCTCGCATTTGCGGTCACTGTGTCATTATTCGTAAATAAACACTCCCCTAAAAACGAACATCATGGATAACAACTGCATTTGAACCAAGATTTTTTAAATGCGCATGCGAACGCAGACCGCTTCCGGACTTTGGATGGACAGACATTCATTTGGTTAAACTGCATTATTCTATCTCACAAATTTTGCAGAGAAAAAATGCCAGTGCGAACCTATCTTGAAAGTGTGATCGGTAGAGATAGATACTAAAGTATGCGTGTCTTGGAGTGGCATTCTTGTTAGCTGCTTTAACTTACAGCCCATCAAAGACGAGAAACTGCCGGAGGCTATAAGTGCCATAAAACTAATCTCTCATCTCTTTTGTGGGCTACTTTTATGACTTACCTTTCAATTGGAATGTCGATACTGCTCATATCACTTGCTGACCGGCTACGGATGCAGAAGAGAGCGGATCCGGAATGGCCAGATGTCCGCACCGTCTCCGGAACCGGATCACCACGGCCCTTCCGGAAGAATTTCCGGATTAGGGTGTCCCACGGACGTCCACGCCGGGATTTGCCATCTGCAAGGAAAAAGATTTAGACAGGGATGCTGAAGACTGGGATACTGGGGACTTTCTGAAAAACATTTTCTTCGGGTATGTTATTAACTTGCACCTGTAAAAGACGAAACAAAACAAGACCATAGGTTTCGATGGGATCCCAAAAATGTAATGTTTGATCCAGACAATTTGGTCTTGTAGATATCCGGTCTTCGCCAGACTCCTTGAACATTTTTACTATTGGACATAGATTCACCATGTGTGTATTTACCCCTAGGCTATACGTCATATCTACTTTGACGAAACTTATCAAATCTTTCTGCCTTACTTCTGCCAAATCTCCGGTTTCGACCGATTTCCCGGCGAACTACTTGTCCGGCAAAAATTAAAGCTCAAAAACGAATTCAGCGTATCACCTTACCCGTTTGTCGAACATCTAATCAGTTTAGATAAAACTTTCACTTTTTACAAATTTTCCGGTTTCAGCCGGATTCCAGGCGAACTATATGTCCGGGTAGAAAATGATTGTCAAAAGCTGATTCAGCCTGTCTTATTACTCCTAAATCGAACATTTAATCAACTTCAGATGAAACTTTTACTTTTAACAAATGTTCCGGTTTCGGACGGATTCCGGGCGAACTACTTGTCGGACAAGAAAATGATTTTCATATAAATGTTCAGCATGTCTTCTTATCCCTAAATCAAAAATCTAATCAATTTATACAACAATTTTACTTTTAAGAAACTTTCCGGTTCTGGCCGGATTCCGGACGAACGACTTGTCCGGCGAGAAAGTGGTTTTCATATTCATGTTCAGCATGTATTCTTACCCCTATCTCGACTATCTCATTAGCTGTTAAATAAAACTGTTCGCCCTTTAATTTGAAACCCCTCCCCCACCCCTAAATATTGAGCTACAGAGCCCATCTACGAGGTCTACCTCTCCCTTCCAAAGAGCACATCAGGTTTCATCAAAATATCTCGTTCCCTCTGAGAGTTATCGTGCTTACAGACGGACAGACAGACTGAGAACCTTTGCGATGTCATAGGTATCCCTCCACATACGTTTTAGGATCCCCAAAATAAAAAATATTCAATGATTCAATAATAGGGTAGAGACAAAATCATTAAAAATTAGGTGGGTTATCGTATACTCGGCTTGACGGTCTGCGAATCAGCTTACTTTTCCGCTGCCTCACAATTGATGTTCAGATCAATAATGACACGTTACATAAGAATTTGAATCCCACGGTGGTAATCCTAGCACATATATTTATAAATTACTCATAATTAGAATTTATACTTCTGTGTGCACATATATACATAGATACTTTAATTTAGCCGTTAGGCCATACACAAAATCATACATTTTTAAACACTTCGAGAGAGCGATTATATATACATCGCCGCATCATTTCGACACTTCGCCCAACAGGTTTCCCAATCAGGTGGTCAGAGGGGTTTATTGGATCAATTATCACTTCAACTACACCAACTCGGCCACTTTTTTTGTAATCCCGCGTCGGATCTTGCGTTTACGTTGCCACGAAAGTTTTGTGATTTTTTGTTTCTGTCTGAACCACTAAATTAATAAATTACTGTTATGTCATTATGCAAATGCCACAGAAATCACCAAACTTCTAAAAACACTTCATTTTAGAAAAATGTTGCGCGATTACTTCTTTTAGTGACTTCTTTTTTGGAAGAACGGGTGATTATTTTTGTCTATCCTTGCCACCCTACTCTTCATCCAATCGGTGACGTTAACAAAAAGACCGGAACGCCCCTGCACTTTCGATTTAAGACCTTATTTTTAGATATTTATGTGACGACAGATGATACATGGGACTTTTACCGTGACAAATACTCCAGAAAGCAATATTTTGCATCTAGAAGCGAACTCCAATGTCGGGGTCACAAAGACGGGTTCAAATATGTTATATATATATAACTTTTCTCGAACAGTTATGCAATGCATATCTTCCTATGTCCCACAGGAAGTTAAAATATGACAATTACTTTTGTGGGGGAGGTTACGACCTCGTATTAGCCTCCGCAGACATTCATCGAGCACTTTTCCTCATAAACTGAATTCATCGAGCACTTTTCCTCAAATACTGAAAAGACCTCAAAAAAATAAATTAAAACAATACTTCAGAAAAAAAACACTTACAAAATTATATAAAAAATAAAATAAATGTTGAAAAATGACAGAAGATCTTGCTCTCTTAGACAACAAGCCTATGCCCTAGGTCATAACTTGTCACAATCAGATTTCCACTGAAAATACAGCTTGTCAACTGAAACAGCATCAGCACAGCATTGGTCAATGTCTCTGACCTCGATTTTTTTTTTCAAGAGCCACCGCGTGGTTTTGTTATTGTTTACGTTTAACTTCCGTGACCCTTAGAATAGTCATTTTAGTAGATCTATAGTAGGGTTTCATGGCCGCTAGATGGCATCTAAATCGCCAAAAAAGTAAAAGACTGTATTGGTAAATGCTTGGGTCCCAAAAGTAGTCATTTTAGTAGGTCTTAGGCGTGTGTTGCTACTTTACTAAAATTAAATTCCCTACCTCGTTAGCAAAAAAGGACAACAAAAGAAGAACAAGTCCTACCTATGCAAATATTCTGTTCGAAAAATTTATAATAGTTAACATACCTCCCTCTCGGTTTATATCAGAATAACAACCTCGACGGCCATTTAAAAATATCAACCTCACCTTCGGCTTGGTAGATATTTTTCACAACCTACCTCGCCTTCGGCTCGGATAGGTTATTTTCAATGACCGTCTCGGTGTTATTTTCCGATATCAACCTCGATGTCGGAAGTTAACCTTTAATATGTTATATATGTTACGGGTTCAAATCACGCTTGAGGATCATTTTAATTTTCAGTTCCCTACTTCTGACATTTATTTTTTTGTTAGAATCTTTTTTTTTGTAATTTTTATCCTATTATTTATCTCACCATGGATGTCAAAATGAAAATGACACAAACCACAGAAACAGTACTTCTTTTCAGTTTTCTAGAACACTTCCAAAATGGTTCGCCTGAAGTGAAAAAATTGCGAAACTTGCAAAACTGACATGAAGGGTATGCAATCATTTACAATTTTCTCCAAGTAGAAAATACAGCAGGTGTTGCCAGAATTGCTGAAGCTTCAAAAAAATGACGAACAACTGATTATCTCTTGTCACTGAACCGCTACAGTAATCGCTTACTTCAATGTTGCTTTGTGAAGTGAATGTGAGAATTGAGGGTTTGTGGACCGTGATTGCAGCAACAATGTGTTTCATACCGAGTTGCTAAAGCCGCGTTTTATTTGATTCGTATGTGTCTCGTCTTGTCTTAATTTTCGGCCTTGTCATAGCCAAATACCGTTTTATTTAGGCCTCGACATGTGAAAGGATCCTGACAAATGTCCCAAATAAAATGCAGTTTACAGTTCGTCTGGGAAAATCTGGCAATACTCGGGTACACCCGCCAGACTACTTGAACGTTTTATTATTAAAATTTAGAAACAGAATAAGGCCAACGGTTATCCATCTGAGAAAACCAAGTTCAGATATGGATTCAGCATGTAAGTTTGCCCTTATAGTAGTTATACGTCATATCCACTTGACGAACTTGATCAAAACTTCTGCCAAATTTCCGGTTTCGGCTGGATTCCGGGCGAACTAGTTGTCCGGCAAAAAAAAAATAAAGCTCGAAAACGAATTCAATGTACCTCCTTACTTTACCCCTGTATCGAACCTCTAATCAACTTCAAATAAAACCTTAACAGCTTTTAACAAATGTTCCGGTTTCAGCCGGATTCCGGGCGAAATATATGTCCGGGTAGAAAATGATTGTCTCATATGGATTCAGCATGTCTTCCTACCCCTAGGTCGGACATCTAATCAACTTCAAATACTTTTCTATACATTTAAAAACAAGAGCTGGAAGCTCATATGGCACTTGCAAGGCTGGGTCAGATGGAAGTGATGGTCAAAAGTATTCTTTTCCATTTTCCGTTAAGATGCGCCAAACTTGCTAGGCTGTGTCGTAGGATGGAAGTGACGGTCAAAAGTTTTTTTTTTTTTACTTTTCGTTTGAGATACGCACTTTAAGGGTGCTAAAAATTAATTTCTAAGCAAAACCCTTGAGGCAAAAAGGATCATGTGCTCATGGCGACCGTGAAAAAGTAAATTTTGCTTAAAAGTTTTTTTGTACTTGGCGGTTAAGATGAGTTCTTTAAGGGATGGTCGGATCGGAGAGTGACGATGTCTAACCCAATGATGTCAAGTTTCTAATGCTCCAGCATAGTTTTATCGTCATAGCACATCTGGAAGTACCTTAACTCACGATCACCGGAATTCCGGACACCCCCTACAGCTCTCCCCCCCTTGGTACCCGAATCCGGTCCGATTCTGTCACTGATGCACCTAGGACTTGTGCCTGTACTTCCCACCACGTTTCATCCTCATCGCTCCCCTCTATGCGTGTCACAAGATGTCCGGTTCTCCCCTCCGACCCCCCCCCTCCCCCCAGTTCATCGGATACGGCCCGGACTTGAAATGGGACATGCTGAGACATGAGGTCTTTCAAGATATCAAGTTTCGTTAAGATCCGATAACCCATTCGAAATTTATGCATGCTACCAATTTCCGGATTCTGCCGTATCCCCCTCCCCCCACGATAGTCAGATCGGGCAAGCGACTGTTTTCAAATTAATCTGGTCGGGTCCTGAGATGCCTGCCAAGTTTTATCGTCCTAGCCCAACTGGAAAACTGCGGATCGCCTGAATTCCGGAACCCCCCTCCACCTCCCCCCACAGTGTCCGAATCCGGCCCAGTCCTGTCAGTGATGTATCTAGAGCTTGTGCTTTTCTTCGCACCAAGTTTCATCCCGATTGATCCACTCTGAGAGTTTCACACGATTTCCGGTTCTCCCCTCCGAATCCCCCCCCCCAGATTCGTCGGATCTGTCCGGACTCGAAATGAAACATCTGAGGCACGAGATCTTTCCAGATATCGAGTTTCATTAAGATCCGATCACCCGTTCGAAAGTTATGCATGTCCTTATTTTCCACATTCCGCCACCTCCCCCTCCCCCCACGATGGTCGGATCGGGCAAGTGACTATTTCCAAGTTAGTTTGGTCGGGTCCCTGATATGCCTGCCAAGTTTTATCGTCCTAGCCCACCTGGAAGTACATTAACGACGGATCGCCAGAATTCCGGAACCCCCCTCCAACTCCCCCCACAGTGTCAGAATCCGGTCCAGTTCTGTCAGTGATGTATCTAGTGCTTGTTTTTGTTCTTACCACCAAGTTTCATCCCGATCGCTCCACTCTGAGAGTTTCACACGATTTCCGGTTCCCCCCTCTAACTCCCCCCAGATTCATCGGATCCGGTCCGGACTTGAAATGAGACATCTGAGACAAGAGGTCTTTCCAGATATCAAGTTTCATTATGATCCAATAACCCGTTCGAAAGTTATGAATGTCCCTATTTTCCGGATTCCACCACCTCCCCCTCCCCCACGATGGTCGGATCGGGCAAGTGACTATTTCCAAGTTAGTTTGGTCGGGTCCCTGATATGCCTGCCAAGTTTCATCGTCCTAGCATATCTGGAAGTACCCTAAATCGCAAACACCAGACTAACCGACCGACCGACGGAAATGTGATCGGTATATGGCACTTGGCCGGAAGGCAAGTGCATTAAAAAAATCTGGTTTTAGCCGGATTCCGGGCGAACTACGTGTCCGGCGAGAAAATGATTTTCATACGCGTATTCAGCATGTCCTCTTACCGCTAAACTGACTATCTTATTAGATTTAAAAAAAAATTCTTCGCTCATAACCCCTCCCCACCCCTAAATGTATCTTCGAACTTGACCTGTCCCTTGACTTAAAGAATCCTCATACCAAGTTTCATCAAAATATATCATTCCTTTCGATAGTTATCGTGCTGACAGACGGACGGGCACACGGACAACTTTTACGAAGTCACAGGTATCCGTCCACTTGCGTTTTGGGATCCTAAAAAGCTAGTCATGAAACAGGATTTTCTTGTCGACAAGAAGACACAAATGTCACGCTTTGTCACAAATAAAATTCATTTGGGAGACAAGACCTTGATAGCTGTCCGTCGGCAAAACCTAAGCGAGAAATCTGGGAGAGATCCTCCTCGAACACCCAGTCATCCGTGATATAATTCCTCCCTTGTTCCCTACTGGAAGACCTCGGCAACCTAGCACAGCGGCTGCATCAATCCCGAAATTAAAGCCGATTCTTACACTGCATGCGCGTTACGAACGAAGCTTCCCAAACTCCCAGGTTTAGTTGTCATTATCTACAACGCACTTCTTGTTTTCTAGATTCTTTTAAATTGTTTGTTCGACCAATGCTGCTACCTTCGGATTGCTTTCGAAAACGAAAGAATTTGAATTTATTAACATCACCGTTCCAGTTTTCATAACTAGTAGTGGGAAGTTGGCGGGGGGGGGGGGGGGAGTGTCCATTTTATATCGATTCAACTTTGTGTCTGACTTTTAGGATTCATCCAGGATTATCTAGTGGTCCTATCTTTTTGTATACAGTTTAAAAAAAGACCTTGCTACCGACCAATTGTCACATAAGCTTGAAGAGGATGTGTCTATTCCGTTATTTTAAAGTTCTAGGATTCATTCTGAATAGCATCGTAGTTCTACCTTTTGTGTGTATATTGCTTAAATAAAGCCTGATTCAGTGGACCAGTTACAATATCAGCACAAATATTTAATATACAGGCTATTCTTATCATGTTCTTTTCCATTTTTAAGCTTTTTAGGGCATTCAATGAAAGCTCACCCAAGATCAACAAGAGCTGCAAGCTCATATGCCACTTGCAAGGCTGGGTCAGAGGATGAAAGTAGGAGTTCGTCAATTCGTTGGTCTGTTGTGATCATTTGTAAGCAAAACCCTTGAGATAAGAATGATCATGGGTCCTTGGAAATCACGGGAATGTATCGTTCGTAAAAACTATTTTATTTTTGCATTTGACTGTGATGATGCGCACTTTAAAAGGCGCTAGAGATTCATCTATGAACACTCTTGAAGCACAAATGATGATAAGCTCATCGGGATCATAAAAATGTATCTATTGCTCAAAATTACTGTTTGTACTTTAAGGAATTCGCATGTAAGCAAAACCCTTGAGGCAAAAATGATCATGGGCCCTTGGGATTATGAATATTATATCGTTAGGTCATTAGTATTTTTTTGACTTTTCGGTTAAGATGCACTTTAGGGGTGCTAAAAATAAATTTTTGAGCAAAACCCTTGAGGCAAAAATGATCATGGGCTCGTGGGGATGATAAAAATGTATATTTTGCTTAAAAGTTTTTTTTTTACTTTGCGGTTAGGATTAGTACTTTAAGGATCTGACAAGTGACAATTTCTAAGCCGATCTTGTCAAGTATATAATTTACAAGCCAAGTTTCATCGTCCTAGCACATCTGGTCGTACCTTAATTCGCGATCACCGGAAATCCGGACCCCCACCAACTCCCCTCACAGTGCCCGAACCCGGTCCGGTTCTGTCACTGATGTATCTAGGGCTTGTGCATGTTCTTCCAACAAGTTTCATCCCGATCGCTCTACTCTAATCATGTCACAATATTTCCAGTTTTCCCCTCCACCCCTCCACCCGAACATCCACCGGATCAGGTCCGGACTTTAAACAGGACATTTGAGACAAGAGGTCTTTCCAAATACCAAGTTTCATTAAGATCCGATGACCTCATGTGATCAGCTACGTCCCATTTCGATCACGCCCGCGATGGCAAAAGTGACGGAATCCTTCGTTCTAAAAAGACTTATGGCTCAAACCAAATCAAAAATCGAGGCTCACCAGTACGGAGGCCTGAAGGGTTGCAATACCACAGTTTATCTTAGTCCGGCTGTTTGACATTATCGTGAGATGGCTCGATAAGGCAAGTACTTTCGTGGATTTGTCCCTTGTTGGTTTTCGTAAGGCATTTGACTTAATAAACCAACTTTGTGCCGGAAAAAACGCAAAGCTAATGGGAGCCCAAAAGCGTCTCACGCTTGTCATGGACTTTCTGAAGGACCGAATGCAGTGCTTGTTTACCCTTTTCGATGGTGATGTGTGCTCTGAGTGGACTAAGCTCACTTGCGGTGCCCCCCAGGGCACGAAGCTCGCAGGCTTTATTTTCATATGCCTGATCAACTTTCTGCTTTCATCATTTGAAGAGCGATTTAAGTTTGTGGATGACCTGTCATTTATTTTAAAGTACCTTGTCGTGAATGGAGTCGCTGAGCCACAATTCGCGGACGACCTATTTCAGTCTTTTTTTGATCAGTACACTGAGTACGATCTTAGTCTAAATGTAAAAAAGTCACAGGTCCTACGGTTCAACCCGCTAAAAAGAGACTTCTTATGTCCCGATGTACCTTTCCCTGTAGTATCGTCAGCAAAAATTCTAGGGATCACCCTGTCGAGTGACTGTTCATTTACTGATCACATTCAGACTGTAATAAAATCTGGAAATGCATCACTCCAAACGCTCATACAGATGAGGCAGTTTGGTTGCGACCGTGATAGTCTGAAGGCTGCATACTTGTGTTACGTAAGACCTGTAATCGAGTACGCATGCCCCTTATGGGGCCCGTTCGCCCAAAATACAGCCTACGTGTCTGACGAGATTGAACGTGTACAGAAGAGAGCAGTCTCAGTTATACTGGGTCGGCAAGTGACTTCCGGCTCATATGGGTCTCTTCTAACTGAATTATCCCTCCCCTTACTGCATGAACGTCGTAACATACTAATTCTTAAGTTTGGGTGTAAAATCCTTGCATCTGTCCAACACCGAACTATCCTCCCACCTGATGCACCAATGAACAATCGTACGCGTTCGCAGCTGAAACTAAAAACGGTAAAAACCAAAACAAGGAGATAGAGTAACACATTTGTGCCATTTTTCTTCAACATGTTCAATAAAATGTCAGTTTGACTTTAATATTTGTAGTACCGTATTTAGTATTCATGTTACTCGTGAGTGATTAAAAGAATGTAATTTTTGCAAAGACAACCAAATTAGCTAGCTAGCAAGTTTCTGTCTAATAAACCTTACTTACTTACTTACTTACCCGTTCTAAAGTTAGACGTTCCTCAAGATTCCGGATTCCCTTCCCTCCACTCCCCCCACGGTGGTCGGATCGGGGAAGTGACTATTTCCAAGTTAGTTTGTAGGGTCCCTGATACGTTTGCCAAGTTTCTTCGTCCTAGCCCTTCTGGAAGTACCCTAACTCGGTAACAGTGGCCTGACAGACCGACCGAAAAGTGATCGGTATATGGCACTTGAGCAAAGCTGCAAGTGCCACAAAAATAAACTTTCCAAACTGACTAGAAGTGATCCTAGAAGAATCAACCCAAGTGGAGGAAAGGCAAGCAGGCATACGTGACGGGAATAGCATTTCTTCGCTACCCCACATCGGTTTCCCTTTGACATCACAGTTTCCCGACGTCGATTTTTCATTCCAAGACAGTTTTCCCTAATACAAAAAAGTTGCTAGATTTCCATCCCTCCGACCGAATTCCAGACAGTCTCGATTCCAGGTGTGTAAGCACCGAAGACGGCTAATGACAACGGAACACCCCAAAGGATAGAATGTCACGAGGAACTACATGCTCCCTGGGACAGAAACAAAATCTCCCCAAATCCAACAAGGACAGGCAGCGTCACTATTGGGTGGGAGGGGGGTCTTCCTTCTTGATGATATTTTGGACGATATATGGGTTTTAAAAGGCAAAATGCACAGCATTGAAACTACTTTAAATTACATATTTGACACTGCAAAACGGATAGGTCCTTCTTGTCTAGGGTCTTCTTCAGGCTCCAGCCGCTCAAGCTGGGAAACGAACTTGTTAAAAACAAACATTTTTCCTACAAGCATTGCAAGGAAAAGCCGAAAAATCGCCAAAAAAGCATCTGGTGAATTATCCGACATTATTAGGACAAACAAACAAGAGCTAGAAGCTCCTATGGCACTTGCGATGCTGGGTCAGAGGTTGAAAGTATGAATTTGCCAGTTCATGGGTTTATTGTGATAATTCGTCAGCAAAACCATCAAGATAAGAATGATCATGGACTCTTAGAAATCACGAGAATGTTTCCGGATTCCGCCGCCTCCCCCTCCCCCAACGATGGTCGGATCGGGCAAGTGACTGTTAATCTGGCCGGTCCCTGATACGCCTGCCAAGTTTCATCTTCCTATCCTACCTGGAAGTACATAAATTCCGGATCTCCAACTCCCCCACAGTGTCCGAATCAGGTCCAGTTCTGTCAGTGATGTACTTAGAGCTAGTGCTTGTTCCTTATTCTTCCTACCAAGTTTCATCCCGATCGCTCCACTCTGAGCGTGTCATATGACTCCCAACTATTCCAATATAACTATTTCCAAGTTAATCTGATCGGGTCCCTGATACGCTTGCCAATTATCATCGACCCTAACTCGCAATCGGGGGACCGCCCGACAGACCGACGGAAAAGTGATCGGTATACGGCACTTGGCCGAGGGGCAAATGCCATAAAAGTCAGCAGATACTTTTTCGGCATTCCCCGATCGACAATGCTTGTTATGCATAACATTTCATGCATAACCGTTTCAAAATCACAACAGATTACATCCCAAGTGTTGTCTGTTGAAACTGTGCATCCTTGTGTTATCAGTTATGAAACTTCTGACAGTGTCGAGCCTGAAGAGGACCCTTGTCAAGAAGGACCTAAATATAGCTCTAATACAATGTAGCTGACGTATCCGTTTTGCAGGGTCAAAGATGATCTGCTGTCAGCTTGGGCTGAAGGAATATTTACTTTAAATTAGCCCCTAGAGCAACTTAATTTTTATTAAACCTGGGATTGGGGCCCAAAATTGTTTCCCAAGGTTTATTGAAATGACGACACCGACAGATGGTCACTACAAGTCTTTCAAGCCGAACAGGAACAGGATTTCTACGGGACTTCTCCGTGACCTTTTCGAATCATTTCCGCGGCCAAATAGTCCAAACTGAAAAGAAAAGGGCAAACATCGAAGGAAATGCCGAACGTCAAATGCCAAAAATCTTGTTTCATTTTGTTTATTTCGCAAAACATGAGAACAATCAGCAATATTCTTTTTGACAAAAAAAAATCAAAATTGAAGCGAAAACTTCCTGATAACAAGATAAACACGAAAAAACAATCGAGGGGTTACCCACCTCTCGATTTTAATGAACGGCAAGTGCCTGGTGCCACGGTGCCCGGCACCGGTTGACACCAGCCGGAACCGGTTGCCACGTGTTAGAATATTAAAATCAGCATTATGTTTAAAAGCAGAAATCGCCTAGTGTACGGCCGGTATCGCTGGTTTCGGCCTGCCAGCCGGTGCCGGGAAGGTGTACAGCAGGTGCCTGGGAGTGGGTAACCCCTCGCAAACACCACTGTAAAAAAAAGTCTTGCAGTATTTGCTACTAGGGTTAATCTTGTCTCTAGAAAGATAATCTTATCTATAATTCGGATTAATCTTATATCAATAGAGATAAGATTAATCCCAGTAGCAAATACTGCAGTTAACTTTAATCCTTGCTCGGAGAAACTCTTTACAGTGAACAAAAGAAACGGAGTTCCCAGTTAATATCTTGTGCACATCAAATTTTATGTGAAGGACGCCAGGCAACTTGAGGGATCCAGACTAAGAACACCCTTCGCCGCATCTACCAGTCGGATCTCCGCAACATAATCGCGGTCATTCAGACTGGACGGATGGGAGCTTGGGATGATGGCTGGGCAGTGGTACGCGTGAGAGACAGCTGTGAATCTTTTTATTTTTCTTTCTTTCTTGAATTCAGGCAAAGCTATTTCAGCTTCAAACCGATTCTACCCTCTACTTCATGACACCTGAAACTTTTCCTTTAACCAAAGTATCCTAATGACGAACCGGCACATTCATTCACTTCTTTCATCGACGGCGACGCCGGGGTTCCTCCCATGAGCAGAATGAATCATCTGTGAATAAGTAGCAATTGCATATTTGTGATTTTTAGACACCATCTTGTATACAGTTCGTCCTTGCGAATAATTTGGATGTTTTTTTTTAGTTCTTATTTTATTTTGTATGTCTCAATCAAATCTATTGCTACTGAGGACAAACAATGTGTGATGCCTGACATCCTGTATAGCCTTGATGGTGACCAAAACAAAAGAAGGCGCATTAGTATCAAATCCAGGTTTATACACGGACTTCAGCGACAACACTGCTTTGTGTTTTAGTTCGTAAAACGAAAGCATTTGACTGTTCCAGACGAATTGGCTGATGACTAACTGGGCCTGAAAAATTCATGAAAAACATCATGTACTCGAAGACCAGGATGACGAGATGTAGATAGTACTGACGCTGACGTTTTCTCGAGTGAGCGAATCACATCTTGGAAGCCAAACTTCTGAACTAATTTGTGATTGCGACAGGAACGCGGAAGGTACATCAAAAATTTACAATGATTATAGTAACAGGTCTTCAAAGCTTTAGTTTCTTTTTTTCGCAGAATGTGATAAACACCGGAACAATACAAGATGTAAGGAGTGCAGAAAGCGCTATAAATTCGGCCAAGTGCTTTCCGGTTGTAGCGACCTTTGTTTGGACATAAACGACCATATGCTATGCGAATCAACCTAGAGGTATCTTGAATAATAGCCGAACAAGTCTCGGAAAGCATATTTCAGCGGCGATGGCCAAAAATTAGGCGATTCATCTCTGAAACACGTCTAAACATGCTGATTTTGATGTTATAACACGTAGCAACCGCTGCCGGATGGTCTAGGCTGGTACCGGCACCGGCCTAGCACCGGGCACATGCTGTACACTAAAACTGAGAGTGGGCAACCCCACGGTAAGGATCAGGCTACGTTGGCTAAGTTTGATGGTCCAACAGCCGTTAAATCAAGAACTGCCAAATTACAGTGACTCTTAAATTTTTAGCATACACCGCCATAAAATTCTGACATTTGGGCTACAAAAAGGAGCGCCAGCCGCTATAAAGATTATCACCTGGTGTTTTCCAAAATGTCCCCAATTTACCACCACAAAAAAGAGACCCAAACCGGACCCGAAATCCACGTCGCTATAACCGGTATTACTAATATATGACATTCAGTATAGTCATCAAAGGGTATACTATAAAGTCACTCTTGGCTCACTTGAAGTACACGTAAAAATCTTTATTTCTTGACGAATTTCAGAGCGAATATTTATTTTCTATAGCAGCAACACAAGAGCAGGAAGCTCATGTTTCACTCGGGTGGGTAGGATAGGAGTAAACAATAAAATACATATATACCAGAAGCAGCACGATGAACACAGAAGTCCTAATCTGCCGCATGAGGGAATCCTGGAAGTACCCTACCTCGGCAGCACCAGCCTGACCAACGGAAAGGCGACCCGTATGTGTATGTACTTAAGCCAAGCACAAATACTCAACAACCGTCATAATAAGGCTATTAAACCCAGATTAAACCTTACTGCCCTTCATTCCCAAGAATCCAAGTTGGTCTCCTCAAGCCACTAGGAAAAGGCCTTGCAGTTCCAAATCCCGAATCTACTAGTAACTGAAACTTCAAATTTTCTTGACATCAGGATGAGTTAATTCTACCGATTCATTCAACCAATCCCCTGAGCACGCTGCCAACAAGCTACCAAACTTAGCCAGATTGGAAAAATCACCTGCGACAGAAAATGGGCAAGACCACCAGCCTCGCTCACTCGTTCCATGCGGAATAACGGCAACTTTCCCCTCCAGGACAGCCACAGCGATTAGATGGGCAGCCGCTCCCCCAACCCCAATTTTCAAGTATACTCCCATGTCGAGCTAAACCGGAATGTAGCCGGAAAAACACCCAACTTCGCTTACAACTTTTGGAAATTCAGTTGCGGTGTTGGTCTAATGCGACTTGCCGAGGAAGAAGAAGATCGCGGGAGAAATATTTCGGTAGGGAAAACACTGGAGTAGTAGATGAGCAAAGGTCGCCCTATCATGTACAGCTTGTTGTCTAGTCATCGACTCCGCCGTCTGATGCATCGCGGAGAGGGGGGGGGGGGGGGGGGGCACGGCTTTTCCGACAGGATTAGAAAGCTAAATCTACCAGTCTGCGGACCTTAATCCCGGGATACTCTAGCGGCCACAAATACGCCAACTGTCAGAACTGGTCTCACCAAAAAGCAGAGAGCAAAGCAAAAAAAACTGTGTTTATTTGGCCAAGCTCAGGGGTTAAATCCCACCAAGGACGGAGAGACTAAGCAGTAGTATTGGTAAGTTCTTGCTTACACACAGTTCAATAAAATATAAGAGGTAAAGGCAAAATCCCCGCCAAACCTTCGTGTTTATTTGGCATTCAGCAAATCATAGTGGTCAGTAAAACACAAAACGCAGAGTCGAAATTCCGCCGAAAGACTTAGCAACCTCACAAGAAAGCTAAGACAAAAGAAACAAAGAACAAACGCTATTGATTTTTAGGTACGCGTGCTCCAGTTTGCCTGATGCCGCGGCGCTAGACCGGTGGTCGACACAGGTAATCAACCAAGAAACCGAGAGATGTACACTCCGAAAACACAACAAAAATGTACTGTTTACGGCCGCGTTCTTCTGGCGCGGAATTGGAGCTAAGTAAAAAGGCCCTCAACGTCCATTCGTCCTCTTACTGGCCGTAGGCGGTGCTTATTCGTATAGGCCCCCTGACATATAGGCTGCAGAACAGTTTTATACAGTAGCATTTAGCCTATACTTGTACAGAAAATTCGAAAACACCACCCCTAGGATGCGCATCTGATACAAGCTGTTACGTTACGTACCAGTAGTCACCCCAAAAGACTGATCCACTAACACCACTAATGTCAAACTTCTTTCCCACCAATTTGACAAATACCTAGGCTCATATGTTGGTAATGATGAAAGTGAGAAGACTTTTCAGATACCACGGTCAGTAAACACGGTCGCGACCGTGGAAAAACTTTTTTGCATACAGATACATTTCTAGCGCCCTGAAAGTGCGCATCATCACAGCCAAGTGTAAAAATTAAAATTTACTAAACGATACATTATCGTGATTTCCAAGGGCCCATGATCATTCTTATCACAAGGGTTTTGCTTACAAATGATCACGACAAAACAACCCAAAAATTAGCAAATTCCTACTGTCATCCTCTGACCCAGCCTTGCAAGTGCCATATGAGCTTCTAGCTCGTGTTTCTTGTTCAAGTAGCTGAGAAATTGGAAATACTCTGATGAGAAATAAATACAAAACATGATAATATGACAAGTGCGGAAGCGTTCAAAAGTAAAGCAAAAAGTAGAATGTTTATCAAATTATACAAAATCGTTAGAACCAAGACACTTCATATCCCCAGTAACGAAACAAGTACTAAAATATCCTATTTGAAATCAACCCACTTTAAAGGTTTTTAATGTAAACCAACCGCATGCAGGATTCAAAAGAGATCTTGGAGACCTTGCAAGAACAGTTTCAATTTCAATACTGAATGTCTGGCAGCCAGTCCGACCCTTTAAACCTCTTTTCCATTAGCAAGGTAATACCAAGTGCAGTAAAGTTTGATACAACTTGAGTAAGAACGGTATATCATCGATGATATGAAAACAAGACCAAACTTTTCGATGGGATCCCAAAAATTCAATATCTGATCCAGACAACTGGGTCTTGTCTTCGCCAGATCCAGTCATCGCCAGAATCCTTGAACAGTCTTACAATTAAAATTCAGAAACAGATTAAGGCCAAATAGCTAATCATCTGAGAAAACCAAGTTCAGATATGGATTCAGCATGTGTGTTTACCCGTATAAGTCATATCTGTTTTGACGAAAAGTTCCTGCCACTTCTGCCAATTTTCCAGTTTCGGCAGAACTCTAGAAATACTTGTCCGGCGAAAAAAGAAAGCTCAAAAACGAACTCAGGGTATCTTCTTTCCCCAATAATGAACATCTAATCAACTTCAAATAAAAATTTAACTTATAACAAATTTTCCGACTCCAGCCGGATTCCGGTCGAACTATATGTCCGGGTAAAATATGATTGTCACACACGGATTCAGCGTCTCTTCTTACCCCTAAATCGGTTATCTAATCAGCTAGAAATAAAACTTTAACTTCTAACAATTTTCCGGTTTTGGCCGGATTCCGGGCGAACTACATGTCCGGGAAGAAAATTGTTTTCACATAAGAGTTCAGCATGTCTTCTTGCCCTAAATCGGACATCTGATCAACTCCAAATAAAACTTTTAATTTTAACAAACTTTACGGTTTTTGCCGGATTCCGGGCGAACTACTTGTCCGATTACAAAATGGTTTTCACCATCGTGTTCAGCATGTCTTCTTACCCCATAATCGACTATCACATTAGCTGTTTCAAAATATTTTGTTTGCCCCTTAATTTGAACCCCCTCCCCCACCCCTAAATGTAGGGCTACAAAGCCCATTTACGAACTCGACTGGTCCGCCGACCCAACGAATCCTCACACCAAGTTTCATCAAAATATCTCATTCCCTTCGGGAGTTATCGTGCTTACAGACGGACGGACGGACGGACGGACGGACGGACGGACGGACGGACGGACGGACAGACGGACAACTTTTGCGAAGTCATAGGTATCCCTCAACTTACGTTTTGGGATCCCAAAAACCGTCCAGAATCCAACTTTTCATTAAGGATTGAAGTAGCCTATGTCGCGTGATCGTATTTGTTGCTGTTTCACCAAAATCCATATCTATACATATATCTCCCCAAGTATGCAAGAGTTGAACTTGAGACCTATCATATACTGAACTAGTGGAAAATCTGGGCCCAGCTGCCCATGAGCGGGAGGGGGGGGGGTCGGGACCCATCAAAATGCTTATATAGACCTATATCTATCTAAGTATACCAGCTTAGAGTTTGATTCCAGTCACGGGTCAAAAACTTAACACATGGGCAGTTTGGGCCCACTTGCCTATGAGCGTGGAGGTTCCAACTCCAAATATATATTCCCAGCCCTAAGATCTACAAGCATACGGAATTGCATCGCCCTATCTCCAGTTATTGTCAAGTTAGAAGCATTAAAAATGGGCTATCTCGGCCCAATTGCCCCTGAACCAAGTGGGAGTGGGATCTGGGAACCCCAGAAAGCAAATAGAGGCCCCAATGCTCACAAGCTTCCAAGTCAACTTTACTCTTGGGCAATCTGGGCCTAGTTGCCCATGAACGGGTTGGGTGGGGACGTGCAACTTTAAAAGTACAAGTACAAGGAATACCATCGTCCTATGTCCAGATCTGGCCAAGTTATGGATATTATTCAATGGGCAATCTGGGCCTATTTGCCCCTTAACCGGGTGGGTGTGGGGGGGGGGGGACTCCTAAAAGGCACAAGCAGACCCCAATACCCACAAGTGTACTAAGTGTGAACTTGATACCTGCACTCGTTCACGAGTTATGAGCTCCACAAAAAACGGTGAAAACCGAAAACCGAAAGCTGCTACAGCGCTGCGTTTGCCATTATGAGGAGTACGCAAACCCTGTGGTGGTACAAATACCTTTTTCGCAGTATAACTTTTTGGGTGAATGCTCCCGGGACTTGGTTTTAGCACGTGGTTATTCTTAAAAACTTTGCGGCTTGACTGATTATTTAAGACAAGTACAGCATTGAGCACCGTGTACTTTTGAAAATTTGAGCCAGAAAACGACTTGAAGCCAAGGACTGGGGTTCAAAGAGCTTTGCTTCACTTTATTAACAAGCTGAATATTTTGTATTATTCTCATTGACGATGGATGGACTGCATGACAGGCCATGGCCAAACAAACTGCCGCAATTTACTAATTGCGAAACCAATAGCCGCAAATCTCGATAAACCTTGGTCAGGAAGTTTACGGTTGCCAGGCACACTTAGCAACAAGACCAAAGGTTGCGATGGGATCCCAAAAATCTAATATCTGATCCAGACAATTTGGTCTTGTAGAGATCCGGTCTTCGCCAGACTCCTATTGAACACTTTACTAATCAAATTTAGAAACAGATTAAGGCAAATGGTAATCATCTGAGAAGACCAAGTTCAAATGAGCTAGCATGTGTGTTTAGCCATATAGCCTGCGTCAGATCTACTTTTACGAGAGTTCCTGCCTAACCTCTGCCAAATTTCGGGTTTCGGCCGGATTCGAGGCGAACTACTTGTCTTGGAAAAAAAATTAAAAGTTCAAACAAGGATTCAGTGTATCTCCTTGCCCCATGTCGAACCTCTCATCATCTTCAGATAAAACTTCAACTTTTAACAAATTTTCCGATTTCAGCCGGATTGGTGGCGAACTATGTGTCCGGATAGTAAATGATTGTCATACACTGATTCAGCATGTCTTCTTACCCGTAAATCGAACACCTAATGAAATTCATATCATACTTTTACTTCGAACAAATTTTCCGGTCTTTGCCGGATTCCGGGCTATCTTCTTGTCCGGCGAGAAATAATTTTCGTATTCAGATTCAGCATGCTTCCCTGTCCTTAAATCGACCTCTAATAAACTTCAGATTAAACTTTTATTTTTGACAAATTTTCCGGTTTTTGCCAGATTCCGTGTGAACTACCTGTCCGGCGAGATTTTTTGTATTCTGATTCAGCATGTCTCCTTACCCTTAAATCGACTACCTCACTAGCTTTCTAAAAATATGTTTTTCGCCCCTAATTTAACCCCCCACCCCATCCCTCCCCTAAATATACAGCTATGGGGCCCATCGAGGGCCCATCTACGAACTCGACCTTTCCCTTGACCCGAAGAATCCTCACACCAAGTTTCATCAAAGTATCTCATTCCTTTGGAGAGTTAACGTACTGACAGACGGACAACTTTTGCGAAGTCATAGGTATCCCTCCACTTACGTTTTGGGATACCAAAAACAAGTGGCATGAAACACGAACCACCATTTGAAAACAAGATAAAGCACCAATGACCCGCATAATGTTGTCCCGCTAGTTTCGTGGACCCCTGGCCAGTCATACACAAATCCTCGGTTTTTGGGCAGTGCCGAAAAATCCTTATTTTTAGCACAAACAAAAAATCCGCAAACTAGTTTAAGTGTCGTCAACAAACCGGTATTTCTCGTAAGCAAATCGGTATTTTCTTACAAACAATACATTAAAGGAATTTAAAAGTACCCTACCTCCCAACCCTGAAGAGAAACTGTGATTACTGCAACATGTCCTTTAAGAAACTGAAACAGGGTGCCCTTCAATTATAACTTCAGAGTTCGCGATACGGTTATACAGTTATGTGATACAGGACGCTATATATTGTTGTGTAACGAAGTATAGTAAAGCCATCAATCCCTGCAACACCTTACACGCTTTCGGATGTCAAATCCAATAGTACTGAATCCGTGGCTAAATAAACAAAAATCCAACTTACCATTCCGCCCATCGATGGCATCAAAACCTCCGTCTTCATCCGCCATAATCCTCAAGAAGAAATAAACAACACTGCTTTATCACATTCTAACTAAACACTGAGAGACGCCGCCGGACCTGAAATGAGAATTCGTTTGAGAAAACAATTCTAGCCTTCTTTCAGACATCCATGTATAATGCAATTCACAGAACGTCATTTGGTCTTTATCGACAGAAAACATCCAAAAATTATCCATCTCCACAATTATCGAGCTTAGTTTTAAGTACTTTAAGTTCAAATACCCTTTCGGAAAAGAAGTCAACTGGTGATCCGTAACTGCCTTTGGCTATCGAAGCTCTCTACAGAATGGCTCATATAAAGAACAAATAAGCCAATAGAACCTCCGCTTTGGTCCCGTGCACCGACTATGGATACCCCGACTCCGACAAAAGTGAGCCGAGCTAGAGCTACTAGCTGAGCTCTGAGTTGACGCCCGTCTACTTCCCTCTTAGCCGCTGTGCACTGAGGGGAAAAGCCCGTAGCAAGAGTGTATGACCGGCCTCTGTTGTGACGTCGCAGTTTTATACAAACCAATAGTACTGTTTACTCTCGACTTTTCTTCTCCGGAGGTCTACTGCAATGAGTGTTTGTAGAGAAAAGTAATTGTGATGTTCCGCGCAGCTCCTACCCTCCGCTCGTGCGACTCCGCATGGTCGTATAATAGAGATGGGGAGACGGAGGTGCTTTTGCTTATTTGTTCTTGCTCATATTTATTCATATTATGGATAGGAAGTCTTGCAAAATTTCCTAAAATCTTGCTTGATTTTTGCAAAGGCTAAGATCTCAGCTCTAACACTAAAAGATGAAAAATGACAACGCATCGCGCGACTTCTCGGGGCCCGTCTTGTTTATGTTTACAACTTTTGCACAATGTTATACGTTGGTAATATCCAAACATAGTTTGCGAGGGGTTGTCCAATCTCGATTTTAGTGAACAGCAAGTTCCGGCACCAGCTGGCATCAGACGGCACCGGCTGCCACGTGCGTTAAAATCAGCATGTTTAGAAGCGAAATCACAGAATTTATTGAGGGCACCTCTGATTTCGGTCGGTGCCGGGTGAGGGCGTACAGCAGGTGCCGGGTAGTAGGAAGACTCACGATAGTTTGCTTCTTGGAGATAGGATATATTGGTATGGCAAAAGAGAAGGGAAGAGCACTGCATTCAATTTCATTTCTGCTTAATTAGCCTAACCATGTTTTCAAGAAGAAAAGGTGTACCCAATAAGCTAGAGTAAGCAGTCTGATCCAAGGCGGGGCTTTCAGAATCTTATAATCCCATAAGGGAGCTAGGGATACTATGACACGGCAGAATAAGCAAGAGGGGTCCTTTAAAATCTTTCAGAAAGAAAAGGTACAGTAGTATTTAAAATAATCATTCCGGTCGGCTGGTAAGGGTTTCTCCTCCAACTTCCGCCATCTCAATTCACTTCTTTAACTGTCACAGCTTCGTTTGATTGTCTTTTGCACCTTCCAAATGCTGGCTAGGCGAAAAACCGTAAAGTCAATTTCATTTCGCGAGATTTGTAGGTGTGCCAGGTTTCATATTAATTCTATCGCATTCCTGCGCTCGAAAAAAAAGACCAATTACCAATAAACACCTGCTCGATGACTTCATTAGAAAACATTACGTTATGACACATGATTGGAGCAAATGATGCTTACTAGTACCCTACTAAAGAATCACCTAACATAGAAAAACTTCAAACCTTGGCGTACGGGTAGGCTACTGGGCATCAACCCTGACTTGCACCCCCACTGACAATTAAAATCCCTTTCTTACAAATTCGGTGGCAAACGGAAAACAGGACTGATGGCACTGGAACGCCCTTACCGAAGAAACAGTTCACTCAGATTCTTGGCAGAGATGGTGAGTTTTTGGTGCGAACTTCGAAATTCGTCTAGAAATCTTCCAGTTGGAGGACTTCAGCACAAAACACAGGAAATCATTCCTGACGTCCTAATTTGCGGAGTAAGACCTTTAAGGTGAATTACTAGTGTACCCAGACCAAGCTAGTTAAGATTTTGCATCTTAGGAAGTGTTGAAAGTCTGGGATACCCCCACCGATGTTGTTATTGCTTGCAAATATTACGCCAGATGAAAAGATTAAAGACCAAAAGGGGTGTTTCAGTGAAAAACACACAAAAATTTGTGCGATACAAAACATGCCGCGAGAAAGCTTCTTTTGGTTCGAAAGACCCGATCCAATTTTACCGGGAAAAGCAAGACAGCGTTTCATATTTAAAACAGTTTAATTAGGTTTTTTTGTCATCTTTCCGAGCTCAGAGTTGTTTTGCGGTTTGCTGAGGGTTTGCTATACCACCAAGTCTACAATAACAAAATGGACAGAAGAATCGTAGCTATAAGGATCCAGGCCAACCCCGTCTTCAGCAACAAAATTAAGAACACCGTGAAACAAACACATCACCAAAAACTTGTTCTTTAGCCTATCTTTTTATTCTTCTTTGTGATTTCATGGTTTGGTTACTAGCATATAACTTTTCTTGAACAGGTATTGTAATGCATTTCTTCCTATTTCCGACAGGTAGTTATAGTATGACAATGAGTTTCGTGAAGGTTGATACAATATCGTATCAGCCTCCAGAGAAGACGGTATTCGTTTCACCCTCCGCAGAAAGTAACCCACATACTGAAAAGTAGAACCTGGCCACACAAAAATAAATACAAGAAATCAGTCTCAGAAAGGAAAACACACATCTTACTTTCCTTTGCTTTCCAAAAGGTATCACTGTGAACCAAATATAACTGTAATTTTTCTTGATTTTGCTCTGATTTTTCAACAGTCCCCATGTTTTCTTTCAGTTTAAAAATTTTTGTCCAGGTTTTGCCACTTTCCGGCGGAACCTGTGACTTATAGCTGCAAAATCCAGTGACATTCTGGCGCCTATGAAACTAGGTCCTTTTCACCAACTATTAACGAGTAATCTCGCTTTATCATCTTCATAATTACACTGTTCAACTTTTATGCTTCATTCTTGTATTTACTGGTAAGGAACCGGTCGCACAATTCTGGCTCGCTTTGCCGAAGAAACGGAAATGTACGTCAATTCGCAGAATTCTGCGACAAGTGGCAACACTGATTAAGCTGATAAATTCTATCTCTCTAAAAGCCCGCCGCTAGATGCCATCATCTGCTTCGCCATTAATGTAACAGATGAGTATTGCATATAGACCGTATCATTAGAAACAGAGGTACCCAGTAGTCATTTCCACATGCCTATAGTAGGCATGTAGGCATTGCCATTTCATTCGCTGAAAGAAGACTGAGTAGGCTACTACCTAAACTAAAATTATGTTCGCAAAAGTTATAATAGTTAATCATCTCAGTTGAATAACAAGCTCGGAGGCCATTTATAAATATCAGCCTCGCTGCGTTTGGCAGGTATTTTAGATGATCTGCCTCCCATTCGGCTCGGACAGGTTATTTTTAATGGCCGTCTCGTTGTTATCTGGTTGTTATAATCCGATATCAAACTCGACGTCGGAAGTTAATCTTTAAGAACTATTTCAAGACAAGAACATGTCGGGATCTGAATTGTAGACATCTGGCCTTCTGTATTACTCTGCTTATTCGTCAATTTGTCAGAACGAAAACCTTGATATTTCCAGCCATGAAAGAATTTATCTGCCTCTGTGGAAGACTTGGAGTGATGACCTACATGTTTCCCAAGTTAATTGGGTTTTTTTAAACCAGGCAGCCTGTGTTTGGTTGTTAGTGTTTGCTTATATGGCCTTGGCTGCAAGAAACGAATAAATAAAATAAATTAACCTGCATCAAACCGCACATCCATTTATCTTCTTTTCCGACAAGTACCAAATTATTTAGTTGACTCTCACCTTAAAGTGTTACATTTAGTTACTAAAGCCTTGAAGATCGTTATAGCACACTTCTTTTGATGGAATTTGTGTTGTTGGTCGAGCAGAGCAGATGGCGCTAATAAATCTGAGATGCGGCATTCAACCCGTTAGCCGCATAGAGATGGCGATCGAACTAGGACGAGAAGGATGGACAATTTGTCCCACTGCGATGATAATTATGAAATGTGACTAAATAATATTGAATGGTGTGGACATATTATCAGGACATGTCGCGGACGACCACTGGATTTCCAGCTCCATGATAAATTTCGACCGAAAAAGTTGAGGTTTTTTCAACTTTTTGAAAAAACTGATCTTCTCTGCGCACCATAAAGGCTAAACGACTCAGGATGAGTCAGGGGTTTCTGGGTCCAATGACAACAAAAGAGAGATTTGCTTTAAGTAAGCCTTCTTCATTCATTTGCTTTCGAGGATTAACAAATGTACGGTAGCAGCCAAAAGAAAGGATTAAGAGATACTGCATTCAGAGGCGTGATTTCGAAACTTAAAAGACCCCTCGCACTATTTACTATTCAACTTACAGTATTTTAAAATACTTGAATACTTTAAAACTAGGCTGTGCTTTCAACAAATAACCCACGGTTTCGGCTGTTTTAAGCCTTTTCCGAGACCCGTTGACTTACAGCGAAACCAGGAAAAAAAATTATATAACCAGTTTTTCTGATGGAAAAACTTCTCGCAGACAACGGGCGACAGCGTGATACACATCGAAAGTAGCAAAACACGGCAAATGAGAAAATCAGCGTGGTTCTGCTAGAGGGGCTAGAATGTACCGTACGAAATTGGGTCTCCGGGTTTAGAAATGCATGGGAGGATTATGGAAGTAGGTTTCGTTAGTATTATAGGTAAGACAGGTCCTTTGAAGGAGGGCAACGGCTTCGTTCCGGGCCCCTTTCGCATTCTTTAACGTAAATCTTACATAGGTGAGACTGAAAATACTTAAGTAGGCTACTGAACAACACAGAACGAAAATTAAACAATCCATTCACGAAGACTGATGTAAAAACATATTCTGTATAAGTATATGCATATTTGGTTTTGCGCCTCGTCAACTAGGTTTCACAGCTGTTTTTCATGGGTAGCTCTGGTCTCTCTTGGAAAGCCGGGGGGGGGGAGGCTGACTGTGTCAATCTTACTCACACATGACACAGTGTTTATACTAGGTTTCGAGGTTTCATTGGGGCATTTCCTAGAACTCTCGACCAAACGTTGAATAGCAAAAACCTAAAACCTTATGATCGGAAGCAAAGTAAAGACTTTCTTGGGTCTGGTCGGTCAGGTTATGGTATAAGTAGTAGCAAAATTGCCCCCTCGCCATGATCGATTCCTGACAAACTGGCTATGCGGAAGGGCCGTAGCAAAATGAAAATTTGGCCAGGCTGTGAACTCACCAATTTGAAACCATTTAACACTTCCGGTGTATGGTAAAGAGATGGCCAAGGCGGGGAAGCAGTAAGAGAACTCACAACCAAGCTCACAACTTAAGTGTGCATAGATGGGGGAAGCTACTTGCGAAATCATACCGCACAGAAGAAGTTTCACCATAATCAAAGGTTTCACAATAAAGAGCCCACGACTAACGTTCCCTTTTTATTTATCTTTTACTAGAAGGTCTATGTCGATTCAATCTCGGTCGCAAACTCTTCGCCAGGAGGATAGTAATCAAAAGATTAAGTTAGCTACTGATACTGTCAAGTATAAGTGACATATGACTGAATCTGAAAGACTCGAACGGTACTTCAACGCTCAACCGGTGTTACGACATGACGAGAGAATAGAAGAAAATGATTCGCTTTCATTAATTTCGGATGTCAAAAAAAACAAATTACCATGAAACAAGCAGCTAAGGCTGTTCGACTCGCAACACACCATTAACTAGACCAAGAACATGCCAAAAGCGTGGTACCTATGCGCAGGACCTTCAGGACTAATAAAACTCTTAAAGGGCCTCTTACTTATTCTGCCTTTCATAGTGTCGCTAGCTCTGAATTTTTTCAAACCTTTCGCTGTTGTATGGTTTTGTACCTACGATTTTTAAGCGCTTTTTCGGACGAGCTGAGTTTTGCAAGTCAAGCCATGCAAACTTAGCCTAAAGCTTCAAGGCCCGCCGACAACACATAAGGATATGAGAAGCTTCAAAGTTTTGTTTCTCATTTTGTAGATATGGTAGATCCTCAGGTCTCTCTTATGCTTTGGACTTCTTTCGTTTTGCTTGGTTTCCCACTTTTTAACCACGGGCAACCACGGGGCATTCACTTTTCAAATATTTTGCGTCCAGCCCCCGCGTGGAGAGGGAAGGCTGGATAGAGTTGACAAGCCCAAACAAGAAAATCGATATTTTCATGTGAAAAGTAGGCTAATGGTATTTCGAAAACGATATTGCTGAGCCATTTGTTCGTGAGAAGGTAAATTCTAGTAAGAGCTGTGCTTCAAGAATAACATAAAATAAATCAAAAACTTTTTTGTCTAGACTAATACACTGAAAAAAGGAGGCTTCGATTATCAAACAATGTATCGTCGGGTACAAAATATGATCATTCGACTTGTCACTTCAAGACGCTTCTTTTCTATATATTATTAGTGTTTTGCCACGGAAAGAATCAAATTGACTCTTTTCTGAGATCAAACTGTTTATTTTTTAGATCAAACTGATTACTTTTGGAATGAAAATGAAACATTGGTCAAATCAAATCCATTCACGGGATCAAATTTACTCTTATACACTGAATTGATTGTTTTGCGGGTCGCACTTGATTATTTTACTGAATCAAACTTAATGTTTTATAAGATCATTTTTGTACGGAATACCAAAACAATGTTCTTAAACGTGCGGAACCAATTTTAAGGCTACTCAGCAATGGCCTTTCTAAGAAGCTTGGCGGGTTAAACATCCGCACTTCTTTATTTTGTGGATCTAGAACACTAAGGTGAACATATTCTTTTTTTTATTTATTTACTTCGGCCATAGCCATATACATAGGGAAAAACACACATTATAACTACCTATCACACATAACCCCATATGTAACAAAAATAAAATAAAACAAGAGCTGTAAGCTCATATGGCACTTGCATGTGTCAAGATGATTTGATTGATCAAGAGTAAGTTTCGACTTTGCGGTTGAGATGCGCGCTATAAGGGAGCTGGAACTTCATTTGTAAGCAAAATCCTTGAGGCAAAACTGCTAATGGGCTGATGGGCATCACGAAAATGCATATATTGCTTAAAAGTATTTTTTTTACTTTGCGGTCAAGATTGGTACTTTAAGGAATAATCGGATTTGGGAAGTAGCAATTTCTAAGCAAATGTTGTTGAGTCTCTAATATTCCAGCGAAGTTTCATCGTCCTAGCACATCTGGAAGTACCTTAACGCGCGATCACCGGAATCCCTGACCCCCCTCCCCCTCCTCCAACTCCACCCACAATAACCGGAGCCAATCCTGTTCTGTAAATGATTAATCCAGAGCATCTGTTTGTCATTCCCACGAAGTTCGATCCAGATCACACCAGTCTAAGCGGGTCAAGTATTTTCCGCCCTCCCCCCGATAATTGCCGGATTCGGTCCGGAAATGAAAAAGGTCACAAGAGAAAAATGTCCTCTGTTTAATTATTAAATTTCACTCAAATCCGATCACCCGTTCCAAAGTTACGCATGACTCAATATTCCGGATTCCCCTCCCTCAACTCCCCCCCCCCCAAGATTATCATATCGAGGATTTTTTTTTATTCCAAGTCAGTTTGACCGGGTCCCTGATATGCCTTCCAAGTTTCGTCGTGAAAATCCCCCAAAAACGGAATTCCGGGATACCCCTCCTCCCCCCCCCCCTCAAGTGTCCGGATCCAGTCAAATTATGTAAAAGATTTATATGGACCAGATGTTTGTTCTTCCCAGCAAGTTTCACTCCGATACCATCATTCTAACCGTTTCTCGAGATTTCCGGTCCACCACCCCCCCCCCCCCCCCCCACCCAGCTCCCCCGCGGTGCACGTAGCCAATCCGATTCAGCAAATGACTTACCTAGAGCATCTGTTTGTTCTTCCCACAAAGTTCCATCCCGATCCCTCCATTCTAAACGGGGCACGTATTTCCCCCCCCCCCCAATAGTTGCCGGATCCGGTCCGGATATGAAAAAAATCATCGGAGAAATGTCCTCTGTTGAATTCTTAAATTTCACTCGAATCCGATCAACCATTCTAAAATTACGCATGACTGAAAATTTCGGATTCCCCTCCCTCCACTCCCCCCACCATTATCTGATCGACAAAATTTTTATTTTGAAGTCAGTTTGATTGGGTCCCTGATATGCCTGCCAAGTTTCATCGTGAAAGTCCCCAAATCCACCATCACCGGAATTCCGGGACCCCCCCCCCATAAGTGTCCGGATCAAGTACAATGGCCTAAAGGACTTATCTAGAGCAGATGCTTGTTCTTCCCAGCAAGTTTCATTCCGATCCCTCCATTCTAACCGTTTCTTGAAATTTCCGGTCTCCCCCCCCCCAAATCCCCCCTGGCTACCGAATCCGGTCAAGACTTTAAACGGGACATTACAGATATATATTCTGTTCAGTTATGAAGTTTCATTACAATCCGATCATCCGTTCGAAAGTTACACACTTCTCAATTTCCCGGATTCCCCTGCGGATTCCCCTCCCTCCACTCCCCCACCATTATCTGATCAACAATACTTTTATTTTGAAGTCAGTTTGATTGGGTCCCTGATATGCCTGCCAAGTTTCATCGTGAAAATCCAAAAAACCACCATCACCGGAATTCCACCCCCCCCCCCCCCCATAAGTGTCCGGATCCAGTACAATGGTCTAAAGGACTTATCTAGAGCAGATGCTTGTTCTTCCCAGCAAGTTTCACTTCGATCCCTCCATTCTAACCGTTTCTTGAAATTTCCGGTCTCCCCCCCCCAACTCCCCCCTGGCTACCGAATCCGGTCAAGACTTTAAACGGGACATTACAGATATATATTCTCTTCAGTTATGAAGTTTTATTACAATCCGATCATCCGTTCGAAAGTTACACACTTCTCAGTTTCCCGGATTCCCCTGCCCTCCACCCCCCCCCCCCAAAATGGTCGGATCAGAAAACTGATTATTCCTAATTTTGTTTGGTCGGGTCTCTGATATGCCTGCCAAGTTTCATGGTCCTAGCACAACTGGAAGTACCCTAACTCGAAAAAGTGTGACAAAATGCCCTAAATTTTCAAGTTTCCAGCGCCCCGCACTCCCCCCCATATGGTCGGATCGGGAAACTGATTATTTCCAGGTTAGTTTGGTCGGGTCCGTGATATTCCTGCCAAGTTTCATTGGCCTAGCTCATCTGGAAGTACCCTAACTCGGAAAAGTGTGACAAAATGCCCTAAATTTTCAAGTTTCGAGCGCCCCCACTCCCCCGCATATGGTCGGATCAAGAAACTGATTATTTCCAGGTTCGTTTGGTCGGGTCCCTGATATTCCTGCCAAGTTTCATTGTCCTAGCTCATCTAGAAGTACCCTAACTCAGAAAAAAGTGACAAAATGCCCTAAATTTGCAAGTTTCCAGCGCCCCGCACTCCCCCCCCATATGGTCGGATCGGGAAACTGATTATTTCCAGGTTAGTTTGGTCGGGTCCCTGATATGCCTGCCAAGTTTCATTGTCCTAGCACATCTGGAAGTACCCTAACTCGGATATGTGGGACAAAAAAACTCGGACCGACCGACAGACCGACAGACCGACAGACCGACAGACCGACAGACGGAATTGTGATCGGTATATGGCACTTGAGCCAGAGGCTGCAAGTGCCATAAAAAATCAACTAACCACAAGTTCATCACTCAATTTGTTTCCACAAATCCACATAGCCTACTGATGAAACATTAAGAAAACAAGAGCTGTAAGCTCATATGGCACTTGCATGTGTCAAGATGATTTGATTGATCAAGAGTAAGTTTCGACTTTGCGGTTGAGATGCGCGCTATAAGGGAGCTGGAACTCCATTTGTAAGCAAAACCCTTGAGGCAAAACTGCTAATGGGCTGATGGGCATCACGAAAATGCATATATTGCTTAAAAGTATTTTTTTTACTTTGCGGTCAAGATTGGTACTTTAAGGAATAATCGGATTTGGGAAGTAGCAATTTCTAAGCAAATGTTGTTGAGTCTCCAATATTCCAGCGAAGTTTCATCGTCCTAGCACATCAGGAAGTACCTTAACGCGCGATCACCGGAATCCCAGACCCCCCTCCCCCTCCTCCAACTCCACCCACAATAACCGGAGCCAATCCTGTTCTGTAAATGATTAATCCAGAGCATCTGTTTGTCATTCCCACGAAGTTCGATCCAGATCACACCAGTCTAAGCGGGTCAAGTATTTTCCGCCCTCCCCCCGATAATTGCCGGATTCGGTCCGGAAATGAAAAAGGTCACAAGAGAAAAATGTCCTCTGTTTAATTATTAAATTTCACTCGAATCCGATCACCCGTTCCAAAGTTACGCATGACTCAATATTCCGGATTCCCCTCCCTCAACTCCCCCCCCCCCAAGATGATCATATCGAGGATTTTTTTTTTATTCCAAGTCAGTTTGACCGGGTCCCTGATATGCCCTCCAAGTTTCGTCGTGAAAATCCCCCAAAAACGGAATTCCGGGAGACCCCTCCCCCCCCCCCTCAAGTGTCCGGATCCAGTCAAATTATATAAAAGATTTATATGGACCAGATGTTTGTTCTTCCCAGCAAGTTTCACTCCGATACCATCATTCTAACCGTTTCTCGAGATTTCCGGTCCACCCCCCCCCCCCCCCACCCCACCCAGCTCCCCCGCGGTGCACGTAGCCAATCCGATTCAGCAAATGACTTACCTAGAGCATCTGTTTGTTCTTCCCACAAAGTTCCATCCCGATCCCTCCATTCTAAACGGGGCACGTATTCCCCCCCCCCCCCCAATAGTTGCCGGATCCGGTCCGAATATGAAAAAAATCATCGGAGAAATGTCCTCTGTTGAATTCTTAAATTTCACTCGAATCCGATCAACCATTCCAAAATTACGCATGACTGAAAATTTCGGATTCCCCTCCCTCCACTCCCCCCACCTTTATCTGATCGACAAAATTTTTATTTTGAAGTCAGTTTGATTTGGTCCCTGATATGCCTGCCAAGTTTCATCGTGAAAATCCCCAAAACCACCATCACCGGAATTCCGGGACCCCCCCCCCCCCCCATAAGTGTCCGGATCAAGTACAATGGCCTAAAGGACTTATCTAGAGCAGATGCTTGTTCTTCCCAGCAAGTTTCACTCCGATCCCTCCATTCTAACCGTTTCTTGAAATTTCCGGTCTCCCCCCCCCCCAACTCCCCCCTGGCTACCGAATCCGGTCAAGACTTTAAACGGGACATTACAGATATATATTCTGTTCAGTTATGAAGTTTCATTACAATCCGATCATCCGTTCGAAAGTTACACACTTCTCAATTTCCCGGATTCCCCTGCGGATTCCCCTCCCTCCACTCCCCCACCATTATCTGATCGACAATATTTTTATTTTGAAGTCAGTTTGATTGGGTCCCTGATATGCCTGCCAAGTTTCATCGAGAAAATCCAAAAAACCACCATCACCGGAATTCCGGGACCCCCCCCCCCCATAAGTGTCCGGATCCAGTACAATGGTCTGAAGGACTTATCTAGAGCAGATGCTTGTTCTTCCCAGCAAGTTTCACTCCGATCCCTCCATTCTAACCGTTTCTTGAAATTTCCGGTCTCCCCCCCCCCCAACTCCCCCCTGGCTACCGAATCCGGTCAAGACTTTAAACGGGACATTACAGATATATATTCTCTTCAGTTATGAAGTTTCATTACAATCCGATCATCCGTTCGAAAGTTACACACTTCTCAGTTTCCCGGATTCCCCTGCCCTCCACCCCCCCCCCCCCCCAAAATGGTCGGATCAGAAAACTGATTATTCCTAATTTTGTTTGGTCGGGTCTCTGACATGCCTGCCAAGTTTCATGGTCCTAGCACAACTGGAAGTACCCTAACTCGAAAAAGTGTGACAAAATGCCCTAAATTTTCAAGTTTCCAGCGCCCCGCACTCCCCCCCATATGGTCGGATCGGGAAACTGATTATTTCCAGGTTAGTTTGGTCGGGTCCGTGATATTCCTGCCAAGTTTCATTGTCCTAGCTCATCTGGAAGTACCCTCACTCGAAAAAGTGTGACAAAATGCCCTAAATTTTCAAGTTTCCAGCGCCCCAGCTCCCCCGCATATGGTCGGATCGGGAAACTTATTATTTCCAGGTTACTTTGGTCAGGTCCCTGATATTCCTGCCAAGTTTCATTGTCCTAGCTCATCTGGAAGTACCCTAACTCGAAAAAGTGTGACAAAATGCCCTAAATTTTCAAGTTTCGAGCGCCCCCACTCCCCCGCATATGGTCGGATCGGGAAACTGATTATTTCCAGGTTCGTTTGGTCGGGTCCCTGATATTCCTGCCAAGTTTCATTGTCCTAGCTCATCTAGAAGTACCCTAACTCAGAAAAAAAGTGACAAAATGCCCTAAATTTGCAAGTTTCCAGCGCCCCGCACTCCCCCCCATATGGTCGGATCGGGAAACTGATTATTTCCAGGTTAGTTTGGTCGGGTCCCTGATATGCCTGCCAAGTTTCATTGTCCTAGCACATCTGGAAGTACCCTAACTCGGATATGTGGGACAAAAAAACTCGGACCGACCGACAGACCGACAGACCGACAGACCGACAGACCGACAGACCGACAGACGGAATTGTGATCGGTATATGGCACTTGAGCCAGAGGCTGCAAGTGCCATAAAAACATTTCAGGACACCAAGTCCTACCTACCAACAATATCGCGTGACACCTACAGCAACACGAAGCAACACGGATCCTATGAGAGCTTTTATCGTCACGAAGTGCAAGTTAAGGCAACTTAATCCTTGGGCTAATGACACAATTTTTCGAAGAGACATATCATTTCCACTGATGAAAAAACAAGAGTTGTAAGCTCATATGGCACTTGCATGGGTCAAGATGATTTGATTGATCAAAAGTAAGTTTCGACTTTGCGGTTGAGATGCGCACTCTAAGGGAGCTGGAACTTCATTTGTAAGCAAAACCCTTGAGGCAAAACTGCTAATGGGCTGATGGGCATCACGAAAATGCATATATTGCTTAAAAGTATTTTTTTTACTTTGAGGTCAAGATTGGTACTTTAAGGAATAATCAGATTTGGGAAGTAGCAATTTCTAAGCAAATGTTGTAGAGTCTCCAATATTCCAGCGAAGTTTCATCGTCCTAGCACATCTGGAAGTACCTTAACGCGCGATCATCGGAATCCCAGACCCCCCCCCCCCCCTCCTCCAACTCCACCCACAATAACAGGAGCCAATCCGGTTCTGTAAATGATTAATCCAGAGCATCTGTTTGTCATTCCCACGAAGTTCGATCCAGATCACACCAGTCTAAGCGGGTCAAGTATTTTCGCCCCCCCCCCCCCCCCCCAATAATTGCTGGATTCGGTCCGGAAATGAAAAAGGTCACCAGAGAAAAATGTCCTCTGTTTAATTTTAAATTTCACTCGAATCCGATCACCCGTTCCAAAGTTACGCATGACTCAATATTCCGGATTCCCCTCCCTCAACTCCCCCCCCCCCAAGATTATAATATCGAGGATTTTTTTTTTTATTTCAAGTCAGTTTGACCGGGTCCCTGATATGCCTTCCAAGTTTCGTCGTGAAAATCCCCCCCAAAACGGAATTCCGGGAAACCCCCTCCTCCCCCCCCCCCTCAAGTGTCCGGATCCAGTCAAAAGATTAGTGTAAAAGATTTGCATGGACCAGATGTTTGTTCTTCCCAGCAAGTTTCACTCCGATACCATCATTCTAACCGTTTCTCGAGATTTCCGGTCCACCCCCCCCCCCCCCAGCTCCCCCGCGGTGCACGTAGCCAATCCGATTCAGCAAATGACTTACGTAGAGCATCTGTTTGTTCTTCCCACAAAGTTCCTCCCGATCCCTCCATTCTAAACGGGTCGCGTATTCCCCCCCCCCCCCCAATAGTTGCCGGATCCGGTCCGATATGAAAAAAATCATCGGAGAAATGTCCTCTGTTCAATTCTTAAATTTCACTCGAATCCGATCACCCATTCCAAAATTACGCATGACTGAAAATTTCGGATTCCCCTACCTCCACTCCCCCCACCATTATCTGATCGACAAAATTTTTATTTTGAAGTCAGTTTGATTGGGTCCCTGATATGCCTGCCAAGTTTCATCGTGAAAATCCCCAAAACCACCATCACCGGAATTCCGGGACCCCCCCCCCCATAAGTGTCCGGAGCCAGTACAATGGTCTAAAGGACTTATCTAGAGCAGATGCTTGTTCTTCCCAGCAAGTTTCACTCTGATCCCTCCATTCTACTCGTTTCTTGAAATTTCCGGTCTCCCCCCCCCCCCCCAACTCCCCCCTGGCCACCGAATCCGGTCAAGACTTTAAACGGGACATTACAGATACAGATATTCTATTCAGTTATGAAGTTTCATTACAATCCGATCATCCGTTCGAAAGTTACACACTTCTCAATTTCCCGGATTCCCCTGCCCTCCCCCCCCCCCAAAATGGTCGGATCAGAAAACTGATTATTTCTAAGTTTGTTTGGTCGGGTCTCTGATATGCCTGCCAAGTTTCATGGTCCTAGCACAACTGGAAGTACCCTAACTCGAAAAAGTGTGACAAAATGCCCTAAATTTTCAAGTTTCCAGCGCCCCCACTTCCCCGCATATGGTCGGATCGGGAAACTGATTATTTCCAGGTTAGTTTGGCCGGGTCCCTGATATTCCTGCCAAGTTTCATTGTCCTAGCTCATCTGGAAGTACCCTCACTCGAAAAAGTGTGACAAAATGCCCTAAATTTTCAAGTTTCCAGCGCCCCAGCTCCCCCGCATATGGTCGGATCGGGAAACTTATTATTTCCGGGTTACTTTGGTCAGGTCCCTGATATTCCTGCCAAGTTTCATTGTCCTAGCTCATCTGGAAGTACCCTAACTCGAAAAAGTGTGACAAAATGCCCTAAATTTTCAAGTTTCGAGCGCCCCCACTCGCCCGCATATGGTCGGATCGGGAAACTGATTATTTCCAGGTTCGTTTGGTCGGGTCCCTGATATTCCTGCCAAGTTTCATTGTCCTAGCTCATCTAGAAGTACCCTAACTCGGGAAAAAAATGACAAAATGCCCTAAATTTTCAAGTTTCCAGCGCCCCGCACTCCCCCGCATATGATCGGATCGGGAAACTGATTATTTCCAGGTTAGTTTGGTCGGGTCCCTGATATGCCTGCCAAGTTTCATTGTCCTAGCACATCTGGAAGTACCCTAACTCGGATATGTGGGACAAAAAACTCGGACCGACCGACAGACCGACAGACGGAATTGTGATCGGTATATGGCACTTGAGCCAGAGGCTGCAAGTGCCATAAAAACATGAACCCTGGTATGAATAATTTCCAGAACAAAACAAAAACTTAAAATTCTTCTATTTCATGCCTTCATTGCAATTCATACTGAAATATCTGGTCAAATGATTCTGAGAAAGCACAGGCACGAATCTGTAACTATGAATTGCTGGAAAACGGATTATATATTTATTTATTTTTCCCTTTGGGTGGTTGGTATGACCTCCAGAAAATTTATAGTAGGCTATTAACAAGATTTCAGACATCAATTTGCATAACAGATTGCAAACACAACAGTTTGAAGGAGTTGCAGGATTGAATTAACAAATTCTCTCAACATGTCTATTTAGACAAGACGAAAGGTTTCGATGGGACCCCAAAAATTTAATATTTGATCCAGACAATTGGGTCTTGTCTTCGCCAGATCCAGTCTTCGCCAGGCTAATCATCTGAGAAAACCAAGTTCAGATATACCTCTATGCGCCATATCTATTTCGACGATACTGACCGATGATACTTAGTCAAGATTGGGCGTAATAGGTAGTGTGCTTTAACTGTGGAGAGATACCCCAAGCTTGAGTGGGAAGCATATATTCAAACAATGCATAAAGCGGATACGTCAGCTACAATGCTTTGACGGCGACATTTCAGCCCTTCTTGGCAAGGGGCCTCGTCAGGCTGTCGAACTTCAGGGACAACGTTGGAGGAAGTTTGTAGGTTCGTTCTTTCTCCAACGTTGTCCCTGAAGTTCGACAGCCTGATGAGGGCCCTTGCAAAGAAGGGCCGAAATAACGCTGTCAAAGCATCGTAGCTGACGTATCCGTTTTATGCATTGTATGGAGAGATGCTGCGAGAGTTAATGCATATTCTCTGATCAGTCTTTTCTTTCGAGGAATATGGAATAAAATGCAGCAACTATATTTCCGTGGTGGGAAACTGAAACGACAAGTTCTTCAATGAACCTTTAAAAATCACAGACAAATTTATTGCTAATTATTCAATAATGATTCATTACGCTCACGGACGGAAACTCAAAATTCTGGCGTCGCCAAAACGCATCCAGGGGGTGAGCAAACGCCTTGGTCACTTGCGAGTACATTATAGAGGTATACTTATTTGAACACTTCTCTAAATGTTCACCACCATGTTGTTTCCTGCTTAGAAAACAGTCAAATGGAAAGTAGAAACAACAAACTTGATATCAGCTAACGTCAACTGTTTCAATTTTTTCTTTTAGGTATGCCTCTTCTTCTCCTATATTCTCGTAGGGTATGTTATTTCGTCTAAACTCCCACTTATTGGTGAAATTACGCTCCGCTTAGCAACAGATACAAACTTTGAAAAAAGAAATGGAGGAAAATTAAGACAAAAAATTTCAAGATCCAGCTGACATGGTAAACTGGACATGAGATAAACGTTTCCGGCGGTTGTGTCGCAGTAAAAGTTGCCTGGTATGGGTTTTAGTGTTTTCTTCTTTTTGGTCCAACCCGCGGGCACCCCCCCCCCCCCCCTCCCCCGAAGTAACTTAATGGATACGGACATGACATCTAGAGTAGCAAACTGAATGCAGTGACAGTATGAGCAATTTTTTTCGTATATATGGATTGCTGGTTTTACGGTATACAAAGAGGAATTAATTTAAACAGCGTATTATGGGGTCTAAGGAGTATCTATCCCCTTTAGGTCTAGTTGGAGAGCATGGTATCCGGTATAGACCACACCATAACCCAGTGTGGCAGGACTCGTTTCAGACTTAGTTTTTTTTTTTTATAACGTACCATCTTCTTTACTAGAATTTGCTAAATATCCCTTTAAAGATTTTATTTGTTATCCCTTTTCTTACCATCTAACATTCTCCAACGAAAACTGTAGTTCATTAACTGGAAACGAACAAAAAATTACATTTGTCAAACAACACACTTAAAATTTAATCAAACCAAAACCTAGCAAAAATTGCCATAACTGGTTCTTTTAATAACTGGTTCTCTTCGGTACAACTGCATTTAGATGAGAACAAGGGAGTCGGAGAACCAGTTTCTATTTAGAAATAGACGGAAGAATTATTTTTTTGAAAATTAGGCTAATTGGGAATACCTCTCCCGATATTATACATTATTGTTATTATTAGTCGTTATAAGTGGGGTAAAAAAAATGAGACGGTTAAGATGAGAAATATGTTTTAGCTTAGGTTTAAAGTGAATACAAGTTATGCACTCCCGCACAGGACACGGTTGTTCCCTTCATGGGGAGAGTGTGTATATTGTTTTTTGGATGAATGATAAAACAACAACCCAACCGGGTTGTTGACCTATGGAACTTCCTAAGCGAAGATACGGTATCTAGCAAGACCGTCAAAGAATTCTAAGTCTCCCTTGAAGAGGGGTGGAGCAAGAAGGAACGGAGACTGGAATGGGATGCCCTGGAGGACTAGACCATAAGGTGAACAGAATTCCCGAATTCATCCACACGGCAACTTGCGAAGAAATGCTAAGCAATGCTACAGGATGGAAAATCCTTCAATTGCTCCAAGCTGCAATTTAAGGTATTTTAAGATAAAACAAAATGAACTGAATTAAATTGACCAAGTGTACTGAACCTATCCTGGAATAAAGTTTTTATTAGGCTACATTATTATTTTCATATTCCTGTTTTAAGAATATTTTGTTGACTGAACATTTATTATTGTTTCTCCCATAACTGTTATTATTATTTTTGTTATTATTATTATTGTTATTAGTTTGTTCTCCAATTATTGTTATTCTTTCCAGTTATTGTTATTATTTTAACATCCTTATTATTCTTGTTACCAAATATTTTAATTACTTGAATACTTTAATTATTTTTGTCGAGTTTTTCAGTTATTTTATGTCAAACTTTTTGAGCCCTTAATGCACTATTTGTTTTTGCACAGATACAACCAATCCACGGAGAGAAACCCTCATGTCAAGAGAATTCGTCTTCCAAGTGATGCCTCCAATTTATAAATCAAGAACGCAACCAAAAACCGCTCATTACCAAAGCAGGGCTTTCAAGAAATCTTAAGTCACTGAACTCAACAATAAAAGAACCACTGACGAAACCAAGAAAATTACAGAGGGCGTCAAAATCGTGTGAACCAAATTTCCGCGCATGGAAATTAGTCCGTGTTTGTTGCACAGAGCTGTCATACCGAATACGAACAGAGTACCAGGACTAACAGGAGACATGTGGAATGGAGTGTCCAATTATTTGAAACTAACATAACTATAGCGACACTTGTCATTAGGGTGGAGTTTGTTGAGGAAACCACATTTTGAACATGTCAGTAAAAAGAAAGAAGACAAAAAGCACATTCGCAATTTGACTGATCAATCTTTTTTAAAGGAAAACAATCGCCTGGAAATATTTCAATACCAACAAACCTGTAGCCTAACAAGGTCCGTATCCAGAAATTTACTTGGGGGGGGGGGGGGGGCGCAAGTCGGATCTAGTCCATATCAAAAAGTACAGAAAGGATGTATATCAAAGGTTAAATCCTATAAAATCGATAATTTGTGTATGTTTCGGGGAGCTTCGACCCCCCCCCCCCTTGAATACGGCTATGAGCCTAACTATTTAATTACACTACACAACAATTGGAACAAAACAACTTTCTTCACCAACCATTTCAGGTTGTAAGATTCCGTTAGCAATCAAAGGTAAAAGTAACTGGTAGGACTATGCAGTTATATATCTATTATGATATCTATGTAATTATATGTAATTATTTACTGTTTGGTCTATGGGAAAAAACTCTAGGCGACCGATAGTCTATTCAATTAGAAGAAATTAATGAATATAAAGAACGTTGTGGTTTCCTCGAGGGTTTCCTATCTGGATTGGTTGAATTTACCCTTAAAAAAGACAATAACAACGAGAAATAACACCGAATAACATACCTTGATATCCTGAAAATCAAGCGCAATGCGCTGGTTGCCCATTTCCAAACTAACGCACTTTGAGGCTCTTTTTTTTTAATTTTGCAAAAAAACTATCTAAATTTTATCGCTTTATCAACAAATCTGTCAACCTTACTTATGGATCGCGTAGAAGTGCACTTCCGAATATCAGAAAGTACAGCAATATCACCTCCAGAAATCCGCCTACTAATTCCTAAAAGCTCTTGGCCTAGCTCTTGGCATCGGTTTAAAAAACGACCGATATTATCTTTTTCACATCCGCAAAGCGGGCAAGCATAATTCCCGTCCGGGTTTCTCCGACTCATACCAAAATCTTTCTTTCTACCATCAGGGACCCATAAGTTTCCTGTAATGACTCGCCATTCAGGGGGCTTGTCATTTCCTATGCTTCTATGTTGCTATGTTGCCCGAGCCTCACCTAGTTTTCAAAAATTCCGCTTGTGTCGAATCGGCATTCTTGCTCAGATATATATAGATAGCCATCTTCAGTCAGGACTATTCAGCATGCCACCAGGCACATAAGCTAGGACAAAAGATCCAGGATACTCTTCCATTACAGAGAAATATTCCTAGTTCAGCACAACAGCTGCGAAAAAATTTGTCTGTCTGGATAGTCGGGTATCTTATCCCCGTGGGTATTTCTTGAACTATCTGACGCTCGGTCAAGAGCGCATCAGAAATCTCTTTTTGACAAGCCCCCTGAATGGCGAGTCATTATAGGAAATTTATGGGTCCCTGCTACCATGGAGTCAATTTGTCCTCAGAACCGATCTAGTAGCCTACCTCAAATAAATATTTATGCCTGAAAGCCGGAGTCTCAGCACATAATCACCCAAACTGCAGGCAGTGCCTGTCGCTTTCTGTTGCGTCTATGTATTTACTGCCGTATGTGATGTCGGCTCCAGTGCACTGAATTAGGTGGCTAAATGGGGTCAAACAAGGTTCAAGCACATAGAGGAAATATCGGAAGATACGAACGATTTCAAGTGGAGTGGTTTTAAGGTGAAAGACCTGTAAGACAGCAGAGAGGAAGCACCAGAGGAATTAGTTACTCTCCTGAATACATATTTGAAACTTGAGTTTGAATAAGAAAACGACGCATATCAGAAGGAAGGAAGCAATCCAAACATGCACCAAACCGTCTGCAACAACCGAATGAGTAATGTCTCTAAATTACTAAATCGCCCGGAAAACAGGTCAAGAACGTTTAATCGTGGATATAAACTGAATAGATAGCGAAAAATTCCAGAGCTTAAATAACGTGAGCTGGGTCGGGATTAGTGCCTTTTTGGTTGGTTTAAATTTTTTGCCACCACAGTAGAGGTGCCTTAATTACGGAAGGGTCCCTCTCGATGGGGGTTGAGCTTTTTTGTTGTTCTGTGTTTTTTCCTCGTTTTCTGTGTTACAATAATACTTTCAATTCTTTGCATCGTCATCTTTATTCATTCATTCATTCATTTATTGATACTACACAAACGACGTAACATAAATATAAGGCAAGAGACAAGGCCAGTTAATCCAGTTACTGCGCCGCGAAATTAGCGATTTTCTTGTTGGGGCTTGTCGACTCTATGCGGACTTCCCGCTTTTCGAATCGGAGGTTGGACGTAAAATATTTGACAACTGTGCGTGCCGTGGTTAGAACGTGAGAGGACGAAGCAAAAGAAAAGGAGTCAAAAACGCAAATTCAGATCTATTTGCCAACCAAATGAAAAATATATTCTGAAGCTTCTCATGCCCCTATTTTTGAAAGGGTTGTCGCCACGCTGCATGACCGGGAAACTCGGCTCGACCGGAAAAGCGCTAAAAACTCGTAGGTGCAAAACGAGGGAAGGAGATGGCGAAGGGAGGGGATTTCTTAAGCTCATAATTCCATAAGGACACTAGGGATAATATGAAAGACAGAGTGAGTAAGATTGGTCCTTTAATGTTTTGTTTATAATCATGATAAAAAGGAAAATTATTTTGGAAAAAAAAAATATAACTGAGCACGAAATTATCCGAAGTTTCGTAGTTACAAAATAAGAAGTAAAGAGCTAAAGCTTTTAAAGCAAAAAATGGAAGAGAAGGTGCCATCCATGCCATACCTGTGTCACTCATAGGACGAGCAGGGTTAAAAAAAAATGACATGGAATATTCGACAACTACCTTGTATATTAGGAGGGTAGGGGAAAAGGGCAGTCTACGACAAATACCTGATTTTGGGAAAGTCTATGCCAAACACTGGGTATACCTAACGTTGGTATACCCTATCCCTAACGCTGGATACACTAATAAAAAAAAAAGTGCTGGATACTTGAACCCTAATAAGATACTGATGACTTGAGTGAGAGCTCAGAAACCAGCCAATCAGAATTCATCTATAGCCTACTGGGGTAGGTCAGGGTTAGGGTACTAATAGCTATCCAGCGTTTGGCACAGGGTACCCAGCGTTAGGCATAGGCTATGTCAAACATTAAATATCCTATGTTAAACATTAAATATCCAAAAATCAAGAGTTTGTGGCTGACTGGGAGAGGGTGCTTAAGGAACTGGAGAGATAAGATGGTTGAACGGAGTCAACGAAGCAATTTTCCAAGGAGGAAAGTGGATGAAGTGATTTAGTTAAGTGAACAGTAGTTACATGTTTTTGCTAATGTAAACTACTTATGATTTATTGTTGGTCATGCACACTACGCAGAAGACCCTATGTCATCTAAGGCACATAGCCTATTAATATTTGTTTGCGTAGGTATGGGTGACTTTATTTGTTTGTCTTTAAAGAAGCATATGAACTGATCATATTTATTTTACTACAGGTCCGTGCTTTTTACCATGTCTGATAGAAAAAAATACAAGTTAGATAGATTATTTCCACAGTCATCAAACATTGTAAATAACATAGTTGTACCTATGGCCTGGGCCTCGCCGAAATTAAAGGTAAGCACGAAATCAATTGGTCGGAGTTACGCCACTTGGCTACTTTGCAGGATAAAAAGAAAATCTGGTCAAAACTGGTAATTACAAACAAAAAAAACTGGGTGCATTTCAGTATAAAAATAAATCTGGTCAGATCTGTTCAAAAATCTGGCAGCAGGAACCAACACTATGGGTCAAATCACTCCATGCTGTCGTCACGAACTCAGCCATATCGAAAACCAAAAATATATCAGTATGGCAAACGACCATTTGAATCCCATATGGTGTTAGTCACTGCATTTGTCGATAGTTTAACTACTCTTAATTGCTTTGTTAAAAGGCTGAGCCTGTTTCAAGATTTGCCGCTCCAGGGTAAAGTTCCACTTCGTCTTACAGAAACTTGATATGCCGAAAGATTGGAGGTACTTGAAATGTATCAGGGTTGGTCACTGCTTGAGGGGTGTAAAATAAAATCAAGCACCAACTACGCCAACTACCCGTTCAGTTGGCAAAGCCTAGCCCATAGGCCTATGGGGGTGGAAAGGCACACTGCGGTTAACACCGTATCCTGAGGATGTGTAATAAAAGGGATCAAGAACTAAAGCTAATCGAGAATGGACCTCCAAAACTCTATATTTGACAGAGATCTACTAAACCCTTGCCATAAATGAACGACATTCCCTTGTGAGGAATAACAGGTTACATCACCCAGTGGCAATGAGCTATATCAGAAGTCTGTCGGCTAGACCCCAGCAGGGCTCGTACAACGATCCCAGAATCTGCGCAAAGCCTGTCATACAGCAAATATTATCTTCATTTTACCATATAACCTAGCCCAAAATTGCGCTGTTCAAAGTTAAATAGCATTAAAAGAAGCATAGAGTGCTTCTACTGTATCCTAATGTATGCGTCGAGCTAGGCTATGTGCCATGCGTTCACAGTTTTCTTAGTAATGTGTTCGTACTAAATACTCGCTCTTCAGCCAAAGCTGACTGGAACCAGTGTTGTCAGATTGGCGGATTTTACGCCAAAATGGCGGATTGTGTCGCAGACTGGCGTAAAGATTTTTGCAACTGGCGTGTGGCGTAAAACGTGGCTGGTTTCCTTTGTAACTGGCGGATTTTTTGACGTGATGTGAAAATTGACTATCTTTACGAAAAACCTACTGTTTTCAGAAAAATTGACTGTTTTTCACAAAAATCGACTGTTTTTACGTCATTTTAATCGTCGCGACCGAAGGCCGTACAAATTTTTGGTTCTGTGTTGATAGTCATTGAGTTCTTGGGAGGTGTAGATTTTTCTGGCGTATTTTTGGCATATTTTTCAAAGGGCGCGGCTGATGTTTTTCTTTTGAAGACAGTTATATAGTATTTCTGGTTGTTTTCAAGCCCTGTATTTGTTTGTTTTATTGATGCAAAGGCGGCGTTCGATAGGGTCAACCACGAGAAGCTTCTTTTTAAGACAAGGTGTGGACCCTCGTATTGTTGGTACATTGGCTGCTTGGTTCCAAACACAGAGATTTCGTGTCAAGTGGGGAGGTATACTACGTCTGCCATTCTCTGTTCTTAATGGTGTTAGACAGGGTGGTGTCCTTTCTCCTTTATTATATAACCTGTATGTGTTATTATATAACCTGTATGAACTAAATGTTTCGTTGGCTAATACTGGTGTTGGTTGCTCTGTGCAGGGTTTTTGCTTTAATAACCTTAGCTACGCAGATGACCTTGCCATTCTTGCCCCAACTGTAGCAGCCCTGAACAAGCTTCTGGCTGTCTGTGACCGGTTTGGCGTGGCTAATGATATAATCTACAACACAAAAACGACTTTTTGTATGGCGTTCATCCCACCTGGCATGTCTCTCAAGCACATACCTACTGCTATCCTATCTGGAGTCCCGCTTGTGTTTGTACAGTCGTTTAAGTATTTGGGATATACTTTTTGCAGTTCACTTAGAGACGACCTCCACGTTTCAGTGGTGTCCCGGTCACTGTGTTTCCGAGCTAATATCCGTATTAGAAAGTTCTCTAGCTGTAATTCTTCAGTTAAAACTTTCCTTTTCAGGGCTTACTGTACTCCGCTGTATTGTTTGTCACTAACTCACTCTACATCTGTGAAATGCGAGAATACCTTTCGGGTTCTTTATAACAATTCATTCCGGTGGCTACACGGTCTACCTTGGAACTGTAGTGTTTCCGGGATGGGAGGGTCTTCCCTCTTTCAGGGAACTCAGGCGTCGGTATATCTTCTCTCTTCAGACCCGGATCCTTCGATCTAGCAATCCACTCCTTGTGATTCGCTCGGGCCCAAACATGTGGCTATCGTTACCTGTGTGGATGGCATGGAACCGTGAGCTGTGTTCAGCATTTGGTGTTGGGTAGATTATTGTTTTTATATTTCTGCCCACCCCCATTGTTAGTTGTTAATATTTATTGTTAGTTGTTCTAGTATGGCCCAAGCTGGCCGTTTAATAGATTAAATAAATAAATTATATTTTTTTTACCACGATCTAGCAACACTGACTGGAACAATGGCTCAAAACGAAGAAGTCAGCTAACGAGGGGTTACCCACTCCCTGGCAACTGCCGTGGACCCTTTAGCGGTGCCGGCCGTAAACTAGGCAATTTCCACTTTGTAACATGCTGGTTTTAATGTTCAAACACGTGAAAATCGCAGCCGGCGCTTGCACCGGGGCAGTGGGCACCGCGGCAACGGGTACTTTCTGTACACTAAAATCGACAGCGGGCAACCCCTCGTCAGCTACGATATTCGTCAGCGATATGTCGGCCTTGCTTGACAAGGGTCCTTGGCAGGGTGTTGCTGGAAGAAACAAACTTGCAATGCATTTGCAGGAATTGCAGGTTGGATTCTAACAGCATGACGAGCACCTTTGTCAAGAAGGGCTGAAATATCGCTGATGAACATCGTAGCTAACTTTTCCGTTTTGAGTCATTGTTTAATGAGTTAGTAATAGTGTCCGTTTATTATTCCCTCGTCTGCACTAGAGGGCAGGGTTGCCGCATGTCGCACGATAGTGTGAATTGTCACTTTATTTTGTTTTTGTCACTCTTGTCCTACGTAGGACATAAAAATCACTCTATCTCAGAAAACAACCAAATGTGTCATTTTTGCAGCAGGGATTTAGACCAGAAGTAGCCTAATTATTTTAAGTTTTTTTCATGAAAGTAAAATTAAGATGCGTCATTTTTACAGAGGCGATTCCGACCAAAAATGAACATTTCATGGAAATAAATTTCACTCCCATTTCACTCTCTGTTTTGGGCCAAAAGTCACTCTCTAAATGTTTTGATGTGACAACACTGCTAGAGGATTGCTAACAAAAAATAGACGACAGCCTAGCCGACATCATAATCCATTTACATTTTTATTTGATTTCCAGAAAATGGTAAGCTAGAAACTTGGGCAGCCAAGCTGCCAAACAAATAACTATAAAAAAATAATATGTTATCGGGAGATCATTGCCGATTAGTTTGTAAAACAAACGGCCATCCACGCCAAAACGTCCCCCAAGTTTCATCCAAATCGTCGTCATCGGGTTTACTTTATACTGGTGATGTTCTTCGTTGGTGAAAAGCGGAAGCTCTGTCGTTTTTTCGGTAGCCTACACCGAGGCCTACAAACAAACCACAGTAGCACGTACTTCGGCAAGTCTGAAGTATGCACTACAAAGTACACAGGCTTTGACATAATAGTAATTATAATAAATAATTTGTTTATAACCGACTACACAGTAACTATGTGAACATAGTGGAGTAAAGAAGAGAAAGAAAGAAAAGTAAAAACAGAAAAACACTATACAGCAGACTAGACAAAATAAACAGAACAAACGGATGAGCCCGCGATATGGAAACAGTCTTTGATGTGCTTGAACAGATAACTTGACTACAGCTCCTGCAGTTTTTCCGTCATATCAGTGCGACGGTTGACATTAACTCACCTTGATGTTATCCACAGACTTTGTGTTATCCAAATTACTTGACTCATGTGCCAATTTTATTCACATCAACCTCAACTAAACACAGTGTAAACCCTCAACTCTTTGCAAAGTTGCACAGCACTGAATTTCGTCGCGTAGGTAGGTTAGTTGCTTGGTTGGCGACGCCGATTGTTTCCAACGCGAAGAGAGTTTGCTCCCTAAATGTCTTAACGCCTCCGGCTTGCAATCCGTATCAGAACAAAACATCGGAAGAAATTGCGTGAAACTACGTTTTGTATATTAAAGTCCGTATCAAAATCTGAAATAATAATCTAAATCCAATTTGGTAATTTGGCTCTCTTTGTGGGTGTAGGCAGAAAGGGAGCCGACGTCGCACCCAACTGCTTGACCTTTTGGATGATGATGACCGTTAATACGTTAATAAGATTTTTTTTCTTGGAGCAAGGACAGAAATAAAAAATAAAAGATACATATAAAATATTCTTAAGCTGAACTTATCACAGGCTGATATTTAGAACTCGCAGATTGTCACATTGCTAATTATCTACTGAGGATTCATTATGAGCAAGGAAGGAATGTAGGAGTCACGGTGTCACCGACTGAACTCAGGGGGCAAACAAAGGGTTTAGGCCCTTGCAAGTAGCAATCTGAAGGAAGCGAATGTATGTGCACTTGTGTCAGTGCTTATGGAGCTTGGTTGGAAGGAAATGACTGTAAGTGTCAGGAAGAATACAGAGATGGGCTCGTTTTTGTGTGGGATGGGGAAGGGAGTCCCACTGCTGTCTCCAGGGGAATAACTGCTTAGCACCCAAGGTACTGCAAAAAAAATGAGTAGCTAAACTACAACAAAATCACGATGGTCCTCAGCTTTGTCGAGATCACTAGGCTACCCCCCACCTGCCCCCCACTCCTAAAGCAGATTTCTCGATCCTTCAGAAGCCAGTGCAGTGTGGCAACATTTCAAATCTGAGAAAAGGAAAGAAAAAACTCAATAGCCCGAATCCGAGGAACAGAATCCGTTTACAAAAATCCCCAACTGGGTAAGGATGAATCAACATTAGATGCGCATAATGCACCTGCACTGGATCTATAATAACACTCTAGACTATGTAACTTGTGTCAGAGGGTGGTAGCCTACCAGTAGCCATGCAACGTATTAGAATTTGGATAAGCAGGTTTTAAAGTTTAACTGAAAAGGTTTTTTTTTTTTTAGATTAGATTAGATTTTAGATTAGATTATTTTATTGCTAAATTACATAATAACCCATCATGATAGGTAACCGCCCATGAGAAGACATAAACGCACTATCACTGGGCGGTTACCACAAACTACTTCAACTTAACTTAAACAATAACTTAATTTCATTTCAACACTAACTAATATTATTTTTTTTTCTTTTTTTTTGGGGGGGGGGGGGGTAGGGCAATCTAGTTACCCATCACTTATTCACTTGAACACGATCGAAGACCCGATTCAAATGCGTTACCTCGTTGGTCCACTATTCGCGAATAATCGATATTCAGATAGCGGAATTTCCATGTCGGATTTGTGGTACCTCTATGCGCTTGTACCTGTGTTTTATACTTGATGAAAACTATAAACGAAGCATAAGTGATAATGCAGTTAGCTACCTTCCGCGAGCTGATCACTGGTCACGTGAAAAGTCGCGTTTTTACTGAGATTCAAAATTTCCAGCGTCATAGTAGATTTTGCGTTATGAAGACAGGCGTAGATATTCTGAATGTCATTCTAGAGCAAATAGTGAAAGACAAAAAAAAATCCCTGACACAAGCCAAATAATGCAGTGTGTTCAGTTAAACGATACAAAACGAGTTTGCTTTTCAGTTAAACTTTAAGGGGTGTTAAGCGAGGTATTAAGAGTACTTCGACTTCACATAGTTTTCCTCCAAGACAGAAAGCCTCAACAAACCCTTCCCTCCATTCACATAAAGTCATCATCGCAAACGGTCTCGAAAGTCGGCAGAAACGATTTCCGGGCGGGGGGAGGAAATTTGAAAAAAAAAAAATCCCAGGACCAGGTTTTCATAAACTATGAGCGTGTTCCATCCTACTTACCGTAGTTACTACGCATGACGTCACGAATCCCGGCTTTTTGCCGGCAAGGCTGGACCGATTTTTCTATTTTCCAGCAGAATATCATGCCACGGGGGAATCCAACCAATCACGTGACAGAGATCCGTAGTTACTACGTTTATTACGCTCCCGAGCGTGGTAAGCAGATAGTTACTATTAGTTACTATTTCGAGAAGGCTGGAACGGTCAGCGTAGTAACTTTTCGTGAGGTTGGAACGGATTTAGTAACTAACAGTTACTATTGGTACGAGGGTGGAACACGCTCTATGTAGGCTACTAACAATCAGGAATCGCCAATTTCAAACGCCAGCTACCTCATTCCAAGTTCTGGTTACCCTAACCTGCTCAAACGAATGAAATACTGATGATTTGGGTGAAATTCAGAAAACAACCGTCGGGTATAGGCTATTCCATAACTGTAAGCCTATCCAACGTCCGGCATAGCCAACACAAAAATCGGAGATTTTGTGGTAGATCGGTCCTTACCTTTTATTCTTTGTCAATATTGACTGCTTTTCGTGTTTCATCGAAGATGCACGAACAAATGTCATTCGTCAGTGTTTAGGGCCGTTTCCCTTTTTTCAGTGAATGAAGGATTTAAGACGCACTGCCCAAGGGCGTAAGTGCAGTTGAAAAAGGGCAAGGAAAAATAAAATAATCACAAAACACTCAACAAATATTTTCCATAAAGGTTCACTAATTTAGAATTAACTAAATTACTGTAAAAGACTCAAAAGTTCCAGGGATCTTTACCTCAAGCAACATCACGTATCCTCGGAACTGTCATTCGCACCACTGCTGAGCGGTGAGCACAGGCAGCACAGCATCAGGAGCGTAATCTGCTATGGGGCAGGGGGGAGGGGGGGGGCAACTGCCCCCCCCCCCCCCCCCCAGCTGAAATTTAGCGTCTTCGAAACTCTCGTCGAAACTAAGATAGGCCTACAGAATTCAAGTATCCACAGAAATAGATCGGTTTTCTTTAGTATACCTTTGTCTTTATAGTAAGGTTGGAACACAGAAGCCTTGAAACTTTTATAGCGATATGCATGCGCTATGCAGGGTTAAACACGTTTAGTCTGCATCGAAGAGACGCAAAAATCTCGGGAGAAACCGGTGTTCGGAGCCAGAACGAAAGCTAGCTAGGGTGTAAAAAGCGCTAAGCGCAGTTTTATGTTGGAATAGTGCAGTATACGCCAGTATTACCAGTGGTGTTGAATCAGTTCAAACGAATCTTCGCACGTCTATGTCAGACGACCGACTAAGTGATCTTTTGGTCATTGGTACCCAACCTGAAAAAGCGAAGAAGCTTGACGTCAATCGCGCAGTGGACAGTTTCGCGAATTTGAAGAAGCGTCGTTTCGCCTTGGTCGATTAGTAAAATATCTCTTTGTTTTATTACGTTTTTGGGATCCCAAAACGTAAGTGGGGGATAGCTATGACATCGCAAAAGTTGTCCGTCTGTCCGTCCGTCCGTCTGTAAGCACGATAACTCTCGAAGGGAATGAGATATTTTGATGAAACTTGGAGTGAGGATTCGTTGGGTCGGCGGACCAGTCGAGTTCGTAAATGGGCTTTGTAGCCCTACATTTAGGGGTGGGGGAGGGGGATCAGATTAAGGGGCAAACAAAATATTTTGAAACAGCTAATGTGATAGTCAATTATGGGGCAAGAAGACATGCTGAACTTTTATGTGAAAACAATTTTCTACCCGGACATGTAGTTCGCCCGGAATCCGGCCAAAACCGGAAAATTGTTAAAGTTAAAGTTTTATTTCTAGTTGATTAGATAACCGATTTCGGGGTAAGAAGAGACGCTGAATCCGCGTGTGATAATCAGATTTTACCCGGACATGTAGTTCGACCGGAATCCGGCTGGAGTCGGAAAATTTGTTATAAGTTCAATTTTTATTTGAACTTGATTAGATGTTCATTATTGGGGAAAGAAGATACCCTGAGTTCGTTTTTGAGCTTTCTTTTTTCGCCGGACAAGTAGTTCTAGAGTTCGGACGAAACCGGGAAATTGGCAGAAGTGGCAGGAACTTTTCGTCAAAACAGATATGACTTATACGGGTAAACACACATGCTGAGTCCATATCTGAACTTGGTTTTCTCAGATGATTAGCTATTTGGCCTTTATCTGTTTCTGAATTTTGATTGTAAGAATGTTCAAGGATTCTGCGCGATGACTGGATCTGGCTAAGACAAGACCCAGTTGTCTGGATCAGATATTGAAGTTTTGGGATCCCATCGAAAACTTTGGTCTTGTTCTTCTTGAAATAAAACTGCTCATTTTCACTTGACTTGGGAAATCGGCTCCAGCTTAGCCCCCCCCCCCCCCTCCCCCCCCCCCCCCAGGATTTTGACGAAATTACGCCCCTGGACAGCATATAGAGCATATGACCTTAATTTTATGCAGGCTTTCTCACATTTCTTCTTCTCCTAGCCAATACCAAACAACTCATATTTCACTAGCGTATTGACGTCACAGGCGGCATCTATGAACTGACGGCATTTACTAATGTTCATCTGCAACAAATTTTAGATGGCAGCTAACCGCAGAGTTGAACACCAACACGTTCTTCAAAGAGCTTGTTGCTCCTCGGAGAGTAGAGGAAGCAAAGAGGCCGCTGTCGCGTGCTTCTGGCTTCTAAAGTGATCTGAAAATAAACTAAAAACACATTTAGTGTTTGGGAAAAGTTGTCCGTCTGTTAGCACGATAACTCTCGAAGGGAATGAGATATTTTGATGATCTTGGTGTGAGGATTCATTTGGTCAAGGGTAAGGTCAAGTTCGTGGATGGGCTCTGTTGCCATACATATAGGGGTGGGGGTCCAAATTAAAGTCCAAATTCGAACTAGTTCGCCCGAAATCCGGCCCAAACCGGAAAATTTGTAAGTTTTATTTGAAGTTGATTAGATGACAGATTCAATGGTAAGCAGAGAAGCTGAGTCTGTATAGGACAATCCTTTTTTACCCGGACATATAATCGTCCGGAATCCGGCTATAACCGGAATTTTTGTATAAGTTAAAGTTTTATTTGAAGTTGATCAGATTTTTTTATAGGGATAAGGAGATACGTTGAATTCGTTTCTGAATTTTGTTTTTTGCTGGACAAGTAGTTCGCTATTATAATATATACTCACCGACAGGATTTTTCGTTTTCTGAGGTAAAATAGCTGCGTTCGTTTCCGTCGTTCGGTTCGCCGTTCTTAAGCGTCGTTTTACTATTAGCGTTTTCTTTGTGACGTCGTTCGTGAATGGCGTTGAACTGCCGAGAATAAACATTTTTCTTTGTTCGGTTGAACCGTTTTTCGTTCCTGAAACGGCGAACGGAGCCGGAAAGTCAGTTTCAACATCTCGGTTCAGTAACAGGCGCAAACTTTCAAAAATTCTCGACAAAACGAATTAAACTTGTAAACCAAGTTTAAAAACAGTGGGACTGTTATGCTAAAATCCATTTTTGTACTTTATTATAGCTGCTGTTGCAGATATTAAGATAGTTCGACTATTAACGTTTTCGTACAACTTCGTTCGTGAAACGACGTTTACAGAACGTGCAAAAAAAAAACACTAATATGAAAATATTTTTGTTGGTACCGACAACGACGAATGACCAAAACGAACGCGGCTAATAGATCAAATGGGTGTGACGTCACGCTTGTATGGAATGACGATACAACTTAGTTTAGTCCATTATGCTGGTCGTGTTGGGCGATATTTAAGATTTTTCGATATTTTCACTTTCGATATTCGATAATCGATATTTCTTTACCCTGTTTCGCTATAGGATACGTCTCGCTTCGCCAAAATTTAAGAACAAAATTGTCGTTAAATAGCATCTTGCATCATCTCTAACTCCGTAAAAATAGAACTGAATTACGGAAAACACATTGCTCCAATTTCGTGTATATAAATGTAGGCTATGTTGGATTATTTACAATAATTAGGAATGAACAAATATCGTTTTCGATATTGATCTTTACGTTTCGACATTCGATATCGATATTTGGTCCGATATATCGATATATCGTTGTCAGTATCGAATATCGCCTAAAACTAGATGCCAATGTTGCGATGGGTGGTACAACTGTACCAGATTCAGTAAAAAAAATCAGTACAATTACGCTGAACTGGTACAAATTCAGTAAATTTTCTCTAAAACTAAGAAAATAACTTGACTATACTTGACTTATCGTACTAACTTTAGTGATTTATCTAGAGCTGTAACTCGGAAAAGGCATTTCTATGTCCGTATGGCTCAAGGATCCAGTCGATTTATTTCGCGGCCCAACCACTTTTCCTTTCTGGCAGATTTTGTGTGACTCCCAGCTCCTAGTTACAGATGTTCGGCAGAACTAATTTACCTCGATAGACACATTTGGTCCTGGGCACTCTTTCCTGCCAAGCTCTATCCCCAAAGACACACAGGTGCGGAAAAAGGAGGATAGAAAAGAAAACGGGAGCCAACGGGAGGAAAGAGAGAAAAGAGAAAAAAATCTGCGAAAAGAAAGATATCTTATAGATTAGTGGAGTACCGCGAAGGAAGATGAATTTTTTCTTTGAGTCTGGTACATTTTTTCCCGGGAAGTGCATTTTAGACGTATGTCTAGTACAATTAAAACAATAGCAAAGGCTTCTATGGGTTTCCAAAAGTTCACTATTTGATCAAGACAATTGGGTCTTGTCTTCGCCAGACTCCTTGAACATTTTTAGTATTCAAATATAGAAATAGATTAAGGCCAAAGAGCTAATCATCTGAGAAAACCAAGTCAGATATGGATTCAGCATGTGTGTTTACCCGTATATAAGTCATAAGTCAGATCGAAAGTCAAGCTCAAGTTCAAGCTCAATGGGAAAGAAGCTAAAACGAATTCAGCGTATCTCCTTACCCCTATATCCGACATTTAATCACTGTGAAATAAAAATTTAACTTATAACAAATTTTCCGGTTTTAGCCGGATTCCAGGCGAACTATATGTCCGGGTAAAAATTGATTGTCATATACAGATTCATCATCTCTTCTTACCCCTAAATCGAACATCTAATCAATTACAAATAGAACTTTTGCTTTAACAAATTTTCCGGTTTTGGCCGGATTCCGGTCGAACTACTTGTCCGGCGAGAAAATGGTTTTCATAATCGTGCTCAGCATGTCTTCTCACCCCTTTATCGACTATCTCATTAGCTGTTTCAAAGTAATTTAAAATATTTATTTTTGACCCTCCTTCCCCACCCCTAAATGTAGGGCTACAGAGCCCATCTGCGAACTCGACCTTACCCTTAACCCGAAGGATCGTCACACCAAGATTCATCAAAATATCTCATTCCCTTCGAGAGTTATCGTGCTCACAGACAGACAGACAGACGGACTGACAGGCGGACAACTTTTGCGATGTCACAGGTATCCCTTCACTTACGTTTTGGGATCCCAAAAATCAGAATCGCAACACTGCTAGCAGTGTTGCCACCGGCAGTAAGATTTTACAAGATCTAGTAAAAAAAAAAAATCTAGTAAATATAGAGGATCTCGTAAAATTCATTATAATGTAGTCAATTTCGACACTGTCCGAAGTTTCATAACAGATAACATGAGGATGCGCTTTTTCAACAGATAATGCGTAACAGATAACACTTGGGATGTTATTTGTTGTGTTTGAAAACGTTATGCATGAAATGTGATGCATAACAAGCTTTGTTAGGAAGAGCCAGGCATCTACTGACTTTATTCCTTATCGTCATGATATCGGAAAACTCAGCAGATACTTTCTGGCGGTTTTTCGGTTCTTCCTGATGGTAACACTTTGTATGGATAACATCTTGAAACACAACAGATAACATCTGAAGTGTTATCTGTTACGCATTATCTGTTGAAACCGTGCATCCTCGTGTTATCTGTTATGAAACTTCTGACAGAGTAATAAAAAAAAATGGTCCAACCCAGAAATTGTGTCAGTTTTCATAAATTCTAAGGAATGTACAGAGATATTAGGATCCATTCTTGCTCCTCACTCTCTGCAGCTGGCCCTGTACACATGCAGAGGCCAGAGCGACAGTTCTCAATTTCGTATGTTAATCAAACCAAGGATCAGAGCTCTTTGGCCATTTGTACTAGTTCTTTAGTCTCGGATGAAAACGAATGAACCAACTGTTTTCAGACGTTCCCCCGTTTGTGACGTTTTTGCTGTTTATGACCAAGACCGTGGTCGGATATATTTTTGATGGTTTCTTGACGGATCAGAAGTGTGAATCAGGGCCTCGAAATTTAGCTGTCTTTTGATGTATTTCTTTATTGTTGAAATGTGCTATGGGTTAGTCAATGCAAGTGTGACGGCGACAGCCGCGAAAGTTTTCTTCGAGTTAGTAAATTTTTTTAGAATATAGTAAGAAAATCTCCGGAATCTAGTAAACTTAATTTTGGTCGGGTGGCATGGCAACACTGACTTTTAGATTAGACTCTGATTTAAACTGAAATAAGCATGTGCTGAAGCTCTATAAAAGCCAACCTACTAACAACTGAAATACTTTTTTGTTGTTAATTGTTACTGCCAGGTTACTGCTTAAGAATTTCAGTTTGTTACTGCTACTGGTTTTGACAGGATGAGTGAATTACTGGAGGTCTGTAACAGTAACAGTGTACAATCGCTTATACTTATTAGTTAGTTAGTACAGTAGAGGTATGCTTATCTGAATGTTTGTTGAGAGTGGACTTTGCCATTTTCATGCACTTGCTGCATCTAAAGCGAACTACCAGTTAGCCAAAGTAGGTAATTAAAGGCATTTGAAAACACCTGTATAGGTATTTTGGATTTTCGTTCTACCTCTTAGCCCAAAACTGCACTGTTCACATTAAAGTAACTGTTCACATAAGCATACCTCTACTTTAGCTGGTTAGTACAGTGTTAGTAGCCTATTTAGTTAAAAGACTAACTTACTGAAGACTAACCGATCCTTGTGACACAAGGATCACCTGTGTCAAATCAAAAATTCTAGGACTAGAATTATAGACAGTGTTTTACTGTCTAGGGCAGGTCTAGGGATACTAGGGATAAAGTTGGATACAGTCTGGATACAGTTGGATACAGAAGGACATAGCAGGGACATAGGACTATGCAGGGACTATGAGTATGGCTGGAGTATGGATGTACAGCAACAGGACAACCACATGAGGGGTATCCAGGCCTAAACTAATAAGTTGCATTGTAATTCCATACCAGCGTGATGCTGGAGTGATGTCACACCAATTTGATCTATTTTACCTCAGAAAACGAAAAATTGTAGTTTATTCCTATCGGTGAATATATATATATAGAGCTAAGTGACCAGCAAGGCGCCGGTTTCATTTTCATTTATAAAATGGCCTAGAGACAATAAAATCCTATCTTGAGTCCTCAGTCACACAATGTCACTAAGTATGTCATGACTGTATGGAGTTCGGATACAGTTAAGTGGAACACCGGCATCCAGCCCTGATCCAGCCTCGAATTTAAACAGCCTCATACCTGGCCTTAAAAGGTTGGAAGGAAATTTCAGTCCAGTCGTTTCCTCAAGAAGGAAACCCTGATTGATACAGCACCTGGTTGGATAAGATTTTCAGGCCAAGTTTGAGGTAATATAATATAAATTTGAAGTTGGATACCCCTCCTGTACCTGTCCTGTACATCCATAGTCCTAGTTAATTGATATCAAATGTTGTCCATTTACTTCTATTTCGTCTTTAAAGGATTGCCTGACACAAAACAAAGCTGAAAAGGTGAAAAATGAAACAAAGCCATACAGTATACAGACCAGATACAGACAGTACAGGAAACTTGCTTTTTGCACTACCCCCATGACTGAAATAATTTGGGAATTCTAGCATTTTCGCTTTTATGATTCTAGCATCTCTCCTTTATGAGTATAGTGTTTCCTCGTAAGGTTCTAGTGTTTTTCCAATAGAGCCAGTTGGAGTCAGAATATAGAGAGAGTGAAGGATAAAGGTTGTTTCAGTAAGAGATTTCCTTATAGTTGTACCATCACATTACGTAATTTCTTTTGAAAAATCGAGCACCCGTAAGACATAAAATATATTGAACAGTTCAAAAATCATCGAATAGTTTTCACTTCAACTTTAAGCCCTTAAAAAAATAATTGTTTTGGATCTCCACGAACTTTAAGATGCTATTTTTATTATCACTAGATTTGGTATCATTACAATACTTATCACTAAAGCTGAGTTTCTGTTAGCTACATTTCTTCTTTGGACATGCTAATAAATACACAGAATAGGCAGGGTTAATAAGATTGACATTGGATGATACAATCACCAACCGTTGCAGTTGCTAAATATTTGCTAAACAGAGAAGTACAATAACAAAGAGGTGCCATGAATCCCCCCCAAAAAGTTCATTCATGAAAATCGATTATCCGAATAGTGGAGCAACGAAGTACTGCTCTTTTGTGGTTCTTCAAGCCTATTTAGGTGAACTAAATTGTTGTATCTCAGCCCTGTTCGGTTAAACTTTAAATACCGTGTTGCTCGCCATTTTCCTCGTAGCTGGTCCACATTAACTTTCAGCAACAAAAAAATGTATTGTTTTGATACCTCATCTGATCTTTTTGGGATGAATCCACGATTATCTTTCTTTCTAACTTTTCTTCTTTGTCCTCCAAACGTTTGACTGTTAAACTTTGTGAGGTAGCCAGTATGAAGTTTGCCTGCAATGTTGATAACACAGAGACTGGGCAAGGATCACCAGAGTCGAAAAAGACTAAGCAAAAGGTGGACTTTAATAGCACTTCAAGACCCAAATTAAGCAACTGGCTAAGCCAATGGCATATAAAACTTCCATAAAAAACGGAACGAAGTTATCAAAGTTATCTGATACATACAATAGTAGAGCCTTATTCCTGCCTTACTCCCCGCCCAGAAGAGGAGAGGGGTAGGCTGCAAGTAGCCTACTATATAAAACAGTTTCCAAGTCAAAATTAATTACTGGGTTGTCTAATTACCAAAGTGTTGTATACTAGTACTTCTCTGGGGAATGAAATAAGGGGTACACATACTGTAGAGGAGAAGTAGCCATCCTCGAATGTACACAATCTCGAAGTTGGCCTCAAAATTGCTAAAAGGAGATTTCTTTGGAGTCCTGACTATGTCCTGCATTATTAGATTTTGCTTCTTGACAGTTCGAAACACTTAGGACTGCAAAGAAGTTTCTTTTTAGAATATTTCAGGCCAATTTCGATGTTATGTACATTCTCGGTTGGTACATCAGTCTAGCACAAACCGCTGATTTTTGGATATCCAATGCCAAACGCTGGGTACCTATATTTAGGGTTTTGCATTTATAGCAGGGTTGATCAGCATTGGGGTACCCACAGTTACTCAGCGTTTCGCATAGGGTAACCAGCGTTAGGTACTTATAGTCTATGCCAAATCTTAGGTAGCCCATACCCAGCATTTGACATAGCAATCCCAAATCATGGTAGGCTGTAGCCACAAGAATCAATATTAAAGAGTAAAAGAATCAACATTTATATTAATGATTCGTGGAATAATTCTGTGGCTATTTCTCATTTGTCTCTTCATTTTAGCTAAAGAGAAAGCTTGAAGACCTTTCTGTAACACAGAATTCAAGTGCGACCGTAACTGGAGTGAAAAATGCATCAGTAATGGATCAGAAAAGCACACTGCCATCTGTTCCTCAGTGGATGTTGGATCGCCCTTATTTTAGCCTCGATTACCCATCTGACCCAGATGCAGAAGATCTGGCCTTCAACATTCTAGGTAAGGAGACCTTAGATCCTACTGAGCCATCTGTCAGGTCCCGCTCATACTGCCTCCCCAGCGTGTACCCGGGTCAGCCTCCTCTTTGTCTTCCTTCAGGTTGCCACTGATAGACTTTTGAGGGCAGTTTGTTTTCCAACATGCGCAAAACATATCCTAAATATGTGAAGGAGAAGTCCCGTCTAATTGAGTATAAAAGGTCTTTTTCGCCTGAAAATTGTGTTGAAGTCAACCAGCTCCTGTTTGATTTACTTGTATATTTTCGGGCTACACTATAAATTGGTCGTGGCCCCAATCGTGCATAGGCTAGAATACTTCTAACTAGAATAGATAGAAGACTGATTGCTACCTTAAAATACTATTTATTGTGAATCGTCACTACAAACACACCAGATTATTGTCAAGATTAGGATATCACTTGTAAAATACTCATAGTGGTTTGTCAAGTACGGTACTAGATGATTTTTTTTTCTTCTAATTAGTCCTGAACACAATTTCTGGCTTTCGCAGCATTTAAGTTCAGTTCAGTTCAATTCAGTTTATTTTCAAACCATTCACGGACTAGCCGATTTTCCGGTTTTTGAGCACTCAGCACTAGTTTTTCCGTGCGGTGGTTATTAAAAGTAATCGATACAGGCGAGTACTCCCTAATAGAAACGTGGAAGGAGGTTATTAATGGAATAAAATTTAAGGTTTCAGTCCCTTATTAATAACAAAATTGAAGTTGATCAAAATACAGGAAATAAACTTTCCTGTCATCGCCCCAATCGTGCAGCAATTAAATCTCAGGACTAGTTTTTTCCCTACCGTGGTATTTGAAAGTAATTTGCCCGAATAAGATATTTATAGTCGGTAGAAGCTTCAGTTATTTATTACAGTTTTTTTTCCTTCCCCCGGCGTTGACACTGAAAGACTGACAGCCTGACGAGGACCCTTGCCAAGAAGGGCCGAATTATTGCTGATGAAGCATCGTAGCTGACGTATCCGTTGTGTACATTATTTAAATATGTGTTTCAAAGTCAGTTGGGCTCAAGGAATATTTTTCTTATCTTGTTTTTGGGCTTCGAGGCCTGGTCGCGTTTGCCGTCTTGGAAAAGGCGCCTTTTCTCCCGATTCAAGCTTTTTAAATGCTTGGTAATGTATGGGCGATCAGATGAAAAATGCTTTGAAATTTTTTCCGGGAGAAAATTCCCGCATTTCAGATAGATTCATCAGGGCTAGCTAAACACAAGAGAAACACTGCGGAGGAAATAATTGACATGTTTATTGTTCGAATTAAAAAATCTAAGTAAAAAAAGGTAATGAGCACCAGCCACTGAAATGAATAAGCTCATCAGGGGCTGGGTCTTTCAGTTCTGAATACGATTCGTCCTTAGGGTCTCTTTCTTTACATTCGTTTCGATTTTCTATTTTGTAGGTCCAGTTCCAGTAGAATCGCAGGAGCATCTCGTCGTTGAAGACCTCCTGTATGTCCTGTCTGGTGTTGATGGGGAATACATAATCACGAAGCTGGAGAATGGCGTCAGAACTTTTACTGTGGACGAGACGATGAACATCTCTCTCAAAGAAATGGTTATGAGGTTGGTAATTTATTAATAATTTTGTTTATTATTATTAACTTTTAATTCAGCTTTCGACATAAACTAACATACAAATAAAAAAAAAAAAAAACACTACGGTACAACATCAATGTGTCTCCAGCAGATGCCTCCAAACTGGTAGGTTATGGAAAACGGGGTTTGCTGCCAGGAGAATAAGACAGTTCTCCGACCGCCATAACCTTACAACCAAAGATGACCGGGCTTTTCGAGCAAGTTCAGCAAACTACAGCAACGGTTCTGGACAAATGCCTGACTTATGCTCTCTCGAGCCGGCAGACAAATCAGAAGCCTAAAAATTTTCTTGTAACATGCCTCCAGATTACGTATGACCTGTTAGTACAACGATAACATAAAGCTAGCGCAAAAAACTGGTAGCTATACGTCTTAAACAACCTAATCTTAATTGCACTATTTATAAAACCAAATTTCCATATTAAAACGTCCCCTCTCTTACAAACACTGTGCGAAAGGTCACGGGAGGTTTAGTCTAACTGGAAATATCTAGGTGGCTGGCTAGTTGAGAACTGGCAGAAACTTCGCCTTCATACGTAGGCGTACAGATTCCTCCGAAGGCAGGCGAAACCTATACGATTGCACACTGAAATTCCATAGGCCACAATAACAGTGAAATCATTTGTACGTGAAGGTTGCATAAAAATAAGGGACTTTAAACATGACAATTAAACCAGACTGGATTTGAAGGTCTCGGACTCCAGTATCGGAGCCTTCGTAGACATTCCAGGGCCCAACTGACAAAGCTTCATGGAGACCTTACCTTATACCTCATATCCTCCTGTGCCTCTAGAGGGGGCCAGGGCGTCCAGGAAAAGGATCCAGTCGTCTCTAAAACTTGCGGGTGCGACGATGTCTGTATTGAGGTATGAAAGTGCTGCAGGCCATTGTTGTAGTAGGTACAACGGAATGGATTTTTGGGTCTTCCTCTGCGGCGGGTGCCTTCGGTTAACCAGAAAAATGGTGACTTGGGGATTCTGGGATCGTCCATGCGCAGCACATGACCGAGTTAGCTCCATTTACGCCTTCGTGTGGTCTCGATAATGGATATGCGCTCGCTTCATGGAGAAATTCAAACAGTTTTGTTAACCTCTTCTAGCTTTAATGCATAAATGTACACTAATTGAATGTGAGCCAGGTGACGATGACATGTGAGTCAATCAGAAGTCCCCGTCATAGTAGTTTTCGGGCTCAGAACCGGCTTGACAGAGATTTAGAGTGAAAGAGTGAAAAGAAGACACGTAGTGTTACGGAAATTTTGACGTTGGGTGGACTGTCGTGTTACCGAACTTTAAGAATACGTCTGTTTAGCTAACCTTTAGGAGGTGACAAGAGACAAAGGTGTAGAGCTCCCGATTTCCAGATTAGATCCCTATCTTTGAGCAAAGGGCATTGCTTTCATCCCTCTGTCATTGGCTAGAGCGATCGCCAAGTTCATTGGTTCTTGTACCCCGTGGTGTCTTCGTAAAACCCCAATAAATACCCTTTGTGTTGCCGGGCTAGTATGATCGTCTATAGTGTCCCTTCAGATAAACCGGTTTGCTGGTACAAGAAAGGTTGTCAACTTTTTGTGAGTGAACTCGCATTTCAGGGTGGGATGACAGGGTTACCGTGGATGAAAATTTGTAAGGGGTCGTAAGTTCCCGAATCCGTTTTGATTCATGTTAAATAGCTAGATATTCCGAGGTGAATGAAGTGACTAGAATTTTACAGATTTACAAAAGTGTAGCACTAGAAGTGCAGGCTCAACTTCGAATTAGCCTTAGGATTCTGGAGTTCTTTTATTGCAGGTTCATGCCAATTTGTTCAGACTACTCTGCTATCCTACGTTTCACCGAAGATCAGGGTCGATACGATAGAGGTCTCGTCAGTCAAGCGCTGTCAGCTGCCTTGAACGTCTTGATAAAGGACTACCTGTTGTTTCTAGCCCAACTGGAAACTGAACATATTGAGGGGTCTCTTAGTCTTCAGAAGATGTACTACCAAATCCAGCCTAGCTCTAATGTTCTCGCTTTGCTCGCGTCGATTTCAGAAGATCTGCTAAGAGATAAAGCAAAAGGAGGAATGATCCTCTCGTACCTGCATGTCAAAGCGTCCAAGCTCATAGGTGAGATTGCGTGCGATTATACACATATCTTTTGATATTATGGAAAATTAGTCAGAACCATTACCAGTCGGTTATTGTGGAAACAACTGTATTGTTTTTTTTTGTAAAATCCAAACCCCAGTCAACACTATTCACAGATAAACAGAAACTTGGATGGACCCTGCAGCTCAACCTTTCGACAGCTCATTAATTATCCAGTAGACTACACTGTCAGAAGTTTCATAACAGACAACAGAACGATGCGCGGTTTCAACAGACACTGCAACAGACAACACTTGTTGTCTGTTGTGTTTGACAATGTTGTGCATAACAAGCGTTGCGATCGCGAAGAGCCGAAAAATCGCCAAAAGCATCTGCTGAATTTTCAGACATCATGACGACAAACAAAAAAGGCAGCAGATGATTTTTGGCTCTTCCTGGCAATGCTTCTTATGCATAACATTTCATGTATAACGTTTTCCAACACAACAGATAACATCCCAAGTACGGTATTGTTTGTTACGCAGTGTCCGTTGAAACCGCACATCCTTCTGTTGTCTGTTATGTAATTTCTGACAGTGTAGTAATGACCTGGCTTAGTGGACACACCTTTTCTTCTTTAATGGATTTTTAGCAGAAATGATATAAAAACCTCAAAACAAATGATTGAAAGGAATATATTGAATGTGTCAGAATGAGATATTTAGTCTTGAAGCTTGGCCTTGATCTTAAGATCAGCGGCAAATTTTTTGTCTTGCTCTTGCACTTTTTGTCATGAAGACCCAGCCAGGTTTTGTTTGTTCGGCAAATTTTTTGTAGTCCGACGAAACAAACATTTGCCCGTCAAACACAGAAGCCTTTTACCTTGGGGGGGGGGGGGGACGTCCAGTTTGTGCCGACAGATATTTTGCCGACGGAATTTACCGAATTATATTTCCTGCGGTTCACCGTCAACATAGAAGAGAACCGGTATAAAACTAACTGTAATGCATCAGTTGAAATTATTCTTTTAATTTAAATTCGTATATTTAAGTCATACAAAATATGTATAAAAATTTAGCTATACTTACCATAAGTTCTAGCTTTTAATGTGTTTCGAAATCCCAAGAATTTGAATCCTAAAACCATAATTAAAGGAAACACCGTTCTTCCAAATAGAAAATACTACGAAATGCGTCGCAAGCGAAATTCTTGTGTAAAACTAACTGTTTAAATTTTATAACTTTAATACTATAACTTAAGTGTATACATTGTTGACGTAAAATCGACTAGTCGGCTTACCGCCGTTTCAAGATTTTTAATGAATTAACTAAATTGAATTGTAATGCACCAGTTGAGTTTATTCGTTTGCCGTTTTTTGCAAAGCAACCCTATTATCAGTTACCATGGTATCTGATACTGCGGTTGCTTTGCAAAAACGACGATTGCCGAAAACGCCGTTTTAGAAGGCACCCGAAAACAAATACTTGCATCCACTCTCATCACAAGTGCCAAACTTTTTTCCCACCAATTTGACAAAAACCTAGGCTCTGTGTAGGTGATGATGAAAGTGAGATGACTTTTCAGATACCACGGTAACTGGCCAGATACTCAGTAACTGCAAAAACGACCTTAGCCCGTGGTATCAAATACCGTGGTAAACGCAACTAGTTATTTTCTGATAAAAGTCTGAGACAGAAGATTGACGTATTAACGGCAAATTCCTTTATTTGCAGGAAATGCGAAATCACAAGAAATCTGCATTTTCCTTCTCGAAGCTGCATCGAAGCCTTACTTCAACATTCTGCGACAGTGGATACTCAGAGGGCTGATAAAGGATCCCTACTGCGAGGTAAGATCCTGTCGTGGAAATTATCCGCAAAGGGGACGACTGAAAGCAGCTTTTTCGTTAAATCACCCATGCCATACTTTTTTTTCTTTTTTAGCGGATTTGGTATTGCCTTTTTGTCAATCTTTATATAGCAGCCGTTAGTTCGTATAAAGGGCATTTTCCAGTAAACCGTATAGAGTCGCTCTGAAACTGTGAATATCCTGTGGCGGATATCTCAAAACGTTCTGTTCAGGCAGCGATTCTTGGCACTACTTGGCACAAGGGTCGCTCGTTCGGAGGAATCGGTAGATGGGCTGGCCAGGAAAAGTCGTCTTCTATTTAGTTTCAATCCAGGGAGTGTTTGTGTTGACTACCGTGACTTGGGCGCTAACTCGGTTATATAGAGAGGAGGAGGTAATCCTTTTCTGTGCGCTGAGAGTGTTCAGGCTCTCTCCAATTTCCGTTTTAAAAGGCCTACTGTTATTCTCTAGTTTCTTGTGGAGGACCACGACACCAGCAAATTTCAGGGCGCCCCCCTGAGTCCTGCGTACTCCGACGATTATTGGGAGAAGCGATACTCAATCAAGGCGGATCGGGTCCCGGTGTTTCTGGAGAAGTTTGGGGACAAGATTCTTCGCACCGGAAAGTACTTGAATGTCTTACGGCAATGCGGTAAGTTTCTGTCTCTGTTCTTTTGGCTTTTATGGTGACGATTTCCTCGCAGCAGTTGGAACAAGACCAGTGGTGTCGATGGGATCCCAAAAATCTGATATTTGATCAGACAATTGGGTCTTGTCTTCGCCAGATCCAGTCTTCGCCAGGCTAATCATCAGAGAAAACCAAGTTCAGATATACCTCTATAAGCCATATCTATTTTGACGATACTGACCGAAACTTCCTGCTTTACTCTGCCGAATTTGCGGTTTCGCCCGAATCTCGAGCAAGCTACTAGTCCAGCAAAAAAAGAAAATTCAGAAGCGAATCCAGCGTATCTTCTTATCCCTATAAAGAACATCTAATCAACTTTAAATAAAATTTTGACTTAAAAAAAAAATCCGGTTACAACCGGATTACGAACTAATTATATGTCAGGGTAAAAAATGATTGTCATATACAGACTCGCCGTCTCTTCAAATCTGTCATCTAATCAACTTCAGATACAACTTTTGCTTTTAACATATTTTCCGGTTTTGGCCGGATTCCAGGCTAACTAGTTGGCTGGCGAGAAAATTGTTTTCACCATCATGTTCAGCATGTCTTCTTACCCTGAAATCGAACATTTAATCAACTTCAAATGAAACTTTTACTTTTAACCAACTTTCCGGTTTTTGCCGGATTCCGGACGAACTACTTGTCCGGCGAGAAAATGGTTTTCACCATCGTGCTCAGCATGTCTTCTTACCCCTAAATCAAACATTTAATCAAAGTCAAATGGAACTTTTACTTTTAACCAGCTTTCCGCTTTTTGCCGGATTCCGGGCGAACTTCTTGTCGCACGAGAAAATCTTTTGCATATTCGTGTTCAGCATGTCTTTCTTACCCCATAATTGACTATCACATTAGCTGTTTAAAAACATTTTGTTTGTCCCTTAATTTGAATTCCACCCCCAAATGCAGGGCTACAGAGCCCATCTACGAACTTGACCTTACCTTTGACCCAAAGAATCCTCACACCAAGTTTCATCAAAATATCTCATTCCCTTCGAGAGTTATCGTGCTAACAGACGGACAACTTTTACGATGTCATAGGTATCCCTCCACTTACGTTTTGGGATCCCAAAAAGGCAGTCGATTGCAGTCTACAGGTCGATTCCGAAATGGACAAACTGTTTCTCACTACAATTGAAGTTATTAATACCAATTTTCACACAGAGTGTCACAAGTCATACCGTCGAGCTGGCTTGTTCTCCGGCCGGTTGTGTCTTCGAGACTGGCAAGTCCAGTTGACCTGAGACTAGCTGACTGTATAATAATAATAATGTATTTTTAATTCACAAATTGTACAAGACGAAGACAGTGGAGTACAAAAGAAAATAGGAAAACATAATTAGGGAAGCATAACACATACAAACAAAATCTACTCAAGAGTCAAACAGACGAATAAGCCCATAAGAGGCCGACAGACGCGCGTACGCCGTTTCGGACAGTTTTCTGTGGAGAACAGCCAATTTCTCAGTCATATCCGGTAGCGAGTACTTACTAATAATTTTAGAATTCCTTTGTATTTGATGGGGATAAACCGAAAAGTCATCAAAGATTTTCTTTTGCGATGCGGACTTTCTTGACAAGGGTCCTTGTCAGACTGTAGCTAGAAGAATCGGACCTACGTTTGGGCTGGATGAATGTTAGCTGGCTGTCTGCTCGCCGAGGCTCCGAAGATTTGTCCTTTTGCAAAAAAAAAGCGGTTGATTTTTTTGCCAACTGGGTTAAGCAATAATTCTGGAAGAGCTAATTCAGAAATTTGATAACATTTGATACAACATGCGCAATTTCATTAGATAACATATTTACACATGTGTTATGTTTTTGTTGAAAGTGGTATTGCAAACCATGTTTAATGTTCGTTCTACGGAAACATAACAGACATTTTTTTGAAACACTTGCAAATAATACCCGAAGTGTTATGTTGAAATTCCTCATCCTTGTGTCGAACGTTATGAAAACTCCTACGGTAGCTATAGTGGAAAGAATATAATTTCCAGTGTCATAAGAACGCTTTATAAAGCCGGATCCACATTAAGTCTTGGAGATGACCAGTGGTGCTAATTGGATTGGTCAGAAGACGCGGTTCTCTTTCAAATGGCTGAAAATCCTTTAGGCTATTAAAAATTTGTGCTTTAGTTTTTAGATTTTAATCTTTTGTTTTAGTTTTTAGTTGTTTTCATTTGTTTTAGTGAAACTGATATCCATCGACAGTGGAAAGGACATTGCTTACAAATACAATGATAGCAAGTACCTGGAAGTCATAGAAGAAGCGTATAGCGTTGCCAGCAAGAATCTCCTTGATCACTTGATGAAACACGAAGATCTGATGGGAAGACTGAAGTGAGTATAACGTTTTCAAACACAACAGATAACATCCGAAGTGTTTTCTGTTACGCATTATCTGTTGAAACAGCGCATCCTAGTGTTATCTGTTATGAAACTCTGACAGTGTACTCCAACGCTAAGGCATGTCCAGGAGCAACGGCACAATATCTCTCTGAACTGAAAATCTGAAATGAAAGTTTGTTCTTGAAACAGATTTGTATGGGGTATTGTGCCCTTGCCCCAGGGCACGGTGCTCTTGCCCCAGGGCACGGTGCCCCAACGTGGGCTCATAGGTTGGGGCATGCCCTATTACCTGACCTTAATTCGCACTTCGCAGCGAATAAGGTCCATAATGCATCTGAGCTTACGGTTGGTGTTCAGGTTGAATGGTCTTCTACTGTCTTGTTTTCTGTTAATATTGGTTTTCCCCACCTCCACTCCTCTCAGTGACGCAACTTTCTTTATCATTACAACTCAAATTTCTTATCTTTATACGTCACCTACACTTTACTCTTACACTAAATTCAAATTATTACTTATTTCCTACTTTAAATAATTATCATTCTTTAAATTTTATTTGGTCAGTTAAAACTATTAAACTCAAAAAGAGCCGTATCCTACAGTCAATCTATAACATTCACATTAAAATAATGGCTCAACCGGTATGAAAGGGTGCCCTTCCAGCATAGGGCCACCGCGACCAAAATTACCAAAAATAAAATAAACAACCTTTTTTTTTTGTTACGGCTCTTCACCACTTAACTAAATCATCATTCCAACCTCCCAAACCACCCAAAAAATAAACCTAAAAATAAAATACTCTATCGTAACAATATTTCAATACAACTATGGAACAAAACATCATAAATCATACAGAGATAGAGGATTTTTATTCCCCAGTGTTTCCCATTTATTCATCCATGTTAATATTGGTTCTGATGGTTGACTCAACAGGATTTGCTGGAGTACTGGTGTCCACAGATTTTGTTTATTTTTGTGTCTGACTGCAGGTGGGAGGGTCCTAAAAATACATCCGAATCTGCTGATTGTTTGCGTAGATTCGTGTAAACGTCCTTTTTTTGCTCATTCGATCTGGTTGACCCCGCGTCACCTAATTTTGTTTACAGGTCTATGAAGCATTACTTCTTCATGGAAGCTGGAGACTTCCTCCTACAGTTCCAGCAGATTACCGAATCCGAACTTCTCAAAAACGCGGACGACATCGTACTCCTCCGATTGGAACCACTCTTAGAGCTCGCCCTCAGAACCTCTTCGGCTAACGCCGATCCGTACAAGGATGACCTTAAGATAGACCTTCTAACCTTTGACCTTCAGACGCAGATTAACAAGATAGCCAACGCTGGAACTCCCTTTGATCAATATGGTAAGTTGTTTTTTTCTTTTTTTTGGCTCACCCGGATGTTCACAGAGCGCATAGGCTGAAGCTATTCGAAGGTGACGGATCCGCTGTCATTCGTTTAACAGTCGTGAGAGCAAGTAGAACGAAGGCAAGGCCGTAACCTTTTTAATTTTTTGGTGGGAGATCTTTGGCGCGCAGGCTCCTTTGAGAGGCAGACAATAATGAGTTAAAAGTGAAAGGTTGCTCAACGCACCTTATGCATTTTTCAAATAGGTGTTATAAGGTGTATTACGGCGTATAAGGTTTATTACAGATTCGCCTTTTCCTCGGAGCGCGCTGTAATAAGGTGAATAAGGAGAATAGACTTGCGTTCTATTCTCGCTTATGCTGGGCCAATCAGGTCGCTTGGTTGGTTCCGCTAGTGGGCCGAGGAAAGGAGCAGCGTCGTCAGGGTTGCCACGGCAAGCAGTAAAGTTCTACTTTGTTGGAAGCTAAAGAAACAACTTTTCTTCAAAAGAACACGTTTTTTTTCTGTTACGACTGCTCATTGTTAGTTCGAGGACCAATGCTGTCCATCCGTAGGTTTATTAGCTTATATTGGGCGTCAAATTGCGCTCGTGTACTTCAAGTAGTGCTAAGAACACTTTTTCTGATCTTTAAAAATTCGAAAAATTGTATCAGCGTGGCAACACCTAACGCTGCATTGATAAGAACCTTTTGGGTTCCTGTTTGAACAGGCGTGTGTATTAAGACGTAGCCTAAACGTCGCGTATAGCGCTATTCACCTTATTACACCTATTTGAGCAATGCTTTAGCTACAAATTGGGTTGGAGGTATAGGTACTATGGCGTGACTGAAGGGGGTGCTGAGGACGACAAGTTCGATGTTTTCTATAGATGGGAAAAAATTTCGCCAGATTTTCTCAAGAAATCATGGTGTTATACTCAGAAATAAGGGAAAAAAGAACGGAAAAAAAAATCTTGTATTCTGACTGCGGTTCTGGGAATCTTTTTCTGCTCAGAAATCAGGGCGGTCTGTGATAAAAAGGCCCATGTGGACAATTGGCAAGGTGTGATGTAAAAAGATCCGGCACGAGGACACTTCATCTTTGCACTGGTTCCAGAGTAATCAATCAGTATTGTCTGCGTAAGATCTGAGGAAAAGTGGTATATTGATTTCCGAGTTGTTGATTTCCTGATGGAGCGACCACGGAAGTAGAATGGGTCCTTTGAAGTCGAGTGTCTTTTGCGACTAAGAGGGTTAGTTCAGAAAACTTGACTCAAACTTGACTCGGGGAGCTAGCTGACATAGCAAGAATGTACCCTGAGTCGATATCGAGAGTAAGAAAAATTCTCGTTACGACCATTGCAGTTTCCGGGCAGTTTCCGAGAATTCGATTTTTGAGTTAGTAGAAAAAAATGCAAAAGGTTTGTGTGGCGGGAGTAGGAATCGAACGCACGACCTCTTGACTACTATCCCGATCTGTTAGTCAACACGGCCAAAGGCGAACTTTTACAGTGCATAAGGGGCAAGGGCCTGCCAGCTAGCTTTGGGAACACTAGGGAGGGGGTTTGAGATAACAAAGAAGGGGGGTCCTGTCGACAATAAGTCCCTGTATCTTTATCCAAGCCCCCCAGGTCGGATTGATGGCCGAAAGTTGCGTAGTCAAGTTTTCTGTACCTTTAAGTAATTAATATTTTTCTTTTTAGTCCAGTATGACAATCCCACTGATCGCCTCACCCTCACTGGATTCCAGTCTTTCACCTTCAACTATGCGGTCGGATGGCCTGTCTCTCTTGTACTGAACAGAAGTGTGATCGCCTGTTATCAAATGATTTTTCGGCATCTCTTTTTTGTGAAATACGTGGAGACGCTGCTCTGTCGGTAAGTGGTAGGGAATACAGTTTTCTGAGAGGCCATAATCGTCCAGCAGAGGTATGCTTCTTTAAATGTTAGTTAAGTTTGAACAGTGCTATTTTTCTTCGATAAGACAAAAGTCAACCAAACACACTGTCAAATGTTTCTAAACAGATAACATAAAGATGCGCACTTTCAGGACATAGCATTTAGGATGGTATCTGTTATGATTTTGTAAACGTTACGCAGAACAGTAATTGCAAAGAAGAGCCAAAAAACCTCCGAAAAAGCATCTGCTGACTTTCGATATCATGATGAGAAACAGAAAAGTCAGCAGATATTTTTCCGGTGGTGTTTCGGCTCTTCTTGTATGGATAACACTCAGAGCGTGTTCCACCCTTCTATCAATAGTCACTATTAGTTACTATTTCCGTTCCATCCTCACGAAAAGTTACTACGCTGACCGTTCCAACCTTCTCGAAATAGTAACTAATAGTTACTATTTGCTTGCCATGCTCGGGAGCGTGGTAAGCGTAGTAACTACGCATGTCTGTAACGTGATTGGTCGGATTCGCCTGTGGCATGATATCCTGCTGGAAAATAGAAAAATCGTTCCAGCCTTGACGGCAAAAATCCAGAACTCGTGACGTCATGCGTAGTAACTACGGTAAGTAGGGTGGAACAAGCTCTCAGTGCTTAACGTTTGCAAAATCATGACAGCTACCATCCCAAGTGTTATCTGTTGGAACCGCGCATCCTTGTCAGTTCAATTCAATTCAGTTCAGTTTTATTTCGACACCAGTTACGGACTTGCCGAATAGCAGGTAGTAGAGTCAAACGTAAATTAAAAACTAACCAAAATTATCAACATAGAATAGAAAGTGGTCGTATTACATATAAAATGCTGAGAACAGACAATATAAAAAATAACGATTGGGGTAATAGACAACGGGGGGTGAAATAATAACCTGCTAATTTCTGTTACGTTTGGAAACAAAGGAGGGTAGAAAACTATTCGTGTATCTCACGTGTCGGCAAAACACTGGTTGAAGGGTATACGGTAGGGAGTGGTTCGGATCTTGTGTTACCTGTTATGAAACTTCCGACAGTGCAGTCAGCCAAAGCGGTTAATTATAAGGGCTCTTTAAGAAGGTCTGAATGGGTGTTTTGGGTTTTCATTTTACCGTTTAGAACAAAACTGCACTGTTTGAAGTTAACTAGCGTTGAAAGAAGCAGACCTCTACGGTACCGCACAGTAATAAATAAACGAACCACTTGGTATTTTTTTTGTCAAACTGTGCACACTCTCGATTGTGCTGGGAAGTTGGAAGGACGAACCTCTAAAGCAAGCCAACCTTTCTTCAGAAAGCTGAAGCTTCATCCTTTCAGTCAGTATGTATTGGCGCTTGACAGGTAGCATATGTAATCCCTTAAATCTAGAAATTAATGACTTATCACGGCGCAGAGTCGAGTGTTTCATATACGATGAGGCTGCGCTTCGTTTGAGGCTGATTTGATGCGGTGAAGTCATTCTTCAGGCGTGACAAAAGCTGCTTTCGTTGTCCGGTGACTGCTCACCGGTGCTTCTTATAGCGCGTTTTTGCTTTCACCTGTGACTGCTCCCCGATCTTGTAACCCGTTCTCGGACTAACCAGTGTCTGGTTAGTGCTCACCCTGCGGACTAACCCAGCACCTGCTCGGCAGGCAGGTTCTAGTGACGTCACTGGCGAGACCAAAGACGTGCAATGGGAAAAGAACCGAACAACGGTGCGGAAAAACCAGAGACACCCAGACTTTTCATGCAGCCGGAATTTGTAAAAAGGGTGCAAACTGCAGATTTTGGCACGCGCCAAGTGAAGTGTATAACCTTTCCATTTGTAAACGCTCCCTAGGCCTATCGTCCCCGCCGTATGACAAGCTGACGCAGCAACCCCCATCTCCAACAGCAGAGTCCACTTATGCGGCTGTGTTAAAACAGGGGATGATTCAGTCTAGTCAGTTTACTAGTAGTGATTGTGTGGCCCTCTGGTTTCTCAGATTTCTTCTCCCCCACCCCCTCGTCCCGAACCTTCATTCCCCCAGCAAATGTCGAGGCCTTCAATTTGTGGTCGGGGTCGAGAATATTGTCTCATCGGCCGACTTCTGGGTTTCCCCCCCACCAGGCGCCTGTATTCTCACCGGAGCCGCGGATTGCTTGTGCGACAGAGCCGTTTTTGTTATCACATCTGAATTTCCCTCCTCCAAAAAACTTCCAAATTCCACCTTTTCCTCTGGTCTACCTTCCCCGACAACCACCGTTTCTCCAGCATTCCCATTAAGTAATTAATTTGCGGCACTCCAGGTCTTCGAAAATATTTCTGACCAGTAAATAAAACCAGTAAATACTACTAGTACTAGATCAAAGTCGAAGACGAAGGCTAAAACGTTTTCGTCGGAAGAATTTTCGTTTCCAAGGTTTTTGGCTAGTAATGCCGAAAGTCTAAATGATGATAAGATGGCGGAGCTCGAGAGTCTCTCATCTGTGGTCGGAAGTTCACTAATTGTAATTACTGAGGTACATCGGCAAAATCCGGATTTACTAAAGATCGCGAAATACAAGAATTTCATAAAACTTAGACCGGACGATCATCAGCTTGGTAAGAAAGGAGGTGGCCTGACGATCTATGCTCGCGAGTGTATGAAGTCCAGGCAAATCGAAGTACCGATCCTCGACAACTATGATGAGATCCAGTGGGTATACCTTCAACCGAAAAGACTCCCAAGACAGTTCAACGGTATCGCAGTGTGTGCTTTTTATTATTCTCCCGGGCAAAACGCGGCAAGTCGTACTTCATTTTTGGAGAAACTCCAGTTAAGCGCAGATTACGTTACGTCAAAGTACCCTGGTTGTGGTTTATTCATGATTGGAGACGGAAATGAATTGCGTCTTTATTACATCAACAGTTCTCTGGGCCTTAAACAGATTGTTGATATTCCGACTACAAAGGGCGATACTTCACTGGATGTGATAGCAACAAATATGCACGAGTGTTATGCGCGTCCCATTGCCGGCCCACCATTGGGGGGAAGCTATCATTTTACACCTTAACCCCCTTAACAGCTTTAAAAGTAATTATACTGTAACTGAAACGGTAATCCGCCCAATTACAGATGCAGGACTGTTAAGCTTTGGCACGTGGATTGCGGAAGAAAATTGGGAACAAGTTTATGCAGAGAAAGCTGTTTCTAACAAGACCAAAGGTGTCGATGGGATCCCAAAAATCTAATATTTGATTCCGACAGTCGGGTCTTGTGTTCGCCAGATCCAGTCTTCGCCAGGCTAATGATCAGAGAAAACCATGTTCAGATATACCTCTATAAGCCATATCCATTTTGACAATACTGACCGAGACTTCCTGCTTTACTTCTGCCAAGTTTCCGGTTTCGACCGACTTCCGAGCGAACTATGTACAGAAAAAAGACAACTGGGTCTTGTCTTAGCCAGATCTAGTCATCGCCAGAATCCTTGAACATTCTTACAATTAAAATTCAGAAACAGATTAAGGCCACATAGCTAATCATCTGAGAAAGCCAAGTTCAGATATGGATTCAGCATGTGTGTTTACCCGTATAAGTCATATCTGTTTTGACGAAAAGTCCCTGCCACTTCTGCCAATTTCCCGGTTTCGGCCGAACTCTAGAACTACCTGTCCGGCGAAAAAAGAAAGCTCAAAAACGAAGTCAGGGTATCTTCTTTCCCCAATAATGAACATCTAATCAACTTCAAATAAAAATTTAACTTATAACAAATTTTCCGACTCCAGCCGGATTCCGGTCGAACTATATGTCCGGGTAAAATATGATTGTCACACACGGATTCAGCGTCTCTTCTTACCCCTAAATCGGTTATCTAATCAGCTAGAAATAAAACTTTAACTTCTAACAATTTTCCGGTTTTGGCCGGATTCCGGGCGAACTACATGTCCGGGAAGAAAATTGTTTTCACATAAGAGTTCAGCATGTCTTCTTGCCCTAAATCGGATATCTGATCAACTCCAAATAAAACTTTTAATTTTAACAAACTTTCCGGTTTGGGCCGGATTCCGGGCGAACTACTTGTCTGTCGAGAAAATGGTTTTGACCATCGTCTTCAGCATGTCTTCCTACCTCTAAATCAAACATCTAATCAACTTCAAATAAAACTTTTACTTTTAACAAACTTTCCGGTTTTGGCCGGATTCTTACCCCATAATCGACTATCACATTAGCTGTTTCAAAATATTTTGTTTGCCCCTTAATTTGAACCCCCTCCCCCACCCCTAAATGTAGGGCTACAAAGCCCATTTACGAACTCGACTGGTCCGCCGACCCAACGAATCCTCACACCAAGTTTCATCAAAATATCTCATTCCCTTCGAGAGTTATCGTGCTTACAGACGGACGGACGGACGGACGGACAGACGGACAACTTTTGCGAAGTCATAGGTATCCCTCAACTTACGTTTTGGGATCCCAAAAAGCTGTTTTATTTCAAGATATTTTGTTGAAGAAATATAAATCCTATTTCCCGGAAAAAAAGTCAAAACGGTGTTCTTCTGATCGCCCATATATTTCCAAGCAAATAAAACAACTAATTCGTGAAAAGGCGACAGTTTCAAGAAGGAAAAAGAGAACGGGCTTTAAAAAGGAAAAATTAAATTCGTAAAATGACAAGGACTGCAGCGAAAGATCATTACAACAATAGAATAAATCATTTGTTTAATTCAAAGCCAAGCAGTTGGTACGCGAACGTAAAGCAGATGCTGGGGGAAAATTAACAAGGGGTTGATTCCAATTTGGAGGAAAGTGAGTTGGACAGCAAACGGGCTCAATGCGCACCTTGCTGAAATTGTTCAATCCCTTCCCCCTTTGCCCAGAGTCGCCGGAAGGTTTTAATGATTTTCCGGAAATAGAAAAAGCCGAAATTTCCAGGAAAATTAAAAGACTTAAAAGGACTAGTATTACGCCTGTTGATATTCCGGTGGAAATGATTAAAGCTTTCTCGGACGAACTGTCTGGGCCATTGTGTGATATTTTTAATTCTATAACAAATACTGGGGAGTACCCCTCAATCTGGAAAAATGGTTACATCACTCCTATCACTAAAAAAGGTTCTCCCAATGATTTTTCTGGAATCCGTCCAATAACTATGACACCGATTTTCAGCAAAATTTACGAGGCCTTCCTTTCTTCTTGGTTAAAAGAAAAGATTATAAACTTAATAGACGCAAAACAATTTGGTAATCTCCCCAAAACCTCTACAGCCCATTACTTGGTTAGTTTGGTGGATACCATTTTAAATTTTTTTAGAGAACCCGGACCATTGGGTCAATCTGATTGCCATAGATCTACGTAAAGCGTTCGACCTAATAAACCATAGCATACTACTAGAGAAATTGAAAGTAAAGTTTGATGTGCCATCATTTCTTGTCAAAATAGTCGCAAATTTTCTATCTACTAGGACTCAGCAAACTAAATATAAGAATTCATACTCTGACCCCCTTCAAATTTTCTGTGGAGTTCCTCAAGGTACGCTTTTGGGTCAGCTGCTGTTTCTAGTTATGGTCAATGAGCTTGCGACATTGATGGATGATCGCTGGAAATACGTAGATGACCTCTCCTTGTTAGAAGTCTGCCGTAGAAACGTAAAAAGCAAAGCACAATTAATCATAGATGATATTTCTGATGAAGTATCTGCAGACCAGATGGTTGTAAACACGGAAAAATCAGTGGTCCTAACGATCTCTTTTCAAAAAGGTGTACCCAAATATTGTCCCCCAGTCCCCAGTGCGCAACATGTTAAAGAAATAAAACTGCGGGGTGTACAGATCACGAATGATATGAAGTTTGGAAAAGCACGTAGATTCCATTTTAAAGAAGACCAATATGGGCCTAAGGGGACTCAAACTCTTTCCCGTCATGGTGTCCCTTCCGAACATCTATTGCGTATTTATTTTTCGATCATTCGCCCAGTCCTAGAATACTGCTGTGCTGTATGGCATTTTGGTGTGACTCGCGAGCAATCGGATGCTCTAGAGAGGATACAATACCGAGCTCTCCTAATAACGGATAAATCTCTGAAAGTCCCTTGTATTTATTTTCTGAAAAAATTTAATCTGACAACCCTGTCTCACCGTCGCGAAAATTTGTGCTTAAAGTTTGGAGGGCAGACTCTACTGAACCCAGTCCTTCGCGACATCCTACCCCCCAAACTTTACAACAAAAAGGGAGAGGCCTCAAAGACAAGCTTCCGAACCAGTCCCTACCCTTCAACCAGTGTTTTGCCGACACGTGAGATACAAGAATAGCTTTGTCCCCTCCTTTGTTTCCCTATGTAACAGAAATTACTAGGTTATTATTTTACCCCTCGTTGTCTATTTCCCTAATCGTTACTTTTTATATTGTTTGTTCTCAGTATTTTATATGAAATTCGACCACTTTCCAGTATATGTTGACAATTTTGGTTAGTTTTTATGGCACTTGCAGCCTCTGGCTCAAGTGCCATATACCGATCACAATTCCGTCTGTCGGTCTGTCAGTCTGTCGGTCGGTCCGAGTTTTTTTGTCCCACATATCCGAGTTAGGGTACTTCCAGATGTGCTAGGACAATGAAACTTGGCAGGAATATCAGGGACCTGACCAAAGTAACCTGGAAATAATAAGTTTCCCGATCCGACCATATGCGGGGGAGCTGGGGCGCTGGAAACTTGAAAATTTAGGGCATTTTGTCACACTTTTTCGAGTGAGGGTACTTCCAGATGAGCTAGGACAATGAAACTTGGCAGGAATATCACGGACCCGACCAAACTAACCTGGAAATAATCAGTTTCCCGATCCGACTATATGGGGGGGAGTGCGGGGCGCTGGAAACTTGAAAATTTAGGGCATTTTGTCACACTTTTTCGAGTTAGGGTACTTCCAGTTGTGCTAGGACCATGAAACTTGGCAGGCATATCAGAGACCCGACCAAACAAAATTAGGAATAATCAGTTTTCTGATCCGACCATTTTGGGGGGGGGGGGGGGGTGGAGGGCAGGGGAATCCGGGAAACTGAGAAGTGTGTAACTTTCGAACGGATGATCGGATTGTAATGAAACTTCATAACTGAAGAGAATATATATCTGTAATGTCCCGTTTAAAGTCTTGACCGGATTCGGTAGCCAGGGGGGAGATGGGGGGGGGGGGAGACCGGAAATTTCAAGAAACGGTTAGAATGGAGGGATCGGAGTGAAACTTGCTGGGAGAACAAGCATCTGCTCTAGATAAGTCCTTTAGACCATTGTACTGGATCCGGACACTTATGGGGGGGGGGGGCCCGGAATTCCGGTGATGGTGGTTTTTTGGATTTTCACGATGAAACTTGGCAGGCATATCAGGGACCCAATCAAACTGACTTCAAAATAAAAATATTGTCGATCAGATAATGGTGGGGGAGTGGAGGGAGGGGAATCCGCAGGGGAATCCGGGAAATTGAGAAGTGTGTAACTTTCGAACGGATGATCGGATTGTAATGAAACTTCATAACTGAACAGAATATATATCTGTAATGTCCCGTTTAAAGTCTTGACCGGATTCGGTAGCCAGGGGGGAGTTGGGGGGGGGGGGAGACCGGAAATTTCAAGAAACGGTTAGAATGGAGGGATCGGAGTGAAACTTGCTGGGAAGAACAAGCATCTGCTCTAGATAAGTCCTTTAGGCCATTGTACTTGATCCGGACACTTATGGGGGGGGGGGTCCCGGAATTCCGGTGATGGTGGTTTTGGGGATTTTCACGATGAAACTTGGCAGGCATATCAGGGACCCAATCAAACTGACTTCAAAATAAAAATTTTGTCGATCAGATAATGGTGGGGGGAGTGGAGGGAGGGGAATCCGAAATTTTCAGTCATGCGTAATTTTGGAATGGTTGATCGGATTCGAGTGAAATTTAAGAATTCAACAGAGGACATTTCTCCGATGATTTTTTTCATATCCGGACCGGATCCGGCAACTATTGGGGGGGGGGGGAATACGTGCCCCGTTTAGAATGGAGGGATCGGGATGGAACTTTGTGGGAAGAAAAAACAGATGCTCTAGGTAAGTCATTTGCTGAATCGGATTGGCTACGTGCACCGCGGGGGAGCTGGGTGGGGTGGGGGGGGGGGGGAGGACCGGAAATCTCGAGAAACGGTTAGAATGATGGTATCGGAGTGAAACTTGCTGGGAAGAACAAACATCTGGTCCATATAAATCTTTTACATAATTTGACTGGATCCGGACACTTGAGGGGGGGGGAGGGGTATCCCGGAATTCCGTTTTTGGGGGATTTTCACGACGAAACTTGGAAGGCATATCAGGGACCCGGTCAAACTGACAAACTGAATAAAAAAAAAATCCTCGATATGATAATCTTGGGGGGGGGGGAGTTGAGGGAGGGGAATCCGGAATATTGAGTCATGCGTAACTTTGGAACGGGTGATCGGATTCGAGTGAAATTTAATAATTAAACAGAGGACATTTTTCTCTTGTGACCTTTTTCATTTCCGGACCGAATCCGGCAATTATCGGGGGGAGGGCGGAAAATACTTGACCCGCTTAGACTGGTGTGATCTGGATCGAACTTCGTGGGAATGACAAACAGATGCTCTGGATTAATCATTTACAGAACAGGATTGGCTCCGGTTATTGTGGGTGGAGTTGGAGGAGGGGGAGGGGGGTCTGGGATTCCGGTGATCGCGCGTTAAGGTACTTCCAGATGTGCTAGGACGATGAAACTTCGCTGGAATATTGGAGACTCAACAACATTTGCTTAGAAATTGCTACTTCCCAAATCCGATTATTCCTTAAAGTACCAATCTCGACCGCAAAGTAAAAAAAATACTTTTAAGCAATATATGCATTTTCGTGATGCCCATCAGCCCATTAGCAGTTTTGCCTCAAGGGTTTTGCTTACAAATGAAGTTCCAGCTCCCTTATAGCGCGGATCTCAACCGCAAAGTAGAAACTTACTCTTGATCAATCAAATCATCTTGACACATGCAAGTGCCATATGAGCTTACAGCTCTTGTTAATGTATGTTGACTTTACCACCTGCTATTCGGCTAGTCCGTAATTGGTGTTGAAATAAAAGTGAATTGAATTGAATTGAACGCAGCTAAAGTCAGGAATACATATAACCTGCCAGGTTCTGATACTTGCTTTAATTGTCTAGATGCCACATTCGGAAGTGTGCATTCAGCTGATTGTCTGTCTCTTGCTTATTTCTGTCACCTTTTCAGTGTCTGGATGGCAAACAAGTTTGTCCGTAACTTTTCTCAGTCAACAGCCCAGTCATATACGACTGCCTTCGCACTCAGGCAGAGAATGTTGAATTTTGTCCAGAGCCTGGAGTACTACATCACACTAGAGGTCATCGAGGTCCATTGGGTGAAGTTTCTGGCTGACATCAGTTTGGTAAGGAAGTAAAAAAGAAAGAATGAAGACTACACTGTCAGAAGTATGATAACATTTAACACATGTTTGCGCATCGTTGTGTTAAAGGACCCCTCGCACTATTTACTCTTCAACTTACAGTATTTTAAAATATTTGAATACTTTAAAACCATGCTGCGCTTTCAAAAATTAATCCACGGTTTTAGCTGTTTTAAGCCTTTTTCGAGACCCGTTGACTTTGTAGCGGAAACAGGGACAAATTTACATAACCGGTTTTCTGATGGAAAAACTTGGAAAAGCGCAGACAACCATCGACAGCGTGATACACATCGAAGGTAGCAAAACACGGCAAGTGAGAAAATCAGCGTGGTTTTGTTAGAGGGGTTAGAATGTACAGTACGAAATTGGGATCTCCGGGTTTAGAAATATATCGAGTGATTTATGGAAGTAGGTTGCATTAGTATTATAGGTAAGACAGGTCCTTTAAAGGTTAAGTCGGATGCCGGGGATATTTCTGTTATGCCGCTTTTAAGTTTTTATCTTTCCGCGAAACGTAACAATTGAAAGGGGCATTACAGAATCATCCTAGCAAGAATATTGGTGGTTTTAGAATATTGGTGGGTTTTTTTCCCGTATGCAAATTTCCGCCTAAAATCGACGCACACAAAGTGAACCAAGTTTCGACAGGCTAGTTTCTTCCTCGGATCGAGGGGCAGGGACGCGGCCGAGATTCCGGTTGAAATCGACCATTTCCGAACGTACGGGAAATTCCCGTAGGTATCCTGCCCTGCCTCTAAAGCGACCAACGAATAGGCGCCAGTTTGTTTCTGGTGGGCTGCTTGCAAGACACCCTCACCAGGGGCGTCCCGAGCCTTTCTTCGTTGGGGGGGGGGGGGGCGAACCCGATAAAAATTGACCGAATCGGTTCCTGATATTGACCGAATTTATATTTTTTTTCTAAAGCGAGTTGCCTCCAAGAAGCCATAATGTACCCTAAAGAGTTACATAGTATGTACATAATCAAGTCTAAAGAGAAAATTTGGCGTGTTTTCACGTTCTTCCACTCCTTTTTCTTTTTTCAGGGATACGCCGTCAATAGCCTTTTACCTTTGGGGGACGTCCAGTTTTGCCAACAGGACTTGAAAGTGTGCCGACAAAAAACGCAGTTGCTGCCAAGCGACAACGTCGTGAACGGCTGTACCCATGAAAAATTAAAGCGCCGCAGGCAAAATTTTTTGAATCCGCCTTTTTTCTGGCAAATTCTAGCTTTTAACGTGGTTCAAGCACCCCAAAATTCCAAGCCTCAAACGCCAACTAAATGACGTACCTTTCTTATAAATAGTGAAGACTGCTAAATGTGCCGGAGGCGAAATTTTTTGGAAACACTCATGATCAAAGTGCCTTTTTGCGATCCCACGGCTACCTATTAAACCACAGAGCTGCCTGTCGAAAAAAGGGTCCATCCAGGGTAAAGTAGATGTAAAGTACATTTATTCTGAATTTAAAGCAAACAAAAATAGGCTAGTTTTTACATCAGGAGACGCGATTATTCCGGAAGTTCTGCAATTATTAGAAGTATAAGTTAAGTAATGAATGGAAACCAGTTGAAGCTACCGTTAAATGGTAAAGAACAAGAGCTAAATAAATGCCACTTAAATTACCAAGCCACAACCAAATAATGAATTCGTATTACCGAAAAATTAACTAAAAAAATAAGGAGCAGATCGGGAGCGGTATAACGACCGAATTTCGGAATAGAATAAAACTCTTGGTAGAACCACCTAAAACAACCGAATGTGGTAAGTCTGGTAGCAGATGCGGACCAAACAAAAATCAGGTGAATTACCGAATTCGGTAACGAATTAGAACCAAATGAATCAGATTAATCACCGAATTATGAAATGGATTGACCGAATGCGATAGAATAGATACGGACTTGAGTATGTCCTTGAGTAACAACGATGTCCGGTGAACAGCCGAATTCGCTAACGAACGAGACCAAATAAATACGTTAAATGACCGAATTTACGTAGGGACGTACCGAATGCGGTGAAATCGACTCGGACTGAACAAAATATGGATGAATTGTCAAATTCGGTCACGAATAAGAACCAAATGAATCTGATTAATGACCGAATCATGAAATTGACTGACCGGATGCGATAGAACAGAAACGGACTTGAGAAAAGTCCGGTGAACAACCGAATTCGCTAACAAATGTGACCAAATAAATACGTTAAATCACCGAATACGGTGAAATCGACTCGGACTGAACAAAAGTTTTATTAATTACCAAATTCGATAAAGATAAAGATCCAATAAACACGTCAAATCGCCTAATTTGGAAATGTGGGTACAAAAGATTTTATAAAACAGGCATCACGGCTTCGCCGCGATGCCCATTTTGACCGAATTTTCGCCTTCTGCGAAAATTTGACCAAATGCCCAAAACGTAGGGAGGGGGGCGCTGCGCCCCCCCCCTCGGGACGCCCCTGACCCTCACACTCGTGTATCAAGCTTGCGAGGGTGAGGTCTTAGCGATGATTGAAAGGACACGCACTTCAAATCAGTCTGAAAACTTATTCTTCTTAACACTTTTAGGTATATGTATTAACTATTTTAGCCTTTTGTTGTACCATAGTTAGTTTTGCTTTTTACCCAGATTTTCCAAAATTCCATTTTACCAAGATTTTCGTAAATTTTCCATATTTTTCCGGATTTGTTCAGGCAAGATCATATGGGTTAACTGGTCTCCATATTTTATCATAGCACCGCCGTTGACCGTCCTCTAGGATGTATGTGAAGATTTTTTTCTTAGATTTGTTATAAGTAAAAGTTTTAGTTGTTGATTAGTGGTTCTATGTAGTGGTAAAGAGGCATGCTGAATCCGTATATGAAAATTATTTTCTCGCCGGACAAATAATTCGCCCGGAATCCGGCCAAAACCTGCAATTTTTTTAAAATTTAAACTTTATCTTAAGTTGATTAGAGGTACGATACAGGGGTAAGGAGATATGCTAAAATTAGTTTTGAGCTTTATTTTTTTTTGACGGACAAGTAGTTCATCCGGGATCCGGCCGAAACTGGAAATTTGTCAGAAGTAAGGCAGGAAGTTTCAGTCAGTTTTGTCAAAGTAGATATGACGTGTTGCGGTAAACACACATGCTGAATTTATACTTGGTTTTCTCAGATGATTAGCCACTGGCCTTAATCTGTTTCTAAATTTTAATGGTAAAAATGATCAAGGATCCGAAGACCGGATATTTACAAGACGCAATTGTCTGGATCAGATATTAAGTTTTTGGGATCCCATCGAAACCTTTGATCTTGTTGCTATTTGGTTGAATGCAGTTAATTGATGAGAAATTTAAAAGTCTTGTATTCTTCGTGATAGTTTTTATTGGTCAGTCGGTATTTGGCTATACAACAGATTATTCCAGGCGAACAACGTTGACGACGTACTTCATCTTCATTCGGATCTTCTCAACAAGATACTCGCTGATGGAATGGTCATTTTTACCGATGTGCTGTCTACCCTTACCAAGCTTCTGAATGTCTGTGAGCAGTTCTCAAATTTCATGATCGTAAGTTCAGAAGTATGTCTAACACCTCAATACTGTATAACAACATCAATACTATATAATAACACCTCAATACTGTAAGCTTACTATTCCAGTTAAAGAAAATAGCATCTCAAGCGAATAGCAGATGGACACTGCCCAGATGCGGAAACAGGAAAAGTTTACGTCTTCAAATTCGATACAGTGTTCATTTGCATAAAACGGCGTAAGAAAGTTGCTTGACTTGAAATAGGTTCGGAAATGCTTGGTCCTAGCTACGGCATGAAGAGGGTCTTTGCCAAGAAGGGCCTAAACCCCAGCTGACCAACCATTAGGCATGGAAATTATTGAGATATTACATTGTCTCATTCGCCTGGCCCTCTTGTACGTTAACTTAATTTCTTTGTGTAAGACATTGATTTCGTGAAAAAAAAAGATACCATCCTGGACTAGTAGAAGGATCCTCAATTTTGTCTCTCCTCGCTTGATAAAGCAACACATTTTATTATCTAATTGTTAAATTTCATTTTTCAGCAAAATTCCAGCCACTAAAACCTTTTTAGGTTCACACACAATCGCGGAAACGCTCTTTTTGAGCCACAATCGAGCAACAGCCTGTTCACGAAAAACGCCTTATGTCGCATGTTAAAAGGACGATACTTTTCCTAACTATTGGCTACTAAAAACGCATCTCGTGAGTCTCGGGGAGATAGACCACAGCTTGTTGAAAAGCGTGTCACTTTTTTTGACGGAACCTATAATATCTAAATATTTTCAAATATTAACTAGAAATCTCGCTCTTTTAGCTTCACAATCACATAAGTTGCGTTTTTGCAGATACCATGGTATCTGATACCACGGTAACTGGATTCGCATTTGCCCTTTTTGCAGTTACCGTGGTATCTGATACTACGGTTGCTTTGCAAAAACGCCAATTTACGCTTTTAGAAGTCATCTCAAAAGAAATACTAATAAATAATAAATAATATTTATATAATATCCAATAAATAATATCCACACACATCCCAAGTCCCAAACTTCTTTCCCACCAAATTGACAAAAACCCAGGCTCCTCTGTTGGTGATGATGGAAGTGAGATTAATTTTTCAGATACCACGATAACTGCAAAAACGCCTTTTGACCGGGGTATCAGATACCACGGGAACTGCGAAAACACATTTTGACCGGGGTTTCAGATACCACGTGAACTGCGAAAACGACTTTAGACCGTGGTATCAGATACGATGGTATCTACAAAAACGCAACTATAGTTTGCGTGAGACTTGTCGCAGGAAAAAAGGAAAACTATTTATTTTGTCTTAAATGTAATAATAAATACATAGTTTTCCTTTTTTTATTTATTATTAAATGTAATAATAAATAAATAGTTTTCCTTTTTTCCTGCGACAAGTCTCAGAATACGCCACCTTTGGCAACACAGCTCCCGGTTAACCATACCTCTTTGTAGAGAACTAGTCGCTACCAAGTCGAAGCGGAGTTAAGCTACAAAACGCTCAAGTTCCAGCCTCAGTCGCTTGATGAACATGATGAGGTATACAGATTGCCGTGTCATAGCACCAAAAAACCCTTTGATTTCGCATGTTTGTTTTCCCAGAAGAAACGCTTAATGTGTTAGTCTTTGAGCTTAGTTTCTGCGTGACTGTCGTACATTTTTTTTTTGCCAAGAACGGATAGCTCTGGTGCGTTTTTCCAGAATCCTGAATCAGCTTTACCTTTAAGTCTGTAGTTATTGTAAAATATTAGTTTAACTGTACGCTGGCTCTGCGCTTGCTGCTTTGTAGGGTTTGGGTTTATGCAGTTTGTTCATTTTACTGCACCGTTACTGTTATTTTAGTAGTCCTACTCTTTGAAAGATAAAGTTTGGCTTAGCTCTAGTAAAACGCGGAATTGGGTTTGTGTTTTTATCTGCGATTTCCTGGCTAGGATGATGGAACCAATCACATATCGAGCCAACCAGGCTTATGGAAATTACTTTCCTAAGCTACCATGATTTTACATTGATGTCTTGATTTACCTTAATTTGCACTTCGGAGCAAATTAAGATCTGTAGATCCATCGAGTGCTCCTGAGTTGAATCGGTGGTATCTCGTAGCAGTTATGAGCAGGACAGTATGTCCCACTCATACTTCCGGTCTTTCGTAGCCCACTCTGTGTCTAGTGCCTTCTTGAATGCTTCAGGAGTAGGTGCTGAGACTGTTGCTTCGCACAGTTCATTCCAGGGGTTGGCAACTCTGTGGGTGAAGAATATTCCTTCAGCCCAAGCTGACTGCGAAACATTTTTGACGGTACAAAACGGATAAGTCAGCTACATTTTATTAGAGCTATCTTTCGGCCCTTCTGGCAAGGGTCCTCTTCAGGCTCAAGCCGCTCAAAATATAATATAGCTCTAAAAAAATGTAGCTGACTTATCCGTTTTGCACCGTCAAAAATGGTGAAGAAACTTTTTCTGACCCTGGTTTTGGCAGACTGTTTGAATAACTTCTTTGAGTGTCCTCTGGTGCACTGTGGGTTCTCCTCCTGTTTACCGATTCCCAAGACCACCGTTGGGAAAGATTTCTATTTGTTATTTCGTATGGATGATTAGAGACGAGTGCATGGTTTTCCCGTTTTTCTTTCTTTTCTTTTTATCGTCCTTTCAGTATTCTTTCTTTTATCCAAAACTATTTATTTGATTTATAAGCGCTTGTTTTGACTACCCCCACAGGCCCATTCGGGGTGTCGTGCAGTCGAAGGTACTGACCGCATGTCTATGGTACAATAATAGGATGTTAAAATATTTTGTAATGCAGTCTGTACTATAATAATATATATTCGTACGTTTAAGATGATTAAACTTGTAAACTTTAGTAATGCCAGTTACTGCGTCTTTGTTGGTTTACAACCTGCAGTGCTAGTTATATTTAAATCTGTATTAATAGAGAAACGAAAGAAAGAATCAGAAAAAAGAAAATAAGAAAGAAAGGAGGTTGACTCACGCGGCCTAGAACAGCACAAATAACCGATTTGGGAGAGAGTCGGTTTGATGGTCAAGAGGGAAGTTGGTTTTTGATCGCTCAATATTTCCTAGGCTCAGCAAAATGCTCAGCCAAGTTCAACTAGCGACACGTTCGAAGAAACAATCAAGAAGTACGATCTCCAGTTTTCTGCCCTCCTCGGTTCCTTCATAGAAAGGGTAACGGCTGTCCAGTTTGATGCAAGTAATGAGCGACGCGTTGCCCTTCTAGACAGGTAGGAGTCACGATCCTCACTTCCCGTTTCCATAGTCGAATGAGTACTTCGTATACAGTGTCAGAAGTTTTATATGAGATGACACAAAAATACTCCTTGAGCCCAAGCATTCTTTGAATCATATATTCATTTTGTAAAAAAGATCGCCAGACTCTGCGAGTGGCTTATTTCAAATATTGTAAATTCCTCCTCCGGCTCCCTAGATGGCACCGAAACAGAAAAGTCATTGCTCGATTTGGACTAATAGATTTGCCCTCTCGGATTCAGACTTCGAGTGATGACCTATGTAAAATGATTACAGGTTTGTTTCCTTCCCCGAAGTTGAACCAGAGGATTGACAGCCTGACGAGGACCCTTGCCAAAAAGGGCCGAAATATCGCTGATGAAGAATCGTAGCTGACGTACCCGTTGTAAACATTGTTTGAATAAATGTTTCAAAGTCAGCTAGGGCTCAAAGAATATTTGTAAAAAGACCATTAATTTGATTCACGCTTACGACCCTCTGCGGACATTCTTTGTTATTGATGCTGGTTAGCTTGTTCATGTTGTTTTTTTTTTTTTTTTTTTTTTTTTTTTTGTTATGGATCGTTTTGCTTCTTTCATAATACTCCGTATTTTGTGTTTTGCACTTTACGGGTAATAAAGTTCATTCATTCATTCATACAATGGTTGTAGGTTTGTTTCTTCTGTTCCCCAATGTTGTCTCTTACGTTCGATAGCCTGACAAGGACCCTTGCCAAGAATGGCCGAAATGTTGATGCCAAAGTATATGTAGCCGTTGTTTCCGTTCTTATCCATTGTATGAATAGATAACACAAGGATTCGCGGTTTCAACAGGTAACGCTTAGGATGTTAGCTGTTGTGTTTTCCAGAGTAGTTCATTTTTCAGCTTGAGCGGCTTGAACCTGAAGAGGACCCTTGCCAAGAAGGGCCAAAATATAGCTCTAATAAAATTGAGCTGACGCATCGGTTTTGCACTGTCAAATATGTTACGCATTAAAACGGTATACATAGCCTGCGAGAAAACCTGCCGCCGAAAAAACATCTGCTACCTTTTTTGTTTGTCATCATGATATCGGAAAGATCAGCAGATGCTTTTTCGGCGTTTTTTTTGCTCTTCCTGGCAATGCTTGTTATGCGTAACGTTTAAAGCATAGCGTTAGCAACATCTTAACAGTCAACATCCCTAGTGTTATCTGCTCAAACTGCGCATCCTTGTGTTATCTGTTACGAAACTTCTCAAAGTGTAGCAATGTCTCTCATAGATTTATGCATGCGGTCAGGACTTATGTCCACGACCGGAATGTTGGATGAACTTCTATAATTTGGACACAGGATTAGGGTGGGCTGTGGTAGCTAAAATTTCTGCTGGATTTTTAAGCTCCATAGTCACTTCCATGCGGAAAAAATGAGATTTTTTGTTTTGTTTTTCTGAGCACCACCAATGTCTACATGCAACATTGTTCAACTTGTCCGAACTTGATATTGACGAAAACAGTAGAAATCCTCAATAATGTATATTCGATTTGATGATGAAAGTGCAGAAAATCAGTTTACGAAAACCTCGTCGTCTTTCGTCACCCTTAAATTCTTTTTACGTACGTAATACTGAAAGTTAGAAAGTCAGCCAGTTTTCCGGACGACTTCCCCGGCTGTCTGCCCAAGGCTTGAGGACTGCATAACGTGAAAAACAAAGGGTTTTTCGACCACCACTCGCGGCCGGGAGAGCAGGGCACTGCAATGATTTCTGCGCGACCTGCTTCTGCCGCATCAAGTCCTGTTTAACCACTTTTCGTCGTCGCACTAGTATGTACCAATATTTGAAAGTATTTGAACACTGTAGAACTAGGCTCTGCTTTTAACAAATTATACATGGCTTTGGCTGTTTTAAGCCTTTTAATGGGCCCACTGACTTTTAGCAGAAACTCGGCAAAATTCAGATAACCGATTTTACGCATCGATAGCCATGATATGCGAACACTCGTCTGGAGCATAATGGGCATAGAAAATGGTGAATCGTGGCGAATGCAAATATTAATGTGGTGTCGTTAGCGGGTTTAGAATGTAACATATTAAAATTTGGGTTTCCGGGTTTAAGAGTTAATTACTGCAATTACGGAAGTAGGTTGCATTGGCAGTACAGGTGCGATGGGTCCTTTAAAGCTCAACCAAATAGGGCTGAGATCCGACAGTCTAGTTACACATCCTATATTCTCTTGAATAGGCCTGAAAACCCGATGAAAATGCGTTACTTCCTTTGTTCGTTATGCACAGATAACCCATTTCATTAGATGAACTCTTTCGGATGTGTGGCACCTCTATGTGCTTGTCCCTCTACGCTTTGTATATTTACCAACGACAAATGTAAGCCATTGCCGAAAACTTAAATAAAAATGTCGGATTCCTTGCAAGGCATATCTTAACATCATCTTCTCGTCGTCAACAGGCTCCACACACGTCACACTGGGTATGCAGGCCTTTGTTGAATTCAAACTCTCCGCGTCTTGGCGAAATTGGTTGGTCCTGCAAGCAGCGCACTCTCTGAAATTTGTTACTGAGCCCCGAAGAAAAAAAGCAAAATCCCATAGATGAGTCAAAATATTTCAGGGTAGTGAGGTATCAGGTGTGAAAATAAGCTGCCTTTTCAGTTAAACTTTAAGGGGTGCGGCAGGGCCGTTAGTATTACATCGGTGATTGAGGCTGGTGCGGTCAGTGCCATATTTTACAATTTGTGTATTAGCCAATTTTCTACTTGTTGTATAATATTGTAATCATTTAACATTTGGATCTGTCTGGGTTCGAACTCCGAAGAAGACTGTAATAACTCCGTTACAAAAATGCAAATCTTTTACTTCGTATTTCAAGCAGGTCTATCCAGTCATACACAAATCCTCAATTTCTGGGCATGGTGCTCAAACGCTGGGGCACCATGCCCTGCAGCAAGGGCATGATGCCCTCACCCTCATACAAATCTGTTTGAAAAGCAAATTTCTTTTTCAGATTCTCAGTTCAACAGATTTGAATGAGGGTACCATGCGCTTGCTGCAGGACATGGTGCCCCAACGTATGAGAACGCTAGGGCATGCCCTGACGTTGGAGTACAATGCCATCTGTGTCAAGTTGGGGTACTGTCGCGTCCCTGTCCGCAAATCGAGTAATGGGACTTAGTGATGGGGCAAGAAAACTCCTGGAACTTGATACTTAACCTGCTTTGCCTTATTCTACCTCGGTTTTCCTGAGCTGGAATAGAATAGAATTTTATTTTTCAAAAGTACCTGTCACAGCGTTACCGCCGAAATTGACCTTTTTGTCATACAAAATGAAAAATGCATAACACTTTGTAACAAATAATAAAAACAAAAACGCTAAAAGGGACTAACTTATTGGTTGTTGTACAACTCAACAAATGCTGGAACAAAACTCCTTCTATATCTTTCATGAAGAGGGGCCACAGGGACTAGTTTGGGGATTTTCTGGGATTTCTCTCGCTGGGGTCTAATACGTATTGGAGAATAGGGGGGTGGGAGAATATTACGTAAACGGGGAACAGATAGGGTTTTAATACCGAAATCGATGCTAAGGCGGGTTCGTCTCTCTTCCAGGGTAGCCAGCTTGAATCTTTTTAGTAGGTAACTGTAAGGCACTTTACCCTCCCCGTTTATAATCGCGAGGGCCCTTTTTTGAATGTTCTCGATACGGTATGTGTGTTCTGAAGAGAGCCCGAAGTGCCAAACAGGACAAGCGTATTCAAGAATAGGTCTGATAAAACTAATGTAAATTTGGAGGAGATCTTTAGAAGGGCAAGAAAATTTTATAAGTAGTTTCAAAACGGCAATACATGGGGAGGCTTGTTTTAAAATATTTTTGATGTGGGCATCCCATTTTAAATCATTGGTTAAAGTAACTCCGAGTAGTTTAATTTTTTTAATAGAGATTTCTGGGGGAATGGGGTCAAGAAAGGCTGGTGTAGATTTTAAAAAGCTAATTGTCATAATTGAAGATTTCTTGGAGTTGACTTTCATTTGCCACAGAGCAGCTTCCTGGGTAATGTCATCCAGAATGGTCATTGCTGAGCTCTTGATGTTTCGCCGGCAAACCTCAAGAGCGGAGAGGTCGTCAACATATTTCCATCGGTCAGGGTACTCAGAAATAAGACTATTTATCATAATTAAGAATAAAATCGGACCTAGTAAAGTACCTTGGGGAACACCACAAAAAATAGGGAGGGGTTCAGAAAAAACATTATTATATTTGACAATTTGTGATCGATTTGTCAAAAAAGAAACTAAAATTTTTATCAAAAAAGGACTAACTTTAAACTCTGAAAGCAACTTTTCAACAAGAATATTATGATCAATAAGGTCAAAAGCTTTCTGGAGATCAATTAATAGAAGATTTAACCATGTATCAAGGTTTTCAAGGTTTTTATAAATTAAATCAAGTAAACTCACAAGGTAATGAGAGGTAGACGTTTCCTTAAGGTTCCCGAACTGTTTAAGGTCAATAAGTTCCAGGATTTCTGCCTTCAACCAATCGGCAAGAAAAATTTCATACATCTTTGAAAATGTCGGGGTTAGTGTAATTGGTCGTACTCTGGTGAAGTCATTTAGACCTCCCTTTTTCTCAATCGGAGTAACGTACCCTAATTTCCAACAAGACGGATAATTTCCCGATTTACTAATTTCATTAAAAATGCTTAACAGCGGAATAGATAATTTGTCGGGGAAAGCTTTGATCAGAGCAGTTGGGATATCAATGGGGCAAATGCTAGTTTTTTTAAGCTTCTTTATTTTACTAATAATTTCATTAACTGTAATTAATGGAATATTTTCTACTGGTGTACTTGGGATTTTATGGCTATTTGAAAAAGGGGGGAAAGTTTGGACTATTGCGGCTAAGTGCTTGTTGAGCTCATTTGCCGTTTGCAAAGGTGGCTCGTCCAAGTGGAAATCCAGATTCTTATGCGTACGACCACCAAGCTCCTTAGCTGTTCTAAACCACTGGCGGGGCTTACTTTCTTTAAGAACATTTAATTTGGTCCTTCCGTAATTGGAAGCAGCTCGTCTGATTTCTTTCTTTATCATTTTACGCAAAGCAATTGCAGCATCTTTTTTTCCATGACGAAACAATTTTAATTTTTGTTGAATGAGTGATTTTATCTTTTCATTGATATAAGGTTTGTCGGAAGAGCAAAACTTTTTTGTTACTTCAGGGAAAAAAGACGTGTATTGTTTCATTAATTTTGATTGAAACAGAGAAACCTTAGTATCAAGGGTCTCACAAGCTGTAACATCTTCCCAAGTCTCAGAAGAAATCCAAGTACCAAAGTCTAGAAGCCCTTGATTTGTTATAGGGCGGTAGGAATATTCAGAGACTGTTACATGTGTTTTAAATTTTTGTAGAGGAATGAAGTGTAAAATAAAATGGTAACTTCCACCGAGGGGAGGAAGCGGGGTGGGGGACTTGTAAAAATGTTTAAGGTTAGTACAAATGACATCTAAACTAGTTCCACCTTTCGTAGTTGTTAAATCTACAATTTGCTCAAGTTTTTGGTCCTTACACATATAATTTAGGCGAAGTTCATTTGCATCACCTGCCATAATAATTCCTGCATTCGGGTATTTAGTGGTATCGTTCTCAAACCCTCTAATCATTAAGGGTTGATTGACTAATTTAATTTTTCACCGATCAAACTTGTTCAAAGCGCAAAGGTAAGTCTTTATAACGCGGCATACTCAGCGGCAGAATTGGAACAAATTGTCACCGAGTTGTGTCTGGAAACACGCTCAAAGTCTAGTTGGTTTGGTTGTTTTTGTTGGTGTCACTCACACGATCATATTTCAGGTTAAACTACAACTCCTTCTATGATCACATATTCCAAATGGGACGAAGTGTATTCCTGAACGGTGCTACATCTGAAGCAGAAGAAGCAGAAACCACTACAGGCTAGGCCTCCATCCAAAATGTGTGTTAATAACTTCAGAGATCTATTGATCCCTCTTCTGGGTCATTCGGTGAGTACAAGAGCCGTTAAAAGTCCTTAACAAGAACTGTTTCCGCTTCGCTGGCCCTTTAGGGTCCGACGGAAGACGTTGACTTAAAGGTAAAATAAAAATTTACTTGTCGATGACGTCACACCGCCACTCATCGACAGTGATATAATACATGCGAAAAAAGGCCGTGGGCCTCTACAGGGCTCGTGTTGAACTATGTTCAGAGTGCGTTCCTTCGGCGTGGAGATTGTGCGCGGAAGTCGTCTGAGCATTGACAGAGTCACTCGCTGCAACTTCAGACGGAAAGGCGTTATAGCAGTTCATCAGGTGGCTATGTAAAGACCGATGTTCACTGTCTTTCGAGAAGTGCCGAACAGACAGCTTAAATTTATGTGCACAGATTTGTACGCCAAGACATGGTCGGTTATGTTTTCCATACTGATCTGTTCCCAAGATGAGCTGTCGGCAGAAAGATCTGGTTAGTCACTGAGTTCCATTGTGCACTGGCTTCGTAACGTGCCAGGCCTGCCAATTGAATTGATACTGTCAGAGCTTTGATAACTTTCACACAATCAGTTGTAAAACACTGGTGCACTGAATAATGACCTATCTTTTATCTGCTCTGGGTCAGAGGAGCAAAGAAAGAGAACAGGCGGCAGAAACGGAGCCCAAAAAACTTCCGCGTACCGGAAGCAAGAATATTCCACTGGAGCAGTGGATCACAGGAGCAAAGAAACAGAACAGACGGCAGAAACCGCGCCCAAAAAACTTCCGCGCACCGGAAGCAAGAATTGTCCACTGGAGCAAAAACCTGCTAGACCCGCGTTAGAAAATTAGCCCTTCCGGAGAAACCGAACCACCTTGCATAGCAATGGAACAGCATACCAGCAAGGATGCACAGAAGATTCGTGCTATGACCATATCAAGTGTTAGCTTTTCATGAAAATTAGCACTTGACACGGCTTTAACAGTATGGGTGACTTTTCACTAAACGATAGCTTAAGGATGCAAATCCTCGTGTTAACTATTAATGCTAACGGGTCTGACAGTGAAATGTCCTGACAGTGACAGTGAAATACAAACGGTCCTGACAGTGAAAATCGAAGGTTTTTAGCAATACAAGTTTAAACTGTGCCTAGATTCAGTGTCATCTTATATTACGTTCTAGTAGATCTTTTGGTACTGTTTGTTTTAATGCCTCAAAGATTTTTTTGTTCATACCACCTCTTGTTATGTATGGCTAAGTGTATCAAAGAGGAGTCTTTGCCACCGAGTGTTATTTATGGCTCAGTAAATGAAAGGAGTTATTCAATGCACCTTATGTTATGTGCGGCTAAGTGTATTGAGTAGAGTTTTTCAGTGCCACCTTACGTAATATCATTATGTTAAAGATCATTAAAAGAAGAGTTTTTCATTTTCTCCTTGTGTCACACTAGACTTTAGCTCAATTATTTTCTTGTCCAAGATCAAGTCGGGGAAGAAATCGCAAACGGTCGTTTCATAGACCAGCTGTCTTTTTCAGTCACGCTTTTGGCCCCAGGTAGTTTCCTCCTTCAGCCCATGTGTGGGCTCAGGTATAGTGGCTCCTCTACTGGCAACCGTGCTCGTCCGGACCCAGCGTGCTCTTCTTGGCTGAAACCGTCAAAATGGCCAATTACGATACGTTACGATCGCTTCCTACAGCTTACGATTGCCAGTGGAGGGCCGACTTATAAAAGTTTGCGCGTAATACTCTATATGACTAAGTCCAAGACACGTCAGTCAACCTCAGAAGAAGGAGAAATGTCGCCCGAACGATGACTCAGATTGTATTTCAACCAATCAATGGCGCTCGTTGGGGACAGCTGTAGTGACGCTTCGTGCTCTTCCGATAGATGCACTGCGATTCTTCCTCGGCACGAAAAGTTAGTCATCAAGAGTTTCATTGAGACTAGTATGAAGTTGTACGAAAAAGTAGCGTGCAGTACGAACTGATGCTACTACATGCTTCTATGTCAAGGCTACCGTGCTACCGCTTGCTACTATTAGCAAGACTGGATGATACTATGGCAAGACAGGATGCTACTGGATACTACTGCTTACGATTGGTCCAGTCTGAGGCACAGTAAATAATAGTATTCTGTACTATTACATATCGATACATGCAACTTTTTCGTACAACTATCAGACAACGCAGGCTACACAATTTTCATCGGGTAGTTTTGCATTATTTAACTGAATACACTACATTATTTTGAATATGTTAAGGCATGTTTTTATTTTCTACTATTTGCTATGGTACGACGTTCAGAATATCTACGTCCGCCCTCACAACACAAAATTCTACCATTACGCGGAAAATTTTGAATCTATACAAACGTGGCTTTTCAGTGGCCAGTGATCAGCTCGTGGAAGTAGCTCGCTGATTGAACTCTTATATTTTGTAAATCGTTTTAGTTTAGCATATAACACAGGTACAAGCGCAGATAAGTACCACAAATCGACTATGGACATTTCACTATATGAAAACCGATTATTTGTGGATAGCGAAACAACAAAGTAAGGCATTTTCGGGTCTTCAAGCCTCTTAAAGTGAATAAGTTAGGGGTGACTGGATTGTCCTATCTCAGCCCTATTCGGTTAAACTTTGAGGAACTATTCCCGTTAATTAATATCAAGGTTACAACCTTCAATTTTACTGCAATTTTTATCTTCAGTTCAAGTTTAATGGGACTGCCTTTAAACAGGTTCGTTCGTTGCATTTCGGACCGGTGTTCGGTTCTTGTCCAATAGCATGTTTTGTTTTCTCACCGGTGAAGTCATTATAACCAAATTCCAGTGAAGGTTCTGGCCAGCACTCACCAGTCGCGGCTCAGGGGCGTAATTTGCTATGGGGCAGGGGGGGCAACTGCCCCCCCCCCTCCCAGACCCCAGTCTGCCCCCCCCCCCCCCCCCCAGCTGAAATTTAGCGTCTTCGAAACTCTCGTCGAAACTAAGATAGGCCTACAGAATTCAAGCATCCACATAAACAGATCGGTTTTGTATACCTTTGTCTTTATGGTAAGATTGGAACTCGGAAGCCTTGAAACTTTTATAGCGATGTGCATGAGCTATGCAGGGTTAAACACGTTTAGTCTGCATCGAAGAGAAGATCACTAAGTGATCTTTTGGTCATTGGTGCCCAACCTGAAAAAGCGAAAAAGCTTGACGTCAATCGCGCAATGGACAGTTTCGCGAATTTGAAGAAGCGTTGTTTCGCCTTGGTCGATCAGTAAAATATTCTTTGTTTGTTTGTTTTTAATACGTTTTTCTTCTTGAAATAAAACTGCTCATTTTCACTTGACTTGGGAAAATCGACTCCAGCTTTGCCCCCCCCCCCTTCCCCAGGATTTTGACAAAATTACGCCCCTGTCCAGGCTTAGTCCGAAAACGGGTTATAAGACCGAGGAGCAGTCACCGCAAATATATAACGCCTTATAAGAAGAACCGGAAACCACCGGTGAGTACTCCCGTGACAAGTAACGCGGCTAATTGAAACCCTTCGTTTGAACTTTAAGAAGCTATATGCCTTTCAGATAAACTTTAATGAGACAGCCTTTCATTGGAATATTAAGGATCGTGTCCTTCAATTAAACTCTATGGATCCGACATATCAGTTAAACTTCAAGGAGTTTTGCTCTTAAACCAAACTTTAAGGGGAAAACCCTTCAGTTGAATTTTATGGAGCTATGCCCTTCAACTAATATTCAAAGATGTAACCTTGAATAAAAGTATGGAATTTTGTTGTAATTGTGACTTTCAGTTCAGCTTTAAAGGACCCCTCTTGCTCATTCTGCCTTTTATAATATACTTAGTTCCCATATTGGAATATAAGCTTCTAAAATCCCCACCTTTTTCCATTGCTTCGTTTCGTAACTACGAATTTTTAGCGCTTTTCCGGCCTTGCCGTGTTTTCCCGTCACCCAACGATAAGTTTGCCGGAATCTTCATTGTCCGCTGACAACTCTTTAACACATAAGGATGTGATAATCTTCTGATTATTACTTCTTTTATTTACTTAATTTTTCCATTTTTTAACCAAGGCACGTTCAGATTTCAATTTTTTTGCGCCCAGCAGCCGCGTCGGAGAGCAGGAAGGCTGGATATAATCGGCAAGCGCTAACAAGAGAATCGCTAGTTTCAGGTGGAAAGTAATGGTATTTTCGTAAACCGTTTTTTCTGATCCATTTTATGGGGAAAAGATCATTTCTAGTAAGAGTTGTGCTTTAAGCAGGAAAAACCCTTCCTTTCAACTTTGAAGATTGAGCCGTTCCGTTAACTTTCAAGGGTACAACCCTTCAGTTGCACTTTAAGATCTGTGCCTTTTAGTGAAGCTTTGAAAGGCTATCTTTCATTCTCCCTGTAACAGCTATTCCGCTGGAGTCTAGTCACGAACCTACATTGGATTTATCTCGGGCTTTTATTTATTGAATATTGAGCAGCAAAGACACCCCACACGCCATCTATTGGACTTCGGATGAACTAAATGTTCGACCTTTGCTTAGTTCTTAAGGTGAGTCTTCACCTTCCGGAATCTGGGTTCCCAGATTTTCAGATATTTTTTTTTAATTTCTTCTGCGATACTTAAAAAATCCAGAAATCTGGAAGTTCAAAAGCCCCTTTTTTCCGGATTATTTTGATTTACTTTTGGATCCGTTCATATTCCAGATGCAATTTACAGAAGACGTCAAAGAATAATCTGGAAGCCCAGATTCCTGGAGGTGAAGACCGGACTTTAGTCACTGAGAAGGAAAGGAAGACCGTGCGCCATCTAACTTCATGCTCAATCTCTGGTTTCAGACTCGGTCTGTCAAAGAAATAATCGAGCATTTAGTTTCGAGTAAAATTCAGGAGATGGCTCAAGTGCTCGATCTTTGGACGCAATCCGCCAACTCTTCTATTTCTGTCGAACTACATGCTATGAGCATGATTCTTGAAATACTGAGAATTTGAAGTCGGAGATCGAGCATTTAGTTGTGCTAGAACCTGTTAGATTCAGTTCAGCCGAACTCCAATAGATGGCGTATCGGATGCTATAGGTCCTCAATATCCAATAAATAGACGCCCGAGACCGATACAGTATAGTTTCGGAAACCGGTATATAGAATGTACTGCACCTCAAATTCTCAGTAGCGGAGATAAATGTTTTTGTCCGTAAAGTATAACTGAAGGCCATGATTCGAGTCCAGCGGAAAAGTTGTTAAAGGGAGACTGAATGGCATCAGTCCTTAAAGTGTGCCCTTGAAAGTTAACTGAGGGGCTCCAGAAGCCGAGCATTTAGGTTAGCCAAAACCCGGCAGATGGCTCAGTCGACACTATAATTTATCAGAAACCAAGAATAGAGACCGGACATGTAAGTCACACAGAAGCCTGATAGATGACGTACTTGGAGTCATGTACATTCTTTTTTTTTTTAAACTGGCAAGCCACTTCGCCCAGTCTTCCTATTTCCATTTCTTCCGGCCTCGCCCGGGCTGCTCCTGGATCAGAGTAGGCAAGTAACACGCCCTATAAAATCCACGACGAATTTTCGCCAGATGTGCAAGAGAAACAACAACAATCACACACTAGACTTTGATGTAAGTTATCTGAAGGGGGAATAATCAGTCCCCTGGAGTAGTCAGCCAGAAGCCAACACTCAATTCGGTTATTTTTGTTATCTGTCGCTTATCATTTTGCGCGTTTTTCCTTGAAATTAATTATGTAACGAGTTATCAGAACTGAAAGAGAAATAAAAAAGAAATGATGGAGCTAGTATAGGGAAGCAGAGTGGATGTACTTCAAATGTCGTAGGTCTAAACAAGTTGCTTTACATGTTCATACCAGTATAACTGAAAGCCCGTTTGACTGTACTAAACGAAGAAAACAAGACCAAAGGTTTCGATGCGATCCCAGCAAGGTAATATTTGATACAGACAATTGAGTCTTGTCTTCGCCAGATCCAGTCTTCGCTAGACTCCTTGAACATTTTTACTATCAAAATTTAGAAACAGATTAGGGCCAAATAGCTAATCATGTGAGAAAACCAAGTTCAGATATGGATTCAGCATGTGTGTTTACCCCGGAAATTTGGCCCATTTCAGCTTTTCGTTGCATATGTAATAGTATAATTCGTGATAACTGCAAGCGCTGAAGTAGTCGTATCTCCGAGCTCAGGGGAGGCTTGAAGGGCTTGCGAGGTGACTACCTCAAACTATACGACTGGCAGATGTCCGACAAGGCTCAAGAGTCAGACCAGTTAGATACAACAATACCACTTGGCACACTTGCGGAAAAATTTACAGAAACATTAAAACCAGAGCTTGTGCGGTTACAGTGACCGTAATACACTACCCTCCCCCCTCAACTTCATCTAGCTTTTAATGTGGCCCAAGCCCCGAAATTTCGTCGTAAACAAAGACAGACGGGCAGATCCATGATAAGTGGCCCTTACTTTCATTTGGGATCCAAAAGACGTTCTGATCATAAAGGATTTCACATAACTTATATCTACTGTAAGGAAAGGCGTGTCATTCATTCGGGTTTTAGGCTCGGAATTTCGAGTCTTAGGCATCATTAAAAGCTAGATTTTTGTTGGGGGGAAGTGGTGTTTTGCACGAAAAAAGTCATAGCCTACTTACAAAATTTGAAAACCCCTTGCTTACCAAAGGTGGAACATAGTTGCCCGGGATCAATTTTAGCAATGGGGTTGGTTTCAGCGGTGAAGGCCGTGCTTGCTCGCGCGCACTTGAGAATTTTCGTAGACAAAATCGTGTCTTTAAGATGCTGGGGGAGTTGTTACCTAGACGGTTATTTTCTCAGACGCAGCTTTCGTCCCTAGAAAGTGTCCTCCCTGGACGCCATCTGTTAGGTGCAAGCCTAACTCTCCGCACTTTGTTCGGACTTCCGACTTTACTGTGACCAGGGAAAATGCCTGAGCAAAAGGCGGAAGTCAACCATATCTTGGTGCCATATATCTCAATTTCCTTATATTTAAAACTCTTAAATAAGCCCGGAAACAAAGAGCGTTAATGCACATATGATTCTTCTTAAAAATCTGGTTTACTCTGGCTCGTTCATTCTGAGGCGGGCGAAGTCTTCGAAGATGATGTTTTCATCACCAGCATCATCATTGACGTAGTTGTTACTTTCGAAACGGCTCACGACCTTGTTGTCGGAGATGCCCTTGCCGCGACCATATTTGTCCGATGCCCCTGAAAGTATAGAGTTCAGGTTCAGGTTCTGTGACCGTTAGACTGCCCCCTGAAACTACGCTACGGCTGTGCCCGTTTTGATACCCACTTGCCACGGTACAGTTGGGAAAGAAGATTGGCTGAGTCTGTTGTTAGTGTATTTACTTCAACCAATCACTAGAGGCCCTTTCCTTAATTTTTATATCAAGCGCCAATGATGAGTGTTCAGTTCAAAGCTGTGCTGTGTTTGTGTAGAAAGTGTTGTATCTGCTTTCGTCAAATACAAAATCGATCTGGTCTTGTTGAAAATGAAACAATGTGGACTTCCAGAAAAATGCTTTATCCTATCTGACAAAGGTCATGTCAGCCCCATACCAAGAAGTGGACAAAAGTGACCCTAAATAAGGGTGAAGAAGCTGGCTCTGTTGAAAGACAGGCAGTGGAAGGATAATGTGATAACTTGTTTGTGGACACCTTACTATGGGCCCATGCTTATACTATACCACGAGCAAATAATCCTGTTGCAAAGCTGGAATATTTAGCCAATGAGGCGTGCAGAGATTTCCCACCATGATTCCATGGCCTTGATCGGTTTCTAATCCGATCCAGCTCCTATACGCACGCATATATGCAAAAGTATACGGAGAGGTTGCAAGAGTGTAGGAGTTCCGGCACTCTGAGTAGCCAGGAATTGCATAGTCGTCACCGTTGTTTCAGTAGACTAAAGGGAGGGCGAAGGAATGCATTGTTCAAATAGGTGTAATACGGCGTCTAAAGATGCTGCCAAGCGGGTAATAGATCTTGACCCTATTTGGCCAGAGCCAATCATATCGCTTGGTTGGGCCAGACAGCCGAGGAAAGAAAGGAGCATCGCTACGGTTGGCATGACGCGTATAAGGCGGTAAACACCACGTATAGCGCCACACAGCTTGTTACACCTATTTCAACAATGCTGAAACGACGCCTTGTTCGTAAGGTGATGTTACCTGGTGCTGGGTGCATGAGCTTCATCGGAACATCTGCCACCAGTTCACCGGAAATTGCACCAAGGTTGAGTTGTACGCGGACTGTATAGGAGATGATAAAACCAGTTGCGTCGTTGCCACTCCTTCCCTCGAACAAGGTTGAAGAAGCGAGGTTGGCATCTTCGTCCTTTATAAGAAAAGCCATGAGTCTGAGGATTAGGCAAAACGTAGGAAACAAAACGGCCATGACAGAAATATTTTCTACATCCGAAAAAACATTTAACACAAGGATACGCACCCATGTTTAAACCTTCGAAAGATTTATTTCAGAAACATATTACATTGGTGCAGCACCCCACAATGTTGTCGTTAGGTGCAGTGAAGGTTTGTATTCATACCAGCCATTTGTTCATACCAGAACTGTCTATCCTTGGAACAGCCTTACCGAAGATGCGGTTAATGCTGAATCGATCGAGATGCATTATACTGATGGAATTTTTATCTCTGATCAGTTCGATTATTCAAAATTTCCTAGAGTTACTTACAGGCGAAAGCCTTTTCTGTTGCTTTGTATTATTATTACACTGGGCATTTTTTTTTCTTTATTATATCGGGTTTCTGTCAGTCGAGTTTTGCGCTTCCGATTTCGATCCTCAGTTCGATTATTCAAAATTTCCTAGAGTTACTTACAGGCGAAAGCCTTTTCTGTTGCTTTGTATTATTATTAAACTGGGCATTTTTTTTTCTTTATTATATCGGGTTTCTGTCAGTCGAGTTTTGCGCTTCCGATTTCGATCCTCCTTTTTTTGTTGACATGGAAATATTAGCAGCCGTGTGCTCGAAGTTTTTCCTTCTGGACTTTCCCTGGTCGAAAGGGTCTCAGGCTGTGTGACATGCCCAACTGTGACTGAAAGCAGTCAAGAAAGCTAAACGAAAGCCCCGCAGTATGCAATGCTTTCTGTCTGGCCGTTTTTCACAAATGTATTCTCGGCAGGGAGTTCTCGTCCTGCAAAAAAAAAAACATTTGCCTCGCGTGTAGTAAGCATACCCACCCTCATGTATCCGTCGAGAGCAATGCCGTGCTTATCCCTCACTGATCTGGCCATAGGCGTAAGCATGAACGTTTTCGTCAGCGATGATCCTGGACTGATTGGGCATCCTTCCCTTGACTCCAGCTGAGCTACGCGCTTTGAGAAATGTGCATTGACGATCGTTATCTCTACGTTTTGAAGAACGCCAACCTAAAGTAGAATAATAAACGTTACCTAGTTATATACATCACCAAATTGCTCTCCATTCGACAGGGTATGTAAGTCTTTGGACGTCGCGTGATCAATTCGCGTGTGTACTGGCCGGGCCAAACAGCCGGTTTTCGCATGCGGGATTAGCCGCGTTGCTTTATCCCTTGACGATTTCTTTCTTGTTTATCCAGAAGCCTAGTTACAGTCGACTCCCTTCTTGAAGGCATCGAGGGTTGTGACGGGTTCCACTGAGTTCATCTATGGGCTCGTCATCTAGAACTGGTTATAAGCCTCTCATACCGTGGCTTGCCTAATACCGAATTCCACCCAAGATACCTCTTGCACTTGGTTTTGTTACAAGTTGGTTTCACACTCCGAAAGCAAGATTTCGCGTCACCTAGCTACCAGAGCATTTGATGCCCGACTGAAAGTTCGCGACGCTTCACTTTGGGTTCCGTTTGGAAAAAAAACGCCGTGAAGTATGCCTTAGGCGAGAAAAAGGAACATACTTCTGAATCGTCTTTTGTCCAGATTTCTTTCTTTTCGCTTCTAAACTACCGCAGCAAACAAGGACACCACTAGCACATTCAATTCTGTTTCTGTATAGTCATTGCTGGGAAGTTTGGTCGACCTGTCGCCAAGTCCCTGTAGCTTGGGTACAGCAAACCAACATTTCGTTCGTAGAATGTCACATTTAATCCAATCCGCTTCTGTATTCAGGTCTGGCATGTTTCCGGCTCGACATCTTGGTTGTACTGGAATTCCAACTTTTTTATCGATTTTACACAAAAAGCGTTTTACCTACCTGTATATTCTTGACTGATTTTTTCGACATGTTGTTGACCACGACGTTAACTCCAACCGGCTCGTTATGGTAGTACATTTCCTTGTCGAGGGTCACTTCCATGTTCAGTTTCCCAGAAGAAAACGTAAACCCTTTGCTGACCATCGTGCTTGGCTGTTTCTGGCTTCCCTTGAGTGGAGCATACTGGACCTAAAATGAATATCAAATGATTACCGCACGTTACCATATGCGAGTGTAGGCAGTGAGTCTGTCGTTAGCCACAGCAGACTCTTCGAGCCCAGGCGTCGGCAGACAACACCTTCACTACTGTATCTTCGTTCTTCTAAAACGATCCGCCTTACCTATATTACTGCATCAGCCTACGTCCAAGACCGTTTCCATCTCTTTTCATTTCCAATATTTCGAATTTCCTATTTCAGTTTTATCCAGTTTCGAGACGGGTCAGTCTCCCACTTATTGCTTCCGAGGAGCTCATTGGGCAGAAATGTCAATTATGCTATACTTCCGTATTTCTCATCAAACCTTGCGGGGCCGCGCGCCCCAGAGCAGTTACAGACGTTAGAATTTTGCTTTAACAACCCCCTAGTCGATCATTTGGTTTTCACGTGTTTAGCCTAATAATACATTTATGCGTTCGACCATATTCTTCACTCTTACGTCCAATACTCTCGGGTTTGAGCAAGGTGTAAATCCCCCATCCGTAGGCTATTAGCGACGTTCCCACGTCCCCCGCCAGAGAGGCGCTCCAAACCTTTCGCTCTCGTTGGGTTCTGAATTACCAAATTACACCGGATTCTAAGTTACTGAGTTTGACCGAATATCGAATGATAAAATACTGGACCTACTTTAACGGTTATTGAAAATAGAAAATCTCTCAAGAGAGTCAAAATAATTCATTGCATTTAAACAGAATATGCAAAAATAAGTTGTTTTTTCAGTTATATTTTAAAACAAGCCATACGTTTCGCTAAACATCAATTGTTTCACCCGTTAACCGCTTAAAAGCTGGCCACTTCTCCAAAGAAAAGCCACGCGTTTGCCCTTTGCACAGAAAAAATTAGCCTTACAAACGAAATAGGCTCACGAACTTTCTAAAAAAAAAATGCACATTCTGGCTTCCTTGATGCGAAACCCCTCAAAGGATCTTAAAGTGCTGTGAAGCTTCGCCGAGGCACTACGCAGTATTTGTAATTGGTTTATTTCGGTTTGCTGGCTTCGTTTCGCGTTTCGTAACCTTCTGCCGAATATATAATACGGAAAAGTTTAGATATTTTCAACCATTGTGGAATTGCGGAAAACCCAGCCGGGAAACCCCGGTTGTCTATACGAAATATTACAGGTCCAGGGAGGGAGGCAGAACAGTTTTTTAGGAAAATGGGGATAAATTGAACAATTTTTCTCTGGTTTTAGTTAGCCAGAAGGGTGAGAACTGAAATATGTCTCTATTCACTTTCCTCATACCGGTTCTGGTATCGACAAAAGTCGCGTCGGGAAGTCAGGGAAGAATTCGTCGGCACGAAGCGCTAACAAACACTTTCTCAAAAAGTCTGTCGGTAAATCGACAGAAAATAACTCATTCGGTTTTCTGTAGAGGCAAATCGCCTATTTTTTGCATTATATTATTATTGTTATTATTATTAAAACATGGCCATAATATGTAAATGACATACCTTGCGGATAGCCAAGGACACGGTAGATCTCTTATGAGCTTTGTCTTCCGCGGAATCTCCGACAAAGGCCCTAAGGTCGTACTCGACACCCATTGGTGTATCCGTGCTCCCATCCTGAAGGATAACAGATGGCGGTGCGGTCGTTGGAAGGACAAATGTGAACGCGTGAGCACTGGATCCAAGCTTCTTTAAAAGTCGGTCCTGAAATTGGAATGAATTGATGATAAAAAGTGAAATGAGAGTAAGGAGAGCTGGTATATGTTATTACCCTAGTTTGGTTGGCAACTTCTGATGAACTTTCAGTCGAGGGCATAACGAATAACCACGGTATCGCACAAGCGAAGCTTGTTTTGTAACAGAGTCAACAGCTAATGTAGCAGAGAACTAAAACGTCACATTACACAAATAATAGACGTTCTGATGAAAAAGTCAATATCAGCCAGGGCTTTGTCAACATAGTTTTCACGGTACATAGTTTCAACATAGTTCTTACGGTGAATCCGTTCACTAAGGGTATCCTACTTGGAAATGTACACTTTTTAATGGGATAATGGAGGATATGTCTAGTGGTTGTTCGTGACGTCCGAAGCTGATTATACTAACGCCCAAAAAATAATGGCTATAAATAGTACATGAGTCGGAAGCCGTGTAGCCTTGTAACGACACATACTCCTAGATGGGATTAAAAAACTCGGTGCTTGAGGACGAGTCGCCAAGGACCATTACGCCCGATCGGACGCACTAGTTAAGCGGATCCTCCATTGGCAATCGAAAGGACGTCGTAACCGTGCTCGTCCGGATCCGGCGTGCTCGGCTGAAAACCGCCAAAATGGCCGACGACACGTTGCAATTGCTTTCGACAGCATGCGATTGCCAGTAGAGGACCCACTTTACCTGCTTTAGACTGATGGTGCGAACACACGATCTCGGCCGGATTTTCTTCACTTTTATCATCAAGTTGAAGAAATCTCAACTTCCCTAGTCGAATTGATGATGGTGCAGAAAGTACGCGAGAACCCGATCCTGATCGTTCGTTCAAGGCACGAAGTAGCTCAGGGAAAATGACCTAGAAAGTCTCCCTGGTTTTCTCAGACAGGTGCACGAGATTAAGTGATATGGCAGCAAATCAACGATCATCCTGGCGATCGAAACGGCACCGGCAGCACTAACCGAAACAAGGTGTTGAGTAAAATCATTAAAAGGAAATATTAGCAAGGGGTCCCATCCCTACTGGGAGTGGGGGCGGGCGGGACATAGACTGTGTAATTACCTGGAGTGGGGATGGCTTTCCCTGCTTCTTTGATTCCGGGACGATTTGCTCCGAAACGAGGACCATTTCTTTGCTGAACTGAAGACCCATGACTTCATCTTGCTCACGACCATATCGGATTGTAGTGATCACCTGCAAATAATGAACATTTTTAAGAGAAAATTTACAGATTTTAGGAGAGGCCCATGTTCAGGACTAATAATGTTCCGCACAGGGCAAGTGTTCTGTGTTGCTTATCAGGAAATTCGACACTAGATACGGTTTCTGTCTCAGTATTCTGAAACGTTTGCCTCTTTTCCACTGTTTCTCCAACTTAATGATAACACCGCTTTTTACCTAGCTTTTAACCGTAGGAAGCTATCAGCATTTAATCACTCGCTACAACGCAAACACTGAGGGAGTTTCCGCAAAACCGGTTTTCACAGCACACCTTATAAAATATGCTTGTCGCGGAAGACCAAAGTTTCTCGAAAAGTACTAAATCGTACGGATCGTACTAAAATGAAACAAAGATCAAACATCAGTCAACTGCAGTGTGGACTGACGTTCGATTCAGACATATCGTATATTTGAACTTTCTGGGTAGCCAAGTCCTAAAAGGCTTATTTTGTTCTTGTCCCCAGTAAGCCTGTAGCTTGGCAGGCTCGGCTCCGAGATCAGCAACTATACCTTGATCCATAACGACAAAGAAAGAATAAAATATTACCTGTCCATAGACTCTTCGGTTTTTAAGATACTCGTTGTCAATGACCACAACCGCCTCAATTGGTTCGACATGGTCCAAATGGTCGACGAAATCACGTTTTCCAAGATATACGGTGAGCTTGCCTAAAAATATACAAACGTTGAAATTTCTTGCCCAAGTATTAACTGTGTAGCCTATGGAGGGTTAACTAAAATCTAAGTATTAACTAAATGCCCTAATATTAATTCAAAAGAGGCCTGAAGATGTGGGGAGTACGCGACTGTTGCGACGTTCGTGATTAGTATAGCGCGATATAAACTACTAGACAGAAGAAAATTTGTGGCTTTAACCATTTTTCATCACAACTTTCTATCCTTACAGAAACTTCAAAATCGTAACTAGCTAGCTCAACAGGTTTGGGGCAAGGAGGGGTCTGATCCTAATATTCGTCTGAGGATTAAGAAAATCTTAGTAACCGTAACCATTTTTCAACAAATCCTCAGTGCACCCTTTCAACTCTCATCTCTGGGTTAACTTTCTTTCCTCTTTAAAAAATCGAAATATAAAACCAAGTTCTCAGGGGGAAGGTATTTCTATTTGGGAACAGAAAAGGAATTAAGCTAGATCCTGGATGAAAATATTTTTGAAATCCTGCCGGAAAAAATCGGCCAAAATTCACAATGCTATCAATGTACTGCAGAAATTTCGTTAAGGTTCGGCAAGGTACGAGTAGAAAAGGTTACACCTCGCCTACTGTAGTCTACCTAATAACTATCCAATAGAATAAACTGGTCTTACCGTTAGGCGACGTCTTTTTAAAGACTTTAACTGTTGCAACCATTATTCAAACTTAGACACACTTTTAGACAAGAAAAGAACAAATTTACACTCGGCCGACTGTCGTTCGATTGTCGCAAAAAAGAATGTCTCTTACAAGTACATAAGATGACTTATATCTGCAGTATGTAATCTAATAAAGGAAAGGTAGTAGGAAGACTCGTTAAGAACAGTGGATCGATAACAATCATACGCCCGCTGAATAAGAAATGTGGAATCCTGACCGTGCCGTGTTTGTCGATTCCCCGTCCTTCCGTCACATCTTCTCAGTGCAACTTCAACCCTCTCAAATGGAGAATTTCTTCTTGGCATAATTTAAAATCCGCCAGCTTCTTTCGATGATCGTGCGGATGAAAAACAAGAGCTACGAGCTCATATGGCACTTGATACGAATAGGTGGTACAAAAAAGTAGATGAGAAGGTCGCAAAATACCCCGCTGTCCAAAGATGCGGTTTGGACCTAGAAATACGATCTCTAGTTTCACTCAAGTCTGAGCATTTCCGGCATCGCCTCGGATCATCTAGGGCAAATGTCTTTTCTACCTTCCAAGTTTCAACCCAATTGAACAAGGAAAATGCAAAAATCAGTATAGTGACGTTAGGGTGGCCAAAACTGAAATAGAAAGTTTGAGACCTCAGAAATGAAACGATTCGGGACTTAAAAGAGAAACAGTAATATAGGTAAGAATTTAATCGTATGTCCGTACCTTGAGATGTTAGACTGATAGCGGAACCAAAGCCAACTCAAATGAAGAATTCGTCTTCTGGATCCGACAGATATGGGGCTAGATTGGTTCTCAATACTTCTCTCTAGTTGCCCAGTGTTTAACTACCGTCCGCTTCTGCGGCTGTGTAAGTGTATAAAGGGTACACATCTCGGTTTCAATGTACCCTGCTCTGTCCCTGATCTCTGGAATTCGGCTCAAGTTCCTAGGCGGGGTTCTTGGCAGTAAAACAATCAGAGTGGCTGGAACGCTCATTCTTCAAAAGAGCAAGTGGTACATGACGGGTCGTAAAATCGAAACACTTTCAACCGAATATAGATACAGAAAAACGGTCAATGATCACGGACCCTAGAATCTCTGCCGTTAACGGTTCGTGAACATTTCAATAAATAAATATTGTATGTATCATTTAAATATCGGACGAGCGTTGCGATTCCGCTTATATAGACGGAATCGATTAGTCCCTTTCCCCCGTACGAAATACGTCGCTGGTCTTTCTTTCAAGATATCGTTCCCCGCCACTGCTATCGCGAGTTCCCAAGTGAGGATTTTTACCCTAAAAACACCCGAGTGGCTCCCTCAGCGGCTCATCTCTCAAAAGAGCCGGCGACGGATAAAGGGGTGGTAGCACTATCAGACAATTTTCCTAAACTTCAATATTCTCTTGCACCATCAACGTAGATAGCTAACATTCAACTGACTATTGTGTACCATCAACGTCGTAAGTCTAACCAAAGATCGTGTCAGTAGGAAAGATGGGCCACTCGCCAAAAAGTGCGTCGTCGACAATCGACGGCGTCGCCGCCTAGCGACCGGCTCGCCGCGAGAGTTTTGCATAAAAAATTTTCGACACCAGGTGGCACGCAAAAGTCTGATCTCGCTCTAAAGAATTTGACTGAGATCAATTAGTCTAGAAGCCACCATTTCCAATCTGGAGCACAGGTCACTGGTCTTATTATCTTTGAGCCTAACGTCCATTCTCGGGGAAACTTCGAGCGGAGTCGACAACTCCGCGAATGGAGTAGAATATGCAGTATATGCCAGGCTCAATTCTACGCAGTATAACACCGAATCTTTGAAGCATTTTTTGTGTTTTTTTTTATTTCTCTTTAGTTTATTATTTTAATTTCTAGGTGATTACATATGCAACCGGTCAGGTGCCGATACATGCTTTAATGATCTCAAATCTATGCTGAAAGTTCCGGTTAGCTAACCATCCACTGGCATTAGAAACTAAGAAGTTTTGCGGGTTTTCTCTCAGCCTACGCTTTCTCGACAACAAAAAAACGCTTTTAGCCCTGAAGCCATACCCGAGAAGTCAGAATGCGTGAACACAACAAGAAACCCGTCAACTTACAGGGACGAGTGTGCTGAAGTCGTAATGACGTCGTTGATTAACTGAATAAGGGAAAGGCGAGCAAAGCAGGACATGAATAAACTTTCACCCGATATTAGCAATAGTGGCGTTTTTAGTGGAGTGTTCATTTATGAACATTTATTCATTTATGAACAATCCACTCTTGCGAGCGCTATAGCAGCTTTCGGCTTTTGGTTTTCGTGAACCAGCGTATTGCCCAATAGTGAAGTTCGTGACAGGAATTGACAGGTATCAAGTTGGAATTTGGTAGGCTTGTGAGCATTTAGGTCTCTTTTTACTTTTTGGGGGTCCCAAACCCCACTTCCACTTGATTCAGGGGCTCTTTTAATATTTTTAACTTGATAATAACTGGAGATAGGACGATGAAATTCCTTCTGCTCTTAGATCTTAGGATTGGGAATATATATGTGGAGATGAACCACCCTCCATGTTCATGGGCAAGTAGTCCCAAATTACCCATGAATTACCCAAGTTTTTGACCCGTGACTGGAATCAAACTCTAAGGTGGTATACTAGACGATGTATAGGTCTAGATATGCATTTTGATGGGTCCCGACCCCCCCCCCCCAAGACATTCAGTATTTAAATTGAAATGTTCTTGCAAGATCTTCAAGATCTCTTTTGATTCTACATGCGGTTTATTTACATTAAAAACTTTTAAAGTGGGATGATTTCATAATTAGGTTATTTCAATACTTGTTTGGTTATTGGGGATGTGAAATGTCTTCGTTCTAACACTGTTTGTATACAAGATGTGATAAACAACTTACTTTCACACTCCACGTTTGACCGCTTGCGCACTTGTTTATCCTATATCTCAACCACTCAATCAGTTTAACCCGAGAACCATTTCCACCCCCAAATTTCTAAGCCAATGCTCCACTACTAAATGAGGTAAAAAAACAATCTAAGAACTCGACATCAATCTCTATCTGACGCAATATATTACATAATGCCTAATTCCTAAGGCCGAGAGAATGCATGCCAACTAATAAGAATAACTCAAAACCAAGTACTGGAGTAAGCAAGCTTGCATGTCCGCACAGCTTTTCGCCATAGCACCGTCGCTTGAACTTTTCCTGGTCCCTCTTAAACCCGTCCCAACGGTGCGTCGTCGCCACCGTTTTCGTCTGCCTCTTTTTTGGTGACGCAGTGCTGCTTGTACTGGAACTGCCGCCAGGACTTGAGGGCGTAACGGCGCTAGTTGGGAATTTATCCACACTGTGCCTTAATGGATGGCGAAACATGTCGGCCGTTTTGAAACCGAAGTCCTTCACTGAATTATACGATTTGGGGAGTGAATTTCCCGCGACACGCTGTGCCATTAACCCGAAGGGGTTAGGAACTGTAGGATCACAGGGAAGGCCGTATCTGTCCACCGCGTAAACGAAGGGATTAATCACTAAGCTTTTAGCGTCGGAACGCGTTTCGCTTGTCGCAACTTTCTTGTCCGGAGTTTCCAAGTATATCTCCTCCACTCCCTCCGCTGTAATTGGTCCAATTGGGATTTCGTCGGTTGTAACAGTCTTCGTAACCGATCTAACAGCCACCTTTAAATATGAGTCTACCTCCATCTCGAAATGGTATACACAATATCTAGATGGCTTTATTTGCAGGCAAGACCCTCCAACAAGTTCACTGAAGTTCCCCTGGCTTGTAACGGTTTTTCCTTCGTCCATTATACTAACAATCACTCCGACTGGTTGGACACTGACAATAATTGTACAACCTCGATTTTCCGTGGTGAAGTGGAAGCGGAGAGGTTCACTACCGCCATTCACCGCTAGGGTATACACCAGCCGGTTCTGGGGCCAGTCGTACTTTTGCACCCGTCTGAGTTCGCCAGGCTGCACCACTCGGTGCTGACAGAAGGTGTTGCAGTCCAGCATCGCCATCAGATGTTGCTTACTACTAGGTGTCAGGTGGAGCTCCATCCATACCGGCTCAGTATACTTCTCGTCACCAAGGTTGTACCAGGTAACGTTATACTCCTTATGACCCGTGGCGTTCCGCTGTTGGCCGGTGAACTCGTACATAATTCCTGGTTCAAATCCTAGATGGCTCTTGGACACTTCTTCTTCCGTCCGATGTACAACGATGAGCGTAAAGGGATACATATAGGAACGCTGGAAGCTCACTCGCTCCTTAGGCCAGTGTTCAAAGGGGACGAACTTTTCTTCTCCCTGCACTTTCGGGTTAGGGTGGTAAGTCAGGAAGCCGTGCACACTTTTTTCATGAGCATGCTGGGCCATCGCAACTTCTACGCCTCTACGAGGATCGTTGTTCCACGCATCAACTGTGACGTTCAGTTTGACCCCGCCAACGCCCCAGAAGAAGAACTGAGAGACAGTGTAACGGCATTCGACTTTGCCTTTTTCCTAGAAAAAGATAATAATTAGAAGGAGTCATAAACTTTCAAGTTCACTTTATCCTTTGAAGCCAGGCTTTACTTTCTAGATATCCAGGGCTTCCGCACAGTCAAGCTAGCCTTTCCAGATTTTGATGGTAATGATGTCTATCGGTCCCGGACCTGGAACTGATACCTCAAATGCTAAAAGTACTCGACCAGTCAAGTATGCTGCCACACAGAGGCTAATAGTACTCGACCAGTCGAGTAACAAGGTTATGGGAGCTATCAGTACTCGACCAGTCGAGGGATCGAGCCTCCAGTCGCTATTAGTACTAGACTGGTCGAGTACTGGTGTCTTGGGAAGCTAATCGTACTTGACTATTGGAATGGAATCAGGAAGAAACAGGCCGAGTAATTACTATCCTAGGAGAAAGAACACACAGAAATGAAACCCATAAAGTTGTAAGGTCGAGTAACCAACCCCCAGGGCCTAATAGTGCCCGACTATACAAATGTTTAAATAGGTCGAGTATTCACAGCAGCGGCAGCTACTAGTACTCGATCTAAAAGGAGGATAGATGGGTCGAGTATTTGACGTCCCAGGAGCTGACGGTACTCGACCAAACGTTACTAATGAGTCAAGTACTCAGGAGGGTGAGGAAAAATCCGGTCTAAAAGAAAAGGGAACGTTATGGAGCCCTATTCTGTATTAAAACAATGGCTGAACAATAAAATATTGCAGGTTATTTTTTTTCCAGTCCAGCAACAGCCTGACTAGGACCCTTGCCAAGAAGGGCTGAAATATCGCTGTCAAACCTGGGATCGACTAAAAAGAGGAATGGCACGGCATGGCAGAGTGCAGGAGGCACGAGTAGCCTACTAGAAAGAGTCACGAAAACGAAAAGGGCCCTTTCAGGCTTCAGAGTGACGGGTAGAAGAAGGGCGTGCCTTCTTTTATCCTCTGGAGTTCCGAACTCTCACGTACTTGTCTACTTCTACTACTTGCTAATCTCTTTTTATTGCTCATGCCTCCTGAGCCAAGCCCTGCCGTGCCGTGCCTCTTTTTAGTCGATCCCGTCAAACCTGGTATAAGTTGACTTTCTGTTTTTACCCATTGTTTTAATAAATGTTTCCCAGTCAGCTTGGGCTCAACGAGTATTTATGAAACCTGTTCTGCCTCTACATACACCACCTTCCGAGAAATTTTACAATTTCTCTTTGCTAAATTCCGGACCACGAGAGATTCAGCGTGCAACATTTATCCTCTAAAAAAAAGAAGCAAATAGATGGGTTCAGTCTCCTTATATCCCTTGCACCGGCACGAACCTTTTCAACAGAGTTATTGTCAAAGCTACCGAATTTTCAATATTCCCGCAAACCCCGACGAATAACGTCTTGATAGGACAACGAAGCTAGATGATCGATTTTGCGTATGTTCTTATCCTACTACTCCTACCCGAAAACCTGCTAAACAGATAAAACGAGGTCTACCGAATTTCGGGTTTTTACCCATATCATAGACGACCAAGTAGAAAATAAACCACAACTTAGTTGAGACAATATAATTAGCTGTTTTGTCTCTTTTCCGCTAGTCCGCTCCCACTAGCCTACAGGCTACAGGAGATGTATGCTTCTTTGAACGTTCGTTAACTCTGAACAGTGCAGTTTTGGGCTAATTAAATGAAGCCACAAAACACCCAATCAGCTGTCCCTAGGAGCCCTTAAAGTTTAACCGGAAAAGGCTGAGATAGGACAATTTTGTCTTTTGTTGTTGTGGTGCGATGGCCCTTGTTGGCTTTTATGCATTAGATATCTATGTATCTATCTATCTAGCTACCCATCACTTATTCACTTAAAGAGGCTTGAAAGAGACCGAACGAAAATGCGTTACTTCGTTGCTCCGCCATTCAGGAATAATCGATTTTGATATAGTGGGCTTTTCCTGACGGATTTGTGGTACCTCTGTTGGCTTAATAAGTGTGTGAGCTCACCTTCAATGTGCTGATCACTGGCCACTGAAAAGCCACGTTTGTTTTGAGATTCCAATTTTCCGCATCATAATAGAACATTGCGTTGTGAGGACAGTCGCAGATACTCTGGACATACTACGAGGGCAAATGGTGAAAATTATTTTTCTTTTTAAACAATCCAAATAATGCAGTACATTCAGTTGAATGAAAATAAGTTGGCTTTTCAGTTGTAGTTTAATAAGCTTCTTTGGCTGACTGATACTAAGTTTACGTCGACTACTCTACCGTACTAGGTCTATGACCTCGACCGACATACATCGAACAAGTACGCCTACGGTTGATGTAATCAAAAATGTCTCGAAAACGAAAAAGTCAATTGCGATGTTCTTCAGCGGTATTCCGACACTCGTCAGGCTGTTGTTGGAAGAAATGAACCTGCAATATAAGATTTAGCGATTGTTGAATATGTTTCCTGTGATGAATGAATATTTAGTCCGGTTGATAAACGCTACAAAGATATCGAAAGTTTACGTTACCTTAGGATCGTAACCCATAAAGCAGGTATCATTACCGCTGTCGAAGAAAGGATGAATACTGTTGGCTCCGGTGGGCGTCTTCACTGAGTCATCCCATCTAAAAGGGAAGCCTGATTTACCTGGTTCCGCCACTAAATAGCACCGAGGTTGTTCGGCTTTTAACTCGCGAATCGCGCACATCAGTACGATGCACCAATACACGTTTCTAGTCATTGTGGTAGCCACACTTCACAGAGACGTTTTTTGTCACGTTCACAAGTGGTATTTTGCTCTGCATTCACACTAGCATGCGGTTCTGACCGTTGGGAGTCCAACCGTCTGCCGTTGGCGTCCACTCCTTCAGCAGAACTATCGGTCGCAATAATTCAACGGTCACTAACCTAGAAGTCAACAGAACCAAGCACAGATCAAAAACGCTTGTTTTAACGGAACTGCGTCCGATATTCGAACGAGAAAGCTAAAAGTAAAATGAAAAATTTTTGGAGGTCAAAAAACTATATCGAGAACTACACCATTTGGCATGCGTCGTTTATCAATTTTTCGGTTAGTCTATCTTTAACTTAAATGCATCATTTCAAGAAAAACTTACATTTTGGCGGCCATTCCGTAGGATACTAGCACGTGTTCAACCCTCACAGATACGGATGAACTTCTTCATGACCGATCGCATTTCCTTTGCATTATTTTATTTTCATAAATATAAAACATGGCTTATTCTCGCCGTTCCCCGAGGACTCCTCGTGGAATCGAAGAGAACGGCGAGAATAGAGGGAGTCACTCCACCTGGACTCCGCGTAGGAAAACAATAAGAACACGGGGAATGCTTTTTAAATGGATTTTGTTCGAAAAAAAAAATATGCAATTGACAAAATTAGTCTCGATCCACTTTATTTTTGGTTTTATTTATTCTGATTCTTTTTAATTAATTTTACATTGCGCCAACACCAACAAAAATTGATTCCCCTTCGAATCTGAAAGGGAGTCCTTTTTGATGATGGTGATGATGATCAGAGCATTCCCCGTCCGTGGAAACTCACGAGAATACAGGGAGCAAGTCCCCAGGACAAACAAAAACGCGGGGACTCCTCAAGTGAAGTCCTCGGGACACGGCGAGAATACGCCCTAGAATAGTCTCAAAAGAGTAGATGGTCGTCGTGCAAGCAGACAGCGACAAATGTCGGATGGATATATCATGCAAACTCAAAGCTTCATTAAACGAACGAATCGGGCAACTGCAGAAGAACAATGGGAATGTATTTTTCTGTTTATTATTTCCAGAAAAACGAAAAGCTATGCTTCTCGCTATATTTCGTTGTAGCCCATTACGTGTACTGCGGTTCCTTCAAGTATCCCGGTGCTGAGCTAATCACTTTGGAAAAACGACCACAAAGTAAAACTGCGATTCTATAGTGGTCTCTTGGATTCGCTTTCCGAAAAACAAAACGAGAATCCACCGAGCGTCAGAACCAACGGAATGTGGTCGCGCCTCGGTTGTGCTTTACAACTTCTCGCTGGGTGCCACTTTCCACTTTCACTTGTCAACAGCCTCGGAAGACGAAGCGAATTTTGGTTGCAAGAACATACGGCGTTTGAAACAGCGGAGCGTTCCTGGCAGCCAGAACCGCCATAAAGTGCATCAAATGCCAATCCGACCGAAGCACTTTAGCGCCACACCAACCAAACCCCCATTCAGTCGGATCACCAGCCTCCCCTTCTGCGGCGAAGACTCCTTGCAAGCCATAAGCGTACAATTGTACAATTATTCGAGCGTACGTACACGTTACTCGTCACGAACACCGAAACATTATCGCGCACCGTTCACCATTCCAATAAAACTTAGCCAGCCGGATATTCTGGCGATAAACAATATTCACGTTAATTTACTTTCAGCTCCAACCAGAAAAATATCTCTTCGCCGGATTAGCCTACTGCGGGGAAGAAAAGGAACTAAATTACTTCAAGAACTCCTTGCCCCCAAATATGGTGTTTCTAGGGTACTTTGTGTCCTAACCATATCATAGAAATCTCGATCTGGCAGAAATCGGTTCGCTGGATGATCGCCGGGCATGAAAGAGTGAACTATTTCCACAAAAGCTAGAAGCTGATATGGCACTGGCAAGGCTGGGGCAAGGCTCACGAGAATGTATCGTTTGGTAAAAAGTATTTTATTTTTTGCAGTTGGCTAATGATGCGCACTTTAGGGGCACTAGAAATTCACATGTCAGCAAAACCCCTGAGGCAAAATGATGATGGGCTCATGGGGATCAAGAAAATGTATATTATTTTTTGTACTTTCAGGAATTCATTCTAAGCAAGATCCTTGAGCCAAAAACGATCCCGGTCCCTTGGGGATCATGAATATGTATCGTTTGGTCAAAAACATTTTCTTCTGAGAAGATCTTTGCCAGGCCAATATGGTTGCGTCCTGTCAGAATCTAGTTTGGAGATGGCCTCAAAAAGCATTAGTAGCGTTTTTGCAGATACCATGGTATCTCGTGCCGCATTTTCCCACATCGTATTTCCAACTTGAGCGGCTTTGAGCCTGGAGTGGATCCTTGCCAAGAAGGGCCGAAATATAGCTCCAATAAAATTCAGCTGACGTATCTGTTTTGTACTATCAAATCTGATACCACCGTGGTATCTAAATCCAGATACCACGGTCCGACCTGAATCTGAACAAGTCGTCTCACTTTCACCATCACCAACACAAGAGCCTAGGATTTTGTCAAATTGGCGGGAAAGAAGTTTATAGCACTGATGTGAGTGGATATAACTTTTTCTTTTGGGATGATTTCTAAAAGCGCAAATTCGGTAACTGTCGTTTTTGCAAAGCAACCGTAGTTTCAGATACCACGGTAACTGCAAACACGACAAAATGCAGATCCAGTTACCGTGGAATCAGGTACCATGGTATCTGCAAATACGCAACTACTTTCTCTGCTTAAAACCAACTCCTCTCTGTTTATCGTGATACTATCAAACTTTCCTTCCATGAATAATGGGCCTTCAGAATAATGTAAATTATCTGGTTAAGTCTTTTAAAGAATATGGCCTGATTTTTCGACCTGAAAAATGCCAGTTTATGGTTTTTGGTCCAAAACCCCTTGAAAAAATTTCTCTTTCAGTATCTGTCCGTATATATAATTCAGTCCTAAAACCACGTGAGTCTTTAAGATATCTGGGAATCCCTTATGGCCCGACTTTATCATTAACGAGGGCTCTAATAGTAAAAGATGTGGAGTCGCGTATTTCTTCTAGTTTCGGGGCGGTGATTTGTCTCAGGGATTTCCTATCTAGACGCAATCTTGCAAAGATTTTTAACACTGTTGCTCTTCCACAGGCTTTGCTTGCATCTTCTTTTTTACCTTTTTTAACGTTGACAAATTTATCTCATATTAAAACTACTTTTTTTAATTTTGGGAAATTTTTATGCCGGTTTTCGAAATACCAATCCAGTTCTTTTATGATGGAAAATTATGGTTTAAAAAACCCCACTGATATTCTGAAAAAGAAACGGGAAACATTTTTTTCAAAAATTTATTCCATAAAGCACACTTTGACCGATGCGTTGCGTTGATTGTATTTTGGTTAAAGTTTAGGTAGACTTCGTTGAGGATAGCGTAGGCTAATTGTTTTTTTTTTCTTAAATGAAGTAGAGTTTGTATGAAAGTATATGGTCTAGTTATTAGTCTGTAGACCAATTGTGTGAATTTTATTATATTTTTTTTTACTCGCCAGCTTTGGCGGATATAAATAAATGAATTGAATTGAATTGAAAAAGGGACGTAAACACTGAAGTTATATACACACACTTCCTTCAGGTTGCCACTCACAACCGGCTAACCCCGTTGCTCGTCACCAGGATGTGATTCGGCGACGCCAGAATTCTTACTTTTCTTTCACAAGAGACTGGTTACTATTTGGGACAAGGTTGTATCATGACTTAAGTCATCACTGCACTGTCAGAAGTTTCATAACAGATAAAGCACATGCAGTTTCAACAGAGAACATTTGGTATGTAATCTGTTGCGATTTTGAAACGTTATGCATTAGATGTTATGCATAACAAGCATTGTCAGGAAGAATCGAAAAAGCATCTGCTGAATTTTTCGATATGACGACAAACCAAAAAGTCAGCAGCTGCTTTTTTGGCGTTTTCGGCTCTTCCTGGCAATGTCGTTACGCATAACATTCAATGCATAAAGTTTTCAATATCACAATGGATTACATACCAAGTGTTGTCTGTTATGAAGCTTCTTAACACTTGGAATACCATGTTATCTGTAATGTTATCTTGGAATACCACGATATCTGTTATGAAGCTTCTGACAGTGTGGTACTGACAGTAGGTTTGTGGCAAACAGAATCTGAAGATCGGATTAAGACTAGTCTGTCCAGGTTTTGATGCGGACTTTAATTCTGTCGGCGACTGTTCAATTTACGGTCAGTCTTCATTTAAAAGCATAACAGTGTATATTGCATCATAAAAAGACTTTAGTCTCTATACATGATCAGAGAAATAAACAAGAAATTAGAAACGAATAAAAACAAATTCTAAACATCGCTGATGGATACCCCAAATGAATCCTGGGATGTAGGTAAACAAATTATTTCTTTAGAACTTAATTTTCGGTTTGCTCTTGCTTTCTCTTTGTCTGAGCGGTTTAGTTTTGTTTACTATTTCATGGGCTTTATTGGGAAAAACTTCATTAATTCATTCACGATCTCGAACATGATTCGTTCTTTAATAAGTAAATTGCTCTAAGGGTTTTACGATTTCTTATTATTATGATAACGCCAGTTTTTAAAGTGCAGTGGAATCTGAAGGAGAAAAGTAACCTAAAAACGATGCAATCAGATTTTAATATAATTTTTTCTTCTTTTTGACCAACTAAGCAATTTTCGCTTGCAAGATCAACAACGCAACACTGGAGTATATGAGTGAAACAACTGCCTATAAATACGCATGCTGTTGGTCGCATGGCTGACACATAACTTTATCAAGTAATAAATTCTGACTCCTCTCAGCTTGAGAGGCACTAGGGGGGCTACCCCCTGTCTCCACTGGTTTGACAGTCAATTTTGATCCTCGGAGTGATGTTCATAGACAGTAACTCCTGCAGCAGAAGCTTGCACGCGTAGGGCATTGTCGTTTCCGTTAGGAACTCGTTGGTTCTACACCGCCAGCACTCTTTCTTGTAAGAAAAGAAGCCACACTTAGCACAGATGAACACTTTGAAAGCATCAGCGGAGATCATCAGTCGCTCTTTCAGAAGATTCCTGCAAAGAAGAAAAAAAAATGGAGTTTCCAGTTGCTGTTCGCTTGAAAATCGTTTAGATGAGCTTGCCTTGAGCGAGATCACTGATTCCATAGTTAGCTTCTATGCAGCGACTGTAATGGTTTAGCCAACTACGATTACAGGTCCCTCGGTGGCTCATTTTGCGCGTTTTGGCTTGCAAGCGGAAGTTCGCGGGCAGAAATTCCACCCCAGCAGCATTTTTGTCTTTCCGTGTTTCCGTTCATTACTTGCAATGTGAAGAACTTACAGTTAGATTGTTTCCACAGATGCATTTGGACAAGCCCATTTCTTGCAAAAAGTACTTAATGGTGATGAGGTTTCGAGATATTAGTTACGTTTTTGATCGAAGTATTGTTCACCGTTTGCTTAATTAGTGTTTTCAGGACTCTGGCGAGCCTTGCCCGGTCGCCATTTCATCGACGTTGTTGGCAAACTTCGAACTTGCTAGCTCAGCGGACAGAGTTTGACGGACAAAAAAACTGACCGAAAACGGTATTTAAAAAGAAACCCTCGAGTTTGAAGGTAAATTCGAACTTCGATCAAAAAACCAACTGCTGCTGAATGTAATTATTTGATTAGAACAGAACATAACTGAATTTTACCGAATTATGTGATTATTATCAATGACGAGAAATTCAATGTTCGGCTTCATTCATGAGGGCAATTCGAAAATAAACTGAACTGAATTAGCATACTCGTCAGTTGTCCTCTTGCTTACCACGAGCTTAGCGCAAAGCCAACAATGTCAATAGAAACATAGAACTTACGTTGAACCATAGGCGATAAGACAATCTCTCTCCATCTCTCCAACTCTCAAGCCCCCTTCCTTTGCCCTACCCTCCACGGGTTGTCGGGTCAGGGGCTTTACAGGACCGGAGCTTCGGGCGTGCATTTTATCCTGAACCATGTGCTTGAGCTTCTGGTAGTAAACAGGTCCGAAGTAGATGTATCCTGTGAGTGGCTCACCCGTTAGCCCGCAGGTCATGACTTCTTTGCCGAGATAATTATAGCCGTTTCTGATCAGGTCCTCGCTCACGTCCTTCACCTGGAACAAAAATAATTATATACTAATGGGGATTAGGATTAGAGGTTAGGATTAGTGATGTTTATCTTATTTTTTGTCATTTCCCTCGGGTTTTTGCGCAGTAAGTTATATTCTATTTTGTTGCATATCATCCACACTCTCTACAAATCTGTATTCATACTGTTGTGAACTCCCATGTAACCCTTAGTTAGCACCGTAGTGCACCCAGGGAGAGATAAAAGATGGAGTCACGTATTCATTCACGTACCACCCGACTCAGGGACTAATTCGTTCTATCCAAACTTGTTCCATTTTCTTTCAGTTTTCCAAGTATTTACTACGCCTCATGAACCCCTGGACAGAAACAGCAACCTCATAAAAAACTCAGTATAGCTGATCCTTCTGGGGCTGTCCTTAATTCCGTTAACAGAATGAAGCTAAACTGTGACCATCCATGGAGGTCCTTGATCTTTCGTTTTAGTGATTTTTTGTTTTTGTTGTTACAGTCTTGTTTTCTTTCGCCTGTCAACTAGACGGGTTGTAAATAAAATTTAATCTAATTTTTTGAATTTCAACAAAAGCATGCAGTTCAATGGACAATGAAGCGAAGCTCAGGAAATGTTCAGTTCCAGATTGTAAGGTTACTTCTGAAGAAAGCCCGCTATTGACACAAAATATATATTTTTCGACAATCGTTTACCGTTGTAGTTGTAAATATTTCAAGCACAGATGTACAATCAAATAGAGATACAACAGACTCAAAAGAAATTTGTTTATAAGGTCTTCAAGCCGATTTAAGCGAATAAGGAAACATTTTTTTCAAAAATTTATTCCATAAAGCACACTTTGACCGATGCGTTGCGTTGATTGTATTTTGGTTAAAGTTTAGGTAGACTTCATTGAGGATAGCGTAGGCTAATTGTTTTTTTTTTCCTTTTTTTTTTGTTTAAATGAAGTAGAGTTTGTATGAAAGTATATGGTCTAGTTATTAGTCTGTAGACCAATTGTGTGAATTTTATTATATTTTTTTTTACTCGCCAGCTTTGGCGGATACAAATAAATGAATTGAATTGAAAGTGACGGGTAACTAGACCCGTTGTGTCTCAGCCCTATTCGTTTAAACTATAAGTGTGAAGAAAGCTGTACTTTCGATCCTCCGAAGCATGTTCCATAGTGTTGTTTGCCATCCAGTAATCCAGCCTTTCCAGCGAGCAGCTCGATGAGTTTGGCGACTGTCATTCGAGACGGGAAGCCATGGGGGTTCATGATCATGTCGGGAACCACGCCAAAGCAGCTGAATGGGAGATTTTCTTGGGGAACGACGATAGCTGGAAACAGAGAATCAGGATTACGAAGGCGTATTTCCCGCAGCCTCGACCCAAAGAATTTGTAACTGTACCGCTGCCATTCAACCTTACATCTCCGGCTTTGACACTCCATTTTTCTTTATTTTTAAAGGACGGTTTCGATTCAAACTTGAACAACTCACTTGCACAACTGGTGATGCTGTACACTGCACTCATCATAGATCAATTTTACCTCGCATCCTACATGCCATAATCACAAGAAAGGACCTATGAAGCATAGCCTACACCTGCTTCGAATACCGCCGATTCTTTTACACCTATCATGCCGAAGGCCCCTACTTCAAACCTACTCCTTTACCTAAACCTACGAGCCCCTACTCATGCGGGTGCTTTTCCCCCTCAATGTCTAATGCGAAGACCTGATGTTGTTTATATAATGTAAGAAACTAAAATGAGCTATGCTACGATGGTTTCTAATATACCGATCTCTCTCTCTACTGCATTTCCCCGTCAAATGATGCTGTAATTTTGCGTTGGCATTGTCTCTGTGAAACAAGGGTTAAGAGCTGCATTAGTCTAGTAGGCTACAATAACCCCTTTTTTATGACCATGCTCAAACGCTGAGGCAAGCTGGCAGGGGCGAGCATGGTGGTCATACGTGTGGCTGTATGTTATAAATGTACCGGTCCAAACGCGTCTCTCATGACACATTTCTTCGCAGTGTCTCTGCGGAAAGCGCGACGCGGTAGTTTATTTTCGGTGCAGACGAATGATTCCAACTGAAAATGTTGCTGCAGGCAAGAACACCTTTTCTAGTGATCTGGAAAACCCCAACAAAACAAAAACCACAAACCAAGCAAAAATCCAACCAAAATCCCCGGTTTAAAGTGGATTCCCGGGGGAAGAATGTGGCAGATGTCTGTCGAATGGAAACCAATTTTTGCATTTCTAGCCTTGCTTTATCAGTGATCTGTTGAGTGGAAGAAGCACTTACCTGTCACACCCTTCTGCCCGTGCCGGGAGCTGAACTTGTCTCCCAACTCCGGCCTTCGGACTTGCCTCAGGCTGATTTTCACAAGCATGCTGGTCTCTCGATTAGAAGACAACATGACCTGTTCGGCGAACGAAGGAACTTCCTGTCTATACCTGCAAAACGAATGTAAGCGAGTTTAGTCAATCTCCCTAACGGTAAACAAACAAGGTACACTGTCTCCAATGGACATGCCCTAACAGACAGGAACATTCTTATTCCATTCGTGGAGTACGAGATTTTCCATTAAATCCTCAGCTTTAGACATCCCACGACCCACGTACAGCAGAGGTACGCTTATTTGAACGTTTGTTGACTTTGGACTTTGCCATTTTCATACACTTGCAGTGACTAAAGTCAACTATGAGTCAGCCAAAGTAGGTAATTAAGGGCCTCTGAAAACACCGGAATAGATATTTTGGATCTTCATTCTATCATTTAGCCTAAAACTGCACTGTTCACATTTAAGTAACTGTTCAAATAAACACTGTAACTCTCCTGTCGTTAGTAGTATATAGTGAACTGAAATATAAAAAGCTCCTCAAGCGGCTCTATATACCGATTCTCGAACCAATTGAGCTATCGAGGTGCTTGTGAGCAAAGTTCGCAAACCACTACGATCGCCAGTCAGTAACGGTCTACAGTGGTTTCGCTCGAGGCAAGTAACTAACTTAAAACTAACTTCAAATAATTAACAAATAAAAATTAATAACTTCTGTCGTTTTAAAACTGGAGGGAACAAAGAAAGGGGGGGGGGGGACTGAGAGACCACCATCTAAGAACTTCTACTTACGAGATCGCTGCATCGGCATACTCTGCTTGATGCATTTGAGATATCTCAAGGCTGAAAGACTTCGCAAGCGGCACTTTCTTGTTGACAATAACCTGGAATGCATAAGTGCAGCTGTCAAAGACGCGTACAGAAACAGTAGTTTTCTTTTGATACGAGCTTCAGGTTAGTGATCAGGGATGGGGGCAGTAGGGCTAGGCTAGTCACTTTTCCCCATCTCATACCCGTAATTCTGGCTGAAAGCAACACCAACGATCAGCCCTGACCGGATTCATTAACTCAGTCAGCTTATTTTGCAAGTCCACATCACAAAATCACATTCAAATTATTGGAAACCCACATCTGTCTCTGGAAAACCCAGTTAAAACTTAGTTACCCCATTGTTCGAACTTCGCAATGGGTTCCGGACTTCGCAGTCGCTTCAATGAGTTCAGTGCTAAAAGCATCGAGGCTCCTCTGGATGCTCTCGCAACCGAATTCTTAATCAGGATCCGAAAATTTGCAGTGTATACTGAAGTTGCGGATACTGAAGTTCCGATGCAAATTTTCGAACGCTTTGCGCACTTTCAGTACACTTCCGGTCTCAATTGCGAATCTGGTTACAAAAGTCGGATGCGATTTCGAACTCCCGCCTCCGAGTCCGAATTTCGGAAAGTCTGAAACGATTGTGATATCTATTCAGACAATGCATAAAATGGATACGTCAGCTACGATGCTTTGGCAGCGGAGCATAGATGCAATTTGCAGGTTTGTTCCTTCCCCAACGTTGTCCCTGAAATCCGACAGCCTGACAAGGACCCTTGCCAAGAAGGGCCGAAATATCGCTGCCAAAGCATCGTAGCTGACGTGTCCGTTCTATGCACTGTTTGAATGTACGATTCTCAGTCAGCCTGGGCTCAAGGAGTATTTATATACGAAGTACGACTCATTTCTGACCCCAATGACTGTTTCGCATGCTCGATATGAGCAAAGCTTTGTGTCTTCATTTGTGAAGCTTTTTTTCATTGGGATCGGCTAAAAACGGGAATGAAATGGAATGACACGGTGCAAGATGAAAGCGTACTAAAAACGGGAATACTAAAAACGGAACTAGAATACTTTCAAAAAACGTACCTTTTGATACATTTTTGTTTTACTCAAATCTGAGCATTTCCGGCATCGCCTCGGATCATCTGGAGCAAATGACTGTTCTAACTTCAAAATTTCAGCCCAACAAATCCACGCGTTTGATCCCTAGACGCGCCACACTCTATCCGGTAACTTCCCGCCAACTCCCCCTACCACGACCGAACCTGGTTCGGACTCAAAAATGGATCATATTCTAAAGCATCTTCTCTTACCCTCTATCAAGTCTCACTCTAATCTGAGCCTTTTTTGGAAAACTTCACCCCACCGTGGTCGATCCGGCTCGGACCCTAAAATACGTCATCTAGGGCATATGCTCTCCCTATATTCCAAGTTTCATTTAAATCGCTGCACTCGTCTGACCCCTATGCGAGCCGCAAAATTTCCGGGACTCCCCCTACTGTGGCCGAATACGACTTGAAAAAATGAAAGACGCATCTCTAACTTCTCCTCTTCCCGTCCATCAAGTATGACTATTGGAGCATAGCCTATCGGCAAATTTCCGGATCTAGCCCCCCCCCCCCCCCTACCCAGGCCGGATCCGGTCCGGACGCCAAATAACAAATCTAGGCCGCATAAACTCGGTACCGTCTAACTTGCATTCCATTCGGTCCATCCGTTTGTTTTTTGTTCATGTCAAAAGTTTCTGCCCCCCCCCCCCCTTCAACTCCCCCGTCAATTACGTATCTAGGCCTAATGCCTGTTCTCCCCACCAAGTTCCATCCATCCCCCACAAGTATCGAATCCAATCCGGACTTGATATGGAACTTCAGAGACGATAGCTCTTTCCACTTGCCAAGTTTCAATCAAATCCGATCAACCGTTCAAAAGTTGTCCATGCCACTAGATTCCGGATTCCCCATCCCTCCATACCCCCACGATGGTCGGATCAGAGAAACGACTATTCCCAGTCAATCTGTTTGGTTCCCTGACACGACTGCCAAGTTTCATCGTCCTAGCACATCAGGAAGGGATCACTCGAAATTCAGCCCCCCCCCCCCCCAACTCCCCCACAGTGCCCGGATCCGGTCCGGTTATGTCAATGACGTATCTAGGACTTGTGTTTGTTCTTCCCTACAAGTTTCATCCCGATCCCTCCACTCTAAGCGTTTCCCCAGATTTCCGGTCCCCCCCCCTCCAGCTCCCCCCCAATGTCACCGGATCCGGTCCGGATTAAAAATGAGATGTCTGAGACAAGAGGTTTTTCTATATGTCAAGTTTCATTAAGATCCGATCACCCGTTAGTAAGTTAAAAATACCTCAATTTTCAGGATTCCCCCTCCTTCTACTCCCCGCAGATGGTTGGATCGGGGAAGTGAATATTTCCAATTTAATCTGGTCGGATCCCTGATTTGCCTAAAAAGGTACAGCGTACACAGACCGACGCACGGACAGAAACTGCGATCGCTATGTCGCACTTGGCCGAAGGGCAATTGCCATAAAAACGACAGGTTCGGCGGTCTAATGTTGTGAAAGTTCGTTTCGCAGTAAAGTATCTTTCTAGTCAAATACGCGCATCCGACCTTTCTGCCGGACTCTCTCTGAACCAAGTTTCACCCAAAATATAACTTCTACGTACGTTTCCACGACAGATCCTTGACCCTGGCTCAACAATTCCATCACTTCCGAGAACAACGTGGTTCCTCATAGCCAGACGACTTTCGCGGTCGACTAGGGGGCCATCTATCCTGTCCCTGAGACCTTTGTCGTACGACTTCATGCTAACCACTTCGTTCTTGTAGATGACACATCGCCCGTAACCTGTTAAAAAAAAGACATAAGATACTACACGTTAGTTGTTTTTTCTTCAAAGGCATTCGTCACTTTTTAGCTTGTGACACTGGGAGTGGAACAACCTTAAAGCACCTTGTGATATAATCTTTTTTTTTAAATCTGATTTGTACTCGCTCTTTAGACACGCAGCACACAAAAGCAGGTAGTTTATAGAAAAAAACATTTCATATAGATGGGTCACGGTCGCTCTGAAAACTATGATGTTAATCTATTGAAGATCTGTCAAAAGTGTTGGGTCAACGCAGAGATTCTTGACACAACTTACGCTGCTCGACTAGCGGTTTACTGAAAAATGTCAGTTTCTGTTTACTGGCAAACAAATTTGTTCAAGAAGTTGGTGAGCGACTCGAATGGTATAGTCAAGAAAAAAATGCTTATTGCGGTTCACGCTACGCGACCGATCTTTTCTACATCTATAACAACATATTTGACAGTGCAAAACGGATACGTCAGCTGAGTTTATTAGAGCTATATTTCGGCCCTTCTTGGCAAGGGTCCTTTTCAGCTCTAACAAAATTCGGCAGACGTATCCGTCTTGCACTGTCAAATATGATTCGCAGTTAGCTTGGACTGAAGGAACTTTTTATTTGTAACAACACCATAGCGGTCTATAACTGGCGACTCGAATGGTAGCCAAATTATTATTTCGCACTTACTTCCCTTTCATTTTGTCCGTAGCTACACAAATGAAATTAGCAAAGTAAACAAAAACACATCAAAATGAGGCGTTTTGGGTGTGACACTGAAAGTCTTCTCCGTGCTTACCTGTGCTATGTTCGCCCGTTGCTCGAGTACGCGTGCCCGGTGTGGGGTCCATCTGCAATCCCCACAGCGTACCTATTACACGACATAGAGTCCGCCAGAAAGCAACAAGAGCAACGAGGATCATACTCCGAAACCGCGACATACCCTACGAACAAGCCCTTGTAAAACTGACTTTATCACCGTAAAGTCCGGCTTGAAAACTGATTTTGCAGTTTGGCAAATCTATCACAGCCAATACGAGCCATCGGTCACTGCTACCGGAAACAGCCCCTCTCAATAATCGAACTCGATTGCAAACTAAACTTCTACCCCCTAAAGTCCGCACTAATCGTTACGGGAACTCGTTTGTGCCTTCTTTTACTTCGGTGTTCAATGCTGAATCGTAGTGTATGCCTGTTATTTATATGTTTGTTATTTATAATTTGTAAGAAACTGAATTTAGTTATGCAACGATAGTTTTTAAATATATCTCGCTCTCTATCTGGAAACCAGTAGCTCTTTAGACGTCACTTGCAGATGCTCATACTTGGTCGGGTTCCATCCTGACCAGGCCGAAATATTCTGCATATACAGGTGCATGGTAAAAAAAGACCGATTGCGATTCCGCGTAGATCAGACATTCTGTGAAAATGAGAATTTTGTGACTCAATATACACAACGGGAGTTGAAACAACGAATGTGACAAAATCACAATCAATAGCATGGATGCCACAACGCGCGGGAACTCACCTCGATCAACAGAGGCTTGATTCAGTACAATGGCGTCTTCAATATCGTAGCCAGAATAGGACATCACAGCGACAATAGCGTTCTGTCCCGCGGGAAGTTGCTCGAAGTTGATGAGGTCGATAGTTCGAGTTTTCACCATCGGCTTCATTGGATAGCAGATGTTATACTGAAGGCTGTCGATACGCATCCGCTGATTCAAACCGATAACGCCTGAAACACAAAAAGGGCCTTCGTACGCTGTCAGAATTTTGATAAAACACAAGGATGCGCAATTTCCACAGACGACACTTTGGATATTATCTATAAGTGCTACAGAATATGTCCGTTATGATCTTTTAAGTGTTAGTTTTATGGCACTTGCAGTGGAGCTGCAAGTGCCACATACCGATCACTTTTCGGTTTGTCGGTCAGTCTGTCAGTCAGGCCACTGTTCTCGAGTTAGGGTACTTCCAGATGTCTTTGGCCGATGAACATCGGCAGGCATATCAGGGACCCGACCAAACTAACTTAGAAATGGTCATTTGCCCAATCCCGCCATCGTGGGGGGAGGGGGAGACGGCGGAATCCGGAATTTAGGGGCCAGCATAACTTTCGAATAGGTGATCGGATCTTAACGAAACTTGATATCTGGAAAGACGTCATGTCTCAGATGTCCCATTTCAATTCCAGACGGAATCCGGTGAATGTGTGGGGGGGGGAGTGAGAGTAAAGCGATCAGGATGGAACTTCGTGGGAAGAACAAGCACAAGCCCTAGGTACATCACTGAAAGAACTGGACCGGATTCGTGCACTGTGGCGGGAGTTGGAGGGGGGTTCCGGAATTCCCATGATCCGGAGTTAAGTTACTTCAAGGTGGGCTAGGACAATGAAACATGGCAGGCAAATCGGGGACCCGACATATTAACCTGGAAATAGTCAACTTCCCGATCCAACCATCGTGGGGGGAGTGGAGGGAGGGGGAATCCGGAATCTTGAGGTATGTCTTCCAAACGGGTGATCGGATCGTAATGAAAATTGATATTTAGAAAGACCACATCTCTCGGATGTCCCGTTTCAAGTCCGGACCGGATCAGATGAATGTGGGAGGGGGGGGGATGGAATTCCGGTGATCACAAGTTAAGGTACTTCAAGTTATGCTAGGACGACGAAACTTGGCTTGGACATTAGAGACTTGACACGATTGGCTTAGAAATAGTCGCTTCCTCGATCCGACCATCGCGGGGGGTGGGGGTGGGGTGTAGGGAGGGGAATCCTGAATCTTGAGGTATGCATAACTTTCGACCGGCTAATCGGATATAAATGAAACTTAATCTATGGAAAGACATCGTGTCTCAAATGTCCCATTTCAAGCCCACGGATCCGATGAGTGTGGGGGGGGGGGGGGGGGGAGTAGGAGGGTGAACAGGAAATCTTGTGACATGCTTAGAGTACAGCGATCGGGATGAAACTTCGTAGGAAGAACAAGCACAAGCCCATAGACCCATCAGAACAGAGCCGGATCGGATTCGGGCACTGTGGGGTCCAGAATTCGTGGTGATCGCGAGTTAAGGTACTTCCAGATGTGCTAGGATGATGAAACTTGGCTTGAACATTAGAGACTTGACAACATTGGCTTGGAAATTGTCATTTTTCATATACGACCTTCCCTTAAAGTACTCATCTTAACCGCAAAGTACAGAAAATACTTTTAAGCTAAATAAACATTTTCATTATCCCCATGAACCCATGATTGCTTAGAAATAAATTTCTATACACCTTGAAAGTGTGCATCGAAAAGTCAAAAAATACTTTTTACCAAACGGTATATATTCCCGATCCCCAAGGGCCCAAGGCCCCAATTTTTGCCTCAAGGGTTTAGCTTACATCTTCGTGATCTCGATGAGCATATGATCGTTTTTGCCTCAAAGGTTTCGATTACAGATGAATTTATAACGCCCTTAAAGTGCGCATCGTCACAGCAAATTGCAAAATAGAATAATTTCTACCAAACGGTGCACTCTCGTGATTTTCAAGGGCCAATGATCATTTTTATCTCAAGGATTTCGCTTGCAAAAAATCACAACAAACCCACGAATTGGCTTAATCCCTACGTTCATCCTCTGATTAAGCCTTGCAAGTGCCATATGAGCTTTAGCTCTTGTTGTTTGTTAAAAGTAACATGGCAAACCATGTTTTCGCAGGAACGTAATTTTTAACCTGTTAGTTAAATTTATGACGTTATTTATGACTGATGTATATATGTAATGTGACTGTCATGACTTAAATGTGTCCTCATGAGTTTTAATGACGTTATGTAATGATATTGAGTTTTAATGACAAATGAGACCGAGTTTCCATGAAGGAAAAGCAGAACTACTGCCAGTGTGAGTTGTTACGCATTGCTTGCTTCCGCCGACCCCGTGCAATCATCTTAGTTTGTTTTCGACAAATGCTCATTATCAGAGGCGTTACAAGCCAAAATGTTGGAGGAGGGAGAGACAAGGATTTTTTTCCGATTCGCTGGTCATTTTTACCGACTGTTTTATTTGTTTTGCCGACAGCGCCGGCAACTTTTTGGGGGGGGGGGGCGTCCTCCCCCCCCGCATACGTAATACCTCTGCCATTGTTTGCTTCCCTTGCACCCAGTAGCCTGCTCTTGTCACTATCTAGCGCCCTCCCAAGTTTGTAGTTGGATGGGAGGTGCGAAGAAAAAGCGAATGTTATCCCAATACTGTGCTTACCCATTGCTTGCTTCCCCATAGCACACTGGTACGTGTTCCTGGGAGACTGATTGTGATGTGGAAAAGGAATAAGGCCAGCAACAACTCCCAGAATGGTGTAGGGCTCTATTTCCATATGCGTGTGAGACTTCGTGACCTCAAACTCGTTGATTGCAACCATTGATAAGTTCTCCTCGTTGACGTCAAGGTACTCAACTTTCCCATTGGTGATCAGATCCTATAAGAAGAAGATCCGTCGTCAGTCAACTCGTAGGGTGGGGTGGCGAGGCAAGGCCTTGGATTGTTTCTAAGCGGACGGTTGAACCGAGAGTGGCTTAGCCTAGAAGTAGGCTACCCACCCATCCCCAATTTTGTACGTAGAACTTACGACAGAAAATTACTAAATTGCAATTCCTTTAAAATGATGGCATCCATCCACGACCGACCGTCAAATCTAGAAAAGGGTAGAAGAGAAATGATATTTTAGTTCACTACTGAACTTGCACGCACACAGCAAGGTACCGTCGGTCGGCTAAAGCGCGGGCGTTTTCAGCGGCACAGGCAGAGCCTCCATTCCAATTACCATTCACTTGAGAGGGCCTCCTCCAACTTGCCTTCCCACTTCTTGTTTTTATTTTTTAGCCCAATGCCAGACAATCATCCAAAGTCATGATCTTGAAATCAACTTCTCCGTAAATAAAGAAATCAAATAAACGCACAAAGCCAGATCCGGCTTCAGATTTTTGCCTAATTGTTAGATAGATAGATGAATCGATAGATAAATCTTTTTATTCGCCAAAAACTTGTCATGGCTCACACCAAATTTGTTTTGTATCGTCATAGATACAACCCATGAACACATACGTAAATCATAATAGGCCTATGTATGTGAATAATTTGTTTTTGTAAGTGTTCTGTAAGTGTCTTAAATTGTTGCTAACTTCCGCTGTTATTTTTGTCACCGACAAGAATATTAAGGTAAAATAAAATGAATTTGAATTTGAATATATACAACAATCATAGGCCTATGTATATACAACAATCATAAATAAATTTAAACATGTTCGAAATTTCCTATGCTCTGTACCACCTGAGAGTATGCTTCTCTGAAGGCTAGTTACTTAGAACACTGAAATGTTGGGATTAATGGAGGCGAGCGGGTGCGCAAAGTAATTTCAATCTCGTCGACCCTATGAACGATTTCCGTTTCCAAATTTACCTTGAACTTCATGGTACCGTTCGTCAGGGCTCTTATATCCTTCGTAGTAACCTTGGGCTTTCCCCCTTCGACGATGATATAAGGTCGGCAAAGTCGTCCCCCGTCAGTAGAAATGTAGACACACCTATGCCGGTTCTCCAAGTAGACGGAGGCATACATGGATCCCAAGCCTTTCCGCCTAAGTCCGCGAATGGCCCGGGTTAGTGCCATTGGTTTCTCAGTGGTTGCTATGACGACACCTAGAACAGTGAAATAGACTATATAAAACGAACTGACACCACGGCCGATTTCTTGCATTGTGTGTGTAACAACTGCGGTATGTACGGGTGAGAAAATACGGGCTGGCGAACGCGCAGTTACGAACAGGAGTGCAATGCGCTGTTTGGCAGTCGCCGATGCTTCCGTTGTTTTCGCGATTTCTTTAGGTAATCTCCCTACGGACGAGTATTCTGCACCTAGCCATGCAGAACAACGGTAGATATTAGGAGGGTTTTCGCGAGATCTCGGAATTACTTTCCGACGAGCGAAGCGCATCGCGAAAACTATGGGAAAGTGATTCCCGGAATCACTTTCTACTTTCCCGCTGGACTGATCGCGAAAACGCATGGAAAGCTGATATCGCCAAGAAAATGTTGAATTACACAATTTTCTGATAAATATGGTTCACTAAACGGTTCTTTGATTCTCATATATTCCATCGAAGTCACCTTAATTATGATTGCCATTTTTTTTTAGTTTATTAGTAACACTTACAGTGTTTTTCTCCACACCTTTGAAATTCCCGCCGAAAGATTCAACTTTCCGCGGAGCTTTCCACTAACCTCGTGAAATCACTTTCCGGGAAAGCTGCTTCGGTTTCCAAAGCGCGAAAACCGGATTGGAAAGTTCGGCAACTTTTCGAAGTAGCGCGAAAACCATTGGAAACTGATTCAGACTTTGCTTTCCAGCTCGCGAAAACCCTCCTATTAGTAACAGAAAGGAACCTAGCGAATTAACATAGATTTGAATATCAGAGCCCAAGTCCCTCTTCAGGAGGATAATAGCGAAGTGGAACCAAAGCTCGAATCCCTTTTCTGTTGGTCTTAGGACTGCTGCAGAAAGTTGCCGGGCTTTTAGCAGCGGCATAAAGAGATGATCTGCGTAAAGAGATTTTGGACATAATACAGGATGGAGGATGAGGATTTGGTTAAGGTTATGGGGAAGAAAAATTCTGGGGACCTTCGTCGGCTTGGGAGGTTCCTCAAGCAGTCTATGGAGCATCGGGAGCGTTTTTTGGAGTAAGGGTTCCCTCCTTTTAGTGTAAACATTGTGTTTGTGAGTGTTATTTTGTGTTCCTGCCATGGCCCCACGGGCTTTTTGGAAATAAATTCATTCAGTCATTCATACTTTATCACGTTCGTAAATACGTGTATTACTTTAAGCGTGTAACAGATGTTTCCTGTCGTATAAGAAGGCTGCCTAAAACTTGACAGTTTCAGTAACCTCACAATGTGGAAATCAGCACACGGAGCTCTTACCGTTGACGAGAACCAAGTACAGCTCATTTAGTCGATCCAGGGATGCCAGCATGATGTCCTCTCCACCCAGAGAGCGGACGAGCCAATGATAGTCGGCGTCATCTGAGGGAGTGGTGATATGAGCAAGAAGAGCCAGATTCTTCACTAAACCACAACCCTAGAGAAAAAAAAATGTAAGAGAAATAAACTGACTTGTTCAAATTTCGTCGGTTAGTAAAGAGAAGCGCTCTAATTTCGGAAAAGGTCATAAGCTTGGTTCCCACTGGTTCCTTATTACGCAGCCAGAGCTGAATATTCGCGGGCAATCCGGGAAATCACTTCCCGGACTATGCTCCGGCTTTAAGTTTCTCCGAGTACTCTCGCCAAGTTTTCCAATCAGTTGTGCCACTATATAGAACAATTTGTTTAAACACAAGAAAACTATTCTTTTCTGCTCACTACCTTATGGACCCATTTTTTACATCTCTCTCAATCACTAGTGTTGATGATGAGATTATGGGGGACTTTCAGAAACTAGTCCGCTTGTTGCGTTTGACTGGATGTAATAAAGCGAATTGGTCGCAGTGATAGATAGATAGATGGATACAAAGTTTATTGTAAAAATCGACTACTGTGGTTATGAACCAAATTTGCGATTATTGTCAAAAAAACAGAAAAAACTACAATATATGTATCTAATGTCACTACGCTTAAAAATTCACGCTTCGTTAGAAGTTTCAGAAGTTTCATAAGAAGGTAAGGTAAGGTAGAATTTTTAAGGTAAAATCAAGTTTCATAAGAGAGAACGTGCGCAATTTTCAAAAGATTACACTTGGGATGTTAGCTGTAATGATTTTGCAACTGTTACACACTGAACGTTATGCACGGACGAAGAGGTCAAACACAGCAGAAAAACATCTGCTGATTTTTCTGTTCATAATCATGATATCGGAATAACCAGCAGATACTATTCCGGCTTTTCTGGACAACGGTTGTTGTCCATAACGTCCAATGAACGACATTTGCATCACAACAGATAGCATCCCAAGTGTTTCGGTTGCAACTGCGCGTCCATGTGTTATCTGTTATGAAATTTCTGATAGTATGGGTCTGCGAATCGCCTCACTTTTTGCGTCGCAACCAAGCAGACTTGAGAATGGAAGCACAACCCTAGTGCTAGTCTCAGAAGCTAAAGAACGAATTGGAAGGAGTGAGCTGAGAATATTGGGGGTGGAACAGTACCAACCACGACATGTCCTTTTAGCTGCAATCACAATAGTAAAGTTTCCCCTGCTCACCTCTCCTTCTGGGGTATCTGAGGGGCAGAGTACTCCCCACTGGGATCCAACAAGTGACCTGACTCCGCCTACTTTTCTTGTCTTCTCAAACTGTGAGTTGACCCTGGTAAGCATTCCGATCATAGAGATGTAGGAAAATCGAGACAAAACTTGACTGACACCTTTCCTCGCCATACCAAAACGTTTGATGATCCAATTGCCCTACAAAAGATCACAGATAAATCAAAGAATAAAATGAATAATGTCAGGTTTGCAGCACTCACGCAATCGCTTAATCTCCATGTCCTATATACACTATGATATAGAAGGTTTAACGCCAAGCTGACCCTTCATAATTGAAGAACAAAAACGAGATTTTCGGGGGTTTATATTTACTTTACCCTCGCATAACATCTTGAAGGGATAATTAGCTGATCAACCAAACCCCTCAAAATCTTGTTTGTTCTCGTATGACACTCCGATATATGTATATGCCGGAGACAACGACTCGCTAGACTAGACCATCGAGAATGTATCTTCACATCTATATAGTTGTTGGTAAATATACCATTTATACCCGTGGACTATCCAGCTATGATAGGGCCCAGATTACCGGCTACTCTTTAAGAATAAAGAAATATCATGCCGTCATATCATATCATGTCATAGTCATGCAGAAGTTTCCTATTTTGAATACAGCTGATTGACTGGGTATTGGCGCCTCATACTGAGGTCATGTGCCCTTCATATTATAAGTCATAACAGAACGTTGGAAAAAGGTCTCCGAAAAAGGGGGATATATGTATATGACTGCCCAGTTCAAGGATATTCTTGTATCTTACGCCCATGCATCTTCAGAGCATCGTGTGTTTCCCCCGAAACAGTTCTCCCAATCAAAAGGTCACGAAAGATGGCTCCTCTTAGCTCTACCATCGCTTTCGAAAACGAGTGTATAAGCTTCCTCCTTTTGTGGGGTATCACCAAGTAAGATGCGACAAAACGCTTGGAGTGAAAACGCGGGGAGAAAAGGGACAATTTGAAGGACCTGGAAAAAAGCTAACTTCTTATGTTCGTTGTCTTTTGCCACACAGGTCACGACATCCCCGCGCGAAAAGCACATGCGCTCAGCCCCCTCCCAAGCTGGAAAGAAGTGGCCAAACAAAGCATGGCTGAGTCGGCTACAACGAAGGACATCGAACCTATAACAAGTTTCGATTGCTCTTGGAGCAGGTGGAATTCATATTGGCGTCATATCTCAATGGCGAACGTGTGATTTTGCGACAAGAAGTTGTCCACCAACCTTTGTCGCGAGGAGAGCTGAACAGCTCGAATCCAAATAAGAAGGCTGTAAAGACTGTTTTTGTTTTTCTGGTTCTGGCCTTGCGCTGGTGCCATAGAGATGAGTTTTTGACACCGAGCATAGTACAGTTCGCGTATCGCGCCTGTAATTTCTTCATGCTACGGGCCACCAAACATTGAGGTGGAAATTCCTTTTTATTGTTGACTTGTAAACAAATAAAATGTGCAGCGCCATTCAAGAGAGAGAAAACATGAGCCTTACCGTCCCCACAGCAAAGACCAGACCCTGAGTCATGGTAACCTTCGTGATATGCATGGATACATCAAACGCCTGAGCTTGAGACTGCTTATTCAAGTTCTTCTCTGCAAAAGTAGAAAGTTCAAAACACAGCCGTTTGAACAAGTCTTCAAAAACCAAAGCAATGAGGGATCCAGCCAATTCAATTTTCTTGTTCCCAATATAATCTCGATCATCAAGTTGTGACGGGTCAAGCTGGGCTTTGATAATGCGTCGGACCATCATACCTGTAAAAAGAAGGAGAAAGCGTCAGAACGATCGCAAACGGTGGTGTCCCTACGAATGGTCGAGAGGGGGGGGGGGGGCAGGTATGACGATGACTTCCTGATTTCCATAACGATCTTTCACTGTATTCCCTGGCTAAAACTAGACTAGGCTTGTCCCCCAAACCATAAAACAGATTCGGGAGGAAGCCTATGATAACAAAAAATAGCTTTAAAGTGACAACTGCGGGAAATCCAGAAAACCCCTGACTTGTTGATGGGCAGTTAAGTTTTTTACTGGATTTCCTTCTTTTCACTGATCGTTTTGGTCTTCTTCAAAAATCCCTGACTATTCCCTTTTACCTGGTGCACTGAATTGGCGGATTTCCGTCTTCTGCGATTTGGTCATTCCGGGCTGCACGATTTCTCGCCAGGCGGCACGACTAGATGGATGTTTTATTGCCCGCCCAAATGACAAGGTATCGAGGCCACAGTAGTGAAAGAAGAAAAGAAAGAACAAGGCAAACTGACGTGATCAACTGAACGAGATCGGACATATTTAAATTCGGAGCAGACGGAACTCAATAGAGGGCACCTACCGAGATAGATGGCTCTGGCATGGAAGTTATCATTTTCGGATGGAATATGAGACCACATCATGCGAAGAGCTGACAACCCCTTGTCTTCGTCACTGGAGTTTTGTTCGTCTGTCCTAAGCGACGACGGGTTCACCTTTGAGCCGATGTATCTAAAAAAAAACAGACCTGAAGTTACATGTTGACCGAATTAATAACCCTGTTATTTTCGTGGTATGCACACCTGATTATTGGTATTTTGGTCACCTTTATCTATGTGTAAGGGAACAATCAAGCAACACAAAACTTAATTTCTTCCTTTAGCAGATAAGTCATTTGAAAATATTTAGTAATGCAACCAGGGGGGCACAGGTGTTAAAATCTTTGACATCTAGCCGGGTGGAGGTGGGTTGGTCCGAAATCGTTGATCTAATCCGGGGTGGGTCCCTTCAAAGTGACAAAACTTGATTTTGTACCTTGATAGATAGGGTGGGTGGTTTGTCAATTTTATTTTATTTTTTGGGCGAGAAACATATCATTCGATAGCTCACCACACAAAGACTGAAGAGGTAATATAGAAAACAGTCGTCGAGATGGTTTTAAGCTAATATTCAACCTTTTGTGCCTACAGTATAGGAACAAGTTCATTTTCTGATAGATAGATATAGACAGATAGATATCGCTTTATTCTTTTCGAACTATCATGGTGAAATCCAAATTTGTCGAAATCGTTATGTTATGTTTAGTTATGTTTGGTTCAGCAGAAGTTTTGGTTGGATAGCACAACCGTGGGTTTACGTGATCTGAACATAATTGATGAACTGCCAGAAAGTTTATCGACAAAGTTAGTACATCTAATACATGAACAACTAGACCCTATTTTATAGAGTTAACCACGGAAATTTGGTTTCTTCGACTCTGAATGTCGCGACAGTAAATTTAGTCTCACCAGGTTACTTGAAGAGGTTAAGGTTGCAATTTCGCCTGAACGGAAAACTGAAGTATTACAGAATTACAGGGCACAAAGAAAACTGCACACAAATTTAGTGAAGAGGAAAAAGAATTTATTTTTGCTAAATGAGCAAATGGAAACTATAAAGGTTTATAAAAATTGTGAAGCTAAGAAATTCTGGAAAATGGTGCAAAATTCAGTTGTGAAGGCACCTGTAAATATCCCTGAGATTGGTACATGGGCGGATTATTTTGAATCGGGAAATTAAAAATTTTACGGGTCGGAGCCTTGAAGAAGAGGTTGGTCTCCTACCAGGTGAAGAAGTTGAATACCCTTTGAATGAACTTGATACCATTTTGTGTGACAATATTTCTCAAGAAGAGGTCAAGGAAGCAATTCGAAGTTCGAAAGGTGGGTCGGCACCAGGACCCGATGGTATCCCTGCCATTGTATTCAAGAAACTACATCTTACTCTCCTTCCAATATTACTAACGTTATTTAATCTTGTTCTTTCTAAGAGATGTTGGCCGGAATCATGGAAGACTTCTCTGGTTTTTCCTCTTTTTAAAAAGGGCAACCCTAAACTGCGCTATAACTACAGGCCCATTAGTTCAGTTTTGTCAGTAAGTAAGCTGTTGGAAAGGATATTAGACAATAGATTAGGGCTTTGGTTAGATACATTAAAAACTATTAGAGAGGAGCAAGGAGGTTTTAGAAAAGGTTATTCAACGGTGGATCGAATGATGATATTAAATGCTTTAATTGATAAATATGGTAAAGGTAAGAATGGATTTTATGTTGCTTTTCTAGATCTGCGTAAAGCTTTCGATAATGTTGATAGAGTTAAGTCTGTTTAGAACTCTTCTTGAGACTGGAATGCCAGTTCCTTTTGTCAAATTGTTAAGTTCTATGTACGTAATGACAAAAGGAATAGTTCTGATAGCGAGAAAAGGATTTTCTAGATCGTTTAAGAGTAATACTAGTTAGGCAAGGATCTATTTTGTCGCCTAAGTTATTTTCGTTATTTTTAAATGATATTGTGACTTTTTTTGAGAAAAGGTGGGCCCCGGTTGTTAAACTATGTGATCTAACGTTTTCCCTTTTACTGTTTGCGGACGACACTGCTTTGGTCGCAAAGTCGGCGGACGAACTTAAAACACTACGTGATTTGGCTGCTGAATTTTTTGATTCAAAAGGTCTAGAACTCAACACTTCAAAAACGGAAATTGTAATTTTTCGAAGGGTTAAATCAAATTCTGAAGATAGGAAATTTCACTTTAAAGGAATTGAGCTTAAGACATCTACACAAGTTGGGTGGGTTTCTTGGGTTTCATTTATCAACAAATAGTAGTTGGCAAAGTCATATCACAGCAATGGCAAATAGAGGGAAAGCTGCGCTGTGTGCTTTATATAGAAACCCTGCAATAATGGGAGTAAAGAACCTGAAAATGCATAAAGACATATTTAATACGAAAATGCTACCTGCATTACATTATGGTGCTGAATTATGGGGTCATGAACAAGCAAAACAGCTGGAAACGCTCCAGCTGCAATATTTTAAAGGGTTTTTGGTCTCCATATAACCACGCATAGTTTAGTAATGAGGGGTGATTTCGGTATTTTTCATTTAAGAAAGATGAGAATCCTGCAAATGATAAGATTTTGGCTAAGGATAATTGAACTACCTAATGACCGGCTCGTAAAAGCAGGTTATGATGAAATGGTTCAAATGGGTAAAAAATCATTATGGCCTTAAATTAAAAATATATTGAACACAAAAGGTTTTTCTTTTGTTTGGAATGAAGGCTAGGTCCGACAAATGATCCTTCTGATTTTTACCGAAGTTTCAAGACACGTTTAGATGACCAAGAAATTCAAAAATGGTGGTCTGCATTAGATGAGTCACCCAGTTTAGTTTATTACAGGCAAGTTAAAGAGTCAGTAGCGAATTTTATTTCAAGTTAGGAATACCTTTTAAGTTTTTGAAATGTTGGATTCAGGTGCGAGCAAACTGTTTACCGCTATGTGGTGGTAATTCGTGGAATTCTAGGTGTCCGGATGGAGTACGTTTTTGTCCTCTTTGCCATCTTGATGGGGATGGTCTGGATCATTTTCTTTTCAGGTGCCAGGAGCTTTCGCACTTAAGGGGTTCACTGTTTTCTCGGAATGTTGGGCGGCTTCTTGGTGTCTTACGTTCTACGTCACCAAGAGTGATTGTTTCTTTTGGTAATTTTGTGCAAAAACCACTCGAGTTGAGGAGTGCTGTTCTTACTTTGTTATTTTGTTTAGTTTCCTGTGAGTTGTTTGTTTAACCTGTATATGGCCTTTGGGTTTTTCAATACAGATATATATATATATATACATGTAAACACTCATATAAATCTGTCGATATAAATATGTCAACGTCATAAGTAAACAATAAATAAGATTAAAAATTTTAACAAAAGCCGGTACAAACTTCTTTTCATACCGTACATGGTCACATTTTACATGTTGGAGTTTTGGGATCACCACTGAGGCCGCTCTTGCAGGTCGTTCGCGAGCAGTCTCGAATGGTGGAGGAAGAATATACTTATGGATAGGGTGCTCAAGCATTTTCTTACCAGAAGCCATGTACAGTTTCAACCTACGGGACTCAAGGGACTCGAGTTTAAATTTCTGAAGGAGCTCACTGTACGGAATTTTTGGGGATCGTGACATAATCAGAAGGGCACGTTTCTGTATTTTTCCGATCCAATAAGCCTGGTCCTCGGTAAGGCCAAAGCGCCAAGCTTCCACCAGGTATTCTAGCCCCGAACGTATAAAAGAAACATAAAAACGGAGCAAATCTTGATCAGGGAACCTATTTTTAGCAAGTAATTTCAGCATATGAAGGCCGGTGTGTCCACGCTTTACCATTTCCTTCGTTTGGAGTTCCCATTTTAAATCATCTGATAGAATTAGACCGAGGAGTTTTATTTGGTTTACATGCAAAGTGTCTGGAATAGGAGGTTCAAAACTTGGCCCTTCTTTCAGGAACGAAATTGTAAGAATTGCGGACTTCTTTTCATTCACGAGTCACGACCATGTCAGAATTTAAAGCTTCGGCTTGTATCTGCGAAATTATATTGGCCGCGTCACTACTTTGGCCTTTCTCACATATTTCAATGAGAGTCAATGACTGCCTTTCAACTTATATCTGTGCCCAAAAACAAATTTTATCTTCCGGCATGCTCGAGTGCGGGAGGTTCTTCCCAGGAATTGCTACCGCACTGGACTTGCTAATTTTATTTTCTTTCTCCCTTTTTCGCCTATAGTATAAAGACAAGCACAATTTAGTTTTCAGAACCACTGTGATAGGTCCTCCCGAAAACGGGACCCAAGACTCCTTACCACCGGACCCTTCTGACAAACGAAAACAGGACCCCAGGAAAAACAAAAATGGGACCGATCTGGCTAACCAAAGAGAACCCCTTGTAAACGATAGACATAAATCCATAATACGGGCAAAGGTGACCCATTATTTTCGAAAAAAAGGACCCTCTTTCTTTGTGGAAAAACCAGTATAAGAGAATAAAAAAGTTGTTCCTGGTTGTGTCTTTTGATGATCGGGAGGGTTCCAAATTTGTGTGAACAGCAGGTTGAGCCAGGTACCAGATTAAGTTGCCGGATCTCACCAAACTTGAGAAGTTAGAGTTGGGGCCGTAGTTCTGCCTTTTGATGGTTTACACCCAATCGGACCCCCAAATGAGCTCTGGCAGCACATCACTTGGTGGTGTTGTGGTGTGAGACAAAATTAAGGTGATGTGATTTCTTCCTTCAAAATGCACTATTAGGACACTAGCTCTAACGTCCCAACAGATTTGGTTCAGATCCGGCAACTCTTTCTGTGGCGGTTGACAAGAACTTAGGGTCCCATGACCGGGGTCGAAAAAGCATATCTTATCTTCCCACCAAGTTTGGTTAAGATCAGACAACTCCTTCTGGTAACATAAATTAAAGCCCCCCCCCCCCCCCCCCCCCCAGCTTCCGGATGGGGTTCGGACCCTCGAAACGGAATTTAGTTGAGATCCGACAGCTATTTCTAGTAGATGTCCTGTTGACAAGAGTATATGGACCACGTCCTTCAACCTCCCCCTACATGGTTGGATCGAATTCTTTGTGGTCCGATCGGAAGGAATATTTAGGACCCTATAGCTAAACATTTCCACCAAGTTTGGTTGAGATCTGGCTACTCATATTTGTAGATGTGTTGTAATCGAATTGTGTTCAGGTAATTTGTGGATAACGTTGGCTACCATGAGGATTTTGAAGAAAACAAAGGTAACAGTGTGTCCGTAAAAATCTGACCAATCGAAAGATAACGGTGTCTCCCACCTTTTCCGCCAACATGAATCAAATTCTTTAAGAAGTCTATGTTTGGCTACGGACTTCAACACCAGATCATAATTTTTGACAGCGCAAAACGGATACGTCAGCTGAATTTTATTCGAGCTATATTTCGGCTTTTCTTGGCAAGGGTTCCCTTTCAGGCTCAAAGCCGCCCAAGTTGGAAAAAACGAACTTGTAGAAAAATCTTCACTGTCAACTCTGATTCGCACAGGAATATTTAGTTCATGATTCGGCATAAGCAGTGACATGCCCTAGAACACCGCACGCGAATGGAAACCAAGCTTCCCCTGCTCACCTTAAAGCTTCTTTCTGACTCCTAATTAGGTCCTTTCCTCTTGAAGATATGTAACAATCATCCAGGGCCTCGGAAAACAATCTGACCGAGTCCTCGTCTGTTCCCACAGCGTACTGAATCTGCTGGTCCTGCTCGAAGCCGAACCCTTTGAAGAAAATCACCTGGAAGAACAGAAAGCATGTTTTGACATCATTCTTTATAACGGGCGCATTATTATAACGGTCACTCCTTAGAGGGCGATTAAAGTTCTTGCATAACTACTTATCGACTGGTGGGGTGACAAATGGCTTGTACGGCGCTAGAACGCCCTCTGTGGTGTCTGTGGTACCGGGATTTTTTGGCAAACGATTTTTTGGGGATACCTATGACATCGCAAAAGTTGTGCGTCTGTCCGTCCGTCCGTCTGTCCGTCTGTGCGCACTATAACTCTCGAAGGGAAAGAGATATTTTGATGAAACTTGGTGTGAGGATTCTTTGGGTCAAGAGTAAGGTCGAGTTCGTAGATGGGCTCTGTAGCCCTATATTTAGGGGTGGGGGAGGGGGTTTAAATTAAGGGGCAAAGGAAATATTTTTAAACAGATAATGTGATACTCGATTATGGGGTAAGGAGACATGCTGAACTCGATGGTGAAAACCATTTGGTCATCAGACAAGTAGTTCGCCCGGAATCCGGCCAAACCGGAAAGTTGGTTAAAAGTAAAAGTTTTATTTGAAGTTGATTAGATGTTCAATTTAGAGGTAAGAAGACATGCTGAACACGATGGTGAAAACCATTTCTTCGCCGGGCAAGTAGCTAGCCCGGAATCCGGCCAAAACCGGAAAGTCTGTCAAAAGTAAAAGTTTTATTTGAAGTTGATTAGATGTTTGATTTAAGGGTAAGAAGACATGCTGAAAACGACGGCGAAAACAATTTTCTACCCGGACAAGTAGTTCGCTCGGAATCCGGCCAAAACCAGAAAATTGTTAAAAGTTAAAGTTTTATTTGTAGTTGATTAGATATCCGATTTAGGGTAATAAGAGATGCTGAGTCCGTGTACGATAACCATTTTTTACCCGGACATATAGTTCGACCGAAATCCGGCTGGAGCCGGAAATTTTTTTAGAAGTTAATTTTTTATTTGAAGTTGATTATATGTTCAGTATTGGGGAAAGAACATACGCTGAGTTCGTTTTTGAGCTTTCTTTTTTTGCCGGACAAGTAGTTCCACAATTCGACCGAAACCGGTAAATTGGCAAAAGTGGCAGGAAGTTTTCGTCAAAACAGATATGACTTATAGGGTTAGGCACACATGCTGAATCCACATCTGAACTTGGTTTTCTTAGATGATTACCTATTTGGCCTTAATCTGTTTCTGAATTTTAACAATAAAAATGTTCAAGGAGTCTGGCGAAGACTGGATCTGGCGAAGACAAGACCGAATTGTCTTGAACAAATATTGAATTTTTGGGATCCCATCGAAACCTTTGGTCTTGTTTCCGATTGTATGGTAAGTTTTGCTAAATGTACAAATTTTGGGGGATGCAAATAAACAAATAAAAATATAATTTAATACTCACGAACTACTCGCAAATTACTAAAACTACGAACACACCGGTACGGAACCTCTCTTGTTCCGTTTTTGGGACCGATACGGAACCTCTCTTGTTCCGTTTTTGGGATCCCAAAACGTAAGTGAAGGGATACCTTCGTAAAAGTTGTCCGTCTGTCAGCACGATAACTCTCTAAGGGGTTGGGATATTTTCTTTAAACTTGGTGTGAGGATCCTTTCGGTCAAAAGTCGTCGATGGGCTCCGTAGCCCATTTAAAATTAAGGAGTGAAAAAAATATCTTTAAAAAGCTAATTAGATAGATGATTCAAGGGTGCGAAGTCATCCTGAACACAAATATGAAAATTATATTCTCGCCGGACAAATAGTTGGCCGGAATCCGGCCAAAACCGGAAAATTTCTTAAATAAAAGTTTTATTTGAAGTTGATTAGATGTTCGATCAAGGGGTAAGAAGACACGCTGATCAGGATATGACTATCATTTTCTACCCGTACATAAAGTTCGCCCGGAATTAGGCTGAAACCGGAAAACTTGTTATAAGTAAAATTATATCTGAAGCTGATTAGAGATTCACTGTAGTGGTAAGGAGCATGCTGAATTCGTATATAAAAATTATTTTCTCACTTGACAAAAAGTTCGTCCGGAATCCAGCCAAAGCCTGAAAACTTGTTAAAAGTGAAAGTTTTACCTAAAGTTGATTGGAGGTGCGATGTAGGGATAAGGAGACATGCTGAATTCTTTTTTGAGCTTTATTTTTTTTCCGGACCAGTAGTTCGCCCGGAATCCGGCCGACACCGGAAATTTGGCAGAAGTAAGGCAATTCCGTTTTGATCAATTCCGTTAAAGTAGATATGAGATATAGGGGGTAAACACATATGCTGAATCCATATCCGAACTTGGTTTTTCTCAGATGATTAGTCATCGGCTTTAATCTGTTTTTAAATTTTATTAGTAAAATTGTTTAAGGAGTCTGGCGAAGACCAATCTGTCTGGATCAAATATTAAATTTTTGGGATACCATCTCAGCCTTTGGTCTTGTTTACACCGAAATATGACGCGAAAGTATAGCAAGTTGTCCTTCTGTGATATTCATATATGTAAGTACGTGTACTGATTGTTATAAAACTACAAACTAGCTATCCGCTAGGAAAGTTTTCGATTACACCAATCTCTCTCTTCTTACCCTGATGAGCAATCCTAGGTCGTCAACGGGCTGCGAGCAGCAAGACCGCTCGCAGACGTGTTGCGCAACAAAATTGCGTGCGGGAACAAACCCCCAGAGCGGAGTACTTGAAGGAAAGCTTCTTTCCCCGTAGCGCCTCCGCCGTCAGAGAGTGGCAGGGGGCTTTAACTAGCTACACGCGTTTATTTGAACGTTTGCTGACACTGAACAGTGCCATTTTCATGCACTTGCTGTGACGAAAGTCAACTATCAGTTAGCCAAAGTCGCTAACTAAGGGCCTCTGAGAACACCTGATTAGGTATTTTGGATCTTCATTCTACCATCTAGCCCAAAGCTGGACTTTCCAAATTTAAGTAGCTGTTCATTTCTGTACTTTTTCACAATTCAGAATTCATACAAGCACCAAACATGCTTCAATGACAGTTGGTTAAAATTAAAAGCGATTTTCGACACATCAGGCTTGTTGCTTATCATCGACGTAAACTGTGATAGAGCAGAGCAGACTCTTGGGGTGGAGACAGGGGCAGAGATAAATGCAAACTCACCACCGGTATGGGTATGGTGAACATTTTCTGCTGTACGTAGTACTTGTTCTTCATTCCAATTACCCCAATCTTCATACGCCTCTCCAGAGTTGATGACGTCACCTGACACTCGATTCCTTTCATTCCTTTCATGACAAGCATCCGGTTCGCGACTGGTTGTTCGTGCATCAGAACTGTCTGAAATGAAGGAGTCCGATAACGAAACTGGATTTTTGTTATTGTTTTCTTGCTTGGATGATTATGAAACGGCTGCACGATTTTCCTTTTTCTTGTTTTTTATTTATTTTCTTTTCTTTTTTGTTCTTCCTCTTCTTATATCTTTCAGTGTTCGTTCCTTGTTTTTTTGCATACGTATTTCTAGAGTAAATAAATAAAGTCCAGAAGAGTTTATTAATGCACTGGCGCAGTAAATCAGAAGTAGCCTATGAGGTAGGAAACACATACTAAACCTTTTCACTGCCATTGACAATGAAGTATCCTCCAGGATCGTAGTAACACTCTCCTCTTTTGGCCATCTCAAGAAACGTCTTTTTGTGAAGGTTGCACCTTTCACTCTTTAACATAATTGGCAGTTTGCCAATGGGAACATTTTGTCGGAACTCTTTCTGAAAAATACAAAAAAGTACTTCACACAACTGTTGCATATCCTCGCAGAATTTTAATTTAACGTTGATGATGGTGGCGGTCACTGCGGGACTAATAAGAACTAAACCGCATACTGGGTCTGAATCATACGCGTTCAACCCTAATTACCATTGCTATACTATGCATGACGTCACGGATCCTGGTTTCTTTGTGTCAAGGCTGGACCGAATTTTCCTATTTACGTCAAAACCCGTGCCGCGGGATGCTCGGGCCAATCATATCACAGAGATCGTAGTTACAACGCTGACGACGTTCCCGAGCGTAGTAAGCAAAAAGTTACTATTCCGAGAAGGTTGGAACGGCCGTAGTAACTTTTCGTGAGGTGGAAAGAAAATAGTAACTTATAGTTAGGCTACTATTGTTAGAAGGGTGGAACACGCTATTACGGTCAATTGCTGTTGTTCCCGTCCCACTAATACATTATCTTATGGCATTTTTCGCGGCACAACTGTGGGCCACAAACTTCTGAGTTTTTGTCACAGAAACACATTTGTGTGCCACACAGCCGAGCCAAAAGCTGAAACTCGAGAGAACGCCGCTTTTTCTGTTTGTTTTTTTTGCAGTGATTTCAAATGTGTAAGAAAACAAAAAAAATCCAGATAAGATCTCAATAATAAAACTTCAGGCCTGCATCCTTACCATTCTGTGCTAAAAAGATCCTCAGTTTTATGTATTTATAATCGTAAAATGGTTAATTTAATTATTCAGACTTTATTTTTCAGCTAAATCCGAAATTGCCGCCAAATTCGAGCCAAAAAATCGAAAATCACCTCGACAGTTGTTTGTCGAATTAAGCCACAACGCGACCACGAAAATCTTCTTGATTGCGGAAATAAACATGTGGGCCACACAAACGATAGGGAAACACTCTTTTTGAGCCACAAAACTTTGTGGAATCGAAACGCCATTAAAACTTTCCTATAGCTATCGTTAGACATTTTCTTTATGGTCACTCATGGCCTGGTATGGCTAAGACGAACCAGTGGCGAAGTTCTGTTTTTTTGTTTGTTTTTTAAGAACGACAGCAGAAGCATTGGGTACACAACAAGTGCCTACAGAAATTACGGCTAAAGGATGGGAAAACTATGGAGGCTTTCCGCCTACCATGCATATAGTCTTTATCAGCCAAGGGCAAAGAAATAGGGCATCAGCACCAACTTTTTAGTGATGATCGTGAAGCTTTTTGCCTAAGTTTGATGTCGAGGTATAACAAACAATTTGATTCTTCTCAAATATCAATTTGATTTTTTATTTTTGTTCAGTAAATCTTCAGATAGTTCATCAGATCTGACTTTCCGCTGTTGTGGATAAACAAGTTTAGGCTGTTGGACATTTGGTGAGGACTGAGAAAACCTGACAGGGCTATGTGGTTCTTACCTTTAGAGAATTTCCTTGTCCTTTGGTATACTCTATGTCAGCCACAATATCTCCTGAGTAAGTCAAACCTCGCAGTCTGGCTTGATGTGGATACATCTCCCGATTTGTTCCAAAGTCATCATCTAACTGAGGCTTGTGCACGCGGACATCAAGAAATTTCAGGTACCAGTTGCTATTGGCTTTACAGGTAACAGTTGAATTGGCATTAACAATGTTTTTCATTTCTTCATCAACAAACTGGTTGAAGGATGAGATGTGATGCCCAATGATACCTTTTGTTTCGACGAAGGCATTTACAAGCTTCCACTTATCCTGAAAACATAAACCAGTTGTGAACATGATTGAATGGCTATACGAATTACAAATTAACTTTAATATTTCTCCTTAAGCTAGTTGGCATTCTCACTAAAGGTAGATATTCATCTGCAATAGGCTACTAAATTATCTATAAGAACAAACCAATAGCAGTAACGATAAGTAATCCAAGACCCTACAAAAATAAGAAATGAAGACGGGACAGTTTTGTAGCTTTATCTACAACAATCTCCACAACTAAATGGTCCTGCAGTATGGTCCTTCCCAAACAGGCTTATGAATTGTTGCAATGTCCTTCCACCTCAAATCAACCAGACTTCTTCCACAAGTAACTCAATCAATGCTCTAACGAACTAGGTGTGTACAACTTCTATGTGGACTCTGTTCCTGAAGAGCTTAGCGGACAAAGGTGATCACTCACTTTTTGCTTAGTTTCGAGAAAACCGCATTTAGCATTACCATGACGTTTCTGGTAGCGCTAAGCTAGTTACCACATTTGTCGACTGATTATCTCAGTAGGGAGTGATCCGGCGAAGATTCTGATAGCAAATGAAGAAAAGAGAGCAAAAATGTGTCCAATACGGTTCTCTTAAAGGACCCCTCTTGCTTATTCTGCCTTATCCTTAGCTCCCTTATGGGATTATAAGCTTCTGAAATCCTCGCCTTTCGCCATTGTTTCGTTTGTACCTACGAATTTTAAGCGCTTTTTCGGCCTAGCCGAGTTCTGACACTCAGGCAACGAAGATATAGCAGGCATGGTAGACTATCAAGTCTACCTTCTGTTTGGATTTATTTTAATAACCACGGCGCGTTCAGTTTACAAATATTTTGCGTCCAGCCACCGCGTCGGAGAGCAGGAAGGCTGGGGTAGCGTTCCCGTGAGCTATTACAAGTTTGATGATAAGAGGAGGGGCGAGCGCCGAATTTTAAGTTATAACGCTCTCTGGAACGAAAATAAAACGCGGACGTACGTCGTCACTCTTACCGCAGTTCCTACAGAGCCGATAGTTATTATCACTTATGATGCTCGCAAGTAGTCGCGACCATCATAATGGTCGGGAATACTGTTACGGTGGTTAGTAAATCGTAACGATCGTAACAGTCGCGGAAAGAAAAGAATAAGATGGAGGAGCTAATTTACTTGTTACGGCGGTCTCTGGAGCGGAAATAATAACAAGAATAGTAACGATCGTAACTAGTAACGAGTCGCTGGAACGCTACCTGGATGGAGTAGACAAGCGCTAACAAGAAAATTGCTCTTTTCAAGTGGTAAGTAATGGTATTTTCAAAAACCGATATTCTAAGCCGTTTCATCATGAAAAGATCATTGCTAGTAAGAGTTATGCTTTAGCTCAGTTTGCCAAAAAAGGCGAGTTATCACCTATATCATCACTCAGCTCTTCAATTTTTATTTGATTGTATGACCCATGGCCTTTCCTCTACACTGTGATTAAACAATAATAGGAATACTTAAATAAGGACATAAGGCTTCGCAGACTAAATATATTATATAGTGTACATTTTATTAGTCCACCAAATACCCATGGCGACGTAAGAGAAAACAAAGGAAAAACAGCACAAAGACAAATCAACATGAAAACACACAATTTGGACTAAATTTCTAACTGGGAATAAAAATTCGAGGAAAATATCATGTAGACGATGAGCTGTATGACGTGATATTTATATTAGAGATGCCGACGTTCCCTCCAGTGACCGAATAACATCGTGGACGCCAAATTTCTGGACTAATTTACGGTTGCGACAGGAACGATGAACATAAATTAAAAACTTACAATGATTAAAGTAGGACGTCTCTAAGACTTTGACGTCTTTTTTCCGTAGAACGTGGTACACACCGGAACAGTATAGGATGTTCGGAGCGTAAAATACACCATACATTCGTCCAAGCGCTTCCGGTTGTAGCGACCTCTCTTTGGGCAAAGACGGCCAAACGCAATGCGAATCAGTTAGGAGGTATCCTGAGTTATTGCTCCTGCATTCATTGCTACAGGCCTATAACTCTTTTAAGTAGGCTAGACTAAGCAAGCTCTTACCTCAATTTCCTTTACTGGTGCATCAAGTGGGTCTTCCATTGCTGGCTCACTGTCGATGGTGAGAGTGATCTCTTCTCTACCTCTCCAAGGATTTTTACTTCACCTGCCTAGAATAAAGCAAGTATGACAAAGCCTCTTGCCTGCTCACTGGATTTCTGGTTGTGAAAACAAACGAGAAGGATAAAGGACAAAACACATTATCAATGTCATCTTCCTACATTTCCTACTACAAAGACTAATGTAAAAATAAATATTTTGTATAAAGAGTGTATACATATTTGGTTTTGCGCCTCGCCAACTAGGTTTTACGGTGTTTTTTTCATGGATAGCTCTGGGCCAATGACGCCCCTGCTTTAAATGTGTCTCTATGTAGGTTTGGATATTATTTTTCTTTTATTCAGATACTTTGGAGGGTCTTTGGAACTGGATGGTATAGTAATGCTAAGACAAACTTGTAACAGTTAGTTCATATAGCTTCGGTAGGGCAATTTGACCACAAATTCGACACAGACAGAACTGACGGTACTGCATATTCTTTTACTTTTATCGAGCTTGATTTTCTTGCTACGTATAACGAGCTTGGACACTTCTATTTTTGTCAGTTTTAGAAACAATTCAGTCCGGAATGAAATGGTGTAACCTAAAAATGTGTGAATGTAGTTGTAGCAGTTTCAGATGCAACAGAAGATATGGAAAACATAGCCCCACCTCATCTTTTACAAAGGACACACACCTTGAAAATGCAGGATATCTGTGATGCCACTCCGTGTATGCTCTCTGTGGCCACACTATTTACTTAAAAAGTGACTCGAAATGGATAAATCTGCTAGGACTTTCTTCAGCAATATTTCAGCCCTTCTTGGCAAGAGTCCTGTTCCAGCTTGCAGAGAAGGGCTAAAATTTCACTGCAGAAAATGCTAGCTGATTTATCCATTTCAAGTCATGTTTATACATGATTCCAGTTTGATTCCCAGTCAGAAGGGGTTTTAACACAATATGTACAGCCTATGCTCAAACCACGGTCACATAGAACTATCGATACAGGAATGTTTATCATAACAGCTCTCCCAATTTGTCCATAACTCAGGTTTGTTTCTTGCTTATAAAACAGTCAAATGGAAAGTGAAAATAACAAACTTAATATCAGTTAACTGTTTAGGCCATCTATGCCACCAAAATAGTTTCAAATTTCAAATTAACTTATACTTTCCTTATATTCAACAAAAAAATCTCTTCTTCTTCCAAATTGTTGATCTGAACAACATAGCAGAGAGGTAAAGAAATCTATATAAAGATGACCGTTGATTCCAACGCTATTTGATTGTGAAAACTAAATTCAGATAAAACCCCTGTGCAGCCTCACCGTTGACCATAGTGTTTTTAATTTAAGTATCTGAGAAATTTTCCCATGGCAAACAGGCTTCTGAAATAAACGTATGAATTGACTGGAATGGGTTTTGGTTTTTGTTGGCTGCTGAAATAAATGCTTTTGCTGAGAATATTGCAGTATATGTTGCCTGGTATGGGTTTTAGTGTTTCAGCTGTTGAAATAAATGCTTTCTGCAAGTGTATTGCAGTCTTAAAGGTAAGGCTGCCTGATACTAAAAAGTGCAAGATGTCCAAAAGTGTGACATGAAAACAAGCTCAAACTAACTGATACAAAGCTCACTGGGACTGATTAGGCCTAGGGCTAGGCTGGGGCTAGGTAATGATATGAATTTAAGTTTGTACTACAACGTGCCTACAGCCTATGCAGAACTGACAGCAAACTGCAATTCATCGTTGGATTTTTGCAGATATCATGACACCAGTCTGACACTACAGACAGTTGGGACCAGTCAACAACAAATCCCTTATTTTTGGATACCCTATGCCAAATGCTGAGTATATCTAGCATTTGGCATAGCCTATGCCAAACGCTGGATACCTGTTGGTAATGTAACCCTGATCTACCTCAATATAAAGGAGTTATGATTGGTTGTTTTTTAGCTTCACTCAAATCATCAATATTTTACTGGGTTACAGTATCCAGCACCTGGCATAGTGTATCCAGCATTAGGCATAGGGACGCTAGACATATCCAGTGTTTGGCATAGGGTATCCAAAAATCAGGGGTTTGTGGTTGACTGGTTGGGACCACCGTTGCAGTTTCCTACCTTGGAGGATTCTCCTGATCTGGCTACTGCTGTACAGGATACCTTATTATTTGCATCATCCCCCTGTTTGAAATATATGCATGCAATCCCCACTGTTTTTTCCAGCCTCTACACGTACCAAATGTGTGAAATTGGGCCTTGACTGAAAGGTCTAATTATTCTCTACAACCTACTATTTTCTCTGTTTTCCTTAAAAAAGTTCCAGCCTTGACAAATGCCTTTCTTCTGAACACCTGCTGATAATGGCCAAATTTTTTTTGCACCAGCTTCCATTTCAAAAATTTCTTTTGCGCCTCTTGCAGATTTATCTACGCTACCAGGTTAACCCAGTCTCCAGCAAATCCCCGATTTTTGGATACCCTATGCCAAAAGCTGGGTATATCTAGCACTTGGCATAGCCTATGCTTAATTCTGGATACCCTATGCCAAACGCTGGATACCTGTTGGTAACCTAACCCTGACATACCTCAATATAAACGAGTTCTGATTGGTTGGTTGTTTAGCTTCACTCAAATCATCAATATTTTACAGGGTTACAGTATCCAGCACCTGGCATAGTGTATCCAGCGTTAGGCATAGGGTATGCCAAACGCTAGACATATCCAGCGTTTGGCTTAGGGTATCCAAAAATCAGGGGTTTGTGGTTGACTGGGTTAACCCAAATAGCTTGACACTGTTTGCACCTGATTTGCACCAGCGTTTACATGCTGCATGTATTTGCATCAGCGTTTACATGTTGCATGTATTTGCACCTTTTTGGCTTTATTTTCAGCCAGACAGTTTTCCAAAGAGGAAATTAATTACAGGAGGGGTATTCAACCCTGAATTTATGCAACCTCGAACCTGGCTTCAAAAGGTTGGAAGGAAATTTCGGTCCAGTCCTAAAAAGGTCTTTGTAAGAAGGTTTTGGGCTGCTCCACACTACCTCCCGACAATTTACTGAAAAGGGTAGAGTAACCTAGCGGTGACTACCTGGAAAAGGATAGAGTAAACCCAATTAAATGAAGTGACTTCAGCAAAAGTCTATGTATCTTGTGAGTGCTCTAATATTTGAAAATTCAAAAAAGAGGTTGTACAGAGTATTAGATCAGGTATTTTACGATCTAGGACAGGAAGACCAGTCTCGGTTCAACCAAATGTCATGGGGGTATCATGCCTATGCTCCAGGGCACAGTGCCCCCAGGGTGCCCCAAAGTATGGGTACCATAAACAAATTGAGGATTTATATATGACTATTTTGGACTGCACAGAAATTTCCTTGTAAGATTTTCAGGCCAAGTTCGAGGTCTTACAAATTCGAGGATGAATACCCCTCCTCAGCTCCTGTAATTCTCCTGTAAGTGGATGACATTTGCTATTAGTTAATTCGGTTGGATTAGATGTAGCCTATTTGATGCAATTTGATGTTCTTTAGTCTTTATTTACTATCTACTATTTTATATTCTAGGGGTTTTCAAAATAGTAACAAACAGTGTATTTGCTTACCATGCTCGGGGGCATAGTAAGTGTGGTAACTATGAATCTCTGTAAATTACAGAGTCAGTCACATTAATTACGAATAGACTGACCGGATTAGTCCATGTGGAAAATAGACAAATGCCTTGATGCCAAAATTTGTGACGACATGTGTATTAACTACGGTAAGTAGAGTGGAACACGCTCTCAGTTCTTACTTACCTCTCACAGAAACCAACAGAAACCGGCCTCGCCAACTTTACTATGCACGTGGTTACATGAAATTCGAACGAATGCATGAGAAAACTGCTACACAGAGTTACGGAACAAACCAGCAAAATAGAAGTATAAAAGAACCAAGATACATCATAAGGTAAATGCAGAGTAAATATTGTCGTTTGAACTGGTTTGAACGGTATGGGATCTTAAAAAGCTGTTATAAATACACATACATACGACACAAATTCATGAAAATACATGGCTAATGGCTGATCTGCAGGGGGCAGCAGAGACTAAAATTTCCGACATCAACCCCCGTGGGGTGGTCACTTTTCCAGCAAATGCCACTGATGGGAATGGAGCAACATTTCGTCTAAACTGTGTCTGAATGTCATAATCGTTACGTTTCAGAGACCACTCCTGACAGGAAAAACCATGAAAGTCCAGAGAACATTTATTATAGATACAAGATCAAGATATACCGGCCTGACACCATAAAGTTGAAAAAATCTCAACTTTTCCCTACGGAATTGATGATGCTGGGAAAGCCGTGGCAAGATGGTTGCAGAAGTTGTGGGAAAGAATTCAAAAAGTCAATCTTTGGGTATAATTCGGATATTGCTACAGAAGCTTCTCGGTCGAATATGGTAGTGAACAGTGACAAATCTACAATACTAACAATTTCATTTCTTAAAACTCTCCCACAGTTCCACCCTCCCATTCCTGATAACATTACTTCTGACCAAATTACACTCCTTGGCGTTATTATATCTTCTGATATGTCTTGGGAGGAAAATACCAAGTATATTTTAAAGAAAGCTAACTCTTCCATGAGTATGTTAAAAATCCTAAAGAAATTCAAAGTCCCTAAAGAAAGAATGAAAGATTTGTATTGTATGTTTGTCCGTTCACTACTTGAATTTGCCTGTCCAGCATGGCATTAAGGACTTACAAAGAGTAAATCTGATGAGTTGGAAAGAATCCAAAAACGTGCTGTTCAAATTATAATTGATGGCCATAAAATGCCGTACTCGTTTCTCCTAAAGAAGTGTAAGCTGGAACCCCTTTCTGTTCTTAGAGAACAGCTGTGCCAACGTTTCGGAACAAATCTGTTATCCCACCCTTTCTACCGGAATATGCTTCCTCCACCCTTTAAACCGGAAAGAAACAGACCTCCAAGAGAAGCAGCTATGAAAGTACCAAAACTCACACCTATCGCTTGTAAAACTGAAAGGTACCGTAATAGTTTTGTGCCTCAGTTTACATTGTATCATAACAACCTTACTTGAATTACTGTATTTATTTTATGACAATTGTATATATGTTTTAGTTGTAGGTTAATGACAAGGGCCAATTAATTTGCTCGCGCATGAAATGTTGTGCCGCATTTATTTTGAAATTAAATTAAATACAATTAAAAGTAAAGATTCCAGTTCACGACCGCCCAGCCCTCATATTGTTTACAGCATAAGCATTGTGTCCGAAGAACAGTCAATGTAATGCAACCATTCTAGTCCACGCTGATTGTGGTCCATTCAGTTTCAAAATTTTCGTAGCTGCACTAAATCATCTTTTGGATTATTGATCTCCATCCGGATCGGATCACGCGTTCGAGAGTTATGCTTCCACAAAATTTGGCACATCTAGTGCCTTGACCTTATTGTCCAAGTTTCACCACAGCCACAATCCCTGCATCTGTTTGGTCCCCTTAACGTCCTCCCTTAACGTGTCCACATGCAATTTAAACACATATGTCACATCTAGCTCATTTGCTCATACCGGCTACCACCTATCAAGTTCCACTACTTCCACTCAAGCACTTCTGAAAACAAATATACGGTACTCTCAAGCTCCTCCCCCGGAGTTCGGATTCAAAGCAAAATAATGTATTGAGACCCATAACGTTTGTACGGTCCAAGTTTCATCGCAGTCTCTCCATCCATTTGTTTTCTACGCATGTTGCAAGATATCCGGTTCTCCTTTCTGAATCACCACAACCGTGGTCGGATGCAATTCAGACATATATGTCAAATCTAGATCATCTGCTCCTGCCACCAACCAAGCTTCGCTCGAATCGGAGCACTTCCAGAAAAGTTGATACTCCCCTACAACTCCCTCCACCGAATATGGATCTCAAAACGACACATCTAGGACCCATAAACTTTGAACCGTTCAGGTTTCTTCCCAGTCTCTCGATCCATTTGGTTCCTACGTCTCTAAAAAGAATTCTGGGGCTCCCTCCAATTCCGCCCACCATGGTCGAATGCTGTTCGGACATATTCACGGATTTCTCGGGCATCTGCTTCTACCGCCCATCACGTTTCAGTCGAATCGGATCACACGTTCGCGACTTAGGCGGGCCACAAAAATGGACCCCTACCCCCTCTACCCCACACCCCACATGGGTGACCGGATTCGGGAAAAGAAGATTTCGATGGACATCTTTTCTAACGCCTGCCAAGTTTCATCTTCCTAGCTTATTACGAGGATGTGCCCGAACTAGCAAGGGGAAGGACACGGCGATCGTTATCCATGGGACTTAAGCCTGGTTCAAGCGCCATAAAAGACGGTTGCTTCGCGGGAGTCCCCGAGGAACTCGAAAATACGCCGTAACCATAAACTACTATTCTAATCTTTAAACTACTCTTCTGTCCCTCTTGTGAACCGGACCTTTCTTATTGGTAATAGCGTTACATTACAAACCGACTCAGCACCCTTCCAGCAAAATATTTAAAAATCGGGAATATCCTTGTATGGTATGTGAAAACTGTCCGTCACTTCAGTAGCTGGGATGCCCCGTTACTCTTACGGGCGATTGGGTGACAGTTGTTTTTTACGGTGAACAAAACGCGTCTTGGTTTGGGGAAGAGGCTGATCAGAGTTCCAGGTCTAAGACTGGGTCTGTACTGCCAGGTTTATGTCTGGGTAAAGTCAGGCCGCTTTACTGCCCCACCAGCAGTGTTGCCACTGGTCGCAGAATTCTGCTATTTGTCACAGATTCTCGACTTCTTCCACAAAGCGAGCCAGGATTCTGCGACCGGCCTCACCAGTAAATTCAAAAAAAGAACAAAAATTCATGAAAGTTGAGGCATGTAATAATGAAGATGATAAAGCGAGATTTCTCGTAATATTTGGTAAAAAGGACTCACTTTCGTGGTACCAGAATGTCACAGGTTTTTGCGGCAATATTTACCCTCCAGTAGTTCGGAACAGAAGGGTGAGGCAAAATTACTGATCTGGACGCATTCTCAGTTGAAGCAATTCGTTTATGCATGGAAAAACAATTACAGTTAAGTAAAATACTTCTCTGCTACGCGCAGAACACAAATACAAGAAACAAAGTTCATACGTCAAATACGATGGGAAACGACGGCTATGCAAATCCGCTATGGCACAAAACTTCGGCACAAAATTTGGCAACAATGTCAGCCTTCTTTCACTGAAACTTATACGGCACTGCGACTTTGGGCCATCCATGTAAAACAACTGTAGCGCCACTTTAGGACGAGTATATACGATAACACACTATTTTAAAAAAAAGATGTAAAAACAGCAATGGACGGAATCCTGGGGCTTCACGACAAAAAGTAACCTTTTTTCTTTTAATAATCTACGAATGTCACATCTCGGTGGAGCGTGTATTCCTTCATACTATTTTCTGTCCTAATAGTCACTATCACCCGAAACCAAGCCCGTCATTTCAGTTGTCTACAAGGGCGGACTTGGTTTAAGAGTGCTGCGTCTGACCGGTCACAACATTCAACCATCCAGGAATCAATTTGTTTGCTTCTATCTGAGCTTCCTCCGTTTCTCCCACTGGAAACATGTGTTATGGTGGGTTTACACACTGCGTAAAATCCGAGCGTATTTTGAAATCCGAGCGTATTTTACGCACGTTTTGAGCTTGAAAACATTTCTAGCAATACGGACGTATTGGAGAAATCGGTCCGTTTTGTTTCTAAATACGTCCATATTGCTAGAAATCTTTTCAAGCGCTCGGATTTTACGCAGTGTGTAAATGGACCATTAGTGCCCGAGACTGCGAGTCCGGGCCAGACGATATCTCAATCGAAAATCAAGAGGTAACAGATAGTTGTTTTAATTACTATGAATTACTGTGATACACATCAACAGAATAAGTAGAGTAAAATAGAAAATATGAAAACTGGTTACCCGATATTCATATTTCATTCTTCAAGGTATGTCATTTGTTTCCGGAGGATGCGGCAGCCATCCATGTGCAACCGGTCAAACCATCACTCACGGTGATCAACAAAAGATGAGTGGCTGTAACCGCGGGAGGGGGGGGGGAGGAGGCTAAATGACGGGCTTGTTTTGCACCTTTACAGACACAGCATCTTAGGACAAGATCTAATGGTAGGCCACTTAAAAAAATGGGATGACAGCAGCGACTACTATTCTGCAAACTTGTGACATCTTTGGATTACATGGAAATTTTTCGGTATCAATGAGGACAAGGGGATCGATAATTGCGTTCAACGATCATCCTCTACTGGTTAAAGTTCAGACGGAACACGTCGGAGTTAGCACAGGTTTCTTCGACAAAACTAGGGTGGGTTGTCGGTAGAATCGCAACCGAGATAATACCCTTTAATCAGCGATAACCGGAGTTCCGACAGAGTTGACGAGAGACGGATCACGATGCTAAAGATCATCGAAATTTCAAAGGTCCATTACAAGATCTCCAAAGACATTCCAAGACACAATGCGTCATTAAACAACATATCCTGGTATCCACCCTGGTTCCCCACAAAAAACTCAGGGGGTGCCTGCGGGTCTTGATAGGTATAACCATCGCTAAACCCGAACATGTGCATATCTAAGTCATATGCACTACAGAGGGCGTCGAAGTCGTTGTGAGGGAGGTATTCAACTTCGACCCGCTGCTCTACCGGCTGGAGGGCAACTGGTATTTCATCGGCTGGGGGCTCAGGACCGAGAAGAAGCTCAGTTGCTCGATCCAGGGTAATCGGACTGTCGGGTCGCTCCTGAAAAAGATGAAACTAATTTAGGCGCACAGTGGCATTAGCTACCTCACATATTGACAAGTACGTGGGAACAATTCCTGGTTGCATAGGTTTCGTCTGGGTTAGTAACGCGTGGTGGCAATTCATCTGACACTTGCTCTATCTTTACCTAAATACCGGAAATTAACTTAAAGTTTAACTGAAAAGGCAGCTTATTCTACATCTGATATTTGGGTACAGCGAATTACTTTGACTCATCAAAGGGATTTTGTATTTTTCACCCGGGGCTCTAGTAATAAACGTTCAGAGCGTGCGCAAAAAAAAAAGAATTCAGCAAGACGCGGATAATTTGAATTTCAACAAAAGCGTGCAGTTCCATATGCTACGGACGCGAAGCTGGGTGATCAGATACGTCTTTTATTTATGTGGCTTATTTTTTGGCGATCGCTTACCATTTTTGTTGCTGAGTATTTCAAGCATACAAAGACACGCAGTTCATTGCATGGAATCGATTTGTGGATGGCGGACAAACGAAGAACGAAGCATTTTTTTTAACTAGACAGTCGAATTTCAGACATATCTTAAACCGCTTTTCAACGCGACAAGACTGTAGATTCGTCGTGTATACCTGTCCCATCTATTTTGTGTCTACTCCGCATAACGAGTTAGAGAGAGAGAGGAAGATCGGTATAATTCGAAACTATCGTAGCTTAGCTAAATTCAGTTTCGTACATATAACAACAAACGCACACTATGATTGGAAAAAGGCACAAACGAGTTTCCGTAACGATTTGTCCGGCCTTTCGGGGATTGAAGTTTATTTTGTAGCCGGCTTCGATGATTGGGAGGGGCTGTTTTCGGTAACAGTGACCGGTGGTTCGTACTGGCGAAGACAGATTTGCCAAACTGCAATATCAGGTGTTCAAACGGGACTTTAAGGGGTGATATATTCAGAGCGTGTTTCACCCTTCTAACAATAGTAACTATTAGTTACTATTTCCGTTCCAACATCACGAAAAGCTACTACGCTGACCGTTCCAACCTTCTCGAAAAAGTAACTAATAGTAACTATTTGCTTACGATGCTCGGGAGCATAGTAAGCGTGGTAACTACGGATCTCTGTAACGTGATTGGCTGAATTACACCGCGGAGTGATATTTTTACCTAAATTTTAAAAATGCGTTCCAGCCTTGACGCCAAGAAGCCAAAATTTGTGGTGTCATGCGTAGTAACTACGGTAAGTAGGATTGAACACGCTCTCAGTTTCGCAAGGGCAAAACTGGTTACCCAAGTTACTGGTTACCCAGTAGCTGATGTGCTGGTCAGCGTTATTCCGAAGGGATAATTATCGGCGCCTTGCCCTGCCAGATATGCGAACTCGCTTTTTGTCGGTATCTCAACTGCGAAGGAAATACTTACCCTCCCTAAGAAAGAGTCGTTTCTGACGGGCTCATCTGTTTCCATCTGATCTAAGCCTTCAGCTCTCAGCAGCTCTAAGCAAGCTCTGGCGGCTTCATCTACCATCTGATTTTGCTTCTCTGGGTCTAGCGGCTGGCTGGAGGATTTTGAAGTTGGGTGGACAGTCTTCCGTCGTTGCTACAACAATTAATCCATTAGAGATCTTATTTTGAAAATTCCTCTTCTGGGCCCGATGCTCGAAAACGACGGGACGGGGGGAGGGGTGGGGGGGGGGGGTATCCAGAAATTACTTTTAAATACCACTGTCGGGAAAAACTAGGGCTGAGATTTAATTTTTTACACGGCTGTTGTTCTTACTGCTCAACGTTTTCCCTGACGTTCGACAGCCTGACGAGGACCCTTGCCAAGAAGGGCCGAAATATTGCTGTCAAAGCATCGTAGCTGACGTATCCGTTTATGCATTGTCTGAATATATCGACCAAAGAAGGACGGAAATACCGCCGAGAAAAAAACAGAAGTGATTCGCAGTCAGCTGTCAGTCAGCTTAAGTCATCTTGTCTGAAGGAATACATGACGTGTGCATCGTTATTCGTTTCCATTGACAGCCGACGTTCAGACAGCGAGTTCCTGGAAAGATAGGTGAGAACTACTAGGAACCCATTAACCAATCCTAAACACGGTTTTCCGAGAACCTCGGCCGAAACCCGAAAACTAATCTTCCTTACCCATGCCCCCGTGAGCTTCGATCCGGGAATAGCAAGCGTCCAGAGGTGACCGGCTCCTTTGCCGGATTTTGTGGACTTCCGAAAATGTGGGCTGATTGATAGATTATGACGGACGGAATTCTTCCACTTGTCGTCGTCGGCCCGGAAATATGGAAATTTGTCTCTAAAAATAGAAAACGAATCAACACGTGATGATAGGAGGCTAAGGTGCCGGATTTGCAGAATGCAGTAGTGTTGGGCGATACCAGATATCGATACATCGGACCAAATATCGATGTTGAAACGTAAATATCGATATCGAAAACGATAATTGTACATTTATAATTATTGTAAATAATCCAAATTAGTTACATTTATATTTCCGAAATCGGAGCAATATGGTTTCGTTTGAGATGATGCAAGATGATTTTTTACGAGAATTTTGTTCTTGAGATTTGGAGAAACGAGACGTATAGCCTACTATATCGAAAAATGATGCAGACTATCGAACGCGGATGCCGATTATCGAATATCGAAATATCGATGTTGCTATATCAATTATCGAATATTGTAACTGAAAATATCGATATATCGAAAAATCCAAATATCGGCCAACACTAGAATGTAGACAGTCCGACCCCAAACATATAAAGGCCAGAACTATCAGCTTGTGTTTCATAAGATTGTCGTTTTCATCCACTTGATGTGCTAAAAGTCAACTACCAGTCAACCAACAGCTAACTCGGGCTCCTAAGAGCACCTGAATAGGGGTTCTGGATCTTCATTTTACCATTTAGCCCAAAATTATGCTGTTCAAAGTTAACAACATTCAAAGAAGTATACCTCTGTTGTGCTGTTGTGTTGAAATGAAAAGCCAACTTATTTTTGTATCATCTAACTGAACACACTGAAATATTGGATTCTTCTAAGGGATTTTTTTTATTTTCCACTATCTGCTCTGGTAGTGACGTTCAGAATGTCTACGGCCGTCGCCACAACGCAGATTCAACGATGACGCGGAAAATTTGAATTTCAATACATACAAACGCGGCTTTTCAGTGAATTCAGTGGTCAGTGATCAGCTTGCGGAAAGCAAATCACTGCGTGAACACTTATTTTTCGTAAATCGTTTTCGTCAAGCGTACAACACAGATACATGCGCATAGAGTACCACAAGTCCGACGGAGAAATTCCACTATTATATATGAAAACCGATTATTCGTGAATAGCGGAGCCACGAAGTAACGCATTTTCATCAGTTCAAGCCTCTTCAAGTGAATAATTGATGTGTCAAAGGTTGTCCTATCTCGACCCTTTCCGGTTAAACTTTAAAGATGTACATTTACAAAAATACATGAATTCTAAAAGCATAAATCAACTGCCAGACGATTAATAAACTAAACTAAAAACTAATTATACAGAGTTTGAAAAATCGTCACAGTCAATTTGTCACGGGCCGGCTGCCGTGGCCCGTGATTAACGGTCGTTGGGATGTCCACTAATTTCCGTTACCACGGTAACGGCTTTCCAAAACATTCCGTTACGACCGCTTTCTACAAGCATAAGATTTGGCTTTTTGATCGAGAGTGATTTATCGCATGGAAAGTTGGGTCGAGGGGGAAGTCATGCGATGGGAAAATCTGAGTTTGCTGTCGGCAAATAAGAGGAGGGAACTAGATGGGAAAATTTTATGTCAGGTGCTTGGATCGATTTGAGGCGATTCTGAGACGCAAATATGGTGAACGTAAGCGTATAAGGAGATCCCAGGAAATGCACGAGGAACATAATAACCTTCTCGACGACATAAACAAAAACAAATGTTGAGAAGGATTTTACCTTCGAAGAAACGACCAAGTTCAGTTGTTTCAAGGACTGTTCTGTTCACAGTCGCTTCCCGTTTCGTTCGAATCCCAGGGACCAACTTGATTACAACAATTTGTTTATTCAAACAATGTTTACAACGGATACGTCAGCTACGATTCTTCATCAGCGATATTTCGGCCCTTCTTGGCAAGGGTCCTCGTCAGGCTGTCAATCCTCTGGGTCAACGTCGGGGAAGGAAACAAACCTGTAAGGAGTTTTTTGAGGACCCTTGCAAAAAGGGCCGAAATATCGCTGATGAAGAATCGTAGCTGACGTATCCGTTGTAAACATTGTTTCAATAAATGTTTCAAAGTCAGCTTGGGCTCAAAGAATATTTACAACAATTCGGTCATCTCTTAATTAGAACCCACCCCATCACACCCAGGGGCCTCACGACTGGGGTGGGGGGAGGGGGGGGACACCCCCCCCCCTAAAAAAAAATGTCGGTCAGTCGGTAAAAATAACCGAGTCTGCGCGAAGCGCCGCGATTCTTCGTCAAAACAGTTGATTATTTCCATAAAAACAGTGTTTTTTTTTGTCAAAACAGTCGGTTTTTCTGAAAATCGGTCGACTTTTTTTGAAAACTGTGATTTCTCAAATTACCAATGAGTCGGTATATGCCTTGCCCCCCCCCCCCAAACATTTTGGCTAGTAACACCACTGATCACACCTATATGTACGTGGGGTCCAATACTCAAGGCCCAACGCTCAAAGTATGATCACTCAAATAATTAACGAATTTTATCTGTCGAATTTTCATTTCGAATTAGTATAGACGCACTTGGCGACAGTGTAGTCGAAAAAACAAAGGAAACAATAAGATGTGAACAAAGAAAATTTGGACATTTCCAACTGATGGGCCTAAAAATCGGTATCATGAAGACGGTGAGCTGGATGACGTGATGTGCAAAGAAGTGACGCCAATGTTCTCTCCACAGATCGAATGACATTCTAGGGTATACCCACTCCCCGGCACCTGCTGTACACCAGTTCCCGGCACCGGGCGAAAACAGCGGTGCCGGCCATAAATTAGGCGATTCCAACTTCCAAACATGCTTAACTAATATTCTAACGCATGGCAACCGGTGATGGCTGGTGTCAGCCGGTGTCTGAGCTCGGTGTCAAAAGCGTACAACTGTTAGTACGGTAAACTACGCCAGACTCTCCGGTCACAGTCGGGGTTTAACCTGCGAAGGCCGGGAGGAGGGCGAGAACCGGAAGAACGACCGAGCGAAAGCGGACTAATCCACTGAACTCAATTGAACTTCATTGTTTTTTGTTTTGTTTTACTTCCCCTATGTCCAGTTCCTGCATCTACCTATGCCACACAGCACCACAAGATACTCATTGTCATGCCCCGGTCGCGATCTCTGAGGCTCTAACGTAAGGGTAGCAAAAAAAAAATCGGTTTGGACAGACACGATCATACGCAATGCGAATCCAATTAGGGGTTTCCGAATTACGTCGAACAAGTCTTGGAAAGTGTAGTTTTGAAACGTGTACCCTATTCGATAGTGTCCTCGTTGTGTTTAGGTGGCGAAGAATGACACAAATCCCAGCTGATATTCCTGCATAGCTGCAAGCCGTCAGGGAAATAATTGGACAGGACTAGGCTACGATCTAGGTAAAGGCCAGGCTTCACCTCCTGAATGCCTAGATATCTGGTGGCTTCCGCAGTCAAGCCAACCCTTCCGGATTTTCACGATATTGACAATAGCTAGTTTTGCCATTCTTCAACATTTCCTCGATGTCTCCTTCAAATATCTTTTGCCCCCCCTCCCCCTATCCCAACTGTCAATCATTCTTCCCTTTTCTCCTACCCTAACCATTCGCAAAAGCTAGTACACAGTGAGGTTTTGAAGGACAGCTCGCAATATGTTGTGTTTTTGCTAATAGCTTGTTGAAGCGGGGCTGAAACAGCGGCCGATTCTTGATCAGCGGCTGATTTACGCGCGTAAATAGCGGTTGAAAAAAATCCAAAAATCAGCCGCTGATTTTCGGAATAGGCGCTTATTTTCATCGCGGTCTCCGATCGGGATAAACTAAATCCTTTGGAATGTGACCTTTGATGACTCTAGGGACAGTAAACAGACCGTAATTAGGAGAATTAGTTCAAACTTGGTGAGGTTTAGGTCAATCCAGTTCAAATTCTGTACTGATGTGAATATAACATGGTTTTACACTAAGCATCTCAGGATTACTAAGCGATTGCAACAAAAAAAGGTAGAATAATTTTCTAATTACAACAGCGTATGTTCTGTTTATGTCTAACATTTATTTTCGTTGTTTTTCTTAAAAAAAATCAATAATTTGAATAACTTTTTCATTCAACCTTCACTGAAATGTAACTGAACATCAGTAAATGATTGCATACTATTATATTAATTATGTTTTAGGTTCTCCTTCAAAAATCAAAATATTTAAATTATTTTTATTTGCTTTTTAACTCAAAATTGCTGAATCGCCTTAAATCTATCAATATTCAGTTTGTGACTTTTTCCTCGTATAAAGACTACAAGTCAACTAGATTTGACTTGACTAACTCACAAGATGTTTTTTTTAAATTTCATATATTTTGTTACAAACAAAAAGAATATTCGGAATTAGGTTTTTCTTTTTAATTCTCCCGTCAACCCCAAACAGTCGATCCGTCGTCTGAACAGATTAGCCGCTGTTTACGCGCTTATTTCGGTCCCGTGTGAACAAGCTTTAAGATGTAATAAAGTAACTGACCATCTTTATAACTCTGCGGTTGTTCTTACAACAAATTACACAAGACTTCGGCTGCTTTAGCCCCTCTCCATGCACCTTGGTTGGACAGCAAATCATGGAAAAAGTTTCTTAACCCGTCTTCTGACCAATTAACGTCTCGAAATCGGTGAATGGGAATCTGTGACGTCTCGTAAAGAAAACAACTACGGCTTGCGTGAAAAAATGCCGAGTATTAACGAAAAACCCCTGGTGATCCCCCCCCCCCCGGTACCAACCCACCGGCAAAAAAAAACTGGTACCAACCCCCCGGCAAAAAAGAAACTGGTACCAACCCCTCCCCCCCGCCAATGTAAATATATAGGAACTTATTCAAATCTTATTAACAACTGCAGTTTGGACCGAGTAGCACTATCATCACTTCGACCGATTCTCTACGATGGCTTTGCTTAATCTTCAAATCTAAACTGTCAAAAACTTGCTCTTCAGTTGTTTAAGACGCATGTCAATCTATCCGTACTGCTTATGGGCGCATCCTTCCTGACCGACGGCGCTATAATCAGAAACTATACAGCACTTTCTGCGCTTCTTCACTTTTATTTCGTTCTGGCGCAACGCATGTTCTGCGAATAAAGTAACTCAGAAATATAAGATCGTGCATGATTGAAAAATCCTGTCTCCTGGCCGAAGATTAAATTTGTGTTATTTTATGTGTTTCGTATTTGCTTTTAATTTTTTCTTTAATTTTCTTTATACTCCGCTTTCCAAAATGGCGGGTTAAACATAAATTACTTACTTACTTACTGCAGGATTTTCCCTAAACAAGCGAGCTAAATGTAAACGCGTGGCGGCAGCTCGCCACTATAAATACTTATCATAAGAAAATATTTTATTGTTCATAGAACACAGTGTGTGTGTGTGTGGGTGGGTGGGGGGGCACCAGATGGGGTTGGTACCAGGAGGAGGATTGGGGGTGGTTACCGGGGGAGTTTTCGCTGGGGGTTGTCCGGGGGGATCGCCGGAACCCCACTATGCCAATAGGTGGGATAGAATACACTTATAAAATGCACAATCTTGGGAATGAGGACGGATGGAAATAGTACGGAGGTAGAGTGGATTAGTCTAATATGTACGACTGGTCCTTTTAGTGGACCGATTATGTCACCAGCAGGCGAATTTGCGGACAATGATTTCGGACCAGGAACGAGCGGAAACTGCACGACTCACTTTTTTGAAGCAGTGCGCCAATATTTTTGCTTTGTACATGAAAAAAATTACTTAAAAAAACCGACATGCGGAGCCAAAATTCAAGTGTGAAACCCCTATATCACCCCCCGGACCCACTGTCCCTAAATCACCCCTACACTCGTTTCCGAACTCCGATTTACCTGTGCCTAAAAACAATGATTACCTGTTAATTACACTGAGGTGCGTGGGACACAGAGGTAATTCGTCACGTCCCAGAGAGCCGGTCGAAAGCAGATAACACGGAAGCTGCGAACGCGTGGCAGACACGCGACGATTGCGTCGGAAATTGATAGTAATCAAAGAGAAGAGGGGGCAGGTGGGTGTCTGGATTCAAGCATGGTCACGCTGACGTGTGCATGAAGTTATTTAAGGCAGGAAGTGGAGGTCGCGATTCTGGGAGAGTTGGAGCTTTTAGACGTGAAGTCACCTGCCGAGTCGTCCTTTCGCCAGTTTGCCCCGTTGGCCTTCGTTCCCTCTGTATCCGCACCCCGCACCGGAACCGTACATTCTTAGTCGAAAACGGAAAACCCGATAAATCGAAAAGAAAAAAAAAGAATCGAAAAGAAAATCCGCTCATCCTGGTTTCGATCCAGATGATTTTACCGATTTGCCCTCTTAGAGCGTGTTCCACCCTCGTACCAATAGTAACTATTAGTTACTAAATCCGTTCCAACCTCACGAAAAGGTACTACGCTGACCGTTCCAGCCTTCTCGAAATAGTAACTAATAGTAACTATTTGCTTACCACACTCGGGAGCGTGGTAAGCGTAGTAACCACGAATCTCTGTCACGTGATTGACCGGATTCACCCGTGGCATGATATTCCGCTGGAAAATAGAAAAATCGTTCCAGCCTTGACTGCAAAAAGCCAGAATTCGGGACGTCATGCGTAATAACTACGGTAAGTAGGATGGAACACGCTCTTAGGCTTGCCCAATCCGAAAATCCGTAACCCCTTCGGAAAATCGAATAACGGCAGAATCAAACTCATCCGAATTCCGATACAGATTTCCGACCACAATCCATAGAAACCGAGCTTACGTAAAAATGCGTCACATAAAGATATATACTTTTCATGGCACTTGCCCTTCGGCCAAGTGCCATATAGCGATCGCAATTTCTGTCCGGTCGTCGGTCGGTCGGTCGGTCGGTCTGTCCCGGTTTTGCTAGTTCGGGCACTTCCAGATAAGCTAGGACGATGAAACTTGGCAGGCGTATCAGGGAACGGACCAGATTAAAAAAGAAATAGTCGCTTCCCCGATCCGACCATCTGGAGGGGAGTGGAGGGAGGGGGAATCCGGAAAAACTAGGAAAAATGAGATATTTTTAGCTTACGAACGGGTGATCGGATCTTAATGAAACTTGATATACGGAAGGACCTCGTGTCTCAGACGTTCCATTTTAAATCCAGAACGAATCCGGTGACATTGGGGGGGGAGTTGGTGGGGGAAACCGGAAATCTTGGAATACGCTTAGAGTCGAGAGATCCGGATGAAACTTGGTTGAAAGAACAAGCACAAGTCCTAGATCCATGACTGACATAACCGGAACGGATCCGCTCACTTTGGGGGAGTTGTGGGGGAGGGGGTCCGAATTTCTAGTGATCCCGCAGTTCGGTGCTTCCTGATGTGCTAGGATGGTGAAAATTGGCAGGCATGTCAGGGACCCGACCAGATTATATAGAAAATATTCACTTCCCCAATCCGACCATCTGGGGGAGGGGGGGGGGAGTGGAGGGAGGGGGATGCCAAAAATTGAAGTATTTTTAACTTTCGAACGGGTGATCGGATCTTGACGAAAGTTGATATTTAGGATGACCTCGTGTCTCAGACGTCTCACTTTAAATCCGGACCGGATCCGATTACGCTGGGGGGAGTTTGAGGAGGGAACCGGAAATTCTGAGAAACGCTTAGAGTGGAGGGATCGGGATGAAACTTGGTGGGAAGAACAAGCACAGGTTCTGGATACGTCATTGACATAACCGGACTGGATCCGGGCACTGTGGGGGAGTTGGGGGGGGGGCGGATTTCTAGCGATACTGCGAGTTCGGCATACTTCCTGATGGGCTAGGGCGATGAAACTTGGCAGGTATGTCAGGATCCGAACAGATTGATTGGGCTGAAACTTGGAAGTTTGAACAGTAATGCGCATTTGCTACAGATAATCCGAGACGATGCCGGAACTGCTCAGAACTGAGTGAAACTAAAGATCCTATTTCTATTTCCGAAATACATTTTTGGTTGGTGGGTGTATTTTGTGCCGTTCTCATCTAATTTCTTGTACAGCTTACTCGTAACAAGTGCCATATGAGCTCGTAGCTCTTGTTTTCTGTGATGTGCGTGTTTTATTTCGTTAAGCCGTTCGTCAGGAACCCAAAATCCGCAACCTTATTTATGGTTATAGACTGTACGTTTAGTTCGTTTAGTTAGCATCCCAGACCGGATAATGTTTTTGACATTCTTCTCCAAGGCGACATGGTCGGTTTTCCAATATATACCGAATTTCCAATTCGCACCATTATTACTGTTAAAATTGCACTGGACAATTTCTGCGGTAGGCTAGCAAATTTACGGTTTTAGCCGAGTTTTTCACCGAAAATACTAGCCATGTGGGTAGGAAAACGAAGTATGTTGACTCGATTCAATATTTCTTACACCCATTTTCTCTTAACAGCTATTAATTTCCTGTTTTAGCGAGATTCCGGTCGGACTGGCTAACCGAAGAAAAAATCGTCTTTGGGTTAAGCCAAATTTCCCGTGAGAAAACTATAGGTTCAGAATATCTTCTTGTCCTATATCCGCAGTCTAATCTACTTGACGATCACATTTTTAATCATCCAAAAGTTTTGGTTTTCGCCGTATTCGGGATGACTCGTGATCTACTGCTACTGCTGCCATGGCAATAAGATAAGATAAGATAAGATTTATTTCCGGAAAAGCACAAAGGGCCATGGAAACAACAGAACAGTACAAAAACGAAACCATAACCTCAACCACTATTTACAAAAAACTTTCCCTATGAATCATGGCTACCTTTAGGAATCTTCCCAAGTTTCTAATATCTCTAAAACTTCTACTTTTCAAAATCTGTTTAAACCTTTCCTCCCCCCAAATCATTTCCCAAATATTTCCTTCCTCAGGTCTTTTAACTCCTGACACTCACACATTAAATGGAAAATACATTCATTCATTTTACCACACATCGGGCAGAAGGAAGGACCACGGAGCACTCTTACCTTACCCAAATATTTCCTTCTTAGTCCTACCGGTAAACAATCTGCCCTCAGGCTAATTATAAGTTGAATTTGGTCTAATGGAATTCCCGCCTTAAAATAAATTTCTTCCCCCCATGTCTCCTTGGCTGCAGCATAAAACCTCAGGGAATCCGAAGCAGCCAGCCTACACTGCCAATCTTGCACCTCCTGTTCTCTTAGCAACCCTTTTCCCTCATTCCAAATATAAGATAATACTGTACTATCTAAAATTGCCTTAACCTGCTGCGACCATGACTCCTTTGATTTATCTCTCAACGACTCCAAATACGCCGCCTTCATAGGCCTCACTCTTGGCAATGCTATGATTTTTTCCCACAGACGAATCATACTTACTAACCGGTAAAAGTCCTAAGCCACCTTTTACTACTAACATACTAGTCTTACTACCAATTCCTAGTATTCTTTTAAAATAACATAACTGTACCTGTTCAAACTTTTGACATTGGCTACATCCCCAAATTTCAGCTGCAGAATGCATGGCTGAAACAACTTTCGAAAAAAATACTTGTCTATGCATCCTTAAATTTATTATCGCCTTTAATTGGGTCTTTCACAATATATTTACACACCGTTTTCCTTTTGCTAGACTTGATTCTACATGCTTACCGTATTTTCCTTTCGAGGTAAATTGATACACAGTGATGTTTCTTTTAAAAATAAAACTTAAACTTAAGAGGCTGAAGTGTAAGTATGGGCCCATGTCTTCTAATTTAGAACAGAATTTGAAACAACTGTCTGAAGATTATTTTTTTTAGCATTTATGAATTTTCAGTTTTCCTGCCGGATTCTGGCTGAAATATCAATCCAGTAGAAAAACCAAGCAGTCAGATCGCTTCCGCATGCTAAGAGGGACTAACTTCCTTACTTTATTTTAAATATCATTAAGTAGTGCTTTCCGGCCGAAATCCTCCAAATGTGAGCCGGAGTCAGTTGCTTTTTTGCGGTTTTTGGGATCCCAAAACGTAAGTGGAGGGATACCTATGACATCACAAAAGTGGTCCGTCTGTCCGTCCGTCCGTCTGTCCGCCTGTCCGTCTGTACGCACTATAACTCTCGAAGGGAATGAGATATTTTGATGAAACATGGTGTGAGGATTGTTTGGGTCAAGAGTAAGGTCAAGTTCGTAGATGGGCTCTGTAGCCCTACATTTAGGGGTGGGGGAGGGGGTTTACTTTAAGGGGCAAATGAAATATTTTTAAACAAATAATCTGATAGTCGATTATGGGGTAAGAAGACATGTTGAGCACGAAAGTGAAAACTATTTTCTCGCCGGACAAGTAGTTCGTCCGGGATCCGGCGAAAACTGGAAAGTTGGTTAAAAGTAAAAGTTTTATTTGAAGTTGATTAAATGGTCGATTTAGGGGTAAGAAGACATGTTGAAGACGATGGTGAAAACCATTTTTTCGCCGAATAAGTAGTTCGTCCAGAATCCGGCCAAAACCGGAAAGTCTGTTAAAAGTAAAAGTTTTATTTGAAGTTGATTAGATGTTCGATTTGGGGATAAGAAGAGATGCTGAACACGGTGGTGAAAACCATTTTCTCGCCGGGCAAGTGGTTCGCCCAGAATCCAGCCAAAACCGGAAAATTTATTAAGAGGAAAAGTTCAATTAGATGACAGATTAAAGGGGGAAAAAGAGAGGCTGAGTCTGTATATGACAATCTTTCCTTACACGGACATATAATTAGTCCGGAATCCGGTTGTAACCGTATTTAACTTTTATTCAAAGTTGATTAGATGTTCTTTTCAGGGATAAAGATGCGCTGGATTTGTTTCTGAATTTTCTTTTTTTGCTGGACTAGTAGTTCGTTCGGAATTCGGGCGAAACCGGAAATCTGGCAGAAGTAAAGCAGGAAGTCTCGGTCAGTATCGTCAAAATAGATATGGCTTATAGAGGTATATCTGAACTTGGTTTTCTGTGATGATTAGCCTGGCTAAGACTGGATCTGGCGAAGACAAGACCCGATTGCCCGAGTCAAATATTAGATTTTTGGGATCGCTTCGACACCTTTGGTCTTGTCTAATTGAGCGCTGCCAGCGGATACGCACGACTGGAATGCTATGCCGAACTGACGCCTGGAAATATCTCGGAAAAATTAGCCGAAGCTATAGTGTTTTTTATTCTGACACTCATTTTAGACAATTTTTTTATCACTCTTTCAGACACTTTTTATACCCTTTTCTAGCTTTTCTTACCAAATCCTACACGAAGAACCAATTTTTTTTAGTTCAAATCTTAGTTTGGCGACGAGTTTTACTCATCAACTCTGAGTAGCCTAGCATTTCCAATCGTACTTGAATATGGAGAATATACTTACGATATCCATCGGTAGATGTCCGAGACTGTGAGGGGTCCATGTTCACTAAGCGCCTGTTCGATCATCTCTGTGTACGTATACGGCGGCTTCTTCGCAGTTTCATCAATAGGTGATCGCTGCCGAACACGGTCTGCTTCCTCGTGACCTGGATTTAAAGTTCGGTTACTAGTATTTTTCCTTTTCCGGAAGGATGTTGATCCCATTACAAGGGCCGAAACACAATAAGTCAGCTAAGATTCGCTTAAAGCTTAACTGAAAAGGCAGCTTATATTTACATCTGATATTTGAATACAATGATTTATTTCACTCTTCTATGGGATTTTGTGTTGTTTCACCCGGGGCTCTAATAATAACGCTCAGAGTGTGCGCTGCTGGAACGACAACCCAAAATTCACCCAGACGCGGAGAATTTGAATTTCAACAAAGGACTGCACTCCAGGGTTAAAGATGCTTAGCCTGGAAAAGTTAAGCCTCTACAAAGTAGGAAGATGATGAGTCAGATGATTTTTCTACAATTGCTTACTTTTGTAATTGCTAAGTATTTGAAGCGTCGAGGAACGAGCACATAGTGGTACCACAAATCCTAAAGAATAAGTTCATTCGATGAAATCGATGTAGATAACGGAAAAAAGAAGTCACACATTTTTTTCGGATGTTTATGCCTATTTAAGTGAATAAGTGATGTATAACTAGACTCTCGGATCTCAGTCCTATTCGGTTAATCTCTAAGAATTTGTAGCTGCAGCCTGGCCTTTGCCAAGAAGGGCCAAAAATTGGCTAGAACAATTCTTCCCCATTTCCATAAACAAGACCAAAGGGTATCGATGGGGTCCCGACGGGAAATGTTTATTGGACAATCTCAGCGAACACATCACATCACTAATCATCATGCTCTTTATTTCGGGAAATACGTGTCCAGAAAATAAAATAATGTTTCAGTGTGTACTTTTTGCTACATACCTGATCTATCTCTAATCGACTTACTAATACACTTTTACTTATGTAAACTTTTCAGTACTTTTTTGTCTTCAGTCAACCGGTCGGATTTTCAAATCCAGGGTTTCAAAATCACGAATTCAACAAAACTCTCTTGGACACTACAGGCGAACATAATAAAATGAAACATAAACAACGAAATACCCTGGAATCGAAATATCTTTTATGATTATACAGTAGCAAGATAGGGGAGCGGGGGGGGGGGGGGATACGGCTCACCTAAATTTCATAGTTTTCTTCCTTGTTGCTATTTTGGCCGCTAAATAGGATTCAACAGCAAAACACAGAGCTATGAATTTACTCTAAGGTATGTGTATGTTCGAAAACTACTTTAAATTTATCCCAAAAACAGCAATGAAAAATTCAAAAAGTCCATGTAGTAGGCCTAAGCCTGGGATGGGCCCAAAGCTGATATTTGCAAGCCGTTTAAGTTCCTTGGTGTATGGTGTATTAGTCTGCGTTTTCGACGTAACAAACTCAATAGGACGGCAAAGAACTGGCAGACGGAAAACGTAGGCAAGTAAGTATATTTATTTTTGTAAAAGCTTGGACGGAAGAGACGATATTTGGTTTCCAGTGCAGACACGATAAAACGTAACAACTTCGATTTTAATACTCTTGCTTGGTGACTAGCTATTCGTGTCGCGAGGAATCGCAGTACGCCCAGCGAAGAGCCAGAAACGTCTTATGGTGGGTTTACACACTGCGTAAAATCCGACAGTATTTTACGCATGTTTGAGCTTGAAAAGAGTTCTAGCAATACGGACGTACTTAGATACAAAACGGGCCGATTTCTCAAATACGTCCGTATTGCTAGAAATGTTTTCAAGCTCAAAACGTGCGTAAAATACGCTCGGATTTTACGCAGTGTGTAAATTGACCATTAATTGGTTTACACAGGATTCGAACAATTTAGAGGGTTCGTTTGGTTGACATTTCTTCTTCTTCCCGCGGCTCACTGTCGTGTTTCGGACTTGGTCATATAGAGTATAGTCATGGCACGACCTCCATACTTTCAATCACTGTGCAAAAAAACTTGAACTCACTTTTTGGCGTTTCTTGGACTTTTCCGACTTCTCCAGGCATCAACTTATCCAGTTTAAAGTCCAGCAGCCACAGCAAATTTCCACCAGGGTCGGTCTCAGGATGCGAATTTTCCTTACCGATTGGACACTTGCCAGAGGCCACATTTTCCAGACTACCTTGATGCTCCATACAACTTCCGGGAAATTCAAGGGTTAGACCCAAACCTAAGTTGCCGATCGCCATTCCCGTGTCTTACTAACTCTGCAAAACCGAAGACAAATCCCCCCGTTCAAAAGAAAGCAGGGCTGATGCTTATTGGTGGGACATGCGGGAACTGCGAGCCAATCAGCAAGCTGTGTCCCGGGAATTGATTCCGGGAGATCGGGGAAAGTAGTTAATAAGCTAGGCAGAGGACGGAGAAGGACCAATGGTGAAAGAGAAGAAATACGAGTCACGAAACGAAACTCGGAGAAAAAAGTAATCGGGAAATAGTTTACTCCCAGCGGAGTTTCAATGAGGTAAACAAACCGGCTGGAACACACTGCATTGCTGCAAAGCTTGAAGATTTCTTATTAGTCAAACATATGTTATTCACATTGCGGTTACAATGGGCATTTTTAGGGTGTTAGGAATCACAGGCCCTTGGGATCCTAAAAATTTATCTTTTCTAAATAAAAGTGTTTTTTTTTGCACCGGATGGAGCTTTAAGTACATTAGGAATTCATTTGTAAGCAGAACACTTGAGGCACAAATGATCACGGGACCGTGTGATAGCAAGTGACATAACAAAACGAAGGTGGAAAAGGAAGCGGTATTGATGAACAATGTCAGTTTCTTTGCTGACCTCGCCGGAAGTCGCGGAATCAACTCCTGTAGCCATCAGTCTAGGCCTATGGAGTTCGACAAATTTCATTATGGTCCCTATGAAAGTCTTGACATTTTATTGCTCATCCATCCTTCAGCTTTTGCTGACACAAATTTACTCCTTGTCCTACAGAGCTGCCAATTTCGAGAAAGAACATACATAACAAGACCAAAGGTTTCAATGGAATCCCAAAAGTTTAATATTTGATCCAGACGATTGGGTCTTGTCTTCGTCAGACTTCTTGAAAATTTTTACTATAAAATTTAGAAACAGATTAAGGCCAAATAACTAATCATCTGTGAAAACAAAGTTCAGATATGGATTCAGCGTGTGTTTACCCCGTTAAGTCATATCTATTTTGACGAAACAAATCGAAACTTCCTGCCTTATTACTTCTTCCAATTTTCCGGTTTCGGCGGAATTTTGGAACTACTTGTCCGGCGAAAAAATAAAGCTCAATAACGAATTCAGCGTATCACATTACCCGTATATCCAACGTCTAATCAACTTTAAATAAAAATGTAACTTATAACAAATTTTCCGGTTCCAGCCGGATTCCGGGCGAACTATACTGATTGTCTGAACTGAACTGATTGTCATACACGGATTCAGCATCTCTTCTTACCTCGAAATCGGACATCGAATCAACTACAAATACAACTTTTGCTTTTAACAAAGTTTCCGGTTTTGGCCAGATTCCGGGCGAACTACTTGTCCGGGTCGAAAATGATTTTCACATCAGTGTTAAGCATGTTTTCTTACCCCCAAATCGAACATCTAATCAACTTTAAATAAACTTTTACTTTTAACAAACTTTCCGGTTTGACCGGATTCCGGACGAACTACTAATCCGGCGAGAAAATGGTTTTCATAATCGTGTTGAGCATGTCTTCATACTTCTTAATCGACTATCTCATTAGCTGTTTTAAATTTTTTGTTTGCCCCTTAATTTGAACCCCCTCCCCCACCCCTAAATGTAGGGCTACAGTCCATCTACGAACTCGACCTTTCCCTTGACCCAATGGAAACACCAAGTTTCATGAAAATATCTCATTCCCTTCGAGAGTTATCGTACTTACAGACGGACAACTTTTGCGATGTCACTGGTATCCCTCCAGTTACGTTTTGGGATCCCAATAATGAAGTAAGACTGTTAAACGCAATGACTTATACCAGATATCACGGATATGAGTAATTCTCATATGACTTCTTACCAGTGTTATGGCACTATTGAAAGTATACGAAAGTCATTAGAGCTACGCTTCTTTGAACGTTGGTCAGTTTTGAACAGTGCCACTTGCATGCACTTGACGAAAGTCATCACCAGTCTATCAGAGTAACTAATTTTGGGCTTATAGGAATTCCTCAACGGGTGTTTTCTTCTTTTTCCATTTAGTCGTGCCTTGCTTAAGACTAATGATTTGTGTTTTGGTGGAGATGTTGGTACTGAGAATCTGCTTTTAGCATTTTTTGCCAATCCTGAAATCGTACTACTTATGAGTCTTGAAATTCCCTTTTCTGAAAGATTCTTTTCTGTTAAAAAAAATCATTCGATCGAAGCGGAATGTACTTGGGAGAGTACTTGAAAGTACTTAAAGAATGTATTGGTACTTGAGAGCTTCAAGTACCTATTTATTTTACTAAAGTATTAAGTACTCCAGGAAAAATGTACTTTAGTAAAACTGAAGTACCTTGATTTTGTACTTAAGTAGTACTTGAAGTACAATCATGAAGTATGAATACTGTGTGTATATATGTGTTTTGTTTATTTTCGTCATTTACTCCGCCTTTTCAAAATGGCGGGTTATAAATAAATTACTTACTTTTACTTACAAGTACTTCCCAACACTGCTTCTTACTGGACATATTGCGGTAGACCCTGTTTTCTAAGATACTTGACTCCGTTTAGAGGCATGCTAGATTTTCAGAAACGAAATGGCTTCTGCTGTGATTCTTTCCCACCCTGGAAATCGCAAAGTTACCGCCAGTACCGAATACCGTGTACAAATAAGCAACAAGATGGCTCTCCAGAAGTGACACGATCTTTGTCCAGAAGAAGCAAATTGACCCCGTTCAGTTGTCAAACTGAGGAGTGGAGAAGAAACAGTGTCTGACTTTCAGTTATGAAGTCGGGACTCGGTACCAACGAGGAGTCTGTGTGTTTCAAGAAGATTTGCAGCGTATATTCCAGGTTGCTTGGCTTCAATGCGAAAACCGGAAATTCGTATAACCGATCCACCATTTAGGACCTGTGAAATCATGCCAACCGGAAACAGTGATGGCCAGATCGAGATGTGATGAAAATAGCCAATCGCGAAATACTTGTAAGTCAGCCTAAGATTGTGTTGATAGATAATCATAGATAAATGCTGCTCCAAATTCACAGTTTCGGTGATAAGAATGGGCGGAGCAATTAGGGGAGTTAAGTGGATTAAAGAGGTCCACAAAGTACGTTGTGCCTGCTTAAAACCAACTTCTATCTGTGGCCAATATCGTAACAAAAACAAAATTTTTCTTCCGCATAGGTGTCATAAACATTCACTTCTTTCAGGTTACGTGGCTATATATCCCCTTGCTCACGACCTGGATGCGATTCGGCTGTGTCCGGATTCTTGGTTCCTATCGTGACCATAATGAATTATCGTTCAGCAATCGACGCTCCTGTTCGGCAGCATTGTAGGCTATATGTCGACACGGGACCAGTCGAATTCGTTGGAGAGATTGCAATTCCGAGCCCTCCTTGTTACTTCCCAATCGCCAAAGGTGCCATACATCGAGCTTGTTTGGAGTTTCAAGCTGGAATCTTTGGCCCAACGTCGGAAAAAATGTGCCTTAAATTTGGAGTTAAGACGCTTGAGAATCCTCGTCTGCGAGACATTTTCCCGCCTGAGTTTGAACCCGTTAGACCTGGACCTGCGCGAATGGTTTCGCAGCCCATTCCTAAGTTACATCCTGTTTCTGCATCTCATGACCGATACAAAAAAAGCTTCGTGCCGTCATTCGTCGCAATGTATAACTCATCGTAATTCTTGTGTAACTCGTCGTAATTCTTGCTTATTTAATAATTGTTTGAATCCTAGTTCTGATATACGTGTAATGTGACGTCATTCGCCGAAATGCATAATTCGTAGTAACTCTGGTTTATGTTATAGTTATTTGATTTTTAGTTCTGATATAAGAGTAATTGTAAATGATCACTTACGGTGATTCGAATTGTATATAAGTTTATTATTTATGACAAAGATGTTGATGTTATTATATCTATGACGAAAAATCCAATGTTCGGCTTGCCCGTGAAGGAATTTTGAAAATAAACTGAAACTGAAACTGTATTGAGGAACGTGTAGCTATATGTTCAACGTGTATCTATGTGTGCAAGTGTAGCTATATGTTCCTCGCTGCAAACGAACTCAGGGCATCATGGCGAAGTTTTCTGTCTCAAGACCGAAATATAATAAAATTACAAGAAATAAGTGAACTGCTTCTGTCAGCAACCAGTCGCCTTCCTGCCTACTGACCAACGCACCAGGTAATTCAGTAAATTCGGTGTTGTCCTTTGTGCATTTCTTGTTATGTGTTTATTTCTCAGGAATGTGTTTGTAATACATCTTCTTTTTGCTGCCAAAAACAGTAAAATCAGGAAGCAGCCCTGCTAAACCAGACAATATTGACGATTTGATTCACAAATGATCAGGCTCCAACTAGTCTGTTAATAAAAAGATGTTTATACAAAACGCACATCTTCTGAAAAAGTTTTACAGATTTGTCGACAGGACTGGTACAGAAGAGCGAAACGCGTTCCTCACCTATGAGTGCTTCACCCCTGCTTCACAACTTAGCGCACTGATGAATACCCTAGTATTCGACATCACTTTGTTTATATACCCCTCCCCATCGGTACTTAAGCGCGACGCACCCTGCCGCCGACAGATTTGCTCAACTCATGCTTCTGCAGTAACCTTGAACCATCAATCGGTGTCTGACAAAGACGCTTCGTCTGTAGCTAGAAATACTCTCACTTCTCACCCTGTCAGTGCTCTGGTTATCATGTCCAGCACATTTTGCGAAGCTTAGCGTCTTTCTAACCATATTTATTTATCCTCTTTGTCCGATAACATTTTCGAGGGACTTCAAAACCGCGAAATCCTCATTAATAACAGCGAGCAATTCCTTCATTCCCTTTTGCTCTTCCATTATGATCATTTTCAACTCGGCCACTGCGTCAGGATCTAAGCTGACTTTCTGATCGGCACTGGGCTGCTCGACTCGGGTTCGCAGTCTGAGCTGAGAAAGAAGCTCGTTGAGCTTACCGCGGAACTGAGCGGGGAGAGACAACTCTCGCGCCACCGATTCGAGCCTACTGCCAAGCTTCTCTTCTTCGGAAGTCAATCCTGTACCTGCTCTGCGAGCGCACTCTTGTCGGATGAGCACTTTGAGCAGACGGTGCTGCAAATCAAGTTGACTCATTTTCATCTGATTAATCGTAGCACTAGCTTCAGCGATGTTCCGCTGCATCTTGGCCAAATCACCAGAAAACTCATCCAGTTTCTTCCCTTGCCTTTCTGTCTCGGCTTGGATAGCTTTGGATCTTCCCGCCAGAGCCTCGAATCCTATAATCGGCACGGGAATAAAACGGTTAGAGTCCGGGTTGTTTGCCACAGCTTGGCGCCACAGTCGCACATCAATGCCACCTGGTGGGGTGTCCAGGTACTCCTTTATCTGTGCCTCGGAGGGCCTAGAGCGCGAATAGCAATTGGCAACTCCCTGGCTCTCTAGAGAAGCTTTGATAGATGGCTGCCCCCAGAGATGATTCGCCAAAGCTGTCGCTCCGGCCTTCTGCGAACCACCAACGGCTGTTTTCTCTTCAACGGTTACAACAACCTCGCATTTCAACTCGCCAGTTGGGCTGACACTAACAACATTAACAGCTAAGCCTGGACGGTTGCCCAAAGCTTGCTGGAGAGTCGTCACAAGCGAAGCCTGGCTCTGGGAAACTTCTGCTGCTTTTCTGTTAATAATCAGAGCTACTAGCCCCTCCTCGTCTTTCGCTTCGGGGATTGGGATATAACCAACGGATTTGAAGCGGCAAAAAGGCCCATCGGGTTTGAACTCGACTGCCGGTGAAGTCCCAGAGTAATATCCCTTCCCCGTCCCCCAGCACGCTTGAAGCGCGTTCCACTTCGAGAGGATTGCGTCCCTCTCGTCTCCATATATATTGCAGAAGAGGACGGCGTTGTACTGGGCATCCAAAGTTGAAGTTGGTTGTTGGGTGGGTTGGGCCATTTGCTGACCGAATGCTGGGGCGGTTCCAACAGCGGGCTGAGTGCCAAAACCTACAAGAAACCACCAATCATCAATCAAGAATGTTGTATGTTCGCCAATCAAGCGAAAAAGCTCTGAATCGCTCTGAAGTTCCATCTGATGAGAGGGGAAAGTAGTGAGATTCAAAACGCATTATTATTTCACGTTGTTCTGAACCGTACTATAAGGGAGGATCTTAATGAAAAGACCTTCCCTCCCCCCCCTTCCCGTTAGACAGTTCCCGTGGAATGATTTCTCCCAAAGAGATAGCCCCTGCCCCGGTGGACTAGCTACTCCCGAGGAAATATTCTCCTGCAGGATAGGCCTACACTCTCCCCCTTCAATGCACACGGACAAACAGCGGCGTAAACTTACAAAGAAGTCGATAACATAGTTAAGCTAGAAGAATTTGGTATGCTACCTCAAGCTAACTGGGCGAGTTTACACATTAATGTAAAACCCTGTAGAGACCGTAGAGAGACAGCCAATGGACGTGTTTTTAGAAGAGTTCCGGGAGCTGTTGAGTTTTGCTGCACTGTCGAAGCGGAATCGGAGTTTCACCATAAACACAAACAAATATCTTATCGTTAGTTTGAAGTGTGGGTATGTTCGGGCATTACCCATTTATTACGAACTACACCGCGATTCTAAAAATCACCCCAAGTCAAGAGCAAAGTCGGGCGACAAACTAGCAGTCATTAGAAATTTTCCAGGCCCTATGAAACAATCAAAAATGTACTGACACATTTAGTAAATTATTTTTGTTTGTTTTGCTGACGAGGTTGCTTGCTAGCTGTCCCCATTCTTGGGATCGAGGTGGTTTGGTAGTTAGCTTTTGATATCTCCCCATTTATGAAAGACCACCATCAGACCATCCAAATTATACTGACTATGTAGCATTCTAGCCATTGAGAATACTATCTGCTATCAGTGATTTATACGCAAGTCCACTGAAGTAGGAAATGATGCCTCTTTTTCACAATCAGAAGTTGCTTTGGTAATAGCTACAACACGAGCCCAAAGTTTGGTGCTGGATACAGGGGTCAAGATGATGTCCTAAAACTGCAGAACGAAGCTACTTCATCAAACAGCATTGAAGTTACTGCAGAAGTCTAGAATAAGCATGGGTAAGGTAGAGGGGGGCAGGTCTGGACTGGAAGGGATTAACGTTCTCAGCCTTTAACCAAAGTGATTTTTGTTACCTGTGATTCTACTTTAACTACAAATTGAAAACTGACGACAGGGTTATTTTGAAGAATTCTTCTTGACATTGTAGTATCCATTCGATAAATAATAAGAGTTCCAAAACAACGTCCTGTATGGTGATGAATGTGAAACACTTTTAGCTTGAACTTGAAGCTGATGCAATATTCGAATTCAGAACAGAAAATAACATTAAAATATGTATCCTACGAAAAAAACGGTAAGCTTTTAGGAAATCGAAAATACCAGCTGAAAAAAAAAGAAGACAACGCTATGAAACACGAGCTTTTCTTTGAGATAGGTTTCCAACTTTTGATATATCGAACAGCTTCCTTGTCTCAACAAAATGGTTTAATCATTACTGTTGCGATTTATATGCGTCAAACTACTGTGCTATAACAGAATCGCGAAATTCGTGTATGGTGATGAATGTGAAACACTTTCGGTTGACCATATATTAAACCTGATCTGATATTCGGGTTCAGAACATAAAACCACATCAGAAACGTGTTTCTCATGAAGTAAACACTAGGCTAAGCCTTAAGAAAACAGAAAAATTCCGCTAAAAAATGAAAACGCTAAAAAACACGAATTTTGCACCCTGCTAGGTCTCTCAACTTTCGATATGTCGTTCAGTTTTTTTTGCTCTACAAGATGGTGTAAAAATAATTTCTGTTGCAATTTGTTTGCGATCAAGTCATATTTGACGCTAGATTGACTGTACTATAAGACTGAACAGCTTACTAGGCTATCTTACCTGAGAAGCTGCTAGGCACGGCTGTTGTCTGAGCTCCACCGAACATTGATCCTCCCCCAAAGAGACTGGTAGTTCCAAAGCCTGTGCTTGCTGTAGTTTTGGCTCCAAAAGCTGAGCCGCCAAACCCAAAGCTAGGTGCCGAACTAGTGGCTCCAAAACCGAGACTTGGTGCTGTGCTTGTTGCACCAAAAGTTGATCCAAATCCAGTTGATGTACCAAAAGCCGGTGCTGGAGTCCCAAAGCTTGGGGGTGGTGCAGAAGTTAAGGTGCCAAAGGATGGTGTTGTACCAAAGGAGGGGGTAGGAGTGGCACCAAAACCAAATGATGGAGCAGAGGTTGTTGTTGTGCCAAAAGAGAAAGCCATTTTTGCTAGAAAAAGAATGTACAATCAAATAATTTGTTGAACATGAAATACTGGCCAACCAAGTCAGATAACCTTAGATAATCTTCAGCCATTGCTACTTCTTGCCTGCCTGTATTTCCCCTGACTGACACAGAACTGGCACCACAATGGCTGCATGATCATGCATTCATAGGAATTTATCAAGAAACGAGTTAATATTCACAGCATAAAAAACAACGGACCAGATGAAAACAGACTGGATTTTAACCAATAGAATGCTAGAATTTTTGTGCAGCCAATTTTGTGTGAGTATTTTGATCTTCCACGATTTGGATTTTTAATTTTGTAAAACCAACAACAAATCAGGAAATCAGATAAGGGTTATCATATACTTCACTGGACTGGCAGAACTCACGGTATTGCACTACCAGTGTCGAGCACTCTTACCGTCAAAAGAGGTCAGCTTAGATACACAAATTTAGGAAAAAAGAACAAGACCAGATATTTCTTTCAAGATATTATTCTAATTTTTTGACAGTTGTGAAGTCAGAAAGGGACATTCAAAGTTTAGGAATATCGATTCTAAAGGATCGCTTGCTGTTTACAACAACCATGTATTTGCACCACCCTTAGTAAACCTGTGTAAATAAAGAATAAATCTCAAGGATCCCATATGAACATCAAAATACATCCATCCAGAGAAGAGGTGGAAACATGGGAAGAGGTGACAGAAATGAACAGGCTCAAGCTATTTGGGTTAAACTGGCAGCTCAAATAAACTCAAGAGAAAACTGGAAATGGAAGCTGGCGCAATACAGCTTGGCCATGGTCAGCAGGTGAAAGAGAAGGCATTTGGCAATGATGCAACACTGAAAGAAAACAGAAAAAATATTACATTGTAGTCTACAAAATAGTCTACAATGTAATATTCTCTGGTCTAAACTAAGTTGTATCAAAAGTCTACCCAAGCGTGGTGACACACCCATTTGTCAAATGGGTGTGTCACCACGCACAAATGATTTGATCTATTTTACCTCAGAAAAGAAAAATTGTAGTTAATTCCTATCGGTGAATATATATTTTAATATATATATATAGAGCCGAGCGGCCAGCAAGGCACTGGTCATGTTTACATTTATAAAACAAACTAGGGACAATCAAATTCTATGTTGGGTCCTCAATCACATGACATTACTATATACATCACAACTGTATTGAATTCCAATACAACTTAGATGTACACATATAATTCATTCATAGGGTGGCATAAATAGCAAGGTATCCTGACTGTAGTTGGAAAATGGGATGGAAAAACCTGGACTGGAAAAACCCTATCTGAATCTGATACTGTATGCTAATTTTAAGAAAGAACTGATTCTTCAACTTTATAAACACTGCGCTTTATTATTTCATTTTAAATTCTTAGATTGTTACGTCGTGTGATTTCCTGGTAGTGCCTACTTTAATTTTCAAAAGTTCCAAGTGTTCCAACAACAGCACGGAAGAATGTTTTCAAAAACAGCACTCGTGTCGCTACAACAAATAAATTTGGAAACATCAACAAAGATATATTTTAGTTTCTGTTTCATAGTTTTTTTTTTATTAAGGTTCATTAAGTTTTCTAAATGTGCTGCTAGGAAGGTGAAGGGCTAAATCTGCTGCTAGGAAGGCTAGATCCCAAGGGCTAGCTTGTCATCTTAGGAAAAATCTTTTTACTTGTCTAACTTCCAGCGGGAATTATAGCAAATCTTATTATCTTATTATCTTTGGAATTATAGGACCGAATTCGAAGTGCCCGCTTAACATGCTTTTAATTTGAGTCAATTTTCTTTGAAGGCTAGATGAAGGCTTATTGAGGCTTATTGAAGGCTTACTGAGGCAAAGAAGTAAGTGTTTCAGAACCATTACTTCCAGGAAAACTGATTGAAATACAATGAACAGGAAATCTGATGCATAAATCCTGCCTAGATCAAACTGGCAAATGTTCTTTTCTCACAACAGTACAATTTAGTACATACAAACCCTCGGCCTTTCTTCAGTGTGTGTGTTATTTAGGTGTTATAAGTCTTCTTTCACTAAATACAGAAATGTGTTCTCAAAAATTGGTCTATTTCCTGCTGTAATTTTTTACTTGAACTGGTATTATTTTGATCTACAGTGTACAAGACTGCTATATGCTATTTGTGCCACCCCTGTGAGTTAAATAAATGCATGCAATTTTCATTAGCTGCATTTTTGCATGCCTTACAGCACGACTGTGAGTAGCAGCTGTGCTTGTAAGGTGTTTTGGCAAACCTTTCCCTGTAGCCTGTTTGCTTATAAGGCATTTTTACTCTTCAGTCCAACGGCCAAAGAACGAAATCCACAGGCTACGGCCAAAGGCCTTCTTGATGCCGTTGTCCTTGGCCTTAGCCTGTGGTTCCTTTCAACAAGAGCTGAAAGCTGATATGGCACTTGTAAGAACAGTTAGCATGTTTGTCAGATACTGTTTGCAGATGTCAAGGCTGGATCTCTCTCCCGATACTAATCTCAACAGAAAATGGGCTTGATCTAGTAAATCTGAAATGGTTATTCCACTCATTGACAACTGTTCCTCCCACAACGATGATCGGATCGGGGGAGGGACTATTTTTAAGCCAATCTGATAGTCCAAGTTCCATGCCTGCCAAGTTTCATGGTCATAGCACGGCCGGCCAAGTTTCATGGTAATTGCACATTCGAAAGTACCCCAACTCGTAATCATCCAGACTGTGAAAACCCTCTCCAACTCCCCCAACTGTGACATGATCCGGTCCTGTTTTGTCAATATTTTCTCTACGGCTTGTGTTTGTTCTTTCTTCCCAAGTCCCATCCCAATCTCTCAACTCGAAGCGTTTCACGAGATTTCTGTCACCCCCTCCACCTCCCCCCCCCATTTATCGGATTTGTTCCAGACTTGAAATTGATTCACTGAGACACTTGTTCTTGACACATGTCAAGTTTCATTCACGTCCAATCACCCGTTCTAAAGTTATGCATGTCACTAGATCCTGGATTCCCCATCCCTCCACTCCCCCCACTATGGCAGGATATGGGAAGTGATTATTTCCAAGTTAATTTGGGTTTGGAGCCCCAATCTGGAACAGTATCGAAATAAAATTAGGACAGAAGTAGCTTACTTTCTTGGGAAAAGCAGAACACAATCAGATAAAAGCTTAGTTTAGCATTTGTTCTGAACAAAATCCTTAAAGTGTTGCTTTTCCTGCATTCGGTTCTAAATACACGGTTCAATAGCGCAGTGAGCTAGCGTGTCGGGCCTCCGTGAAAGAGGACGTCGAAGTGATACGACATCAGCCCATTACCGTTTTGCACCCCTTTGCTACCCTTGTTCCTAGTTTCAGGACTCTCGGATCCGGGGAAAGGCAGCACAAGCCACAGGCCAAAGTCTACGGCAAAAAGAGTGCAAAAAGGCCTTATAAGCACACAGGCCAACTGCTACGGCTACAGTCCACAGGAATGCAAAAATGCAGCTATTGTTTCTTTCCAGCCTCTACACTTGATAAATGTGCAAAATTGGGCATTTTGGAAGCTGTAATTATTCCCAGAAACATAGTGTCATAGTAGTTCAGTTGGGCACTAGAGTTGTGCCCAACTGCAGTTGAGTGTTTGTGGATACCTTGGTATCTGATACCATGGTTTAACAGATGGTTTAGAGTTGTTTTTGCACTTACCATGGTATCTGATACCACAGACAAAAGGCATTTTTGAAGTATTGTGGTATCTAGCCGTGGTATATTCAGATACCACAGTTGGACCATGGTAACCGATTGTGGTATCTGAAAAGTTCATCTCACTTTCATCATCACTAACACAAGAGTTTTAGTTATTTGTCAAATTGGTGGTAAAGAAGTTCTGTCACTCTATGTCTGTGACTATTTGCAAAAGCCTTTTTCTGTTGCACATATTTGTGCCCTTTTTACTTTTCATTGCGCCAGGGAATTTTTCGAAGAAGAAATACAAGTAGGTGGATGACATTTGAGATCAGTTAATATTGCCAGGGTGGATGTATTTCGATTTTCCACACTAGATCCTTGTGATTTAGTCTTTATTTTCACAAGTTTAGTTGAGGTGCAAACATATGGGTGGCGCAAATAGCAAGGCATCCTGTACTAGTCTTTGAAGTTTCTATCACTGATAAAACTGTCTGTCTCATCATCTGCATTAGGAAGACTGTTTTTCTTAAAAAAAAATCTTCTTTCCCTTCCCCCACCCAGCTATCAGCCCCCCCCCCCCCACTCCCCCCTAACCCTAGGGCACCTGCAACCTGAGTATTTGTGACTTTAGCTTAAACTTAAGTTAAAATCTATCAGTATTGGCCTCTTCCCCCCAGTCTACTAAATTGAGCCCTTTTTTGATAACCATGCCCAATCGCCAGGACATGCTGGCAGAGGTTTGCATAGTTCTCGTACATGTGTTTACCTTTATTCTCCATAGCCTCTGTGTTCTGTTGTTTACTACTTCACCTCTGGCATGCTCTGACAGAAGTTAAATTAAAAAATTGATCACCTACAGGTGTGACTGGTCTAAATCTGATAGTTACAATAATAAGTAGCGCTACTTGAGATGTAGTCCCTGACACCATGCCGAATATGAAATCCGTGGCGGCGGAGATGGTTCTGGTTGGTGGTGGCATACCAGAAACTGAACAGCTGCACGCCACAAATTTATCGACATTTAGATACTCCTTGACCCGAGGCAGACTGGGAAACATATGTGCAAACAAAGCATAAAATGGGTATGTCAGCTACGATGCTTTGTCAGCGATATTTTGGCCTTTCTGGGCAAGGCACCGGCATTGCAGGTTTGTTTCTTCCCCAGTGCTATCCGCGACGTTCGACAGCCTGACGCCCTTGCCAAGAAGGGCCAAAATATTGCTGTCAAAACATTGTAGTTTGAATATAAAACTCACTGTCATAATACCTTATTGACATTTAAATACTCCTTGAGCCCAGGCTGACTGGGAAACATATATCCAAACAGTGTATAAAATGGATACATCAGCTGCGATGCTTTGGTAGTGATATATCGGCCCTTCTTGGCAGCAAGGCACCTGCATTGTAGGTTGGTTCCTTCCCAATGTTGTCCCTGACGTTCGACAGCCTGACGAGGACCCTTGCCAAGAAAGGCCGAAATATCGCAGCCAAAGCATCTTAGCTGACATATCCGTTTAATGCATTCTTTGAATATAAATTCATTGTCATAATAATATCTAATGTATAACTACCTGCGGGACATAGAAAGATATACAATATACATTACATACCTGGTCGAGAAAAGTTATTTTACTTTTACTTAGAAAATGTTATATACTTTGTACAAGTCTGGGTACTAAGAGGTTTTTGTATGGGCACCATGCACACCCCTTCTAGCATGCCAAAGCGTTTGAGCATCGTTATCAGATAAGGGCTTATTGTACTAGACTGCCGTGCTTCTCTTTACCCTCCAGCAGCCGTTATCAGCCTTCCACATGTTCTCCGTGGTTCCAGCATTAGCGTGAGCATGGCACAAGGGCAACCGAACCCAGGGCCTGATTTGTTGGTTCCCGAAAAATGTTATGGAAGTTTCTCGTGCTTAAGAACTTTGTTTTTGCTGATGCCATCTTGCCTAGGGTTGTTCACCCTCTACTCACCATCCTCCATCCTGTGTTATGCCTTCTGCTGATGACTTATACTTCTAGAATGGAAGCCATTACTACTCAGTGGAATAATGGTGAAATCTCAAAGCAACAGTATGTCAAAGCCAGGTTGGGTCTCTTGAGGGAGAAAATGCAGCCGTCGGATCTCAAGGTTCTGGAGGACACGAATTGCCGCTTTGCTAATGGAGAGATTAAAAAGGTTGGTTTTGACCATTGTCTATGCCAGTAAAATAAATGTGGATATTCAACACATCTGGGTGAATCAGGCAGCCAGGCTCAGTAAATTAAATCATTTGACAGTTGACATGTCCTCTGAACTGAGCTTTAGAAACTTGTGAGGTGCGTTTCCATTTCATAAACATTGAAGGGCACTCTAACCACTGTGTGGTAAGGAAAAGAGAGAGAGGGACCTATTGAGGAAACTAATACCAGGAATAGACTGTTGCTCCTTGAAGTTCAAGCCTGTCCTAACGAGGTGGCCTGAAACGGTCAGTAATTAATAATCCGTAATTAAAGTAATTAAATAATAAAAGTAATTAACAATTTAATAATAGTATCGTCAGCAAAAGTTCTAGGGATCACCCTGTCGAGTGACTGTTCATTTATTGATCACATTCAGACTGTAATAAAATCTGGAAATGCATCACTCCAAACGCTCATACAGATGAGGCAGTTTGGTTGCGACCGTGATAGTCTGAAGGCTGCGTACTTGTGTTACGTAAGACCTGTAATCGAGTACCCAAAATACAGCCTACGTGTCTGACGAGATTGAACGTGTACAGAAGAGAGCAGTCTCAGTTATACTGGGTCGGCAAGTGACTTCCGGCTCATATGGGTCTCTTCTAACTGAATTATCCCTCCCCTCACTGCATGAACGTCGTAACATACTAATTCTTAAGTTTGGGTGTAAAATCCTTGCATCTGTCAAACACCGAACTATCCTCCCACCTGATGCACCAATGAACAATCGTACGCGTTGGCAGCCGAAACTAAAAACGGTAAAAACCAAAACAAGGAGACAGAGTAACACATTTGTGCCATTTTTCGTCAACATGTTCAGTAGCACAGTACCAGGTGAAGCAGAATGGACCGATTACTATACTGCCGAATTCGCGAGCCCAAGTGCTACGCTTGAAGCTAAATACGAAAATGAACTCAACTGTATGCTATCTGCTCCAAGTGCGGGTCCCGGATTTGTTACTACTAGACATACGGTTTGGGCAGGTATACAAAAGCTGAAAAAGAAGCATTCAAGAGGGGAAGATAAAATATCTGGAATGAATCTTTTGCACGCTAGTGAAAATCTGCTAGTGCATCTTTCTCTTCTGTACCAGATTATTTTTAATTGTGGGCTAGTTCCAGATATTTTTTCTACCGGAATTGTCACCCCGATTTTAAAGAAAGGAAAAGAACCTGGTCAATGTAAGTCTTACCGGCCGATCTCGGTTGCTCCGGTTTTATGTAAGCTTTTCGAGCTTCTAATAATTGATGATATTAACCGTGCTTGTACTACCCCTGATAATCAGTTCGGGTTTAAAGCCGGGATTAGTCGTGAACATGTCCATCGTCTTTTAGCTAACGTCCTTTATGACTGTGATAAGCGTGGTGAGAAGCTAGTCCTAGCCGACCATGATGTCAGCAGGGCATTCGACTCCGGTCTACACGCCCATCTGCTGCTGTGTGTCTTCAAGCGGGGACTCGAGAAGTCCATTGTATTACCTCTCAGAAATTTGTATAGTAAGCTCAAAGTTAAAGTTAAAGTTCCGTCAGCACTTGGGCCTGTTGTTTCTGATGCTGTTGTGCCAGTCCGTAAGGGAATCCGTCAAGGGGCGATCACTTCTCCGCCACTTTACAATAACAGTATAATTGAGGCGCAAGAAGTAGTGTGTATTTGTTGTATTTTTCGTGGTTTAGATATTTCTTTAGTAAATTATGCGGATGATATTTTGAATCTGAGCCGGCACGTTAAGCCTATTGAAGAAAATTTTGCCGCCCTTTCAGAGTCTTATTCTAACATAGGTCTAACTTTCAATGAAAGTAAAAGCGAGGTGCTTATCTTTAATGGGGAAAAAGAAGCTGATAATATTTCTGTTAAGCTTGGCAGCCAGTATATTGTCCCTACAGGTTGCCTCACATATCTTGGTCTGCCTTTCTACTCAGACCTAAAATCGACAAGGCTTGGTCTAGTCACCGACTTTTCAGAAAAGATACGGAAGTGTTACGGTGCCCTAGTTTCCTGTAAGTGTGTGTATAACCGACATATTCTGGCACGTCTCTACAATGCTGTGGCTCTGCCACACGTTATAGCTTTGGCACCACTTTGGCATATAATGCTACAATCCCAACGTCAGAATATTAGATCTTATTATTATCGGTACGCCAAGTATCTGTTGAGTCTCCCCCCATGGGCAAAGAATACAAAAATCAGTACAAAATACCATCTTGCCGATCCTGTGACTGCGATTGAGGCAAGAATAAAGAAGTTTGAAAGTTCATTAAACAGATCCCACGGTTTATACAACTCATTTACGTGCTAATGTTCGTATCCTCTTAGATTGTTGTTATGTTAAAATGTTGTATTGCGTGTTGTTGTTGTTTTTTCTCTTCTTTTCTATTTTGTTTACTCCGTCTAGGTCCCCTCGGGCCAATTTTGATGGGAAATAAATTTTTTCATTCATTAATTCATAAAATGTCAGTGTGACTTTAATATTTGCAGTACCGTATTTAGTATTTATGTTACTCGTGAGTGTTTAAAAGAATGTAATTTTTGTAAAGACAACCAAATTAGCTAGCTAGCAAGTTTTGTCTAATAAACCTTACTTACTTATCCTTTTTTCACTGGATTGAACAGCATAAGCTATTTATGCTCCAGCCAGTTGTACTTGTGGAAACAGGAGAAATTGTGATGAAAAACTTTGTCTAACTGTTTTACGACTAGTCTAGTTCAGATAAAAAGCGTAATTCAGGCAGACCCATTCTAGCAATTATGCTTGTTATTTTCTCTAGTCCATTTGTGTATACTAGACCACTAGACCATAAGACTCAAGCTTACATTGCAATCAGTGACATTTGCTGCCATACTGCCGTCCAGTAAAAGAAATTGTTGCAAAAGAGCACCTGAGCTCGAACCCATGTCACACAGGAGTTTCCGACCCAAACTCATAGGTATTTATAGCTGAAGTTAGAAAGTATTATTCGTAGAAGCCGTTTACTGTCATTGCGTTGGTCGCTTTGATCTGTAGGTATGAGAACAATCGGGAAATAATTCACAGGGTACTTAGAAGCAAAGTTTTTCTTTTTACCGGTTTGCGGATGAACTGTCAGCTAAAATGAGTAGTTGTTTCTGCGGTTAGGTTCGCCGTAGTCTAAAAAAGTCCATACAGTGAGGACAGGTCAGCATGTGCAAATTCAAAGTTGGCGCCACAATGGCTCGACGTATTAGTCTTACTGACGTTACAGCCTCAGAGGCATTTGCGTGGTTTGCTGGGGGTCCCGTCAGTACCGCAATACGTCAGTTGACATAAACGTCAGTTCGCCACAGAATTCCGTCAGTACGCCAACATTTTCCGACAGTTCGGCTACACGTCAGTTGACACTCAAAAATCCGTCAGTAGACCAACACGTCAGTTGACCAACACGTCAGTAGATCAACACGTCAGTAGACCAACACGTCAGTTGACCAACACGTCAGTAGACCAACACGTCAGTTGACCAACACGTCAGTAGCCCAACACGTCAGTAGACCTATACGTCAGTTCACTTAATCCTAGAAGCCGACAGTTCACCTACACGTCAGTACGTCAACCGTCAGTTCGCCTACCGTCACTTCACAAAAGTGTCAGTTGGAAAAAACGTCAGTAGACATAAACGTCAGTTGGCATAAACGTCAGTTCGCATAAACGTCAGTTCACTGAAATTTTCCGACAGTTCGCTCACATATTGTTCTCGATGGGATAATTACGGAAGCTCGCCCAGGGGATTGATAAGAGGAGCCGACAATTTCCATTTCTATGAGGGCAAAAATTAAGTCAGGGGTCTCTCGTCAGATCTGATAGTTTTGATTTGCGTTACGAAAGAAAGAAGATGGTTGGAAGGCACCAGGGAAGTGAATGAAGACACTCGGTTCTGATAAATGTATTTTGAAGAGAGCTAGTTTACAACTTCAAGAGAAAATACCAATTGCTGGGCAACTAAAACACAATAATATATTAAAAAATGCTTCGATTATTTATAGTCAGGTATGAGTACTCCACATTTCCAAATAGCAAACGAATACAAATTTTCAAATATATTTATATGGACAATCGATGACTAGAAATTTATGAACATGGAAAATAAAGACACGGAACACAATCATCTTCAAAGAATGGAGGAATTAAGGATACGCACTAATTACTATAGGTGCAAAAAGGGTTTCTGCCGATCAAGTGTGGCCCGGCAGAGTGGGTTTCAGACCCACGTCTTTGAAGGGCATCGGCACATCCAGCGCATAGTCTATGCCCGCAAATGAAAGAATGATTCAACGATGAGAGGGTAGTTGACGCCAAGGACGAGATCGACACTGAAGAAGGAACTGATGCTAATGAGATACCAGACACTATGGACGGAGTCAATACTGAAGAGGTTGAGTAGGCAGCCGACGAGGACGTAGTAAAGGCTGAGGACTGACTAGATGCTGGTGTCAATGCGACGAATGGTACTTCAGACGGAGTTTCTGGTACATGAACCTGTACATGAACCCTCTACGCATAATCCATGCACCACATTTTAATCGACTTTGAGGTTTCAGTCTCGAAAAGGGCTTACATTTTTACTATGATTCGCGACCGCGTAAGTCCCAAGAGGTTTCTTTCCGCCATCCCGTGTGGATTACACTTATAGCTGAGGCCTATCGCCGCTAACTTTGTTTTATCTGTCCCAGCTTCTGAATTTTCGTCTTCCTCGACTCACAAAACTATATGATAGAGAGTACTTCATTCAGGTGGGCTCTAAGCTTAAGGGATTCGGTGAAATAGAAAGCTAAAAATTTCCTTGTGATGTTGTCTGACATGACCTAGCGATCCTTCTTACAGATCTGTTGCCAGAATGTTCATCAATTTTACACAATACAGGGAAGAACAAGCATAAGCATTAGATACATTCTTGACAGAACCAGATCATATCAGGGCTCTTTGGAGGGAGTTGGAGGGGGGGGGGGGGAGTCCCGGAATTCCGATTGTCTTAAAGAACCCCTCTTGCTTATTCTGCCTTTTGTAATATACCTAGCTCCCATACAGAATTATAAGCTTCTAAAATCCCACCTTTCTCTATTGTTTCGTTTTGTGTCTACGAAATTTACCGCTTCTTTGGGGTTGCCGAGTTTTGACCGGACAACAACGAAACGTTTGCCGGGATCTTCAACCTCTGCTGACAACTCTTTCACACACAAGGATCTGAGAAGCTCTTGTTTCTTGCTTTTTTATTTGCTTAGTTTTCACACTTTTTAACCACGGCACGATCAGTTTTCAAATGTTTTGCGCCCAGCCGCCGCGTCGGAGGCCAGGAAGGCTGGACCTAGTCGACAAGCGCTAACAAGAAAATCGCTAATTTCAGGTGGAAAGTAAGAGTACATTCGAAAATATTCTTTTCTGGTCCATTTCATAGGAAAAAAATCATTTCTAGTAAGAGTTGTGCTTTAAGAACCCGAAGTAATGCTCTAGGAAGACTTCGGTCCATTTTTCGGGGAGTTGAGGGAGGGGGAATCCGGAAATGTCTTCCGTCAGTTGCGAACGGATGGTCCGATTCAGTTGAAACTTTATGGTTGATACGATCCTAGATTTGCAAAGAATGTGTCCGAACCTCATGCGGCCATGGTTGGGGGGGGGGGGGGGGGGAACTTTGTGACATGCACAAAAACTAAACGTATGGGCCGAATGGAATGCAAGCTTGGACATGCAGTACCAAGTTTATACGGACTAGATTTGTCATTTGGCGTCCGAACCGGATCCGACCAAGATAGGAAGAGGATGAAGCTGGAACTGGAAATTTGCAGATATGCTCCGATTCGAGCTAAACTTGATGGACGGGAAGAGGAGATGTTAAAGATGCGAAGTTTATGGGTCCACGTCGTATTCGGCCACAGTGGGGGACTTGGGGAGGGAGTCCCGGAAATGTTGTGGCTCGCATAGGGGTTAAACGAGTGGAGTGATTTGAATGAAACTTGGGAAGTAGAGAGATCGTATGCCTTACATGAAATATTTTAGGGTCCGGACCGGATCCGAGCAAGGTGAGGAGGGTTAGCGGAATGTCCGAAAAAAACGCTAAAGAGTTTTTTTCTCGTTTCTCACACCACCTATTCGTAAAAAGTGCCATATGAGCTCGTAGCTCTTGTTTTAAGAGGATCTAGTGGGAGCAATGGCCAAGAGAGAAGTAATTCGTCCCTCACTGTTTCCGGTACCCTTTCGACAAAGATTGAGTTGTTAAGCCCTTAAATGCGTTTAATTATACGTTTCACCTTACATTTTCCAGTTTCCGTATCACTAGCCCCGGTAAAAACCTTCGCAACAGCTTGTACTGATGGGATTACTTTGCATCTGTTCTTTCTTTAGTGACTTTACCTGCCGCGTCTGATTGCGAGCTCCCGGCCATTCTGAACTAATTTTATATGCGCAAATGTCGGCTTCCTTTTATTAATCCCCTGTGTTTTCGTCCCTGTGCTTAATTGCTTTCGGTGCCCTAGTCGGCTTTGAACAATAGCCCGATATGAATCTTTAGGCGGAGTGACGGATTATGTAGGCGAACTGACGTTTATGTCAACTGACGTTTATGTCAACTGACGTTTATGTCAACTGACGTTTATGTCAACTGACGTTTATGTCAACTGACGTTTATGTCAACTGACGTTTATGTCAACTGACGTTTATGCCAACTGACGTTTATGTCAACTGACGGTAGGCGAACTCACATGTAGGGGAGCTGACGTGTAGAGGAACTGACGAGTAGGGGAACTGACGTGTAGCTGAACTGTCGGATTTTAGGATTACGTGAACTGACGTATAGGTCTACTGACGTGTAGGTCTACTGACGTGTTGGTCTACTGACTTGTTGGTCAACTGACGTGTTGGTCTACTGACGTGTTGATCAACTGACGTGTTGGTCTACTGACGTGTAGCGGAACTGACGTGTAGCGCAACTGACGTGTGGGCGAACTGTCGGATTTTTGGTTTATGCGAACTGACGTTTATGCGAACTGACGTGTTGCGGTAGTGACAGCGACCCGTTTGCTGGGAAAAGCGTTGTTTATGGCAATTTTGTAAGGGAAGGCGTCCAAAAAGCAAGAACAGATCTGTTAAGTCATCAAAACTGACGTCATCTGTGCTTTCGAGACCAGTCTAATCATGGATTTATTTAGGCTGATTACCTTGACCAGCTGGATTTGTTATTGTCTGGTCTTCAACACAAAGACAAGGAAAATGAAGTTTTAGACGTGGAAGTAAAGCCTGCACTCTCAGTGAAGGAAGACGTTGAGCGCTGTGAGGTTGGGTCCACACAAGAAAAGGAGTTAAACGGAAAAGAAGCAGAAGAACTGACGAGTAAAAGTGAAACAGATGAAAAACCGGATGGAAAGTTTGATATTTCTGAAGCCACTTCAAGTCACTCAAAAAGGGAAAGGAAAGGTGGATGTGAAAAGAAAACGGAAGACTTTGATATGTCTGAGGCTGGACCATCTACCTCCAAAGATACCCCTTTAGTTTCCAATGGGAAGAAAAGAAATAACAGACCCTCAAATCAGCCATCCATTGCTTCTATGTTTGCAAAAGCAAACGGGAAGAATCCCAAAGTAGAAGTCAAGGAAGAAACTGAAAGTAAAAAGAGGAAAAACGAAGAAAGTGAAGTAACTGAACTTGAGAGCAGCTCGGAGAAAGAAGATTTAAGTCATGATTCAGGATCTGATGATGAGTTTACAATAAAGAAAGAGAGGAAAGGGGAAAAGCAGAAAACTAAAAGGTTAGATTTGGTGTAGATTTAGCTGTTCTTGCCAATCGGCTAAAAAGTCACTGTTTTGTAAGGATCTCGCTGTGGCTCTGATGAAGTTCGGTTGAGTTTTTGGGATCCCAGAACGTAAGTGGAGGGATACCTATGGACTTTGTAAAAATTGTCGGTCTGTCCGTCCGCCTGTCAGCACGATAACTCTCGAAGGGCTGAGATAGGTCAAAACCTGAAAATTTGTTAAATGACCCCTCGCACTATTTACTCTTCAACTTACAGTATCTTATAATATTTGGATACTTTAAAACTAGGCTGTGCTTTCAACAAATAACCCACTTTTTTGGCTGTTTTCAGCCTCTCCCGAGACCCGTTGACTTATAGCGAAAACAGGGAAACAATTTACAGAACCGGTTTTTCTGATGGAAAAACTTCTCGCAGACAACCGTCGACAGCGTGACACATCGAAGGTAGCAAAAAACGGCAAGTGAGAAAACCAGCGTGGTTCTGTCAGAGGGGTTACAATGTACCATACGAAATTGGAGTCTCCGGGTTTAGAGATATATGGAGTGATTATGCAAGTAGGTTGCGATAGTATTATAGGTAAGACAGGTCCTTCCAAAGTAAAGGTTTTATTTGAAGTTGATTGATTTGAAGCCGAATCTGTATATGTCGATTACTTTCTGCCAGACATATGGTTCGCCCGGAATTCGGCCCAAACCGGAAAATTTGTTATTAGTAAAAATTTTTTAGCAGGACAAATAGTTCGCCCGGAATCTGGCTAAAACCGGAAAATTTGTTAAAAGCAGAAGTTTTTATCTAAAGTTGATTAGAGGTTAGATGTAGGGGTATAGAAGACATGCTGAATTGGTTTTTGAGCTTTGTTTTTTTTTGCCGGACAAGTAGTTTGCCTGGAATGCCGAAACCGGAAAATCGGTAGAAGTTAAGCAGAATGTTTTGATCAATTTCGTCAAAGTAGATATGACGTGTAAGGGTAAACACATGCTGAATTCATATCCGAACTTGGTTTCTAAAGAGGATTAGCCATTGGTCTTAAATTGTTTCAAATTTTAATAGTCGGAAGTTTTAAGGAGTCTGGTCAAGACCGGATATCTACAAGACCCAATTGCTCTATCAGATATTAGATTTTTTGGATACCATCGAAACCTTTGGTCTTGTTGGAGTCTAGAGGAGTTTCTTGCCTTTCGCCTATCAAGACATTGAACTTCAAGTTAGGACAGGTGTGTGCACGGTTGCCACAGATAGTACGACATTGCTACCTTTACACTTTGTCTAAGCACTTACAGAAAACGTAGCACTATTAGAGCACTTTTAAGCAGATTTAATTATTTTTCTTTACAAGTTCACCATTGTTCCATATGCTTTTTGCTGTCTCCTGCGTTATTTGAGTAGTTTTGCGCACAAAGCATGACATTGTCCCAACATAAATTTTGTTTTATTGAAATAGCATTTTTTTTTGTTCAAGAAAAGAACTCTTTTCCGATCTTTAGTTACACGAAAAATTGCAGCAGTGTGACTTGTCGACGGGATCAGTGGCGTGATTTATAAAGTCTAGTTTGCCCGGTCTAACACAACACAAATCTGGGGAGAATACATGGAGCCTCGGATAGCTACTAGCTAGTGACCCCCAACCACGCACTAAAATATTGGCCGAAAGCAACTGAACTGTGGGAAGGTCACCTGCTATGTGCGGCTCATAGACATATGGGAATTCAACCTTTTTATCTTTAGGAAGAGGCGAAAGCTAGACAAAGGAGATGACAAACGTCCTTCCTACCGAGCAGCGAAAATTCGGGAGCCGCCTCCTGATCCGACTAGATGTTCTGAGTGCCGCCAGTTACTAGATGGAATTGAGAATAACCTCTTTCAGGGTAAGGATTCCAAGGAATTCTAATTTTCTTTTGTGTGATGCTTGGAGAGAAGTTCCTATCCAACCCGTTGTGGTATTTCCATCGCTGGCAGCCCAACCATCTTCCGTTGAGCTCTCGGTGTCAATGGGCTCGGGCTGGAGCATTGCATGTAATAGCGAGGTATGTCATTTCAGCGTCAGCTTGAAATCTGGAAAAGTTTTGAGGCGTGGATGAGGCTACCATTTTACCAAACCTAAAAAAATGGATCTGAAGAGCCCTTTTCGTAACCATCTTCTATGGACTAGCTCACCTGAAAGTATCGTTATAAGGTTGCCGACATATAACGCGTTCTCAGGCCCTATTTTCTCTCATTACTTCCGGCGTAAATCTGTCTGTTGTCTATCTGTTAAAATTTTGGTATGGTCATTCTTCAGTAACGTTCAAATGGCAAGGTAGCTTGTCAGAGATTATTCCTGTACGAACTGGTGTTCGCCAAGGAGGAGTCTTATCTCCCGACATCTTCAAATCGGCCAGATCTTCTTGTCTCGATTCTTTGCATCCTGCTTACTTTTATAAAGACCATGCCTTCAGCTACATAGCCTACGTGGACGACTTGCTCTCAGTAAACCGTAGCCGATCCACACTCACGAAAAATGTAAGTAAGCTGTCGTCGGAACTTTTCAAAATCGGCCTTGAAGTTAAAGGAGTTATATCATAAGCATTCTAGCACTTGCAACGTCTAGACGCCCCCCCCCCCCCCCACCCAAGACCCAAGATGAAGCCACGACTCGATCCGACCGCTGGGTCATCTAGCGGTGCGGGTCGGAAGCGCCCGTCATGGGGAAGATGGAATCATAGTTTGACTTTGGATCTAACAAAATGTTTTTATTGTAGCAGGCATATGGAAAATGTGTAGAAAAATTAAACTAATTATTTGCATTATCGATTCGGTTCAAATGCATCCAAAGGTTCTATCTCTCTTGGGTCGTTCATCGTCAAATCAACAGACTCCCTACGGTGGCTCGATGTAACATTTCAAATCTTCATTGTCAAAATTTTGCTCTTCGGTTGTTCAAAGAAGTTTATAAATCAACCAGGGGCGCTATAATCGTAAATCTTTGGGAAATTTGTACAGCACCTTCTGCGCTCCTTCTGTACTATTTTGTTCTGGCGTCACTCATGTTCTGCGAAAGAAGGAGATTAAAAAGATGAGATCATGTTATTTTGAATATGCAAAGCACCTGCTCCACTTGTTGAAATTATGTCATAACCATACATTGACGGAGAAGTTCAAAATTCAAGATGCAAGTGTTACCCTTTTGGATGTTTCCTCGTCGCTTTAAAAATCATGGACAACAAGGCCCAACCAGCGCACGACGTTATCCACTGCTTCCTGGCCGACGATTGAGAATTAAGTGTCTTTTTTGTGTTTATGTGTTTTATTTATTTTCTTCATTTACTCCGCTTTTGAAAGGGGCGGGTCATAAATATATTACTTACTTACTTACTTATAACATTATGTTAAATAAGTGATAAGCTGTAGTAGTAACGTTCAGACTGTGCGCTGTTAGCACGACAGTTTTGTTGTTGTTGTTGTATTTATTCACTTTACGTTTGACGTCATTTTATCTTGTTACAGTTATTTTTGTTGACAAAAAACCGAAAATTCGGCTAATCCGTGAATGGTTTGAAAGTAAACTGAATTGATTAATTGAATTGATTGAACCCAAACTTCACCCAGACGCGAAGAATATGAATTTCTACAAAGGCCTGCATTTCCAGGGTTAAAGATGCTAAGCTTGTAAAATTTACGCCTGTAGAGGATACCAGTGAGGATAGTGCTCGTGTTGCGTCGGTGGTTTGGATCTTCTCGAATTGGAGTTCTTTGGAAGGGTTCTTTCACAGATTTTGGTGTTGTTTTAAACCGGGGGCTTCGTCAGGATGGGAATCTTTCCTTAGTAATTCTGAATATAACAGTCGCTGCATGTCTTGATGGTGTACAGTCTTCTTTTATTTATGGTAAAGGTATCCTAGCTTTTCTTATAGCGTATTCTGGCGACCTAATCCTTAGTAGACGTTCTCTATCGGGCCTTCAGAAGAATGTAAATTATCTAGTTATTTTTTTTAAGAATAGGGTCTGATTTTCCTACCGGAAAAATGCCAGTATATAGTCTTTGGACCAACACCCCTTGAACAAATTTCTCTTCCAGTATCTGTCTATATAGATAATTCAGTTCTGAAACCCTGTGAGTCCTTAAAATATCTGGACATCCCTTTCAGCCCGGCCCGACTTTGTCTTTAACGAGGGCGTTTTTAGTAAAAGATGTAGAGTCTATGATTTGTCTTAGGGATTTCCTGTCTAGACATAACTTGGCGAATATTTTAACACTGTCGCTCTTCCACATAATTTACTTGCATCTTCTTTTTTACCCTTTTTAACGTTTACAAATTTATCTCGTATTAAAATTCCTTTTTTCAATTTTGGGTAATCCTTATGCCGGTTCTCTAAATTTTAGTCTAGTTTTTTACGATGGAAGATTATGGTTTTAAAAAAACCATTGATATTTCGAAAAAGAAACGGGAGACATTTTTTTCAAAAATGTTTACCATAAAGCACACTTTTTGTGATGCGTTGCGTTGTTTGATTGATGATCGTATTTTGATTAAAGTTTTAGGTAGGCTAGATATTCATTTAGGCTAGTGTAACTTTTTTTAATGAATTGAATGTAGAATTTAGGGAAAGTATATGGTCTAGTTATTGATCAGTTGTAGACCTATCATTTATATTTCATTATATTTTTTCTATTCGCCAGCTTTGGCGGATACAAACAAATAAAAAAAGTAAAAAAAAAGTAGGAAAACGGTTTTAAGATTTTACATAACGAGGTCTTGCAAGGAATAACATTTTTTTTTATTTTTCGGCAATGCCTTACATTTGTAGTTGGCTTATATTTCAAGTTTAGAGAGACAAGCACTTAGAGGCACCACAAATCCGAAAGGATAAGTTCATTCGATGAAATCGATTATCTGTGGATAACGGACAAACAACGTAACTTTTTTTTGTCAGGCCTGTTTAAGTGAATAAGTGACGTGTAACTAAACTGTCGGATCTCAGTCCTGTTCGGTTAAACTTTAATAAAGGTGTCGCGCCTCCTAATAAGGCTGTTACGCCTCTTGATATGTTTTTTTTTAGGTCCTCCAGATGGTGCAGAGGAGGAGATGGTAGCCCTCACCAATGAAGCATTGTGTCTCTTTACTGGGAGCGAAGGTGACATCTACGAAGGGGATGAAAGGCCTGTTCTCCGACTTACGAATTTCACGTAAGGTTGTCTTCATCGCATGCGTTGTAGTTTTTTTTCTATTGAGAGCGGCGCGCAAGCAGGGTGTATTAACAATCCAGTGGACCCTGTGCGAGTTGTGTGCGAGTCGAAAATGGAGTAGAATCCTTGAACAGAACCTTAAATATGATAACCACCAGTTGTCCACGTTTTTTTTTTAGGGGAGGGGCTGAAATGGCGACGGTTAGCTTGCTTAGTTAATTTTTGCAACACTAGAACAAACATGAGTAACTTTAAGTTGCCCAGCAGTATTTTGGAAGGAATTCTAGTGAGTAATCGTCACATTGAGATAATTCTCAACGTGAAATTTAGTTGGCCTTTTGCTACGCGGAATGGTGAACTGAAATCAAAACAGCTCTGAACGACAATTTCGCGTAATTTGAATTTCAGTACTGAGATTTGCATAGCCGATGTCCGGACCTGCCCCCTTCTCCCCTACATTTGCTAAAGCGGAAACTGTTTATTTCTAGATTTGTAACCGACAACTGGTTATCGCATTATAACTTTTCTCGAACCGGTATGCAATGTGTATCTTCCTATGTCCCAGAGGAAGTTATATTATGACAATTACTTTTATGGTGGTTGTTACGACCTCGTATCATGCTCCAGAGAGGCTGATACGAAAGTGACCTAAACACCTCCATGAGAGGAAATCTGACTAGGTTGTTTGTCGAGTGCCTGGGTCTCCCTTTCGTGTGGGAGATTTTACCTTTTTCTCAGCTTCCGTCAATCAGGCCCTACGCGCCAGCCTTTGCATATATTCCGTGAACTAGATATTTCCGCAAGATTATTCCTTGAAATATTTATCAGGGTTTTCACCTCTTAATTATTCTTATTTTTCTGCCAGAAATGGATGGAAATGTTCTGAAAAGTTTTCACCTTCTCGAAACCTCGCGCTCGAAAGGCCATACCGGAGTTGGCGTAACATCGACTGGAGTTACCGATAGGCAGGAGGTAGTATTGTCGTATCTAAATCGGAGAAAAGGGTGTTGAAAATATCATGTTGGGTGGGACGAAACTTTTCCGCGACAGTCAGGTCCATTTCTTGAACTGAAAGTCGATAAACGGAGCAGTGTTCCTGAATGCGGCGAGAGGAAAGGGAGGATCCAACTAACCAGCAACATGGATTTTCGAATAGCTACTTGATAAACCAAACGAAGCTAAAAGCAAAAGCAAATTTCGGCATGCAAACTGGTTAAGGTTCGCGCAGCGCAGGTGCCAACCTCCTGTTACTCTGCCTTCCGCCGGGAGTGAGATGCTTTATCGGGGGCGAATCATCCAACGCTTCTCGTGCTTTTCTCTAGATTTCTCTAGGTACCCATTACAGGAAAACGCCAATAACTCTCGCCCTAAATCAATCGGTCGGCACCGCCGAGACTCGAACCAGCGACCCTTCGCTTGGGAGATTGGCACGCTAGCCTATTCGGCCAGGATGGACGCTAGTAAACTAGTACGAATCCAAAAAATCCCAGAACTCATGTCCCCCTATCTTCCCCTGTCTCCTTTCAGCATGTACGATGGATATGGACAACTTCGTCAATACACGGGAGTATGATCGAGCGAAAAAATCGATGTAGTTTGCCGGATATATGAAACCATGTCCTTAAATCACACTTCCCCTGCGTCCTTTCAGCATGTACGATGAACATGGACATCTTTGTCCAATAGATGGCAGCATGATCGAGCGAAATAAATTGATCTACTTTGCCGGATACATGAAACCGATTTACGATGAGAATCCGGATATCGAAGGCGGCATCCCTGCAAAGGAAATGGGACCTATCAACGGCTGGTGGATTTCAGGTACGATGTTGCGATTGATTCTAGCTTGAATTCTTGAACCGAGCTAACCATGGTTGTATAATGCGGAGAAGTTGTAGTAAAGCTGTAAAGCCTAAGATATGTAGAGAAACAAACTAGGGTTAGATAGATAGATCGATAGATAATTTTTTGTACATGCCAGACAACAATATAACAGATACGGATGAACCATTGAAAAATCAACATTCTTAATATATTCTGAGGAAAAATATGTTTTAGTTTTCTAATAATTCCAACATTGAACATGCAATATGATTTTTGAAACTTAAACATTCATCAATAATAACTCCAAGGTAACGAGTACTTGCATTACGTTTAATTGTCTGACCACCAACTTTTATATCAATTATCCAAGGATAATAGTTCGAATTCTGATTGTTTTTAATTAATTTTACATTCCACCAACACCAGCAAAAATTGATTCCCCGCCGAATCGAATTCTGATTGTTTTAATTAATTTTTCATTCCTTCAACACCATAAAAAATTGATGCCCCGCCAAATCTGAAAGGGAGTCCTTTTTGATGATGCGGATGATAATCGGAGCATACCCCGTCCGTGGGGACTCGCGAGAATACGGGGAGTGAGTCCCCGGGACAAACGAAAACGCGGAGACTCCTCAGGTGGAGTCCTCGGGGAGCGGCGAGGATACGCCTTTTGTGATACAAGCGGTGTACCAGTGGAGTAAACAGAGAATTCACTGAGACACAGAAGAAACCTCAAACCCGCTCTGTTATCCCGTGTTTCTGATTTTTGTAGCGTTTCTGAAAAATTAGTATTCCTTCATTTCAAGCTGACTGTGAATCATGTCTGAATGCGTTAAAGCACAACTCTTACTAGAAATGATCCTTTCCCTATGAAATGATTCAGAAAAAACGTTTTTTGAAATACCATTACTTTCCACCTCAAACTAGCGATTCTCTTGTTAGCGCTTGTCGACTATATCCAGCCTTCCTGCTCTCCGACGCGGCGGCTGGGCGCAAAATATTTGAAAACTGAACGTGCCTTGGTTAAAAAGTGGGAAAATTAAGCAAATAAAAGAAGTAATAAACAGAAGATTGTCACATCCTTATGGGTGAAAGAATTGTTGTAGAACGTTGAATATTCCGGAAAACTTTTGGTTAGGTGAAGGGAAAACTCGGCAAGGCTGAAAAAGCGCTAAAAATTCGTAGTTACGAAACGAAACAATGGAGAAAGGTGGGGATTTTCGAAGCTTATAATTCCATATGGGAGCCAAGTATATTATAAAAGGCAGAATAAGCAAGAGGGGTCCTTTAAGCGTTGCATTAAAGTTTTCTCTGAGCGTATTTTGAACCTTCTTGGAAAGGTTTCTCGTCAGGCTGAAGCCAGAAAGAAAGAACCTGTGGCCGCTCGAATAAAACTCAGCTGACGTATCCGTTTAGCGCAGTCAAATAGTTTCTGAAATAACTTGTTACTTTGTTTTCAGGTTTTGATGGTGGACAAGACGCACTTATCAGCGTTAGCACAGCGTTTGCCGAATACTATCTGATGAAACCATCCCCCATTTACACGCCACTTATGAACGCGATAGTCGAGAAGTCTTTCCTTGCGAAAATTGTCATTGAATTCCTCACAGAGAACGATCAAGCAACTTATGAAGATCTCCTGTGCAAAGTGATAGTAAGTATTTCAAGGTTCTCCGAAACCACGACTGTTACCACCTTGTAAAAAATTGACCCCGAAGAAAGAGTGCCGGATGATGAGACCTTATATTGAGTACCCAAATCATACTTACCTAATGACTTCTATAATCAGTGCAAGGCAAGTACTGACCAAGGCTCCAGTACTTGCTCGTCAGATTTCTCATCGTCTGCAGACTAAATCTTATCCGATTCGGGAAAAAGGTTTTATTTCTCCTTTTCAGACATTGGGGGGACGCTTCCGCGTGGATGGTTGTTCAGCTCGATGGCGACGCTATCCTCGCTAAAATGCGATGGTTGATGCCATCGTTGCCACATTATTCAGCTCAACACTGGGCGCACAGCCACCCACTGCAAGATGCAGTTTTGTTGAGCAGCGCTCCAGAGCATCGTTGAACAAACCCGACGTTAGCCCTTAAGCTATCCACGCGAAAATGATTCTGAGTTGGATGGAATCCACATCAAAACGCATATATATCATGGTGACGGCATGACCCGTTGAACGACGTCGGCCATGCAAAAACGTCACCTGTATGCAATTTGTAGGCTCCGCTGCCCGTGTTCTGATGTTTATAGACCCGAGAGATGACCAATAAAGGAAAATCGTCTTGTGGTGGCTGGAAATGTTTTTAGCTGATTTTCGGAGCTGCAGTAGGCTACTGTAAAGAACTTGACGACCTTTAATTTAAGTTCTGTTCAATAGACTACACACGTCTTCGGCTGTTTTTCAGGTCTCCTGATTTCGATCACAAGCAAAGTTTGTGTAGCTGTTCTTTCTGACCAATGAGCTTCCCGGAAATAATAATCGGGAGGCTAATTTGCTTGTCAGACGCGGGAAGCGTAGGAAAGTTGAAACGTCGATTCAGCGGTTCGGGCAATGGAGTGGTTAAAGTTTAACTGAAAAGCCAACTTTTTTTTCATAATTTAACTGAATACACTGCATTTTTTAGATTCCGTTAATGGATTTTTTTTTTATTCCTCACTATTTGCTCTAGAATGAAGTTCAGAATATCTACGACCTTCCTCACAGCGCTAATGTCTACTACGACGCAGACAAATTTAATCTCAATACATACGCAGCGTTTCATTGGTCAGTGTTCAGCTTACGGAAGGTAGCTTACTGCGTGAACACTTATTTTTCGGAAATAGTTTTCGTAGAGCGTACAACACAGATACAAGCGCATAGAATATGCTAATCAGACAAGGAAATTCCACTATTTGAAAATCGGTTATTCGTGAATAGCGGAGCAACGACGTAACGCATTTAAGCCGGATTTTCAAGCTTCTTTGAGTGAGTAAGTGATGGGTAGCTAGATTGTCCTATCTAAGCCGTTTTCAGTTAAACTTTAAGGTGTTATGTGAAAGACGGCTCCTTTAAAGTTTCAGCCTCTCCCTCAAACGGAAATCCGACTTTGAACCGATTTTTAAATTTGCTACTTTCCGAATGAGGGTGGCATAATCGCAACTACCACAAATAACCGACATCTCTATAGAGGAGTTGTTGGGGGAGAGGTTGTTCCCGCATTTCACTGGCATTTCTGATCATTTTTGTCACTTCACAGTGAGCGACCCACCTACCTTTTTGTTCGAACTTTTTCTCAGCTCGACCGAATAAATTCAGTACTTGATCTACCTTTTCAGAACAGTGTACCTCCACAAGGCTTGGGCCCCGTTACTGAAGATTCCCTCCTGAGACACGCCCAGTTCATCTGCGATCAAGTGGTGAGTGTCGACCAGGCGGCAGAAGGGGACGAGATGCCCTTGATTATTACCCCTTGTATGCGAGCGTTGGTCAGCCTCGCAGGAGTGACGTTTGGACAAAGGTGAGCTCACTTGTTTACCTTATAGCTCTAACTTTTTCCTTTGCTCAATTGAGCAAAGGCATGGGAAACTCACTTAAGCTCCAGAGTCGCGATAATTATAGCGTTTTCTATAATCGTTGGTCCCCAATTCGCTATATCCCATTTCAGCGCTTCCAAGTGGACTACTTTCTGCTAATCCTCCTATGCCTCACCATCAGCACTTGTGACAGACATGGTAAAATAGATCCGCAGGTCGATGGGTAGACAATCTGCAATCTGCTTCCCAGGGAATGGAGATTTTGCATATAGGCGTATTCTCGCCGTTCCCCGAGGACTCCACTTGAGGAAATTTATTATGCTTGACGTAATACCCAAATTTGGCATTGCCATGATAGTGGTTGTTTGAAATAAATTCGTTATGTAGGAGTCCCCGCGTTTTTGTTTGTCCCGGGGACTCACTCCCCGTATTCTCGCGAGTCCCCACGGACGGGGAATGCTCCGATTATCATCGCCATCGTCAAAAAGGACTCCCTTTCAGATTCAGAGGGGAATCAATTTTTGCTGGTGTTGGTGCAATGTAAAATAAAAAACAATCAGAATAAACAAACCAAAAATAAAGTGAATTAAAGTGCAATTTCGTCAACTGCATATTTATTTTTAGAACAAAATCCATTTTGGAAGCATTCCCCGTGTTCTCGTTGTTTTCAGTAGGTGGAGTCCGCGTGGAGTGATTCCCTCTATTCTCGCCGTTTTTCCCCGAGGAGTCCTCGGGGAACGGCGAGAATAAGCCTTTGCGCTGAACTGGAATAAGCCTTAGTTTCTCCTGTGTTTCCAGAGGCGCTGTTAGGGCATCCCAAAGGAGTCGCCAGTCTTGTCAAAGGTTTGCCGCTACTCAGAAATCTTAACGTTTGCACTGAGTGGACGTATTGATGTTACGAAGATCCGTTTAGTAGTTGCGGATATGTCAGAAGTTTCACAAGAGATAACACAAGGATGCGTAGTTTCAACAGACAACACTTGGAATGTAAGCTGTTGTGATTTTAAAAAGGCTATGCGTTCAATTTTATGCGTAACAGGCATTGCCAGGAAGAGCCGAACAAACGCCAAAAAAGCATCTGCTGACTTTTCCGATATCATCACGACAAATAAAAAAGTTAGCAGATGCTTTTTCGGCCTTTTGAAAGTGTAGCTTGGATCTCTCCAGTTAACCCTTAGGCCGGTTAGACCGATGCTGGGGGACCAGGACAAACGAGAGACCAAACGGCCGGCGTAAATGGTCATGTTGTTTTGAATTCGATTGATTCGGATGGAGTTATTAATTATTTTTCTGCTTTGAAATGCCGACAAAAGTGCTAAACTGTTGATGAGTGATCACCGCTTTTATTTCTTAATAGTTTTATAACTATGTTAATACACCAAGAATTGTGTTTGCTAATGTCCTGGCATTTTTACGTTTTTGACTCATGAAATGGGCCAAAAACCCATTTATGGCCTAGGGTCCACCAAAATTAAAAGACGGTACTGGATCTCTCTGACTGCCACTAGAGGACAGTGAAGTCTTGTGTATTCGCCATTCTGATGACATGGCCCGACAATCCCCAGCTTCGGATCTTGATGGATTGTGGGATAAGGGGTTGCTCTTCCATCTGGCGAATGAATTTGTGACCCTGTCTGCCCAGTGCATATTCGAATTTTACCCCAGGCAGGCGTTTTCAAAGGGTGTCCGTGTTTTCTCGTAGGCTATCTGGCGTTTTTCTTGGTGTTTACCCAAGAGCTGAGCGGTTCTTATTTATCTGAATACAGTCATATCCTCTGCCATTTTTATGATGTTGATGTCAGTTACTGTTATACTATGCTCATGTTGGTTTGTCTGTGCGAATGTAAAATTTATAGAAAGTTCATCCCTGCTTCAAAATGTACTTTTACTTTTGCCGTAGTGTTCCATCATTTGCGTTTCAGATATAGCTTTACGGCGTGTATTTAATGGCACTAAACAAAGACATCAGCTAGGATCTCTTCTGGCATTTCGGCCCGTCTTGGTAAGCCCCAGGCTGTAGCAAGAAGAAGCGAGCCTGCAACCAGAGCCTCTTTTTTGTTGCAATAGTGCTGCCACATCGCTGCTGCAGCACTTCTTTGCTTCTGCACAAGATGCGTTTTTGAATTAACTGCCTGCAAGATTTCTTCTTGGTTGAAGCTGCACCTTGCAGGGAAGGACGGACTTGGTCGGTGAGCAAGTCCGCGATTATGGAGAAGCCCTACCGTCTTCCTCGGAAGCACTGCAGTGCGAAGCCCGATAGCTGTCGAGAAGTGGACGTGCAGCAAAAACGAGGCTCAGCTTGAACGGCATGGGATTGCAGGTTGGTTTCTTCTAGCTGAAGCCTGACGAGGACCCTTGGCAAGAAAGGCCAAAATACCGCAATTTTAGCGCCATCCAATATAAATCGTGGTCAGCTTGGGCCGAATGAGTACTTACTACACGGTTGTTTTGTTCCCAGGCGAAACATTGTAAAGAGAGAGGGCAGAGGAATCCCAGCCAAAAAGAAGAAGACTGACACCCAAGCGACGACAACTCCGTTGGTCAGAGAGGTCTTTGAGACTTTCTTTACAGATCAGATCGCCAAAACGGAGAAAGCTGACCAGGTAACTTGTTCCTGCAGTTTTTTCCTTATCTGTATTCATGGAGGGGGATTGGAGGATGTCACTTCTCATTTCTCTTACAAATTAGCGTTTGCTTAGACTATTGAGAAGAAAGGACGGATAATTGAGAAGTGACGTTCAACTAACTTGTCGATTCTTTGTCCTTTCTTTCACAAAAACGCAAGGCAATGAGAATTGGCTATATCACAATGGTAAAAAACGGGAAATAAGAGAATAGTGAGGAGAATGAAAATAATGCAACTTAAATTTTTTTGTTCTCGATGTTTCCTTGTCGCCATAAAAATCATGGAAAACAGGGCCCAACCAGCGCACGACTTGATCCACTGCTTCCTAGTCGACTATTGAAAATTAAGAGTCTTTTTCTGTGTGTTTTATTCATTTTCTTTCATTTACTCCGCTTTTTCAAAATGACGGGTTATAAATAAATTACTTACTCATATTCAGTGGAAGAGACCTGCAGCATATCCGCGAGAATGTCTCAAGTACTTACGAATTCACGAGAGATAATTCAGCCAGCGATAATGCCTCATCGGCTCGTTACATCTATGCGTCTAGACTCTAGACAGCGACACTTTCATTAACAGACTCTACCAGTAACAGAACCCGTAGTGCGTCGTATATCTTCCCTGTAGGTATCGTTATCGCAACCAACAAGAGACACCCACTTGAGCTGTCCGGGAGGGAGAAACCCCTTATGGGGAGATCTGTCAACCGTATAATCAGTTAGACCCTCTTCTTTGAAAATAAACGTCAAGTCCCAACGAGTTTTTTTATTCAATCTTGGAAATTAATGAGAATTATGAAAAATGAAGAATCACACAAAAATTCTCTTGTTTTCTTCTTTCTTGTAGTATTATTCCCACGTTATTGCCGCTTTTCAAATAATTTTAAGAACGACATCTTTGTACCTTCGGTCTTGTTCGTCTCTCTTTCACGAGCACTATAAATGATTTAGGATGCAGAGTTTATGTTATCGCTTCTCGGCCTTTTGGCTAAGATCAAAGTGTAGTATCTGTTCTTATCAGCTTAATATCTGATACGGTCCCTATATGGGACCCAGAATATTAAACTGATTTTTGGAAATAGGAGGGATGTCGGGGCTTGCTCCGCTCCCTCCACGCGTTGGCCCTGTATTGCAGTACAGCGGGGATCGGCGCAGCCCTTCGGGGCAAATAAATTGAAATCAGTCCTTTTTCCCTTACTTTAATAGCCACTTCTTCCATGATAATTCCTGGAATTAATGACGTATATAATGGACATGTTCCCGGTTCCGGCGAAATGTCCCAGCCTACAAGGAGATTACCGATACTTCAAAGTCTGAAGAAAGAATTGTGGATTCTGGGGAAACGCTCCGTTATAGCTAAATGGCTACGTTCGACTTCACGATCTAATATAAATCAATAATACTTTTCTTAAAAATAAAAGTAAAACTGCGGTTTATTTCTTTCGTTTGAACCTTCATTTGGGGTCGCAAAAAGACCCTTTGATTTTCAAAAGTGTTTGAAGGTTTTATTTTGAGTACCTGTACGATGAAATTCGAGATAAGATTGATCCCCGTCAATTTGGTTTTAGACCCGGGTGAAGTACAGCGCATTATTTAGTTCGAATGTTAGATGATGTTTTAAGGCACCTCGATACGGAACATGCGTTTGTAGACGCTCTGTTCGCTGACATTGTAAAGGCATTTGACAGTTTAGACCACCAGGTGGCTATTCATGAGGCTGGTGATATGGGGGCTAGTAAATTTGTCTTACGTATGTTAGCTAGTTTTTTATCTGATAGAGAACAGTGTGTGCAGCTACCAAACGGTGATGTTTCCGAATTCTTGGACATATACTGTGGATCGCCGCAGGGGACTAAGCTAGGACCATCGTCTTTTTTGATTGTTTTTAACCGTATTTTAACGTGGCCGTTTTAAATTTGCTCATGACCTATCTGTACTTTCATTGAGAAACCTGTCAAATCGTTCTAATCATACAACCACGCTCAGTGATATTTATGAAAATCTCCAGCCAGAAGTCCAGTTAAATTAACGATAAGCATCGTGAAGAGTGTTGTTATGAGATTTTCATTCCTCAAGAAAGATGTTCCGGTTATTGAAGATGTTGGTTTGAGTACACAAAATTGTGTTAAATTACTTGGTGTGTATATCCAAAGTCGGTTAAATGGGTCGCATCTACTGAAATCTTTATCGGTCCCGAGGAGATTTGCGATTCCCGTGAAGCAGTTAGTCCTAATCTATTGCTGTTATGTCAGGCCCTGCCTTGAATATTGTTGCCAGGTATGGCATCACGGATTGACTAAGGAACAATCCAGTAGACTGGAGCTAATCCAGAAAAGAGCAATTAAGATTATTCTGGGCCCAGTGTACGTTAGTTATGAAGAGAGCCTTTCAAGTCTCGGTCTCCCTTCCCTTGAGCAACTTAGGCACCATTTAAAGCACAATGGACACTTCTAATGCTTTATTTTGTATTAAATGCTTCACAAATAAACATTTCCGACTTCCTTTAGAAGGCGCTACGAAAATCGGCCGTTTTCTTGTTATCCCTTGTCTTTACCTCTCTGGCATTTCGGCGATCCAAATCTTAGGAGCTGGGATATCGTGGCAGGAAATTCAAAAACTCCCGGCAATACTTGATAGAAAAGGATATATTTGAGATGTCACCAAAGTCAAGCCACAGATTCAGTGTACCTGATTGTTCTAGTGTGTCATCAGAAGTTCCATGTTTTAAAGTGCCTATTAAAAGTTTTTCTTTGTGTAATAGTGTTGTGAAGCTTGATTAACTTGCTTTATAAAATGTACCAGAATATGCAATAAGTTTATAAAAAATAACTTAGCTACAAAAATCATTCAAAAGCAAATAGCCTATTCAAATCTGAATTATACAATCTGATTTAGGCATAAAATAAAGATCCACTAAGTATTAAGAAACATGACTTTTATCTTTGTCCAAGCTCGTAAATTGAGCATGTACTGGCCCACAAAATTACGCTTTGAAATACCACAGAGAGGAAACTGTTGAAAAAGCTGCTGAGCTAGGGGGTAAGCATTGTTCCTAGGTTGTTACAGAGTGGGATTGGGGTAGTTTGATGTGCCCATTGAACTTTAACAAAAGTTTTGCTACCCATGTCTATATTCTGAACCTCACAGATCAATATTGCCTGAGTATGTTGTACGAAATCAAACAGGCCCAACACGCGTACCCAAACCCACTCAAAGGAAGCTAAATTAAAAAATTATCCAGCAGATGCAACCGAAAGATATGTTAACTCGTTTGTGCCGTACTTTGTTCGTTCGTTAAATAGTCGTGTTTATCTGTTATTATTTGTCAATTGTCATTGGCCATTTTATATATGTTGACTTACCTTTGCTAGCTATCTTTGCTATTTTGGTCAATAAACGAGTTATGTATATATCGATGTTTCCACAAAACTTTCACCTTTGGCGTGTTTTCTAGTATAAATTCCCTATTCAGAAGAAGGGTGCGTAGTTGGCGTCACACGTAAAGCTCACAGTAAAGCTAGAATTTAAGTTAAATTTTGCCAGAAAAAAGGCATATTAAAAAAATTCGCACCGTCAGTTTTGTCAACCGACCAAAATCAAGTTTACTAAACACCGGAGAATTTTTTTTACTAGAAATGTAATATCTAGATATAAAATATGAATCCGCGCCTAGAAACAGTCGATTTTTTCTTTAAACAGGTCAAATTCTCTTAAAAACAGTCGATTTTTCTGAAAATAGTATGTTCGTTCGTTTTTGTTCGGGGAAGACCTAGCACAATGATCAAAGAGCTCCGATTCTTCGTTTGGTTAACAGACGAAAGTGAGAAATGTCGCTCTGGTGAGAATGATCGCTCTCATGAGAATGAGGCCAGCTGTAGAGAATGAGAAGCAAAAGTGGGTCATAACATCTTTGCATATTTCCTCAGAATTTATGAAAAATGACATAACTTCAGGATTGGACCATTTTTTTTACTAGAATTTTTGTTTACTATATTAAAATAAAATTTACTAGATCCTCTATATTTACTAAATTTAATTTTTGTTTACTAGATCTAGTAAAATTTTACTGCCCGTGGCAACAACGCCCTGCGTTGACCGTGAATAGGATGCTGTGACGTAAACGATCGACAAGATATTTTACCCGTCCGCTTAGCACGAGAGCTAATTCACGACAAGCGAAATGCTGTAAAAAGTTACATAATGCGGGAAAACTCATGCTAGCTAGTTCGTTTGGGAACCTGGGGTTGTATTTTGCCTAAGCTTTCAACTTCAGCGTTCATAGCATACAGTTTAGAAGAACAGCTATATCCTGGTGAAAACGGATCTGTTATGGTTGGCTCTGGCATGTCCCTGTGATCCGAATCTGAAAATTTATCTTCCGATATTACTCTTATATAGTCGAGTTCACCAACGCTGGAATTGCCTTCTCGCCATTTCGCGGTATAATTGCGGTATGCGAGATAATACAAAATTGCATGCGGTATTTTTCTCAGAATTGCGTCATTATGCTGCGAAATGCCTTGTAAGTGGCAACACTGCTGGAGTGATATTTTTTATAATAAAAAAATAATAGCATTTCTTACAGTTAGCACTTTTTGGGGCAATAAATGCACCTTTTCATCTACTGCATTAAAGTTATGGATTACTGTCACAGATCCTGTATTTTGGTTTGCAAAAGTGTCGTAGTAATTATAAGCAGCAAGTAAAATACTACTACATAGATACTCCTTGTCCCCGAGCTGGCTGGGAAACATGGATAAAATTTGTACGTCAGCTACTATGCTTTGGCAGCAATATGTCGTATCATCTTGGCAAGGGTCTTCGCGAGGCTGTCGAACGTCAGGGACAGCGTTGGGGAATGGGGAAGAATCGACCTGCAAAATTGCAGGTCCATTTCTCTGGTTTTCGCCAGCTTTGTAAAAGGAAAAATACTTCTATGGGTTGAGTGATTCAAGGATTCAAAGGCTCTATTTTGAATTGGCAACTATATATATATATATCGTTTATTGACCAAAATAGCGAATATAGCTAGCTGTAAGTCAACCAAACACATTCAACAGGATATAGAAATTGGTCAATGACAAATAATACCAGATAAGCACGACTAAGAACTATTAAACGAACGAAGAAAGTACGGCACAGACGAGTTTACTTATCTTTCAGTTGCATCTGCTGGGTAATTAGTTAATTTAGCTTTTGTTTGAGTGGATTTGAGTACGAGTGTTGGGCCTGTTTTTAGTTTCCTCAATACTCCCTACAATACTCAGGCAACATTGGTCTGTGGTATCAGGAAAACATCCAAATTTCGATTTCGATCGAAAGCCTTGTCTTGGTGCCGAATAACAGATTAACATGCCAAATAGCCACGTTTCTTGTTAAAGTGTTAATGTGCTTCTAGGGTCCAAGAAAGCGGAGATGTGGGGTGTGCGAAGCCTGTCAGTCGCCAGATTGTGGCTTATGCAAGTTCTGCAAAGACATGGTCAAGTTCGGAGGAACGGGAAAGATGAAGCAAACATGCCAAAAGCGGAAGTATGTCAGTTTTTTTTTTCAAGCAATCAAATTTAATCCAAATAGCTAAAAGCTAGAAGAGGAATACAAATTTTCGAAATATACGAAACAAATTAACTATAATACACTTGCAAGATATGACCAGAAATATATGATGGGATGAAACTACGTTAAAATTGGGCAGAAGAATTAGCAGGATATGGAGAAAACTGATTGCCAGTATTCCTCTCGGACCGACGCACCGAAGACAGGAGGGGAGGGGGGAATAGATGGGCCTTAAGGGGAATCACATTATCTTAGCTCCGAATTTGTTTGAAAGAATAATTCTACGTTCAGATAATTTAGGAACGTCAAGTTTAATGAGATCCTCTTGATATGAAATATTATGATCACCCAGAATGATTCTCACTGCTCTCTTTTGGACATTTTCCAGACGATCTCTGCAGAAAGAGAAGAATGCGAAACCGGTGAAGCATATTCTAAACGAGGACGGATATAAGTTTCAAAATAACAGGAGGCATTTAGTATCGAAACCGAAAGATTTAAGGGTGGAGAGGGATTAGTTAAAAAGTTGGTTTTACGGATAATATTGTCAATATGAGAATTCCATTTCAGACCGTCATCGATTACTACCCCAAGCAGTTTAACGGATTTGCACTGCCTGAATGACGATGGATATTCAGCAGATTCTCTTCTCAGTCTGCTAAGCCGCATAACCGAAGACTTACTATCATTTTTTTGCATTTTCTTGCTTGACAGTTGAGTTTTAAGGGAAGTGGTGGAGTCTTGCAACGGATTTGAACTGTTCGGAAGTGTGAATGGAAGCTTAGAAATAACGAGAAGGGAGAGATTATCTGCAAATTTGTACCTATGAAGGAAATCTTTGCAACATTTTTAACAGGACAAAGAAAAATCAGAGGACCCAACTTAGTACCTTGGGGGGTACCGCAAGTTATTGTTTCAACTGCGGAGACGGAACCATTCAGTTTAACAACTTGGCTCCGGTCTGAGAGAAAACTGGCGATCATACACTGAGAAAATTTACTTGCACCCATTTCAGAAATGGCGTCCAAAGCAACCGCGTGATCCAGGACATCGAAAGCTTTTTTTGGTCAGCGAAGATTAGGTCAATAAACGAATCATCTTCCTCAAGAGCAGTTAGTATGTCATGAACCAGGCTAACCAAGTAATGTGAGGTGCTAATACCTTGCCTAAAACCAAACTGACTGGGGTTTGAAAGATTCACTCCCTCGCCCCCATCCAGAGTCTCGTTTTTGTTGCACGCTGTACGTCCACTTCTCGGCAGCTTCTGCTAAATGGCGTTTTTGCACTGCAGTGCTTCCGAGGAAGACGGCAGCGCTTCTCCATGGTCTCTATCCGTCCGTGCCTCGCTGCAAGGTGCTGCGTCAATCGAGAAGAAATCTTGCAGGCAGCGAATTCAAATTCGCATCTTGTGCAGAAGCAATGTCGCTGCAGCAGCGATGCGGCAGCACTATTGCAACAAAAACGAGGCTCAGAAACTACCACTTCTGTTTTCTAAGATGGAATAGTGGAAGAATGGGCACGTCTTCGCACAAGATAACATCGATTTCTCTGTCCTAAAAAGCAGAGGATAAAATACGGATTTTTATCTGGCATGACTGATTTATTTCGGATAAACGGTTGCCAGATTCTGCATTGCAAATTGCACTGAAACAGACGAGTCATTGTTCTTTTAGGTGTCGTCTATGCGCCTTGTCTCATTCAACCCAGCGATGAACTTCGTAAAAATTCTGTAAATGATAGTTGTTTTATATCTTAAATTGAACCTGAAGGGGACCCTTGCCAAGGAGGGCCGAAACATCCTTGAAGAAATCCAAATTTACTAATCTCTTTAGCGCAGTCGAACATTAATCCTCTGTCTTTAGCTTACCGTTATTTTCGTCCGTTATTTCGTACCGTTATTTTGATCCGGAATCGAATCCGACTTAAACAAAAATCAAATCATGTACGTAGGATACAGTTCAAAAATCAGGGGTGACAAAAAAGCACTGGTGCCTAAAGCAAATGAGACGGTATGTACCATATATCTGGGTTTTCATTTGTGCTTGCTATAGTATGGGCCAGCAGTACCTTAAGCATAGTGTGTAAAAATGGGGAAAAGAAATTGGAGTGGATTCGAAAGATTCAAGGTCTGGAATCCGAATCCAGCATGACAGGCAGAAGATTTGAATCCCGACTCGAATCCGGGCAAAAGGACGAATCCTGGATTCAGTCCGAATCCGGATTCGGGTTTTTCATCACTGCTGTTAGTATGTTTGTTCAAACCAGTGTTAACACTATATTTTTTTGCCATGTCCTTCGGGCTTTTGTATGAACATATCCTATTCTATTCTTTAGCTTACAGTTATTTTCGTCTCAGGTGTCCATATCTGTCGATAGCCGAGGCGGAAGAGTCTGAAATAGACGATGAAGATGGTGAGAATGCAACGAAAGCTACGAAACATTCAGAGGACATCTTCTCCCGAAAAAATCGAAACCCGTTCTTGATGAAAACATCGGAGCCCTCTATCGAGTGGATCGGGGAAGTGGAAGTAGTTGAAGGAAAAGCTTGTTATAGGTGAGGCTGCTAGCCAGTAGATTCGCAACGGCGACTTAGGGGACGTTTTCGCTTTGATGGCTGTAGAGCTGAACGGGTGACCCCATCCACGCGAAAATGAGAAATCGATCGGGCGTTGAACGGCGGAAGAAAGTGGGTTTCGTCGACGCGAAAATGCCCATTCAGCTGGATGGGAGCACATGAGTGGGAAGGCTCACACAATATCCCTGTTCAGCTCAAGCTGCCCTCGGAGCGGTGTTGAACGGGAGGCGTCCGTCGAGCTGGATGGCCCGTTCACCTGTCCATCAGTACACGGGAAAATGACAAAAAGATCGACGGCATCCATGCGAAAATTGTCCGTCGAGCTTGACGGGAAGTTAACGGGACCAGAGCTATCCATGTGAAAACCTCCCTTAGCTCTAGTTCTGTTGTGTGTTTCCTAGATTATTGCTTCAGTCTACATCCCCAATCGTTCCTTTCATTCTTATTCTGAGATTGCGAGCTTCCGATGCCATATGCTTCCACCGTAAAGGCACTACGCCGAATTTTGCATTTGCCATCTTTGGTTCCTATCGGGGCAGGTCATGCTCCTGCTTATTCCTATTGAGGAGCTCCTTGGTAAGAAATCAGTTTTTCTCGTCGAACCAGAGGGGCCGCAGGAGCTTGAAAACAGCCGGGGAGAGTGTGTAAATCATTGACAAACCCAGCAGTTTTTCCAGAGTAACATTTTCTAGAATGTTGGAATAGAAACTGTATTTACTACGACTTGTGCTTTAAAGCATACAGGGCATCATTTTCGTTTATCTTTTCGCTGATTTGTGTTGGGTTGGGCGATATTCGATATCGTTAAAGGACCCGTCGTACCTACTGCCAATGCAACCTACTTCTGTGACTGGATTCATTAATCTTAAACCCGGAAATTCCGTATGTTACATTCTAAACCCGTTAATGACACCTCACTAATCTTTTCACCTGCCGCGATTCACTAGTTTCCGTGCGCATTATGCTCCCGACGAGCAGAGCTGTTGCCGAGTCCGAGACCGAAGTTAGGCTCACGAGTCAAGACGAGTCTGAGTCCTCTACAAAATCGTTTGAGACGAGACCGAGTCCGTGAAAAAAGCGCCTCGAGACCGAGTCACGCCCCGAGTCCAACAGTCCTGAACTTTATTTTTCATATACATAGTCATATGAGAATGAGCCAGAGGAAATAAGTCAACCGGACGACGTTTTATGGAAGAAAATGTTTGAGATAGAAGAGCAAATCGTGAGGGGTTACCAGTCGGTCTGATAACTTTTGAGGGCTGGTTGGTGAGATATTAAAATACTTGTGATTAAGGCGGCAATTTTTGACACTACTTATACTGTGCAAGGAGTGCTGACCATAAATTATCCGATTCTTTTTACCTAGCTAAAAAATTTGTTTGTCAGTTCTGATGGCGTGTGAAAATGACGACTTGAACTGTCGGAATTATGTTGCACTTCTTTCGTCTTCGTTTTTATGGCACTTGCAGCCTCTGGCTCAAGTGCCATATACCAATCACAATTCCGTCTGTCGGTCTGTCCTAGTTTTTTGTCACACTTTTTCCAGATGTGCTAGGACAATGAAACTTGGCAGGCATATCAGGGACCCGACCAAACTAACCCGGAAATAATCAGTTTCCCGATCCGACCACATGCGGGGGAGTGGAGGGCGCTGGAAACTTGAAAACTGAGGGCATTTTGTCACACTCTTTCGAGTTAGGGTACTTCCAGATGTGCTAGGACAATGAAACTTGGCAGGCATATCAGGGACCCGACCAAATTAACCTGGAAATAATCAGTTTCCCGATCCGACCATATGCGGGGGAGTGGAGGGCGTTGGACACTTGAAAACTGAGGGCATTTTGTCACACTTTTTCGAGTTAGGGTACTTCCAGATGTGCTAGGACAATGAAACTTGGCAGGCATATCAGGGACCCGACCAAATTAACCTGGAAATAATCAGTTTCCCGATCCGACCATATGCGGGGGAGTGGAGGGCGTTGGACACTTGAAAAATTGAGGGCATTTTGTCATAGTTTTTCGAGTTAGGGTACTTCTAGATGTGCTAGGACCATGAAACTTGGCAGGTATATCAGAGACCCGACCAAACAAACTTAGAAATAATCAGTTTTCCGATCCGACCATTTTTTTTTTGGGGGGGGGGGGGGTGGAGGGCAGGGGAATCCGGGAAATTAAGTAGTCTGTAACTTTCGAACGGGTGATCATATTGTAATGAAACTTAATAACTGAATAGATTATATATCTGTGATGTCCCGTTTAAAGTCTTGACCGGATTCGGTAGCCAGGGGGGAGTTGGGGGGGGGGGGGGAAGACCGGAAATTTCAAGAAACGTTTAGAATGAAGGGATCGGAGTGAAACTTGCTGGGAAGAACAAGCATCTGCTCTATATAAATCGTTTAGACAATTGTACTGGATCCGGACACTTAGGAATCCGGAATTTCAGTCATGCGTAACTTTGGAACGGGTTATCGGATTCGAGTGAAATTTAAGAATTGAACAGAGGATATTTCTCTGGTGATCTTTTCCATATCAGGACCGGATCCGGCAACTAATGGGGGGGGGGAATACGTGACCTGCTTAGAATGGAGAGATCGGGATGGAACTTTGTGGGAAGAACAAACAGACGCTCTAGGTAAATCATTTAATGAATCGGATTGGCTACGGTCACCGTTGGGGAGTTGGGGGGGGGGGGACCGGAAGTCTCGAGAAACGGTTAGAATGGAGGGATCGGAGTGAAACTTGCTGGGAAGAACAAACATCTGCTCCACGTAAATCTTATACACAATTTGACTGGATCCGGACACTTGAGGGGGGGGGGGTCCCGGAATTCCGGTTTTTGGGATTTCCACGACAAAACTTGGCAGGCAGGCATATCAGGGACCCGGTCAAACTGACTTGGAATAAAAAAAAACTCGATATTATAATCTTGGGGGGAGTTGAGGGAGGGGAATCCGGAATATTGAGTCATGCGTAACTTTGGAGCGGGTGATCGGACCCGAGTGAAATCTAATAATTGAACAGAGGACATTTCTCTCTGGTGATCTCTTTCATTTCCGGACCGAATCCGACAATTATTGGGGGGGGGGGGAATACTTGACCCGCTTAGACTGGTGTGATCGGGATGGAACTTCGTGGGAATAACAAACATGCTCTGGATTAATCATTTACAGAACCGGATTGGCTCCGGGTATTGTGGGTGGAGTTGGAGGGGGGGGGGGGGCGGGATTCCGGTGATCGCGAGTTAAGGTTCTTCCATATGTGCTAGGACGATGAAACTTCGCTGGAATATTAGAGATTCAACAACATTTGCTTAGACATTGCTACTTCCCACATCCGATTATTCCTTAAAACACCAATCTTGACCGCAAAGTAAAAAAAATGCTTTTAAGCATATATGCATTTTCATGATGCCCATCAGCCCATTATCATTTTTGCCTCAGAGTTTTGCTTACAAATGAAGTTCTAGCTCCCTTAGAGTGCGCATCTCAACCGCAAAGTCGAAACCTACTTTTGATCAATCAAAACATCTTAACCCATGCAAGTGCCATATGAGCTTACAGCTCTTGTTAGTGTTCGAAAAGCAATAAAATCAGATTATCAGTTTACGCGTATAGCTTTCATAATAAATTTATCCTAATTTTGTCGCAACTTGACGTCATCGGCTTGCAGATTCTCAGATCTTGAGAATTCGACCATGGTCAGGACGAAACATTTTGCAAAGAAATGTGCATAAGACCGACCATATTCCGGGTATGAAACAAATTATGTGAAAATGACAGTTAGTGACTGACCGGAATGGAGGCTAAGAATGAATGGGTATAGTGAATGGCATGACTGCTTTGCTTTAAGTATTTTATCGTATTTTAACTTCAATTCGTGACCGTTTTAAATTTGCTGATGACCTATCTGTGCTTTCATTGAGAAACCTTTCAAATCATTCTGATCATACAACCACGCTCAGTGATATTTATGAAAATCTCCAGCCCGAACTAAGCCGAGTTAGATTAACGGTAAGCAGCGTGAAGAGTGTTGTTATGAGATTTTCATTCCTCAAGAAAGATGTTCCGGTTATTGAAGATGTTGGTTTGAGTACACAAAACTGTGTTAAACTACTTGGTGTGTATATCCAGAGTGACCTCAAATGGAATACTCACATTGACGCTCTTGTTAGAAATGGGTCGCATCTGCTGAAATCTTTCTCGGTCCTGAAGAGATTTAAGATTCCCGTGCAACAATTAGTCTTAATTTATTGTTGTTATGTCAGACCTTGTCTTGAATATTGCTGCCAGGTATGGCATCCCGGTTTGACTAAGGAGCAATCCAGTAGACTGGAGCTAATCCAGAAAAGAGCAATTAAGATTATCCTGGGCCCAGTGTACGTTAGTTATGAAGAGAGCCTGTCAAGTCTCGGTCTCCCTTCCCTTGAGCAACGTCGGCACCATTTAACAATAAGTTTTGGCCACAAATGTCTCAATTCTGAACTTCACAGATCAATGTTGCCTGAGTATGTAGAACAAAATAAAAACAGGCCCAACACGCGTACTCAAACCCACTCAAACAAAACTAAATTAACAAATTATCCAGCGGATGCAACTGAAAGATATGTTAACTCGTTTGTGCCGTACTTTGTTCGTTCGTTTAATAGTTCTTAGGCGTATTTATCTTGTATTATTTGTCATTTGCCATTGGCCATTTTTATATCCCGTTGAAAGTGTTATATTGACTTACCTTTGCTAGCTATCTTTGCTATTTTGGTGAATAAACGATATATATATATATATATATATAAGTGGACTTTCTATCTTTCCGGCTTCGCGAATCGAAGTTACGGTTGTCGTCGATCCTACGGCGTCACGAAATCCGACTGGCTATTCGAAATAACACGAAGTTTTACTGATATATTTTTATCTCCAGTGCTGTGATCGTCGATGGAAAGAAGCTTGAACCTGGATCCTTTGTTACCGTCCACACAACAGTTGCTGGTAGAGCCAGGACTATAGGAAAAGTAATTTATCTGTTCGAAGACAAACAGAAGAACAGAAAATTCCATGTTCAGTGGTTTTGGTAAGTTGACACCTTTAACGAAGTTGGTGTATGTTCAACAGACTTTAACTGCTACCGCTGTAGCACCACCCACCCACCCACCCATTTTGGCTAGACACGCCTCTGGTTCTGTTATGAGCAAGCGTCAGGTTTTGTATTTTGTGAGAAGAAAATAGTAACGATAAGCAATCAATTTTTTCGAAAATCCACATTTCTAAAGTGCAAACTGCTCACCAGCAAATTATGCTCTTGACGGAGCCAAATGTCGTAGCACTCAGCTTTCGGTTACTCGCGAGCGAACGATACGAAGCAGTAGAGAGCATGTAGAGAGGGACAACACATTCGGAACCCGCATGCCCATAAGACGGTGTTGTCAAATGAAATTTCGTAACGTTTGATAAAGATTTGAAATGCCCGCAACCCTCGAGCTCTGAATAAAAGTGACAAGGTGGTGTTTACAAATCCATATCTGGTTTCCACTTTTAAAATTTATTGTTAGCAAAAAGCGCCCAATTTGCGCCAAGATTTAGGCGAATGTGCAAATGGCGCAATGCACACACCTGCAAAATTCAAAGCGCAGACGCCTCAAAAAACACCCAAATGGCGCAAATGCGCACCATCTGGCAACACTGGTAAGTTGTGCTACTTTGACTAAGGTTGATATGTTTTCAGCCGAGGCACAGATACACTCCTGGGAGAAACTAGTTGTCCGCAAGAAATCTTCCAAGTGGATTTCTGCGATGACGTGCACCTTGACGAAGTAGCAGATCTTGCAACGGTCGAATTGCGGAAGCCTGCCGCAGACTGGTTCAACCAGGGTGGAAAGGAAGCGGATCAGATTTCGAAGGTGGATGATGGGAAGAATTACTGGTATCAGCTATGGTGAGCCCCCTCCCCCCTTCCATAGGCTCTTAGCAGATTAACAGATCAAGGTCTGTTATATTTGGCCTTGAGCCCTCTCTCTTCCGATTTGGCTCTTTATTTATTTATTTTATTCAATAAAGGAGTAAGCCATTTGGCTTGTCGCATAATACAAGAAACATAAACACACTTCGAGTGGCAAAAATAGATAAATACGAATACAACACAAAACAAAGAACATCCAGATTTAGAACATATACATGTTTTCATAAAACTTGGTCCCAACTATAGCGGTCTTAAAAGCTGGCAAGTTTTCCATAGTGACCACTTCCTCTGGTAAATTGTTCCAAAGCTTGGAAGCCCTGTTAACAAAACTACATTGACCCACTTTTTTTTGGACACGAGGCTGGTAAACCTTCAAGGAATTCTGCCTGGTAGCTGAATAATGACTAAACTGGAAAAATTCTGAAGAATAATTTATGTTTCAGTTAACTTGAACAATGAAAAAACATAATGAGTTTTTCACAGGTTATTGTGAACAAACTTTAGCCCTTGGGCCCTCTTATACGATTAATGTAATCTGTGGACTAAAAAATGTCAGACACAGGGCATGCGCTCTTGACAACTTCAGGTAAATAAACCTGAAATAATTTAATTGAATTTAGAAACCTAGAACCTGAATCGCGGAACCGCGTGGACATCCCAGGGCCCCGATCGCAGAGCCTCATGGAGAAAAGACAAACTAAGCCAAAGACATATTAAAATGACGAGGGGTCCTATTCCGGTTTGAAACGTTCGGTGCAATGAACCGTAAGATGTAAGTGGTCCTCAGGACGATCAACTCAGCGGCGAGGTTCATGTGTTCAGTCCTTCACGTATGAAATTATTGCCCGCCGGTGAAATTTTCTGAATTGAATTGGACCCTGGGAAAGCGGTACGAAGATGCGGTTAATGCTGGGTCTCTCTGTAGCTTCAAGGGTTATAGATACGGCTTTTAGCTTTGTTCTGTACTGCCCAGTTTCTTCGAAATATGTAAAGGTGTAATCCTTTAATGATACATTGTAGTATTATCCGCCAACTTGTATAGGACTACTAGCTGACCGTTACGTCGAAACGTAACTTGACCTAGCCTAATCCCAGACGGCGTTCATCTCCTGGACAGAAAACTGCCTGCTACATTTTAACTTGTCAGAGAACAGGCAAGAAACATAGTTGACTGCGTTGAACGGATACGTCAGCTGGTTTTACGCTTGCGATATTTCGATCCTTCTTGGCACGGGGCGAAATATCGTTTTGAATAAAGGCAAGGGCCGAAATATCGAATATCAGCTGGCCTATCCGTTTAACACAGTCAACTATGACTCACGGTCAGCCTGGGCCGGATGAAAACTTTTTAGACAAGAAACGCATGTGGCTTCAGTAGTCAGCTGTAACAGTTAAAATAAAAAACTATTCAGGGGTTTCACAGACAGTATACGGCCGGGTTGAGTTGCCAGCTCGACTTGTTTCTAGACTTTCGGCTATTACATTTACTTCGGTTGGTGCGCAGTCGCCGCGTCACTTTGCAAAACCTTGTGCATGTTTCTTAGGATACCTGATTGAAGCAGGAGACCTTTGGTTACATTCAAATTAATCAGTTGAAGTTATCACTACTGATTTAGTAAGATTCAGCATTAGCCGTCAACATCGGGGGGCACGCGTACAAGCTTCAAATCAAGATTCCACAAGAACGTTTCTAAGTCGGGTTTTGGTTGTTGATGCTTGAAACAGCCTTACCGAAGATGCGGTTAATGCTAAATCGGTCGATAGTTTCAAGTGCATTATTGATGGAATTTTTAACTTCTGATCAGTTCGATTATCCAAAGTTTCTTAGAGTTTTTTAGAGGCGAAAGCCTCTTCTCTTGCCTTGTATTATTATTATTGCTATTTTTTAAACGCTCTTTAGATGACCTTTAAGAAGACCGTCCGGTTGCAGGTATGACATTGAAATGGGCCGATTCGAATCACCGAAAAGCCAAGAAGAGGCTCCCTCGCTGGCGAAGTGTAGCTGCTGTGAAAGAATCCGAGCAAAATCAGAGGAACCTAAGCCTATCCACCCTACAGAAGAAAATGATGAAGAATCCTACAATGCTGTTGAATGGCTGGGCAAAACTATCCGCGTTGGAGATAGTGTGTTTTTGGATCCCGAGGCGTATGGATTTAAAACTCAGCCGGATGTTCAAATTTCCAAACGGCGAGACGATGATGTAAGTACCAAGAACAGACGATTTGGCAATTTGTGTATTGTCCTGTCTGTTTTTAGTGACAACACTTATAAACCGGGTTTCCTCTCCCTGTTTCTGAAATTCTAACAACCCTTGCTCGAGGAATGTGTAGCTCTACTCAATTGGTGATTTTCGCTGGTCGGTTGCCAAACTGAGGCAAAGCTACAGAATCAATATATTTTCTTACACTTCAATCGACACTCCGACCGGATTCCGTCCTGACAAGACGTGAATATTCTGATAGGCCCAGTGCTTTTCCAAAAACCCTGCAAACGATTTTACGGACGCGACTACGAATCTTCAGTTCGGCTGCAAAAAAAATCAGACGAGCGTAGCGTGCACCTGCCAAGTGCACTCACGCCTCAAAAACGCTTACGCAAGGTGCAGCCAGGGGCATCCCGAGGGGGGGGGGATTCTGAAGCCGCCCCCCCCCCCCCCCCTATCAGGAAGGTCTCGAGCCGCCCCTGGGTGCAGCACAGTTTTTCGGGGGTGCAGGGTCCGACGCTTTTGGAACAACTAAAGTAACACTTACGTTTTACCAGTCGGTGACAGTTTTCAGTCCCGATTTAAAACAGATCCTAATCGTTTCGTCCTTTCTTGTCCCAGATATTTCGACGGTACATTTATTTCCGCTACAGCACTCAGCTGCACTCTCGCCTGCCCTCTTTGCTTCCTTTCGAGACATACCTAGTTCCCGGTTATTGTTTCGCGGAAGCTTACTGAGGCTATGCAAACTTTGCCGTGTTTGTGGTCAGAGCCAAGGGGTTCTGAAGACCGGAGAGACAGCAAAACAGTATGTGAAAGAAGGCAGAACTTGAATCATTGAAATCATGAATCATTCGAATCACGTCTAGGCATTCCCCAATGTATGGGCATAGCGCTCGTACTCTGGGGCACCATGCGCTGCAGCAAGGGCATAATAAGAATCCGTTGAACAGAGAATCTGAAATGAAAATCTGCTTTTCAAACAGATTTGCATGGGGGTACCATGAGCCTACTGCAGGGCATGCCTTAACGTATGAACACCATGCCCATACGTTTGGGCATGCCCAGACGTTGAAGCACCATGCCCAAAGATTGAGGATTTATGTATGACTGACTTGGCTTTTTTTAAATTTGTCAGTTATCGTATAATATCGGAAGAGAAGTAGAGCATATGGCAAAGGGGCATTCAGGACTTGGTGAATTTTCGATGGATGTTGGATATTCGGCAGGTGGTGGGAGGGGATTTTCTCGATATCCCCCTCCCTGAATTGGTACGAATTCGCTGCTTATCTTCTTTCACTGCAACACCAGCCATACTTCAGTATTATCTGTATTTCAGTATGACGAAGACGAGTACCCGGAGCTGTACCGGAAAAAGTCGGATAATGTCAAAGGATCCAATGAAACAACGCCGGAACCGTTTAGAATAGCTCGGATTATCCGGATTTTCTCCAACAAGTCGGACCTGAAGTTGCGCGTGGCCAAATTTTACAGGCCGGAAAATACGCATAGAGGACAGCAGAAGGCACACCAGTCCGATCTAAACATTCTATATTGGTCCGATGAAGGTATGCATATAGGTTAAGCCTTGAGAGACTCGGAGGAATGAATAGTGGTTTCCTGCTAGCTTTGTAAAACTTTAAGGTACGTTTAGTTGGGCACAGTCCGGTTTTCGCAGTCGGATGCGAATTTTCTCCTCCGCTCCGAAATTTCGGCGCATCGCATGCAGGTTTCACCGTAGTAACGCGAATTTTGCATGCGTAATCTTTCAGGGCTTTGTGTGCACGTAGCTTTAGTGTCCTAGCATTCACTCAAGAAGAGCTTTTTCTTCCGAATATTTACTAACTTGAATATTAGTTGCGTGTTTGCGTGTTTGCTGTTGGTCGTTTTTGCAATTACCGTGGTATCTTATGCTACGGTTGCTCTGCAAAAACGACAATTGCCGAATTTGCGCTTTTAGAAGTCATCCCAAAAGAAAAACTGATATCTGCACTGAAATATAGAGTGATACACCTTCTTTCCCAACTGATATCTGCACCGACATATAGAGCGATACACCGTCTTTCCCACCAATTTGACAAAAAAACTAGACAATTGTGTTTGTGAGGATGAAAGTGAGACGAATTTTTCAGATACCACGGTCAGTTGCCACGGTCCGACCGTGGTATCTCAATATCAGATACCGCTGTACCCTGCCAAATACCACGGTATATGCAAAAACGCCTTTAGATACCACAGTAACTGCGAAAATGTCTTTAGACCGTGGTATCAGATACCATGGTATAACCAAAAACGCAACTATTGACGTTCATAACTTGTCCCCGTCTGCATTCGAACCAGGCGTCCGTCATGCTAACGTGACGTAATGGGTCTCACGTGATCATGATGCGACACAGACGGAGCCACGTCGTAAAATAACTTAGCACGCCGCGAATCGAACGAGCGTTTTCCGCTGACAATTAGAAGAAACATGCCAATCCCATTTCTATAGGCGAGACGCAATTCAAGCGAAAAATCGCAAATCACCGAACCTTCTAAAGAAATTTTACCACCCTTTATAATATCCCTTTTAGTGGAATGTCGTTGAGATTGTCAGTCCATCTTTGTTTGACACTGAACATCACAGTCCAGAAAATTTATTTTTGTTTTACGCTTTCCGAAAAAGTATTAAAAGACTATATAGACACTTTTCCAACCCACCGTGTCAGCATCATCTCAAGAAGCCACTGGGCAAAGAGGCCAGACTTGCAGGAACTGGAAATACTGATGTACAATCTAGATGAATACAACATGCGCTGCTCATTTTAATGTTGTCCTAGGTACAGTAGCTAGAAGCTGCTGCTCGGGCTTCGCTCTTTCGATTTTAGTGTTTCTGGAAACTCTTAGGAGCATGAGATTTGATCAAAATTAAAGCAAGAATTTGTATGGGAAGTAGGCTAATTGAATTTTGCACGGACAAAATTAATAAACATAAAGAAACGGAAGGGTAAAACGATCGTCACTCACGGTGCAAGATTCCTTGGACATAAATCGGTAGAAGAGCGAATTGAGGTTTTTATTCAAACATTTTTCTTTGCAGAGGTCACAATATCCTGGGACAGAGTCAAGGGCCAATGCTACGTGGTGTTCAGTGAGAGCCTCGATGTTCCAGTCGAGACCTGGTCATCGGAAGGCCCTTACAGATTTTACTTCAGTCAAGCTTACGATACGAAGATGAAAGAGTTCAAAGACGTTCCTGATGAAGTTCTCTACGCTAAGAATAAAATAGTAAGTGAATTACCCTTTGTCTTCGTAGCCTGTGATATATAGGCACACTCGCGTTACTTGCAGGTTTTAGCGAAGCGTCATTAGCAACTTAGAATCACCATGTCGAACACAAAACAGGGTCAAATTTGGGTCAGACCAAGTTTGGTATTTTCGGGCAACACTTTTTTTTCTTTTCTGCCGAAAAAAAAACTCGGCATTGAAAACCTACCTTTATTATAGATCCAACCACCAGTATATAAATTTTGCTTAGCGTAGAATGGATAGGATAGTAGTTTATTCGCCATCACCTTCACGGTTACAAAACCAAAATTGGTGAGTACGGTCCTTTGGACTTTAATGGATCCATGCTAGTAACTATCCCCATTCATTATTTTCTCACATCCCCTTGCATACTTTCAGGAAAATCACTATTCGCAGTTAGTCTTGTATACTGCTAGTAGGGGAAGCGTCAGATTGTTTGCTCCCAACCACGCATCTCACTCCCGGCCGAGGATAGTGAAACAGGAAATCGCCACCTGCGAAATGCGAACCTTTAATGGTCTTTCCTACTCCAAGTACAACATAGTTGAAGAAAAAAAATGGGACCACGGGTGCTTTAAGTTTTCTTTATTTTTCAGAGCAAAGGTAAAAGTAAAGGAAAGTCTGTCAAGTCAAAAGTCAACGATGAGACGTCCAAAGCCCCCATTTGGGAAGCATACCCGACGTTGGATCAACCGTTGAGGAGTTTGGATGTCTTTGCCGGCTGCGGAGGTGAGTTTTTATGGCACTTGAGCATATTCAAGTGCCATAAAGCGATCGTAATGTCTCTCGGCCTGTCCAGGTTTTGCTAGTTCGGGCACTTCCACATGAGCTAGGAGAATGAAACTTGGCACGCACATTAGAGACCCGACCAGATTAACTTGGAAATAGTTATTTCCCCGATGTGACCATCGTGTGTGGGGGCGGGGAGGGGGAGTGAGGCGGAATCCGGAATTTAGTAGCATGGATAGCTTTCGAATGGGTGATTGGGTGTGAATGAAACTTGATAAGTGGCAAGAGCAAGTGCCTCAGATGTTGCATTTCAAATCAGGACCGGATCCAATAACTGTGGGGGGGGGGAGGGTTGGAGGTGGGGCACCAGAAATGTCGTGAAGTGGTTAGGGTCGAGGGATGGGGACTGAGCTTCGTGGGAAGAACAAGCATAAAGCCTAGATGCATCATTGCATTGGGTTTCCCGGAATTCCGGTGGTCACGAGTTAAGGTACGTCCAGATGTGCTAGGACGATGAAACTCGGCAGGCATATAAGGGACCCGGCCAGATTAAATTGGATGTAGTCATTTCCCCGATCCGACCGTCGTGGGGGGGGGGGGGCGGAATCCGGAATTCAGTGACATGCGTAACATTAGAACGGACGATCGGATGTGAATGAAACTTGGTAAGTGGGCAGAGCAACTGCCTCAGATGTTCCATTTCAAGTCAGGACCTGATCCGATAATTGTGTGTGGGAGGGGGTAGGAAGTTAGAGGTGGGGCACCGGAAATGCTGTGAAACCGTTAGGGTCGAGGGATCGGGACGGAACTTGGTGGACAGAACAAGCATAAAGCCTAGATATTTTATTGACACGATCGGACCGGATCGGTGCACTGTGGGGGGGGGGGGAGTTGGAGAGGGTTTCCCGGAATTCTTGTGGTCGCAGGTATCGCACATACTTCCAGATGTGGTAGGACGATGAAACTTGGCAGAGTTATCAGGGACACGACCAGATTGACTTGGAAATGTCCGACCATCGTGGGGGACTGGGGGAGGGGAATCCGGAGTCTTGTGTCATGCATAACTTTGGAACGGGTAGTCGGATTCGAATGGAACTTGATAACCGACAAGAGAACATTTATCTGAGGCTCAATTTTGTATCCGGACTGGATCCGACGACTGTGGGGGAGTTTGGGGGGTATCTCGTGAAATGCTTAGAAAGAGTCGAAGGATCAGTTTTGATGGGAAGAATAAACATAAACATTATTGACAGAACAGGACCGGATCGGTGCACCGTGTGGGAGGGGTGCGGGTTTTTCACGGAATTCTAGTAGCGACTTAGGATACTTACAGATTTGCTAGCATGGTAAACTTGGCAGGCCTATCAGGGACCTCTCTAGATTTATTTGTCACCCGTGATGAACTTTTCCGAGCAATTTTCTCTCGTCTAATCCCATTAGAACGATCAATTCTCGCATGTACAGGATTGGGTTTATATGATCCTTGGTCGACAAACAAGTTGACTCGCTCTACAAGTGCCATATGAGCTCTCAGCTCTTGTTTTATTTTTCAATAAGTGTTTTTCACTTGTCGATTGTTATGTTTAATATTTTCGTTATTTCATGTGTCATTCTCCACTATATTTAAGCTGTTCAGTGGGTCGCAAATAAATTATCATCATTTTTTCACACCAAAATTGACGATAGTAACGTAATCTACGGGTTCAAGAAACAGAACTTTCATGAAAATGCATTGATCTTCTATTCCTGTAGGAAGGGGTGTTTCGCGCTTAAAGTCCATACCAAACCTTGACCTACTAGTCGTAAACTAGTCTTCAGCTTCCGCTTGAATAAAGCCTTCCCCTCTTGTGGGCCCCCGGAAGTATTAGCCAAGTTTTGAGGCGTTCGAAATTCTTGTACTACTTGAAATTCTTGTGCTACTTGTACTACCAGTTTCGAGCAGGAACAGAAAGGAAAGTAAAATGATACATTGAAAATATCCGCAGGATGCGCGTATTACATGCTGATATTCAGAATCCACAAATATTAAGTTGAAGGACCCATCTTGCTTATTCTGCCTTTTCTGATACACTTAGCTCCCGTGTCGAATTATAAGCTTCTAAAATCCCCACCTTTCTCCTTTGTCTCGTTTCGTAACTACGAATTTTAAGCGCTTTTTCGGCCTTGCCGAGTTTTCCCATCACCCAACGAAAAGTTTGCCGGAATCTTCAACATCTGCTGACAACTCTTTCACATATAAGGATGTGATAATCTTCTGTTTATTACTTATTTTATTTCATTAGTTTTCCCACTTTTTAACCAAGGCACGTTCGGTTTTCAAACGTTTTGCGCCCAGCCGCCGCGTCGGAGAGCAGGAAGGCTGGATACAGTCGACAAGCGCTAACAAGAGAATCGCTAGTTTTAGGTGGAAAGTAATGGTATTTTCAAAAACATTTTTTTCTGATTCACTTCATAGGGAAAATATCATTTCTAGTAAGAGTTGTGCTTTAATTATAATACATGTCGTTTATTATTCAGTGGTGATTCATATTGCCGGGGGAAGGAAACTAATGATCCCGGCGTCGCGGAAATGGATCCAGGTGGTAGGGGTTAACTGCTTGTGAGTACCAACCTGAAGGCATTGAATGTATGTGCGTATTTTTCAGGGTTAGTTGTACTTTTGTGGAAAGAAAAGTTTACTGGCATCGTGGTAGTCTGAGAGGAGTTGGTTTTAAGCACAAACAGTGTATTTGAGGCCCTCTTTAAAAACCTAGAAACGCTTCCAGGAGAGACTTTGTTCGGCCCTCAGTTTTCATTCCATTGAACTACAAGTCTCTATATGTACGCTCTCACTGTGCGTACAAGCTCCTTGCATTGTCCGTGCAAGTAACTATATCTATTAATTTTTTTTTTCCAGCTCCCATTTTGTACCTTCAGCCCTCAGCCCATGCTGACTAGAAATTATATCGCTGGAGTCATTATCTAGCTGACTGTTCCGTTCCGAGTCACTTTTGTACGCCAAATTCTAATTTTTCGTAAAACTTCGTTTCTACAAGGATTCGCGACAGAAAGTGGATAAACAAAATGCGCTGCTCACTGCGCGTCACTAGTGGCTTACACGTAAAGATTGCCTAAACGGCTAGTAAAGAGAGTGGAAAATCAGATAATCTTGGATCCTTTAAAATGGAGACGCTTCTAGGATCGTTTTTTCAGGTCTGTCTGAGGGACTCCATGAAAGTGGTGTTGCCCGCTCCGACTGGGCAGTTGAGTTTGAAGAGCCTGCTGCTATGGCATTCAAACTGAACAACCCCAAAGCCGAGGTTTTCACTGAGGACTGCAACGAATTGCTCAAGCTCGCAATTGAGGTAAAGCTTCGTCTCTTTTCCCTTTGACTCTCTATTCTCTAGAGTAACTCTCGAGTCAGAGTAGCCGTTGAATCTCAGAAGAAAAGTCAGCGCTTTGGCATAATGAAAGCTGTAAGTCATTACTGTAATTTAGCCTAGCTTACTATAATGTCTCCAAGAATATCCAGCTCGTTACACATCTGACTTACTATCAACGCAAGATAAAGACGTGTCTTGCCGTGGCTTGCAGTTTAATTTAACTTAATTGAAAAGATACGTCCACCGATGTCCATTACACCACATATACAACTAAAAATAGAAACAAAAATCAAATAAAGATGAATGGCACGAAGCCTCCAAAGGCACAGTTGAGGCATCAATCGAGACGGATGGAAAAACTACGGTCCTTCCCCCAAGTTTGACCCAGATGCAGAGAAAGCGCATGTGCGGGCCAGACAGGACCACCAAGGATCGCTCGAGGCCAGGATCCGTGACTTAAGGGAAAGAACAGAAAAGCGGCGGATTTCAGGGAGAGAAGAAAATCCTTCTACAAAACACGTGACTCGAAGCACACAGTTCCATCCCTACCCACGTAACCATCGTAAACACTTGCTATACAGTGCGGGAAAGGTCTTCTCACGCCCGTGAGACTTTGTGACGACGGTATGGAGAAAGTGCAAACAGCCTGCCGTAACTTATTGGTTCGTTTCTAAGCTTCCGATGGAAGATACATTCACGTTGGAGTGAACCGTGACACTTATATGGAGTTGAAACCTTCCTTCTAGAAACTTATAATTTATTATTCTGGCTAGTTTGCGAAGATCCTCTGTATTGATTTAGTCTTACTCTGAAGACTGCGTTGGCATAAGGAGGAACTCGAGTATAGAGCTGTTGATGCGCAAAGCGAGGGTACCGAAGCTTTGTAGATCAGCAAAACTATATCTGAGGGTCTTTAAAATTTTCTTTCTTTTTGTAGGGCAAGGAGGTCAACTCTAAGGGTCAGAGGCTCCCGCAGAGGGGTGAAGTCGACTTGCTCTGTGGAGGTCCTCCCTGCCAAGGATTCAGTGGAATGAATCGATTTAACTCCAGACAATATTCGTCTTTCAAGGTTTGTTGCTTATTTGCCTCTCTTCTCAACCAGCCCCTATCCAATCCTTCAGTTAAGTATCATGTTTTAGTTCCGTCACCAGTGTGTGGGGGGGGGGGATACACTATCCGAATCTACGGCAGATCCACTGCGTTGCCGCTGCGGAATATCATGAGAGCGAGAGAAAGGTGAATTTCGTCCTGGTGGATTTCTTCGGAGCGTGGTCGGAGCAGGGCGAGGATCCTGCCTTGCTAGACTTCGACCAAACTTCATACAGGCTAGAAGTCTACTACCGTCGAGTCTTTTCAGTTTTAGTTCCAGTAGTGCCTGCTCGTACTACGATAGCCGCTTCCAGTGGTCAGTCTACAGGCTCTCTTTTCGATTTTCTCGACGGCCTGTGACTGCTGGTTTTCGAGGAAGTGCAAAACAACAGACATGTATTCCAGAAAATCGGGACTTTCTTTGTTATTTTTGAGATCCCAAAACGTAAGTGGAGGGATACCTATGACATCGCAAAAGTTGTCCGTCCATCCGTCTGTCCGTCCGTCCGTCTGTAAGCACGATAAATCTCGAACGGAATGAGTTATTTTGAAAACTTGGTGTGAGGATTCTTTGGGTCAAGGGTAAGGTCAAGTTCGAAGATGGGCTTTGTAGCCCTATATTTAGGGGTGGGGGAGGGGGTTCAAATTTAGGGGCAAACAAAATATTTTTAAAACAGCTAATATGATAGTCGATTATGCGGTAAGAAGACATGCTGAACACGATGGTGAAAACCATTTTCTCACCAGACAAGTAGTTCGTCCGGAATCCGGCCAAAACCGGAAAATTTGTTAAAAGCTGAAGTTTTATTTGAAGTTCATTAGATGTTCGGTTTAGGGGTAGAAAGACATGCTGAATCCGATTGTTAGAGCCATTTTCTCGCAGGATAAGTAGTTCGCCCGGAATCCGGCCAAAAAAGGAAAATTTGTTAAAAGCAAAAGTCTTCTTTGTAGTTGATTAGATTCCAATTTAGGGGTAAGAAGAGATGTTGAATCCGTATATGACAATCGTTTTTTTACCCGGTCGCATAATTCGCCCGGAATCCGGCTGAAACCGGAAAATTTGTCATGAGTTAAAGCTTTATCTGAAGTTGATTAGATAACCGATATAGGAGTAAGGAGATACGCTGAGTTCGTTTTTGAGCTTTGTTATTTTGTCGGATAAGCAGTTCCCGAAAGTCTCGATCAGTTTCGTCAAAACAAATATGACTTATAGGGGTGCTGAATCAATATCTGAACTTGGTTTTCTGGACAGGACCAAATTGTCTGGATGAGATATTAAATTTTTGGGATCCCATCAAAACCTTTGGTCTTGTTCTCAAGAGAGATGCTCTTTTCTTTCTGGGGTGGTATGGCTCTTTTTTTTCTGGGATGGAATTTCCACTAAAAGAACGGCTAAGAAAGTACAGAAACTATCTAAAAAACATCACTTCACGATCAAGGAGTGCGTTCTTTATCCTCGCTCTTGTATTAGATGCTTCCTTTCTTTTTCCTCCTTTGGATTATTACCATACTAAGAATTCAAGACATGACGTCGGGAACGGATTTCCGATTGTAGGTGCACCTAGAACAGTAGATCCGTCCCCGATGTCATCCGATGGGAAATTACAGTAAAAAGCGGTCTGCTTTGACGCCATACTTAATGATGAGTAGGGTAGACGTACAAATTTGTCAATTCCTTTTTGAATTTCATTTTCTGGTTCGGATTATTTCCTTTACCATTTTTTCTTACCATGGCCGCTACCGATGTGGTCGCTGCACACCACTCTTGCGTTTCGTCGCTCGGTGTTAATCCTACTTCTTTTTTTATTCCAGAACTCTCTCATTTCTTCCTACCTCTCCTATTGCGAGTTCTACCGTCCGAAGTATTTCATCTTGGAAAACGTCCGGAATTTTGTGTCTTTTAAGCGGTCTATGGTTCTCAAACTTACCGTTAGATGTCTCGTAAGAATGGGGTATCAGTGTGCCGTTGGGATCCTGCAGGCTGGAAGCTATGGTGTACCTCAGACCAGGAGAAGGTATGCGTAGATAGTTTGCGAAAATGACAGAATGCAAAAATTTAGGCCGAGGACAAATGTTCCTCGCTTCGCATACTCTTGCCATCCTAATAAGACCATGAGTATTCCGAAGATACAGATACAACTTTCTGTTCTAGCAGGATTGCCTCCTATCCTCTGACTATTGAGACGTATTACGGAGCTAGCGCACAAGCGGGGGCAATCGCCAGCTGCTCGGACGAAGTGCTACGAGCTCTCCTAACCAACGTACCTGTTAATTAATCTCAAGTGTATTTTAAATTCGTCCCCTTCCTAGAATCACAAGGGATAAGTTGGAAAATCGTAAATTATCTTCGTTATTTTTTCATTCTAAGTTCCAGCGCTATTCACTCAAAACTTGGGACCAATTTAAAAACCTATGTAGAAATACTACTACTATACATGGTGAGATATGTCTTCAGTATAGAGTTTATTACGGGCATTTCGGTTTTCAAAAAACTTTTTTGAAACGTTAAGTAGCCTATACTCATAGAAAATCCAACAGTCATAAAACAGGGCAATCGCAGCCGCAACTAGTAGAGATCACTATGGCTATCTGGTGACTGAATTCTCGCCGACTGGAGCATTTTCTCTTGGATTTGTAAGGTGGCGGCAGAAGCCCAGCCGAACTGGTTCATGGCTGTGTATGTCAGATTCCTCTTTGAGACAGGGCGTAAAACCTGGATGAAATCTCTCATATATTTATTATCGTGCAGTCAAGCCAGTTTTGTGTCTACTTACATACTAACAAACTAACAAACTACTAACAAAAAATACTAACAAACTTTTCATTTACAGAGTCATTATCCTTGCTGCCGCCCCAGGTTACGTGCTGCCACAGTTCCCTGAGCCTACACATGTCTTTTCACCGAAAGCCTGCCAGCTTACCTTTGTCGTTGACGATAAGAAGGTAAGAACCTTATTCTCGCTGTTCCTTGCGGGCTTCCACAGGGAAGTCCCTGCGTGTTGTTTGTCTCAGAGACTCGCTCCCACAGGGGAGTCCCTGCGTGTTGTTTGTCTCAGAGACTCGTTGTTTGTCTCAGAGACTCGCTCCCACAGGGGAGTCCCTGCGTGTTGTTTGTCTCAGAGACTCGCTTCCCGCATTCTCGCTCAGATTATCATCCCCGTCGTGAAAAAGGGTTGATGAGGAGTTGCTGTTGTCGTTGTTGAAAAGGAATTTCTGACATCAGTATCGCGTATAGTTATGGGACAAGGCTGATGTGAAAAAAGGCGGCTTTTGTATTGTGGTTATGATTATAGTTTCGTAAATAATCCAATTTTGAAATTTAATAAAAAAAAATATCAAAATAACCAAAAGGGAAAATAACCTTCTTACGAATTAATTGCGTCACCTGAATAAGCTTGGCAAGGACCCATATCTGCGAGTTGTTCGCGCATATCTTCGTAGCCGTGTGCTTGGAAATCCGGTTTGGCTCGGAAATTCGCATGCTGAAAACTTTGTTAGAAGTGATGTGACATTCCTTGAAGTTCGAGAAGGATAATAAAAGGTACACGCATTTTACAATATTGGGAAAGAAACTATGTATAGTGCTGCATTTCCTTTAAGGTCTTTCTAGCAGACAGGGTTTCTCGAATAAGTTCCAGTTGATACTATCCTGGACCTGCGCCCCTTTTCCATTGCTTATTTGCCTTCCATTAAATCGCTTTCGTGGGGTTTGCTGGTCCTTTAAACAAAAATCGGGTAGTGTAATTTATCGTGTTGGTGCAGTTGCAGCTAATGTCTTCCACTGCTGGCTAGTCGATTCTCAGTTAACTCTGGGTTTAGAAACCCCAGCTATTTTCCGTCTTGAGCATGCCATCGGATAAGCTGTTCCGGAGTGGTAAGGTTCGCTGGGTAGACAATAGCATTTATTTTACAATTATAGTATCCGGCTCCCACCAGATGGGTCTCATCCGCGCCTTACCGAACCATCACCGTCAGAGATGCTCTGTCAGATCTTCCAGACATCAGGAGCGGAGCGAAGGTTGAGGAGTTCAGCTATGGAGGAGAGGCAATCTCACACTTCCAGAAAAGGGTAAGCCTCAACTTTCTCTTCTTCTCCTCTGAACCTCCCCTCAAAATTCAGACCTTGACGCTGGAACGAAAGACTGTTTAAAATTTAAACAAATTTTGTTGTTTTACTTCAACACCTATGAAAAACGGAGATGGAATATTTTTGGTAACGTTCCTTTTTACACCATTAGATAGTCTGCTCGTGTGTTCTGACGTCCTACCCGTAATTCTTGAAATTCATCATCGTACTGTTTCTTATCCAATAATTACCACTGGGAAATGCCTAGCTACGAATCCTACGATGAAAAAATCAGATAACGTGGAGCAAATTTTGTCATAAAGTAAAAAAAAAGTCCACATATTCCATCTTAGCTTCCGCGCGTATCACAACCTGCCTCATTTTTGTGTTTGTAGTTTTTGTTTTTTTTTTCATTTTGTTCAAGTTTGGTTTCAAGTTTAATTTGTCGTAAAGATCTCCAGTTATTTACGGTATAAAGCGTCGTTGAAGGCCGATACCTTATATATGGCACTTGCAAGGCTGGTTCAGAGGAGGAAATATAGAATTTGCTTTTCGTGTGTTTGTTCTGATCGTTTGTAAGCAATTTTTGAACTTGGCTGTAATGATGCGCAGATTAAAGGCCCTAGAAATTCTTCTGTAAGCAAAACCATTGAGCAGAGATGGGCGATCGGATTCGGATTCGAATCCAGGATTCGTCCTTTTAAGCTGGATTCGAATCCTTAGCTTCTCAGGCAGATTTCGGGTTCGGATTCCAAACCTTCAAAATCCCGAATCCGCTTGAGTTTTAAGAAATTGTGCATTCCTAGTATTTTCGTAAAAACTGACAACCCCAGTAATCCGCTCGGGTTTTGCAATTCCCAATGGAGAAAGGCATACTTGAAGGTTCAAACGAATTCATTTTTCAAGGCTAATTTGCATTGTTTTATGGAATTCATTAGCGCTAGTGCCCAACCAGGATCAGGTAGTCAAAAACGGAAACAAAGATCGGGAGTGCAGGCATTAAGCCGTGAACTAGCATTGTGACTGGCTTGGTTTGTTAGAAGTATGTTGGAGTATGGCAGATAATAGTGAGGTGACGGCTATGGTTTCTGATACAGACGATGAAGTTCAAACTGTAGTTTCTAACCGGGCAGCCCCACCGCTGAATCCAGCAAAGCAACAGCTAAATGATAGCCAGTATGGTATTGACAAGTTGACCTCTGGAACTAGCTCGTCGGGGAAGGTATCCGGCAGAATGAAGTGTCGTCTGTGTGTCGAAGTAATCGAGATCAGCACTTTGGGAACAACAACATCTAATTTGAAGGTTAGCGTTATTATGTTAGATTAGTCGCCATTTGTCTTTTTGATTTTACTTTTGGCGTTTAAACAACGTTATTTCAAATGAAACTTGGTGTGTTAAATATCTGATTTTGCTAAAGCAGATTTCTTCACCTTGGTTGCAATTTTAAGCTCACTCGAATCTAGAAAAGATATGTCAAACTGTTGTAACATTTTGACTCGGTATTGCAGTATGACTTTTCTCTGTGTAGACACCGCGTAAAGTCACTCAGTCGAAGCGTCCTGTTTGTCAAATTGGCTCGGTAGTGGTGTTTGTTGACCACATATAGTTTGCGAGCCGAACATTTTTAACTATTGTACCGACTCAAAACATACTGTGTCTTGCTCACAACCACTAACCACTTCAATCTCTGTTGCACCCACAAGTTTTCGATTAGTAAAATTGTCGTAACAGCATTAGGATCCTTCCGTCAGTTGGTAACTGCAGTCTCTAACCCCCTTGCTCATTGCCTCCCTCTCTTTATGCCCAAGACGGTATTCCTAAAATCCTTTCGATGACTAATTTGACAGGGGTTACCCATTCTTCGAGTTTCGAGTAAGGCAAGTGTTCGGTGCCCAGTCAACGCCGGCACCGGTTGCCAAATGTTAGAATATTAAAATCAGCACGTTTGAAGAAAAATCGCTTAATTTTTGATCAGCATCGCTGGTTTAAGGGGTGCCAGAAGGGTGCACAGCGAGTGCCCGAGAGTGGATATCCCCTAGACCATTCGCAGTGTTAAATTAGCGGAAGTCCAGACACCATCTTTGGAAAAGCTGTTCCGTGGGAATATTTCGGATTTATTCTTTCATTTCTGTTTTTTTGCGCGCATGTTTTCTGTTGAAGCATCCGTACCAGTAAGTGCTCTGCCCTTCCGTTTTGATTTTTCAGTCACTAAAAATTCATTTCACAGAATTCCTGTTATCCGTAATCGCAATCGGTCTTTTTTCCTGTGTTTGCAGATTAGCTAAACATTTGGGCCTGATCAGGATCGAACCCGATCGAAATATGAGAATATGAAAACAAATGACAATCAGTGGATTTTCTTGAAAGTGGAGTTTATAAAATTATGTACTTATAAAATCGAAGCTGACTGCGAATCATTTTTGACAGTTCAAAACAGATTTATTTTCCAGCTTGAGCCTATTTTCCTTGTCTGTTTGATGTGGGTACGGGTCGGATGGTTATAAAATAGGAAAATAAACAAGTCCAGTTGGAAACAACTAACTGGACGATTCCCTAGCTTAACGTTTTCGGCAGTTCTGATGTGGAAAAACTTTTCTCGATTGCTGGGGCCATCGGCCGAGCAAGAAGAACCAAAAGCTATCTCACTACGGTTGAAGCTCTTCTGTTCGAGGGAGTTGGTTCAGTGACAAAGTAATTCGTGCCTTGTTTATTAGTGTATCCTATTCTTTAATTTTTGTCACCCTTCATTAAGAAACTATAACCTGTTTTACCTGTATATTCGACTCGCTTTCTTCAAGCTGGATTCGAATCCGGATTCGAATCCTCACCCTAAAATGGTGGATTCGGATTCGGATTCGTGCCTAGCCCTGGATTCGGATTCGAATCCTTTCATGATCGGATTCGCCCATCTCTGCCATTGAGGCAAAAATGATCATTGGCTCATGGGGATCATGAATATGTATAGTTTGGTTATACGAATTTTTTTCACTTTGCGTTAAGATTGGTACTTTAAGGAATGGTTGGATTTTAAAAATGACGAATTCTAAGCCAATCTTGTCGAATCTCTAATTTTCCAGCCAAGTTTCATCGCCCTGGCACATCTGGAAGTACCTTAACTTGCGATCACCGTCTGTGTAAATGATTCATCTAGTGCATTTGTTTGTTATCCCCACCAAGTTCCATCCCGACTTCTCTAGTCTAAGCGTGTCACATATTCCCCCTCCCCCAACAGTTGTCAGATCCGGTCCGGATATGAAATAGAACATCAGAGACATGTCTCTGTTCAATTATTAAATTTCACTGGAATCCGATCACCCGTCCCAAAGTTACACATGGCTCAATATTCCGGATTCCCCCTCCTTCCACCCCCCCCCCCCCCCATAGTGTCCGGATCCAGTCTAATTATGTAAACGTTCATCTAGAGCAGATGCTTGTTCTTCCCAGCAAGTTTCACTCCGATCCCTCCATTCTAACCGTTTCTCGAGATCCCCCCCCCCCCCCAACTCCCCCACAGCTGTCGCTTCAAATGGGACATCAAAGATATGTCGTCTATACAGTTAATAAGTTTCATTCCAATCCGATCACCCGTTCGAAAGTTCCGCACTACTGAATTTCCGGATTCTCCCTCCATCCACTACCCCCCAGACGGTCGCATGGGGAAACTGATTATTTCCAAGTTATTTTGGTCGGGTCCCATATGCCTGCCGAGTTTCATCGTCCTAGCATATCTGGAAGTACCCTAAGTCGCCATCGTGGGGCAGACGGAATTGCGATCGATACAGAGGCTGCAACCATAAAAATAAATAAATATTTTGAGCTGTGGTGTGATTTCCTTGACTGACAGCTTCTAACACAGATGTGCCAAGTAATGTCCATGTATATGTGAATTTTTCGAGCCTGTTTCGAGCATAAAAGTTACATTCGGTTAACCACGAGCAAACCGGTACCACGTCTGCTAGAGCGCTGGAACTCGCCCTTCGACTGATGTAGGTTTGGGCCCCTGAAGGGACACACTTAGAGCGTTTCCGAAAGCTCGGAAACGAACGAAAATGCTGAATTAATTCAGCATTTTATGCAGCATTTCGCTTTCGGACTTAAATTTTCGCTCAGTTAATGCAGCATTAATTCAGCATAAAATTCATCGAAAAATTCAGCGAAGATGCTAAATTTTACGCTGAATTTTCAAGAAGAAACTGGGGAGCTGGCGATTAAGGCTAAATTTCGGAATTAGAAGTGTCAGAGAAGAAATAAAGAACGTGTCCGAAAGCTTTTAGTGCTGTAAATGCTGCATTTAATGCTGCATAAAGGTAAGAGCTTTCGGACGAAAATAAAAATAAAAATGCAGCATTAAATGCAGCATTTACAGTCCTGAAAGCTTTCGGACACGCTCTTAGGCTCAGAGAGTATTCGTATTTCCTGTTGAGTTTATACATGATGATGCAGACATTTTCCACTGTTCGATACACTGTAAATGTCATCATAGCTGCCCGGTTAAAGTTACGTGCACCTGCACAGTCCGATTTTCGCAGTCAGATGCAAATTTCCTCGTTAGCCCCGAAACTTTGACGCATCGCATGCTGGTTTCCTCATACCGACGGCAATTTCGCGTGCTAAATCTTCCCGAACTGTGTGAGCCCGTAGGTTAAGGCGTTCGGCATCGAACTAAGCGGATTTGGGCCCCGAGTTAGAATCCTAACCAAGGCCCTCGACAATCTACGGAACTAGTGGTGCGGTGTGTAAGACCAGCCGCAGACAACCCAGCTGTAAAACCTAGAGAAAATAGGATAAAGACGGTTTTCCCCCAACCACGCATTGTAATCCCGATTTGCCCCCCCCCCCCCCCTATCGGTTTGCATGCCAAAGTTAGCCTATTTTTCTTGTTCGTTTGCACTGTAACCTGCTATGCAGGAGTTATTTTGTTATTTCTTGTACTGTGCAGTAAATCTCTTCATTATGTATTTTGCAGATGCGAGGCACCCAGACTCAACCCCTCCTTCGTGACCACATCTGTAAAGACATGGCTCCCCTAGTAGTGGCCAGAATTGAAAACATTCCAACAATCCCAGGATCTGATTGGAGGGACCTGCCGAATATTCCAGTGAGGTTGAGCGACGGCACGATGAGTGTCAAACTGTGAGTTCTGACTCTTCCTTTTTAAGGCCCTACCCGTGGTATTTTTGCCGCAGCCAGTTCTGCAAAACTGAATTCTCGTTCAGAACTATTACTTCGTGATACTGAGGATATTGCCACTTGAAAAGTACGGTAAACGCTACTTGTAGTGATTTGTGTATTGCTCGAGTTTGAGGAGGATAAACCTTGTGCCAACAAGACGGCTTACTCACCTTCGCTCGGTCGAATCCTGTGTCGCCTAGCGCAAAAATTTGTTTCGCGTCATTTGGACGCTCGTGTTCCCTTAGTGAATTAACTTGGCTTTAATTCGATAAATTATTAGTCGAAACAGCGGTTGTTCCCGTGGTTCTAAAGCTGATAATTCTACCAGTGTCCAAAAACAAGAGCAATATATATATATATATACGTGTCAGTGGCCAGTGGCCATACACACAACTAATATGAAGCGTAAACTGGTGTTATTGTGGAATAATGCTGGGCGGGGTAGCGTGGAAAGCGGCGGGTCGTATAGTGATTGCGGTACTACAACTTAGACTGAATAATAGTCACCAGTCAACAGACAAAGTATTTGGTCTATGCCTAAGCTCAGAACGGATTGAACAAAACGCTAAGATAACAGCGAGCTTACATACTTCTACGAGCTACGGTATGTAATTTTGAGAGAGAGAGAGAGATCGGTATATTTAGACACTTTCATAGCACAACTAAATTCAGTTTCTTATAAATTATAAATAAGAAACATATAAATAGCAAACACACATTACGATTGAGCGTTGAACACCGAAGTAAAAAAAAAGGCAAAAACATCAGACTTTAGGGGGTAGAAGTTTATTTTTGCAGTCGAGTTCGATTATTGGGAGGGGCTGATTCCGGTAGCAGTGACCGGCGGCTCATATTGGCTAGGATAGATTTGCCAGACTGCAAAATCAGTTTTTCAAGCCGGACTTTCAGCGGGGATAAATTCAGTTTCTCAAGGGCTTGTTTGTGGGGTATGTCGCGGTTTCGGAGTATGATCCTTGTTGCTCTTTTCTGGACGGACTCTATGTCGTGTAATAGCTACGTTGTGGGGATTGTAGATGGACCCCACACCGGGCACGCGTACTCGAGCAACGGGCGAACATAGCACAGGTAAGCACGGAGAAGACTTTCAGTGTCACATCCAAAACGCCTGATTTTGATGTTTCTGAAGGCTTGCATTAGCCTTGTGGACGGCTGAATTAATAGGCACTGAAGCTTCAGTCACTCGTGCAAGTTACTCCTAGAATTTTATTTCCTTCACAGTCGGGAAGGGAACTACAGGCATATCTATATGCCGCTTTAGGGGGTTGAAACGAATTATCTTCGACTTGGCTACGTTGATGGTGAGGTCGTCACTTGAGCATTCGGTTTTCAGCTGTTCAAATAATTGATCTGGAAACTGCTTCGTTATGACAGTGTGTTCTACTAGATAAGCGAGCACTATGGACAAATCATCTACGAATTTGTAACGGTCATCATGATAACTAAGCAGGGAGTCAAATACAGCCAGGACAATTATTCGAGTTAATTTCGTGCCGTAAGGGGCCCTGCAAGAAATATCGGACCAAGACGAATCCGAGTCGTTTCTTGTGGAGTGCGAAGACTTTCTGTTTGCGGTCAGTTAGGAAATCAAGCACAAGGCCAAGGGTGCGTCGTTTAGCGCCCATTTCCTGGAGGTTCAAACCTGCAGTCAGGTGGCGGATTAGTTCAAAAGCCTTTCTGAAATCCACTGCGCAAATGTCGACGAAACAGCTGCCTTTTCGAGCCATTGTAGGACGCGGTCAAACATCCGACTGTGTAGATTGTAGTACTACACTTGTGGAGCCCACCATACTGGAATTTATCGATAAGCCCATGAATTTGTTGCAGAAGGAACTTGAGTATAAAGGCCTCCGTTACTTTCGCCAAACAAGGTGTAAGTAAGATCGGGCGGAGATCGTCGCTTGCACTAGGGGGGCTCCTTTTAGTAATAAATGATATGGGCCTGTTTCCACGGTGACGGGAAAGAGCTGGAGGCAAACACTCGTCTATGATGAAGGACAGTGGCAGTGCTATGAAGGCGGGAAATTCACGTAGTAATTTGACAGGTAACTCACCAAGGTACGAAGATGTATTCGGTTTAAGCTTCCGCAATTCCGTGTAAACGTCGAACTCACTGGCAATTACGTCGCTCTCAGGCTCGCATTTTTTCAAGTACGGTGCACTTTTCGTTAGGCGTAATGGGTGGTTAGGTAGTGCAGATTTTAGTGAAGAACGCGTTCACTTCTTCTGAAACTATGTGATTTCGCAATTTCTTACCGCTGAGAGTATCACCACTGGAGTAGAGGCGAGATCTCTCTTTTATTAGTGATTTAATAGCTGGAGAGATCCATGGTTTGTCGTGTTCACTAACAACAAATGATTTTGTCGTAAAGATCTCCAGGTATTTACGGTGTAAAGTGCCATTGAAGCCGGATGCCTTAGCATCTAGAGGTTCGTTACTGTGCACTTCGGGGAAGTCGTACGTCGTACGGTTCATCGGCCGTATTCACGGATAGCCGAGACCGTACAAGGACGTACAGTGACACGGGAAAGCTTGGGTTTTGGTATTGACTCTCTTGCTTTTCACAGAATTGCGTTGTGGTCCGACATGCCAACGGGACCAAGATAATCTTTGACCTGTCTTTTATTTATTCTTGTAGTTTATTTATGAATTTGATGATTTTATTTAGAAATTTGAGTGTTAGCGGATAAGTAATATAGATCTGCCTAGTTGATTGATAGTGATTGAAGTGTCTCTATTTGAGATACGGAATGTCGACAGAGATTGTGTGCTCTCTATTACGGTCCTTGATACAATATGTATTTGTGCCGTTACTATACTTGTCTTAAAAGGGTTAAGGAATCTAGAATTCGAGGGAAATTCATGTGATATTTTTTTTTTTTTTTAAGCCGTTATACTTACCATGACAAGAAGCAGGGTAAATCTGGGACCGGATCCTTACGTGGCGTCTGTGCATGTGCCAGCGGTGGTACCTGCGATGCAGCAGATAAACAGTACAACACACTTGTGCCTTGGTGCCTTCCCCACACGGGAAATAGGCATAATCACTGGGCTGGCCTTTATGGCAGGCTCGAGTGGGACGGATTCTTTTCGACCACAGTTACAAACCCGGAGCCAATGGGCAAGCAGGCAAGTGAATGAATGGATTTTGTTGTTTTAGGTTTTGCTGACTAGTCTTGGAATAGCTTTGGAGTGCATAAATGTTAGCTTAATCTTAAAAAAAAAAAGCCGACTACATAAGCTTTGTATGCTGCCGACTACTGAAAGGCAACTTCGGATTGAAGCAAAATGGTTATAAGCGTAAAATATCGAAACATAAAGGTCTGTGTGGACACGACTCCTGGCTGCTCTGTCAGAAGTTCCCTAACAGATAACACAAGCAGAGGCGTCACTAGCCAAAATGTTTGGGCGGGGGGACAAGGCATTTACCGACTGGCTGGTAATTTTTACCGACTGTTTCTGAAAAAAATCGACTGACTTTCAGAAAAATCCACTCATTTTCAGAAAAAACTACTATTTTGACGAAAAATCGACCAATTTTCAGAGAAACCGACTGTTTCCAGGAAAAAAAATCAACTGTTTTGACGAAAAATCGTGGCGCTTCGCGCCGACTCGGTTATTTTTTACCGACTGGCCGACAGCATTGGGGGGGGGGCGTCCCCCCTCCCCCCCCCCTTCGTGACGCCCCTGAACACAAGGATGCGCAGTTTCTAGACAACACTTGGGGTGGCAACGAAAGCATCTGATGACTTTTTTGTTTGTCGTCATGATGTTAAAAAAAAAAGTCAGCAGATGCTTTTTCGACGGTTTTTCGGCTCTTTGGCAATGCTTGTTATGCATAACATTTAATGCATAACGTTTTCAGAATCACAACAGATTGCATCCCAAGGGTTGTCCCTTAAAACTGCGCATCCTTCTGTTAATTTTATGACAGTTTTGACAGTTTAGCGATTCGCTAAAGACATCGGTAGATGGTCTTTCCAAAACAAGAGCGGTGAACTGTTTGTTTGAACTCCCTTCTATCTGAAATAGTTTCTAGGGAATCCATCAGTGCCTTCAAGAATTCCCTGGACAACCTGTATGCTGAAAAATTTATGATGAAAAGTTTTTTAGAGGTACGTTACGATGCGTTTTGGATTCACTGCCTGCACGATTTCTTCTTGGTTGAAGCAGCACCTTGCAGGGAAGCACGGACTTGGTCGCTAAGCAAGTCCGCGATTCTCAAGAAGCGCTGCCGTCTTCCTCGGAAGCACTGATCCATTTGATCACAAAAACAAATGTAGAAAGAATCAGCCCTGCAGCGGTCGAGAAGTAGACCTGCGTTTTTGCCGGATTCCGACCGACCATTGGCCCAGTAAGAATGTTACAATTTTTCAGGGTCGTGTGCTTCACCCCGAGCAACATCGTGTTGTGAGTGTAAGGGAATGTGCACGATCACAAGGCTTCCCAGATACATACCGCCTTTATGGAAGCATCCTGGACAAACACAGACAGGTTAGTCCACCGTTTTCCTGGGTAGTTTTTGTTCACGACACTAAACAGGTCCCCAAACCAACTTATAAGAGTGTTCATGCGGTTGACAGTAGACAACTCACTAATGCTGTTTTAGCGACTTGTGATAGGTGGATGACGTCATAGCAGGCAAATTTATAGGCTCCTATAGCGTGTGTTATAGATAGTGTGACAGCATAGGTGCATAGGTGCAAATTTAGCAGGATACTGGAAAGATAGACTGGAAAGGGGACAAGCGAATGTCGGTTCAGTTGCAATCAGTCCAAAAGTCCTTAAGAAACATGGTTCACGCATTCTAGCGGAGCTGAGCTGGTATTCACATATTCAGCCAATCCCGGAGCCTACTAGCCGAGGTTGACCACGTACACTGTAGGCCCTAATTAAATATTAAATACTGTAATCAGTATTAAAATACTCTTTCTATGAGGTTCTTTGCAAGTCAATCGGCAGCTAATGGGTCACCGTATCAATTCCATGTCTTTGAGTGAAATTACGTTCAAAGCCTGACTTTGCGTTATCATAGTCACGATGTCGGGAAACTAATGGTGATGACGAAAGACGAAGTGATGTATAGAAAATTAGGGGAAAGAGGGAAGAAAATATATAGGGAAGAATGTATATCGATAGTCAACTTGTAGCAGTGTGAAGACGCCTTTATTATTGTCTCGTTTCTCTGCGAGCATTAGCCTCTGCGAGCATTAGCTACTTAAGGCGATTCACGAAGTCGAATGCCTACTAGTCGTCCGAAAGTCGAAGCCATATATCGACGATGTGGCTTGATCTTATCAGTTTAGCCCTTACGACACTATCGCCCTACCCCGCTAATTACTTCATGTAAAGCTCCTTGTCCTACTGGTATCTCCTTGAAAAATTCAGCCTGGGAGCAGCTAACGAGGCTCTAGAAAACTAGTTCAGAAAGGTGTTGGAATGGCCGCACGATGCGGCTACCAATACTTTGTGCCCAATGGATGACCAATGATTAATTCGCCGTTTGTGCTTTCATTTGTAGAGTTGTAGGTGTTTTAACATAGGTTGATTTGTCTTCTGTCTCTAGTTTTCTCTAGTTTGTCTTTCATTTACACCGTTCTTGTTCTGTTTGAATGTAACGGGAAGAATATGCATACCGTTAGCGCCTGCAGCTCCTCACGGGAAAGCCTTGCATCAGTTTACTTCGACTTGTAGTAAACTGCGCGGTAGAATGTTATTAGTCGCATCTGTCTTTAATTTAATTAGTTTGGTCATACTTTAGGTGGGAAACGCCGTACCCCCGCCACTTGGTGCCGCTCTTGGTCTGGAAATTCGCAAAGCCTACGCTGCCTCTAAGACATTTTGACTGTAAAGGTACACATTTTTTTAATGTCAGTTTATTTTTATAAACCGTACTTCAAAAGTACTGACCCGACGTTGACATATAATTCTGTTTGTAAACGGTCTACTGGATAGACGGGGTAGGCTATAGTAGATAAATGAAAAAGGAAGAAATAAGACTACAACAGCAACCCAAACTAATGAGCTCCATGGGTGATCACAGTTTAGCTTCATTATGTTGATAGATTTCAGGAGAGTTGCAGAAGGATGGTATGGTCCTTGAACGTTAGTTAACTCTGAACAGTGCAGTTTTGGGCTAAACGGTACGATGAATACCCAAAACAGTGATATTTCTTGAATATAATACTAGTAGGCGGGAGAATAGGGAAGTTAACCTGGGAGCAGGCCCTTCCAATCTGGGCGCTGGTCTGTCATCTAGCTGCATAAACGAGCATTTTGCAGCGATTAGCTGCGAATATCCATGACTCTCCACTATGCCAGGTCTCCCACGTATCACAGAAATCCCCACAATTCACCCAGGAGAGTTCTTCGAGTTTTTGTCAAAGTTAAACCCAAGAAAAGCTACTATTCTACGTGAATCCGTTCCATCCGTTACGTGAAAGAGTGCGCAAATGAGCTTGCCGAGCCATTAGCAGCCGTCTTTAACCGATCTCTCGTCGAAGGAATCTTCCCAAGCACTTTAAGCTTGCATGCATCACCATAATACCAAAGAAAGGGACTCCAAAATCCGTGAAGGGCCTACGACCAATTTCTAAAACGTTGTTTCTTTCAAAAGTTTTCGAACAGTTTATCTTTAAATGGATGTACGAAAATGTTAAAGACAAACTCGATGAACGACAGTATGGATTTCGCCCAGGCTGCAATACTTCGCTTTACCGGGTTCAATGTATCAAGACGTTCTAAAGCACTTGGAAACCGAGGGCTCATTTTTTTACACCCTAATTATGGACTTCATCAAAGCTGTCGATTTTCTGGACCACAATGTAGTTATCTGAGAAGCTTCTATGATGGGTGCCAGAAGATATGTGCTGAGAATGTTGGCAGCGGGGTTGCCACGGGTGGGGATTTATCCCGGAATTCCGGTTTTTATTTTTAAGATGGGGATTTGATGGGGATTCGAGGATTTCCGGGATTTTGCTCCAGGATTCCGGGATTTTTGTGTTGATTTCGGGATTTTTGTCCGGTTGATAATGTGCAGATAAAAAGTAATAAAATTCTAACATTCCCTTTCGGAATACCAAAAAAATAATCAATTCGAGTAACACACCGAGATTTTTATCTTGACATTTTGTCGAGACTCGGCACAGTAAAAGCAATACCTCCAAGATGGATCCTTTTTATCTACTTTTTGCGATCCCAAAACGTTAGTGGCGGGATACCTTAGACTTCGTATGGTTTGCCCGTCTGTTAGCACGATAACTCTCGAAGGAGTTAAGCTTTTGTTCAACTTTGGTATAGGGATTAGTTGGGTCAAAGTACATGTAAAGTTCCTAGATGGGCACCATAGCCCCGTATTTAGGGATGGGGGTTCAAACTAAGGGGCGAATATCTTTTTAAATGCTAATGAAATAGTCGATTTAGGGGTAAGCAAGGAGACATGCTGAATCCGTTTTTGAACTTTATTTTCTTGCCGGACAGTTTTTTCACCTGAAATTCGGGAAAGTAAAAGTTTTTCTGAGGTCAATTAAAGATTCGGTATCGGGGTAAAAATACGTGCCAAATCCATATCTGAAGTTTATTTTCTCCCTGGACAAAAAATCCGTCCGGAATCCGGCAAAAAATACAAAATTTGGTTGAAAAGAATCATCAGATTTTGTTTAGGTGTAAGAATGCTTGCTGAACCCGTATCTGTTCTTGTTTTTCTCAGTGGATCGGTAGTTTTACCGTAGTTAGGGAGAAGGGGCTCAAAAACACATGAAAAGTTATCAGTAAATCTGATTGGGAGGTTGATAAACTGGAAAAAGACACAATGAGAGAAATATACTATACTTGTTCTCGCCTCGGATGAACAATCTGGCTAGAATCGTCTGGGGAAGTTTACGGATGAACCTATAATTTATCAAATGCTCTGTTAACTAACCTATCTCGAAAAGAGTAGGTCCACTACATTACACCTTTACGGGTTCTGGAAATCTGTCAGACCCGATTGTCTTTATCAGGAAGTCAAAAAAGTATTCCCTTTTGGGGTCCCATCGAAAGCTATGCTCTTATTATCTACGATCGCATACTCTATGTTTCGGGGGATGCCCTACTGCCTGCTATAGAGGACGAAAGTACCCACTGATATAAATATAACAGCAAAATGATGACGTCAAATATTGTCCACTGGGCAAGTGAAACACTATTATTGACATGTGCGACGAAGCAGCCAAGTAAAACGCGCCTCAAATGTATGAAATGCTAGATAGACCGACTTCATGCAAGAAATGCGCTTCAGGTACTTACCAGTGCAGCAGTCTGTTAACGCTCTGGTCTGAACGTCAAAAAGTACAAATAACGGAAATGGGGATTTTTTTCACCATTCCGGGATTTTTTCCCTCCAAATTTGGGGATTTTATTTTTGACTTGGTAGCAACCCTGGTTTGGCAGATTTCCTTCACGAAAGAAGCCAGTGTGTCCAGCTAAGCCAAGAAGACGTCTCTACGTCATTGAACATCACCTGTGGAGCAGCGCAGGGAAGCAAACTAGGACCTCTCCTCTTGCCTTCATTATCGTGATAAACAAGCTCATCATTGAGTATCCAAATCGCTACAAATTTGCGGACGATTTGAATGCTGCTATCTTTCGATCTCTTTCCGATCCACATTCCAACAGTCCCGTGAAGACCGTGTTGGCGGAGATCAACTCTCAAGCAGCTAAGTCTAAGCTGACATTAAGCATTGAAAAAGCACGATCTGCAGGATTAACTTTCGAAAACGCGAGGTCCCTGAAATTGGTGACACCAGCCTCAAAACTGTGAAAACAGTCAAGTTACTTGGCGTCCACATCGATGATGACTTAAAATGGGGATTGCAGATAAATGCACTCTGCACACAGGAGCAGTTATATTTGGTTTAAATTGACAATCCTATGTTATCACGTTGTGAAACAGATATTCTAGAATAAATACGATGATTGATAACGAAATACTACAAAACTATAGAAAACTCTGGGACTGCCTTAAGGAACCTTACCAGTCTCTTCATATGCTGATCATACCTTTTCGTGCCCTATATGCCACATCTTCTGAAACGTCATCGAAAGTTTAATAAGAAAATATGTGTAAAGTCGTAGTTAAAATAACAAAAAAAATTGGTCTAGAACCAAAGTATACTGCTGAGACTAATTACTCATTGCCGCCTGCTGCATGCTTGTAGTACTACTAACCATTGTAGGGTTCAGGTATGAGAAATTCGGCTGTAGCGGCAAGTGTTGGAGCCCCTGAGGGGTTTGGATAATATAACCGATTGGTTGGCCTTGAACGTTTAACTCCATGCGTGACGCATCGTATTGGGCATTGTTGAAGGCGGGGCTGTTCTTTGAGGATGGGCAGCAGGTTGTTGACTGACAGAAGATGGTGCAGCTGATTATACTGGTGATGAAAGAGGCAAGGCCCAGACCGGCCAGAATTGAGTTGATAATGATGCCAGCGGCTTCTCCTTCGAAATCAAAGTGGAATGTGTAGTTGTAATTAAAACCGTTGGAGAAGTAATTACAATCACAGCAAGAAGAGTAGCCGCAGTAGAGATAGTAAGGGGTAGTGTAATTACCCTTGCATTCTATATATGGGTTCTCTGAGAGGACGTAATCGCTGTCGTCGTCCAGAAACAGCGAGAGACCGATCATACCTTGCACGAGCGGTCCTATAGCCAAGATGGTTGCAAGGATCGAGAAAGTGAGCTGGGTTGAGAAAGCGCAGTGGGTGGAGTTCTTGTTGATGCTTACTGCGATCCCTCCCGCTGTAACGATGAACATTCCAGACCAGATCCCGGAAGAAACATAATGAATGCTCTGGTTGCATGTGCTGAAGACAATGTCGCAGATCTGAAAAGAGTGAAGGACTATAGTGTCTAGAGTTATCGTAGACAAGTAGTATAGGCGGTGGACTGTGACCTGGCTTGTGTTCCAAGTCCACTGTCCCCGGGGTGTGCCGGGGCCGTGGCTCTCTGACTAGTCCTGGAATACCCGCCTTGGAAAGGGAAAGAAATGATGACCGTCTGATCGCTGGCCCTCAGCTATTAGTTGCACCCCAGGCCGTGGATCTGTAGCTACGAGTCGCTACGACATGCATTCTGCACATTGCGATAAATGCTCTTCTCGGAATACTTTGTTAAAATAGGAACTGCCTCCGATAAAAGGACAACTATCGCTAGGAGTGACACACGGCGAAAGCGATCGTTTGATTGACTCATTCTCGTCAACAATGGCCGGCCACAGACGTAGTATAGTTTACCCGAACACACGTGACCTTCTGCATGCTCTTGCCCTTACTCCATCCGTCCTCGTTGAACATGCTTTGAAATTTGAACCCCAAGGAATGTCGGGCTTTAAATCCTCTATCTCGGCTAGACTTTAATGAATCTGGGCTAGCTGAAAACCCACCGCTTAATTTTGTATGTCAGCAAGTAAGGTACAGCCGATGTGAAGCTGCCGGATGCAGAGGTGAAAGGGAAAGCCACGTCGAAGACCTCACTCTCGGTTGCCTTGGTCATGAACTTATTACCTATGGCAGTAGTTCCCAACCTTTTACGTACCGCGTACCCCTAATCAAGGTTCGAAATGATTGCGTACCCCTTTTTCAGAACGTGAAAAAGACGATATTAGTTATCAGAAATGGTAAGGCATACACGTGTAGAAATATGTACAAAATCAATGGGGCAATCACTAGAGGCTGTTTTGTAGCTAACATTTTGTCGAAGCTCGGCTAGACGTCATTAACGGCAATGACAGTCAGCTGTTTCTGTGTTTGGTTTTGATTTTCTCCGTGCTTTCATCAAGCTGCATTGCACACTTTTTCGTTGTCCCATCGCAACCTGAATGACAATATCACTTGCAACGTCTTCGATATTTCTTGAAACAATATTGTTCGACACAGGAACAGATTTTACGGCTGTAGGCTAGCTGTTTTGGAATAAACATTATTTCACTGACTTTCACTGACAGTATTTCACTGGGCTTGTAAGCAGAGGCGCCACGCACAGGTTGACAACACCCCTCCCCTCTAAAAAGGGTTCGCCAGACGAATAAAAAGAAAATAGTCTGCGCGAAGCGCAGCGATTTTTCGTAAAAACAATTATTAAAAAAAAAAAAAATAGTCGGTCAGTAAAAATACCTTGCCCCTTAAGGTACATTTTGGCTGGTGATATTAGGCTTTCGGCAATCACAAATGAGTGAGACGAGATTTTGAAGCTACAGACTAAATCAATTTTGGTTCCTTCGCGTACCCCTTGCAAGGGTCTTGCGTACCCCTTCTGGTACGCGTACCACCGGTTGGGAACCACTGACCTATGGCCTAGTTCGGAAGGAGTAAAGGATTAACCTCAAGAAATATGGAACTTCGAAACTAATTTGTACTGAAGTTTCCCCTGCTAGTGGCCATTGCTGCATCGTTTTCAAGGCCATGCTTAAAGAATCGAAACTGAATGCCTCTGTCAGCTGGAAGTTTTTTTTAAAGCAGCGCATCCAGAATATCACAAGAAAATAACTGCCGAAGAACGGAAACACAAAATCGCTACTCACTGAGGTAATGATGAGTGCTGTTCCAAAGAAAATCAGAAATCCTCCAACTCCGCGGTAGGTACTAACTGGTACTTTCTTCTGACTCATTTTGTGGGATGTTGCAGAGCTCACAGGAATTACTGGATGCAATTAAATTGGACGATGTTCTCTTTTTATCCGATACAGTGATAAACGCAAGCTCCAAACTTCTTATCTATCTATACATTGAGAAGTACCGCCATCAACTTATTATCGGTGGTCGTCACCTTGATGGCTGTTCGTATTTGCATTTGCTTACATACTTACAGGATCCATGGCTTAATTAAAGGAAGGGTACTACCGCTGTGAATCCTGTGATGGAGCGTTCTCGAGGGTGATGGTTGTAGGCTGTGTCGACCCAATTTTCAATTGAACCAGTTTCGGTTACTGTGTCTTCAGGAAGTGCATTCCAGCCACTGGTCGCATGCATATTCCAGAAGCATACTCGTTGCCAGGTATTGACTGCATAGCAGTCATGTCGAGTTTCCTCTTCGGGGTCCTGGTTTCTCTCGAAGGAATTTTCGAAAGTCAGTTTTGTCTAGTCTCCTCTTGTGTTTTCCTGTCAGAATCAATCAGCGCTTACACCAGTCGTGGTCTCAGATTTCTGACGTATTTTTCTCGTCAAGTTTCGTTTTCTTTCTCTGAAGTTGCTTGAATTCCGCCGTTCGACATTCCAGGTCGTTCGAATTGGTTTTAACGGACTTAAGTTCCCAGATCACATTGCCGTTTCGACAGGACCTGCCCTGTGTGTGCTTTCGTGAACATCGGGATGCCAGGGTGGTGGGAGTGTCATAACGACCCCCCACGCACACACACACACTAAAACACGCACAACGGCTGTTGTTACAACAGTCAGTCGGGATTCTCCTGGTCCGTCAGTAGGCTTCGGCTGAGCTCACATGGGATCTAAACCGAGCTTGTTAGGCATACGAATAGTCATCTTTCCCAAACCCGTCTCGAGCTCACTGACTGGCTAGAGCAGTGGTTCCCAACCTTTTCCGTACCGCGTACCCCTAAACAAGGTTCGAAAAGTTCGCGTACCCCCATTTTTAGAACGTGAAAAATGCGATATTTATGTCATAAATGGAAAGGAATACACATGTAGAAATATATACATAATCAATGAGACATTTGAGGCTGCGTTGCAGCAAAAATTTTGTCAAATCTCGACCCGATGTCATTAATGGCAACGTTTTTTCAGTCATCACATTTTTACCGGAGCTCGACATCACATTTCCACTAAATGAATTCTGAATCCAGTCATAAGTTCTACCCTGTCACTACAAACTGATAAAAAACAGGTGCACGAATAGTTTTTCTCATACTGTCCTCGATACTGGAGGTTTTCGCAAAACAGAATATTTTCTTTATGTCAGAATCTCGATAACGGACAAACACTGTCATCTGAGCTTCATGTAACACATCCCGCAAATCCATGCTTTCATCATGCTGCATTGCAGACATTTTCGTTAATTTTATTCTATACCTGAATGGCAATATTACTTGCAATGCTTTCGCTTCTTTTTGAACAATATTGTTTGACACAGGAATAGATTTTACAGCAGTAGGCTAGCTGTTCTGAAATCAATATTATTTCATGAATTTCACTAGGGTTTGCATTCAGAGGCGTCACGCATGGGCTGGGGACACCCTCCCCTTAAGTGGTCGGCCAGTCGGTAAAAAGAAACTGGTCAGCGCGAAGCGAAACCATTTTTCGTAAAAACAGTTGTTTTTTTTCCGAAAAATAGTAGGTAAAAATTATCAGCCACTCGGTAAAAATATCTTGCTCCCAAAACACTTTTTGGCTAGTGATGCCTCTGCTGATAATATTAGGCTTTCGGCAATCAAAAATAAGTGAGGTGATATTTTGAAAATACAGATTAAACAGATTTTGGTACCTTCGCGTACCCCTTGCAAGGGTCTCGCGTACCCCTTTGGGTACGCGTACCACCGGTTGGGAACCCCTGGGCTAGAGTATCCGCAGCGAGATCAAGCGAGACGGATTGTTAAAGGACCCCTCGCACTATTTACTATTCAACTTACATTATTTTAAAATACTTGAATACTTTGTAACTAGGCTGTGCTTTCAGCAAATAACCGACGGTTTTGGCTGTTTTAAGCCTTTTTCCAGACCCGTTGACTTACAGCGAAAACAGGGACAAAATTTACATAATCGGTTTTCTGATGGAAAAACTTCTCGCAGACAGCCGTCGACAGCGTGAGACACATCGAAGGTAGCAAAACACTTCAAGTGAGAACATCAGCGTGGTTTTGTTAGAGGGGTTAGAATGTACCGTACGAAATTGGGGTCTCCGAATTAGAAATATATGGAGTGATTATGGAAGTAGGTTGCGTTAGCATTATAGGTAAGATAGGTCTTTTAAGACAAGCAAGCTCAAGTGAAAGTCCTAATCGAATCTTCAGCTTCTTTTCCATGCTATCCGACCCTAACTTGTGGGTCACCATCAATACCAGACAAGATCTCTTGCATTCGAGCACGAGCATAAATATAATGAAAGGATGCATTTAAAAATCTTCCAAGAATGACCTAGCCTACTACATTTGGTATATAAATTAATCTTTAAAATGTATTTGTTTAAAATACTTGAAACTTTCCGATATGACATTGCTAATTTATTCACTGCGAATTCATCATGAACGTGGGAGGAAATTTAGAATCCCGGCGTTGCCGAATTGTGTCCAGATGATGTGCGAAGGGGTTATACACTTGCAAGTCGCAACCCCAAGGAAGTGAACGTGTGTGTCGCTTTCTCAGTGTTTACGATAGCTGCGTGGAAGGAAAAGGTTGCTTTATCAAGAAATGCAGAGAGGAATTGGCTATAAGCCAGAAACATGGTGTTTTTGAACCTTGATCCCTCGTTTAAGCTAGAAGTTGACAAATCATTGACGGTCGCTGTGACTCACTGCCTCTGGCCGTTCTTGGAAACGTCCACGTATAAACAGTACAACGACAGGTGTCATGTTTTCCGTGTCGCTAATCTTCTTATCGGACGCGTCAGCTGATAAGAAAAAAAGAGGCTTGAATGTTGGATTGCTTGAATTTGAGTCATGTTTTTCTCGTTTGCCCAGGATGCCTACGCACAATTGCCACAATGGGAAGCCCCCCCCCCCCCCCCCCCTACAGTATAGTTGCGTTTATTATGGCCACTGACGTGGCCTGTTGCTGAACTTCCGTTTTCAAACGCCATCGAAAAAAAAAATAACAATAAAGGTTTTGGAGTTCGTCTATTAAGATTAGTGCTAAGTAAAACGAGATCAGATTTAGTGCCAAAACACTAAGTTTCGTTACTAACAGCGTTGACTTGCGACAAAGGCTGACGACCGAAAATGGTGTTTAAAAGAGACCTCCGAATCTGGAGGTAACGCAAAACTTTGATAAAAAGAAACGCGGCTAGTGTAGCTGAAAGGAATGCGTCGCATCGAACACCGTCAGCACCCAATCGCCCTGCTCGGAATTATATATCGTTTGCTAAAGTATTGCAGACTGTGGCGTCTAACGTTGCTCCGTACAAGCAAGAACAAATTCAATAGAACCTCCATCTTTGGTCCCATGCAGCGACTATGGATACCCCGATAAAACTGAGCGGAGCTAGAGGTACTTGCTGTGAGGTTTGAGTTGATACCCGTCTACTTTCCTCTTCGCCGCTGCACATACCAGATGAAAAACCGTAGGATGCCTGAATGGGTGGAGAACCCGGTTTGCAGCGAGTTAGACGTGACGTCATAATGGTAGGCAACCAATCAGCTGTAAAGGACGACACAGACGGCGTTCGTATTCTTCTGTGGGGTTCTGTTGCGATATAGCTGTTTGTAGAGGTAAGAAATTATGATATTCTGCGTAGCTCCTCCTCCACTCGTTTGTATCGGGTATAGGGTATCAACATATATTCTACTCCGCATGGTCGTATTACAGAGATAGGGAGACAAAGTTCTTGTGATTATTTGTTCCTGGTACAAGGTAGATGACGGGAAACCTCCTCTCTATGGCACTTGCCTTCCGGCCAAGTGCCATGTAGCGATCATTCTTCCGTCGGTCGGTCAGTCCGGTGACTGAGAGTTAGAGTACTTTCAGATGTGCTAGGACGATGAAATTTGGCAGGCATATTAGGGACCAAGATCAAACTAACTGGAAAATAGTCCCTTCCCCGATCCGACCATCGTGGGCGAGTGGAGGGAGGGGGAATCCGGAATGTTGAACTTGATAGTCGGAAAGACCTCGTGTCTCAGATATGACACTTCCAATCCGAAACGGATCCTGTCACTCTGGCGGCAGTTGAAGGGGGGGGGGGAACCGGAAATGGTTTGACACATTCAGAGTGGACTGATCGGGGTGAAACTTGGTGGTAAGAACAAGCACAAGCCTTAGATACACAGTTGACCGGACCAGATTCGGGCACTGCGTGGGGGGGGGGGAAGTTGGAGGGAGGTTTCCAACATTCCAGTGATCCAGAGTTATGGTGCTTCCAGATGTCCTAGGATGATGAATCTTGGCAGGCAAATCAGAAACTCGACCACTTATACTTAAGAACAGTAGTCGCTCCGATTCGACCATCGTGGGGGAATGAAGGGGTTGTCTCGGATGCAAACTCAGCACAAGATCCAGGAAACACCGCGGAAAACCTACTTTTGATATAAGTTATACAATCATACTGAATGTTATCGGACTAAAGTGGCCACTAGATAGTGCACATTCAGTCCAGTATTCAGAATATTCCTATCAGCTGGATGCGAGAAAGTACACGTGTCCCCTAGAGTCCCAGACCTCCACCCGCTCCCATATATGCCCGATGAAAAAATTGTAGCCTGCGTAGTAGTATGGTAGTAATACGAAAACGTTGCATGTAATACTATGTAATAGCAAAGAATACTATCATTTAATGTGCCGCAGACTGGTCCAATCTTATGTAGTAGTATCCAGTAGCATCCTGTCTTGCCATAGTAACATCCAGTCTTGCTAATAGTACCATATAGTAGTATGCAGTAACACGGTAGCCTTGAAGTAGAAGCATGTAGTAGCATCGTTAGTACTGCATGCAACTTTTTCGTACTACTTCATATTGTTCATATTACTATTTTGAGATAAATTTTTCATCGGGGTTATATTGACAAATGTGTGCATGACAGTACTCATCGATTTTGGTTTTGTTACCATGAAAGTGTGAGCGATACTATTCTATTATACCTATTCTATTCTATTCTTCTGTTGCTAGCTCCCTTAATAATCCCCAAGGGCACATGATTATTCGTGCCTCAAGGGTTTTGCTTGCAAAGGATGAAAACAAACCCACGATCTGTTGACAAACTCCCATAGTCATCCTCTGATCCAACTTTGCAAGTGCCATATGAGCTTCTAGCTCTTGTTGACTCTTACGGAGGAAAGTTCATCAGCAGCGTCGTTAAGCCGAGTTTCTCATACGAACGGTATACGCCGGACTGTACGAGGGGTTGCCCAGCCAGCAAGTACCCAGTGCCGTGGATCCAGGCCTGTGCCGACACCGGCATAGACCAGCAGGCAGCGGTTGCCCCGTATTATAGTATCAAAATCAGCATGTTTAGAAGAGTTTGAGAGATGAATCGTCTAATTTATGGCCGGCAACGGTGATTTCGGCCGGATCCGGGAAAGGGTGTACAGCAGGTGCCGGGGAGTGGGCAACCGCTCGGGACTGTGTATATGGCCAAAGGCTTGTCGCAGGGTAGCCGCGGGGATCGGAAGAGTAATACAGGCGTTTTCCGCAATCCCACAAAAAGGCTTTGGCTCAGAAAGAGTGTATCCGCGGTCGTTTGTGTGGCCCACAGGCACAGATCTGTTTTCCGCAACCAGGAAATCACGCTAGTAGAACGCCGATCTGATTAACTATGCACAACACATTATGGGCCCTTGATAAGATCGAATATCCTGTGACAGATTCTGACTTCTTGAACTGTTACTCGTCAAATAAATAGTTTATTAAGAAAACAATTACAAGACATCAAAACGGCTTATCGTTCGATTTTCCCACCACGGGCCAGGGGCCAAATTTCTGACAAAAATGTGCACTTCGACACCTCGATTTTTTTTTGCGTACCGCTGCGCAATTCGCAAAACGTGAATAGTTGGTGATTATTAATCATTTCTTAATTGTTAAATCACAATTTTGTGACAAAATTTAATCGAAAATGAGCTTGGTGTCTCCCAGAGGCAAAAAAAATGTCAAAAAGTATCAAAAGTGTCACACTTGGCAACATTGCCACGGGCATACAACTGATGCATTCTATTTCAAATTTCCGAGAGGAAAAGACATATGAGCTCCTGCTATGTAACAACCCTTGCAGTAAATCACCCAAACACACACCACCACACCACTCGAAATCTCCGACAACCAGTCACAGATGACAAAGAAGCGGGCGCGTTTGTTTTTTTTTGGGGGGGGGGAGGGCGGATTTCTGAAAAGATGTGAAGATTTATAACTGTGTCTAGAGAGCAAAAATTATGAAAACAACTATGGAAAGAAAAATCGGCGGAGTGGTGGTGGTGGTGGGGGGGGGGGATTTCTGAAAAGATGTGAAGATTTGGAACTGTGGCTAGAGAGCAAAAACTATGAAAACAAATATGGAAAGAAAAATAGGTAGAGGGGTGATGGCGCTTGTTATTGAGAAAGAAAATAATTAGTGTCAGGTTTCAGTTCTGCTTTGATCAGCATCTTGCTAACATAACGATTGATGCTAAAGGCAGCGTTGCCGCGATGTTGACGGAGAGTTGGGAATTGAATGACGGGTTACGTCAGTGATCGCTAGCTCTACGTCATTGGAGGAGGGCACCGCTTCACCCAGACTGAACCAGTATCTAATGGCAAGCGTCCGGGGTAAAACATTCTGTTGAAAAGTAAAACAGTTTCTTGTTTACAGGGTTACAGTCAGGGGCGTCACGTATGGGGAGAGGGGTGCTCTGCCACCTAATGTTGTCGGCCGGTCGGTAAAAAATAACCGCGATATTTTACAAAAACATTTTTTTTTTCCTGCAAAACACTTGATTTTTCTTCAAAACAGTCTTTTTTTTGCTAAAAACGTCGATTTTTTCTTAAAACAGTCTGTTTTTCTGAAAATCAGTCTCATTTTCGACAAAACAGTAGATCAGCTAGTCCAATACCTTGCCCCCCTCCCCCCAAACTTTTTGGGTAGTAATGACTCTGGTTAAAGTACATGCATCTTGAAAGCCTGCAAGTGTCAGCGCTCCACCGCCTTACCCAGCTCCCGACTACCCTCCAAGTCGGACTGAAGCACAATCACTCATGAATCACAGCGTCATTAGTTGCGTTTTTCCAGATACCATGGTATCTGTTACCACGGTAACTGATCTGCAATTAGTCGTTTTTGCAGTTATCGTGGTATCTGTGACCACGGTTGCTCTGCAAATGACAGTTGTTGAAATTGCGCTTTTCGAAGTCATCCCAAAAGAAAAACTGATATCCAGTCACACCACTAAGTTTCAAACTTCTTTCCAACTAATTTGACAAAATCATAGGTTCTATTGTTGGTGATGATGAAAGTGGGATGACTTTTCAGATACCACGATTAGTTACCACGGTATCTGGCCAGATACCACGATAACTGCAAACACGCCTTTTAACCGTGGTATCAGATACCATGGTATTTGCAAATACGCAACTATTGATAATGTTTATAAAACTGGTCATTGTGAGTCGTTGTGCCGTTACAACCGCGACAGAAAACGGGAATAGAACGGCATGACACGGTGCAGGAAAAAAGCGTACTAAAAACGGGAACAACGTTCTATAATCTGGAACACTGCACCAGGAGGAAGACTACTAAAAGGGGAACGCTGCACTCCTTCCTTCTATTAGTAGCTTGTTAGTCACGAGTTCGAGATCATTCCCGTGCACAAACCTATTCTAGTAGTTGTGTTCCTTCTTTTAGTCGAGTTACCTCCGCACGAGGGGCAGGGCTCCTATTCTTTAAGGCTGCGTCCAAGTTTTTCGTACGCGTTCCTCCTGCACCGTGTCACTCCGTTCCACTCCCGTTTATGGTCCATTTACACACTGCGTAAAATCCGAGCGTATTTGAAATCCGAGCGTATTTTACGCACGTATTTGGGCTTGAAAAGATCTCTAGCAGTACGGACGTATTTGAGAAATCGAACCGTTTTGTATCTAGATACGTCCGTATTGCTAGAAACCTTTTCAAGCTCAATACGTGTGTAAAATACGCTCGGATTTTACGCAGTGTGTAAACCCACCGTTAGTCGATCCCATAAAAGCTCGGCATCACCTTCGGATTCCAGACATCCGTTTTCGTCGAGGTGGATCCATAAGATGATGAAGTCCGGGTCTTCCCAGATGTTGGAATCTGGAAGGGTGTTGTAGAGGCAACACATTCGAGGGCACAGTAAATATGGAATGAATGGATTACGAGAAAAAGAAACGGTGATTGGCAGTTGTAACTGCTAGGTTAAAGACACGCGCGTGGGACACAAGACCATGTCGAAGAAAAGCGAAATCAGCTAGCATCATTATCATGGAAAAACGGAAGGGTTTTGTTGACCATACGGAAGCCCCAGATATCTGGACATTGGGAAGTTGAAGCCTGGCTTCAAGGCATTAGATGTGGGTTCTGGGGATTCGTATGGGTTGTTCGTATCCCAGATCAGCTTGGCCATAGCCGCCATAGTAGGGCGAATGTTGTGCCGTTACACCTGGATATGTTTGCGGAAGTTTGGGATAGGGGCTGGGGGCCGCCGCATAGTTCTGAGGTTGTGGCGGTGCCACATACTCCCTTCGAGACTCGGCAGGTATCGTTTGAACCAGAGGGGTCTGATGCTCTTGGTCCTTCGGTTTACCGCAGAAGGTTGTAGAACCACAGAAAAATGTTGTACTGATGGCGGTTGAAATAACGCCGATGAGACCAAGGAGAATCAAAACTGCACTAGCTCCGTGGTGGATTGCAAAGCCAACGAAGTCGAATTCGTACGTGTAGGTAGTGAACGGTTGCGGGCCTTCAGAATGGAGCACGCTTGTGCAGTTGCAGCATATTTTCCTGCAATCAGAACCAAGTAAAGCTGATTTGAAACGGTACTGTATCTGTACGACTAAGCTGTTGATTGACGGGTATTAGAAGAGATCCTGAACATGCTGACACAAATACTGACTCCGATTTGAACTGTCCCGTGTGTCACTTCATAATTAAAAAAAAAAAAAGGCAGGGTGAGTTAACACTAGACAATCAGTTCAGGTCAACAACAAAAAGTTTTTGTCTGGCCTTGTGCTTTGCGCGAGGCCCGTCAAAGCGGAATATTATGTCAAGACTCGAGATTCAGAAGTCGTGTCCGTATGCTGTTAAAACACTGAGGTAGCCTGAGGCAGAGGTAGGCCTCAGGTACCAAAGAAACAAGCGGTACCATACTTTCTGATCCAAATCTTACGTCCTTTTCATCGTGTTTCTACCTTCTTTTCTCAACACCGCGTTCCAGAAGGCTGGCCGCTGCAGCAAGCAGACAACAACATCTACCAACCAAGGAATGTCGGCTACACTGGAGTGATAGTGAGCCGATGTAACAGCAACGATCTGACAATCAAGCCGCCAACCAGCGAGAGACTCTACAGGAGGATCACGCCACCTTATCTCGCTGGAGAGGTTGGAAGAAGTTGCTCGCTTATGCGCGGGCTAACAGTCAAGTTTCTACGGCCGGAAAGAAACAAAACCGTCAATTTTTGTCAGTAAGAATTTGGTGATAGTGCAGGAAATCGACAGGAATCCGGGTACACCACCGCCCGACCCTTATATCGTCATGGTCCAAACCATCAATTTATTTTGTACTCGGGACTTCACAGCAGTTCACCCTTGAGTCCTTGGCAAAGCTTTGCCTGGCAATTCGACCCTTAAACGCCATCCCTGCCTGTACTTACGGTTCATCTGGGCAGGTCAGGACCTGCGTTCCGACTGGCACGTCGTACGTCCCTGTGCAGACGGCATCCGTCGTATTCTCACCGCCTGTCAGGACAAATCCAGAATAATCCTCCGTGAAGGCTAACAGTCGAATTACTGCTATTGCAATATTTACGATGCAAGTGAGGCAAGCAACGAGAGCAAACAGCAAGTGGAGAGAGTAGAGAGTGTGACCGGAACTCTTTCCGGCGCAGAGTCCTAGGATACCAGATAGAACTAGGAGTGATCCAGACCATGTTCCTGAGTGCAATTCGGTAAGTGTCCGGTCGCAAGTGGCAAAGGTATCTTCAAGCTCCTAAAATTGTTTGCAGTAAATTAAAAGTAAGGCGAAATTGTGGTACCATTGATTTACAGCATCGGATCTCTCTCAGTCACTAGCAGGTCGGAGGAGGTTATCCAGAGTGGTTTTAGCCATATCGGGTCTAAGCTTGCACCGTAATGAAGCGTTTAATTTTTCGGGTGAGTCATAAGTCCATGCCAAGAGACTGCCCCTTCCCCCATGATTTAGAAGAAAAAATCAGCATCAATGCGGAAATATTGTGTTGGTTCAAATTTCAGAGAATTGGTTATGGGCCTTATGTTATTTATGTTATTGGGCGAGAATTTGTTATGGGCCTTATGTTATTTATGTTATTGTTTAATTATGTTTTGGGCATCTGTCGATAGCATTAGATAAATAGATCACAGTCATTAATTCGCAAAAATTTCAGTCTAGTAAGAGATTTATTCTCGTCTTGAATATTCGAAACAAGACCCTTACTGTCTTGATTTCTCATGGGAATAGAAACTATCCTGGTTAGTTAGGAAAAAGTTGAGAAGGCTTCAGAAGGAGTATGGAGATGTGTCGTGTAAACCGCATTTCGACTAACCAGCAGGGGCAAAAAGTGACAGCAGTCCAGCTTTCGTAGACTTGGATCCGGAAGATGAATTCAGAACAAAAATGTCCGAAATTTCTGAGCGTTATCAAAAATAGAACCACCAATCTTCCAGAATCCAAAGGGTGCTGTAAGGGCAAGATGCTGGTGAGGCAAAATAGAGATGCAGGTGAATGTGAAAGGGAGAGAGATTGTCATTTGTTATCGGGAGGCAAGACCTATACGAAGAGACGTTTCCGAAATTTTAGACAGTAATGAGCTCCATGTTCGTTATCCAGAAGAGTTTGCTTGACTGTTCAGAAGGTGCAGATGTCTGGTAACCTAGTAGGTGAAGCCTATGGCTTTTACGTTCACCGGATATTTTGGCCTTGCATTTACGGGATTCTGGCGAAGGCGCGATCTTCGCGTCCGTTTGGTCCTTTAAGTATACCGGCAATAGTATACCGACATTTTTGTCAGCCCATTTTTGTACACAGATCAGCTCTATAATCGAACCAATATAGGAATACGTATGAGGCAATCCCGTCGGCACAGTTTCCCCAAATTAGCTTCTGCCGGGCAGAAAGCCTTGGCAACAGCATATCGACATTTTGTCTGCACAGTTTTACAACAAGACCAAAGCTTTAGATGGGATCCCAAAAATTCAATATCTGATCCAGACAACTGGGTCTTGTCTTGGCCAGATCCAGTCATCGCCAGAATCCTTGAACATTCTTACAATTGAAATTCAGGAACAGATTAAGGCCAAATAGCTAATCATCTGAGAAAACCAAGTTCAGATATGGATTCAGCATGTGTACCCGTATAAGTCATATCTGTTTTGACGAAAAGTTACTGCCAATTTCCCGGTTTCGGCCGAACTCTAGAACTAATTGTCCGGCGAAAAAAGAAAGCTCAAAAACGAACTCAGGGTATCTTCTTTCCCCAATAATGAACATCTAATCAACTTCAAATAAAAATTTAACTTATAACAAATTTTCCGACTCCAGCTGGATTCCGGTCGAACTATATGTCCGGGTAAAATGTCACACACGGATTCAGCGTCTCTTCTTACCCCTAAATCGGTTATCTAATCAGCTAGAAATCAAACTTTAACCTCTAACGATTTTCCGGTTTTGGCCGGATTCCGGGCGAACTACATGTCCGGGTAGAAAATTGTTTTCACATAAAAGTTCAGCATATCTTCTTGCCCTAAATCGGACATCTGAGCAACTCCAATTAAAACTTTTAATTTTAACAAACTTTCCGGTTTGGGCCGGATTCCGGGCGAACTACTTGTCCGTCGAGAAAATGGTTTTCACCATCGTCTTCAGCATGTCTTCCTACCTCTAAATCGAACATCTAATCAACTTCAAATAAAACTTTTACTTTCAACAAACTTTCCGGTTTTGGCCTGGTTCCGGGCGAACTACTTGTTCGATTACAAAATGGTTTTCACCATCGTGTTCAGCATGTCTTCTTACCCCATAATCGACTATCACATTAGCTGTTTCAAAATATTTTGTTTGCCCCTTAATTTGAACCCCCTCCCCCACCCCTAAATGTAGGGCTACAAAGCCCATTTACGAACTCGACTGGTCCGCCGACCCAACGAATCCTCACACCAAGTTTCATCAGAATATCTCATTCCCTTCGGGAGTTATCGTGCTTACAGACGGACGGACAGACGGACAACTTTTGCGATGTCATAGGTATCCCTCCACTTACGTTTTGGGATCCCAAAAATTAGCTCTAACCTCTAATCGATCCAATACTGGCGGTGTGAACAGGCTACACTGCCTTGTCATTAGCAAGTGCGATTCAAGGTAATTCAAGGAAATACCGACATTTGTATCGGCACGTTTTTTTATTGCAATCAGCTCTAATTGAACACAATAGCTTATGAATACTGGATCGACTAAAAGCAAGCAGGAAAGGAAAGGCATGGTGCACGAGAAATGCACGCAGCGTACTAAAACCAGGAAAGGCAAACTGAAACGAGGAAAGGCACTAGAACTCGAGGATTAGAAACTGGCAAGCTGCACCGTGCCTTCCCTCTGTTTAGTATCCTGTGAGGGGTCAGCAACTACATATTTAAAGTTCACCATTTCGTTCCTCGTTTTAGTGTCCTGTCAGCGGAATTGCAACTGATAGAGCGCTAAAACGAGGAAAGAAATGGAAGTTGCTGACCCCTAACAGGATAATAAATAGAGGAAAGGCACGGTGCAGCTTGCGTTTCTCTAGCTCCGAATTCTGGTTCATCTTTTCTCGTGCACCATGCCTTTCCTTTCCTGCTTTTAGTCGACCTCTACGACCATCCACCCTCAAACGTTTAGAAACACGGCTCATTTATAAAATTGACCTGTAAGGGCGGTAAGCCACACACCAACATTCACCTTGATATCTCAGTTCTTACGAGTCTTATCGTGCTAACGATAACACGATTGCTTTCCCCATTTTAGTATTCTCTCAAGGGTACGTTGTAGGCAATTAATATCGTTAGAGTACTAAAAGAGTAAAGAAATGGTGAACCCTTTCTAGTATTTTTTTGAGGGATCGGGAACTTACAAATTTAAAGTTCACCATTTCTTTACTCGTTTTAGTATCCTGTCAGAGGTATGCAAATAAGTTCCTCAGAGTAAAAGGAAGACAGAAATGGTGAGCTTAAAATGCAGATAGTTGCCGACCCCTCATCGATTTCTAAGGATGTTAACTGCCCATCCCTGACAGGATACTAAAACGAGGGAAAAAATGGTGAACTTGAAATTTGTAAGTTGCCAACCACTCATGGGATAGTAATCAGAGGAAAGTCACGGTGCAGCTTGCCAGTTTTTCGAATCCTCGAGTTCTGGTTCCTCTTTCCTCGCTCTGTTTTGCCTTTCCTGGTTGTAGTATGCTTGACTGTTTTTCTCGCGCACCATGCCTTTCCTGTACTGCTTTTAGTCGATCCCGACAAACACATCTGCGATGCAATAGGCGTTCAACATTTTCGTTGGGGAAGGAATGAACCGAGGAACTTCAAAGCATACGGATATTAAACGTTACAGAAATGGTAGAGGTGTGTGGGTTATATAAATATATGGGGCTGCAACAACGTCAGCTCTAAACTCACTGAGACGGCAATCAGACCAGCTCCTACCACCACAAGTAGCACTCCAACACATTTGTATGACCACGGATTGGCACTTCGCCTGGGCATTTTTTGTTTAGTACGTAGACTGTATAGTCGGTACCTACTGAGTATTTATCGTTATAATTCTACATGAAGTGATTCGAAGTTCTTATCTTCAAATGACGCATTGTTAGTCATCATAGACGTAGTGCGATAATTCCTTGTAAAAGGATCGTAAAGATTTCTCGACATACCTGTATAAAGTATTGCACTTCGAAATTTATCTGCGAATTTGCTGTTGAACTCAAGGCTGTGCTTCTTCAGCTTCTTAATAGATGAACAGTGCTGTGATGGCCGAGGGGCTGCTCACTTCTGTCGCAAAGTGTACACGGTCCGTGCCTCCGGGCCTGCCTCTCTTCCTCTTGGTGTACGCCAAAAATTTCAGTGAGCAGCCCCTCGGTGTTGGCAACTCTTTCACTACTGTAAAAAAAAGAAAAAAGAACGACATCAATGAACGAAACGTACCACAGTGATATTTTGACTACTAGCAAAGCAATCATCGTCTGGCTTCCGGGGCCCGATGACAATGACAACAAGGCTAAAGGTTTCTTTGGGATCCCAAAAATCTAAATTTTTTTTTTTTTTATAGTGCAGAACGCATTCGTTTTGTACTATCAAATATGATTCTCAGTCAGCTTGGGCTGAAGGAATATTTATAATATTTACTGGACTTCCTGAGCCAGACAATAGGCGTATTCTCGCCCCCCCCCCCCCCCCCGCGTTTTTGTTTGTCTCGGGGACTCACTCCCCGTATTCTTGCGAGTCCCCGCGGACGGGGAATGCTTAGATTATCATCATCATCGTCAAAAAGGACTCCCTTTCAGATTCAGAGGGGAATCAATTTTTGCTGGTGTTGGTGCAATGCAAAATTAATTAAAAACAATCAAAATAAACAAAACCAAAAATAAAGTGGATCCATACTAATTTCGTCAACTGCATATTTTTTTTCCGAACAATATCCATTTTGGAAGCATTCCCCGTGTTCTCGCTGTTTCTGTAGGTGGAGTCCGCGTGGAGTGACTCCCTCTATTCTGGCTGTTCCCTTCGATTCCCCGAGGAGTCCTCGGGGAACGGCGAGAATACGCTTAATGGGTTCCTGTAGGGATCAGCTGTTCGCCAGAACCAGAAAGTTTAACCGAAAAGGGCTGGGATATGACAATCTAGTTACCCATTACTTATTCACTAAAATTGGCTTGAAGACCCGCTGAAGATGCGTTACTTCGTTGTTGCGGTATGACCCGACCAAACTAACTTGGAAATAATGAGTTTCCCGATCCGACCATCTGAGGGGGAGTGGAGGGCGGGGGCATTTGGAAAATTAAGTAGTGTGTAACTATCGAAGGATGATCGGATTGGGATGAAACTTAATAACTGAATAGATGATATATCTCTTGATGTCCTATTTGAAGTCTCGACCGGATTCGACAGCTACGGGGGAGAACGGAAATCTCGAGAAACGGTTACAATGGAAGGATCGGAGTGAAACTTGCTCGAAAGAACAAGCATCTGCTCTAGATAAATCGTTTACACAATTGGACTGGATCCGGACACTCAGGGTTTCCCGGAATTCCGGTGATGGCGGTTTTGGGGATTTTCACGACGAAACTTGGCAGGCATAGCTGGGACCCGATCAAACTGACTTGGAAATAAAAATTTCTCGATCCAGTGATCGTGGGAGGGAGTAGAGGGAGGGGGAATCCGGAATATTGAGTCATGCTTAACTTTGGAACGGGTGATCGGATTCGAGTGAGATTTAGTAATTGAACAGAGGACATGTCTCTGGTAATCTTTTTCATGTCCGGACCGGATCCAACAACCATTTGGGGGGGGGGGGATACATTACCGGCTTAGACTGGAGAGATCGGGATGGAACTTTGTGGGAATAACAAACAGATGCTCCAAATAAATCATTTACAGAACCGGATTGGCTCCGGGCACTGTTGGAAAAGTTGGGAAAACGTACTTGTGTGAAAACATAGGGAAAAAACTTGTGTTTTGACAAAAGTTTGTTTTTCCAACTTGAGCGGTTTTGAGCCTGAAGAGGACCCTTGCCAAGAAGGGCTGATATAAAGCTCCAACAAAATTCAGCTGACGTATCCGTTTTGCACTATCAAATATGATTCGCAGTCAGCTTTGGCTGAAGGAATATTTATTTTGTTCGCCCCTGAATTTTACCCCCCTGGCCCCCTCCCCCGCCTTAAATATAAGGCTGCTGAGCCCATCTATGAACTCGACCTGTCCTTCGACGCAAAGAATCCTCACACTAAGTTCGACAAAAAAATATCTCAACCCCTTCGAGATTTATCGTGCTTACAGACAGAGGGAAAGACGGATAACTTTTACCAAGTCATAGGCATCTCGTCACTTACTTTTTGGGTTGCCATAAACAAGTAAGAAAGGCATTATACTCTCTTCACACCTTTCAAACAGGTGCCAATCGAGTCCGTTTTCCAAAGTACCCGATCTTGAAACGCTACATTTTCTTGGTTGGAATAAATGAAGTTATAAACGCTCTCTGGCGGCCGACGGCTACTCTAACTTCTTACCCTGGGCCATCCTCGAGTCTGAAGCAGTCGAAGTTGGCTTAAAAACAAAATAGCGGCATTCAGTTGGGATAGCCAGTCTCATACTCCAATCATCGGAAAAACTTGGCTTTTAATTCATACTTTAGCTTGTTTTCAAAAGGAAAATGTGCATTTTTCGGCTTTTCTGGGTGATCTTTTTTTAAATTTGAGGAAAAGTTTGGGATTTTTAGTGAAAATAGACCTTTATGGGTCCTTTTCTTAAAAAAAAAACCTGGATTTTCCGAGGTAGACCACCCAATTTCAGTTGGTTCTTGGCTGTTTTCCGTAGTAGAAAATCCAATTGCAATACGCCCCTCATAAAATTCCTCTCAGATTAGAGCCGCGTTCGATTTAGCCTTGTCCTGGTCCTGTCAGCCAAATGCCGTTTTATTTAACTGCCTTGTCCGCTTAATGCCGTTTTATTTGTCCTGTCAGCTGACAATTGTCAGTGCCCTGTCAGACAGGACGCCGTGAATGATGACATGCTCTCGGAGCAAGTTTCGGTCCTGTCTCGGGTAGATTTCTAGACCGCGTTTTATTTGCGATGCTTGTCCGTTGTGTCATTCACCTGACAAGGGTAAATAAAAGGGTTTAAACCGTGACAAGGCAGTAACAAGAAGACAGGACCGAGACAAGGAAGACTCAAATCGAACGCAGCTTAGTTCTTTTTTGGCCGCTAGGTGCGCTATCGTAAAGAAACCAATGAGCGTTACATCTCCGTGTACGCTTATCCAGGTTTGTTTTGCTATTTTCAATTCCTCTTAGGCCTAACCATGTTTAAAACTGTTTAAAATGACTCTTCCCCTCTTTTTGCTTTACCCAACTCTGTTCCGTCAAGCGTCAGCAAGTTTGTCATTTTTGGCTTCCGACTTCCTCAGTGCCGAGTGCAGGCTGACTTCTCAACGGGGCTAATGCGCGACTCGATATGAAGCGAAAGCCTAATCACTTATTCACCCGTCAAATAACTGATCCCCCGATCACACGTGTGATTGTTATTGTTCCTCTAGCGCGTCTCGCGGCAATTCGTCATCGGATTTTAAGAAGGACGTATTGGGTTCTGGCAATTTTGCGAGGTAGACCACCCTTTTAATTGGGTTTTGGGGCTCAAAAAGGACCACCTCCACGGCGGTTGACGTCTCTCTTTTTTGTCTCTGTGTCCTCCTGTTCTTACCCGAGTTTAAAAGCTCCACGACCCGTCACCTCTATGTTTACAGTTTTATTCTCTTGTTCAAATTTGAATCTTTTTGGTCACGAGGACTAGGCCACGTCAGTTTAACATTCTTCCTGGAAAAATTGAACGGAAATAAAAATGAAGAACATATTGAGTTGCAAAGCCGTATTACAATGTTTACTGTTATTTGTTGTTGGGTCCCTTGCGGAAGAAGCATGCCAGACCTTTGCTGGGGGATCTGTTTATCCTCAGGAAGCAAAATCTAGTGGACATACACTACAATGGACAAAAGCAATGAGTATGGGCTTTTTATATTATAATCTGAGCAGTAAATGAGTAAGGCCATGTACATATGACAACAAGAACTGGCCAAGCAAGAAGCTTTGTTTCTGAGAATCTGAGTCAGTTGAGTTCACAGCATGATTTCACAACCTTCGAAGGTTTTAGAATTGTTCAAATAATACACCGTTGTTTCTGCTGTAGGCTAGCCTATTTTCCAGTTTATTTTTCAGTTTATTTTCCAGCTTGAGCGGCTTGAGCCTGAAGAGGACCCTTGCCAAGAAGGGCCGAAATATTGCTCGAATAAAATGTAGCTGACTTGTCCGTTTTGCACCGTCAAATATAGCCTACAGCATAGTAGGTGACAGTGGAAACTTCTTATAAGACAAGATTTTATCTTTCACAGGTAGACAGTTGTCAAATCAACAGGCTTCCCAATCCAAATTTCTTTACCTTGTTGTTAAATTGTAAAAAGGAATAATATTTTTTTTTTAAATTCAAGAAGGATTTATTTAAACACAAATGAGAAGGGGTGTTGAAATAAGCATACTTCTGCATACTGACGTCAACTGACATTAGCTGTTTTTTTTTTTGCCATCATCCAGTTAACCGACCTACAAGATTTCCCGCTATAAGTCGTTTTCTTCCTTCGGTTAACCAACCTAATTTTTATAAGCTGTTTTTTTTGCTCATTTTGCCGGTTGGTTGACCGACCTGTGGACTGAGGCAGGAGCTCCATCCAACCGACCTATACCCTTGGCACGGCGCAAAATTCAAAATTCTCATTGGAGAGATAGGGGCCAGCGACGGGAAGATGCCATTTTTTCTTCTAATCCGTTTTTTAGAGCTCCACCAACCGACCGGCGAGATGAAAAAACGGTCTATAGTGGCAAATAGGTCGGTTAACCAACCAATGGAGAAAAGGCAAAAAATGCAACTATTGAAGATTACATATTTTTCTGTGAAACTGTGATGGCGTATCTGCAATTCTTGTGAGATCAACATTTTAATTATTTGTTTGTCATTACATTTTGGGGTGAACTTTTTTCCTTGACACTTCATTCCCTAAATTAGAATGTAGAACATAAGTTTCATATGTATTTTTTTCCAGTTTCTAAGCCTGCACCACATTGGGAAGGAACTGCAGTAGTCAATGGAGAGTTTATAGATTTGAAGCTTTCTGATTTCCTTGGAAAATATTTGGTCTTCTTCTTCTACCCTCTTGACTTGTAAGTACTATACTGGCTGGCCCCTCTTGCAGGGAGGGGGGGGGATGCACCCCCCCCCCCCCACCATTTTGAGATTCGTAAAATTTACTAAAATTCTTCAGTAATTTTTTTGATAGCAGAACTATTCAGTATTTTTACAGGGATTCATTAGTTATACAGAATCCCAAATAGGCTGTCGGTACAAATCTATTTGGTATAATGATCGGGATTCTGTATAATTGCCATTATTCGGTAGTTAGCACAAATTCAGTGAGAGAGTTTACTGAAATTTTTTGTAATTTTTCGATGCCAGAATTGTTTGGTATATTTATGGAGAAGAATCCCAAATCCAACTCCAGAATTATTAGGTATCATGATTGGGATTCTGTAATTTATGCGGTGTAATTTTCAGGATTTGTTTATTACCACGAATCCCAACTTTTGTTCCAGTTTTGACGACATTGTACCCAATTTGATACCAAAACAATTCAGTATATAGCTGGGAGACAGTAGTTATGCAGAATCCCGAACATGCTATCGGTCTAAACTTATTTCCGCCTGCAGCTTTTTCGTAGTGTTCTCATTTGAATGGGGTTTTAAGTCAGTTTTAGGATTGGGATTTTGAAACATTAAAAGCTAGAATCTGGATGGAAATAGTTAAATTTGGCAAGAAAGAGCTAACTTAAAAAAAATCTCGCCTGCCGCGCTCACTTTATGTGGCCATGGGCAGTATTGACTAGAATACAGTAGCTGCTGCTGCCGAAACGTCGCTCTATCCGGTGTCTAGAACCTCTTAGAGTCTCGGTATTTTATCCACAGGAAATGATAGAATTTGTAAGAGAAGCAGTTAAGTTTTAGCATACAGCAAAAAAAAATGGACTTCGAAATTTTCCCCTGCGGCGCTCGATTTAATTGCTCTTGGGTATAACGAATAGAAGCTGCTACTGCAATCGTGCCCCACAATATATTCTCCAAGTGGGCTTTGCCTAAATGCCACCTAATAGTTGGCCTATCGTCTTTCATGCTGCCCTTTAATGTTACTCTTCTAAGTAATCCTTTCTGTTCCATAATTTAGCTCGAATTCTCAGTTTCTAGGACTCGGTAATTTTTTTTAGAGATTCGGTAAATTTTTTCGGCTCTGTAGCCCCCCCCCCCTCATAAACGAAAATGCACTTGCGACGCCCCTGCCCTCTTTACTTATAACTATTATATTAGCTTGGCCAACTTCTTTTTTTTAACCACAAAACACGTTTAGGAGTCAAGTTTAGGGGGTTTACAGGCGGTCTAACATGAATCCCTGATTTTTGTATGCCCTATGCCTTATGTTGGACACCTTAGGTCAAATGCTTGTAACCTGTAGGTAACCTAACCAAAACCTACTCCAGAATTTGGATTGATTGATTCTGAACTTCACTCAAATCCTCACCACATTGTTGGGTTAGGTTAGCCTGTCTAGCATTTTGCATAGGTCACCAAAATCAGTCTTGTTGATTTAACACAGAATACAGAAGAGTTGGATTTGCCTTAATTATACTAGCTGAATATTCAAGTATTCTTCTTATATCTTTTTTGTAGACTGAAAACCGGCTCCCATTTCAGGTTTTGGGTTTTGGGTTTTTCAGGTTTGTTGAAAATTGGCTGTGCATTTACCAGAACCGCATTTGCTTTAGCTAAGCATAATAAGCTGCCCCCAAAAAACAATTAACTCTAGTTCTTGGTGCTGGATTCAGGCACTTCCCATTAAAGCTTCCAAGGTTTTGTTGTTTGCTCACGGGTTCTTCTGGATTCGTCATGTGTGACGAGTATTGTTGCTCAGTAGCTTAAACGCCTGGATTGCATCCCCTCATTTTCTTCTGTAGACTAATGTCAGAAGTTTCAGGTGCTTTAGCGGCTTCTCCTAGGGAAAGGTTTCTAAATGTGTCGATGATATTTGTCGTTCCTCTCTGCACTTTTTCTTGGATTGGCTTTTCCTTCTTGAAGAAGGGAATGTGCGACTGTCATCCCAAACTCCACCCTTGGTCTAACCATAACCCCTTGGTAATTACTTGAGTTTGTCCTGTACCATGCCCAGCTGTCTGATTTTAAGTTGCTGCTGCTTCCTGGCAATGGGTACTGAACTTCGTCTTGTTATTGGCATCGAGACTGAGGTCTCGGTCTTCGATTGTAGAGTTGAGAGTCAATCTTTGGCCATAATAATAATTAATAATTTATTAAAGCCAACAAAGGGCCATACATCAGCATTCATTCTCCCACTTAACCAACAAAATTGACCTTCACTATTACATACAACAAGATTAATATTAACCAAATTACCTCCAATCTAAACTTCCAGTATACACTTAAAATATTCACATACAGACCGAATTACCTGACGATTCGTCGACTCCAAAATACCAGGAAATAGTATGGGTACCCCCCCCCCCAAAAAAAAAAAACTATAATTTCCTTCACCCCCCGACACCCCGTCAGCAGATGGCATAAACTCTCTTCTACCTCACCGCAAAATCGGCAAGCACACTCGGCCACCGGCAAAGACCTATTCTTTTCAAAAACCCTTTTCCTACTTCGTAATGGGAGACAGTTCTCCCGGAGTTGGAACCACATCTTTAATGTTTCTGCGGGTAGGCCTAGCTTAAAATAAAATTGTAATCCAAATAAATTCTTAAACTTCGGATAATTAGTGAGCGACTCCGACTTCCGAATAGCCTCATTCCATAACTGAGTTTCTTGGTCCTGAAGTACTGAGGTAAATTTTCCTAACAAATTTTCCAAATCTTCGGCATCACCATGTCCATCATTCCAAGCATACGACAGTCCAGCTTCGTCCAACAGCTTTTTCACTTGCCAAGGCCAAGAACGCTTCTTTTTTGATCCCAGGGCCTCTAAGCATGCCACTTTCAGCAGCCTATCTTCTTGGAGACTTACTATTTTTATCCAAATCTAACAACTTGCACTAGCCTACGCGTTCTAAGAGACAGCAACCTAATTCTCCTTTCATTACTTGTGTATGAGTTGTTGGATGTAGACCAATTAATCTCTTGTAGTGTTGTAGCTGAATCGATTCAAGTTGCTTAGCAGCCTCGCACCACCAGAGCTCCGCCCCATAATGGATCGTAGGTAAAATTTTAGAATTAAATACGTGCTTATGCATCTTAAGGTTCTTAACTTTCATTAACGTCTCGTTTCTTAAAACTGCAAACGATGCAGCTTTACCTCTTTTACCCATCTCTGCAATATGTTCCTTCCAACTACCATTTGACATCAATGTAAACCCCAAATACTTAAAAATTTTCTTTTGGGATAATTCTGTGCCTTTAATGTAAATTTTTCAGGATTATCTCCTTTCTTACCAAATATTAAAATTTCTGTTTTATTAACGTTCAGGTTTAGTTTTTTTTTAAATCCAAATAAGTTTCGAGGAGATCCAAGAGAGTCTGAAGCTCCTGTGCAGATGTGGCTACCAAAGCCGCGTCGTCAGCGAATAACAACACTGACACGGCTAAACTTCCTAGCTTCACTACAGGAGCCCAGCGGCTCTGTAGATAACCTACTAAATCGTTAATATAAATACAAATAACCTAGGTGAAAGTGTGCTACCTTGTTTCACTCCCCTCAATACTTCAAATGGTGTGGATGTTCCTTTCCCTACTACTTTGACTATAGCTAGGCTACTTACATACATGTGACTAATAATTCTAATAACAAGCCTAGGTATCCCTAATCCTAACATCATCCCAAATAACATCGCCCTATCAATACTATCGAAAGCACGTTCTAAATCTACAAAAGCTACATACAACTTTCCGCTTCCCTTACAATACTTTTCTATTAAAACTTTCAGTACAAATATCCAATCGATAGTACTATATCCTACTCTAAATCCACCCTGCTCCTCTCTAATTACCTTATTCTTCTCCAACCATTTTGCTAGCCTAGAATCAATTATCTTTTCTAATATCTTACTCGTACACGAAACCAATGTTATAGGCCTATAGTTACGATGTAGATTCCTATCTCCTTTTTTTTTAAACGGGAGCACTATAGATGTCTTCCAAGACGCCGGCCAAATCCCTGTTGCCAGAATCTGATTGAAAATTATTACAAATAATGACATAAATACTACAAGAAATTTCTTCAACAGCCGCGTAGGAACTCCATCCGCCCCTGCCGCCGAATTGCCTTCCATTCGTTTAAGATTTTCTTGAATCTCTTCTCCTGTTATCGGGCTAAGCATTTCATAATCATGCTCTCTCATTGGCATATTAAATTCATTATCAAAACGCTGGAATTCTGTGTGGTGCGACATTTCTAATGGCTCAGCACTCTCCTGATTCTGCTCTTTAATTCCTTGAAATGCTCTCGCCATGTTTGTGGATGGGGAATTTCCGTCCCTTCTTCGCAACTCTTCTTATCATTTACCTTCTTCCAGAACTCCCTCATTTATTATTTACGTAAGATTCCACTAACTCTTTTTTTCTGCTTCTTCTTTCAACATTTTTTCTTTTAATTAACTTCTTGTAAACTTTTCTTTTTTCTCATAAACCCTTAACAGACTTATCTTATTTTCTTCATTCTTTGCCCTTTTTATTTTATTTAAATCTTTAACTAATTCTTTCTTCTTACTATTACATTCCGCGTCCAAAAATCCTGTTTTTTTACTTTTCTTATCAATTGATGGAGCCGCTGTATCATGCACAAGTTCAGTAAATTCTATAATCTTCTGATCAGTAGTCTTTTCTTGTCTCTGAAGATCTTCTATCCGCTGACAAAACTCTTCACTTGTAAATGCTTCTTTCAGTTTCTGTTCTTCTTCGAGAGACCAGTATCGTGGAATTAACCGTGTCATCGGGCTTCTTCGTCAACTTCCATAAGTTCCGATATTTCTTCCTCCGGCAATCTCATTTCTAATAACAAAGCTAAGTGGTCAGATCGTACTAAACTAACCAAAACCTCAACATTGAGTGATTCCTCCGCTAGGCGAACGTCTACCAACACGTAATCAACTACACTAGGTCTAACACCAGCAACGCAAGTGAACTCACCAATGTCCTTGTGGCGTGGATTCTTAGGCCCAGTGTGTATTACTTAGTACTTTTTTACTAGTCAGCGGTCCATGTCGACAGCGCCTCAAGATCCCGGTGCAGCTGCTCCGTCTTTGGTTGGCATCCAGCAGATCCCACTAGTTTTAAGTCATCAACTGATAAATTCATTCAACAAACAGTGGTGAAACTAGCCGAGGGGGGGGGGGGGGCAGATTTACCGACAGGACTTGACAATTCACATACGAATTACAGTTACCATGTAAATACGAATGACAATTATTCCACGCGAACGCATCATTAAACCTTTGTAATAATAAATTGTAACGTGTCAGTTTGGATGGTTTTTGTAATGAAAACTTAGTGAATTTTTCATTTACTTTCTGGTCTCATTGGTAACATTGGGACCGAGAACACACCATGCAGTTAATAGTCTTAGAAAACGAGAAAATGTGTGATAGCATGGCATTACTGATGATACTGATGGCACTCATGTTGGTCTGCCTTACTTTTTCTAGCAGAAGTGTCTTTTGCGGAAACCTAAGGGGCATTTATTCAAATAATGTTTACAACGGATACGTCAGCTATGATGCTTCATCAGCGATATTTCGGAATATTTAACCTAAGGGGCATCGTCCCAGGACCTCGTTGCATTCGTAAATTTAAATCTTACAAGGTTAAATCGAAATACTTAATTCGTTAACAACATGTGAACGTAAAAATAAAAAAGAGATTGAAAAAAAATCTGTAGATCGGTTTTTGCGCCCTTGTCAACTGGGTCTGACTGGGTCCTATAGTGATGGCCGGAAGTTAGGACGCTCTTAAGCCGTGAATATGCCGTGTATCTAATGGACTTGACTCGGATACTGTGGGAGGTGCGGGGGGCCGAGGTTCCGAACCACATCTGACATTGGCCAGGAGAGTTTGAATGGGGGGGGGGGGGGGGTCGCTTAAATTTTGTGACAAGCCTCACTAGCAAAACGGATAGTAGCCTATTATAATAGTTTTACTGACAACACAATCGAGGATCTTATAAATAGCACAGCAAAAGCACTACTTGCGAGGATGTGTTATTAAACAACACAACAGCAACAACAACAAAACTGAAAAAAGGAATAAGAGAGTGAAACCTACGCAATTATTTACACTAAAAAACATTATGTTTTGTAATCTCGAAGCAACAAAAAAAGAATAAAGAAAAAAAAAATTAAATAACTTTCCTTAAAGTTTAACTGAAAAGGTCTTAGATGAAGCAATCTAATTTTCCATTACTTATTCAGTTAAAGAAGCTTGAAAACCCGGCGAAAATGCGTTACTTCGTTGCTCCGCTATTCGCAAATAATTGAATTTCAAATAGTGGAATTTCCTTGTCTAATTTGTATGCTCAATACGCTTGCATCTGGGTTGTATTCGCGACGCAAACGATTTACGAAAAATAAGTGTTCACACAGTGAGCTACCTTCCGTAAGCTGATCACTGGCCACTGAAACGCCGCGTATGTATTTTAGATTCAGTTTTTCTGCGTCATAGTAGAAATTTGCGTTGTGAGGACGACCGTAGATATTCTGGACGTCATTCTAGAGCAAATAGTAAAAATTAAATAATTCCTTAACACAATCCATCAATGCCGGGTGTTGAGCTAAATGATGCAAATTAGTTGGCTTTTCAGTTAAACTTTAATCCATTTCGAAAGTATACCTACCAAGCAACTCCATACCTAGCTCCGATTTAAATTGAGTTAAATTACCTAATTCCTTTGAACTTAGACTAAGCTTATTCCGAAGCTTAGACGCTCTATATATAATTGAAAACGAAGAACTACTTGAAATCAAGCGAGGAGCCTGAATATCACCTCTTGCCCGAGCATGGTGTTGGTGAACATCTGACCTTTCACAAAATATACCTTCAAACAATCTGGTTTCTAAATAATAATCAAACCATAAAAAACACGAAATCCAGCTGCAGGCATCATATTTATTTCCCTATATAGTGGACCTTATCGACTCTACAGTTCCGCTCACCACAAAAAGCTACTGATTCGACGAAGTATTGAAGGGAAAGTTCCAAGCCATCGATGAGCAGTACAAAATATAAGGTGTATCAGTTAAAAATAAACTAACTGTAAAATATGGGAAGGGAAAATGTATCTTAATTTACGGATAATTACCAAATTACTTGATAATATTTTAGAAAGAGATTTCACATGGTCTTAAAGTGATAAAGTCCCATCGACATTTATTCCAAGGTACTTAACGACCCTAGTACGTTTGATTGTTCCCTTCTCTGAAATTTTTTCCGTAATCCGTGGGTAATAATTCGGAGAATGTGAAAAAATTACAAATTTGAACTTATCAGTATTTAAAATCAAGTCGGTTTACCGTTAACCATTTACATATTTGATTCATTTCTTTAACTGTCGAAATAAGCAGTTAGCACACATTTGAGTCGTGTCGTCAGCAAATAGGGGCATAGTTAGCTTGGTATGAGGAGGCGGTCGACAACGTCCCTAATTGCAGAAACAGCTCTAACAGCATCCGGCAGATCATTAATAATAATCAAGAAGAGTGTAGGACCCAGTACAGAACCTTGGGGGACACCACATTTGATAACATTTTTACATGACTACAATCCATTTAGGTGGACATACTGTTCTCTATTTTGAACAAAGGAGACTCAAAATAGTACCTCTTAATTCATTAAATTAACATTTTCTTATTAGTATTCGGAGGTCTATGGTGTCAAACGCCCTAACCAAGTCCAAAAAAACACTAGCCAAAAAAACTTTTGTCAAGAGTTTCATTAATTATCGAAGTTATAAATGAGATAGCCATCTCTTTTGTTCTGCTCTTCCTGAAACCAAATTGATTAGGATGTAAAGTTTGTGACGTTCCAGAAGCTATATATTCCAGAATTGATACACTTTTTAGAACATGGGAAATATCGGGTGAGACTGAAATTGGTCGGTAATTCCCAAGATTGTTTTTATTCCCACCCTCAGAAATAGGAGTTATTCTAGCGATTTTCAGACAACCAGGGAACCTTCCTTATTTCAAACAAATATTAATAAGGGAAGTCAACATATTTGAAATAATAGGTAAAGCTGTTTTCAACACAAGAAGATTAACGGAATCACTACCGGCCGATTCGCGTTTCATCTCAACAATAATTTTACGTACCTGATCTTGAGTAACAAGTCTCAAATGCATAGAAACCTCAACCGGAGTACCTAAGAAAGATAACAAAGAATCGTGGTGAGAAGATACCATAGCAGAAGACAGTTTTACACCAACTGTAGCGAAATGTTCCGAGAGAGTACATCTTCTGGTTTATCTGACGCCAAACCTACCCGTGTGGCAACTTCATCGGGCAAAACATAATCTGTTGATCCGATAACTCCTTTTATAATTCTCCGGTGAAGCCGGTGATAGAGGGATTGGTTTGAATCTCGGAACAGATGGAGTTCATGGGTCCTTGAAGGTCTTCGAGTGAAGCTTGCCCGAGATGTGCCATTTTTCCCCACCCGACAATGGTGGGAGTGATTGCAGGGCAGTCCCGAAAATTTTATGACACGCGTCGGGATTGAATGATTGGAATAAAACTGGAAAAGGGCCTGAATTCTTAGGCCCTAGGTATGTAGTTTGAGACCTGAGCCGGAGGATCCTATGTCGGAATTTTCGGAATTTAGAATTTTCATGGGAAGTAGTTAAATGTTGCCAGTGAAAAAAGGCGGATTCAAAAAATTTCGCCTGCGGCTCCTTAATTAATCCTGGGTACAGCCGTCAACGACGTTGTCGCTATGCAGCAACGCCGTTTTGCGATTATTGCAAGTCCTGTTGGCAAAACTGGAAAGATCCTCCAAAGGTAAAAGGCTAGTGACGGCGTATCCATGAAAAAAAAAAAAAAACCAGAAGCGTAAAAGCGTGAAAACACGCCAATTTTTCTCTTTAGATTTGTTTGTATATACTCTGCAACTTTTTACGTTGTAGCTTCAAGAAGGCAACTTGCTTTGTTTTTAGAATTTTTTAATAAATTCAGTAAAAGTCAGGTACCGACTTGGCCAATTTTACCAGGTTCGTTCCCCCAATGAAGAAAGGCTTGGGACGCCCCTGGTGTTTGCCGCTGTAAGTCATTTCTGTTTTGACGAAACTGATCGAAACTTCCTGCCTTCTTCTGCCAAATTTCCGGTTTCGTCCGAATTCCGGGCGAAGTGCTTGTCCGGCAAAGGACTAAAGCTCAAAAACGAAATCGGCGTATCTTCTTACCCCTAAATCGAACATCCAATCCACTTCAAATGAAACTTTAAAGACCTAATCCAAACATTCTGTTTACCTTCTCTTACTGATCGCAACCCACCAGTTTATTTAGATTTGAACTTGATTGCCGGGTTGCTGTTTTGGCTCGAGAAAAAACCCACGCAGAACGTCTCCTTTTCCAGATGACGAAATTTTCCACGTTTGATTAGCAAAGAATTATAAGACTTTATTGATATGTTTGGCATGTCTTCAAAAATACCACACTGGTCTTGGGCTTTTACTTCGTTTGTATTTGTAATAAACAGTTGGAGCTTTAGCTGGGAATAATTATTTTGATCCTTGGCTCCCTACGTGCCATAATTAATTTGCTCATTGTTTGACGGTGTTTTTGGGGGTTTTAAACATTCATAGTGACAGTAGGGATGGTTAGCATTGTGTGTGTGGTAGAAAGCCCATTTTTGTGGTCGGCTTTAACTTATAACAAATTTTCCGGTTTCAGCCGGATTCTGGGCGAACTATATGTCCGGGTAAAAAATGATTGTCATATACTGATTAAGCATATCTTCTTACCCTTAAATCAGACATCTAATCAACTTCAAATAAACATTTGCTTTTAACAAATTTTCTGGTTTTGACCGGATTCCGGGCGAACTATTTGCTTGGCAAAATAAATGTTTTCATAATCGTGTTCAGCATGTCTTCTTACCGCTTAATCGACTATCTCATTAGCTGTTTACAAATATTTTGTTTGCCCCCTTATTTGAACCCCCTCCTCCACCCTGCCCCACCCCTAAATTTGGGGCTACAGAGCCCATCTACGAACCATTCCCGTGACCCAAAGAATCCTCACACCAAGTTTCATCAAAATATCTCATTCCCTTCGAGAGTTATCGTGCTGACAGACGGACGGACGGACGGACAACTTTTGCGATGTCAGGTATCCCTCCACTTACAATTTCGGATAAAAAAAGAGAAAATAACAAGATACATTGGATTCTTAATTCTGTTGTTTTTAAATTCAGCAGACCAGTTAGAATGAAACAGCATTTCTGATTATGACACAGGAAAATAGACTGGTATTTTTGAGGCTGTTGACTAGAAAAATAATGTAAAGAAGTTTTTTTTCACCCGAAAAAAAGAGAAAAATACACCAAACAGATGTTTCGTTATTATTCTTCTGTAGAAAACTAAAAATAGACATGAAATAGATGTCACTGATGGCATTTTAACATCTAGAAACTCTTTACCTTTCTGGAAGTTACTCTTACAGATGCTGAGTTTGGTAGTTTGCGAGTCATGTCGCCACGGTTCCACCTGTGAACGAGGCAGCCTAGGGAGTTGGAGAGCGCTTAAGCGATAAAAAAAAAAAACGTTTGTCTAGCACACGTCCGTTGTTCCAGACTTTGAGAGATAAGAGAATGAAGGCTTTAGCCTACGCCCTTTTTAAAGGCTTCTGACGTTATCAGTTAAAGGGATAATGGGAGGATTGAGATTGAGTCTATTACGAGTTCGGTTGTTTTGAAAGTTAAAAGGGAAAATATTGCCTAATATTAACCAAGAAATCTATTTGATCGCATCAGGTCGCCTTGGGTATTTGTGTTGGAAACCTTTGCGTTCTCGGTATTGTTGGAGGTTGTTTTCTACTGTTTACCTTTCTGAAATATACATATAAATAAATATATACTCTGCTGCTAAGGGATAGGGCCTTGGTCTAGAGGGAGTAGGAAAAAGTAAAAGAAAAGAAACAGAATAAAAATACAGCACACTGTAATACCAGCTTTCTTACTACAACATTAAATGTGGAAATTACGGACATTAGCAATATAGTGATTTGTTATATCAGTTTTGTAATTTATTTAGGGAATTTCCGAACGTTTTTCTTCCGCCGCAGTCACAGGGTGGGGAAACTGTTTTTTTTGGTTTTACTTTTTTTTAACACTGAGGAGGCGCAATAGATACTTAGCGTACCAGTAATAAGTAGATCTGATGGTCGTAAGGCTTGGCCTAAGTGTAAAAAATTCATCTTACCATGAGGGTGAAAGATAGGCTAGTCTAAAATCGCCGATGACCGATTTGCTTGTCCTGTTATTCTTTTTATGTCGTTTCATGGATAAAAAATCTGACCACTTAGAAGTAAGCCTTTTTTTTCATTTCAAAGTGTTGCAAACCGTTTTTGGGGCGGAGGCAGATTGATAGAAACGACGGAAACTAGTCTGAGCAGACCGATTATGTATGATAGTAATAACAATAATAATTTAATCAAATAAACTATGGTGTGATTCTTACCGAGTGGTTCAAACAGACTAAGGCGCTGCGTAGGCTACATCTGGATCATACCAAGCCGAGGGAAAAGCGAATTAGCGAGGGGTTACCCACTCCCCGGCACCTGCTGTACACCCTTTCCCGGCAACGGCTGGCACCGGCCGAAACAAGCAGTAGTGCCGGTTATAAATTAGGCGAATCGTCTTTCAAGCCCTTCCAAAAATGCTGATTTTAGTGCTTTAACACGTGGGTAAATCGGCGGTGTCATCCGGTGGCCGGTGCCGAGCACTTGCGTGTACACTAAAATCGAGAGTGGCACCCCTCGCGGAGTAGGCCCGAACGAATATTCGGGGCTAGGCCTGCACAGCTTTAGGCCACGGTCTAAATCCTTCCGAGTATAATTCACAGGGAAGCAAGGTAACGGGATTGGGGGGGGGGGGGGTCAGAGAGGATTAAGGGAAGTACCATGGTAGATCACAACTTGTAATAATGCTAAAAGGTATATTGAATAAGGCACTTATACATATTACGCAAAAGATAAGGCACTGTGAGAATGGTACACCAAACAAACAAGGCGATGTGTTGCCGAGAAACGGGAGGGGGCTAGCGGAGAGGGACGGTGATATGTTCACAGGTATCACAAAACAGACTCTTCCCCCGGTCTGCGGGCTTCAAGCTTATATAGGTCGCCCAATGCCTTGTTTCTGCTATTATCAAACTTACAACTGTGCTCTCTGACTCGGACATAAAATCTGCTAACAGACAATAGGGGTTATTAAAATACCAACAAAAATCGCAAAAATCTGCCAACGCTAGCCGAAACAAGTGAGCCATATGTGCTGAATGATTTTAAACGTTAGTCGTGTCGGGAGTACTTAAAGAACTAACAATGCTATAAACTTCCCAACCTGCTCTTCCAACGCCCACGTTGTCCTCTGCCTTTACGTAACTACAAAATTTAATATCCCAAAGCTACACAACAACAAAAAAATATCCACCCAAACACTCGTAGGCTGTGGTTTTCAGTTTGTCTTGAATAACAAGACCAAAGGTTTCAAAGGTTTCCAAGAGGGGAATGTTTGTCGATCTTTAGATCCTAGAACAATGTGGCCTCCCTGGATGTTGGGAGAGGGACTTGGACCACAGTCTCCAGAAGGAGGTACCCACGAATTGGTTCGACGAGTACTTCAAGATCGGAAAATTCAGTCATGGTACGAGGAAAAGGACCACGCAGAATCTTTGCGTTTTTACGTCAAGGCAAAAGAATGCTGGGGTGAAGAAATTTACCTTAATTGTGGTCTGTCCCATGAGGAACTTGTGTTATTTATGCGTATGAGGGGGGATGGTTTACCTCTTGGTAAAATAAGACGATATTTGGGTAAAGTTAGGGTTAAAACTGGTCCTTACTCTTGCCCTATGTGTGGATGCGATAAAGAAAGTATGAGTGATTTTGTGAGAGAGTGTGAGGAATTGAATGAGTTGAGACAGAGTTTTTTGGAGTGAGAGCGTGTGGGAGTGAGTGGATAATTGAGAGAATGAAAGAGAAAAGTTTCCAGGCTATTCAGCTATTTGGAAAGTTCCTCCGGATAGGGTTAGCACACAGGGAAATTGTATATCCTTGTAGTTCAAATACTGGCATAGTGTCTTGCTTTTATATATTTTTCCTTTTGTTGTTTTGGTGCGATGGCCCTTGTTGGCTTGTATGCATTAAACATCTATCTATCTGTCTATACAGGTAATCAGGTCTTGCAGATGTTCAGTCTTCACCGAACCCGTGCATATTGGATATTATTCTAACAGACCACTGAACAACAACCATTAAATCGTACTTTCCAGCTAAAAGAAGATCAAACAAACAGGCTCATTCGATGATATCGTGTTTTGATTAAATTCCGACAGGACTATCCATCCGAGGCGAGAATAAACAGTATCTCCTGATTCGCCTTGTCTTTTTCGGGTAGCCTACACCTACCTCCTCCAACCAGAATTTTATTTTACCTCTCCCAAATTTCCGGTTTTGGCCGGACTCCGGTCAAACTACTTCTCAGGTGAGAAAATAAACCTCCTCAGCATATATCGATAACCCCTCCATTATCAATGCTCCGATCGACTTAAGCAGTTTTTTACTTCTGTAAAATTTCCGGTTTCTGCCGGGTTCCGGATGAACTAATCATCTAGCGAGAAAGTAGAGGTTCACGCGTGGATTCAGCTTGTATTCTTGTTCCTATAAGGAAATTCCAATCGACTTCAGAATAAACTTTACTCCTATATACCAAATTTCCGGTTTTCGCCAGATTCCGGTCGTCTACTTGTCCAGCGGGAACATAAAGTTCAAATATAGATTCAGGATGTGTTCTTACCTCTAAATCGACGTTCCAGTTGACCAACGTTTAACCTCTAATCACTTTAGAGAACACTCCCACTCATTTTCCGGTTTTCGCCGGATTCCGTGCAAACTACTTGTCTGGCGAAAAAGGAAAGTTCAGAAAAAAATTCAGCATGTCTCTACCCCTGTATCGAACGTTTATTCAACCTCAGATAGAACTTCTACTTTTACGGAATTTCCTTTTTTTCCGGATTCGAGGCGAAATATTTGTCCGGTAAGGAAATGAAGTTTTATGGCGATCGCAGTTTTTGTCCGTCCGTCGGTCTATCGGTCCGAGTTTAGCTAGTTCCGGCACTTCCACATAAGGTAGGAGGACAAAACTCGACAGGCATATCAGGGACCCCATCAGATTAAATTGGAAATAGTCAGTTCCTTGATCCGACCGTCTGGGGGGGGGGGGGAGTGGAGGGAGAGGGTATTCGGAAAATTGAAGTTTTTAACTTTTGAACCGGTGATCGATATGAATCAAACTTGATATGTAGAAAGATTTCGTGTCTCAGACGTTTCAGTTCAAAGCCGGACCGGATCCGGTGACTTTGGGGGAGTTGGAGGGGAGATTTCTGGCAATCCCGCGAGTTCGGTTTGGTAGGACGATGGAAATTTGCAGGCGTGTCAGGGACTCGAACAGAATGACTTGAGAATAGTCGTTTCCCCGATCCGACCATCGTGGGGGGAGTGGAGGGATGGGGAATCCGGAATCTAGTGGCATGCATAACTTTTGAACGGGTGATCGGATTTGAACGAAACTTGGCAGGTGGAAAGAAATATCGTCAGAGATGTTCCATATCAAGTCTGGATCGGATCCAATACTTTTTGGGGGGAGGGGCGGAGTTGAAGGGGGGCACCTGGAAACTCATGAAACGCTTAGAGTCGATGGATTGGGATGTAACTTGGTGGAGAGAACACGCATTAGGCCTAGATACGTAATTGACGGAGCCAGATCGTATTGGGGCTATGTGGGGGGAGTTGGAGGGGTTCCTCGGAATTCCGGTAATCGCGAGCAGTTCCAGATGTGCTAAGGACGATGAAACTTTGCAGGCATTAGTGACCCGACCAAATTGACTTAAGAACCCGACATAATGCCTAGGAAAACTTACGTTCCTGGATCCGACAATTTGTGGGGGAGTACGGAACGGGGAATACGGAAATTGACTTCCTTAAGTTGCGAACGGGTGGTCCGATTCGAGTGAAACTTTATGGGTGATAAGAATTAATGACCTCGACATGCAAAACATGCGTTCGAACCACATGCGGCCACGGTTGGGGGAGATGGAGGGGGAAGGGGGTCTAGAAACTTGTTGACATAGCATAAAAACCAAACGGATGGATTGGATGGAATGCAAGTTTGACAGTACGGGAGACAGTAACAGGAAGGGGAGATGTCAGAGATGCGACGTTTATGTTTTCGAGTCATATTCGGTCACAGCAGGGGGGGGGGGGGGGGGGGGGTACCGGAAATTTGGTGGCTCGCATAGGGGTCGAACGAGTGCAGCGAATTAAATGAAATTTGGATTTTGAAGAGAGCATATACCCTAGATGACATATTTTTAGGGTCCGAACCGAATCCGACCGCGGTGGGGGGCACAGGAATTTTCCAAAAAGTGCTCAGATTCGAGTGAAACTTGATAGATTGCTGGAGAAGATGATTTGGATTATCCATTCGCGAGTCCTAACCAGATTCGGCAGCGGTAGGGGAGTGGAGAGAGGTACCGGAAATCTTGTGGCACGTCTAGGGATCAAACGAGTGGATTAATTGGGCTGAAACTTGGAAGTTAGAACAGTAATTTGCCCTAGATGATCCGAGGCGGTGCCGGAAATGCTCAGACTTGAGTGAAACTACATGTCCTATTTCTAGGTCCGAATCGCATTTTTGGATGGCGGGTGTATTTTTGTGACGTTCTCATCTACTTTCTTGTACCGCCTACTCGTAACAAGGGCAATATGAGCTCGTAGCTTTTGTTCGTAAAAACAGTTGATTTTTTATTGGATTGTTCCTTGGAACAAGACCAAGACCTGGATTGTTCCTTGGAACAATCCACTATTGCGAGCGCTGTAGCAGCTTCCGTCTTTCGGTTTCCGGTTTTCACCATATTTTGTGGAGCTCACAACTCGTGAACCAGTGCAAGTATCAAGTTAATACTTGGTACACTTGTGGGTAATGGCGTCTAGTTGTGCCTTTTGGGGGTCCTGTCCCCCACACCCACCCGGTTCAGGGGCAAATGGGCCGAGATTGCCCAGTGAATAATGTTCATAACTTGACCAGACCTGGACATAGGATGATGAAACTCCTTGTACTTGTAGATCCTACTGCTGGGAAATTACTTTCAAAGTTGCACCTCTCCCACCCACCCCGTCCAAGGGCAACTGGGCCCAGCCAGATTGCCCAGGAGTAAAGTTAGTTACCTGTGACAGGAATCAACAGGTATCAAGTTGAAATTTGGTTGGTTTGTGAGCATTGGATTCTTTTTTTTTTTGCGGGCCCAAACCCAACCCCCACTTTGTTCAGGGGCAATTGGGCCCAGATTGACCATTTTCTTATGTTTTAACTTGACAATAACTGGAGATAGGGCGATGAAATTCCTTTGTGCTTTTGGATCATCGAGTTGGGAATTTATATGTGGAGTTGAACCACTCCCCACCCTCCCGTTGACGGGCAAGTGTGCCCAATTCGCCCATAAGTAAAGTTTTTCACCTGTGACTGGAGTCAAACTCCAAGTTGGTACAGCCGAAGATATTTAGGTCTAGTTAGGTTTGATGGGTCCCCCCCCCCCCTGTTCATCGTTAACTGGGCCCAGATTTCCGGTGAGTTAAGTTCGTCTGCGACATGTCTCATTTTCAACTCTTGTATACTTGTGGATATATATGTGTAGATGCGGATTTTGGCGTAACAGCAACAAATAAGACCACGCGGAGTACTTTAATCCTTAATGATCAGTTGGAAACTGTACGGTTTTGTCATATGATCGATGCAACAAATAAGACCACGCGGCGTACTTTAATCCTTAATGATCAGTTGGGAACTGGACGGTTTTGTCATATGATCGATGATATGCCGATCTTAATGAGGTTGTGACAAGGGGGGTATCAGGCAATAAAACGATTTGGTTTTTATTACACTTGTTATTACCTTCCTAATGGAAAAGGGGTTTAAAGTGTCGGACTGGCTAGCAAGATCTTCTTTGGATTTGTAAATGCGGTTTGTTTAAGCTTTTAAACTGGGAAGATTTCAAATTAGGTTATTTCAGTATTTTTTTTTGGTTATTGGGGATGTGAAATGTCTTGGTTCTAACGCTGTTTGTATATAAGATGTGATTACCATTTCACTTTCACACTCTACGTCTGAGCGTTTGCACACTTGCTCAAGAAAACAGTAGGTTTTTTGTTGGAAACAATCGGCTGAAATTCAGTCGATTTTTCTTCAGAACTGTCTTTTCTTTCTTTTAAACAGTAATTTTTTCGGCAAAAACAGTCGGTAAATACCTTACCCCCCCCCCCCCCCTCCCCCCAAAAAACAAACACTTTTGGCTAGTAACGCCTCTGACACCTTTCTTCCTTGCATTAGCATGTCTTCTTTGCAACCACAGAACTTTTGGGTGAAACCTACGTAAGAGATGTGGCCATGGACAATTCCGACCATAACATAAATTGTAACATAAATTTTCTACGAATCCTGACGTCCGAAGTAATAAATGCGGATACTGTATTCCGATTGAAAAGTTAAATACGGTGATGTATTCACGTAGGTGTCGCAAAGCAGACTCTTCCCCGAAGCCGGAGGTCTTCGAGCTTATCTGTGTCCGTCCAAGATCTTGTTTCAGTTGCTTTCTCACCTCTAGCACTGCTCATAAAGTCTGCTAACAGGCCGCAGGGGTTACCGATATACCAACAAAATCTGCCAACCCTCATCGACTTTAGTGTTGCAGCGGTGCTTTACGGAAGTCGTGTCTCGGCAACATCTCAACGAACTAATAATTCGTAACTTTTCCTACTATTAAATAGGCTTTCGCTTCTAAGAGTTTTACATTGAAATTTGTGTAATTAATATTTTGCATGCAAGTAAAATATACTTAACAACTGAATAGAAAATGCTGTTGGTCCTAGGTTTGACAGAAGTAGGTCACCTGAAACAAGAAGTTTAGGAAATGCTGAAACAAGAAATGCTGCTCCTCCGAGTGTAACAGGAATAACTCACCTGAAACGAGAAGTTTACGAACGATTAACAAGGTGTACTATGTTTGTTATATACGGCATGAAGTGACAGCTTCGACGGGTCCTATTGGTAGGACCGAGGAGGTATGAAAAGACATATTCCCGCTTGGGACCCATCTGATGCCTTTGGTCTTGTTTTATTTGATCGAATCTTCGGAGAGCTTTTCGTCTCTTAAATACGCCATCATTTTCATGCCATGACCTCATTATCTTTTCTTTCTAGTACCTTCGTCTGCCCAACCGAGATCCTTGCATTCAACGATCGCCTCGCCGAGTTTGAAAAGATCAACGCAGCCGTCGTCGCCTGCTCTGTCGATTCCCACTTTACCCACTTGGCTTGGATGAGCTCCAGCCGAAAAGAAGGAGGCTTAGGATCCCTAAACATTCCCCTTCTCTCCGACCTAACCCACACAATCTCTAAGGACTACGGGGTGTACCTCGAAGATGCTGGTCATACCCTTAGAGGCCTTTTTATTATTGATGATAAAGGAGTTTTGAGGCAGATCACAATGAATGATTTGCCTGTCGGTAGGTCGGTTGATGAGACCCTTAGGTTAGTTCAAGCATTCCAGTACACGGATAAACACGGCGAGGTTTGTCCGGCCGGTTGGAAGCCCGGTAGCGATACGATTGTCCCCACGCCCACAGATAAGTTGAAGTATTTTGGTAAAGTGAACGAATTGTGATTTCGGTATGATATTCCATGTTAAGGGTCCAGTAGGGTTTAGATATTTGTTTACGTTTGCATATTATGATTTCTAAAGGAAATAAATACGTGTATTACCTTTGACATCTCAGTCAGCAGCAACCGCTCGACCATGGTTTCACATTACTTATATAGAAATATATAACAAGTATTTACTTAAAGGACCAGTCTTACCTATAAAACTAATACAGCATATTTCCGTAATTGCTCGATCCATTCGTTCAAAGTAAGAAGAGTCGATTAGAGATGAGATACAGGGGTAAACAGACATGCTGAGCCCATGTCTGAACTTAGTTTTCTCAGCTGATTAGCCGTTTGGTTGTAATTTGTCGGTTGATTAGGCATAAATAGTAACATACTTGGTATTAAAGGTTAACTGAGAGAGTGTTCTTGTCCTTTTTTTTTCTTTTTTTTTATGAAACTTGATATAGGTTGAGAACCAGAGGATTGCAGTCGTCCATCATCAGGCTTTTTGAGCCTTCCCCGGGCGGTTGCGTGTTTTTATAGTTTATTTTGTATTTAGTAGTAAAATAAAGCAAGTCAAAGTCAAGTCAAGGATCTGGCGAAGGTCCGATTTTATTTTATCTGCATGTCCAATGCATATTACATTTTTGGGATCCCAGCGAAATCTTTGGTCTTGTTTTCAAATAGGTGGGAGAGAAGTGTGGCACTTGTGATGTGATTGAATGGCAGTATTTATTATTTTTAGGGGACTTCTAAAACCGTGAATTCGGCAATTGTCTTTGTGCAGGGCAACCGTAGTATCAGATACCATGGTAACAGCGAAAACGACAAAATCCAGATCCAGTTACTGAGGTATCAGATACCATGGCATTTGCAAAAACGCAACTAAGGTCCTACGACTACGATCAGAAAGTGATCTCGTAAGCAGTACATCTTTACTGAAAAACTATACACTTCGTACTTGCAGAGTATCTATTTACATAACAAACACGCATCCTAGGAAACGTACTCAGTACAGCAAACACGGCCCTCTTATTCCCCTGTCCGACGAAGAACCGTCCCATCTCCCACGTATAACAGAGCGAGGGTTCATAATCGTAATTTGACCACCGTAACAACGCAGCTGGGCAAGCAGTAGCTCTTTTATACAAAACAATAGGTACAAACTCGACGAAACAAACGTGAGAGCAACCCATTCCACGCATCTCAGTCAGCATGGCTCTCAAGTAGTGTAAACATAAAGACCAATTACCGCAGTTGCATGCAAAATTCGCAGGCGAATCTGAAACTGCGACCGTTTCTTCGGAGTCTTTAGGCCCATCAGGCGCGGAAAGTTTTTCGCCTAGCATTTCTGTCTAGCTGCTAGAACTTAGCGGCTCTTCAGATATAGGCAATCCAAGCAAACTAAGGATGCCAAAATTCTGTAAGTAACGAACGTGTAAATGATTTTCAATCTGAACTTCGCACGCGAATGCGATTTTCGAGACGGTCCCAAAAGTCGGAGCCTTGTTCTTCGATGGGACTTCCACTGCTAGAACGGAAATAAGAGGACGACCCTTGGAAGGTCACTCCCCGAAACGCGACCCTTAAGCTAGGTTGCAGTCGCAAGCCCGCTCAACTTCCAAAAGGGCGGGAGCAACATCCACACTCTTCGTTTCTTCACGAAATTCGGAAGCGAATTTCGCATTCGCATGCGAAATCCGGACTGTATGCGTACGTTACTACACTCCACCTGAATTTCACACTGGACTCATTACCAACGTGGATTTAACCGATAAATCTTGCAGTCTGTGCAGAAAGTGTGTTCTATTCAAGACCCCATGATGTCCGAAACCTAATCAAATGCTATTTTCTGCCTCGACTGTACGTTACTTTTTGCGTTTCTACACTGCCCTGATAGCATTTCGTGACATAGCCTTGTCGGATAATAATCGTCATCTAACACGAATCAGATAAGCCACCGAACTAGAAGAATGGCGCACATGCCATTAACGATCGCAAGCCATGGTAAGTTGCAATATATCCATGCTGCTTTGACCCACCGCGACACTATTTCGACCCCAATCGACGACCCACAAAACCATTTCATGCCGAAGCGCAATTTCGTACAACAATTTCAAGTCCTAACAAACACTAAACTAATGATTATCCTACTGATCAAATAAATTGTTTTCATCTTGTTTCTACCAGGAGCATAGCTTCAGCATCTTAACCCAAAGCTCAGAAAGGCCACAGACTGCGTTCCTCCTCGTACTCATATATTGACACCCAGTTTACTCTGCACATAGACATAACGTGAACCAGGGGTTTGTATCGCTTTACGTCGAAACGGTGGATCTCGTGTAACGTATACGTTTGTGGTTTAACGCTAATCTGGGCAGATGCTGCAGCTTTGTGGAGTCTGCTTAGGCCAGGGGGTTACGAACTAGCGTGGTTGAATTTCCGTTTGATAAGAAAACTGTCACATATCGAAAGAAGGCTTCGCGGATCCAAATGATTAGGTATCATTATATCTGCCTTGCTGTGTCAGATAATTATCAGCTCTGCTTCCGCTTTTCGTCAAAACGCTTCCTTTTGGCGTCCGAACCGCGTGACGCATCCATTTTTACTTCACATTTTGCGTCCGGTGAAAACCGGATCACTGGTCTGGCATTCCGGCGCCATCCAGTATTTTCCGCATTCAACGCGAGTCAACTAAAAGCTATGCGGATCCGTCTGATGAGTCATTATATTCCACCAGCTTTTGCTTTTTGCTGCTATTGACCTGGGGGCTTGGGTCACCTTTCGTCCTTTTCAGAGCATCCTTAGTCCTCAATGAGACCTGGCCAACTGGTTCACTCACAACGAATAATTGCTGCGACGTTTTCACTTCCTTCTTATCGTTAACGTCTGTTTCAACGTCTTCCCGGGTCACTACAAAACCATGATCTGTGCTTTTAGCGACCTCACCTGGGGAGTCACGGGGCGTCTCCGATGTGGTCTCACGAGGTATGCTGATAGTACTTTTAGTTTCTTCGGTGATCTGATTGTCATTAACTTCCACTTCCCCTGCTATTTCGTCCACTACTGGCCCGGCCCAGGTGGTCTCCCAACTCTGGCTGGTTTCTGCCAACTCTCCGTTCTCTTCTCCATTCTCTGTCCACTCTCCTTTTTCTTGCTCACTTCCAGCCCATTCCCCGTTCTCACCCCCTTCATCCTGCTCTTCCCACTCCTTTTGTTCTTCTCCTTCCCACTCTTGCTCCTCCCATTGACCGTTTTCGTCCCATTCTCCTTCGTCATATTCTTCATCCTCTGCCCAGTTTGGCTCTTGGGATGACTGCTCCTGCCCATCCCTCCACGCGGGTGTAATAACATGAAACTTGGGGAGCATTTGAGTTTGAGGTTTCTCGGGGGTGGAGGGGTCCTGACCAGAGAAGGCCGAGGCTTCGCTGGACATGTGTTCACCTTCGTCTTCCGACTGCACCAGGACGCCCTTTACAGTAGGGAACCTAGAAAACAAAATCGGCTCAAATCGCTGGGCTCTGGCAATAACATCATCAAAAGGTTCGCGGAATCTTCTCAAGGTCTTTGTAAATACCTTACTGTTATTATTCTTTATTTGTTCAGTGGCCGAAGCCAAAAAGACGGAGCACAGAAGAAACGAAGAAATGAAAAAGGAAACCGAGTACATCAAATGTTAAAAACTACAAGGGAGGAGCCATTCCACTTCAAGAGTGTACTGTTCTTGTTCACTGTGAACGGACCGGAACCATTATATGTCCCAGTTTAACACTACTTCAGGGGAGAAAGGGGACCGTACGTGGATGTTGCGTACCGCATGCGTACTGACCTGGGGCGTCACGTATGTGGGGGACGCCCCCCCCCCCCATGTTGTCGGTTAGTCTGTAAAAATAAATAACCGACTCGGCCGCGATTTTCCGTGAAAACAGTCGATTTATGTAAAAATAATAGGTTTTTTCTTAAAAACAGTCGGTTTTTCTAAAAAATCGGTCAATTTTTCGTTTTTTTTTAAGGAGTCTTTTTTTCTGCAAAAACAGTCGGTAAAAATGACCAGCCAGTCGGTAAATACCTTGCCCCCCCCCCTCAAACATTTTGGCTAGTAACGCCTCTGGTACTGACTGATTCCTAAGGTACAAGGACGTTTTCTTGTGGACTCGTGGTTGCCCCGGGGTCTTCAACCTTTTACACTTTTACAGTGTAGTGCATTATAGTGTCCTCGTCCGTGAACCTGATCCTTTCCGAAAGAACAGTCGCCATCTTGTGAAGCCTAATCAGCGGAAGAGATCGCCTGGTGACAAGAACCTAAACCGAGCCGCTAGCCAATTGGGGCTTTCACTCCCTCCTGTTCAGCAGTACGCACCCATCTCTACTATATACTGCCAAATGGCCAGTAGCCTGCAGGAAAAATCACCGCAATGTAGTGGGGCCAAGAGTGGAAATCTTTTGAGAGAAGCGATCATGGTCTCAGGTGTCACCTGGCCAAAACAGAAGTTGGGTCGGCATGGCGCAAAAGCTTGAGGTTGTGATAAGAAGTCCAGGTCAGTTGGTTGAAATTACGTAGTTAAGAACCACAGCAAATTTCTCCTGAAATTGCAAGTGCATTTTTCAGCTACGGTTTGAACAGGGAGGAGTAAATATCAGCGGATAAAAATTCATCTCATTAATTCGTTAAGATACAATGATCAATCAGTCAGTCAGTCTATCAGTCTTTATTCTTCAAGAACATTCCTTACGGTACAACAAAAAAACGAGTATTTGGTATCTCGTCAAACATAACTATATACAATTGCGCTTTAACATAGTCACATTTTCATGAATTACACAAAAACAACAAGACCAAAGGTTTCGATGGGATCCCAAAAATGTAATATCTGATCCAGACAAATGGGTCTTATAGACATCCGTGGTCTTCGCCAGACTCCTTGAACATTTTTACTATTAAGATTTAAACTACTTGTTACTACTACTTTTCTTGCAAAAACTAAAGCTCAAAAACGAATTCAGCATATCTCCGTGCCCCTATATCCAACATCTAATTCACTTCAAATGCATATTTAATTTATAACAAATTTTCCGGTTTCCGGAAAATGATTGCGATATGCGGATTCAGCATATATTCTTACCCCTAAATCGGACATCTAATCAACTACAAATAGAACTTTTGCTTTTATCAAATTTTCCGGTTTGCCGCCGGATTCCGGGCGAACTACTTGTCCGCGTAGAAAATGATTTTCACTTAAGCGTTCAGCATGCCTTCTTACCCCTAAATCGAACATCTGACCAAATTCAAATAAAACTTTTACTTTTGACAAACATTGAGGTTTTGGCCGGATTCCGGGCGAACCACTCGTCCGGCGAGAAAATGGTTTTCATATTCGTTTTCAGAATGTCTTCTTACCCCTTAATGGGCTGTTTCATTAGCTGTTTCCATCAAAATATATCATTCCCTTCGAGAGTTATCGTGCTCACAGACTGACAGACAGACGGACAATTTTGCGATGTCATAGGTATCCCTCCACTTACGTTTTGGGATCCCAAAAATATGAGACATCTGTAGTTGGATAATATAAGAAATTCTCGCATAAATATACAAAATCCAAATATCCAATCATACATATACACCTCGCGGTCACTAGCCAACTAGTTGGCTACTGTAAGAAATTTCATATAGGAAAAGTCGGCGGTGCCGAATAGTTGGCTACGAGAAAAATCCGTATAGGATTTTTGTTTGTGTTCCAACTAGTCCGCCACTGTAAGAAATTTCGTATAGGAAATCCCGCGTTGCCGACTAGTTGGCTACGAGAAAAATTCGTATAGGATTTTTGTTTGTGTTCCAACTAGTCCGCCACTGTAAGAAACTTCGTATAGGAAATCCGGCGTTGCCGACTAGTTGGCTACGAGAAAAATCCGTATAGGATTTTTGTTTGTGTTCCAACTAGTCCGCCACTGTAAGAAATTTCGTATAGGGAATCCCGCGTTGCCGACTAGTTGGCTACGAGAAAATTCGTATAGGATTTTTGTTTGTGTTCCAACTAGTCCGCCACTGTAAGAAATTTCATATAGGAAATCCGGCGTAGCCGACTAGTTGGCTACGAGAAAAATCCGTATAGGATTTTTGTTTGTGTTCCAACTAGTCCCCCCCATTAAGAAATTTCGTATAGGAAATCCCGCGTTGCCGACTAGTTGGCTACGAGAAAAATTTGTACAGGATTTTTGTTTGTGTTCCAACTAGTTCGCTACCGTAAGAAATTTCAGAAATCCCACATTGCCAACTAGTTGGCTACGACGAGAAATCGTATAGGAGAAAACTAAGTCGGCTGTCCTTCGGCAGAACCTAGTATCTACCAAAAAAATCAAATTTTAATTAGGAGTTGATCCCACCTAATGAGACCACGAGGAATCCAGTGGTGCAAACAGAATTTGTCTCCGATGCTTAGTTTCGGAGATCCCACCTAGTATCTACACAGGGCCTCAGCTTTGTTTTCGTGTTTTACCTAGTTGTATATACTACGAATGCCAAAACCTAGTATCTAACAAAGTACGCTATACCAGCTTAGCAGCCGAGAACCATTGTTGAGAACCATAGTTTAAAAGTACTAAAAATCATGTGGCAAAAGAAGCAGCTTAACGTAACGTTTTTACATTTTTCTCGGAAGTTACTCAGATGTAGATACTAGGTTTTGCCGGAGGACAGCCGACTTTATATCTAACTACTTGGATAAATTTCACACTCGTATAGGGACTATAGAAAATATCCAACTAGTCGGATTGTATGAATTTGGATAGATTTCGGAAAATATCCAACTAGTCGGATTGTATGAACACGGATCAGAATTTCAGAAAATATCCAACTAGTCCGAACAGCTTTCAGTCTCAACGAGAATTTCGATCCCGTTAGTTGGCTATGCGCCACTTTGTCTAATAGTCAATGAACTAACAGCCATATGATTGGATAATCAATGTGTCTCTATACAAGTTTTCTCATTTTAGAGAATTAGTTTGATAATTCTGTATTCCTTGACGAATTTTCTTATTAAGCCAACTAGTTGGATATTCATCCTCGTTCCTATAGGAATTTTTTTTATTTTAGCCAACTAGTTGGATAATAATCCCCCAATCCTATAGGAATTTTCTTATTTTAGCCAACTAGTTAGATCGGCATAAAGTTCATATAGAAATCCCGCATGGCCAACTAGTTGGCCACGACGAGAATTCGTCTAGGAGATAACTTTTTATTCAGCTATTTGGGTATGTCTCTCCCTCGTGCAGAGATTTCAGAAAATATCCAACTAGTCGGATTGTGTCAATTCACATAGAAATTTCGAAATATCCAACTAGTCGGTTTCAAGCTTTCAGTCTCAAGAAGGATTTTGACCCTATTAGATGGCTATGCGCCACATTTAGACGCAATAAACTAACAGCTATCTAATTGATTATTCAATATGTCTCTATAAAAATTTTCTTATTTTAGCGAATTAGTTTGATAATTCTGCATTCCTTGACGAATTTTCTTATTTATGACAACTGGTTGGACAAAAATCTTCCGTTCCTATAGGAATTTCTTGTCGCAGCCAACTGGCTGGATAACCATCACCGAAATCTCTATCCAAACTCATACAATCCGACTAGTTGGATATTTTCTATAATCTCTACACGAGTGTTGAAAATTTATCCAGCTAGTTGGATGTAAAGTTTTCTCCTATACGATTTCTCGTCGTAGTCAACTAGTTGGCAATGTGGGATTTCCTATACGAAATTTCCTACGGTAGCGAACTAGTTGGCTACAAACTTTTCTCCTATATGATTTTTATCGTAGCCAACTAGTCGGCAACGCGGGATTTCCTATACGAAATTTCTTACAGTGGCGGACTAGTTGGAACACAAACAAAAATCCTATACGAATTTTTCTCGTAGCCAACTAGTCGGCAACGCCGGCTTTTCCTATAGGAATTTTTTACAGTAGCCAACTAGTTGGCTAGTGGCCTCGAGTTGTATATGTATGATTGGATATTCAGATTTTGTATATTTATACGACAATTTCTAAATATGAACAGTATCCAGTAGTATAACAGCAGTAATGAACAGTATTACACCCTCATTCTTGGCGTTAATATTCCGAGTTACGTTTAAAGTGTACAACTAAAATAACAATTTAGTAATAAACTATCTTACTTACTTCGGAGCGAGTAAGGTCCGTGATGGATTTTTTATGCTCAGTTTTTGTTATGTTTGTTGGGGTTGGGATGGTCTTCTATTGTCTGGATTGCTTTTAAAGAGTAGTTCAACAGTATTAATAATCCTATTAGTATTTGAATGGGCTTTCTGCTAGCTTCCTTCCCTTTTTCTCCCCTAAACAAAGAAGAATAAAAAAACTGACGCCCATCGCCCCTGTCTCTCTTTTTCCTTTGTGCTCCACTTGTCTCGCCTTGTCAGATTTGTGGGTTAAAAATTAATCGTTATTAGTACACTGTCAGAAGTTTATAACAGATAACACAAGTATGCGCGGTTCCAACTGATAACACTTAGGGTGTTAGCTGTTATGTTTTTCAAACGTTATGCATTAAAAGGTTAGGCGTAACATGCATTGCCAGGAAGAGCCGACAAACCACCAAAAAAGCCTCTGCTGATAATGACAAACATATTTTTTTTCGGCGGTTTTTCGGCTCTTCTTATATGGAAAACGTTTTAATTCGTACCGTTTGAAAAACATAACAGCCAGCATGCTAAGTGCTATCTGCTGAAACCGCGCATCCCTGTTATCAGACTTCTGACCACGTTGTATGTATTACCTAAGGAAGACCACATACAAGGAAACGACTCAATCCAACACCCAGCTTACCTGATGATTGGCAGCGACGAACTAAGGCCAGGATTTTGCTTTTCTGTTAGATCAACTATGAGGTCGCCAAGTTCTTCTCTTTTTCTCGTGACGACCATACTGTCAAACCATTTTCGCATGCTAGCGATAGGGGTTCGGAAGTCTTTGATGGGATTATCCTTCAAAAGAAACGGGATATTAGTTTTTCCAGCAAGATGGATACCGAAGGGACTAAACCAACTCCGGTAAGACGGACCATCAATATCTGACAGATGGGCGGATGGACCCCTACTCTGTGAATGAACGAACAAACTTGTTTCTCGTTTACGCAGGATCATGATTTCTCATTACAAACAGTGAACCAAAAAAACATAAACGCTCCTCCGGTGGGATTTGAACCCAAGGCCTTAAGCTTTGATTGCCAACTTCCTACCACTGAGCTACCAAGTGGCTTGGGAACATAGTTCACAAAACCCTACAATCTTTACATAGAAGCTGGCTACAGGAACACTGATCCCGCAAAAATTTCTTCTTTTCCCCCTAGGCGAACTTTCCCCAAAGAAAAATATTGACATACAAGTGCTTTAGCGTACACAACGTGAGCAACAGTGTCTTCTGGTAAATCTTGCTACCAGAGTGAACTCCTAAGCATTGGTTTCCCAAATAATTCCAAACCCGCACGATATACTGTCAAGGACAGTGAAGCCGCAAGGTCCGTCACTACATGAAACCACTGCCCTTCTTATACTCTGATCGACTCCAACCAACTTGCTCATGAAGTTCTTGCGTACAGTTTCTCCCAATTCCGAATGATCCACCCCAGCGGAAAACCACTTCCTAACTGAGCGTGTAAAGTTTCCACGGTAACATTCGTCCGTCCTCATATTTCCGAATAATTTTACCGAATATCGGCCGAATTAACGGTCTGACCGAAATACTAATGGAATATCCAGATTCAGTACTCCAATCAACTTGATGAATAATGGCTTTTTATTCTACTCATGCCGGATTTCCGGATTCCGGTCTGCGTATTGTCTGGTCAGAAAACGGACCGGATGGAGTCGAAACTAAACCTTCCTTCCTTCCTTCAAAATATGGCGTTGGGTTCCGCCGTTCTGCAGCTCCCTTTCCGCCTTCCTGTTGCTTATATTGGTTTACCGCTTTCGCACTAAATGGCTTCAATTGGTCGAAGAATCTTGATCATTTCACTGTAGATGATTCTTTCTTGGGCTTTGGACAACGGAGTCGTTCTTATGCTTTCGAAGCTGTGATGGATCCTGTTTCTCTCGCAGAAAAGGGTGATGTTGTCTCTTCCACTGGAGTTCTTGGGGCATTCAAACAGCCGGTGTTGGGGAGTTTCGTCTTGGGAGTTGCAGAGTCTGCAGCTGGGGGTGTGGTGTAGTCCCGATTCAAACAGAGTCTTGTTCATTAGGGTAGCGGCCGATTTCAACCTGAAGTAAAGGGATATCGACTGTCTGTCCTTAAACGGTGCCTGGATTGTTCTTGTTGTTCGAACGGGTAGTCTCCTTCGAAGTATGTATCTGATGGTAGTTAGCTGCACTGGGCCTTGCGCTTTTCCTTCGATGTTTTTCCCTGCCAGTTTGTCCACGACTTCGTTTTGACCAATTCCTTTCAGGCTTGGTATATGATGAAAAGTGCATTTTGTGCCGTCTTCTTGAAGCAGAAGTAAGTTGTCGCGAAGCTTCTCCAGGTCAGTGTCTTCACACCTTCTGTGGATCTGCTTTACTAAATGAAGGGATGATTCTGAATCCATGAGAAAGATCACTTGTTTTGAATCCGGTGGCATGCGGACAAGTAACTCCAGTGCTGTATTAATGGCTGCTAGTTCCGCAGTTAATACTGATGAACCGTCTGTTATTCGCTTGCTCATTAGGAGGTTATACGCTGGAATTGATGCTGCTGCGCCAGCTTTGTTGTCTTTAACCGATCCGTCGGTGTATACGCGTAAGTGATTTTGGAATTCGGTGAACATTTTGTGGAGGAATGTCTGTTTGACTGCGATGTCCGAGTGGTTTGCTTTCTTCGATGGTAGAAGTTGGAGGTGGATTGTAGGTTGGACGAACTCCCATGGTGGGGTCCGCGTAAAGGGGTCAGATTTAGAGATGCAGTTTTCCACTATGGTACAAGGTCCTTGAATTTGTGCCATGTTGGTTGCATGGTAGATAGCTGTCGATGGGACTGGTTCGAAGTCATTACTGTTTGGTAGACGATGTGGGATGGGACGTAGAACTGGATCCTGGAGTAGTATTTTATAAGCTGCACTGACGCTCTTTCTTCCAGGGTTGGCAGGCCAGAAATTTGCCTCAGCATTTGAAGTGGGGTGTGTTTGTTAACAAATTGTTAACAAACAGGAAATTTTGGTTAGGCCAAATCAGGTTCCCGCCGGATTTCGGGCAAGCTATTCACCTGGCAAGCTAACGACAGGATATACTGCATCAGCATGTGGTTCTGCCAATTTATCGACAATCAACAATTGAAGAAATTTTCGCTCTGCCCGCATAATAAAATTGTTTCGCTTTTCCCCACTGAACAATTTAACCAAATCCGGTTCCCGTCGGATTTTGCTCAAGCTATTCGACTGGGAAGCAAACGACTGGAGAACCAGCATTGGTTTAACCTATTTTCCGGCAGTCTAGTAATCTAAGAAATTTTTTGCTCTACCGAATTTCCTGTTTTCGCCAGATCGCGGTACACTTCTTATGGGTGAAAAAAGTACAGATATGGAAACCGCATGTTTTCTTTACCCCTAAATATACATCAGTCATACTGAACGTACATTTTCCCACGCCCTTTGCCTTAATAAAAGGTTGAGAATGCATCTTCACACCCAAATACAGTCGTCGTAATACTGCCTAACTTTCACCAGTAATTTTGTCCCAAGAATTATCGCATCAACTCTGAAATATCGACTGAGCTCCTTCAAGATTTACCGTGTTAAAGCGCGTACCGACACCTGACAGATTGCATGTAACCACTTGAATCCAGACATTAAAATAACATAACGAGAATACATTTTAAAAACGTTGCTTTCGCTGAAATTTATCTTCGTAAATTCTAGAATTCAAGTGGTTACTTATACATCCCGTTAGGGACCGACAGGTGCTTCAACAAATCCCAAAAAGCAAGAACGAAATTTTACCTCGAAAAAGCTTTCAGCATACTGGAGCACGTATAAACCACAATCCGAATAGTTCGTCTGCTGTGGCACTCTGAGTATCACGCCTTTAACGAAATCCTTGAAGGGCCTGTCCTCTCCTTTCTTGACTTTGTACTCAATCCGCAGGTACTCCCGCAAGGTGGCTACGATCTTGCCACGACTCGGACCTTCGAGGGAATCGAAAACCAGAATACACGGCCTGCAAAACATAAGGTTATGTGCTTTCACTGCTAATGATGACGCACAGAACAAGATCAAAGGTTTCGATGGGATCCAAAAATTTTAATATTTATCAGACTTCTTGATCCAGACAATCGAATCTTGTACATTTCCAAGTCTTCGTTTGGAATTTATCCATATATCCATATGTATCCATAATCAACCGCTTGAATATGTAGCCTACAACAAAAATGTTACCATTTTGAAGTTTCTTGCTTACGGGCAAGCAACTTATCAAATGAGGAAACCAAGTTCAGATACGGATTCAACAAGCATGTTTACTCCAATTTTTCATATCTAATCGACCTCAAAAAGGCATTTTAGAATTGTGTTGTTGTTTTTCTACCAAATTCCTCGTATTTTAGCAGCATTCCCGGCGAACTGCATGCAGAGCAAAAGATCTGGTGACGCTGGAGCCGAACCTTGCAAATTTTGCGAGCTTATCCGTCAAGGAAATAAAGTTCAAAATTCGATAATTCCCCCAAGCAATCCCCCTCAAGACCCAGTTCCTAACCCCTGATTTTTTTTTTTGCAAGTGAGTAAGCCCTCGCGTAGACCTGGGATTGGTTCACCGAGCAACTAGGACTGGCTCACACACATCTAGCACCTAGGATTGGCTCACTCAAAGTGTCTAACCCGTCGAGTACTCCTTTAACGGGTACACCCAATTCCTAACCCCTCGCGTGCACCTGGGATTGGTTCACGAGTACCTGGGACCGTCTCACCCCACCCCCTCCCCAAACAACTTTAGTACACCCACTGAGTAACCCGTCACTTATCCAGTACATCTTTTTTCCAGTGAGTAACCCCTTCCTTACCAAGTACACCTTTTTTCAGTGAGCAACCCCTCACTCACCCAGTTCACCCTTCTTTCAGTGAGCAGCCCCTCGCGTACCCTAGCAGTTCCCTCTTTGGTACACCATGAATCAACCCCCTCGCTTGGCTTACCCAAGTGTCTAACCCCTCGAGTACTCTTTTAACAGGTGCACCCAATTCCTAACCCCTCGCGTGCACCTGGGATTGGTCACAAGTACCTGGGACCGGCTCACCCCATCCCCTCCCCAAACAACTTTAGTACACCCACTGACCAACCGCTCACTTATCCAGTACATCTTTTTTCCAGTGAGTAACCCCTATCCTACCAAGTACACATTTTTCAGTGACCAACCCCTCACTTATTCCTACAATTCCTACTACATTTCCAACAATCACACATAAGACGTCGCACACACTCTCGCTCTCCACACATCGGGCAGAAGTAAGGACCAATTCTCCCAATCGGCCTACCCGTGTACCTCCTCCTATCTCTCAGCGGTAAAATATCAGCACGCATACTAATTAATAATTTCAATTCCTCCCTATCGAAACCCGCTATAAAATAAACACATTCACCCCATGTCTCTTTCGCCTCTGTATAAAACCTTAGAGACGGGAGACCCCCTTCGACCTTCGATTAGGTCATTGAATAAACAACTTTAATGATCTTCGGCCACGTGCGCAGAGCTTCGACCTTCGACGACGTCACCGAACAAACAAATGGTCGGCCACGTGCGCAGAGCTATAATCATTTGAGAACATCTCATTAGCTGTTTAAAAATATTTTGGGACATTCCGCAACCACTTACTTCATTCCCATATATCAACCCCTTCGACTTCAATCACACTAGCTCTTACGTTCACAGATTACGCGTCCTGCGCCTCATCGACGCGCAGAGCTATACTAGTGTGAAGAAAAGGGGTAGCCGAAAATTGGTCGACAAATTGTTTGTCTGGTTTTTGCCGGATTCTGGACGAAACTACTTGTCTGGTGAGAAAATAACTTTTATATTCGGAATCAGCATGTTTCCTTGCCCCTAAATCAACTATCTCAATAGCCTTAAAAATAAAAAAAATTTGCCCTAAATTTGAAAACCCTCCCCCACCACTAAATATAGGGCTACAGGGCCCATCTACGAACTCGACCTTACTCTTGACCTAAAGAATCGTCACACCAAGTTTCATCAAAATATCTCATTCCCTTTGACAGTTATCGTGCTCACAGACGGACGGACAGACGGACAACTTTTGCGATGTCATAGGTATCCCTCCACTTACATTTTGGGATCCCAAAAAGGAAATGGTGCAGTATGAAAGAGGTGAAAAGAAAACCTACACCCCGAGGTTGAGCCGGTTTCATTTTGTCTTCGTCAATTTCAGGCGGGAAACTGGCGGGAAATTTCCATTTACGAACTGTTAGGCCGCGTTTCTTTCACCTAGTAGGGGTCGGCACCGTTTCTGTTTTTGGTTAAAACAGAAACAATATAAAACGGCAAATAAAAAACGGAACAGAAACGGTAATAAAAAAACGGAAAACCATTTCTGTTTTTCCGTTTCTTTCCGGAAAAACAGAAACGGACCGTTTTGACAAAAAAACGGCCGTTTTATTTCTGTTTTTTTTCCTACTTCTTTAGGTTTATAAAATAACAGTAAGACGAGACGAGAACAGTAATCGCGAGTTAAGGTACTTCCAGATGTGCTAGAACGATGAAACTTTGCTGGAACATTAGAGACTCGACAAGATTGGCTCACAAACTGTCACTTTCCAGATCCGACCATCCCTTAAAGTACAGAAATGAACTGCCAGCTCCCTTGAAGTGCGCACCCTTAACCGCAAAGTGAAAAAATACTTTTGACCAAACTATACATTTCATGATCCGCCGAGGGTCCATGATCATTTGCGCCACAAGGGTTTTGCTTAAAACTGAATTTCTAGCACCCTTAAAGTGCGCATCTTTACCGAGAAGCGAAACAAAAACCGTTTGAACATTGGAAAAGTTCGCTGTTTCTTTCTTAGTTGTATAATTAGCCTACAGCTATGTAGAAAAGTTTCATCAGAAATGGGAGCTTGAAGGCTTCAAACTTTCAGTACAAAAAGATTCGTGCTTCCTATTGGTTGGATTTAAAAAAAAATGCGTCTTAACCGACCAATGGGATGCGAGACTCCGTTTCGCAAAAGTATTATTATACCAACAAGAAATAGCCAGATTAACGTTTCCAGCAAAAAGTGTTATTATACCAACAAGAAATAGCCAGATTAACGTTTCCAGCAGTTCACTCGCTCAGAATGGTTATCGAAGGCCGATAAATTAGTCTGTAAGTCGAATGTCCTATACCTGCTAATGTTAATTTTGTTGTTATGCTTCCTCTGATGATGGTGTAAAAATATCCGTTTCGTTCGGTAGGGTGCATTCTCTCTATTCTGACTCGCAAATCTTTCCTTCCGAAAAGCAGAAAATACCGGTAGATGGCATAATCCGCCGGGAGAATAAAAACCGCTAAATTACGCTGGGACGCCACGGAAAAAACAGGCAAAATAAAAACAGAAACGGCTAAAACGGTCAAATAAAAAACGAAACAGAAACAGAAACGGCATTAAAAAAACGGCTACCTGTTTTCTGTTATTTAAAAAAAAAAACAGAACAGAAAACGGTAGTAAAAAAACAGAAACAGAAACAGAAACGGTGCCGACCCCTATCACCTAGTCACCCGTCTACATTATCGTAAAACTGTCTACGGTCGTTTCCTCCACGAGTAATGACGTCACTGTCGACGAACATTCTCTTTTCGTCGAGCGAATCGACGAGAACAGACAAACGGTTTTAATTCCGTTCGCTCTATTTCGACAGAGCCCCAAAACGAAAGAACAAACTCGTCGGGAATTAGGATATCGACGGTTTTATCGGGGATTTGGTTTCAGGCATGGGAAGTAAGCAAAATGTGTTGGTGACCTCCAACGGTTGCGTAGATTAGTTAAGATTCCACCGAGCATATTTCTTTCGGTTTGTTTTGGATGTTTTCTGTGTTTGAGTGCTTTATATGTCTATTTTTATCCACCATGTCCCATGGATGTTTTGGGGAATAATTCTATTCATTCATCATACAATACGACTAGTTTTCAAATAATACGCCAACATCGCTACGTCGTAGTTGAATCAAATGGCACCTATGGCTTGTCGTCGACACTACAGATAATCATTGTGGAATCGAACACGAATTAGACCTACTCAGCTTCCCGTAACGAGGGGAATACGCAAGCTGAACAAAAAAAGAAGAAAAGAAGGACTATCGGGCCTAACAGATTTTCTCCCTAGATGGCAAGTCGAAAAAAAGTCAAGAACAGAAACGTGAAGATATGCGAGCTAGAGGAACACTTGACTCCATGCTAAGCTAAGCTAAGGCTAGTTGGGTATTGGTGCTCTTCCTACTTCTGCCGTACGAAATTCCATTGGACAGTGTAGGTTTGTAGGTTTGTTTGACAGTGTAGTGCAGGTTTGGCTAATCCGTCACAATTTTAACAGGACTAGGAACAAATGAAACGCGCTTTACTCACTGTTTTACGGCCTCATTATCCACATTGTTCATGAAAGGCAGTGATGTATTTTGACTGGGCTGTAGGGGCGTGGTGGAGACTTTCTCGGGGTCACAAAGACCAGGAAGAGTTACTTCCGGATCGGGTCCTGCCGTCGGCTCAGGCTGTGAGCTGGAGTCTTGCGAGGAAGGCAAAAGCTGGCTCTGAAAGAAGATCAATTTATTTGTCGTCTGAACGTACCGGCGGCTGCATATTAAAACAAAACACGGAGGAAGAACTGAGTGTGAAGCATATGCCACCAATATGTTTCAGGTACAGTAGTCGGGGCTCAGTTGCTGGTGAGCCCGCGGGGTGACGGGGGCGGGACTCCCAACCGGCAAAAATCACACTTGTGAATCAATATATATGACTTTTCGCTTTTCAGGGCTAGCCGAGACATCCCACGGTTGTCAGACACTTAACTTCTGTTTTGTCTAGAAAATTCACTAGAAACGCGTTGCCAAACTCGCAGGACTTGTCTGCTTTCGCTCTCAAGCGTCGGCCTTTAACCACGGCGCGCATTTGTTTCAAGTTTTTCGCGCGCGAACCGTGCACGGCCATAGTCGGCAAGCGCGAAAAGGAGAATCCCTAACACGAGGCAAGTATGAATATTTCCGGGCCATTTTATCCTGAAAAGGCCATTTCTAATTGGTTACGAAGACTATGTGAAGTATACTAACATCTTCCGGCGTCTGGCCTTCTTCCACCTCGCTATCGCTCTCAGCCTCGTCTCTGTCAGAGTCGTCCTGTAGCAGAAGCGTCGCAGGTTTTACATCTTCCAAAGTCGTGCCGCCAACGGGTGTGATTGTCGTTGACCCGATCATGAAAGTTTTTACACCAGGAGGGAGCTTGTCCAGATCTGCAACTAAATTAATGATGGAGTTCTTAAAAATTAAATTATAAACCCTCGTTGTAAGTACGGTCCTTGTATGAGTGAGATGTTTGTGATTTTATTTATGCGCTTAAGAATTTATGAATTACATTCATGACATTCACAAACAAATCTGGCGTTGCCGTGACATGTAAATATATCTATAGAAGAGGTACGTTTATTTGAACGTTTGCTCACTTTGAACAGCGCCTCTTGATGCACTTGCTGTGACAACAAATCAACTACCCTTTAATCAAAGTAGCTAACTGACTGACCAAAAGAACACCTAAACAGGTATTTAGAATCTTAATTCTACAATTTAGCCCAAGACCCCCGTGTTCAAATTCAAGTTACTGTTCGACCAAACCTCGACTGTATCAGTATAAACCCTTCCTCAAAATTCTACCGGAATCTGCAAGAGACGGAAAAAAATACAGGCTTCACTTTCTCCATCGAAGACGTGTATGACAATGTTCAACAACAAACTCGGACAACAGGGACAGAGGTGGAATGTATACTCGAAGGCTTTAACACTATACACATTTTGGGTTACAACATCCGGACGGCTACATTCTCTCGCGCTTCCCAGAAACTTTCTTCCGGGCAAGATTCTTCTAACAAATTTTAAACCCTCATCCGTTTTCTTCGCTTTTTATGAAAATTTCAACGTTGATGCACAACATGTCGGTAAAATCAGGAGCTCTTTAACAAAACGTAATAAACGAACCTTTTCTCCTCCCACCTTTCCGCTTAGGGGTCGGGGGTAAAACCACTGGAGTGTTGTCTTTGGCTAGGACTGGTCCTTGCAAGTATGGGAAGCAGATGATGGCCAGAAACCAATGCGACCTAAAATCATGATAACATTCTTAGCACGCAGTTTTCTTCCACTTAATTGATTTGCAAGTTATATAGAATAAAACTCAGCTGAAGTGTCCGTTTAACGCTGTCAGCTTGGCCGAAGGAATACCTTCTTTCCACTTTCCACTTTTCACCGTACTATCCATCCGAGGAAAACAATAACACAATGCCTTGATTCAGTCTAAACTAGTTTTTGGGATCCCAAAACGTAAGTGGAGGAATACCTATGACATCGCAAAAGTTGTCCGTCTGTCCGCCCGTCAACTCTCGAAGGGGTTGAGATATTTGGTTCAAATTTGGCACGATGACTCTTTGGGTCAAAATACAGGTCAAGTTCGAAGATGGACTCTGTAGCTCTATATTTAGGGGTGGGGGAGGGGTTTCAAATTAAGGGGCAAAAAAGCTATTGAGGTAGTTGATTAAGGGGTAAGGAGACATGCTGAATCCAAATATGAAAGTTACTTTCTTGCCGGACAAGTAGTTCACCTGGAATCAGGCGAAAACCGGACACAAAATTTGTCGACCAGTTTTCGGCTATAGCAGTCCCTACCCTTTATTCTCAAACTAGTATAGCTCTGCGCTTGGACGCTGACTTTCATTTGTTTATTCAGTGTGGCGTCGAAGAGATCTTGTGTAATCGAAGGTCGAAGGGGTTGATATATAATGTTCAAGCGAGGGGTTGATTCATGGTGTACCAAAGAGGGAACTGCTAGGGTACGCGAGGGGCTACTCACTTAAAGAAGGTTGAACTGTGTAAGTGAGGGATTGCTCACTGACAAAAGGTGTACTTGGTAAGGGAGGTGTTACTCACTGGAAAAAAGATGTACTGGATAAGTGAGGGGTTACTCAGTGGGTGTACTAAAGTTGTTTGGGGAGGGGTGGGATGAGCCGGTCCCAGGTACTCGTGAACCAGTCCCAGATGCACGCGAGGAGTTAGGCATTCGGTGTACCCGTTAAACGAGTACTCGAGGGGTTAGACACTTGGGTGAGCCAATCCCAGGTGCTAGGTGTGTGAGAGCCAGTCCTCGGTGCTCGGTGAACCAATACCAGGTGCACGCGAGGGGTTACTCACTTGGAGAGAAAAAAAACAGGGGTTAGGAACTGGGTCTTGAGGGGGGGTCCGCGGGGAATAATCGAATTTTGAACTTTATTTCCTTGACGGATAAGCTGGCAAAATTTGCAAGGTTCGGCTCAGCGTCACCAGGTCTTTAGCTCTGCATGCAGTTCGCCGGGAATGCTGCTAAAATACAAGGAATTTGGTAGAAAAACAACAACACAATTCTAAAATTCCTTTTTGAGGTCGATTAGATATGTAAAACTGGAGTAAACATGCTTGTTGAATCCGTATCTGAACTTGGTTTCCTCATTTGATTAGTTGTTTGCCCGTAAGCAAAAAACTTCAAAACCGACCTTAAAATTACCTTAAATCGCACTTGCCAGCGAAAGGTAATCCTGTCGTGCGCTGGCTCAACGGTAACGGTAGAATTTTTATTGTAGGCTACATATTCAAGCGGTTGATTATGGATAAATAGCAAAAATGTTAAAGGGGTCCAGCGAAGACTTGGAAATGTGCAAGATTCGATCGTCTGGATCAAGAAGTCTTAAATTTTTGGGATCCCATCGAAACCTTTGGTCTTGTTCTCAGAGCAGACTGTTTGGTCAGAATCATTTGACAATTTCGTTAAGTTTGACATACTATTGACGGATTTCCGCTATACTGTGCAAAATTAGCAAAAAGTCCTTACTTTTTGTCCTGCGCGGTGTGTCTTTTTCATTGTATGTGTTGGAGTCAAGAATTGGAGGGGTTAAGGGGGTAGTTCTCGGGATGGATTGGTTGGTTAAAACTACGAGAAGTGTTATCATTTAGCAGTGAAAAACCTGGCGAGGTTTCTTAGAGACCAGAGTACAGGTTAGCCCTAGCCCATAGGGATGGGTGCTTATAGGGGGTACCATTTTTCTTTGTGTTTATTTTTCATGTGTTTATCGTATCTTAATATAGTCCAAGGAAGGCATCCACTTGCTGAAACAAAATACACCTTACTTTTCGCAGATCGGGACCAGAAGATACTCCTTATCGAAGATATCCACATTTTTCGTCCACGACTTCACCCTGCAATGCCTCTTTTCTTCCGGAGTCAGCTTCGGATCATCCTCAAACGCCGGCCTTCTTTTCGATGGAGGTCGCTGCGTGAGTCTCTTATAGAAGTACGTACTAAAGATATGAATCTTATCTCGATCTACCGCTGGAAGCTTTGTCAAATGAACAAATTTCAAGTAGAAGTCGATCATGGAGTCGTTTAGGAACTGCTCGTCTTCCAAACAAACGTAATCTTCACCCGTGATGGATATTCCACCCTTCGAAGGGGCTGGGGGGAAGGTGAAGAGAGTCCGGCCAGGCTCGAAGGCTTGGCGTTTCTCGATGATCTTCAGAGTGTCCTGGCAATGGTTGACAATGACTGGGGGTTCGGGCTTCACGTACTGCAAACAAAAAATACATTTTAAAGCACAAGGAATACTTGACATTCGTTTTTTGCCACTTTACATAGTTCTCAACTCAAAGCTCTTGAAACCCAGTCAACGTATCCACCTTCAAAAAAAGAATTGGTATTGTTTGCCTTGCACCAGTTAGCAAGATATGGCAGACGGCTGAGTGGGACCGAGTTGGCCTTGGAACTTTGACGGCTCTGAGCCTCGGGTTCAATCCTCGTCGGCGCTTAGCCTATTCATGAAACAAGTGGTATGGTATTGTAAGAAAGCGGAAAACCAAACAGTAAAACGGGGACATGTAGGATCCAAAGAAAAGGCGGGAAGCGTCGGACTGGACGGCTAGTCCCTCCCCCAACCACAGACTCTTGGCAGGGATCTGCTAAATCAGAGGAAGGGCACCTGCCGTTTATGCTTTATAGACACACGTGCAGTTTCAGCAAGCCGCTAGCCAAAGAGCAGGAACAACAGCGCTGTGAAGGGTGCTTAGACTGACTAAAGCTGCAGCAGTCAGTTGCTCGCAAGTTATACTTTCACGTCATATGACAAAGTACAATTTCAAGTACTAGGCAAGAAGCAAAACAAGCTAACTAAACAACAGCTCGAACTTACAGAAAAGGATACCTTGGCATATGAGGCTAGGATGAGGTTGATCTCGTTGTCGGACTTTTCCTGGATCCGTTCGTAGTGAGTCACCAGCCGCTGCTTGAAGTCCTCGGTTTTTGACTTCTGGCTGTCGAAAATGATAAGAATCCGCTTCCTCGCCGAGTCTAGGAGTACGTTCTGAATTAATCCCACAGTTTCAGCCCAGGAAATTTTCTTTGCCTCTCTCACACGAACGGAAAAGCAAAGATGTTCTGACAGCAAAACATAAGTTGATCTATGCTGGGTTTTCTGTTCTTTGTTTGCTTGAAGCAGGTTATTGTTTTTTCAGCAGGGTTGGCGGGGGTCCGAAAAGACGCAACCATAAGTAGTAGTAGTAGTGTTTTATTCATAAACGAGTAACCCTCACGGCACATGCGTGTCATAAAAAGGCTGACAACATTCTTCTTCATCACAACCTTTTTCCTTTTTTTCACCAAAAAGCACCCTGATTAGTTTGTTTATTTTGAAATTTGTTTTTTCCATTGCATTTCGTTGCAGATTTAGTAGGCTAATTTACCTTTAACGGTTAGCTGTTTATTCGTATTCGTATTTGATTGACATGTTGTTGTTCCTTTTTATACACTACTCTTCAGTTTTGAAGGATTCAAATAAAGAACAGTGATAGTAATAATAATATATGTATATAATCAGTCAATTCACCATTGGAACAAGATCATAATAATAGAGTTCATAAAATATGCCACTGGCCTCTGCAAGCTCATCTAAAACAATGCTCAAAGCATCTTTCGGCATACAAATTGTCAGGGAATCACCGAAAAGATTAATAAAATTACTTATTAGTAAACTGATAAAAAAAGAAAAGAGAAAGATTTATTCTTTTACATGTTCACCGAATTTAACCTTTACGTCATACTTAATTTCACTGGAGTACCTAGAGTCAAAAACTAAAACTAAGAAATTGAAACAATAACTTCTGTAACAGGCTAGGTTATGGATCGTTACCTTGGCTTTTCAAATCGAACATGTTATCCTCCTTTTTCAACTTCAGCCTTGCCTGAATCCACCTTGCCATGCTCTGATCGACGTGGATTGCGATGAGCCTCATCCGACCATCGAGATTGTACTCGATCAAGTTTATCCGCTCTTTGGGTATCCAAACGCTTGTCACTTCACCTGCAATGCCATGCTAGTTATTACCATTTTGTTGGATAGAAAACAACAGCACATGCCGCTGCAAAATTCTCGAAAACTATTAACAGTCACTTCCAAATGTTTGTCACGTTAGTTTCCGAAAGAACAGATTGACGGTCTTTCAGAGGAACGCCTCATCAGGCATCTAAATTACAAAATGGCAACACTAAACTGTCAGAAGTTTGATAACAAATTACACATGTTCGCGCATCCTTGTAGTGAATGTTATGAAAATACACCAATTATGACCATTTGAAATGTTATCTTTTCGAAAAGCGTAACACCAAGAACATAATCAAGAGCCTCCGTCTCTGTAATACGACCATGTGGAGTCGAATACTTTTCAAACGAGCATAGGGGCTAAGCAGAACATCATAATTTGTTACCTCTACAAACAGCTATATCACCGTAAAACCCCGCAGAATAATACGAACGCCGTCTAAGTCGACCTTTGCAGCTGATTGGTTGTCTACCATTGTGACGTCATGTCTAACTCGCTGCAGACCGGGTTCTCCACCCCTGCAGGCATCCTACGGTTTTTCATCTGATATGCGCAGCGCGGAAGAGGGAAGTTGACGGATATCAACTCAAACCTCACAGCAAGTACCTCTAGCTCCGCTCAGTTTTATCGGGGTATTCATAGTCGCTGCACGGGACCAAAGACGGAGGTTTTATTAGATTATTTGTTCTTGGTAGCACTTAAGAGGGGCATATCACAAGTTTTGTCTCGAAAAATAACATTTGTGTTAAACTGTTAATGCTTTAGGCTATGGTTTGACTAATTTTTTTTTTACAAATCAATTAGTCAGTTAAAAAAGCGTAATTTTCGTATTTCACTGGTAAGTCTGTCGCTTGTTCGCCATTTGACTTTTATACCGTTTCCAATAAAATGTTACCTTACGTTACCTCCTTGAATTTAACACAAGAATGCACACACATGAGTTGAATGTGACCAAACGTCTGCCAGCGTACTCACTTCCCCCTGTCAAAAGCAACAAGACGAAATGTTTCGATGGGATTCCAAAAATGTAATATTTATTGGACTTTCTGATCCAGACAATCGGGTCTTGTAGAGATCTGGTCTTCGCCAGACCCCCATAGCATTTTACTGTTTATCATCAATCAGTCGCTGGAAGATAAACATAAATGATACATTCGTGGTGTTTTATTGACAAATTGCGGTCAAACGGCTGATCATCTGAGAAAGCCAAGTTCACATATGCATTCGTTTAACTCTATATCTCATATCTCCTTTTACGAAATTCCTTGAATTAGCTGTATTTCGGGCGTACTTCTTTACCGGCAGGGAAATACAGTCCAGATATGGGTTCAGTATGTATTTTACGTCGACTCTTAGATTGAAGCTAGTGGCTCTAAAAATTCGTAAAATGGATGCAGAACAAAACAACTTGTGACACCGAGAGTCAAACCGATAACCTCTTGAGCTAACTTTCTCTGTGCTACTTTGAGACTTAGAGGGACCTGAGACTTTGCATTAAACAATTTCAGTAGTCGACTTAATCATTTAAGTTTTCAAGGCTACCAAAATTTCGTGTTTTGGCAAATTTGAGTGGTGTCCGACAAGAAAACAAAGTTCATAAATGGATTCATCGCATGTTATTACCCCAATCCGAACCTAATGAAATTTAGAATGAACTTTAATTTTACCAAATTTGGTTTCGGCAGAATTCCGGGCGAACTACTTGTCCGGCGACCAATTAGTTTCAGATCCAAATACACAGGTCTGCTCACCCTATATCGACTATCTCATCAGGTTTCAAAGCTTCCTGCCTCACGTCTGCCAAATTTCCAGTTTCGACCGGATTCCGGGCAAACTTATTGTCCGACAAGAAAAAGAAGATGAACAAGACCAAAGGTTTCGATGGGATCCGAAAAATTTAATATCTGATCCAGACAATTGGGTATTTTAAATATCCGGTTTTCATCAGACTCCTTATAAAGGACCCCTCGCACTATTTACTCTTCCAACTTACAGTATTTTAAAATATTTGAATACTTTAAAACTAGGCTGTGCGTTCAACAAATAACCCACGGATTTGGCTGTGTTAAGCCTTTTCCGGTATCCATTGACTTATAGCAAAAACAGGGAAACAATTTACACAACCGGTTTTTCTGATGGGAAAACTTCTCGCAGACAACTGTCGATAGCCTGATAGACGTCGAAGGTAGCAAAACACGGCAAGTGAGAAAATCTGTGTGGTTTTGTTAGAGAGGTTAGAATATACCGTACGAAATTGAGGTTTCCAGGTTTAGAAACATATGGAGTGATTTTGGAAGTAGGTTGCGTTAGTATTATAGGTAAGACAGGTCCTTTAAAACTTTGACTATTAGAATTTTGAAACAAATTAAGGCCAATGGTTTATCATCTTTGAAAACCAAGTTCGGATATGGATTCAGCATGTGTGTTTAACCTTACACGTTTCCGGTTTCGAACGGATTCCGGGCAAACTAGCCTACTTGTCAGACAAAAAACTAAAGCTCAAAAACGGATTCAGCATGTCTCTTTATCCCTACATCCAACCTCTGACAAAACCACTGCTTATAAAAAAATGTTCCGGTTTCGGCCGGATTGCGGGCGAACCATAGGGCGTGTAGAAAATAATCGCCATATACTGATTCGGCATGTCTTCTTATATATTTACTTTTAACAAATTTTCTGGTTTTGGCCGGATTCCGGGTGAACTATCTGTCCGCGTAGAAAATGAAGTTCAGTTCTAGATCCAGCATGTCTCCTTACCTATGAATCGACCCTCGCATCAGCTTGAAAAATATTTTCTTGATCCCTTAATCTAAACCCCCACCCCTAAATATTGGGCACAGGGCCCATCTACGAACCTGACCTGTACTTCGACCCAATGGATCCTCACACCAAGTTTGAAAAAATATCTCAACTCCTTCGAGTTATCGTGCTGACACAGACGGACGTCTTCTACGAAGTTTTTGGTGTCCCTCTACTTATATTTTGGGATCCCAAAACGAATTCAGCATGTCTTCTTACTCCTACATCGAACTTCTGATCAACTTTAAATAAAACTTTTACTTTTAACAAATTTCCGGTTTTGGCTACATGTAACTGTATGTCCGGCGAGCAAACAGTTTCATACACTGATAAGGCATGTCCCCTTACCACTATATCGAACCTTCAATCATCTTCAGATAAAACTTGCTTTTAGCAAATTTTCCCTGTATGTCCGGGGAAAAAATAATTTTCATATACGGATTCAGTATGTCTCCTTACCCCTTTTTCGAACCTCTCATGAACTTTAAAGGACCACTGTGAAGAAGCGCCACAATACGTCATCCCTTCACGCGATTGGTTCAACCTCGCCCATTGATTGCGTCCTCTGTATTTCATTCCAGTATTTTGTATGATTCAGTAATAAACTTGCCTTTCACCTAGCAAGAACTCTCAGGTTCGTCAGCGGGAAACGTTTACCCCGTCACAGTGGTGCACAGCAGTGGGATCGTGATTTTTTTATTGTTAGGTAAGCAGTTTAGTTACTCGTTACTTGGGTCTAAGCGGCCAGGTGAAAATCCAAAAGAAGGACTAGAATAGCCTAGTCGAAAGTAAGAGTAGTCGACTCAAAGTGGAGCCGAACTGTCGTCTTACGCGGAGTCGAGCAGATGCGGAGCACCAGCAGTTGACGACAGCTGGTAGATCAGTTCAGGCAGAATTTATCAAATACACAGCAAGCGGAATACCGATTAGCTTAGGGGCTATTGGCTCTGACAAGAGAGGTGTAATTAACACTATGAGTCAGGAGGCAAAAGCGCAAGTAACCGGGGATTTGTCGGGGCTAGTGTCACAGTTTAAGGAGATGATAGAATTAATGCGAGAACAAAAGAGAGAAGACGAGGCGAGACACGCAAGAGAAAAGCAAGAAATTCTTGACAGCATTTCGAAAACAAAGGGTCCGGCACTCCAAAAAATGAGCGATACTGACGATATAGATTGTTTTCTCACAGCATTTGAGAATACGGCTACTCTTTGCGGATGGGACGACGCTAGCAAAGCTTTGCACCTTATGCCGTTACTTAGCGGGAAAGCCCTTGAGGCAGTAGCTAGCATGACTCAAGTGCAACTAAGACAATTTTCCACGCTGAAATCCGCAATTTTAGCAAAATACAGTATTTCGAAAGACACATATCGCAATAAATTCCGAGAATTACGGATGTCGCCAAATACTTCATTCAAGGAGCACGCCGACAAACTTGGGCAGTATTGTCGCAAGTGGTTAGAAATATCAGAAAGTGACACCACTGGTGTATCTGCCGCAAGCACCAAGTTAAGGGAAATCTTAACGGAGCTAGTTCTTGAGCAGTTCGTAAAGAGTCTATCTTTTACAGGTTTGGTGACGCACCTTAAACAGTTAGCGCTGAAGACAGTAGACGAAGCCGTCAGTTTAGCACAGAATTGGCAAGCTGCGAACAAAGGAGCCGGTTCGAATAAGGGAGAAATGTCGAGTCCTCAACACGCAGTGCGAAACCAAGAACGTAAGTTAACAGAAAAACCTAGCAGGTCCTGTTATAATTGCAATGAGATAGGGCACTTTGCACGTGACTGTCGGAAGCCTAAGAGCAGCGAACCTTCTAGTTCATGGCAGAAAAAGCCTAGGACGAGCTTCGTGAAAAGCGCGGTATCGTACAAAGAAAATGGTCGGAAACCGCCCATGGACGGCATAGTCCTGCACGACCATGCACCGGCTTCCAAAACCGCGGCTCTAGTAGTTCAGGGTTCTATAAATGGCGGGGAAGAAGTAGCTATGCTTATCGATAGCGGTAGCGAAATAACGCTAGTAAGAAAAGACCTTGTCGTCGAAAATCTCGTTAACAAGGACGAAGTTTATAGTATAGGCTGTGTCCACGCCGAAGTGAAAATTCTTCCATCAGCTATTGTTTCCTTAACCTGGAAAAGCCAATCCGGAAAAAGACATTCCGAGGAATTGAAAGTCGCAGTAGCGGAAAATCTACCATACCCAGTTATTGAAGGTAGAGATGCAATAGCTTTGTCCCTCCTTCTAGGAAGCAGCCCAGACGCAAGAGATGAGCGAAACAAGTCGCCAGTTCTGGAATGCTTTGCCGCTGAAGAAGCTGACTTAGAGCCATTAGATGGTTATTTTGACGAAAGCGAGCAGGGAAAGGAGCCAAAGTCAAAGAGACAGAAGCGTATGGAAAAGACGTTCCACACCGTAGCGACAGCCAGCGCATCCGAGATCCAGGAGACAGACCTCGACTTGAGTGGAGAAAGTACAGCCGAAGAAAAGACGGCAACTGAGACGCTAGCGAAGGTCCAGGAGCAGGACAGCTCACTCGGAACCCCATGGGCGAAGCTAAAGGAGACTGAGGCCGAAAACCAGCGACTCAGGAAGAGAACAGAAAAGTAAGATTTAAGCTTTTTCACGGTATCTTGCATAGAGCAGTCGCAATCGAGGGCGTAGCGAAAGAGAAAATCTAGCTAGTACTTCCAAAAACCTACAGACAGAAAGCGTTAGAGATCGCGCACGACTCACCGTTAGGTGGACATTTAGGCAGAAACAGAATCCAGGAGAAGATAGCGCGTCATTTCTACTGGCCCGGAATGCATAGAGACATCGCACGTTATTGTAGGGGATGCCATAAGTGCCAGCTAACAGCCAGAGTGACAAAAAGGAACAAGGTTCCGTTAGGAAAGTTTGATCCAGTTTCAAAGCCATTTGAGCGTATAGGCCTTGACTTGGTAGGGAAGCTGAAAAGAAGCTCTCACGGCAACCAATGGCTATTAGTCATTGTCGACTACTACTCGAAATGGACCGAAGCATTTGCGCTGAGATCTAGTAAAACGGAGAGAATCGTAGCGATTTTGCGGGACTACTTTGCTAGACATGGATTACCTAAGGCTGTAGTATGTGACCAAGGGCCCAATCTGATGGCCAAAAGTATGCGTCAGACTCTCGACGAGCTAGGAGTCAAACAGAGCAACACTTCAGTATACCATGCTATGGCCAACGGTTTGTGCGAGCGCACAAACGCTACAGTAGTCCAGATGATAAAGAAAGTTGCCATAGAAAATCCTAAGAACTGGGACACCATATTGCCATCCGTCCTTTTTGCCTACCGAGAATCAGTACACGACTCAACGGGTGTAACCCCTTTCGAAGCAGTTTACGGGGAAAACCCTAGGGGGCCCCTGCAGGTTTTCAAAGAAAAACTCACAGGTTTAGACCTAAGCAGGGAGGTGCACGAACAGGACAAGCCCGAGCTCGTACCTCCAGGTAGTCTAACTATAGACATCTTACAGATGAAAGAAAAACTGGACAAAATTCGAGAGGCGATTTTGGAAAACAGTGGAGAAGCCCAGAAAAAGCAAAAGGCCGAGTACGACGCGAGAGCATCAAAGGGCAAGGAGTTACAGCCAGGTGACCAAGCCCTGGTACTGTTAGAATCCGAAGGGTCTAAATTGGAAAGAAAGTGGCAAGGGCCAGTCACGGTTCAGCGAAAAATTGGTGAGTGCAATTATGAAGTAAACGGGTATCTAAAAAGGAAAAAGCCTAAAGTATTACACGCCAACTTGTTGCGAAAGTACTTCAGGCCTTGTCAGTCCCTCTATTGCACAGTCCTAGAAACGTATTCACATGAAGAGAGCGAAGAGCCGCTCAGACTCGTAACATTCGAACCTGCCGAAGCCGGCAGCCTGGAAAAAGTTTATGTGAATCCGGCTTTATCTGTGCAACAGAGAGACGAGCTTTCCGGAGTTCTAGGGCAATTTGAGGACACCTTTTGCGAAAATCCGGGTAGAACTAGCTTAGTAAGGCATCACATACCAACGGGGAACTCCAAGCCAGTTCGAAAAAAGCCTTACCGGATAGCCCTTACGCGTCGCCAATCGTGGTAGTTCCCAAGGCAGACGGAAGCCTCAGGATCTGTTGCGATTTCAGGGAGTTGAATTCGAAAACGGAAAGCCCAGACCCTTTCCCTACTCGGCGTATCGAAGAACTGATGAGTAAGGTTGGGAACGCCAGGTTCCTAACCATCCTAGATTTGACAAAGGGGTATTTCCAGATAGAACTAGATGAGGAAAGCATTAAGAAAACGGCATTCGTGACCCACAACGCGCACTTAGAGTTCCTTAGAATGCCTTTTGGTCTTCGGGACGCTGGAGCAACTTTTTGTCGGCTTATGGCGATCGTAGTCGAAGGCGCGGATGGGTATACCGCCGTATAATATGACGATCTACTCGTATTTAGCTATAGCTGGGAGAGCCACTTAGTGCATTTGACAGATGTGTTGAGTAGGCTTCAGGCAGCAGGGCTTACAGTAAACCCCAAGAAATGTAAAATAGCTTGCTACGAGGTCGAGTACCTAGGACACTTGGTGGGAAATGGGACTGTAAAGTTGTCCGAAAGAAAAATCCAAGCCATACAGGAGTTTCCAGTCCCGAAGTACAAAAAAGATGTGAAAGCATTCCTAGGCTTAGTCAGCTATTACCAGTCGTGTATCGCGGACAGAGCAAAACTCACGAGACCATCAGTAGCCTTAACTTTAAAGGAAAAGCCTATCCTAGTACAGTGGACGGTAGAGTGCCAACGGTCCTTCGACAAGTTAAAAGCGCAACTATCCAGCAGTAAAGTCATGATCGCCCCAGATTTCGATAGGGAAATTATCATTCATGTTGACGCTTCGGGGGACGGCATATCTGCAGTAGCTTCACACGAGATAGGAGGACAAGAAAGGCCATTTTGTTTTCTGAGTAGAGCTTTGACGACAGCTGAAAAAAATTATGCAGCGGTTGAATTGGAATGCTTAGCCGCAGTATGGTCGGTCAAAAAGTTATACTTTTATTTAGAAGGCCGCCGTTTCAGGATTGTGACAGACCATGCCCCGCTTAAATACCTAAATTCCATGAAAAACGGGAATCCTAGGCTCATGAGATGGGCCATGATCCTGCAGAGTTTTGACATCGAGTTCTCCGTTAGGCCGGGCCGCCTTAACGGTATCGCAGACGCCCTCTCGCGAGGCGCGCCTTTGTAAATAGAGATCAGTTTCCAAATCGCTGTACATAGTAAAGTGTTGCCACATCAAGTAGTCCAAACTAAGTTGTTTTCAGGCGGAAGGTTGGCTGATCGAGTCCAACAAAAATGGCCACCATCGTCAGGTTCAGCGACCCCACTTCTCAAGCATAAGGCAGAAGCTGCTCAGAGGATCTTCCAAGCATACTTCTGCGAAATGAGTAGCGATGAACTGGTTTCCCGATACACGAAAGAAACAAAAAGCGACGAAGAAATTAAGAACCTTTGCGAAGCGCTAAAGAGGGAACATAGAGGTGACATAAAGTTCGTCCAGTTCCAAGGGTTTCTGTATTGGAACTGGAAAGGCCAAGAATTAGCCTTGGTCGTACCAAGCACTCTTCGCCTAAGAATCGTGGCTAAAGCCCATGAGAATTTAAAAGGGAAATCGCTCCCCCACGCATCTATCGAGGAGACTACGGCGAGGATCCGGACGTATTTTTACTGGCCCAGGCTTCCCGAAGTGGTTTCATCATATGTCAATAAGGCGTGTACCCTCTGCCGACCAGGAAGAACCTTCTGGGAGGACGTCCCCCAACTTTAAGAGGAGGGTGGTGTGAAGAAGCGCCACAATACGTCATCCCTTCACGCGATTGGTTCAACCTCGCCCATTGATTGCGTCCTCTGTATTTCATTCCAGTATTTTCTATGATTCAGTAATAAACTTGCCTTTCACCTAGCAAGAACTCTCAGGTTCGTCAGCGGGAAACGTTTACCCCGTCACAACCACTTTTGCTTATTCTGCCTTTTAGAATATACTTAGCTCCCATGTGGGATTACAAGCTTCTAAAATCCCCACCTTTCTCAATTGTTTCGTTTCGTAACTACAACTTTTTAGCGCTTTTTCGGCATTGCCGAGTTTTCCCGTCATCCAACGAAAAGCTTGCCGGAATCTTCATTGACCGCTGACAACTCTTTCAAACATAAGGATGTGATAATCTTCTGTGTATTACTTCTTTTATTTGCTTAGTTTTCCCACTTTTTAACCAAGGAACTTTCAGTTTTCGAATCTTTTGCGCCCAGCCGCCGCGTCGGAGAGCAGGAAGGCTGGATATATTCGACAAGCGCTAACAAGAGAATCGCTAGTTTCGGGTGGAAAGTAATGGTGTTTTCGAAAACGTTTATTCTGACCTATTATATAGTGAAAAGATCATTTCTAGTAAGAGTTGTGCTTTAAGTAAAACTTTCACTTTAACATATGTTCCGGTTTTCGTCGGATTCCGGGGGAATATTTTTTCGGCGAGAAAAAATAATTTTCATGTTCGGGTTCAGCATGTCTGCTTACCTCTAAATCGATTATCTCTTTAGCTTTTAAACAATGTTTGGTTCGCACCTGAATTTTGAACTCGACCTATCTGTCCTTTGACCCGAAGAATTATCACACCAAGTTTGAACAAAATATCTCGACCTCTTCGAGAGTTATCGTGCTTACAGACAGACTGACAACTTTTACGAAGTCATCGATACCTCGTCACTTACGTTTTGGGATCCCAAAAACAATCAATCAATAAACCAAATTTAATTCCAAATAGCTTAGTGCTAGAAGAAGTTAATAGAATATTTGCGAAATGTATACAAACGACAACAATTAACTAATACACTTTACAAGATATGACCTGAAATAAATGCTGGAATGAAACTGTGTTAAAATTGGGTTGACGAATTGACAGGATTCACTGATTGATGCTGATTCAGGAAAAATGATTGCCAGTGTTCCTTTCGGACCGACGCACGGAAGATGGGAGGGAAGGGGGAAATAGACGGCTCATCTGGGGACAACACACCATCTTTGCTCCAAATTTTTTGAAAGGGTATATTTCTGCGGTCAATTAATTTAGGAACGCCCAGTTTTAATGAGAGCCTCTTCATATGAAATGTTACAATCCCCAGAAAAAAATTCGCGCTGCTCTCTTTCGGACATTTTCCAGGCGATCAAAGAGCTCTGTAGAATAAGAAGAATATCAAACCGGTGAAGCATATTCTAAATGAGGACGGATATGGGTTTAGGTATAGGTATAGTAACAGAGGAACAATTGGTATCCAAACCAAAAGAATTGAGGGTAGAGGGATTTAATTAGAAAGTTTGTTTTACGGATAATATTTCCAACATGATTCTATTCCAGATCGTCATCAATCATTACCCCAAGCACGACCGGGTTTACACTGCCTGAATGTCGACCGATATTCAGCACTTACTCTTCTCAGTCTGCTAAACCACATAACAGAAGACTTAATATTTTTAATTTGCAGTTTCATTATTATTATTATAACATTTGGCGTTAAGCTTTTAGCTTGTCGCCACATTCATGCTTGACAGTTGAATTTTGACGGAAGTGATGGAGTCTTGTACCGGATTTGAACTGTTCGGAAGTGTGGAAGAAAGCTAAGAAAAAATGAGAAGGGAAAGATCATCTGCAAATTTATACCTATGAAGGAAATTTTTAGCAACACTATTAAAGGAACAAAGAAAAATAAGGGGATCCAACATGGCTTGGGGAGTACCGCAAGTTATTGTTTCGACGGCGGAAATGGAACCATTCAGTTTAACAACTTGGCTCCGGTCTGAGAGAAACTGGATATCATACATTGAGAAAATTGACTAGCAGTAACTAAAACCCATTTCAAATATGGCGTCCAAAGCAAACTCATGATCCAGAAGATCGAAGGTTTTTTTCGGTCAGCGAGGATAAGTCAATAAACGAATCATCTTCCTCACCTCAAGTGCAGTTAGTATATCATGAACCATGCTAACCAAGTAATGTGAGGTGTTAAGAAAAATAACTTACCGTCAACATCTTGGACCGGTATGTGAAGTCCAGACTGCACAATGAAAATCCTTCGCGACTTCTCATCCACTTTCGAATTATAAATCCCAAACTTTGCCACTTCCATCGTCGTCATGCAGAAATCCATAACTTCATCCCCTTCCAACAGCTTCGTCACGTCCAATTCCTCAATTTCAATGTCTTCTTCCGTTTGAACATCCTGCTCTTTTACGCCCTCCTGTTCTTTGGGCGCGTCTTCCTTATCACAATCATCGTCACTAGATAGCGTTAGACATTCAGGTTCTTCGTGCACCTTTTTGTTTTTTCGGGTTGGGCGTTTTACCTTTTCTTTCGTTAAAGGTTGAGAAGCGGCTTGTGCAATTTCCATCGGTATCGTCGCGATGATCTGTAAGATTGATATATCCATACATAAGTTCATTTGTTCTTCCAAATACTCTATATGACTAAGTCGGAAACACGCCAGTGAACTTCGGGAAGAAAAGAGACGTCACCCAAACGAACCCTCGAAACTTATATAGATTAAATATTCCTTCAGCCCAAGCTGACTGCGAATCATACTTGACGGTGCAAAACGGACAAGTCAGCTACATAGCATGGTATACATAGCTACGTAGCATAGCTATGTAGCTCTGTTAGCTACATAGCTACATCAGCTAAGTCAGATAGCACACTTATCAGTTTTGCACCGTCAAATCTGATATAGTTTGTATGTAAACCAATCAAAAACGTTCGTTGTCGTGACGTTTCTGGCTCTTCGCTGGGACCCGGCGATTCTTCACCGGCGCGTAGAGTTAGTCATCAAGAGCATACAAGGAATTCGAATACGGAACCTTAGCGTGTATTTGCTGTTGTCTGCACCTGCGAGTTCACTTAGCATTCAGCTAACGTTTTAGAAGACAATATTGTTCCTTCGTGGAGTACGAACTAAGTAAAAACAATATTTCCACTTTAAAAATAGGAAGAGTGGTGTAAAAAATTTAAAAACAAGAGCTACGAGCTCATATGGCACTTGTCACGAGTCGGTGGTGTGAGAAACGAAAAACTAAATCGTAGCATTTTTCTGGAAATTCCGGTACCCCTCCCCACCGTGCTCGGATCCGGTCCGAACCCTAAAATATGTCATCTAAGGCATACAATCTCTCTACTTTACAAGTTTTATTCAGATCACTCCACTCGTCCAACCCTTATGCAAACCACAACATCTTTGGGACCCCCCCCCCTCCAACTCCCCCTTCTGTGGCCAAATACGACTCGGACACGTAACCTTCGCATCTCTAACATCTCCTCTTCCCGTCCATATCTGCAAATCTCCGATTCCCGCTTCATCATCCTCTACCTTGGTCGGATCCGGTTCGGACGCCAAATGACAAATCTAGGCCGCATAAGCTTGGTAGTGTCCAACATGCATCCATTCGGCCCATCCGTTTGGTTTTTGTGCATGTCACAAAGTCCCCCCCCCCCCCTGCCGGTTTAGGACACATGCTTTGTTTATCTAGGGCATCAGTCCTAGGGCATTGTGTCGGTCCTTAAGTCTATTTGGTCGGGTCACCAATATACTTTTACCCTCTTTAGGGCATCTGGAAGTATCCTAACTCGCGATCGCCGGAATTCCGGGAACTCCCCCCCCCCCCCGAAGAGCCCCGATATGATCTGGTTTTGTCAAGAACGTATCTAATGCTTACGCTTGTTCTTCCCACTAAATTCCATCCCGATCCCTCGACGCTAAGCGTTTCAGACAAATTCCGGTGCCCCCTTCCCCCCGCCCCCAGTATCGGATCCGGATCGGACTTGGCATGGAACATCTGGGACAATAGCTTTTTCCACCAGCCAAGTTTCATCCAAATCCGATCGCCCGTTCAAAGTTATAAATGCCACTAGATTCCGGATTCCACGTCCCTTCACTCCCCCACGACGTTCGGATCGTGCAAACGACTATTTTCAAGTCGGTCTATTCGGATCCCTCATATTCCTGCTGAGTTTCATCATCCTAGTACATCGGGAAGAACCCAACTCGGTGGATCACCAGAATCCCCCCCCCCCCCACTCTTCCCACAGGACCCGAATCCGGTCCGGTTATATCAACGATGTATCTAGGACTTATGCTTGTTCTTCCGACCAAGTTTCATCCCGATCCCTCCACTCTAAGCGTTTCCCAAGATTTCCGGTTCCCCCCTCCAACTCCCCACAAAGTCACCGGATCCGGTTCGAATTTGAAGTGGGTCGTCTGAGACACGAGGTTTTTCCAAACTTCAAGTTTTATTAAGATCCAATCACCCGTTCAAAAGTTATAAGTACCTCGAGATACGGACTCCCCCTCCCTCCACTCCCCCCACGATGGTCGGATCGGGGAAAAGACTGTTTCCAAGTTAATCTTTTCGGGTCTCTGATACGCCTGCCAAGTTTCACCGTCCTAGCTTATGTGGAAGTGCCCAAACTAGCAAAACCAGGACCGACGGATGGATACAAATTGCGATCGCTATATGGCACTTGGCCGAAGGGCAAGTGCCATAACAATTGAAGCAACGGAAACATATTAGGATCAGGATAAAATACCTACACTTCAAGCAGACGGACAAGAACGTGTTGCGGAGAAAATATTACAACCGACAGTTTTCTATACAGCTAGTCAAGTTTAATGGACAATTCTGCGATATTTTTTGTTATACCAAATTGGCGAATAAAGGGTGAATCTACAACGCCCGAAATAGGAAATTCGAATAGTTGCTACATCCATTTTTCTACAGCAGGGAGTACAGTCCACCACGATAAACGACCGACTGGTCACAGAAAGTGGTGTAGAACTAGGTGGTTATATTTTCCCTGGTTCGCAGCGATTTTAACACATCCAATTTGAATATTATGTTTGGTATCGAGAAATTTCTCATTCTTAACTGTTCTTGCTAAATATTCTTATAAAGTATTCTTGCCCTGCAAAGTTCAACTTGGCAACGTAACAATACTGAAGCAGCTAGCTACGAAAATTTAATTAAGTTTGAACTGAAAATTAAATTTAACTGACTTTTTTACTACTTTAACATTTTATTCGGCAGCAACCGTTGACTTGGAACATTCCACACAACCTTCTGCTCACCTAGACGTTTGGCTAGATTGCATGGTATACTGAAAAAAGGGACCTACGGCACATAACATCCACGTACTTCAAATGTCGCGAAACCACTAACTGATCCACCGTTTGTCAGTCCTTGGCCAAGTATGATATGGCAAAACTCCATGATTAGTTATCACGGATGTTAGGCTACTGACCACACCAGTATTATTTCTTTCATTTGTATGAGAGATACTTGGTGGATAAATTGAATACTTTTTTTTAAACCAGTCTAGAATCTGCCACTTCTGAATGGTTGCTTAGCTCTGCATAAAGCCGCTTTCACATTGAAACGTCGTTGAGATGCGTTGCGTATGCGTTTATCTTGCGTTGCGTACAGGTTGCGCAGCGTATCTTTCACACCCGCGCGAGAAGCTTTCGCGCTGGATGCTCATTTACATTTTCCTTTCTCCGTTTCTTCTGCTGAATTTTAATTTCTTTCACTAGTAGCAAGTTTTCTTCATCGTCAGCATGTTTTTTTTTTATTTTTTCTTCAAAAACTTCCATTTTCCACTGACAAATCTGATGGGTACGCGTCGACACGAACGCAAGAATAGAACTTGTAACAATAGAACTTGGTTGTATTCTTGCGTTGAGTTTTATTTGTCTGCGTAAGCTATGCGTTCCGTTGACGCAAGCACGACGCAGAGGTTGCGTAGATTAGTGTGAAAGGCTCAACGCGTCAATGTGAAAGCGGCTTAACTCTATTTCTACAGTCCTCGTCTGTGAACAACATTTTCGGAATAATCCTAGTGGTTTTTACATATTTCAACTGCACTTGCGTTGCGTTCTAATCTGTTCACTTTTAGTTCTGACCGATCCGCTTATCTTACAAAGCGAAAAAAGTTGGGCCCTTCCGAAATTCTAAATACGCCACTGTCCTCATCCCCATAACCCTCGAAACAAACACACGAAACAATGTAAATTACTAACTTTTCTAACGACTATCTGCCCAACCGTCTTCTGCTCTTTCATCTTTGCTCCTTCTGAGTTTTTTCCAACCTGGACCTTTTTTCCCACATCATCCACGAGCTTCACATCCTCTGGGAACGCACGAGCGCACGTATGACACCAAGCAACGTCTCTTGAGCCACCGCCGCAATTACCGCAAATCGCCACCTTCCCTGGGATGAATTTGGGAGTGTGAGTCTCCTTAGGTCTGGGGGGAGGCTCCTGCCGCACCTCGATGGACAAGGGATGCGCTCGGGCGGGTGTGGCAGTGGAAGCCGGTTCCACGACGGTGTGAGCTTCATTTTTTCTTGGGACACTGCAATACAGGTTTGTCTTCAGAGAGGAGAAAAGGCAGGAAAGCCTGCGGGGAAAGGTCCGCGGATCGGGCCGAACCCATGTTTAAAGGTTCTGCCCTATCTATAATGCCAAGACTATTTTTCACGCTTGCCTTGTCCCGCTTTTTCCGGTGCGTATCATGCTACCGACGCCTGTCGCCGACGCCTGTCTTCAGAAAAGACGGTTAGATTAATTTGTCCCTGTTTTGAAAACAACAGGGCTGGACAAAGGCTTAAAACAGCCAAAGTTGTAGGAAATTTGTTAAAAGCAGAGCTTAGTTTTAAAGTATTTAACTACTGAAACCCAGAAAGTGTTGTAAACGCCGAAAATACCATCCAATTTAAAGCAGGTGTCGACTACCACCTGGCTGAAATTCAATTTAGTGTGTAAAGTGTTCCGAGAAACTTATAGAGACGAAAGCCCTATTATTGCAATTATATTATTATTATTATTAAGTAATGTTGCAAATCTTGTAAATAATGTTCATCTGTTTACTAAGGGACAGTTCGAGAAAGAACTAAAGAACCACCGTGTTGACCACAATACCGCTATGGCGGAATTGATTTGCAAAGACCCCAATAAGCTTTGGAAGATACCGATCCAGTACCGATCCGTCATTCAACGAGTGAACTTGTTTGACTAGTTCTACTGACGGTAGCCAGTCTCAGTCATTTGAATACGCTTAGCAACTGAGCTGGATTACGGGAAATCATAATCCTGTGCATCATTTGGAAAGTGGGGGGTGTCAAAAGCCCCCCTTGCCAGTAAGTCTGCATTTGCTGATGTTTTTTATGGAAGCATAAATTTCACCTGAGAGAGGATTTTAAAGCAAAATAAATATGTCGTCAGTCAGCCAGAAAACATTTGATGATGGAATGAAGGCACTGGGAAAGAAGCTAGACCTCATAATTAGCCAGCAGAAAGAGTTTGCTATTACACTGTCGTCGATTTCTGACGAGGTTCAAATTTTGAAAAATGAATCGAAGTCTCGTGATTCGAAGATTGCCACTCTTGAAAACCAGCTTGAAGAGCAAAAGTCGAGATGCGATACAGTCGAAGCGAAACTACTCGAAATCGATGTTAGAGACCGGAAACTCAACTTAATCATCCACGGATTACCGAAAGAAAAACAGCAACAGACAGTTCTCGCGACTGTGTCAACATTATTTTCGTCGAAAATGGAAATCGCGGATAACATTCAAATATCGCAGTGCTACCGAGTGCCCCAGAAGTCGAACGTGTCTCCCCGTAAACCGACCACCCCTCCAGTTTTCCTTTCAGTATCCTCCGAAAAAGATATTCAGTGCATTTTCAGCTCAATATCGAAGTTGAAAGGAACGGGGGTCCGGATCTGTACGGACTTTCCGACTAAATTAAACACTGTGAGAAACGAATTACTGGCTAAGGGTAAGGAACTTCGAGATAATGGATCCGCACAGCTTACACGAGTGAAGCACAAAGGTGCCAAATTGTGGCTTGAGTACAAGTCTGATTCAGAGTCGCAGTGGGCAAAAGCGTAAGAAGCAGTAAAGGCGACTAGTGTGAAAAAATTAGGTCTATCCCGCTCTTGATTGGTAATTTTTGCATTTTTGTGTTTGTGTGATGTTGATTAGCTACTTTCATGTGTTACTTAGGTTAGCTCGGTTCAAGTTTATCTTCATTATTTCTGCCCCAGTTATTTCTGTTACAGTTATACCTACTCAACATAAGTTTACTCGAAGGATGGCAAGTTTTCATGACTCATCAGTGTGACGGGCTCCTTGTCGCGCGGACTTGCTGGCACGAGGTTGGATCTTTCCGACTCTTTTTATTTGACATTTAAGTTTGCGGTTGCGGGGGGGGGGACTGATAGGCTGGCAGCTTTGAAGGAGGAACCTCTTAACCTTTCATTATTTTCTGAAACTTTTAACATTTTTGGCCAGAGAGAAAATAACACTTTTTCAGAAATAAAACAATCATTGTATGTTTCTCCTGATGAAAATAATTCAAAGAGAATTGGGTTTATGAACATACAGGGACTCGCCAGTTCTATTGATGATCTAACAAGATTATTGCCAAGAAATCAAATTGATATTTTGGGAATTTGTGAAACCTTTATCAATGATGCGACAAAACATAATGTTAAAATTCCGGGATATAACTTCATTGATAAAAATCGACAAGTACATGGAAAAGGTGGGCTTGGTTTATTTTTGAAGAAGGATTGCACTTTAAACGTATGCCAGAGGTGGAAAAATATGACGTTGAAAAAGTGTGTGAAATTTTGGCTGTTGAATGTCGGACCGGAACAAAAAAAATACAAATTTGTGTCGTATATAAGCCTCCGTCAGCCCCAATCCCGCTTTTTTTGCAATTAGCATTGTATGTATTAGCATCTTTAGACGATAATGATGTTATGGTTATGGGAGATTTTAATATAGACTTACTGGAATTTCAAGAAAACACTCAAACAACAGAATTTATTACCCTAATGACATCGAAATCACTGATTCCCTCATGTACAATCCCAACGCGTGTTGCGTCGACTAGTGCAACTCTTATCGACAATATATTTTTAACGACACCAGCAACGTCTTCACAAGTTGTTCTAACGGATTTTTCTGATCATTTTTTGTTAATTTCTGACGTGAAGTACCAGCTTCAGACAAAAAAAGCACCAGAAACAACAAACCGGATTATCAATAAAAAAATCTAGATTGTTTAAAGGATAAATTGAATATTACTGATTGGTCTCGTGTCTTTGATGCTGAAGAAGTAAATTCTGCAACGGCTTATTTCTTAGAAGCATTTAATGCTGCCTTTGGTGAGTCATGTCCCAGAGTAAATAAACATAAAGGGAAATATAATCAACCCATTCAACCCTGGATATCGCCCTCCCTTTTGACGTCAATGAAACAAAAAAACGCTCTCTATAAAACTTTTTATCATTCCCAAGTGAAGAAAATAAAACAACTTTCAAAAATTACAAAAACCTACTTTCAAAAATAATACGTAATGCTAAAATGAAATATTATTTTGATTCTTTTAGTGAAGTAAGTAAGTCACCAAAGAAAACCTGGGAGCTAATAAATTCATGCTTGAATCGATCGAAAGCATCTTCTACACCATCCGAAATAAAGGACGCTCATGGTAATATAATTGAAAGGGAGCTAGAAATAGCTAACTACATGAACTCGCATTTCGCGTCAATTGGACAGTCGGTAGCCAGCAAGCTCCAACATAATATGCCACATGGTCAATGTGATTATCGTGCATACCTCGGAAAGCCTTCTGAAAAGTCTATGTTTTTAACACCGGTAACAGAGGAAGAGCTTGCTAATATTGGTAAGCTTTTAAAGAGTAGAAATTCCCCGGGGATTGATGAATCGTCGACGAATATTGTGAAAGCTATTTTACCGAGTATTAATAAAGTAATGTGTCATTTAATAAATCTTTCATTTAGATCGGGAACTTTTCCTGATTCATTTAAGAAAGCAAAGGTGTTACCACTGTATAAAAGTGATGACCGGAGCAACTGCACAAATTATAGACCAATATCTATCCTTTCGGGTTTTTCTAAATTAATGGAGCGATGTTTTTATAATCGAGTGTATAATTTCCTTACTTCGAAAGATTATTTTTCAAAAATTCAGTTTGGGTTTAGAAAGGGACATAGTACGCAAGATGCCATCCTGACTATGATCCAATTTATTCACGAATGTCTTGATAAAAAATTGATTCCGGCGAGTATTTTTTTGGACCTTGAGAAGGCATTCGACACGATTTGTCACGAAATATTGTTATATAAATTAAGCCATGGTGGGATACGAGGACCAGCGCACGATTTTATCGGATCTTACCTAACAGGTCGCTACCTAGTAACAACTTATTAATAAGACAGTTTCGGATCCATGCTTATTGTCATATTGGTGTTCCTCAGGGTTCAATTCTGGGACCACTGCTTTTCCTAATATACATAAATGACCTTCCATCAGCGACAGAAAACAACGGTCTGAATGTCCTTTTCGCTGATGATACCGGATCAACACTTGCAGGACAGTCGGAAGCGGATGTCAAAGAGAAGCTGCAAATCGTGTTTCCCCAACTGATTGTATGGCTAAATGCCGCCAAAACGAAATTTATCATTTATAGTAGAATTGGACACAAAGCAAAAGAAATTTCAACAATAACTGATCAGGCTACAGATATTCAAATTCAAAGGGTAACTTCACTCCGGTATCTTGGTATAATTATTGATGAAAATCCATCGTATAAAGAACATTGTAATAGATCACGGGTTAAAGTTGCACAAGGAGTTGGTATGATGCGGAGGTTTCAACATTTTTTCCCATATGAAATTCTACGCCTAATTTATTTCGCTTTGATACATTCGCATCTTACGTATTGTCCTTTGATTTATTTGGCAACATTCAAATATCATGTGAAACCGATACAGACTCTTCAAAACTGGGCTCTTCGAATTTTACAAAAATATTTACCGTCCCCTTCTTCTTATCCTAACGAAACTACAACTGAAACTCTATATTTGTTAACTAATATTTTGCCTGTTTCAGAATTATTCACTCTTCATTCTTTTTTATTTAAGGTAAAATATGACCGGTCGGAACTACCTTCGTACTTTCGTTCGAGTAATTTTTTTCCGGAGCAACCTGACCATGGTTATGAAACCCGTCATAAATGGAAAATGCAGCACCTTAAATTAACCACTGAGAGATCGCGGTTCTCACCATATTTTTCAATCACGGGTTCATGGCATCTTTATTTACCATATATTGATTTCAGTAAATCTCTTCCAAATATAAAAAAGCAACTTCATTTTATACTTATAAATAAATTCAAGAATCATCGATAAAAAAAATAAAAAATAAAGTAAATTCTTATTTGTATGATGTTGATATGTTTTGGTTGGGGTCTATATAAGTTGCCGGCCATCGGTAACCCTCGCTTGCGCATTGTTCTTTTTTTATGGGATTTCGGGTTGATCTTACCGAGTGTCGGTGGGTTTGTGGGGCGGTTTCCCCTCTGGTGGTGAGTCATGGAATTATTAACATTTATTTATATAATTAGTTATATGTAAAATATGTGTGTTATATATTGTACCGGGTTTTTGTCAATCGACCTTGTGTCCCCGGCTTGACCCTCTATTTATTTTGATTTTATAAAGAAGTGGAAATTAAACCTTGAACCTTGAAGATCCGGGCCGCAAAAAATCGGGACTGTAAAGTTGATACGAAAATAACAGAGCAGTAATGGCGTGAGTATCTCACAAAACAGTTTTCACTACCCGTAGACAGCGCGGAGTTAAGTCGTAAATTTGAGAAAAAAATAGATGCGCGGCTAATTGCTCCTTCTACTAATTCGTACGTTGTTCGTGTTCTGAATTAAAAGTCCAGGTTTTCTTGTAAGTTTTTACGTCAATTTAATCATACTTACAAAGGGGGCAATTCAGGTCCATACATCCTGGGTTCTAGCGACTGCTTTTTCTTCTTCTTGACCACTCCTTTTTTAGGGCTACCATCATTTGCGACAGACGCCGAAAAATGCTGCTGAAAGCTAGCCTGACCTGATTGGTCAGCAAATCCTGAATTCTGCAACATCCCGGCAGGTCGTACGGGGGTCGCTTGAGGAGTACACAGGGAGGGAATATATGGGCGAGGACCGGTTGCCGAGCCAGCTTGAGTGATGGCGGAGTTGCTGTCCTTCCCAGCAGATTGTGTAACCTGTAAAAAAAAAGATTTCTTAAAGGACTTGCGTTACCTAGAATACTACTACAACTTACTTCCGTATTCGCTCCATGAGCTCCATCCATTCCTGAATCCGGAGACCCAAATTTCAGATGGTACATTCTGACCGCCCTAACAACGTCACTGATTTTCTTACTTGCCGTGTGTTGCTACCTTCGATGCGTTCCACGCTGTAGACGACTGCTTGCGAGAAACTTTTCCATCAGAAGAACAGTTACGTAAATTTTTACCTGTTGTTGCTAGAAGTCAACGTGCTTGAAAAAAGGCTCAAAACAGCCGAAGGACAATTAGGTAAAAGTATTCAACTATTTTAAAATACTAGAACTTAAGGGTAAATGGTGCGAGGGTTCCTTTAAGGTAAGATAGCGAAGATGCTACTAGCTTAAAGCAGTCGCAGTAGATTCAGTTTGAATTCCAATTTTCTAACACACACGACTCCTTTAAAATCCGAGTTTCTCAAAGATTACAGTTGTCTCGTTCAGCCCCTTGATTTCGACATAAAATGCTGAGAGACTTGCGTAAGCGGTATTTCTGACCAACGATGTCCTCCGAAGCCATAAGCGCGAAGGGATGCCGCAGCGAAAATTATGCATGAGGTGGCACGGAAAAAAATATATAGATTTTGAAATTGCTGAAAAGGAAGATTTTAAGCCAGGTGGCACCGCATTCGGCCGAGTTAACGAGTATTAAGGGAAGATGACCCCCCCCCCCCCCCCCCGACTTAAATCTGGGCCTTTCCCACAGAGTCGTCTTGTTTTACTTGAATAAACAACCTTAAATTAATCAATGAAAGTTATGACGACTTTGAAGTGACCGATTTAATAAGATCCAGCACTAACCGTCATCATCGGGGGCACGCGTACAAGCTTGCAAAATCAAGTTTTCAGAAGGACGTTTTTAAGCGGGGCTTTGGTACCAGAATTGTTGATCCTTGGAAGAGCCTTACCGAAGATGCCGTTAACGCCGAATCCTTGGAACAGCCTTATTCTCGCCGTTCACCGAGGACTTCATTTGAGGAGTCCCCGCGTTTTTGTTTGTCCCGGGGACTCACTCCCCGTATTCTCGCGAGTCCCCACGGACAGGGAACTCTATGATTATCATCACCATCATCAAAAAGGACTCCCTTTCAGATTCGGAGGGGAATCAATTTTTGCTGGTATATGGTGCAATATAAATTATTTAAAAACAATAGGAATAAACAAAACCAAAAATAAAGTGGATCAGACTGATTTCGTCAACTGCATATTTTTTTTTTCGAACAAAATACATTTTCGAAGCATTCCCCGTGTACTCGCTGTTTCTGTACGCGGAGTCCAACGTGGAACGTGACTCCCTCTATTCTCCCCGTTCCCTTCGATTCCCCGAGGAGTCCTCGGAGAACGGCGAGAATACGCCTTTAGCGAAGACGCGGTTAACGCCGAATCGATCAATAGCTCAAGTGCATTATTGATGGGATTTTCACCCCTGATCGGTCCGATTACTCAAAAATTCTTAAGAATTATTTAGAGGCGAAAGCTTTTTCTGTTGCTTTGTATTATTCCTATTCCTGAAAAGATATCTCGATATCGTCCGTGAACCAGTTTCGCCCGAGATAAAACGTGTTCTCGCTCCGTGGATCACGGCTTAAAAGGGTAGCTGAAAACCCCTCTGTTTGATCTTAACCTTTCTCACACAGTCGTCTTGTTCTATCGCACGAGTCATCGCTGGGCGAGTGTGTCAGCTGTCATAACCAGAAGCTGATTGTCGCTGTGAACGACACACGGGCGAAGAATAAATGGTGTAATTTAGGCAGTCTCCAGGAGTAGAAAAGAGGACTATGGTGCTAGTCAGTTTAACAAAGCTCTGTTCGGGTTAGGATCCAGAGAAGCGCTCCCGCGTCTTCCCAAGGAGGCCTAGGGCGATGGCAAAAGTAGGACAATTTTATACTTCTCCTTTAAATTCAGAACATGGTATTAACCCCTAAAGGGACAAAAATGGACAGTCACACTGTCACAAGTTCCATAACAGATAACACAAGGATGCGCGGTTTCAACAGATAACCCTTAGGATGTTAGCTGCTACATTTCTCAAACGTTACGCATTAAAACGTGGTGCGTAAGAGGAGAGCCGAAACACCACCGAAAAGAAAGCATCTGCAGATTTTTTTTTTTTGTCATCATGATATCGGAAAAGCAGATGCTTTTTAGGTGATTTCTAGGCTCTTCCAGGCAATGCTTGTTATGTATAACATTTACAAAATCATAACAGATAAAAACATCCTAAGTATTATCTGTAACCGCGCATCCTTGTGTTAACTGTTACGAAACTTCTGACGGTGCATTAAAAGCAAAGGATTCCCAGACGGATTCTGTTGTAGCAGAACCTAGAACAGGACTAAGTATCTACCCACATTTGAGTCAGCAGTCGTAGCCAGGACCGACTGTCCCTGAGACACACCCTGTTGCGGAGAAATCTGGGCTATCCCGTTCAGCGGTATTGGAATCGGGTGCCCTTTCTTCTTCTTTCCCTGGGACGACTCCTGTCTCTGCTGCATTAAATTACTGATGTGAGGCAAGTGACCCATTAAATAGTTGTTACTAAGCCTCGTCTCGCCCCCTTGCTTTGGGTCTTTCACAACTTGTCCATTCTGGTAATATACCTGGCCTTGAGTAATCTGTCCCTGTGGTAAGGTAGGGTTGCGTTGCTGCATATTCTGCAAGTGTGGCGAGTTCGAATTCAAGGGTCGCATACTCTGGCCTGGAGTGTTGGGGTTTGGCTGACCCATATTCTGACCTTGAGGAGTGCCAACAGTCTGAGGGTACACATTTTGAAACTGGTGATTGTTGGGGTTTTGCTGTCTCATATTTAGGCCCTGGGCTGTGGCGGATTTTTGTGTCCCTACAAGCTGGCCCTGATTAGAGGGGGCACTTTGTCCCTGACCGTTCATAACAGCTTGGCGCACTACGGGAGTATGAGGAGTGTTGACATAAACCAGTCGCCCATTAGGCGAAATATTTCCATTAGACACTTGTATATACCCATGGCTTGAAACAGCTACTTGTCCTTGGTTTGGGGTAAGGGCATTCATTTGGCCTGGCACCATCTGGCCCCGAACCTGCACCATCTGGCCCTGAGCCTGGCTACTTGTAATATTTCCAAGGCTAACCATTTGGATACTTTGACGAGATCCTGCATGCGGTCGCATGGCTTGCAGATTTACTGGCCTTGCGACTTGTCCACGGAGCTGCCCACTCACTACCTGTCCAGTGACCACACTTGGCCGCACGACAGCGACCGGCTGCCGATGACTCGCCTCCATTCTTGGCCCAACCACCATAGACCCGCCATGTACTGGCTGCGATGCGAGAATGTACATCTGATTATTCTGGGTGAACACCGTGTTAGAACCGGTGATCTCGGTCCCGTTTTGGCTACTCATCACTGCCTGTTCTTCTCGGGACAAGGCCAGGGCAGCTTCAGCTTGTTGCTTCTTGGTCAGCCTCGGCTTTGCGGGCTTATTAGGGGGTTTCTTTTGCTTTCCACCTTTCCCTCGAGGGGATGTGGAAGCCGCCTCTAAACTTACACGAGTGGCTACAGGGTAAGCTCGAGGGGCGGGGTGAGGCTCGCGTAACTCAGCTCGAACTAGATGGGTCCGAGGGATCTGTTGGACAGAGCGAGCGGGAGCGGGCTGTCGGTACTGGAACTGTTGGGGAGTCTGGGGCTGACTTGTACCTGGGCTTGGAAGTCCTGCCATAAATTCAGCAATGGAGAGTTCGTCGCTGCTGCGGCTTGTCTCAGATGGGTTCCTTAAAAATAAGAGCAAAATAAAAATAATCTGGAAGCTAAAGACTACCCCTTAAAGCACGCGTTTAACTTTTCCTCTCACTTTGAACTACTTCAATAAAGATATTTTGAAAACCTGCAATCATTCTACCATGATCCTGAGAAGGACCCCTGCCAAGAAGGGACAGAATACTGATCAAAGATATTTCACCTTATCCTTTACTTATAGTTTTAGCGCCATGAAATATGACTCGCAGTCAGCTCGACCTAAAAATACTTATAACCTTCCAGCGAGGCGCTTACGAAGAATTAAAGCCCAAGAGACGGTAGCGCCTTAACATCTTAAGACTAATGACATCCCAGATATAAAGTCCAAGAGAGTAATGCCTGCGGTTTCTCGTCCAACTGTACATCAACAACCAAACGTGCCCTAGCAAAAGCTTGTGTAGTTGTTTCACACCTATAAAGATGAAGGGCTCTTTCGGGATGTGTTGATCCTGTTTTAGTTTTTTTCTTGTTTTTTTCGTTGGTTGGTCGATTTCATGGTATAATGGTTTATAAGCCCTCCATAGTTTAGTATTTTGTGTTCCTCATAAAAAAAAGTAAAATTTTGGAACAAAATGTTAACTGAAACATTCCACATGGCAAACTGGAAGAGTAAGTAGCCTACCCTACTTGCATCGCTGAAACGTTGGAGGGGAATTAAAAAAAAAGAAAAAAAAGTAGATGACTCTTGAAAAGCAGGCCAAGTGTCAGGCCATTTTAAATTCTCCAAGTAATAATAATAATAATTTTATTTATAACCCACTGCACAAGAACGATGTGAAGATAGTGGAGTAAAAGAGAGAAAGAAAGAAAGAAACAACAGAAAAACACCAGTAGCCTACAACAAAATAGACAACACAAATCAACATATCGTGAAGCTCCTGGAGTTTTTCCTTTATGTTGGGAGCTTTGTATTTTCGATTATTCTCCGATTTCAATAAGATAGAGGCAAATAAAGTAGGTGTTTACAGTATGTATAGTAACATGTACATAGTTTACATATGTCACTCTTTTTCAACACAATAAAGGTGCCAGAAAGAGTGATCGCAATTAACTGAATACACAGAAACCAAAGCCTTTCGGTTATACTTAGCCGATTCAACACAATCTTCGAGTTTTCAAACCTAATTTTTACACGCTTCAGATATTGCAGGCTGGCGGACAGACAAAATACTTTTACAAATTGCTAAACCAAACCAACCAAGCCACCGAATTTTTCAACAAAGGGAAGGATGTATTTTTTATTTTAAGAGGAGGGTTTGGCGGGGCGCCGTTGAAACAAATATACTCACATTTATCAATATTCAAAGTAAGTCCAATTTCAAGGAAACCTTTTTTGGGATTACCTATGACTTCATAAAAGTTGTCCGTCTGACCGTCTGTGAGCAATATAACACTCGAAGGGAACGAGATGTTTTAGTGAAACTTGGTGTGAGGATCCTTTGGGTCAACGGACAGGTCGAGTTCGTGTACGGGATCTGCAGCCCTACATTTAGGGGTGGGGGAGGAGGTTCAAATTAAGAGGAGAACAAATATTCTTTAACAGCTAATGAGATAGTCGATTTAGGGGTAAGAAGACATGCTGAACACGACTACGAAATCTTAATCTACGGAATCCGATCAAAACCGGAAAGTTTGTTAAAAGTAAAAGTTTTATTTAAGGTTGATTAGATGTTCGATATAGGGGTAAGAAGACATGTTGAACATTTATATGAAAATCACTTTCTGGTCGGACAAGTAGTTCGCCTGGAATCCGGCCAAAACCGGAAAATGTGTTAAAAGTAAAAGTTTTATCTGAAGTTTCGACTTTGGGGTAAGAAGGCATGCTGAATCCGCATTTGACAGTCATTTTCAACCCGGACATGTAGTTCTTCCCGGCATCCGGAGGAAACCGGAAAATTTGTTATAAGTAAAAGTTTTATCTGAAGTTGATTAGAGGTTCGCTGTAGCAGTAAGGAGGCATGCTGAATCCATATATGAAAATTAATTTCTCGTCGGACAAATGGTTCGCCCCGAATCCGGCCAAACCCTCAAAATTCAAAGCTTGATCTGAAGTTGATTAGATGTTGGATATAGGGGTAAAGAGATACGCTGAATTCGTTTTTGAACTTTGGTTTTAGCCGGACAAGTACTTCGCCCAGAATCCGGCCGGTACCGGAGATTTAGCAGAAGTAAGGCAGGGAGTGTTGATCAATTTCGTCACACTAGATATGACGTATAGGTGTAAATACACACATGCTGAATCCATATCTGAACTTCGTTTTCTCAGACGATTGGCCATTGGCCTATTTCTAAGTCTTAACAGTAAAAGCATTCAAGGAGTCTGGTGAAGACCGGATATCTACAAGACCAAATTATCCGGATCAAATATTTGATTTTTGGGATCCCACCAAAACCTTTGGTCTTGTTGCCATTTAAACTGTAAGAGGGAGGGAAGATTTACATCTACTGATAAGGAAAAGTATCATCTGCGTATGCAACATAAGAAACATCATTAAATCCCATAAGATACGACCGAGATTTGTTGGCATTTAACGCCGGAATACACATCTTGAAAATATAAGGTGACAACTCCCCACCTTGACGCACACCACAGTGGACTGCAAAAATAAACTGCAACTGTGAAAACAAGGCCGAAGGTGCGATCCTAAAGGCGAGTATTTACTGGACTACTTCATCCAGACTATCGGGTCTTGCAGATTTCCGGTCTTCGCAGGTTCCCGTAAGTATGGGACCTGTCCATAATGGTATTCAAGCCCATAACGTGATCCCTTTATGTCCTTATTTTCCGGTCCAGCAGATACTAAGACTGGATTATAAAGTGCTGATAGAAAAAACTGATCTGATACTTTCTTTATCCACATTTACACGCCTTATGGGTTTTCTCTGAGGATTTTGCATTCCACCCCCCCCCCCCCCAAAATTTCGGGTATACATCCAAGTGATCGTACCATTACACAGTGGTATTGCAAAGCAGATAGATGAATTCAGCCTTCTTACCCCTACACCAACACAAACAGCTGGATAAAAACATTTATTGTAACTAACGTTTCATCGGATTACGATGAATACGGCCGAACTAGCTACTTCACAGGAAAACGCGTAAGTTGGAAAATCAATTTCGAGGCTCTAAACACCCAATAAAAACATGACACGATGCCTGACAAATTTCCGGTTTTGACCGGATTCAGTCGGTAGTATTAACAAAGCAGGAAATCAAAGCAGATAGGTCGAATCAACATGTCCGCTTACCTCATAATCGTATAATTACTACCGAAACTCTGGGGCTAGCCGAATTCCGGCGCGGAGGGACAAGGAAGTATGTTGATCCAGCGCGTTTTCTTACCCCTATTTCCACACTCTCTCGGATTTCACACAAAATTTTACTTTTCACAAAGTTTTCGTTATTTGCCTTGTATTCATATTCCAGACGAATTACTTGTCCGATGCAAAAAAAATATTAAAATATGGATCAGCACGTCTCCTAGACAGTCCCGACAGACAGGCGGACGGACAAGCTTTGCGAAGCCACAGGTATCCCTTCACTACGTTTCTCGATTCGAAAAAGCTGATTCAAAGACTAGCCTCCACCTACACAAACTTTGAAAAAGAAAATTTATAGGAAAAGCATGCTTACTGCTGCACATTTTGTTGTCCTTCTACCATCTGATAGTGGTGCTGCATATTTTGGTGATTTGAATATGTATTTTGCTGCATCTGAGGTCGAGCCATCACTGGAGTTACCCCAGAGCTTTCCATCTGATCTACAATAGCTCTTGCCTTCTCAACGCAGTCTTGTTTCAGGATCAATTGACCTTGGTCGTCGAAGGTGATACATCCTTGTTCCTACAGTTTGAATCGAACTGATAAGTAAACTCAGCAAGAGATCCTGCACAAGTGAGTTTTTTTCAAGAAGTCTAGGGAGGGGACGAACTCTAGTCTGCACTCGAGCACTTCCGTGATCTGTCAGAGTTTTCTCAATGTCAGTTACTGGCTCAAGTAACTAAGCCTATTCAAACAGGTCACGGCAGTGACCACCAACTTTTCGATTTGGATATACACATTTGCTGGGTGTAATCCAACTTCTCTACTGAAAGCTTCCATTGTTGTTCCAAACTGTTTATCCCTTCATACAGATTGGAGCCGACGACGTAGCTTTAACTGCTGCTTGAGGAGATTGCAACACACCTGCTTATCTTTTCCTGCCCATTAGACTACTCTACCACAATAAAGGTATACTCTTTGAAGGTTAGTTAACTAGCAGTACAGTTTCGGACTCGATGAAAACACCCACTCATTTGTTCTTAGAAGCACTTAATTAACTACTTTGGCAAGCTGGCAGTTGACTTTTGTCACAGCAAAGTGGACGAAAATGGCACTGCTCAAGGTTAGCTAACATTCAAAGATGCAAAGATGCCTTGATGAATTCCTTCTGAAGCACTTCTTTATTTCCTACGGTAACTCCTTAAAATCTGCCTCCCTGGGCCAGTTTTACATCTATCTGATCCATAATTAAAACTTCTTAGAGACACTGGTGAGATCAATGTTAAGGACACAAGACAGGTAAGAAAAAATTTAAAGTACATGCCGCATGAGATACTGTTTCAATTCGAATGTTCTAGTATGCTTTCGAATCATCCTTCAATTTAAAAACAACAAGCACACCTTTTAATCACATTTTCAACATTGCAATTTGACAAGGCCTTCATCCAAAGTAGGGTTTGAGTGTCAACAAATAGTTCAATTTGATGCTCGAGGGTACATTACTCAATATCCAAAATTTCCAGCATAACAAGGGACTAAACAAGTCCTGCACATACTGCTTTTCATTGAAACTTACCTTTAACACCTCGACTGACTGAGGAGGGATCTCCCAGTCAGTGTATTCATTGGCTGTATCACCAACAGAAGCAGGGATAGCTGTTTCAGACATAGATTACAGGCAGTCAGATGCTAGAACAAGAGAAAATTTCTAACATAATGGCATGGCCTTCATAAAAATAAAATTGTAGAAGGGTGCAAAGTTAGTTATAGCCCCCATGCCGTAAACTGGACCACCTGTTGTTTCAAGTTTAATAACAAAGTCACCATTCTTTTTCAGTTTCCTGCAATGTGCTGGCTTGTGGTTAGCCTATGTTAACAAGAGCTGTAAGATCATATGGCACCTGCATGCAAGTGCCAAGTACCCTAACTAACGGTCACCGGACTGACAGAACAGACAGAGGAAAAAGTGATCGGTATATGGCAATTGGTAGGAAGGCAAGTGCAATAAAAACTGATTCACAGTAGATCTATATTTCTCTGATCAAGAATCTGGGCAATTGCAATCCGTTCAGCTGGAACCTACATTCAATAAGTACACATCTACTATATTAAAAATATAGATAAAACGGATACCTCAGCTATGATGCTTTGCCAGCTACATTTCTGTAGCACTTGGTGCACTTGGCACTTGGTGTGCATTGAACGTCCGATACTGAGATGTAATTCAAATTCTAGGTCTAGAGACCGAACACCGGATGCAAGCCCGTACCCTTTGGACTTAAGGAGTTGTGATCAATCAGACTCACGAGGACCCTTGCCAAGAAGGGCCAAAATATTCCTGCCTAAACATCATAGCTGACATATGTTTTGTCCATTGTCTGAACATGTTTCCCAGTCAGCTTGGGCTCAAAAAGTATTTATCTACTGTACTCAATGTCATGATAACACCATTTTAAGAGAATCAAAGAAGGGACAAGGGCCAAGCAGAGTCGTTACTAAGCGGGCAAGGTATTCATTGACTGGCTGGTCATTTTTACTGACTGCTTTTAAGAAAAAGAAAAAATTTTGACGAAAAATCGCAGATTTTCAGCAAAAAAAAAAAATCTACTATTTTTACAAAAGATCTACTATTTTTACGAAAATCTACGGATTTAAGGAAAAATCAAATGTTTCCAAGAAAAAACAACTGTTTCAAGGAAAACATTTTTAAAATCTACTATTTTTACGGAAGATCTACTATTTTACCATCAACATGCTGTTCTTAGGAAAAATCAACTGTTTCAAGGAAAAAATTGTCTGTTTGTTTGTACAAAAATTGCAGTGCTTCCCAACGACTCTGTTATTTTTTTACGGACTGGCAGGCAACATTGGGAGGGGCATCCACCCTCCCCCATAGGTGATGCCCCTTGGCCATGTCTTGGGCCAAGATGGCAAGAAGAACATGTACATTTAGGTGAATGTAGGCAGTGTAGCTGAGTGTAGCCTATACTGAACGCAGGCTATTATTTTCTCTGACAGAGGCTTCCCTTGAGGGAATGAACAAAGCAATCTCTCACACTACCACCAGTGGCAAATTCCAACCAATAACCGTACAGGAGGGTATCCAACCTTGAATTCATGTAATTATATAATATATAATTATAAAATTTCTGTGCGGTCAAAAACAGGTTATGGGTCACTCAGGGTTTCTTTCTTGAAAGTTAGGACCTTTTAACGACTGGACTGAAACTTCCTTCCATCCTTTTTAGGCCAGGTTCAAGGTTGGATACCCCTCCTCTAGGCTAATAACAGCAAATAAATGATAATGAACATATGAGAAAGGACTTTGCCTGCTATGACCCCAAACACCAGCAGAGTTCTGAAAATTAGTGTTGGGCGATATTCAATATCGATAACGATATATCGATATATCGGACCAAATATCGATATCGAATATCGAAACGTAAATATCGATATCGAAAACGATATTTTTTCATTTTGTAATTATTGTCAGTAATTCAACATAAGTTACATTTATATGTCCGAAATTGGTGCAATGTGTTCTTCGTAATTAAGTTTTTACTCACTCGAAGTTTGAGTTGATGCAAGATGCTTTTTTATGACAGTTTTGCTCTTAAATTTTTTTGAAACGAGACCTATACTATAGCGAAACATGGTACCAAAATATCGATATCGATATATCGATTATCGAACATCGAAAGTGAAAATATTGATATATCGAAAAATCTGAATATCGCCCAACACTACTGAAAATCTACTATATCTATAAAGTTCAGGTTCTTGACAAAAGTCAGACCTGAAAACAACCAAAGTAGCCTACCTGATTGAAAGTCAGAAACTCATATTCCTTCCATCCAAAGAGCACAAACGTTTCCTTGCTAGCTAGACAGGTCGGGTTCCGTTTGTTTCCCTTCTTCTGCGAAAATGATTTCTCTTGTCACACTGTTGTCAAAACTTCCGTAAAAAGATGAGACAGAAATGTAGCTACTCATACATTAAAAAAATACACCAGCAACGCTGGTCTATTATATATTGTATATAAATACGGAAAAATTCAAGCATCATACATTTCTTTCCGTTTTCTCAATAGTTTATTTGAAAAAGTTGACATGGACTTTCAGAGTTGTAAGTAGAACCACCAGCACGTTCACGCCCATAGAGTACTTTGGCGCTGAGAGGGGGGGACTTTCGGATTCTAGAAGAGATATAAGAATTATCTAAAAATTGATGAATGCTCTGTACTGTAAATTACTCTGCTCTTCCAGGATAACCAGGTCAGTGTTTCCACTTCTCATGATTTCGCATGAGATCTCGTGTGTTTTTTTCAATCTGTTTTTTTTTTCCCGTCTTTCATCTTGTACTAAAACTAATATACGATGCATTTTAAACAGATCTATTTAAATTTAGGAAGGTCAAGTTAAATGATTTTGTATTTCATTCGGTGGCAGGGACCGTTCGGAATCCCAAAACGGCGCTCTGGTCATTAGGCCTCTTCTCGCCATTCCCCGAGCCCCGAGGACTCCACTTGAGGAGTCCGCGCGTTTTTGTTTGTCCCGGGGACCCACTCCCCGTATTCTCGCGTGTCCCCACGGATGGGGAATACTGCGACTATCATCACCATCATCAAAAAGGACTCTCTTTTAGATTCGGAGGGGAATCAATTCTTACTGATGTTGTTACAACACAGAATTAATTAAAAACAATCAGAATACACAAAACCAAAAATAAACTGGATCCAGACTAATTTCGTCACTACATATTTTTTTTCAAACGAACTCCGTTTTGGAAGCATTTCCCGTGTTTTCGCTGTTTTGTGTACGCGGAGTCCGCGTGGAGTGACTCCCTCCATTCTCGCCGTTCCCTTCGTCCTGGGGGAACGGCGAGGATACGTATATAGATGCTATCGACATTGTTTTAATCTAGATTTACTATAGAAAGGCGGGTCATTTATGTTGGGTCTTGGACTACTTAGCCCCATAAAAGCTGGAATCTGTATGGAGGAAGAGGTTCGGAGACGCTCAGGTTAATTTTATCTTGAGCAGAGGCATTTTTGCACAGTGACCTGCTGTTGTCGGGGCCATCTGGAACGACGGGCCTTCTCGCACTGCTGTTAAAAATTGCTTTATGGTGCATTTACACACTGCATAAAATCCGAGCGTATTTTACGCACGTATTTGGGCTTGAAAAAATCTCGAGCAGTACGTGCGTATTTGAAAAATGGGTCCGTTTTGTATCTAAATACGTCCGTATTGCTAGAAATCTTTCAAGCTCAAACACGTGCATAAAATATGCTCGGATTTCAAAATACGCTCGGATTTTACGCAGTGTGTAAACACACCATTAGGCGTATTCTCGCCGTTCCCCGAGACTCCTCGGAGAATCGAAGGGAACGGCGAGAAAAGAGGGAGTCACTTAACTCGGACTTCGCGTACAGAAACAGCGAGAACACGGGGAATGCTTCCAAACTGGATTTTGTTTGAAAAAAAATATGTAGTTGACGAAATTACTATGGATCCACTTTATTTTTGGTTTTGTATATTCTGATTGTTTTTACAATTTTACATTGGACCAACACCAGTAAAAATTGATTCCCCTCCGAATCTGAAAGGGAGTCCTTTTTTATGATGGTGTTGATAATCGGAGCATTCCCCGTCCGTACGGACTCGCGAGAATACGGAGAGTGAGTCCCCGGAACAAACAAAAACGCGCGGACTCCTCAAGTGGAGTCCTCGTGGCTCGGGGAACGGCGAGAATTACGCCAATGACCAGAGCGCCGTTTTGGGATTCCAAACGATCCCTGCCACCGAATGAAATACACGGGGTACCGGCAGAGGCGTTACTAGCCAAAATGCTTGGGGGGGGGGGGACGAGGCATTTACCGACTGGCTGGTAATTTTCACCGACTTTTCCTACAGAAAAAACAACTGTTTTCAGCAACAAAAATGACATTTTTGAAAAAAATCGACTGATTTTCGGAAAAACCGACTATTTTGACGAAAAATCGACCATTTTACAGAAAAAACGACTTTTTTCATGAAAAAAAATCGACTGTTTTGACGAAAAATCGCGGCGCTTCGCGCCGATTCGCATTTTTTTACCGACTCGCCGGCAGCATTGGGGGGGGGGGGGGGCGTCCCCCCCTCCCCCCCAGTCGTGACGCCCCTGGGATAACCAAAGACAAAAAACACTTAGTCGGTTGTCTGACATAGACGTCTTTAACCCTGCATAGCGCATGCATATCGCTGTAAAAGTTTCAAGGCTTTCGTGTTCCAATCTTACCATAAAGACAAAGGTATACTAAAGAAAACCGATCTGTTTCTTTGGATGCTTGAATTCTGTAGGCCTATCTTAGTTTCGATGAGAGTCTTGAAGACGCTAAGTTTCAGCTGGGGGGGGGGGGGGGGGGGGTAAACTGGGGTCTGGGGGGGCAGTTGCCCCCCCCTGCCCTATAGCAAATTACGCCCCTGGCTAAGATTCTTACTGTGTTAAGGAACAGACGATTATGGACCTTTCGGATCAATGAAAATGTATGGTTTAGTAAAAATATGCCATGCAATTTGAGGTTACAATGCGCAAATTAAGGGGGCTAGGAATCCATTTCGTAAGCAAATGCACTGGTACACAAATGATCATGGGCCCTTGGCCTTCGCTCGAAAGTATCATCTTTTTGCATTTTGCGGCTAAGATGCGCACTTCAAGGGGTTCGAACTTAATTTCGAACTCGAACTGAACTGAAAATACTTGGGGCACAGATTATCATGGGCCCTTGGGGACCCTAAAATCCGTTAACAATGGTGCTTTAAATATGCTGGAAAATCATTTATAAACAAAAGCCCTGAGGCAAAGTTTATCACGGACCCTTGGGAGTCAGGGAAATGGATCTTTTGGTCAAAAGTATTTTTTCACTTTGCAGTTAAGATACGCACTTGAAGGGGGCTAAAGTTCGTACACTTGAGGTATAAATGATCGTGGGCCCTTGGGGGGAGGGGGGTATGAACGTATTCGTGAAACCAGAAACACGTCCTTAGACATGTGTATAGATAGACAGATAGATAGATTTTTTTTGCAAAAAGCTAACTGGCCACAACTACCACACAAACAAAATCATGTATACAAAAAAAAAACCAAACGAAAATTAATACCACTTACATTAGATCCTCCGATGCTTCGCTGTTACCGGTCGAACGCCGCCAAATTACTCCCTACTGTAAAGCACTTATCTCCAATCAGATTTGTTGACTCTTCCTCCCACGAAAGAATCCTCCCGAACATTTCCTCCCTTAGTGCTCCAACTCACCACGTTCACACATAAAATGTAAGAGATTCTCTCCAATCGCACCACACATAGGGCAGAAATAAGGGCCATCACCTACCCTATTTTTCCCTAGATATTCCCCCAACGGTCTACTAGGTCTACTAGGTCGATAACCTGGATGACAAAGTCCAATAAGTATTCGTCTCTAGGATCACATCGCAACCTTTTTGGTGATAATGTATAAACGGTAGAAATTATTAATAAGATAAACAATTCCAATCTCCAGGTAGGCAAGTTACTACACACCCTGAAACATTTCTTATGTCTTGTTTCACTAGAAATCAAAGGCAAGAATAACGACCGTTTTATTCTGAAGAACAACAACAAAAAAGCGAGAAACACAACAAAAATAATGATGAACGAAGAACGTCTTTCGAACAACACTGTAGCCTCACACATTAATGCCACCAGAAGCTTACGGAAAAGCTTCTACTGAGTGACGTCACAAAGTGCCACATTTTTTGTGGGATAAATAACATTTCACCCTCTTCCAATACACATTCCCAGAATGGACAATCGGCAAACAGCGGGAAGGCACTGTAGTCCGGATTCAGCAGATCGACCTGAAACGGAACATGTTTCAATTGCCGGATCCCGACGTCCTCCAGTCCGCTATCAGTTTTAAAGGATCCGTGCCAGTAGCCTAACCAGGCCATGTAATTATTTTTCCCAGCTCCCGTTGCATACTTGCCACTAACTTTCAATTATTCATAGAATATATTTTCTATTTCGTAATGGCAATCGTTTCTTGTATCACCATGCTGCAGTTAAGGAAAAGATTTTGGCCTGGTCGGGATCAAACTCTTGACTCCCGGAACAAACGTGATAATCTGGAACTTGAAGACGCAAAAAGAACCATGGGTTTTATTGTAAAAGCCATATGCTTACTTTGCCAATTTCATTTTACAAACAAGGAGCAAGTGCAAAATAACTGTGAACGTTCAAGTCGCCAATTACAGAGCCGTGCCCGTCACGTTGTAAAGTGTGAACACGGAGAATGCCTCCATACGGATTCTGTTCAAAAAATCGCAGAATTTCGTCTTTTCCAGCAATTGGTCTGTAAAAGTTCCTTTTTTGGGATCCCAAAACGTATGTGGAGGGATACCGATAACTGTAAAAGTTGTCCGTCTGTCGTCGTCCGTAAGCACGATAACTCTCGAAGGGAATGGGAAATTTTGATGAAACTTGGTGTGAGGATTCTTTGAGTCAAGGAAAAGGTCGAGTTCGTAGATGGGCTCCATAGCTATATATTTAGGGGAGGGGGAGAGGTTTCAAATTAAAGGGCGAAATAAAATATTTTTTTAAAGCTAATAAGATAGTCGATTTAGGGGTAAGGAGACATGCTGAATCCGAATAAGACTTTTATTTTCTCGCCGGACAAGTAATTCACCTGGAATCCGGCAAAAATTGTAAAAAGTTGATTAGATGTTCGACACTTCGACTCTAGGGTAAGAGGACATGCTGAATCCGAATATGAAAATTGTTTTTTGGCCGGACAAGTAGTTCGCCCGGAATCCCGAAGTTTAGCATGAAATTTGATAGCCCAATGATATAGTCGATATAGAGTGAGGAGACATGCTGTTGCAACTTTCGCACATATTAAAGATAAACAAAAAGTGTATGCGAACAGTTTAGTTATCTTCAAGGTCCCAACCGTTATTTACTGGGTCAAAAGGCAGGATGCATCCCGACAACTAGCTTCGTCGACCTATTTCCGGAAAACACGAGTCCCTACCCTACCCCTATATCCATGCAAGCGAAAGCTCTGTGTCGACGACGACATGTCATATCGATGTCGAGGCAGACACACGGAAGTATGTCATGTCGTGTCGGGGTCGAAGGGGTTGAGATTATGTTGTTCAAACTTCGTATGGGGATTCACTGGCAAAATACAGGCCAAGTTGTAGATGGGTCCTTTAGATTTTTAGAGGCAGAGGAGGGTGTTTCGAATTAAGGGTAAAAAATGTTTGTTTTTATAAGCTAATGAGATAGTCGTTTAAGGGGTAAGGAGGCCCACTGAATCCATATGTGGACTTAGTTTTATTGCCGGACAAATGATTCACCCCAAATTCGGCCGAAACTGGAAATTTGGTTGATGCTCGAGTTGTTTCTGAAGTCGATTAGAGATTCGGTATCGGGGTAAGGAGACATACTGAATTAAATTTTTAACTTTATTTCCATGACAGAAAAGCTGGCAAAATTTGCCGAAACCCGGAAATTTGGATTGAACGGTTCTCTCAATGTCACTAGCTTTTTGCTCTGCATATGCAGTCCGCCGGGAATGCTGTAAAAATACGAAGAATGTTGTCAAAGTAAATGACCTTTCTGAAGTCGATTAGGATGATATCTTAGAGCAGTGGTTCCCAACCGGTGGTACGCGTACCAAAAGGGGTACGCGAGACCCTTGCAAGGGGTACGCGAAGGTACCAAAGTCTGTTTAATCTTTATTTTCAAAATATCACCTCACTCATTTTTGATTGGCGAAAGCCTAACATTACCAGCAGAGGCATCACTAGCCAAACAGTTTTGGGGGGCAAGATATTTTTACCGAGTGGCTTGTAATTTTGACCTACTATTTCTCGAAAAAAAAAAAATCTGTATTTACGAAAAAATGCGGCTTGCTTCGCGCCGACAAGTTTCTTTTTTTGGACTGGCCGACGACTTAGGGGGAGGGGTGTCCCCAGCCCATGCGTGACGCCTCTGAATGCAAGCCCTAGTGAAATTCATGAAATAATATTGATTCCAGAACAGCTAGCCTACTGCTGTAAAATCTATTCCTGTGTCAAACAATATTGTTAAAAAAAAAAGAAGCGAAGGCATTGCAAGTAATATTGTCATTCAGGTCTAGAACAAAATTAACGAAAATGTCTGCGATGCATCTTGATGAAAGCACGGATTTGCATGATGTGTCACATGAAGCTCAGATGATAGTATTTGTCCATTATCGAGATTCTGACATAAAAGAAAATATTCCGTATTGCGAAAACCTCTAGTACCGAGGACAGCATGAAAAAAAGTATTCGTGTGCCTCTTATTTATCAGTTTGCAGTGACAGGGTGAAACTTCGATTTCCAAATCCATTTAGTGGAAACGTGATGTCAAGCTCCGTTAAAAATATGATGACTGTAAAAAATGTTGCCGTTTGATTCATGTGTCGTGATGACTGATGCCGAGATTTGACACAATTTTTGCTACAACGCAGCCTCAAATGTCTCGTTGATTTTGTATATATTTCTACACGTGTATGCCTTTTCATTAAGACATAAATATTTTCACGTTCTGAAAATGGGGGTACGCAACCTTTTCGAACCTTGTTTTAGGGGTACGCGGTATGGAAAAGGTTGGGAACCACTCTCTTAGAGTAAACATCTTTGCTGTATCCATATCTGAACTTGGTTATCTCATCTCATTAGTTGTTTGGCCGTAAGTGGCCAAAAAACTCCTAAACGGTAACAATATTTTTTGTACATATTCAAGCGGTGGGTTATGGATAAATAGAAAAATGTTAAAGGGGTCTGACGAAGACTCAGAAATCAGCAAAATCCGATTGTCTGGAATTGTCTGGTCCAATAAATATTACATTTTTGGGATCCCATCGAAAGTCTGGTCTTGTTGGGATCCCAAAACGTAAGTGGATGGATACCTATGACATCGCAAAAGTTGTTCGTCTGTCCGTCTGTTAGCACGACAACTCTCGAAGGGAATGAGGTAATTTGATGAAACTTGGTGTGAGGATTCTTTGGGTCAAGGGTAGGGTCAAGTTCGTAGATGGGCTTCGTAGCCCTACATTTAGGGGGGGGGGGGGGGGGGGTGAAATTAAGGGGCAAACAAAATATTTTTAAACAGCTAATGTGATAGTCGATTATGGGGTAAGAAGACATCCTGAACACTTCTGTGTAAAGCGTTTTCTATCCAGTCAACTAGTTCGCCCGGGATTTAGGGGCAAGGAGACCTGCTGAGTCCGAATATGAAAATTATTTTCTCGCCGGATAACTAGTTCGGAAGGAATCCGGCTAAAACCGGAAAATTTATTCAAAGTTAAAGTTTTATTTGTATTTAATAAGATGTTCTGTTTGCGGGTAATAAGAAGACATGTACATGCTTGAATACGTATATGACAGTCATCTTCTCACCGGATGTATAGATCTCTCTGAGTCCGCCTGAAATCTGAAGTTGATTAGAGACTCGATGTAGGGGGAAGGAGACATGCTGCATTCGTTTTTTAGCTTTAGTTTTAGCCAGACAAGTAGTGTGTCCGGAATCCCCCGAAAGCGGAAATTTGGCAGAAGTAACAAAGGAACTTTTGGTCAATTTCGTCAAAGTAGATACGACGTAGGCTATAAGGTAAATACACATGCTGAATCCATATGTGAACTTGGTCTTCTCAGATGATTACCATTGGCCTTAATCTGTTTCTAAATTTCAATAGTAAAAACATTTAAGAAGTCCTTCGAAGACCGAATATCTACAAGAACCAATTGCCTGGATCAAATATTAAATTTCTGTGATCCCATCGATACCTTTGGTCTTGTTAATTTTACTCGAGACAATGCAGGGAGTAAGTCCCTGGGACAATGGACAAACAAAAAGCAATGACGTTTCTTGCTGTGGGAGTTCTCGGGATCGGCACGATTAAGACTCCAATGTCTGAAGGACGGCAAAGAAACCGAGAATAGCTTCCCTTACCTGGCTAGTGTTCGACAACATGCCTTCATACGGATACAGACACTCCGAATCTCCCTGACTATAAAGTCGCACGTACTTCTGGCCAACGACTTGCACAAGAAAGTTATTTTCCGGGTCGAAATGTAGCGGCGAAACGGTACCTTCCGGTCCAATCCACGCGTTTATCTGCACGTCTTCTGGTTCGTATTCTCCAAACAGGCAATAGTCCGGAATCACGATATCGGATCTTAATTCTGGAATCTGATCGAACAGTCTATGTTGGGCAAGGTATCCAACCGGACCTCCACTGCCCTCAATATACTTTGCAATGAAGTCGTTAATGGTCAGGAGTTGCTGCGACCAACTGTCGTCGGTATATTTCGAGCCGATTTCGACCGGAACTGTCCGGTTTCCGGCTATCCGTCTCAGATAATCCACACTCCACCTTCGCTGAGAAAACGCCGGCCAGGATTGCACACAATCAGTGAAAATAACCGGTTCCTCCCGGTTCAAAACATTGTTCAAAAACCACTGTATAGATGGCGTTGCTTGTCTTGCCACTCCTTTCCCTTTGCTGGTAGTTTTTAATCGTTTGGTCAAAGGCTCGCTAGATGGAGTCAGCGCCACCGCACTTGACTCTTCACCGACAGATATTTGTAAATCCGTTACACAAAGCAACTTCTGAGCTTCAGTGGCTATCCAGGCAAGCACGTTGTCCATAACAGGGATACCCATCAAAAGCCCTTTGTCCGACACTTTGATTATCTCTGGTAAGCTTCCCCCTTTCAAATGGAGGAAAACGATTCTAAAGAAACAGCCAAAGGCATACACGCGCCTCCAAGTGTCTGGCACATCCTTCCAGTGACCAGTGTTCAAGAACTCCCACGCACGGTCTATAACCACTTGGGACTCAAACAGGCCTGTATCTACTTGATCTTCGCTCTGATCTTTTAACAGAGCGAGGCATTGAAGTCGCGATAAAAGCTCAATCACTGAGCCATGTATTTCACTATTTTGCAGCTCAGAGAAGGACACTGACTTAAGCCTTTCAACATATTTTTCTACATTGAGCCCTGTACTCATTATGTCTGCTGGTTCAGATAGTTCAGGGCGATTAGACTAAAGCTCTGGAATGGCCGAGTCCTCAGGGATGGCAACCCTTGATTCAAACCCGTCAGCATGAGTTATTTCATGCCCATAATAGTTTTTCACAACAAGGTCATGCTTTTTCTCTGCAAGTGAATATATCATGTCTTCATCAATTTCATTGCAAACTTCCAAGTCCAAATACTTCAAGTGTGGCAATCTATCTGGGATTTTCAGGAAGCTGTGGCCATTTACTTGAGCAAGACCTGTAAGCAGAAGCTTATGTAAGTACCGGCAACTATCGACGATAATTTCGAGTCCTTCGTCAGTGATCTCCCAGCACCATGAAAGATTCAAGTGGCATAGCCGAGGGCAGAAGGAGCAAATGCTCAATACTCCAAGATTGTTCAAATTGTGACAGTCTGTCAGATCTATGTAGAAAAGCTTCCTGGGGCTGTCGAGTGGTGTTTCAAAGAGCTCCATTAGAGCCCGTGGGGAGAGCTGTTTGCCTCTGCGAAGCCTCAACAACTGAAGTTCAAAGAGCTTCGAAATCTCTTTTAGCCCAACGTCAGTCATATTATCAGCAAAAGAGATGGACAACAGTTCAAGGTTTATTAAACGACTCATTGCGATGAAGGAAGCATCAGTAAGAGCTTCCCCATCTATCTGTAAGGAGCGAAGTTCCTGCTTTTGCTTGCACAGAAATATAACTGACTCGTCGTTTATCTGGGTTATCCCATCAATGTTTAAGCTACGTAAGTGAGTTAACTTTGTTGCATACGACATTAATATTTCTGGGGTTAAATGGAAGCAGTGTGAAAGGTTGAGGTTTTCAAGTAAGCTAAGATCTGATATGTGTGCCAATGCTTCAGCTTGTACATCCTGAATACCCTCCAGTGAGAGAAGTGTGATTCCATTAAACTTAAGAACAAGTCTTTCAAAAACACATGGGTCAACATAGGAGTCAGTAAAGGTAGCTTTCAGTTTTTTTAGTTCAAAGCAATGAATCACCAAGTTCTCAAGAATATGGGACAAATCTCTGACAGATGACAAGGAGAGCATCCTGAACTCCGGCACATTTTGAATTACTCTTATAATGTCTTCTTGACAATGTGATTGGTCAAACGAGACATCTTTCCAAAAGTCTTTCTGAAATGCAAGGGTTTTCCATGCCAAATTCAGGAAAGAAACTGGGAATAGCAGGTTTTCCTGATCGAGGTAGTTCAGAATCTTCAGTTTCATTTCAACTGGAAGACTTTCCATTTCAACGTAATAGGGCTGTGAGTGGCTGCTGCAAGCTGGGTGAAATAAAGGACTTAACCTGAAATTAAGAGATTTATAAATAAATAAAAGAAAAAAGGGTTATTACGGTAAATTCTTTGAGGAGTAAATTATAATTTGGATATATTGTTTTTCAATAAATTATTATTATTATAACCCTAGGCTACACGTCATATCTACTTTGATGAAACTGATCAAATCTTCCTGCCTTACTTCTGCCAAACCTCCGGCTTTGACCGGATTCCGGGCGAACTACTTGTCCGGCAAAAAGTAAAGCTCAAAAACGAAACATCTAATCAACTTCAGATAAACCTTTAAATTTTAACAAATTTTCCGGTCTCAGACGAACTCCGGGCGAATTACTTGTCCGGGCAGAAATGATTATCAAAAGCGGATTCAGCATGTCTTCTTACCCCTAAATCGAACATCTAATCAACTACAGATAAAACTTTGACTTTTAACATATTTTCCGGTTTCGGGCGGATTCTGGACGAACCACTTGTCTGACAAGAAAAAAAAAATCATATTAATGTTCAGCATGTTTTCTTATCCCCTGAATCGAACATCTAATCAACTTTATACAAAACTTTTACTTTTAACAAACTTTCCAGCTTTGGCCGGATTCCGGGCGAACTACTTGTCCGGCAATAAAATGATTTTCATACTCATGTTCAGCATGTCTTCTTGCCCTAAATCGACTATCTCATTAGCTGTTTAAAAACAAGACCAAAGGTTTCGATGGGATCCCAAAAATCTAACATTTGATTCAAACAATTGGGTCGTGTCTTCGCCATTCAGTCTTCGTTATATTCCTTGAATACTTTTAATGTTAAAATAAAGTTCAAAAATGGATTCAGCATGTCTCCGTGCCCCCATACCGAATCTCTAATTGATTTCAGAAACAACTTTGAGCTTCAACCAAATTTCCAGTTTCAGCCGAATTCGTGATGAACCATTTGTCCACCAAGAAAACTAAGTTCAGATATGGATTCAGCGGACCTGCTTATTCCCTCAATGAATATCTTATTAGCTTATAAAACATACATGTTTTTACCGTAAATTCGAAACCACGCCTCTGCCTCTAAAGATGTGACTAAAGGACCATATACGTACTTTACCAGTGAATCCTCACTGAACAACATCCTAGCTTGAAACACATATCTCCTCTTTTGAAAATTATATATCAACCCCTTCGACCTTCGATTACACTAGATCTCTCCAACGTCCATAGAATAAGCAAATGAATGTCGTCATCTACGCGCGCAGAGCTATACTAGTTTGAGAATAAAGGGGTAGGGACTGCTATAGCCGTGCCGTGTTGTGTCCGGTTTCGCCGGATTCGATGTGAACTACTTTTCCGGCAAGAAAACCACTTTCATATTCGGATTCAGTCTCTTTACCACTAAATCAACTATCTCAATAGCTTTAAAAAAAAAAAAATTTGGCCCATTCATTTGAAACCCCCTCTCCCACCCCTAAATGTAGGGCTACAGAGCCCATCTACGAACTTGACCTTACCCTTGACCCAAAGAATCCTCACACCAAGTTTCATCAAAATATCTCATTACCTTCGAGAGTTATCGTGCTCACAGACAGATGGATAACTTTTCTGATGTCATAGGTATCCCTCCATTTACGTTTTGGGATACCAAAAAACTGTTCGCCCCGTAATTTGAAACCCCCTCCCCACCGCTAAATGTAGGGCTACAGAGCCATCTATGAACTCGACATTACCCTTGGACCAAAGATTCCTGACACCCAAGTTTCATCAAAATATCTCATTAACTTCGAGAATTATCGTGCTTACAGACGGACAGACAGACAGACAACTTTTGCGATGTCATAGGTATCCCTTCACTTACGTTTTGGGATCCCAAAATAAACCTAGCCTATAAAAACAAGCATAGTCTAAATATTTGCTAGGTTCAAATTTTGTTGTGCTCTTTGTCATCTTCAAACGGTTCACAGTTAGGCAATGCCAATGCTATGTCACAGGTAGGCCTACAGTAGAGGTAGGCTACGCTTACTTGAACTTTGCCTAACAGTGAATGATTGCTGAAAAAACAAGAGCTGGAAACTCATATGGCACTTGCAAGGCTGGTTCAGAGGATGAAAGTAGGAATATTTTGCTCAAAATTATTGTTTGTACTTAAAAAAAGTCATTTGAGCAAAACCCTTGGGTCAAAAATGATCATGGCCCTTGTGAATCATGAATACATGCTGTTTGGTTAAAGTATTTTTTTTTTACTTTTCGGTTAAGAAACGTACTTTAAAGGAAACCTGAACAATGAAACCATACTTGAACACACCATGGAGAATGCATTTACAGACATGGCCACGGAGAGCATTCTTCTCCTGAGCGTGACGTTTTCAAAATAGGGATGTTCGTTTCTGGAGGTTTGCACATGCACACTCCAAGACAAAAAGCGCAATTCATTCAAATATTGTACAGCGCTGGCCGGATCATATTGGATACGTTTGGGCTTAACTGGTTACAAAATATTCCAGAAGAAGGGTTGATTGGAGACATTTGTTTATTTCTAAGATTGTTCAGTACTGAAATAAGGACATATGCAAAATGGAACAAAAATCATAGCTTGGAAACACTATTTCATATTTGGATTGGGTTTTCTGCAGACAATGTTAACGGAAGTCATACAGATAGGGATGATACTTGGTAATCTCCATTCAGGTGTCCTTTAAGGGTGCTAAAATTAATTTTTGAGCAAAACCTTTGAGTTAAAATGTATAATTTGCTTAAAAGCATTTTTTGTACTTTGTGGTTAGGATTAGTACTTTAAGGTCAGGATTAGTACTGTAAGGGATGTTCTGATCTGAGAAGTGACAATTTCTAAGCCAATCTTGTCAAGTTTCTAATGTTCAAGCCAAGTTTCATTGCCCTAGCACATCTGAAAGTACGGTACCTTAATTTGCGATCATCGGAATTCCGCCCCCCCCCCCCCCCCAGCTCCCTTCACAGTGCCCGAACCCGGCCCGGTCTTGTCACAGATGTATCTAGTTCCTGTTCTTGTTCTTCCCAACAAGTTTCATCCCAATCGCTCCACTCTAAGTGCATCACAAGATGTCCGCCCCCCCCCCCCACATTCATCGGATCCGGTCCGCACTGGAAATGGGACATCCGAGGCATGTGGCCTTTCCAAATATCAAGTTTCGTTAAGATCCGATCACCCGTTCCAAAGTTTTACATTCCTCAAGACTCCGGATTCCCCCTCCCTCCAATCCCCAATGGTGGTCGGATCGGGAAGTTGAATATTTCCAGGTTGATCTGGTCGGATCCTTGACTTGCCTACCAATTTTCACTGTCCTAGCCCACCTGGAAGTAACTTAACTCCTTACCACTGGAATTCTGGACCCCCCCCCCTCCAACTCCCCCCAGTGCAGGAATCCAGTTCGTTCTGTCAATGATGTACCTAGGGCTTGTTCCTCCCACCAAATTTCATCTCGATCATTCCACTCTAAGTGTGTCACATGATTTCCGGTTACCCCCTCCGGCTACCCCCCACGTTCATCGGATTCGGTCCGGACTTGAAATGGGACATCTGAGACATGCCGTCTTTCCAAATTTCAAGTTTCATTCAGATCCGATCACCCGTTTGAAAGTAATGCATGTCATGAAATTCCGGATTCCAGCCCCCCCCCTCCCCCCACGATGGTCAGATCGGGCAAGTGACTGTTTCCAAGTTAGTTTGGTCTGGTCCCTAATATGCCTGCCAAGTTTCATCGTCCTAGCACATCTACTCGCGATCACCAGACTAAACCACTGACCACCCGACGGAAGAGTTATTGGTATATGGCAGCCGGTCGGAAGGCAAGTGCCATAAAAACCCACTAAAACCCAGATCCCGCAACTAAAACTGTAACTGTCACTTCAACAGTCTTGGCTATTTACAGAGAGGAAAAAAAATATGCAATCTTCCTGCTAATTTCCTTCTGTTCCTTCTTGAAGTGACCTGAGGTTTTCCACCATTCATATGGATGATACCTAGTGATAGGTGACACCCATTGAGACTGTGACTGATTTAGGCAGACTGAATTTCTGCATATAATTTTGGTGACAGAGAGACACCCCGGAAAATTGAATTTTCTCACCATCCTCGAGAAGAACTTGGAATTTGGACATTTGATGATACTTATAAAAATGTAAATGCTGGGTAATGATTCTCCAACCCAATTACTGATCAATTAAACACAGTTTCAGTCTGATTTGAAATGTATTTCAGAAGGATTCAAAGTCATACCACAGGAAAAGGAAGTCTTACACCATATCGGTCGGCTATGACTCAAAAATTTCTAGCCTAAAATAATGATTGAACTTTTATAATCAATCAAGAAAGGGTCAGAAAAAGGTTTTCAAGTATCTTATGACAAGCTTCAAACATTTACCAAATGCAAACAATTCAGACTCAAAGGTGGAAATCATAAATCATACACATTGCAAAGATAAGTTCTTTTATTACACATTTTTCATTTTTGTGGGGTACGCTGCAATTGCAATCAGGGCTGGGTAGCAAACACAAATGCAATAGATACTGAACTTATGCAAACTTTTTAGTCTAGAAATCATGGAATTTAGAAACTATAAACAAAAAACTTGGTCATGATCTCATTAATTCTAGAATCCTAGCCGTTTGCACTTGTACTCACTTGTAGGGCTTTCCAGAAAACAACGTGCCCGAAGTGATTTAAATTTTTGCAAGGACGGTCGATAAACGGCACGATAGAAATTCCTTAACAGTATGAGCGTGTTCCATCCTACTTACCGTAGTTACTACGCATGACGTCACAAATTCTGCCTTTCTGTCGTCAAGGCTGGAACGATTTTTCTATGTTCCAGCAGAATATCATGCCGCGGGCGACTCCGACCAATCACGTGACAGAGATCCGTAGTTACTACGCTTCCACGCTCCCGAGCGTGGTAAGCAAATAGTTACTATTAGTTACTATTTCGAGAAGGCTGGAACGGTCAGCGTAGTAACTTTTCGTGAGGTTGGAACGGGAATAGTAACGAATAGTTACTATTGGTACGAGGGTGGAACACGCTCTATAAGAACCCCATAATACGGAAATAGCACCTGCATTGGGTTTTCTCAGCTTGGTGTTTGCACAACTGTGAGCGTGTTCCACCCTTCTAACAATAGTTACTTTTGGTTACTATTTCCGTTCCATCCTCACGAAAAGTTACGACGCTTACCGTTCCAACCTTCTCGAAATAGTAACTAAAGGCCTTTTTCAGCGACACAATTGTGGGCCACACACTTCTGAGTGTTTGTCGCGGAAACACGATTGTGTGCCACACAGAGCGTGTTCCATCCAACTTACCGTAGTTGCTACGCATGACGTCACGAATTCTGGCTTTTTTCCGTCAAGGCTGGAACGATTTTTCTATTTTCCAGCAGGATATCATGCCACGGGCGAATCCGACCAATCACGTTGCAGAGATGCGTATTTACCACGCTTACCACGCTCCCGAGCATGGTAAGCAAATAGTAACTATTAGTTACTATTTCGAGAAGGTTGGAACAGTCAGCGTAGCAACTTTTCGTGAGGATGGAACGGAAATAGTAACTAATAGTTACTATTGGTACGAGGGTGGAACACGCTCACAGTCGAGCCACAAGTTGAAACTCGTGGAAATGCCATTTTGTCTATTTTTTGGCGGTAATTTCAAATATCTGATATTAAAAATAAAATTCAGGTAAAATCTCAATTAATAGAACTCCAGGCTTGTTTCCTTACCATTCTGTACAAAAAGTATCCTCAGTTAAGTCTATATGCTTGAAAAAGTAGTTAGCTTTATTGTTTAGACACTATTTTGCTGCTTAATCTGACTTTCCCGCCAGAATCGAGCCACAAAATCGACAATCACCTCGCCAGTTGTTTGTCGAATTTGAGCCACAAAGCGAGCCACGAAAATGTTGTTGGTCGCGTAAACACTCTTGTGGACCGCACAAAAGGCCAAGGAAACACACTTTTCGAGCCACAAACTGTTTGTGGGAGCACGGAAAAACACCTTAATAGTTACTATTTGCTTACCATGCTCGGGAGCGTGGTAAGCGTAGTAACTACGCATCTCTGCAACGTGATTGGCCGGATTCGCCCGTGGCATGATATCCTGCTGAAAAATAGAAAATCGTCCCAGCCTTGACGGAAAAAAGCCAGAATTCGTGACGTCATGCGTAGTAACTACGGTAAGTAGGATGGAACACGCTCTGTGAAATCAGTCACAACTCTCTCGTCATAGCTTCTTCTTCTTCTAGAATATAGTCATTGGGATCCACTGACCCTCTTTTTCTTTTTCTTTCTCTTTTTTTTAGACTTTTTCTTTCTGTGGTCGGTTGACTATTGCTTGAGGTTCTCCTTAAAGCACTACTCTTACTAGTAATGATATTTTCCTCGAGCCAGAGCCTACGGTGTGCGAAGTGAAGTGGAGTTATATAGCCCATGTAAGAGAGGACTATCTGAAGTTGTGTAGCGAACCTTTCGTTTCATCAGACCATGTTTCTGCTTTCGAGTGGAAAGCTCCGTTCTAGCACGCAAGCAGGCAGGCACCAGTTTCAAATTGAAGATGGACTAAAATCTATAAGTGTTAAATATATGCGGCAGTTACCCGACCCCACAGCCAACATATCTTCTTTGAGTGATAAATAGAAAAATCTACAGAAACAAAAAAGTGTCATTTTCCCACGGGTCCGAAAGTGCTGCCATCTATTGTGTCTATCCATGTCTGTTCGCGATTTCAGCTGAGTTTATAATTCTATTTTTTACACTTGGGAGTGAGGAAGAGAAGTGATATCAGGTGGGCCTCTTAGACTTTAAAAGTTCTCTCACTGCTAAAGAAATTAGAGCTTACCTTTTGCTCCTTTCTAAGTGGTGATATTAGAAAGTTGGCCTACGGCAAAAAAGTCAACTTTTGAACTAATACAGATGGATTTTTTTTTTCAACGGCAGTCGATAGATATTGGTGACCTGATCAAATTATATGTCATCCGTTTTTTGGTACAAAAATTCCTTCATGAGATATAACAGTTTGAAAGTTTAAGAGGGGTTGACAACTTCAGTAGTAAGGTACACAATGAAACCAAAAATAGGTGAGATTGTGAAACATGTAGGGGACTTGTACGCAACAGTCGGCTGTTAGACCATAATCATCTTCAGTGATGAGGGGTTTGCAGCTTTTGCTAGTTGGTGTACCTATTATTTGTTTCCGGTGTATTTGATGGTAAGAACAATTTGGTACACAAGTAACAACCGGCTGTTAGACAATAATCATCTTCGGCGATGAGGGGTTAGCAACTTTGGTAGTTGGTGTACCTATTAATCCTAGTATTTCTTTCCGGTGTATTTGATCGCGAGAACAATTTGGTACCATGTCTATCACGGGGAGATGGACAAGGTGTTATTGAGGGGCTAGAAACTTGTGAAAATTGGTGTGCATTTACTTGATCTCTATAAATCTTAGGGTAAGAAAATTAGTTTCCTTTGTCTATCACTGCAACTTGAAATATAAGCCTTTGCGGGATTGACAACTTTAGTGGTAGGGTACACACTCAAACAAAGAATGGGCGGAACCCAATTGTTAGACATGTCAAGGACTTGCAAGTAACAATCGGCTGTTAAAGCATAATTATCTTCAGCGGTGAGGGGTTTTCGACTTTTCCTAGTTTGTTCACCTATTTTGTTTCCGGTGTTTTCGATGATACGAAAAGTTTGGTTCATGTCATCGTTCAAGAATCAGCTGCTATAGCATTGTCATTTTGATGAGATGCTACAATGGTCTATGGTGATGGTCTACCACTGTAACATAGAATTAAGTGTTAACGCAACGGATATAAATAATGTAATACAACGATATAGTTTCGAAATAATTAGCAGAGTGGCATTTATGGTATTTTGATCCTGAAAAGTTACGGATAGCTTTATATTACCAACTAGTTTATATAAGATAATGTTCCAAGTATCCAAAAGTCACGATGTCTACGATTGAAAAGGATAAAGTTCAACTGGCTGCTAAGTTAATTTAGTCCCTACTTCCGATATTCTGTTGTTGTTTTTACTTGTAAGCAAAAATCGACTGTTAGACCATAATCATCTTCGGCGATGAGGGGCTTGTAACTTTTACTAGTTGGTGTACCTATTAATCCTTTTATTTGTTTCTGGCGTATTTTAATTGAGAAAAATTTGGAACTATGTCTCGGGGAGATGGACTTGTAAGTAGGAATTGGTTACTAGAAGGGGTTCATAACCTAGAAACTAGTGCAGATTGGTGCACATTTTATTTGATCTCTTCAAATCTGAGGGTAAGAAAATTAGTCTCTGTAACTTAGAATTAAGTCTTTGCCAAGCTTGTGTTCATCAAACCATGTTCCTGCTTTCGAGTGGACCGATAGCGAAGAAACAAAACCAAAGTGTTGCTCTCGCAACACTTTTGTCGGCGAAGCCGAACAAAGGTTGCTGCAAGTAGCTGCAACACTTCACGTTGTCCAGGCAACGTAGGTCTAGTTATAAGTGGGATTCGGTAGAGTTGCGAGGATTCGGTAGTCACCACGAAATTCGAAGAGGTCGGGTGAAGCACTGGTCGCAGACAAAAGGACTGAGCTATGATTCCATCGATAGTCCTTTCTTTTATTCTGGATCCCAAAAAGTCGCTCTAATTAATAATGTTTCGGCAAGTCTTTCTTGGCAAGGGTCCTTTTCAGGCTCAAGTCGCTCAAGCTGGAAAGTGGGCTCGTGGAAAAAGTTTTTGTCCGTTTTGCACTGCCAGATATGCCCAAACAGTCCTGAGTGTGTACTCTTCAAGTCTGTGTTTTGGGCAGACAATGGAGAGAATTCATTGAAATTGCTTTCACCAGCTTTTGTTTATTTAAAAAATGGATATATATGAAACGGATTTATTTTTAGGTCTACTGAACCAAACAGACTACATGTCCGACTTTTTCGTACAACTTCATACTGCTAGTTCGAGACAATTTCATCGGGTACCTGAGAAGGCTTGTTCCCGCGTTTGTCAGCCTAGTCAATTCGCACTGACTGTGTACGTGCCAATAGTCTGAATAGTTTGTGCTATAAAAATAATATAACTGCAGCATAAAGGCTGCCGCCTCTATAAATTATGTTTGACAAGTTTCCAAGATATTTAAACTGTTGTGCTGACTTTTCGTTTGAATTTATATTTCCAAATCGGTGTTAACATGCTTTATGTGTGGATGATAAGTACATAATCGGCTTTGCCCGTCGTGTGGCTTTGAAAACAAATTGAATTAAACTTGAACATGGACAAATAACATTGTTATTAATAAAATAAAAGTACTTATTCATGAACAGGGGCGTCGCAAGTGCATTTTCTGTGTGTGTGTGTGGGGGGGGGGGGGGGGTGCAGAGCCAAAATTTTACCGAATCTTTCAAAAAATTTACCGTTAGAACTAAGAATTCGAGCTTTAAATTAGAGACAGAAACGATTACGTAGGAAGAGTAACAAAAAAGGGAAGACGATAAGCCAACTATTAGGCGGCGTTTTTGCGAAGCCCACATTGAGAATATATTGCGGGGCATGATTGCAGTAACAGCTTCTATCTATTATCGTCAACAGAAAATAAAATCGAGCGCTGCAGGCAAAATTTTTCGAAATCCAGATGCTACCCATAACCACATAAAGTGAGCACCGCAGGCGAAATTTTTTTCTGGTTTTTCCTGCCAAATTTAATTTCCATCCAAATTCTAGCTTTTAATGTTTCAAAATCTCAATCCTAAAACTGGCTTAAAACCCCCGTCAAATGACGCGCCCTTCCACAAAACAGAGAATATTACGAAAAGTGCCTGCAGGCGGAATTTTCGAAATATTTATGATTATATATTCTTTTTGGGATCCAAACAAAAATAAGGACTATCGATGATATCATAGATCGTCCCTTTTGTCTGCGACCAGGGCTTCACTCGACCTCTTCTGACCTAAGTTTAGACTGATAGCATGTTCGGGATTCTGGATAACTACCGCATCCCGGTTATTATTTCCGAATTGTTTTGGCATCGAAAGACTACCGAACAATATTCATATTCGGTATACTTTCGTCGAAACCGGAACAAAGTCAGGATTCGTGGTGAACTTCCTAATCCTGGAATTATACTGAATAAATTACCGAATCCCAATCATGATACTAAATAATTTTTAACCAATAGCTTATTCAGGATTCTGTGTAACTACGGAATCTCCATAAATATACCGAATAGTTCCGGCATCGAAAAATTACCAAATGATTTCAGTAAATTCTCTCACCAAATTCGTGATAGCTACTGTTTACTGGCAATTATACCGAATCCCGATCATTATACCGAAGAGATTCGTACAGATAGCCTATTTAGGATTCTGTGTCACTACCGAATCTCCGTAAACCGATCGAAAAGTTCTGCTATCGAAAAAATACCGAACAATTTAAGAATCTCAAAAAGGTGGGGGGGGGGCTGCCCCCCCCCCCTTGCGACGCCCCTGTTCATGATGTCCCAAGGCGTATGCTGGTATTAAAACAATGTAAGCACTGCCTACAAGGATGTGCAGGGTATAGTAAACACCAACTGCCACCGTCCCTCCCAGACCCGTGGACCAACTGATGTATTTACATGAAATGACGTGTTTGTTACTGCCTTAAAATTTACCTTAACTCGCACTTGCTAGCAACAAGGCTGTGTAGCCCGTTGACGTCGCCGGTGCTTACGATCTGAAAGTTGACACTGGATCCCTGTAGTTTGTTTTCCAGGTCACGCCTTTCCATTCGCTGTCTACCCATTTCTTGAAGGAATCAGCAGCTTCCGCACCATTATTGTCTCCTCGCTAAGGGGGCCCACAGGGGGACAACCCGGTTTGCAAAGAAACTGCACCGCTCCCGTTTCTTGCTGAATGATTGTTTCAGTTTCTGCGAGTGCCCTCACCTCTCGCTGGAGGTCTCTTTTAGGAGCAGTTGTTCCCAGCTACTGGTAGTGAGCAACTTATGTGCAAAGATCACATCCCCACGTCTTCGCCGAAAAGTCAGCGTTGTTAGGTTGAGCTTTTCAAGGCGCTCTTCGTAGCGGAGGTTCTTTAAGGCGTATTCTCGCCGTTCCCCGAGGACTCCTCAGGGAATCGAAGGGACCGGCGAGAATAGAGGGAGTCACTCCACGCGGACTCCTGTACAGAAACAGCGAGAACACGGGGAATGCTTCCAAAATGGATTTTGTTCGAAAAAAAAGACCGCGGAAACACTTTTTTCAAGCCACAGTCGATCCACAAACTATTTGTGGGAGCACGGAAAAATGCCTATAGGGGCAACCTGTTCCAGAGACACTACAAATATGCAAATGGAGGAAGAAAAGGGAAAGTGATTGACAGTTGTGACTGGGGTGCAAGAGATATTTGAGATGTAAAGAGGACATCTAGGAAATCTTGAAGAACAGCAAATTTAGCTGTCATCATTATGAAAATCTGGAAAGGTTGGCTTTACTATGCGGAAGCTCCAGACGTCTGGTAATCTGGAAGGTGAAGCCTGGCTTTACGCATACCTCTGGCTAGTCTACTGTAATAAATGTGGCCTGATTACTAGGCAATAGGCAATAATGAATCATAAGTACTGCACTACACTTGCTAATTTCAGATGATGATGACAAGTTTGGAGACGAACTCATACTCATACTAATTCAAATTTCAGGACAAACTTTTTGGGCAGTGTCTATCGTTCCCCTATCTGGGAATCGGTATTCTACACGCTATTCTTTCCTGTTTGTCGGGGATTCGGTGTGTCAGAAATTAAATTTCCCCGTAGATCGGGGAATCTACTTGCCCAGTGCTAATCTTCAGGGGCGTCACGACCGGGGGAAAGGCCCCCCCCCCCCCCCGATGTTGTCGGCCAGTCGGTAAAAAATAACCGAGTCGGCGCGAAGCGCCGCTATTTTTCGCCAAAACAGTTCATTTTTTCATGAAAACAGTCGATTTTTCGTCAAAACAGTGTAGTATTTTCCTTGAAAACAGTCGTTTTTTCTGCAAAAATAGTGATTTTTCACTGCAAAAACAGTCGGTGAAGGTTACCAGCCAGTCGGTAAATTCCTTGCCCCCCCCCCCCCCCCCAGAAAAAAAAAAAAAAACATTTTGGCTAGTAACACCTCTGCTAATCTTCCCCGCGAAGTGGGGGAATCGATGTGCCCTGGTCTAACATTCCCCAAGTACTCGGGGAACCGAAGTGTCCAGAGCTAACGTTCCTTCATAATCAAATAATCGATTTGATATCGGGGAATCGAGGGGCTAAAGTTCCCCGACATGCAAATATCTATTTTGTTGAGCTGAGGGAGAGGAATCCAAGTGCCGCGGCTAATATTCCCTGACATTCAAATGATTTTGTTCAGTGAGGTCGGAGAAAAGTGCCAGGGGCTAATATTCCCCAATGAGCTACAATTAGGTGTATTCTCGCTGTTCCGCGAGGACTCCACTTGAGGAGTCGCCGCGTTTTTGTTTGTCCCAGGGACTCACTCCCGTATTCTCGCGAGTCCCCACGGATAGGGAATGCTCCGATTATCCACCATCATAAACAAGACCAAAGGTGTCGATGGGATCCCAAAAATCTAATATTTGGTTCAGACAATAGGGTCTTGTCTTCGCCAGGCTAATCATCAGAGAAAACCAAGTTCAGATATACCCCTATAAGCCATATCTATTTTAACGATACTGACCGAGACTTCCTGCTTTACTTCTGTCATGTTTCGCCCGAATTCCGAGCAAACTACTAGTCCAGCAAAAAAAGAAAATTCAGAAACAAATCCAGCGTCGAATCCCTATAAAGAACATCTAATCAACTTTGAATAAAAGTTCGACTTAAAAAAAAATTCGGTTACAACCGGATTCCGGACTAATTGCATGTCCGGGTAAAAAATGATTGTCATATACAGACTCAGCCTCTCTTCTTACCCCTTAATCTGTCTTCTAATCAAACTTTTCCTTTTAACAAATTTTCCGGCTTTGGCCGGATTCCGGGCGAACTAGTTGTCCGGCGAGAAAATGGTTTTCACCATCGTGTTCACCATGTCTTCTTACCCCCAAATCAACCGTTTAATCAACTTCATATAAAGCTTTTGCTTTTAACCAACTTTCCGGTTTTTGCCGGATTCCGGACGGACTACTTGTCCGGCGAGAAAATGGTTTTCACTATCGGGCTCAGCATGCCTTCTTACACCATAATCGACTATCATATTAGCTGTTTAAAAATATTTTGTTTGTCCCTTAATTTGAACCCCCTCCCCACCCCTAAATGTAGGGCTACAGAGCCCATCTACGAACTTACGAATTTTTACTGACTGTCTGGTCATTTTTATCGACTGTTTTTCAAAAAAATACTATTTTTACGAAAAATAGCCGCGCTTCGCGCCGATCTGGCCGACAACTTTCAGGGGGAGTGGTGTTGCCAGCCCCTGCGTGACGCCTCTGATTATATTAATAAGCCCTAGTGTTAGTCAATGCAATAATGTTGATTCCAAAACACGCAAGCCCGCTGCAGTAAAATCTGTTCCTGTGTCAAACAATATTGTTTAAAAAAATCGAATGCATTGCAAATGATATTGTCATTCAGGTTGCGAATCAAGCTAACAAAAATGTTTGCGATGCTGCTTGATGAAGACGCGGAGAATATCAAAACCAAACACAGAAACAGGATGACTGTAAACAAATATTGCCGTTAATGACATCGAGCTGAGATTTGCAAAATTTCTCCTTCAAGTGTCGATTTTGTATATATTGTTTCTACACATGTATGCTTTATCATTTATGATAACAGATATCGTCTTTTCACGGTCTGAAAAAGGGGGTACGCAACCTTTTCAAATCTTTAATTAGGGTTACGCGGTACGGAAAAGGTTGGGAACCGCTGACCTAGATGACGTCAAGTGATTGAGGACCCAACATAGGATTTGACTGTCCCGTGGTCGTTTTATAAATGTAAACGCGACCGGCGCTTCGCTGGCCACTCGGCTCTGTGTTTGTGTATATTAAAATATATATTCACCGATAGAAATAAACTAAAGTTTGTCGTTTTCTGAGGTAAAATAGATCAAAGGGGTGTGACGTCACGCTTGTTAGAGATCCCGGTACGACTTTGTTTAGACCCTTTTTTGGGATCTCAAAACGTGAGTGATGACCTATGATTTCGAAAAGGTGGCCGTCTGTCCGTCTGTTGGCACGATAACTCTCCAAGGAGTTCAGACATTTTATTCAAACTTGGCATGAGGACTCTTTGGGTCAAAGTACAGGTCAAGCTTATAGATGAGCCCTGTAGCCCCATATTCAGTGGTAGAGCAGGGATTTCAAATTAAGCTACGAAAAAAATTGTTTTAAAAGGTAAATGAAATACTTGAACTAGGGGTAAGGAGACATACTGAATCCATATCTGAAACTTATTTTCTCGCTGGACAATTAGTTGGTCCGGAATTTGAAGGAATTTGAATCCTGCTAAAACCGGAAAATTTTGTTAAAAGTAAAAGTTTTATTTGAAGTTGATTAATTTTTTGATCTAGGGGTACGAAGACGTGCTGGATCCATATATGACAATCATATTCTACTCGGACATATAGTCCACCCGGAATCCGGCCGAAACCGGAAAATCTTCAAAAGTTGTATTTGAAGTTGATTAGAGATTCGATGTAGTGGTAAGGAGGCATGCTGAAACCGTATATGAAAATTATTTTCTCGCCGGACAAATAGTTCGTCCGGAATCCGGCCAAAACCTGAAAATTTGTTAAAAGTTACAGTTTATCTGAAGTTTATTAGAGGTTCGATATAGGGGTAAATAGATAGGTTTTGAGCTTTTGTTTTTTGCCGGACAAGTAGTACATCCGGAATCCGGCCCAAACCGGATATTTGGCAGAAGTAAGGCAGGAAGTTTCGATCAGTTTCGTCAAAGTAAATATGACGTATGACGTATGGGGGTAAACATAAATGCTGAATACATACCTGAACTTGGTTTTCTCAGGTGACTAGTCACTGGCACTAATCTGTTTCTAAATTTTAATAGTATACATATTAATAAGTAAAAGTAAAAGAATTACATTTCACGGATATGCCTATCTGCAAGACGTAATTGTCTGGATCAAATATTACATTTTTGGGATCTCATCGAAACCTTTGATCTTGTTGAAGGTGTCGTGTAAGAGCGTGTTCCACCCTTGTAACAATAGTAGCTATAGTTACTATTTTTGTTCGAACCTCGGAAAAAGTTACTACGCTGACCGTTCCAACCTTCTAGAAATAGTAACTATTTGCTTACCATGCTCGGGGGCGTTGTAAGCGTGGCAACTAAGCATCTCTGTACCGTGATTGGTCGGATTCGCCAGTGGCATGATATTCTGCTGGAAAATAGAAAAATCGTTCCAGCCTTGAGGGCAAAAAGTCAGAATTCGTCATGTCATGCGTAGTAACTGCGGTGTAGGGTGAACACGCTCTAAGTAAGTTGTATCGGAATTCCATACAGTTGTGACGTACATAGTGACTTTGAGTGATTAAGGACCCAACATAGGATTTGATTGTCCCAAGGTCGTTTTATAAATGTAAACGTGACTTCGCTTCGCTGGCCGGTCGGCTCTATATATATTTTAAATATATATTATTTATATAATATAATATAATGTTATTTATATATATAATATAAATATATAAGGTAAAAATTTTCGTTTCTGAGGTAAAATAGATCAAATGGTGCGACGTCACGCTTGTATGGAATTCCGATACAACTTAGTTTATACCACATTTAGTTATGGGGACGTTTTGGCGTCAACAAGTTTGACTGGTTGAACGCAACCGCTTGGAATTGGAATTTTTGCTTCAACCCGCCCGATGAAAAATTTGTAGCCTGCGTAAATTATTCGTACTACTCTTGCTAGTAGTAGCATCCAGTCTTGCTAGTAGTAGCAGGCAGTAGCGTCAGTGCGTACTGGATGCTACTTTTTCGTACAACTTCATACTAGCCTACTATTTTGAGATTTCATCGGGCGGTTCATCCAATTTCCATGTTGACCTTTCGGTTGAACCGAAACAATAGATTGGTTGAACTCCGCTGTATTTGTTTTACCTTTTCTTCTCCATCTCTGTTAGTCCTGCGATTGTTCTCCAGCTGCCATCTAGCAAACTACATCTACGTAGAACTCTATACAGAGCGAAGCATCAGAAAGTAAACTCTTTCTTTATCGAAAATACCGTAAATCGGGACTGTAGTTAAGACCAGATGTTATGAAGCATCAATACTTCATTTTTAGGATGTGCCTTTTGGAAGTCATAGCTTTCCCCAACCTTCGCAAGCTGGTGAAGGGATTCCCTAAAATCAATGCGACTCTGCGGGACAAAACGTCCACCAGAATGGATGTTTGAAGGAAGTTAGAGGAAGTACATTCATGAATCCAGGGAAGCGACGCCACCGAATGATTTTACTAGTTTAACAAATAGATGCAACAAATAAACCTAACCTTCGCGTGGTCTAGTGTCATGTTTTGGCAAATAACTCTTTTTACTCTTAAATTCGTACAAAATTTCAAACTGTAGGTCATCCTGAGCAGTCTTTCCTTCCAAAACCGTAAAATGACTGATTTACGTATGATAAACGAAAATAGGACCCCGTGAGGCCGTGATTAACGAAAACAGGACCCCATGAAAACGAAAACAGAACCCAGTAGGAAGCTTTTGGCACTTTGTGGAGACCATGGCCTGGCTATTGGTAACGGAAGGTTTGGTGATGATGGGGGAAGGGGTAAGTTTACTTGCATTTCTGGACCAAACCCGAGTGTTATTGATTATGTACTGGTAGACGTTTGCTTTGGGCCTGAAGATCTGAATGTAACAGTAGAGCATATTCCAGGGTCTGACCACTTCCCGGTGAGTCTAGATATTTCTTTGAAAGTCAAAGGGGTACAAACGAAGCAGAAGGATTTTCCACGCCCATACTACCAGGTACGATCTGGAGATACTACCCTCCCATTAAGATTGAAAACGGAGTGGACTAAGGAAGAAATCGAAAGAGCACAAGAGGAATTTCGAGAACGCTCACCGAGGGAAAAGCTGGAAAGGTTAAAGGAGCAACTAGAGAAACCTGACTCTACCCTAGATGCTATAGCAAAAGAGTTATCAGATATCGTTAGAGATCAGTTAAAGCAAGCTGTAGGACACATGAAAGCAAGAGCCCAATCTTTTTTTGATGCGGAATGCCTTGAAAGCAAGTCCAAACTAGTAGATATCTTACGAAAAGTAAAAGAAAATGACGCAATAGATTTGCATAAGGATTGCCTTGTACAGTACAGAGAACAGAGGAAAATCCACAAAGCTCTGATTAAGAAGAAAAAAGCAGCATGGGCTAGCAAAGCTCGCTCAAACACTCTGAAAGCATTCACAAATAAAAAAAACCCAGTGAGTTCTGGAGAAGCATTCGAGATGCGGAGTCACAGAGGGCTAGTATAAGATCTCTGACAGTGCCTGATCCACAGACTTGGGAAGAGTATTATTCAAACCAACAGAGCAAACATTTCCATGAGCCAGACTTATTTACAGCTCTACCCGATACTATTGGGAGACAAGAGGAAGATGGAGCTTACTTTCCCTTGAAGGAAGACGACTATGTCCTGTGTAACCCTGTAGTGAGTGAAGAAATCGAGAAAGCGATTGCTGGCTCAAAAGGAGGCTCAGCCCCGGGGCTGGATGGGATACCCACAAGAGCTTTTAAGGTTCTACGTTTATCGCTGCTGCCACTTATACTTGGAGTTGGTTCTAAACCGAAAAATATGGCCGGAACCATGGAGGCTTTCGCTTATTTTCCCGTTATTTAAGAAAGGTGACACTAGTCGATGTGATAGTTATAGACCGATTAGCTTAGTTAATAGTGCTGGAAAATTTTTAGAGAGAATTCTGGATAGTAGATTGGGTGTGTGGTTGGAAGGGAGGAAAATTATTAGAGAAGAGCAGGGGGGATTTCGCAAAGGTTTTTCTACAGTAGATAGAGTGTTCATATTAAACGCATTAATAGAAAAATATTGTAAGGGTGATGGTGAGCTGTTTGTTGCGTTTTTAGACCTTCGTAAAGCATTTGATTATGTTGATCGAGTAATTTTGTTCAGGTGCCTGATGGAGCTTGGACTACCAGTGCCTTTTATAAAATTGTTGGCTTCGATGTATTCTTATACAAAAAATATTGAAAAGTGTTTGGTAAAGGGTTATCCAAGCCGTTTTTGAGTTCGATGGGAGTAAAGCAGGGTAGTACACTGTCGCCTAAGTTATTTTCCATATTTATTAATGATATCGTTGATTTTTATGAAAAGAAATGGCGCCTGTGGTGAAACTTGGCGAGAGAGCTCTTTCACTGCTTCTATTCGCTGATGACTTAGCCCTCATAGCAAAATCGGCAGAAGAGCTACAGACCCTACTAAACCTAGCAGAGGAATACATGGAGAGGAAAAAGCTAGAAGTCAACACAGAAAAAACGGAGGTACTTGTGCTGAGAAAAAATAGTCGCAAGAAACAGGAGAGTGTATTTTTCTACAAGGGAACAAAACTTAGAACGGTTAAAGAAACTAAATATCTTGGTTCCATTGTTTCAGCAAACGGGAGCTGGAAAAACCATATTTCTAAATTAGCATCCCGAGGAAAGGCTGCAATCTTCTCCATTTTCAGAAATAGTAGCCTAATGGGTCTGACAGACCTTGCCCTACATAAACAGATCTTCAACTCAAAAGTTATGTCTGTCATACATTATGGATGCGAAATATGGGGAGCAGACGCCGCGAAATGCTTAGAAACGATTCAGTTGCAATATTTCAAAAGGATATATGGTTTGCACCTTACAACCCCCACGCTAGTCCTAAAAGGTGACCTAGGACTGTTTTCTCTGGATCGGAACAGAAAAATACAGATGATTCGATACTGGCTTAAGATACTGGATCTGCCACCCGAGCGCCTGGAGAAAGAAGCTTACGCGGATATGCTAGCATCCAAGAGGAAGTCATCCTGGCCGCATAGAATAAAACGGATCCTAGACGAAACCGGGTTCTCCTATATATGGAATGAAGGGAAAGGCCGCAATGTAAATACCAGTGAATTTCTAGGTACATTAAAATCAAGAATTGAAGATCAACAGATTCAGTTGTGGTGGGGAGATCTTCACAAGTCATCTAGTCTAAAACTGTATCAGGAAACTAAAGAGTATTTTGGTACTGAGTTTTATTTAAAGTTGAAAATCCCAGTAAAATTTATTCGTTTATGGATCCAGGCAAGAGCAAACTGTCTACCAGTACTTGGTAAAAGTTTTTGGAAAAGGAAAAGTGGTGGTCCGGAAGCGCAGTATCCTTGTCCTTTTTGTAATTCGAGTGATGAGGGGCTGGGCCATGTTCTCTTGAGGTGTGAGGAGCTTTCTAATATAAGGGGTACTCTTTTTCAGAATGGGGGGGATGAGCTACTTCTAGGTATCCTTAAGTCTACAAATGCTAGGTCTATAGTGTGTTTTGGAAACATGATAGAAAAAGTTATTAGTTTAGCAGAAAGTCGGTAGGATATTAAGTTAAGAATGTGAGGTTGTTTGTCACTTGAGATTGTTGTTTGTTTTGTTTTTCTGTATATGGCTTAATAGCTTTCAAATACAGATATATCCATAGGGCCAAGCAAAAAAAAAGAACACTAAAAACAGAAATAGTAACCTACCTCTACAATAGGGACGACTACAAGAAGGGGCCCTTTTGTCTTTAGAATAAATAATAGAAAATAATAAAATATCATTTTGTTGCAAAGGGCAATTCTGCAATATCTCTCAATCGATTCCTTCTCATCATTAGTTGGCGGATACTAGTGGACTATGGAATACCAAATAGGACAAAATATTCCGAACGAGAAAATCATAGGTAAAAATGAGGAGTAAATGTCACAGTAAAAATGCAAATAAAATAGTTTCATGGTGCCGCAATATATATTACGCAGATAATCAATGGTAAAATTCACTGGGAAATATCAAGGGTGAAATTCACTAGGAAATATCAACGGTAAAATTCACTAGAGGCGTATTCTTGCCGTTCCCCGAGGACTCCACTTGAGGAGTCCCCGCGTTTTTGTTTGTCCCGGGGACTCACTCCCCGTATTCTCGCGAGTCCCCACGGACGGGGAATGCTCCGATTATCATCACCATCATCAAAAAGGACTCCCTTTCAAATTCGGAGGGGAATCAATTTTTGCTGTTGTAGGTGCTATGTAAAATTAATTAAAAAGAATCAGAATAAACAAAACCAAAAATAAAGTGGATCTAGACTAATTTTTTCAGCTGCAGATTCATTTTTCAAACAAAATCCATTTTAGAAGCATTCCCCGTATTCTCGCTGTTTCTGTACGCGGAGTCCGCGTGGAGTGACTCCCTCTATTGTCGCCGTTCCTTTCGATTCCCCGAGGAGTCCTCGGGGAACGGCGAGAATATATGGAATACCAAATAGGACAAAATATTCCGAACGAGAAAATCATAGGTAAAAATCAGGAGTAAATATCACAGTAAAATGCAAATAAAATAGTTTCACGGTGCCGCAATATATATTACGCCGATAATCAATGGTAAAATTCACCTGGAAATATCAAGGGTGAAATTCACTAGGTAATATCAATGGTAAAATTCACTAGGACAAATCATGGGGAAAATTCATTGGGAAAAATCAAAAGGTAGAATTCACGCAATTTCGATGAAATTTCACGAGGAGAAATCAACAGTAAAATTCATGGGGAAATATCAAAGGGAAATTTCACGGTGCCGCTCCACTAACTAAAAAGAAAAATCAGTGGTAAAATAGATATTGATTGCAGATGGAAAGACATCAATGGTAAAATTTACTAGGAGAAATCATGGGGAAAATTCATTGGGAAAAATCAAGGGAAAAATTCACGCAATTTCGACTAAATTTCACGAGGAGAATAAATAGTAAAATTCACGGGAAAATATCAAAGGGAAATTTCACGGTGCCGCAATATATATCACGCCGATAATCGATGGTAAAATTCACTGGGAAATATCAAGGGTGAAATTCACAAGGAAATATCAATGTTAAAATTCACTAGGACAGATCATGGGGAAAATTCATTGGGAAAAATCCTTTGATATTTTCCAGTGAACATTACCTGTGATATTTCCAAGTGAACGGTGAATTTTCTCTTTCATATTTCCCCATGAATTTTACCTGTGATATTTCCCATTGCATTTTACCACTGATTTTCCTTTTTAAGTTAGCGGAGCGGCACCGTGAAATTTCCCTTTGATATTTCCCCGTGAATTTTACTGTTGATTTCTCCTCGTGAAATTTCATCGAAATTGCGTGAGTTTTACCCTTGATTTTTCCCAATGAATTTTCCCCATGATTTGTCCTAGTGAATTTTACCATTGATATTTCCTAGTGAATTTCACCCTTGATATTTCCCAGCGAATTTTACCATTGATTATCGGCGCAATATATATTGCGGCACCGTGAAATTTCCCTTTGATATTTCCCCGTGAATTTTACTATTCATTCTCCTCGTGAAACTTAGTCGAAATTTCGTGAATTTTCCCCTTGATTTTTCCCAATGAATTTTCCCCATGATTTCTCCTAGTAAATTTTACCATTGATGTCTTTCCATCTGCAATCAGTATCTATTTTATTTGCATTTCACTGTGATATTTACTCCTGATTTTTTCCTATGATTTTCTCGTTCGAAATATTTTGTCCTATCTGGTATTCCATAGTGGACGACCAAGGCTATTTCTCTAACTAATCCTTCGCCAGGCCCAAATGAATGATCTGTTGAGTAAAGAGTTGTTTCATTCAGTGTTGCCAGATGCTTGACACAAGATCGCGCAGCAAGAGAAGCAAAAATGCGCCTCTGGCGCATTTTCGCCAATTTTTGTTTTGCGAAATGGGATCACTCCCCCCATGTTGTCGATCAGTCGGTAAAAAAAACTGAGTTGGCGAAAAGCGCTGCAATCCTTCTTGAAAATAGTATATTTTTCAGAAAACAGAAGGTTTTTCATAAAACAGTAGATTTTATCAAAATATTAAGACGAAAAGACATTTCTGAAATTTGAGTTTGGTGTTATTTATGAGTTACGCCTTTTTGTGTAAAAGCAGTCGATTTTTTATCTTCAAAACAATCATTCGTTTTAGAATCGGTCGCTAAAAATGACCAAGCAGTCGATAAATATCCCCCCCCCTTCTCCCTTACATTTTTGGATAATAATGCCTCAGGTTCAGTAAAGAGAAAGTTAATAAGCTTTTGACAGAAAAACAGTAAGGATAATCGAAAAAAAATAAAAAAAATTTCTCAGACTCAAAAGATTTTGGGAAGAAAAGTAACATTAAATTTAACTACTTCTCTTACAAGCTCTATCATTTACCGTGGATTAAATACCGAGACTAAGACGTTCCAGAACCCGGATGGAGAGACGTTCTGTCAGCAGGGGGTAATGTAGTCTAGTCAATACTGATCATGATCACATAAAGTGAGCGCCGCAGGCGAAATTTTTTTAAAGTTAGCTTTTTCCTGCCAAATTTCCCAGGACCCAAACGACAATTTTGACATTTCAGTGACGATTGTGAGTCCCCCTCAACCGTCGAGATCTGGAATCCTTACAAATCATGATCTGGTTTTCAGTTTTGTAAAGGATATGGAGAGCAAAATCCGCCCAATTTGCGCCAAAATTTAGGGAGATGCGCAAATTTGGCGCTATGCGCACACTTGAAAAATTCAAAGCGCAGCCGCCTTTAAAAAGCGCCCAAATGGCGCAAATGCGCACCATCTGGCAACACTGGTTTCATTGTAACTCTTGCCACGGCCAGGGTATCTACAAGAAATCCCTTATTCGCCATTTACACCGATCTGAACAATGCTGTAGCCACATGGGGTCCTGTTTTTGTTGTCCGCATTATGAAGGTAGGTCCCGTTTTTGCTATGAAGGTGACCTGTTGGGTCCCGTTTTTGTTTTCAGGGGGTCCTGTTTTCGTTAGCCAGAAGGGTCCGGTGGCAAGCGGTCCGGGATCCCGTTTTCGGGACGACCCTCTCGAGCTGTAATGCTGATTTGCACCCATGTGATAAGGCGTTGATTTCGGTCGCAGATAAAGTTTTGGAGCAAAAATTCAGTTTTGTAATACATTTCCTTTGTTTTGTACCATGGCACGATTATTAAAGCTGTGACCTCAAAACGTCAGTAAGTCATCTGACAGATCCCTGGTTTATACTCTTCATGCCCGGCCACGTCAATTGACAGACCAATAGATTTCCAAGGATCCACTGACGTAAATCATAATGGGAAAGTGCTGCTCTATTTTATAATGGGATTTGGTGGGAGTTCAATCTTGTCGGTTAAGGGAGTAGTTGGGTAATCGAGATAAGTGGCAGGTCTGATCATACTTGTGCCTGCCGGGTAAGGTCGGCCGATTTCCGCTATTCCGAGTCAAAGCGGCGAGACACGATTCCGGTATAGTGGCGGAACCTGAGCTGCGTTCTTTGTCACGGGAGTTCTCACCGGTTTTTCTTAGAAGCCGTTTTTGCATCCACCGGTGACTTCTCACCAGTCTTATAACCCGTTTTTGAACTAACCAGTCTCCGGTTTTATCTCACCGGTGCGGACTAACCAGAACCTGCTCGTGAGCCGGGCTTCAGCGAGGAGTTAGCCAGTTTTCATCAACTCACAGGTGAACCAAAAAACGAGTTTTAAGGGAAGAACCGGACACTGGTGACTAAACACCAGAGACAGCCCGGAGGGCAACGAACGCAGCTCTGGTATGATCAACCTTACTCCTGATACGTGGGGAGCTAAATCTGACAAGGAAAACTGAACTCCAAACCGCGTCCGAGCCACGGACCAAATCGTATTGCGCCGGGCTGTACAATTTAGGACAGTGTGGGAGCGAAGAGCTTGCATGGGGAGCCGAAGGATAAGACGTGGGGTATACGCCAAGGCAAAAAGGTAGAGGACGATCGATGTAAAAGAGTGTATTCGTGATCTCACTTACATGACTAAAATGCGGGCGTAATCCCAATGTAAGGTTGAAATATGGAGTATGCGCAATGTCACACGTGTAACAGAGCCCCGCACTAAGTGCGAAATTCACTTATATAGTCTCTCTCCGGGGCTGTTTCTAACTTCGAGCACGGGCCTTCTCCAAGAGTTGCTTGTGCCCTCGAGTTCATGACCGGGGGCTGCTCAGCGCTCCCAATTCGTCTGGTGATAGTTGCTTGTTGAGTTGGCGAACTCGTTACTATGTAAAACAATGTAGCTGGTTTGCCAAACCTAGGCGTGTCGTCCAAAATTGGCGAGGTGAAGTCGGATGCAACTTCCAGATTTTTGCCAGGGACCGTCGGTGACCTCGAGTCCGTCTCCGGAGGTATTGGTTGACCACATTGTATAGCGAAAGGCGTCTGGCGGGTTGGTGAACTCTGGACAAGCTGTTACTTTGTTGCTGGGTTTCTAATTCTGAAATGCGTCGTTCCAAACTTGGGAGAGGCGTGTTGCGAAAATCGATGAACTTTTTGGCACCACACTATTATAGTTCGTTAGCGCACAAACTTCATTACAAAATGAATGAAACTTGCACAAGTTCATACTGAACTCCCTAACACTCAAAATCCGTCTGAAAATAATTTCTAGCTCGAAGGAAAATAATTCGGGTTTGAAAGGGTGTATAGTGCATAGTGTGGTGTTCTTAAACAATAGTTAATGTGTTCTGTAGGAGAGAAGTTTCGGCTTATATTCTTTTTGTATTAATAAACAATAAATAATGTGCAGTTTAAGGAGGTCGGATCGGGGAATTAACTATTTCTAAGTTGACCTGGTCGGGTCCCTGATACGCATACCAAGTTCCATCGTCCTAGCCCACCTGGAAGTAGCTTAACTCCGGTTCATCGGAATCCCCCCCCCCCCCGCACACACATATTATCCGGACCCAGTCTGATTCTGTAGATGATCTATCTAGGACTTTTTCGCATCAAGTTTCGTCTCAATTCCTCCACTCTACACTGTACAAAAAATCTTGCAGTATTTACTACTGGGATTAATCTTGTCTCTAAAAAGACAATCTTATCTTTAATTCGGATTAATCTTATCTCAGTAGAGGTAAGATTAATCCGAGTAGCAAATACTGCAGTTAACTTCAATCTCTCGGATGAACTTTTTACAGTGTAGGCGTATCACAAGTTCACTGGTTCCCCCCTCAACCCCTCCCCCAAATTCATCGGATCGGGTCCGGACTTCAAATGGGACATCTGAGACATGAGGTTTTTCCAAATATTAAGTTTCATTAAGATTCGATCACCCGTTCGAAAATTACACACACCTCAAGATTTCGGATTCCCCCTTCCTCCAATCCCCCTACGATGGTCCAAACGGGGAACTGACTGGTCCAATACAAGTTAATCTGGTTGGATCCCCGATATTCTTAACAAGCTTCATAGTCCTAGCCCATCTGGAAGTACCTTACTCCGGATCACCGCAATTCCGGAACCCCCCTCCAACTCCCCCCACAGTGCCCGAACTTGATCCGGTTCTGTCACTGAGGTACCTTTTCACTGCGCAGACTCAGCATGACATACATATCCGTAAAGAGCACTGCAGACATACTCTAGCTCAGCTCAAATTTTAATTTGAGCTCAATTTTAATCTCTAGCTCAAATTTTAAGTCTATTTAGTGTGTTTTTTTTATCAATATGAAAAGAGTGTTGTCATGTTTATTTACATTGTTTTGTTTAAGTGTTTTAATATGTATATTTTACTTGTGTAATTCATACTCCGCTGTTACGCAAAAAGCGGGTCATAAATAAATAAATAAAGTGGTTCCCAACCTTTTCCGTATCGCGTACCCCTAATTAAGGTTCAAAATGGTTGCGTACCCTTTTTTAAGAATCATTGTTCTATTATTTTTACTAAGAACTGTCCAGATCGGAACACCAAAAAAACGTCATTTATTGCCATAAATGATAAGCAATTAATGTGTAAAAATATATATAAATGAAAGGGATACTTGAGGGGCAAGGCTGTCAATTTTATTCTCGTCTATAAACTGGTCAAGGATCAAAAGACACTTGCGCTGTTTATTTGAAACTTCGTAAGCCAAAACTCCAATTTCTTGACGAAAGCAGACGTTTTCTAATTCAGAGATTTGGGACCTTCGCGTACCCCTTACGAGGGTCTCACGTACCCCCAGTTGGGAACCACTGCTAGCTGGATCACTTAACATATTGTCGTCTTCGTTTGACACAACTGACGCGGCAAAATTTGTCGGTCGAAGCGGCCAATCATCACGCGGAGTCCACGCAGCAACAAGTCGTCCTGGGCAATTTTATTTTGTCTCAGTTATTTTATTCTATTTCTTGATACAAGTGAATACATATGCAACCTGTCGGGTGTAGATGCGTGCTTTAACAACTACGGTCGCTTCACGGTCCAGCAAGTTAAGTCTACGAAAGCTGAGGATAGCACAAAAACCTGGTCCAATGTGTTTAAAGCTTCCAATAACCAACAGAAATCAGATAATTTGTTTAATTCTTCGACATGCTAACAACAGTAAGACAAGAAAATACATGCTTGGGATCACCACTTCCACGTTTAATGACACCTGATCAGGCCTTGGTGCCTTTCTTCCAATCTTTCGAACTTCGCGCTAGTCTCGATCCAGCCGTGCCAGGTGTGGGCCAACCTTGTGAGTTTCTAAGCCGCCGATGGAACCAAATAAACAAACAATACTAAACACTTCTGAAAACCCGTAAAAAGTATATGTAAAATACGTTTCTAAAAATCGTTGGCTTTATAAAAAAGTTCAGATAAAGAGTCTAAAAATGCTAACATGACATAAGCAACGGCCTTTATCGTAAATATTCTCAAGACACAACTTCCACCATAAAAGTTCAATGTCTGAAGGAATAGCCAAAGTAAGGCAAGTATAGCTTCGCTACTGAAAATGCTGCATTCACATTATACAACAGACAGAATTTAGGTTCCCATTTAGTTAAGGGTCACACATTTGCGCACAATCAACTTGTGCACCATGCGTGTGCGCACCAATACGAGATGTTATAACTTCGTCACAACCAGGCTTCCAAAAACAATTAACATGATTAAAAACCATCCAGCATTCACATACAATAGCCAAAACTTAGATTAACAATCCACTCAGGGCCACTCATTTGCGCACAACTGAGACCCGGATCTGCCGTAAGTCTGCTGGAAATGCTGGTTTCATAACCAGGGGCGTCGCAAGTGCATTTTCGGTGGGGAGGTGCAGAGCCAAAATTTTACCGAATCGGTCAACAATTTTACCGAATCCTAGAAACCGAGAATTCGAGCTTTAAATGTGGAACAAAAAGGATTACGTAGGATGAGAAACAATAAAGGGCAGCATGAAAGGCGATAAGCCAACTATTAGGCGGCGTTTTGGTGAAGCCCACTTGGAGAATATATTGCCGGGCATGATTGCAGTAACAAGTTCTATCTATTGTAGCCAATAGAAAATTAAATCGAGCGCAGCAGGCGAAAATTTTCGAAATCCATTTTTTTTTCCTGTAGTCCAAAATTTAACCGCTTCTCTTACAAACTCTATCATTTCCCATGCATTAAATGCCGAGACTGTAAGAAGTCGCAGGAACCGGATGGAGCGACGTTCCGGCAGCAGCAGCAACTGTAGTCTACTCAATATACTACCCATAATCACATAAGGTGAGCGCCGCAGGCGCGATTTTTTTTTGCTTTTTCCTGCCAAATTTGAATTCCATCCAAATCCTAGCCTTTAATGTTTCGAAATCTCAATCCTACAACTGGCTTAAAACCCCAGTCAAATAACGCACCCTTCCACAAAACAGAGAATATTACGAAAGGCGCTGCAGACTGAATTTTCGAAATATTTATGATTAGATATTCTTTTTGGGATCCAAAACGAAAGTGAGGACTATCGATGAAATCATAGATCATCCCTTTTGTCTGCGACCAGTGCTTCACTCGACCTCTTCCGAATTAGTTACCGAATAAGGTTTAGTCCGATAGCATGTTCGGGATTCTGTATAACTACCGTATTTCGGTTATTATACCGAACTGTTTTGGTATCGAAAGACTACCGAGGAATGTTCATATTCGGTACACTTTCGTCGAAACTGGAACAAAAGTTGGGATTCGTGGTTAACTTCCTAATCCAGAAAATTACACCGAATAAATTACCGAATCCCAATCATGATACCGAATAATTTTTAATGGATAGCTTATTCGGGATTCTGCTAACTACCGAATCTCCATAAATATACCGAATAATTCCGGAATCGAAACGTTACCAAATGATTTCAGTAAATTCTTTCACCATATTCGTGATAACTACCGAATACTGGCAATTATACCGAATCCCGATCATTATACCGAAGAGATTTGTACCGATAGCCTATTTACGATTCTGTTTAACTACCGAATTCCCGTAAATGTATCGAATAGTTCTGCTATCGCAAAAATACCGAACAACTTTAGTCAAATTTTGGGCCTCCGGCCCAAAATTTTACCGAATCTCAAAAAGGTGGGGGGGGGGGGGGTGCTGCACCCCCCGCCTTGAGACGTCCCTGTTCATAACCTTCAAACTCCCCCCTTTCACTTATTATACATTCCACGTTTTCCGGTCTATCTTTCTGATTTCTCAATCCTTCATGTTCTAATCTCACCGAAATTGGCACTCAGCTGGGAAATGGCGATGCGCAAATGAACGGCTCACACAAAAAAGGCTAGAAATTTCCGGTTAAAGAATTAAATAATGAAAACTTTGTTCCTCCGTGATCTTACGGGTAGAGTTGGTTCAAATCTTGATTCACTAGAAAAAAAATGTCATTAGGAGCTGAGAAGTCCTCAGTATACACTGTTTTTCTGCTGGCTGAAGTTTCAGAAACAGACGAAAGTAAATCTACAGATGATAAGTAAATCCTAAGCTCCACGATTCTGGAATGCCTTCCTTGTAGTCTGAACGTCACGGAACAAAACCAATGGCTGTATGTGAGTTTTTTTTGCAAACAGTGGTGCCATTTCAGTAAACTCTAGGGGGGGGGGGGGGCAAAGATCAATGTTGGGCCCCAAATCCAGGTTTATTACACAGACACAAAATTTAGTTACCCTTTTAATTGTTTCCACTTAGTACCGTGAACGTGCATGAATATTTGCTAAAATATCCCTTCAGCCCAAGTATTTGCTAGGTTTCGATTTTTCACCACATTCTTCGGCGCCATTGAAGGTTCGGCGACGTTCAAATAACCATACCCCTACTTTACTTCGATCTATCTCTTCCTCTTCGATCAAACATCTCGATCTCCACCCATCTTTAAGCTATTTGGCTAAACAAAGTTGACTGATCTCTGTTTGAACTGCCATTCGATAACCGTCAGGTGACGTCACGCGGGTTCGGTCGCGTCCTATTAGAACCTTTGCTTAACATTTAACCGACTAGGGCTGAGATGGGATGATGTCTCTACGTAGACACGACACTACGAGGACACGACGGTACATCAAAACGAAAAAAGCGTCAGTACATGGACACGTCACTACAGAGACACGACGGAACGAAGACCGACACTACATGGACAAGACGGTACAAGTACCGACACTACATGGACACGACGGTATGAGTACCGACACTACGTAGACACTTTTTGATTTTCGACGTAGTGTCGGATTTTGTCCTCTTAGTGACGTGCCCATGAAGTGTCGTTTGACGTACCGTCGTGTCTACGCAGTGTCGTTCGATGTACCGTCGTGTCTACTTAGTGTCGTTCGATGTACAGTCGTGTCTATGTAGTGACGCCTTTTCGTTTTCGACGCTGTGACGTGTCTTCGTAGTGTCGGGCCTTTGTTTGTCTCCGTTCTGACGTGTCCATGTAGCGTCGTGTACCTGTAGTGTCGGACATTTGTGTCTCTTCCATGTGGAAATTCCAGCTTAGGATATTGTCCAGGATTTCTTTTTGGCATGTTGAAGTAAAAACTAACAATGAAGTTTCTGCCTGCTACCCTTCTGTGTACGCCAACACTTTAGTTAAAATTAAGTATAGACGCTAGATGATACCCCCAACCTTGTCTCTGTTAAAATTTGGCTTCGGGTTTGTGCCTCTGCGGGATCTCGGTTTCGGGCACTTCTAAGTAAGCGAAGACTATGAAATTTTATACGCGAATAAAGCGTGGGACCTGAAACAGAGTGAACCGAGTCCGGTTGTGATCCGACCCATAGGTGGGAAAGGAGTGGATTTCCGGAATTCCAACATCAGCATATAGACCTGAAAGAATCTTCGGGTCCCAACCAAAATGTGGTGGGAATTAATAGCTAGGGTTCTAGTTGTGCCTCATTGGGGGTCCGAACCCGATCCTGCCTCTGTGGGGGGAGTGGGTCTGTAAATTCTTGCCATCTCCCATCAGCCCATCTGCTAGGAGCGCTGACGGAATTCAAAGATGATACACGCGCATAATTAGCTGTTAAAAAAAAAATTAAAATCAACCAATATTGGTGCGTATTTTCATCGTGGTGATCGATTAGGAGTGTAAATCCTTTGGGATGTGACCTTTGGTGACCCTGGGGACAATCAGCAGACTGTAATTTAGGGTTTTCACTCTAATAGTTTGTTCACATGGGACCGAAAACAAGCGCGTAAACAGCGGCTGACCAGTTCAGACGACTGATCAAATGTTTGGGGTTGACGAATAAAAAAGAACCTAATCCTAAAATTTTTTGTTTGTAATAAAGTACATAAAATTAACACAAAACATCTCGTGGGTGTGTCACAGTCAAATATAGTTGACCTGTAGTTTTTACACTAGAAAAAAGTCATAAACTGAATATTGACAGATTTCAGGCGACTTAGCAATTTTAAGTCACCAAAGCAAATAAAATTCATTTAAACATTTTCGTTTTTAAATGAGAACATGAAAAATAATTATCAATAAATATGAATAATACGATAAGAGAATGCAATTATTTAGTGTTGTTCAGTCACTTTTCAATGAGGGCTGAATAAGGGATTTTTATTTTTTTGTTGCGTAGTCTAGCAGTAACGATGGGAATCTCCGCTGTTTGCACGACAAGTAAAAATTCGTCAAGTGGCGGAGAATTTGAATATCTGCAAAAGCGTGTGTCTAATCGCCAACAAAGTAAAGATTCTGAAATGTTCTATTCCAGACTGCAGAATCACATCAGAATCAACATATTTGGGCAAACGTGCTTCCTGGCCACTTTCCATATTTCAGTCTCTTTCATCTTTCTGGCGTTTGCCGCTGTAGTTGCTAAACATTTCGAGCATGGAGGCACGTCCGTATAGAGGTACAACAATTGCAGAAGTCGTCTTCTGCGTTCAATACTCTCCAAAACACGCCAGTGATTCTCAGGAAGAAGGAGTGAACGTGTCCGTAACGACGCAAACTCAACGACGCAAATCCTGACTCAGCGCAGCTTTGACACCGTTTCTTCATTTCTTCCGCAGGTAGCCGGAGATTCTGCATCGGCAGGGAGAGATAGTCATCAAGAGTATTGCACTCGTCTGCTAAAATTCATTATTCATGGATAACAAATCAACAAAGAAACGCGTTTTTGTCGGGCTATTTACATACAAATATGATGGGTAACCAGACTGGTATGTCTCAGCCAAGGCCGTATCCAGGGGGGGGGGGGGGGTTAGCGGGTTGACCCCCCCCGGCTGAGACGGGCCTGGTCTCAGCCCTATTCAGTTAAGTTTTAACGCCAAATGTAATAATAAATAAAACGAATATCATACATAAACAGAACATCCGCTGACGAAATTAGAAAATGATAATCCTGCGATGCTTAATATCAAAATCATGCTACTTTCAACATTCGTCTTAGAGAATCTGAACTGCATTGACCTAAAACTCACCAATCTTGACCTAATTCCCCTATTTACAGTTTGTTGTCCTGTCCCCTGAGTCATCAAAGCATATTCCGAAGGGTTTACTTTATCCCAATCGGTTACCGCGATGAAAATACGCGCCCATTTGGAAGATCGGCCGCTCTTTTTTGGATTTTTAAATCGCTAATTACGGTCGTAAATCAGCCGCTGATGGAGAATCGGCCGCTGTTTCAGCCCCGTGTGAACAAGCTATAACTTGACAATATTCAGAATAATCCAGTTCAGACCAAAGCGAACTAGCACGGTTTTTCGGGGGTTGTCGTTGAAACTTTCCCAATCGAAACATCAACGGTGGAAGGTACCCATGACAAAACATCCCCGTGGAAAAGCGTCCGCATGGAAAAACCTCCACGGCTAATTACAGTAATTACAAAGAAGCGATATGTTTCATTCCGGGATTTACATCGGACCGGCGTTCTTTAATTTATTTGATATTTAAAGATGTATAACTGCATCTGTTTATGAACCTAGTAGCCGGCTGGCAACTGAAATGACTGGAAACGGATTGGACGAATATTTTTCAACATTTTCAGGTTACAAATACGGCAAGCAGTAGAAATCAATCGGCAACGACAAATCTTACTGGGTGTGTTTGGACAGAAATTGCAGAGGGAGGCGTTTTGGTCGATGGATCTTCATTATCTGACTCCTTTCGAGCCAGACTAGGATCCTTCACGTTGCTTACAAAGAGCTTATTTATTCTTCTTTTTTCCTCATGAACACTAATGGCGGGGTCGTCCGGGCCATCTTTCGGGATCTCAAAACGCAAGTGACGGGATACCTATGACTTCGCAAAAGTTGCCCGTCTCTCCGTCCGTGTAATAGCACGATAACTCTCGAAAGTTCTTAAAAACTTGATGTGAGGCTTCTATGGATCAAAAGGACAGCTCGAATTCGCAGATGGGCTCCTATTTAGGTCTGGGAGAGGGGTTCAAATTAAGGTGGACCGGAGGTTCACCTGACTTTCTCTATCCGTTCCGTCCTCAAGCTTTCTACAGACCGAAGATATGGTTTCATGCAGATTCAAAAATGCCTCAGCCTTACTAGGGGAGTAAAACTTGCTGGTGAATCATGACTCTGGTCAGAATTCAAACCATCCTACCATACCCTCCCCATCCCCCAACTACTAACCCACGCATACTCAAGTTCAAATCCATGTAAGCCGATTCCCACCACCAAGTTTGCCATTATACGAATCGGCTTCCGCAAACCTATAGCACCGTCTAGTGTCCGGGCGCAGAACATGACTACAAACATAGGCGGACTCAAACCAAGAAGTAAAAGCGAAGCTAGCCAGCAATACAGCCGAAGTTCGTTAACATAGAAACGCTGGAGAATTTTAACGGACTGGCGACACTACAGAGACAAAACACGCAGGCGACACTACAGAGACAAAACACGCAGGCGACACTACCGAGACACGATGCTACCGAGACACGCCACTACATGGACAGATTTTGTGTGCGACACAACATGGACAGACGCTACGTGGACAGACACTACAGAGACACGACACTACATGGACAGACACTAGAGAGACAGGTTCGTAGTGTCGGATTTTTTTGTCTCTGTAGCGTCGTTCGACGTACTGGCGTGTCTACGTAGTGTCGTTCGACGTAGTAACGTGTCTACGTAGTGTCCTTCGATGTACCGTCGTGTCGTTCGATGTACCGTCGTGTCTCCGTAGCGTCGTTCGATGTACCGTCTTGTCCACGTAGTGTCGTTTTTTTTTGTCCACGTAGTGTCGGGAAATTTGTCCATGTAACGTCGGATTTTGTCCACTTACTGACGTGTCTACGTAGGCATGATAATCGAATAAAAATATTACTTCGTTCGTCCGTTATCCACAGACAATCGATTTCATCGGATGAATCTTTTCTTTCATATTTGTGGTACCTCCATATGCTGGTCCCTCTATGCTTGAAAACTATTTACCAACTCCAAAATTTATGCAAGCCATTGCCGAAAATAAAATAAAAATATCCGATTCCTAGCAAGAAATATTTTAACATCGTTTTCCTACTTTCTACAGGCCTAAATTTTTCGAGGTTGGCATCTTTAACCCTGGTGATGCAGGCCTTTGTTGAAATTCAAATTCTCCGCGTCTGGGTGAATTCTGGGTTGTCGTGCAAGCAGCGCACACTCTGAAAGTTACTACTAGAGCCCCGGGTGAAAAATACACAATTCCTTATGAGTCAAATATTTCAGTGTATTCAAATATCAGATGTAACAAGACCAAAGGTTTCGATGGGATCCTAAAAATCTAATATTTGATCCAGACAATTGGGTCTTGTCGATATCGGGCCTTCGCCAGGCTCCTTACACATTTTTACTAATAAAATTTACAAACAGATTAAGGCCAATGGCTAATCATCTCAGAACAAGACCAAACTTTTCGATGGGATTCGGTTTTGGCCGGTTTTGGCCGGATCCAGGATGAACTATTTGTCCGCGAGAAGTGTTCAGCATATCTTCTTACCCCTAAATCGATTATCTCATTAACTGTTGGACAGTATTTTGTTCGCCCATTTAATTTGAACCCACTCCCCCACCCCTGAATATGGGCACCAGAGCCCATCTACGAACTCGACCTGTTCCTTGACCCCAAGAATCCTCACACCAATTTCATCAAAATATCTCATTCCCTTCAAGACCTATCGTGCTGACAGACGGACGGACAAATTTTTAGAAGTCATGGGAATCCCCCAAAATAAGCTGCCTTTTCAGTTAAACTTTAAAACCGACGAACCTTTACTGAGTTTCACTCCAATTGTCCGTCTATCCCAGTTCAGTATATCACATACGAGCCAAATCAGTGGCAAGTTCCATTCACCGTCGCCCAGCTTCAGCTGTTCCGTCCAATAAACCATCTCTCTGCGTACGAAGTCGGCGGATCGAGAAGGCTGAAAGAAAGTAAGAAATAACTAGAACTAAGTTGCCTGGGCAACGTGAAGTGTTGCAGCAACACTTTGGTTTTGTTTCTTCGCTAGCGGTCAAATGCTGAACTTGTCAACCCATCGAGGTTTTCAAAATGGTATGTTCCAATCCATGAAAAATATTTTCTGAACTGATGACACAATCTGTAATCACATGGTTATCCCTCAGCGTTGAACAAAAAACAACGGACAATCGGAAGTAGGGACTAAATTGACTTTGCAGCCAGTTGAACTTTATCCTTTTCAATCGTAGACATCGTGACTTGTGGAAACTTGGAACATTATCTTATACAACCTAGTTGGTATTATAAAGCTATCCATTATTATATTATAAAGCTATCCATAGCTTTTTAGTTCAGAATACCATAGATGCCATTCTACTTACTATTGCGAAACTATATCGTTATTTTACATTATCATTTGTATCTGTTGCGCTAACACTTAATTCTAGGTTACAGTGAAAGACAATCGTCACGACCGGGGGGGGGGGGGGGGGGCGCCCCCCCCCCCCCCCCCCCCCCCCAGTGTTGTCGGCCAGTCGGTAAAAAAAATCAACTGTTTCGCAAAAACAGTTGATTTTTGTCATTAAAACAGTCGATTCTTCTGAAATTCAGTCGATTTTTTTTAAACTGTAGTTTTTTTCTTGAAAACCTTTTCTCCAAAAACAGTCGGTAAAAATTACCAGCCAGCAGAGATGGGCGAATCCGAATCCGAGTCCAGGGCTAGGCACGAATCCGAATCCACCATTTTAGGCTGAGGACGAATCCGGAATGGGTAACACCTGTCAAATTAGTCATCCTATTGATGGAAGGATTTTAGGAATACCGTCATAGCCGGAATAGGGGGAGGCAATGAGCAAGGGGGTTAGAGACTGCAGTTACCAACTGACGGAAGGATTGTCTTGCTGTTATGACAGGATTACCAATTGAAAACTTGTGAGTGCAACAGAGATAGAAGTGGTTGTGAGCAAGATACAGTATGTTTTGAGTCGGTACAATAGTTAACAAGACCAAAGTTTTCGATGGGATCCCAAAAATTCCATATCTGATCCAGACAACTGGGTCTTGTCTTAGCCAGATCCAGTCATCGCCAGAATCCTTGAACATTCTTACAATTAAAATTCAGAAACAGATTAAGGCCAAATAGCTAATCATCTGAGAAAACCAAGTTCAGATAAGGATTCAGCATGTGTGTTTACCCGTATAGTCATATCTGTTTTGACGAAAAGTTCCTGCCACTTCTGCCAATTTCCCGGTTTCGGCCGAAGTCTAGAACTGCTTGTCCGGCGAAAAAAGAAAGCTCAAAAACGAACTCAGGGTATCTTCTTTCCCCAATAATGAACATCTAATCAACTTCAAATAAAAATTTAACTTATAACAAATTTTCCGACTCCAGCCGGATTCCGGTCGAACTCTATGTCCGGGTAAAATATGATTGTCACACACGGATTCAGCGTCTCTTGTTAACCCTAAACCGGTTATCTAATCAGCTAGAAATAAAACTTTAACTTGACAATTTTCCGGTTTTGGCTGGATTCCGGGCGAACTACATGTCCGGGTAGAAAATTGTTTTCACACAAAAGTTCAGCATGTCTTCTTGCCCTAAATCGGACATCTGATCAACTCCAACTAAAACTTTTACTTTTAACAAACTTTCCGGTTTTTGCCGGATTCCGGGCGAACTACTTGTCCATCGAGAAAATGGTTTTCACCATCGTCTTCAGCATGTCTTCCTACCTCTAAATCGAACATCTAATCAACTTCAAATAAAACTTTTACTTTTAACAAACTTTCCGGTTTTGGCCGGATTCCCCTTAATTTGAACCCCCTCCCCCACCCCTAAATGTAGGGCTACAAAGCCCATTTACGAACTCGACTGGTCCGCCGACCCAACGAATCCTCACGCCAAGTTTCATCAAAATATCTCATTCCCTTCGAGAGTTATCGTGCTTACAGACGGACGGACGGACGGACAACTTTTGCGATGTCATAGGTATCCCTCCACTTACGTTTTGGGATCCCAAAAATGTTCGGCTCGCAAACTATGCGTGGTCAACAAACACCACGGCCTAGCCAATTTGACAAACTGGACGCTTCTACTGAGCGACTGTACGCGGTGTCTACGCAGAGAAAAGCCATACTGCAATACCGAGTCAAAATGTTACAACAGTGTGACAAGTCTTTTCTAGATTCGAAGTGAGATTAAAATTACAACCAAGGTGAAGATATCTGCTTTAGAAAAATCAGATATTTAACACACCAAGTTTCACTTGAAATAATGTTGTTTAGACGCCAAAAGTAAAATCCAAAAGGCAAATGGCGACTAATCTAACATAATAACGCTAACCTTCAAATGGCGGTGGAAATTAGATGTTGTTGTTCCAAAGTGCTGATCTCGGTTACCTCGACACACAGACGACACTTCATTCTGCCGGATACCTTCCCCGACGAGCTAGTTCCAGAGCTCAACTTGTCAATACCATACTGGCTATCATTTAGCTGTTGCTTTGTTGGATTCAGCGGTAGGGCTACCCGGTTAGAAACTACAGTTTGAACTTCATCGTCTGTACCGTCACCTCACTATTATCTGCCATACTCCAATATACTTCTAACAAACCAAGCCAGTCACAATGCTAGTTAACGGCTTAATGCCTGCACTCCCGATCTTTGTTTCCGTTTTTGACTACCTGATCTCGGTTGGGCACTAGCGCTAAAGAAATCCATAAAACAATGCAAATTAGCCTTGAAAACTGAATTCGTTTGAACCTTCAGGTATGCCTTTCTCCATTGGGAATTGCAAATCCCGAGCGGCTTACTGGGGTTGTCAGTTTTTACGAAAATACTAGGAATGCACAATTTCTTAAAACTCGAGCGGATTCGGGATTTTGAAGGTTTGGATTCGAATCCAAATCCGGATTCGGATTCGCCAATCTCTGCCAGCCAGTCGGTAAATTCCTTAGCCCCCCCCCAAACATTTTGGCTAGTAACGCCCAGGGGCGTAATTTGCTATAGGGCGGGGGGGGGGGGGGCAACTGCCCCCCCCCCCCCCCCCAGCTCAAATTTAGCGTCTTCAAAACTCTCATCGAAACTAAGATAGGCCTACAGAATTCAAGCATCCATAGAATCAGATCGGTCTTCTTTAGTATACCTTTGTCTTTACGGTAAGATTTGAACACGGAAGTCTTGAAACTTTTACAGCGATATGCATGCGCTATGCAGGGTTAAACACGTCTATGTCAGACGACCGACTAAGGTGTTTTTTTGTATTTGGTCATCGGTACCCAACCCGAGACCCAACCTGAAAAATCTTGACGTCAATCGCGCAGTAGACAGTTTCACGAATTTAAATAAGCGTCGTTTTGCCTTGGTCGATTAGTAAAATGTCTCTTTTTTTCTTTGTTTTTATTACGTTTTTCTTCTTGAAATAAAACTGCTTATTTTCACTTGACTTGAGAAAATCGGCTACAATTTTGCCCCTCCCCCCAGGATTTGGCGAAATTACGCCCCTGGTAACGCCTCTGGCCATAGAACATTCTAGCATCTCATGAAAATGACAATGATTAACAACCAATTTTTGAACGATAACATGAACCAAACTTTCCTTTTCATCAAAAACACCGGAAACAAAATATGTAGCCTACACATACTAGGAAAAGTCGGAAACCCCTCATCGCTGAATACGATTATGGTGTAATCACTTAGTTACAAGTCCCTGACTTGTATCATAGTTGGGTTCCGCCTATTCTTTGTTTGAGTGTGTACCCTACCACTAAAGTTGACAACCCCTCTAGGACTTAATTCTAAGTTACAGTGATAGACCATGGAGACTAATTTTATTACCCTCAGATTTAAAGAGATCAAATAAAATGTGCACCAACTTGCACTAGTTTCTAGTCCCTTATGAACCCCTTTTAGCAAGCGATTCCTACTTACAAGCCCATCTCCCCGTGATAGACATAGTACCAGGGACCCATAAATTTCCTGTAATAACTCGCCATTCAGGGGGCTTGTCAAGAAGAGGTTTCTGATGCGCTCTTGACCGAGCGTCAGATAGTTCGAGAAATACCCACGGGGATAAAATACCCGACTATCCAGATAGACAAAATTTTTCGCAGCTGTTCTGCTGAACTAGGAATATTTCTCTGTAATGGAAGAGTATCCTGGATCTTTTGTCCTACCTGAAGGCATGCTGAATAGTCCCAACAAATTTTGTCTATCTGAGCAAGAACGCCGATTCGACCCAAGCGGAATTTTTGGAAACTAGGTGAGGCTCGGGCAACATAGCAACATTGAAGCATAGGAAATGACAAGCCCCCTGAATGGCGAGTCATTACAGCAATTTATGGGTCCCTAATAGTACCAAATTGTTCTCAATTCAAATACACCAGAAACAAATAATAGGATTAATAGGTACACCAACTAGCAAAAGTTGCAAGCCCCTCATCACTGAAGATGATTATGGTCTAACAGTCAATTTTTGCTTACAAGTAAAACAAGACCACAGGTCTCGATGGGATCCCAAAAGTTCAATATTTGATCCAGTCAATTGGGTCTTGTCTTCGCCAGACTCCATGAACGTCTTTACTATTAAATTTAGAAACAGATTATGGCCGAATAGCTAATCATCTCAGAAAACCAAGTTCAGAGATGGATTCAGCATGTGTTTTTACCCCTGTAAGTCATATCTATTTTGACGAAACAGATCGAAACTTCCTGCCTTACTTCTGCCAATTTTCCGGCTTTGGTGGAATTTCGGAACTACTTGTCCGGCGAAAAATAAAGGTCAAAAACGAATTCAGCCTATCTCCTTACCCCTATATCCAACATCTAATCAACTTCAAATAAAAATTTAACTTACAACGTCCGGGTAAAAATTGATTGTCATATAAGGATTCAGCATCTCTTCTTACCCCGTAATAGACCACTAATCAACTACAAATACAGCTTTTGCTTTTAACAAATTTTCCGGTTTTGACCGGATTTCGGTCGAACCACTTGTCCGGATAGAAAATGATTTTCACATCAGTGATCAGAATGTCTTCTTACCCCTAAATCGAACATCAAATCAACTCCAAATAAAACTTTTACTTTTAACAAACTTTCCGGTCTTGGCTGATTCCGGGCGAACTACTTGTCCGGCGAGAAAATGGATTTCACAATCGTGTTCAGCATGTCTTCTTATCCCTTAATCGACTATCTCATTAGCTGTTTAAAAATATTTTGTTTGCCCCTTAATTTGAACCCCCTCCCCCACCCCTAAATGTAGGGCTACAGAGCCCATCTACGAAACTTCTCCTTTGACATAAAGGATCCTCACACCAAGTTTCATCAAAATATCTCATTGGCTTCGAGAGTTATCCTGCTTACAGACGGACAGACAGACGGACAACTTTTGCGATGTCATAGGTATTCTTTGGGATCCCAAAAACAACAACAGAATATCGAAAGTAGGGACTAAATTGACTTTGAACTTTATCCTTTTCGATCGTAGACATAGTGACTGGTGAAAACTTGGAACATTATCTTATATAATCTAGTTGGTATTATAAAGCTATTCGTACCTTTTCAGGATCAAAATGCCATAGATGCCACATTGCTAATTATTTCGAAACAATGTCGTTGTTTTACATTATCATTTGTAGCTGTTGCGTTAACACTTAATTCTGTGTTACAGTGATAGACCATCACCGTAGTCCATTGTAGCATCTCATGAAAATGACAATGCTATTGCAACCGATTCTTGAACGACGACATGAAACAACAATTTTTTTTTATCACTGGAAACACCGGAAACAAAATAGGCGAACAAACTAGGAAAAGTCGGAAACCCCTCACCGCCGAAGATGATTCTGGTCTTACAGACGATTGCTACTTGTAGGTCCCTGACATGTCTAATTGGGATCCGCCTATTCTTTGTTTGAGTGTGTACCCTACCACTAAAGTTGTCGACCCCTCAAAGACTTAATTCAATTTAGCACCAGTTTGTACAATTTTCGAATCCCCTGTAGCAACCGATTCTTACTTACAAGCCCATCTCCCCGTTATAGACATGTTACCAAATTCTTCTCGCGATCAAATACACCGGAAACAATATTACAATCAATAGGTGCACCAACTACCAAAGTTGCTAGCCCCTCATCACCGAAGATGATTATGGTCTAACAGCCGATTGTTTGCCCTAGGCCAACTTTCTAATAAATATCACCACTTAGAAAGGAGCAAAGGATAAGCTCTAATTTCTTTAGCGGTGAAAGAAATTTTAAAGTTTAAGAGGCCATCTTATATCATTTCCCTTCCTCAATACCAAGTGTAAGAAATGAAATGATAAACTCAGATGAAATCACGAACAGAAAAATAGATGGCAGCACTTTAGGACCCGCGGGAAAATGCCACATTATTGATTCTACAAATTTTTCTATTTGTCACTCAAAGAAGATATATTGGCTGTGGGGCCAGGGAACTGCCGCACATATTTAGCACTTAAAGATTTTAGTCCATCTTCAATTTAAAACTGGTGCCTGTCTGCTTGCATGCTAGAACGGAGCTTTCCACTCGAAAGCAGAAACATGGTTTGATGAAACGAAAGCTTGGCTGCATAACTTCAGATAGTCCTCTCTGACATAGGCTACACAACTCCACTTCACTTCACACACTGTAGGCTCTGGCTCGAGGAGAAGCAAAAACCATCCTTTTTAACCCCAGGCAAGAGTTCTACGGAGCTTTCCACCAATGCGGCCTAAGGTCCACACTTTTCGTAAAAACCGCACAAGTTAGACCCTTACCACTTTCTAGCAATAAGCTGAAATCGGGGTACTAGAGAAAAAAACAAGAGCTGTAAGCTCATATGGCACTTGCATGGGTTAAGATGTTTTGATCGATCAAAAGTAAGTTTCGGTGGTTGAGATGCGCACTCTAAGGGAGCTAGAACTTCATTTGTAAGCAAAACCCTTAAGGTGGAAATGATAATGGGCTGATGGGCATCGAGAAAATGCATATATTGCTTAAAAGTATTTTTTTTTACTTTGCGGTCAAGATTGGTACTTTAAGGAATAATCGGATTTGGGAGGTAGCAATTTCTAAGCAAATGTTGTTGAATATTTCAGCGATGTTTCATCGTCCTAGCACATCTGGAAGTACCTTAACTCGCCATCACAGGAATCCCAGACCCCCCCCCCCTCCAACTCCACCCACAATACCCGGAACCAATCCGGTTCTGTAAATGATTAATCCACAGCATCTGTTTGTTATTCCCACGAAGTTCGATCCCGATCACACCAGTCTCAGCGGGTCAAGTATTCCCCCCCCCCAAAGAATTGTCGCACTCGGTCCGAAAATGAAAAAAAAACCAGAGAAAAATGTCCTCTGTTCAATTATTAAATTTCCCTCGAATCCAATCATCCGTTCCGAAGTTACGCATGACTGAATATTCCAGATTCCCCTCCCTCAACCCCCCCCCCCATTATCAGATCGACAAAATTTTTTATTTTGAAGTCAGTTTGATCGGGTCCCTGATGTGCCTGCCAAGTTTCATCGTGAAAATCCCCCAAACCGCCATCACCGGAGGTCCGGGAACCCCTACCCCCCTCGCTAAGTGTCCGGATTCAGTACAATTGTTTAAACGATTTATCTAGAGCAGATGCTTGTTCTTCCCAGCAAGTTTCACTCCGATCCCTCTATTCCAACCATTTCTTGAAATTTCCGGTCTCCCCCCCCCCACAACTCCCCCCTGGCTACCGACTCCGGTCAAGACTTTAAACGGGACATCACAGATATATAATCTATTCAGTTATTAAGTTTCATTACAATCCGATCACCCGTTCGAAATTTACACACTACTCAATTTCCCGAATTCCCCTGCCCTCCACTCCCCCCCCAAAATGGTCGAATCGGAAAACTGATTATTTCTAAGTTTGTTTGGTCGGGTCTCTGATACGCCTGCCACGTTTCATGGTCCTAGCACATCTGGAAGTACCCTAACTCGAAAAAGTGTGACAAAATGCCCTCAATTTTCAAGTTTCCAGCGCCCTCCACTGATTAACACAGAAACTGATTATTTCCCGGTTAGTTTGGTCGGGTCCCTGATATGCCTGGCAAGTTTCATCGTCCTAGCACATCTGGAAGTACCCTAACTCGAAAAATTGTGACAAACAAGAGCTGTAAGCTCATATGGCACTTGCAAGGGTCAAGATGATTTGATTGATCAAAAGTAAGTTTCGACTTTGCGGTTGAGATGCGCGCTCTAAGGGAGCTGGAACTTCATTTGTAAGCAAAACCCTTGAGGCAAAACTGCCAATGGGCTGATGGGCATCACGAAAATGCATATATTGCTTAAAAGTATTTTTTTTACTTTGCGGTCAAGATTGGTACTTTAAGGAATAATCGGATTTGGGACGTAGCAATTTCTAAGCAAATTTTGTTGAGTCTCCAATATTCCAGCGAAGTTTCATCGTCCTAGCATATCTGGAAGTACCTTAACGCGCGATCACCGGAATCCCAGACCCCCCCCCCCTCCTCCAACTCCACCCACAATAACCGGAGCCAATCCGGTTCTGTAAATGATTAATCCAGAGCATCTGTTTGTCATTCCCACGAAGTTCGATCCAGATCACACCAGTCTAAGCGGGTCAAGTATTTTCCGCCCTCCCCCCAATTATTGCCGGATTCGGTCCGGAAATGAAAAAGGTCATAAGAGAAAAATGTCCTCTGTTTAATTATTAAATTTCACTCGAATCCTATCACCCGTTCCAAAGTTCCGCATGACTCAATATTCCGGATTCCCCTCCCTCAACTCCCCCCCCCCAAGATTATCATATCGAGGATTTTTTTTTATTCCAAGTCACTTTGACCGGGTCCCTGATATGCCTTCCAAGTTTCGTCGTGAAAATCCCCAAAAAACGGAATTCCGGGAAACTCCCTCCTCCCCCCACCTCAAGTTTCCGGATCCAGTCAAATTATGTAAAAGATTTACATGGACCAGATGTTTGTTCTTCCCAGCAAGTTTCACTCCGATACCATCATTCTTACCGTTTCTCGAGATTTCCGGTCCACCCCACCCCCCCCCAGCTCCCTCGCGATGCACGTAGCCAATCCGATTCAGCAAATGACTTACCTAGAGCATCTGTTTGTTCTTCCCACAAAGTTCCATCCCGGTCCCTCCATTCTACACGGGTCAAGTATTCCCCCCCCCCCAATAGTTGCCGGATCCGGTCCGGATCTGAAAAAAATCATCGGAGAAATGTCCTCTGTTCAATTCTTAAATTTCACTCGAATCCGATCACCCATTTCAAAATTACGCATGACTGAAAATTTCGGATTCCCCTCCCTCCACTCCCCCCACCATTATCTGATCGACAAAATTTTTATTTTGAAGTCAGTTTGAGTGGGTCCCTGATATGCCTGCCAAGTTTCATCGTGAAAATCCCCAATACCACAATCACCGAAATTCCGGGACCCCCCCCCCCCCCCATAAGTGTCCGGATCCAGTAGAATGGTCTAAAGGACTTATCTAGAGCAGATGCTTGTTCTTCCCAGCAAGTTTCACTCCGATCCCTCCTTTCTAACCGTTTCTTGAAATTTCCGGTCTCCCCCCCCCCCCAACTCCCCCCTGGCTGCCGAGTCCGGTCAAGACTTTAAACGGGACATTACAAATATATATTCTATTCAGTTATGAAGTTTCATTACAATCCGATCATCCGTTCGAAAGTTACACACTTCTCAATTTCCCGGATTCCCCTGCGGATTCCCCTCCCTCCACTCCCCCCACCATTATCTGATCAACAAAACTTTAATTTTTGAAGTCAGTTTGATTGGGTCCCTGATATGCTTGCCAAGTTTCATCGTGAAAATCCTCAAAACCACCATCACCGGAATTCCGGGACCCCCCCCCCCAGATGCTTGTTCTTCCCAGCAAGTTTCACTCCGATCCCTCCATTCTAACAGTTTCTTGAAATTTCCGGTCTCCCCCCCCCCCCAACTCCCCCCTGGCTACCGAATCCGGTCAAGACTTTAAACGGGACATTACAAATATACATTCTATTCAGTTACGAAGTTTCATTACAATCCGATCATCCGTTCGAAAGTTACAAACATCTCAGTTTCCCGGATTCCCCTGCGGATTCCCCTCCCCCCACCATTATCTGATCGACAAATTTTTTATTTTGAAGTCAGTTTGATTGGGTCCCTGATATGCCTGCCAAGTTTCATCGTGAAAATCCAAAAAACCACCATCACCGGAATTCCGGGACCCCCCCCCCCCCCATAAGTGTCCGGATCCAGTACAATGGTCTAAAGGACTTATCTAGAGCAGATGCTTGTTCTTCCCAGCAAGTTTCACTCCGATCCCTCCATTCTAACCGTTTCTTGAAATTTCCGGTCTCCCCCCCCCAACTCCCCCCTGGCTACCGAATCCGGTCAAGACTTTAAACGGGACATTACAGATATATATTCTGTTCAGTTATGAAGTTTCATTACAATCCGATCATCCGTTCGAAAGTTACACACTTCTCAATTTCCCGGATTCCCCTGCCCTCCACCCCCCCCCCCCAAATGGTCGGATCAGAAAACTGATTATTTATAAGTTTGTTTGGTCGGGTCTCTGATAGGCCTGCCAAGTTTGATGGTCCTAGCGCAACTGGAAGTACCCTAACTCGAAAAAGTGTGACAAAATGCCCTAAATTTCAAGTTTCCAGCGCCCCCACTTTCCCGCATATGGTCGGATCGGGAAACTGATTATTTCCAGGTTAGTTTGGTCGGGTCCCTGATATTCCTGCCAAGTTTCATTGTCCTAGCTCATCTGGAAGTACCCTCACTCGAAAAAGTGTGACAAAATGCCCTAAATTTTCAAGTTTCCAGCGCCCCAACTCCCCCGCATATGGTCGGATCGGGAAGCTTATTATTTCCAGGCTACTTTGGTCAGGTCCCTGATATTCCTGCCAAGTTTCATTGTCCTAGCTCATCTGGAAGTACCCTAACTCGAAAAAGTGTGACAAAATGCCCTAAATTTTCAAGTTTCGAGCGCCCCCACTCCCCCGCATATGGTCGGATCGGGAAACTGATTATTTCCAGGTTCGTTTGGTCGGGTCCCTGATATTCCTGCCAAGTTTCATTGTCCTAGCTCATCTAGAAGTACCCTAACTCGGAAAAAAGTGACAAAATGCCCTAAATTTTCAAGTTTCCAGCGCCCCGCACTCCCCCGCATATGGTCGGATCGGGAAACTGATTATTTCCAGGTTAGTTTGGTCGGGTCCCTGATATGCCTGCCAAGTTTCATTGTCCTAGCACATCTGGAAGTACCCTAACTCGGATATGTGGGACAAAAAACTCGGACCGACCGACAGACCGACAGACGGAATTGTGATCGGTATATGGCACTTGAGCCAGAGGCTACAAGTGCCATAAAAACTCGGATAGACCGACAGACGGAATTGTGATCGGTATATGGCACTTGAGCCAGAGGCTGCAAGTGCATAAGAAACGATAAAACACACAATTAAAATAACTTCGATGCTTCACCAACAAAACAATGTTTTGATAGCATTTATGACATCAGTACTGATGACTGCTGCTCTCGAAAGCTAGCTAGACTTCTTTTTGTCTTTCTACTAGCGCCGCCAACGAGATTCCTCTCAAGCAGACCGGAATTCGTTTCATTCAAGGAGGACATCGGATGAAAAGAAAGGCAGAAAGGTACCGATAACGAGTTGGACCCAACGCCAATTCAAGTTGAAGGAAGTAAGGGTGTAGTAAAAAATGGCACGGATGTTTTCAAAAACCGTTCACATGAACGTGCATGCTCATGTTTACAATTACGTCTAGTCTTAACTTCATATGAATAATTTGACTTAAAATTGGGAAAAATGTTGTCATGTCGTGGCACATAGCGATCCGTCAGCAAAAAGGCGGCCAATACGACACGGATAGACTTTATGCTGCATTGCTAAACGTTGGTGTCTGCTGGCACAATGGCGGCGAGAGACCTTGACGTCGACACGGCGGCTACCGCGAGGGTCTGCACTTCGTTGTTCTTGGGAACAGTCAAAGGCGTTTGATCTGAGACAAGTAAAAACAGAGGGGCTTTCGCCAGGATTTTATTAAGAGCCTAGAGTCAGCCAAATAGAGCTATACAATTTTGCCAGAGTTCGGTTTTGAGATAAGTCAGCTCTATAAGTATAAGCGATTTTTTTATTTTTTTTACCGACGTTTTGTCTATATAAGAGCTTTCTGGCATTATACTAATGCGACTTTGTTCCATGTGCAGGGCAAATCGACTTCAGCTATGCCATTTGTGCTTTCCTTGTTTACCAGACGACATCACAAAGAAAGAATACATTTTATTAGTTGCGTTTTTGCAGATACCATGGTCTGAAGTCGTTTTTGCAGTTATCGTGGTATCTGGCCAGTTATCGTGGTATCAGATATTCAGATACTACGGTCCGAGCGTGGTATCTGAAAAGTCATCTCACTTTCATCAAATTTTGTCAGATTGGTGAGAAAGAAGTTTAGAACTTAGTGATGTAACTGGATATCTGTATTTATGGCATTCATATGAAGTTAAGACTAGACGTAATTGTAAACATGAGCATGCAGGTTCATGTGAACGGTTTTTGAAAACATCCGTGCCATTTTTTACTACATCCTTCCTTCCTTCAACTTGAATTGGCGTTGGGTCCAACTCGTTATCGGTCCCTTTCTGCCTTTCTTTTCATCCGATGTCCTCCTTGAATGCTAGTACGCTCCTATTGATTGCACGACTTTGGTCATCTCGCCGTACAGTAGCTCCTCGTCTCGTATCTTCAAACTGTTGGTGGCTGCGATTTGTTGGAGGGAGTGTGGTAATTTAAGACTGTGCCAGGTTCTTCGGAGTTTTCTGGTCGCTAAAGTGTTTTCTGGGCACTCAAAGAGGATGTGCTGCGCCATTTCATCCTGCTGGTGGCAGAAGATGTTTACAAGCCCTGCATTTTTTACAATTTACAATTTTTTTTTACAATTACCAACGTTATGATTGCCCTGCATTTGTATTCTGGTGAACAAACACGAGTCGAACTGAATTCCCAACACGTTGATAAAACACGCTGATTACAAACTTTTGCAGAGGAAGCAGCGTCAGCCTAGCAACCACTTCTTACAGTGGTGGGGGCCACCCAACTCCGCCCCCCGATCACAACATACCTTGTCTGAAGAAACAGAAAGATCTAACGCTGGAGTGTCAGTTGGCAATGGCCTGGAATAACCATGAACGGCGGACTGCTGATGAGCAGGCTGTGAATATTCCGGTGAATCACTGCGGTCAGCTAAAATGATTCAATAATAGTTGAGTTTTTGCAGATACCATGGTATCTGTTACCACGTAAACTGGATTTGCAATTAGTCGTTTTTACAGTTACCGTGGTATCTGATATATACGGTTGCTCAGCAAAAACGAATTGCCGAAATTGCGCTTTTGGAAGTCATCCCAAAAGAAAAACTTTCACTCAAATCACTAAGCGCCAAACTTCTTTCCCGCCAATTTGACAAAAAATTATGAAAGTGAGGTGACTTTACCGTGGTATCTGAACATCAGATACCACGATAACTGCAAAAACGCCTTTTGACCGAGGTATCAGATACCACGATAACTGCAAAAACGACTTTAGACCGGTATCAAATACCATGGTATCTGCAAAAACGCAACTAATGTAAACTGACGAACCAAGAGAATGAAACTTCGTGCCCAGAGAGTGTGGCTTTGAGCTTGGTCACACCTGGCTCATTTCTCCGCAGAATTAGGCGCCGAAGAGGTCACACTAGATCCAAGAAAAGGCAGCTTTTTGAGTTGCTAAATTTAAAAAAAAGAAAAGAACAAGATACACCTAACTCTGAATGTTGTTGTTTCAAATTCAGGAGGTCATTTAGAAACGAAACAGCATTTCTGATTCTGTTCCAGGAAATATACTGGTACTTCTTAGTGCTGTTGACTATAAAATATTATCTGACGGGCTTAGCAGGCACAATCTCAAATTTTCGGCATCCGTCATAGCATTTAACACAAGGATGCGCCTATGTTGAATTTTATCAAACTCCTGACAGTCTAGGATTTTATTTATAACATCTGATGGCACTAAACCAATAAGTCAGCTGATATTTGTTTGAGTGATATCTCGGCATTTGATGGCAAGGGTCTTCATCAGTTTGTAAGCAAGAAGAAACATACGTTCAACACTCCTAGTTACAGCCTGATGAGGGCCCTTCCCAAGGAGGGGCGAAACATCACAAGAACAAATCTCAGCTTACTTATATGTTTAGTGTCATCAAATCTGATTCGCAGTCAGCTTGGTCCAGCCAACCACAAACCCCTGATTTGTGGATATCCTATGCCAAACGTTGGGTATATCTAGCGTTTGGAATACCCTGTGCCTAACGCTGTTTTGAAACAGTTGACCACTTTACAACTCAGCTATGCTTACAGAAAATTACTCAAGCAAGGATCCGGCTATTTTTTAGCCTCCTTCCATGTCCCTTGTCTTGGACGACAATCTTAACAAAATGTGCGTAACCGGTCTCCGGAAGAGTATAAGCTCCTCGTAAACAATTATAAATAGAACAAACCGGCTGTCCTCCGACAAAACCTAGTATCTGCACATGAGTAGCTTCCGAGAAAAACGCGAAAACGTTGTTTTTTAAAGCTGCTTCTTTTTTCGTATACATTCAGCAAACTAATGTAGTTTTGTAAACAATAAGGTGATGTTGCTGGTGATTTTGTTGTTGGTGGAGCGTAGGCTTGTCAGATGACTAGGTTTTGGATAAAAAGCAAATTTATAGTATGTACCTACTAGGTAAAGCCCGAAAATAAAGTTGAGACTTTGTGCAGATACTAGGTGATATCTAAGAAACTAAGCCTCGTAGAAAAATTCTGATTTCACCACTGAATTCCTCGTGGAAAATTCTAAAATTATAAATTTCTAAAATTCTAAAATTCGATTTTTTTTGTAGATACTAGGTTTTGTCGGAGGACAGCAGAAACGTGGGCAAGTGTGATAATCAGTGTATTGCTAACAGAGGAGATAGGATACACTTATGAAGTAAAGAATCTCTGGGAACGAGAATGGATAGAAATACTACTGAATTAGAATGAATTACTATCATAAGTGCGGCGTGTCCTTTAAACATCTGTCTGTTCGGGCGGCTCCGCGTACGAACATCGCGGTCTGCCGTCTCGTTTACTGACGGAAGCGTCTCATTGAAAAGAAAATGGTATGGAGTTGGTTACAGAGGTATGGAAAATGGTATGGAGTTGGTACCTGCGTTCGTTGGAATTTTGAGCAAGTGACAAACGTACCCCCCACAATGTTTTAACTGTTTAATGTTTTATTTTGATTGGTTATTTTTTATTACTGCCTTATTATGTATAGCCACCTTATTAAGATGTTATGTAACTATAATGTACCTGACAAAATCGGCAAGTTCGGCATTCTAATGCTGTGAAGGATCAATTCAATTCAATTCAATTTATTTCTTGCCAATATCATCACAAGATAGTTTGGACGCGTCACAAAGAACACAATGGTACAAATCTCACAACTCGCACAATTGAAATTAGGCAAAAAAATTGACAATTATAAATAAATAAACTAAATCAAAATAAAAAATATATTTACAGTTACTCAAATCTTATTTATACAGTTTAATTCAATCAGCAGTCAATTTCTCTAGGCTTGTCTTCATTAAATTTCCGAACGAAATAAGGCACAAACGACTTCTCATAGCGGCTTGTCCTGCAAGGAGACATTTGTAGCTGCGCCACTTCACTCAGCTTTGATTTCAGCCTTGTATTTGGGCGACTTGTTGTCACTACTTTGTCCATGAAGTCTGGCAGAATGCTTCGATGTATCGGCGAAGCAAGACATTTCTTGCCAAAGTCCATCAGTAGGCAGTGCCTGCGGCTGGAAAGCGTTTGCGGTCTTAGCGTTTCCAGACTTGACTCGTAGTCCTTATACTGGCTACCCAAGATGATCTTGGAGCCCCTCTTTTGTGGTGCTTCAAGCTTGTCCATCTGATCCTGTGATAATGCTGCATGCCATACCGGACAGGCATATTCAAGGTTGGGCCGAGTGTGTGTCTTGTCCACTGTTAATAGAACTTTCTGGTCCTGGGAGAATCGTCGAACCACTGCAAATAACTGAAGAAGTAACCCGCCTTTCTTGATTATATTGTTTACTTGGATTTTCCAGCTCAAGTCGCTGTCAAAGTGCATGCCAAGGATTTTTACCGATTTTGCTGTAGATAGACCAAGGCTCTGGATACACGGTACTTCTCTTTTCAGGAAGCAAAACCTGAGGATGGAGCTCTTCTCTGTGCTGAGCGTTAGCTTGACATCCGGCATCACTTGTTAGTGTTTCAATCGTCGAAACCAGAGGATCTTCGCCTGTCGGGTCGCTTAACTTGCGGAGTACATTGATTGAAAGATCATCGGCAAATTTGTATTTGTTTTTGATGTCTTGCAGGAGTCGGTTGATCACGATCAGGAAGACCAGCGGTCCTAGCTTGGTTCCTTGAGGCGCTCCGCAAGTTATCGCATTCACCTCCGAGATGACGTTCTTGAGTATGACTCTTTGGGAGCGGCCAGAGAGAAAACCAGCCAGCATGCGCAATGAGTGCTGGCTTGCTCCCATTTTAGCCGCTTCTTGTAGAATTGTTTTGTGGTCCAAGAGGTCGAACGCTTTCACAAAGTCAGCAATAATGGTGTCGACGAAAGTTCCATTATTTTCCAAGTGTGACAGAACTTCATCGAGAAACTGGACTAAATAGTGATTTGTACTGCATCCAGGGCGGAATCCATATTGTTGGTGGTCGAGTTTTTATGGCACTTGCCTTCCGGTGAAGTGCCATATACCGATCACATTTCCGTCGGTCGGTCGGTCGGTTAGTCCGGTGTTTGCGAGTTAGGGTACTTCCGGATATGCTAGGACGATGAAACTTGGCAGGCATATCAGGGACCCGACCAAACTAACTTGGAAATAGTCACTTGCCCGATCCGACCATCGTGGGGGGAGGGGGAGGGGGTGGAATCCGGAAAATAGGGACATTCATAACTTTCGAACGGGTGATTGGATCATAATGAAACTTAATATCTGGAAAGACCTCTTGTCTCAGATGTCTCATTTCAAGTCCGGACCGGATCCGACGAATCTGGGGGGAGTTAGAGGGGGGAACCGAAAATCGTGTGAAACTCTCAGAGTGGAGCGATCGGGATGAAACTTGGTGGTAAGAACAAAAACAAGCTCTAGATACATCACTGACAGAACTGGACCGGATTCTGACACTGTGGGGGGAGTTGGAGGGGGGGGGGTCCGGAATTCCGGCGATCCGTAGTTAATGTACTTCCAGGTGGGCTAGGACGATAAAACTTGGCAGGCATATCAGGGACCCGACCAAACTAACTTGGAAATAGTCACTTGCCCGATCCGACCATCGTGGGGGGAGGGGGAGGTGGCGGAATGCGGAAAATAGGGACATGCATAACTTTCGAACGGGTGATCGGATCTTAATGAAACTCGATATCTGGAAAGATCTCGTGCCTCAGATGTTTCATTTCAAGTCCGGACGGATCCGACGAATCTGGTGGGGATTCGGAGGGGAGAACCGGAAATCGTGTGAAACTCTCAGAGTGGAGCGATCGGGATGAAACTTGGTGCGAAGAAAAAGCACACGCTCTAGATACATCACTGACAGGACTGGGCCGGATTCGGAAACTGTGGGGGGAGGTGGAGGGAGGTTCCGGAATTCCGGTGATCCGTAGTTAATGTACTTCCAGTTGGGTTAGGACGATAAAACTTGGCAGGCATCTCAGGAACCCGACCAGATTAATTTGGAAACAGTCGCTTGCCCGATCTGACTATCGTGGGGGGAGGGGGAGACGGCAGAATCCGGAAATTGTTAGCATGCATAACTTTCGAATGGGTTAACGGATCTTAACGAAACTTGATATCTTTAAAGACCTCATGTCTCAGCATGACCCCATTTCAAGTCCGGACCGTATCCGACGAACTGGGGGGAGGGGGGGGGTTCGGAGGGGAGAACCGGATATCTTGTGACACGCATAGAGGGGAGCGATCAGGATGAAACCTGGTGGGAAGTACAGGCACAAGTCCTAGTTGCATCAGTGACAGAATCGGACCGGATTCGGGTACCAAGGGGGGGGGGGAGAGCTGTAGGGGGTGTCCGGAATTCCGGTGATCGTGAGTTAAGGTACTTCCAGATGTGCTATGACGATAAAACTATGCTGGAGCGTTAGAAACTTGACATCATTGGGTTAGACATCGTCACTCTCCGATCCGACCATCCCTTAAAGAACTCATCTTAACCGCCAAGTACAAAAAAAACTTTTAAGCAAAATTTACTTTTTCACGGTCGCCATGAGCACATGATCCTTTTTGCCTCAAGGGTTTTGCTTAGAAATTAGTTTTTAGCACCCTAAAGTGCGCATCTCAAACGAAAAGTAAAAAGAAAACTTTTGACCATCACTTCCATCCTCTGACCCAGCCTAGCAGGTTCGGCTCGGCATCTTAACGGAAAAGGGAAAAGAATACTTTTGACCATCACTTCCATCTGACACAGTCTTGCAAGTGCCATTATGAGCTTTCAGCTCTTGTTGTTGTATCTCCTTAAAGAGCTTTTTGGGAACCCAAAACGTAAGTGGAGGGATACCTATGACATCGCAAAAGTTGTCCGTCTGTACGTCCGTCTGTCAGCACGATAACTCTCGAAAGGAATGAGATATTTTGATGAAACTTGGTGTGAGGACTCTTCGAGTCAAGGGAAAGGTCGAATTCGTAGATGGGCCCGATAGCTGCATATTTAGGGGAGGGGGGGGGGTCAAATTAAGGGGCGAAAAAAATATTTTTTAAAAGCTAATGAGATAGTTCATTACGGGGTAAGACGACATGCTGAACAGAAATATGAAAACCATTTTCTCGCCGGACAAGTAGTTCACCCGGAATCCGGCTAAAACCGGAAAGTTTGTTAAAAGTAAAAGTTTTATCTGAAGTTGATTAGATATCCGACTTAGGGGTAAGGAGACATGCTGAATTCGAATATGAACATGATTTTCTCGTCGGACAAGTGATCGGTCGGAATCCGGCCAAAACCGGAAAGTTTGTCAAAAATAAAAGATTAATCTGAAGTTGATTAGAGGTTCGATTTAAGGATAGTGATACATGTTGAATCCGAATATGAAAATTATTTTGTCGCCGGACAAGTAGATCGCCCGGAATCCGGCCATAACCGAAAAATCTGTTAAAAGTAAAAGTTGTATATGAGTTTCATTAGGTGTTCGATTAAAGGGTAAGAAGGCATGCCGAGTTCGTGTACGACAATCATTTTATACCTGGACACATTTCACCACGAATCCTGCTGAAATCGGAATTTTTTTTAAAAGTTGAAGTTTTATGTGAAGTTGATTATGGCGATATGGATGGTATGGAGATTTGCTGAATCTGTTTTTGAACTTCAATTTTTTGCAAGACAAGTAGTTCGCCCGGAATCCGGCTGAAACCGGAAATTTGGCAGAAGTAAGGCAGGAACTTTCGTCAAAGTAGACATGACGCAGGCTATACGGGTAAACTCACATGCTGAATCCATATTTGAACTTCGTCTTCTCCGATGATTACCACTGGACCGCTACAAGAGCCGATTGTCTATAAATATTAAATTTTTGGGATCCCATGGATACCTTTGGTCTTGTTATAGATGAAGCCTTCAAGTAGTTTTGAGAACAGCGAAGTATTTGAAATTGGTCGTAGCTCCTTGATGCTGGCTGGTTGTTTCTTCTTCGGGATAGGCGTTATGTGCGCTGTCTTGAAGCATTCAGGAAACTGTCCTTCAATAAGACTTCGATTGAATATTGCTGCCAGCGGCGCCGCAATCTCTTCGGCGCACATTTTTAGCAAGACTTGGCGGTATTTCTCCGTGAAAGGCTGCTTTGGTTGGGTTTAGTTTCTGCAGGGCTTCGGTCACATGCGTAACTTCGACCGTGGGGATCTCAGATAATGGCGGTAGGTCAGGAAGAGACTCCAAACCAGGGTAAGTTCTGCACACTTTTGAAAAGTGCTCATTTATTTCGTCCGTGGTAATAGCATCCCCGTCCTCGTTCTTAATTTTACTCTCGTTCGTTTTCTTCCCGGTCATTGACCGGATTGTCTGGTGGAACTTCCGTGGGTCAGAAATTAAGATCTTGTCGATGCACTCTTTGCCATAATCTCTCTTTGCTTCTTTTGTTTTCTTTACTATGAAGTTACGGAGGTTTTTCCATTTTCCTTCTAGTTCATAAATTAGGTCGCGCGTCGAGTCGATAAGTCGCTCAAGCTCTGTGGTCATCTAGGGCTTAGCTTTGGGCTTTTTAACAGCAGTTTTCTCAGGAAAAATTTCGTCGTAAAGCGCTTTAATCTCGGACAGAAAGTGCTTAGCCATGTTGTTCGAGTTGTCCATGCGGTACAGCCGAGTCCAGTTTTGTAATTGTAGTAGCTGCTTGAACAGAAGGACTTGTCGCTCTGATTTCGGCCTGTAGGTAATCGTTTTCTAAATTTGCTGCGCAACATGAGAGCACGGCTCCCACAGGGCGACTTGATGGTCGCTTTTCCCGAGAGGTACTAGCGTACGAGGAATCTTGTAGTGCTCCGGTATAGATGTGAATACAAGATCTAGTATCTTGTTCTCACGCGTCGGGCGAGTCACGACTTGTTTAAGCGATAGTGATCTCGATAGCCAGCTAACTTTCAGGTCACTGAAGTCGCCACATACGCAGATCCCAGCATGAGGGTACTTGATCCTTATGTGGTCAATGCCGTACTGTAAGTACTCCATTAGCTTCTTTCTGTATGGTCCTCTAGGAGGGTAGTAAACAACACAGAAAACTAGTGAAGACACCAGACGAGGTAGGTATTTAGGTTTTGTCCATATCCAAAGAACTTCGAACCGCGCGTCCTTGGGAACCGGCGGATTAAGAACACGAGCTGGGATAGAACTTTCGCTGATAAAATCCACTCCTCCTCCGTGAGATGTGTATTCCCCTTCCTGGTTGACTCGTGGTAAAATAACTGTATTGTAACCATCGATTTGGATTAGGTCTGGGTTTGCCTGCCACGTCTCTGCAAGCAGAAAATGTCAACATTCCAGTCAAGCCAAAATTTGTTTATCTCTTCCAGTTTATTTCCTGCTGAGCGGACATCCGCTAGAGCAATTTTCGGAAACCCGCCCTGCGCTGGTTTTGGCTTTTGTGGATCTCTTCGAGAAGAAGGATCTACCCTTATGGGGCTGCAAGGAATGATTCCTGTGTCTGGAATCATTATCTGGAGCAAGGAATGACTCCTGTGTCTGACTCACAGTAAAGTATCAGTCAGACACAGGAGAACTGAGGTTATTCCCGACGAGAAATATGCCACTTATTATCTCCGTCTTCTGTACTCCATTTCATACCCGATTATTAAACAAATCGACTTACCAAACTGAGTTGAATTCTGGTGCGAAGTTTGCCGCAGGTCTTGGGTTGCAAGAATCACAGAACGAGGGGTCTGCAAGAGGAAATGTGTTGTCGACATATAGAGCGTGTTACGTCACGGATTCTGGCTTCTTCGCGTCAAGGCTGGAACACATTTTTATTTCCGGCAAAATATCGTGCAACGGGCTAATCCGACCAATCACGTAACAGGAGATTGTAGTTATCACGCTCACTACGCTTCCGAGCGTGGTAAGCAAATAGTTATTTTTAGTTAATATTCCGAGCAGGTTGGAACGGACAGCGTAGTAACTTTTCACGAGGTTGGAAAGAAAATAGTAGGCTACAGAAAATAGTAGGCTAACTAATAGTTACTATTGTTGGAAGAATGGAACACGCTCATAAACTTAACAAGATATTTGCTGAGACGAAAATTTGATATATGAAGAACAAATCGCAAACAAGAAAGGCTAGGCAGCCTCTACACATATAACAAATGTAATTTAAAGTATAACTGAAAAGCCAACTTATGGTGTCATTTAACTAAATCCACCGAAATATCTGATTCTGCTAACGGATTTTCTGATTTTACACTATCTACTCTAGTATGTGACGTTCAGAATATCTATGGCCATCCCCACAACGCAAATTCTACTATGGCGCGGAAGATTTGATCCTCAACACAAACGCGGCTTTTCAGTGGCCATTGGTGGACTTGGTGAAGACTGCTTGGTGACTGAATACAAATTTTTGTAAACTTTTTCGTCAAGCATACATAACAGGTACAAGCGCTTAGAGATAGCCTACCAAAAATCTGACAGGGAAACTCCACTATTCGAAAATCGATTATTGTTGAATAGCGGAGCAACGACAAGTAACGCATTTTCATCGGGTCTTCAAGCCTATTTAAGTGAATAAGTGATGGGAAACTAGATTGTCCTATCTCAGCCCTTTTCAGTTAAACTTCAAACAAGATTTTTTCTAAGAGTAAATCCCGGAGGTTTTCGTCCAAAGCCGCCTCGGGAATATGGGTTGTGCAAACGGGTTTTGGCAGCCAACTTCGGTACTGCCTAGTTATAGGCATTCGCAAGCAGCGCCTGACTAAAATCTAGTCGCGAATGTCGTTTGCCCTTTCGTGCAGGTATTGGGGTCAAGAGGTAAGACTTATTTTCTATATAAAATTTAAGAAAGTGCTTTTTCTTCTTTCCTTCCATCTCTGCTAAGTAAGTAAGTAAGTAATTTATTTATGACCCGCCATTTTGAAAAGGCGGAGTAAATGACGAAAATAAACAAAATAAACAAAACACATATATACACACAGAAAAAGACACTTAATTTTTAATCTTCGGTCAGGAAGCAGTGGACGACATCGTGTGCTGGTTGGGCCTTGTTGTCCATGAGTTTTGAAAGTGATGACGAAACATCCAAAAGGGTAACACTTGCGTCTTGAATTTTGAATTTCTCCGTCAATGTATGGTTATGTGTATTATATGTTATATGTATGGTTATTCTTCTAGTGCGTTTGATCTGTTCCCCGGATTATGAAACGAAAACTGAACCGAACAACCTTTTGTGTTGTGGGGGCAGAGAAACATCATTTTCTTTTTGAATAAAGTCCCTCGTCTGAAGACTGTGCGAGCCTATCCCGACAACTATGAGAAAGTTTGAATGTGAAGAATTTTTGTGTAGGCCCTTTGTTATCTTTTTCTTATTTTTTTTTTATCTTACGTAGCCTATACTCCTCATTATTGAAAGCTGTGTTACTTTTCCTTTTGCTTGTTCTGATTTGACATGGCCAACGCCAACGCCGGTTAGGGTATGCCAAACTCTTGGGTACTCTGACCTTACCCTGACCCACTGAAAACAATTTCAACGGTATTTATGATAATTTCATTCAAATCATACACATTAAACTGGTCAAAGGATATCCAGCGTATGACTTCCCCTAACCTGCGTTTGGCATAGCCAATATCAAATCAGGCATTTGCGGCAGACTGCGAAGTACAGTGCAAGCTACAAAATGAAGCACGCCTATACGTCTTGCTCAAATTTAAGCGTAATGTTTTTTCACTTAAGTAGAGCCGAGGGCAAACTCTGTTTTCCTATTCCTATCCGAATTCGAATCTTCTGCTGATCGGACTGGATTCGGAATCGGACTTGAACCTTAAAAATCCGCTCCAATTTCTAGTCTTTTCCCAAATTTTACACTCTGTGCTTAAGGTGTTATGCTTGACTAGCCTTAAATTAATTCCTGGTAGCCGAGAGAAACCCATACTATAACAAGCACTCTGAAAACCTATAAATATGGTTTACACCGTTTATATTACCCGTCTCATTTGGCTTAGGCATCAATGCTTTTTTGTCATCTCTGAATTTCAAACTGTTACCTATCCATACCCATGATTTGATCTTACTAATGTAGGATTCAAATCCTCAGCATGATTGATTCGGAATCGGATTCGTACCTTCCCCTGGATTCGGATTCAAATCCTTTCATTATCGGATTCGGCCATCTCTGCTCTGCTCTTGCACCTACACACTAACCTGCCCTGGGGAGCAGAAATTTGCTTTTGGGTGACTGCGGAAATGAAATGCTTACTCTTTGTGAAGACGAATTTCCTCCAGGTCTCCCAGCGGGAATTTCGATCATATTGCCAGAAGATGGCTGAATACGGCTTTCCATCGGCTGTGAAATCCGATATACTGCGGTATTTCGCCTATCTTCGCTTGGATTCTGTACTGGTGCACTGATATACTGTCCTGGTCGAGATAAGGGGCTCGTGTTTAGGTTCTTTTCGGGGATCGCTACGGGAGCATGCTTGCCTGAGAACGCTCTACCAATTCTCGTTTCTTGAAAAGTATTTGTGAAGTCCGTAAAATGAGGTCCATCACCCCCTGGTGCCATGCGCAGATACTCCAAACGAGAATTATATTGGGAGGTGTTAGCTTCTCTTGGCGATGATCCTCGCAATCCATCCGGAGTTAGTGATTGCGTGGCATATTTTACGCTAGCACCACTGTACTCAGCACGTGGGGGCACACTTCCATCATAAGACCGAGGGGCATATTGCACTCTAGAGCTATCATAGTCCACTTGCTCTGGGAGAATCCTTACCGGTAACACCTGTATCCCTTCCCCTTGTGAGAGGAATTGTGCTGTCTCTCCACGAACGGGAGTATCCTCAGATGCGTAGATCGGAATGGGCACTAGGGCATACTGGTATCTCACGGGTACCGGATTTTCGTTCGAGGCCGACCGATTGATGTTCGCGTCATAAACGCGTTGCTGGGTGGGGGCAACCCGAAGCTGCTTTAAAGGCGGGGGTCCATCCTCCGTCGCGAACATAGATTGGGCGGAAACCTGAATCAGTCGCTGCTCCTGGATATGCTGAGAAGGGCCGGCGATCTCTGTAACGACAATAGTTGTTAGAGGAATTCAAGCTGATGAAGCGATTCCCGGAGACGACAGAGTCGCGTCTGAACCGGCGATTCGCATTTTATGGCTGCTGCCAACTGTCAGGACAGCTTTACAGTCTGGTCACAGAGGGTTTTGCCAGCCCCATTACCAGTATTTATCTCGCGCTGTTTCCTTCTTTTGCTCTTGCTTGAAAACACTAAAGCTGAGGCAAGGAATGCGCTGTTTTCACCCGTGGCGGTACTCTTTTCTTACTTCACAGAACTGTGATTTCGTACGACACTTGCTTCTTATCAGACCCCTCCATTCATCCGTCATTCAGTGCCTTAAGATTCCCCCCCCCCCCTTCAAAGCGGTTACATCTAGTATTTTACTAAGATGCTATTTTTTGAAACGACGGATTACTGAAAAACAAAGTGAACTGGATTCAGTTTCATGTTTTATACCGTCTAAGGGATGAAAGATTCAGGTCAACCAAAGCTTAAAGGATCCGTCTTGCTTATTCTGCCTATTATATTATCCCCAGATCCCTTATGGAATTACAGGCTTCTGAAATCCCCACCTTTCACCAATGTTTCATATTGCAACTACAACTTTTTAGGGTATAAGGACATAGGAAGCTTCAAAGTATTTTTTTTTCTTTTCTTTGGAAGACATGGTAGGCTATCAGGTCGACGTTCTGTTTTTGACTTTCATTCTGCTTGTTTTTCCTGCTTTTGAACCACTGCTCGTTCAGTATTCAAATATTTTGCATCCAGCCGCGTCGAAGAGCGAGAAGGCTTGGCACAGTTGACAAGCGCTAACAGGAATATGGCTCATTTCGCGTGGAAAGCAATGGAATTTCGAAAAAGCCATATTTCACCGCCATTTCAAAGTGAGAAGATCATTTCTAGTAAGAGTTATGCTTTAAACCCGGTCAGTTGTCATTTACATATATTGTTTCCCTTTCCCTAGCTTATCTGGAAGTACCCTTTAACTTGAAAGCAAGACGAAAATAGTATCCAGGCTAGAATGATAGCCTTGCACATTCTCCGACTGGACGAAGGTTTGTCACGGACGATCCCGATGTCCCTCTCTAAAATAGACCGAGACTGCACTGTGAAATAAACACTTGCAGCCTATTGCAATTTACAACAAATAATTATAGACCTCACGCAACCGTCCACGCTCATCCGGAGCACGACGGTACGACCTACCTTCGACTCTTCTCTCTATACGATTCTTGAAAAAAGCAAACCGATCGAACGAAAAAGCGAGCCACGTGGCAATTCCCCATATGGATACAAAGGAAATTCACAGGTTAAACGCGAACATAATTTGTACACCAGGAGCATTAGCTTATGATGAATTAATAATATAATAATAACCTTTATTCTTTCCCTTTATCACAATGAAATAACATGGGTATCGTCAAACAAGAAGAAGAGAAAAACACAAAAAGACGCAACATGAAGAACACACATGATGAGCTATCTTGAGGATATTGTCGTTGTAGTGCTTCACGTAGTATAGCACGAAGGAGTTTAAAAATCTTGTCGTCGAGTGTTTAGGCGGGAGAAGTGCAAGGGTATTAGGGAGCTAGTGAATCTTCGTCGTATGTAGTGAATAGTATTGCGTTGTTTACACATGGCCCGAATGCTTTAACAAACATCCATCTTCAAATATCAAAGGCTAGAAGTTGCAGGAGGCAGTATGATCTATTGGTTTGGATGAGGAAGGGGGAGCTTCGTAGCCCCAGTATTAATGAAAACAAGAAGGGTAATGAAAGAAATGAGCCCAACCAAATATTTATTCACAAAAACTTTCGTTTTTTCTCTGATATTTTGCAAAAATGGTTAAAATAGTCCAGCTAAATTCTGAATCTACAGCCAAAGGTTTACTCCAAATCTCCCTCCGGAACAGTATGACTATATGCTACTGACAGGACGGATGAACAAGAGCTAGAAGCGTATATAGAGCTTGCAAGGATGGGTCAAAGGATGAAAGTAGGAATATGCCAATTCGTGTTTTTTTTTGTCATTTGTAAGCAAAACCCTTGAAATGGGAATGATCCAGGTCCCTTAGAAACAACGAGAATGTTTCGTTTGGTGAACAGTATTTTATTTTGACACTTGGCTGTGATGATGCGCACATTAAGGCCACTAGAAATTCATCCGTGAGCACCCTTGATGAAAAAATGGGCCCTTGGGGGTCATGAAAACGTGTCGTTTGGTCAAAAGTATTTTTCTTTTCGGTTAAGATGCTCACTTTAAGGGTGCAAAAATTCATTTATAGGCAAAACATTTGAGGCAAAAATTATCACAGGCTCATGGGATCATGAATTTTATATTCTGATTAAAACAATTGTTTTGTAATTTGAGGTTAAGATGAGTACTTTAAGGAGTGGTCGGATCTGGGAAGTGGCCATTTCTAAGAGAATCTTGTCGAGTCTCAAAAGTTGCAGCCAAGTTTCGCCGTCCTAGCACATCTAGGAGCACCTTAACTCGTGGTCACCGAAATCCCCCCCCCCTCCCACCAACTCCCCCACAGTGCCCACATCCAATCCTGGATGTCTAGAACATTTGTTTGTTCTTCCCACCAAGTTCCATCCCAATCTCTCCACTCTAAGCGTGCCACGAACTTTCTGGAGAAAGTCACAACTTCCAAGTCAATTTGATCGGGTCCTTGATACGCCTGCCAAGTTTCATCGTGAAAATACCAAAAACCACCGTCACCGGAATTCCCGGAAACCCCCTCCCCTCCCCCCAAGTGTCCGGATTCAGTCCGGTTGTGTCAACGATTGATCTAGAGCAGATGCTTGTTCTTCCCAGCAAGTTATCGCTGTCAAAGCATCGTAGCTCACATATCAGTTTTATGCATTGTTCGAATCCTACATCTGTCGAATGCGGTCCTTACTTGAAACGGAACATCAGAAAAATGTCTTCTGTTTAGTTACACGTTTCATTCGAATACGATCACCTGTTCGAAAGTTAAGCATGACTCAATATTCCAGATTCCCCCTCCCTCCACTCCCCCGATGGTCGGATCTAGAAACCGATTATTTCCAAGATAGTCTGATCATGTCTCTGATATAACTGCCAAGTTTCATCGTCCTAGCGCACCTGGAAGTACCGTAACTCGCAATCGCGGAACAGACCGCCCGACCGAAAGACAGAGGCGATCGGTGTAGGCACTTCAGCCAGAGGCTGCAAGTGCCATAAAAACGACATTCGACTCGAAAATAACTTGTTCTCACCTATTCTCTCTCCGGCGGTGTGATGGTTTTCCACCCAGCGTCCAGTGTTCGACCTCTTTTCTCCTGAGGTCCATCTGTCCCGTGTTGTGCTTACAATTGACGGAATGACGAGGGTCGGCCGAGCCACAAGCGAGTGACCTGAGACAAGTAACTCAAACTTTAAGGAATGACAAGTTATAGCAGATCCATCTCCCCCATCTGAGGGAGGCAGAGCATGGTCACAACCTTACCGAAAGTGTATGAACAAAAGAACACAGCATTTGAAACACGGATTCAAGAGGCAGAAATGCATAAACCCTGAGACAACTGCACATACTTCCTCCAGGTTAATATTTGCAGGTGTTTAACCCTTTTGCTCAACACCAAGATGCAGTTCGGTGACGTCGGTATCCTTAAAGGACATGTCGTAACAATTCATTCTACTTCATCAGTATTTCCATCCATTCTCGTTCCAGAGATTCTTCCCTTCATAAGTGTATCCTATCTCATATATTGGCAATACACCGATTATCACGCTTGCCGCGATTTCTTCTCTTTACATGACATATCACGCACACAATCACTGTTCTCGGGGAGCTGTGTCCGTCCGAAAATCGGTTGAGCACATTTTGCCAAGAGGTTATCCAAGGCACGGGGATGGAAAGAGGCTAAAAACAGTCGAAGCCGTGTGGTTTTCTATAAACATAGGTTAGTTGTAGAGAGGTCAACTATCACAGAACATTTGAGCAGAAACACTATGCAGTGCGAGGTATCCTTTACATCTCTCCTACGCGCAGAATGAACAGTCACCGAATAATTAGCAATGTAATGTCTGAGAGTCTTAAATATCAGCATGTAAGAAGCTCAGCCTTGCGAAATTTTGAATGTCTATTTATGTTTGTTTATGTGCTTCCTCGAAACGTGTTACTACGTAGGAGAACAAGCTGGAAGACTGAAAGCTTGGCCCAAAATAAGAGGATATGTTTCTACCACGAAGGTTAAGACTAGATTAGGATTATTACGTCCGGGTGTGCGGAATCAGCAGGAAAGACGCCAGCCAATCAGAGAATAGCCATTCATTCTAGATGTGCACAGCCTATGGATCTAGATGATTAACCTGTGTAATTGTGGTTCATTATGCTAGTTTTACTATGATTCAGTAATAAGTCTGCTTTCGTGACGATCGACATTTCCTAGGCAGGCCACGACATATGGTGAACAGCGACGGATTAGTTCCTACACGGAAGTAAGTTAACAAGATTGTTTATCGAGTTAACAATCTGTATTTTCGCGATTGTCGGAGAAGCTGATGCTCGAAGCTATTACGCACTGAAGTAATTAGATCGAAGGAAGTCCTTTCGTTTCGTTAAAAGCACCAATTCAGTTCGGAACTAGACTACGATTCGTTCACTACAGGAAGTGAAGGAAACGAATGCGGGTAAGCACCAAAGACAATAATAGTGGGAAAGACCGGTGACTTCGCTAAAATCGGGTCTCTGAAAATCGATCGGAACGCTACCTAGCGTTTGGACTTTTGTCCAATTTCGAGCGGTAGATGATTAATGTAATCAAAGCAAGAGGGCGTGAGTAAGCAATGTCTGTCAAAATTAATTGATTCGAAATCGTGAATTCAACATTTTTTTCCACAAAAAAAGCTATTTATTCTGTTCCTACTTGTTTGTATTCAAATTAAAGAGGAAATCTGAATGGAGTGAGGATGCTCATCATAAACGAAACGACAAAAAATAAAAAAAACGTGCTCTGATGATGATTCTGCGGAGAGCGATGGAAGAAAATGTCAACAGAGCGATTTTTTAACGAAAGAACATCCGCTAAACGGCGCTGATTGGTGTGACTCATGGGCTTACGGGAGTTTCCGGTCTTTCCCACTTTTACTGTCTTTGGAAAACACCGTCTAACCGGGTTAGGAGCGGCGACAGCCGCGTTCGAATCAATTCAACTCAATTTATTTTCAAGCCCGATACAACGGTCAAGCCGATTGGTGGTTCTCGTCCATATTAACACTAATTATATACAAAAGATAATTCTACACTAGTTTGGATATAACCAAGACTTGTCAAACATAACACAAATATTCAAATCTATATACAATTAATGATGCGAGTTAAAAAGGTTGACGAAAGCGGGAACAAAACTTCTTAGGTAACGAGTCGTTGTGTTGTGTGTTTAATTGGCTGCAATTTGGGTGGAATCAGACGGATTGAGAGCGAGCACAGGAGTTCGTTCAGATAGCGAGAAGATTCAAAGCACATCCGGTGACTTACGTGGGATAAACGGTTAACTGGTTCAGAAAGAACTAGCGAGTCGGAAGTGGCTTCTGAAAGTAGTTTGGAAGGTAACCAAGTTAAAGTCTATTCGTCCTCGCGCAGTTCGGTTTTCAAAATGGGGGAATTAGCGGCTTTAGTAGAGGCGTTCAAGAGTTTAGTAAATCTCATGACAGAAAAGCAGCAAGCTGATGAAATTCGTCACAGACAAGAGAAAGACCGTCTCCTAGCGTAATTGGCTAAGCCCAATAATCACAACATTCGGAAGATAAGCTCTTCTGATGACGTACCCTGTTTCCTAAGCGCGTATGAGATCACATCAAATCTTTGTGGGTGGGACGACGCAACTAAAGTTTTGAAGCTAATGCCTTTACTTTCCGGGAAAGCTCTCGAGGAAGTTTCTAACATAAGTCATGTGCAACTCGCCAGCTTCGACACAATGAAAGCTGCGATACTAAGAAAGTATAACATTACGCCGGAAGCTTACAGTAAAAAATTCCAAGATGCAAAAATGTCCGGAAACATGAGTTTTCAAGCATTCGGTGACAATCTGGAGCATTATTGCAGAAAATGGCTTCAAATAACCGAATCAGAAACTAGTCAAACTGTCGGAACAGAATCCGTTATTTCGAGTAAGCTTCAGCACTACAATGCCAGGTAATGTGCGTCTTGTTTTTGTGTTAGTGCTCATTTTTAACTGTTTTTTTTTAACTATGTCTTGACAATGCCACTGCTATTTTGTAAAATATTCTGGCAAACTACAACGATTGATTGATTGATTGATTGAAGCTCAAGCAGCTTATAACCGCACTAGTACTAGAGTAGTTTGCTAATAGTGTAACCTTTCCACGGTTAAAGGTCTTCCTCAAGGAAACAGTAATAAATCTGATTTCGTGACGATCGGACATTTCCTAGGCAGGCCACGACCCCGGATTTCGATACAGGTTATAATCCCAAAGCGTACAGCACATGCTTACCTCCTACAACTTCATCCTGCCTGGGCCAACTATCAGATGAAGTTGCTTCTGTAATTTTTACTTTGCGATTGAGCGGTATCAAATCAGGCGGAGATCTCGTAGCGGACGGCTGAGGAAACGCTTCATCTGCAAAATGAGTTTTTTTTATGATCATGTCTGCAATGTGAATAACAATAATCATATATCTAAAAACAAGAGCTGTAAGCTCATATGGCACTTGCTTGTGTCAAGATGATTTGATTGATCAAAAGTAAGTTTCGACTTTGCGGTTGAGATGCGCGCTATAAGGGAGCTGGAACTTCATTTGTAAGCAAAACCCTTGAGGCAAAACTGCTAATGGGCTGATGGGCATCACGAAAATGCATATATTGCTTAAAAGTATATTTTTAACTTTGCGGTCAAGATTGGTACTTTAAGGAATAATCGGATTTGGGAAGTAGCAATTTCTAAGCAAATGTTGTTGAGTCTCCAATATTCCAGCGAAGTTTCATCGTCCTAGCACATCTGGAAGTACCTTAACGCGCGATCACCGGAATCCCAGACCCCCCTCCCCCTCCTCCAACTCCACCCACAATAACCGGAGCCAGTCCGGTTCTGTAAATGATTAATCCAGAGCATCTGTTTGTCATTCCCACGAAGTTCGATCTAGATCACACCAGTCTAAGCGGGTCAAGTATTTTCCGCCCTCCCCCCGATAATTGCCGGATTCGGTCCGGAAATGAAAAAGGTCACAAGAGAAAAATGTCCTCTGTTTAATTATTAAATTTCACTCGAATCCGATCACCCGTTCCAAAGTTACGCATGACTCAATATTCCGGATTCCCCTCCCTTAACTCCCCCCCCCCCAAGATTATCATATCGAGGATTTTTTTTTATTCCAAGTCAGTTTGACCGGGTCCCTGATATGCCTTCCAAGTTTCGTCGTGAAAATCCCCCAAAAAACGGAATTCCGGGATACCCCTCCTCCCCCCCTCAAGTGTCCGGATCCAGTCAAATTATGTAAAAGATTTACATGGACCAGATGTTTGTTCTTCCCAGCAAGTTTCACTCCGATACCATCATTCTAACCGTTTCTTGAGATTTCCGGTCCACCCCCCCCCCCCCCCCACCCCACCCAGCTCCCCCGCGGTGCACGTAGCCAATCCGATTCAGCAAATGACTTACCTAGAGCATCAGTTTGTTCTTCCTACAAAGTTCCATCCCGATCCCTCCATTCTAAACGGGGCACGTATTTTCCGCCCCCCCCCCCCCAATAGTTGCCGGATCCGGTCCGGATATGAAAAAAATCATCGGAGAAATGTCCTCTGTTGAATTCTTAAATTTCACTCGAATCCGATCACTCCCCCCACCATTATCTGATCGACAAAATTTTTATTTTGAAGTCAGTTTGATTGGGTCCCTGATATGCCTGCCAAGTTTCATCGTGAAAATCCCCAAAACCACCATCACCGGAATTCCGGGACCCCCCCCCCCCATAAGTGTCCGGATCAAGTACAATGGTCTAAAGGACTTATCTAGAGCAGATGCTTGTTCTTCCCAGCAAGTTTCACTCCGATCCCTCCATTCTAACCGTTTCTTGAAATTTCCGGTCTCCCCCCCCCCCCAACTCCCCCCTGGCTACCGAATCCGGTCAAGACTTTAAACGGGACATTACAGATATATATTCTGTTCAGTTATGAAGTTTCATTACAATCCGATCATCCGTTCGAAAGTTACACACTTCTCAATTTCCCGGATTCCCCTGCGGATTCCCCTCCCTCCACTCCCCCACCATTATCTGATCGACAATATTTTTATTTTGAAGTCAGTTTGATTGGGTCCCTGATATGCCTGCCAAGTTTCATCGTGAAAATCCAAAAAACCACCATCACCGGAATTCCGGGACCCCCCCCCCCCCCCATAAGTGTCCGGATCCAGTACAATGGTCTAAAGGACTTATCTAGAGCATATGCTTGTTCTTCCCAGCAAGTTTCACTCCGATCCCTCCATTCTAACCGTTTCTTGAAATTTCCGGTCTCCCCCCCCCCAACTCCCCCCTGGCTACCGAATCCGGTCAAGACTTTAAACGGGACATTATAGATATATATTCTCTTCAGTTATGAAGTTTCAGTACAATCCGATCATCCGTTCGAAAGTTACACACTTCTCAGTTTCCCGGATTCCCCTGCCCTCCACCCCCCCCCCAAAATGGTCGGATCAGAAAAATGATTATTCCTAATTTTGTTTGGTCGGGTCTCTGATATGCCTGCCAAGTTTCATGGTCCTAGCACAACTGGAAGTACCCTAACTCGAAAAAGTGTGACAAAATGCCCTAAATTTTCAAGTTTCCAGCGCCCCCACTTCCCCGCACATGGTCGGATCGGGAAACTGATTATTTCCAGGTTAGTTTGGTCGGGTCCCTGATATTCCTGCCAAGTTTCATTGTCCTAGGTTCAGGTTCAGGTTTATATATTTACGTAATCCTAGCTCATCTGGAAGTACCCTCACTCGAAAAAGTGTGACAAAATGCCCTAAATTTTCAAGTTTCCAGCGCCCCAACTCCCCCGCATATGGTCGGATCGGGAAACTTATTATTTCCAGGTTACTTTGGTCAGGTCCCTGATATTCCTGCCAAGTTTCATTGTCCTAGCTCATCTGGAAGTACCCTAACTCGAAAAAGTGTGACAAAATGCCCTAAATTTTCAAGTTTCGAGCGCCCCCACTCCCCCGCATATGGTCGGATCGGGAAACTGATTATTTCCAGGTTCGTTTGGTCGGGTCCTTGATATTCCTGCCAAGTTTCATTGTCCTAGCTCATCTAGAAGTACCCTAACTCAGAAAAAAGTGACAAAATGCCATAAATTTGCAAGTTTCCAGCGCCCCGCACTCCCCCCCATATGGTCGGATCGGGAAACTGATTATTTCCAGGTTAGTTTGGTCGGGTCCCTGATATGCCTGCCAAGTTTCATTGTCCTAGCACATCTGGAAGTATCCTAACTCGGATATGTGGGACAAAAAACTCGGACCGACCGACCGACCGACCGACAGACGGAATTGTGATCGGTATATGGCACTTGAGCCAGAGGCTGCAAGTGCCATAAAAACTCGAAACTATAATTATTTTGAAGTCATATTTTCCAAGCAGTTTTCGACGATTATGTAGAGGTCTTACATCCTACAACCACACAAATCGGGGCTTCGCAACACGTGCCTTTGCGTTTTCTTCAGGACTGCCAAAAATTAAAAAGGATCCAAACTAACTGTTTAGGAGGGCTATTTTCTGATTGATTCATATACATGGGCTGCGTGTATTTTTGGGGAAGTACTCCAGTGCTGGGATTGTAACTTTCTTGGCTAATGATATGCAATATAATATCAGTACTGAAAACCCGAAGGCGATGTATAGTATAAACAAACGACTTAAACGGATAACTAGAAACGAAGAAACAGTACTTCTCAACTGAAGTGTTTTACGCACAAAGTTAAAAGAAACAATGACTCTTGATGAAGCTCGTCGGATATCAAGAAGGGCTGCCAACCAATTCCACTATTCCCACAAAACAATGAGCCCTGAAATGCGAAAGCTCTTTGCGGCTCAAAAGAAAATGGTTCCACCAGCCCCATCAACATGGCATATACGTGCCCCATCCGGACATTTCATAGAATTCCACGCATTACCATAACAAGGCTGTTAACAGATTGCTCGCATCTGAATCGAACACCTTAAATGATATTCCTAAATTCAAATACAATTCAGTATCAAAATATTCGTTTATCTGTCTACAGCCTAGGCCTAAACTAAGCTCTGGATTTTGACCTTTTTTTTTGGCCTTTCAGAATCTACTCAGTTAAAACTGAGGCGTGCGCTTCGGAGAAGAATTTACAGTGCAGTTGCACTGCCCTATGTCCTATATTTAGCACAGTTTTGGGACATTTTAAGAAAAGTGATAAGAAAGCTCTGCGAAGTATGTTTTTTAAAGTTTAACCGAATAGGCTGAGACCGGATAATCTCGTTACACATAACTTGTTCACTTAAATCCGCCTGAAAATCCGATATGAATGCGTATCTTCGTTTGTCCACTCTCCACAGATAACCGATTTCATTGTGACCATCAGAAGCGTTACTAGCCAAAATGTTTGGGGGGGGGGGGGGGGCAAAGAATTTACCGACTGGCTGGTAATTTTTACCGATTGTTTTCAAGAAAAAAAACCGACAGTTTCGAAAAAATCAACTGATTTTCAGAAAAAAACGACTGTTTTGACGAAAAATTCAACTATTTTGGCTCCCCCCCCCCCCCCGGTCGTGACGCCCCCATGGTGACCATTATTACCAGAGCCCCGGTTGAAAATAATACAAAATCCCTTAGATGAGTTTAAATAATTCGGTGGATTCAAATATCAGATGTAAAAATAAGCTGCCTTTTCAGATAAACTTTACCCCCCCCCCCCCCCGAAAGATACACAAATAATATTTTTTACAGGCTTTTCCCTCTAATCTATGTCTTTTTGTACTTTTTTGTCCGACCCGCAGGCAAACCCCCCCCCCCCCCCCCCTGCGAAACAAATTCCTGATACGGGCCTGGTCTGAATCGTTTACGTTTCGTTGGAATTATAAATATATGTTACCACTCCGCTGCATCTCCAGAAGGAATGTCTTGAAAAAAATACGAAAAAGCTGAAATACAGCAAAAGGTTCTTGGAGATGCGGGGTATCGACCCCCATGCCTCTCACATGCTAAGCGAGCGCTCTACCATTATTTCAAATCAGTCTTAATCTGCTTTATGTGTGGATGATAAGTAATTGGCTTTGCCCGTCGTGTGGTTTTGAGAACAAACTGAATTAAATTTGAACAGGTACACATAACACTGTTATTAATAAAACAAAAGTACTTAATCATGAAGACAATTCATGATATCCCGAGGCAAATACTGGTATTAAAACAATGTAAGCACTGCCTAGAATGATGTGCAAGATATGGTAAATTACCACTAATACCAACTGCCACTTTCCCTCCCAGACCCGTGGACCAACTGATGTATTTACATGAAATGACGTGCTTTTTACTGCCTTAAAATTACCATGAATCCCACTTGATAGCGAAAAGGCTGTGTGGCCTGTCAACTTCGCCGTTGCTTAGGACCTGGAAGTTGACACTGGTCCCTGTAGTTAGTTTTCAATGTCACGCGTTTCCAGTCACTGTCTACCCTTACTTGAAGGAATCTGTGGCTTCCGCCCCCTTGCTGTCTCCTCGCTAAGGGAGTTCCACAGGGGGACAACACGGTTTGCAAAGAGCTGTACCGCTCCCGTTTCTTGCTGAGAGATTGGTTCAGTTTCTGTGAGTGCCCTCACGTCTTGCTGGAGGTGTCATTTACGAGCAGTTGTTCACAACTAATGGTGTTGAGCAACAGTTGCGTTTTCGCTGATACCATGGTATCTTGTACCACGGTAACTGGATCTGCAATTAGTCGTTTTTGCAGTTATCGTGGTATCTGATACACGGTGCTCTGCAAAAACGACTATTGCCGAAATTGCACTTTTCGAAGTCATCCCAAAAGAAAAACAGATATCCAGTTACAGTTTGATGACGCCAATTTGACAAAGTTTGATGAAAGTGAGATGACTTTCCAGATACCACGGCCAGTTACCACGGTCGGACCGTAGTAACTGAATATCTGATACCACGATAACTGGCCAGATACCACGATAACTGAAAAAACGCCTTTTGACCGTGGTATCAGATACCACGATAACTGCAAAAACGACTTTAGACCGTGGTAATAGATACCATGGTATCAGCAAAAACGCAACTAACGTATGGGCAAAGATCACATCCCTCGTCTTCACCGAAAAGTCAGCTATGGTAGGTTGCGCTTTCAAGGCGCTCTTCGTAGGGGAGGTTCTTTAGTTGCATCTGCTAATAGGTTCCTACAGCACCATATTTGTCAGTGGACAAAAGTTACCCTAAATAAGCGATGGAAAAAGGTCACTCGATTAAACGATTAGTTGTTGAAGGCACTTATAGCAAAATTACATTAATGGGCCCTTCCGTGAACGCTGTGATTTGTTCACTACGCACCTGCGTCTCCTTTCGAGGGCATGGACGACCCTGAGTCCTCGCAGTTCAATTGCGGAGTGGAGTCGGGCACGTAGTCTGTTTGGTTCAATAGACCTAAAAAATAAATAAATCTCATATATACCCATTTTTGAAATGAACAAAAGCTGGTGAAATCGATTTCAACGAATTCTCTCCATTGTCTGCCAGAAATACCGACTTGAAGGGTACACACTCAGGACTGTTTGGGCATATCTGACAGTGCAAAACGGATACGTCAGCTGCATTTTATTTGAGCTTTATTTCGGCCCTTCTTGGCAAAAGTTTTTCCAAAAGTTCATTTTCCAGCTTTAACGGCTTGAGCCTGAACCCTTACCAAGAAAGGCTGGAATATAGCTCTAATAAAATTCAGCTCAAGTATCCGTTTTTCACTGTCAAATACGATTCGCAGTCAGCTTGGGCTGATGGAGTATTTAAAAGGAAGATTTATAAAGTTTATGCTATCCCTTATTTTCTAGCTGTAGTTCCTTTCTAAAAGCTATTTGGTATGACTGATTTAAGAACAACCCGTCATGTTTTTTTCAAGTATGCTAAGTGCTAGGTCTGCATCCATGGGCTTACACCGCAAATTTGTGCAAATGTAGGCTATGATGTTGCTGATCCACTTGTGGTTGTCAATCATTGCCGGGCCAATATCATTTCTTCTTTAAACCAGGGTCATGCATTAATTGTAGCCGTGTTCTTTGTAAAACTAAACTTTCCTTACGCCGTTCTCCGTTCTTCCTATAGCCTAAGCCCGTTTTTTCTTGAATGAGTTTCAAACTCGTTCTCCGCTGAGGTTGTTACAAAAAACGCCTATGGCACCATTTAAGTAAGTAATTAATTTTATTAGCCCGAATTCACAAGGAATTGGTACGGAGTACGACATAAAAATGAAAAGAAAACAAGAAAAAGAAGGGCGATAGACATTCAGCACACTGTTTACGGCAATGCACGTTTACTACTATAAACATACGGTATACAGCCATTGGTTATGGTTTTTACGGACCTTGTGAAGGAAGTTATCTATGACTCTGTTGACTGAAACTGTGGGATCAGACAGACAAACCGTAGTTTCTTATAATACAAGTGTTCCTTGTCCAAGGCGGGAGTCTCAGGAGGAATTTCGCAAATCGGAAGAATAGAACCCTTTCTTTTTGGGATCCAAAAAAGTAAGAGGAGGGATACCTCTGACATCGCAAAAGTTGTCCGTCTCGTCAGCACGAAAACTCTCGAAGGGAATGAGATATTTTGATGAAACCTGGTGTAAGGATTTTTTGGGTCAAAGGTAAGGTCAAGTTTGTAGATGGGCTCTGTAGCCCTACATTTAGGGGTGGCGGTTCAAATTAAGGGGCAAAACAAAATATTTTTAAATAGCTGATGTGATAGTCAATTATGAGGTAAGAAGACATGCTGAGCACGATGATGAAAACTACTTCCTCGCCGGACAAGTAGTTCGTCCGGAATCCGGCGAAAACCGGAAAGTTTGTTAAAATAAAAGTTTTATTTGAAGTTGATTAGATGTTCGATTTAGGGGTAAGAAGACATGCTGATCACTTATGTGAAAAGCATTTTCTAACCGGACAACTAGTTCGCCCGGAATCCAGCCAAAACCGGAAAATTTGTTAAAAGCAAAATTTTTGTTTGAAGTTGATTAGATGACAGATCTAGGGATAAGAAGAGATACTGAGTCTGTATAGGACAATCATTTTTTACCCGCACATATAGTTAAATTCAAGTCAAAGTTTTATTTGAAGTAGATTAGATGTTCTTTATAGGAGATACTCTGAATTCGTTTCTGAATCTGGCAAAGACAAGACCGAATTTTCTGGATCAAACATTAGATTTTTTGGGATCCCATCGATGTTTCCAAAAAGGTGCCATGTACAGTGCATGTGGAAGTGCAACTGCATTGTATAGTGACGCAAGATATCTTCGAAAGAAACGGTGTCTACTGGCAACAATCGACCCGTACGCAATGTGGATTTTTATCTCTACCTGTCGTACATTAAGAATTCTAGTGGCGTGTAGGCTTCGACCAATGGGTAAGCCAAGGTATGTTATATATACTCTCCGACGCTTTCACAACAGAATTACCGAGAGAAATTCCTCCATCGCAAGGGTCCCCATTAAAAAACAGCACCCCCCCCCCCCGCCCAAGTGTCCGGATCCAGTCCAATTGTGTAAATGATTTATAGAGATTATAGAGATGATTGATCTAGAGATTTCCGGTCTTCCCCTCCCCAACTCCCCCATAGCTGTTGAATCCGGTCCGGACTTCAGATGGGGTATCAGAGACATGTGACCTATTCAGTTATCAAGTTTCATTCCAATCCGATCACCCGTTCAAAAGTTACAAACTACTCAATTTTCCGTATTCCCCCGCCCTCCACACACCCCTCAGATGGTCAGATCAGGAAACTGCTTATTAGAAGAACAGTTTTATTGAAAATAAACATTTTGTTTTCAATAGCACAAGAAAAGCGGGTTAGTTTTCTCGGGTCCCTGATATGCCTGCCAAGTTTCATAGTGCTAGCACATCTGGAAGTACCCTAACTCGTAAAAATGTGACACACCACCCAACCGACCGATAGAATTGCGATCGGTGTATGACACTTAAGCCAGAGGCTGCAAGTGCCATAAAACAGCTTATAGGAGAACGGGATAGAGAACGGACAACGGTTTGTTTAAAAACAAGAGCTGTAAGCTCATATGGCACTTGCATGGGTCAAGATGATTTGATTGGTCAAAAGTAAGTGTCGACTTTGCGGTTGAGATGCGCGCTCTAAGGGAGCTGGAACTTCATTTGTAAGCAAAACCCTTGAGGCAAAACTGCTAATGGGCTGATGGGCATCACGAAAATGCATATATTGCTTAAAAGTATTTTTTTTTACTTTGCGGTCAAGATTGGTACTTTAAGGAATAATCGGATAGGGACGTAGCAATTTCTAAGCAAATGTTGTTGAGTCTTCAATAATCCAGCGAAGTTTCATCGTCCTAGCACATCTGGAAGTACCTTAACGCGCGATCACCGGAATCCCAGACCCCCCCCCCCCTCCTCCAACTCCACCCACAATAACCGGAGCCAATCCGGTTCTGTAAATGATTAATCCAGAGCATCTGTTTGTCATTCCCACGAAGTTCGATCCAGATCACACCAGTCTAAGCGGGTCAAGTATTTTCCGCCCTCCCCCCAATTATTGCCGGATTCGGTCCGGAAATGAAAAAGGTCACAAGAGAAAAATGTCCTCTGTTTAATTATTAAATTTCACTCGAATCCGATCACCCGTTCCAAAGTTACGCATGACTCAATATTCCGGATTCCCCTCCCTCAACTCCCCCCCCCCAAGATTATCATATCGAAGATTTTTTTTTATTCCAAGTCAGTTTGACCGGGTCCCTGATATGCCTTCCAAGTTTCGTCGTGAAAATCCCCCAAAAACGGAATTCCGGGAAACCCCTCCTCCCCCCCCTCAAGTTTCCGGATCCAGTCAAATTATGTAAAAGATTTACATGGACCAGATGTTTGTTCTGAAAATTTCGGATTCCCCTCCCTCCACTCCCCCCACCATTATCTGATCGACAAAATTTTTATTTTGAAGTCAGTTTGATTGGGTCCCTGATATGCCTGCCAAGTTTCATCGTGAAAATCCCCAAAACCACCATCACCGGAATTCCGGGACCCCCCCCCCCCATAAGTGTCCGGATCCAGTACAATGGTCTAAAGGACTTATCTAGAGCAGATGCTTGTTCTTCCCAGCAAGTTTCACTCCGATCCCTCCATTCTAACCGTTTCTTGAAATTTCCGGTCTCCCCCCCCCCCAACTCCCCCCTGGCTGCCGAATCCGGTCAAGACTTTAAACGGGACATTACAAATATATATTCTATTCAGTTATGAAGTTTCATTACAGTCCGATCATCCGTTCGAAAGTTACACACTTCTCAATTTCCCGGATTCCCCTGCGGATTCCCCTCCCTCCACTCCCCCCCACCATTATCTGATCGGTAAGATTTTTATTTGAAGTCAGTTTGATTGGGTCCCTGATATGCCTGCCAAGTTTCATCGTGAAAATCCCCAAAACCACCATCACCGGAATTCCGGGAACACCCCCCCCCCCCATAAGTGTCCGGATCCAGTACAATGGTCTAAAGGACTTATTTAGAGCAGATGCTTGTTCTTCCCAGCAAGTTTCACTCCGATCCCTCCATTCTAACCGTTTCTTGAAATTTCCGGTCTCCCCCCCCCCCAACTCCCCCCTGGTTACCGAATCCGGTCAAGACTTTAAACGGGACATTACAGATATATATTCTATTCAGTTATGAAGTTTTATTACAATCCGATCATCCGTTCGAAAGTTACACACTTCTCAATTTCCCGGATTCCCCTGCCCTCCATCCCCCCCCCCAAATGGTCGGATCAGAAAACTGATTATTTATAAGTTTGTTTGGTCGGGTCTCTGATAGGCCTGCCAAGTTTGATGGTCCTAGCACAACTGGAAGTACCATAACTCGAAAAAGTGTGACAAAATGCCCTAAATTTTCAAGTTTCCAGCGCCCCCACTTCCCCGCATATGGTCGGATCGGGAAACTGATTATTTCCAGGTTAGTTTGGTCGGGTCCCTGATATTCCTGCCAAGTTTCATTGTCCTAGCTCATCTGGAAGTACCCTCACTCGAAAAAGTGTGACAAAATGCCCTAAATTTTCAAGTTTCCAGCGCCCCAACTCCCCCGCATATGGTCGGATCGGGAAACTTATTATTTCCAGGTTACTTTGGTCACGTCCCTGATATTCCTGCCAAGTTTCATTGTCCTAGCTCATCTGGAAGTACCCTAACTCGAAAAAGGGTGACAAAATGCCCTAAATTTTCAAGTTTCGAGCGCCCCCACTCCCCCGCATATGGTCGGATCGGGAAACTGATTATTTCCAGGTTCGTTTGGTCGGGTCCCTGATATTCCTGCCAAGTTTCATTGTCCTAGCTCATCTAGAAGTACCCTAACTCGGCTACAAGTGCCATAAAAACACGGCTAGTGCTTTTGTTTAGGCTTGTTTGGTTTAGCCTGGTACCGTCTTTCTTTCCTCGTTTTGTTTTACATATTTCAAGGCATGTTTTGTGTCATTTTTATATGGGTAACAAATCACTGATGCACCCGAATCTCAGCTTATGTGGAAGTGCTCGAGGCTGTCCAGCTTCCTTTGTCCAATGTCCAACTTTCCAATCCTCCATACGGGCATGTGTTGTACCCTTTTTTATATCGGTAATAAACCACTGATTTAACTGATCATCGTCTTATCTTCTGTGGAAGTGCCCAAACCAACAAAAGCTAGACAGAGCGACAGAGGGACAAACAGAACAGTCATTAATTAGTACTTGAGCCGAAGGCTGAAAGAACCGACAAAAGAATTGGCCTCAAGACCATACAAGAATTGGCCTCAAGATTGCAGCGGAACAGAACAACAAAATTACAACTTACCATGCTGATTGTCAAGGTCTTGTTGCCTGCGCTGGGCAATACTCTCAGCCATGATCTTTTGCTTTTCCCGAGTCAATTTGCAAGGATTGCAGGCACAGTCTTTGTAAAGACAATAGCGCTTGTGCCCCTTCAGCGATTTTGTCAATCCATGATTCCTGCAGCGGGCGCATGTTGCTGTCCTCTTTTTTCCCATCTTACCATTTCTCAAGGCAGTTCCACCTAGAAAATGACAAAAGTAGGCTAAAGATGAATGAATGGATGAATAGAACCCCATGTGTTTTATTTATTTTCTTCATTTACTCCGCTTTTTCAAAGTGGAGGGTTATAAATAAATTACTTACTTAAAAAATTCAGCACGCATCCCTAACACAACTCCAACCTACAATAAAATCTCCATGGTGCTGAGCAATAGCAGTCAACAGAGGAGAAAGGCCCCAATCCACCACTGGGCTTAGCGATTAGAACCAATCCAAAAGTCTAGCCTTCAGATAGTCTGGTATCGTATGGCTCCAGAGATCAGAAAGTCTACCTTCTACCACTTCCTGGTTCCCTAAGAACAATTAGCTAGAGCAGTTGAACACAAATATCTAATGCTTTAATAGGCTAGGTTAGCTATTGGGTGTCAGGAACCGTTTCTGACATTTGACCAGGGGCGTCGCAAGGTGGGTTGCAGCACCCCCGCCCCCCCCCCCCAACTTTTTGAGATTCGGTAAAATTTGGGGCCGTATGCCCAAATTTCACTAAAGTTGTTCGGTATTTTTTTTTATACCAGAACTATTTTGTATATTTACGGGGATTCGGTAGTTATACAGAATCCAAAATATGCTATCAGTACAAATCTACTCGGTATAATGATCGGGATGGTATAATTGTCAGGATTCGGCAGTTGTAACGAATTCGGTGAGCGAATTTACTGAAATTATTTGGTAATTTTTCGATGCCAGAGCTATTTGGTAGGCTATATTTATGGAGGTTCGGTAGTCACACAGATTCCCGAATCGGTCCAAAATTATTCGGTAGGCCTATCATGATTGGGATTCCGTAATTTATTCGGTATAATTTTCAGGATTCGTTAGTTACCACGAGCCTCGGCTGCAGTTCCAGTTTCGACGAAATTATACCGAATATGAATATTATTTGGTAGATTTTTGATACCATAACTATTCAGTATAATAACCAGGATTCGGTAGTTATACAGAATCCCGAATAGGCTATTTGTCTAAACTTATTCGGTATAATAACTGAGATTCGGTAACTTATTCGGTATAATTGCCAGGATTCGGTAGTTGCTACGACCGTCGAAACTCGAAGAGGTCGAGTGAAGCACTGGTCGCAGAGAAAATGAGTGATATACGCTATGACAGTGGTTCCCAACCTTTTCCGTACCGCGTACCCCTAATCAACGCTCGAAAAGGTTGCGTACCCCCTTTTTCAGAATGTGAAAAAAGATATATCATAAATGATATACATATCCACAAAAAAGAGGCACGAGAGGCAGCTTTGTAGCTAAAATTTTGTCAAATCTCGGTTCGATGTCAGTAACGGCCTCGGTAACGGTAACATTTTTTCCAGTCAACCTGTTTCTGTGTTTGGATTTTGTCTTTCGTACGCAAACATTTTCGTTAGCTTAATTCGTAAACCTGAACAGCTTATAACCAGTGGGGTCACGTACCGGTCGGGAACAAAACCTGGTCTGCCACAGACGGTTAAAAAGAGACGAGTCGGCGCGAAGCGCCGCGATTTTTCGCAGAAACAGTTATTTTTGGAAAAAACGTTAAAAATTACCAAACACTGTAAAAATACCGTGCCCCCAAAAAACATTTTGGCTACTGATTCCTCTGACTTCTACTGGTAATGCTAGACTTTCGGCAATCAAAAGTGACTGAGACAAGTTTTGAAGCTACAGACTAAACTGATTTTGTTACCTTCGCGTACCCCTTGAAAGGGTCTCGCGTACCCCTTAGGGTACGCGTACCACCGGTTGGGAACCACTGCGCTATGATATCATCGCTGTTTCGAAAATTCCCCCTGCGGTGCTATTCGTGATATTCTCTATTTTGTGGAATGGCGCGTCATTTAACTGGGGTTTTAACCAGTTTTAGAATTGGGATATGAGAAACATTGAAAACTAGAATCTGGATGGAAATAGTTAAATTTGGTAGGAAAAAGCGAACTTAAAAAAATCTCGCCTGCGGCGATCACTTTATGTGATTATGAGGATTACTGACTGGCCTTTAAGTTGCTGCTGCTGCCGGGACGTCACTCCATTCGGTTCTGGAAATTCTTAGGATCTCGGTGTTTAATCTACGGTATGAGAAGCAGTTTTTAAAATTTCGCCTGCTGGGCTTGATTTAATTTTGTCTTGGGTATACTAAATAGAAGCTGTTACTCGTGCCCGGCAGTATATTGTCCAATTGAGTTTCGCAAAATTGACACCTAGTAGCTGGCTAACCATCTTTCATGCTGCCGTTAATGTTACTCTTAGTATTTAATCCTTTCTGTTCAATAGTTTAAAATAATTTAAAGCTCGAACTCTGAGTTTCTAGGATTCTGTAAAAAAAAAATTAAAGATTTGGTAAAAAAAAATTGACTGCACCAGCTCCCCAACGAAAATGCACTTGCAAAGCCCCTTCATTTTACGCATATTATTAGGCAAATACCCTATTCACTAATTATCTGGTAGCCAATGTGTTTTTTCGGTTTTCACTGAATGAAGTTGCAGCGTTGCCAAATGCCTTTCTTCTAAACACCTACTGAGTACTGACCATGGCAAACTTTGTGTGGATTTATTTACACCATCAGGTTAATCCAAATGGCTTGAGTGCGACTATTTGCACCAGCGCTTTTCTGTCGCATGTATTTGCGCCTTTTTTTATTCAAAGACCCGTCCAAACTAACTTGGAAAATAATCATCTGCCCGATCCAACCATCGCGGGGGGAGGGGGATACGGAGGAATCCGGAATTTAGGGGCATGCACAACTTTCGAATAGGTGACCGGATTTTAATGAAACCTGATGTCTGGAAAGACGTCATGTCTCAGATGTCGCATTTCAAGTCCGGACCGAATCCGATGGCTCTGGGGGGTGGGTCGGAGGGGGGAACCGGAAATCATTGTGTCGCGCTTAGGATGGAGCGATCCGGATGAACTTCGTGTGAAGAACAAGCACAAGCCCTAGGTATCGTTGACAGAATAGGACCGAATTCATGAACTGTGGGGGGAGTTGGAGGGGGGTTCCGGAATTCCGGTGATCCGGAGTTAAGTTACTTCCAGGTGGGCTAGGGGACAATGAAACTTGGCAGGCAAATCAGGGACCCGACCAGATTAACCTGGAAACAGTCAACTTCCCGATCCAACCATCATGGGGGGAGTGGAGGGAGGGGGAATCCGGAATCCTGACGTATGTATAACTTCCGAATGGGTGATCCGTTCATAATGAAACTTGATATTTAGAAAGACCACATGTCTCGGATGTCCCGTTTCAAGTCCGGACCGGACCGATGAATGTGGGAGGGGGGGGGGCAGAAGGGGAACCGGAAACCTTGTGACACGTTTGGAGCGGAGCGATCGGAACGAAACTTGATGGGAAGAACAAGCACAAGCCCTATGTACATAAGAGACAGAACCGGACCGGATTCGGGCACTGTGGGAGAGGGGGGGGAATTTTGTTGATCGCCAGTTCGGGTACTTCCAAATGTGCTAGGACGATGAAACTTCGCTTGAACATGCAACAACGAAAAAAACTTGACATGATTGGCTTAGAAATAGTCAGTTCCCTGATCCGTCCATCGTGGTGGGGGGTTGGAGGGAGGGGTATAACAGATGTAAAATTTCAATATCTCCATTTTATCTTGCGAAAATTGCGAATATGCGAATTGCGAAAAGGCTGAAAAATAAGATGCTGAGCTTGAGTATGGTGTCTGTACAAATTTCCATCTGTGCCAGACCAAACCGAGGAACTCAGTCAAGATTATGCTCTCACCCCGTATAAATTTAACAGAAGTATCTCTCTGCAAGTGAGCAGATCAACTCTGTGGCAGTGGTTTGCTCACTAACACTCAGATCACTTCCCCTGTACAAAGGGTTCAGAACATTCTGAACACTGGCCGCTATATGAATTGGTTTTACGCAGAATTCCTTTCTGCTAATCAGAATCCGTTTGGCAGCCACTTCTTCAGTCTTCAGGCAACAAGGGATTTTTTTTTACATATAATTTCCGTGGAAGACATTGTCCAATGCGCAAACGAAGGAGTTTGAGTCCCGGTGTCCCCTCCCCTCCATCCCCCATAAGAATAATGAACAGACCTAGTAAGAAGTCCTTATTCGAGACTGGCCCCATTGTTTCGCTTGTAAGATGTTCATGACTTTTTCACGTGTTTACTGATTATTATGGCGGGCTTTCATAAGAAATGAAAATAACTGACGTAAAACAAGTTAACATGAAAGGCTGACTCACATAGACCTCCAGCACCCGGTAACATCCACTGACAGCGCAGAATAATTATACCGCACATGAGTTCTTTTAAAGTGAAAAACCCCTCTTGATATGCCAAACATCCTTTCGCTAAGCTTAATCTACAGAGGAGTTAAAGGTAGGTTATTTCTGATGTTCGTCAAGTTCAATCAGTACAAGAATCTAATTTGCAAGAGAAACAAGAATTCTCGCCTTCCCGATATGGAACCACGGGCCCTCTCCTGCTGATCCTGTTTTGTCTAACCTAGTAATCAAATAAGATATAATCACCAGTTACAAATAAAAAACTCTCATACGTATCCTTCGTACCTAAATCACACTCTAATTGCCTTCAAATGGAATGCAACCCTTGACTAACCTGACTCATCCCCAGTTATCCATCAAAGCTGCAAAGAATCGCCTACCTACGAACCTGTTGGACAAAATTGCGTACTGCATTTGGACATGATTGCGTAGTAAGGGGGCGCAAATTCCCGAAAACTGCGGCGAAAATTGCATTTTTCTTGCGAAAATTGCGAAAATTCGCCTAATTTTCGAGAGGCCTCCGAATATTTCAATTTTGCGAATATTCGATTGAATTTTTCAATTGAAAAATTCGCTTTTTACATGTATAGGGAGGGGGAATCCTTAATCTCGAGGTATGTAGGCTATAACTTTTTAACGGATGATCAGATCTTCATAAACTTGATATTGGAACAAGAGCTGTAAGCTCATATGGCACTTGCATGGGTTAAGATGATTTGATTGATCAAAAGTAAGTTTCGACTTTGCGGTTGAGATGCGCACTCTAAGGAAGCTGGAACTTCATTTGTAAGCAAAACCCTTGAGGCAAAAATGCAAATGGGCTGATGGTTATCATGAACATGCATATATTGCTTAAAAGTATTTTTTTACTTTGCGGTCAAGATTGGCACTTTAAGGAATTATCGGATTTGGGAAGTAGCAATTTCTAAGCAAATGTTGTTGAGTCTCCAATATTCCAGCGAAGTTTCATCGTCCTACCACATCTGGAAGTACCTTAACGCGCGATCACCGGAATCCCAGACCCCCCCCCCCCGACGAAGTTCGATCCAGATCACACCAGTCTAAGCGGGTCAAGTATTTTCCGCCCTCCCCCCAATAATTGCCGGATTCGGTCCGGAAATGAAAAAGATCACCAGAGAAACATGTCCTCTGTTTAATTATTAAATTTCACTCGAATCCGATCACCCGTTCCAAAGTTACGCATGACTCAATATTCCGGATTCCCCTCCCTCAACTCCCCCCCCCCCCCCCCAAGATTATCATATCGAGGATTTTTTTTTATTCCAAGTCAGTTTGACCGGGTCCCTGATATGCCCTCCAAGTTTCGTCATGAAAATCCCCCAAAAAACGGAATTCCGGGAAACCCCCTCCTCCCCCCCTCAAGTGTCCGGATCCAGTCAAATTATGTAAAAGATTTACATGGATCAGATGTTTGTTCTTCCCAGCAAGTTTCACTCCGATACCATCATTCTAACGGTTTCTCGAAATTTCCGGTCCACCCCCCCCCCCCGCTTCGCCACGGTGCCCGTAGCCAATCCGATTCAGTAAATGACTTACCTAGAGCATCTGTTTGTTCTTCCCACAAAGTTCCATCCCGATCCCTCCATTCTAAACGGGTCACGTATTCCCCCCCCCCCCCCAATAGTTGCCGGATCCGGTCCGGATTTGAAAAAGATGATCAGAGAAATGTCCTCTGTTCAATTCTTAAATTTCACTCAAATCCGATCACCCATTCAAAAATTACGCATGACTGAAAATTTCGGATTTCCCTCCCTCCACTCCCCCCACCATTATCAGAGTGACAAAATTTTTATTTTGAAGTCAGTTTGATCGGGTCCCTGATATGCCTGCCAAGTTTCATCGTGAAAATCCCCAAAACCACCATCACCGGAATTCTGGGACCCCCCCCCCCCCCCCCATAAGTGTCCGGATCCAGTACGATGGTCTAATGGACTTATCTAGAGCAGATGCTTGTTCTTCCCAGCAAGTTTCACTCCGATCCCTCCATTCTAACCGTTTCTTGAAATTTCCGGTCTCCCCCCCCCCAAACTCCCCCATGGCTACCGAATCCGATCAAGACTTTAAACGGGACATTACAGATATATATTCTATTCAGTTATGAAGTTTCATTACAATCCGATCACCCGTTCGAAAGTTACACATTTCTCAATTTCCAGGATTCCCCTGCCCTCCACTCCCCCCCAAAATGGTCGGATCAGAAAACTGATTATTTCTAAGTTTGTTTGGTCGGGTCTCTGATACGCCTGCCAAGTTTCATGGTCCTAGCACAACTGGAAGTACCCTAACTCGAAAAAGTGTGAAAAAATGCCCTAAATTTTCAAGTTTCCAGCGCCCCCACTCCCCCGCATATGGTCGGACAGGGAAACTGATTATTTCCAGGTTGGTCCAAGTTTCATGGTCCTAGCACAACTGGAAGTACCCTAACTCGAAAAAGTGTGACAAAATGCCCTGAATTTTCAAGTTTCCAGCACCCCCACTCCCCCGCATATGGTCGGATCGGGAAACTTATTATTTCCAGGATACTTTGGTCAGGTCCCTGATATTCCTGCCAAGTTTCATTGTCCTAGCTCATCTGGAAGTACCCTAACTCGAAAAAGTGTGACAACATGCCCTACATTTTCAAGTTTCCAGCGCCCCCACTCCCCCGCATATGGTCGGATCGGGAAACTGATTATTTCCAGGTTTGTTTGGTCGGGTCCCTGATATTCCTGCCAAGTTCCATTGTCCTAGGTCATCTAGAAGTACCCTAACTCGGAAAAGTGTGACAAAATGCCCTAAATTTTCAAGTTTCCAGCACCCCGCACTCCCCCCCCCCCATATGGTCGGATCGGGAAACTGATTATTTCCAGGTTAGTTTGGTCGGGTCCCTGAAATGCCTGCCAAGTTTCATTGTCCTAGCACATCTGGAAGTACCCTAACTCGAAAAAGTGTGACAAAAAACTCGGACCGACCGACAGACGGAATTGTGATCGGTATATGGCACTTGAGCCAGAGGCTGCAAGTGCCATAAAAACCTTGTATCTCAAATTTCCTATTAGAAGTCCGAATGTAATCTGATCCGCTGAATGTTGGGTGGAGGGGGGTGGAGGGGAGAGCCGGTAAATATTCCTTGAGCCCAAGCTGGCTCTGAAACATATATTCAAACAATTTATCCAACGGATACGTCAGCTACGATTCTAGGAAGAATTGCAGCTGACATATCTGTTGTATAGATTATTTGAATATATGGGAGAGCCGGAAATCTTGTGACATGCTTCGAGTGGAACGATTGGGATGAAACTTAGTTGGAAGAACAAGTGCAAGCCCTAGATACATCAGTGACAGAACTGGACTGGGTTCGGGCACAGTGGGGGGAGTTGGAGTGGGGTCTGGAATTCTGAGTTCTGACCTAAGGTACCTCCAGGTGTGCTAGAACGATGAAACTTGGCTTGGAAAATAGACAGCTGACAAGATTGACTTCGAAATTGTCATTCCCAGATCCGACAATCCCTCAAGGTACTAATTCCAACTGCAAAGTACTAAAAATACTTTTAAGCAAAATATGCATTTTCGTGATTCCTATGAGCCCATGATCATTTTTGCCACAAAGGTTTCGCTTACAACTGAATTCGTTAAAGTACAAACAATGCTTTTGAGTAAAATATACATTTTCGTGCTCCCGATGAGCTCATCATAATTTTTGCTTCAAGAGTTTTGATTACAGATGAATTTCTGGTGCCCTTAAATTGTGCATCATCACAGCCAAATGCATTACAAAACCATACATGCTAGTGATTTCTAAGGATCCGACCCATGATAATTCTTATCTCAACAATTTTGCTTAGGCTACAAATGATCAGAACAAACCCACAAACTGACGAATTCCTACTTTCATCCTCTGACCCAGTCTTGCAAGTGCCATATGAGCTTCCAGCTCTTGTTTCTGAAACTCAGTTAATTTTTTGTCAAAATAGTTGTCTTTTCTGAAAATCAGTCGACTTATTTTCAAAACTGCAATTTTTTCCTGAAAACAGTTGTTTTTTCTGTAAAAACAGTGGGTAACCTGCAAGTCGGTAAAGGCCTTGCCCACCCCAAACATTTTGGCTAGTAGCGCCTCAGGTTACTCTGCTGTAGATACTGTATACCCAGAGTTTGGCATAGGGTATCCAACTGGTTGACTGGTGCCACAAGATAGTTATGGTGTCAGAAATGTTTTTTTTTTTATAGATAGTTGAGAGACATAATACCTAGCCTACTTGTAATAAATCTAGATTATTAGGCAATCACAAATACTACACTTACTAATTTCAGACGAGGATGATAATGTCGGAGATGAACTCATCCCAATCTCAAATTTCAGAACAAACTTTTAATTATTTGTTTTACCTTTTCATCACCATCATCAAGCAGTTAGTCTTGTGCGGTGTTGCCGACGCTTCGAAACAAGACGTACCAAAAAACACCCGAAAATGTACCAACTGACCAAAAAATTGTACCACGTCCAAAAATTTTTGCCGCGCGTTGCGCTTCGCGCAACACGCGGATCATTTTCAGTGAACAGTACCCTACACCAGAATACAGTTTTTTTACGCATTTCTTTGGTGAAAATGCTTATCAGACCCTTCTTTCCCTAACCGAGGTCAGGTTGGGTTCAGCCCCGAAATTAGCACAATATGGGACATGACTCAGTTATTTCATTGACCTGAAAAAGTGACATAACAGTCTCTTATTTTTAAAATTGAAACTTGCATTCAAAATCCATGATTTTGAGCGTGCTCCACCCTACTTACTAAAGTTACTACGCATGACGTCACAAACGTTGGCTTCTTGGCGTGAAGCTGGAACGCATTTTAAATTTTCTGTAAAATACCGCTCCACGGGGTAATCCAGCCAATCACGTTACAGCTATCCGTAGTTAACACGCGTCCTACGCTTCCGAACATGGTAAGCAAGTTGTTAGGCTACTATTTGGAACAGTCAACGTAGTAACTAAAGTATTTTCAGGCAAACTATACAACGAAAGCGACAAAAAATAGTGCACTAAAGCTTATCATCCGATTTACAAAGAAGGGCGGCACTCGCAGTTGCAGATTTTTTATACCTTCTTCAAGTATTTCGCCAGTTATGGTGTGTCACCATGCTCATGGGGACAGGGGCGGTTCGCAGTGCTTGGGCATGGAGGTGGAGGACTGACAAGCTCGAAACTTGCGACAGGCTAATGCCCGGCGAATATACCATTTATAAGCAGTACGAGCTGATGGCAACTATCGTAGCACTCCAGTAGAGCACTAGGGGTAGTAAAGCCGAGCTTATTACATATATAATCTGACCTTCCGCAAAATAATTAAACTCTTCGGCGTATCTAACGAAGATGGAATTTAAAATGCACCCAAAAAATGCCTTGATCGAAACAGTTACTATATGCAGGGGCGTCACGACCTAGGGGCCCCCCCCCCATGTTGTCGACCAGTCGGTTAAAAATAATCAAGTCTGCGCGAAGCGCCGCGATTTTTCTTCAAAACAATTGATTTTTTTCATTAAACAGTTGATTTTTCGTCAAAACAGTCGTTTTCTTTCTGAAAATCAGTCGATTTTTTCGAAACTGTCCTTTTCTTGAAAACAGCCGTTTTTTCTGCAAAAACTGTAAGTAAAAATTACCAGCCAGTCGGTAAATTCCTTGCCCCCCCCCCCCAAAAAAAAAAAAAAAAACATTTTGGCTAGTAAAGCCTCTGACTATATGTATTATAAAAAAAAATACAAGCAAATCGATCTCTGCTTGCTCGGTCAGTCAGTTTTCCTTGACAAATACAAACAAAAAAAATTCATTGTACCATATTGTACCAGCTTCGAAAAATGTACCAAAAAAAGTGATTGTGCCATATTGTACCAGCCGAATTGAAATGTACCAAAATGGTACAATTGTACCGCTGTTTGCAACACTGGACTCCTGTGATTGTACTGCTGCTGCCACCTAGCAAACTCCATCTAAGTAGAGGCGTATTCTCGCCGTTCCCCGCAGCCTCCTCGGGGAATCGAAGGGAACGGCGAGAATGGAGGGAGCCGCTCCACGCAGACTCCGCGTACAGAAACAGCGAGAACACGGGGAATGCTTCCAAATTCGATTTTGTTCGAAAAAAAATATACAGTTCAGGAAATTAGTCCGGATCCACTTTATTTTTCGTTTTGTCTATTCTGATTGTTTTTAGTTAATTTTACATAGCACCAACAACGGCAAAATTGATTCCCCTCTGAATCTGAAAGGAAGTCCTTTTTGATGATGGTGATGATAATCGGAGCATGCCCCGTCCGTGGGGACTCGCGAGAATACGGGGAGTGAGTCCCCGGGACAAACAAAAACGCAGGGACTCCACAAGTGGAGTCCTCGGGGAACGGCGAGAATACGCCTTAGAACTCTAGATGCTGTGTATGCAAGTTACCAAAGTCGCGACGTTCTCAAAGGGTATGCCCAGAACAAAATAATGCTGGGGAGTACACTGTAAAAGAAAATCTTGCAGTATTTGCTACTGGGATTAATCTTGTCTTTCTGGAGATAAGATTATCCCTAATTTGGATTAATTTTATCCCAATAGAGATAAGATCAATCCCAGTAGCAAATACTGAATCCTTATTCGGAGAAAATTTTTACAGTGTAGCACGGACGTTAACAAAATTGACACACACTCGAATAGCAGCGAATAGCATTAGCGATAGTGAACGTCCCTACTGAAACTCAATCAATCGTGCACCAGCGCTGGCTCCAATAACTTCATATCCTGAACATAGAAAAAAAATGATACAGCCTCCATTGTTACCTTGGTGTGTGCAGACCGCACCTTTGCTTTACTAGAAATTTCTGAACCCGAAAATTTGTCTCGCTTTAAATGCAGCAAGCGTAGTGGGCGGCGCTGAGTATGGCCCGTTTCCAAAGCATAGGTATTGGCGCTACTCCCTAGTGTTATTTTGCTCTGGGTACGCCGTGGCCTTGTATTACACTGTAAAAAGTGTCTCCGAGTAAGGATTAAAGTTAACTGCAGTACTTGCTAATGGGATTAATCTTATCGTTTTAGAGACAAGATTAATCCCAGTAACAAATACTGCAAGTTTTTTTACAGTGAAATCTAGTACAATTTCTTTTTAGTACATTTGTCTTTCGAAGTAGTGCGTTGGTAGTACATTTTACAGTACATTATAAGAAAGGTGGTACTTAAAAAAAATGAACCCTTTCTTTCCAAGGTGTGATCAGAATCTTGGTCAGCTAGTTAAAAGAATACAATTAGCCCCGCCATACACAAAATCCTCATTTTTTTGGCATATCGCCCCAACGTATGGGCATTCTGCCCCCATGACAATCTGTTGAACTGATAATCTGAAATGGAAATTAGCTTTTCAAGCAGGCTTTTTGGTGGTACCATGCCCATGCGTTGGGGCACAATGCCCAAAAATGTGTATTATTGAATTAGAATCAGCACAAAATTTTGAAACAGTTTACTGCCTTTTGCAAAGCAATATGTTTAAAAAGAATTCCGAAGTCGATTAAAGCGGCAGCACATGATGGTAATATAAATTAATAAATGAACCGTGTTGTTAAATATTTTAGATTTCTTCAGCCTGTCGATATTGACTGTCCAAGAAATTATATACTTCCCCCACCGTTTTCCTTAAATGACAAGCCTGAGTATCCCCCCCCCCCTCTCGGAAAACTGAAATCTTTGCCAAGCAACGTACAAATCCTTTTACTCTGTCGTACAAGGCGTTCGCTATTGCCTACCACTATGGCCAACGTACGATCAAGAATAAATAAGGGATTCTTGGTACTATATGCGTATTCTCGCCGTTCCCCGGGGACTCCTTTTGAGGAGTTAGTCCTCGGACTCACTCCCCGTATTATCGCGAGTCCCCACGGACGGAGAATGCTCAGAATATCATCGCCATCATCAAAAAGGACTCGCATTTGATGGTGCAAAACGGATAAGTCAGCTACATTTTATTAGAGCTATTTCGGCCATTCTTGGCAAGGGCCCTTCGTGGCAAGGATCCGAAATATAGCTCTAATAAAATGTAGCTGACTTATCGGTTTTGCACCGTCAAATATGATTCGCAGTCAGCTTGGGCTGAAGGAATGTCTATCACCGAAGTAAGACTTCGAAACTACAAACCGCCCATACATGCCGCCGACAAGTATCCATCTTAGCTGGAAGAAGAAGAAGAGACAGTTGACTCGTGTCGTGACTCCCTCTATTCTCGCCGTTGCCTCTGATTCCCCGAGGAGTCCTCGGGGAACGGCGAGAATACGCCTCATTTCAGATTGTGGAGGATCTGTGATTAATCTGATTACAGAGCTGTTTGGCAATTATCAGTAAATTCTCTAGGTGTGTCTTATACATTGTTGGTAATACTTTGAGAATGTTCGAAATGTTTCACGTCTTCGTTTCAGACTTCTACGAAATATGATACATTAATAAGTTAATGATCGCCGCTTGTCTCCTTTCTCTTCTCTCACTTCTTTTCCCATTTCTGCACCAATTATTGTTTTAGAGCAACAAAGATATAGGACATGCGAAACTGCGATGTACGGATCTACCAAACAGACAAGAAGAAGGGGAGAGAGCAGAGGTGTAAGTAGCTTTGGGGGATGAGGCAATGTATTTACCGACTGTTTTTCAGGTTTTAAAGAAAACATGAACTGTTTTGACGAAAAATTGACTGATATTCAGCCGGCGATTTTTAAGAAAAAAACGAATTTTCTTTTCTTCCAAGAAAAAATCGATTGTTTTACGAAAAGTCGCGGCACTCGGTATTTTTTTTACCGACTGTCGGACAAGGTTTGGGAGGGGGGGCTTTCCTTGTCCCTCTATAGGCTACATAATGCCCCAGAAAGAGGGTGTTGACGTTCTCTTTTGTCACAGACGATAAATAGAAGAAAGAGGCTCGTCACTTTAGGCAGAAAACGCACTGGAGGCGACCGATCAAAGCGCACTTCATGTCTGAAAATACGTATATATATGTATATAATTTTGTAGGGTGGTACTTTTTCTCATCTGGTGGTGGATTTCGCTACTTGGGTAGTGAATTTTATTTTACTGAAGTGGCAACTACTCACTGTCTGTATCCCTCTCGAAAGAGCGATTCCCGATGCGATTCGGATGGAACTTGATGTTGGCAAGACTATTTTAGTACCTTAATTTTAATTGCAACTTGGAGCAATTGAAGGATATTCCATCCTGTAGCTCCTGTAGCATTCTGGTAGCATTGCTCAGCATTTATTCGGAAACTGCCATGTGAACAAATTCGGAAATTCTGTCGGCTGTTGAGTTGGTGTGATTCGCTTGACTTTATGACACACGTATATCCTGGAGCCTTTGTAAGAGAGGGCTCAACAGTAAGAGAATTTTAAAATTTTACATAAAGAAATTCGACGGCAGAAATTTGGCGCGCCGGGATGTTTTCGGCGACGGCCCGCTGAGTTATTTTCGGCGGCGCGCCGCCGACTTTCGGCGCGGCTTCGGGAACTAGTCAGAAGTTTGATAGCAGATAACACATGTTTGAGCATCCTTATGTTACTGTTGTCAAGAAGACTTTGAAACATATATTCAGATGATGCATAAAACGGGTACGTCAGCTACGATGCTTCGGCAGCGATATTTCGACCCTTCTTGGCAAGGGTCCTCGTCAGGCTGTCAATCTTGCAGGTTTGTTTCCTTCCCCGACGTTGACGCTGAAGATTGACAGCCTGACGGACCCTTGCCAAGAAGGGCCGAAATATCGCTGTTAAAGCATCGTGGCTGAAGTACCCGTTTTATGCATTATTTGAATATATGTTATGAGAATATCCATTATGACCCTCGAGACAAACTTCTGTTATGACCCTTTTAAGTGTTATGTTTCGCAAAAAGATAATATTTAATAGACATATTTATCAACATTTAACACAAGGATGCGCAAACGTTTGTTATCTCTTATCAAACTTCTGACAGTGCAGCAGTGGTTCTCTAAATTACCAAGCAACAGTTGTCAGAATAAATATTAATGTTTCACACTTTAATAAACTCAAAACAAAGCTAACATCCCTTTGTCTTTCTTCTTCGCATCACCTGCTTTCTTTTCTTGCGACGCCATCATCCCTTCGGCCACAGAATCTTCTAGCTTTGGCTTTTTAACAGGCGCTGGCTTCTTAGTAAGCATGGAGCTATAGTATTCCATAGAAGAAGGGGGAGGGATCGCCGATTTGCCCCTATCCCCTGCTCGCATATCCGTTTCACTGTTAGTGGTAATATCAGAGGAAAAGAGCTTCAAATTTTTTCCTATTTTTTCTTGATGACCCCTCTGTTGCATATGGCGAGACCCATACCCAGAACTGCTACTAGCAGTAGGGTCATGTCGTCCACTCTTTAAATACTGGAACTTAGGCGTCAGGTTGAACTTAGGCTTGTCTTTCGAGATTTCTTTCTGTTCATTGGCTCCCGGAGTTATGTTACACGCAGCTGACGACTCTTCAACACCGTGTTCCAGCCTATCCGGGATGGTCAGATCTTCAGCTATGACGGCTTCACCCCGGGCAGTGCTCAAATCGCCTCTATGCTCCTCTCCATCTAAAATCTCATTCCTGAATAAGTCAGCTGTTGTTAACCGCTTGACAGAAGCTTCCTCCTCTGGTTTGTAACCTTGCGCAGTTAAGCCGACACTACTAATGACATGTGCCTTCTCTTGGGCAGTAGCTATATCTCCATGGGAGCCTCTTCCGGACAAACCTCGCTCAACATCGCTGGGGCTATCACTGTTTAAACAGGCATTTTCACTTTCCGGTAGACGGGACGTACAATAATCCGACGCAGGAGAATCAGGTTCCGCTCTTGCACCACAGCTTCCACTTTCCGGAAAGCGTGACACTTTAGAGGGCGGGCCATAATCCGGCACACTCGAATCCGGCGTAACCGGATTCTTCACAACAGATGGTAGGAATTTCTGTCTTGCAAAAAACTGATGGGCAGCATACGCCCCCCTTCCGCGATTCGAGGGCTGGGGAGGGGGCCGCTTCGGTCGTGTTTGGCTGTACGCGACAGGAGGTGCGAATTCGTTAGTCCGATCCTGCCTCCGAACATCCACCCATTCTTCCTGCGACAAAACTAGAACAAGACCAAAGGTTTCGATGGGATCGCACAAATATAATATCTGATCCAGACTATAACAGATTAAGGCCAATGGTAATCATCTGAGAAGACCAAGTTCAGATATGGATTCAGCATGTGTATTTACCCCTATATCCTACGTCGTATCGAAACTAATCAAAACCTCCTACCGTACTTCTGCCAAATTTCCAGTTTCGGCCGGATTCCCAGCGAACTACTTGTCTGGCAAAAAGAATAGCTCAACAAGAGCTGGAAGCTCATATGGCACTTGCAAGGCTGGGTCAGATGGAAGTGACGGTCAAAAGCATTTTTTTCCCTTTTTGGTTAAAATGCGCCAAACTTGCAAGGCTGGGTCAGGGGATGGAAGTGATGGTCAAAAGTTTTTTTTTTCACTTTTCGGTTAAGATGCGCACTTTAAGGGTGCTAAAAATTAATTTCTAAGCAAAACCCTTGAGGCAAAAAGGATCATGTACTCAGGGCGATCGTGAAAAAAGTAAATTTTGCTTAAAAGGATTTTTTGTATTTTGCGGTTAAGATGAGCTCTTTAACGGATAGTCTGATCGGGGAAGTGACGATGTCTAACCCAATGATGTCAAGTTTCTGATGCTCCAGCAAAGATATCAAGCTTCATTAAGATCCGATCACCCATTCGAAAGTTACGCATGCCCCTATTTTCCGGATTCCGCCACCTCCCCCTCCCCCCACGATGGTCGGATCGGGCAAGTGACTATTTCCAAGTTAGTTTGGTCGGGTCCCTAATATGCCTGCCAAGTTTCATCGTCCTAGTACATCTGGAAGTACCCTAAATTGCAAACTCCGGACTGACCGACAGACAGACCGACGGAAAAGTGATCGGTATATGGAACTTGGCCGGAAGGCAAGTGCCATAAAAACTAATAGAGCATGTCTTCTTACCCCTACACCGAACATCTAATCAACTTGAGATAAAAATTACTTTTAACAAATTTCCGGTTTCACCCAGATTCCGAGCCAACTGTACGTCCGGGCAGAAAATGATTGTCATATACAGATTCAGCATGTATCCTCACCTCTAAATCAACACCTTAATCAAATTCAAATAAAACTTTTACATATTAAAAATTTTCCAGTGGGCGAACTACTTGTCCGGTGAGAAAATAATATTCATATTCGGATAGTATGTCTCCTTACCCTTTAATGGAACCTCTATAATCAACTTAAGATTAAACTTTTACTTTCTAAAATTTCTCCGGTTTTGGCCGGATTCCGGGCGAACTACTTGTCTGATGAGAAAATAATTTGCATATTCAGATTCAGCATATCCCCTTACCCCTAAACTGGATATCTCATTTGCTTTTAAAAACTATTTGTTTTTTTGCCCCTTAATTTCAAACTCCTCCCCCGCCCCAATGTAGGGCTACAGAGCACATCTCCGAATTTGAATTGTACTTTGAACCAAAGAGTCCTCATGCCAAGTTCGAATAAAATATTTCAACCCCTTCGAGAGTTATCGTGCTAACAGACAGACAGACGGACAACTTTCACGACATCATAGGTATCCCGTCACTTACATTTTGGGATTCCAAAAGATAATTCAACATCCTTCCCCATATACGATTTGCGGTACGAATGGTTGCTGGATTGCCGCCAATCACGGCAACACCGGTAGGCTACTAAACTGGTCATTAAACATTATCCATGATACCGTCGACCACTAATTTTTCACTAAACACTCAAACCTGGGCAATATATAGACAGTAGCCTACGCTTCGTTCTCTATCTCGCGGTATCTTGTCACCCTAGTCAAACAGTTGAAGCTATGATGCCTTAACCTCTCTGACATCATTCAATGGGGGTCGGAAAGCTGATCGTACCACTAACAACTTCAAGGTTCTCTAGAGCATGGGCCGCAACCTACATTCATCCAGCAGTATAAACGTCTCAATATCGTCATTTGCGACTGGGAGTGCTCTCAGCACTAGTCAGAATGTCTTGATAAACATTGGGTCGTGTGGTCCTTTGGTAAGACTAAATTTAGAATTATGTTTATCATAAATTTGTGGCGATCAATTATTATTTACTACTTGTCTTTCTAAATTATGTTTGCAACTCGGGCAACTAAGGGGTTCAGGGCAGACTTTCAAAAACATGTGTTCGGCCTCGGTCCAGCTCCAGTGAAACCAGCTCGGTAGAGCGCAACTAGTGGCCGGGAAACCACTTTTCTGAGGGTATTACACGACCAAGAATAGCTAATTAACATTAAAGAGAACGTCCAGCTTCCACGTACAAATCTGAAGTCTAATTCGAAACGGAGGGAATTTGAAGGAGAGCTGAGGCCAAGTTGAGGTCGCGTTGCTCCGGGCCCTAGTCACACCTCTCTCTAGAAGGTTATTAAGCATTGTTGTGCACATTTACCACACAAGTTTCGGCTTACCTTTCTTCGGGACGGATGGTAGGTTGAAAGTAACGCCATCTTTTCCTATATCCCACGGTCGAACTTGCTTGACTGTTTCTTTGGTATCTTTGACAGGCTTCTCTAGTGGACTTAAAAGGGCATCAGGTTCAGCTGCTTCAGGGGCAGGACTAGGGCCTATGATTTCCTCTTCCTCTTCTGCAAAAAGATACACTTTTCAAGAGAAATTCATGAGAAGAAAAGCTGACTGGTCATCTCTGAACTACTGCGGACGGTGATGACTGATTAATTCGGTCACATTCCTTCTTGTTAAAGGAGTGCACAGTGTTTCTGCTAAGAAGTTTTGTGATAGTTGACTACTTTAAAACTTAACTAGGCTTACAGAAAATTACACAAGGCTTCGGCTGTTTAAAGCCTCTTTTACTGTTGCTTGCTTTGGATGTCAAACTTGGCAAAATTAACATTAGCGGTCTTCGAACCAAGAAGCTTCTCCCGAGAAATGATCGGGAGCCAGACACGTCACGTAAAGAGAACAAACGTGGCAAACGTGGCAAGCGTGATAATCAGTATAATGGTGGATACACTTATGAAGTGTAGAATGTCGGGAACGAGAAAGGACGGAAATGCTCGAAAAGAAGAATGAATACTTGCGACGCGTCCTCTAAGGTGCTATGCTAAACTTTGGGGGTTGCTACTGTTTGTGCCATTTTGGCTGACAGGAGAAGTAATAGTTAAGGTAAAAGATATTAAAGTTCAACTGAAACTGCAGCTTATTTTTACATCTGATATTTAAATACACCGAATTATTTTGACTCGTGTAAGGGATTTTGTATTTTTTTTTCACCCGGGCTCTAGTTATAACGTTCACAATGTGCGCTGCTTGCACGACAACCCAAAATTCCCCCAGACGCGGAGAATTTGAATTCCAACAAACGCATGCATTTCCATGCGCTACGGACGCTAAGCTCGGAAAACTGGGTGACGCAACTCTCTGAAGGTACTAGGAAAGTGATGATAAGATATGTATTTTTGTAAAATGACGCATTTTATCGGGTTTTCAGGCCTATTTAAGTAAATAAGTGAAATTCAACAAGACTGTCGGATCTCAGCCATATCCGGTTGAAGTCTAAGCAATTTTGGCTTGTAGGATTTTATTATATAGCCTTCTCTAACAGATATTAGATAGGCTTGCCTGCCAGAAATGTAATAAATACCAAAGAGAAGTATTTTTAAATATAAGATAGCTACGAAAAAAAAACACGAGGAAAGTAGATAGTGATAGTGAAACACCGATCTCGGGGTTTTCTCTGGTGTTGCCAGTTGTCATCTTTTCACCAAGACAAAGACTTGACGCATTGCAGAATCCAACTACCAATCAGCCAACTCACCTTCCTCCTCTTCCAGAGGTAGACCCATTTGTAATCTCTTCTTTTGTCTCACTTTCTTCAATCTTTCTTTCAACTCTTTCTCCTTCCTCTTCTTTTCTTCCACAACGGTCCTCTGTTTCTGTTCAGTATCAGCGCGCAGCGAATCCAAGCTCGCTTTCTGCGTTGCGCGCTTAGCTTCATCTCTAGAGAAGGCGTAGTAACCAGCACCGTGGGTTCGAGCCTCTATAAAAGAAGTACTGACGTAAGTAAGAGCCTTTCACGATACCCCGTGCCGACGACGAATCGCCGTGTGTCTAGCGAAGAGCAGGAAACGTCACTACAGCTGTCCCCAGCAGGATCTGAATCACCTTTCGGGTGACGATTCTCGTTCTTCCCCAGGTTCATTGGCGTATTTTGGATTTAGTCATATAGAGTATTACCCCTGGTTCACAAAAGTTGCATTGCCTTTAACGCCTTTAAAAACTAGCGCTTCAACGCAAAACGCAACGTTTGCACGGGGTTATTTTCTGTCGCAAAATCGCCATCTCGCAGAGACAGTGAAATCAGAACGGAATTATACTTTCAAGAGCAGGTCTTAGACTAGAGGAACTGAAATGGATCGTAAGTTTGCGGGCGGATTCTCTCCCATTACGGGAAAGAAGAAAGTTTGAAGGAAAGCTTAAGTTGTCTTCTGGTCCTTACTTATACCCTATTTGCGGTTCACGAGGGGGATACATTTCATTTGGTGGTTTGACGCGTGACCTCGATTTCGGAAGTTAACATTTAATGACAACCAAGAGATCAGAACCAGAAATCAATTGGCGAAGAGTTTCAGTTCGGAGTAGCATTTCCAATTGTGTTCAACTGGAATATCAATTCCATAGGATATTTATGGTTCGAGGTTTATTATTATCAACCAGCGAATGTTACACACAAAAATGAATACTAATTAATTAGCACCATAGGCACTACATTACTTCTGGGTTTGAATGGTTCAGACCCCTCAATAAAAAAATACAAAAAAAACATACAAGAAGATCGACTTAGCACTCAGTGGTAAAACCACATACAACCACAAACAAAAAACGATACCAATCTTCACAACCCTCCCTAAAAACACCCCTGATGTAAAAAGGATAACTGAAAGCCGGCAACATTTGAGGAAAACAAACATTTAATTCTGCCTGATCAAAGGTGCCCTTGTCACGTATTAACAGACGAAAACAAACGATATGGTAAAACAAAATTAACAGATTTTGGCCCCAAAAGGCCATGTGGTGTGCCAAGCTGGTGTGCGACCTATTGAATATCAGCACCCTGACACGACTTTCCAGTCCGGTAATGTCATATCCGTCACATTTCTTTTCATGAAAACGGAAGACGGAAAATCCCAGCAAAAATGTTCGGGAAATTAACGGTAGCGGAAACTCGTGCTGAATTGAAAATGCTGATCTTGCAATCTTTGTTCTTTTAATTCCCGTGGCGTATAAGCTATTGTTTACATTACACAGAAACAATCGAGGGGTTTTTACCTTCGCAGAAACAGTAGTAAACTTTCAAAATACCAGTATCGGTCAGCTTGTAGGCCTGCACCAGACTGAAGCAAAAAATCTAACTTACCCTAACTTAACCCTTTGCTTTTCATGAAGTAGCCCGTATTAGTTGGTTCGTAACGTACTCATTCACAAAAATTTAATTTTTTTTTTTTTTTATTTAGGTGGCTTTTCAAGGATTTTAGAGTAGAAGTTCGGAATTTCTTACTTTTCGAATTAGCCTACTTTCTTTACTTTTTGTATGTTTTTAAAATTCAACCTTCTTCATTAAATTTAGTAGTCAGGTTTGATGGGATTTAAAGTTTTTATACAAATTCACGAAATTTACAAATTTGAATACGAAATCTCAAAGATTTTCACGAATCCTCATCATTTTACAAACTAGTTTCATTTTAGTTTCACACAATCGTTCAGTTCGGTTCAGTTTTATTACAAAGTAAGTGTCGACTTTGCTCCGGGGGTGTGGAATTCAATACCTGAGGAGGTAAGGGCTGCATCTACCCTTTCGGCTTTCAAGTCACAGACCAAGTCCTTTTTCTTATCGAAAACATAATGTTCCAAAACATAATTTCCTGCCTTCTTTTTTCCTTCCTTTTTTTTTGGGGGGGGGGGGGGCAAGGGCGCTTTGGTGATGGAAGATCGTTCGCTAGTGGATATTTCTTGTCAGTTTGTTATGACTTCATTCTTCTTTTCTTCTTCTCTTTTTCTCTCCTTCTTTTTCTTTCTTTTTTGATTTTCAGATTAGATGAATAAAGAATAAGCCCCGCCCATTGCCAGGGCTTATGTTAGGCCTTGTGGTGGGGCCATAAACATTAATGGTTTTTTTTATTTTTATGAATAAACTAAACTGAACTGAACTAAACTGAACTGACCCCTACAAAGCTCCATTGCCCGTTACAGAATAACACATGTTTAAACTCCTCACGAAATTTAGCCAAGTTTATAAGGTTCATTTGGAAGTATCAGACAGTTTCATGAAAGTTTCAACATTTGCAACGAAAAGTAATAAATTCCGAACTTCTACTCTGAAATATTCCGAGCTTCTACTCTAGAATCTGTAAGAATAATTAAGAAATGTCATGTCAAATGGTTGTCCCAAAATACACCGAAAGATCAGTAAACTACAGTCAAGACAGCTCTTGAGAAGGCGTTCGTATTTTTGGCACCAACAGGCAACCATATGCCTATGCGCGCAGATGTATCATGCGAGTTGAATGAAGTGGAGCACGCACATTTAAAGAGGTAACGGCTTAACACCCCCATTCCCAAAATGATCGAAAGTCCGTCCGTCAGATGGCCGGCTGCCGAACTGTCAAGGCTTCAAACCTCGCACGCGGGACCTTCGTTCAAATTTGTAAACAAAACCAAAATTAAACCAAGAAATCGCGTAATATGGTACACATACACTCCTTTTTGGTTTCCCTATTTCTGCGAGTAACTCTTTCCTAACTTCTAATTTTAAAGTCAAGAATCCTTTGGAGATTTTGAATAGTAAATAACAATAACAATAATTTATTGAGGCCCGCTATACAACATAGGAAAGAGCGGAGTAAGAAAAAAAGAACATACACAAAGAAAACGAGACACTGCCTAAACTTTCTAAGACTCATAGATAAGTTAGACGACTCAATGGCGATTCGTATGTGTTTTTAAAAGCCCGGGGTCTAGCACGACACTATGGTATGAACCGAGTCGCGTGGAAAAGTAATTAGCCCCGTGGAAAACTTAAGTCGGAAGTCAGAATTGACAAACTTAATGAAGTTTGAAATAACAGATTTGGGCAGAGCACACATAGAGGAACGGCACTTCATAGAGTTTTAGAAATGGCCAGGCCTAAGAGGAACTGAAAACTGCCAAACAAACCTGGTCAAATGTACCCAAGAAGCATGTCGTTGTTTATTTTCATATTAACGCGTCTAGCGGCAAAAATATAACTAATCTGGAAGGAATTTAATGAAGGGCGTACAGAAACGTACTCTCGGTGAGACCGGGGCGAATAAATGTTCCCACTGCATCACACACATTTGTACAGCACCTTCTGCGCTCCTTCTATACTATTTCGTTCTGGCGTCACTCATGTTCTGCGAAAGAAGGAGATTAAAAAGATGAGATCATGTTATTTTAAATATGCAAAGCACCTGCTCCACTTGTCGAAATTATGTCATAACCATACATTGACGGAGACATTCAAAATTCAAGACGCAAGTGTTACCCTTTTGGATGTTTCGTCATCACTTTCAAAACTCATGGACAACAAGGCCCAACCAGCACACGATGTCGTCCACTGCTTCCTGACGGAAGATTAAAAATTAAGTGTCTTTTTCTGTGTGTATATATGTGTTTTGTTTATTTTCTTTACTTTTGTCATTTACTCCGCCTTTTCAAAATGGCGGGTCATAAATAAATTACTTACTTACTTACTTACACGCAACGGGAACTGAGCTTCTGTATATCTTCGGCAGGAGGATAACGAAACCCTCAGAGAGATGACCTCTGAAGTTCCTGGGGGTTTCTCGTATGTAGTTCTTAGTTGCGTTTTTGATCGCCTGCGTAAGTTCCCCTCTGAGTTCGCCGTTGAAGCTTAATTTCTGTTTTTACACTCAGTTCGCCTGACGCCTTCGCCGTTTCAAGACGCAGGTGAATAACAAGACCAAAGGTTTCGATGGGATCCCAAAAATCTAATATTTGATCCAGACAATTGCATTGTCAGAAGTTTCATAACAGATTGCGCATGACACTTTCAAGAATAACACCTTTTCACTTAGAAATAAAGTGTTATGACCAATTAAGTTTACACTATTTCGTGCCTAGATCTCCAACAACACCTTCAATTGGCAAAAATACTAACGGGAACGAAAGAAACATAACATATAACATCCCAAAGTGTTGCCTGTTGAAACCGCGCATCCTGCTGTTGTCGTTATGTAACTTCTGACAGTGTAGTATTTTTACCCATTGAAGGTGTTGTTGGAGATCTGGGCACGAAATAGTATAAACTTAATTGGTCATAACACTTTTTTTCTAAGTGAAAAGGTGTTATTCTTGAAAGTGTTATGCGCAATCTGTTATGAAACTTCTGACAGTGTGAGTCTTGTCTTCGCCAGGCTAATCATCAGAGAAAACCAAGTTCAGATATATCTCTATAAGCCATATCTATTTTGACGATACTGACCGAAACTTCCTGCTTTACTTCTGCCGGATTTCCGGTTTCGCCCGAATTCCGAGCGAGCTTCTAGTCCAGCAAAAAAAAGAAGAAAATTCAGAAACGAATCCAGTGGATCTCTTTATCCCTATAGAGAACATCTAAGCAACTTTAAATAAAACATTGACTTAAAAAATCCTGTTAAAACCGGATTCCGGACTAATTATATGTCCGGGGTAAAAAAAATGATTGTCATAAACAGACTCAGGGTCTCTTCTTACCCCTAAATCTGTCATCTAATCAATTTCAGATAAAACTTTCGCTTTTAACAAACTTTCCGGTTTTGGCCGGATTCCTGGCGAACTAGTTGTCCGGTGAGAAAATGGTTTGCACCATCGTGTTCAGCATGTATTCTTACCCTTAAATCGAACATTTAATCAACTTCAAGTGAAACTTTTACTTTAACCCAACTTTCCGGTTTTTGCCGGATTCCCGCCGAACTACTTGTCCGACAAGAAAATGGTTTTCACCATCGCACTGAGCATGTCTTCTTACCCCATAATCGACTATCACATTAGCTGTTTAAAAATATTTTGTTTGTCCCTTAATTTGAAACCCCTCCCCCACCCTCAAATATAGGGCTACACAGCCCATCTTCGAACTTGACCTGTACTTTGACCCAAAGGATCCTCCCATCAAGTTTCATCAAAATATCTCTATCCCCTCGAGAGTTATCGTGCGGACAGACGGACAACTTTTGTGATGTCATAGGTGTCCCTCCACTTATGTTTTGGGATCCCAAAAACGGAAAATAAGCATCCCGGCAAATCATTCATAAAATCGCGTAAATAATCAGTAAAGGGTAGTTACATTTGACAGTGAAAAGGCAATTCTTTTAGTTGAAATATACAGGTTGTAATCATCATTTATTCATGGCAGTCGAACTCGGACCGGGAACTGCGTCTACGTCACAGTTCGCCGTTTCACTTGTAGGTGTTGTAGAACCGAGAACTAACACGGTCTCCGTTTCAGCAAAAACGACAATTAAACAAACTGCGAACTCGGAAGGTGATCGAAAACGAGAAATAAGAAGAACTGAGATCAGGAACGGCAATAAAAAACGCAACTATATTGACAATCTATTAGTTTTCTTTCCATTTTTTCTTCTTTCTTTTTGTTGTACTCAGTCGTTTGTTCTATTACAACCCTGACGGGCAATGAAGTTTACTTACTCACTTACTACCGGAAAAACAAACAAAAAAGGACTGCCAATGGTCATTACTAAATTTTTCAAGATGATTTATACACAGAGTCCTGATGGGATAAACCTGTCTCGTATAAACACATTCCGTTGGTACGCCAAAACTATCCGCATTATATCACATCATAAAACAAATATAGAGACTGGGTTACATGTACCTCGAGCGATCTTAACTATGTTGACGTTCTTAACTATGTAATTTACAGTCTTAGTTGAGAGTCTTTGCAGAATCTTTGCTGATATTTTGATGTATTATGATGCTTTTATAAATTTCAAAGATATCTTGAAGCAGTGTTTATTAATTCTATTATTTAAAATATGTGTGTGTTTAAGTTATGCAACCAAGAACATAAAATAGTACACGGTCAGAAGTTTCATAACAGATAACACGAGGATGCGCGGCTTCAACAGATAATGCGTAACAGATAACACTTCGGATGTTATCTGTTCTGTTTGAAAACGTTATGCATGAAACGTTCTGCATAACAAGCTTTGTTAGGAAGAGCCAAAAAAGCATCTACTGACTTTATTCCTTATCGTCATGATGTCGGAAAACTCAGCAGATACTTTTTGGCGGTTTTCGGTTCTTCCTGATGGTAACGCTTATTATGCATAACATTTTGAAAACACAACAGATAACATCCAAAGTGTTATCTGTTACGCATTATCTGTTGAAAACGCGCATCCTCGTGTTATCTGTTATGAAACTTCTGACAATGTACTGACAAGAACGTATAATTACCCTCCAACAACATCCTGCCCTGTCCAGCACACGACATTCTCAGCCAGTTTTGTTTTATCTGAACCCGTTTAGTGTAGTCGATGTGTTAAAATTGTATGTGTGTTTTAAAGTATATTTAAATAACGGTAACATGTTTGTTTATTTATTTTGTTTTATTTGTGTCTTTTAATTTGTTTACTCTGTTCCGCTTTAACTAAAAGAGGGTCATAAATAAATAATGTGAAGACTTCTGTCTCCTGGACCCTTCGCAGAAAAAAAAAGCGATCGTGTTCCGTAAATACTGAGCAGGTGCTTATTCCCGAGATTGTGTATACCATCTGCTTTCCATAGCACTGAATGTACACTAGCTGAATGTTAGTGCAACACACTGCTTCATACTCACGTCTCTGCAGTGCTTGATGGCGCTGTGCAATATAGATTGTACATACAGTCTCGGGTACATGCACTTCCTCAGTATTGACGGAACATGGTCGCGGATTTCTGATCTGCGCAGGGACCAAGAGACGGAGGTTCTCATCGTCATCCGTTCTTGACAGATAATGGATCATCAAAAAACTCAGATTCAATCGCTTGCCTTCTTTTCTGGTACCCAGAGAGTACACTAGAAGTTTCACGTTACAGATTTTGGGGCATGGACCGTATCGAAGAAAATGTGAGTGTAATGAAAAATTTCAGAAGTGTGCTATCTAGGTATTAGAGAAGTATTAGCAAATCTATGTCAACAACTGAAGTACGGCAACGCTGAACTGGTAATTACACCAGAACGGAACTCCTGTCTCTCAACTTTTAAGGACGAAGAAGAAGAAAATTAGAACAGTGGTCCTGTCGCTCGTTTTTCGCAAAAACGTACGTATGACTATTTGACGTACGATCCGCCAATACTCTGGATGACTAACTAGCGACGACCCGGAAACGTCACCGCAGCTGTCCCCAAGAAACGCTGTCGTTCGAATAACGTTTCTTGTTCTTCCCGAAGTTCACTGGCGTTTTTTGAACTTGGTCATACAGAGCATCGGAAAAAAAACAATGTGGACGAAGATCCGACGACCGCAGACAAACGGAGACAACTGCTTTATGCTCGGACGATGAACGTTAGGTTTTAGGCTATTAGTCTCGAAGATCTTTTGAAGATTCACGAGCCAAACGAAGCCGCAAAAAATATTCCTAAAGAGGCCTGACTACTATTATGACTTTAATCTGAATTTTTCAAGTCTGTTTCAAGTCCCATCGCAACTCGCAATGTAATAATAGGGCTTACACATTCCTGCTACTCCAAAACAAGACCAAAGGTTTCGACGGGATCCCAGAAATGTAATATTTGATCCAGATAATTCGGTCTTGTAGATATCTGGTCTTCGCCAGACGCCTTGGACATTTTTACTATTAGGATTTAGAAACAGAAGAAGGTCAATGGCTAATCATTTGAGAAAACCAACTTAAGACGTGGATTTACCATGTGTGTATTTACCCCTAGGCTATACGTCATATCTACTTTGACGATAAAATCTTCCTGCCTTACTTCTGCCAAATCTCCGATTTCAACCGGATTCCGGGTGAAATACTTGTCCGCAAAAACTAAAGAATTCAGCGTATCACCTTACCCCTATATCGATCATCTAATCAACTTCAGAGAAAACTTTAACTTAACTTAACAAATTTCCCGGTTTCAGCCGGATTCCGGGCGAACTATATGTCCGGGTAGAAAATGATTGTCAAAAGCGGATTCAGCATGTCTTCTTGCCCCTAAATCGAACATCTAATCAACTTCAGATAAAATTTTTACTTTTAACAAATTTTCCGGTTTCGGACTGATTCCGGACGAACTACATGTCCGACAAGAAAATGATTTTCATATAAATGTTCAGCATTTCTTCTTATCACTAAATCGAAAATCTAATGAAACGAAAACGAAAACGAAAACGAAACTTTCCGGTTTTGGCCGGATTCCGGGCGAACTACTTGTCCGGCGAGAAAATGGTTTCCATATTCGTGTTCAGCATGCCTCCTTCCCCTACATGACTATCTCATTATCTGTTTGAAAAAAAATCTTTTCGCCCCATAATTTGAAACCCCTCCCCCACCCCCAAATGTTGAGCTACAGAGCCCATCTACGAACTTGACCTCAAATTGACCCAAAGAGTCCTCACACCAAGTTTCATCAAAATATCTCATTCCCTTCGAGAGTTATCATGCTTACAGACGGACAGACAGACGACGGACAACTTTTGCGATGTCATAGGTATCCCTCCACTTACGTTTTGGGATCCCAAAAAGACTCGCATATCAAAGGTCCTAACGAGGGCTGAATAATACTTCACCTTCACTTCGGAAACTCACAACGATATAATGATAGCTTATACACTCTTGCTAGTACGTAAACAAATCCCACGCCAATCTCCAGGTTAGCCCCTAGGTAAATCAAGCGTGATTAAAGCTCCAGAGTCACATCACCAGTTGTTTTTTTCGCATTTCAGCAAACCTCAATAAATTACGTTCCTGACAGCTAATATAGGAACCTAAACCTCACAGAGGTATAAGGCGGAAGTAGAGGGAGCGACCCGAATGGGACGTTCCATCTCGGACATCGAGTGTACGTGAATTGTTTTGTTTACCTTATTTCATAGTTAGTTACGTGTTTATCTGTTGTGTAAATGGGCGGAAATACGGAGCGTGTTCCACCTTCTAGCAATAGTATCTATTAGTTACTATTTTTGTTCGAACCTCGTGAACAATTACTACGCTGACCTTACCAACCTCATCGAAATCGTAACTATTTGCTTACTACGTTCGGGAGCGTAGTAAGTAAGTCATTTATTTTCCACCCGCCATTTCGGAAAGCGGAGTATAAAGAATATGAGAGAAAAAAATTAAAACAAATCACATAAACTAACACAAATTTAATCTTGGCCAGGGAGACAGGATAAAAAGGTCATGCGCTGATTGGGTCCAGTTGTCTATGATGTTCGGTAGAGACGAGGAGACTTTGGAGAGTAAGTGTGGTAACTACGATCTCTGTAACGTGATTGGCTAGAATAGCCCCTGGCACAATATTTTCCGAAAGTAGAAAAATCGGTTCCAGCGTTGACGCCAAGAAGCCAGGATCTGTGACTTCATGCGTAGTAACTATGGCAAGTGGGATGGAACACGCTCATGTATATGCATATACGGCACGAAAATACTAGCATCCGACCTACATCAAGACACTTTACAAAAATACTACGAAAAAAATCGCCGAATTACAAGAACGACGAACAATCGCGCATTAATTATAAGAAGCAAAGCAACTAATTCGTCATCCATTACATTCATCCGTTCGCTAACCTTATGTACGATTTTGTTACAATTTGTAATGTTTGGTAGTCGCCAAAAGTGTCTTGATGGCAAAGAAAAGCCTGCTGCCCTGACAACTATTTTCACTAATGTTTTTTTGTTGTTTAAAAACACTTTATTTCTAAGAATGCATGGAAACTCTACCAGATTTCGGATCAAACCGAGTTCGAACAAATATCCGGCCAATATTGGTCTTAAACAAGGAAATATAGGGTAATCCTACTGTTATCTATAGGAGGACTCCTTACCTGTTTATTGTCATACTACCATAAAGACCTGAAACTAAAAATCAAGGATCCTTGCCAAGAAGGGCCGAAATATCGCTGCCAAGGCATCGTAGCTGACATTTCCGCTTTATGCATTATTTGAATATAATGATTAGAAACTACTCAGTTAATTAACAAAGCGTCATTTTTTGTACGCCACTGTCATGTCTTTGTCTGCCGTTGGAGCTATTTCTATTTGAATTTAATTAAAGAACGCTAACAATTTCATTAACTTTGTTTTGTTTAGTGTTTTAATTTGTGCCTTGTACTTTATTTTGTTTTACTCCGTCGTAACTAACAAGCGGTTCATAAATAAATAAATATATTTTATTACAGCTGTATTTACCATACCAGGGCCTTTCGTACCTGTAATAGGCTACGAATGCAACCACCTTCCGGGATCGCTCCCTTCATTCTTAAAGTCGGAGACCCAGGATTCAGGGTGTCCTTTTACCCCTACACCGAACCTCTTTTCAACCAATATTCCGGTCTTGGCCGGATTCCGCGCGAACTGTATGTCCGGAGTGGAAATAATTTGTGTATACGAATTCAGCATGTCTCCTTACCCCTGTACCGGACCTCTAACCAACTTCAAGTAAAACCTTTACCTTAACAAATTTCCGGTTTTGGCCGGATTCCTGGCGAACTGTATGTCCGGGGAGAAAATAATTTTCATATACGGATTCAGCATGTCTGCTTAGACCTTACCCCTGAATCAATCCTCTAATCAACTTCAAGCAAAACCTTTACTTTTAACAAATTTCCGGTTTTGGCATGATTCCGGACGAACTATAAGTCCGGGGAGAAAATAATTTGCATATACGAATTCAGCATGTCTTCTTACCCCTATATCAAACCTCAAATCAAAATCAAGTAAAATAATTATCATATTCGGATTCAGCATTTCTGCTTGCCCCTAAAGCGACTATCTCATTAGGTCAAACAAATATTTTTTTGGCCCCTCCCCAGCCCCAAATATGGAGCTACGAAGCCCATCTACGAACTTGAAAAATCTCATTCCCTTTGATGGTTATCGTACTTACAGACGGACGGAGGGATGGATGGACGGACGGACAGACAGACAGACGGACAACTTTTACGACGACATAGCCGAGTCATAGGTATCCCTCGACTTAACGTTTTGTGATCCCAAAAATCTTTGATTAATTAGTTACTTAATTCATCTCGTGTGCGAGAGCATGCAGAAATAAGTAATAATCTAGATTTGAAACAGAATTAGTGCACTATAGTCTGTCTGAACCGTCCGACGTGTGCCTTCTTATCGGATACTTTCCGAAAGGGAGTGTGTTGTCCTCTCGATCTTCAAAATCTTCAAAATGCTAGTATGTCTCTGGAAGACTCGATAAAAAGTCAGTCCATTTCATCTCATCAATCGTCAAACGATGCAGAAGAAAAAGGCGTTAAAAGGGAAGTTTGAAATGCGGAGATACGCCTTATAATCGCAGTCAAAGATCAGTAGCAGCTGCTCGGCTGAAGAGTCAACATGTAAAAGGATGTACTGGTGTCGGATTTCCTTACTGGCTGGCCTGGTGGTTTTAGCAGCATTTACGGACAGGGGTAAGTTACTTGAGAGTCGATGATGTTTTTTTATGGCACCTGCCTTCCGGCCAAGTGCCATATATCGATCACTTTTCCGTCGGTCGGTCAGTCCGGTGATCGCGAGTTAGGGTACTTCCAGATGTACTAGGACAATACAACTAATAGGGACCCGACCAAACTAACTTGGAAATAGTCATCTCCCCCGTCCGACCATCGTGGGAAGAGTGGAGAGAGGGAGAATCCGGAATCTCGAGGTATTTATAACCTTTGAACTGGGAATCGGATCTTAATGAAACATGATATTTGAATATAAATCTTTCAGTCTCTCAGATGTAAATTTTCAATCTCTCAGATGTAAATCTTACTGAAGAACAAGGCTTGGCGATGTTCCGTTTTTGTGGCACTTGGCTTGATCGGAATTTCTGTCCGTCCGTCGGTCTGTCGGTCCGGGTTTTGCTGGTTCGGTTACTTCAACATAAGCTAGGACGATGCAACTTGGCACACATATCAAGGACCCGACCATATTAACTTGGAACGAGAGCTACGAGCTCATATGGCACTAGATGCAAGTAGGTGGTACATTAGAATGTCACAAAACATCCCGCCATCCAAACATGCGGTTGGGACCTAGAAATAGGATATCTAGTTTCAGTCAAGTCTGAGCGTTTCCGGCATCGCCTCGGATCATCTAACGGAAATGAAATTTCTACCTTCCAAGTTTCAACCCAATAGATCGATTCGTTTGGTCCCTAGACGCGCCACGCGATTGCCGGTACCCTCCTCCAACCCCCTACACCTATCGCGGTCGAATCTGGTTCGAACTCCTAAATGAATCATTTGAAACATGTTTTCTTACCACCTATCAAGTTTCACTCAGATCTGAGGACTTTTTGGGAATTTCCGGTAACTCTCCCCCACCGTGGTCGGATCCGGTTCGAACCCTAAAATATGCCATCTAGGACATGTCACTTCTCTACATTCCAAGTTTCCTTCAAATCGCTGAACTTGTTTGACCCCTATGCGAGCAACAACATTTCCGGGACTCACCTTCCAACTCCCCCGACTATGGCTTAATACGAATCGGAAACATAGCATCTCTGACATCTCATATTCCCGTCCAGCAAGTTTGACTGAAATCTGGAGCATAGCCCAATCAGGACGTGTCATGGAACATTTGAGACGATAGCTCTTTACACCTGCCAAGTTTCATTCAATTCCAATCACCCCTTCAAAAGTTATTCATGCCACTAGATTCCGGGCTCTCAATCCCTCCACTCCCCCCATGATGGTCGGATCGACGAAACGACTATTCTCAAGTCAGTCTGTTCGGGTCCCTGTACGCCTTTCAAGCTTCATCGTCCTAGCGCATCAGGAAGTCGAACTCGCGGGATCACCAGAATTCTCTCCCCCCCCCCCCCCCCCACAAACTCCCCCATACTGCCGGATCCCGTCCGGTTGTGTCAACGATGTATCTAAGACTTGTGCTTGTTCTTCCCACCAAGTTTCATCCCGATCCCTCCAGTCTAAGTGTTCCCAAGATTTCAGATTCCCCCCCCCCCTCAAGCTCCCCCCAAAGTCAACGGATCCGGTCCAGATTTCAATAGGTCGTCTGAGAGACGGGTCTTTCCATCGGATCATTAAGATCCGATCACCCGTTCAAAAGTTATAGATACCTCAAGATTCCGGATTCCCCCTTCCTCCACTCCCCCCACGATTCTCGGATCGGAGAAGTGACTATTTGCAACTTAATATTTGGGGTCCACGATAAGCCTGCCAAGTTTCATTGTGCAAAGTGCCCGAACTAGCAAAATCCGGACCGACCGACCGACCAACAGACCGACCGACGGACGGACAGAAATTGCAATCGTTATATGGCACTTGGCCGAAGGGCAACTGCCATAAAAAGTCACTTCTCGACCCGGCCATCTGGGGTGGGGGGGGGGGGAGGATGTGGAATCCGGAAAATTGAGGTATGTATAACTTTCGAATGGGTGATCGGATTTTAATGAAACTTGATAGTTGGAAGACCGTGTGCCTCCGATGACCCAGTCTAATTCCGGACCAGACCCGGTGACTATGGGGGGAGCAGGAGGGGAGACCAGAAATCTAGGGAAACGCTTAGAGTGGAGGCATCGGGATGAAACTTGGTTGGAAGAACAATCACACGACGTAGATATATCGCTGACATAACCGGACCGGGTTTGGGCACTGTGGGGGGAGCTGGAGGGGGGTCCGGAGGATGAAAGAGACGTAGATACATTCTTGACAGAATCAGATCGTATCGGAGCTCTTTGGAGGGAGTTTCCCAGAATTCCGGTGATCGCGAGTTAGGATACTTACCGATGTGCTAAGGACGATGAAACATGGCCGTGAACAACTAGACTTAAGGAAAGGTCCTTAAGTCTAGTCATTTGAGGGAGTTGAGGAAAGGGTAATCAGGAAATTACTGACCGTTGCGAAGTTGCGAACGGGTGTTCCGATTCGAGTGAAACTTTATGGGCGATAAGGACAGATGACCTAGGTATTCAAAACATGTATCCAGAACAATGGTCACGGTTTATGCGGCCTAGATTAATTATCTGACCTCCTGACCGGATTCGGCCACGGTAGGAGGATGAAGCGGGAACCGGAAATTTGCAGATGTGCTCCGATTCGAGTCAAACTTGAAGGACGGGAAGCGGAGCTGTCAGAGATTCGAAGTTTATGTGTCTGAGTCGTATTCGACCACATTGCGGGTAGTTATAAGGGTGGTCCCGGAAATTTTGTGGCTCGCATAGTGGTCATAGAGTGGAGCGATTTGAATGAAACTTGGAAAGTAGAGAGGGCATATTCCGTAGATGACATATTTGAGGGTCCGGACCGGATCCGAGCACGGTGGGTGGGGGGGGGGGGGGGGGGTGACCGCATTTTCCCGATAAATGCTCACATTGAGTGAAACTTGATATATGGTAAGGGAAGGTGTTTTGAATGATCCATTTATGTGTCCGGGCCCGAAGGCCGTGTGGAGCTGGAGGGGGGGGGGGGGGGTTCCGGAGACAGTGTGGCACGCCTAGGGATCAAACGAGTGGACTTGGAAGTTAGAAAGTTCATTTGCTCTAAACGATCCGAAGCGTTGCCGGAAATGCTCAGACTCGCGTGAAACTAGATATCCTATTTCTAGGTCCAACCCTAGGGGAGTTGAAGGGGGTATTTTGTGACATTCTCATCTACTTTCTTGTATCACCTACTCGTAAAAGGTGCCATACGAACTCGTAGCTCTTGTTTACATAAGCCGATCCCAGAGTATTCTGAGATTCGTGTTTGTAAAAACTTCAGTCTAGTTATGGCACTTGTCCTTCGGCTGCAATCCTCGCCGCAATCGCGGTTTCGATCGCAATTTCTGTCGGTCGGTCGGTCGGTCCGGGTTTTTCTAGTTCGGGCACTATCACACAAGCTAGGACGATGAAACTTGGCAGGCAGGGACCAGGAAGTATTAACTTGGAAAAACTCACTTCCCGATCCGACCATTTGGGGGGGGGGGGTGGATGGAGGGGGAGTCACTTTACATTTGGAAAGACCTCGTGTCCGAGAAGACCCACTTCAAATCTGGGCTGGATCCGGTGACTTTAGGGGTGTTGGAGGCCGCAAGTTCCATACTTCCTTATGTAGCCTACTTGAACGATAAATCTTCGCAAGCACAGGACCCGAACAGATTGACTTGAGAATAGTCGTTGCACGATCCAACCATCTTGGGGGAGTGGAGGGATGGGGAATCAGGAGTCTAGTGTCATGTATAACTTTTGAACAGGTGATCTGATTTTGATGAAACTTGGCAAGTGCAAAAAACTATCGTCTCAGATGTTCCAAGTCAAGTCGGACCGAATCCGATACTTGTGGGGGGAGTTGGAGGGGGGCACCGGAAATATCTTGAAACGGTTAGAATCGAGGGATCGGGATGAAATTTAGTGGGAAGAACAACCTAGATAGGTTCTCGATAGAATCAGATCATATTGGGGCTCTTAGGTGGGAGTTGGAGGGAGTTTCCAGGAATTCCGGTGATCGCGAGTTAGGATACTTCTAGATGTGGTAAGGACGATGAAACTTGGATTAGCGACCCGACCAAACAGACTTGAGGGGCGCGACACAATGCCCTAGGAAGACTTCCGTTCCTGGATCTAACCCTTTTTGGGGGAGTTACGGGAAGGAGATATCCGGAAATCACTGACTTCCGTAGGTTGCGAACTAGGGGTCGGCACCGTTTCTCTTTCTGTTTCTGTTTTTTTACTACCGTTTTCTGTTCTGTTTTTTTTTTAAATAACAGAAAAAAAAACAGGTAGCCGTTTTTTTAATGCCGTTTCTGTTTCTGTTTCGTTTTTTCTATGACCGTTTTTGCCGTTTCTGTTTTTATTTTACCTGTCTTTTTCCAAATTTCCGTTTTTTGTTACGATTTATACGCGTGGCGTCCTGGCGTAATGTAGCGGTTTTTATTCTCCCGGCGGATTATGCCATCTATCGATATTTTCCGCTTTTCGGAAGGAAAGATTTGTGAGTCATAATAGAGAGAATGCACACTGCCCGACGAAACGGATATTTTTACACCATCTTTAGAGGAAGCATAACAACAAAATTAACATTAGGAGGTATAGGACTTTCGACTAGTTATTATCGGCCTAGCTTTTGATAACCATTCTGAGCTAGTGAATTGCTGGAAACGTTAATCTGGCTATTTCTTGTTGGTATAATAACACTTTTGCTGGGAACGCTAATCTGGTTATTTCTTGTTGTTATAACACTTTTGCGAAAAGGAGTCTCGCCTCCCATTGGTCGGTTAAGACGCGTTTTTTGAAATTCAACCAATAGGAAGCACGAATCGTTTTGTACTGAAAGTTTGAAGCCTTCAAGCTCCCATTTCTGATGAAACTTTTCTACAAAGCTGTAATTATACAACTAAGAAAGAGCCAGCGAACTTTTTCAATGTTCAAAAGTTTGTTTTTCACTTTTCGGTAAAGATGCGCACTTTAAGGGTGCTAGAAATTATTTTTTAAGCAAAACCCTTGTGGCGCAAATGATCATGGACCCTCGGGGGATCATGAAATGTATAGTTTGGTCAAAAGTAATTTTTCATTTGCGGTTAAGGTGCGCACTTCAAGGGAGCTGGCAGTTCGTTTCTGTACTTTAAGGGATGGTCGGATCTGGAAAGTGACAATTTGTGAGCCAATCTTGTCGAATCTCTAATGTTCCAGCCAAGTTTCATCGTTCTAGCACATATGGAGTACCTTAACTCGCGATCACCGGAATTCCGGCCCCCCTCCAACTCCCCCACAGTGCACAACTCCGGTCCGTTCTGTCACGGGTGTACCTAGTTCTTGTGCTTGTTCTTCCCACCAAGTTTCTCCCAGATCAGTCCACTCTAAGCGTGACACAAGATTTCCAGTACTCCCCCCCCCCCACCCCCCCCACATTCATCGGATCCGGTCCGGACTTGAAATGGGACATCCGTGAAACGATGTCTATCCAAATATCAAGGTTCATTAACATCCGATCACCCGTTCGAAAGTTATATATACCTCAAGATTCCAGATTCCTCCTCCCCCCCCCACTCCCCCACGATGGTCGGATCGGGGAATTGACTATTTCCAAGTTAATTTGGTCGGGTCTCTGATATGCTTGCCAAGTTTCATCGTCCTAGCCCACCTGGGAGTACCTTAACTCCGGATCACCGGGATTCCGGAACCCCCTCCAACTTCCCCCACAGTGCCCAAATCCGGTCCATTTCTATCTATGGTGTACCAAGGGCTTGTGCTTGTTCTTTCCACCAAGTTCAGTCCTGATCGCTCAACTTTAAGCGTGTCACAAAATTCCCGGTCCCCCCTTCCGACTCCCCCCCCCCCCACACTCATCGGATCCGAACCGGACTTGAATGGAACGTCTGAAACGGAAGGTCGTTCGAAACATTAAGATTCATTAAGATACGATCACCCGTTACAAAGTTATACATATACATACGTCAATATTTCGGATTACCCTCACTCCACTCCCCCCACGGTGGTCGGGTCGTCGAAGTGACTATTTCCAAGTCAGTTTTGTCAGATCCCTATTTGCCTACCAAGTTTCATCGTCCTAGCACATCTGGGAGTACTCCAACCCGAGAACAGTGGACCAATTGGTCCACGACCGACCGAAAAGTGATCGGTATATGGCACTTGAATGAAGTCCATGCTGAAACGCTGGGGCATGGTGACAGGGGTGACTATGGTTCTCACACGTAGTTGTACCCCTTTTTCCGTATAGGGGTATCAGTATACAGTACTTTGGGAACTAAAACAATTTGGTATTTAATTTTTTGCCTTGAAATTTTTTGCTTTTAAAGGGTACTGGTACCCTTCTGGGGAATAAGGAGCACACATACGTATACTTACCCCTAACAGATACCCCAGCATTTGACCATGGGTATAAAAAAGGGCTTAGTTTACTATACAGGTGCAGAGTCCTTTTTTTTTCACCTTACACAACTTCTCACAATCTTCTCCTTTCAGACCCTCCGTGAGTCCCCTCCTCACGCTATTCACTTTCCGACAGCCGCCTTATCGTTCCACATGGTCGCCTTATTGTTATCTTGTAAACCTAAAGAAGTAGGAAAAAAAACAGAAATACCTGTTTAAACGGCCGTTTTTATTTTATAAAAACGGTCCGTTTCTGTTTTTCCGGAAAAAAACAGAAACGGTTTTCCGTTTTTTTATCACCGTTTCTGTTTCTGTTCCGCTTTTTATTTGCCGTATTTTCCCGTTTCTGTTTTAGCCAAAAACAGAAACGGTGCCGACCCCTATTGCGAACGGGTGGTCCTTCGAGTGAAACTTTATGAGTTATAAGAACTGATGACCTAGATATTCCTTCAGCCCAAGCTGACTGCGAATCGTATTTGACAATGCAAAACGGATACGTCAGCTACATTGATGACCTAGATATGCAAAACATGAGTCCGAACCGTTTGCGGCCTCGGTTGACGAGTTGGGAGGGGGGGGGGTCCGGAAACTTTGCGAAATGTACAAAAAACAAACGAAAATGGAACGAGGATGGAAGTTGGAGAGTACCGAGTTTCCACGGTCGGTGACGGAGCCGCTGCCCACGGAGGCTTGTACAGTGGCGCACAACAAGGGAGTAACCCCTCGCTAAAACCTGCTCTTTTGAAACAGATTAGTCTTTTGTTAATGACGTCTAGTGTATTTTTGAGGTAGCCTGTTCGTGACTTTTTCTTACCACTCCTTTCTACTTCTTGGCAGTTTCTGGCACATTATAAATAAAATTACTGTTGCTATTACTATTAAGAAAATACAAATCGCGAAACATCACTCGCCCCCGCCATGGCTAAAACAAGACCAGTATCTTATTAGTATCGAATCCCCCCAAATACTCATTTTGACACTAATAACTGTAATTAGCCTATGTAGTTTTGGCACTTTTTGCAAAGGTTATTCTTCATGGCACACGATATTTCATGGTAGCTATTTTCCAGGAGCTTCTGGTCTTTCGTGTGTGGTATGCCTCCCACGAAACGCCTCATTATTATACAATGAAATAGCAGATAATCCAGCGCAAGAAGCGGCGTATTGTGACACATCAGAAAATGAAACTCGTCTTATCAAGGACTGCCCGGAAGGAAGCGTAGGATGCGCGACCTCCACTTCAGGTAGGTTGCCTCCATCCCATTGCTCCAAATCCCTATGTCTCTTCGACCTTGGATTTCCCAAGCTTTATCTGCCTCAATCCTATTTCTAATGTACCCATGGAGGACGACAAAAATTCGTCCGGCAGTTTTTAAAGGGTTTCTCAAAACGTGTTGTTTAAAATAAGGCTTAAAACAAATTTAATCTCTAGCCTATTTCCTGACACCTGTTACTTTTCCTTCTATCAAAAGTGTTAAACTGCTATGACAGAACTGCGAGTGCACCCACTTCCTTCCGTCGTATCTCTACCCCCATTGCTCAGAGCTTGTCACTCATTTCGAACGATAAGTGATGTCGGGATTCCCAAACTTCTCACACGAGCAGTAAAAAGCATCTGCGAATAATTAGCAACCGAAATGGCATATTCGTGATATTTAGATATGAACTTGTAAACAAATGCTTACTAAACTTTTTGATGTCTTTCATTTTTGTTTTCTGTCTTCATCGAAATGAGTTGCTGTTGAGGACAGGAGTGTTTATTGACTGAAATCTTGTCTCGCCCTAGTGGTGACCCACAACAGATGGTGGATTGAGTCAGTAAGAGCTGAAGATTAGATTCGGATAAAAGAGCACACGATTGTATACGAACTTTAAGGTCCACCATAACACAGCTAAGAACTCTACGAAAGTACGGATTGTACGCAATCGCATCCCATCGATTACTACCACAACCACTTCGACCTATCGTGACGCGGCAAACTCACAATGAATGGACCGGAGCAAGTTAAAAATTGCCTAGCCTACACTACATAACGTTTGAATGCAAGAGACATTTCTTCCATTTTCTGCTACCAAAGCGATAAAAGATTTACAAGATTTTTCTTTCACTGGGTAATCTGCGCCTGATTGTCCCTGAACCATGTAGGTGATGTGGGTGTGTGTGGGGGGGGGGGGGGGGGCAAAAGTCACAACTAGGCCCCAGTATCCACAATTAGAACGAAACAAGTGTTCAAGCGCTGAAACGTGGAGTCTGAAAGTAAAATATTTAATCTTATATGCAGACAGCGTTAGAACCAAGACATTTCAATCCACAATAGCCAAACAACTATTGAACTAGCCTAATTTCAAATCATACCGGTTTAAAAGCTTTTATTAGTGTAAACAAACCGCACGTAGTAATCAAAAGATCATCTTGCAAGAACGGTTTCAATTTCAATACTTGATGTCTTGCCAACCAATCCGACCTTTTAAACCTCTTTTCACAATTATCAAGGTAATAACAAGTACAATAAACCAAATCGTAGCAGCCTAATACCCCTTCGTCCCAACTTCATTAAGAACGGCATACCATCGATCATATGACAAAACCGTCCAGGTCCCAACTTTCATTAAGGACTGAAGTACGTCGCGTGGTCTTATTTATTGCTCTTACTTACTGAATTTCCGAGAAAAAAGGGCTTCTTTCGCATTCTCAAGCATTACGTGAAAGATTCGAGTTTCCTGCCTGAGAATGTTAAAATACTAGGGTTTCGTTTCGGAACTTAACGATCGTTAACAAATTGTTAACAGCTGTTAACTTTTTTGCGTTCCACGTTTCTGATTTCGAAATTTAAGCTCCGCCCACCTACAATTTCCGTTTCAGAGCTTAACGATTGTTAACTATTTTGTAACGATGGTCGGTGAGCATCGTTACAAAAGAGTTAATAATTGTAGAACTGGGAAAAGTTAACGATCGTTAAAGCTGCAGTTAGCTACGCCCCGAAGTGAATTTAACGATTGTTAACAATTGTTAAGTTTGTGGAACGCAACCTAGATCATAGCGCGCTGACTACTCATCTTACAAATGGAACCGAGTGTCCCTTCCCTAACCTACTTCTCGACATCGATTGAACTATGACGGATGTGAGGTCCGAGTTCATTTTCTCGCCAAGACACTTGGTTTGCCGATAGAATCAGTGGCAAAAGACCAGGTGACTTTTGCTCAGTCTTGCCCTTTCTCGGCCTTTGGATGGCTTTACTCTTCAGATTGGGAGCAATTTTCTGCACGCCACAGCAATTATGGTTGGTAAAAATCAGACGTGAACATGGTTGCATTCCACGGACTTCTTTCCACTTTCGATCCTTACAGTTCTGTTATTATCTTTGTTCCGTAGTACCGAATGATAAGAAAATCAGCTTCTCCCTCTCACCATTTTCGTTGTACAAGAGTTACGATGATTACAATTTACTTATGATAGATGTTGATGATAACTATCTATCTAACGGAGATTCCCTAAGGATTGGCATGAACCGAAGAGGTTATTACTCGTGTTATTACTCTTTACTTCCGAGTTCCCGCGATGGACCTTTCGTTGCTGGTTCAATGTCGATACTCTGACCGAGAGCTAACCCCGACTTGCGAACATAACGGTAGCGTGCGAACGGGGAAATCGTTCAACTCTTCAAAGGCGTATTTGGGATCGTAGTCTTTCGTTTGGTGGTTCGAGCTGACTTACTGTATTGATACTTGGCAATCACAAAAAGGTTCACTTTCAAAAGCTTTCTCTCGGCTTATTTCTAATTCGCATCTGTTCTGAAAACCACTCTCCAGTTCCTGCTTCCACGACCGCCACTTCCGTTAGCTTCCACAATCTCGGTTCTTTCAGAAACCCCAAAAACCACGATGCTTTACTAAAATCTATGTTTTTAGCAGGATATTCAAAACCGCCATTTCCAGGAAGTTCTACCCAAACTCTGCGTTTCCAAGAGGAAATGGAATATTCTTTTATGTCTTTTATATTTTCTGAACTACGAATAAAATGCTTCCGATAATTAAGTATTAATGACCAACCCAATGTAACACTCCTTCCTTCCCTGAAAAGTTTTGTCTCCGACAAAACAGAACCACGTCAAAACTTGATATCTTCTACTTAGCTTTCTACTGCTTAAACTTAATTTTGATTTCAATTATTTTTAACTCTACCAATCGGTCAATCTGCCTAACCTGAGGTTACAACAGGTCAACCTAGTTTCAGTATCGGCTTTGTGAAAATAAGATTCTTAATTCTTAAAAGCCTCAACTCTTGCTTTGCCTGAGGGTTCTCATAGCGGTGACTACAGGGTTTTATGGACCCGAAGTCGGTGCTCCAGCACTACTAGCTGTCTACTCTCCTGGCAAAGCGTAATATTTTATAAAAATATTCAAAACAATAAAATAAATTCTATATCCCTCCCCCCTTTCGAAAAATTTCGTTCGGGGTGGGGTCTATTTTTATTTCGACGAAATCAAGTTTTGATTCTCCGATCACAACTACCAACAAAGAAGGATAAGTATCACTAACGTCTGGTCACTCCATTTTACTTTATAAATTTAGTAAATTTAAAATGAGATATGCTGCAAAATCGACGCAATTACTTTTTTAAAATATCAAATATTTGGAAAAGTTTGCTTTCGAACCAACCTCCCAGAATTAAAAACGGAATAAACTTTTTCTCTTTTAAAATTCTACTTAAACCATGTGCAAACTTAGAAGCTGTGGTCGCGACGCAAGGAACGAGAACTACATTACCACGACTCTGAAATTCGCCTTGCCAAAGCAGTTGTCAAATTTTACAATCATCAATATCTAATTTCGTATTCTCCTCCATTGGCTCTTGATACTCGGCCATGATGATGAACTCTCCTTGCGGTCATCTTCCATGACCTTTATGCCAGCGTATCTGAATGAGTTTGCAACGACGTTTCTTTATACAACCAGATGTCAGCTCCTGCAACAAATGAGCACGTTAGCAGACAATAAAAGCCGGCTAGTAAGACTTCACTAGCCGCTGGCTAGAATCGGCTGTCCTCTGACGCCCGATTTTAGCCACAAGGGACTGCATAATAGTTGGCTGGCGTTTGGCCATTATAATGGTATGGCCATTTCGATAATTTCGCTGGATAAATAGTTTCGCTTATATACATGCTTCTGTACACACAGGCGTCTTTAGAAGTTGGCTTACTCTTAGCCGTTAGAACTGTATGGCAATTTTGACAAATATGTCACAGATGAAGTTCATACTTCATACGCAATTTCTTAATATACGTTGTCGTAACCTCTTATTTTCATTAGGCTTGTTGTTGTGAGTGACCTATGATTCGAGGTCCCAAAATGGTACAGTCGCACTATCATCTCCCTTTTAACTTGAGTTGTTTCGGGTAGTGGCAGAATTTTGATTAACTGCTTCGTTGCAGTCACCTTGGTACGGTTCTAAACAGTTGTTCTTATTCTACCTGGGAGTGTGCGACAAAATGTCAATAGTTGGTCAACAGATACTTGTACTTTTAGATCGATAGACGTCTGTGCCGCGATGACGTAATCAATCCAAGGACGCCATAAAAACGCACTTTGACATGAAATAGTAATAAAATTGATTTATAGCTACGTTTCTCCTGGGTTCTTCATTAAGAACCTCTGGCGGTGCAGACAACTCCTCGTCCACATACAGGTTGACTCCCAATCCAATGAGGGGTGGTGATTCAGCTTGTCCGTCTTTCTCCGTATTGTATGTGGACTGTGTCTTTCCTCCATCACGCCTTACAACGGCGACACACTGATAATCCTTGGATTCACTTCTACTTTAAATTAAAATCTGTAAAATAGTAAACGCATTATATCTAGAACAGTTATTTAACCGCTTACTTCGCGATATCCTCACGTCTTCTCTTTGTGATAATTTCATAATCCATATTTCTTTCAAATTTTTCTCATTTCTTCACGTTTCACTTGTTCACGTGTTTCGGTATTATTTAAAACTCCACGTCTTTGATATTTAAAATATAGCAAATGCCAAGACCGCAAATTACGTGGCAGTTTAAAATTCTCTCGACTTCTCGTTTGTCGTTAAAAGAACGCAAATGATAACTCTACCGCAAGTTTTGATAGTTCAACTCGTGACGTAATCCATTCAAACTTAATGGGCTTTCTCTGTTAGTCTCAAACTGAAAACTAGAACAACAAATTAAGCAAGATCAATCGACCATTAAACGAATCGAGTTGAAATTAAATTAAAGTTGCGATATGCAGTTAAACCGCTAGGTCGTTTGGCTGAAACCAACCCGCAGATCTACATCAGGAGTAGCAATATTTAAAATCTTGGCTTCACAAGCTCTACAGGTCTTCTTTTATGTCATACACACTTCGTCATGCTCTATACTACGTCACACATGAATTTCAAATTTCGTGACGGATTTAATTAACTTAACGTCGATGAAACGGATTAAAAGAGTTTGAAACTTCCTACTAATTAGGCCTACTGCTTCTAAATTATTTTTTAGATTTTTAGGTCGACTAGAAAAGTTTAGACTGTACCCGTCTTCGGTGCCGAGACAGCTCGAGCCTGTCTCAAACACTTTTCCAGGGTGTCGCATAACAATAGACCAATAGTAAAAACATAATTTGGCCTTTAATGTTATAACTCTGGGTCTATTACTAACTAACTTAAATTTTATGATTTGTTCCATTTGTCTGAAACAAGGGAACAATACAATAAACGTTCTTGTCCGTGTATTATTGGCTACATCAAACACAATATGAAGCAAAACAAAGCCAAGCGATTACGCAGTAAAACAGCAACATTACTAATTTAATTTAGCAACCACTGACGACTACTCTATTATCTTTCATATGAACAAAAATCGCAATAGCTCAACGAGTTTATCCTGGGCTTCAAAGAGCAGCTCTTGCACGTCTGCAAGGTGACCTTTTACGCCCCGGAGTTCAACTATTGGTTAATTCAGCCTAACGTTTATTAGATTTTATTTTAGACCTAAGATTTTCTGCTGATATTGCTAACTGGATCTTTTGTTCACGCGTTTTCCAGCTTTTCCTTCTGAAGCGCTATCTGCGCCTCCATCTTATCCCTCTCGTTAACTTTCCATGTTTGTCTGATCGTATTTATTTTTCTTTCAATTTAGAATAAAACACTGCAACTACTATACGTAGAATCCATTTTTACTAATTTACCCTTCTATTTATTGCCTATGATTTTCCGGTAAATAAGGGCTTCCAAGTTTACCATACCCTAACCTATTTGGGGGGCGAATTTCTCTGGACGTTTGGCTGGTACCTCTCGTAGCCAGATCAAACCTAACGCCTTGAAGTGCACCTCGACGTGCAGCTTGCGTTCGTAGTCTGAGAGCTTCCGAACGAACCGTAGGGTGGCTTAAAGCTCTGTCACGAATTAAAATTGGTGGGGGGCTATTAAGGTCAATAGGGCACTCCGACACTGGATGGTCGGATTCCAGTTCTCCGAACGGTCCCCTCAATTCAGGCATACTCCCAGAACAATTACCCTCATTATTGACCCTAACGCCGGGTTCTAACTCGAGTCCGGACTGACCCGAGTCTTTACCAGAACCTTCGTCCTGAGGGCTTGTCCCTCCGGCTTCTTGTAATCGTGGCACTTTACTATTACGAGACTGAGGTGTCTCGATCACCGTCTGATTAGGTGATTCTTCTTCCGGTCGGACAGGGGAAAATTTAGGGGACCCGTCAACCCGTGAACTGGACTGGGGAAAGTTAATAACCCCGGATGGACCCTCAATATTAACAGGATCACTACGCTGATCCGGAACAACTGGGCTCTCGAACTGGAGGCGATAGTTAGGTGGATCTAGTGACGGTAACCAAGCACCCTCCAGATTTTCGTAGTAATCACGAGATGGCGTGATACCTGGCCTTGAAATTGGTTCCTCGCCAAAAGTTGGCGTGGAGCATCTAATTCTCGCCGGTGTGAAAAGCTCTCTTTTCACTAGTGCGTCATCTAGTGACTCACTCTCGAAACTTGAAGAACTTCCTAAACCTTGACGCCGAAGAGGCGTTTCTGTGTAGGGGTCATCCCAAGCCATATCTTCAGAACCCACCGAATAACGTCGTTTACAGTCCCCATGTTCATTTGGTTGATCGGTGTGATACGGTTGTAATGTTAAAGGGCGGGTCAATAGGGGAATTTTACGAAATTTTTGAAAATCCTCACCCGGTTCAGAACCCAAGACCGGCGATTCCGGTCTAGAAGTAAAATTACCCGTGCCGATATCATACATTTCCTCAGTAAGCAGGTTTGGTGGATCGCAACCTGAAATAGCTTTCTGAGCCGAAGGTGTGTTGTCCCACCAAGTAACTGTTTTCCCGGTGCGCGAACTTTCAGGTTTACCCCCGGCCGGTTCTTTTGCGAGAGTGGGTAACGGAAGAATAGTGGGCGGGGATAACGGATCAGTAGTGGGCGGGGATAACGGGAGATTTATGGGTGTGGGTAGCGGAATTTCGTCAAAATCAGGGGGTATGATCAGTTCATCCTGGACGACGTCTTTTTCCCACAAACTCCTGGGAACGTACGTCTTCAAACGATTATAATGGACAACTTCCACCCGTCCGTCTGATAGTCGTGTGATTTCAAAATTTAACCCATTCTCTAAAATTGCCGATACCCGGTACGGTCCCGCCCATCGTATTTTGTCTAATTTTCGTAGCCGCGCGTCGGGTGGAGTATGCAACAGGACGAGAACGCCCACCTTTATAGGTTTCTGATTCTCATTTCTGTTGTAATAAAACCGTTGCCTCTCCCGAGCAATGTCAGAGTTTTCTCTGATCATTTGGTACGCAGTTCTTTGTCGGGTAATCATCTCTGATTTGTAATCGGTGTCCAGATTATAATAAACTCTACTGTTTATGACAGTGTCCGTCGGGAAACGGACGTCGCGAAGGAACATAGCATAGAACGGATTATCTGAGATGGATTCATGAAAAGCCGTATTCATAGCAAACTGGACATAACGAAGTTGATCCTCCCAATCAGAGTGTCCCCTATCTTTGACATAAAGGCTTAGAATGTTTGCAATATCCCTATTCCGTCTTTCTACCGCCCCGTTACACATTGGATGGTAAGCAGATGTACGAAGCTGTTTAATGTCTAGAAGTTCAAGGATGCCTTTGAATACCGCATTTATGAATTCTGAACCCTGGTCGCTAATTAAACGTTCACACGCTCCGTAAACCAGAATGAAATTCTCGACGAACGCTCTGGCAACAGCTTTTGCTGTTTTATCCGCTATGGCCGTAAGAACAATGTATTTCGTGAAGTGATCAGTGATAACGACTATATACTTTGATCCTTGCCTGGACACAGGTAAGGGACCTAGTAAATCAATGCCTACCATATCGAGTGGTCTCGATGATTCGGGAATGGTGCCCAAAGGTGCCCTAGGTAAATGGTTAAGACCTTTTCGTTGACAGCAGTCAAGGCAACACTGAACGTATTGTTTGACAACGTTGTACATGTTTCTGAAGTAAAAACGGTTGCGCACGCGTTCATATGTCTTGAGGAACCCAAAATGACCCGATATTTTAGAATCATGGCAATCAAATAGCACTTCCGGAATAAGCGAGCGGGGTAAAACCGGTACTACCCGCAGATCCGATCTACGGCAGTTTTGATACGGGGTGTAAACGTAACAAAGTAAGCCATCATCTAGTACAAAATTTTCGATTTCGCGCAAAACTTGATTTTCGATTTGAGAGGGCAACTCACTACCATGCTGAAGGTAGTTACGTACCGCAGACGAAAACCCGTCTTTCCCTTGTAAATTACGCATTTCCTGTGAAGAGAACTGGCTGTCCGCCCCTGGTACCACGGCCATTATATCGAGATTTGAATCAGCCGTCGGAAGGCGACTGAGTGCGTCTGCGACAACGTTTTGAGCCCCCGGAATGTGTGTAATCTCAAAATCGTAACCCTGCAGTTCCATCTGCATTCTAGCCCACTTCCCGGTGAGATCCTTCCCTGTGCTCTTCATCAACCACTGAAGAGGCTTATGATCTGAGGCGACAATGAATTTTCTACCAAGCAAGTAAGGGCGAAACGACCTAATGCAGTGTGTAATGGCTAAGGCCTCCTTCTGAACCGCGGCGTGTTTTACCTCTGCGTCATTGAACGTACGTGATGTATACTGCAAGACCTTTTGTACCCCATTTTGAATTTGTGTCAAAAATCCCCCACACGCCTTGTTGCTGGCATCGCAATAAATTTTCATCGGATTTGCTGTTCGACTAAGATCTGGAAGACCAAGGATAGGTTCTTCCAATAATTTAGACCGAAGCTGTTCAAAAGCCTTCTTTTCTTCATCACCGAAAACAAAAGATACCTCCTTTTTCGTGAGTTTAATAAGAGGCGACGCTATGGCCGAAAATTGGGGAACAAATTTCCGGAAATATGAGAATAGACCTATGCAGGATCGCAATTCACTGACGTCTTTCGGATACGCGAGGTCACGTACGGCACTTAACTTATTAGGATCGGGACGAATTCCATTTTTATCGACACGGTGACCCAAGAAAATAACTTCTTCCTTGAAAAAATCACATTTCCGCGCTTTCAACTTCAAACCAGCTTTGCGAAAAGCTGCAAAAACTTTAGTCAACAAAATCATGTGTGAATCGTCGTCATCGGAGGCGTTTATCACGTCATCGAGATAAACGGCGACCCCTTCATCAAACAGATGTTTTAAAATTCGATGCATAATTCTACTATAAGCGGCGGGTGCGTTTTTTAGACCAAACGCGAGTTTCGCATATACGAATTGCTCGTAGCCGGGAGCTGAAAATCCTGTATATTTTCGACTTTCCGGGTCAACTGTCATCTGCCAATAGCCACTTAAACAGTCGAGAACAGAAAAAATCTTTTTACCATGCAGTTTGTCTAAAATAGCAGCAATATGGGGAAGGGGAAACTCATCGCTGACAGTCACATCATTCAGTCGACGAAAATCTGTAACGGCCCGATAAGATCCATCCTTTTTCCCTACTAACAGCAGTGGAGCCAGCCACGGTGAAGCTGCTGGCTCTATGACTTTACAGGCCAACATACGGTCTATTTCTGCCTTTGCAATTGGTTCTAGGTGGACTGGGATGCGATAAGGATGGATTTTCTGTGGGGGAGCATTACCAACGTCAATTACAAACGGCTCAATATTACAAGTGCCCAAATCAAAATCGTTTTTCGCAAACACGTCATGATTATCAATAAGAAGTTTCTCAACATTTTGTTTTCGGATTGGGTTCTTTGCAAGATGATCTAATTTGAACATTTTAAGAAACCCATCCACTTCATTGTTCGGCAGTAAACCAGAACCCGAAATGACCTCTGTGGGTTTCAATGTTTCAGAAATACTCATGCAAACGTTTTCTTCCGGAACCCAAGCTTCGGCATTTGCCATGTAGAACCGGGGAATTTTCAAAGTTTTATCCGAATAGTTCTCTATGAACACCTGAAACATGCCATCCTGAGTAGTTACAAGCTGTTCCGGTAGGACTAAGTCTGGGAATCTTTCGCTCATTTCCTTTGTAGGTGAAACCAAAAATAAACCGTCCGTATCTATTGGCCCCCTACTAGTAGATAACACGCACCGCTTACTGGTCTTGGCATTAACACTAGCCCTAGACACAAGTTGAAGCCTATATATGCGTTTCGGCGATTTCGCCGATTCGACCTCCGGTTTTCCTAACCCAATTTCTGATTTTAAACCATCACTTTCATTGATAGGAGGTGGACAAGGGTAGCTGGGATGGGGTAAATTAACTACAGGACTAACGGAGGAACAAGGAATCGACTGTGGACCACAGGACTGGCTTCGAGCAAAACAACAATTTGGTTTCATTTGTTCTTTAAGGTTGACCAGATTTGCCGACGGGTCAGAAAATTCACAAACAGACCGCAGACTTTCCCCGTTAGAGCCTCTACGGATTAATTTGTCATTCTTAGCATCAATTAATAGGTCATTTTTCTTCAAGAATCCATAACCTAATATCATCGGCATTTTCAATTTGTCACTTATCAAAAACGTCTCAAAGTATTCATGTTCGTCAATATTAACATTCTCTGAAATACTCCCGATAATTTCCATGGAATGACCGGTAGCACTGCTAACATCATTATAGTTTTTAACTATCTTTGACCTAACTAAATCGGGTAACTGCAAAAACATATCGTAACTTAAAAGCGATATCGAGGCGCCACTATCGGCAAGCGCGCGTACAGAGACACCACACACAGAAGCATTAACATACGGCAAAACTTTACAATTTACTCCACTGCAATTAGCAAAATACGACGCTATAAAATTTTCTCCCATAATTTTAGTCGAACGATAAGGGACGGGATGCGCATCAGAATTTACCGAAACGTGACGAAGTGCGCGTCCCCTTACAAGTTTAAACGACTGAAGTTTTCAGCTAGATGGCATTCCCTTGAGAAATGTCCCGGTTTCCCACATTTAAAACATTCCTTGGGACGAGGACCGGCAGATTGGCTGCAACATTGTCTTGCCAAATGCCCTACTCTTTGACAACTATAGCAACGCATGGTACGGGGTGCGCGACATTCCCGAGCAAAATGACCGGTTTTGTTGCAGTTGAAACAATTCTTATTCGAACCGCCAGGTTTCCGGGACTCGGACCTCCCATAGGAACCTTCCCGAACCCCTCTCATCTCACGAGATCTACCCCTGAAGCTGCTTATGTCATTTGACAGTCGGTTACTTTGTGACGGTTCCCGACGGCGAAACGTTGGGCGACTTGAACGCCGGAAAATAGTGCCGTCGGTACGCTTATCTGGTATGTTTTCTGAGACCCTGCCATCTCGTGTGGCTCCATTTGCTAGTATACTAGGCCTAGTTTCGACTGAAGCGGAAGCAATATTAGAAAGCACATGAGGCGACTTGGCTTTAGCAAATTCACGTGCACGAAAATCGTTTATCAAAAACTGTGTGGCTTCCTCAAAATCTTTGGGACACTTCGCGACCACCCGCATTCCTAGTTGAGGGGAAAGGCTGTCTAGGAGGAGGTTTTTCAAAAGATTTGAATAGCCATCAAAGCTTCCTTCGGTTGCCGACGGAACTTGATCCAAACCCATAAGTTTCAAAGTTTTTAATTTCAATTTTTCGAAAAACGGAAACGGATCTTCGCCATCCTCCAGACGAAGAGTTTCGTGGACCAACCGTGCCCTAAGGGACGTGTGTTCAAACTGCCTGGCAAGGGCTTTCTTCAAATCATCGAATGACTCAAATTTCGCGTGACTGGTTAGGAAATTAGCCGCCTGACCTGTCGTTTTCATGAATGCCAACCGGATAAGTTCATCGCTCTGAATAGACTTATCCCAGAATTTTAAATTTTCGAGCGTCTCAATAAATATCAAAACGTCTTCGCTCCCAGAGAAAGTGGAGACTTGAGATGCGATTTTGCAAAGTGTGCCAAGGGACATATTTGATGTGTCATCTTCAGACATTCTAACCCGGTCTAAAGGAAAATACACTCAAAACACTATATCTAGCCTATGATTCCCTTCCAAACGAAAGACAAACGCGTCACCAGTGAACCGAAGAGGTTATTACTCGTGTTATTACTCTTTACTTCCGAGTTCCCGCGATGGACCTTTCGTTGCTGGTTCAATGTCGATACTCTGACCGAGAGCTAACCCCGACTTGCGAACATAACGGTAGCGTGCGAACGGGGAAATCGTTCAACTCTTCAAAGGCGTATTTGGGATCGTAGTCTTTCGTTTGGTGGTTCGAGCTGACTTACTGTATTGATACTTGGCAATCACAAAAAGGTTCACTTTCAAAAGCTTTCTCTCGGCTTATTTCTAATTCGCATCTGTTCTGAAAACCACTCTCCAGTTCCTGCTTCCACGACCGCCACTTCCGTTAGCTTCCACAATCTCGGTTCTTTCAGAAACCCCAAAAACCACGATGCTTTACTAAAATCTATGTTTTTAGCAGGATATTCAAAACCGCCATTTCCAGGAAGTTCTACCCAAACTCTGCGTTTCCAAGAGGAAATGGAATATTCTTTTATGTCTTTTATATTTTCTGAACTACGAATAAAATGCTTCCGATAATTAAGTATTAATGACCAACCCAATGTAACAGGCAGAATCCGCATCGTTTGTTTGAACCATTATTCTTTTCTTTCTCGAGAGAATAATAAATACGATAATAATAGCTGGCTCCGCCTTTTACATTAAACTCATAGTGACTTTTGCTGAACACAACCTATCACTATTTGCAAATCGGCGTGTCCTATAAGACAGAAAATGTCATATTCAAACGAGCCTTCGCGTCTATCACGCATCGATGGCTCAGCTATGACTATGATGGCCAACTATAAAAGTGCGAACACACGATCAGAATTTCCCGGCCGGATTTCCTGCACTTTCATCACCAAGTTGAAAAATTTCAAATTTTCCATATGGAAGTGATGATGGTGCCAAAAACCCGGGCAGGAATTCCTGTCCGGGAGCTCCCTGTCCTGATCGTGTGTTCGCACAATAATGAGCGGAACGTGGTCAGCAAATAGTTAGTATTAATTATTATTTCGAGAAGGTTGAAACGGTCAGCGTAATAACTTTTCATGAGGTTGGAACGAAAATGATAACTAATAGTTAATATTGTTAGAAGGTTGTAACACGCTCAGCGTCTCTCAAATCTGTTGTATCTATGAATCCTTCCGGATTTCCGGAGTCTGGAGCCACCCCGGACGTCCAGACGTTTTGGCCTCACTTCCCCTTCCGGATCCGTTTCGACGAAAACGGCTGTCTGGAGTCCCGAACAAAAATCTGGAAGGTGAAGCCTGGCTTTAAGCCCCAAAACGCTCGCTAGATTTCCCAGCCGATAGCCAATGAAACAACAGATCAGCTCCTGCCATGGGTCTTATAGCACGCTTCCGAACTTTTTTTTTCGGAACTCCCCGATAGTTAAGTTTCTCATTCTTCTCGTGAGAAGCTAACGAATTCTAGCAAGGGAAATAGAAAAGGAGGAAAGGGGGGGGGGTGTACGTCGGACCAGACCGTTCTAGGTTTTTTTTTTTTTTTTTTTTTAGATAATCAAAGATCAAAATCCTGCTCTTCTATACCAGCTAACGACTGCAAAACGGCGAATGATGTGACCTATTGTTTCTGTGTTGGACAACTCTGCAACCTCGAATCCAAACTAATACATCCACGAAGAGACGACGAAAAGAAGGTGAAGAAACCCGAACCCACAGAAAGCACAATTACGACCCGAAACCTGGACTACGCAAACACACCCACTACCACACTGAGCAACTTACCAACAGGACAAGCTGCCAGTAGCGGATTAACATTTCCAGCGTCATGGGTTGCTTATATTATGGCTAGTTTTGTTATTTATGCTTCAGTATAAGTGGATAAACCGCAGGGAGATGCTTTATTGGGCTACGTGTGCAACTGCGACCTTGGTTCAGATTCTTTGGCCACTCCGAATTCATCGTGGATTATTTATATTATAGCTAGTTTGATGCTAAGTTAGCCTGCACATAAGCGAGTGCTACTGTATCCATAGTTTTGGAAAACAAAGCTTTACCCGCGACTTCACCCTTGTCCGTATGTACCGTCCGAAAATCTATGGCCGGGGTTCCCCCGTAAGACGGACGTACTAAAGGCCTCACTTCCCCAAAGAGGTCCTTTTTCGGGGTAAGTCCAGCCACACATCTTAGTCATGCAAGACTAAGGTCTAGTCATGCAACTAGGTGCAATAAAACCTGGAAATGCTCTCGAGGATTTTCCAATCACCTTAGTTTCTAAAGGTATTTTCAAATCTTCCATAACTGATTGCAACTCTTATGAAAACCGACTTTTATGAAGTCCTCGAAATTTCAACGGTATTCTTTTCAGCGGTATTCTTCATCCAATTATGGAAAACTGTATTATAATAGGTCTATTACTTAAAATAGGAGTTGTTCCTCTTCATTTGTTAGTTCCATCTTTAAGAAAGTTTATACAATGAAGTCCTCTTGTTTTCCTACTTTCATTTCATTGTACTTCCACGCTGTAGAAAATGTCGGACGGATGAAAAGGGGATTGTCAGCCACACTAATTAGGTAAAACATAGACACTGAGAGGACTGTCTGGACTCATGACACGGTCGTCGCCACTGTTTGAAATTTCCGAATCCCATGGCAGGACTTTCCCTGGTTCACTCTACTACAAACAAAATCACGGCACGAAGAAGGGAAACCTCTGACTTACCATCATAGAAGACATCTTGGTAAGTTACATGATCCTTTAAACTGGCTTCTATTTCCTCCTTTGCCCATTTCTGCTTTTGCTGCTCCAATCTAAACGCTTCGGATTCAGCAACTTCAGCAGCCGATGGAAGATCTCCGACCCTGAAATTACATTGGGAGGTTAGAACAGTGGAATACTTTTTACCCTTCTCTTTTGTCACGAACTTTCTAGAATTTTCCGGGGCGATCTGAGTCCAGGAATACTTAGAAAGTTAGATACAAAGTAGAGCTGCAAAACTACTACAGCTGCGTTCATTGTTGCCGGAGTACTCACTAGTCAATCAATCAATCAATCAATCAATAAATTTATTACCCGAAATACACACATGGTGTAAACACGGAGTAAATATAAAGAGAAAAAAAAAAGAAGAAAAAGAAGATACAAACATAGACGAAACACCTTCTCATCACAACAACTGCAAAAAAAAAGAAGAAACACACTTAACAACTTCAGGTACAGAAGAAAGGCAGAAAGGCGCTGAACAAGCTTTTCGTCGAATCTAACGACTTCTCAAACCGCATTCTCCGTTCCGCGATGGCTTTGATCGGATCTGCGATCCCATACAGAGAAACCAGGCGCCGGTTTCTTGCCCGCAGAGGTATACCAAGTAAGAACTTGGCATACCGAAAGAACAACGAACGCAGCGTCCTTTTATCTATAGAGAGATAGAGTGGTCTCTATCTTTTCCTATAAGGGTTTCTGGATTCACCGGTCGCTGCTCTCTAGTGTTATAACTCGTTCTGAGACTGAACAGTGTTTTTTTTTCTCACCAGTGCGGACTACCAGAACCTGGTCGGGGTGAGGGGTCTAGTAAGAAGAAGTCCTTATACAGAAGACACCAGACACTATTGAGTAGAAACCATATACTAGGAGTGCAACAAACGCATCTTATGCTTAAGTAACCAGTGCCAACCCTCGTTAGCCTAAGGAGACTGGAGTCCCATTCCATTGGTTTCAGGCTGGTTTGGTAAATAGGCGAGCATTCCGAAAGAGGGTTTAGCTTAGGAAACCGTACCTCGTGCTTGTCGACTACTCTTGAGAAGAAAAATATACTGCCTGAAATATCTGCAGCTTTCTCCGAAAATGATTCCAAGAAGCTCTTTGAATCAACTGTGACCAGCGAGACACTTGAGTGGTGCAAAATGCGGCTGGACTACGACTGGGGCACGAAACAGTTGAAAGGGGATTGTTCAAGTTCAAGTTCTTCTAATTTTTTCAATATTACTAAAAACAAAATACAGCACTGAGCAGAGAGCTGAACTCGATTCACTCAGGATTGGTGCAGCAACTAGGAAATAGTCACCATAATCAACTGCATGCTATTCATCGGCATACCACATCCTTATTGCTAGCAACTGCAATTTAAGGTAGGCTAATCATTTTCTGTAGATAAAATTTCTGAGAAAATTCGAATTTTACAACAAACGAACTCACCCTTTTAGTTGAAGCTTCGCAGATTTCTTCTCCTCTTCCGATTTCCTATCAAAGTCAACAAGGAAAAGTTCAGAAGCCCCGCTACTTGAATCAATCCCTCTCTCCTTTAGCGCGTCATACAACTTGGCTTTTGCCTCCAGTTTCTCCCTATAAAAAAAAACATTTAAGTGGTTAAACAACCATATTTATAGTACCCTAATTCTCATTTCCAATTAAGTGATTCGTCTTGAGTCCAAGGCCAAACTAATAAAGATAAGCTTTTAGAAATCTTAAACATTGAGGATACCAGAGATACCAGAAAAATTCAATTAAGTACAGCAACTGTACCCTCGACACAGCAGTGATTGAGTTGGGGTATACCTTGAGGGGTTGCACACCAACCCAGATTAAGGGCGATCTCTTGGATTCGCTTTCCGAAAAGCAAAGCGAGAATCCGCCGGGTGCCAGAACAAGCGGTAAGTCGTTGCGCCTCAGTTGCACCTTTACAACTTCTCGCTGAAGTGGATTCACTTTCCAAGTCACTGGCGGAAACTAGCGGAGCGCGAGAACAGCTCTGGAAAGCGAAGCAAGTCTTAACCGAAGTCGCTAAAACAGCCGGCACATAAGCTCGCGGAGCTTTCTAGACCGCCAGAATCGCAGCTCGCTCTTGTCGGCTCCCCAAACTGAATCTATCGTTGCTCTCCATAAGTTCACTGACCTCTGAATACCATAGAGAATTATAGATCTTACGGGTTCCCATGGAGAAACTACTTACTTCTCTTTTGAATGTTACTGTTTCCTTCAAGATGCAATCTGGAAGTGTCCAGTAAATAGACAGTATACAACTAATCAAATTATGAACTCATAGAAACCTTGAAGCTTCCAGGGCTTTCATATCTTCTATTTCGGTAGTTTTTGCTTCCTTTCCTCGTCTTTGCTTCTTATTGTGCGGCAGAATAGGGTCTGCCTTTTCTTTGATATTTAGGGCAGTGGGCCCACAGATTCTTGTAGAATTCTTGAGTTTGGCCGCCTCTGCCTGCTTTTTCTCGAGCTCGGATTTCAAGTCAATCATCTGGAAATGAAATGAGACTGTAGGGGAAGTCGTCTTACGTGGGCAGGGGCGTCCAACGGGGGGGGGGGGGGGCAAGCTGCCCCCCCCCCCCCCCCAGAAGGTCTGCGGGAGACAGCGCGGCCGCGCTGGTTGAAAATTTATAAATTCACCTGAACTTGATGATTTTTAAGGAATCTACCGGATTATTGCTCAGGAGCTTTCTCGGCTCCTTTACGGTGATAATTCCTGCAAGAGTTCGAAAACGAGTTAGTCTTGTTCCGACATGATCTCGAAAGTCGCCAGGAGAGCCTAAAAAAAAATAAAAAAATCGAAGATATATTCGAAGTCTTTCGTGGATTGAAAGATGTCTTACCACTAGTATGGAAAGCGTTCAGACTTGCTAAGACAATCCGGGTGTTTGCTGCCAGGTGCTGGGTAATTTCTTTATTGCCTTCAATGACTTTGGATATGACAGATGTCAAGCTGATTGGACAGTAGTTTTCTGGGGAGTTTTTATTTCCCTTCTTGTAGATGGGAGTGATGGTGGCAGTTTTCCAGTCCCCAGGTATGGATCCTTGATCAAGCAGTAGTTGAAATATCCTTGTCAGTACTGGAGCTAGATAACAGCTGGCTTCTTTCACTGTCCTTGGGTGTATCCCATCTGGTCCCCTAGATTTGTTGGGGTCTAGGGCCGCGAGACGTTTTTCGACATCTGACTCAGAAACAACAATCCTTTCCATAGGTATGGTGACGGTATATTTAGTCATTTCTGTAGGTCCTTGTCGTTTGAGTCATTGGTGTACACAGAAGCGAATTGCTCGTTCAGGGACTCAGCAATTTCAAGCGGAGTGGTTGAGGTTGACCCTTCAGGTCTTTGGAGGGGGGGGATAGTTCGCCGGACTGGCCTCAAGGATGACATGTGCCACCAGAATATCTTTGGGTTTGTTTTTGCATCTATAGCAAGCGATTCTTCATGCTTGGATATGCATTGGCTGATGGCCTTTTTGCATATCTTTCTGGCATGCTTGTAGGCTTCCAGACTTTCGGAGAGTGAGTTTTTACAGTACCTTGACCAGGCCCGCTTTTGCTTTTTGATTGCTTGCTTAACAGATGCAGAGAGATAAGGTAGGGTTTTAGGTTTCTTTACAAATCTTACTGAGGTGTGTTTTTCTTCGGTTTGAAGTACAAGCACGCATCAGGCAAGAGCACCCAGGCAGTCTCCCGCTCTGCATTTTCCAATTTTCAAAATGTTAGAGCACTTCCAAGATATACAGAGTTTTGTGGAGGCCACTTCTTTCCTAGTGGGTTTACTCTATCCTTTTCCAGGTAGTTGCCACTAGGCTACTCAGTCCTTTTCCAGGTTGTCACCACTATGCTACTATATCAGGTAGTCAGGTAGTCATCGCTAGGTAGAATGGATGAGGTAAGCTTTTAATTTTCTTCCTTTAGGAATTAAATTTCCTTACCTTAATTCATTTAGATTGTTTGCCTTTTATTTGTATTTCTTTAGAGTGTAGTGAGCTTCAATAACAATTGTTAACATAGTCACAAAAAAATCACTCAAAACAAATAATATAAAAGGCAAACAATCTAAAGGAAATATTTGTTCCAGTGAACAGATTGAAAATCTTGCCTCATCCATGCTATCTAGCAGCAATTTTCTGAAAAAGGATAGAGTAAACCCGGTAGAATAAAAGTGGCCTCCAAAAAACTCTATGTATCTTGGAAGTGCTCTAACATTTTGAAAACTGGAAAATGAGGTTGGATAGAGAGTAAACTCAGGTATCTTCTGATCTAGGACAGGAAGAAGACCCTATTAAGGTATGTAGCCAGTTTCAGTTTAACCAAATTTCACAGGAGTATCATGCCCATGCTCCAGGGCATAGTGCCCCAACATATGGGCACCATGCCCTTACGTCCAGCCATGCCCAGACGTTCGGGCACCATGCCCAAAAAATGAGGATTTGTGCATGACTGGGTGGAACACGCTCCTCGCCCATTGTTTGTGGAATTTGAGCCACAAAGCGAGCCCCGAAAATCTTCTTGGTCGCGGAAACACTTGTGGGCCACACGAAAGACAGCGAAAACACTCTTTTCAAGCCACAGTTGACCAACAAACTGTTTGCGGGAGCACGGAAAATGGCTTTAGCCATTTTTACGCCATGCATAAATTTTTAGTAGGTTCAAACCTGGTTCAAACAAAGAATTCCAATAAGGAAAGCTAACCTTAGCATACGAAGACATGTTCGGCAAGATCAACTGTTCCTTCTTTCTGGTTGGCAGTGGCCTGCAAAACTGCGGCAGCTCAACAACACAACAGATATCCGTTGGTTACATACAAATTCCAGGAGCACACGTTTACAACGAATTTTGAAATGCAGAAAGATCCAGTGTTGCCAGATGCTTGACACAAGATCGCGCAGCAAGAGAACGAAATTGGATGGGGGGGGGGCCATGTTGTCGACCAGTCGGTAAAAAAACCAGTTGGCGAAAAGCGCTGCAAGTCTTCTTGAAAATAGTAGATTTTTCATTAAACAGTAGATATTATCAAAATATTAAAACGAAAAACATTTCTGAAATTTTAATTTGGTGTAAGTTATGAGCTTACTTTTGAGTTCCGACTTTTTGTGTAAAAGCAGTCGATGTTGAATCCTCGAAACAATCATTTGTCTTAGAAACGGTCGCTAAAAATGATCAAGCAATCAAGCAGTCGATAAATAGCCCCCTCCCCCCTTCTCCCCGTATATTTTTGGATAATAATGCCTCTGGTTCTGGGATGAGCAAGACATAAGAAAAGTGAACGATCTTTATGAGAAAAAAACAGTTCGGATAATCGAAAAAAAACGATTTTTTTCTCAAGACGATTTAAAAAACGGTTTTTCTCAAAACGATTGAAAGAAAAGATTTTTTCTCAAAAAACACTTTCCAGATATGCATGAACCTGACAAGCCCAACAACTTAGCACCGAATACACTCTCGTATCCAAATATCGTGCTCGCTGTCTTTCAAGACATGGATCAGTAAAGAGGGTCAATTCCGAACCAGCAAGCATCAATTATCAGTGTTCCCAAGGACCCAAACGACAATTTTGACATTTCAGTGAATATTTTGAGTCCCCCGCAACCCTCAAGATCTGGAATCTGGATATAAAATCACTTGTGGCTCTTACAAATCCTTATCTGGTTTTCAATTTCTAAGGGATATGGAGAGCAAAATGCACCCAATTTGCGCCGATATTTGGGGAAATGCGCAAATTTGGCGCAATGCGCACACTTGAAAAATTCGAAGCGCAGCCGCCTCTAAAAAGCGCCCAAATGGCGCAAATGCGCACCATCTGGCAACACTAAAAAGATCTAAGGCGTATTCTCGCCGTTCCCCGAGGACTCCACTTGAGGAGTCCCCGCGTTTTTGTTTGTCCCGGGGACTCACTCCCCGTATTCTCGCGAGTCCCCACGGACGGGGAATGCTCAGATTATCATCACCATCATCAAAAAGGACTCCCTTTCAAATTCGGTGGGGAATCAATGTTTGCTATTGAAGGTACTATGTAAAATTAATTAAAAAGAATCAGAATAAAGAAAACCAAAAATAAAGTGGATCTAGACTAATTTTTTCAGCTGCATATTTATTTTTCGAACAAAATCCATTTTAGAAGCATTCCCCGTATTCTCGCTGTTTCTGTACTCGCGAGTCCGCGTGGAGTGACTCCCTCTATTCTCGCCGTTCCCTTCGATTCCCCGAGGAGTCCTCGGGGAACGGCGACGAATACGCCTCTAGGTAGATCAGCCGATGAGCTAAAACAATCAATCCCTCTAGCATCATTAACATCGTCTAAATTCTGTCCAAATTATTCAAACTGATAAGGAACGGTTCGATTTCTAAATTCAACAGAAATATCTCTTCTTTACTAGTACTATATATCGATAAATTGCTTGTATTTATTTTCTTACAGTGTTAAACTCCGAGCTTCTTTCCACAAAACAGGGATAATTTCGGAAAACGGTCCAAGTTTTTGCAAAGTTTTCAAACTACTATTGGCATGTTTTGTTGAAAAGTTAAGAGCATGTTCCATCCTACTTACCGCAGCTACTACGCACGACGTCGAAAATTCTGCCTTTTGTCGTCAAGGCTGGAACGATTCTTCTATTTTCCAGCAGAATATCATGCCACGGGCAAATCCGAGTAATAGAATAGAATAGAATAAAACCTTAATTAAAATATATGGCTTACCATGGCAAACTGCCAAATTCGATATTTTTTCTTCAGGTACATACTTTGTTAGGAAATAAACACATTACACAACCAGCAAAAAGAAAGCACACTATAAGTCAAGTTGAGTTAAAAAGGGCCACAAAACTAGACACAAAGCTCTTCTCATAGCGGTCTGTTTTAGCAAAAGCAGGTGTCAACTTTGGAACCTTCACAGCCGCTTCTCTCAGGAGGCATATTCGTTTGGGAGCATATGGGGAAGGCAAGAGACGGCTGTGGAGAGGATGTTCTAGATGCTCTTGACCCAAATTTAGGGAAAGGTTTTGCCTTCTTTTAGCCAAAGTTTGAAGATTAAATTCTTTCAGGTAGTAAGAATATGGAAGCTTCGGTCCACCATAAATTATCTGAAGACATCTCTTCTGAACTCTCTCGATCTGATCTTCTTCTTCTTTTGTAAGTCCGAAGTGCCAAACTGGACAGGCATATTCTGTCATTGACCGAATGAACGTGCAATAGATAAGTTTGAGTTTTTCTTTCGGCACTCCAAATTTTTCAACATTTTAAGCATTGAAATACTGGCGTTTGTTTTCTTTAAAATTGATTTTGTGTTTCCGTGCCAAGAGAGATCAGAAGAGATGACCACGCCTAGGAGAGTCATTGAGTTGCAAAGGAGTTCTTTGGGAATCAGAGGTTCAAATTGGGGTGGTGATTTTAAAAAGAAGATAGGAAGGACTGCTGTCTTTTCCTTGTTTACAATCATATTAACTTCATTAGCCTCCGAAGATCTTTGACATACGCAATTTAAAGCATAGCTCTTATCCAACTTAGATACCACTTCAACCAGAGAAAAGTCATCGGCGTATTTCCATCTTTCTTCTAGTGCTGCAGCTATATCATTAATTAATAGGAGGAAACATAATGGGCCTAGCACTGTACCCTGGGGGACCCCGCAAAAAACTGGCAACTTAGAGGAAAAGGAATTTTGGTATTTTATTACTTGTTCTCTATCAGTTAAAAAGCTTCTGATAATTTTGATAAGATATTCTGGAATGTTACTATCACGCATTTTCTGGATTAGAATAGAATGATCAACAAGGTCAAATGCCTTTTTGAAAGTTTTAGGTTAATCCATTTACCAGGGTCCTCAAGGTTTTTCAGTATGAAATTAATCAAACTTACGAGGTAATGGACAGTCGACGATTCAGGAATATTCCCGAATTGCTTTTTATCAATTATTTTAAAAAGTTTATCTTTTAACCAAGAAGCAACAAAGCTTTCATACATCCTACTGAAAACAGAAGTAACAGTGATAGGTCTAACCCCTGAAAAATAATTTGCACCTCCTTTTTTGGAATTGGTGTGACAAAACCAGTTTTCCACTTTTTCGGAAACTGTCCTGTATTATTTATTTTATTAAATATTTCTGTTAAAGGGAAAGCTAGTTCTTTTGCGAAAGCTTTAATCAGTGGCACAGGAATATCAAAGGATGCTGTTCATGTATTTTTGAGCTTAGACAGTCTCATTTGCACTTCATATTGAGTAATCACGGGGATATCTCCCGGACTTGTTTCACTTTGAACATCTGAGGGTAACTTTTCAGGAGGCAGGGGTGGATAAGTCTGGACTATAGAAGCCAAGTGGGCATTTAAATCATCAGCTGTTTTCTCTGGGGTTTCATTCCTCATAAAATTCACTTGTTGAGGAGTTTTACCGGCTAAAGTTTTAACTTTTTGGAAAAACTGTGAGGGCTTGGATTCCAGCAGATGATCAACTTCATTTTTATAGTACTCAAGCTGGGCTGATCTGATTTTACTTTTGATTTTATTTCTTAACTTATTTGCTTGTTCCTGTTTACCGTTGCCTCCAAGCCACAGCTTATACTTTTTTAATTTTTTAATTTTTTTACTTTTAATAATTTTTTTTATTTCTGAATTTACGTAAGGTTTATCTGAAGTAGAAAACTGGCGAGTACATTCTGGAAAGCAAGATAAAAAATTTCAATTCAACATACTATGAAACTTCTCCACCCGTCAATCACGTGACATAGATCCATAAGGCCTTTTTCCGCGACACAGTTGTGGGCCACATACTTCTAAGTGTTTGCCGCGGAAACACGATTGTGTGCCACACAGTCGAGCCACTAGTTGAAACTCGTGGAAATGCCGTTTGGTCTATTTTTTGGCGGTAATGTCAAATATCTAAAAATAAAAATAAAATTCATGTAAAATCTCAATAAATAGAACTCCAGGCTTATTTCCTTACCATTCTGTACAAAAAGCATCTTCAGTTTTAAGTGAACATGCTCCTTGCCCGTTGTTTGTCGAATTTGAGCCACAAAGCAAGCCACAAAAATCTTGTTGGTCGCGGAAACACACTTGTGGGCCGCACGAAAGACCTCGGAAACACTCTTTTCGAGCCACAGTCGACCCACAAACTGTTTGTGGGAGCACGGAAAAACGCCTATAGTTACTACGCTCCCGAGTGTGGTAAGCAAGTAGTTCCTGTTTCAAGAAGGCCGGAACGGTCAGCGTTGTAACTTTTCGTGAGTTGGAACGGATTTAGTAACTAATCGTTACTATTGTTACGAGGGTGGAACACCCTCTAAATTGAATACTATAGGCGTATTCTCGCCGTTCCCCGAGGACTCCTCGGGGAATCGAAGGGAACGGCGAGAATAGAGGGAGTCACTCCACGCGGACTCCGCGTACAGAAACAGCGAGAATACGGGGAATGCTTCTAAAATGGATTTTGTTCGAAAAATGAATATGCAGCTGAAAAAATTAGTCTAGATCCACTTTATTTTTTATTTTCTTTATTCTGATTCTTTTTAATTAATTTTACATGGTACCTACAAAGTACAGCAAACATTGATTCCCCACCGAATTTGAAAGGGAGTCCTTTTTAATGATGGTGATGATAATCTGAGCATTCCCCGTCCGTGGGGACTCGCGAGAATACGGGGATTGAGTCCCCGGGACAAACAAAAACGCGGGGACTCCTCAAGTGGAGTCCTCGGGGAACGGCGAGAATACGCCTTATCCTTGGTTTTGGTTCGATTTGCCTTCTTTGAGTGTGTTCCACTCTACTTACCGTAGTTACTACACATGACATCACGAATTCTGGCTTTTTTTCGTCAAGGCTGGAACGATAGTTGTATTTCCCAGCAGGATATCATGCCACAGGGGAATCCGACCAATCACGTTACAGAGATGAGTAGTTACTATGCTCCCGAGCATGGTAAGCAAATATTAACTATCAGTTACTATTTCGAGAAGGTTGGAACAGTCAGCATAGAAACTTTTCGTGAGGATGGAACGGAAATAGTAACTAATAGTAACTATTGTTTGAAGGGTGGAACACGCTCTTTGTCTCCTCTCATTAATAATTTATTAGTGTTGCAGCCAAATGAAAATTTTGCCTAGAGTAATTTTTTCTGGAATTCAGCCAACGGGAACTGTGCACCTTGGAAACTTTTTTGGAGCTATAAAAAGATGGGTTGAACTTCAGGACTCTGGAAGCAAATCGATCATAAGCATTGTTGATTTGCATTCGATCACTCTTCCACAGGTAAATTTGATGCTTCCTTTGTTCTGTCTTGGGTGCATAACCTAGTTGCCTTGAGTTGCTTGAAAATATCTTTTGATTATTTTCATCCATCATTATGCTGTTATGAGTCTGATGACAACAAAAATAGCCTACAGGATTTATCAGTCTTGAGGCCTTTTTCCGCAACACAATTGTGTTCCACACACTTCTGAGTGTTTGTCGCAGAAACACTATTGTGTGCCACACAGTCGAGCCACTAGTTGAAACTCGCGGAAACGCCCTTTTGTCCAGGTTTTGTCTATTTTTTTGGCGGTAATTTCAAATATCTGAAAATAAAAATAAAATTCATGTAAGATCTCAAGAAATAGAACTCCAGGCTTATTTCCTTACCATTCTGTAGAAAAAGCATCCTCAGTTTTAAGTCTATATGCTTAAAAAAGTAGCTAACCGAACGACGACATAATTCGCTGATGAAATTCGGGTACGAATGCCTCCACTCTGAAATGCATAGGCATATTCTCCCAGAATACGAAGAATCCACCGAGAATCGTCCGAGGACACGCTCAAATCTAGAAGCTGGGAAGCAAAAGCTAAAACAACCACCCGTCAAGGCATCAACAAGATATCTCCACTCGTTTGTACCTTATTTTATTCAACACTATAACGACGCTACAAAAACATAAAGAAATAACCGAGAGGCCTACAGACAATTATTAAAGTTCGACAATGTATTTTAGTGTTTTACCGTATATCTAGTGTTGTATTTTAATTAATTTGACAAACCAATTGTATATACGTATTCTAACTGTCTCTTTTGGCGTGTAGTGTACGATAACTTTGTCGTCGGCCTATGCTATCCAATGGATATTTTGGTACTAATAAATGATTGATTGATTGATTGATTGTTTAGACACTATTTTGCTGCTTAATTTGAATTTCCCGCCAGAACCGAGCCACAAAATCGACAATCATCTCGCCAGTTGTTTGTCGAATTTGAGCCATAAAGCGAGTCCCAAAAATCTTGTTGGTCGTGGAAACACACTTGTGGGCCGCACAAAAGACAGCGGAAACACTCTTTTCAAGCCACAGTCGACCCACAAACTGTTTGTGGGAGCACGGTAAAATGCCTTTGATCACACAAACTTTTGTTCTGGGTTTTGCACATTTTCTTATCTACTGGAATTGGCATGGCCAGTAGTCACCACCAGCTGATCACCAGCAACAGAGTGCAGCTTCTACCACACAGTGTTGTTTGTAGGTGGACAGTGTAGACAGCAGATGGTTCTAGCCTGATTAGTACAGAGAAGGACAGTTGATGAAGACAGCAGATGGTTCTAGCCTGATTGGTACAGAGAAGGACAGTTGATGAAGCTGACCTGAACTAAGCAGCATGTGGCTGAAAAATTTCAAATTTTGTTTTCCAGTGCTAGCCTACAGTAGTTCGGACTACTAAACTTTCTTGATGTAGTCTAACCAGATGCTAAACATAAACGTATCTGTGCAGTGCTGATTTTTTTTCTTCCCAGAAACCTCAAGATTTAAATGAGGGTATAATCCGAATGGCAGCAACTGTTCTAGCATGCAGGATCGACCCAAGAAAAACTATCCTGTTCCAACAATCTGCAGTAAGTATTCTTGTATCGATCGATTAGCATAAGGATAGCTTTCCTCCATCCAAGGCTGTAGCCAGTTTTCAAGTAATGTTCAGCATAAGCAAGAGTTCATGATTTTTTCTAGAAGTATGTGATGTCCTTGTCATCTTAATAAGTCTCCTTGACTTCTGCTAGAGGTTGTGCAGCTATGGCAAAAAGTTGATGATGGTCTGTACCCTCTTTGTAGGAGAGGCAGAAAAGTGGTTTGGTTGTATGGAAAAGAAAACAAACTTTCATGAAGCACTTGAGTAAAGAGGGAAGTACGAATATCTCTCTTTTTAAGGATAAGTTGTCCCAGGCCTGTGAAAGTGACTAATTTTCTAACAAAACATTAAAGCACAACTCTTACTAGAAATGATCTTTTCACTACGAAGTGGATCAGAAAAAACGTTTTGGACAATACCATTACATTACTCTTGAATTTAGCGATTTTCTTGTTAGCGCCTGTCGATTCTGTCCAGCCTTTCTGCTCTCCGACGCGGCGGCTGGGCGCAAAATATTTGAAAACTGAAAGCACCATGGTTAAAAAGTGGGAAACTAAGCAAATAAGAGAAGTCAAAAACAGAAGATTCTCATATCCTTGTGGTGTGAAATAGTTCTCAGCGGACGTTGAAGATTCTGGCAAACTTTCAGTTGCGTAACGGGCAAAGTCGGCACGACCGAAAAAGCGCTAAAAATTCGTAGGAACAAAACGAAACTATGGAGAAAGGTGGGAATTTTAGAAGCTTGTAATTCCATAAGGGAGCTAGGTATATTATAAAAGTCAGATTAAGCAAGAGGGGTCCTTTAAGGCCCCTGGGAAAGCTAGTGGTTATTGGTGACAGAATTGAAATGGCTGAGCACAGTCAATAAGGGCAATTCAGTTATTGGTGAAGTAGCAAAGGTACCATACGATTGCGTCTCCACAGCAGCAACTGTCTTTTACAGGTAAAAGAACACGCCGAGTTTTCATGGATTTTGAAATGTATCACTACAATGGCCCGTCTTGGTCGTTTGCCTCAGTTCAAAGAGAAGTCAGAAAAGTTGAAAGAAGTGCCTCTAGGTCTATTCGTTTACCCAGTGCTCCAGTCAGCCGACATTTTACTATACAAGTAAGTTAGGCTATAGGCTATTGAAACAAAGATTTTCAGAGTTAGTGTGATTTGTTCCTGAACTCACCGCAGTGGCACAGAGGTATGCTTGGAAATCCTAACCAAGTTATAAGCCAGGTCGGTCTGCAGGCCAGAGGCTTTATGCCACTGAAGTGAGTATCATATTACCATTGTTTTCAGTTATTATTTCATTTTTCTTATCTCGCGAGTGATTGCTAAAATAAGGTGTTATGCTTCTTACTTGACAAGAAACAATATTTAGGATAATGTCAACTCCAATAGTACTACTGAAGCTGCGTTCGATTTAATATTGTCTTGGGACAGCCAAATGCCATTTTGTCTATCAGGCGTGTGGCCCTGATGTCGTGTTATTGCCTTGTAAGCTGACAATTGTCAACGCCTTATCAGACAAGATTCGATTAATGATGACTTGATCTTGGAGCAAGTGTCGGCCCTGTCTCAAGTAGATTTCTCGACAGTGTTTAATTTGTAATAATTATCCGCAGAGTCATTCACCTGACAAGGCCAAAGAAAACGGCTTTAAATTTTTACTTTGCAGTAACAAAATACAAGCTTATATCGCAAAAACGAAAGAGACGTGTGCACTTTGAGGACTCTGTAGGTTACTCAGATTCGAAGAAGAAGGGCATCTTCTGTTCTGCATCATAATTTAGTTTCAAATAGTTTGTGGGTAAAAGATAAATGATTTGTGCTCTGTATGAAGAAATGTCCTTATATGATCCCGTCTGAATCGTCCTATACAGCTGATTGGTCGTCTAGCACTTACGGTCGAATTGTTCATAATATCAAGAACAAATAATCACAAGAATCTCTGTCTCTCTGTAATACGACCATGCGGAGTCGAATATATCCTGATACCCTACCCGATGCAAACGAGCGGACGAAGAGCTACGCAGAACATCATAATTTGTTACCTCTACAAATAGCTATATCGCAGTAGAACCCCGCAGAACCCAATTCAGTTCAGTTTATTTCTAAAACAGGAAGCGGACAAGCCGAAGATCCGTTTAGTCGTCAATATTATATACATATACAGTTTATAGCCAGCTCTTATGAATTAATTTAAAATAAAAGTAATCGTCTAATACATTCAAAAAAAAAAGTTAACCTCAGGTACGCAATGATTGACTAGTTTAGTCAAATACGATACAAATCAAATACACTCTTAAATTATAGCTGTAGTTGCGATTGCTTACTAGCGCTGGCATTAAAATATTTGACAAACGAGAGAATAAAGCTTTTCAGATGTCGGGTTCGAGACACCTGGAAAGGCTGTATGTGAGGTACAGCTTCTGCCACTACTGTGTGAAGAAATGTTCTTATATGACCCCGTCTGAATGGTCCTTTACAGCTGATTGGTCGTCTACCATTATGACGCCACGTCTGACTCGCTGCAGACCGGGTTCTAAACCTCTGCAGGCATGCTACAATTTTTCATCTGGTATGCGCAGCGGCGAAGAGGAAGTAGACGGGTATCAGTTCAAACATCAGATCAATTAGCTCTAGCTCCTCTCAGTTTTGTCGGGGTATCCATAGTCGCTGCATGGGACCAAAGACGGATGTTCCATTGGATTATTTGTTCTTGATAATGTACAATACTTTATTTACTCCCTTTCGAAACTGGAGACCCAGGACGCGCGTAAAGGGACTCTTCCCGTTACATAGTTCTTTTGAAGACAAGTCACATTTAGAACTTTTTTTAGGACTACACATGTGCCAGTTGGTGAAGACCAGGTGCAGCATATCCAACTAGCACAGGATCTACAGCGAGTGTTTAATCACACATTCAAAACGAAGGTTCTGATAAGGCCAACAGCCATTGTCTCAGGTAATGAGGTTTTCTGTTTTGGAGATTGGGTGTGAGGAGAGTTGAATAACAGGGTTTAAAGCACATCTTGCACTAGTTACTGTTTATGTTCCAATATTCAAAACTATAGCTGCTTTTTTTGCAGATGCAATGGTATCTGATACCACGGTCTAAAGTCTTTTCGTAGTTACCGGGGTATCTGATAGCACGGTCAAAAAGCGTTTTTGCAGTTAACACGGTATCTGGCAAGGTACCGTGATATCTGATATTAAGATACTATACGGTCGGACCGTCGTAACTAATCGTGGTATCTGAAAATTCCATCTTACTTTCATCATCACTAACACAAGAATCTAGTTTTTTGTCAAATTAGTGGGAAAGAAGTTATGTCCCTCTAGATGTTAGTGGATATCAGTATTTCTTTTTGGATGATTTCTAAAGCGCGACCGGAGCAACCGTAGTATCAGATACCACAGTAACTGCAAAAACGACTAATACTTTATAGGACTACACGGCGATTTTGCATCGGCAAGGAGAGTTAATCATCAAGAGTACTGCAGATCCAGTTACCGTGGTACAGCTACCATGGTATCTGCAAAACGCAACTTACAATACTGTAACACTAAGCTCTGCTTTTAACAAATTGTCCACGGCTTTGGGGTAAAGTAGGGTGGAACACGCTCTCAGTGAAAATCGAATGGTCAGACCGCAGAGTAGTAGACCGTAGAGAGGGAGGGAGAATGGATTGTATTTGGCCGAGTTTCGGGACCATTTGTTTGAGTCTCTTGGCTGAACGGTAGGCCGCTCATGTGACATTAAAAATTAGCTTGCAAAATAATCTCGGAATGATAATTCAGCTAACGTGTGACCTACGACGGATACTGTCTGATTGGATTCCAAAGATATTCCTTCAGCCCAAACCGACAGCGAATTACATTTTGTGGCGCGAAACAGGTCAGCTGAGATTTATTCTGTCGATGGTTGAAGTTTCGTTTTTCTCTCTTGAACCTGAAAAGGAGCCTTGCCAAGAAGGGCCGAAGTATCGCTAGAATGAATCTCAGCTGACTTACGCTTTACCAGCGTCAAATATGATTTGGTTAGATTTTTGCGAACCAGTGATGACCCACCTAATTCTCGTATTATTATTTCTAGACGGCCCTGATTCCAGAGTTAAGAGCATAAGAAACCCAGAAAAAAAGATGTCAAAATCCGACCCGGAACCGAAGAGCTGGATTGGCTTAACGGACACGCCGGATGTCATAACGGACAAACTTAAAAAAGCCCTAACCGACTTAACGTCAGCTGTTACGTTCGACCCTGATAAACGGCCCGCCGTTAGCAACCTCATCCTAATACACTCCCTGTGCAGCGGTCTTACCCCCGAACAGATATGTGAGCAAAATAGTGGGATCGATACAGGGAAATACAAACTAGTGGTTGCCGACAGTGTTATCGAGATGTTAAGCCCGATACAGAGGCGATACAGTGAATTGATAAATGATAGAGCGTACTTGTTATCTGTACTGAAAGAAGGGGCGGATGAAGCTAGAACGATTGCAAGTGAAACGCTGGGTGAAGTTAAAGAAGCTGTAGGAATGGTGCTGAAATAAATCTAGTCTTAATTTCTTTTAGATATGCCACGCAATACATACTATTTATTTCCCAAGATTTTAATATGTTTTCCTTGTTTTCTGAGCAACCGAGCTTCAGAAATATGAGCGCGAATGTGAGAACGAGGTACATCACGAAATAGAGAAAATCGCTGGTTTTATGCAGAAACAGGGAATTTTGAAACCGTCTTTAAGCCAAATTGAACTAAGTCTGGGCGTAGTTTTGGGCTTGAGCGACCGTAATCTCGGTTAGTTTTAGTTATCTGTTGATGATTACATGGGTTTATTCCAACGAGAAAGAAAAAAAAAAGCTCTTCCGTGCCCAAAGGCAACCCCGTAAGGGACTAAATAACCCCAACACATAAACGACAACAGATTACCTGAGGAAAGGAAAGAAACAGTAAAAGAAAGAAAGTAAGAAAAAAGGAGCTTGACTTGCCCGGTCTAGCACGCTCAAACAACAAAAAACTTCCAAACCAAGCACACTGCTAACTATCCCCCCCCCCCCCCAAAAAAAAAAAAAACGGTAACGCATCATACTCGTAACAGCAAAACCATGAAATTTCAACATTTAACGCACTCCCAGGTTTACCCCAAAACAGCTTCCTGTTGTAGTAGAACGTGCATGAGCATCCTTCAGCCCTTGGGCTGACTGCAAATCATATTTGATGACGCAAAACTGGTAACTTAGCTGTAACAGCGATAATTTCGGACCATTTTGTCAACGGTCCTGTTCAGGCTATAGCTAGTAGGAACGAATCTGTAAGCAAGAAGGGCAGAAATGTCGGTGGATCAAGACACAGCTGACTTATCCCTTTTTTGCCATCGACTTTTGTGTAGAAACATGCAGCGGAAATCGCGCTAAACTGTAAGGAAAATTTCTATTCGGACGAAAACGTTTGCCCAGCGGGATTCGACTACACTGTCAGAAGTTTCATAACATAACACAAGGGTGCGCGGTTTCAGCAGATAACAGTTAGGATCTGACAACATTTTTCGAACGATACGCGTTGAAACGTTATGCGTACAAGAAGAGCCAAACCACCGCCCGGGACACGTCTGCTGACTTTTTATGGCACTTGCAGCCTCTGGCTCAAGTGCCATATACCGATCACAATTCCGTCTGTCGGTCTGTCGGTCGGTCCGAGTTTTTTTGTCCCACATATCCGAGTTAGGGTACTTCCAGATGTGCTAGGACAATGAAACTTGGCAGGAATATCAGGGACCCGACCAAACGAACCTGGAAATAATCAGTTTCCCGATCCGACCATATGCGGGGGAGTGGGGGCGCTCGAAACTTGAAAATTTAGGGCATTTTGTCACACTTTTTCGAGTTAGGGTACTTCCAGATGAGCTAGGACAATGAAACTTTGCAGGAATATCAGGGACCTGACCAAAGTAACCTGGAAATAATAAGTTTCCCGATCCGACCATATGCGGGGGAGCTGGGGCGCTGGAAACTTGAAAATTTAGGGCATTTTGTCACACTTTTTCGAGTGAGGGTACTTCCAGATGAGCTAGGACAATGAAACTTGGCAGGAATATCACGGACCCGACCAAACTAACCTGGAAATAATCAGTTTCCCGATCCGACCATATGGGGGGGAGTGCGGGGCGCTGGAAACTTGAAAATTTAGGGCATTTTGTCACACTTTTTCGAGTTAGGGTACTTCCAGTTGTGCTAGGACCATGAAACTTGGCAGGCATATCAGAGACCCGACCAAACAAAATTAGGAATAATCAGTTTTCTGATCCGACCATTTTGGGGGGGGGGAGGGCAGGGGAATCCGGGAAACTGAGAAGTGTGTAACTTTCGAACGGATGATCGGATTGTAATGAAACTTCATAACTGAAGAGAATATATATCTGTAATGTCCCGTTTAAAGTCTTGACCGGATTCGGTAGCCAGGGGGGAGTTGGGGGGGGGGAGACCGGAAATTTCAAGAAACGGTTAGAATGGAGGGATCGGAGTGAAACTTGCTGGGAAGAACAAGCATCTGCTCTAGATAAGTCCTTTAGACCATTGTACTGGATCCGGACACTTATGGGGGGGGGGGGGGGGCCGGAATTCCGGTGATGGTGGTTTTTTGGATTTTCACGATGAAACTTGGCAGGCATATCAGGGACCCAATCAAACTGACTTCAAAATAAAAATATTGTCGATCAGATAATGGTGGGGGAGTGGAGGGAGGGGAATCCGCAGGGGAATCCGGGAAATTGAGAAGTGTGTAACTTTCGAACGGATGATCGGATTGTAATGAAACTTCATAACTGAACAGAATATATATCTGTAATGTCCCGTTTAAAGTCTTGACCGGATTCGGTAGCCAGGGGGGGAGTTGGGGGGGGGGGGAGACCGGAAATTTCAAGAAACGGTTAGAATGGAGGGATCGGAGTGAAACTTGCTGGGAAGAACAAGCATCTGCTCTAGATAAGTCCTTTAGGCCATTGTACTTGATCCGGACACTTATGGGGGGGGGGTCCCGGAATTCCGGTGATGGTGGTTTTGGGGATTTTCACGATGAAACTTGGCAGGCATATCAGGGACCCAATCAAACTGACTTCAAAATAAAAATTTTGTCGATCAGATAATGGTGGGGGGAGTGGAGGGAGGGGAATCCGAAATTTTCAGTCATGCGTAATTTTGGAATGGTTGATCGGATTTGAGTGAAATTTAAGAATTCAACAGAGGACATTTCTCCGATGATTTTTTTCATATCCGGACCGGATCCGGCAACTATTGGGGGGGGGGGGAATACGTGCCCCGTTTAGAATGGAGGGATCGGGATGGAACTTTGTGGGAAGAACAAACAGATGCTCTAGGTAAGTCATTTGCTGAATCGGATTGGCACGTGCACCGCGGGGGAGCTGGGTGGGGTGGGGGGGGGGGGGGGGGGGGTGGACCGGAAATCTCGAGAAACGGTTAGAATGATGGTATCGGAGTGAAACTTGCTGGGAAGAACGAACATCTGGTCCATATAAATCTTTTCGGACACTTGAGGGGGGGGGAGGGGTCTCCCGGAATTCCGTTTTTGGGGGATTTTCACGACGAAACTTGGAAGGCATATCAGGGACCCGGTCAAACTGACTTGGAAGAAAAAAAAAAATCCTCGATATGATAATCTTGGGGGGGGGGGAGTTGAGGGAGGGGAATCCGGAATATTGAGTCATGCGTAACTTTGGAACGGGTGATCGGATTCGAGTGAAATTTAATAATTAAACAGAGGACATTTTTCTCTTGTGACCTTTTTCATTTCCGGACCGAATCCGGCAATTATCGGGGGGAGGGCGGAAAATACTTGACCCGCTTAGACTGGTGTGATCTGGATCGAACTTCGTGGGAATGACAAACAGATGCTCTGGATTAATCATTTACAGAACAGGATTGGCTCCGGTTATTGTGGGTGGAGCTGGAGGAGGGGGAGGGGGGTCTGGGATTCCGGTGATCGCGCGTTAAGGTACTTCCTGATGTGCTAGGACGATGAAACTTCGCTGGAATATTGGAGACTCAACAACATTTACTTAGAAATTGCTACTTCCCAAATCCGATTATTCCTTAAAGTACCAATCTTGACCGCAAAGTAAAAAAAATACTTTTAAGCAATATATGCATTTTCGTGATGCCCATCAGCCCATTAGCAGTTTTGCCTCAAGGATTTTGCTTACAAATGAAGTTCCAGCTCCCTTATAGCGCGCATCTCAACCGCAAAGTCGAAACTTACTCTTGATCAATCAAATCATCTTGACACATGCAAGTGCCATATGAGCTTACAGCTCTTGTTGTTAGTCGTCACGATATCGGAAAAGTCAATGGACGCTTTTTGGGCAGTTGTTCAGCTCTTCCTGGCCATACTTGTTAAGCATGACGTTTTCAAAATGACAACAGATAGCATCCCATGTGAAACTGCGCATCCTTATGTTATCTGTTACGAAACTTGTGACAGTTTACTTTAAAGTCCAGGTTTTACAGCGTTCACAAATGAAATTCGACTATGGGTTTATTTCCATCTGTTCACTCCAGATCAAATAATTATAAAACATTCTCGCGGTTACATCTGTACAGAATTATATACGAACATTTCAAAAACGGAAGAAAAATACAACAATGATACGTCTTATTTGCAAAGGTTCGAGCTTATACCTAAAGGCTTAAGGTAATGACAAGTTATGCCAGTCCGTCTCCGATCATGTCGTTTAACTTGAGGCCATTGTTGCCATCCTGGAAAAGAAAGTTCGCTTCTTAGGGTGTGTTTCAGCCTTCTATCATGAGTAAGTACGTTTGTCCTTAAAGTTCAACCTAAACGGGCTGAGACACGACAATCTAAATACTATAAAAGACTAACTCCAAAACACGCCAGTGATCCTCGGGAAGAACGAAAAAACGTAGCACTGACGACTCAAACTCAGCAACTCAATCCTGTGTTAACCAGTCACGGCGATGTTTGGGAGCAGCTGTAATACCGCTTCCGGCTCTTCCGCTAGGTACAGGGCGATTTTGCATCGGCAAGAAGAGTTATTCATCAAGAGTATAACCATCATGTGCTTTAAGACGAATAATCGATTTTCATACTGTGGATTTTCCCGTTACCATTTGTGGTACCTATATGCGGTTACAGCTCTATTCTTGAATATTTAGCAACTACAACGGCAAAGAATTTCCAGAAAATATTTAAATAAGACAAGTACAAAAAAATCGGAGATGGCCAGACAGTTACAATTTTCCAATATCGTCAGCGTCTGTTATTTGTATTCCTTGGCCATAAACTCGACCTCGTCAAAGTTTGTATAAATTTAGCGATTCAGTTGTGGAGCCGGTCTCTGTGAGGCAGTCCATATTCTCAACGTCCCTAATAGCACCTATAGAGAGATTGCACCCTACCCGACGAAAACGGATATTGCTACACCATCATCAGAGGGAGCATAATAACAAAATTTAACATTAGGAGGTAGAACTTTGAGACTAAACTATCGGCGTTTGGTAACCATTCTGAGCCAATGAATTGCTGGAAACGTTAATCTGGCTTCTTCTTATTGGTATAATAACAAATTTTGCTAAAGAGTTTTCTTTATTATCATAGGTTTAGGACTTCAAAGTTTGTAAACAAAGACGGAGTCTCGCATCCTATTGGTCGGTTATGACACGTTTTTTTTAATCCGACCAATAGGAAACACGAATCGTTTTTGTACGGAAAGTCTGAAGCCTTCAAGCTTCCATTTCTGATGAAACATTTCTACAAAGCTGTAATTATACAATTAAGGAAGAGCCGCGAACTGTTTCCACTAATTTAAAGGCTCAGAATAGTTACCAAGCATAAATAAATCAGTCTCAGTCGGAAGTCCTATACCTCGCAATGTTAAATTACTCCGTTTCTACCCTTTCCCGTTTTCGTCGGGAAGGCTGCAATCTCTCTATTGTGGAAAAACTGAAATCCCTCAAGAAAGTCAAAAAAGTTCAGCGTAGGCTATTAAAAAAGAATGAGATAAGATTTAATTGCACAAAAAAGCCAAAAGGTCATGGCAAAGAATTTACAACAAGACTAAAGGTTTCGACGGGATCCCAAAAATTAATATTTGATCCAGACAATTGGGTCTTGTAGATATCCAGTCTTCGCCAGACTCCTTGAACATTTTTACTATTAAAATATTACGGGGGGAACTACTTTTCTCAATAACGAATTCAGCGTTTCTCCTTACCCCTATATCGAACCTCTAATCAACATCAGATAAAACTTCTACTTCTAACAAATTTTCCGGTTTCAGTCGGATTCCAGGCGAAGTATATGTCCCGGTAGAAGATGAGTGTCATATACAGATTCAGCATGTCATATCTTCTTACCACCAAATCGAACATCTAATCAACTTCAAATAAAACTTTTGCTTTTAACAAATTTTCCGGTTCTGGCCGGATTCCGGGCCAACCCTAAATGTAGGTAAAAGATCCCATCTACGAAATCAACCTGATCCTTGACCCAAAGAAACTGTTCGGGGGGGGGGGGGGGTATTATCTTGAATGCCAGTCCGAAGCAGATGTCTAAGAGTACTTACCGTAAGGTGGTCCAAGGCGGATTCTACTGCGTCACTGATCGCCTGTTCACCGGAATCAGCTCGAGACCTGAAAAAGTCATTTCAGTTTCTGCTCAGGCGAAAGACATGTAACATTGTATCAAGAAAGCCAAGCATGTGACGTCAATTGGTCTTATATCAGTTCAGCGCTCCAAGCGGATTAGCTACGTTTCTCAACCCTTGCCTCATTTTCAGCATCCATCACACAGAGATATCACAATTTACAAACTCCCAAAGATCTGTAGCGTGGCCATGAACTTTTCTCCGTGGGTGTTGTACAATTAGTGAGGTGGTGAGGCGATCCAAAGCGTCCTTCCTGTGAGGAGGGTGCTCCTCGGGGAGGTGTGTCCTTAGCGCGGTTTAATGGTTTCTTAACTTGTGTTGTGTTTCTGTTTCTTTGTTTGATATATGGCTTTTGGTTGGAATAAACTATTATTATTTTTTTTATAATAGACCCATAAGTTAATGAACAGAAAAAAAACAAGTTTTCACTTTTTAAGCTGAAGGGGAGGCTAGTGCAAAACTCTCATTGTCAGGAAGGTTTGCACCTTTTTTCTGCTGAAGGAATATAAGGGCGATTCTGTCGTCCTCAAGGATTCTCTTTCCGAAAAGGAAAACGAAAATCAGCCACACGCAGGCGCAAGAATTGATGGAAAGTCCGGCTATACAACTTTCGTGGATCACTTTCGACTCCCATAGCGGATTCGCTTTCTAGAACGATACTCTTGATGACTAACTCTTCGTGCTGACGAAAAATCGCCCTGTACCTAGCAAAAGAGGCGGAAGCGTCACCAGAACTGTCCCCAACGAATGCAGATGATTGGTCGAAACAGAATTTGAGTCATCGTTGGTGTTTTCGGCTTAGTTATATAAAGTATTCGCTTCGCTTTCCAAAACTAACGGATCGCAAAAACAGGTCTAGAAAGCGACGCGAGTTTTAGCCGAAGTCGCAAAAACAGCCGGCGCATAAATTAGTGAGCTTTCCAGACCGCCAGAATCGCCCCATTAATTAAACACACATCCTAGCAGTGTTGGAGAAACGTTGATGATAATTCATCATTGGGGGACTAATAGGAACTAAACACTGGAATAAAAGGGTCGGTCCGGTCCTTATTCATGTCCGATGTGTGGTAGCATGGATGAGAACTTAAAACATTTATTGTGTGAATGCGAAAGTTTGAGTGAACTTAGGTTAGAAATTTTTGGAGTGAATGGAAGGGGAATGGATGAAGAATGGATGTGTGGTGTAATGGGGAATAACTGTTTTGGAAATATAAAACAGCTGGTGAGATTCCTCAGGGTAGCCCTAGCCCATAGGGATAGGTGCCTATAGGAGTCTACCATTTTTTGTGTGTGGTGTTGTTTTTTTGTTATATATATATTTGCCATGGCCGTTGGCTCTTAGCGCAAATAAAATCTTATCTTATCTTATGGAAGCCCAACGGAGAAAGAAGCTTAGTTCCTAATACAAAACGAAAAGCGCGTTGGTCTAGCCAAACAAACAACCAATCCCGCATCAAGTATTTAGCTATTCATTTTTTTGTATGCAAAACAATACGTTTTAATTGTGTTCATAGTAGCGGGTTTCATAGTATCAGCGAGTTTCAGTTTAGCAGAGTCACTCGGTATCTAGATCGCAAATAATTATATACCAGACGATTTTAGCGATTAAATTTCGTTCTGTCTGGACTTAAGTTCTAAAACTCTTGCGAAAAAGTGAATTCCATGCACCGGAACAATCGTCTATCTGGCACCCGAGGGGTTGCCCACTCTCAATTTTAGTGCACGATAAGTGCTCTGTGCCCGGCCGACACTAGCCGGCCGTTTTGTTGCCAAGTGTCAGAGCATTAAACTCACTATGTTTAGAAGCGGGAATCACCTAATTTATGGCCGGCAATGCTGGTTTTGGCAGGTGAAGGGACAGAGTGTATACATTTGCCGAGGAGTGTGCAACCCCAGCAAATTCTATACGCCCCTCATAAAATTCCTCTCAGATTAGTTCTTTTTTGGCCGCTAGGTGCGCTATCGTAAAGAAAACAATGCACGTTACTTCTTGGTGTACGTTTATCCATGTTTGTTTTGCTATTTTCAATTCCTAAGGCCTAGCCATGTTTAAAACTGTTTAAAATGCCTTTTCCCCTCTTTTTGCTTTACCCAACTCTGTTCTGTCAAGCGTCATCAAGTTTGTTATTTCTGGCTTCCGACTTCAGTGCCGAGTGCTGGCTGACTTTTCAACGGGGCTAATGCGCGACTCGATACGAAGCGAAAGCCTAATCGCTTATTCACCCATCAGATAACTTATCCGCCGATTTCACGTGTGATTGTTATTATTCCTCTACCGCGTCTGGCGGATTTTATGAAGGACGTAGCCGTTGCGCAGCACTCCCACGACAAGCACAACACTCGCGTAGCCCGCGCCGAATCCAAATTACGCAAGCCTACCTGATCATTAGGACACAGTGAAACTGTATTCAAGGCACGTGCGATATCGCCCATAGTTTTGGACTTAAATGACCAAATCGGACATGTTCTCAAGCTTAATTGTTATCCCAAATTGTTGTGAGGCCGAGAATTCGGGGCAATAGCACAGTCTCCAGATCGGAACCACTTCGGAACCAACTTTCTTGTGTGGAGATCAAAAATGTCAAAGAATGGATACTCGGAACTGGAAAATAGCGGTTGGATTTTTGAGGATTTGGAAGAAATAAAAAACAGATCTAGTGGTAAGATACAAGTTCGTACCCGTAGCCAAACCAATAGCTGTTTTAAATCACAAGCGACAGTACGGGATACCTATGACATCAAAAATCCATCAATCTTTGACCTCGATAACTGCCACATGGACTTATCCCTCATATCCGTAGTACAAGGCCGTATTTCGCGCTTTGCGCTTAAAGTCGGACACAACCGGGCTGCTGATCCTGGAATCCCTCACTGCGGCTGGATGCGTTACGGACACTCGAATAACACATTAGAGCATCTATTCCTATCACCCATCACGATCTCGCTCAAATCTGATCACCATTTCGTACTGAAAATTGCACTTCCAGAAATTTCCGGTACCACTCTCCAACTACGCCCACCCGGTCGGATCCGGTCAGGACCCCAAAGGAAAACATAGGGCATATGACTTTGTTCCTCACAGTTTGTCACGCGATTCATTTGGTCCATACACGTGTAATAAAATGTAGCTGACTTATCTGTTTTGCACTGTCAACCACGTGTCAAAACATTTCACCCTCCCAGCCCCTCCCCCCATGGCAAGAAGCAGTTTAGACACAAAATTGGTACATAAAGGGCATCTTATCAAGTTTCCTGTTCCAACTTCCGTCCGAATCCCTCAGTCCGTTGTTCTGGACGTGTGTACAAAATTTCCGACCCTCCAACTCCCCACGCATTTATGATTTAGACACAGAAATCACACATCTAAGGCCTCTGTTCCTACCACCCATCAAGTTTCACTACAGTTCGGATCACCCGTTCAGAGCTTTCGCGTGTCACAGGATCCCGCACCCCCCCCCCCCCCCCCTCTCCCCCAACGGATGATCAGACCGATGGAACGAAGGTTTTCTTGAGAGTTGGGTCGAACCCTTTAAACACATGCCGAGTTTCATCGTCCTAGCTCATGCGGAAGTACCCTAACCAGCAAAGACAGGACAGACCGACATACATTACGATCGCTACATGGCTTAAGCTGAAGGCTATAAGTGCCAAAAACGTGAGGAAAAGTACAAAGACATATCATTTATTCGTTAAGGCTCAGTGATTTTCTTAGCAAAATTCTGAATAAGTTTACAGACCTGTCCCGACAAACAGGGTGGTTTCTATAGAGGCCTGTTTGTTTGGCATTATACAAACAGTCAGTAAAGACAGACAGACAGACAGTCAAGACAGACAGACTGTCAGTCAAGTCAGCCTATCAATATTATAAGTAAGTAAGTAATTTATTTATCACCCGCCATTTTGAAAAGGCGGAGTAAATGAAGAAAATAAAGAAAATAAACAAAACACATAAACACACAGAAAAAGACACTTAATTTTCAGTCTTCGGTCAGGAAGCAGTGGACGACGTCGTGCGCTGGTTGGGCCCTGTTCTCCATGATTCTTGAAAGCGATGAGGAAACATCCAAAAGGGTAACACTTGCATCTTGAATTTTGAATTTCTCCGTCAATGTATGGTTATGACATAATTTCGAATATTTAAAATAACATGATCTCATATTTTTAATATCCTTCTTTCGCAGAACATGAGTGACGCCAGAACGAAAGAGTATAGAAGGAGCGCAGAAGGTGCTGTACAAATTTCCCAAAGCTTTACGATTATATCGCCCCCGGTTGGGGACGATGCGCCCATAGGCGCTACGGATTGATTTATAAACTTCTTGAACAACCGAAGAGCAAAATTTTGACAATGAAGATTTGAATGTTATGCCGAGCCACCGTCGAGAGTCTGTTGATTTGCCGATGAAGGATCCAAGAGATATAGAAGCTTTGGATGCATTCGAACCATTTGAAGAAGGGTTGAAATTATTATTAGTAGTAGGATGTATGTGCCCTGTAGCTTTTGGGAAAACAACTTAATCCCCTTAAAGGCACGTAATAACACCTGACAGTTTGCACATGTATTCCCCTGAATCAAGAAAATATGAACAACATAATGAAGAGAAAATTTTTAAAATTTTGCACCGGTAATGGTTGTGACTTTTCACTGCGTAGATTCAGCGAGAAAAAGTCCGCATAGTCCATACATGGCATATTCTCGCTTTTCCCGGAGGAATCGAGAGGAACGGCGTGAATAATCACTCCACGCGGACTCCGCGGACGGAAAACATCGAGAATATGGGGAATGCTTCCAAAATCCATTTTGTTCGGAAATAAAACATTCAGCTGACGGAATTAGTCTGGATCCACCTTAATGTCGGTATAGTTTATTCTGATTATTTTTGCTCAATTTTACTTTGTTATCATTTACCAACAAAAAATCAGGACCACAATGAAAAATAGGCCTTTTTCTCAAAATACGTTCTTGAAAACGTTTATTGACCATCTCTAGCACTTGTTTTCAAAAAACAAGAACACCAGCAACTTCCGAAATCGATCACCCATCGAACCTGAAAGGTGGTCCCTTTTTGACGATAGTGATGATAATCGGAGGATACCCCGTCCATAGGGACTCCAGAGAATACGGGGAGTAAATCCCTGGGACAAACAAAAACGCGGGGACTCCTCAAAATGAGTCCTCGGGAAACGGCGAGAATACGCCTATTAGAGAATGGCCAAGCTCATTTGACACAAAGAAAACTTCGACTGACCATGCTACGAAGCTGTTCGAATTTCGCCGTGTCATTTGTGTCAAATGAAGCTCTGTTGCGTTCTTTGCGGAGCACTATGCCACGCGGAGACTACGCAGTGAAACGCCATATCCGGACGGGGCAAAACCTTTCATATTTCTTTTCGTTATGTTATTTTCCAGATTCAAGTGAGTAGGCTACAATATGCAACCTGTCAGGGTTTAAATTTCAGGACACGCATTAACAGCCAGCTTGCTTACAGTATTTTCTCTTCAGATCAGCTGAAAAAGCAAAAGATGGATCCCAAACTGCGACGACCGAAACTGATCTCCAAGACAATCAATTTGGCACTGCGGATATTCGGACCCTGACTGGCCAATCAAGCTTACCACATGTCTACAAATCGTGCAGTTGTATTGAATCTTTGCAGAATTTTTTCATTAAAGTTTGGATATTACTTACATTTTTTGCCGCTTGGCTTCATGTTTTCCAGGGTTGAATCGACCTCCTTCCCCTCGCACTCGATTCATTGCGTGTTTGTGTCGGGATTCATGAAGGTATTTCTGAAATAAAATGTGAAACAAAACTACAATTTTGCTATCTTGTTCGCTTGAATAACAAGGGACATTTTTTTTTTATTAACGTTCCGAAGTTCATAAAAACGTATCCGAGCTCGAAAAATCCATGAACTGCGTTTTCTCTCAGCTTACACAGCAAGCTATGCAAGATAGCTCACATTAGAAAGCTTCTGTTGGTTACTCAGAGCCGCCTATGAGCGTGTTCCGCCCTCCTAACAATAGTAGGCTAACTATTAGTTACTATTTCCGTTCCAACCTCACGAAAAGTTACTATGCTGACCATTCCAACCTTATCGAAATAGTAACTAAGAGCAAGAACAAATAATCAGATAGAACCTCTATCTTTGGTACCATGCAGCGACTATGAATACCCCGGTAAAACTGAGCGGACCTAGAGGTCTTTACTGTAGCGTTTTACCCGTCTACTCTACTTCCGTCTTCACCGTTGCTCATCACAGAGAAAGAAAATGCAGGAGGCGTACTCCGCGCGCTGACCCGCTCTTGAGCGCGTCCAAAGAACCAATCAGCTTTGTCTCCTACTTTTCCTCAAGGTGGTTTCACAGCGATATAGCTAATTGTAGAGGTAACGAAACGTGATGAGGCGCGAAGCAGATGAAAAGGCATGAGGAAATACTCGACTCCGCCTAGTCTTAGTACAGAGATAGGGAGACGGATGTTCTGTCTGATTACAGTAGAGGTATGCTTATGTGAACACTTTTGTAACTGTTACACTACCTTGCTTTTGTCAATTGCATATAAAAAAGTAAAATGGAAAAGAAAAAATACAAACCTAATATCAGTTAATAGCCAAGTATTTCAGGGTTATCCTAGCACAAAGTTGAAATAGAAATTCAATACACTTTCTTTGATTTTGAATTTCAAAAAAATCTTCTTACTCTTTTGACTGCATCTGGAGGTTTGGACCGCCATCTTTTCCATTGAAGTTGCGTTCCAATTGGCAAAATTTTCAAATTAACAAAGGAAATCAGCTGATAGTTCAGTCACTTTCATCAGTGAATTAGCAAAATATTCAAAAAGTGCAAATGGCGTGACTGGTTATCATCAGTATTTATTGAAAAAAAATGCCTTGTTTGGGTTTTAGTTTTTTCTTGGGCGATCGTTCACATTTACCAGACGTTCACATAAGCATACCTCTACTGTAGTTGTGCTTGCTAATAGTAACCATTTGCTTGCCATGCTCGGGAGCGTAGTAACTACGGATCTCTGTAACGTTATTGGCTGGTTACCCCGTGGAGTGATATTTTGGCGAAAATAGAAACGTGCGTTCCAGCCTTGACGCCAAGAAGCCAAAATTCGTGACGTCATGCGTAGTAACTACGGTAAGTAAGGTGGAGCACGCTCTATATGTCAAAAGGACTGGATCCCAAAGGCGCTACGATTTCCATTCCCCCGAACTTATGGTCGACGTCAATTTGTTACTGTCTCTTCCTGAGCTGAATAGTAATGAAATAGGCATCCCCGCTTAAACGGTTACGATTGTAAGCGCCATAAAGAATTGAATTGGGTTCTAGCTTTGCAATTACTAACACGAGCAGAGATGAAGAGCATATAGTAAGAAAAGTATTCCTACTCCCCCAAGCATGTAATCATCCTGCAGAGGACTTGTATGTGCAAAGATTTGCCCCTGGCATTAATTAAAGATTGATTTTCTCAAGCAATTTTCAGAGAAGAAACCTTAAAATCTTACCCTTCTTTCTTTTGGTATTCTACCTTCTTGTTCCAATCTCGCTCGAGCTTGCCGCCGTTTTAATATCCTGGAATAAAAACAAGAAGTAATGGCAAGGGGAATAGGATGGGATAGGCTAAGGGAAATAAATCGATCAATAGGATGGGAGACAGAGGGTGGCCACAAGTGCGAAAAAATTGCCAACCGTGGTTCTAGGCTAGAGTAATTTTTTCACAAGGTCCACAGCAAAACTGTAGCACAATTTTATTTGCAGCATCAATTTAATGGTCGTGACAGCAAGGGCCCGTAGCTTATTCTTTCCACCATTTCAGGTTCAGCTTCATTAGTAATTCTATAAAATAAATATTTAGACAAATCCAGCGCAGAGAGCAAATTCAATTCAATTCAATTCAGTATATTTTCAAAACCGATACAACGGTCAAGCCGATTTGGTGGTTCTCATCCATATTAACACTAACTATCTACAAAAGATAATTCTACACTAGTTTGGATATACCCAAGACTTGTCAAACATAACACAAAATATTCAAATCTATATACAATTAATGATGCGAGTCAGAAAGGTTGACAAAAGCGGGAACAAAACTTCTTAGGTAACGAGTCGTTGTGTGTTTAATTGGCTGCAATTTGGGTATTGGCTGGGCTACCACTCTCTCAGGCCTTACAATTGCCGTTGAAAAATCTGGCGGGAGGATATCATGTAGTGCTGGTGTATTTAAGATTTTAGTTCCAAACACTAATGAAAGTTTTTCACGGCGCTTCAACAGGGTTTCTAAATTATGAGTATTAAGGAGATCTATATACGGTACTTTAGGGGACATGGAAACTACAAGGAGGGCTCTAAACTGTATCCTGTCAAGCAGGCCCGTATCCAGGAATTTATTTCGGGGGGGGGGGGGGGTCGCCTTTCGGGGGGGGGGGGGGTTGCCTGCGGGTCGGACAAAAAGTACAAAAAAGACATAGATCAGAGGGAAAAGCCTGTCAAAATGATTATTTTTGTAAGCCCCCCCCCCCCCTGGATACGGCCTTGCTGTCAAGCGAATCAGACTGTTCACGAGTAATTCCAAAGTGCCACACAGGGCAACAGTATTCCAGAATTGGGCGTATGAAAGAAAGATAAACTCTTAGGAGATGCTTTGGTGGGACTCCATAACGGGATAATACTTTGAGGGAACGGAGGGACTTGTTACCTCTCCTTAGCATAACTTCAACCTGTCTATCCCACTTCAGATCCGTGAACTCCCAAGAGTTTAAGTTCCTTAACATGCTGAGAATGAGGAACTGAAGGGGAAAAAACAGGGTTACTTTTTAAAAAGGACATTGTTAGAACCACTGATTTCTCCATGTTAACAACCATTTGCTCAGCAGCGGCTTCAACACAATAATTATCTAACAATAATTGGGCACGGCTTGTTATATCTCTACGGCATATCTCTAAAATGGACAAGTCGTCTACATACTTCCATCAGATCCGGATTTGTTCAGTGCCATGGAGGCCCAGCCCACATACAATTCGCACTCGTATTCGAGCCTTATAGACATGCCGGTTCTCTGACTCGATTTGCTTGGAATTTCAACACTTTTCATCAAGGAACTTTATTAGGTAATTTAGAATGCAAGAGCGGAAGGCTGTAGCGTATGTCCATAGACTAGTCACTCAGCGCGGTCTTGGCTTCATCTACAGGCGTATTCTCGCCCTTCCCTGAGGACTCCTGGGGGAATCGAAGGGAACGGCGAGAATAGAGGACTCCACGCGGATTCCGAGTACACAAATAGCGAGAACACGGGGAATGCTTCCAAAATGAATTTTGTTCGAAAAACAAATATGCAGTTGACGAAATTAGCCTGGATCCACTTTATTTTTGGTTTTGTTTATTCTGATTGTTTTTAATTAATTTTACATTGCACCAACACCAACAAAAAGCGATTCCCCTCCGAATCTGAAAGGGAGTCCTTTTTGATGATGGTGATGATAATCGGAGCATTCCTCGTCCGCGGGGACTCGCGAGAATACGGGGAGTGACTCCCCGGCACAAACAAAAGCGCGGGGACTCCTCAAGTGGAGTCCTCGGGGAACGGCGAGAAGACGCCTTATGTTTTCTTTTGCGTCCAGACTAGTTTCATCTCCGTACTGGAACACTGTGATAAGGTTTAGATTAAGTCTCAGCCGATTATCCGATACTAGTGAGATCAAAATTACGTCATGAAAAAAGTTGGGAAATTCGATCACATTATTGTTGAATATGCAACGGGATCTATGTATAGAGCACCGAGCGCGTTTACATTTATAAACCTTTGTAAGGAAAATCCGTTAGGTCTGGAAACGGAAAGTATGAAATTTTCAAGTAAGAATTATGCGACGTCACGATCCTCGGATAATCGGCTGAGATTTAGACAACACCTGTGATAAAATTTAAGCCCGAGTTCTTGGGTGGCGTTAAACCCTAACATTTAATGTTCCAGGATCTGCGTGGACTTTATGGCATGGAAAAAATTATCGAGTCCAATAGATTAGAAGGTAAATTTTAAGGATACAAAAATGTTATTTGTTCTTGTCTTGGCAGATCGCAGATCAGATTTCTACCTATGGCCTGAACAAGGCCCTTGCCAAGAAGGACAAGATGTCTACGAAATAGCACCAACAAACATGATTCGCAATCAGCTTGGGCTGAAGGGATAATTATAGTTTTGGTCTTGTTCATACATGCAATAAGGTAAAAAAAATAGTGCTACCTGTGGTACTGTTTGGCGTTAACAAAGAGGGGCTCCTCCTCTAGAACTTCCTGCTGACCCTGGAGTGGTATTCGCTGAATTTGGGGGACTCCGCCGTTACCAGGTACCATCATCACAATATTGCCGTTACCGTTGCCCAGATTTGACATCTGCGGCATCTGTAGTATGTTCCCATTGAGATTAATGACTAAAATGAAATCGGTAGTTAAAGGACAAATGTCAATAGAAACCGCTGTATTTTACACTTCACTAAGGCTTCCAAGCTCTTAAAATTAACTATATAGTACCGTGGTTGCACTTACCATGCTATGCAGAAAGACACATCTATTTTACGGCGGCAATAACATTCGCTGGTTACTAGATCCCAACCGCCAATTCCCGAAGAATGTAAGAACTCCGGTCATGGGCGGCGTAAAATTCTGGGCTGTCGTTCGCTATCACATTTAGGAATGGAAGAAATCACATTTAGGAAAGGAAGAAAGAAACAGCCCGGAAGCGGCTGAGAAGTCGACCTGCAGCGTGCAACAAAAACGAGGCTCTGATTTCCTCATCATTCCCGGCCAGGAAGGTCGAAGAAACTTAAACTTTAAGTGATGAAAATCCTGCTAGGAATTCCAGTCCGTGACCGACATATCCTGATCTTCTGTCCGCACCATAACCAAATAATTCCTCCACCATATTTCCGTGTGGCGAATCTCTTAAATGGTGGAAGCAAGGCTTACCTTGTGGATGTTGCTGATCTACCGATGAGACCGGTTGGTAAATTAATGTCTGGCCATCCGGTGTCTGAATAATTTGGGCAGTATTCGTGTTTCCAGACTGTATGACTATTTGCTGGTTGGAATTGTTCGTTCCGGCCTGCAAGTTCAATCCTTATAAAAGAGATATCACAAAAAGGAAATATATCCATCACGATTCCGGCGAATCTGAAAACTCCGCTAGTTTGTGCGACTTTGGCTAAAACCCGCTACAATTTCCTGAACTGTTTGGAGCTCCGCCTGTTCTAGAAAGCGAATCAAATTTTGCTGGAAAGCCAATAGGAAGAGGGAAGTGATCTCCGAAAACTGTCTCGCCGAAACAGCTTTCCGTGAGTTTTTGCGCGTGGCCGATTTTCGCTTTGCTTTTCGGAAAGCGAACCCGTTAAAACGCCTCAATGGCCCTCGGGAGACTCAAGTCGCTCCGCATCGAGATTATCGCAATACCCTTGATGACTATCTATCCCTGCCGATGCAGAATCTCCGGGTGCCTGCAGAAGAAAGGAAGAAACGGTGTCACAGCTGCTCCGAAAGATCGCCGTGATTGTTTGAAACAGGATTTGAGTCGTTGAGTCTGAGTCGTTACGGACACGTTTACTCCTTCTGCCTGAGGATCACTGGCGTGTTTTGGACTTGGTCATATAGAGTATTCCCGGGTGACAGGGGGTGCAGGGTGCAGGTTCAAAAGCTTCCGCTGAACCGCTGCGCTTTGCTATATGGGTGATGATGGTGGAGAGATGCAAACTGAAAATTTGCCCTCATTCCCACGATAGCTTCTATGAATCTCGTATAAAATGCAGTCACTCCGGAGAAAACCATGAGACAAATTTGGGATTCGAGATTCTTTTTTTTTTTTCTTGAGCACATAGCTGCGTCTTTAAGTGAGGCGCGCGATCATCGCTATACCAGGATAGAGCGCAGAAGTGAAACCAGACTGGGGACGAAACCGACTGCAATACTAGAGCATAGAGACTGAAAGTCAGAATGCGAGCGGGGGTTCATTTCAATTCAGTTTATTTTCAAAAGTTGTCTCACAGATAAAACCGAACGTTGAATTTGTTCATCATATATATTTGAGTGGGCCCCTGATACTATTAAAGGCTAACCAATGGGTACAGACAGCCTTCAAGCCTAACCAAGCCGGTCGCGTATTCCATCCTCTAATAGTTCGGCGTATCGACTTACGATGGCACAGGAACAACTGGGCCGGTAACAAACCGAGGAAAAACTGTCGAAAATTAGTTGAATGAAGTTGTCAACTTTAGTACCATGCAGCAGTAACTAATGCCACTACATGCTACTACATCAAGACTCTATACTACCGGATACTACTGCATATAGCGCCAAGCTTTTAGCTTACCGTTTTTTTCGGAAAAACAAAAATAAAAATAAAGATATTCCAGTCCGAAGCACAATCACATTTCGTATTTCGTACTACCGCATATCACTAGAACATCCAACTTCACGATAAAGCTGTATCATTCAAATGCACGGATGATGGGCTGATAAAAATGTGAGTTACTGAGAAATATCAAGAATTGGCAGTTAAGCTTTCATCTTTACTTTAATCTACGGCTGGAAGCAGGAATAAGAAACTGTAATTTTACCTGAAGTGTTTGCACCGGTACGACTTGTATCTGCTGACCGTTGAATGTTATTGTTTGTGGGGCGTTCGACTGTGAAATTGCCTGGAGAATAACCTGTTGTCCATTGACTGTCTGAATAACTTGCTGTCCTCCCCCAGTCGGAGACACCGCAACCACCTAAACAGGGAAAAGAATGAGGAAAGTCAACACAAAAGTACATCCTGCATTTACAATTGAGTTTAAGTATTCCTTCAGCCAGGACCTCGGCCAGGACAATTATACGCTCTAAGCAGGGCCGTACCCAGGGGGGGGGGCTAGGGGGTTCACCCCCGAAACATACAAAAATAATATTTTTTATAGGCTTTTCCCTCTGATCTATGTCTTTTTGTCCGACCAGCGGGCAACCTCCCCCCCCCTCCCGAAAGGCAACTCCCCCCCCCCAAAAATAAAAAATAAAAAAATTCATGGATACGGGCCTGGCTCTAAGTCCAAGCACATAATTCTGCCCCCCCCCCCCCTCCACCTGTGGAGACGCAAAGATGGGTAACGTAAATGAACCGGTCAATTTATTCCATGCATACGGATGTAACTTCGTAAGCAGCATTTTGTACGACCTTTCCAAAGGAAATACTGAAAAATTTGCAAATATTAGGGTGTTCTTTCTTCTGTCTAAAGGCCTCCCGGAGACGTAGCCACTTGTTTTAGTTCGATCTAAAGCAAAAAGACCAAAGGTGTCGATGGGATCCCAAAAATCTAATATTTGATTCAGGCAATTGGGTCTTGTCTTCGCCAGATCCAGTCTTCGCCAGGCTAACCATCAGAGAAAACCAAGTTCAGATATACCTATAAGCCATATCTATTTTGACGATACTGACCGAGACTTCCTGCTTTACTTCTGCCAAGTTTCCGGTTTCGCCCGAGTTCCGACGAACTACTAGGCCAGCAAAAAAAGAAAATTCAGAAACAAATCCAGCGTATCTCCTTATCCCTATAAAGAACATCTAATCAACTTTGAATAAAAGTTTGACTAAAAAAAAAATCCGGTTACAACCGGATTCCGGACTAATTGTATGTCCGGGTAAAAAATGATTGTCATATACAGAGTCAGCCACTCTTCTTACCCCTTAACCTGTCATCTAATCGAACTTTTGCTTTTAACAAATTTTTCGGTTTGGGCCGGATTCCGGGAGAACTAGTTGTCTGGCGAGAAAACTGTTTTCACCATCGTGTTCAGCATGTCTTTTTACCCCTAATCGAACATTTAATCAACTTCAAATGAAACTTTTACTTTTAACAAACTTTCCGGGTTTCGCCGGATTCCGGACGAACTACTTGTTCGGCGAGAAAATGATTTTCACCATCGCGTTCAGCATGTCATCTTACCCTTCAATCGACCATTTAATCTACTTCAAATAAAACTTTTACTTTTAACCAACTTTCCGGTTTTTGCCGGATTCCGGACGAACTACTTGTCCGGCGAGAAAATCGTTTTCCCTATCGTGCTCAGCATGCCTTCTTACTCCATAATCGACTATCACATTTGCTGTTTAAAAATATTTTGTTTGTCCCTTAATTTGAACCCCCTCCCCCACCCCTAAATGTAGAGCTACATAGCCCATCTACGAACTTGACCTTACCCTTGACCCAATGAATCCTCACACCAAGTTTCATCAAGATATCTCATTCCCTTCGAGAGTTATCGTGCTCACAGACAGACGGACAGACGGACAATTTTGCGATGTCATAGGTATCCCTCCACTTACATTTTGGGATCCAAAAAACAAATGAAAAAGAAGCTACGCGGAATTTAAAAATGTTAAAAAAAAGGCCTCCCGGAATGCTGCGCCCTAGGCCATGGCCCAGGTTGGCCTTATAGGAAATTCGACCTGCCCTCAGCGCAAAAATTTTGAACCCCAAGCAGCTAACAACAACAAGACCAAAGGTGTCGATGGGATCCCAAAAATCCAGCTTTTGATCCAGACAATTGGGTCTAGTCTACGCCAGATCGAGTCTCCGCCAGACTCCTTGAACATTTTTACTACTGAAATTCAGAAACAGATTAAGGCCAAAAAGCTAATCATCTGAGAAAACCAAGTTCAGATATAGATTCAGCATGTTTGTGTTTACCCCTATAAGTCATATCTGTTTGGACGAAAACTTCCTGCCTTACTTCTTCAAATTTCCCAGTTTCGGCCGAATCCCGGAACTACCTGTCCGGCAAAAAAAGAAGCTAAAATCGAACTCAGCGTATCTTCTTTCCCCTATATCGAACATCTAATCAACTTCAAATTAAAATTTAACTTAAAACAAATTTTCCGGTTCCAGCCGGATTCCGGGCGAACTATATTTCCGGGTACAAAATGAATGTCATACACGGATTCAGCATCTCTTCTTACCCTTAAATCGGATATCTAATCAACTTACGAAGACTTTTAACAATTTTCCGGTTTTGGCCGGATCCCGGGCGAACTACTTGCCCGGCGAGAAAATGATTTTCACCATCGTGTTCAGCATGTCTTACTACCCCTAAACCGAACATATAATTAACTTCAAATAAAACTTTTACTTTTAACAGATTTTCCGGTTTTGGCCGGATTCCGGGCTAACTACTTGTCCGGCGAGAAAACGGTTTCCACCATCGTGTTCACCATGTCTTCTTGCCCCATAATCGACTGCCCCATTAGCTGTTTAAAAATATTCTGCTTGCCCCTTAATTTAAACCCCCTCCCCCACCCCTAAATATAGGGCTACAAAGCCCATCTACGAACTCGACCTTACTCTTGACCCAAACAATCCTCACACCAAGTTTCATCCTCCACTTACGTTTTGGGATCCCAAAAACAAGGCATTCAAAATGTGGAAAACTCGTCGCTCATGTCAACGATAATCGAGCTAAAACAGCAGCCTTGTTCAGAATGCAAAAAGCACTAGCTTTAATAATAAGTAACTCCCCAAAATAGGATATAGTTGACGGGAACTTCCGTTTACTATGAGCGTGTTCCACCCTGCTTACCGTAGTTACTACGCATGACGTCACAAATTCTGGCTTCTTGGCGTCAAGGTTGCAACGCATTTATCTATTTTCCGCTATCATGCCACGGACTAATCCAGCCAATCACGCGACAGAAATTGTAGTTACCACGCTTACTACGCTCCCGAGCGTGGTAAGCAAATAGTTACTGTTTCGAGAAGGTTGGAAAGGTCAGCGTAGTAGCTTTTCACGAGGTTGAAACGAAAATAGTAACTAATAGTTACTAGTGCTAGGAGGGTGGAACACGCTCTATATTGCAGGTTCGTGCTTTTAGCTACAGCCTAAAGAGGTCCCTTGCCAAAAGGCCGAAATATCGAAAATAGGAAGCCTTGCCCGAGAGACAAGAACAAATAATTACAAACATTCAGCATTCTGATTCAATTGCAGCCTAAAATCATTTTGAATAATGCACTTCCAAAAAACATTCGCCGCCTCAAAAGTATCAATTAAGAATCGGCTTATCATCACGGTATTAAAAATAGCAAGGGGTTGCTGTCCCCCAAAATAGCTGTGCAGTGAGTACCCGGAGCCCATGAGAGATTCTACAGTGGCGCCCAGCAAGTGAACAATCCCTCGGCAAATAGTGCCCATCATCCGAGAACACCTGTTACAATTATAGGAATCGGTTCATCATAATTTCGGCTGTTAGTCCAACCGCCAGCTCGTCAAAAGACGCTTAGTTTCGAAAATACCCGACCCCAAAGGTACAGTCAGTCTGACGATGCCATTTTGTAGGCCAAAAAATCCTGATTCAGAATATGCTTGGATTGGAACGGTGGTATCCGACGCTGGCTTAACTCCTAAAAACACTTTTTTGTTCTCGTTTATACTTGCTTTTTGGAAGTGTTAAACCCCTTCTCGAAAAGTACCTATTTTAGTTGAGAATTGCTCAACAGGTAGGGCGCACAAGCAAGAATCGCCGAAAAATTAGTTAACCCTACAGAGAAGAAACGGAAGAGGAGATAAAATTGCGAAACAAACGTGACAGTAAAAGCAACTAAAGATCAGACTTTCTTGCTACTTAATCAGAGAACGCCGTAAAAGGCAAAATATTTGATTTCTGACTATTAACAGTGGAAATAATGTAGCTACGATGATTTTCACCCATGTTTGCAGCTCAGTCTGTCTGGTGTGTTTACTATGTGAACAGTTACTTTAATGTGAACAATACAGGTTTGTGGTAAATGGTAGAACGTGTAAAAAGAACCTGATGTGAAGACGAATGGACTGTACAAAGTGTCAATTAACCTGTTGTACCGACAAGATTTGAACTTCTCGGGTGCACCCAACGAAGTTTGCAGAGTTTGATTTCTTATGTACATGAGGGGTACATGACCTCGTTTTTACACTACCTCGATTGTTGCCGCGAAAATGTTCGTATGGGGGCAGGTGCTCTGGGAATTTGATTTTGTGAAGCAACGTTGGCAAAGTTTGAGATTTATGTGCCCCATTTAACTCGTCTTCTTGTGCTTTAGATATTTCTTGTGACATTTCAATACACGAGCATATTATTTGAACCAGCTGTAATCCCTGTAGTTGTTGATCCATTCCAGCAAACTTAGGTTATTAAGCAACACACTCGCATCACATCCTTAATCAACCAGTGTCTATTCCTGGCACAGGGAATCAGCGGGTTCAATTTGGTTAGAATAAACTTTTCTGCCGACAGTAGCCCACTGTACCAGATGATGGCACTTGTTTCTGAGGAGGAGAATAACTTATCAGGTTTCAGGTGTACTTATTTATTAACGGTATATTCATAATCAACGGGTTCGATTTGGTCGGAATCCATTTTTCAACTACTGTGTTTGATAGCTATGCTCATTATTGAGAAGAAATAATGGAATAGCATCAGGCTTCATTTCTACTTTAAGCCACCTTTTCCGGAATTTATTATCGACATTTCGGAATCACCGGGTTCGATTTGTTCGGAATCCATTTTTCAACCAACTGTGTTTGATAGCTATACTCATTACTGAGAAGAAATAATGGAATAGCATCAGGCTTCATTTCTACTTTAAGCCACCTTTTCCGGAATTTCTTATCGGCATATTGGGAATCAGTGGGTTTGATTTGTTCGGAATCCATTTTTCAACCTACTGTGTTTGAGAGCGATACTTCTTATAGAGAGGAAATAATGGAACAGCATCGGGCTTCATTTTTACTTTAAGCCATCGTTTCCGGAACCAGTTCCCGGGATATTCGGAATCAGCGTGTTCGATTTGGTCGGATTCCACTTTTAAACCTACTGTACCGTTTGAGTTAGGGGGGTTTCCGTGTCACATTTTCAGGACCTGGCGGTCGGACTATGTTGTAAGCTCTACCGAGCCTTTCTAGCTGGACCTCACAGATGTCGTTTTTTTTTAATCGTGTTGAAACCATTGTGACTTGTGACACTTGGCTTAGTTTTGCTTACAAACTAACAAGTAGCTTTTATCCTTATTCAACTGCTTTAAGTTATTACCTGCGTCTGTCCGGACTGCATGACTAGTTGTGTAGCTTGACGACCGCTCAAGGTCGATACCATATCATATACAACCAATCCAAATGTGTGAAAGGATCTTCTTCCAGGCGCTATCCGGGGTACAAGCTGGGGCGGCTAAGCGACTCGACCTTCCACACAAGGATTAGTGTATGCTACGCTGTAAAAAATGAGTTAGTCAGCAAGGCCTTGCCTTCAACCTTTTCACCTTTCATTCCAGACATCCGTTTTCTTCGAAGAGATTCCAGAAGACGAAGCCAGAAAAAACGGAATTCTGGAAGCCCGAGGCATTGGACACCCCAGTCTCCGGAACCTGAAGGGTGTCATAGAGGCAACAGGTTTAGGAGAAACAATAAATATGACAATGGAGGGGGTAGGCGAAAAGGGGGAATGATTGGGAATTGTGATTTGGAGGCGTGACACGAGCGAAACGGACGCATACGACATTTTGAATAATTGTAAAATCAGCTGTCATCATTTTCATGGCATCCGGAAGAGTTGCCTTGACAGTACTGAAGACAGATATTTGTCAATCTGGACGGTGAAGCCTAGCTTCAAGTTTTGGCAACTTTTCCACCTTGGACATCCGCACCTTAGCTTTTTTAGTCGTGGAGAAGCAATCTGGCGATTGTCTGGGATTTTAAACTCTTGAAATCGCCTAAAGTTGCCCACATTTTCAAATAGGGGTCCTAAAAAGACTAGAATTTACTAGTGATACCTGTAAATGCCGAGATTCTTGCTTCCACGGAATTCTTATTAACAATGACGAAACTACAAGTGCATTCGTTTCATTTATGCTGTTTACTGCAGGAATCTGAATTCCAGGAATGTTAAGAAACAAGACCAAAGGTTTCGATGGGATCCCAAAAATTCAACATTTGATCCAGACAATTCGGTCTTGTCTTCGCCAGATCCAGTCTTCATCAGACCCTTTGATTATTTTTACTATTAAAATTTAGACACAGATTAAGACCAAATAGCTAATCATCTGAGAAAATCAAGTTCAGATATGAATTCAGCATGTGTTTATCCCTATAAGTCATATGTATTTTGACAAAACCGATCGAGAATTCCTGCCTTCCTTCTGCCAATTTTCCGGTCCTGAGGAATTCCCCAGCTACTTGCCCGGCATAAAAAATAAAGCTCAAAAACGAATTCAACGTATCACCTTACCCCTATATCCAGCATCTAATCAACTTCAAATAAAAATTTAACTTATAACAAATTTTCCAATCCCAAAAACGGGAACAAAGATACGAGCAAAGATAGGCTACCATTAAAAAGAAATTAACCGTGGTTCTGAAACTGAAACTTGTGAACCCAACACATGACGTGACGGTCTCGGAAACTCGAGGCGACTAACTGGAACATTTACAACGTGAGAAATAGCAAATAGTCTAAAGCTAAATCTCTAAGAGTAGTGTTACTACCCAATTGATTACTTAAAAAACAAGAGCTAAGAGCTCGTATGGTACATGTTAGAAGTAGGTGATGCAAGAAAGTGGATAAGAGCGTCATAAAACACCCCCTTCAACCCCCCTAGGTTCGACCTAGAAGTAGGATATCTAGTTTCACTCGAGTCTGAGCACATCTGGCATCGCCTCGGATCGAAATCATCGCCTCGGATCGAAACCCTTTCCTGTCATCGCCCCAATCGTCCAGCAAAAACAGCGTCCGTGTCAAAAATTAAATCTCAGGATTAGTTTTTTCATTGTAGTGGTATTTGAAGATAACTTACTTTAATAAGATATTTATAGTCGGTAGAAGCTTCAGTTATTTATTACAGGTTTGTTTCCTTCCCCGAAGTTGAACCAGAGGATTGACAGCCTGACGAGGACCCTTGCCAAAAAGGGCCGAAATATCGCTGATGAAGAATCGTAGCTGACGTACCCGTTGTAAACATTGTTTGAATAAATTGACTCGAATCGGAGCACATCTGCAAATTACCGGTTCCCGCTTCATCCTCCTACCGTGGCCGAATCCGGTCAGGAGGCAAAATAATAAATCTAGGCCGCATAAACTTAGTACTGTCCAATTTGCATCCCATTCGGCCTATTCGTCTGCTTTTCGGATATAGGAACGGAAGTTTTCCTAGGGCATTGTGTCGGGTCCGTAAGTCTATTTAGTCGGTTCACTAATATGCCTGCCATGTTTCATCGTCCTTAGCACGCCATCACCGGAAGTCCGGGAGACTCCCTCCAACTGGCTCCAAGACTCCCTAAAGAGCTCCGATACGATCTGGTTCTGTCACGAACATCCCCAGGGCTTATGATTGTTCTCCCCACCGAATCCCATCTCGATCCTAAGCGTTTTCATGAGATCTCCAGTGCCCCCTCCAACTCCCCCCCCACAAGCATCGGACCCGGTCCAGAACTGAAAGAAACATCTGAGATGAAAGCTCTTTGAACTTGCCAAGTTTCATTCACATCCGATTACCCGTTCAAAGTTATCCATGCCACTGTATTCCGGATTTTCCATCCCTCCACTCCCCCACGATGGTTGGATCGGAGAATAGACTTTTCTCATGCCAGTCTGTTCGGTTCCCTGATATGCCTGTCAAGTTTCATTGTCCTAGTACATCAGGAAGTACCAAACTCGCGGCACCCCTCCAGCTCCCCCCACAGTGAACGAATCCGGTCCAGTTATGTCAGCGATATATCCAGGACTTGTGCTTATTCTTCTCACCAAGTTTCATCCTGATCCCTCCACTCTAAGCGTTTCCCAAGATTTCCGGTTCCTTCCTTCGACTCCCCCCAAAGTTACCGGATCCGAATTGGAATTGAACTGGGTCGCCTGAGGCACGAGAACTTTCCAAATATCAAGTTTCATTAAGTTCCTATCTCCCGTTCAAGAGTTAAGCATACCTCAAATTTCCATATTCCTCCTCCCTCCACTCTCCCCCAGGGAAATGACTTTTTCCAAGTTGATCTGGTCGGTGCCAAGTTCCATCGTCCTAGCTTATGTGGAAGTGCCCGAACTAGCAAAACCCGGACCGACGGAAATTGTGATCGCTATATGGCACTTGGAAGAAGGGCAAGTGCCATAAAAATGCAATCTGATCAATGCCTCCACCAGCAATGGAGCAATGGTATAGAATGACAAGGACACTTGTTCCGACTTGTTCATCTCTTTATCAAATTAGCATCTGCAGGTGCGAATGTCCTAGATTAAATATCTTTCTCAGAGGGACGTGGGAACCAGATCACCCCAGGTGGCAGGAAAGATACTAAAGATAAACGAAAACCCTCAGTGACGTTGAAATTTAAAGGACGTCAAAGATAAACTCCTCGCTCACAGAGAGCTGCGAAGATCAGGAGATCCAGCTTTGACAAGCGGATCGTCGTAAACATGAGTTACTGAAGTCGCGTTTTGCTGGATCTAGTTTCGGTGAATTCGTTCTAGTTTTCTAAGTTCGTCCAAAAGTTTTGCTTCGTACTGACGTCGTACCTTTCTATTTGTCCATTCCAGATTATGTGGTTTCATAACAAAAACAATGTCTGACATCTGCGATGCGTCAGAATTTCGGAGTGAAGGATTCGACATTCGCATTGCGAAATTCGCATTCGACAGCGGAAATCGGACTATGTGTGTACGTACCTTAAGTCTATAAGGGTAAATGAGTAGTGATGAGGAAATCTGACGATGATGATGACCGAATATTTTATTTTAACCCGTAAGAATAAGCACTAAATAATAAGGAAAAGAAAAAAGAAGAACAAGAAACAAAAAACAGAAAGAGGAATAACCTGAATTTGAGAGGGGCCCAAAATCCGAGGTTTTCTGTCTATATTCCTTGTTGTTTGACATGCTGAAGTAAAGGCATTTATCAAATCGTAAATTTCACACTGCACCGCACAGTTATTAATCTGGTTTTGAACCAAAATCTTTGTATTTCAGCAGAAAATTTTTTTCCTGCGGCGCTCAGTTTCAATATAATTTGGTGTTTGTTAGATTTTTAAGATGTTTAACCCCATTTCCGAACTCAAAAGATTTCATGAATCCAGACCTACTTCTCGAGATCGCGATAGGGTTTCATCGAAAGCCTTGGAGGGTCTAAAGTCGCTTATTCTGTCATATGGGTAGGCCTCAAACTCCAGGTCACAGCATGCTCCAGTGAACATTTTTATTTGTGAAGGGTATTTGAACAATGCTTGATTCTTGCATATGCTCATTATGATATATTTTAAAACTGCTTTAATTTTACCCTAAAAAAGCAATTAAATTTTGTGCCTGAGCAAAAAAAAATCTAGGATGGGGGCACAAAAGGAATCTTTGCCACCCCCCCCCCCCTGAGGTTTACTGAAATGGCGCCACTGACATATACCCGAGGGGTTAACCACAGACGTACACCCTTTCCCTGCACCGGCACCGAACGAAATCAGCAGTGCCGGCAATAAATTTACTATTCCCGTTTCTGAACATGCTGATTTTGATGTTGAAAAACTGGGCACTTGTAGTACATTAAAATCGTGAGTGGGCAACCCCTCACATATATAGGCATATTCCTATACCATAGACCCTAAAAATCAAAAAGATTTTCCAGTCGTGATCATCTAACAATCTATGAAACCGAGCTAAGAACTCCTCCCGACTTTTTCAAAATATAGCTGCTTTCACATTGACGCGTCGTTGCGATGCGTTGCGTATGCGTTTATCTTGCGTTGCGTATAGGTTGCGCAGCGTATCTTTCACACCTGCGCAAGAAGCTTTCACGCTGGATGCTCATTTACATTTTCCTTTCTCGGTTTCTTCTGCTGTAATTTAATTTCTTCCACTAGTAGCAAGTCTTTCTTCATCATCAGCATGTTTTTCTAGTTTTTCTTGAAAATCTTCCATTTTCGACAAATCTGACGCGTCGACGCAACGCAAGAATGGAACTTGGTTCTATTCTTGCGTTGCGTTTTAATTATCTGCGTAAGCTCTGCGCTGCGTCGACGCCAGCGCAACGCAAGGCTTGCGTAGCTCAGTGTGAAAGGCAAATGCGTTAATGTGAAAGCAGCTTATCTCGATCCGTTCGGAAGCAGTGACCTCGGACAGTCCAATGGACACCTTTACGAGTTCACAGGTGACCCAAACTTTCGTTTGGCATCCCAAAGGACTTCGAAAAAGGGCCTTTTTCGAGCCTGAACGTTTCCAACGGAGTTTTCCCAATTGTCCATTATTGATTTTCCCTAGATCTCCCTCGGCTCTAGAAGTGCTTGGAGATATTTCAAGAGTCCCAGACGCTGGAAAACGTTTCTATCCGAATAAGTATCCAAGACTATAGGTTAAAGATGGTAGGTAGATTGTAGTCATTCCCCAGGGTAGCCATAGCCCATAGGGGGTTATACATAATTTTGTTTTGGATTTTGTCTGTTTCGTGTTTATTTTCTACGTTTGCCCTCGTGTTTGCCATGACCGTCGGCTTTAGTGCAATTTGAAACTTACGTTTTCTAATCTAAAAGATTGTGATTCAGATTTTAAGCTTGTATATAGTCTTGGTAATGGGACTAAGCATAGACGATACAAGCTCGTGGCAACGACCTAATCTTTATGATAAATAGAAATAAACGTCTATGGCTAAAACTGGTATATAGGGTTGGAATATGTGGCGAAAGAAATGCAACTAAAAGAGCTTCTACATATTCTGAGCACTAAATCCCGTGCACCAATCATAAGGACTTGACAAAGGTCGAGAAAGGTGTAAACTGATTGGGCGGATTCGGCTCCTTTTATGTTTCCAGATGCGGCTCAAAATGAACAAAATGGTTTCATCAAAATGTTATTTTTTTGTGATGATTTTTTGTAAATGTTGAAACTATATAGGATGGGGTCGAATCATAAAGCCACCCAGCGACGGGATGAACGAACGCGAGCTGTTCGACGACAGCAAGACCAGAGAAGGAAGTGGCCTGGCTGCTAAAGGTTTGCCGAGGGGTTGCCCCCTCCGCTCACCAGCTGTGCACCATTCCCGTCACCGACCGAAATCAGCTGTGCGAGTACTGACAATAAAAACGTGATTCATCTTCCAAACGCGTGTAAACATGCTTATCGTAATGTTCTAACACGTGGCAATCGGTACCGGCACCGGCCGGGTTCCGGGTACCTGCTGTACACTAAAATCGAGAGTGGGCAACCACTCAAGGATTACCAAAATAGACAGAGCAGGCACCTGCCTATGTGCCCCCCGCTCCTTTTAGAGGCCCCAGAAAAAAGGATAAAAAATAAATCGATTTGAACCTGAAACCAAATCACATTCAAGCATTTCAATACTAATTGCGTACGTAAGCGAGTCTGGTTAGGTCCCAAATGCGCCTTGTAAGTTTCATCCTCCTTGCCATCTGGGAGTACCCTAACTTGTGACTAACTTGACGCACTGCCTTATGTTCTGTATATCGCGCCGTTTTGGAATTTGTTAACTGAGACCGTAAGTCTCACAGTCTGAGAACGTAAGCTCCGGTCCCTTTACTTCAGGTTTGCAAAGTTTCTGCTGCGTTGTCCCTTGTGGACGAGGAACACTTACATGACTGAAATACACCAGATTGCGGACCCTAGTATCGCAGTGAATCGGGTAATTTCAAATTTCCAGGGGAAATGGAACTGTTATGTAAAATGTCATGTGTCTGTATCAGTGTTGTGCTTTAAATTTCTCTTCTTTTTTCTTTTTCTTTATTTTCTTCTTTACTCCGTTTTGTTCTAAGACTCCTGACCGGCAGACCAACCCGAGGACCAACCGACCGACCAGACAGAGAGTCATTAAAATGTATTAGGAATTAATCTTCCGAGAGTCCCATATTCTCTACTTCCTAGAGGCTGAACTAACACTTCCAGATATTTTCTTGTAGATACTGCATCCTTACGAGTATTTTTAACGGATTCCTTCTCTGGGTACTATATTTTTCTTGCTCGAAATAGGTTGATACTTCGGACAAGGACTAAGATGAGATGCCTGAAATCTGTTTTGTTCTCCACCACGGGCCAGAGCAGAGGGTGTGTTTAGTGAAGCAAAAGCTGATGACCCGATTAGACTTTGATACGGACAAGAAACATTACAAGCAAGGGCTACACGAACCACCCCTGGAAGTTAGGTTAGTTCCAACCTCTTGACCGCAATAACTACGGGGTTATCCGTGGTTGGCCACCGAAACTTAAAGGGCTGAGCCATCCGCGGAAGCTTTTACATGGGGAAACTTACACTATTACTGTGATTATTTCAAAAATTTTTAACTATTCGCCAAAAACACGTCAGATCATAGCTGCACAACAGAACTAAAGATCTGATGAACCTAGCCTAGCCGACTGGACTGAAGAAATCCGACATTAGTCCATTGGGCCAGTCGACGACCTTGCAACCAGTCAGAACTTAGTCGTAACTATTCGCCGAATCCGTATCAGAAGCAGTCTGAGAATCTAGCTGATCAATAGAATTAGAGGCTAGATAATTTGCCGACTTACATTGGGTCCTAATATCCTCTCTTTTTCAAACGATTGGTCGAGAATTTTGGAGAACGAATAGATGCACTCCTTACACTGTATTGGATACGCGCGGGCCACTAGCCAGACGGCAGAGGTGGGAGAATAGGAAACGCAGTGGCGGAGGCACAACCAAAAAATTCTGGAACTTGGCAAAACGAAACATTAACCCTTAAAATAAGAAAACATATAATTTCGTTCGTAAAAGGTGTTTCTGGTAGAGCTCAGAATAAAATATTTAAACGCTAATTTCTCGTCTCCCTTGCATCCCATTTAACAACTCGCTTCCCGACCGTTGCTCACCAACAAATAATCGAAATGCCTAGAGGGATGGAAACGACAATGCCACAGATCTTTTTGCGTAACAAAGGTCGCTTACTTGTTGGTTATAGGCAGGTGACAAAGATCCCTCTTGATTGTATCCTTACTACCTGAGGGGTTGCTCACTCTCGATTTTTTTGTACAAGAAGCATTTTTTGAAGCGTTTGAACGATGAAACGCCTAATTCATGGCTGGCACCGCTGATTTCGGCCGGTGCCTGGAAAGGGTGTACAGCAGGTGGCGAGGAATTGGTAACCCAACCCCTCGTTACTATCAACTTATGTACAGAAACTGGGTGTCACGCGTTCCGGATGGGGCAGCAGATATCACAAATACCGGAACACTGAAGATTGGCGACTCAATGAAAACGGCATAGGATGTAACGGATGTTAAATTTTGACAGGAAAAGTTCACAAAAAAAAGATGAGTGTAAAGATGGGCTCAAAATAAGCTGTTCATGATTAAAAGCAAACTCAAAATATGCGCTGTTTATGCTTGATACGAACTCATTCTTTTTTTCGTTATACAGGAAAGCTTTTTCTTTTCCAAGTTGTCATAAAGACTCGCATAAAGAATACTTCTTCAGCCGCTAAGTGACGAGTTACAACACCTTTGTTCAACTTCGCCTCTCTGTTGAGAGAGTCACGAGACAATCGGCTTTTGACAAGTCTCACTAGGCAAGTCCGCACGAGGCAATCGAGCATTAGAAAAATCTTCGAGAGGCAAGTATTCATTAGGCAACCCACTCATGAGACAACCCGGATTAAGAAAAGTAGGATTAAGACAATCAGCTTAAAGTGAGCTAACGTATATATAGTAGAGGGTGCAGATTAGGAAAGTACTCAGTTTTGATTCTGTGAATAGAATGTCAACCCAAATCCAGTTTGAAATGGTGAAAACTGCAAGAGGCGGGACTGCACTCCACACTTGTGGCTACAAGTTCGTTCGGCTTTCAACATCTGCAGAAAGAACCTTCTACAGATGCTCTGACAAAGGCTGTCCAGTACGAGGACAAGAATGTAATAGAAAGTTTACTCTAACTTACACGGCTGACCATAACCACATAAGTAACCCCAGATGACTGTCGACGACAAAGTACGAGAGTTAGCGAAGAGAAAAATTGACAGTTCGACGAGTATGCCTATCAAGAAAGCCTACAAAGAAGCCCTTCGAGAAGTCTCCGCAAACGCCAGTCAAGCTGCTGCAGCGCTGTCCATGACTTATGCTTCGATGAGTTCGTCACTGAACCGCCATGCTGCAAAAAAAGCGTCCAGCGTTACCGAAAAAGATGGAAGATCTTCAACTCGGCAGCCAGTACACCTCAACCAAAGATGGAGACAGCTTCCTTTTAGCCGACGGCGGGAGCAACTGATCTTCTCTTCAAAGGCTCAGCTAGTACTGCTTTCTCTGGCACAGGTAGGCTACGTTTCATTTTTAAAAACTTTCCATATTTCTTTAACTCAATCAGCGTTGCTTCGATCGTGAAGCCATGTGATATGCAGGGTAGTAGAATTTAGGTACACTCTAAGTGCATTTAGTATATTTGATCATTTTCTGCAGGCCTGGTTTATCGACGGAACGTTCTTCTCCTGTCCAACACTTTTCTATCAGCTGGCAACCATCCAGGCACTGGTCCACAACACGATGATACCATTGGTTTACATCTTCGTACCAAGCAAATCACAATTAGACTACACTCGTTTTCTTTGACTGCTAGTTTCAAAGTCAGCACAACTTGGAATAAGCCTGGCTCCCAGAACTTTTCATTCCGACTTTGAAGCTTCACTGATCAACGCCATGCAGACAGTATTTCCAGGGATTGACCACCGTGGATGTCTCTTTCACTTCGGTCAAGCGCTTACACGCAAAGCAAAGAGCAGCGGCAACAGCATCAACGTCGGAGATCCAGAGATCCACCAGTTTCTGCGCAAGATGATCGCCCTGTCGTTCGTTCCACTGCCTTTCGTCATACCACCATGGACCAGTCTCAAGGCTTCGGCCCCGTCAGACGGAACTCTACAGCCGTTGATCGAATATTTCCAGAAGACCTGGTTGTCGCCCGGTCCACTTGCACCACGCCATTGGAACCAGCACACCAACTCGGGCCCTCGGACCAACAATTCCCTCGAAGCCTACCACCGGTCACTTAACGCGGAAGTAGGGATAGCCCACCCAAACCCTTTAAGATTCTCGGCATCTTCATCACCAGAGAAGCAGATGACATGTTATTTGTCAAGCAACTGGAAAATGGGGGCAGGGGCGTCACGACTGGGGAGGAGGGGGGGGGGACGCCCCTCCGCCCACAATGCTGTCGGCCAGTCGGTAAAAAATAATAAAGTCGGCGCGAAGCGCCGCAATTTTTTGTAAAAGTAGTTGATTTTTCGTAAAAATAGTCGGTTTTTCTGAAAATCAGTCGTTTTTTTTAAAACTGTCATTTTTTGTTGTTGAAAACAATCATTTTTTCTGCAGAAGCAGTCGGTAAAAATTACCAGCCAGTCGGTAAATGCCTCATCCCCCCCCCCCCAAACATTTTGGCTAGTAACGCCTCTGAATGGGGGAGCCCACGTGGCGCGGCGGAAAAAATGGATTGAAAGATCGGCTCCTGGCTCCAAACAGCTCCACGAACTTGTCTTGAACTCATCTATTTCCATTTTAATTTCCTAATTTATGTTATAGTTCAGTTTTGTGTGTGTGTATAGTGCAAATAAAATTCAATAGAAGGTCTTGATGCCGCACTTGCCTCACGGGAATTTTTCTTGAGACGACTTGCCTCGTGAAAATTTTTCTCCTGGTAATTTTTCTTGTGAAAAAGACTTACTTGTCTCGTGAAATTTTGTCTAGAAATTTTTTTCTCGTGATAGACTTTTCTCGTGAAAACTTGTCTCGTGATATGTAGCCCTCTGTTCCGTTATTCTGTGACACTGGGATTTACAAATTCCTCCAAGTTCATAGTTAGTAATGGCGTGGCAGTTAGTTTATATATCACTGGACACTTCTTCCTTACGAATATTTTGAAGTAGAACAGGTAAACTATGGTAAAACTGGTAAAGATAATGTACAAAGGATAAACCGATATCTGAGTTGCCCGACAGAAATGAGACAGGTTAACCACTTATTTCATCAGGACAAATTACACGTGGGCTTTACATCCTAAATAGCCTCAGACGACCGGAAGGTGCCAGGAATGAGTGTACACCGCGGGAGCCGGAGAATGAGTAACCCACACTTTTTGCCTGATTCCGCAATCTCCGAATTCCTAAATCCCTTCCATGAGCATAATGAACCGTCTATGAATAATTAGTAATGGCGTATTTGTGGGAACTTACATACCAACCTGTAAACAGCTAATCCTTGCGAATACTTTGAATTTCTTCTTCCATTTTCATTTTCTGTCTTGCTCGAAATTAGTCGATAGATAAGATGAGAATGTCTCCCAAAACTCTCGTTTTGATGGTGCGCCACAACCAGGGCCGTATCCAGGGGGGGGGGGAGGCGGATTTACTCGTTTCTACGCCTTGGGTCAAAGCACATAATTTTGCTCTCTCTATGGAGCTAAGGCAACGTAGTTGGTATAAATTAAAATAAAAATAAGAAATGAATTTATATGACCGTTTCAAAATAATACTGACAAATTTCTAAGATTTGGTTGTTATTTCTTCTGTATAATCCCCCCCCCCCCACTGCTGCGCTATATTAGGTCATTGCCATGTAGGAAATCTGACCATTTGTGCTGATCTTGCAAGCGGTTGTATAAGGTTCATCTCGGAACAGGTGTCCACTGCCCTATTACGGTCCAACCTTCCTCTACTAACTTCAACGATGATCGTTGCCAGTCCCTAAGCTCATTCCTTCTTTTTCTCTTAATCGTTTTCACCGAATTGCTTAAATTTCCTTTCCACCCGGAATGGCAACAAGTCTTGTTTGTCCCCGTAGCAGAATCGAACCCTCAACTTTCGGACTAAACTTGAGAATATGGAAGCGAATGACAGTACGCTCACTTCGCCGTTTCACACTTGTGTGGTTACGAACGTTAACCAGATAAAAGGTTTCGCGGGAATCCCAAAGATGAGTATTTACTGCCTCTTCTTCATCGAGAGGTGTTGGGTCTTCGCCAGGTCCCGTAAGCATTTTATTTATCCCGAATAATAATAATAGATTTATTGCCCACCATAATGCACAAACGTACAAAAGACGGAGTAATTAAATGAGGAAGAAGAAAAAAAAACAAGAAAGAAAGAAATAAAAAAACATGACTGTCAACAAAAATCATGGAAAGAACGCACGAAACTTAAAAAGAAAACCACACACACTGGCAGAATTTACACAGAGTAAAGCATCTGCTGAGCTGCATCAAGGCTGCGCTTAAAGCGCTCCAGTTAATCAATCCCTTAACCAGATCTACTGGTAATTCCTTCCTTCTTCCAATTCCCGGTCTAGCCCAGATGACGACCGGAATGTCAACTTATAATTTTTATCGAAGGACTTTTTTGTTCAACATGTTCGGTTTCATCTGGCCGACCTTGCTATTTGCTCGATAGTAAAGCAATGGTTTAGGCTAGGGTTTTTATTATGGCACTTGAGCTTACTCAAGTGCCATACAGCGATCGTAATGTCTGTCTGTCTGTCGGTATGTCGGTCTGCCCGCATTTTGGTAGTTTGGGCACTTCCACATGACGTAGGACGATAAAACTTGGCACGCATATGAGGGACCCAACCGGATTAACTTGGAAATAATCACTTCCCCGATCCGACCATCTATGGGGGAGTGGCAAGATGGGGAATCCAGAAATTAGTAACATTCATAACTCTGGAACGAATAATCGGACGTGCATTAAACTTGACAGGCATCAAGAACAAGTGTCTTGGATGTTCATTGTCAAATTCGGATCGGATCCGATAACTGGGGGGGGGGGGGGCTGGACGGGGACACCCGAAATCTCTTGAAACGCTTTTTCTAGTTTTTGTCAACCCCTACCCCTTTCTTCACACTAGTATAACTCTGCGCGTGGATGAGTCATTACTTCTTCACACTAGTATAGCTCTGCTCGTGGATGAGTCATTCTTTTCTTAAATTCGTTCGGATAGAGCTAAAGCAATCGAAGGTCGAAGGGGTTGGTATTATATGTTGTTGAACCTTAGTAGGGGTCTATATAGATTAAGGACTTCCACACAAGCTAGGACGATGAAACTTCGCAGGCATATCAGGGACCCGACCAGATTAATTTACAAATAATCACTTCCCCAATTCGACTTTCCCCGGATCCGGGAGTCCGGAAACTAGGAACAACGGTAGCAAAAGGGGAGCAGGCAAACAGAGCGATGCCCAAATGCGGTATCGATCCGCGAACCTCTGTGGCATAGTTCCAGTGTTCTACCACTGCGCTACGACTTGATGTATTTAGAAGCGAATGCGGGAAGACATACGGTTTAAAGATTAAAGTCAGACTAAGTGGTCTGACCCCATGCTAAATGCTAACCAGAGCAAAATAACTAGAGCTATTTTGCTTTGATGCTAACTAAAAAAATCTCGTGAAACACTTCCACATAAGCTAGGACAATGAAACTTGGCAGGCGTATCAGGGAACCGACCAGATTAACTTGGAAATAATCACTTTCCAGATTCGATCATAGTGGGGGGAGTGGAGGGATTGGAAATCCGGAAACTATTATCATGCATAACTTTGGAGAGGGTAATCGGACATGCGTGAAACTTGACATGTGTCAAGAACAAGTGTTTCGGACATTCAGTTTCAAATCCGGACCAGATTCGATACCTGGGGGGGGGGGGGCTGGAGGGGGGCATCGGAAATTTCCTGAAACGCTTCCACATAAGCTAGGACAATAAAACTTGGAAGGCATATGAGGGAACCGACCAGGTTAACTTGGAAATAATCATTTCCCTGATCCAGCCATCGCGGGGGGGGAGTGGAGGGATGGGGAATCCGGAAACTAGAATCATACATAACTTTGGAACGGATAATCGGACATGCATTAAACTTGACAAGTGTGAAGAACAAGTGTCTCAGATTTTCAGTTTCAAATCTGGCCCGAATCCGATAACTGGGGGTGGGGGTAGAGGGGGGACCGGAAATCTTTTGAAACGCTTTGGGTCGAGGGATCGGGATGGAACTTGAAGGGAACAACGAGCATTAGCCCTAGTACTTTCTTGACAAAATAGGACCGGATCGTGTCGCAGTGGAGGGTGTCGGAGGGGTTTCTTGGATTTCCGAGGTGATCACGAGTTTGGATACTTCCAGATGTACTATGACCATGAAATTTGGCAGACATATTAGGTACTCTCCTAGGTCGAATTGAAAATAGTTCCTTCCCGATACGGTGCTGTTGGGGGGAGTGGAGGGATGGGGAGTCCAGCATCTAGTGACATGCATAACTTTAGAACGGGTGATCGAACGTGAATGAAACTTGACAAGTGTCAAGAACAATTGTCTCTGATGGTCAATTTCAAGTTCGGAACGAATCCAATAACTGGGGAGGGGGGGGAGCTGGAGGGGGTGCAAGAAATCTCGTGAAACGCTTAGAGTCGAGAGATCGGGATGAGACTTGGAGGAAAGAACAAGTATAAGCCGTAGAGACAATACTGACAAAACAGGACCGGATCTTGTCACAGTTGGGGGAGCTTGAGAGGGTTTTCCACAATTCTGGTCATCACGAGCTGGGGTACTTCCAAATGTGCTATGACCATGAAACTTGGCAGTCTGTGCTATGACATGAAACTTGGCAGGCGTGTTAGGGACTCTGTCAGAATCCGATCATCGTTGTGGGAGAAACACGAGTGGAATAACCATTTCAGATTTAGTAAATCAAGCCGATTTTCTGATGAAATGAATATCGGGAGAGAGATGCAGCCTTGACAACTGCGAACCGTATCTGACAAACATCTTAACTGTTCTTACAAGTGCCATATGAGCTTTCAGCTCTTGTTATTTTTTTGTCAGTTAACAAAGCGTCATTTTTATTTGCCACTGGCATTGTCTGATGGTTTTATGCTATTAGAGTTCTTCGCCGGTTTCATTAGCATTGTACCTTACCTTACTTTTCAAATTCCTAACTGGTAATCTACGCTTTGTCCTCCCTATACCGAGAGGAAAAGCTGGGCAAAGGCATTTATTAGAACTATCGAATTTCCGATTTTTGCCGCGAATGCCTGAACCGAGGCCTGATCCCACACAAACTATCGACTCAGCAGGAAAACGAAACTGGGAGATCGAACTTTCTTGTCTTCTTTACCTCCAGACCAAAAGTCAGAAGGTCCGAGACATCAACAATTTCCGGTTTTCATCGCGTTCCGTCCATATCAACCAAGCATGAAAAAAGGCCGGAAGGCCCGACAGAGAAAATAAAGTAAAGTATACCGATCCAGACTGTCGTTTTACCACTGTTTCGACAATCTAACAGAATTCAAACAAAATTTGTACTCCTCGTAAATTCCGGTTGTCACCGGATTCGGTTCGTAGTATCAACCAAACAGGAAAATATAGCCGGATTCCGGCCAATTATCGGTCCGACAGGAAAATAAAGTGAAGTATCATATGATGCTAACCGAATTCAGACAAAACCTTTACTTCTCACAAATTTAGGGTTTTCTGCCGCATTCTGGGTGAGCCACTTGCGCGGCAGATACGGGTTCACCACGTCTCACTTCCGCTACAGTCTATGTAGCTTAAAACAAGAATAAACAACGCGATAAATAATCGCACCTTAATTCGGACGTAAATTGGTACAATTGTATGTCACTACGTCTTAGGATCCCCAAAACCAAAAGGAACAAGTGAAAAAAAATAAAAAAAATCGGACCATACAATTCGTCAATTTAGAACCGTGTCATCACTGGCTTCTAGAACAAGTCTTTTCGGATCCCAACACGTAAGTGCAGGGATAGCCTGCATATGACTTCGTAAAAGTTGTCCGTCCGTCTGTAAGCACGATAACTCTTGAAGGGAATGAGATATTTTGATGAAACTTGGTGTGAGGATACTTCGCATCAAGGGACAGAGGTCGAGTTCGTAGATGGGCTCTGTAGCCTTATATTTATGGGTGGGAGTTCAAATTAAGGGGCGAACAAAATATTTTTTAACAGCTAATGAGATTTAGGGGCAAGGCACGGTGACCACGTATATGAAAACTTTTCGCCGAACAAGTACTTCGCCCGAAATCCGGCCAAAACCTGATAATTTGTTAAAAGTAAAAAGTTTTATTTGAAGCTGATTAGATGTTCGGTTCAGGGGTAAGAAGACATGCTGAATCCGTATATGACAATCAGTTTCTACCCGGACATATAGTTCGCCCGGTATCCGGCCGACACCGGAAAATTTGTTATAAGTATTATTTTTATCTGAAGTTGGTTAGAGATCGGATGTAGTGGTAAGGAGGCATGCTGAACCCATATATGAAATTATTTTCTCGCCGGACAAATAGCTTGTCCGAAATCCGGCCAAAACCGGATAATTTGTTAAAAGTAAAAGTCTTATGTGAAGTTGATTAGAGGTTCGATGTAGGGGTAAGGAAACATGCTGAATTCATTTTTAAGCTTTAGTTCTTTGCCGGACAAGTAGCTTGCCCGGATTTCGTCAAAGTAGATGTGACGTATAGGGTGTGCTTACACCGCGTGTAAGCACACATGCCGAATCTATATCTGAACTTAGTTTTCTCAGATGATTAGCCCCTGGCGTTAATTTATTTCTGAACTTTGATAGTACACATGTTTAAGGAGCGTGGCGAAGACCGGATATCTAAAAGACCCAATTGTCTGGATCAAATATTAAATTTGTGTGATCCCATCGAAACCTTTGGTCTTTTTTTGCTGGAAAAGCCATACTGCTTTCTATCAGCTTCTTATCGAGCAAACTAATTAGTGCCAAGAACCTGCGTGGACAGAACATTTTGAAAAATCCGCCGCAGGACCGCAGGAGAACGGAGACACTTTCTAGAGCGAGTTTGAACTTTGGGCCTACTATGTGGTTTAATCGGAAACGCGCTACTGAAAGAACTAGCGGGTTCCGCGTGCAGATTGCAAAAAGTCAGGTATAAATCTGCTGAAAAAAATGATACACGGGTGCTTAAAAACCCAAGCAGCATTCACTGTTTCTTTCCCAATACCTACCAGATTATTCAGGCATATATTAACCTTGGCGTGTTACTCCTTTTATCATCTTGAATTTGTGGACTTGCTTACTGATCTTTCAAAAACTTTCGGTCGCTGCAATGCAAAAACTGAGGCACCTTTCCAAAGACCAGTTTTCGAAGCCTACGGCTATGAAAATTTGAGTGCCGCAGGATACGAAGGGCTTCAAAATAAAATTTATACAAAGGACTTCAACCGTGAAGAAAACACATAGAAAGACCAGGGGGTCTTGGCAAAAGGGTCGGCCATTATAGAAGCGAAAAACACTACCGTGTCGTAAGGACTGATCTGACAGATCCATCCGTCTGACGAACCTAAAACGATGTCGCCTCCTGTTTCTACAATACGGCTCGGAACTGAAGAACGACAAAACACACCAACACCAACACCGTGGCTGACAACTGTGCCGTCAGAGGCAAGTCTCGGAAGCAAGTGTACGTTGTATCCACTCACACTAACAGAAGATTCACTTGCCGACCAAGTTTCGCACAAGCATGCTCTGTCGTTTTAATTATTTCTTAGGCTTAGTTCAAATTCTTCTAGTTTGTTGGTTCTAAAATTTCTGAAGTAGCACTTTTTTCAGACTTCAGTAGCACGAAAAATTTCAGTGGTGTGGCAACCCTGGAGCTGTTAAGCTCAGAAAAGCTGCTAGCCTGCTGAACGTAGCCTACATTTGACGGTAGGATTTTCGGGGATGCATGTTGTAATTCACTCTGTCCTATTCGTTTTACTCTTGTAGAGCTAGGAAACGGTTCTGCGTTGGGACAGCGTATAGTGGTGGTTGCAGGAATGGTAGGGGGGGGGGGATGGCTTGCACTATACTGTTGGAGCCAGGGCCGATACGGGGCGGCTTGAGGAGCTAGTAGGCATCGTTTGGAAGACTCCGGTCCTTGCATGGTGGAGGCGCATTCCTGTGGGCCTGTAGCCAGATTTGTAAAGTTCTCTTGTGCCCTGCTGCCCGTTCTTCCCGCGCAGATGGACAGTCGGGCTCGGACGTTTGTAGTTTTTTGGATAAAGACTTGTTTTAACGAATCTGTAGAATGGATGAAGTGGCAGTTGTTACCGTTGCGGCAGGCGTCGCTATGGGGTGGTGGTACCACCCCACCCCCCCCTCGAAGAAAGAAAAAAGCTAAAACGGGCGCTCGCAGAGCGCCCGACCACACAAATTTAGCTAAAACGGGCGCTCGCAGAGCGCCCGACCACACAAATTTAGCTAAAACGGGCGCTCGCAGAAGACAGTTGTCAAATCATGAATTTCATCCTGCAGCACACAGTTTTAACCTGAGTTTTAACAGGATTTGTTGTGTACTAATGTCTCTGGATTCAATTACAAATCAGCTTGATTTTCCTTGTGGCGTAGGTACATTTCCATTTATTAGTTTCATGCAAAGATCCTTTGTATTTTAGTAGAAAACCATTTAATGATAAGAATTTTTCTCCAGTCCGACGTTTAAAACCAAATCGTTTACGTGATCAACGAGAGAAGATTTAATGACGGGTCTGATTATTACTATACGTCAATTGATTTTTATTTTGTGTTTTAGCTCTAAATTCAGAACAAGTAAACTCCATTTCAATCTTTTTTTTCTAGATGATCAGTAGCCTACTTCTTTCTTTCGAAAGGCTCGAACTGAAGCACATTATCCAACTTCCAGCTAAATGTCTCACATTTTTCTTGATTCGTCGTGAACAAAGACAGACGGGCAGATCCTGCTAAGTGGCCCTTACCTTCATTTGGGATCCGAAAAGGCGTTCTGATCATACAGGATCCCACAGAATTTGCCTGCGGCGCCATTCGTAGTAGGCTTCATTTACTGGAAAGTCGCGTCATTTCATTCGAATTTTAGGCTTGGAATTTCGGAGGCTTGTGCCGCATTAAAAGCTATATAGATTTTGTTGCGGGGAAGTAGCGTTTTGACCGAGAAAAGTCATAGCCTACTTCAAAAATTTCGCCTGCGGCGCTCATTTTTACTCTGTTCGATATACAGTTTTGCGGAAATAGTGCTGTTTCTTGGCTATTGTTTCTAACTGGGTATGACTCTTGGGCCTTCTGTCTGCCAGTCGTATATTTTAAGATACTGACCTTCCACGCCCAAGCCCTTCAAACCGCTTCTGAGCTCGGAGTTACAACTAGGCTTCTAATCTTCAATCCCCAACGCTTGCAGTTATCACGAGTTTATCACATGTGAGACGAAAAGCTGAAACGGGCGGCAGGGCGCCGGTAGGCGCCCAGCCCCCCCCCCCCCTCGAGTTTTGGCTAGCGACGCCCCTGGCGGCAGTAGCCGCGGTTAAAGCAGCGGCAATCCTCAACACGCCTATCAGTTTTCGCGATCCCAAAACGTACGTGGAGGGATACCTATGACATCGCAAAAGTTGTCTGTCTGTCAGTCCGTCTGTTAGCACGATAACTCTCGAAGGGGTTGAGATATTTTGTTCAAACTTGGCATGAAGACTCTTTGGGTCAAAGCACAGGTCAAGTTCAGAGATGGGCTCTGTAGCTCTATAGATAAATAGATAGATATTTATTAACATTGAAAGCCCTAAAGGGCCATGGTTAATACAAATACAAAAAAGAAGAAAACTAACTTCAATGACAAAAACTTCCAAATTAATCCAACAAGTAAATGTCACATAATATAATCCAATACACACCCCTTTCTTCCTAACTCACCTTATAGAAATGTTCTCTATGTGCCATGCCCAAACTAACCAACCTTCCCAAATTCTTCATCCCCACAAAAATCTATCCTTCAAAATAATCTCCACCCATTCCTCCCTTTCGAAACTCCCCGGATAAATTTCCTGCCTCAACTCTCTTAAATCTTTACAAAAACAGAAAATGCAGTAAATCCTCATTTCTATCTCCACACATCGGACAAAAATAGGGACCAACATTCGACTTCACCCTCCCTAAATACCTCCTCCTATCTCCAAGTGGTAGAAAATTTCCCCCTTGCCGAAGTAACCCACTTTAAATCCTCCCTATTAAGCTTTGCCTTAAAATAAACTTCCTCCCCCCACCCCTCCTTAATCCGCGCATGCAGATAAAGAGAAGGGGACGACGATATGTCATATTGCCATTTCTGTATCTCCTGACTCTTTAAAATAAATTTTACTTGTTTAGCTACCACCCCCTTTTCCACCCCTAAGCCTTTCCCCCTATCCCAGAGCCTAGCTTCTCTACAACCGGAATCCGGCCCAAACCTGAAAATTCATTAAAAGTTAAGTGTTCTATCTAAAGTTGATTAAAGGTTCAGTATAGGGGTAAGGATATATGCTGCAGTCGTTTTTGAGCTTTTTTTAACGGACAAGTAGTTCACCAGGATTCCGACAGAAACCGGAAATTTGGTAGAAGTAAGGCAGCTGGAAGTTTTGATCAATTTCGTCGAAGCAGATATGACGTATAGGGGTAAACACAAACACTGAATCCATGTCTGATCTTGATTTTCTCAGATGATAGCCATTGGCCGTAATCTGTTTCGAAATTTTAATAGTAAACACTTTTCAAGGAGTCTGGCGAAGACCGATATCTAGAAGATCCAATTGTCTGGATCAAATATGAAATTTATGGGATCCCATCGAAACATCTGGTCTTGTTCTCACAGTTGTTTGGACGATCGAAGCATCATTCGAGGCATGATACACTTATAGCTGCGTCCTCTGTTCCACTTACCCTTTAAGTTGTTTTGGCATTTCACGGGGTGCAGGAGAACACGTTTTCAGGGTTGCCACATCCGAAAAATTTAGAGAGTGACTTTTGGTTGAGACAGAGAGTGAATTGGGAGTGAAATTCTATTTTCATGAAAAAACGTGAAATGGTCATTTTTGGTCGGAATCACTGCTGCAAAAATTCTTTTCGGCGGAATCTCAATCGGTTCAGAATCCTCCGAGCATGACTAGCACGAAAAAATTCGCCAAAAAGTCCCCTTCTTCACTCCCACCGAAAGTAAAAACTAACTCTATATGTAGTACAGACAGAGTGAAATGCCTTACGCACTGAGTTGAATTCCGCGTTTATTTTTGTATTTTCTGGAATTGTCACACTATTGTGCGACAAATCTGGACATTTACATAAATAGAGTGAATTTTATGTCCTATGTAGGACAAGAGTGACAAAAAAAAAAATAGAGTGACAATTCACACTATCGTGCGACATGTGGCAACCCTGCACGTTTTTGGGATCCCAAACGTAATATACCTATGACATCGCAAAGGTTGTCCGTCTCTCCGTCTGTTAGCACGATAACTCTCGAAGGAGTTGAGATATTTTGTTCAAATTTGGCACGATGACTCTTTGGGTCAAAGTACAGGTCAAGTTCGAAGGTGGGCTATGTAGCGCTATTTTTAGGGGTGAGGGAGGGGTTTCAAATTAAGGGATGACAAAAAAATGTTTTTAAAAGCTAATGAGATAGTCGATTTAGAGGTAAGGAGACATGCTGAATCCAAATATGAAAATTATTTTTTCGCCGGACAAGTAGTTCCCTCGTAATCCGGCAAAAACCGGATGTTTTGGAAAAAGTAAAAGTTGTATCTGAAGTTGATTAGATTTTTGATGCAGGGGTAGGACCACATGCTGAATCCGAATATGGAAATTATTTTCACGCCGGATAATTAGTTCGCGCTGAATCCAGAATTTAGCAAGAATCTCCAAAGTCTCAACCGGCATTTGCTGGGTCGAAAAGTCAGAATGCATCCGACAAGTATCTGGTAACAATTCAATAAAATATGTTGACCAATTTTCGAGTCTCTACCCTACCGCCTTATCCATACAAGCGAAAGCTCTGCGTCGATGGCGTCATATCGTTCACCTAGCGCTTTTGGTTTACATGGCGGTAGGCACTAGGCAGCCAGGCAGTCTGTCGCGGAGTCTTATCAAGAACAAATAATCAGATAGAACCTCTCTTTGGTACCATGCAGCGACTATGAATACCTCGATAAAACTGACGGGACCTAGAGGTGTTTACTGCAGCATTTTACCCGTCTACTCTACTTCCGTCTTCGCCGTTGCTCATCGCAGAGAAAGAAAATGCAGGAGGCGTACTGCGCGCACTGACCCGCTCTTGAGCACGTCCAAAGAACCAATCAGCTTTGTCTTCTACTTTTCCTCAAGACGGTTTCACGGCGATATAACTGACTGTAGAGGTAATGAAACGTGATGTTGCGCGAAGCTAGTAACCTCCGCTCGTTCACAGCGGAAATGGTACGGAGAAATACTCGACTTCGCATAGTCATAGTACAGAGATAGGGAGACGGAGGTTCTATCTGATTATTTGTTCTTGGTTTTATTAAGTCGCAGTTGTTTTGCTCTGGTCTGTCGTGTCGGGTGGTTGAGAATTGAGATATATTGCTCAAGCTTCGTAATTCACTAGCAAAGTACAGGCCAGGTTCGTAGATGGGTTCTTTAGCCCTCCATTTAGAGGCAGAGGAGAGGGGCTTCGATTTAAGGGTAAAAATATGTTTTATAAGGTAATCAGATAGTCGTTTAAGGGGTAAAGAGGCCCGATGAATCTATTTCTGAGCTTAATTTTCTTGCCGGACAAATGATTTACCCGGAATTCGGCCCGAACTGAAAATTTGGTTGAAGCTCAAGTTGTTTCTGAAGTCGATTAGGGATTCGGTATGGGGTAAGGAGACATGCTGAATCGAGTTTTGAACTTTATCTCCTTGACGGATAAACTTAACTGAAAAATTTGCCAAAACCCGGAAATTTGGATCGAAGGTTCGGATCGCAGTAGTTGCGTTTTTGCAGATACCACGGTATCTGATACCACGGTAACTGGATCTGCATAGTCGTTTTTGCAGTTACCGTGATATCTGAAACACGGCTGCTCTGCAAAAACGACTATTGCCGAAATTGCACTTTCCGAAGTCATCCCAAAAGAAAACTGATATCCAGTTACATCACTAAGTGCCAAACTTCTTTCCCATTAATTTGACAAAATATGATAAAACTTTTCAGATACCACGGTCAGACCGTGGTATCTGAATATCAGATACCACGATAACTGCAAAAACGCCTTTTGACCGTGGTATCAGATACCACGGTAACTGCAACAAGTGCGCAAGCGCTCAGACGTGGAGTGTAAAAGTAAAATGTTTATCACATTTTATACACAGGCAGCTTTAGAACCAAGACATTTCTCATCCCCAATAACCAAGCAAGGATTGAAATAACCTAATCTGTAATCATCCCACTTTAAAATCTTTAAACGTAAACTAACCGCCAGTAGAAATCCAGAGAAATGTTAAACATCTTGCACGAATAGTATTTGTTCGAACACTGAATGGTCAGAATGGTCTGCCAGCCAGTCCCACCCTTTAAACCTATTTTTCATTAGCAAGGTAATAACAAGTGCAATAAACCAGATCATAGCAGCCTAATGCCCCCTTTGTCACAATTCATCAAGAACGGCATATCATCGATCATATGACAAAACAGTCAAGCTTCCAACTGTTCATTAAAGATTAAAGTACATCGCGTCGTCTTATTTGTTGCTGCTACACCAAATCCTCATCCATAGATATATCTCCCCAATCTACAAGAGTTGGACTTGAGACCTGTCATTGACAAACTTAACTCATGGGAAATCTGGGCCCAGCTGCCCATGAAGGGGAGGGGAGGGGGGTCCGGACTTATCAAAATGTGTATTTACACATTTACACCTTTTTTTCTCTCAAGTATACCAGCTTAAAGTTTGATTCCAGTCACGGGTCAAAAACTTTTTTCATGGGCAATTTGGGCCCACTTGCCCATGAACGGGGAGGGTGGGGGTGGTTCAGCTCTCCCCAACCCCTACGATCCAAAAGCACAAAGGAATTACATCGCCTTATCTCCAGTTAATGTCAAGTTAAAAACATTAAAAAATTGGCGATGTGGGCCCAATTGCCCCTGAAACCAAGTGGGGGTGGGGTTTGGGACCCGTAAAAAGTAAAAAGGGACCCCAATGCTCACAAACCTACCAAGTTTCAGCTTGATACCTGTTGATTCCTGTCACGGGTAACGACATTTACTCCTTGGCAATCTGGGCCCAGTTGCCCATGAACGGGGTGGGTGGGGGAGGTGCAACTTTAAAAGCAATTTCTCAGCCCTTGGATCTACACGTCCAAGGAATTTCATCGTCCTGTGTCCAGTACTGGTCAAGTTATGAACATTATTCACTGGGCAATCTGGGCCCATTTGCCCCTGAACCGGGTGGGTATGGGGGGTGGGACCCCCAAAAGGCACAACTAGACCCCAATAACCACAAGTGTACCAAGTTTGAACTTGATACTTGCACTCGTTCACGAGGTATGAGCTCCACAGAATCTGGTGAAAACCGAAAGCTGAAAGCTGCTACAGCGCTCGCAATGCTGGATTGTTCCAAGGAACACTCCACTAAAAACGACTTTAGACCGTGGTATCAGACACCATGGTATCTGCAAAAACGCAACTAATGTCACTAGCTCTTTTGCTCCCGCCGGGACTGATCGGGCATTGATTGGGCGACTGGGCAATCCTTGCCCAATCGCCCCTGAACCGGGTGGATGAGGGAGTTGAGACCCACAAAAGGCACAACTAGACCACAACACCCACACCCAGTTTGAGCTTGTTACATGCACTAGTTCACGAGTTATGAGGTCCACAAAAACGGTGAAAACCGGAAACCGCAAACCGGAAGCTACTACAGAGCTCGCTACAGTGGATTGTTCTAAGGAACACTCCGCTAAAAATGACAGATTCCTTGCAAGACATATCTTAACATCATTTTCCTACTTTCTATAGGTGTAACTTCTTCGAACTTGGCATTTCCAACCTGGAAATGCAGGTCTTTGTTGAAATTCAAATTCTCCGCGATTGGGTGAATTTTGGGTTTTCGTTCAAGCAGCGCATACTCTGACCGTTATTACTGGAGCCCTGGGTGAAAAAAAAATCAAAATCATTTTGGATGAGTCAAATACTTCAGTGTACTCAAATATCAGATGTAAAAATAAGCCTCCTTTTCAGTTAAACTTTAACCAAGGGGCTACTCAGACGATTCACCTTTGAGTGTGGCCTGTGCTTGCCAGTTACCGATGCATATCTGCGTCCAGGAAATATACAATTCCTTTTTTCGGACTGAACGAACAGGTAAAAGCTGAAAGCTTTCAATATTCAATAAACAACGTTTTTATTTGCCGAGACTTTTTAACTCCTTAAATAATATAGGAAAGGTATTTTTTATATAAATATACGAAACGATCAGCTGCGTACGTACGAACACTCAAACCTCGCTTTAAGACTTCTTTTCTTCCGTGGGATCACGATGAGTCTAAAAAGAGACGTCTTATTACTCACTGATGGTGGGTTTACACACTGCGTAAAATCCGAGCGTATTTTGAAATCCGAGCGTATTTTACGCACGTATTTGAGCTTGAAAAGATTTCTAGCAGTACGGAAGTATTTAGATACAAAACGGACCGATTTCTCGAATACGCCCGTACTGCTAGAGATCTTTTCAAGCCCAAATACGTGCGTAAAATACGCTCGGATTTTACGCAGTGTGTAAATGCACCATGACTGATGAGAGAACAGTGCAGACTAAAGCCGTGTGCACGTGTTCCACTGCTAGCAAAAATGTCATTACTTAGCCGCTGCTTAGCCGACTGTTCGTTTGTATTGAGAAAGTTGGTTGCAAAGGGTTGATGTGATCATTTGAATCTAGAAATGAAATTAATACAATGAAGAGACTTTTTAAAAACGTGTGTTTACGGATAAAATAAAGGTTACGTATAAGGAACGGAACAGAGAATGTCAGACAGACAATCTACACAAATTCGAAGAGCATGGCCATCAAAAGCTCGCCACTTGTTTTCCATTGCAAAAACAAGAATCTAGAAGAAGTCCAGGAGTGCAAGTACCTGGGTAGCAGGATTGACTGTGATGAAGAGATCTCGGAACAGTGAACTATTACTTTTTCGTACAACTACGATACAACAACACAGGCGGCAAATTTGTCATTGGGAAGCCCGTTGTGAATGGGCCTTACGCACAATGCCAAGAGATTCCTTCTCTAAGTTTCGCCAGGAAAGTTGGCTGTCTTGAGAGAAAGCTGACTAAGCTTGAGCATCGAAATCAGCCTGAGCTTTGCCCGACGGAAGTACTTTCTCAGGACCTTTCGGTGGGGCGTCCACCACTCCCCCACTCCCCTTTCGTGACGCCTTTGAGCTTGAGAGGATTTATGTATTCCTGTACCATAATGTCGGACTCGCTTATCAAAACTCCAGTGGCTAGCCTCCAATGAAGAACGTACTGCTATCAAATAGACTTACATCTATCCTTTGAAGGGGATGCAAAGGGGTTGGCAGAGATTGTCCGGTCTTGGTTCAACCTTTCCGTTGTCAACTGAGACAACTGCTGGGTAACTGCGAGGGCCCCGCCTTGGTCCACGGTGAGGATGACCCAGATGGCATCTAAAACAAGAACAAAAGACCTGATGTTTCGTTGCTCCTGAAAGAATTACTCTAAAAACATATTACGAAAGACAATCATGAAAGAACACCTGGTTTACCTGAAAAATTTCCACCAAGTGAACCGTAAAAAAAACCCACTGAGATGCTTCAGGATACCTTAAAGGAGCCCTCGTGCTTTTTCTACCTTTTACATTGAAAATAGCTCCATATAGAGCGGCGCAAACGATTTCCGCATCAACAGGTCGAGCCTTCTACTGTCTAACTCGCAGCTTGCGATGCGTTCATAGATGGATGTCCTACTTGACTGGGTAGGGACAACTTTGCCACATACAGCAATTTGTCTGTGAAACCAACACTGGGTGGGTCTAACTTTATCTCTAAAAATGTCGCCTTCGCATTCTACACCAACGATCCTGTTCTCAGAGTACTGAAGCATCTCAAATCAGAAGCGGAGGCAGTCAAACTAGACATAACCGAAGACAAAAGCATTCTGTTCCGAGTCAGTTTCCTAAAAAGGGACATCCCCGATACTCAAGTGAACCATCTAGTCACGAAAGCAGCTGGTCTACTAAAATTTGTTGCCTATTTACGAGGGTCTAGAAAAAAGAAGAAATGCTCTCCTAGATTGCTATGAATCTAGAATCCTCTCGGAAAAAGGGTTCTGGGTGATTCCTGGATAGATCCGTGGTCTGACTTAGCACGTAACATTTTCGAGGGGCTATGCATTCGATTTATTCGTCGTTACTGCGTACAATAGTGCGGTATATCCTATTTATTTCTCGAGTTGTGCGTGATTTCACGAAGGGTTCTTGCATGTTGCATCTGATATCAGCTGAAGCTTAACAACATTTCTGAGGGGTAGTGCCAAGGGGTTGCTCACTCCCAAAGCAGGTGTGCAGTAAGTGCCCAGTATTCAGCCGATGCACACGGGAGAATGTGCAGTGGTGCCCACCAACCGAGCAAACCCTCAATGCACTCGATCCTTTCGCACACATACTTTGCAGGTTACCCGTTCAGTCTCCGGTCAGGCCTTGAGCTTCTCGCGGCATTTCAAAAACAGATTCCAAAATTACCTCCAAAGTACGATCCCCCTGACGCAATCATCCTCCAGTAGCTATGATAGATCCCAGCTTCTTGGGGGCTTATCATAGCTACACTGACGTCCATCTCCTCACCTGGTATCAACATACCAACTGGGACTCTCAATACTTCCGACAACTGAACTCCGTTTATGTACTGAAGGGCTGTGTCTTCCGGCCAGACGTCCGTTCCGTTATTCTTAATCCGCCAGGTTTTCACGAATCTAAAATACACAACAAAAGGGAATAAGACTTCAAATATTCCTTCAGCCCAAGCTGACTGCCAGTCACATTGGACAGTGTAAAACGGATACGTCAGCTGCATTTCATTAGAGCTATATTTCGGCCCTTCTTGGCAAGGGTCCTCTTCAGGCTCAAGCCGCTCATGCTGGAAATCAACTATTAAATGAAATCGCAGCACCAGCTTTGACTCCAAGCAGTTTTTACGAAGAAATTCACAAAATCAGATATTTAAAGCTAGAATCTTTCATTGTTTTTGAGCAATAAATATTCAATAAATATTCGCGAATATTCTTTAAAAGTCAGTTTAGTTTCGTTTTCCGGGTTCATTTTCGTACAGATTATTTTTCAGATATGCTTTTGACAATTTATAGCCACGATCTGTGCTATTCTTTGGAAACAGACATACAATTCCATGACTGGGAGTCCTAACTGGATGTTCAGACTTAGTACCGTATGGAAAGAAATGTAAGCTAGGAAGTTAGCCCAAATTCCGCGAGAACCTGTCTACCATGTATCCAAGGCTTCAATACTGTTTGATTGATGTTTCATCCGATTCTGCGAAAAAAAGAGATTTCACTGTAAATTTTTATGTACCTTCCCCGTTCCCGCCGCAACCACAAATTAGTTCAGAAGTTCGGCTTCCAAGATGTCAATCGTTCACTAGAGAAAACGTCAGCGTCACTACCATGTACCTCTCGTCATCCTGGTCATCAAGTAGCCTACATGATATTTTTTATGAATTTCTCAGGCCCACTTAGAAATTATGTCTAAATTTTGTGTCTTTGGACTGTTATTTATCTTGTGTTGTTTTTCGTTGTTCTCTTTACTCCGCTACCACCTCGTGAATTTGGCGGGATAATGTACATAGTTGCCATGTCCCATGGATTCTTTCTGACTACGAAGAGCAACATTTGACCTTAAGCGATATCTTGGCTGAAATAGTCCTGATCTGTTCAACATTTCTTGCACCAACCTTGTGTTCGGAGGCACACTTTCCCCTTCTCCGATTGTGACATCAGCTACCAACGTCATCGACGGCAGTCGGTTTCCTTGCTGGAAGTCGAAGAATGAACAGATGGCTGCCTGAAGGTTCCTTAAACAAAAAGATCCATTATCTATCTACCGATTCTTCATCAAATCAATTCACATTTGTACATGCAAGCAGATGCGTCACGACCGGGGGGGGGGGGGGGGGGGGGGGGGTCGTTTTTTTTCTGAAAATCAGTCGATTTTTTCGAAACCGTCACTTTTTTTCTAGAAAACGGTCGTTTTTTCTGCAAAAACAGTCGGTAAAAATTACCAGCCAGTCGGTAAATTCCTTGCCCCCCCCCCCCCAAAAAAAAAACATTTTGGCTAGTAACGCCTCTGCATGCAAGTGGAGTAGAGTAGAGTATAATTTATGCATGAAATAACTATCGCAGCGAGGACGCCCAATTTGACTTCATCGTCAACATCAAAATACTCGCTAGCCTAAAAATGTACAAAATACTTCATAAATAAAAATTTAAACAGAGCACTAAAATATAAGATAAAAAAGTGACTAGGGCATGGTTGTTAATTTATTGAAGTGCTCGACAGAAGAAGGAAGGCTCAAATCACAGGCTTAGTCATCTGTACCTTTTTGGCCCAGTGATGACATGTAGTAGGCACCAAATTTAAATTATCCAAAAGGCACTTGGTTTGTTGACTGAGCAAGTGACGTGGCTTCTGTAAGACTGCGATGCAGACACACTGTAAATTTCTGAATTCTGACAATCAGCTCCTTTTGGTGCTTTCGGAGCAACTTTTCGGTCTCTCTCTCCCACTTTTAGTCCAGTAAAAGTACGGTTTGACCGGGACAAAATTGCAACAAAAGGTTTTTTTACACTAAAATGTTCAGAAAAAATCGCTGAACAACATATCCAAAATCCGCTAAAATCGCCCCACGGGAAAGTCTCCTGTTAATCCCCTTAAAGGGGGTGGAATGGGGGAAAAAAAAAACTTTTTTCGACTTTTTGTGTTTCGATACGTTCAGAGACTCGATTCTGATATAAATCAACTCGCTGGAACCGAAAATGATATTAATTTTCTTGTAACGTGTCTCTGACTCATATTAAACCGTAAAAAAGAAGAGCTAGTTACGATTTTAAAGAATTCCGATAAAGGAAGTAGTTTTTCTTCCAAAATGTTACGAAAGCATCAGATCAATGTAGCCTACACCTGAAATACTCCAAACAGCAAAAGAAGAAAATCTGGCACGGTAATTTAAAGGAGTAGAGAAGTACCTCACTCTTTTTGGTTCCGCTGATTGTCAGGGACTCGGTGATCTGATCGGAATGTGAAGACCAGACTGAAGAAAAAGGGTGACTAGGTTTTAGACACATAGAAACTTGAAAAATCATTCTTATTATCGACTTCTTCTACAGTTGGAAAAGAAAAATACTAACATATCCATATATAATCAAAATTTTGAGAATCATCATTTCTAGATCACATAATATCGAGAATCATCATTTCATTAAAGAGCACTATAAAAGAACACAACCAGCATTATTGTAGGACACTAAAATTCCTCTTCATCCAGAAAGGTTGATTCGGAGTTTCTGCAGTTAGTTCCCAAGCACTCTCCGCAAACAATTGTGCAGGGCATGCCATTCTTACGGCAGGTGTATTTTGGCCGTAACACAACCTGATTTGCAGTTGCAGCGGATGATCTGAAGAAGACGTTGAGGAGCTGGTTTCTTACCCGTCATTACTGGGATGTAACTATCAGCAGAGAGCCGCCATCCCCAGTTCTCTGGATTCATCTCAGAAGACTCTCTTTTCCACTCCATTATCTGCAAATAAACGCGAAAAGAATGGAACTTCGCGGCTGAAGGTGTAGGAGGCATCCGATCAGGGCAGACAAATGCGGAAGAGGAAGCGAGCTTGGCCAAGAACAGACGATGTCTTAAGGACACGAGAGTTTCTCCAGGCTTTCCTTTATAAAATCTCAGAAGAGTTTGTTCACCAGCTGCAAGGAGCTCGTCTTTCGTAGCCTTCGAGTCCATAAAGACCTTGGCTGCCTCGCGGAAAGACGGATCGGACCGGTAAAGTGACAGTCCGACAGATTTACCAATTCCTTGCAGTCTCAACGTGGGGTCACTGCCTAGGAATGCGTGCAGAAATAGAATTGCACCACATATGTCCCTTAATTTTTCCTTGACAGAGCAAATATTCCATAGCTTATGCTCGTTTGCAGCTTTTGTTTCCAACCTGAAATATAGGCCTTTGTGGGTGGTAGAGGCTTGATTGAGAAGAAGGACAAGGAGATCGGTGTCGCTGCCGATGAGACATGTCAACTGATTTTTTGCGCTATGGATGGCTGTTGTTACAATGAGGACATCCGCGTCAGCAGAGGCATGTTGCACCGAACAACCTGCTAAAGACAGTTTTTATGGCACTTGCCTTCCGGCCAAGTGCCATATATCGATCACATTTCCGTCTGTCGGTCGGTCGGTCGGTTAGTCCGGTGTTTGCGAGTTAGGGTACTTCCAGATATGCTAGGACGATGAAACTTGGCAGGCATATCAGGGACCCGACCAAACATACTTGGAAATAGTCACTTGCCCGATCCGACCATCGTGGGGGGAGGGGGAGGTGATTGAATCCGGAAAATAGGGACATTCATAACTTTCGAACGGGTGATCGGATCATAATGAAACTTAATATCTGGAAAGATCTCGTGTCTCAGATGTCTCATTTCCTAGTCCGGACCGGATCCGATGAACCTGGGGGGAGTCGGAGGGGGGAACCGGAAACCGTGTGAAACTCTCAGAGTGGATTGATCGGGATGAAACTTGGTGGTAAGAACGAGCACAAGCTCTAGATACACCACTGACAGAACTGGACCGGATTCTATCCCCGTGGGGGGAGTTGGAGGGGGGTTCCTGAATTCCGGCGATCCGTAGTTAATGTACTTCCAGGTGGGCTAGGACGATAAAACTTGGCAGGCATATCAGGGACCTTACCAAACTAACTTGGAAATAGTCACTTGCCCGATCCGACCATCGTGGGGGGAGGGAGAGGTGGCGGAATCCGGAAAATAGGGATATGCATAACTTTCGAACGGGTGATCGGATCTTAATGAAACTTGATATCTGGAAAGATCTCGTGTCTCAGATGTCTCATTTCAAGTCCGGACCGGATCCGACGAATCTGGGGGGGGGGGGGGGGGGGATCGGAGGGGAGAACCGGAAATCGTGCGAAACTCTCAGAGTGGAGCGATCGGGATGAAACTTGGTGCGAAGAACAAAGCACACGATCTAGATACATCACTGACAGGACTGGACCGGATTCGGACACTGTGTGGGGTGGGGGGAGGTGGAGGGGGGTTCCGGAATTCCGGTGATCCGTAGTTAATGTACTTCCAGGTGGGGTAGGACGTTATAAGTTGCAGGCATCTCAGGGAATCGACCAGATTAACTTGGAAACAGTCGCTATCGTGGGGTGAGGGGGAGACGGCAGAATCCGGAAAGTAGTAGCATGCATAACTTTCGAATGGGTTATCGGATGTTAACGAAACTTGATATCTTGAAAGACCTAATGTCTTTCAATTCAAGTCCGGACCGGATCCGATGAACTGGGGGGGGGGGGGCGGAGGGGAGAACCGGACATCTTGTGACACGCATAGAGTGGAGCGATCAGGCTGAAACTTGGTGGGAAGTACAGGCAAAAGTCTTAGGTGCATCAGTGACAGAATCGGACCGGATTCGGGTACCAAGGGGGGGGGGGGAGGATTTCTGTAAGGGGTGTCCGGAGTTCGGGTGATCGTGAGTTAAGGTACTTCCAGATGTGCTAGGACGATAAAACTATGCTGGAGCATTATAAACTTGACATCATTGGGCTAGACATTGCTACTCTCCGGTCCGACCATCCCTTAAAGAACTCATCTTAACTGCAAAGTACAAAAAATACTTTTAAGCAAAATTTACTTTTTCACGATCGCCATGAGTACATGATCCTTTATGCCTCAAGGGTTTTGCTTAGAAATTAATTTTTAGCACCCTTAAAGTGTGCATCTCAAACGAAAAGTAAAAAAAACAAAAAACTTTTGACCGTCACTTCCATCCTCTGACCCAGTCTAGCAAGTCTGGCGCATCTTAACGGAAAAGAGATTAGAATACTTTTGACCATCACTTCCATCTGACCCAGCCTTACAAGTGCCATATCAGCTTCCAGCTCTTGTTCTCCTACTGCAAGAATCATCCGCTGCTTGTTTGTGCAGCTTCGAAGGAATTCTTCCTTCTTTCTTGTTAACCTTGTTGTGCCAGTGAATTCTACTACTGGGCATTGTATACCCCTGAACGTTTGATGTGAGCCATACTTTTCGTCGATGGACCACTGTCATATCCGTCAAAAACTACAGAAGCTTTTCCGAATCTGCTGGTGACATACCTGACGTAGCTGTCGCAAATGCAGTCAAATGCAGAATTGGGTTGCCAAGTCAATTTCTGAAGCAGCCAACCGCCGTCAATGACATAGTGGCATGAGTTTAAGCGCTCGTAGGAATGGTGACCTGACGTCTTCGAAGAGCGTTTTGCAGCGATGCTTTGTCGGCAGGACGTAAAACTTCATAGGACCCAAAAAGGGATGGGGGATACGTGCAAAGCTCATACAACAAAATGTCTTGAAGGTCAAATTCTTCACGGTTCGCCACCGTAGCTAAGCGCTGGGACAGAAGCCCTTGATATATATGAACTGGTTCGCCATCGATCTTAACAGCTGATTTGGTCTCGTATTTGGTTGCCATTGTAACAGCCTTATCTTTCTTCCGGAAGGAAAATGAATCAGCTGTTTTCCCCGTCATCTCGTCTAAAATTCGGGCTCCAACTCTTCTCGCGGTGTCAGCGTCTACATTAACTGCTGCAGTTACACCGGTAACGATGTTGAGGAGCCCTCCGTGTTCTTTGAATGGAATTAGGCGTTCAAAAAAGTCTAGGACCACCTTCGTGTCATCAGTGTCTCTTTTCACCCGCCACTGGGTTGCCACTTATCTGACATAATAGTCAGGTACAACTTCTGAAGATAGATGGCGCTACTGTTGTGCGCGCCTACACTTTCGTAAGTTAAATGTGCCTGGTCTTTAATGGGCCATATAAACTAGAATACATATAGATGTACGACGTCCTCATGATTTAGCCGAGCAAAAATTAGTGAATACTGAACTGTTTAATTTTTACCCCTTGCAACCCATTTTTTTCGTTTACGGCAGGTTCCTGGTAAGATAAGAAAAAAACTAACGTTTTTTTCCGAATCCCCCGAGCAAGTTTCTACCGGAATCGAGTCCTTAAACCTTCAAAAAAAAAAAGAAAAAAAAAGTTTCACCCCTTCCAACCCCTTTAAGGAGCCGTAGAAGATTTTCCCATGGGGCGATTTTAGCGGATTTTGGATATGTTGTTCAGCGATTTTTTCTGAACATTTTAGTGTAAAAAAACCCTTTGTTGCTATTTTGTGCGGGTCGACCCACTTTTCTCCGTACTTTTACTAGACTATTTGGAGAACTTTGACGGGCGACATCTATGGTCAACAGACACCAATCACAATTATTGATATTATCTGTTATTTTCTTATGTTTGTATTTCCTTTCATTAAAAAAAAAAATGCTCCGGATGAAAGCAGGCTTACCAGTTGTTCATATCAAGAAAGAAAGCTGCAAAAATGCTCCGGCTGAAAGCAGGCTTACCAGTTGTTCATATCAAGAAAGAAAGCTGCAGTGTTGACAGGGACGCTTTCTCCAATAAACTTTTTAAGTTGAGAAATGAGAACATCTTTGTCAGTTGTGCACATTGACTGAAACTGACTCAATAGTCCTGTCTCAAACTCTTCTGATGTGTCCATGGCCAAGTTTCCCCAGGAAGACAGGTTGGCTACACAATACCTGAAAGAGCAACGTAACTCAATAATATATATAGGTCATATTACACTGTTTTTGCTATTTGCTACTGGGATTAATATTGTCTCTACTGAGATAAGATTATTTCTGATTCGGATTAATCTTATCCCAGTAGAGCAGGCTTACCAGTAGAGCAGGCTTACCCAGTAGAGATAAGATCAATGTATGTATGTATGTATGTATGTATATTCTTTATAACCCGTTACATTCAAACTGAACAAGAACGGAGTAAATGGATGAAAAAGAAATAAAGAACAAAAGAGAAAAAAGACAATTAGCGATCAATGACAAAATATATATACAGCACTAAATATGAAGTAAAACACAAAGGGCGAGTTAATCAGTGGTCATCCATTGGGCACAAAGTACTGGTAACCACGGGTGTGCGGCGGTTCCAAGAACTTTCTGAATTAACTTATCTACAGCCTCGTTGGGTTCTACCAGGCTGAATTTTCTTTTTAGGTACCTGTTGCGTGTTCACGGTGGCATTTTTAGCAAGTATTTTAGGTAACGAAAATAAAGTGACCGGACTCGAGACTGCTCGGTGGTCGTGAATAGTTTCCAAAAAGGAGCCAGATATAAAACGTGGGGTAGCGCCACAGCGCTGTAGAGTTTGGCGAGCAGACTGCGTGAAAAGTGGACCTTATTTGTCACGATCGAAGCGTAGGCGAATCGAAGTTTCTTCTCCGCGTTTTGTAAAAGGAGAGACCGAGTCTCTTTTAGGGTCCTTCCTATGGGGACACCAAGGTACATTATCGATTCTGTCGGACAAAGTGTGGAGCTACCAAGTTGGACTGGTCTGCACATTTTTTCCCGATCATTAAAGAATAGTATGTCTGACTTTGAAGCATTGAACTTGAGTCCGATCAAGCTATACTCAGCCTCTAAAATACTGAAATTTTTTTCGATACTTAAAGTTGATCTACTTAAGTTAAGCACGTCGTCAGCATAAGTTAGAAGAGAGACATCAATTTTTTGTAGGATACAGGAAGAAGGAACTTTTGATTGGGCATTCAGGACGCTATTATTAAAAAGATCGGGGGAGATCAGAGAACCTTGTCTCACCCCTTTTTCAGTAGCAAATACTGCAGTCAACTTTAATCCTTACTCGAAGAAACTTTTTACAGTGTGGTCTAAATATACCACCAGTACATAACGTTGTGGTGACTCGTTGGAAAGCAGAATGATGACTGCAGGGTCTGCAGGTCAGCAAAGGTGGACAGCTAGCATGGCTAAAACCAGTAATTTCTGAAGACTGTCTTCTTTAAACTGAGACGATTTGTTTTTCTTTGTTCCATTTGCAATTCTGAGTTTGTGTTTTAGGTATTTCCTGTACCATCTAGCCAAACACTCAATGGCAAAATTAACATAAGAAATCCAAATTAACACGAGTCCACTGCATCTGGATCAGGCAGCAAGAAAAGAAGAAACAAGAGTAAACAGGAACGAACATATTTACGATTTTGTCCAAGCTTGTACTTTCAAGATTTTCTGAACACAGCACCGGGCAGGGATGGGGCAGAGAAGAGAGATTTTAAAGTCATTACCCATTGAAAATAGCTTCTTTGAAATTCAACCTAAAAAATCGCTCCCTTCCCCAAAATACAGCATTTTCTTGAGAGCTTTCCATCCAAAACAATGATAACAATACTAATATTCTAGCATATTTTGTTTTCATCTTGCTGCAATTACTCCACCATTGCTGATTGTAGCCTAGGTGATTTAAATTTGCCACGTACAGGCTGGTATATGCAATACGAGTTGTCAATTCCATCCAGGGGCGTCACTAGCCAAAGTTCGAAGTGGGGGGGGGAGGGCAGGGCGCCTGCCGCCCGTTCCAGCTTTTCGTCCCATATGTATTCAGAAAACTCGTGATGCCTGCAAGCGTTGAAGTCGTATCTCCGAGCTCTGGGGCGGTTCGAAGGGCTTGGACGTGGGAGGTGACTACCTCAAAATGTACGACTGCCAGACGTCCGGCAAGACTCAAGAGTCATACCAGTTACAAACATAGACAAGAAACTCAACACCAAATACGAGAAGTTGTAAGAATTTAAGGAAACAGGAATCGTCAAGCATAAAGTAATTAAACTAAGCATAACAAGAATTCACCTCCGCAATCGAATGCCCTGCAGCAGTTTCTAATGACTGAATATCAGACAGAATCAAAATGAGTGCCGCATGCGAAATTTTTGAAGCACTCAATGACTTTTTTCGGGCAAAACACTACTTCCCCCCAACAAAATCTAGCTTTTACCCAAGCCCTGAAATTCCAAGCCTAAACCCCGAATTAAATGACACGACCTTTCCAGTAAAATGAGCCTACTGCGAAAGGCACAGCAGGCAAATTTTGTGGAATCCTGCATGATTAGAACGTCTTTTCGGATCCTAAATGAAATTAAGGGCCACTTAGCACGGATCTGCCCATCTGTCTTGGTTCATAACGAATCTAGAAAATGCGAGACATTTAGCTGGAAGTTGGTAGTGTGCCTGGTACTGTTAGCTGGAATTGGTAGTGTGTCAGTTGACCCTTTACGAAAAAGACTTACTGATCATGCAGGAAAAAAAAACTTGAAACAGAGCAAACTTGTTCTGAATTTACAGTTAAACAACAAAAAAATATAAAATGATAATCAGGCCTGTCATTACATCTTCTGTCGTTGCTCACAAAGCCAATTCATTTTTAAACGTCGCACTGGAAGAAAATTCTTATCATTAAATTCTTTTCTGTATGGTAACAAAGAATCTTTGCATGAAACTAATTTTTGAAAATGTGTGCCACAAGGAAAATCAGCATGATTTTTACTTGAATTGAGAGAAAAACTTTAAACAGAGTACACTTGTTCTAAAGAACTTTTAATTGAAACTAACAAATTCGTGAAAATGTTCGCCATAAGCAAAATTAACCTAATTTTTACTTGAATCGAGATGTTGGTACACAAAAAATTCTGTTAAAACTTGGGTTAAAACGGTGCCGTGCAGGGTGAAATTCATCATTTGACAACTGTCTCTTCCCAATCTTGGAAGCTCAAATCTGAAAATCATACTTCTCATTGTGACAAAGTATAACTGAAAATTTATTCAAACAATGTTTACAACGGATACGTCGACTACGATTCTTCATCAGCGATATTTCGGCCCTTCTTGGCAAGAGTCCTCGTCAGGCTGTCAAACAGCCGGGCGAGGACTCTTGCCAAGAAGGGCCGAAATATCGCTGATGAAGAATCGTAGCGGACGTATCCTTTGTAAACATTGTTTGAATAAATGTTTCCAAGCCAGCTTGGGCTCAAAGAATATTTATATAACTGAAAAATTCGAAAAAAATCCTAACGACTAGAAATAGCCCGCGGCCTCGTTACGCCAATCGGCAAGCTCGAAACATGCGACTGAGAATGAAATTACTTAAGCCTTAAAGTTTCGAGAACCCAGAACAGCCTTTGTCCAAGCTGGATGTCAAGTCAATTTCATGGTAACCCTGAACTAGCCTCAACCTACTGACTTTTCTGAGCGTTCTGCCAGCCCCCCCCCCCTCATTCGGGTGAGTGCTCAGTTTAGCCGAATTTTTGTGGTAGGGGGGGGGGGGGGGACGAGGCATTCACCGACTGGCTGGTAATTTTTACCGACCGTTTCTGCAGAAAAAACGGCTGTTTTCAACAACAAAAAATGACAGTTTTGAAAAAAATCAACTGATTTTCAGAAAAACCACAGATTAAGACGAAAAATCGAGCAATTTTCAGAAAAACCGACTGTTTTCATGAAAAAAATTGGACGAAAAATCGCGGTGCTTCGCTCCGACTCGGCTATTTTTTTACCGACTTGCCGACAGCATTGGGGGGGGGGTCCCCCACCCTCCCCCCCCCAGTCGTGATGCCCCTGTTAGGAGATTCTCTGCTCAACTTAAGCAGATTATAATGAGCCTCAACAGCATTCTACAAAAAAAAATTAACAAAGTAATGTGGTAACAAAGGCAGTCAGCAGCAACCAGGATTCAGGTCCCAACTCAAAGGACAGCAGGGGTCACTATCCTTGATTTACATAGCCACAAAACTGACTGCAAAAAATTTTAAAACGAAATTTCCCTGCAGCTCTAGGCCTGGTGTAAGCTATCAGTCAAGAATTACAGTATTACTTTTCTGCAAGTTGCAGTCTATTCAAACCGTTCGCCTATCTTTGTACATTACAATAAAGGATGTCTCTGGTTGGTTTCTTGCTGTTAACTTTGTCAAACCTTATGTTTTTGAATGTTATGTTAATTGTCATCACTTGACCACAGTATTCTGTTTCCTACTTGGGAGGCACTGTGGAGACCTGGTCCTGGTTTTGATCCAGCTGGCTAAAGTCTTCCTGAATGGGATGCTCATGCCAGTAAGTATCCAACCTGAGACAAGATTTCAAATACCAGAGAAGTCTTTCCTCCAGAATAATCTATCTGGCTTAAAAAGGAACCAGCAAATATAGAAGTAGACTGAAGCTAAATGAATGGTTTACATACTGGGTGAATAAATATTGCTTCAATGCCTTCAATATTTTGTTAGCCTAAACATATTTTTCTTTTCAAACAAGATCACCTCATTCTAACCTTAGCTCGAATTCCTCGCCATGACTTACAAAATGATGAAAAAGGCAGAGTTACCTAAGTCAATAGCCAGAAAATCCCTTTTCAAAGCAGCTTCAAACAAAGAAAAGTCACAGAATTTGAACAATTCTCGACACATAACTGTTGATACAGCCATATTATTGCCTCTTGACTGTCAGGACAGCATGTACATTTCATTTTAACATTTTTGTGGCAACATTTGCCATAAGGCACCATAAGGTACAGTACACCTCCTGCAGCCCTCGTGTAATTCCTGTCAGATTTTCTGGCTTGAAGACACAAATTCTATCCCGCTCTGGCTCTGTCTGTCACCATAACTGGATTCTGTTCAATGTTTTCACCTGATTGTAAACACTGCATAAGCCAGATCTTTTTCTTTCTGACAGTTTTCATTTCTGTCTGAAGAGAAAGTTTTTTTAGCCTGGAAACTCCGGCTTACTGTACTGTACACTGACCTCTTATGTAAAGGATGGTACAAATCACAGCTGCTGTCGGTAGAGGGTAGATCAATTCAACTACAAGGACAATAAATTGACAGTAAACACACTACTGCTTCAAACAAGTCCAAACAGTTCGAGTATTCAACAGCCATCAACAACTCAACAAATGTTGCTTTTCGGTGGGACCTGCTACGAAATGTGAGGCTAGAAAAAGGCAGAAAATTTAAAAGTGCTATTGGGCATGAAAAAGGTTGAGATACTCAGACATGTTTCATTTGTTCATTCATAGTTTTGCTAGAGTTTGAGAGTTTGGTGGCATTGTATCCTCATAATCGTAGCCTTTGGAAGCCTATGAGATAGGCTCATTCATCCTCAACGTCCCTTCAGCATACAGGAGGGGTATCCAACCTCAGATTTCCAGAGAAGTCTTTGCTGCTTTGCTTCAGAGTAATCTATCTGGCTTAAATAGGAACCAAAAAATATGACAAGCATATTAGATTCAAGCTAATTGAATAGTGCACATATTGGATTATTGGATGAATAAATATTTACTTCAACATTTCTACAGTAGGCTAGTTAAAAATATTTTTCTTTTCGCACAAGATTCCTTCATTCAAGTCTACCACAAACCTTTGATTTTGGGAAAGCCTATGTCGAACACTGGGTATATCTAACATTTGATATACCCTATGCTTACCGCTGGATACACTATGCCAAACGCTGGGCACTGGCAGGATACTGGGACCATTTTGGGACCCAAGAAAATGTTGAGGATTTGAGTGAAGCTCAGAAATCAAGCAATCAGAATTCATCTGTAGTGAGGTAGATCAGGGTTAGGGTACCAAAAGCTATCCAGCGTTTGGCATTGGGTATCCTGTGTTACGCATAGGCTATGCTAAATGCTGGATATGCCTAGCCTTGCCTGGATTGACTGCAAAATGATTAAAAAGGCAGAGTTAGCAAAGTCAACAGCCAGAAAATCCCTTTTTAAAGCAGCTTCAAAACAAAGAAAAGGAACAGGATTCAAATATTTTTGGACACATGACTGTTCAAAAAAGTCATATTTTGACTGTCAGGACAGCATGTACATTTTATTTTAACATTTTTGCAGTAAAAATCAATTAAGTATAAAAAAGAGTTCAGGTACTGCAGCATTCATCCTGCAGATGAATGCTGTTTGAATATGTTCTTTTTGGGCCAGATTGCAAAATTAAGACCAAAACCACTCAGACTTCGCATATTCTCTTGATCTTTATTATCTGTTTATTTAGTTTGGCTGACGGATAGTTTACTTTTGACACTTTTGTCACAGCAGGTGAATGAAAATAACAATTACAGGAGGGGTATCCAACCTCAGACAAGATTTCAAATTTCCAGAGAAGTCTTTCCTTCAGAATAATCTATCTGGCTTAAAAAGGAACCAACTAATATGACAAACATACTAGATTGAAGCTAATTGAATGGTTTACATATTGGATAAATAAATAGGAATAGCTTCAATAGTTCTAGTTAAACATATTTTTCTTTTCAAACAGGATCACCTCATTTTGATCTTAGCTCGATTTACTTACAAAGTGATGAGAAAGGTAAGAGTTAGCAAATTCAAAAGCCAGATAATCCCTTTTCAAAGCAGCTTCAAAACAAAGAAAAGGCACAGAGTTTGAATATTTTTGGACACATGACTGTTGAAACAAGACCAAAGGTGTCGATGGGATCCCAAAAATTTAATATTTGATTCAGACAATAGGGTCTTGTCTTCGCCAGATCCAGTCTTCACCAGGCTAATCATCAGAGAAAACCAAGTTCAGATATACCTCTATAAGGCATATCTATTTTGGCAATACTGACCAAGACTTCCTGCTTTACTTCTGCCAAGTGTTGGGGTTCGCCAGAATTCCGAACAAACTACTAGTCCAGCAAAAAAAGAAAATTCAGAAACAAATCCAGCGTTGAGTCACTATAAAAAACATCTAATCAACTGAGAATTAAAATTTGACTTAAAAAAAAAATCCGGTTACAACCGGATTCCGCACTAATTATATTTCCGGGTAAGGAATGATTGTCATATACAGACTCAGCCTCTCTTCTTACCCCTTAATCTGTCATCTAATCAAACTTTTGCTTTTAACAAATTTTCCGGTTTTGGCTGGATTCCGGCCGAACTAGTTGTTCGGCGAGAAAATTGTTTTCACCCTCGTGTTCAGCATGTCTTCTTACCCCTAAATCGACCATTTAATCAACTTCATATAAAACTTTTGCTTTTAACCAACTTTCCGGTTTTTGCCGGATTCCGGACGAACTACTTGTCCGGCGAGAAAATGGTTTTCACTATCGTGCTCAGCATACCTTCTTACACCATAATCGACTATCACATTAGCTGTTTAAAAGTATTTTGTTTGTTCCTTAATTTGACCCCCCCCCCCCCCACCCCTAAATGTAGGGCTACAGAGCCCATCTACGAACTTGACCTTACCCTTGACCCAAACAATCCTCACACCAAGTTTCATCAAAATATCTCATTCCCTTCGAGAGTTATAGTGCGCATAGACGGACAGATGGACAACTTTTGCGATGTCATAGGTCTCCACTTACGTTTTGGGATCCCAAAAAGTCATTTTGCCTCTTGACTGTCAGGCAGCATGTACATTTCATTGTAACATTTTCGCGCCAACATTCGAAGTAGAGTAAAAACAAGGTCAGGTACCCCTCCTGTACAAAGTAAATACAAATCAAAGAAATTTTCTCCTGGCTCATTGGTGCTAAAATATCCACACAGATGTTAAGAGTTTGTGTGACTCCTCTGTGAACCTGCTCATACCATACTTCAGGCCAGACTAAAATTTTACCGTGAGACCAGCGTGAGCTGGCCTGATATGACCTATGAATAGAATAACAAAACTTCATTGATTCTGGAATTTTAGGAGCTTATTCCCAACCCAGAATGTGGAAATAACGACTTGCAGAAGTATGGTGCTTGCACTCCACAACCACACAAAGTGGCATGCTAACATTGTTAGTAACAAGATAAACTTATAGGCAAATTGAATTTGAAAATTGAAAATTTTGTCCCTTCAACCATAATTTGTTGTTTATTGGCACTAAATCCCTTGACACAACTCAGCGTTTTTCAGATTGAGTGCTCTGGTGCAGTACCCATTGAAGTATGGCTACGATCACAGAAGATGCAAAAACCTAGATAGACTTAAAACAGAAAGACATAACAGTGTGCCTGTGGCCTTTAGTTCAAAAGTATATGGATGCTAATTACAATGTGAGACTGGCTTGAATCTGGCATTTCTTTCAGATTTTTTAATCTTCGACTGAGAAGTACAACTGACAATTTGAATATGGGCATTGGTACCCTAGCACTTTTCCCACTTGCCAGGTAGATAGCTCATGTTTATCACCACACAGCAGATTTTTTAAAAGACCCCTCTTGCTTATTCTGCCTTTTCTATTATCTCTAGCTCTCACTTGGGATTATAAGCTTTTGAAAACCCCATCCGTTGTTTCTTTTTATAGCTATGACATTTTAGCCTTTTTTCGACCTATCTGAGTTTTGACAGTCATGCACTACAAACTTCCCTGAAAGCTTCAAGTCTCGCCAAGAACTCTTTCACACAAGGACATGAGAAGCTTCATAATATATCAGTTGGATTATATGAGGAGAATTATAGAGAAATTTAAAGACATGGTAGACCGTCAGGTCCACCTTCTGTTTTCGACTTCTTTTGTTATGCTTGGTTTTCCCACTTTTTAACCACTGTGTATTCAGTTTTTCTCGTTTCTCATTACTAGGAAGAGTTGTATCTTGGTTGCATAATATCAAGAACAAATAATCAGATAGAACCTCCATTTTGGTCCCATGCAGCGACTATGGATACCACGACAAAACAGAGCAGAGCTAGAGCTACTTGCTCTAGCTTTGAGTTGATACCCGTCTACTTCCGTCTTCGCTGTTGCTCATCTCATAGCAATAAGTACAGGAGGCACGCTGACTCGCTCTGGAGCGCGTCCAGAGAACTCTCTCTCAGTTCTGGTACGGCTTCGGATCAGGGTTGTCCATTTCGCCTCTTCGCGGCTGGGCAGAGTTGCCTAGGTCACTTAGATTGACTCAAGCAGGTCCGCTGTCCTCAGAAAGTTGATGATTGTCTGGATGATGGATGCTTCAGCAGCAGGGGGGAGAGTAGGATGCACGAGGGATCCAGTCGATAGGTTGAGATGGTGCTTCTTGAACAATCACACCACCTGAGTTCTATGTTTGTTCAAGTGGATTTGGCGATGGGTGCACTGGAATAGGATGTGGTCCAGGGTCTCGTTCAGGGTTCTGCAGTATCGGCAGAGAGGGGAGGCCGAGGGTTGGCCGTCAGGTGTCGGGATCTTATACGAGTGTGCTGGGTGGTTCAGTCCTGTTGCCCCTGCACGTATCCGGTGATAGACTCTGCTTTCGACTTTTCTCCGGAATGGGGAGAACTTAGAGTGGGGTTTGGCAGTCAGAAGGTTCTGAGAGCGGATGCGGGAAATGTCTCGAAGTGGGATTGGCCTATTGGTTGTTTGGCGGGCTGACGTCGCTTCCTTAGCCGCTTTGTCGGCAATGTCATTCCCCGTATCCCCATGTGGCTGGGGATGTACTGGAGGGATATGGAGCATCCTTTTTTGGAGAGCGCGTTGATCAGTTGGACTGTCATGTGGAGGTCGATGTCTTCATTTTCGCATGTTGGGGTCTAATCAGCTTTGGCTTTGAAAGTTTCTTCTGCGCGGCTTCACAGCGATATAGCTATTTGTAGAGGTAACGAAACGTAATGTGCCGCGTAGCTTCTAACCTCCGTTCGTTTGCATATTGCAGGGTACGGGGAAATATTTGACTCTACAGTCGTCATATTACAGAGATGGGAGGCATAGGCTCTATCAGATTATTTGTTCTTGATAATATGCACATTTATAGAAGTAAAGTACTAATTTTGCTATTTTTGGTAGTGCAAAACGGATACGTCAGCTGAATTTTATTGGAGCTATATTTCGGCCCATCTTGGCAAGGGTCCTCTTCAGGCTCAAAGCCGCTCAAGTTGGAAATACGAACTTGTGGGAAAATTTCAAATTTTTTAAAAAATTCGCTGTCAGCTTGGGCTGAAGGAATATTTAATTTTGTTATTCTTGCATTATAGTGTTTGAGACCAGCTTAAATGAAAGCAAAACCAGTATGACATAGCATGTAGGTTATAATCATTTCTTATATTTATTCATTTATGTGTTTATTTGTGATCTGTTTGTCGTTTGCTTATATATAGTATCTGTAATCTGTACCCACCATACGCATGATATACCTTTTTTCTGAAGTTCTTCTTCGAACAACTGAGATTTGGAGAGACATAGTAGAGATTCTGCTTTAGTATTCTGATGTGTAGCCTACTAACCAGGTGGTGCATGACTGTAATCTTAATCTATTAAGCTCTTTGAAAGGAGCAGGTAGGTGTAGTCCTCTACATATTCTGACGTTGACTTTGACCTAAACTAAATGTGATCGTCAAAGGGGCTAAGAAATCGGCATGATGATCAGAGGCGGAACTAGCCAAAATGTTTTTTTTTTTTTTTAGGGGAAAGGTACTTACCCACTGGCAGGTCATATTTACCGACTGTTTTCAGAAAAAACCACCGTTTTAAAAGAAAAATCTACTGTTATTTAGGAAAATGTACTGTTTTTTAAGAAAAGTCAACTGGTTTCCAGAAAAATCGATTATTTTTAAGATACAGTCGAGATGTTGTATGAAAAAAAACGACTGCTGTCTTATATTTTTTTTCTGAAGAGTTTCCTCTTTTCAGGGTGTGTTGTTCAGAAAGCCATAACTAAACAAAGATGAGTAGACGCTGGTATCTGCGGCTCATGTGCTGCGTCATTCTCACATTCATTGTTTCATGTGTTATTGTCGTTCAGTTTGAAAACAGAAAGATGAGAGCTGCATTTGAGCCCTTCCAAAAAATTGCAGAGGAGTTCAAACTACCTGACTCGACGAAATTGAGAAACCTTGTCGAAAATATTAGCAAGAAAGAAGTTTCAGTACACCAGCTCGTTGGAAACATCACCAAATGGTCTAGTGATAATATCCCAAAGATCAATAAGAGTTTTCAGAGTCTGAAAAGTGTCATAAAAAAAGAAGTGAATGCTGCTTTCAAACAGAGGCCAAGTCCAGGAATATCTTTGGATGATCCGGATTATTTAAACGACAAAGTCCACATTTTCTATTACCCGTGGTACGGTAGCCCGGAGTTCGATCAAAGATGGCTACACTGGAACCACCAAAGAATTCCACATTGGAAAAAAGACAAAGTGGACAAGTACCCAACGGAAACTCATTCTCCCCCAGGCGATGTTGGTGCAGACTACTATCCCAAGCTTGGTGCATATAGTTCCAAGGATCCTAGTGTCATTACTCAGCACATGAAGTGGATCAGACAATCTGGTGCAGGTGAGTGTCAGCTGATTTTGAGTTCATTTTGTTTGTGGTGAGTGATCATTAACCTGTATTGAGGCGTCTAAAACTTTCTGTTCACATTTCTGGTGACTAATAGGCTAAAGAACATCTAAAATGCCACACTGTCAGGTGTTGACACATCACACTGTCAGGTTTTGACACATTCGATTTGGATGAAGCGTTAACGCTGTTACCCAGCTACAGCCGCTACAGGAGACCAAGAACAAATAATCACAAGAACCTCCGTCTCCCTATCTCTGTAATAAGACTATGCTGAGTCGAATATATTCTCATACCCTACCGGGTGCAAACGAAGGGAGGGTAGGAGCTACGCAGAACATCATAATTTGTTACCTCTGCAAACAGCTATATCGCAGTAAAAACCCGCATAATAAATGTCCTTATACGAACGCCGTCTGAGTCATTCTTTGCATCTGATTGGTTGTCTACCATTGTGCCGTCACTTCTGACTCGCTGCAGACCGGGTTCTCCACGCCTGCTCTACAGTTTTTGGGATCCCAAAACGCAAGTGGAGGGATACCTATGACTTAGTAAAACTTCTCAGTCTGTCTGTCCGTCCGTCCGTCTGTGAGCACGATAACTTTCTAAGAAAATGAGATATTTTGATGAAACTTGGTGTGAGGATTCCTTGGGTCACGGGACAGGTCAAGTCGTAGATGGGCCCCAAAGCTATATCTAAGGGTGGAGGAGGGGGTCCAAATGAAGGGGCGAAAATATATTTTAAAAACTAATGAGATAGTCGATCTACGGGTAAGGAGACATGCTGAATCCGAGTATGAAATTCTAGCCGGACACGTAGTTCGCCCGGAGTCCGGTAAAAACCGGAACATTTGTAAAAAGTGAAAGTTGAATCTGAAGTTGATTAGAGAGGATTGATTCAGGGGTAAGGAGACTTGCCGAATACGAATATGAACATTATTTTCACGCCGGACAATTAGTTCGCCCTGAATCCGGAAATTTAGCATGAAGTTTTAAAACCCAATGTTATAGTCGATATAGGGTGAGGAGATATGCTGTTGAACTTTCGAACATACTAATGATAAACAAAAAGTGTATGCGATCAGTTTAGATATCTCCAGATTCCCAACAGGAATTTACTGGGCCGAAAAGGCAGAATGCATCCGACAACTGTCTGGTGAACAATTTAACAAAATTTGTTGACCAATTTTCGAAAAAAAACAAAAACAGTTGGCTATACCAGTCCCTACCCTACCCCTTTATTCACACAGGCGAAAGCTCTGCGCATAGGTGACGACACTCTTTGTTTGATCTATGGACGCAGGAGGGATGGTGACTCCCATCGCGTGTATAACGCGCAAAGTTTCATGGGTTTAATCGAACACAATTTAAATCTAGCGTACGTATTCTTCGGGTTGTCGGGGGTCGAAGGGGTTGATCTATGTTGTTCAGACTTTGCATGAGGATTCACTGGCAAATTACAGGCCAAGTTCGTAGATGGGTCCTTTTGTCCTATATTTGGAGGCAGAGGAGGGAAATATGTTTTATAAGCTAATGAGATATTCGTTTAAGGTGTAAGGAGGCCCACTGAATCCATATGTGAACTTAATTTTCTTGCTGGACAAATGATTCACCAGGAATTCGGCCAAAACTGGAAATTTTGTTGAAGCTCATAGTTGTTTCTGAAGCCGATTAGAGATTCGGTATCGGGGCAAGGAGACATGCTGAATCGGATTTTGACTAGTTGTTTGGCTGTAAGTTGTCAAAAAAACTCCAAAACGGTAGCATGTCTTGTGGTTGATTATGGATAAATAGCAAAATGTTAAAGGGGTCTGGCGAAGACTCGGAAATGTACAAGATTCAATTGTCTGAATCAAGAAGTCTAGTAAATTTTTGGGATCCCATCGAAACCTTTGGTCTTGTTCACCTGGTATGCGCAGCGGCGAAGAGGGAAGTAGACGGGTATCAACTCGAACCTCACAGCAAGTACCTCTAGCTCCGCTCTGTATTATCGGGGTATCCATAGTCGCTGCAGGGGACCAAAGACGAAGGTGCTATTGGATTATTTGTTCTTGAGGAGACTAAAGATTTTTGCATACATCATGGTAGGCCTACTGGTATTGTGATATGGCGCCATAAGTCAGTAGCTAACTGCAGTTAGCTTTGAGTTTTCGTAAGTAAATACATTCCATACAGTTTGTGCGCGTATAACTCAAAACAGGTAGCCGAGAGCAGGGACGTCACCAGCCTTTTACCTTTGGGGGGGGGGGCGTCCAGTTTGTGCCGATGGACTAGAAAATGTGTCTACAAAACACACCAGCACAGAATTTCCGCCGTGCATTTCCCGCCAGCACAAAATAGATCCGGTGTAAAACGAATTGTAATGCATCAGTTGAGATTGTTCCTTTAATGTAATTTCGTATATTCAAGTTCACACATTCGGCTTTTCATTTCAGCTTTCGCAAAAAAGGGAAGCTTCCAACGACTAGCCGATAAAGAGTTAAATTAAGCGCCGCAGGCGAAATTATTTAAATCTGCCCTCTTTCCTTAAAAATATTGCTATACCTACCATACAAGTTCTAGCTTGTAATATGTTTCAAACCCCCAAGGATTTTAATCCTAAAACGCCAACTAAATGAAACACCGTTCTTCCAAATAGGAATACTACGAAATGCGCCAGCTGCGAAATTTTGTGTAATGCATCAGTTGAGATTATATAAAGTGAAGGTTCCAACGACTGTAGGCCACCCATAACAAGTTAAATTAAGCGCCGCAGACGAAACTTTTTAAATCTGCCTTTTTTCGGAAAATTTTGACCTATACCTACCATACAACCCCTAAGAATTCAAGCCTAAAACGCCAGCCAAGTGAAACACCGTTCTTCCAAACAGAGAATACCAGGAAATACGCCGCAGGAGAAATTTTGTGGAAACGCTGATGAGTAAAGCGCCTTTTTGCGATCCAAAATAAAAGTAAGGCTACCTGTGAAATCATAGATCTGTCCGTCAAAAAAAGTACAGCCACTATAGTGGCTATCCACAATAAAGTAGGCACAAAGTGGATTTGTTCTGAATTTACAGTTAAAGTAGTAGTTTTCGCGTTAAAAAGACATGCTTCGTACTGGAGTAGTGCGGTCGCCATTGCACTGCGTCCGCTCACTTACTCTTTGAGATTATGACATACCGAGAATCGACCAAGAAAAGAAATAAGGATTCCCATTTGCCGAAAAGTCTTTTTTTTATCATTGGTGTGCAGCCAGATCAACCAAAAAGGGCAGTTTATGGGAACGAACAGATAAACGACCTACAAACGAAATGAGGAGAACAGGTTTGCAGAATTTTGACAACAAGGAACGGAATGGAACGAAAAAGTGTTTGGCGGTGCATTAGAGAAGCAAACAAACAAAAAAAAACGGTTTTTGGGATCCCAAAACGTAAGTGGAGGGATACCTATGACATCGCAAAAGTTGTCCGTCTGTCCGTCCTTCCGTCTGTCCATCCGTCCGTCTGTCCGTCCGTTCGTCTGTCCGTCCGTCTGTAAGCACGATAACTCTAGAAGGGAATGAGATTTTTTTATGAAACTTGTTGTGAGGATTCGTTGGGTCATCGGACAAGTTAAGTTCGTAGATGGGATTTTTAGTCCTACATTTAGGGGGGGGGGGGGGAATTAAGGGGCAAACAAAATATATTGAAACAGCTAATGTGATAGTCGATTGTGGGGTAAGAAGACATGCTGAACACGATGGTGAAAACCAGTTTGTCATCGGACAAATAGTTCGCCCGGAATCCGGCCAAAACCGGAAAGTTTGTTAAAAGTAAAAGTTTTATTTGAAGTCGATTAGATGTTCGATTTAGGGGTAGGGAAACATGTTGAACACGATGGTGAAAACCATTTTCTCGACGGACAAGTAGTTCGCCCGGAATCCGGCCAAAACCGGAAAGTTTGTTAAAATTAAAAATTTTATTTGGAGTTGATTAGGTGTTCGATTTAGGGCAAGAAGACATGCTGAATACTTATGTGAAAACAATGTTCTAGCCGGACATGTACTTCGCCCGGAATCCGGCCAAAACCGGAAAATTGTTAAAAGTTAATGTTTCGTTTGTAGTTGATTAGATATCCGATTTAGGGGTAAGAAGAGATGCTGAATCCGTGTATGACAATCATTTCTTAACCGGACATATCGACCGGAATCCGGGTGGTGTCGGAAAATTTGTTATAAGTTAAATTTTCATTTGAAGTTGATTAGATGTTCATTATTGGGGAAAGAAGATACCCTGAGTTCGTTTTTGAGCTTTCTTTTTTCGCCGGACAAGTAGTTCCGGATTTCGGCCGAAACCGGGAAATTGGCAGAAGTGGCAGGAAGTTTTCGTCAAAACAGATATGACTTAAAGGGGTAAACACACATGCTGAATCCATATCTGAACTTGGTTTTCTCAGATGATTAGCTATTTGGCCTTAATCTGTTTCTGAATTTCAATAGTAAAAATTTTCAGGGAGTCTGGCGAAGACAAGACCCAGTTGTCTGGATCAGATATTGAATTTTTGGGATCCCATCGAAACCTTTGGTCTTGTTAAACTTCGACGTCGACGGCCCGACAAAAGTTTACGGAATTTGATTTATTACCGTACGTGTAGTAAGATCCCGATCTGCGACGAGACTTAAACTTTCCGGGTGCGCCCGACAAATATTTGCAGAAATTGATTTCTGACGTATAAAAAGAACCCGATGTGCCGACAAGAACACCGACGCCCTATAAAAACATTTAGAATTCGATTTCTCCTGGGTTTTGCCCGACAAGACTCTAGAGAACTTAATTTCTTACGTAGAAACAGAAGCCGATGTGCCGACGAAACTTAGGGATGCGCCCGATAAACATTTACAGAATTAGATTTCTTACGTGAAAAAAGAATCTTATATACCGACCGGAATACTGACGTCCGACAAAACCATACAGCATTTGATTTCTTCTGTGTTGTGAACGAAAAGACTGTACAGAACTTGATTTCTTGCGTGTAAAAATAACCTGATGTGCCGACGAGACTTGAAATTCTCGTATGCGCCCGACGAGTCTTTACAGAATTTGATTTCTTACTTACAAAAGACGAGTCGACCCGACGCCCGACGAAAGCATACAAAATTGTATTTCATATGTATAAAAGAACCCGATGTGCCGACGAAAACAAACAAGGCCCGACAAAAGCATACAGAATTCGACTTTTGTTTTGCCCGACAAATGTTTGCAGAATTTGGTTTCTTGCGTGTAAAAAGAACCCGATGTGCCGATGAGTCGGCCGACGCCTGACAAAAGTGTATGAAATTTTATTTTTTTCTGTTTTTGCCGGCGCTTCGGCGGACGAAAGTACTTTGTCAGGACCTTTAGGAGGGAGCCCCCCCCCATAGTGACGCCCCTGGCCGAGAGGAGCGTGACCCTGGCACGTTTTTTTAACGATTATTAAAAGTGGACCGTTATGCGTTTCCATAATAAGCTCAGTGCACTATCTGTTTATGGCCTCAACAAGGCGCCATGCCGTAACTCCAAATAATGTGGCATCGAAAACTACAGTAGAAGTATGTTTTTTGAACGTTTGTTGACTTTGAACAGTGCCATTTACATTCGAATGCTGTGACAGAAGTCAAATACCATTTAGCTAAAGTACCTAATTAAGGTTCCCTGAGAACACCTGAATAAGTATTTTGGATCTTCGTTCATCATTTAGCCCCAAACTGCACCGTTCACATTTAGATAACTATTCAAATAAACATACCTTTATTACCCTCATTATTTTTGACCAAGTGGACCTAATCCAGCACTTCTCGAACTTTCTTGGTTTTTGGAGAAATCCGTTATGCATTATTTCTTGTCAAAGAAATACAGTTCATAATCGGTTTCTTGGATAGATAAGATTTGACAATGGGATCTGATACAATAGTATCTGCAAAATGACGTTGCTCAGTATTTTGATACTCTAAAGAACTACAGAACTACCGTAGCCTACGGGATTTTGGATGTCCGGTGGTTTCGGGATAGATGGTGGAGCGCTCAGCGAAGTAGAATGGAGTAGTATTATGAATATGGCTGCCGGGAGATCACTTAAAGCACAAAAGGCACAGAAAGTTAAGTACCGTCTATGTAACTGAAGCTTTCAAACTTAAAAAAAAATACCTGATCTCGCGGTAATTATATTGCTCGAGATATTTGCAACATCCCTTCTTGTAAAACAGGCCAGGTCTAGACTGTTGGAAGGTAAACTATAAAGCTAACAAGAGCTGTAAGCTCATATGGCACTTGCATGTGTCAAGATGATTTAATTGATCAAAAGTAAGTTTCGACTTTGCGGTTGAGATGCGCGCTCTAAGGGAGCTGGAACTTCATTTGTAAGCAAAACCCTTTAGGTAAAAACTGCTAATGGGCTGATGGGCATCACGAAAATGCATATATTGCTTAAAAGTATTTTTTTTACTTTGCGGTCAAGATTGGTACTTTAAGGAATAATCGGATTTGGGAAGTAGCAATTTCTAATCAAATGTTGTTGAGTCTCCAATATTCCAGCGAAGTTTCATCGTCCTAGCACATCTGGAAGTACCTTAACGCGCGATCACCGGAATCCCAGACCCCCCTCCCCCTCCTCCAACTCCACCCACAATAACCGGAGCCAATCCGGTTCTGTAAATGATTAATCCAGAGCATCTGTTTGTCATTCCCACCAAGTTCGATCCAGATCACACCAGTCTAAGCGGGTCAAGTATTTTCCGCCCTCCCCCCAATGATCGGCGGATTCTGTCCGGAAATGAAAAAGGTCACAAGAGAAAAATGTCCTCTGTTTAATTATTTAATTTCACTCGAATCCGATCACCCGTTCCAAAGTTACGCATGACTCAATATTCCGGATTCCCCTCCCTCAACTCCCCCCCCAAGATTATCATATCGAGGATTTTTTTTTATTCCAAGTCAGTTTGACCGGTCCCTGATATGCCTTCCAAGTTTCGTCGTGAAAATCCCCCAAAAAACGGAATTCGGGGAAACCCCCTCCTCCCCCCCCCCCCTCAAGTGTCCGGATCCAGTCAAATTATGTAAAAGATTTACATGGACCAGATGTTTGTTCTTCCCAGCAAGTTTCACTCCGATACCATCATTCTAACCGTTTCTCGAGATTTCCGGTCCACCCCCCCCCCACTCCCCCGCGGTGCACATAGCCAATCCGATTCAGCAAATGACTTACCTAGAGCATCTGTTTGTTCTTCCCACAAAGTTCCATCCCGATCCCTCCATTCTAAACGGGTCACGTATTCCCCCCCCCCAATAGTTGCCGGATCCGGTCCGGATATGAAAAAAATCATCGGGGAAATGTCCTCTGTTGAATTCTTAAATTTCACTCGAATCCGATCAACCATTCCAAAATTACACATGACTGAAAATTTCGGATTCCCCTCCCTCCACTCCCCCCACCATTATCTGATCGACAAAATTTTTATTTTGAAGTCAGTTTGATTGGGTCCCTGATATGCCTGCCAAGTTTCATCGTGAAAATCCCCAAAACCACCATCACCGGAATTCCGGGACCCCCCCCCCCCCCCCTAAGTGTCCGGATCCAGTACAATGGTCTAAAGGACTTATCTAGAGCAGATGCTTGTTCTTCCCAGCAAGTTTCACTCCGATCCCTCCATTCTAACCGTTTCTTGAAATTTCTGGTCTCCCCCCCCCAACTCCCCCCTGGCTACCGAATCCGGTCAAGACTTTAAACGGGACATTACAGATATATATTCTATTCAGTTATGAAGTTTCATTACAATCCGATCATCCGTTCGAAAGTTACACACTTCTCAATTTCCCGGATTCCCCAGCGGATTCCCCTCCCTCCACTCCCCCACCATTATCTGATCGACAAAATTTTTATTTTGAAGTCAGTTTGATTGGGTCCCTGATATGCCTGCCAAGTTTCATCGTGAAAATCCCCAAAACCACCATCACCGGAATTCCGGGACCCCTCCCCCCCCCCCATAAGTGTCCGGATCCAGTACAATGGTCTAAAGGACTTGTCTAGAGCAGATGCTTGTTCTTCCCAGCAAGTTTCACTCCGATCCCTCCATTCTAACCGTTTCCTGAAATTTCCGGTCTCCCCCCCCCCCCCAACTCCCCCCTAGCTACCGAATCCGGTCAAGACTTTAAACGGGACATTTCAGATATATATTCTCTTCAGTTATGAAGTTTCATTACAATCCGATCATCCGTTCGAAAGTTACACACTTCTCAGTTTCCCGGATTCCCCTGCCCTCCAACCCCCCCCCCCCCCCAAAATGGTCGGATCAGAAAACTGATTATTCCTAATTTTGTTTGGTCGGGTCTCTGATATGCCTGCCAAGTTTCATGGTCCTAGCACAACTGGAAGTACCCTAACTCGAAAAAGTGTGACAAAATGCCCTAAATTTTCAAGTTTCCAGCGCCCCGCACTCCCCCCCATATGGTCGGATCGGGAAACTGATTATTTCCAGGTTAGTTTGGTCGGGTCCGTGATATTCCTGCCAAGTTTCATTGTCCTAGCTCATCTGGAAGTACCCTCACTCGAAAAAGTGTGACAAAATGCCCTAAATTTTCAAGTTTCCAGCGCCCCAACTCCCCCGCATATGGTCGGATCGGGAAACTTATTATTTCCAGGTTACTTTGGTCAGGTCCCTGATATTCCTGCCAAGTTTCATTGTCCTAGCTCATCTGGAAGTACCCTAACTCGAAAAAGTGTGACAAAATGCCCTAAATTTTCAAGTTTCGAGCGCCCCCACTCCCCCGCATATGGTCGGATCGGGAAACTGATTATTTCCAGGTTCGTTTGGTCGGGTCCCTGATATTCCTGCCAAGTTTCATTGTCCTAGCTCATCTAGAAGTACCCTAACTCAGAAAAAAGTGACAAAATGCCCTAAATTTTCAAGTTTCCAGCGCCCCGCACTCCCCCCCATATGGTCGGATCGGGAAACTGATTATTTCCAGGTTAGTTTGGTCGGGTCCCTGATATGCCTGCCAAGTTTCATTGTCCTAGCACATCTGGAAGTACCCTAACTCGGATATGTGGGACAAAAAACTCAGACCGACCGACAGACCGACAGACCGACAGACGGAATTGTGATCGGTATATGGCACTTGAGCCAGAGGCTGCAAGTGCCATAAAAACTAGATAGTCTTAATTTGCAATGCCCTTTCTTATCTTGAGGCCAGTTCTAGATTGTTTGAAAGCCAACTATAGCATATTTGATGGGGGTAAACGGATAAGTCCGCTGAGGTTCTAGCTAGAAAGGCTCTAGCTAGAAAAAATAAACCTGAAATAAAATAATTGGCATTTCTAGCTACTATAGACATCCTTCTATTTTTGGTAATTATTTCGTAAAAATTGTTGGAGGTGAAAGCCTGTGCTGAGGTTTTATTTTGGACACGGCAGCTGTTTTTGCCGCTCTATTGGGTCTTTGAGATAGGAGATGTTTTTTCTGCATTTTTATTAACTTTGGTTTTCCTGTGAACAACGGCCTGGGGTTTGAGTTTACTTTCAGTGATAACACCATTTCACTTCTCCTCTAGTGAGAATAGTACTTACGTTATATAGCGCTCAGAACAGGGTGACGCACAAATATGTCAATCCGGTCTGTAGAGTACATATAGTACTAGCAGTACAGTACCTACCCCCTATATACTTTTCTGCCTTTTCTTATAGGTGTTCTTGTGGTTAGTTGGTACCCCCCGAACATCAGCGATGAAGCGGGTCAGCCACTCGACCCGCTTTTCCCTGCCATTCTCAACGCTGCCCATAGCGAAGGCCTTAAGGTTGCGTTCCACATCGAGCCTTATAAAGAGCGAAAAATCGTGACCTTCCGAAAAAATCTGAGGTACATAAAAGACACATATGGGGAACATCCAGCTTTGTACAAGACTAAGAGACATGGAAAGCTTGTTCCTGTATATTATGTGTACGACTCGTACATTATTCCGATGAAAGAGTGGACTCAGCTTCTGGCAAAAGACGGAGCGCTGACTGTTAGAGGAACGGAGCTAGATGGGTTCTTTGTTGGACTGCTGGTGGAGTTCAAGCACAGGTGAGTAAATTTATAGAATTCTGATGACCGCGGGATCCGGATTAAGAACCAGACCGGAAATTCGCTTGCGCACCAGAAAAATTGGATGGTCTTCAGTAAAGCCTATAAGTATTCACGGGGTGAATTTCAGTTCTCCGCAATTTCGCCCTGGTTTGCCAAAAAGTAAGTGAAAAGGTGCCGTTTTTTTTCCGGCAAATGTGAAATTCATAGATCAAAGCGAAATCGCTCTCCTTGGGAATTTATCTTAAGAACATTCAGCTCATCCGGAAATTCGCATAACCTGTGGATTTCGCGCCGGACTCGGTGGAACCCAGTCCCCCCCCCCCCCCCCCTACACATGCTAACTAAGGCCACGTTATTGGGGAGAGGGCACTCAATGGTAAAAGGCTGTTCATATCCTCGAACTCATTTCAAGAAAATTTGTTTGTGTCTGAAGGCCAGCTTCAGTTCTTTAAAGTTTAAAAAGTTTATTGAAATATGAAACACCGGTGAATCCGGTGCCGTCGGTCGGAAAAATTCGTTCCCTGAACTCTTTGTTTTAAGTAAAAGACTTCTGCTTATGCCAATCCATCGCAATGAGTGGCGTAATATGAGGCTATAACAAAGACAATGCCTGATCCATGCGTCACGGAAGCCCCTATCTGTCTGGTACTTTGCGAGAGGAGGCTTTCTTATTTTTACTGAGAAGCCAACAGAATGTGTAAAAAAAACTATAAACCCTCATTGATTGGAGAGCTGTGGTTTTTTTGTTATCTTAGAATGCCTGGTAAAGCGGAAAACGCCCACTGTCTTGTTTCCTTCATTCTTTAAAAGTAGCTTTGTAAGTTGTACTTGTTAATTTGAATGAATGGATTAATACGTGTATCTTGCGTCATTTCGGCTGCACTTTGAACCATGGGATTTGTTATTTGATATATCAAGGGATACAGTTGAAGGGTGCTTCTGTGAACACTTCTAAGAACTTAATTTGACAACCTTTCTTTTGACCGAAGTAATGAAATCATATTCGTTTAATTTCGACTTCTGATTATTTTTTAATTTTCCATTTCTTCTGTTGGGATACTTTGGACGATTAGGAAGGTAATTCAAAACTGTTGCAGTACTTGGGACGTCGTAGGCTAATCTTGCCGTTTGAAGGTGCAGAAGCAACAATGAAGGGTATAATTTTACTCTTTTTTTTTATTGCTGTTTGCACTCAGTATTTTACATTAATATTTGTGAGGTTTGAATTTCATCATACTCTTCGGCGTCGTTCAAAGTTAGCCACTTTCAATGTAACATACCACTAGTGTACGTACTGGTTCTGGTTCGAAACAGTACTTTTGTTCCGTAAAAGTAATTTTTTTTTCTTTCTCAGGTTTGAAATCAAGAAATCCGGCTTCGACGGTTTCTACACCTACTTCGCTGCCGAAGGCTTCACATTTGGTTCAAGCTGGAAAAATTGGAGGGATCTTTCAAATTTCGCCCGCCAGAACTCCCTCGCTTTCGTCCCGTCGGTCGGGCCAGGGTATATAGACTCCCAAGTCCGTCCCTGGAATGGTGAAAACACTCGAGGACGAAAGAACGGAAAGTACTATAATGTTGCCTGGAAGACGGCTATTAACTCTTCACCGACGTGGATCTCCATAACTTCTTTCAATGAGTGGCATGAAGGCAGCCAGATCGAGCCGGCTATTGAGAAAGTGTCCAAAGGGCGGACTTACATGTCGTACGCGCCAAAGAACTCAACCTTTTATTTGGAGCAGACGCGAAACTATGTGAAGGAGTTCAGTGCTAGTCAGAAGGAGCTGTGAGTTGCTGATTTTGCTTTGGTGTGATTTGACCAGTGGGGATAATGAAGTGAGGTAGTGTTTTTATCCCGTCAGTGCGGTCTTGCGGTTTGATGTGGCTTGGGGCTTCGTCTGAGTGTGTACCTTAAGGTCTGACATTTAAGTAAACAAAAATATCGTGCCTGACAATCGATAGCCGAAAGGAGAAAAAATGTATTTCTCGCGATTAACGCCAGTTTTGCTGCTGTAGAGATCCATGTTAAAGTCCAAGTATGAACTATTCGGTCACTAGAGATATCTTGACGCGTTTGACAATCAACTGCCTGAAACTGGACAAACAAATTGCTCTCGACAACGCTAGTTTAGCGGCTGTAGAGATATCGTTAGTTCAACGTTTTTGGGGTTTGCCCACTGTAAATTGGGTTCAAGATAGAGAGAAAGTGCGAACTTGTCGGTCACGGGAGGCATCTTCACGCTTTTGACAATCAACTGCTGAAACGGTACAAACCGGCTTCTTCTCGACTAATGCTTTTTCATAACATGTATCGTTTACTCATCTATTTTGGATTTGTCTGCGGGACAAACCAACGGAACACACGGGACAAAACAAATTTGTCTTGATCACTGATGGTTTCGCGACCATCGATATATTGTTAGTCTTTAAAGTCAAATTCACTTTATTTCTCCAAAAATTACTTCCCGAGAAAGAATATCATAAGGGTTTTCAGTAATTCACAACTCCATGCAAATACGGTACAAAGATGTAAAGGTAACGTACCTCAAGATGGCATACGTTTCCGTGAATAGAGAAAACGGCATGAGCCGTGTTGGACAACGAGCGCCGGGTGATCTTCTGAAGCCATATCGCCAACCTCTCGTAATCTGCCAAGACGGATAATGACAGACGTAACTGCGATATGGCTTGTCCTCTGGTTATCCAGCCGGTTGGCTGTTTCTCGCGACTGCCAGCTGAATACGCGTCGTGATTCGGTATATGTGGAGGATTACTTTTAGTAAAGTTGAGGTTTGATGGCTTGTGACTTAAAGCGAAATTTTGTGATCTGAAGTTATCTCAAGATTCTCAACGAGGATTTTCGGAAAGGAGATTAGCGACTGAGTTGAAACGTGGAGTTTCTGCTAGTGCTGTGTTTTTCGGAATTGTGAATTTCTGTGATTTTTTTTATCACAGTTCGTCGTGACCGGCGTGGATCCGAATCAACCTCGTGCGTCTGTGATCTTGACAGAGGGCGAACTCCCAGTTTGTGTAATTTTGTGATCACTGCCTATGTGGGTCGGTGCAGACTACCGCCTGCGTTTGTGAGGCTGGCCCCAGAAAGGTTTAACTGGACTTAGACAAGTTAGATAGTGATCCAGCGATGTTGGTGAGCTTTATGAGGAGATAGATATTGTCGATCCCGTTGTGTTTGGCCCTGACCCACTCTTCACCTGGCTGATCAAAATCTAGTCTCGATCCCAGCTATCCTGACTAATCACGCTCTCGGTTGAAAAACCGATTAAGCTTGTGATGAATGCCGTGTAATATGCGAGTCTTGTTACCAGTTACCACCACAGTGGTAATAGTCAGTTTGACGTGTTCGAAATTTCCTGCTTGGAAGTCACTCTTTGGATTCCCGTTAGGTGTAAGCTGTCACAAGGAAACTCTGGGTAGATAACAATTTAAGGGGACAAATTTCTGAGGTCAGTTTATATTTTGAAAGCATTTCTTAGTCTGTATTTCTTCTTTCGTAGGCTGTGCTAATACTCTTGATGACTAAATCGTCTTGCCAGTGTAAAATCGCACTGTACCTAGCGGAAGAGCCGGAAGTGGTATCACAGCTGCTCCCAACATCGCCGTGATTGGTTAACACAGGATTGAGTTGTTGAGTTTGAGTCGTTAGTGCTACGTTTTCGCGTTCTTCCCGAGGATCACTGGCATGTTTTGGACTTCGTCATATAGAGTATTTCTCTCTCCGCCTCTCCCTTTGTGTTCGGACTCCGAACGAGTCTAAGCTAGTTATTGAGAACAAACGAAGGAAGCAGAGAAAACGAATGAATAAGCATAATTGCTAGCATTGGTCCTTGAAATGAACTACACTTAAGTTCCAACCTTCTTCTCGATAAGATACCAAATAGCCTACCTAATAAATAAATGAACACACATAAACAAAAATATAACCTCTCACGCTCGGGTTCCTGCTATCCCCGATCCCCCACAAAACCGCCCCGGTGCAAAAACGGCGAATCCCCCCGTGGTACCAATACCACCTCCCCCTGATCCCCCACACACACAGAAATAAAAATAGAATCAGAAATTAAAATATATTGTAACATAAAGTACATAGAGGCGAGTGGCCAGCGAGCCGCCGTCCCGCGTTTACATTTAACTTGCGTGTCTAGGGAAGCTCTTTAGGGGAACCTCTCGCCAGCTCTTTAATATTAATGAAACAACGTTCTTCTCCCCCTCCTGACGCTACACATCCGTTCTTCATTCGGCAACTATCCATTTCACCAAACAAAAATGTCACTCTTGTTTCACAACCAGACAACAAATGCTTTAAGTTTTTTCAAATAAAAAAGAAAATAAGTACAAGTAGGCTACAATAAGGCAATGTTTTCAAGTATATAACTTCTCTAGAATCACAACCTTGTATTCTTTAATAAACTATAGAAACATAAGGCTCTTTTCAATACCACCACACATCGAACATGTGATCAGAGAGACCGATTTATTCTTGTTGCGGAAACTTTACAATATTTTATCCACCCAGCAACAGTTGACATTTAAAATATTGGGAGATAAAATAGTCTCTAGTATTGCAGACCTTCCAAGAGATAGAGATTAGGGAATGTGATCAAACTGCGCCATCCGTAGTGGTACTGGGTTGGCACATAGAGATTGGCACAGGCCGGGAAGTATTTGTGTTCGAAACTATTGACGTCTTTCAGTCCTTTTTTGTGACGATTCGGCTTTGGCCCTGATGAGAGTTCTGCTTTTTGCTTTTTTGCACTCTTGGTATTATTTTATTTATTTATTTATTTTATTTATTTTTATATCCCGCTGAAAAGACAGAATAGCGGAGTACAAACAATGAAAAAGAACACAAAACACTAAAATACACTAGAATTCACTCTAGAAGAAGGGGCAAGCCGTGATGTGCGGGGAAGCTGAGATGGGACGTTGTGGACAATTTTTTACTTATGTCCGAAAGTTTCAGCGATATATCCGGAAGCTTGTAACGTGAAATCAGATGTCTGTTTTTATGGCACTTGCAGCCTCTGGCTCAAGTGCCATATACCGATCACAATTCCGTCTGTCGGTCTGTCGGTCGGTCCGATTTTTTTGTCCCACATATCCGAGTTAGGGTACTTCCAGATGTGCTAGGACAATGAAACTTGGCAGGAATATCAGGGACCTGACCAAAGTAACCTGGAAATAATAAGTTTCCCGATCCGACCATATGCGGGGGAGTTGGGGCGCTGGAAACTTGAAAATTTAGGGCATTTTGTCACACTTTTTCGAGTGAGGGTACTTCCAGATGAGCTAGGACAATGAAACTTGGCAGGAATATCAGGAACCCGACCAAACGAACCTGGAAATAATCAGTTTCCCGATCCGACCATATGCGGGGGAGTGGGGGCGCTCGAAACTTGAAAATTTAGGGCATTTTGTCACACTTTTTCGAGTTAGGGTACTTCCAGATGAGCTAGGACAATGAAACTTGGCAGGAATATCAGGGACCTGACCAAAGTAACCTGGAAATAATAAGTTTCCCGATCCGACCATATGCGGGGGAGTTGGGGCGCTGGAAACTTGAAAATTTAGGGCATTTTGTCACACTTTTTCGAGTGAGGGTACTTCCTTATCAGAGACCCGACCAAACAAAATTAGGAATAATCAGTTTCCCGATCCGACCATTTGGGGGGGGGGGGGGGGCTGGAGGGCAGGGGAATCCGGGAAACTGAGAAGTGTGTAACTTTCGAACGGATGATCGGATTGTAATGAAACTTCATAACTGAAGAGAATATATATCTGTAATGTCCCGTTTAAAGTCTTGACCGGATTCGGTAGCCAGGGGGGAGTTGGGGGGGGGGAGACCGGAAATTTCAAGAAACGGTTAGAATGGAGGGATCGGAGTGAAACTTGCTGGGAAGAACAAGCATCTGCTCTAGATAAGTCCTTTAGACCAATGTACTGGATCCGGACACTTATGGGGGGGGGGGGGGGTCCCGGAATTCCGGTGATGGTGGTTTTTTGGATTTTCACGATGAAACTTGGCAGGCATATCAGGGACCCAATCAAACTGACTTCAAAATAAAAATATTGTCGATCAGATAATTGTGGGGGAGTGGAGGGAGGGGAATCCGCAGGGGAATCCGGGAAATTGAGAAGTGTGTAACTTTCGAACGGATGATCGGATTGTAATGAAACTTCATAACTGAACATAATATATATCTGTAATGTCCCGTTTAAAGTCTTGACCGGATTCGGTAGCCAGGGGGGAGTTGGGGGGGGGGGAGACCTGAAATTTCAAGAAACGGTTAGAATGGAGGGATCGGAGTGAAACTTGCTGGAAAGAACAAGCATCTGCTCTAGATAAGTCCTTTAGACCATTGTACTTGATCCGGACACTTATGGGGGGGGGGGGGGGTCCCGGAATTCCGGTGATGGTGGTTTTGGGGATTTTCACGATGAAACTTGGCAGGCATATCAGGGACCCAATCAAACTGACTTCAAAATAAAAATTTTGTCGATCAGATAATGGTGGGGGGAGTGGAGGGTGGGAATCCGAAATTTTCAGTCATGCGTAATTTTGGAATGGGTGATCGGATTCGAGTGAAATTTAAGAATTCAACAGAGGACATTTCTCCGATGATTTTTTTCATATCCGGACCGGATCCGGCAACTATTGGGGGGGGGGGGCGGAAAATACGTGCCCCGTTTAGAATGGAGGAATCGGGATGGAACTTTGTGGGAAGAACAAACAGATGCTCTAGGTAAGTCATTTGCTGAATCGGATTGGCTACGTGCACCGCGGGGGAGCTGGGTGGGGTGGGGGGGGGGTGGTGGACCGGAAATCTCGAGAAACGGTTAGAATGATGGTATCGAAGTGAAACTTGCTGGGAAGAACAAACATCTGGTCCATGCAAATCTTTTACATAATTTGACTGGATCCGGACACTTGAGGGGGGGGGGGAGGGGTATCCCGGAATTCCGTTTTTTGGGGGATTTTCACGACGAAACTTGGAAGGCATATCAGGGACCCGGTCAAACTGACTTGGAATAAAAAAAAAATCCTCGATATGATAATCTTGGGGGGGGGGGGGGTTGAGGGAGGGGAATCCGGAATATTGAGTCATGCGTAACTTTGGAACGGGTGATAGGATTCGAGTGAAATTTAATAATTAAACAGAGGACACTTTTCTCTTGTGACCTTTTTCATTTCCGGACCGAATCCGGCAATTATCGGGGGGAGGGCGGAAAATACTTGACCCGCTTAGACTGGTGTGATCTGGATCGAACTTCGTGGGAATGACAAACAGATGCTCTGGATTAATCATTTACAGAACCGGATTGGCTCCGGTTATTGTGGGTGGAGTTGGAGGAGGGGGAGGGGGGTCTGGGATTCCGGTGATCGCGCGTTAAGGTACTTCCAGATGTGCTAGGGCGATGAAACTTCGCTGGAATATTGGAGACTCAACAACATTTGCTTAGAAATTGCTACTTCCCAAATCCGATTATTCCTTAAAGTACCAATCTTGACCGCAAAGTAAAAAAAATACTTTTAAGCAATATATGCATTTTCGTGATGCCCATCAGCCCATTAGCAGTTTTGCCTCAAGGGTTTTGCTTACAAATGAAGTTCCAGCTCCTTTATAGCGCGCATCTCAACCGCAAAGTCGAAACTTACTTTTGATCAATCAAATCATCTTGACACATGCAAGTGCCATATGAGCTTACAGCTCTTGTTATACCAGGGGGGTAGGAAAAGGAGGAATTTTGCATATCGGTAATAACAAGAACGGAGGGAATGAAGATCTTTTTTCTTTAAAACTGAAGAGAGGCCAGAAAGAAATAAGATAGAATGGTCAGTAAAACTGCTGTAAAGTTTACTAAGGGCTTTTTTATTGTATTTCCCACGATTAGCAACGATTTTCGAGTATGATACTTGAATCTTTCTTTTTGCATCATTAACCGATTGAGACCGGAACGATTTGAGGCTGTTAGTAATGTAGATGCCCAACCACCGAAGAGATGTGACAAGGGGGATAGTCTTAGTTGGGAGAATAAGCGGCTCTTGGTTAGTTGAATTGAAAGATAAGTATTCGCATTTATTAACGTTCAGAGCCAGAACGGAGGGAATGAAGATCTTTTTTCTTTAAAACTGAAGAGAGGCCAGAAAGAAATAAGATAGAATGGTCAGTAAAACTGCTGTAAAGTTTACTAAGGGCTTTTTTATTGTATTTCCCACGATTAGCAACGATTTTCGAGTATGATACTTGAATCTTTCTTTTTGCATCATTAACCGTTGAGACCGGAACGATTTGAGGCTGTTAGTAATGTAGATGCCCAACCACCGAAGAGATGTGACAAGGGGGATAGTCTTAGTTGGGAGAATAAGCGGCTCTTGGTTAGTTGAATTGAAAGATAAGTATTCGCATTTATTAACGTTCAGAGCCAGACCGATCCGGTCGAAAGCAGCTAAAACAAAAGAAACTGACTTCTTTAATCCGGTCTTGCTTCGACTTATCAGCAGAATATCATCGGCATAAGCATTATAAGAGATATTAATGGAATTAATAATACAAGTGGTAGGTATAGAAGACAGGATGTTAGAGATGCACATTTTAAAAATGGATGGTGAGAGAACCGCGCCCTGTCGAACGCCACGTTTTATCGGGATTCTAAAATCGGATATCTGTCCATCCACTTTAGTGCGCAGAAAAGAATTTGAATACCAATAACGTAATAAAAAAATAATAGAAATATTTATGCCATGTGAAAAAAGCGAGAAAGGGGCTTGGGTATATATAATGCTATCAAAAGCTTTCGACATATTATATTTCGTGTTGTGTTTTCGTTCTGTACTCGCGGCACATTAGCTTAAAACTCTGACCGGCAGTCTTTATGAATTGGCCTTCTAAAATACAATCTTTTTTTTGTTACATAAAATACAAATCTTATATCCGGCTGTGTTGTAATTTATTTTTTTAAATCTGTTGTTTTTTCTTCATTTTTCTTTTTTCTTTCTTTTCACACTCCATTTAAGCCGAATCTTTTTGTCATACAAATGGGAAATAAATTGATCATCATCATCATAAAAATAGTTTAAAACCTTCAGTGAACCTAGATGATAACCGCATGGTTTTTCTTTCCATTTTTGGCTTTTGTTTTAAAATTTCTTCAGACCGGGTCTGAACTTTGCAATGCAAGTGCGAAATTGTGTAATTCGCCCACGGAGCGCGGATTCGCTTTCGCGCGGGTGAATACGTCGCCTTAACGCAAATAGTTTCTGCTTACGATGTGTTTCTTCCGCGCCGGTCGACGAAATCGTTTCCGAGATCCAACCTTGATCCAACCGAAAGCGAGTAAGCCTACTTGAAAGAAGGAATTCATTAGTCGAAACCAGGAAAAGTAAAACCAGCAAATATTGGGGTGTGAACAGTATCCTTGTTAGATAAACTCCTATGTTGATAATATAGCCTACGTACCGGTCACAGTAAATAACATCCTTTTCTACTATGTCCATTTTGATTTCCACCTGGCGAAATGGGACGGGAGACGAAAAAAAAATCGACTTGTGGTTGAAATGGCACTTCGGCGAAATTTTGGCGTGGCGAAGCGAATTTTTCGACTAGCGACGCCGAATTTGGCTGGGCGAATGCGAATCGGCGTTCTGTGTTCTGTGGTCACCAACGCTAACCGGAAAGTTAGACAAGTCATATTTGGATTTTAACGGCGAACCGGGGTTGTTTTATTTTAATTTGGTCTTGCCATCAGCAAGAACATAGAGCTATGGTAGAACGAACGACTTGCATAATTATACCACCATTGACTAATTTGCTCTAACCTGGTTCTTAGCGCTCGCTCACCGAGAGCGATCATAAGAATTCCTGCTGAGGAAACCGCTACACTGAAGCAAGAACAGATAAGCCAATAGAACCTCCGTCTTTGTTTCCTTGTTTCCATGCAACGGCTATGGAAACCCCGACTAAACTGAGCTGAGCTAGAGGTACTTGCTGAGCTTTGAGTTGATGCCCGTCTACTTCCCTCTTCGCCTCTGCGCATATCAGAGGAATAAATGCAGCAGCCGTGCTGACCCGATCTGCTGCGCGTCACATGTGACATCACAATGGTAGACAACCAGTCGGTTTTACTTTCAAAATTTCTTCTCCGGGGCTTACTGCGATATAGCCGTTTGTAGGTATAACAAATTGTGATGTTCCGCGTAGCTCTACCCTCCGCTCGTTTGCATCGGGCAGGGTATGGGGAATCTATTCGACTCCGCATGGTCGTATTACAGAGATAGGGAGACGGAGGTTCTGGTGCTTATTTGTTCTTGACTAAGTCGTGTGCCACCCTACTCACCGTAGTAACTACGCATGATGCCACGGCTTCAGGCTTCTTGGCGTCAAAGCTGAGACACATTTTTGTTCTTTCGGTAAAATATCGCGCCATGCGCTAATCCCGCCAATTGCGTCACAGAGATCGTAGTTATCGTAGGCTTTCTGTGCTCCCGAGCCTAGTTAGAAAATAGTTACTATTTGGGTGTTATTTCGAGAAGGATGGAACGGTCAGCGTAGTAAGTTTTCACGAGATTGGAACGAAAATATTAACCAACAGTTACTATTTTAAGAAGGAATGTTTGAGAGAGGGTTCAGCCAAAGCTGGTTGGTAACGGGTGAGGGGCGCCGCAGATTCCTCTGGACTTAATTAGTTTCTCTTATTGATGCTTGTCTTTGTCAGTTAAGATTAGATTCGACGCGTATTTCTTTTTTAGTTTTGATTTTATGTTTGATAATCATACGGATTTTCACCGCCGATTCTACGTTTTCTAGGGAATAAACATTTAAAAACCACACCGTCTTTAATATTTATTCCTCACTTCGTCCGTCTCAGTAAGAGCAGAAGCCCATAGTTAGGATACAATTTATTTGTGATTCAGGTTCCTCCACGCACTTAGGAACCATGCCAGAGATAGAGATGTGTCATCGGAGTTAAGTATAGACTGAAAAGACATGAGTGACGAAAAAAGCCCGGCGGAACCATCCGTTGTGTGAGTGGATCACTAAATAGAGCCCAGAGGACCCGAAGGTTGTGCTTGATAACCTATCATGAAAATGATAGCCTACATTCAAGGGGAAGAGATGGAACTATGTATCTGTCAGCCTTCGAGGGTGTCGGGGAGGGGGACCTTTTCAGTCTTTCCAGACTTGACAATCTAGCAATCCTTTATGCCTTTTTTTTTACCCACCCCCACGGTGTGTTTACCACGTCCACGGTGAGCTTACCACCCCCACGGTGGGTTTACGACGCTGGAGAGGTTGCTCAGCAGTGAAAGGCGCCCTTTATTTTGCTGCTGATAAATAGATAGATAACTTAATGCACCAAAAAAATCCGCGGCCCATGTGCGTGTAAAATCAAGAAAAAAAAAATCGATTTATCTGTCTATATTCTGAGCTCATTACAAGAAACTTTGTGTCTGCAGGCTAGCTTCTCCAAATTCGTTAAAGCTTAGAAAAGTCTGGGCTGAAGTATTTACACATAAGAAGCTTTCCTTTTTCATTTGTGCTTTTGAAAAACTCCTTTGGCTAAAGCCTGGGAGCCATGTTGCGATTCATTCAGTTTGAGGGCGGGGACTACTGGATCCTCCAACGTGGAGAAGCCTATAGCTTCCTACTTATTAAAATATATTTATTAAAAGACAAGTATATATTATCCGGCTTCCTAACAGAGTGTAGAGGCATTTCCAGTCAGATCTTCGTCGTTCTTCAGTTTTGCTTCCAAATAGTTGATAGTTGATAGTTGTATGAATATAACGAGAAGCCTATAGCTTGTCACTTAGTCCATGTGTTGACAGGACAGTTTGTTCTTCTCGTCCACTCCTTAGCTGGAGTTGAAGTTATGATATTTGCGTGTAATCATCGACGAAAGACGTGGGCGCCAGTTAGAACTTTGTTCAGCTTCAGGGGAGGGGGAGGGGGATCTGCTAGTTTTATCACTACAACGAAAAGCCAGTTTGTTCTTCTAGTCCAGCTCTCTGGAGTTGAAGTTCTGATTTCTAAGTGTAATCAGTTCGAACTGTTTTTCAGTTTCAGTGAAAGGAGCTTCTTGGTCCGTTAGTTTTATCACCTACAGCGAGAAGCCTATAACTTGTCACTTAGCCTATGTCTTGAAACGACAGTTTGTTCTTCGAGTCCAGGTCTCTTGGAGTTCAAGTTACGAGATTTCTACGTGTAATCATCGACGAAAGAGGTGGGCGCGAATTTGAACTTTTTTCAGTTTCAGGGGAGGGGATCAGCCTCCTGCTGGATCAGCTAGCTACAGTGGGACGCGTATAGCTTTTCACTTAGCCTATATCTTGACATGACAGTTTGTTCTTCGAGTCCAACTCTCTAGAAGGTATGAAATATCCGTGTGATCATCGACGAGTACGTGAGCGCCAGTTAGAACTTTTTGTTTAGGTTTAGGGGGACCTGCTGGATCCGCTAGTTTGATCACCTACATTGTGAAGCCTGTAGCTCGCCACTTCGCTGATGTCTTGGCAGGACAGTTTGTTCTTTGCGCACAACTCTCTTGGAGGTGAAGTTATGAAATGTCTACCTAGTTCTCTACAGGGAGGTGTGTCGCATCGACCGCTGTTGATCCACTAGCAGTAAAGGCTTGCGTGAAGTAAATACAATTCCCTGGATTTTTTTCTTTCGGTGAGTAGACTACTTTCCGGGATCTAGGATCTGTTTGTCGTGGTCTGGTAATGGGGGACCACAAGCTGTTGTCTGTGGTACGACGTTTTCCGATTAAAGTTGTGGATTGATCCGAAGTTGGACGGTCAAACGTTGTCAGTTACTTTGGCTGAACTGAAAAACAGATAGATTCAGTTGCCTAGGAGGGCGACATATTTTAGTGTCATTTTAGTGATTCTGTTAATTTTTTTTGCTACCGTTCTGAAAAATCTATTTATTTTACGAAATCCTTGGGCTTCAGGTCGGATTCTGCTCAGCACAGAACTCCCCGGACCCCGTTGGCCAGTTAAAAATATCCCTCGAGCTGTACAGAGGGTGGGGGGGGGGTACGTCGGACAAAGCGCATTTCTGTCGCCTTGTTTTGTTTGCCTTTTGTCATGGGCGCGGCATGCCAGGGTCTTTCGCCGCCTGTGTGCGACATACGATTTGCGTGCCACACGTAGGCCTCCTATGTACCGACGGTTCACCTGTGCCGACTGCTAGCAGTGCGTCGTCAAGCCCTACATTATCCGTCTCGTGTAGTTTTTACTACCGGTATGCCGACAAGGAAAAATACGGCTTCAGAGGTTCGTCCTTGCGAGATGTAATATTTAAATTACTTAAATTTCCTTCAGCACAATCTGACCCCCCCCCCCCCCCCCGCAAGAAAAACAACAGAAATTGAATACCTAGTTAACCTACGGCCCTGGCCCTGTAATAATAGCAGTACTATTCAAGCAGTTGTTAATGCACATTATTAAGCACCAGTTTGTTCCTTCCGTGGCAAAAATACGACCCTTTTTCAAAAAGTAAGCATCAGGTTCGGTGCTTATAAATGTTAGTAGTAAATTAGTACAAGTAGTAGTTGGAAATTGAGCGGGTCTGTCATATACTTGAACAGTGCTGGAGTAAACCCTGCGGAGACCCAATCCCCCCCCCACAACCCTGCAAATTATCTACCCGTAAATTTCCTGTAATGACTCGCCATTCACGGGTGCTTGTCAATAAGAGATTTCTGATGCGCTCTTGACCGAGCGTCAGTTAGTTCGAGAAATACCCACGGGGATAAAATACCCGACTATCCAGAAAGACAAAAATTTTCGCAGCTGTTGTGCTGAACTAGGATCATTTCTCTGTAATGGGAGAGTATCCTGGATCTTTTGTCCGAGCTTAAGTACCTGGTGGCATGCTGAACAGTCCGAACAAATTTTGTCTATCTGAGCAAGAACGCCGATTCTACCCAAGCGGAATTTTTGGAAACTAGGTGAGGCTCGGGCAACATAGCAACATAGAAGCATAGGAAATGACAAGCCCCCTGAATGGCGAGTCATTACAGGAAATTTATGGGTCCCTGGTTACACATATGTCTTGTGATTTCCCTTCAAGATTGTGTCAGTATTAACAGTAAAAGAAGAACGTACAGAGGTGAAAGTCAATAAAAAAGACAATTATTTTTGTACGTTTGGGGGGGGAGGGGCGGGGGAGAAGAGGGGTGACCCCTAGCCCATCGCCCCTGCTGGCGCCAGGAGTATTTTTACCCAAGTTAATATATAAATATTCTTTGAGCCCAAGCTGACTTTGAAACATATATTCAAATAACCATAAAGCGGATGTGTCAGCTACGATGCTTTAACAGCCTGCTAAAGCATCGTAGCTGACAAATCCGTTTTATGCATTATTTGAATACAAGTTAGTATATTCGGACTAGAATCAGCCAAGAGGGACTTCCCCAGACAAATTACAATAAAAACTGCAGTAGCGTGTCAACCCGTCGCTGTGGGCTTGAAACTTGCCTGAGTTATTTATTATTCAGGCTACCTTTGACTCCACTAAAAATTCTTCAGATGCCAGGTGCAAATTATCTTCCAAAGCTATTGTCCAAATCTTGAAGATTGTCTTTAAAATAGTTCACTTAGAAGCATTCTGGCATTTACGGTGTCAGGTCGCCCGCATTCAGGGAGCTAGTTCAGATCAGGACTTGGTACGACCGTAGGGTGATTTGGTGGCACGATTCGGAAAGACAAGGCTGGGTGATGTAATGTAATGTATGTTTATTTTTCAAGCATCGTACGGGCGAGAGAAAATTATGGAGTATGTAAAAGGGAAAATAGAAAAAACACAGAAAAAAGATAACACAACAAAGAAAAATAAAAGGCAAAACACAGAGAGAGAATCACACTAATAATCCAAACATTATCAAAGAACAATCCCTTGCCACTCATGGCTGCTCTGACTGCCTTTTTATCGTTGATATTGCTGGTCGAGCTTCCGAATCGGGTCAACGATACCATATTTCTGGGTCATGTAGGTATTGCGCGTCCAAGGAGGAAGACGAAGAAGGTATTTTGCGAATTTTCAATACATCCGTTTAATTTTTTGTCGGTCCGTATCATTATAATGTTTTTAAAAAAAAAATGGAGCTATTTACAGAACGTAGGGAAGCGCAACACCGTTTAGGGTCTGTCTGCCGGTTTGGGGTGTCCGACAGTTTTGGTATAATTTTATGAAACGGAAAGAGAGACAAGTTTGCAGGTCTTCCGGAACCGGAAATTGATTGCAGGGTTCGTTTCTTCTACAGCCTGACGAGGACCAATGCGAAGGCCGGAGAAGGCCTCTCGTTAGAGCAAATCTTAGCTGATGTATCCGTTTAGCGACGTCATGTATTACAGTATAGAATATTGTTATGAATTATATGATCGGCTGAATCCGTTGTCTAGTTAGAAAAATAAGTTTATAATAGTGTAAAAAGTCCTCAACGTATTTCCTGGGTAATGTGTTTTAGTACCTCTTACGCAACACAAATACAATACTACTATTATTCCCCATTGAGATCCTGGTAGAGAAAAAGGATGGGTTTCGCGTGCTCACGGATGTGCGGATTCTCCCAGGACTGAGCAAACTACCCGTCACCTGGGGCCCAGACTAAACCGAGCATGTGACACCCCAGGGAGCTCTTCCGGAAAAGACTTCGGAAACTTTGTGGCTCGAAAATAGTCTTTCCGCGGTCGTTTGTGTGGCCACAAATGTGTTTCTTCGACCAACAAGGTTTTTGTAGCTCGAATTTGACAAACAACTGTCGAGGTGGTTTTCTCTTTTGCGGCTCGAATTTGACGAAAATTCAAATTTAGCGGAAAATTCAAATGTGCTTCCTCGATCAACTAGGTTTTTGCAGCTCGAAATTTGGCAAACAACTGTCGAGGTGATTTTCTCTTTTGTGGCTCGAATTTGACGAAAAATTCGAATTTAGCGGAAAATTCATGTCCAAATAATAATATTTACTTTTTCAAGTAGACAGACATAAAATTAAGGATTCTTCTAGTGCAAAATGGTAAGGACGCTAGCCTGAAGTTCTGTTATTAGGATTTTTATCTACATTTATTTTTTATCTCAGACATTTTGAAATTACCACCCAGACAAATCGGCGTTTCCGCGGGTTCTAACTTGCGTGTGTGGCACACAATTCTGCTTCCGTGAAAAAACACTCAGAAATGTCTGGCACACAAATGTGCCGCGCAAAAACGCCTTTAATAAAAGAAAGAACACTTTTCAGTTTATTTTGCTTTGAGGTAAAAAAGTACTTCCTCGCAAGCCGTATCTTTGTTGTGCTATTTATTAATTGTTGCTTGAGTTTATTTATAAAATAATTCTACTACTATCCTTCGATGAACGTCCTGGCCTATTTTACCGGCAGCATCCTGAATAAACAGTCCGTAACAAACTGATTGAAACCTCTTTACAGGGCCTGCGTTAGACGTCTTGGCAAAACTTGATAACAGATAAGAGACTTGCCACTACTCGAGTCTCCAAACGTTTAGTTTGAAGTAAAAGCGTAATAAAATGGCACCAAGGATTGAAGCACCCGAATTGATTTTAACTAGCGAAGACATCACCAGGAAGGTATGAGATGTTGGAATGTGGTATTTTGGGTTGGTGGTAGGGGGGATAGGGATAGAAGCTATGATAGCGCTAAAATTCCAGCCATATTTCGGCCCTTCTACGCAAAGGTCATCGTTAGACTGTATCAAAAGAAACGAAACTGTAACCAAGGGTCGAAATATCGCGGGAGCAATTCCTAGCTGACCAAAAAAAAGCTTAGAACAGTAGGAGAAGATTAGAGGAAATTGAAATAGTGGTAAAAATACATACTGAATTCGTAGCCATTCGTAGCCTTATTCCTTCAGCCCAAGCTGACTGCGAATCATACTTGGCAATGCAAAACGGGTACGTCAGCTACATTTTGTTAGAGCTATATTACCGTCCTTCTTGGCAAAGGTCCTTCCTCTTCAGGCTCAAGCTGGAAAATGAACTTGTGGAAAAATAATTAAAGATTCTTCCTTAAATATCTGGTTTTGTGAATTTCTTCCCTGAAAATTGCTTGCAGTTAAAGCTGGTGCTGTGATATCATTTTGGACACGGCTGCTGTTTTTGCTGCTCGATTGGGTCATAAAAAGGGTAGAGTTTTCTGCATTTTCGCCCCCTCTTCCAACTACTTTGACTCCCCCATCAACCCGGTGCGAAGTGGCAGTTCCTCCATAGTATATTATAAAAGGTTTTGTATTGTTTTTGTATCAGTGGAGGTCTTTTTTTTTTAACTTTCAGTCGAGGAGCTAATGCGCTTTTCTCCTCCTCTGGTTTCCTTTGAACTACAAATGGCACGGCGGACGGATGGACTGACACCGTTTTTGGGAATAGATATAAGTTGCGTTTTCGCAGATACCATGGTATCTGATACCACGGTCTAAAGTCGTTTTTGCAGCTATCGTGGTCAGGGGCGTCGCAAGTGCATTTTCGGTGGGGGGGGGGGGGGGTGCAGAGTCAAAATTTTACCGAATCTTTCAAAAATTTTACCGAATCCTAAAACTAAGAATTCGAGCTTTAAATTGTGGAACAGAAGCGATTACGAAGGAAGAGTAACAATAAAGGGCAGCATGAAAGACGATAAGCCAACTATTAGGCGGCGTTCTGGCGAAGCCCACACGGAGACTATATTGCCGGACATGATTGCAGTAACAGCTACTATCTATAATAGCCAATAGAAAATTAAATCGAGCGCCGCCGGCGAAAATTTTCGAAATCATTTTTTTCTGTAGGCTAAAATTTAACTGCTTCTCTTACAAGTTCTATCATTTACCGTTGATTAAATGCCGAGACTCTAAGAAGTTCCAGAAACCGGATGGAGTGACTTTCCGGCAGCAGCAGCAACTGTAGTCTAGTCAACATACTACCCATAATCACATAAAGTGAGCGCCGCAGGCGAAATTCTTTTTTGCTTTTCCTGCCAAATCTAATTTCCATCCAAATTCAGCTTTAGTGTTTCGAAACCTCAATCCTAAAAGTGGCTTAAAACCCCAGTCAAATGAGGCGCCCTTCCACAAAATAGAGAATATTACGAAAAGTGCTGCAGGCGGAATTTTCGAAATATTTATGATTAGATATTCTTTTCGGGATCCAAAATAAAAGTAAGGACTATCGATGATATCATAGATCATCCCTTTTGTCTGCGACCAGTGCTTCACCCGACCTCTTCTGAGTTTCGAGGTTCGTGGTAACTACCGAATCCTGGCAATTATAACGAATAAATTGCCGAATCCCAGTTATTATACCGAATAAGTTTAGACCGATAGCATGTTCGGGATTCCGTATAACTACCGTATCCCGGTTATTATACCGAATTGTTTTGGTATCGAAAGACTACCGAACAATATTCATATTCGGTATACTTTTGTCGAAACTGGAACAGAGTCAGGATTCGTGGTTAACTTCTTAATCCAGGAAATTATACTGAATAAATTACCGAATCCCAATCATGATACCCAATAATTTTGAACCAATAGCGTATTCGGGATTCTGTGTAATTACGGAATCTCCATAAATGTACCGAATAGTTCCTGCATCGAAAAATTACCAAACGATTTCAGTAAATTCCCTCACCAAATTCGTGATAACTACCGAATCCCGATCATTATACCGAAGAGATTTGTACAGATAGCCTATTTAGGGTTCTGTATAACTGCTGAATCCCCGTAAATATATCGAACAGTTCTGCTATAGAAAAAATACCGAACAATTTTAGTAAAATTTTGGGCCCAAAATTTTACCGAATCTCAAAAAGGTGGGGAGGTGCTGCACCCCTCCACCCCTTGTGACACCCCTGATCGTGGTATCTGGCCAGTTATCGTGGTATCAGATATTCAGATACCACGGTCCGACCGTGGTAACTGGTCTTGGTATCTGAAAAAGTCATTTCACTTTCGTCAATTTAGTCAAATTGGTGGGAAAGAAGTTTGGCACCTTTGTTTAACCTTTAGCACAGTGACGTCACTGAATATCAGTTTCTCTTTTGGGATGACTTCGAAAAGCACAATTTCGGCAATTCTCGTTTTTGCAGAGCAACCGTATATCAGATACCACGGTTACTACAAAAACGACTAACTGCAGATCCAGTTACCGTGGTAACAGAAACCATGGTATCTGCAAAAACGCAACTATAGTCTACTTAAATATTATGAAGTGGTCTTATTAGGTCCGTCTTTCAACTTTCATTCGGCTTGGGTTTCGAAGTAAATTTTGGCGGCAGTAAGGAGTTACCGATCCTTGTTGAGTTTTTGTCTAGGAGTATGGCCACCTTTGTTTAGCCTTGACGTGATATCGTCGGCTTTCCGGAGAAATTAGGAAATGTCTCCGTTCGCGGTCCATTATGTCGGTTATCGGCTATTAAGCTGTCTATTAATGCTATATTTTCTTGATAATAAAATTCCATCGCGAAGCAAAGGAGGCACATCCGCTTGTTCTTTTTAAGATGTACCATTAAAGTTTAACTGAAAAGGCAGCATATCTTTACATCTTATATTTCAACACGCTGAATTATTGTGACTCATCTAAGGAGTTTTGTATATTTTCTTCGGGGCTCTAGTAATAACTTTCAAAAAATACGCTGCTTGCACGAACAGTCGACAACCCAAAATTCACCCAGACACGGAAAATTTGAATTTCACCAAAAGCCTGCATTTCATTGGGCAAAGACAGTAAGCTCAAAAAGTCAGTGTTGAAGAAAGTAAGGAAATGACGTAAAGACATGGAATGCAAGGAATCCATTTTTAGTTTATTTTTCGGCAATGGCTTACCGTTTTATTTGCTATATTTCAAGCATAGCCTATAGATAACATCACGTACAGGTACCACAAATCCGAATGAACAAGACCAAAGGTTTCGGTGGGATCCCAAATATTTGATCAGACAATTGGGTCTTGTCTTCGCTAGATCCAGTCTTCGCCAGACTCCTTGAACATTTTTACTATTAAACTTCAGAAACAGATTAAGGCCAAATAGCTAATCATCTGAGAAAACTAAGTTCAGATATGGATTCAGCATGTGTGTTTACCCCTATAAGTCATATCTGCTTTGAACTACTTGTCCGGCGAATAAAGAAAGCTCAAAAACGAACTCAGCGTGTCTTCTTTCCCCAATATTCAACATCTAGTCAACTTGAAATAAAAATTTAACTTATAACAAATTTTACGGCTCCAGCCGGATACCGGTCGAACTTTATGTCCGGTAAAAAATGATTGTCATACACGGATTCAGCATCTCTTCTTACCCCTAAATCGGATATCTAATCAACTACAAACAAAACTTTAACTTTTAATAAATTTTCGGTTTTGGCCGGATTCCGGGCGAACTACTTGTCCGGATAGAAAATTGTTTTCACAGAAATGTTCAGCATGTTTTCTTACCCCTAAATTGAACATCCAATACACTCCAAATAAAACTTTTACTTTTAACAAACGTTCCGGTTTTGGCCGGATTCCGGACGAACTACGTATCCGCCAAGAAAATGGTTTTCACCGTTGAGTTCAGCATATTTTCCTACCCCTAAATCGAACATCTAATCAACTTCAGATAAAACTTTTACTTTTAACAGACTTTCCGGTTTTGGCCGGATTCCGGGCGAACTACTTGTCTGATGACAAAATGGTTTTCACCATCATGTTCAGCATGTCTTCTTACCCCATAATCGACTATCAAATTATCTGTTTAAAAATATTTCATTTGCCCTTTAATTTAAACCCCCTCCCCCACCCCTAAGTGTAGGGCTACAGAGTCCCTCTACGAACTTGACCTTACTCTTGACCCAAAGAATCCTCACACCAAGTTTCATCAAAATATCTCATTCCCTTCGAGAGTTATAGCGCGCACAGACGGACAGACGGACGGACGGACTGACGGATAGACAGACGGACAACTTTTGCGATGTCATAGGTATCCCTCCACTTATGTTTTGGGATCCCAAAAAGTTCATCCGATGAAACGATAATTTCTGGATAAAGCAGACAAACGAAGTAACGCATTGTAATCGAGTTTTTACGCCTATTTAAGTGTATAGGTGATGCGTAAGTAGACTGTCGGATCTCGGCCCTTTCGGTTAAACTTAAAAAATTCTGCATGGAGGAAATAAATAAAAAATGACGCCCGTCTTTAACTATTCTCGATGAATTTTCACTAACTCTCCAATGTCTTTAGGTTCAAAAGATTCTTGCGCCATTATGCCTGTCAGAAGAAGTACAACAAAAAATTCGCCGTGTCTTCGAAGAAGAAATGAGGCTTGGACTAGCCAAGAATCCGGAGCGGAAATCATCTCTACAAATGGAAAACACCTTTTTACCGGAACTGCCAGACGGAACAGGTACTTTCAGTTCGCCTGTGCCTGATTGATTGGATATTCCTGCCGGACTTGGGTAATCCGCAGCCGTAATTTGTAAATCTCGCTGGAACTCGGTTACACAGAAGAATTCGGATATCTAGCTGGAATTCGGGAATCCCGACTTTACTTCGGAAATCCAGCTAGAATTCGGAAATTCTGCTATTCGGAAGTCCAGCCGGATTTTGGAAATCTAGCCGGAATTCGGTAATCCAGCCGGAATTGGAAATTGCAACAAGAAAAACGAACATAATTCAAAATTCCAGACGGAATTCTGAAATCCAACCGTCGCTTGGAAATCCAGCCGGAAATCCATAGTAGGCTACAGACGAATTCTTGAATTCAGACGGAATTTAGGGATCCTACCGTGATTAGGAAATCCAGCCAGAATTCAACATTCCAGATTGAACATGAGCATCCAGATAAAATTTCGAAATCCAGACGGAATTCGGAAATCCAACCGGAACTCGGAAATCCAGCCGGGATTTAGAAATCCATCTGGAAAACTTGGGTTGACCCTAGTGGAATTTGGAAATCCATTCGGGAATGTCAAACCGTAGCCTGGATTGTAGATCCATCCAGGAAATCCCACTCTTTCCTTAAATCCAAAAGCAAAAGTTGACTTTTTCTGGCCGGATTTCAGCATCCCGGCAGCAGTAGCCAGCTCTCAGACCGGTCTTCCTTGCTGCATCTCAGAAACCCAATCCAGGAACCCCTCTGTTGTCGTAGATACTAACATTAGATGTTAAAAGGGTGAATGCTCAGCTATTTACAGTTTGAGTAAAAGCGGCATGCGTCCGATGTTTATCAGGTTTCCTGTGTATGACTGTGAATACATCTAGTATGCAAAGTTTAGTTTGTTTTTGTTTGCATTGCTTTATTGGGCTATTCAAAGGCTCGTTATTTCTTCGCTAGTAGATAGTGACAAAAGATTAAGCGGAGGGGGCTGTAGATCATGAATATCTTGGTCTAAGTCAAGTTTGGTAACTAGCTTGTGTCCTTGGATTGTTTCGAAAACATTTACTCTCTTCACTGCTAGAAGTTTCGTGAGTGATAACACAAGGATGCGCGGTTTCGACAACACTTGGAATGTAATTTGTTGTGATTTTGAAAATGTTATGCATTAAATGCTATGTACAGCAAGCATTGCCAGGAAGAGCAAAAAGAAAACGCCTAAAAAGCCTCTGCAGACTTTTCCAATATCATGACGACAAACAAAAAAGTCAGATGATGTTTTTCGGCTCTCGCTGGCACTGCTTGTATGCATAACATTTAATGTATAACGTTTTCAAAGTTCCAACTGATTACATCCCAAGTGTTGTCAGTTGAAACCACGCATCCTTGTGTTATCTGCTATGAAATTTCTGACAGTGTTGATATAAAGATATAGAGACGAATACGAGTGATAACGACAACGCAGAAAGAATCCGGTTCGGAAACTGTATTTGCTCGGTCAGTTCTTTTCCAGGCACAGTACCTAGACCGGACACTCTCGAGGGTCTAGCTACACGTACATATCTGGGGAAAAGGGCCATGTGCTTAAAGCACCCATGACATATTTTTTGTTTCTGAGCCAGTTGATATTCGCCCTTTAGTCACCCGAATTATGAAAACAGGTAGTTCGTAGACAAACATGTTTCTTAGTTGACCACGCTGAAGGGTCACGGTCGCTGTAAAAATGTGGTAGGCTACTCTTCTGTGTCATTCTTCTGTGGCGGATTTTTCAAAAAAACGTTCGGTTAGTGCAAAGATTCGTGATTACGTTGCGCGACTAGCATCTGATCGAGCCATGACCGCTTCTGTTGTTTCCTTGCTAAACATTTTGTTCGAGGAGACTAAAATTTGAAGTACGGAGAATATAACAAGAGCTGTCCGCTCATATGGCACTTGCATGGGTCAAGATGATTTGATTGATCAAAAGTAAGTTTCGACTTTGCGGTTGAGATGCGCACTCTAAGGGAGCTGGAACTTCATTTGTAAGCAAAACCCTTGAGGCAAAACTGCTAATGGGCTGATGGGCATCACGAAAATGCATATATTGCTTAAAAGTATTTTTTTTACTTTGCGGTCAAGATTGGTACTTTAAGGAATAATCGGATTTTGGAAGTAGCAATTTCTAAACAAATGTTGTTGAGTCTCCAATATTCCAGCGAAGTTTCATCGTCCTAGCACATCTGGAAGTACCTTAACGCGCGATCACCGGAATCCCAGACCCCCCCCCCCTCCTCCGACTCCACCCACAATAACCGGAGCCAATCCGGTTCTGTAAATGATTAATCCAGAGCATCTGTTTGTCATTCCCACGAAGTTCGATCCAGATCACACCAGTCTAAGCGGGTCAAGTATTTTCCGCCCTCCCCCCAATAATTGCCGGATTCGGTCCGGAAATGAAAAAGGTCACCAGAGAAAAATGCCCTCTGTTTAATTATTAAATTTCACTCGAATCCGATCACCCGTTCCAAAGTTACGCATGACTCAATATTCCGGAGTCCCCTCCCTCAACTCCCCCCCCCCCCAAGATTATCATATCGAGGATTGTTTTGTATTCCAAGTCAGTTTGACCGGGTCCCTGATATGCCTTCCAAGTTTCGTCGTGAAAATCCCCCAAAAAACGGAATTCCGGGAAACCCCCTCCTCCCCCCCCTCAAGTGTCCGGATCCAGTCAAATTATGTAAAAGATTTACAGGGACCAGATGTTTGTTCTTCCCAGCAAGTTTCACTCCGATACCATCATTCTAACCGTTTCTCGAGATTTCCGGTCCACCCCCCCCCCCCCCCCAGCTCCCCCGCGGTGCACGTAGCCAATCCGATTCAGCAAATGACTTACCTAGAGCATATGTTTGTTCTTCCCACAAAGTTCCATCCCGATCCCTCCCTTCTAAACGGGTCACGTATTTTTCGCCCCCCCCCCCCCAATTGTTGCCGGATCCGGTCCGGATATGAAAAAAAATCATCGCAGAAATGTCCTCTGTTCAATTCTTAAATTTCACTCGAATCCGATCACTCATTCCAAAATTACGCATGACTGAAAATTTCGGATTCCCCTCCCTCCACTCCCCCCACCATTATCTGATCGAATTTTTTTTTATTTTAAAGTCTGTTTGATTGGGTCCCTGATATACCTGCCAAGTTTCATCGTGAATATTCCCAAAACCACCATCACCGGAATTCCGGGACCCCCCCCCCCCCCCCATAAGTGTCCGGATCCAGTACAATGGTCTAAAGAACTTATCTAGAGCAGATGCTTGTTCTTCCCAGCAAGTTTCACTCCGATCCCTCCATTCTAACCGTTTCTTGAAATTTCCGGTCTCCCCCCCCCCAACTCCCCCCTGGCTACCGAATCCGGTCGAGACTTTAAACGGGATATTACAGATATATATTCTATTCAGTTATGAAGTTTCATTACAATCCGATCATCCGTTCGAAAGTTACACACTTCTTAATTTCCCGGATTCCCCTGCCCTCCACCCCCCCCTCAAAATGGTCGGATCAGAAAACTGATTATTTCTAAGTTTGTTTGGTCGGGTCTCTGATATGCCTGCCAAGTTTCATGGTCCTAGCACAACTGGAAGTACCCGAACTCGAAAAAGTGTGACAAAATGCCCTAAATTTTCAAGTTTCCAGCGCCCCGCACTCCCCCGCATATGGTCGGATCGGGAAACTGATTATTTCCAGGTTAGTTTGGTCGGGTCCCTGATATGCCTGCCAAGTTTCATTGTCCTAGCACATCTGGAATTACCCTAACTCGGATATGTGGGACAAAAAACTCGGACCGACCGACAGACCGACAGACGGAATTGTGATCGGTATATGGCACTTGAGCCAGAGGCTGCAAGTGCCATGAAAACAGGAAGAAATGGCAAAAGTGAAAATAAGACTAAATACACAGATAACAACAAGTTAACAACACGATGGCCCTTGCCAGGGACGTCACTAGCCTTTTACCTTTGGGAGGGGGGGGGGGGACGTCCGGTTTGTGCCGACGGACTCAAAAATGTGCCGACGAAACACGCCGTTGCTGCTTACATTTGCCGCGTACATTTCCCGCCAGCAAAGAATAGTACCGGGGTAAAACTAACTGTAATGCATCAGCTGAGATTATTCTTTTGATGTAATTTTGTATATTGAAGTTCACACTATTTGGCTTTTCATTTTAGTTGTCGTTAAAAAGCGAAGCTTCTAACGACTGTACCAAGAACAAGTTAAACTAAGCGCCGCAGGCGAAATTTCTTTAATCTGCCTTTTTTTTCGGAAAAATTTAGCTAGACCTACCATACAAGTTCTAGCTTTTAACGTGTTTTAGACCCCCACGAACTTCAATCTAAAACGCCAGCTAAATGAAACACCGTTCTTCTAAATAAAGAATATTACAAAATACGCCGCAGGGAAATTTTGTGCAAGCTAACTGTAATGCATCAGTTGAGATTATTCCTTTGGTATGATTTCGTATATTAAAGTTCACATATTCGGCTTTTCATTTTAGCTTTCGCTAAAAAGCAAAGCTTCCAACGACTGTACCAAGATAAGTTAAACCAGGTGCAGCGAAATTTTAAATCTGCCTTTTTCCCGAAAATTTAGCTATAGTACCATACAATTTCCGGCTTTTAACGTGTTTCAAACCCCAAAAATTTTAAAACGAAAACTAAATTATTCACCAATCTTCCAAATAGAGAATACTACAAAATGCGCCGCAGGCGAAATTTTGTGTAAACCTAACTGTAATGCATCAGTTGAGATTGTTCCTTTGGTGTAATTTCGTATATTAGGGTTGACATATTCGGCTTTTCATTTTAGATTTCGCTAAAAAGCGAAGCTTCCAACGACTGTACTAAGACAAGTTAAACCAAGCGCAGCAGGCGAAATTTTTTAAATCTGCCATTTTTTGGAAAAAATTAGCTATAGTACGATGCAATTTCCGGCTTTTAACGTGTTTCAAACCCCAAGAATTTCTATTCTAAACGAAAACTAAATTATACACCATTCTTCCAAATAGAGAAAACTACAAAATGCGCCACAGGCAGAAATTTTGTGTAAAATTCATATATTTAAATTCACACATTCGGCAACTTTCGCTAAAAAGCAAAGCTTCCAACGACTGTACCCAGAACAAGTTGAACTAAGCAACGCCGGCGATATTCTCTTAAATCTGTATTTTTTCCGGAAAAGATTGCGCCCGACATATGTTTCCAGAATTCGATTTCTTACGTATAAAAGACCCGATGTGCCGACAAGAATAACGACGCCCGACAAAAAGAATTCAGATTCGATTTCTTCTGTGTTTTGCCCGACATTAACGTGTAAATGAAGCCGATGTACCGACGAGACTTGAACTTCCGGGTGCGCCCGACAATGTTTGCAGAATTTGATTTCTTACGTCTAAGTAGAACCCGATGCGCCGACGAGTAGACCGACGCCCGACAAAAGCATAAAAAATTTATTTCTTCTGGATTCCTTATTAATAAAAACAACCCGATGTGTCGACGAGAATACCGAGGCTCGACAAAAGCATTCAGAATTCGATTTCTTCAATGTTTTCCCCGACAAATGTTTGCAGGATTTCACTTCTTGCGTATAGAAAGAACCCGATGTGCCGACGAGTTGACCGACGCCCGACAAAAACATAAAAAACTGATTTCTTCTGGATTCCTTATTTATAGAAAGAACCCGATGCGCCGACGAGGATACCGAGGCACGACAAAAGCATGCAGAATTCAATTTCTTCAGTGTTTTGCCCGACTAATGTTTGTAGGATTTTATTTCTTGCGTATAAAAAGAACCCGATGTGCCGACCGACGCCTGACAAAAGCATACAAAATTTTATTTCATCTGTGTTTCCGGGCTTCGCCCGACGAAAGTACTTTCTCAAGACCTTTGGGGGGGGGGAGTCCCCCCCCCCCAATAGTGACGCCCCTGGCCCTTGCCGTCTCCGTCTTCGAGTCTGTCTTCTCTTCGAGCACTTTTTCGATTTTTTCCGGGATTGATTACGTATGGAAAGATTACGAAATGCAAACAAAATCTTTCCATGTTGTCAATCTTGAAAGAAACAGATAATACTAAAAATATGAAGTAGGTACTAATTTTTCTCCGCTCAGTGATACTAAGAATAGACTTAAAGTATAAGTCGTATACACTGTCAGAAGTTTCATAACAGATAATACGAGGATGCGCGGTTTCAACAGATAATGCGTAACAGATAACACTTCGGATGTAATCTGTTGTGTTTGAAAACGTAATGCATGAAATGTTATGCATGACAAGCAAGGCCGTATCCGGGGGGGGGGGGGGGGTTAGGGGGTTGAAAAATAGTCATTTTTATAGGCTTTTCCCTCTGATCTATGTCTTTTTTGTACTTTTTTGTCCGAACCGCAGGCACCCCCCCCAAAAAAAAAAAAAAAAAATTCCTGGATATGGGCCTGATGACAAGCTTTGTTAGGAAGAGCCAGAAAAGCATCTTCTGACTTTATTCCGTATCGTCATGATGCTGAAAACTCAGCAGTTACTGTTTGGCGGTTTTTGGGATCCCAAAACGTAAGTGGAGGGATACCTATGACATCGCAAAAGTTGTCCTTCCGTCCGTCCGTCCGCCCGTCTGCCCCACTGTAAGCACGATAACTCTCGAAGGGAATGAGATATTTTGATGAAACTTGGTGTGAGGATTGTTTGGGTCAAGAGTAAGGTCGAGTTCGTAGATGGGCTTTGTAGCCCTATATTTAGGGGTGGGGGAGGGGGTTTAAATTAAGGGGTAAGCAAAATATTTTTAAACAGCTAATGGGACAGTCGATTATGGGGTAAGAAGACATGCTGAACACGATGGTGGAAACTATTTTCTCGCCGGACAAGTAGTTCGCCCGGAATCCGGCCAAAACCGAAAAGTTTGTTAAAAGTAAAAGTTTTATTTGAAGTTGATTGGATGTTGGATTGGATTGGATTGGATTGGATGTGATGAACACGATGGTGAAACCATTTTCTCGCCGGACAAGTAGTTAGCCCGGAATCCGGCCAAAACCGGAAAATCTGTTAAAAGTAAAAGTTTTATTTGAAGTTAATTCTATGTTCGCTTTAGGGGTAGTAAGACCTGCTGAACTCGATGGTGAAATTCATTTTCTCGTCGGGCAAGTAGTTCGCCCGGAATCCGGCCTAAACCGGAAAATTGTTAAAAGTCTTCGTAGTTGATTAGATGTCCGATTTAGGTGTAAGAAGAGATGCTGAATCTGTGTATGACAGTCATTTTGTACCCGGACATTTAGTTCGCCCGGAATCCGGCTGGAACCGGAAAATTTGTTTTAAGTTAAATTTTAATTTGAAGTTGATTAGATGTTCGATATAGGGGAAAGAAGATACGCTGAGTTCGATTTTTAGCTTCTTCTTTTTTGCCGGACAGGTACTTCCGGAATTCGGCCGAAACTGGGAAATTCGCAGAAGTAAGGCAGGAAGTTTTCGTCCAAACAGATATGACTTATTCGTCCCACACAGCACATACATGCTGAATCCATATCTGAACTCATGGTTCTCTCAGATGATTAGCATTTTGGCCTTAATCTGTTTCTGAATTTGAATAGTAAAAATGTTCAGAGAGTCTGGCGAAGACTGGATCTGGCGTAGACAAGACCAAATTGTCTGGATCAAAATATTGAATTTTTGGGATCCCGTCGATACCTTTGGTCTTGTTCGGTTCTTCCTGATGGTAACGCTTATTATGCATAACATTTTGAAACACAGCAGATAACATCCGAAGTGTTATCTATTACGCATTATCTGTTGAAACCGCGCATCCTCGTGTTATCTGTTATGAAACTTCTGACAGTGTAGGTAAAAGTAATTCCTAATATTCTGAAAATCAGGGTTTCCAAACACGGAAAACTGTAAAGCATAGTGCCGTAAGTGTAAAGGTTAATAAAACGACATATTTACCTGCAATTCGAAACTGCAGGTTAGTAGGATTTCTCCTAATTTGCGCCTTCATGAGTGCTGTATTAGATTTCGAGTCAAATCACCACGGCTTGCCTGACTACTCCTGATCCAAATGTTTTTTCTAGACTGTTTGTTGTTTGGTAGGTAACAGTTGAGTCTCTTAGTGAGTTCCACAGGTTGACTGATATGCTTGTGGAGAAGGTCTGTGCTTGCTGCTTGAGTACTGGCCTCTTCACCAGCTTTTTGGGATCCCAAAACGTAAGTGGAGGGATACCTATGACATCGCAAAAGTTGTCCGTCTGTCTGTCCGTCTGTCCGCACGACAACTCTCGAAGGGAATGAGATATTTTGATGAAACTTGGTGGGAGGATCCTTTGGGTCAAAGTACAGGTCAGGTTCGAAGATGGGCTATGTAGCCCTATATTTGAGGGTGGGGGAGGGGTTTCAAATTAAGGGACAAACAACATATTTTTAAACAGCTAATGTGATAGTCGATTATGGGTAAGAAGATGTGCTGAGTGCGATGGTGAAAACCATTTTCTTGTCGGACAAGTATTTCTTCCGGAATCCGGCAACAACCGGAAAGTTGGGTAAAAGTAAAAGTTTCATTTGAAGTTGATTAAATTTTCGATTTATGGGTGGGGGGACATGCTGGACACTATGGTGAAAACTATTTTCTTTCCGGACAAGTAGTTCGTCCGGAATCCGGCAAAAACCGGAAAGTTGGTTAAAAGTAAAAGTTTCATTTGAAGTTGATTAAATGTTCGATTTAAGGGTAAGAAGACATGCTGAACACGATGGTGAAAACCATTTTCTCACCAGACAACTAGTTCGCCAGGAATCCGGCCAAAACCGGAAAGTTTGTTAAAAGCGAAAGTTGATTAGATGACAGATTTAGGGGTAAGATGAGTCCGGAATCCGGTTTTAACCGGATTTTTTTTTGAAGTCAAAGTTTTATTTAAAGTTGATTAGATGTTCTTTATAGGGATAAAGAGATCCGCTGGATTCTTTTTTTTGCTGGACTAGCAGCTCGCTTGGAATTCGGGCGAAACCGGAAATTTGGCAGAAGTAAAGCAGGAAGTTTCGGTCAGTATCGTCAAAATAGATATGGCATACAGAGGTGTATCTGAACTTGGTTTACTCTGATGATTCGCCTGGCGAAGACTGGATCTTGCGAAGACAGGACCAAATTGTCTGGATCAGATATTAGATTTTTGGGATCCCATCGAAACCTTTGGTCTTGTTTTTGATGACCCCTGCTGTTTCTTCCTGTACTTGAACGATTGTGCTGGGTGGGATCTGGGGAATCTGGGAAATGAGAATCGATGGAACGACTAGAGACGTTAAGATAAGCATCAATGTAGGTGTGACAGGTCTTTCAGCACTGACTTTCATTTCTTAAATAAGAATTACTAAGCGTTTCGCCGCTCAGAACAGACTGTTAAATTTTTAGATATTCAAGACTCTGGTGTCAGGCTTCACCTTCCATGTTTTGAAACTTCGCCTTTTCAGAGGAAGGCGAATACCTTGCTCTCGACCTTGGAGGAACCAACTTCCGAATCATTCTGCTTAAACTGGTAAAAGGCCGTGTCGTAGAAGATGAGGTCCAGCATTACTTTGTGCCAGACCCCCTCCGACTCGGTCCCGGACCGGAGCTATTCGATTTTTTGGCCGCCTGCATTTCAGACTTCCTGGCTACAAGGAATTTGCAATCTCACAAACTACCTCTTGGTAAGTAAATGAATAAATGTTTGCTCTGATAAATTTGAATGATTTTGAAGCGTACAAACCTTTTCAACTTTCGTCAAAATAGTTGATTTTTTCACGAAAACAGTCGTTTTTTCTGAAAATCAGTCTATTTTCCGTCAAAACAGCCGTTTTTTTCCGAAAATCAGTCGTTTGTTTTCAAAACTGTCTTTTTTTTCTTGAAAACGGTCGTTTTTCTGCCAAAACAGTCGGTAAAAATGACCAGCCAGTCGGTAAATACCTTGTCCCCCCAAAAAAAACATTTTGGCTAGTAACGCCTCTGGCCCACAGTCCCAAAGACATACCCCTTTTTTGACACTCTAACACTGTTGTACGAGCATAAGTTACAGTTTAAGCTTTTCGCTCTTTTATCGCTTGGTTGACAACATTTCCCGCAACAAACTTTGGCATAGCTCCCTCTTACTGATTGAATTATAACCCTAGGCTAAAAATACTCCGACAGATGGCTTATTTGCGGTGGAACTTGTCCAGAAAAAATAACGTACTTTGGGACGTGGCCATAGTTTGTCTCTGGGCGGGTGTAATACTCTTGATGACTATCTCTCCCTGCCGATGCAAATCTCCGGGTACCTGCGGAAGAAAGCAAGAAGCGGTGTCACAGCTGCTCCCAAAGATCGCCGTGATTGTTTGACACAGGATTTGAGTCGTCGAGTTTGATTCGTTACGAACACGTTTACTCCTTCTTCCTGAGGATCACTGGCGTGTTTTGGACTTAGTCATATAGAGTATTTGGATAACGTAGCTTGGGGCTACACACTGTCGCCTTGTATCGTAGTAAATATTTTGGGGAGGACTTTACCTCGTCCCTCTGCAGGTTTAAGGGCGACCCTGGCGATCTCACGAATTCAGTTTCCAAAAATCATAGCAAGATCCGCCAAGCGCTAGAACCATCGGAAAGTGGTTGCGCTTCAGGAAAATTACTTACCGGATTCCCGGTAAACTGCGTGCCCGGAAAAATGGGAATTTCAAAGACAGATTGAGCGTATCTCTGTACCCGTATATCGAAACTTTATTCATCTTCATAAAAAGTTCTGTTTCTAAGATGTTTCTGTTTTTCCCAGATTCCGGTGTGCGGTTAGACAAAAAAAAATTCTGGATTCAGCATGTCTCCTTACCTCTAAATCAGCTGTCATATTAGCTTGAAATAATGTATTTTCCACCCCTTAATGTAACCCCCACTCCCCTGAATAAAGGGTTACGGGGCCCACGTACGGAGTGAATTTACTTTTCACTTCACTTTCCAAAACTAGCGGAGCGCTAGAACAGCCTCGGAAAGCGAAGCGAGTTTTAGCCGAGTCGCAAGAACATGCGGTGTTTAAAGTAGGCAAATAAAAATGCTAGCTTTGGCTCAGACATAATAACTATCATCCCTACAGCCTAAATCAATGTTCAGAATCACAAGAATGACCCCTAAGCAATTAGAAAATTGGAAGATATTTACGAAATTTCGAAATTTCAGTTTCAACAGAAAACTTGACTCAAACTTGACTCGGGGAACTCGCTGACATATCAAGAATGTACCCTGAGTCGATTTTGAGAGTAAGAAAAACTGTCGTTACGACCATTGCAGGTTCCGGGCAGTTTCCGAGAATTCGACTTTTGAGTTAGTAGAAAAAAAAGCAAAAGGTTTGTGTGCCGGGAGTAGGAATCGAACACACGAGCTCTTGACTACTGTCCCGATCTGTTAGTCAACACGGCCAAAGGCGAACTTTTACAGTGTAAAAGTGCATAATTACAGTGCATAAGGGGCAAGGGCCTGCCAGCTAGCTTTGGGAGCACTAAGGAGGGGGTTCGAGATAACAAAGAAGGGGGGACCTGTTGACGATAAGTCCCTGTATCTTTATCTAAGCCCCCCAGGTCGGTTTGATGGCCGAAAGTTGCGTAGTCAAGTTACTGTGCCTTTAACCGAGGAAATTACGATTTGAATAAAGTCAGTAACTGATCAGCCCTCAACTTGGCCTCACAAACTAAATTAGCCGCTCTAAAACTACTTCGCAAGTAAGTAAGTAAGTAATTCATTTGGAGCCCGCCATTTCGAAGAAGCCGAGTAAATGAAAGAAAATCAATAAAATTTCGATATTTAAATCGAATACGTTATGAAATCAGATTGCTCCTTATTCTGCAAAAAACACACAAAAAAACCAATGCATTTTTTTACGAATTTTCTCTTCCGTCAACTTCTCTTCACTGTGGATCCTGTTTCAATAGCTTTCACAAAATGTGATTTCACTTCGTAGAGTTGAGCGGAGGATTTTGTAATCGCCGCGCGCCTTTACCCTGGGTGCCTGGCAAGCCAAGCCAAGCTATTAGCATCAACTGCAAAACAAAGTGGAGAGTTATTAGCGGCGACTGCAATTTACAAAGCAACATAATAATAACTTCACTAAATAGCCACAGCCGATTTGTCTAAAAATGTGTAGGTTAAAAAATCAAGACACAAAAATATTTCTTATAAGAAAAATAAACAAATAAATTTCGCAATTTTTTACAGTGAAATTATCCAAATATCCTGTGAGGGATTGATCCAAGTTTTCGATGCGTTTTTTTCTTTCTCAAGACCGAACAGCAGCCCTTCAACAAAAGGAAGAAACAATACAACAAAAGGCTTGCGATTGTTAATGTTTATATTAGGTTTTTAAACGGTGGAGCTTTTCAGATCGCCATAATCGCTCTTTAGTATGGAAACAATGCCAAAAGGGGTTACTCACTTTTGCGTTTTGGTGTGTCGTATCCCGTATCTCACTGTCTGGCTGAGTTTACCCCTGGATGCATCTGACAGTCGGTCGCAGCGGACATTACTGACGAACTGGCAACTCTTTGTTCCTGAGGGAAACAAAATCAACTTTCATCTGTTCTGAATTCTGCTGTCCGGCAACGTAGGCTATCAGTTCGAGGAAAACATTTACAAGTAATGGACTGAAAGACAAAAATGCTCCTCGGCCCGGATTTGAACCCAGGACCCTCGGCTTACAAGGCGACAGCTCTATTAATTGAACTACCGATTGAGCTGTCTGTGGTCTTATTTTGTCTGACCATGATGCCCCGCCTTGTGGATGCTTTATGTCTACGTGGCTTTTGGAGTCCTAGATTTCTAAATTTAAATCAAAAATTTCTTTCTTGTTTATTTCTCACGGTACAAGTCCCTTGTATAAAGCGCCATAAATGTGATCTAGTTCGATTGAGTTGCCAAACTGTGACAGTGAATGCTGCTCTAAATTCCATTTCAGTCGGAAACAAAACCCAGTCTGCAAAACCACAAATCCCCCACCCCCCACCCCCCACCCCCTTATAAAAACAAGTAAAAATATAGCACTCCTTTTAATGGTACTTTTAGTATTAACCTTTCTTCTAGACTTCGTTTCTTTTGCTTGGTTTCCCCACTTTCTGTCCACGGCGCGTTCAGTTTTCAAATATTCCCCCCCCCCACCCCCTTAAAAAAAAAACTAAAAATATAGCACTCCTTTTAATGGTACTTTTAGTAGTAACCTTTCTTCGAGACTACGTTTCTTTTGCTTGGTTTCCCCACTTTCTGTCGACGGCGCGTTAAGTTTTCGAATACTCACCCCCCACCCCCTTTAAAAAAACAACTAAAAATATAGCACTCCTTTTAATGGTACTTTTAGTATTAACCTTTCTTCGAGACTTCGTTTCTTTTGCTTGGTTTCCCCACTTTCTGTCCACGGCGCGTTCAGTTTTCAAATATTCCCCCCCCCACCCCCTTAAAAAAACAACTGAAAATATAGCAATCCTTTTAATGGTACTTTTAGTATTAACCTTTCTTCGAGACTTCGTTTCTTTTGCTTGGTTTCCCCACTTTCTGTCCACGGCGCGTTCAGTTTTCAAATATTCACCCCCCACCCCCTTTAAAAAAAAACAACTAAAAATATAGCACTCCTTTTAATGGTACTTTTAGTATTAACCTTTCTTAGAGACTTCGTTTCTTTCGCTTGGTTTCCCCACTTTCTGTCGACGGCGCGTTCAGTTTTCAAATATTCCCCCCCCCCCCCCCACCCCCTTAAAAAAACAACTGAAAGTATAGCACTCCTTTTAATGGTACTTTTAGTATTAACCTTTCTTCGAGACTTCGTTTCTTTTGCTTGGTTTCCCCACTTTCTGTCCACGGCGCGTTCAGTTTTCAAATATTTTGCGTCGAGCTGCCACTTCGGAGAGCAGAAAGTTTCAATAGAGCGCCAACGAGAAAATCGCTGATTTCACTTGACAAGTAAAGGTATTTTCGAAAACCGATTTTTCTGAGCCATTCCATCGTAAACTGATCATTTCTAGTAAGAGTTGTGCTTTAATATATATAGATAATAAGTATTCTCACTTTAGGTTTCACGTTTTCGTTTCCAATGACACAGCGTGGACTGAACGTCGGTGTTCTTGCGGCGTGGACGAAATCCTTCAACTGCCCAGGCGTGGTCGGGGAAGACGTAGTCAAAATGCTAAACGAAGCCATCCAGCGCCGAGGGGATCTGGAAGTGGAAGTAGTAGCCGTTATGAATGATACCACAGGTGAGACTGACTTAAGGACATAAGGGACGGGAAAACATTCTCCGATTTTCGCATTCGGATGCGATTTCTCTCATGCAGGTCTCTCCATAGTGACGCGTAGTGCATAGTGATCTTATCGGGCTGTGTGTGCACATGGATTTACAGATAAACATCCGGAACATTGTTGAGGTCAAGAATCAAGAACCGATCAAGCTAATGATGACACGCACAAACGACATGAAAAGAGATTAGTGAGACATATACCGATCGCTTTTCAGTCGGTCTGTCGGCAGTCCCACGATTACGAATTATGTTACTTCCAGCTGTGCTAGGACGATGAAACTTGGTAGGCATATAAAGGACCCGACCAGATTGATTTGGAAACAGTCACTGTTTGGGGAGTGGAGGGAGGGGGAGTCCGGATCTTGAGAGATGTATAACTATTCGGCGAACCACAAATCCGGACCAGATCCGGTGACTTTAGGTGCAACTGGGGGGGGGGGGATTGGGAGATTTTGTGACACGCCCAGAGTGGAGGGATCCGGATAAAACTTGGCGGAAGAAACAAGCACGAGCCCTAGATACATCGTTGACAGATTGATATACATTTGCAGATCGTTGACAGATGCCACCATTTCCTCGAAACTACACTGTTCAAAGTTCACTGAAATTCAAAGAAGCATAGGCTACCTCCACTGGAGGTGACAGCTTGTAAACCAGGGCATAACTCAGGCTGGTTATAGCCTTCTAATTCAGTTTTGTGATGTTTTTGTCTGCCTTTTCTCTTAATGTGACAAGTAATGATAGTAATAAATAAATAATGTAGTAAAGCGCTGTTTGAACGTATTCTTGAAGAAATAATAGTTGCATTTTGCAGATACCATGGTATCGGATACCCCGGTCTAAAGTCGTTTACGCAGTTACCGTGTATCTGGCTAGTTACCTTGTTATCTGATATTCAGATACCACGGTCCCGACCGTGGTAACTGACCGTGGTATCTGGAAAAGTAATCTCCCTTTCAAGTGCCTAGGGTTTTTGTCAAATTTGTGGGCAAGAAGTTTGGCATGTAATTGTTTTTTAGAGTGTGTTCCACCCTACTTCCGTAGTTACTACGACTGACGTCACGGATTTTTGGCTTCTTGGCGTCAAGGCTGGAACGCACTTTTATATTTTCGGCAAAATATCATGCCAGGGGATAGTTGGGACAATCACGTCGCAGAGATTCGTAGTACCACGCTTACTACGTTCTCGAGCGTGGTAAGCAAATAGTTAGCCTACTATTAGTTACTATTTCGAGAAGTTCTTAACGGTCAGCGTAGTAACTTTTCATGAGATGGAATGAAAATAGTGACTAATAGCTACTAGTTTGATTCCAACCTCATGAAAAGTTACTACGCTGACCGTTAAAACCATCTCGAAATAGAAGATAGGTAGATTGATACAACATACATTTTATTGATGCAACTCGTAGCGCCGAATTGGCACTAAATATGACGACCCATTCAACGGGTTAAATAATTTGAATATATACAATTATTACAAAAAATACGTCACTAGAAGGGTGGAACACGCTGTGAGTACATCTTTCCGGGTAACTGAAAAGTGCAAATTTGGCAATTTTCGTTTTTGCAAAGTAACCATAGAATCAGAGCCCATGGTAACTGCAAATACTAGAAAATGCAGATCAATTTACCGTGGTGTCTGCAAAAGCTCAACTAATAATTTTGAATCGTGTTTTCGGCACGAAGAGCATAACCGCTGGGGCGTCGCCTGCTCCTGGTTAGTGGCTGTTTCGGCCGCCTGTTGTAAGGTAAAGCACCGACGTTTTAATCGACGGCACAGTTTGGGGGAAAAAGGAAGACAAAGTGGAAGATAATGATTTTGACGTATTTTTTTTTTAATTAGTAATTTCATAATTGACATCCAAATCACATACCGTTCATAGCAAAATGGCTAGATTTTAAGACTTATGGTTCGCGAAGTCATCACTTGGCTGGACACCAGTTTTTCCTTGTCGCAGAATACAGCCGTACTTGGTTTCCGCGTTAACATTTTTCTTGTGTGGTCCTTTCAGATGCCCTGACAGACGATCAGGGTCGGGTGCTCGCAGACTAGATTTAATGTCAGTATTTTCGGCACCATCATCAGATCCAACGGAAAAGTTGAGACGGTTCGACCTGTCAATTCTCAGCACACTTCTTGTTTTGCACCGTCACAAGCCTTCACTGCAGCACTTAGTTCCTGATCTGCATATCCTTTCAGTAGTTGTGCTCTTGTCACGAACTTGTCACTTTGCAAGAAGTTGGGCGGAGTAAAAAATTTCAATAGTAGCGTCAGCGTGGTGGACATTCCTCGTATCCACAACAACTTTTTCTCTTGGAGTAAGCAGAACTTCTTCAGTACTGCTTCTGAGAATTTCCACCCCGGAGAAGTACAGAGAGCGTTGGGCGACAACAATAACTTCGTTCTCCTGCTTTGAAATAGTCGGGGCTTTTCTGGTTGTATGAAATGCGACTAACAGAAGGTGAATCGGAGCTCCAGCGATGATGCTCGCTTCGCTGGAGACCGGGATGCAAACGAGGAAAGTTGCCGTGAAAGGAATAAGCTCGACTCCTGAATAATTGGTCGAGAAACGTTTGAATGTCGACGTTTATCTATAGGCCTATGTGAAAACATGTTTATTTAGTGAAGACCATCGAAAGAGGTCTTGAGCAGAATTTCTGAGAGAAGACGGAAATGACGAAGAAGAAGAAGAAGAATCCATCGAAAGGATGCTAGTCGAAAACTCGATTTTTTTTTCTTTTGTTTCCCGCCATGGACCCACGGGCTTTTTGGGAGTAAATTCATTCATTCAGTAATCCATTAGTTGCATTTTTGCAGATACCATGGTCTGAAGTCGTTTTTGCAGTTACCGAGGTATCTCAATATCAGATACCACGGTCCGACCGTTGCAACTGATCGTGGTATGTGAAAAAGTCATCTCACTTTCATCATCACCAACAATAGAGCCTTTGTCAGATTGGTCGGAAAGAAGTTCGGCACTTAGTGATGGAACTGGACATCAGGTTTTATTTTGGGATGACTTCGAAAAGCGCAAATTCGGTAATTGTCGTTTTTGCGAAGCAACCATAGGATCAGATACCACGGTGACTGCAAAAACGACAAAATGCAGCTCCAGTTACCGTGGTATCAGATACCATGGTATCTGATACCACTGTACTACCACTGTAACTGTAGATTGAACTGGATTTGCTGGTACTGAAAGTTAATAAATGATTTGATTGATCCCCTTTTGCAGGTACGCTGGTGCAAGGTGCCTTCTTAGACAGAAAGTGTACCCTAGGACTTATTATTGGAACAGGGTGTAATGCTTGTTACATTGAGAGAGCAGACCGAGTGGAAAAATGGGAGGGAGAACACGGAGGAATCAAAGAGGTAACTGCGATTATTCAAACACAGGTCTTACTAAAATTGATCTTGACAGGATAAAACAATTCGGAAATATTGGTTTCCGGAAATACCAATACTTGCCCCGTGAAATTAGCGATTTTCAGTTTGCTCTTGTCGACTCTGGAAAGACTTACCTTTCTCCGACCGAAGCGGAGGCTCGACGCAAAATATTTGAACACTTTTGGCACCGTGCTTAAAAAGTCAAGCAAAATGAAATGAGTTCGAAGGACAAGACTTAACTGAAAACAACGTGTTTAAGCTTCTCCTACCCTTGCTTTTGAAAGAGTTGTCGGCGGACCTTGAAGCTTCCGGCGAAGTTTGCAATGCTGACTTCCAAACTCGGCTCGGCGAAACACGCGCTAAAAAGTCGTAGGTGCAAAACGAAACAATGGTGAAGGGCGGGAATTTCTGAAGTCTGTAATTCCATAGGGGAACTAATGATGATATAGAAGGCAGAATAAGTAAGGGGGGTCCTTTCAGTTTTCAGTTATGGATCTAGGGTCCATGATTTGGTCAGATTCGGCAAGATTTGATCCACGAGACTCCACGAGAATAGTTAAAAACTTATTTCCCAGTTTCAACTGAACTCAATCCTACCGCTGAGGGCGAATTTTCCTTCGACTGGTAGATTATATTTCGCTTGAAGCACAGCTCTTACTGGAAATGATCTTTTCACGGTGAATTAGTCAGAAATATCGTTTTCCGAAAATGCCATTACTTGCCACGTGACATTATCCACTCTATCCACCCTTCCGACGTCCGACGCGGCGGCTTCAAAAGAGAAGATAGAACCTATGGCCTATCGTATCTTCCGAAACAAAAAGAACACTTTTAAGCTTCTCATATCCTTATGTGTGAAAGAGATTGTCGCCCTTGAAGCTTTCGGCGAAGTTTGCGTTGCGTGACTGGCAAAACTCCGATCGGGCGAAAAAGCGCTAACATGTCGCAGGTATAAAACGAAACAATGAAGACAGCTGGGGATTTTATAAGCTTATAATCCAGTAAAGCATTGTCCAAATAGGTGTAATAAGCTGAATAGCGTTATACGCGATGTTTACGTCTTAAAACACACGCCTGTTCATATAGGAACCCAAGAGGTTCTTATCAATGCGGCGTTCGGTGTTGCCACGGTAATACAATTTTTCGAGCTCTAAATAGATCCGAAAAGGTTCTTAGTACCACCTGAAGTACACGAGTACAATTTAACGCCCATTATGTTGTAAAAAAGCCATAAAATTAACGGATGGACAGCATTGATCCTCGAACTAACAAACTATCAATAAGCAGTCGTAACAGAACAAAAACGTGTTCTTTTGAAGAAAAGTTGTTTCTTTAGCTTCCAACAAAGTAGAACTTTTGTGCTTCCTTTGGCAACCCCGACGACGCTGCTCCTCTCCTCGGCCCGCTGGCGGAACCAACCAAGCGATCTGATTGGCTCTGCATAAGGGAGTATAGAGCCGAGCTCTATTTTCCTTATTCGCCTTATTACAGCGCGCCCCGAGGAATAGAGGAATCTGTAATACGCCTTATACGCCGTAATACACCTTACAACACCTATTCTAGGGATAATATAAACGGCAGAATAAGCAAGAGGAGTCCTTTAAAGGACTCCTCGCACTACATAGTGTTTCTTCAAAGATGTTCAGGGACAGTTGACTACCTTAAAACTTAGCTATGCTTAGGAGGGGCAAGGGCGCTTTGTTGATGGAAGATCGTTCGTTAGTAGATATTTCTTGTCAGTTTGTTATGTCTTCATTCTTCTTTTCTTCTTCTTTTTTTCTGTCCTTTCTCTTTCTTTTTTGATTTCTTTGGTTTGTTTCCCTTAAGACTATATGAATAAAGAATAAGCCCCGCCCATTGCCAGGCCTTACGTTAGGCCTTATGGTGGGGCCATAGACAGTTAATGGTGTTTTTTATTTTTATGAATAAACTGAACTGAACTGAACTTACAGCAAATTACACAAGACTTCGGCTGTTTTTAGCCTCCTTCCATGTCCCTTGCCTTGAATGACAAACGTGACAACATTTGCATAGCCTTCTTTTGGCCAAATATCTTCTCAGAAACAGTGATCGCGGGAGCCTGATACGTCATGTAAAGGCAAGAAACGTTGCAAGCGTGATATCATCAATGTAAAGCCAATAGAGGAAATAGGATACACCCATCAAGTGTAGAATCTCGGGAACGGAGAATTCCTATCCGGAGTGAATTTCGCCTCTTGCTTGTCCTAAGGATGACCGCGTGAGGATGTCTTCATGACAGGCTAGCAAAGGCATTGTGCCCGAAGTCCTGCGTAGCCGTTTTCGGGAAACCGCGTGGAAATCATAGAATGTGTTCCACCCTTCTAACAATAGTAACTCTTCGTTACTATTTTCGTTCCAACCTCGTGAAAAGTTACTACGCTGATCGTTCCAACCTTCTCGAAGTAACTAATATAAACTGTTTGCTCACCACGCTCGCGAGCCTAGTAAGCGTGGTAATTACGAATCTTTGTGTCGTGATTGGGCCGATTAGCCCGTGGCATGATTTTTGGCCGAAAATAGAAAAAAGTGTTCCAGGCTTGACGCCAGGAAGCCAAAGTTCGCGACGTCATGCGTAGTAACTACGGTAAGTATGGTGGAACACGCTCATAGTTTGAGCTGCGCCCTACGAGTTTCATTTCCCTACGAGCGACAAGTGGGACAGTTTTCATGCACTTTTTACAAAGCGAAGCGAGATCCGCCACTAGTTGAAACTAGGTCAAAAAGTCCCAGTTTTCTCCCGCTGTCGAGCGAAATATGCCTTGCAAAGGAAAACCGAGCTGGTGAGAACTAATATGGAATAGAATAGTATTTTATTGTTACCCGAATCGTAGACAAACCAAATGATGGACACTCGTCAGACACGCACACAATAACCAACAACTCTAACAATAATTAACCAACATACTAAATTTCGTGTGTGAAACGGAAGAAAATGAAAATAAAATTAAGTTTTCGGATCCTACTTGGCGTCGCTAAAACCCGCACGATTAATTGCTACCAGCAGAAACCAGCTCCCATGTTGTCGTAGGGATGTGGAGGATCACACTAGCTCTTTTGAAGGGATGGAAATTAGACCTCAAGAATCTTTTTTACCTCTTTTCAGGTGGTCGTTGATATTGAGTGGGGAGCGTTTGGAGACAACGGCGTACTAGAATTCATGAAGACAGAGTTCGATCAGACGTTGGATAAGAATTCCTTGCTTGTTGGATCGTTCACGTAAGCTAATTCGTCGCCAGTTTTTTACAAACTCTAGCTCGGATGCAAGACCGAGTCTGCATTTTTGCAAATCCGCAATGTGTATCTCGCGGCATCTCCGAAAAATATATCCGTCGTCAGACTTAAAGAGAGAATGAGAGAAGCTCAAGGGAAGCTACAAAGAAAACGTTCCATTTTTCACTCACGCCCACAACCGTGGAACTCGATGCCGGAGTCGGTGACTTCCCCATCGACTTTGTGGACTCGCTTCAAGAAAGCCTTCGACCCCCCACTGGGCAGTGTTCCCTGGAAGTGGAAATCCGAGTCTCAATCTGCCCAGTACATGTTGCAAATTGTTCACCAGCCGTAGGAATTTGGGGGGGGGGGGGTCTCGGCTGACCTGTACTATAGTAGAAGACCCGAATATTCTTGTATACTCTTCGATGAAAGTGCGGATTTTTTCCTGTGTGGGTTGACATTTTTTTTTAAATTCGCCTTATTCGAGTTTAGCGCTCAAAGCGTGTCAGTGAGCAAACCGTGAGCGATTGATGGTCTCGGACAGAAATTCCGGCCAGGATTGTCTTCCGTTCGGAAAAGTCGAGATTCTTCGTCTTACCTGCCGGAATTGACGAAAACGTAGAAAACCTGCAGGGATAAACCCCTTATTTTTCACACCAGTCAGAGGACCGAAAAGGAGATGTGTCTGTTTGGGAAACAACTGTGTAGCCGCTGCATATATTTTGTCATCCATTCCAGATTTGAAAAGCTGTTCTCGGGCAAATACCTTGGCGAACTGGTTCGACTTATTCTGGTCAAACTAGCAGAAGAGGGATTACTCTTCGGGGGAAATGTTCCACCAACCCTTCTGAAACCAGGCGGATTCGGAACACGATTCGTATCCCTGGTCGAACAGTAAGATTGTTCTGTAACATGAATCATGACTAACAGCTGTGATGGTGACGGTAGCTTAGTTGTACAGTTGAGGTATGCTCATTGAACACTTCTCTGGCCATTCAGATTTTAGTTTGATTTTTGTGCTTCTTCTTCTATTCGAGAATGTCCATGGGTTTGAGCCTGCTTGGTATGTTCCAGTTAGCAAAAGATGGAAATTGTGAAAGTAAAATCCGGTGGAAGTTAACAGCATTTGACACATGACAAAATATGAATGGAGTAAACATTTTTGGCAAGTATTTTGCAGTAACTTTCCTGGTGGCTGGTATCGGTTGTATTTTAGTAGTTAGTGTGATGGGTTTTAATGAGGCGACGTTCAAATAGCATACCTCTACTGTTGATTAACAATTGCATAATTGCCTTTCGCACTGTTCGCCTTTTTGCATCCTTACCAAACTTACCGTAAACCTCCTCCAGAGGCGCTTAGAGCATCCAAGAATAGTTCCAGTCATCCCTCAGGTGAGCCACTGAGGGCAGAGTAGAACTGAATCAAAAAGCATTTTCATAGCAGAACCGCTGAATTTGACTTTATCGTTAAAAAACTACAGATACGCTTAGTTATGTTAACTAAGAATTTAACTGGATATGTAACTAGCATGCTGGACATTCAGTAACCGTCGAACATTCGTTGCAAATAAATTTGAAGTAAAAAACAAAAACAGCTCGACCAGACTGTTATTGCTGGTTTATTGTCGTGTTTGACGTAAAATGGAACAAAACGGGATCTACTAAAAAGAGGCACGTCATGGCGCAGGAAGCACGAGTAATAAAGAGACTAGCAAGTAGTAGAAGTAAACAAGTAAGTGAGAGTTCGTAACTCCAGAGCCTAAACGAAGGCACGTTAGAACATTGTTCTGCCCCTGACTCTGAAGCCTGAACGGACCTTTTTTAGTTTTCTAGTTCTCGTGGCTCTTTTTAGTACTCGTGCCTTTTACAGTAGGTCGTGGCGTGCCTTGCCTCATTTTAGTCGATCCTGAACAAAGCTTTTTCTACGTCCATGTACTGGGGTGATTCGGGTTGATTTAGGAATTTTCAGGATTTCTGCCGTAAGACGTAAGGGTGGGAGTATTGGTTGGATAAAATAGGAATTCGAGCCAGCTGGACGCATTGATGTTAGATAATCTGATTGCTAGTTGTGGAGACGAACGTTCTTCGGTCTCTGTCTTCGACGAGATTTTCGCTGGAGGATAAGGGGATCTTGTGAGTTTCGCCCTGACGGGATAGCCTAAGTGACCCCAGCGGCGGATTTTTTATTTTCTAGGTGGTCGCCCCGCCATTTGGTGAATCGCCGAATCGTTGACCCTTCTTTTATAGCCTGGCAAATAGGAAACAGTGTTTACGTCACATGCATATTTTCCAAAAGTAAACTTTGTTTTAACTTCGGTTTGAAAAGCTAAGATTCCACGGATCTAATGTGAAAACCCCTTAACGTGCATCTTTTTGTAGTGGCAGTTAGGAGCCACAGGTTGACACTACCAATAAGAAACGAAGTCGTATAGGATTATTTGGGACTAGAAAACAAAAAAGCTATCCAGTAAAAACGTTCGCTAACAACCAGTGCGGTGTTATCTGCCATCGAGTTAGCCTGTGTTACGCACTACGTCCTAAATCACATTTCTGGACAGCCTGAATTCGAGGATCACGCCTGTAGTAGTAATTAGATGGTGTTGCTGCTTTTCATGTTTGTTTGCTGATGGTAGATGGTGGAGGTAACAACTAATAACACTGTTTTGTCTAATCTAACTGCATGCTTGTTTTTTCTAGATTTAGCATGGGGCTGGAGGGAGTGATCGATAGTGACCATTCGGAGGAGTTTGCAAAGTCTCTTGACCCGTATGTTCTTTAACCATTAAGCCCATCGTCCTGTAGCCACAGACAATACACTTAAGCATAGTTCTAACAGGACGCGAATTTGGCATCGCAACCCGTACTTTGCATCCGCTGGCAAAGTAACTCCGTTTCGAACACTGGATTTTCACGCCACTCGACTTTCGGCTTCGATCTGAAAAGAATCGCTTTGCCGGATGATCGCCAGGATCCTTTGCTTTGCAGAAATCTTTCCCTTGCGACATTGTGCGAATATATTCGCCACGTGACTTTGGTCGCAACCTGTCAGGACCATGATTTAATAGGATCTGCAAGCCTATGAAAGCTAGAACGGACGGTTGTGCTTGATTAATGATTCCCACTGAATTTAAAGCACAGCTCTTACTAGAAATAGCTTTTTCACGATAAAACGGTTCGGAAGAAGTGTTTTTCAAAAATACTCATGCCTCGTCAAATTAGCGATTCTCTTGTTAGCGCTTGCCGACTTCGGCCGGGCTTCGCACAAAAATACCTTTTTCTCGCGGAAAAAATAAAACAAACACTCGCCGTAGTTAAATGCTAAGAAATCATTGCGAACGAAGGGATGCGTCGGCTTTGGCGCGAGGGCGAAATCAGGCTCGACTTTTTGCTCACGTGTAACGACGAAACAAAGTTTTTGTCTGGCAAACCAGGAAATTTCGGCTAGCGCGCAAAGACGGAAAATTAAAATAAAGGGATTCATAAGAATTTTGCCGAAGAGGAGATTTCAGAGGTCAGCAGAACAAGTCGCCACTGGAATGGGGGTGTGAAACATTGAAAAGTAAGAGGGGTCCTTTAATCTTCAGCTGGATTTGAAATTTGAAGCTGCATCCAGAAAATCGGATACCTGTGGTATGGCGTGTGGGTTTGCGAGCTCATAAAGTTGGCACCCGAATTCTCCACATTCCAGGGCCACCGTGCGGTTTAGTTTCTATTGGTCCCCAGTGATCATCAACATCAACGAGCTAGGATACAAACAGAGACTAATCCGCTTGGAATGCTGAACCATGATGGTCAAAGGCCGATTCCGGAGTGGACTCTTTGAGGCCCTGGTTTAACCACGCCAAGTCTATCCCCCGTCGAAACTAGACAACCTAACAATAGGCGACTTTCGAAGTGAGCCTATAGATGGCCATGGGAAGCTGACCGGACGTGTGGATTGGGGGAGAAACTTCAGCGAATGGCCTTCCCCATGTTTACTTACTTCTGTATTTTCTCTCCCAGGGATGCAGTTCTGAAGTTGCCTAAGCCAATCAGTTCACAGAGTTGCTTCAACGAGCTAGGAATCGAACATGGTTCAGACGACTTAAAGATCCTCCAACAGGTGTGCTTCCAAGTCACCGAAAGGGCAGCTATACTCCTCTCAATCTGTAAGTCGCTATACCGAAAGGTCCTGCTTAATTTACAACGCTGGGCTCATGGAAACTGCATTTCCACTGATCTGAAGAATTCGGCTATTTGCCACAGCATTTCGACTTCTTAGACAAACCGAGCCCAAATTCTGCGACAGGTAGGCTACGACCGTAAAAAAAAGGATATGATTGTGAAGCTGAAAAAGAGAAAAAAACATATGATTATGAAGCTGGAATAGCCAGATTTCACTTTATAATTAGTGAAGAATACCGAGTTTATTTGGTGCCAGAATGTCGCAGGTTCTTGAGGTCAAGTGTCACAGGTTATGTCAGAGAACAAGAGGCATGAGCTCATATGGAACTTGTTACGAGGAGGTGTTGCGAGAAAGTAGATGATAACGTCAAAAATTCCTCCTTCAACCCCTCTAGGATCGGACCTATAAATAGGATATCTAGTTTCACTCGAGTCTGAGAATTTCCAGCATCGCCTCGGATCATCTAGAACCAATGACTACCTTCCAAGTTTAGATCCAATCGTTTGATCCCTAGATGTGGCCACAGTATTGCCGGTACCCCTACTCCAGCTCCCCCTACCGCGGTCGAATCTGGTTCGGACGCGTAAATGGTTCATATAAACCATCTTCTCTTACCACCTATCACTCGAATCTGAGCATTTTTCTGCAAGTTTCGGTACCCCTCCCCACCGTGCTTGGATCCGGTCCGGACCCTAAAATATGTCCATCCCTCTACTTTCCAAGTTTCATTCAAATCATTCTTTGACCGCTATGCTAGCCACAAAATTTCTGGGACTCCCCCTCCAGCTCCCCCGACTGTGGCTGAATACGACTCTGACACACAACCGAAGGGCAAGTGCCGTAAAAATGGCAACATTGCATGGAAAGCGGGCGGGGATTCAAAAGCGGGCGGGGATTCAGAAGTTTATCAGTGTTTTGACCGAAGAAAACTCATTCATTTTCTCAAGTACTTTTCGGGCAGAACTCCTTTACTTGTCATGAAGGCTTTAAAAAACAAAACAAGAAAAAAACGATGCCCCCCCCCCCCCCCCTGCCCCCAAACACACATGGTCTGTAGTCCCTATCTGATATGTCTAAATATGCTGATGAAGTTTTGGAAATAAAAATTGTATTTTTATGAAGTATACACTTATAGAGCTGCCGCGCGTTTACATTTAACTCGCGTCTTTATGAAAAATTCTTAAGTGCTTGCAGCCAAAACTGCAGTTTTTAGTAAAAATATATTCAAAAATGGCTAAAAAAACGGATATGTCAGATATCCGTAGCATCGAAAAATCAGGATAAGGACCATATGGTTGAAGTTGCTATCTGTGTATTCTGATTTTTTTTTTTAATGCCGCTCTGCCCCCCCCCCCCCCCCCATCCCCATGCCGGATAGTATAAACGTCGCTTAGAAACTGGGCTCAGTCACTGTCCCTCGTGGTCATAGTAGCCTATGCAAGCACAAACAGTCCGTTAAAGGACCCCTCTTGCTTATTCTGCCTTTTATAATATACCTAGCTCCCTTATGGAATTGTAAGCTTCTGAAATCCCCTTCTTTCTCCGTTGTTTCGTTTTGTGCCTACGAATTTTTAGTGCCGAGTTTTGCCCTTTACAGAACACAAAGTTTGCCCGAATCTTCAATGTCAGCTGACAACTCTTTCAGACACAAGGATATGAGAATCTTTTGTTCTCGAATAACTTTATTTGCCTAGTTTAATTTGCCACGGCGCGTTCAGTCTTCAAATGTTTTGCGCCCAGCCGCCGCGTCGGAGAGCAGGAAGGCTGTGCAGAGTCGTCAGCTCTGTAGACGTAGACACCTACTGGTGTCTAGCCAAAAGCTTATTTGAAACAGGTTTTGATACTTGTTTTCTTTCTTAGGTTTGTCGGCGACTTTGATGCGGATAGACAGGGAGGAAAACACAGTCGCTGTAGATGGCTCTCTTTACAAATATCACCCAAGGCTCCATCACCTCTTGCAACACCACACAGCAAGGATGACGCCAGGAAAGAAGGTAAGGCTTTTACTAAAGGCTCAGATCCGTAGTTTTGACAGACTCACAGACTACTCACAGTGCAGACAGCCGATCAGGATAGGCCGGTCGCGTCCTGGAATTCCTGCCAGGCTTTTCCTTCAGTTCCTCTTGGGGAAAGTTTAGTTTTTCAACTTTATGACGAATGCGGAAAAAGACCGGGCGGAAAGTCTGATCGTCTATTCGCAGCACAGGTGGAAACCCTGACTGATTTTTCCTGTGGCCGATGACGTTTCTGCTTGGCCTGTAGGTATCTTTACTGGTTTGGCTATTGATGGAAGGCTTAGTTCTCAGACTGTTGCTAGATAGTCTAGCTAGATAGCCAACTATACTTTGGCCCGAGTACAAAATACCTCGACGATCGGGCTTTAAATCTCTTGTGCCTATCTGCTTTGGAACGAGCTTTGGCACTGCCAATGATTTAGAAATCGTGAAAGTAGCGGTAAGCCTGGTGCCCAGGCAACGCGAATCTTTTCCACGACTCGAACAAACTTTTACTTGGAGTTTCTTATTAGATAGGCGAGTACATCACAGAGAACAGAGCACAAGAATATGCAAACAATTACAATAATAGGTAGCCTACGCATATTCATATAGTTGAAATTGCGCGGCGCAATTTTTTGGCTAGCAACGCCAAATTCGCCTAGGCGAATGCGTGTTCTGTTGGCACCAAGCACGAAGGACTTCCAGCTGGTCGCGAAAATCGGTCAGTCCGTTCTAGAAGCGTGCTTCCTGGTGTACTATTAACGACGCCCTCGTAATGTGTTTTCAGTTTTCGTTCGCCCTCGACTGTTTGTTTACAAAAGCTCTTTATGTACGATCAACCGATTTCTTTTTCCGTCCAAGCCCCAGGCAGATTCGCCGTTCGATTGTCGTTAATCCTGACGCACTTTCAGGTATCTGAAACAACTAATCTATCCTAATTGCCTTCATTCTACAAGGAACCAGCGAACTCCCGTACTAGCTAAAATTTAAAAAGCAAAATACTGTACTTTGCTGTCGTCGTTGTCTTTCCGAGATCAGGTGGTGACTGGGATCCATGTCTAGAGTTTGAAAATTGCCGTGCCTGGCTCACCTGTACGACCTCGAACGACTATTTTTCTGGAACCTGAAGGACGTTAACCTTTCGGTCATAACCACTGTCATCAGGTGGCCAGAACCCTTTAACAAAACTATGAACTCGTCAAAATGCTTTACCCATAAGGATACGCGAACCATCGGTTGCGAACCAGCTTCGCACTAATTAGTCTAGTATTTAGTTTACTCCGTCATAATCCTGTTCTTTTTAAGTTCTCACTTCTACTGGCCGAAGATGGTAGCGGGAAGGGCGCTGGCCTCATTGCTGCCATTGCAAAACGTCTGGAACAGAGGCGGCACTGACTGTGTGAAGGTTTCGGTGATGTTGAGTTTGATCGCAGTTTTTGTTAGAATATTTCGTCTTTTATTACTCCCGTTTTTTTGAGATTTTGAAGTTTGAAATTTTAGATAAATTTGTTGACACAAACCATACTGGAAATTAGGGTTGCATTTCAACGAAGAGTACTCTTTATTATGGTAGTTACTACCCTCTCTGGACAGAAAATAACAACAGGGCGGACAGAAGCCACAATTCTGACGGCAATTCCTGCCGAACGGATGGTTATTATCACTTATCGTGCTCCTGCCCATCATAATTAAATTGTAACGATCATAACTCTTGTGGAATGAAAGAGAGATAAGCTGATTTTCTTTAATACGCCGAACGGTACGAAAATACTAACATACATCGGAATGATCGCAACTGACAACAGGTGAAACACCACTTAGTAAAAGATTCTGCAGTTACCTCTAGCTACTTCTTCAAGCACTTGACGTCACCTGAATGATATCTCCTTCTGCTTCAGTAATATGGACCGCTCCGACAGCAAATGTTCCACTTCGGGCTCCTCTTCTTCGGTCGGGTTATGGCAGTTTCGGACAGCGGTGAGCTCCACTTCGGCCTTTTCTTCAATTTTCTACTCGGTTATGAGCAGTAATCGTCGCCCTCCATGGCTGGGGTTAGATTGCTTCGCTAAGCTCGAAGGAGTTGACAAGTCCGATGATGGACAGGAATATATTCTTCTCTTCCTCTTGGCCGATGGTGGTGTTTGCAAGCGTCGTTGTGTATGGGTAGAGTCTTCTTTACCTTTCGTGTTAATTGTCCTAATACCAACTATGTGCCGACGAAAAATTGCCGTGTACCTAGCGGAAGAGCCGGAAGCATCACCACAGTTGTCCCCAACGAACGCCATTTTTTGTTAACGTATGATTTGAGTCATCGTTCAGGCGACATTAGGCGTTCTTCCCGAGGTTCACTGGCGTGTTTTGGACTAAGTCATATAGAGTATCCAGCGCTCGAAAGTGGTTTATGTTTATCCTGCCCTTGGCTCATTATCAGCGTCCATCACACAGCGATAGCATAATAGAATGAAGTCATACGTCGAATATTTCCCCGGCACAACAGCTACCAAGAACATACTGAGAGATCAGGGCCTTCAGTGGCTGATGTTTTTAAGTTTAGAAAAAGGAGAGTTGCAGCACATTGGAAGTGCGGTATTTGGCACGTTGTCCTTTTAAACACACTGAGAGTATGATGCAGAAATCACGTTACGGGATTCGAGGGTGTGTTCGAACATCCTGAAGTTAGTTACTAAAAGCTACCACCGTCGTTACATTTGTACGCATCCCTTCGTACAAGCTGGAACAACGATGGTAATGCTTTTGACAACTATGCATAAGGCTGGAACTCAACCTGGGAAATGTCTCGTGGAGCCCTCCGGTTCACCACTGCGAAGTCTACCACAAATCGCTGAGTTTTGGATGGGCTATGCCAAATGCTGGAAACCATAACTAAATAACATACTGATAACTGAAATTTTGAAAACAACCAATGCAAATTACTTGTTTTTATTGTGTAGGTCAGTGCCTATCCCCAGCCCACCATTTGGCTTAGGATAACCGAAGGTTTGCATAGGCTGAACCGTGAGTGGCATAACATACAAAACATCAGGGATACGTGGCAGACTGCCACTGCCTGGTAATCTGGCAAGGGAGTAACAAGGCAATCTGGCAAGGGAGTAGCAAGCCAATCTAACAATCTTTCACTTGTTATTTATCCATTTAGTACACAATCAAATTAATCAACCCTGGTCATTAAAAGGAGCCTTCAGCAGCTTTGACTAGTGCCTCACCAACTTCGACTGCGATCTGGGCCTCTGCTCTGGCAAGATCGGTAGATGCAGAGACGGTGTCGGATTGGGCCTTTGACAAGATGTCTCTAGCAGCCTGAAGGTCCAACTGGTCAACTGGTACTGCCTCTTCAGCCAAGACTTGCACTGTAAGATTAAACAGTACTTATTGTGCGAACAGATGATCTGCGGGATTATCTGAACTTTCATCATAAAGGTAAGAGAATCTCAACTATACGATGAAAGTAGATTCAACACAATGGTGCTGAAACCATATCTGAATTTCATTTTCTTTCTGGACAAGTGATTTGGTCAAAACCTGGAGAAAACCGGAAATTTGATAAAAGTGAAGTTCTTAAGTTGATTAGTGGGTCAATACAGGGTTAAAGAGACATGCTGAATCCATTTTTTAACCTTATTTTACTGCCGGAAGCGGCACAAGTAGCTAAAACAAGGACTTTGGTAAAAGTAAAAGATCTTTCCGAAGTCGATCAGAGGTGAGATATAGGGGTAACATACATGCAGAATACATATCTGAACTTGGTTTTCTCAGCTGATAAGCCGTCGGGCCGTAATTTCTCAATAAACACCACCACTGCGTCATTTTTGTATGTTTTCAAGTTGTCAATTGAAGTTTAACCGAATACGGCTGAGATCCAACAGTCTAGTTACACATCACTTATTCAACTAAATAGACCTGAAAATCCGAAAAAAATGCGTTACTTCGTTTGTCCATATACAATCGATTTCATCAAACGTAGCCTACTTATTCTTTCGGATTTGAGGTACTTGTATGTGCTTGTCCCTCTATGCTTGAAATACTACCAACTACAAATGTAAGCCACTTCCAAAAACTAAAATAGAAATGTCCGATTCCTCATGACATATCTTACCATCATTTTCCTACTTTGCATAGATGTAACTTTTCCAAGTTTCGCATCTGTAACACCGGAAATGCAGGCCTTTGAAGAAAATCAAATTCTCAGCGTCTGGGTGAATTTTGGGTTCGCGTGCAAGCAGCGCAAACTCTGAAAGTTATTACTGCCTTTTCAGTTAATTTAGGACAGAAATAGAAAACCGTGATTTTCGTTTTTTTTTTCATCTGATAACTAGCTGATTGAAAAAAAAACCCCCGAAAAATCAGTTTTCTATTTCTTTTGTAATGAATGGTCAGCTTGGCTCAAACCTTATAACTTTTAGGATAAATAGTAACATGCTTCAGGCATATGGCGAAGACCAAAAACCTATGAAACGAGACTGTCTGGATCAAATAACACAATAAATATTATATTTTGAAATCCCAGCGAAACCTCTGGCCCTGTTACTACAGCCGCCTTCCTGTCTTTATGTGAACTACTAACAAATCATATGCACAAGATAAACCATACCTGATGAGTCATCATTGACAGTTACTGTGCCACTGGAGACAAAGAATTTCTTGGGTGCTCCCTCCTGTTCATACACAGTTACTACACCCGGCTTCAGAACAGCCAGGATTGGAACATGGGCAGGTAGGATACCAAAGCTTCCACTGAAAGATGGCACATCAATCTGCTTCACATTCGCATTGTTGTAAAGAACCTAGAATAGCCAAAAATGACAACAATTTAAACAAAGATTCTATCGGGCATTTTTATGTAGGGTATGTTATATTGGATTTCAACAGGCTGTTGTAAGCCTGAGTTTAACAAAACAACAATGAACTCTTATAAAACTCTTGTAATACCTATATCAACTAAGTAAATTGACATCTCTACTATCCTCTAGGTCTGTTTCGAAAAAAAACAGCACTTGTTGGATGTAATAGGTAGTCTTTTCATAGTCCTTTGTCAATTGGTCTGTAAAGTGGGTTCAAGGTTGGTAGTTGCTGGATTACATTTGTTCTAGACCTGACTGAGATGGCAACCCCGGAAGTCTTAAAGCATCCTGAAGGACACATAACACTGATTTTTTAGACAGGGAAGTGAAGATACAGTTGACATTTGAGATCTGATAGGCAAGCTAAAATCTACCACAAATCCCTGATTTTTCGACAGGCTACATCAAACTTTGAGTATACCCACAGTTTAGAATAGCCTATGCCAAATGTCTGGTAGCCAATGCCAAAATAATCTGTCATCCCAAGCTGACTGGGAATAATACCTTAAAAATGAATCAACACAGAAAAGTCAGCTACGTTATTCACTGTTATCCACTACGTTATTACATTATCCACTAGTTGGCTGTTTTTCCTTCCCATTTGACTATTCGACCCAAGCAAGATACAAAAACTCGAAAACTTCAAAGTAGTGTTCAAAGGAGCATAACTCTACCTTTATGTCAAACACTTGTTACAACATGCCGGATCCAAGTTACTATAGCTGAACGAAATAGCCTACTAATAATTTTAGTGAAATTCTAAAAGGAATCTTTTTTATTTTTTATTTTTTTTTTGTGGATTAAGGTTCCCAGCATTTGGTATATGGCAACTGACCATTCAAAAATGAATCTTCAGTGTCTAGGCGCATTGCTCCAAAGTTAGGGTACCCAAATATGTTAGCCCAGCATCTTGATGTTGGGGCAGTGCTACCCTGGAGCAAGGCAACAGTACCTACCCCCATGAAAATGTCTAAGTCCACATAATAAATTTTCATGGGGGTACTATCTTCTTGCTCTGAAACTTCTTACAGTGTACTTATGATACCCGTCAAGAGAAACAGTGGAGGGCTTGCAGCCCCAGAGGTGGAGTTCATAAAAGAAAAACAACAACATGAACAATGACAATGCACGTAGCAAAACTTTACAATAAACACAGCACAAACATAGCTACAGATTACACGAAGAGAGAAGACCATTGGTGGTTCAGTTTACTAGCCCTAGGGGATGATTTGAAATTTCTGAGCCAAAAAAGAATTATACGTTGGGCACCATGCCCTGCAGGAAGGGCGTGGATGGCACAGTACCCCCATAAAACCTGTTGAACTGAGAATCTGAAATGGAAATTAGCTTTTCAAACAGGTGTTTATGAGGGTACATGTACCATGCCCTTGCTGCAGGGAATGGTGTCACAACCTATGAGCACCATGCCCATAAGTTGGGTATGCCCAGACGTTAGAGCACTATGCACACAAAATTAGGATTAGTGTATAACTAATCCTAGCAGAACCACTATATAACACAATGTAGCGAGAGTCATCCTTTGACTCAAAGTTCAAAGTTTGAGGTCTACTTGCAGACTGCTTGCAGACACTTGCAGATAGCTCACAAGGTTGGAATACTAAAATAAATAAATAAACTACAGGATCGGTATCCAACCTTGAATTTACATAACCTCAAACTTGGTATTTGATTGTGGAAAACGGATACGTCAGCTGAATTTTATTGGAGCTATATTTCGGCCCTTCTTGGCAAGGGTCCTCTTCAGGCTCAAAACCGCTCAAGTTGGAAAGACGAACTTGTGGGAAACACAAAACTAAAGATTCTAGCCTAGCGTTAAATATTTAACTTCGTAAATTCTTTCGTGAGTCTTGCTTGGAGTTAAAAAGGTTGCTGTGATTTCATTTTGGACACGGCTGCTGTTTTTGCTGCTCGACTGGGTCGTAGGTTGGGTAGAGATTTTAGATTTTTTTTAGAGAAACTTGGCCTAAAAAAGGTTGAAAGGAAATTTCAACTGTTCAATGCAGTCGTAACAAGGTAGTAACTGACAAGAAGGAAACCCTGAGTGACCTAGATTCTGTTTTATAGTAGTCAGAAATGTCCTTGTAAGGCTTTCAGGCCAAGTTCAATGTCATCTAAATTCAAGGTAGGATACCCCTCCTGTACTAAACTGCTAAAAGGACATCCAGACAAAATCTGATTCCCTGTTACCTGGGAAGGTGCTGCAAAAGTGAATGACATCTGGGATGCATCAGCAGAGGCATAACGGGCTTGCAGGCGGATAGCAGACTTTGCTAGTCTGATGCATGACTTGGAAGCTGACATTACAAAAATTTTACAGGAAAGAAAATGTTGAGGAAAAAAACTGGGAGATGTTGCGCTTTGTGAGAAAAGCGCAGTCTCGAATTGTCCGGTACAAATTTTGCCAAGACCCATTTGTCTACGACTATTAGGACCGTCGCGAGCCAAAACTAGAACCGGACCGGACCGGGCTGGTGGAAATTTGTTGGCCCCAAAAATTGTCCTTTATCCATATAGGTGAATATATTTTTAAAATCTGTAGATGGAGCCGAGTGACCAGCGAGGCGCCGGTCGCTTTTACTGTACATGTATAGAACGCACAATCAGATCCTATGTTGGGTCCTACATCAAGATAGGTGCCCCACAGAAAGTGAATTCCCACTCCCATAGGTGAATTTGACGTCGGTAGTGAAAAAATTTGATTCGTTAGCCACAAATATCGCTTTTGCCGTTTCAACTCCAAGTCAAATTATTTTGGCCTCACCTCAGTTCGTGATGACGAAATTTGGGAAATTAAAGTCTTTGATTCATGTGGGCCGAGAAGGTGGGAGCAGGGTGGGAGACACCATCATTTTTCTATGGGTCGAATTTTTACAAACATTCTGTTACCTTTGTTTTCCCCAAAATCCTCAGGGTAGCCAACATTATTCACAAATTACTTGAACATTATTCAATCCTGAACGGCAATCCGCCATTGCCAGCTGATTGCCAATTAACTATTCATTGATCTCCTGGTGCTGCTGCTGGTACTAAGGCTAATACTTAAAGAAATTGATAATGCAAATAATTACAGTAGAGGTATTTCTATGTGAACAGTTACAGTAGAGGTATGCTTATGTGAACAGTTACTTTAATGTAAACAGTGCAGTTTTGAGCTAAATTGTAGAATGAAGATGCAAAATACCTCTACAGGTGTCTTCAGATGCCCTTATTACCTACATCGGTTAACTGGTAGTTAGCTTTAAACACAGCAAGTGCCTGAAAATGGCAAAGTCCACTGTCAACAAACGTTCACAGAAGCATACCCCTACTGTAGTTTAATTTGTCTACACATTTTCCATATGCCCTGCTACAGTAAAAACATTTTGTTAGATCCAAAGTCAAACTATGATTCCATCCTCCCAGTTAGGACCTTGTTAGGGCTGTATTGTTCTTTCCTCTTAACCTTTTTTGGGCCAAGTCCAAGGTTGCAAAAATGCGAGGTTGGAAACCCCTCCTGTACCACAATAAAAAGCTGGCTTCTCCTGTTCAGCTGGGGAGAATTGAAATGGAAGCAGTGCCAAGGCAGTGCCAGTGGCAGTCAGGTGCCAGTTTGGAAAAGGAGAGCTGTTAGACGAGAAACAAAACTTTATTTTTGTGATATGCTTTAAATTATAAAGATTAATAGGCTGCTTGATAATTTTGAGGTGGTTTTGGATAAGTTTGTTAAATACTCTTGATGACTATCTCTCCCTGCCAATGCAGAATCTCCGGATACCTGCGGAAGGAAGCAAGAAGCGGTGTCACAGCTGGTCTCAAAGATCGCCAGGATTGTTTGATGCAGGATCTGAGTCGTTGAGTTTGAATAGTTACGGGCACGTTTACTACTTCTTCCTGAGGATCACTGCCGTGTTTTGGACTTAGTCATATAGAGTATTGAATAAGAAATGAAACTTATTTGTTTTAGCTTTTGTAAATTCTTTGTGAATCCCCTTGTATTGTATTAACTATCTCAGCCAGCTGGATCAAAACTAGCTCCTCAAGTAGGGAACATAATAGTGTTCTAGACTGCAAACAAGATAATAACCACCACAAACAGGGGTGGCCTGAAGGGGAGGTGACTCACCCCCCCTGCCTTTTGCTAAGTCGTATCAGTTGTTTATTTTGGCCTCGCCGAAGTCCCAGGCATTCATTTTAATCAAAAATAATCCAAGTCGTTTAAAAAAAAATTGTTAATTTGTCTCTGCACAGCTTCAGACGTAAGCCACGTCGAGTTGTTTAAACCAGGTTTTGTAACCCCGATAGGTCAGAGATATGATTCATGGGGCAGCAATGCGGCTACCTGTTCTACTCCCATGGGATTTGGATCTGCCTCACTTAGGTCTTTCAGATTTTAGCCTGTCAAAATTACAATAGGTTAGTTATTAAAGTGAGGTCTGACTGTGTAACATTGATATACCTAATAGACCAAAATCGAGAGACAAGGTTATATGCATTGATTGTTGGTCATCTTTGGCTATAAGTGAAAAAAGAAGGAATAGAATTTTTAAACAGAATGGAAAAGCCATCAGAAATCAAATAACAGGAGACCCCCGAAATAAGTATGCCCAGAACAGATGGAAAAATGTCGATTACAAAGAGAGGTTGAGATGGGAACAACGCTTGAAAAGGACAAGGAATATTTTAATATACACCCGAAATTCGTTTCCCAGGGCAGGAGGGGTTCTGCAGACGCTTGAATAGCTCACACTAGTCGGGAGGTAAATTTTTGGCCTTTATTACTATCCAAAATGTTTGGGGGGGGGGGGAGCGGAGCAAAAACATTCCTTCAGCCAAAGCTGAATGCGAATCATATGTATCACTGCTGAATGCGAATCATAGCACTATCAAATATGGGAGGAGCAAGGTATTTACCGGCTGGCTGGTAATTTTTAACGGCTTTTTTTGCGGAAAAAACGACTGTTTTGACGAAAAATCGACTGATTTAAAGAAAAACCGACCATTTTTAAGAAAAATCGACTTACGAAAAATGTGACTGTTTTGAAGAAAAATCGACTGCTTTTACGGAAAATCGCGGCGCTTCGCGCCGATTCAGCTATTTTTTACCGGCTGGCCAACAACATCGGGGGAGGGGTGCATCCCCCCCCCCATACATGACGCCCCTGTATGCTAGTGTTAAAGCTCATCTTATCCTTACTTGAATTACTGTATTTATTTTATGACAATTGTATATATGTTTTAGTTGTAGGTTAATGACAAGTGCCAATTAATTTGCTCGCGCATGAAATGTTGTGCTGCAATTATTTTGAAATTAAATTAAAATTAATAATTAAATTTCAGGACACTCATACAACTCGAAAATGATCTCTTTTATGCTTAAGTTATTCTAAAAGCGAACTTCTCGTCTTCATTTGCTGTCTATAGGATCTTCTGTCGCGTAGAATCAAATTCTACAAACCAGTTTTAAGTTGCATTTCTTCAGATGTAGCTCACTGTAGCTTTACCTGCTTTAGTTCTCGACATGAAAGTACAGTGTGTCGAATGACAAATAAAACGGTACACGGTACTTTCATAATGAAACAAAAGTACATCAAATCACCCGGAAAAAAACGCAACTCAAGTCTCGTCGGCGAACCGGCGTCTTTTTCGATCTGTAAACTCCTGTCAGGCCAGGACCAAAAGTGCGTTACGTCCGGACATCCATTTTTTTTTTAATGCACTGGCAAACCTGTTTTCCCCGTTTCGTTCCTGAGGAAGTGTGTTTTTTTTTTCTTTTAATGCACTGGCAACTTTCTCGTTTTGTTTCTGAATAAACGTGTCTTTAACGTGAAAATTATTCTCATATTTTTTTTTTTGCTTTAATTTGGAACAACTACTTTGTTACTCTACTTTGTGTTTATTTTGTTTTCTATGACCTCTATTTTGTCACTTTTTTCGACGGCCAGATTTGTGATTTCAAAGCTTTTTTTTCCTTTTCTTTCTAGACAAAGGCAGATTAAAAAAATTTCGCCTGCGGCGCTTGCTTTAATTTGTCCCAGGTACAGGCGTTGAAAGCTTTCCTGTTTAGCGAAAGTTGAAATGTAAAGCTGAGGCTGAGGAAATTTTGATTACAAGAATAATTTCAGCTGATGCATTGCAGCTAGTTTTGGGGAATGTGCGCCATTGCCGCGTTGTCGCAAAAGTTAATTTTTGTTGGTACGTGCGAGTCGTATATTACGATCCAGGAGTCGTTGAAAAGAGGGGTCTCACCCCCCCTGGCCTGAGTGCTTCGGGCCACCCCTGACCACAAAAAAATGCTGGCTCCTCACAATCATCCTAACTTGTAACAACTCTGTGGAACAGAACCTAGGGTCCACTCCAGGCTAGGTCACCTCATATGTTAAGAATTCTGGTGTCTTAATGTGGGCTATTAACTAGTACAAAGTAATAAAGGATACTTTCTAAGTTACTTTTGGCATGGTGTAGTACAGGTAGGCTATTCTTACTAGGACCTGATTAGGATGTTTTTTAGTTTTAACTTCAGATACTGCCACTTTTCAGTTATTTCCATCCACTTCATCTCACTTACAGGTCAACCATTAGGTAGTGAAGTAGCCTACTCTTAAAGGTCTCAGAAGAACTTGAGAGCGGAGGTTTTAGCTTTTTATCTTATCACTCAGCCCAGAACAGTATTATTTACATTTTTAATCTGAATTCTCAGTTCCTGCTTCTCAGTTTTCGATTATCATACTTACAGTGTTTGCTATTCTTGCTTCTTAGTTATCGCTTTTGATAAAAACATTAATTTAATCATCTGTTGATGCCTGTTTGTTGGGATTGAACATCCACCCTTTGTTGACAAATCAGGAAGGAGAAATGAGAACGAGAATGGTTAAGTGACTGTCGAAGCAACTTATTAATTCTGCAGAATTGGGAAGCTTCCCTCGTTCTCAATTCTGACAAAAACACAAGAAAAGAAGAATTAGTTTCATCTCAACAGTAAAAGAAAAAAAAATAGGAGAATTGAGAGGAGAATCGCAAAGGAGAATTGAGAAAAAAATGAAACTATTGTTGATCGCGTAATAACTATCCCAGTATTATTACACAGTCTGAACAGAGTCTGGGAGACCAGTCTAGCGTACTCCTTATTCCTCAGTCGATTACAATTCTGTCTTTCTTAGTCATAAGATATTAAAGAAGAGTGTTGTAAACTGGTAGCCTACCTTTCCGGGGAATAAATTGTAATCATAAGTATTAGCACCATGCTCACCCCTGACAGCATGCCCCAGCATTTGAGCATGGTTATGAAAAAGAGCTTAGTGTACTAAACTGTGGGAGGCAGTTCAAATGTTTATCTTAAACTCTAACTTGTAGTTATAAAATACTCGGGTTTCTACAAATGCCTGATTGTTGGATAAAATTTGCAAATGTTAGGCATGTCAGACAATGAGATCATTTAAACATTGGTGTTAGGTTAAAAATAAACAAGTAGGCTTATGCCTGGGTTTGCTCCTGTTTCATCAGGTCTCGACTTGACTACAGTTGAAATCTTCTCTCGGTTCTGCCAATGTATTATTTTGCCACAGCTGCAAAGGTGGGATCGAAATCTGTTTGAAGAATTGGTGGAATCGGATCCTTTCCCTATTCCTGTTGTTCAGCCACCTTGTTCTTCCTTTTCATAGTGATGTAGGGTAGAAATACCCTTAAAGTATGAGCATGTTCCACCCTCGTTATAAAATAGTTTTTTCGCTCCATCCTAGTCAAAAACCGCTGACCGTTCCAACATTCTCGAAATAGTATAAATATTTGCTTATCAGCTTGGGAGCGTAGTAAGCGTGGTGATTACGATCTTTATGACGCGATAGGGCGATTAGCGCCTAGAGTGATATTTTGCCGAAAGTAGAAAAATGTGTTCCAGCCTATACTGCAAGAAAGCAGAAGCCGTGGCGTCATGCGTATTTACTACGGTAAGTGTCGGTAAGTAGGGTGGAACACGACCTATGGATTTCTGACTTGATTATTGATACAGTATAGTTTTATTATTGTAACTCAAGTTTGAAGCTTGCAAAACGGTACTGATCGGGGGGTCTAGTGTGAATTCAATGCAAATTTGCCTGTTGCATATAGGGTGAATTTTTGGCAAATTTGATTGATATTGCTCAAATATGCCTATTGCATCTACCTTCCCTTCTATTTTTCAGGTCTTTAGTGAACTTTATCTCACCAAGGAGGAATAATGAAGGCTGGTCGCATCTCAACCCTCAGTTTCCCTGTCAAAAGATCCCTCCGGCTTCGAGAACGCTATGTACTACTTGCGTTGGCCGTGACCCTTCTTGGTTTTACTGTTACCACGCTTGTGCTTGTTCCTGAATTGAGGCCAACCTCTGCATCTGACAAAGTGTACCAAGTGTATGTTCATGTTCAGAATGCAGCACCCGACCTTTTAGTCCCCCATCCGTCGGTGAAAAACGAAGTAGTTGGTGATAGTCCCGAAAGGGTCGGGGCTGTACACTGGGAAGGTGTACCAAAACATGGCCAGATTGACAAACCTGACCCCCACCTTCTCAGTGATATTGAACGACTTAAGAAGAAAATTGACGAAGATGATGTTATTTTGGAAAAGCCTAAAGTGGAAGAAAACACAAAGAAAGAAGGAGTGTTAGTCAACCATAGAGGGCATCAGGTGGATGGTGTAGTGGACAATACTGAAAAGACTACAGTTCTCATAAATGGTGGAGAAGATAAAGAGCAAGAAGTCAGAGAAAGAAGGGATGTGGTCAAGCAGGTAAGCAGGCTCTGCCCTTTACTTCAAGCATAACTCTTACTAGAAATGATCTTTCCGGGATGAAATGGCTCAGAAATATTGTTTTTCGAAATACCATTGCTTTCCTCGAGAAATGAGCAGTCTTTTTGTTAGTGCTTGCTATCTCTATCTATCCTTCCCGCTGACCGACGCGGCGGCTGGCCGCAAAATATTTGAAAACTGAATGCGCCTTGGTTAAAAGGAGCAAACAAAGGAAGTCCAAAACAGGATAGACCTGACGGACCTCCATGTCTTCCAAAATGAAAACCTTGAAGCTATGTGTGAAACAGTTGTCGGGTGACCTTAAAGCTTTCAGCGAGGTTTATGTTGCGTGACTGGCAAAACTCGGCTAGTCCGAAAAACGCTAAAATGTCGTAGGTAGAAAACGAAACAATCGCGAAAGGCGGGGATTTCAGAAGCTAATAATTCCATAAGGGATCTAGGGATAGTATAAAAAGGCAAAATAAGTAAGAGAGGTCCTTTCATCTTTTGTAAAAAGAAATACCATGATGGATGCCCCTTACCTACGAAGGCTAGTTTTGCAATATGACATGGGTATGTTCCAACTCCTATCAAACAATATAAACAATGACGCTAAACGAGTAAGTTAGTTAGAGCGTGTTCCACCCTACTTACCGTAGTATCTATCTACGCATGACGACGTCACAAATTCTAGCTTCTTAGCGCCAAGGATGGAACGCATTTTTATGGCACTTGCCCTTCGGCCAAGTGCCATATAGCGATTGTAATTTATGTCCGTCAGTCGGTCTGTCGGTCCCGGTTTTGCTAGTTTGGGCACTTCCAAATAAGCTAGGACGATGAAACTTGGCAGGTATATCAGGGACCGGACCAGATTAAATTAGAAATAGTCGCTTCCCGTATCCGACCATCTGGAGGGGAGTGGAGGGAGGGGGAATCCGGAAAATTAGGAAAAATGAGATTTTTTTAGCTTACGAACGGGTGATCTGATCTTAATGAAACTTGATATATGGAACGGCCTCGTGTCTCAGACGTTCCATTTTAAATCCAGACCGGATCCGGTGACATGGGGGGGAGCTGGAGGGGAAAACCGGAAATCGAAGAGAACGCTTAGAGTGGAGAGATCCGGATGAAACTTGGTGGAAAGAACAAGCACAAGTCCTAGATACGTGACTGACATAACCGGAACGGATTTGCTCATTTTGGGGGAGTTGGGGGGGGGGGGGTCCGGATTTCTAGTGATCCCGCGAGTTCGGTGCTTCCTGATGTGCTAGGACGACGAAAATTGGCAGGCATGTCAGGGACCCGACTAGATGAAATAGGAAATAGTCACTTCCCCGATCCGACCATCGGGGGGGGGGGGGGGAGTGGAGGGAGGGGGAAGCCAAAAATTTAGGTATTTTTAACTTGCGAACGGCGGTCGGATTATGATGAAAGTTGATATTTAGGATGACCTCGTCTCTCAGACGTCCCACTTTGAATCCGGACCGGATCCGATGACACTGGAGGGAGTTACTTTTGAACGGGTGATCGGATTTGAATGAAACTTGTCAGGTGGAAAGAGCTATCGCCTCAGATGTTCAGTGTCAAGTCCGGGTCTGGTCCAATACCTGTTGGGGGATGGGGGGGGGGGGGGGTGGAAAACTGAAGGAACGCTTCAGGCAGAGGGATTGGGGCGGAACTTAATGGAAAGAACAAGCATTAGGCCTAGATACGAAATTGACGGAGCCAGATGGTTTCGAGGCTCTGTGGGGGGATTTGGAGGGGGTTTCCTGGAATTCCAGTAGTCGCGAGTTAGAATAGTTCTAGATGTACTAAGACGACGAAACTTTGCAGGCATAATAATGACCCTTATTGACTTAAGAACCTAACACAACATACCCACGGAAACTTCCATTCCTAGATCCGAGCATTCTTGGAGGAGCGAGGGAGGGGAAATATGCAAATTGACTTATGCAAATTGCGAACGAGTGGTCTGATTCGAGTTAAACATATTGGGTGATAAGAATCGACGACTTAGACATGTAAAACATGCGTTCGAACTATATGCGACCACGGTTGGGGGTATTGGGGGGGGGGGGAGGGCGAAAACCAAATGGATGGACCGAATGAGATGAAAGTTCGACAGTGCCGAGTTAATGCGGCCTAGATTTGTTATTTGGCGTCCGGGCCGGATTTGGCCAAGGTAGGGGGGGGGGGGGGGTGGTACCGGAAATTTGAAGATAAGCCATGCTCCGATTTCAGTAAAAACTTGATGGACGGGAAGAGGGGACAACCCCCCCCCCCTCCCACGGCCACAGTGGGGGGGAGTTGGAGGAAGATTCCCGGAAATTTTGAGGCTCGCATAGGGGTCAAACGAGTGCATCAATTTAAACGAAACTTGGAATGTAGAGAGAGCATATACCCTACATTACATATTTTAGGGTCCGAACCGGATCCGACAACGATGGTGGTGGGGGGGGGGGGGGGTGCCGGAATTTTCCAAAAATGCTCAGATTCGAGCGAAACTTGATAGGTGGTACAAAAGAAGATGCTTTAGAAGATCCATTTTTGAGTCCGAACCAGATTCGTCCGCGGTAGGGAGGATGGAGGGAGTACCAGAAAGCGTGTAGCAGGTCTAGGGATCAAACGAGTGGATTTGTTGGGCTGAAACTTGGAAGTTTGAACAGTCATGCGCATTTGCTACAGATAATCCGAGACGATGCCGGAACTGCTGAGAATTGGGTTAAACTAAATATTCTATTTCTATTTCCGAACCGCATTTTGGATTGCGGGTGTATTTTGTGACGTTCTCATATACTTTCTTATACTGCCTACTCGTAACAAGTGCCATATGAGCTCGTAGCTCTTGTTTTATTTTCCGCAAAATATCATGCCGTGGGCTAATCCAGCCAATCACGTGAAAGAAATTCGTGGTTACCGCGCTTACTACGCTCCCGAGCGTGGTAAGCAGATAGTTACTATAAAGTTAGAACGGTCAGCTCATGGTGGGTTTACACACTACGTAAAATCTGAGCTTATTTTGAAATCCGAGCGTATTTTACACACGTATTTGAGCTTGAAAAGAGTTCTAGCAATAGGGACGTATTTCGATACAAAACGGACCGATTTCTCAAATAGTTTGTAAATGCGCACAATAAGATCGAATATATTCTCGGTACCCTGTCCGATTCAAACGAGGGTAGGGTAGGAGCTACGCGGAACATCATAATTCATTACCTCTACAAACAGCTATATTGCAGTACAGCCACGGAAAAGAAATTTCGTTACACACGCCGTCTGAGTCGTCCTTAACAGCCGATTGGTTGTCTATCACTGTGACGTCACGTGTGACAGGCTGCAGAGTGGGTCCTCCAGGCCTGCTACAGTTTTTCCTCTGGTATGCGAAGAGGAAAGTAGACGGGTATCGACTCGAAACTCAGCAAGTACCTCTAGCTCCGCTCAGTTTTGTCGGGGTATAATCGCTGCGTGGGACCAAAGACAGAGGTTCTATTGGATTATTTGTTCTTGCTTTTAGTAACTACTGGCAGGATGCTGTAAAACACTTGGCAAATCAAAAAATATTCCGTCGCTTATATTGATGGAGGGGGGGGGGGGCTTTCTTTCGCAAATTAACACAAATTCCAAATTAAGCATGGGCACTGTTCTGTTCTGCTCTGTTCTGTTCATGTTTTGAGGGTACCTGTTTTCTGTTCTGTTTTTGCAAAAAAACAGAAACAGAACAGGTCTCCTGCTTCTTTTATTTACCTGTTCTGTTCTGTTCTGTTTTTTTTTATGCCTGTTTTCACCTGTTTCTGTTTTTTTTGTACCTGTTTTCCTTTTTTTGAGCGGGAACTCCACTGACAATCTAGTCGTGGCGGCCATCTAGAAGCGGGACTCGTTAGGACAGGCTACGATTCCTTGTCGTCTCCACTTGTTCTCGATCATATCGTATTTGTTCGATAGCACGCGGTATATGCACGGCAAAATTAGACTCGGGGGACTGGGGACAATCAGCAGACTGCATTTTGGGTTAGATCAAACTAAATGAGGGTTCAGGTCTTTTAGCTCAAAATATGTCAGACCAATCCGAACTTGGATGGCTTTCTTACATCAGGCTTACCAAGATTACTATACGAATTTTTAGAAAAAGGTAGGTCAAAAGTGTCTCTTCTATCTACGTCTAATTTTTTTCTTTTTCTCTTCGAAATAATAATTAACGTAATTTTACAGTCATCCCACACCGAAAAGAACGCTGCATTTGTATTTTGGCATGACTGCAGTCTGATTCTTGAGACTGAAATACAAATATTTGAAATGAAATTTATATCTTTTTCCAAATTACACAGTTATCCCGGAATCTGTTATTAATATATTAACAGTTTATATCATTTTCGGGTAACCGAGTTTCTATTTAGTCTTCCCTGTCTTTGAATCAAGTCATCATTCATGGGGTTTTATTCACGTCCAGGGGGCATTAAAGCGAAAAGACCGGTAAGTCGGTAACTACAACGCAGCTTAAATTCCACATTTTCGGCCATAGGAATCGTAGCCTAGTAAAAAAACAAAAATTTAGAATGTCTCATGCTCCATAAGCATATATCAGTAGGCTTGTTGTGTAGTGCCAATAAAATTCAAATACAGTCCTTCCCCATGTAAAATACCCCCCCCCCCCTCGATTGGAACCACTGCCTGCAGTTGCAGTTTTAGAGATGTCTCGAATTTGGGTGTAAAATAATTTTCTTCATGAAGCTGCTGTATTACAATTTTGTTTCTGGGACGGGGAAAAGTTTAACATAACGGGAGGAGGTCAACACGTTTTCTAAATTATTATCAGCAACCAAATATTTCTTCAGCCCAAGACGACTGCAAATTAGGTTTGACAGTGCAAAATGGATACATCAGCTGCATTATATTAGAGCTATATTTCGGCCCTTCTTGGCAAGGGTCTTCTTCAGGCTCAAGCCGATCAAGCTAGTAAAATGAACTTAAACGGAACGGAAAATGAATATAGGGGCTGAGATATAGCTCTAATAAGATGCACCTGACGTATCCCTTTTGTACCATCAGGAACCCAGGGAATATTTGACCAAGGAAAGGAGTGGGGATATTTAGTCCCTTGTCTGTTCCTCAATGTATGTTAGTAGCTTGCGTAGGTAAGCCAATCAAGATTTCTGAAAACTGAGCAAGAAAGCTGGCAGAAACTCCCTAAAACGTGAAATCTCACACACTTTTCTTCAATAAGAGTCAGGCTACGAAGATTGTTTTTACTTTTTTACTTTATGCCTGTCGTTCCTCCCAAACTTGGGGGGGGGGGGGGAGGGTAGAGTTAAGACCAATTTCTTCGCTAGGAGGCAGAACAGACTTGAGCTTATGTTGATTTTGTTATGATTGTTGGCATGCCATGGCATTCCATTGTTACGATGAGGAGGTGAGTTCCCGTAAATCAAGTGACATGCATAGCTCTGGAACGAGTGATTTGATTCTGCTGAAACTTTAAACCCCTTAAAATGTACATCTTAACCACAAAGTGAAAACAACATCTTTGACCAAATGGTGCATTTTTGTGATCCCCCATGATCGTTTTATCTTCAAAATGTAGCCGCGTTATGTAGCCCCCCCAGTGCAACCGTCCTGCCCAGTGAATCGGCCTTTTCTGATAGTTCGCATATGTAATCCCCTGAATCGAGAAATTAAAATAATAATAACGAAAACACATTTCTAAATGTTCGACAGTGCAAAACGGATACGTCAGCCGAAATTTATTAGAGCTATATTTCGGTCCTTCTTGGCAAGGGTCTTCTTCAGGCCCATGTTACATGCTGTACGGGAACCCCCCTCACTGCAACCGTCCTGCCCTGCAGTGAATCGGCCTTTTCGGTCTGTTTTTATCTGGTCGAAACCAATGTACTCACATAGCGTAGAAGACGCTCGAGAAAATAACATTGTAAATCTAGTATCAGTATCGCTTTTATTTCTCCTGTAATTGTTTGACTAGTAACAACCTTGCCAACTGAGACGGGGAACTTTATTCGCTTGAAACAAACACGCAACTCGGTTTGTTATAGGTACTTTGGGAAGAACAGAAAACAGCTGTTTAAACAGCTGTTTTTTTTTTCAACAAAACGGCTGTTTTCTGTTTTTAAAGAAAAACAGAACAGGTTAATTGTTTTCTACGACACCTGTTTCTGTTTCTGTTCTGCTCTCGAAATGCCCTGTTTTCTGTTCTTTTGTTTTTCGAAAAAAAAAACAGAACAGTGCCCATGCTTTTTCCAAATCCTTATAAAAAAAAAAGGTGGTTGAAATAGTGAAATCACCTTCCATCAAACGTGAACAAATATGCTACCATAGCCTACATACTATTTGTCCCTCATGCTGTATCAGTCGAGTAGTCCAGTACCTAGTCGCTAAGTTCCAGTTGAATACAGCTGAGAGACGAACAAAATGGATGTTTCCAGTTTTAGAAATGGAATACTCTATATGACTAAGTCCGAAACACGCCAGTGATCCTAGCGAAAAACGAGAAACGTCACCTAAAGGATTCCTCTAAACTGACTGAAATGCTATGTCAACCGATCAACAACGTTCGCCGTAATGACTTGTCTGGCTCTTAGCTGGGCACACGGAGATTCTGCATCGGCATGAAGAGTTAGTCATCGAGAGTATTACTGCCTAGCATTGTTAGCCTATTTCTTCGAACGGAGAAATTTGTCTGGGAAGATTAAGGACAGCTCGTATTGTGCAAGCCTAATCTTGAACTTGAACCCGAACTACTGGATTGGACCCACAGTATTATTGGGTGTACTTGGTTGCGTTGTTTCTGGTACGGATGCAGTAATAGGTAAGCTCCGTCTGGAACTAGCCTGCACGCCTTAGAGTCGTCGGACGGTTTGGCTTTTGCCAGGCCCAACTCATGCGTCTGTCTTTCGCGTTGTCGACTTTTAATTAGGAAGGGACGGGCGCTCTGTTTGGACGTTCTATGGTTTCGTTTCTTGAGCTTGTCGTGACTTGACATCGGTCCATATCAGTAAGTGTGACGAGTGAAAAGTGACTTGGAGAGAGATAGAAACACGTCTGTTCTAGACCTGCGGACATGTGGTGAACCTTCGTTCCCACCTTTTTACGAACCAGTTTTGTGAAGTTTGTGCTAGGCAACTTCTGGCGGTGCATTTTCGCTGCGCAAAACCCGAGCGTATTTTTGAAATCGGAGCATTTTTCCGCTCGTAGCTAAAGACTTTGTTCCATCGGGAAAGTGCGAAAAAAAAAACGCCCACACTTGGGTGTCACAAGTTGGATTCGCTAAAAAAGTTGTCCCAGAGAATGTGGAATTTTTAAGCGATTGTCAAAGAACGAGACATAGTTCAAAGAAACAGACAAAGTTGAATGCGTTCGAGACTATGTCAGCTCCTGTATATCTTTGGATTCAGAGACTATGCTTCGTCGGTTCGATGGCCACATCTAGCTGCAAGTTCAGTCCAGTCGAGATCACTTCCCGTTGGAGTAGACGTGACGATTAGTCTGTTCTAAAGTGTGTTCTACCATTGCCTTGTCCTTTGGTTGGTAGAAAAAGTTTCTGAGAGATAAAAGCAGTTTGTTTTAGGCAAGGGAATAGGCAATAATGTAATTTTGTAACTATCCTGAATTAAGCGATACATTAACATTTTTATCGCAAACGATTTCCTGCTTCGTCAGGTACTAATGGCACCACAGCTAGCCTAATGATTGAATTCATTACGTGGTTTAACGTTATTTCACAACTGCATACGGTACTAACAAATTAAAATATTTGAATTAACTATAAATCACATCAGTTAGTACAAAAATTTAAATAAGAAAAAAGCGATCGCAGTTTCTGTCGGTCCGTCGGTCTTTCGGTCGGTCGGTCCGGGTTTTCCTAGTTTGGGCACTTCCACATAAGCTAGGACGATGAAACTTCGCATATCTGGAAGTACAATAACTCGTGATCACAGGACTGACCGACGGAAAAGTGGTCGGTATATGGCACTTGGCACATCCACATAAGCTAGGACGATGAAACTTCGCACATCTGGAAGTACCCTAACTCGTGATCGCAGGACTGACCGACGGAGAAGTGATCGATATATGGCACATGGCACATCCACATAAGCTAGGACGATGAAACTTCGCACATCTGGAAGTACCCTAACTCGTGATCGCAGGACTGACCGACGGAAAAGTGATCGGTATATGGCACTTGGCACTTCCAGATAAGCTAGTACGATGAAACTTCGCACATCTGGAAGTACCCTAACTCGTGATCACAGGACTGACCGACGGAAAAGTGATCGGTATATGGCACTTGGCCGGAAGGCAAGGGCCATAAAAAAAATCTCATAGTCAGAACATATTCCACCCTTCAGGGTGTTGCTTCTTTGTACTTCACTAGCTGTATAAATTATGAAGTATTTCTTCTGTGAATCGAAACACGGGACATCCTTGAATAAATATTCAGTTCTTCATTTACAATATCATCAATATCATTTATACAGTTTCATTTACAAATGTGTCAAAATTCCTGTCTGGGAATAAAATAGGAGAAATCCAAAAAATAGATGTAGGGCGGATGTAGTTTTGTCCGATCTTCATGGTCATGAATAAAAAAAATTAAAAAATACTAGCTTTAAAAGTAATTCAGTATTTCTTCTTTAAAAAGAAACCGGGGCATCCCAAGTTAGATATTTTCTTCTTACTGTGCAGTATCCTGTCAGAATTCTTGTCTGGGAATAAAATAGGAGGTAGTGTAATCACATCCGAAAAATCGACGTATCCTCCCGATCTCCACGATCTTGGTTTGCAAGATGCTGTTAGAATTCCTGGATGGGCTGATTCCCGCATGGATATATAAATACAATATACAAAATACAATAATCAGATGCGGGAAAACTGATCCATAACCCTTCTTTATTTAATCTGGAACAGAGCTACAAATAGTTCAGTGTTGTCCGTGTAGAAAAGAAACAGTACTTTCCCCAAATAAATAAAAAAAAAATATATAACCAATATATCCAGTTTCTCACTCTAGCTAACACTTCCTTTAGGTTGTTTTTGGTTGTTTAGCATCTGTATGTTATACGGATTATTTTTCTGTTTAGTTGCTAGGCCTTTCCCAGGAAGGAGATACGGTCAGTTTGTTTAATTAGTTCGAAATCAGAGATCAAGACTTTCGTCATCTGGGGGGTTTAAGATAAAATCGCGTCACATCGATTCCCAGTATGAGAACTGGTTTTACTTGTTCCTTATCATCGTAGTGAAAGCCAGTTTAGTTCCGGTAAGGAGATTATAGACCCGGCTTACGGCAGTTCAGTGTTAATTTCCATTTTCAAGGATCTTTGCTATCTGATGATATTTAATTTTGTCCTTTGATAAGACGTATTTTTTACAATTTTCTCTTAGTCAACAAGACCAAAGGTTTCGATGGGATCCCAAAAATGTAATATTTGATCCAGACAACTTGGTCTTGTAGATATCCTGTCTTCCCCAGACTCCTTGAACATTTTTACTATTAAGATTTAGAAACAGAAGAAGGTCAATGGCTAATCATCTGAGAAAACAAGTTCAGATATGGATTCACCATGTTTGTATTTACCCCTAGGCTATACGTCATATCTACTTTGACGAAACTGATCAAATCTTCCACCCTTACTTCTGCCGAATCTCCGGTTTCGACCGGATTCCGGGCGAACTACTTGTCCGGCAAAAGTTAAAGCTCAAAAGCGAATTCAGCGTATCACCTTACCTCTATATCGATCATCTAATCAACTTAAAGATAAACCTTTTACTATTAACAAATTTTGGACGGATTCCGGGCGAACTACTTGTCCGACAAGAAAATGAGTTTCGTATAAATGTTCAGCATGTCTTCTTACCCCTAAATCGAACATCTAATCAACTTTATGTAAAACTTTTACTTTCAACAAACTTTCCGGTTTTTGCCGGATTCCGGGCGAACTACTTGTCCATTAGCTGTTTAAAAGAAAAATTGTTCGCCCCTTAATTTGAAACTCCGCCCCTAAATATTGAGCTACAGAGCCCATCTGTGAACTCGACCTCTCCCTTGACCCAAAGAGTCTTCACACCAAGTTCTTCATTCCCTTCGAGAGTTGTCGTGCTTACAGACAGACGGGCAACTTTTACGAAGTCATAGGTATCCCTCCACTTACGCTTTTGGATCCCAAAAACGCGAGTTGTCGAAGGACGTGCTTTGTTGACACTTTGAATATGGCACACTCATAAATTGTTATTATTACTGAATGATACAAATTTTTAAACAACAACACATCAGTCAAACTCACAAACAGTATCATGGATATAAAGCAACAGACTAGAGCCTCGTTTTTGTTGCATGCTGCAGGTCCACTTCTCCGCCGATTCCAGACTGATTCTTTCTACATCCGTTTTTGCACTGCAGCGCTTCCAAGGAAGACGGCAGCGCTTCTCAAGAATCACGGACTTGCTCACCGACCAAGTCCGTGCTTCCTTGCAAGATGCTGCAGCGCTGCCGCTTCAACCAAGAAGAAAGTGAATCCAAAAACGCATATTGTGCAAAAGCAAAGAAGTGCTGCAGCAGCGATGCGGCAGCGCAATTGCAACAAAAACGAGGCTTAGGTCTACAAGAAAAAAAAAATCGCATAGATTAATTTTTAGTATTTTTGTTGTTAAATTTTTGTTTTAAGTTTTGTTCGGATGATGCTAAAAAGTTTTGTCAGGTGAGGTTTATTCCAGCGGTATTTTGTACGAGAGTTGGGCCCTTTTTGGCAAGGGTCTTCCTCAGGCTGTTACTGGAACAGCAGAAATATCGCCAACCTGACCTATTGAAACAAAATCATGAAGACATCATCATGTTTTTAATGTAACTGTTTGCATGTTTTGGGTCCCATTAGTTAAAATTGTAAGTAGCAAGCATAATTTGGTTTCAGTTTGCTATCAGTGGAATCATGCGCGTCATTCATGAAACTACGCCTTGTAATGTTTTCAGACAGAAGATTTGCAAATTATATTTATTGTGTGCATAATTAGACTACTGGAAAATCAGACTTCTCTTCTATGAAGTATTGCAGCAACACTTTAAAAAGCTTGATAGCACTTATGCTTGCCAAACCTTGTTATAAATATTATACTGGATGCCGAGGATATTTCTGTATAATAATTTATTTAATAATTATTTATTAATAATAATTTATTTATGACCCATATGACCCACTCACAAAGAGAAAGACGGAGTATAAATCCCTTGTACTATCCGTGGCGTAGGGATTATTTGGGACTAGGAGATTCTTTTGGTATTGTCTTTTTTTATTTAGGTGGGGGGGGGAGGGGGGGGGCTGGTACGTGGGGGTTGGTCGGGGGGGGGGGGGGCTGGTACCGGATTTTTTTTAGCTCAGTGGGTTTTCGCCGGGGGGGGGGGGTTAGCCGGAACCCATTTCTGTTATGCCCTTAAATTAATTCGCGAAACGATAATACTTAAAATGGTCCAAACAGAAGTATCCTCAGCATCCAACATAACATTTAGCACAGGGATGCGCAATTGCATGTTAAATGCTATCAAAATTCTGACAGTACAGTATAGTAATGGTTCTCTTCACAGTTTTTACTGGGCACGTAGTTCAAGGGAAGCTGGACTTTGGTTTAAGTAAGCTCACATGCCAGTTAAAGGAGGTAGATCTGGAGCATTCAGTCAATCAATCAAATTTATTTCCAATTAGCTCAAAGCTAGAAGAGGAGTAAAATATTACGAAATACACAAACACGAAACAAATTAACTAATACACTTAAAATATCTGACCAGAAATAAATGATGGGATAAACTATGTAAAAATTGGGCAGAAGAATTAGCAAGGATGTGGGAAAACTGGTTGCTAGTGTTCCTCTCGGACCGACGCACGGACGACGGGAGGGGAGGGAGGTATAGACATTCGACCACTTGCAATGACTAGATCACCCCCATCCGACCAAACTACCATTCCTAAAAAAAAAATTTGAGGCACGGTAGCTAAATATGTTCTGACGAACAGTCGGTCAAACTTCAAAAAGAAAGGCATGTCCGCAACGCTAGAGTATGTGTTTGACCCCTTTGATTTATTTTTCTGTTAGTCTTGAACGAAGCCGTATCCAGGAGTGGGTGTTAGGAGGTTAGACCCCCCCCCCCCCTGAAACATAAAAAATAATCGTATTTTCTATAGGCTTTAAAGGAGAACTCTTACTAGAAATGAAATGGACCAGAAATATCTTTTTCGGAAATACTGTTACTTTCCACGTGAAATTATCGATTTTCTTGTTAACGCTCGTCAACTCTGTCCAGCCTTTCTGCTATCCGACAAGGCGGGTGGGTACAAAATGTTTGAAAACTGAACGCGCCGTGGTTAAAAAGTGGGAAAACAAAAGAAGTCAAAAACAGAAGATCGATCTCATTGTCTACCATGTCTTCCAGTACGAAAAACAGCACCTTTAAGCTTCGGATATCCTTATGTGTGAAAGAGTTGTCATCGGAAGTGAAGATTCCGTCACAGTTTTTCGTTGCGCGACGGGCAAAACTCGGCACTGCCGAAAAAGTGCAAAAAATCCGTAGGCACAAAACGTAACAATGGAGAAGCTGGGGATTTTAGAACCATTTAATTCCATAAGAGAGCTAGATATATTATAAAAGACACAATAAGCAAGAGGGGTCCTTTTACCTGTGATCTTTTTCTTGTTTGTATTTTCTGGTCTGACCCCCAAATAAATTCCGAAACGGACCTGGTCATGAATAATGTTGGCTGGTGTTAGGATTTTGCAGAAAGAAAAGATACACTAGGGTCCACGATAATCAATCCTAACGATTGGCAATGGCTTTCCTATCTTCCACCGTGTTTATTAAAGACCTAACCCAAACATTCCGTTTACCTCCTGTTACTGGTCGCAAGCCACCAGTTTCTTTAAGATTTGGACTTGGTTGCCGGGTTGCTTTTTTGGCTCGAGAAAAAACTCACGCAGCACGTCTTCTTTTCCAGATGACGAAATTGTCCATGTTTGATTATCAAAGAATTATAAGACTTAATGAATATTTTGTGTATGTCTTCAGGAGTACCACACTGGTCTTGGTTTTTTAATTTATTTGCATTTGAAATGAAAGTGGGGGCATTAGATGGAAATTATTATTTTGACCCTGCGTGCAATAACGGCTGTCCCAGATAATCGGCTGAGATTTAGTCCAGACCGGATTATTTCAAACCTAGGAAATTTGTTGCTCATTGTTTGATGGTTTTTTTGTGGTTTTAAACTTTCATAGTGGCAGCAGGGATGTTTATCATTGTGTGTGTGGTAGAAAGACCATTTTTTGTGGTCCGCTTTAAAGGATTCGCCTGGCTTTCAGTTTTTTTTGTTTTTTTTTTGTAGTAGTAGAACAGTTTTATTGAAAGTTAAAAAGAAAAAAAAATTCAGTAGCACAACAAAAGCGGGGCTTGCAAGGCTGTGCTAACTTTTAGAAAATAAGACCTAAGGTTTCGATGGGATCCCAAAAATTCAATATTTGATCCAGACAATTGGGTCTTGTCTTCGCCAGATCCAGTCTTCGCCAGACTCCTTTAACATTTTTACTATTAAAATTCAGAAACAGATTAAGGCCAAATAGCTAATCATCTGAGAAAACCATGTTCAGTTATGGATTCAGCATGTGTGTTTACCCTATAAGTCATATTTGTTTTGAACTACTTGTCCGGGTAGAAAATTGTTTTCACAGAAGTGTTCAGCATGTTTTCTTACCCCTAAATTGAACATCTAATCAACTCCAAATAAAACTTTTACTTTTAACAAACTTTCCGGTTTTGGCTGGATTCCAGGCGAACTACGTATCCGGCAAGAAAATGGTTTTCACCGTGGAGTTCAGCATATCTTCCTACTTGTAACAGACTTTCCGGTTTTGGCCGGATTCCGGGCGAACTACTTGTCCGATGATAAAATGGTTTTCACCATCGTGCTCAGCATGTCTTCTTACCCCATAATCGACTATCACATTATCTGTTTAAAAATATTTCATTTGCCCCTTAATTTAACCCCCCCCCCCCCAAAAAAAAAACATTACCTTGCGTGACCCCAGAACAACAATAATTACAGAAATAACAGGAAAATAACCAGAGGAAGATATATTTAATGTGTTTCGAAGATATACCTACCGAGCAGCTCCATACGAGACAACTGAATGGATAGCTCTAAACTGTGTCTCTTTCAAACGAATAAACAACAATTAAGTAGGCTACAACTTTCAAGTTCATTCTGTGAACGTTGCTATTTCCGTTTGCTATTTGCTTTTTGGGATCCCAAAACGTAAGTGGAGGGATACCTATGACATCGCAAAAGTTGTCCGTCTGTCCGTCCGTCCGTCCGTCTGTAAGCACGATAACTCTCGAAGGGAATGAGATATTTTGATGAAACTTGGTGTGAGGATTCGTTGGGTCGGCGGACCAGTCAAGTTCGTAAATGGGCTTTTGTAGCCCTACATTTAGGGGTGGGGGAGGGGGTTCAAATTAAGGGGCAAACAAAATATTTTGAAACAGCTAATGTGATAGTAGATTATGGGGTAAGAAGACATGCTGAACACGATGGTGAAAACCATTTTGTAATCGGACAAGTAGTTCGCCCGGAATCCGGCCAAAACCGGAAAGTTTGTTAAAAGTAAAAGTTTTATTTCAAGTTGATTAGGTGTTTGATTTAGAGGTAGGAAAACATGCTGAAGACGATGGTGAAAACCATTTTCTCGACGGACAAGTAGTTCGCCCGGAATCCGGCTCAAACCGGAAAGTTTGTTAAAATGAAAAATTTTATTTGGAGTTGATCAGATGTCCGGTTTAGGGCAAGAAGACATGCTGAACTTTTATGTGAAAACAATTTTCTTCCCGGACATGTAGTTCGCCCGGAATCCGGCCAAAACCGGAAAATTGTTAGAAGTTAAAGTTTTATTTCTAGCTGATTAGATAACCGATTTAGGGGTAAGAAGAGACGCTGAATCCGTGTGTGACAATCATATTTTACCCGGACATATAGTTCGACCGGAATCCGGCTGGAGTCGGAAAATTTGTTATAAGTCAAATTTTTATTCGAAGTTGATTAGATGTTCATTATTGGGGAAAGAAGATACCCTGAGTTCGTTTTTGAGCTTTCTTTTTTCGCCGGACAAGTAGTTCTAGAGTTCGGCCGAAACCGGGAAATTGGCAGAAGTGGCAGGAAGTTTTCGTCAAAACAGATATGACTTATAGGGGTATATTTGTAGTTGATTAGATGTCCGACATAGGGGCAAAAATAGATGCTGAATTCGATTATGACAAATTTTTTTTAGCCGGACATTTAGTTCGTCCGGAATCCAGCTGAAACCGAAATTTTTTTTATAAGTTAAATTTTTGTTTAAAGTTGATTAGATGACGGACTAATCACACCAAACAATCAACAACTTATCCAGCGGTGCCTCAAATTAACATAATGTCAAACTTCTCATCTGATAAGCCCACCAATCTTTAAAAGACAATTAGTTTTTATGGCACTTGCAGCCTCTGGCTCAAGTGCCATATACCGATCACAATTCCGTCTGTCGGTCTGTCGGTCTGTCGGTCGGTCCGAGTTTTTTTGTCCCACATATCCGAGTTAGGGTACTTCCAGATGTGCTAGGACAATGAAACTTGGCAGGCATATCAGGGACCCGACCAAACTAACCTGGAAATAATCAGTTTCCCGATCCGACCATATGGGGGGGAGTGCGGGGCGCTGGAAACTTGCAAATTTAGGGCATTTTGTCACTTTTTTCTGAGTTAGGGTACTTCTAGATGAGCTAGGACAATGAAACTTGGCAGGAATATCAGGGACCCGACCAAACGAACCTGGAAATAATCAGTTTCCCGATCCGACCATATGCGGGGGAGTGGGGGCGCTCGAAACTTGAAAATTTAGGGCATTTTGTCACACTTTTCCGAGTTAGGGTACTTCCAGATGAGCTAGGACAATGAAACTTGGCAGGAATATCAGGGACCTGACCAAAGTAACCTGGAAATAATAAGTTTCCCGATCCGACCATATGCGGGGGAGTTGGGGCGCTGGAAACTTGAAAATTTAGGGCATTTTGTCACACTTTTTCGAGTGAGGGTACTTCCAGATGAGCTAGGACAATGAAACTTGGCAGGAATATCACGGACCCGACCAAACTAACCTGGAAATAATCAGTTTCCCGATCCGACCATATGGGGGGGGAGTGCGGGGCGCTGGAAACTTGAAAATTTAGGGCATTTTGTCACACTTTTTCGAGTTAGGGTACTTCCAGTTGTGCTAGGACCATGAAACTTGGCAGGCATATCAGAGACCCGACCAAACAAAATTAGGAATAATCAGTTTTCTGATCCGACCATTTTGGGGGGGGGGGTGGAGGGCAGGGGAATCCGGGAAACTGAGAAGTGTGTAACTTTCGAACGGATGATCGGATTGTAATAAAACTTCATAACTGAAGAGAATATATATCTGTAATGTCCCGTTTAAAGTCTTGACCGGATTCGGTAGCCAGGGGGGAGTTGGGGGGGGGGGGAGACCGGAAATTTCAAGAAACGGTTAGAATGGAGGGATCGAAGTGAAACTTGCTGGGAAGAACAAGCATCTGCTCTAGATAAGTCCTTTAGACCATTGTACTGGATCCGGACACTTATGGGGGGGGGGGGCGGAATTCCGGTGATGGTGGTTTTTTGGATTTTCACGATGAAACTTGGCAGGCATATCAGGGACCCAATCAAACTGACTTCAAAATAAAAGTATTGTTGATCAGATAATGGTGGGGGAGTGGAGGGAGGGGAATCCGCAGGGGAATCCGGGAAATTGAGAAGTGTGTAACTTTCGAACGGATGATCGGATTGTAATGAAACTTCATAACTGAACAGAATATATATCTGTAATGTCCCGTTTAAAGTCTTGACCGGATTCGGTAGCCAGGGGGGAGTTGGGGGGGGGGGAGACCGGAAATTTCAAGAAACGGTTAGAATGGAGGGATCGGAGTGAAACTTGCTGGGAAGAACAAGCATCTGCTCTAGATAAGTCCTTTAGGCCATTGTACTTGATCCGGACACTTATGGGGGGGGGGTCCCGGAATTCCGGTGATGGTGGATTTGGGGACTTTCACGATGAAACTTGGCAGGCATATCAGGGACCCAATCAAACTGACTTCAAAATAAAAATTTTGTCGATCAGATAATGGTGGGGGGAGTGGAGGGAGGGGAATCCGAAATATTCAGTCATGTGTAATTTTAGAATGGTTGATCGGATTCGAGTGAAATTTAAGAATTCAACAGAGGACATTTCTCCGATGATTTTTTTCATATCCGGACCGGATCCGGCAACTATTGGGGGGGGGGGGAAATACGTGCCCCGTTTAGAATTGAGGGATCGGGATGGAACTTTGTGGGAAGAACAAACAGATGCTCTAGGTAAGTCATTTGCTGAATCGGATTGGCTACGTGCACCGCGGGGGAGCTGGGTGGGGTGGGGGGGGGGGGGGGGTGGTGGACCGGAAATCTCGAGAAACGGTTAGAATGATGGTATCGGAGTGAAACTTGCTGGGAAGAACAAACATCTGGTCCATATAAATCTTTTACATAATTTGACTGGATCCGGACACTTGAGGGGGGGGGGGAGGAGGGGTATCCCGGAATTCCGTTTTTGGGGGATTTTCACGACGAAACTTGGAAGGCATATCAGGGACCCGGTCAAACTGACTTGGAATAAAAAAAAATCCTCGATATGATAATCTTGGGGGGGGGGGAGTTGAGGGAGGGGAATCCGGAATATTGAGTCATGCGTAACTTTGGAACGGGTGATCGGATTTGAGTGAAATTTAATAATTAAACAGAGGACATTTTTCTCTTGTGACCTTTTTCATTTCCGGACCGAATCCGGCAATTATCGGGGGGAGGGCGGAAAATACTTGACCCGCTTAGACTGGTGTGATCTGGATCGAACTTCGTGGGAATGACAAACAGATGCTCTGGATTAATCATTTACAGAACAGGATTGGCTCCGGTTATTGTGGGTGGAGTTGGAGGAGGGGGAGGGGGGTCAGGGATTCCGGTGATCGCGCGTTAAGGTACTTCCAGATGTGCTAGGACGATGAAACTTCGCTGGAATATTAGAGACTCAACAACATTTGCTTAGAAATTGCTACTTCCCAAATCCGATTATTCCTTAAAGTACCAATCTTGACCGCAAAGTAAAAAAAATACTTTTAAGCAATATATGCATTTTCGTGATGCCCATCAGCCCATTAGCAGTTTTGCCTCAAGGGTTTTGCTTACAAATGAAGTTCCAGCTCCCTTATAGCGCGCATCTCAACCGCAAAGTCGAAACTTACTCTTGATCAATCAAATCATCTTGACACATGCAAGTGCCATATGAGCTTACAGCTCTTGTTAAGTATCGTTCCTAAATATTACAATTAAATTATTTATCTATCTACATTATATATTAGATTTTTGGGATCCCATCGACACCTTTGGTCTTGTTCCCTGCGACCTTGGAACAGCCTATAATCAAGCTATAATGGACGTTCCAACTCCTTAACTGTTGGCGTTTTTGGGTTCATGTATCAGATTTTTGGATTACAAATTAAATAACAGCAAAAAACTCGGGATCCCGGCAGACGGGATGGAAAATTTTCTTTAAAACATTTATAAGGACGGGAGACTTAGAAGTAGGGCTGCGATTCCTTATTTTAGTAGGTTGTCGAAACTAAGAACCCGTAGCCGACAGATGATGGTACAATACTGATAATACAGTCATATGAAACGGTCTAGAAAACTGTAAAAAACTACTGTAAACTACGAAACTATAGCCCATAGATGATGGTATAATAGGGATAATTACAAAAAGTTCATAAAAACAAATATTCCTTCAGCCCAAGCTGACTGCGAATCATATTTGACAGTGCTTAACGGATTCGTCAGCTGAATTTTATTAGAGCTATATTTCGGCCCTTCTTGGCAAGGGTCCTCTTCAGGCTTAAGCCGCTAAAACTGGAAAATGAACTTGTGAAACAACACAAAGTTCACAAATTCATTTTCCAGTTTGAGCGACTTGAGCCTGAAGAGGACTCTTGCCAAGAAGGGCCGAACACCCTCACGGATATAAAAAAAAAACACATAAAAGCACCTCCGGATACGGCTATATAACATACATTATTCTCGGGTCAGTTCAAACTGGAACGGGTTAGAAGGAAACGGAAAACGGAACCAGGAGTCTAGATGAAAACTGGATGAGCCGTCGAGATATTTCTGATGAACACGAGCAACTGACGGGATAGTCGAGGAACGAGCATTTGCCATCTCATGCTTTTGTCAGCCAGAATGGAGGTTTACTTCATTGGACTCAACCTTGCCATTATCAACATAACCAATCTGGAGCTTTGAACTCAAAACGATCTTTTCAACCATGCGTAACGCTGACTTGGCGGTTTTTATGCTTGTAAAATAAAGAGATAAATGTGTAGCTGCAGCAGTATAATTGATTGGGCATAGCCCCTCCCCTGGCACCTCAGCTTGAAATTTAATGTGTTTACTGAATCAGTTCGGTAAATAGTACCGATTTTTACCTAAGTTCTGAGAAAATTACTGGATTTGAATCGGGAAATAAAACCGGACGGAGTAGTTTTAGGCAAGGCTATTTTGAAGCGAGGATCGAGAATTATTTAGCGGCAAGCAGTATTATGACATGGACTGTTGCCCTAGTCTCGTGGCTTAGTGAATTGTTGCTGTGATGCCGGATATAGCAATTTATGCAGTAAATATTGCATGTCTTCTTTTTTTCCACATATAGTGTTGTCCATCAGACAGTGAACCTTGTGACTATATGATGTGATTGGAATTCTTATCATGCTTTTAAACATGAAAAGGCTCGTGGCTTTGATCAGAATTTATTAGCCCTCCCAGATTGATGGACGTATTTTTCTGATTCTTTGATCTCTGATTGTGATTCTGTGATCTCAGGTTATGTTCCTGCACTGCAGTAAGATTTTGGACTGCTTTTTGAATCTTTAGCGAAGCCTTTAGTACGCTTGGACAAGATCTGGTTCTTTATGTGACCTATGACGTTGCATTTTGATTGTTGATGTCCTATAAAGTCTTTACTAGTCATCCGGACAGTGATCTTCCGTATAAGTCTGATAGTTTGCCACTTGCGACAGTGTAGCCTAAGTGTATGACCTTATCTGTGAGTTGAACATAACGTTCATATAACCGAGTTGCACTTATTGTGTCGGGACTGTGTGGCAGCTGATTGTTGAATCGATTACCACACGTGAAATTTATTTGAATCAACCCAGAGAACATGCAGGGTTCTGTGAGCGCCGCCACCAAAATTGCCGTTGGATGTTTGCTTTGTTCTGCCGCGATTATCGGTGGCGCTTTTTCAGCCACCAGAGGAGTGGCTTTATTTGATTGGTGGTATTGTGGTTCTAGCAGCCCAATAGTGGCTCGGACAGAACCTAGGGCCTTCGGCCCAATGCGACCCCCAGTTATCAGAGGGGGTTCAGATGCCAATGTGACAGTTTGCGGCATGAGGAATAAAATAAGAAAGGTACGTAAGTTGTGGCGGGATTAGATAGTTCGAAAATTTCAGGCCATACCATACCTGGTGTGTATTCGAATAAAGGTAGGCTATATTCCAAACCTTGAGGAAATAAATTGGCTGTATGGTTCGGACTCGGTACAGGAAAGGGATTCTCAAGATTTGTAAGTTGTCTTCTTCGGCCATCATTTAAGACTGGAATGGTCGAGGGGTCAATTTGATTGATTCCTGTGAAGCGCCATTTCCTTACTTATGGTCGGGAATCGACTCCAGTCGTCCACAGATCCTTAACATTGGGGTAAAATGGTTCAAGTTCGAGCTGTGTTCTAACTTTTGGTCTCAGTGCCCGAACGTGGGTAGGACAGTGCCCAACTGCACTGGGACTGTACCCCTGTTCGAACTTCGTAGGGCAATATTCTACCATAAATATTCTTTGAGCCCAAGCTGACTCTGAAACATTTATTCAAACAATGTTTACAACGGTTATGTCAGCTACGATTCTTCATCAGCGATATTTCGGCCCTTTTTGGCAAGGGTCCTCGTCAGGCTGTCAATCCTCTGGTTCAACTTCGGGGAAGGAAACAAACCTGTAAAGAGCACAGGTACGGGGAAGGAAACAAACCTGTAAAGATTACAGGTTTGTTTCCTTCCCCGAAGTTGAACCAGAGGATTGACAGCCTGACGAGGACCGTTGCCAAACAGGGCCGAAATATCGCTGATGAAGAATCGTAGCTGACGTACCCGTTGTAAACATTGTTTGAATAAAAAAAAAAAAATATTCTACCAGGTTTGGGGTTAAAGATCAATTTGATTTTTTTTTTCCCGACTGATCCTCTTTTACTTACAACACTATAGGCTAGGTCTAGCGGCACGAAAATGCATTTCTTGTCACTCGTGTTTTGCCACGCGAGGTTCAACGTGAGTCGCTTACAATTACAAATGCTGCGTTTAGCTATAGTTTTTGTGGTGAAGGTCAAAAACTTGATCTGTTGCGTAACTTGAGTGTGTTTGAATCATTATTATATCATCAAATGTTGAAGCACTGAGGTACTGCATAACAGCTGACTGCAAAAATAGCCGAATTGCATGTGTTTTTTCCACGCAAACTGGCTGCGATACGAGAGGAATGAACTCGTCCAATCTCTGAGGCTTATCCCAGCCTCACTCCCAACACTTCCATTGTCCATTCCTGTTGGTTGTCTCTCGCTTGTCTTATTAGTTATTTTTAAGTTAAATGTGAGCATTTTATTCTTCATATTTTTATATTCATGTTTTCGACAGAAAGTAAAAGAAACCTATCCTGAACTGAACCTACACTCTCACTCAACTCTGCGCATTATTGACATATAAAGTGTCGGTTAGCGTTAATGAACTCACATGAGATTAAATTTATTAATAGTACCTACTAACAATCCTTCGGATCTGAAGAGTATAATTAAGACAAGAAGATATAAATTCTCCGTAAGCCAAAGCTGACTGAGAAACATATATTCAAATAATGCATAAAACGAATATTTCGGCCGTTTTTGGCAAGGGTCCTCATCAGGATGTCGAGCTTCAGGGTCAACGTCGGGTAAGGAATGAACCTGCAACATCGCTGCCTAAGCATCTTAGCTGACAAATCCGTTTTATGCATTGTTTGAATATAAATATAAATCATGTCACAACACAAGAATTAAATCGAACAGACAATTGAATATAAAACGACTGACCAGCACTGTAGAAATACTGTAAGCCTATTTTTAAGAACAAAACAAAGACATAATTAAGTTACTTGGCACGTTTTTGTTAAAAAAAAAAAAGAGAAAAGATTCTGGTTAAGCTATTATCAGCATGTTACAAAAAGATCAGCTTTTTGGAATAACAAATAAATGCATGCTATTTGACGAAATGTTAGCTTTGTTGAAGCACAACATTCAAGTCGTCGCTCAGACCCATCGAGCTCTCCAAGGCTGTGTCCTTCCTTGCCCCTTTATTATAAAGCGGTAAATAATTTCGCGAGATTGCGCCAGAGACAAAAAATACGAGGATTTGAAGTGCTAGTGGAAAGTGGGCGTGAATTCAGTCGTTGAAATTGAATGCATGTCTAATTAACGTTAGTATTGTTAAAAGTACAGATTAATTTGCGGCCTGCCTAATCGACTTCACCAAGGCTGTGTCCTTGTTGGCCCCCAGGGTTGGTCGCCAAAAGTAACTTCGTACACCCTGAAAAGTAACCCAAAAGTATATCAAAGTAACCTAATGTAACCCAATGCAATGTAACCCAAAGTATCCTGAAGTAAGTCGTACACCCTGGTTCTTGGTGACCAACCCTGGTTTTTGCCCTTCGATCAGACATCTGTAAAGAGGTCCACCGATATTCGTAAAACTATAAGGTTCTCTTCTCTAACAATGCACTAATAGCAGGCCCGTACCCAGGAATTTATTTCGGGGGGGGGGGGGGGGGGGGGTTACCTGCTGGTTGGACAAAAAAGTACAAAAAAGACATAGATTAGAGGGAAAAGCCTATGAAAAAGATTATTTTTGTATGTTTGGGGGGGGGTCAACCCCCTAACCCCCCCATCCCTGGATACGGCCCTGACTGATAGTTATAATAATTTGCGAAAAATAATGTCCCACGTCCGTCGAGGGAAACAAAACTGGCTAAGGCACACGAAAAGAAAAATCTAATGAAAATTTAACATGAACCAAATTAAATAAGGAAGTCGTGACCGTTGCGTGCGAAGCATTGAGCGTTGTCTTGTTGTGGCGGTATCCGGTATCAACTAATAATCTTATATTTTCTTTATATGAAAAGTCATGTAGGCCTAGTCTTTCCGTTTTGACGCATGAAACTTAAACAGCTCTAGTCATGGTCATCTGAAATTTTGAAATGGTAATGCCTTGGCCTATCCTTGTTAGGGTCTTCTTGCCAACCTTCTAAATAAGCTAAATAATAATTGCCGAGAAGAGCCAAACTTCTGCCGAATCAGTATTTCATCGGACAGAGCGCTTTCGAAGATGCGGTTAATGTTGAATTGATTCAAATGCATCATAGATAAGATTTTTCAATTGTGTTCACTATGATTACTCCCAATTTCTTCGAGTCAATTAAAGACGAAAGCCTTTTTTGTTGTAACTATGTTATTATTGTTATATTTCAAAACTTCAGAATGTTTCGAAATGTCATTCGGGTCCCTATCGAGAGACCACTTTTTAGATAGCTAAAGTGTGTGGCCTGAAGACGTACCTCCAGTATTAGAGTATTAAGTTTAACTGAATAGGTCTGAGATCCGACAGTTAAGTTACACTTGACTTAAATAGGTCGGAAAATCCGATAAAAACGCGTTTCTTCGTTTGTCCGCTATCTACAGATAATCGATTTCATCCAATGAACTTATTCTTTCGGATTTGTGGTTCCTCTACGTGCTTGTCCCTCCTTGCTTGAAATATTCAGCAACCACAAAGGTAGCCATTGCCAAAAAATTACACATACAACACAAAGACACATCTTATCATCAATTTCTGAAGGAGTTGCTTAATCCGATTTTCCGACCTTACCGTCTATAGCTAATATATGGAAATGTAGGATTTTGTTGGAATTCAAATTCTCCGCGTCTGTGTGAATTTTGGGTTGTCGTGCCAGCAGCGCACATTCTAAACGTTATTACTGATGCCCCGGGTAATCTTTTTTACAAAATCCCTTTGGTGAGTCAGAATAATTCAGTGTAGGCTATCAGATATCAGATGTAAAAATTAGCTGGCTTTTCAGTTAAACTTTAAACAGACGGTCAGGGTCGATGCTCGTGGACTGGAATTCTTGCTAGTGTTTTCAGCACCATCATCAGTTCCGTACGGACAAGTAGAGATTTTTTCAGCTTTATAATGAAAAAGATCCGAGCGGGAAACCTGATCGCCTGTTCCCAACATGCTGCTGTATGTTCCATTTACTACAAAAATTAGAAGACTGCTGTATTGTAGCAAGAACAAATAAGCACAAGAACCTCCGTCTCCCTGTCTCTTTAATACGACCGTGCGGAGTCGAATACCCTGTCCGATGCAAGCGAGCAGAGAGTAGGAGCCACGCGGAACGTCGCAATTCGTTACCTCTACAAACACTTGCAGAGCCCCGGAGAAGAACTGTCGAGAGTAACAGCCAATTAGTTGTATATCATTGTGCAGAACGGGTCATGCACGCCTGCTACAGTTTTTCCTCTGATATGCGCAGCGGCAAAGAGGAAAGTAGATGAGCATCAACTCAAAGCTCAGCAAGTACCTCTAGCTCTGCCCAGTATTGTCGGGTTATCCATAGTTGGTGCATGGGACGTTCTGGTCCACAACACGATAGCTTCAGGGTATCCGTCTCTTGCCATATATTTGTGTTAAGTAGTTTGTGTAGTACGAATAAATGACTGAATGAATTGGCTTATTCTTTGATTTCCAAAAACTGCCCAAATGCAGCATGCCGATTTTTTTTTGTCAAGCTTGGCCTGAAGAATTATTTTCATGTACAGTAAGAAAACAGAAAAGTCGAAGAACTCGTACGCTTTAGGCTATTGACTGGTATCCGGTTACCCTTGGTTGCGTCACCTTCGGCCCGCAGATCAGGCAAGTGTGAAACTTAGTGAGTTGTGATCAGAGGCGTTACTAGCCAAAATGTTTTTTAGGGGGGGGGGCAAGTTATTTACCGACTGGTTGGTCATTTTTACCGACTTTTTTTTGCAGAAAAAACGACTCTTGTTAAGAAAAAACGAATGTTTTGGCGAAAAATCGACTGATTTTCAGAAATCCGACAGTTTTTAAGAAAAATCTACTATTCTTACGAAAAACCGACTGTTTTTAAGAAAAATTTACTGTTTCCAAGAAAATAATTGACTTTTTTTTACGAAAAATCGCGACTCTATTATTTTTTGCAAACTGACCGACAACATTGGGGGGGGGGCGTCCCCCCCCCATACGTGACGCCCCTGGTTGTGGTTAGGGGGTTAAAAGGTAACGTACGAGATCCGGACCTCCGGGTATGAGAAACGGAAGTAGGTTGTATCGGCACTACAGATTGACGGGTCCTTTAAAACTTTAAAAAAGTAAATTAGGCTTAATTTCCCCCCTGGGATTGTCGCGAAAAGGCACCTTCGTAAGTAGCTAATGTGGTTGGAAATACAACCAATCCTGTGACAATTGTATGATATTATTGATATGGTATGATATTTGCTCACAAAAAAACCTTCGGGGTCCACCGAAGGTTTGCGAAGAGTTGTTTCCTTTTATTTGTGAATTTGTTCAACGAAGCGTAAGCTCAGAGTTTTGACCTGTTACCTATGTTTTTTTTTTTTTTACTCATACATGATGTTGCCAAATTAGCGTAAGCCACGACAGGTTATGGGTAAGCAAAATATTAATCGGTCTATCTGAATATTCTGCACGTTTATTATTTTTTATAATCTTATTTGACTCACCTTGTCTTTATGAGTATCAGCTGTCATTGCTCTCAATGTTACTTCGTATTTATCAACGAATTCATTTTAGATGATGGTTCACGCTTGGAAAAACTATGTGAAGCATTCCTGGGGCGGAAACGAGCTGAAATCCATTTCACTTAAAGCCCACAACCCTGGAATATTTGGAACTGCCCAGCTTGGTGCAACTATTGTGGATTCCCTGGATACCCTCTTCATTATGGGAATGGATAAGGAGTTCGAACTCGGAAAGCAGTGGGTCCTGAAAAACCTGAATTTTTCAAATGTGGTAAGTTCTTTTTTCCTTTTTTTGAGAAAAACTAGAAAGTTTGAATCACTCTCCTCTAAGTGACACAGGTGTGACACCTACTAAATCTTTAAAGCTTCTATTCTTAATACTTATCTTCAAAAATTAATAAATGTATTTGACATCCCAAAACGTAAGTGGAGGGATACCTATGACATCACAAAAGTTGTCCGTCTGTCCGTCCTTCCGTCTGTACGCACTATAACTCACGAAGGGAATGAGATATTTTGATGAAATTGGTGTGAGGATTGTTTGGGTCAAGAGTAAGGTCAAGTTCGTAGATGGGCTCTGTAGCCCTACATTTAGGGGTGGGGGAGGGGGTTTAATTTAAGGGGCAAATGAAATATTTTTAAACATATAATGTGATAGTCGATTATGGGGTAAGAAGACATGCTGAGCACGATAGTGAAAACCATTTTCTCGCCGGACGAGTCGTTCGTCCGGAATCCGGCGAAAACCGGAAAGTTGGTTAAAAGTAAAAGTTTTATTTGAAGTTGATTAAATGGTCGATTTGGGGGTAAGAAGACATGTTGAAGACGATGGTGAAAACCATTTTTTCGCCGAACAAGTAGTTCGTCCGGAATCCGGCCAAAATCGGAAAGTCTGTTAAAAGTAAAAGTTTTATTTGAAGTTGATTAGATGTTCGATTTAGGGATAAGAAGACATGCTGAACACGGTGGTGAAAACCATTTTCTCGCCGGGCAAGTAGTTCGCCCGGAATCCGGCCAAAACCAGAAAATTTATCAAAAGGAAAAGTTCGATTAGATGACAGATTAAGGGGTAAGAAGAGAGGCTGAGTCTGTATATGACAATCTTTTCTTACACGGACATATAATTAGTCCGGAATCCGGTTGTAACCGGATTTAACTTTTATTCAAAGTTGATTAGATGTTCTTTATAGGGATAAAGATGCGCTGGATTTGTTTCTGAATTTTCTTTTTTTGCTGGACTAGTAGCTCGTTCGGAATTCGGGCGAAACCGGAAATCTGGCAGAAGTAAAGCAGGAAGTCTCGGTCAGTATCGTCAAAATAGATATGGCTTATAGAGGTATATCTGAACTTGGTTTCTGTGATGATTAGCCTGGCGAAGACTGGATCTGGCGAAGACAAGACCCGATTGCCTGAGTCAAATATTAGATTTTTGGGATCCCTTCGACACCTTTGGTCTTGTTCTTTATACTTTTGACAAAAGATTTTTTTTTTAAATAAAATGGATGAAGAAATTCAAGACATATATTCAAACAATGGCTAAAAACCGATAGTCAGTTTCGATGCTTTGGCATATTGTGGCCCTTCTTGGCATGGTTCCTTGTCAGGCTGTTGAACGTCAGGGATCGATAAAACTAAGGTTCGTTCCTTTTGTTCTTTAAGCCCGGGCGGCAGAAAAAAACGAACCACAGGTTCGATTGCAGGTTCGTTTCTCTCATCAAAGTTTGTTCCAGCATTTATTTCGGGTCATATCTTGTAAAGTGTATAAGTTAATCTATGGTCATTTTAGTGTATTTCGTAAATATTTCACATATTGACTTCTTCTAGCTTTAAGCTGTTTGGGATTGAATTGGATTGATTGATTGAATGGCAGCGAACTCTGAACTCTTGCATGAAAGATGTGGGCAAAAAATCTTTGTAATGGTCCCGCTGCTTGGCGCTGCTACCTCGCCAAGAGAATTTGAATTTAACTAACCTATTATGACGTACTTTCTTTACAGGGCAGTGACATATCCGTGTTTGAGACCAACATAAGGTTCATTGGAGGTCTTCTGACTGTTTACTCTTTGACCGGAGATTATGCCTTTGCCCAGAAGGCAGAGGACATCGCCCGACTCCTTCTTCCAGCCTTCAATACCCCCACTGGAATTCCAAACGCTCTCGTCAACATGAAGACTGGGGTAAGTCCAAATAAGAAAGTACCCACTAGGCCTAGGACATAGGCTCAGTGAAACAAAAAATCAAACAGCCTATTTAAAGCACAACTCTTACTATAGAAATGATCTTTTCCCTATGAAATGAATCAGAAAAAAATGAAACTAAAGCTAGCGATTCTCTTGTTAGCGCTTGTCGACTACATCCGACCTTCCTGCTCTCCGACGCGGCGGCTGGGCGCAAACCATTTGAAAACTGAACGTGCCTTGGTTAAAAAGTGGTAAAACTAAGCAAATAAAAGAAGTAATAAACAGCAGATTATCACATCCTTATGTGTGAAAGGGTTGTCTTCGGATGTTGAAGATTCCGGCAAACTTTTCGTTGGATGACGGGAAAACTCGGCAAGGCAGAAAAAGTGCTAAAAGTTCGTAGTTACGAAACGAAACAATGGAGAAAGGTGGGGATTTTAGAAGCTTATGATTGCATATGGGAGCTAAGTATATTATAAAAGGCAGAAAGAGGTGTCCTTTAAGAAAAAATTAAACCAACATGAAATCACAGCAGCAACTTTAACTTCAAGTAACTCTCACAAAGAGATTCACAAATCAGATAGCTAAGGCTAAGCTAGAATCTTAGTTGTTTAATCGCCCAGACTTCAAATCACCCAGACATTCCGACAAGTATCCATCTTAGCTGGAAATAAGGGACAGTGATACCAAGCAAATGCGGAAATGTCTCTACCCTCTCAGCGACCCAGTCGAATAGCAGAAACAGCAGCCGTGTCCAAAATGAAATCCCAGCACCAGCTCTAACTCCGAGCAATTTTCACGAAGAAATTCACAAAATCAGATAGTTAAGCACGAATCTTTAGTTGTTTTTCCACAAGCTCATTTTACAGCTTTAGAAGCTTGAGCCTGAAGAGGACCCTTGCCAACAGAGCAAAATAACACTAGGAAGTAGCGCCAAGACTTGACAAAACTGACACACACTCTAATAGCAGCGATACTAGCACTACTAGCGATAGAGAACGTCCCTACTGAAAGTCGTGCAGTCGTTCACCAGCGCTGGCTTTGGTAACTTCATATTCTGAACATTGCAAAAAATTTGTACTGCCTCCATTGTTTCCTCGGTGTGGGCAGACCGCACATTTGCTTTACTAGAAATTGCTAAACCCGCAAGTTTGTCTCGCTTTAAATGCCGCAAGCGTAGTGGGCAGCGCTACGAGTATGACCCGCTTGCAAAGCATGGAAAGTATAGGTCTTGGCGCTACTTCCTAGTGTTATTTTGCTCTGCTTACCAAGAAGGGCCGAAATTAGCTTTAATAAAGGTCTAGATGGCGTATCCGTTTTGCAGGGTTAAACGACTGTGCTAAGTAAAAATATATTTTGAGCCCAAGCTGACTTTGAAACATTTATTCAAACAATGTTTACAACGGGTACGTCAGCTATGATTCTTCATCAGCGATATTTCGGCCCTTTTTGGCAAGGGTCCTCGTCAGGCTGTCAATCCTCTGGTTCAACTTCGGGGAAGGAAACAAACCTGTAATCAAACAAGAGCTGTAAGCTCATATGGCACTTGCATGTGTCAAGATGATTTGATTGATCAAGAGTAAGTTTCGACTTTGCGGTTGAGATGCGCGCTATAAGGGAGCTGGAACTTCATTTGTAAGCAAAACCCTTGAGGCAAAACTGCTAATGGGCTGATGGGCATCACGAAAATGCATATATTGCTTAAAAGTATTTTTTTTACTTTGCGGTCAAGATTGGTACTTTAAGGAATAATCGGATTTGGGAAGTAGCAATTTCTAAGCAAATGTTGTTGAGTCTCCAATATTCCAGCGAAGTTTCATCGTCCTAGCACATCAGGAAGTACCTTAACGCGCGATCACCGGAATCCCAGACCCCCCTCCCCCTCCTCCAACTCCACCCACAATAACCGGAGCCAATCCTGTTCTGTAAATGATTAATCCAGAGCATCTGTTTGTCATTCCCACGAAGTTCGATCCAGATCACACCAGTCTAAGCGGGTCAAGTATTTTCCGCCCTCCCCCCGATAATTGCCGGATTCGGTCCGGAAATGAAAAAGGTCACAAGAGAAAAATGTCCTCTGTTTAATTATTAAATTTCACTCGAATCCGATCACCCGTTCCAAAGTTACGCATGACTCAATATTCCGGATTCCCCTCCCTCAACTCCCCCCCCCCCCAAGATTATCATATCGAGGATTTTTTTTTTATTCCAAGTCATTTTGACCGGGTCCCTGATATGCCTTCCAAGTTTCGTCGTGAAAATCCCCCAAAAACGGAATTCCGGGAGACCCCTCCCCCCCCCCCCTCAAGTGTCCTGATCCAGTCAAATTATGTAAAAGATTTATATGGACCAGATGTTTGTTCTTCCCAGCAAGTTTCACTCCGATACCATCATTCTAACCGTTTCTCGAGATTTCCGGTCCACCCCCCCCCCCCAACCCACCCAGCTCCCCCGCGGTGCACGTAGCCAATCCGATTCAGCAAATGACTTACCTAGAGCATCTGCTTGTTCTTCCCACAAAGTTCCATCCCGATCCCTCCATTCTAAACGGGGCACGTATTTCCCCCCCCCCAATAGTTGCCGGATCCGGTCCGGATATGAAAATATCATCGGAGAAATGTCCTCTGTTGAATTCTTAAATTTCACTCGAATCCGATCACCCATTCCAAAATTACGCATGACTGAAAATTTCGGATTCCCCTCCCTCCACTCCCCCCACCATTATCTGATCGACAAAATTTTTATTTTGAAGTCAGTTTGATTGGGTCCCTGATATGCCTGCCAAGTTTCATCGTGAAAATCCCCAAAACCACCATCACCGGAATTCCGGGACCCCCCCCCCCCCATAAGTGTCCGGATCAAGTACAATGGCCTAAAGGACTTATCTAGAGCAGATGCTTATTCTTCCCAGCAAGTTTCACTCCGATCCCTCCATTCTAACCGTTTCTTGAAATTTCCGGTCTCCCCCCCCAACTCCCCCCTGGCTACCGAATCCGGTCAAGACTTTAAACGGGACATTACAGATATATATTCTGTTCAGTTATGAAGTTTCATTACAATCCGATCATCCGTTCGAAAGTTACACACTTCTCAATTTCCCGGATTCCCCTGCGGATTCCCCTCCCTCCACTCCCCCACCATTATCTGATCGACAATATTTTTATTTGAAGTCAGTTTGATTGGGTCCCTGATATGCCTGCCAAGTTTCATCGTGAAAATCCAAAAAACCACCATCACCGGAATTCCGGCCCCCCCCCCCCCATAAGTGTCCGGATCCAGTACAATGGTCTAAAGGACTTATCTAGAGCAGATGCTTGTTCTTCCCAGCAAGTTTCACTCCGATCCCTCCATTCTAACCGTTTCTTGAAATTTCCGGTCTCCCCCCCCCCAACTCCCCCCTGGCTACCGAATCCGGTCAAGACTTTAAACGGGACATTACAGATCTATATTCTCTTCAGTTATGAAGTTTCATTACAATCCGATCATCCGTTCGAAAGTTACACACTTCTCAGTTTCCCGGATTCCCCTGCCCTCCACCCCCCCCCCCCCAAAATGGTCGGATCAGAAAACTGATTATTCCTAATTTTGTTTGGTCGGGTCTCTGATATGCCTGCCAAGTTTCATGGTCCTAGCACAACTGGAAGTACCCTAACTCGAAAAAGTGTGACAAAATGCCCTAAATTTTCAAGTTTCCAGCGCCCCGCTCTCCCCCCCATATGGTCGGATCGGGAAACTGATTATTTCCAGGTTAGTTTGGTCGGGTCCGTGATATTCCTGCCAAGTTTCATTGTCCTAGCTCATCTGGAAGTACCCTCACTCGAAAAAGTGTGACAAAATGCCCTAAATTTTCAAGTTTCCAGCGCCCCAGCTCCCCCGCATATGGTCGGATCGGGAAACTTATTATTTCCAGGTTACTTTGGTCAGGTCCCTGATATTCCTGCCAAGTTTCATTGTCCTAGCTCATCTGGAAGTACCCTAACTCGAAAAAGTGTGACAAAATGCCCTAAATTTTCAAGTTTCGAGCGCCCCCACTCCCCCGCATATGGTCGGATCGGGAAACTGATTATTTCCAGGTTCGTTTGGTCGGGTCCCTGATATTCCTGCCAAGTTTCATTGTCCTAGCTCATCTAGAAGTACCCTAACTCAGAAAAAAAGTGACAAAATGCCCTAAATTTGCAAGTTTCCAGCGCCCCGCACTCCCCCCCATATGGTCGGATCGGAAACTGATTATTTCCAGGTTAGTTTGGTCGGGTCCCTGATATGCCTGCCAAGTTTCATTGTCCTAGCACATCTGGAAGTACCCTAACTCGGATATGTGGGACAAAAAAACTCGGACCGACCGACAGACCGACAGACGGAATTGTGATCGGTATATGGCACTTGAGCCAGAGGCTGCAAGTGCCATAAAAACATTACAGGTTTACAGGTTTGTTTCCTGTGCTAAGTGATAACCCAGCGCAAACTATCACTAGGGAGTAGCGCCTACTAGCGCCAAGACTTGAAACAAGAGCTGTAAGCTCATATGGCACTTGCATGTGTCAAGACGATTTGATTGATCAAGAGTAAGTTTCGACTTTGCGGTTGAGATGCGCGCTATAAGGGAGCTGGAACTTCATTTGTAAGCAAAACCCTTGAGGCAAAACTGCTAATGGGCTGATGGGCATCACGAAAATGCATATATTGCTTAAAAGTATTTTTTTTACTTTGCGGTCAAGATTGGTACTTTAAGGAATAATCGGATTTGGGAAGTAGCAATTTCTAAGCAAATGTTGTTGAGTCTCCAATATTCCAGCGAAGTTTCATCGTCCTAGCACATCTGGAAGTACCTTAACGCGCGATCACCGGAATCCCAGACCCCCCTCCCCCTCCTCCAACTCCACCCACAATAACCGGAGCCAATCCTGTTCTGTAAATGATTAATCCAGAGCATCTGTTTGTCATTCCCACGAAGTTCGATCCAGATCACACCAGTCTAAGCGGGTCAAGTATTTTCCGCCCTCCCCCCGATAATTGCCGGATTCGGTCCGGAAATGAAAAAGGTCACAAGAGAAAAATGTCCTCTGTTTAATTATTAAATTTCACTCGAATCCGATCACCCGTTCCAAAGTTACGCATGACTCAATATTCCGGATTCCCCTCCCTCAACTCCCCCCCCCCCAAGATTATCATATCGAGGATTTTTTTTTTATTCCAAGTCAGTTTGACCGGGTCCCTGATATGCCTTCCAAGTTTCGTCGTGAAAATCCCCCAAAAACGGAATTCCGGGATACCCCTCCTCCCCCCCCCCCTCAAGTGTCCGGATCAAGTCAAGTTATGTAAAAGATTTATATGGACCAGATGTTTGTTCTTCCCAGCAAGTTTCACTCCGATACCATCATTCTAACCGTTTCTCGAGATTTCCGGTCCACCCCCCACCCCACCCCACCCAGCTCCCCCGCGGTGCACGTAGCCAATCCGATTCAGCAAATGACTTACCTAGAGCATCTGTTTGTTCTTCCCACAAAGTTCCATCCCGATCCCTCCATTCTAAACGGGGCACGTATTTCCCCCCCCCCCCAATAGTTGCCGGATCCGGTCCGGATATGAAAAAAATCATCGGAGAAATGTCCTCTGTTGAATTCTTAAATTTCACTCGAATCCGATCAACCATTCTAAAATTACGCATGACTGAAAATTTCGGATTCCCCTCCCTCCACTCCCCCCACCATTATCTGATCGACAAAATTTTTATTTTGAAGTCAGTTTGATTGGGTCCCTGATATGCCTGCCAAGTTTCATCGTGAAAGTCCCCAAAACCACCATCACCGGAATTCCGGGACCCCCCCCCCCCATAAGTGTCCGGATCAAGTACAATGGCCTAAAGGACTTATCTAGAGCAGATGCTTGTTCTTCCCAGCAAGTTTCACTCCGATCCCTCCATTCTAACCGTTTCTTGAAATTTCCGGTCTCCCCCCCCCCAACTCCCCCCTGGCTACCGAATCCGGTCAAGACTTTAAACGGGACATTACAGATATATATTCTGTTCAGTTATGAAGTTTCATTACAATCCGATCATCCGTTCGAAAGTTACACACTTCTCAATTTCCCGGATTCCCCTGCGGATTCCCCTCCCTCCACTCCCCCACCATTATCTGATCAACAATATTTTTATTTTGAAGTCAGTTTGATTGGGTCCCTGATATGCCTGCCAAGTTTCATCGTGAAAATCCAAAAAACCACCATCACCGGAATTCCGGCCCCCCCCCCCCCCCCCCATAAGTGTCCGGATCCAGTACAATGGTCTAAAGGACTTATCTAGAGCAGATGCTTGTTCTTCCCAGCAAGTTTCACTCCGATCCCTCCATTCTAACCGTTTCTTGAAATTTCCGGTCTCCCCCCCCCCCCAACTCCCCCCTGGCTACCGAATCCGGTCAAGACTTTAAACGGGACATTACAGATATATATTCTCTTCAGTTATGAAGTTTCATTACAATCCGATCATCCGTTCGAAAGTTACACACTTCTCAGTTTCCCGGATTCCCCTGCCCTCCACCCCCCCCCCCCCCAAAATAGTCGGATCAGAAAACTGATTATTCCTAATTTTGTTTGGTCGGGTCTCTGATATGCCTGCCAAGTTTCATGGTCCTAACACAACTGGAAGTACCCTAACTCGAAAAAGTGTGACAAAATGCCCTAAATTTTCAAGTTTCCAGCGCCCCGCACTCCCCCCCATATGGTCGGATCGGGAAACTGATTATTTCCAGGTTAGTGTGGTCGGGTCCGTGATATTCCTGCCAAGTTTCATTGTCCTAGCTCATCTGGAAGTACCCTCACTCGAAAAAGTGTGACAAAATGCCCTAAATTTTCAAGTTTCCAGCGCCCCAACTCCCCCGCATATGGTCGGATCGGGAAACTTATAATTTCCAGGTTACTTTGGTCAGGTCCCTGATATTCCTGCCAAGTTTCATTGTCCTAGCTCATCTGGAAGTACCCTAACTCGAAAAAGTGTGACAAAATGCCCTAAATTTTCAAGTTTCGAGCGCCCCCACTCCCCCGCATATGGTCGGATCGGGAAACCGATTATTTCCAGGTTCGTTTGGTCGGGTCCCTGATATTCCTGCCAAGTTTCATTGTCCTAGCTCATCTAGAAGTACCCTAACTCAGAAAAAAGTGACAAAATGCCCTAAATTTGCAAGTTTCCAGCGCCCCGCACTCCCCCCCATATGGTCGGATCGGGAAACTGATTATTTCCAGGTTAGTTTGGTCGGGTCCCTGATATGCCTGCCAAGTTTCATTGTCCTAGCACATCTGGAAGTACCCTAACTCGGATATGTGGGACAAAAAAACTCGGACCGACCGACAGACCGACAGACCGACAGACCGACAGACGGAATTGTGATCGGTATATGGCACTTGAGCCAGAGGCTGCAAGTGCCATAAAAAAGTAGAGCAAAACAACACTAGAGAGTAGCGCCAAAATATATGCTTTCAGTGCTTCGCAAACGGGCCAGAGTCGTATCCACGCCAATTACACTTGCGGCATTTGAAGCGAGACAGACTTGCAGGTTTAGAAATTCTGGTAAAGCTAAGATGCGGTCTTCACAAGTTGTGGAACTAGGGGGGGTCGCATCTTTTTTTTTGCTGCATGAAGTTATTGGAGCCAGCGCTGGTACACGACTGATTGATTTTCAGTAGGGACGTTCTCTATCGCTAGTGTCGATGCTATTCTGTTGTGTGTCGCTTTTTTCAAGTCTTGGCGCCACTTCCTAGTGTTATTTTGCTCTGGAAAAAAGTAACATGCACTCGAATAGCAGTGATACTAGCAGCAATAGCGACAGAGAACGTCCCTAATGAAACTCAATCGGCCGCGCACCAACGGTGACACCGATAACTCCACAATCCAAACACAGAAAAAAAAAGATGCAACTCCCCTGTTTCCTTGATGTGAGCAGACTGCACCTTAGATGTACTGGAATAAACCCGCAAGTTTGTCTCGTGTTGAATGTCCCGAGCGTAGTGGGCGGCGCTAAGACTAAGGCCCGTTTTCGATGCATGGAAAGCACAGGTCTTGGCGGAACTCCCTAGTGTTGTTATGCTCAGCGATAACCCTTACAAATGTTCTATTTTAGTGACTCATAACACTTAAAAGGGTCATAACAGAATTTTTGTATCGAAATTGTATAACTCACGTATCTGTATTGCACCGTCTTAAAAAAAATCCTAGGTATGCTTTGCCCATAGGTTCTGGTCTAAAACTTACTTTCATATATTGATTGGATGGATCGGTGGGAATTCACGACTGGAAAAAAACGCGGTTCAAATCCCGCCAGATTTGTTTATGCACTTATGTCACAAAAATAAAAGTGGAGGAGTATAAAAGCGTGGTTCGTACGCATGACATCACGGATTTTGGCTTCTTGGCGTCAGGACTGGAACGGATTTTTCATTTTCGACAAAAAGTGATGCCACGGGCTAATCCGGCGAATCACGTTACAGAGATCCTAGTTACCACGCTTGGGCTGCTTGGCTACACTCCCGAGCGTTGTAAGCAAATAGTTAATGTTTCGAGAAGGCTGGAACGGTCAGCGTAATAACTTTTCCCGTGGTTGGAACGAAAATAGTAACTAATAGCTACTGTTGTTAGGAGGGTGGAACATCAGTAACTAACTAAGATTTATCTGATTTTGGTGTCTCGATTCTTCAGACTAAGTAATTCTGCAAATTCTGAATTAGCTTGTTCTGCGTCCTTCAGTGTATACCAAAGTGAAAATAACTAAATATTGCGGTGTGTATTAATAATATAGACAGTCTGCAACCCTTATCGACTATAATAGTACTGAACTGAAAAAACAAAATGCTCCGTATGCGGGATTTGAACCAGCAACTACGACGCTTTACCGAACCGATGCTTTAGCCAGTTGCGACATAGAGGGGCTTGTGACCGTAGTTCGCAAACGACTACAATCGTCAGTTAGCGACGGGCTGCAGGAACCGTAGCAGTGCTCTAGCGCCACCGGGATTTTTCGCCACTGTAGGTGTTGACCCATATCCTAATGACGCGCTGAGCCTTGCGTAGTTACCTGAAGGCTTTGTGGGATTAGTAACCCAGGATTTTTCACCACTCTCATAACTCATTGAATAGTCCAATTAGCCTAGCAATTCAAGAAGTAAAATCATATGTTTTTCGTCACGGCCCTGCCAGAAAATTTCTTGAAGATGAACATTTAACATTATATTTACAGAAACTACAATACAGTAAAATCACGAACACTGGCAAAACACCGTTGAAAAAAATGCAAAGTGCCGAGTCCAAGTGTACTAGATGAGACACTGCCCTGAGAAAGGCTACTCTCGTCCGTGGCCCACTTTAGTGCGGCCTAATAACTTTTCGAAGGCACTTATAGAACAGAGCACGTCAAACTACAGTGAAACTACACCCGAAAAAAAACCTATCTTAATGTCGTATTTTCTTTGCAGCTCGTAGTTTTATTAAGTTCCATCCTTATTGGTTAGACGAGAAGAAGAGTAAGATGTGGTATCAAATCAGCAGTGTTTCTTTTTATACTTTTCTTGAGCTAATCCTTAATAAGTAGTAGCGAGAAGTGGCGCAAAATCCTTCTGAGATTTTTTCGCTAATCCCACCACTTATCTGTAATCGTTTTTTGCCCTTCTTTTTACCTGTTGCGTTACCTGTAGTGGCGAAAAGTCCCCAGTGGCGAAAAATCACGATGGCGCCAAAGCACGTATCTCTGTGATCCCGCTCGAGGCAAATTTGTCTAAACAGCACACATCCCCATGTCATGGATAGTTAAATTTATGTAAATCCCGTGCCATTCATGCTTTGCTCTCTGTCGGTAGTATTTGATTATCTATAAATTCTCGTTGAGCCCAAGCTGACTGGGAAACATATATTCAAACAAGGCACAAAATGGATACGTCAGCTACGATGCTTTGGCAGTGATATTCCGGACCTTCGTGGCAAGGGTCCTCGTCAGGCTGTCGAACGTCAGGGACAACTGTTGGGAAGAAATGAACCTGCATTCCAAACGAGGATGAAATCTAACAAGGACCTTGCCTAGAAGGGCCGAAATATCGCTGCCAAAGCATCGTAGCTGACGTATTCCTTTTATGCATTGTTTGAATATATGGATTATCTATGTGTGTTATTAGTGAAAGGAAAATAAACCTGAACCTGATGTCATCTTCACAAGATTCTCCTACAAGAGGCAGTTAGTCTCTTGACTAATTTTACTTGTGTTTCAGGGAGCGAAGAACTACAACTGGGCTTCCGGCGGTTCGGCTATCCTGTCAGAATTTGGTACCCTGCACCTTGAATTCGCCTACTTGTCTGACGTAACAGGAAATCCGATTTATCGCGAGAAGGTTGACCAAATCCGTAAAGTCCTTTCCGAAATTTCGAAACCGAATGGATTGTATCCGAACTATCTGAATTCAAGGACAGGAAAATGGGGACAGAGTAAGTAAAAAATCCGAAATTTTCCGGTACATTTCCGGATCTTCTTGTTTATTTGTTTTGTTTATGTTTGCCACATTTGATAGAATATTCCTACAGTCCAAGCTGACTACGGATCAAGTTCAGATTGTTAGCTATGTCTGGAGAGGAACCTTACCAAGCGCTCAAATACCGCCGAAATAAAAAGCAGAAAATTTGAGAGAAGCTTCCCAAGGAAATGTAAATGTATGCTTATCGCGGTGAGCTTTCGGGCCTTGTCCGAACTTAAATAATATTACAATGCAAACAAAAAAGGCGATTGACAATTGAGCGCGACTTAGAGCAGACAGAGAGTGCGGTCGCTGTCATTTGACGCAGATTAAGCTTGAAGAAGAAGAATAAAGAATAGTCGTTTATTACCCAAATCGTGGACACGCTAAATAGGGGGTACTCGTCAAACAACATTAACATACAACAATAATAAATCATGTCAACCATTCATCTTTCATCATCAAACTAATAAAATCTGTATAAACGAACTATTGTAAAAAAAAAAAAATTATAATATCTTTATAATGAAATGTAAAACTCAACAGACCTTAGGCGTATTCTCTCCGTTCCACGAGGACCCGTCGGGGAATCGAAGAGAGGGAGTCACTCCACGTGGACTCCACGTACGGAAAACAGCGAGAACATGGGGAATGCTTCCAAAACGGATTTTTATCTAAAAAAAAATATGCAGTTGACGAAATTATTCTTGATCCACTTATTTTTGGTTTTGTTTATTCTGATTGTTTTTATGGCACTTGCAGCCTCTGGCTCAAGTGCCATATACCGATCACAATTCCGTCTGTCGGTCTGTCGGTCTGTCGGTCTGTCGGTCTGTCGGTCGGTCCGAGTTTTTTTGTCCCACATATCCGAGTTAGGGTACTTCCAGATGTGCTAGGACAATGAAACTTGGCAGGCATATCAGGGACCCGACCAAACTAACCTGGAAATAATCAGTTTCCCGATCCGACCATATGGGGGGGAGTGCGGGGCGCTGGAAACTTGCAAATTTAGGGCATTTTGTCACTTTTTTTCTGAGTTAGGGTACTTCTAGATGAGCTAGGACAATGAAACTTGGCAGGAATATCAGGGACCCGACCAAACGAACCTGGAAATAATCAGTTTCCCGATCCGACCATATGCGGGGGAGTGGGGGCGCTCGAAACTTGAAAATTTAGGGCATTTTGTCACACTTTTTCGAGTTAGGGTACTTCCAGATGAGCTAGGACAATGAAACTTGGCAGGAATATCAGGGACCTGACCAAAGTAACCTGGAAATAATAAGTTTCCCGATCCGACCATATGCGGGGGAGCTGGGGCGCTGGAAACTTGAAAATTTAGGGCATTTTGTCACACTTTTTCGAGTGAAGGTACTTCCAGATGAGCTAGGACAATGAAACTTGGCAGGAATATCATGGACCCGACCAAACTAACCTGGAAATAATCAGTTTCCCGATCCGACCATATGGGGGGGAGTGCGGGGCGCTGGAAACTTGAAAATTTAGGGCATTTTGTCACACTTTTTCGAGTTAGGGTACTTCCAGTTGTGCTAGGACCATGAAACTTGGCAGGCATATCAGAGACCCGACCAAACAAAATTAGGAATAATCAGTTTTCTGATCCGACCATTTTGGGGGGGGGTGGAGGGCAGGGGAATCCGGGAAACTGAGAAGTGTGTAACTTTCGAACGGATGATCGGATTGTAATGAAACTTCATAACTGAAGAGAATATATATCTGTAATGTCCCGTTTAAAGTCTTGACCGGATTCGGTAGCCAGGGGGGAGTTGGGGGGGGGAGACCGGAAATTTCAAGAAACGGTTAGAATGGAGGGATCGGAGTGAAACTTGCTGGGAAGAACAAGCATCTGCTCTAGATAAGTCCTTTAGACCATTGTACTGGATCCGGACACTTATGGGGGGGGGGGGGCCGGAATTCCGGTGATGGTGGTTTTTTGAATTTTCACGATGAAACTTGGCAGGCATATCAGGGACCCAATCAAACTGACTTCAAAATAAAAATATTGTCGATCAGATAATGGTGGGGGAGTGGAGGGAGGGGAATCCGCAGGGGAATCCGGGAAATTGAGAAGTGTGTAACTTTCGAACGGATGATCGGATTGTAATGAAACTTCATAACTGAACAGAATATATATCTGTAATGTCCCGTTTAAAGTCTTGACCGGATTCGGTAGCCAGGGGGGAGTTGGGGGGGGGGAGACCGGAAATTTCAAGAAACGGTTAGAATGGAGGGATCGGAGTGAAACTTGCTGGGAAGAACAAGCATCTGCTCTAGATAAGTCCTTTAGGCCATTGTACTTGATCCGGACACTTATGGGGGGGGGGGGGGTCCCGGAATTCCGGTGATGGTGGTTTTGGGGATTTTCACGATGAAACTTGGCAGGCATATCAGGGACCCAATCAAACTGACTTCAAAATAAAAATTTTGTCGATCAGATAATGGTGGGGGGAGTGGAGGGAGGGGAATCCGAAATTTTCAGTCATGTGTAATTTTGGAATGGTTGATCGGATTCGAGTGAAATTTAAGAATTCAACAGAGGACATTTCTCCGATGATTTTTTTCATATCCGGACCGGATCCGGCAACTATTTGGGGGGGGGGGGAATACGTGCCCCGTTTAGAATGGAGGGATCGGGATGGAACTTTGTGGGAAGAACAAACAGATGCTCTAGGTAAGTCATTTGCTGAATCGGATTGGCTACGTGCACCGCGGGGGAGCTGGGTGGGGTGGGGGGGGTGGACCGGAAATCTCGAGAAACGGTTAGAATGATGGTATCGGAGTGAAACTTGCTGGGAAGAACAAACATCTGGTCCATATAAATCTTTTACATAATTTGACTGGATCCGGACACTTGAGGGGGGGGGGGGGAGGGGTCTCCCGGAATTCCGTTTTTGGGGGATTTTCACGACGAAACTTGGAAGGCATATCAGGGACCCGGTCAAACTGACTTGGAATAAAAAAAAAATCCTCGATATGATAATCTTGGGGGGGGGGGGGAGTTGAGGGAGGGGAATCCGGAATATTGAGTCATGCGTAACTTTGGAACGGGTGATCGGATTCGAGTGAAATTTAATAATTAAACAGAGGACATTTTTCTCTTGTGACCTTTTTCATTTCCGGACCGAATCCGGCAATTATCGGGGGGAGGGCGGAAAATACTTGACCCGCTTAGACTGGTGTGATCTGGATCGAACTTTGTGGGAATGACAAACAGATGCTCTGGATTAATCATTTACAGAACAGGATTGGCTCCGGTTATTGTGGGTGGAGTTGGAGGAGGGGGAGGGGGGTCTGGGATTCCGGTGATCGCGCGTTAAGGTACTTCCTGATGTGCTAGGACGATGAAACTTCGCTGGAATATTGGAGACTCAACAACATTTGCTTATAAATTGCTACTTCCCAAATCCGATTATTCCTTAAAGTACCAATCTTGACCGCAAAGTAAAAAAAATACTTTTAAGCAATATATGCATTTTCGTGATGCCCATCAGCCCATTAGCAGTTTTGCCTCAAGGGTTTTGCTTACAAATGAAGTTCCAGCTCCCTTATAGCGCGCATCTCAACCGCAAAGTCGAAACTTACTCTTGATCAATCAAATCATCTTGACACATGCAAGTGCCATATGAGCTTACAGCTCTTGTTAATTAATTTGACATTGCACCAACGCCAGCAAAAAATTGATTCCCCTCTGAATCTGAAAGGGAGTCCTTTTTGATGATGGTGATGCTAACCGGAGCATTCCCCGTCCGTGGGGACTCGCGAGAATACGGCGAGTGAGTCCCCGGCACAAACAAAAACGCGGGGACTCCTCAGGTGGAGTCCTCGGGAACGGCGAGAATACGCCTCTTTGGATAAAATTCTACCGGCACCGGTTGATTCTAGCTCGGACTGCTTCGGTTTTGGGGATTTTTGCGGCTGTCGGTCTTTGAGCTCTCGCCTTTTCTCTTGAGTACGGTGGGGGTAGGAGTTCACATTGCCAGGTTTGGGCTAAAAGGCGATCAAAAAGCCGAGAGGCCATTTCATTCATTTATTTATTTCCCTCAAAGAATATATAATGAGAAGTACTAAAATAAATTTAAAAACACTGTTACAAATAAGTTTCAAAACAATAAATAACAATTGACGTACTTTAAACAACACACTGTACTTACTTAACTATTAGCTTTTATCGAAAAACGGAAACAGCGATCTACGCTTCTCAAGAGAATCAAGTTTATAAGTGGAAAGAAGGAGGGAGTAAGGGACTTTAGGTAAGGGACTTTAGGACTTAGGACTCTCTTCTGTATGTTCTCCATGCGGCGAATTTGATCCTTTGTTTGTTGTAATGCCACACAGGTGATGCATACTCGGTGAGAGGTCTGACGAAAGGCATGTAAACTTTAAGAAGGTCTTCTTGGGGATGCAGTGCTTCGAGAGGACATTTAGCATTTGTAGTCCAGCGTTGGGTCTTTTGATGATCGCTCTTGTGTTTTCCTTCCATCTCAAGTCACTCTAAGGGTTATACATTTCATTTTACAACCCTTTCTGCCGGAATACCAGGCTTCTACTGAGGTGTATTTTTTAAGAAAGATATGGGCAATGATAGACGTTTTTGACATGTTCAATGACATATCCACGTCGTTCGGCTGCTCCTGTATCTGACGCAGACACTGACCACGCTACGACGCTGTTTCGAATTTTGCCGCCTGATAAATGACTTTGCCGTATCAAAGGAAGGAAAATGAACGTCGGAATTCTCAAAAGCATTTATAGAGGTTATTGATAACGACTTCTCACGGAGGGGTATTTCAGCGGCTTGTCAACCGGTTCTGTAAGGATCATCAGTCAGTGTCTTTCTAGAGGTGCCAGCCTCACTGCTTAAATGTCCTTTATCTTACAGCGCATATGTCTCTTGGTGCCCTTGGGGACAGTTTCTACGAGTACCTGCTCAAAGCCTATCTCCAGTCTGGGAAAGAGGATACCCTTGCTCGGACCATGTACATCGAAGCGATGGAAGCAATTGATAAGTGGATGATCCGAGAATCCAAGAGTGGACTAATATACGTCTCTGATATGAAGTATGAGCGGTTGGAACATAAGATGGACCATCTAGCGTGTTTTGCAGGTAGGTTGGCCCTATAGAGCCCCTCTTCTTTTGTTTTTAACTTGATGGGTTAGGGGGACTGGCCAGCATGGAAAATTCGAGGCCTTTGTCGAATTAGTAAATTTTTAAATTCTGTTGCTGAACGTCTTTAGACAGCCCTCCCGAAACTTCTGAAATTCGAACGGGGCTATTCCACTGTGCAAGAACTGAATCTCCCGGGCAAAGTCTTTGTACCTGCTTCAAGGTGCAGCAAACCAGTAATGATGCAGACAGGCGATCAGCTTTTCCCGTAGAATCACTTTCGTCATAAAGCTGAAAAAAATCTCAACTTTTGCGTACAGAACACAGAAACTACGTTCGAAAGACGCTCAATCAAGCGAAGCGCCCACAGAATGCAAACAACGACGCAGCTGGCGTCGCCACAAAAATTACAAAGTTTGGACGGCCGGTACCGACTTGTTCCTGCTTGGCAACGTAGGATTCGCCTGCGTAAACAGTAATTCGCTTTCAAACGGCTTTATCGACGATCCAACCTGGCTTATCGGGCCAACTGTATTTACTCCCACAGCTGTTTCTAGTGTCTCGTCAGGCTTGATTATTGATTTTTTTTTTTTTTTTTTTTTTTTTTTTTAGGGGGCATGTTCGGCCTCGGTGCCCATACTCTACATGATTCGAGTGCTGCGCGACATATGGAAATTGCCAAGGGACTAACCGACACATGTCACGAGTCTTATATCCGGTCGGAAACAGGTCTTGGACCCGAAGCATTCAGGTGAGAATCCGATATTGGGGTCGTCTTTTGTTGGATTGAACATACAGTTCCATAGACGTTTCCTTCCTCTTCGGGACACTTACAGATGTTAAGTTTCACTGTTTCGCGAGAATGCAGAATGCCGTTCCGGCCATTTCTACCGCCTTTTCCGTCGACTGTGCTATTGCCACGGAATGGACGAAATGATTGTATATATTTAGTAAATAATTGTCCTGTTTTAGTGTAATTTTAATATGTGATATGTAAGATCACGAATTAAAGAAATTGATTGATTGATAGACGCCAGCCATCTTTAAGCCGAGGGCCCGAAGAGGCAGAGCGGATAAAAAATTGACGTGAAGTTGAAAGAAACGAAGTTTTCGGCAAGTTGGCTCCGGTTCTCCTCACGGTGCATAAAAGGTAGCTGTTCCTTCAGGTAGCTGTTCCGGACCGTGCAACCCATCAAGCTTAGCTTGGAGGATAGGAAGGACGGTACATAGTAAAACAAGACCAAAGGTTTCGATGGATCCCGAAAATTCAATATTTGAGCAGTTGCGTCATGTAGGTATACGGTCTTCGCTCATTTAAAAACATTCGAGAATTTTTACAATTGAGAATTTGGAAACAGGTTAATGTCAATGACTGGTCATCTGAGAAAACCAACTTCAGGTATTCATCATGTGTGTTTACCCCTATACGTCATATATACTTTGACGAATTTGATCGAAACATTCGAAACTTCCTGCCTTACTTCTGCCAAATATCTGGTTTGGGCGGTATTCCGGGTGAACTGCTTGTCGGGCAAAAAACTAAAGTTAAAAACGAATTCAGCATATCTCCTTACCCCCATATCGAACCTCTAATCAACTTTAGATAAACTTTGACTTTTAACAAATTTTCAGGTTTGGTCCGGATTCTGGGGAACTATATTTGTCCGGCGAGAAAATAGTTTTCAAAAACGGATTCAGCATGCCTGCTTACCGCTACATCGAACCTCTAATCAACTTCAGCTAAAACTTTTTAAAATTTTCTGGTTTCGGGCGGATTCCGGGCGAACTTTTCGAAACGATTTTCATGTACGGAATCGGCATGTCTTTTTACCCCCAAAATTCAACATTTAATCAGCTTCAAATAAAGCTTTTACTTTTTAAAAAATTTCCGGTTTTGGCCGGGTTCCGGGGCGAACTACTTGTCCGGGTAGAAACCGATTGTCGAATACGGATTCAGCATGTCTCCTTACCCCTATATCGAATTTTGAATCAGCTTCGAATAAAACTCTTACTTTTAACAAATTTTCCGGTTTTGGCTGGATTCCGGACGAACTAATTGTCCGGCGAGGAAATAAGTTTCAGATATGGACTCAGCATGTCTCCTTACCTTTAGATCGACTGTCTCATTGGATTTCCAAAACATTTATTTTCGTCCCTTAATTTGGAATCCCTCCCCCACCCCTAAATATGGGGCTACATGGCTCGTCTACGAACTTGACCTGTACTTTGACCCAATGGATCCTCGCACCAAGTTTGAAGACAATATCTCTGCCCCTTTGGGAGACTTTTACGAAGTCATAGGCATCCCTCCACTTACGTTTTAAGATCCCAAAAATAATCCATCATTTTGCCCTACCTTTCAAATCTGGTTTGTTTTCTGTAGGGAAAACGGATATGCCTGAAGGACCAGCCCGACCCAAAGTTTGACGCAGGTTTGTCGCTATAACTAATATTTATTTAGCCGAAAGGCCATACAACATAGGGAGCATGTGAAACTACAATATAAACGGTTACCCATTCTCTAAGCCAAAGTAACCGGTCTGTACGAAATATGAATACTTGTACTTATTTTGAAACTTCAGCGATATGGTTTGGAGTTGGGGGGTTTCAAAATACTGGAGGCGCCCCTCCCCCCCCCCCCCCGTATAAATTTGTCCCTCAAATGCGAAAGCGCCTGATACTGGAGGATATGTAACAATATCCATAGCTGGGACTTCTTAAATCCCATGTCATCCGAATTTAATCCGTTGTGGTAATCATGTTGGATATGCCTCATTTCTACCTCTCTACGTTACGTCACTTACGCTGCCCGAGCGACCCAGAAAATTCCGATGACGATCTTGAAGTTGTGCTTTCCTCCCTTCTCATTTTGGCCTCCCTACTTAACGTCAGGTGTTTACAGCGTAACAGTGCAACAGCCGAGAAAGAAAGGTTTCCGCTTCAGGTCAGCACAAGTGCGAAACACAAAAGAACGAAATTGCTCAACGCGTTTCAAGAATTTTCACACATCGATTTTCTCTTTGGATGGCATAATTTCTGCAGCCTTCTCTTCTTTTCGTCATTGATCCACCCTTTTCTTGCACTTCTAGGTTCAGCGACGGCATAGAAGCTCGAGCCCTCAAGTCCAACGAGAAGTATTACATTCTTCGACCGGAGGTCGTGGAGTCCTACTTCGTTATGTGGCGGCTGACTAAAGATAATAAATACAGAGAGTGGGGCTGGGAGGCCGTTCAGGCGCTCGAGACCTATTGCAGAGTGGAAGGAGGCTACACAGGAATCAAGAATGTGTATATCAAGAACTCGCCCAAGGATGATGTTCAACAGAGCTTTTTCCTAGCTGAAACGCTGAAGGTCAGTGCACTCACTGCTTCTTTTTGTATGGCCACGACGGTTTATCGTGGCGGCGTGTCCAGGGGCTTGTCCACGGTCGCTGTTATTGTCTAACCATTAACTTTTCTGTTAATAGCGAGTGGTTGTTGGGTGTTTGGATTTTTCTAAAATTAAATATACAGTAGTGCTACTCTCCTATCTTTGCCAAGTAGATTTATTCTTTTAAAGCACATGATCTTCTTACGATGAATTGGCTCAGAAATATCTTTTTTCGGTAATACCGTTATTTCCACTTGGAATTAGCGATTTTCTTGTTAGTGCCTGTCGACCGACGCGGTCTCCGACGCGGCGGCCGGACACAAAATATTTGAAAACTGAACGCGGCGTGGTTGAAAAGTGGGGATGGTCTACCATGTCTTCCAGAATGAAAACAGCACTTTGAAGCTTCTCGTGTCCTTTTGTGCGAAAAACTTGTCGATGGACGAAGTTTCGGGTCCGTGACCGGCAAAACTCGGCTCGGCTGAAATTGTGCTGAAAATTCGTAGATAGAAACCGAAACATTGGAGAAAATCAGGGATTTCAGAAGCTTAATTTCATAAAGAAGCTAGGGATAATATAAAAGCAGAATGGACATGAGGAGTCCTTTAAAGGAGCAGAAAGCACCTTTGGTTTTTGGGAATAAGTAAGTCACGAGTAAATGAGCAAGTTGTCATGGTCTCTTAAAATACCCAAGTAAAGTATAACTGGGGGTTAGGGAATTACGTGTAGGTCGAAATCGTAATGTCACAGTGTGGAGTTCAAGCATGTTCAAATACGTCTAACCCCTAACCCTTGTTCAAATAGGTTGTTATCAATGCAGCGCTCGGTGTTGCCACGCTGATACAGTTTTTCGAGCTTCTAAAGATCAGAAACAGTGTTCTAAGTGCTACTTGAAGTACACGAGCACAATTTTACGCCCATTATATTGTAAACAAAACCAAAGGTTTCGATGGGATCCCAAAAATCTAACATTTCATTCAAACAATTGGGTCACGTCTTTGCCATTCAGTCCTCGTCAGATTCCTTGAATATAAAGTTCGAAAATGGATTCCGCATGTCTCCTTGCCCGATATCGAATCTCTAATCGATTTCAGAAATAACTTCGAGCTTCAACCAAATTTCCAGTTTCAGCCGAATTAGTTATGCACCATATGTCCAGCAAGAAAACTAAGTTCAGATATAGATTCAGCAGACCTCCTTACCCCCTGAACGAATATTTTATTAGCTTATAAAAATACATGTTTTTACCGTAAATTTGAAACCCCTCAAAGATAAGACTAAAGGATCCATTTACGAACTTGACCTGTATTTTACGAGCGAATCCTCATTGAACAACATCCTCGCTAGAACAACATTATTTCATCGTTTGAACATTATATAAGATAAGATAAGATATTTATTACCTTAAAAGCCGAAGGGCAATGGCAATATAAACAAACGGAAACACAATGACAACCTTATTTCTAACTACCACTAAAACTACAAGAAATGATCTCTATGAATCATTGACAGCTTGGGCAGAAGTAAGGACCAATTCTCCCAATCGGCCTACCCGTGTACCTCCTCCTATCTCCCAGTGGTAAAATATCAGCACGCATACTAATTAATAATTTCTGTTCCTCCCCAGTTCCTCCCTCAGAGCCACGCCTCACACACGGGTTGGGAACAACCCTCCCCCCCCCCCAAAAAAAAAAAGAAACGAGTCGGCGCGAAGCTCCGCGAGTTTTCGTAGAAACAGTAAAAAAAAAAAAGTCGGCAAAACAACCAGCCAGTCAGTGAAATACCTTTTCCCCAAAACAAGACCAAAGGTTTTGATGGGATCCCAAAAATCTAACATTTCATTCAACCAATTAAGGTAAGGTACAATTTTAATAGCTAATATGAATAAGCCTGGAGTTTCTCAAAAGCATCTGACATGCTAGTGGCATAAAAAACGACGCTTCACTAATTCTGATGGGTTTGTAAAAATTATTAATACAATTCTAGCCTAAGGCATTGTAAAGAAAAAACAAACAACAACTATCATACATCAACACTAAAATTTAAGGACAACACTAGAATTTACGACAACAGAAATTGGGTCATGTCTTCGCCATTCAGTCTTCGTCAGCTTCCTTGAATATTTTTACTGTTAAAATAAAGTTCAAAAATGGATTCCGCATGTCTCCTTGCCCGATACCGAATCTCTAATCGATTTCAGAAAAAACTTTGAGCTTCAACCAAATTTCCAGTTTCAGCCGAATTAGTGATGCACCATTTGTCCAGCAAGAAAACTAGGTTCAGATATGGATTCAGCGGACCTCCTTACCCCCTCAGAGAATATCTTATTACCTTATAAAACATACATGTTTTTACCGTAAATTCGAAACCCCTTAAAGATAAGACTAAAGACGAACTTGACCTGTACTTTACCAGTGAATCCTCATTGAACAACATCTTCGCTAGAACCACATTATTTCCCCGTTTGAACATTATATAAGATAAGATAAGATATTTATTACCTTAAAATCCCAAGGGCCATGGCAATACAAACAAAAGGAAACACATTGACAAACTTATTTCTAACTACCACTAAAACTACAAAAAATGATCTCTATGAATCATTGACAGCTTGAGAAATTTACCCACTTTCTTTATTGTACCATAACACTCATTCTTAAACATTTGCTCCCTCCATTCCTGATCACGCTCATTTACTCCAAATATTTCACTTCTCAAATCAATCAATTCCCTACATTCACTCATAAGATGTCGCACACACTCATTCATATCTCCACATATCGGGAAGAAGTAAGGACCAATTCTCCCAATCGGCCTACCCGTGTACCTCCTCCTATCTCCCAGCGGTAAAATATCAGCACGCGTACTAATTAATAATTTCAATTCCTCCCTGTCGAAACCCCCTCTAAAATAAACACATTCACCCCATGTCTCTTTCGCCTCCGTATAAAACCTTAGAGAACCCCTTCGACCTTCGATTGCACTAGGTCTCTCCGACGTCCACAGAATAAGGTACGACCGCTATAGCCGAAAATTGGTCGACAAGTTTTGTGTCTGGCTTTCACCGGATTCCGGGTGAACTACTTGTCCGGCAAGAAAATAACTTTCATTTTCGGATTCAGCATGTCTCCTTACCCCTAAATCAACTATCTCAATAGCTTTAAAAAATATTTGTTTCCCCTTAATTCGAAACCCCCTTCCCCACCCCTAAATGTAGGGCTACAGCCCATCTATGAACTTGACCTTACCCTTGACCAAAAGAACTCACACCAAGTTTCGTCAAAATAGCTCATTCCCTTCGAGAGCTATCGTGCTCAAAGACAGACGGACATTTTTTGCGATGTCATAGGTATCCCTCCACTTACGTTTTGGGATCCCAAAAACCACTAAATTAACGTATGGACAGCATTGGTCCTCGAACTAACAAGAAGCAGTCTTAACAGAACAAAACGTGTTCGTTTGAAGAGAGTTGTTTCTTCAACTTCCAACAAAGTAGAACTTGCGTGCTTCCCGTTGCAACCCCTGAACACGCTGCTCGTTTCCTCGGCCCGCTGGCGGAACTAATAAAGCGACCTGATAGCTCTGTGTAAGTGAAAATAGAAACTGGGTCTGTTCTACTTATTCGCCTTATTACAGCGCGCCCCGGGGAAAAGAGGAATCTGTATACGCCGTAATACACCTTATTACACCTATTTGAACAATGCATTAGAAAGAGGCTTTAATTTACGACTTGTTCGGGCTTTCACCCACCTTTTGAAGTGTAGAGAGCCAGCCCCGCTCCCCCTGTAAAAAATGTCTATAAAGTTGTCAGTACAGGAAATAGAAGAAATTGATAATGGTATCCGTCATGGGACATGGCTTTTCGTGATTTGCCAAAATTAAATCGTTGTGGAAAGAATCTGGCCATTGAGAGAGTTTTTTTTTCCGGCTAAACAGAAAAGACCTTTGCAACATTGCTAATTCGTTTTTCCCTTTTAGTACCTCTACCTGCTCTTCAGTGACGACAAGTTAATATCTTTGGACCAGTGGGTGTTTAACACAGAAGCTCATCCCCTACCTATAAAAGGGATGAACCCTCTGTACTATCCAGCCAAGTTAAAGTAACCTGAATGACAGTGCCTCTTTCGCGGAGAAAGTGGAGGATGAAATAGCTGATGCTCTGTGATGTGACTTCAGTGCTGATATTCGTTTTGTTGGATAGTCTGGCAGTACCTTTTTGCGAATCTGGAAGATAGCAACTTTTTGCGAACTCGGGAGGTTGTAACATTTCGTGAATCCGGTCCAATCTATCGTTCTGTAGAGGAACTAACCTGATTGGTGGAAGACGTTGAAGCTCAGACGTGAAGGATGTGGTGAAGAACCAGATATCCGAGATTAGATCACTGTAACGCCCTGTGTGGTTGTGAGCAGGGCTGCCACGCTAGACACAACTAGTTACCCGATCTTGAAGAAAAACTCCAAAGAAGAAGTCGCGGAAAAGCCGAGCGCGAATTTTTTTTGGAATTTGGTAATTTTTGGGGAAGTTTGATGGTTTCTTGGCATTTTTCATATGAAGGTCACAAAAACTAAGTAATGGGGTGGTGCAACAGAGGAAAATAACAGAATTTGGTGATACATCACCACCTGTGGCAACATTGGTTGTGACAGACGTGAGAAAATTTAAGAAACGATATTACTGACCCATCCCCGAAGAAGGGACGTGAAAGGTAGACATACCGTAGTGACGAATTGGGCCCGGCATCCAAAGTTGGCACACTACAACTTGTGTGGTTATGACACCCTTGTTCAGCCTTGCATCAAAAGTGCTACAGCTCGCATAGTTTCGTCGGTAATAAGAATAGACGATAATAATAAGAAAAGGCTTTCGCCTCTAAATAGATTGATGCATCTCCTTCTCCAGATGCTAGCGCCATAAGATCGTTAAAGTGACATAAAAGCTGCAGTAAGTTTAACTCACCCTATTTTTAATTCTTATTCTCTGAGCTGTATGAATGAGTAAACAAATTCCGGGGAAATCCTGGAATTATATTTGTTCGCGGGGCTTATTTTGGCTTTTTAGGGCTGAGTATAATATCTGTTTCTTCCCACCGCCATTACGCTCGGTCTGCTTTTTACTTTACAAGTATGTGAACAAGGGGGATACCATCGAAGCGATCACATCATGAACTAATCATCATGCGACGCCTGGTTCAAGCTCTGCTCGATGGCGTTGTAATGCACGATGAAACAGCGTTTCGTCATACTGGTCTTTAGCTTGTAATCATCGTTGAGAGTAGAAAGGATGATATAGGATTAGGCACAGACATTTTATTTTCTTTGTATTTAATGTGATGTTGCGATATCGCCAACCGTTGTTCTTTTAGCTTACATCTGCTGTTCACGGGTTGGCGGACACGGCAACTTGTATATTTTGACTCTTGAAGTTATGTAAAGGAAGTTTTTCCTAGACTTCCTTGGAAAGAGGCTGTTATTATCTTGATGTTGTTTTGTAAAAACTTCAATTGTTAGTTTTCTTTAAAATCCATGACCTGAACATAAAGTAAGTCGGAGTCGCCTCTTCTTTTTTGTTTTGTTCTTTTAGGCCAGTGGCCCATGGCTTATGATCATTGTCTGTAATGTATTGGGCAGTGGCGCTATTTCAGTAAACCTTGGGGGTGGGAGGTACAAAGATCAGCGTGTTGGTCCCAATCTCAGTAAGTAGAGTCAAAATTTGCGGTTAAACCATTTTTTTTTTTTTTGGGGGGGGGGATTTGAAGTAGTTTTCGAATAGTAGAGTCATAGCTCCGCATTTTGCCCTAAAAATAGCACTAAAAAGGAAGCCCCCCCCCCAAAAAAAAAAAAAAAAATGGCGCCCATAGGGCCAGTGACCAACCATCTATACTGCTAATACCAAATGTTGGTCTTTAACAATAATAGTAATAGCTTTGTTTCAGCCAAAAGCCATATAACACAAAGCGAATATACCATCATAAACAGTGTTGCCATTGGTCGCAGAATGCTGTGATTCTTCGTACATTTTCGTTTTTTTCGACAAAGCGAGCAAGAATTCTTCAACCGGCTCCCTACCAGTAAATACAAAACGAAGCATAAAAAGTGAGCCGTATCGAGATTTCTCGTTAATGATTGGCGAAAAGGACCTAGTTTTGTAGGTGCGTTTCAGTCGTTGGGGGTTGGGTTGTTCTGCGGAAAACAAATAAGAATAAATGCAGCTATTTTCTTCAGTGGCTTTCAACTACTGTCTATTTCTGAATGTCCTGTTTCTTCTATTGGGACCAGGGGCGTCGCTAGCCTTTTACCTTTGGGGGGGGGGGGGGGGGGACGTCCGGTTTGTGCAGACGGACTCAAAAATGTGCCGACAAAACAACTCTTTCTCACTAGGTTCGCACCATAGCCATACGGCAACTTACCGGATAAAAACAAAACTGGGCCCTAATTGCGTAGCAAAAGGTAGTAGTGTCAATACTTAAAGTGAACCGCGAAATTGAGATTGCGTTCCAGGAACTTAACAATTGTTAACAATCGTTAACTTCACTTCGGGGCGGAGCAAACTGCAGCTTTGACGATCGTTTACTTTTCCCAATTCTACGATTGTTACGGAAATTGTAGGTGAGCGGAGCTTAAATTTCGAAATCAGAAACCTGGAACGCAAAAAGTTAACAACTGTTAACAATTTGTTAACAAACAAGTTCTGTAACGCAACCTGAGAACTGGCTGACACTTTCAGTTCAGTTCACTTTCAGAATTAAGAACAAGCAAGCGAAACTTTACTTGGCTGCGCTAAATGAGTAGTCAGCTGATGTTCATTCTAGCTTCTCTGTCGGTCATAGGTCCGTTTTTCTGGCTTGAGGGATAGGGCCGTTGTCAAATTAGCCGAAATATCGCTAAGTTAAACATGAGCTGACTTAACCGTTCGGCGAAGTCGTTGATTCGCAGTAATCTTGGGCTGAATGAATTATGAAGCTATACTATTTGCGATTTAAACGCCATCTGGTTTTCGCACTAATAACTATTTCTCTGCAGAAGTCTTACACAAGAACGTTCGGTTCTAAACCTTTAAATTATTATTACTGTGCCATTATTTCAGCCAAGGGCTTATCGATAACTGACAACAACGGCAGTGGACACTAACGATCACTAGTTGCGTTTTTGTTTTCCTTTTTACTCGCCGTTTCCATGGCTTTTGACTTTTTTTTGCATTTTCGTAAAATGGTCTTAAGCACCTTTTGACAATTTCCTATTTTTTTTGTCAAAAAGGCAAACGGAGACTTCGCATTTTCCCTTTTGCAAAAAGGGGAACTTTGCAGCTGACCAAGTTGCGCTCTGCTTGTGGCTTTTGCCTCCCGATTTTTATCCATATACCCCAGAATCCAATAAAAGATAGATTTCAGCCAAAGTCATAGGCAGTATTAGGAGACTATCCCAGATTTTTCAAATCGATAGGTTATAGTAGGCCTGCACGTAAAATAGCATTTGTCAAAGTTGTGTTTTTATCCAAGAAAAGCGAAAAGTCTGCCTAAGGCCTGAAAAAGGCTAAAAGCTAAAGCCGTAAAGGCAAAAGCCGAACAAAAACGCAACTATTCACATGGCACCAGCCCTACGAGAGCGGAGAAAACTGAATAAGGCATTTCTTAGATTAAAGTAGCCGTCATTTCAGAAAAAAAAAAGCTTTACGCTTAATTTTGAACAATGACAGAACAAATGCGATTTCGAACAATCGCAATGCAAAAGACAACAGACTGCTTGTTACAGAAAATTTGTGTTGTTAGCCTTGAATTGATACTTTTTTGGTAAAACAACACTAAACACGCTTGCAGTTTTACTTTTAAAGGACCTGTCTTACCTATAATACTACCGCAACCTACTTCCATAATTAATCCATATATTTCTAAACCCGGTGACCCCAATTTCTTTTTAACCCCTCTAACAAAACCACGCTGATTTTCTCACGTGCCGTGTTTTGCTATCTTCGATTTGTATCACGCTGTCTTGTCTGCGAGGAGTTTTTCCGTTAAAAAAAGATTATGTAAATTGTTCCCTGTTTTCGCTATAAGTCAACGGGTCTCGGAAAAGGCTTAAAACAGCCAAAACCGTGGTTAATTTTTTGAAAGCACAGCCTACTTTAAAAGTATTCATATATTTTAAAATACTGTAAGTTGAAGAATAAAAAGTGCGAGGGGTCCTTTAAAGGAAAAAGTAATACTGAAAATGTCATTACAGAAATATTCTGTATACACTAGCCAAAGTGTTTTCTGTTCAAGGGTACATTTGTAAATGTTGTTAAACAGTGCTCTTATCGGTCCAAGATGGATTCTATGGGCGATTCTGGCGGTCTGGAAAGCTCCGCTGGTTTATACGCTGTATGTTCTTGCGACGGCGGCTAAACCTCGCTTCGGTTTCCGAGCCTGTTCTTGCGCTCAGCTAGTTTTGGAAAGTGAATCCAGCTCCATACGCGGAAAGTGGCAAGCCAGCGAGGACTTGTAAAGCGCAACAGAGGTGCGACCATTTGCCGTTTCTTCTGGCACTCGGTGGATTCTCGCTTTCCGGAAAGTGAATCCAAGAGATGGCCAGAATCGCCCTCTATACTTGTGTCTGGACCATGCATCACTCGTAATGGTAGCATAAGAATCACGAGCTCTTGGGAAAGCTAGTTTTTTTTAATTTGTTGAGCGTGTGTTGCTTGGGTGGAAGACTGGAAAATAGAAATGATTGTCCTCGTAGCCTCCACCTTTTTGGTATTTCCTCTGTGGCTGGGACCCAAGAAGAGCAAGCTCCTAAATTGAAATACATATTTTTAAGAAGAAAACCGCGGATCAAATTTTAGAACTCTGGCCGTGGACAAGATGTTTAAGTTGCTTAAAGCACCTGCCTTCGAAATCTTTTGGGTCACCTCTGAGAAAGTTCGGGACTTCGCTTCACATGCGGTTTCGCTGGGAAACAACCCGTCAGTATCTGAGGTAATAGGTTGTTTCTGTGTGTTCATATATATATATATTTATGTGTGTTTGCCTGCTTAAAAAAAACTGAAAAGGTTATATTTGCGTGATGAGTGAGAGTTTGAGCTCAGGAGGGAAACACTGAGTAGAAAATGATTGACGTTTTATTCATTGACAAGTCGTGAAGGCCGGCGTTTTTACCACTGTTTTGAGAAGGGGATTATGTTTGGTCCCCTCCACCATTTTTCATTTTTTTTGCGGTTCTTCTGGCAGTGAAAACGAGTCTGTCGATGAGGTCTGCTATTCGCAAGTCTCGGCGAACGTTGACATATTATTTGTCTGTTATTTTCGTTGGGTTTGTTTTGTCAACTATAGTTTTCCAATTTGGAGTGATAATGTGTTGAGTCGGGATTTTGTTGTTGCTGTGGGAATCAAATAATTATAATGACGATTTTGTTCTGGAATTTTATTTTCTTACTTTTGGCCTTACTGCCACGGGATATCTTCAGTTTGAATAAACGTGACTATTTTGATTTATTGCGATCGTAGGGTTAGAACAGGCAAAACCGTAACACTAAAAACCTTATCGCATCAACACCCAAGTAAGTAGGAACTCCATTCCAGTGGCAATCGTAGGCCCCTGTAACCGTTCTCATCTAGACCCGTCGTGATCGCATTGGTTCAAAATCTCTAACAATAATGGTTACGTCAGGGTACGATGGCTTCGGGCAGTTTACGATTGCCAGTGGAGACTACTTCAAATTACAACCGAGTTTCGAGGAACCAATTCCTAATGGTATTTGCACAGTTGCCTGGAAGTAACGTTGAAAACATCCAGTGTTTCCTATTTCTCCTTTTTGGGATCCCCAAACCTTAGTGACGGATACCTATGACTTCGTAACAAATTAAGGGGCGAAAAAAATAATGAAATATTCGATTTAGGTGTAAGGAGACTCAATCCAAATTTGAAACTGATTTTCTCTCTAGACAGTAGTTCGCCCGGAATCCGGTCGAAACCCATCTGAAGTTGATTAGAGGCTCGATATTGAAGTAAGAAGCTGAGTCCGTTTTTATGGCACTTGCCCTTCGGCCAAGTGCCATATAGCCATCGCAATTTCTGTCCGTCTGTCGGTCGATCGGTCGGTCCGGGTTTTGCTAGTTCGGGCACTTCCACTTAAGCTAGGACGATGAAACTTGGCAGGCATATCAGGACCCGAAAAGATTAACATGGAAACAGTCGTTTCCCCGATCCGACCAAAATGGGGGGAGTGGAGGGAGGGGGAATTCGGAATCTTGTGGTATTTATAATTTTTGAACGGGTGATCGGATCTTAATTAAGCTTGATATTTGGAAAGACCTCGTGTCTCAGACGACCCACTTCAAATTCGAACCGGATCCGGTGAATGTGGGGGAATTGAAGGGTGAATCGGAAATCTTGGGAAACGCTTAGAGTGCAGGGATCGGGATGGAACTTGTTGGAAAGAACAAGCACAAGTCCTAGATACATCATTTACATAACCGGACTTGATTCGGGCACTATGGGGGAGTCGGGGGGATTCTGGTTATTCAGCGAGTTCGGTACTTCCCGATGTACTAGGATGATAGAACTCGGAAGGAATATGAGGGATCAGAATAGACCGACGTGAAAATAGTCGTTTGCACGATTTTTATCTTTTCTTTCTTGCGGAACAAGCAGTTCACCCTGAATCTGGCCTAAACAGGAAAACTGTAAAAGCGATATTTTTATCTGAAGTTGATAAGAGGTTCGATATAAGGGTAAGGAGACGTGCTGAATTAATTTTTGAACCTTATTTCCTTGCCGGACAAGTAGTTCACTTGGAATCCGACCAAAACCGGAATTTCGGTAAAAAGCTATTTTTTCCGAGGTCGAATAAGGAGACGATATCTGGATAAAAATACGTGTTGAATCCATACCTGAATTTTATTTTCTCACTGGACAAGCAGGTCACCAAACGGATATTTGGTTGAACTGAAATTTGATTCTCGATTCTATTAGAGCTGTTGTTTAGGGGTACTAACGCCTGCTGAATCCGTATCTTTTCTGAGTTTTCTCAGCTGATCGGCCTTTCCGCAACAGTTGGCGAGAAGGAGAGCTAAAAACACAGGGACATAAAAAGTCATCAGTAAAATTGTGTGGAAGGTTGTTAAACTGAATATAGACACGGTTAGTCGAAAAATACTATTTGTTCTCGCCTTACCCAAATCTGTTCTGTCAAGCGTCATCAAGTTTGTCATTTCTGGCTTCAGACTTCAGTGCTGAGTGCTGGCTGACTTTTCCACGGGGCTAATGCGCGACTCGATATGAAGCGAAAGCCTTATTCACTTGTCGGATAACTTATCCCCAGATCTCACGTGTGATTGCTGATTGCGTGCTGATTGCTGATTGCTAAAGGGGAAGAGGCAGTTTTAAACATGGTTAGGCCTAAGAGGAATTAAAAATAGCAAAACAGACCTGGATAAACGTACACCAAGAAGTAGCGTGTCATTGTTTTCTTAACGATAGAGCACCTAGAGGCCAAAAAAAGAACTAATCTGAGAGGAATTTTATGAGGGGCGTCTATGACCAAGATAAGACTTAAGTCCGAAATACGTCAGTGAACCTCGGGAAGAACAAGAAATGTTACGCAAACGACCCCTAAATTGATTCAGATCCTGTGTAAACCAATCAGCAACGTTTGTTATCGTGACGTTTCTCGCTCTTCGCTGGGCACACGGCGATTCTTCATCCGCACGAAAAGTTAGTCATCAAGAGTATTGCTACAGATTTGTTCAAGCCCAAATCGGTGCGTAAAATACGCTCGGATTTACGCAGCGTATAAATATACCATAACACTGAAGTTAGTAGAACTCCCGATCTCGGTAGGCTAATAACCATGCTGGCCGCTGAGTCGAGCAAAAGCCAGGCTTCACCTTGCAGATTTCCAGACTGATGTCCGGGCCTTTCGCATCGCATAGTCAAGCCAACCTTTCCAGATTTTCATGATAACGATGACAGCTAATTTTGCCATTATAACTTTTGCTGCAACCGTAGTTAAACATCATCAGTTTAAAACTTTCCTCACTGTTTTAGAAAATAAACAACTGGAAAAGCCAATGAGTCTTTGCTGACACCGTGACACTCTGAGCTTGTGGATCAAAGCCAGGCTTCACTTTCCAGATTACCAGACGTCCGGGGCTTCCGCATAGTCAAGCCAACGCTTCCGGATTTTCATGATAATGATGACAGCTAATTGTGCTATTCTTCAACATTTCTTAGATGTCCCCTTCGCATTTAAAATATCTCTTGCATCCCAGTCACAACTGTCAATCACTTTCCCTTTTCTTCCCCCATTTGCATATTTGTAGTGTCTCTCGAACGGGTTGCCTCTATGGCACCTGCCAGACATCCGGAATCTGGGTGTCCAACACCCCGGACTTCCAGACGTTTTCGGCCTGGCTTCACCTTCCAGATCCATCTTGACGAAAACGGCTGTCTGGAATCCGTAAGAAAATCTGGAAGAAGGTTACAGCCTCGCTTTCAGTCTTGTAACACTCACTTGCCATCTAGCGGCTAAGAACGTAAGCAATCTAGCAACAAAAAAGCTTTTGGGAACTGCAGTCGCAGAAGAAGCAGAGGAAAACTTGAGCTTCCAGATTTCTTTTGGCGCCAGTTTATCTTTTAATTTCTGGGGTTTCTACAGCCTAATCCAGTAAAATGTTAAGCGATTCTGAAGATGAGAAGGTTGCTCAGGATTCTCCTGAAGAGAATTCGGTAAGTGAAGTGAACATTAGGTACAGCAGAGGTGTGGTTTCAAATCTAACCTTATTTCTTCTGCTATTGTTACTCTTCTTGCATCTTGGTTAGGACCTAACACTGCATCATGGCTGAAGAAAACACTTAAAACCTAAGCCAGACAATTTATACCAGACTACACTTTAAAATACTTTCTAAAATTTTCAGTACAAACAACAACAGCTGATCATCAAGGTAAAACATAAAAATTCAGACTGACGTTTATGTCTTTTTTCTTCTTTCAGGTTTTCAAAGACAGTATTGCCTTTGAGGCTTTGCGAATTAAGTTGAGTAAAAGAGCAGAATGTCACAAATTTTCTTCGCCTTTCCCTGATTTTCTTTTCCTGTGCAAATTGCTCTCTGTTTTCATAGTCGGACATGGAATAACCGTCTAATACAGCTATCATACCATTCATCAATGATAAAATGTAATGGTAAAATACTTGCTCACTATGCCACATTATGCTTTCAGTCACAAACAGATGCAATCCAGTTGGCCGAATAGGTTTATGTTGTCAAACACAGGTAAAATACTAGGCCCTATGTCCGAGTAAATATTTTTTTAAAGGAGGGATACTTGACCTCAGTTTTACAATACCTCAATTTTTGCTGCGAAAATATTAAAATGAGAAATGTACATGCTGTCCTGACAGTCAAGAGGCAAAATATGACTTTCTTGGACAGTCATGTGTCCAAAAATATTCAAATTCTGTGCCTGTTCTTTGTTTTTGAAGCTGCTTTGAAAAGGGATTTTCTGACTACCTTTTTCATCATTTTGTAGCCAATCAAGGTAAGGTTAGAATGAAGGGATCTTGTTTGAAAGGAAAATATGTTTAACTGGAAATATTGAAGCAATGTTTATTTATCCAATATGTAAACCATTCAATTAGCTCCAATCTAGTATGTTTGTCATATTTATTGGTTCGTTTTAAGCCAGATAGATTATTCTGAAGGAAAGACTTCTCTGGAAATTTGAAATTTTGTCTGAGGTTGGATACCCCTCCTGTACAAGTATTTGAATGAAAGTCATTGCCAGACATTAGCCAGTGTGACATCTACTAATTTCACTGACTTTGATATGTTAGCCTTCTTTAAGGTAAGGCACAATTTTATTGACAAATATAAATAAACCTGATGTTGCTTAAAAGCATCAGACATGCCAGTGGCATAAGAAAATGAGGCTTCACTAATTCTGATTTGTTTGTAAAGTTATTAATAAAATCCGCCTAAGACTTTGGCTGAAACATTGGCCTTTTCCGGCAATTTATTACTTTATGGAACAGTTTCCTATGCCAGTTTTGGCAGTTCCCTATGCCAAACAATGGATAACTAGCATTGGGCATACACTATGTCTAACGCTCGATACCCTATGCCAAACACTGGATACCTGTTGGCAGGCTAACCCTGACCTACCCCACTATAGGTGAATTCTGATTAGTTGATTTCTGAGCTTCACTCAAATCATCAATATTTTATTGGGTTAGGGTATCCAATGTTATGCATAGTGTGTCGAATGTTGCATGTATATCTATAGTGTATATCTAAAACCTTGATATACCCAGCGTTTGCTGTGCCAAACAAGTGCTGTGACTTCGTTGTGACAAATAAAATAAAATTTACGATTTGAATTGTTTGATCAATGTGTTTGAATTATGATGTCTTCAAATTTCAATGTTTTGTCTTAGCGAATTGGAGAAAAATTTTCAAACATTGCTCCTAACCAGATTCCAGCTAAGCTACCTTCCTTCTTCACTTTCTTCTTTCAGGTCTTATGGTGTGTAAATAGCACCTACCATTTCTAAAGTAAAAACACTTTAGGTTGTGTTGTGCACAATCCTGGCAAGATCGAGCAGACTAAAAAGGAATGATTTGTTTTGTGCCTAATTTCTCTGGTAGGGGAGCCACTCAACACATATATTTCAGATTCTGATCCTTTGACTACTGTAATAAGATTCCTGCGAATGGATCCAATCCAAAAACTTCTGGCTCTTGGGCTCCGACCCTTCGGAACCCTTTCGGCCTGGGGTAGGTTGCTCCGGGTTGCTCTTCGTGGGTCGATCACGATGGCTTACAGGACGTCAATGCTTCGGAGGAATTCGATGATTTTCTTGAAGATTCGTCGCTCTTCTGGGGCTGGGCGAGTTGAGTCGATAAGCTCACCGATAGAGACTGGCCCTCCGGCTGTCCCGTGTGAGTTTCTGCACCAGCTAGCGAGCTCTGCGTTGGAGGGGCACTCGAGCACCAGATGCTGTAGAGTTTCGGCGGCACTGCTACAAAGCCGGCATCTTGGGTCCGCTGTCTTCTTCCACTGGAAAAGTTCTTTACGAAGAATCATGCCATGCTCTTAACTTTGAGATAGGCTCTGTTGTCATCTGCATCTCTGAAGATTGGCAGCAAGGGTCGGAGTTTCGTGCCTATTCGGCGCTGGCGAAGGAGGTCTCGGAAGGTGGATGGTGTTGTCGGCTGATTTTGTAGACTATTCGCTGTTGAATTGGCAATCTTGTCGGCTACCTCATTGTATCTTATGCCTTGGTGGCTGGGGACGTGTTGGAAGTCTACTGTAACGCCAAGCTGCCCCAGGTCACAGAGAAAGTTCCTCATGTCCGCTATGTCCGAGTCTGGTGTGTACCATTGGATGTTCCGTACGAGTTTCAGGGCCGACTGAGAGTCCGACAGGATGACAGCCTTCTGCGACGGTGGTGGTTTAGCCGTCAGCACCTTCAGCGCTTCATTTATGGCCGTAACTTCGGCACTCAGGATAGACGATCTTGCTGGGAGAGGCTTAGCCAGGTTTAAGGAGTAAGCTGGGATTACTGCTGCCGCCGCAGCTTTTTCCGCTATGACCGAGCCGTCTGTGTATATACGTAAGTGGTTAGCGTATGTTGTTTGGATGCATTCCAAGAAGAGAGACTGAATTTGTAAGGGTGAGTAGTCCGTTTTCTTTCCTTCAAGCAGTGTCAGCTGGACGCCTGGTTGTGCCATTTCCCACGGCACTGAAGGGGGAAACTTGCAAACGCGAGGGGCTGGGATTCTCCAATTTGGGTGCTGCACGGTAAAAAGCTCCCATGAGCGGAGATGCGGATTTGCAGGGCTTCTAAGGAAAGTGAGCTGGAAGATGTGGTGATCAGGGCCCAAGGCTTGAATTTTCGAGAAGTAGTTGGTTATTAGCTGCGTTGCTCGGTCTTTGATCGAAGGGAGACCCGCTAGTTGTCTTGCTCTGTTGCTGGCCGTGTGATGGTGGACCCCCAGCGCGATTCTTATGGCCATATTTTGAACCGTTTCCAGAATGGCGAGGTAGCTTTTGCAGCAGCTTCCGTACACGACAAGGCCATACTCCATGCAGGGCCTTATGTAGGTGGTGTAGAACTTCAAAAGGGACGATGAGGAGTTAGCCCATTTGGAGTTCGTTAGACGCTTCATGATTGTCAGTCTTGACAGGCACCGTTTCTTCACCACGTCAATGTGTTTTCTCCAGGTCAGTCGCTGGTCTAGGGTGATCCCGAGTACTGTGGGATTTGCGATGTATTGCACGTCAGCACCTGCCATCTTCAGTTTGGGCTGAGGTGTAGATTTCCTTCTGTGGAACAGGATAGCCTTCGTTTTCAATGTTGAGATCGGGATGCCTATCGTGTTGGAGAATGCTTCGAGTTCGTCGATGGATTTTTGCATTTTCGTTTCCAGGTCCTTTTGAGAGTCACCTGTCTCCCATATGTTCAGGTCGTCTGCAAAAGCTTCTGCCCCTGTTTCGTAGCTTGAAAACTCCAACTCCGCAAGCAGGAGGATGAACAGTAGGGGGCTGAGTGGTGAGCCTTGAGGTAGGCCTACTTTAACATGTCGTGGCGTGGATGTCGCTCTATTGACTTGGATAGTGAATGTTCTGTCTGACAAGAAGTCCCATACAAATCTGACGAATTGGTCTGGGAATCCCATCGAAAGTAGTACTTGGCAGAGCTTCTCTTTTTGGACGTTGTCGTACGCCGCCTCGAAGTCGACTAGGAGGGCCAGTACCATTCTCCCCTCACTCAGGCTTCTTCTCACTGCTTCTTCCAGTGACAACAGGGTATCAGTCGTGCTCCGACCTTTACGGAATCCTGATTGTGACTTGGGTAGCAGTTTGTTTGCTTCAGCGAACCACTCCACTCTCCTCTGGATAATTTTCTCAAGGCATTTCCCCAAAACCGGGAGAAGGGAGATTGGGCGATAGGATTGTAGAAAGTTTGGAGCCTTCCCACCTTTTATCACTGGCCTGATTGTTGCGGTTTTCCAAATTCTAGGAAATTTGCTAGAATGCCAGCACTCATTATAAACGTGGAGGAGAGCTGTTAGAAAGCTTTGGGGAGCCTCCCTGAGCCACTTGTAGGTAATTTCGTCTTCACCAGGGGCTGAACTCATGTTCGAGGAACTTATGGCTTGCTTTAATTCTTCAAGGGTGAAATCTTTGGTGAGGCTTTCGGTAAAGCTTGGTTTTTCGTACAGCTTGCACACTTTTGGAAGACTTCGAGTGGAGGGGATCGGGTCCCTGTCGAAGAAGTTCGCAAAAGCTTCGGCTTTCAGTCCATCTTCATGGAGGGCGGATCCGTTGACCTCTAGGGATGGGATTGATTCCATGCCTTGTTGCTTTTTCCCCGCCATCTTGTTGATAAACTGGTGGACATTGCTTGCTGGTGTGTTAGCATCCAGCCTTTCAGCGTAGTCTGCCCATGCTTGGCGTTTTGCCTTCTTTGTCGATTTTTTCAGTCTTGCCTCAGCTCGTCTCATTTCTAGGAATTCTGCAGATGTTCCATGTTTGTTGAATCTGTTTCTTGCCGACTTTTTGTTTCGAACAGCCTCCTTGACTTCGTCATTCCACCATGGCTTGGGATGCTTGTTTGGATGGATGACAGTGGGCTGGTTGGAGGTTTTAGGCATCGAGTTTTGGGCAGCTTGGGTGAGGAGGCTGGTTAGTTGGATGGCTTTAGCCTCTATGTCAGTGGTTTCCGATACTTCGTCGTAGTTTGCTTGTTCCAGGAACTTCCGGTACACCTTCCAATCGGCTTTTGACGAGTCGAATCTGAAGGCTGGGGGCATCTTCACATATCCTTCATTGCTGATTGTAGTGAGTACTGCTGCGTGGTCCGTTCGTAGTTCTGGAATTATTTCGACTTTAGACTGTGGGATTAGAGCTGTGGGACCTAGCTGGAGGTCAATGGTCGAGAAGCTTCCGTCCTTGAGAGAGAAGTGTGTCTTCAGGCCATATGGGGTTAGAATTGCAAGGTCCTCCAACTCTAGTAATGCTTGTTCTAGGCTTTTGCCAGCTCTGTTTGAATGGTCCACATCTTCCCACATGTAGCTGTGGGAGTTGAAGTCACCCACTATGATTGTCTTTTGTCCCGAGACTTCTTCTTTTATGACTTCGAAGATATCGTTTTTCCCATGGGGATTGTAGAGAGATGCTAACTTCATTACTCCTCCATGGGGCTGGTGGATGAGGACTCCTACAACGTCGATCTCATTTGGATGTTCCTTAGTTGCAAGAGGAGAGTGGGCTATGTTACTTCTTACAAATATGGCCGATCCACCTCCCTTTCTTCCTGATGACCTGTCTTTCCTGTAGACCTGGTATCCTCTTAGTTTGAGCTTGCGGAGATGGTGCAGGTTTGTTTCTTGCAAGCAGATGATGTCCGTCGGATTTTTTGCCACCCAGCTTATAAGCTCTGTTAACTTCTGGTTTGAAAGGGATACCACATTCCACTGGAGGATTCGTAGGTTGGGGGTTCTGTTACTCGTCATTGCTTAGTGTTGCTCCCCCTTCACTGGCTTTTGGTGAGGCATTCTGTTGGCTGGGATTGCTACTTACACGTTGCGGATTTTCTGGAGTATTGGCTTCATTTCTTGGCGGGATTGAAACTGTTGTCTTGAGCTGTTGGAGTTCTTGAGTGGCCAGCTGCCAGATGTTTGCCCCGAGTAGGGTTGTTATGGCCTTCCTGGTTAGAATTGCCTTCACTTCGATGGTTTCGTTGCTGCTGCTGATGATGTGCATCATAGCCAGGTACTTGGCGATCTTTTGCCACTCGGAGGGTCCACCCATGGCAGCTTGGTTGGTGGGCTGGGGAGCTGTCAGAGTGTTGTTGCCGGCTGATGGTAGTTGCGTTCTCTCATGGATTGGCTGGATACCTTTCACCCATGCGTGGCGTAGGTTGCTGGTAGGTGTCTGCTGCTTGGCTAGGTGGGGCTGGCTAGGAAGGTTCCGCATTCTGGACGACTCAGATGGGTAGCCTGACGATGCCGGTGATGGGTTGTAGGTCTGTTGATCAACGGGAACTTTCTTTGGTGTTGATGCAGCTACTATGGCATATGGAATATTCAGCTGATGGGACAGCCTCAGGATCTCGGCTCTCTTCTGGTGAGAGGGGCAATGTTGCTTCTGCATGGCAGAGTGACCAAACATTTTGCAGTTTTTGCAAAATGGGGCTTGGGACGGGCACTCTTGCAATTCGTGGTCGTCCTTACCACAATTCTTGCAGGATACGGCTTTTTGTCTGCAATGGTTTTTGGTGTGACCATGCATGAGACAGATGGAGCATTGCAGCGGCTTTGGTTTGTATGGCTTCCACTGTATGTGTTGGCCGTATAGGTAAACCCCTCTTGTCCATTCTTCTGCCGACTCTACCAGTACTGATTTGCTTTCCACAAGCTGTCCATCTTTGCTGGTTTTCAGGCGGGTAGCCGACTTCAAGGTGATCAGGTTGCCGGATGAGTCGATCAATTCTGTGTTCATCTCTCTGTTGACATCAATGGACACATCAATGCCGTACAGGACATAGCGGTGAAGCCTCTCTCTCTGCGGCGTTTTGGCGGCCTCCACTGGCACACCTGCAAGAGAGAGGGAATTAGCATTTTGCAGAAAGCGGTTTGCTACTTGCTCATCTTGGAAGTAAATCTCTGCAATACCCGACTTTGGGACACTGATCTGAAAGTTTCCTTTTGCTGCTGTGAACACCATTTTCCTGATGTCCAGTAACTGATTGCTCCCGAAGGGAGCGCCATCCTTTCTTTTGATCGAGACAACCACATACTTGGGAATGGTTGGTTGTTGTGTGGTTGGTTGGGGAGGAGAACCAGATGATTCTCTTGCACGTTTTCTTGCACCTGGCGAATCAAGGTGCTCAGACCACCTAAAGCGATCCATTTCCGCAGAATGAGGAAGGGGACTCACCAAGGAGCTCCCCCGCTTGTGGAGGAGCTCGGCCAGGAACAGAGGGCCTTAAACTGCTTACTACAAGCAATTGGACTGCAGCCGTACTTTTTACTGCCTCGGGAGGCTCGAATACCACGCGATTGCAAGCAAATTAGCTGAATTTCAAAAATTTTTGGAAGCCACGTTGCCATTCAAATTTGAATTTTTCAAATTTTGGATTATAATATAAGAGGAAATATGAAAATGGTCTTCAAGTGCTAAGAAATGAGAATTTAATGGTACCAGTATGGACCTTTCTAATTTTAGCCTTTTCAGATACATATTCAGCCCTGTATGCAATTTTGTATTTTAAACATTTTTGGAAGCAGTTGTTTATAAGGAAAAAGAAATAGGAGGAATTTTCTGATATTGCTAATATTCTTTTAGCAATATATAAAATCGGCAAATAAAATTGGTTGCGACCACGCGCATGCTACTTTTTTCCACTTTAATCAATGATGCGCGATTGAGCGGACAACCGCTTTATACGCTTCTGATTGAATTCTGTCTAATTTAATTTCAGTGGGAAAAGGCGTTAGACAAGGTGGAATTTTATCACCATATATTTTTAATGCATGTTTGGCAGATTGTCTTCGGTTGCTTAAGACTTCTTTAATACATTTTGCATGTGATGTATTGTTTTTAGCATATGCTGATGATATTATTATTTTAAGTCGGTCAAAGGAAAAATTAATTGAAAATTATAACATTCTAGTATCTAAATTGAGGCAGAAGGGTCTAATAATTAGTTCTGAAAAGTGTAATTATTTTGTGATTAGTAGTTTGCCGACACTGAATTCCCCTCTGGATTGTGGTGGGGGGATTGTTTTCAGCCCTGTTGAGAAAGTTATGTATCTTGGAATCCCTTACTCATCTAATACCAGGGATTGGAAACTTATCCTTATTCAACATGTGCAAGATAAAATAAGAAGAGCCTTTGGTGCTTTTATTGGTTTACGAGGGATGTATCGCAGAGATGTTCTTGGTTCTATTTATACGGCTGTTGCACTTCCTCACATTCTTTTTCCGTCTGCTTTCTTTTCTTCTTTCCGTCCTTCTGAACTTTCTGCGTTAAAAGTTACTTATTATAAATTCTCTAAATTCCTTCTTGGCTTCCCGATTTCTGCGAGTAACTCTTTCTTAACTTCGAATTTTAAAGTGAAGAATCATTTGGAAACTTTAAATGGTAAAATCCAGAACTTTCATAAAAAGGCTGACAACATTCTTCTTCATCACAACCTTTTTCCTTTTTTCACAAAAAAGCGACCTGATTAGTTGGTTTATTTTGAGCTTTGTTTTTTTGCATGTACTTCGATGTATATTTAGTAGGCTAATTTGTCTTTAACGGTCAGCTGTTTATTAGTATGTAAGTGTGTGTGAGTCTGACTGACATGTTGTTGTTCCTTTTTATACATTACTCTTCAGTTTTGAAGGATTCAAATCAAATAAATAATAATAATAATAAATGCACTCCACCCACAATGGCGTCTATGTGGCTACCCTATCTAGATAGTATTCAAACCAAAAGATTGATGTCTGTATGCAAGTGTCTTTACCTAACTGCTCCGTCATCCAAATCAACCATTTGTAAGAAGAAGTATTTTTCTGATTCAAGTAGGCTAGGCTCAATTTGATAACAGAAGATTTTAAAATTATTATTGCACCAAAAGATGGCTGGTGAAACAGTTGGCTGTTAACTGTATATTAATTTTGTTCCTTTCCTTTCTATTTGACCATTTTGTATCAGCAAGAAACAAAACCTAGCCAGGGAAAAATCGAGAGAAGTCTTAAAATAAGCATACGTCCTAGAGACCTCTACTGCAGTCTGATAAATCTCGAAGCATGCATCAGCTAGACTTGACTAAATTGCAGCAATGTAATAAAAGTTGCCTGGTATGGTTCTTACTGTGCTGTAAAGTAGAGGTATTCTTCCTTGAATTTTAACCTTGAACAGTGCCATTTTCTTCTAACTGCTGCAACAAAAGGTAACCACCAATCAAAAAAAGTAGCTGTTAAGTGCCTTCTATCGGAAAGCCCTAATATTAAGATACCCCATGCCTAACTCTGGATACTTCCTGCAAAATGCGGTACCCTAACTCTAACCTGTTCTACTACAAAATAATTGTGATATTCGATTTGTTGACTCTACTTGAATCATCAACTTTTTTATTGGTTTATGGTACCCAGAATTGGCATAATGTATCCCAAAATCAGGGATTTGTGATAGACTGATGAAGGGCTCCTAAGTAGACCTGGATTTTGGGTCTTAATTCTACCATTTAGCTTGAAATTACAATTTTCAAGGCTGACTAAAATTCAGCAAAGCAAGTCTTTACTGTACCAACAAGCACTCATGCTAAAAACTACATAGCTTGTGATCCTCTTTAGTCAATATAGTCATATGAACATTTCAATTTCGTTTTTAGATTCCTTCCAGTAAAAACGGCAGAGCACAGGTCCTACAAAAAGAGAGTTTAGTCACTTCTGCTGAATTAACCAGTAGCATGAAGGTCTTAAATGTGGGCTTACCCGATGAACAATTTGTAGACTGCATAGTGTTTGGAAAATGTTGCAAGTACTGGTATGCAATAGTACAAGATACTTTTATTTACCTGTGCTTCAATCAATCGATCAATCACGTTTAATCCAAATAGCTAAAAGCTAGAAGTGGAATACAAATTTACGAAATACAGACACGAAACAAATTAACTAATACACTTACAATATACGACCTGAAATAAATGATGGGATAAAACTACGTAAAAATTGGGCAGAAGAATTAGTTGGATATGGAGAAATTGGATATGGGATTCAGACTGGGATAATCTTATTTTAAGCAGTAGTATTCAGTAGTATCCAATATTGCTACTGTAGCATGTAGGCTAGTGGCAACAGGCAGTGCTGTATGTTACAAAAGCTTTCAACTTTGTATATCTAATTTTCAAAAAAAATTTCAACTGGTAGTTTTGGCCAGGGTTTTTGGCCTACCTCACAACCCCAAAGCATAGTTCTCATGCATCAAGTCGTTTGATCAGTAGTATGCAAGTTTTTACCAAATTCTGGTGACCAAAAAGATCTGCGCCCAGATTTTTTGATTTTGCAACATTGTCAAAAGAAATTAGATAGACTTGGAGGACTTGGATCGGAGACTTGTACTGAATCAATGAACGCCACTTCAAGTGATGAAAAAGCAAGTATCCTGCAGGAAAAACTCCGACAAAAATATGAAGAATTTTTTCCTGACAAAAACCTTTAAACGTTGACCGTCCTTTTATCACGCAAGAAATCAAGTTACAAGATACAACTTCTGAGGAATGGTAAAAGAGAACAAGCTAATAAACTTAGAAACAAAATTCGAAAGATGACTAGAAAGGCCTGTGATTATTATAATGAAAAAATTCATTGTTTATTTGAATCAAATAGTATTAAATGGTACAAAGAAATTAAGCGAATGTGTGGGGAAACACCTTCTGTTGTTGATTTTAATCTTGATGCTGATGATGTAACCGTCACAAATCAATTAAATTGCCATCTTGCCAAAATTGTCCAATCACTACCACCGCTGGATGGAAATGAAACTGCAGAATTTACGACAGAAGAAAGTAATGTTAAGCTTGTTAGCAAAGATCAAGTTTGTTCTAAATTGAAAAATCTGAAAAGAACAAGCATAACACCTATTGATATCCCTATCCAGTTAATTAAAACGTTTCCCGATAAAATTGTAAAACCTTTGACAAATATATTTAATAGTATTTCTAGTAGTTTAGAACACCCACGAGTTTGGAAAACAGGGTATGTCACACCAATACCAAAGAAAGATACTCAGTTGGATTTTGACGGTGTAAGGCCTATCACGCTAACTCCATTATTCAGTAAAATATACGAAAGTTTTGTTGCTGATTGGCTTAAAGTAGAAATAGAACCATTGCTAGATCATCGACAGTATGGAAACCGAAAATGTACGTCAACTTCACAATATCTAACCAGTCTTCTCCATTTTATTTTTAAGCATGTTGATGAGCCCGGTAAATGGTTGAATTTGATAGCAACTGATTTTAAAAAAGGTTTTGATCTTATTGACCACAAAATTTTAATCTCTAAGCTCTATCATGTTTTTAACGTTAATACCAGAGTAATAAAAATAATTCAATTTTTTTAACAGGTAGATCCCAGATTTTAAAGTATCGGAATGTTTACTCTGAACCAGAAGCGGTACTTTGTGGTGTGCCTCAGGGTACTAAGGAATTTGAAAGGGATTAAATCCTTAATTTAAGAAGAACGGCAGCTAAAACCATCTTAGGCCCAATTTTATTTTTAGTTATGATTAATGATATAGCTGATGATTTTGAAAATCGTTGGAAGTGTGTTGATGATCTTACAATTGTTGAAGTTTGTTGTAGAGAGGATTCGAGTCAAGTTCAGGATATTGTGAGTAAAGTAAAAATGCAAGCTTTGAAATCTAATATGACTGTGAATGATAGTAAATCGTGAACCATGACAATTTCTTTTTTTAAATCTTTCAGCCCTACTTTTCTACCTGAAATTTCGGATTCCTTGAGAGTACAAAAAATTAGACTCCTAGGGATAATCTTAACTCAAGATTTAAAATGGGAAGCACAGACGACCAGCATGATAAAGCGAGGGAATGCCGGACTTCAGATGCTTAAGCTCATATCCAGGCATGGGGCCCCCACTAAACACTTGCTCCGAATTTACATTTCATTTATCCGACCAAATTTGGAATACTGTTTTGCATTTTGGCCTCACGGTCGAACAGACCGCTAGAATTGAGAAGATTCAAAAAAGAGCTCTAATCATAGCGTCAAAGGTGGCCGAGAGGTCCTATGAAGATTTACTACGTAAATTCGAAATCACCTCCTTACATGAACGAAGGCTGAAACTCTGCATGAAGTTTGGTGTCAAATCTCTGAATCAACCGATCCACAAAAATATTTTCCCTTCTGAAAAGCTGTCAAAAAGGCTCCCTCGCAAGGTAGCTACTACAGTTGAAAAGCTGCAGCCGATTAAGTGTGCCCACCAAAGTTTGTCAAAGAGTTTTGTCCCTTCATTTTTAAAGTTGTATAACGAAGCATAAGCTGAGCTGCTAGTTTAAATTTACCATGTTATTTATGACCGTTGTAGCCGTATATGCGTAGGACTATTATGTGTGTGTTCATTTATATCCATGACTATACCAAACATATTTGGCGTGAGCCATGATCAGTTTTTGGCGAACAAAAAGATTTATCTATCTTATATTATCTATCAGATAGAAGATATAGGAATAAAAACACAAATGTAGATTTTGCTTTCAAGATATTTACCTCAGTTTTTGGACAGTTTTTCAGGAAGTGAGAATGGGACATATCCTCAATTCTTGGGTACAGTACTTTAAATTCGGGGACAAATCCCAGTAGAAGAGCACAGTGCCCGAGCATTGGTAGTACATAGCCTACACCCATAAAGACTGTTAATGGATCCATCTGTTTCAGATGTCTGAAATGAAGAAAAGTTGCCTGATCGATAAAGTGTATTTTCCTTAAGTAAATTTTAAACTACGTAGAAAATAGTTGTATACTGTATGGTCCAAGAGGATGCACCCGTATGACCACAAAATTCGCAGAAACTTTTAGGCTACCTCCAAAATTTTGTGGAGCAGATGATAGTGACTGTTGTATACTCCTCTTTTCCCGCAAACCCCATGTCCCACTGTAGTGGACAATTTAAATTACTTGTGGGAGTATGCCTGATGGAAAGCTAACATGTGCGGCTGATGGAAAGCTAACATGTGCGGGGAAGGGGAATATAAGGTAAAGTATATTTCATCCTGGCAACTGAATTTGTTCCTTCTTTGGGAAATAAAATGTACCTTCATTGTCCTTCTATACTCTGATTTTTTTTTATTTTTGCAGGAAGAGGAAGAAGATGTACCTGTTCCAAAGTCCAAAGACTTTGAGACTCGCCTGGTATGTAAAGATTAAGCCTCGTGCTATTTGGCTAGTTTCCATTCATCATGCCCTGTCCTATCAGTGCCAGCTCTCTTTGTAAGGGACTCTCTTTAGAGTGGAGGATATTGTTTCAGTGCTTCGTATACGGGGAACAGATATGTGCTTGGAGATTATGTCAGCGGAATCGCCTGTCTGTAATACTTGTTAAATTTTCAGTGCCTAAGAGCCATCTGTCTAATCTTTCATTATGATATCGTTCGTAGCTGTTGCCTTCTGTTATCGTGTTGATGCTATGTTAAAGATAAAAGCGATCAGGTTTAGTGTTTGTCTTTGATTCTTAATCGTCGCCAATGTAAGTAATCATATGAATTGTAAGGCTGTTTCCTTAACGAACTTCATTTACCAAGGAAAAGCACAGCAATTACCCCGAGTAACTCTAAATCCTGTTAAGCTTTAAGACAAAAGTCTTGGAAAAAGGTAAAGGTAAGGTACAATTTCATTGAGGAATTAAAAAAACCTCAAGTTGCATAAAAGCGATAGACATTCCAGTGGTATAAGAAAACGACGCTTCGCTAATTTTGATTTGTTTGTGAAAAAAATAATAAAACCCTAGCCTAAGGCGTTACAAATAAAACACAAATAAACAACTAAGATACATCGACACTAGAATCTTAGGCAAGATAGTTAACAACTAAAACAAACACAAATACCAACACGCGAACTTACGACAACAGATACAAAACGAAAGAAAAAAGGCGCGGCAATGGTCTAATCTGCCTCCAATCACAAACAAAAATGAACAACTAACTGAATGTTTCTTCTGTTTGATTGAAGCTTCTGGTCTTTTCGACTTTTCGATTAAAGCTGAAGCAGCCTAAACAATGTACCTGAAATGTGTATTCCACCCAGATCAAAACAGAAAACACAAATAATCTTGGTTTTTCTTATTAGTTGTTTTTGTCAATGGTCTGTCGCAGCCCTCTAGTAGATTGTAGCCATTTCAGTATTTAGGTCACTCCCATCCAGGTTAGGTTTTAAACCAGTAAGTTTAAACCGTGACTAGGTACGACACTGGGGTCATCTTATGGCTCGACTCAGAATCATGCTAATGAGGAAGTTTAAATTAGATTTTAACCCGATATCGGACAAAAAGAAAATATTTAGCTATTGTACGACTGAAAAGTTAGAAATTTTTTTCCATCATTTAAAACGCTAATTAACGAATCTAAAGTAAAGTAAAAACTAATTGTTTGTCTGTGAACCAATCAACGCGCTGGGGACGAAAGTGTAGGCAAAGCTATAGCCTCCCGAGAGATGATCTGTCCATATTGATACTGAGCGAAACCTGAAATACCTACTACACGGGGTATGAGCAAAAAAAGAACAGGAGTTAGACCTTAGTTTCTGATTTTTAAAGAATGTATTTTTCTCTTTCAGGAAAAGGATAGAAGTAAACGGTTTGAATACTTGCTGAAACGGACGGAGTTATTTGCCCACTTTGCCCAAGGCGAGAAGAGTCCAAAAGCAAAGAAAAAAACAAAGGAACCAAGGGAGCGAAAACTTTCTGAAGCTGGAGAGTAAGTAGTCGATTTTTGTATCACCTATCTTCCAAAGCATTGTTTCATTTTCCCGTTTTTGCACCAGGCGCTATTCTGGACGTTTTTGACCAAGGCCTTTGCCCTTTCTGCACGGGCCTGCGAAGAAGTGAGATTGTCAACTCCGAGATGAGTTGACCAATCTGCTCAGAAGAACGTTGCCAGACTCCTATCTGCCAAAAACGGTCAAATTATCAGAAAGGACAAAGGAATTGGAAGAGAAGCCTGTGATTTCTTTTTGCAAAAAATCTCGACTGCTGTTGTTGCCAGAGTTTTACTCCTTAACCTTCTTTCAGGCGTAGTATTTAATTCTAGTTTTGCCGTTCCTCGGGACATCCATGAGAATAGAGGAGTTGATAGGGTTTTGATGACGGTGCTGAGGGTGCCCGTGGAACTCGTGAGCGAGACCATCGTGTTCCACCCTACTTATCGTAGTTACTACGCATGATGTCACGAACCATGGCTTCCTGGCGTCAAGGCTCGAATGCATTTTTCTATTTTCGTCAAAATATCGTGCTGGGTCCATGTGACAGAGATCGTAGTTACCACGCTTACTGCGCTTCCGAGCGTGGTAAGCAAATATTTACTATTAATTACTGTTCCGTGAAGGTTAGAACGGTCAGCGCAGTGAATTAGAACGGGGTTGAAACGAAAATAGTAACTAATAGTTACTATTGTTAGAAGTGTTTAACACACTCGCTCTCTAATACACTTTAAGACAAAAGACACTAACACTTTGTTGTTTTTCTGTTATATAATATAATAAATGACACTAAACGGATAAGTCAGCTAAAAGTTACTCCAGCGCTGTTCCGGGCCTTCATGGTAAGGTTCATAGTCAGTATTTGGCTGGAAGAAACTTACTTGTAATCTGAAGAAGTATTTTCTATGTTATCAAGCTCTGGGAAACCATGTTTAAACTCTCATGCACCACATTGTTTGCGTTTTTTATCTGAATTTTCAGTTGTCAGTTCTCGCGTCTCAGTTCTCGATCTCGTCCAAATTACCGTTTTTGCTCTTCTCGCTTCTCAGTTCTCACCTTTTGTAACAACGCTAATGCCACCCGTTACCCTATGTATACCGCGCTTTGTTTTACCAAGTGACTACTGAAGCTACTTCTCGATTCTGCAGAATTGCGTAGCTTTCCCCGTTTTCGATTCTGATAAAAACGCAAGAAAAGAAGGATTGGCTTTATCTCAGTATAAAAAATACGCGAAATAGGAGAATTGTAAGTCTCCTACTCACGAAGTAACACCGAGGTGTTTTCTCAAACAAATCTTGGCCGACTTTAGCGCGATTCTGTCCGAAGAGTGCAGGAACTTCACTCCTTGCACGAATCAAATGAGAGAGACAGTTTTGTCGGCTGGCAGTGACTGCTCGGGAGAGTGTTGTTGTAGTGTTTATTTATTTTGTTAGATTTGATATTTTCAAGTTAGTGTTAATATAGACGATAGTGTTAATATGGCCGATAACCACAAACTCGACTCGACTTGTATTGGTTTTGAAAATAAATTGAATGAACTGCGTGTGCATAAAGCTGCTTTCACATTGACGCGTTTGCCTTTCACACTGAGCTACGCAAGCCTTGTGTGGCGCTTGCGTCGACGCAACGCAGAACTTACACAGACAAATAAAACGCAACGCATCAAATTTGTCGAAAATGGAAGATTTTGAAGAAACACTAGAAAAACATGCTGACGATGAAGAAAAACTTGCTACTAGTGGAAGAAATTAAAATACAACAGAAGAAACCGAGAAAGGAAAGTGGAAATGAGCATCCAGCGTGAAAGCTTTCCGCGCAGGTGTGAAAGATACGCTGCGCAACCTATACGCAGCGCAAGATAAACGCATACGCAACGCATCGCAACGACGCGTCAATCTGAAAGGAGCTTAAGGGAGAATGGGCGGAAAGCTGTTCAGCGGTAAAACAAGGACTTCAACGTATGATGGTCATGGTTGCTTTACCGTTCGAGTGGTAACCGGTATGACAGCCTGTCTATATTCAGTCCTGACCCCTGAGTAGCCTAATAAGAGTGGGGCAGCTTGTACTTCACACGCTATTCATCATTATGTGCAATAAATGATCATGCTCGTTTTCTTGTAGCCATCGCCATCGTATGACGGAGCAAGAGGAAGATGAAGAATTGGCAGAGGATTTGAACAAAACAGATGGCATTGTAACTAGGTTCGACTTCAGCCCTCCTTTCATTAAGGGAGGGGAAATGAGAGATTACCAGGTCCGAGGGCTGAATTGGATGATCCAACTATTCGAGAATGGCATCAACGGAATCCTTGCTGATGAAATGGGTTTGGGGAAAACGCTGCAAACCATCTCTCTTCTTGGGTGAGTGACACTACAAATTTCTAAAAGAAAAACTGAGGGACTTCAGCAATCCATTCGTCCAGTGAGGCATTATCCACGTGGTTGGTTGAGCTAGTCCACTCGTCTTTGTTAACAATTTTCTTGGATCCTACCAAGGCGTGTGACTATTTTTTTTTCTTTCGATCATCATGATAATCATAAAAAATATATAGATCGTGTTCCACCCTACTTATCGTAGTAACTACGCTTAGCGTCACGGCTTCTGGCTTCGTAGCGTCAAGGCTGGAACGATTTTTTACTTTCAGCAACATATCGCGCTTTGCCAGTGAACTTCGAGATGAACGAGGAACGTCATCTGAACGATGATTCAAATCCTATGTAAACCAATAAACAGCGTTCGTTTGTGGTGACGTTTCCGGCTCTTCGCTAGGCGCACGGCGATTCATTATCGGCACGAAGAGTTAGTTATCAAGAGTATTCCGCCAATCATGTCACAGACATCGTAGTTACCACGCTTACTACGCTCCCGACCTTTGGGGTGAAACACGCACATAATGAGCGTGTTCCAACCTACATACCGTAGTTACTACGCATGACGTCACGTATTTTGGCTTCTTGGCGTCAAGGCTGGAACGCATTTTTCTGTTTTCGACAAAATACCGTGCCACGTGCTAATCGTGCTAGTCACGTCAAAGATCGGTAGTTACCACGCCTACTACGCCCCCGAGCATGGTAAGCAAGTAGTTACTATTAGTTTGCTATTTCGAGAAGGTTGGATCGGACAGCGTAGTAACTTTTACGAGGTTGGAACGAAAATAGTGACTAATAGTTACTATTGTTAGTAGGGTGGAACACGCTCTATGTATTTGGTTGCGTTAAACGAAAAAAATCAGCTTGAGATTTATTCTAGCTATATTAGCCCTTTCATACCAAGGGTCCTCTTCAGGCTCAAGCTAGAACGACGACCCTTGCGAAGAAAGGCCGAAATATCGCTTTAACAAATCTCAGCTGACTTCCAGTTTAGCACCATCAAGTATGATTCACAGTCAACTTGGGCTGAAGCAATAGGTAATATAATGCCGAGATAAGCTGTGAGACCTATATACACTGCGGATTCATGGTCGCGGTATTTCTGAGTTCTCCGATGCGTATGCTGGGAGCAGACGACGCAAGGTGTTGCTTCCAGAGATGTGCGAATCCGAATCCGGATTCGAATCCAGGATTCAAGTTCAAGTTTATTTCGAGTTCAAGTTCAAGTTTTATTTTTCAATATTCACAAATAAATAAGTAAACAAGAGCTGTAAGCTCATATGGCACTTGCATGGGTCAAGATGATTCGATTGATCAAAAGTAAGTTTCGACTTTGCGGTTGAGATGCGCGCTCCAAGGGAGCTGGAACTTCATTTGTAAGCAAAACCCTTGAGGCAAAACTGCTAATGGGCTGATGGGCATCACGAAAATGTATATATTGCTTAAAAGTATTTTTTTTTACTTTGCGGTCAAGATTGGTACTTTAAGGAATAATCGGATTTGGGACGTAGCAATTTCTAAGCAAATGTTGTTGAGTCTCCAATATTCCAGCGAAGTTTCATCGTCCTAGCACATCTGGAAGTACCTTAACGCGCGATCACCGGAATCCCAGACCCCCCCCCCCCCTCCTCCAACTCCACCCACAATAACCGGAGCCAATCCGGTTCTGTAAATGATTAATCCAGAGCATCTGTTTGTCATTCCCACGAAGTTCGATCCAGATCACACCAGTCTAAGCGGGTCAAGTATTTTCCGCCCTCCCCCCAATTATTGCCGGATTCGGTCCGGAAATGAAAAAGGTCACAAGAGAAAAATGTCCTCTGTTTAATTATTGAATTTCACTTGAATCCGATCACCCGTTCCAAAGTGACGCATGACTCAATATTCCGGATTCCCCTCCCTCAACTCCCCCCCCCCCCCAAGATTATTTTTTTATTCCAAGTCAGTTTGACCGGGTCCCTGATATGCCTTCCAAGTTTTGTCGTGAAAATCCCCCAAAAACGGAATTCCGGGAAACCCCCTCCTCCCCCCCCCCCCTCAAGTGTCCGGATCCAGTCAAATTATGTAAAAGATTTACATGGACCAGATGTTTGTTCTTCCCAGCAAGTTTCACTCCGATACCATCATTCTAACCGTTTCCCGAGATTTCCGGTCCACCCCCCCCCCCCCCCCCCCCCAGCTCCCCCGCGGTGCACGTAGCCAATCCGATTCAGCAAGTGACTTACCTAGAGCATCTGTTTGTTCTTCCCACAAAGTTCCATCCCGGTCCTCCATTCTAAACGGGTCACGTATTCCCCCCCCCCAAAAGTTGCCGGATCCGGTCCGGATATGAAAAAAATCATCGGAGAAATGTCCTCTGTTCAATTCTTAAATTTCACTCGAATCCGATCACCCATTCCAAAATTACGCATGACTGAAAATTTCGGATTCCCCTCCCTCCACTCCCCCCACCATTATCTGATCGACAAAATTTTTATTTTGAAGTCAGTTTGATTTGGTCCCTGATATGCCTGCCAAGTTTCATCGCGAAAATCCCCAAAACCACCATCACCGGAATTCCGGGACCCCCCCCCCCCCATAAGTGTCCGGATCCAGTACAATGGTCTAAAGGACTTATCTAGAGCAGATGCTTGTTCTTCCCAGCAAGTTTCACTCCGATCCCTCAATTCTAACCGTTTCTTGAAATTTCCGGTCTCCCCCCCTCAACTCCCCCCTGGCTATCGAATCCGGTCAAGACTTTAAACGGGACATTACAAATATATATTCTATTCAGTTATGAAGTTTCATTACAATCCGATCATCCGTTCGAAAGTTACACACTTCTCAATTTCCCGGATTCCCCTGCCCTCCACCCCCCCCCCCAAATGGTCGGATCAGAAAACTGATTATTTATAAGTTTGTTTGGTCGGGTCTCTGATATGCCTGCCAAGTTTGATGGTCCTAGCACAACTGGAAGTACCCTAACTCGAAAGAGTGTGACAAAATGCCCTAAATTTTCAAGTTTCCAGCGTCCCCACTTCCCCGCATATGGTCGGATCGGGAAACTGATCATTTCCAGGTTAGTCTGGTCGGGTCTCTGATATTCCTGCCAAGTTTCATTGTCCTAGCTCATCTGGAAGTACCCTCACTCGAAAAAGTGTGACAAAATGCCCTAAATTTTAAATTTTCCAGCGCCCCAACTCCCCCGCATATGGTCGGATCGGAAAACTTATTATTTCCAGGTTAGTTTGGTCAGGTCCCTGATATTCCTGCCAAGTTTCATTGTCCTAGCTCATCTGGAAGTACCCTCACTCGAAAAAGTGTGACAAAATGCCCTAAATTTTCAAGTTTCGAGCGCCCCCACTCCCCCGCATATGGTCGGATCGGGAAACTGATTATTTCCAGGTTCGTTTGGTCGCGTCCCTGATATTCCTGCCAAGTTTCATTGTCCTAGCTCATCTAGAAGTACCCTAACTCGGAAAAAGTGACAAAATGCCCTAAATTTTCAAGTTTCCAGCGCCCCGCACTCCCCCGCATATGGTCGGATCGGGAAACTGATTATTTCCAGGTTAGTTTGGTCGGGTCCCTGATATGCCTGCCAAGTTTCATTGTCCTAGCACATCTGGAAGTACCCTAACTCGGATATGTGGGACAAAAAACTCGGACCGACAGACGGAATTGTGATCGGTATATGGCACTTGAGCCAGAGGCTACAAGTGCCATAAAAACAACACTTTCGCGCTGGAGAAAAAAACCTATGAGGGTTGCATTCTCGCCATTCCAATCTTCAGCTTGCCAGGCTGGATTCGGACTCGGGATTCCTAACCTTCAATCTTACGAATCCGCTCAAATTTGTAGTCTACATCCTTCCAGTTTCGGTTTCCCAATTTTTTGCAGTGGGCTGAGGCACTCCAGTTTTTTGTCAACCACCAACCATCCTCAGTAATCTGTCACGTTATCAGTGCTTTTTGTCACCTGTGATTTTTAAACTATGTGCACGATTTAAGGTCCGGTTCGAATCCGGATTCGATTCCGGATTCGAATGCTGCCCAACATTAAATGGTGGATTCGGAATCGGATTTGTACCTAGCCCTGGTTTCGGACTCGGGTTCGAATACTTTCATGATCTGATTCGCCCATCTGTGGTTGATTCATTATTAATTTTTTTTTTTCATTTTTTCAGGTATATGAAGCATTACAGAAACATCAATGGTCCGCACATGGTTATTGTTCCCAAAAGTACTCTCTCCAATTGGATGAACGAATTTAAGGTATGCAGTCGTTTGAAATATTCTCTTATGAAAAAATGGAAAAGGGGGTGCAGATGTATGCAGGTCTTGAACGTAAACTACCAAAAGTCAGGGCACAGTATACATTTTGTTAAAAATTGCCCAGTATGGACAAGACAACGACTAGATGCAATCCACTCTCTAAGTGTTCACCAAAGGCATGCTTGAAGGAACTGTCCAAGTTCCTGCGGTGGACGGGAATATTGTACAGTTTATAAATTTAAAACGATAACAAGTCATGTAATAGTGGCCTTTTCAAGCCATCAGTTTTTTTTTGTTGTTGGTTGGGGGGGGGGGGGGGCAGTGGGCCATTTGTGCCTATGTTTCGGCCAGAGTTTTTGGCCTACCCCACATACAGTAGAAAGGCACAGTACAGCAGAGTATGCTCATGTGAACCTTTGTTGACAGTGGACCATTTTCATACACTTGCTGTGTCTAAAGCTAACTACCAGTTAGCCAAGATAGGTAATTAGGGGCATCTGAAAACACCTGTAGCCTATAGGTATTTTCGATCTTCATTTTACCATTTAGCCTAAAACTGCACTGTTCACATTTAAAGTAACTGTTCACTTAAGCATACCTCTACTGTAGTTAATCGTTGGTAGCACAGTGCCGGAGTTCAAAGGACACAGTAGGCCTACTACCGTGAAAACTCTTACATGGAAAACTGTGACTTGATTTGACTGTTCGGCCTTTGTTGCTGACGCTGCTGACCGTTATTCGTTGAACACAGTCAACTAAGGTAAGATAAGGTACAATTTTATTGACAACTGGGAAACTGAAGTTGCATAAAACTGACAAACATGCCAGCGGCATAAGGAAAAGTCGCTTCAGTAACTCCAACGGATTTTAAAATGAAAACTGATTAATTAAAATCTAGCCTAAGTTATTTATTATTATGCGTTTATTAACTATGATTCGCATAGCTTGGTCTGAAGGAATAGTAATGTTGGATATTTATTGTTATTATCATTATCACTACTCTATTTCCAAAAAAATACCATAGCAACAACGACGTAATGTTGCATAGCAACATTTTCCTCTCTGTGTTTGTTTCGGAAAATGTTCTGCTAATTTTTTCTTTTTTAGAAATGGTGCCCATCAATAAAAACTGTATGTCTGACGGGAGACCAAGAGACACGAAACGCGATCATCCGAGACACGATCATCCCTGGAGAGTGGGATGTTTGTGTGACGTCATATGAGATCTTAATCAGGGAAAAGTCGCCACTGAAGAAGTTTAATTGGAGGTTAGGCTTGTCGCTTTGTTTATATTAGTTGCGTTTTTCTCTGACTCACAACTTTCCATTTACCGTTTACAACATCCATTCACAATATGCCCATTTTACTTCTGCCAGGGGGAGGCGATCGTCTGTTTCTATTTCCTGTTTAGGTGAGATTTAGCGGCAAATTTAAGCCCAAATAATAACACGACCTATTTTGTTTATTAGGTCGGAGCCGGTTTAGGTTCAGGTTTTTCTGGCACTTGCAGCCTCTGGCTCAAGTGCCATATACCGATCGCAATTCCACCTGTCTGTCGGTCAGTTTTTCTGTCACACTTTTTCAAGTTAGGGTAGGCTACTTCCAGATGTGGTAGGACGATGAAACTTGGCAGGCAGTATCAGGGGCCCGATCAAACTAACCTGGAAATAATCAGTTTCCCGATCCGACCATCTGGGTGGAGGGGGGGGGGGGTGGAGGGCGGGGAATCTGGAAAATTGAGGTCAGTCTGTCACACTTTTTCGAGTTAGGGTACTTCCAGATATGCTAGGACGATGAAACTTGGCAGGCATATTATGGAAGGGACCAAATTAACTTGGAAGTAATCAGTTTTCCGATCCGACCATCTGGGGGGAGGGGTGGGAGTGGAGGGCAGAGGAATCCGGAAAATTTAGTAGCGTGAAACTTGCGAACGGGTGATCGGATTGGAATGAGACTTAAATAACTGAATAGATGACATATCTTGATGTCCCATTTGAAGTCCGGACCAGATTCAACAGCTATGGGTACTTAACGGGTGATGGAATTCGAGTGAAATTCAATAATTGAACAGAGGACATGTCTCTGGTGATCTTTTCATGTCTGGACCGGATCCGGCAACTATTGTGGGGGGGGGGATACGTTACCGCGGAAATACGATGAAACTTTGTGGGAATAACAAACAGATGTTCTGGATAAATCATTTACAGAACCGGGTTGGCTCCGGGCAATGTGGGGGAGTTGGAGGGGGGTCCGGAATTCCGGTGATCGCGAGTTAAGGTACTTTGGGATGTGCTAGGACGATGAACTTGGGGAATATTAGAGATTCGAAACAAGATTGCCTTTGGAGTCGTCATTTTCCAAATCCGACTATTCCTTAAAGTACCAATCTTTGACCTCAAAGTAAGAAAAATACTTTTAAGCAAAATATTCATTTTCTCAACCCCATGAGCCCATTATCATTTTTGCCTCAAGGGTTTTGCTTACAAATGAAGTTTTAGCTCCCTTAAACTGCGCATCTTAACCGCAACTCTTTTGAATTTTTCGCGAGGTTGTCTTATAAGGGATACATAACACTAGCTGAGTCAGTCAAGTTCAAAGTCCCATTGAAGAACCAACTGTTGGTCAATCTGTCATTTTGGTTGTACTTGTTAGAAAAGAGTAAGTTGATATTTCGTTATGGTTGATTGTAGTGATAGTATTTGTAGCGGTCACGTATCCCCCCCCCAAAAAAAAGTTGTCGGATCCGATCACCAGCGACATGTCCTCTGTTCAATTATTAAATTTCACGCGAATCCGATCGCCTGCTCGAAAGTTACGCATGATTCAATATACCGGATTCTCCCCCCCCTCCACTTCTCCACGACTGTCGGTTCGAGTAATTTTTTATTTATATGTCAGTTTGACCGAATCCCTGATATGCCTGCCAAGTTGCGTCGTGAAAATCCCCAAAACTGCCGTCACCGGAATTCCAGGAAACTTCCCTCCACCCTCCACGTCTCCGGAGTCCAATCGTGTAAACGATTTATTTAGAGCAGGTGTTTATTCGAAGGTTTCACTCCTATCCCTCCATTCTAACCGTTTCTCGAGATTTCCGATCTCCCCCCCCCCAACTCCCCCATAGCTGTCGAGTCCGGTTCGGATTTCTAAGCCACTCTAGTCGAATCTCTAATATTCCAGCCGAAGTTTCGTCGTCCTAGCATATCTGGAAGTACCTTAACTCGCGATCGCCGGAATTCCAGCCCCCCCCCTCAAACTCCCCCCACAGTGCCCAGAGCCAATCCGGTTCTTTAGATGATTTATCCAGAGCATATGTTTGTTATTCACACAAAGTTCCATCCTGATCATTCTAGTCTAACCGGTCACATACCCCCCCCCCCCCCAATTGTTGTCAGATCCGATCCGAACATGAAAAAAGATCACCAGAGACATGTCCTCTTTTCAATTGTTAAATTTCACTCGAATTCGATCACCGTTCGGAAGTTACGGATGACTCAATATTCCGGATTACCCCTCCCTCCACTCCCCGCACGACTGTCGGATCATGTAAATTTTTATATAAAAGTCAGTTTGATCGGGTCCCTGATATGCCTGCCAAGTTGCGTCGTGAAAATCCCCAAAACCTCCATCACCGGAATTCCAGGAAACTCACTGGTCTACAGTCTACTGAAGCTACGCAATTTTCTTTTAGGTACATGGTTATCGATGAAGCTCACAGAATCAAAAACGAGAAGTCCAAATTGTCCGAGATCATTCGTGAGTTTAAGACCACCAACCGGCTCCTGATCACCGGTACACCCCTCCAGAACAATTTACATGAACTCTGGGCACTCCTCAATTTCTTACTGCCAGATATTTTCAGCAGTGCCGAGGTTAGTCTATTGATTTCTTCAAAAACTCCTTTTGCCGTAGTTTTCCAGGATCCGGCTCAAAATTGGGATGCGAATATTTTAAGAAGCCCAGTGTTGTTATCGATTTTCTGGTTACGGTGTCAAAGAAGTTATTTACCATCACTGTAAATATAAATCTTGCAGTATTTGCTACTGGGATTAATCTTATCTTTATTAAGATAAGACTACCCCTAATTCGGATTAATATTATCTCAATAGAGATAAGATTAATCCCAGTAGCAAATACTGCATCCTTATCCGGAGAAACTTTTAAAGTGATGCCTGAAAGGTATCTGTTGATGTAAAGTAAAATACATTCCTTCGAAATTGCCGGCAAGGATCGAAACCTTTGTTGTAATGTTTATTAAAATATGAGTAAATATGATTGAAATTGTTGTAATGATTCGTTAGAAACATTGTTTATTCTCTGCGTGAGAGTTTGGCAAGCCGCCTGGGCGACGGAAAGTCAAGTCGTATCGCTATAATTGAATTTTTGTATTGCGTTGTATTTTAATATATAGTGCGTTATGGACATCTGAGTGATCCGAGTCTATCTCCCTTCTCAGCGCTCTATTTATTTTTCTGTAAAATTGCAAAAAAAAAACTTGAACCTGAACTTGAGTTCTAAGATATATGATTTATGTATATCATTTTAGGACTTCGACGAGTGGTTCAATACCAACTCATGTCTGGGCGATGACACCCTGGTGAAACGTCTTCATGTGGTACTTCAACCATTTTTGCTTCGTCGTCTGAAAGCCGAAGTGGAGAAGAAACTCAAACCGAAAAAGGAACTTAAGGTAAAAGAACTTTTTTTTTTTAGAACTAGGCCTACACCGTCAGAAGTTTAAAAGCATTTAACTGCATGCCCTTTTTTGTATGTCCGTACATCTTCTTTTTCCTTCTCCCTAACATTGGGCTTAACCAATGCGAGTGGCTACGGCTCGAACTCTACTCATTAATGTTAAAACTACTATTAAACCATTAAAAATCCTTACTTGACGTCACTTAAACTAATTTATATTCGAACTTGTTTTCATTAAATAACTGATTGCTTCTGACTATTTTTCTTACCTTCGCTTAACCTTATAATTTGAAACCCATATTAGGTCATATTTTCACCCTGGCAGTAAGTAGACTTTTCAATCAGGTATCCTGCAAGCCGCTGTACAAACAGTACAGTCACAATAATTCAATATGTTCAGTTGCGAGATGCAAAAAGCTTATGTTTTCAGTTAAACCTTAAAGGTAGCTGAGAACGCCGGTTTCCTTACACCAGACACTTAAGTGATTCATCTAACCTAGAACGTGACTAAAAAAAACTCGGTAATAAGGAACAATCGTGCAATGGCTTCTAGCGCCCTGGACAGATAATCCTCCGCCATAACCCCAAACTTGAACTAACGAAAATATTGCCTATTCCCAGGACCCTCTACGTTTCTGCCCTTGACCGTTTTTCTCTCTTGCCATCTAGAAGAAAATATTTAAGGTCCGATTAGCACTTTTTCATTTTTTTTATGGCACTTGCAGCCTCTGTGGCTCGAACGCCATATGCCGATCGCAATTCCTTCTGTAACACTTCTTCCAGATGTGCTAGGACGATGAAACTTGGCAGGCATACCATGGACCCGACCAAATTAACTTGGAAGTAATCAGTTTTCCGATCCAACCATCTGGGGGGTGGGGGGGGGGGTGGAGGGCAGGGGAATCCGGAAAATTTAGTAGCGTGAAACTTTCGAACGGGTGATCGGATTGGAATGAAACGTAATAGCTGAATAGATGTCATATCTCTGATATCACGTTTGAAGTCCAGAGGGATTTGACAGCTATGGGGGAATTGGGGGGGGGGGGAGACCAGAAATCTCGAGAAACGGTTAGAATGGAGGGATCGGAGTGAGACCTGATGTGAAGAACAAGTATCTGCTCTAGACAAGTCATTTACACAATTGGACTGGGTCCGGACACTTGGGGGGGCGGAGGGGGTTTCCCGGGATTCCGGTGATGGTGGTTTTGGGGATTTTCATGACGAAACTTGGCAGGCATATCAAGAACCCGATCAAACGTGTGGGGGGAGTGGAGTGAGGGGGAACCGGAATATTTCGTCATGCGTAACTATGAAACGGGGGATCAAATTCCAGTGAAATTGTATATTTGAACAGAGGACATGTCTCTGGTGATCTTTTTCATGTCTGGACCGGATCCGACAACTATTGGGTGGGGGGGGGGAATACATGACCCGCGTAGACTGGAGAGATCCGGATGGAACTTTGTGGGAATATCAAACAGATGCTCTAGATAAATCTTTTACAGAACCGGATTGGCTCCGGGCACTGTGGGGGGAGTTGGAGGGGGGGGGGGGGTCCAGAATTCCGGTGATCCCGAGTTAAGGTACTTCCAGATGTGCCAGGACGATGAAACTTGTCTGCAATATTAGAGAGTCGACAAGATTGGCTTAAAAATCGCCACTTACCAAATCCGACTATTCCTTAAAGTACCAATCTTGACCGCAAAGCAAGAAAAATACTTTCAAGCAAAATATCCATTTTCATGATCCCCATGAGCCCGTTGTCATTTTTGCCTCAAGGGTTTTGGTTTGCTTCTAGCTCCCTTAGAGTGTGCATCATAACCGCAAAGTCGAAAAGTAGTTTGATCAAACGATACATAAGCTATCTGCCCATGATCATTTCTGCCACAAGGGTTTTGCTTAAAAATTTATTTTTAGCACCCTTAAAGTGCGCATCTTAACCGAAAAGTGAAAAAAATACTTTTGACCAAACGATATATATTAATGATCCCCAAGGGCCTGTTATCGTTTTTGCCTCACGGGTTTTGCTTACAGATGAATTTCTAGCGCCTTTAAAGTGCGCATCGTTACAGCCAAGTTCTAAAATAAAATACTTTTTACCAAACGATACATTCTCGTGATTCTCGAAGTCCATGATCATTCTTATCTCAAGGGTTCTGCTTACAGTTGATCAGAACAAACCCACGAAAAGACAAATTCTATATTTCATCCTCTGAACCAGCCTTGCAAGTGCCAAATAAGCGTCCAGCTCTTGTTCTTTTTATCTTGCGGACTCACCTCGTAATTGAAATATCACGGTAGTTTTTCCATTTCTTTCCTAGTAGCCCACTACTATTCCGATTTCTCAGTCAAGTGCGTAATACAGTTCCATCATCACTCGGAAACTAATATCACTTCCTTTTCAGGTATACGTCGGCCTCAGCAAGATGCAACGGGAGTGGTACACGAAAATCTTGATGAAGGATATTGATATTGTCAATGGCGCTGGAAAACTGGAAAAGATGCGACTTCAGAATATTCTGATGCAGCTGAGAAAATGTTGCAACCACCCTTACCTCTTCGATGGTGCCGAACCTGGACCTCCGTTTACCACGGATGTGCACATGGTAGCCTTTCTTTTATTATTATTCTTTTGTTCCGTTAAAGAAGTTGATTGATATGTTGGAAAGCAAAGCATTACCAGCCGATAGAAGTGGAAAGTGGGGGAGAAACCATTACCAGTGGATAGAAGTGATGACTGTGAACAGCCTGTACCTTTTTCTGCAAAATCCTGACACCAGCCAACATTGTTCACGAATAACAGAAGCTGAAGTCATCCTTTAGCGCAACTCGTCTGTCTTGTGGCTGGGTTATTAATCGGTCAGTTGGTTGACTAGTATTCCCTGAACTTGGCAAACTCAATAGCAAACTGGTATTCGGCGACATAAACTGCACTTCACGGTGACGTATACGGCAAAGGTACTGCCATTCTTTGCGAGAATCAAAGTCAGTATGTGCTAAGCAAAATTTGCAAAACTTGGCGGTTAGACTCAAAGCATAACTCAAACTAGAAATGATCCTTTCACGATAAAATGGTTCGGAGCTGTCGTTTTTTAAAATAGTTTAATTTTCATATTATTATAGTTTAAATAAGTAAGTTCTTTCCCAGTAAACTTCTTGAACAACTGGAGAGCAAAATTTTAACAATGAAGATTTGAATGTTATACCGAGCCACCGTAGAGAGTCTGTTGATTTGACGATGAACGATCCAAGAGTTGGATGCATTCGAACTATTTGACGAAGGGTTGAAATGCAGGTAATCTTATTTCAAGGCCGATTTTGAGAGTGTGGATCGGCTACGGCTTACTAAGAGCAAGTCGTCCGCGTAGGCTATGTAGCTGAACTCATGGTCTTTAAAAAAGTAAGCAGGATGCAAAGAGTTGAGACAAGAAGATATGGCCGATTTGAAGATGTAGGGAGATAAGACTCCCCCTTGGCGAACACCAGTTCGTACAGGAATAATCTCTGACAAGCTACCTTACTGAAGAATGACCATACCAAAATTTTAACAGATAGACAACAGACAGATTTACGCCGGAAGTAACGAGGGAAAAAGGGCCTGAGAATGCGTTATATTGTCAAAAGCACCAGCTATATTTATAGAACATATATGTGTAGCAGACATGTCGCGGGTAGCCTGCTTCATCATTCTTGTCAATATGTGATGAGCGTGCGCACAACTGGCGCTCGAACCGAATCCAAACTGCATTGAACTAAAGCGACATTTTTCAACTATTTCTGGAAGAAGGGCGTATTCCAGGATTTTAGTTATGGTACAAGAAACTGTAATTGGCCGATAGCTTTTGCAAAGGTCTGCGTCTTTCCCTCGCTTAATCATCGATGTTATAGTACCCAAGAGGAAACTATTCGGAACCAAACCCTGGCATAAACAAATTTGAAATAGCAGCTGAAGGTGTTGTGTTAAAGCTGGACAAAGTATTAAAACTGCCAAAGCCGTGAGTAACAGAGATGGGCGATTCCGAGTTCGGATCCGAATCCAGGATTCGTCCTTTTGGCCGGATTCGAATCTTCTGCTTGTCAGGCCGGATTTGCATTCGACTCGGTTTCCAAAACTCAATCTGTCCCTGCGTTATCTATGCAATTGCAGTTGTCGCATGCCCGAAAGACCTCCGCGTGCCGGGAGCACAATGTTCCTTGATCCAGTGGGCCTCAGTCCTTCAAAATACTTGCATAGCAACGTAACAAGTTTGCGATGCTCGACTTACAAACTCGGCTCGGTCGAAAAAGGGATGAATAATCACAGGTGCAAAACCAAACAATGGCTAAGGGTAGGGATTCCTGAAGCTCAAAATTCCATAGGGGAGCTAAAGGTTATATAAGAGGCAGAGTAAGTACGAGGACAAAACTATCATTTCAGGTTGATAACTGTGGCAAACTCTCCATCCTGGATAAGCTTCTCCCACGACTTCAGTCCCAAGGCTCTCGCGTTCTCATCTTCACGCAGATGACCCGGATGTTGGACATCCTCGAAGACTACTGCCTCTGGCGTGGCCACCAGTACTGCCGTTTGGATGGTCAGACCGCACACGAAGACCGACAGAGGCAGATTGATGAGTATAATACTCCGGGTTCTTCCAAGTTTATATTCATGCTTTCCACGCGTGCCGGTGGCTTGGGTGTGAACTTAGCAACGGCAGATGTAGTGATAATTTATGATTCGGATTGGAATCCACAGATGGATCTGCAGGCTATGGTAAGTTTAAAGTTTCTAGTTTTGCCACTATTGCTTTGTTTCAAAGTTAGGTAGTAGATAGATTGATAGATAATAGATATATAGATGAACTAAGGGGAAGCAGACTCCCCCCCCCCATATTTAATTATGCATGTATTGTTTTAATGCTTCGCGTTTCGAAAATGCAATAGTTAACATCCGAAGTGTGATCTATTGAAACCTCGCTTCCGGGTGTTATCTGTTATGAGGCTTCCGATAGTGTAAGGATGGGGTTTCGTATTGTAAAATAGCTGAATAATTTAAAGCTAGGCTGTGCTTTTAACAAATTATCGACCAAAGATGGGCGAATCCTATCATGAAAGGATTCGAATCCAAATTCAGGGCTAGGTACGAATCCGATTCCGAATCCGAATCCACCATTTCATGTTGAGGATTCGAGTCAAATCGTCTACTTAATTTATAGTTTAAGAATCAGACGTGACAAAACCACTGGTATATCTAAGGTAATCAGATAAAGTGGTAGATTACTCAGGATGGTTGTTGGTAGAGATAAAAAAATTGGGTTGCCAAAGCCGACTGTGTAAAAATTGGGAAACGGAAACCAAAAGGATGTAGACTAGAAATTTGAGCGGATTCGTCAGATTGAGGGTTTGGAATCTGAGTTGAATATGAATCCAGCCTAACAAGCAGAAGATTCGAATCCGGCCAAAAGGCCGAATCCTGGATTCGGATCCGAACTCGGATTGGCCCATCTCTGCTACCCACGACTTTGGCCGTTTTAATCCTTTGGGAGTTCAGTATAATCTAAAAAAAACAGATAACGGACAAGCCGATGGGTTGTTTTTACGTCAAAACATAAAAATCAAAACTTTGTTCAGCTTGTTTTAGATAACCGTTTTTCTAACCATCAGTGAGCTTCTCCAAAACGATTGTCAGGAGAATTATATGCATGGAAAATAGCGAAACATTACGGCAAGGCAAGTAGGAAAATTAGTGAGGTGAAGTTAGGGGGGTTACAGTGTTCCGTATACAATTCGGGTCTCCGACTTTTAGAATAGACGGAGCAATTACGTAGACAGGTTGCATTGACATTATAGGCAGAGATGGCCGAATCCAAATCCGGATTCGAATTCAAATCCAGTATTCGTTCTTTTGGCCGGATTCGAATCTTCTGCTTGTCAGGCTGGATTCGGATTCCAAACCCTCAATCTTACGAATCCGCTCAGATTTCTCGTCTACATTCTTCCAGTTTTCCATTTCCCAACTTTTACATACTGGACTTAGGCAAACCAACTTTATGATCGCCACCAGAGGCGTTACTAGCCAAAATGTTTGGGGGGTGGGGCCAAGGAATTTACCGACTGGCTGGTAATTTTTACCGACTGTTTAGCAGAAAAAACTAATGTTTTCAAGAAAAAAACGACAGTTTCGAAAAAATCGACTGATTTTCAGAAAAAAACGACTGTTTTGACGAAAAGTCGACTGTTTTTCAGAAAAATCGACTGTTTTAGTGGAAAAAAAAATGTTTTGGCGAAAAATTTGCGGCGCTTCGCGCCGACTCGGTTATTTCTTACCGACTGGCCGACAACATTGGGGGGGGGGGGGGGCGCCCCCCCCCCCGGTCGTGACGCCCCTGATCGCCACCACCAACCATCCTCAGTAATGTATCACGTTATCCAGTTACGTTAAATATCAGTGTTTTTTGTTTTAAACTTTAACCTACGTATATGATTTGATATTGGTTAAGGTCGGATTCGAATAAGGATTCGATTTGGAATCGGATTCGTACTCGCCCATCTCTGATTATAGGTACGACGGGTCCTTTAGATTATGTGTAATGTTTGTGAACACTATCTGTTTCTATACTGTTATTCTCTTCAGGATCGTGCCCATCGTATCGGTCAGTTGAAACAAGTTCGTGTTTTTCGATTTATCACCGATAATACTGTAGAAGAAAAGATCGTTGAACGCGCCGAGGTCAAACTACGTCTAGACAAATTGGTTATCCAGCAAGGGCGTCTATTGGACAAGTCGAACACTCTGAATAAGGATGACATGCTGAACATGATTAGGTATGTAAAGTCAATTGGGTAGAATATCGTCACTTGAGCCAAATGGTCCTTGCGACGTTCAGCATATTTCAAATACCTTCGTTTCCTCCTTTACTACCCCGTCGCATACAGAATCGAAGTATTATTTGCCGCTTGTCGATTTAGGACCCGCAACTGACAATGGGAAATCTGTCGTCAGAATTATCTCCTCCGATTGGCTGTTTGCTCTTTTACTGCATACCCTCGGACAGTGCGTTATAAACAGGCCCGTGTCCAGGAATTTATTTCGGAGGGGGGGGGGTTGCCTGCTGGTCGGACAAAAAAATTAAAAAACACATAGATCAGAGGGAAAAGCCTGTAAAAATGATTATTTTTGTATGTTTCGGGGGGGGGGGGTCAACCCCCTCCCCCCCTCCCCCTGGATACGGCCTTGGTTATAAATCATTCATTCAGCCAGTTAGCCAGTGAAACGCGTGACTGATAGTTGAGTTGACGAAAGTAAGCTATGACGAACAATTTAAAAAAAAAGGCGACAGCAGTTGGCGTTTAGAAACATGACTAATCTGGACTGAAAAAGAAAAAATACTTCCTCGGGCAGAGTTTGGATCCGCAAACCTTGGCATCACTAAATATATTTGTATTCATTCTTTCAGGCACGGTGCTGACCACGTCTTTGCCTCCAAAGACTCAGAAATTACAGAAGACGACATCGACACAATTTTAGGTCGAAGTGAAACCAAGCAGCAAGAAGTTAGTGCAAAACTTGACGCCCTAGGGGAAAGCAATCTACGAAGCTTCACTCTGGATACGCCAGCCGGAGAAAGTAGTTCTGTGTACCAGTTTGAGGGGGAAGATTACAGGTAAGGGTTGGCATTATATGGATAGATATATATGCTAATGCAGTAGAGATAACGTTAGTTAGCTTTGAGACCAAAATCATCCATGTTCTCAGGAGCCTTTTATTAATTACTTTCGCTGTCTGGTAGTTACAGCAAGTGGATGAAATTTGTTCTGTTCAAAGTTAAGTAACGTTGTTAGAATCACGCCCCAAAACATAAAAAAAACCTGGGCCTTGTAAAAACAATATCTAAACATATAAAACAAACAAGACCATACTGATAACGCACACATCTTTCCCCATACTAAATCACTTTAAACAAGACTAAAGGTTTCGATGGGATTCCAAAAATCTAACATTTGACTCAAACGATTGGGTCATGTCTTTGCCATTCAGTCTTCGTCAGATTCCTTGAAGATATTTACTGTTAAAATAAAACTCAAAAATGGATTCAGCATGTCTACCGAATCTCTAATCAATTTCAGAAACAACTTTGAGCTTCAACCAAATTTCCAGTTTCAGCCGAATTCGTGATGAACCATTTGTCCAGCAAGAAAACTAAGTTCAGATGCGGATTCAGCGGACCTCCTTACCCCTCACTGTATATTTTATTAGCTTATAAAACATACATGTTTTTACCGTAAATTCGAAACCCCTCCTCTGCCTCTACAGACAGGACTAAAGGACCCATCTACGAACTTGACCCGTACTCTACCAATGAATCCTCATTGAACATCATGTTTCCTCGATTGAACTTTATATATCAACCCCTTCGACCTTCGGTTACACTAGATCTCTCCGACGTCCATAGAGTAAACAAATGAATGTCGTCATTCACGCCCAGAGCTATACTGGTTTGAGAATAAAGGGGTAAGGACTGCTATAGCCGAAAATTGGTCGACAAATTTTGAGTACGGTTTTCGCCGGATTCCGGGTGAACTACACTGTCATCAGGTTGGTGACACTTTTTTTTTGTACAACGGTGCGCGTTCGATTTAGAAGTTTATTTTTGTACAACGTTTTGTCAACATTTGTCACCAAAAACGTTGGACCGTAATAAAACGTTATCGTCAAAAGTGTTGTTCTCGTCAATTCCGTTGTGGTAAGAAAAACGTTTTGCGACAAAAACGTTGGACCGTAATAAAACGTTTACTTCGTCAAAAGTGTTACTCTTGTAAATTCTGTTGTGTTCAAAAAAACGTTTTAGGAGAAAAACGTTAGGCTACATTTTACCGTTGTAGAAAAAACTTCTAAATCGAACGCGCTCTGTTGTACACAAAAAAGTGTGGCACATGAAAAAGCGTTGGACTGGAATATAATGTTGTAGTGTTGCTTCGTTGTACTTTGGAATCCGGACGCGCTCCGTTGTACGCTCGTTAACGTTGTGCTGTACTGGATGCACGGCAGAAATAAAAGTAATCAAATATTGAAATGCAAAATCGACACACTGTTGATAACGCTTTACTTTGCATACATATATTATATTCAATAACTTACTTAGCCGACTTTCTTATATTTTTTTTTGGCTTTATACATTTTGATGGGTCCCGACCCATGTACGGATGTGGATCTTGAGGTGTAAGAGCAACAAATAAGGTCACGCGATATACTTTACTCCTTAACGAAAATGTGGAAACTGCACTGTTTCGTTAATGGTTTGCGACGATTTGAAGCTGCGACGAAGGGGTTATTAGGCTAATCGATTAGTTATTTGCACTTCGCAATGGAAGTGGTTCCATTAAATCCCATTACTTTTATGTAAATCCATAATGATATTTACATATATGTATACTAAAATTACATCTTCTTTCTTTTCATTTTCACTATGGTTGTACGTTTTGTGTATAAATAATATGTCTCAACGTACAACGGACTCTTGCGACGACCTAAACACGACAGGTTGACTTGCTATTGTGGCAAAAATACTCGTGGGACAAACAATTGTGGGCCCTTGCGGAACACCAAAATATGACGTTTTGCCTAAAATACGTTTGAGTGTGTGGTTGAGATGCGCACTTTAAGAGGGGTTTGGAATCTTTTCTGAGCAAAACCCTAGGTACAACTGATCTTAGGCCCATGGGGAAGATGAAAATATATCTTGATTAGTCCAGACCTCGTATGTAAGATCTAGGATAAGTTCTCCAGTCAGTTTTCAAGTATCAAGCAGATCGAGCAACTCGTATGAAAGCTATGCTTGATTTACGGTTTCCCCTCCTTCCACTCGTCCTGGATCGTCGGATCAGGGAATTCAGGGAAATGACAACCTGTTGAGGTCTTTAATACAGCTTACAACTTTCATCGCCCCTGCCTATATAAAAGTACCCTTCATACCACAAGATACCCCCCCTCCCCTTGTCAATCCCCCACTGTGGCCGGATCTGGGTCCGATCTGTGAATAGAACATCTAAGACGTGTGCTCTTGCCATTTACCAAGTATCATCCTTCCCGATCCCTACACTCTAAGCCTGCCACAACATACCTCATGCGCCCCCAATTCCTTCCGCAATAGTCGGATCCAGTCCGAACTTTAAATGAAATATCTTAGATACATGCACTTGCCAGTTATGACGTTTCATTCATTCGACCATTTTTTCGAAAGTTATGCATGCCTCAACATTCCAGATTCCCCCTCCCTCCACTACTTCTAAGATTGACAGGTTCAGGAAGTGACAATTTTTTAATCAGTCTGGTTTCATCGTTCTAAACCATCTGGAGGTATGCGTATGCCTACCCTAACTCGTGATGGCCAGACAGATGGGAAAACCATTGCCATATGGCACTTCAGCTTAAAACAAATATAAAATCATGAATATGTGTTTGGCATAGGCTGACCACAAATCAGATATTTATGTTAGGCTGGTGGTCTTAAATCCATTTTATCACTTGGTAAAAACTGCACCACCTGAAGTTAAATAACTATCCCGACTAATCCCAAGGAATCTACACTGGAATAAACTTATATGAACTTTGAACAGCAGTAAAGAACATGATGAAAATCAAAACAACAAATATTCATGCACGGTGCTGAGCCGTAATAGTAATTTAAGTTAAGAATAAATTGTAGGCGCCAACTATTATTCTTCCTTTGAATCTTTTCCTTTGGCTCAGTTTTTTCTGAACTTTTTCACTGCCAAGTTACAACATCCCTTTAAACCTCTTTTCTATTAGCAAGGTAGTAACAAGTGCGCTGAACCAAATCGTAGCAGCTTAATAACCCCTTTATCACAACTTCATTAAGAACGGCATATCATGGATCATATGACAACACCGTCCAGTTTCCAACCGATCATTAAGGATTGAAGTAGCAGCTGTAACACCAAAATTCGCATCTATACATACATATCCACAAGTAGGCAATACAAGAGTTGAACTCAAGAAATGTCATGGACAAACTTAACTAATGGCAAATCTGGGCCCAGTTATTGATGAACGGCAGGTTCAGGGGGGGGGGGCAGGATCCATTAAATTGCATATCTAGACCTAAATATCCTCGACTAGACCAGCTTAGAGTTTGATTCCAGCCACAGGTCAAAAACTTAACTCATGGGCAAATTGGGCCCCCTTGCCCATGAACGGAGAGGGTAGGGGGTGGGTCTATTCCACATATATATCCCCAACCTATGATCCAAAACCACACAGAAATTTCATTGGCCTATCACCAGTTATTCAAGTTAAAAACATTAAAGAAGAGCTGGAAACTCGTATGGCACTCGCAAGGCTTTGAAAAAGGATTAAAGTAGGAATTCGCCAATTTGTGGATTTGTTGTGATCATTTGTAAGCAAACCCTTGAGATACGAATGGCGATAGACCCTCGGAAATCACGAGGATGTATCGTTTGGTAAAAAAAAAAGTATTTTTTTTGTTCTGCACTTGGCTGTGATGATGTGCACTGTAAGGGCGCTAGAAATTAATCTGTAATCAAAACCCTCGAGGCAAAAATGACCGTGGGCCCTTTAGGATCATGAATATGCCTGGTTTCGTCAAAAGTATTTTGTTTACTTTTCGGTTAAGATGCTCACTTTAAGGGTGCTAGAAATTCATTTCTAAGCAAAACCCTTGAGCCAAAAACGATCATGGGCTCTTGGGGATAACGAAAATGTAGAATTTGCTTAATAGTACTTTTGTACTTTGCGGCTAAGATGAGTACTTCAAGGGATGGTCGGATCTGGGAAGTGACAATGTCTAAGTCAAACTTGTCAAGTCACTAATCTTCAAGCCAAGTTTCAATGTCCTAGCACATCTGGAAGTACCTTAAATTGCGATCATCAGAATTCCAGACCCCCCTTCAACTCCCCCCAGAGTGATCGAATCCGGTCCGTTTTCTGTCGCTGATATATCTAGGGGTTACGCTTGTTCTTCCCAACTCTTGTCCTCTCAATCGCTACACTCTAAGCATGTCACACAATTTCTGCCACCCCCACCCCCCCCCCCCCCCGACTTCGCCACATTGATCGGATCCTGTCCGCACTCGAAATTGGACATCTGAGACATGAGTTCTTTCGGAATACCAAGTTTCATTAAGATCCGATCCGTTCGAAAGTTGGAAATCTACTACCGTTAGATATCCGGAATTCCAATAACCTCATTTCCTTCAAGCGAGCAGCGAAAGGTCATTACAGTGTTATCCTCCATCCTCGTTACAGTGTTATCCTCCTTTAGATCCCCCCCCCCCCCCGTTTTTCTTTTCTTTTGTTTTCTTCTTTCTCATTCCTTCTTTCACTTATTTTCCCTCTCCTTTTATTTAAAGTTGAAGCCACAGGTAATTTTTCTCCTCTCCTCCTTTTTTCTTTAAATAGAATGTTCAGTTAGTTAATTCTGTTTGATATTTAAATTAATATTTGTTATATCCCTGCCGTAGCCAAGCACTACATTTGTGCTTTCCTGGCAGGAATGTAAATTATGTATTTCTTTGTCTTTAAATATAGTCCAGTGCAACTGAAACTGAACTGAATACCTCAAGATTCCGGAGAAACGACTGTTCTTAAGTTAAAATTTAAGTCCCTGATATGCCTGCCAAGTTTCATCGTCCTCACACATGTGTAAGCATCTTAAGTCTGGATCACCGAAATTCCGGAACCCTCCCTCCAACACCCCCTGCAGTGCTCGGATCCGGTCCGGTCTTGTCAACTATGTATCTAGGGCTTGTGCTTGTTGTTCCCACCAAGTTTCATCCCTATTCGTCCACTCTGAACTTGTCAGATGATTCCCGGCCCCCCCCCCCCCCCCCTCCAATTCCCCCCAAAGTCACCGGATCCATTCCCGACTTGAAGTGTGACATCTGAGACAAGAGGTCTTTCCAAATATCAAGTTTCATTAAGATCGGACTCCCCGTTCAAAAGTTATAAAAACGTCAATATTCGGATTTCCCCTCCCTCCACTCCCCCCCCCCCCGGGGGTCCAATCGGGACAGTGGCTATTTCCGAATTAGTTTGGTCGGGTCGCTAGTACGCCTGCAAAGTTTCATCGTCCTAGCACTTCTGGAAGTACCCTAACTCGACAACAGTGGCCTGACAGGCCGAAAAGTGATTGGTATATGGCACTTGAGCAAAGCTGCAAGTGCCATAAAAATGGACAATCTTGGCCCAATTGCCCCTGAACCAAGTGAGAGTGGAGTTTGGGACCTGCAAAAAGGAAATGGAAACCCTAATGCTCACAAACCAACCAAGTTTCAACTTGATACCTTTTGAGTCCTGTCACTTGTAACAAACTTTACTCCTGGGTAATCTGGGCCCAGTTGCCCATGAACGTGGAGGGAGGGGGAGGTGTAAACTTTAAAGAAATTTTCTAGTCCTTGCATCTACAGGTAAAGGGAATTTCATCGTCCTATGTGCAGGTCTGGCCAAGTTATAAACATTATTCACTGGCCAATCTGGCCAATTTGCGCCTGAACCGGGTAGGTGCAGGGAGGGGCCCTCATACTGCACAGCTAGACCCCAATTCCCAGAAGTGTACCAAGTTTGAACTTGATAGTTGCACATGTTCACGAGTTATGAGCTAAAAAAAAAAAACAGTGAAAACCGAAAACTGAAAGCTGCTACAGCCCCCGAAATAGTGCATTGTTCCATGAAACACTCGACTAAAAAAGGAAAGTCTAAAAGCTCTGAAAAACTTGGCTCTTAGCTCACTGGAATTCTTATAACCTACATACCATTCCCATTTAATTTTATTTTCAGGGCTTTTAAAACTTGAACCAAGCTCAAGGTTGTCTAAAATCTGAATAAGTGTTCAGAGATCTACACACCTAAGGCGTATTCTCGCCGTTCCCCGAGGACTCCTCGGGGAATCGAAGGGAACGGCGAGAAAAGAGGGAGTCACTCCACGCGGACTCCGCGTACAGAAACAGCAAGAATACGGGGAATGCTTCTAAAACGGATTTTGTTCGAAAAATGAATATGCAGCTGAAAAAATTAGTCTAGATCCACTTTATTTTTGGTTTTGTTTATTCTGATTCTTTTTAATTAATTTTACATACCACCTACAATAGCAAAAATTGATTCCCCTCCGAATTTGAAAGGGAGTCCTTTTTGATGATGGTGATGATAATCAGAGCATTCCCCGTCCGCGGGGACTCGCGAGAATACGGGGAGTGAGTCCCCAGGACAAACAAAAACGCGGGGACTCCTCAAGTGGAGTCCTCGGGGAACGGCGAGAATACGCCTCTAGTCAGCACCCAGTGTATTTCAATCTTGTTCTTCTTAAATTTACCAAATGACTATAGAATATAAAATTCTCAGCTTTTAGTTGTTATACTGCTATTTATCGACCCTTATTGGTAATACTAGCACTAACATCCTTGTTGACACTACCATTTACATTTGAGAAACCATCTTCTACAATCAACAAGTTTTCCATCCCAGTAAGACTCTTCTACAGACTGAAACATGGAAAGGTCAGTCTCCGTCGTCCTCCATTGCCACAGTCCAATCCAAAAATACCTCTGGCTCTTGGGCTCTGACCCTTTCAGCCTGATTCGCACGACGCACGCACGATTCGAAATTTGAAATTTTTGCCCATTCGTGCGATGTGCGATGCAAACTGCCATAGAGCTAGTATGTCATAAGAGTATGGCATAAGAGAACCTGAGGAGAACAAGAACCGGGAAAAAATAAAGGCGAAGGGAAGAACCTTTAGCGCGATTTCGGCGTTCCCTAGAAGCTCTTTGCAGGTCTCGGGCAACCGCAAATGAAACCTTACCAATACTGAATCCATGATCTGGGAACATTCCGGAAGAGAACGCCGGAAATGACCCTAAATGCATTTGAGCGCATCTAAACTTTCGACCGCATTGGTTTTGTTAAAAGGCGATGGGCTGAGAACTAGTTAAACCTTTTTTTCTTTTACAACTGGCTTAGGAACATATGTGTTAGGTCGTTTTGAATGTAAGAACTACTAGCGAAAAATGTTGGTGCCGGATAAGACGTTGTGCTTCCAAAGTCTCCTCTGCTTTCAAGGGCGTTTTTGGCACTTTCTTGCTCAAGCAGTCACCAAAATTGATTTTAAGTCTGTAGCTTGTTGCGGCGATCTTGGACTTTGACCTATATCGTTATACTTGCTATATTACGAAATTTATGAATCTTTGATAACTTTCTTTACAAAGTTTCCTTGTCCCACAAGTCGGCCGGACCAAAGCTGCTTTTTGAGTTGCCAAAACAAAAATAAAGAATGGGTAAAACGGATGGAAAAGTGATTCGGACAATGTACTTTGCTTTGCCCGCTTTTATCACGTTCTGTTCAGAACCCGCAGTAGGATGCCAGTTAACATCAAATATGTATCTCTTGAGAAAAACGTCACTTAAAGCATGTGCATACTGAGGCTCGTGACGTTAAAGAGGAACAGCGTTAGCATTCCCTTGCACAGCTCTTGCTTATTGCGACGAAAATAATGTACTTGTTCAAATTATGTACTGTTTCAAAGGAATGTATACGAACTATTTACAGAAGTCGAGGAACATTTGCTATTATTTTTTAAGGCGACTTGTCGCATGCACATGTCCAGAGACGTTCCTTGCAGTACCGAAGAAACGAAATGAGGATCTCAGTAGTTTTTGTGGCTGTATTCCACGTATTCTTTTCGGAAAACCGCACAGGGATATCGGAATTACATGTCTTTTATTTACACAGAACTTGACTTCAGAGCAACATGTAACTGGAATTTTTGCACCTTCGGAAGTATTCTGGTCATATTGCAGGGCAGTTCGATATCCCATTGTTATGCGGAAGTTGTTCACCGTGAACAGGAGTAGTTCAAAACGTTCTTTCTTTGCCGCGGGTGTCGTCGGAAAGCAAGCTATTTAATCCGTCGTCAAAGTATTGAGGAGTATAAAAAAATTTTCAGTCAGCTCAGATGTCCTGCTTTACAACTTCTATATAAAATTATTTATATGGAGTTACACTTTGAAAATGTGTTTTCTTATACAATTAAGTAGCTTATTTCAAAAGTGTCAGACGTCTTTGTTTGAAAAAAATTTACAGTTATAAAAAATTGTTGTTTTCAAAGGAAAAATGTCTCGGAAAAATGTTAATGTAGCAAAAAGCGTTATTCTTGAAAAAAAAAACATCTCGGAAAAACGTTAATGTAACAAAAAGTGTTGATCAAAATCTTGACCGGAGTTCTCTATCCTAACAAAACAACCGAGAATCTCTCTGTCTATAGGCTTGAGCATTCAGTTATTCAACAGCTTGAAAAAAGCTAAGCAAAATTTAAAAATAAAATTGAGACACTTTCGTAAAAAACTGTCACAAAAAGTCGCAAAAAGAAAGTTCGAATAATCATGTCAAAAGGTAACAGCGTTAATAGATACTTGCTTCTCTACTTGCACCCTAAATTTGAACTGAATCTGACGGAATGTATCGGAGTTATAAGCAAAATGAGACGTTTTTGTTACGGAAAAAATGTCTTAAACACAAAACTATGTTGTATGCCTGCTGACAGTGTAGCTTTTCTGAAGTGTCACACTCTCTTTCTGAAAATAATGTTGCAACTGTAAAAAAGTGTTGTTCCCAAAGAGAAAACGTCTCAAAAAAACGTTACATTAAAAAAAAGTGTTGTTTTGAAGGGAAAACGTCTCAGAAAAACGTTACTGTCACAAAAAGTGTTGTAGCCAGGAGATCAAGATCTTGATCGGAGTCCACTATCCTAACAAAACAGCCAAACATCTCCCTGTCTAAAGGTTTTAAAACATTCAATTTATCAAGAACTTGATAAAAGCTAAAAAAAAATTAAAATAAAACTGAGACACTTTTGTAAAAAAAACGTCACAGAAAGTCGCAAAAAGAAAGTCCGAATTATCATATCGAGAGATGACAGTGTTAATAGATACATGATTCTATACTTGCACCCTAAGTTTGAACTGAATCTGACAGAAAATACCGGAGTTATAAGCGAAACGAGACGTTTTTGTTATGAAAAAAGTGTCTCAACCAAAAAAATATGTTGTGTACCTGCTGACAGTGTACTTGTCCGGCGAAAAAATAACTTTTATATTCGGATTCAGCATGTCTCCTTACCCTTAAATCAACTATCTCAATAGCTTTTAAAAAAATATAAAGTTTGTCCCATAATTTGAAACCCTTCCTCCACCCCTAAATGTAGGGCTACAAAGCCCATCTACGAACTTGACCTTACCCTTGACCCAGAGAATCCTCACACCAAGTTTCATCAAAATATCTCATATTCCCTTCGAGAGCTATCGTGCTAACAGATGGACAGACGAACAACTTTCTCAACTTTCACAATATCTCATTCCCTTCTAGAGTTATCGTGCTAACAGACGGGCAGACGAACACTTACGTTTTGGGATCCCAAAAACTCTATGCCTGATGGCCAGCTTCAGGAACTTTAGCAAAGCTGCTTAGTTCAAAAAGCATTCGTCGTAAAATGCTTCCCAACGTATTTTAAGCCCTTGATTCGTTCTGTACTAATCGCAAATTCCTTCAGGCTGATCTAGGTCCCCAACTCTACATGTAGCCTGCACAACGGGATTTCACAAGCTGATGTAAATGCACAAATGCAGTCCACAGGCTTTTGCCTCAACAAACCTATTTTACGGTATTATTGATCAGTTTGAATTTCTAAATAAACCTCCACTCATTTAAGCGATTGAGGAAGATAACCTTGCAAGTAGCTCTTTGTACAATGTCACGTAGATCGATCAGGGAATTCTTCTTCGAATCCTCTAAAATTGAAATTTATTGTATTAAATATAAAATAAATTCAGTATCATAAATGATATCATAGAGATTTGTTTAAGTTTGAAATTTAGTATGTTAAATAGAGGTCCCTATTGTCCCCATATTTGTCTTGTCCACGATTGAGGTACCAATAAATCTATTCTTATTCTTCTAAAAAATTCCAGTGCATAATTATAGTAGGGTGTGGCTTTTATGTGGCCGTATTTGATACTTCAGACGGACCGGGGACCTGAACAGCAGTGGGAACACACCTCCTTAGTCGAACGTGTTCAAATTGAGTTGAATAGCAGTGCCATTAGTTCTGCTTTAACTCTTGCCTTCCCTGTTCATTTAGAGAGAAGCATAAATCCTTCACCGGATTCTGGATCGAGCCGCCGAAGCGAGAGCGAAAGGCCAACTATGCCGTCGACGCCTACTTTCGCGAAGCACTGAGAGTCAGCGAGCCGAAAGCGCCCAAGGCACCCCGTCCCCCCAAGCAGCCAATTGTGCAGGACTTCCAGTTCTTCCCTCCGAGGCTGTTTGAGCTGTTGGATCAGGAGATCTATTACTACAGGAAGTCAGTAGGGTGAGTACATTGGGGACAATATTGCTGGATGGGGGTGCTATTCGGTTGTTGTATTTTTATTTTAAGTACGTCTTGTATTGATCGTATCGATTGTATTGAGCTGAGTGAATGGAGAAAAGAAGAGTATGGTGTGCGCGTATTTGACGAAGATTGGGTAAAACGAATTTTTAAGGATGAGTGTTTTGCTGGTATAAAGAAAATGGGGCGATTTTTGAGGCTCGCGATGGAACACAGAAGTAGGTTTTTGGAATAGGTAAAGAAAATTAAAAGGAAAAGAGTATTATTATATATAGTGTTTTTTTTATGGCACTTGCAGCCTCTGGCTCAAGTGCCATATACCGATCACAATTCCGTCTGTCGGTCTGTCGGTCGGTCCGAGATTTTTGTCCCACATATCCGAGTTAGGGTACTTCCAGATGTGCTAGGACAATGAAACTTGGCAGGCATATCAGGGACCCGACCAAACTAACCTGGAAATAATCAGTTTACCGATCCGACCATATGGGGGGGAGTGCGGGGCGCTGGAAACTTGCAAATTTAGGGCATTTTGTCACTTTTTTCTGAGTTAGGGTACTTCTAGATGAGCTAGGACAATGAAACTTGGCAGGAATATCAGGGACCCGACCAAACGAACCTGGAAATAATCAGTTTCCCGATCCGACCATATGCGGGGGAGTGGGGGCGCTCGAAACTTGAAAATTTAGGGCATTTTGTCACACTTTTTCGAGTTAGGGTACTTCCAGATGAGCTAGGACAATGAAACTTGGCAGGAATATCAGGGACCTGACCAAAGTAACCTGGAAATAATAAGTTTCCCGATCCGACCACATGCGGGGGAGTTGGGGCGCTGAAAACTTGAAAATTTAGGGCATTTTGTCACACTTTTTCGAGTGAGGGTACTTCCAGATGAGCTAGGACAATGAAACTTGGCAGGAATATCAGGGACCCGACCAAACTAACCTGGATATAATCAGTTTCCCGATCCGACCATGTGCGGGGAAGTGGAGGCGCTGGAAACTTGAAAATTTAGGGCATTTTGTCACACTTTTTCGAGTTAGGGTACTTCCAGTTGTGCTAGGACCATGAAACTTGGCAGGCATATCAGAGACCCGACCAAACAAAATTAGGAATAATCATTTTTCTGATCCGACCATTTTGGGGGGGGGGGTGGAGGGCAGGGGAATCCGGGAAACTGAGAAGTGTGTAACTTTCGAACGGATGATCGGATTGTAATGAAACTTCATAACTGAAGAGAATATATATCTGTAATGTCCCGTTTAAAGTCTTGACCGGATTCGGTAGCCAGGGGGGAGTTGGGGGGGGGGGAGACCGGAAACTTCAAGAAACGGTTAGAATGGAGGGATCGGAGTGAAACTTGCTGGAAAGAACAAGCATCTGCTCTAGATAAGTCCTTTAGACCATTGTACTGGATCCGGACACTTATGGGGGGGGGGGGGGTCCCGGAATTCCGGTGATGGTGGTTTTTTGGATTTTCACGATGAAACTTGGCAGGCATATCAGGGACCCAATCAAACTGACTTCAAAATAAAAATATTGTCGATCAGATAATGGTGGAGGAGTGGAGGGAGGGGAAGCCGCAGGGGAATCTGGGAAATTGAGAAGTGTGTAACTTTCGAACGGATGATCGGATTGTAATGAAACTTCATAACTGAAATGAATATATATCTGTAATGTCCCGTTTAAAGTCTTGACCGGATTCGGTAGCCAGGGGGGAGTTGGGGGGGGGGGGGAGACCGGAAATTTCAAGAAACGGTTAGAATGGAGGGATCGGAGTGAAACTTGCTGGGAAGAACAAGCATCTGCTCTAGATAAGTCCTTTAGACCATTGTACTTGATCCGGACACTTATGGGGGGGGGGGGTCCCGGAATTCCGGTGATGGTGGTTTTGGGGATTTTCACGATGAAACTTGGCAGGCATATCAGGGACCCAATCAAACTGACTTCAAAATAAAAATTTTGTCGATCAGATAATGGTGGGGGGAGTGGAGGGAGGGGAATCCGAAATTTTCAGTCATGCGTAATTTTGGAATGGGTGATCGGATTCGAGTGAAATTTAAGAATTCAACAGAGGACATTTCTCCGATGATTTTTTTCATATCCGGACCGGATCCGGCAACTATTGGGGGGGGGGGCGGAAAATACGTGCCCCGTTTAGAATGGAGGGATCGGGATGGAACTTTGTGGGAAGAACAAACAGATGCTCTAGGTAAGTCATTTGCTGAATCGGATTGGCTACGTGCACCGCGGGGGAGCTGGGTGGGGGGGGGGGGTGGACCGGAAATCTCGAGAAACGGTTAGAATGATGGTATCGGAGTGAAACTTGCTGGGAAGAACAAACATCTGGTCCATGTAAATCTTTTACATAATTTGACTGGATCCGGACACTTGAGGGGGGGGAGGAGGGGTATCCCGGAATTCCGTTTTTTGGGGGATTTTCACGACGAAACTTGGAAGGCATATCAGGGACCCGGTCAAACTGACTTGGAATAAAAAAAAAATCCTCGATATGATAATCTTGGGGGGGGGAGTTGAGGGAGGGGAATCCGGAAGATTGAGTCATGCGTAACTTTGGAACGGGTGATCGGATTCGAGTGAAATTTAATAATTAAACAGAGGACATTTTTCTCTTGTGACCTTTTTCATTTCCGGACCGAATCCGGCAATTATTGGGGGGAGGGCGGAAAATACTTGACCCGCTTAGACTGGTGTGATCTGGATCGAACTTCGTGGGAATGACAAACAGATGCTCTGGATTAATCATTTACAGAACCGGATTGGCTCCGGTTATTGTGGGTGGAGTTGGAGGAGGGGGAGGGGGGTCTGGGATTCCGGTGATCGCGCGTTAAGGTACTTCCAGATGTGCTAGGACGATGAAACTTCGCTGGAATGTTGGAGACTCAACAACATTTGCTTAGAAATTGCTACTTCCCAAATCCGATTATTCCTTAAAGTACCAATCTTGACCGCAAAGTAAAAAAAATACTTCTAAGCAATATATGCATTTTCGTGATGCCCATCAGCCCATTAGCAGTTTTGCCTCAAGGGTTTTGCTTACAAATGAAGTTCCAGCTCCCTTATAGCGCGCATCTCAACCGTAAAGTCGAAACTTACTTTTGATCAATCAAATCATCTTGACACATGCAAGTGCCATATGGGCTTACAGCTCTTGTTTTTTTTTTTTTTCGTATGTTAAATTTTTGCCATGGCCCTCGGGCTGCTTATAGCAATAAACTATCTATCTATCTATCTATCTTGCGGGCCTGGGCTTAACACTCCTATCCCTGACTAAGCATGGGCGCTGTTCTGCTCTGTTCTGTTTTTGGGGGTACCTGTTTCTGTTCTGTTTTTGCCACACAACAAAAACAGAAACAGAAGAGGTCACCTTTTTTTTTCTTCTTACCTGTCCTGTATATATAATAACAATAATAAAATAATAATATAATTGCAATAATAAGGCTTTCGCCTCTATAAATTTCTATAAATTTGTCAGTTTGTTATATCTTCATTCTTTCTTTTCTTCTTCTTTTTTCTCTCCTTTTTTCTTTCTTTTTTGATTTCTTTGGTTTGTTTCCCTTAAGACTACATGAATAAAGAATAAGCCCCGCCCATTGCCAGGCCTTGTGTTAGGCCTTATGATGGGGATAAACAGTTAATGGTGTTTTTTATTTTTCTGAATAAACTAAAACTGAAACTGAAAACTTTACAAACTAAATTGAATTTCAGCCAGATGGCAGTCGACACCTGCTTTGAATTGGTCGAATTAGTTGATATATGTTCTGTTTTTCGGATGCCTGTTTTTGCTTGTTTCTGTTTTTTAACCTTTTTTCAGACTGTTTCTGTTTTTTTTTTGTGTAGTTTTCGAGAATTCAAACTATGAACCGGAAATTGGGAAAAGGGGTACAAAATAAGGGAACTGGGAGCGTAAGCCTTCTTGGGATTGTCAAAATTGTCTTTTCGGCAAGTCACGTAATATTCAGCTGCGTTCTATTTAGTCTTCCTTGTCTCGGTTTTGTCTTTAAATCATCATTCACCGGGTTTTATCCACTGTCTGGAGGCATTAAGGCGACAAGACGGGTAAATAGAACGCAGCTGAAATTAACATGCTTTCCACCATAGCAAACGCAGCCTATATCTGAAAAAACATAAAAAAAAACCATATAAGTAGAATTTCGCTTGTATCAGGAGCATATACAATCAGTATTGTGTGATGCCAGTTAAAGAAAATGTAGCTCTTCCCCATGTAAAATACCCGCCTGCCACACCCGATTGGAACCATTGTCTATAGAGTTGCAATATTGTAGAGATGACCCGATTATGGGAGTAAAATAATTTTCTTCGTTAATTTTTTTTTTTTTTGGGGGGGGGGGGGTAATACTATGGGGGAATCCACCAGTTTTCTAATTATTATCAGGAACCCTGGTTTATTTGCATGCGTAATGGAAGCAGTGGCGGATATTTACACCTTCGTCTGTTCCTCACTGATGTTAGTAGCCTACGTAGGTAAGCCAAAACAGATTTCTGAAAATTGAGTAAGAAAGCTGGCAGAAACTTCCGAAAGCGTCTAATCTCACACACTTTTTTTTTATAAGAGTCAGGTCACGAAGAAAGTTTTTTTCTGTTCCTTCTTTCGACCTGTCATTCCGACCAAACTTTTTTTTGGGGGGGGGGAGGGGGAGTTAAAACCAGCTTTTTGGTTACAAGGCAGAAAAAATTTGAGCTTTTGATGATAGCGTTACGACTGTTTCCTCAAGTCTGCCATTCCAGTGGTAGGAGGGGGAGGGGAGTACTCGTAAATCATGTGACATGCATAACTCTGGAATGAGTGATCTAGTCTGATGAAACTTTAAGCAAAACGGCAAACAGTACTTTTGACCAAGTGATGCATTTTCGTGATCCCCCATGATCGTTTTAGTCTCAAAGGTATTGGATACAGTTGAATTTCTAGCCGCGTTTAATCACGTATGGCACCTGGTAGTTTGCATGTAATCCCTTGAACCGAGAAATAACAACTATAAAGAAAAAATATTTATGAAAATCGGTGTTCGTATAGTAGTTACAAATTTTCACTGCATAGGGTCGAGCGTTCGATGCGATACGGCTGCGCTTTACTTGATACCGTTTTTGGGCTACAAAGTCATTCTTTACTTGCATGAACGAATGACTGCTGTACCGAAATAAAATTTCGTTACTTCTCTTTGTTATATTATTTTAACTTAAATTTAAGGGATTACAATTCAACCTGTCAGGTGCCTGCCAATATGTACAGTTATATGTAGTTAAAATGGGAGGGGGAGGGGAGGGGGGGAGGGTCTCTGAAACCTTGTGACACACTTAGAGTAGAAATATCTGGACCGAGCTTGACGGACAAGACATGATATGCTTCGGGAATTGGAGGGTGGCATCGTAAGAGCCATAAGGAAACGACCTTGACAGCGCGAATCACATCTGAGAAAAATTCCACCTGCCCTTGAATATGCCGTATGAGCTTCGACGCTCTTGTTTCGTGGGGGATGAACTTTCCGAGTATGGGGAAGTCCTGGTAGCCCTCGGGATAATGTTCCAGTACGAAAGGTCAAAAGAAAATGAGTTATTTCCCCTCGACTAGCTTAGCGGCAATCTCTGTGCCCCGGGAATCTGCCGCTTCGGAACCGACAAGTTGAAAAATCCAGTATCAATATCATCTTTTATTTTTCCTGTATCTGATTGACTAGTAACAACCTCGCTTAGAACTGAGACGGGGCACTGTGTTCGCTTAAACACACACGCAACTCGGATTGTTGCAGGTAGTATGGTAAAAATAGAAACAGATGTTTAAACAGCTTTTTTTCAACAAACAGCTGTTTTCAGAAAACAGAACAGGGTGACTGTTTTCTCTGACACCTGTTTCTGTTCTGTTCTTAAAATGTCCTGTTTTCTGTTGGAAAAAAAAAAATAGAACAGTGCCCATGCTTATCCCTGACCGTGCAGCAGTCAATTAAGAAGTACCACTCAACGTTAAACTCCATTCTTCGCTCAGCACGCGCTGACTGCGAAACATGGTTGGTTGGGCTAAATTGAGCTCAGCTGACATTGAGTGAGCTGAGAGTTTTTAGTGTTTACCGTTAACTCTTACCAGTCACTAGGCAAGAGCAGGTGCAAATGAAGTTTGTTGATATTGTTTCAGTGATATTTGTTCCTAGAAAGACAGAAACTAACCATCGGCTTCGTCCGGCTGCAGTTTTAGAATGAATGATTGACTGATTGATATCATGCTTCGATCCCTCCCAATTCCCCTATTGAATGTTTGATGTGATCATAAAAATGTTCCTGTTTCCAGGTATAAAGTACCGAAGAACCCAGATCTCGGACCTGAAGCAGCGAAGACTCAGAGAGAAGAACAGAAGAAGATTGACGAAGCTGAGCCACTCACCGAAGAAGAACAAGCGGAAAAAGAGCAGCTTCTCACCCAGGTAACGAAAGTTCGGGGTGTCACTCCGGCCATGTTCCACCCTATATACCGTAGTAACTACGCATGAATTCTCGGCTTCTGGCTTATTGGCGTCAAGGCTGGAACGAATTTGTCTACTTCTGGCAGAATATCGTGCCGCGCGGTAATCGTGCCAGTCGCGTCACAGAGATTGTAATTATCACGCTTACTAAACTCCCGAGCGTGGTAAGCAAATGGTTACTATTCATTACTATTTCGAGAAGGCTGGAACGGTCATCGTAGTTACTTTTCACGAGGTTGGAACGACAATAGTAAGTAATAGTTGTTATTGTAAGGAGGTTGGAACACGCTCTCTGTGACTGAGGGAAGAGTGCGTAGCTACCACTCACCGGTCCCAAACCTTCCACAGACACACACGGCAGAAACCTCTACCAACTCAAAATGTGTGAAGAAAACATGGAGGCCTAAGCTGTTGTTCCTCTACATCTTGTCTGATGTCTGTTTTTGGCTGGAATTTAAAATGTCTGGAAATGAAAAAGTAAAATCTAGATAAAATCTCAACAAAGAGAAAATCAGGCTTACGCCCATGACATTCTGTTCTAAGGCGTTTTTCCGTGCTCCCACAAACAGTTTGTGGGTCGATTGTGGCTCGAAAAGTGTGTTTCCGCGACCTTTTGTGCGGCCCACAAGTGTGATTCCGCGACCAACAAGACTTTCAATGGCTCGCTTTGTGGCTCAAATTTAACAGACAACTGGCGAGGTGATTGTCGATTTTGTGGCTCGATTCTGGCGGGAAATTCAAATTAAGCAGCAAAATAGTGTCTAAACAATAAATCTAACTACTTTTTCAAGTATATAGACTTAAAACTGAGGATACTTCATGGACAGAATGGCAAGGAAATAAGCCTGGAGTTCTATTTATTGGGATTTTACATGATTTTTTTTTTATTTTCCGATATTTGAAACTACCGCCAAAAAAATAGGCGGATTGGCGTTTCCGCGAGTTTCAACTAGTGGCTCGAATGTGTGACACACACTCGTGTTTCCGCGACAAACACTCAGAAGTGTGTGGCCCACAATTGTGTCGCGGAAAAAGGCCTCTAGAAGGATCCTTAGTTTTATACCTATGTGCTTTAATAAAGTAGCTAATTTTATTATTCGGGCTTGGTTTCGCGGGTGAATTTAATTTTCCCGGACCTTCGAAAATAACCTCGAGAGTTGTTTGTCTATATAGTTTGAGCCACAGTGTGAGCAACTAAAACTTGGTTGATCGCCACACAAACTATCGCGGAAAAAATCCAAACTATCGTTGTAGAACCTCGGAAAAACTCACATCAGCAAGTCTCAAGGCGTGTGATTGACTCACTTATACTCTCAGGGATTCACAAATTGGAGCAAGCGAGATTTCACTCAGTTCATAAAAGCGAATGAGAAACATGGTCGAGACGATATCGAGTCCTTGGCGAAAGAAGTCGAGGGAAAAACAGCTGAAGAAGTCATAGAATACAGCCAGGTATTCTGGGAGAGATGCCACGAACTGCAGGTACGTCGCTTTTATTTGTTTCGCTCTTTTAAACGGTCAGTGAACAGGGAAGTACGAAAATATAGTTCAGAATCACTCATTCACTTAAACAGACTTGAAAACCCGACGAAAAAGCTTCAGTTCCCTGCTCCGCTATTTCTGAGAGAAATACAACATTCTTAATTTATTTCGAGGATTTTTTTTTAAAGATTAGCCAAGTAAATTAATCCCTCTAATTCCCTGGGTGTTATGTTCATTCGTGTCCCAAAAGAGTTCAAATAGGGTACGGTATACTATACAACGCTATACTGATTTTAGGCTTGGTATGTTTGGCTCTTTTCGTTAAGATACCAGATTCCCGATTTTTTCAGCCGATTAATCAGACGACGAGTTTTCCCAGTTTTGAGAGTTACGAGAGAGGCTGAAAAAGCCGAATCCATGCGCTAATTGGGGCAGAAGAACTGGGTTTTAAAGTAGCCAGCTAGTTTGCAGTTTTAGAATATATACAGAGTATTCTGCGAGATGTCCTTTAGGGTGTTTAAATGCCAGTGCATCTAAATGTCTTCACACCGTTCAGTTGAGTTGGTCGATTGATTTATTTGCACGATTTTCTGTAACTTACGTCTGTATCCAAACATGGTCTTATTAATCCCAATCCAGTCTTTAGCTTTTGCTCCGGTATCCAACCTCTGTTGTGGGTACCGCAAGGCCGACACATGATTTTAGCCATCAAAGATTTCTGTCTTGTATAGCAACTTTGAACGCCCTGACCTGGTTCTTCTCATTTTGTCTCTCAGCGAGCATCCGTTCCAAGTTATGTTATGTATGCGGTGGAAATAGTCCTTCCAGCAGAGGAGGGTTTTCGCGAGATCTCTAAATCACTTTCCGACGAGCGAAGCGCATCGCGAAAACTGTGGGAAAGCGATTCTTGGAAGAACTTTCCACTTTCCCGTTGGGATTGCGAAAACGCATGGAAAGCTGATATCGCCGAGAAAATTTGAATTATAAATTTTTTCGAATAAATATGGTTCACTTAACGGTTCTTTGATTCTCATATATTCCATGTAAGTCACCTTAATTACGGATGTCATTTTTTTGTATTTATTAGTGACACTTGCACTGTTTTTTCTCCACACCTCTGAAATTCCCGCCGAAACATTCAGCTTTCCGCGGAGCTTTCCACCAACCTCGTGGAATCACTTTCCGGGAAAGCTGCTTCGTTTCCAAAGCGCAAAAACCGGGTTGGAAAGTTCGGCAACTTTCCGAAGTAGCGCGAAAACCGTTGGAGAGTGATTCCGCCTTTGCTTTCCAGCTCGCGAAAACCCTCCTCAATGTTGTGCCAAGTACTTATATTTTAGGAGGTTTTAAAAAAATTATATCTGATCAAAAGATATAGGAAAAACCGCGGAGATTACTATTCCATGTGAGGGTAAACGTCAAGTCAAGATTTTCGAATCGTAAAAGTAGTGAAATCTTTGACTTCGCCGTCTGTCTGCCTGTTAGCGCGATACCGCTTGAAGCGATTAGGTAGGCCATCTGGTTCAAACTTAATGTGAGGATCCTTTGGGTCAATGTATAGGTCGTTCCCGGGTGGGTCCTCACTCGGGACTCCCGACCCCTCTATTTAAGGGTGGGGTGGGTCGAAGTACAGGTCATTCGTCGGTGGGCCCCGTAGCCCTATATTTAGGCGTGGGGGAGAGGGTTCCAAGCCAAGATGTAATTTACGGGTTAAATATAGTACTGAACGTCGTACTAATGGAATGTTTCACTATTATAAAAGTACTTGAATATTTAAATACCCTCAAGAAATTTTGTACAAGTACTTTGTACTTCAGTATTTTCCGACACTGCTTCCTGAACATGTAATTTTGTAAGTAAAATTTACATGTTCTACTTCCCACGTTACGTAATCATGGATTCTTTTTCTAGAAATCTTTTCTTCTAGGATATTGAAAGGATTATGGCGCAAATTGAGAAAGGCGAGGCAAAAATCCAGCGACGAATCTCCATCAAGAAAGCACTTGACGCCAAGGTAAATTCTCGTTTGCTTTGTCGCACCCTCCCTTTCCCGTATCACTTGCTCGACTTTAGCAGTCTTACCGAAGATTCGAATAATGCGGAATTGACTTGTAGCACTAAGCCGAATACAGTCGATATTGGTATAATTAATAAGGTCTTTTATTCCGCCAAAATTACGAGATAAAATACAAAGGTTACACTAGTTACACTACAAAGGTCACACTACACGCTTACAGTCAGAACCCGACGCATCCTAGAAATTTGTAATACTACAAATACTTTTTCTGTAGATTATTCCAAAATTTGTCGTGATCTGTAGATGTCAAAACAGTGTATTATATTTCCATAGCGATTGTAGCGAAATATATATATATATACAAACTGAAGTGTTGGCGAGGATAGCTGTCAAAATAGGATCTGTAAAGATTGGAAGGCAATTCGAGAGGAGAGTGTTACGTCTGGAAATGCAGATATCTTCAAATATATATAAAACGATATATTGTTTCGTTAACATTCTATTCGAGCGTTTATGCAGACCCATTTTTGCCTAATTTGATTTATCTGTCGTTATTCTACAATTTTTACGTTACTAGTGCCCAATGTTTACATTGTAGGCCTATTCTAGTGGCAAATCCTAACAACTTTTCTTACAACTTCTTCCTAACAACTAACCACTTTTGGTTAAATAAATAAATGAAATATGTTTTATTGTTATTACTTTTACTTTTCGTCCCATAGACGCATTTAACCAACCGTTCTTGTTTTTAGATGGCTCGCTATCGCGCACCTTTCCACCAGCTTCGAATCGCCTATGGTACAAACAAAGGCAAGAACTACACAGAAGAAGAGGACAGATTCCTAGTGTGCATGCTTCACAAGCTAGGATTCGATAAGGATAGTGTGTATGAAGAATTAAGAGCAGCGGTTCGGTGAGTAAATCATTTAATATTTCTGGAGATGCTGAATTAGGGGCCAGAAAGCAGTTCTAAGAGCCGTGTCAGTCTCTAATTCACCACTCCGTTGTGTATTTTCAGTTGCTAGATTCTCATTTTCATAATTGGCTTTCTACCCGGAATAGCACAAGTCTTTTACATTTTTGGGGCGGAATATTTAGCCAATGACGTCTAGTCCTAGAGCTCTTTTTGAAAGTCACATGCGTAAGTGGCAATTCAGAGTTACGTTTTTTTTTTACACGAAAAACGAAAACGCCACCACTGACTTCCCCCTCAAAATAATTTCGCCAGGTAAGCAAAGGCGGATATATTCTGGGCAGTTGCTTATTGGTGCAGTTTAAGTAGTACCAAAAACGGCCACCTTGATCACATGTGTTTGAAATTCTCGCCAAAGGGCCACAGAGCAGCTGCTGACGTTTGTTTGTCGTCTGAAATCTGAAAAGTTAGTAGATGCTTTTTCGGCGGTTTTTCGGCTCTTACTTGCAATGCCGAGAATGCAAACCATTTAATGCAAAGCGTTTTCGAAATCACAACAGATTACATACAAATTGTTGTTTGTTGAGATATGCGCATCCTTGTGTTATCTGTTATGGAGCTTCCCTCAATGTACTTGGAAATGATTCGTGTGTGCTAATCCGCGCATCACAGTGAAGATTTGAATCAGCTGAAAGATACAAAATGATGCCCTGTGTGAGTTAAGTAACGTATTGGGCCATCTCATCATCATGGCATTTCAGAAATTGCGATCCTAGAAAGATAGTATCAATCATTCCCATTGTAACGGTCGGGACGTGAATCCTTGGCCTTCGCTTCACTGGATTGACCAAGGGAAATTGAGCCACTGAACGGATTGAATTCATTCTTCCTCCTACTCTCACGCTGGACATCCAGACCGATTTTGACCCCAAAAAATTTCCAGCTCGGCCCCTCAGTTCAGATTTGATTGGTTCCTGAAGTCGCGGACCGCCATGGAACTCCAGCGACGTTGCAATACTCTCATCACCTTGATCGAGCGTGAAAATCAGGAACTGGAAGAGAAAGATAAGAAAAAAGCGCCGCGCGCAGTCGAAGCCCCCGTTGCATCTTCTTCCCCTACTAAGACGCCCGGAGGAAAACGAAAGACGGATTCCGCCGGCGCTGAAAAGAAGAAAAAGAAGAAGTAAATTCTGTCTTTATTTTTATTTTTTTTATACTGAATATACTGACTTTTAATAATGTAATTCTGCGCAACGGATGGTTGGCTGTCAGTATTTTTGTTTCGCGGTAGGGTCCCATAAGGTACCGTATCTGTGAGATCATGAGTTATGTCTGTTTATGTGTTACCACGACAACTCTCGAACTGACACAAGTAATATATGAAGGTTGGTTTATAGCAGACCACAAAAAATGGTCTCTCTACCACACACACAATCATAAGGTAAGGTAAGGTAAGGTACAATTTTAATGGCAAATATAAATAAACCTGGAGTTTCTCAAAAGCATCAGCCATGCCAGTGGACACATAACCATCCCTACTGCCACTATGAATGTTCAAAACCACAAAAAACACCGTCAAACGGTGACCAAATTAAAATAAACAAAACAAATTTCCTAGGGTTGAAACAATTCGGCCTGGACTAAATCTCAGCCGATTATCCGTGACCGCTGTTATGGCACGCAGGGAGCCAAGGATCAAAATAATATTTTCCATCTAATGTTCCCACTGTTTATTACAAATACAAATAAATTAAAAAACCAAGACCAGTGTGGTACTCCTGAAGACATAAAGAATAATTAATTAAGTCTTATAATTCTTTGCTAATCAAACGTGGAAATTTCATCATCTGGAAAAGAAGACGTTCTGCGTGGGTTTTTTCTCGAGCCGAAACAGCAACCCGGCAATCAAGCTCAAATCTAAATAAACTGGTGGCTTCCTATCAGTAAGAGAAGGTAAACAGAATGTTTGGATTAGATTTTTAAATATTCCTTCACCCCAAGCTGACTGCCAATCACATGTGTCTGCGCTAAACGGATACGCCAGCAAAGTCTTATTCTAGCGATATTTTGACCCTTCTTGGCAAGGGTCCTCTTCAGGCATATATTCAAGCAATGGATAGAAATGGATAGTCAGCTACGAAGGTTTAGAACGAAATGGGCCTGCAATTTGGAAAAAAGGAATCTGCTAGATTGCAGGCTCTTTTCTTTCAGTCCCTGACGCTCAACAGGCTGAAGAAGACCCTTGCCAAGATGGGTCGAAATATCGCTGCCAAAGCTTTGTGACTGACTCCGTTTTTACCCATTAGCTGTGTTTTTGCGGTAACTAGGTGTGTGTTACCCTGACGAATTGTTGTTTTCGCAGCTATCGGGTATCTGTTACCCCGACAAATTGTCGTTTTCTCAGTCACCCAGCAACATGTTAGTAACCCTATCTGGTAACGAGTAACCCTGCTGAGACCGGGGTTACCGGAATTCAGTAACCTAAGTGTCTGAAAAAAGGGCAAGAGTGCGCTCAGTTACCGGGTAAGAGTAACTCTAGGCTCCCGCTCTAACGCAACTGTTGTTTGAATATATGTTTCCTAGTCAGAATGAGCTCAAGGAGTATCAGGACAATCCTTTAAAAACGAAACTGTGATCGACAGGTAAGAAAGGAGGTTTAAGGACTGGTCATATCGAGTTGCTGATGGGTCTGTTCAGGTGTGCAGTTGTCGGTGCCTCCAACCCAGCTGTCTGGAGGCAATTCCTCAAGAGGATCGACATCTACTATACGATACAAATCAGGGATACGACCAGCCAAAAGCACCATGTTTAACGCGGTCGACCACGCACAGAAAAAACATCATCGTAAAGTTAAGAAAATCTGTCTGTACGACTTTGTTAGGAATCATAACCTCCTGGCCTCCCTTCGGTCAACCGCTTCTCTATACCAATTGCACAGGGCACGCTTTGGTGGTACGTACTGGAGCCTCTTAAGAGTGATTCCTGGTGTCATAAATATCCTTCAGTCGACAACTCTCTAAATAGAATTATCAGTAAGTGTAATTATCAATATACACAAACACGGTTACACTGTGGACCTTGAGTTCAGTCCAGTTTTATTCATAAAAATATTGACACCATTAACTCTTTATGGTCCCACATTAAGGCAAACAGTAAGGCCTGGGCATCGACAAGGTTGACTAATGAGGGGCTCAAAGCTTTGCTCATAACGAGTATGCAGAACAGCCACTTGGAGGAATTTTGGTACCGTGTTAGATAAGGTATCTTGTGATACCTTTTGTGTTAACCTGTTGTCGGAAACCGAGCATCTAATATACGTGTAGCGTGTACCCGAGAGGTTGGTACATATTGGACGATAGGCCTACCGGTACTCTGATCTTAATCTTCGAAGGGTTGGTTCGTAACTGTGCAGGGGGAAGTTCGGCCGGTAGGTCCTGGGTCCTACATTCAGTAATCAGTGTTTATAAAAACACACTTACGTTTGATATTGAAGTTCTGCATAAATCATAAATCCATCTGACTGACTGTTATACACTACTCAGTTCTGACTGACCTTCGTCACACTCGATACTCAAGACTGCCTTAAATCCATATATACAAATTTAACCATTCAAGTATAATGACACCTGCCCTTTCTGCGCCATGTTCGGAAAAGAGCCAACTTTGCAACGTGTGCAAGTTCGGAAAGTGTGAATCACTTCATGTGAAAGTGGCTTTGTCTTTGGAGCAGAAACCAACTTACAATGATTCACCAAGGTGAGTATATTGGTTTCTGCCCAGGGAAACCGAACTAAACATTTCGTGCCGTTACAACCGGACCTCACTGGCCTTACTCGAAACGACCCCATGGCCCGCTGGTAGGACAGGCTCCTCCGAGTTCGGGCAGTATATCTCTTCCTCCGAAGACGCGCCGGCATAGGCTTGATGAGAATATGGTATACAATTCGGTTCAGACCAGATATTTATTCCAGTCAAGGTATCAGTAATCACAAAGATGTAAAAGGTAAGGTAGAATTTTAATACAATAATAATACCATCTATGTCAATAAAAGTGCCAGAAGACTGCCATTAGCAGTAAAGGATATTCTTGAGTATGTCCTAATGCCCTGACAGAAATGACTGAGATTCTGTAGTAAAGGTTAAACAACAGGGATGCTGTTACCCTGTTTTGCAGCCGCAAGGGCTAGGGTCTACAAATTTATTCTAGGTGAAACTGCACGCTGAAGTGGAAGATTCTGCTGGCAATTTACTCCGTTTGGGGTCCCGTCTTTTACAGCTACTTTTCTCTCAGCCGAGTGTGCTTGTCATACCATTGCATCGCTCCCGACTTCATGTTTTGATGTTCATGTTACTAGTAGGCAGAGGCGTTACTAGCTAAAATGTTTTGGGGGGGGGGGGAGGAGTTTACCGACTGGCTGGAAATCTTTACCGACTGTTTTTGCAGAAAAAACGACTGTTTTCAAGGAAAAAACTACAGTATCGAAAAAATCGACTGATTTTCAGAAAAACAAGAGCTGGAAGCTCATATGGGACTTGCAAGGCTTCGTAATAGGGTGAAATTAAGACTTTGCCAATTTGTGGGCTTGTTGTGATCATTTGTAAGCAAAACCCTTCTGACAAAAATGAAGATGGACCCTTGGGAATAACGAGAATATCGCGTTTGGTAAAAGAAAAAAGTTTTTTTTTGCACTTTAAGGTTGCTAGAAATTCATCTGTAATAAAAAACCTTGAGGCAAAAACGGTCCTGAGCCCTTTAAGATCATGAATATATATGGTTTGGTCAAAAGTATTTTTTTACTTTTCGGTTAAGATGCCCACTTTGAGGGTGCTAGAAAAAGCCTCGAGGCAAAAATGATCATGGGCTCATGGGGATCATGAAAATGCAGATTTTGCTTAAAAGTTTTTTTGTACTTTAAGGGATGGTCGGATCTGGGAAGTGACAATTGCTAAGCCAATCTTGTCAAGTCTCTAATGTTAGGCTACCCTTGCTCTTCCTATACCAAGTGCCATCCCAATCGCTGCAATCTAAGCGTGCCACAAGATTACCGATCCGCCCCCGACTCCCCCACATGGATCGGATCCTGATCGCACTTGAAATCCGAAATATGAGACATGAGTTCTATCCGAATATCAAGTTTCATTAAGATCTGATCACCCGTTCGAAAGTTGGACATTTCTCAAGATTCCGGATTACCCCTCCCTCCACTCCCCCACGAAGGTCAAGTCGGAGAAACGACTGTGCTTGGGTTAAAATTGTCGATTCCCTAATACGCCTGCCAAGTTTAATCATCCCAGCACATTTGTAAGCATCTTAGCTCGGGATCACCGTAATTCCGGAACCCCCACCATCTCCCCCCACAGTGCTCGGATCCGGTCCGGTCTTGTCACCTATGTATTTAGGGCGTGTGCTTGTTCTTCCCACCAAGTTTCATCCCGATCCGTCCACTCTGAACAAGTCACACGATTTCCCCCCCCCCCCTCTAACTCCCCCCAAAGTCGACGAATCCATTCCGGACTTGAAGTGTGACATCTGAGACACGAGGCCTTTCGAAATATCAAAATTCATTAACATCCGATTCCCCGTTCAAAACTTATAAATACGTCAATATTCCGGATTCCCCCTCCCTCCACTCCCCCTACGGTGGTCGGATGGGGGAAGGAACTATTTCCAAGTTATTTTGGTCGGGTCCCTGATATGACTGCCAAGTTTCGTCGTCCTTCCGGAACCCTCACTCCAAATCCCCCCACAGTGGTCGGATCCGGTCCGGTCTTTTCAACTCTGTATCTAGGGATTGTGCTTGTTCTTCCCACCAAGTTTCATCCCGATCCGTCCATTCTGAACATGTCACCTGATTTCCGGTTCCCCCCTCCAACTCCCCCCCCCCAAAGTAACCGGATCCATTCCTGACTTGAACTGTGACATCTGAGGCAGGAGGTATTTCCAAATATCAAGTTTCATTAAGATCCGATTCCCCGTTCAAAAGTTAAACGTCAGTACCCAAAAGTCAGTACCCTCCACTCCCCCGTGGTGGTCGGGTCAGGGAAACGATAGTTTCCAAGTCAGTTTGGTGGGGCCCCTAATATGCCTACCAAGTTTCATCCTCCTAGCACATCTGGAAGTGCCCTAACTCGAGATGAGTGGACAGACCGACCGACCGACCGGAAGGTGATGGGTATATGGCACTTGAGCGGAGCTGCAAGTGCCGTAAAAAACGACTGTTTTGACGAAAAGTCGGCTGATTTTCAGAAAAATCGATTGTTTTGTGAAAAAATTCAACTGTTTTGGCGAAAAATCGCGGAGCTTCGCGCCGACTCAGTTATTTTCTACCGACGACATTGGGAGTGGCCCCCCCCCGGTCGTGACGGCCCTGCTAGTAGGGCCATCTATATTCACTCACCTGAGCTGACTTTCAGTATTAGTCCTGATACGGCTACGTAGCTAGAAATTTCCTATTGGACTCGACACTCACAAAGCGACAGAGGGCGATGTTACCGTTTCTGGAGCTCGAACAGCGCTGTACGTTGTTGTTTCCCTCGCACCGACTAACGTGACCTCGTGCGGACGGTAGACCCCGAAGCCGGGACAACTGATGCCAGGAACCCCCGGCTTGGCGGCGCGCCGCAGGTTTTACTAGCTTAAACTATTCTTTCAGCATTCTTTGCCATGAATCTAGATCATATTGTGGCTAAATTCGCCCCCGCTCCCCCCCCCCCCTCCTCGGCACGCCCCTGACGGTACGTACGATTATTCTTAATTTGTTCAGAATATACACTGGAGTATTGCCTTCTTATGATGCAGTGCAGATCATTCAGATGTTCCGAGTAACCGCAGTCTGTAGACGAAAACTGCCAGTTGAAGTGACCATCTATGCGTGAACACAAATTAAACTACTTGCAAGCACCTCTTCCCACCGTTGAAAGATACTTTCATTGCTATGATGGTCAATTGTCAAAGACAGAACAAAATGTTTCGGCTCGGAAAACACTCACAATGTGTTACTCCTCTGTCCAGTTTACCACACATGCAGCTACGTGACCGAACACACATTGTAACCCTTTGGTATACGTGATTCTAGGCTCCGTCACCACCGAAATAATTTTCAATCGAGCTGGAAACAGCTTTTGCAGCCGCCAATTGATGAAAGGGAGGATATCCTCAGTCGTAATCTTACCTTCATGTCCTTATTTCATTATATGAATGAATGATGCAGTTTAAGAGCCATTTCACATAATAAAATAGTACGCTTGTATGAAGATTAATTGATAAATGCGATAAGTCTTTTCGATAACGAGATGATAACATTAGGATTGACAGCTCATTAAAAATTGATTAAAAGGGTTTATCGCAGATATGAAATGAAATGATGATTTAATCCGTAATATCTTTAAATACATAAAAATAGCTTTGGATATGTCAATACAAATAAAGACACTTCAAGCACTATCAATCAACTCGTCAGGTCAATATTACTTAAGATATGAGCGTCTCTTCATATCGTGAAGTAATGACATCAGTTTAAAGTACGTAACCAAACCTAGGCTTGACAATCCTAACCCGGCAAGCCTTTGGTTTAATGCTCGCAGTACAAGACAAGATTTCAGGCATCGGACATTCGTGGGGTACATAACAAGTAACAACATGCATCAATCAAGAACGAAAATAAAAACTAAATAAGACATCCAAAATGTTTGAATCTCTTTGGAAGTTGGCATCTAAAACTTAAAAGTCATAAACATTTATGACTCTTAATTATTTACAGAACACATAATCGGTGAGTGCCAAGTGAAGAAATTACAACTGCAATTTAAAAAAAAAAAAAAGTAGTAGCGTTGTATGTTTGTCACTGTTTATGATACTTTGAAGGAAACAGTAGATGAGGAAACTTGTAGTATTGAGAGAAGAGTAAAATTTAATTTGAAAACGGCTTTGACAGCAATGATGCCAAATTTGAATTCTTCGTTAACGTATAATGATTTCTGTAAAGGCCTATGGCCTAGCATTGTTCAATTCAATTCCGTTTATTTTAAAAAATTCGCTCACGGACGAAGCCGAACATTGAATTTCTCCCGTCATGTATAACTTAACAATTAAAAACAACTATAACTAATGTTATTCATTTGGTCAACGTACATGTATCTAACAATAAAACTCTACTTTTAATCTCACGTAACACGTCAACTAATCAAGACATCTATAAGTAAAAATTATAACTTGGTCAAATTCACACCAGACTAAGTATCAACTATTATTACATTTACAATTCAATAACAACACACACAGAAATATGATTAATTTATGGAGGTGTTTTGGAATGCTCGTTAAAAAGGTCAGTGAACGAGGGAATAAAACTTTTTTTTATCGGTCATGGGAACAGGGTACTGGTGCAAACGTTGGAACAGGCTGGGCAGCAGCTCGTGCCGGTCTTTGCCTAATAATCCCCCTATTCAGGGGGAAGAGTTTCTCGTAGACCAGGGCTCTCCTACGTTTTTAAGACCGAAACTGAAACATAATTTTTTTCGGCACTGTGTTAACAGTTCTAAATTAAATCTTTTCAACAATTCGAGATATGGGACTTTAGGGGACTTTAAGGCCACAAGGAGGACTCTATACTGCACCCGTTCGAGTAGATCCGACTGATCACGGGTCAACCCGAAATGCCAAACCTGGCAACAGTGTTCAAGTGTTGGACCAATAAAAGTCAAAAAGATTACCAACAGATGGTCAGTGGGTACTCCATAACGGGCCAGGAGTTTAAGTGACCGGATTGCCATACTACCTTTTTTAAGCATGTTATCTACTTGCTTATTCCATGTTAGATCATGAGTGAAGTGTATTCCAAGGATCTTGATATCATCAACATGTTGGGACTTAGGAAGGGATGGGAAAAACTGTGGTTCAGTTTAGAAAAAAAAATATAGTTAGGACGACAGATTTGTCCATGTTCACTACCATGTCATCCACAACAGCCTCCTCACAGATGTCGTCAATGATGACTTTTGCGCTGCTCTTTATGTTCTTTCGGCAAACTTCCAGGAGCGACAGATCATCCACGTATTTCCATCTATCTGCGAAAGATAGAGCAAGCTCGTTGACCATAACTAAGAAAAGGAGCGGTCCCAACAGGGTACCTTGCGGAACCCCAGATAAAATTGGTAAACTATCAGAGAAAACTGTTTTATACTTAGTTTTTTGTGTTCGATTAGACAGAAACTGAGCAACCAGTCGAACTAGGAATGGTTGAATTTTGAATTTAATTAAAAGTTTGTCAATGAGCTTGCTATTGTTAATTAGATCAGATGCTTCCTGCTCTCCGACGCGGCGGCTTGGCGCAAAACATTTGAAAACTGAACGTGCCTTGGTTAACAAGTGGGAAAACTAAGCAAATGAAAAAGAAGTAATAAATAGAAGATTTCCAACATCCTTATGTGTGAAAGAGTCGTCAGCGGATGTTGAAGATTCCGGCAAACTTTTCGTTGGGGGACGGGAAAACTCGGCAAGGCCAGAAAAGCGCTAAAAATTCGTAGTTACGAAACAAAACAAAGGAGAAAGGTGGGGATTTTATAAGCTTATAATTCAATATGGGAGCTAAGTATATTATGAAAGGCAGAATAAGCAAGAGGGGTCCTTTAAGGACAAAATTTGTAATTACTTGAGACTCAATACTTGAGTACATTGAGTACAAATTTGAGGTACTTCCCGACAGTCGTGGGGAGGCAGTTGCCCCCCCCCCCCCCAAGAAAAAATGACGCCTCTGACAAGATAACGTGTTCTTTCTGACGTTTGCCATTCTTTCAGCGGCTTGAGGTCTCGTCTCGTGTGTGATAAGAGAATCTGTGCAGTCTTTCTAAGAAACACATTCACGTGATCTCAAAATGTATGTTGTATCGTGCTATTGTTGCCGAGGTTGTTGCTCGGACAAAGAAATGATCGCCAAGCCAGTTAGATTGCGACATACGACTTGGTAGTCTGACAGTCGGGAGAAAATCCAACTGAGCCTCGTCAGTGTCGGTTTCCCACCACATGAGAAAGCAAAATGATAAAGTGGAAATGTAGCCTACTCTACCATCTCTCATCATGATTTATTCATTATTTTCTAGCAGAGGTAACTTAAGGGGAAGACATGAGCCCTATAAAACATGCTGAGAGCACAACTCTTACTAGAATTGACCTGTTCACGGTAACAAGGCACAGGAATGTCGTCTTTTGAAAATATCAGTAGGCCTACTTGTTCTCAGTGCCGTCTTTTACTTTTCGCGGGCCCTAGGCCATCCATGGATTTTTGGCGCCTTTTCATGAGCCAAAAATGTAAAAACGCCACGGCGGTGCAACGTAGCTAGTCACACTTGGATCTTAATGAACAAGGCTATGGCTAGCAACCGTGGCCTGATTTCTCAACAATTTACACCGGCCGTTTGGCCTCTCGTATGCCCTACCCCCGCCAGAAACAGCCTAAGGGCAAAGACGGCACTGCTTGCCTGGAAATTTAGCTATCCCTTTTTTGGGGCTTTTCGACTCCGTCCAGAATTCTCGCTCTCCCAAGTTCAACACAAAATATTTGAAAACTGTTGGCGCCTTATTTACAGCACAACTCTAACTACAAATAGCTTTTCACGATAAACTTGTCCCAAAATAGTACATTTTCGAAAATACTCATCCTCGCCTCGCCAAATTAGGGATTCTCTTTTTAGCGCTTGCCGACTGCAGCACTGCTTCACGCAAAAATACATGTTTTTTCTCGAAAAAATTATAACAAATTCGAACAAAAGCGCGCCGTTGTTAAAGGATACGTCGTGCCCAAAATGAAAATGCAACCGATACTTCCGTAATTGCACTTAATAGTTCTTAAGGCCGGAGACCCAAATTTCAAATGTTACATTCTAAGCCCGCTAAAGACCTCACTAATGTTTGCTCTTGCTGCGATTCATTATCTTACGTGCGCATTATGGTCCCTGCGGGTGTTCGCAGATCAATCTTCTGATGCGTCAAACCGGTTATCTGAATTTTGCCGAGCTTTTGCTATAGGAGTCAATGGGCTTGGGAAAAGGCTTAAAATCCCCAAAGCCGTGGGTTATATGCTAAAAGAAGAGCCTAGTTTTATAGTATTCAAATAGTTTTAAATATTGGTTTACAGTAAGTAGTGCGAGGTGTGCTTTAACGGCTGATAAATCATAGCCAGCGAAGGGGCGCGGCCGCGGTGACGCAGTGACGAAATCTGTATTGGCACCGCCTGGTAGTTATTTGTCTGGCAACCCAGGAAAATCTCGGCTAGCATTGAAAAACGAAAAATTAAAGTAAAGTGATCCGCAAGGAAGCAAAGAGGAAGATTTCAGAGCTCAGCTTAGACCACTTAAGTCGCGCCACTGGGGGTGTGAAAACAGTGAAAAGAATGTCGTTCTCTAGTGTGACGCGGTGATCACTACCCTAGGGTACTTCTATCTGGCGTGTAGATGGATTACTCGGGACATCACCAGGTTGACTTGGAAATCGTCATTTCCAAAGTTTGACATTCCTAGGGAAGGGGACCCGAAAATCGTGTTACGCATAGCGAACAAATGATTCCGAAAGAAACTGGAAAAGCGGCGTGCCAAACCTGTAGTGGCCTCCTCTCTATCTTTGAATTAAGCTCAATTAAACTCAACCCAGACCAGTATCCTGTCACTGTGGAGGGAGGGATTTCAGGGAGGGTGGACAGGTCCTGTACATCTTGCGGTACACAAAACATGCCTTACGTTGTAAGGAGAAATAATTCCTGGAATCAAAGGCGTCACTATGGGAGGGGGGGGACTCCCCTCCCCAAAGGTCTTGAGAAAGTACTTTCGTCGGGCGAAGCCCGGCGAAAGTTCACTTGTATGTCGGCGCGAAGCGCCAACAAACACAGAAGAAATAAAATTTTGTATGCTTTTTTTAGGCGTCGGTCGACTTGTCGGCACATCGGGTTCTTTTCATACGCAAGAAATGAAATCCTGCAAACATTTTGTCGTGCCTCGGTATTCTCGTCGGCACATCGGGTTCTTATTATACATAAGGAATCCAGAAGAAACACATTTTTTATGCTTTTGTCGGGCTTCGGTCAACTCGTCAGCACATCGGGTTCTTTTCATACGCAAGAAATGAAATCCTGCAAACAATTGTCGGGTAAAACACTAAAGAAATCGAATTCTGCATGCTTTTGTCGTACCTCGGCATTCTCGTCGGCATATCGGGTTCTTTTTATACATAAGGAATCCAGAAGAAATAAATTTTGCATGCTTTAGTCAGGCATCGGTCGACTCGTCGGCACATCGGGTTCTTTTCATACGCAAGAAATGAAATCCTGCAAACATTTGTCGGACAAAACACTGAAGAATTCGAATTCTGCATGCTTTTGTCGTGCCTCGGTATTCTCGTCGGCACATCGGGATCTTTTTACACATAAGGAATCCAGAAGAAACACATTTTTTATGTTTTTGTTGGGCTTCGGTCGACTCGTTGGCACATCGGGTTCTTTTTATACGCAAGAAATGAAATCGTGCAAACACTTGTCGGGCAAAACACTGAAGAAATCGAATTCTGCATGCTTTCTTTTTATACATAAGGAATCCAGAAGAAATAAATTTTGTATGCTTTTGTCGGGCGTCGGTCGACTCGTCTGCACACCGGGTTCTACTTATACGTAAGAAATCAAATTCTTCAAACTTTGTCGGGCACCCGGTAAGTTCAAGTCTCATCGGCACAAGGGGTTATTTTTATAAGTAAGAAATGAAGTTCTGTACAGTCTAGTCGAGAAAAACATAGAAAAATCAAATGCGCGATGGTTTTGTCGTGCGTCGGTATTCTCGTCGGCACATCGGGTTCTTTTACACGTAAAAAATTAAATTATCTAAAGTTTTATCGGGCGCATGCCGAAAGTTCAAGTCTCGTCGGTACATCGGCTTCTGTTACACGTAAAAAATATAGTTCTTTAAAGTCTTTTCGGGCAAAACACAGAAGAAATCGAATTCTGAATGCTTTTGTCGGGCGTCGTTATTCTTTTCGGCAGATCGGGTCTTTTTATACGTAAGAAATCAAATTCTGCAAACATTTGTCGGGGGCAAATTTGCTTAGTTCAACTTGTTCTGGGTACAGTCGTTGGAACCTTCGCTTTTTAGTGAAAGTTGAAACGAAAAGCCGAATATGTGAATCTATATATGAATTTACATCAAAGGAACAATCTCACTGATGCATTACAGTTAGTTTTACACAAAATTTCGCCTGCGACGCATTTTGTAGTATTCTCTATTTGAAGAACGGTGTATCATTTAGTTCTCGTTTTAGGATAGAAATTCTTGGGGTTTGAAACACGTTAAAAGCCGGAAATTGTATGGTATTATAGCTAAATTTTTCCGGAAAAAAAGGCAGATTAAAAAAATTTTCCGTGCTGCGCTTGGTTTAACTTGTTTTGCTACAGTCGTTGGAAGCTTCGCTTTTTAGCGAAAGCTAAAATGAAAAGCTGAATATGTGAACTTTAAAATACGAAATTATACCAAAAGAATAATCTTAACGGATGCATTACAGTTAGTTTACACAAAATTTCGCCTGCGGCGCATTTTTTAGTGTTCTTTATCTGGAAGGACGGTGTTTCATTTAGTTGGCGTTAAAAGCTAGAACTTGGATGGTAGGTACAGCTAAATTTTTCCGGAAAAAAGGCAGATTTAAAAAATTTCGCCTGTGCCGCTTAGTTTAACTTGTTGTTGGTACAGTCGTTGGAAGATTCGCTTTTCAGCGAAAGTTAAAATGAAAAGCCAAATATGTGAACTTTAACATTCGAAATTACATCAAAGGAATAATCTCAACTGATGCATTACAGTTAGCCGCGGCAACGGCGTGTTTTGTCGGCACATTTTTTAGTCCGACGGCACAAATGGGACGTCCCCCCCCCCCCCCCCAAAGGTAAAAGGCTAGTGACGCCCCAGCCTGGAATGCAGATATTAATGAAAATACTTTCACACACACTAGGGAGATGAATTTGACAGTTGTGTTAAGGACGTGAACTGATATTCGTTTTTCGTATCCGATAACCATTTAAGGGTGGAGGGAGGAGTACCCAAAATAGTCTTGCATTCTTACCTCCCGAACTGATGCGCTCTTGTTTTTGTACAGGCCTATTTGAATTTTAACAAACCGTTCGGCTATGTGGCGATCACGCGTCATAGCCCTTTGGCATACGTGTTTATCTTTCTCCAGCCCTACCAAAAAAAGGAAAGATATACGTCTAATTTTTTTTTGCTCAGATTGCAAGTGCAAATCTGTTAAAATTTACCAACAAACAGTGCTGCTACGTGACATTACGCACTGTGACCCTTTGGTAGACGTGTCCACCTTTTGCTCAAGCACCAGCGAATTAATTTCCAATCCAGCTGGAAACAGTTTTTTTCTACCGCTAATTGATAAGGGTAGGTATATATTCGTGTGGATTTGGAGAAATTCTTCAGAGTGCCTGTAGTGAGCAGCGTCTCAACATTAAGATGAAAACGTTTCTTACCGTTTTGGGATTCGTTGCGAGTAAGTTTTCTCTCTCTCTCTTTAATCTTTTACCTCTTCTTTTTGCATTAGAAAAAAACATCATACTCCCTGGACAATCTAAATAAAATAACCAGGATGATAACTAGGACGATAACTTGGATAAATAGATAGAAAGTTTAATAAATCGACTCTCGTGGTTGAAGAACCAAATTTTTGACTGTAGTTAATGCAAATCATAATATACGATACACTAAATAGACAATTTTGTCGGGTTTAGATTTTAGGCTATGGCCTGAAGCGGACCACACCAGTGATCGTTGAATTAAATACTCCTTGAGCCCAAGCTGACTGAGAAAAATATTATCCGTGTCAAACAATACGGATACGTCAGCTACGATGCTTTGGCATCGATTTTGGCTACGATGCTTTGGTATCCATCTTATGCGTTGTTTGAATAGAACATTGAATTCCAAAACATAAAATAATAGTAGCCTGATTAGTCCTGTCAGGTGGCCCTAAACGGACTATATTAAACAATGCTATATTACAGAAGAGTCGACTACGATCTTCGTCAGTGATATTTCAGCCCTTCTGGCAAGGGTCCTCGTCAGGCTGTTGCTGGAAGAAACGAACATTTATTTCTCCTAGTAACCGCCTGACAAGAATCCTTGCCTAGAAGGGCCGAAATATCGCAACAAACAGCGTAGACTTTTCCGATTTTAGCCATTGTTTAACATACGTTTCCGAGTCAGCTTGGGCTAAAGGAGTATTTTTCCTTTTCAAACAGACTAGTAAGATTTTTGATTTTTTTTTGTGAACTTTCGGAGGTTCTTGGAAAGGGTATTTTTCAGGCTATAGCTACAAATCTGAACGGCGGGAAACCCCCGGAAATCTGTAAGTATCCTTGATGCTGATATTCCAGTATGATCAGTTTACGGAATAGCTCGGGCTTGTCGCAAGTATAGCGCTTTGGCCACAGTCGGGCCGAAATATTGCTCAGTAAAACAAAACAAAAATCACCCGACTAATTCTATCTGATGGTGCTAAACTTATTAGACAGCTGGAATTTTGTTTTGTCGTGCGATAAAAAACGAAGCTTTTGATAAGTGAGGTGGAATTCCTTGTTAGAATTTTGGAAGAGAAACTCTACCCAGTGTAATTTGATCTAATCCCTGTGGGCTACATTTCAGTTCATAACATAATAAGGATACAAATAATATATTACAAACTGTTTAAGTCAATGCCGTATTTTATACTGGGAACTCTAGCTGTGACAAAAAACAACACAAAAAACTTTCGGATTTAGAAGTCAAGAGCCAGAAACTTGATTTTGAAGATGGAAAAATACGCCTTTGGCATGGAAAACCTTGTCAGCAATGAACTGATAGAAATATGGACCAGGGGCGTCACTTTAGGGGGAGCTGGCAGCTGCCCCCTGGCTTCCCAAGCGGGCCCAGAGCTACCCATTCTAAAACCATTGTGGAAGATAGTTGACGAGACGAATCGCATATGTATAAACTCTTAATGCAAATTTTTTTGCGACGAAGCGTAGCTGATCATGAATAAAAAATCATGGGCTCTCTACTGTGGCTCGGTATAACATTCAAATCTTCATTGTCAAAATTTTGTTCTTCGGTTGTTCAAGAAGTTTATAAATCAATCCGTAGCGCCTATGGGCGCATCGTCCCTGACCGGGGGCGCTATAATCGTAAAGCTTTGGGAAATTTGTACAGCACCTTCTGCGCTCCTTCTATACTAATTCGTTCTGGGGTCACTCATGCTCTGCGAAAGAAGGAGATTAAAAAGATGAGATCATGTTATTTTAAATATGCAAAGCACCTGCTCCACTTGTCGAAATTATGTCATAACCATATATTGACGGAGAAGTTCAAAATTCAAGATGCAAGTGTTACCCTTTTGGATGTTTCCTGGTCGCTTTCAGAAACCATGGACAATAACAGGGCCCAACCAGCGCACGACTTTATCCAGTGCTTCCTGGCCGACGATTGAAAATTAAACGTCTTTTTTGTGTGTTTATGTGTTTTATTTATCTTCTTCCTTTACTCCGGTTTTTGAAAATAGCGGGTCATAAATAAATTGCTTACTTACTTACTTATTTGCCTTCGTGAATATATTTCGTTAGAATGTTGCTAATACCATTTTCGGTCTCACGTCACCTAAGATTTACGATAAAGAATGGCGAAGGGGGTCCGGGACAGCGTCCCCTCCCCCCCCCCCCCCCCGGGTGTCAGCAAAATGACGAAAATGAAATAGAGTAAACTTTTTGAATTCAGTTCGAAAATTAGTTCTTGTTTATTTGTCACGGTTAAAGTTCCTTGTATACAATATCATATTTTTGTCTTTCAGATCACTATTTACAATACACTGTAAAAAGTATCTCCGAGTAAGGATTATAGTTAACTGCAGTATTTTCTACTCGGATTATTCTTATCACTATTTTGTATCAATCTTACCTCAGTAGAGATAAGAATAATCCCAGTAGAAAATACTGCAGTTAACTTTAATCCTTACTCGGAGATACTTTTTACAGTGTATGTTACATTATAAAAAGGCTTTGCCAGTACATATAGCAAAGAACTTGTGAATATTATGAATTTACTTATAGATACAGCAGAGTGATACAAAAACAAATTAAAAGACCCGAGTGAAACATTAAACAGAACAAAATACTTAAATATGTTTACGTTCTACGCAGTGGCATAAAGTTTTGACATGGAAGACTAAACGGGCTCTGGTTAAAAAATAATACGGCTAAGAATGTCGTGGGCTTGCAGGGCGGGAGGTGGTGGAGGTCGAGCAGATTGATTCCTTTTCTTTCTTTGTACAACGCTATTTCCCTTTTCCTGTAGGTAAGTGCCTAAACAAAATTTCCTTATCACCATTGAATAGAGTTGAAAATCTTATCTACTATGCACTGGAAGCTTTTGATCGATTCTGCAGCGGTGTCTCCAATCCACCTTGCTTGACTGACCTTGTTTTCCCTTCCAGTTGTCGCTTCGCACCACCAGGGTGAAGGATTGCTATGCAAGGAAAAGGAAGCCATCAAAAGAACATGGAGTTTGGTGAACAGTGACCTGCCCGCCCTCGGAAGAGATACCTTCCTCCAGTAAGACCTTTTTTCAGAGTTTAAAGTTTAAAAGAAAAGCCAATTTATTTTTGTATCATTTAACTGACAACACTGCATTATTTTGGTTGCGTTAAGAGATTTTTTTATTTTTCAATATTTGCTCTAGTATGACGTTCAGAATATCTACGGCCGTCCGTAGGATATCTACGGCCGTCCATTCTACTATGATGCGGAAAATTTGAATCTCAATACAAACGTGGCTTTTCAGTCCCTCCTCCTAACTCTTAGTGACATAAGTGTGGCACCTACTTATTCACTTTTACTTTGAAATCTTACTTCTTTATTAACTTACTTAAAAAAACAAGAGCTGTAAGCTCATATGGCACTTGCATGTGTCAAGATGATTTGATTGATCAAGAGTAAGTTTCGACTTTGCGGTTGAGATGCGCGCTATAAGGGAGCTGGAACTTCATTTGTAAGCAAAACCCTTGAGGCAAAACTGCTAATGGGCTGATGGGCATCACGAAAATGCATATATTGCTTAAAAGTATTTTTTTTACTTTGCGGTCAAGATTGGTACTTTAAGGAATAATCGGATTTGGGAAGTAGCAATTTCTAAGCAAATCTTGTTGAGTCTCCAATATTCCAGCGAAGTTTCATCGTCCTAGCACATCTGGAAGTACCTTAACGCGCGATCACCGGAATCCCAGACCCCCCTCCTCCAACTCCACCCACAATAACCGGAGCCAATCCTGTTCTGTAAATGATTAATCCAGAGCATCTGTTTGTCATTCCCACGAAGTTCGATCCAGATCACACCAGTCTAAGCGGGTCAAGTATTTTCCGCCCTCCCCCCGATAATTGCCGGATTCGGTCCGGAAATGAAAAAGATCACAAGAGAAAAATGTCCTCTGCTTAATTATTAAATTTCACTCGAATCCGATCACCCGTTCCAAAGTTACGCATGACTCAATATTCCGGATTCCTCTCCCTCAACTCCCCCCCCCCCCAAGATTATCATATCGAAGATTTTTTTTTATTCCAAGTCAGTTTGACCGGGTCCCTGATATGCCTTCCAAGTTTCGTCGTGAAAATCCCCCAAAAACGGAATTCCGGGATACCCCTCCTCCCCCCCCCCTCAAGTGTCCGGATCCAGTCAAATTATGTAAAAGATTTATATGGACCAGATGTTTGTTCTTCCCAGCAAGTTTCACTCCGATACCATCATTCTAACCGTTTCTCGAGATTTCCGGTCCACCCCCCCCCCCCCCACCCCACCCAGCTCCCCCGCGGTGAACGTAGCCAATCCGATTCAGCAAATGACTTACCTAGAGCATCTGTTTGTTCTTCCCACAAAGTTCCATCCCGATCCCTCCATTCTAAACGGGGCACGTATTTCCCCCCCCCCCAATAGTTACCGGATCCGGTCCGGATATGAAAAAAATCATCGGAGAAATGTCCTCTGTTGAATTCTTAAATTTCACTCGATTCCGATCAACCATTCTAAAATTACGCATGACTGAAAATTTCGGATTCCCCTCCCTCCACTCCCCCCACCATTATCTGATCGACAAAATTTTTATTTTGAAGTCAGTTTGATTGGGTCCCTGACATGCCTGCCAAGTTTCATCGTGAAAGTCCCCAAAACCACCATCACCGGAATTCCGGGACCCCCCCCCCATAAGTGTCCGGATCAAGTACAATGGCCTAAAGGACTTATCTAGAGCAGATGCTTGTTCTTCCTAGCAAGTTTCACTCCGATCCCTCCATTCTAACCGTTTCTTGAAATTTCCGGTCTCCCCCCCCCAACTCCCCCCTGGCTACCGAATCCGGTCAAGACTTTAAACGGGACATTACAGATATATATTCTGTTCAGTTATGAAGTTTCATTACAATCCGATCATCCGTTCGAAAGTTACACACTTCTCAATTTCCCGGATTCCCCTGCGGATTCCCCTCCCTCCACTCCCCCACCATTATCTGATCAACAATATTTTTATTTTGAAGTCAGTTTGATTGGGTCCCTGATATGCCTGCCAAGTTTCATCGTGAAAATCCAAAAAACCACCATCACCGGAATTCCGGCCCCCCCCCCCCCCCATAAGTGTCCGGATCCAGTACAATGGTCTAAAGGACTTATCTAGAGCAGATGCTTATTCTTCCCAGCAAGTTTCACTCCGATCCCTCCATTCTAACCGTTTCTTGAAATTTCCGGTCTCCCCCCCCCCCCCCAACTCCCCCCTGGCTACCGAATCCGGTCAAGACTTTAAACGGGACAATACAGATATATATTCTCTTCAGTTATGAAGTTTCATTACAATCCGATCATCTGTTCGAAAGTTACACACTTCTCAGTTTCCCGGATTCCCCTGCCCTCCATCCCCCCCCCAAAATGGTCGGATCAGAAAACTGATTATTCCTAATTTTGTTTGGTCGGGTCTCTGATATGCCTGCCAAGTTTCATGGTCCTAGCACAACTGGAAGTACCCTAACTCGAAAAAGTGTGACAAAATGCCCTAAATTTTCAAGTTTCCAGCGCCCCGCACTCCCCCCATATGGTCGGATCGGGAAACTGATTATTTCCAGGTTAGTTTGGTCGGGTCCGTGATATTCCTGCCAAGTTTCATTGTCCTAGCTCATCTGGAAGTACCCTCACTCGAAAAAGTGTGACAAAATGCCCTAAATTTTCAAGTTTCCAGCGCCCCAACTCCCCCGCATATGGTCGGATCGGGAAACTTATTATTTCCAGGTTACTTTGGTCAGGTCCCTGATATTCCTGCCAAGTTTCATTGTCCTAGCTCATCTGGAAGTACCCTAACTCGAAAAAGGGTGACAAAATGCCCTAAATTTTCAAGTTTCGAGCGCCCCCACTCCCCCGCATATGGTCGGATCGGGAAACTGATTATTTCCAGGTTCGTTTGGTCGGGTCCCTAATATTCCTGCCAAGTTTCATTGTCCTAGCTCATCTAGAAGTACCCTAACTCAGAAAAAAGTGACAAAATGCCCTAAATTTGCAAGTTTCCAGCGCCCCGCACTCCCCCCCATATGGTCGGATCGGGAAACTGATTATTTCCAGGTTAGTTTGCTCGGGTCCCTGATATGCCTGCCAAGTTTCATTGTCCTAGCACATCTGGAAGTACCCTAACTCGGATATGTGGGACAAAAAAACTCGGACCGACCGACAGACCGACAGACCGACAGACCGACAGACCGACAGACCGACAGACCGACAGACCGACAGACCGACAGACCGACAGACGGAATTGTGATCGGTATATGGCACTTGAGCCAGAGGCTGCAAGTGCCATAAAAACATCTGTAAATGAAAAGCATTCGAAACATTACTGTAAGAAGAAAAACGGATGATACCTTAACCGTTTGTCTTATTTCAGGATCTTCGCTTACAAACCAGAATACAAGAACCTGTTTGTTGAATTCCGCAATGTCCCGGCGTCCGAACTTGCCTCCAACGATCGCATCCTCTATCACGGAGGACGGGTGTTGGAGGCCGTCAATGACGTCATTGTCAACATTGACAACCCACAGATTGCCGCAGGCCAGCTTGTGGCCCTTGGTGAGCGCCACATTACCCGTGGCACTGTCAGGAGGCATTTTGAAGTAAGTTTGTTATGGTTTCATTGCTCTTCATGAATATCTTCGTGCCGACGAATAGTGAACAGATATTTCCGCCCTGATAGATATTTATTTATTATTTATTTTCTTACCCACTAATAACAACAAAGGTAAATAGCGGAGTAAACTCAAGAACAAAGAAGAAAAAAAGAGAAAAGAGAAACATAAACTACGAAAAATAAACACATTCAAGACCGTGAAACGGTGGCAATTGGCTTGCGTTGATATCAATACGACAGACATCATTCATCCCAAATTTAGACATAATCTTCCTATTAAGGTACCAAGGGGGGAGGAAGAGAAGGAATTTACAAAACCGAAAATACTGGACACGCAAAGAAGAGATATCTTTCTTTTTTAACAGAGGGTAGAAACCAGAAAAGGTATAAAACTGAATGATCGCTAAAAAACTTTACAACGTCAACAGACGTTGTTGATTTGTTTACATAGGATTTGAGTCAATTTTGAGGATTTTATTTTTGTGACGTTTCTTGTTCTTCCCTAGGATAACCGGCGAGTTTCGGACTTGGTCATGTAGAGTATTCGGTTTCCTTGATAGATCAGTATGGCGTCTTTGTGGGGCCAAACATCGATGCCGCATTGAGCGTATTCACACCCCATAAATCATCTCAGTGTAATATACTCGCCTTACGTTCCGCTTTGAACAAATGTTGGGAACCGTAACAGGGTCTCGTTCCGCTCGGCTACATTTTCAGATTATTTTCGTAAAAATAAATTATTTGGTTTAAGAAGACACTGAATAAATGCAATATGGATTTACGGCCCCGAAGAGCCACCGCAGTGCGGTGGTAATATCCCAGGCGAAAGGTCTGTTACAACGGATAAAACTTTCACACCGATTAGACAAGCAGAAAGAAACTTCGGCAAGTCACTGCATGTCTTCCAATATTAAAATTTTCCTGGTCATAAACGGAAGAGTCGGCTGAGACTTTATTTTAGCGATATATCGCCTCTTCTTTGCAAGCTCTTATCGAAATGTGATCCATTGAGTAGTTTGTATTCTTATTTTCATTTTCTCTCGAAATACACCATAGAAGTGTAAAATAAATAAACTTGCTAAAAATGTTTATGGCAGCGTAACAGTTTGAAAATGCAGACCAAACAGTTGTTGATTCGGGTATTGTAAGAGCTTTGGAACGCTGTAAAGGGAGTGAAATCTAATTCTTACTATCGTGTGTTACTGTAAGTCTATGACGTGTTTTGACTCTACCGAATTCATCCGCTAGAGGCTCTGTCGGACTGCGAGTTCGCTAAGATTTTCACCACATTGCTTGAATGGTTCCAGGGATTTGCTGTTCCACCTTTTTTTCGTTGGATTCCTTACTAATTCTGTGGTTTTGAAGGCTTTCTCCTTCGCCTTCATCGACCAGATCAAGGTCAAGGGAGGTGATGCCGTTTCTGCCTCTGACCTTGCTGCCTTAAGGAAAGGCTGGAACCTTATCATTGACATCTTGGAATCTGGTCTTCTTAAGCGCGAGGTCAATTTGGAGCTAACTGGATTGTCCTGCGAAGATGTGGCTAATGTCCAGGACAGCTGGGCTGTTGTCAATGGAGACCTTAAACAGACTGGTGCCGTCCTTTTCAAAAGGTAAGTCGCTCACCTTACAACTGACCATGACATAGAGACGTTACGTGGGTTAATCCCAGACACCTGTTTCGGCATTTGTCTCTGGGACACGGTCGGAACAAACAGATAACCGCCCGTTGCGATTTAATCCGCAATAAAAACGACGTCAAGCGAGCTTGGGAGTAGCCACTACCCGGCTTTCCCATTACGGAGCCACCGACTCTGTCGCAAACCAAGGGCTCTCAAAGGGGACTGGTGTGAGTGCTTACGTTCTCAGTAAAGGGAGGGCCTAGCTAATACCGCCTAAAGCTAATAGCTAATTTACATTTATTTCTGTGTCAGTTTATGTTTACTTAATATACAATGTATTTTTAATCCTGTCAGTAATTCCAGTTGTAATTACATTGCATTGTATGTTGAACAATACCATAGTTATTTTACGAGCGAAGCACGCAAAGAACCGACAAAAATCGAACGAAAACGAAGCAACTCCGTCACTTCTTTTCTTCATTGTAGGCTGATTGACGCCCATCCCGAGTACCAGCAGCTTTTCCGTCAGTTTCGTTCTGTCCCCGCTTCTGATCTGCTCGAAAACAATGGCTACGTTGCCCACGTTTACCGTGTGATTGCAGCTTTCGATGGGCTTATTCGCGAACTTGACGACAACGCTTTCGTCGTCTCCACGCTCAAGAGGCTCGGTGAACAGCACATCGCCCGCGGCACTGACATCACTCACTTCAAGGTAATATTTGTCTTTATTTATGTGAAAAATCCACATAGCAATAATATTAGAGAGAAATAACCATATTGAAACAAACGACTAAGCGTTTGGTTTGGGCCTTGGGCGTTTGATGTCGGCGGATTTCTTTTCTGTAGTCGTGATGAACGTTATCGAGGAAAAAATGGTGGTGATGGATCCTTCTCTGATATTGAAACTACCCCTGGTGGAGTGAGCAAAGCCTCCAGATATATCGCAGGCAAGCACACTCAACTGGATCAGTCGATGAGCGCCATGTATGGGCATTGGGCGGACAGCTGAAGTGTAGAACGTAGGATAAGTTGTTTTTTGATACACTGTCAGAAGTTTCATAACAGATTGCGCAAAACACTTTCAAGAATAACACCTTTTCACTTATAAATAAAGTGTTATGACCAATAAAGTTTACACTATTTCGTGCCTAGATCTCCAACAACACCTTCAATTGGTAAAAATACTAACGGGAGCGAAAGAAACATAACATATAACATCCCAAAGTGTTATCTGTTGAAACCGCGCATCCTGCTGTTGTCGTTATGCAACTTCTGACAGTGTAGTATTTTTACCTATTGAAGGTGTTGTTGGAGATCTGGGCACGAAATAGTATAGACTTAATTGGTCATAACACTTTTTTTTCAAGTGAAAAGGTGTTATTCTTGAAAGTGTTATGCGCAATCTGTTATGAAACTTCTGACAGTGTAGTTTTAGGGGATTTCAATAATTCAGTTCGGGTTAAGATAAATTGTAACCCCTCTTATGAGAGAAACCTGTCCGACCTTCCTTTATTTTTGCAAACCCACGAGTTCTCTAGTCGTCACTCATGATTCTCAAACGATCTTCTTTTCACATCACTCCCGGTCGATGACTCCTTTGGGTAGAGCCAATTTCGTTGCGCCTATGACTGGGTCATGCGAGGTCGGTACGATAGAAGGGTACTGTGCGACAAGAAAATCCCATTGGGGTTGAAGAAGTACTTGAACATATGGAGTAGGATGCGCTTCAATCACAGACGATGATGAAACAAATCATGGGCCCTTGATTTTAGTCATTCCTTGTGCTAACGCTATCTTTCTACTTCAGAACTTCCGCTTGGTTCTCATCGCATACCTGGAAGAGAATGGCGCTACTACCGCACAGGTTGCCTCTTGGGGCAAGGCTTTCGACGCCATCGAAAAATATATCAAAATCGGTCTGAACAAGCTGAAGATCGTTGACCCAATCACCGGCCTTTCTGGTCTGGAGAAGAAGGCTGTCCTCGAAGCCTGGGCTAAGATCCGTGGAAACCCCGCTGAGATCGGCAAAGGTGTCTTTGGAAGGTAAGTTCAGCTTATTTTACTGTAGATCTAACAGTTATTACTGAGCTTGTAAACGAAATCTCGGGTGGGATACCAGTTCGATCACTGGGATTCATTACTTTTAAATCGGATTCATAGTGCAAGTATCCCTTTCCAGTTGACTAATACCTGTTATTATTGACCTATCTAAGTGTGATGTCGCACACGTGGAGCCTACCAGTAGACTTGATCTTCCCAAATCAAACGACCGACGGAACATACTTGCTAAAAAAATAGGAGAAAGAAAATGGCTAGGATGATTATGTTGATTCAGCAAGCTTTGCAAAATGCGACTGCTGATATGTAGATTTCCTGTTCCCGTTTTGTTGCCTGACGTGTTGTTCAGGGGCCTCTGCAACTTCTTACTAAATGATATTTTCAGGCTCTTCAAGGCCCACCCCGAATACCAGCAGTTGTTCAGGTATTTCCGTGATACCACTCTTGATGAGCTCATCGAGTCGCCCAAGTTCGCTGCTCACACCCAGCGTGTCATCTCTGCCCTTGATCAGACCCTCCTTGCTTTGAATAAGCCTGCTGACTTCGTCTTCCAGATTAAGGGTGAGAATACCTGAAAATTACCTTAAATTGCGCTTGCATTTGATTTACAGATTTTCATTCTGTTCGACTACTTGTTGAGGGCGATGCTTACCTTCTCTTTGCTAATGCTGGGAAGCTCCAGTCCTTGTTCTTTGGTTGGGTGGTCCAGTCTTTGTTCAGACCACTTTTGAAGGAGTAGACATCTTGGCGTAGCTTCTGTGTTTTTCAAACTCGTTTCTCGCTCGTAGTGCTGTTTAGGGAAGTTCTGGCTGGCCTTTCCTGAAAGCGATTTTTTTTTTAGAGCTCGGCCTCGACCACATCAACCGTGGAACCGTCAGGTCCCACTTCGCTGACTTCCAAGTTGTTTTCGTTCAATACCTCAAGGAAAAGCTCGCCTTGTCTGAATTTGAAGTCAAGTCCTTCGATCGTGTTTTGAATATCGTCATAACTTTCCTCGACCAAGGCTTGAAACAGGTATGAGATGGGTACCATTATTATTGCACTATAGTTCGATCCCAGCCCAACACCTGCCAGACTTGTTAGCAATGAACTTTAGTGCAAAAGGTCCTGTGTTTTAACTATCTGCGCCTGGTGAACTTAGATGTTGACTTGAAGAGGGTACATTACTGATGCCGTGGGCAAACTGATTGCCTCGGTTGGGATTTGAATCCGGGAACATGCCGATAATACTTTTTAAGTCCAGAGCATTTCACACCGATGATCCGCGTTCCAACTAGATGATGGTTCAGTCTGGACCGTGTATAGCCACAGGTGACGTTTGTAAATAGCTACAGTCCTCCCCTGTTAACCCTGAATAACCCGCTGCCACTAAAATCTCACACTGTCTCTAGGCTGATGTTGTCGATCCAGTCACTAATCTTACTGGTCGCCAGAAGGCCCTCATCAAGGACTCCTGGACCGCTGCCCGCAAGGACATCAGAGAGCTTGGCAAGGAGCTCTTCGTCAGGCTGTTTAAGGTGAACTTCTTCTCAGTACATTTTAGCATTTGAAACGCAACTTGAGGCAAGGCGTTTCCTGATAGCTGGCCATCTTCAAAACTTGACCAACCGCAAGCAGCTGGGAAAATTAGATCTTCAGATGTACTTTGATGTTAGCTTTCATCGTATTCACTCAATTTCTCGTCAGTCAAATCGTCTTCGTTCAGTGTTAGCGTTAACCCCGATTCATGTGTTAAAGCACGTGATTTTCAGCCTGTCTAACACAAACTCTGACGAGTATAGATTCCGGAGACTGCGTTTCGTTTTATTTGTAACCTGCCAAATACAGAAGGCGATAGCGGAGTAAAGAGAACAACGAAAAACAACACAAGATAAATAACAGTATAAACACACAAAATTTAGACATAATTTCTAACTGGACCTGAAAAATTCATGAAAAACATCATGTAGGCTACTCGATGACCTGGATGATGAGATGTACATAGTAGTGACGTTGACGTTTTCTCTTGTGAAGGTATTGTAGTTGAAAAGACTATAGTGATATATGTCGACAATGACAGGAATTTTCGTTTGAGGCATTTCAGAGGTGCATTTTTTCCAGTTCTGATTAGAATCAGTTGACCCGTTCATGGGGAGGGGAATCCAGCCAGCTAGTCAAAGATGACATCGTAATTCTAATTCGACTTATTTTCAGGCTCATCCACAGTACCAGGCTCTTTTCGTCAACAAGGGTTTCGCTGATGTTCCCCAGAACGAGCTTCGCGAAGATGAACGTTTCGTTAGCCACATGGCAAACGTCCTCGGTGGATTCGACACACTCATCCAGAACCTTGACGATACCTCCTACTTCGTCTATGCCCTTCGCAACCTCGGTGATGCACACATTAAGCGGAAGACTGGCACCGAGCATTTCAGGTAAGACGACTGCCCACTCCGTCGATCTCCAAATACGATCCAGTGATCCATTATTGGACTGTATCTAGTTTCTAAGCAGTAATAAAAGGGTCAGCATATAAAATTAGTCGTGTTAGTCAACTCTAAGGACTCGGACTTTTAGTTTGGGGCAGCCGTTTGCCAATGCGGGACTTTTCCGTCAGCTTAGCTTTGGCTTCATTTCGCTTTAACTTTGGCTCCGGCCTGTTACTTCAGTAATTTACTCGCGACAGCGATAACTGAAACAGAACACTCTCACGTTGGTTCACTTCCCGAGCCCGTGCACTCTACGAACTCTGGACACTCGGTCAGTCGACACTCTTACTCCGTACCGCCAACTAACTGGTAGAGCTTGCAAAAGCTATAGGGAGATTGATGATGTGAAAAGTTAATTGCAGGGCCTCAATGGGTTCTTTGATTCCCATAAAAGCAATCGGCGTTTAGTTATCATGGTCAAGCACGGTACCCTATTTCGTCTAGCTTCTTCAAAAAAATAGTTACATTCGCAAGTGTCCCCTATTAGAATAAGTGAGCCGTTTATCGGTGGGGCTGATGCACGATAATGTTTCGCCTAAAGGTAGGCAGGATAGTAAGGATTTGCTGCCCTGCGGTAACCCTAAGCTGCTACGACATCCTGCATTAGTCCTGCTGAAACCTTGTTCACCTTTCCCATAGTCCTTGACTGACTTTTAGAAACTGACTGGGATAGCCTTCTGTCGCATGTAGCCCTTTTGTGAACCAACACGTTCGCGGGACTCGGACCTCCTGGTCTACCTACCTTAACCACTTTACTATGACGACTAGGAAGCCTCTTATTACAGTCTTTTAATTTCTCTGCTTTTGCTTATAGGAACTTCGAAGCCGTCTTCGTCCCATACCTCCAGGAAGCTCATGGTCTGGATGCCGCTGGTGTAGCAGCCTGGGCGAAGTTCTTCGATGTCTCTATTGGTGTTATCGCCCAGGGTTTGAAGGTTGCCACTGAAGATCAAGCTGATCCCATCACTGGTCTCTATTCCAACGAGATTGAGGAGCTCCGTACTGCCTTTGCTCATGTCGCTCCTCGCACCAAGGCCATTGGCAAGAAGGTCTTTGCTAAGTTAGTATTCCTTATTCCCTTCGTAGGAACGAGTACCACGAGGCGTTCTTCCTTCTTATTCACAAGGGCCTTCCCTAGTACGATTTCTCGGGGATCCTATTCCCAGTTTGTGTATTTATCTGGTTTCCGTGTTCACTACTGAGATCTCAGACCTCCGGCAAGATGGTCTTCCCTAAGCTAGTATATTCTGTCTTTCCTTAGTAGTTGCTACGGTCCATGCATTTTGATCCTAGTTATTCGGAACAGCCTCTCTTAGAACGATTTCTGTGCCATTTTCTTTCCTCTTGTCTCCTTGGTTTCTGCTGGATGACTCTCTACTATGATAAAAACAGATTTGCTATACCGGCTCTACTTTGGGCCTTTGCTAACAAGTCATAGAAACGGTCAAAGTTTAACAGAAAAGGGCTGAGGTAGGACAATCTACTCACCCATCACTTATTTACTTAAAGCGGCTTGAAGATCCCAAGAAAATGCGTTACTTCGTTGCTTGGCTATTCACGAATAATCGATTTTGACATAGTGGAATTTTTCTCACAGATTTTTGGTACCTCTATGCGCTTTTACCTGTGTTTATGCTTAACGAAAGCGATTTACGAAAAATAAGTGTTCACGCAGTGAGCAGTGGTCACCTATCTCACTACTCGCCACTGAAAAGCCGCGTTTGTATTGAGATTCAGATTTTCTGCGTCATAGTAGAATTCTGCGTTGTGAGGACGGCCGTAGATATTCTCAACGTCATACTAGAGCAAATAGTGACAAATATAAGAAATTCCTTAACACAGTCCAAATAATGCAATGTATTCAGTTGAATGATACAAAATAAGTTGGCTTTTCAGTTAAACTTTAAGCTAAGAAGTTTCATTAACTTCGACCCAAGGCTGCACAGGATGTATTTGTAAGGGGTTTGCGAGACGCGACTGTAAGTTCACGTTCGGAGAAACGGGATTCAAGGCAGTTTTGTAGATATCTAAATGGAATTGGTAAGAAGCGCGTGCAAATTTCTATGGCAATTTAAAGAACAGTTTTCTACCTCTACTGATTTAATACTTGATGCAGGTCTTAAACGTTCCCTCTTATAACCTTACTTCTTTAAGGCTGTTCAACGCCCATCCAGAGTACAAGAACCTCTTCAAGGCTTTCACCCCCTTCACCCTCGAGGAGTTGCCAGGGACTGAAGACTTCGATCACCACATTGGAAAGGTCATGGCTCGCTTCGCTCGTGTTGGCAAGCTCGTCGATGACAATGTCTCTTTTGTCTACCAGCTCAAGAAGCTTGGCAGGGAACACATCAGACGTGGTCTCTCCAAGAAGCAATTCCAGGCAAGTGCTTAGAGCAATTGGGTGGGGGGTCTACCATATGTTCTTAAGTTTGCTTAAATGCTTAAAGCAAATTTTTCGAAGTTTAGCAAAAAAAAAACAAGCGCGCAAGCGCTCAAACACGGAGTGTGAAAGTAAAATGTTTATTACATCTCATATACAAACAGTGTTAGAAGTAAGACACATCCCCAATAACCAAACAAGTATTGAGAAAACCTGATTTGAAATCGTCCCACTTTAAAAGCTTTTAATGCATGTAGAAATCCCAAGAGATATTGAAGATCTTGCAAGAACAAGTTGCAATACTGTGAGCGTGTTCCATCCTACTTACCGTAGTTACCACGCATGACGTCACAAATTCCGCCTTTTTGCAGTCAAGGTTGGAACGATTTTTCTATTTTCCAGCGGTATATCATGCCACAGGTGAATTCGACCAATCACGTGACAGAGATTCGTGGTTACTACGCTTACCACGCTCCCGAGCATGGTAAGCAAATAGTAACTATTAGTTACTATTTCGAGAAGGTTGGAACGGTCAGCGTAGTAACTTTTCGTGAGGATGGAACGGAAATAGTAACTATTAGTAACTATTGTTAGAAGGGTGGAACACGCTCTGAATGTCTTCAGTCCGACCCTTTAAACCTTTTTTTCAATTAGCAAGGTAATAGCAAGTACAGTAAATCGAATCGTAGCAGCCTTATAGCCCCTTTGTAACAACTTCATTAAGAACGGCATATCATCGATCATATGACAAAACCGTCCAATTTCCAACTTTGTATACGTCTGACTGCTGTTCTTTGTACGTCGCGTGATCTTTGTTGCTGTTACACCAAAATCCACATCTATACATACATACCCACAAGTATACAAGAGTTGAACTTGAGACCTGTAGACGAACTTAACTCATGGGAAATCTGAGCCGAGCTGCCTATGAACGGGAGGGTGGTGTGTGTGTGTGTGGGGGGGGGGGGAGGTTCGGGACCCATCAAAATGCGTATCTAGACCTATATATCCTCAGGTATAACAGCTTAGAGTTTGATTCCAGTCACGGGTTAAAACTTAACTCATGGACTATTTGGGTCCACTTGCCCATGAACGTGGAGGGTGGTTCAACTCCACATATATATCCCCAATCCGAAAATCTGAAAGCACAAAGAATTTCATCGCCCTATCTCCAATCATTGTCAAGTTGAAAACATTAAAAAATGGGCAATCTGGGCCCAATTGCCCCTGAACCAAGAGGGAGTGGGGTTTGGGACCCCGAAAAGTAAAAAGAGACCCCAGTGCTCAGAAGCCTACCAGGTTTCAACTTGATACCTGTTGATTCCTGTGACGAGTCCCCTCTTGGGGTAATCTGGGCCCAGTTGCCGATGAACGTGGTGTTTGGGGGAGGTGCAACTTAAAAATTAAATTAATTTCCCAGCCCTAGAATCTACAAGTAAAAGGAATTCTGTCGTCCTATGTCCAGCTCTTGTCAAGTTATGAAAATTATTCACTGGGCAATATGTGCCAACGAGTCTGGCCCACCAGAAGGAATAACTAAAAAGGCCATATTTTAATTATAAGATTTTTTGTCGAGGATGTTCCATATTTTAATTATAAGATTTTTTGTCGAGGATGTTCCATGATGTGTCGTGAAAGAGTCGTTAGTTGTGACAATTTTCAATCTATTTAGGAGTTCGTCGATCTGTACGTTGCTGAAGTTGAGCCCGAACTCACCCCAGTCGCTAGCGTAGCTTTGAAGAAGACTCTCACCTTCGCAGTTGGAGTTATCGAACAGGGTCTGTTCCAGCTCGGGCAGGTTGATGAGGCTACCTTAACCGCTCTGGAGAAAAAGGAAATCGGAGACGTCTGGGCAACTCTTAGCGCTGAAGGATTGGACAACCTTGGCGTCAAAATTTTCACCAAGTAAGTATTAAAAAATAAGTTTGATCTCAACGGTGCTACAGAGAAAAAAGGAATCGATAATATTAAAGGAATATTCAAAGCGGCCTATCTAATCATGTACATCTCTCAGACTGAAGAGGAAAGGAATATACAAAAATATGCAGTCAGATACTCCCTGTCTATTTAGTGAGCAAGTATAACGAAAAATATTTTACGTCATATTTCGACTGCTACTTCTTCGAAGATCTGGCAAATTGGGTTTACATCTTAAAAAATAATATTAATAATAAGTTATCTGTAATCCGTCATACCCCCAAAAGAGAAGAAGACGAACCTTCGGCTAGAACCAGGCTCACTCCTCTCCATTCTGCTTCTTTTACAATGCAGTCCCGTCACAGCAGACCAATGCACATGTTTAGCCCGTCAGCTTTTCTGACATCTATCAGCCTAGACTTCAGTATGTTCTACCGTCTAGATGGCGCTGCCCTGTCTGTCCAAACCGGTTTAAGATCGCTCGAATTCGAACATTGGAAAACGCTGGCTAGCTTAGCCTGGACTGTGTGTTAGGTTCGTGACTACTTGTGACTTGTTTCCAAGGGTGGGGTGTTTGCTATGTGAGGGTAACAGTATTTTTTTGGCAGTCAACATTATTTAGTTTTGGGCAGGTTATGGTTGTGTTTAAAGTTTTGAAGAATTGCCTAATTTTAGTCTTGACCAAGGAAAGTAGAAGTTGCCTATGCCTATATGAATGTTTGCTGACTTTGAACTTTGCCATTTTTATGCACCTACTGCTGCTGTGACTATCAGTTAGACTTAGTCCAAGTAAGGAACGGTGAATGATCGCCGAAGAAAAAACAAAAATCGAAACCAGGCAGTTCGTACTATGAATACTTAGAATAACCACTCACGCTTTTGTGTTCCACACTTCTCGAATATTTTGCTAATTCACGGCTGAAGGTGACTCAACTGACAGTTGCCTTTCACTCAACTCAATTGCCTTTTATAATTTGAAAAGTTTGCCGCATTCAGTGGAGAAGATGGCAGTCCAAACCTGCAGATGCCTTCAAAAGAGGAAGGGACTTCAAGGAAGGAAATTCAAAATCAAAGAAAGTTAATTGAATTTCTACTTCAGGTTTCTGCCAGGATAACCCTGAAATGGTTGTCTGTTAGCTGATATCAAGTTTGTTATTTTTCTTTTCCATTTTACTTTTTATATGCAAGTAACAAAGCCAAGGTAGTAGAACAGTTTAAAAGTGTTCAAATATGCATACCACTACTGTAGGTAATTAAGGGCCCCTGAAAACACCTGCTGGGGCATCCCAAGGGGGGAGGCTCTGCCCCCCCCCCCAAGAAGGTCTGTTGGAAAAAAATCTGGTAGGTTTTCACTGGTGCGGCGAAGCCAGTTTTTTCAAATTCACCTCAACGTGATGAATTTTAGGGAATCTACCGGATTATTTCTAAGAGAACCTAACAGAATCTTGCTCAGGGAATCTTCCAAAATCTTGCTCAAGGAATCTACGGGAACTTGACTCAGAGAATCTATCAGAACTTGTCTCAGGGAATTTACAGGAGGCTAGATCAGGGGATCTGCTAGACTTTTCCCGACGGAACCTGCAGGAATTGGGCTCAGGGAAAGCTAACAAGATAGGAAAAAACAATGTCAACAGCAGGTCAACAGGCCATTGGAAACAATTGGAAAGGTCTTGCACCTAAAAAATATAATTCTTTCAGTTGTTTATGCATTTTCCTCTTTAATAAAACACTGTCATAATAATACAATATAGGCAGACATAGCCTATACTTTCAAACAACATACTGCTACAACTAAACATACTACTAAACAACATGCTACACTGTAAAAAGTTTCTCTTTATAAAGATTAAAGTTAACTGCAGTATTTGCTACTCAGATTTATCTTACTTCTATTTGGTATTAATCTTATCTGCGTAGAGATAAGAATAATCCGAGTAGCAAATACTGCAGTTAACTTTAATCTTTATCCGGAAAAGCTTTTTACAGTGTACTCTGGTAAGCCAGTGGCCCCATTTCAGTAAACCTCAGGGGGGGGGGGGGGGGGGGCAAACATCCTTTTTGGGCCCCCATCCTAGATTTTTTTTGCAAAATTTAATTGCTTTTTTAGGGTAAAATTAAAGCAGTTTTAGGGTAAAATTAAAGCAGTTTTAAAATATACCATAATGAGCATATGCAAGAACCAGAGGCGTTACTAGCCAAAATGTTTGGGGGGGGGGGGGGGCAAGGAATTTACCAACTAGCTGGTAATTTTTACCGACGGTTTTTGCAGAAAAACGACTGTTTTCAAGAAAAAAACGACGGTTTCGAAAAAAATCGGCTGATTTTCCGAAAAACGACTGTTTTGACGAAAAATCGACTGTTTGAATGAAAAAAATCAACAGAATAAGCGACTTTAGACACTCTTAGGCTTTCGATCGAAACCCTATCGAGATTTGTCGCGATCTCGAGAAGTAGGTCTGGATTTCTGAAATCTTTTGAGTTCGGATATGGGATTAATATTATAAAACATCAAACAAACACCAAATTATATTGAAACTGAGCGCCGCAGGCAAAAAAATTAAAAAAATCATCTTTTGTTCTGCTAAAATAGAAAGATTTTGGTTCAAAACCAGATTACTAGCTGTGCGGTGCAGTGGGAACGTTCACGATTTGATAAATGCCTTTACTTCAGCATGTCAAACAACAAGGAATATAGACAAAAAACCTCGGATTTTGGGCCCCTTTCAAATTCAGGGGGGGGGGGGGGGGTATAGCCTCCCCCCCCCCTGCCCACCCAAAATGGCACCACTGTGGTAAGCTATTTATTTCTGGTAATGATTCAACCAAGATCTCTGGTGAGTTAAAAATATCTAAAACCTTTGTGAGCAAGTCAAAATGGTGTTGCACTTGATAGGAGTTTTCCAGTATCTAAAAATCTGTGGTTTAAGAAGCATGACGATTCTAGATGCAAGACCTTACTGTTTCATTTTTTTTGCCAAGGGAAAGTTGGCTGCTTAGATCCAGGCCTGTATAAATATGTCACCCATGGTAATCGTTTTTCAGGCTGTTGGCTGCCCACCCAGAGTACAAAGTCCTCTTCACCCGTTTTGGTGCCGTTGATGATATTGCTGCTAACCCAGCTTTCGTCGCTCACCTTCACCGTGTTCTCTCTGCCTTCGATGTTGCCATCAGCTCTATTGATGACACTGCTCTACTCGTCCGCCAGCTTAGGGTAAGCAGGCTCTTTCCTGGAATTAGAGCAGTTGAGCTGAGTCACGTGTAGACATTGACGGGTCCTCCGGGTTAAAGCCAAACTTCACCTTCTAGTTACCAGATATCTGGGACTTCAACTCAGTCAACCCAACCCTTCCAAATTTTCATCATAAGGATCATAGCTTGTTTTGCTACTCTTTAACATTTCCTAAATATCCCCATCAAATATTTTTTGTCGCACTGTCAGTAGCTCTTCCTTTCCTACACCTAGCTAGATGCATACATATTTTGTCTCTCAAATCTTTTGCCTGTATGACACCCTTCTAGAGTTCGGAATCTGGGGTTTCCAGACGGGCTAGTGCAAAAAAGCACATAACTGGAGATGCAAATGTTTTATAAAAGACCTAGATAGCGCTGCTTGACGAAATGTTTTCGGTGTCCATATTTCGCAGAAAACAAAAATAGTAACCAACTTCGAGCTTTAACTTAATTTGAATTTTTGTACCAAACATAAGAAGCACAGTCGGATTTTTCCAGCAGTTAGAGTTTGGTAATTGAAATCGGGTTTTTGTTTTATTAAACATTTCTTCGATAGGACCTTGGTGTCTTCCACACCCGTCTTGGTATGACCCGTGCCCACTTCGAAAACTTCGCCGATTCCCTCATCGCCGTTGCTAAAGAGATTGCCACTGCCAAGTTCACCGCACTCTCGCAGGAGGCTCTTGCCAAGGGATTCAAGCTCATGATTGCTGTCATTGAGGAAGGTCTCCTCCAGCTTGAGAAGGTCGACCCCATCACTGGTAATCTACTGAAATTTATATTACTTTTGACATCAAGTGCGTTCTGACAGAATCTTTAGTGAAATAGCAATGTGAATAATCCGACGAGCACAATTCTATTAGCACAACAGATATACGCCGTCTGCCTTCGAGCTGGTGACCAAAGTAGGATAAAAGTCAACCTAGAAACTGAGCAACCCCAACCGCTCCCTAAACGTCTGTTCTCTATGCGACATTGCTCTAAGTGATATTATCAAGAATAAATAATTTAAGAATTGGAAACACCCGATTCTGATTTACTGAGTGTGGAGCTTAACGTGTGTACTTAACTATGCACGACTATCTTACCATGATCCATATTTGACATTGCAGAATGCAGATGCTCGCGACCCCCTCTACGGTCTACCTTTCTCCTGATTCCTCTTTTACGTAACCGAACCAGGCCTTATTTTAGGCCTTATGGTGGGGCCATAAAGAGTTAATGGTGTTCACTATTTTTTTTTATGAATAAACTGAACTAAATTGAACTAAACACCGTACACTATAGTAACATGTTAACTCGATTCACTGTGTGTTTACAGGTCTCTCCGCCAGAGAAGTTGCCACCGTGAAACAGACATGGAACCTTGTCAAGCCTGACTTAATGGGCATTGGCATGCGCATCTTTAGGAGGTACGTAGTCCACAGTTCTCCAAGCAGGACCCCTTCCAAGCACTTTTATGTTTATAATAAAAATAATAATATATTGCAATAACAATAAAGCCACAATACAAAGTTCCCTTAAAACGTTTACACTGTAAAAAGTTTCTCTGAATAAGGATTAAAGTTAACTGCAGTATTTGCTACTGGGATTAATCTTATCTCTACTGCGATAAGGTTAATCCGAATTAGAAATAATCTTATCTCAGTAGAGACAATATTAACCTCAGTAGCAAATACTGCAAGATTTTCTTTTACAGTGTAGGGTCATAATTATTGACGTTTATTGACAAACCAACTTCGTAGCTTTCTTCAGCGGAAGATGCTAAATTATGCTGGTTATTTACATGAATAAAATAAAAATATTACGCTAACTGTCTACTTTGTTAAATATATCTGTAAAAAAGGGCACACATGAGTTCATTAACCTCGAGGTTCGTTCTTTGACAGGCACTAATTTATTTTGGCTTCTTGTCCTGCTGTTTTTCGGGCATGAGGGGGAAGCAAGAGTCGGTATATCTCATTTGCTAACATCTTTTTGCCGAAGTTTAACATCAGTTCTTCTCTTCGAGAGTAGAGACTTGGGATTCTCAACACTGTCTGCCTGGTCCCATGACTGGAAGCTAGTTACCATTATAATTTTCGACGCGTGTTTCTGTACGGCTTCTAGCGCTTCCGTTAGATAGACCGTGTTCTGCACTTGGGGTCCCATACCGGACAGCAGCATTCTAAAAGGGGGTGCACGTGGGTGAGGTATGCGAGGACGAAGTTCAGGAACTGTGAAACCAAGCCTGCGCAATGACACTAAGGTCAGAAGTGAGGAATGGCCCTTGCGCGCTACGCTTTGGACGTGAGCATTCACTGCTGAAAGTTACTCCCAGAGTTGTAGCGCTTCTTGTAGTTGGGAACAGCGGTACGGGCATACGTACCTCGCGTCTAAGCATATTGAGGTAGCGTTCAAGTGAAGTTATTGCAAGTTACGATGATAAGAGGAGGGGCGAACGCCGTATTGTGGTAGTTATCACGCTCTCTGGAACGATAAATGTTCTTTGAGCCCAAGCTGACTTTGAAACATTTATTCAAACAATGTTTACAACGGGTACGTCAGCTACGATTCTTCATCAGCATCAGCTGATCGATAAATATTCTTTGAGCCCAAGCTGACTTTGAAACATTTATTCAAACAGTGTTTACAACGGGTACGTCAGCTACGATTCTTCATCAGCATCAGCCGACGTACCCGTTGTAAACATTGTTTGAATAAATCTCTGGAACGAAAATAATAACAACGCGAACATACGTCATACGTCATCGCTCTTACGGGAGTTCCTGCAGGACCGACAGTTATTATCACTTATGATGCTCGCGACCATCATAAGTAAATTGTAACGATCGTAACAGTCGTGGAACGAAAATAACAAGTGGGAGGAGCCAATTTACTTATTACGGCGGGCTCTGGAACGGCAGTAATAACAAGAATAGTAACGATCGTAACTAATAATAAGTTGCTGGAACGCTACCTGAACCGGAGGACTTTTGATTTCTGACTGTTGATTTCAAGCATACCTACCTTGCACTGTTAAAATACAGTGCAAATGGGTTCTAGTCCCCTTCTTGGACTTTTTAATGAAGAAATTTATGTCGATGGCCAGCTTTTGTGTAAATGACAAAAATATTCGATTCAGGAGGATTTACTAGAGGCTAGAGGCTTATGTCAGGCCTTACTGTCTTATTTCTGCAGTGTTCCATTAGACTGGTGAGTGTTGATAGGCTGGAACAGTAGGTTTTGGCCTCCTGGTTCCCCGGTCGATCCCCCTCCATGAATTCAGAGAGCGTTGGTTGAAGGCTCTCAAAGGACCCATTTTGCGACTGAGGATTCCGTGACTAGTGTTGCAGAATTACGTCACTGATACCTTCGACAAACCAAGCGCCTCAGCGATTATTAAAATCCGGGGACCACAGATTTGCGTTCAAAGTTCAGAGCCTTTATCACTCGGTCTTAGGCGATTCTGTTTGAACGATAATGATCAATCTTTGGTCTCTAATTGCAAATACAGAGCCCACTCTTCCTCTCCCATTTTAATGAAGTGTCGTGCTCATCCCTTTTTTTTTCACCTTCAGCCTCTTCGAGACCCACCCAGAATACCAGGCCGTCTTCACTAAGTTTGCCAACGCTCCGCTTTCTGAACTCAGCAGCATCCCCGCAGTTGGTAAACACGCCATCGGTGTCACCACTAAGCTGAACGAATTCATTGAGAGCCTAGATGACTCTGCCAACCTTGCTCTCATCGCCAGACGTTTGGGAGAGGATCACATCGTCCTTGGTGTCAACAAAGCTATGTTCCAGGTATGTCATGGATTCCGAAAACGAATGTTTACCGTGCATCTGTACCTTACAAGGTCCACGCTACGTATGTTTACTAATAACCTTGATACCGCTCAAACGCAGATTTATGTTCTCCTTTGTGCCCATGCAGCAAAGTGAGGATTCGATTCTGTGCCTTCGCCCAACATGTCAGGAAGCCTCAAATCCAACCCAAGCAAAGAAACCGGATATATATAATGTAATGATGATGCTGATGATGAAATTTTATTTACGTAGTTAAGAAGAGGAAAATAGCCCAGCACGGGCAAAGAAAAGGAAAAAATACACTGGGCTTTCAATAATGTTGTAAATGCACGAGATAAAAAAATAAACATTAAAAATAGAGAAAAGGGACAAGGGACTAATCTGTCTTTAGAACTTCGGAGTGCAGTCATTTCGCTTAAGCGTTGTGGGATTGTTATTTACCTAGTGTTTTTGTTGGAATGTTCGGCCCGCTCGTTACGAAGTGAAGATAAACATATAGTTGTCTGCAAATCGCAGTTTCTTCTTGGAAATAGGTTTTCTTAGATGAGGTAAAGCTAGGATTTAGTAACGGTTAAAGGCTCAAGGTTTTAAAGACTTCTGTACAAAATGAATATAAATTGAAGGGTGAAAGGAGACACAAGGTTGAATGACAACAGAAACAGAAAGGTTGAAAGACAAAAAACCGGTACAATAAGAGAGTCTGTTTGACATATAAGTAATTACGTAAGTAAATACGAATTATTCCATACTCCGCAATAAACGGTCACCCGCCCCGCAAGCCCACCGACACTCGGCAAAGTATCCGTACACTATACGGATTAATGTGATATATTTTCAGAACTTCGGCAAAGTCCTCGTCAAGCTCCTCGAGAACGACCTCGGACAGCGTTTCCCGACCTTCGCAACCGCCTCATGGAACAAGGCGCTTGACGTCCTCATTGGATTCATTGAGGAGGGTCTTCAGCAGAGTTACAAACAGGACCCAGTCACTGGCTTGACCGCCGATGAGAAGGTGCTGATCCAACAGTCCTGGAATCTGCTCAAGCCCGATATCATGGGTGTTGGCCAACAGGTCTTCACCAAGTAAGTAAAATTGGTTTCTGCGTTCATCGTTTCCATCAGGAGTTGCTCACAATTTATTTATTAGAAGGAGGCAGTCTGGGTACAAACTTAGAATCGTTATCAGGAAACTTGTTAGAATAGGATAGAACTGATTAGTCAGTTCCGGTTCAGATTGTGGGCAAGCCGAAGAGGTGGTAGTCTTCAAAGTTTCGAAAAAACATTACAGTAATTCTTGTTAGAACTAAGAAAAATACTAGTCAAACTTAAAAAATAAAATATGCTGCTTAATGTTCTTTATCACTTCCCCGATCCGACCATCGTGAGGGGAGTGGAGGGAGGGGAATCCGGAACCTTGAGGTATGTATAACTTTGGAACGGGTGATCGAATCCTCAGCTTCCTGAGAAGCACAGCCTCTTTCCCAGCATCTTAATAGTCTATTTTCTTGACTGTTTTTTTTTTTTAGCATCTTCGCACGCCACCCAGACTTCCAGGCGCTGTTCACCCGCGTTGGTTTCGGCGCTGACGCTCTTACCGATCTCAAAGGAAACCCCAACTTCGGTGGTCACATTATCAAGGTTATGAAGGCCTTTGACGTTCTCATCCGTGACCTGAACAAGCCTAAAACCCTCTTGGCCTATCTTAAAAAGGTCGGAAATGATCACATTGCCAGAAACGTTGAGCGCAGACATTTCCAGGTAAGCTGCTTGGATTTTTGTCAGTCAGGAAGCCCGAGACCATAGTTGCCTTTTTGCAGATACCATAGTATGTGATACCACGGTCTAAAGTCGTTTTCGCAGTTACCATGGTATCTGGCCACCACGGTCCGACCGTGGTACTGGAAAAATTCATCTCGCTTTCATCATCGCTAACACAAGAGTCTTAGTTTTTTGTCAAATTGGTTGGAAAGAAGTTATATCACTCTAGATGTCAGTGTATATCAGTATTTCTTTTTCGATGATTTCTAAAAGTACAAATCCGGCGTTTTTGCAGAGCAACTATATTATCAGATACCACGGTAACTGCAAATACGACTAATTGCAAATCTAGTTACCGTGGTAAAAGATACCATGGTATCAGTAAAAAACGAAACTCATCTGGTTCCACATTAGAGTTAGGAACAAATTCCGTGCATGAGATGAGGTTTGGAGTTGTAGTGAAGAATATGGATTTATATATATTACAATAGAACGGCTAGAGTCGTCGTGAGCTACATATCCGTTACTTATCTAGCTGTCCGTGACCGAAAAGAAGCGGCATACAATACTATGGCTCGGAGGTCTCGGACAAACTAGTCGATGATCAAGCACCGGGCATGGTAAGGCAGAAAGCCTAGGTGCATTGCATGGTGTGATTCGTGTGTTAAGAAAGAAGATAGAAAGCGAGAGAGGAAAGAAGGCAAGCCGTCAACATTTTCTAGTCCTTACCTCCAAAGGCTTTACTCCCTACGATCTTCTTTCGCTCAAAATTCCGACAGTTAAAGAGTCAAGTTTTCTCTGGGCTTTCCCATCTCTATTCCAGTGCCCAAAGCTAACTATCTTATTTTCTGTAGGCGTTCTCCGAATCTCTCATTGAAATCCTCAAGATGAGCCTGAAGGAAAAGCTTTCCAACGAAGCTGTTTCTGCCTGGCGCAAGGGTCTTGACCGCGTCATCGGTGTTATCGACCAGGGTCTCTTGGGTCTTAAGGAGGTTAATGCCCAGACTGCCTTCTCCGCGGCCGATGTTCACGAAATCCAGGCCACTTGGGCTCTGATCAAGCCAGACCTGATGGGCAAGGGCGCCCGTGTTTTCCGAGAGTAAGTATTGCCTCACAGTTAAAGTCTATCCGAAAAATTATAAAATAAGACAATCTAGCTACCCGCATCACGTATTCACCCTAATACGCTCGGCGACCCGACAAAATGACCGTTGTTCTGCTGTTCAATAGTCGATTTTCATGTTTTGAATTTTCTCTTTCGGATTTGTTGTACAACTATGTGCTTGTATGTCTATCCTTGAATATTTAGCAACTAACGATTCCCAGAAGAAATAATGTTACGCGTATAATATTCTGAATACAAGTCACGCAGTGACACGTCTTGAAGAATATTTCGATACTTCATCTGTAGATTATAGCAACATTGGAATGAAATTTAGCCCAGAAAAGTCACAAGTTATTCTATTTAACTTGAAATCTAGCCCTGACGTAACTGCGTAACGGTGAAACTGGGATGTCGGACCAGTGGATATCTGTCCAGTGGACGGACCGCCGGTTTATGTTGGTTTAACAATCGGGAGGTCGATTGGGGAGACCAGAAAACTTTTAATCAAACATATGACGTGTGAGAAGCTTTCTAATATAAGGGGTACTCTTTTTCAAAAGGTGTGTGGGGGGAGGGGGGAGCTACTTCTAGGTATCCTTAAGTCTACGGTTCCTAGGTCTATGGTGTGTTTTGGTAGTATGATGGTGATATTAAAGTTAAGAATGAGAGATAAAGTGAGGTTGTTTGTGATTTGAGACTGTTCTGTATATGGCTTAATAGCTTTTAAGTACAAATATATATATATGTGAAAAAGATTGCTGCGGCATATGGTTCCATTGTGGCGAATAAGTTGCGTTTCAACCGCCTTGTTCTTGCCACGGTTTTTAAATCGAGGCCCTGCCCTGCATTTTATATATCGCACCTTTCTGCTGAAGGTTAACTAGCACCGATAAAATAAACTAATTCATTCGATTGATTTCCGTTTCTTTATATAATTTCTCCGCTCCCTCCTTGGACCCGAAATCCAATTTCTCTGACCCGCTTAGATCAGTTGGACAACTTATACAAAGATTCAACAGTAACCTTCAGCGTGAATGGAAGAGGACCCTTTACAATTGGTCAGCTTTGGGGTTCAGTTGTTTTCCGAATGTCAATTATTTAGTAACTTTTTAATTCAGCTTTCGCCATATCGATACAAATAACAAAAGAACAACATTATGGTACAACATCAATGTGCCTCCAAAAGATGCCTCCAAACTGGTAGATTATGGAAAATGGGGTTTGCTGCCAGGAGAATAAGACATTTATAAGTAGTAAACTGATAGACAAAAATGCTCCTCAGCCGGGATTTGAACCCAGGACTCTCTGCTTACAAGGCAGTCACTCTACCACTGAGCTACCGAGGGGCTTGTGAACAGAGTTCGCAAACCACTATAATACTCTGGTAGAAGCCGGCCATAGGACCAGTGATCAGACTATTACCAGACTATTGTAGTGGTTTGCGAACTCTGTTCACAAGCCCCTCGGTAGCTCCGGTAGCTCAGTGGTAGAGTGACTGCCTTGTAAGCAGAGGGTCCTGGGTTCAAATCCCGGCTGAGGAGCATTTTTGTCTATCAGTTCACTACTTATAAATGTTTCCATCTCAAGGGCGTCTTCCCCATTAAAATTATATATTTGGTTTTATTTGGTTTTCACCATGAGACCCCGTCTTGTGGGTCCTGGTTTGTCTACGTGGCTCCGACAAGGGAGTCCTAGACTTCTAAATTATATTCGAATTTTTTATTTTTATTATATTGGTCACGGTACAAGTCCCTTGTCTAAAGCGCCATCTATATCATTGAAAATAAGACAGTTTTCCGACCGCCGTAACCTTGCCATAACCTCCTCTCCGGCCCAGCGGTTGACTAATTTCACCTGAAGTCACCTTAAATGGCAAGAGTGAAAGCTCCTGGTAGCTTATTGGCGGGCAAACATGGCCGGTCCTTACAGAAGATTCTTTCAGGCTCTTCTCAGTTCACGGAGAGTCTCAGAAGCTCTTCTCCAACCTTGCCGGATACAACGTGAACGCCTTGGAGGGCTCCCCAGAGCTCAACACCCACGCCTCGAAGGTCATGGCTCAGCTTGACACCTTGGTCAGCTCTTTGGACAACTCTATCGCACTTGGACAGACATTGGCCCGTCTTGGAAAGGACCACGTTAGCCGCAGCGTTGATAAATCGCACTTCAAGGTAGGTTCAGTCAAACTTCATTGAACTTGGTATCTGCTTGTACTGGACTGTCGTCAGGAGCCAGACGACGATCCATCCTGCCCGGCACTAAGGGCAACCCCGAACCGGAACGATCACGTTCCCCTAACGATATGTGTCTCGACTCTCCCGTGCGACCGAAATTCCGGTCGGAATCGTCCCACCAGATCGCTCGAGGCCGAAATGCCGGCCGATCGGAAGAAGAAATTAACCTGAAATCGGGTCGAAACCTGTTTCACTCTCCTGGGACGATTTCAGGTGGGAAATTTCCATACGGGTTTGGTCTCTTAATTTTCCCTCTTTCGCACAGGGTGCTGAGTTCAAGCTAAGCTCCACTGATTCTAAAAAGTAAAACAGACTTCCCTCTAAAGTTTAAAGTCGTAAGTAAACTAGCAGCAAGGTGAAAGGTCATAACAGAAAAATTGTCTAGTGTTCTCTTCCTCAAGACCCCCCCCCCCCCCCGTTTTTTTTTCTTTCTTTCTCGTTCCTTGTTTCCCTTGTTTTTCTCTCTTTTTCACCTAAAATTCAGACCATTGTCTTTTTTCTCTCCTCCCTTTTTCTTTGTATAGGATGTTCAGTTAGTTGATTCCGCTGTTTATTTTAATTAATATCGGTTATTTTCCTGCCCTAGCCTTTCCTGGAAGGAATATTATGTTAGTTGAGTATTTTTCTGTCTTTAAAGTTTAACCGAAAAGGGCTGGGATACGACAATCTAGTTACCCATCGCTTATTCAGTTAAATTGGCTGGAAGACCCGCTGAAAATGCGTTACTTCGTTGTTCCGCTATTCACGAATAATCGATTTTCAAATAGTGGAATTTCCGTGTGATTTCTGGTACCTCTATGCGCTTGCATTTTTGGTCTTTGCCTTACGAGAAAGATTTACTTTTATTTGTTCAGGCACTAAGTAACATTCACCAATCTCACCACTGCCCACTGAAAAGCCACGGTTGTGTTGAGATTAAAATTTCCCGCGTCATAGTAGAATTTACGTTGTGGGGACGGCCGCAGATATTAGCTGCGTTTTCGCTGATACCATGGTATCTGTTACCACGGTAACTGCATCTGCAATTAGTCGTTTTTGCAGTTATCGTGGTATCTGATACACGGTGCTCTGCAAAAACGACTATTTCCGAAATTGCACTTTTCGAAGCCAAACGAACAAGAGCTGTAAGCTCATATGGCACTTGCATGTGTCAAGATGATTTGATTGATCAAAAGTAAGTTTCGACTTTGCGGTTGAGATGCGCGCTATAAGGGAGCTGGAACTTCATTTGTAAGCAAAACCCTTGAGGCAAAACTGCTAATGGGCTGATGGGCATCACGAAAATGCATATATTCCTTAAAAGTATTTTTTTTACTTTGCGGTCAAGATTGGTACTTTAAGGAATAATCGGATTTGGGAAGTAGCAATTTCTAAGCAAATGTTGTTGAGTCTCCAATATTCCAGCGAAGTTTCATCGTCCTAGCACCTCTGGAAGTACCTTAACGCGCGATCACCGGAATCCCAGACCCCCCTCCCCCTCCTCCAACTCCACCCACAATAACCGGAGCCAATCCGGTTCTGTAAATGATTAATCCAGAGCATCTGTTTGTCATTCCCACGAAGTTCGATCCAGATCACACCAGTCTAAGCGGGTCAAGTTTTTTCCGCCCTCCCCCCGATAATTGCCGGATTCGGTCCGGAAATGAAAAAGGTCACAAGAGAAAAATGTCCTCTGTTTAATTATTAAATTTCACTCGAATCCGATCACCCGTTCCAAAGTTACGCATGACTCAATATTCCGGATTCCCCTCCCTCAACTCCCCCCCCCCCCCAAGATTATCATATCGAGGATTTTTTTTTTATTCCAAGTCAGTTTGACCGGGTCCCTGATATGCCTTCCAAGTTTCGTCGTGAAAATCCCCAAAAAAACGGAATTCCGGGATACCCCTCCTCCCCCCCCCCTCAAGTGTCCGGATCCAGTCAAATTATGTAAAAGATTTACATGGACCAGATGTTTGTTCTTCCCAGCAAGTTTCACTCCGATACCATCATTCTAACCGTTTCTCGAGATTTCCGGTCCACCCCCCCCCCCCCCCCCCCACCCCACCAAGCTCCCCCGCGGTGCACGTAGCCAATCCGATTCAGCAAATGACTTACCTAGAGCATCTGTTCGTTCTTCCCAGAAAGTTCCATCCCGATCCCTCCATTCTAAACGGGGCACGTATTTTCCGCCCCCCCCCCAATAGTTGCCGGATCCGGTCCGGATATGAAAAAAATCATCGGAGAAATGTCCTCTGTTGAATTCTTAAATTTCACTCGAATCCGATCACCCATTCCAAAATTACGCATGACTGAAAATTTCGGATTCCCCTCCCTCCACTCCCCCCACCATTATCTGATCGACAAAATTTTTATTTTGAAGTCAGTTTGATTGGGTCCCTGATATGCCTGCCAAGTTTCATCGTGAAAATCCCCAAAACCACCATCACCGGAATTCCGGGACCCCCCCCCCCCCCCTATAAGTGTCCGGATCAAGTACAATGGTCTAAAGGACTTATCTAGAGCAGATGCTTGTTCTTCCCAGCAAGTTTCACTCCGATCCCTCCATTCTAACCGTTTCTTGTCTCCCCCCCCCCAACTCCCCCCTGGCTACTGAATCCGGTCAAGACTTTAAACGGGACATTACAGATATATATTCTGTTCAGTTATGAAGTTTCATTACAATCCGATCATCCGTTCGCAAGTTACACACTTCTCAATTTCCCGGATTCCCCTGCGGATTCCCCTCCCTCCACTCCCCCACCATTATCTGATCGACAATATTTTTATTTTGAAGTCAGTTTGATTGGGTCCCTGATATGCCTGCCAAGTTTCATCGTGAAAATCCAAAAAACCACCATCACCGGAATTCCGGGACCCCCCCCCATAAGTGTCCGGATCCAGTACAATGGTCTAAAGGACTTATCTAGAGCAGATGCTTGTTCTTCCCAGCAAGTTTCACTCCGATCCCTCCATTCTAACCGTTTCTTGAAATTTCCGGTCTCCCCCCCCCCCCCAACTCCCCCCTGGCTACCGAATCCGGTCAAGACTTTAAACGGGACATTACAGATATATATTCTCTTCAGTTATGAAGTTTCATTACAATCTGATCATCCGTTCGAAAGTTACACACTTCTCAGTTTCCCGGATTCCCCTGCCCTCCACCCCACCCCCCCCAAATGGTCGGATCAGAAAACTGATTATTCCTAATTTTGTTTGGTCGAGTTTCTGATATGCCTGCCAAGTTTCATGGTCCTAGCACAACTGGAAGTACCCTAACTCGAAAAAGTGTCACAAAATGCCCTAAATTTTCAAGTTTCCAGCGCCCCGCACTCCCCCCCCCCCATATGGTCGGATCGGGAAACTGATTATTTCAGGTTAGTTTGGTCGGGTCCCTGATATTCCTGCCAAGTTTCATTGTCCTAGCTCATCTGGAAGTACCCTCACTCGAAAAAGTGTGACAAAATGCCCTAAATTTTCAAGTTTCCAGCGCCCCAACTCTCCCGCATATGGTCGGATCGGGAAACTTATTATTTCCAGGTTACTTTGGTCAGGTCCCTGATATTCCTGCCAAGTTTCATTGTCCTAGCTCATCTGAAAGTACCCTAACTCGAAAAAGTGTGACAAAATGCCCTAAATTTTCAAGTTTCGAGCGCCCCCACTCCCCCGCATATGGTCGGATCGGGAAACTGATTATTTCCAGGTTCGTTTGGTCGGGTCCCTGATATTCCTGCCAAGTTTCATTGTCCTAGCTCATCTAGAAGTACCCTAACTCAGAAAAAAGTGACAAAATGCCCTAAATTTGCAAGTTTCCAGCGCCCCGCACTCCCCCCTATATGGTTGGATCGGGAAACTGATTATTTCCAGGTTAGTTTGGTCGGGTCCCTGATATGCCTGCCAAGTTTCATTGTCCTAGCACATCTGGAAGTACCCTAACTCGGATATGTGGGACAAAAAACTCGGACGGACCGACAGACCGACAGACGGAATTGTGATCGGTATATGGCACTTGAGCCAGAGGCTGCAAGTGCCATAAAAACAGATATCCAGTTACACCACTAAGTGCTAAACTTCTTTCTCACCAATCTGACAAAATTTGATGAAAGGGAGATGACTTTTCAGATACCACGGCCACTTACCACGGTCGGAGCGTAGTATCTGAATATCTGATACCATGATAACTGGACAGATACCACGATAACTGCAAAAACGCCTTTTGACCGTAGTATCAGATACCACGATAACTGCAAAAACGACTTTAGACCGTGGTAACAGATACCATGGTATCAGCAAAAATGCAACTATTCTGAACGTCAGAACTAGAGTAGATAGTGGAAAATAAAAAAATCCCTTTGCAGAATCCAAATAATTCAGTGTATTCAGTTGAATGACACAAAAATAAGTTGGCTTTTCAGCTAAACTTTGAATATAGTCCAATGAAACTGAAACTGACGCTATCCCTTCTCAGTTTGTATGCCAATAAAATCTCTTTCTTAAGCTAATCGTGTCACATGTCAGAAGCGACCAATATGAGTATTTTTTTTTAGGATTTCGCTGCCGACTTCATCGTACTTTTGAAGAATGACCTCGGGGAGGAGTTCTCTCCCCTTGCCGAGTCCGCCTGGAGAAAGGCCTTTGACGTTATGATCGCCACCATCGAGCAGGGTCAGAGGGTAAGTGATATTCCTCATCTCTACCTCTCTCTACCTTTCAGTGCGCGTTGGGAGGAGGGGGGGGGGCTCAGTCACGGGAGTGATACAGTTTTGTTTAAAAAAAAAATCTTTGCAAATATTTTAGTTCTTTGCCGTCTTTGCGTCTCTACCGCACAAGCTTTGACGTACGATTCTTAACTAAACCTCTTTCTTCGTTTTTCTGTCACTCTTTGTTTGATTTTATGCTCCGTCATATTCCTTTATCTCCCTAGGTCTTTCTTTCTTCCGCTTTTCTGTCAATCTATCTTCGGTGTTCCGCAAGAACACCTTCGTCTGTTGACACACTAGGCTACTGACGAATCGACTTTACTATTTTACAACAAAATGATTAGTATGAGAATATGGTTGGCGAGAGGTACTAAACCTCCTCTTCTAAAGCCTCTCTTCTAACTTGTCGTTCTTTCTTTTCTTTCTGCGCCTTCCGAGTTCTGACCTTAATTAAATCGAAGTTGATTTTTGACGACTTTCACGGTTTCACTTAAAGTGTAGCTCTTAATAGACATGGTCTTTTAACAGTAAAGTGGTTCATAAATATTGTTCGAAAGCACTAATTTGCCCGCGAATTAGCGACTTTGTTGTTGGCGCTTGCCGACCTCGTCCAGACTTCCCGCTCTCCTAAGCGTAAGATATTTGAACACTGCGCACCGTGGTTAAAGTAAAAGAAAAGCAATGTAGAACACAAATATGTACATACTAGTCTACCAAGTCTTCCGAAATGAAAAAGAAAACTTTTAAGTTTCTCATGCCCATATATTTGAAAGAGTTGTCTGTGGGCCTTGAAGCCTTCGGCCAAGATTGCGCTGCTTCACGGGCCAACTTGGCTCGGCCAAAAAGTCTTTGGTGCAAAACGAAACGATGGTGAAGGGCTGGGATTTCTGAAGCTTTTAATTACATAGGGCAGCTATGGATAACATAAAATGCAGAATAAGGAAGTACGAGGGATCTTTTAACCTTCTCGGTACACCGCTCTTTATCATCTTTCTTCTTTTGTTGCTTGAATAATCTTTGCTTCTGTCTTCTCTTTGACTTCGACTTGATTTTGACTACCACAGTTTGGTTTTCACGACAGTTTTAGCTTTTATTACCTCGCATGCACCTTCTTGTCCTTCTTTGTTTTCTTCTTTTCTCTTCTAATCTTTCTTTCTTTCTTCTCTTCTCTAGAGCCGACGCTCCATCGCCACATTCCTGACCAACCCGTCTTTCAAGTACTAGGCCTAGCTCAATTGAATTTTTACGACTAGAATTTCCACAACTTCTTATACTCAAACTGCAATAAAAAAAAAGTATTACCTTACTATAGCTTTTCTTCTTCGCTGTTCTTCTCTTCTCTTCTTCCTCGGTGATCCATCACACAAGGCGTTTTTCCGTGACATATTTGTGTCCAACTCTTTGTGATAGTGCGAACACACGATTAGGATATTCCGGTCGGATTTCCTGCTTTTTATCAAGTTGAAAAATTCAACTTTTCCATAATTGACAGTCCTGTAGAATTGATGATGGTGCAGAAAATCCGGGCAGAAATTCCAGTCCACTAGCACCTGACCCTGATCTTCGGTTCAAAGCGTGAGTGTCTGTCATGCATACAGAAGTGTGTGCTCCACACTCGACCCATAAGTTGAAACTCGCGGAAACGCCGTTTCGTCTGTTTTTCGGCGGTAGTTTCAGATGCCTGAGAATATAAATAGAACACTGATAAAATTTCAGTAAAGAAATCAACAAGCTTACCACCCTACTGTTCTAAACTAGAAGTGTCCTCAGTTTTATGTCTGTCTGTTGGTAAAGTAGCCAGTTTTGTTACTAGGATTTGAGTTTGCCGCGAAATTTGAATTTCCTGCCAAATTCGAGCCACAATATCGAAAGTCACATCGAGAGATGTTTGTTAAATTGAGCCATAGTGCGAGCCACAAAAAACCTTGTTGGTTGCGGAAATAGACTTGTGGGCCACGCAAACGATCGCGGAAACGTTTGTGTCACACCCCATCGAGACCCCCTTTGTGGGATCGCAGAAAGACGCCTAGAGTGAAGGGTGGAAGGTGTACCTTACATAAGTTTCAGTCGCTCTTGTGATCGAAATATTCACTGGTGGTCTTTTAATTGTTTCTATGAGGGTTTTTTAGTGCAGTGTTCATTTATGACCAGCCAACTCTTGCGGCCGGGTTAGCCGGTTTTCGGTTTTCAGTATTTTTACTGAGTTTCATGACTAGTGAATCATTACAGCTATCAAGTTGAAACTTGGTTTACATGTTTGCATTGGGGTCTAGTTTTGCCTTTGGGGGTCCCACCCCCCCACATCAAGGGCGATTAGGCCAAGATTGCCCAGTGAATAATTTTCATAACTTGACCAGAACTGGATATAGGACGATGAAATTCCTTGTACTAGTCCCCAGGGTTGGAAAGGTACTTTTAAAGTTGCACCTCCCCCACCCACCCCGTTCACGGTCAATTGGGCCCAGATTGCCCAAGAGTAAAGTTCTTGACCCGTGACAGGAATCTACAGGTATCAAGTTGAAACTTCGTAGGCTTGTGGGCATTGGGGTCTCTTTTTGCTTTTTGCGAGTCCCAAACCCCACTTGGTTCAGGGGCAATTGGGCTCAGATTGCCCAGTTTTTAATGTTTTTAACTTGACAATAACTGGAGGTAGGACGATGGAATCCGTTGTGCTTTTTGATCTTAAGGCTGGGAATGTATATTTGGAGTTGAACCACCCTCCATGTTCATAGGCAAGAGGGCCCAAATTGCCCTTAAGTTAAGTTTTTGACCATGACTGGGATCAAATTCTAAATTGGTATACGTGTGGATGTATAGGTCTAGATATGCATTGTGGTGGGTACCGGCCCCCCACCCTCCCGTTCATGGGCAACTGGGCCGAGATTTCCCATGAGTTCAGTCTGTGCATGACAGGTCTCAAATTCAACCTTTGTACACTTATGGGTATATGTGTGGATGAAAGGTGGAAACTGGACGGTTTTGTCATGTGATCAGTGATATGCCGTTCTTAATGAAGTTGTCACGAAGGGGGTATTAGGCTGCTACGATTTTGGTTTATTGCTCTTGATATTTACCTTGCTAATTGAAAAGAGGTTTAAAGGGTTGGACTGGCTGGCAAGTCATTCATTGTTGAAACTGAAACCGATATTGCAAGACAATCTTGGATTTCTTAAAAGTCGTTTGTGTTCATGATAAGCTTTTAAACTGCCTGAAAAACTTTATCGTCACCTTGCCTTAAGCGGGATGAATCAAATTAGGTTAGTTCAAGACTTTTTGGTTATTGAGTATGTGAAATGTCTTGGTTCTGACTGTGTTCGTATGTAGATGTGATAAACATTTTACAGTCACACTCCACGTTTGAGCGCTTGCGCAGTTGTTGGATTCACTGGTGACCAAACCACGTTGTCGCACTCACCAGCGTATGTGTCTTCCTCACCACTGTGGACTAACTAGAGCCTGGGCGGGAGGCAGGTTCTAGTTAGAAATCACCGAGAGATGGTGAGACCACAAACTCCTTATAGAGAAAACATCAGACAAAACTATTCTCATGTGCTGTAAATGGTCATTGACAAGGTAAAATGAAAATCGTGCTCGACAATTTGTTTTCCGCGCAGAATTTTGTTTTGTAGAATTTCTAGGATTTTAACTGAAAATCCAGTTTATTGTTGGAACAAGGGATTTTTTTTTATTCTTCACTATTTGGCCGTCCTCACAAGGCAAAATTCTACTATGAGGCGGAAAATTTGAATCTCAGAACAAACGCTGCTTTTCAGTGGCCAGTGATCAGCTCGCGGAAGATAGCTTACTGCATGAATACTTATTTCTTATAAATCGTTTTCGTCAAGCAGACAACATAGGCACAAGCGCATAGAGGTACCACATATTTGACAGGGAAATTGCACTATATGAAAACTGATTATTCGTGAACAGCGGAGCCACGAAGTAAGGCATTTTCATCGGGTCCTCAAGTCTCTTCAAGTGAATAGTGATGGGTAACCAACCATTTTGTCCTATCTCAGCCCTTTTCAGTTAAACTTTAAATCTGCACCATTCCTGTTTGGATTGCCGTCTTTTGGATATCTTACGTCTAAGGACGGATGTATTACTGATCTCACTACTGTTTTAATAGAACTTGGTGAAACAGATTATGCTAATACAGTGCCTGAGTAGAATAACGAAGGTCGAATATCTGCTCTGTTTCTCAAATTTAAGATTTATAGAAGGTGAAGAAGAGTGAATAACGAAGGTCGGATATCTGCTCTGTTTCTCAAATTTAAGTTGTATAGAAGGTGAAGATCGGAATAAAACTAAACGATAATTAATACCTTCTCTTGTTCACGTGGGACGCTGATATTTGCTTTTACTTATGCCGCTCTTGAGGTTCCACAGTAACGGGGAAATAAAAACACATTTACCGCACCATAGCAGTTTCGAATATTCAGCAACTCATATTTGCCCTCAGGAATCTGCTTCAGGAAGATTCCCATGAGCTACCTACCGATATATCTGGCTTAGTAGAAAACTACTGCTCTTAAGGACAGTATCAAAACGTTGACGTGTTAATGATAGTCCTACTCATCCAGTCTTTAGCTTCTGCTTCAATCAATCAATCAATCGTTGTAATTTGACAGAATATTTTACAAAATAGCAGTGGCACTGTCAAGACGTAATTAAAAAAGAAAAACAGTTAAAATGAGCACATACATAAAAACAAGACGCACATTATCTGGCATTGTAGTGCTGAACAAAGTAGGGGACAAAAGATGAATTGTATCGCTCGCTGGAGTTTGCAGGTGGTTGCTTTAGGGTGACTGGATGAACTTACCATCTCCTGTGGGTCGCCGTTAAGCCCAGCTCAGTAAGCTTTCAGGATGTAACATTTTTCTTCACAATGCAACAAGTTTTGAGCAAGAACAGAAATATAAATGAAACGAGACATTCAAAATTTTCGTAAGGATGAACTTATAACGTGCTGACATTTAAAACTCAAGTTGTTACGTTGCTAATTAATCACTGATGATTTGTTATGCCCATGGTAGGAATGGAAGAATTCCGGCATCGCCGACTGTATTCAGTGGTCACGCATAGGGGTTAGACACCTACACTTACAACAAAGGTTGAAGGTTTCTTTAAAAACGAAAATATTTTTGCGCCAAGTCCAGAGATCCAGTCTCAAAAGTTCGGGAATGTTCTGCTTCCTTGTTCCGGTCTCGGGACTCAAGAGAATCGAGTCCTCTCTTCCGCTGAATCATTAATTCGCTCTTGTCAGTATACAACGATTTTCTATGAAACGGGTGTCAGACTTGAATCTACTCCGTGTTAGAGTGATGATGTTCTAATGGTTCTGAATTCCGCCTTTATTCCATCATGACAGAAAAAGGGGACGATTTGAAACAGATACGTCCCTGGTGGTTGCGAAGAGATTTATACAGTTCCGGGCATTTGTGAGTGCCAGGATGCCCTTTTTGTTGCACTCACAGTGAGGCTTGCAAGTCTCGCGCTGCGGTGCGAAGACACAGCGCAACCCTGGCGTACGGATCTACGAACGTAGGAAAGCATAATAACGCAGCATAATAATGGGCCGAGAATCCGGAACCACATAAATATTTAAAGCCTTGTAGATAAACAGTAGATATAATTCACACAAGAGAATTTGTATATGCAAAAAAAAAGTTTTTCCGTACTATAGCTTTTCTTCTATGCTGTTCTTCTCTTCTTCCTCGGTGATCCATCACACAAGGCGTTTTTCCGTGACATATTTGTGTCCCGTTCTTTGTGATAGTGCGAACACACGATTAGGATATTCCGGTCGGATTTCCTGCTTTTTATCATTCAAGTCCTCTAGAATTGATGATGGTGCAGAAAATCCGGGCAGGAATTCCAGTCCACGAGCTCCCGACCCTGATCTTCGGTTGAAAAGCCAAAGCGTGAGCATTCAGAAGTGTGTGCTCCACACCCGACCCACAAGTTGAAACTCGCGGAAACGCCAGTGAGGCTCGCAAGTCTCGCACTGCGTTGCGAAGACACAGCGCAACATTGGCGTACGGATCTACGAACGTACGAAAGATCTGCGCAACATAATCTTAAATTATGAACCACATAAATATTTATAGCCTTGTTGATAAACAGTAGATATAATTCACACAAGAGAATTGGTATATGCGAAAAACACATACAAACATGTTGAAGCCCCACAGAAATTACTTATATGTCTTCATCACAACTAGCCATCTCGCAGACTGAACCAGTGTTGCCGCTCGGCAGTCACCGCTTTGCGGTGCCGGCCTCTTGAAAACGCGGCATCTCTACGGTATCCTCCAATCAAAATGCGATAAAATTTGCGTCAAAACAAAAATATCTGTGTAGTATGAATTTGACATCTTTGAAGTGTTATCTAAGTCTTTTCAAGCGAAGTGCGCTAAACATTGGCCGTAAATGCGAGAAAACACGTGCTAGCTAGCGCAGTTGCTGTATCTGGGACTCATTTTTTAGTCCTCGCAATAAGGTTTAGGATAACATCTATATGCTCGTGAAAATGGATCTGCTGTGGTAGGCTCTGGCATTTCGCTTTGTTTCATATCTTGACCTCTATTCTTCTGTATTCTGAAGTCGAATTCGCCAACGATGGAATTCCCTTCTCGCCATTTCGCGGTATAATTGCGGTATGCAGTATATACTCAAAATTGAATGCTGTATTTCCCCCAGAATCGCGGAGGTTGGGAGAGAGATATGGGCTAGAAGGGGTGAGGCGAGGCCGAAGAAAGAGCAATAGTCTCTTCTCTTTCAAAGAGACGGATATTTTAACTGATTTTCGAAACCGAGAGTAAAAAGAACTGGAAGTATATTCCTTGCTTCAGCTTGAATTGGCTTTTGGCCCTGCTTCGCTGTCGGTCCCTGTCTGTCTTTCTTTTCGTTCTTCATTTCATTCTGGGATGCGAGGCAGCTCCTGCTGCCTGTACAGCTTGTATCTTCTCGCCGTACAGTACGACGATTTGAAAATTATCGCCAAAATTTACTCTATGACCGGGACATGCACCGACAAGGCTCCGCCCCCAGTAAATCAGAATCGGAAAAATATGTGCTGAGCATGCTGACAGCAAGTATGTGCAAGTCTCTACTTCTTACCTTATTTATTCTTGGTTTCATTTCGGTGTGCTTGCGAAGTTATGTACGGCACACATCCATAATATTACCACAAATTCCATTAGCGTAGACGAGATTACACTGTCAGAAGGTTCGTGACATTTAACACAAGGATATGTCATTTCAGTAGATGACATTTGGGATACTATGAGTGTGTTCCACCCTACTTACCATAGTTACTACACGTCAGAGGTTTTATAATAGATAACTCAAGGATGCGCAGTTTCAGCAGACAACACTCGAGATGTAATCTGTGGTAATTTTGAAAATGATATATGTTAACTGTTATGCGTAACAAGCATTACCAGTACGACCCGAGAAACCGCCGAAAAAATGTCTTCTGACTTTTTTGTTTGTCGTCATGATATCGGAAAAGTCAGCAGATGCTGCGGTTGTTCGGCTCTTCCTCGCAACGATTATTACCGTACACCTAACTTTTAATGCATAAGCTTTTCAAAATTACAACAGATCATATCCCAAATGTTGTCTGTTGAAACTGCGCATCCTTATGTTATCTGTTATAAAACTTCTGACAGTGTACGCATGACGTCAGGAACCCCGGCTTCTTTGCGTCAAGGCTGGAAAGCATTTTTTATTTTCATCAAAATATCGGGCCGTGGGCTGATCGGGCCAGTCACATCACAGAGATCGTAGTTACCACGCTCCCGAGCGTGGTAAGCAAATAGTTACTGTTAGTTACTATTTTGAGAAGGTTGGAACGGTCAGCGTTGTAACTTTTCACAAGGTAAGGTACATGAGGTTGGAAAGACAATAGTAACTAATAGTTACTATTGTTAGAAGGGTGGAACACGCTGTATCTGTCTTGGTATCCTGGTAAATCGCATCCGTATGCGCTCATTCCCACGACAAATTCTCCAAATAGCTTAGGGAGGACCAATAGCAGCTAAGCCGTATGGTTGCTCTGAACTGGGAAATAGAGATAAGTATTACATTGACTGTTTGTAATTAGTAAATAGACTGGCTTATGGCCAGATTTGGGCTTTTTGGTTTTCTTACTCATTTCTTACACTCCAAGTGGACGGAACTACCGATCCTTGGCTATTCTATGAAGCTTAGGTCTGAAGTGCCTCCGGTGAAGTTCTCCTGAGACAAAGCCGACATTTCAAGGTAAAATTTGTTGGGGGTATGTTTGTCTTGGTTCCTGTTACCCTGAAATCTACCCTGTAAATTACCCTGAATTCTCAACCTCATCGTCCTGCTGTTCCAAGCTCAGAACTCGTGAACATAACAGGCATCAAGTTGACTTGTTGGCTTTGGGGTCTAGTTGTGCCTTTGAGGGTCCACCATGTGGCTTTTTGTGGTCCTTCCCCCATACCCTTCCGGTTTAATGACAACTTCTTAATTAGGCTCTTCGTTTGAAATTTATGATGAATGCTTTTACTTCCACACTCCCGGTTTGAGAGCTTGGTCACACTTGGCTCATTTCCTAGCCTTTTGGGTTGCAAAAGTAGAAAACAGAAAAGAACACCATACAACTAATTCTGAATGTTGTCGTTTTAAATTCAGGAGATCAATTATAGCAAACAGCGTGAAGAATTTTGTTACAGGAACCCTAATTGACCCCTAATTGCATTCTGCTCATCATGCACAAGCTGCCACAAAGCCCATCAAATCTCACGTCCCCTAGGGATTTTCAGTTGTTTGTGGAATAGGCGGCTTTTTTAGCTCAGTGTGACCAAGCTCTGAGCGCTTGCGTACTTTTACGTACTTTTTTGTGTACTTTTTTTACGAGGACGCTGGTTGTGGTTTGCAGGTTTTACCTGGCATGGAGACAGTTCTTCACTTTTGAGCGTTTTGTCCCTGGTTAGTTATTCTCCTACCTTGGACTTGGAGTCGCCGGGGCGAGAGGCCTAGTATTGGATTATGGCGGGTTTACACACTGCGTAAGATCCGAGCGTATTTTACGCAGGAATTTGAGCTTGAAAAGATTTCTAGCAATACGGACGTATTTAGATACAAAACGGACCGATTTCTCAAATACGTCCGTGCCCAAATACGTGCATAAAATACGCTCGGATTTCAAATACGCTCGGATTTTACGCAGTGTGTAAATGCACCATTATCCTCTGGGAAATTTTACGATCAAAGAACCTTTGGTTCACTTACTGCCGAGGAACGAGTAAAGATTTGCATTATTCTATGTGTGGAAGCTGTTTGAGATTTATTAGCGCATGTCTGGAAACGATTCTGGAGATTCGATCCCCTGACCGTGCGGGGTCGCCCACACTGTCAGAAGTTTCATAACATATAACACGAGGATGCGCGGTTTCAACAGATACTGCGTAACAGATAACACTTGGGATGTTATCTGTTGTGTTGAAAACGTTATGTATGAAATATTATGCAAAACAAGCTTTGCTAGGAAGAGCCAAAGAAGCATCTACTGACTTTATTCTTTATCGTCATGATGTCGGAAAACTCAGCAGATACTTTATGGCGGTTTTTCGGCTCTTCCTGATGGTAAACGCTTATTATGCAAAACATTTTGAAACACAACAGATAACATCAGAAGTGTTATCTTTTATGCATTATCTGACAGTGCAGTTCAGGGCCTATGTTTTTCCGGTGTTATGGCTGACTAAGCTTGCATAGACCCCCCCCCCCCGTTCTGCCCAACCTACAGTCAGCGGTCTGATCCCGAAAATTGCATCCGTTAAAAACCTATAGAATACAAAAGGAATCAGCATTCTTATCGCTTCCGGATAAGAAGTCGTAAACGGGACCGCCTCTGAGTGGTTTCTATTCATAAGGGACTAGGCTGTTCATTAGCAAATACTGGTCATTAAGAAGCCAAGAGTAGAAAGGATGGATGTCTCGTCAGGCTTGTATTCACGGACGACTGATTATATCCTGGTAATATTTGTAACGCGTGTCTGCAGTATATTAGTTATGAAGCACAGTATATCACCGACTCATACCCGAAGAGGTGTTTACGAGATGAGTTACAAATTTATGACGTGATTTAATCTAACGGTATATCCCCGCTAAAACTAACAAAACTAAGACATTGCAGAAACCCTAAACAGCGACTTTAATTTCCTGCTCTTCCGTTCCTTCCTTAGACTATGGACCATTTGTCTGGCCAAGAACAAATAAGCACATAAACCTCCGTCTTCCTATCTCTGTAGTACGACCATGCGAACTCCAGTATATCACTGTACCCTGCCCGATGCAAGCGAGTTACGAGGAACATCACAATTCGTTACCTCTAGAAAACAGCTATATCGCAATAAAGCCCCGGAGAAGAAATTTCCAAAGTAAAAATCGATTGGTTGTCTATCATTGTGACGTCACGTGTGACGCGCTGCAGAGCGGGTCAGCGTGTCTCCTGCACTTTTTGGGATCCCAAAACGAAAGTGGAGGGATACCTATGACATCGCAAAAGTTGTCCGTCTGTCTTCTGTCAGCACGATAACTGTCGAGGGGAATGAGATATTTTGATGAAACTTGGTGGGAGGATCCTTTGGGTCAAAGTACAGGTCAAGTTCGAAGGTGGGCTCTGTAGCCCTATATTTGAGGGTGGGGGAGGGGTTTCAAATTAAGGGAAACAAATATTTTGATAAAGATATTGAGATAGTTGATTCAAGGGTAAAGAGACATGCTGAATTCGAATATGAAATTTATTTTCTCGCCGGACAAATAGTTCACCCGGAATCCGGGGAAAACCGGAAAATTTGTGAAAAGTAAAAGTTTAATATGAAGTTGATCGGAGGTTAGATTTAGGGGGCAAGGAGATGTGCTGAGTACGAATATGAAACTTATTTTCTCGCCGGACAATTAGTTCGGCCGGAATCCGGCCAAAACCGGAGAATTTGTTAAAAGTAAAAGTTTTATTTAATTTGATGTTCGACTGATGTTGAGATGTTCGATTTGCGGGTAAGAAGACATGCTGAATTCGTATATGACAATCATTTTCTGACCGGACGTATAGATCGCTCGGAATGCGTCTGAAACTGGAAAATTTGTGAAAAGTAAAGTTTAATCTGAAGTTGATTAGAGGTTGGATGTGGGGGGTAAGGAGACATGCTGAATTCATTTTGGAGCTTTAGTTTTTTGCCAGATAAGTAGTTTGTCCGGAATCCGGCCGAAACCGGAAGTTGGGCAGAAGTAAGGAAGGAAGGAGATACGTCGTAGGCTATAGGGTAAACCATATGCTGAATCCATATCTGAATATTTGACAGCGCAAAACGGATATCTGAATATATCTGAACTTGGTGAAATTCAGCTGGCGTATCCGTTTTGCACTGCCAAATACGAATTTGATCTTCTCCGATTATTACCATTGTCCTTAATCTGTTTGTAATTTAAAAGTAAAAATGTTTAAGAAGTCTATTGAAGACCGAATTGTCGGGAGCAAATAATAAAATTTTGGGATCCCATCGAAACCTTTGGTCTTGTTCCTCTGGTAGGCGCAACCGCGAAAAGGGAAGTAGACGGCCTTAAATTCAAAGTTCAGCAAGTACTTCTAGCTCAGCAAAGTTTTGTCGGTGTATCCATAGTCGCTGCATGGGGCCGAAGACGGAGGTTCTATTGGCGTTCTTGGTCGGGCTAAGTGGTAAAATTATTGCTCCTCCTTATTACATTTAAGTCCATGGCTGTGAGTAAGGCAGTAAATATTGAAACTACAAAAGTTGCTGTTTCTACAGTTTCATGAGTGACTCAGAAGTTTCATAATAGATAACACAAGGACACGAGGCTTTAACAGATCACTCTTAGGATGTTAGCTGTTATGATTTTTCGAATGTTACACATTGATTGTTATGCATGCAAGAAGAGTCGATACACCACCGGAAAAACATCTGCTGATCTTTCTGTTTATCATCATGATATCGTTAAAGTCATACGATGCTTTTTCGGCTCTTTTGGCAATACTTTTTATGTGTAATATCTGCATAACCGTAACAAATAACATCTCAAGTGTTATTTGTTGAGACTACGCATCCTTGTGTTATTTCTTTTTAAATTTAATGATTCCAAGTTGCACTTGGGTAATATTAGAAAGATTAATTCTTATATAATCTCACGAGCTCGCCGTTTGCACCATTAAAGCTCAAATGGCACGTGAAATTAATCTTAAATGCCTTACCAACCCGTTCAGAGTCGTTAAAACCATCGGAAAACCTGGAATATCTTTCTAGCCCCAGAAATACTCCTCCATAGTCTCTGGTAAATTTGGGCGTGGTATTTAACATGGTGGTTCTTGCATGGTCACACAAGTTGCACGAAGTCGACACTCATTTGCCTTACGAAACCTGTTTGTTGCAACGACGCGATCTTCTTCCAGATCTCTACTGCGATTAGGCTACAACTTGTGGTTAATAATGTGTCTATATAAATGCTAGGATCTGAAATATGACTGCAAAATACGCCGTTTCTCTTCAAACCAAATCTGTTTTGGGATATATGCACGCGTTTTATTCCACGAAAGCATCAGAAGCACTGCCAGAACTGCACATACAATCACTTCCTTCAAATTGTTAATTGCAGAGTCTTCAGTCCCTTTTGCTTACCGCCGTCTCTACCATTCAGTAGCTCTGCGAGGCCGAGATTCTAAAACTCCTAAATAAATAAAATTTCGTAATTAATCATCAGTGAATAATTAGTAAAGCCATATGTGTTTCCGATGTCATCTTTTAAACACATTTTCTTACGAATATGTTCTTTCATTTGTAGGCTATTATCTTTCTTGCTTGAAATTAGTTGCTGTTCAAAATGGGAACGTTTGGTGACCATGGATCACGACCGAAGGTGTGTTTGTATGAGGCGAGGATTTTAAGCGTCACAAACTAGCAGGAGCACGAAACCAGTCATGTGTGCTTTAATGAATAATAAGTCAGGCCAGCTTTATGAGATTTCAATTATCATCTTGTAAACGCTGAATCGTAACGAATACTACGACTGTTTTCTTTAATTTTTATTTTCTTTTTTGCTTCGGATTAATTGCTATTTCAAATGGAAACGTTTCATCTTTGAAATCTTGTCTAGTCATGACCATGGATAACGACCGAAGGTTGGTTTATATGAAGATGGGATTAGGACCAAAAAGTCCAGGCTTTGATGTAAACTTAAAAAAAAAAAAAAACTTGAAAAAATGCTAAATACAGCTTGAGCCGAAGCTGACTGGAAAATATATATTCAAAAACTGCATAAAACGGACACGTCAGCTAAGATGCTTTGGCAGCGGTAACAACTCTTTTCTTCCTAACTCACCTTAACTTGAACCAAAGACAAACAAAAATCTAAACAAAAATTCTCCAAACTAACAACCTCTCGAAATTCTTTATCCCCTAAATTTTGCATCCCTCATAATGGCTTTTATTGGACCACCCCTTAAGACAACGAAGAAAGTAGTGTTTCATCTGTGTACGAGTTAAACAAAAATAAGTAAGAAAAGTAGAAGAATCACATTGATTAGTTTAACCAACACACAGAAATTTAAACACACATTATGACTGGTAGAGAGCACGGACAGTAACCGGATAAAAATTTTATCCTTTGCGGGTAGTCTTTCGCGGCGGGTTCTTTCAGTCATTCAATCAATAGATCCTTATTGTTCACAAACATTTCTTACGATATTTGTAAAAAACAAATATTCTTCTTCTTATCATAAACTACATATACTATCTACAATCATGTGTCTACATACTCGAGCAATAAAGGTAGTTAAACAATAGCCTATTGCTTTTCACACTTGCGTGACTTAGTGTTTAATTATCCAGGTAATCTTGAAAGATTAGCGTCAGTTCCTTCCACTATTTATTTCATTCCGCGCAGCGCCGCAGGCTGTCGAGAGTGTTGGTAGTTCCGCCACCAAGAAACAAGGCGTTCTCCCCTCGTCAGTTCGTCAGTTGCCTCTGCGTGAGCAAGTCTGGAAGTGAATTTTTTTCAAATTTTGGTTTATTCTGTCAAGATTTCGAGAGGATCTGTCAAGTGTTTTGGTTGTAGAATGTCGAAGCATTTGTAATTAGTGATGGTTGAGTGAGTGTGGATAAACAGATGTACATTCAGTTCCCGTAAGAGCTGAGAAGAGCCAATTTTGTACAGCTTAATTTTCTCTGATGGTTTGGATGCTATAGAAGCTAAGCAGCAGGAAGCTATTGCATTTTCAGACGTGTGAGTACGGTAGGCTTTTCTTTAGGTCTAGCTTTTGGTGTTGCTGCATGTTGACCACAAGACCTTTCCCTATACTCTTGTAATAGCTGTTGGCCTAGTCCACAGCAAAACTTGGAATTCGTGCTGTTGCGTGATGTTATCGAGTTTTTGGAAAGTTTCAGAAATGTTTCAGCGCCTCTGAAGCTAGATAAGTTCATGTTTTACTGTGTAAGACTATTCAGTCTTGAACCACACGCTCTGTAGATATGGTTTTTATTCCAGGATTGTAACAATCGCGACTTCTTTGATACTGTTGGGTTTCTCCGAGGCCATAACCAGTCCCGGCTTTTTTCAGCCTCGCTCGGCCCCTTGTTTTGGATAAGAAACGTGGACGGACTTGCGCAATCGGTATCGACCAATGAGGTCATCGGTAGAAATAATCGACCCGGAAGCACAAACCGCCATGAAAATAGCCAAACGCGGAAAATGAAAGAAACCAGCGCACTGCGGTAAAGTTTGGTAAACATGACGGGAAACTTCATATTTCGGAAATGAGAATCAGTGGCACGGTTAGGGATGTCGATTAAAGCAGCAATATGGTTAAGACCTTCCACTAAAATATTATTAAGAAATGTAAGAAATATTCGACGCCCTCCGTAGCTAGGCCACTAGGCTTTACAGCTTGGCACACTTCAGCAGTATATGCCTAGCTGCCAGCCTAGGGAAAATCTGTCATTCTTTCTATGATAATGGGGAAGAGGCTAAGCACTGTGTCACGTGATCACTCATTTTCTTCATTGTTTTTGTTATTTTGTCTATCTTGGCATGATCCCCAGTAATAGAAGCGATATAAAGCTAATCCGCAGTTAAAAATTTGTATTTACCTATGGTGGTTGTTACATCGTTTCTTTCTCTTAGATTGGCTAGACCCAGAATCACATATATAAAATTCGGTCGGTGAACTTGCTAGGCTACTTTAATTTTCGTGTGTGTACCTTCTTATATAATTACACAGTTTATTCGCTTTGCCTTCCTTGCTAACATGGAATTAAGTTGTCTTTAGTAGAAATTATGGTTAAATATATTATTTTAATACGATATTGGTTGTAATAATTTGGGCCCGTGCAAGACGAAAGTTGAAAAACAAATAACAAAAATTCTGTGCAAACGCTCTTCAGTTACTTGCTCTCTTGAAAGCCGTATCCAAAATAAAATGACACCTTAACCCACCCATAAAGACCCTTGATGTGTTGACAACGTGACCGATGAGTTCACTTCGTCGTGCTTTTATTCTCCTTTACCCGTTCTTTTTACCAAAGAGTATAGACATGTATATTTTAAATTTGCCGATAACAGCCGGTTAGTTTGGCCGGCCAACTAGTTTCAGTTTTGAAACTTACAATTTCCTTCTCCTTTACCCGTTCTTTTTACCAAAGAGTATAGACATGTATATTTTAAATCAGTGTTATGATTTGCCGATAACAGCCGGTTAGTTTAGCCGGCCAACTAGTTTCAGTTTCGAAACTTACAATTTCCTTCTCCTTTACCCGTTCTTTTTACCAAAGAGTATAGACATGTATATTTTAAATCAATGTTATGATTTGCCGACAACAGCCGGTTAGTTTTGCCGGCCAACTAGTTTCAGTTTCGAAACTTACAATTTCCTTCTCCTTTACCCGTTCTTTTTACCAAAGAGTATAGACATGTTTATTTTAAATCAGTGTTATGATTTGCCGATAACAGCCGGTTAGTTTAGCCGGCCAACTAGTTTCAGTTTCGAAACTTACAATTTCCTTCTCCTTTACCCGTTCTTTTTACCAAAGAGTATAGACATGTATATTTTAAATCAATGTTATGATTTGCCGATAACAGCCGGTTAGTTTAGCCGGCCAACTAGTTTCAGTTTCGAAACTTACAATTCAGCAAAAACATGACCAAAGGTTTCGATGAGATCCCAAAAATTTAATATTTGATCCAGACAATTTGGTCTTGTAGATATCCGGTGTTCGCCAAACTCCTTGAACATTTTAACTATTAAGATTTAGAAACAGAAGCAGGTCAATGGCTAATCATCTGAGAAAACCAAGTTCAGATATGGATTCACCATGTGTGTATTTACCTCTTGGCAATACGTCATATCTACTTTGGCGAAACTGATCAAATCTCTCTGCCTTACTTCTGCCAAATCTCCGGTTTCGACCGGATTCCGGGCGAACTACTTGTCCGGCAAAAATTAAAGCTCAAAAACAAATTCAGCGTATCACCTTACCCGTATATCAAACACCTAATTAACTTCAGATAAAACTTTCACTTTTAACAAATTTTCCGGTTTCAGCCGGATTCCAGGCGAACTATATGTCCGGGTAGAAAATGATTATCAAAAGTGCATTCAACATGTCTTCTTAAGTTCATACCCCTAAACCGAATATTTAATCAACTTCAGATAAAACTTTTACTTTTTACAAATTTTCCGGTTTCTGACGGATTCCGGGCGAACTACTTGTCCTACAAGAAAATGATTTTCACATAAATGCTCAACATGTCTTCTTATCCCTAAATCCAACATCTAACCAACTTTATATAAAACTTTTTATTTTGACAAACTTCCCGGTTTTGATCGGATTCCGGGCGAACTACTTGTCCAGCGAGAAAATGTTTTTTATATTCATGTTCAGCATGTCTTCTTACCCCTAAATCGACTATCTGATTAGCTGTTTAAACAAAAATTGTTCGCCCCTAATTTGAAACCTCTCCCCACCGCTAAAAGTTGAGCTGCAGAGCCCATCTACGAACTCGACCTCTCCCTTGACTCAAAGGGTCCTCACACCAAGTTTCACCAAAATATCTCGTTCCCTTCGACAGTTATCGTGCTTACAGACGGACAACTTTTGCAATGTCATAGGTATCCCACCACTTACGTTTTGGGATCCCAAAAAACGAACTTGAAGGGGATTAATGTTCTTCTCTCTTGTCCTCAGCAAGTCCTGAGTTCGAGCCACTTTACTTTTTTTTCTCGTTGTAAAAGAGTGAAGTGTCAACATTTTCCTCTGATGGATAAAGATCCCTTTGTTACTTTTTTTCTGACTCTTGGATTAATGATAGCGCTGATGTATTCGATTGCATCGACTTTAGCAGAACGTGTCCAGTTAAGAATGGTCCAGCTGTTATAGCAGAGACGAGAGTGCTTGCCAGTGGGTCTTTGAGATTGTTCTTCACGGTGTCTCTGCGACTGCGACAGTAACATATGAAGGTCATCCTACTCCTCATGTTCCAGTCTTGTAATCTCCTGGATCCCCCTGAGGGTTTTTACTATCGAGAGAAACAAAAACGATATTTTTTTTAAATCAGCATCGATCCCTCTAAGTTTGTTGAGCGAGGGTTGCACTTTCGGTAACCGTCTTCAGTGAAGAACAAACTAAATCATAGATTCGAAAGTAATACAGTTACAAGAGCGATGCGAACTTGACTTACTGCTGCAATGCAACCAAATCCAGAAGAAGTACATGGATTCGATGGCATGCAAAATAAAAATAAAGTGACGAATATAAAAATGTGCGTTAAACCAAAAAAAATTCTATGTGCAAATCTGTGATTTTTCTACGATTATTTTGTGTATAGGTACAATTTGTTATTATTTTTTTACGGTCACTTGCCAGGAAATGTGCAGAGGTTTTCACAAGCAATTCAGCCAGTTCTTAAAGTCCGATCACTAATATATGCTCACTTCGAACAAACTCTTTCACACAACACTCACGTTCGCTGCATTGCCGTATGTCAGTCAGTAGCATTAGGTCGAAGCTGGGTTCTGGCACTACCTCAGCTTTCAAAGGGCCATATTGAATGATTCTACAGGCTTAATCTTAGAGAGTTTTTATCAATCAGTCTATCATCATTGGACTTTCTTAGGCGACATTTTTGCGTGGATGGCTGTGGTCCCGTCGAGCTCGACGTACATATTCGCGTGGATGCCGTCGATCTTTTTGTCATTTTCGCGTGTACGGATGAACAGGTGAACGGGCGATCCAGCTCGATCGACGCCTCCCGTTCAACATCGCTCCGAGGGCAGCGTCGAGCTAAACGTGGATAGAAAAAAGGTCTGCACAGATTGAAGACAGAAAAATGTGGACCTTCCCACTCATATGCTCCCATCCAGCTGAATGGGCATTTTCGCGTGGACGGAACCCATCTTCCTCAGCTGTTCAGCGCCTGATCGATTTTCTCATCTTCGCGGGGATGGGGTCACCCGTTCAACTCCACAGCCGTCAACGCCAAAACGTCCCCTTAGTTTGATCCCCAACGATTCAGACCGTTTGGCCCTACATTTGTCATTTTTCCGTGACCCCCCTCCTTCAGCCTCGCCCTATCTTGGCTAGATATGGGTCGGCCATTGCAAATCAAGAGCATCTCTTACTGCCCGTCAAGTTTCACTCGAATCAGATCGTTCGTTCGTAACTGAGGCATGTCACAAGATCCCAGATTCCCCTTCCTTCAACCCCTTACGGATGGTCGAATTCGCGAAAGGAAAGTTCCTGAAGAAAGTGGGCCGGGTCGTCATATGCGAGCCATATTTCATCGTCCTAGCTTCTATGGACGTGCCCCAGCTAGCAGAAATCGGTGAGACAGACGGACAGACATTACGATCGCTATTCGGCACAAGCCTAAGGCTTCGAGTGCGATAAAATGCTCATTTGGATCCTCAAAGATCTGTAATTATCAAGCCAACTTTTTACTGGCATGTGGATGGAAATGTCAGTCCCCGGCATCTAATTTTGCGAATTTTCTAGGCAGCAATATTGATTTTTCTCGCTATGAAAGCAATCACGAGCCGGGACCTCTTGAACTCGTCAATGTCGCATACAAAAATAAAGCGATTCAACGCGTCTCAGCCGGTGTATCTTGTCTATATTGTAATTTTGAGTATGTCACAACCGCAGGACGCTCGCTTTATACTCTGGTCGCCTAACAGGATAGATATGGTTTTTTTTTCTGGAAAGTGATTTGACATCTGCATTTCTTTTCGAGAAGAGAGGAATCATGATCTTCTCGATTTACGAAGGTTGAATGTTATTCGAAACCATGCCCGAGCTCCAGAAGTCATACGCAACTGTTCATCTTATATTTGCTCGTATGCATTGTTGCGTTGCAAAGTATGTGAAATATTTTTTAGGCTACTATGAACTCGAGCGGGATTTTTTTCTGTCTGCTATTATCAGCTTTCAAATCAGCGATAGCTTGCTTTTGACCTAAAATAAAGAAATGAGTTTTCTGTCAATGCATAAATTGCGCTAAAGATTGAATTGCAAAAAAGAACCTACGAAAGCTTTTCTTGTGGCGGAAGCCCGAATATTGACGAGCAGACTAAATCCATGGTTGAATCAGGGTTGAATCATTTTATGTATTTGGTTGCATAGGTTTCGATGTGATCCCAGAAATTTAATATTTGATCCAGGCAATTGGGTCTTGTTGATATCGGGTCTTCGCAAATCTCCTTAAACATTTTACTATTAAATTTAGAAACAGATTAAGGCCAATGGTAGTCATCTGAGAAGACCAAGTTCAGATATGGATTTAGCATGGTGTGTTTACCCCTTTGGCGTGGTCTGGTCAGAACTGCCTTCCTTACTTCTGACGGATTTCCGGTTTCGGCCGGATTCCGGGCGAACTACTTGTCTGGAAAAAAAAACTCTAAATAAACGAATTCAACATGTCTCCTTACCCCTTTATCGAACCTCTAATCAACTTCAGATTTTTATCTGAAGTTGATTAGAGGTTCGATTTACTGTTAAAATTCGGAAAGATAAGAATTGAAAGTGACTAAGTATGGTCTAGCGGAAAATTGACAAGGAAATATCACCAGTCCATGGGAATGATTATTGTGAACAATACTGTACCTCTCTGCAAAATCCTAACACTTACCAGCATTATTCGCATCAAGTAGAAAAATGTATGGAACCTTTATGACAACGTCAATGTCATGAAATATTCAGTGGATCATATAGCATATGCTAGCTTAGCGGAAACGCCTTTCTTCTTGAAAAATCTGCCTGACAAGGATATAGAAATTATATAAAAAAAAGCCTAAACAAACTATTGAACGAAAAAGGATACTGCAAAATAGTTAGCTGTTATTTCTTGCTCATATATCAGCATTATTTTTCTTTGTATCTGATTTTCTTGTCTAGATGACCCTACGGTCGCACCGAGTCTTGGTTTGAACTCACAAATTGGATGGGGGGTGATCTAGACACAACATATGTTACAATGCTTTCCACTTTAACTCCTGTGTTCTTTGCACAGACGACCAGTGCCGCGTAGGCTACACGCGGACTAGGATTCCCCCCAGGATTTTCGGCACCGTCGTCAGTTCCAAACTGAACAGTAGAGACTTTTTCAACTATATGATGAAAGCTTAGACCTGATCGTGTTTTCGCACCTTTAAAAGGGGCTGCTATGGTGACAGTGAAGACTGTTCACAAAAATCAGTGCTTGCCCCGACCTTTTTGAACTTGTCAAAGTCGAGATATAAAATAAAGAGGCATTAAACGCGTCCCGGCACGCCGTTTGGTTTGACGCATGACTTTATTTTCCCGGTCAAATCTTTGTTAAGCGTGCTAGACCAGAACAGTTTCACGGTATGTAATATCTGTCATAACTGTCATGCGGGGAAAGGGCCTGGAATGAATTATGTGCCGTTTCGAGCGAGAGGGCAGTCAGAGGAGTAATTGAGATGGGATGGTCGGTGGTTCTCGAAAATTCACTGCGGAGGGGAACGAACAAATAAGTAGGAATTTCATTTTCTTGTTTACAAGAGTTTGAAGACCCTAAAGTTTTAAAAAAGCGCTGAGATACGACAATATATCTGGTTACCCGTCACTTATTCACTTAGAGGACGTTTCGTACTACAAGGTGTTCCGAGATAGTTAACTACTTTAAGACTTAGCTTTGCTAATAGAAAATTACACAAGGCCTCGGCTGTTTTTAAGCCTCTCTTTAGCCTTTTTGTAGGCGGACATGCAGTTTGCTCCAGGAAGTATATTATTTTTTTGTGTTGATAAAGAATCTGAATCTGAATGTCAGCATTACAACCTCCCCATGAAAAAGTGCAATAGAATCCTTGATGTAATTCGAAGAACCTTTACATTTAAGCATGGTGGTTTGTTCTCACTTCTGTTCAAGTCGATGCTTCGCCCGGTCGTTGAATATGGCCACACCGCAGCTAGGCCATATTACATTTTTGATATTCAGGCTTAAGAAAGAATTCATCGTAGAGCCTCGCGTACAGCTACAAAGTGCGTAACAGATCTACGCGATCTGCCATACCAAGTGAGACTAGCCATGTTTTGCCTTCCCTCATCGCATATAGATTATTTTACAGGAGACTTGATTGAAACATTCAAATTAATCAATGGATTTTACGACAGCTTTAAAGTGACCGAATTAATAAGATTCAGCATTGACCACCGTCATCGGTGGCACGCGTAAAAGCTTGCAAAATCAAGATTCCACAAGGTCGTTTATAGGCTTTTTTTTGTAACAGAACTGTTGATCCTTGGAACAGCCTTACCGAAGATGCGGTTAATGCTGATTCGATCAATAGTTTCAAGTGCACTTATTGATGGGTTTTTAACTTCAATAAGTTAGACTACTCAAAAGCCTTTTCTGTCGCTTTCTATGTGTCAATACACACTACACTTAAAAATCAAGCTTGCTTCGTTAAAAAGTTTTAAGTATTCTGGAATGAAACTTTTTGTATATCCGACTTGTTTTGTAGGTAGAGGACAGAGTTTGGGTCGATCCACCATGTCCTGATCGTCTGTCCGGCGTGATTCCGGCTTCTCTTCTTCAGCTGCTTTCTTTCTCATTTGTTCTTTCCGCTTATCCTCTTATTATTACTCCAAAGGTCATCTGTTTATCTGATGTCGGCTCCTCCGTCCAATATTCCAGTAATTATTCCTCATCGCCTTTGGCATTATCCGGAATCTCATAGGCGATTGTGTTGCCGTAGATAGCTTATATCCAGCGATATTAATATCCTGTCCAGCTCGAATTGGACATATATGAGGGAAATGAAGGATTTGTAATGGAAGATGGAAGGGCAAATCCTCGGGGCTCTTCTGCTCAGGAAAATGAAGAGTACTATTACGTGCTCTGAGCTGAAGTTTGCTAATCGATTTTATGTATTTTATGTGTTTTACTCTCCATGACCAATGATGCTCTCACATTGGTCTTGCATTAAAGCACAGCTCTTACTAGAAATGAGTTTTTCACGGTAAAATATTCCGGAAACACATTTTTTTTTTTGAAATATTCGTAGGCTACCTCGTGAAATTAGGGATTCTCTTGTTAGCGATTGTCGAGTCTGGCCGGGCTTGGCACAAAAATACTAGGTTTTCTCGCTAAAAATTGTGGTGGTTAAAGGCTGAGAGATCAGAGTGAAAACAGAGTGAAGAAGAGAGTAGAGAAGCATTTCTACTGGATTTCCCCGTGAAAACAAAAGTTCTTATCTGACAACCCTGGAAAATCTTGGCTAGAGGTGAAAATCGAAAAAGTCAAAGAAAGTGATTCTCAAAGATTTGTTAAGATGAACATTTCAGAGGTTAGTAGACCACGTACGTGGTCACTGGGGGTGTGAAAACAGCGAAAGCAAGAAGGGTTCTTTAGTTTTATTCACAGTGCTTCAGCGTTAGGACATGCCCCAACCTTATGAACACCGGTACTCATGCGTTGGGGCACCATGCCTTGAACCAAGGGCACAGTATCCCCATAAATTAAAAAAAAAAAAAAATTATTTCAGATTTTCATTTCTACCCATTTAATTCAGGTTCAGGTTCATGTAATTTCAGATCATGAAAACAATTACTTTTACATAGCTTCATGGCAGAGAGCAGGCTCGATGACTAGAAGATAAAATTAAATAGTGCAACTTAATCATGGATTAAACGAGCTGTTCTTATCTAAAAACGTGGTCAAAATACGATGTTACTGTTTCCTCCTCTACTCTCTGTTTAGTAATACGTGTAAACTCTCTCTAACCTACTTGCTCGCCGCCTGTCACTTATTGTATTGCTCGATGACACCGGGATTCTTAAATTTTGTCCATTATTATAGTCATTCATTAGGATTTAATTTGTAGTGACATGTTTATGAGTCTTGTTCAACTACTTTTCTAACATTTACTTTATATGTTGTTTCGCTTCTCTGCTAAAAATGTTTGTTCCTGTTCAGGTTGGGAATGTTTGATTTCCCCATCCTTCCGCAATCGTAAATTGGTTTCAAATTCTTATGTTCATGACAGCATCAGTCTATTTCTTCCTATCAAATCTCCCCCCCCCCCTCCACCAACATGAAATTGTTAGCCAGCTTTGTTATAATCCAGAATCGGTTTAGTTATCCATGTTATTCTTTTCAATCAATCAAGTTTATTATCCAAATAGCTTAAAGCTAGAAGAGGAATAAAATATTTACGAAATACACAGACGCGAAACAAATTAACTAATACAATTACAAGATATGACCAGAAATAAATGATGGAACTACGTAAAAAATGGCCAGAAGAATTAGCAGGATATGGAGAAAACTGATTGCCAGTATTCCTCTCGGACCTACACATGGAAGAAGGGAGGGGAGGGGGGAATAGATGGGCCATCTGTGGACAACACGTTACCATGTTGTTATTGTTATTAATGTTATTTGTCGCAATTTTTGTTTCTCTGTGTATTTAAGAACGTAAACATGTTTACTATCTTCTTCTGTTCAGCCTTCGTTTGTCCCTTTTACTTTCTTTCTTCTGTATTACTCCGCTGTGCCTAATAAGCTGGTCACAGATGAGCATAACCTGGCATAATCTCGTCTTGATGGTCTACAGCAAAGGATTTTTTTTTTATATAAAATAATCATTTTGATCAAAAGCACAGGATTAGATACGGCTATGAACCTCGGCCATGTCTTGCATCGGGCATTAGTGCATTTATTTATATTGTGCCCAGTACGTGCCTTCCACCCTATTGTGATTCCTGTTGACACCCACTTCACCCTTTTCGACACAAGCTTTATTGATTTTCTTTAATCAGTCTGACTGCTGTTCTTAATGAGTTTCTATTATCACTGAAATTTGATGTTTGACACCTGTTTGGCAGATTATCTCTAAATGATTCAGGGATTTTGACGATTCATCCGGTGTGACTCGGCAGTTCCTCTACCAATGACGTAGTATTCATCTTAGTTTAGATGTGTTCTACGTTGCTCATGTGGGCATATTGCACACATTCTCTTTTCGATAGGAGCCTAATTAGTAGTAGTAATAGACTTCAACTTTCTTGGGCCTGCGGTTGCGTAGAAGCCAACGTCGAGAAGGGGCCGAGTTTCGTGCCGACTGATAAGTGACAATGACTGTGTGCAAAACACGCCAGTGAACCCCGGGAAGAACGAGAAACGTCGCCCGAACGATGACTCAAATCCTGTGTCGACGAATAAACGGTGTTTCGAGTCTTTGACTGATTCGCAAAAATAAAAATCTTCCGAGGCATATCAAAATTTTTGACAGCAGCTGGTTCCTAAGATACAGATTTTCAGCCTTCTTGTCGGCTGTGATTCCGTGATGTAGTCTTTTCTAATTGAAGCCGGGAGTGAAGCTGTTCGGATATTTTGCTGTGAAACATATTTTTCTCTCCGGATTGGAATCCGGCTGGCAATGCGAAACGCGCCTCCTGTGATAAGGAAGCTTAAACCTGTGGGCCTGGCCGAAGGCTTGCGTGAAGTTGTCGAATGTTTGCCAACTTTGAAGTGAAAACTTCTTCCAAACTTGTTGGAGTCGCATATTTCTGAATTCCTGATTTACTTCCACCTTCTGCTCGTATAACGCGAATTTTGTAAGAAAATTTAAAACTTTGGTTAGATACTACTTCAGGAAAGACATGTGTCCTATGTGTTATTTCCAGAGTGCGGTAATCTGCTTTCGTGGTCAGTTGGCCTCCGTGGAAGTTTTTGATACATAAAAAATTTGTTATTTCGACTCTACGAACTTTTGAGACACTTTCAGTTTTCTTGCCTCTATACCTTCAGACGCTATGTACCTCTAATATCTTTCTTTTGTGAATCAATATGGGAGCTGCATGACATTTCGTTACGTTTCAATTATTGCTGCGTCCGCCGTCATTATGATGGTAATGTTCGAAGACCTATCGAAACGAGGTTACATCAAGCAAAACAATACTGACAACACTATATAATTCTGTCGCCTTTAGCAGACGGGGCTTCTCACAAAGTTCATAAGCTGTCTGGGCCTCAGCAAAAGAATGTAGGATCTATACTCTTTCCGAGGACAATCCTTAGCGAACTGTAGGCGTTTGATGTACAGACCCCCTGCTTCTTCGTGCCGCTTTGTGCCTTGTATGGCCCGGTCTGTTTCTCTACATGTCTAGAGTGCGTGCATTCGCTCTAAGAGTAGGTCTGTTGGAACTGGTGCTTTCTGGCAGACAGTTTTGTGCTTCCAGTCCGCTTCTTAGTGCCGCGGGCGTGCGTCTTCTCTTTCCAAGAGTGGGTCCGTGGGAGCGGGTGCCTTCTATTGTACATGTTTTGTTCTTCCAGCCCGCCTCTTAGTCCGTAGGCGTGCGCCTTTGTGCCTTTGGCCTGCCTTGTTGTGCCTTCGGCCTGCCTTCCATGGTTGGTATGGCTCTACTCTTTCCGAAAATATGGCTGATGGAACTGGTGACTTGTGAGTGGATAATCTACTCTTTTTGAAGCTGGTCCTGTGTAAAAGCTATTTCGATATGTCTTGTCGATCTTGCCCCCAGCCTGCCTCTTCGTGTCTTTTTCCTGCTATGTTCGTGACTTCGCCCTGCCTCTTTCTTCCTGCGACCTGGATTCAGTTGCTTTTGGCCTGCCTCTTTAGGCCTTTGGTTGTGCAGGTCCGCTGCTCCCGATCTAAGATTACGTGATATGATAGCTTATCCAAGTGGTCCATTCTAGCTTTGCTTTGTATGTTTTGGGTCTGGTTAAGTCATAAGCTCAACGCCAAGGTGTCATTTCCTTGTCTCTAACCGAAACGTTGAAGAAAGCTTTGCTGATAATGACTTTACTAATGTAGTCCGAAGGGATGGAAGTAAGGCCGGTAATGGAAAGCGCGTGCTATATAACATTATCGACTTCTGACAGTTCCCAGCATTTGATGTTTGGCATATCCATAAAGGGATTAGTCCCTTTTCTTTTTTTACGTTTATTTTTGATCTTTTGCATTTACTCCGTTATTGAAAGCTTAGTGTAATTTTTTTCCTTTTCGCTCTCTGTACTGCGCCATTTCCCTTTTCTTGTCTAGTGCGTAAATAAAATTTCATCATCATCAGCATCAGCATATGATTCGATATATAATTCCAAAGAAAGCCCATCGAGCCATAACGGAACAAAATATCGGCCCCGCAATAACCTTACAAAATATATCGGCTTCACAAACAACCAAAATATTTAGTATCAACCAAATATGGAGCTAAAGGAATTAATAAGCTCAGATTTTGTCGGTGATATTTTGGCCCTTCCTGGCAAGGGTACGCCTATTCTTCAGGCCAAAGCTAGGAACGTAGACTTAAGGGTCAGCTTTGGTCGAAGGAATACCCATGTAGTGGGTTATCTTTGATCCGGCGTGTGGCACAGATTCAACAAATTAGGCTACAATTACAATATCATGTCAAGCCAAATGTGTACTAAGTGGAGTCTTCTATCTTTATACGATCTCAGTGTCACCTTCGTTAGTTGAGTGTAGTTTTACGACGCCGGCTTCCTTTTATCATCCAATATGGTAATATGAGTGTATGCCCTCATGTTACAATGCATTAACTTGCCCGTCACAGTGGATTTAGATAAGGTTCAAGGTTCGATTTTTTATACTATCAAACACAGTTATCACATACCTATATCGAAAAGCACTGAAAGAAAAAAAAAATGTACTGTTGTATTTGTCCTGTCCAATGATGTGAAAAAAAAATTGCAAAAAATATTCTCTGAGCCCAAGCTGACTTTGAAACATTTATTCAAACAATGTTTAGAACGGGTACGTCAGCTACGATTCTTCATCAGCGATATTTCGGCCCTTTTTGGCAAGGGTCCTCGTCAGGCTGTCAATTCTCTGGTTCAACTTCGGGGAAGGAAACAAACCTGTAATCATGATTACAGGTTTGTCGTAGCTGACGTACCCGTTGTAAACATTGTTTGAATAAAAAATTGCATGCACTCTAAAACTAAACTATATATTTTGTCTACCATATTAATTGCACAAATGGAACATAAGTGCATCTGTTGTTTATTTAAATATGCATCTATTGTTTATTTAAATACTTTCAGATCTCGTTTGTCTTCGCTTGAGATTCTTCAAAATAAGGCTTTGCGAATTCTCAAAAAATATATCCCTGCCGCAAGTAAATTTCCTGGGAAATCTGAGACAGAAACACTGTATGTTCCTTAATATTCTTCCAGTGTATTTCTGCAAGTGTTAGTTTTTAAAATAAATATACATTTACTTTTTAAGATACAATTTACTCCCCCTACTGTGGCCGAATGCGTCGTGAGAAAACCAAAGTCGTATCTTGACATCTCTTCACGTCCATCAAGTTTGACTGGAATTGGAGCGTTTCTTATCGGCAAATTTCCGGTTCCAGCCCCCTCCCTACCGTGGCCGGATCCGGAGCGGACACCAAATAACAAATCTAGGCCGCATGAACTCGGTACTGTCCAAATTCCATCTCATTCGGTCCATCCGTTTGGTTTTTCTGCATGTCAAAAGTTTCTGCCCCCCCCCCCCCCTCCAACTCCCCTAACAGTGGCCGCATGCGGTTCGAACGATTTTTTTCATGTCTAGGTTATCGATTCTTATCTCCATTAGGTTTCACTCGAATCGCACCACCCGTTCTCAACTTACGGAAGTCAGTTTCTGTGATCCCCTTCCCTCACTCCCCCAAAAATGGTCGGATCCAGGAACGGAAATTTTCCTAGGGCATTGTGTCTGGTTCTCAAGTCAATTAGGTCAGGACACTAATATGCTTGCAAAGTTTCATCGTCTTAGTAGCCTACGTCTGGAACTATTCTAACTTGCGATCCCCGTAATTCCGGGCAACCGCCTCCAACTCCCCCACAGAGCTCCGATAGGATCTGGCTCTGTCAATTACGTATGTAGGCATAATGCTCGTTCTACCCACCAAGTTCCATCCCAGCCCCTCGACTCTAAGCGTTTCACAAGTCCCCCTCCTCCCCCCACAAGTATCGGATACGATCCGGACTTGACATGGGACATCTGAGACAATAGCTCTTTCCACTTGGCCAAGTTTCATACAAATCCGATCATCCGTTCAAAAGTTTCGGGTTTGCCATCCTCCACTTCCCCACGATGGTCGAATCGGGGAAACGACTATTCTCAAGTCAATCTGTTCGGATCCCTGACAAGCCTGTCGAGTTTCATCGTCTTAGCACATCAAGAAGTACCGAACTCACGGGGTCACTAGAAATCCGGACCCCCACCACCTCCCCCACAGTGCCCGGATCCAGTTCGGCTATGTCAATGACATATCTAGGACTTGTGCTTGTTCTTCCCACCAATCATACCGATCCTTCCACTCTAAGCGATTCCCAAGATTTCCGGTTCTCCCCTCCAACTCCCCCAGATGTCACCAGATCCTGTCCGGATTTAAAATAGGACATCTGAAACCCGAGTTCTTTCTAAATGTTAAGTTTCGTTCAAATCTAGTCAACTGTTCTAAAGTTATGCATGCCACTAGATTCCGGACTCCCCATTCCTCCACCCCCCCCCCACGATTGTCGGATTGGGGAAACGACTATTCTCAGGTCAATCTGTTCGGGTCCCTGGCATGCCTGCCAAGTTTCATCGTCCTGGCACATCAGGAAGTACCGAACTCGCGGGATCACTAGAAATTCGGACTCCCCCCAACTCCCCCACAGTGCCCGGATCCGATCCGGTTATGTCAATGACGTATCTAGTACATGTGCTTGTTCTTCCCACCAAGTTTCATCACGACCCACCCACTCTAAGCGTTTTCCAAGATTTCCGGTTCCCCCCTCCAGCTCCCCCCCCCCAGTGTCACCGGATCCGGTCCGTATTTAAAATGGGACGTCTTGGACACTAGGTTTTTCTAATATCAAGTTTCATTTAAATCCGATCACCCGTTCTATAGCTGAGCTTGCCACTAGATTCCGGATTCCCCATCCCTCCATTCCCCCGCCGACGGTCGGATCGGGGAAACTGTATTCTCAAGTCAATCTGTTCGGGTCCCTAACAAGCCTGCCAAGTTTCATCGTCCTAGCACATCAGGAAATACCGAACTAGCGGGATCACTAGAAATTCGACCCCCCCCCCCCCCCCTCCCAAACACTCCCCCACAATGACTGGATCCGGTCCCAAACTCGCGGGATCACACCCGGATTTAAAACGTGTCTGAGACACGAGTTCTATCTATATATTAAGCTTCATTAAGATCCGATCACCCGGTCTTAAGTTGAAAATACCTATTTTTTTCCGGATTCCCCCATCGGAGAAGTGACTATTTTTAATTTAATCTGGTCGGGTCCCTGATATGCCTGCCAAGTTTCATCGTGCTAGCTTATTTGGAGGGGCCCGAACTAGCGAATCCGGGACCGACAGACCGATCACTATATGGCACTTGGCCGAAGGGCAAGTGCCATATTAACTTGAACTTGAAGTAAGCGAGAATGTATACACTAAGAGCCGGAAGGGTGCCATCGTTTTGCTCGATGACTAAGTAGGACAAAAACACAGCAAGTCAAAAGATTATGTACACTATACTAGTCATGATTTTGTTGACGTAGACGGAGTATAGAAGGAAATGCGAAGACAAAGCGAAAAAAGGACTAAAATACGAAAATAAGCTAGGACATCGATATCAAAATTAGTTTGTTGCATGATAACATTTTGTTTTCATTCGTGCTTTACCGTTTCGTTAAAGCACTGTATTAGCTTTTCCACCGCTGTTCTGTTATTTTAAAAAAAAGTCGCGGGCATTTTGCTTCTGTAGGTCCAAGGGGGGGGGGGGGGCTGGGGGGGTAATAAACATAATGATTTTTTTGTGAGTCTGTACTATAGTTAGAGCTTTTCAGAAGGGAGCAAAATTACGTTAAAAACAACGACAACCGAAATCTGGAAGGGGAGTGAAATATCCAATGTTGACTGATTTCCAAAATTCCATCCCCCACCCCAAGAGACTGGACTGTAGACTTAGCCTATACTGTAGCGCGTGATTCATCCTATCTCAAGTAGAGTTCTTCTCGTTCAGTCCCGGGAGCGATTTATTTATTCATTTATCACCCGTCATTTCAAAAAAGAAACATGACGGATTAAAAAGGAAAACATTACACTTTCACACATAAAAAATCAACAATTATAAACAGAAAACTCTTTGTCATCATCTGAATGATGTTGTTGTCCTTAGCTAACAAATGCCAACTCGCAAACGTTCACGTCGAGCCACAGCGATGACAGTGCTTTACGGAAATATATGGCGTGACTTTCTCTGCATCCTCCTTGAGCCCGAGAGATTAAAACTTTTTTTCTTCCTTCACCCGCTCTGCTCTCGAGCTCATCCCTCGAACGGCAGTCTTTTGGTACCTTGAGAACTTAGTTCCGAGGGTTTTGATCAATTCTGCGGGGACCGTGAAGAAACCGTTTTTCTCTCTCTTATTCGAGCTTAGCTCGGAAATTCTCTCCTGTCTCTTAATTCATTCATGGATTATTTATAGGAGGATCCTTACTAACTGAAGATGTTTCTTTGAACTTGGAGTATCCGGCCGGAGAATTTGCTCGAAACGGAGAGACGAAGGAAGTCACTAGTCAAGGTAAAAGTCGTGTATGTATTTCAGAATATTGTCCTCCAAGATCTTCACCTTCTCTAAGCTTAAAGCACCCCTCTGACTATTTACTGTTGATGTTCCGATTTTCCGAACTATTTGAATACTATGAATCTGGGCTCTGCCTTTAACAATTTATCCACGGATTCGGCTGTTTCAAGCCTTTTCCCAGGCCCTTTGACTTCTAGCAAAACTCAGCAAAATCCAGGTAACCGGTTCTACACTTCGCTAACATCAATCAATCAATCAATCAATCATTTATTTCCAAATATCTCTTAAAAGTGATAACGTAGGGTTGTCAATACAAAACAAGGTATAATACACTTGCAGATTAATACACTTACGAATCAAGCTCATTGTATTTATATACAATTAGTAGTCAATCAGTCAAGTAGTCGAATTGTAGTTTTTCACGAAGTAAGGTACAAATGATTTGAGAAATCTCTCTGAAGAGGCAGCTGGGGGTATTTCTAGCAGCTGATGTCCGATTTTTTTTCGAAGATCTCGTTTTTTGCTCGTGATTTGCGCACACTCGTCGGGAGCACAATGCGCATGGAAAACCGAATCCTGGCAAGTGCAAAGATTAGTGTCATGTTGTTAGCAAGTTTAGAGTGTAACATTTTGAATTTGGATCTCCAGGTTTAAGAACTAATGAATGCAATTCGGAAATAGGTTGCATTAGCATTATAGGTACGACGGGTCCTTTAAAGCACGAGCCGCAGTATTCTAACCAATCCGATATCACACCGTTTCCTGTGAAACTCGCCGTGTTCTTGAAAATATTACAATTCTGTTCCGCGGTTCTTAGTGTCACTCTGACTCCTTGGTTTTGATAAGAAACACAGCAAACTTTGCCTAACCATATTTCTTTCTGACCAGTGGGCTGCTCGGAAACCATAATTGGGAGTTTGACCCAGTCAACCACAAAGTCTGACACCAAAGTTTGTGGTAGACTGGTTGACTGGGTCAGACTGGGTGAAACGTTGAGTATATCTAGCGTTTGGCATAGCCTATGGTTATTTATGGCTAATGCGGAATACACAGTGCCTGGTGGAACATCAACCCGGACCTACCACAATATAAAGGGATTCTGATTGGTTGATTTCTGCGCTTCACACAAACCATCAGTATTTTATTGGGTTTGATTATCCAGCATTTCAAACAGAATCAGCGCCGCTAGTGTGGATAAAAATGATCCAGAAAGTTTGGAATCTCGAAAAGGAGAATGGACGAGAACACTATTTTGCCTTAATCCTTAGTTAATCCATCTTTTCAACTTGACAAACGTAACGTAAAGCAGCATAAGAAGAGGAAGAAGCGAATAAAATGAATTTTCTGGAGTAGAATTTGTCCAGGAGAGAACTTTGATGTATGAGAAAAAACGCAACAAGTTGACTATAAGAATGTGCTGGTTAATTGGCGACTTCACCTCCCAGCAATTCCTACTGACTTGCCAAAATCAGATACTCATAGTTGCTAGAATCTTCATTTGTTTTGTCACAGGTTCATTTTTGTAGCATGAGCCTGAAGAGGACTCTTGCCAAGAAGGGCCGAAATATTGCTTGAATAGAGTTCACCTGACGCATCCATTGATTACAGTCAAATTGAAAAATCAACTCAACTTCTTTGAGTCTGCGGAGGTTGTCGTTAAATCTTCGGCACTGAATTGCTGGCACACGCTCTGGTGACATGGGTGTGCCATCGTCATAAATTAGTCACAATTTCTTATTTCAGTATATTTGATTGGGAAACTTATGATAGCATGCAACCAAATTACAGTGATGCCGTGAAAACCGCAATTTTGACGATGGGCTGCCAACTCCTTCAATTCTATTGGTTGCAACACTTGCAACTTAGTTGATTATACACTGTAATAAAAAATCTTCCAGTAGTTGCTAATGTGATTAATCTTGTCTCTAATTAGATAAGATTATCTGTAATTCGGATTAATCTTATCCCAGTAGAGATAAGGTTAATCCCAGTAGCAAATACTGCAGTTAACTTTAATCCTTCCTCGGAGAAACTTTTTAAGTGTATGCATGTATATAAATGTGCGTATATATATATATATATATATATATATATATAAATGCTCCTTGAGCCCAAGTTGACTGGAAAAATATATTCAAACAGTGGCTAAAAAGCAGATACACTGTAAAAATTTTCTCCGGATAAAGATTAAAGTCAACTGCAGTATTTGCTACTCGGATTCATCTTATCTCTATTTGGTATTAATCTTGTCTGCGTAGAGATAAGGATAATCCGAGTAGCAAATACTGCAGTTAAGTTTAATCTTTATACGGAAAAACTTTTTACAGTGTACGTCAGCTGCGATGCTTTATCAGCCATATTTCGGCCCTTCTTGGCAACGGTCCTGGTCAGGCTGTTGAACGTCAAGGACAACGTCGGGGACTGAAAGAAACGACCAAGTATATGCTCAGTCTGCTCAGAGTAATAACAACCGCTTAGTTGATTCTTAATTTGAGACCGGTCTTGTTGGAATCCTGGCACGTACTCGGTTTACTCTCGCGTTTCGCAATTAGTTTTCTCCGTGTTTTATGGGCCTTTTTGCTCTTGTTTACCGTTGATTAACTGCCGTTGATTAAGCAGAGAGCATGAAACCCCTCTCCCGTAACCACATGATCAGTCATTAAGACTGGAAGAGAAATTACGTGCATTCTGCAAAAAGTGGCATCATGGGTTTTAATGAAATGAAAATGACTGAAGTTGCCACGGAACTAAGGTGAATTATCACACTCAACCAAAAGCGGGCGTGACTACTTCTTCCGCTATTTTGTGCTGAAGTAGTTTATTCAAAGCAACCGATCAATTGTAATCCAGATCCTCGCAGCAGGTTAAAAGATAAAATCAGAAAAGGAAAATTGCCTTCTTGTGTTTTTGAGTCGGTAAGTTCAAATTTCAGTATTAACAGAAGAAAAAATCATAGCAAACCAAGATATCTCTACTTGCCCGAATGGGGGACAAGCCTCTTTCCATTTACTTCGTCTTGGATGACAATCTTGGAAAAATTTGCATAACCGGTCTTCCGACCAATAAGCTTGTCGGGAACAATGATTGGGAGCCTGATACGTCACGGAAACAGAAAGAACGAGGCAAGCGTGATGATCAGACTGATGCTAATAGAGCAGATAGGTGCAATTTATAAAGTGTAGAACCTCGGGAACGAGAATGAAGGGACAAATTATTGAATAATGAATTACCAGCTTGAGTACGACGTGTCCTTTAACCGATAGCTTGTTGTCTGTAATCTCTTAAAATCACCCATCTTTTTGTTATATGTTATGAAGGTACTGTATGTTTTCTGCTGGAGTTTTATGTTATATTTCTGTTTCATTTTAAAAATTCGCTTAAAACCGATTGCTCCACATACCTGAATGGAGAGACAAGCTCGATCACTGGGAAATGCACGAAGAAAATAGTCTTCGTATTGACAAGAAAAAATTGATAAGAGACGAAACCGCTATCTGTATCGATCATTTATATACCCATTATTGACGCTCGAGACCATCTCCTCCAATCTGTCTTTTCGGATTGGAAGCTTACCTCATTGCGACTTTATCACTTTGGTTGTAAAGTCTTGAAGAACCTTCTGAAAATTATTTGAAAAGAAAATTATGTTATCAGTGTTTTGTGAGTATTTTTTTGCTTCTCTATTCTTTTCTTCACTGCACTTATGTCCTCGGGTAGTGCGTCACAAATTATTCAATCATTCGCTCAAAATAATGGTACACAAGCGAATCAGTCTTTTAATGAGCTGCACTAGAAGAAAATAAAAAAATCAGTTCCAGGTAGGCCACTCCTTCAGGCTTCAGCCCAAGCTAGCTGTGAATCAGAAATACAAAATGGTGATAAGTGAACACGTCAGCTATTAAGCTTGATTCTACCGTTATTCTGGGCCATTTTGGCAAGGGTCCTCTTCAAGCTCTAGCTGGAAAAACGAATCTGTGATCATCCTTGGCAAAATGAGTCAAATGCGGTTCGCAGTCAACTTGGGCTAAAGGAATACTTATGCCCTCGTTTGACTCTAGATATGAGAAATCTTTTCTGCAGTCTGATGATGACCCTTGCCAAGAAAGGCCGAACTATCGTTTATCCCCATTTCATATGCATGAAAAATCGTTTCAAGTCAACGTTTGACGTCATATATTCAAACGTTTTAACAAGCATAAATAATCCAATAGAACCTCAGTCTTTGGTCCCATGCAGCGGCTATGGATACCCCGACTGAGCAGAGCTAGATGTGCTTGCTGGGCTTCAAGTTGATGCCCGTCTACTTCCCCCTCGCCGCTGCGCATGTCAGAGGAAAATACTGTAGTAGGCGTGTCACAAGTGACATCACAATGGTAGACAAGCAATCGGCTATCTCGACATTTCCTCTCCGCGGCTCTACTGCGATATAGCTGTTTGTAGAGGTAACGAATTGTGATGTTCCGCGCAGCTTCTCCCCTCCGCTCTTTTGCATCGGGCAGGGTATCGGGAGTCTGTTCGACTCCGCATGGGCGTATTACAGAGATAGGGAGACGGAGGTTCTTATGCTTAATTGTTCTTGGTTCTAATTACGCCTGATGAGCTATTGCTAAATTAACTGCAAAAAGTGACTTTCCCAGTTTAGGATATTTTTGGCTTACCACAGAAGTAATCCCATAATGGATGCTGAAACTGGGTGTTAGCACGGGAAAAAGAAGAGTTTTTATTCGGGATTTTCTGGCGTCAGAGAAGTAAATAATCCTATCTAAGACTTGTCACGCGTATGATGGAGAGAGAGTAATTTCAAGGCAGAAAAGACGGATGGCGGGAGTTTTCATATCAATCAAATCGTCCTTGGTTGATGAATCGGCCTGGAAAAACGGTCTTGCCCTACCGTTGGAGCACAGTTTTGGAGATGCGACAGATGGGCTGGTGACGCGCCAAAAATTTGGTACACCAGTTCTGTGTACTCGAAGGACAAGTTAGGAATGTTTAATGGACTTCGTAAGAGAATTTAATGCCTATATTTTGATCTGTAGAGTCTTTGTTCGGAGAAATAAAAATCGATATTCTGATATTTATGGCACTTGCCTTCCGGCCAAGTGCCATATACGATCACTTTTCCGTCGGTCTGTCGGTCGGTCTGTCCGGTGATCGCGACTTAGGGTACTTCCAGATGTGCTAGGACAATGAAGCTTGGCAGGCATATTAGGGACCCGAACTAACTTGGAAATAACCACTTCCACGATCCGACCACCGTGAGTGGAGTGGAGGGAGGGGAATCCGGAATATTGACGTATGCATAATTTTTGAACGGGGAATCGGATCTTAATGAAACTTGATATTTGGAAAGACCTCGTGTCTCACATGTCACACTTCAAGTCCGGGACGGATCCCGTGGCTTTGGGGGGAGTTAGAAGGGGGAACCGGAAATTCTGTGACATGTTCAGAATGGACGGATCGGGATGAAACTTGGTGGGTGAACAAGCACAAGCTCTAGGTACATAGTTGACAAGATAGAACCGGATCCGGGCACTGTGGCAGGAGTTGAAGGGAGGGTCCAAAATTCCCGTGATCCCGAGTTAAGATGCTTTCACATGTGCTAGGACGATGAAACTTGGCAGGCATATCAGGGACTCGACAAATTTAACTTAATAACAGTCGTTTCTGCGATCCGACCATCGTGGGGGAAGTGGAGGGAGGGGAATCCGGAATCCTGTGGTATGTCCAACTTTGAACGAGTGATCGGTGTGGGGGGAGTCGGGGGGGGGGGCAGAAACTTTTTGACACGCTTAGAGTGTAGTGATTGGGATGACATTTGATGGGAAGAAAGAGGATAAGCCCTAGATACATCAGTTACAGAATCGGACAGGATTCGGGCACTCTGGTGGGAGTTGGGGGGGGGGGTCGGAATTCCGGTGATCCCGATTTAAGGTGGGCTACTTCCAGATGTGCCAAGACGATGAAACTTGGCTTGGACATTAGAGACTTGATAAGATTGGCTCAGAAATTGTCACTTCCCGGATCCCTTACAATACTCATGATCCCCATGAGCCCATGGTCATTTCTGCTTCAAAGGTTTTGCTTAGGAATGAATTTCTAGCACCCTAAGTAGTAGTAGTAGTAAAACAGTTTTATTGAAAATAATCATTCGTTTTTCAATAGCACAACAAAAGCGGGGCTTGCGAGGCTATGCTAACTTACAGGGAAAAAGAAGAGAGAATAAAATGAGACCATGTGCCGAAACCAACAAAAAAATAATTAACAAAAAGTATTACCTTGCGTGACCCCCTAACTACAAAAAACAACAAACGGTAATTACATAAGTATTGCAGAAAAACAACCTCAGAAAAAATTAAGTAATTTAATCTGTTTCGAACGTATACCTGCGTAACTCCATACGTAATTCATACTTAGACTGGTTAAAATTACCTATCTCCTTAATACCTGTACTAAGTCTTTTCGCAGCTTGGAAGCTCTGTAAAGTGCGCATCTTAACCGAAAAGTAAAAAAGATACTTTTGACCAAACCATATATATTCATGACCTTAAAGAGCTTAGGATCATTTTTGCCCAAAAAGTTTTGATTACAGATGAATCTCTAGCACTCTTAAAGTGCGCATCATCACAACCAAGTGCAAAAATAAAATACTTTTTACCAAACGATACATTCTTGTGATTTCCAAGGGTCCATTATGATTCTTATCTCAAGGGGTTTGCGTACAAATGATCACAACACAAACCCACGAATTGGAAATTACTACTTTCATCCTCTTACCCAGCCTTGCAGGTGCCATATAAGCTTTTAGCTCTTGTTGAAAGAACTGCAGACGAGATTTTCGGTTCTCGAGATCAGAGTAGGGTTGAGATATGACAGGTTATTTTCTCATCAATTATTCGACTAAATGGGCTTGAAGAGCTGATGAAAATTTGTCACTTCGTTGCTCTGTTATTCGTATTACCGTTTTTACTGACTGATTTTTTCTTTCGGCTATGTTCTCGTACCTCTACGCTTGAAATTTAGCAACTACAATGGTCAGCGATTGCCGAGAAATAAACCTTTTTTGGGTCAAGCCTTAGGTATATTTGTCTGTTTTTTTTTTTACTAACTGATCGTTGTCGTTGTAGCCTAGTCATTGGTTTATTTTCCATTAGGCATTTCTTCTTATTTGCCGTGTAAATTGTAAGTAACGTGTCATCTGTGGTTTACTTTAAGCGTTCAGTTTTATTGCTGTGAAATGCCGGAAGGCTTAACGTCCCCTCACTCACTTTCTTTATGTTATGGCCTTTTTAAGATCCCAGATGGAAGCGAGGGATGTCCATAAATCGTTTATTTGACCGTCGAGTAGTTATCCCTGAGAAATGAACGAATTGAGATATTCGATGAATCTTAATTTGGTATTGTGACTGAAGTTGGCAGATGGTTGGGGGGGTCGGCACGAACTGAAAGTACGAATTGATTTCAAAGGGTTGTTGGTTGGTGGGTGTCAATCAGTACAAGCTGTCTAACAGTAACAAGACCGAAGGTTTCGGTGGGATCCAAAAAATCTAATATAGATCCAGACAATTGGGTCTTATCTCTGCCAGATCCAGTCTTCGCCAGGCTAAGCATCTGATAAAACCAAGTTCAGATATACCTCTAAAGCCATATCTATTTTGACGATACTGACCGAAACTTCCTGATTGACGTCTGCCAAATTTCAGATTTCGGTCGAATTCCGAGCGAACTACTTGTCCAGCAAAAAAAGAAAATACAGAAACGAATTCAGCGTATCTCCTTATCCCTATAAAGAACATCTAATCTATTCAAATAAAACTTTAACTTAATTTTTTTCCCCGATTCAACCGGATTCCGGATGAATTATATGTCCGGGTAAAAAATGCCTGTCATATACAGACTCAGCGTCTCTTCTTACCCCTAAATCTGTCATATAATCAACTTCAAATAAAACTTTTGCTTTTAACACATTTTTCGGTTTTGGCCGGACTACGGGCGAAATAGTTGTCCGGGTGGAAAAGGATTTTCACTTAAGTGTTCAGCATGTCTTCTGTCCCCTAAAATCGAACATGTAACCAACTTCAAATAAAACTTTTAATTTTAACACACTTTCCGGTTTTTGCCGCATTCCGGACGAACTACTTGTCCGGCGAGAAAATGGTTTTCATCATCATGTTCAACATGTCTTCTTACCCTAAATCAAATATTTATTCAACTTCAAATAAAACTTTTACTTTTAACCAACTTTCTGTTTTTTTGCCGGATTCCGGACGAACTACTTGTCCGTCGAGAAAATGATTTCCATCATCGTGTTCAGCATGTCTTCTTACCCCATTATCGACTTTTTTGCCCCTTAATTTGAACCCCTACCCCTAAATGTAGGGCTACAGAGCCCATCTATGAACTTGACCTTACCCTTAGAATCCTCACACCAAGTTTCATCAACCCTTCGAGAGTTATCGTGCTGACAGACGGACAGCTTTGGTGATGTCATAGGTATCCTTCCACTTACGTTTTGGGATCACGAAAAGCACAATAAGTACTATACATGAATAAATCGTTACATTTCCTTAATAAGTCCTGACTTTAGATTGCTCGTAATTAATGTAATCATTCATTGTCTCTTTGGCAGTTTTCACTTTGATGCCTCATTTGATGCCCACTCACCCGAGTTTCCAACGAGTTTGACCCAGAGCACAACACTTGTCTGACCCCTGGTTCACACTGCTGCGATTTCGCGCAAAATTCTGCGTTCGGCAGAATCTACATACGACACAAATCGTGCGACTACCAAGTAAAACATTATGTTTTGTCGAAGTGTCGGATGCGTTGCAAAATTTCAGCTCGTCTGACAGAACGCATGCGTCATTGAATAATTGGCAATGTAGTATATAATCCGCAAAGTTGGGTTTACATTAAGTGGACGGGACCGTCCATGGGCATTTCGATGTAATATGCTTTGCTAGCCGAAGGGGTAGCACAAGACGGCCTATCATTTGACTCTTCTTATACTAGCGGGAGTAAATTCGGTATCCCCCCCCACAAGAAAAAAGCAATCTTAACTCTTGGCTTCGACCTTCTGCCAGGCTTGCCACTGGTAGTACAATAGTCTCTTTTTAGTACATTCTTTTAAGTAGTAAATTCTGGTCATTTCAAAAAAATAGTACTTTTGCAGTGCATTTTACGAAAAATAGATTCCAAGGTGATCTAAGGCGTATTCTCGCCGTTCCTCGGGGACTCCACTTGAGGAGTCCCCGCTTTTTTGTTTGTCCCGGGGACTCACTCCCCGTATTCTCGCGAGTGCTCACAGACGGGGAATGCTCCGATTATCATCACCATCATGAAAAAGGAATCCCTTTCAGATTCGGAGGGGAATCAATTTTTTCTGGTGTTGGTGCAATGTAAAATTAATTAAAAACAATTAGAATAAAGAAAACAAAAAATTAAGTGGATCCAGACTAATTTCGTCAACTGCATATTTTTTCTTTGAACAGAATCCATTTTGGAAGCATTCCCCTTGTTCTCGCTGTTTCTGTACGCGGAGTCCGCGTGGAGTTATTCCCTCTATTCTCGCCGTTCCCTTCGGTTCCCCGAGGAGTCCTCGGGGAACGGCGAGAATACGCCTCTAGTTGTATTTTGCCAATTTTATATAAATATGTTACCTGTTTATTCAAACAATGTTTACAACGGGTACGTCAGCTACGATTCTTCATCAGCGATATTTCGGCCCTTTTTGGCAAGGGTCCTCGTCAGGCTGTCAATCCTCTGGTTCAACTTCGGGGAAGGAAACAAACCTGTAACGTACCCGCTGTAGACATTGTTTGAATAAATGTTTCAAAGTCAGCTTGGGCTCAAAGAATATTTATGTGACCTGGCTACCAATTGTAGTCTTTGTGAGCTCCCGACCTCAAGTGAAGCCAGTTGTCAAGAACGTGCAACATCTTTACATCTAAAACTGCCTTTTATGAAGCAATCTGTTACTGGAAACATCCAAAAAGGTATTCAAGCGGGAAACTGTCACTGACATGAGGTTTAAACAAATTAATAATATCGAGCTTGTTATCAATAAACTTGGATTGCTTCGTCCTTTAATTACGGCAAAAAAAATCACATACCTCCCCCGAGTTGTATAATACACCTCGTTCTCCGATCAGCCAAACACATAAATAGCACTACTGCGTTCTGCAAAAAACGGCTGAGTAGAACGGGATAGAAAACATGTTGTTTATAGAAAACGCGGCTAATGCACGGGTTGAAGCGCAACACGTGCAATATTTTTTCAAGTAGTACTTTTTCTGGTCGGTAATATTTATTTGCTACTTGTGTAGTGAATTTTATTTTAGTGAAGTGCCAACCCTGCCCTCTGCCCGTGGCACCTGATGCTCAGGCATTGGTCGCAAGTTAGGGTACTTCCAGATGTGCTAGGATGATGAAACTTGGCAGGCGTATCAGGGACCCGACCGAACTAACTTGGAAATAGTCACTTGTCCGATCCGACCATCGTGGGGGGAGGGGGAGATTGCGGAATCCAGAAAATAAGGGCATGCATAACTTTCGAATGGGTGATCGGATCTTAATGAAACTTGATACCTGGAAAGACCTCGTGTCTCAGATGTCTCATCTCAAGTCCTGACCGGATCCGATGAATCTGGGGGGGGGGGGGGAGTCGGAGGGGGGACCGGGAATCGTGTGGAACTCTCAGAGTGGAGCGATCGGGATGAAACTTGGTGGGAAGAACAAGCACAAGCTCTAGATAAATAACTGACAGAACTAGACCTGATTCGGACACCGTGGGGGGGGGGGAGTTGAAGGGGGGTTCCGGAATTCTGGCGATCCGTAGTTGATGTACTTCCAGGTGGACTAGGACGATAAAACTTGGCAAGCACATCAGGGACCCGACCAGATTAACTTGGAAACAGTCACTCGCCCGATCCGATCATCGTGGGGGGAGGGGAAGACGGCGGAATCCGGAAATTAGTGGCATGCATAATTTTCAAACGGATTATCGGATATTAATGAAACTTGATATCTTGAAAGACCCCATGTCTCAGATGTCCCATTTCAAGTCCGGACCGAATCCGATGAACTGGGGGGGGGGAGGGGAGAACCGGAAATCTTATGACACGCATAGAGTAGAGCGATCAGGATGAAACTTGGTGGGAAGTACAGGCACAAAGTCCTAGGTGCATCAGTGACAGAATCGGACCGGATTCCGTTACCTAAGGGGGGGGGGGAACTGTAGGGGGTGTCCGAAATTCCGGCGATCGTGAGTTAAAGTACTCCCAGATGTGCTAGGATGATAAAACTTTGTTGGAGCATTAGAAACTTGACATCATTCGGTTAGACACCGTCAGTTCTTCGATCCGACCATTCGTTACAGAACTTTCTTAACCGCAAAATACAAAAAATACTTTTAAGCAAAATTTACTTTTTCAAGTTCGCCATGAGAACATGATTCTTTTTGCATCAGAGTTTTGCTTAGAATTTCATTTTTAGCACCCTTAAAGTGTGCATCTTGACCGAAAAGTGAAAAAAAAAACTTTTGATCATCACTTCTATCCTCTGAACGTCCTCTGACCCAGCCTTGCAAGTTTGGCGCATCTTAACCGAAAAAGTGAGAAAAAAAATTTGACCATTACTTCCATCTGACCCAACCTTGCCAGCTTTTGTTTTCCTTCTTGTTTTTTTTTTGCTTTCTCTCTCCTATTTTCATATTTAAAGTGAAACCATACGTTAAATTTTCAGCCCCCTTAATTTTTTTTTTGTTGGTGTATTACTTACTACATATGCTTGCAAGTGCCATATGAGCTTACAGCACTTGTTGTAGGATGTATTTGGCTACTATCGCGTGTGTGATCCCTCGCTGGAATTTCGGGAAAGTAGAAAGAAAGAAGCGCCATTGATAACATCTTTAGCACCTGTCCCGTGACATCTGGGAATTTGAATGATGCATTATCAGATTAGGATGAAGAGATTAATGAGAGCGATGGGAAGAGATGAAGCTGGAGAGAACGTTGAGTGGTTCAGTGTAGTTGCAACGGCCCATACGGTATTGTTCGTAATTTTTTCAGATAGTATGATTTCTCGGAGATCTTCTTCCTCCTTTTGAGATTTGTTCGATTTTCGCTACATGAAATGAAGCTACGACGGAAGGCTGGATGTTGCTGTGCTCGCTCGGTTTCGGGCAGTTAGGAAATTCATTTTTATGGCAGTTGCCTTCCAGCCAAGTGCCATATAACGATCACTTTTCCGTCGGTCGGTCCGGTGATCGCGAGTTAGGGTACTTCCAGTTCTGCTAGGACGATGAAACTTGGCAGGAGTATCAGGGAGTCAACCAAACTATCTTGGAAATAGTCAGTCTCCCGATCCGACCATCTGGGGGGAGTGAAGGGAGGGGGAGTCCGGAAAATTGAGTCGTGCGTAACTTTTGAACTGGTGATCAGAATCGAATGAAACTTCCCGTATGGAAATAATTCAAGTCATCGTATTATGGGACATTTTTTCAATCGTAAACAATTCAAAAGAATTGGAGACGATCGTAAACGTTTGTTTTGTTTACGATTGGAAACAGTTGTTTACGATTGTAAATAGTTGTTTACGATTGTAAATACTTGTTTCCAATCGTTTGTAAACAGTTGTTAACGATTGTGTTTTTACGATCGGAAACAATCGACTATTTCATTAGCTGTTTAAAAAAGATTTATTTGCCCCTTAATTTGAAACCCCTCCCCCACCCCTAAATGTTAAACCCCATCTACGAACTCGACCTCTCCCTTGACCCAAAGAGTCCTCACACCAAGTTTCATCAAAATATCTCATTCCCTTCGAGAGTAATCGTTTGCTTACAGACGGACAATTTTTGCGATGTCATAGGTTTCCCTCCACTTACGTTTTGGGATCCCAAAAAGAAAAGTTGAAGGTGTCAGGAAAAAGAGAGCAGAGTTGATTGTTGGTTTTAATCAGAAATATCGTATTTTGAAGCGGTCTTTAAGAAGTGGAGAAGAAGGTGAACTTTTGACGTAATTTCTGGAGTTTATGTTGATCCGTATAATTTGTTCATGAATGCTGATAGTAATACGAATAATGATTCATGTGTAACCCACTGCACATGAACAGTGTGGATATGTTGGAGTAAAAATGAGTAAGGAAAAGTAGATAAAATATCCAAACACTAAGGACCATACAATAGAATAGAAAAATCATCAGAACAAATAGATGAGCCCCGTGACTTGAAGAAACGTGCTTGAGCATATGACTTTTTGGGATCCCAAAACGTAAGTGGAGGGATACCTATGACATCGCAAAAATGTCCGTCTGTCTGTCTGTCTGTGAGCACGATACTCTACATTTAGGATCACGATACTCTACATTTAGGGGTGGGGGTGCAAATTATGGGACAAACAAAATATTTTAAACAGCTAATGTGATAGTCGATTATAGGGTAAGAAGGCATGCTGAGCACGATAGTGAAAACCATTTTCTCGCTGGACAAGTAGCTCGTCCGGAGTCCGGAAAAAACCGGAAAGTTGGTTAGAAGTAAAAGTTTCATTTGAAGCTGATTAAATGGTTTATTTAGGGGTAAGAAGACATGCTGAACACGATGGTGAAAACCATTTTTTCGCCGAACAAGTAGTTCGTCCGGAATCCGGTGAAACCCGGAAAGTTGGTTAAAAGTAAAAGTTTCATCTGAAGTTGATTAAATGTTCGATTTAGTGTAAAAAGACTTGCTGAATACGATGGTGAAAACCATTTTCTCGTCGGACAACTAGTTCGCCCGGAATCCGGCCAAAACCGGAAAATTTTTTAAAAGCGAAAGTTCGATTTGATGACAGATTAAGGGGTAAGAAGAGAGGCTGAGTCTGTATATGGATGTCCGGCAATGACATATTTTGGTATCTTGGATTCATTGGGTCAAGGGTAAGGTCAAGTTCGTAGATGGGCTTTGTAGCTTTACATTTAGGGGTGGGGGAGGTGGTTTAAAATGAAGGGGAAAAAAATATTTTAAAAGGTAATGAGATAGTTGATTTAGAGGTAAAGAGACATGCTGAATCCGAATATGAAAACTATTTTCTTCCCGGACAACTAGTTCACCCGTAATCCGGCGAAAACCGGAAACAAAATTTGTCGACCAATTTTTTGCTATAAGATGTTTGGGATCCCATCGAAACCTTAGGTCTTGTTTCCGGATGATTCTCCGATATCGATAAGACAGAAGTATATAAAGCAGTTATCTGCAATATTATAGTAACATCTAAGTAGTCGTGTTTTGTCGTTTTGACCTAACTGACTTTTGGTGTAGCCTAGTGTCATTTTATGGGCAGCGGCCCTTATGAGAGATGACTGGCGACTCTTCTTGGATGCCCTAAGCGCCTCTGGAGGTGCAGGAGGAACTAAGGTCTAAGGTAAGTGTCATGTTGGCGTATCAGGGAGTGGCTGAAGAGGCGTTATTAGCCAAAATGTGTTGTTGTTGTTTTTTTGTTGTTTTTTTTTTGGGGGGGGGGGGGTATTTGCCGACTGGCTGGCAATTTTTACCGATTGTTCTTACAGAAGAAACAACAGTTCTGACGAAAAATCGACTGATTTTCAGAATAACCGACTAATTTTAAGAAACAAGACCAAAGGTTTTGATAGGATCCCAGGAATTTCATATCTGATCCGGACAATTGGATCTTGTAGACATCCGGTCTTCGCCAGACTCCTTGAAAGTTTTCACATTATAATTTAGAAACAGATTAAGGCTAATCAGGCTAATCAAGGCTAATCGTCTGATAAAACCAACTTGAAATATGGATTCAGCCTGTGTGTCTACCCCTATGCGTCCGATATAATTTGATGAATTTTTTCAGAACTTACCAGCTGCCTTTTGCCTTTTGCCAAATTTTCGGTTTTTGTTGGATTCTGGGCAAACTACTTGTCCGTTCTAATCTAATTTCTAATCAATCTCAGATAAAACTTTAACTTTTAACGAATTTTTCAGATTTTCGCCAGATTCCGGATGAACTATTTTTTCGGCGAGAAAAAAATCAACATATACGGAATCAGCATGCTTCCTTACCGCCACATCGAACCTCTAATCAACTTCAGATAAAACTTTTACTTATAAGAAATTTTCCGGTTTCAGTCGGATTCCGGGCGAACTATTTGTCCGGGTGGAAAGTGATTGCCATATATGGATTCAGCATGTCTTCCTACTCCTGTATCGAATATCGAATCAAGTTCAAATAAAACTTTTACTTATACAAATATTCCGGTTTGGCCGGATTTCGGGCGAACTACTTGTCCGGCGAAAAAATAATTTTCATAAACGTGTTCAGCATGTCTCCTTATCCCTAGACTGAACCTCTTATCAACTTCAGATACAAATTTTATTTTGCACAAATTTTCCGGTTTTGCCGGATTCCGGGTGAAGTGCTTGTCCGACAAAAAAATGATTGTCATGGTCGGATCCAACCTGTCTCCTTACCCCTAAATCGACTGTCTCATTAGCTTTTAAAAATATTTGTTGTCGTCCCTTAATTTGAAACCCCTCCCCCACCAGGGGTGGCCCGAAGGGGGGGGGGGGTGAAGGGGGGTGCCTGCCTTTTTTTAAGTCGTATCAGTCGTTTATTTTGGCCTTTTGCTAAGTCGTATCAATCATTTATTTTGGCCTCGCCGAGGTCCTGGGCATTCATTTTAATCAAAAACAATCCGAGTCGTTTAAAACAAGACCAAAGGTGTCGATGGGATCCCAAAAATCTAAGATTTGATCCAGACAATTCGGTCTTGTCTTCGCCAGGCTAATCATCAGAGAAAACCGAGTTCAGATATTCTATCTACCTATCTATCTATACCTCTATAAGCCATATATTTTGACGATACTGACCGAAACTTCCTGCCTTCCTGCTTTAGTACTGCCAAATTTGCGGTTTCGCCCGAATTCCGAGCGAACTACTAGCCCAGCAAAAAAAAGAAAATTCAGAAATCTAATCAACTTTAAATAAAATTTTGAATAAAAAAAAAATGCGGGTACAACCGGATTCCGGACTAATTTTATGTCCGGGTAAAAAGTGATCATCATCATATAAAGACTCAGCGTCTCTTCTTACCCCTAAATCTATCATCTAATCAACTTCAGATAAAGCTTTTGCTTATAACATATTTTCCGGTTTTGGCCGGATTACAGGCGAACTAGTTGTCCGGCGAGAAATGGTTTTCACCATCGGGTTCAGCATGTCTTCTTATCCCGAAATCTAACATTTAATCAACTTCAAATGAAACTGTTACTTTTAACCAACTTTCCGGTTTTGGCCGGATTCCGGACGAACTGCTGGTCCGGCGACAAAATGATTTTCACCATCGTGCTCAACGTGTCTTATTACCCCTAAATCGAACATTTAATCAACTTCAAATGAAACTTTTACTTTTAACCAACTTCCCGGTTTTTGCCGGATTCCGGACGAGCTACTGGTCCAGCGAGAAAATGGTTTTCACTACCGTGCTCAGCATGTCTTCTTACCCCTAAATCAAACATTTAATCAACTTCAAATGAAACTTTTACTTTTAACTAACTTTCCGGTTTTTGCCGGATTCCGGACGAACTACTTGTCTGGCGAGAAAATGATTGTCACCATCATGCTCAGCTTGTCTTCTTACCCCATCATCGACTATCACATTAGCTGTTTAAAAATATTTTGTTTGTCCCTTAATTTGAACCCCCTCCCCCACCCCCAAATATAGGGCTACAGAGTCCATCTACAAACTCGACCTTACCCTTGACCCAAAAAATCCTCACACCAAGTTTCATCAAAATATCCCATTCCCTTCGAGAGTTATCGTGCTCACAGACGGATGGGCGGACGGACGGACGGACGGACAACTTTTGCGATGTCATAGGTATACCTCCACTTACGTTTTGGGATCCCAAAAAATTGTTAATTTTGTCTCTGCACAGATTCAGTCGTAAGCCAGTCCCTAAAGACAAGTCGAGTCGTTTAAACCAGGTTTTGTAACACCGATAGGTCGGAGACATGATTCATGGGGGCAGCAATGCGGCTACCTGTTCTACTCCCGATCTGCCTCACTTAGGTCTTTCAGATTTTAGCCTGTCAAAATTACAATAGGTTAGTTGTTAAAGTGAAGTCTGACTGGGTAACATTGATATACCTTATAGACCAAAAGCGAGAGACAAGGTTATGTGCATTGATTGTTGATCATCTTTGGCTATAAGTGAAAAAAGAAGGAATAGAATTTTTAAACAGAATGGAAAAGCCATCAGAAATCAAATGACAGGAGACCCGCGAAACAAGTGTGCCCAGAACAGATGGAAAAATGTCGATTACAAAGAAAGGTTGAGGTGGGAAAAACGCTTGAAAAGGACAAGGAAGATTTTAGTATGCACCCGAAATTCGTTTCCCAGGACTGGAGGGGTTCTGCAGACGCTGGAATAGCTCATTCTAGTCGGGAGGTAAATTTTTGGCCTCTATGCTAGCAGAGGCGTTACTATGCAAAATGTTCGAGGGGGAGGGGGAGGAGCAAAAATATTCCTTCAGCCCAAGCTGACTGCGAATCATATGTATTAATGCTGACTGCGAATCATAGCACTACCAAATATGGGAGGAGCAAGGTATTTACCGACTGGCTGGTAATTTTTTCGGCTTTTTTTGCGGAAAAAACGACTGTTTTCACAAAAAATCGACTGATTTAAAGAAAAATCGACCATTTTTAAGAAAAATCGCCTTAAGAAAAACTGACTGTTTTGAAGAAAAATCGACTGTTTCCAAAAAAAATTCGACTGTTTTTACGAAAAATCGCGGCGCTTCGCGCTGATTCAGCTATTTTTTACTGGCTGGCCGACAGCATCGGGGGAGGGGGGTGCATCCACCCCCCATACGTGACGCCCCTGTCTGTTAGTGTTAAAGCACATCTGAAAAGACTTCGTAAAATTCAGGACAGTCATACAACTCGAAAATGACCTCTTTTATGTTTAAGTGAACTTCTCGTCTTCATTTGCTGTGTATAGCATCTTCCGTCTCGTAGAATCAAATTCTGCAAACCAGTTTTAAGTTGCAATTCTTCAGATGTAGCTCACTGTAGCTTTACCTGCTCTAGTTGGGATCCCAAAACATAAGTGGCGGGATACCTATGACATCGCAAAAGTTGTCCGTCTGTCCGTCTATGCGCACTATAACTCTCGAAGGGATTTAGAAATTTTGATGAAACTTGGTGTGAGGATTCCTTGGGTCAAGAGTAAGGTCAAGTTCGTTGATGGGCTATGTAGCTCTTCATTTAGGGGTGGGGGAGGGGATTTAAATTAAGGGGCAAATGAAATATTTTTAATCAGATAATGTGATAGTCGATTCTAGGGTAAGAAGACGTACTGAACACGATGGTGAAAACCATTTTGTCATCGGACAAGTACTTCACCCGGAATCCGGCCGAAACCAGAAAGTTTGTTAAAAGTAAAAGTTGTATTTGAAGTTGATTAGATGTTCGATTGAGGGGTAAGGAGACATGCTGAACACGATGGTGAAAACCATTTTTTCGCCGGACAAGTAGTTAGCCCGGAATCCGGCCACAACCGGAAAGTCTGTTAAGATTAAAAGTTTTATTTGAAGTTGATTAGATGTTGGATTCAGGGGTAGGAAAACATACTGAACACGATGGTGAAAACCATTTTCTCGCCGAACAAGTAGTTCGCCCGGAATCCGGTCAAAACTGGAATGTTTGTTAAAAGTAAAAGTTTTATTGAAGATGATTAGATGTTCGATTTAGGGATAAGAAGACATGCTGAACAGTTATGAAAAAAGTGTTTGCTGCCCGGACAACTTGTTCGACCGGAATCAGGCACAAAACCGGAATATTTGTTAAAAGCAAAAGTTTTATTTGAAGTCGATTAGACGACAGATTTAGGGGCAAGAAGAGACGTTGAATCTGTATATGACAATCTTTTATTTACCGGGACATATAGTTCGTTCTAAATCCGGTTGAAACCGGATTTTTCTGTAAGTTCAAGTTTTACTTGAAGTTGATTAAATGTTCTTTATACGAATGAGGAGATACGCTGAATTCTTTTCTGAGCTTTCTTTTTCTCTAGACAAGTATGGTACTTCGTTCGCGATTGTCTGGATCAAATATTAGGTTTTTGGGATCCCATCGAAAACTTTGGTCTTGTTTTCGAAATGAAAGTACAGTCTGTCGAATGACAAATAAAACGGTACACGGTACTTTCATAATGAAACAAAAGTACATCAAATCATCCCGAAAAGAACGCAACTCAAGTCTCGTCGGCGAACCGGCGTCTTTTTCTATCTGTAAACTCCTGTCAGGTCAAGACCAAAAGTTCGTTACGTCCGTAAATCCGCATTTTTTCTCTTTTTTTTTGATGCACTGTCAAACCTGTTTTCCTCGTTTCTTTTCGACGAAGTGTGTTTTGAACGTGAAAATTACTTTTTTTGCTATTAGTTCGGAGCAAATCTACTTTCTTTTCTATGGGCAGTGATTGTCACTTTTTTCGATGGACAGAGTCGTGATTTCATAGCTATTCTTAACTTTTCATTCGGATCGCAAAAAGACGCTCTTCTCCTCGACGTTTACGTCCATAAATCCGTTTTTTTTTCTTATAATGTACTGGCAAACTTCCTCGTTTTGTTTCTGAATATGCTTGTCTTTAACGTGAAAATTACTTTTTTGCTTTAATTCGGAACAAATCTACTGTGTGTCTACATTGTTTTCTATGGCCACTATTTTGTCACTTTTTTCGACGGTCAGATTTGTAATTTCAAAGCTATTTTTTCCTTTTCAATGGGATCGCAAAAAAACGGTCTGCTCCTCGGCGTTTCACAAAATTTCGCCTGTGGCGCATTTCATAGTATTCTCTATTTAGGGGAACGGTTTGTCATTTACTTGGCGATTAGGCTTGGAACTTTTTAGATTTGAAACACATTAAAGGCTGGCTAGAATATTTCTAGACAAAGGCAGATTAACGAAATTTCGCCTGCGGCGCTTGCTTTAATTTGTCCCGGGTACAGGCGTTGAAAACTTTCCTGTTTAGCGAAAGTTGAAATGTAAAGCTGAGGCTATGAAGGTATGTAGACAAATTTTGATTACAAGAATAGTTTCAACTGATGCATTGCAGCTAGTTTTGAACCGGCTCTATTATTTGTTGGTGGAGAATTTGCGCCATTGCCGAGTAGTCGCAACAGTTCATTTTCTTTGGTATGGGCGAGTCGTATATTCCGATCCAGGAGTCGTTGAAATGCGGGGTCTCACCCCCCCCCTGGTCTGAGTGTTTCGGGACACCCCTGTCCCCCACCCCTAAATATAGGGCTACAGAGCCTATCTTTGAACTTAACCTGTAGGCTACTTCGACCCAAAGAATCCTCATGCCAAATTTGAACAAACTATCTCAACTCCTTCGAGAGTGATCGTGCTAACAGACGGACAACTTTTACGAAATCATAGGTATTCCTCCTCTTACGTCTTGGGATCCCAAAAACCTACTGCTTTGATGAACAATCGACTGATTTTGACGCCGACTCGGCAATTTTTTACCGACTGGCTGACAACATCGAGGGGGGGCGTCCCCCTTCCCCCCATAGCCTACGTGACGCCCCTGGTGGCTGATCCTTTGATTAACTGTGGTGAATTTTTTTTGTCGTGTTGGCGTAGCGTCATCGCTGACTCCCCCCCCCCCCCTCCCGAGATGACCGGTTTGAACTAAGAAACGAACACGGACCAGCTTTTTGTTGAAAATCAGAATTCGAATTCGACATTCTCTCATGCACTGCGAAACGAGAAAATGGCCTTTGATCCTTTTCCATTAAAATGTAAGCCCGTCTCCAGTTAGCATATATTTTCTCATCCGGCTTCATTTTAGTTACCGCAAACCAGATCGGTCACTCCGGAGATTTTTCGGAAAATACATGGTAAGGGCTAGGAATTGTTTCCAAAAAATCTGGAATGTAAAATTTCGAAAGTCTCTGACGAAGATAGTGTAGTAAAACGAGACGGGACAGGCGTGAGAAACGTGAAGGAGTGCGTTTTTAGGTGATTCTGATCAGTTTCTCAGTGAGTATTTAAGTTGCAAGGGTTTATTTTTGTACCTCGACCAATTACTTATTTATTCTTAAAAACCGAAGCCAAACGAATTTGTTACTTGATTTTTCATCCTTGTTAAAAAAATACCAATTTACATATATTTATATGTACAATTATAATATAAGTGTATTATATTATAAGCGTATGCGACAGTCAGACACAACTTGCGTCCAATAAACAATAACTTCGACCACAAGTCGGAGTAGACAGCCTACAGTTTCTATTCCAATATTCTGGCGTGTATACTAAAGATTATAAATCCGTCTCGGCTTTTTTTTTCCTCGCATAAACCCTCTAGTTTTGACGAGAAACACGGAGATACTCGCATAACTGGCATTAGTTACAGACGGGAGCCTGATCTGGCTTGAAAAGCGCCAAACATGGAACTATAATTCCAGTTTCTGTTCCAATATTCTGGTCGATTTACAAAAAATTATTAATCCGTCTTGGGTGTTGTCAGCCTCGCACAGCCCCTCTAGTTTTAACGGCAAACTCGGAGAAACTTGCGTAACCGGTATAGAGACACGCAGAAGCTTGATCGGGCTCGAAAAGTGTCGAGCACGGAAACCACAAGAATCGTACAACCGCCGATAGTGTGGACATAACATTGGAAATTTGGAATCTCGGGATTGACAGTGAATGGAAGGATTAGGGGCGCGTAGATATTCAGTAATAGAGACACGACCGGTCCTTTAATAACTATGTTACTGGCATTACTAAATGCAATTACTAAAACGGTATTACTAATATGATGGTTCTTTGATGAGAGGATTGAATGGGTAGGGTAGGAGCCTGGATATCATTTTCTTGCTCTTTCATTACACTTACGACTGGACACAAGTACCAGTAATTAGCTCTCCCATTGAGCCTTGCTTTGAAGTGCCCAGTAAGTGCTTGTTGCCTTCTCTTCTTCTCTTTAGACAAAGCCGACATGTTGTCTCACGGCAAATGAACCTTGTTGACTGCAATTACTGCGTGTGCGAAGGAAGAAATCTTGTTCCCGCGAAAGTGTAATGATAGGTTGTCACTGGTGAGTAAGTACTTTCAGGGGCTTCATACTCGTAAGCTTGAGTAATTGGTATACACGGTCTGATGTATATTTTTACGGCTTGGCAGTTCTCCGTGTTTCAGTTACCATGTGATACAAGTTACGTGCAAACACAGTCTGATTTTCGCAGACGGATGCGAATTTCCTGATTAGCTCCGCAATTTTGAGCCGTCGCATAAATGTTTCACCGTAGTGACGCGAATTCCGCATGCGAAATGCTACTGGACTGTGTGGAAGTCCCCCAATGAGCATCATCATCGACGCTTACCTAAGAATCTCCTAGGATATGTGTTTCACTGAATTATTTCAGCAGAAAGTGCGAACCTCACTGACGCCCTTCATAAAGTTCCTCCCAGATTAGTTCTTTCTTAGCCGGTAGATGTGCTAGCATAAAGTAAACATTGACACGTTACTTCTTTGTGTATGTATATCCAGATTTGTTTGGCTATTTTCGATTCCTCTTTGGCCTAGCCATGTTTAAAACTGTTTAAAATGCCTCTGCCTGTACTTGTGCTCTACCCAACTCCGTTCTGTCAAACTTCATCAAGTTTTTCAATTCTGGCTTCCGACTTCAGTGCTGACTGCTGGTTGACTTCTCCACGGGGTAATGCGCGACTCGGTGTGAACTGAGAGCCTAATCGCTTATCCCCCCTTCAGATAACTTATACCAATATCTCACGTGTGATTGTTATTGTTTCTCTAGCGCATCTGGCGGCGATTCGTCATTTGATTTTATGAGAGCGTATGAGGTTACTCTACCCTTCAGTTTAAAAAGGGATAGCTTTTCCTTTCAATTTAGAAAGGGACAGCTTCTCTTCTATGGATCTGTTGGACTCGTGGATCCAGCTCAGATCCAGCTCATGGATCTGCTGTAATATCTCTGAGTGATGATGCTGATGTGAGGCGAGGAAAAAAAAAACCGAGACTGATCTGCTGGGAGGGCTCAACTTGTTTAATGCCAGTTATTGCAGATGGCTTGATACGAGTGAATGAATTAATGTTTGCGTTGGTCGCTCAATAGCCTCGAAAGCGGACTAGGAGAAAAAGAAAAGAAATCACTGTGTACCAGGTGAAAAAAAATCAGACATGGTTTGTGGCCCTACGAGACAATGTAGCCCTAATGGCAATCGTGTAAATTATCTATATACACCAGATATACACTGTTGGAAGTTTAATAAAATTACCACCAGGTTTTGCAGCCTTGTGTTCGAAGTTATCAGAGCTAAGCATGAACCGTTTCGGGACAATAGTACTTGCAATCTTATGTGTTGTTTCTGCCGGAAAGGTAATGAAGTTTGACTACCAAAAAAACATAAGGGCATCTTGGTCCTAGTCTAACCTTTGATTTTTGCTTCGTGAAAACTGACAGTCTGTTGACTGTTATGATCCTTAGTCAAAAGCAGACAAGATTTGAGCAATCGAACATTTCTATTCCTAAATAGCCTAGCAACTAATTTCAGCGAGAGAGATATCACAATGAAAAAGACATTAAAAATGCTCGTCATGATGAGATGTGTGCAAGACGATATATAAGACTCACCAACGGGGTATTATTAATCATTCACGTATGATTTATTGTGTTAATGGAAGGAATTAGGTAATCCCACCGTCGTAGAACAGCGGAACAGGGTGACGGGAGGTGAATAAAGGGGGCAGATACTTTGCAATAGCAACCTGAAAGAAGGAATGTTTGTGGTGTTGCGCCAAACTTTACGATTATTTGATTGAAGAAAATCCTTGCTTTTTCATGAGAGGACTGGCTGAGAACCAAACAGAGATCAGAAATTTCTTATGTATCACTCACAAAAATTTCGCAGTCGTAAATTGGTATCAAATTTCGATGTTGAGGACAGAGCCCATACACTTCTTTGTGCATATCCAAATCTGCTCACCCTCCACCAACATCCTGCCCTGCCAGCCCACGACATTCTTAGCCAGTTTTTGTTTTCAAATCCTGAACCGTAGTGTATATGTCAGTATACACTGTGCTCCCCCCCCCCCCAATGCTGTCGGCCAGTCGGTAAAAAATAACCGAGTCTGCGCGAAGCGCCGCGATTTTTCGTCAAAACAGTTGATTTTTTTCAAATAAACAGTCGGTTTTTCTGAAAATTGGTCGATTTTTCGTCCAAATAGTCGTTTTTTTGAAAATCAGTGGATTTTTCTGAAAATCAGTCGATTTTGTTCAAAACTGTCGTTTTTTGTTGTTGAAAACAGTCGTTTTTTTTTGCAGAAACATTCGGTAAAAATTACCAGCCAGTCGGTAAATTCCTCGCCCCCCCCCCCAAACATTTTGGCTAGTGACGCCTCTGGTTTTCATTAGTGCCTTTTACTTTGTTTTCTGTTACTCTACTGTAACTGAAAAGCGGGCTATAAATAAATAAATTAAAATAAAATAAAGAGCAGGTGTGGTTTCAAGCGGAAGCCGCTTATTTTTAGCCCCTCTTCAGAGGCAGACTGAATGGTGTAACAGGCGTATTCTCATGGTTTTGATAGAATGAAGCAAGATATCCAAACGTTTAACGCTGCTGCGGAGAAGACGATCTGTACTTCTCCTTTTCTTGCGTCTTTCTTGCCTGGTCACATATCTCTATTTTCGGTCGAAAAAATTGGTAACGGGGTCTTCTCATGGATCGCAACTCTATAGTGTCGCTGATCTCAAATCTCTTTAAAAAAAATAAGCGGACTGACAATACGATGTGATGTTCGCAATTGCAAAAATCAATTCTGGTCGATGGTGATATGGAGCTGGTTTCTTAGAGGTAAAATGATGAACATTATAGGTTTTAATATAGATAGGCCTTGTACCTACGGCCGGAATCCGTTCAGTACCGGAAATTTACTTATGAAGCGAATTGTCCAGTTAGTATGCCAAGGGGTTGATAAGGGGTAAAAAGACATCGCGCTAAGGAATCTCGCGAAAACATTTTTTTTAACTGCGGATTCATAAATGCGAAGTTGCGCGAGCGGCTAACTTAAAATAAAACGACCAACTGCTCGTGAGATTTACAGATTTTCGAACGGGAGAACGGCTGGTCTTGGTGTAGCCTACGACTGCCACGACTGGTGTCGAGGAAATCCGATAGGCTACCGAATCTGTTTTTTTCTGGTATGGCTACGGATTTCGGGACTGATCGGATTGGGAAATACCAACTCTTTAGGAACCAAATCTTATAAAGCAATCATGAGGCGAGTAAGGCGTGTTCTTGATCGACTTGTGAGATGACGTGAGGGAATTGAAACAATTGCCCTTGTTTTGTGTTTTTCTAAACTACCTATTTCGAGGAAAAGCAATTTTGTTCGTGATGGTTTTTGTCAGCGTAGGAATGTTAATGTAGAGGTTATGTTGCCCTCACAAGTTATTTTGCTGTCATTACTAAGTTGTTCCGGTTACCATGAAGTATAATGGAAGTATAATGGAAAACCATCAACTGTATGCCTGTCAGCTAGCGAAATGTGGGAACATATTATAACCCAACAGATACAGCCGGCTTTTTGGTATCCGAACGTTAGTGACGGGATACCTATAACTTCGCAAAGTTTGTCAGTCCGTCCGCCTGTCTGTCTGTCAGTCCTACTTTTAGCACGATGACACGCATGGCTAAAATAGCCTGAGGTGGAGCTGTCTTGTTTTTTTAAACACAACACAGTTTCAAAGGAGGTAATTGTATGTTGTATGTTAAAATATTGGAACAGAAAACTTTATCTACTGCGTTGTGTGCTTTAACCGACAAGTATTTTAAAGGAAATTTCTTTTTTTTAGATAGAACATCTTATCGTAGGTTAATATTTTTATGTTTGTGAATTAATATGTATTCTGTGTTTTTGCTTATCTAATATAATGCTATGGATGCTGTCGGTGTGAGTGTTATGCTTTCTGTTATGTTGATCGCAAATAAAGTCAAAGTCTCTAAAAATTAGCTGTCGAGTTATCAGGTTTCAGCGCATTTCCTGTCCCTTGTCGCCTCCTAATGTGTGTTGTACATTAGTTCGCTGTAACTACACGAGCTAGTTACAGCAGCGTTAAGAGCTTAATTAGAAGAAAAAAAAATGTTTTACTGCTTCCGTCGAGGTGGCTTTTCCCCTGAGGCTCTTAGCGTGTTTGCGAAGTTCGAGTGTTTTGGTCTGTTTTGGATGAGGAGCACTACCGTTTCGTCGTTTGAAGTGCACCGTCATCGTTGGAACAGGAGGTTGACTCGCGTTGATTATAATAACGCAAACAGGTTTGTCACATAAAGGTGGCGACCATTTCTTCTCCAATTTTCCAACTTCCCCTGCCTTTATGGGGAAGATGGAACGATGAACGGTTCTCTAATTCAACTTTTATTGTCTAGTTTACTTTTGAGTGATTAGTGTTTGTCAATGCGTCTGCTGAACTGGATAAACAAATAATAATAACAATAATGTATTGCATCAAAAAGGTTACACACCTCGAAGAAATTGTCAATGGTCGTAGAGAACAAAGTTGAAGGACCTGTCTTAGCCATAATACTAATGCAACCTACTTCGATAATCACTCCATATATGTCTAAACCCGGAGACCCCAGTTTCAAACGGTACACTCTAACCCCTCTAACCTCGCCTCTAACAAAACCACGCTGATTTTCTCACTTGCCGTGATTTGCTACCTTAGATGTGTATCACGCTGTCCATCAGTTTTTCCATCAGAACAAGTGTGCAAGTGCTCAGACGTGGAGTGTAAAGTAAAAAGTTTATCACATTTTATATAAAGACAGCTTGAGAACCAAGACCTTTCTCATCCCCAATAACCAAACAAGGATTGAAATAACCTAATCTGTAATCATCCTACTTTAAAATCTTTAAATGTAAACAAACCGCCAGTATAATCCAAAGAAATGCTGAAGGTCTTGCACGGATAACATTGGTTCGAACACTGAATGGTCTGCCAGCGAGTCCCACCCTTTAACCTCTTTTTCATTAGCAAGGTAATAACAAGTGCAATAAACCAAATCGTAGCAGCCTAATGCCCCCTTTGTCATAATTCATTAAGAACGACATATCATCGGTCATATGACAAAGCAGTCAAGTTTCCAACTGTTCATTAAAGATAACGTCGCGTCGTCTTATTTGTTGCTGTTACAGCAAATCCTCATAGATACATCTCCCCAAATATACAAGAGTTGGACTTGAGACCTGTCATTGACGAACTTAGCTCATGGGAAATCTGGGCCCAGCTGCCCATGAAAGGGAGGGGGGGGGGGGGTCGGGACCCGTCAAAATGCGTATTTACACCTTTTTTCCTCAAGTATACCTGGTATACCTGCTTAGATTGATTCCAGTCACGGGTCAAAAACTTTTTTCATGGGCAATTTGGGCCCACTTGCCCATGAACGGGCAGGGTGGGGGTGGTTCAACTCTCCCCAACCCTTATGATCCAAAACCACAAAGGAATTTCATCGGCTTATCTCCAGTTAATGTCCAGTTAAAAACATTAAAAAATGGGCAATCTGGGCCCAATTGCCCCTGAACCAAGTGGGGGTGGGGTTTGTGACCCGCAAAAAGGAAAAAGAGACCCCAGTGCTCACGATCCTACCAAGTTTTAACTTGATACCTGAACGGGGTGGGTGGGGGAGGTGCAACTTTAAAAGCAATTTTCCAGCCCTAGGATCTACATGTCCAAGAAATTTCATCGTCCTATGTCCAGTTCTGGTCAAGTTATGAACATTATTTACTGGGCAATCTGGGCCCGTTTGCCCCTGAACCGGTTGGTGTGGGGGGTGGGACCCCCATAAGGCACAACTAGACCCCAATACCCACAAGTGTACCAAGTTTGAACTTGATACTTGCACTCGTTCACGAGTTATGAGTTCCACAAAATATGTTGAAAACCGAAAGCTGAAAGCTGCCACAGCGCTCGCAATAGTGGATTGTTCCAAGGAACACTCCACTAAAAACCGCTTATGTAAATTGTTTCCCTGTTTTCTCTACAAGTCAACGGGTCTCGGAAAAGGCTTAAAACAGCCAAAACTATTTATTTGTTGAAAGCACAGCATAGTTTTAAAGTATTATAATATTTTAAAATACTGTAAGTTCAAGAGTAAATAGTGCGAGGGGTCCTTAAAACTTTGTCTGTAATACACTTGAGCGATTAACCGATCCAGGATTAACCGAATCTTTGTTGAGCCTGTTCCAGGGTCATGAAGTTCTGTTTGCAAATCTGCGCTTGTATCACATGTGCTTTTGGAAAGGTGAACTTGACACGCACCAGATTTTTGCAGCCGGATGTGAATTTCTACAGCAGAATAACACTAGGGAGTAGCGCCAAGACCTATGCTTGCGGCATTTCAAGCGAGATAAACTTGCGGGCTTAGAGATTTAGAGAAGCTAAGATGCGGCTTGCACACATCGATGAAACAGAGGAGGTTTTGTCTTTTTTTTTGCTGTTTTCAGAATCTCAAGTTATCGGAGCCAGCGCTGGTGCACGAGTGATCAAATTTGGTGCTAGTGTCGCTGCTATTTGAGTTTGTGTCACTTTTTATGGCACTTGCAGCCTCTGGCTCAAGAGCCATATACCGATCACAATTCCGTCTGTCGGTCTGTCGGTCGGTCCGAGTTTTTATGGCACTTGCAGCCTCTGGCTCAAGTGCCATATACCGATCACAATTCCGTCTGTCGGTCAGTCGGTCTGTCGGTCGGTCCGAGTTTTTCGTCCCACATATCCGAGTTAGGGTACTTCCAGATGTGCTAGGACAATGAAACTTGGCAGGCATATCAGGGACCCGACCAAACTAACCTGGAAATAATCAGTTTCCCGATCCGACCATATGCGGGGGAGTGCGGGGCGCTGGAAACTTGAAAATTTAGGGCATTTTGTCACTTTTTTCCGAGTTAGGGTACTTCTAGATGAGCTAGGACAATGAAACTTGGCAGGAATATCAGGGACCCGACGAAACGAACCTGGAAATAATCAGTTTCCCGATCCGACCATATGCGGGGGAGTGGGGGCGCTCAAAACTTGAAAATTTAGGGCATTTTGTCACACTTTTTCGAGTTAGGGTACTTCCAGATGAGCTAGGACAATGAAACTTGGCAGGAATATCAGGGACCTGACCAAAGTAACCTGGAAATAATAAGTTTCCCGATCCGAAAATATGCGGGGGAGTTGGGGCGCTGGAAACTTGAAAATCTAGGGCATTTTGTCACACTTTTTCGAGTGAGGGTACTTCCAGATGAGCTAGGACAATGAAACTTGGCAGGAATATCAGGGACCCGACCAAACTAACCTGGAAATAATCAGTTTCCCGATCCGACCATATGCGGGGAAGTGGGGGCGCTGGAAACTTGAAAATTTAGGGCATTTTGTCACACTTTTCCGAGTTAGGGTACTTCCAGTTGTGCTAGGACCATGAAACTTGGCAGGCATATCAGAGACCCGAACAAACAAACTTAGAAATAATCAGTTTTCTGATCCGACCATTTTTTTGGGGGGGGGGGGGTGGAAGGCAGGGGAATCCGGGAAATTGAGAAGTGTGTAACTTTCTAACGGATGATCGGATTGTAATGAAACTTCATAACTGAATAGAATATATATCTTTAATGTCCCGTTTAAAGTCTTGACCGGAGTCGGTGGCCAGGGGGGAGTTGGGGGGGTGGGAGACCGGAAATTTCAAGAAACGGTTAGAATGGAGGGATCAGAGTGAAACTTGCTGGGAAGAACAAGCATCTGCTCTAGATAAGTCCTTTAGACCATTGTACTGGATCCGGACACTTATGGGGGGGGGGGGGGGTCCCGGAATTCCGGTGATGGTGGTTTTGGGGATTTTCACGATGAAACTTGGCAGGCATATCAGGGACCCAATCAAACTGACTTCAAAATAAAAATTTTGTCGATCAGATAATGGTGGGGGGAGTGGAGGGAGGGGAATCCGAAATTTTCAGTCATGCGTAATTTTGGAATGGTAGATCGGATTCGAGTGAAATTTAAGAATTGAACAGAGGACATTTCTCCGATGATTTTTTTCATATCCGGACCGGATCCGGCAACTATTGGGGGGGGGCGGAAAATACGTGACCCGTTTAGAATGGAGGGATCGGGATGGAACTTTGTGGGAAGAACAAACAGATGCTCTAGGTAAGTCATTTGCTGAATCGGATTGGCTACCTGCACCGCGGGGGAGCTGGGGGGGGGTGGGGGTGGACCGGAAATCTCGAGAAACGGTTAGAATGATGGTATCGGAGTGAAACTTGCTGGGAAGAACAAACATCTGGTCCATGTAAATCTTTTACATAATTTGACTGGATCTGGACACTTGAGGGGGGGGGGAGGGGTTTTCCCGGAATTCCGTTTTTTGGGGGATTTTCACGACGAAACTTGGAAGGCATATCAGGGACCCGGTCAAACTGACTTGGAATAAAAAAAAATCCTCGATATGATAATCTTGGGGGGGGGGGAGTTGAAGGAGGGGAATCCGGAATATTGAGTCATGCGTAACTTTGGAACGGGTGATCGGATTCGAGTGAAATTTAAAATTAAACGGAGGACATTTTTCTCTGGTGACCTTTTTCATTTCCGGACCGAATCCGGCAATTATTGGGGGGAGGGCGGAAAAAACTTGACCCGCTTAGACTGGTGTGATCTGGATCGAACTTCGTGGAATGACAAACAGATGCTCTGGATTAATCATTTACAGAACCGGATTGGCTCCGGGTATTGTGGGTGGAATTGGAGGAGGGGGGGGGGTTCTGGGATTCCGGTGATCGCGCGTTAAGGTACTTCCAGATGTGCTAGGACGATGAAACTTCGCTGGAATATTGGAGACCTCAACAACATTTGCTTAGAAATTGCTACTTCCCAAATTCCCTTAGACTGCGCATCTCAACCGCAAAGTCGAAACTTACTTTTGATCAATAAAATCATCTTAACCCATGCAAGTGCCATATGAGCTTACAGCTCTTGTTTCAAGTCTTGGCGCTATTCCCTAGTGTTATTTTGCTCTGCGAACTTCCTCCTTCGCTCCGAAATTTTGACGCATCGCATGCAGGTTGCCCTCATAGTGACGCGAATTCTTATCGGACCCCATCAAAATAACACTAGGGAGTAGCGCCAAGTGACACACACTCGAATAGCAGCGACACTAGCACCACTAGCGATAGAGAATATCCCTATATTTGACGGTGCAAAACGGATAAGTCCCTAGAATATCCCTACTGAAACTCGATCAGCCGTGCACCAGCGCTGGCTCCAATAATTTAACATTCTGAACACAGCAAAAAAAAAATACAACCTCCCCTGTTTTTTCGATGTGTACAAACCGTATCTTAGCTAACCCGCAATTTCGTCTCAAGACATACCTCAAGCGTAGTGGGAAACGCTACGAGCATGGCCCAATTTTGAAGCATGGAAGCATAGGTCTTGGCGCTACTCCCTAGTGTTATATTTCTCTGTTTCGGACTGTGTGTACACCAGAGCAAAATAACACTAGGGAGTAGTGCCAAGACGTATGCTTTCCATGCTTTGCAAACGGGCCATATTCCTAGCGCCGCCAACTACACTAGCGGCAACTTAAAGCGAGAAAAACTTGTGGATTTAGAAATTTCTAGTAAATCGAAGGTGAGGTCTGCACACACCAAGAAAACAATGGCGGCTATATTATTTTTTTGCTAGAACATGATGTTATCGGAGCCACCGCTGGTGAACGGCAGAATGAGTATCTGTAGGGATGTTCTCTATCGCTAGTGGTGCTAGTATCGCTGTTGTTAGAGTGTGTTTCAATTTTGTCAAGTCTTGGCGCTACTCCCTAGTGCTATTTTGCTCTGGTGTGCACGTAGCTTAAGAGGTGTAACAGCCTTATTTAAGGAATAGGCTACGTTTGTTTACTCGAAGGGATTTCATCGAATATTGGCAGTGTTTCACTGGAGAACGATATTTTATTTCTAGTCTGGATATGTTCCAGATGACAACTCTGTTTTATTTGTTTATTTTTCAAAACCTTACATTCTTTTTGTTCTAATTTAATTTTAGTGCGTTTATAGTCAATTTTAGACTTCCGGAGCTTCTGTCCAATCGCGAGTTCTGGAGCGACCGTTAGGGAAACCAACGGATTATATCGAAGATTCTTAACGGTTTATTAGTTAGTTGAATTTTGGGAGTGAATGTGGTGAGAGCACTTGGAAACACGAAATGTACTGACGTTGTGATGCAATATCCCCGACCGTCGCTGCAGGTATGATTGTTCAAATAGGTATAGTAAGGTGCATTACGGCGTAGACAGACTCCTCTTTTCCTTGGGTGCGCTGTAATAAGGACAATAGACCTGGGTTCTATTTTGGCTTAGGCAGAGCCAATCAGATTGCTTGATTGGTTCCACCAGCTGGCCGAGGAAAGGAGCAGCGTCATCAGGGTTGCCACGGGAAGCACCAAAGTTCTACTTTTATTGGAAGTTGAATAAACAACTTTACTTCAAAATAACACATTTTGTTCTGTTACGATTGCGTATTGTTAGTTCGAGGACCGATTCTGTCCATCCGTTGATTTAGTAGCTTTGTACAATATAATGATTTGGAGCTTCTCGAATTAGAGTTCTTTGGAAGGGTTCTTACACTGATTTTGATGTTGTTCTAAACCGGGGTCTTCGTCAGGGTGGGATTCTTTCTCCAGTGATTTTCAGTATAACTATCGCTGCATGTCTTGATGGTGTACAGTCTTCTTTTATTTATGGTAAAGGTATCCTAGCTTCACTTATAGCGTATGCTGACGACATACTCCTTATTAGCCGTTCTCTATCGGGCCTTCAGAATAATGTAAATTAACTAGTTAAGTCTTTTAAAGAATATGGCCTGATTTTTCGACCTGAAAAATGCCAGTTTATGGTTTTTGGTCCAAAACCCCTTGAAAAAATTTCTCTTTCAGTATCTGTCCGTATATATAATTCAGTCCTAAAACCATGTGAGTCTTTAAGATATCTGGGAATCCCTTATGGCCCGACTTTGTCATTAACGAGGGCTCTAATAGTAAAAGATGTGGAGTCGCGTATTTCTTCTAGTTTCGGGGCGGTGATTTGTCTCAGGGATTTCCTATCTAGACGCAATCTTGCAAAGATTTTTAACACTGTTGCTCTTCCACAGGCTTTGCTTGCATCTTCTTTTTTACCTTTTTTAACGTTGACAAATTTATCTCATATTAAAACTACTTTTTTTAATTTTGGGAAATTTTTATGCCGGTTTTCGAAATACCAATCCAGTTCTTTTATGATGGAAAATTATGGTTTTAAAAACCCCACTGATATTCTGAAAAAGAAACGGGAAACATTTTTTTCAAAAATTTATTCCATAATGCACACTTTGACCGATGCGTTGCGTTGATTGTGTTTTGGTTAAAGTTTAGGTAGACTTCATTGAGGATAGCGTAGGATAATTGTTTTTTTTTTCTTTCTTTTTTTTTTAATGAAGTAGAGTTTGTATGAAAGTATATGGTCTAGTTATTAGTCTGTAGACCAATTGTGTGAATTTTATTATATTTTTTTTTACTCGCCAGCTTTGGCGGATACAAATAAATGAATTGAATTGAATTGAATGGCGTCAATTCTACTCGTGTACTTCAAGTAGAACACTTTTCGGGATCCCAAAACGTAAGTTGAGGGATACCTATGACATTGCAAAAGTTGTCCGTCTGTCCGTCCGTCCGTCCGTCCGTCTGTAAGCACGATAACTCTCGAAGGGAATGAGATATTTTGATGAAACTTGGTGTGAGGATTCGTTGGGTCGGCGGACCAGTCGAGTTCGTAAATGGGCTTTGTAGCCCTACATTTAGGGGTGGGGGAGGGGGTTCAAATTAAGGGGCAAACAAAATATTTTGATACAGCTAATGTGATTGTCGATTATGGGGTAAGAAGACATGCTGAACACGATGGTGAAAACAATTTTGTAATCGGACAAGTAGTTCGCCCGGAATCCGGCCAAAACCGGAAAGTTTGTTAAAAGTAAAAGTTTTATTTGAAGTTGATTAGATGTTCGATTTAGAGGTAGGAAGACATGCTGAAGACGATGGTGGAAACCATTTTCTCGACGTACAAGTAGTTCGCCCGGAATCCGGCCCAAACCGGAAAGTTTGTTAAAATTAAAAGTTTTATTTGGAGTTGATCAGATGTCCGATTTAGGGCAAGAAGACATGCTGAACTTTTATGTGAAAACAATTTTCTACCCGGATATGTAGTTCGCCCGGAATCCGGCCAAAACCGGAAAATTGTTAGAAGTTAAAGTTTTATTTCTAGCTGACTAGATAACCGATTTAGGGGTAAGAAGAGACGCTGAATCCGTGTGTGACAATCATATTTTACCCGGACATATAGTTCGACCGGAATTCGGCTGGAGTCGGAAAATTTGTTATAAGTTAAATTTTTATTTGAAGTTGATTAGATGCTCATTATTGGGGAAGAAGATACCCTGAGTTCGTTTTTGAGTTTTCTTTTTTCGCCGGACAAGTAGTTCTAGAGTTCGGCCGAAACCGGCAAATTGACAGAAGTGACAGGAACTTTTCGTCCAAACAGATATGACTTATACGGGTAAACACTCATGCTGAATCCATATCTGAACTTGGTTTTCTCAGATGATTAGCTATTTGGCCTTAGTCTGTTTCTGAATTTTAATTGTGAGAATGTTCAAGGATTCTGGCGATGACTGGATCTGGCTAAGACAAGACCCAGTTGTCTTGATCAGATATTGAATTTTTGGGATCCCATCGAAAAGTTTGGTCTTGTTCTTATCGTAAGAAGCTCCAGAAATTTTATCAGCGCTGCAACACCGAACGCTGCATTGACATGAACCTTTTTACTTTCAGTTTGAACAATGGTGTGTATTAAGACGTAAACATCACGTATAGCGCTATGCAGCTTGTTACACCTATTTGAACAATGCTTTACTGACGTCGGAAGTTTTTCATACTTTGGCCTTAAGGGTTGGACGAAAGGGCCAGTAGCAAGCCGTCGATTATATGCTTTAAATTTCGCCGTCGATTATACGCTTTACGGGATTTCGCCAGTTGGGAAGATTCCTTAAGCTATCATTGAAGCATCTATCTAGTTGGAATTTGGTAAATAGATAATGTCTTTTTTTATGGCACTTGAGCTTACTCAAGTGCCATATAGCGATCGTAATGTCTGTCGGTCTGTCAGTCTGTCCGCATTTTGCTAGTTTGGGCACTTCCACATGACCTAGGACGATAAAACTTGGCACGCATATCAGGAACCAACCGGATTAACTTGGAAATAATCACTTCCCCGATCCGACCATCAGTGGGGGAATGGCAAGATGGGGAATCCGGAAATTAGTAACATTCATAACTTTGGAACGGATAATCGGGCGTGCATTAAACTTGACAGATATCAAGAACAAGTGTCTTGGATGTTCATTGTCAAATTTGGATCGGATCCGATAACTGGGGGGGGGGGGGGCTGGGGGGGGACACCCGAAATCTCTTGAAAAGCTTTTTCTAGTTTTTGTCAAACCCCTACCCCTTTCTTCACACTAGTATAGCTCTGCGCGTGGATGAGTCATTCTTTCTTCACACTAGTATAGCTCTGCTCGTGGATGAGTCATTCTTTGCTTAAATTCCTTGGAGAGAGCTAGAGCAATCGAAGGTCGAAGGGGTTGGTATAATATGTTGTTAAACCTTAGTAGGGGTTGATATGGATTAGAACTTCCACACAAGCTAGGACGATGAAACTTCGCAGGCATATCAGGGACCCGACCAGATTAACTTACAAATAATCACTTCCCCAATCCGACTTTCCCCGGATTCGGGAGTCCGGAAACTAGGAACAACGGTAGCAAAAGGGGAGCAAAAGGAAGCAAAAAGAGCGCTGCCCAAATGCGGTATCGATCCGCGGACATCTGTGGCGTAGGTCCAGCGCTCTACCACTGCGCTACGACTTGATGTATTTAGAAGCGAATGCGGGAAGAGATACGGTTTAAAGATTAAAGTAAGACTAAGTGGTCAGAACGAATGCTAAATGCTAACCAGAGCATAATAACTAGAGCTATTTTGCTCTGATGCTAACTAAACTTAAACTAAACAAATCTCGTGAAACATTTCCACAGAAGCTAGGACAATGAACTTGGCAGGCATATCGGGAAACCGACCAGATTAACTTGGAAATAATCACTTTCCAGATCCGATCATAGTGGGAGGAGTGGAGGGATTGGAAATCCGGAAACTATTAACATGCATAACTGTGGAGAGGGTAATCGGACATGCGTGAGACTTGTCATGTGTCAAGAACAAGTGTTTCGGATATTCAGTTTCAATTCCGGACCAGATTCGATACCTGTGGGGGGGGGGGGCTGGAGGGGGGGCACCGGAATTTTCCTGAAACGCTTCCACATAAGCTAGGACAATCCCGATGAAAAATTTATCTCAAAATAGTAGTACGAAGTTGTACGAAAAAGTAGCATGCAGTACTAACTGATGCTACTACATGCTTCTACTTCAAGGCCACCGTGTTACTACACACTACTGCATGCTGCTATTAGCAAGACTGGATGCTACTATGGCAAGACAGGATGCTACTGGATACTACTACATAAGATTGGATAAGTCTGAGGCACATTAAATGATAGTGTTCTTTGCTACTACATAGTATTACATGCAACTTTTTGTACAACTACCATAACTACTCAGGCTACAAATTATCATCGGGATAAAACTAACCGACCACTTTAACTTGGAAATAATCACTTCCCCGATCCAGCCATCGCGGGGGGAGTGGAGGGATAGGGAATCCGGAAACTAGAAACATACATAACTTTGGAACCGGGTAATCGGACATGCATGAAACTTGACAAGTGTGAAGAATATGTGTCTCAGATTTTCAGTTTCGAATCTGGCCCGACTCCGAAAACTGGGGGTGGGGTAGAGGGGGGACCGGACATCTTTTGAAACGCTTAGGGTCGAGGGATCGGGATGGAACTTGAAGGGAAGAACGAGCATTAACCATAGATACTTTATTGACAAAATAGGACCGGATCGTGTCGCCGTGGAGGGTCTCGGAGGGGGTTTCTTGGATTTCCGCGGTGATCACGAGTTAGGATACTTCCAGATGTACTATGACCATGAAATTTGGCAGACATATTAAGTACTCTCCTAGGTAGATTTGAAAATAGTTCCTTTCCCGATACGGTGATGTTGGGGGGAGTGGAGGGATGGGAAATCCAGCATCTAGCGACATTCATAACTTTAGAACGGGTGATCGGACGTGAATGAAACTTGACAAGTGTCAAGAACAAGTGTCTCAGATGATTAATTTCAAGTTCGGAACGAATCCAGTAACTGGGGGCTGGGGGAGCTGGAGGGAAATCTTTTGAAACGCTTAGAGACGAGAGATCGGGATAGACTTGGAGGAAAGAACAAGCATAAGCCGTAGAGACAATTCGAGACAAGACTGACAAATTAGGACCGGATCTTGTCACAGCTGGGGGAGTCTGAGAGGGTTTTCCACAATTCTGGTCATCACGAGCTGGGGTACTTTCAAATGTGCTATGACCATGAAACTTGGCAGTGTGTGCTATGACCATGAAACTTGGCAGGCATGTTAGGGACTCTGTCAGATTGGCTTAAAAATAGTCCCTCCCCCGATCCGATCATCGTTGTGGGAGAAACAGTTACCAGTGGGTAGAATAACCAATCAGATTTAGTAGATCAAGCCGATTTTCTGATGGAATGAATATCGGGAGAGAGATGCAGCCTTAAGAACTGCAAACTGTATCTGACAAACATGCTAACTGTTCTTACAAGTGCCGTATGTGATTTCAGCTCTTGTTATTGTATTGCCATGGCCCTCGGGCTTTTGTGCAAATCTATATCACCGGAACATATCATATCGTTTGAGGCCGCTCGGAAGGTTTCAAGAACCTTTGGCCCGAAGCAAAGAAAAAGGACGTGGTAACACACTGTTGGAAGATGGTTCAGTTGGCAATGGGACTGACAGCTTGGTTACCAACATATGCAAATATTAGCCTTTTCTGATTTCAGACAGAGACCTTGTTATTGGTGTGTTTATATGTCGCGACTTACCTGCGAGCCTACCTGATGTCCTTGGTTTAATTTTTTTCTTCATATATGAAAGAATTAGTCATGTTAAAAATCACGTATCAAGTTCCATTCGGAAATGAACAACAAATCTAGAATCTAAAATCTCTTTCCGTCGGACTTCAGTAGTTATGAATGAATGAATTTATTCCCAATAAAGCCCAAGGGCCATGGCGGGAAACGTAGCACAATAACAAAAAAACAAAATTTCATACACTCCGAAGACAAACCAAAAATCAACTTCTATAAAAAATATTTATTCAAACAATGTTTACAACGGATACGGTAGCTACGATTCTTCATCAGCGATATTTCGGCCCTTCTTGGCAAGAATCCTCGTCAGGCTGTCAATCCTCTGGGACGGTCCACGTCGTGTAAGGAAACAAACCTGTAATCAATACCAATGTTGTGAAGCATTGAAGTTGGGATTAGTCCGTTGTCTCTGCATCTTATTAAAAACTTCAGTTGGTTTATCACTTGTCCTTTCCTTCCGGCCAAGTTGGATATTTGTCTGCATGTCTGGGCTGTGAAAGTTCCGTACTTCGTAGATAAATATTCTTTGAGCCCAAGCTGACTTGTAAACATTTATTCAAACAATGTTTACAACGGACACGTCAGCTACGATTCTTCATCAGCGATATTTCGGCCCTTCTTGGCAAGAGTCCTCGTCAGGCTGTCGATCCTCTGGGTCCACGTCGGGGAAGGAAATAAAAGATTACAGGTTTGTTTCCTTCCGCGACGTGGACCCAGAGGATTGACAGCCTGACGAGGACTCTTGCCAAGAAGGGCCGAAATATCGCTGATGAAGAATCGTAGCTGACGTATCCGTTGTAAACATTGTTTGAATAAATGTTTACAAGTCAGCTTGGGCTCAAAGAATATTTATAAAAAATAGTTCACGGTGGGTCATAGCTAGCTTCAGGAATCTACCCAGCCTTGGGAGCTCACCAAAAGACTTACTTCCCAGAATTGAAACCAAATCCCTTTCCTCCGAAGCCTCCCGACCAATATATTGAGTGTTCTCAGTAGGCTAATGTCGATTTTTCTTTCTGTTTTCCTTTTCGTATGTTTCTCTGTGTAATGTATGAATGAGTGCTGCCACACGGTATTAGCAGTGCTTTTTTTTGGCAGTGCTCCTAGGACATCGCAAAAGTTGTTCGCCTGTCCGTCCGTCCGTCTGTCTGTTTTTAAAAGCTAAGAGATAATCAATTTAGAGGTAAGGAGACATGCTGAAACCAGATATGAAAATTATTTTCTCGCAGGACGGGTAGTTCACCCGGAATCCGGCAAAAAACAGAAAATTTTTGCAAAGTAAAAGTTGAATCTGAAGTTGATTAGATGTTCGTTTCAGGGGTAAGAAGACATGCTGAATTGCTGAATCGCCAGACAAGTAGTTCGCCCGGAATCCGGAAGTTTAATATGATATTTTAAAACCCAATGATATATTCGATATAGAGGAAGGAGACATGCTGTTGCAACTTTCGAACATACTTAAGATAAACAAAAAATGTATGCGATCAGTTTAAATCTTCAAAGTCCCAACCGGCATTTACTGGGTCAAAAGGGCAGACGCATCTGATAACTGTCTGGTGAACAATTTAATAAAATTTGTCGACCAAATTTTCGAAAAAAACACCTGGCTATGCCATCTTTATCCATACAGGCGAAAGCGATTTCCAGGCCTTCCTCGGGATTATTTTTTATAAAGAGTGATAAGGTTCAGGGATAATTGAGATATTTAGGGATTTTCAATATTATAATGGAGATTTTTGGAATTTTCGAGTCTCAAGGAAAAAATCCATCAACTTCACAATACTGTAGGGGCACTTATGTAGCGCGTTTAGTTCGCTTGTCCCCTTGTTCTCTATTTTTTTTTCGCTTTTCTGGCAAGCGTGTCGAAGTTTTCTTCTGTTTTTTCTTACGCTCGATGTTTTGAGCTTGCCCGAGTTACGTAAAGGCAGTTACAACTGAATTTCGCCCGTAAACCACCTGCTTCTAGTCGTTTAGTTTCGAAGGAGATGTTCTTGTCGTACGTTACGAGACAATCGCATGTCAGAGCTTGTTAGAATGACAGTCGTATATTTGGATCTTGCTAGAATGACAAATCGTAAATTTCAACCTGTGATGAACAGGTTGAATGAAACTGTTTTGTGCTAAAACCGCTATATTCTGATATTTTAATGGTGATTTTCGAATTTTCGCCTGCACAGCAGGCTTTTACAGTTACTTGATTTTGTACAGAAATCTTTGTATTTTAGCATAAAAGAGGCTGATAAGGCAAGGTTTGAAGATAAATTGGGTTTTCAAATCAACGCGGACAGATGTATGATACCATAGGTATCGTAATCCTTACATTTTTGGAATCCCATAAATTCACTCTGGTTGTAAGTGTTTCATAAATTTCTCCAGGGGCGCCTCTCGCAATAGCCCATTCTCATTTGGTGGAAGGGAACTTGAACTTTTGGTGCCCATTCAACCACAGTAAAAGCTGGAATTTGTATGGGAAGTAGTAGATTTTTTTCAGTAAAAAATAAGTCGGATTTGAAAATTTTCGCCTGCGGCGCTCAGTTTAAAATTCTCTTGTGTTAAGTCGTTAAAAGCTACTACTGGAGCTTGGCTTTTATCAGCGAAGGCGGAAATGAGTGCCTGCTGGATTTCGGTGTTTATTTTTCTTGAATTTTTTACAATTTCCAGTCTGTTGTTTATAACCGGTAGAGTTCTTGAGCCAGGCCCCCCCCCCCCCCCCCCGACGCACACACTGGCGGGCATGATTATCGGGTGTTGCGCAGGAGAGGGATTTGTCAAGGGATTATTCTTTGAAGAAAAAGGGATTTTTCACCTGAATTTGGGAATTTTTGAAAAATTGTTTGAGATATGGTATTCAAACTTCGTAGGAGGATTCATTGGCAAATTACAGGCCATGTTGTAGATGGGTCCTTTAGATATTTGGAGGCAGAGGAGGGGTTTCGAATTAAGGGTAAAAAGAAGGTATGTTTTATAAGCTAATGAGATAGTCGTGTAATCGGTAAGGAGGCCCGCTGAATCCATATCTGAGCTTAAGTCTTCTTGTCGGACAAATGATTCACCCGCAATTCGGCCGAAACTGGAAAGGAGGTTTCGAATTAAGTGTAAAAAAAGTTATGTTTTACAAGCTAACCAGATAGTCGTGTAAAGGGGAGGAGACCCGCTGAATCCATATCTGAACTCGGTCTTCTTGCCGGACGAATGATTGGACGGAACGGACGGAAAATTGTTTGAGATATGTTATTCAAACTTCGTAGGAGGATTCACTGGCAAATTACAGGCCATGTTGTAGATGGGTCCTTTAGATATTTGGAGGCAGAGGAGGGGTTTCGAATTAAGGGTAAAAAAGGTATGTTTTATAAGCTAATGAGATAGTCGTGTAATCGGTAAGGAGGCCCGCTGAATCCATATCTGAGCTTAAGTCTTCTTGTCGGACAAATGATTCACCCGCAATTCGGCCGAAACTGGAAAGGAGGTTTCGAATTAAGTGTAAAAAAAGTTATGTTTTACAAGCTAACCAGATAGTCGTGTAAGGGGAGGAGACCCGCTGAATCCATATCTGAACTCGGTCTTCTTGCCGGACGAATGATTGGACGGAACGGACGGAAAATTGTTTGAGATATGTTATTCAAACTTCGTAGGAGGATTCACTGGCAAATTACAGGCCATGTTGTAGATGGGTCCTTTAGATATTTGGAGGCAGAGGAGGGGTTTCGAATTAAGGGTAAAAAAAAGGTATGTTTTATAAGCTAATGAGATAGTCGTGTAATCGGTAAGGAGGCCCGCTGAATCCATATCTGAGCTTAAGTCTTCTTGTCGGACAAATGATTCACCCGCAATTCGGCCGAAACTGGAAAGGAGGTTTCGAATTAAGTGTAAAAAAAGTTATGTTTTACAAGCTAACCAGATAGTCGTGTAAGGGGAGGAGACCCGCTCAATCCATATCTGAACTCGGTCTTCTTGCCGGACGAATGATTGGACGGAACGGACGGAAAATTGTTTGAGATATGTTATTCAAACTTCGTAGGAGGATTCACTGGCAAATTACAGGCCATGTTGTAGATGGGTCCTTTAGATATTTGGAGGCAGAGGAGTGGTTTCGAATTAAGGATAAAAAAAAGGTATGTTTTATAAGCTAATGAGATAGTCGTGTAATCGGTAAGGAGGCCCGCTGAATCCATATCTGAGCTTAAGTCTTCTTGTCGGACAAATGATTCACCCGCAATTCGGCCGAAACTGGAAAAGAGGTTTCGAATTAAGTGTAAAAAAAGTTATGTTTTACAAGCTAACCAGATAGTCGTGTAAGGGGAGGAGACCCGCTGAATCCATATCTGAACTCAGTCTTCTTGCCGGACGAATGATTCACCCGGAATTCGGCCGAAACTGGAAATTTTATTGAAGCTCAAAGTTGTTTCTGAAGTCGATTACAGGTTCGGTTTCGGGGTAAGGAGACAGCCGAAGTGAATTTTCAACTTAATGTCCTTGGCAGATAAGCTGGCAAGATTTGCCAAAACCCGGAAATTTAGATTGAAAGATTCTCCTCGTAATGTCCCTAGCTTTTTTTCTCTGCATGCAGTTCACCGGGAATGCTGCTAAAATACGAAGAATTTCGTCAAAGTAAAGGACCTTTCTGAAGTGGATAAGGATGGGATATCTGAGTAAACATCCTTGCTGAATCCATATCTGAACTTGGTTTTCTCATCTGATTAGTTGTTTGGCCGTAAGTTGCCGAACACTCCAAAACGGTAACATTATTTTTTGTACATGTTCAAGCGGTGGGTTATGGATAAGTAGCAAAATGTTAAAGGGGTCTGGCGAAGACTCGGAAATGTACAAGATTCGATTGTCTGGATCAAGAAGTCTAATAAATATTAAATTTGTGGGATCCCATCGAAACCTTTGGTCTTCTCTATTTTGTGACTATCGCTGCAGCTCCATGATCCTGTCCATTTTTCCGACTGTATGAAGCGCGGAACATCCGTGCTGTGACCAGTTTTCTTTTTTTCTTTTTCCCTAGGATTAGTGCTCTCTTCGGGTAGACTTGTTCTCAGTATATCTATTTGTTTGTGTATAAATAAACCAAGTTAAACTAAACTTTCCCGCAAAAACGGTTGAATTTCTCGACATTTATACTCTCCCCGAAACAGTTTGGAATATCCGATACTTGTGTCGGTGGAAGTTCTGTAAGTAAGGTTTGTCTAAGTGCAAGAGATAAGCCTTTTGGAAGAAATCTCGCATCTAATGCTGCCAAACTGGGTCGTGAAAACTGCAAGTTTTCGTGAGCTCCAGATCTTCGGCCTAACGTCAAGCTCTTATCCCTGGTCTTATCCACACTTCCCGAATAGAGTTTCGGTACCATGGATTGTTATGAATATGAATTAATCTAATAGTATCATTTATTTCTTACTTAAAACCTAATACTGGGTCGGTAGCTACACTGTCATAGGTTTGATAACAGATAAAACATTGTTGCGCATCCTTGTGTTTTAACGATATGTTGCATGGTGAAGATGAGGTTATTTCTGTTATAACCCTTTTAAGTGTTAATAAAAATAATAATAAAATGCAAAATATAGGCCGTTGGCCTCTATAGGAATTACAGTGCTTTATATTGTGACAAAATTTCTGTTGTGACCCTTTTAAATGTTATGTTTCGCGAACATATAACATTTAAAAGAGTCGTAACATAAATCTTAACGTTTAATACAAGGATGCGTGTTTTCCGTTATCAAAATTCTGACAGTGTATAAGCAAAAAAAAAATAAAAAAATGAAAGAATGAATTTACAGAACGAATTGACGCATGGATGACGCATCGGGATGGTGATACAATAGATGTGCAAGATATTTTCTTATTTTGGAGTTGAGTTCGAAACAAAAAACATCGTTATAATGAGTCGAGTATGGATGAAGGAAGGAAAGTCAAGGCTTGACTATCAGTCTTCTCTGCCCTGCGACCCGAAGATAGTGGAACACTCGACGATTTCCAGTTGTCCAGTAAATTCTTTCAGTGCCAACGACTTTGATAAACAGTCCCTTCAACCGAAGCTGACTGCGAATCGTTATAAAACATGAACGTCTGCCAATCAACTTATATGAACTTGTTTACAAGTTCATTTTCCAGCTTGAGTCGTAATGCGGCTTGAGGCTGAAGAAGACCCTTGCCAAGAAGGGCCGAGATATAGCTATAATAAAATGCAGCTTACGTATCCATTTTGTAGTGTTTACAACGGCTTTGCTTTGTGGTTGTCAGCCAGAAACTGGTAATAATAACAGTATTGATGAAAATGTATTTGTTGCCGACGATTCCACATAGGAAAACAAGTGGAGTAGACTAACTGATAACAAAAATATAACAATACACAATATTATATACGGTGTCTCTCCTTGTCAGGCACAGTTAGTTCAGAGAAGAGCCACAGAAACAGTGCGAGCTCTGCGAGCCATTCGCCATCTGCCTTATGAAAACTGGCTTCAGAAATTACGATTACCCAGTTTATCTTACATATTTCTCCGAGGTGATTTGATCGAAACTTCTAAAATTTGTCATAGTTATTATGATAACATAAGGCCCGATGATGTCCTCACTTTCAATCACAACGGTCTCGGAAGACACAGCTTGAAACGGAGTGGTGAAAAATTCCGAAAAGACATTGGAAAATGGAGCTTCCGAAACCGGATAGTGGAACACTGGAATAATCTACCAGAAAGTGTCGTAAATCCGAAAATATCAATCAATTCAAAGCAGGTGTGGATCGTCACCTGGCTGAAATTCAGTATAGTGCATAGAGAAATTTATAGAGGCGAAAGCCTTTCGATGCAGTTAAATTATTAATTAGAAAAGTAACGGATGTGTAGCCCCAAACGTATCTGTGGAGTTTTTGCCTCCTTTTCTATTTGCCTTTTTTTTATTTTTTCGATCAATAGATCACTCCTTGTTTTAATTTAATTTTTTAATTTAATTTCAAATAAATGCGGCACAACATTTCATGCGCGAGCAAATTAATTGGCACTTATCACATGCAATATGTTATCGGTCCTTTCTCGCCTCCTTTCATCACACTGTCAGAAGTTTCATAACAGATAACACAAGGATGCGCAGTTTCAACCGGCAACACTTGTGATGTAGGCTGTTCTGATTTTGAATATGTTATGCAGTAAATGTTACGCATATAGCAAGCATTGCTAGGAAGAGCAGAAAAACCGCCAAAAAAGAATCTGCTGAATTTTCCGATATCATGACGACAAAGAAAAAAGTCAGCAGATTTCGGCTTTTCGGCAATTCGTGTTATGCATAACATTTAATGCATAACGTTTTCAGAATCACAACATATTACATCCCAAGTGTTATCTGTTGAAGCCGCGCATCCTTGTGTTATCTGTTATGAAACTTCCGACAGTACGCAGTGAAGGTTCTTCATCTTTTCGTGGACTCGGCGTTTTTTCTGTCTCATCGAGGTGTCTTGCATCTTCAGCTTGGCTGAAATCTTTCAGACAAACCACCCCCTTAGCCCCCCCCCCCCCCTGATTATCCGTGACCGGAGAGATCATTTTATACAATACTCTATATGATTAATAGTGCGAACACACGATAAGGATTTCCCGGCCGGATTTTCTTCACTTTCATCATTACTAATCCAATTGTCCGTGACCGAAGAGAAGCAGCATATAATACTATGCCGCGGCTCGGAGGTCTCGGACAAGCCAGTTGATGATCAAGCATCGGGGCATGGTAAGGCCGAAGGCTTAGGTGCATTGCATGGTGTAAATTAGTTACTAAAGGACACCTGAACAATGAACCATACTTGAACACACCATGGAGAATGCATTTACAGACATGGCCATGGAGAGCATTCTTCTCCTGAGCGTGACGTTTTCAAAATAGGGATGTTCGTTTCTGGAGGTTTGCACATGCAGACTCCAAGACAAAAAGCGCAATTCATTCAAATCTTGTATAGCGCTGGCCGGATCGTTTTGGTATTTCTTCTAGATATACGTTTGGGTTTAACTGGTTAAAAAATATTCCAGAAGAAGGGTTGATTGGAGACATTTCTTCATTTCTCAAATTGTTCTGTACTGAAATAAGGACAGATGCAAAATGGAGCAAAAATCATAGCTTGGAAACACTATTTCGTATCTGGATTGGGTTTTCTGCATGCAATGTTAACGGAAGTCATACAGATAGGGATGATACTTGGTACTCTTCATTCAGGTGTCCTTTAAAAGAAAAAAAGGGGGGGGGGAAGAGTGGAGGAAGGAAGTGGAAAAATTCAGAACTTTTTCATATGGAAGTTATGAGGGTGCTGAAAGTACCGGCAGGAATTCCAGCCCGGGAGCATCCGACCCTGATCGTGCGTCCAAGGCATAAGTACGAGGGAAGAACGAGACCTGTCACCCAAATGAATCCTCAGACGTGATTGAAATCCCATTTCAACCAATCATTAACGTCTGTTGCTTGTCGCGCCAGTGACGCTTCTGGCCCTTCGATAGGCACACAGCGATTCTTCATTGGTCTTCAAAAGTATTGCTGTTGATTTTAATATTTTTTTTTGTCTTACAGAGATGCATTCATGCGAGCTCCATCGTGTTTCTGACAATCACGAGGAGCTAGCCAATCACGCGAAGTTTAACAAGAACTACGACAAGCCATGTCAGCGCCATGCTGAAATGCTTAAGCACTGGTCCACAGATGTCCCTTATACTGGAAACGGAACGCTACGCTCTGAGCCACCCGTGAGGAGCTCTCAGTCGAACAACGTTAAGCGACCATTGAATCGGGACGAGAGCAGCACTAGCGCACAGAGTTCGAACACGTATGCCAGCTCCTGTAAAGGTAGGTTGAAAATCAAACTTTTCCTTCTTTGAAAATAGTTTACTTATATATTATTTACACCTTACATACATTCTGGCCGAGTGGTTATCGCGCTGGACTCGAAATTTTCATGATCCCCCTGGGGCGCCGGTTTGAGTCTCAGTGGTGCAAACCATTAGTTTTGAGGCGGAGGTTAGTGGCGTGTTTGACAACGGAAAAATGATAACGCCAGCTGAAATTTATTAGAGCTATGTTTCGGACCTTCTTGAAAAGAATCCTCTTCAGGCTCAAGAAGCTGACGTATCCGTTTTGTTCGCAGTCATCTTGGGCTGAAGGAATATTTGTTAGTGCCGTGACCTTGTAAGACAAGCCAAAGTCAACTCAGCTTCAAATAGGTGCTTGCAGAACTTTAGGGAGGTGACAGGAGGTGCGAGAGCACTAAGATGGCTTGCCCCCAACCGCCCAATCAATCAATTTATTTAATTCGTGATATTACACATCACATATTAAAATTACACTAAAACAGGACTATTCGTTACTGAATATAAACAATCATTTCGCTCATTGGGTGGCTGTTCCTGGCAGAGAACCGGGATCAGCACCGCTAGTAAGGCCTGTCAAGGCTGATGATAACAACGTTACTAAACTTATACATTTATGCTTCGGGCGTACTGTCAGGATGGGGCTGGCGTGGACTTGAGTTCTTGCGACGACTTTCTGCATCATCATCAGTTCTGTTTGAAAAAGTTGAGATTCACGATTAAGGTGGAGAAAGTCCGGCCAGGTGAACTCGGTCGTCTGTCTACACCATTTACTGTAAAAAGTTTCTCCGAGTAAAGATTAAAGTTAATTGCAGTATTTGCTACTGGGACTAATCTTATCTCTACTGAGATAAGATTAATCCGGGTTTAGAGATAAGATTATCTTTTTAGAGACAAGATAATCCCAGTAGCAAATACTGCAAGATTTTTTTTTTTACAGTGTAGCGGTAAGCTTTGCTTGTCGCTTTAGGACTTTACGTTGGACTTTCATATGATTGTGATGATGATGCTGATGATTATTTTTAACCCGTCAGGATAAGCACGAGACACGAAGTAAGTATAAGGAAAAAAATAGCACGAAAGAGAAATAACTTACAAAACACACAAAAAGAACATACTACAATAAAAACTTAAGACTTCCTTGGTTTTAGTCAAAAGGATTTTCAGTTCGTGACCAATATTTCGGCTATATGTTTCTGTTTCTTTGTGTACTGCTGGTTTTTTTATTTTATTTACGAATGATCTGGTGGTCCGGGGCGGGTGATTGGTAACCAGTAAGTGGAGAGACTGAGGGACAAGTAGACTTATTGGTTAAAATTTGGCTGTAGCTTAATTGTTTGATCATTTTGCCCTATTTGCACAAGATACTGAGAGTGAGACCTCCTTGTTTAAGCAGGTACTACCTAAGTGGCATGATTTGTTTGTGCATTTTTGATTGCTTTTATTTAATTAAATCAATTAGACAGCCAGTCAGTTGTTTACGCATCATACAAGATAGTTCAGTTTAGTTTTCAGTTAAGTTTTTGTTGTAAACAAATAATTTTGTAACCCTGTAATAATTTTGTAACCCGTATTGGGTGACAGCATCCATTGATACTGCAGAACACAAGAAAAGAAAATAAGACAAATCCATAAATTAGGATACTGGTGATTGGATACGATCTTGTCATTAATTTTGCGCCAAATGAGCCATCTAGGAGTTATAGCAGTAAACAAGTCGAAAGTCCTGACATCTTCTCGGACATCTATAAACGTCTTCCCGCGATTGGTTAGTCGAGCCGGATTAATGGTGCATTTACATATTGCGTAAAATCCGAGCGTATTTGAAATCCGAGCGCATTTTACGCAGGTATTTGGGCGTGAAAAGATATCTAGCAGTACGGACCTATTTGAGAAATCGGTCCGTTTTGTATCTAAATGCGTCCGTGTTGCTATAGTTCTTCTCAAGCTCAAATACGTGCGTCAAAACGATCGTATTTCAAAATACGCTCGGATTTTGCGCATTGTGTAAACCCACCATAAGATGAGGACCTTAAAGGTGCGTGCGGACTTAGTCCGATTTTCGCAACTGGATGCGAATTTCTCCTTTGCTCCGACATTTTGCCATCGCATGTAGGCTTTCATAGTTACACGAGTTTCGCGTGCGTATTTTCGCATGCGAAATCTTAATGGGATGTGTGTTTATGTAGCTTAAACGGCTTCATCTTCTAGATTTTTCTCCCGTATTCCAGAGTCCAGACATTTCTTTTCGACGAGATATCTATATTTCAATGGTAGCCCACTTCGATGCAACAAAAAGCGGACGGTAAAAAACTGTAATTTTTTTGGCAAAAAAGTAAACAAATTGCGTAACCTTTTTTTGTGCGGTGTACACCAAATTCGACATTCATTTTTGTTTTCAGATTGTCAGTATAAGCCAGAGTCAAGCACTCATGCTTAGGTTCAGGGAAAACAGAAGATTAGGAATTGCAGTGCATATTCCCCAATCCCCATATTCCATGTTCAACGATTCGAAGCGGCTATTTTTGTTAATTTCCTTATGCATCATCATCATCACTTATTGACCGACATGGCAAAATAGATCCACAGGTTGATGAGTAGAAAATCTGCAATCTGCTTCCCAGGCAAATGAGGTTTTGCATATGCCTCAGAGGTAGAAAGTGAATGTTAAAGTTTATCTGAAAAGGGCTTAGACAGGACAATCAGGGACCCATAAATTTCCTGTAATGACTCGCCATTCAGGGGGCTTGTCATTTCCTATGCTTCTATGTTGCTATGTTGCCCGAGCCTCACCTAGTTTCCAAAAACTCCGCTTGGTTCGAATCGGCGTTCTTGTTCAGATAGACAAAATTTTTTGGGACTATGCAGCATGCCACCAGGTACCTAAGCTAGGACAAAAAGTCCAGGATACTCTCCCATTACAGAGAAATATTCCTAGTCCAGCACAACAGCTGCGAAAAATTTTGTCTATCTGGATAGTCGGGTATTTTATCCCCGTGGGTATTTCTCGAACTATCTGACGCTCGGTCAAGAGCGCACTGACAAGCCCCCTGAATGGCGCGTCATTACAGGAAATGTATGGGTCCCTGGGACAATCTAGTTACCCTTCACTTATTCACTTAGAGCGTGTTCCATCTTACTTACTGTAGTTACTACGTATGACGTCACGAATTCTTGCTTTTTGCCGTCAAGGCTGGAACGATTTTTCTATATTCCAGCAGGATGTCATGCCACAGGCGAATCCAACCAATCATCAGAGATGCGTAGTTACTACGCTTACTACGCTCCCGAGCATGGTAATCAAGTAGTAACTATTAGTTACTATTTCGAGAAGGTTGGAACGGTCAGCGTAGTAACTTTTCGTGAGGATGGAACGGAAATAGTAACTAATAGTAACTATTGTTAGAAGGGTGGAACACGCTCTTAAAGAAGCTTGAAAACCCGGCGAAAATGCGTTACTTCGTTGCTCCGCTATTCACGAATATTCACGAATCGATTTTCAAATAGTGAAATTTTCTTGTCTGATTTGTATGATCTATGCGCTTGTATCTGTGTTGTATGCTCGACGAAAACGATTTACGAAAAATAAATGTTCACACTACCTTCCATAAGCTGATAAATATTCTTGAAAAAATGTATTCTTGAATAAATTGTATTCTTGAATAAATTGTATTCTTGAATAAATTTAATAATATTGTTTGAGTAAATGTTCCATAAGCTGATCACTGGCACCTGAAACGCCGCGTATAAATTGAGATTTATTTTTTCTGCGTCATAGTAGAAATTTGCGCTGTGAGGACAACCCAGATATTCTGATAGTCATTCTAGAGCAAATAGGGAAAAAATCCTTAACACAATCCCGAAAATGCAGTGTACTCAGTTAAATGATACAAAAATAAGTTGGCTTTTCAGTTAAACTTTAACCACTACCTTATGGACCTGGCTTTTTACTATTTCTACACAGATGTTGATTATGAGACAGTGGGGGACTAGCAGAAACTAGTCCACTTGGCGCGCGGAACTGGAGTAAGGCAAATTGCAAAAAAAAACCTACATAGCACCGCTATACGCTGTCAGAAGTTTCATAACAGATAACGCAAGGATGCGTGGTTTCAGCAGACGACACTCAACAGACACTTGGGATCGCTGTCGCGACAAACGTTACGCATGCTATGTTATGCATAACAAGCATTGCCAGGAAGATTAAAAAAACAGCCAAAAAAGCATCTGCTGAATTTTCGGACATCATGACGACAGACAAAAAAGTCATATTTGAAAAAGTCATATATGGGATATGCCAGAGACTGATCCGCCTCGAATAGAGCCAAACACTCCAAATCCAAAAATCAAGGTAGTTCCGTCAATAAGGCAAAGTCAGCAGATGCTTTTTTGGCGATTTTTTGGCTCTTCCTGGCAATGCTTGTTATGCATAACATTTCATGCATAACGTTTGTTGTGACGACAGATCACATCCCAAATGTTTTCTGTTGGATGTTGTCTGTTGAAACCGCGCATCCTTGTGTTATCTTTTCTGAAAGTTCTGACAGTGTATACGCAAATACCTACAAATATGCTTCCTCTTTCTTTTACCAGAGCGTTTATTACATAAAACCCGATATTCTGGATCGATACTTTGCTGGTTGACGTTATAACACGATGGATCCGAATAGAACCTGCACACGCTTTCGTAGATTTTGGAAACACAAATTTGCATGAACTCTCTATTCCAAGTTCATTCCACCTCTGAGTATGTTACTGTGGTATATTTCCATATATTTTTAGCAGGATTTGCATGTGCTTTCGCCATTCTTAGAAATGCAAGGTAGCCTATTTATTAATGTTGCATTACCTCTTTCCCGTGGTAATCCCACCTCTGGGTGTTTTGGATCCCTTGACATTAAAGTTTTAGTTGAATGGAAGGCAAAGTTAGGCACGATGTTTTTTTGCCGCCAGAATATTAAATTATATGGTTTCACCACTCCCAACGGCTGGTGGTGCTTGCTAGAAAATATGAAATAGTGCATTTCCTCGAATATTACAGTAGCCTATGTGCTAAGGAGTGTGCAGGCTTAAAGCTATGTACAGTGGCTCATGTGAGCGGGGGGAGGGGGATATAATACAACATGTAAACAGAAATGTTTTTTTTCATGGATTCTAGTCAATCAGATCTGGCTTTGTCCGATAATGGCCTAGAAAATTTGGATTACAGGATTTAATAAAACCGCATAAACTGTAGTAAAATTCTGGCCAGACAAACATCTTGCCTTACTTTTAGATGCAGATTACAGATGCGATAGTGATAAAAAAAAAATCACCATTATTTATATTTCTCTTTTCCTAGCTAATTCCACCTCTGACTGTTTTGTATCCCTCGACATTATAGTTTTAGTTCAATGGAATGCAAAGTTAGGCACGATGTTTCTTTCCCGACAGAATATCAAAGTATACGATTTCACCACTCCCCGAGTCATTCTGACGACTATTACGGCAGATGCTACGGATTGTACAGGCTTAAAGTTATATGCAGTGGCGTGTGAGCCGTGGGGGGTGTTGGAGAATATAATCCCAAAAAATTGTACAGAAATTTGGTTCGTTAATTGAGTTCTGGTGAATCAGCTCTGCCCTCGTCCTATAATATCCTAGTAGAAATGTTGTTAACAGATGCGATAGTGATACCAACACTGCTCAACATCCTTAAGCCTACCAAATTCTTGCAAGTTCAAAACTCATTTTGTGACCTTTTCGTGCTCTCCTACTTTTCGCTTCCGCTGTTTCGCTTATTCGTTTATTTAGGGTAAAAAGTGTAGGCGTAAGCCGCCATATAGGTTTTATTTTCCATAGGTGTAAGATAAAAGGTAAAGGGCAGCATTAGCCTCGTCAGGCCACACTGGACGGTGCTGATCTCCGATATTCTGCCCTCAACCAGAAAGTGCAATGGGCGGTCGGGGGCAATTCCTTTCGCAAAACCTTCGTGTCACATTCCCAGACTTCTCCAGATACCCATTTAAAGCTGGTGGACTTTGGCTTGTCTTACAGGGTCACACCACTGATCACCGCCCCGAACCAAACGGTAGGCATCACCGAGACTCGAACCAGCGACCAGTCGCTTGCGAGTTCAACGCGCTAAGGTGTAAGTGTAAGATTTAGCGTCTTATCCATAAAATCTACTCGTTCGCTGTATTTTCAGGCACACAGACTAGATAGGACACTACAGTTTATATTAGAAAAAAGAATGGCAACTCTCTTTAATAGGATGGAGCCTATAAGATATAAAATTTTATTTTTGCTACTGTTGAGAGTCTGTAGAAATAAAATGCTAGAGCAATAAATAAATATTTTTAGATACAGATCAGGGGCCTAAAAGAGCGAAAAAAACGGAAATCCATCATATTCCGAGTGATTTGTATTTTGTTTGAACAAAACAGGCATTTTAAGCTTTGTAGCTTTTAACGTCAAACAGTGTTGAAGTTTTAAACCTTTCGAACATAAATAGTAAAATTCCAAGAATATCCAACATTTGCAGGCTACAGTATGCATGCATAGCTGATGAAAAAGAAATATAGAGCCTAATCGCGCATGTTTGGACCAAGGTACTGTTGGTTTGACCCGATTCCTTCCAGTTTTTCGCTCCGGCCAAAAGGTGCAAGGCCGAGAGATACACGACTTTTCGCCTTACTGCGTTATTGTGTTCTTGCGATTCCATTAGAGGACCTATCTTAATTATAAGCAATTCAAATTTCAGTTCCAGGTTTTATGGCACTTGCAGCCTCCGGCTCAAGTGCCATATACCGATCACAATTCCGTCTGTCGGTCTGTCCGAGTTTTTTGTCACACTTTTTCGAGTTAGGGTACTTCCAGATGTGCTAGGACAATGAAACTTAGCAGGCATATTAGGGACCCGACCAAACTAACCTGGAAATTATCAGTTTCCCGACCCGACCATCTGCGGGGGAGTGGAAGTCGCTGGAAACTTGAAAATTAGTTTTTTTTTGTCACACTTTTTCGAGTTAGGGTACTTCCAGATGTGCTAGGACCATGAAACTTGGCAGGCATATCAGAGACCCGACCAAACAAACTTAGAAATAATCAGTTTTTCGATCCGACCATTTTGGGGGGGAGTGGAGGGCAGGGGAATCCGGGAGATTGAGTGGAATGTCACTTTCGAACGGGTGATCGGATTGTAATGAAACTTAATAACTGAATAGATCCGGTAGGCAGGGGGGAGTTGGGGGGGGGGGGAGACCGGAAATTTCAAGAAACGGTTAGAATGGAGGGATCGGAGAGAAACTTGCTGGGAAGAACATGCATCTGCTCTAGATAAATCGTTGAGACAGTTGTACTGGACCCGGACACTTAGGGGGGGGGGGTATCCCGGAATTCCGGTAATGGTGGTTTTTGGGATTTCAGGATGAAACTTGGCAGGCATATCAGGGACCCGATCAAACTGACTTCAAAATAAAAATATTGTCGATCAGATAATGGTGGGGGAGTGGAGGGAGGGGAATCCGCAGGGGAATCCGGGAAATTGAGAAGTGTGTAACTTTCGAACGGATGATCGGATTGTAATGAAACTTCATAACTGAACAGAATATATATCTGTAATGTCCCGTTTAATAAAAATTTCAAGAAACGGTTAGAATGGAGGGATCGGAGAGAAACTTGCTGGGAAGAACATGCATCTGCTCTAGATAAATCGTTGAGACAGTTGTACTGGACCCGGACACTTAGGGGGGGGGGGGGGTATCCCGGAATTCCGGTAATGGTGGTTTTTGGGATTTCAGGATGAAACTTGGCAGGCATATCAGGGACCCGATCAAACTGACTTCAAAATAAAAATATTGTCGATCAGATAATGGTGGGGGAGTCCCGATCAAACTGACTTCAAAGTAAAATTTTGCCGATATGATAATGGGGGGGGGGGTTGAGGGAGGGGAATCCGGAATATTCAGTCACGCGTAACTTTGGAAAGGGTGATCGGATTCGAGTGGAATTTAAGAATTGAACAGAGAACATTTCTCTGGTGATCTTTTTCATATCCGAACCGGATCCGGCAACTATTGGGGGGGGGGGGGGGGGTACGTGCCCCGCTTAGAATGGAGAGATCGGGATGGAAATTTGTGGGAAGAACAAACAGATGCTCTAGGTAAATCATTTACTGAATCGGATTGGCTACGGCCACCGTGGGGGAGTTGGGGTGGGACCGGAAATCTCAGGAAACGGTTAGAATGGAGGGATCGGATCGAAACTTGCTGGGAAGAACAAACATCTGCTCCATGTAAATCTTTTACACAATTTGACTGGATCCGGACACTTGAGGGGGGGGGGGCCAGAATTCCAGTATTTGGGATTTTCGCGACGAAACTTGGCAGGCATATCAGGGACCCGGTCAAACTAACTTGGAATAAAAAAAAAATCCTCGATATGATAATCTTGGGGGGGGGGGAGTTGAGGGAGGGGAATCCGGAATATTGAGTCATGCGTAACTTTGGAACGGGTGATCGGATTCGAGTGAAATTTAATAATTGAACAGAGGACATTTCTCTCTGGTGATCTTTTTCATTTCCGGACCGAGTCCGACAATTATTTGGGGGGGGGGGGGAAATACTTGAACCGCTTAGACTGGTGTGATCGGAATCGAACTTTGTGGGAATCACAACCAGATGCTCTGGATTAATCATTTACAGAACCGGATTGGCTCCGGGTATTGTGGGTGGAGTTGGAGGGGGGAGGGGTCTGGGATTCTAGTGATCGCGAGTTAAGGTACTTCCAGATGTGCTAGGACGATGAAACTTCGCAGGAATGTTAGAGATTCAGCAACATTTGCTTAGAAATTGCAACTTCCCAAATCTGATTATTCCTTAAAGTACCAGTCTTGACCGGAAAGTAAGAAAAATACTTTTAAGCAATATATGCATATCCTGTTGCCCATCAGCCCATTATCATTCTTGCCTCAAGCGTTTTCCTTACAAATGAATCTCTAGCTCCCTTAGAGTGCGCATCTCAACCGCAAAGTCGAAACTTACTTTTGATCAACCAAAACATCTTAACCCAGTGCCATATGAGCTTACAGCTCTTGTTATTTAAAAGTTTTACAACAGAGCCCGGCAGAGAAGACGAATTCGGAATGCGTGGGCTGGAGAGCCTTCTTTAAAGTTTAACCGAAAAGGGTTAAGAACCGACAGTCTAGTTACACATATGGTATTCACTTAAATAGGCGTGAAAACCCGATAAAAATGCGTTACTCCTTTTGTCCGCTGTCCAGAGGTGTCATTTGACCCACCCAGGGAAACCCATAAACAACCATAAAATATGCGAGAAAAAGTTATTTGACAAAATTATGATAGGCAGTTGTGGAAAGTTAATCTTAAGAAGGTCTCTCACCAGACTTTGAACTTATTAATTTGAGATAATGACAAGGAGCGACACCGCTGCCCCCCCCCCCCCTAGGTTTTCGTGAAATGACTCCCCTGCCCACAGATAATGGGTCTCATGGAATGAGCTTAATCTTTCGGATTTGTGGTACCTTCATGTGCCTGTCCCGCTTGCGTTATATACCAACTAAAAAGGTAAGCCATTGCCGAAAAATAAGCTGGCACTTATTTAATCCTGCAAATGCAGGCCTGTTCAGTCATCGCCTCACGATGAATTCTGGTTGCCGTGCAAGTAGTGCACATTCTGACGTCATTACTAGAGCCTCGGATGAAAAAATGCAAAACCCCTCAATGGGTCAAAATGTAAAAATAAGCTGTCTTTTCAGTTGAACTTTAAGGAGCCTAAATACAACATTTATAACATATAGGTCATTCAAACGAATATGAATATTACTGCTCCACTCTAGGATCCTGATCGTTATAACCATTCTCATTTCCGAATTTGTAATCTTCTCGTCATTTTTTGTTCACCCTAACCGCAGTACCTTGATTTTTATGGCACTTGCCCTTCGGCCAAGTGCCATATAGCGATTGTAATTTCTGTCCGTCAGTCGGCCTGTCGGTCCCAGTTTTGCTAGTTCGGGCACTCAAGGACGATGAAACTTGGCAGGCGTATCAGGGACCCGACCAGATTAACTTACAAATAATCATTTCCCCAATCCGACTTTCCCCGGATCCGGGAGTCCGGAGACTATCAAGCAGAAGCGGAGCGAAACGTAGCAAAAAGAGCGCTGCACACATGCGGGATCGAGCCACGGACCTCTTTGAATCGTGAAGCCAGTGCTCTACCACTGCGCCAAGACTCGATGTATTCGGGAGCGAATACGGGAGTAGATTCGGTTTATTAAAGTAAAACCACGTGAAACGCGTCCACATAAGCTAGGACAATGAAACTTGGCATGAATATCAGGGAACCGACCAGATTAACTTGGAAATAATCACTTTCCAGATCCGATCATAGTGGGGGGAGTGGAGGGATGGGAAATCCGGAAACTATTAACATGCATAACTTTGGAAAGGGTAATCGAACATGCGTGAAACTTGACATGTGTCAAGGACAGGTGTTTTGGATATTTAGTTTCAAATCCGGACCTGCTAGTTCCGGCACTTTCACATAAGCTAGGACGATAAAACTTGGCAGGCATATCAGAGACCCCAAATGATTAAGTTGGAAATAGTCACTTCCCCCATCCGAGCACCGTGGGGGAGTGGAGGGAGGGGGAATCCAGAATCTTGAGGTATTTATAACTTTTGAACGGGTGATCGGATCTTGATGAAACTTGATATTTGGAAAGACCTCATGCCTCAGGCGGCCCACTTAAAATCCGGACCGGATCCGGTGACTTTTGGGGGGAGCTGGAGGGGGAAACCGGAAATCTTGGGAGACGCTATGAGTGGAGGGATCGAGATGAAACTTGGTGGGAAGACACCTAGCAAACACTAGATACATCATTGACATTACCGAGGCGATTCGGGCACTGTGGGGGGAGTGGAGGGAGGGGGATTCCGGAATCTTGAGGTATTTATATCTTTTGAACGGGTGATCTGATCTTAATGAAACTTGATATTTGGAAAGACCTCGTGCCTCAGACGACCATAACTTGAAATCCAGACCGGATCCGGTGACTTTCGGGGGGGGGGGGAGCTGGAGGGGGCAACTGGAAATCTTGGGAAACGCTATGAGTGGAGTGATCAAGATAAAACTTGGTGGGAAGACACCAAGCAAACACTAGATACATCGTTGACATAACCGAACCGATTCGGGCACTGTGGGGGGCTTGGGGGGGGGGGGGGGGGGGTGGAATTCTGTTGATCCCACGAGTGTTGTACTTCCTGATGCACTAAGACGATGAAACTAGGCTGGCGTATCCAGGACTCCAATAAACTGACTGGAGAATAGTCGTTTGCATGATCTGACCATCGTGGGGAGTCGAGGGATAAGGAATCCGGAGTCTAGTGGCATTCATGACTTTTGAACGGGCGATCGGATCTGAATGAAACTTCGCAAGTGAAAAGAGGTGTGGTCTCAGATGATCCATGTCAAGTCCGGACCGGATCCGATACCTGTGGGGGGAGTCGAAGGGGGCACCGAAAATGTTTGTGAAAGGCTTAGCGTCGAGGGATCGGGATGGAATCTGGTGGGAAGAACAAACATAAGCCCTAGATACGTTCTTGACAGAACTAGACCATATCGGGGCTCTTTAGGGGGAGTTGGATGGGGTTTCCCGGAATTCCAGTGATCGCGAATAAGGATACTTCCAGATGTGCTAAGGACAATCAAACTTGGCAGGCATATTAGTGACCCAACCAAGTAGAATTAAGGACCTGACACAATGCCTTTAGAGAACTTTCGGTTTTTTTAGCCGACCATTTTCGAGGGAGGGGAATTCGGAAATTACCGATTTCTGTAGGTTACGAACGGGTGGTCCGACTCGAGTGAAACTTTTCTGGTGATAAGAACTGATGACCTAGACAGGCAAGATATGTCTCCGAACCACATGCGGCAATGGTTGTAGGAGTTGGAGGGGGAGGGGGTCTGGAAACTTTGTGACATGCACAAAAACCAAACGATTGGACCGAACGGAATGGAACTTTGACAATAACGATTTTATGAGACCTAGGTTGTTTTTTACGGTTCAGACTGGATCCGGCCAGGGTAGGAGGAGGATGAACCGGAAACCGGAAATTTGCAGATATGCTTCGATTGGACTCGAACTTGAAGAGTGAAAAGAGGAGATGTCAGGGATACGACGTCTATGTGTCCCAGTCGTAGTTGGCCACAGTGTGGGGAGTTGGAGGGGAGTCCTGGAAATTTTGTAGCTCGCATAGGGGTCAAACGACTGGAGGGATTTGAATGAAACTTGAAGAGTAGAGAAACGATGTTCCCCAGATGACATAGTTTAGGGTCCGGGCCGGATCTGAAAAAGGTGGAGGGGGGAGGCCGTGTTTTCGCGAAAAATGCTCAGACTCAAGCGAAACGTGATAGCCGGTAAGAGAAGATGCTTTAGGTGATCATTGGGTATTTGAAGGGGGTATTTTGTGATGTTCTCATCTTCTTTCTTGCCTACGTGCCTACTCGTAACAAGTGCCATATGAGCTCGTAGCTCTTGTTTGATTTGGAGTGTTTGGCTCTAATCTAGGCGGATCAGTTTTCCGCTTATCCCATTCGATGAGCTCATTGGTCAGAAATATTAGTTATGCCAATTTTTCCGTGTTTCTCATCATAACCAAGTGGTTCGAGTGAGCGTGAAAACAGCAAGGACGATTCTCATTCTTGAGAAACCCAACAAAGTTTCAAATGAGTCAAAGTATGAGACTATAGGCTACTGGAATATAAACTGTAGCTACCTCGACCGGAGTCGTTTGCCCCGCTGAACTGCTTACTATTCAGCACAGTTTCTGGAACTTGGGGGATGTTTCGATTTCCTTTCGTCCATCCCTAATATTCCGGGGCAAACATCTGGAGGCAAATATTATTTCATGGACTAGACCTTCTGGAAAACTCAATATGTCTCCGAAACCGGAGGGGATTCCTAGAAATATGCTGGAATCGATAGCAACAGGCTTTAAAAGGATCTCTTTGCGTGGGTACCAATATGTGCAGCCACGTAAAATGGCTTACAGACAAAAATGTGGCTTTTTGCTCGAAGATGGGAGCTGGGATCTCTGCGGTACTGGAGAGGAGTCTTGTTTTGGAGGTCGCCTAACTTTTTGCCCTACAAATACTAACGAGAGGGATATAAGACCCACGTTTTGGGTTTTGGATCCCAACTTTTTTTTCTTGATCCATGCATTATCGGTTTTGCCAGGAAATGAAGGGAATTAACTGCACTGTGCACCGCAGATGCCTAGATGAGGCGAGAGAGCGATCGGAAAGACAATATTTAGCATATCTTCTCTTCCCTGTATCCATGAATCTTAGACCTTGGACCCTCTTGTGCCACCAGGGTCACCTAGCTACGGCATCCCCGAATAGGCGCCAGTCTCCTCCCTGATGGGCTGTTGCCCTAGGACTTCCACCAAAGCAGATCGTAGACTTGCATGTATGTTTAATTGCAACACTGGCAAGTAGTAGTTCGCCCGGAATCCGGCCAGAACCGGAAAGTTTGTTAAAAGTAAAAGTTTTCTTTGAAGTCGATTGGATGTTCGATTTAGAGGTAAGATGACATGCTGAAAACGATGGTGAAAACCATTTGTTTGCCGGACAAGTAGTTAGTCTGGAATCCGGCCAAAACCGGAAAATCTGTTAAAAGTAAAAGTTTTGTTTGAAGTTAACTATATGTTTGATTTAGTTTTAGGAAGACATGCTGAACACGACGGTGAAAATCATTTTATCGCCGGGCAAGTAGTTCGCCCAGAATTCGGCCAAATCCGGAAAATTGTTAAAAGTATTTGTAGTTGATTAGATATCCGATTTAGGGGTAAGAACAGATGCTGAATCCATGTATGACAGTCATTTTGTACCCGGGCATATAGTTCGCCTGGAATCCGGCTGGAACCGGAAAATTTGTTTTAAGTTAAATTTTTAATTTGAAGTTGACTAAATGTTCTAGATAGGGGAAAGAAGATACGCTGAGTTTGATTTTAGCGTCTTTTTTTTGCCGGACAGGTAGTTCCGGAATTCGGCTGAAACCGGGAAATTCGCAGAAGTAAGGCAGGAAGGATTCTGGCGAAGACTGGATCTGGCGTAGACTACACCCAATTGTCTGGATCAAATATCGAATTTTGGGATCCCATCGAAACCTTTGTTCTTGTTCGTCTTCCTTGTGGCGGCCAATATTAGATTGTGTTTGGCGCCTGGTTCGTCCATGCAGAGCATGTGTCCCAAGTATCACCACCTTCTGATCCTGATATCCTAGGTACGAAGGCAATTTCTCGATCCAGAAATTTGTAGCTCAAACTAATCTTTGGTTTTCGTCCAGATCGGATTGGATCGTCAGTTCACAGAAAATGGAGCAGAGAAATGTAATCACTCGTATGCTCGAACCGATCCTCCGGAGAACTTGGTCAAGGCGGGTTTGGTTCCATACCCAGTTTTGGCTATTCTTGTTGATCTGTCCATCCGAGCTGAAAATAATAGGAAATCGTAAGTCATCATCCCCCCTTCCGTTCCCCCTAGCTAGTTCTGTCCGACCGAACTGGTCCCTTCTGATTTGCCGGATTTCGGCTGAATCCTTAATCCTTTTCGTACCTCACTTTCTGAGTCCCCCCACACACGAACTTTACGAACCCGACCTCTCTTGACCTAGAGACTCAAGACACTCACTATTGCGAGAAAAGACAACCGCACTGATTTAGGATGTCGTAGGTCAATCCAAAAAATAACCTGGTCTCATCTACTTGCTTGAAATCGACTCCTGGACTGGAGTTCTTTGCAAGTATCTTCTTGTCTGTCGGGAATTTTCCTTGATAAGTTCTTTACTGCAGCCGATAAATCATTTCTATTTTTAACTCACTTTTAATAATGGTGTTAACCTGTCTGGTTTTGTGCACTCTGAAATGAATCCCTGTCGTGAAATGGAAATTACAAAACTTCACATCCATAAAACTTCAGGAGTCCATTTGTATACTCCTGTCTGTTCCGTGTCGGACCGTAGTGTAACCATAGAGCCTCTCAGGTTATGTAGTAGAAAGGGAGAGAATATTTCTTGTTCGGGGAAACCTTGTATACATATTTAATTTATGACCCGCCAAATGCACAAGGAGACAGTGGGGAAAAAAGGAAAAATAACACAAGTAAAATTCAACATAAAGCACAACATTTTGTACTGAGTTACTAACTGGGCCTAAAATTCAATTAAAAACATTGTTTATATGATTAGCTGGATGAATAGATGTGTTTAGTAGAGACGCCGACTTCCTCTCTGTTGACTGAATAACATCTGTACACCGGACTTCTGAACTAACTTACAGTTATGATATAAACGAGGAAGATATATTCAAAATTTACAGTGATTAAAGTAGGACGCTTCAAAACTTCATTGTCTTTTTTCCGCAGAATGTAGTTCGCACCAGAACAATTCTTTTAATTTTATTTAATTCTTTTATTTTGTTTTACATACTCCGCTTTTCAAATGGCGGGTCACAAATAAATTACTTACTTACTTACTTACTAATACAGGATTTAGAGCGCGCAAAATGCATTAGCTGCGTTCGTTGCACTCCGGGCTGTCTCTGGTGTTCAGTCACCAGTGTCCGGTTTTTCCCTTAAAACGCGTTTTTTTGGCTCACCTGTGAGTTGATGAAAACTGGCTAACTTCTCGCTGAAGCCGGGCTCACGAGCAGGTTCTGGTTAGTCCGCACCGGTGAGATAAAACCGGACACTGGTTAGTTCAAAAACGGGTTATAAGGCTGGTGAGAAGTCACCGATGGATGCAGAAACGGCTCATAAGAAAAACCGGAGACCACCGGTGAGAACTCCCGTGACAAAGAACGCACTTATTATAAATTTTCCCAAGCGCCTTCCGGTTATAGCAACTTAGGTTTGGACAATGACAGCCATACGCATCGCGACTCAAATGCGAGGTAGCGATCGCAAAGGAAAGACGGGGAAATTTTACACGCTGGATTTCCTGACTATGCCAGAACTCCCAGTCTCTTTAAAGCCGCTAAGCTCTCTTTATGTGAGGATATACCCTATCCCTCATAATAGTCACTACGTGACAGACCTATGCAAAGTTGTTTTTATGTTGTGGAAAAATTGTGTTAGGAATTTTTTTTAAATGTTTTGTTTTCCCTGAAACAAAACACTCGATGGTTTGCAGTTTTTACGACAAACAACACCCGCTAAAACTACTAAAAGTCAGGCCAGAACAAGTCCAACGGATTCAGTAGGTTCTCTTATATCTTTCGTATATCTCAGTATATCTTTCGAGAAGAACCCCTCATTGTCACATTTGTATATCCGAACAGCCCAGTCTTGATAGACGACTGTGCAGCAGCCGCGTTCAGGGGATTTCAAAGGGGGAAGGCGCGGCCCAAAAGCCGCAGAATTATGTTTGAACATTATCGTTTCTGCTGCAGTTTAAGGAGCCGATTTAAAAGTGCTCTCGCCTTTGACTAAATCAAATATAGGTAAAATGTGATGTAGCGGCAAGATTCGGAAGTACATGTCTGGGTGCTCTCAGGATAGCTTCCCGCAGCACAAGAAAGAAAATAACAACATCATTTGGAATGTTTTTTGTAGAAACTACAAAAGTTGTAGCCACGCTGGTATTTCTTTTAGTAATTATTGGTAGGAGGTAGCAACAACGTCCTGTAGTCAGGGTGTCTGAATGCAATTTATCGGCTATTTATATAAAGAGATATTGTACCTGTGTTTTAAGTTGTGAACGGAAAGACAAAATGCTCATTGGCAGGTACCCACGACCTTTCGGCTTCCAAGGCCATTGTTCGACCTCTGAGCTACAGAGGGGCTTGTAAACATAGTTCGTAAACCAATACAATAGTCAGATAAGAAGTCGGCCATAGGAACAGTGATTCCGCCGAAGACAAATTCGTCTAAGTATTTCACGTCCCAGAAAAGTAAGGTGAAATTCCCTTGTGTATTGCAGCATTCCATCTTTACCTAATATCTATTTTGACTGCGGCTGCTAATTCTTGGGAGCAATCTAATTTCGATTTTTGTTTTCCTTTTAGGTACAAGAGGTATAATCCGTTGGGCCAGACTAGAGGAGCCACCCTCAGGTGATGACTTGGAGGACGATGCCAAAGGCCCTGGGGGACCTGGCCTGGACGAGAGGGAACTTTGGAGTCTTCACAGAGCTCTCCCAGGGCTAAGAAAGCATGACCCAAAGACTTCAACGATACGACAACACTATTATCCTGAGGTTAGACAGTATTTGAAACCTTAGTGAATTTTTCCTTGTAGGTTAACCAGCCCATCTCTTGTTAAGTTCAGTTAGCCTTAGGCTATACCAGTTCAGCCCCTCTCCCCCCATTTGCCACATGTCAGCAGGGGCGTCACGACCAGGGGGAGGGGGGGGGGGGCTGCCCATGTCGGCCATTCGGTAAAAAATATCACGGCACAAATATCAATTTTTTTTTCATTAAAACAGTCTTTTTTTCTGAAAATTAGTCGTTTTCTTCGAAACTGTCGTTTTTTCTTGAAAACAGCCGTTTTTTCTTCAAAAATAGTCGGTAAAAATTACCAGCCAGTCGGTAAAAATTACCAGCCAGTCAGTAAATTCCTTGCCCCCCCCCCCAAACATTTTGGCTAGTAACGCCCCTGCATATCAGCATCTATCATATAGAGATAGTAAAATAATCCGTCATCTACTGTACTATTGCGTTGCAAATGGCTCCGATCATCGGATTTGTCAAATAGAACAGGGCTCCTGTCCCTCAACTCCTAAGCAAGAATAAGAAGAAAAGCAGGATATGGGTCCTGCTTTCCTCGTGGTTCCTCGTTGTCGGAGATCGCAGAACTCTTATGCCTGGAAGGTTCGCACCCGTTTCTGCAGAAGGAAAATGTAATTTACCTATATATACTATATATACCTATATAAATTTTCTCGAACAGGTATGCAATGCTTATCTTCCTATGTCCCGCTGGAAGTTATATTATGACAATTACATTTGTGGAGGTTGTTACGACCTCGTATCATACTCCAGAGAGGCTGATACGAAGCCGTATCAGCCTCCGCAGATGTTCATCGAGCACTTTTCCTCAAAAGCTGAATTCATCGAGCACTTTTCCTTAAATACTGAAAGTAGAAGATGCTCTCCAAAAAATAAATTAAAAACAATACCTTCGTAAAAAACACAAAAAATACTTAAAAATTATATAAGAAATAAAGTAAATGTTGAAAAATTACAGAACATCTTACTCTCTTGGACAACCAGTCTATGCCCTAGGTCATATCCTGTCACAGTCAGATTTCCACTGAAAATACAGCTTGTCAACTGAAATAACATCCTACTATCCATTGCTTTCAAAAGGCTAGTTATTCAGCATTGAACAAAAAATGACAGAACATCTTACTCTCTTAGACAACCATCCTATCCCCTAGCCCTAGCTCATACCTTGTCACAATCAGATTTCCACTGAAAGTACAGCTTTTCAACTGAAACAACATCCTAATATCCCTTGCTTTCCAAAAGCTAGTTATTCAGCATTGATCACCTGTCTTTGATCTCGAATTTTTCTGGTTTTCTCAAGACCCAACGCGTGTTTTTTTTTTTTTTTTTACTTTTTACTTCCACGACCCTAGAGTAGTCATTTCAGTAGATCTATAGTAGGCTTTCACGACCGCTAGATGGCATCTGAATCGCCAAAAAGTAAAAGACTATTGGTAAGTGCTTGGGTCCCAATATTACTCATTTTAGTAGGTCTACAGTAGGCTTGGGTTGCTACTTTACTAAAATAAAATTCCCTACCCCATCTCAAAAAAGTACAACAAAAGAAGAATAAGTCCTACCTATAAAAAGATTCTGTTCGAAAAAGTTATAATAGTTAACATACCTCCATCTCGGTTCATATTAGAAGAAAAAACCTCGACGGCCATTTAAAAATATCAACCTTGCCTTCGGGTCGGTAGACATTTTTCATCACCTACCTCGCCTTCGGCTCGGATAGGTTATTTTCAATGACCATCTGGGTTTTATTTTCCGATATCAACCTCAATGTCTTAAGTTAACCTTTAATATACCTATATACTTGTCTACTTACAAAGCGTATACGTAAAGTAATTTTAGGTGCATACGGATCTGTGGTATCTAATAATCTACGTTTTCAACGTCCGGTCCTCGCAGCTATCTACAATTCAATCGCTCTACCTCACCAAAAATGAGACTTATCACCGAATAGGACAAAAAACAAATCCGGTCAATATTCTATCGTTTTGCTAAATATTCATCACCCCTTGGACGAGAAAGTTTCGTTATCGTAGTAATGATCCACTAACAGCAGTGGAGAAACAAATAAAAAAATATTGATCACAACTGGAAAACCCTCTTGGTTTAGTTTTAGGGTACAAGTTCTATTCCTTTCGTGTTTTCCTTTCTTTTCTCCTTTTTTTCTTGTTATTTACTCCGTCTTCGTGAGTTATATAATAACATCATCATTCATTGATTGATTGTTTCTGGTCACATTTTGTAAGTGTATTAGTTAATTTATTTTGTTTCTGTGTATATCGTAAATATTTTATTCCTCTTCAAGCTTTAGGCTATTTGGTAAATAAAAACGATTGGTTAATTGATTTATCATCATATTTCAACACACACCCTCGCAGAGTTTGAGGCAAACGTTGATAATGATGATAATTTGGGGCGGAGGGGCTTAAAAGAAACTAAACCACATGGTAGCTCGGAACGGGAAGATGAAGAATTCCAAAAAATGTTCGGTAACTAAAAAATTTGTTGGTGCCCAGGAAGAAAGTCATGTATGACCTTACGTTTTTTTGTTCATTCTCTAAATTAGGGCCCCCTCCACAATCCTAAGGAAAATTAATATTCCTACGGAAGGACCAGTCATGGTCAAAGTTCTCTAGGGGAGATGTCTTTTACGATGGAGACTCTAGCCCGGTCTTGTCCTCAAACCGCTATGTTCTGAAACCTGAATTCTGTTAGGGAACCCGTCAATCGGTCCACCTGTCACTTCGCCTGAAAAATCCGCCACTTCGGTCACTTTTTTCAACAGTTCGTTCATTCGTCAGTTGGCCCGCCAAAATCCGTTTCCAATCGTCAGTTCACCCACCGCCAGTTTCGTCTAGAGTCAGTTCGTCGACCCGTCATGTCGCCAGTTCCTAAGATGTGACACTTCTCCCACCGCGCGCGCTCACCTCCAAAAATCCGACAGTTTGGCCAGCTGGGCTCTGTCGTTAGAAGCCATTAAAGTAAGGGAATAATAAGAAAAAGAGACGAGATTTTCTCGTTTTAACTAGAGTAAAAATTGGTCAAATCATCAGTCATCAAATGCTTTCGGGTTCGGCAGTTCGGTTTACATAAATGCGGGTTTAAAAAAAAAAGGATGAATCAAAGGGTAAACGTCATACAAAAAATTGTAAGGACCTTTGTGCTTGGTAACGAAGTTTTTGCTAGGTCACACGGAAACTGAAATGTAGAAGTTTTCAAAAAACTTTCAAAAGTTGTTTTTAGAAAATAGCTGAACAGCAATCCAAAGTTGGACGTCGCAGGTAGACTCGGAAGTTATTTTTCTTGGCTTTCTTTCACTTCTTCACTCCAAAAAAAGTGGTAGCCGTTCTAAAATGAAACTCTTCCGGCTCTTTAGAAGCGATTACCATTTGTATTTGAGGTCGATGCTACGCAGGAGATCCATAATTCCAAGACGGGATTCGTGCATATTTCCAGTGAGAAATTAAAGGTCAAACAATATATAATCGACCAATCAATCAGTCAAATTTAATTCTAAATAGCCTAAAGCTAGGAGAGACGAAAAATGTAAAAACGGCAACAAATAAACTAATACACTTAAAATTTGGCCTGAAATAAATGATGGAATGAAACTGTGTACAAATTGGGTTGACGAATAGGCAGGATACGGCAAAAATTGATTGCCAATTTTCCTCTCGGACCGACGCATTGACGACGGGAGGGGAGGGGGAATAGATGTTTATCTGGGGACAAGACACTATCTTTGCTCCGAAATTTTTTGAAAGGGTATTTCTGCGGTCAATTTAGGAACCCCCAGTCAGATGAGAGCCCCTTCATATGAAATGCTATAATCACCCAGAGTAATTTTCAGACACTTTCCAGGCGATCGGAGAGCTCTGCAGAAAGAGAATAATACCAAACCGGTGAAGCGTATTCTTTATGAGGTCGGACATAGGTCTTAAAGTAACAGAGTTTGTATCCAAACCAAAAGATTTCCTAATATGATTTTGTGTTAGAGAGCTATAGCCTACATACAACTGTGGACGTGCACCGTCCTAGGAACACGGAAAAGTCACCTTCATTCTGATTATTTATTCTGTCTGAAATCAACCGAGTGAACCCGGTGGTCTTCTTAGATTGGCAAGGGATAGCGCGAAAGCATGCTCCAAGGGCTTTTGTTTAAGTCATGCATAGTGATAAACCGCACCCAAACCGTCTGAAAATAATGAATGTTTCCTCTAGGCTTCAGTTTCTACCTTAAAGGAAACCACGTTAAACATTTTTGAAGCATCCGTGCCCTTCGGCCGAGTGCCATATAGCGATCGCAGTTTCTGTCTATCCGTTGGTCTGGGTTTTGCTAGTTCGGGCACTTCCACATAAGCTAGGCCGATGAAACTTGGTAGACATATCAGGGACCATTACCTTGGAAACAGCCATTTCTCCGAATCGACCATCTTGGAGGGAGGGGAATCCGGAATCTTAAGGTATTTATAACTTTTGAACTCGTGATTGGATCTATATGAAACTTGATCTTTGGAAATACCTCTTGTCTCAGACGACCCACTTCAAATCCGAACCGGATCCGGTGACTTAGGGAAAGTTTGAGGGTGGGAACCGGAGATCTTGGGAAACGCTTAGAGTGTACGCAGGCCCGTATCCAGGAATTTATTTCGGGGGGGGGGGGGGGGGGGTTGCCTGCGGGTCGGACAAAAAAGACAAAGTTTCAACCCCCCTAACCCCCCCCCCCTGGATACGGCCTTGAGTGTGCGGGGATCGGGATGAAACTTGGTGGGAAGAACAGACACAATTCCTAGATACACCATTGACATAACCGGGCCGGATTTGGGCACTGTGGTGGGAGTTCGGGGTGGGGGGGAAATTCTGGTGATCCAATGAGTTCGGTACTTCCCGTTGTACTAGGATGATGATACTCGGCAGGAATATGAGCGATCCGAATATTCGGACTTGAGAATAGTCGTTTGCACGATCCGAACATCGTGAGGGGAGTTGAGGGATGGGAAATCTGGAATCTATAGTGGCATTAATATTGGATTTTAATGAAAATTAGCAAGTTGAAAGAGCTATTGTCTCAGATGTTCCGTGTCAAGTCAGGAACGGATCCGATACTTAGGGCCAGGGGGATTTGGAAGGGTGCCCCGGAATTTTTGTGAAAGTTTAGCATCGAGAGATCGGTATGGAATTTGGTGGGAAGAACAAGCATAAGCATTAGATACGTTCTTGACAGAACCATATCATATTGGGGCTCTTTGGGGGGAGCTGGAGGGGGTTTCGCGGAATTCCGGTGATAGCAAGTTAGGATACTTTCAGATGTGCCAAGTACGATAAAACTTGGCAGGCATATTAGTGACCCGACCAAATAGACTTAACGACGCGACACAATGCCATAGAAAGACTTCCGTTCCTGGATCCGACCATTTTCGGGGAGTTGAGGGAGGGGGAATCCGGAAATTACTGACTTCTGTAGGTTACGAACAAATGGTCCGATTCAGGTTAAACTTTATGAGTGATAAGAACTGATGACCTAGATGTGTTTGGGGAGTTTGGGGGGACGGGGGGCCGGAAACTTTGTGACATGCACAAAAACCAAACGGATGGACAGAATGGGATGCAAGTTGGACAGTTAAAAGTTTGTGCGGCCTAGATTTTTCATTTGGCGTCCGAACCTGATCCGACCAAGGTAAGAGGAGGATGAAGCGGGAACCGGAAATCTGCAGATATGCTCCAGTTCGAGTCCTTGATGGACGGGCAGAGGAGCGATTAGAGATGCAAAGTTTATGTGTCCGAGTTGTATTCGGCCACACTGGGGGGAGTTGGAGGGGGAGTCCCGGAAATGTTGTAGCTCGCATAGGGGTTAAACAAGTCGAGTGATTTGACTGAAACTTGGAAAGTAGAGAGATCGTATGCCTTAGATGACATGTTTTAGGGCCCGGACCGGATCCGAGCACGGTGGGAGGGGTACCAGAATTTCCGGAAAAATGCTCAGATTTACTTTCTCGTTTCTCACACCATTACTCGTAACAAGTGTCATATGAGCTCGTAGCTCTTGTTCATGGCGCTTGCCTTCCTGCCAAGTGCCATATACCAATCACTTTTATGTCGATCGGTCGGTCGGCCTGTTTTCGGGGAGTTGAGGGGGGGGGGGGGAATCCGGAAATTACTGACTTCTGTAGGTTACGAACAAATGGTCCGATTCAAGTTAAACTTTATGAGTGATAAGAACTGATGACCTGGATGTGCAAAGCATGCTTGTCCAAACCTTATGCAGCCATGGTTGGGGAGTTTGGAGAGGGGGGGGGGGGGGGCGGGGGTCCGGAAACTTTGTGACATGCACAAACACCAAACGGACCCGATGAAAAATTTATCTCAAAATAGTACTATGAAGTAATACGAAAAAGATGCATGCAGTACTAACGATGCTAGTACATGCTTCTACTTCAAGGCTACCGTGTAACTGTATACTACTATATGGTACTATTAGCAAGACTGGATGTTACTATGGCAAGACAGGATGCTACTGGATACTACTATATAAGATTGGACCTGTCTGCGGCACATTAAATGATAGTATTCTTTGCTATTGCATAGTATTACATGCAACGTTTTCTTACTACTACCATACTACTACGCAGGCTACAAATTTTTCATCGGGGATGGACAGAATGGGATGAAAGTTGGACAGTGACAAGTTTGTGCAGCCTAGATTTGTCATTTGGCGTCCGAACCTGATCCGACCAAGGTAAGAGGAGGATGAAGCGGGAACAGGAAATCTGCAGATATGCTCCAATTCGAGTCAAACTTGATGGACGGGAAGAGGAGCGATTAGAGATGCAAAGCTTATGTGTCCGAGTTGTATTCGGAACACTGGGGAGAGTTGGAGGGGGAGTCCCGGAAATGTTGTGGCTTGCATAGGGGCTAAACGAGTCGAGTGATTTGACTGAAACTTGGAAAGTAGAGAGATCGTATGCCTTAGATGACATATTTTAGGGCCCGGACCGGAAACGAGCACGGTGGGAGGGGTACCAGAATTTCCGGGAAAATGTTCAGATTTACCTTCTCGTTTCTCACACCATTACTCGTAACAAGTGTCATGTGAGCTCGTAGCTCTTGTTCATGGCGCTTGTCTTCCTGCCAAGTGCCATATACCGATCACTTTTATGTCGATCGGTCGGTCTGTCCTGTGATCGCGAGTTACGGTACTTCCAGATGTGCTATAAGGATGAAGAAACTTGGCAGGCATATTAGGAACCCGACCAAATTAACTTGGAAATAGTCACTTTTCCAACCCGATCATCGTGGGGGGAGTGGAGGAAGGGGCAATCCAGAATATCATTTAATTGCCTTGCAGCCATCACTAATCTTCGTGGAGCAGCTTTCTAGCTTGTCATGGAGCTGAAAACTTTTACCCCAAGAAATCCATTTTTTCAAGGTTTTTTTTTTTCAAAACCAGAAAAGCAAGGACAATGAAACTTTTGTACAAAGTTAGGTCATTAGAAGGCAGATGTTATGTATTTTTTTTTTAGATTTAGTGACAGTTTTAGTATTTGTTTCGCGGGTGTCCAGACCAACCCCGTGTCCCACCCAACCCCGAGCTCCCCTATTTTGGCGGAAGGAAATTTGCTTATCCTTCGGGAAATAGCGAGTACTGCAGAAACAGCATACTTTTAGCCGACCTTTTAGCACATCCAGGCGACGAACCTGCCACCCCTGCTGTGTGTTCCCCTCCGTATTCCTGTCTTTATTAGGAACAATTTCTCTCTCCTATAACACTGCAACGTCAATTTTTATTAGAAATCCAGGCGGATCGTAAATCAGCAGTGCCGGAATCCGTTATTTTCATAGTCTTCCATGTTATCTTAGAAATGCACTGTCGTGAAATGCTTTTCATTTAATCACATCAGAGCCGGAAGACTGGAAGCGATTGGAACTTGGCAACAAGCGATCCGAGAATCCATCTTGCTGAGTTAAACGAGGGAATGCTAGTGTATACACAGCGAATAGCGAACGTCATGAATATAAAACACTAAAGCAGTTTGCAATTCAAAAATGCCACCCTGTGTTACAAATGCTCTTATGACCCCCGCCCCCTTAGGTTTCCAGACTAAATAAAATCTTGACTTTGTTCCCGCACGAAAGAATTAAAGTTCCATGAAAAGTAGCGTATTTCAGCAAAATGAAAGCTTTTTTTGCCGGTGACTCGTCCTTCGCTTCCCACACTGTCAGAAGTTTGAAAACATTTAACCCATGGTTCCATACCTTCTCTTAAATGTGTGGGTATTTCTGTTATGATTCTTTTAAATGTTATGTGTTCACGAAGAGAACACGTAAAAGGTCCACCTCCACCTATCATCTCCACCTGTCCATTCTAATTGTGTGGGTTTTTTTTTCTTGTACCCCGATTTCCGCTTATTGCTAGAAAGTGGTAAGGGAGTGTTGACCTTAGGCCGGATTAATGAATATGACATTAGGTTTTGGCAAGCTCCGTAGAACTCTTGCCTGGGTCAAAAGGATGGTTTTTGCTTGTCGTCGAGCCAGAGACTACGGTGTGTGAAGTGAAGAGGAGTAGTATAGCCTTTGTCAGAGAGGACTATAAGTTGTGCAGCCAAACTTTCGTTTCATCAAACTATGTTTCTGCTTTCGAGTGGAAAGCTCCGCTCTAGCAGGCAAGCAGGCAGACACCAGTTTCAGATTGAAGATAGACTAAAATCTATAAGTGCTAAATATGTGTGGCAGTTCCCCGGTCCTACAGCCAATATATCTTCTTTGAGGGAAAAATAGAAAAATTTACAGAAACAAAAATGTGGCATTTTCCCACGGATCCGAAAGTGCTGCCTCACTTTATCATTCAATTTCTTACACTTATTGAGGAAGAGAATCTTAAATTCTTAAAGTTCTCTCATTGCTAAAGATATTAGCCTTTGCTCCTTTCTAAGTGGTGATATTAGAAAGTTGGCCTACGGCAAAAAAGTCAAATTTTGAAATAATACAGATAGAATTTTTTTTCCAAAGCAATCGGTTGACCTTCATGAGCTGATCAAACCATATGTCATTCGTTTTTTGGTACAAAAATTCCTTCATGAGATACAACAGTTTGAAATTTTAGAGATGTTGACAACTTCAGTAGTAAGGTGCACACTGCAACCAAAAATAGGCTCGATCCCAATTGTGAGACATGTAGGGGACTTGTAAGCAACGATTGGCTGTTAGACCATACTCATCTTCGGCAATGAGGGGTTAAAAATGTTTGCTACTTGGTCCAACCTACAATTTGTTCCTGTGTTTTATAAGGTACGAACAATTTGGTACCACGTCTATCACGGGGAGACGGACTTGTAAGTAGAGATCGGTTGCTAGAAAGATTTCACGAGGGACTAGAAACTTGTGCAAATCAATGCACATATTATTTGATCACTATAAATGTGAGGGTAAGAAAGCTAGTCTCTTTGGACTATCACTGTACCTTATAATTACTATGTATAACCGAGAATTAAGTGTTTACGCCACGAATACAAATCATAACTCAAAACTATGACATAATGTTTATAACGGGTACGTCAGCTACGATTCTTCATCAGCGATATTTCGGCCCTTTTTGGCAAGGGTCCTCGTCAGGCTGTCAATCCTCTGGTTCAACTTCGGGGAAGGAAACAAACCTGTAATCTACAGGTTTGTTTCCTTCCGCGAAGTTGAACCAGAGGATGCCTGTGTGGTAACATTAGGCTTTCGGCAATAAAAATTAGTGAGGCGAGATTTTGAAGCTACAGATTTAAATCAAATTTGGTTCCTTCGCGTACCCCTTGGGGTACGCGTACCACCGGTTGGGTGGTCTATGGTGACTTCCTTATCATTTAGATAAAACGGGTAGTTGCTCTTGTTGTATTTAAATGTGTGTGTTCTGTTCACATTTTCTCTTTATTTTCTTTCTATATGTACTCCATGTTTTTCCCTTTGTTCTTAAATGACACTTTAACAATGGAACCATACTTGAACACACCGTGGAGAATGCATTTATAGACATGGCCACGGAGAGCAATCTTCTCCTGAGCGTGATGTTTTAAAAATAGGGATGTTCGTTTCTGGAGGTTTGCACATGCAGACTCCCAAGACAAAAAGCGTAATTCATTCAAATCTTGTACGGCGCTGGTCGGATCGTATTGGAATTTCTTCTAGATATACATTTGGGCTTAACTGGTTAAAAAATATTCCAGAAAAACGGTTGATTGGAGACATTTGTTCATTTCTAAAATTTTTCGGTACTGAAATAAGGACAGATGCAAAATGGAGCAAAATCATAGCTTGGAAACACTATTTCGTATTTGGATTTGGTTTTCTGCAGGCAATGTTAATGGAAGTCATACAGATAGGGATGATACTTGGTACTCTTCATTCAGGTGTCCTTTAACAGGCAAAAAAGATAAATAAAATAAAAAATAAAGATAAGAAATTATACCATAATCATATACATATAAAATTCATATACATGTTTCTCCATGAAATAAAATGAATTTTTATCTTTAAGCAAATACATTATATATGTATTTGAATAAACCTTACACCGCAACCTTCCAAAATTCAGGTGTTATTAATTAGCCGCTTGGAAATGTAAAAAAGATGATACCGTACTAGGTTTTTTGGCGGATTACGACCAAAAAATAATCCGCTGAGAAAACCATGTTCATAATTTATGGATTCTTTTTATCCATAAATCAAACCTCTCCCACCTTCAGAAATAACTTTACTTCTACTGAATTTCCAGTTTAGGAAACTGGCGCACCCTTTGCAGCCTAGTTTTCCGGACGCTTCGAAAGCTTGTTTCGCTATCTTGATCCCAGAGAATTAAAAGCTTATTTTATTTTCAGGGAGGCTGGGGCTGGATCGTCTGCGGCGGATCTTTTCTGGTTCAGCTTTTCACTACAGGACTACAATTTGCTTCTGGAGCATTCGCTAATCAAATTGTGCGAAAGTTCGGTCATGACAAGAAAATGGATGCCGGTAAGTCTCAGAGATTTTTCCTAGGCTAAGGCTAGGGAGACAAAACCCATCAAAAGCCGACGCATCACCTGAGACAGATCGCATTTGCAAGCGGGTTAGGTGATTTTATAGCTGTAATATTCTATCCTGAAAATTTCATCATCTCTGCCAAATATCATGGACAACTGGGCCCAGCCAGCACATGACGTTCTTCACTCTGTTCTGGCCAAAGAGAAAAATTGTGTTTTGTATGTGTTTTTGTTGTGTTTTATTTCTTTTCTTTCTTTGCTTTTGAAATGGCGGGTCGTAAATAAATAAGTTACTTACTTACTACCAACAGTTTTGTTCGCTAAACTCCACTTACACACTTTTATTTATTTTATGTTATTGTTATGTTTTTTTGTATTTCTTTTATTTCTTTCTTTCATTTTCTTTATACTCCGCTTTCCAAAATAGCGGGTGAAAAATAAATTACTTACTTAGATACTTGCATCTTTTGGGGATCGTGATGTTCACAAGCTTGAACAAATACCCCTATGATGGTGGGTAATGTTTAATTCTGTGATATCTCTTTATGATAATTTAGCGATTAGTAGTAAGTCAATGCGGGAAGGTGTCACTAATTGAGCCCCTAGCCTAGAGGTTTAAGTAATAGTATAATAACCAAAATAACCCGCTGGCCTCGACTGTCTTCGTTTAAAACACTCTTCAGCTTACAAGTCATCCAGGGAATCCTTAAAAGCGTTGATGGGGTCACTCGAAACTGAATCATTCAATCAATTTTATTTAAACCCAAATAGCACTAAGATGACACGGGTAGAAATTGAAAAAATAACTCTCGAACAATACGAATAAAACGCAAACTAACAAACAAAAAAAATGAAAATAGTCGGGGAGAAGGGCGTTCCAAAAGTCCACCATCAGTCCAATCGCCAGCCACTCAGCTTGCAGTCGTTTCCGCGTAGACCGTTCTTTGTTGAAGCTGATAGTTGTGTCGTCATTTACGTTATCATAGTTACCTTTACAATTTTCTTAGCATTCAGTCAGATCGCCACAGTGCCTCTTGTAGTTGTGGCTAAGTTAAGTCACTAACGGGAGGGCAGAACTTCGTTAACGTCGCTGTACTCTTTCTGTTGCATCGATGTGCTTATCAAGAAAGTGTCTGACCAGGCTCTGACGATACCTCGACCGTACTCGATGATTGCCCTCACGAGGGCTTTAAATATCATGGCTACTTATACTGTACAAAAAGATCTTGCAGTATTTGCTACTGGGATTAATCTTGTCTCTATTGAGATAAGATTATCTCTAATTCGGACTAATCTTATCCCAATAGAGATAAAATGAATCCCAGTAGCAAATATTGCAGTTAACTTTAATCCTTACTCGGAGAAACTTTTTACAGTGATAGGATTAACACAGCTAATTTTTTGCTTGCTGGATGGTCTGTTCGTAATGACTGTCAAACTGAAGTTGACTGTCGATGACTGACGCAAGATCACGATCTTCTTCAGATCGCTCATGTGGGACTTCGTCGGGATTATACGAGTCAGTGACTCGCGGAAACATTTATCTCCATGAGCCAACGATCCATACACCACTGATTTTGTTTCGATCTTCTTAGAGAACTGCTTGATCGGGATAGTCCTGTAGCCTACAGCTTCGTATCATTTGCATAGAGAAGACTTGGGGACTTTCTATCTGTCAAAACCTCTTCAACTCACGGAAAGATATTGTTGGGAGTCTGTTCCATTCTGTAGAAGAAGCTTATGGGGGACTTTATCGAAAGCTTTTTTTTTCTTGACATGGCCGCACTGCCGTTTTGTAGGCACACGAGAGTACACTGATTGGGCTGTTGTACTAAGAGCGTGTTCCATCCTACTTACCGTAGTTACTACGCATGACGTGACAAATTCTTCCCTTCTTCCGTCAAGGCTGGAACGATTTTCCTATTTTCCAGCAGAATATCATGCCACGGGCGAATCCGACCAATCAAGTGACAGAGATCCGTAGTTACTACGCTTACTACGGTCCCGAGCGTGGTAAGCAAATAGTTACTATTAGTTACTATTTCGAAAAGGCTGGAACGGTCAGCGTAGTAACTTTTCGTGAGGTTGGAACGGATCTAGTAACTAGTGGTTACTATTGGTACGAGGATGGAACACGCTCTAAGAGTCCTTGCTTTAGGCACCGACAGACAGGAATCGAAATCCACATGCGTCAGGTCCTCTCCCTTCTCTGCAGATGCTGAAACGTCTTGGTTTAATAGTTCTATACCTCGGAGCATAGTCTGAACTAATCTGTTTGAGAGCCTCTTTGAGGATGGAATGAACACTTAGCGACTCTATCAGATGTTCTGGAAGGTTGAAAGGTGTGCTTAGATCCATTAGGACCAGAGTGGACCGCCAGGATCGAGCAGACGTGACAGGAGTCGGGAGGGATGTTAGTCCTGCTGTTGGCTCTTATGGTAGGGCTTGAGGAAGAGTACAGAAAAATCGATTGAAGAAATCGGCCCTCATAGTGCTTAATATAATCTAACAAGTGCGGACGCGCTCAAGCGTCGTATGTGAAAGTAAGAACCAAGCTCAGATATAAAAAAAGGTTGCATAGCGTTTGCCGTAAACTCACTCGAGCTCACCATATCATCAATGGTCCAACTGTCACTTCACCTGCTCCCCCTCTTGTTTCCAAAACAGTAACACCCTAAGAGTAGAGCCGTGTAAGTGTCAAACACATGTTAGGCTAATTTAAAAAATTGACCTTCTAAACTTTTCCACAGCGACCTCTAAGACTTCAATGCATGCCCGTAGGTGGAAACTTCACGATTTAGTTAACTTGATCCCAGTTTCCCAAGAATCAAAAGGAGGGAGGAGGTGGGAACCATCGATCCGTAGCGTAAGCAGCTACAATCAACTCGGAACACGTTTTTCCATAGTCCTGTCCAAAATCGTTATCAGATTACAAAATTTGAGCTGCTGAAAAATGTGCGCCAATATGGCCCAGTTACCCATGAACCGACGAGATGGGGAGGATCGTGGGATCTCAGATATACAATTGATCGTCGTAATTCTAAGCGTTATCAAGCAAAGCTGCAAACTTCAGTCACCAACCTTAAGCCCAGTTGAACTGGGAAGGCAGAGTGATAAAAACGCTACAATAACTTTCAGGTCTTTGGGTCAGACGAAACTCCGTCGTCCGTGGTGTACCCGTTGCCAAGTCACGAACTTAAGTCACTGAAACAATGTGGCCCTATTGTTCCTTAAACGGGAGGGTGTTGGAGGCGAGACCCAAAAGGAAGATTTTGACTCCTAGGCCAACCGTTTAAATTGAAATCCGTTGTCAGGCCACAAGCGGAGAGGTGGAACTTCATAAGGACGTTCAAGATCCTGCGTTGTGTTGTCCAAGTACAGAACGTTTTATCATCATAACCGTTGTCATGTAACTAACTTAAATCAGTGGTCAATATAGGCCCAGTTGTCCATGGACTAGGAGTATGTGTGTGTGGTTGGGGGGAGGGTGCAACTCGAAAAAGTATTTCCAGACGCTATAGTACATGGAATTTCTTCGTCCCACTTCCAACCAAACTTGGAAATCTGGGTCCAGTTGCCCTTGAACCGGGTGGGCTTTCTTGGGGGGGGGGGGGGAGACTCCCAAACGGCACATCTAGATCCTAGTGACTACAAGTGTACCAAATTTTAACTGATACCTGGAGGGTAGCGATTTGTGAACGACACAAAAAAAGGCGAAAGCGAAGACCGAAAACGGTAGCCAAAAACAGACTAGTTTAGTTTAGTTTTATTTTCATCAGGGAAATCAGTTATCACCTACTTCGGATTGCCCGATTGGGGAGACATGCTCGACTACTGGGCAACATAACAAAAGAATAATAATTCTCTTCGTGACCAAGAAAACAAGACCAAAGGTTCCGATGGGATCCCAAAAATCTAATATTTGATCCAGACAATTGGATCTTGTCTTCGCCAGATCCAGTCTTCGCCAGGCTAATCATCAGATATACCTCTATAAGCCATATCTATTTTGACGATACTGACCGAAACTTCCTGCTTTACTTTCTGCCAAATCTCCGCTTTCGGCCGAATTCCGAACGAACTAATTGTCCAGCAAAAAAAGAAAATTCAGAAACGAGTTCAGCGTACATCCTTATCTCTATAAAGAACATCAAATCAACTTCAAATAAAACTGTAATTTAAAAAAAAAATCCGGGTACAACCGGATTCCGGACGAATTAAATGTCCGGGTAAAAACGATTGTCATATACAGACTCGGCGTCTCTTCTTACCCCTAAATCTGTCATCTAATCAACTTCAAATAAAACTTTTGCTTTCAACAAATTTTCCGGTTTTGCGGATTACGCGCGAACTAGTTGTCCGGATAGAAAATGCTGATAGAAAATGCATGTCTTCGTACCCCTCAAACATTTAATCAACTTCAAATGAAACTTTTACTTTTAACCAACTTTCCGTTTTTTGCCAGATTCCGGACGAACTACTTGTCTGGTGAGAAAATGGTTTTCAGCATCGTGTTCAGCATGTCTTCTTACCCCATAATCGACTATCAATTAGCCGTTTAAAAATATTTTGTTTGCCCCTTAATTTGAAACCCCTCCCCCACCCCTAAATGTAGGGCTACAAAGCCCATCTACGAACTTGACCTTACCCTTGACCCAAAAATTCCTCACACCAAGCTTCATCAAAATATCTCATTCCCTTCGAGAGGTATCATGCCTACAGACGGACGGACGGACGGACGGACAGACGGACAACTTTTGCGATGTCTTAGGTATCCCTCCACTTACGTTTTGGGACCCCAAAAAGAAGGATGAAGCAATTTACATCAACAAACAAGAGCGGCCGCAATAGTGAACTGTTCGTAATTAAATACTCCACGAAAAGAAAATCTGAAGAACAAAAATGCTCTGAAAGAGCTGGTAAAAAAAACTTTTGCCTATTCTTTGGGAAGCTCCAAGCATTGACATACACTGCTCATAGAATCGTGGTATTTTTCTAATGGACCCGTTGCTAGTGTAGTGCCGATGCAACCTACTTCCGTAACTGCATTAATTAATTCTTAAGCTCGGAGACCTAAATTTCGTATGTTACATTCTAAGCCCGCGAACGATAAGTCACTTAACGTTTAACTTGCCAGGATTCACTATTTTCCATGTGCATTATGCTCCCGACGGCTGTTCGCGTATCATGCTATTGGTGCGTAAAACTGGTTATCTTACTTTCGCTACAAGTCGATGGGCCTGTGAAAGGCTTAAAACAGCCAAATCCGTGGATAGTTTGTTAAAAGCATAGACTGTTTTCACAGTATTCAAATAGTTTTGAATAATGGAACATAAACACTAAATAGGGCAACGGTGTGCTTTAAATGCGAAAGTCCTTAAACAAAGCAAAACAGACGGAGCCGCCTCTACTAGATATTCTAAACTATCCTAGCTATAAACAATTTGAGCGCTTTGTGTATTTGTAGAGAAACATCGATGATAAGGCTCGGGTTCGTAGATTTCAGGATACCAAGGAACATCTGAACTATCTTAAATGTTAAAGCGCCTGAAACTGGAGCAGCGACTGAGACAGATGCTTCTCAACAGACTTGCGAAGAAGACGGTTTAGCCTGTTCATATCTTTTGAATTTTCCCTATCTATCTCTTAAATTGTTGTTACGTTGACATATCGAATTCCTAATGGATGATCAAATATCCATTACAGCGCCGTTAGCTTATACCTTGGCCTACGGCAGCATAATAAGCTTGAGAGTTCTTTTACTTTGTTAGTCGTGTCAACTATTAGGGTTCGCTCGAAATTCTGATATGAAAATGGGCTACCTATTCCGAGAACATATGCATATACAGCATACAACTCTTAAGTTGTATGCTGAACAAAAGATGTGTTTGGTTTTGAATATTATTTTAATCTAGGACTAGAGGAGGGTTTTCGCGAGATCTTGGAATCACTTTCCGGCGAGCGGAAGTGCATCGCGAAAACTGTGGGAAAGGGATTCCTGGAATCTTTCCACTTTCCCGCTGGACTGATCGCGAAAACGCATGGAAAGCTGATAATGCCAGAGAAAATGTTGAATTATAAACTTTTTCGAATAAACATGGTTCACTGAACGGTTCTTTGATTCTCATATATTACATCGAAGTCACCTTAATTCCGATTGCCATTTTTTTTTAAATTTAATAGTGACACTTGCACTGTTTTTCCTCCACACCTTTGAAATTCCCGCCGAAAGATTCAACTTTCGCGGAGCTTTCCACTAACCTCGTGGAATCACTTTCCGGGAAAGGTGCTTCGGTTTCCAAAGCACGAAAACCGGGTTGGAAAGTTCGGCAACTTTCCGAAGTAGCGCGAAAACCATTGGAAAGTGATTCCGACTTCGCTTTCTAGCTCGCGAAAACCCTCCTTAGAGCCTACTACATTAAAAACTTGGTTCCAGATCCGATCTAACAGTCTGCCGATCCTCAGTAAAAATAAACTTTTCAATAGGAGGAATGCTGGCACGGGAGAGACTTACCTTTGCCCTCTTTGCAAGTTGCAGGAGGAGGATTTGAACCACTTCCTCTTAGAGTGCCAAGAGCTTTCGCATTTGAGAGTAACATTTGTTGGGGGTGGGTTGGTATCCTTCCCCGTACCCTGAAATCTACGAACCCCAAATGTATCGCAGATGTTTGTAAATAGTGACTAAAGGATTTAGTCTCAGGAATGTAAGTTTAGGTTAGTTTACGTAGCATAGTATTTCTAGAGGTGTAATAGTTTATTTGTGAAGTGTATTAAATCTTGTATGGCCTTTTGGCTCAATAAACAAGCGTTATTATTATTATTATGCGAGGTTGAGTAATTCCTAATGAAAAAATTATCTCAAAATAGTAGTACGAAGTTGAGCGAAAAAGTAGCATGCAGTACTAACTGATGCTACTAAATGCTTCTACTAGTATGCAGCTACCGTGGTACTGCATACTACTGCATACTACTATTAGCAAGACTGGATGCTACTATGGCAAGACAGGATGCTACTGGATACTACTACATAATATTGGACTAGTCTGAGGCACATTAAATGATAATATTCTTTGCTACTACATAGTGTTACATGCAACTTTTTCGTACAACTACCATACAACTACGCAGGCTACAAATTTTTCATCGGGTTGGCACTTTGTTTGCGAGGCCGCTAGTCTTTTGGTAGGTAGTCTAAATCATACTGAATGACACATAGGTAAAGTTGAAAATACATATAAACGAAAAGTTACAATGTATTCGCGAAGTCTCATGGAAAATAAATTGTCGAAATAAAATAAACATATTCAGTTTTGCGCCTTGTCAAGTAGGTTTAAGACTGCTTTTTCTTCGGTAGCTCAGGGCCCGCTTAGTAAGCCAGGGGGCAGCTGCCCCCTCTTAATGACGCCCCTGGGGCTATGTAATCTTCCTCCTAGGTGGTGCTTTCTTGAGATTTCGAACCTGATGCTGCTGTCTTGGCTGGCTCGTACACACGGTTGTCACATGTCGCACGATTGTGTGAATAATTGTCACTCTTGTCCTACGTAGGACGTAAAAATCACTCTATTTCAGAAAATGACCAAATGTGTAATTTTTGCAGCAGGGATTCTGATCAGAAGTAACTATTTCAAGTTTTTTTCATGAAAGTAAAATTAAGGTGTGTCATTTTACAGAGGCGATTCCGACCAAAAGTGAACATTTTGTCCTAATTCACTCTGTGTTTAGGGCCGAAAGTCACTCTCTAAATATTTTTTCATGTGGCAACCTTGCTCGTACACAAGGCTAAAGATCCTGATTTGGTTTTCGTGGGAGATTTTTTACTGGAGTTTCTGGAAGTACCCTAACTCGTTAACAGTGGACTGACCGACCGACTGAAAGACCGACCGAAAAGTTATCGGTATATGGCACATCAAGTGCCATAAAAAAAGTAAGTTCAAGTTCAAGTTGTTTTTATTGACAAACTTATATATGCACAACCAACATAATACTAACATAAACAAAAACCAAAATCTATTATTGAACAGAATCCCAAGGGCTCTATGGCCCGTTGGTTGGGAAACTTCTATCTTTGCAATAAAGTCAAACAATTCACAAGGTGTTGTCGCAAACACAGCCGACCTCCACATCACCACGCAACCAAATAAAAAAAAAATAAACAAGTTCATCGAGAGCCAACACTAACGTCTCATTTTTTAAACTAATAAAATAAACAACCATATTCAAACGTTATTACTTTTTTTTCAATAAATTCAGTTTTCTTCTCTAAATTTCAAACAGTTAATTACTATTTTCCGACAATAATCTTTTAAGGTGTTTTTTTAACGAACCAAGACTCGGGGACTGCCGGATCTCAGCGGGAATCGAATTCCCCGATTCTAGTTTTGGCTTTTTTCTAGTTCCGCTCCACAATCTCAATAGTTCGTTCTTTCGTATCCATCACCCAAGAAAGGTTCAGCGATAAATAAAAATGAAAAAGTCTTTCAGATGAAATGAATGTTCATGAATGAACCAATGACATGTTTAATTTGTATACGTGTGGCCTAAGTAGGATCCTTGTCAAGAAGGGCCGAAATCTAGCGGAGCAGATCAAAAATTTTAGCTGCTTAATTAACTTATCAGCGCCAGACATTAGCAAAGTTGTTGTCATGACGGTATTACTTTTTCCTGGATACACGTGTGTCAGGCTGAAGGGTAGATACGAAAGTGGATATAGTCGAATGTTGAGAAGGTAACTCATAAGAGTGGACGAACTCGCAGTGTTGGATTAAATTGTGTGGAGGCCTCTAAGTTTGAATTTCGAAGTGTCCCTCTCAGTCGGCGGGAGCTCGTGACACTAACTGTTTCATGCCCCACTCGGTTCATTAAAAAAAAATACACACACAACAACAAGATCACTGAAAGAAGACATTCAAAACTTTCACAAGGATGACGTGATTAGACGATAAGATGATGTGGTGGTTCTGTTTATAATTTCAAGCTTGTGCATTAAGATTGTACAAAGTATTGTGCACAATAGACGCTTAATGGTGGAGATGGCTATCTACTTTAAGGAAATAATTTAAGAAAGCTTAATGATGTCTTTCTTTCAAGATTATAAGATTCTGATATTGTTTTATACCTATCCTTTGTTTCTTTAATGTTCTTTATTTGTTTTTAATATTCTTTATTTTGTATTTTTTGTCTTGTATTCTTTCAAGATCAAAACTATATCATTTTGATTTTGGTTACTGTGCCACGAAAAGGGTGGGACCGAAGGCTGGTGCCTACACTGTAAAATCTCCGAGTAAGGATTAAAGTTAACTGCAGTATTTGCTACTGGGATTAATCTTTTCTCTACTGAGATAAGATTAATCCGAATTAGAGATACAATTATCTTTTTAGAGACAAGATTAATCCCAGTAGCAAATACTGCAAGATATTTCAGTGTACGGATATTTCGGTGTGCTTATATGTTAATAAGGCACTGACAGTCCTGTTTTCCCTCGACTTATGGTAGCATTTTGTAGACAGTCGCAGGGGCGTCACGACTGGGGGGGGGGGACACGCCCCCCCCAATGCTGTCGGCCAGTCGGTAAAAAATAACCGAGTCGGCGCTTCGCGCCGCGATTTTTTATACAAAAAGAGTTGATTTTTTTCATGAAAACAGTCGGTTTATTGAAAATTGGTCGATTTTTCGTCAAAAATCATTTTTTTCTGAAAATCAGTCAATTTTTTCAAAACTGTAATTTTTGTTGTTGAAAATAGTCGTTTTTTCTGCAGAAAAAGTCGGAAAAAATTACTAGCCAGTTGGTAAATGCCTCTTCCCCCCCCCCCCCCCAAACATTTTGGCTAGTAACGCTTCTGGACAGTCGGACCTGTATACGTCATGTATCTTATCGGTTCCTGTGGTCCACTGAGAAACGTTTAGTGGAACACATAAGTATCAATCAATCGTTTCATCAGTTTCCTGAATGGATCCTTCCTGAAGAAAAGAGCAGTCCGTGCCAAATCACCTCCCCTATTCAGCCGGCTAGCATTACCAGAACATTTGTCATGGGGCAATAGACCTTTAGTAGATGTGTGAAGTGTAGTCCAAGGGCGAGAAAGAATGGATCCGAACTATCCACAGCTCGTTAAGTACACGAATCTGTCAGAGACTATGGGATTTTCTCCCAGTAAGATAATCGGAGATTGGAGTTCAAGGAACCTTAAAGCACAACTCCTTACTAGAAATGATCTTTTCATGATGAAAGGGCTTAAAAATGGGATCGACTAAAACCAGGAAGGGAAGGGAACGCGAGAAAAGCAGGAAGGGCATACTAAAACGAGGAAGGAATTCAAGGCTGCGAAAAAATGGAACGCTTCACCGTTCCCTTCCTCAGTTTAGTATTCTTCGAGGGGTCGGCAACTTTTCAAACTCAAAGTTCACCATCCCTTCCTCGTTTTAGTATCCTGACATGGGTAGGCATTAAGTTCAGTGAGGGGTCAGCAACTATCAAAATTGTAATTCACCTTTTCATTTCTAGTTCAGACGGATAGTAAAACGACGGATGCTACAGGATATTAAAACGAGGAAGGGATGGTGAACTTTGAATTTGGAAAGTTGCCAACCCCTCAAAGAATACTAAACAGAGGAAGGGAACGGTGCGGCTTTCTAGTTTTGAATTCTGGCGACAGCCTTCCTCGTTTTAGTATGCCCTTCCTGGTTTTAGTATGCCTTCCTGCTTTTCTCGCGTTCCCTTCCCTTCCTGGTTTTGGTCGATCTCCTTAAAAATAGCATTTTTCGAAAATAACAATACTTTCACGTGAGATTAGCGATTTTCCTGTTAGAGCTTGTCGACTGTATCCAGGCTTACCGGTCTCTGACGCAGCTGCTTGACACACATTGTTTGAAAGCTAAACGCACCGTTGTTAAAAAGTGGGAAAAGGGCCAAAACAGAAGATAGACCTGATGGTCTGCCATATATATATATATCTGTATTTGAAAGCTATCAAGCCATACACAGAAAAACAAAACAAATAACAATCTCAAGTAACAAATAGAACGTGCCCGAAAGCTTTTTGGTGCTGTAAATGCTGCATTAATGCTGCATTTTCTTTTTCTTTTTGTCCGAAAGCTGTTCCCTTTTTTTCTTCTCTGACACTTCTAGAATACCAAAATTTAAGTCATGAAGAAGAAGAAGAAAAAAGGAATCAACTGTATAAAAGCTGACAAAAACGGATTAGCTACTGATATCCAACTTTCTTATCTTCTTATCTTTCCTTTCTTCGTTGGCCATGATCGCCAGTTTTCTTAGAATTTGGAATGTTTGCCGAATTGTCAGTTTTCTTTTTGAATTTGTTATGTTTGCCGCCGCAAATACTGAGAGAATCGACGTACTCCCCAGTTTCTTCTTGAAAGTTCATCATAAAATTTAGCATTCTTGCTGAATTTGTCGATGAATCTTATGCTGAATTAATGCTACATTAATTGAGCGAAAATTAAAGTCCGAAAGCGAAATGCTGCATAAAATGCTGAATTAATTCAGCATTTTCGTTCGTTTCGGAGCTTTCGGACACGTTCATCACCTCACATTCTTAACTTAATATCCTACCGACTCACACTATAGACCTAGCATTTGTAGACTTAAGGATACCTAGAAGTAGCTCATCCCCCCCATTCTGAAAAAGAGTACCCCTTATATTAGAAAGCTCCTCACACCTCAAGAGAACATGGCCCAGCCCGTCATCACTCGAATTACAAAAAGGACAAGGATACTGCGCCTCCGGACTACCACTTTTACTTTTCCAAAAACTTTTACCAAGTACTGGTAGACAGTTTGCTCTTGCCTGGATCCATAAACGAATAAATTTTACTGGGATTTTCAACTTTAAATAAAACTCAGTACCAAAATACTCTTTAATTTCCTGAAACAGTTTTAGACTAGATGACTTGTGAAGACTTCCAGAATAAAAAACTGCACTTTGAAGCTACTCATGTTCTTATGTATGAAAGAGTCGTCGGCGGACCTTGAAGCTCTCTTCATGCGTTTCGGGGCTGGCAAAACTCGGCTCGAGGAAAAAACGCTAAAAAGTCGTAAGTACAAACGAAACAATAGTGAAAGGCGGGCTTGAAGAAGCTTGGAATCACATAAGGGAGTTAGGGATAATATAAAAGGTAGAAGTGAGAGGGGTCCTTTAAGACTCCGCAGCTTGTAATTGGGGAGCTCGGGGTTGGATCGGACACGGGGTTGGTCTGGACACATGCGAAACAAATATTAAAAGTTGTCACTAAAACTGGGGAAAAATATGAAATCTATCTTCTAGTAATCTGACTTTATATTAAAAGCTGTCACTAAAATCGAAAAAAAGCATATAACATCTATCTTCTAGTTATCTAACTTTGTACCAAGGTTTCATGGTATTTGCTTTTCTGGTTTTGATAAAAAGTTGAAAAAATTGGTTTTCTTGAGGTAAAAGTTTTTAGCTCATGGTAGGTTAAAAAGCTGTACCCCGAAGATTAATGGAAATTGTAAGGAGATTAAATGACAGTATACAGCTTAGTTATCGGGGTTTATAGCCTGCTTAGTATTTTCGAGATAGATCAGTTAATTTTCCTGTGGTACGCCATTTTGTTATTTCAGTCAGTCAGGGTGGGGTTGGTTCGGACGCAGTTTTGAAGGGGTTGGTTTGGACAATCTTTGCCTACTGATATCCGAAACGAAACCGTTACTGAGTTAGAACAAGAGCTGTAAGCTCATGTGGCATTTGCAACTGTATGCAGTAGGTAAGGGCTCTGTCAGATTGATAGGGTCCCTAGTATGCCTGCCAAGATTCGTCTAGAAAAATGCCATCACAGGAATTCTGGAAGGCACCCCTCCCCCCCTCAAAGTGCCCGGATCCAGTCCAACTGTGCAAACGATTTAGCTAGAATAAATGCTTGTTCTTCCCAGCAAGTTTAACTCCGATCCCTCCATTCTAACCGTTTCTTGAGATTTCCGATCACCCCTTCCCAACTCCCCCATAGCTGTTGAATCCGCTATCATAAGCTGAGATGAATCATTTGATAGAAAGTACTTTTCGACTTTGCAGTTAACATGCGAACTTTAAGGGAGCTTTAACTTCATTGTATGCAAAAGCCTTGAGGCAAAAATAATAATGGGCTCACGGGTGTCATGAAAATGTATAATTCGGTTAAAAGTGTTTGTCTTACTTTGTGGTCAAGATTGGTACTTTAAGGAATAGTCGGACTTAGAAAGTGGCGATTTCTAAGCCAATCTTGTCGAATCTCTGACATTCCAGCCAAGTTGCATCGTCCTACCACATCTAGAAGTACCTTAAATCGTGATCACCGGAATTCCGGACCCCCCTCCCCCCTCAAACTCCCCCACAGTCGCAGAAGCCAATCCAGCTCTGAAAAACATTTGTCCAGAGCATTTGTGTATTATTCCCACAAAGTTCCATCCCTGTTCCATCCCAATCTCTCCAGTATCAGCCAGCCACGTATTTGCCGGTCTCCCCCCCCCCCAAAAAAAAAACTGTTGTTGGATCAGGTCCGGACATGAAAATTTATGTTCAATTTATTAAATTTCACTCAAATCCGATTACCCGTTCCAAAGTTACGCATAACTCAATATTCCGGATTCCTCCTCCCTCCACTCCCCTCACGACTATCGGATCGAGTAAATTTTTATTTGGAAGTCAGTTTAAGGTTTAAGGTTTAATGGAAAAATTGCCACAATAGCAAAAGCTAAAAAATAGGCAACAAAGAGAAAATAAATAGACACACAGTGATAACTAACAACATCTAAATAATAAACCATCAACCCAAAACTTAAGACAAAATACAAAAAAAATCAAGAACCGAACAGGCACAAATGAACAACAAACATGAAATTTTATTGGTTATTAAAATAATTAGTAACAAGGGGGGAGTATGAGTGGAGCCAACGTGCGGTACTTGATGCTGGAAACGGCTTGAGTAAATTTGAGTGTCTCGTTGGGTAAGTCGGTTCAGGGAGTTGTTCGGGAAGGAGGTGGCGGAATCTGTTTGACTGCAGAATTTTCTTACCAAAATCTGTTATTAAATTTAGGCGTCTTTTCTTTAATGTTCAAGCCGGAGAGTTTTAAGCGCCTGGTCATAATTAGTGTATTCGTGAGAAAGTATGATTTTAACAACCCGCGTCTGGATTGATTCAATTAAATCGTGCAGTTCAGACGTAAGTACCAGGGTGCCAGGCGGCACAAGCGTATTCAGTGTGGGGGATTACATATGTCTTTTATAACAATAAACGAGACTTTGACGGTCAAAACCAAACTTTTTGAGTTGACAAAGTTTTGATTGGTGCATGGGATTTTTTTAGTATCCGGTGTGTGTTATGCTTGAAATTAAGTTTATCATCAATCCAAACTCCCAATATTTTCGCTTGGCTGACTGGGGCAAAAGTTAGACTGGAACTTGGAATCTCCCTTTTCAAAAAAGACATTCGCATAGCCGACGACTTCTCAAGATTTATTTTTAGCTTTAACTGTTCACACTCAGTCTTCAAATTTTCTATTGCATCAGAAGCTGGGTTGTAATTTGATATTAACTGAAGCAAAACAAATGTGAGGTCGTCGGCAGATTTAAATCTATTCTTAAAATTCGATGCAAGTCGATGAACTAGGAAAAGAATGGGACCGAGGCGTGTTCCTTGGGGAACGCCGCATGTGATTGCGAGGGGGTCAGAAACCTCACCATTTTCTCTTAAAATGATCGGATCCCAGAAATGCCTCCCAGTTTCGTCGCGAAAATCACCAAAATTGACATCACCGGAATTCAGGCAAACTCCCCTCCACCCCCCCCCCTCCCACCCCCCCCCAAGAGTCCGTATCCAGTCCAATTGTGTAAACGATTTATCTGGGGCAGATACTTGTTCTTCCCAGCAAGTTTCAATCCGATTCCTCCAGTCTAACCGTTTCTCGAGATTTCCGGTCTCTCCCCGATGAAAAATTTATGTCAAAATAGTACTATGAAGTAGTACGAAAAAGTTGCATGCAGTACTAACGATGCTACTACATGCTTCTACTTCATGCTTCTACTATTAGCAAGACTGGATGTTACTATGGCAAGACAGGATGCTACTGGAAACTACTACATTAGATTGGACCAGTCTGCGGCACATTAAATAATAGTATTCTTTGCTATTACAAAGTATTACATGTAACGTTTTCGTACTACTACCATACTACTACGCAGGCTACAAATTTCTCATCCCCCCCCAATTCCCCCATAGCTACCGAATCCGGTCCGGACTTCAAATAGGACATCAGAGACATGTCCTTGATTCACTCATCAAGTTTCACTCCAATCTGATCACCCGTTCGAAAGTTACACACTACTCAGTTTTTTAGATTCCCCCGCCCTCCCCCCCCCCAGATGGTCGGATCGAGAAACTGATTGTTTCCAAGTTAGTTTGGTCGGGTCCCTGATATGCCTCTCAAGTTTTGACGCGAAAATCCCCAAAATTGACACAACCGGAATTCCGGCAATCTCCCCCCCCCCCCCAAGGGTCCGGACCCAGTCCAATTGTGTAAAAGATTTATCTGGGGCAGATGCTTGTTCTTCCCCGCAAGTTTCACGCCGATCCATTCTAACCGTTTCTCGAGATTTGCGGTCTCCACCCCCCAACTCTCCCATAGCCACCGAATCCGGTCCGGACTTCAAATGGGACATCAGAAATATATCCTTTATCCAGTTATCAAGGTTCATTCAAATCCGATCACCCCTTCAAAAGTTCGACACTACTCAATTTTCTAGATTCCCCCCGCCCTCCCTCCACTCCCCCCCTGATGATCGGATCAAGAAACTGATTATTTCCAAGTTAGTTTGGTCGGGTCCCTGATATGCCTGCCAAGTTTCATCCTCCTAGCACATCTGGAAGTTCCCCAACTCGAAAAAGTGTGACAGAATGCCCTAAATTTCTCAGACTCCTCCGCCCTACACTCCCCCGCAGATGGTCGGATCGGGAAACTGATTATTCCCAGGTTAGTTTGGTCGGGTCCCTGATATGCCTGCCAAGTTTCATCGTCCTAGCACATCTGGAAGTACCCTAACTCGAACATGTGGGACAAAAAATCCGGACCGACCGACCGAACGACAGACGGAATTGCGATCGGTATATGGCACTTGAGCCAGAGGCTACAAGTGCCATAAAAATACAAAAAGATGTTATCAGAATCCTTATCGTATTACTTCTTAACATAATTAGTTATCAAAAATCGAGAAAATGAACGCGCTAAAAGATGGCCACAACCGAAGAAAATTAGTTAGTAGAATTGCCTATAATAAAAAAAAAAAAAAAAAATTATTTGATGATTTAATATAATTAACTTTGCTTACGATATTTTCAAGGAGGACACAAAAAAAACACGAATTCGTCCATGTGAAGTTCAGTTTGGGAAAAGGTCAAACTAAATGGGTTAATTATGCTGGAAAGTCAAACAAGAAAGGCGGTTCGTTGAAAGAAAGTTCGTCCAGGGGCTTGAAGATATTCTTTCTGTGTAAGGATGGGACTAAAATCATCTTTCTGAATCGAGTAGTCGGTCCTGGAATTGCTAGGTTAACAGAAAGGACAAATGAAGGATTTTCATTTTAATGCAACCTCGGCTCTTGAAACATTTGTGTTCTTTAGTTTTGTGTTTACTTTTGAGCTGGTACATAATCATTTCCATTTTTTAAGATATTTAAATAAAGTAGAGTGAAAATAATACATTAAAAATAATGTCCGAACCAACCCGAGGCCTGTCAGAATCAACCCCATGGATACGGGGTTGTTTCGGACAAACTGAAAAACAGAAAAACGTTTACTTAAAAACCTGATATAGAAAAGAATCTGAAAAAATACCAGCTATTCTCCCAAACAATCTACACGTTTGACAAAAAAAACGATGTAAATCCGCCAAGAAATATCGGCTTGGCAAGAAAAGAAAAATTAGTGTCTGGGTCAACTCGAGCTCCCCTACTTGTGAAGTACACGTTTCAAAGCCGTGGATCAACCTCCTTTGCTTTAATAGGAAAGTTGTTACTTGTTTACTTGCATATTTTACTTTGCTAAGCGGCGCGTAATTTCTTCCGGCAGATGACGTTCAAACTAAACAGCTTACCCCAATGGAAGAAGAAGCATATTTGAAAGTTAACAACATCTCAAATAAATAAATTAACTGCGAACTGTTGGTGCCGGAAGAAAGCTGTCAGAGGTGGCAGAATTTTCCATTTGACTGTTTTATGAGAAGAAACAATTCAAGGTAGTGAACATTTAGAAAAGTGCTCAAATAAGCATACTTCTGCTTTACTCGGAAGGAGATTTCTTCAAAGCGAATGAGGGCAAGCAAACACTCTTTCCTGCACCTCGATCCGTCGTTCCTAAGCGTGAGAGCTTCTTTTTATGATGGTCGTTCTGTCATGAATGTCAAAGACAAGATGGTCTTCTCTTTACTCGACACGGTTCGCTGCTTCAGCTCTGTCATATATGAGCGATTTTCTTGGACTAGAGAGTAGAGCCGATGACCTCTGACCTCTTTTTTAGTTTCTCCCTAAGGTTCCTTCTTTCGTCAGGTCATTTGATCGGCTCGTGTGTCACACTAGTTGTCAGAAAATCGAAGGCAAGATTGGACTTGACTATTGCTAGAATGGGGGTTTTAATTTTGCTGTGAGCCAAATTCTTTGTTGAAATTCAGCCATATGATGCCATTTCAATGGCTCACAGCGGAAAAGTAAGTTACGATATTTGTCAGCGATATTTCAGCCCTTCTTGGCAAGGGCAAGGTAGGTCAGCCTGTTTGCTGGAAGAAACGAACCACATAGAAAGAAAGGAAAGAAACGGAAGAAAGGAAATTCACCCATACAAGGCCACATATAAAAATAACTTTTACTACACTGTCAGAAGTTTCATAAAAGATAACACAAGGATGCGCAGTTTCTGATGTTATATGTTGTGTTTCAAAATGTTATGCATAATAAGCGTTACCATCAGGAAGAACCGAAAAACCGCCAAAAAGTAGCTGGTGAGTTTTCCGATAGCATGACGATAAGGAGTAAAGTCAAAGATACTTTTTTGGCACTTCCTAACAAAGCATATTATGCATAACATTTCATGCATAACGTTTTCAAACATAACGGATAACATCTGAAGTGTTATCTGTTACGCATCATCTGTTGAAACCGCGCATCCTCGTGTTATCTGCTATGAAACTTCTGACAGTGCACTGTAACAACGAGAAACATAGAAATGTCTCTTTGACAGTGCAAAATGGGTACGTCAGCTGAATTTTATTATGGCTATATTTCGGTCCTTCTTGACAAGTGTCCTCTTCAGGCCCAAGCTGCTAAAGCTGGAAAATGGAATTTGTGGAAAACAACTAAAGGTTCTAGCTTGGCCTGAAATACCTGAATTTCTTTGTGAGAACTGCAGTTAAAGTTGGTGCTGTGATTTCATTTTGGACACGGCTGCTGTTTTTGCTGCTCGACTGGGTCATTGATAGGATAGCTATTTTTCCGCATTTGGGTTGACTTAGGGTTGACAGAAAAACGATGTGGATTGAACGACATACAAATTTCGACATACAACCCCGAAAATCACGGTTTTCTATTTCTTTCGAAAGGAATGGTCAGCTTGGCTTCAAACCTTATATGCGGCTACTACTGGAGTAAATCTGGAACACGCCCGCTGTGGTCTTATGTGGCAAAGTCCTGCGGTCATCAGTATCATCATCGTGTGGTTTGGGTGGCGTTGAGTTCGGCTTTGTGTACATCTCTTTCTGCCTTCTCGGTTGCTAGCCAATGGTTAATGTCGTTTTGTGGCAGATCTAAGTCCAAAAGTAAAGGCCATGTTCGTTGATAATATTAAGCTGAGCAAACCAGAACAGGACTACAGCCCCTCACTGTCAACCAACACAGGGCCACTGCTCTTTCTTTGTCAATCAGAACAGGGCTCCTGCCTTAATAAAAAAACAGGGCTCCTTCCTTTTTTTTGTCTGAACCGGGATCCTATCTCAATGAAGAAGAAAACCAAAAGAATAAGGGTCATGCACTTCCTTGTTTTTGATGTGGCTTGCTTGCGCGGCTAGCATACCCCCAATAACATCTCGATTTGAATCCCTAATATGATATAACTTGTTTGGGCTGTTTTCCGGTTTGGCGTTGGAGCAGCATTGAGCTCTCTCATCAGCAGTTATGCTAATACGATACTTTTGCTTTAGCCTGGATTTGTGTGATCTGCCTCTCAACGAGCTACCTCCTTTCACCGCTAGTCGTTGCCCTTTGTCGGCGAAAGTCAACTCGTCTGATGGCCATCATCGGTGGCCTTGTGATGGCTTTGTCCTGTCTATTTTCTTCGTTTGCTACGGAACTCCATCAAGTTTTTCTAAGGTAAGGTTACCCATGGCAACAAATTGGGAAATAAATTGAAACTGACCAGAGTGGTGCTCTTAGTAAAGCAAAGAGAGATATCCGTGAAGCCATCTAGACAGCCTACATTTTCGAACCTAGATCTTCTCCTATGATTATAGTTCCCGATTACAGAGGGAAATGTCCGTGAAAACCTCTGCCTTGGCCTACATTTTTCAGATCTAGATCTTATCCGTGATCCTGGATCTTCCGGTAGCCTACATATCACGATGACGGTAAAGCCATTAAGTCCGGGATCCAGACTGCGATATTGTTCAAAAATAGGGGGAGAGGCCAGCTTACGAACTTAGAACGTTCGAAGAACTAGACCAATTTTTTGTGCTTTGAACGAAAATCGCACCGCACCGCTCTGCACCGATTTACATAACCGGCTTTTTAGCCTAAGAGGGATTATGCCTGTAGGTACATTCCGACTGTGTAAAAACATTTTTCCTACCAGGACCAGATAAGAAACAACAAACTTATACATGTTCCTGTCGAATGGTGTATTATAACTAATTATTAGTCATTAGAAACATTCTTACACAAATTGTCATTTCTCTTAGAAAATCTTCGGATGTAGCCTACTGTATATTTTGAATGAACGAATGGTTTTAATTTTACCCATTTCAAAGAGAAATGTGACAAATGGAGTATAACAAAAAAGAAAAAAGAAAAACAGAGGAATTACACTAGCCCAGCAATCAAAGAACAGGAACAAATAAATTCTCTGTTTACTCCACTATCTTCACATTGTTTTTGTGCAGTGGTTACAAATAAATTATTAATATTATTATTATAGCCTACTTTAGAAATGCCTTGCCTAATGCAGGCTGTGCTGGGGATCCAACGACTGCAGAAACTTTTCCATACGGACGTTACTGACATCCATGGGATCAAGAACATTATATTTAACACACAGTATTTCTCGTCCAAAGAGGTACTCAAGCAGAAAATTCGCAACTTGAAATATGTAACTCCTATGTGTTCTCTGCATGAAATTTTTCTTCAGTGTTTTCTTGGAAATCTCTTGCCTATTGTCTGAGATGTTAGAAATTAGAATGATTCCTTGAAAACCCTAGAACTCAGCTCTTCCACATGTTGAAACAATGACATATCACTCAGACGGACTCGACGAAGTTCTTCAGTTCTTGTTTCAGGTGAACTCTCGGAACAGTGAAACTTGCGACTTCGTTAGGATGTCTTCCATATTCAACCATTACAAATTCTGGGCCATCTGATCTTATTCGAATGCTTATTTGTGCATTTGGCTAATTCTTCTTTGGATGCCAAATTTTTCAGCAGGTATTAGGATTTCCCCTTTCCAACTCCGTAAAGAAAACGTGTGGTGTCACACATTCGTAAATCTTTTTACAAACATGTGAAGTATCTGCTGAGGGCTCCACCTTGGACAAGTAATAGCAGATTGTCTTCAAAGTATGGAGTAGCACGACCGATATATGTTATTCTGGAAAGGTAGATAGATAGATATGATAGATAAATCTTTTTATTCGCCAAAAACTGATCATGGCTCACGCCAAATTTGTTCGGTATAGTCATGTATATAAATGAACACACACATAATAGGCTTACGCATATACGGCTACAACGGTCATAAATAACATGATAAATTTAAACTAGCAGCTCAGGCGAGAGCGCTTTAAGCGCAGCCTTAATGTAGCCCAGCAGATGCTTTACTCAGTGTAAATTCTGTCAGTGTGTGTGGTTTTCTTTTTAAGTTTCTTTTGTTTTTTCCGTTATTTCTGTTGATAGTAATATTGTTTTTTTTTCATTTCTTTCTTGTTCTTTTTCTTCTTCTTCATTTAAACTACTCCGTCTTTTTTTACGTTGTGCATCATGATGGGCAATAAATCTATTATTATTATTGTTACCGGCTGATCGAAGGTAACGGACAATATAATGGGCACCTGACTCCGGTCAGATGTCAAGATGAGGCTTCCCAAGCTTAATCCAAAGCCGTCTAGAACCAAGTTTGGTTAGACTTTGAAAGTTATGCACGCGTAGGATAACGATGTGATTGTCGTATAAATTTTCTCGAACAGGTATGCAACGCATATCTTCTTATGTCCCACAGGAAGTTATACTATTACATTTACTTTTGTGGAGATTGATACGATCTCGTATCATCCTCCAGAGAGGCTGGTACGAAGCCGTATCCTCCTCCGCTGATGTTCACCGAGCCCTTTTCCTCAAATACTGAGAAGTGAAAGATAACTCTTTTGTCAGCCTCTTCGTGGTTTTGCAGAGATATCCGAACAAATCTCGAAGCTGTGACTACAGGGTCACTGCCTTATTCTTACCCCCCCCCCCCTCCTCCCTGCAATATGAATACGACATTCCAAAGTTTCCCAACGTAGAACAATAGACGGCGAAGTTGAGACTTCCTTGTGGTAGCCTACTTATCAAGATGGAACCCCACATTTCTAGAATAAGGACAATTTCCTTCGGGGAAATTTTAGTACCACCAAGGCCGTATCCAGGGGGGGAGGGTTAGGGGGTTGAAACCCTTCCCGAAACATACACAAATAATCATATTTATAGGCTTTTCCGTTTGATCTATGTGTTTTTGTACTTTTTTGTCCGACCAGCAGGCAACCCCCTACCCCGAAAGGCCCCCCCCCGAAAGGCCCCTCCCCCCGAAATAAATTCCTGGATACGGGCCTGAGTAGCCTACCACCATGATTTTCTCGCCAGCTATGACTAGCTTTCAAGGAGATCCCCAGGTTCGCATTTTCCGATTTATTCCATGATTTCTGTCGGCCGGAATATACACATGTAAAGTCTGAAAAACCGCAAGCGTTGTCCCAAGAACATGGAACAAAATACTTCTCGCGAAGATGTCAAGTTTTTCCATGCTTGAGGGTCGACACGGTCTCTTACACTCACGATGTGAACAATAAAATCAGAAGAACCTGTCGATGACGTAACTTCAACAGGGGGGGGGGGGGGGGTTGAGGCCATTTTGAGCTTGCATTTTAAATTTGTTGAAGGTAGAGAAGTAACAATACCAATGGTTTCGATGGGATCCCGAAATTCAATTTCTTGATCCAAACAGTCAGTCTTGTAGATTTCCGGCCCTTGCCAAGCCCCTTAAACATGTTACTATTTATCCCTAACCTACCGCTTGAAAATTTAACATATAATGAGAAAACGTAGTGCTGTTTTTTGACAAATTGAGGCCAAACGTGGCTAATCAGCTGAGAAAACCATCTCTTGTCTTTATAAAAGTCTTTAACTTTGACAAAATTTATTATGTATCTGTATTACTTTTCTGACAGCAAAATAAAGTTCAACAAGAGCTACGAGCTCATATGGCACTTGATACGAGTGGGTGGTACAAGAAAGTAGAACGTCACAAAATACCCCGCCATCCAAAAATGCGGTTCGGACCAGAACTAGGATATCTAGTTTCGCTCAAGTCTGAGGATTTCCGGCATCGCCTCGGATCATATTGGGCAAATGACTTTTCTGGCTCCCAAGTTTCAACCAAGTCACAACATTTCCGGGACTCCCCTTCCAACTCGCCCCACTGTGGCTGAATACGACTCGGAAAAATAAACGCATCATCTCTGACATTCCTATTCCCGTCCATCAAGTTTGACTGGAGTCGGATCATAGTCTGTCTAAAAATTTCAGGTTCCCGCTCCCCCCCCCCCCCCCCGTTTGCCTATCTTGGCAGGATCCGACCCAGACGCCAAATAACAAATCAAGGTCTCATAAACTCGGTACTGCCCAACTTGCATCCCATCCTGCCCATCCGTTTTGTTTTTGTGCATGTCAAAACGTTTCCAGAGCACCCCCCCACACTCCCCTCCAACTCTCCCAAACGTTGCCGCATGGGGTTCGCACACATTTTTTGCTTGCCTAGGTCTTCAGTTCTTATCACCCATAAAGTTTCACTCGAATCGGACCACCCGTTCGCAACTTATGGAAGCCAGTGATTTCCCGATTCCCCTTCTCCACAATGATGGTTGGATCCAGGAACACAAGTTTCCCTAGGGCATTTTGTCGGGTCCTTACGTCACTAATACGCCTGCAAAGTTTCATCGCGTCCTTAGAATATCTGGAACTATCCTAACTAGCGATCACCTGAATTCCAGGAAACACCCTCCAACTCCTCAGTTCCGATCACCGGGTCAAAAGTTAATGCATGCCACTAGATTCCAGGTTCACCATATACCTCCGCTCGCCTCATGATGGTCAGATCGGGGAAACGACTGTTCTCAAGTCAGTCTGTTCGGATCCCTGATACGCCTTCCAAGTTTCATCGTCCTAGCACATAATGGAAGTACCGAACTCGCGGGACCACCAGAATTCCGGATTACCCCCCCCCCCCCCCCCCCCAGCTCCCCCACAGTGCCCGAATCCGGTCCGGATATGTCAACGATGTATCTAGAACTTGTTCTTGTTCTTCCCACCAAGTTTCATCCAGATCCCTCCACTCTAAGCGTTTCCCAAGATTTCTGGTTCCCCCCTCAAACTCCCCCCATAGTCACCAGATCCGGTCCGGATCTAAAGCGTGTTATCTGAGACACGGGGTCTTTCCAAACACTTCATTAAAATTTCATTAAGGTCCGATCACCCGTCCAAAAGTTATAAATAGCTCAAGATTCCGCATCCCCTCCCTCCACTACCCCCACGATGCTCGGATGGGGGAAGTGACTATTTTTTAAACAGAGGACGGAAATATTTTTCCACCTATGTTGCAAGTGACGCGTGGTATGACCGGGGGAAATCAAGGATAGCTTTAACCTGGAAGTCGAAGGTTTCCGTTCCACGTGTCCCACTTCAAAAGAAACTCAGTTCTAAAGCGGTTCCTCCTTAAGTGTCTAAATTCAGTTTTCAAACTTATTTTCAACACGTGTATTTCTTTCGCTAACATCTAGAAATGATCTCAGCAAGGTAGGTATTCTAAGTGTAAACGCGTGCCATGGAGACGAAAGGATCGGATGGATTGTGCAAAACTCAAAGTCTAAGGGAGATAACGGATCGAGTAATTAGTGATTTCCTGATTTGTGTGCCCTGCTTGTACTGGAATTGTATTCTCCTTATTCTCAAGTTCTCTAGCTGAAGGGGAAAGAGGGCGTCTGAATCAGCAGAAGTTTCCAAGAGTTCCGCAGCTGCAATTCTAATTAGAAGTCTCTTACGTCGCCTAATTGGGAGACTCTTTGAGGAATTATCTTAAGGAGGATTTTAGAAAGCTGGAAAGCAAAGTCGGAATCCCTCTCCGTTGGTTTTCACGCTACCGGAAAAGTTGCTGAGCTTCCGTGCTTTTGCAGCTTTCCCAGAAAACTCTTCCGGAAGTTTAGTGGAAAGTTCAGCGAAAACTTGAAAGATGTCGCAAAAAAAAGTCACACATGTTAAGAAGCTAGCTTCTACTACAGATACCTGGAGCGAATGAAGAATGGACGTGCAGCGTCATTTGGTATTGATAATGTAAAATAGTTAATGAGGATCCTCAGGGTAGCATATAGCGATAGATTGCTCGATAGATTTGCCAGAGCCGTTGGCTCTCATAGCACACAAAATCCTGTCTAAGATCATATCTGATCATGACAGATGTCACATGTTGTATCGGTCATTGTGAATATGACAAAGACGGGAAAGTGCCAAGCTGTGGGGAGGTAAAAAACAAGTGCACAAGCGCTCAGACGTGGAGTATGAAAGTAAAATGTTTATCACATCTTATGTACAAACAGCGTTAGAACTGAGACATTTCACATCTCCAACAATAAAAAAAATATTGAGCCGGCCCAGTCCGACTCTTTAAACCTCTTTTCCGTTAGCAAGGTAATAACAAGTGGAATAAAACCAAATCGGTTGATCGCCTGAGACCCCCCTTGCCACAACTTCATTAACATCGGCATATCATCGATCACATGACAAAACCTAAAGTACGCCGCGTGGTCTTCTTTATTGCTGTTACACCAAAATCCGCATCTATAGATATATATCCACAAGTATATAAGAGTTGAACTTGAGACATGTCATAGACGAACTTAACTCGCCGAAAATCTGGACCCAGTTAGGGTAATTTCCCAGCCCTAGGATCTACAAGTACAAGGAATTTCATCGTCCTGTGTCCAGGTCTGGTCAAGCTACGAACATTCACAGGGCAATCTGGGACCATTTGCCCCTGAACCGACTGGGTGGGGGCGGGGGGACCCCCAAAAGGCACAACTAGAACCCAGTTCCCACAAGTGAACCAGGTTTGAACTTGATACGAGTTATGAGCTCCACAGAATACGAGCTCCAGAAAATACGGTGATAACCGAAAAGGAACACTCCACTAAAAACGAATGGAGGCGGACACGGACCTAACAGTTCACGTGGACTTGCACATTGCCAGGAACACATAATAAATACCGTATGTGCTCTTGCGAAAATTGCTGTCATGAGCCATTTTCAGGTCGACTCTTTTTCGTTTCTCCCAGTGCTGTAGGAAAGCCTAAATACTTAAGAGACCTGGGCAGCTATACACGTTCATTCCAAATTTAACATCACCTTCTGCCAGGCCGTGCTGATGCTGCTTGCTCGCACCTTGTGAAAGGGATTACGTCACCGTCAGGCTTAAAGCACCCCTCACTATATTTACTGTTAATGCTCCAGAATTTGGCAGTTGTTGATTACTATACAACCAGGCTCTGATTTTAACAAATTAACCACGGCCTTGGCTGTTTTAAGCCCTTATCCAGTGCTGTTGACTTCTAGCAAACACAGGGACACATGTTCATAACCATTTTTTTCTGACGACGGAGATTCTCGTAAGCAACCATCGGGTGCACAATACGCGTCAGAAATAGCAAAACAGGGCGAGTTTGAAAATCAGCGAGTTGTCGTGAGGGGGGTTAGAATATAACTTTAGAAATTCGGGCCCCCGGATAAAAAGAATTGATGAACCAACTACACTGTCGTGAAACTGTTTCACAACAGATAACACGAGGATGCGCTGTTTCAACAGATAATGCGTAACAGATAACACTTCGGATGTTACAATCAGGAAGAACCGAAAAACCGCCAAAGTTTTCCGAGAGTTTTCCGACATAATGACGATAAGGAAAGAAGTCAGTAGATGCTTGTTTGGCTCTTCCTAACAAAACTTGTTATGCATAACATTTTATGCATAACGTTTTCAAACAGAACAGATAACATCCGAAGTGTTGTCTATCACGCATTATCTGTTGAAATCGCGTATCCTCGTGTTGTCTGTTATGAAACTTCTGACAGCGTACGGAAGTAGGTTGCTTTGACATTATATGCATGACGGGCCCTTTAAGGGTAAGGGCAGACTTTGACTTTGACTGACTTTGACTGTCCCAAACCACAGTCTTAACACCAAAGGAAAATTACGAAATCGAGGTAATCTTCTTAAATCCGCTAGTTTCTGCGTTGTGGAAGTTTCCAGGTGAGTGTGACCGTTACTGGAAAGTTTCTGCTGAAAATTAACAAGACTTCTTTCGCTTGGAGTAAAGTTCCTCTCGTGAAATATATTTTCTCTCGTTTTCCGAGGGAGTAACAACTCATGGCTCACGTCAGCCTTAGTGACTACCTGGAAGAAGTGAGGATGTTACATTGCAGTATTCACTATATAGGCAGATGTGAAGAGGGACAGAAAATTCAAGAGAGCTTCCAAGTGAACGTGACCATTACGCTGAAGTTTCTGTGGAGAATTAACGACACTTCTCCCACTTGAAGGCTAAATCTTCCTGTCGGGAAAAAAAAATTGTATCTCCTTTTCTGCGGGAGTAGCACCTTCTGGCTTATGGCGGCACAAGTGAGAATGTGACAATGCAGTTTTCACTAGAGCCTTGTCTTAGCTAGGCTTGTTTCGCTTGAAGAGTAAGGGATCCTTTCGCGAAATTCATTGTCACTTGCACCCGGTCAAGTTCGTAAGTTTTTAATTTGTGACACTAAACTACAAATACATGAAACAAGCACTGTGGAGAATAAAAATTCGTACATCCAATGCTTGTTAATAATTGTACCTTAGCTACAACAACTACGTACCCACGAGTGCCAAGCGCTTTCGCATTTGAGGGTACAATTTGTTTGGGGTTGGTTATGTATCCTGAAATCTAAGAATCCCAACTTCATCGTAGAAGTATGCAAATATGTAATTAAAGTGCCTAGACTTAGGACAGAAAGTTTAGCCTAGTTTATGTAACAGTTATAGTTACAGGTGGAACGGTTTGTATGTATGGTGATACATGTACTCAATCTTATATGGCCTTTTGGCTTAATAAGGAACGTTACTTTTATTATTTTTATTTATGTTTATCTTTGTCACAGGATCACTGATAGTCTCTGTTTTTGGGATCGCAAAATGTCAGAACCGAGATGCTCATGACTTCTTAAAGTTTATCTGTCCGTATGTTAGCACGATAACCCTTCAAGGGGATCAGATAGTTTATTCAAACGTTTGAGGATCCATTTGGTCAAAGTCAAGTTTAAGTTCGTGAATGGGCCCCGTAGCCCTACATTTCGGGGTGGGAGAGGGGTTTGAGCTTAGGGGTAAAACAAAATCAAGTCAACCTGACTGTCGATTTAGGGGTAAGGAGACATGCTGAATCTTGTAAACATGAAGAGTCTTGATATTAAATAAGGCGTTTTTGGATTCACTGGTGCCCAGTGATGACTGCTCGGATGACTAAACACGGCAAAGGAGAGGCTTAATGCTATGGTGAAAATAATACTAAAACGGGAAATCCTACACCAACAGGCAACTACATTAAAAGAGGAAAGATGCACCGTTATTTTCCTCTATTTAGGCTCCCCCGAGGGGCAGCCGGCACCCTTACAGTGTGCATCTTCACTATAGACTTTTGGCCAGTTATGCTTACAAATGAATTCCTAGCATCCTGCTCTTGTAAGCAAAATCCATGAGGTAAACATGATCACGGGCCCTTGGTGAATATGAAATTGTTTCATTTCGTCTTTTTCCTGCTTTTAGTGTTCTTGCCTCCTTGTGCAGCTTTCTTTATTTTAGAATGCTTCCCGTTCTAGTTGTCTTTAGCCCTGCGCCATGCCCCTTTCTCGTTTTGGGGATCCTGAAATGTAACCTACCTATGACATCGCAAAAGTTGTCCGTTTGTCCGTCCGTCCGTCCGTCCGTCTGTCAGCACGATAACTCTCGAAGGGAATGAGATATTTTGATGAAACTTGGTGTGAGAATTTTTTGGGCCTAGGGGAAGGTCAAGATCGTAGATGCCTTACATTTAGGGGTGGGGGCGGGGGTTCAGATAAGGGACACACAAAATATTTTTAAACAGCTAATGAGATAATCGATTAAGGCGTAAGAAGACATGCTGAACATGATTATGAAAACCATTTTCTCGTCGGATAAGTAGTTCGCCCGGAATCTGGCCAAAACTGGAAAGTTTGTTAAATGTAAAAGTTTTATTTGAAGTTGGTTAGATGTTCGATTTAGTGATAAGAAGGCATGCTGAAGAATTATTGGAAAATCATTTTCTACCTGGATAAGTAGTTCGTCCGGAATCTGGCTGAAACCGAAAAATTTGATATAAGTTAAGGTTTTATTTGAAGTTGATTATATGTTCGATAAAGGGGTAAGGGATAAGCTGAATTCGTTTTTGAGCTTTTTTTTCGGACAAGCAGTTCACCCGGAATTCGGCCGAAACAGGAAATTTGGTAGAAGTAAGGCAGGAAGTTTCGATCAGTTCCCTCAAAATAAATATGTTTTATATGGGTAAACACACATGCTGAGTCCATATCTGAACTTTGTCTTGTCAGATGATTAGCTATTTGGCCGTAATCTGTTTCTAAATGTTAATAGTGAAAATATTCAAGGAGTCTGGCTAAGACTGGATCCGGTGAAAACACAACCCAATTGTCTGTATCGAATATTAATTTTTTGGGATCCCATCGAAAACTTTGGTCTTGTTCTACGAGAACCCCAATTTCAATGTATCAGTAAGCGAACTGTATTATTTTGTACGCGTATTATACACGACTTGCCTGGCATTATATGTACGATTGTCAAACGCAAGCTCGCCAAAGTGGTTTTCTTTCCTCTCACCAAAAAGTAAGGAGTTCGAATGTACCATATAGATATTTAATGTGGATCGACTTAAATTACTCTGCGGGAGTGCTATTTTTAAGGCACTTGCCCGTCGGCCAAGTGCCATATACCGATCGCAATTTCTGTCTGTCAGTCGGTCCGTCTGTCTGTCAGTCTGTCTGTCTGTCTGTCCCGGTTTTGCTAGTTCGCGCACTTCCAGATAAGCTAGGACGATGAAAGTTGGCAGGCATATCAGGGACCGGACCAGATTAAATTAGAAATAGTCACTTCCCCGATCCGACCATTTGGGGGGGATTAGAGGGAGGGGGAATAAGGAAAAATTATGTATTTTTAAATTACAAACGGGTGGTCGGATCATAATGAAACTTGATATATGGAAGGACCTCGTGTCTCATATCTCCCATTTTAAATCCAGACCGGATCCGGTGACATTGGGGGGAGTTGGAGGGCGAGAAATCTTGAAAAACGCTTAGAGTGGAGAGATCGAGATGAAACTTGGTGGAAGGAACAAACACAAGCCCTAGATACGTGATTGACATAACCGGACCGGATCCGTTCACTGTGGGGGAGATGGGATCGATTCGAATTTCTCGTGATCCCGCGAGTTCGGTACTTCCTGATGTGCTAGGACAATGAAACTTGGCAGGCGTGTAAGGGACCCGAACAGGCTGAATTGAGATCCGACCATCTGGGGGGGGGGGGGGGGGTGGAGGGAGGGGGAATCTGGAAAGTGAGGCATTTTTAACTTGCGAACCTGTGATCGGATCTTAATGAAACTTGATACATAGAAAGACCTCGTGTCTCAGACGCCCAATTTTAAATCCGGACCGGGTCCGGTGATATTGGGGGGAGTCGGAGGGGGGAACCAGAAATCTTAGGAAACGCTTAGAGTAGAGGGTTTGGGATGAAACTTGGTGGGAAGAACAAGCACAAGTCCAACATATGTGAATGACATAACCGGTACGGATCCGGTCACTGTGGGGGAGTGGGGGGGGGGATCCGGGTTTCTAGTGATCTCGTGAGTTCGCTACTTCCTGATTCTGGTACTTCGGTGCTTGACAGGCTTGTCAGGTGCCCGAACAGAGTTGACTTGAGAATGTCGTTTCTCTCATCCGACCATCGTGGGGGAGTGTAGGGATGGGGGATCCGGAATCTAGTGGCAAGCTCAGCTATTGAACGGCTTATCGGATTTAAATGAAACTTGATATTTAGGAAGACCTCGTGCCTCACATTTCCCACTTTAAATCCGGACCGGATCCGGTGACATTGGGAGGAGTTGGAGGGGGGAACCAGAAATCTTTTGAAACGCTTAGAGTGGAGGGATAGGGATGGAACTTGGTGGGAAGAACAAGCACAAGTTCTAGATAGGTCATTGTCATAATAGGGCGGGGTTCGGGCACTGTGGGGGAGTTGGGGGGGGGGGGGATTTCTAGTGATCGCGCGAGTTCGGTACTTCTTGACGTGCTGGGACGAAGAAACTTGGTAGGCGTGTCAGGGACTCGAACAGATTGACTTGAGAATAGTCGTTTCCTCGATCCGACCATCGGTGGAGGAGTGGAGGGATGGGGAATCCGGATCTGGTGGCATGGGCAGCTATTGTATGGGTGATCGGACTTAAATAAAACTTGATATTTAGGAAGATCTCGTGCCTCAGACGTCCCATTTTTAATTCAGACCGGATCCGGTGACATTGGGAGGGAGTTGTAGGGGGAACCGGAAATCTTTGGAAACGCTTAGAGTGGAGGGATCGGGACGAAACTTGGTGGGAATAACAAGCGCAAGTTCTAGATACGTCATTGACATACTAGGACGGGATTCGGGCACTTTGGGGGAGTTCAGGGGGGGGGGGTCCGGATATCTAGTAAGCCAGCGAATTCGATACTCCCTGATGTGCTAGGACGATGAAACTTGGTAGGCATGTTTCTCTTCTACTTTCTTGTACCACCTACTCGTAACAAGTGCCATATGAGCTCGTAGCTCTTGTTCAAATTAGATGTGTCTTGTGTGCCTGTAAACCGAATAGAGAGATTGCACCCTACCGGACGAAAACGGATATAGCTACACCATCATCACGGGAGCAGGCTCAGATTAGTTATCAAACATGGATATATCAGTCTCAAATTCTGAAGTCAAAGTGCTCTAATAGTGTTACGTTTTCTTGAAAGTAGTACTATTAAAAAAAAGTGTTTAAAGTAGCATTTTCGTGCTACCCGTGGCAAGCCTGCTTATAGGGGTAACACACACATGCTGAATCCATATCTGAACTTGGTTTTCTCAGATGGTTAGCTCTTTGGCCTTGATCTGTTTCTAAATTTTAATAGTAAAAATGTTCGAGGAGTCTGGCGAAGACTGGATCTCTGGATCTGGCGTCATATCGAATATTTAACTTTTGAGATCCCATCGAAACCTTTTTTCTTGTTAGTGGAGTGGTCATTTCTGAACAATCCACTCTTGCAAGCGCTGTAGCAGCTTTCGGTTTTCAGTCTTGTGGAGCTCATAACTTGCAAACCAGTGCAAGTATCAAGTTCAGACTTAGTACACTTGTGAGTATTGGGGTCTATTCAAGCCTTTTAGGGGTCTCACTCACCACAACCATCCGGTTCTTGGGCAAATGGGCCCAGATTGCCCAGGTAATAATGTTCATAACTTGACCAGAGCTGGACATACGACGATGAAATTCCTTTTTGTAGATCCTAGGGCTGGAAAATTACTTTTGATGTTGCACCTTCCCCACCCACCCCGTGCGTGGGCAACTTCGCCCATATTGCCCAAGAGCAAAGGAGGAATCAACAGGTATCAAGTTGAAACTTGGTAGGCCTGTGAGCATTGGGGTCTCTTTTTACTTTTTGGTGTCCCATACCCCACACCCACTTGGTCCAGGGGCAATTGGGCCCAGATTGCATGCCCATTTTTTAAAGCTTTTAGCTTGACAATAACTGGAGAGAGGGTGATGAAAATTGCCAAAATTGCCCATGAGCTATGTTGTTGACCTATGACTGGAATCAAACTCTAAGCTGGGTATACTTGAGGATATATAGGTCTAGATACGCATTTTGATGGGTTCTGATGTGATAAACATTTTACTTTCACACTCCACGTTCTTAGCGCTTGCGCACTCGTCAAGTCCTCCTTTCCCACTTTTAAGTCGATCCTTGACTGCGCCATAGTGTCATAAACCGCTTTGTATGATCTCTCGTGCAAAAGTAACCAATTAGAGCGAAATAAGCTTCAATGCAGTGTGAACAAAATTTGAACAGGCAAATATTATCCAAGGAAAGCCATCTTGTTTTGCCGAGCATATTCCCTTCATGGTGCTCATCTGTACAGATATCATTGGCTCTATTTGTTGAATGATCCAGATGAAAAACTATGAAGGAAGACGTTTTTGTTCGAAATTTTTGTTCTTACCCAATTTCTAACTAGAACGACTGTGTCAAATGCGATTCGGACTTATTTCTAAGTTAAGATTTGTTTGTTTTTTTACGACTCTTAATAAGGAACGATTGTTAGACTTTATTGGTCCACTGCAACACATGAGATCTGGTGGAGTGTGACAGAGGAAATTGGAAAAAGGAAAAAGAAAAACACAAAATACATGAACAAAAACAATAACACCCAAACAAAACGTTAATAATCAGATGCAGATTATTCTTAGGTGTTGAGAGTCGTGCCATAACAGTGTTTACCCTCTTGGGTTAGGCTAATCGTCTTGAGGGAATAGTGGATTTACGAAAATATCATGGACCCGAGATGAAACGAAGAAAGTAAATGGATCTAATCGTCTCCGAGTATTTTTCCCATTTCCTTGGCAATTTTCTTTGAATACATAGTTCGTTATCGCTATTTCTGCCATAGCGAAATCAAACAAGCACCAGCAGCACGTCTATGATTCTGTTGCCGGCGAAAACAGGCTTGAATAGAAAACAGGACGTGATAATTCTGGACACTAAAAGGGAATCTCTCGTGTTTTCACTTGAAGAAACAAAGAAATTGCAGAACGTTGAGGGTTCGGTCACTCCACCCCGTCTGTATGTAACCAGTCGATAGGAATAATTATTTGGAACACAGCTACACATTTTGTGTCTGGAATATCTCAACACCAGCCAGCATTATAAGAAAAAAGAAATTCAAATTCACATTTAACAGCAGCAAGTTAGTCGACCTTTTCCGCTCAGTAATTATTTAGTAGGTAAATTGAATTGCTTAAACCAGGAAACATAGGCTTCACCTACTTCTTGAAAATTTAGCTATAGAACAGATAATCTTAAAACAAAAATTATCGGAAGAAATAGATACTGCGACACTTTTAGCTATAATATCTTAGTTTTTGGCATGCCTATGACATGCCAAAAGTTGTCCGTATGTCCGTCCGTCCGTCCATCCGTCAGCACGATAACTCCCGAAGGGAATGAGATATTTTGATGAAACTTGGTGTGAGGATTCTTCGAGTCAAGGGAAAGCTCGAGTTCATACATGGGCCCGATAGCTGCATATTTAGGGGAGGGGGAGGGGTTTCAAATTAAGGGGCGAAAAAAAGTATTTTTTAAAAGCTGATAAGATAGTCAGTTAAGGGGTAAGAAAACCATTTTCTCGCCGGACAAGTACTTCACCCCGAATCCGGGCAAAACCGGAAATTTGGTAAGTAAAAGTTTTATTTGAAGTTGATTTTGATTTCTTTGTCGGACAAGTAGATCGCCCGGAATGTTTAATCTGAAGTTGATTAGAGGTTCGATTTAAGGATAGGGAAACGCGCTGAATCCGAATACAAAAATCATTTTCTCGCCGGACAAGTTGATCGCCCGGAATCCGGCCAAAACCGAAAAATTTGTTAAAAGTAAAAGTGTTATATGAATTTCCTTTGGTGTTCGATTTACGGGTAAGAAGACATGCTGAATTCGAGTATAACAATCATTTTCAACCTTGACACATAGTTCGCCACGAATCCGGCTGAAATCGGAAAATTTGTTAGAAGTTCAAGTTTTATCTGAAGTTGATTAGAGGTTTGACAAGGAGATACGCTGTTTCGGTTTTTGAACTTAAGTTTTTTGCAAGACAAGTAGTTCGCCCGTAATCCGGCTGAAACCGGAAATTTAGCAGAAGTAAGGCAGGAACTTTGGTCAAAAGAGATATGACGCAGGCTATAGGGGTAAACACACATGCTGAATCTATATTTGAACTTGGTCTTCTCAGATGACTACCATTTGCCTTAATCTGTTTCTAAATTTTATTAGTAAAGTGGTCAACGAGTCTGGCGAAGACTGGACCTCTATAAGACCTGATTGTCTGGATCAAATATTACATTTTTGGGATCCCATCGAAACTTTTGGTCTTTTTTTTATATACAAGCTAAATGTTTTTCTTTTCGTATGATTTTCATGTTAAGATCTATTTCAACTTGCCCAGTAGAGATGCCACCAGGTGGTCCTCATACCGATTCCGGGTTCGGACTCGCGACTTGGATAGATGGATAAAGGCGACCTAGACGTTGCGAGTTTTAACTCTTATAAGAAAAGAAAGAGAGGAAGAGAACAAAACCAAACTGAATTAAACATTAGTAGAAAATGACACTAAATGTCTTAAAGACGACCAAAATTCAGCTTGTCTCAGGCTTACAGCCACAAACCATCTAGATGCTTTTCTTTAGAAAATATGTTGCGCACGTCCTACTTTATTCGCCTTACTGACTAATATGGCTCATCTTCTGGGGACATACCCCTTTCTTATCCTGCTATCAGGCTGGGTTGCGCATCCGTGTTGACTTGGACACATAACTCTCACCTTTCCAACTGTCATGTTTTCCTACCCTTCCCTGGAATAATTAACTGGTTTCTTAGGGTTATTCTCTTCCTCCATCGCCTCCAAATTTTCGCAGGTTGGCAACCCTGTCAGTGACCTCTCGTCTGAAAGGCGAGGAGCACTAAGATTTCATTTCCTTGGTAGAATGCCGGTGAATGGTGAAAACGATCCAAAACATTATGCAAATTTGCGCCAGACTTGCTGATGAGTACGAAATATATTCAGGCTTATGTCTAGCTTGAAAGCTGAAAGTATTCGAGGATCAAGTTCCTTTGAAACAGGGATGGTCAGAAAGAATACTTGGGGATTAGGTGTTTTCGACAAGAGGTAGAAGAGTTTGAATTGGAAGGAAAAGGTAAAAATTGACGTTCTAACGGTCTTGCATAGAAGAAGACGAATGGGGGAGGGGGAGCATATTCGGAGATAATACTTTTGTTTTTGCAGATACCATGGTATCTGTTACCACAGTAACTGCATCTGCAATTAGTCGTTTTTGCAGTTACCGTGGTATCTGATACTACGGTTGCTCTGCAAAAAGGACAATTGCCGAAATTGCGCTTTTCGAAGTGATCCCAAAAGAAAAACTGATATCCATCACATCACTAAGTTCCAAACTTCTTTCCCACCAATTTGACAAAATTATATCCTCTATTGTTGGTAATAATGAAAGTGAGGTGACCTTTTCAGATACCACAATCAGTTGACACGGTCGGACCGTGGTATCTGAACATCAGATATCACGATAACTGCAAAAACGCCTTTTGACCGTGGTATCAGATACCACTGTAATTGCGAAAAGACTTTAGACCGTGGTATCAAATACCACGGTAATTGCGAAAACGACTTTAGACCGTGGTATCAGATACCATGGTATCTGCAAAAACACAACTAATATTTAGAATGGACGTAACGGCCAATATTTTCGGAAGTCCGGCATGGAAATTAGGGAATGCGCTAAGGTATAGCAATTAGAAAGGGTTTCGAAAGTGAAATCGGATAATAGCAAGAACTGGCCTGTCTTGATTCGTGCTTGCCGGATGGAAATAGACCCTCTTCTGGTCTTCTAAGCGTTGCTGAGCTTTAAAGCAGGTGAAGATAAGGTTTCGGTAATTCTTTCGCTTGCTCTACTTTAACTGTAACGTTCATTAAACTTTTCATACTCAAGTGGTTGCTTCCAAGAGGAATAATTTTTTCTCGCGAATATTTCTTGCTGGAAGTTAAAGAATAAAAATCAGCTGCAATCAAACCACTGTGAGTTAAATTTTGAGTTTCAGGGTTTATTGATATTTGACAAACCAATACGGCTAGACTAAGTATAAGTACTGCAAAGAAAGAAATGGGTTAAGACGGTGCTGTGTTTGTCTCGGTCCAGATAGCACCGTGGTGTTCAGTTTTCTGCTCTCTTCTTATACACATATTCGGTGTTTTGTTTTCCCACTCTTTTTGCTGTTTTCCTGCAGCATACCATTTCCCCTAGTGGGGGAATCTCCTGGGGACTTCCCCGTGCTTTTTCTTCCATCAGGTTGGAGTGTGCATCCATGTTTCCTGACTTGGACACAGAAATCACACTCTTCCAACTGTCATATTCTTCCTAGCCTTCCCTGGCGGTACTCTTCCTTTCTAACAGTGGTTTCTTTGGGTTGTTCTTCTTCTTCTAACAATGATTTGCTTCTTATAGCTATGGCATCATCCTTGGCATTGGCATCTGTATGGTAAGAGAATCGGCGTGTTTGATGACCGGTCAGTACTTCAAAAGGAAGAGGAATTTCGTGGAGATCGTGCTTCAAGTTGGAACGGGAATCGGAATTGTTTTGTTCTCGATTTTCTTCAGACAAGGCCTAAGGTGAGCTTATTATTCGCAAGTTTTTTCCGGTTTAAGGAGTTTTTCCGCTGCACATTTGTGTGCCAATTCTGAGTGTTTGTGCGGAAATTGAACTGTGTGCCACACGCTCGAACCACAAGTCGAACTCGCGAAACGCATTTTTATGGCACTTGCCCTTCGGCCAAGTGCCATATAGCGATCGCAATTTCTGTCCGTCCGTCGGTCTGTCCAGGTTTTTCTAGTTCGGGCACTTCCGCATAAGGTAGGACGATGAAACTTGGCAGGTATATCAGGGACCCCAAAAGATTAAGCTGGAAATAGTCACTTCCCCGTTCCGAGCATCGTGGGGGGAGTGGAGGGAGGGGAAATCCGGAATTCAGAGGTATTTCTAACTTTTGAACGGGTGATCGGATCTTAATGAAACTTGATATTTGGTAATACCCCGTGTATCAGACGACCCGCTTAAAATCCGGACCGGATCCGACGACTTTGGAGGGAGCTGAAGGAGGGGGACCGGAAACCTTGGGAAACGCTTAGAGTGGAGCGGTTGTGATGAAACTTGGTGGGAAGAACAAGCACAAGTCCTAGATACATCGTTGACCTAACCGGACCGGATTCGGGCACTGTGGGGGGATGAGGGGGGGGGGGGGGCGGAATTCCGGTGATTCTGCTAGCTCGGTACTTCTGGATGTGCTAGGACGATGAAACTTGGAAGGCATGTCAGGGACCCAAACAGACTGACTTGATAATAGTCGTTTCCCCGATCTGACCACCATAAGGGAAGTGGAGGGATGGGGAGCCCGGAATGTGGTGGCACTCATAACTTTCGAACGGGTGATCGGAACTGAATGAAACTTGGCAAGTGGAAAGAGCTATCGTCTCAGGTGTTCCATGTCTAGTCCTGATCGAATCCGATACATGTGAGGGGTGGGGGAGGGGAGTTGAAGGGGGCACCAGAAATCTCGTGAGACGCTTAGAGTTGAGGGATTGGGATGGAACTTGGTGGGAAGAACAAGTATTAGCCCTAGATACGTAAATGATAGAACCAGATCGTATCGGGTCTCTGTGGGGGAAGTTGGAGGGTGTTTCCCGGAATTCCGGTGATCGCCAGTTAGGATAGTTCAAGCTATTCTAAGGACGATAAAACTTTGCAGGCGTATTAATGACTTAAGGACCCGACATAATGCCCTTGGAAAACTTGTGTTCCTGGATCCGACCATCTTCGGGGAGTTGAGGGAAGGGCAATCCTTAAATCACTTGCTTCCATAGGTTGCAAACGGGTGGTCCGTTTCGGGTGAAACTTTATGGGTGACCTAGACAAGCAAAACACTCGTCCGAACCACATGCGACCACGGTTGGGAGAGTTGGATGAGTGGGGAGGAGACTGAATGGGATGCAAGTTGGACAGCTCCGAGTTAATGCGGCCTTGATTTGTTCAGCCACAGTGGGGGGAGTTGGAAGGAGATTCCCAGAAACGTTCTGTCTCGCATAGGTGTCAAACAAGTGGAGCGATTTTAATGAAACTTAAAGTGCAGAAAGATCACATGCTCTAGAATCTAGATGACATATTTAGGGTCCGAGCTGGATCCGACCACGCCGGGGGAGGGGTGGGGAGTTACCGAAGTTCCCAAAAAAAACTCAGATTTGAGTGAAACTTGATAGGTGGGAAGAGAAAATGCTTCAGACGATCCATTTAGTAGTCTGAACCAGATTCGGACTCGGTAGGGGAAGTTGACTCGGAAGGGGAAGGGGGGGGCGGAAACCCTGTGGCACGTGTAGGGACCAAACGAGTGGATCTTTTGGGTTGAAACTTGGAAGGTAGAAAAGTCATTTGCCCTAGGTGATCCGAGGCGATGCCGGAAATAGTCAGACCTGAGTGAAACTAGATATCGTATTTCTAGGTCCGAACCGCATTTTTGGATGGCGGGGTATTTTGGTTTGTTATCTACTTTTTTTGTACCATCTACTCATATCAAGTGCCATATGAGCTCGTAGCTCTTGTTGTTTTATTGCGGTAATTTCAAATTTCTAAAAATAAAAATAAATCCGTAAAAATCTGAGTAAACAGAACTTCAGGTTTACGTTCTTATTACTCTGTATTTTTTTTTTACTTTTCGCTGGTTTCTGCTTAGTGCTAGGACATGGTAAGGGAGGTTTTTACGGAAAGCCTTGAGCACAGGACGGATTGATAAATGTGATAATACATTTTTGAAAGCTTCGTAGAACTGGGGCCTGGGGCCAAAAAGGATGTTTTTGCTTTACCTCGATCCAAAGCCTATACTGTGTGGAGTCTTGTAGTCTATGTTAGCAACGAACAAGACCGAATGTTTCGATGGGATCCCAAAAAATTGACTGTTTGATCCTGACAGTCGGGTCTTGTAGAAATCCGGCCTTCGCCAGACTCCTTAAACACTTTTAATAATACAATTTAGAAACAGATTAAGGCCAGTGGCTAATCATATGAGAAAACCAAGTTCGGATATGGATTCAGCATGTGCGTTTACCCGTATGCGTCATATCTACTTCGACGAAATTTATCAAAACTTCCTGCTTCTGCCAAATTTCCGTTTTCGGTCGGATTCCGGACGACTTGTCTGGCAAAAAATGAAGCCTTACCACTACACACAACCTCTAATCAACTTCAGATAAGACTTTTACTTATACTTTTACTTACTTATGCATTTTCCGGTTTCGGACCGATTCCAGGTTAACTACTATTTCCGGGTGGAAAATGATTGTCGTATACGGATTCAACATGTCTTCTTACCCCTTATTCGAAATTCTAATAAACTTCAAATAAAACTTTTACTTTTAACAAATTTTCAGGTTTAGGCCGGATTCCGGGCGAACTATTGTGGCGAAAAAATAATTTTCATGTACGTAATCAGCATGTCTTCTTACCCCCAAATCGGTCATTTTCATTAGCTGTTAAATATTACATTGTTTGCCACTTAATTGTAGGGTTGCAGAGCCCATCGACGAACTCGATCTGTCTCTTGAACAAAAGAATCCTCACGCCAGTTTTCATTCCTTTCGAGATTTATCGTGCTGACAGACGGACAAGTTTTGCGGAGTCATAGGTATCCCTCCACTTACGTTTTGGGATCCCAATAATCCAACAGAACGTCTTTGGTTCCATGGAGGAACTGTGGATACCCCGATAAAACTGAGCGGAGCTACAGGTACATGCTAAGCTTTAAGTTGCTACCCGTCTACCTACTTGCTGTGTATACCAGATTAAAACTTTAGAGGACCCGCTCTGCATGCGCTCTCACAGTGGTAGACAATCAAAAATTAAGTGTCTTTTCTGTGTGTTTATGTGTTTTGTTTATTTTCTTTATTTTCTTCATTTACTCCGCCGTTTCAAAATGGCGGGTCATAAATAAATTACTTACTTACTTACTGACAATCAGCTGTAAAGGACGACTCAGACGGTCTTCGTACGGAAATCTCTTTTCCGGGGCTATACTGCAATATAGCTTGTTGGTAGAGGTAACGAACTATGATGTTCCGCGTAGTTCCTACCCTTCGTTCGTTACCCCTGTCCGTTTGCATCGAGGAGGGTAACGAGAATATATTCGACTACGCATAGCCGTATTACAGAGATGGGGATACGGAGGTTCTTGGGATTAGTTGTTCTTAATGTTCGACAGAGGACTGTTCCAGGCAATGCCGCCAAGATTTCGCTTCTTCAAAGCATGATTCTGCTTTCGAATTGAAAGCTCCGTCTAGCATAGCAGGCAGGCACTAGTTTCGACTTGAAAGTGGACTGTTTGAAAAGGGCTTATGATTTGCGAGAGTTCCTTTGCTCCATTGCCAAAATATCTTAGAATAATAAATAGAAGAATATAAAGAAATAAAAAAGGACTTTTTCCACGGGTCCGAAAATGCTGCCGTCCACTGTTACTAAGCCATTTCGGTTCGTAATTTCTATCCAGTTTATCGTTCCACTTTCTGTAGTTGGGATTAAGTTAGAAAAGTGGTATTACATGTGCCAGCTAAACTCTAGTTCTCTCACCACTAAAGAAACTGAGAGAAGCTTAAAGAAGCTTGTCCTTTGCTTCTTTCTAAGTGATGATATTAGAAAGTTGGCCTACGGCAAGAAATAAAGTTTTGAACGTAAAAAGATAGAGTTATTTTTTCAACCCCGATGTATAGCCCTTGATTAGCTGATCGAATTATATATCTGAAGTATAGCATTTCAAATTTTCGAGGGATCGACAACTTCATCATTATTGTAGACTACACATTAAATAAGAGCTATAAGCTCTATGGCACTTGCAAGGCTGTCTCATAGGATGAAACTAGGAATTTGTCAATTCGTGGGTTTGATCTGATCAATTGTACCCTTGAGGTAAGAATGATCTAGAGTCCCTGGAAATCACGAGAATGTATTGTTTGGTAAAAAAAAATGTTACCCCCCCCCCCCCCCTCCCCGTCGAAAGTGTCCGGATCCAGTCCGATTGTGTAAAAGGCTTATCTAGAGAAGATACTTGTTCTTCCCAGCAAGTTTCACTCTGATCCCTCCAATCTAACCGTTTCACGAGATCCCCCCCCCCCCCCAGTTCCCGCGGCTGTTGAATCCGGTCCAGACCTTAAATGGGACATCAGAGACTTGTCTTCTATTCATTTATTAAGTTTCATTCGAATCTGGTCACCCGTTCGAAAGTAACGCTCAGTTTTCCGGATTCCCCCTTCCTCCCCCCCCCCCCCAGATGGTCGTATTATTTCCAAGTTAGTTTGGTCGGGTCTCTGTTACGCCTGCCAAGTTTCATCGTCCTAGCACATCCGAAAATACCTTAACTCGTGATTGTGGGACTACACAGCCCTCGACACAGCCCGAACCGATAGACCGACAGACGGAATTGCGATCGGCATTTGGCAGTCTAGAGGCAGCAAGTGTCATAACAAAATAATAAAAATAATTCAGAGACAAATTGACGGACGGGCAAATTTTACGAAAGTCATAGGTATTCCGTCACCGACGTTTTTCGAATTCCAAAAACAGTTTTTCTTTGAACACATCATTTTAAAAGTTTTGGAAGGTTGAGAACTTCAGCGTTAAATCGATATCGAAGAAACTAAACCAAGGTATTGCTCAGCGACACTTTCGTCGGCGAAGCCGACCAAAGGTTGCTGCAAAACTTTGTTGTTGCGGAAGAGCCTTCGGTCGTTAGCGGAAAAGCCGGAAGCGGTATCACAGCTGCTCCCAAACAACGCCGTGAATGTTTAACACAGGATTGAGTTGTTGAGTTTGAGTCGTTAGTGACATGTTTTCTCGTTCTTCCCGAGGATCACAGGCGTATTTTGGACTTGGTCACATAGAGTATTTAAATCTAGTTGTCTTTCTGTATGGCATTCATGCTATTAAAGCCACTTCCAGAGCTCCCAGGAATGTGCTTCTCGATCGCGCCTCTAAATTATCTCACGGTCAGACCGAATCTTGGTTTGTTAGCGTCTTGGATGTGTGATCTGCACATTGAATTTTTGGTTTTATTTTTTCGTGTGCGCTCGAGCTCTGCTCTCAGCAGCGGAAAATGTTAATGAGATATGTGTTTGTAAATAAAGATAACCTTAAACCTCCTTGCAATGCAATAATGCTTCCGAACTAACTCCTTTAAGCAGAAAATGTTATTTCTGATTTCGTTATTTCGGGTTTTTGCAATGGGGGAAAACTGAGAATAGGTCAGAAATTACTCCAGAACTCGGGGAAAATCTTCCTTTTGTGTCATTGTTTGGTATTCAAAGGTTTATCCTGTGGTATATAATTGGAACCTACTCTGGTAGTTCACTCCCTCTTAACACTATTTTCCTGACTGATGAACACAAAGGGTTCCCTTTGACAAGGTGAATTTTGAACTGCCCCAAAACTGGGTCTGATGGAACTTCGCTGGTGTAAGGAAAACCGTAATTTTGCAGTTCAGACATGCAGAATATTCCCAACGATACGGACAGCGTGGTCTTATCAGATCAGTATGTTTTTATGGCACTTGCCCTTCGGCCAAGTGCCATATACCTATCGCAATTCCGTCGGTCTGTCGGTCGGTCCCACGATTGCTAGTTAGGGTACTTCCAGATGTGCTACGACGATGAAACTTGGCAGGCATATCAGGGACCCAACCAGATTAACTTGGAAAGGGTAACTTGTACGATCCGACGAACGTGGGGGAAGAGGGGGGGGGTGGAATCCGGAATCTAGTGGCATGCTTAACTTTCGGACGGGTGATCGGATCTTTATGAAACCTTACATTCGGAAAGGCCTAGATCCTCAGATGTCCCATATTAAGTTCGGACCGGATCCGATGAATGTGAGCGGGGGGAGGGTCGAAAGGGGGGAACCGGAAATCCTGTGACACGCTTAGAGTGGAGCGATCGGGATGAAACTTGGTGGAAGAACAAACACGACCCCTAGGTAAATCATTGACAGAACTGAACCAGATTTGGCCGCTGCAGTGGGGAGTTGGAGCGGGATTTCCGGAACTGCGGTGATCCGGAGTTAATTTACTTCCAGGCGGTCTAGGACGATGGAACTTGGCAGGTACCACTAACGTGGAAATAGTCATTTCCCCGATTAGACCATCGTGGGGGGAGTAGAGAGAGGGGGAATCCGGAATCTTGAGGCATGTATAACTTTCGACCGGGTGATAGGATCTTAATGAAAGTTGAAAGTTGCAAAGACCTCCTGTCTCAGATGTCCTGTTTCAAGTCCGGACCAGAGCCGATGAATGTGGTGGGGGGAGGGGGGAATTGGAAGTCTTGTCATACGCTTAGCGTGGAGGAATGGAGACGAAACTTGGTGTGAAAAACAAGCAAAAACACTAGGTAGATCATTTACAGAGGGTCCGGGCACTGTAGTGCGGCGGGGGGGGGGGGGTAATTCCGACGATTCGGAATTAAGGTACTTCCAGGTGGGCTATAGCCGATGGAACTTGGCATGCGTATTAGGCACCCGACCTGCAGATTAACTTTAAATCGTCAGTTCCCTGATCGGACCTCCTTAAAATGGGTCGCTGTCACTACCGCAACACGTCAGTTCGCATAAACGTCAGTTCGCATAAACCAAAAATCCGACAGTTCGCCCACACGTCAGTTGCGCTACACGTCAGTTCCCCTACACGTCAGTAGACCAACACGTCAGTTGATCAACACGTCAGTAGACCAACACGTCAGTTGACCAACAAGTCAGTAGACCAACACGTCAGTAGACCTATACGTCAGTTCACCTAATCCTAAAATCCGACAGTTCAGCTACACGTCAGTTCCCCTACACGTCAGTTCCCCTACACGTAAGTCCGCCTACCGTCAGTTGACATAAACGTCAGTTGGCATAAACGTCAGTTGACATAAACGTCAGTTCGCCTACATAATCCGTCACCCCGCCTAAAGATTCATATCGGGCTATTGTTCAAAGCCGACTAGGGCACCGAAAGCAATGAAGCAGAGGGACGATAACACAGGGGATTAGTAAAAGGAAGCCGACATTTGCGCATATAAAATTAGTTCAGAATGGCCGGGAGCTCGCAATCAGACGCGGCAGGTAAAGTCACTAAAGAAAGAACAGATGCAAAGTAATCCCACCAGTACAAGCTGTTGTGAAGGTTTTTACCGGGGCTAGTCATACGGAAACTGAAAAATGTAAGGTGAAACGTATAATTAAACGCATTTAAGGGCTTAACAACCATCCCAAGGGGAAGGACCAAAAAGTGCCAGTGAATCTCAATCTTTGTCGAAAGGGTACCGGAAACAGTGAGGGACGAATTACTTCTCTCTTGGCCAGTGCTCCCACTAGATCCTCTTAGAACAAGAGCTACGAGCTCATATGGCACTTGTTACGAATAGGTGGTGTGAGAAACGAGAAAAAAACTCTTTAGCGTTTTTTCCGGATATTCCGCTAACCCTCCTCACCTTGCTCGGATCCGGTCCGGATCCGGTCCCGGACCCTAAAATGATTTTTTTCCTATGAAATGGAGCAGAAAAGGATATTTTCGAATGTACTCTTACTTTCCAGTGGAAATTAGCGATTTTCTTGTTAGCGCTTGTCGACTATGTCCAGCCTTCCTGGCCTCCGACGCGGCGGCTGGGCGCAAAACATTTGAAAACTGATCGCGCCGTGGTTAAAAAGTGTGAAAACTAAGCAAATAAACAAGAGCTGTAAGCTCATATAGCACTTGCATGGGTCAAGATGATTTGATTGATCAAAAGTAAGTTTCGACTTTGCGGTTGAGATGCGCACTCTAAGGGAGCTGGAACTTCATTTGTAAGCAAAACCCTTGAGGCAAAACTGCTAATGGGCTGATGGGCATCAAGAAAATGCATATATTGCTGAAAAGTATTTTTTTTACTTTGCGGTAAGATTGGTACTTTAAGGAATAATCGGATTTGGGAAGTAGCAATTTCTAAGCAAATGTTGTTGAGTCTCCAATATTCCAGCGAAGTTTCATCGTCCTAGCACATCTGGAAGTACCTTAACGCGCGATCACCGGAATCCCAGACCCCTCCCCCCTCCTCCAACTCCACCCACAATAACCGGAGCCAATCCGGTTCTGTAAATGATTAATCCAGAGCATCTGTTTGTCATTCCCACGAAGTTCGCTCCAGATCACACCAGTCTAAGCGGGTCAAGTATTTTCCGCCTCCCCCCAATAATTGCCGGATTCGGTCCGGAAATGAAAAAGGTCACCAGAGAAAAATGTCCTCTGTTTAATTATTAAATTTAACTCGAATCCGATCACCCGTTCCAAAGTTACGCATGACTCAATATTCCGGATTCCCCTCCCTCAACTCCCCCCCCCCCCCCAAGATTATCATATCGAGGATTTTTTTTTGTTCCAAGTCAGTTTGACCGGGTCCCTGATATGCCTGTCAAGTTTCATTGTCCTAGCACATCTGGAAGTACCCTAACTCTGACAAGTGGGACAAAAATCTCGGCCGACCGACAGACGGAATTGTGATCGGTATATGGCACTTGAGCCAGAGGCTGCAAGTGCCATAAAAAGCAAGAAACAAGAGCTTCTCAGATCCTTATGTGTGAAAGAGTTGTCAGCAGAGGTTGAAGATCCCGGCAAACGTTTCGTTGTGGTCCGGTCAAAACTCGGCAAGCCCAAAGAAGCGCTAAATTTCGTAGACACAAAACGAAACAATGGAGAAAGGTGGGATTTTAGAAGCTTATAATTCTGTACGGGAGCTAGGTATATTACAAAAGGCAGAATAAGCAAGAGGGGTTCTTTAGGACAATTTGTAATGGTTGATCGCGAACTCGCAATCACCGGAATTCCGGGACCCCCCCCCCCTCCAACTCCCTCCAAAGAGCCCTGATATGATCTGGCTCTGTCAAGAAGGTATCTAATGCTTATGCTTGCTCTTCCCTGTATTGTGTAAAATTCATGAACATTCTGGCAACAGATCTGTTAGAAGGATCGCTAGGTCATGTCAGACAACATCACAAGGAAACTTTTAGCTTTCTATTTCACCGAATCCCTTAAGCTTAGAGCCCACCTGAATGAAGTACTATCTATCATATAGTTTTGTGAGTCGAGAAAGACGAAAATACAGAAGCTGGGACAGATAAAACAAAGTTAGCGGCGATAGGCCTCAGCTATAAGTGTAATCCACACGGATGGCGGAAAGAAACCTCTCGGGACTTAAGCAGTCGCGAATCATAGTAAAAAGGTAAGCCCTTTTCGAGACTGAAACCTCAAAGCCGATTAAAATGTGGTGCATGGATTACGCGTAGAGGGTTCATGTACCAGAAACTCCGTCTGAAGTACCATTCGTCGCATTGACACCAGCATCTAGCCAGTCCTCAGCCTTTACTACGTCCTCGTCGGCTGCCTACTCAACCTCTTCAGTATTGACTCCGTCCATAGTGTCTGGTATCTCATTAGCATCAGTTCCTTCTTCATTGTCGATCTCGTCCTTGGCGTCATCTACCCTCTCATCGTCGAATCATTCTTTCATTTGCGGGCATAGACTATGCGCTGGATGTCCCGATGCCCTTCAAAGACGTGGGTCTTAAACCCACTCTGCCGGGCCACACTTGATCGGCAGAAACCCTTTTTGCACCTATAGTAATTAGTGCGTATCCTTAATTCCTCCGTTCTTTGAAGATGATTGTGTTCCGTGTCTTTATTTTCCATGTTCATAAATTTCTAGTCATCGATTGTCCATATAAATATATTTGAAAATTTGTATTCGTTTGCTATTTGGAATTGTGGAGTACTCATACCTGACTATAAATAATCGAAGCATTTTTTAATATATTATTGTGTTTTAGTTGCCCAGCAATTAGTATTTTTCTCTTGAAGTTGTAAACTAGCTCTCTTCAAAATACATTTATCAGAACCGAGTGTCTTCATTCACTTCCCTGGTGCCTTCCAACCATCTTCTTTCTTTCGTAACGCAAATCAAAACTATCAGATCTGACGAGAGACTCCTGACTTAATTTTTGCCCTCATTGAAATGGAAATTGTCGGCTCCTCTTATCAATCCCCTGGGCGAGCTTCCGTAATTATCCCATCGAGAACAATATGTGAGCGAACTGTCGGAAAATTTCAGTGAACTGACGTTTATGCGAACTGACGTTTATGCCAACTGACGTTTATGTCTACTGACGTTTTTGCCAACTGACACTTTTGTGAAGTGACGGTAGGCGAACTGACGGTTGACGTACTGACGTGTAGGTGAACTGTCGGATTTTAGGATTAGGTGAACTGACGTATAGGTCTACTGACGTGTTGGGCTACTGACGTGTTGGTCAACTGACGTGTTGGTCTACTGATGTGTTGGTCAACTGACGTGTTGGTCTACTGACGTGTTGATCTACTGACGTGTTGGTCAACTGACGTGTTGGTCTACTGACGGATTTTTGAGTGTCAACTGACGTGTAGGCGAACTGTCGGAAAATGTTGGCGTACTGACGGAATTCTGTGGCGAACTGACGTTATGTCAACTGACGTGTTGCGGTACTGACGGGACCCCCTTAAAATGTCCTATTTTTCCCCCCATTTGTTTTTTGTTTGTTTGTTGTTGTTTTTTTTTGGGGGGGGGGGTTAAATTCATTCGTTCATTCATAGCGGTAAACGATAATTTTCTGTAGTTTTTCTAGTAATTTTTTTTTCTGTAATTTTTCTAGTCTGAACGTCGGAAGCCTTGATCTTGGATTAATAGATATTGATAAGCAAAAGTTTCAATTTTGAAAGAATAAATTTCTGAGTTCTTGAAAGAACAGGGCTCTGTAAAACTGTAAAACTTTGCACCGACTTGAAGCGATGTAAGGTAAGGTATGGTACGTTTTATTGAATTGGTAATAACTCCAATGCTGCAATGACAATAAAGCGCCTGACATGCCAGTGGCATAGAAAAATAAGAAAATAAGAAAAATAATTAACTGATTGATTTGTAAAAAAAAAAAAAAAATTAGCCCTAGGCATGAAATGAAAAACCAAAACAAACAACAGCATTTACTACAAGATGATTAAAGATTAGAACATTTACAAATATCAGCAAGATAATTTTTGGATAAGATACGTATATTGAAAGAAAAAGGAGAAAAAATAAGAAATAAACATTAGACCTTTCCACCAATCAGAAACATAAATAAATCATAAATACTCCTCGAGCCTAAGCTGACTGGGAAACATATATTCAAACAATGCATAAAACGGATGGGAACAACCTGACGAGGACCCTTGCCAAGAACGGCCGAAATATCGCTACCAAAGCATCGTAGCTGACGTATCCATTTTATGCATTTTTTGAATACAAGTAAATCAAATAAAAATAGACATAGGAAATATAATTATTACGTAATATGTACTTTTGAAAGCCATTTTAAAAACTTTTCTTTCTTCAGACAGATTATAATATTTTGGCAATGAGTTTCATATTTTTTTTACCAGTGTGGTGAACTGAAAAGCTACATTTTGTACAAGGAAATATACTGGTAGAAAGATTAGACCATTGTATCGTTTTATGATCATGAAATTGCTTGTTCAGATACAGTAGAATTTTGAAATCAATAGGTAGCGGTAAACAATTAGCCTAACCACTGTCGTTTATTAGTGCCATATAGCGATTACTGTCCGTCAGTCGGTCCCGGTTTTGCTAGTTCGGGCACTTCCGGATCAGCTATGACGATGAAACTTGGCAGGCAGATCAGGGACCCGACCAGGTCAACTTACAAATAATCATTTCCCCAATCCCACTTTCCCCGGATCCGGGAGTCCGGAGACTAAAAAGTAAAAGCGGAGCGAAACGTAGCAAAACGAGCGCTGCCTAAATGCTGGATCCAACCACGGACCTCTGAATCGTGAAGCCAGTGCTCTACCGCTGCGCCAACACTTAGATTATTCGGGAGCGAATACGGGACTAGATATGGTTTATTAAAGTAAGACCACGTGAAACGCGTCCACATAAGCTAGGACAATGAAACTTGGCACGAATATCAGGGAACCGACCAGATTAACTTGGAAATAATCACTTTCCAGATCCGATCACAGTGGGGGGAGTGGAGGGATGGGAAATCCGGAAACTATTAACATGCACAACTTTGGAAAGGGTAATCGAACATGCGTGAAACTTGACATGTGTCAAGGACAAGTGTTTTGGATATTCAGTTTCAAATCCGGACCAGCTAGTTCCGGCACTTTCACATAAGCTAGGACGATAAAACTTGGCAGGCATATCAGAGACCCCAAATGATTAAGTTGGAAATAGTCACTTCCGCCATCCGAGCACCGTGGGGGGAGTGGAGGAAGGGGGAATCTGGAATCTTGAGGTATTTATATCTTTTGAACGGGTGATCGGATCTCGATGAAACTTGATATTTGGAAAGACCTCGTACCTCAGACGACCAACTTGAAATCCGGACCGGATCCGGTGACTTTCGGGGGGAGCTGGAGGGGGCAACCGGAAATCTTGGGAAACGCTATGAGTGGAGTGATCAAGATAAAACTTGGTGGGAAGACACCAAGCAAACACTAGATACATCGTTGACATAACCGAACCGATTCGGGCACTGTGGGGGGACTTGGGGGGGGGGGGGGGGGGGGTGGAATAGTGTGGTACTTCCTGATGTACTAAGACGATGAAACTGGGCTGGCATATCCAGGACTCGAATAAACTGACTTGAGAATAGTCGTTTGCATGATTCTGACCATCGTGGGGGAGTCGAGGGATAGGGAATCCGGAGTATAGTGGCATTCATGACTTTTGAACGGGCTATCCGATCTGAATGAAACTTCGCAAGTGAAAAGAGGTGTGGTCTGAGATGATCCATGGCAAGTCCGGCCCGGATCCAATACCTGTGGGGGGAGTCGAAGGGGGCACCGAAATTTTTCATGAAAGGATTAGCGTCGAGGGATCGGGATGGAATCTAGTGGGAAGAACAAACATAAGACCTAGATACGTTCTTGATAGAACTAGACCATATCGGGGCTCTTACCATTTTCGAGGGAAGGGAATTCGGAAACTACTGATTTCTGTAGGTTGCGAACGGGTGGTCCGACTCAAGTAAAACTTTTCTGGTGATAAGAACTGATGACCTAGACAGGCAAGACATGTCTCCGAACCACATGCGGCAATGGTTGTAGGAGTTGGAGGGGGAGGGGGTCTGGAAACTTTGTGACATGCACAAAAACCAAACGATTGGACCGAACGGAATGGAACTTTGACAATACCGATTTTATGAGACCTAGGTTGTTTTTCACGGTTCAGACTGGATCCGGCCAGGGTAGGAGGAGGATGAACCGGAAACCAGAAATTTGCAGATATGTTTCGATTGGACTCAAACTTGAAGAGTGAAAAGAGGAGATGTCAGGGATACGACGTCTATGTGTCTAGTCGTATTTGGCCACAGTGTAGGGAGTTGGAGGGGAGTCCCGAAAATTTTGTAGCTCGCATAGGGGTCAAACGAGTGGAGGGATTTGAATGAAACTTGAATAGTAGAGATACGGTGTTCCCTATCCCTAGATGACATAGTTTAGGTTCCGGGCCGGATCTGAACATGGTGGAGGGGGGGGGGGGCGTATTTTCGCGAAAAATGCTCAGACTCAAGCGGAACGAGATAGCCGGTAAGAAAAGATGCTTTAGGGGATCATTTTATGTGTAACTAGATATCCTATTTCAAGGTCCGATCCTCGGAGGTTGAAGGGGGTATTTTGTGACGTTTTCACCTTCTTTCTTGCCTACGTGCCTGCTCGTAACAAGTGCCATATGAGCTCGTAGCTCTTGTTTTTTCAGTTCTCCTTTGAAGCAATTGATTTTGAACTACACTGTAAAAAGATCCTCCGAGTAAGGATTAAAGATAACTGCGGTATTTGCTTCTGGGATTAATCTTATCTCTACTGAAATAAGATTAATCCGAATTAGAGATAAGATTTTCTCTTAGAGACAAGATTTAGCCCAGTAGCAAATACTGCAATTTTTTTTTACAGTGTAGGCTAGGTTGGGCCCTGAGTTATCATCATAGCCGGAGGCCCGCAGCCATATAACCAGTTGGCTAATATAGGGGCACGAGTTTTTGCCCTTTGTTGCTTGTTTCTGGGACACTCTTCTTTGTGTCCCCAGATGAGTTGACAGACGAGACAAGTAGAGAAGTCGTAAGCTACCTCTTCAATCAAAAGAGGTTTAGCTTGTAAGATAGTGTGAAGACATGAGTGGTGTGGGGATAAATGAGAAGAAAAACGGTAATGTGCTTGTATTGCGAAGAACGAAACCAAGTCGGAGCCAAAGCTCCACGAGGAGCGTGTTCCACCCTACTTACCGTAGTTATTACGCATGACGTCACGAATTCTGGCTTTTTTCCGTCAAGGCTGGAACGATTTTTCTATTTTCCAGCAGGATATCATGCCACGGGCAAATCCGACCAATCACGTTGCAGAGATGCGTAGTTACCACGCTTACCACACTCTCGAGCATGGTAAGCAAATAGTAACTATTAGTTACTATTTCGAGAAGGTTGGAACGGTCAGCGTAGTAACTTTTCGTGAGGATGGAACGGAAATGGTAACTAATAGTAACTACTGTTAGAAGGGTGGAACACGCTCGAGACGGAGTCATTTACGCTCACGGTTTGGTACAGTGCAAATTGTGAGAGTGGAGTGCGGGGACGTAATCCATGAAGAGTTAAAGATGTACATCAGTGGTCTTTAGCTTAAAGCAGTACTACTAGGTATGAATGCTCTTAAACATCAGATTAAAGAGAACATCTTTATCTGAAAACCTTTTATTTCGTAGACGATTTATGAGTAAAGTATAGCCCAGAGAATTAGGTAAATGTTTTAAAATCCTTCCATGAATAAACAAAACTTCCGATCTAGTTCGGAATTGTTGTATATCAAGTGAAAAATTAAGCATCAATAACTAATTGACAATGCAAAACGGATACATCAGCTACATTTTATTAGAGCTCTGATAAAATGTGCAAAAATTCAAAACGGATACGTCAGCTACATTTTTATTAGGTCAGCTACATTTTATTAGAGCTCTAATAAAATGTAGCTGACGTATCAGTTTTGTATTGTATAATATGATTCGCAGTCAGCTGGGCCGAAGGAATATTCATAAATAATTAGTCAAAAAAAAAAAAAAAATTGTCTTCCATGTATAGAATATTTTAGGGCACTTCGATCATCCGATCAAAGTTGCGACAAACATAGAAAAACATGCTGCCTTTCGGCTTATAGCCCGGAATCTGTACTTGTAAGTACTCGTCACCTCAGGACCGTGTATTTTACTTTTCCACACGGCTTCCCCTTAGTTTACAAGGACAAATGCCTTCTTCTGTGCTCCTGTGTCTCTTTGTGCTTTCGGCTTGTTGTCTTTTAGCTCACGAGGGGCTGAGCACTAGCTGACTTGGTATGCTTTACGCTTACTTCCGTTGGGAGCTAGAAAAAGAGCTATCCTGCCTGGTACCGCAAGAGCGACAGGAACTTTTTTACGTTTGTCCAACGCTGTCAGTCTCGGCGATGGTTCGCCCAGTGAATTTTTTTTTAGAAAATTAGTTATATGAAGTTGTTAGTCTTCGTAGCAGACAGCAGTAACCCGATGAAAAATTTGTAGCATGCGTAGTTGTACGAAAAAGTTGCATGAAATACTATGCAATAGCAAAGACTACTATCATTTAATGTGCCTCAGACTGGTCCAGTCTTATGTAGTAGCATCCAGTACAATCCTGTCTTGCCATAGTAGCATCCAGTCTTGCTAATAGTAGCATGCAGTAGTATGCAGTAACACTGTACCCTTGAAGTAGAAGCATGTAGTAGCATCAGTTAGTATTGCATGCTACTTTTTCATACAACTTCGTACCACTATTTTGAGAGAAAAAAATTTCATCGGGAAGTGTTGCCACTGCATGCTACTGTATCAAGACCACACTGGTTGCCTGTGGGGCTCACCACTTGCGCCGGCCATCCCCATGTTCCAAGATATCCTGCAAGCGACTTACCCTCGCCGTTGCGAGCGATCCCCAAAAACAATTTGGACCCGCGCTATAAAATGCTAATTTTCTACCCATTCCCCCACCACCACCATCTGGTATCCTGAAATCTATAAACCCTGACCTCGTTGTGGAAGTTTGTAAACATGTAGACGACTTACGGCGTTCAAACTTTACACAGAAAATTTAGTTTAGTTTATGTAAGGTGCAACAGTTTATTTTCTGTGATGTGACACATGTCTTGAATCTCTAAGGTCTTCCGTATAAATCATGGAAGTTTGTAAATATGTACTTAAAGCGTTCAAAGTTCAAACAGAAAGTTTAGTTCAGTTAATTTTAGGTGTAACGGTATATTTTCTGTGATGTGGTACACGTCTGGAATCTTGTGTGACCTTCCGGCTAAATAAACAAACATTATATGCCAGGCCTAGGAGATATTCCCTCATTAAATCCCGATCCCAGTAGCCGATTTGTCAAATCTCATCCATCAGCTAGGTGTTCGGTGAAGTGGGGATTTGAAAAAAAAAGGTAATGTGGAAATAGCTTTATTGGGGATTCGTCGAGAATCCGATGTTCCGTTCTTTTCCTGATTTGAGTATAGGAATTGAATCTTGGGGAAATGGATTTCTTCATGGGTGGAAATGAAATGGGAAAGTTAAGGACGGTCCGGCCATGTTAAGTGAAGCTAGAAGAATACCTTTGTGCCAGCGGGACGGGAAATGTGATTCTTGGGATACCAAACGAAAGTGGAGATATCTGTTCAGTCGTGAAGCTGCCAGCTCTTCTGTCGTTTCGTTCGTTTGTCAACTCCAAAGGATTGTGTATGGTCTGATGTAATATGGTGTAGAAAGCTTTAAGGCCAAGAGTGAGTTGGGATACAAAGATGAGCTTTGTACCTTGAAATTGAGTAGCGGAGAGCTAGAAATCGTGAGCGCCAAACTTTTCCTGGAAGGTTGTTATAGGAGTAAAAGCAGACCGAAGAAGGAATCTTGTATTTGAGAGAAATCGGTCTTAGAATTCAACAGCGCTCGAGCCCGATTCGGTTGATCTTGAGTCAGCGATTGAGAAGATTGGATCATAATAAAAATAATAATATAATGCAAACAAAAATAAGCAATTTTCCTCTACAGAGCTCGCCTTCATACATTTTTTCAGCGTAGGGATACACAGATAAGCGTTGATCGAGTAGCTCAGTACTTATGTACTTCAGACGAAAGGACCTTCCAATATTCCACTACCCAACAGTCCATCATGTTAAATTCTCGTTCCACTTCTGTGTAATTTCTCGTTTCATACTTGAATACAACTAGAATCTATGACGCACTGCCCAAGGACATAAATGTAGAAAAAAGTGGAGGAAATGCGGTAAATGCAGTGCTCTTCCCGACGGTTGGCATATGGTTAATGTTGAGTATCGTAATCATGGGTAGTCGTCTGTTTGCTGGAGCGGGCACTATTTACTTGAATCTTTTTTATATGAATACGAATCCTCCAGTTCCAGTTTCAGTAGTCCAAACACTACAGGCGTTTTTCCAATTCCTATTTATGTTCACACACTTATTCTTGTTCTTCGCGGAAACACGGTTGTGTACCACACAGTCAAGCCACAATTTGAAACACGTGGAAACGCTGTTTTGCCGATTTTGGTGTCAATTTCAGATGTCTGAAAATAAAAATAAAATTCCAGGTATTATGTTAATAAATAAAACTTGAGCCTACGAACTTACCATTATGTAACAGAAGGGTCCTCCTATTTGACAGTGCAAAACGGATACATCAGCTGAATTCTGTTAGAGCTATATTTCGGCCCTTCTTGGCAAGGATCCTCTTCAGACTCAAGCCGCTCAAGCTGGAAAATGAACTTGTGGAATAAACTGTCATTTCAAGCTCACTTGAGCGGTTGTGAGCCGTAAGAGGACTCTTGTCAAGAAGGGCCAAAATATAGCTCTATTAAAATTCACCTGAAGTATCCGTTTTGCACTGTCAGATATTATTCGCAGTCAGCTTGACTGAAGGAATACTGATCCTCCTAATTTTCCGCTAAATTTGAATTTACCGCCAACTAAAGCGGACACTGTTCTCATTCGTTTGTCGAGTTCGAGCCACAATTCGAGCTACACAAACACACAAAAAAACTTATGGGCCACTCAAACAACCGCAGAAACGCTTTTTACGAGCGTCGAACTCTTTGTCAGATCGCAGAAAAACGCCTGAAGTCTCACCCTTAGCCTACTAAGTTTGCCTCCTGAAATGAGGCAGGACATTGGAGTCGCCGTTGAGTGAACGTCATGCAAACGGATGACAGTATATCCAACCAAGGACTAAATAGTAAGGAAATGTCACGCCCGCAAATTCTAATTTCATCTTTTCTCTAGTCAGATGGGATGGCGATATGGTCTTCAGACAGCGACTGGACTGACATGTATAGCCACCGTGGTTGGATTTTTCTACAGATCTGCCTCCCTCTACCATCCCCAAAGAAGGGCTATACTTCACCTGAAAACTCAACGGAAAAAGGTAAAAAAAAATTATTTCCCGTTGACAGAGACCAGTGTGTGGTCAGGGAAGCAGGGTTTTCACGACGTGGAAAATTGCCACAATCACCCAGTTTGTATGGATCGCACCTTTCTGGTGAATGTTTACAATCGCCAGTAAAAACAAGAGCAACATTTTCGATGGGATCCCAAAAATTGAATGTCTATTGGACTTAATCCAGACAATCGGATCTTGTAGATATTCTGTTTCCGCCAGACCCCTTTAACATTTTGCTATTTACCAATAACCTTCCGATCAAAATGTTTTGACAAATTTTGCCTGCTTATCCGTCAAGGAAACAAAGTTCGAAATTGGATGTAGCATCTCTGCTTATCCAGTTACCGAATCTCTATTCGACTTCAGAAACAACTTTCAATCTCAACCAAATTTCCAGTTTCGGCCGGCTTCCGGGTGAACTATGTCTGACCGTAAATATATATTCGGATATGGATTCAGCGCGTCTCCTTGCCGCTTAAACGACCCCACCCAGAGGTACATAGCCCATCTACGACCAAGAATCCTCACGCCAAGTTTGAACGAAATGTCTCAACCCCTTCGAGAGTTATCGTGCTAACAGACAAACAGACGGACGGACAAACTTTACGAAGTCATAGGTATCCCCCAAAAATTCATTACATTTCTTTTTTTGTAAATGGGAGGCGGAGCATGCCCCACCTCCCTCCCTGTACCCGCAATATGAAAATAGCCGCCAACTACAAATTACTGAAATGTAGACAGGTAATGTTGTCTTAGTTTCTTTCCTCTTTTTACAGAGCTTTCTTCTCTTTTCCTTCACTTCTTCTTTGCCTTGTGCTCTTAGATGGGTGCAAAATATAATCATTATTAGCCTCTTATTCTTATTTCGTTGCTTAGGCCTATCTCGCTGCTTGGTAAACTTACCGAATTTTCCGCAGTGTTTTTTGTGCTCTGGAAATCGTGACAAATTTACAGAGAATGTTTCCAGAATGCTAAAGGAAAGCTTTGCAGAAAGTTGAAAGTACTGGCTAAAAAACAAGAGTTAAAACTCCTGTGACGCTTATTACGAAAAATTGGACAAGAACGTAATTCGGACACAAAATCCCCTCCTTCAACTTTCCCCAATGTTGCCGGATGCGGTTTCGAATTACAAGCGGAACATCTAGGGAATCTGCCTGTACCACCCATCAAGTTTTGTTTAGTCGGATTACCCATTCGTGCTGAAAACTATATTTCCGGGAAAATCAACCTCAAAATCAATCAAACAACAACTCAGACCTAGACCCCAAAATGACACAACTAGTTCATAGACCTTCTTACCGCCCAAGTTAATTTATAACGCAATCCTTTCACCCCAAATTACCAATCGAAGTGGTTCCTACACTTGACAAATTGTTGACCCTTCCCCCCAACTCCTCTCACCGTGCTCGGATCAGAGGCGTCACTGGCCGAAATGTTTTGGGGGGGGGGAAAGAATTTACAGACTGGCTGGTAATTTTTACCGACTGTTCTCTCCAGAAAAACGACTGTTTTCAACAACAAAAAATTACAGTTTTGAAAAAAATCGACTGATTTTCAGAAAAAACCGACTATTTTGACGAAACATCGACCAATTTTCAGAAAAAACGACTGTTTTCATGAAAAAATCAACTGTCTTGACGAAAAATCGTTGCGCTTCGCGTCGACTCGGTTATTTTTCACCGACTGGCCGACAGCATGGGGGGAGGCGTCCCCCCCCCCCCCCAGTCGTGACGCCCCTGGCTCGGATGTCGTTTTGACCTACCAGTAGCCAATATAGGACATCTGATCAATGTTGCCACTTTTCTGTGACGGAACCTGTGACTTTTTGTCCTTTTTACAAACTATAAACGATAAATCTCGCTTCGTGATCTTCATAATTATATGCCTAAACTTTTTTGCCAAATAATTGTATTGTCTGGTAAGTAACCGGTCGCAAAATCCTGGCTCGCCTTATCTAAGAAGCCAAAACCTATGACAAATCACAGGATTCTGCGACCAGTGGCAACACTGCATCTGATTCTACTACACAATCAAGTTTTAGTGGAACTGGATCACCGTGCGCGTTCCAGGGAATGGTAGAAATAATTTGGAAAATAGATTTCGAATATTACGCGTAATCAAATATAGGAAGGGTTTTTTTTTTGGTACTATTCAGCGAATCTTTAGGATCCCGGGGGAAATATTTTTAACGGGTATAAGCTAAGGATTCCCTGGTAGGCTATTCTATAGATAAGAAACAAAGCAAAAATAATCAAGACTGGCCAACTTATAAAAGGTGCTTTAGCTAAATAATTAAGGAATGTAGGAGCGTTGCAGAGTGTAGTTGTCTCTTGGCTTGTGCATTTTGCATGAACAGCTGGCTGTTCAGCTATGCATACTTTCCTTAGGTGCGCCGCAAGATCCCGGATTCCCCCTCCCTCCAGTTCCCAACGGAAGCACTAATCGGGGAAAGAAAGAATTTTTGTAGTTGGTTCCTTTAAATGCGTGCCAGGTTTCATGGTCGTTGCTTCCAAGGACGGCTCGAAGGGGGTGTGAGGGTGTCGACTTAAAAATATACGACTGGCTAAAAACACAGCACCACAGGCTCAAAAATACTAACGTTATAAGGTTTAAAACGTTGTGGCAAATGTGGTAGGCCTAGTACTAAAATAATAAACAAATAAGAAACAAATATTAGACGATCTTGTTCGATCTTGTTCATTAGACGATCTCGCACATAAATGATGAACACTTCAACTAAATAGAAATAGTGTAGGGCTACGAAAGAGCCGCAGGCAAAATTTCTTAAATCGGTCTTTATTCGGCAATATTCGGCTACTTCTCACACAAAATCTTGCTCGGAACGTAGCTCAGATCCCAAGCAGCAGCTTTGACCGTATGTACCCAAGACAAATATAAACTGAGCGCCGCAGACTATTTCTTTGTAATCCGACCTTTTACTGGCATTTCTAGCTTTTAAGTTTAACCAAAAAGGGCTGAGATAGGACAATCTAGTCACCCATCTCTTATTCACTTAAAGAATCTTTGAGACCTGATGAAAATGCGTTACTTCGTTGCTCAGCTATTCACGAATAATCGATTTTCATATAGTGGAATTTCCCTGTCTGATTTATGCATGCCTCAGTATTCCGGATTCCCCCTCCCTCCGCTCCCCCCACGATGGTCGAATCGGGAAAGTGACTATTGCCAAGTCAGTTTGGTCGGGTCCCTGACATGCCTGCCAAATTTCATTGTCCTAGCACATCTGGAAGTACCCTAACTCGCGATTACCGGACCGACCGACAGACGGTAAAGTGATCGGTATATGGCACAAGTGCCATAAGAACTGTTGTCACGGTCCGTTAAAAAAAAAGTACAGTGGCCATCCAGGGTAAAGTAGAGACAAAGTACATTTATTCTGAATTTGCAGCAAACAAACAAAGAAGTTTTCACGTCAAGAGACGTGCTTACTGTACAGCCAGTCAGAGGCGTTACTAGCCAGAATGTTTGGGGGGGGGGGGGCAAGGAATTTACCGACTGGCTGGTAATTTTACCGACTGTTTTTGCAGAAAAAATACCATTTTCAAGAAAATCGACTGATTTTCAGAAAAAAACGACTGTTTTAACTAAAAATCGACTGATTTTCAAAAAATTCGAATGTTCTATTGAAAAAAATCAACTGTTTTGGCGAAAAATCGAGGCTCTTCGCGCCGACTCGGTTATTTTTTACCGACTGGCTGACAACATTGGGGGTGGGCGTCCCCCCCCCCCCCCCGGTCGTGACGTCCCTGCAGCCAGTCTACGAGATTTAATAGCCTAACCTAGAACAAATTGCAATACAAATGGTTTTGACACTGTTCAGACCAGACAAAAAGTCTGTGCAACATATACAAAATCTAAAGCGCTAGCTAAGGGCGAAATAGTGTTGAGGCATGTTTCTATACCAGTTTGGCTTCAATAATACATTTCTCGTGTCAGTTGAATTTCTGATTTAATATTTCATGTCCGGTTGTAATTTTTTTTTAAGCGTTTATCGCTAGCACGGAAGAAACAATAATATTTGATCTGCGATCTGAGAGGCATGTTTCTAGATCACTTTGACCTCAAAGACTGATTTCTAATATCTATTTTTAGTTTTCTGAGATTGATTTTGTAGTATGCTTATAATATTTTATGTCTGGTTTTATGGTTTTTTTTTTAAGAATTTGTCGCTTAGCACGGAAGAAACAGTAATGTTTGAAATGCGAGCTGAGAGGCATGTTCTAGATTATTTTGACCTCGATAACTCATTTCTAATGTCCGTTTTGATTATATTTGCTCTGACATTAGTTTTGTCCTAAAGGTTTTTCTAAAGTTTTTCTTTTTTTGCCTAGCACCAAACATGTGATTTTTAAGTCCGCCCTGGATTTGAATTTTCTGCAGATATAGGGGCACTGCAAAAACTCTCATTCGAAAATGGGAACTATAAATAGTACCGTTTACCAGGGAGGGCTGTGCGAAGCTTATAATTACAGTCAAACTAGCCACACACACTGTCCGTGAGGGAGTGTAGTATCTAACAAAAAATGCTTACTCCTTGCCGTGTGGTACTCTCTGAAAGTTGGTATATCGCTGTATCTGGTGTTTTATATTTTAACTCGGATGGGGAGGGGATATAAAGACCTGTCGGCCCTGACCTGTCAAGCCTGAGCCATCCCTCCCATCCTACATTTATAACCATACCACATTCATACTTACCATTCCCTCTGTAAATCTTATACCACCCCACCGTATGCACTTCATCTTCCAACATTCATGCGAATGCCATATTAGCCACTTTCTGAAAATGTGTAAAGACTTGTTGAGGTTCTCTCCCACTGAGCTAGACGATTTGATAACGTTTTTTATCCACACACACGGTACTATTTTAAATTTTAAGTCGTGCATTAGAGTTTTGTATTTAACGAGCTGCAGAAAGTATTCATCCCTATACCATCTATAAAGACCTTGACCTTGCCCTGTTGATTTGTTGTTTCTTACATCCAAAAACAGAGCGAACTTATGGCTCATCACCGAAGTAGCATGATGGTCTTATACCCCCCCCCCCCCCCCCCCGAAAAATTTTTTGTTAAATACAGCGATAGACCCTCTTTCAGGAAATACCACGCCACAAGGGGCAGATAATCTATTTAGATTGTATATACCAGCATAGGCGGCTCTGTTGCTAGTTTGGTTGGGCTGGAAGATTTAGAAGCCTCGTACAGCGTTCCGTGCTGCGCTCCCCAGTATCGTTGGACTGGGAGATCTGGAACTTGACTCCAGACCATATATTGTATTTGGAAGCCTCCCCAAGCGCTCCCCAGTCCACCTATTTCTGCAGAAAATATTCATTCGTAGACACCTATAGAAACCTATGACCTTACCCATCTCTGAAAAAAACTCCCTGTATCAGACGGGGTAGCAAATGGACAGACCGAATGCGATGATACCGATGCGGATAAAACAAAAGTTGATTTACCAAATTTGATAAAGAATGGGAACAAATGAACACGTTAAATCACCCAATTTGGAAATGTGCTTCGCCGCGATGCCCGTTTCTACTGAGTCTTTCGACTTCGGCGGAATTGTTACCGAATGCCGAAAACGTAGCCCCCCCCCCCCCCCCCCCCCCCCTCTGGACGCCCCTGATCATGATACGCTCCACTATTAAGTAAGCGCTAGGAGCCGTGACAGGTCTGACCGTTTAAGTCTCGTCTGGAAAAGGAGTGGGGAAAAACCATTCGGGTATCAATGGGATCAACATTGAAAGCGAACGAGACAATAAACCAACCAACCGGAAAAGGAACAAAAACCTGAGCAGTACAGATCGGTCTTGGACCTTATTCTCTCCGAAGTGCAAATTAAGGTGATGAGTTTTTCTCGCTTGAAAGTGATTGTGAATCTTGCAAGAAACCTCCAATCGTTTCGTGCCTTTGAAGACGATCATGGTCGGCCGTGCTCGCGGACTGGGATTCCCGACCAATTTTTGACTCCACCGTCAATACTCTATTTGAACAACTACGAAACACGCCAGTGAACCTCGGGAAGAACAAGAAACGTCACCCAAACGAATCCTCAAAATTGATTCAAATCCTATTGAAACCGATGAACAACGTTTGTTCTGGCGACGTTTCTGGTTCTTCGCTAGGCACACGGCGATTTTTCATCAGCACGAAGAGTACTCCCCATTCAAAGGAGTATTCCCCATTCATCAAGAGTATTCCCCATTCAAAAGTCGAGATTTTTCAACTTGATGATGAAACTGCAGAAAATTCAGCAGGGGAATCCTGATCGTGTGTTCGAATTATTAGAATGCACGATGCTGACCCTTATAAACCCACAATATATACCAGGTACTCTTGTTTTATGTTCCCACGACCCAACTTCGACTATTGTACATCTCCAAAATATATTTTATGCATTCAAACAGACAACTGTTCGAACTGCAAAAAGTATATAAATAACTAACATCACTTCAGAATGTGAGGCATGCCTCTTGGTGGAGTAGGGCGACACCAGGAACCTACCTAAACTTCCATTCTTGATTCATTCAGCTCTGCACATTCGCACGTAAATGGCTCATTGTCGTCTAGGCCAGTGGTTCCCAACCTTTTTCGTATCGCGCACCCCAAATTAAGGTTCAAAAAGGTTGCGTACCCCTTTTTGAAGAATCATTGTTCTACTATTCTACTAAGATTGGTCAAGGTCAGAAGGCCAAAAAGACGTCGTTTATTGTCATAAATGGTAAGGGATTAATGTGTAAAATTACATACAAATAAATGGGATACTTGAGGCTGCAAGGTTTTCAATTTCATTCTCGTCTGTAAACTGGGTCAGAAAGACACTTGTGCTGTTTCGTTGAAAATTCGTAAGCCAAAACTCTAATTTCTTGACGAAAGCAGACATTTTCAAATTCAGAGATTTGGGGCCTTCGCGTACCCCTTACGAGGGTCTCGCGTATCCCTGGTTGGGAACCACTGATCTAGGCATCCAGCTTGTCTATTCTGTTATATAGTATTTTCTGTTGTATCCACTTTTATTTCTTGCTCTTTTTTGCTTCTATCTTAACATGTTCATGTGCAGTGGTTTAAGTGGTTATAAATAATTTATAATCATTATCGTTACATAGTAAATGAGTAAGGACCTGTCTTCAATCTTAATTTTTCCACATATTTCCTTTTTTCCCCAAATTATTATTATTATTGCTTATGTTTCTGGACTTTATCCACTTCTTATTTTCGTTACTGGAAATTCCTTCTTTACCTCCCCCCTCGGCATCGGAATAGAGTAATTATTCGTAAGTACGGTGTTCCAGATATTTCGGAGAAATTCCTAATGCTACACATGAAGCTGTCGGGTTCAGCCTCAGTGGCGCCATTTCAATAAACCTCAGGGGGGGCCAAACATCCATTTTGGGCCTCCAATCCTAGATTTTTTTTGCTGTAACGCAAAATTTAACTGCTTTTTAGGGTAAAATTAACCCTTTAGAGGTTTTCGCAGTTTTAAATATACCATATTGAGCATATGCAAGAATCACGCATTGTTCAAAGACCCTTCACAAATAAAAATGATCACTGGAGCATGCTGTGACCTGGAGTTTGAGGCCTATTCATATGAAAGAACAAGCGACTTCAGACCCTCTGAGGCTTTCGATCGAAACCCTATCTGGATTTGTCGCGATCTCGAGAAGTAGACCTGGATTCACGAAATCTTTTAAGTTCGGATATGGTAAAACATCTAACAAACAGCAAATCATCTTGAAACTGAGCGCCGCAGGCAAAAAAAAAATCAGCCTGTTTTCTGCTAAAATACAAAGATTTTGGTTCAAAACCAGATTATTAACTGTGCGGTGCAGTGTGAAATTTACGATTAGATAAATGTCTTTACTTCAGCATGTCAAACAACAAGGAATATAGACAAAAAACCTCGGATTTTGAGCCCCTTTCAGATTCAGGGGGGGGGGGGCATGGCCCCCCCCCCCTGCCCCCCCCCCCCCCACATGGCGCAACTGTTCAGCCTACCCTCGGTTTTCACCACACCACCCCCTTACCCCCCTGTTTATGTGCTAGTGTTTTTGTATGTATAGTTATTTAAGTATTTTCTTCCTTTCTTTATCTTTATTATACTCTACTTATTTTTCCTCTGGAATTTGTGGGTAAGAAATAAATTATTATTATTATTATTATCCCTGCAAGTAAACCAGAAAAGTAAAAGAAAGAAAATAAATAATAGAAGCTAGAAACTACATGACAGAGAATCTGGATGACAGTAAGACAATTGCAGCCTGTCCCCCTAAGACTAACTATCAGTTTTAGTTCTTCCGGTGACAAACCTGCCTTAGAATAAATGTCTTCGCCCCACGACTCTTTGTTTGTTCGAGAATCCATTTTCCTAATCGGATTACTACGCTTCATGTTATCCTCAGGAAATTCATAGGATGTATTCCAAGCCCGTTAGAAGGAAATTTTTCTTCGAGACTGAACTTGTTCTCCTGTGGTCTTAATGCCTCGGTGGCAGTTTCAGGACACACTTACACGAATCGAAAAATACTCGATTGATGGTCGGAGTTTGTAAGACAGGAATAATTGTACGCCAATTCGTTACGGGATGAGCTTTTTGACACGACATCTTTTTCAAGTTCGGTGGAAGTTTGGGGCTGAAAAGCAGGTTGATAATATGTCCGGGGTCGGTTCCCAGTGAGTTTGAAATGAAAATTGGATGGGAATATTCGGAAGAGAGCAATGCTGTTAGTTTGTTTGTGAATAAAGGAATTTATTTCTTTTGTTAACGGTCTTTTCGTAAAAAGTGAATGGGGAAAAGAAATAATAAGAGAATTTTTTTTTAAAGTTAAATATAGGTTACATCACGTAAATAAACATGCCAACTATTGATTTAGACTATGCCTTGCTGGCGTGATAGGGGTTGCTTACAGGGTCAAAGGATTCCAGGAGTTGAGCATGCAGGCGGTTTTTCACGAAATACAAATTAAAAATAATTATAGTTTGATCCCCAGAATATTGACGTTTTTTTTGGTTTAGTTTTTAGTTTCATACTCTTTATTATACAAAGCAAATTTACATGCTAAACTACATGAACACTCCTTTTGTAACCCTCTTACCACCCTTTAGAAATGTAGCTGATACCTCTGACTGTAGGAAAGCCCGAATGGGCCTGTGGGGGCGGTTTTTAGAGGCGAAAGCCTTTTCTCTTGCTTTGTATCATTATTATTATTATTTACATTAATTTTCACATACTTCTTCAAAAAAGAGAAGAAAACTGAAAGAGGAAGAACAAAAAGAAAGGAAGGAAGAAAGCAAAAAAAAAAAAAAACAATAAGTGGGAAACCATGCTGTCGTACCAAAATCAACCAACCAACAAAACAAATGAAGTAAAATTTTATCAAATGTGGTCTGTCAAGAAATGTTTCTTCAATCGGTCCTTGAACTGAGCTAAACTTACCGCACTCTGGACGTCTTGCACTTAACTTCCTTAACAAAATGAATTAAAAATTCACTTTTAATTTGCGGGATGTCTTCCCAAAAAAAGGCCGGCACTCAAGGACAAGCTACCAGAAAGTACATACTAGATATCTATTTTCCTGTAACGACTTGCGAATTTGTTATCGATTTTAGAGAAGGAAAAACCATGTCCTCAACAAAAATTCAAATTGGCCTTTTAGGGGGCCCCGTCTGGGCAGCTTATTGAGAATAAATAAAATTCCTCAACATAATCAAAGTAATTCAGTTTATTCATACACTAGATAAAAAAATACTGGGTACTGGAATACTGTGGGTACTGGGGTCTAGTTGTGCCTTTATGGGTCCCAGCCGCCACACCCACCCAGTTCAGTGGCAAATGGGCCCAGAATCCCCAAGAGTAAAGGTCGTGACCCGTGTCAGGAGTCAATAGGTATATCTGTAAAATTCAAATTGGCCTTTTAGGGGGCCCCGTCTGGGCAGCTTATTGAGAATAAATAAAATTCCTCAACATAATCAAAGTAATTCAGTTTATTCAAACACTAGAAAAAAAAAATAAGATGGCTTCTCACTTACAATTTAACAAACATTCTTTGCCGCAAGCCCATCCAGCATTTCTAAGGCAGTCTATGAGCGAAGAGTGGTATTCGAGAGCCTTTTGTTAAGCTCAGGCTCGATTGTGTAAGATGACATTTATGTTTTTAGTGGAGTGTTCATTTATGAACAATCCACTCTTGCGAGCTCTGTAGCAGCTTTCGGTTTTCACCGTTTTTTGTGGAGTTCATAACTCGTGAACCAGTGCAGGTATCAAGTTCAAACTTGGTACACTTGTGGGTACTGGGGTCTAGTTGTGCCTTTATGGGTCCCAGCCGCCACACCCACCCAGTTCAGTGGCAAATGGGCCCAGAATCCCCAAGAGTAAAGGTCGTAACCCGTGTCAGGAGTCAATAGGTATAAAGTTGAAACTTGGTACGCTTGTGAGCACAGGGGTCTCTTTTTGCTTTTTTCGGGGTCTCGAGCCCCACCCCACTTGATTCAAGGGCAATTGGGCCCAGGTTGCCCATTTTTCAACGTTTTTAACTTGAAAATAACTGGAGATAGAGCGATGAAATTCGTTGTGAATCTTAGGGTTGGGAAAATATATGTAGTGCTGAACCACCCTCCCACCCTCCACGTTCATGGGCAAGTGGGCCCAAATTTCCCATGAGTTAAGTTTTTGACACGTGACTGGAATCAAAGCCTAATTAGGTATACTTGAGGAAATATAGATGCAAATTCGATGGGTCCCGACCCCCCCCCCCCCCCCACCACCACCACCACCTCCCGTTCATGGGCAGCTGGTCCCAGATTTCCCGTGAGTTAAATTCGTCTATGACAGGCCTCAAGTTGAACACTTGTATACTTGTGTATATATGTGTAGCCTCTAAATATTGATTTTCGCGCAACAGCAACAGATAAGGCCACGAGACGTACTTCAATCCTTAATGAAAAGTTGTAAACTGGAAGGTTTCGTCATCTTTTGTATGATATGCAATGCCGTTCTTGATGAAGGGGGTATAAGGCTGCTACAATTTGGTTTATTGCACTTGTTAATTGAAAAGAGGTTTAAAGTGTCGTGCTGGCTGGTAAGACATTCAGTATTGAAATTGAAACTGTTCTTGCAAGGTCTTCAGATCTCCTTGGATTTCATGCGGTTTGTTTACAGCTTTTAGAGTGGGATGATTCCAAATTAGGTTATTTCTATACTTGTTTAATTGGTTATTTGGGATGCGAAATGTCTTGGCTCTAACGCTGTTTGCATAGAAGATACGATAAGCATTTTCTTTAACACTCCACGTTTGAGCGCTTGCGTACTTGCTTTCTTTTAAACCAAGTGTTAGTATCTTGTGACGTGGGCAACATATTGCTCCAACTTGGAGATATTCTCCTCGATATTTGAAATGCCTTCAAGTATAAGATAGATAAGATTTAGATAAGATTTATTTACACTAAGAGCCAAAGGCCATGGCAAATATTATGTTATACAATGTTATACAATTATATTATACAATGAGGCTCGATTATGGAAGATGACAATTCGGTATGCTCACTCCCGACATACTCTGTTTCTTTAGTTAGTTGTGCGTTTATTTTAAAACTAGGTGTAGGCTATGCGTTTTATTGTGCTTAGTTATTTCTTTCCCTGTTACCTTTCTCTTTACTCCGTCAGGATTATCCGTGTTCATTTAGTTATGGAAAACTTACATTGTTTATTATATAATTCATACGCTGATGCCGATGGTCTGGCACCAGCCATACATCTCTGACACACGGTCTACATTGTTCTTCAGCACGACCGTAACTTCAACTGTGACTGACCGTCACTGACAGACTTCAGACACTAACTGCCGTACTTTCCGACATTTATGGAATATGTCCCTGATCCCAGTTTCATAAAGGCCGAATCTTTGTCATATATAACTCCAAAGGTCACATGATCGACCGAGTGCTCCGTAAACAATACCAAAGATTTTGATAGGATCCCAAAAATGTAATGTTTGATCCAGAGAATTGGGTCTTCTTCGGTCTTCGCCAGACTCCTTGAAGATTTGTATTGTTAAAATTTAAAAACAGATTAAGGCCAATGGCTAATCATCTGAGAAAACCAAGTTCAGATCAGAATTCAGCATTTGTTTGCCGTGTGTCTTTAACAAATTTTCCGGTTTTGGCCGGATTCCGGGCGAACTACTTGTCCGGCGAGAAAATGATTTTCCTATACGTGTTCAGCATGTCTTCTTACCCCTAAATCGACTATCTCATTAGCTGTTAAAAATATTTTGCTTGACCCTTATAGGGCTACAGAGGCTACTTGACCAAAGGCTATAGGGCTCCTTGACCAAATATAGGGCTACAGAGCCCATCTACAAACTTCTCTTGACCTCTTGACCCAAAGAATCCTCACACTAAGTTTCATCAAAATATCTCTTCCCCTTCGAGGGTTATCGTGCTGACAGACGGACAACTTTTACGAAGTGGTATCCCTTCACTTACGTTTTGAGATCCCAGTAAATCCTTGTATTTCCCTCTGAAATCTATAAAATGAGCCTCATTTTGTTGCAATAGTGCTGCGGAATCGCTGCTGCAGCACTTCTTTGCTTCTGCACAAGATACATTTTTGAATTGACTGCCTGCAAGATTTCTTCTTGCGGTAGCAGGTAGCAGCACCTTGCAGGGAAGCACGGTTCGCGATCCTCGAGAAGTCTTCCTCGGAAGCACTGCAGTGCCAAAACGAATGTAGAAAGAATCAGCCCGGAAGCGGCCTAGAAGTGGACCTGCAGCGTGCAACGAAAACGAGGCTATGATTGTTGACGGTTGTTAGCTCATTGACCCGGAAACGTGACGATGCTGACGACACAACATCATCCAAATAACAAAATGTTAGGTCACAATGACGATAGAAAACACAACGTCTACCGGCAATAACCTGAACATATTGCCTAGATGGCACGTGTGTTTCCAGCTTGGTTGGTAATGACAACAAAATTGAATGGGGCCACAACGATATGTATCCTTCCACTTTACGTTTTGGGATCCCAAAAAGGAAGACATTTCTTTGGACTGGATCCGGGCTCTTTGGGGGCGGGGGTCGAGGGGGTTTTCCCGGAATTTAGGCGATGGCGGTTTGAGGGACTTTCACGACGAAACTTGGTAGACGGGCCCGATCAAACTGACTTGGAAATAACCATTTTTTCGATTCAATCATCAGGTGGGGAGCGGAGGGAGGGGTAATCTGGAATATTGAGTCATGCGTTACTTTTTAACATGGGATTGTATTCCAGTGAAACTTAATAATATCTCTGATGCTCTTTATAATTTCCGGACCGGATCCGACAACTGTTTGGGGGGGGGGGGAATACGTGACCCGCTTAGACTGGAGAGATCGGGATGGAACTTGGTGGGAATAAGAAACAAATGCTCTAAATAAATCATTTACAGAAACGGATTGGATCCGGCCACTGTGGGGGAAGTTGGAGGGGGGGGGGGGGGGTCCAGAATTCCGGTGATCGCAAGTTAAGGTACTTCCAGATGTGCTAGGACGATGAAACTTGGCTGGAACATTAGAGATTCGACAAGATTGGCTTAGAAATCGTCACTTCCCAAATCTGACCATTCCTTAAAGTACTGATCTTAACCGCAAAGAAAAAAAATTCTCTTAAGCAAACTATACATTTTCATGATCCCCACGAGCCCATGATCACTTTTGCCTCAAGGGTTTAGCTTGAAAATAAATTTCTAGCATAACCAATAGGGAAAAAAACGTTTAACCAGACGATATATATTAATGATCCGCAAGGGCCCATCATGGTTTTTGCTTCAGGGGTTTTGCTTATAGATGGATTTCTAGCGCCTTTAAAGTGCGCATCATTACTGCCAAGTTAAAAAATAAAATACTTTTTACCAAACGATACATTCTCGTAATTTCCAAGGGTCCTTGATCATTTTTATTTCCAAGGGTTTTGCTTACAAATGATCAGAACAAAACCCGAAATGTTTAATTCCATATTTCATCCTCTGAACTAGCCTTGTAAGTGTCATTTCAGCTTCTGACTCTTGTTTGTATCCGTTGCGCGCATCTTTATAGTACTAATGAGGTTCTACAAGGATAAGTTGCAACTTTTCATCTGTCACGATGTCCACGACCGAAAAGGATAAAGTTCAACTACACTGTCAGAAGTTTCATAACAGATTGCGCATAACACTTTCAAGAATAACACCTTTTCACTTAGAAATAAAATGCTATGACCAGTTAAGTTTACACTATTTCGTGCCTAGATCTCCAACAACACCTTCAATTGGTAAAAATACTAACGGGAACGAAAGAAACATAACATACAACATCCCAAAGTGTTATCTGTTGAAACCGCGCATCCTGCTGTTGTCGTTATGTAACTTCTGACAGTGTAATATTTTTACCTTTTGAAGGTGTTGTTGGAGATCTGGGCACGAAATAGTATAAACTTAATTGGTCATAACATTTTTTTCTAAATGAAAAGGTGTTATTCCTGAAAGTGTTATGGACAATCTGTTATGAAACTTCTTGACATTGTAGCTGCTAAGTCAAAATATTTTTTTTAAACCCTTCTTCCGATGTTCATTTTTTTTAGTACTGAGCGATAGACCTTGATCACATAGGTGATAATTAGTTTTTCAGAAAGAAATCGTGCTTGGGATAGGTATACAGTTTTGGAAGTACCGAGGGACTCACAACTTAAACTAAATCAAGTGCTATCAAATGCTACTACAACACTTTGTGTTGCAGGCAATGTAAAACTAGTTTATTTCTCCGTCGTTTCCAGGTAATCGCATTCTAGGTACGACGCATTGTAGCTACGGCTTACAATGAAGTAACTATAGCCGACTGGTTCCCGACAGCCGTTCGCTCAGTGAAAATGCGTAGAAGTACGGACACGTCAATAAGCCCTTGAGAGAAAGCAATGAAATAGATCGCTAGATTTGTGACGCAGAACGAGCTTTTCCCGAAGGTTGCTGAACTATAAAAAGAAAAACTGAAAGTCCTTCACTGAGACTCAATGGACCCCTCTTGGTTATTCTGCCTTTCATATTATCAGTAGCTCCCATCTAGAATTATAAGCTTCTAAAATCCCCATCTTTCGCAATTGTTTCATTCTGCACTTACGACTTTTTGGGATCCGAAAACGTAAGTGGAGGGATACTTATGACATTGCAAGAATTGTTCGTCTGTCCGTGCGATAACTCTCGAGGAAAGATGGGCTGTATAGCCCTATATTTTGGGGTAAGGAGACATGCTGAATCCGAATATGAAAGTTATTTTCTCACCGGACAAGTAGTTCACCTGGAATCCGGCAAAAACCGGACACTTTGTCGACCAATTTTCGGCTATAGCAGTCCCTCCCCTTTTTTCACACTAGTATAGCTCTGCGCGTGGGTAATGACATAATCTATGAATGTTGGAGAGAGCTAGTGTAATCGAAGGTCGAAGGGGTTGGTATATGTTGTTCAAGCTTAGTAGGGGTTGATATATGTTGTTCAGGCTTAGTAAGAGGACTCATTGACAAAGTACAGGTCAAGTTCGTAGGTGCGTCCTTTAGTCCTATATTTAGAGGTAGAGGAGGGTTTTGAATTTACGGTAAAAACATGTATGTTTTATGAGCTAATAAGATATTCATTGAAGGGGTAATGAGGTCCGCTGAATCCATATTTGAACTTAATTTTCTTGCTGGAAAAATGTTTCATCACTAATTCGGCTGAAACTGGAAATTTGGTTCAAGCTCGAAGTTGTTTCTGAAATCGATAAGAGATTCGGTATCAAGGCAAGGAGACATGCTGAATCCATTTTTTAACTTTATTTTAACAGTAAAAATATTCAAGGAATCTGACGGAATTTCGTGTGGAGAGTAACGGTGTTCTCAAAAGACGATATTTCTGAGCCATTTCATCGTGACCAATCGTGCCAAATGAAAGAGTATTTCATTATTTTATCTCAGTCTTTCTTTTATTCCCCCCCCCCCCCGCCTACCGTCACCGTAACACATTCATTGTTGGACCAAGACTGGACACTGGTCTCTTAGCCTGTATTGGAAGAATATGGTGGCGTCACATAAGTGAACATAATATGAATACACTAGATCCCTAACTAACTAACTGATAGTCTTACCTTAAGGTTCGATGTAATAGGGGCCCAATTGGACCAAAGGCAAAACAGAAATGTTAGGCTGTTAGGCTAGGATTAATTCCGTAGCCAAACACTTTGAATGGAATACATCATAGCCTGACTTTGGATTAGCATAGCAGCTAAGTGGATATAGGATCAAGTGACCTAAGTCACGATGTCGAGAAATTAAAGGTGGTTATGAAAACCAATACAGTAGAGCCTAGAGGTATATTATTTGAACAGTTACTTAAATGTGAGCAGTGCAGTTTGGAGCTGAAGGATAGAATGCACATCCAAAATACCTATTCTGGTGTTTTCAGGGGCCCTTAATGACCTACTTTAGCTAGCACATAGTTGACTTTAGTCACAGTAAGTGTTTGAAAAGTCCAGAGTCAACAAACGTTCACATAAGCATACTTCTACCTTAGGTATATAGAATAGTAGGTGATACGGGAGGAAATAAACTAGCAGGATTGTTGCAGACAAAAGTGATATGGGAGATCTCCATGACTCGTGTACGTAGAGCACAGATCCTTGATCCTTCCTTAAACACTGACTAGTTGCTTATCTCGCACAGCTGATACACTGTCTGTGTTGCTTGCCACCATACTATCTCTGTCCACTATCTATTTATACTATCTCTATTCTGTCAAACTTCATCAAATTTGTCAATTCTGGCTTCCGACTTCAGTGCTGACCGCTGGTTGGATTTTCCACGGGGCTAATGCGCGACTACACTGTTAGAAGTTTCATAACAGATTGCGCATAACACTTTCAAGAATAAAACCTTTTCACTTAGAAATAAAGTGTTATGACCAATTAAGTTTATACTATTTCGTGCCTAGATCTCCAACAACACCTTCAATAAGTAAAAAAACTACACTGTCAGAAGTTACATAACGACAACAGAAGGATGCGCGCTTTCAAAAGATAACACTTTGGGATGTTATCTCTTATGTTTCTTTCGTTCCAGTTAGTATTTTTACCAATTGAAGGTGTTGTTGGAGATCTAGGCACGAAATGGTGTAAGCTTAATTGGTCATAACACTTTATTTTTAAGTGAAAAGGTGTTATTCTTGAAAGTGTTATGCGCAATCTGTTATAAAACTTCTGACAGTGTAGGTATGAACCGAAAGCCTTAATCTTTTATTCCCCCTTCAGACAACTTGTACCAAGATCCAACGTGTGATTGTTATTATTTCTCTAGCGCGTCTGGCGGCAGTTCGTCACTGGATTTTGTGAATTGCGCATTGAAGTTCGAAGACAGGCGAGGATGCATAAGTTTTGGTGCAGCGAGATCGCTCATTAGAATCAGAATTTGCATAGCTGGAGCAAGGCTGCGTTGCGAGAATGGGGAAACTCTAAAAGAAGAAACGTTGCAATTGAGAAGGGACCCTATCCTTTCCATACATTTAAAGACCCACGTTCAACCGCAGAAATCTATGAGTTTTTTCGTTGAAAGTGAAAAAAAGACCGAATTTCCCAGGCGCCAGAATGTCACAGATCTTTGCGGTAAGACGTCACAGTTTCCGTCGGAGAAAAGTGACACCACTGCTCTAAAGGAATAATAAGAGACAGTGCATCACCTGTGTCTTCGTCATGCAGGCTTGTAAATGAATATAATGTACTATTACAGTTCATCGTCGTAAATAGTCTACTTGATAACGGGCGATCGAAAGCTTTGCTTCTGTGAGCCTCTTTCTTGCTGTTTTGTATGGTTTTTGCGGTAACCTTTTCTCATTTTAGGTGAAGTCAAAAGGAAAGCCACGAAACGACAAGCCGCCATATTTTGACTTTTCAGTGCTGCGCTATCGAAGTCTTCAAGTCATACTACTCGCATCGGGTGTATCGTCGTTTGGAGTCTACACCCCGTTGTTCTATCTGGTAAGTACCACACCCCTCTTTTTTTTATTTTCAGCTTAGCGTCTCCAAGGTGCTCGTTGAGTGCTTTTCTCTAAAACATTGACGGATTTCGAGTCGACAATGGTCACGTCTCTTTCCTTTTTACTTCTGTGTTCGAAGACTTCGTCTCTAAATAATTAGTAGTTAGATTCTTAGTTTTAGCCGACATTGGATTTGGATTTTTGGATTTGGATTTTTCTAATCTGTATTTACGTTCTCTCGAAATGGGTTTTAAACTTAGTTTCTTTTGAAGTAACAGGCGTATCAAGCCTTATTTGAGCATTATATTCATTTAATTGTATTTATTTATTTTTCCGTCGTAGAAATACGACCCGCTGAGTATACTTAACAGATTAGCCGCATGAAGAAACAGAGGATTAGGAAAACAAAGGTATTGGAGTAATATATTAAACAGGCAAAGACAAAGGTACACTGGAGAATTTAAAACAGACAAAATAACGACACATCTTTAAACATTTAGAATACATTTTTTAACACGATGGCAACACTCTGCTTTTTCGAACTTTTTACGACCTCCTGGATAACTGTGCGATGATGTAACTTCTAGCAAGTACTTTTCCGTGACAAATAAACCAGAAAGCAAGCATTTGGAGTCTAGGACTATAGTAAGATACTCCAGTAATAGAAAGCAAATTTTAGTGACAGAGCCTGTTGCGTGCTCCTTTGGAGAATGAATTGTCAAGCTACTCGGATGGTTTTGCTTCCACTGCTGTCTAGAATCCCGCTTAAACCCTCATGAAAGCAGGGCGTAGCATAGCCTCTTAAAACAGAATCCCTTTTAATACCCTCTGTTCCTGGTCATTACGTTCTATATTTGAATTTCATAACATGAAAGAAAGTTAGCCGACGCCCGAAGTACCATACCTCTACTGGATCTTTCCTAACAATTTTGGACGAAAAGCCATGACGGCCCTTTAAAAGTACCCGACCCGTTTTATTTTTCACTGTTTTCACAGCACCAGTGACTACGTACATAGTCTAATAAACTCTGAAATCCCATTTTGCAACATCCTTATGAATCACTTTATTTGAATTTTCCACTTTAAGCCGAAATTTCTCGGGTTGTCAGTCAATGACTTTTTTTTGTCTTTGAGATGTTGGGAAGAAAAGTTCTTCCTCTCGGATGACTAGGATTTGCTGTGAATCCCTAAATTCACGAGTTAAGTACGACTCTTTTTGAAAAAGAATATTTCCGTGCCGTTTTATTACGAAATTCATTTCTAGTAAGAGCTTTGCTTTAGATTTTTCAAGTGCTTACGCTCTGTCAAGAGTAGAACAAATTTGAAGTAGTGTTAGCGTTTCTGGATGGGCTGACATGTACTGTCAGTTTCCAAAATCTCATTTGGCTTTGGAGGCTGCTCATTTCCTCTGAATTAATTTCCAAGGTTTGTTTTGAGATTCCCGCTGGAAAATTGCGTTTACAGGCTCGTCTTTGCATAGTGAGTGGACATTTTTTGCCAAAACTTATGCGAACTCGAGTGGAAGAATGCTTAAACTAGCAGTTTTTAATGACATTACATTTTCTTCGCTTGGAAGTCGGTATGCAACTGGAATCCAAGAGCTTCGGAAAACGTCATTATTTATTTAATCAGGAATTATATCCTTTTCGGGTGGTAGGACTGACGTCCACTATTTAGGCTCCGATTCACAGGTTCGTTTCTGTAAAATGTTTCTCCGAGTAAGGATTAAAGTGAACGCAGTACTTGCTACTGGGGTCAATCTTGTCTCTACTGAGATAAGATTAATCTGAATTAGAGATAAGATTATCTTTTAGAGACAAGATTAATTCCAGTAGCAAATACTGCAAGATTTTTTATGGCACTTTAGCTTACTCAAGTGCCAAATAGCGATCGTAATGTCTGTCTGTCTGTCGGTCTGTCCGCATTTTGCTAGTTTGGGCACTTCCACATGACCTAGGACGATAAAACTTGGCACGCATATCAGGGACCCGACCGGATTAACTTGGAAATAATCACTTCCCCGATCCGACCATCAATGGGGGAGTGGCAACATGTGGAATCCGGAAATTAGTAACATTCATATTTTTGGAACAGATAATCGGAACAAGTGTCTTGGATGTTCATTGTCAAATTCGGATCGGATCCGATAACTGAGGAGGGGGCTGGAGGGGGACACCCGAATGCTTTTTCTAGTTTCTGTCCGACCCCTACCCCTTTCTTCACACTAGTCTAACTCCGCGCGTTGATGAGTCGTTCTTTCTTCACATTAGTATGGCTCTGCTCGTGGCTGAGTCATCCTTTGCTTAAATTCGTTCGGAGAGAGCTAGAGAAATCGAAGGTCGAAGAGGTTTGGAATAATATGGCAAGTGTCACACTGTCAGAAGTTTCATAACAGATCGCATAACACTTTCAAGAATAACACCTTTTCAGTTAGAAATAAAGTGTTATGACCAATTAAGTTTATACTATTTTGTGCCTAGATCTCCAACAACACCTTCAATAGCTACAAATACTACACTGTCAGAAGTTACATAACGACAACTGAAGGATGCGCGGTTTCAACAGATAACACTTTGGGATGTTATCTGTTATGTTTCTTTCGTTCCCATTAGTATTTTTACCAATTGAAGGTGTTGTTGGAGATCTAGGCACTAAAAAGTGTAAACTTAATTGGTCATAACACTTTATTTCTAAGTGAAAAGGTGTTATTCTTGAAAGTGTTATACGCTATCTGTTATGAAACTTCTGACAGTGCAGCGGCTTCTCTGACCAAACGAAACTACCAGTGTATATGCATTTCTGAAACGCTAGATGGCCTCTATGCGGTCATACGTGCAGTTCTGACACGCCAGAACTCTTCTCTAGTCGTTACAACGCAATTACTACGTTTTCTTGCGACCAATACTGGTGCGGTGTTTGTCTATTGTGGTATTTGTGTTTGATGGCAAAGCCTTTGTTCGAACAAGCAAGCAGTTAAAGCAAGTAGCCTAGTGATAAATCAACCATTGTAGAAAGATTGCGAATAATTGTGATATTGTCAAGCTGAAATACAGTGAAGTTGTAAATTCGACAAGATTGGCTTAGAAATCGCCACTTTCCAAATCCGACCATTCCTTAAAGCACTTTTAAAGTAGGCTACTTTAAAAATACTTTTAAGCAAAATATGCATTTTTCTTGATCCCCATGAGCCCATTACCATTTTTGCCTCAAGGGTTTTGCTTACAAATGAGGTTCTAGCTCCCTTGAAGTGCGCATCTTCACCGCAAGGTCGAATTTTTTTTTTTTATCAAACGATACATCTCAACCCATGATCATTTGTGCCACAGGGGTTCTACTTTTGACCAAACGGTATTTATCAATGATCCCTAAGAACCTGCTATCGTTTTTGCCTCAAGGGTTTTGCTTACACGTGCATTTCTAGCGCCTTTAAAGTCAGCATCATTACAGCCAAGTTCAACAATAATATAATTTTTGGGATCCCAAAACGTAAGTGGCGGGATACCTATGACATCGAAAAAGTTGTCCATCTGTCCGTCCGTCCGTCTGTCCGTCTGTGCGCACTGTAACTCTCGAAGGGAATGAGATATTTTGATGAAACTTGGTGTGAGGATTCTTTGGGTCGAGAGTAAGGTCAAGTTCGTATATGGGCTATGTAGCCCTACATTTAGGGGTGGGTAGGGGGTTTAAATTAAGGGGCAAATGAAATATTTCTAACAGATAATGTTATAGTCGATTATGGGGTAAGAAGACATGTCCAACACGATGGTGAGAACCATTTTGTCATCGGAAAAGTAGTTCGCCCGGAATCAGGCCAAAACCGGAAAGTTTGTTAAAGTAAAAGTTTTCTTTGAAGTTGATTAGAATGAGGGGTAAGAAGACATGCTGAACACGATGGTGAAAACCGTTTTTTCGCCGGACAAGATTCCGGCCAAAACCGGAAAGTCTCTTAAAAGTAAAAGTTGTATTTGAAGTTGATTAGATGTTCGATTAAGGGGTAAGAAGACATGCTGAACAGAATGGTGGAAACCATTTTTTCGTCGAAAAGGTAGTTCGCCTTGAATCCGGCCAAAACCGAAAAGTTTGTTAAAAGTAAAAGTTTTATTTGGAGTTGATTAGATGTTCCGTTTAGGGGTAAGAAGACATGCTGAATACTTATGTGAAAACAATTTTCTACCCAGACAATTAGTTCGCCCGGAATCCGGCCAACACCGAAAATTGTTAAAAGTTAGAGTGGCAGGAAGTCTTCGTCAAAACAGATACGGCTTATAGGGGTAAACACACATGCTGATTCAATATCTGAACTTGGTTTTCTCAGATGATTAATCTGTTTTTGAATTTTAATGGGAAAAATTTTCAAGGAGTCTACTTTTTACTTACTAGTGTATAATAAAATAATATTCGACTCTGTACAAAGTTCCCAAATAAAAAACTCCTGCCAACATTTTGCCTATTCTTGCAAGTGCCATATGAGCTTTCAGCTCTTGTTTTACAGTGTAGCTAAAAGCTAACGAGGACCTTTTGCTAGGAGGGCCGACATAACGCTGGAGCTTGGCTGACTTATCCGTTTAGCGCCCTTCTTTGTATATCATTCAGTGCTAGCTTGGGCTGAAGGGGTACTTACAGTTTAACTGAATAGGGCTTAGATCCGACAGTCTAGTTATTCATCACTTTAATAGGCTTGAGAACCCGATGAAAATGAGTTACTTGGTTCGTCCGTTATCCACAGGAACTCCATTTCTCCGAATGAACTTATTCTTTAGAATTCGTTGTACCTCTATGTGCTTGTCTCTCTACGCTTGGGATATTTACCAACTACAAATGTAAGCCATTGCCGAAAAATTAAAATAAAAATGCCAAATTCCTTGCAAGACATTTCTTAGCATCACTTTCCTACTTTCTACAGGCGTAACTTTCCGAGTTTAGCATCTTTAACCCCGGAAATGCAGGCCTTGGTTGAAATTCAAATTAAGCCTCTGGGCGAATTTAGGGCTTTCGTGCAAGCAGGCCATCCTGCGAACGGTATGACTAGAGCACTGGGTGAAAAAAATACAGTAGGCTATCCTTTAGACGAATCAGAACATTTCAATGTATCCAAACGTAAGACGTAAAAATAAGCTGACTTTTCAGTTAAACTTTAATGCTCGCTGAAGAAGCCGGTCATTCCTTCATCGTATAAAATGGATCCTTGTTTTCCTTACTTTTCGACATCGTTTGGAACATATTTATCCTCATTCATTTGCATATGATGTGATGATTACTGCAAAAGCCATCGTAACAACACAAAGAAAATACACACAGATGAAAAAAAAAAAAAACGAAATATAATTTCATAACACTTAGCCTACATTAGATCCTCCCGATGCTTCGTTGCTAACCGGACAAACTCCACCAAATTTCTCGTTAATGTAAAGCATTTGTCTCCAATCGAAGTTGTTAAAGTTCAACCAAATAGGTCTGACTGTCTGGTTATACATCACTTATTCATTTAAATATGTCTGAAAACCCGATAAAAACTACGTTTGTCCGTTATCCACAGACAATCGATTTGTATCAAATGAACCATTGCCGAAAACTAAAGTAAAATGTTTGATTCCTTGCAAGACATATCGACGTAAGTTTTCCGAGCTTCGCGCATGCAAACAGCGCGCACTCTGAATCTTGCTACTAGAGCCCCAAGGTGAAAAAATGCAAATTCCCTTGGATGAGTCAAAATATTTCAGTTCAAATATCTGATGTATAAATAAGCTGCCTTTTCAGTTAAACTTTAACCCTTCCTCCCCTAGACCCCCCCCCCCACCCTAATTCGCCACATTCTAACGTAAAATGTAAAAGATTCTCATCAACTACACCACACATTGGGAGGATACATTGTCTCTACTTTATAGCTGTCCCATTTCGGTATATGTTTCTGTATGTTAGGAACCCCTTGTACGGAAAATACTAAGGTATCTTGCCCTGCACTTCTAAACTTAGAAGGGAAGATTTAGGAAAAATAGTTTCTCTTTGAGCGGGAACCTGATAACTTTCCGTTCCTGAACTTCCTTGGAATTCCAAAGACTCCAAATATCCGCCTGTCATCTATATCTTAACTTCTTTATCTCTCGAGAATACGTCCTACAGATGTTTTTCGTCCACCGAATTGGATTCCCATCCTCTTATTTCTATCTTCTTTCAGTTCCTTTCAGCTGTCGGAGAACTCTTATCCGGTACACCACATCGAATTCGTATTAGGGGGTGCATGCTCTCTGTATCGTCTTTGCCGCTAGCGCGAAAGACTCGCTAGACCCCTGTTTTAGTGTTCTTCTTCTTCTTTAAGGTCCATTGAGACTGAAAAAAATCTCTTACGTACTCCCTCCACACTGAGACACTTACGGACGTTACGTCGACGTAAGAAGCGTACTAGTTTCCCTTACCTGGTTTGTTTGCCAACTTTTCCAAGGGAGACCTTGGATTTATGATGAAAAAAAAATAGCAAAAAACTTCCTTTACTGCCCAAAAAAGGATAGATAGCTTTTAGTTGTTGAAATACAATTTCAACGTATACTACCTTGTTAATTCTTCGTCAAAACCGATACAAAATTAGTGACAGTGAAATAATGATGGAATTTAATGTGCATGAAGCCAGATTCCTATGGCAACAAATATTACAAAACTGCAATCATTAGTAATAGCCTACATGCTACACCCTACTTTATGCTCCATCGCAAACCTAAAATATCGCCCCAGTTTTCACTCTCCGAAAACAATCATCTCTCATTACCTTTAACGTCCATAATTAAATCCCCGCTCTCCATACACGTCTCATTCCCCATTAAGTCTATTCCCCGCTCCCACGCACCGAACGAACCACACTTTCATCAATATTACGTAAATACAAGGGACTTGTACCGTGAAAAATAGACCAAAAGTAATCTTGATTTAAATTTCGAGGCCCGTTACTCTTAATGTTGGTGCCTCGTAGGTATTCCTTTTGATAAGATTTGTATTTTTGTTTTTGTAGTCGTTATTTTTTTATTTTTTTATTTTTTCATATGCTCCGTCGTTTTCCTCCCTTGTGCTGCTGATGGGCAGTAAAATATTTTATTCATTCATTCATATTCCAGGGCCCTCATCGCAGGACACCGTCGAGAAAATTAAAGAAAATGGAGGGTTAAATTTGGGGGGAAGATGCTCTTGAGAGGGAACATTATAAGATGTGAACTGGACGACCAGAGGCGTCATTTCGTTGAAACCTGAGGGGGGCAGCGGTGGCACCCTACGCGGCCCCGTGATGCACGGGCGGTTTGAAGTGCTTGGGCGGGAGGGGGGGGGGGCTGAATACACCAAAATTACCTATTGGAAATCCAGCACGGATGAAGAGGTAAACGTTTTAGAAACAATAGACAAGAAACGTACTGCACCACATCCGGAAAACTAAAAGAATTTCGAGAAACCAGTTTGTGAAAGTTAGGTCATGCCTAATAACAGGTTCTCGCGCTGAAGAGCGAGGCCACCCAAGCAGCTTCTAACGACTGCGTAGCAACAAAATGCCGTTGGGGGGGATTTGCATGTCTTCTAGCAAAATTTAACTACCTCCAGAACAAAGTTTAGGTTTTAAAAGGGAAGTTAGGAATTCTTTATGATCAGAGTGTATTTTTGTATCACAAATCAAAGCAAGGGCCACCTATCATAGATCATCTCATAGTGTTTGGTCTCGACACATTTCAAACAACGTGAGAGATTTACCTGAAAACTCGTACATGACGGTTTCAGCTCGATCCTTTCCAGACAAAATGACCCTCCGAAACTAAACTGAAACAGAGTAGCTTTTGCTGTAACCCACGTTTAACACAGGTGTACTGTTTTTACAAAGGGGTTAAGTGGAAAATGCACTGAGTGTTTGCTGACGCTCTCCCCTTCCTACTGTTGTCTTTTGTGCTCCTTCGGGGCGGTGCACCCACTTGAATTTCCAAGGGGGCCCTCAACTATCCCGGAAAAAAACAATCAAAGAGTGATACTCGACGCCATGTTACAAAGATAACCCCCCCTGCCCCCCCCCCCCCGTCAAATGACCCCTCTGTGAACGACGTAAATTTTCTTCAGACGGGATTTGAACGGCGAGTTCAAATCCGGCCTGTGGAGCGCTTTTGTCTTTCATTTCACAACTTCTAACACACTCCTATCACTACTACTACACATGGACAGAAGTAAGGACCGCCATTCCTTTCGGCCTTCCAAAAATATATTCTCTTGGCTCCAAGAATTAAATTATCTGCCCTAATTTCATTTGTGAACTTAAGTTCATCCCACCTCAGGCGCGCTTTAAATAAAACTTTTTAAATAAAGCCTCGACATGGCAGGACATTCCCGTGGCGAAACGTCCCCATGGTTTTCATGCGCATGATCCAAGCTAAACACATTTCTTAAGATACTTACCGTTTCCCCAAAAATATACAGTGCCGCCTTTTCTGTCGTGGGTTATAATTAACAGTTCTAGGTCACTTAAAGCACCAGCCGCACCGGATTCACTTTTTGTTGAAACCCTACTAGACTCATCAGCTCTTCCCAACGATTAAAAAGAGACCCACACGTTCTCTTGGTATCGATGAGAAACAGTCAAATTTGCAGAATAACCAGTACTTCTGATGACAAAAAAACAAGACCAGAGTTTTCGATGGGATCCCAAAAATTCAGTATCTGATCCAGGCAACTGGGTCTTGTCTTAGCCAGATCCAGTCATCGCCAGAATCCTTGAACATTCTTACAATTAAAATTCAGAAACAGAAATAAGGCCAAATAGCTAATCATCTGAGAAAACCAAGCTCAGATATGGATTCAGCATGTGTGTTTACCCGTATAAGTCATATCTGTTTTCACGAAAAGTTCCTGTCACTTCTGCCAATTTCCCGGTTTCGGCCGAACTCTAGAACTACTGTCCGGCGAAAAAAAAAATCTCAAAAACGAACTCAGGGTATCTTCTTTTCCCAATAATGAACATCTAATCAACTTCAAATAAAAATTCAACTTATAACAAATTTTCCGACTCCAGCCGGATTCCGGTCGAACTATATGTCCGGGTAAAATATGATTGTCACACACGGATTCAGCGTCTCTTCTTACCCCTAAACCGCTTATCTAATCAGCTAGAAATAAAACTTTAACTTCTAACAATTTTCCGGTTTGCGCCGGATTCCGGGCGAACTACATGTTCGGGTAGAAAATTGTTTTCACATAAAAGTTCAGCATGTCTTCTTGCCCTAAATCGGACATCTGATCAAGTCCAAATAAAACTTTTAATTTTAACAGACTTTCCGGTTTGGGCCGGATTCCGGGCGAACTACTTGTCCGTCGAAAAAATGGTTTTCACCATCGTCTTCAGCATGTCTTCCTACCTCTAAATCGAACATCTAATCAACTTCAAATAAAACTTTTACTTTTAACAAACTTTCCGGCTTTGGCCGGATTCCGGGCGAACTACTTGTCCGATTACAAAATGGTGTTCACCATCGTGTTCATCATACCTTCTTACCCCATAATCGACTATCACATTAGCTGTTTCAAAATATTTTGTTTGCCACTTAATTTGAACCCCCTCCCCCACCCCTAAATATAGGGCTACAAAACCCATTTACGAACTCGACTGGTCCGCCGACCCAACGAATCCTCGCACCAAGTTTCATCAAAATATCTCGTTCCCTTCGAGAGTTATCGTGCTTACAGACGGACGGACGGACGGACGGACAGACGGACAACTTTTGCGATGTCATAGGTATCCCTCCACTTACGTTTTGGGATCCCAAAAACAAGTGAATAAATAAGTTGATAAATAAATAAGCTCTCTGGGAGCAAAACGGACGGAGCTGTTATAGACGTAGAGAGAGGCAGTAATATAGTCAAGACCGGCCCTTCAGTATATTGTGAAATATATCACAAAAGAAAATAGTTAATTAAATATAGAAGAAAAATACATCACTGACTAGTATGGCGACAATCAATCAAATAAGAGCGATCAAAAACAAGATTATTATTAGATAGAGCACAGAAAGAAACCAATTAAATGTTGTCGTGGGGAAACGAAAGAATTACATAGGTTACTGCAAGGTGTTTAGCTTTCTTCATAAAAGAAATCCGCTTAAAAGTGCACGGGGTCGGATGAAAACCTTGAAATATTAAAACAAGCAATTCTCATGCATGTTTTATGGCACTGGCAGCCTCTGGCTCAAGTGCCATATACCCATCGCAATTCCGTCTGTGGAGAGGTAAGGAGGGGTAATTCGGAAAATTGAGTCGTGCGTAATTTTCGAACGGGTGATCTGACTCGAATGAAACTTGACAACTGAATAGAAGACATGCCTCAGATGTCCCATTCATAGTCCGGACCGGATTCGACAGTTGTGGGGGATTTGGAGGGGAGACCGGAAATCTCGAGAAAAGATTAGAATGGAGGGATCGGAGTGAAAGTTGCTGGGAAGAACAAGCATTTGTTCTAGATAAATCGAAAACAATTGGAGTGGATCCGGACACCTTGGGGGTGGGGGTGGAGGGGGTTTCTCGGAATTCCGGTGATGGCAGTTTTGAGGATTTTCATGACGAAACTTGGCAGGCATATCAGGGACCCGATAAACCGACTTGGAATGAAAATTGTCTCGACCCGATCATCGTGGGGGAGTGGAGGAGGGGGAATTCGGAATATTGAGCCATGCATTATTTTGGAACGGGTGGTCGGATTCCAGTGAAATTTAATAATTGAACAGAGGACATGTCTCTGATGTTCTTTTTCATGTTCGGACCGGATCCGACAGCTAACGGGGGGGGGGGGGGAATACGTGACCCGCTTAGACTGGAGAGGTCGGGATGGAACTTGATGAGAGTAACAAACGAATACTCTAGATACATCATTTACAAAACCGGACTGGATCTGGGCACTATTGGAGGGGGGAGAGGCCGGAATTCCGGTGATCGCGAGTTAAGGTACTTCCAGATGTGCTAGGAGGATGACACTTGGCTGGAACAGTAGAGATTGGCTTAGAAATCGTCACTTCACAAATCTGAGCATTCCTTAAAGTACTAATCTTAACCGCAAATTAAAAAAACTTTTAAGCAAACTATCATGATCCCCGTGAGCCCCCCTTTTGACCAGACGATGCATTTCGGCCCATGATCATTTGTGCCACAAGGATTTTCCTTAAAAATAAATTTCTAGCACCCTTAAAGTGCGCATCTTAACCGAAAAGAGGAAAACAAAAATTACTTTTGACCAGACGATATATATTATTGATCCCCAAGGGCCCATCATCGTTTTTGCCTCAGGGCTTTGCTTACAGATGACTTTCTAACGCCTTTAAAGTGTGCATCATTACAGCCAAGTTCAAAAATAAAATACTTTTCCCCAAACGACACATTCTCGTGATTTCCAGGGGTCCATTATCATTCTTATCTCAAGGTTTTTGCTTGCAAGTGATCAGAACAACCCCACAAAAAGGCAAATTCCAGATTTCATCCTCAGAACCAGCGTTTCAAGTGCCATATGAGCTTCTATTTTGGTCGGGGACGTTTTTATCATGGGGCGTTTCCAGGAGACGTTTCCACTGATGACGTTTTGCAGACGATGTCCGCATGTTTAGGACCATTTCGGCCATGCCTTTGGCGGGTGGGCTTATATTGTTGTCCGAGTTGGATTCCTATTGTAAACATATTCTCCTGAAACGTCTAACAACGATCCTAATGGATCTTGCACCGCTACATTATTATTAGTATCAGCCATATCACTGACACCCTCGAGCCCTTCCAAGATTCCTTCTTCGCAATGAGACAAACTTCTCAGTATTTTGCGAACCATCATCGTCGAAAACGTACAGTCTTTGCTTGCAACTGACTATTGAGTATCGTCCGCGTCTTAGGTTTAAAGTCCTGTTACGGTGGTGCCATCTGCACCCCGCACTACCCACTTGGGCCGCCGTTAGGCAGCGCTAATCCCTTTCCGTTCATTATATTTAATCCTTTATACTGTCGCGGCTCTTGTATTATTTATTACGTCATGTTCATGACTCATCGCCGAACATGAGTCACCTTCTTCACAGACTTCTTTTCCGGGCCTCGACCGGGGAACAACCCTTTTGACCTAAAGGTTGTTCTTATCTTTGTAAGTACATTTATACCAGAGAATAAAACCTTTTGTTTCTTTACGGACCATAGGTCATTATTATGAGTCTTGGTTAAAGCTCCTTAGAGTGGGCTGGCCTGTAAGGCCTAGTGTATGATGGGTGGTTTATAGCCTATTGTGTTTCGGTACGCAAACCTTAGTGTGAATTGACCGGAGGAATCCACAATGAACCCGTGAAGTCTGCACGTGTAGTAGGCCACCAGACGCCCTAGGCTGTCCTGACTCCGATGACTGTATCTAAGGACATTTACCATCTCTGTCCGGTCTACTACACCCCTCGCCATAACATCAGGTTGAGTGCTTCTTCACATACAAATACAGTCGTCGTACTAGACCCGTCTCAGTGAAACTCGAGCGGATTGGGCAGCTCAGAGAATAGAGTAGAATTGACTGCTTTAACATTCAGTTATGCTTACAGTGAATGACACAAACCTTTGACTGGATTTACCCCTTCTCTAAGTTCTCTAGACCGCATGCTTTGTATGACAAACGCGGCAAAGTTTGCATAACCGATCTCCTGGCCAATTAGGCCCCGTTCACAAACAAGCCTAGCCAAGCACGGATGCCTAGGTACGTGCCTAGCATCAACGTTCTCACCTATGCACCGGCAGAGATTTTGGGCCAGGCATGGAGTTCTAGGCTCTAGAGCTCGGTGTCTGGTTAAGCTTGGGCACGTGCCTAGACATCTGTGCTTAGCCACGGGAGTGGCACTAGTATGGCCAGACTTGGCACGGGAACCTCATAAATACGCCGCGTGAAGAGAGAAACATGGCAAGCGCAAAATCGGTGTAATGCCAGTTGGAGGGACATAATACATCTGTGAAACGCAGAATCTCGGAAGAAGAAGTTGGAAAAATTACAGAAGAAACTGTGAATTAGTATCATAGGTACGACGGGTTCTTTAAAGCGTAAGTGACTCGAGAAAAGATTCCTTCACATTCTAAAGACTCCTTCAGAATCCTCACATCCATTCCCGAACAAGAAAAATTCAGTATCGCACCTGCGAACACTCGGTTTTCGTTACTCCCCGGATGTCTTGGCGTTGCTTTGTGCTTGTCCAGCATAGACATGTCCTAGGCTCGTTCCTAGGGTGGCATTAGGGGAGATCCAACTTAGGGGTTAAATGGCAATGGCTTTGAAGCTTCCGGGATCCTAGTTGTGTTTTAGGGCTTTGTAGACGCTTTGTGTCCCAACCACGAGATAGAAACGGTGGTACCGCGAGTACAGTCGCTTAGTTCTTGTAGTAAAACGTATGAGACGAGGAAAGTTGAAAGTGGACAAGAGTTAAGTTAAAACATCTTATTTCAGAAAATGATTCTGAAGGAAGGAAGTATCTTACGAACTAATGGTGTGTTCTTTGATTGATTGATTGATTTAATGAAACGAAAAGAAATCCCTGAACTGCCAAAATTGCCCAAGGCTCTAAACGGCCAGTTAAGGAACTAAAAAAGAATTAACACTTTTCTAAAGAAACAAAATCCCTTGTGATAAACAATCTCAATTATCAAATTACTCAATTATAACAATCTCAATTATAATAAACAAGAAAACAAAACACATCACACCAATTGTCGAGACTTGAAAAGATGTTTTTTTTTTCATTTTTTCTTCGGAGCGGGCTCAAAGACACCGGTTCTTTTAAACAGCTGCGCAGCGTGTTCTAGATTTTAAGGCAAATGCGTCGTAATGAAAAGCTCCTCGATGAATGTGGCGTATTTGTAACTAAAGAACCAAACTTCGTCCCATCCGCAGGCTGACTACCTTCAAGGACCGGTAATGTCGTAATGGTTTAATGACGAACAAGCTGTTACGTCATTGTCTCACTTCTTTTAAGTAAAGTTTCGGCTGATTTTAAATCATTAATAAAAATAAGCTACCAGTGGGAGCTAGCATCTCCTCTCAGTTTTGTTCCCTTTCTATCAATCTTTTACGACTGACCTGGGGAAACTTACTTGGAGTTCCGGTTAGGAACTGATAACTTTTTCTAAGCTCTTAGAGTACTCCCAGTGAAACCTCTAAATGTAAGATAGGTGATCAGAAAGGAGCTGTAAAAAGAAACGAATTAATGGAATAGCTGAAAGAATTTATGATACAGCGGGAATGTACATTACGAAAAGTGGAATGCTCTTGAATGACACTTCCTTCAGTTTGGGAGTGTGAAACCTGTTATCTTTCTTTTTACGCCGCCCAGAAACAAGAGATCCTTTTTTTTCGGGATCGTGAATGAACGGGGAGAAACATCCATGAGCGCGCAAATGCGTCCGCCCGTCTGTCGGTATTACCGTCTTTGATCCCGGTAACTATTGACCATAAAAGCCAACAAGGGCCATCGCACCACAACAACAAAAGAAAAAATATACAATAACAAGAACACTATACCAATTTTTAAATTTACAGGGATATACAATTTTCCCAGTGTGCTAACCCTATCCGGAGGAACCTTTCAAATAGTTGAATAGCCTGGAAACTTTTCTCTTTCATTCTCTCAATTATCCACTCACTCCCACACGCTCTCACTCCAAACAACTCTTGTCTCAATCCATTCAGTTCCTCACACCCTCCCACAAAATGACTCATTTGGTTGGTTGGTAATTCGCTGGTATTTTAATATCAGTAAATAAAATGATTATCCTTGATAGGTTTTTTTTGTTGTTTCGATACATTTTTTGAAGAAAAGAAAGTCTGATGATAAATATGCTAAGATAAACTTTGATAAAAATTTATTCCATCAAGGCTTAGACGGCAATTATGGGAACAAAAAAACGAAACAAAACCACAACTTCATCATTTACTTTCGAAAAAATTTCCCAGTGACATGGCCACCTTAAAGATCCTTCCAGAATTTCTTATATCCCTAAAAATGTTATTAAAGGTTGACTTCCGACATCGTGGTTGATGAGAAAATAGCATTGAGACGGCCATTGAAAATAAAAATTAAATTAATATTTTTTAATGTTAATTAAATATTTTTTAATGGCTGTCGAGGTTGTTATTCTGATATTATTATTATTATTAATTTTATTACTCATCATAATGTATAAATACACAAAAATTGGAGTAGGAAAAGTAAGGAAAAGCTAAACAATACACAATACTACGTAATCAGCAACAAATTATCGCTTGTCGGATCAGGATCTTGCCTATACCACAGTAAACATTTCTGCACAGCAGTTACGGGCTGGGCTATTCCACACTTCCTTGATATGCTGCTGTTGCTTGACCTAGGCGGAATTCTCAACAGATATTTTGCAAACTTATAAAAAATCTATATAAGAAACTTGTATGAATGTGAGCCGAGATGGAGGTATGTTAACTATTATAACTTTTTCAAACAGAATATTTCTTATAGGTAGGACTTTTTTTCTTTTGTTGTACTTTTCTACTACTGGGGTATTTTATTTTGGCGAAGTAGCAATCCAAGCCTACTGTAGACCTACTAAAATGACCACTGTTGTGACCCGAGCACGTCTGTTTTTGTCAACACATTCTTTTACATTTTTGGTGATGCAGCGGTCGTGGAAGCCTACCGTAGACCTACAAAAATGACTACTCTAGGGGTCGTAGAATTGACATCAGTAGAAACCAGTGTTGCCACTGGTAGCAAAATGCTGGGATTGGTCACAGATGTTAGTTTTTTCGACAAAGCAAGCCGGAACTCTGAGACTGGTTCCTTACCGGTAAATACGAAAACGAAGCAAAAAGTTGAGGCATATAATTCTGAAAGGGATAAAGTGAGATTTCTCGTTGATAGCTGGAAAAAAGTACCCCGTTTCATGGACGACAAAAATCACTGTTTTTTTTTGCTGCCGTGAGTCACAGCTTCCGCCAGAGACAAGTGGCAACATCTAACAATCTTTGCTCTTGAGAAAGTCGAGAAAAATACAGTGACCAATGCTGAACAACTAGCTTTTGGAAAGCAAGAGATAGTAGGATGTTATTTAAGTTGATAAGTTGCATTTTCAGTGGATATATTATTTAACCCTTTAATCAATGTTTTCCATTTATTTTTTAGAGGTCAGCTTCTGCTGTCCAGTATTTGAGGAAAGTGCTCGATGAACATCTGCGGAGGTTGATACGGCTTCTTATATCGTATTAGCCTCTCATATCAGCCTCTCTGGATGATGATACGATATCGTATCAGCCTCCACGAAAGTGATTGCCACAATATAACTACCTGTGGGGCATAGGAAGATAAGCATTTCATACCTGTTCGAAAAAAGTTATTTCCCAATATTTTTTAAACTATTCGTATCCCCACACAGTTTCCCAAACTGATTTCTTCCTCAGGTCGTCTGATTCCGAACGTTGACCCATTAATCTAAAATACATTCATATTTTCGAACAAGAGAGGTCAGTCGAGTTTGTATTGGCACAATTGCCTCATATTTTCTGGTATGGGTTCTAATGAAGGTGTGAAACCCTTACAAAAAAAAATTTAAAGCTGAGCAGGATATGCAGGAAATATTCATGTCTTTCTTCTTACAATATATAGTTGGCCGGAATCCTTCACGTACCTTAAAATTTAAATGAGAAGCCAGCCTATTTTTACATTTCGGATTTGAACACTGAATAATTTTACTCATAACATCAAACCATATTTTTCACCTTGGTGTGATGTTCCGAATATGTAGGCTACTGCTTGCCCGACAATACCATCCACCTCGACGCGGAGTATTTGAAAAAGTGTGAATTTTAGTAATTAATGAAGCAAACCACAGAAATGTTCAATTCCACAGTGTAAGGTCACTTCTGAAGAAAGACCGTTATTGCGTGTAACCCTATAAAGGCTTACTTTTGGCAATCGTTTATCGTTGAAGTTGCTAAATATTTCAATGATAAAGGTACAAGCTCATAGAGCTACGGTACCACAAATCCGAAAGAAAAAGGTCATTCGACGAAATCGATGATTTGTGGTAGCGGAGATTAACCTATTTATACCGGGTTTTCAAGCCTATTTAAGCGAATAAGTGATGGGAACTAGACTGTCTTATCTCAGCCCTCGTCGGTTAAACTTTAATTGTAAGTCATATAGCGGCAATCCTACGTTGCCTGTCGACGTTGCCAGTGCTTACGGTTGGGCTTTTGACACTGGATTATAATAGCAAGCTTTCCACATCACAGTTCTAGTCTGGCGATAAGCTGTGCAGTCTGGGTAGAATCCATAGAATTCAGCTGTAATCGCTGCCACTGTCTCCTCACGGATTTCGACGACAGATGGTCTGTCGGTCGTGGGCCGACAATAATTTCTGTCATTTTTCTCGTACCACGAAAGAAAAAGCTAAGAACGACAACCAAATCATACATAATCTTGAATAGTTTACTTGTCTTTTATGTCCCCCAAAACAGAGGAGTAAAAAAAATATCCCTAGCATCTGTGTATGGGTTCACTTGAGGCTAGTGTTATTTTACCGATTTTATTATCGACGGAAAAAACAAGTTTTGCAATTAGAATTCGGTTTATTTATCCATAGATATCTTTTAGAAAAAAAGATAAAATATAATATAAATAGAGCACTGAAAAAAGGATTCATTCCTGTGACAATTTTTGTGGAGTGTTCGATACTGTGGATTTTGAAGTTCTGTTGAAGAGGATGTTTGCACTTGGGATAAGAGAGCTTGATTGGTTCAGGTCGTATTTACATGGCAGAAGTATGAAAGTAGTTATCGGTGATACAAGTAGCCGATTATTCCCTCTGGTGTGCGGTGTGCCACAAGGCTCTGTGCTGGGACCGTTGTTGTTTCTGGTGTGTGTTGACACTTTTCGTTTTTGGGAACCCAAAACGTAAGTAGAGGGATACCTATGACATCGCAAAAGTTGTCCGTCCGTCCGTCTGTAAGCACGATAACTCTCGAAGGGAATGAGATATTTTGATGAAACTTGGTGTGAGGATTGTTTGGGTCAAGGGTAAGGTCGAGTTCGTAGATGAACTTTGTAGCCCTATATTTGGGGGTGGGGGGAGGGGTTCAAATTAAGAGACAAACAAAATATTTTTGAAAAGCTAATGTGATAGTCGGTTATGATAGTCGGTTTGATTTTTGAAGTTTTGTTGAAGAGGATGTTTGCACTTGGGATAAGAGATGAACAGCTTGATTGGTTCAGGTCGTATTTACATGGCAGAAGTATGAAAGTACTTATCGGTGATACAAGTAGCCGATTATTCCCTCTGGTGTGCGGTGTGCCACAAGGCTCTGTGCTTGAACCGTTGTTGTTTCTGGTGTATGTTGACACTTTACGTTTTTGGTTCCAAAAACGTAAGTAGAGGGATACCTATGACATCGCAAAAGTTGTCCGTCCGTCTGTAAGCACGATAACTCTCGAAGGGAATGAGATATTTTGATGAAATTTGGTGTGAGGATTGTTTGGGTCAAGGGTAAGGTCGAGTTCGTAGATGGACTTTGTAGCCCTATATTTGGGGGGGGGGGGGGCAAATAAAGAGACAAACAAAATATTTTTGAACAGCTAATGTGATAGTCGGTTATGGTGTAAGAAGACATGCTGAGCATGATGGTGACAATCATTTTCTTGCCGGCCAAGTAGTTCGTCCGGAAACCGGCAAAAACCGGAAAGTTGGTTAAAATTAAAAGTTTCATTTGAAGTTGATTAAATGTTTGGTTTAGGGGTAAGAAGACATGCTGAACCCGATGGTGAAAACCATTTTCTCGCCGGACAACGAGTTCGCCTGTAATCCAGCCAAAACCGGAAAATATGTTAAAAGCAAAAGCTTTATCTGAAGTTGATTAGATGACAGATTTAGTGGTAAGAAAAGACGCTGAGTCTGTATATGATAATCATTTTTTGCCCGGACATATAATTAGTCCGGAATCCGGTTGTACCCGCATTTTTTTTTTAAGTCAAAATTTTATTTAAAGTTGATTAGATTTCTTTATAGGGATAAGGAGATACGCCGGTTTCGTTTCTGAATTTTCTTTTTTTTGCTGGACTAGTAGTTCGCTCGGAATTCGGGCGAAACCGCAAATTTGGCAGTAGTAAAGCAGGAAGTTTCGGTCAGTATCATCAAAATAGATATGGCTTAAAGAGGTATAAATAGATAGGTAGATAGAATATCTGAACTCGGTTTCCTCTGATGATTAGCCTGGCGAAGACAAGACCGAATTGTCTTGATCAAATTTTAGATTTTTGGGATCCCATCGACACCTTTGGTCTTGTTACTTATCGGAAGCAGGTTCTAACTACATTTTCTGATGATACGGCGCTTACTATTTTTGCAAAGTCTCTTCCCGAATTGGGAGAGAAGGCAAACCGGACAGTTACCCAACTGCAAACATTCATGTCTGCAAGCTTCTTGTCTGTAAATAAAAGTAAAAAGAATTATTTAATTTTTTGTAGGATAGGTCGAATTGTAAATCATGTATTCAAATTGATTTTTGATAGTCGGAGGTGTTGCAAGCTTTTGATTGTAAATATCTTGGTTTTGATTTGGATGTAAATTTTAGTTTTAAGAGGCACTGTCAAATTTTGTCATCGAAAATCGCAAGAGGAGTTGGAGTTCTACGGAGAATGAAGCATCTTTTACCTTTGAGTGCTTTGAAAAATATTTGTTATGCTTTAATCCATTCTTATATAACTTATGGATGTTCTGTTTATGCATGTAACTTTGAGCCGAATTTTAAGAAAGTGCAGATTATGCAAAATAAAGCTCACGTCTGAATTGTAGTGATACGGCTAATTGTTTTAAGTCGTTATGTGTGTTACCGATAAAAAAATGTGTCAACACCAGATTTGTATATAAGAGTCTAGATGGATTGTGCCCATCGTATTTTAGAAACTTTTATGTTGATCATGCATATTACCACGAGTATGAGACAAGAAATGTGAGTTTGTTTGTGAATGATAACTGGAGAGTCGTCAAGAGGAGGGTCTTGTGTGAGGAATTCGGGTGTGAAGGTATGGAATCATCTCCCGGAGAGAATCAGGGAGTCGGAGAACCAGGTTTTGTTTAAAAATAGATTGAAAAATTATTTTTTGGGTAGTTAGATAAATGTATAATATTTATTTGGTGTTTTATTTAAGGTGAATATTTCATTATTATTATTAGTGGATGAGGGTTGGGTTGGGGGGGGAGGGGGGGGGGGGGGTAAAGAAAAAGAAATGGGAAGGTCAAGAAGAGAAATGTGTGTCACCGTTTGTAATAGGTGAGTAAAAGTTGAGCACTCCCGCACAGGACACGGTTGTGCCCTTCTTGGGAGCGTTGCGTTTGTTATTTTTGTTTAAATAATGTTGAATTAAAATGAATTGAATTGAAAAAAAGGCCGCATAATCTCGGTACTGTCCAACTTACATCCCAATCTGTCCGTCCGTTTGTTTTTTGTGCATTTCAAAAAGTTTCCGGACCTCCCCCCCCCCCCTCTCCAACTCCCCCAACCTTGGCCACATGTGGTTCGAACGCATGTTTTGCTTGTCTAGGTCATCAGTTGTTCGCATCGGACCGCCCGTTCGCCCTTCTATTCCCCTTCCCCTATATGGGCTTGTTCTTTCCACCCGACCTCTCCACTCTAAGCGTTTCCCAAGATTTCCGGTTCCCCCCTCCAGCTCCCTCCAATGTCACCGGATCCGGTCCGGATTTAAAATGGGAGGTCTGAGACATAAGGCCTTTCTATATATCAAGTTTCCTTAAGATCGATCACCCGGTCGTAAGTTAAAAATTCCTCATTTTTCCGCATTCCCCCTCCCTGCCCCCCCCCCCAGATATTCGGATCGGGAAAGTGACTATTTCTTATTTAATCTAATCGGGTCCCTGATATGCCTGTCAAGTTTCATCGTCCTAGCTTATGTGGAAGTGCCCGAACTAGCAAAATCGTGACCGACAGACCGACGGACGGACAGAAATTGCGATCGCTATATGGCACTTGTACAGATAGTGCTGGATATGTCATTGCAGCTAAAAATGATCAACCAAGAAATATATTTACAATTGTAACCTGTAGTTTGTACATGATTGAACTTAAAATTCTTCAGAATACGAACACGAATCAAACCACGATCGATTCCATTCGGAAAAGTTGGTATTTTCTAAGCTAAACGCTGGAAGAAAAGCTGGCCTGAAAACATGACGATTTGTCTGTACCATAAATTGGATATGCAAAGGTTTCGAGAGGAAATCCGTATGCTCAACTTAGCCTACTGGAAAAGAGCTCACCCAGTATCTTTCATTTCTTCTTCACGAAAGTCCGATTATAAGCTTTATATCAACCCAGTTTTATTGGTGGAAAGGGCCGACTATCGGTGGGATAATAGCACCTTTTCTACCATTTTATCACTGTAGAACCCGGAAAACTAGTTGTTCATTTCCTCGCTGTCCCTTTGCGTTCAGTTAATGTCCGCTTTCTGGCGAATGCTCTCGGCTATTGACTATCCACTCAGAAGACCTGAGTAGCTGAAAGCTTTGCTTTGTTGGACAAATATAGCAGAGCTAATGGGTCTTATAGGATAAGTCCTTAGCCCTGTGTGAGCAAGGGAAAACATGCTAGTGGTTCCCCTTTACGTGGTTTTCCTTAAAGCGCCCATGACCGTTCTGGTCAGTATTTCTCCCGTCCATTGTGTGAGACGGGAATGAAAGTGTGGTGCATGTCATGCGTGCATTGTGAAGAATACTGTTGATGACTAACTCTTCTTGTCGATGCAAAATCATCCTGTACCTAGCGGAAGAGCCGGAAGCGGTATCACGGGTGCTCCCAAACACCGCCGTGATTGGTATACACAGGATTGAGTTGTCGAGTTTGAGTCGTTAGTGCTACGTTTTCTCGTTCTTCCCGAGGATCACTGGCGTGTTTTGGACTTAGTCGTATAGAGTATTAAGAGAGGTGAAAAGTGAAGTATTTGGAGAATGCGCTAGGGTGTCAGATTCGAAATGGAATCGTAGTATGATTGGTACCCGTCAGTTTGATGATGTGAGGAGGCTGGCAAGATTCCTCGTGGTCACTTTTCAACAGACAAATATGCCTTGAGTAGGTTACTAGTTGAAAAAAAATTGACATGACCTTTTGGCTTTTTTTTTGCAATTAAATATTGTCTTATCGTCGTGTTAAGCTTTGTGGTATCGGTCACAAATAAAGTGTTTAAAATGCCTTAATTTAAGTTTTTGCATGTATCAAATCGCAAAACTGTCTTCATTCGGCAAAGCAAATAGGATTGCATCAGCTACGAGTAAAAAGTTGATAGTCGTAGGGAGATGAAAAATAAAAATGCTGCTCGATTGGGATTTGATCCCGCTGTCTTCGGCTTCGTATACCGACGGTCTAACCAATTCAGCTAACTAGTGGCGTGTTCGCAAACCATTACAATCGCCAGTTATTAACGGATAGTGCTCTCTCTCGAGGCAAATTTATCTAAAAAGTTCACATCATCTTGTCATGTGAAAGTTGGATATGAAACTTATACATGGGACTTTTACCGTGACAAATAAACTAGAAAGCAATTTTTCAGAAGGCCTCGAAGAGAAAACATCACTTCGTGAAATTAAAAGAATCCCAAAAATTCCGGCAAAATATCAGTTCCAAACGGAACGTCAATCAGGTCAAAGTACAAATCCAGCCCATTCTTAACCCTACCGCGATCACAACTACTGACCATTCATTCTACGATGAAAGCCAATCTTCTTAATTAGCAATTTCCCTTGGGATAATATCAGTGAGCCTCCTCCCATCTCTTCGCTTGACGTGCCACTTTTAGACTTGAAGGTCACAGCAGAAATGGTCGTGAAGGAGAATGGTATGAAGGAGCTGAACCATCAGGTCCCGAAGAAAGGATTGACTAAAACGCAAACGGAACGGAAGGGCGTGATGCAGGAGGAACAAGGACTAAAAAAGGACCGCATACTAAAAAAGGGACAGCAGTTTAAAAAGGGTAAAGCTGCACAAGGCAGCAAACTACCAAAAAAGGGAAGGATGCACCGTCAGCCCCTCTTTTAGTCGATCCTTCTGGCACGAGTTGGAGACCGTGAACGTGTAGGAACCCTGTTTTAGTTGTTGTGTTCTTTCTTATTTGTCGATCGGTTGGGCACAAGCTCTCCATCGTGCCCACGCATTACGGGGGCAACAACTTGTTGCTTGTTTTTTGTTTTTTTCTTCATTATTGGGAAGAACGCAGTTTTGTAGAAGAGTCGTGCTTTGACCGTGATGCCGATTCACATCACTCAGTTTTTTTTTGCTTTTGGGATTTTTGAAAACGCAGATTTTGTGTCATGCTGTCTGAGCATCTTTCGATTTTTCTTGCGTTTATGGTAGTGTTCGATATTTGCAACTCACAATTCTGCAGTTCGCGATTTTTGCATCGCGCGTTATTCTAGCTCGTGGTTTTTCATTCGACGGTTTTGTATGGCGCTTTTGTTGTTTTCGCGTTATTTGCAGTTGGCAATTTTGCGAGGGACTGGTCTTGCCTAGGATACCCTTTTGCCCTAGCCTTTCGATTTTCCTCTTTTTTTTTAGCCCCGAATAATAGACGAAATGACGTGCCCTCCCTCAGAAAAGTAAAACAGCAGGAGACCCTGCATATATAAGCAAATCCTTGGGCACAAACAGTCACGATCCGTTGGTGCGAAAAAACACGGCCTTGCCCCTCGTCGTGCGCGGGCATGCTGTCGAGGGTAGTGCCCAACGAGATCAACTAAAAGAAGTAACGCTAGAACAGGTGTCGTGCGCGGGATTGCTGTAAACTCAAGCCCAGGCAAACGACTAAAAGAAGGAACGATGGTGCAATTGATGGAACGTTCATCTTTTGACTAGCGTGCATCCTGGTGCAACCTTCCCCTTTTTACTGTGCCATTCAGTGTTTTATGCGTTAAGTTCCTCCTACATCATGCCCTTCCATTCCGTTCCTTTTTTTAGCCGATCGCCCTAACTTTATCCTCAAACTGTGCCTCTCATGTCGCTCCATATCAAGTATCAGATCGCCCCCGATCGGACAGCTATCCGATATTTGAAAAAAAAAGCAATCGTCATACCTGCGTTTGAAAGGGCAGAACGTGAAAACCAATCCAGACACGGTCTAATCTGCGCAAAACGTGCAAAATCGAGTTTATCATATATTCCCATATTGTTGACATCTACTGAATAACAGTCTACTCTCGAACAAGGAATTAATCGGCTTTGTCAAGCACATATCTGCTGCTGAAGTGCACTTACTCATAGCCAGCGAAAATTGGAAAAAGAGCCCAGATGCTGATCTACAGACAGACATCCTAACCGTATCTTACAATTTTTGACCAGTCGCACCCAGAAATTGCGGTCGATGGAAAGCTGAGGAGTATAGCTAACTTCCCATCATCAGTTTTGGTCCCACAATGTTCAGTTTATCATGTCAACGACGTGATAGATGACGTGGAGTCCACAACTCTTCTCTGTGGAGATGACACGAAGCTGTACGTTTACCTACCAAGCAGTTCTCCAAGAAGATCTCAACTTCAGTCAGTCCATGGATGGATCTCTCCCATGGAGATGAATGTTTCTGAAAGTCACTTTCGAGCTTTGGTCGCTTCCCAACTTCGTACATCTCTGTGAAATCCCACTTTAGAATCTGAAGAAAAACGTGAACTTGGATCTTGGAAACTTGGAACATCGACTGTCAGTTTCACTTTGACAGTCATCATGAACAGACCGTTCAGAAAGCAACAAAATAGCTGGGTTAATCTGACGTTCTTTTAATTACCAAGCTGGAAAGTCTTCGTGCACTCGGGAGGCCGACCGTAGAGTATGGTCGACATTTCCGCCGCATCTTTTCTGATAAGCACAGCGTTGCCATATGTGGCAATATTTTTATGGCAAAGGGTCCAGCGACGTTTCACGAAGTTTTGCCCTGCCGTTCGTGAATTCGCTTATCTACAACTACTCGGAAGTCCTTAATTTGTCTGCAGTCACATCGGTTTTTACGTGACTATTTGTCACGTGACGAGATTTGTGATAACGTGCCTGCTGACATAATTCTCAGCTTTAAAATGGACGGTCTTTTCGGACATGACTCCAAGCAGATTAGTGGCTGACGATTCTTAAAACTCATTGACAGATGGTCTTTTCAAAAGAGAATGATGGACTGTCATCACCCCGAATATATCTGAAGAAATATTGTGCGATTAACATCAATTCTTTCAAGCATTCCTTAGACAATCTGTGCGCAGAAAATTCTGCAATGAAAAGTGTTTTTAAAGAACTTTGTAGAGCCCAAGGACTATTTTTTGAATTGCATTAATATAGTTTATAGTCTTCTCATCTTTTGTTCTTCAGCTGATAAATATATACCAGCCTTTTAGGCAATCTGTACATGGATGCCGCGCAAGTTCATATGCAACACGCATATCCCTGCAAATGAAGCAGAGGATTCATGGTCGCTCTGAAATCTGTGGCGTTCTCTTGTGGTGGACTTGAACTGTGGCCTTCTCTTGTGATGGACTCAAATTTTAAGAACCACTTTACACTTATTTCCTTTTGTTTTTAATAACCAAAACCACATAAAATGAGAATATTGCTTTTACAAGAAAACTCATGGTTCTTTTACGTCATTTGCTCCAGGACTCATTTATTACTTCGAAGGTTTGATCTTGATCAGCTGCTTAACCACGTGTATGGTACAGTAAAGACTGATTGCGATCCGGGAAGAAATCTATGAAAATGAGAATTTGCTGTTCTGGAATGAAGGGAATCCATCGTGTCAACTCATCCTTGCCATACTTTGAACCTTTCGAAGCCGAAGCTAGCTACTGTTCTTATAGGCAGACTTCCTTAGCCCCTTGGAAAGTAGTGGAAGGCGTGCTGAACATTTTCTTTGCCCGCTAACCACGGTGTGTCTATTTTAAAGAATTCTGTCAGCAGTTATTACATTACTTTCGAAGTCTCTCACAAGGAAACTGCAAACAAAGTGTTTCTGGGAACCTTAAGAAATAGATCCACAAATCCTTGTTTATCGTAAAAGAGACTACTGAGGTCTTTATTTCTTTCTGTGAAAGGCGTAGGAATGCTCCCGGTCGATATGTTTGTGTTTAATCTAGTGGAGTATTAATACTGCGTCAGCAAAAATAGGTCCAGGTTTTGGCAGAATTTCGGGCAGTGAACACCCTGTGATGGGAAGAGTAGATTAACAGTTTTTTTTCTTGATTTTTGATAGTAATTGTTTGAAGTTTCACCAATAGGGCCTAAACAGGAGAATCTAGTTAAGAATTACCTATTCACTTAGAGAGGCTTGAATACGCTATGAAATTTCGTTAGTCCATTGGTCCGCTATCCCTGAATAACAACTTGTTATTTGTGTGAAAGATCTTTCAAAATTGTGGTAGTTCTATGCAATTCTAAACATGCAGCATCAACGATAGCACCGCAACAGACAGACTTGCTAGGCTGCGAGTTCTAGGTCTCCTCTCAACTTATTTTGCATCCACGTATAGTATCGTCTTTGATTTTCTCTCGTTCGTTATTTACCGAAGTAAAAAACACGTTCTTGACACAGATTCGAATCGCGCGGTCTTATTGTGAAATTGGTCTTGTCGGAAAACCGTCCATATTCTCAACGTCACTACGAGATCCTATTCTAAAAAAAATAAAAAATCCCTCAAAATAATTCATGTGTATTTAAGTACACGTGTAAACATAAGCGGGCTCTTAATTTGGCCTTTAAAGAACTCATGACACAAATTAAGGCCCAAGTTTTCACAACTAGACACGATTGCCTTCCGTCAGCTGCAGGTACTGATTTTTGATATAATAAACCGTTACAGTTTTGCCGGATTCTGGCTGGATTATCCTAAGAAATGTTCGAAAAAAAAACATAATGTATATCTGTTTTGCAGTCAGCTTGGGATAAAGGAATACCCATACTTTAGTATACCCTACATTAACCCAGGCAGATTCTGAAAACTGGTTCGTAGGGCCGGGAGCGTTGCACACATCAAAAACTTTTCGTTATACTTTAGAATGCACAAACCGGTTTCCCCGGATTTTGGCGAATTATCCCTCTGATCCGGAAACTAACAGTATTGTCAGATCCAGTAGAATATTTTTTTTTCTTTTACCAGTCCTCGATAATCTTTTTTGGCATTAAGGTTCATTCGAAAATTTCCGGTTTCGACCGGAATCCGGCACAACTATCCATTCAGGGCAAGAATTGTTATAATTTCGTGATTTCACATATTCTCGTACCCCTATATGGACCCTCTAGTGAATCGCTGATCTTAGGATTTCCTATCCCTAAATTTCCAAGACTCAAAATTTTCAAACCCCACCTTAAAATATTTATGTACAAAGCTCACGAAGAAGCTTGGCCTTTGATCTGCAGAGTCTGTGCACAAACTGCCATTAACCTTTCCAATATCGTTCGGGATTTACCGAGGTCACATCTGACAGACAGTAAGATGGACAGACAAACAGAAGCTAAAACAAATTTATCATAAATATTATTTCAGTCGAAGCTCACCGCGAATCACGTTTGAGCGTAGTAGAGGGATTTGCCAATAATCTGATATTGCGATCTTTCGATTTTGTGCTTTGGCAAATTTCGTTTTTTAACCGAGGTCTCGAGAGGACCCTTGCCAAAAAGGGGCTGGAATATTGCCGAATAAAAATTTCGACTCGCCAATCTGTTCAACATCACCAGACTTGATTTAGGGTGTCAAGATCTCTTCCCCTTCATTTGGGATCCCAAAAAGACTGTAAAACAACTTCCTGCTTGGTGCTGCAAAATTCAGTGATCGAAAACATTTAATCAGGCAAACTTTCCGATTTAGCTCTCATTTGGACTACTAATAGCTTGTTCTGGCGTCGCATTTGATTGGCTAGTTGGCTCATTTCCTCACTAAAAATCATTTATTGCAGCCTTCATTGGACTTCCTCCACTCAGGACTCTTTGGAGCTCATGATAAAATCACATTCAGCTGAGAGAATGATGCATAAGTAATTGCGAACAATTCCCGTTTTTTTTTCGAGATGAGAGCTTTTAAAGCACAATGGACACTTCTAATGCTTTATTTTGTATTAAATGCTCCACAAAAAAACATTTCCGACTTCCTTTAGAAGGCGCTACGAAAATCGGCCGTTTTCTTGTTATCCCTTGTCTTTACCTCTCTGGCATGTCGGCGATCCAAATCTTAGGAGCTGGGATATCGTGGCAGGAAATTCAAAAACTCCCAGCAATTCTTGATAGTAAAGGATATATTTGATATGTCACCAATAAGTCAAGCCGCAGATGCAGTTTAACTGATTGTTCTAGTGTTTCATCAGAAGTTCCATGTTTTAAGTGCCTATTAAAAGTTTTTCTTTGTGGAATAGTGTTGTGAAGCATAATTAACTTGCTTTATAAAATGTACCAGAATATGCAATTAGTTTATAAAAAATAGCGTAGCTACAAAAATCATTCAAAAACAAATAGCCTATTCAAATCTGAATTAGACAAGCTGATTTATGCATGAAATAAAGATCTACTAAGTGTTTTAAGAAACATCACTTTTATCTTTGTCCAAGCTAGTAAATTGAGCATGTACTGGCCCAAAAAATTACGCTTTGAAATATCACAGAGTGGAAACTGCTGAAAAAGCTGCTGAGCTAGGGGGTAAGCATTGATCCTAGGTTGTTACAGAGTGGGATTGGGGTAGTTTATGTGCCCATTGAACTTTAACCATTCACCCACGTGCGACAAATTCAAACCAACTGCCAATTAACTCCCGTTTTCCGGTTTCTCAGTATCTCTGTGAAACTGGAACAGAAATCTGTAAGATTTCTTGAGATTTTTTTTACTTGATTCTTAACAAGGCCTGGGAAAGATTGGCGGTAGCTAGTTGGCCTGGGAGTGACAGAATTCATGTCCCCATGAGCGAAAATGAAAAGTGATCAGCGACGCGGGAAAATTTAAAAGACGGGAGTGTAGGAATGGGGCTTCCATTAGTTCAAGTGCGAGGGAGAAAACTGCTGACACTTTGGAGAGGAGAAATGTGTGCGATGGTGCATTATGTTGTTCCCCTTTTCTCCTTCTGAAGTGGAAGAGGGAGTGAGTCAACTGTGGGTAAATAAGTTAGCAGTGTTGCCACTGGTTTTGCGATTTGTTCAGGTTTTCGAATTCTCCCTGAACAAAAATTATCGCAGGATATCGTACTTATGCCAAAAATGTCTGCAGTTTAAGAGCTTTTTCGCCAACTTCAAGGAAACTATTCTCTGGAAAGAGGGTTTACTTGTTATGCTAACATAAAGGGGAAACTGAAGTTATTGTCGAAACTAGTATATTTTCAATTGGGATAACCTGACCTATTTCGTTTTTTTCACTACTTCAGAAACCGGAGAAATCTTAACTCACTTAACAAGAGCTGTAAGCTCATATGGCACTTGCATGGGTTAAGATGTATTATTTGATCTAAAGTAAGTTCCGACTTTGCGGTTAAAGCACAATGGACACTTATAATGCTTTATTTTGTATTAAATGCTTCACAAATAAACATTTCCGACTTCCTTTAGAAGGCGCTACGAAAATCGGCCGTTTTCTTGTTATCCCTTGTCTTTACCTCTCTGGCATTTCGGCGATCCAAATCTTAGGAGCTGGGATGTCGTGGCAGGAAATTCAAAAACTCGCGGCAATGCTTGATAGAAAAGGATATATTTGAGATGTCACTAAAGTCAAGCCACAGATGCAGTTTACTTGGTTGTTTTAGTGTGTCATCAGAAGTTCCATGTTTTAAAGTGCCTATTAAAAAGTTTTCTTTATGGAATAGTGTTGTGAAGCTTGATTAACTTGCTTTATAAAATGTACCAGAATATGCAATAAGCTTATAAAAAATAACTTAGCTACAAAAATCCTTCAAAAACAAATAGCCTATTCAAATCTGAATTACACAAGCTGATTTAGGCATAAAATAAAGATCTACTAAGTATTATAAGAAACATCACTTTTATCTTTGTCCAAGCTAGTAAATTGAGCATGTACTGGCCCACAAAATTACGCTTTGAAATATCACAGAGAGGAAACTGTTGAAAAAGCTGCTGAGCTAGGGGGTAAGCATTGTTCCTAGGTTGTTACAGAGTGGGATCGGAGTAGTTTGATGTGCCCATTGAACTTTAAGATGCGCACTCTAAGGGAGCTAGAACTTCATTTGCAAGAAAAACCATCGAGGCAAAAATGATTGATGGGGATCATGAAAATGCATATTTTGCTTAAAAGCTTTTTTCTTACTTTGCGGTCAAGATTGGTACTTTAAGGAATAATCGGATTTGGGAAGTAGCGATTTCTAAGCAAATTTTGTTGAATCTCTAATATTCCAGCGAAGTTTCACCGTCCTAGCACATCTGGAAGTACCTTAACTCGCGATCACCGGAATCCCAGACCCCCCCCCCCCCCCCCCCTCCAACTCCACCCAAAATACCCGGAGCCAATCCGGTTCTGTAAATGATTTATCCAGAGCATCTGTTTGTTATTCCCACAAAGTTTGATTCCGATGACACGAGTCTAAGCGGGTCAAGTATCCCCCCCCCTCCCCCAATAGCTATCGGATCCGGTCCGGAAATGAAAAAGATCACCAGAGAGAAATGTCCTCTGTTCAGTTATTAAGATAGATAGATAGATAGATTTAATTCAGTTTTCACCATAAACATACACTACAAAAAGAAAATAACCATAAAAATACCAACATCCCAGGCATCACTCGAGCAGTGCTTGGTTAATCTTCAGGTTTGAGAAGAGTGGGTTAATTGCATGTTTCACTAGCACATTATCCGACTTGTGGAGTCTCAAGAGTAGGCTTGTCCTAGCATATTTGACGGTGCAAAACGGATAAGTCAGCTACATTTTATTCGAGCTATATTTCGGCCCTTCTTGGCAAGGGTCCTCTTCAGGCTCAAGCCGCTCAAGCTTGAAAATAAACTTGTGGAAAAATAATTAAGATTCTTCCTTAAATATCTGCTTTTGAGAACTTCTTCTCTGAAAGTTGTTTGGAGTTAAAGCTGGTGCTGTGATTTCATTCTGGACTCGGCTACTGTTTTTGTTGTTCGATTGGGTCGTCGAAAGGGTAGAGATTCTTCTGCATTTTGGTTTTAGAGTCACCTGTCTCTTCTTCTTCTTTCCAGCTAAGATGGATACTTGTTGGCGGCATGTATGAGCGATTAGTTCCGTACTTCGGTGATAGATGTTCCTTCGGCCCAAGCTGACTGCGAATCATATTTGACGAGGAATTGTCCTAGCCTTACGGTTTATCTCGTCAAATGTTAGGCATCGCCTTGAGACCATTTCACCAGAAACACTGCAAATGGTGGGCAGTCGGAAAAACCGCCGGAACACTTTATTGAATCCTACTTTAGCAGAACTGAGGGACACAGATTTGCACTGGGAAACCAGCGCAACTGCGAAGAACTGATTGCAGTAACATTTAAACATGCGAATCTTTACTACTTCACTACAGTCCCCGAACTTTCAGATCAGCAGATTTGCTGTTTTAAACAGGCTTTCTAGCGACTTCTTCAGGTGCAAATCATCAGACTGGGAGTCGGTAATTATGTAGCCTAAATAACGGAATTCAGGGACAAACTCTATTTCTCTACCAGACAAAAACACTGGCTGCAGACCAGCTCTGAATCGACGTGGGAGGAAAGACTTACAGAAAGTCTTTTTCGTATTAAACAGGACATCGAGTTCACTTCCATATTGCTCGCATACTTTAAACAGCTGGTTAAGACCGTAGATTGTTGGTGCGATGATTGCAAGGTCGTCGGCAAATAGTAGGTGGTTGTACACCACTCTACCCACAAAGCAACCAACCTGTTTCAGTTCTGATCACCAGAGAAACCGTGTCAACCGTTCCAAAGTTGCTAATGACTCAGTATCCCGGATTCCCCTCCCTGCACCCCCCCCCACGATTATCAGATCGACGATTTTTTTTTATTTTCATGTCAGTTTGATAGGGTCCCTGATATGCCTGCCAAGTTTCGTCGTGACAAAAAACCCGGACCGACCGACAGACCGACGGACGGAATTGCGATCGGTATATGGCACTTGAGCCAGAGGCTGCAAGTGCCATAAAAACGGGAATTATGGAATCTGCTGCCGGTTTAAGCTGTAGAAATCGGTCATTTAAAACGGAATAGAACCACAGAAATCTACGGTTTTTGGGATCCTAAAACGTAAGTGGAGGGATACCTATGACCTCGCAAAATTTGTCCGTCTGTCCGGCGTCTGTCTGTCCGTCTGTAAGCACGATAACTCTCGAAGGGCATGAGCTATTTTGACGAAACTTGGTGTGAGGATTCTTTGGGTCAAGAGTAAAGTCGATTCGTAGATGGGCTTTGTAGCCCTATATTTAGGGGTGGGGGAGGGGGTTTCAGATTAAGGGGCCAAAAAAAAATATTTTTTAAATGCTATTTAGATAGTTGATTTAGGGGCAAGGAAACATGCTGAATCCGAATATGAAAGTTATTTTATTGCCGGACAAGTAGTTCATCCGGAATCCGGCGAAAACCGGACACAAAATTTGTCGACCAATTTTTGGGTATAGCAGTCCCTACCCCTTTATTCTCAGACCAGTATAGGTCTGTGCGGGCAGTACGAGACATTCATTTGTTTATTCTATGGACGTCGGAGAGATCTAGTGTAATTGAAGGTTGAAGGGATTGATATGTGACGTTCAAACGAGGAAATATGTTGTTCAAGCGAGCATGTTGTTGAATGAGGAGTCACTGGTAAAGTGCAGGTCAAGTTCGTAGATGAGTCGTTTAGGGGAATCTTTAGAGGAGAGGAGGGGTTTCGAATTTACGGTAAAAACATGTATGTTTTATAAGCTAATAAGATATTCATTGAGGGGGTAAGCAGGTCCGCTGAATCCATATCTGAACTTAGTTTTCTTGCTTGACAAATGGTTCATCACGAACTCGGCTGAAACTGAAAATTTGGTTGAAGCTCAAAGTTGTTTCTGAAATCGATTAGAGATCCGGTATCGGGGCTAGGAGACATGCTGAATCCGTTTTTGAACTTTATTTTAACAGTAAAAATATTCAAGGAATCTGACGAAGACTGAATGGCGAAGGCGTGACCCAATTGTTTGAATCAAATGTTAGATTTTTGGGAACCCATCGTAACCTTTGGTCTTGTTTTCATTGAAACTGGAAAAAGTACCGAATTTCGTCTGCGCCAGAATCTCACAGGGTTTTGCTGCCAGGTTTTGTCAGGGAAAAGTGGCAAGACTGTACGTTAGATGGCTCTTCATGTAAAGTCGGGTAAAGCTGATGAGATCGCGAGGAGGCTTCAGCTAAAGGGGTGCAAGCGATGGAGTTCCAGAATCCACGGGTTATAAATTTCATGAAAGTAGAAAGGACACACTAACTGGTATTCACTTATAGTAACTGTGCGAGATTCAGAGCTCATTAAACGCCATCCCGTGTTATCTCACCCACATATTGATTTCACCCTAGCCACAGAATCTGCGTTCAAACTGCAAACTGCGTAGATCTATGGATTTTTTTCGCGGTGAATTTTTTTCCACGCAGCTTTTAATGTTCCTTACGGGAGTGTGAGCCACACTCGGAAGCATAAGTTGAAAATCGTGGAAACGTCGTTTTGTCTATTGTTTTCAACACTTTCTAAGTTTGCGTCAATAGAACATAGGCCTTACTGCTTGACCGTTCTGCACCAGAAGGATCCTCAGTTTGAGTTTATATGCTTGGCAAAATAACTAATAATATTAAGTGCTGCAAGATTTGAATTTCCCGCCGAATTCTCGCTGGTCTTGAGAGCGCGATCACGGAAACACTCTTTTCGGACCACATCCTCTTTGTGATATCTGTGAAAAACTTCATGTTGCCTTCAGTGATTATCCACGCACCTCAGAAGCAGCCAATGAAAAAGATCAGGTGGTGTATCGATCCAGAGACGTCTTTATTGAAGCAACGATAAGAGGTCTGGGACACATAATCCTATCTGCGTACCTGACCGAAAAGAGTGCACGGTCTCGGATACGAAAAGATTAGTGACCAGCAGGGTAACAGAGCAAAGGAGGGCCTCAGAGATGCTGTTTCTGCTGAAGACCAACTCCTCTGTGCATATAGTGGAAATCAACAACCTTTTCTTCCACGAAAGAAGGCTACCATAAATACTGAAAAACAAGATCAAAGGTTTCGATGGGATCCCAAAAATTATATATTTGATCCAGACAATTGGGTCTTGTCTTCGCCAGATCCAGTCTTCGCCAGATCCAGTCTTCGCCAGATCCAGTCTTCGCCAGACTCCTTGAACATTTTTACCCTTAAAATTTAGAAACAGATTAAAGCCAAATAGCTAATCATCTGAGAAAACCAAGTTCAGATATGGATTCAGTTTACCCCCATAAGTCATATCTATTTTGACGAACAGATCGGAACTTCCTGCCTTACTTCTGCCAATTTTCCGGTTTCGGCCAAATTCCGGAACTACTTGTCTGGCGAAAAAATAAAGCTCAGAAACGAATTCAGCAATTCTCCTTACCCCTTTATCGAACATCTGAGATCAACTTCAAATGAAAATTTAACTTACAACAAATTTTACGGTTTCGGCTGTATTCCGGGCGAACTATATGTCCGGGTAAAAAATTATTGTCATATATGAATTCAGCATCTCTTCTTACCTCTACATCGGTCATCTAATCAACTACAAACAAAAGTTTTGCTTTTAACAAATTTTCCGGTTTTGGCCGGATTCCGGGCGAACTACTTGTCCGGATAGAAATGATTTCACATAAGTCTCCAGCATGTCGTTTTACAACTAAATCGAACATCTAGTCAACATCAAATAAAACTTTTAGTTTTAACAGACTTTCCGGTTTTAGCCAGATTTCGGACGAACCACCAGTCCGGCAGGAAAACGGTTTTCATAACCTTGTTCAACATGTCTTCTTACCCCCTAATCAACTATCTCATTAGCTGTTTAATTTAATTTTGACCCCCACCCCTAAATTTTGGGCTACATAGCCCATCTACGAACTCGACCTTTCTCTTGACCCAAAGAATCCTCACACCAGGTTTCGTCAGAATATCTCATTCCTTTCGAGAGTTATCATGCTCACAGACGGACGGACAGACGTACAACTCTTGCGATGTCATAAGTATCACTCCACTTTTGTTTTCGGATCCCAAAAACACGTAATGATGTACACATACTGGGTGGAGTTGTTTAACCGAACAAGATTGAGATACGACAGTCACTTATTCTCTTAAATAGACTTGGAAGATCCGGTAGAATTGAAGGTCCGATGGAAATGCGTTACTTCGTTGCTCCGCTATTCATATAACCGTTTTCGTCGAATGAATATTTTTCTTTCGGATGGTGCCTTTGTGTGTTTGTACCTCTCTGCTTGAAATATATATCAACTAAAACAGCAAACGACTGCCGAAAAATAATTTTTATTCTGGTCGCACGCAGTAGCTGGCTTTCTTCAGTAACGACCTCACAATCTGGAATCGATCGTTTCCTGAGATTTGCTTCTTTAGCCATTGAACTACACGCTTTTGTTGAAATTCAAATTCTCCGTGTCGGGATGCCTTGTCGGGCTAACAGTGCGTATTCTGGACGTCCCTGGTAGAGCCCAAGGCGACAAAATAAGAAATCCCTTAGCGGAGACATAACAATTCAGTTTTTTTCAAATCCAAGATATGAAAGGAAGCTGGCTTTTCAGTTAAACTTTAATAGAAGTCCAGTTTATATCGTGTATCTTGTAGTATGCAAAGCACTTACTAGGTCTTCCTCCAACGGGTCGAAACCACAACGTTACGCGACTGTACGGTGCTACTGGTCCCTTTGTGGCTGTGGACCACCGCCGTTCCGAGTTTGTTTCTTCTCTAGAACGGAGGCACTCATATTATAAAGCGTTTATTTAGTGTTGTTTTGTTTAGTATGCTCGTTGTATTTCTTATTCTTTCCTTGCCTTCTAAGTACTCCATATGGGCACGCCTTGTGCCGGTAATAAAATTATTTGTATTGATCAATAGAGTCGAGACAGTTTGCTCTCGCGGAACACCTTATACCGTCCGTCGTGGTTGCTACGCATCATCTAACAGAAAGTGAAAAAATGAATAAGGGGGAGAATATCCCCGATAAATTCTTCTTGTTTAATGACTAAAAACATATTATACTTTTATTATACTTTCGGCAGCGCATGTCAAGATCCGTTGCTGTTACCAAGATAAGTTCTTTCACTTTTGGTCCTGCTACGCAGTCAAAACCTTTTTTTTCGGTTTTGCCACCCCCTAATTGCTCATTTGGTTGAGTTGTATAAAACTTCTGCACTTGACTCGCTCCGGTATGAGGTATATAATGACTTGATTATGCTCCCCCGTCTTCAAACCAATTAGTGTCATAGAGCCCCATAAAATCTTTAATTGTCAAATTCAGATCTAAAGTACTTCGCCCACACTTCTACGGCTCATTTCCGTGTGAAGTACTGTCGTAATCGACTTCTTATTGATTTGCCAAGATGAGACTCCACACCATCTAACGACTTTCCGAATCGTTTGCTCAGAATAGCGAGCTCTGTAGTGCCTCTCATTAAAAGCCTTCCAGATTTTTTCTTCTTGATTCCAGAGATCCGTTTTCGTAGAGACGGATCTGGAAGGTGAAGTCAGGCCAAAAACATGTGGAAGTTCGGGCCGTCGGACACCCTAGATTCCAGAGAACTGGAAGGTGTCATAGAAGCGACACATTTACATATGAAACGAGTGGGAAGGAGACAAAGGGAGAGTGATTGACAGTTGTGATTAGGAAGCAAAAGGAAACTAAATGGGACTTGAGGGATATGTTGAATAATAGCAAACTTTGCTATCGTCGCTATCATGAAAATCCAGAAGGTTTGGCTTGACTGCGCGGGAGCCATAGATATCTGGAACTCTGGAAGGTGAAGCCTGGCTTTAAAACTTGCCCCTGATTACAGAGGTTGTACTTTAGACAAGATATAGCGTCATGGGTTAACCCCGCCGATCGTGTCACAGAGATCGTAAGTTACTACGCTCCCGAGCATGGTGATGAAATAGTTACTATTTCTTAAAGGTTGGAACGGTCAGCGTAGTAACTTTTAACGAGGTTGGGACGAAAATAGTAACTAGTAGTTATTATTGTAAGAAAGTTGGATCACGCTCAGATCTTGCGACGGGCTTTTTTAGACGTTCAGTTTTGAAAAAGCACAAATTATTCGTACGGAGCTCTTGGTGGTGCCCAAGATCGTGCCAGCAATTCCAGTCCGGACCGCTCGAATTTGGTCGTTTGCCCGAACTTGATGCTAGACGCTCAGCCGCAGCGTTTTAATCCGTGGTCCTCAGGGAGATCGTAATTTCTGCGTTTTAACGCCGCGATTTTATCTCAGCTTTCAGCATTTTTCACATTTGAGCTTGTGTTCCTGCATTTTCTTTTAGAAATAGCAGTTTCCCTGGGTCCGAGCTCATTTTCAGTTGAATTCAGTTCAGTTTGATTTCAGTTTGTTATTAAACATCTGATGGAAAATGCCGATTATCGTGTTTTTTTTCGGTATATAAATATAACAGTACAGTCAAGGTCCAAATAATTTTATAGAAGTACTGATGCTATCGCTTTCCATGATATTTTTACTTGCCGAGATCCAGCGCAAGTACCATCTGACCTCACAGCTCTAGACCGTCTTACTGATGGAAAAGCAAGTAGCCTCATTTTTTTCCACGAGCCTTGACTCACATTTATCTTTAAACCGACGTTAATAACCAGCTTGTCCCCATACGTTAACCGCTATCATCAAGGATGGAGAAAAAAGTAAGATGGCTGCGCTCATTACACAACTCTCGACGTTTTTTTTTTGGAAAAAATGTTACGAAGGGTGATCAGTAAAATTGAGATCATGTCAGAGGAAAGCAGCAGAAAAGAAAAGAGCGGTGTCATTACTGGCTTGACCAAAGGTTTGACCAAAACAAATTGCGAAATATGTTATTTCTGTACTGTCATATAGCAAACAAAAAATCTGAACAACATACCCGAAATTGTGGATCCTACGTCGTCTCAAAATTTGTGTTCTTTGGCTTTTGGTATAATTTTGCGATGATAACGAAATTAATAATACATAGTAGTCAAATGAAAATAAAATTATTTGTTCGTAACTGGCAGTTATTTCGTCGATGTAGAATGATGAGCTGAAACATGTAGAATGATGAGCTGAAACTGGAAAGTAAAGCCAAACTTCGTGTATAGTGTACCAGAAAAAGAATACACGTTTGTAATGTTTTTTTAGGTGAAAGAGGAGATTACTATTATGGCAATCTATTTCCCTAAATTCCTTCCATGAGCCCAACGAACTTGTGAAGAATGAGCAAGGGCATATTCATGAGTTCTTAATGTCAACTCGTTATGTAACTTCTGAAAGTGTAGTATTTTTACCTATTGAAGGTGTTGTTGGAGATCTGGGCACGAAATAGTCTAAACTCATAACACTTTTTGCCTAAGTGAAAAAGGTGTTATTCTTGAAAGTGTTATGCGCAATCTGTTATGAAACTTCTGACAGTGTACCACAAAAGCATTTGGTGTCAGTCCTTTCTCGTCTTACAGTGGGTAATTGGAAAGCATCCAGTTATCAATCGTTCAATCAATCAATTTTATTATTACCCTAATATTCACTCGTAATATTCAATACGTCACTGATGGGCATAAATTGATAAAACACCTACGAACACGTACGGATAATACACAAACAAACAAACAAATAATACGAAAATAAAGATTAATTAGAGTTGAAATACTTGATGGAATATGGGAAGAATTAGTGTTATGGGATTTGCTGGCAGAGGAAGAAGTTTGAGTCTCTAGTCATTCTTGCTTTGCTTGCTAGGGCCTAGAGACGGCGTAGAAATTTTAATAGTAATAATGTGTTTGGATACTGACTTAAGCAAACTGACATTCGATCTCAGGTAATGAATAACCGATGCAACTTAAGTAACAAATGGCCTTTTTGCGTTCGGTTATAAACATATAGTCTATCAGTGTTTATTTATGATTCATGCACTGGGGGCGAACTTCCGGGCGAACTATGTGCCCGGGTAGAAAATGATTGTCATATACTGATTCAGAGTGTCTTCTTACCCCTGAATCGAACATCTAATCAAGCTCAAATAAAACTTTAACTTTAAACAAATTTTCCGGTTTTGGCCTAAATGAACTACTTGTCCGGCGAGAATGATTTTCATATTTCGATTCAGCATGTCTCCTTACCCCTATTTCAACTATCTCATTAGCTTTTAAATAGTTTTTTTTTGTCCCGTAATTAGAACCCCCTCCCCCACTCTTAAATATAGGGCGACAGAGCCCGGCTTCGAACATGACTTGTACTTTGACCCAAAGAGTCCTCGTGCCAAGTTTGAAGAAAATATCTCAACCCCTTCGAGAGTTATCGTGCTAACAGACGGACAACTTTTACGAAGTCAGGTATCCCTCCACTTATCTTTTGTAGTCCAAAAAATATAATGTACCCCATACGATACGTCCCAGATGCCATTTTTGTATCATTATATTTTAAAAAAAATTCTTCAATACCTCCGTCGTTGTTATTATCGATATGCAAAATTTTTTCCTTTTCCTACCCTCTTGGTATAACAAGACGAAAGGTTTCGATGGGATCAGGGAATTTTAAAATTTGCTCCAGACAATTCGGCCTTCTTGATATTTGGTCTTCAACAGACTTCTTAAACATTCTTACTTTTAAAATTTAAAAACAGATTAAGGCCAATGGTAATAATCGGAGAAGACCAAGTTCGTATTTGACAGTGCAAAACGGATACGCCAGCTGAATTTCACCAAGTTCAGATATATCAGATATCCATTCTATGCTGTCAAATATTGAGATATGGATTCAACATATGGTTTATCCTATAGCCTACGTCGTATCTCCTTCCTTCCTTACTTCTGCCCAACTTACGGTTTCGGTCGGATTCCGGACGAACTCATTCTCTGACAAAAAACTAAAGCTCAAAAACGAATTCAGCATGTGTTCTTGCCCCTACATCGAACCTCTAATCAACTTCAGGATAAACTTTTACTTTTAACAAATTTTCCGGTTACAGCCGGATTCCGAGCGATACATACGTCCGGTGAGAAAATGATTGTCATAGACGGATTCAGCATATCTTCTTACCCGCAGATCGATCAAATTTAAATAAGACTTTTACTTTAAACAAATTCTCGGGCTTTGGATTCCGGCCGAACTATTTGTCCGGTGACAAAATAATTTTCACATTTGGTCTATTTGCTCCTCACGTCTCCATGTCCCTAAACTGAACCTCTAATCAGCTTCAGATTAATCTTTTACTTTTCACAAATTTACCGGTTTTCGCCGGATTCCGGGTGAATCATTTGTCCGGCGGGAAAATAAATGTCATATTTTGATTCAGCATGTCTCCTTACCCTTGATTTGACTGTTTCGTTAGCTGTTTCATTAGCTTTCATGTAGCCCAAATATAGGGCTACATAGCCCATCTTCGAGCTTGACCTGTACTTTGACCTAAAGAGTCCTCATGCCAAGTATGATCAAAATATCTCAACCCCTTCGAGAGTTATCATGCTAACAGACGGACGGACGGACAGACGGACAACTTTTGCGATGTCATCGGTATCCCTCCACTTACGTTTTGGGATCCCAAAAACATACACCTGATATCGGGTTACGAACTTCCGGGTATATCGTTGAAACTGTCGGCCTTAAGTAAAAAACTTTCCTCAATTCCCAGCTCGTCACTGTCCCTTCTTCTTTAGTCAATTTGTAGTGTATTGGTGTCTTTTTCAGTTTTTATTTTTTTCATTGTTTGTACTCCGCTTCTGCCTTTTCAGCGAGTTGTAAAAATAAATAAAATATGGCCCAAAGTATTCACGTATACAAGACCTACTTAGTGGCCTACCTAGGCCACCTAGCTGCTTACCTAGTAATATAATAATAAGCATCACGATTGAGATCCGCTTCGAAACAGAAAATAGAGCAAGAGAATGAAGGACGATATTTTACACCAAAACCCAAGAATTCTTTAATCCCCCAAAATAAAAGTTTACAAAATTTATTTATCTTCCAGAACGTTGACTCCCTTTTTCTACTCCTTTTTCTCTCCTAGCGGAAAATATGCCATTGACCAGTTTGTATTTTTTCAGGGACTACAAGGCGAGGAAGAAGGTTTAGAAGAAGGAAACCTGTTATTAGTCCAGACTTTTTTCGGCCTGGCTGTCTCCGTGGGAGTTGTAACTGTTGGCCTAATTGTCGTTAAGCCGTCGTCGCAGTGCACAGTATCCCTGCAGTATCTTTGCCAGGTCACGCTGATGGGGATAGGTAAGTGTCAGGGCTGGTTCGAGTGGGTTTTGCATTGTTCAAATAGGTGTAATAAGGTTAATACGGCAAATGCAGACTCGTCTTTTCCTTGGGGCGCGCTGCATTAAGGAGAATAGACCATCGTTCTACTTTGTCTTATGGTCCTCTCGGTTGCCACAGGGAGCACAAAAGTTAACTTTGTTGGAAGTTGGAGTAACAACTTTTCTTCGAAAGAAGACGTTTTGTTTTGTTAGGTTGTGGAACACTACCCTCCATACGTTAATTTTGTAGTTTTTTACAACATAATGGTCGTCAAGTTGTACTTGTGTTCTTCGAGTAGTACTAAGAACACTTTTTCTCATCTTAAAGTTTAACTGAAAAGGGCTTCGACAGGACAATCTAGTTACTCGTCACTTCTTCACTTAAAGAGGCTCGAAGACCCGATGAAAATGCGTTACTTCGTTGCTCCGCTATTCACGAATATCGATTTTCATATAGTGGAATTTCCCTGTCGGATTGTGTTACCTCGCACTGAATGTCGCACGGACAAAAAGCTTTTACTTTCCGTTTGAACAAGGGTGTGTAAGAAGACGTAAACATCCCGTAGGCTATAGTGCTATGCAGCTTATTACACCTATTTGAACAATGCTTTTAGGACAGAGCAAATAACAACAAGAGAGAACCGCCCGTCCAGCCATATGCTTTCCATGTAGGGGAAACGGGCCGAGTGGTTGACACTTCATTCAAGTAGAGTAGAGTAAGTCAAGTAAGTGTAGAGTAGAATTTATCCATACAGTAACTATCCCAGCGAAGACGCCGAATTCGATTTTGTCGTCAATAGTGCTCGCTAGCCTAAATATGTGCAAAATACTTCTCGTAAATCTTCGAAGCTTGTCATAAATGAAAATTTAAATAGGGCACTAAAATAAAAATAAAATAAGTGACTAAGGTATATTTGTGAATTTATTGTAGAGCTCGACAAAAGACGGAACAAAGCTCTTTCTGTACGTTCCATGTGTTGGAGCGATTGGAGTTAACTTTGGGACTTTTTGAGAATTTTGACGTTCTAGTCTGGGAGGTGCTCTCTTAAAGCAAGACTTAACCTTCCAGACTCCCAGATATCCAAGGTTCCCACACAGTCAATCAACCCGATCGTTCCTGATATTCATGATAATGATTATGATTCTGCTATTCTTCAACGTTGTCTAGTTACCCCCTTCAAATTTAAATATCTTTTGCTTCTCAACCACAGCTGTCAATCACTATGCCTTTTCTTCTACATTTGCATGCTTATTTTTGTCTCTCGAATGTGTTGCCTCTATGGCACCTTCTAGAAATCTGGAATCTGGGGTGTCCAACAACCCGGACTTCCAGAAGTTTTTGGCCTAGGCACGCCTAGCTTCACCTTCAGGGTGTTTGTCAATCGACCTTGTGTCCCCGGCCTGACTCTCTGTTTATTATCATTTTATACAGAAGTGTAATTAAAACCTTGAACCTGATCCATCTCGGTGAAAAAGGATGTCTGGAATCTGGAACAAAAATCTGGAAGGTGAAGACCTTACCTTTAGTGTTGTTTCACTTTTGTCTAGGAGAAAGGCTGGTGCAAAGTAGAGGTACAATGTGTATACTGAAGATTAAGAACTTAGTACAATTTATAGGGAGGGCTTAGCCGACTGCACGGAATCCAGATATGAACTAAATAGTATTTTTACACGTCCCAGGTTGCTCTGTATTTGAGCGAAAATGTAGCCAGATGTTGAAAGTTGTAGCTCGGCCTCGGTCTACATCTGTGGAAATTTCGTTGGGATGGAATGTGGCTCCATGTCGTGGTGACAGTAAGAAAGAGCAATAGTTGATCAAGAAGGGATATTTAACTCGATTTCAGCGGCATTGCTCCAGCCTCCGGGTAAAAAAATTTTGTAGTTTTTTCATAACAAACATGTTCCATCGAACGTCTTTGCAAGGATCAGGTCTTAAAGAGGATTGTATGTTGCAAGAATTTGGGCTTCTCGAAGCGTACTGCATGAGAAGGTTGCAACGTGCACCGGCCTGGGATCGACTAAAACCAGGAAGGGAAGGGAACGCGAGAAAAGCAGGAAGGCATGCTAAAACCAGGAAGGGCATACTAAAACGAGGAAGGGCATACTAAAACGAGGAAGGCTGTCGCCAGAATTCGCCGCGCCGTTCCCTACCTCTGTTTAGTATTCTTCGAGGGGCTGGCAACTTTTCAAACTCAAAGTACACCATCCCTTACTCGTTTTAGTATCCTGACAGGGGTAGGCATCAAGTTCAGTGAGGGGTCGGCAACTATCAAAATTGTAATTTACCTTTTCATATCCCTGTTCTGACGGTAGGCGACCAAATTTCTCGCAGTCTCGCGAGGGGTCGGCAACTCAGATATTTTAAGTCCCCCATTTCCTTCTTCGTTTTAGTACTTGAAAGTACTAGCACGAAAAAGGAAATTTCACCTTTTCATTTCTCGTGCTGACGGTAGGCGACTAAAATCCTCCGAGTCCAGCGAGGGTTCGGCAACGAAGATATTTCAAGTCCACCATTTCCTTCCTCGTATTCCTTCTACCGTCAGAACATGGAACTGAAAAGGTGAATTAGAATTTTTAGAGTAGCAGACCCCTCGCTGGTTTCCGAGAATTTTAGTTGCCGACCCCTCAAAGAAGAGTAATTTCCTTCCTGGTTTTAGAACTTTCAACCTACGAAAACGAGGAAGGGAATCATGGACTTGACATATCTTAGTTACCAACCCCTCGCTGGACTTGGGGGATTAGTCACCTACCGTCAGAACTAGAAATGAAAAGGTGAATTACAATTTTAATAGTTGCTGACCCCTCACTGATCTTAATGCCTACCCCTGTCAGGATACTAAAACGAGGAAGGGATGGTGTACTTTGGGTTTGAAAAGTTGCCAACCCCTCGAAGAATACTAAACAGAGGAAGGGAACGGCGCGGCGAATTCTGGCGGCAGCCTTCCTCGTTTCGGTATGTCCTTCCTGGTTTTAGTATGCCTTCCTGCTTTTCTCACGTTCCCTTCCCTTCCTGGTTTTAGTCGATCCCCACCGGCCTTCATTAGACTATACGAGGAACCTTTGAAATTAAAACAAAACAAACAAGACCAAAGGTTTCGATGGGATCCCAAAAATCTAATAATTGATCCAGACAATTGGGTCTTGTCTTCGCCAGATCCAGTCTTCGCCAGACTAATCATCAGAGAAAACCGTGTTCAGATATACCTCTATAAGCCATATCTATTTTGAAGATACTGACCGAAACTTCCTGCTTTACTTCTGCCAAATTCCGGTTTCGCCCGAATTCCGAGCGAACTACTAGTTCAGCAAAAAAAAAAAGAAAATTCAGAAACGGATCCAGCGGATCTCTTTATCGCTATAAAGCACATCTAATCAACTTTAAATAAAACTTGAACTTAAAAAAAAATCCGGTTACAACCGGATTCCAGACTAACTATATGTACGGGTAAAAAATGATTGTCATATAAAGATTCAGCGTCTCTTCTTACCTCTAAATCTGTCAGCTAATCAACTTCAGATAAAACTTTCGCTTTAAACAAACTTTCCGGTTTTGGACGGATTCCTGGCGAACTAGTTTCAGCATGTCTTTTTACCCTTACATCGAACATTTAATCAACTTCAGATGAAACTTTTACTTTTAACCAACTTTCCGGTTTTCGCCAGAATCCGGCCGAACTACTTGTCCGACAAGAAAATGGTTTTCTCCATCGTGTTCAGCATGTCTTCTTACCCCATAATTGACTATGGCATTAGCTGTTTAAAAATATTTTTTTGTCCCTTAATTTGAACCCCCACCCTCAAATATAGGGCTACACAGCACATCTTCGAACTTGACCTGTACTTTGACCCAAAGAGTCCTCCCACAAAAGCAGCAGCCGTGTCCAAAATTAACTTAGCACCAGCTGTACCTCCCATAAGAAACTCACCAAAATCGGATACTGATAGTCGCTGGAATCTGTACTATTTTTGGATCCCAAAACGTAAGTGGAGGGATACCTCCTTTCATACAATCGACGTTACTCTGCTAGTCAAATGTTTTTAAAAAATGAAATTGAATTTTTTGATGCTATAAGAGGGAAAGCGATAGTTAGCGGCCCAAAAAAGGCCGAAATATAACTAGAATTTAATGAAGCTGACGTATCCGTTTAGCCCAGTCAAGATGATTTGTAGCCTAGTTTTAAAGTACTCAACCATTTTAGAATATCGGAACATAAAGCGAGGTTTTCAGTAGTTGGCTAAATTTGCTAAATAGCAAGAAATTACATTTATTTTGTTATTCCTGCTTTAACAGTGATAGTCAGGACACCTGAGACTTTAAGAAGTAACAACTTCATACAAGACTAAATTAATAAAAGTTGCTTCGTTTCCTTATCTGTCGCAAACGTAATTTCTTTTCTTCCCCTATATTCGGTAGTTTTCCGGGTCTTTCAGTTATTGCCTCGTAAACATCCGTCCGATCATAATGCATTGGAGAAATTCAGTGAGCGAATCACCTTGCGAGATTGTAAATCCTTCGAAAAAATATAAATAAACGCTGTCTGTAAAGATACAGATGTCCCTGAGGGTCTACGAGACCGGAAGGTTCCATTTTATTGTCCGCCGTCGAGCAACTTTAGATGTCACTTTTCACCAGGTCCATACCCCCCCCCCCCCCCCCCCCCGATGCACCAAGTACTACTTAAGTTCTAATTCAGTCATACGAAATATTTGGCAGTTTTAATGAAACTTAAGTTGCGTTTTCGCATATACCATGGTAGCTGACACCACGGTCAAAAGGCGTTTTTTCAGTTGCCGTGGTACCTGGCCAGGTACCGTGGTATCTGAAAGATTTATCTCACTTTCATCATCACTAACACAAGAATCTAGTATTTCTGACGTCAGTATTTCTTTTTTGGGCGATTTCTAATCCAAGATGCAAGAAACCATGGTTTCTGCAAAAACGCGACTTTAGAGTCATTACTCTCCTAAATGTGGGCGACCACATCCATGCCTTCTTTTAGGCTCCGAAGTTTCCGGACATGCCCACCTGGACCTGATCAACTCCGCAGGCTCAAAGAAGGCATGCCAGAACACGGGTTCTGACCCTTCGTGCTTTCCACGCGGGTATGCTCGAGAACCTCCTAGCGCACCTCCTAGTGGGGGAAACCTTCTTTTCACATGTTGTTCCGACCTCTTCTTAAGGCGTATTCTCGCCGTTCCCCGAGGACTCCTCGGGGAATCGAAAGGAACGGCGAGAATAGAGGGAGTCACTCCACGCGGACTCCGCGTACATAAACAGCGAGAATACGGGGAATGCTTCTAAAATGGATTTTGTTCGAAAAATGAATCTGCAGCTGAAAAAAATAGTCGAGATCCACTTTATTTTTGGTTTTGTTTATTCTGATTCTTTTTAATTAATTTTACATAGCACCTACAACAGCAAAAATTGATTCCCCTCCGAATTTGAAAGGGAGTCCTTTTTGATGATGGTGATGATAATCGGAGCATTCCCCGTCCGTGGGGACTCGCGAGAATACGGGGAGTGAGTCCCCGGGACAAACAAAAACGCGGGGACTCCTCAAGTGGAGTCCTCGGGGAACGGCAAGAATACGCCTTTAGTCAATCCTGCTCTTGGAACCATTAAGAAGTAGTCAGACTCTCCAGGTAGTTGACTTCTACGGGAGCAAGTAAATAGAAATGGATCCGTCCGAAGTAAACTAACTTCGAAAGAAATATACTTTTTTGTACTAGGGTCTCAGAGACGGCAAATGATGTTCTTTCCCTTCAGTTAGTCAATCCCTTTCTTGGAATCATTAAGAACTAGTTTGACTCGCCAGTAGTTGACTTCTAAGAGAGCAATTACACAGAAATGGCTCCGTCCGACGTAAACGAACTTCCCAGAAGCACACTTCGTCTCTACCAGGGAAGGTAAACGGGTTCTCATTTGCTTGATATAAGTTAAGTTTTAAAGCAGAACTGAAAGCCTACATAAACATGGATAATCGATTTTTGTTTCACTTATCAGTATAATCGCCCTAGCCTCAGTCATCCTTTCACAGTTGTTCTCGTGCTTGCGCTTTGTAGGAGCTTTCTCACTGTCAGTCATACAAACCAGTCACAGACAATGTTTGAGGTATCAAGATTCTTCGTGGAAGATAGCGTACTGCTGCCGCTGTTTCTTCACGGCAAACATGTTCTGTCATTCAGACTGTGATTAGGGCTTAAAGCAGAACTCACACAAGGATATTCCGTTCTTTTTGTAGCACTTGCAGCTTCGCTCAAGTGCCATGTACCGATTGCTTTTGCGTCGGTTTCTCAGTCTGTCAGTCCGGTGATCCCGAGTTAGGCTACTTCCAGATGTGCTAGGACGATGAAACTTGGCAAGCGTATAAGGGACCCGGCTAAATTGACTTAAGTCACTTCCCCGATCCGACCGTGGTAGCTAGAGTGGAGGGGTGGGGAATCGTCCTCTCACAGTCGTTCTTGTCCTTGCGCTCTGTAACTTGCTGAATCGCTACAATGATTACTTGGAGCAGTGTCGCATCATTCTTGCGAACCGATCACAGACAATGCTTGTCGACAAATATCAATTTTGCCCGTAATAGAAGGGTACTGTCACGGTTCGAAAACGCGTAAGCAAACGCAAGGGACCGGATTTTTCATTTCTTCGTGAATCGTTAGTTACGGCAGTCATTAGAATACCCATGGGATGAAGTTTGAATGAAATCAAAACCTTATTTTGATTTAATCTCACAGCTCATAGACTGAACAGAGCCACTGCTGCCTGAGGTATACTAGTACGTAGGGCGAATTGATCCCCCTGCCATACTTTTCGTTTCCGGGTACACTCTCCTTACCTAGACTTAGAAGTCTGTATCATAACCTGTACGCACAGGATTAATCCAATTCTCTTTTTCCATTCTCTTTGAGACAAACGTACCCTCTCTGATGAGTCACCATCGGAACCAGCTAAGAGTATGAAACATTCTTGTCCGACTTAGCAACCATCTTCGAGCCAGAAGAGAAATAAAAATTAACGAGAGCTAGGAGCTCATATGGCAGTTGCAAGGCTGGGTAAGAGGATGAAAGCAGAATTTTCCAGTTCGTGGGTTTGATATGATTATCTGTAAGCAAAACCCTTGAGATAGGAATAGTCATGGACCCTTGGAAATCGCGAAGATGTATCGTTTGGTAGAAAGTATTTTATTTTTGCACTTGGCTGTGATCATGCGCACTTTAAGGGCGCTAGAAATTCATCTATATCAAAACCCTTGGGGCAAAAATGAACCTCGACCCTTAAGGGCCATGAATATATATGGTTTGGTAAAAAGTATTTTTTTCTACTTTTCGGGTAAGATATACACTTAAAGGGTGCTAGAAATTCATTTCTAAGCAAAACCTTGAGTCAAAAATAACCATGGGCTCACGGGGGTCATGAAAATGTTGATTTTGCTTAAATCATCTTTGTACTTTGCGGTTAAGATGAATACTTTAAGGGATGGTCCGATCTGGGAAGTTAAAATTTCTAAGCCAATCTTGTCAAGTCTTTAATGTTCAAGTCAAGTTTCATCGTCCTAGCACATCTGGAAGTACCTTAAAACGCGATCAACGGAATCCCCCTCCCCCTCTCCGACCCGGTTCTGTCACTGTTGTATGCTTGTTCTTCCCATCATGTCTCATCCCAATCGTCACACTCTAAGCGCGTCACAAAATTTCCGGATCCCTCTCCCCGCTTTCCCCCGAATTGATCGGATCCTGTCCACACTTGAAGTGGGACATCTTAGACACGAGTTCTTTCCGAATATCAAGTTTCATTGAGATCCGATCATCCGTCCAAAAGTTGGACATACCTCAAGATTCCGGATTCTCCCTTCCTCCACTTCCCCCACGATGTTCAACCGGAGAAACGACTGTTCTTAAGTTAAAACGGTCAAATCCCTGATATGCCTGCCAAGTTTCATCGTCCTAGCAGATGTGGAAGCATCCCCCGCACAGTGCCCGGATCCAGTCCGGTCTTGTCAGCTATGTATCTAGGGCTTGTGCTTGTTCTTCCCAACAAGTTTCATCCCGATCCTTCCACTCTGAACATGTCAAACGATTCCCCCCCCCCCCTCCAACTCCCCCCAAAGTCACCGGATCCGTTCCGGACTTGAAGTGTGACATCTGAGACACGAGGTCTTTCTAAAGATCAAGTTTCATCAAGGTTCGATTCCCCGTTGAAAAGATATTCATACGTCAGTATCCCCTATTCCCCCTCCCTCCACTCCCCCCACGTTAGTCGGATCGGGAAAGTGACTATTTCCAGGTTAGTTTGGTCGGGTCGCTAATATGCCTAATACCCTGCTATGCCTGTGATCGGTATATGGCACTTGACCGGAAGGCAAGTGCCATAAAAACTGACATTGATAATATCCGCAAGAATTTTTGCTAATATTTAGGACTTAAAGATATTACGCAGCTTAATATCCAGTAATGATTCGAGGAGAGTGGATTTTAAACAGAGACAGCGTATTTTGAGGCCTTGTTGAATAAGTGCCTCTGCCGTCTAACATTGTTTAAAGTTAAACGGAATACTTATAGCTTATCTCGTCTCACTGGCGAAACCATGATTGTACGTCTCAAAACCCTCCAAGAATCAACAATTTTTTAGTTGATTTCAAAATATAAACATAATCGTAGCTTGGGGCTAAATGGTGTGTTGACTACGTCAAGATACATAATTAACGTCAAGTTAAAAGACAGAAAAGAATAATACAGACTGAATATAGTCTAACATAAAATTTCAAAAGAAAAGCACACACAAGAAGACCAAAAGTTATTGTTGATATCATGAACAAAACCCTAGATGTACTGGGGCGAGCCTCTACTTGTTTCATAGGCCTATAACAATAACTGGGGCTTGGGGGACAGTCCTTGCACACCACAAAAGGCTCTTACGATTTCTAGGTTTGTATTCGCCGAGGATGTTGAAACGTCAACAAATGTACCGAAGTCAAAACAGTTTTAGAAGACAGGGTAAGAAAGAAATCGCTTTTCTGGGAATGTTCAAGCTCCAGCGACCATATTTTAAATCCTCCCTTTCCGAATGCGCTCCCGAAAATAATAAACAGTCATTGTCCATGAAACAATGTGAACCGCTTCCAAGGACAAGTATCCCATTGAAACCATCCTCATTCCCTAATTGCTACTCCTTTGTGTGAGTTCAATTGATTTTCTTCTTTCCCCAAAGTTTTTGCGTGGGCTTTAAAAGCGACAGCGTTGGTTCGAAAATAAACTCTTGTGATTTCGTGAAGGTGATGAGATATTTAAAGTTCAGACGAGTGTATGAAGAGAGCCTAAACAAAGAATAGAAGGTGCAAAGGGAACTTCGAGACCTTTCCCAGATTATTTTTCTAAGAACCAGGAGCACTACAGTTATAACACCAGGGATGCACAGCTTTTAACCGATGAAAAAATAGAAAAATAGTAAGATTATCATATGAGATCCAGAATTTTGGACCTTCTATCTGGAATAAAATGAGGGCTGGCATTGGGGAATCTTTTGAATTATATGTGTTAACAAAAATCTTGAAACTTTCCACTTTACTAATACGGGTTAAAGGTTTGGGGTTGATTGTATTCTTTTTATGGCACTTGCAGCCTCTGACTCAAGTGCCATATACCGATCACAATTCCGTCTGTCGGTCTGTCGGTCGGTCCGAGTTTTTTGTCCCACATATCCGAGTTAGGGTACTTCCAGATGTGCTAGGACAATGAAACTTGGCAGGCATATCAGGGACCCGACCACACTAACCTGGAAATAATCAGTTTCCCGATCCGACCATATGGGGGGGAGTGCGGGGCGCTGGAAACTTGCAAATTTAGGGCATTTTGTCACTTTTTTCTGAGTTAGGGTACTTCTAGATGAGCTAGGACAATGAAACTTGGCAGGAATATCAGGGACCCGACCACGAACCTGCAAATAATCAGTTTCCCGATCCGACCATATGCGGGGGAGTGGGGGCGCTCGAAACTTGAAAATTTAGGGCATTTTGTCACACTTTTTCGAGTTAGGGTACTTTCAGATGAGCTAGGACAATGAAACTTGGCAGGAATATCAGGGACCTGACCAAAGTAACCTGGAAATAATAAGTTTCCCGATCCGACCATATGCGGGGGAGTTGGGGCGCTGGAAACTTGAAAATTTAGGGCATTTTGTCACACTTTTTCGAGTGAGGGTACTTCCAGATGAGCTAGGACAATGAAACTTGGCAGGAATATCAGGGACCCGACCAAACTAACCTGGAAATAATCAGTTTCCCGATCCGACCATGTGCGGGGAAGTGGGGGCGCTGGAAACTTGAAAATTTAGGGCATTTTGTCACACTTTTTCGAGTTAGGGTACTTCCAGTTGTGCTAGGACCATGAAACTTGGCAGGCATATCAGAGACCCGACCAAACAAAATTAGGAATAATCATTTTTCTGATCAGACCATTTTTTTTTGGGGGGGGGGTGGAGGGCAGGGGAATCCGGGAAACTGAGAAGTGTGTAACTTTCGAACGGATGATCGGATTGTAATGAAACTTCATAAATGAAGAGAATATATATCTGTAATGTCCCGTTTAAAGTCTTGACCGGATTCGGTAGCCAGGGGGGAGTTGGGGGGGGGGAGACCGGAAATTTCAAGAAACGGTTAGAATGGAGGGATCGGAGTGAAACTTGCTGGGAAGAACAAACATCTGCTCTAGATAAGTCCTTTAGACCATTGTACTGGATCCGGACACTTATGGGGGGGGGGGGGGTCCCGGAATTCCGGTGATGGTGGTTTTTTTTATTTTCACGATGAAACTTGGCAGGCACATCAGGGACCCAATCAAACTGACTTCAAAATAAAAATATTGTCGATCAGATAATGGTGGGGGAGTGGAGGGAGGGGAATCCGGGAAATTGAGAAGTGTGTAACTTTCGAACGGATGATCGGATTGTAATGAAACTTCATAACTGAACAGAATATATATCTGTAATGTCCCGTTTAAAGTCTTGACCGGATTCGGTAGCCAGGGGGGAGTTGGGGGGGGGAGACCGGAAATTTCAAGAAACGGTTAGAATGGAGGGATCGGAGTGAAACTTGCTGGGAAGAACAAGCATCTGCTCTAGATAAGTCCTTTAGACCATTGTACATGATCCGGACACTTATGGGGGGGGGGGGGGTCCCGGAATTCCGGTGATGGTGGTTTTGGGGATTTTCACGATGAAACTTGGCAGGCATATCAGGGACCCAATCAAACTGACTTCAAAATAAAAATTTTGTCGATCAGATAATGGTGGGGGGAGTGGAGGGAGGGGAATCCGAAATTTTCAGTCATGCGTAATTTTGGAATGGGTGATAGGATTCGAGTGAAATTTAAGAATTCAACAGAGGACATTTCTCCGATAATTTTTTTCATATCCGGACCGGATCCGGCAACTATTGGGGGGGGGGCGGAAAATACGTGACCCGTTTAGAATGGAGGGATCGGGATGGAACTTTGTGGGAAGAACAAACAGATGCTCTAGGTAAGTCATTTGCTGAATCGGATTGGCTACGTGCACCGCGGGGGAGCTGGGTGGGGGGGGGGGGGGTGGACCGGAAATCTCGAGAAACGGTTAGAATGATGGTATCGGAGTGAAACTTGCTGGTAAGAACAAACATCTGGTCCATGTAAATCTTTTACATAATTTGACTGGATCCGGACACTTGAGGGGGGGGGAGGAGGGGTATCCCGGAATTCCGTTTTTTGGGGGATTTTCACGACGAAACTTGGAAGGCATATCAGGGACCCGGTCAAACTGACTTGGAATTAAAAAAAAATCCTCGATATGATAATCTTGGGGGGGGGGGGTTGAGGGAGGGGAATCCGGAATATTGAGTCATGCGTAACTTTGGAACGGGTGATCGGATTCGAGTGAAATTTAATAATTAAACAGAGGACATTTTTCTCTTGTGACCTTTTTCATTTCCGGACCGAATCCGGCAATTATTGGGGGGAGGGCGGAAAATACTTGACCCGCTTAGACTGGTGTGATCTGGATCGAACTTCGTGGGAATGACAAACAGATGCTCTGGATTAATCATTTACAGAACCGGATTGGCTCCGGTTATTGTGGGTGGAGTTGGAGGAGGGGGGTCTGGGATTCCGGTGATCGCATGTTAAGGTACTTCCAGATGTGCTAGGACGATAAAACTTCGCTGGAATATTGGAGACTCAACAACATTTGCTTAGAAATTGCTACTTCCCAAATCCGATTATTCCTTAAAGTACCAATCTTGACCGCAAAGTAAAAAAAATACTTTTAAGCAATATATGCATTTTCGTGCTGCCCATCAGCCCATTAGCAGTTTTGCCTCAAGGGTTTTGCTTACAAATGAAGTTCCAGCTCCCTTATAGCGCGCATCTCAACCGCAAAGTCGAAACTTACTTTTGATCAATCAAATCATCTTGACACATGCAAGTGCCATATGAGCTTACAGCTCTTGTTTCTCTCCAGTTTGTTTGTTCGGACTGGGGGGCCGTACTTCGTACGGCTTTAAGGATTTTAGTTGTGCTGTCTTACTTATTTGTTGGTTTGTACTTGGGATCCCAAAACGCAAGTGGAGGGATACATATAACTTAGTAAAAGTTGTCCGTCCGTCCGTCTGTCAGCTCGATAAATCTCGAAGCGAATAAGATATTTTGATGAAACTTTGTGTGATGACTCTTTGGGTCAAGGGACAGGTCGAATTCGTTTATGGGCTCTGTAGCACTACATTTAGGGGGGGGGGGGTCAAATTAAGGGGCGAACAAAATAATCTTAACAGCTAGTGAGATCGATTTGGGGGTAAGAAGACGTGCTGAACACGTATATGACATTAATTGTTTTTACCGGACAAAGTATTTCGCCTGGATTCTGGCTAAAACCGGAAAATTTGTTAGAAGTTAAAGTTTTACTTGAAGTTGATTAGATGTCCGGTTTAGGGGTAAGAAGATATGCTGAACTTCGTCAAAGTAGGTATGACGTATAGGGATAAACACGCCTTCCGAGTTCATATGTGAACTTGGTATTATCAGAGATTAGCCATTGGCCTTACTCTGTTTCTAAATTTTAGTAATACAAATGTTCAAGGATTCTGGCGAAGACCCGATTGTCTGGATCAAATATTAAATATTGGAGATCCCATCGAAACCTATGGTCTTCTTTGTATGGATAGGCTAGGTGGATAATTGTGAGTTGTCACTTCTAGTTTTTTATTTATTGGTTTCAGTAATACACTTGGTATTATTGAATAACAGCGCAAGTTCTTAGTGTTGCGGTGATGCCATCTTACTTTTTGCTGCAAAGTACATATATCACTGGCTCATTTCTGATTTGCCACGCTGCTGGAGAAAAGTTTCCATGAAAGCATCCAGATGCAAGTCATACGCGACATCTTGGGGGACCCTGGTTATTAATCAGTCACTTTATTACCACCGCGATGGCATTGGGACACAACACGAGTAAAACTGAGAAAATAAGGTTCAACATTTGGAGGGGAAAGAAATAAATTGGGAAGCGTTGAAATTTCTAAGAAAGATAGGGCGAATGATGCAGATACGGAGGCATAAATTTGAGTGTCTGAGCCGGTGTAGCCCTTGAAAACTGGTTGTTGGACGTCGCTGGTTGTTGGTAAGGGCGATTCTGGCGGTCTGGAAAGCTACGTTGGTATGCTTGCCAGCTGTTCTTGTTATTTGGGCAAACCTTGCATCGCTTTTCAGATCTCTTTTGGCGTTCCGCTGTAGTTGTGGAAAGCGAATCCACGACGGGGGTTCTGTAAGCGGAGTGGGCAGCAAAATAAACACCAAAAAGTTAATGAGGAAACTTGAGTAATTGAGAGTCACTGCCGAGCAAACAAGAGCATTGCGCTACACCGTCGTCGGCTCTTTCTTGATTCGGTCGGTGGTGGTGCATAACCTTCCTCATAGTTGGTCGAGCCCTTTTTTCTCTGGTCAATTCCGATTACGAACAAACATAACGTATGGGATGACGTCCCTTCGGGTTCGTTACCCTTCTTAGACAGCCGAAGGACAGCTAGCCATTTGAATGTGAGCAATGTGATGTCACTGCGTGGAGAACGAGGTTGTCGGAACTTGCGATAGCGAACCTCTGGGGAACCGTTGCTATCTTAAGGTCGTTGAGTTCGGCTGAAGAGACGCTTGAGCTACTCCTAGACTTCATAGACGAGCATCCTGCAACTAAAGGGTCCATTTCTGGTAGACGACGTGAGGAAACTGTCACTCGACAGATTTTCACTCTTGGGGGTTGTCATCAAATGTAACGAACCATGTGACCTTGTTCTAACCTCGTTAGCTCAAAGCTCGGAATAATGACTACTCGGGAGGACGAAGGGCTGATTACTCTTGCTTAGGAACTCCAGTTTGCTGGAGATGAGACAGGTCATATACAACTTTGTGCAATTTTGGGACAGGAAACGTTTCGGAAGAGTGGTTGTTTTATATCCCAACACGTAATGAGCCTATGACCTCGTAAGGTTTGTCCGTCCTCCGTCTGTTAGCACGATAACTCTCAGATCATTTGAGGTATCGTGGTCAGACTAGAGCCTCGTTTTTGTTGCATGCTGCAGGTCCACTTCTCGGCCGATTCCGGACTGATTCTTTCTACAGCCGTTTTTGCACTGCAGTGCTTCTGAGGAAGACGGCATTGCTTCTCGAGAGTCGAGAGCTTCCCTGCAAGGTGCTGCAGCGCTGCGCTTCAATCAAGAAGAATGTGAATCCAAAAACGCATATTGTGCAAAAGCAAAGAAGTGCTGCAGCAGCGATGCGGCAGCGCTATTTCAACAAAAACGAGGCTTAGGTGTGAGGGTCTTTTGGACAGATCAAGTTTGAATATTGTCCCAGTAGCCATATATCTATGGGAGTGTAGTTGGGATTGCCGGTATTATTACTATTATTGTTCTGTGGGGTAGGCCAGAAACGTTGGCCTACCCCATGGAACTCATGCCTGTTGTCTCATTCCCCCAATGACAGCTGGCGGAAAGCCATTACTCTGAACACAATTGACGAAAACACCACTCCTTATACCACGTATTTCGCGTGATTCTCGATTTAAAGGCTATCTAATCTTTATGTCAGCTGCAGGAACCAGGACAGCTACTTCAGGCGACTTTTCTGAAAATAGCATCCAGGTCGACAATCGGAGAGTGGAATGCTGTTATTGGTTGCCTTGTCCGTGCTGCGAAACCTCGAGCAAAACCTACATTCATCCCTTTCTCTATTCCACGATGAATGCAAGTTGGAAACTCGGTTTCATCTGTGTTTGATTTGTGTAGGAAAGAGGCTGAATTTAGATCTTTGCTTTTTTTGAAGAAAGTTCTGCAGAAAAGAATTTAACATTTAAGAAATGACGCTAGATTGGGATGTCACCTAAATGTTTCCGTCCTTCTTGGTAATTGGATGTTAAGAAACAAACTATCACGAAAATCAGAGCAAAATAACACCAGGAGCAAGATCTGTGCTTTCCATGCGTCGGAAACAAGAGCGGGGGAGGTTGTATTTTTTTTTGCTGTGTTCGCGGTGCTACTCCCCAGTGTTATTTTGCTCTGACTAAAATAAACGAACTTCTTGGCAACTGTAACACTATGAATTTCTCCTTTTGGATACTTCTTAAAGCGCAACTCTTTCTAGAAATGATCTTTTCACGATGAAATGGCTGGGAAATGTCACTTTGAAAATACTATTACTTTTATGTGCAATTATGGAACTTTCTTGTTAGCGCTTTTGATCTTTGACGCGGCTGCTGTATGAAAAATATTTGAAAACTGAACGCGCCGTGGTTAAGAAATGGGAAAACCAAGCCAATCAAAAGAAGTCCTAAGCAGACTTGATGGTCGATCATGTCTTCCCAAATGAACAAGTGCGCAAGCGCTCAGACGTGGTCACTTTCAAGAATAACACCTTTTCACTTAGAAATAAAGTGTTATGACCAATTAAGTTTATACTATTTCGTGCCTAGATCTCCAACAACACCTTCAATAGGTAAAAATACTACACTGTCAGAAGTTACATAACGACAACAGAAGGATGCGCGGTTTCAGCAGATAACACTTTGGGATGTTATCTGTTATGTTTCTTTCGTTCCCGTTAGTATTTTTTACCAATTGAAGGTGTTGTTGGAGATCTAGGCACGAAATAGTGTAAACTTAATTGGTCATAACACTTTATTTCTAAGTGAAAAGGTGTTATTCTTGAAAGTGTTATGCGCAATCTGTTATGAAACTTCTGACAGTGTGACGAGGGCCCTTACCAAGAAGGGCCGAAATATCGATAGAGGAAATCTTGTTGACTTCTATAGCATCATTTTGATGATATCAAATGTTATATATTACTTAAAGCTTGTGGTCCATCGCGTACAAAACAAATAAAAAACAAACAGCTCTTCTAATGAATCCCAACGCCAAAAACTCTTCTCTGTGCTTCCAACCTATCCAGAAGAACCTTCCAAGTTGCAACAGACTTTTCTTCTTAAGCTTTTCCACCAACCTTCCTTCCCCGAAAATTCGTCCCCCAAATTTTGTAACTCTCAAGTCCTTAAACTCTATATTCGCACATAAAATGAAACAAATTCTCATCCACACAACCACACACTGTAGGCCTACGATTTGCAGTCAGCTTGGTCTAAAGGAGTATTTATTGAAGATGGTTCTCTTTTTCAGCGATGAGCGAGCTTGCCATGACAGCAATGCAAGGATACCATGGCTATGTCCTTTTCTCATGGATGTACGGATTCTGCCTCGGTGGTTACCAATACGCTCTACCGATGTTTGTATTGGAGAGATTGCGGGCGAAAAATTTTGCCCGCTCGTGGAGTTTCGTTGAGGCTATCAGGTTTCTTCCTATTCTTCTGGGAGTACCAATAACAGGTGAGTTTTTAGTTTAAATCATAAATGAAAAAATATAGGGATCGACTAAAAAGAGGCAATAACAAGAGATTAGCAAGTAGTAGAAGTAGACAAGTAAGGGAGAGTTCATAATTCCGGAGCCTAAAAGAAGGCACGATAGAACATTGTTCCTGTCCCTCACTCTAAAGCTTGAATGGGCCCTTTTAGTCTTCGTGTCTCTAGTAATCATGCCTCCTACACTATGTCGTGCCCTGCCGTGCCTCTTTTTAGTCGGTCCCGTAAATATATTCACAAAAAAGCCCTCTCGACTTGGTGGGACGAATATAAAATAATTAAGCACTTTCTCTACACTCCAGGTATTCAGCATTCACCAACAATTCCCATTAAAGTTTAACTAAAACAAGAGCTGTAAGCTCATATGGCACTTGCATGGGTCAAGATGATTTGATTGATCAAAAGTAAGTTTCGACTTTGCGGTTGAGATGCGCGCTCTAAGGGAGCTGGAACTTCATTTGTAAGCAAAACCCTTGAGGCAAAACTGCTAATGGGCTGATGGGCATCACGAAAATGCATATATTGCTTAAAAGTATTTTTTTTACTTTGCGGTCAAGATTGGTACTTTAAGGAATAATCGGATTTGGGACGTAGCAATTTCTAAGCAAATGTTTTTGAGTCTCCAATATTCCAGCGAAGTTTCATCGTCCTAGCACATCTGGAAGTACCTTAACGCGCGATTACCGGAATCCCAGACCCCCCCCCCCTCCTCCAACTCCACCCACAATAACCGGAGCCAATCCGGTTCTGTAAATGATTAATCCAGAGCATCTGTTTGTCATTCCCACGAAGTTCGATCCAGATCACACCAGTCTAAGCGGGTCAAGTATTTTCCGCCCTCCCCCCAATTATTGCCGGATTCGGTCCGGAAATGAAAAAGGTCATAAGAGAAAAATGTCCTCTGTTTAATTATTAAATTTCACTCGAATCCGATCACCCGTTCCAAAGTTACACATGACTCAATATTCCGGATTCCCCTCCCTCAACTCCCCCCCCCCCCCCCAAGATTATCATATCGAGGATTTTTTTTTATCCCAAGTCAGTTTGACCGGGTCCCTGATATGCCTTCCAAGTTTCGTCGTGAAAATCCCCCAAAAAACGGAATTCCGGGAAACCCCCTCCTCCCCCCCCCCCCCCTCAAGTTTCCGGATCCAGTCAAATTATGTAAAAGATTTACATGGACCAGATGTTTGCTCTTCCCAGCAAGTTTCACTCCGATACCATCATTCTAACCGTTTCCCGAGATTTCCGGTCCATCCCCCCTCCCTCCACTCCCCCACCATTATCTGATCGACAAAATTTTTATTTTGAAGTCAGTTTGATTGGGTCCCTGATATGCCTGCCAAGTTTCATCGTGAAAATCCCCAAAACCACCATCACCGGAATTCCGGGACCCCCCCCCCCATAAGTGTCCGGATCCAGTACAATGGTCTAAAGGACTTATCTAGAGCAGATGCTTGTTCTTCCCAGCAAGTTTCACTCCGATCCCTCCATTCTAACCGTTTCTTGAAATTTCCGGTCTCCCCCCCCCCCCCTACTCCCCCCTGGCTACCGAATCCGGTCAAGACTTTAAACGGGATATTACAAATATATATTCTATTCAGTTATGAAGTTTCATTACAATCCGATCATCCGTTCGAAAGTTACAAACTTCTCAATTTCCCGGATTCCCCTCACTCCACTCCCCCCACCATTATCTGATCGACAAAATTTTTATTTTGAAGTCAGTTTGATTGGGTCCCTGATATGCCTGCCAAGTTTCATCGTGAAAATCCCCAAAACCACCATCACCGGAATTCCGCCCCCCCCCCCCCCCATAAGTGTCCGGATCCAGTACAATGGTCTAAAGGACTTATCTAGAGCAGATGCTTGTTCTTCCCAGCAAGTTTCACTCCGATCCCTCCATTCTAACCGTTTCTTGAAATTTCCGGTCTCCCCCCCCCCCCCAACTTCCCCCTGGCTACCGAATCCGGTCAAGACTTTAAACGGGACATTACAGATATATATTCTATTCAGTTATGAAGTTTCGTTACAATCCGATCATCCGTTCGAAAGTTACACACTTCTCAATTTCCCGGATTCCCCTGCCCTCCACCCCCCCCCCCCAAATGGTCGGATCAGAAAACTGATTATTTATAAGTTTGTTTGGTCGGGTCTCTGATAGGCCTGCCAAGTTTGATGGTCCTAGCACAACTGGAAGTACCCTAACTCGAAAAAGTGTGACAAAATTCCCTAAATTTTCAAGTTTCCAGCGCCCCCACTCCCCCGCATATGGTCGGATCGGGAAACTGATTATTTCCAGGTTAGTTTGGTCGGGTCCCTGATATTCCTGCCAAGTTTCATTGTCCTAGCTCATCTGGAAGTACCCTCACTCGAAAAAGTGTGACAAAATGCCCTAAATTTTCAAGTTTCCAGCGCCCCAACTCCCCCGCATATGGTCGGATCGGGAAACTGATTATTTCCAGGTTACTTTGGTCAGGTCCCTGATATTCCTGCCAAGTTTCATTGTCCTAGCTCATCTGGAAGTACCCTAACTCGAAAAAGTGTGACAAAATGCCCTAAATTTTCAAGTTTCGAGCGCCCCCACTCCCCCGCACATGGTCGGATCGAGAAACTGATTATTTCCAGGTTCGTTTGATCGGGTCCCTGATATTCCTGCCAAGTTTCATTGTCCTAGCTCATCTAGAAGTGCCCTAACTCGGAAAAAAGTGACAAAATGCCCTAAATTTTCAAGTTTCCAGCGCCCCCACTTCCCCGCATATGGTCGGATCGGGAAACTGATTATTTCCAGGTTAGTTTGGTCGGGTCCCTGATATTCCTGCCAAGTTTCATTGTCCTAGCTCATCTGGAAGTACCCTCACTCGAAAAAGTGTGACAAAATGCCCTAAATTTTCAAGTTTCCAGCGCCCCAACTCCCCCGCATATGGTCGGATTGGGAAACTGATTATTTCCAGGTTACTTTGGTCAGGTCCCTGATATTCCTGCCAAGTTTCATTGTCCTAGCTCATCTGGAAGTACCCTAACTCGAAAAAGTGTGACAAAATGCCCTAAATTTTCAAGTTTCGAGCGCCCCCACTCCCCCGCATATGATCGGATCGGGAAACTGATTATTTCCAGGTTCGTTTGGTCGGGTCCCTGATATTCCTGCCAAGTTTCATTGTCCTAGCTCATCTAGAAGTGCCCTAACTCGGAAAAAAGTGACAAAATGCCCTAAATTTCTCAAGTTTCCAGCGCCCCGCACTCCCCCGCATATGGTCGGATCCGGAAACTGATTATTTCCAGGTTTGTTTGGTCGGGTCCCTGATATGCCTGCCAAGTTTCATTGTCCTAGCACATCTGGAAGTACCCTAACTCGGATATGTGGGACAAAAAACTCGGACCGACCGACAGACCGACAGACGGAATTGTGATCGGTATATGGCACTTGAGCCAGAGGCTACAAGTGCCATAAAAACAGCTTATTTCTGTGTATTACTTCGACTGCACTTGATTATTGTGATTCTGCCAAGTGATCTTCATGTGTTGATCTCGGACTCTGGTGTAGGCCTTTAGTTCAGAATATACATGCGTGCGTGCATTTCAGTGGCTAACGAAGTGAAGCTGAAGTCTCTTCTGAGGAAAGCCCGCTATTGCGTCTGACCTCAAAATGATTTGTTTTTCGAAAATCTTTTATCGTTGTAGTTGCTAAATGTTTCAATAATAAAGGTGCATGCATTGCATATAGAGGTACCGCACGTCCGAAAGAAAAAGTATTCCATGAAAATCGATTCTATGAATAGCGGAGCAACAAAGGAACGCATTTTCATCTATTCTTCAGGCTTATTGGGAATAATTGAATAAGTGATCGATGTCCCATCTAAGTAATAAGTAAGTAATTTATTTATGACCCGCCATTTTGAAAAGGCGGAGTAAATGACAAAAGTAAAGAAAATAAACAAAACACATATATACACACAGAAAAAGACACTTAATTTTTAATCTTCGGTCAGGAAGCAGTGGACGACATCGTGTGCTGGTTGGGCCTTGTTGTCCATGAGTTTTGAAAGTGATGACGAAACATCCAAAAGGGTAACACTTGCGTCTTGAATTTTGAATTTCTCCGTCAATGTATGGTTATGACATAATTTCGACAAGTGGAGCAGGTGCTTTGCATATTTAAAATAACATGATCTCATCTTTTTAATCTCCTTCTTTCGCAGAACATGAGTGACGCCAGAACGAAATAGTATAGAAGGAGCGCAGAAGGTGCTGTACAAATTTCCCAAAGCTTTACGATTATAGCGCCCCCGGTTGGGGACGATGCGCCCATAGGCGCTACGGATCGACTTATAAACTTCTTGAACAACCGATGAGCAAAATTTTGACAATGAAGATTTGAATGTTATGCCGAGCCACCGTAGAGAGTCTGTTGATTTGACGATGAACGATCCAAGAGATATAGAAGCTTTAGATGCACTCGAACAATTTGACGAAGGGTTGAAATGCAGGTACTCACATTTTGAAAGGTTAACTTCAAGGCCAATTTTCAGAAGTTCTGACGACAGCTTACTTACATTTTTTGTGAGTGTGGATCGGCTACGGCTTACTAAGAGCAAGTCGTCCGCATAGGCTATGTAGCTGAAGGCATAGTCTTTACAGAAGTAAGCAGGAAGCAAAGAATCGAGACAAGAAGATATTGCCGATTTGAAGATGTAGGGAGATAAGACTCCCCCTTGGCGAACACCAGTTCGGACAGAAATAATCTCTGACAAGCTACCTTGCCATTTGAACCTTACTGAAGAATGACCATACCAAAATTTTAACAGATGGACGACAGACAGATTCACGCCAGAAGTAATGAGAGAAAATAGGGCCTGAGAATGCGTTATATTGTCAAAAGCACCAGCTATATCTATAGAACATATATGTATAGAAGACTTGTCGCGGGTAGCCTGTTTCATCATTTTTGTCAATATGTGATGAGCATGCGCACAACTGGCGCTCGAACGGAATCCAAACTGCATTGAACCAAAGCTACATTTTTCAACTAGTTCTGGAAGAAGGACGTATTCCAGGATTTTGCTTATGGTACAAGAAACTGTAATTGGTCGATAGCTTTTGCAAAGGTCCGCGTCTTTCCCTCGCTTAATCACCGATGTTATAGTACCCAGGAGGAAACTATTCGGAACCAAACCCTGGCATAAACAAATTTGAAATAGCAGCTGAAGGTGTTGTGTTAAAGCTGGACACTCAATTTTGAAAAAATCGGCACTAAGGCCATCAGAATCTGTAGAACCAGTTCTTCTTAATTTTCGGAATGCAATTTCGATGGAAGAACAAGTAACGGGAAGAACAGAAGGTTGAAATATTTTCCTTGGTAGGTATTTAAGAAGTAAATTTTCAAAGTGCTGCTGAATCTGGTTTTTGCAACCACTGAATAGACCACGGTAGTGGTTGGTCCAGTCAGCCATAGTTAGCGCGGAAGGAGGTACAGCTGAACCTTTATCTGTACGAAGGACCTTTTGCCACGCTTTTTTGTCACTGGGAGCATCTAAGCCATTCAAACGAGCATTTTTAAGTGAAGATTTGTATTCACGCTTTGTTTTAGCTTTTAGATTAAAAACAGTACCATTCCCTGGGCGTCCACAAGCAATCCAAATTTTCAGCCAAAATTTTGCCGTGTTTTTTGCCTTCTTAACTTCAGGACTGACTTTCCAAATAGGTTTCCTTGTACCAACTCGAATTCTCTCAGTCGGTACAGCAATATCGGCTGCCAATTTCAAGCAATGGACAAGCTCGCTATAATAACAATTAATATCAACGGACGAAGTAGTAGCTGCTATACCAGTCTGAAGAAGGTGAAAAGGAACTTTTAAAAGCGAGAGAAGGTTAGTTAATGTAGAAAGGTAGAGCACAGTATCTATACAATTCCAGTTACGCTTTTGGATCCAAGCCTTCTTGGGATTTGGACGACTGATTCGAGCAACAGGGACAACCAAACAGAAAGACAGAGGCAGATGGTCGTCCTCAATTTTCTCCTCATCAACCTCAACAATACCGTCAATGAGACTTGTTTCAGAAACAATCAAATGATCAAGGTTGGAAACATTAGCGCCACGGTTATGTCTATATGAAAAGGGTAGAGACTTCTCAATGAGACTGTGAGCTACCGGTAAAGAATCGAAAAATAAATCAGTCCGTACAGAAGAAGTTAGAAGATCAGTGTTAATATCACCAACAAGAGCCCATTTCATTCCTTTCCTTGAAATGTCTGATAGAAGTGTTCTGATTTTCTGACAAGCCTTAGCAAATGAACTATGTGATGCAATGTTCCGCCGGTCGCAAGGTAAATATACATTAACAAGAACAATATTGTCCAACTGAACGGCAAGAGCATAACGCCCAGACTGGAACAGTTTTTGCTCATTGGACGGTTTATACATAAGAGCATTCGCAGTGTGATGAGCGTGCTTCCATATCCCTATCTAATCAAGTTGACCGGAGCCGTGGTACAGCCGGACATTATACTGTCGTGCGGCTGAAGAGCGGCGTAGGGTATTTTTAGAATCTAGACTGCAAGCTTTAGTTTCGCGTACTGGCAAACTCTCTCTCCATGTCAGTTCTTTCCGATTAAACTTCAAAAAGTAGCCTAAACATTTTCACGAGATTAGTAAAGATTTAGCGGGAAATTTGGGTGGAGATCGAATTTATCCAAGGGACTTGCTACCTGACACATAAGAATCCCTTTTACAAATTCACTCTCCACCGAAACATTTTACAGTAGGCTACTGAACAAAAATCATCTGGTCGTGAATTATCCTTTAACACGGAGTCCCCAAACAATTCTGAATTGTTACAACGTTTCCGTGTTCCATTCGCCTTCGGTATTTAGAAATTGGTTTCCGCTTAATCCGATTAACAGAGGAAATGGGGATCGTAGGAATGTCGTTATTAGTTCAAGGAGTAAAACCAATTACTACAGTACCGTCTGAAGTGGATAATGGAAGTTTACTGTAATGACGACAGGAAATAGAACATTCGGGAATGACTTGCCAGACGTAGTTTCGAAGCACAAGGCCATCTACGAAGTCCGAACTTGTAAATTGAAACTCGGTTATCCTTTAGAGACTCCAAGTTGTTTCTCAGATGGACTTGGAACACATGATGCAATTTGGATTATCCGCGCCGAATATCTCGCAAGCCACCGTGTCGGCGAAAGCTTGCGTGACTGTTTAAAACCAAATCGTACTACAATACATGTGAAAGTTGCGTAAGGGGAACTGTATAACTATGGTATCGCACTGATTTGTCTGTACACCCGATTCTGAGGTTGTATGCTCTCTGGTTCGGTAAGTCTGAGGAAAAATCTCGCCTCTGGATTTGTTCTGCTAGGAGTCTCAGTATTTCTCTTTTTTATACTTTTTTTTAGAATCTAGACTGCAAGCTTTAGTTTCGCGTACTGGCAAACTCTTTCGTCGAAAGCTTCTGAGCTTAGTATGTAAGCGTGCTCAAAATAGGTAGCGTGGCCTTGACTCCCTATGACTAAATCGGCTTTCAAGCTCCAAGACTGCAGGAGCGCAGAAAGGAGCTAAGCACCGACTTCGGTTTATCTCACCTCCTCCACTTCCAGATCCTCCCTCCAACCCCTGCCAAAACCTCGGAAATCGCAAGTTCTAGCATGGGGTACACAAACTCTGTGCAATACCTGCGAAACACGTCAGACATAGACAAAGTTTTATTTCAGAGTTCATGAAACTTTGTAACGAAACATGACTGATTTTTAACCTGTAGTGACACGATATTATGTTTTTTTTTGTTGACAACAATCGCACATTTGGTTGTGTAACCACGAAAGTCGATTTGCATAATAAACTTTCATTTCAAGACTCTGATGTTTCGAAAACCTAATTACTTAGTATTTTGTTGCCGTAGCCCTGACATGAGTCACGAGCTCTTTTCTGACGTTTTATTTGTTGCAATTGCAGTACAAGTCTCTAGAACTTCCCTTTTGGTATAAAATGCAGTAGTCTTGTTTAGTTTTGCTCATTATTGTTAAATATATGAAAAATACCTAAATAAAACCCATCTGCCTGCAGAGGCACCTTGGTAACTCCTAGAACCCATGTGTTTGAGTTCCTCGTATGTTTCAACTCAACATCGAAAACTTCAAGCTCCATCACTTAGTATATAGTCTATTGCCGTAGTCGTGAAACGTACCAAAAATTCAGAGCTGATGTTAGATTTTCTTAGACGTTGTGATAACCCCTTCAAACCATATTTTCACAAGTACCAGATCAAAATCTGAATCTCCCAGTTTCGAAAAAGGTGTATTTTTGGTAATTTATTGACATTGACATTTATTGACCTGCTCCTGAGATTATACATTAATAGCCCTTGTGATAACCTCTACAAACCGCCGAATTAACCTGATTACAGATTTGTTTCCTTCCCCGACGTTGACCCTGAAGATTGACAGCCTGACGAGAACCCTTGCCGAGAAGGGCCTAAATATCGCTGATGAAGCATCGTAGCTGACGTATCCGTCAGTCATTCCCATCTCAAAATCGTAAACTCCAAGCTCCGAAAAATAGTATTATTTAGTAAATTTGATTTCCATAGCTCCAAAATGCATCAGAAATTTGGTCTTACACACGAATTGCCATTAAAAACCCGATTTCAGTCCGTCTTTTCAACTTCTTCCCACTTCCCATCTCGAAATCTGAACTACAAGTTTCGAAAGAAACTCCTTTTTTTCACTGACATTTCCCTCAAGTTCATCAGAAATTCGTTCCGGCGTGGATTCGACCCTCACAGTCTGTATTTTATTAATATCCCATCTTAAACTGAGAACAATCACGTGTCGTTAAACGGTAATATTTATGTAAATTAGTGCCGCAGCCATAAAATTTCAGGTTCAGGTTAAGGTACTTGAATTTAAAATACTTGATAACAATATAAATCGATCACTAGGGGCCGACAAGGATACAAGCTCGTTAACTCGACCCCATCATGGGACCAGGAGTTCGTTCCTGATGTTAGGTCTAGATAGCCAATCCCTTTTTCATCATTACTTAGTCATTTCTTCCCTGTAAAATGGATCAGAAATTAGTTTCTAATGTTAGACCTGAATACTCGTTGTCGGTAAATTTCTTTTAGCATTTCATCTAAGAAATCCAGATTTATTTTTTTTGCGTTCGAATTAACATTCTTGGAGTCTGCCCCCCCCCCCCTCAAATTCCGGAGTACCAAATCCTCAGTCTGATTAGTCACATGTTAAATTAAATTAAGTTAGACTGTATTTGTAACCCGCTGCGCGCCTTGTGCGCGCCTAGTGGACCGAAGGTAAAAAAAAGGCTATTAAGTCCAGAAGATAAAAAAGAAGGAAACACCACAACAACAACCAAAATAATTAAAATTCACCAAATCAAAATCATAGAGCCTTATGGGTGATTAAAATTTAGCTTCATTATGTTGGTTTCACTTGACGATGCAGTCCATGAGTTTTTGGGATCCCAAAACGTAAGTGGAGGGATACCTATGACATCGCAAAAGTTGTCCGTCTGTCCGTCCGTCCGTCTGTCAGCACGATAACTCTCGAAGTGAATGAGATATTGTTATGAAACTTAATGTGAGGATTCTTTGGGTCAAGAGTAAGGTCAAGTTCGTAGATGGGCTCTGTAGCCCCACATTTAGGGGTGGGGAGGGGGTTTAAATTAAGGGACAAGCAAAATATTTTTAAATAGCTAATGTGGTAGTTGATTATGGGGTAAGAAGACATGCTGAGAACGGTGGGGAAAAGCGTTTTTTCGCCGGACAAGTAGTTAGCCCGGAATCCGGCCAAAACCGGAAAGTTTGTTATTAGGAAAAGTTGTATTTGAAGTTGATTAGATATTTGATTTAAGGAAAGAAAGACATGTGAACACGATTATGAAAACCATTTTCTCGCCGGACAAGCAGTTCGTCCGGAATCGGGACAAAACCGGAAAATTTGTTAAAAGCAAAAGTTTTATTTGAAGTTGATTAGATGTCCGATTTAGGGGTATAAGGACATACTGAAAACTATTATTAAGACCATTTTCTCGCCGGACAAGTAGTTCGCCCGGAATCCGGCCAAATCCGGAAAATGTGTTAAAAGCAAAAGTCTTATTTGTAGTTGATCAGATTCCGATTTAGGGGTAAGAAAAGATGCTGAATCCGTACATGACAATTGTTTTTTTTACCCGGACGCGTAGTTCACCCAGAATCCGGCTGAAACAGGAAAATTGTCATGAGTTAAAGCTTTATTTGAAGTTGATTAGATGTTCGATAATTCGTTCTTGTTGTAATTTTGTCGGATAAGTAGTTCCCGAATTCGGCAGAAACCGGAAATTTGGCAGAAGTAAGCAAAGGCAGGACGTTTCGATCAGTTTCGTCAAAACAAATACGACTTAGAGGGGTAAACACACATGCTGAATCCATACACACATACATATCTGAACTTGGTTTTCTCAGATGATTAGCTATTTGGCATCAATCTGTTTCTGATTTTTTGTAGTAAAAATGCTTGAGGAGTCTAGAGAAGACAGGACCCAATTGTCTGGATGTGATAGTAAATTTTTGGGATCCCATCAAAACATTTGGTCTTGTTCTGGGTGATTTTTTTTTTTCCATCGCTTCTCTCCCTGCTGTTGCTAGGATTCCTTAAGCTTCCTTGGAGCGTATCCCAAGAGGGAGATGTTACACACTGATGAACCAACGTTCCCTGGGCGAACGATCCAGACCTATACATCTTCAATATTTATCCTGTTAACGATTTCCACGCTTCCTTGCAAGTGACTTTTATTGGTGGCCTTCGAGTGGTGTTCCGAAAAAAAGTAGCTTCATAAGCTGGGTACCGACTGAATTTAATACGAACTTCAGATATGGACATTCGGATTAGCACAGTGGTCCAAGTAAAGCTACGTCCACGCTGTCAGAAGTTTCATACCTGTCTTTAAGCAACCTGCACACTCAGTCCGATTTTCGCAGTTGAAGGCGATTTTCCTCCATCGCTTCGAAATTTGTACGCATTGCATGAAAGTTTCCCCATAATGACACGAATTTTGTATGCATTTTTTGGCATGCGAAATCTTATCAGACCGTGTGTGCACTGTCAAGAGTTTCATAGCAGATAACACGAGGATGCGCGGTTTCAACAGATAATGCGTAACAGATAACACTTTATGTTATACGTTGTGTTTGAAAAAGCTATGCATGAAATGTTATGCATAGCAAGCTTTGTTTGTAAGAGCCAAAAAAGCATCTACTGACCTTATTCCTTATCGTCATGATGTCGAAAAACTCAGCAGATACTTTTTGGCGGTTTTTCGGTTGTTACTGATGGTAACGCTTATTATGCATAACAGTTTGAAACACAACAGATAACATCCGACCTGTTATCTGTTACGCATTATCTGTTGTTGTGTTTCAAAATGTTATGCATAATAAGCTTTACCATCAGGAAGAACCGAAAAAAACCGCCAAAAAGTATCTGCTGAGTTTTCCGACATCATGACGATAAGGAGTAAAGTCAGTAAATGCTTTTTTGGTTCTTACAAACAGAGCTTGTTAACATTTCATGCATAACTTTTTCAAACACAACATATAACATAAAGTGTTATCTGCTACGTATTATCTGTTGAAACCGCGCATCCTCGTGTTATCTGTTATGAAACTCTTGACAGTGCACACACGGTTTGATAAGATTTCGCATGCCAAAAAATGCATACAAAATTCGTGTCATTATGGGGAAACTTTCATGCAATGCGTACAAATTTCGAAGCGATGGAGGAAAATCGCCTTCAACTGCGAAAATCGGACTGAGTGTGCAGGTTGCTTAAAGACAGGTATCCAAATTTTCGTGTGCGAATTTCTGCGTCCGGTTGCAGAATTTGAGTCCGTGGGAACCTAAACTCAGTTTGATGAGATCACAGGTTGGCAGTTGTGTTATTAAAGTGCGGCATTCTGTTAAAGCGGGCCACAAAAAATTGTCTTTCTACCACACACACAATGCTAACCATCCCTTCTGTCACTATGAATGTTCAAAACCACTAAAAACACCGTAAAACAGTGAGCAAATTAAAAAAAAGCCACCAAATTTCCTAGGTTTGAAATGACTCTATCTGGCCGATCTCAAAATCTCAGCCGATTATCACGGACAGCTGTTATGGCACGTAGGGAGCCAAGGGTAAAAATAATAATTTCCATCTAATGCTTCAACTGTTTATTACAGATACAAATAAATTATAAAACCAAGACCATTGTGGTACCTCTGAAGACATACAAAAATTATCAGTTAGGTCTTATAATTCTTTGCAAATCAATCCTGGAAAATTCCGCCATCTAGAAAAGAAGACGTTGTGCGTGGGTTTTTTTCTCGAGCCAAAACAGCAACTCGGCAATCGGGTTCAAATCTAAACAAACCCGTGGCATACGATCAAGGAGAGAAGGTAAACAGAATGTTTGGATTAGGTCTTTAAGGTACACAGGGCAGGGCAGGCACAGGGCGCTGACTATGCTCGTGGCATTCAAAGCGAGACAGACTAGCGGGTTTAGAAATACAGCGAAGATGCATTCTTCCCACATCGAAGGCACAGGGAAGGCTGCATCCTAATCTTGCTGTGTTTTGAATATGGAGTCATTGGAGTCAGTTCTGGTGCACGACTGAGTTTCACTAGGGACGTTATCTATCGCTAGTGCTGCTTTTGTCGCTGCTATTCGAGTGTGTGTCACTTTATTCAAGTCTTGACGCCACCACCTAGTGTTATTAGCTCTGGATTACCGGTCGGTATGATAACTTTTATGCAGAAAATTTAAAATTAAGTCGTTAGTTTACGCGTAGCCTACGACTTTTATAATAAAATTCTCCTAATTTTGACGTCACTTTGACAACAGGCTTTCAGATTTTAAAGTGTCGAGCGCTTGATGCTGACCAGGACAAAACATTTTGCTAAAAAGTGTGCACGGTTATAGAAAGTGATGCAATCCCGGTTAGGAAGCAAAAAGCCTAATATAAAATTTGTAGTTCAATGACTGAAAATAAACAACCGGAGTGGATGCAAAGAATGAATGGGCATCGTCAGTGGCATGCTGCTTCAAGTATAACCTATGTAGCCTATAACTGTTTGTCATTTGGAGAACTAAAGCAGCTTCTATTTTCCTAAACCTGGAAGGCTCTCCTTTTTGAGATAAAAGGTTGACACGGTTACACTTGGCGATAGTGCGAGTGATGTTTACGCGTGGAAGTATGCCGGACGCCGGACTATTCTGGGGAGAGAGGAGCGTTGAATCTGTAGCGTTGAATAATTGTATATGCGATTCTTGGCTGCTGTGGCGGACAGTCTACCTGCTTTCTAAAGCCTATTATTACTTGCTGTGGGGCAGGCCAAAAGCTGTGGCCTGACCCATTTTCTCAGTTTCCTAAATAATAATTGATGTCAAACCGTCCCCTACAAAATTGATGAGAACACCACTCATTATATCACCTGTTATCGCGTTTTTCCGATTTAAAAGCTTCCCCTCAACACTTAAAGAGCGGAATGCTTCTAAGCCCGAAATCACCCCGAGGCTTTTCACAAATGAACTTTTTGTTCCAGCAACGGTAAAAAATGAACTTCAGGGACGTCCCTGTCCCACGAATGAAGTTCATAGTTGCCAGGTGATATTTAAGATTCTGCCGAGACTGTTGTTTTTGAAGGCAAGACTTGCTTTTTTCCTGCTGCTGATTCAGCTTCCAGCATAATAAAGCAAGCCTGAGGTGGATGAAAAATTGGACGTGTCAAAAGACTGGTAGAGGTCAAATTATTTTCTTCTCCGGAAGTTGGGGATCCGAGCGATACTGTTTGATCCTAAGAAAAATGGGAAATAGGACTGGGAAGTTTTGAAAAAGTAGAAAAATTGAAGAGTAGGAAAGTCAGTTTTATTAATTTTCAATACCCTGTTTTGTTTGCAGTTAGTCTAGCTTTTCAGCCATTCCTGTGCGATTCTTCGTTGAGGATCATAGAAGTTGTTTGAGGACGCCATATTTTGTATCTACATTGCGCTAGAATTTTCTTCTGTTATTTTCTAGGAAAAAAAACGGTGAAAGGGCTAGACAAGAACAAACTTCCCTTACGTCCGCTTCTGCCTAAAGTCTGCGAGGCACGGAGAATGGAAAACAAAGGTCCTAAAAATAAAAATACTTTATTTGACACATGATCATTCTTATCTCAAGGGTCTTGCTTACAAATGATCACAACAAACCCCCGAATTGGCAATTCCTACTTTCGTCCTCTAACCCAGCCTTGCAAGTGCCATATGAGCTTCTAGCTCGTGTTTCATAAAAGGAAGGTTGACAAAAATCGCAGAAACAGGTTCAAAGCTGAGAACGCTCTCCCGTTTCTAGCACAGCAGTATCATCGACCCTCATTTCTTCGCTTCGAAATAACCGGCCGTGAAACAATTCTTACCTCGTTCAGAGCGTCCCGCTGCATTAGGCGCTTTTTGGGCCATTTATGCCATTTCTTCTGTAACAATTATGACTCCCAACTAGAAGCCTTGCCGATGCTTACAACGTAAAATGGGGTTTAAGTACTGCTCAGAGAAGGGAAATACCGAATGACTGACAAGTTGCCAGGCGGAATGACGAAGGGAGGGGGGGGGAGACATCTGGCCGATTCACTGCGGATGTTGAAATCGTCTGGTGCGGATGTTGAAATCGACCTAACCTAACCTAACCCCTGGTAGTTTGACCTCCCAGAAAATTGCAGCAGAAATGATTTTTGTGTCAATGTGTAGAGAGAAAAAAACTGAACAACTGAAAGTTCTGGATCCTTGGTCGATGCAAAATTAAGTTTCGTTTTTTCTTTGACTGTCATTTTTTGACGTTCCTCGCCGTTCCCCGAGGACTCCGCTTGAGGAGCCCTCCTGTTTGTCCCGGAGACTCACTCCCCGTATTCTCGCTAGTCCCCACGGACGGGAAATGCTCCGATTATCATCATCATCATCAAAAAGGACTCCCTTTCAGATTCGGAGGGAATCAATTTTTACTGGTGTTGGTGCACGAATATTCCTCTTTGGGATCTCATCGAAACCTTGTCCTTGTTCTTTCTGAATTTAATTATCTTCACAAGCGCTTCGATAGCTCAATTTTAGACCGTCGGTAATGAAATCTGAAGGTCATGGGTACAGATCCCGTTGGTGGACCTTTTTCGTCTTTCAGTTCACTTCTTCTGCTGCATCGTTCGAATTTTTCTTCTGAAATTTCTATTAGATTTGAATGAATGAAGAAATTTGTTCGAAAAAAAACTAGTTTGGCCAAGGCGGGAAAACAAAACTAAAAAAAATTATCACTCATTTCACTACTTATGGTATCTTTCCTTGCAGGCTATATCAACCAATCAAGCTCGAGATCCGGCTACTACTTCAGCTGCATCTTCACAGCCATCGGTTCTTTGCTATTCTTCTTTATAGGAGTTGGAAAGAAAAATACGGACGATCTACCTGACAATTATCCATACAACAAGCACCGAACTTCCCTTCCGGTCTCTTCCTCCGGAACTTTCCGGTACGACTCCCCCCAACCCGAATGCACATGCAAAAATGATATTATTTACATCGACGGAGATGATGGTGATGAAAATCGCCTGAGGAGTATTAAAGAAGAAAAAGCAGAAACTCGTAACTTTGAAATCTACGAAGAAGAGAGTTATAATGACCTGGATGAGTATTATTGGAATCAGGAAATACCGTTAGAACGAATAATGTCGTTACCAAAGATTGTGGAGGTTCCCCCTCCTCCTAGCCCCCCCAAATTACGGACGAAAAAGCGTGCCCTTACCAAAAGTGACCCCGATTTATTTACAACATTAAGTCGGGCCAAGAGACAACTTATTTCAAGTGTTAGTTCTATAGAAAAAATTGTTAAGAAAGATAGAGTCATCAAGCCAGTACTGAAGAGACAAAATACATGGCATGATGGTCTGTATCACCCGGAACAGTATTGTAGAAAACCCAGTGTACAGCTGATAGAACAAATCACGACGTCAGTATAGTTGTGTTTATTTATGAAAAGAACGAAGGAATCCTAAGCGATTTTTTAAATAAAAGTCGATGTTGTTATTGACCGGGTTCGGAGTACCCTTCACTCGCATAAACCGAATCGATTGCATGGCGACTTTCCGCAGACGGAAAAGCTGAAATTCTGTTTTCTGAGGCTAAATTTTTGACGCGCAAACACAGCCTTCACTTAAAAACGCAACTCTTGATGAGCTCGAACTAACCTTGCCACGCTTTTGTCTTGTTTTGTGTCATTTTATTAATCCTTGAAGATTTCTGCCATGTACGATTGATGAGGATCTTCCAGTTAGCGCTTTGTGCGGACTAGGACAAGAAGCGGGCCGAACCTGTTGCATAACGAGAGGAGGCTTGCAGGTGCCGTAAGTGTACTAGGTCCCGTGTTATGGATCAGCCTCCGCGCCTTGAACCTCCAGTCTTTTGGTAAACGCCAAGTCAGCCAGTGAAGGATTCTTGGTTAAAGTGCGAAGACGCGATCAGGGTCGGGTGCTTTAGGTCCGGAATTCCTGCCCGGATTTTCGGCACCATCAGCACTTTTTTCAGCTTCATTATGAAAGTGCAGGAAATCCGTCCTGGAAATCCTTATGGTGTGGTCGCACTATTCCGGGAACAAGGTTACGCTCGTTGGTAGGCACAGAATGATGTAGAGAAGGTACTGACGATCAAGATTTCCAAGTATTGTTTCAAATTGCTGTAGTAAGCTGCGTCAGCTTCTTATGTACTATTCCGTGTTCTCGTATGCAGCTCTAATCAAACGTCACCTGCGTGGGTTGCTCTAGCTATTCAAGAAACGACGACTCGGGAAATCCTAATACTAAAGGTTTAGTTCCGACATCGAGGTTGATATCGGAAAATAACACCGAGACGGGCATTGAAAATAGCCTATCTGAGCCGAAGGCGAGGTAGGCTATGAAAAATATCTACCGAATGAAAGCCAGGTTGATATTCTTAAATGGCTATCGAGGATGTTATTCCGATATCTCCGAGATGGAGATATGCTAACTTATATAACTTTTCGAACAGAGACATAAACAATTAATCATTAACCATGCATATCATCGTCAATCATCCCTCTGTTAGCATCGAGTTCATCCTTAGATGTTCGTCCGACTTTCGCACTACACTCCATGGAAATCTGGCTTAGCCCTCCCGGCCTCTGCGTTTCGCTCTGGCACCTCGTTTGAATCTTTTTCTACCATTTTTCTTTTCACGACTTGGAACTGGAATGAATTGGTCGTAACTCACTCTTCGCGCCCAATTCCGGGTATCTATCGCACTTTTTGTCTTTTCCTCTTCATTTGTAATTTATTTCGCACCGTCAGCGTTTATTGCCTGGGAGCCTGCGAGGGTTCCAGAATATTGGTTCCAGAAATTGTTTCATTAAGCCTCTATGTCCCAAGATTAATCTGGCTAATGAAGCAGGACAACCAAGGGTCACATGATTTCTTGGTAAATGTGTCGGTTTTGTCAATTTCCTCTTCGAGAGGCTATCGGCCTAGTTTCTCTACCTGGTACAGGCCTGCATCTATTGCATTTCGGCTCTTGATCCATTCAATTTTTCTTGTACGCAGAATACCTTGTTATTTGCCTCCCCCCCCCCCTCTCCGTGAATGAAACATATGCCTGCAATTTCACGATTTCCTTACAGCCTCTACACTTGTGTGAAACTGCTTTGGGCCTTGATTGGCTTGATTGAAAGCTATAATCATCAGCTGCGTTTTTGATCCGAATTCTCCCCTCGATCGCAATTCTACTATCTCGCGTTTTTGGACTATTCAGATGAAGCGAATTCTCCTTTTCTTACGTTTTAGTCAGAATCGAGAACGGGGAAAGCCTCGCGACGCGATTCTGCAGAATCGAGAAGTTGCTCCGATGGTGAATTCTCGATTCTTCTCTCTCCGTTCTCCTCCTGATTGGTCAACAGAGTGCGGGTGTTCAATATGCATAAACAGGTATACCGGGTTGCAGACGAGCTGCCCATTTAGTGTTTTTTTCAGAAGCGAGAATGGAGAAGCGAGAGGATTAAAAAAGGTAGTTTGTACGAGAATCAAGAATTCAGAAACGAGAACTGAGAATTCAGATAAAAACGCAACTACTCTCTACAACGTTATATTTTTCCGTTTTCTTGAACCAAAGTTGCAGCGTTGCCAAATGCATTTCTTCTAAGCACCTGCAGATGGCCAAATTGCTTTTGCGGCAGCATCCGTTTCCATTTTTACCCAACCCAAATAGCTTGAGCAGGTATAACGGCACCAGTCTGTTGCACGTATTTGTGCCTTTTCGACTTTGTTTTGCGCAAACCACTATCATATAACTACGTAGGCGACAAATTTTTCATCGGGAAGTGGATGACATTTGATATAAATTAACTTAGTCATGACGGAGATATCTGATGTTCCACAAGCGATCCTTATGATTTACTCTTTGTTTACACAAGTTTACTAGGGGTTGCGCTAATATATGGGTGGCTCGAACAGCAAGGTATTCTGTATTGGGTCTACACTGTATAAGTACACCGATTCAAAGGTGTTGTCGATTCTCGATTTCGTTGTAGATCAAGTGATCGCTGGCGCGGTGCACCGTCTGCCACATGTTACAATATTAAAGTCATCATATATAGAAGCATTAAAGATGAATCGCCTAATTTGTGACCGGCATCGCTGGTTTCGGCTGGTGCCCAAGTGTGGGAGTAGGTAACCCCTCAGCCGATACTTATTGCAACCAACCGGATGCTCCATTGTGAAAATATTCTCAACAGGAAAAGTGGACTTGACTTAGTGGGCGACATTGAAAGGAAAACCACGACTATCGAGACGTACTATTTTTGTTCCGTCCTCCTGCTCTTAGTGACACAAGTGTGGCACCTACTCTTTCACTGTTATTTTAAAATCATTACTTCTTTACTACTTAACAAAAAACAAATACTTTTTCCCTTTACATTTCACAATAACTAAACTTCAAAAACAAGACCTAAGGTTTCGATGGGATCCCAAAAATCTAATATTTGATCCAGACAACTGGGTCTTGTCTTCGCCAGGCTAATCATTAGAGAAAACCAGTTTCAGATATACCTCTATAAGCCATATCTATCTTGACGATACTGACCGAAACTTCCTGCTTTACTTCTGCCAAATTTCCGGTTTCGGCCGAGTTCCGAGCGAACTACCTGTCCAGCAAACAAAGAAAATTCAGAATCGAATTCAGCGTACGGTATGTCCTTATCCCTATAAAGAACATCTGATCAATTTCAAATAAAACTTTAGCTTCTAAAAAAAAAAAAACGGTTACAACCGGATTCCGGACGAATTATATTTTCGGTTAAAAAACGATTGTCAGATACAGACTCGGCGTCTCTTCTTACCCCTAAATCTGTCATCTAATCAACCGTATGGAAATAATTTAGACGTTTCCAGCTGTTCTGACCTGTTTTCAGCTGATTTCAGTTGGAAACACCTGCTTCCAACTGTTGAATTTACAGCTACTGGCGATAGACGTCGATGTTACAGCTGTTTATAGCTGCTTGTAGCTGTGAATAGTCGTATCCAGCTGTACTTCTTACGCATACGCTAGGAGACACAGCAGTATGTTACTGTATACACCTGTCTGGTGGCGTATACAGATGTAGTTCTTACGTCTAGTCGGGATACGCGTTGGAGACACAGCGGTATGTTGCTGTATACACCTGTATGATGGTGGGAACAGCATTTTCTAGTTGTAAGCAGCCGTTTACAGTTGTCAGTGTTTGAGACATAGCAGCGTATCACTGTTTGGGTGATGTACACTGTTTTTTAAAAGCCGTGGAAATGCTTGAAGTTGAGAGCTATCATCCGTGTTTTTGCTAATTTCACTTTTCTTTGCAGCGCAAAATATTTCAGAAGCAGCTTTCGTAGTCGAAGCCCTTCTATACTGCTAAAGCGTCTTCTGGTAATTTATTTAGAGTGCTGCCGTTTATTCGATAATTTTGAAAAAAAATTTAACTGCATCTATATAAGAGAATGCAAATATTTCTGATTAATATGCTTGACAGTGCTGCCAGCAGCGGTAAAATTGTACCATTTTGATACATTTCAACTTTGCTGGTACTATATGGCACAATCACACATTTTGTGGTACATTTTTCCAAAGTTGGTACAAAATGGTACATTGACATTTTTATGTGTATTTATGTCAAGGACAACTGACTGACTGAGCAAGCAGAGATGTATTTTTTTGTATTATGCGCATAGTAACTAGTTTCGATCAAGCTATTTGTGGGGTGCATTTTAAATTCCATCCCCGCTAGATGCGCTGAAGAATTTAATTATTTCGCGGAAGGTCAGAATTATCTAGTAACTAGGCTTAGGCTTAACTACACCTAGTGCTCTTCTGGGGTGCAACGATAGTTGCCATCAGCGACTGGAAGCTTCCATGAAGGGGCGATTCGAAGGGGTTGTTCGGGGGGGGGGAGGGGCAGGGGAAATTCACTCCCCCATGTTTTAGAGAATCGTACTCTCAGTCGTGTGTATGAGCTTGACCTCATGACAGTCGTATGCTTCGTGTGTGTTTGCCTTACGGTACATATGTTGTAATCTGTTACCGAGGCTTCTCTCTCTGGAGCGAAAGCTGAAATGAACGATTTGCTGAAATTCCTGTAATTTATTTGTGTATTATTCACTTCTTTTGTCTAACTTTCTAGAAATCTGTTTTAAAATTTCTTGAAATTTGTACTGCTAATAATCGGTACATTTGCCGAGCATTAGCCTGTTGCAAGTTTCGAGGTCGTCACACCTCCCCCTCCATGCACAAGCACTTCGAACCGTCCCTGTCGCCATGAGCATGGTGACTCATTCGATCCTAATTGGTTGTTCTACTCATATGAGATATTTGAAATTTTCTTTATCTGAAACGTTAGTGGTTGTCAAAATCATGGATTTTAAATGCCAGTTTCAGTTTTAAAAATAAAAGGTCCTTTTACGTCACTTTTTCAGGCGAATAAAATAACTGAGTCATGTCCCATATTGTACTAATTTTGGGGCTGAACCCAATCCGACCTCGGTTGGGGAAATAAGGGTATTTTCAGCCGAAATGGGTAATAAAATGTTCTATGGTGTACTGTCCGTCAAAAACGATCCGCGTGTTGCGTGAAGCGCAACGCGCGGGAAAAAATTTTGGACCTGGTACAATTTTTTGGTCAGTTGGTACATTTTTCGGCCGTTTTTCGGTACCTTTTCTTTCGAAGCGTTGGCAACACTGATCCTTGACTGAGTTAATTCACAGCAAATTCAGCATAAGTTGAAGTTGGAGAGAAGCAACCGTCGAAAGCAGCTGTACAACACAACATAGCAGCAACGAGACAGCTAGTATCATCTTTGTTTCATACGGACACAGACCTTGGAAAACAGCTCGTTACAGCTGTATTTGAGACACCTGTTTAAAACGTCCGATAATACTTTTGTGTGTTTACAACTGCATACAGCTATATCCACCTGCGTCTGGGACAGCCGTTGAAATGTTTATGTTTTATGTTTATGATGTATGTTTACAGCTGTTTCGGCGACACCTGTTGGATAAACGAAAGTAATTGTTACAGCTGAAAACAGCAACTTACAGCTGTTTTAAAGATAGCTGTAAATACTACACGTGTTGATAGCGTCCCATAATACTTCTGTTAGTTTTACAGCTGAAAACGTCTAAATTATTTCCGTACGAAATAAAACTTATTACTTTTAAAAAAATTTCCGGTTTTGGACGGATTCCGGGCGAACTAGTTGCCCGGGTAGAAAATGCTTTTCACATAAGTGTTCAGCATGTCTACTTACCCCTAAATCGAATATTTAATCAACTTCAAATTTTCTTTTCTTGTTTCCGTTTCCGAACTTTCCGTTTTTGCCGGATTCTGGACTAACTACTCGTCCGGCGAGAAAATTGTTTTCACCATCGTGCTCAGCATGTGTTCTTACCCCTTAATTGAACATTTAATCAACGTCAAAAGAAACTTTTACTTCTAACCAACTTTCCCGTTTTTGCCGGATTCCGGGTGAACTACTTGTCGGGCGAGAAAATGTTTTGCATATTCGTGTTCAGCATGTCTTCTTACCCCATAATCGAATATCACATTAGCTGTTTAAAAATATTTTGTTTGCCCCTTAATTTGAACCCCCTTCCCCACCCTTAAATGTAAGGCTACAGAGCCCATCTGCGAACTTGACCTTACCCTTGACCCAAAGAGTCCTTACACCAAGTTTCATCAAAATATCTCATTCCCTTCGAGAGTTATCGTGCTAACAGACAGACAACTTTTACGATGTCAAAGGTATCCCTCCACTTACGTTTTGGGATCCCAAAAAAAGGAAAAGTATTCAAAACATTATTGTAAGAAGAACAAGACCAAAGGTTTCGACGGGATCCCAAAAATTTTAATGTTTATCAGACTCCTTGATCCAGACAATCGAATCTTGTACATTTCCGAATCTTCGCTAGACCCCTTTAACATTTTTGCTATTTATCCATAATCAACCGCTTGAATATGTAGCCTACAACAAAAATGTTGCCATTTTGAAGTTTTTTGTTTACGGGCAAACAACTAATCAAATGAGGAAACCAAGTCCAGATACGGGTTCAACAATTGCATGTTTACTCCAATGTCTCATATCTAATCGACCTCAAAAAGGTATTTTAGAATTGTATTGTTGTTTTTCTACCAAATTCCTCGTATTTTAGCAGCATTCCCGGCGAACTGCATCCAGAGCAAAAGATCTGGTGACGCTGGAGCCGAACCTTGCAAATTTTGCCAGCGTATCCGTCAAGGAAATAAAGTTCAAAATTCGACAATTCCCCCGGGGAATCCCCCTCAAGACCCAGTTCCTAACCCCTGATTTTTTTTTGCAAGTGAGTAACCCCTCGCGTAGACCTGGGTTTGATTCACCGAGCACCTAGGATTGGCTCACACAGACCTAGCACCTGTGATTGGCTCACCCAAGTGTCTAACCCCACCCCTCGAGTTCAAGTTCAAGTTCAAGTTTTTTTAATTATACACAAAAATACAAATACATGACACAACCACTGTGGAGAACACGAATTCGTACATGCAGTGCTTGTTAACAATTTTACTATAAATAACAACAACGTACCCTATAAATCCAACAATAATAATATAATATAACTTAATTTATCTAACCTGTATAATATCTTAATTTAAATGACCTGCCATCTACCAAATAAATAATTTTTTTTTAGAAAACTACCCTCTTGCTAAAAATAAACAAAAATGACAAACTAGTTGACATAAGTAAGCGAGAATGCGTACAGCATAAACCAACCACACACGAAACAATCATTCAATTAACCAACCACACTACAATCAATTTCATAATAAATTATATTGCAAACATAAATATTATAATTTTTTAAAATTAAGAATAAGTCGTACTTTGAGTCGGGACCTGATAAGCGATGGGCTTCCTTCCAACCATTCTGCAACATCATTTTTATATTTTCCCCACACAGATGGTATTGTATATCGTAGAGAAAATCTGGATCTTTCACACTTAATTTTTGGGAGCCGAAGTTTAGTGTTAGATCTCGTGTACATTTGACATGATGGCGCTAGAGTTATCAGGTTCATATAAGAAAAATATGATGGAAGCAGATGGCGATCTAAATTTACTTTAAAAACGAACACTTGCAGAAATAGCAAAAGTTGCACTGGAAGAATATTAAGGAGAACATACAGTGTTTCTGTCTCAGACTTTCCCGGTTATTTACTTGGGGCAGGGATATATTTTTTGAGAATTCGTAAAGCCTTGTTTTGAAGAATCTGGAGCGAAGACACATGCGATCTGAAAGTATTTAAATAAACAATAGATGCATACTCTAGGTGTGATTGAATTAAAGAATAATACAAAGATCGCATTGCTGGATAAGGGAGTAAATTCTTTAGTCTGTTCATAGCACCAACACCACGAGAAACTTTTACCCGTATGTTATTCACATGCAATTTCCATGATAAATTCTGATCAAACACTACTCCCAAACACCGAATAGATTCTACCCTTGCGAACTCAAAAATAGTACCATCACCACAAGGGACAGGAATGGACTTCAGATCTGGAAACTTGCAGCCTGTCCGACTATACACTATGAATTTTGTTTTCTTTTTATTCAACGTAAGTTTGTTAGCAGATAACCATTTCTTTAAAAGTGAAAAAGAAGAAATGAGGTTAGATTCCAGCTCACCTCGGTTAGAAGCTGACACAGAAGCTGCTGTGTCGCCTGCGAATTGAGTGTTAATTTTTGATGAATCAAAAACAGAAATTTCATTCGGATCATTAACATATATTAAAAATAGCAAAGGGCCCAAAACTGAGCCTTGTGGAATTCCAACAGCAGGCAATGTTAGCTTTCGAGTACTCCTTTAACGGGTACACCCAATTCCTAACCCCTCGCGCGCACCTGCGATTGGTTCACGAGTACCTGGGAACGGCTCACCCCCTCCCCTCCCCAAACAACTTTCGTACACCCACTGAGTAACCTCTCACTTATCCAATAATCTTTTTTCCAGTGAGTAACCCCTCCGTTTTGCACCATCAAATATGAGTAACCCCTCCCTTACCAAGCACACCTTTTTTCAGTGAGCAACCCCTTACTCACCCAGTTCACCCTTCTTTCAGTGAGTAGCCCCTCGCGTACCTTAGCAGTTCCCTGTTTGGTACGCCACGAATCAACCCCCTCGCTTGGCTGACCCAAGTGTCTAACCTCTCGAGTACTCCTTTAACGGGCACACCCAACTCCTAACCCCTCGCGTGCACCTGGGATTGTTTCACGAGTACCTGGGACCGGCTCCCCCCACCCCCTCCCCAAACAACTTTAGTACACCCACTGAGCAACCCCTCACTTCTCCAATACATCTTTTTTCCACTGAGTAACCCCTCCCTTACCAAGTACACCTTTTTCAGTGAGCAACCCCTCAGTTATTCCTACAATTCCTAACTACATTTCCTACAATCACACATAAGATGTCGCACACAATCATTCATATCTCCACACATCGGGCAGAAGTAAGGACCAATTTTCCCAATCGGCCTACCCGTGTACCTCCTCCTATCTCCCAGCGGTAAAATATCAGCACGCATACTAATTAATAATTTCAATTCCTCCCTATCGAAACCCGCTATAAAATAAACACATTCACCCCATGTCTCTTTCGCCTCTGTATAAAACCTTGGAGACGGGAGACCCCCTTTGACCTTCGATTACGTCACTGAATAAACAACTTTAATGATCTGCGGCCACGTGCGCAGAGCTATAATCATTTGAGAATAAAGGAGTAGGACCGCTATAGCCGAAAACTGGTCGACAAGTTTTGTGTCCGGTTCTCACCGGATTCCGGGTGAACTACTTGTCCGGCAACAAAATAACTTTCATATTCGGATTCAACATGTCTCTTTACCCGTAAATCAACTATCTCAATAGCTTTTTAAAAATATTTTTGTTGCCCCTTAATTTGAAACCCTAAATGTAGAGCTACAGAGCCCATCTACGAACTTGACCTTACCCTTGACCCAAAGAATCCTCACACCAAGTTTCATCAAAATATCTCATTCCCTTCGAGAGTTATCGTGCTCACAGACTGACGGACAGACGGACATTTTTGCGATGTCATAGGGATCCCTCCACCTAAGTTTTGGGATCCCAAAAACGAGTAAAAAACTCTACAAAAACTAAAAAAAAGCTCAACTCACACCGAGAGGTGCTCTTCCGTCATGGGGTACCTCTGCTGTGGTGGCAATAAGTAAGACAAAGTACTCTGTTGCCTGCATCGGTTACTACGAAATAAATAACGGAATTAGCAGAAGGCGTTGCCGTTGTGTGTTCGAGTTTAACGCCGCAACGATATACAGACTGGATTTTGCTCCAGAGATTCTGGAAACCAGTCAGAAGAAACTTACAAAGTAATACAAACTGTTCGGAATGGAACAAGAAACGGGAAATACATGTAGGAAAACCTAGGCCATGCCTCCAGGGCTATTATCTTAAAGTCTTTGATTCATGTGGGCCGAGAAGGTGGGGGACACCATAATTTTCCGATGGGTCGGATTTTTACGAACACGCTGTTACCTTTGTTTTCCTCAAAATCCTCACGGTAGCCAACGTTATCCACGAATTACTGGAACACAATTCACTCCTGAAAGCAAATCCGCCATTGCTAATTGACTATTCATTGATCTCCCGGCGGTGGCAAAACAATTACTAAAACCTTCGAGAAGAACGAGTTGCCTGTAAGAAGATTAAAACAACTAAGTAGATCACCATGGGGACGTTTAGATATGTCGGACGAAGAAATCATCGGCCAGTTTCGAGTCAACCGACCCCCGACAAAAACGTAAAAAAATTATTTCTTCTGGATTCCTAATGTATAAATAGAACCCTATGTGCCGACGAGAATACCGAGGCACGACAAAAGCATGCCGAATTCGATTTCTTCAGTGTTTTGCCCGACAAATGTTTGCAGGATTTCATTTCTTGCGTTTAACTTCAGAATCTTTAAAAAATCACTATAACGAATTTAGTATAATTTAAGGCGTTTGTTGATTGTGATCTAGTTTACATCCTTAATTCTTTGGACTTACGGGAATTAACAAGAAAAAACAGAAAACAAAATACTTAAAGAAATCGATAATGAAATAGTTAGTTTGATTTTTCTACACGTTTTCCATATGCCTGCTACAATAAGCAAGAGCTGTAAGCTCATATGGCACTTGCATGGGTCAAGATGATTTGATTGATCAAAAGTAAGTTTCGACTTTGCGGTTGAGATGCGCACTCTAAGGAAGCTGGAACTTCATTTGTAAGCAAAACCCCTGAGGCAAAAATGCTGATGGGCATCATGAAAATGCATATATTGCTTAAAAGTATATTTTTTACTTTGCGGTCAAGATTGGTACTTTAAGGAATAATCGGATTTGGGAAGTAGCAATTTCTAAGCAAATGTTGTTGAGTCTCCAACATTCCAGCGAAGTTTCATCGTCCTAGCACATCTGGAAGTACCTTAGCGCGCGATCCGCTAGATGACCCAGCGGTTGGATCGAGTCGTGGCTTCATATTGGGTGTTGGGTGGGTGCGGGGGTTCTAGACGTTGCAAATGCTAGAATGCTTATGATATAACTCCTGTAAATTGCACTTTCAAGCAATAAGGATGTTGTATCTTTATGAATAGGTTGCAGATGATAATGGTGTTATTTTCTGGTTACTGCTTCTGGGACACATCAGTCCTCTCTCTAGGGCTGCGCGCGCCAGTCCTCGTCGAGTCGCTTTTTGAAACTCTCTGGGGACAGTTGATTCAGACAGGCTGCTCCACAGACGAACAGCTTTGTTGCTGAAGGAGTGCTGGCGAACACGAGAGGTACAGGGCCTTCGGACAGCTTTCGGGAGTGGCCCCTAGTCCGTGAGTGCAAGCAACAAGAATTGCTCATCCGTTTGGGGTAAGAGAATAATATAACTGCAGTAAAAAGGCTTTCGCCTCTGTTAATTTCTCGAGACACTGTGTACACTAAATTGAATTTCAGCCAGGTGACGATCCACGCCTGCTTTAAACTGATTGATATTTTCGGCATTTACGACATTTTCGGGGAGATTATTCCAATATTCCACTATCCGGTTCTTGAAGCTCCATTTTCCAATGTCTTTTCGGAATTTCTCACCACGAATTTTCAAGCTATGTCCTCTGAGACCGTTGTGATTGAAAGTGAGGACATCATCAAAGTGAGGTAATGGAAACACTATTTGTTTCGCTCTGTCCTTGGTGGAAGCAGAAGGGATCTTCACACAATTGTTAGTGGCAGAGTCGCGACCCCCTCCCCCAAAACTTTTTGAGGTTCGGTAAAATGATATTTAGGCCGAAAATGGAATTTTGAGATTTGGGCCGGAGGAAAATTATTCAGTTATTTTTCAATTTCAGAACTATTCGGTATATTTACCGAATAGTCGGGTGTTTGATTGAAGAAAGCTGATTTAGAGTGAGTTAAAGTCCCACAAAGTGTAGTAAAAAAAAAAAAAAAAAAATCTATCAATAGATCTTGATAATATGATGTCCGTCTTGCACAGGTGACCTGTTGTCACATATTGAGACGGGCTATTGGTTTCGGAATATGTTCAATATGTTGTAGAAATATTGAAGAAATAAATTCCTTCCTTCCTTCCTTTGCGGGGATAAGGTTGTTGTAGAGAATCCCTAGTAGGCTATCGGTACAAATTTATTCGGTATAATATTCGGGATTGAGTATAATTAGTCGCGTTTTTTGCCGATCGACTGGCGATTGGAACTTGTTCCCGGGTTCATCCAGTTGACCGTTTTTTGTAGCTTGATAGGGGAGTAAGAACAAGCCTTCGAAAAACGGTCTAAGAAAACTTCTCCACTTCCATCCCCACAACTCTTCCCTCGGCAGTCTTTGAAACTGCTGCAGCTACTGGCGCTTACTCAGGTGTAAATTATACGTTTTTGGGTCCACATGTTTCAATTTTCAAAATTTGGCACCAAGTTTGACTGGACCTCCAAGAGAAAGGTGCATCGGATCGACTGTTGACTTTGTTCCCAGTCGATGTCCAGTCAAGCGACAAAAAACGGATCGACTGCACCTCGACAGTCGATCGCAAAAAAAGGCAACTTTCGTTCCAAGCGATCGCAAAAAACGCGACTATTGCCAGTATTCGGTAATTATCACGAAGGGTGAACGAATTTACTGAAATTACTCGGTAATTGTTTGGTTCCAAAACAATCCGGTATACAGAGAATCCCGAATAGGCGATAGGAGCAAAATTATTCGGTGTCATGATTGAGATTAGGTAATTTATTTGGCATAATTCTCAAGATTCGGTGGTTACCACGAATCCCGACTTTAGGTTCAACGTCGACGAAATTATACCGAACCCGATATTATTTGGTAGTTTTTCGATGCCAAAACTGTCCGGTATAATCACCGGGATTCGGTAGTTATGCCTACAGAATCCCGAATTTCGCTGTCGATCCAAATTTATTCGGTATAAATCGAGATTCGGTAATTTATTCGATATAGTTGCCGATATAGTTGCCAGGATTCGGTAGTTACTTCGGTCCAGTTTCGACAAAATTCTTCAAATTTCAATCATTAGTATGTAGGCTACAGAATACCAAATAGACTATCGGTCCAAAATCATAGATATAATAACTAGCATTCGCTAATTTATTCTGTATATTCTCAAGCCGCTCAAGCTGGAAAATAACTTAATTTATTTTCCAGCTTGAGCAGGTTGAGCCTGAAGAGGACCCTTGCCAAAAAGTGCCAAAATATAGCTCGAATAAAATGTAGCTGACTTATTCGTTTTGCACCATCAAATATTGTTCTGTATAATTGCCAATATTCGGTAGTTACCACGAACCCCTAGCTTCGGTCCGATTTCTACGACATTTTACCGAACCCCAATATCAGTCCATAATTATTTGCTATCCGCTATCCCGAATTCCTAACTTTGGTCCACTTTCGAAGACAATCCTAAAGTTCGGTGACAATTCCCTCCCTCACACAATTCACAATTCCCTAAAATTCCCTCCCTCCATGCCGTAGAGAATCGTATTCTCAGTTGTATGTTTCGATCTTATCAAAATATCTATCGTATGTTATTAAGATGTATTGATGATCTTACTAAGATGTATTTCATTAAGATTTTGTCAGAATGACGTAAAGGTAGGTATCCAACTTTGAATTTCACAGTCGGGTTTGCACAAAAGCAAACTGTGAAAGATTTGCCCGCGGAACATAGTGTCAACATCATTTGGTTCTGTGCAAAAATCTTGTAAAATTAGCAGAGAAATAGGTAGTTAAAAAAAAATATGCAGGGCAAGGTTTGGACTAAATTGGATTTGTAAGCATTGGGGAGAGGTCAAGTGAAGCACCGGTCACAGACAAAAGGAATGATCTATGATTTCATCCGTAGTTCTTAAAGGACCTAGCGCAACCTACTTCCATAATCACTCCATATATTTCTAAACCCGGACACCTCGATTTCGAACGGTACATTCTAACCCCTCTAACAAAACCGCGCTGATTTTCTCACTTGCCGTGATTTGCTACCTTCGATGTCTATCACGCTGTCGACGGTTTTCTGCGAGAAGTTCCTCCTTCAGAAAAACCGGTTATGTAAATTGTTTTCCTGTTTTCGATAAGTCAACGGGTCTCGGAACAGGCTTTAAACACTCAAAACCGTGGGTTTATTTGTTGAAAACACAGCCTAGTTTTAAAGTATTCAGATATTTTAAACTATGTAAGTTGAAGAGTAATAGTGCGAGGGATCCTTTAAGTTTATTTTGGATCCCAAAAATACACTTTAATCGTAAATGCTCCCAAAAAAATCTCTTGCGGGGCCTTTCGTAATATTCTGTATTTTTTGGAAGGGCCGTCACTTAGCTGGGGTTCTAAACTAGTTTTAGTCTTGGGATTTGACAGACATTGAGAGCTAGAATCTGCACGGAATAGCCAATGTGGCAGGAAAAAGCGAGCTTACAAAAATATCGCCTGCGGCGCTCATTTTATTCGGTTATGAGAGGTGTTGAGTAGCCGACAGCAGGGGCGTCACTATGGGGGGGGGGGGGGGGGAGAGGGGGCTTCCCCCCCCCAAAGGTCTTGAGAAAGCACTTTCATCGGGAGAATCCCGGCGAAAGTTCACTTGTTTCTCTGCGCGAAGCTCCGGCAACACAGAAGAAATAAAATTTTGTATGCTTTTGTCAGGCGTCGGTCGACCCGTCAGCACATCGGCATGCAGAAATCGAATTGTGCATGCTTTTGTCGTGCCTCGGTATCCTCGTCGGCACATCGGGTTCTCATTATAAATAATGAATCCAGAAGAAATAAGTTTTGTATGCGTCAGGCGTCGGTCGACTCGTCGGCACATCGGGTTCTTTTTGTACGCAAGAAATGAAATCCTGCAAACATGTGTCGTGCAAAACACTGAAGAAATCGAATTCTGCATGCTTTTGTCGTGCCTCGGTATCCTCGTCGACCCGTCGGGTTCTTTTATCCATAAGGAATCCAGAAAAAATATTTTTTTTATGTTTTTGTCGGGCGTCGGTTGACTCGTCGGCACATCGGGTTCTTTTTATACGCAAGAAATTAAATCCTGCAAACATTTGTCGGGCAAAACATTGAAGAAATTGAATTCTGCCATGCTTTTGTCGTGCCTCGGTACTCTCGTCGGCACATCGGGTTGTTTTTATAAATAAGGAATCCAGAAGAAATAACTTTTTTATGCTTTTGTCGGGCGTCGGTCGACTCGTCGTCACGTCGGGTTCTACTTAGACGTAAGAAATCAAATTCTGCAAACTTTATCGGGTGCACCCGGGAAGTTCAAGTCTCGTCGGTACATCGGCTTCTGTTTACACGAAAAAACTAAAGTTCTTTACAGTCTTGTCGGGCAAAACACAGAAGAAATTGAATTCTGAATTCTTTTGTTTGACGTCGTTATTCTTGTCGGCACATCGGGTCTATTTATAAGTAAGAAATCGAATTCTGGAAACATATGTCGGGCGCAAATTTTTCCAGAAAAAATACAGATTTAAAAAAATATCGCCGGCGTTGCTTAGTTCAACTTGTTCTGGGTACAGTCGTTGGAAGCTTCGCTTTTTAGCTAAAGTTGCAACGAAAAGCCGAAATATGAATTTACTTCAAAGTTAGCATTACAGTTATTTTTACACAAAATCTCGCCTGCGGCGCATTTTGTTGCATTCTCTATTTGGAAGAATGGTGTACAATTTGGTTTTCGTTTTAGAATAGAAATTCTTGGGGTTTGAAACACGTTAGAAGCCAGAAATTGTATGGTACTAATTTTTCTGGAAAAAAGCAGACTTGAAAAATTTAGCCTGCGGCGCTTGATTTAACTTGTCTTGGTACAGTCGTTGGAAGCTTCGCTTTTTAGCGAAAGCTAAAATGATAAGCCGAAAATGTGAACTTAGTATACGAATTATACCAAAGGAACAATCTCAGCTGATGTATTAAGTTAGTTTTGCACCAAATTTCGCCGGCGGCGCATTTTGTAGTATTCTCTATTTGGAAGAATGGTGTATAATTTGGTTTTCGTTTTAGCATAGAAATTCTTGGGGTTTGAAAAACGTTAAAAGCCGGAAATTGTATGGAAATATAGCTAAATTTCTCCGGAAAAAGGCAGATTAAAAAAAATTCGCCTGCGGCGCTTGGTTTAACTTGACTGGTTACAGTCGTTGGAAGCTTCGCTTTTTAGCGAAAGGTAAAATCAAAAGCCGAAATGTGAAGTTTAATATACGAAATTATACAAAGGAATAATCTCAACTGATGCATTACAGTTAGCTTACAAAAAATTTGTCATGCTGCGCATTCTGTAGTATTCTTTATTGGAAGAACGGTGTTTCATTTAGTTGGCGTTTTAGATTGAAATTCGTGGGGGTCTGAAAGACGTTAAAAGCTAGAACTTGTATGGTTGATATAGCTGTAATTTTGACGTACTTTTGTTGAATTCTGAAAGTACCGTGTACCGTTTTATTTGTCCATTCGACACACTATACCTTAGATACCTTAAAACTACAGTGAAAAAACATCCGAAAAACTGCAGCTTTAAACTAGTTTGCAGAATTTGATTCCTTCTGTGTAAAAATAACACGACGATATTCAGCGATGAAACAAACTTTGATCGTTCGCCCGATAGAAACACTACATCTTTCCCCAATGCAGCATTTTAAGGCACATCTGAAAGGTTTCGATCTGAGCTACGACTTTCCCACCAAATTTGATCCGAGTCTCAATACGCGGCAGAAGATGCTATACACAGCAATTGAAGAACGAGAAGTTCGCTTTCTGAATAACTTAACGTAAAAAGAGATAATTTTCAAGTAATGGGACTGTCCTGATATTTTCAAATGCGTTTTGGGCATTCAGTAAAATTTTCGCCGAAGGCGAAATTTCGGTCGAAACGGGCATTGCGGCGAAGCCGTGATTCCCGTTTTATAAAAATCTTTTGTTCCCACATTTTCAAATTGGGTGATCTAACGTGTTTATTGGTTCCCATTCCTTATGGAATTTGGTAATTCGTCCAACTTCTGTTCAATCCGCATCGATTTCACCGCATTCGGTCCGTCCCTTCGTAAATTCGGTGATTTAACGTGTTTATTTGGTTCGTTTTAGCTCTGTTCTTTAGCATTTAACGGCAGCTTTAGCTGGTTGCCATTCATTACCTAACTTTTACTTCTAATGATTGGAGTACTTCGTGAATAAGCCTCTAAGTCTCTTGATGTGAAAGCCTACTTTTCTTTGCTGTAAATTCAGAAAAAATGTACTTCGCGTATACTTTACCCTGGATGGCCCCTTTTTTTCGCTAGACAGCTCTGTAGTTTAATAGGTAGTCTTGGGATCGCAAAAAGGCACTTATGATCATCAGTGTTTCCACAAATTTTCGCCTGCGGCGCATTTCGCAGTCTTCACTATTTAGAAAAGGGTGCGTCATTTAGGTTGCGTTTGAGGCTTGGAATTTGGGGGGGGGGGCTTGATCCACATTAAAAGATTCCTGGTTAGCGACGTTATAGCTTGGCGGCAGCGGCGTTTTTTGTTGGCACATTTTCAAGTCCTGTTGGCAAAACCCGAACGACCCCCAAACGGAAAAGGCTAGTGACGGCGTATCCCTGAAAAAAAACAGAAGTTGAAGAGCGTGAAAACGCGCCAAATTTTATCTTTACACGTGATTTTATGTTAACTAGATGCAACTTTTTACATTGTAGCTTCTTGGAGGCAACTCGCTGTGTTTTTAGAAGAAAAAAAACAAAAATCCGGTAAGAAACCGGTACTAATTCGGTCAGTTTTCCCAGGTTTGCCTCCCCCCCCCCCAATGAAGAAAGGCTCGGGACGCCCCTGCTAGACTGTGAAATTTTACGAAGGCTTTTCAGATGTGCTTTAATAGCATAGAGGCCAGAAAATTATCTCCCAACTTGAATCAGCTATTCCGGTGTCTGCAGACAGGGGCGTCACGTATAGGAGGGATGTTGTTGTCGTCCAGTCGGTAAAAATGGCCGAGTCGGCGGAAGAACAGTCGTTTTTTCTCAAAAACAGTTGGTTTTTCTGCAAAAACAGTCAGTAAGAACGACCAGCCAGTCGGTAAATACTTTGACCCCCCCCCCCAAAAAAAAAAAAACATTTTGGCTATTAACGCCTCTGTCTGCAGAATCCCTCCTGTCCTGGGAAGCGAACATCGGGTGCATATTAAAATATTCCTTGTCCTAGTCCTATCCAAGCGTTGTACCCACATACAAATCGCTTTGTAAACATCGAGTGCATATTAAACTCTTCCTTGTCCTAGTCCTATCTAAGCGTTGTACCTACATAAAAATCGCTTTGTAAACATCGGGTGCATATTAAACTCTTCCTTGTCCTAGTCCTATACAAGCGTTGTACCAACATAAAAATCGCTTTGTAATCGACATTTTTCCACTCTTTGCGGGTCGCCTGTCATTTGAATTCTGATGGGCTTTGGCGAGGCCGTGATGCCCTTTTCATAAAATCGTTTGCCCCCGCATTTCAAAATTGGGTAATTTAACGTGTTTATTGGTTCCCCTTTCTTTATCGAATTTGCTCATTCATCCGACTTTTGTTCACACCGCATCAATTTCACCGCATTCGGTCTGTCCCTTCGTAAATTCGGTGATTTGACCTGTTTATTTGGTCTCATTAGTTAGCGAATTCGGTCATTCACCAGACTTTTCTCAAGTCCGTATCTGTTCTATTGCATTCGGTCAGTCCATTTCATAATTCGGTCGGTCATCAATCAGATTCATTTGGTTCTGATTCGTGACCGAATTCGATAATTCCTCCAACTTTTGTTCAGTCCGCATCGGTTTCGCCGCATTCGGTCCGTCCTTGCGTAAATTCGGTGATTTAACCTGTTTATTTGGTCTCATTCTTTACCGAATTCGGTAATTCGGTCGCATTCGGTCAGTCAATTTCATAATTTGGTCATTAATTACATTCATTTCGTTCTGATTCGTGGCCGAATACGCATCCAACTTTTGGTCAGTCCGCATCGGTTTTGCCACATTTGGTTCGTCCCTGCGTAAATTCGGTGATTTGACCTGTTTATTTGGTCTCGTTCTCTACCGAATTCGGTAATTCGGTCACATTCGGTCAGTCCATTTCATAACGAAATTCGGTGAGATTCATTTGGTTATGATTCGTTACCGAATATGGTAATTCACCGGATTTTTCTTTAGTCCGTTTCTATTACTAGACTTGCCGAATTCGGTTGTTTTAGGTGGTTCTAAAGCATTGTCCTAATAGGTGTAATAAGCTGAATAACGCTATACGCGATATTTACGTCTTAATACACACGCCCGTTCAAATACGAACCAGAGAGGTTCTTATCAATACAGCGTTCAGTGTTGCCGCGCTCATACAGTTTTTCAAGTTTCTGAAGATCAGAAAAGTGCTCTTAGTGTTACTTGAAGTACACCAGTACAATTTGACGCCCAATATATTGTAAAAAGCAAGTAAATCTACGGATGGACAGCACAAGTCCTTGAACTAGCAGTAAGCAGTCGTAACAGAACAAAACGTGTTATTTTTTAGAAAAGTTGTTTCTTCAGCTTCCACCAAAGTAGAACTTTAGTGCTTCCCGTGGCAACCCTGACGACGCTGCTCTTTCCTCGGCCCGCTGGCGGAACCAACCAAGCGATCTGATTGGCCCTGCATAAGCCAGAATAGAGCGCTAGTCTATTTTCCATTATTCACCTTATTACAGCGCGCTCCGAGGAAAAGAGGAATCTGTAATAAGCTTTATACGCCGTAATACACCTTACAACACCAATTAGGACAATGCTTAAAGCATTGTCCTAATAGGTGTAATAAGCTGAATAACGCTATACGCGATGTTTACGTCTTAATACACACGCCCGTTCAAATACGAACCAGAGAGGTTCTTATCAATGCAGCGTGCAGTGTTGCCACGCTTATACACTTTTCAAGTTTCTGAAGATCAGAAAAGTGCTCTTAAGCATTGTCCTAATAGGTGTAATAAGCTGAATAACGCTATACGCGATATTTACGTCTTAATACACACGCCCGTTCAAATACGAACCAGAGAGGTTCTTATCAATGCAGCGTGCAGTGTTGCCACGCTCATACAGTTTTTCAAGTTTCTGAAGATCAGAAAAGTGCTCTTAGTGTTACTTGAAGTACACCAGTACAATTTGACGCCCAATATATTGTAAAAAGCAAGTAAATCTACGGATAGACAGCATAAGTCCTTGAACTAGCGGTAAGCAGTCGCAACAGAACAAAACGTGTTATTTTTTAGAAAAGTTGTTTCTTCAGCTTCCACCAAAGTAGAACTTTAGTGCTTCCCGTGGCAACCCTGACGACGCTGCTCTTTTCTCGGCCCGCTGGCGGAACCAACCAAGCGATCTGATTGGCCCTGCATAAGCCAGAATAGAGCGCTAGTCTATTTTCCTTTATTCACCTTATTACAGCGCGCTCCGAGGAAAAGAGGAATCTGTAATAAGCTTTATACGCCGTAATACACCTTAACAACACCTATTAGGACAATGCTTTAGTGTTACCTGAAGTACACCAGTACAATTTGACGCCCAATATATTGTAAAAAGCAAGTAAATCTACGGATGGACTGCACAAGTCCTTGAACTAGCAGTAAGCAGTCGCAACAGAACAAAACGTGTTATTTTTTAGAAAAGTTGTTTCTTCAGCTTCCACCAAAGTAGAACTTTAGTGCTTGCAGTGGCAACCCTGACGACGCTGCTCTTTCCTCGGCCCGCTGGCGGAACCAACCAAGCAATCTGATTGGCCCTGCATAAGCCAGAATAGAGCGCTAGTCTATTTTCCTTTATTCACCTTATTACAGCGCGCTCCGAGGAAAAGAGGAATCTGTAATAAGCTTTATACGCCGTAATGCACCTTACAACACCTATTAGGACAATGCTTAACAAGAGTCTTGTTCCGTACGAAATTTGGTTGTAATACCGCTCTCGAACTGTTCCTTTTTTTTTTAGTTAGTTTTCGGTATAGTACGAATTCATTAGTTGCTTCAACCCAGTTACTGAGTTCGGTAATTAAGTGGTATTTATTTAGCTCTCGTTCTTTACCATTTACGGTAGCTTCAGCTGGTTGCTGTTTATTTTTTTAATTCTTAAGATTGCAGTACTTCAGGAATAAGCACGGGTCTTGACGTCAAAACTAGCCTACTTTTATTTGCTGTAAATTCCGAACAAATGTACTTTGTACCCACTTTACCCTGGATCGCCCCTTTCGTTGCCATACAACTCTGGGTTGAATAAATAACCTTGGGATCGCAGAAAGGCACTTTTATCATCAGTGTTTCCACAAAATTTCGCCTGCGGCGCATTTCGCAGTCTTCACTAGTTAGACAAAGGTTGCCTTATTTAATTGGCGTTTTACGCTTGGAATTTTGGGGGGCTTGAACTATATTAAAAGCTAGAATTTGCATGGGAAGTAGTTAAATGTTACCCGAAAAAAAAGGCGGATTCAAAAAATTTCGCCTGCGGCGCCTTGATTAATCATGGGCACAGCCGTTAGCGACGTTGTAGCTATGCAGCAACAGCATTTGGTTGGTATTATTTCAAGTCCTGTTGGCAAAACTCCGTAAAAAAACAGAAGCGGAAAGGCGTGAAAACGCGCCAATTTTTCTCTTTAGACTTGTTTGTATATACTCTGCAACGTTTTACGTTGTAGCTTCATGAAGGCAACTCACTGTGTTTTTAAAACTTTTTGTTGATAAATTCAGTAAAAATCAGGTACCGACTCGGTCAATTTTACCAGGTGCGCCCGCCCAACGAAGAAAGGCTTGGGACGCCCCTGCCAGTCAGACTTCACTTTAACAACTAACCTATTGTAATTTTGACAGGCTTAAATCTGAAAGACTTAAGTAAGACAGATACAAATCCCATGGCAGTAAAACAGGTAGTGGAATTGCTGCCATGATGAGTCATGTCATGATTTAAACGACTCGGCTGACAGGGACGGGTTTACGACTGAAGCTGGGTAGTGCCAAAATTAACATTTTTTCGGATTATCGGATTGTCTTCGAATATCCGGAACCTCGGGAAAGCCAAAATAAACGACTGATACGACTTAGCAAAAGGCAGGGGGGGGGGGGGGGGGTGAATCACTCCCATTAGGGCCACCCCTGATTGCTGGTCTAGATGTTTGTGTTTCAGACCCATTCGTGAACCTCTAACGCGGTTGCATGAAGAAAAGATGTAGGCCTTCAGCAGTCTTCATAGACTAAACATGACCTAGCACAATGATTTTCGAAATTTCCTCAAAACAAAAAATTAAGCATTAGATTGGTTAAGCCTTCAAGTCCCTGCTTTTTACCGAAGATTCATGCGGACAACTAATTAACCGGAAACTTTCTTGTTTCCGCGCTAACTATCAAATTTTTAATGAACAAATTTGGTCTAAAGAATCGCCGCTAGACTCTTCGCCATACAGCTTTTTGCCGTGCAAGTCGTACAACCAAAAAGACGCTGGCTGGAGGAAGAAGAAGATTCCAAGAACCAAAAAAAAATCTTGTTTGTCTTGTTTCTGAACTTGAGACTTATTACAACTAAACTTGTAGAAGTCGTAAGGCCTTGGATTGGATTGGACTTGGAAACTTGCAACTCTGGTACAGCCAGATGCAACAATCTTAGTGGCCATGCCTTCCCTTCATCCAGAAATTGGTAAGATTTTTAACTTCTTTAGAGTGTTAGCTTATTGGCAAAGCTGAATGAAGCAGCTACCACTGTAAACTGTTGAAAATAAAGGTCTTTTCCTGCAGTCCAAACTCAGAATGTGTTTCCGCAACCAAAAAGGTTTTTGTGCTGGCTTTGTCTTGTGGCTCCAAATTAAATTGGAAAAACAATAGTTGCATTTTTGCAGATATCATGGTAACTGGATCTGCAATTAGTTATTTTTTCAGTAACTGTGGTATCTGATATAGCTAGTGGTATCTGATGTAGCCTAACCTATGGTTGCTCTTCAAAAACAATGATTGCCGAAATTGCACTTTCCGAGGTCATCCTAAAAGAAAAACTGATATTCAGTCATGCCACTAAGTGCCAAACTTCTTTCCCACCAATTTGACTAAATTGATGAAAGTGAGATAACTTTTTCAGATACCACAACCAGAGGCGTTACTAGCCAGTATGTTTGGAGGGGGGGGAACGAGGCATTTACCGACTGGCTGGTAATTTTTACCGACTGTTTTTGCAGAAAAAGCGACTGTTTTGACAAAAATCTACTAATCTTCAGAAAAACCAAAACTGTTTTCATGAAAAAAAATCAACTGTTTTGACCGAAACTTGTGCACTAGGCGCCAACTCGGTTATTTTTTACCGACTGGCCAACAGCATGGGCAGTCGGGACGCCCCTGACCACAACCAGTTACCACGGTTGGATTGTTGTATCTGAATATCTGATACCACGATACCTGGCCAGATACCACAATAACTGCAAAAACGCCTTTTGACCGTGGTATCAGATACCACGATTACTGCAAAAATGACTTTAAACTGTGGTATCTGCAAAAACACAACTAATTGTTGAGGTGATTTTCAATTTGTGGCTAAAATTGGTGGGAAATTCAAATTTAGAGGCAAATTAAAGTCAAAGTAATAATGAAAGTGCTGTAGAGTAGAGGTATGTTTATGTGAACCGATGTGACCAATTATTTTAATGTGAACAGTGCAGTTTTGGGCTAGGCTAAATGGTAGTATGAAAATCCAAAATACCTATTCAGGTGTTGTCATTACCTAATTTGGCTAACTAGTAGCTAGCTGTAGACATAGTGCATGAAAATGACAAAGTCCAATGTCAACAAACGTTCACATAAGCATACCTCTACTGTACAATAGCTACTTTACCGATCAGTTCCCAAGAAGGGTCTAGACTAAATCTCAGCCGATTATCCCTGGATTATCCCATGAGGTCCATTTTCCGTCATGAAGAAAGATGGGAAAATCAAATAAATATTGTTGAAAATTATATGGTCAAATTTGGTTCTGTATATAAGGCAGATATAAGGAGCCAAGTGGCCAGCAAGATGCCAGAAGCATTTACATTTGTACAGGAGGGGTACCCAACCTGGAATTCACACAACCTCGAACTGGGCCTTAATAGGATGGAAGGAAATTTCAGCCCAGTCCTGAAAAGGTCCTAACTGTCAGGAAAGAAACGCTGAGTGACTCAGGACCTGTTTTGGACTGCACAGAAATTTCTTTGTAAGGTTTTTAGGCCAAGTTCGATGTCATATAAATTTGAGGTTGTATAGGGGAGAGTCGGGTAGTATGACACATTTTTTTTCTTTGTTTTTTATTTCCCTGAAATTTGTATTTATGTTGCCAAATTTTTGGCAGCACATTCTGGGTTCCCTATAGAATCCTTGGGATTTTGTTCAGATTTTTCTCTCTCACAGTATTCAGTAGTAGGCTAAATTCTGGACATGGGCACTGTGTCATACTACCCGCCGGTGGAGGGTAGTATGACACACCTTGGGTTCAGTATGACACATCTTTAATTTTTGTGTTTTCAGCAACATTAACTAAAAAAGAACATTCCAAGTTTCATCCCAGTCACCCCATCATTTGATCCCTAGCTAAGCATACCCGACAACTTTCGAGACTCTTGCAACCCTCCCCCCCAAAGTGGCATCTGGTTCGGACAGATTATCTAGGCTAGGGCATCTTCTCATACTGCCTATCAAATTTCACTTAATTCTGAATTTCCAGGAAATTTCCTATCCACCTCCAACCCCCCCTCCACCCTACCAATGCGATCTGACCAGGACCATGAATTGGGTAAGCTCTCTTGGTATATGAGCTCCACACCTTAAAAGTTTCATCCCAGCCACTCCACATATTTCATCACTAGGGCTGCAGAAAGATTTCTGGTGCTGGTGCCCGTCGTGGCCAAATCCGGTTCAGACAATGCATCATCTATGGCATGTGCTTTAACCATCTATAAAGTTTCACTTGAATCTGAGCATTTTTTGAAATTTGTGGTACCCCCCTAGAGCTCCCCCAACCGAGGCAGCATCCGACTGGAATAAAAAATTGGATCATCTGGAGCATATGACCTTCATAACTTCTAAGTTTCATCCCAATCACTCTACTCGTGTCATCCCTAGGGCTACCTCAAGATTATTTGTGTCCCTTCCAACTCTCACAGTTGCAGAATCTAGTTTGGACACATATATGGGTCCTTTAGGGCATTTTTTCTTACCACCCATTTTGTTACACTATAATCCGTTGACCCGCTCGCAACCTATGCATGTCACAAAGTTTCTGACTCCCCCTCCTCTACCCCTCATGGGTGAGTGTACCCAAAAACGAAGGTTTCAGTACATTTTTATTGCATATTATGAGTCTCAATGCTTACAATACTGAAGAAATAACAGAAAAATCCAGGTACAACAGAAATCTTACATGTCAAAACGTCAGTCGGGTACTATGACACGTGGCATACAAGCCGACAAGAAGTGTGTCATACTACCAGACTCCCCCATTTTTTATGGGATCTGCATTTCCTCTTAAATTATTTGAATATCCTGCAGTTTCTCCTTAAATACCTTACCTAGGTCCCTGCAAGAAATGGTTGTCCTATGTCAGAACACCTTATCCTCATCCCACATGAGAGTTCGTAGTTAGACAAAAAAAAATTCTTTGAGGGTCAAAAATTATGTTTTTTAGCAGAAGTTCTGATCGAGTAATTATTTTTTTTGGAGACCCCTTTGACTTTGTATAGTAGATGTATCTTAGCTGCTGGGAGTGCAGATGAATAAAACCAATAGAACCAGTAGTTCCGAGAGTGTGTCATAGTACCTGCAGTGGCATACTACCCGACTATCCCCTACTCCTCCTGTAAACCGTTCTAAGGACAATCAGTATAGGTTTGGAATTAGAAAATGTGAAATTCTGATGTGACTAGATGTGATGTCAAAATTCTCATATAATTTGCTGCCACAGTAGAGGTATGCTTATGTGAACATCTGCTAACAGTGAACTATCACTGAAGAAAAAACTAAAACCCAAACTAGGTGTTTTTACCATGAATAACTGTAATAGCCACTCACGTTTTTGTCACTTTTCAAATATTTTGCTAATTCACGGCTTAAAGTGACCGAGCTGACACCTGGTTTGCTTTTTATAATTTGAAAAGTTTGCCACGACGAATGCACCTTCAATGGAGAAGATGGTGGTCCGAACTTGCAGATGCCTTCAAAAGAGGAAGGACCCTTTTAAGGGCCTTTTCCGCGACACAGTTGTGGGCCACACACTTCTGAGTGTTTGTCGTGGAAACACGATTGTGTGCCACACAGTCGAGCCACTAGTTGAAACTCGCGGAAACGCCCTTTTGTCTATTTTTTTGGCGGTAATTTCAGATATCTGAAAATAAAAATAAAATTCATGTAAAATCTCAATAAATAGAACACAAGACTTATTTCCTTACCATTCTTACAAAAAGCATCCTCAGTTTTAAGTCTATTTGCTTGAAAAAGTAGTTAGCTTTATTGTTTAGACACTATTTTGCAGCTTAATTTGAATATCCCGCCAGAATCGAGCCACAAAACGACAATCAGCTCGCCAGTTGTTCGTCGAATTTGAGTCACAAAGGAGCCCGGAAAATCTTGTTGGTCGCAGAAACACGCTTGTGGGCCGCACGAAAGACTGCGGAAACATTTTTTCGAGCTACAGTCGACCCACAAACTGTTTGTGGGAGCACGGAAAAACTCCTTTAGTAAATCCAAAATAAAAAAAAAGTTAACTGAATTTCTTCTTCAAGTTTGTGCCAGAATAACTCTGAAATAGTTGACTGTTAGCTGATTTAAAGTTTGTTATTTGTCTTGTTTGTGTGCAATCAATAAAGCCAAGGTAGTGGAACAGTTAAAAAAGTGTTCAAATTAGCATACCTCTCCTTTATTTAAATTACACCTTACCAAGCATAAAGGCATAAAACTGAGGATCCAAGTCGGCCTTGCGCAAAATGGTGGGAAGACATGCCTGAAGTTCTGTTTGACATTTTATCAGGATTTTGTTTTTACTTTCTCGACAGCAATGCACCAGATTTATTGGTGAACTCTCCTAAGGAAGAGCAGATTGTACTCAGGAGAAAAAAAATTCCCTGGTGCAGAAGAAAGCTGTAGAAATGAGACAGTTAGAACGGAATAGAACAGTTAAAAAAATATCCTCGCATGTTTCAGTTTTGTAATCCCTAGGAACCATACCATCTCTCTCTCGGACTCCTTGAAAAACAGATTTGACAAAGACCTTGCCTGAAGTATAGCTCTAAAAAAATGTGGCTTACAAATCTGTTTTGCAGTCAGCTTGGGCCGAAGGAATATCGACAAAAAAAACTGGTTAAATACCTAATTGAACAAGACCAAAGGTGTCGATGGGATCCCAAAAATCCAATATTTGATCCAGACAATTGGGTCTTGTCTACGCCAGATCGAGTCTTCGCCAGACTCCTTGAACATTTTTACTATTAAAATTCAGAAACAGATTAAGGCCAAAAAGCTAATCATCTGAGAAAACCAAGTTCAGATATGGATTCAGCATGTTTGTGTTTACCCCTATAAGTCATATCTGTTTGGACGAAGACTTCCTGCCTTAGCCTACTTCTTCGAATTTCCCAGTTTCGGCCGAATTCCAGAACTACCTGTCCGGCAAAAAAAAAGAAGCTAAAATCGAACTCAGCGTTTCTTCTTTCCCCTATATCGAACATCTAATCAACTTCAAATTAAAATTTAACTTAAAACAAATTTTCCGGTTCAAATTTTCCGGTTCCAGCCGGATTCCGGGCAATTTATATGTCCGGGTACAAAATGACTATCATGCACGGATTCAGCATCTCTTCTTACCCCTAAATCGGATATCTGATCAACTACGAAGACTTTTAACAATTTTCCGGTTTTTGCCGGATTCCGGGCGAACTACTTGCCCGGCGAGAAAATAGTTTTCACCGTTGTATTCAGCATGTCCTCTTACCCCTAAATCGAACATCCAATCAACTTCAAATAAAACTTTTACTTTTAACAAACTTTCCGGTTTTGGCCGGATTCCGGGCGAACTACTTGTCCGGCGAGAAAATGGTTTCCACCATCGTTTTCAGCATGTCTTCTTACCCCATAATCGACTGTCCCATTAGCTGTTTAAAAATATTTTGCTTACCCCTTAATTTAAACCCCCACCCCTAAATATAGGGCTACAAAGCCCATCTACGAACTCGACCTTACTCTTGACCCAAACAATCCTCACACCAAGTTTCATCAAAATATCTCATTCCCTTCGAGAGTTATCGTGCTTACAGACGGACGGACGGACGGACGGACGGACAACTTTTGCGATGTCATAGGTATCCCTCCACTTACGTTTTGGGATCCCGAAAAAGAGAAGTTTGTTGGATTACCATGTTGTCCACGATGAAGGATTTATTTACGGAAACTCTTATACGCCGTGCCTTTATTTTTTTTTCTGCTTTCTTCCTGTGGTTAAAAAGCCCAAAACCCAAACTTCCGGAAACCTAGCTCCTGAAACAGTATGGAATCTGTGCTACTTTTTTACTTGACCTCAGGTCCATGTTCTCGGATATGACTGAGATTGTTGCCTCACACCACAGCAAGAACACTGCATCCAGCAATCCAGTACATTTCAAGTAGGATGTGAATTAACAGAATCAGAATGATTTTGACAAAAGCAGGACATGAGGCTGCGAGGCAGAGGTAATCAGCTTGGCCGAGCTGACGAGCTTGTATCTCTGCTGGACCCCGTGATGGGTTTATATTGTAATGAAGTGTATTAAATTAAAGAACCTGAACCTGGTATTCTTAGGTCACACTGAAGAGACATACCCAAGCCTTTCTGGCCTTCTCGACCATGAGCCAAACCTTGAATTTGACGACTCAGAATGGAATGAAGAAGATGAACAAGGTAGGCTGTTTCTTAATTTTGCTACCTGGGTGGTAGTGGTTTTCAAATGGTGTCTGTGGGGGCTACGACGCTGTGAAAAGTAGGCTACACCTCATTGTGAATAGGGTAATCTATCATAAATGCCTGATGTCTGGATATGCTGTGCTATAAGAAGTTATACACTGATTTGAAATCCTGGTTACTGTATACCAAACGATGTGGCAAGCAGAGAACAATCTACCGCTGATTCCAGATTTTTGGAGTAGGCGATACAACAATGGTCCGAATAGGCTGTGTTAGAGGCTCTGGGGCCGTGGCTCACTAAGCCCAGCAACATAGAATTGTAAATAGTGATTTCGCAAATTTCAGGTAGATCTTGAATATTTTGTAGTGACTGTATTAGGGGGTCTTGAAATATTAATGGACTTTAATGTACATTAAATGGTAAATGACATAGCCATAATAAACCTGAGCCTGTAGCTGGCTGTAACTGTAAATGGTTGCTCTGTTATTTGTCCAAGCCCAGATACTTCGCAACAATACCATTTACCATATTCCCGTAGGTGTACTTATTTTCTGTTTCTTCTCGACCCACTGTTTTGTACTGCTGGTGAAATTGTTGTCCGGTGCAGTTTGCTTGTACTTTGTCACGTTATTCACTTTGTATGTGGTGTTGGTGTCACAATCAAGGTGCGTTTGTTTTTAGAGGGTCCACCTGTCGTATATGTTGACACTCCTGTATCGGAGTGTAGTTTGGAGCTAAGCCTAGAAGAAGCTTTTGGGAGTCTGTGTCCAAATATCGACGAAGACGAGGATAGACTTGGTCCGCTGGATGAGGGTTAGTATTCTGACATTGATTTTGATAATAGCAAGGGCACATGGCTTCTGCTTTCTAGGGCATGTCATCACTTAGCTATACCCTATTCTTCAGCCCTTGCTAGCTTTCCCTGTTCTTCATGGCTTTCCTTCGGCGCTGAACGCACCCTTTCTTTGCTCCCGACTTCCTTGGTTAAGTGGTCGTTGTGCAAACGGTTGTAAAAAATCAGTTACAATGCTGGATCACGGGAGAATGCTCGATCCAAATGGTGCTGTAATGACATGCCCCTGGCAACCACCGTGAATTGAATCCCTTTCTTCCCGCCGGGAAAAACTATGCCGCAATCCTTCCTTCTCCAGCACCCCATGTACCGTTCATTCCTTCCCCCACCCTTTGTTCCTGTAAGATCTCGCCCCCCCCCCGAGAAGTGGCTGAAAAGGTTCCCAAATTGACCCCAATCTACTGTAACACTATGCGCTACAGTAGAAGCTTTGTGCCGAGCTTCCTAAAGCAGTACAATGATCTTTAGCATTTATCTGCCTTGTTATTTTTTTTCTTTTAAATTATCTATTCTCAACTTATTTAATCTCTATTTATGACTACAAAAACATCGTATTTGGGCTCTGCCCACGAGAGATATGTTTTGCTTTATTATTAAGTAAATTGAAATTAAATTGAAATCATCGACCCTTGATACTAGACACTGCCAATGTTGATTATCAGTCAGTTCTGTTCGCGTTTAGCCGAATGGATTGCTAACCATTCCCGTTTTATTGCGCATAGAGCAGCGGGTGAACATACTCTCTCCTCCTGTCCTACCCGATTACGAAGCCCCAAACCAGACTCGACCTGAAACAAGGCTTCGCGCTGCAACCCGTAATTGTACCAGACTTGTTCGCCCCGATATCCACTCTACTGACCGGTATCTTTCGTCCCTTGTACCATATTTCGTAAATTATTTCAGTGATATATTCATTATTAATTGTATATACATACAAATATTTTAAGGTAATTATTGAGAAGTGATTATTAAGTTTTAGCCGTGTTAATAATTGTGTGACGATCCGACGCTAGCGAGTAATTATTTATTTATTTATTTATTTATCACCCGTCATTTCAAACAGAAAATGGACGGAGTACAAAAACGAAAAGAAAAAACAAAACAAAAGCAAAACGTAACACTTTCATATGAAACACACAAGAAATCGACAATTACAAACTGAGACTCTCTTACTGATTAAAAACTGAACACCAGTACATAAATATACACTTAAACTCCGAGAATTTTACTCCACGGGTGGGACTGGATTTTTTAGCTATTTATATGAGCTATTCAGGAAATAAACGTTGTGATTATTATTATACATATGTTTCAGACCGGAAATATCTATCCTTCAACTATATTTCGGCCCTTGTTGGCAAGGGCCCTGTTCAGGCTGTAACTGGAAGAATCAGACCTTACCTCCCCTCAAAAGATTTCCATTCGCGTTTTTCCACTTGAGTTACGGGTTCTGCCGGAGGAACTTGCGTCGTAGAGAGAGCTAGATACCCTATAAGATAGCTATTTCCTTTTACTTATCGTCACTTGCTTGCGTCTCATGTCTGACAGGGAAAAATAAAATCGGGTAGCAGTGAACTCCATTCAAAGCTTCGTAATACAGTATTTTCCCTTATTTGGAGCAGAGTTTTTTTTTTTAAACCGAGTTTTTTTTTTAAACCGAGGCTTATCGGCTTTAGATTAATAAACCCATGGACATCATGAACTCGACCCTATCTGAGGGATTGTTTGTGAATTTCTTGTGCTAGGAAGAAGATAGCCAAGAACTATAGCCTTTGCTTTATATTTCTTTAAATCGCGCTTGCTAGCATTTAGGCTATTTTGCACCAGATTCCTGCATCGTCCGGAATTTCTCCGAACCCCTATACGATTATGTTCTTTTGTTGTAATTGGATGTCAAAATATACGAAAGGTTTCTGGTGAAGAACTGACGAACTTCTTTTTGACATTTCCAGACGAGGACTATCTTGATATAGCCAAACATGGCATTGTGGAGCTTGGAGGTGTTGACAAACTGGGTCGCAAAGTTATCTTGATTGCTGCCGCGCGACTGCCGGCTAACTCCTCGTTTGATCACCAGCGCTTCCTAAGGTATGAATTACATTTAGCCAGCCTCATGTCTCGGCTCGTAGTCGGGACTAACCGATACGTTTCAGTCAGAATTATATCCCTGCTCATCGACTCGATAAACCGCTGTAACACAGTTTTGGCGGCCACCCATTTTCATGCATTCACTAGCGCGCCTTCTTTTGTAGCTGTAGTACAGCATTTCATCCGACAAACAGGACCGTGCTGATTTTCCCGCACGGTCTAGTAATTGTACCAGAAGAAAAGGTGAAAGAGTATATCAAGCGACCCCGTATCAGTTTTCTTTTTTAAATTACTTTCCTTCATAACTTTCCGAACTATCCAGCGAGGATATTGTTTCACCCCCTCGTCAGTCCCATCAGCTTCGTCCGGCTATTGTGTTTTTTGCCATATCCCGGCCGAAAAACTTTACCTGTAGCGTATCCCTTCCCCATTCATTTACTGTTCACTTTGGCCGAACAGTTTTTATGGCACTTGCCCTTTGGCCAAGTGCCATATAGCGATTGTAATTTCTGTCCGTCAGTCGGATGTCGGTCCCGGTTTTGCTAGTTCGGGCACTTCCAGATAAGCTAGGACGATGAAACTTGGCAGGTGCATCAGGGACCGGACGAGATTAAATTAGAAATAGTCACTTCCCCGATCCGACCATCTGGAGGGGAGTGGAGGGAGGAGGAATCCGGAAAAATTAGGAAAAATGAGTTATTTTTAGCTTACGAACGGGTGATCGGATCTTAATGAAACTTGATATATGGAGGGACCACGTGCCTCAGAAGTTCCATTTTATATCCAGACCGGATCCGGTGACATTGGGGGGAGTTGGAGGGGGAAACCGGAAATCTTGGAGAACGCTTAGAGAGGAGAGATCCGGATGAAACTTGATGGAATGAACAAGCACAAGTCCTAGATCCGTGACTGACATAACCGGAACGGATCCGCTCATTTTGGGGGAGGGGGGGGGGGTCCGAATTTGTAGTGATCCCGCGAGTTCGGTGCTTCCTGATGTGCTAGGACGATGAAATTTGGCAGGCATGTCAGGGACCCTGCCAGATTAAATAGGAAATAGTCACTTCCTGATCCGACTATCTGGGGGAGAGTGGAGGCAGGGGGAAGCCAAAAATTTCGGTATTTTTAACTTGCTAACGGGTGATCGGATCTTGATGAAAGTTGATATTTAGGATAACCCCGTGTCTCAGACGTCCCATTTTGAATCCGGACCGGATCCGATGACACTGGGGGAGTTGCGGGAGGGAACCGGAAATCTTGAGAAACGCTTAGACTGGAGGGATCGGGATGAAACTTGATGGGAAGAACAGGCACAAGTCCTAGATACGTCATTGACATAACCGGACCGGATCCGGGCATTGTGGGGGAGTTGGGGGAGGGGAGGGTCCGGATTTCTAGCGCTCCCGCTAGTTCGGCATACTTCCTGATGTGCTGGGACGATGAAACTTGGCAGGCATTTCAGGGACCAGAATAGATTGACTAGGGAATAGTCGTTTCCCCGATCCAACCATCGTGGGGGGGGGGGGAGGGGATGGATGGGGAAGCTGGAACCTAGTGGCATGCATAACTTTTGAACGGGTGATGGGATTTGAATGAAACTTGTCAGGTCGAAATAGCTATCGCCTCAGATGTTCAGTGTCAAGTCCGTTCGGGTCCTATACCTGTGTGGGGGGGTGGGGTGGACCGGAAAACTCAAGAAACGCTTAAAGCAGAGGGATTGGGACGGAACTTAATGGAGAGAACAAGCATTAGCCCTAGCCACGAAATTGACGGAGCCAGATGGTTTCGGGGATCTGTGGGGGGAATTGGAGGGGGTTTCCTGGAATTCCGGTAGTCGCGAGTTAGAATAGTTCCAGATGTACTAAGACGATGAAAATTTGCTGGCATATTAATGACCCGACCTAATTGACTTAAGAACCGGACACAACATACCCACGGAAACTTTCATCCCTAGATCCGAGCATTTATGGGGGACAAATTGCGAATGAGTGGTCTGATTCGAGTGAAACTTCATGGGTGATAAGAATCGCTGACCTAGACATGCAAAACATGCGTTCGAACGATATGCGACCACGGTTGGGGGGGGGGGACTTTTGACATGCACAAAAACCAAACGGATGGACCGAATGAGATGCAAATTCGACAGTGCCGATTTAAGGTAAGGGGGGGGGGGGGGAGTACCGGAAATTTGCAGATAGGCTATGCTCCGATTTCAGTAAAACTTGATGGACGGGAAGAGGTGGTTAAGAGCTACGACGTTTCCAAGTCCTCTTCGGCCACAGTGGGGGGAGTTGGAGGGAGATTGTCGGAAACTTTGAGGCTCGAATAGGGGTCAAACGAGTGCATCAGTTTAAATGAAACTTGGAATGTAGAGAGAGCATATACCCTAAATAACATATTTTAGGATCCGAACCGGATCCGACGATGGTGGTGGAGGGGGGGGGGGGAATTTCCCCAGAATGCTCAAATTCGAGTGAAACTTGATAGATGGAATAAAAGGAGATGCTTTAGATGATCCATTTTTGAGTCCGAACCAGATTCGGCAACGGTAGAGGGAGATGGAGGGAGTACCGGAAATCGTGTAGCACGTCTAGGGATCAAATGAGTCGATTTATTGGGCGGAAACTTGGAAGTCTGAACAGTCATGTGCATTTGCTACAACAAATCCGAGACGATGCCGGAACTGCTGAGAATCGGGTGAAACTAAATATCCTATTTCTATTTCCGAACCGCATTTTTGGATGGCGGGTGTATTTTGTGACGTTCTCATCTACTTTCTTGTACCGCCTACTCCTAACAAGTGCCATATGAGCTCGTAGCTCTTGTTTCGTCTTAAATTTGTAGGCCTTTCTTCGCCATATAAATATTGAGATATGAATCGTATCTACAAATTTGACCTTCCTATTAACTTGACAGGAAGTTAACTTGACTTCCCTATGCGAAGTTTTATTAAAAAAAATAATCAAAAGTTGAAGGCTTGCCGTTCTTACACACGGTCGGGCGGAGGTGCAGTTTTACAGTGTTATAGGTGTCCTGTATAAACTCTGACGTAGTAGTAACTTGACTTCGGGTATGGTTTTAAAGATCTTGGGAGACTTCGATCACCGTCTTTACCAACAGTTTGACAGATTGACAAATTAACGGTTTTATAGTGTCCTCACACATTTTTGATCCCAAAACTGACGTAGGCCTACTGATATCTGGACTTCCGATATAGTTTTAAGACCTTCTTACCGTGCTTACAGACGGACCGACGAGGTACAGCTTTACATCATAGGTATGCGTTACTCGTCTCGGGTCAAATAAAATGTATCGGTATCTGGAATTCGGTTATTGTTTTATAGAGCTTGAGAATAACAAATGTAGTAATATCTGGAATAAGGTCATGCCGTTAAACGGCTTGGTAACTTTCGTGAAATTGTAACTCTTAGTTCCTTTATACTTTCAGGTACCTTCTTTTTACTCTGGACAAGTTCGTGGAGGAGGACTACAGCCTGATTTACCTGCACCATGGATTAAAAAGGGACAATAAACCTCCGCTCTCTTGGCTTTGGCAGGCATTCAAGGCGTTCGATCGAAAGTACAAGAAAAATCTGAAGGCCCTCTTCCTTGTGCATCCCACAAGTTTCGTTAAGATTCTGTGGGGCGTCTTTAAGCCCGCCATAAGGTAAGGTTAACTTAAAGCAGAGCAAAATAACACTAGGGAGTAGCCCCAATACCTAGGCTTTCCATGCTTTGCAAACGAGCCATACTCATAGCGCCATCCGCTACGATTGCAGCATTTAAAGCGAGACAGACTTTCGGGTTCAGAAATTTCTAGTAAAGCAAAGGTGAGGTCTGCACACACCAAGGAAACAATGGAGGCTGTATCATTTTTTTGCCATGTTCAAAATGTGAAGTTATCGGAGCCAGCGCTGGTGAAAGACTGGTTGAGTTTCAGTAGGGATGTTTCTATTCTGTTCTAAATTCTATTCTGTTCTATTCACTAGGGATGTTCTACATCGCTGATGGTGTTAGTGTCCAATCTATTCGAATGTGTGTCAAAGTCTTGGCGCTACTCCCTAGTGTTATTTTGCTCTGTCTTAAAGCACACCTGTCACTAGTGTTACCCTTTTGGATGTTTCTTCGTCGCTATAAAAAATCATTGACAACAGAGCGCAACCAGCGCACGACCTTTCTCCATCGATCGTTGGGAGCATGTCACACATCGACAATAACAAAACAAAGCAAGTGTGAAAATCATTGAGTTGTCGTTAGGGGGTTAGAACCATATTAAATTCTGGTCTGTGGGTAAAAGAATGGATGGAATGACGACGGAAGTAGATTGCATTGGCATTATATGTACGACGGGTCCTTTAAAGAAAGAAATCACTAAATAAGTGTACTACTGTCCGGTACCGTCTCCAGACTCTGCCGCAGTAGCTCTGGAAATCATGTAATGGATGAGACTTAAGGCACGTTCACATACAGTCCGGTTTTCGCAATCGGATGCGAATTTTCTCCTTCGCTCCAAATTTTGCCACAGGTTGGTTTTCGTATGCGTACTTTCGCGTGCGAAATCTCCTAGGACTATGGTGCACAAAGCTTTAAACGGCGGGGAGTAAAGCTTTGCGTTTTGGGTGCGTGGGTTCTGGACTTTGTTTAACGGTCCGTGAAAGAGGCTGATCAGCGATTCTCTTGACGTTAAAGGACACGTCGTACTCATGATAATGATTCATTCTGTTTCAGTAGTATGTCCATCTATTCTCGCTCCCGAGAGTCTTCACTTCATAAGTGTATCCTATCTCCTCTATCAGAAATACACTGATTATCACGCTTGCCTGCCATGTTTATTCTCTTTACTTGACGTCTTACTCGCTCCATCATTCTTTCCGAGGAGCTTATTCGTCCGGAGACCGGTAATGCGAATTTTGCCAACTTTGTCATCCAAGGTCAAAGGACATGGGAAGAGGCTTAGAACAGCCGAAGCCTTGTATAATCTTCTATAAGCATTAGCCTAGTTGTAAAGTGGTCAACTATTTCAGAACATCTGAGCAGAACTGTGGTGGGATAGGTTTAATTTGTTACCTTTCGGCCCTCGAACTTCTGTGCATTTTCTGAAGTTTTGTACATTTACGCGAATTCCCTGGAGAAAAAGATAAATGGCTGTCTGGGAAGTAATCGCCTGGTATTACATCACTTGACCACAGCGCTTCCTCTGACATCGATCAGAAATAAACCTGTACAATGCGGTTAACCGGAAAATATGTCGTGTTCTTTTTTATGGCACTTGCAGCTCCGGTCAAGTGCCGTATACTGTCTGTCAGGCCACTCATCTCGAGTTAGGGTACTTCCAGAAGTGCCAGGACGATGAAACTTGGCAGGCATGTTGGGACCCTACCAAACTAATTTGGAAATAGTCAGTTCCCCGATTCGACCACCGTGGGGGAGTGGAGGGAGGGGGAATCTAGAATATTGACGTATTTTAACTTTTGAACGGGGAATCGGATCTTAATGAAACTTGATATTTGGAAGAACCTCCTGTCTCAGATGCCACACTCCAAGTCCGGATCCCCGATCCGACTTTCCCCGGATCCGGGAGTCCGGAAACTAGGAATAAGGGTAGCACAAAAGGGAGTAAAAGGGTCGATCCGACGTCCTCTTTGGTGGAAGCGTCGCCCGCTAGACCACACCGCCGTTCTTCCTTGTGTTTAGAGCCGAACGCAGGAACAGGTACAGTTTAAGGATTAAAATAAGACCGACAAATGTTAAACTAAACTTTTATCTGATTGTGTTCTGCCTTTTCCCAAGAAAGTAAGCTACTTCTGTCTCCATTTTGTACTCTGGGCCAAATGAGGGCAAAGTAGCCTAATTATATTTTGATACTGTTCGAGATTGGGACTCCAAAACAGAAACTTCCAGTTCCTTCAGTTTGAACAGTTGTGCGAACCCAAACAATCACTTGCTTGATCCGGCCATCGTGGGGGTCGCGGAGGGATGGGGTAGAAACTAGTAACATGTAATCGGACATGCATGAAATTTGACAAGTGTCAAGAAAAAGTGTCTCAGATGTTCAGTTTCAGATCGGACCGGATCCGATAACTGGGGCGCGGGGGGGCCTGGAGGGGGAATCGGAAATCTCGTGAAACGCTTCCACATAAACTAGGACGATGAAAATTGGCAGGCACATCAGGGACCCCATCAGATTAACTTGGAAATAATCATTTACCCGATTCGGCCATTGTGAGGGGAGTGGAGGGATCGGGAAACTAGTAACATGAAAAGATTGACAAGTGACAAGACCAAGTGTCTCGCGTGTTCAGTTTCAAATGCGGATCGGATCCGATAACTAGGGGGAGTGGAGGGGAGCACAGGAAATAAAATGATATTCGACTCTGTATATAACTCCCAAGCAAGAAACTCCCGCCAACATTTCGCCTATTCTTACAAGTGCCATATGAGCTTTCAGCTCTTGTTTTTCGTAAGGAAAGACAGGAGGTCCAGCACCACCGTATACCTTACTGTAAAAAGCTTATTCTTTAAAAGACCTCTTGTACGTATTCTGCATTTTATATTATCATTCGATTGTCATTAGCTCCGGTATGGAAATATAAGTTTCAGAAATCCCCGTTCTCTGACATTGCTTTGTTTTGCACTAGCGATTTTTAGCGCTTTTTTGACAGAGCCGATTTTGCTGGTTAAGCATTGCAAACTTCGTCGAAAGCTTCAAGGTTCGCCGACAAATAAGGGAGTGAGAGGCTTCAAATTTTGTTTTTCGGGAAGACTCGGTAGGCCAACATGTCAATCTCGTGTTTTTGACTCCTTTGCAACCCAGGGCGTGCATAGTTTTCAAATGCTTTGCGTTGAACCTCCGCTTCGGAGAACGGGAAGTCTGGACGGAGTCGCGACAAGCGCTAACAGGAAAATCGTGTATATCACGAGGAAAGTATTGATATTTTCGAAATCTGTAAATTCTTAACCATTTTACTGGGAAAATATAAATTCTAGTAAGAGTTGTTTTTCAGACTTCTTGACAGAGATGTCCCTTGTGAGGGAATTAAGGTTACTAGTTAGGCGGTGTCTTCCTGATAAATGGATTGCCAATGCAATACGTTAATAATCTTAATTTAGTTGTGTTAACCTTGCGTATTGTTTTCCATGGTTTTGATCGTATCATTGAATGGATCAGTTCATTTAGGTATAGTTTATAAATTATGTTATGTTACTCCTTCTTTTTTGGGAAGTAAACGAATAAACACATAAATTCAAAAGTCGATGCAACGATTTTGGTCCGTAATTTTTCGTTTTCAGGGATGGACGGAATTATATTTACCCTAATTACCTTAATTTGCACTTCCGAGCAAATTAAGATCTGTATATCTGTTGAATGCTCCTGAGTTGAATCGGTGGTATCTTATAGCAGGTATGAGCAGGACGGGATGTCCCACTCATATTTCCAATCTTTCATGGCCCACTCTTTGTCTAGTGCCTTCTTGAAAGCATCAGGAGTGGGGGCTGAGACTGTTGCCCTGCACAGCTCATTCCAGGGGTTGACAACTTTGTTGGTGAAGAAAGTTTTTCTGGCCCTGATTTTCACAGACTGTTTGAATAATAGTCTGGGACGTCACAGGTTCTAAATTCCAGAGAAGAGCGGATGGTAGCCTTCGTGTACTCCCTTGCCTGTGGTCAGTTTGTTGTTACGAAAAGCTAGTTTTGGTAAAAAAAAAGTAATTTGGTTTTAAAAAAGGATAAAGAAAAAGCTGTATTAATATAATTTTTTTCTAGTGTGAAGTTTGGACGCAAAGTGATGTACGTGAATTACCTTGAAGAATTGGAACAGTTTGTACCTGTTTCTCAACTGAACATTCCACAGGAGGTGTTAACGTGAGTTCCCTTTTCCCACGTATTTGGTGGCGCTAAATGATTTATTATTATTATTATTATTTATTTGGATCCTTCAAAAGTGAAGAGTAATGTATAAAAACAAACAACAGCATGTTACAACAACATTGTACAACCTGAATGCTGAAGATGTTTTGATCTTCAACCAGAACGATCTTCTTGGGCACAGCTTAAAAATAACTGCTGAGAGATTCCACAAGGACATTGGAAAATGGTTTTTCAAGAATCGTATAGCTGCTCACTGGAATAGCCTTCCGGAGGAAACGGCCGATTGCCAGTCACTCAACATGTTCAAGAGTCATATCGACAGAATTTTCAGTAAGAAATGTTTAAACTTAACAGTTTGAAGCGAATTTTGTAGAGGCGTTGTCGCCTGATTTTTAGCAACATATTCTTATATTATTATTATTATTATTATGTCACTCAAACTCACACACACTTAGATACAGATTAACAGCTGACCACCAAAAACAAATTAGCCTACTAAATCTACGATGAAATACAAAGGAAAAAACAATATCAGAGTAACAAACTCATCATTTTTCAGTGAAAAAAGACAAACAAAACAAAAAACATTTCAGGTTCGTCTCTTCTAGCTACACTGACGACGGCCCTTGCCATTGAGGGCCAAAACAGGGCTGGAATTAATCTTAGCTGACTTATCCATACATCGCCAATCAAATATGATTCGCAGGTAGCTTGTGCTGAAGAGCACTCCCACGTCTGTGTTAAGCTAGGTGCTGACAGGAGGCGACCATATTTACTTGCCGAAAGTAATTGTGAGACGTCGGTATGAATGAGTGAATGCTTTGTTTGACCCACTACACTTGTAGTAAAGAAAATTGGACTGTACAAAAGGAAACGAGATAACACAAGCAGAAAGAAGAAGACAGGAAAAATAATGGTAGGATTGACGTAGAAAGGAAAAAAACAAATATATATATGTGAGACTTCAGTGGCAGTTATGAAGCGGAAGTAGCTTAGAAACTAGAAGTTTGGGTCCTGCAATTTTATAAAAATAACAGTTTTCCGTGTTCTGGACGATCAGGCAAACTTACATGGCTCGTCTGTTGCTTACGAGCTAGTTAAAAGTCGTGCCGCATCTGCTTCAAATGATCGGATACCTTCCCGTATGGAAATAATTCAAGTCGTAAACGACCTTTTTTTCCAATTGTATTATGGGACATTTTTCCAATCGTAAACAATTGGAAACGATCGTATTTTTACGATTGGAACAGTTGTTTACGATTGTAAACAGTTGTTTCTAGTCGTTTGCGATTGTAAACGGTTGTTTCCAATCGTTTGCGAGTGTAAACAGTTGTTATCGATCGTATTTTAACGATCAAAACCAGTTGTTTCCAATCGTATTTTTACGATCGGAAACAGTCGTTTACGATCGAAACCGATTGCTTCCAATCGTTATTTTACGATTGAAAACAACTGTTTCCAATTGTATTTTTACGATCTAAAACAATTGTTTCGGATCGTATTTTTACGATCGGAATTTCCGACAGCAGATTCTTCTTCAACACACCCTCCACCCCCACCCCTATGCCCTAAACTGTAGATCGTCGATAACTGGAAGGTCTTTTACTTCTCTCCAACTTCAAGTAATGCTTAATTTTCTGTGATTCAGTTCAATCGACAACATTAAGGAGGAGGGATATTCGCATTGTGTTATATAGAGGCAAATATTTTTTCTTCAGAATTATCGATTAAACGGCAGCACTCTAAAAAAATTACCAGAAGACGCTTTGCAGTATAGAGGGGGCATCGACTGCGAAAGCTGCTTTTGAATTATTTTGCACTTCAAAGAAAAGTTAAAATAGCAAAAACACGAATGACAGCTCTCAACTTAAAGCATTTCCACGTCTTTTCAACTTTTCGAGAAAAAAAACAATCATAAACAATTGTAAAATTATGATTGGAAACTGTTGTTTCCAATCGCTTACGATTGGGATTTCAGATTTACAGTTTCACTTAAACTATTTTCATTGTGTAAAACTAAAAAAAAAATAAACTTCCATATTAACGTTGTTAAAAATTAGGTCTATATTTCATGATTTGATGAGTGTTTGTCATGAGTGTTTCGGATCGAGACAACTGAAAACGTTTGGTAACAACTGAAAACGATTGGAAACAAAACGATCGGTTTGAATCGGTACGAAAAAAGCGATCGTAATTAGACAACTGTTTCCAATCGTTTACGATTGGGATTTCAGATTCACAGTTTCACTTGAACTATTTTCATTGTGTAAAACTAAAAACAAATAAACATCCCTAATAAGGTTGTTAAAAGTCAGGTCTGTATTTCATGATTTGAAAACAAAACCAATTGTTTCCGATCGAAACAACTGACAACGATTGGAAACAATTGAAAACGATCGTTTTGAATCGGTACGAAAAAAACAATCGTAAAATTACGATCGGAAACAACTGTTTCCAATCGTTTACGGTTGGGATTTCAGATTCACAATTTCACTTGAACTATTTTCATTGTGTAAAACTAAAAAAAATAAACTTCCCTATTACCGGGTTGTTAAAAATCAGGTCTGTATTTCATGATTTGAAAACAAAACTAAGTGTTTCTGATCGAAACAACTGAAAACGATTGGACACAATTGAAAACGATCGTTTTGAATCGGTACGAAAACAAGAGCTGAAAGCTCATATGGCACTTGCAAGAATAGGCAAAATGTTGGCAGGAGTTTTTTGTTTGGGAACTTTGTACAGAGTCGAATATTATTTTATTATACACTAGTAAGTAAAAAGTAGACTCCTTGAACATTTTTCCCATTAAAATTCAAAAACAGATTAATCATCTGAGAAAACCAAGTTCAGATATTGAATCAGCATGTATGTTTACCCCTATAAGTCATATCTGTTTTGACGAAGACTTCCTGCCACTCTTAACTTTTGACAATTTTCGGTTTTGGCCGGATTCCGGGCGAACTAATTGTTTGGGTAGAAAATTGTTGTGTTGTGCTTATGTGTTTTCACATAAGTGTTCAGCATGTCTTCTTACTCCTAAATCGAACATCTAATCAACTTCAAGTAAAACTTTTACTTTAACAAACTTTCCGGTTTTGGCCGGATTCCGGGCGAACTACTTTTCCGATGACAAAATGGTTTTCACCATCGTGTTCGACATGTCTTCTTACCCCATAATCGACTATCACATTATCTGTTTAAAAATATTTCTTTGCGCCTTAATTTAAACCCCCTCCCCACCCCTAAATACATAGCCCATATGCGAACTTGACCTTACTCTCGACCCAAAGAATCCTCACACCAAGTTTCATCAAAATATCTCATTCCCTTCGAGACTTATAGTGCTCAGAGACGGACGGACGGACAGATGGACAACTTTTGCGATGTCATAGGTATCCCGACACTTACGTTTTGGGATCCCAAAAATTATTTTATTGTTGAACTTGGCTGTAATGATGCGGACTTTGAAGGCGCTAGAAATGCACCTGTAAGCAAAACCCTTGAGGCAAAAACGATAGCAGGTTCTTAGGGATCATTAATATATACCGTTTGGTCAAAAGTAGAACCCTTCTGGCACAAATGATCATTGGTTGAGATGTATCGTTTGATAAAAAGTACTTTTTGACCTTGCGGTGAAGATGCGCACTTCAAGGGAGCTAGAACCTCATTTTTAAGCAAAACCCTTGAGGGTAATGGGCTCATAGGGATCATGAAAAATGCATATTTTACTTAAAAGTATTTTTCTTAATTTGCGGTCATGATTGGTACTTTAAGGAATGGTCGGATTTGGAAAGTGGCGATTTCTAAGCCAATCTTGTCGAATTTACAACTCCACTGTATTTCAGCTTGACAATATCACAATTATTCGCAATCTTTCTACAATGATTGATTTATCACTAGGCTACTTGCTTTAACTGCTTGCTTGTTCGAACAAAGGCTTTGCCATCAAACACAAATAACACAATAGACAAACATCGCACCAGTATTTCGTCGCAAGAAAACGTAGTAATTGCGTTGTAACGACTAGTGAAGATTTCTGGCGTGTCAGAACTGCGCGTATGACCGCATAGAGGCCATCTAGCGTTTCAGAAATGCATATACCCTGGTAGTTTTGTTTGGTCAGAGAAGCCGCTGACACTTGCTGTATTGTTCCAAACCTCTTCGACCTTCGATTGCTCTAGGTCTCTTCGAACGAATTTAAGCAAAGAATGACTCAGCCACGAGCAGAGCCATACTAATGTGAAGAAAGAACGACTCATCAACGCGCAGAGTTAGACTAGTGTGAAGAAAGGGGTAGGGGTTTGACAGAAACTAGAAAAAGCATTCGGGTGTCCCCCTCCAGCCCCCTCCCCAGTTATCGGATCCGATCTGAATTTGACAATGAACATCCAAGACACTTGTTCGTGATACCTGTCAAGTTTAATGCACGTCCGATTATCCGTTCCAAAGTTATGAATGTTACTAATTTCCGGATTCCCCTTTTTCCACTCCCCCATTGATGGTCGGATCGGGGAAGTGATTATTTCCAAGTTAATCCGGTTGGGTCCCTGATATGCGTGCCAAGTTTTATCGTCCTAGGTCATGTGGGAGTGCCCAAACTAGCAAAATGCGGACAGACCGACAGATCGACAGACCGACAAACAGATAATACGATCGCTATATGGCACTTGAGTAAGCTCAATTGCCATAAAAACGATCATAAAAGTACGATCTGTACAACTGTTTCCAATCGTTTACAATTGGGATTTCAGATTCAGTTTAGCTTGACCTATTTTCATTGTGTAAAACAAAACAAAAAATTAACTTCCCTATTACCGTTGTTAAAAATCAGGTCTGTATTTCATGATTTGAAAACAAAACCAAGTGTTTCCAATCGAAACAGCTGAAAACGATTGGAAACAGTTGAAAACGATTGTAAACAATTGAAAACGATCGTTTTGAATCGGTACGAAAAACACGATCGTAAAATTACGATCGGAAACAACTGTTTCCAATCGTTTACGATTTGGATTTCAGATTCACAGTTTCCCTTGAACTATTTTCATTGTGTAAAACTAAAAAAATAAAACTCCCCTATTACCGTTGTTAAACAATAGGTCTGTATTTCATGGTTTGAAAACAAAACTAAGTGTTTCTGATCGAAACAACTGAAAACGATTGGAAACAATTGAAAACGATTGGAACGATTGGAAACAATTGAAAACGATTGGAAACAATTGAAAACGAGCGTTTTGAATCGGTACGAAAAAACGATCGTAAAATTACGACAACTGTTTCCAATCGTTTACGATTGGGAGTTCAGATTCACAGTTTCGCTTGAACTATTTTCATTGTGTAAAACTAAAAAAAAATTAACTTCCCTATTACCGTTGTGCAAAATCAGGTCTGTATTTCATGATTTGAAAACAAAACCCAAGTGTTTCCAATCGAAACAACTGAAAACGATCGAAAACAATTGAAAACGATTGGAAACAATTGAAAACGATCGTTTTGGATCGGTACGAAAAACACGATCGGAACATTACGATCGGAAACAACTGTTTACAATCGTTTACGTTTCAGATTCACAGTTTCACTTGAACTATTTTCATTGTGTAAAACTAAAAAAAATATACTTCCCTAATGCCGTTGTTAAAAATCAGGTCTGTATTTCATGATTTGAAAACAAAAACAAGACCAAAGGTGTCGATGGGATCCCAAAAATCTAAGATTTGATCCAGACAATTCGGTCTTGTCTTCGCCAGGCTAATCATCAGAGAAAACCGAGTCCAGATATTCTATCTACCTATCTATCTATACCTCTATAAGTCATATCTATTTTGACGATACTGACCGAAACTTCCTGCTTTACTACTGCCAAATTTGCGGTTTCGGCCGAATTCCGAGCGAACTACTAGTCCAGCAAAAAAAAAAGAAAATTCAGAAACGAAACCGGCGTATCTCCTTATCCCTATAAAGAAATCTAATCAACTTTAAATACAATTTTGACTTAAAAAAAAAATTCGGGTACAACCGGATTCCGGACTAATTATATGTCCGGGTAAAAAATGATCATCATATACAGACTCAGCATCTCTTCTTACCCCTAAATCTATCATCTAATAAACTTCAGATAAAGCTTTTGCTTTTAACATATTTTCCGATTTTGGCCGGATTACAGGCGAACTAGTTGTCCGGCGAGACAATGGTTTTCACCATCTGGTTCAGCATGTCTTCTTACCCCTAAATCAAACATTTAATCAACTTCAAATGAAACTGTTACTTTTAACCAACTTCCCGGTTTGGGCCGGGTTCCGGACGAACTGCTGGTCCGGCGACAAAATGATTTTCACCATCATGCTCAGCATGTCTTCTCACCCCTAAATCAAACATTTAATCAACTTCAAATGAAACTTTTACTTTTAACCAACTTTCCGGTTTTTGCCGGATTCCGGACGAGCTACTCGTCCAGCGAGAAAATGGTTTTCACCATCGTGCTCAGCATGTCTTCTTAAACTAGCTGTTTAAAAATACACATTTTCACACTCTCACATTAGCTGTTTAAAAATATTTTGTTTGTCCCTTAATTTGAACCCCCTTCCGCACCCCCAAATACAGGGCTACAGAGTCCATCTACGAACTCGACCTTACCCTTGACCCAAACAATCCTCACACCAAGTTTCATCAAAATATCTCATTCCCTTCGAGAGTTATCGTGCTTACAGACGAACGGACGGACGGACGGACGGACAACTTTTGCGATGTCATAGGTATCCCTCCACTTACGTTTTGGGATCCCAACAAGTGTTTCCGATCGAAAACAGCTGAAAACGATTGGAAACAATTGAAAACGATCGTTTTGAATCGGTACGACAAAAACGATCGTAAAATTACGATCGGAAACAACTGTTTCCAATCTTTAATAATTGTTTACAGTTGTTAACAATTGTTTCCAGTTGTTAACGATCGTAAACGATTGTTAACAATTGTTTACGACTTAATTATTTCCATACGGGTTTTTATGGCACTTGCAGCCTCTGGCTCAAGTGCCATATACCGATCACAATTCCGTCGTCGGTCTGTCGGTCGGTCCGAGTTTTTGTCCCACATATCCGAGTTAGGGTACTTCCAGATGTCCTAGGACAATGAAACTTGGCAGGCACATCAGGGACCCGACCAAACTAACCTGGAAATAATCAGTTTCCCGATCCGACCATATGCGGGGGAGTGCGGGGCGCTGGAAACTTGAAAATTTAGGGCATTTTGTCACTTTTTTCCGAGTTAGGGTACTTCTACATGAGCTAGGACAACGAAACTTGGCAGGAATATCAGGGACCCGACCAAACGAACCTGGAAATAATCAGTTTCCCGATCCGACCATATGCGGGGGAGTGGGGGCGCTCGAAACTTGAAAATTTAGGGCATTTTGTCACACTTTTTTGAGTTAGGGTACTTCCAGATGAGCTAGGACAATGAAACTTGGCAAGAATATCAGGAACCTGACCAAAGTAGCCTGGAAATAATACGTTTCCCGATCCGACCATATGCGGGGGAGTTGGGGCGCTGGAAACTTAAAAATTTAGGGCAGTTTGTCACACTTTTTCGAGTGAGGGTACTTCCAGATGAGCTAGGACAATGAAACTTGGCAGGAATATCAGAGACCCGACCAAACAAACTTAGAAATAATCAGTTTTCTGATCCGACCATTTTGGGGGGGGGGGGGGTGGAGGGCAAATTGAGAAGTGTGTAACTTTCGAACGGATGATCGGATTGTAATGAAACTTCATAACTGAATAGAATATATATCTATAATGTCCCGTTTAAAGTCTTGACCGGATTCGGTGGCCAGGGGGGAGTTGGGGGGGGGGGGAGACCGGAAATTTCAAGAAACGGTTAGAATGGAGGGATCGGAGTGAAACTTGCTGGGATAACAAGCATCTGCTCTAGCTAAGTCCTTTAGACCATTGTACTGGATCCGGACACTTATGGGGGGGGGGGGGGTCCCGGAATTCCGGTGATGGTAGTTTTGGGGATTTTCACGATGAAACTTGGCAGGCATATCAGGGACCCAATCAAACTGACTTCAAAATAAAAATTTTGTCGATCAGATAATGGTGGGGGGAGTGGAGGGAGGGGAATCCGAGATTTTGAGTCATGCGTAATTTTGGAATGGGTGATCGGATTCGAGTGAAATTTAAGAATTGAACAGAGGACATTTCTCCGATGATTTTTTTCATATCCGGACCGGATCCGGCAACTATTGGGGGGGGGGGGCGGAAAATACGTGACTCGTTTAGAATGGAGGGATCGGGATGGAACTTTGTGGGAAGAACAAACAGATGCTCTAGGCAAGTCATTCGCTGAATCGGATTGGCTACGTGCACCGCGGGGGAGCTGGGGGGGGGGGGGGGGGTGGTGGACCGGAAATCTCGAGAAACGGTTAGAATGATGGTATCGGAGTGAAACTTGCTGTGAAGAACAAACATCTGGTCCATGTAAATCTTTTACATAATTTGACTGGATCCGGACACTTGAGGGGGGGGGGGAGGAGGGGGTTTCCCGTAATTCCGTTTTTTGGGGGGATTTTCATGACGAAACTTGGAAGGCATATCAGGGACCCGGTCAAACTGACTTGGAATAAAAAAAAATCCTCGATATGATAATCTTGGGGGGGGGGGAGTTGAGGGAGGGGAATCCGGAATATTGAGTCATGCGTAACTTTGGAACGGGTGATCGGATTCGAGTGAAATTTAATAATTAAACAGAGGACATTTTTCTCTGGTGACCTTTTTCATTTCCGGACCAAATCAGGCAATTATTGGGGGGAGGGCGGAAAATACTTGATCCGCTTAGACTGGTGTGATCTGGATCGAACTTCGTGGGAATGACAAACAGATGCTCTGGATTAATCATATACAGAACCGGATTGGCTCCGGTTATTGTGGGTGGAGTTGGAGGAGGGGGGGGGGGCGGGTCTGGGATTCCGGTGATCGCGCGTTAAGGTACTTCCAGATGTGCTAGGACGATGAAACTTCGCTGGAATATTGGAGACTCAACAACATTTGCTTAGAAATTGCTACTTCCAAAATCCGATTATTCCTTAAAGTACCAATCTTGACCGCAAAGTAAAAAAAATACTTTTAAGCAATATATGCATTTTCATTATGCCCATCAGCCCATTAGCATTTTTGCCTGAAGGGTTTTGCTTACAAATGAAGTTCCAGCTCCCTTAGAGTGCGCATCTCAACCGCAAAGTCGAAACTTACTTTTGATCAATCAAATCATCTTAACCCATTCAAGTGACATATGAGCTTACAGCTCTTGTTTTTCTAGCGTACGGCTATGACAATACGATGGCCTATTTAGACCGTAAGATCTGGAATAGAGTCGGTCATGGAACAAGAAAAATTCATTAAAATAAATGTATACATCCGTTTAGTTTGCAGGGATCTGGTAGAACGGAGAAAACAAAGTGTCAGAAAAATAACAAACCGGGCAGTTAGGAGGAAGAGGGTGTCGGCGCTGCCCGTACAGCACTTTCGTTTGGAACGCCTAAAATCTTTCTAATTTCTGTGCCAAAATTATTTTGTCGTGGATTAGCGATCTGCATTTGTCCCTCTCAGGTTGCGAAGCAACGTCAAAATAAGAGCCAAGCGTGTATAAAACCGACTCAGGTTCAGGTTCATTTGATTTTATTCACAAAAAAAGTGACACCATAACTATTTATGGCCCCAAGATAAGGCCGAACATAAAGCCTGGCAATGGGTTTGGCTTAAACCAACATGTAAATCACACAATAGGACGGCAGGGAACTGTATCCAGCCGCTCGATGGCACGGCTTTCTGGCTGTCCAGGCTCTTTTCGCCTCTGCAACAGCTTTCCTCATCCTCGGACGGAAGGCGCCTTTCTATAGATTCTTCCGCGGGCGCTGTGACTCGTATAGCCCTTTAAAGAAAAATCATGCTACAAAAGGCGGAGGAGTTTGTGGAGTGAGACGGGGTTTGCACCATTGCGTTATCGTGGTCAAGGTTCCGCAAAATGTTTGTTTGACCTTTAAAAACTCAAATTCTTTCTATGGAAGCTCCTTTATTTTCTGTGTCGACCCCCCCCCCCCCCCCCCCCCAAAGAAAGACGGGCTGATTTTAAGCGTAGTTTGAGTCCGCACCCTCCACGCATTTCTCTGAGAGGAGTCGTCCTAGGATGAAAACTAGTTGTTTCTTTTCTTTTGCAGCCATGATAAGAGTTTGAAGAAGGGCCGCCAAGATTTACAGCCACCCCCTGCCATAATTCCAGACACACAGCAGTTTGGTGTCAGTTTACAGTTTATCAAGCAGAATTCTGGGACCGATATTCCACCCGTGTTAACCAAATGTGCGGAGTATCTAAGTCGACCAGAAGGTAGGATTGAAAGTCCACACGTGGCTCTATGAGAAAATACAGTGTGTGCGCCCCCTCCCACCTTTCCGTACCCCTTTTACACGCACTTTCTATTTAATACAGTTTTACTGGTCGAAATGATGAAGCCATGCAGGAATTAATAATGGCAAGGATATTACATCCGTTGTATATTATTGACTTGACACCTGTACCAGGCATTTCTGAAGTAGGATACATGTTCTGCGTTTTTTCTTTGTTAGGGTATTGTGGTTATTTCTTTTTCATTTCTCAGCATACTTTATTTGTCACACGAAAAATACTGGTTGTCACTGACTTGTCACGACTTTGAGTTTTCTGCAAACGCAAAGACTCTTTGCCACTTCCGTGGCAATTCCAGTAGACAAACAAAGATGTTTCTACCAGACAATAAGCACTATATTAACCGCTGGGAGAGGGCCTACTGCTTAGGATTATCAGTGATTCGATATTGTAATTTCTCGGGATCGGGAATGGCATCCCAGACCTTGAAGTCCTTTACGAAGTAGGGAAAAATCACTTCTTTTATTATCTATGCTTTCAATCACAATTCGCAGTATAAATTATTCCGAGCGTTCATCTTCTCGTCAAATGCTCTTTACACAATTGTGTTCGAGGTAAAATTATTGACAAGCATTGCCGTCCGATTTTTTTATTCTCCACAGTGCATGTTAAATGTATTTGAAGTACATGACATTTAGTGTCATGAATTGAAAAACTTGAACTTGAACCTTTAATTCACCTTAAATTGCACTTAGGAGCAAAGATATGAATCCTGAAGCGATGCTTGAGTGTTCTAACATATGTTACTCCTTTGAATCTCTTCGATGAAGTTATGAGAGTTCAAATTAAGTTCTTCCTTTCGGAGCAAAGATATGAATCCTGAAGCGATGCTCCTTCACATTTCTTACAGATTCCTGTATTACACTCTTATAGTTTCAGGTCCAGTATTCTAACGTATGTTACTCCTTTGAAACTCTGCTAGGTTTCCCAGTGATTACAAACCCGTCCTGCCTGTTTCCAGCCTCGCTTGGCCTCCTTGGTTTTTGTGAGAAACACGGAAGAACTTACATAACTGATGGAATTTTTTGACAATGAGCTCTTCGGAAGCAATAAGAGGGGTAGGAGCCTGATCTGCCTCGAAAAGGGTCAAATACGGCGAAAGCAAAAATCAGCGTAGCGCCGTTATGGTGGATAAAAATGACATAAGGTAGTTCGAAATCTCGGAAGTGAGAAGTGAGAATAGATTGACGTAGAATAAAGCAGTAATGTAGATACGACCTTTAAAGTTCAACCGAAAAGGGCTAAGATAGGACAATCTAGTTACCCATCAATTTTTCACTTAAATAGGTTTGAAGACCCGATGAAAATGCGTTACTTCGTTGTTCCGCTATTCAAGAACAATCGGTTTTCGAAAAGTTGAATTCCTCTGTCGGATTTGTGGTATCTATGTGCGCTTGTACCTGTGTTGCATGCTTGACGAAAAGGATTTACGAAAAATGTATGTCCGGCTCACCTGGCCCACTGAAAAGCCGGATTTGTGTTGAGATTCAAATTTTCCGCGTCATATTAAAATTTGTGTTGTGGGGACGGCCGTAGTATTCTGAACGTCACTACTTGAGCAGATAGTGGAAAGTCGAAAAATCCCTTAGCAGAATCCAAATAATTCACGGCATTCAATTAAATGATCCAAAAATAAGTTGGCTGTTCAGTTAAACTTTAAAGTTTGCTCTTTTCAGCGCTTGAGACTGAAGGTCTCTTCAGGCGATGTCCAGTCGTATCCGAGCTGCGGGCGGCCCAAGAGAGGTTTAACAGAGGTGAAACGGTAGAGTTTGGCCATAATGTTCACCTGGCGGCTGTCTGCGTCAAAACCTTCCTACGAGATCTTGATGAACCTATTCTTACCTATGATCTCTTCGACGAAGTTGTGCGAGTTCAAAGTAAGTTCTTTCCTTTGTAATAACTTTTTTGTCTTTCCGGACGGATATTTAGCCGCTCTTTCGCCCAAGTCCGCTTTCGTGTCGAACGTTGTGCCCACAGGACATTGATTTGCGTTAGTGAAGGCGAATTCGGCGCGTCTAGCGGAAACACTTCGCTTTTTTATTGCACTTGCCTGTGGGCCAAGTGCCATATACCGATCGCTTTTCCGTCGGTCTGTCAGGTCAATAATCTCGAGTTAGGGTACTTCCAGATGTGCTAGGACGATGAAACTTGGCAGGCGTATGAGGGACCCGACCAAACTAACTTGGAAATAGTCACTTCCCCGATCCGACCACCGTGGGGGGAGTGGAGGGAGGGGGGATTCGAAATATTGACGTATTTATAACTTTTGAACGCGGAATCAGATCTTAATGAAACTTGATATTTGGAAAGACCTCGTGTCTCAGATGTCACACTTCAAGTCCGGAATAGATCCGGTGACTTTGGGGGGAGTTGGACGGGGAACTTGAAATCGTGTAACATGTTCAGGGTGGACGGATCGGGATGAAACATGGTGGGAAGAACAAGCGCAAGCCCTAGATACATACTCATGTCTCAGATGTCCCATTTCAAGTGCGGACAGGACAGGTGGTGGACTTGACAAGATTGGCTTAGGAATTGTCACTTCCCAGATCCGACCATCCCTTAAAGTACTCATCTTAACCGCAAAGTACAAAAAATACTTTTCAGCAAAATCTACATTTTCATGATCTCCGTGAGCCCATGATCACTTTTGCCTCTAGGGTTTTGCTTAAAAAATGAATCTCTAGCACCCTTAAAGTGCGCATCTTAACCGAAAGTAAAAACAAAATACTTTTGTCCAAACCATATATATTCGTGATCCTAAAGGGCCAGGATAATTTTTGCCTGAAGGGTTTTGATTAAAGATGAATTTCTAGCGCCCTTAAAGTGCGTATCATCACAGCCAAGTGCAAAAAAAAAAAACTTTTTTACCAAACGATACATTCTTGTGATTGCCATCAATGGTTTTGCTTACAAACCCACGAATTGGAGAATTCCTACTTTCATCCTTTTACCAATCCTTGCAAGTGCCATATGAGCTTCCAGCTCTTGTTTTTTTTTATACCCGTGTGAAATTTGACCGTATTGCTTAGCGTATAGTTTTTGCGACAAGCTTGCTGCCCACAGCAAAGATTTGCATTCGCAAAGGTGAATTGGACGTCGCTAGTGGGAAAAATTTGCTTCGCCAGGCCGAAATTTTGTGCCGTTTCAACTCCGAAGTAAACTTTTGTTCGCGTCTCGTCTCGATTCGCCTGATACATATAAATAAGGCCAAAGTAGAAAAGGATATTCTTGACATGGATATTATTTATTTACGTAGGTAGCCTATTTTTATTATTGTTTATTATTCACATAATAAAACGATAAGGCAATTTTTTTGCTCGATTCGTTCAGGTATTACCTTTCGGTGGGAGCAAGCAACGAAACGAATGCATCGAACTGCGCGAAAGTACAAAAATCGTAAGCGGAAAAGATTCGCGTTATGTAGGTACCAAGCTTCATTCTGTTGGTGCATTTGACGAAGTGTACTAAATTTGAAAGAAAAAAAACGTAGGTACTATGTTTTGTACACTGCTGATGACGCAGTTTTTTTCCTCCTTATCTGTAACTGTAGAAACGTGCTTGATGAAGCAAACACGATTACGCGTGTGAAGTATATGTAGGATTATGTCAAGATAATACACATTCTAAGTACCGTAGTTGACGTTTTAGGAATACCAGCAAGAAGATGGGTCGAGCTGTACTCCCGTCAACGGCTACCGTATTTGTATTAAAACTTTCATGTAATGTTTGGGTCGGCTATGCAAATTGCCCACAGTTTGTAGGAGTCAGACTGGTGACCTCTGAGCTAGTAACATTTTTTTGTATGTATAATATTTTTGGCTCAAGTGCCACATACCGATCGCAATTCCGTCTGTCGTTGTGTACCTATGCTTTCGTAAAAGTTGTCCGTCTGTCTGTTTGTTAGCACGATAACTCTCGAAGGGATTGAGATATTTTATTCAAACGTGGCATGAGGAGTCTTTGGGTCAAAGTACAGATCAGGTTCGAAGATGGGATCTGTAGCCCTACATTTGGGGTTAGGGGAGGGGTTTCAAATTAAGGGGCGAACAAAAATATTTTTAAAAGCAAATGAGATAGTCGATTTAGAGGTAAGGAGACATGATAAATCCCAAAATGCAAACTATTTTTTCACCGGACAAGTAGTTCGCCAGAATCCTGCCGAAACCGGAAAATTTTTAAAAAATAAAGGTTTGATCGGACGTTGATTAGAGGTTCGATTAATGGGTAAGCAGACATGGCGAATCCAAATATGAAAAAAAAATATTCTTGGCGGACAAGTAGTTCTCCCGGAATCCGGCCAAAGACGGAAAATTTGTAAAATGTAAAAAGTTTAATCTGATTTGGACTAGAAGTTCGATGTAAGGTAAGGATATATGCTGAATCCGAATATGAAAATTATTTTCTCACCGGACAAGTAGTTCGCCCGGAATCCGGCCAAAGACGGAAAATTTGTAAAGTGTAAAAGTTTTATTTGAATTTGATTAGATGTTCGATGTTAGATGACATGCTGAATCTGTATATGACAGTAATTTTCTCCCCGGACGTACAGTTCGCTGGGAATCCGGGTGAAACCGTAAAATTGTTGTAAGTAATTTTTTATCTGAAGTTGATTAATGGTCGGTGTAGGGGTAAGAAGACATGCTGAATTCGTTTTTGAGCTGCAGTTTTTGCCAGACAAATAGTTCGCCACGAATCCGGCCGAAATCGGAAATTTGGCAGAAGTAAGGCAGGAAGTTTTGATCAGTTTCGACAAAGTAGATACGACATAAGAAATAAGGGTAAACACGCATGCCATACCTGAACTTGGTCGTCTCAGATGATTACCATTGGCCTTAATCTGTTAAAGTCTGGATCAAATATTACATTTTTGGGATCCCCTCGAAACCTTTGGTCTTGTTCCGAACGATACATTCTCGTGAATTATAAGGGCCCTTGATCATTCTTATCTCAAGAGTTTTGCTTACAAACGATCACAAAAAAAACACGAATTGGCAAATTCCTACTTTCACGCCTTGCAAGTCCCACATTAGCTTATAGCATCTTTGATGGTGCCAGACGGATTAGTAAGCTGAGATTTGATTTCGGCCGTTCTTAGCGTGGGTCATCTTCAGGCTACAGCCAGAATATATAGCCCAATTATATTGTTTGGGGTAATGGGGTATTGTTATTCATATTTAATCATAAGTAGCTAACCCGATTAACATTGTAACATAATAAATTATATATGATACATGTATGTGAGTATTGTTTTATTTTTGACTTTTAAGAAACCGAAATTGTATTTAAATTTATTGAAAATTATGGCAGTAATACAATGTACTTGCATGTCAGTGTATTTCTGTTGACATTTCTATGCTATTTTTCGTAACGAAGAATTTTAAGGAAAAAATGGAATTGAATTGAATAACGAGCTACTGCCTGAGGAGGGCCCTTGTCAAGAAGGCCCTAAATATCACTGAAATAAAACATTATCTGACTAATCGTTTAACACCATAACATGATTTGTAATTAACACGGGTTGAAGAAATATTTTTTTTCTAGTAATCTCAGATTTCTCTCTAAATAGGACTGCCAAGAGAAGAAAGGGTTGTTGCCATACGGACGATGCTAATGGATAAACTGCCCGAGGAAAACTATACAGTTTTGAAGTTTGTTGCGCAACTTCTTACCAAGGTAGGCTTGTTCAAGTTGGTATTGAAAACAGTAGGTGGATTAGACCCCTAGAGACAAACTACTACTGAACTCAAAGACATCAATGCTCCTCAGCTGGGTTTTGGACCAGGCACCTTTTTGGGATCCCAAAACGTAAGTGGAGGGAGGGATACCTATGACTTCGTCAAATTTGTCCGTCTGTCAGCACGATAACTCTGGAAAGAATGAGATATTTTGATGAAACTTGGTTTGAGGATTCTTTGGGTCAAGGAATATGTCGAGTTCGTAGATGGGCTCTGTAGCCCTACATTTGGGGCGAGGGAGGGGGCTCAAATTAAGGTGCGAACTAAATATTTTTTTAACAGCTAATGAGACAGTCGAGTTAGAGGTAAGAAGAAATGCTGAACACGAATATGAAAAGCATTTTCTCGCCGGACAAGTAGTTTGCCCGGAATCCAGCCAAAACCGGAAAATCTGTTAAAAAGTAAGAAGGGGTAAGAAGACATGCTGAATCCGTACATGACAATCATTTTCTAGTGGGACATATAGTTCGCCCGAAATCCGGCTGAAACCGGAAAATTTTGTACACGTAAAAGTTTTATCTGAAGTTGATTAGAGGTCAGACGTAATTGTAAGAGACATGCTGAATCCGTACAATGAAAATTATTTTCTCGCCGGACTAATAGTTCTCCCGGAATCCGGCCAAAACCTGAAAATTTGTTAAAAGTTGTAAGTTTTATCTGATGTTGGTTAGAGGTTCGGTAGCTCAGTAGCAGAGCACTGGCTTAGAAAGCCAAAGATCACTGGTTCAAATCCCGGCTGAGGAGCATTATTGTCTTTCAGTTCACTACTTCTCCAACTATTGTTCTAATTAACGAGAATTAAAACGTTGGGTGAAAAGTGTACAAAAACGATCAGTCGAGTTTGTGAGTGGTCTTAGTTACTGAGACTGAAAGATTTAAAATGTATCAGGACTTATTATTTCAAATATTGTAAATTTCCATTATACCTTCCTTGACATTATAGGACTTTCCGTATAACTGCAACTTTTTTGCCCTCCGACCCTTGTGCAAGTTATCTTCAGTTGCCCAGGACCTTCACGTTTCTGCCCTTGGCCATTTCTCTGCATTCCATCTAAGAAGAAGATTTTTTAGACCCCAGTCCCTTTTCTTTTTTTTAATGTTTATTTTTTTACCTTGTGCATTTACTACATTATTGAAACCTCAGTGTATTTTTTCCTTTTATGTGTCTATACTGCGCTATTTTCCACTTCTTAAGTACATAAATAAAATCTCATCATCATCATCACTATTCGTTCCTATGGTTCATTTCTTCTTAGGTCATAGAGAGGAGTGACATGAATAAGATGACGTCTTCCAACCTTGCCGTTGTTTTCGGCCCTTGTCTCTGCTGGTCTCATTCGGCGTCAGCCTCCCTAGCCTCTAGTGGACCAATTAACAGTTTTGTGGAAATCTTGTTGTCAAATCAACGCGCCATTTTCATCGTGTAGTGAGAGTCATCTGGGAACTATTTTGTGCATAACCTGCTTTCAGTGAATCGTGGAGAAATTCATCACGATATAAATGGAGGAATGAAGAGCCAAACATAGAGGTACTAGTCTATTTATCAGAGACGTAATAAGACATTTGTATTTATAGTATGATATTTTACTACGTGTCGTGTATTCGAGATGCCGTAGTTACAGGCGGTCTACGAAGAAAGGCCCCACCCCTAATTTGCACTGTAAAAATGGTATTTATGGTTATTTGTTTTTATTTATTTTTATTTTAACTGTGCTCGATTGTCGTTTCAAAATTGCAGCTCTACACTGTAAAAAGTTTTTCGCATAAAGATTAAAATTAACTGCAGTATTTGCTACTCGGATTACCCTTATCTTTACGCAGATAAGATTAATACCAAATAGAGATAAGATGAATCCGAGTAGCAAATACTGCAGTTAACTTTAATCTTTATACGGAGCAACTTTTTACAGTGTAGGCCAAAATCGTCTTTATAGGCTAAAACCAAGGGGAAAGCCACGGGTGTGATGTCGTTCATTGACGTAGTGGGAATCAGCACGGGCAGTATTCCTTATCTGTCCCCCTTGTCCCCCTGCCCCCAAAGTAGTTAGGCTTGGTTTCCGCATTTTCGGGGTCTTTCGTGGGGCTATTTACATTCGGAAATCTTCCCAAATTTTTCTAGTTTTGTGTTGGAAGAAACTCAGTTGCTTCTGAGAATTTGGTGAAGAAACGACGCAGGTCCTAGGTCATGCAAGTTGAGAATCCGGAATCGACCGGATCCGGAAAAATCGGATGACGGATCCACCTCGCAAATGGACTTTCGAGCTCTGAAAACCGTCGTGCAATTAGAGGTGGGGCTGACTTTTTTTGTCAGTTGAATCCATAAACTGAAAAAGGAATTAGAGACGGGTATAAGTTTTTTTTTTTTTAAACGGACTGTATCAGATAGGTGCCATAGAAGGAAAAGGGACAAAATATCGATAAGGAGAATGTAGATGTTTTAGATGTTATTTATTGATATTTACTGCCAAAGCTAGAACACTGACAGTGTCTGTTGTCGTTATTTGTAGAATCTTATCTTAAATTGGCCTTCGTAGTTTACATATCCTCAATTGCACGTAACCCGCATACTCCAAGTTCAGCTTTTTCGTATTTACGGGAAAAATTGCAGTTAGGTTCAGCTGAAATAATAGGCCGCTTAAATAGTGTCGCTGATTTTGAGGCTTGGGAAAAATGATCTGATTTGGAATCAGCTACTCCGCAGTTGGATGATAGTTTAAAGTAGAAAGCGATATTCCGGAAAGAAAATCATGTGGCCGTGATATACTTCGCTCGCCGGAAATTTATTCCAGAATCCCGCTAAAATCATCGTTAAAGGACACCTCGCACCGAGTCCCGGTTAAAGTCGAGTGTATGAACATGTAAGCTTTGTTAGCGTGCATCACTAACTAATACCACTGCATGCTACTATGTCAAGACTTGGAACAGCCAAAGCCGTGGATAATTTGTTGAAGCAGAGCCTAGTTTGAAAGTATTCAACTATTTTCTAAAATGGGCAAACAGTAAATAGTACGAGTGGTCCTTTAAGCCACCGTTTCATACCATCCGTTCTGTTTCTGTAGCTCTTTGAATGCTGGTGTGTTAGTGTGTTTTATAGTCTTACAGTAACAGGCCCCAGAGTGTGCGATGCAGTACGTCTGTCAGTCCAATGACAGATCGAGATCGTCTCAGTGAGCGATACTGAGATGGACTGTCTGGCTGTAGTATCATCCATTCTGGCTATAGTAGTATTAAGTGGCAACAGTTACTGCTGTTACCTAAGCTTAAAACTTCATATAACTAACTTTGTACAAACTTTCAACAGCCAGTTATGGTGGTCAATCGCACTATGGTAGACTTTTCTTGTGATGCAGGCTATCCCTGCTTCAAACCTTCCAATTAAGTCTAAACTGGATGCTGTTTCTACTATTATGAGTAATGGTGACAAAGGTGTGTCCTAGCTTCAGGGCCTAGCGTGTCATAAGACTAGAGCGCATTATCGCTCCTGCATCTTGCTGCCTAGAGCTTATTATACCGTACTTCCGGTATATATATGGGTAGCGAGGAGGCGAGTCAGGTTCTCTTTAGTCAAGAGGCGATAACGCAGTAACAGAGAGTGTGATATATATGTAGTTTTATTCACTCACTGCACTGTACAATCCAATACAACCATCAACTGTGCTTGGGTTAATCCGATACGAACTATGGCACTTAAAACGAAGGCTACGACTGCGACTCGAATCGACTCCGACTGCGACTGCCCCACTAGTGCGAACACCCTGGCTTATATATTAATCTTTAGAATGGCTCACGAATTGTAGATCGGAACCACAATTGTTCAACATACAAATACTGCTGACCACAATTGTTCAGAACCACAATTCCGGTAAGCCGAATAGTTGCAGTACAAACCGTGAACAATAAAAGCTGTCTAGGGGGTTCTCACTTGCGGAGTCCTGTTCGATTTAGCGAACAGAGGGTAGAACCTTTGCGCTCCAGTAGTAGGCTATGGAGCAGTTTAATTAAACCCATGATTTTTGGATACACTGTGCCAAACCAAGGGTAAATCTAGTGTTTGGCATACCCTTTACCGAACGCTGCATCCCCTACGTCAAATGATGGGGACCCCTGTCCCAGTAAAGTATTGATGTATTAGTAAAGATAAGTTATCAACCAATCATTTTTCCTTATCATGCAGTAGGTCGGGTTAGAGTGGCTAGACGTGTTCAGTGTTTGGCGTAGGGTATCCAGCGTTAGCCATGGGGTATACTAAACGCTAGATACACCCAGCGTTTGACATAGGGTGTCAAAAAATCAGTGGTTTTAGGAAGACTGGTATGGGGCTCAGGCAGAGGCGTTACTAGCCAAAATGTTTGGGGGGGACGAGGCATTTACTGACTGGCTGGTAATTTTTACCGACTGTTTCTGCAGAAAAAACGACTGTTTGCAACAGCAAAAAGTGACAGTTTTGAAAAAAATCGACTGATTTTCACAAAAATCCACTGATTTTCAGAAAAAACGACTATTTTGACGAAAAATCGACCAATTTTCAGAGAAACCGACTGTTTTCATGAAAAAAATCAACTGTTTTGACGAGAATTCGCGGCGCTTCGCGCCGACTAGGTTATTTTTTACCGACTGGCCGACAGGATTGGGGGGGGGGGCGTCCCCCCCTCTTCCCCCCCCCCAGTCGTGACGCCCCTGGGCTTAGGTGGTGTCACGCGCATTATATAACTTGTACGTCTAGTCGTTCAGTGTGTTTTTGTCACTGTCCAATTTATTCGCTCTGACAGGAATGCTGCAAAAAGTTCACCAGATTTTTTTTTGTTTGAATCTGGTTTGGTCTGGTCAAAAATCTGGCCAGTGTTCCTTCCAAAGTAATCGTGTTTTTTTTCGAATAAGAAGAAGCGGTAGTTTCTCTTCAGGAAGAATAAAATGGATCACAGAAGAAAAAGAAGGAAATTTGGATTCAGGGCATTTCCATGCTGGATGAGGACAAGCAGAAAATCTGGCAGATTTTTCTGTCCTCGTTGTGTTTAATCTAGGCAGTGAGAACTTACCTTTAACCTTCACGTGTTTGTTCCTTGCAGTATCAGTAAAAGCACATGTTTTGTGATGTTAATTATTTATTATAATGAGATATATATTACTCTTTAATTGTTGTCCCGTTGTATAGATATTTATGCAAACTTTTTCAATTAGACATTGGTTTAAAGCAAGTCGTTCTAGTCTCAGTTTAAAGAAAGTCGTTTAACTCGTCTATGTTTGTGTGTTCTTTCGTAAACATTACTTAGGGATCAGGGTTGCAAAGAGCTCGAATCATGATGGTGTCAAAATTCTTGACAAAAGGTACTTTTTGACACCTTGACATTTTTTAGCGCATTCGCCGCGCAATGCGCAAAATGCCAATAATTGGTGAAACTATATTGAAGTTGTAAGAACATTTTCCAAAACACGGTTTTGCAACAAAAAACAAATCAAAGTAAAGTACATGTGGGGCAGTAATCCTTAACTTTAATGAAGTAAATGAAAAGGTGCTTTTCTGACCTAAAAAGTGTCATTTGTATAAAAGTGTCTTTTTCATAGAAACAGTGTCATGGTGTCACCGAGATGCAAAAAAATGTCAAAAGCACCAAAAGTGTCACACTTGGCAGCCCTGCTAAGAATGTATACCTGTAGATGTCGACGAGGGGTTTTAAGTCTTGTAGCGCAAGACTTTGCTTGCCGCGCTGCTAACCAGATTTTGCTATCGTGATCTAGTCGTCAGAGTAATTCATTCTTCAAGGCTAAATAGCCGAGTGTACAGACACGGTTTGCTTGCCCAGTTACTACCCACGTTTTGCTGTCAGGAGTTGGTCGTCAAAGTGGTTATACAAGCTTCAGACATGCAGCGAAGTGGGGTATGGGCCGAGTAGTAGCGACTGCTGCTGTCCCTGCTGCTACCCGCATTCTGCTGTCGGAAGTTTGTCGTCAAAATTGTTATACGATCATTATGTATCGTGATTGAGCAAGGTATGGTGGTAGTCGCCGGGTGTGGAGACAGGGCCCTAACTGTAAGATGTGGACCCCCACGAAGGTTTCAGTGCCTCGGGACGTGTGCACTGCCCAGGTAGACTAGTACCCATGTGAATTCGGTGAAGAGAAAGGAATTTAACTGGTCCCTATATTTGAGCAGACTTGTGCTCTTGCTCTTGTGGCTGAGGACTATAGGCTACTAAGCTGCCAGAAGTTTGATAACAGATAACACATGTTTGTGCATCCTTGTGTTAACTGTTATCACAGACATCTGCTATGACCCTTCCAAGTGTCGATTATACGAGTTTATGCCGATTCTTTGCCGGGGACGAGAACAATGATGTGATTCCTCTCTACAAAAATAATCGTATATTTTAAGATACTTTATATTTGTTGTTTAGTTTCTATGGCACTGCACTAACTGTGTTTTTACGTCCTTTTCTTTTTCTTAGGCGCACAGGCTTAAGTCCAGACGCGGGTGATTCGATGACTGTTTGTCCTTGTTCTGACGGCTTCGTCATCTTCGTTTCTTCTTTGAGTATTCGAAAGCCCTTGTCATCTGCCATATAGTCTGTGCTGCGAAGCACTCCTTCGCTGTCAGTCCAGGCGTAAGACCCTAAAATTTAAAGTTCAACTGAAGGGCGCAAGGGTCAATTTCTGGAAGTGCGAGGAAAAATACAAACCAGTCTTAACTTTTAATACCGTTTGGAGGTAAAATGAAACAGCCGTTGGGGTAACCAGTCTTTTGCGATTGCGGTTAACCGGGCATGATTGGAGAAGATAATATACTAGTTGGGCTTACTATGACATTGGTTAATTGGCCTTATTACAGTTCAGCGCTCCAAGTGGACTAGTTTCTGTTAGCTCCCCCATTGTCTCAAAATCAACACTTGTGAAATATAGTAAAAAGTCGGATCCATAAGGTAGTGGATAACTTTCACTTTCTACTGCTGAGGCATATGCAAAACCTCCATTACCTGGAGAGCAGATTGCTGATTTTCACTCATAAACCTGTGAATCTATTTTACTATGTCTGTCAATAAGTACTGATGGTGAGGCATAGGGGGATTAACAGAAACTAGTCCGCTTGGAAGCGCTGAACGGGAATATGGAGAATTAGAAATGCAGTAGGTGGTCAGAGCCGTCGTTGGGGACAAATCATCCTTCCAGTCCAGTCTCTTGTCATTTTGTCAACCTTGCTGCTTGTCCAGCTTGCTGTAACACTTGTTTTTTGGCCGGTTAAACAGCCACTTGGACTGTATAACCGAAAAAATTAGTTAAAGTTAAAGGAGAATGGTGAAACACGATGATGCAGACCAGAGTCGTTACTAGCAAAATGTTGTTTTTTTTGTGGGGGGGGGGGTCAATGCATTTACCTATTTGCAGTTCCTTTTTACTGGCTGATCGTTTGAAGAAAAACGACAGTTCTTGATAGAAATCACGGCGCTTCACACGGAACTGGCAGACGACATAGGGAGCCCCCCCCCCCCCCTCCCCGTACGTGACGCCTCTGATGAAGACTGGGCTTCAGTCATTAATGTCGGCTGTTGTAGGAACGTGGGCCATGCCGCCAGGATAGATTTTCTGCCGAACCTCTCCAACATTGCTTCTATTCAGCATGAAGGAGATGCCCACCTGAGAAATGGCGACTCTTCTTTGATGTCAAGCGCCAGTGGGGATGCAAGAGGAGTAAAGGTTCAGGTAAGCTCCGGTCGAGTTTTTCTGGTGCGACTAGTTTGAGCTTATAGGCCCATCATGCAATTCAATGACGAGTTGCCTTGAGATGCGCAAGAGAAACAATAACAATCACACATTAAATTTTGTTATAAGTTATCAGAGGGGGGAATGAGCAATTAGGCTTTCGATTCCTACCGAGTTGCGAATTAGCCCCGTGGAAAAGTCAGTCAGCACTGAAGTCGGAAGCCAAAATTAACAAATTTGATAAAGTTTGACAGAGCAGAGTTGGGTAGAGCACACATGAGTGAATGAATTTATTTCCAAAAAGCCCGTGGGGACATGTCAGGAAAACAAAATAACACTCACAAACACAATGTTTACACCAAAAGGAGGGAACCCTTACTCCAAAAAACGCTCCCGATGCTCCAGACTGCCTGAGGAACCTCCCAAGCCGACGAAGGTCCCCAAAATTTGTCTTCCCTATTACCTTAACCAAATCCTCATCCTCCATCCTATTATGTCCAAAAATCTCTTTACGCAGATCATTTAACTCAACGCATCTACCCACCAGATCCAAGATATCCTCCCCTATAGTGAACCACATATAGGGCAGAAGTAAGGACCAGAGCTTAACTTTACCTATAAACTTTCTTCTTTCCCCCAGTGGTAGAGAATCCGCCCGCAGACTCATCATTCTTTTAAGTTCCTCTGGTCTAAGCCCCGCTTTAAAAAAAAAAAACAGTTCATCCCCCCATACTCCTTTAGCCAAAACATACCACTTCAAAGAATCAGAACTCCGCATACCGCAACTCCACAATTTAATCTCCTGGTATTCTAGCCTATCTTTTACTATCTTGGCTATCTCCCCTAATGGATATGATGGAAGAGGCATTTCAAACAGTTTTAAACATGGCCAGGCCCAAGAGGTATTGAGAATAGCCAAACAAACCTGGTTAAACTTACACCAAGAACTAACGTGTCATTGTTTATTTTATCTAGCGGGGAAAAAGAACTATTCCGGAAGAAATTTGTATGAAGGGCGTATTGCTGGTGGTTGTCTTACTCACCGTAGACAGTCCCGTCCGCGAGTCTTCTTTCTTTTCGGAATTGTCCTTCGGTGTTGTACCGGAAATATCTCTCCGCTCCGCCGTCGTCTGACTGGATGTGGTATTCCGAACCGCTCGGAATGTATGCGTTCACGGCCAGCTGAAATGAAAAAGTTCAAGTGGAGCGAAGAGGGGAATGAAGAGAAGATGAGGAAACCAGCCTGATCAGGCTTGAACTACTATCCCTTGGTTCACACTGCTGCTTCGTATGCAACACGACTTTTTCTTTGATGTTCCGACGTACGACAGAATCGCATGGATGTCGCCACGCAGACGCAAATGGAAAACGAAATTTTTCGTCGAGATTATTCTGCAGAAGGACAAAGAACCCCTTGGGGAAACAACCTCTGAAGATGCTGGGAGATTACTCATCTGAATGCCACCCAGCATTAGGAAATTTTTAGTCAAACCGCATATGTCATCTTGTTCAAAACAGGTTAATACAAGTTTATTCAGAAGATGTTTCGCACTCAGCCATCCTAGGATTACAGTCAGACCAAGGTAGAGCAATTTCTAATCTTGAAAATTAGCTAGTCTTCGTTTTTTCTTTTCTTTCCCTGAAGAATCGCATGCGTTATGTCGGATCAGTTGAAATATTTCAACGCATCCGACACAGCGACAAAACGCAAAGTTTTGAGTTGCTTGTCGCACGATTTGTGTCGCATGTCGCATGACGCAGAATTTTGCGCGAAATCGCAGCAGTGTGAACCATGGGTATGGGGAAACCTGTTTCCGATGCGTCAAAATTACTGAGGGAAAAGGAAATTTGTTTCCGACTGTGAGAATCGGACTGTGCTGGACGTTCCTTTATTTATGCAATATACTTCAGGATGTGTTTCAATTACCTACCAGCAGCTACCGAAAGCTGCTTTCGTCATTTCAACCTATTTGCAGAGTGTGGGTCTCGTCCCAAATTGGTTCTATATTATTTAGATTCGTTTAAAGTCTAAACACAATCTAACCCGTTATAAAACTTTTAAGAATGAGTTATATGGAGTTGTAAGTTTTGATAGCATACAATAGTAACTGTTACCACTACATGGCACTATTAGCAAAACTGGATACTACTGCTTAAGATTGGCCCAGTCTGAGGCACATTAAATGATAGTATTATGTACTATTACCAGGGGCGTCGCAAGGGGGTGTGGGGGAGCAGCCCCCCCCACACCTTTTTGAGATTCGGTAAAATTTTACTAAAATTTTTTGGTATTGTTTCGATAGCAGAACTGTTCGATGTATTTACGGGGATACGGTAGTTAAACAGATCTATTCGGTATAATGATCGGGATTCGCTCGGCGCTCACTTTATGTGATTATAGGTAGTATATTGACTAGACTACAGTTGCTGCTGCTGCCGGAACGTCGCTCCATCCGGTTTCTGGAACTTCTTAGAGTGTCGGTATTTAACCAACGGTAAAAGATAGAATTTGTAAGAGAAGCAGTTAAATTTTAGCCTTCAGAAAACAAAAATTGATTTCGAAAATTTTCGCCTGCGGCGCTCGATTTAATTTTCTATTGGCTATAATAGATAGAAGCTGTTACTGCAGTCATGCCCGGCAATATATTCTCCATGTGGGCTTCAGAGGCGTCATTTCGCGAAAATCTAGGGGGTGGCAGTGACATCCTTCTGGGCCCCCCTTGCCATTTTCATGTTCGGAACTGCATAGGTAAGACCAGAAATACAGAAGTGGCTAACAACATGCATAAGGTATATTTTACAAGAATGTTTTAACCAAAAACTTTTTTTTTAACTTTTACTTTTTGTATTCAAGCAGTGTAGTCTGTTTCGGATTCGCTCCTCGTCAAGGCTCCATGGTCTGGTGGCAGGCTTTACAAAGATGATCCGGAAAGAAAGAAACAGCAGAAAAAAAATCATGGTAACAGGGGGAAACGCCTGGGTTTCATTTTGGCAAAGTTGTCAACCAGAGTTTCGACGTTTAAACGCTTTACCAAAGACTTTTCTGAAAAGATCAGAAGAAGGTGGCTAAGCCGATCATTCCCCATGCTTGTCCGGAGGCATGTCTTGACGATCTTCAGCACAGAGAAGAAACGCTCGTTTCCGGCTGTAGTGACGGGAAGAGTTATCACGATTTCCAGGATCTTCAGTAACTCAGAATACGCAACCGAGAGATCCTTCAGCTTAAAGTACGGCTGAAAGAGATCTTTCGGTTTGTCGGGCGTCTCGGCGAGGAATCGTTTTGCAACAGACGCTTGACAATTCAGAAGTATTTCGTCTATTCCGAGACCCCCACAGTGAGAAGAAATTTGACATAGCAGATCGGATTCCATAAAACGAGGAGACTCAATGTCAAGGGCTGTGATCGCTTCCAAAAGGGGCAAATTGTCTGAAAACCGGTTTTCAAACTCTGTGATGAACCGATCAAAAAGTTCGTAATATTCCTTTCGAATTTTCTCCTCGAAAGAAAGCGTACGGTCGGCGCTATCGATGAAGTTCTTGCCCAGGATTGATGTGGTCAGAAAGCCTTTGAGGTGAGAGTCTATTTTCTGTGCTCGCTTGGGTCTTCTTTGAGAGGCAGCCCCACTGCTCGTTAGGACGGCTTCATCTTGCTCGACTTCAATGCCCAGATTCACAGCGAACACTCGAGACTTCGCAAAGAGAGAGCGAAAAGATTGTTCTTTGCGCATTTCACGGAGCTCGTTCAAAGTGGTTCTAATCAAAGAACACGTGTTCGAGATGAGCAGTCTGTGGCTTGAAGTTGCTCATACAACGAATTTGTTGCGCTCGATATGCTTTCTGCGATGTGAAGTTTCTGAAACCACGCGACCAAGACGCAGCGTCTGGGTTTGCAGATTCGCTCGTCACCAGGAGTACAGCCAATATACACTCATATCGCAATTTTACTTTTGACACTGAGCGATACCAATACTCTTGATGACTATCTCTCCCTGCCGATGCAGAATCTCCGGGTACCTGCGGAAGAAAGGAAGAAACGGTGTCAAAGCTGCGCTGACTCAGGATTTGAGTCGTTGAGTCTGAGTCGTTACGGACACGTTTACTCCTTCTTCCTGAGAATCATTGGCGTGTTTTGGACTTAGCCATATAGAGCATAGGCCCACCTCGTGATAGCAGTTCTTTCGTGTTGAAGAACAGGAAGGTTAGCAGACTTTTGGGCTTCAACGAACAGCTGATACCTAGTGTTGCTATTGTAAATAAAAGCATAAATGCCCTGTAAAACAGAAAAGAAAGACGAAAGCTCTCCGAGCTGTTTCACGCAATCACCAATGACGAGGTTTAGCCTGTGGGCATGGCAGTGAATGCATCTTTTACCTCATTGTAAATGAAGTCGGAAACTGGCAGCGTCCAGTCGCTCCATGTGATAACAGCCAATCGCCCGCTCTTTGACGACGCCGTCAGAAAAGTACCGAATGGGAATAGCGAGTTGTTCTTTCTTAGATAAGAACACGGCAGTCTTTTACTGTAGAAAATGTGCGGAAATAGCTGCAACATTGCCACGTAGCAGTGTGATATCGTCTTATATCCAAACGTAAAAAATTACAGCCGGTACTTGTCTCTTTCATTTCTAAGTCTGCTTGTCTAATTGCCGTTAAGGTATGTCAAATGTAAAAAAAAAGTATGATTTAAGCAAAACTACTTAAAAAGGTGGGGCTCCGAGGGCCCTGTATCTCTCTATACGGGCCTAAAAGCTGAATATTTACGGTTGGAGAAAAGCAAAGACAAATGAAAAAAGTTCCTTGCCGTTATAACAACTAAATCCAGCTTTGGTTTCTTGAAGAAGGCACTGAGTTTTGGCTGGGACCTTTTCTCTTCGTCTTTTCTTGCAGCTGATAGTTTTTATTTCTGCACTCCTGATAACTGGGGCTTGGACGCCATTATGCAAATATCATATCCTTTCTTTACCTCTTCTGACACACACCTGACCTCAAAAACCGAACTATGCTCACCTACCTCGAAAATTATCCCTGAACAATGGGTCATTAGCTCGGCTTATAAAAGTCAAAGCTTGGGATGACCTTCTTAAAATTCGCTTTACGCAACTGTCTGTTGTATAATGCTGTCAAATAACTTTGTTTCCTGTTGATTTTATGATTTTTCATGGGTAGCTTTGGGCCCCCTTGGAAAGCCAGGGGGTGGCAGCTGCCACCCCCTGCCCCCCCCAAATGACGCCTCTGGTGGGCTTCGCCAGAACGCCCCCTAATAGTTGGCTTATCGTCTTTCATGCTGCCCCTTATTGTTACTCTTCCTACGTAATCGTTTCTGTTCCATAATTTAAAGCTCGAATTCTTAGTTCTAGGATTCGGTAAAATTTTTGAAAATTTGGTAAAATTTTGGCTTTGCACCTTGCGACGCTGAAATGTAAATACATGCAACTTTCTCGTACAACTATCATACAACTACACAGGCAGCAAATTTTTGATCGGGAAGCTTGAAACTATGAAGGGATAGGCAGAATGGAAAGACGGTACGAGGCTGGAACATTGGATAAGGCGTCTGTTAGCCGCGGTGAACGCGCACTCTAACTCGGCAAACAAAATTCCCGTGCATAAGCTTTGCGGCTAATACTCTATATGACTAAGTCCAAAACACGCCAGTGCTCCTCAGAAAGAAGGAGTAAACGTCTCCGTGACGACTCAAACTCGACAACTCAAATCCTGTGTCAAACAATCACGGCGATCTTCGGGGGCATCTGTGATACCCGAGGTGATACCGCTTCTGGCTCTTCCGCTAGGTACCTGTTGATTTTGCATCGGCAAGGAGAGTTAGTCATCAAGAGTATTGCCAGTTACATATTTTGTTACCAGTGTCCACAGGATTCTACGATTTGTCACAGGTTTCCAACTTCTTCGACAAAGTGAGCCAGAATTCTGCGACTGGTAAGACCGTAGAAAAGCAAAAACGTATCATTAGGAAGGTGAGAAGCCAGATTTCTCATTTGGCAAAACGGGCCGAGTTTCGTTCACAGGTTCAGTGAAAGAAAAGTGGTAAAACTCGTTAAGCAAATGCCACCGAGGTGTAGTAACTGACGCATTTTTCAGCTTCGCTTGACTGATGGGGTAAATCAATGTCATGCTTTTGGCTTGTAAATTGTTTATGACTATCGACAACCGGCTGAGCTTAACCGAACTTGACATTAAACGAATTTTCGTGATCACTTTAAACCGATCAGGGTCTGCGGACAACGATTCTTATTCTCTGTTACTTTTTTTTATCTTTCTCTTTGAATAATCTTACCATGTGGTCAGTAATGGTCTGGATATAACGGGGAAACTATCGTGCATGGGAGGTACGGAACAAATACTTCGAATCGCCAGGATTTGTCTGAGAAGTAAACGGAATGCTTGTGCGTTCGACGATGTGTCTGTAGAGCAAAGTTAATAGGTCATTTGCCTTACCCCCCCCCCCTCCCTGAGTTAAAACGCTAAGATACACGATTCACCTAATTTTCAGAAAACAGCACACCTTTTTCATAAAAACAGTCGTTTTTTCCTGCAAAAACAGTCGGCAAAAATTACCAGCCAGTCGGTAAATACCTTGCTCCCTCTCCCCCCCCCCAAAGGTTTTGGCTAGTAACGCCTCTGGTCTTATATACACACTTTTTGGAAGCTTCGCCCGACCACCCTAAAAAACTTATAGCTATATGCTTGGTAGTTTTGCCGAATTTAATGAATGACAGTTGATCCTTCAAATCAGTAATCATTTTAACACATCCTTGACATATTGCCGTCAGGATTCGATCTCTTGACTATTTGCGGTTATGACTGGTTTTGACTTGTCGACGAAAATAGATCGTAAAAAAAATGCTTAGTCATATTTTCCGGCTTGGTTTTGGGGAAACTAATTTATTTAGAACAATGGGTGTGTCGAATTGGACTGGTTCTGGTAAATACGAACGCCTTTTCTTGCTCTGACAGGAATGCGGAGGAATCGACAGTTAATTTTCCTACAGAGATGAAGTAGACATACAGTCAGGGTCTGGCGGTCGCAGATTGGAATTTCTGTCGCCATCATCTGTATCGTACGAAAGTTGAGTTTTGTTTCAACTCGCCCGGTCTACATCGAAGAAAATGGAAAAAATACGACTCATAGTGTGAACACATGATAAGGATTTCCCGGCAGGATTTTCTGCACTTTTATCATAAAGCAGAAAATTCGGCCAGGTGCCATATAGCAATCGCAATTTCTGTTCGTGCGCCGGTCGGTCTGTCTGGGTTTTGCTAGTTCGGGCACTTCCACATAAGCGAGGACGATGAAACTTGGCAAGCATGTCAGGACCTGACCAGATTAACTTGGAAATAGTCACTTCCCCGATCCGACCATCTGGGGGGGGGGGGGGGGTCCGGAAAATTGAGGTAAGTGTAGCTATTGAATGGGTGATCGGATGTGAATGAAACTTTGCAAGTGGAAAGAACCGTCGTCTCAGATGTTCCAGATCCAATACTTGTGGGGGGTAGCTGGAGCGGGCACCGGAAATCTCGTGAAACGCTTAGAATCGACCTGATCGTGTCGGAGTTCTTGGGGGGGGGGGGGTGTTGTAGCCGGTTGCAGGGGCGTCCCGAGGGGGGGGGGGCACAGCCCCCCCCCCCCCTACGTTTTGGGCATTCGGTCAAAACGCCGTGATGTGATGCGCCGTGATGCCCGTTAATAAATCTTTTGTCCCCACATTTCGAAATTGGGTGATTTAACATGTTTATTGGTTCCCATTCTTTCTCGAATCTGGTAATTCATCCAACTTTTGTTCAGTCCTTCGTAAATTCGGTGATTTAACGTGTTTATTTGGTCTCATTCGTTACCGAATTCGGTAATTCACCGGACTATTCTCAAGTCCGTGTCAGTTCTATCGTATTCGGTCAGTCCATTTCATAATTTGGTCATTAATCAGATTCATTTGGTTCTGATTCGTTACCGAATTCGGTCAGTTTCACCTGAGAACCGGATTTTTGTTTTGCCCGTATCTATTGCTAGATTTGCCACATTCGGTTGTTTTAGGTGGTTGTAACTAGAGTTTTATTCCATTACGAAATTCGGTTGTTCTACCTCCCCCGATCTGTTTCTTATTTTTTTAGTTAGTTTTTCAGTAATACGAATTCATTATTTGGTTTACCCCAGTTACTGAGTTCGGTAATTGAAGTGGCATTTACTCAGCTCTTGTTCTTTGCCATTTAACGGTAGCTTCAGCCGGTTGCAATTCATTACTTAACTTTTACTTGTAACGATTGCAGTACTTCAGGAACAAGCACGTCTCTTGACGTGAAAACCAGCCTACTTCTGTTTGCTGTAAATTCAGAGTAAATGTACTTTGTATCCTGGATTACCCTAGATGGCCCCTTTTTTTCGCCAGACAGCTCTGGGGCTTAATAGGTAGTATTAGAGTCGCAAAAAGGCACTTTGATCATCAGTCAGTTCTTCCAAGAAATTTCGCCTGCGGCGTGTTCCCCAGTATTCGCTATTTAGAAGAAGGGTGCGTCATATAGTCGGCGTTTGAGGCTTGGAATTTCTTGAACCACATTAAAGGCTAGAATATGAATGGAAAGTAGTTAAGTGTTGCCAGAATTCAAGGCGGATTCAAAAAATTTATGCGCCGCTTTAATTTGTCCTAGCTACAGAACGTTTTCGCTTTGCAGCAACGGCGTTTTTTGTCGGCACATTTTAAAGTCCTGTTGGCAAACTGGACGTCCCCCAAAGGTAAAGGCTAGTGATGGCGTATCCCTGAAAAACAGGAGTGGATGAGCGTGAAAGCGCGCCAAATTTTCTCTTTAGACTTGATTTTGTACATACTATCGATACTATGCAACTTTTTATATTGTAGCTTCTTGAAGGCAACTCGCTTTTTTTTTAGAAAAATAATTATAAATTCGGTCAAAATCAGGTACCGATTCGGTCAATTTTACCAGGTTTGCCCCCCCCCCCCAATGAAGAAAGGCTCGGGACGCCCCTGGTCAGTTGGAGGGGGTTTCCTGGAATTCCTGTGATTGCGAGTTAGGATACTTCCAGATGTGCTAAGGACGATGAAAAATGGCTGGCATATTGGTGACCTGACCAAATAGACTTAATTATTCGACACAATGCCCTAGGAAAACTTCCGTTCCTGGATCCGACCATTTTTGGGGGAGTTGAGGTAAGGGTAATCCGGAAATTACCAACTTCCTTAGGTTGCGAACAGGTCGTCGGATTCGAGCGAAACTTTATGAGCGATAAAACTAATGACCTAGGTATGCAAAACATGCGTCCTAACAACATGCGGCCATGGTTAGGGCAGTTGGATAGGGGGGTCCGGAAACTTTGTGACATGCTCAAAAATCAAACGAATGGGATGCAAGTTGATTGGTACCGAGTTGATGCAGCCTAGGTTTGTTATTTGGCCGGCCGAATCCGGCCACAGTAGGAGGAGGATGAAACGGGCACTGCACATTTGCAGATATTCTCCGATTCGAGCCGAACTTGATGGACGGGAACCATTTTGATAGCCAAAAATCAAACGAATGGGATGCAAGTTGGACAGTACCGAGTTTATACGACCTTGATTTGTTTTTGGCGTCCGGACCTGATCCGGTCAAGGTAGGGGGGGGGGGGGGGGTGAAGCGGGAACCAGAAATTTTCAGATAGGCTATGTTCCGATTCCAGACAAAATTGATGGACGGGTAGAGAAGAAGTCAAAGATGCGACGACTATGATTCCGAGCCGTATTCAGCCACAGTGGGGGGAGTTCGAAGGGGAGTCCCGGAAATGTTATGGCTCGGATAGGGATCAAACAAGTGTAACGATTTGAATGAAGCTTGGAATGTAGAGAGATCATATGCCCTTTAGGGTTTGAACCGGATCCGACCACGGTGGGGGGGGGGGGGGGGTGACCCGAAGTTCTCGAAAAATGCTCAGATTCGAGTGAAAGATAGGTTGGAAGAGAAGATGCTTCGGGCGATCCATTTAGGATTCCAGACCAGATTCGGCCGCTGTAGGGGGAGTTGGAGGGGGTATCGGAAATCGCGTGGCACGTCTAGGGACCAAACGAGGGGATCTATTTGGTTGAAACTCGGAAGGTAGAGAATTCATTGTCCTGGATGATCCGAGGCGATATCGGAAATATTCAGACTTGAGTGAAGCTAGATATCATATTTCTAGGTCCGAACTGCATTTTTTGGATGGCGGGATATTTTCTGACGTTCTCATCTGCTTTCTTGTACCACCTACTCGTAAAAAGTACCATATTAGATTGGACCTCTTATTTCTTTTTTCACTCATCGACGGCCAGTGAGGTCCATTTAAATCTTCAACAACAAAATCAAATATAAACCGCAACACACTAATAAACAACTCAGACCGGAGGAAAGACAGGACATCCAGGAACGGATTCGGAGACTGGAGTCAAGGGTGCGCATCTGCAGAGAAAGAGCAGGAAAGTGCTTAATTTTTAGAGAAGGCCTTCACGAACGAACATTGACGACGCACTACAGTTCCACCTGAATCCATGCAACCATGAACACAAATTTGTATGGGACTCGAAGGCTGTTTTCGCGCCCATATCCCTTATATTAGTTTAAAGAGCCACACAATAAAGCGGAGTGCAGAACATCCTAAAAAGAAAAATCGTTACTCGCGAATCGCAAGACCCGAACATCCGCGCAGAGCGACGGTGATGGGGGAACTACATGGAGCTCGTCACTCAGCGAAGGGTTAGGAGATAGAGTCTTGTTGTAAAGCAAAATCATCACAGATGGCTAGCATACCCACTCTTTGTGGGTTCGCCAAATGACGCATTTTGTTATTCAGTTTTCTCTGTCAACACTGAGTAAAATGGAGAAAATTCGGTCTGGGCAACGTGATTGTGGGTAGCACTATAAGATATAAGCTTGAAGGAAATCTTGGAATCCTGGCTGATTTCCTCCCTTTCGTCCATTTCCGTCTGGAAAAGTTACAAATTATCTCTGGAGATATAATGAAAAGTGAAATGAAAGCCAGAAATTTTGGTTCTGAATGACAGAAATCCCGGAAAAAGAAAGTGAGAAGTGTGTACTTAGCACCATTTGAGTGAAGAACATACACCAAGTGAAACCCGACTCGGATAGATTAAAATTGCAATATCGGAACAAAAGGATCCTATGATCCTTGTATGATCCACTATCCTTCCTAAAATACTAATTCTAAAATCGGAGCTCCTATATATCGGTGGAAAAGGATGTGACAGCAAGGAAAAACGGATCTAGTCAAATATGAATGGTAAAATGAAGCTGAAAATCTTGTTCATTCAGCTTTATGTATTCCTCTAACTAGTCCTACCACAGGCTAAAACGCTTGATAATTGCACCGAATTGGTTAGAAGAAGGTGCAAAGGACATATTAAGATTAACAGAGTTAAAATTTTGAGCTTACCGTAATAGTTGCAAAACAAACTGACACAAGCAGCATATTTGCTAAGATAGTTTGTAGTAGTTCACGTCTTCTTTGAAAACGACTAACTGATAGCCAAGAAGACACGCTTCGGTTATGGGCATACTGTATGGCTTAATTTCGCCCCGCCCAAAAACCCAAGTCAAGAATTATGTGTTTATGGGCTTTTATACCCTTGTCTCTGCTCTTGTCCACACGAAATTTCACTCTATGGTCGCAGTCCACGCATTTTGGCGGGAAAGTCGTCACGCTTACGGCTTTTGTTGCTCTCTGGGAGTGGATTTTGTGATTACTCCATCGATTAGCCTAGTGGAATTCGAAAGGTATGATTTTTCATTTTGTAGAATAATCCATTTTGGGTTGGGTGTTAGCCTACACTCACTTTTTGTTGCATGTCTTATGAGGCCTTTTTCTGCGACACAATTGTGGGCCACACGCTTCTGAGTGTTCGTCGCGGAAATATGATTGTGTGCCACACAGTTGAAACTCGTGGAAACGCCGATTTGTTTGTTTTTTGGGTGGTACATTAATTTCAAATATCAGAAAATAAAAATAAAATTCATGTAAAATCTCAATAAATAGAACTCCAGGCTTATTTCCTAACCATCCTGTCCATAAAGTATCCTCATTATTAAGTCTATATACGTGAAAAAGTAGTTAGATTTATTGTTTAGACACTATTTTGCTGCTTAATTTGAATTTCCCGCCAGAATCGAGCCACAAAATTAGTTGCATTTTTTGCAGTCATCCAGTCAACCGACCTGCAAGATTTCTCTCTATAACTATAAGCCGTTTTCTTTCTTTGTTTAACCGACCTAAATCCTTATAAGTTGTTTTTTCGTCGCCGTTTGTTGGTTGGTTAGCCTAACCGACCTGTGGACTGAGGTACGAGCTCCATCCAACCGACCTACGCTCTTGGCACTGCACAAAATTCAAAATACTCATTAGAGAGATAGGCGCCTGTGACTGGAAGATCCTGTTTTGTCTTATAAGCCGTTTTTTAGAGCTCAGTCAAACGGACCGGCGAGATGAAAAAACAGTCAAAAGTGGCAAGTAGGTCCGACCTGCGGAGGAAAGGCAAAAAATGCAACTATTGAAAATCACCTCGCCAGTTGTTTGTCGAATTTGAGCTACAAAGCAAGCCACGAAAATTTTGTTGGTCGTGGAAACATACTTGTGGGCTGCACAAAAGGTCAAGGAAACACACTTTTCGAGCCACAATCGACCCACAAACTGTTTGTGGTAGCACAGAAAAACGCCTTAGATCTTAGTTTCTCAACGATTGTGCCATCTAGCTCTATCAACCTGCTTGAAGGTTTCACCGATCGCCCAGCTGCCTGATACCAATAAAGGCATTTTTCTGTTATAATCCCAGATTATCAGTTATAATCCTGCTAACGTACTCATCTGAGTCAGAGAAACAGCAAATCAACTACACTATCTCAGACTACAAAACGGCAACCCAATATCTCACTGTTACAAAATTCCTGAATCGTGGGTGGTGGTAACGCCTGGAGCCTACTCCCTTTCTATGGTTTCCTGAGCTTCAGTCTCAGGCATCCTCTGAGTGTGATCACTCTCACTGTCTGTACTGTCTAAAAGATTCCTGATCATCTCAATGGATGCTTCTACTTGATTCGGAAGGAGACTTTCGTCTTCAAGAGATGACTTCAGAACGGAACTAGTCGCTTTCATCAAATGACATGCACCCACAATATCAAGTTCGACGCCTTGCAAGTGTTGGATTAGAGCATTTGTCTGAGACAATGCCTTTTTCGTGAACATTAAAGTAGCGACAAAATCAAACCAAAGCACTGCAGTGAGTAGGCTATTCGATGATCAAAGAATTACCTTAAATCGCATTGTCCAGCTACAAAAAAGGTGGATGGTCCTCCTGTGGTTGTCACTGGTTTGAGTGATTTTAGTCACACATGATGTTGGGACTGGTTTTTGGTTAGTGTCTGGTAGAGGATTCCAGGGCACACTGGGCATCCCACTCTTTATTTCCAGGAATCCCTGAGACCAGTTTTGTGGCTCTCCTCTGGACTTTCTCTAGTACTTCACAGTCTTTCTTAAAATAAAATATGGAATTTCTTGAAATGAATCCATTTTGTCAGAGAAAATAATTTTCCATTATCTATGTTATCGGAGAATCCAGAATAAGATTGTGAATTGTTGACCTAGGTTGTTGTGGAAAAGTACCTTAAACTACAATCAGGGGCGTCACGACCGGGGGAAGGGGGGCCCCCCCCCCCATGCTGTGGGCAGTTGGTTAAAAATAACTGAGTCGGCGCAAAGTGCCATGTTCTTTTGCCAAAACAGTTGATTTTTTCATTAAAACAGTCGATTTTTCGTCAAAACAGTAGTCTTTTCTGACAATCAGTCAATTTTTTCGAAACTGTCCTTTTTCTGCAGAAATATTTTTTTTTCTGCAGAAACAGTCCGTAAAAATTATCAGCCAGCCTGTAAATTCCTTGCCCCCCCCCCCCCCCCCCCCGAACATTTTGGCTAGTAACGGTTCTGACTAAAATACCGGTACTTAGTAATATCAATGAATGATGAATGAAATTTATTTCTCATTTTTAAGACAAGAACACACAACATATGAAATGTGTAGTTAGAACTTAGTATGTTCTTAATATTATCAGTTTTTGTACTGATTGGTGATCACACAGCCATTCACAATATTATAACTTTAGGAAAATAAAATAGCTGACGGCAGATGTGAAAAACTTGAACTGAAGAAGTTGTATGTTTTGTGTAATGATCTGAGGCATTACTAGCCAGTCTGTTTGGGCAGTGGGGTGGGGCAAATTATATAACGACTGTTGGACATTTTTACCCACTGATTTTCAGACAAAAATGACTGTCAAAAGAAAACGAACTATTTAAAAAAAAAAAAAAAAAAATCTTTTTTCAAAAAACTATTGATATGACTGTTTTTACTAAAAACTGTGATGCTTTACACTGACTATTTGTCTCAAACTACCCAAAAAAATTCAAGAGGAAAAATACTGTGCCCAAGCTGACTGGGAACATATCCAAACAATGGCTAAAAATGGAATTGTCAGCTAGAGGAGGGGTATCCAACCTCGAATTTGTATGACCTTGAACTTGGCATGAAAACCTTACAAGGAAATTTCTGGGCAGTCCAAACAGGTACTGGGTCACTCAGGGTTTACTTCTTGACATTCAGGGCCTTTTTAGGACTGGACTGAAACTTCCTTCCAACCTTTTTAGGCCAGGTTCGAGGTTGTGTAAATTCGAGGTTGGATACCCCTCCTGAACTATGCTTTGGCAGCAATATTTCAGCCCTTCTTGGCAAAGGTCCCCGTCCTTGTCAAAGAACCCTTGCCAAGAAGGGGTGAAATGTTGCTGCCAAAGCATTGTAGCTGACTTATCTCTTTTTAGGTATTGTTTCATATTTCAGGGCATCCCCCCCCTCCCCCCTGGAAAAGAATAATAATATGTTACACACATAAGTCGCATTTTACTGTATGTAGTTTCAGTGGAGTTTCGCTCATGTTTTCTTAGTTTTTCCAAATGTTTTGCTTCGTACTGGCTTGGTACCTTTTTATTTGTCCATTCCAGATATCGTACTTTCATAAGTAAAACAAAGTACAGAAAACTAAACGAAAATTACACCTGAAATATGCAACTATAGCTGACATTTTAGGTTCCGTTTTACATCATTTTCTAATATATTATTCCCAGTCAGCTTGGGCTGAATGAAGGGGTGGTGGTAAGTGACGTCCTCAAAGTTTGGGAGTTATGCTTAGTATTTTTGGCTTTTGCTTCTGTTGTTTTCTTTGCTTCAGTCTGCTTGCATTTGCAGCATGGTTTGCACTAGGCTTTAGCCCCTCGGGATAGGCATGTGAAGTCTCAAGTGGTCCAGGACAGCCTTGCATAATGCTGTTCATGCCCATGAATGCCACTCTCAGCCAATTAACCTAAACTTACCCCCTTCTAGCGGAAGCTGGCAGCTAGGGCAGCAGTTGGTCGCTGGATGTTATCCATGATCTAGGCCTCTTGAACTGAAGTCGTTAGTGATGGAAAGAGTTGCCTACAAGGCTGTTTCAATCCAAGGCAATGGGCTCTGTTAGCTGAAAATGACTTAAATGCCTGTAAGGTCTCTCAGGTCCAAGGCAATTAGAATCCATCAATGAAGATTCAGTGTAGACAAGATTGAGCTGGAATCCAGCAAAATGATCCAGAAAATTGTCGAAAAACAGGCAGGAAGATCCAGCAAATCAAGCAATAAAGAATTTTGAGGGAAAATCCTCAATAAAAGAGTGGTGTTTTCATAACTTTTTTTAGAGTGATGGTTTACTATCAATTGTATATTGGGGGATTGAGACAATGGGCCATTCGTGGCCAGAGTTTTGGCCTACCCCACATAATAATAATAATATTGGGCTGAAGGAATACTAATTGAACTGCACATCTTACTACTCAGTAGTTTCTTGGTATTGACGTTGGGCGTTTTCAGGCGGCTGGGTGGTGGGCCAAAACTTGTAATTTTTGTCCATCAGTTCTATATAAACTCCTACAAAGACTAAAAGTTTTATTTTTCTTCTTTTTTCGTCCATTTTGGAGTGCTTACAGTCTGATAACAGACGAAATATGTATACCACACAAATCCCAAACGATTCAACCCCTTAACTTTATCGCATTGAAGTCATAACCTGGTTTGTCTGGTCTACCACAAACCCCTGATTTTGGGATAGCCTACCTAACCCAATGACTTATGATGGATACCACAATTTTTAGTACACATTCCTTCATTGACTTTCTGAACAAACCTCCATCCTTCACGATCAGCTGCTTATCAAAGTTCAAGGATCTTTTCCTAGGCCAAAAACTTTTCCGACACAGGAGAACCATACAGTTTCAGAGCAACCGCAAGCCCTCTGCATGATTTACCGGATATGCTTTTTTATATGTAGTCTAGCAGCTTTTACATGGAGATAAGCTAAAAACAGGCTAAAAGGCAAGTATATATCAGCTGAAAAATGAACTTGATGTTGTGGGTGCTATGAGAAGCGTCATGGCCTGCTTTCGGCTTGCCTTCTTCCCTAATCCCCATTCAGTTTAGTTCTTGCTTTTAATGGATTGTTGTATTTGATTTATGGGTTGTTCATGTTCCTTTTTCTTTCAGGTATCCATTTAAGAATGGTTGCTTCAGGCCAGAAAGCTGGAAAGATGTTTGTCATGAAACGAGATGGCAGACATGAAGAGGTCCACTTTGACAAAATCACTTCTCGTATCCACAAGCTCTGCTACGGTCTTGACATGGACTATATCGACCCAACTGCTATTACATTTAAAGTCATAGGAGGCATCTACTCTGGTGTTTCAACTGTAGAGCTGGACAACCTGGCCGCTGAAACGGCTGCAGCAATGACGGTCTGGCATCCTGATTATGCGATCCTTGCTGCTCGTATTGCTGTCTCAAACTTGCACAAGGAAACCAAAAAGAATTTCTCTGAAGTCATGACCGATCTGTACAACATGAAAGACAAAGGACTGCAGACTCCCATGATTTCGAACAAAACATACAACATAATCACTGAGAATGCCAGCCGTCTCAACTCGGCAATTATCTATGATCGAGATTTTAGCTACACATACTTTGGTTTCAAGACCTTAGAGCGCTCCTACCTCCTGAAGATTGATAACAGAGTTGTAGAGCGACCGCAGCAGATGCTCATGAGAGTTTCCGTTGGTATCCACGAGGATGATATTGACGGAGCAATCGAGACATACAACCTTCTGAGCGAGAAGTGGTTTACTCACGCCTCCCCTACCCTTTTCAATGCAGGAACCCCACGGCCACAACTTTCTAGCTGCTTCCTTTTAACTATGTCTGACGACAGTATTGAGGGCATTTATGATACCTTGAAGCAGTGTGCCTTGATCTCAAAGTCAGCGGGTGGAATCGGCCTGAATGTTCACTGCATCCGAGCAAAGGGGACATACATTGCTGGCACAAATGGTACATCAAATGGACTGGTGCCCATGCTTAGAGTTTTTAACAACACAGCCCGATATGTTGATCAGGGAGGAAACAAGCGCCCAGGAGCGTTCGCCGTTTATATTGAGCCTTGGCATGCTGATGTTTTTGAGTTTCTTGACTTGAAAAAGAACACTGGAGCAGAGGAGCAGAGGGCCAGAGATCTCTTCTATGCCCTGTGGATTCCAGACCTTTTCATGCAAAGGGTTGAGAAGAACGAGATGTGGAGTCTTATGTGCCCTCATCAGTCACCCGGACTTGCTGATTGCTGGGGGGAGGAATTTGAAGCTCTGTATAAGAAATACGAACAAGAGGGCCGTTTCAAGCGTCAGGTTAAAGCCCAAGAGCTGTGGTATGCCATTATTGAGTCTCAGGTTGAAACCGGCACTCCATATATGCTGTACAAGGATGCTTGCAATGGGAAGTCCAACCAACAGAATCTGGGAACGATCAAGTGCAGCAACCTCTGCACTGAGATCGTTGAGTACTCCTCTGCAGATGAGATTGCCGTGTGCAACCTTGCTTCCATTGCTGTGAACATGTTCGTCAAGCCGGATCATACCTATGACTTCGCAAAGCTCAAAGAGGTTGTGAAGGTTGCCACTCGGAATCTGAACAAGATTATTGAGGTGAACTATTATCCTGTACCTGAGGCGAAGCGGTCCAACATGCGCCATCGTCCCATTGGCATTGGCATCCAGGGACTAGCCGACGCCTTCATTCTCATGCGCTTCCCATTCGAATCACCGGAGGCCCAGAAGCTCAACATACAAATATTCGAGACCCTTTATTATGGAGCACTAGAGGCATCTTGTGAGCTGGCGGAGAAGCTTGGACCTTACGAGACATACGATGGATGTCCGGTCAGCAAGGGGATTTTGCAGTATGACATGTGGAATGTTACTCCTACGGACCTTTGGAATTGGGCGGAGTTGAAGCAAAAGATTGCGAAGCATGGTGTGAGGAATTCTCTCCTTTTGGCCCCCATGCCAACTGCCTCTACAGCCCAGATTCTGGGAAATAATGAGTCGGTTGAATCTTACACCTCAAACATTTATACAAGGAGAGTCCTGTCTGGAGAATTCCAAATGGTAGGTGACATTTTTGTTTCTCCTCTAGTAGGCCCAGGATGTTTCGACCGTCCCTCATGATTCGCAAGAGGATCTTGTCTCTTACTCAGTAGTGTTTCTTTCAGTTCCAGTAGACGAGAGCCGACATGGGTGCGTTTATGAGTAAGCCGTCTACGGTCTGCTTGTTAGGAAGATTTAGAATAGGACGCGGGAGTGAAGCCTGGTTGGTTACTGGGATAGTGGTATAAGATGCTCTTGGGATTTCCAGTGGTCGGTCACAAAAACAATCATGAACCCTTTATAGTATTGTTTGAATAGTTGGACAGCTTCACTGTTACCAAACAAGCAGGTTAATGCTAAAATCTCAAATATGCCTCTGGTTTCTGCAACGGTAACATAGGGTGAAAGGAAAGTGGTTTTTGGAATCGTATAACGAAGTGACGGGATATCTATGACTTAATAAAGTTTGCCCGTCCTTCACTCTGGTAGTAACAATATCCTTCGTTGAGCCATTATGTACAAATTACTGTGAGAACCTTCCGTCATAATATAGGGGATGTTCCACGATGGTCAAGTCAAGCCAGGTTGGTCACCCAACCTTTTAATATAGGGTTTGTTTTTGAAGGCTGATTTGAAATAAAGGGTCAACCAATTGACAAAGTTTCAGTAATATTGGTAAACTTCACAACATTTTTGAGCCGGCGCTGTGCTAGTAATATCCATTTAGTCGTTTGGGGTGTCGTTTGGTGGGACAACAAGACGCCTTCAGTCTATCGATGTACTATTTTCTTGCTTGGTCGTACCACGTATGGATTCCGGTGGAAACCTCGGTTGGCCTCCTTTGGGCTTGATTAGTTCCAGAATAGAGATAAAAATACATGCAGATCGATCCTCTTGCTTCGTTTTCCTGCATAGTCGGTGGTTGAGCGGATTTGCCGAAATCGGGAAAAATTGGAAATTTGATAATGCTAGCAATGTGTTTGTCGGGTTGTTCGTGTATCTAACTTGGTTTCCGTATTGGATAAATCCTGTTACCGAAACCTTAGATGAACAAGAAGTTTCGGAAAGAACATAGTCGTCTGACAGGAGGACGACTAAGGATTACTACATAGACATAGATGACATCTTTAATCAGCGTATTCTCGTTCTTGGAATGATATTCTGGACCGGAAATTAGAGGGATAAAAACATCTGGGCAAGGGGCTATTTACGGATATAAATATCATATTTGAAGGATCTTCCGAAGATCGGAAGTCGACAAGACTCGATTGCCTGGACGACGTCTGGGACACCATACAAAAAAACCTAGTCTTGTTAGAGATGGAAAACGTCGTTACAGCACAGACACGCCAGCTCTAACGATTTAAAAGAGCTCATCCTTGCCTTTTCGCAAGCTTTCTTTAAAGCGCAACGCATACTAGATTTCAAGATGAAATGGCTCAGAAATATCGTTTTCAAAAATACCATTCTTTCCATGAGAAATTAGCTTTTTTCTTGCTAGCGCTTGTTGACTATCGCTATCAAGCCCCTCTCTCTCCGACGCGGCGGGTGGACGGAAAAGATTTGAAAATTGGAAGGGCCTTGGTTTGAAAGTTGGAAAACTATGCGAAACAAAATAAGTCCAAAGAAGGTAGACCTGATGGCGTACCATGTCTTCCAAAATTAAAAACATTATACTTTGAAGCCAGTTTGAAGCTTTAAAGTCCAATAAAGAGCATGGATGATCAGACGCCAAGATATATTTTAGCAGCGGCATAGGAGAGTTTGACACAATAGCACACATTTCGTCTACACGTCAGTTGAACCACCGTCACTTCACCTACTATGAAAATCCATCAGTTCAGATCGTGTCAGTTTTTCCAGACCAAAAATCTTTCAGTTCACCCACACGTCCAAATCCTCCATTTCTTGACAGTGACCCACCATTAGGTTAACGCGACTGGATCTTTCAGGCTTCGGTCAAGATGTGTGGGCGAATGGACGGATTTTCGTAGGTCAACTGACGTATAGATAAACTGCTGAAAAAATATTAGCGTAGTGACCGCAGGCGAAATGACCTTTAGTGAACCGACGTGTGGGTGTTCTTTCGCTCCCCTAAAAACAACACTGCCGGCTAATGGTAGATTAATCAGTATTCTTGGTTTCATAGAAATCTGCCCACCTTATCTTTTGGACTAGAACACTGAACGAGACCTCAGAAGTTATATTAAGCTTTTGTTTTCCGGTCGAAATCGGGATTTTCTTCCTGTAGCCTTAGCTTGCAAAATGTCCAACACGCGGATGTGTCCGACTCGAAAATTGTATGTTCCCCGAACATCTTATTCAGCTCTGCCGCACTGTCCGTCGAACAAAATTTGTTTTTAACCTGTTGCGCTTTGCAGGTGTTTGCCGTTTCTTCATTGATAATGGTTGTGGTCTTTCATGGGGACAGACGAGAATCCTTAGAATAAGTGTATGCATTTTCATCACATATTGGAACAAATTTCAGTTTTTGGAATCCCAAAACGTCAGTAAGGGGATACCTATGACATCGTGAACTTTGCCCGTCCGTCCGTCTTTAAAGCACGATAACTCTCGAAGTGGTAGATTCTTTGATGAAACTTGGTATGATGATTCATTGGGTCAAAGTACATATCAAGCTAGTAGATGGGCTGTGGCGCTACATTTAGAGGTATGGGAGGGATTCCGAGTTAAGGGTCGACACAAATATTTGTAAATGTTAACCTGATAGTTGATGTAGGGGCGAGGAGACATGCAGAATCTGAATCTGAAAATTATCTTCTCGCCGGAAAAGTAGCTCGCCGGCAATCTGGCCAAAACAGGAAAATTTGTCTAAAACAAAAAGTTTTATCTGAATTTGATTAAAAGTTCGATGTAGGAGATATGCTAAACTAATTTTTCAACTTTTTTTTCTTGTCGGACGGTTAGTCGGAATCCGGCCAAAACAGGAAATTTGGTAAAAATAAAGTATATTTTAAAGTGGATTAGATGCTCGCATCGGTTGTAAGAGCACGCGATGAATCCATTTTCGAACTCCAGTAATTGTGCCGAAGTTTGCCTTAAACCCAGAAATTTTGAAGACTCGGAACGCCAAATTTATGGTAACACCACTATGGTATTATTTTTTGTGCATTTCAAGCGGTTACCTGCTTAAGGGTTCTGGCGAAGATCGGAAATCTACAAGACCCGATTGTCGAAAAACCTGGCAGGAATTCCAGTCCGCGAGCACCCGACCCTGATCGTCTGTGCATAGAGTTATAATAACTTTGTTTTTGTCAGGTCAACCACCATCTCCTTCGTGACCTAACTGAAGCTGGCCTATGGTCGGAAGAAATGAAGAACCAGATCATTTCCGATAACGGCTCAATCCAAAGTATAGCCGCAATTCCAGGTAACATCAAAGCCCTCTACAAAACCACGTGGGAAATCTCTCAGAAGACAGTGATCAAGATGGCAGCCGATCGCGGCGCCTTCATCGACCAGAGCCAGTCCCTCAACCTACACATCGCTGAACCCAACTATGGAAAGCTGACGTCAATGCACTTCTACGCCTGGAAGCTTGGGCTGAAGACCGGCATGTACTACCTCCGTACGAAAGCAGCTGCAAAGGCGATCCAGTTTACTGTTGACAAGTCTAAATTGCAAAAGACTGTTGAAGTTGAACCCAAACAGAACGGCGCACCCGTAAATGGCACACCTCAGCAGAATGCAAGCCCCTCGGATCAGAATAGAGCGGCGATGGTTTGCTCGATAGACAACCCAGACGATTGTCTTATGTGTGGATCTTAGACTAAACATCTTCCTTTAGACCCAGTACGTAACAGAACTTAAAGTTGAGAACTTAAAGTTGAAATTCCCGCCAGTGCCCGAGAATTGAGCCTGGAAAATCTGACAAGAGACGCTGATTTCCTTTACAAATTCTCAACGTGTGAATTGTTTACGTCAGATTTTGTCATTCTTTTCTATTACGTTAAATTTCGAAGCTCAATTCTGTAGTGGAATTGTGTAGCCTAGCTTTGAGGGCTGGAATAGAGCGTTATTCTTGCCCAGAAAGCTTAGGTAAGGGGAAAGCTAAGCTCAGTAGAGGTGTGTTTCTTTGAACGCTTTTATGCGTCTTTCATCTCCTTAGATTTGTTCCTTGCTCGTACAACAGTCAGATGGGAATAACAAATTAAGAACTTGATCTCAGCTAAGGGTCATTAAAAAACATTACGCAACTGGTGGGTTAGCTGTATCCTGGTGGTCAACAGGGTGCAATCGAAACAGAGCTACATAGACAAAAATTCATAAGAATAGCTATTTTTGACTTTGATTTGTCTTCATTACGTGGACTGTAATATTTGTCCTGAATAGTCTAAATTGAAGAAAATTTACCATTTTTCTTTGATCTTCCAATCCAGGGATCTTACGATCAAGAGCCCGTTAAAGTTAAACAACGTTTAAAGTTGCATGCCTCTACTGAACATACTTGGTTCATCATTATCCTCCTGTTTGCTATTTAGTTATTTTTGATGAACTTATGTAAAGCACTAAGTGTGGCCCCTAGAAGCTACACACGTCTTTTTATACTCGCCCTTGCGTAGCAGTTTTGGAACTCATGTGCCTTATTTGCAACATAGTGGACTCTCGGTGTAGCCTACCATAGATGCGAAGTATTCCGAATGTGAGTTTTTTTTTATATTTATATCCGATTAGGTCGTGACCTCTTGACTTTCCAGTAACGTTCGTTAAAGCCAAAAGGCCATACAGAAACATGCAAAGAAAAATACAACAACAAACGGCTCTGCAGCTAAGCAATCTAGACTAACTTCTGACTAACCTAGATATCCTAATTGGCTTTTTGGACATATATCGCAACTTCCACTATAAGGTTTGGATTCATAGATTTCCGATACGGGAAAGTAGAAGAGAACTTTAAATTTGTGACTCTCAAATGCGAAATCCTCGATACAGAAAATAAAGTAAATTTTCCTACCCGACCTTCTAAACGGGGTAACGGTATTTATTCGCTTTACAACTCCTTCCACGGGCTTGGATTCCCCTTGGTTTCTGGTTATGGGACTGCTCCCTTGATACTAATGAGCTATGTTGCTTGTCGATATGATGTTTGAATTGGCGGAAGACCAAGATTATCAAACATATCGTAACTTCTTTTATTTATTGCTAATACTTCAGACTTCAGACTTTGCTTTGCTGTAGAAATTTCAGTCAATTAAAGACATGCGAGTTGGACTTGCTCCTTCAGCTTGGTTCGTGTACCTTAAATAACTCTGCGAGGTAAGAAGGTTGCACTGTCAGAAGTTTCATAGCAGGTAACACGAGGATGCGCGGTTTCAGTAGATAATGCGTAACAGATAACAGTTCGGATGTTAAATGTTGTGTTTCAAAATGTTATGCTTAATAAGTATTACCGTCAGGAAGAACCGAAAAACCGCCAAAAAGTATCTGCTGAGTTTCCCGACATCATGAGGATAAGGAATAAAGTCAGTAGTTGCTTTTTTGGCTCCTAACAAAGCTTGTTATTCATAATATTTCCTGCATAACGTTTTCAAACACAAAAGACAACATCCGAAGTGTTATCTGTTACGCATTATCTGTTGAAACCGCGCATCCTCGTGTTAACTGTTATGAAACTTCTGACAGTGTGGTTCTGCATTTAGGAACCCCATGACCCTCCTGTATTCCTGGTGACTTGATAATAGTTGCGCAGTTACCGTCGTATCTGATACCACGGTCAAAAAGCGTTTTTGCAGTTACCATGGTATCTGGCAAGGTACGGTGGTATCTGATATTCAGATACCACGGTAACTACGAAACCGACTTTAGACCGTGGTATGAGATACCATTGAACTGCAAAAACGACTATTGCAGATCCAGTTACCGTGGTAACAGACACCATGGTATCTGCAAAAACGCAACTAATGATGCCCGCGTAGCTTAGCTCTGGACTCCAACCATCATTGATGTCCGGATTACCATATGCCTCACTGTAACCTCCGTTTGAGTACAAATGAGCTTTCAGTAATTCTGTCGGCGTAATAATAGGCTACGCACTCGGAAGGTTTAAAGGAGAGTTCTGGAGACTCTGGAGTACAGCTCTGTAGGGTACGACGTTCAAGATATGGGTGAATCCGAAGACGAAAGATTCGGATCTGAATCCGGCTTTCTTATCAAAGATTGCAGTGACGCAGACATTACAAACTACATAATCCAAAGCGGAAGTGAAACAGACCGCTTCCAGTTCCGTCATTCTCTTAGTTTGGTATTTCCAGTGATCAAAGTTTGAACGGATTATCATAGTCGCAGCAAGGTTAGTTTCTTTTGCGTTGAAAGATCATCGGCAAAAATAGGAAAAAAGGTTTTGGATTATTTAAATTTTTAATCGAATCCGGATTCGGATTGACCTACCTCTGCCCCATTTAAGGCTAATTAGCCGATCTCAAGTTCACCCATGACCTATAGTATAAAGTTGTACATTTTGCCAAGAATCGATGTGTGTATTTGAATGCACTTCCAGTCGCCATCATTAACAAGACCAAAGGTTTCGATGGGATCCCAAAATTAATAATATTTATTGGACTTTCTGATTCAGACATTCAGGTCTTATAGAGATCCGGTCTTCATCAGACCCCTTAAACATATTACTATTTATCACTAATGAGCAGCTTGAAAATCAACATAAATGATACCATAGTGGGGTCTTATTGACAAATTACGGCCAAACGGCGGGTGATCTGAGAAAACCAAGTTCAGATATGGAAGCGACGATAAGACTCACTTTCAACCCCAAAGATCAAAACAAATTGTGCCAAGCAAGGAGTGGTTTTTTTTTGTATCTATCTTGTACTTCATAGAGGGATTGCACCCTACCCGACGAAAACGGAAATGGCACAGTATAAAAATTAAACATTGCGAGGTGTAGGACTTTCAACTTCGATGCCAGATTGTGTACGTACAGTTAGGAAGTTTAAACTTCGTCAAAATGAAATCTCGCTTCCTGTCGATAGGTTTGTCATTTTGCGTTGTAAACGACCAATATAATGCGAGATTCATTACATTTTTTTTAGAAAATCCTAAAACAAATTTCCGAGATCTGTATATATATCCTAGAGCTGTGTTTAATAAATCAAGAAAGGGTGGGTAACACATATATTCACAAGCTTAGTATATTAATCAAACGCCCATAATTTAGTCTCAAAACTGTAAGATTTCTTCATTTTACCTTTCTCATGATGGTGAGAAATACCCATTTTCCTTGGGTAGGATGCGATCTCTGTTGAGCCTCGCCAATTTCTTTTTGCTCCGATTCATTCTCTTCAACTGACACTGCTGACTGAAACCTTCTTTCTCTTCTTGATAGGTACGTAGAGAAGACTACACCAGCAACCCTAATTCCCGAAAGGATCACCGATCCCCTCCTTTACGGTGTATTGCATTTACACTAGTTTTGCTGACAGACTTAAGCTTGGCACTAACGATCGATTTCGGGCTGTGGCGGACTGGAATTGTTACCAGGATTTTCGGCACCATCCTGACTTCCACACCGGAAAGCTCAGCTTTATGATGGGAACAGAGACAACACAGCCGGGAAAGCCTGGTGGTCTAGCCATATCTTCACCATGCTTTACCAGGCAGTGATAATGGTGAAACAAATCCTTGCAGTCCGCGAGCCTTCACTTCCCTAGAACCAAGAAAAAATAATCCAACAGAACCTATGCAGCGACTGTGGATACCCCGACAAAACTGAGCGGATCTGGAGGTACTTGCTGTGAGCTTTTAAGTTGAAATCCGTCTACTTCTCTCTCCGTCGCCGTGCATACCAGAGGAAAAACTGTATGAGGTATGCAAGCGTGGAGAGCCCGCTTTGCAGCGCCTCATATATGCAGCGTTGCCACATGTCGCACGATCGTGTGAATTGTCACTCTATTCTGTTTTTGTCACTCTTGTCCTGCATAGGACATAAAAATCACCTGTTTCAGAAAATGACCGAATGTTTCGTTTTTGCAGCAGGGATTCCGACCAGAAGTGACTATTTCAAGTTTTTTTCGTGAAAGTAAAATTAAGATGTGTCATTTTTACAGAGGTGATTCCGACCAAAAGAGAACATTTCATGAAAAATAAATTTCACTCCCAGTTCACTCTCTGTTTTGGGCCAAAAGTCACTCTCTAAATATTTTTGATGTGGCAACCCTGCATGTATGACGTCACAATGGTAGACAACTAATCAGTTGTAAAGGACGATTCAGACGGCGTCCGTAATGAAATTTCTTCTGCGGGGCTCTACTGCGATTTTGCTGGAGATGTAACGAATTATGATGTTCCGCGTAGCCCCTACCAAAGACAATAACACTTTTACTGTCTTTGGCCCCTACCTCGTTTGAATCGGGCAGGGTATCGATAATATACTCGGCTCCGCATGGTCGTATTACAGAGATAGGGAGATGGAGGTATTTCTTGCTAGAATGGGACTCTTGATCGTTTGTCCGCAGCATAATTATATCTTTTATTCCACATTCCACCGTTTCGCGGCTGTTTTGCCATCCGAAAGAAAATCTCTGCTTTCAAGTTGCACGTAGAGGAAATATTTGCCGCCCTTATATATTTCCTAGATCTTCATGATATGCGAACAGAACAGACGGGTTAAGTATGGAATTATTCCGGTGGATAATGATGATGATGATTAATTTATTTTTCATTTGTATGACAAAAAATTCGTCGCAAGAGTACAGAAAGAAGAAAAAGGAAAGAAAGAAAACATAATAGATCTAAATTAGTAGAATATGTATCTATGTAATGTAAGCCCATTCCGAGTATTTGTTCCGCTCGTTTTGGCTAGAAAGAAAAAACATCTATCAGCAAAACCGGACGGAGTAAATTTCGGATATAAAAGTACGCTCGGATTTTTGGCTTACTGGAGGGGGGGGGAGGGGGGCTAACATTTGGTCGTCTTTTAATGGCGTTAGTAGTGTAAACCGTCCCTGTGCTGACATTTTGATTACAGAACAATGCTTTTCTGATTCAAGCAGAATAGTGTTTCAGATAACCTGGAATGATTCTGTCGGCTTGTGGGATACACAAGTAACCAATCGTCAGCGTCCCTCCGTGCTTGGAGTATTAGTGGGGAACCCAACACTTATTCAGTGTTCCCAGCAGTAGGATTTCAGTCAGCGTCCAGCCATAGAAGAGGTAGGATCTCTGGAGAGGGATCCTTGAATTGACCGCTAGTCTTTTCCGTTAATCCTAATTATGGAGATGGTATTTCCCGCGTTGGAAACTGAGTGAGTGGAAGCGGAAACTTAAATATAGTAAGATGTGAATAGTTCTGTGGAAGTATGTTGTTTTCTGCCTCGCCTTTGTGGTCCCTGGTGAATGCGCATCTTGCCGAAAAAGTGGAAACAGACAAGTGAAGACGCGTTCCATTGTTTAAAGAAATTGGCTGAGTAATCAATGCTCGGTAGCGTTGTAAACATTTCAGACAGCCTGATGATACGATAGTGAAACGTAATATACAGTAAAAGTTAAAACCTTCGGTTCGAATCTTGAAAATCCTGCCATGGCAGTATGAACGTTCACGCTATTTGTGTAGTGTACTTCCTTGTTTTTGTGTCCTGTGATGGTTCGAAAGTGAGGAAGAAGACAGCTGAGGTGGAAGGAGAGGTGCTGATCGGTGCTCTGTTCTCTGTCCACGATCAACCAGCACATAAAACAGCTTTTGCGAGGCAGTGCGGAGACATACGGGAGCAGTACGGAATACAGCGAGTCGAGGCAACTTTTCAGGTAAGATTAGACTCCTAACGCGATCGACGTCAACAGGGACGTGTGACTAGGGCGCGTCCCTAGCAGTTTCGTGTACCTTCAGTTTTTCTCGACGTCGAACCCAGATAAAACCTAGTCCGGATCCCTTAGCCTAGCCGTCGCGAGGTCCCTTCCCCCAAAGCAGGGCCCTGTATTCGGAGCCGTAGGGGGGGGGGGTACCTTTTACCATTAGTCACGAATAGCCACCATCTCCGCTAAAGCCTGTGTCACATTCGTCAAGGTTGGAAGGACATTTGGAACTCTAGGGAACTACCGGATGTTATTTGAACGCACCCTAGGTGGTTAAAGGACCCCTCGCACTATTTACTCTTCAACTTACAGTATTTTAAAATATTTGAATACTTAAAGCACAACTCTTACTAGAAATGATCTTTTCCCTATAAAATGGATCAGAAAAAAGGTTTTCGAAAACACCATTACTTTCCACCTGAAACTGCGATTCTCTTGTTAGCGCTTGTCGATTATATGCAGCCTTCCTGCTCTCCGACGCGGCGGCTGGGCGCAAAATATTTGAAAACTGAACGTGCCTTGGTTAAAAAGTGGGAAAATGAGCAAATTAAAGAAGTAATAAACAGAAGATTATCACATCCTTATGTGTGAAAGAGTTGTCAGCGAACAATGAAGATTCCGGCAAACTTTTCTTTGGGTGACGGGAAAACTCGGCAAGGCCGAAAAAGCGCTACAAATTCGTAGTTACGAAACGAAACAATGGAGAAAGCTCGGGATTTTAGAAGCTTATAATTCCATATGGGAGCTAAGTATATTATAAAAGGCAGAATAAGCAAGAGGGGTCCTTTAAGACTAGGCTGTGCTTTCAACAAATAATCCACGGTTTTAGCCGTTTTAAGCCTTTATCGAGACCCGTTGACTTATAGCAAAACAGGGGAACAGTTTACATAACCGGTTTTTCTGGTGGAAAAAACTTCTTGCAGACATCCGTCGACAGTGTGATACACATCGAAGGTAGCAAAACACGGCAAGTGACAAAATTAGCGTGGTTTTGTTAGAGGGGTTAAAATGTACCGTACGTGATTATGGAAGTAGGTTGCGTTAGTATTATAGGAAAGACAGGTCCTTTAAGCTCTTTCTTGACCAATCAACAAATCATGTATTCCCGGTTGTAATTTTTGCAACTTCATCGTAAACTTGGAAAACTCGTATGCTTCGGCTAGACGATCAGGGTTGGGTGCTGGCGATTCTGCCGACATTTCTGGCACCATCATCCATTCCGTAGGGAAAGTTGAGGTAAAACCAGTTAAATGTCGAAAGTGTAGAAAATCCTGTCCGTCTGTAAGCACGATAACTCTCTAAGGGGATTTAGGGGATCAGATACTTCTTTCAAACTTGGTGGGAGGATTCTTTGGGTCGAAGTGTTCGTAGATGGCCGGCCAGCCATCTATTTCAGACAGGCCTGGATTTTTACGCTACCTCGTCTGGAAATCTAGGGAATGCATACAGAACGTCTGGTTTGACGATAAGAAAGCCTGGATTTCAGTAGGTTATTAGCTGGATTTTGAAGTGAAACTACTACACTGTTAAATAATATACGATATTTTCGTAAAAAAAATTCCCCTTATCAACATTTTATAAAATGTCTGATGCAAATCTCTTTTTCTTCCGAAGAAATGGTCTGCACTACAACATTTTAATTAAAATGTCCCGCTTTCAATACTTATCTTGAGGAAGTGTTTAGATCTGAAAATTGAAAATCTGTCCATCGCGAGAGCACAGAAACTGAAGCAAACTTTGAAAATAAGAAAATATCACGGTAAATTAATTACAAAAAGAGGAGATCTTGGTTAGTATCTAAATTGTTGCATACGAATTTATTTCACTACTATCAGTCGGAATAAAATACTCAGAAAACTACAGTGACAATAAGTTTTTCGGCTTCCTGGCCGAAGATTGAAAATTAGTGTCTTTTTCTGTGTCTTTATGTGTTTATTTATTTTCTTTCATTTACTCCGCTTTTTCGAAATGGCGGGTTACAGATAAATTACTTACTTATACTTAATAGATTTGCCGACGCCAGATCTTTTTAGAAAGTTTTCACAGTTAAGACCGTTGTCTTCCGATGAAACTGTGCCAAACCACACGATGTTAATTTCAAGCAACTGAACCTAGCTTTAGAACTCCAGGTAAAATACTGTTCGGGTAAAAGGTCAGTTCAGGTTGTCTATGCAAATGACTGTAGGCTGCGGCTGCGGCTCGGACGGGCTTCTGCTTAGACAAATAAAATGATAGGTCAAAGAGAGCCTCATAAACGGATTTCTGAGAATTTAAGCGGTTCGGCCTAGTTATGATATCACTATGACGCAAGGTTACAATTGTGAAACAAACACTGTGCAGTGCTAGAAACGAGAGATCGAATGAATTTCAAGAGAACTCTGATCGTCTCGGGAAAACTATACTATTTGATTGCCGATCTTAAACGGATGGTAAAGATGCGAGTTTGCACATAAACTTCTAAAAAAAATCCAGAGTCAAGTTGGATTTCAGGAACTTGTTCCGACGTATTTCGGTAAGAACTATTAATATCACATGTAATGCAGAAAAGCTCGAGCTTCCGGAATATTTTTTACTTTCTTCTGTACGGCTTCCGAGTTACATGCACATTCAAAAGCGTTTTTACCGGACTAATTTAGCTCTGGTTTCACATCCAAGGTCGGTTTTGAAGAATCTATCAACCCGTAACCTGGAAGCCTAGATTAAGGAAACTATAAAAGAGGTAAAGCCCGGAACTTCTTTCTTGAATAGTGACCTGGTATTTTATTTGTTTGGCATTTTCTGTGTATTTGTACAATTTCGCAAACTAAAACCGTACGACTTGATAAATAGTGAATTTTTTTGGTTTAGCTCAAAATAATTTCGGCTTAAGAACTTAAGTTTGAGGATTTGTTCTGTTAATAGAAAAGAGGTTATTAAGGATTTTTAGAGACCCCATGTGATGTGAGATTTTCAAGAAAACCAAGTCGCAACCTTCACGATGTAAATTCAAATACGCTAGTCGAGTCAAGAGGAAAGAGGGTAGATTGGCTTTCCGTCTACGTTCGGGCCATGCAGCTACCAAAACATATCTGGCTAAGTTTTATGGAGATTCAGGTAATTGTGATTTCTGCGACATGGAAGAAAATCTGGAGCATCTTCTCATAAGTTATGTTTACATGGAGGTTATTTTGGGTATTTTTCCCTGCAACAGCAAAAAAAACCCGGGTATTTTGGACTTCAATTTCGTGAACTTTTTACCTGGGTATTTGTTTGTTGAAGGGTATTCTTAGACGTCAGCAACAATAAAATTGGATTTTCTAGGAATAATTTTGATTATGCCCATGTACAAAGTGGTCCAAATGGACACATGTTGGTATCCATTGTAGAGAGATATCCTGAGCCTTAAAACCTTGTAATTTATTGCCACATGACAGGACTCTTCCTTGAAAAAAACCGAGTACTGTGTGAACACTTTCACTTCTTGTCTCCGGGGAAAAATACCTGCCCTGTAAATGATCCTATAGTGCTTGATCAGTACTCACCCCAAAGACGTGAGATCAGAACATTCTTTCGTGATAGAGGACTACAGCTGAGTGTAAATATGGTATTGGGGGGTTTTGTGAATGATGGTGACAATATGTAAAGAGATTTTAAAGCTGGTTGCACAATTTTTAACTGTGATCGGGAGGGATTGTAAGATGTGATGAAGAGGACAATAATGATGATAATTGAATGTGATAGAGTTGTTTCTCGAACAGTTATGAACTAAACAGTGTCACAGGTTTAAGGATAGAAGACCCAGGTGACCTAGTAGTCAAGAGGGGTCTTTAATTCGTTCATCATCATCATCATGGAGGCTGGGTGAGTCGGAGCAGAGGAAGGTTCAGAGTTTAAAACATTCGTCATGGACTTTCTTGTGATAGAAGAAATTGCTGCCTCCTGGAGGAATGATGTTCTTATATGTAAGTATAAAATATGCCAGTTAGGCTTACTGGTTTATTACAGGAGAGGTATGCTTATTTAATCTTTGGTCTGTTTTTGGTCACTTTTCTGATATTTTGTTTCTTCTTACCTGCTTCTTACTTGCTTCTTACTTGTAAAACAGTCAGATGGAAAGGGAAATAACAAAAATGATTTCACTTAATGCCCTGCTAACACCCAACAGCTTTCTTCTGACTTAAATAGATTTTTTGAATTCTTACTTTTGTCTATTTTTTTTATGTTTGTAGTAGCCTAGGCTACGGTACCTTTCTTCTGTTTCCATTGGTGGTCTTTTGTTTACCTTGAATGCCATCTACTTGGTGAATTTGAAAGCAGTAAGTCTACCACTAACCATTGTTCTTGATCTTGTACATTATGCCAAATACTGGGTACCTGCAGGCTCTGACTCCAAGCCCTCACCAACTACAAACCTGCTATAAACCTACTCAAACTCAACTGTACAGTAGATGTAGGGTAAGCTTATTTTGGCACTTCTATGATTTTTTCTTACCTCTGTTTTATGTTCTTTTTGCGCTTATAAAACAATCTAATACCTACAATAGAACAAAGTAAAAAAATTAATATCAGTTAAGAGCTATATATTTGAGCAACTTTGTTGTCATCGATGTAAATTAAAAAGTTGCATTTACATAAATTTCTTGGATTTAAATATTCTTCTTTTTCATTTCATGGTTCAGAAAATCCAGGGGCATGGAAATGAAATTTGGATAGTCAGTTTTTTTTAACTCTAGTTCATCTACCAGTGACAGAACAAAATTCCGATAAGGTTTCTGCATTACATCACCAACAATAAAGTTTTTAGTTTTGCATGGGCAGGTGTTTCTGATAGAATGTTTTTATCCCTAAAAGAAGAAACTGCAGAAATAGGGGAGATTATTATTAAAAATTTTGACATATGAGAAAGCTGGTTAAGAATTAAATGTTTTCGGCAAGTATTTTGCTGTCAGGTTGTCTGGCATGTGTTTTAATGTTTCCTGTGCTAATTGGTCACTTTTGTGCAATATTCAGTTAAGCATACCTTTACTGTGTGAAGGAATTCTGAATTGTTGGTGTTTGAGCTTGTTTTTATATCTTAGCTGAGCTCGAATCATCAGTATTTTATTGGGTTAAGGTGCTCAGCATTATCATAAAGTGTCTGTCAAATTCATGTGAAATGCATAATTAATGTATTCCAGCTGTTAAACATACCCAGCAATCCAGCACTTATCATAGGTTGTGCAGGAATCAGGGGTTTGTGGTGACACTAAGCGAAATGTGAAAAACTTAAAAGAAGACACAGAAAAAAATTAAAGAGAAAATATGTCAAAATAAGGAAAATTTAGAAATGGAGCAACTAGAAATGGAACAAAAGTTTTCAGCACGAATTTTGCAGGGTACATTTTACCTGTCTGGTATGGGTATTCGTGTTTCATTGATGACTCTTCGCTTTTAAGTGACGTTTAAATAAGCATGCCTCTACTATATGTAAACCTCCAGTTTTCTGGATAATCACTTAAGCATGGTCACACAGTCTGGAACCAGTATCCAAAATGGGTTAGTGCAAGTAGGCTATAGCCTACTATATTATTATTAATTTAAACTATAGTTTAAAACATGAACTTTAGGCTGAAATGAATTGGAGTGTATTTAAGCCTTTTTTCTGCTGAACGTGAAGCATTCAAAGAAGAGGAGGGCCAGAAAGAAGTTTCAATGCTAGATATTTCAGTTAATCAGCAATGCTTTGTGTTCAGCAAAATGATGGTTATTGTATGGTAACCAGTTCCTAGAATAGGCTATGCAATTATTTGTCTCTACTTTTCTGCTAAACCATATCCCATTTTAGATATCTGTTGCTAACTGTTGTAACACAGTCGTAAGGTTGAGAGGGGTGGCAGCCCAAAGTTTCCAAGAAATTCATATTGTGCCAGTTGGGTGAAATATTTAGTAGACAGCAGAACTTTGGTATATCCGCTGTCAATACTAAAAATTGGTGGAGTTTCAAGAAAATTGTAACATTTTCTGGCATTAAAATTCCAACTTCTAATTTGCTACATGCCGGCAAATCTCTCAGTAGCATCAGAAGCAAGAGTACCAATTTGAAGCAATCTCATTTTTACAGCTTGTGAAAAGGAATCTTGGGTCAAGCTTTGAAATAGGTGTTTTATTTAGGTAATGCTGCTCAAAGCGAAGGTAGCTTTGGTGGAAGAGATCCAGCGTTTTGCAGATTCTTTCAATCCAGCATGTGCGGAGAGCAGAGTTTTCCTGCTTCATGACCAACTGAGATTCAAGAGCCCGATTGAGGCATTTTCAGCATTGATTGGTATCTATCATTTTACCTTTGACATCAGAATTAGTGAAGCGTCGTTTTTTATGCCACTGGTCTGATGCTTTTGAGAAACACCAGGTTTATTTATATTTGCCATTAAAATTGTACCTTACCGTACCTTACATAAATCTGTTCAGAGTGTAATGTTTTTTGCTGACTGCCTTTGTATTATCAGTTGTTTGATCTAAAGCAGTAAATCAACATTAATTCTTATGTGCGTACAAGGACTCCAGTTTTAGGATATGGACGTATTTATGCGTGCTTGGTTGAAAACCAAGAAAGTGGTTTCTCAGAAACCATAAAGAGTTGAAACCAAGAAATGTTCGAAGATATGCCACGGAAATAAATAGTTAAAGACTTTCTAAACTGTCGGACGATCAGAAAAAGTTGTGGGACAAATCCATTCAGTTTATATAATTACGAAGAGACAGAAATGCTAGGTATATAATATTCCATCAGCCCAAGCTGACTGCGAATCATATTTGATAATGCAAACCGGATACGTCAGCTGACTTTTATTAGAGCTATATTTCGGCCCTTCTTGGCAAGGGTCCTCTTCCGGCTCAAAGACGCTCAAGTTGGAAAAACGAAGTTGGTTTTACCACTAGTTCATTTTTCCAACTTGAGCGGCTTTGAGCCTGAAGAGGACCCTTGCCAAGAAGGACCGAAATATAGTTCTAATAAAATTCAGCCGACGGATTCGTTTTGCATTATCAAATATAATATACCTAGGTATATATCCTTCCAATTGAAGCAAGGTATCAACATATCAGTCATGTTTCTGGAAAGTTATGGAACGTTTGAGGTCTGGAATCCAAAACAGTTGAACAGTCTGGAATCCAGAATATACGAGTAGTCTGAAATCCCGGGTCTGGAAATTTGGAACCTGTAATCCGGACAATCACTCAATCAAATCGTTGATTGACAAACCAACTTCGTAGCTTTCTTCATCAGAAGATGCTAAATTACGCTGGTCATACAGTAATAAAATAAAAATATGTTACACTAGTTATTCACGTTGTTAGAAATCACTGTAAAAAGGGCACAAACGAGTTCATGAACCTTGAAGTTCGTCCTCTGACAGGCACTAGTTTGTTTTGCTGTCTTGTTCTGCTATTTTTCGGAGCGTCAGGGTGATCAATGACCGGTAGTTCTCAACAAAGCCTGGAATTCAGCTAATCTGGAATTTGGAACCTGGAATGCAGACAAAGCCTGGAATTCAGCCCGGAATCCTAGTCTGGAAATTTGCAACCTGGAATCCGGACGAAGTCTGGAATTCCAGAAGAAAAACGTCTCGGAATTCCGGAACGCTTTAGCCTGGAATTCAATACAGAAAAGTGCCCGGAATTCCAGAATCAGTCTGGAATCCAGGTTCCAAATTTCCAGATGCCTGAATTCCAGACTGATTGAAATTAAGGGAGTTCTGAAAAGCTACTGCGATAGTCCACTTTTTCCGTATCTGAAACTAATTGTCTCGCCGAACAAATAGTTCGCCCGGAACCGGGAATTTGGTAAAACTAGAAGTTCGTTCTTAAGACGATTACAGGTTAGCATCGGGGTAAGAATACACGGGTTAAACCATTTCTGAGCTTCATTTTCCTATCAAACAAGTAATTCTTAACGAATTAGCAAAAAACGGAAATTTGTTAGGATCGAAAGAGTTTAATTTGTCAGTTCGACTTAGAAGTGAAGCTGTTCAGTGTAAATTTCCACTCTATAGAGACGACTTGTGTAGCGGTTAGAGCGACTCACTGTTGCGCGTGAGGCTTTGGTTCGCCTCTCGGAGGAACAATCAATCAATCAAATTTATTTCCAATTAGCTCAAAGCTAGGAGAGGAATAAAATATTTACGAATTACACAAAAACGAAACAAATTAACCAACACACTTAAAAGATATGACCAGAAATAAATGATGGGATGAAACTATGTAAGAATTGGGCAGAAGAATTAGCAGGATATGGAGGAAACTGGTTGCCAGTGTTTCTCTCTTGGTCTGGAACCTGCTCTTTTGGTCCGAGTTTATTTTGCGAAATTTTTTAGCTGCTAGGCTTCGATTCAGGATTCGACCTTTAGGTAAAAACACATGCTGATTGGGTTCTGAATCCGTGCCCGGACTTTATTTTCTTGCCGGACAAGTATCTTGATCGGTATTCAGAGAAAACTGGAAATTTAGTAGAAGTAAAGTTCTTTCAATAGTTGACTAGAGGGTTGATATAGAAGACACAAACTGAATCTGTTTAAAACAGAATTTTCCTGCAGGATAAGTAGTCCTCGCGAAATTCGGCTAAAAAAAGGGAACTTGGTCAAAGGGAAAGATTTTTCTGAAGCCGATTAGAGATGAGATCTAGGTGCTAACATACATGATTTTTTCAGCCGATTAGCCGTTAAATTAAAACCTATTGACTCTGAAGAAGAAATGTCTCAGAGAAACAAATAACCAGTAGCCTATCTTCGTAAGAGAGTATAGAGCTGCGAGGTTTCTTGATTTCAGTCGGTAAAGCATGGTTTCTTCTAGTGTCTTTTGTGCTCTAGTCATATCACAGAGTCTAATAGAATCGGACAACCAAAAAACGGAGATTTTCAGTTTTTAGTTTTGTTAGTCTTTCTGATGTTTGAGGCAGTGTTTTATTTAATATGTGAGGTGTTATAGAGCTAGAAGTCGTTTCCCAATATATGTCACACAGTTTGAGCATCCAGCCTAGGAAGCGTGCTCGAAGTTGTTTGGATTGATTTCGCTTCGTGTCGGCGGTTTTGTGCGGTGATCGTTCTATTCAGCGTTGGGTCGATTTTGTTTTATTGACTTTTTTTTTTATTTTATGGAAGGGTTTGAACCATTCGATGTATTTCTTGATATTCGATATGATATGCAAATTTAGCCAATTTCTTCTAAGAAGTGACAAACATAGGGCCATACTGCCATACTACCACCAGTCATGTCGAATCGAGTTGACACTAGATCTGTAAACAAAGAAAAACCGGTACCGCCTACCACACGAACAAATCGGTTTTTAATCACGTTCTTTCCATATTACTCATCAGTTTAACAAGTGCTGAAGTTTCTGTTCTTAATTTGTGTCGTCTTTTAGTTTGTAAGCCTAAGCGCCATTTAGTTGAGTTCTCTTCTTGACTATAAATAAATGATTCTGATTATTTTATCCGGTTCAAACCCCGAAATAATTTTGTAAGTGCAGAGTATTGTTTTATTAATGTTCGTGTATTAATTCGAGTCATGAATAAAAAAAATCCCTTGAACCTTGAATCTTGAAGGCAAGGTGATATGAATCAATCTGTTTCCTAACGTGACTTGAAATAACTACGTTTTCCTTTCCAGGCAATAGATGCCATCAACCGGAACCCGCTGCTGCTTCCAAATGTCACTTTAGGTGTTGAAATCAGGGACTCCTGTTGGTATGCTCCTGTGGCCCTTGAACAAAGTATTGAGTTCATCCGAGATGCACTGTCCTTTGATTCAGAAGCCTATGTTCCGAAGAAGTCGGCCGAAACTAATGACTCTTGTACTAGCCAGGTATGTAGTTAAGGCCATCCTTGGTACAGTTAAGGGCTTGTAAAATCTTCACTAGAATGAAAAACTTGCAGGGTCCGATTTGACAAAGCTGTGCTGTACTTTCTCCGAAAATGGGTGAGAATACACCTGTGAAAAGATGTGTTATTGAGTTTAGCCCGTTTTTTTTCGTTCGTCGCAAAATTAGTGCCGCAAAGTTGAGATTTTTTGGAGAATAGCTGTACGGGCGAAAATGGAAACAGTTGCTCAAAAACTGGTATTAGTTTCAGATGGGGCGAGACTGACGTAAGACAAAGCACCTACTTGTTCTGTCTTCTCCTCAGGAGATATAGTACCATTGCAAGCTTATGACTTCAATAGTTCGGCAACTTTTGTAGCTGAACCCAACCGTCCTGTTTGACACTTGCTGCGATTTCGTAGGTACTACACAGCTAGCAACTAAAATGAAGTCTTGCGAGCGACCCTCTGTGTGAACCCACAGTTACTATGGTTGGGGGTAATAGTGGCAAACAAAAGGTCTACGAAAGTGGTACAAAACTATTTCCGAACTTGATCAAGCTGACGCAAGCATGCCAAGTCTGTTAAGTGGGTCCTCCACCCGACGTGCTCTCATTAGCTGTAAACAGCCAAAATGGCCTCTATGACACATTACAATCGCTTCCGACAGTTTACGATTCTGAATTTGTTTCGTTATATCTGCAATCATTTATATTAGAGGGGGGTTAGATGAGTGTGGACAGGTCCTTTGACGAGTTTGACTGAGAAAAACATTTTTTTTTTCAGCGACGGCAGTCTAAGGAGAGGAATCTTGTGGGTGTTCTTGGGCCGGGTTCGAGCGCGGTTGCAATTCAGGTTCAAAACCTTCTGCAGCTCTTCAACATACCCCAGGTAAGAACAGTATAAAATGTATTTACGCAAAAGCCCGAAGGCCATGGCCAAAAATATAGTGTTTACACTGGTTTGAATAGACATAATAACAACATGCAAAAAAATAGACAACAAAATCAAAATAAGAATCGGGGGGGGGGGGGGGGTATATCTTGTGGAGTGTGATTTTTCTTGGAAAGAACAGGTAACACCTGAATTTTGATTTTGTTTCCTGATTTTCGGGGTGTCTTAAACGGTAGTGACGGGAGCCTATGTACTTCGTAATCCGTCCGTCTGTTAGCACACTAACTCTCTTATTTTGTACAGTTCAAGTTCGTATATAGGCTATACGCCGTACTCCCGTAGTCCTATATTTAGGGGTTGGGGAGAGGGTTTCAAATTCAAAAAAGAAAGAAAAAAGGCCCCCTGCCGGTACCCTTTCGTACTGGGATTGTGCGACCACAATTACAAGGTTGAGTCGACCGCAGTAAATTTTGAGGCAGCTTAAGCCTTTCTCGAAGCCGCGAGTACATATTCTGTACAGACATTATTCCAGCGCGGACTACACCTCGCTTCGCCGCATGCAAAAGCATGGAAGCGGGAATTAAAGAGTCGAAAGCTCGACGACCATCGTGATCGGCTAGGGCCAGACTTTCCCCCGAATTTTCTGCATCAGTCAGTGATGCTACCACTGCTAGTGCATCATTGCAACCAGTACCTGGTTGAAAACCGAACTGTGAAGGGGGTACATAGCACTTCCTGCCTAATTCATCAGTCAATAGCAATTCATAAATTTTACAGAGGATTGGACACTGTAATTGGACGGAATCTTGAACATTGTGGCGTCGCATTGGATTTTCTTTTTTGAAATCGGAGTAAGGCTATACAAAACGTTGGAGGGAAAATGCTACTGTCAAAAATCATGAGCATTAAAAAACAAGTATGGTCGACAAGTAGAGAGCTACCGTTAGTAACATGGAGTGCGCTAACATTGTGAGTACCGGCAGAGCTGAATCCAGATCTGAAACAAATTGTCCTGCCGGACATGACAAGTAGTTCACCCAAAATTCGGCTTAAGCCTGAAATTATGTAAAAGTAAAAGTTCCTTCGCAAGAACAATTTCCACGACGAGAGGTTCGCAGCGGAGGTAAGAACACATAATAGTTGCGTTTTTGCTGATACCATGATATCTGTTACCAGGGTCTAAAGTCGTTTTTGCAGTTATCGTGGTATCTGGCCAGTTATCGTGGTATTAGATATTCAGATACTACGGTCCGACCGTGGTAACTGGCCGTGGTATCTGAAAAGTCATCTCACTTTCATCAAATTTTGTCAGATTGGTGAGAAAGAAGTTTAGCACTTAGTGATGTAATTAGATATCTGTTTTTGGGATCCCAAAACGTAAGTGGAGGGATACCTATGACATCGCAAAAGATGTCCGTCCGTCCGTCTGCCCGTCCGTCCGTCCGTCTGTAAGCACGATAACTCTCGAAGGGAATGAGATATTTTGATGAAACTTGGTGTGAGGATTGTTTGGGTCAAGAATAAGGTCGAGTTCGTAGATGGGCTTTGTAGCCCTATATTTAGGGGTGGGGGAGGGGGTTGAAATTAAGGGGTAAGCAAAATATTTTTAAACAGCTAATGGGACAGTCGATTATGAGGTAAGAAGACATGCTGAACACGATGGTGGAAACCATTTTCTCGCCGGACAAGTAGTTCGCCCGGAATCCGGCCAAAACCGGAAAGTTTGTTAAAAGTAAAAGTTTTATTTGAAGTTGATTGGATGTTCGATTTAGCGGTAAGAAGACATGCTGAACACGATGGTGAAAATCATTTTCTCGCCGGACAAGTAGTTAGCCCGGAATCCGGCCAAAACCGGAAAATCTGTTAAAAGTAAAAGTTTTATTTGAAGTTAATTATATGTTCGGTTTAGGGGTAGTAAGACATGCTGAACACGATGGTGAAAATCATTTTCTCGCCGGGCAAGTAGTTCGCCCGGAATCCGGGCAAAACCGGAAAATCTGTTAAAAGTAAAAGTTTTATGTGAAATTAATGATATGTTCGGTTTAGGGGTAGTAAGACATGCTGAACACGATGGTGAAAATCATTTTCTCGCCGGGCCAGTAGTTCGCCCGGAATCCGGCCAAAATTGTTAAGTCTTCGTAGTTGATTAGATATCCGATTTAGGGGTAAGAAGAGATGCTGAATCCGTGTATGACAGTCATTTTGTACCCGGACATATATTTCGCCCGGAATCCGGCTGGAACCGGAAAATTTGTTTTAAGTTAAATTTTAATTTGAAGTTGATTAGATATTCGATATAGGGGAAAGAAGATACGCTGAGTTCGATTTTAGCTTCTTTTTTTGCCGGACAGGTAGTTCCGGAATTCGGCCGAAACTGGGAAATTCGAAGAAGTAAGGCAGGAAGTTTTCGTCCAAACAAATATGACTTATAGGGGTAAACACAAACATGCTGAATCCATATCTGAACTTGGTTTTCTAAGATGATTAGCTTTTTGGCCTTCATCTGTTTCTGAATTTCAATAGTAAAAATGTTCAAGGAGTCTGGCGAAGACTCGATCTGACGGAGACAAGACCCAATTGTCTGGATCAAATATTGGATTTTTGGGATCCCATCGACACCTTTGGTCTTGTTCTTTTGGGATGACTTCGAAAAGTGCAATTTCGGCAATATTCGTTTTTGCAGAGCACTGTGTATCAGATACCACGATAACTGCAAAAACGACTAATAGCAGATCCAGTTGCCGTGGTAACAGATACCATGGTATCAGCAAAAACGCAACTAATAATTCCATTTCTGAACTTCATTTTCTTGTCCGACAAGCAATTTTGTTGTCCCGGAAATTTGGCAGATTGAAAAAGTTAAGTTATTAAGTTGACTACGTTACTGAAGTTGTTTATTCCAAAGTCGACAAGTCTTAACTAACAAGACCAAAGGTTTCGATGGGATCCCAAAAGTTCAGTATTTGATCCAGACATTTGGGTCTTGTCTTCGCCAGATCCAGTCTTCGCCAGACTCCTTGAACATTTTTGGTATCAAAGTTTTAGAAACAGATTAAGGCCAAAGAGCTAATCATCTGAGAAAACCAAAATCAGATATGGATTCGGCATGTGTATTTACCCCTATAAGTCATATCTATTTTGACGAAACAGATCGAAACTGCCTGCCTTGCTTCTGGCAATTTTCCGGTTTCGGCGGAATTTCGGAACTACTTGTCCGGCGAAGAAATAAAGCTAAAAACGAATTCAGCGTATCTCCTTACCCCTATATCCGACATCTAATCAACTTTAAATACAAATTTAACTTACAACAAATTTTCCGGTTTCAGCCGGGTTCCGGGCGAACTATATACCATATGTCCGGGTAAAAATTTATTGTCATATACGGATTCAGCATCACTTCTTACCCCTAAATCGGACATCTAATCAACCACAAATACACTTTTGCTTTAAACAAACTTTCCGGTTTTGGTCGGATTCCAGGCGAACTACTTGTCCGGCGAGAAAATGGTTTTCATAATTGTGTACAGCATGTCTTCTTACGCTTTACTCGACTATCTCATTACTGTTTGAAAATATTTTCTTTGTTTGAACCCCCTCCCCCACCCCTAAATGTATGGCTACAGAGCCCATCTACGAACTCGACTTTTCCCTTGACCCAAAGGATCCTCACACTAAGTTTCATCAAAGTATCTCGTTCCCTTCGAGAGTTATCGTGGTCACAGACAGACAGACAGACGGACAACTTTTGCGATGTCGTAGGTATCCCTCCACTTACGCTTTGGGATTCCAAAAACAGAGAATATTAGCTCAACGGTTAGAGCGTCAGACTGTAGTTCGCCCCAGCTCGTTTGGTCTGCATACATCTTGCAAAATTTTAGAGCTGCAAGGCGTCTATCAAAGATTTGACAAGTTGGTAAAAACACATGATACATTTCTGAACATTTTTTTACACTACACTACACACAAGCACTGTGGAGAATATTAGTACATTCAGTGCTTTTTAATAATTTTGCCTTTACAACAACTACTTACCCTATAAATCTAAGATAAATCTAGCAAAAGGGATTACACAAATGGCACACGTTGGCCATCTGTTTTTTTTTTTTTTTTTTTTACCAACCATCAAGGTTCACTCGAAAAAACGAAAAAGTCAGCTACGACGTTCGCCAGCGATATTTTATCGCTTCTTGGCAAGGGTCCTCGTCAGGCTGTTGCCGGAAGAAACGAACCTGCAATTCCTGATTGCAATAAGGGCCGACACATTGCTGACGAACGTCGTACACAGTAAAAAAAATCTTGCAGTATTTGCTACTGGGATTAATATTGTCTCTACTGAGATAAGATTATTTCTAACTCGGATTAATCTTATCCCAGTAGAGATAAGATTCATCCCAGTAGTAAATACTGCAGTCAACTTTAATCCTTTCTCGGAGAAAGTTTTTACAGTGTAGCTGACTTTTTGTTTAGAGCCATTCTTTAAATGTTCCCCAGTCATCCTGGGATGACCGGTACCCCGCCCCTCCGACTCCATCACCAGATCTTAAAATAACATATCTAGGACCCGTGATCTTTTCTCCATCACGATTGACCCCTAACCGGTCCCTAGTTTAATTTCCGGCCTACCTCCAACTCCCTCACCGTGGTCAGAGAAGTTCAGACACATGAAAGGAATGTCTAGGGTATCTGCTCCTACCACCCAGTTCGTCCATTTCGTCCGGATCACCCGTTCGCAACTACGCGGGTCATAATTAACAGGATTCCCTCTCACTCCACCCCAGCACGGATCGGATCCGGGAAAGAAAGGTTTCGTTGGGTGTTGTGTCGGGTCGTTTATATTCCTGCGAAATGTTGCCGTCCTAGCTCGTCTGGAAGGGCTCGAACTAGCAAATCGGACAGAGGTACAGACAGACTTTACGATCGGTATATTGCACTTAGCCGAACGTAGATGAACCATAAGAAACACATTTTGGCGCGGCGGTTTCTGACTTTTACGAGACTTCTTATGACGCCGTAAACTCGGAATACAAGTTCGAAATTTTTTTTTGATCAGTTATCGTTTGTCGAGTTTAGTTAGCTTCAATATTGATGGTTCCTGTTCCGGGTATATCTGATGCAGTTTTTGGTCTCGATAACTGAGTGGTTAAAGGAATGGTTGGCCTTTGAACAAAGGCTCCTTTGGACATGATGTTCAAATCCTCGTCGAGATGCTCAACAATCGACGGAACCGTGGTATGGTTGTGTCGTTTGGTGTACGACACAACCGGAAAACGGGTACCAAGAGAAATTTTTCATCGGACGGTTTGACCCTAACCAGGCATCGCACTCCCGGACAAGAGCAGTAAAAAAGAGATCGGCATCTGCGCTAGGCGTGCCTTGCCTAAGTTGAACGCGAGAATCTGCTTTGTTTTTACTAATAACTTAATAGCTCCGGAGAAATGGAGCTGTGGTAGCTTTGACTTATGTTGTTTCTCAGTATTCTCGATCTCGAGCATCGGGAGAATCGCAAGGAAAGCGAGATTATTTGTCAATCGTCAGATCTGGCTTACGAAGTTCCTTCCCAGGGGCGAAACAGACAAGATTTCGCAGATGCTACAAGGCTGTAAATCAAGGACTAACGACTATCCGTAACGTTGCTCGGGATTCTGAATGGATGACATTCTGTGATATTCTTCGTTGTTTGTGTTGGTTTCATGTTTGCAACCTACTTCATGATAGGGCTGACTGCGCGCTCCTGTCACTCACCCGTAATTGGTGTCGGCTTTCTTTCCCCATCAAAGGAATCAACGGAGCTTAGAGAAGTATATCGAAATAGAAAAATTGCCGTGCAATTTCCAGTGACATTTCCTCAGAATCGCGACTGATGACACAGAGTTTGTTTCCCTTTGATATTCTCCAGAAATTATTAGCATTTGAGGCATTTTCTTAATTCGTGAGTGGGTGGAGCCTTGTCATTGCCGACGCTAACCGCGGAGTATAGGCGTTTTTCTGCGACAAACCCGAATTATAATCCTAAATAACTGATTCATCAGAGAAACAGCGAATCGACTATCCCAGAGCATAAAACGACAATCCTACGATCTTGCACCGTTGCAAGATTCCCGGATCGACAATCCAAGAACGAATCCGGATTGTCAGAGAAAACGATTTTTCAGAATCTGGATTGTCAGAGAAAAACACAATTCGGAGAATCCGGATTGTGAATCGTCAATCTGGATTGTCACGGAAGTACGCCTTATAGTATAGTACATACAGCCTACCGGTTTTTTGGATTGTTACAGGTTTGTTTTCTTCCCCGAAGTTGAACCAGAGGATTGACAGCCTGACGAGGACCCTTGCCAAAAAGGGTCGAAATATCGCTGATGAAGAATCGTAGCTGACGTACCCGTTGTAAACATTGTTTGAATAAACAGCCTACCGTGCGCTCAAGGGGATACTCTCTTTTTGGGCAACATTGTGCAAGCCTCCGTAGGCACCGGGCACTTATTGCACAGCCATTTTGGGTTTGAGTAACCCCTCGTGTGCGCTACACAAGGGAAGAGAGCATTTAAGCGCCGCGTGAACTCGACAGTTACTTAGACGCCCCGTGAAATCGGAGATTTTTTCGTCAGAGCATGCTCACACTTGCAGACAGGAATAGGACTGCTTCACTGGAGATTTATACGTTCTTATAGGCGGGGGGATGAACATATTCATTGGTCCGTCGGTCGGTCGGTAGGATGTAAGTTGGCAGGCATAATAGGGGCGCGACCAGATTGGCTTGGACATTCTCGATTCCCGGATCCAACCATCCTTGGGGGGGGGGGGAGGGGCAGTATTGTCAATGGGATTTGAAAGTGTAAGAAAAAAGGCGTTGCTGCGAAGCGGTATCGTCGCTAATGGCTGTACCCAGGAAAAATTAAAGCGCCTCAGGCGAATTTTTTTATATCCACCTTTTTTTCTGGCAAAAGTCAAAAGCATTCCAAATATAGCCATAACAATTAAATTTAATGGTTCAGACCCCCCAAAATTCCAAGCCTTAAACGCAAAAAAAATGATGCACCCTTCTTCTAAATAGTGAAGCTTGCGAAATGCGCCGTAGGCGAAATTTTGATGATCTTTGATTAACCACCAAACGGACTACCTATCAAATCACAGAGCTGTCCCTCGGAAAAAAGGAGTGGCCATCCAAATACATTTATTTTAAATTTACAGCAAACGAAAAGGTAGTTTTCACCACAAGAGACGTGCTTATTCCTGAAGTACTGCAATTATCAGATTAAGTAAACGTTAAGTAATAATTGGTAACCAGCTCAAACTACCGTTAAATGATAAAGAACTGGAGCTAAATAAATGTCATTTATACACACGAGCTCAGTAACCGGGGTGAACCAAGTAATCGATTCGAACCACTGAAAAACTAAATAAATAAGGTTGTTATGCCGGTCCCGATCTGTTCCTTATTTATTTATTTTTTCGGTGGTTCGAATCGATTACTTGGTTCACCCGGTTACTGAGTTCGTGTATGTAAATGACAACCGGGTTTCGGTATGGAATAATACTCTTGTTAGTACCACTTAAACTACCGAACGTGGCAAGTCTGGTAATAGATACGGACAAAACGAAAGTCCGGTGATATACCGAATTCGGCAACGAATGGAACCAAATATATGTTAAATCACCGAATTTACAAAGGGATAGACCGAATGCGGTGAAATAAACTCGGAGTGAACAAATGTCCGGTGAAAACCGAATACAGTAACGAATGGGAACTAAATAAATATATCACCGAATTTACAAATGGACAGACCGAATGCGGGGAAATAGATGCGAACTAAACAAAGGTCCGGTGATTCCCAAAATCGGTAACGCATGGGAACAAAATAAATATATGCCATATATCACCGAATTTACAAATGGACAGACCGAATGCGATGAAATAGATGCGGATAAAACAAAAGTTGGGTCGATCACCAAATTAGATAAAGAATGGGAATAAATAAACACGTTAAATATTCTTTGAGCCCAAGCTGACTTAGAAACATTTATTCAAACAATTTTGTTTGAATAAACACGTTAAATCATCCGATTTGGAAATATGCGGAAAAAGATTTTATAATAAAAAGATTGTGTTTAAAAGTGTTTTTTTTTTATTACAAAAAAGATTTTATTTCTACCGAAATTTTTGCCGTAGGCGAAAATTTGACGAAATGCCTAAATCGCTCGGGACGACCCTTCGACAAATATGGGTGGCAAGCGAAGAGGGCACCGGCAATCTCGTGGCACGCTTAAAGTGGAGACACTGGACTTGAATCCTAGACGTTTAATTTACTACAGGTTGGATCAAATCCGGTCACTGTGGACGAAGTTGGAGGGGGACCAGAAATCTGTAGTACGCGAGTTAGGGTACTTGCAGATGGGCTAGGACGATGCGACTTATTGTCGTATTCGTATGAGGGATCTGACCAGATACTGGAAAATTTCCTGACATGCTCAGATTTGAGGGAAACTTAATGGGTGGCAAGAGAAGTCATTTATGCGTCTGAACCTGATTCAGTCGCGGTATACCGATTCAACGGTCGGTGGGGGTGGAGGGAGGGAAATCCGGAACCTTGTGGCACCTTACGTTCACGGCTCCTCGGTTGTTGTTATCTCGGTTGTTATGGATTTGGGTATCTCTCCGAATGCATTTTCTTTAGGAAACTTTCTTGCTTGGAAAAATTTGAACAGGAAATAGTTTGAGCAGTTCTTTTTTTGTATCTTCAACCATGGAAATTTTCCGACTATTCACAACCTACCCCTTTCTAAGCCCCAAAGCTTGAGAAAATCTTCTTCCTCCATAATAGTTGATGGAGCTTAGCTTCCTCGCTACTTTTCTACTTGGTTGCGGCGTGGACGTATAATTTTATGAGTAGATGTTGTTTCAGTGCCAGGTCTGAGAGAAATACAATGTGACGTGAGTCTGTAACGGGGTGATATATTGGACTGCCTCAGCCATGTTTAGTCTAGGATTAAGCGAGGTCTGATGTGTTTCCAGTGGGAAAACGCTGAACACACTTAAGTGGAAAATATGAGCTGGCACCGGAAAAACATAAGATGATGATTAGGATTCTGCTGTTCAGTTTACGTACTGTCGGCTTATTCAGTTGCGCTAGTTTTGTTTAGAGATTATTGAGGAAATTAGCATTAAGCGACTTATTGTGACTCAATTTTAGTTTTGTTTTTTGTTACATATATATTTGGAGGTGGAATTGAAACAGCTCAGCCCTAATACAGCAATTCTTGTCTGTGGCTACTAGTATATTTCAGGTACATGAAAACTCCCTCAGCCCGAGATGACTAGGAGTAATGTATATCAAAGACTCAAACTTTTGAGTCATTTTTGTATATCTGAAGTACAATGCAGTAAATCTGTTGCTATTTTTCCCCGTAATAAATATTTATTTGAGACACAAAATCGCTTCTGGGGCTATCAGGAAATCAGCGGTTCAGTTTCCATTATTATACTAACCGAATTCTTAGAATTAAGTTGGATTTGTTATGTTCTGTTTATTATAAGATTTGAAGCCAAGCTGACAATTCATGCAAACAAAAATAGACAAACGAGATTTTCGGTTTTTTTTCTTGATCAGCTAGTGATCCCTTTAAGATGACGTGCTTGGAAGATGATGTGATAAATAAAATCTGGGATATTTCGGTTGCAATTCCGGCAAACCGTCCTCAGCGAAAAACAAAACTAAATCATAAAATCTACAGGAAAACGATGCGGAACCAACAAACAATAAAACGACATGTAACTAAAAACTAGAAGAACGATGCCGATTGAACGACATGCAGATAAAAGTAAAATAACGAAAGATAAAATGTGCGTGTTCAAAGTGTATATGTAGAAATATGTGATTATTTACAATTCTGAGTTCTGTGTATATTTACAAATTTACTGCTTGTGTGTATAATCATCCGCCTGGGAAAGCGCAGAAGCTTTCACCCAGAAATCGGCCAACTCTAGCGCTCTGACTGAACACATTTATGACCACCCTGGTCACAAAACCGGTTTTGATGACAGCAGGGGCGTAATTTCGTCAAAATCCTGGGGGGGGGGGGGGCAAAGTTGGAGCCGATTTTCCCAAGTTAAGTGAAAATGAGCAGTTTTATTTCAAGAAGAAAAACGTAATAAAAACAAAGAAACAAAGAGATATTTTACTAATCGACCAAGGCGAAACGACGCTTCTTCAAATTCGTGAAACTGTCCACAGCGCGATTGACGTCAAGCTTCTTCGCTGTTTCAGGTTGGGTACCAATGACCAAAAGATCACTTAGTCGGTCGTCTGACATAGACGTGCGAAGATACGTTTTTACGCGTTTCATACACGAAAAGAATCGTTCGTTCGATGCAGTCGCAGTTAGCGTCTTCGAGTTTCTAAGACGCTAAATTTCAGCTGGGGGGCCAAACATCAAGCTGGGGGGGGGGGGGGGGGGCAAACTGGGGCCTGGGGGGCAGTTGCCCCCCCCCCCCCTGCCCCATAGCAAATTACGCCCCTGGATGACAGTAAAATAATAAGCAGAGAGACAGGTCTGGGCCAGTTCATACGTGAAGCCTTTGAGATAAATAAAATAATACGAAATATGGGACCTAGCTCTAAACAGAGATACTGGAGAGTTTCGCACAAAGTGTACGACAGATTTCTAGAAAAGTATGCCGAATTTTTAAGACCCCCTCAAACCCCACTTTGTGTTCCCCCAAACCTACCAATTACTTCAAATATCCATCCCACTAATACCCGACCGACTAGAAATGCAGCCAATATTGCGAACATACGAATTCGCGAGGCGCTAAATAAATAACTAAGCCTTAAACACCTTTAGGCCATACAGAGCAAAGAGGCTATTTCGCGATCGCGCATGAATCTTGTTGGCAGTGGCCAATTCTGTGCAGTGTTGCCAAGTCTGACACTTTTGGTGCTTTTTGACACTTTTTGTCTCTGGGTCACACCGTGACACTTTTTCTCTGAAAGTGAAACCTTCTTTTTACGAATGACACTTTTTAGGTCAGAAAAGCCCTTTTTCATTTACTTTATTAAAGTGACGGATTACCGCCCCCAAAACAGCCAAAACATGTACTTTACTTTTGTACACAAAAACAGTTTGAAGCCTCAAATAAAGCTCATTTGCGGTTAAGTTTTGTTACAAAACTGTGATTTAACAGGTAAAAAATGTTTTGAGAAATGTTGTTACTAATTCAGTTATTACCAGTTATTCGTATTTTGCGCGTTGTGCAGCGGAATGGACAAAAAAAATCGAGGTGTCAAAAAGCACCTTTTGTCAGCAGTTGTGACATTTTTATGAGTCGAGCTCTTGGCAATCCTGGTTCTGTGGAAGGTTTATTTGGAGTGCTTGTTAATTACTGATGAGTTTCTGGAGTTGGCCGATTTCTGGGTGAAAGTTTCTGCGCTTTCCCAGGCGGATGATTATACACACAAGCAGTTAATTGTACACAGAACTTACAATAATCACAGATTCGTACAATCAGATTTTTGTGTTGTTGTGGTGGATTTTATGATTTAGTTTTGTTTTTCGCTGAGGACGGTTTGGCGGAAGTGAAACCGAAATATCAGAAATTTTATTTATCCCTTGCACATCATCTTAGAGTATAACTAGATGATCAAGAAAAAACCCGAAAACTTTAGTTTTATGGCACTTGCCCTTCGGCCAAGTGTCATATAGCGATCGTAATTTCTGTCCGTCCGTCGGTCTGGTGGTCTGTCGGTCGGCCGGGGTTTTTGCTAGTTTGGGTACTTCCACATAAGCTAGGACGATGAAACTTGGCAAGCGTATCAGGGACTCGAAACGATTAAGCTGGAAATAGTTACTTACCCGCTCCGATCCGAGCATGGGGGGGGGTGAAGGGAGGGGGAATCCGGAATCTTTGAGGTATTTATAACTTTTGAACGGGGATCGGATCTTAATGAAACTTTATATATGGAAAGACCCCGAGTCTCAGACGACCCAGTTCAAATCCAGACCGGACCCGGTCATTTTGGGAGGAGCTGGAGGGGGGAACCGGAAATCTTGGGAAACGCTTAGAGTGGAGGGATCGGGATGAAACTTGGTGGGAAGAACAAGCGCAAGTGCTAGATACATCGTTGAAATAACTGGACCCGATTCGGGCACTGTGGGGGAATTAGGGGGGGGGGGGATCGGAATTCTGGTGATCTCGCGAGTTTGGTACTCTCTGATGTGCTAGGACGATGAAACTTGGAAGGCTTATCAGTTACCCGAACAGACTGACTTGAGCCGATCCCTATCGTCTCAGATGTTCCGTGCCAAGTCCTGACCGGATCCGATACTTGGGGAGGAGGGGGGGGGGATTAGAGGGGGGCACCGGAAATCTCGTGAAACGCTTAGAATCGAGAGATTGGGATGGAACTTGGTGGGAAGAACAAGCATTAGCCCTTACTAATTGACAGGACCAGATCGTATCGAGGCTCTGTAGGGGACCTGGAGGGTGTTTCCAGGAATTCCGATGATCGCCAGTTAGGATAGTTCTAGATATTCTAAGGACGATGAAACTTCGCAGGCATATTAGTGATTTAAGGACCCGACACAATACCCTAGGAAAAAACTTGTGTTCCTGGATCCGACCATGCTTGGGGGAGTTGGGGGAAGGGGAATCCGGAAATCTTTGACTTCCGTAAGTTGCGAACGAGTGGTCGAATTCGAGTGAAACTTTATGGGGGATAAGAAGTGATGACCTAGACAAGTAAAACATGCGTCCGAACCACATGCGGTCACGGTTGGGGGAGTTGGGGTGGGGGAACTTTTTGACATGCATAAAAACCAGACGGATGGACAGAATGGGATGCAAGATGGACAGTATCGAGTTTATGCGATCTTGATTTGTTATTTGGCATCCAGACAGGATCCGACCAAGGTAGGGGGGGGGGGGGGGGTGAAGGGGGAACCGGAAATTTGCAGATAGGCTATGCTCCGATTCCAGTCAAACTTGATGGACGGGAAGGGGAGAAGTCAGAGATGCGACATTTATGTTTCCGAGTCGTATTCAGCCACAGTGGGGGGAGTTTGGAAGGGGAGTGACATATTTTAGGGTTTGAACCGGATCTGACCGCGGTGGAGGGGGGGGGGGAGAGAGTTACCGAAAGTTCCCCAAAAATGCTCAGATTCGAGTGAAAGATAAGTGGTAAGAGAAATTGCTTCATATTATCCATTTAGGAGTCCGGATGCTCAGACTTGAGTGAAACTAGTTATCCTATTTCTTGGTCCGAACCGTTCATTTTTGGATGGCGGGGTATTTTGTGACGTTCTCATCTACTTTCTTGTACCACCTACTCGTAAGAACTGCCATATGAGCTCGTAGCTCTTGTTCTATTTTTGTTTGTTCTGATTATTTTACGTTAGTGAATGAACGAATAAATATAGTTTGTAATCGACTGCACTTGATGAGAAAACAAGACAAAGGTTTCGATGGAATCCCAAAAATGTAATATTTGATCCAGACAATTGCGTCTTGTAGATATCCAATCTTCTCCAGACTCCTTGAAAATTTTTACTATTATAATTTAGAAACAGATTAACTGCCAGTGGTTAGTCATCTGAGGAAACCAAGTTTCAGGGATAGGTTCAGCACGTGCGTGTTTACCCGTATATGTCATATCTAGTTTGACGGAACTGACCGAAACTTTTCTGCCTTACTTCTGCCAAATAACTGGTTTCGGCCGAATTCCTGGTGGACTACTTGTCCTGTAAAAAACTAAAGATCGAAAAGATGTCAGCATATCACCTTACCCCTATATCGAACCTCTAATCAACTACAGATAAACTTTAACTTTTAACAAATTTTCAGGCTTTAGCCGGATTCCGGGCGTACTATTTGTCCGGCGAGAAAATGATTTTCATATGCGGATTTAGCATGCCTCCTTACACTACATCGAAACTCCAGTCAACTTCAGATAGAACTTTTTAAAGTTTTCCGGTTTCGGCCGTATTCCGGGCGAACTATATGTCCGGGTAGAAACTGATTGTCGTATATAGATTCAGCATGTCTTCTTATCCCTAAATCGAACACTTAATCAACTTTCAACAAAAATTTTACTTTTAACAAATTTTCCGGTTTTGGCCGGGTTCCGGACGGACTGAGTGTCCGGCGAAAAAATAAGTTTCAGATATGGATTCAGCACGTCTCCTTACTCTTGGATCGACCATCTCATTGGCTTCTCAAACCATTTTTTGCTCATCCCTTCATTTGATAATCTTTTACGAGATCATATCCCGCCACTTACTTTTTGGGATCCCATAGTACGGAAAATAGAAAAAAAGACAAAGCAAAGAAACTATCAAAGAACCGGGACAAAATAAATGAAAAAACTCCTAATAGGTATCTTGACCACCATCTGAACCAAATTTAGCCCCGTTAAGTACTTACCCCGTTAATTTTTTTTATTTTTATTCGTAGGAATTAGATACTGTTTTTCACTAGTATAGACCTGTGTGTGTTAAGATTAGGAAATGTTAGTAATTGAATCATTGGCGTTTACCTCATCTATTATTTTTATGGCACTTGCCTTCCGGCCAAGTGCCATATACCGATCACTTTTCCGTCGGTCGGTCGGTCGGTCGGTCGGTCGGTCGGTCCGGTGATCGCGAGTTTGGGTACTTCCAGATGTGCTAGGACAATGAAACTTGGCAGGCGTATCAGGGACCCGACAAAACTAACCTGGAAATAATCAGTTTCCCGATCCGACCATATGCGGGGGAGTGCGGGGCGCTGGAAACTTAAAAATTTGGGGCATTTTGTCACACTTTTTCGAGTTAGGGTACTTCCAGATGAGCTAGGACAATGAAACTTGGCAGGAATATCAGGGACCCGACAAAACTAACCTGGAAATAATCAGTTCCTCGATCCGACCATTTGGGGGGGGGGGGTGGAGGGCAAGGGAATCCGGGAAATTGAGAAGTGTGTAACTTTCGAACGGGTGATCGGATTGTAATGAAACTTCATAACTGAATAGAATATATATCTTTTATGTCCCGTTTAAAGTCTTGACCGGATTCGGTAGCCAGGGGAGAGTTGGGGGGGGGGGGGAGACCGGAAATTTCAAGAAACGGTTAGAATGGAGGGATCGGAGTGAAACTTGCTGGGAAGAACAAGTATCTGCTCTAGATAAGTCCTTTAGACCATTGTACTGGATCTGGACACTTATGGGGGGGGGAGGGGTTTCCCGGAATTCCGGTGATGGTGGTGCTGGGGATTTTCACGATGAAACTTGGCAGGCATATCAGGGACCCGATGCAACTGACTTCAAAATAAAAATTTTGTCGATCTGGTAATGGTGGAGGGAGTGGAGGGAGGGGAATCCGAAATTTTCAGTCATTTGTAATTTTGGAATGGGTGATCGGATTCGAGTGAAATTTAAGAATTGAACTGAGGACATTTCTCCGATGATCTTTTTCATATCCGGACCGGATCCGGCAACTATTGGGGGGGGGGGGGGGAATACGTGACACGTGACGAACGTGTCAATACGTCAATGTGAATACGTCACACGTGGTGTGATGAACTTCGTTTAGAATGGAGGGATCGGGATGGAACTTTGTGAGAAGAACAAACAGATGCTCTAGGTAAGTCATTTATTGAATCGGATTGGCTACGGGCACCGTGGGGGAGCTGGGGGGGGTGGACCGGAAATCTCGAGAAACGGTTAGAATGATGGTATCGGAGTGAAACTTGCTGGGAAGAAAAAACATCTGATCCATGTAAATCTTTTACATAATTTGACTGGATCCGGACACTTGAGGGGGGGGGGGAGGAGGGGGTTTCCCGGAATTCCGTTTTTGGGGGATTTTCACGACGAAACTTGGAAGGCATATCAGGGACCCGGTCAAACTGACTTGGAATAAAAAAAAAATCCTCGATATGATAATCTTCGGGGGGGGGGGGGGCAGTTGAGGGAGGGGAATCCGGAATATTGAGTCATGCGTAACTTTGGAACGGGTGATTGGATTCGAGTGAAATTTAATAATTAAACAGAGGACATTTTTTTCTGGTGATCTTTTTCATTTCCGGACCGAATCCGGCAATTATTGGGGGGAGGGCGGAAAATACTTGACCCGCTTAGACTGGTGTGATCTGGATCGAACTTCGTGGGAGTGGACAACAGATGCTCTGGATTAATCATTTACAGAACCGGATTGGGTCCGGGTATTGTGGGTGGAGTTGGAGGGGGGGGGGGGTCTGGGATTCCGGTGATCGCGCGTTAAGGTACTTCCAGATGTGCTAGGACGATGAAACTTTGCTGGACTATTGGAGATTCAAAAACATTTGCTTAGAAATTGATATATCCCAAATCCGATTATTCCTTAAAGTACCAATGTTGACCGCAAAGTAAAAAAAATACTTTTAAGCAATATATGCATTTTCATGATGCCCATCAGCCCATTAGCATTTTTGCCTCAAGGGTTTTGCTTACAAATGAAGTTCCAGCTCCCTTAGAGTGCGCATCTCAACCGCAAAGTCGAAACTTACTTTTGATCAATCAAATCATCTTAACCCATGCAAGTGCCATATGAGCTTACAGCTCTTGTTTATTTTTATATTATTATTTTCACGGAATAAAAGTCATTTCTAAATATTCCTATTCTGTTGAAATAATGGTCCATTTACACACTGCGTAAAATCCGAGCGTATTTTACGCACGTTTTGAGCTTGAAAACGTTTCTAGCAATACGGACGTATTTGAGAAATCGGTCCATTTTGTATCTATATACGTTCTTATTGCTAGAAATCTTTTCAAGCTCAAAACGTGCGTAAAATACGCTCGGATTTCAAAATACGCTCGGATTTTACGCCGTGTGTAAACCCACCATAACTCACCCGAGTATATTAGTTCTTCTCTCGGTGTGTTAGTATAACCGCTGTCCCATTCAAGTTTCTCCATTTCCAGGTTGGTTACAGTTCAACGAGTCGTGACCTTAGCGACAAGTCTCGCTTTAGTTACTTCCTGAGGGTCGTTCCGTCTGATTACTACCAAGCACAAGTAATGGTTGACATAGTTAAGCAGTTCAACTGGACCTATGTCTCTGTCGTCAATACCGATGGTAAGGCTCTTTTCTTTCGTTCCTACTACCAGGGTTGCCACATCGAAAAAAAATAGAGAGTGACTTTTGGTCGAAAACAGAGAGTGATTTGGGAGTGAAATTTTGTTTTCACGCTAAAGTGGAAAACGGTCACTTTTGGTCAGAATCAGTGCTGCAAAAATTACAAATCTTAATTTAGTGTCCTTGAAAAAATGTGAAACAGTCACTTTTGGTCGGAATCACTACTGGGAAATGACTCCTCTGGACGTTTTTAGAAATAGAGTGAATTATATGTCCTTCGTAGGACAAGAGTGACAAATAAAACAGAGTGACAATTCACTCTATCGTGCGACATGTGGTAACCCTGCTTACTACCCGAACGAGCATCCACGAACTACCATACCCGGCCAGAGAACGAACTGAAGCCCGTAAAATCACGCACAAATGGGTACAGAAACTCTTTTGTTCCGTTTTTTTATCAATGTGTAACGTGAAAGCATAAAAGGTGCTACTTTCCCTCTTTGGTTTTTTTTTATATGTGTTGTGCTTTATTGGTTGAAATGCTAATTGTGATTCCTGCTGGTTTCGTCGAAGTTTACAGGCGAATTGTCGCATATCCGTATGGCACACCCTAAACAAACTTGCGCTATTACGTCAAGACAAATCATTTTGATTTATCGTGTCGATATTGTACTGAACGATTCGGAACTGGGCTAGCACAAAGCCATGCCCGAACTTACTGAAGACTGTTGAAACTGGTTTTATAGTTTAAGGGAAGTCTAACCTGTCTTATTGCCAGTCTTAACGCTTCATTCTACAGGCGGGCCCTCGTTGTTCCCAAGGAAACCCCACGATATAGTCCCCGCTTTTCTGTTTGTGCTCGAATGCTCCCATATCATCATCATGACAAAGGGACTCCCTTTCAGATTTGATGGGAACTGATTTGGAGAGCTGGAGATTTGGGGAGACCGAGGAACTTACTAGGGGGTTGATATGCGAGTAAAAACTGATCAGAACATAGTGCTATTACCGTTCTGTGGCCCTGGACGTGTCCACGCCGTCGGACAAGGCGATGTCTCATTTTTGGGATCCCAAAACGTAAGTGGAGGGATACCTATGACATCGCAAAAGTTGTCCGTCTGTTCGTCCGTCCGTCCGTCTGTAAGCACGATAACTCTCGAAGGGAATGAGATACTTTGATGAAACTTGGTAGGAGGATAGTTTTTTCAAGGGAAAGGTCGAGTTCGTAGATAGGCTCTGTAGCCCCACATTAAGGTGTGGGGCAGGGGGTTCAGATTAAGTTAAAAACAAAATATTTTCAAACAGATAATGTGATAGTCGATTATGGGTAAGAAGACATGCTGAACACGATGCTGAAAACCATTTTCTCGCCGGACAAGTATTTCGTCCAGAATCAGGCAAAAACCGCAAAGTTGGCTAGTAAAAGTAAAAGTTTCATTTGTTGATTAAAGTTGATTGCTGAGTCATTTTTACCCGGACATATGATTCCTCCGAAATCCGGTTGTAACCATTTTTTTTTTAGAAGTTAAAGTTTTATTTGAAGTTGATTAGATATTCTTTATAGAGATAAGGATATACGATGAATCCGTTTCTGAATTTTCTTTTTTTTTCCTGGACAATTAGTTCGCTCGGAATTCGGCCGAAACCGTAAATTGGGAAGGAGTAAAGCAGGTGGCTTCGGTCAGTATCTTCAAAATAGATATGGCTTATAGACGTATATCTGAACTTGGTTTTCTCTGATGATTAACCTGGCGAAGACTGGATCTGGCGAAGACAAGACCTAATTGTCTGGATCAAATATTAGTTTTTTGGGATCCCATCGGAAACCTTGGTCTTGTTAGTACTTTAACCAAGCGGCCTGAAAACCGCAATCTTTCAATTTTCGGTTGCGCTACTGGCATTCCTGGATAAATTGGTTACCAAACTTATTACCAAGTTCCCGACCGTGTCCCCTTTTCCTTGGTCTAAAAGTTTTGTTTTCCAGGAAATTATGGGCAGAGCGGAATGCAAGCGTTTCGGGAACTTGCAGAAGAAAACAATATATGTATAGCCAAAGAGGACTCCGTGCTTAGCAATGCAGAAGAAGAAGCGTATGATGAGGTATTTTTTGCTTGAATCAGGGATTTATTTTTGTTGGATTTCGGTTATTTCGTTGCTGGGCTTGGTGCAGAAAATCAGCAAGGGTTATCGGGTTTTCGGCAATACTTTTCCTCGAGCGATCTCCAGATTCAAGTTTAAAGAGTCTGTAATACGTATGCAGACTGGGTCATTCGAGTGAAAGAGATTCCAGTATTTCTAGTTCTGCTTGGAACAGAGGAATAAAATTAATATCAGTCAAATCAGAATTGGTGGGCTTAGTCTTCGGACGTGCTTATTTGATTTCACTCAGTCTGCAGCCATGCAGTCACAAAGGCGAATGCTTCGCTGGGACCCCGAACCGGGGAATTTCGGGTCGTTTTCACCCAGCCGATCGATTTCACCGACAACTTACCATGCCTCCCGCTCAGGTACTGTAAAGAGAAGAATCGTATCGTTTTTATGCAAATGGTGTCTAGTAGTTTTGATCAAGCTGGGCGGCTTTCGCCGAAAACCTACCCGCTCTAAAACTTTTTAAGTTCAAATCTTGTTTGGTGCAAATTTGAAATATAAAGGGACAGTTCGGCGGAGAGAGGTTTAGCAAAAGTCAAAGCTGCTTTGATATACAGACCCAGTCTCAGAACAGTAGTTGCGTTTTTGCAGATACGATGGTATATGTTACCACGGTAACTGGATCTGCAATTAGTCGTTACCGTGGGATCTGATATCACGGTTGCTCTGCAAAAACGAAAGGTGCCGAAATTGCATTTTTCAAAGTCATCCCAAAAGAAAAACTGATATCCAGTCACATAATGCTCCTCCTCTGTGCTTTTCCTCGCTGGTCTCTGTACCCGATTCTGAGGAAAAAAGATACCAGTCGAATGCGTTCATGTTTTTTCAAATATTTCCGTTTTCTTCTGTACCTTCCTCGTCGCATGCGCAATCGTCGAATCATGGAGAAGTTTTTTGTCTTGGACCCAACTGTCAAGCTAAAAGAAAAAAGCGAACATCTTCTGCTATCATTCAACCGCCTTCCTGCCCATTGCCCAATGCGCCAGCTAATGCAGTAAATTTGTTGTTCTTTTCGTGTTTGTTGTGTATTTCTTGTTTTGCGTATATTTATCTTTTGCTGTCGCTGTTGATTTTGTATTATACCCTCTGTATTTATTGTTAAGCGTTAATTTACCTTTTTTTCTGTATGTACTGTGCAAATGCCTGTTACTAGGCTGCACGTAATAAATTCATTCATTCATTCATTCATAACTAAGTGCCAAACTTCTTTCCCACCAATTTGACAAAATCCTAGGCTCAATTGTTGGTGATGATGAAAGTGAGACGAATTTTTCAGATACCACGAACATTTTCCACGGTCGGACCGTGGTATCTGAATATCAGATACCACGATAACTGCTGACCATGATATCAGATACCACGGTAACTGCGAAAACGGCTTTAGACCGTTCTATCAGATACCATGATATCTGCAAAAACGCAGCTAGTGTCGTAACTGGAGGGTTTAAGTGGGTTCTCATTGGCAGTCGTAAGGCCGTCTTAGCCGTGCTCTCATATTGGCTAAACATAGCCGAAAACGGGTGATATTGTAGTGGCAAAGGCCCATTTGAACCCTCGACGGCATTACTGATTGCTCAGTCTGTGGCACCGGATGTGCAGTCGAACTGGCCACCGTCGTTCACCGACCGAATCCGGAAGGGTTGTGACCGAAATTCGGTAGAGCTCCGGTTGGAGGCCGTTCAGTCGAATGATCAACGCCCTGCAGTGTCCTCCTTGGCACTAATCAATTACGTTGCAATTTCTTAATGGGAAGGGAAGTCATTGTGTTCTTAGGGAGTGGAGGCACCTGTTGTTTGTTTTCCATTCCGGAGAACTTTGTTTTTTCTTTTTTCTTTTTCCAGTCCCGGAACATTCATCTAAGGAAATACTGATTTTCTAGAGCTAGTCGACCGAAAGAAAGCTAAAGAAGTCGGTCTTCATTTTTATGATTGTCCTAAAACAAGTTCAGTGCTTTTGGGTATGAATGTCAAAGGGCGTTTCGGATTGATCCGATTTCTGTGCAGTGAATTTTCACTAATTATTATTGGTATCGCTTAATTAATTTGCAGAAAGTAAAGAAGAACATAATCATTATTTGAAAAGAAAAATAGAATAGAAAAATTATTGGCAAAGAGTAAAGGAATGTGTGTTCTTTGTGATGTTCTTTGGTTTTGACCAAGAACGTTTCTGATGAAAAATGCAAACCACAATACCTTTTAACATTTGATTCTTCACCACTTGTGTCATTTGCCAATGCTTTGTTAGTGGGGTTTTGCCTTTTACGCGTTTGCGACTCAACGCTATTTTGCAGCGAATTTAATATTTATCTTGTGCTTGTGGGGAAATCAGCGCAATCAACCCGTATTGTATGACGCACGAGATGATCCAATTACATACCCACTTTGTTCCTCTGGGCTATATAACATTGACCTCCTTTTAGTACAGTGCCAAGAGTTTCCTTCACTGGAACTGGATGCAGCTGGATTGGTTAGTGACGTTCTCTTCCCTGGTATCTTTAATCAAATATTAGACAAATTCGCGAGGTTTTTTTTTTGTGATGAATTCAATGAAGAGAAGAAATTCATTTATGTTTCTTATTTGGTAGTTTAACTTTTGTTAGCGGCTGAGGCGAACGTATTTGGCTTTTTTTTTTTAATAAATTATTATTATAGATATTATCGTTCCAGGTTCTTCAGAATTTGCTGGAAGACACAAATGCTCGTGTCATCGTATGTTTCTGCGAAGGGGTGACTGTGCGTGAGCTGCTGAAGGCACAGAGGCGGGCAAACATCTCAGATTTCTTCCTCTTTGTTGGAAGGTAATTATTCCATTTCTTCTGTAGATGTAGTCGGGCCTGTGTATCGTAGTACAAAAAAATAGCTTTACTTATTTACTTGGGAACAAATCCCTGATATGCAAACAGCCCCTACACACCATCATCTATTTTACTATTTCACTGCTACAAACAGGTTATCACAGACGCTATACACAATAGTTGCATTTTCGCAGATTATCTTTTGCCACGGTAACTGGATCTGTAATTAGTCGCTTTTAAAGTTACTGTGGTATCTGATACCACGGTTGCTCTGCAAAAAGGATAATTGCCGAAATTGAGCTTTTCAAAGTTATCCCAAAGGAAAAACTGATATCCAGTTACATAAGTAATTGCCAAACTTCTTTCCCACCAATTTGACAAAATTCTAGGCTTTATTGTTAGTGATGATGAAAGTGAGATGACTTTTTCAGAAACCACCATCAGTTACCACGGTCGGACCGCGGTATCTGAATGTCAGATACCACGATGACTGGCCAGATACCACGATAACATAGAGTGCATCAGTAATATAGGTACGACAGGTCCTTAAGTTGCAAGTCCCATCAAACGTTTTTTGTCCGGCTTGACGGTGGTCTTTTGGCTTGCTCCATCCACTTGTTTGGCCGCTAGGTGATCCTAAAAGTTCAGGTCCCTCGCTCCGTGCTGCTGCCTTAAATCGTGATTGCACAAATGTGTTAATCCTGAGAACCACCGCCTAGGTGCTTAAGAGCGTGTTCCACCCTACTTACCATAGGTACTACGCATGACGTCACGAATTCTTGCTTTTTGGTTTCACGGCTGGAACGTATTTTTCTATTTGCGCCAACATGTCACTCCTCGGGGTAATCCAGCCAATCACGTGACAGAGTTCCGTAGTTACCATGCCTACAACGCTCCCGAGCGTGGTAAGCAAATAGTTACTGTTAGTTACTATTTCGACAAGGTTGGAACGGTTAGCGTAGTAACTTTTCGTTAAGTTGGAACGGAAATAGTAATTGATAGTTACTATTTTAGGAGGGTGGAACACGCTCTAAGCTATGCTGAGAGCTGACAGTTGGAAAAGTTGACCGTTAGATTATAGTCTTTGAACAAAGAGCCGCTCAGTGCAAGCCCTATAATATCGTTAAACCTAGCAAACTTTTACAAATTCTCTCATTTCAAGCAAAATAAATAAAATACATCGAAATGCAAAACTATTCAGTTAATTCAATGTAGCAATTGTCGACGAAACATGACCTGCTGTAATTTCAGAAATTTGCATGTCTTAGTATTAATAGCGAGGCTGTTGTCTTTTGTGGAGTGTTACTTATTTCCAAATCCCTTCACTTCCTGACTTGACTTCCTGACTGACGCCAAGACTTGACAAAATTGACACACACTGTAATAGCAGCGATACTAGCACCACTTGTTTGGCCGCTAGGTGATCCTAAAAGTTCAGGTCCTCTCCCTCCGTGCTGCTGCCTTAAATTGTGATTGCAAAAATGTGTTAATCCTGAGAACCAACGCCTAGGTGCTTAAGAGCGTGTTCCACCCTACTTACCGTAGTTACTACGCATGAGGTCACGAATTCTTGCTTTTTGGTTGGAACTTGTTTTTCTATTTGCGCCAAGATGTCACTCCTCGGGTATTCCAGCCGGTCACGTTACAGAGTTCCGTAGTTACCACGCCTACTACGTTCCCGAGCGTGGTAAGCAAATAGTTACCATTAGTTACTATTTCGACAAGGTTGGAGTAGTAGCGCCAAGACTTGACAAAATTGACACACTGTAATAGCAGCAATACTAGCACCACTAGTGACAGAGAACGTCCTTACTGAAACTCATCCAGCCGTTCATCAGCGTTGGCTCCAATAACTTCATATTCTGAAGACCACACGTTTGCTTTACCAGAAATTTTAAACCCGCAACCGCAAGTTTGTCTCGCTTTAAATGCCGTAAGCGTTCCTTAGCTTTTTACTTCTCGTGGTAATTGTGGGCGGTAAGCAATGAGCCATATGTTATGATTTATTCAAACAATGTTTACAACGGGTACGTCAGCTACGATTCTTCATCAGCGATATTTCGGCCCTTTTTGGCAAGGGTCCTCGTCAGGCTGTCAATCTTCTGGTTCAACTTCGGGGAAGGAAACAAACCTGTAATCCTGTAATAATTGATTACAGGTTTGTTTCCTTCCCCGAAGTTGAACCAGAAGATTGACAGCCTGACGAGGACCCTTGCCAAAAAGGGCCGAAATATCGCTGATGAAGAATCGTAGCTGACGTACCCGTTGTAAACATTGTTTGAATAAATGTTTCAAAGTCAGCTTGGGCTCAAAGAATATTTACATATGTTATGACTTCCCAGCAGAGCAAAATAACACTAGGGAGTAGCGCCAAGACTTGACAAAATTGACACACACTGTGATAGCAGCGATACTAGCACCACTAGCGATAGAGAACGTCCCTACTGAAACTCATTCAGCCGTTCACAAGCGCTGGCTCCGGTAACATCATGTTTTAAACATGGCAAATAAATGGTACAGCCTCCATTGTTTCCTTGGTGTGTGCAGACCTCACCTGCGCTTTACTAGAAATTTCTAAACCCGCAAGTTTTTCTCGCTTTAAATGCCGCAAGCGTAGTGGGCGGCGCTAGGAATATGGCCCGTTTGTAAAGCATGGTAAGCATAGGTCTTGGCGCTACTCCCTAGTGTTATTTTCCTCTGCTTCCCAGTGGGGAGGTCTGAACAGTTTTTAATATGTAAGTAAGTAATTTATTTATATTCCGCCATTTAATGCCCGCCACATAATGCTCGAGTATAGGTCAATCGGCCTCATAGCAGTTAAAGGCACAGAAAACTTGACTACGCAACTTTCGTCCATCAAACCGACTTGGGGGCTTAGATAAAGATACAGGGACTTATTGTCGACAGGACCCCCCTTCTTTGTTATCTCGAACCCCCTCCTTAGTGTTCCCAAAGCTAGCTGGCAGGCACTTGCCCCTTATGCACTGTAATAATGCACTTATGCACTGTAAAAGTTCGCCTTTGGCCGTGTTGACTAACACATCGGGATAGTAGTCAAGAGGTCGTGCGTTCGATTCCTACTCCCGGCACTCAAACATTTTGTTTGTTTTTTCTACTAACTCAAAAGTCGAATTCTCGGGATCTGCCCGGAAACTGCAATGGTCGTAACGATAATTTTTCTTACTCTCAATATCGACTCAGGGTACATTCTTGATATGTCAGCTAGCTCCCCGAGTCAAGTCTGAGTCAAGTTTTCTGTTTCTTTAAGCCCTTCAAGCGGGTTACTCCCTTTTTGTCTCACCTCGCCTAAGTAGCTGCATTCAGCACACAGAGATAGTACAATCGATCGATATGTTCATACAGTGAAAAGAAAAAGCTTTCACTTTTAAGTGGAAGGGTAATGCTCGGCTTCAGTGATTGTGGGTTGTGTTGCGAGGGGGGAGACCGGAAATCTTGTGACATGCTTAGAGTGGGATCAGGATGAAATTTGGTGGGAAGAACAAGCACATGCCCTAGATACATCACTGACAGAACCGGACTGGGTCCGGGCACGGCGAGGGGAGTTGGAGGGGGGATCCGGAATTCCAGTGATCGCAAGTTAAGGTACTTCCGGATGTGCTAACACGATGAAACTTGGCACGCATATCAAGGACCCGACAAAATTAATTTGGATACTTGATTGGACCATCGTGGGGGGAGTGGAGTGAATAGGAATCCAGAATCTGGAGGTATGTAGAACTTTCGAAAGGGTGATCGGATCTTGATGAAACTTGATATTTGCAAAGACTCAGATGTCCTACTTTTAAATCAGAACCGGATTCAGTGGCTGTGGGGGGAGTGTCGGGGGCGAAATATTTCGACACGCTTAGAGTGGAGGGATCGGGATGAAACTTGATGGAAAGAACAAGCACAGGCCCTAGATATGTCATTGACAGAATCGGACCGGATAGTGAATTCAGTTATAGGAGTAGGATGCATTGGCTTTATAGACACGACGGGTCCTTTACGAACCTGTCTTAATTATAGCTTCACTCGACGTCCTTCATCGTTCCATTCGTTCTCGTTTCTGAGATTTCCGACTTTTTATCCACCGAATCTTTTCGAGTCTGCCGTGTTTGACTCTTTTCGGAGTGGATCATGCTCCCGCTAATTGTCTCCAAGAAGTTTCTTGGTCAGAAAGACCGGTTATGCAAGTTTCTCCGTAATTCTCGTCAATGCTAAGTGTGCCGCGTGGGGCTGAAACAGCCGGGATGGGTCTCTACTTTTGGAAAAAACACAGCACAGTTTCAAAAGAGTTAGGGATGTTAGAATATTGGAATAGTAATTGTTTCTGCTGCAACTTGGGCTTGAAATACCATGGTGGCTCCTCGCGTGGCTTGCTAAGCCCCCCCCCCCACAAACTAAATGGCGCTTCTGGATATTATTTTGTTCACTGACAGGGCCATTTGCTATCCATATTCTTTGATAACTCGGATTAGGATCACCGGAATTTGAAAGATGGTTTCCGACGTGTTTCTGCATATCCTATAAGCTGTCAGCATTCCTAGTTTTAAAAATATGGGAACTAGTCCATGCCATCGTCTAGAACCGAGGGGTTACCAAATCGATGCCTGGACGGTGCCCAAATTGACCGGACATTTTCGTGTTACATCAAAGGTCTTTCAAACGTGAATGAAGGATAGTTTTGGCCGGTTAATAATTTTTTATTTAGCACCCATTGTTACAGTAAATTCAGCGATCAAGAAAGTAATAGATGAGAAATACAAATGAAAGCTGACATTTCTGACCAATGAGCTCCTCGGTAGTAATGAGTGGTGATTGATCTGTCTTGAAAAGAGCCAAACGCGACGATAGCAAAATTCAGTTTAGTGCCGTTAGACTGGATAAATTACATTAAATCGTATTGTCCAGCGACAAAGGTGCCAATGCTCCTGTAGCGTCGCTGGTGTTGTGATGATTTTTTTTTTATTGAATTTTGACATTGGTTTGTGGACAGCTAATGTCTGGTCGCTGAGTCTGCTGCATCCCATTCGTACTTCCAGGCTTTCGACGACCATTCCTTGTCCAACTTAACTTTGAAGGCATCTACTGTTTGATGCCTTCAAAGTTAATAAAAATTACATGGGGAGTTTGAAACCTAGAAAATGAGAATAGATGGACTTTTAAGTACGTAGACGCATGCAATAATATAGGATGGTCATTTGAAATTTAACCGAGTAAGACTGAGATCCGACAGTATAGTTACACATCACTTATTCACTTAAATAGGTGTGAAACCTGATAAAAATGTGTTACTTTGTTTGTCCGTTATCCACAGTCAGTCTATTTCGTCAAATGAACTGATCATTTCGGAATATATGGTACCTCTATGTGCTTGTCCATCTACGCTTCACATATTTACCAACTACAAATGTAAGCCATTGCCGAAAAATAAATAAAAATCTCCGATTCCTTGCAAGATACATCGTAACATAATTTTTCTAGTTTCTGCAAGCGTAACTTTTCCGAGCATCTTTAACCTGGAAATGCAGGCCTATGTTGAGATTCAGATTTGCGCGTCTGGGTGAATTTTTGGTTGTTGTGCAAGCAGCGCACACTCTGAACGTTATTACTAGAGCCCCTGGTGAAAAAATGCAAAATCCCTTCGATGAGCCAAAATCTTTCGGTGTATTAAAAAATCAGATGTAGAAAATGCTTCCTTTTCAGTTAAACTTTAAGTCTGCCACCATCTTGAAACTTCTCCTGAAAGAATTGTGCCTCTGTGACGAATAACCGATTTTTGCCGGTAGAGTTTGTGCAAATTCAGAGCACAGTTCTGGGTCAAACGTAAGGTCCAGGAACTGTCGCATTATTCCGGCGGAGCTGGAAGTTTCAAGACGGAAACCGGTCTATTTCCTTTGTCGGATTTTTTGAAAGTTTTATTTTTCAGTTGTGAATGAACGTCAACGTACGTGTTGCTTAATACATCTTCCGTATCTTACATCTCTGCTTGACTGCAATGCCCCTCTGGAATAAATCGCTGCCAGCAAATTGTTGAGAAAAACAAAAAACCGTTTCCTCATCCGCTTCCTCTTCAGAAGTTCTTCAGATCTCTGTCATCTAACAAAACTTCAAAGAAATATCCGTTGAACATATGCGGCACGAGATGACAAGGATCGGCTTAATGACGATAATACGCCACATTGTCATTTGTCAAATGTTGACCCAGTTCGGAAGCTGGATGAGCTATATACACCAACGATTAAAATGCAATCAGAGCTGCCATGAGTGGCACGGGATAGTTCTTTAATCATTTTAGTTTTATTGTTAGTGTGGCTTTTTCTCCATGTTTTCTGTACTGTTTTCTTTTCTTTGTTGATCTCTTTCTGTGTTTCTTTATTTTGCTTTTTATATACTCCACCATTTTATCTTCTTATACGATGGATTAAGAATAAACATTACATTACATTGTCTATGTTGGCTCACTAACTGCCTGGTGGAATATAGCCGGCAATCTTACAGTGCCTTTAGATTTATACCAAAACCAAAGGTTGAAGGGGTTTCGGTGTTTAGTTTTTTTTTTGTGTTCTCATCAGGAACCAAATTTATTTTCTAATAGATTAAATCTAGAAGAAGAATAAAATATTTACGGCATACACAAAACGGCAGCAAATTAACTAATACACTTACAAGATATGACCTGAAGTAAATGTTGGAATGAAACTGTGTAAAAATTGGGCTGAAGAATTGGCAGGATACGGAGAAAACTGATTGCCAGTGTTCCTCTCGGGCCGACGCACGGGCGACGGGAGGGAAGGGGGGAATGGCTCATCTGGGGACAACGCACTGTCTTGCCTCCGAAATTTTTGAAAGGGTATTTCTGCGGTCAGTTAATTTAGGAAAGCCCATTTTACTTTCTCTTATTATTTTTATTTTCTTCATCATAGTGTTAAGTTAGTTTCTCAAGGGAGGTTTGTTAAACCTCATAACAAGTGTAGTTACTAATTTCTTTCTAATAAAACCCATATACGATCTAAAAAAAAATCTGTTGTACTTCATCATCCTGACATTCGGGTCTTATACATTCCCGGTCTTCACCACGCCCCTTATGCAGGTCGTTTATTCCTAATCAGCCGCTGCTTTACTAGATTCAGGTAATTCCTTTCTGTCTTTAATTTCCGGTCTAGCTCAGATTACGACCGGAATATCAATGTTAGTCTAAAACTCATAAACTACTTTGATCCAACGTGTTCTGTATCTATAGAAACGGTCTTGTAAGTTTTATCGAGTGATTTGTTCTTTCCGAAACTTCTGTATATGTCAGGTTTTCATTGTACCACTTATAGTAGGCTATAGGAAATCGAGCTCCAAAAAGAGTTCGACCCGGAACAGTTTTCAACAGAAATGATTTTTACACAAAGATGGTTCTTGTACAAAAAAAAAAACAAGTTAACAACAGATCCAAAGTTGCATATCCTGGCTGTACGCAAAATAAGCGTTTTTTAATGACTTTATTGTACGTTTTTCGAAAAAAAAATTCCGTGGTCGTCCGTTATTCTTGAACTGAACTACGATTCTGATGCAAAATGACAAGTTGAAACCGAAAATGAGGTCAGATTTGGCGTACCAAGCATTTGGTGTGACGCGCTGCAGAGCGGGCCATGCACGCCTGCTACACTTTTTCCTCTGATGTATCCAGCGGCCCAATAGGAAAGAAGACGGGCATCAACTCAAAGCTCAGCAAGTACCTCTAGCTCTGCTCAGTCCCATAGTCTCTGCATGGGACCAAAGACGGAGCTTCTGTTGGCTTATTCGTTCTTGGTCCTCTATGCATCCAAAGACACATGACCGAATGCCCAGAAAAAAAATATCTCAAGTGAGTTTCGCTACAGAAACTGTGGCAGGAGAATGAAGAATGAAACACAAACAAAGAAACCGAACACCTGTGTCAGTAATCGAACATTCGTCAAGGGGTTTATTACATATTCTTGGTCCCACACACGTCGGTATCCATCCACGACTCGTGGATGGCACGTGTGGGATTTTTTTCTTCAGATACGTCAATTACGACATGTCACTTTGGAAGCTTTAGTTATGTTGATACATGTCATTTTAAGTGCTTTTAAAAATTGATTTCGACGTTTTTTATGTTTTGCCGTTCCCGCCTGTGAACAGGTGCTCTCTTTCAGCACTGACAGACAGGAATGGACTGCGTTTCACTCCGTCGGGAATAAATAAAGTCCTAGGGAGAGTCTGCATCTCCAAGTGGGTGGCATGACTTTTCTATAAATAAAAATTACTCAAAACGGAAAAGCCAGCTAGGATATCCTTAAGCGATATTTCGGATATTTATTTATTCATTTGTTCCCTCGAAACTGAGATTTAAAAAAATAATATATAAAACGAAGGTACACCTAAATCAACGGGTCAGTTCAGTGATGACACTATAAATACTATAAAAAAACACATGGTATTGACAACTAAGTTAAAATTATTAACGTACTTGATTTTGAGTTTAGGTTGGGGGTTTGGAGGGCTTCCGTTTTGTGTGTGAAAGTTTGTCAACATTTTCTTCAAAATTAAGACTTTAAAGCGACATTTATCTTGTAACTTGTAACAACACTTTTTCTCCAAGTTTTTGTATTTTCAGTTGAGACATCGTAGGAACCGTTTAAAGTAAGGCTGGAATCCCAAATTTGTATTTTTCTATAACTCGACCTCTAGCGAATCCGATATTTTCTATTAACTGTCCCAAAAAACAAGACCGAAGGTTTCAGTGGTATCCCAAAAGTTTATATTTGATCCAGAGAATTTGATCTTGTAGATACACGGTCTTCGCCAGACTATGAGCATTTTTACTATTAAAATTTAGAAACAAGATAAGACCAATGACTAGTCATCAGAGAAAACCAAGTTCATATATGGACTCAGCATGTGTGTTTACCCCTATTCGTCATATCTACTTTGACGAAATTGATCAAAAGTTCCCTGCCTTACTTCTGCCATATGCCACATTTTCGGTTTCAGCCGGATTCCGGGCGAACTACTAGTCCGACAAAAACTAAAGCTCAAAAAACGAATTCAGCGTATCTCCTTACCCTATATCTAACCTTTAATCAACTTCAGATAAAACTTTTACTTCTAACAATTTTCCGGTTGCCGCCGGATTCTGGGTGAACTATACGTCTGGGAAGGAAATGATATGTATCCTTATCCCTAAATCGACTATCTCGTTAGTTGTTAAAAGATATTTTGTTCGCCCCTTAATTTGAACACCCTCCCCCACCCCTAAATTTAGGGCCACAGAGCCCATCTACGAACTCGACCTGTCCCATGACCCAAAGAATCATCACACCAGGTCTCATCAAATATCATATTCCCGTCGAGAGTTATCGTGCTCACAGACGGACGGACAACTTTTATCAAGTCATAGGTATCCCTCCAATTACGTTTTCGGATCCCAAAAATCAATAGCTGTCTGTCCGCCGAGTCGTTTGAGCACGCTAGCTGATCCTCTTGGAGACTCATCACACGCGGTTATCCGGGATTCGTCTATGGGACATCATAGACCTGATGCGGTAGAATATAAAATATAGGTCCTACTTGGTTAACACGCCATGGCCCGAATATAACTGGGAAGAACGGGATTCAGAGCGAAAATTGGAAATGAGCAATGATAAAACAAAACGCAGCTTGGTTTGAGAAGACGTCTCCCTGTGGGTGGGTTCTGATAGGCTTGATTTGTGTTTGTTTTGTTTTTATATGCTAATATATATATAAAAAAAGCCAACTGACAATAGCAAAACTCAAAACAAGGACGAAGAAAACTAAACAAACCGAAAAATCCAAAGTAACCTTATAACACTTAACGGACCCCTCGCACTATTTATTTTTCGACTTACAGTATTTTAAAGCATTTGAATACGTTAAAACTAGGCTCTGCTTTCAACAAATAGCCCATGGTTTTGGCTGTTTTGAGTCTTTTCCGAGACCCGTTGACTTATAGCGAAAACAGGGAAACAATTTACATAACCAGTTTTTCTGATGGAAAAATTTCTCGCAGACAACCGTCGGCAGCGTGATACACATCGAAGGTAGCAAAACAAGGTGTGAGAAAATCAGCGTGGTTTTGTTAGAGAAGTTAGAATATACCGTACGAAATTGGGGTCTCCGGGTTTTGAAATATATGGAGTGATTATGGAAGTAGGTTGCGTTAGTATTATAGGCAAGACAGGGCCTTTAAGATTAGATTCTCGCGGTGCTTCGTTGCTAACCGGACAAACCGAGCCAGAATTTCTCATTGCAGCAATTATCTCCAGTCAGTTTTATTACCCCTTCCTCCCGTGAAACACTCCTCCCAAGCATTTCCTCCCTGAATCCCCAAAATTCGAACATTCGCACAGAAATTATCACCATTACACGATACACAGAACAGAATTAAATGAACGTTATATCAGGGACCCATAAATTTCCTGTAATGACTGGCCATTCAGGGGGCTTGTCATTTCCTATGCTTCTACGTTGCTATGTTGCCCGAGCCTCACCTAGTTTCCGAAAATTCCGCTTGGGTCGAATCGGCGTTCTTGCTCAGATAGACAAAATGTGTTGGGACTATTCAGCATGCCACCAGGTACCTAAGCTAGGACAAAAGATCCAGGATACTCTTCCATTACAGAAAAATATTCCTAGTTCAGCACAACAGCTGCGAAAAATTTTGTCTATGTAGATAGTCGGGTATTTTATCCCCGTGGGTAATTCTCGAACTATCTGACGCTCGGTCAAGAGCGCATCAAAAATCTCTTATTGACAAGCCCCCTGAATGGCGAGTCATTACAGGAAATTTATGGATCCCTGGTTATATGACCGTTTCTTTTCGTTTCAGTGATGGATGGGCGGATAGAATGGACGTCGTCGAAGATTATGAAAGGGAAATCGAAGGTTCCATTTCCATTCGTATAAACGCGCCTTACGTGACGGAGTTTGACGACTATTACTTCGGTCTGATGCCGGATACCAATCTGAGAAATCCCTGGTTCCGCGAGTTCTGGCAGTCGAGATTTTCCTGTACGTTTAATGGAGTGACGAAAAATGGAGGAAAATCGGCTAAGAAAAAGTGTACAGGTAAGGAATGACACTTAGAGCGTGTGCCACCCTTTTAATTCTCTAAATTCCTTCTTGGTTTCCCAATCTCTGCGAGTAACTCTTTCTTAACTTCGAATTTTAAAGTGAAGAATCCTTTGGAAACTTTAAATGGTAAAATCCAGAACTTTCATAAAAATGCTGACAACATTCTTCTTCATCACAACCTTTTTCCTTTTTTCACAAAAAAGCGCCCTGATTAGTTGGTTTATTTTGAGCTTTGTTTTTTTTGCATGTACTTCGTTGTATATTTAGTAGGCTAATTTGTCTTTAACGGTCAGCTGTTAATTAGTATGTAAGTGTGTGTGAGTCTGACTGTCATGTTGTTGTTCCTTTTTATACATTACTCTTCAGTTTTGAAGGATTCAAATAAATAATAATAATAATAATAATAATAGTAACTATTGTTTACTATTTCCGTTCCAGCCTCGTGAAAAGTTGCTACGCTAACCGTTCCAACCTTCTCGAAATAGTAACTAATAGTAATTATTTGCTTGCCACGCTCGGGAGCGTGTTAATTAAAAGGTAGCTTATTATCACATCTGATATTTAAAGACAGTGTATTATTTTGACTCATTTAAGGGATTTTGTATTTTTTCACCCGGGGCTCTAGTAATAACGTTCAGAATTTGCGCTGCTTGCACGACAACCCAAAATTCCCCCAGACGCCGAAAATTTGAATTTCAACAAAAGCCTGCATTTCCATCAAAACCTAATGGGAATTTAGGCATCAGTTAACAAGGGCGTTCCTGGGCTTCGTGATTGCCAAGTTTGTCCACGTAGGCTTAAAGTTGAACCGAATAGGGTGAGATCCGACAGTCTAATTATACTTCACTTATTTACTCAAATAGCCCGTCGAAGCCGATACAAATGCGTTACTTTGTTTTTCCGCTATCCACAGATTATCGATTTCATCGACTGAACGGATTTATGGCACCTTTACGTGATTGTCACTACATGTTTCATAACAGACAACAGATACCACTGGACTCCTGGAGCGTGTTCCGTCCTACTTAACGTAGTTACTACGCATGACGTTACAAATTCTTCCTTTCTGTCGTCAAGGCTGGAACGGTTTTTCTATTTTCCAGCAGAATATCATGCCACGGTCGAATCCGACCAATCGCGTGACAGAGATCCGTAGTTACTACGCTCCCGAGCGTGGTAAGCAAATAGTTACTGTTAGTTAGCCTACTATTTCGAGAAGGCTGGAACGGTCAGCGTAGTAACTTTTCGTGAGGTTGGAACGGATTTAGTAACTAATAGTTACTATTGGTACGAGGGTGGAACACGCTCCTGGTCACTGTAGTCCTGGTCGATGGACTCCTTGTCACTGGACTCTGGTCACTAGACACTGGACCATTGGATCTGGTCACTGGACTCCTTGTCACTGGAAAGCTCGGGACCAGCCTCCACATCCTTGCACTCCAACGCTCAGTGTCAATATCTGCTTATCAAGAGCTTCTTCTAATGGAAAAAAAAGGTCATGGCCATTCCAAGTCAAATGTTTCCCCCAGTACGAACAACCCCTGCTCACTCTGCGGTGAAGTCGATGATCCATGTGCTACGGACGCTAAACTCCTCTGAAGGAAGGGAGTAGGAAAGTGATAATATGTCTTTTTGTCGTATGTGTTGTTTTTCGACAATATCTTACCTTTGTAGTTATTATTTATTGTAGTAATATTTCAAGCATGTAGGGACAAGCACATAGAGGTGCCACAAATCCGTTCAGTCGATGAAATCGATTATCTGTGGATAGCGGCCAAACAAAGTAACGCATTTGTATCGGCTTCTCCGGGCTATTTGAGTAAATAAGTGAAGTATAATTAGACTGTCGGATCTCAGCCCTATTTGGTTCAACTTTAAGCCTACGTGGACAACCTTGATAATCACGTAGCCCAGGAACGCCCTTGTGAACTGATGCCTAAATTCCCATCAGGTTTTGATGCACCGATGCCCCTACGCCTTTTGCGGTCAAGAGACTAAGTAAGCTCGAAAGTCTTCAGAAAAGAAGGCACGAACTCGGTCACAAACGCAGAACTGTGCGCGAAATCGTAGTTCAAGTTTTTTAATTTATGACACTAAACTACAACAAGCACTGTGGATAATAAGACTTCGTACATTCAATAGTTGTTATTAATTGTACCTTAACTACAACAACTTTGTACCGAGCTTCGTACCCTATAAATGTATAATAAATCTAACAAAATATAACTATTCTATAGCTATAAAAAATAACCATAATATACTAAGACTATGGATTAGCTCCTGCATCCGTATGGGTGAGATAGCGGTATGAACCAGGGATTAAAGTCACGGAACTTTCCAACCATTATGTAACTCGGCCAGGGGCGGATAGCGCAAATACGGTCGAACTTTTCCAAGCAGATATTTCCGTAGAAACTGCCACTTTCTACGAATTCTAGAGGGATAATTTATCTTGGAGGAAGGGTCAGAATGGATTGAGAGTTCATTATTATCTTCCGCTTTGGTTGCTGCTTCCATCGATGCGGCAAAAGCAGTCGTGAAGCATGAAGCATCATTGGGGAATCAATATGCCACGCCTACTTTTCTCTTGGGACAACTCGGTTCAGTAGCATACGAAATTCAATTTTTTGGAGAGGACCTCTTAGGGGATAATGGTATGTTGGGGCAATTTTTGTTCGTCACGTTGGATGTCGAAAGATGAAATTATTTTCTCGCTATGGTTGCATCATTTCGTTCATACATTCAATTTGTCATTGACCATTTTCTCTATTTAATTTGTTGAAAGTTTGAGGTTGAAATTATCTTTTCTGTTTTGGTCAGTAAACGATATAAAGATATATAATATATGCATAAATATATGTATGTATATAAATAAGGTGATATCCAACGCGCTCAAAGACAAAGTAAATTTCATAGATCCGCACAATAACGAAAAACAAAAAAACAAAGGAAAGGCTACTTCAGTTGTGACATGGACGAAGGGAGTGAAGCCAAAATATAAAATTTTATTCAGCTTTACTAGTGACTACATAAAACGAAGCATCAGATTTTCTGTTTAGACGCGTTGGCGTCCTGTACCTATTCAGTCTTAGTTCTTGACGACTGAATGCTTTTTGGGATCCCAAAACGTAAGTGGAGGGATACCTATGACATCGCAAAAATGTCCGTCTGTCCGTCTGCCTGTCTGTCTGTCTGTCTGTCTGTGAGCACGATAACTCTCGAAGGGAATGAGATATTTTGATGAAACTTGGTGTGAGGATTCATTGAGTCAAGGGTAAGGTCAAGTTCGTAGGTGGGCTATGTAGCTCTACATTTAGGGGTGGGGGAGGGGGTGACACACAAAATATTTTAAAATAGCTAATGTGATAGTCGATTATGGGGTAAGAAGGCATGCTGAGCACGATAGCGAAAACCATGTTCTCGCTGGACAAGTAGTTCGTCCGGAATCCGGCAAAAAACGGAAAGTTGGTTAGAAGTAAAAGTTTTATTTGAAGTCGATTAAATGGTCGATTTATGGGTAAGAAGACATGCTGAACACTATGGTGAAAACCATTTTTTCGCCGAACAAGTAGTTCGTCCGGAATCCGGTGAAACCCGGAAGTTGGTTAAAAGTAAAAGTTTCATCTGAAGTTGATTAAATGTTCGATTTCGGGGTAAAAAGACATGCTGAATACGATGGTGAAAACCATTTTCTCGTCAGACAACTAGTTCGCCCGGAATCCGGCCGAAACCGGAAAATTTGTTAAAAGCGAAAGTTCGATTTGATGACAGATGAAGGGGTAAGAAGAGAGGCTGAGTCTGTATATGGATGTCCGGCAATGAGATATTTTGGTATCTTGGATTCATTGGGATAGGAGATACGCTGGATTTGTTTCTGATTTTTTTTTTTTGCTGGACTAGTAGTTCGCTAGGAATTCGGGTGAAACCGGGAACAGAAGTAAAGCAGGAAGTCTCGGTCAGTATCGTCAAAATAGATATGGCCTATAGAGGTATATCCGAACTTGGTTTTCTCTAATGATTAGCCTGGCGAAGACTGGATCTCGCGAAGACAAGACCCGATTGTCTGAATCAAATATTAGATTTTTGGGATCCCATCGACACCTTTGGTCTTGTTTCTTAAACCCGTTGTCTTTTGAAGTCTGGGGGTATGTTAGGGTAACGATCGTAGCGAGGAAACATTTGTTTCATAAGTTATGCTTCTGACCAGTAATTCAGTCGGAAACTGGTCAGCCAATCAAAGCGTAGGAAACAGGTTCACGCATGACTTTTCCCCAATATCATGTAAAATAATACATAAATGGCACTTTATACAAGGGACTTGTACCGTGACTAATAAACCAGAAACAGTTTTTTCGAATATAATTTAGAAGTCTAGGAAATCAAAAATACTCCTCATCCGGGATTTGAACCCAGGACCTTCTGCTTGCAAGGCAGGCGCTCTACCATTTGATCTACCGAGGGGCTTGTGAACAGTTTGCAAACCACTACAATAGTCTGGTAGGAGCCGGCCATAGGAACAGTGACTTCTAGATTATATTCGAAAAAACTGTTTCTGGTTTATTGATCACGGTACAAGTCCCTTTTGTAAAGTGCCATTTATGTATTATTATTAATTTCCGTGACATGAGGATGTGAACTGGTTAGATGCATTTGCCTTCCGGCGGGATCACTGTTCCTATGGCCGGCTCCTACCAGACTATTGTAGTGGTTTGCGAACTCTGTTCACAAGCCCCTCGGTACCTCAAATGGTAGAGCGCCTGCCTTGTAAGCAAAGGGCCCTGGGTTCAAATCCCGGCTGAGGAGCATTTTTGTCTTTCAGTTCACTACTTATAAACCATGTAAAATGATTGTAAAATAATTTCTTGGACGAACGTTTTCGCCTGCGTGTAAAAATCACCATTTAATGAGATTACTTCTGACTTCGGAAGAAAACACCGATTTGAAACTTAAACCATAGGACATATCAGTTTGAAACATGAACCAGCAGAACCTTTCTCAATCAATATTTGTAAGTCGTGCTTTAAAAGAGGGATGAGCATCCTTTTATGATCCCTAAGCGAAACGGAAACCAACAACGCGAGGCTACCATTTGTATTCACATTCACCACTAAGTGCCCCTTCTTGCCTCATGGAGTCCCCTCTCCCTTTTTCCGTTTGTTTAGGATTGTTTATTTTAGACCCTCGTTCGCCACTCGGCGTGTTACTACTGTTTGCCTCTTCCTGCCTAGGAATTAGTAACTTCTGTAGAAAATATACAGTTGCCGACTCATAAAAGAGGGCATTTGGAAATAGCGCGGGCTTAAAGCGGCGTTCACAAGCATGCCTAGCCAAGCACAGATGCCTAGGCACGTGCTCAGGTGTAGCCAGGCACCGAGTTCTAGAGCCTGGACCTCCATGCCTGGCCCAAAATCTGTGCCTAGACATGGGTGTGAACGGTGATGCTAGGCACGTGCCTAGACATCTGTGCTTGGCTACGCATGCTTACGAACGGGGCTTAAAGTAAAAGGGAATGCCTCCAAAATTTCATTTCTCAATAGCGCCATTACCAGGCTGCTTAGTCCCCGCCTTGCTTTTACCTAAAAGTACCCGTCTTTTCTATAATACCAATGCAACCTACTTCTGTAACTGTATTCATTAATTCTTAAGCCCGGGGACCTACGTTTCATATGTTACATGATAGCTCACTAATCCTTGTACTTGCCATGATTCATTATTTCCCATGCGCATTATTCTCCTGACGAGTGTTCGTGCATCATGCTATTGATACGTAAAACCAGTTATGTGAGGTGAGGAAAATTAAAACGAGACTGGGGGACTTCTTTCTCAACAGTTTTGTTTGTTTTTTACCTTCGGTTGACCACGTGGCTTTGAAGAACTTCGACAATTTTCGAGGTCTTGTCCTAGCGTCAAATGCGGCGGTTCGATGAGATCTTGTAGAGCTGCAAATTTATTAGCAGACGAAAACGGGTTTGAAAAACATTCTGAAGAAGATTTACTTTTTGTTTCGGATTGCAAGGGGAATGAAACTCTGCATGGGGAAGTTACTCTCAAACCTTTGTTTTTTTCAGAAGGAACTGGGTCAGAAGATGGGTTAGAATCTGACAGAGGATGGAATTTATTAGTGAGATGGAAAGGAGAAAAAGTCCCAAAGACAGCTACTGGGCTTCCTAAACTGCCGTTTCCATGCAGCTGCTGGATTGGGGTGGGTGTAGCGGGAGTGTTGTATGTCGGTGTGTATAACGAAGTAAACTGGGCGGGGCGGCGGGTGGTGGTAGCGGGTCTAATATGCTCCTCAGATGTAGGAACTGTCGTGGTCGGTGGTTGAGTTGAGAGAGGGGCAGTCGAAATTCTCGATCTCTGACTTTCTCCCAGAATAAAAAAGGGTACGACTATCCTGCGGGAGTTGTTTTGGCTGTTTTACCACTCCGGAAATTTTCAGGAATCTGAATGTGGGCTATGTCACAGCCAAAGCATCTCCCACTAGCAAATAATGGGCACACACGGAGATGAACAAATTTACACTGTTTTTTCGTACAACAGTTCGTCAAATAATATCTACACAAATGCGAGTATCTACAATTAGCAATAAGGCACATCCCTGCAAGGAAATTCCGGCACACATTGTTGTTTGGCTGTAAACGGTGTAAACGGATAGATATCGCTTTTATTCTTTTCGAAATATCGTGGTGGAATTCAAATTTGTCGAAATCGTCATATATAAATGCAGACACTCATATATAGATATGGCAACGTCATATATAAAAGTAAACACTAAGTGAGATTAAAAATTTCGAGAAATATTTTTAACGAAAGACGGTACAAACGTCTTTTCATACCGTACATGTTCACATTTTACGTGTTGGAGTTTTGGGATCACCACTGAGGCCGCTCTTGCAGGTCGTTCGCGAGCAGCATTGAACGGCGGCGGAAGTATATACTTATGGATAGGGTGGTCAAGCATTTTCTTACCGGAAGCCATGCACCGTTTCAACCTACGGGACTCAAGTTTAAATTTCTGAAGGAGCTCATTGTAAGGAATTTTGGGGGATCGTGACATAATTAGTAGGGCACGTTTCTGTATTTTTTCGATCCGATAAGCCTGGTCTTCATAAAGGCCAAAGTGCCAAGCTTCCACAAGGTATTCTAGCCCCGAACGTATAAAAGAAGCAAAAAAACGGAGCAAATCTTGTTCAGGCAACCTATTTTTAGCAAGTAATTTCAGCATATGAAGGCCGGCGTGTTACCATTTCCTTCGTTTGGAGTTCCCATTTTAAATCTTTTGATATAATTAGACCGTGGAGTTTTATTTGGTTTACACGCAAAGTATCTGGAATAGGAGGTTCAAAAATTGGCCCTTCTTTCAGGAAAGAAATTGTAAGAATTGCAGACTTCTTTTCATTCACACCCATGTCTGAATTTAAAGCTTCGGCCTGTATCTGCGAAATTATATTGGCCGCTTCACTACTTTGTCCTTTTTCACATATTTGACAGTAGTTGTAAATACTGGAGCATGAACAGTAAATAGTGCGAGGTGTGCTTTAACTACTTCACGTCGTACTTACTAGCGGCAGGGTTGTCTTGCCTCTTGACGCTTCCAGTGCTTATGGTCTGGAAGCTGACGAGGGACTCGTGTGGTCAATTTTCCACGTCTCGTATATCCAGTCACGGTCGACACTGCTCTTGAAAGCAGCTGTAGATTCTGCCATCAGTGTATTCTCGCTAAGTGAGTTCCACAAGGGGGATTACCGGGTTTGAGAAGAGGTTGAATCGCTCACGTTTGTTGCTGAAAGACTGCTTTGGCTTCTGGTAGCGGCCTCCTGTCCTGTCGGATGTGTTTTCTGCACTCGTTTTATGGTTCTGCTTGGTTGTTAGATAGAGATCATGAGTTGAAAGTGTGCAGGTGTGAAAGCACGCTAGGGGTGAAGAAGAATGAGATACTGGGGCATTGAGAGAGCACTGATCAGTGAAACTCTGTAGACTCTTGATCTTTTGCCAAAGACTTTAATCGACGTAGGGGAAGTTCCGTCATCTTCTCGACCGCACATGTGTAGGTGGTGAAGGTCTTATTTGTCCAAATTGTCTTAGAAATCGCTTGTTATCACTTGCAAACACAATTAGGCTTTCCACCCTGTTGAATTGCTTGATGACAGTGGTGGCTACTTCCTCGATACTGATTCGTAGGCACTCTAGCCCGCCATCTATTGTTGGATTGCCGAATCTGTAGCCAGACCCCTTTTAAAGGAGGAGACATCAGGGTTCTTCGTTTATAAAAAACTACAGAAACAAAACAAGACGACAATATCCTTGACACAAAATCATCAGAAAAGAATACCCATCCAGTGGTGCACTGCATTACTGAGGTTCGCGACAAGATCATCAGCGTTTCGAGTAGCCTCTGCAATAGAGTACTTCTGAGTCAAGTCCCGCTTCCGAGACCAACTAAGAAGTTAAAGAAGAAATTTAGCTGAATTGAAAAACAAGTTTCTCAGCTCTTTGACTTGACTTACTTTATTTACTACTAAATACAAAATAAACTATAAAAACACGCAACCGCCCGGGGAAGGCTCAAGAAGCCTGATGATGGACGACTAAAATCCTCTGATTCTCAACCTATATCAAATTTCATAAAAAAAAAAAAAAAAAAGAAGGACAAGAACACTCTCTCTCAATTAACCTTTATTACCAAAATTTAAAAAGAAAAAAAAAAGAAATCTAAGAAAAAAGAAAAAAAAATAAGAAAATTAACTCCCTTCTCCCAATAAATGTTTTTAAGTTTTACTTTAAATGACCCAATGTGTTCAGCCTCCCGAATGACAACTGGGATATCATTCCAAATAGTCGGAGCTAGATACCTAATTCCGAAAGCTGCACGTGTGGTGTCTCGGTACTCAACAACAAAATTATCCGCCTCTCTAGTCGCATACCTGTGGAGTGAACGATTTGCGCGAAAAAATTCAGTAAAAACTGCAGGACATACATCATTCCAGCATCGATACGCAAAAACAGCAGCTTGATAATCGCGGATCTGACCAATGTTAAACACTCGTAATTTCTTAAAGCATGACGCGGTATCATTCACATTTTCAACATAATTACCAAGAAGACGCACTGTTTTATTTTGTAGAATCTGCACTCTTTTAAAATTTGCATAGAAATTACTAGACCAAAGGACACAACCATAAGAAATATAAGGCGCAACAATAGTATGATACAATAATAAAAGAACTGATAATGGTAAAGCATGCTTTAATCGACGCAATATTCCCAGACCTCTAGCAACTTTAGCTGCAACAAGATCACTATGGTTCTTCTCATCGTTAGCGTTCAAAAGATCCAAAACGGGACCACAAACAAGGTCGAACGTCAACGTCAACGTCGAACGAAGTGGGATGCTTCCACCTGCTCCCCAATCACAGATCGAGCTCTTGATCACTGTAGCCGGCTCCTTAGGAAATCGTTTCTGAGAGTGGGGACTTTCTTTTCTACATGTTGCGCTCTCTCCCAAGAATAAGCTTCCAAGTGAGATAAGCTGCTGGCCCCTTGTCCAGCACTCAACTAGTCCCCTTTTGTAACTCGATTGAATACCGAACGTTTGTTATCGCCTTCTTTTGTTGACAGAAGCCACATACAAAACATTGGGAAGGGGAGTGTATGTGACTTAGGTTCCCTGCCTTTAAGTGCCACTAGTGTCAAGAAAGTGGAAGTTTTTACTTCCCACGGAGCATCTACTCCGCCCCCTCTCCTGTTTTTGGTGCTGCGACTGTTCAGGGAAAATCAGGGAACTTTTAACTGTTTTTTATTCGCCCAGTGATGTATTACTCACTATTTTTAGATTTTTGGCCACAGCCTGAAGTGAAGGAGGGCTTAAATAAAAAGTAAAATATGCAGCCGACTTATTCATTTATAAACCAAATTTGATTCACTGTCAACCTGGGTTGAAGGATAGTTATGTTTCCATCCTGGTTTTCTAGTTTCGAGTCGAGGGCTGTCCTTTGTCTTATTTAAGGCTTTTTTTATCCTCTGGTGGAATATCTTTCGCTCGCAATATTTTCGTTTTCAGATTTTTTCCCTTCCCTTTCCTTTTTCCACTTTCTTTGATTTGTTTCATTGAAAACACAATTCGAACAAAAGTTAAACCCCACCTTTGCGGAAGTAGGTTGCATTGGCACTGGTACGACGGGTCCTTTAAGTGATGGTTCACAAGTTTCATAATAGATAACACGAGGATGCGCAGATCCAACAGATACACTTGGGATGTAATCTATTGTGATTTTGAAAATGTTATGCATAACAGGCATTGCTATGAAAATCCGGAAAACGCCGAAAAAGCATCATCTGACTTTTTTGTACGTCTTCATCTATAGATAGCCTATCGTAAAAGTCAGCAGATGCTTTTTTGGCGGTTCGGCTCTTCCTGGCAATGCTTGTTTATTAGGCATAGTCAGTGGCGAAACTAGCCTATCTTCGTGGGGGGGGGGGGGGGGCAAGCCCAGATTTTAACGACAAGATCTGACAATTTACCGAGAAAAGGCGGCGGCAACGGCGCACATACCCCGCGATCGCATCTTACAACCGTTGTAATAATAAATTGTAACATATCAAATGAGATGTTTTTCTAATGAAAGTTAATGAATTTGCCATTCGCTTCATGGCACCAAAGGTTATCAAATGGAATCAGGAACATACTATGCAGTCAATTTTCTTTCAAACCCGAAAAAGCGACAGACATTGCAACAGACTACATCACTGCTTGAAGATTTACGCTTGTAAACTAAGCGGCTTTTTGGGGTTCCAAAACGTTAGCACCTACGAGTTCGTAAAGTTTGTCTGTCCGTCTGTTACGATGATAACTCTCAAATGGGTTGGAATATTTTGTTGAAATTTGGTATGAGGATGCATCGAATCAAAGTAGGGGCAATCCAGTTTCGCGAATGGCTGATGGGAGCAGATGCCCTAAATTTGCTGTTTCTGTGTCCGAACGATATCTGACAACTGTGAGTGGAATGTAGGCGGCACAGTAAGTTTGTGATACTCTTCAAGAACCAAACGGGTTAATGGCCCCAGAAAGTGCTCGGATTCGACTGAAACTTGCCCAAGATGTCCAATTTATCTGCGTCCGAGAACAGATTTGCAAGGAGGTCTCGGAAATATTGTAATACCAGTAGGGGCCGAACGGATAGAGTGATTGGGATAAAACTTGAAAGGTGAAAATTCATGGGACCTAGACATATAGTTTGAGGCCCAAACCGGATCTAACGTCCGTGGTAGGCCCACTGGAAATTTTTCGGAAATGCTCCGATTCGAGTGATGCTTGATGGATGGTAGACGCAGATGCCAAAAATGCCATTAATGTGTCCAAACTTCCATGGTGGTAGTGCTGTGGGGATTAAAGGTGGGTCCTGGACATTGTCTTAAACGATTAGGGACCAAATGGGTTGAGCGATTGAGATAAACTTGGCGATACTTGCGATCCTGTCCCGATCCAACGTCGGTGGGCCGAGTTGGTGGGGGTATCACTGACGGGAATTTGAAACTCGTAAGTCACTGAATAAAGTGTAGTATTTCCCGAATTGACTGTACCGTCTACAGCCAGATCAATCCAAAAGAGCAGTTTATGGGTGGGAACAGAGAAATCATTCAAGAACAAACCAAGCAAAACAGGTTTGCCGGTGTGGTTGGTTTTCCGTCAAGGAACAGAAAGGAACGAAGAAGTGTTTGTTTAGTGCTTTTACCCAAAATATTTTCGTCTTTACCGAGGAGAATATTCCAGTCATCACATCAAAAATCTTCGCACTGACGAACAGTTCAAAGTTACTGAAATTAACGACAGGATATTCATCCACTCAAGATGTAAACAGAAAGAAAAAGAGACTTCCAATTTTACCGACAAGACGGTCACCGTAGCCTATCGAAAAATTAAAACAACCGATATCGGGATCTCGATCCGATCATCGGCTTGACTTCCTGACATGGCTTTTGTCGGTATCATCTCCTCACCGACAAAAATCGTGATTTTAAGAAAAGAAGCTTCCTGATTACCGACAGAGCTTCTGTGCGGTATCAGAAACGGAATGAGGAAAGTGTTTTATCAGAGCTCTTGCCGTTACTAAAAACGGAATCCTCCCACCGTCTCAGCACCGACAAACGCTACCGATTTCCCAACAAGAAGTTTCCTGGCTTACCGACAGGGCTTTTGTCGGTATCAGAAACTGAATGCTAAAGCGTGCCGTACCGAATAACGCTACCTGTTTCCATACAGGATGTTTCCTGTTTTACCGACGGAGTTTTTGTCGGTATCAGAAAGGGAATGTTAAAGCGCGCCATACCGACAACCGCTGCCTATTTCCCAACTGGAAGTGTTCTGTTTTACCGACATAGTTTTTGTCGGTATCAGAAACGGAATGCTAAAGCGCGCCGTACCGACAACCGCTGCCTATTTCCCAACTGGAAGTGTTCTGTTTTACCGACAGAGCTCTTGTTGGTATCAGATACGGAATGCTAAAGCGTGCCGTACCGAAGAACGCTACCTGTTTCCAAACAGGATGTTTCCTGTTTTACCGACAGAGTTTTTGTCGGTATCAGAAACGGAATGCTAAAGCGCGCCATACCGACAACCGCTGCCTATTTCCCAACTGGAATTGTTCTGTTTTACCGACATAGTTTTTGTCGGTATCAGAAACGGAATGCTAAAGCGCGCCGTACCGACAACCGCTGCCTATTTCCCAACTGGAAGTGTTCTGTTTTACTGACAGAGCTCTTGTTGTTATCAGATACGGAATGCTAAGGCGTGCCGTACCGACCAACGCTGCCTATTTCCCAACGGGAAGCTTCCTGTTTTACGGACAGAGCTTTTATCGGTATCAGACACGGAATGATAAAAAGCGTTTGTCGGTGCGAAGCACCGACAAACACTGCCGATTTACCGACAGGATTTTTCGTGGTGGGGGGGGGCAGCTGCCCCCCCCCCCCCCACGACCCCCCCTACTTTCGCCACTGGGCATAGTATCTAATGCATGATATTTTCAAAATCACGACAGATCACATCCCAAGTGTTGTCTCTTGAAACTGTGCATCCTTGTATTATCTGTTATGACAGTTCTGTCTGTTATTTTTCGCTCAACTCTTTCCTGAAAGGGTCGGAAGGTGTGGAGATGTTTGTGACCCGCTTTTCATCGTTACCCCTCCCGTGCTTTGTGGCTTAGCTTTTACCTTTCTCCTGTCGAATCGGAATGGAATTTGCGGACAACGAAAGGTGTCGACATATCTCACGATCCGGTGAAATCTTGGTGACACTCGGGTCAGAAATGTTTAGTCTGACGTTTGACTAGAAAAAGTTTGCGCGAACTTTTAAGGTCGAAAAGAGGCTTTTGGAGAGGTGCTCGTGTGCATAGTGGTTGAGCTATACGAGTGTGAGGAGAGCCTAGTCGAGAAAGTTCTGGAGCACAACCTGACTTGCAAACGTCGTGTCAGGACATTTCGCCACAAGGCAACTCGCCACAGCGACAACTGGGAACCGACTACTCGCCTCACAAATATCTTGTCACAGTGACATCTCGTCACACCGATAGCCTGCCACAGTAATAGTTTGCCACACCGACAACTTGCCACAGTGACAAGCTGCCACACCGACATCTCGCCACATTTACAGCGTAAAGTTCGGTCAGTATAAAAAAATAAGTTTAGTGAAGCAAATAATTACGGCAATGCCTCTCAACAAGTCAGCTGCGCTGCGACGGCTATAACTACTGAAAACTCTTTCGTTTCTATAATTGCATTTGTATTTTCACACTCCAACTATATTCCGGCGGTCGGCAATTGAAATGATATGCTCGTCTGTGACACTTTGAAGATACCTACCTCGTAATCCTCGTAAAATTCATGTGGTTTGTTTTGTAACAACAAATAAGAATTTCTGATAAGAAAACAGTAGTGGAATTAATGAATAACTTATCGCCATATTAACTACCTTTTTCGTCAGGGATAATGTTGGGAACGGAAGAACAGGCCCATTTAGGAAAAACGGAAGATTACAGGTTCGTTTCTTCCGTTCCCCAACGTTGTCCCTGACGTTCGACAGCCTGACCCTTACCAAGATGGGCCGAAATATCGCTGCCAAAGCATATGAAGCGGACGTTTTCGCTTTTACCCATTGTATGAATATAGTTAACCTACAATTATTTATTCCTTGATTTAAAAAGAAAAATTCCGCTATACTACTAAATTCGTCCTTTCGCGTAGTCGTTGCCAGCAAACCTAAACAGGGAACGAGTTTAGTCGATTTTTACATTTATTCAGTCCCTCAAAGTTCCCGCCTCTACGACAGAGATGGGCGAATCCTATCATGAAAGAATTCGAATCCTAATCCAGGGCTAGGGACGAATCCGATTCCGAATCCGAATCCACCATTTCATGCTGATGATCCGAATCCGGAATCGAATCCGGATTCGAATCCGACCTTAACAAAAATCAAATCATGTACATAGGTAATGGTTTAAAAATCAGAGGTGACAAAAAGCACTGATATCGAAGGTAATATCTAAGGTATCAGATAACGTGACAGATTACTGAGGATGGTTGGAGGTGGAGACCAAAAAGTCGGATTGCCTAGGCACACTGTGTAAAAATTGGGAAAACAGAAACTGGAAAGATGAAGTCTAGGAATTTGAGTGGATTCGTAAAACTGAGGGTTTGGAATCCGAGTCCGAATCCGAATCCAGCCTGACAAGCAGAAGATTCGAATCCGGATTTGAATCCGGCCAAAAGGACGAATCCTGGATTTGAATCCGAATCCGGATTCGGATTCGCCCATCTCTGCTCTACGACAACCTTCAAATAGGCTACGTTGTTTCTGTTTAAAACCAACTTTGCGCTCAATTCCTGATACGTGTAATTAAACGTCTTCTTTGCAAAAGTTTTAGAAGCATGCATTCACTTCCTTTGGATTATTGAGTCTTTAACACCGTCTATTTATTGCCTTTCACTCCTTTCTCCGGACTCCGGATCCCGCTTCGTCAGATTTCCTAAATTCCTTCCACGAGCTTAAAGTTTAACTGAAAAGCCAACTTAATTTTTGTGTCATTTAGTTGAGTACACTGAAATTATTTGGATTCTGCTTTTATTTACCACTATCTGGTTTAATTATGACGTTCAGAATAAAAATCATAGACAACAGGGTCCAACCAGCGCACGACGTTATCCACTACTTCCTGGCCGAAGATTGAAAATTAAGTGTCTTTTTCTGTGTTTTAATGTGTTTTATTTATTTTCTTCATTTACTCCGCTTTTTGGGATCCCAAAACGTAAGTGGAGGGATACCTATGACATCACAAAAGTTGTCCGTCTGTCTGTCCGTCCGTCTGTCAGCACGATAACTCTCGAAGGGAACGAGATATTTTGATGAAACTTGGTGTGAGGATTCTTTTGGTTAAGGGAAAGGTCGAGTTCGTAGATGGGCCCCATAGGTATATATTTAGGGGAGGGGGAGGGGTTTCAGATTAACGGCTGTCATCAGTGGCTGTTTCACTTAACTTGAGTACAGACTGTCGGTGGGTGACGTTTAGTTTGGTTTATTCACAAAAAATCGACAAAGTTTACTTTTCTGAACACACCATAATGGGTGGAGATCAGTTTTCATTTATATTCTGTTTTCGAAGAAACAAACCGAAGAGAGCAGAAAGAAAGGATAAAAGAAAAAGAACGCGAAAACAAACTAGTAGCTAGAAGACATTTCTGGTTTCAGGTTTTTTATGGAACAACTTCCTTAAGCACATATAAAATTTATAATACAGGCCATTCATACTAAGATAATTAATACGGTTCTCGCAATCAGCGATCTCGGATCGAATAATCAGAATTTCCCAGGTCCAGTATCTTCAGTTTCCAGATTACTGGGAACAGATTCAACCTCCCGAAAGCCAACCGTACGAGCTTACAACTAACTCTATAACAAATTCTTAATATAACAACGTAGTTTGAAGTTTACGTTTAGTCGTTTGGAATGACTGTGGAAGATCTAAATTTGAAGTAGAAATATTCCAGTTGCGAATTCCTCCCGAATTTCGAAGAAATTCGGAAATCTGAATTTGGTCTTTCTATTATCCTTTTGGTCATGATATTATTCAGTTATTCTTATTTAAATTTCTTGTTGTCCTTGGCCGATAGTTTCAGCAGACAATCTGTTCTGAACCCACGATGTTCGAACGAGTCCTCCTGCGCTGAATCTCGTGTCTATTACTCCAGAATTTTGACGGCTTTGCTTTGCATCAAGCTCGACGTAAGCGGAACCTTAGTTGCGTTTTTTCAGATACCATGGTATCTGTTACGACGGTAACTGGATCTGCAATTAGTCGTTTTTGCAGTAACCGTGGTATCTGATATACGGTTGCTCTGCAAAAACGACAATTGCCGAAATTGCGTTTTTCGAAGTCATACCAAAAGAAAAACAGATATTCAGTCACATCACTAAGTGCCAAACTTCTTCCCCACCAATTTTACTAAAATTGATGAAAGTGAGATGACTTTTTCGGATACCACGACCAGTTACCACGGTCGGACCGTGGTATCTGAATATCTGATGCCACGATAACTGACCAGATACCACGATAACTGCAAAAACGCCTTTTGACCGTGGTATCAGATACCACAATAACTGCAAAAACGACTTTAGACCGTGGTATCAGATACCATGGTATCTGCAAAAACTCAAAAACGAATTCTGGATGAAGAGCTCTGCAATGTCAGTTGAACTCAAGCTCTTTTTTCTTTCTTTCAGGAAAAGAAGACCTTCGCAGTGGCTATAAGCAGGACAGTAAGCTAGCGTTCGTCATCAAGGCAGTGTACGCCCTTGCTTGGGGCTTGCACAGAATGCAGCAATCGGTGTGCGGGGTGAATTACCACGGCCTCTGTCCGGAGATGACCCCGTTTAATGGATCGCTCTATAAGGTAAGTTGCCATTTGCTATCTCAAGTCCACATGGCAGTTCAGGGAAGCTATCCTTTGTCCTAAAAGCAATTTTTGTGTCATCAGAGCGTGTGGACTGGAATTCGCAAGAGATAAAGAAAATCTGAAAACGTGACTCTACTCGACCCCTGTGGTTCTCAGTGGAAATTGGATGGGGAGATTCAGGATCAGTGCTAGCTTTTACAGTAGATAAATATATGCTTTATTTCCACGATAGCTTGATAAAACATAGGATCAGGAAAACTCATTACGTGCTAAAGCTACATCGTAGAGTAATATACAATATATGATAATGAAGAGCCTACATAATATAAGACGCATGTTGGATTCAACATGCTGAACCATCTTTAAACTTTATTTCTCGCCAGGCGCTTAGTTCATCAGGAATTCGTCCCAAACCGGAAATTTGGATAGGCTACTTTTAGGAGATACCGGAGATTGTATGAATGCAGGAAAAATTGAGATTTAATTGAGTGGGTCGACTAACAGCAGGTTCGCTTTGTTGGGAAGATTAGCAGAAGTGTGTTTAGGTACACCTGCGAGGGTGGGGTTATCTTTCTTTTACTGGAAGCAAAGATTTCTCGTCCCGGCGAACACCTTTTCGAATTGTTTTTGGGATCCCAAAACGTACGTGGAGGGATACTTATGACATCGCAAAAGTTGTCCGTCTGTCTGCCCGTCCGTCTGTGAGCACGATAATTCTCGAAGGGAATGAGATATTTTGATGAAACTTGGCGTGAGGATTCTTTGCGTCAAGAGAAAGGTCGAGTTCGTAGCTCTGTAGCCAAGAGGTGGGGGTTCAAATTAAGGGGTGAAACAAAATATTTTTCAAAAGCTAATGAGATTATTTTCTCGCTGGACGAGAAATTCACCCGGAATCCGGCAAACAACGGAAAATTTGTAAAAAGTAAAAATCTGAAGTTGATTAGATGTTCGATTCTGGAGTAAGAGGCCATGCTGAATCCGATATGAGAATTATTTTTTTCGCCTGACAAGTGTTTCGGCCGGAATCCGGAATTTTAACATAAAATTTTAAAACCCAATGATATAGTTGATATAGGGGGAGGAGACATGCTGTTGCAACTTTCGAACATACTCAAGATAAAAAAATATGAATGCGATCAGTTTAATTATCTTCTGAGTCCCAACCGGCATTTACTTGGTCAAAAATGCAGAATGCATCTGACAGCTGTCTGGTAAAAAATACAGTAGAATTTGTCGACCAATTTTCGAAAAAAACAGCTGGCTATACCAGTCCGTACCCTACCGCTTTATCCATACAGGTGAAAAGCTCTGCGCGTCGGACGATACGCCAGAGGGAGTCCCGTTTCTTGTACGTGTTCTTTGGGTTAGTCATGGAAGTCTGTGAAGTTTTGTCATGTCGGGGGGTCAAGGTGTTGAGATACGTTATTCAAACTTCGTATGAAGATTCATTGGCAAAGTACAGGCCATGTTGTAGATGGGTCCTTTAGATATTTAGAGGTAGAGGAGGAGGTTTCGAATGAAGGGAAACTAAGCTAATGATATAGTCCTGTAAAACGTTATAGGGGTCTGACAGAAGAAATGAAATTTTGTATGCTTTTGTCAGGCGTCGGTCGACTCGTCGGCACATCGGGTTCTTTTTATGTGCAAGAAATGAAATCCTGCAAACATTTGTCGGGCAAAACACTGAAGAAATCAAATGCTGCATGCTTTTGTCGTGCCTCGGTATTCTCGTCGGCATATGGGGTTCTTTGTATACAGAAGGAATCCGGAAGAAATACATTTTTTAAGCTTTTGTCGGGCGTCGGTCGACTCGTCGGCACATCGTGTTCTCAAACTTTGTCTGTTGCCTCCGGGAAGTTCAAGTTTCATCGGAACAAGGGGTTATTTTTACACGTATGAAATCAAGTTCTACATTTCGGAAATGTACAAATTCGATTGTCTGGATTAAGATGTCTAATAAATATTGACATTTTTGGATCCAGTCGAAACCTTTGGTCTTGTTCGGATTCATAATCTTTAGCGACAGACTATGCACTGATAAAGTTTGAGGGGGTAGCCTATAGTTAACTATTGTTTCATTTCCGTCAAAAAGTAACTGAATAATTTTTTCTCAACTCAATCCCCTAGACTTTAAACGAGTGTTTTATCAAGAAAGAAAAAAAACGGAACGTAAAGTAAACCTCTTGTCTTTAGTAGTTGACGGTTTGAACAGCGTGAGTGTTTTGTCAAGGAAAAGATAACAGAAGCTTAAGTAAACCTCTTGTCTCCAGTGTTAGATAGTTTGAAGCGCGCGCCAGTTGAGACACGTTGGGATCATTTGTCTTTTTTTTCTAGATCCCATGTGGCTGGAAAAATCAGATTATCGGTTGTCTTAAAATACGGAAGTGAATAAAAGCTGAACTTATGTCAAGATGTTATTCAGTGATTTAAAAACGTGTGTAAAACCAAAACAAAAAAGAATGGGAGGAAACAAGTAACAAGTCCAGGAAGAATTAAAATGAAAACTTTGAGGAAGTAAGTTAAAGAGAAGAGAATAGCTGAACAAATAAAAAGAATGGAAAGAAAACCAAAGCAATAAATAAACGGAATAGTTTAGAAGACAAAGTTTGGAAAAAAAGTTTAAAGAATCTGTAGAAGAAGAGATTGATTAAAAAGAGAACGGCAGGAAAAATGAAATAATTAAATCAAACAGAAGAGGCGAGAAGAGAAAGCGAAAATATGAAAAGAAATTATAAAAGAAGTTGAATAAAAAATTTAAAGTTTAAAAAAAAAGTGAAAGTCAAATTACAGAAGAAGAAAGTTAAGCAAACAGGACGAAATAATAAAAAACTTAAAAAAATATCAACAATTCAAATAGAAAAGAAATTGCTAGAAAAGCCAGAAAAACGATGGAAAAACCAAAAAATTCGAATATAAGATGAAACAAGTCTAACAAGGTGTGGACACCTCGTGGTACGCTTCCAGAGTTAAAATTAAATCTCTTTATCTTTGCATTTGTCTGAACCACGCACCTTACACTTCATGTTATTGAGACAGCTTAGGGTCATTTGTATCTTCTTCTAGATCCCATGTGACTGAAAATTTCAGATTATCGGTTGTCCTCAAATCTAAAAGCAAGCTGAGCTGATCTTAAGTCAAGATATTGTTCAGTGATTTGAAAGTTATATGTATACAAACAGTAAGGAATGGAAGGAGACGAGTAAGTTAAACGAAAAAAAACTTTAAGGAAGCAATTAAGTTAGACATAAACCCACCACCCGTTTTTGGGATCCCAAAACGTAAGTGGAGGGATACCTGTGACTTCGTAAAAGTTGTAAATGTTATCTCTCGAAGAGGTTGAGATATTTTCTTCAAACTTGTGTATGAGGTTTCTTTGTGTCAAAATACAGGTCAAGCTCGTAGATGGGCTATTTACCTCTATATTTAGGGGTGGGGATGGGGGTGTGGGTTTCGAATTAAAGGACGAAACAAATATTTTTAAAAGCTAAAGAGACAGTCGATTCAGGAGTAAGGAGACATGCTGAATCCGAATATAAGATTTATTTCCTCGCTGGACAAGTAGTTCACCCGCCAGAACCGGACAATTTGTAAAAAATAGAAGTTTCATCTGAAGTTGATTAGAGGTTCGATGTGTATGGTTAATAAGACATGCTGAATTTGTTTTTGAACTTTATTTTCTTACCCGACAATTAGTTCGCCCAAAATCCTGCTGAGATCGGGAATCTTCCAGGAAGCTGTAAAACCCAATAAGATAGAAGAAGTTTACCCGCAATCAGCCGAACCAGAAATCTGGTAAAAAAAAAATAGAGGCTCGTACTGGGGGTAACATCACTCGATGAGTCCATCTCTGAACTGTATTTTCTCGTCTACAAGTAATTCTGCCGAAATTTGCCCAAACCCGGAAATTTGAATCGAAAGGATCTTGGTTCGCCTCTCAGTGTCACCAGCTCTTTTGCTCTGCAGGCAGATCCCCCAGAATAAAGCAAAGGAATCTGGTGGGAGTAAAAGACTTTTCTAAAGTCGATTAGTATATATAAGGGAATATTCAGGAGGGGAAGTATTCAGCATAGATACTGAACCTATTCTGAACTTGGTTTTCTCATCTGATTAATTGTTTGGCCGTAACTTGTCAAAAAAATTTCAAACGGTATATTTTTTCTCACATTTCAGACGGTTGATTATGGATAAATAGTAGCATGCTAAAGGGGTCTGGCGAAAACCGGAAATCGAGAAGACCCGATTATCTGAATCAAGAAGTCCAATAAATGTTCAGTTTTTGGGATCCCGTAGAAAACTTTGGTCTTGTTTTATATACCCTTGTACCTCTTCACACGAATGCCATTCGCCGACATCGTTCCAATCATTTTCTTCCGTTATTATCTTTAACCATCCATCCAGAAATTGTAGAGCCACTAGGTCCAACGTTGTCGTCGGTCCCTTTCGGCCTTTTTTTGGGTAGTGTCGATTACCACTGTAATCGACTCTAGTGGTAGATTTTCTTCTCCAGGATGATGTTGACTAGGGCTTTGTAGATTTGGTACTCAGTCTTCTTCGGGAATATATTTGAGGTGATTGTGCTGATGGAGCTGGGGATTTCGAGTTCGTTGCATAGGACCTTGAGTTGCGACATCATGGGTCTGCACTGGATCGGATGTGTTGAAGGGTTTCTTCGTCCGCACCGCAGTTTCTGCATTGTGGGGATGGGCTTTCACTCAAACAGCGTTTTGCCCGTCTCATGCTCTTTCAAAATACGAAACAGTTATTCGCTAGTATCCTTAAGCTGTTCATTACACCATCTGTGTATTTATTTATGCCCTTACAGGTTCTAACAAGGCCGTCTTGCATCAACATTGGTACCGCATACCATATTAAACACTATTTTCATTGGTAGAAAAAATCCTCATAAAAGTCGGCAGAAACATATTCATAAGAGGTCACAGGTGTCACCCGTACGTAAGGCTGCCTTTTCAGCCGTATTCTTTTTCGTCGTGTACGATTTAACACATCTACGAAGGCATGGTGCAATTTCCTTGCCTTCTTATTTGCTTTTCTCCTGTGTCGAGTTTTCTTCCTTCTTCCTTTTTTCCATGTATTGTTTTTCTAGGGAAGGAAAGTTTAACCGAAAAGTGCCGAGATACGACAGTCTAATTACTCATCATTTGTTCACTAAAATAGGCTTGAAGACCCAATGAAAATGCGTTACTTCGTTGCTCCGCTATTATGTAATCGATTTTCACGACTGGACTTTTTCTTTGGAAGTGTGGTACCTCTATGTGCTTGTGCCTCTATGTTTGAAATATTTGGCAAGGCAACTATTCTTAATCAGTAACGGTAAACGAAATTAAGTTTTTGTATTACACGCAACAGCGCACTTTCTTCAGAAGTGACCTTACTAATCTGGAAGATTTACTGGGATTCGCTTCATTAACCATTGAAATGCACGCTTTTGTTGAAATTCGAATTCTCCGCGTCTGGATGAATTTTGCCTTGTCGTACCAGAGCCTCGTTTTTGTTGCATGCTGCAGGTCCACTTCTCGGCCGATTCCGGACTGATTCTTTCTACATCCGTTTTTGCACTGCAGTGCTTCCGAGGAAAACGGCAGCGCTTCTCGAGAATCACGGACTTGTTCACCGACCAAGTCCGTGCTTCCCTGAAAGGTGCTGCAGCGCTGCCGCTTCAACCAAGAAGAAAGTGAATCCAAAAACGCATATTGCGCAAAAGCAAAGAAGTGCTGCAGCAGCGATGCGGAAGCGCTATTGCAGCAAAAACGAGGCTCAGCAGTGCGTCTTCTGCGTGTCACTATTAGAGCCCCAGATGAAAAAATAAAAAATATTTTAGCAGAGTCAAAATAATTTAGTATATTCAGATCCAAGATATAAGAATAAGCTCGCTTTTCAGTTGAACTTGTATTATATTCGAGTCCTTTCTTTTCCTAGAACGTGGGATCGGAAGTTCGCCTTTCTTTCTTTGTCTGTGCCGAGCAAAATAACCTTTCTTCAGCGTTTAATGGTCCGTGACGATCTTTCCTTTTTACGAGGTATGGAGAAAAGGAAGGGAAAAACGTAAATAAAAAATGAACCAAATAAAAGCGGAAAACGTCTCCCTTCAAGAATAAAAAACAATAAGAGGTTTGTCTCGTGTGAGAAAACTTCAGCCTGACATGAAAATTCATGGCATCGAATGCAGATTAGGATTTTCTGTTTCAGGTATAGCCTATTGCCTGCGTTTCGGAATGCTTTGTTTTGTCATTACTTTACTTTTTTGCCGTTCCTTCAACCTTTCCGAAGACCAAAAATAGTCCTGTCAAAACGGAATGTTCGTCTATAAGATGCACAAGGGATCAGAGTGAACATATAAATAAACAAATACAATGCTCAAACAAGGCTGTTACTCTTCGTGTTCATTGCCGCCCAAAAAATAGACAAAAGGTCGTTTCCGCGAGTTTCAACTAGTGACTCGACTGTGTGGCACACAATCGCGTTTCCGCGACAAACACTCAGAAGCGTGTGGCCCACAATTATGTCGCGGAAAAAGGCCTATAGTCAAACCAGAGTGTCCAGCAAAGGTCGAAGTATCGTCTGATCTTGCCCCCGAATCGAAGACTTGATTCCCTCGCGTAGGCTCACCGTTGCCATTGTTTGAACCGACCTTGCGTAGACATCTTTCATTCGTTCATCTGTTCTGTTCTGTTCCTTCTTTAATTTTTCTGCCCATTCTTCTTTCTTTCATTATCTCTTTCTGTGCATCAGACTCGCATTCATCTTTTTCTGCAGAGATCCCTGGTCGTCTAGAAGGATACAAAAGAGATCAGCGAGGATTACCCTGGGAACATAGGACATTACTTATGGAACAAGACCGAAGGTTTCGATGGGATCCCACAAATCTCATATCTGATCCAGACAATTGGATCTTGTAGTATCCGGTCTTCGCCAGACTCATTGAAAATTTTTACTATTAAGATTTAGAAACAGATTAAGGCCAATGGCTAATCATATGAGAAAACCAAATTCAGACTTGGATTCAGCATGTGTCTTTACCCCTATACGTCATATATACTTTGACGAAATTGATCAAAACTTCCAGCTGCCTTACTTTTGCCAAATTTCCGGTTTCTGCCGGATTCTGGGCGAAATTCTTGTCTGTAAAAAAAAGCTGAAATCGAACCTCTAGTCAACTTCAGATAAAACTTTAAACATTTTACGAATTTTCAGGCTTTGGCCGGATTCTGGGCGAACTATTTGTCCGGCGAGAAAATAATTTACATATACGAATCAGCATGCATCCTTACCACTACGTCGAACCTGTAATCAACTTCAGATAAAACTTTTACTTATAACAATTTTTCCGGTTTCAGCCGGATTCCGTGTGAACTATATGTCCAGGTGGGAAATGATTGTCAAATACGGATTCAGCATGTCTTTTTACCCCTGTATCGAACATCTAATCAAGTTAGAATAAAACTTACTTTAAACCAATTTTCCGGTTTTGGCCGGATTCCAGGCAAACTACTTGTCAGGCGAAAAAATAATTTTCATATACGTGTTCAACATGTCTCCTTACCCCTAGATTGAACCTCTAATCAACTTCAGATTAAACTTCTATTTTTCAAAAATTTTCCGGTTTTTGCGGATTCTAGGTGAACTTCTTGTTCGACAAGATAATTATGGTCATATTCGGATTCAGCATGCCCCCCTACCCTTACGTCGACTATCTCATTAGCTTAAAGAAAAAATCTCTTAATTTGAACCCCTCCCCTAAATATAGGGCTACAGAGCAGGGGCGGTTGGAAGGGGGGGGGGCGTGGGGTGTGACTCACCCCCATGCTCCAGAGAATCTACTCTCAGTCGTATGTTTTGAGCTTGTCTGTCTGACTGTCGTATGTTTTGAGCTTTTCAGAATGACATACAGCCAGTTACGAAACGTGAATTTCATCCGCAAATCACATTTTTTAGTCGTATTTCTACGAAGAAATTTCTGTTCGTATGTTTTCAGATTCACAGTTGTTTGTTCTGAATTTTCCAGAATGAAAGTCGTATGTTTGAGCTTGGCCAGAATGACATGAACCGCAGATTTCACCTGAAAAGACCCGTTTCTTATCGTACTTTACGAAGGGATATCCTAGTCGTAAATTAGAGATAGTCGTAAGTTTTGACCTTGCCAGATAAATGCAGACAAGCAGTTACCTAATCGTGAACTTCGCCCTCAAATGACTTGTTTCTGTCGTATTGTTCCATAGAGATTTTAGTAGTATGTTTTTAGCTTGTCAGATTCACAGTTTTGCGTTCTCAGTTTGTCAGAATCACAGTCGTATGGAACTGATCAGAATGACATCAACCGCAAATTTCCCCTGAAAATGACCCGTTTGTTGTCGTATTTTACGAAGAGATTTTCTAGTCGTATATTAGGGACTGTCGTAAGTTCTGAGCTTGCCATACGAGGCAGTTCGGAGAATCTCGCAAATGACCCATTTCTGGTCGTATTGTTGTATAGAGATTTTCTACAAGTCTTTACGTTAAGAAACATCGTGTGTTTCGAGCTTGTTAGAATGACAGTCGTATGTTTCGAACTTGTCAGAGTGACAGACGCCATTACCAAATCGTGATTTTCACTCTGTAGCGCTGAAAACAGGCTGATTTTCGAAATTTCGCCTGCGGCGCAACGTCTCAACATTGTCCTACCTGGTTTTGTGCAAGAATCTCCTTATCTTAAAATGAAACAGGTTTATTCTTTTTTTAAATGGCTTTCAAAGTAAGGTTTGAACATGAACAGGCTTTGTAAGCACTGTATGACGGGCCTGACGATTGAACTATTTTTTCTGTAATCTAAATTCGTTGTAATCTAGCAGCATTTAAAATGTTTCGCAAACTTTACTTGCGCCGTCTTTCATAGTAGCCCACTTGCCATCTGGTTGAATGGTCCGTAATTTAGGTGAGGTGTTAGGCCTAAGATTTCAGCTACCTTAAAAGCTGTAAATGCCAGAAAAAGGTCGGTAAAAGGTCGGTCGGAAAAAGGTATATTGGATACGGTAAAAGCTACTGCTTGGGATCTGAGCCACGTTAAAAGTAACTTTTTAACTTTAAAAGTACTTTTAACTAAAAGTAGTTAAAAGTTAAAAGTAAGAGTTTGTGTGGGAAGTAGCCGAATATTGCCGAATAAAGGCCGATTTAGCAAATTTTGCCTGCGGCTCTTTCGTAGTCGTACACTATTTCTATTTAGTTGAAGTGTGCATAATTTATGTGCGGTTTTAAGCTTAAGATTTGGGGTCTAAGCTACATTAAAAGGTATAAGTTGTAAAGGGGTAGTTGAATTTTGCTCGGATTGAAAAATTTTCGCCGGCGGCGCTCACTTTGTATGTATATATCTATTGCCCATCATAAATGTAAGAATACAGCGCTAATGAAGCAATAAAGGAAGAAAAGGAAAAGAAACGAATAACTTCTGACAAACTTTAGTTCGTCTTGAGTAGATATGTCGGAAACTGGTACCGAAGCTTGTCTTCTCTCCAGCGAAATTTGACATGAACGACATCGTCTAATTCCTCACTTATTTGTTTATTATTTTATTACTACAATGGCATTTTCCGTAACGTTTTAGAACTCAAAACGTTAATATTTGTCGAGCCTGCCGGTGCTGTGTTTTTAGCCAGTCGTATATTCTGAAGTCTCCCCCCCCCCCCCCCCCATGCCCAAGCCCTTCGAACCGCCCCTGCTAAAGAGCCCATCTTCGAACTTGACCTGTACTTTGACCCAAAGAATCCTCATGCCAAATTTGAACAAAGTATTCAACTCCTTCGAGAGTTATCGTGCTAACAGACGGACAAACGGACAACTTTTACGAAATCATAGGCATCCCTCCACTTACGTTTTGGGATCCCAGAAACTATAATAAAACTAGACCTCCCTGAATTAAGTGAACTGAATGGTTGTTTTCCCCAGGTGTTCTGATTTGAAGCCCTTAGGCTAACTATTGTTGGTAGTGTCGCGCGGTGGGGAAAATACTAGTAATATTTCGTATACAAAATATACCCCAGCTTGTTTGGTCTCTCTCCGTCGAATCTCCAGGTAAAGTCAGTATCCACAATCATAAATGGATTATCATGAAATTCTCAATAAATTTTGTTTGTCAAATAGCGTAAGTGATCACTGTGAAAACAAAGTTTATTCGGATACAAGATTGAGCTGACAATAGTGGTCGAAGTATGATAGCATTCGTTTTGGGGTGTTTTCCGTAAATTGTATTATTGGAACTATTGTTCACTATTATGCTAATTGTCAATATTTCATATAACTCTTACTACCTTCTCTGGGTGTGAGCGATTTGGCTGTATTAAATGGAATAAGGGAGAATAAAGAAAATGAAGGAAACAACGAAACATTTAAGATAGACAAAATACGGTAACAAACAAAGAATGCAAATCACTACGTTTCCAGTATCACCATCGCTCAACGAAAGTTATTCGTTATTGGTGTAGCCGGTAGCCTATGCCAAATGAGAATGAATGGGTTTATTTCAACCCCAAAAACAGCCAACGCTTCAGTGCCCAGAGACTAACCTGAAGGGAACTAAAGAACCCTTTACATAAACAAAACAAACTGCTTAGAAAAGGAAAGAAAGAAATAACGGAGCTTGACTTATCTAATCTGGGAATTAATGGTTTTAATTCAACCCCCAACAAACAAACAACGCTTCAGTGCCCAAAGGCTAACATGTAAGGAACTAAAGAATCCAGAACATAAAACGAAAACAGACAGCTTAATAAAGGAAAGAAAGAAAGAAAGGAGCTTGATATCCAATCCGGGATGCCCAAATAACAGAACAACCAAGTATTTTTATTCACCGTACACTTGACTGATGGTGGAGCCGCAGAGATGCGACATTAAAGTTTAACCGAAAAGGCTGGGATAGGACAATCTAGTTACCCATCACTTATTCACCTAAATTGGCTTGAAGACCCACTGAAAATGCGTTACTTTGTTCTTCCGCTCTTCACGAATAATCAGTTTTCAAATAGTGGAATTTTCGTGTGATTTGTGGTACCTCTATGCGCTTGTATTTTTGCGTATGCCTTACAAGAAAGATTTATGATTTTTTTTTTATTCAGGCACTAAACAATCTTCACCAATCTCACTACTGCCCATTGAAAAGCCGCGTTTGTGTTGAGATTAAAATTTCTCGCGACATAGTAGAATTTTCGTTGTGGAGACTGCCGCAGAAATTCTGAACATCATAACTGGAGTAGATTGTGGAAAAAAAAAAAATCTCTTTGCAGAATCGAAATAATTCAATGGATTCAGTTAAATGACACAAAAATAAGTTGGCTTTTCAGTTAAACTTTAACAAAAATCAAATCATGTACATAGGTTATAGTTCAAAAATCAGAGGTTACATAAAGCACTGATATCTAAGGTAACCGGATAACGCGAAAGGTTACTCAGGATGTTTGGTGTTTTGGAAGGTGTTCTCAAGCAAAACTACTGTTTTATGTACTTTGTGAACACAATTCGCAGGGACGCAGTATGTGTCAAATAGGCTACCATTGGAAAGACAGGAAACTTCCACAAGCCCCAAGAGTCGCAACAATCAGCGCCGTTTAACGGTTGGTTTTTATTGAAAACAATCGCTCTCTTGATATTTCGACCGATCTGTCTGCAAAATTGTCATTTAACAACACATTGTGTGTTGTGTTATTTGTTTGTCCAACCCACCTTCATCATTTAGCGTTTGAAGTTTAGACGAACGCTAGGTAGCGGGGCGCTCGGTTTTCCACAACGCGCTTTTATAGTGCAAACACACGATCAGGAAATGGAGCTCTCGGGCTGGAATTCCTGCCCGGATTTTTGGCACCATCATCACTTCCATATGGAAAATTTGGAATTTTTTCAACTTGATGATGAAAGTGCAGGAAATCCGACCGGGAATTCCTGATCGTGTGTTCGCACTTTTAGCGGAGTATCCTAAACTCCTGCTATTACGGTCTCTAGTCTGTGTAAACCACGATTCGCGCAAGAGGGGAGTTGCCGCAGTGTTTCGTCAGTGAACACCCTTTTAGTGTTTTGACTCCTGCTTATCTTTCCCGCAGTGTTTCGTCAGTGAACACCCTTTTAGTGTTTTGACTCCTGCTTATCTTTCCGCTTTCAGTTGAGCTCCGTCGTGCAGAAAGATCCTTTAATGCATTTCCGTTGCAGGAACACCTACTTAGTACTGGCTTCACGTACAATAATGAAGTTGTCCAGTTCGACAGTAAGGGGGACCCTCCTGGAAGGTAATTTCTAGTTTATATTCGATTTCGTTGAGGAGATTTCGTTGCGACAAAAGCAGATGCTTATGAACTAGAACAAGAAGACAAAGACGAGGGATGTTTCGTGTTCCCTCACTATTCTCTCGAACTTGTCGTGATTTCGAACCCGAATTACCTGCAATTATAAAATCCCCTACACCCTATGCCAAAACGAAAACACCATGTTAATTAGTAAGAGTAACAAACGTCAAAAGCTTAACGCAGCTTTTTTTAGAGATTATTGTGCTTGGCATTGAAGATGCGGTTAAGCCAAGTTCACACAGAGAGCGGAGTTTGGCGTTATCCGTCAAGAAAGGGGTTGAAAAACGCATCGTCAGGTCTAAAAACGTTTCTTCATGCTTCGGCTCCGACTGGAAAAAAATCACAACGCCAGGCAAATAATTTGAACTACACAAACCATGGATTTCTAACAGCTAATGAGTTTAGTTCACAGTTACCGAGTCATTTACGATAGTGGTATGAAGGAGCACAAAGACAATGGAATAAGAGAAAATGCATTTCTGGAAATAAATTTCAGGCGAATTCGCTTCCCGTCTGTCATACCCTGCAATTTTCCCTAGACGTCGCGAAGCTTATTTTTGTCTGCCAACATTTAGACGCCCTCGATTGAATTACGCTTGGGGTCGCTATGAACCATCGCTCTTTGAAAAGGTAAACGTTGTCACGAGGTCACGTGACTCATCTCCGAATTTATTGCTCTTGGACGAAGGTTATTGGGTTTTAAATTCCCACTCCTGCGCTGGGGCCAGTCACTAGTAGCTGCACCTTAGTCACCTACACATTTCCGTTCCCTATCTGTGCTTGGAGAGACTGAATCTCTGTGTCCCAAATTTGATTTGCTGGATTTTGGGGACCTTAGGAGTAGAAAGAGAAGGTGATTAACTCGAAGTTTCAGAAGAAATGATGCGCTTTAAAATCTTAAAAGCTTCTAAGTTCAAAGCTCTTAACCTCATGTTTTACGTCGTAGCAAGGACTTCGGAATTCTAAAGTTCATAATGAAGGTCTAAACCCGAATACATTTTTTTTTGGCGGGACCTTTGGACCGTTGAAACTGAATTGATCGCCGACCTCGTACTTTTTACCGGTATCTTAACGGATGTGCGAGGATTTGTCTCATTCCTGTTGTGGTAACCGTAAAGGCAGTTGTCGGACTTGAACCACATGTCGCAGTAATGTGCAGTATCTGCTCCGAAACTTAGACGCGTCTAAGCCATTTGAAACACGCTATGCTTTTAGGTATTTGCAATAGGCGTCGGCCGATTTTAGCCGCACTATCCCATTTGCTTTTTTCATAAAAAAAAAAAAATAGCTTACCCGAACTTTCTGACCATGAATGAGCTTGCTGTAAAGAAATAAAAATGATATTTTTCTTCTAGATTCTAGATTGCTATGAATGTTAAATATTCCTTCAGCCCAAGCTGACTGCGAATCATGTTTGATAGTGCAAAACGGATACGTCAGCTGAATTTTTTTTTTTAATTTGCCACAAGTTTCGTATTTCCAACTTGAGCGGCTTTGAGCCTGAAGAGTACCCTTGCCAAGAAGGGTCGAAATATAGCTCTAATAAAATTCAGCTGACGTATCCGTTTTGCACTATCAAATATGCTATGAATAGGAATTATAGCCTATATGCTAGCGTAAGATAGCATTGTTGACTTTGTCTCTTCTTTCCATGAAGCCTTAGGAGCTGTACCGGACCGGTTGCCAACCTCAACTTAAGTGACCTCGCAGTTGGCCTCCGAAAAGAAAATTCCTCTACAAAACTAGGTCCTATGTAGATTTAGCTTCTGACTGTTGGGATTTATGACTGCAAAGAAACTTCCTTTTAACATACGTGAGACCAACTTGGAGGTTAGGTAATTCGTGGTTGGGTATCTCCTGTAGTCTTGTCTTGCTATTGAATATGAGTCAAAGTTTTTGGCAAGTATTTTCCAGTTAAAGTTGTCTGGTATAAAGACAGTTTATTTTTAAACCTTGGATTGTTTTATTGAATAATTTTGACCCTGCGCTAAGGGATATATGATTTTTTCATACGTGGCCTCGAGTAGTGACGTTCATAATATGCACTGCTGGCTCGACAAGATAAAGTTCACCCCGACGCAGAAAAATTTAGTTTCGGCTTGAGCGTGCATTTCAATGGCTAACAAAGCGAAGCTGAGGAAATGTTCACTTTTTGATCGTAAATGAAAAAAGCTCGCTATTGCGTGTGACCCAAGAAAAATTAGTCTATCGGCAATAATTTACCGTTGTATTTGCTAAGTGTTTCAAGCATAGAAATCCCAGCACAGAAAGGTACCACGTATCCAAAAGGAAGTTCAGTCGATAATCGATTATATGACCAGTGGAGCAACAAAGTAAGGAATTTTCGCCGGGCCTTTATACCTAAGTGAATAAGTGACAGGTAACACGAAATTAAAAAAAATTGAGTGGACAAACAATGTAGACTGTACTAAAAAATTGTATATTGTACTGGTTTTTTGTTGTCTTATTTAATTTCTTAATTTTATTTTACACACTCCGCTTTTGAAAATGGCGGGTCAGAAATAAATTACTTACTATCGTATCTCCGCCCTGTTCGGTTAAACTTTAAGGATTATCGGGTTATAGTATTGTCTGCCATATTAGATGTCTGTAGTATTCATGGGCTTGGGATGGCTCGTCTCATTAGTACATTCGAATCGTAATTACACTGTCTCTTCTAGTAACTGCATTTTCTAGATACGACATAATGAGCTTCCGGAAAGTTTCCGAAGTGGGATATGATTACGTCCAAATCGGGACTTGGGATAATGGAACCCTTCATTTGACCTCACCACCGTCCAGGGAAGTCGAGAGCGTTTGCTCTCAGCCGTGTGCTAAAGGATACGCGAAGGTAAGTAACCCTACTAACTTATCTACCACCCAATCTGTCTCATACCCAAAGGCCGATGAGACAGGTTGGGTGGCTACACCGCGGAAAGCGAACGAAATTTCGATGGCTGCATTCACGAAGCCGCTTACAGTTTTTTTTTCACAAATTCAGTTTAATCACCGTATCAGATCGAACTAACGCCAAGCCCCAAGGCCGAGTTACTCATTCAAGCGAAAGGTATGTCAAATCATTTGTGCCTAATTTCACTAAGAATTCAATACTAACGCTGTAGATAACTAATGATCTTTTATAAGTAAACTGAAAGGCAGAAATGCCTCTCAGTCGGGGTTTGAACTAGGACCCTCCGCTCTCTAGGCGAGTGCTCTACCACTGAGAATATCTATCACCGTATATCTTTCGTCACAAATCAAAAATAGCACTGGTCTTGTGAATAACATCTTGAATGACTGTAAAAATTATTAAATATTGTAAAGAAGATCATTAGTTATCTACAGCGTTAGTATTGAATTCTTAGTGAAATTAGGCACAAATGATTTGACATACCTTTCGCTTGAATGAGTAACTCGGCGTTGGGGCTTGGCGTTAGTTCGATCTGATCGAGTTTTCGGTAATTTTTCATCAGTTGGGACGAACGTGGGTAAAATAGTTGCGTTTTGATCCGAATTCTCCGTTCCGAAAACTCGCTTCTGAATTCTCGATTCTCGTACAAATTACCGTTTTTGCTCCTCTGACTTCTCCATTCTCGCTTTTGACAAAAACACTAAGTTGGCAGCTCGTCCGCAATCCGGTATAAGTGTTTATGCATAATGAACACCAGCACTCATTTGACCAATCAGGGAGGAGGACGGAGAGAGGAGAATCAAGAATGCGCCATCGGAGCAACTTCTCGATTCTGCAGAATCGCGAGGCTTTCCCCGTTCCGAGCCCGTTCTCGATTCTGACAAAAACGCAAGAAAAGGAGAATTCACTTTATCTGAATAGTCCAAAAACGCGAAATTGGAGAATCGCGAGGAGAATCCGGATCAAAAACGCAACTAATTTCTCGATTTGAACTGAGCCGCAGTTTTTATTTCCGAAGCTCATGAGTATATTATGTTTCCTTTCTTGTTGTGACGAAAGGTTTAAAAACTTGAGCTTGCATTGTAATCTGATTGTCCCAGAATAATCTTCACAGTTCTTTCTTGAAGTCTCTCCAGGTGGTCAATCTTTCTCTTGTTCCTCAACGTCCCCGCGGAATTTGCATCTGAAGACATCTGCGAGTTTTCGCATGGGTTCTATTCAAGAGCGCCGCTAGGATCTATTAAGGGACATTAAAGCAGAAACGAAAAAGCAACGAGGTCGTAAAAAATTAAATCTGGCAGGAGTAAACCAAACAAAAGGAGAGTCAAACCGTAAAGCCTCTTGATAACTCATAAAAAAAAGCTGTTAATTCTGTGCTCTTAATCTATTTAATTTATCAGTAGCATACGAAGAAAAAATAAAAACATAAGTAACAAAACAATAACAACTGCTAGCTTTCGAAAGCTCAAGTCTACCCAGTATTGTACAGAGATCTGTAGCCGCACTGGCACCGAATTTTCGACGAAGCAAATTACCCCTCATGGACACTGACACTAATCGCATGATGTTGTCAAAAACAAATCACGAGTAGTCAAACTGCTCAACAAAATCCAGACACCTTCCATAAAGTCTTTCTAAAACGGAGTTTCGGACTGTTGGAATGCCCATCCATCTGTAGTAGTAGGCTACTGTGATTCTGTCAATACTTTCAAGAATTCCATAGACAATATAACGCCGAAAAAATCAACGACGAAGTGTTTCAGACGAACTTTGTAGAGGCCAGTGGTCTACTTTTTATATTGTATTACTATTATTATTCAAACTTTCTACCAATCGATCTGCTATAGATCTTGTAAGACCCCCGACCAGTTTAGACTCCTTCTTTGCACCTTCTTTTACTCCGCTAATAGAAGTAAATGACAATGTCGGTTCCTGTATTTCTATCTATAACAACGTCATGTCGGAGAATGACGGAAGTGGGCTCTCTGCTCGTTTCTACAGTGACCAATTAGCGTTGTTTCCTTCCTTGTTCTCTTCTAACTACGTTCAAATATAATGACTTTCCTGATCCCATTACGTTCGTTAAAGAGGTTGCTCACAGGGCAACGTCCAGTTGAGCGCCGTCAACTTGAGCGACGCCCCACACGAGCAACATTACGCTACCTTAGCGAAGCCTAAGCATTGAAACCTTGCGAAGCCTAAGCATTGTTCAGATAGATGTAATAAGCTGCGTGGCGCCATACGTGCTGCTTACTCCTAACACGCGTACATGCGGATATTCCTTTCTTACATCGGCTTGCTGGCATAACCCAAACAAGCTATCGGATTGCTCTGTGGCAGACAACATAGGATCTATCTTCTGCAGCATAAACAGCACGCCCCGAGAATCCACAACTGCAAACGTTGTATACGCATTACGAGACGATTTGAACAATGCTTTCGGCATTCCCTCATTACTTGTCTTGCCCGTTTTCCAATTTTACTCTTTAGTCCTCATTCTATTTTCTGGTATTTTATGCGGTCGATCCAGGTCTAGTCTTACATTTTTTTTATGGCACTTGCCCTTCGGCCAAGTGCCATATAGCGATCGCAATTGCAATTTCTGTCCTTCCGTCGGTACAGGTTTTGCTAGTTCGGGCACTTCTGCATAAGCTAGGACGATGAATCTTGGCAGGCATATCAGGGAACCCAAATGATTAAGCTGAAAATAGTCACTTCCCCGATCCGAGCATGGGGGGAGTGGAGGGAGGGGGAATCCGGTAAAATTAGGTATTTTTAACTTACGACTTGGTGATCAGATCTTAATGAAACTTGATACATAGAAAGACCACGTGTCTCAGACGTCCCATTCTAAATCCGGACCGGATCCGGTGACATTGGGGGGAGTTGGAGGGGGGAACCGGAAATCTTGAGGAACGCTTAGAGTGGAGATATTGGGATGAAACTTGGTGGAAAGAACAAGCACGAGCCCTAGATACTTGATTGACATAACCGGACCGGATCAACTCACTGCGGGGGAGTTGGGGGGGGGGGGGGGTCCGAATTTCTAGTGATCCCGCGAGTTCGGTACTACCTGATGTGCTGGGACGATGAAACTTGGCAGGCGTAACAGGGACCCGAACAGATTGACTTGAGAATAGTCATTTCCCCGTTCCGACCATCTGGGGGGGGGGGGGGTAGAGGAAAAGTAAATCCAGAAAAGTTAAGTGTTTTTATGGCACTTGCAGCCTCTGGCTCAAGTGCCATATACCGATCACAATTCCGTCCGTCGGTCTGTCGGTCTGTCGGTCTGTCGGTCGGTCCGAGTTTTTTTGTCCCACATATCCGAGTTAGGGTACTTCCAGATGTGCTAGGACAATGAAACTTGGCAGGCATATCAGGGACCCGACCAAACTAACCTGGAAATAATCAGTTTCCCGATCCGACCATATGGGGGGGAGTGCGGGGCGCTGGAAACTTGCAAATTTAGGGCATTTTGTCACTTTTTTCTGAGTTAGGGTACTTCTAGATGAGCTAGGACAATGAAACTTGGCAGGAATATCAGGGACCCGACCAAACGAACCTGGAAATAATCGGTTTCCCGATCCGACCATATGCGGGGGAGTGGGGGCGCTCGAAACTTGAAAATTTAGGGCATTTTGTCACTTTTTCGAGTTAGGGTACTTCCAGATGAGCTAGGACAATGAAACTTGGCAGGAATATCAGGGACCTGACCAAAGTAACCTGGAAATTATAAGTTTCCCGATCCGACCATATGCGGGGGAGTTGGGGCGCTGGAAACTTGAAAATTTAGGGCATTTTGTCACACTTTTTCGAGTGAGGGTACTTCCAGATGAGCTAGGACAATGAAACTTGGCAGGAATATCACGGACCCGACCACACTAACCTGGAAATAATCAGTTTCCCGATCCGACCATATGGGGGGGAGTGCGGGGCGCTGGAAACTTGAAAATTTAGGGCATTTTGTCACACTTTTTCGAGTTAGTGTACTTCCAGTTGTGCTAGGACCATGAAACTTGGCAGGCATATCAGAGACCCGACCAAACAAAATTAGGAATAATCAGTTTTCTGATCCGACCATTTTGGGGGGGGGGTGGAGGGCAGGGGAATCCGGGAAACTGAGAAGTGTGTAACTTTCGAACGGATGATCGGATTGTAATGAAACTTCATAACTGAAGAGAATATATATCTGTAATGTCCCGTTTAAAGTCTTGACCGGATTCGGTAGCCAGGGGGGAGTTGGGGGGGGGGAGACCGGAAATTTCAAGAAACGGTTAGAATGGAGGGATCGGAGTGAAACTTGCTGGGAAGAACAAGCATCTGCTCTAGATAAGTCCTTTAGACCATTGTACTGGATCCGGACACTTATGGGGGGGGGGGGCCGGAATTCCGGTGATGGTGGTTTTTTGGATTTTCACGATGAAACTTGGCAGGCATATCAGGGACCCAATCAAACTGACTTCAAAATAAAAATATTGTTGATCAGATAATGGTGGGGGAGTGGAGGGAGGGGAATCCGCAGGGGAATCCGGGAAATTGAGAAGTGTGTAACTTTCGAACGGATGATCGGATTGTAATGAAACTTCATAACTGAACAGAATATATATCTGTAATGTCCCGTTTAAAGTCTTGACCGGATTCGGTAGCCAGGGGGGAGTTGGGGGGGGGGGGGAGACCGGAAATTTCAAGAAACGGTTAGAATGGAGGGATCGGAGTGAAACTTGCTGGGAAGAACAAGCATCTGCTCTAGATAAGTCCTTTAGGCCATTGTACTTGATCCGGACACTTATGGGGGGGGGGGGGGGTCCCGGAATTCCGGTGATGGTGGTTTTGGGGACTTTCACGATGAAACTTGGCAGGCATATCAGGGACCCAATCAAACTGACTTCAAAATAAAAATTTTGTCGATCAGATAATGGTGGGGGGAGTGGAGGGAGGGGAATCCGAAATTTTCAGTCATGCGTAATTTTAGAATGGTTGATCGGATTCGAGTGAAATTTAAGAATTCAACAGAGGACATTTCTCCGATGATTTTTTTCATATCCGGACCGGATCCGGCAACTATTGGGGGGGGGGGGAATACGTGCCCCGTTTAGAATGGAGGGATCGGGATGGAACTTTGTGGGAAGAACAAACAGATGCTCTAGGTAAGTCATTTGCTGAATCGGATTGGCTATGTGCACCGCGGGGGAGCTGGGTGGGGTGGGGTGGGGGCCGGACCGGAAATCTCGAGAAACGGTTAGAATGATGGTATCGGAGTGAAACTTGCTGGGAAGAACAAACATCTGGTCCATATAAATCTTTTACATAACTTGACTTGATCCGGACACTTGAGGGGGGGGGGGAGGAGGGGTATCCCGGAATTCCGTTTTTGGGGGATTTTCACGACGAAACTTGGAAGGCATATCAGGGACCCGGTCAAACTGACTTGGAATAAAAAAAAATCCTCGATATGATAATCTTGGGGGGGGGGGAGTTGAGGGAGGGGAATCCGGAATATTGAGTCATGCGTAACTTTGGAACGGGTGATCGGATTCGATTGAAATTTAATAATTAAACAGAGGACATTTTTCTCTTGTGACCTTTTTCATTTCCGGACCGAATCCGGCAATTATCGGGGGGAGGGCGGAAAATACTTGACCCGCTTAGACTGGTGTGATCTGGATCGAACTTCGTGGGAATGACAAACAGATGCTCTGGATTAATCATTTACAGAACAGGATTGGCTCCGGTTATTGTGGGTGGAGTTGGAGGAGGGGGAGGGGGGTCTGGGATTCCGGTGATCGCGCGTTAAGGTACTTCCAGATGTGCTAGGACGATGAAACTTCGCTGGAATATTGGAGACTCAACAACATTTGCTTAGAAATTGCTACTTCCCAAATCCGATTATTCCTTAAAGTACCAATCTTGACCGCAAAGTAAAAAAAAATACTTTTAAGCAATATATGCATTTTCGTGATGCCCATCAGCCCATTAGCAGTTTTGCCTCAAGGGTTTTGCTTACAAATGAAGTTCCAGCTCCCTTATAGCGCGCATCTCAACCGCAAAGTCGAAACTTACTCTTGATCAATCAAATCATCTTGACACATGCAAGTGCCATATGAGCTTACAGCTCTTGTTAACTTACGAACGGGTGATCGGACCGTAATGAAACTTGATATATAAAAATACCTTGTGTCTCAGACGCCCCATTTCGAATATGAAGGGGATCCGGTGACATTGGGGGGGTGTGGAGGGGGAACCGGAAATCTTGGTAAACGAATAGAGTGGAGGGTTCGGGATGAAATTTGGTGGGAAGAACAAGCACAAGTCCTAGATACGCGACTGACATATACGGACCGGATCCGGTAACTGTGTGGGAGTTGGGGGGGGGGGGGGGGCAAATTTCTAGTGACCCCTCGAGTTCGGTACTTCCTGATGTGCTAGGAGGATAAAACTTGGCAGGCTTATCAGGGATCCGAACAGATTGACTTGATAATGTAGTGTCCCCGATCCGGCCATCGTGGGGGGAGTGGAGGCATGGGTCCGGAAAATTGAGTAGTGCGTTCCCTGCCATTGAACGGGTGATCGGGTTTAAATGAAACTTGATATTTAGAAACATCTCGTGCCTCAGACGTCCCATTTTAACTCTGGACTGGATCTGGTGACATTGGGGGGGGAATCTTTGGAAACGCTTAGAGTGGAGGGATCGCGATGAAACTTGGTGCGAAGAACAAGCATTAGCCCTAGATACGTAATTGACAGAACCAGATCGTCTCGGGGCTCTGTGGGGGGAGCTGGAGGGGGTTTCCCGGAATTCCGGTGATCGCGAGTTTGGATACTTCCAGTTGTGCTAAGCGCGATAAAACTTGGAGGGCATATTAGTGATGCGACCAAATAGACTTAAGGACCCGACACAATGCCCTTCGAAGACTTCCATTCTTGGATCAAACCATTTTTTGGGGAATTGAAGGAGGAGGAATCCGGAAATTACTGGCTTAAATAGGTTGCGAACAGATGGTCCGATTCAAGTGAAACTTTATGGGTCATAAGAGCTGATGACCTAGATGTGCAAAGCGAATGGGATGCAAGTTGGACAGTACCAAGTTTATGCGGCCTAGATTTGTCATAGATTTGTTAGAGATGCGAAGTTTATGTGTCCTAGTCGTATTCGGCTACAGTGGAGGGAGTTCGAGGGGGAGTCCCAGAAATGTTGCGGCTCGCACAGGGGTTAAACGGGTGGAGTGATTTGGATGAAACTTGGAAAGTAGAGAGATCGTATGCGTTAGATGGCATATTTTGGAGTCCGGACCGGATCCGAGCACGGTGGGGAGGGGTACCGGAATTTCCGGAAAAATACTCAGATTTACTTTCTCGCTTCTCACACCACCTACTCGTAACAAGTACCATATGAGCTTGTAGCTCTTGTTTTTCGAGAAGATCATCCCTACCCTTTTTCTCGGTGGGACCCACTTTCCGTGCTACCGCATTGTGGCTCTAAGGCTTGAATTACTCTAGCAGTTCGAAGCTTTCACTGTTATTGTACCGCAAAGTTTGGATGGGGGAACCCCTTACTTGCACTGGGAAAAGGGAAGTTACGGGATTATCCCAATCCCAGCTGCCTGTTTTTCCCCCTGCGGCTGCTTCCGCCAGATCATCTGTTTTGTTAGGTCAAACTTGGAAGACTAATACAAAGGCACAAGGCAGGCCGTGATTAGTGGTTCATTTGGTATAGGGAAAGGACTTCTGACGTAGATTTTCTCCGCGAAAAAGAATAATGTTCCTGACTTGGAAAGAAGCACGCCCGTTGGAACCTTGGCGACATTCTGGCGGTACAGTCATTTTTAATGCGGCCTAATTGCGGAACAAAAATCTAAGCGTGGTGCAATTTTACTGCACTTGAGCATACTCAAGTGCCGTAATGCGATCGTAATGTCTGTCGATCTGTCCGGGGTTTTGCTAGTTTGGGCACTTCCACATAAGCTAGGACGATGAAACTTGGCAGGCATGTCAGGACCTGACCAGATTAACTTGGAAATAATTACTTCCCGGATCTGGCCATCGTAGGGGGAGTGGGGGCATGGGGTATCAAACTAATAACATGCATAAATTTGGAACGGGTAATCGGACATGCATAAAACTTGACAAGTGTCAGGAGTAAGTGTCTCAGATGTTCAGTTTCAGATCCGGATCGGATCCGATAACGGGGGGGGGGCTGGAGGGTGACACCGGAAATCTCGTGAAACGCTTCCACATAAGCTAGGACGACGAAAATTTGCAGGCATATCAGGGACCAGATTAACTTGGAAATAATCACTTCCCCGATCCGGTTGTCGTGGGGGTAGTGGAGGGATGGGGAATCCGGAAACTAGTAACATGCATAACTTTGGAACGAGTAATCGGACATGCATGAAACTTGACAAGCGTCAAGATTTAATTTAATTTAATTTCAAAATAAATGCGGCACAACATTTCATGCGAGAGCAAATTAATTGGCACTTGTCACTAACCTACAACTAAAACATATATACAATTGTCATAAAATAAATACAGTAATTCAAGTAAGGTTGTTGTGATACAAGGTAAACTGAGGCACAAAACTATTACGGTACCTTTCAGTTTTACAAGCGACAGGTGTGAGTTTTGGTACTTTCATAGCTGCTTCTCTTGGAGGTCTGTTCCTTTCCGGTTTAAAGGGTGGAGGAAGCATATTTCGGTAGAAAGGGTGGGATAACAGATTTGTTCCGAAACGTTGGCACAGCTGTTCTGTAGGAACAGAAAGGGGTTCCAGCTTACACTCCTTTAGGAGATACGAGTACGGCATTTTATGGCCACCAATTATAATTTGAACAGCACGTTTTTGGATTCTTTCCAACTTATCTGAGTCACTCTTTGTAAGTCCATAATGCCATGCTGGACAGGCATATTCAAGTAGTGAACGGACAAACATACAATACAAATCTTTCATTCTTTCTTTAGGGACTTTGAATTTCTTTATGATTTTTAACATACTCATGGAAGAGTTAGCTTTCTTTAAAATAAACTTGGTATTTTCCTACCAAGACATATCAGAAGATATAATAACGCCAAGGAGTGTAATTTGGTCAGAAGTAAGGTTATCAGGAATGGGAGGGTGGAACTGTGGGAGAGTTTTAAGAAATGAAATTGTTAGTATTGTAGATTTGTCACTGTTCACTACCATATTCGACCGAGAAGCTTCTGTAGCAATATCCTGAATTATACCCAAAGATTGACTTTTTGAATTCTTTCCCACAACTTCTGCCAGTGATAAATCGTCTACGAATTTCCATCGCTCATCGATGTCCTGAGCAACAACATTTATCATAATAAGAAAACACAGAGGACCAAGCACAGTTCCCTGGGGCACCCCACCAAAAACTGGAAGCGCGTCTGACATGCACTGTTTATACTTTACAATTTGTAATCTATCCGTTAAAAATCCCCGTACTATATTTACAATAAATTCAGGTACATTATTCTCAATTAACTTATTTAACAGTATTTGGTGGTCTACAAGATCAAAAGCCTTCTTAAAATCAATAGCTATAAGGTTAATCCATTTATCTGGGGTGTCCAGATTCTTCAGGATAAAATCTATAAGACTTACTAAATAATGTGTTGTAGAAGCCTTCGGGACGTTTCCATATTGATGCTGGTCAATGACTGATGCTAAATATTTTTTCAACCATGCAGCTACAAAACCTTCATACACGCGGCTAAAAACTGAAGTCACAGAAATTGGCCTTACCCCAGTAAAATCATTGGCACCACCCTTCTTTGGTATCGGTGTAATAAACCCCACTTTCCACTTCTTAGGGTACTGGCCACTTCGTGATATTTTATTATAAATGTTGGTCAGCGGAAGGGCCAGTTCAGCTGCAAAGGCCTTAATTAACGTCACTGGGATATCAAAAGGCGTAACTGCAGTTCTTTTTAGCTTGGACAACTTAAGTTTCACCTCGGATATCATTATTTCAGGGATATTGAAACCAGGGAGGTCTTGAGGAGGAATACTGTGTACTTGGGATATAAAGGGCCCATTAGCAGAAGGGGTCTTTGGAGAAAGTGGTGGGTAAGACTGAACAATTGCGGCAAAATGGGCATTTAAGTCATTGGCTGTTTTGACAGGCAGTTCGTCTTTCTTAAAATCAACAGGTGAAGGATTTTTACCTGCCAGCTTTTTTATTTCTTGAAAGAATTTCGCCGGTTTAGAAGCTAAAAGGTGATCAACTTCGTTCGAATAAAAATCAGCTTGGGCTTTCTTAATTTTTTTCTTTATTTCATTTCTCAGCTTGTTGGCAACTTCACGCTTTCCTTCTTTAAAAAGTTTTAATTTCTTCTTTATAAGTTTTTTTGTTTCTGAATTTAGGGAAGGTTTGTCAGAAGAACAAACCTTTCTTTTCCGTTCAGGAAAAGAAGATTCAAACTGTGTAATCAGTTTTTTGTGCATGCACTCAGTTTTGGCATCAACGTTTTCAATATGTAACACATCAGTCCAAACCTCGGAAGTAATCCAGTCACCAAAAGAGAGGAGACCAGCATCCGTGATTGGCCTGCTGGTAACTTCCGTGACCGAGTAGGCTATTTTTATTTTATCTAACGGATTCCATTGGACCATATAGTGGTAACTCCCCCCCAGTGGGGCCAATTCACTAGGGGTTTGGTAATATTTATTGAGATCGGTAAGGATAACATCAAGCTGTGAACCCCCTTTCGTAGTTGGGAAATTTATAACATTTTTCAAACTGAGTGACGACGCTAGGGATCGAGTGTTTAAATCGTTTGCATCGCCTAACATTGCCAATGCGTATAGTGGGTTTTTCCTTTGGATAAAATCAGCAGACTCTTGGAGTTTTTCCCAAAAAGCATTTCGTGCAGAAACGGGCTGCCCCGGTGAAAAGTAAAAAACGCATACTGCAATTCCCGATAAAGGTCTAGGAAGCCGCTTAGGATGGAGTGTAATCCAAGTAATTTCATCATCCAATTCCAAACCCGGTACTTCAACAACTCTGGGCTTCAGACTCTCATGAACAAAAGCCATAACGCCACCACCTTTTTTCCCTAAAGGGTGGCTATCATGGCGCAGTTTTACGAATGATTCAAAATTATTCATCCGGAGAGTATAAACGTCTTGCCTGTGTAACTCAGTAACACTAATTACCCCAGAACCAAGCATCCCAGCCGTGACCTCTAGTTCAGTGAGCTTCTCAAGGTTCAGACTTTCAGCATTACAGTATAGAAACGATGGGAAAACGTAACGTTTATCACTGTACTCCCTAGAAAACAACTTTTCTTTAATAATATTTGGACGAAGGAGTAAGGGGGGCGTTGACGCAATGGTCAAGAACAAGTGTCTCAAATGTTCAGCTCAAATCCGGACCGGATCCGACAAGTGCGGGGAGCTGTAGTGGTGGCCCGGAAATCTCGTGAAACGCTTAGAGTCGAGGGATCTGGACGAAACTTGGAGGGACGAACATGCATAAATCCTAGATACATTATTGACAAAACAGGACCGGATCGTGTCACAGTGGAGGGAGTTGGAGGAGTTTCCCGGAGTCCCGATGATCACTAGTTAGGGTACTTCCAGATAAGCTAGGCCAATATCTGGGACCCTACTCCGAATTTCCTCATCTCCGCCAGATGATGCTAGGCTCGATAAATGTGTTAAGTATTTTCTGTTTTAGACTACTGAAACCCGACCAACGGTTTCGATGGGTCCTGAAGGGGGATGACTTTCTGAAACAGGCAGTCGGGTCTAACAGATGTCCGGTATTTATCAGAACCCGTAAATATATAATAAAATCCTCGATACAGACCCCTTAGCGAGATCTAATAGGGAATACTTTTCACGGAAAAGAGTATCAGTTAATTAAGTTGTGACCGGAATCCCATCCGCGGAGAGAACAAATTTTATATCCCGATCCACCGTGCCTTTATCCCGTATACCAGCCTTCCAACCAGTTTTATCGGATAAATTTTCATGTCCCTTCCTTTTGAGCCCCTCCTCCTCCCCCAAATGTCGAGGTAAAAACTAAGAGCGGGTATGGATTCAGCATGCATTTCACCTTTGATCGACTTAAGAAGTAACTTTCACTTCCACAGATTCCAGGCGACTAGCTTGTTTGGTTAGAAAATGAAGTTCAGATTCAGCATGAGTTTTTACCCCTGTATTAAGCCTCGGGTCGACTTCGGAAATTTCGTGCTTTTACCAAATTTCTGGTTCTGGCGGGAATCCGGGCGAATTACTTGTACGACAAGAAAATGATGATCGGATGTGGATTCAGCACGTCATCCCTACATCTACTATCGCATTACCTTGAGAACAAAAATTGTTTCGCCCTTCAGATACAGGCCCATCCACGGACTTGACCTGCACCCAGGGAATTCTCGCACCATGTTTGAACAAAATAGCTCAACCCTTTTGAGAGTTATCGAGCTAACAGACAGGCGGGCGGACAAACTCATACATATCCCGTCACTAACCTCTGGGAGGTCTCGTCGAAAATCAAAAGGAAATGAACTTTCGTCGTAAAAGTACTTTGTTGTATCGGAAGACATGCTGTTCTGCAGCGCCGGACCAGGCAGTGGGCAAAAGTGAGACTAACTAAAGGGGGAGAAGGTTGTTCTGTTGAGGAAAGAATAGGTAGGAGAATAAGACCTCAAGAATGAATTAATTTGAGCATTTTATTGCGGAGTCATCATACATATTTGATGTCACTTAATCGGATAAGTCAGCTAATGTAAATCGGTCTTTCCTTTAAACGGGCTTTCCTTTCTCCTCGTTAGGAAAACAACTCAGCTGATAGACTATACATTACAAGGACTTACAAGTCTGGGCAGTCAGCGGAGAGGTAGGCTCGAGACAAAGGAGGGCGTTGAGAAGTAAAATAGACGGATAGTCTATTCTTTCAGCTCGACTTTAAATACCACCGTGTGTTCATGTATTTATGTGGTCTTTCTCTTCTTCTTTTATTGTAGCATACGTTACGAAACATTTTGTCATGATATATTCTGTTGATCTGTTTATGCTTGTTCTTCTCACCAACTTCCATCCCAATCCCACAGTTGTCGCATCCGGTCCAGACTTGACATCATTTATTGCTCACCTGGTTCGAGTTCTTCAAACCTAGATCAAAGATCATCAGCGACCGATTTGACCGGTAGCGGCTGTGCTTGCAGAGCCACTTGACAAAACGAAAATAAAGAACTTATTCTATGAGAAAGGTTTGAAGAAGTCAAAAAGATGTTTAATTATTACCTTTTCCTTTTCAGAACTACCGAGGCTCAAATGAGCGTTGCTGCTGGGTCTGCATGGAGTGCGACCCCAATGAAATCCTTCTTGATGAAACAACCTGCTTTACCTGCCAACTTGGAACTTGGCCAAATGAGAATCTAACAGGTAAAAAGCGTTTCGTAGATTGCCTATTTTCGATCCGCAGATTGGTGGATTTTCTGTCGGAGAGGATTTTCGGACAAGATTTTCGATGTTGCCAGTTTTGTGATATTGCTTGGAAATTGGCAGAGAGTTCGGCGATTAAGCTCTGAAGGGGTTGCTCGCTTTTCTAGCTGTGGTAACCCTTTTGGGTCGCTTATGCTGCGAAGAGACCATCAGGGTTGGTCGCGGATTGGAATTCCTGCCAGGATCTTCGGCACCATTGTCAGTTCCCTACGGAAAAATTGAGATCATCTTCACGATGAAAATACAAACAATGCGACCTAGGTATAATGACAATAAAGCCCTCCCTGTTGATGGTGGTTGAGCAGTTCAGACATAGGCCACTCCTTTAGCCCAAGCTAACTGGGACTGTTAAACAGTGGCTCAAAACGGAAAAGTCATCTGCGATGTTCGTCAGCAATATATCAGCCGTTCTTGGCAAGGGTCCTCGTCAGACTGTTGCTAGAAGAAACGAATCTGCAGCCGTTCGATTCCAGTACGAACGCTGACGAACATCGTAGCTGACTGACATTGTTTAAAACTAAATACGTAGATTCTAGGGAATGTTAACGATTGTCTAGTCCTGATGAACGTAAGATGATTTGGTAAAATTTCTGTGTCGATCCCCCCCCCCCCTTTACACCTTTAAAATTGAAAGACCAATCTTCACCGCGCTGATTATCTTAATTATCTTAATTTGCACTTCGGAACGAAGCAAGGTCCATAATGGATCTGTGATGGTTGGTTTTCTGGCTGGATGGTCTTTCCAGGAAAGACAGTTGGCTGGCAATCAATCCTAACAAGAAAGTATGGAGGGGTCCCTGTTGATGTTCCTTGATTATTTCTAATCTGTTACGGATATTCCCGGAGTTCCCCGCAACTGAGTTGATTAAAGGGAGTGTGTGCAGGGGGGTCGAAGGTTTCGGAAATGAGGTTTACGTTTGTTATGTTGTCGTTGCCTCAGAAACCAGGAATAGCTTGTGAATTAGGGTGTATTAGAATTTGTGTTCAGAAAGCTCAGTCGGGACCCCCCGACTCCAAATTTCAGACTGCAGTAGCTTGTCTCGTTAATGACGAAGTATCTGTGAGCCGATCCTTTCGAAATGAGCCGCACTTCATATGTGTATTCGGCTTACCGACGAAACGTCCCCATGACAAAAGTCCCCGGCGAAACATCCAAATGACAAAACGTCCCCGTGACAAAACGTCACTATGACAAAACGTCCCACGACAAAACATCCCCAAGCATAGGTTTTTAAGTTCGCCTCGATCATCAAATGCATGATCGAGGTAAAACAACTTCAGAGTGTGCATTACAGATGTGGGAACATTCCTTATAAGCAGGAAAGATCGGACATGGGACCGGTTGCTTTATAAATGTATTGTTTCCAGTTAAAATATATAGTGTAATATGCCTTGCAATGGACTCCTAACTGATCACTTCTAGGTCGTTTGAAGCAACGTGCACAATCGGAGGAGCAGCAATATGCTCCTCAGAGAAAGGGGAAGCCCGCTGTGGCTCAAAGAGAGTCAAACAAGGAGAATTAAAAAATCTGCGTGGTGCCATTACTGTGGGTAAAAATGACATGGGAAGCGAGGAAACCAAATCGGATGGAACGATTAGTTAGGTAGAGAGACACAGTAAATCTAGATAAGACGGGTTTGATCCTTTCATGAAATCCTTTAATAAGAAATATCACCAAATTAAATATCGAACAAAAGCGAGATCAGTGAGTTATATCACAGCGTAATCTAATTCCTTTTGAGATGCTCGGATAGTTTTAAGGCGCTGCACTGAAAAATTATCTGAGAGGTAACTTTAACTAAAGTTCAAAAATAGGATAAAGAGAAATTGGTACGAGCCATAAACTATACCTTTTACTCAGATCCATATCCAGGAATTTATTGCGGGGGGGGGGGCGGTTGGTTGCCCGCGGGTCGGACAGAATAAGACAAAAAAAGACATAGACCAGAGTTTAAAGCCTATAAAAACGAGTATTTTTGGATGTTTCTGGGAGGTGGGTGACCCCCCTCCCCCCTGGATACGGCCCTGCTTTTACTTCTTTCAGTAAATGATGCAGGCAAAAGTTCTGTGTCTTATGACATTGAAGGATTGTTTTTTTTTGCGGTTTTTGGGATCCCAAAACGTGAGTGGTGGGATACCTATGACATCGCAAAAATTGTCCGTCTGTCTGTGAGCACGATAACTGTCGAAGGGAATGAGATATTTTGATGAAACTTGGTATGAGATTCTTTGGGTCAAGGGTAAGGTCAAGTTCGTAGATGGGCTCAGTAGCCCTACATTTAGGGGTTGGGGAGGGGGTTTCAAATTAAGGGGAAAAAACAAATCATTTTTTAAAAGCCATTGAGATAGTTGATTTAGGGGTAAGGAGAAATGCTGAATCCGAATATGAAAGTTATTTTCTTGCCGGACATGTAGTTCCCCCGGAATCCGGCGAAAACCGGACACAAAATGTGTCGACCAATTTTCGGCTATAGCAGTCCCTACCCCTTTTTTCTCAAACTATATAGTATAGCTCTGCGCTTGGATTCCGACGATTTATTCGTTTATTCTGTGAGACGTCGGAGAGATCTAGTCTAATCGAAGGTCGAAGGGGTTGATATATAATGTTCAAGCGAGGATGTTATTCAATGAGGATTCACTGGTAAAGTACAGGTCAAGTTTGTAGATGGGTCCTTTAGTCCTATCTAGTCCTATCTTTTTTTTTTTTTTTTTTTTCTGCCTAGAGGAGGGATTTCGAATTTACGGTAAAAACATGTATGTTTATAAGCTAATAAGATATTCATTTATTCATTGAGGGGGTAAGGAGGTCCACTGAATCCATGTGTGAACTTAGTTTTCTTGCTGGACAATCACGAATGGTTCATCACGAATTCGGCTGAAACTGGAAATTTGGTTGAAGCTCAAAGTTGCTTCTGAAATCGATTAGAGACTCGGTATCGGGGCAAGGAGACATGCTGAATCCATTTTTGAACTTTATTTTAACAGTAAAAATATTCAAGGAATCTGACGAAAACTGAATGGCGAAGACATGACCCAATTGTTTGAATCAAATGTTAGATTTTTCGGATCCCATCGACACCTTTGGTCTTGTTGCTTTCGCTGTTTGACCGTCAAGGTTTTTGTAGTCAACTTTTTAATTTTTGCGGTTTAACCCGATATCATTTTAAACCTAAAATAAACACAAATTTAATTTATTATTCGTCTTCAGCACTGGAATTTTTCTGGAACCTTGACATGCTTTAGACACGTCGTACGTTGTTGCCTTTGACTACATTCCCTATAGCAACCGAAAATTCTTACCCCCCTCCTCCGAGACTTCATTAGGGAGCAAACCAATCTCCATTAGTTTCTCCAGGGGGGGGTGGGGGTCCAGAACTGTGGTAACTCGGTCTGAGCCATCCGCTGAAACGAGACTGCCGGGGGCTAACTTGGTGCCAAGCACGGATCGTAGTAAACGAGTTAAAGCACGGATCTGAATAAACGAGTTAAAGCGCCCGTATCAGAGTAAACCAGTTAAAGTGCTTATCAGAGTAACAGAAGTCCTTTTTACTGTGATTGTGTAACTGGTTGCATGGTAGGGTAAATTTGCATAGATGGGTAGCTTTGCAAAATATAATTACGATGAGGGTTGAAGGAGATTGCAGTAGTGTTCAGGAGGTAAGACTGGATGGGAATACTTCAGAAGGAGAATGCATTACTATAATAAGTACGACGTGTTTTAAAGTTACGGGGTAAGCCCGACAAAAGCTGACAGAGTTTGAAGCGACAAACTAGTGAATGTGCCAGTGATATGCGTTCTGAATTAGTGATGACAAACATGTATGGGCTCCTTGCAGAGGCTGGCTCGTTTCGATGTCCACTTTAACATCCACCACCCTAATCATACTTTGAAAACACAGTACACACAAAATAATTGGTAACAAATAAACACTCTTTGATTCTGGTACATATGGCCTTACCTTATTCGAGAAACCTGGCGCTGTGCTCCATTACCAATCTTAGAAAGCGCCCAAGTTTCCTAATACGCAGAAAACACTCATTGATCCATACATTTGACAACTACATCACACAACGCAATTGCTACGTGCATGGTGTGCAGATAAAGATCGATCGGATAAAATTGGCTCGTGTGGAAGTTTTGTCTGTAAATCTAATGTGTTTTAGTGCATAATACAAGCGAAAATCCCCTGTACCGGGCCAATTCCTGATGTTCCGGCATGGATTTATGGTGCATGGCAAACAAACTATTATATCTTTTCTTAGGCGGTAGACTCTTTTTAACCACTTTGTTAAAAATCTGCCAACCTTAGAAAGCGCCCAAGTTTCCTAATACGCAGAAAACACTCATTGATCCATACATTTGACAACTACATCACACAACGCAATTGCTATGTGCATGGTGTGTAGATAAAGATCGATCAGATAAAATTTGCTCGTGTGGAAGTTTTTTCTGTAAAGCTAATGTGTTTTAGTGCATAATACAAGCGAAAATCCCCTGTACCGGGCCAATTCCTGATGTTCCAGCATGGCTTTATGGTGCATGGCAAACAAACTATTATATCTTTTCTTAGGTGGTAGTCTCGTTTTAACCACTTTGTTAAAAATCTGCCATTCACTTATGGCCGATAAGTGAATGTCACTCGAAAAAACTTCTTTGGGTGTTTCTTAGGGGTTAGAAAAGGTTCTAACCACTATATTAGAATTCATCACACTTTGTGGTGCAGACCTGGTTATCTTACCGTTGCAGCAAGGTTTTCCATTCCCGGAAAAAGCTTGTTGTATTCAGAATGCACGTCTCCCGTAAATGAGCTCGAAAACGAAAATGGAAAGCTGTTCCTTGGTGATCCAGAATTCCCCAGAGGAATTTTTTTTATCGTGTCAGCAGGAGCTTTCTCAGATGTAAATTTTAATCCTAGAATTAAAGGATCCATGCCAATACCTTAAGTTTCGCTTGCAAGCAATAGGGATGTAGTATCCCGCTGCTGTTAAAGTTATCAAAAACACCTTTAAAAAAAGTTTCCTGATCTAACGATGGCACAGTGTCTCCTCACTCTGCGTTTGGGAGGTCTGTTAGGACACGTGCTTGTGTAGGCTAGTTGGTGTGGTGTATCGATTTTTAGAGTTTGAGCATGATTTTGTACGGGTTTGAAGCCTCGGAAAATAAAGAAGACAACAGTCGTCTTCGGCGTTCGTTGATGGAAGCCGCCCCTCTTTTCCGGAATTTATGCGCTTTTTTGCTCCTCCCGTTCAGAAGTGAATTCTCGAGTTGTCGCATACGACGCTGATTGGCCCTGCCTTCGCCGCACTTTAGGCTACGCTTGTGATTTCTGTCCGGGGGGAGGGGGGAGATTCTTTACTTCGGTTTCCTCCGGGTTAAATTGTAGTTGTTGTTGTAGTTGTTTAGGCTGTGTGTCCCTTGTTGGCCGTTGAGTAAATGAGAATAAATTAATAAAATAGGAAACCATCAAACTTGACGAGCTGCATAGAAAACTGTTTGATTGCAGTATTTTCTCCGCGTTTGTACACTGTAAAAAAAATCTTGTAGTATTTGCTAGTGGGATTAATCTTGTCTCTAAAAAGATAATCTTAACTCTAATTTGGATTAATCTTATCTGAGTAGAGATAAAACCAATCCCAGTAGCAAATACTGCAGTTAACTTTAATCCTTACTCGGAGAAACTTTTTACAGTGTATTTGTTATAATTCAAGTTGTGTCCCTTCTTTTATCGGTTCTTTTTGTAGGCATACAACTATTTGTAGGCATACTTTGAAGTGGAAAATTAAAATTGGGAAATTACATTAATTCATTCATTCAATGTGTAACTTTGGTTTCCGGCTTCAGCTTCATTGGGTGGGTGGGTGGCAATTTCGTCGAATGTTCTGGCTGTTAAACGAGTTGGTGGACTAGGGTGAAACTTTATATTTATATTATATACTCTAATACAGGATCTGGTAATATTTCGGGCGTGGCTTTTAAGTAATCAAACAAATTCTAACCACATACCAAATTTGGCACTGCTCGAAGTTCCGATTGGAAGTGCTAAACTAGAATATGGCGAACTGATGAAACCACAACTATGTGTCACACTTGTCGTCGTGCTGCTGTGGGTTTAGAACCTGTCCAGTATATCTCTCAGTCGAATGAACTTGGACAGCTCCTTCAGACGTGCTTTTTTGAGGACAGCATGCAAGTCGAACTTCTGGTTGCTGACGTGTCCATGCTGTGAGTTTGAACAACGTCTCTGATGTAGAAATGATAAGAAACGGATTTGTATTTTGTTCCTGCATTTCTTGTAACTATTTCACATTTTCCAGCGTGTGATGATGTTGAGGTCGAGTATATCCAGTGGTCGGATCGGGATGCGATCGCCTCCGTAAGCCTGGCTGTCTTCGGCCTTATCGTCACTTTAGTGGTTATGGTTGTCTTCATCAAGCACAACGACACGCCGGTTGTCAAAGCTTCGACGCGCGAATTAAGGTAACGTATAGTTTTTCAGCAAAAAAAGAACATGGGTTGTCAAGAACAAATAATCACAAGAACCTCCTTCTCCTATCTCTGTAATACGACCGTGCGGAGTCGAACATATTCCCGATACCCTGTCCGATGTTAACGAGCGGAGGGAGCTACGCGGAACATCACAATTCGTTACCTCTACAAACAGCAATATCGCAGTAGAGCCTAGGAGAAAAATTTTTGAGAGTAAAGCCGATTTGTTCGCTGCTATTGTGACGTCAAGTTTGACGCTCTGCAGAGCGGGTCCTCCATGCCTGCTACAGTTTTCCTCTGATATGCGCAGCGGTGAAGAGGGAAGAAAACGGGTATCAACTCAAAGCTCAGCATTACCTTCTGTCAGGGTATCCCTAGCCGCTGCGTGGGACCAAAGACGGAGATTTTATTGGATTATTTGTTCTTGGTAGTAGTAAATGCCTGGTACCTATCCCTTTCTCGGTCTTACCAAAGCCGTCTTTTCGTGCCTTTGGATTAGCCATGGTTTCTTAGAGGCTTTTATCCATATGGTTCAAGGGCGGGTGCAGCCCAACAGAAAGTTGTAATAGAGAGTGGCGTTTTTGGTGGCAGAGATTGAACACTCGGCTGAACGTATTAACTAGAATTACTGCACTGTCAGAAGTTTGATAACATTCAACATCGTTTTTAATGTCATTTTTTTTTAGAAACGCAAAACGTTCACCGAATCTAAGCATCACCAAAACCCAAGCGTTAATTACAATTATTGATTATTACATTTGGCGTTAAGCTTTTAGCTTGGTTTAATAGATATTTTTCAATCCAGAAATTTTCAGTTGTAAAGCATGTCATAACAATCTATAGGACAAACCTGCAATGACAGATACTAGTGTATGTTTGTTCAGCCGAAAGATCATACAAAATTAATGACGTGTATTGCGATATGATAGCATGATGACACAGTTGGATCACTATCTTCGCATTCTTAATAAGCGTTTAATATAACAGTTTTTTCGTAATTTTTATGAGTTGAGGTTTGGCTAGATATTGTTCAATTTTTTTCTGACTTATTAAGAGTCGAAATGTATTTACCTTTTATCTTTCTCTTTCGAATTTTCTATTTTTACTGAATGTGTGATCAAACAAAATTAAATCGATGAGCCCTGATTCTGAAACTTTTAGAAAAATGGAGAGCCGTCTCGATGATATATTAGCTAATAGACTCGCTGCATCTCCTCGGCCATTGTTCCTTGAAATTTAATAAAAATCTATAGGTGTGATATTCAAAAAAGTTTGACTTTCCGATTGTTTGTCTCTCTTCGAGTCTGAGTGTTAAGTCACCAGAGGCGTTGGCTAGGCAAAATGTTGGGGGGGGGGGGGAGGGGTAAGGTATTTACCGACTGACTGGTCATTTTTGTTGACTGTTTTTGCAGATAAAAAGACTATAAAAGAATAAGACTAAAAAACTACTGTGTTGACGAAAAATCGGCTGATTTTAAGAAAAACTACTATTTTTAAGAAAAAACCGACTGTTTTTTTTACGAGAAATCAACTGTGGTTCCAAAAAAAAATCGACTGTTTTCACGAAAAAATCGCACCCGCCCCCTCCCCCCCCCCCCCTAGTCGTGACACCCCTGTTAGTCACACCATCGTCAGGGATGGTCAAACTTTCGAGTTGCATCGTTCTGATTGGCTCCAGTTAGGCTACACCGTTCTGAATAGCTATCTTTCCAGCTACATCATTCTGATTGGCATGTGTTTAAGCTACGCTGCTAACATCCCACTTCTTGCAATGCCGACATCTTTTACGTGCTCTCTCTCCAGAGTGCTTCCAGGATTGAGCTTTGCAATGATTTACGCAGCTTTGCTGACAAAGACTAACAGGATCGCGAGGATTTTGGCGGGAAGCAAGAGGATAATGACGAAGAAGTCGAGATGCATGTCTGCCTCTGCTCAGGTAAGTAAAGCATCTGGTCTGACGATCTGGGGATCGACTGAAAGCAGGAAGGGAAGGGAACACGAGAAAAGCAGGAAGGCATACTAAAACCAGGAAGGGCATACTAAAACGAGGAAGGCTGTCACCAGAATTCAAGGCTGCGAAAAAACTGGAAAGCTGCACCGTTCCCTTTCGCTGTTTAGTATTCTTGAGGGGTCGGCAACTTTTCAAATTCAAAGTTCACCGTCCATTCCACGTTTTAGTATCCTGACACGGGTAGGCATTAAGTCCAGCGAGGGGTGGGCAACTAAGATATTTCAAGTCCACGATTTCCTTCATCGTTTTAGTACCTTGAGGTAATACCTGTGACAAGCTACTAAAACGAGGAATTAATTACAATTTCGATAGTTGCCGACCCCTTCCTTTCCTACCCTTTAGTCGATCCCGACGGTGTGAAGCTCTGTGAGAGCCTGTGAAACGTCAAGAGCATGTGGCCAAGGTTAGGCTTTTATTGAGGCATTAGGTACGTTTTTTATCTGAATTCTCGGTTGTCGCTTCTTATTTGTCAGTTCTCGTACAAATTTCTCGTTTTGCTCTTCTCGCTTCTGACAAAAGTACCAATTTAGCCAACCGTTATTAGCTGAATTGAACATCCGCCCTTTGTTGACCAATGAGTAATGACTGTGGAAAGCGAGAATCGAGAAGTGACTGTCAAAGCAACTTCTCGATTCTGCGAAATCAAAAAGCTTTCCCCCGTCTCGTTTATAATTAATTAAAAAAAATGCAAGAAAGGCGAATTGACATCATATCAGAATTAAAAACCCGAAATATCGAGAATGGCTAAAAGAATCGCGAGGAGAATTGAGATAGAAAAACTCATTTATTGACTGTCCCAGCAGCGACTGCTTGCCTGATAGGGTGTCCACCCAGCGGCCACTCAGTTCCCAACTGCGCAACAGTCGACTTCTTCATGACAGTTTTATTTACCCGCCAAACTTCATGAGGACTAATGGAATGCAGTGAGAACAGAAGAAGAAGACGAAAAAGCAAAGGAAATTACAGGTAGCGTTCCAGTGACTTATTATTAGTTACGATCGTTACTATTCTTGTTATTATTGCCGTTCCAGAGTAAATAAGTAAATAAGCTCCGCCCTCCTATTTTTTTCGTTCCACGATCGTTATAATTTACTTGTGATGGTCCGGAGCATCGTAAATGATAATAACTATCGTTTCTGCCGGAACTCCCGTAAGAGTGATATGTCCGCGTTGTTATTATTTTCGTTCCAGAGAGCTTACTATCACAATACGACGCTCGACCCTCCTCTTATCATCATAACTGTAATAATTCCCTGGAACGCTACCACAAATACGTCCGCAACTATTTTCGTAAACTTAAATCTATGTTGTTGTATTGACAATTTGTTATGGAGATAAGTTAGTTGTTGTTAGTTAATGCGGATGGCCTTCAGGAGGTTAAGTTTGTTCCCATTTTATCTGGTTTTTGAAGATACTGGACCTGGGGGATTGTGAGTATTCGGCCCGGGATCTTTCCTTGGACTGATAACACTTTGCCTCGGATCTTGATATCTTTTAGTTTTTTTGTTTTTTTCTTATTATTGTTGGTTTCGCTGGACCTGTCACCGGGTGGTGTTGGGGACCGGGTGTTGACGGGAGAACACGCATATTTTTGTTAGTGTGAATAAAATAGAAAAACGAGATTTTCGGGGTTTTTTCTTGATCAGCTAGTTACCCCTCCAAGGTGATGTGCGAGGGATAAATACAATTTCGGATATTTCGGTTGCAGTTTCGGCAAACCGTCCTCAGCGAAAAAAGCAAAACTAAATCATAAAATCTACCACAATAACAACAGGAAAACGATGCGGAACCAACAAACAATAAGACGACATGTAACTAGAACTTCTGTGGAAGGATTTATTCAAAGTGGTGAAACATATTATTAACATAATAGCTTTCCCGACGGATGGTAAATTGTAAATATACACAGAATTCAGAATTGTAAATAATCACAGATTTATACAAATAAACTTTGAACACGCACATTTTATCTGTCGTTATTTTACTTTTATCTGCATGTCGTTCAGTCCACATCGTTCTTCCGGTTTTAGTTACATGTCGTCTTATTGTTTGTTGGTTCCGCATCGTTTTCCTGTTGTTACTGTGGTGGATTTTATGATTTAGCTTTGTTTTTTTCGCTGAGGACGATTTGCCGGAAGTGCAACCGAAGTATCCGAAATTGTATTTATCCCTCGCACATCATCTTGGAGGGGTAACTAGCTGATCAAGAAAAAAACCCGAAAATCTTGTTTTTCTATTTTATTTGAAATGAATGGTCAGCTTGGCTTCAAACCTTACATTAGTATGAATGGCATGTATTAAATTATAAATGCTGTATGTAGTTAAAGAAGTCTTTCCATCCCGTCCACAACGAGTTTGTCTTCTCAGCCGGGCTCTGGACATTTTGTTATTTAGTTTATTATTGAAAGAACCTAAACCTGAACTTCCATCAGTGGCAGCACAGGCGTGCGATCCATGACGTGGACATCATCAACTGCAGTGACAGATTCGGAGACGCTGAGCCTGTTAATTTCCCCGCGCCCATCGTGGTGATTTCAGCAACAGCAAGGTTAACAGAAGAAAAACAGAATCAAAGGTTTTCTTGGACAAGGGCAAGTCGAGTAGTCTGCCGCTTTATGACCAGCTTCGTTCGTGACCTTTTAACTAATGCCCATTTCCGCTCAGGCTTTCCTTTTATTGTTTGGTCGAACTTTTAATCTGCGTTGTTGGCGGAATACGCCCAGGAAAACGCCCACGAGAAAGGCAAACTGAAACTTTGTCAAAGACCAAGTTCAGCCGTGACCTTATTAGTTTTCGTTTACAATTACGATGCAGCTCCTCCTATTAAGTCCACTGTTGTTGTTTGTTGTGTACAGGGAAATAACATCTGGACATAACTACTAATGCGGAGCCCCTTGAAACGGACGTGACTCAAGCTTGTTTGGATTTTGTTGTTATTTTGTGCTTCAGTTTAATCTGTTTACTTATTCATTTATTTTTTGTATTTTTTGTCCATACTCAGTCTTGTTTGCCCTCGGCCAGTTGATGGGTTATAAATAAATAATAATAATAAAAAGAATAATTGTAAATTTCATGCAGTTTGTGACAATACTCTATATGACTAAGGTAGCGTAGCGTTACAGTGAAGTTATTACGAATAACGATGATAAAGAGGAGGGGCGAGCGGCGTATTGTGGGAGTTATCACGCTCGCTGGAAGGAATATAATAACAACGAGGACATACGTCATCACTCTTACGGGAGTTCCTGCAGAGCTGATAGTTATTATCGCTTATGATGCTCGGGACCATCATAAGTAAAACTGGAACGATCGTAACAGTCGTGGAACGAAAATAATAAGAGGGAGGAGCCAATTTACTTATTACAGCGGGCTCTGGAACTGCAGTAATACAATAGTAACGATCATAACTAATAATAAGTCGCTGGAACGCTACCCAAGTCCAAAACACGCCAGTGATCTCGGAAGAACGAGAAAACGTAGCACTAACGACCTAAACTCAATAAGTCAATTCTGTGTTAACCAATCACGGCGATGTTTGGTAGCAGCTGTGATACCGCTTCCGGCTCTTCCGCTAGATACAGTGCGAGTTTGCATCGGCAAGAAGAGTTAGTCATCAAGAGTATCTATGGCTATTGGAGTCCACGCGTAGGCCTCCTCGCATTGGGGGTCAGTTCGAAACTAGAAGCTGTAACAGAAAAATATGAACGTGTGTTGTAAATACTAACTAACTAAGAATAAATAAATAAGAGTCTAGACTTTGTTAGAAAGAGGTGCGCTAGCGTTGCGCGTGTAGCCCGTTTCTCAGGCGCCTCGCCTCACATGCGTTAGTCAAGCTTTCTTTCTGTCATGGGCATTCCAACGTTTCACAAGTTTTTGGGGGAAATACCATCTTCCAGTTCATACTGTCCTTGGTGTCATTGCCCTTCAGGGGCATGGATTGGAGGCAAGAATCCTGTTAACCAAAGAGAAAGGAAAAAGTTCAAATCTCTGAAAAAACGAATGGTCCTCATGATAATGATACGACCGGCTGCTCCTGGGCTCACGTCTCCACTTCGTAAAACACATCCACATGTATGGCAACCCTTAAATCACAGTTCGCAGTAGATAAGGTTTATGTTCCGATGCTCGAACAGAAAACATACGGGATTCCTGTGAAAGCCTGCTAGGTTTCAAATAGATTAATAACCTGTTTCGGCTGTTTTCACCCCCGTACAACCCCCTTGGTTTTGACCGATATTTCTGACCTGTGGGCTAATCAGAAACGAAAAGCTTCCGATCCGTCCGTGTCGAAAAGTGTCAAACAAGGAGAAGGGAAGAATTAAGCTAGCGCCGTTGGGGTGGAAAGACATTACTTAGGAGGCTCCGAATTTCGGGAATAATAATGGATGGGAGAAATAGGGACATACGGTTAATCAGTAGTATAGATACGATGGGTCCCTTAAGTAGCGTTTCATGTTTATTTACCGCTTGTTTCTAGGTGGTGATTGCTTTCTGTCTCATAATGATTGAAGGAGGAATAATTTTCGCTCTTTTCATCCTGGAACCGGCCGACTGGGAGTATCGTTACCCTACCGTTAGTCGAAAGCAACTAGTGTGCAACACTACTTTGTTAGGTAAGTTTATGAATGTTATTTGTACGGGATGAAGATTTTCGGCCGTAGACGGAGGGGGCGGGGGGGGGGGGGGGGGGGGTACCGTCAACTAGGTGACGCGGCAATAGGAAAGGGAATCGCAAGTTATCTGCTGAGATTGAGGTTATATCAGCGTATAATTTCACGGGTAGATAGCGTTCAAATCAACGGACGTCTCTACGCGTTTTGTTTTGTTTTACCTTGTTCCTCGATCGTTCAAATCAACAATCTGGCAGAAGAAGTATTTTAGGTACCCCCTCCAGCCCCCCCCCCCCCCCCCACTAAGGCCATATACGGCCGGGACATCAAACAACCTTGGCTAGAAACATTTATATCTTCCATGTTTTATCCGAATCGCTCTACTCGTTTGACCTTAGGCGTGCTACACATTTTCCGGAATCACCCCTCCAACTTCTCCCAACCCTACTCGAATCCTGCTCGGACACATAAAAGAAACCAAAGATTCCCAGAAGATAGCTCAACCAGTTGGCTGTTAACTGATATCAGGTTTGTTATTTTTCCTTTCCGTTTCTGTTTTATAAGCAAGAGACAGGCAAGGAAAAATTTAGAGAGGTGTTCAAATAAGTACACCTCACTGTACTTAGTACACAGAGGGCGAGGTGTGCTCAGTGGCGAAACTAGGGGAGGGGGCAGCTGCCCCCCCACGAAAAATCCTGTCGGTAAATCGGTAGTGTTTGTCGGTGCGCAGCACCGACAAACGCTTTTATCATAGCCTCGTTTTTTGTTGCAATAGCGCTGCCGCATCGCTGCTGCAGCACTTCTTTGCTTTTGCACAATATGCGTTTTTGGATTCACTTTCTTCTTGGTTGAAGCGGCAGCGCTGCAGCGTCTTGCAGGGAATCACGGACTTGGTCGGCGAGCAAGTCCGTGATTCTCGAGAAGCGCTGCCGTCTTCCTCGGAAGCGCTGCAGTGCAAAAAAGGGTGTAAGTGGACCTGCAGCATGCGACAAAAACGAGGCTCATATCGTTTCTGATACCGACAAAATTTCTGTCGGTAAACAGGAAACTTCCTGTTGGGAAATAGTCAGCGTTTGTCGGTACGGTACGCTTTAGCATTCCGTTTCTGATACGAACAAAAGCTCTGTCGGTAAGCCAGGAAACTTCTTGTTGGAAAATCGCAGCGTTTCTAAGACGATTTTCGGTACCGATAAAAGGTAAATCATGAAACTGTAGGGAAATCGGCAACGTCTGTCTGTGCACGGATTCCGCTTTCAATACTGACAAGAGCTCTTTAGGTAAATCAGGAAACTTCTTGTTTGGAAATCGACAGCGTTTGCCGGTGCAGAGACGGTGGACGGATTCCGTTTTCAGCACTGGCTAGAGCTCTGATAAAAAAAAAAACACTTTCTTAATACCGTTTCTGACATGGACATAAGCTCTGTCGGTAATCAGGAAGCTTCTTGTCTGGAAATCAGAATTTTTTGCCCGTGCGGAGATGACATCGACAAAAGCCTTGTTGGGAAATCAAGCCGATGGTCGGATCGAGATCCTGATATCTGTTGTTTTTCATTTTTCGATCCAATGACAGGGCAAAGTCTTGTCGGTACAATGGGAGCTCGCTTTTCCGGTCTGTTTACATCCGGAATGGATACAAATCTTGTCGTTAAATCCAGTATTTGTGAGCTATCGTCAGTGCGATACTTTTTGATGTGGTGACTTGAATATTCTCGTCGGTAAATCTGAAAATGCACTAACCAAACGCTTCTTGGTTCCTTTCTGTTCCCTGACGGTAAACCAACCACAAGTTCGTATTTCGAACTTGAGCGGCTTTGTGCCTGAAGATGACCCTTGCCAAGAAGGGCCGAAATATAGCTCCAATAAAATTCAGCTGACGTATCCGTTTTGCACTATCAAATCCAACCACACCGGCAAACCTGTTTCCTCGGATTGTTCTTGAGTGATTTCTCTTCTCCTACCCACAAACTGCCCTTTTGGGTTGATCTGGCTGTTAACCAGTCCGGGAAATAGTCCACTTTATTCAGTGAGCCATGGGTTTCAATTTCCCGTCAGTGATACCCCCCCCCCCCCACCAACTCGGCCCATCGAGGTTGGATCAGGCAAGGATATCTGAATAACACAATTAGGTCACATGAGCGCAGAATTGCCGAGTTTATGTCAATCGTTCAGCCGATTTGGTCCCTAAGCGTTTTAGAAAATGTCCAGGACCCACCTTTAATCCCCCCACAGCACTTGTCTAGGTCCCATGAGTTTTGTACCTTTCAAGTTTTATCCCAATCTCTCTATCCAGTCGGCCCCTACTCGTATTACAATATTTCCGAGACCTCCTTGCAACACTGTTCTCGGAAGCGGATAAACTGAACATCTTGGGCAAGTTCAGTCTAAACTTCTGTCTAAAGTGTCACAAAGTTACTCTGACCCGTACCTTCCACTCAGTTGGCGGATTTCGTTCGGACACAGAAGCAGCAAATTTAGGACATCTGCTCCCATCAGCCATCAAGTTTTCATAAAACTGGATTGCCCGTTCACTTCATCTGTACTTTGATGCAACGCATCCTCATAACAAATTTCAACAAAATATCTCAACCCCTTTGAGAGTTATCGTGGTAACAAACGGACAGACAAACTTTAGAAGCTCGTAGATGCTAACGTTTCGGACCCCCCAAAAACCGCTTTGTTTGCAAGCGAAAAAGGCAGCCGCGTAAATCTCCAAGCAGTGAACTAATCTGTTGCAGTGTCCATCTCTACTTTTCTGATTTGCAATACTACTGACTGCATAGTAAGTTCCTGGTTCTATCCAGAAATCCAGGAAGTTAATGGCGAGTTCATTAATTTCATTAGAAAACCATCTCAATATGTTACAACTTATTCTTACAACGGTCTGAACGGTTGTAAGATGCATTCACGGGGAACATGCGCCGGCATGCAGCGGCAACGGCGCTTTTTGTCGGTAAAATCTGGACTTGCCCCCCCCACGAAAATGGGCTAGTTTCGCCACTGGCTGTGCTGGAGATTTTTGATGTAAGTCAGTAAGTATAATCCTTGAATGCTCCTATTACACAAAAAGCTCTCAGAAACAGCGTATCGACGTTTGTCGCCTCACCACGGTTTGATCCGTTTGTTTGATTAATATTTTGTTGACTTTAGTTTTTGTTTTACGCCTTTTTCCGTTTTTTTTTCCTTCTTCAAGTTTATACTTCACTATTAATCTTTTTGATGTAAGTGGGCAATAAATACATATTATTATTATTATATTATATTATTATTATTATATTATACTAGGTAGCCTTACACTTAGGTGGTAGCTTACCTTGCTTTCTTTCAAGGTATAATGGCACCGCTTGGTTTCGCCTTCTTCCTTATTGCAATGTGTACCGTCTATGCAATTAAGACAAGAAATTTGCCAGAGAATTTCAATGAAGCGAAGTTTATTGGTTTTGCAATGTATACCACGTGTGTTATCTGGGTGGCATTTGTACCCATTTACTTTGGAAGCCATGCTAAGGTAAGTCACGCACTTTGATAAGCATCCTTTTTCTGAATGATAACTTTTCCAGTTGATATATTTTCCTGTTAGAGAACTTGATCGCGGACAGGTTTCTAAACGGTCGCTTATCCGATTAGTAGTCTCTTTAGGCGTCTTCTCGCGGCAGTCTGAAAGCTTTACGGCGCTCCAGACTTTTTTTTCTTTTTTTTTCTCACCCGTCAGACATGTGAATTTGTCCGTTGTTTCGCTAAAAGTCGATGGGCCTGGAGAAAGGCTTAAAACAACCAAAGCCATGAGTAATTTGTTAAAAGAAGTGCTGTCACATTGATTTTGGTTAGTGTTATGGTTTTACACATTAACTTGTTTTTGCATGTAATTGTGTTGCGAGAGCAACACTTTGGTTTTGTCGTGTTTTTTTTTCTAGTAACACGATTTCCGCTTATTGCCATAAAGTGGTAAGGGTCTAACCTCTGCGGTCTTACGGAAAGTGTGGACCTTAGGCCGGATTGATGAATATGACATTACCTTTTGGAAAGCTCCGTAGAACTCGTGCCTGGGGCCAAAAAGGATGGTTTTTGCTTTTGATTGAGCCAGAGCCTATAGGGTGTGAAGTGAAGTGGAGTTGTGTAGCCTATGTCAGAGAGGACTATCTGAAGATTCATTCGTTTTATTTCGTTTGATCAAGCCATGTTTCTGCTTTCGAGTCGAAAGCTCCGTTCTAGCAGGCAAGCAGACAGGCACCATGTTTTAAATTGAAGATGATATAGTTTAGTGGAGTGGCGTTGGTATTTGGAACTAAAAAGCTACTGATAGGTTTATAATACCAACTAGGTCATATAAGATAATGTTCCAAGTTTCCACAACCCACGATGTCTACGATTTCAAATTCAAATGACTGCAAAGTCGTTTTAATCCCTATTCCGATATTCTGTTGTTCTTTTTTTCAACGCTGAGGAATAACCATGTGATTACAAATTGTGTCATCAGTCCAGAAAAATATTCTTCTTGGATTGGAACGCACCGAAAACCTTTATGGGTTGACAAATCCAGCATTTAACCGTTAGCTAAGAAACAAAACCGTGCAACACTTTAGTCGGCGAAGACGAACAAAGGTTGCTGCAACACTTCACGTTGCTTAGTTTTGTAAGTCTATCCGGCGCGTACTTAACAGCCGAGTAGCAGATAGTATGGTTTTCAATCAAGAACAGGGAAGGTGCAAATACTAGGAGATCGTGCAGGGATAAGGTTTAGAACTATGCCCGAGTAGTGACCAACCTGCTGTTGGTCAAGTCCTTGAATTTATCCGAGAGATGGCTTCCCGTCCTTTTTATGCCGAATCTTATATGGCAGCGAGGCTGAAGTAAGAGCAGGATGGAATATTATCAGCCTTGCTCGGACCCCTTGGCTTTTTTATGAAAAAAACTTGCATAACCATTTTTGCTGGCCTGTGAGTTCTTCGAAAGCAATAAGCCGGAGCTGTCCTTGAGGTTAGGGTTCCTGGCATGGTCCTACTTTAGTGAACTCGCCGTCCAAATGTTTGGTTCCCTGTTAAAAAACAAAGCAAAAAAAAATGAAATAAGTGGCTTAAATCTATGGAGGTCTTAAAGCAGCGCCTCCTGACAAAATGGGTAGGCAACATGTTGTAGGTTGGGAAGGCTTGAGAGGTTTCACGCAAGACTACCCGCATAATACTCCCAGCGTGCAGGGAGAAACTGTGGAAAGGAGGAAGAGATAGGAACCGTCAGATAGCCAGCCCCAGCTGTGTAGCAGCTTGTAGGTGTGAGTGAGATTCCTCTTAACCCGGCCACACCATTCCAACCAGTACCAAAGTTTTCCAGTATTTCCGTAACCATTCTGACTGTGATTCTTTTGAAAGGTGATCACGCTCTGCATTTGCGTCAGTCTTAGCGCCTTGGTGACGCTTGTGTTCCTGTTCTTCCCCAAAGTAAGTTGTTTTCTTTACTGATTTCCCAACGGGTCCGTTTGCGTCTCTTAAGTGCTGGAGCAATATTTTCAGGTCTTTCCTACCTGGCCGGTTTGTTTGACGTAGTGGAAGCCGATCTGTCAATCGTAGGCGTTACTGCCAGTAGGGGGGGGGGGGTAAGTGTACCATATTAGTGAAAGAGTATGAAGTTTGGAATGATGGGTTAATAATTGATCCAGATCTTGATTTCGAGGTTCCTTTTGCTTGACTGATGCCCGGAGGGGTAAAGGTCCCTTCATACTGATACGTAAAAACTTACGTTACGTTACCGTAATCTCTTATGTTACGTTCCAAAGTTGAAAAAATTTCAGCTTTAGATTTTTACGTTCCGGAGGACTACGTAGGCTTCTTACGTCGACTTAACGTCCGTAAGGGTCTCGTACGCAAGAGATTTTTTCAGTCTGAAGGGACCTTAAATCCCCAGGCATGAATGCAGACCAGTATTTTTTTTTGCCTAGCGTATGACAGTATTCGTCATATTTTATTGAGGGTGGTTCCTGAACACGAGCTTGGAGGGGGGGGGGGGGGGTCTATCGGGAAGGCAACTAGGGTGTAGAGGTTCGATGGACGTTGAAACAAACAGGAACGATAATAAGGCGATTTCTGGGAGCCAAGTTTAAGAAGGAAGTCTAATTCGCTTAATTTCGTCTGCTGTTCATTTTTAAATTTTCTTTTTCTTCTGTTGGGATACTGTGGACGAATATGAAAGTAATGTAAAACTATTCCTGAACGCAGACGCCACAGTTTTGTCGTTGAAGGGTGCAAATTTAAGAGAGCGAACGGCAAAATTTCCAAATAAATTCCAGTGCTTTAATTTAACTTAATATTTGGGAATCTTAACTAAATATTGTTTGCGCTAAGCACTGTACATGAAAATTTGCTATATTTGAATTTCGTCGTTTTCTTCAGAACCGTTCAAACTTAAGCAACGTCCCAAGTCTCGACTGCAGTTTGTAAGATTGTTAGTTTTGAGAACTTCGACATCAGTCCCCTTGCTTGGTTGATTTTCTGCCTAGTCTGATGGCTCTGCCACTCTAAGCTTCCCATTCATGTCGCACACATTTCTTTATAATCGGGAAACCAATCTATGTGAAAGCTAAGCCAACCGACATCCTGTCCACCTCTTTGCAGTAATTCCATTACTACCGACCTGAAACTCGGAGCAAAATTGACGTGAGGTACCTTAAAGAGCTTTTTGACGTCTGAACATCAGCAGAAGTGCTTTTAGAAGGCGTCATCATTTTTTTACGACCGTACTTGGAGTGCAGCTGGGGACTGAGGAACTTTTTCCGTATCCGGTACAATATTCAGTTAAGTTCAATACTTTTATTCCGATGACAAAGACCATAATTAGGCACTATTAATTAAAAACAACAACTAAAGGAAAAAGATCCGGTACAATAAATCCGTCTTATGCTGTCAGAAGTTTCATAACAGATTGCGCATAACACTTTCAAGAATAACACCTTTTCACTTAGAAAAAAAGTGTTATGACCAATTAAGCTTATACTATTTCGTGCCCAGATCTCCAATAACACCTTCAATAGGTAAAAATACTACACTGTCAGAAGTTACATAACGACAACAGCAGGATGCGCGGTTTCGCGCTTTGGGATGTTATATGTTATGTTTCTTTCGCTCCCGTTAGTATTTTTACCAATTGAAGGTGTTGTTGGAGATCTGGCGCGAAATAGTGCAAACTTAATTGGTCATAACACTTTATTTCTAAGTGAAAAGGTGTTATTCTTGAAAGTGCTATGCGCAATCTGTTATGAAACTTCTGACAGTGTAGTTGCATGGTTTTCCTTGGCATCGGCAACGCTTGTTGGTGGTGGTTTCTTTATGTTTCGGTCTGGGATAGAATAGAAAGGTCCAGTTAGTTCTTTGTTTCTTCCGAGATGGAAGAAACAAAGAGGGGCACTTTGAATAAATTGGCCTGAACTGAACAATAAATTTTTCTAAACACCCACTGGACTGGGCTACCAGTCAGCAACTGTCAGTACAATACTATACAATGTAGAGACTGGAATCGGCCTCACCGAATCTGTGGCTCCTTGGTCATACAATTTTGTTCCCAGCACATTAGGGATGAGATATCTCATATTCTTGCTTACGAATGTCAAATGGTTTGTCATTTTTGTTAATTTTTCACAAGAGGTAGTTTTTATTTATTTATTTGGTAGATAGCAAGTCATTTTATACAGGTCAGATAAATTACGCTATATTATTTTTTGTTAGATTTATAGGGTGCGTAGTTGTTGTTAGTATAGTAAAAATTTTAACAAGCACTGCATGTTCGAATTTCTGTTCTCCACAGTGCTTGTATAATGTATTTGTATTTTTGTGTACAATTAAAAAAAACTTGAATTTCGTAAAGTTCCGTCAGTCTGGCCTTCTGTTAGAATGGTAACTCTCAAAGGAAGGGAGAAGTGGAATTCTTATTACCGCGGTCACCAAATACAATAGTTGACTAAGTTTAAATACCTAGGGGTTACTTTATCCCAGAATGGGGGTTGGAAGGATCATCTCCTTGAAATGAAAAGAAGAAGGGATGACTTCTTCGGCTTTACTGAGAAATTCAGTGGTTTCGGGACTGAAAGACCTAAAACTGCATAAACATATTTTCCAAACAAAAATCCTTCCTACAATTCATTACGGAGCCGAAATTTGGGGATTCGAAGCTGCTGTACAGTTGGAGTCGAAAATCGACAAGACCCGTACGGGTCAAGAAGTCTTTTAATATTCCAGTTTGGGATACGACATTGCTGGCTGTTACTGAAGGGGTGGCCAGGGTGTTTGTCACTTTGAGTTAGCAAACTCACGTAATCATGGAATGCCATTGCCACGACTTGTGAAAGCTTAACCATTACTAAAATAAAAATTCCAAACTGTCGGAATCATTAGGGACAGTGAAAAATGAAACAATTCTTGCTGAAGCTTACTCTTTTGGTAGTTTCGTCATAGACCGAAGAGTTGAAAGGTATTATTAAATACAACCAGGAATCGATAAAGGAAAAATGTCCGACTAGGTTTCTAGCGACTTGTGCGACTATAACCTACCGAGTTGTTGACAGGGTATGAAAGTTTCATCGAACGTATGGGGTTGTGTTCGATAACGGTATAGAAAGCGAAAAGTCAGACAGCCTTCCTTAGTCGGAGGGATCTTCCGGTCCGGTCCAGCGGAAGATGCAATAAATCGCGAGCAGACCGTCGGATTTCTTATGTGGGTAGAAATTCTGTCTAGGGCTTAATTTCTCCTTGACCGAAACGCCAAGAAGGCGAGGCACAGCAAAGGTACGCTTCTAAGAACGTTAGTTAACTTTGATTCCATTTTCTGCGCTTTGTGGACAAAAGTCAGCTACCAGTCAGACAAAAAAGCTAACTAAGGCCTCCTTAGAACGGCTGAATGGTTGTTCTAGATCTTCATCAAACTGCACAGTTGAAAGTTAACCATTGTTCTAAGAAGCATACCTCTACAACCCAGTTATAAACTATCATGTTTTAGGTGTATATCATCGTTTTGCACCCCGAGAGAAATAACCGGTCATTTTTTAAAACGGCTACAAGTGTCCGCTGCCACATAGGCGGGAGGTCCAGCTACCCCGTCCAATCAAAGATCTCCAACTACTCCGTTAGCGAATACAGCACGGAGTCGCAGTTTCATTCGACAACGGAGCCTTTGATTCAGCGGAATATACCGCCCGGATTGCGAACGTCTTCAGTTTTTCCGGCGAAAAATGGATCTGTGAAAGCTCCAAGTTCCAGGTAGGATATTTCCGGTGTCATCCGCAGAGCCAATCAAATCGCTTGGTTGGGCTCTGGCAGCGAGCCAGCGAAACGAAGAACATCGCCAGGGTTGTCGAGGGTAGCGAAAAAGCTGTACTTAGTTAGAAGTTAAACTAACAAACTTTTCTTTGAAAGAATACGATTTCTTCTGTTCCGACTGCTTTTTGGGATCATAAAACGTCAGTGGAGGGTTACGTACGACATCGCAAAAGTTGTCCTTCTGTCCGTCTGTGCGCGCAGTAACTCTCGAAGGGAATGAGATAATTTGATGAAACTTGGTGTGAGGATTCATTGGGTCAAGGGGTCAAGTTTGTAGATGGGATTTGTAGCCCTACATTTAGGGGTGGGGGAGGGGGTTCAAATTAAGGGACAAACAAAATATTTTAAAACAGCTAATGTGATAGTCGATTGTGGTGTAAGAAGGCATGCTGAGCACCATAATGAAAACCATTTTCTCGCCGGACAAGTAGTTCGTCCGGAATCCTGCAAAACCCGAAAGTTGCTTAAAAGTAAAAGTTTTATTTGAAGTTGATTAAATGGTCGATTTGTGGTAAGAAAACATGCTGAACACGATGGTGAAAACCGTTTTCTCACCGAACAAGTAGCTCGTCCGGAATCCTGCAAAAACCGGAAAGTTGGTTAAAAGTAGAAGTTTCATTCGAAGTTGATTAAATGTTCGATTTAGGGTTAAAAGACATGCTGAACACGATGGTGAAAAGCATTTTCTCGCCATACAACTAGTTCGCCCGGAATCCGGCCAAAACCGGAAAATTCGTTAAAAGCAAAAGTTTGATTAGATGACAGAGAGAAGAGAGGCTGAGTCTGTATATGACAATCATTTTTTACCCGACATATAATTAGTCTGGAATCCGGTCGTAACCGGATTCTTTTTTTATCAAACTTTTATTCAAAGTTGATTAAATGTTCTTTATAGGGATTTGACGCTGGATTTGTTTCTGAATTCTTTGTTTGCTGGACTAGTAGTTTGCTCGGAATTCGGGCGAAACCGGAAACTTGGCAGAAACTTGGAAGTCTCGGTCAGTATCGTCGAAATAGATATGGCTTATACAGGTATATCTGACTTGGTTTTCTCTGATGATTAGCCTGGCGAAGACTGAATCTGGCGAAGACAAGACCCTATTGTCTGAATCAAATATTAGATTTTTGGGATCCCATAGACACCTTTGGTCTTGTTTTTTGCTAGCTTCTTCCTAGTTTTATAACCCGTTTCGGACTCACCGGCAGGGGCATCACTAGCCTTTTACCTTTGGGGAGGGGGGCGTCCGATTTGTGCCGACTTACTAAAAATTTGCCGACAAAACACCAGCATAGAATAGAACCGGTGTAAAACTAACGGTAATGCATCAGTTGAGATTCTTCCTTCAACGTAATTTCGTATAATAAACTTCACATATTCGGCTTTTCATATCAGCTTTCGCTAAAAAGCTAAAAAGCGAAGCTTCCAATTCCTCATAAGTTAAAATAAGCGCCGCTGGCGAAATTTTTTAAATCTGCCTTTACGACAAGACTGTAAAGATCTTAATTTCTGAAATTTAAATAGAAGCCGATGTGCCGACGAAACTTAAAGTTTCGGGATGCGCCCGATAAAGAGACGAGAATACCGACGCCCGGAATTGATTTCTTCTGTGTTTTGCCGGACTGGACTGTACAGAAGTTGATTTCTAACGTGTAAAAATAACCCGTTGTGCCGACGAGACTTGAACATCCCGGGTGAGCCCGAGAAAGTTTGCATAATTTGATTTCGTACGTATAAATAGAACCCCATGTGCCGAGGAGTCGACCGACGCTGTTTTATTTCGTCTGTATTTCTTATGTATAAAAAGAACCTGATGTGCCGAGGACAATACCGAGGCCCGACAAAAGCATGCAGAATTCGATTTCTTCTGTGTGTTTGCCCGACAAATATTTGCAGGATTTTATTTCTTGCGTATAAAAAGAACCCGAGGTGCCGACGACGCCCGACAAAAGCATACACATTTTATTTCTTTTATATTCCTTATGTATAAAAAGAACCCGATATGCCATAGAGAATACCGAGGCGCGACAACAAGCATGCAGAATTCGATTTCTTCTGTGTTTTGCCCGACAAATGTTCGCAGGATTTTATTTCTTGCGTATAAAATAACTCGATGTGCCGACGAGAGGAACGACGCCCGACAAAAACATAAAAAATTATATTTCTTATGTGCTTCGTCCGACGAAGTACTTTCTCAAGACCTGTGGGGGGGGAGTCTCCCCCCCCCCCTCCATAGTGACGTCACTGCTCACCGGTCTCTGTTTTTTCCTCATTGGTGCAGACTAACAATAACCTGGTCGGGAGCCAGGTTCCAGTGAAACGCCACCGGGAATGACACCAGCAAATTTATTATAGACGAAACGGCAGGCAATAGTGAATAAAAATAAGAAACTACTAAGAGCGTGAATAGCGCGCATATGGGCAGCCATAGTAGATAGTGTGACATGCCCCTTCAGTCGTCACACGCCGATGTTGAGCTCTTTCTGCACTACGTCATATCAACGTAAACAATGACGTTCACTGCTTTATGGACATACCTTTACCGAACGTGTGTTACGGACGGTGGCAATACTTTGCAGTGCTACTTAACTTAGTCTTCGAATGGATTAGTTTCGAGGACGTTTTCGTGTGGATGGTGTTGTTCGAAGGGACTGTCATCATGAAATTCGTTTCTTCGTGGATATCATCCGCCTCAAAATCATTTTCGCCTAAAAAGCTTAATGGGCGACGTCAGAGTTGAGCGCACGACACAACGTTGTTCATCGGTGCTGGGTAGCACTGTTGACCAAAACTGAACCACCAGTGGAGCTCTTGTTGAGCTAGCTCACACAGTTTTTGTGAAGATGGCATCATATTGACATTTGGATGGCTGCTCCCTGAACTCAACAACCATCATGGTGAAAACGTCTCCTTAATGAGAGTGAAGAGTGTCGACTAAGTTAAACTTGTAACTTTTCGGGTCTTTCTTGTAGAACCGATCCTCCTCTTTCACTAATCGGTTTATTCATTTGTGATCCCAAAGTTTTTGACATTTTTCCCACTCTGTTTTACTTTTTTGTACGTTTGCCGCCTATATTTTTTTTCCGAGGCCCCAATCTCCCAATGGGGTTTTTGGTAGATATAGTTTTAAAAATGACTGGAGGGGAGGACTAGTTTGCAACTCTTACTCATCCGCCAATCCTGGGCAGGGACCGAGGGTTGGAGCCAGGTAGCTTCGTTGAGGGGACCTAATGCTCGTTATAGTCCGGGCCTCGCAACTAATCAGTTTCATGAGTCAGAATCAAAGAAGTTCTCCTTTTGTGATTTGGCGAATCCCAGTAAGAGTAAACTAATTGAAGCCTCCTTTTTAGTTTTAACGAGGCTTTAAAATAATCAGGAAAAGAAAAGTATCCACAGCGTCATTTCCTTTGAGGATTTTTCCCTCTAAATGTATTTATTTATTTGTATCCCTCAGAACTGAAGATTAGTAAATAAATAGGCCTAAAACTATACCTAAATCAGTTCATACAATCAAGAACACTGTCCCTGTATAATAATTGTAAAGTAATAAATTAGATTGGACTGATGTTTGCAAAAATGGGTCTGCATAAGCGCTCGAATAGAATATTACAAATTATTTCTGGAACCTGAAATGTTTATTTTTGTTTTTTCTTAGCTCGACTCACCTAAAGCCATATGCTGTTGGAGGTGTACTAAAACGAGATGCGGCGGTCATGGAAGGACAAGATCAGGTGAAAAAGCAAGTCAAAATGCTAAGAAAAGCTTATGGTAGCCAAGTCGATATTTCAGGTAGGTTCTGGGTAGGATATGTTTCTTTATAACCCTCAAGTTACGAGCTAATGAGTTTTTTTTATGATTTTGCCAGTTGACATGGCCGTGATATCGTTTTCGGCACTAAAAAAACGTAATGTGTGGCCTTATTCCTCCTTGCATTTGACTCGGAAGTAATCCCACCGGTCTTTCTTTTGAGGATTGGACTGGAGTTTGTCTCGCCAATTTTAGTTTCGCTTTTACCCCCCAGTTGGACTGGAGCTCGATGTCGATGGACCGAGTAGAATGCTCTGCCCTTGGGCTAACCTCCTGCACGCAGTTTTGAAGGACCCGTCGTACCTATAACGTCAATGCCGTCCACTTCCGTAACTGCATTCCACTATTCTTAAACCCGGAGACGCAAATTTCATATGTTACCGCTAATGACACCTCCTCGCCAATCTTTGCACTTGTCACAGTTTACTATTTTCCAGGCGCATTTTGCTCCCAACTAGTGCACGCGTATCATGCTATTCATGCGTAGAACCAGTTATCTGAATTTTGCCGAGTTTATACGAGAAGTCAACGGACCTGGGAAAAGACTTAAAACAGCCAAAGCCGTGGATAATTTGTTAAAAGCAGAGCCTAGTTTTACAGTATTCCGATAACTTTGAACGTTGGAACATAAACAGTAAACAGTGCGAGGTCTGCTTCAAGGGCGATTTTGGCGAGCTCACGGATTCACTTTTCAACAAGACCAAAGGTTTCGATGGGATCCCAAAAATTCAGTTTGATCCAGACAATTGGGTCTTGTCTTCGCCAGACTCCTGAACATTTTTACTATTAAAATTCAGAAACATATAAAGTCCAAATAGCTAATCATCTGAGAAAACCAAGTTCAGATATGGATTCAGCATGTGTGTTTACCCCTATAAGTCATATCTGTTTTGACGATAACTTCCTGCCGTACTTCTGCCAATTTCCCGGTTTTGGCCGAATTCCGGAACTACTTGTCCGTCGAAAAAAGAAAATTAAAAAACGAAATCGGCGTATCTTCTTTCCCCTATATCGAACATCTAATCAACTTCAAATAAAAGTTTAACTCATACAAAATTTTCCGGTTCCAGCCGGATTCCGGGCGAACTATATGTCCGGGTAAAAAATGATTGTCATACACGGATTCAGCATGTCTTCCCTAAATCGAACATCTAATCAACTTCAAATAAAACTTTTACTTTTAACAAACTTTCCGGTTTTGGCCGGATTCCGGGCGAACTACTTGTCTGGCGAGAAAATCGTTTTCATATTCGTGTTCAGCATGTCTTCTTACCCCTTAATCGACTATCTCATTGGCTGCTGACAAATATTTTGTTTGTCCCTAAATTTGAACCCCCTCCCCACCCCTAAATGCAGGGCTACAGAGCCCATCTACCAACTCGACCTTTCCCTTGCCCCAAAGAATCCTCCCATCAAGTTTCATCAAAATATCTCATTCTCTTTGAGAGTTATCGTGCTCACAGACAGACATACAGACGGACAGACGGACAACTTTGCGATGTCATAGGTATCCCTCCACTTAGTTTTGGGATACCAAAAAGCAAAGCGAGAGTCCACCGTGACCAAGAACTAACCGAAAGTAATTGCGCATTAAAAACTTCTCGCTGGCTCGCCACTTTTGACGTGCGTACTGGATTCGCTTTCGAAACTAGCGTAGCGCCAGAAGAGCACCGGAAAGTGAAGCGAGTTTCAGCCGACTCGCAAGAACACACGCCGGATAAACCAGCGGAGCTTTCAAGACCACTAGACCAGTATCAGTGTGACCTTGTGACCAGTATCACGGTCAGGCACAGTAGATCTTTCCGTGTCCTGTTCAACAACTCCATAGCACCAGTCATAAAATTGAACGACGAACTGTCGTCAGATGCGCTACATCAACAATAATAATCACACTTGAGTTCTTGGTGTAAGTTGTCTGAAGGGGAAATAAGCGATTAGGCTTTCGGTTCATACCGAGTCGCGCATTAGCCACGTGGAAAAGTCAGCACTGAAGTCGGAAGTCGAATTGACAAACTTGATTAAGTTTGAAAGAAAAGAGTTTGGTAGAGCACAAATAGAGGCAGGGGCAATTTAATCAGTTTTAAACATGGCTAGGCCTTAAGAGGAATTGCCAAAGTAACCTGGAGGAGCGTGGGTACACCGAGATGTAACGTGTCATTATTTAATTTATGCTACGCATCTAGCGGCCAAACAAGAACTAATCTGGAAGGAATTTTGTGAAGGGCGCATTCGGTGTTAAAAAAATAAATGGGACAAAACCGAAATTGCGAACAATCCCTGTCATTCCGCTATGAAAGGAGATGGAAATCTGCATAAAAGAACACACATACATGTCCAAGTCCGCTCTCTTTTTATCCATTCCGGTCGTCTGTCCCTTACTAGTTATCTGACTCTTCTAAATCTGCTCCGGTTTCCCAAACTGAAAAGCTTGGGCTTGACAAACGATATGTCCACTGGCAACGCGTAGTTCACGGAACTTTTCTGGTCGAGCAACTAACGATTCCTAATTCCTAAAATCAAAAGGGAAACACATCATGGTTCGATCTAGAAATATTAGAGGATATATTTTTCGCAAGGGATCCCAAGACACTCCGACTCCATATATTTGATCCGTTCCGCTGTAGGCTTGAAGGGGTTGATATACATTCACCTTTCCTGCACGCAGTGTCGCCACAGAATGCGAGAATCGCGCGGAAAATACGAGCAAGCCCTGTTCCTGCTATTGCAGCAGGGTCCTTTATCGCGAATGAGAATCCGGTTTGGCTCGCAACTTAAGCTGGGCATGAAAAAATCGTACTTTATTGCTGTAGCGAAGTGAATTTCTTTGGTCTGCGAGTTTGTTTTCACGTCAGGAGAAGAGCCTTTTATGCAATGTTTGTCTTGGGAACTGTGATTTCCGCTTTCTCTCTAGTTTTGTGTGGCGGGTGTGGAAACTTGGCTTTAAAATTGCTAAGACAGTTATTTCCGCTACCAAGAACAAATAATCAGATAGAACCTCCGACTTTGGTCCCATGCAGCGACTATGGATACCCCGACAAAACCTAGCGGAGCTAGAGGTACTGACTCTAGCTTTGAGTTGATACCCGTCTACTTCCGTCTTCGCCATTGCTCATTACAGAGGATTAAGTGCAGGAGGCACGCTGCCCCGCTCTGGAGCGCGTCCAGAGAACCAATCAGCTCTGACCTAGAAAGTTTCTCATACGCGGCTTCAGAGCGATATAGCTATTTGCAGAGGTAACGAAACATGATGTGCCGCGTATCTCCTAACCTCCGTTCGTTTGCACCGGGCAGGTTACGGGGAAATATTCAACTCCGCATGGTCGTGTTACAGAGATAGGGACCCGGAGGTTCTATCTAATTATTTGTTCTTGCCGCTACCCGGCAACGGGTGCCCACAGGAACGGAACCCGCTCGCAAGATGTAGTTGGGCATGCCGACCTAGGATTCGGGTTCGCTACGGTGACTTTTGATTTGCTTTGCCAAGGGTTTTTTTTTATTCCGGCCTTATGAAAGGTTCCGACGCTGACCGTTCCAACCGTCTAGAAATAGTAAGTAACAGTAACCATTTGCTTACCAAGCTCGGGAGCGTAATTAGCGTGGTAATTACGATCTCTGAGACTTGATCGGCCCGATCAGACCGCGGCACGGTATTTTTCCGAAAGTAGGAAAATTCGTCCTACTCGGACGTAGCCTACACGGACGTCGGAAAACGTAATCGTGGTAAGTAGGGTGGAACACGCTCTTTTGTTCGCACTGTACCTGCTTCTGAGTCCGTCTTGGAACATGGACGTATGGAGAATAAAGTTAATTCGAATCTGGGGAGCTCAGCAGCGTCAAGCTTGGGCGCCAAAAAATGCGAATCTTTTCCGCCACGCGTTAAAAAAATAAAGTATTTGAAAAATGGAGCTAAAGTAGTGTGGGGCGTAACCTTTCCCGCTAGCGACGCCGAATTCGCCTAGGCGGATGCGAATCCGTGTTCCGTTGGCACCGAGACTTACTTGGTGGAAAAACTCGCGTCGCGTCGTGTCACCTCATGCTAAGTTAAAACGCAAGTTATTAATAAACGGCCCACTTTTACGGCACTTGCCTTCCAGCGAAGTGCCATATAGCGATCACTCTTCCCGCTCTTCCGTCGGTCGTATGTCGGTCGTTCCGGTGATCGCAAGTTAGGGTAGCCTACTTCCAGATATGCTAGGACGATGAAATTTGGCAGGCGTATCAGGGACCCGACCAAACCGACTTAGAAATAGTCACTTAACCCGATTCGATCATCGTGGAGGGAGTGCAGAGAGGAGGAATCCGGAATATTGAGGCATGCGTACTATCGAACTGGTGGTCGGATCTGAATGAAACTTGATAACTGGAAAGAACACATGTCCTGTTTCACGTCCGGACCGGATCCGACAACTGTGGGGGGAGTTGGAGGGGGGGTAACGGGAATACCGTAACACGCGTGGAGTGGAGGGATCGGGATGAAACTTGACGGGAAGAACATGTACAGATCCTAGATACATCGTTGACCCCGGATCGGATCCGGGCTCTATGGGAGGAGTGGGAGGGTGGGTCCCGGAATTCCGGTTATCACGGGTTAAGGTACTTCCAGATGTGCTAGGACGATGCAACTTGGCTGGCATATAAGAGACCCTACCAGGTTGACGTAAAAATTGTCGTTTCCCTGATCCGACCATCGTGGGGGAAGAAGAAGGAAGGGAAATCCAATAACTTGAGGCAAGCATTACTTTCGAACGGGGCATCTGAAACTTGCCTGTGGAAAGAGCTCGGGTCTCGGTGTCGTGTCCGGACCTCATCCGATAACTCTGGGGGGAGGGATAGCAGGGTGACCGGAAATTTTAGGACAGGCTTAGAATGGAGGGATCTGGATGAAACTTGGTGAGAAGAACAAGGACAAGTTGTAAATACATTTTTTGTGGAAACCGACCGGATTGGTGCACTTGGGGGGGGGGGGGCTGGAGGGTTTTCCCGTAATTCCGGTGATTGTGAGCTAATGTACTCCCAGATGCACTAAGACGATGAAACTCGGCAGGTATATTACGGACTCGATTAACTTGACCTGCCTTAGGTGGCAACCGCCACCACCGCCGCTAGAATAATCAGATTATTCCTTATCGCTAATGTGAGGAATGAGATCTTCGGAGGAATGATAAACAGAATTCACGTTTGCTCTGTAATAACCATGTTCTCCTTGATTGCGGGAGTGGATGGAATTGGAATCCGGATTACCGGTGTTTTGTGTCATGCATAACTTTTGAACGGTTGATCGGATCCGAACAAAAATTGATAGGCTAATAGTTGACAAGAGGAAAAGTTTCTAATCTAACGACATACTTTCATAATCCCCAAGGGCCCATGATAATTTTACCCCTTAAAGTGCGTATCTGAACTGCAAATTGAAAAAAATACTTTGACCAAAGATACATTTTCGTGATTCCCAAGGGCCATGATAATTTTTGCCTGAAGGATTTTGCTTACAAATGACTTTTCAGCATCCTTAAAGCGCTAATCTTACCGCAAAGTGCAACAAAACTTTTTCCCCAGAAAATGTCCCCCAAAAGCCCATGATCATCTGTGCCAAGTATTTTGCTTATAAATTCAGTTCTAGCCCCCCTAAAGTGCACATCATAGTCTCAAGTTACAAAAACATACTTTCGGAAGAAATACTTTCATGATCCCGAGGGCCCATGATCATCTGTCCCCCAGGGCTTACGCTCACAAAATGTATTCCTATCCCCCTTAAAGTGTGCATTGTAACCGCAAAGTGCATAGCATATTTTTGACTACTCCAGCATTTGCATGATTCCGAAGGGACCATAAATATTTGTACCCGAAGACAACGCAAATCTTAACTGGTACCCTTAGCTACTACGTATGCTTGCAAGTGCGATGAACTTACATCTCTTGTTTTCCAGGGAGCTGCGAGTCTCACCGCAATGTTGACTGTCAAACAGACGACAACTTGCTAGAAACCCTTCTACCCACGTTACGCAAACGTAGAGACGATTCACACGCATTGCGCCGACAGGATCGCGTCGATAGTTTACACAGTGATCTCAGTGACAAGCAGTTACTAAATTCATCCGACGACAGAAAGATGCTAGATGACTGCAGTGATAGTAAAACTGTACTAAACGTACCTTACCAAAACGAATATAAAACAATTGTGATAAGGCTACAAGAAGATGCAGTCTGCGAGACAAACGGTCGGGTTTATTACTTAGAACCGGAACAGACAGTTGAGAAAGATCCAATGGAAATCGTCTCCGAGTTTAAAAAGCGCGGGCTTTCGATTAACGTGGACGAAAGCACGATGATGTACATTTGAAAGGGTGCTGGTAGATTCTTTGAAACGAGCGTATTCACCCGGTTGGTGGTCTGACAAAGTCGATCTTAGTTCGTGAAATACAAAAATCCGTTGCCAGTCTACAGTCCATCGACCAGGCAAGTCATTTTGGCGATTTGGTTTGTGCCAATCCTGTCATGTCGGGAAAGGAGGGTTATTGACTTCCAGGTCGTCGTGAAAACGCCTGGCAATGCCGACGTTATTCATGAGCATAAGCACGTATCGCAGTGTGTTGCGCAGACGCAACAGTCGTCTTCACTGTTAGCAGTTAACTCTCGAAAGGAAAAAAAATGTATTTTCGCGTCGAGCTGGCTGTAAGCTGTTGGCAAATGGAGGCAACTAAGACTTGGCAACCTTAACCGTTGGCACAAGTCTTATCGTCAAGGTTGCTTGTTATACATCCAAGGGCCAGCGGCCATCTGGCCAGCAGTTCACACCGACTGCTCTTTGAGTACTACCCTCAGTTTACTGCCAACCACGTGGAAATGTCTCTCCAAGACCTGAAGAACTCGATCATAAGCTGATATTTTTTCTCGTCGAGATATTTTCCAGTAACCAGTGACTGCGCAGAACTTGTGAATTCTATCTACTTTTCTGACAGTGTGCGTTGATCGCTGTTAAGTGTGTGAGTTGCCCTACCCCATGTATTCCATCACAACTCTCATGAAGTATAGCATTAAGGTTAATATGAAATGCACGTTTCTCAACCGTCAGTCTTGACTAGTTCCAGATACAGAGTTAGGAGGGGCGTATAATACGCAGCTAAGGTCTTGGTGTACACTAACAACCATAACGCATAAAACGTGTTACACTATAGTGCCCGTTTAGGCTGCAGCTCCTTGCCAGGGGGGGGGCTTGCTTTCTCTGCAAAGGCCCGTTCCTCCGTGCTGCACTCAGCAACCCCTCGTTTGCAGCTTCGAGAGAAATATTAGTTGCGATTTCGCAGATACCATGGTATCTGATACCACGGTCTAAAGTCCTTTTCGTAGTTGCCGTGGTATCTGATACCACGGTCAAAAGGCGTTTTTGCAGTCATCATGGTATTTGATATTCAGATACCACGGTCCGACCGTGGTATCTGAAAAAGGCGTCTCGCTTTCATCATCACCAACAATAGAGCCTAGGATTTTGTCAAACTGGTGGGAAAGAAGTTTGGCACTTAGTTATGTGACTGGATATCAGTGTTTTCCTTCGGGATGACTTTGAAAAGCGCAATTTCGGCAGTTAGTCGTTTTTGCAGAGCAACCGTGGTATCAAAAACCCTGCAAAAACGACTAATCGCAGATCCAGTTACCGTGGTAACAGATACCATGGTATCTGCAAAAACGTGAGCTGTTGCCTTTTGGTACCATCCTTTTCCAATCCTATATGTTGAAGGTAACGAAGTCTGGCCTAGCGTCTTGAGGAAGCAGTGTACACCCTGTTCTTTCCTGATAGTCCCGAATCCAGGCACCTCTATCGTTCAAGGGGGGTAGCTCGAGAGCTACAGAAGGTTTGAAGAACTTTTCTAGACCAAATTTTTGTGCTGAGAACGAAAATAGTACCGCACCACTCCGCACCGATGTACGTCACCAAATTTTTAGCCTATAAAGGCAGATTAGGCCTATAAAAACAAACTGTATAAAAATAATTTTCCTAGCGGGACAGCATAAAATAAACCATACAAACTATACATATTCTGAATCCTGTTTTTGTGGGCTATCGAATGGTGTATATTTATGGCACTTGCAGCCTCTGGCTCAAGTGCCATATACCGATCACAATTCCGTCTATCGGTCTGTCGGTCGGTCCGAGTTTTTTGTCCCACTTATCCGAGTTAGGGTAGTGGAGGGCAGGGGAATCCGGGAAATTGAGAAGTGTGTAACTTTCGAACGGATGATCGGATCGTAATGAAACTTCATAACTGAACAGAATATATATCTGTAATGTCGGGGAGGGGAATCCGGAATATTGAGTCATGCGTAACTTTGGAACGGGTGATCAGATTCGAGTGAAATTTAATAATTAATAATTTTTAATAATTAACAATAATTAAACTTTACCGGATTCGGTAGCCAGGGGGAGTTAGGGGGGGAGACCGGAAATTTCAAGAAACGGTTAGAATGGAGGGATCGGAGTGAAACTTGCTGGGAAGAACAAGCATCTGCTCTAGATAAGTCCTTTAGACCATTGTACTGGATCCGGACACTTATGGGAGGGGGGGGGGGCGGAATTCCGGTGATGGTGGTTTTGAGATTTTCACGATGAAACTTGGCAGGCAAATCAGTCAAGTTCTATAAGACACGAATGTATCGTTACCTTCATCACCCCTCCTTGAACCGTTGCCTAGGCTTCACACCAAAGGATTGTCATGTTTTAGGAATTCTTTCAGAGGATATGCAAGACTATTTCTCTCCCAATGATCTGGGATGTTTTTCTGTGCCTAGCTGATGAGGTCTAGTCTGTGACTGCATGGCCACTTTTCTCTGACGGAACCTAATTTGGCCGCAAAAACCTGTGAAATACGCTGAAAAATGAAACTCGGTACCTTTGGAAATCTTTTTCAGCTTCATACGCATTATCATATGCTTTTCCTTTCATCCGGTCTTACCAGTCGCAGAATTCTGGCTCGCTTTGTTGATAAATATTCCTTCAGCCTAAGCTGACTGCGAATCACAGTTGATTTTTTTAGCTATATTTCGGTCCTTCTTGGCAAGGTCCTCTTCAGGCTCAAAGCCCCTCAAGTTGGAAATAGGAACTTGTGGGAAAAACAAACTTAAGATTCAAGCTTAGCATTAAATATTTAACTTCGTGAATTCCTTTGTGAGAGTTGCTTGGAGTTAGAAAGGTTGCTGTGACTTCATTTTGGACACGGCTGCTGTTTTTGCTGCTCGATTGGGTCGTTGATCGGGTAGAGATTTTTCTGCATTTGGGTTGACTTTCGTTTTGTTGTAGAGAAGAGCTTGGGGTCTGAATTTCCTTCCGCTGACGATGCCGTTCCATGTTTCTGGTAGTGATTATTCGCCTGTGTCTCTGTTGATCCCTGAACGGTTTTTCGTAATTTCAAAGGCTTCTCTTATAGTATGATGAAGTCCGGTGCATGTTACAAGAATCTGGGCTTTTTCAAAATGTACAACATGGGATGGGGTTTTGGGATCCCAGACATCGCAAAAATGTCCGTCTGTCTGTAAGCACGATAACTCTCGAAGGGAATGAGATATTTTGATGAAACTTGGTGTGAGGATTCTTTGGGTCAAGGGTAAGATCAAGTTCGTAGATGGGCTCTGTAGCTCTACATTTAGGGGTGGGGGAGGGGGTTTCAAATTAATGGGCAAAAAAAAATATTTTGAAAAAGCTACTGAGATAGTTGATTTTAGGGGTAAGGAGACATGCTGAATCCGAATATGAAAGTTATTTTGTTGCCGGACAAGTAGTTCACCCGGAATCCGGTGAAAACCGGACACAAAACTTGTCGACCAGTTTTCGGCTATAGCGGTCCTACCCCTTTATTCTCAAACGATTATAGCTCTGCGCACGTGGCGTCAGTCATGTGTTGATTCAGTGACGTAATCGAAGGTCGAAGGGGGCGAGGCGAAAGAGACATGGGGTGAATGTGTTTATTTTATAGCGGGTTTCGATACGGAGGAATTGAAATTATTAATTTGTATGCGTGCTGATATTTTACCGCTGGGAGATAGGAGGAGGTACACGGGTAGGCCGATTGGGAGAGTTGGTCCTTACTTCTGCCCGATGTGTGGAGAGCGAGAGTGTTTGCGACATCTAATGTGTGATTGTAGGAAATGTAGTGCGAATTGTCGGAAAAATGAGGGGTTGCTCACTAAAAAAAGGTGTACTTGTTAAGGCAGGGATTACTCACTGGAAAAAGATGTACTGGATAATTGAGGGGTTTCTCAGTGGGTGTACTAACGTTGTCTGGGGAGGGTTATATTTGATGGTGGAAAAAGTGGGAGGGGTGGCGTCAGCCGGTCCCAGGTACTCGTGAACCAATCCCAGGTGCACGCGAGGGGTCAGGAATTGGGTCTACCCGTTAAAGGAGTACTCGAGGGGTTACACACTTGGGTGAGCCAAGCGAGGGGGTTGATTCATGGTGTACCAAAGAGGGAACTGCTAGGGTACGCGAGGGGCTACCCACTGAAAGAAGGGTGAACTGGGTAAGTGAGGGGTTGCTCACTGAAAAAGGTGTACTTGGTAAGGGAGGGGTTACTCACTGGAAAAAAAAGATGTACTGGATAAGTGAGGGGTTACTCAGCGGGTGTACTAAAGTTGCCCGTAAGCAAAAAACTTCAAAATGGTGACATTTGTGCTGTAGGCTACATTTCAAGCGATTGATTATGGATAAATAGCAAAAATGCTAAAGGGGTCTAGCGAAGACTTGGAAATGTACAAGATTCGACTGTCTGGATCAAGAAGTCTGATAAACATTAAAATTTTTGGGATCCCATCGAAACCTTTGGTCTTGTTGGAAACGTGCTATGCCAGTGCCGATTCGAAGATGCAATGGACGGTGTCCATTGGAAAGGGTGTGGTCGGTCTCCTGTTGGTGTTCTGTGAGCCTCCTGGACAGTTTTTCAGTGACTCCTTGAATGTATGGGAGGTAGATTCCTATTTCCAACTTGAGCGGCTTTGAGCCTGAAGGGGACCCTTGCAAAGAAGGTCCGAAATATATCTCTGATAAAATTCAGCTGACTTATCCGCTTTGTTGACCTGTGAAACTTGTGACAAATATCAGAATTCTGCGACCAGTGGCAACACTGGCCGAGAGGGCAAGAAAGTAGACACGAAAATGACAGTTAACGTACCAGTTTACTCAAATAAAGGTGAGCTCTTCCCAATAAAAGTTTCTCCAGGTGATCAACATTTTAACTTAAGACGGCTTAAACACATGTTCAACCTCCACCAATGGAATGTATGTTTTAAGGCGACTCAGGGTTCTTACAAAGGGCAGCAAGCGACCGACTGAGATCCGAAATATCATCATATATCCAAACGAGCCACTAGTCAATCGTCACCCCAACAAATAGCACCAGTAATAGACTGAAGTTCAAATATCAGGTATTTCTAACTTGCCGGGCTCTCCATCACTTCGGACTACTTTAAAACAGGAATTCCCGACTAAGTTTTGCGTTTACGGATTAGATTACAGCACCCTAACACTGCAGTCCCGCAACGTGAGTTGGCGCTAGTGACTCGTCATCTGACTGAAACTCGAGACTTCATTTCTCCGTCGACCTGATCAGGCTTACGTATCTCCCTTCTTTGGGCTGGTGTTTCCTTTGCGCCAGCACACCATTGCGCACCGGTCTCTAATCCAAAGATACGAAAACTCTCTTTAGGAATATCCATATCAAAGGAGTCGAAAGTGACAGGAGAAAAGCAAGTGAGCTGGCAGCATGCTGTCGACGTTGATCTTTGTTAGCTCACTGATTTTGGCTTGCCTTAAAGCATCACTTAGACTAAGTTCTGACCTGAGAAGTCACTTGAGGCTACAAAACTTAAATAAATAACATACCCTTGAAAAACCCTTAACCAGATTCACCATTTTTCATTTTCTCATCACGTTTCACAACTCAAACTCTCATTTTTTTTCCATCTTAAAACGTTCTGTCTCACTCCAGCGCCGTCGCCTACTTAACCATGACCACTTTAAACTTCCCGCGCTAATTTGAAACCTCCGCCTAGTCCTCTTCTTCTTGTTCAACGACATCATCATCATCATCAGAAGCGTATTCATATTCTGCAGCAGATTCCTCTTTGTTCTCATCCTCGTCCGACGAAATGTCCCATTGGGGATGATCCTTAATCTGCTCAGGTGCTTCCTTGACGTCCATCTAAAAGGATAGACACTAAGTAGGGTCCCAACTTTAAGTCTTCGAGTGGTTGGCAATCGAATGTCAAAAGCCAGCAGCTACTGCGAGAGAGACTTTAGGGGTATTCTCGCCGTTCCCAGAGGACTCCACTTGAGAAGTCCCCGCGTTTTTGTTTGTCCCGGGGACTCACTTCCCGTATTCTCGCGAGTCCCCACGGACGGGGAATGCTCCGATTATCATCACCATCATCAAAAAGGGCTCCCTTTAAAGTTCGGAGGGGAATCAATTTTTGCTGTTGTAGGTGCTATGTAAAATTAATTAAAAAGAATCGGAATAAACAAAACCAAAAATAAAGTGGATCTAGGCTAATTTTTTCAGCTGCAGATTCATTTTCGAACAAAATCCATTTTATAAGCATTCCCTGTATTCTCGCTGTTTCTGTACGCGGAGTCCGCGTGGAGTGACTCCCTCTATTCTCGCCGTTCCCTTCGATTCCCCGAGGAGTCCTCGGGGCGGCGAGAATACGCCTTTTATCTGCAAGCGGATGGGAAACAGGCTTCTCTCGGAATCCTAAACACTCATTTCGCGCCACTTGGCCACATCGACAGGATGGCGTGTGCGCAGTAGTGCGCCTACTTTTTATTTACTCAACTGATATAAATTTGTTATAATAGAAAGGAATGTCGAGATTCAAACTGTTTATCTGTCACGGCATTTCGTCGGACTAACGGCCGTTATTTTCACATTTCAAACTATTCAGTCAGTTTGCTTGTTTGACGACTGACAATCGCCAACTGCATGCAGACTCCTTTCAGCGTAATTCAAAAATTCGAAAGAGTTACAGCCAAATACCCTAAAGCCCGCCTAACACCTGAACGCCTTCCTCGGAACTGGCCTCAGAACCTTTTACCCAAGGAACTAGTAGTCTCCATAAACAAGTCTTAGTAAACGCTGTACCCGCATGAGGAAACCTCCCGGGAAAATCTTCATATCAGATTTTGGTCACATTCAAAATATTCTTCGTAAGCACCAAAAACTGATTTTAAATTACCTTGATATCCTTGAACTGATCAAAACCGAGGTACGAGTCCGACCTTACGCACAGCGTGAAGGTGTACATTCCCGGTTTGAGCGGAGCGGTGAAACGCATCTGGATATCCTCCGTGTCTCGTAAGCTGGTAATGTAGAAGGCAGCAGTGAGCATAAGCTGATTTTTCCTATCTGATATGTAGACCCACCAGTACTCCTGCTTGTCCTGAAAAATAAACATAAATGAGTTAATCTTCCAACCTCCGACATCCCTTGGAAAACCGAAGACCTTCTTTTCCTTAATGACGTACGCGCATTTTCCTCTGCTCTTTCTTTCTGTCAATAAATTAAGTTACTACGAAAGATAACCTCAGAACTACACTTTCAGATGCTTCATAAAAGACAACATAAGGATGCGCGGTTTCAACAGACAACACCTGGAATGTAATCTGTCGTCGCGACAAACGTCATGCATCAAATGTTTTGCACAACAAGCAAGAGCCGAAAAACCGCCAAAAATGTCATGTCGTCATGATATCGGAAAATTCAGCAGATGCTTTTTTTGGAAGTTTTCCGGCTTTGCTTTTTCAGCTTTACCATTAGCTTACTCAAATTTTTAAAACCTAGTAAAAGCCAAAAAATGTATTACTTTTCTTCACTTCGAAATCAAGCAGTCAAATTGTATAGGTTCGATCGGGAATAAACTGCCAACAAATTTGAAAGCTTTAACTAACGCACAACCTGTTTCAAGACGCTCTTCCGTCCCTAGAGCATCTCTCTTGGCAACATGTCCAAGGGGACAAATCTTTGTTCTTAAACTCTGACCAGGACACCCTTGTTGCTTTTCTTTCGCTAGGTCCTCTTTAAGACTAGACTATGAAGTGATATAGAAAATAGGAAGACAGTCTCAAGAAAGAAGAGACATTCCCAGAAGACATTTCAAATACGATTACGAAACATGGCTTATCCATCCGGTCCTTGACCCAAATGCGAAGAGACTAACGGCGATCGAAGTAGCAACGGAAATCGACTATACCCTAGCAAAAACAGCTTATATTGCAGCCAAGCATTCGGGAGGGCTAATCTCACGTCGGGTACCGTAGATGATTTGATCAGGCGGAAGGGTTGTTTACTGTAGCGACGACGACATCAGACTGAAAGATTACGTGGATCAGGGGTGAACCATCCCGCCGAGGGTAGATGCACACAAACTGTGGAATTTATATACTATAATTATTTTATACAGATTAAAGCAAGCAATTGCCGGTTTACTTTGCGGATAGACGTTCAGGGTCGCAGACTGGCATTTTGGCATTTTTGCCAGCATTTTCGGCCCCATCATCAGTTTCGTATGGAAAAGCAACTTGATGATGAAAGAAATCCTGATGGTGAATCAACACCACACGGATCGAAGCGATTATGGACCGAGCGACAACCCAATACCGAAAAATTTCCACTTATTTTTGATCCAGAATATTCCAACGGGGATTATTTATTTAACGATTTGTCCTTTTCCTCCACCATCCTTTTAATTACAGTTTTTATGGCGCTTGCCGTTCGGCCATGTGCCGTATAGCGATTGGAATTTCTGTCCCGGTTTTGCTAGTTCGGGCACTTCCACATAAGCTAGGGCGATGAAACTTGGCAGGCATATCAGGGACCCGACCAGATTAAAGAGGAAATAATCACTTCCTCGATCCGACCATCTGGGGGGGGGGGGGGGGGTGGAGGAAGGGGAAGTCGAAAAATTTAGGTATTTTTAACTTGCGAACGGGCGATCGGATCTTGATGAAAATTGATATTTAGGACGACCTCGTGGGAAGAACAAGCACAAGTCCTAGACACGTTACTGACATAGCCGGACCGGATCGGGGCACTGTGGGGGAGTTGGGGGGGGGGGCGGATTTCTAGCGATCCCGTGAGTTCGGTATACTTCCTGATGTGCTAGGACGATGAAACTTGGCAGGTACGTCAGGGATCCGAACAGATTGACTTGAGAATAGTCGTTTCCCCAATCCGACCATCGTGGGGGAGTGGATGGATGGGGGATCCGGAATCTAGTGGCATGCATAACTTTTGATCGGGTAATCGGATTTGAATGAAACTTGTTAAGTGGAAAGAGCTATCACCTCAGATGTTCTGTGTCAAGTCCGGGTCGGATCCGATACCTGTGGGTGGATGGGGGGGGGGGGACCTAAAACTCATGAAACACTCAAAGCAGAGGGATTGGGACGGAACTTAGTGGAAAGAACAAGCATTAGGCCTACATACGAAATTGACGGAACCATATGGTTTCGGGGCTCTGTCGGGGGAGTTGGAGGGGTTTCCCGGAATTCCGGTAATCGCGAGTTGGAATAGTTCCAGATGTACTAAGACAACGAAACTTTGCAGGCATATTAGTGACCCGACTTAATTGACTTAAGAACACGACACAACATGTCCCCGGCAACTTCTGTTCCTACATCCGAGCATTTTTGGGGGAGTGAGGGAAGGGAAATATGGAAACTGACTTCTGCAAATTGCGAACGAGTGGTCTGATTCGAGTGAAACTTAATGGGTGATGAGAGCTGATGACCTGGACATTCGACTACATGCGCCCACGGTTGGGGAATGGGGGGGGGGGGGGGGGGTTACTTTTCACATGCACAAAAACCAAAAGGATGGACTGAATGGGATGCAGGTTGGAAAGTGCCGAGTTTATGCGGCCTAGATTTGTTATTTGGCGTCCGGGATGGATTCGGCCAAGGTAGGGGGTTGGGGGGGGGGTCGAATCGGAAATCTGCAGATAGGTTATGCTCCGATTTCAGTTAAACTTGATGGACGGGAAGAGGGGATTAAGAGATACGACGTTTATGTTTCCAAGTCGTCTTCGACCACAGTGGGGGGGGGAGTTGGAGGAGATTGGCGGAAACTTCGATGCTCGCATAGGGGTCAAACGAGCGCATCAATTTAAATGAAACTTGGAATTTATATACCTTAGATGACATATTTTAGGGTCCAAACCGGATCCGACAACGGTGGGGGGAGGGTACCGGAATTTTCCAAAAATGATTAGATTCGAGTGAAACTGGATAGATGGTATAATAGAAGATGCTTTAGATGATCCATTATGATCCGATTAGATGATCCGAACCACATTCGGCCATGGTAGGGGAGATGGAGGAGGATACCGGAAATCGTGTAGCCAGTCTAGGGATCAAACGAGTGGATTTACTGGGCTGAAAACTTGGAAGTCTGAACAGTCATTTGCCCCAGATGATCCGAGGCGATGCCGGAACTGCTTAGAATTGAGTGAAACTAGACATCCTAATTCTATGTCCGAACCGAATTTTTGGATGGCGGGTGTATTCTGTGACGTTCTCATCTACTTTCTTGACCGCCTACTCGTAAAAAGTTCCATATGAGCTCGTAGCTCTTGTTTACTATTATTTTAGTCCTCCGCCATAGCCACACACTCGATCTTTCCTAGAGACCTCCTACGTCCATTTGAATTGCTTCACTAGCTTTTCTATCCCATGCATAACAATCAGAAGGATGAACACAAAATTGACCTATCATGAAATGGAAGAAACAATACCAGTAACAATGACATCGACTGCAAAAGCGAAGAGGAACGACATGAACTAAGCCAGTTTTCAAGAGAACTGAATAACTAGGCCCATAAGAATCTACATGAAAAAGAACAGAGGAGAAGGAGGGGAGCGGGCGTGAAACTCACTACCGGAAAAATCTGCACTGGGTACGCGTGGGCCAAGTCTAACCTGACAGAGAAGTTTCTAGAAAACTCAGGCTACCCCCTTCCTGGTACTGCAGTTTTATTTCGTGCTGTTGACGTGCGATCTCAATTCAGAAACTACCTACGAAGAAAAGAAGGAGCTCCGTCATTAACGATTAGCTTCTTGTAAATACCAGGAAACCCGTCTGGGGTTTACCAGGAACAACTAAGCTTTCCAGAATTCTAGGGCGCGAACGCCAGGCTCTGATCGTCGCTTTAATCAAACAAGATTGGCAATCGGAATCTGCACCCCTGGTTTTTGTCCACGGCATTGGGATAAAACCAGACGTTAAGATGTCAGGTAAGTATGTGAGATCAGCCATCCAAGGACACTTCTGTTATGATTAAAAACAACCTCTTTCATCACCATACCCTTTGGCGCTACCCTTTCAGATATATAAGCACAAACACTGTAGGGTTAAGGTATCAGTCAAATGTTGTATTAAGTTAGAGTAACATGAGGAGATTTGCAGTGGTATGTTGAAAAATATGATATATATATTCTTGAATCGAGTCTGAAACCGACATTGAAACCGTGGACCCTGAAGGATACACAGTGCTATGTACTTTTATAACAGAAATCAACATAAATCTATTTTAATGTTTTACAATATTGATTATATATAGCTTATAAAGTGTGGTTACTAAGGAATACAATCAGGCATGGAAGCAAAATTTGATCTTGTAACCGACAAATGCTTTGAAATCTTTTTTTACGATTTAGTAAACTACAACACGCATAGCCTACAACTTTTACAACTCAAAGATAAATTTCACATTTGTATGGTTCATATCTAAGTTTTGCCTTTATATTACATATTAACAGACGACGTTTCTTTCAGATACTTTTCGCCGGCGTTGCGTTTGCCCAAAATGGCGCCTACGAGTTTTCTTGGAGCGTCAACGACGGCGAAAACCGCGATATCAAATCTCAATCGGAGAGCAGTGACGGATCAACCGTCAGAGGGGAGTATTCTGTGGTGCATCCAGACGATTGCACACAGCTTGTGAAGTACGAGGCGGACGAACGAGGCTACCGACCCGAAATCACTTACACTGGAAATTGCGACCCCGCGCTCTACTTTCCATTCCCCTCAGACCCGAACATCTTCAATGGTCAGGCCGACATTTCTTCAAGCGGCTCCACATTCGCTTCAGGAAGCGGATCTGCTACCCCCAACCTTCCATCATTCAACCCAGCTCTCCCAGTTGGACCTACCTTTAACCCAACACTTCCGGTCGGACCCACTTTCAACCCAGTCCTACCAGTCGGACCAACCTTTAACCCCCGACCTCTAGTAGGACCGTCTTTCAACCCTGCTGGTCTCACCGGTCCGAGCTTCAACCCTGCTGGTCTCACCGGACCCAGCTTCAACCCAGCCGGTCTTCAAGGACCCAACTTTAATGGTGGGGTCACGGGACCTTTCGCATCTGGATCAGTTTCTGGACCCCAGTTTTCCGGAGCAGTTGCAGGACCAGCAGCCAACGGAGCCCTTAACAATGGAGGTGCTGGAGGAAACCAAGGTGCCGGCGGTCTCACCGGTCCATCATTTAACCCGTCTGGACTGACTGGCCCAAGTTTCAACCCTGCTGGTCTCACTGGACCATCTTTTAACCCGTCTGGTCTTACCGGTCCAAGCTTCAACCCAGCCGGTCTTCAAGGACCCAACTTCAATGGTGGGGTCACGGGACCTTCCGCATCTGGATCAGTTGCTGGACCCCAGTTCTCCGGAGCAGTCGCAGGACCAGCTGCCAACGGAGCCGTTAATAACGGAGGCGCCGGAGGTCTCACCGGTCCATCATTCAACCCATCTGGACTGACTGGCCCAAGTTTCAACCCTGCTGGCCTCAGCGGACCATCTTTCAATCCATCTGGTCTTCAGGGTCCCAACTTCAGCGGTGGTGTTAATGGACCAGCCTCTTCCGGATCAGTGACTGGACCACAATCTTCCGGCTTTGCCACCGGTCCATCGTTCAACCCAACTGGGCAGTCATTCAACCCTACTCCCCTTACTGGACCATCATTTAACCCATCAGGCCTTACCGGCCCTAGCTTCAATCCAGCCGGTCTTCAAGGGCCCCAGTTCAATGGAGGCGTAAACGGTCCATCCTCATCTGGATCAGTTCAGCCCCCACAGTTCCAAGGCTCAGTTACAGGACCAGAATTCAATGGCGCAGTCAGCAACGGTGGCCCTGGAACGAACCAAGGACAAGGTGGAGTACGTCCCCCAAGCTTTAACGGTGCTCTCCCAATAGGACCATCTTTCGGCCCAGGCCAGAACCAAGGTCCTCAATTCAACGGCGCAGTTCCAGGTCCCCAGTCCAACGGGCCTGTATCAGGCACCCCTAATGGCTTCCAAGGACCATCTTTCACCAATGGACGACCTGCCGCACCCGCCTTCAACCCCGAGAGGCCTGAAGACACAGAAGGATCTCAAACTTCTGCGCCAGCTGAAAACCCAATGGAACCCAACTTCACGAATCAGCAGCCATCCGACAATCTCGTACCCGGCGCCGTTATGGGCGCAAATCAGCTTCCCCTAGAAGGACAGGAAGAAAACGGTCAGAACATGCCAGCTGGACACACCATACCCGTTGGCCCAAGTGGTGGTAGTAAATTACCAAGCAGCCATGAAGGTAACAAACACCCAACAATCGGTGAATCCAATGAGATGGGAGGACACCTACCAACTAGTAACACAGGAAGTGGAAAGCCAGGCAGTTATGGAACTTACTACTCCGCTCCGCAGTCTCCCAAGGTTCAAGCCACAGTGGAGGCACCTGAGCAACTCAAGCCATCTGGCTACGTCGTACCAGTTTCTTTAAAAGACATCAAACAAGCCTCACCAGCAGCTACTCCACAATACCAAGCACCTAGAAAACCCGAGGTCGCTAAAATGGTAGCAGCTCCAGTACAAGCTGCACCTGCCCCAGCGGTAGCATATCAGGCACCAAGAGTTTACTCAACCCCTGTCGTTATGAAAACTAACTACGCCGCTCCAGCCGCTGCACCAGCAATCCAAAAGATGGCACCGGTCTACACAGCACCAGCACCGGCAAAGGCCCAATACACAGCATCAGCTGCACCGATGAAGACCCAGCCCCGCCCATACCCACTTTCATATTATTAAGGGACGACCAAAGGAAGTAGTAATTTCTATATGCCAGGAGCTTTTTGTACTTTTATACGATAACGGAATATTTGTTACACCGTTTCATCATTATACTATACATCCAACTTCCTCTACTAAGAATTATGAACGAACTCACTGTCAGTATGACAGACGAGCAACACGCCCAATCAGGGTGGATTCCTTAAACTCAATGCAGATGATGAGTGATGACGAGTCCAACAAAGATAATCCTTTAAAGGACACCTCGCACTACATAGTGTTTCTGCTAAGATGTTATGAGACAGTTGACCACTTTAAAACTTAGCTATGCTTAAACAAAAGTACGCAAGCTTTCGGCTGTTTTTAGCCTCTTTCCATGTCCCTTGCCTTGGATGCCTTGGCAAATATGTTCATAACCGGTCTTCGGACCAATAAGATTATCGGAAAGAATGGTCGGGAACCTGATACGTCACGTAAAGGTAAAGAGAAGAGAAGTGGCAACCGTGATAGAATCTCCGGAACGTGGATGAAAATAATAAAGAATTAAAACGAATTACTGTATTAAGTACGACGTGTCCTTTAATGGTTAAGGCGGGCTTCTATTGCAGTCTTCGGTTCTCTAGTTGCAACCATTTTTTCGACAATCTTGGGCGGATATTCACCCGAGCAGACTCCGATGCTGCAAACTGCACTGCAGCATGGGGAATATCCATTGACTCTGCGCGGAAGTTAAGAGCGTAGAGGTTTTGCGTACAGCACTGCCGAGCTCGTCACAGGATTACAATGAGATGGAGGGAAGATGGCAGTTTTTGCCTTCCAGCCAAGTGCCATATACCGATCACTTTTCCGTCGTTCGGTCGGTCGGTCAGTCCGGTGTTTGCAAGTTAGGGTACTTCCAGATACGCTAGGACGATGAAACTTGGTAGGCATATTAGGGACCCGACCATGACTTGGAAATAGTCACATGCCCTATCCGACCATCGTGGGGGGAGGGGGAGGTTGCGGAATCCAGAAAATAGGGGCATGCATAACTTTCGAATGGGTGATCGGATCTTAATGAAACTTGATACCTGGGAAGACCTTGTGTCTCAGATGTCTCGTCTCAAGTCCGGACCGGATCCGATGAATCTGAGGGGGAGTCAGAGGGGGAGCCGGAAATCGTGTGAAACTTTCGGAGTGGAGCGATCGGGATGAAACTTGGTGGGAAGAACAAGCACAAGCTCTAGATAAATAACTGACAGAACTGGACCGGATTCGGATACTATGGTGGGAGTTGGAGGGGGGTTCCAGAATTCCGGCGATCCGCAGTTGATGTACTTCCAGGAGGGCTAGCAAGATAAAACTTGGCAGGCATATCACAGACCCGACCAGATCAACTTGAAAACAGTCACACGCCCGATCCGACCGTCGTGGGGGAAGGGGGAGACGGCGGTATCCGGAAATTAGTGGCATGCATAACTTTCGAACGGGTTACCGGATCTTAATGAAACTTGATATCTTGAAAGAACTCTGTCTCAGATGTCCCATTTCAAGTCCGGACCGGATCCGATGAACTGGGGGGGGGGGGGGGCGCGATCAGGATGAAATTTGGTGGGAAATACAGGCACAAGTCCTTGTGCATTAGTGACAGAATCGGAAATTCGGGTACCGAGGGGGGGGGGGCTGTAGGGGGGTGTCCTGAATTCCGGTGATCGTGAGTTAAGGTACTCCCAGATGTGTTAGGACGATCAAACTTTGCTGGAGCATTAGAAACTTGACATCACTGGGTTAGACATCGTCACTTCTCCGATCCGACCATTCCTTAAAGGACACCTGAATGAAGAGTACCAAGTATCATCCCTATCTGTATGACTTCCGTTAACATTGCCTGCAGAAAACCCAATCCAGATACGAAATAGTGTTTCCAAGCTATGATTTTTGCTCCATTTTGCATCTGTCCTTCTTTCAGTACCGAACAATTTTAGAAATTAACAAATGTCTCCAATCAACCTTTCTTCTGGAATGTTTTGTAACCAGTTAAGCCCAAACGTATATCTAGAAGAAATTCCAAGACGATCCAGCCAGCGCTGTACAAGATTTGCATGAATTGCGCTTTTTGTCTTGGAGTCTGCATGTGCAAACCTCCAGAAAGGAACATCCCTATTTTGAAAACGTCACGCTTAGGAGAAGAATGCTCTCCGTGGCCATGTCTGTAAATGAATTTTCCATGGTGTGTTCAAGCATGGTTTCATTGTTCAGGTGTCCTTTAAAGAACTCATCTTAACCGCAAAATACACATTTTTTTTTTTAGCAAAATTTACTTTTTCAAGATCGCCATGAGTGCATGAGCCTTTTGCCTCAAGGATTTTGCTTATAAATAAATTTTTAGCACCCTTAAAGTGCGCATCTTAACCGAAAAGTAAAAAAAAAACTTTTGACCATCACTTCCATCCTCTGACCCAGCCTTGCAAGTTTGGCGCATCTTAACCGAATACTTCCATCTGACCCAGCCTTGCCAGTTTTTGTTTTCCTTCTTGTTTACTTTTGCTTTCTGTCTCCTATTTTGATATTTAAAGTGAAACCATAGGTTGAATTTTCAGCCCCCTTCATTTTTTCTTGTTGGGGTATTACTTACTACATATGCTTGCAAGTGCCATATGAGCTTACAGCTCTTGTTTTTCAAGGGATTATTAGTTGTTGCCTTTATCCATCGAACGAAAACAATAACACAGATTTCGATTGGACCCCACCAGGAATATTTATTGGACTTCACCGAGACAATCGGGTCTCGTAAGCTTGTTATATATCACTAGTCAATCGCTTGGAAATATACAAACCATGATATTGACATTTTTTGGCGGACTACGGCGAATGACTGATACGCCGAGAAAAACAAGAAAAGATATCGATTCAGCACGTATCTCTAGCTCCAATTCAAACCTCTAATCGACTTCAGAATTAGCTTTCCTTCTACTAAATGTATGCTTTTATGGCACATGCCCCTCGGCGAAGTGCCATATAGCGATCGCAATTTCTGTCTGTCCGGGTTTTGCTAGTTTGGGCACTTCCACATAAGCTAGGACGGTGAAAAGTGGCACACATTTCAAGCACCCGACCAGATTAACTTGGAAAAAGTCACTTCCCAGATCCGACCATCTGGGGGGGGGGGGGGGCAGATGGAGGGGGAATCCAGAAATTTGGGGTATGTTTAAATCTCGATCGGGTGATCGGAACTTACTGAAACTTGATATTTGGGAAGTTCTCGTGCCTCAGGCGACCCAGTTCAGTTCCGAACCGCATCCGGTATTGGGGGGAGTTGCGAGGAGGGAACCGGTTCTCTTGGGAAACACTTACGAGTGGAGGGATCGGGATGAAACTTGGTGGGAAGAACACGCACAAGTCCTGGATATATCGCTGACATAACTGGACCGGATTCGTTCACTATAGGGGGAGTTGGAGGAATTCCCGGTGATGCCGCGGTTTCGGTACTTCCTGATGTAGGCTACTAGGACGATGAAACTTGACAGGCATGTCAGGGAAACGAATAGACTGTCATGGGAATAGTCTTTTCTCCGTTCCAACCATCGTGGTGGGAGTGGAGGGATGGGGAATCCGAAATCCGGAATCCAGTGGCATGCATAACTTTTGAACGGGTAATCACATTTGACTGAAACTTGGCAAGTGCAAAGAGCTATCATCTCAGAGGTTCTTTTTCAGTCCTGGACCGGATCCGATACTTGTGGGGGGGGGGGAGTTGGAGGGGAGAATAATCATAAGCCCTGGATACGTTCGTGACAGAACCAGATCGTATCGGAGCTCTTTGGGGAGTGTTAGAGCCAGTTGGAGGGAGTTTCCCGGACTTCCGGTGATGGCGTGCTAAGGACGATGAAACAGTGATTCAGAGAATTTAGTGTGGTTACGCTTGGTTATAGGTGAGCAAAGATATCTAGTTTGTAGCGTGTATATTCCGCCTGAGTCAAGCAGTTACGCCAGCCGTGAAAATACATGGGATATACTGTCTTCAGAAACGTGTAAATATGGAAAAAAGTTTGCTAATCATAATTGTGTTGTTTTAGGTGACTTCAATGCTTATGTGAGGGAGGATTTTGAGAATTGGATTGTGGATTCAGAGCTTCAGGATGACTCCCACGGGAACTCCCAACAAGACGGCGTGCATGAGAGGATGTATGGTAGGAGGAGTAGCAAGGACCAGGGAAGAAAAAAGAACAGGTGGGGAAATAATCTTTTGGATTATAATGGTGTTGAAAATATGATAATTTTAAATGGGCGTTTGGGTGAGGATAAAGGGATAGGAAATTATACGTGTTTTTCGAGTGGGGCTCCTAGCGTTATTGATTTTATTTTGGTAAACATGTCTCTTTGGCCTCGTTGTAAGAACTTCAGAGTAATGGATGTGATTGGATCTGACCATGTTCCTATTGAGTTGGAGATGAGAATTAGAGAGGGTTCAAACCCTCGTCCAGACAAAGGAAGAAGAGAAAGCGGAAGAGACGGAGTAAGTACATCCGTGCGGAAAAAAACACTGATCACGGATAATCTTAGTGAAAGTGTATTTTTAAATAGGCTAGGCGTAGATAGTATTATGTTAGAGTTGGAGAATTGTGCTGATGTCATTAAGAGAGGAGAGATTGAAGAAGCTGTTTTGCAGATAACGAAGGTAGTGTATGATGCAGCTAGAACTAGTGGTAAGGAAAAAAAGCAGAAGAGGATTAATAAGGAATTTTTTGATGAGGAATGTGATGTTAAGAGAAGCGAGGTAATTGAAGCTTTAAAAAAGGTAAAAGTTGGAGGTCAATTATCAGGATGTAGGCTAGATGAATATCGGAAGGTAAGAAGAGAATATAAAAATCTTTTAAGGGCAAAAAAGAAAGCAATGGCAGATAATATTAATATGGAGATAGTTAAGAGTTATAAAATTAAGGATAGTAAGAAATTTTGGAAATTAGTTAAACACCAGATAGAAGGAGATCAAGGAAACGCAGTCCCGCCTGCACACACATGGCCTGAACATCTGGAGTCGGAAAACGACCCGGGAAAGATTCTTACGGATGAATTTGCCACTTCGCTAAGGTCAGAAGTTCCATTCCCGATGAAAGAATCTGACTACATGCTTACAGATGCAGTTTGTGAGGAGGAAATTTGGCATTCATTGAAGCAGATGAAAGGTGGTTCGGCACCTGGTATGGATGGTATCCCAGCAGTAATTTGGAAATGGGGAAGAGCCCATTTGCTTCCATTGTTGGCACTTTTGTTTACATGTATTGTCGAGAAAGCAAGATGGCCTGAGCAGTGGAATATTTCAATGATGGTTCCAGTTTTCAAAAAAGGAGATAGGAATAAGCATGAGAATTACAGGGGGATTAGCCTAGGTAATGTATTGAGTAAAATTTTATGTAAAGTAATAGATGTTAGGCTGAAAAAATGGTTGAATAAAAATGAAATATTAAGTTATATTCAGGCAGGTTTTAAGGAAGGATACAGTACGTTAGACCAGATTTTCGCGTTGCATGTGTTAATTAGAAAATATACTCGAGGTAGAGGAAAGAAACTTTATGTAGCTTTTGTGGATTTGAGGGGGGCTTTTGATAATATAAATAGAAAGTTGTTAATGCAGACATTACTAGAAATTGGTCTTCCAAAATTGTTTGTATTGTTGATTGTGGAGATGTATGTTAATACGAGGGTGGTGGTGAGAGTACTTGGTAAACTGTCAAGAGAGATTAAGTCTGTTCTAGGTGTTAAGCAGGGTTGCACGCTTTCCCCTAAGTTATTTTCTGTTTTTATTAATGATGTTGAAAAGTTTATGGTAGACAATAATGCTCCTTTGTTAACGCTTGACGTAGTGTCTCTTTGTTTGTTGCTTTTTGCAGATGATCTAACCCTGGTGGCAGAATCCCATACAAAATTGCAGAAACTATTGGATATTTTGAAGTTATACCTTGAAAAGAAAGAGCTAGATTTGAATGTCAAGAAAACGGTGGTAGTGGTATTTAGAAAGGGTGGAAAGCGAAAAGAAGGAGAGATTTTTAAGTACGGTGAAGCTGTATTGGAGGTGAAGGAGGAATGTGTTTATTTGGGATGCAAATTTAAAGCGGTTGGGGGAATGTTTGGTAAGCAGGTGGAACAGAATGTGAGAAAGGGAAAAAATTGTGGTAATTTGATTTTAAGAAGTAGTCTAAAGGAGGTAACGAATCTGAAGCTGCATAAAGAAATATTTTCAACGAAAGTGGTGCCAGTAATGCATTATGCTTCAGAGATTTGGGGATTTAGTAAGGCAGAAAAAATAGAACAAGTACAACTAGGTTATTTTAAGAGGTTACTAGGGTTAAGCAATAGGATTAATGGATTAGTGGTGAGAGGAGATCTAGGTCTAGTTTCGTTAAGAAATAGAAGGTTGGTTAATATGGTGAGTTTTTGGGAAAGAATTATTAATATGCCGCGAGTACGGGTGCTTAAAGCAGCATATATGGAATCATTACGGGATGAGTCGAGTGATTCTTGGGCGTCCCAAATAAAACAAATTTTGGACCAGTGTGGGGTTAGCTCGCTTTGGAATAACGGGGAGGGGCAAGGTCATGAAGTAGGAGATGTTGCAGGTGTGGTTAAAAAGGTGTTGATGGATCAGGAAATACAGCTGTGGCAGTGTGATGTCGGTAAGTCTAGCTCGTTGAGGTTTTACAGAGATGCTAAAGAGACATGGGGGGAAAGTATTTATTTTAAAGCAGGGTTGAATAGGGAGGAGTTAGCGTGGGTGATAAGTATGAGGGGTGATTGTTTACCGCTAGGGGATAGGAGGAGGTATGTGGGAAGGGGTTTAAGTCGGATTGGTCCTTACTACTGCCCTATGTGTGGGGAGATGAATGAGAATGTGTTGCACCTGATGTGTGAATGTAGTGAATTGGATGGGTTGAGGGATGAAGTGTTTGGAAAAAGAGTGTACGATGAGGAATGGTTGGTTAAAGTAATGAAGGACGAATGTTTTTCGGGAGTTCGCCAGTTGGGAAGATTCCTTAAGCTTTCGATGAAGCATCGTGAAAGATTCATTTAGGTTTATTAGTAATTTAGTGAAAATTTATTTTTATTTTGTTTTGTATTGCCATGGCCCTCGGGCTTTTTGTGTAAATATATATCATATCATATCATATCATGGCAGGCATATTAGTGACCCAACCAAATAGACTTAAGGGCCCGACACAATGCCCTAGGATAACTTCCGTGCCTTTATCCGAAAATCCAGCAAATGTGCTGAATGGGATGCAAGTTGGACAGTACTAAGTTTGTGCTGCTTAGAATTATTATTTAGCCTCCTGACCGGATTCGGCCACGGTAGGAGGATGAAGCGGGACCCGGAAATTTGCAGATGTGCTCCGATTCGAATCAAACTTGATGGACGGGAAAAGGAGATGCCAGAGATGCGACGTTTATGTGTTCGAGTCGTCCAGTGGGGGGAATTGGAGGCGGAGTCCCGGAAATTGTGTGGCTCGGATAGTGGTCAAACGAATGAAGCGATTTGAATGAAACTTGGAAACTAGAGTAGTCATGTGCCGCAGATGACATATTTTAGGGTCCGGAACGGATCCGGGCACGGGGGGGGGGGGGGGAATTTTCAAAAAATGCTCAGATTCGAATGAAACTTGATAGGTGGTTAGAGAGGATACTTTGGATGATCCATTTATGTGTCCGAGCCAGATTCGGCCGCGGTTGGAGCAGTTGGAGGGGGTAGCGGAAGTAGTGTGGCACGTCTCGGGGTCAAACGAGTGGATCTAAACTTAGAAAGCAGAAATTTTATTTGCCCTACATGATCCGAGGCCGTGCAAGATGTGTTCAGACTCGAGATATCATACTTCTAGGTTCCAGCCTAGGGGGGTTTAAGGGGGTATTTTGTGACGCTCTCATCTGCTTTCTAGCATCACCTACTCGTAACAAGTGCCATTTGACCTCTTAGCTCTTGTTTTCCGAGGAGACATACTTCTCGGGGCACATGCTTGTCCGATGAGAAGATAAAGTTTAGACATGGACACAACATGTAAGTTTATCCTTAAGGGACAATATTCACTTCTACAAAATTTCTGGTTTCGGCCGGATTCCAGTCAACTACTTGTCTGGAGAGACAACGGATTCAGCGTACTTCTTTACCCCTAGAGCGAGCCTCTTATCAACTTGAGAAATAACCTCTACTTTCCGGCTCTCACCAGATTCTGAGCGAACTACTTGCCCGGCAAGAAAATAACGTTCAAATAATGATTCAGCATGTATTTACACTGACTCCCGACTTGGAATGTAGTTTGACCAGTATCTCGACACAATAGATGGTTTTGTTTTCGAATGTCTCTTTTTCGCCGGAATCAGGTACCTATCTGCGGCATTAACTAGGGGAACTTTCGGATTTGGACTATAGATTAATATGGACAAGACTGTCCTAAGTCTAGAAGCATAGCGAAAGAGAATTTTCATTTTTAGATTATTGTCCATTTTATTTTGCTAAATCCGATCCTTCTTTTTGTTCTTCTGTAAAGTTTTATATTTTGATAAAAAGCACCCACATTAAAACAGAACTGTGGTGAACCTACTGCTTATTCATTCAAATTCTCTAGCTCTTTCTCTATTCCCATTAGAGTCCGTTTAATAGTAGCCAACAGTCAATCTAGCGTCAAATATGACTTGACCGCAAACAAATTGCAACAGAAATGATTCACCATCATGTAGAGAGAAAAAAACTGTACAAAATACAAAACCTAGCGGGTTGCAAATTCGTTTTTATTAGCGATTATATGTTATTTTTTGTTTCCGCTGAAATTTCTATTTTCTGTTTACTTAATGGGAAACACATTTCTGATGTATTTTTATGTGCCGAACTTGACTATCAGATCAGGTTTAAGATATGGTCAACCGAAAGTGTTTCACATTCATCAACATTCAAGAAATTCCTGATTCTGTTAACAGATCACAAAACAGAGATCATTAAACCGTCCTATAGAAAAAATAAACTGTTCGACGTGCCAAAAGTTGGAAACCTAAAAGCTCGTGTTTTACAGCGTTTTCTACTTTATTTTTTGCTCTCCCAGCTGGCGATTTTTTAAGAGCTTACGTTTGCTTCATAGGATACATGTTTTAAAGGTAATTTTCTTTGATGAATCTGAATATCGCCTCAGATTCAAGATATGTCAAAGCATTCAATTTCCCACGGAGCTTTCCAATCACTTTCTGGAATCATGATCCGAGAAAGCTGCTTTGGTTTCCAAGCACCGCGAAAACCACTGGAAAAGTGATTCTGACTTTGCTTTCCAGCTCGCGAGAACCCTCCTTATATTTGGTCTCGCTGGAGTCGAGAGTCGTTAACCCCCCATCCAAATATTTTTAATGGAGCGGCTCAAACCTGGAATCCTAACCCCAGAATCCCGAGATGACAGGCAGGTTGGCAAAAGCCATCCGCCGTCTAGGATCACTCGAAATTAAACCATCACGAAAATTAGACCGACGAACCCAACGAAAAATCGGCCTACACCAAAAAGCCAAGGAAAAAAATGTTGCTGATGAAGCGAAGAGGACAGCGAGATACTTCGGATCAAAGACGGCGAAGCAGGAGGTGACTAGGAGGTACCAAGGTAGACGGCGCAACATGGGGGAATCTTTGACCAAGCAAGTGTCTGCTGTGTCCGCACAGTACCAGAAAGTACCACATTACCCTTCCCCTGAAAGAAAAGTTGCTGACTCGCCAGCGAATGGAAACCGATGACGATAGAGCCCTGCAGAAAGCAACCCCGGACCCCGAGGCCCTAACCATCAACGACAACCAGGCCCCAACGACAAATCTCCGTAACGACTGAATTCCAGGACAACCCACGGCCTGTCCCCACGAAGAACCTTGAGCCCTTAGGACTATGAACGATATTATAAAACTGAATGAAAAAGCTCACTGAGAGCGTAATAACCCGAAACACTACACAAACTCCTGTCATCTAAGGAGACCAAGACACCCAGGACTCAGCTCCTTAGAGCTTGAAATAACTATACAGAGGCCCTTAATTGCAGAATCTAAAGGGAAGTTGAGACCAAGATGAACGCAGCGTTCATACAGCTGTCATACTACTTCTACAAAATAAAAATTTTCACAAATTCGGCAGAGCACGAAAAGGCTAGCCTTGGATTATGGGTATAGATGTGCGAGTGATCCCGCCTGTGGAGGCAGCCATCTTAAAGTTCCCTAAGAAAGTAGTCACAAAGACGAGCTTTGGTTTCTGAACCTACTTGCTAGAGGCAACCATCGGCTCAAAGTTGTCGCTAGAAGAGATGCCGCAGGGTAACATGGCCCGCCGAACATCAACAAACACCAAACGAGGACGGTTTTTGACGATTCTAATAATTACATGTATGTAGGCTATATTATCTATGTTATCGAGTGATATCCTTGGATAACTACGATTACTGGGTAAGGCAGTCTTAAACCTGTTCAGGCTAAGCTTGACTCACCCGACACATAGGGATCAGTAGCCAATAAAACACAGAACGTTTCGTCTTAGGGTCGAAACCGGCCTACATGAAAACGGATGGATCACTCATACCGCAATACAAATCTACCCCAAGTTATACACAGTATCTGCCTACTCATGGGCCTATTTAGAAATAGTGTGAGTTAAGATTATTAATTGGCCTTTCAACACATCCATTTGGGTCTCGGTCCTAAGTACGAACAACATACTGTACTAGAAACATGGATTTCTAGAATAGTGATGAATGTGAAACAATTTCGATTGACCGTATCTTTAATCTGATGTGATATTCGAGTTCAGTACATAAAATTAAATCAGAAATGTGTTTCCCACGAAGAAAAACACTAAGCTAAGAAACAGCTAAAATACACGAATTTTGCATCCTGCTAGGTTTCTCAACTTTCGGTATGTTGTACAGTTTTTTTTTTTTCTCTACAAGATGGTGTAAAAATCATTTCTGTTGCAATTTGTTTGCGGTCAAACCGTACTAATAGTGGAAGATAGCAGTAATAGTACCTTTCTGGAATGACCAAAACTACAAAAGCATAATTTGTTGAGCCGGTTACTAACAGTATGTGACAGTTTTTAGCACACAGAAGTGCGAAATAATTCCACGATCGTACCAGTAGGGTAGGGGTTGCAGGGTTTTATTTTAATCCCCTTCATGATAAAATTTCAAGTGGAAGAATAGTTCCAGTCGGTTTTGGTTTATTGTAATGTCGTAACGTCGTTTGTGGCTTATTGTTCTGCCTTAATATTGGATAATGCCAACAAATTAGGTCAGCATGGGTAAATTTCTAAAATTGGCACTGCAAGGGCTCGGAAGTCTTTCATCTTAGCGCCTCGAGTATTCAAGTATCTGTTTTCTTAAACGATCAGAAACACCATTTAAGATGTAAAACTGTCTTCACGGCGAAGAAGAAAGCAATTCGTATATGCAACATATTACAACATATTCATTCAATGAAAAAGGCTGCCTCATGGTCTCAGAGTAATCAATGCGGTGTACAGGTAAATTGCTTGTCCTCATCGATTTCTCTGATGGAAGGTTCCCAGAAAGGGAATTATAAATTTGTTAAATCGTTTAAGTTTAACTGAAAAAGGCTTGGATAGGACAATCTAGTTACCCATCACTTATTCAATTAAATTGGCTTGAAGACATGCTGAAAATGCGTTACTTCGTTGTTCCACTATCCACGAATAATTGATTTTCAAATAGTGGAATTTCCGTGTGATTTGTGGTAACTATGTGCTTGTATTTTTGTTGTATGCCTTACGAGAAAGATTTATGATTTTTTTTTTCAGGCCCTAAGCAATCTTCACCAATCTTACCACTGCCCACTGAAAAGCCGCGTTTGTGTTGAGATTAAAATTTCCCGCGTCATAGTAGAATTTACGTTGTGGGGAGGCCGCAGATATTCTAAACGTCATAACTAGAGCAGACAGTAATGCAAAAAATCCCTTTGCATAAATAATTATATTCAATTAAATGACACAGAAATTAGTTGGCTTTTCAGTTAAACTTTAAGCACATCTTTTTTGGGATGCCAAACGGAAGCGACGGATACCCATGATAACACAAATTTATCCGTCTATCTGTGATCTCGATAGCTCCGAAATATTAAGTTGGTGTAAGCGAGGGAAGACATGCCAAACCTTTTCTATCAGTCACTTCGTTTTCTCACCGGAACTATAATCGAATTGAAGTCCGACATCGCTGCCCTTTGCTAGTATCGGGAGAGCGGCATTTGCGGTCTAAGCACAGTATAATAGTGCAAACGGACACGCGGACATGTTTGACCAAAATCGGTACCGACTCATGTCAATTGTCACTGAAAATCAAGAAAGTAGAAACATACGCCAGGTCTGGATACCCAGAAAGTTTTGTTAGTGTTGCATAATGGTACGGCACTTGGCTTGGTATTTAATTCAACTACTTTCATCAAAATATGCTAATCAGTTCGAGTGTTTTCGTTATTACAGACGGACGGACGCTCGGTCAAGGCGGACATACATTTTAAGAAGTCAGCGGTGTTTTTTAGCTGGCATCTGGAAAACAATACCTACTCACCACCCGAATGGAAGCCCCCTTCCCAAGGACAGGCCAATGCTTTCTGTGGTGGCCCATATGGAAGTGTAGAGCCTTTCGTTTTCTCCCTGGTATATCAGTTTTATCCACCCTAATTTATGCCTTTTTTGTGGCATATCAGGCACCCGCTTATTGCTTTCGAGGAGCTCATTGGTCGGAAAAACCGTTTATGCAAGCTTTTCCGTGTTTCTCATCAAAACGGTAAGGCCGGGCGAGGCTGAAACAGCCAACGTTTGTAATCTCTGAGAAACCCAGCAGAGATTCAAAGGATATTACAATATTGGGATAACAAAATTTATCTGCTGCGACTTGTGCTTACGGACCACTCGTATTATTCTGCATTTTATACTTTTTCTAACTTCAATGCTTCAGAAATTCCCGCCATTCGCTATTGCTTTGTTTTGAACCGAGCCGAGCTTGCCAGTCAACCCCCACAAACCCCGCCGAAACCGCCCCGTCGACAATAATAGCATGAGAACTTTCAAAACTGATTGTGTCATTTAGGAAGACTTGATACACAAATGCTCAACAGTTCTACCTCGTGTTTCGGACTCCTTTTTTTTTTGCTTTTCCCATTTTTTAACCATCAAGCGCGGAGTTTTCAAATATTTTTTGTCGAACCTCCACTTCAAAGAGCGTGAAGTCTGGACAGAGTACAGAGTCCAAAGCGCCAACAAGATCACTAATTTCTCGGGACATGAACTACGTACGAAAAACGACATTCATGATCTATTTTATCGTGAAAAGATTATTTATAGTAAGAGTAGAAGGAAGAAACGCTGGGAGACTGAATAAATCTCTTCTAGTAGGAAGATATTATAATTTAGTAGGCTTTCAGTTCTGATTAGATTGACGGGTGTTTTAATAGGCTAGAAATATTATGAAAGAACAGATACGTTCGCGAATTTTTTTTTCGTAACTGGATTCCACGGAAGTTATTCAAGCAATTATCGATCAAAATTCGCAATCGACCTTTCACTCCATGAATTTCATTCCATTTCATTTATTTCTGACCGCCAAAGCTGGCGAGTATAAAAAGGAAATAAGAATACAATACGGCCAAAAATTACATTAAACGTGGCCCAACATTTACACAATCAAATACTCAACAAATTTTGAAAAACAAAAAAAAAGAATAAAAAATAGCATACCATACTAACAGACACAATCTATTTCAAACCTTGACCCAGGTTATGCTTTAGGCTATCAAGCTTAATCATATACTTATCGTGTTTCTGCTTCAGGATTTCAACCGGATTTTTTCATATTATAATCTTTTATCATCAAAGAAGAAGATTCAAATTTCGAAAAACGACACAAGAATTTCCCAAATTTAAAAAAAGTTGTTTTCAGGGAAGTTAAATTACCTTTATATGAAGCATATCAGGAGGGACCCCTTGCCTTCCTTCTAACAGAAATTATTAGACGTCTGATAACTGAATACAGGAAAAGGGCCTAGGCTCCATTCTGATTTAATTTATGAAACTGGGGTAAAGAAAAACAACATGTCTGCAAGGATTTCAGATCAGCTACCCCTCTAAGGGCACGTAAACAGGTGTTACGATAAAACCCTTTTTGGACAGCATATCCTTTGGCGCTACCCTTTCAGATATATAAGCGCATTCATCTTAGGATTTAGGTATCAGTCAAGTGTTACATGAAGTGTGAATAACATGAGGAGATTTGCAGTGGTAAGTTGGATATGTTTCTAAAATATTCTTGCCTGGACAACGCGTGCTGTGCACCTGAGCTCAGCAAATATATATACTTGTGCAATATCTGGCACATAAATGAGCTAAACTATTAGTCGAAGCCTAATAATGGTCTTTTATTACCTAGTTTTAATAAAAAAAACTCTTGTTCTTTCTATCTGGCAATTGCAGTTCTTTAAAAACTGTACTCAGGTGTTTAGCGCGTCGCTGTTGTAAACTGTATGTCTCGGGCCAAAGAACTAAATTTCTCTTTCAGTTCACCACTTAATGTTTGACCAAAACAGAACCCTTCCACAATCTTCAAAGTTTTGTCTTCTTGGCTTGTTGGATTTCTTCATCTAGACGCTTGATTGTAAATAAGTGTACAACAATGAATCAACTGAAATCTATTTCATAATTACTTTTCCCGGTTAATAATAAGAAATACTTTGCATAATTCCCATCTTTACCTAAACAGCTTTTTATTACAAGACTTTCAAAAGTTAGGCGTCTGTCGTCTGAATGCTGGTACTAACTGATGGAATTTCTTTCAGATACTTTTCGCCGGCGTGGCGTTTACCCAAAATGGAGCCTATGGGTTTTCTTGGAGCGTCAACGATAGCGTAAATAACGATATCAAATCTCACCAAGAGAGCAGCGAGGGGTCAACAGTCCAAGGCGAGTACTCCGTGGTACACCCAGATGGCTGCACACAGCTTGTGAAGTACGAAGCGGATGAACGAGGCTACAGACCCGAAATCACTTACAATGGAAACTGCGACCCCGCGCTCTACTTCCCTTTCCCAGCGGACCCGAACATCTTCAATGGACAGGCGGATATTTCCTCAAGCGGCTCCACATTCGGTTCTGGAAGCGGAACTGCCACCCCCAACCTTCCAGTGGGACCATCGTTCAACCCCACCCTTCCCGTTGGACCTACCTTTAACCCAACCCTTCCGGTCGGACCCACTTTCAACCCGGTCCTTCCAGTCGGCCCAACCTTCAACCCTCAACCTCTAGTAGGGCCGTCTTTCAACCCAGCTGGTCTCACTGGTCCCAGCTTCAACCCTGCTGGTCTCACCGGCCCTAGCTTTAACCCAGCCGGTCTCCAAGGACCCAATTTTAACGGCGGGGTAAGTGGACCTTCCGCATCCGGATCAGTTGTTGGACCCCAGTTCTCCGGCGCAGTAACAGGACCAGCAGCCAATGGAGCCCTTAACAATGGAGGCGCAGGCGGTCTCACCGGTCCGTCATTCAACCCATCTGGACTGACTGGCCCAAGTTTCAATCCTGCTGGCCTCACCGGACCATCTTTCAACCCATCGGGTCTCACCGGCCCTAGCTTTAACCCAGCCGGTCTCCAAGGACCCAATTTTAACGGCGGGGTGAGTGGACCTTCCGCATCCGGATCAGTTGTTGGACCCCAGTTCTCCGGCACAGTAACAGGACCAGCAGCCAATGGAGCCCTTAACAATGGAGGCGCAGGCGGTCTCACCGGTCCGTCATTCAACCCATCTGGACTGACTGGCCCAAGTTTCAATCCTGCTGGCCTCACCGGACCATCTTTCAACCCATCCGGTCTTACCGGCCCTAGCTTCAACGGTGGAATAAGCGGACCGTCTTCTTCCGGATCAGTGAAACCCCCACAGTTCAATGGCTCAGTCAAAGGACCAGAATTCAATGGCGCAGTCAGCAACGGTGGCTCTGGAACTAACCAAGGACAAGGTGGAGTACGTCCCCCAAGCTTTAACGGTGCTCTCCCAACAGGACCATCTTTCGGCCCAGGCCAGAACCAAGGCCCTCAGTTTAACGGAGCAGTTTCAGGTCCCCAGTCCAGCGGCCCTGTATCAGGCACCCCCAACGGAGTCCAGGGACCATCTTTCCCCAATAGACCGTCTGCTGCACCGGCATTCAACCCCGAAAGGCCCGAAGACTTAGAGGGATCTCAAGCTCTTGCACCAGCTGAAAATCCGATGGCCCCGAACTTCAGACGAACTCAGCAGCCAATTAGTGTACTCGTGCCAGGTGCTGAGATGAACATCAACCAGCTTCCTCTGGAAGGCCAGGAGGACGAGGGTCAGAAGATGCCAAATGAGAACAGAACCCCAAATGGATCCAATGGTGCTAGCAAATTACCAGGAAACACTGAACGACCCAGCAAACAACCAACCGCCACCATAGGGAGTGAAAAGCCCGTTGGCTCCAATGGCGCTAGCAAATTACCTGGAAACACTGAAGGCCCCAGCAAACACCCAACCACTACCACAGGAAGTGGGAAGCCAGTCAGTTCCGAAGCTTACTCCACCGTCCCACAGGCCCCTAAGATTCAAGCTGCACCAGCTGCCCCTGGGCCGTCCAAACCAAGTACCTATGCCGTACCACTTGTTTCCAAGGTCATGACACAAGCCTCTCCATTAGCCGCTCTGCAATACCAGGCACCCACAAAGACTGAGGTCACCAAGGTGGTTGCAGCACCAGTCGCTGTTCCAGCACCGGTTAACAAACAAGCTGCCCCAGCGGCAACTTATCAGGCACCGAAATCTTATTCAGTCCCTGTCATCATGAAGTCAAACTACGTCGCCCCAGCACCCGTCCCAGCAGTCCAAAAGATGACACCTGTCAACACCGCCCCAGTACCAGCCAAGACCCAATATGTTGCACAGCCAGCACCGACCAAGACCCAGTCACGCCCATACCCACTTTCATACTATTAGACAGCGAATTCAAGAAGCAGTCTTTCGAAGTTAACTGCCACGAGCTTTTTGTACTTTTTTACTCCTACTTGTTACAATATATTACTGATACTTCATGTTTTCTAAACCTTATAGACTAGACTATGAGTGCATTCCGCAAATGAATGCTCTTAGGGTGTGAAACACGAACTACATTTTGACAATTACTGACCTATTCCAACACAGCGAGCCAACGATAAAACTGCAATGCAAAAGTTAAAAAAAAGTCTTTTAAAGAAAACCTGCCGGACCCCCCCCCCCCCCTCCCGTAGCGCTGAAATGTTTTTGTCAACCTCCTTCGAATAGAAACCTACGCCGATCGAAAGCGCGAGTGAAAAATGGTGCGAGTTAATACTGGTGGACAGTACGGTAATCAATCTTCAAGGGCACGAAAACCGCTTCGGAAAATTCGGCAACTTTGCCTAGCAGCACAAAAACCAACACAAAGTTATTCAGCCAGTGCTTTCCAATGTAAGTTTCCCCTCCTTAAAGCTTAACCAGAAAGGGCTGAGATAGGACAATATAGTTAACCATTACTTATTTATTACTCAGATAGACTTGAAGGTCCGATGAAAATGCGTTACTTCGTTGCTCCACTATTCACGAATAATCGATTTTGTATGGTAGAATTTCCCTGCCAGATTTGTGGTAACTCTATGTGCTTGTGCCTATGTTGTATGCTTGACGAAAAGGATTTATGAAAAATCTGTGTTCACGCAGTGAGCAGGCCACCTGGCGCACCGTCGGCCACTGACTAGCCGCGTTCGTGTTGAGGTTCAAATTGTCCGCGTCATAGTAGAATTTGCGTTTGGGGGACGGCCGTAGGTATTCTGACCGTACTACTAGAGTAGGTAGTGGAATCAGTGAAGTGATTATAAGTTGGCTTTCAGTTAAACTTTAAAAGCCCTAATATATCTATATTAATGATTCACTCTCATCCCTTACCGTTACATCCATTCTCATTTCCGAGATTCCGAAATTCATATTTTCTTATTGCTTCCGAGGAGCTCAGCGATCAGAAATGTCAGTTATGTAAGTTTTTCCGTATTTCTCCTCAAAGCCAAGGGGTCCTAGTGAGGCTTGGGCCGGGACGGGTTCTAATAAACCTGGCAGAGTTTCTAAGAAGTTACGCATGTCGGAATCCGGGAACTGAAACTGCATCTACTGTGAAGGGTGCTTTAAGCTCCCAAAGTGAGAAAGTTGCTCCCGAAGATTAACTAGTCTTGGCACAATCATTTCCTGGTTTCTTCTTTTTCCTTTCCCGACTGCCTACGAACGTCGAGGACACCTTTTGCATAGGCGCCAATGAGAGTTCAAACAGTAGAGAATTCAGTTGAGGGGGGACTGCAACTGACTGCTCTGTACGCAAAGAACAAACTCCAAAATGCAGGCCGTGAACCAAACCGTCGGTCGATGTGCCGACATCTCCAAGACCCGACTTCGTCCCGACCATATTCTTCAGTATAGACTAAAGCGTCCCCTTGGCTATTTGCCTCAGGCGGTTTATTTATGGTCTGCAGAGCGACGTTACGTTTGACGATGCCATTTTCGACATGTCAATATTTGCGCTTTTGCTGTGCTGATACCATGGTAAGTGGATCAGCATTTTGTCGTTTTGGTTACCATGGAATCTGATACGGTCTGGACCGTGTAACACCAGGATCAAAATGACCAGTACAAAAATGCAGGTTACCACGGTAACCTGCCGGATACTCAGCAACTGCAAAAACGGCTTTCGACCATAGTATCAGATACCATGGTATCTACAAAACACAAACTATAACAATGACATGATCGATGACATTAATTCAATTCGAGTTTTCGAGATTTTATTTAAGTCTTCGAGAAACTACAAAAAGTATTCGAGAAAAGATAAAAGTATCCGAGAATGTTTTAAAAGTATTTGACATTTAAACTGAAATTAGGTATTCGAGAATGAAAATGTATTCGAGAATGACAGAAATGTATTCGAGAATTTTTATTTTTCAAATTCTCAAATTTTTTTTTGTCATTCTCGAGTTCCTTATTTCAGTTTAAATGTCAAAATACATTATCGAATACTTTTTATCTTTTCTCGAATAGTTTTTCTAGATTTTCGAGGACCTAACAAAAATCTCGAAAACTTTTTGTCCGACTGTCGAATACAAACAGATTCCTCGAAGACTTTTAAGGGATTCTCGAAACATTTTCGACTTATTTAGCCTCAAATTCATTCCATACTTCTATCATTTTTGTACTCCTTCTGTACTCCGTCTTTAGTAACCCGTTCTGCATCATCGATAATTAAATATATGGCTGGATACACAGTTGTATCCGCCTTCGCCCAAGATTTCTTCATGAATACTGTCCAGTTTGGCCTATCCCTACACATTCCAGGTCAAAAGCTACCAGCAGAAGGAATGCCGATCTGGAAATATGAAGGCTAAAAGCAGTATCTAGTTCTGACCGGTTTTTACAGCCAAACCTGTAGCAGATTTCATAATTTCCATTATGAAGTGATGTAGATTTCATCGGTTTTAATATGCACTTAAAAACGGAAAGAGCAAAAATATAAAAAAACGAAATACGTCACGTGATCAAACATAAACAAGAGCTGGAAGCTCATACGGAACTTGCAAGGCTGGGTCATATGGAAGTGATGGTCAAATTTCATTTTTTTTTTCATTTTTCGGTTAAGATGAGTTCTTTAAGGGATGGTCGGATCAGAGAAGTGACGATGTCTAACCCAATGATGTCAAGTTTCTAATACTCCAGCAAATCGTCCTAGCACATCTGGTAATACCTTAACTCACTATCATTGGTATTCCGGACACCCCCCTACAGCCCCCCCCCCCCCCTCGGTACCCGAATCCGGTCCGATTCTGTTACTGATGCACCTAGAACTTGTGCCTGTATTTCCCAACAAGTTTCATCCTGATCGCTCCACTCTATGCGTGTCACAAGATTTCCGGTTCTCCCCTCCGACCCCCTCCCCCTAGTTCATCGGATCCGGTCCTGAACAGAAATGGGACATCTGAGACATGAGGTATTTCAAGATATCAAGTTTCAGTAAGATCCGATAACCTGTTCGAAAGTTATGCATGCCACTAATTTACGGATTCCGCCGTCTCCGCCTCCCCCCACGACGGTCGGATCGGGCAAGTGACTGTTTCTAAGTTAATCTGGTCGGGTCCCTGATACGTCTGCCAAGTTGTATCGTTCTAGCCCACCTGGAAGTACATTCACTACGGATCGCCGGAATTACGGACCCCCGCCCAACTCCCCCCACAGTGTCCAAATCCGGTCCAGTTCTGTCAGTGATGTATCTAGAGCTTGTGCTTGTTGTTTCCCACCAAGTTTCATCCCGATCGCTCCACTCTGGGAGTTTCATATTATTTCCGGTTTCCCCCTCCGCCCCCCCCCCAGATTCATCGGATCTGGTCTTGACTTGAAATGAGACATCTGAGACACGACGTCTTTCCAGATATCAAGTTTCATTAATATCCAATCACCCGTTCGAAAGTTATGCATGCCCCTATTTTCCGGATTCCACCACCTCCCCCTCCCCCTACGATGGTCGGATCGGGCAAGTGACTATGTACGAGTTAGTTTGGACGGGTCCCTAGTGTGTCTGGGCACGTCTGGGCAATGTTGCCATGCTACTTATATAGACTCAAATAGGTCTGCTGTCCTCAAAAAGGATATGATTGCCTTGAAGATTGAGGATTCGGCTGAAGGGGAGAGCGATGTGCTCCGTATGGATTCGGTTGAAGTATTGAGTTGGAACTTCTTAAACAGGGAGACAGCTTGGGATCTATGGATGTTCAGATGTATTTGTTGATGGGAACACTGGAAGAGTACATGGTCCAGTGTTTCGTTCATTGTTTTGCAGAATCTGCAGAGAGGTGAGGTCGGGGGATGGCCGTCGATCGTGGGGATCTTGAAGGCGTAGGCTGAGTGGTTCAGCCCTGTTGCTCCTGCTCGTATCCGATGGTAGAGTCTGCTTTCAGTTTTTCCTCGGAATGGGGAAAACTTTGGATGAGGCTTTGATGCTAAAGCGCACTGGGAGCGTATGCGTAGAACGTCTCGCAGGGGTGTTGGGTGGTTTCGTAGTTGTCGGGCTGATGTCGCCTCTTTAGCCGCTTTGTCAGCTACTTCGTTCCCTCGTATCCCCATGTGGCTGGGGATATACTGGAGTGAAAGGGAGCAGCCCTTATTGAAGATTTCGTTCGACAACTGGACTGTCATGTGGACATCAATATCTTCGTTTTCGCATCCAGGGTTAGCTAACAACTGGAGGGCTGACATCGAGTCTGAGTAGATCACTGCTTCGATGGGGGTGGTGGGAAGCCTTAACAGGGTCTCAATTGCCAGATTTATTGCTCTGATTTCTGCTGACATGATGCAAAGGTGGGCAGGGAGTTTTTCAAGGGCTATGATGTTCAGTTCTTCAAGAAATGCGCTGCACCCCGTAGACGATTCTGTTTTAGAACCGTCCACGAAGATCGGGAAGTGATTTTTGTGGATGGTATGCCGTAACTGCGCAAACCTCACTTTGGCAGCCTGGAGAGATAGTTCGGACTTTCTCGTGTCGGCAAACCGGAGAAGTACTGGTGGCTTATTGAGGGTCCAAGGTGGAGAGCTGCTGATTTTGGGCTTAACATCGGCGGGCGGGATCGGGTGGTATGCTTGGATCCGCTTGATCTCTATGGGGAGGCCGGTGGAAGACTGTTCGTGTCTAAGCCAGCTATATAGTATATGATGGGGAGTCCCTTCAATTTTTATTATATATCTGGCAAGCAGATGGTCTCGGCGGGCTGAATGGTTTCAACTCCTGTTTCCTGTCTGAGGAACTGAGTTTTGGTTGATCTTCGAAGCCCAAATGCAATCCTGAGGGCCGTATTCTGGACTGTTTCAAGCTGGTTCAGGGTCGTCTTGGAGCAGGATCCATAGATTATCAGTCCATAATCTATTTGGGGTCTGATGTACTGCTTACAGAAAGTAAGAAGGATCTTGTCAGAGCAACCGAAGGGTGTAGCCGCCAGCCTCATCATGAGGCGAATTTTACGGAGGCACCGAGTCGATAGGTAATTCTTCTTTTCGTGTAGGCTAAGTCCAATTTCCTGCGACAGGTTTTTTCACAGCTGAGGACCTGGGGAATTCGAAACCTGTGGCAAACTGCAGAATTCTGCGACCAGCTGCAACACCGGTTGTCTCAGGCGAAACATAGTGCGGATCTCAACAAACGAATAATCTACATGACTAAGTCCAAAACACGCTAGTGACCCTCGGGAAGAACGAGAAAACGTAGCACTAACGACTCAAACTCAACAACTCAATCCCGTGTTAACCAATCACGGCGATATTTGAGAGCAGTTGTGATACCGCTTCCGCTAGGTACAGGGCGATTTTGCATCGGCAAGAAGAGTTAGTCATCAAGAGTATTGCAGAGGCAAACAACAGCTCACCAGAAACTTCAATTGAGGCAAATAACCCGTTGCAATGCAGGTATAGTCAGGGCAAATGAGGAGTCTTTCAATTTTCGAATGGGGTTGGCCTGAAGTGAGGATGATGGTAGACTAAAAACTGGCTGAATAAACTGGCTGAATTCTTCTAAACGACCCAGGCTAAAACGCATCTGTACGACGGGAAAACGAACAAAAAGAAAGCAAGACCTTTCCCTGTATATTCAAAATGTACAAAATGTAAGGTTCCCACCGCATTCCGATCGATCTGTTATACAGACGTCATCCCATATTCCGGATTTTTCCAGATTTCGGTCGAACTATCAGTTTGGTGAGAAAACAAAGATACAGAGTGAGCATTTCAAGTTCCGAAATGTGAGCATTCGGTTACTTAATCGTCGAACCAGAAAATGAAGCAGAGATGCAGAGCCCGCATCCCAATCCAAGGAATCTCCCGGATTCCGATCCCGCATCCCAATCCAAGGAATCTCCCGGATTCCGATCCCGCATCCAAATTCAAGGAATCTACCGGATTCCGAGCCCGCATCTCGGATTCCGCCGACTGATGAAATGACACGGTGGAAACACAAACTGGCCATAACCGCATTTCATCTGAAGTACCACAAACCATTAGCTACTCGAGCGGACAGAGGCGGATGAGCCGACGAATAAGGCTGACTGTTGGTTCATGGGAAAGGCCCTTTACTTCGTAAAAACACGGATGAATGGACCTATTCCCGTTATAACCGGTGATGCATAACTGGGGCAAGCCATTTCAACGCCTTCCTCGCTTCCAAGCCGATAATGCACGGAATGCCCAAAACAAAATTCTTACGAAATACCCATTATACAGTACAAACCTCTGACTAACGCGTAGGGGTTGAAGACTACATCTACGGTACTGATCCTATCCAGGCCTGCGCCGCAGAAGCTCATGTTTAACTGGTTACACTGATAAGCATGGGAACGACTTTTTAAAAATATTGAAAGGAGACGGGTGATGGACGGGTAATGGCAAACAGAATGATAATCAAGATAATAAACACAATAGTTGCGTTTTTGCAGATACCATGGTATCTGATGGTATCTGGTATCTGATACCACAGTCTAAACGTTTTTGCAGATATCGTGGTATCTGGCCAGTTGTCGTGGTATCTGATATTCAGATACCACGATCCGACCATGGTAACTGATCGTGGTATCTTAAAAAGTCATCTAACTTTCATCAATTTTTGTCAAATTGGTGGGAAAGCAGTTTAGCACTTAGTGATGTGACTAAATATCAGTTTTTCTTTTGGGATGACTTCGAAAAGCGCAATTTCGGCAACTGTCATTTTTGCAGAGCAACCGTATATCAGATACCACGGTTGCTTCAAAAACGACTTATTGCAGATCCAGTCACCCTGGTAACAGATACCATGGTATCTGCAAAAACGCTAATGCAACGCAAACAAATGGTCAGTAAATAGCTCGTCCAGAACAGGAGTCTTGAACAATCTTGAAATTGTGGGTTTAACGTCACCTTGGAGGTGCAAGACGTAGCCACCTGCTTTAGTTCATTACAAAACAAGAAATAATGAAAAAGAAGCAGAAGCTACGCGGGAATTAAAAATGGCATTTCTTAAAAAAAAAATATGCCTAGAAGTTTTCACTGAGTTCTTGGCCGGGCTCATCACTATTTGGGATGGAAGTTTGAAACGCTGTTGTTTTCAGCCAAAATTTGAAAATATATTTCCCTCCAAAAATCGGTTTTTGAACTTTAGCCTAAACTAACATCTATACCATGGAATCATCTATCTAATTATGATGTTTATCTATTGTTTTATACAGATTTTGGGACGACTGGTGTATTTTCTGTTCAGTTTCAATTTTGAAAGATGATACATAATAGAATAATACTAATAATAAGTAAGCGAATGCCAACATATCAATTTTTAAAGCACTAAACCCAAACTCATGCAGCGCGAGTACTAACTACAGTACATCCCAAAGAAGACTACATAACCCATGTAACCAAAAAATAGAGAACAACAACATGCTTACAGGACAAGGACCCGATTTATGCGTGGGATCGATGAGCATTCTGTAACAAGGCCATCTGATTTTCTAGATCCGCTCTGATTCAAAACAACCCTTTCGGGTACCACCCTTCGGCACGGACTACCCTTTCATATATATAAACGTAATTATTTGGGGTTAATGTATCAGTTATACTTCGAAGATAGTTAGAGAAACATGAGAGGATTTCTCGTGGTAAGCAGAAGTTTTCGATTCAATTTTCGGGATTTTCAGACCATTTGGACTGGTTATCAAGCCCACTCAAAGTAGCCAACTAGTTTTCATTTTCATTATTGGTTTTGGATATTTCTGTTGCGTCCAAATCCTCTGGTCAGCCCCCCCCCCCCTCAGCCTCTCTGTGAAAGGGTAAACCTCAGCGAATGCCCATTTCGAAAATACCACCCAGGAATTCCAGATCCTTGCTCCGATTCCTAAAGTGTTCCTAGATATTGTAATACTGAAGGTACTTCATATAAAGAACCAGTAATAAACATATATCGGGAGGGGGGGCTGAATATTAGAATGAAAACTGAAAACTGATTAGAAACTTCAATATTAAACCCAGGATTCTTATAAAAGGGCTGTGAAGCGAAACATTTTGGAAACTAAACCGAATTTTAGACCGACTCTAGAAACTAGAAAAAGCAACTAGAAACTAGACTCCTTCCTTTAACCCATTTCATCCGGTGCGCAGAACGAATTCAGTTACCAAGCCCCTCTGAGTTTTAGGCAGGGCTCTTATTTTATTTTTGCTTACAGGTGTTATTCACCGGCGTGGCGTTAGCCCAAGAAGCCGCATACGATTTCTCTTGGAACGTCAACGACGATGAAAGCCACGACTTCAAATCCCAAAGAGAAAGCAGCGACGGTACCACCGTCCGCGGGGAATACACCGTAGTCCTACCTGGCGACTGCACTCAAGTTGTGAAGTACGAAGCAGATGAGCGAGGGTATAGACCAGAGATCAGCTACACTGGAAACTGCGACCCTGGCCTCTATTTCCCAATCAAGCCACTGCCAACAGGTCCCTCTGAGGGCCAGACCTTTTCGTCTAGTCAAGTTTCAGCAAGCGGCGCTGTGTTTGCTTCAGGAAGTGGCACGGCAACACCTGCGTTGCCTGTCGGACCCACTTTTAATCCAGTCCTGCCAGTTGGACCCACATTCAACCCAACACTCCCTGTTGGCCCAACCTTCAACCCCGAGCCACTTGTTGGCCCGACTTTCAACCCTGAACCACTAGTCGGGCCAACTTTCAATCCTGCTGGACTTGTCGGGCCAAGCTTTAACCCGGCTCCACTTGAAGGGCCGACATTCGACGGCGGTGCCACTAGACCAAACTCTTCGGGAGCCGTCCAGAGCCCAGACTTCTCCGGTTCAGTCAAGGGCCCAGAATTCGCCGGGAAACTTAGCAACCAGGGTTCTGGTGCCAATCAAGGAGCTGGCGGTCTCACAGGACCGACTTTCAACCCTGCCCCACTAACTGGCCCATCATTCAACCCGACTCCATTAGCTGGCCCGGTTTTCAACCCATCTCCCCTCGTTGGTCCAACTTTCAACCCTGCAGGTCTGACTGGTCCAAGCTTCAACCCAACCTTACCAGAAGGACCGAAATTTACCGGCGGTGTGATGGGGCCTAACTTCTCTGGAGCTGTTGACGGGCCGGAATTTGACGGAGCAGTCAAGGGACCGGAGTTCAGCGGTACACTTGACCATCAAGGTACCGGATCCAATCAGGGCGAAGGCGACGTCATCCCACCCGTTTTCAACGGTGCTCTTCCCCTTGTACCGACTTCTGGCCCTCAGTCAGCTGGCCATGTACCTCCACCAACATTCGACGGTGTTTTGCCAACCGGACCATCCGGATCAGAAACGGGAGGCTCTAATATGACACCGCAGTCAACCAGTGACCTTGAGGAACAACTCCCAGCAGGCAGCTTCCCAGCACGGCCAGAGGATACAGAAGGAGCCCAGTCACTTGCCCCTGCTGAAAGCCCAATCGTTCCGGAATTCAATCAACCAGAAGAGCCTCAAGTTCCTTCAAAAGAGACACCTAGCACGTACGAAACACCAAAGACAGCAGAAAACGTACCGACCAGCAACAACGAGCTGACCCCAACAGCCTATGCCATCTATTATGAAATCCCACAGCAAACGCTTGATGAGGCACCCTCTAAGACTACCACCGCCACCACTGAAAAAGTGCCCGAAGTCGAAATCGCACCAGTAAAGGCGCTTGAAAAACCGAAGGCACCAGGATACACCGTGCCAGTGTCTTTTAAAAAGATGAGATCAACCACCCAAAAGCCAGAAACTACCACAACACCAAAGATCGAGACAGAGGCACCAGCCTACACCATTCCAACTTCGGAAGCTCAAGAACCTAAAACAACAACATACGGCCCACCAGCTTCCATCACTCCGTCTGCACACGTTTCAGCACCAGTTTATGAAGCACCAAGACCCGAAGAAATAAAAAAATACGAGACCGAAGCTCCTAAAACCGTAGCACGAATTTACGTTGATATTCCAACAGGGACACCGCTGCAAGTCGCACCAATAACGACAACAGGAAAGTCCGAAAAGGCACCATACACGGTCCCTGTATATTTCAAGAACTTGTGGACAACGTCACAAAAACCTGAGCCAACAATAATTGTAAAGTTCGAAACAGAGAGACCGGATTATGAAGCACCAGCCTACACCGTCTCATCAGTTGAAACCCCTGCCAAAACATTAGTTACAGAAACACCGAAGCCAGCTTATGACGAGGAGAAGCCTGAAACAACAACATATAAGGTGCCAGTTTACACCGAACCGTCAACAGAATCGCCAGAGAAAGAGCAGCCCAAGACGGATACACCAACTCTAACTTACGAGGCGTCAAAACCAGAGGAAAGGGAAAACTATCAGCCAGGGTTACACATGTATGAAGCACCAGTTTCAACAAATACAGCATCAGAGCTGGTTAAGGCCGAAAAACCAGTCCCATCTTACGAAGTGCCTAAGCCTCAGGAAACACCAAAACTTGAAACGGTGGCTCTCGAGTATGAAGCACCGGCTTACACCACTCCCTCAACCACAGCACCAGCTTCCACCGCTGATATAACCGAAGAACTGGTTTACAACACTTCTTCAACCGAAACACCGGCTTACAATGCTCCTTCAACTGAAGCACCAACACCACAGCCTGAGCTGATTAAAGCAGAAGCACCAGCACCAATTTACGAAAAACCTACCCAAGACACAGTTTCTAACAAATACGAATCACCAGTATATGTCGCACCCTTAGCCGAGGCACCAAAATCACCCAAAAGGATGAAATACCAAGCAGTACCCACAACCACCACTACTGCACCGATCATGGTGAAACAAACGTCGACACCAGCACAAAAACCATACATCGTGCCTGTCGTCCTTAGAACAAAGTATGTGGCACCGGTAGCAGTCAAAAATGAGGAACCAAAACCTGCCGCACCAGCACTACCGTCCACAGCAGTCGAAATTACTAAATCAGCACCATACTATGCACCAAAAACCATGATAGTCGAAGAACTAACCACCGCTGCCCCAGTCCAACTATCCGCAACATCAACTGAGAAAGCCGCAAAAGCAAGATATTACAAGCAGACCACAATGAAGGCTCAGGCGCCCACTACTGCAGCGCCGATTAATGCTGCGCCTTCAACGACCTACAACGCTCCAGCCAAGGCGACATCTGCACCCGCTCTCACTAAAACAGAAATGGCACCAGCGAGAGAGGTCAAGCCAGTGCGTGCGCGGGTTACAAAAGTACCGTACTACACCCCGACAGTAACACCAACGACTGAGAAAGCTACACCAGTCCCCGCCGTTAATGCACCAGTTCCAGCATCCCCTCCCGCTCCACCAAAATTGGAGCAGATCAAAGCAACACCCCCTCAGCAACCAATCAGAATGCGGCTACCTGCTCAGACCCGCCCCTACCCAATCGCTTCCTATTAAGTCAGATCGAGCAAGAAGTGACGACGTACTGCCTGAGTGAGCGATTTTTATACTTTTATACCGTTACGTTGTGCTTGCAATACAATTGATATATTTTTTACCGTAAAACCGAGTTTCAAAACGACATTTCTGGACAGCATGGCGGAAATCCAAAACTCGGAACTGAAACCCTCAGCTGGCCAGAACCAGCGACAGCAGAAAAAAAAGAGACTCGAACATAGAGACAAAAGTGGCAAAGTATGACATGGAGCCAAACTTTCTCCACCCTTACCGCGTTCGATATTCGACAAGGTTTAACTGGCTAAGTATTTTCGACAAGTTGTGTTCGTCAACAACCGATTCATAAAAGTTTCAGCCCTGGAACTGCAGGTCTGGACTAAGATAAAAGAAAAATCAAATGGTTTTTTCCACGCTGTTTTTTCCTTCACTCCAAAAACTGAGAAATGCGCCGGAGTAGTTCGTAAGAATGTGCAAGCTGCCAGAATTCCGTGATAACTCTTCATTTTTTGTTTCCTACAAAATCAAAGCAATGCGGGTGTAATGCAGCAATGGAACAACAATGCAAATCAACTTAAAGGATTTGGCAAATGTCAATTTATCATAACCTCATTAAGCCTGACTACTAAAAAAAAGACCTTACCTCTGGGAAATAGGGGCAGTGAACTGAATGAGATATCCTGGATGTACCCTCTAGGGCCTTCTGCCTTTTGTTGAATGGATTCTGGAATTTGTCCCACTCTTCATCATCATCTTCGGGTGCTTTGTTATCAACCTAAAAAAAATGAAAGATATAGACTATATGGTTTAGGTAAAAAAAAACTAGAAGCTATTGTGTCCTACTCTGTCCGTAGTTTACCGCAAAAACTGGACAAAGTTGGGACATGGATGGCAAGTTCTGAGGAGAAAATGGCAATTAATCTGTGAATTATTTCTATTACTTCTCTTAAAAGCGGTGACTGGAACAAAAAGCTTCTTACATCACAACAAAGATTTCCAGTTTTTCACCAAAATTCTGTTTAGTAGATTCCGTTATGTCCCACCGGCTTTTAATGTTAAAGTTTAGCTGAAAAGCCAGCTTATTTTTGTATATTACTTTCAAATACACGAATTGTTTTGACTCTCCTGAGGGATTTCCCATTTTTATGGCACTTGAGCTGCAAGTGCCATATACGATCACTTTTCGGTCTGTCGGTCTGTCGGTCGGTCGGTCCGTCAGGCCACTCATCTCGAGTTAGGGTACTTCCAGAAGTGCTAAGACGATGAAACTTGGCAGGCATATTAGGGACCCTACCGAACAAACTTGGAAATAGTCCCTTCCCCGATTCAACCACCAGGGGGGGGGGGGAGTGGAGGGAGGGGGAATCCGGAATATTGACGTATTTTTAACTTTTGAACGGGGAATCGGATCTTTATCAAACTTGATATTCGGAAAGACCTCCTGTCTCAGATGTCAGACTTCACGTCCGGAATGGATCCGGTGACTTTGGGGGGAGTTGGAGGGGGGAACCAGAAATCGTGTGTCATATTCAGAGTGGATGGATCGGGATGAAACTTGGTGGGAAGAACAAGCACAAGCCCCAGATACATAGTTGACAAGACCAGACCGAATCCGAGCACTGTGGGGGGAGTTGGAGGGATGGTTCCGGAATTCCGGTGATCCCGACCTAAGATGCTTACACATGTGCTAGGACGGTGAAACTTGGCAGGCATATTAGGGACCCGACCAAACTAGCTTGGAAACAGTCACTTCCCCCATCCGACCACCGTGGGGGAATGGAGGGAGGGGGAATCCGGAATATTGACGTATTTATAGCTTTTGGACGGGGAACCGGATCTTGATGAACTTGATATTTGGAAAGACTTCGTGTCTCAGATGTCGCACTTCAAGTCCGGAATGGATCCGGTGACTTTAAGAGGAGTTGGAGGGGGAACCGGAAATCGTGACATGTTGAGAGTGGACGGACTGGGATGATACTTGGTGGAAAGAACAAGCGCAAGCCCTAAATACATATTTGACAAGACCGGAGCGGATCCGAGCACTGTAGGGGGAGTTGGAGGGAGGGTTCCGGAATTCCGGTGATCCCAACTTAAGATGCTTACACATGTGCTAGGACGACGAAACTTGGCAGGCATTTTAGGGACCCGACCAAACTAGCTTGGAAATAGTCATTTCGCCGATCCGACTACCGTGGCGAGAGTGGAGGAGGGGAATCCGGAATATTGACGTATTTATAACTTTTGAACCGGGAATCGGATCTTAATGAAACTTGATATTTGGAAAGAGCCCGTGTCTCAGATGTCCCATTCCTAGTGCGGACAGGATCCGTTCAATATGGGGGAGTAGGGGGGGGGGGGCGGAAATTTTGTGACACGCTTGGAATATAACGATTGGGATAAGACTAAGAGATAAGAGAAGGGAAGAACAAGCGTAAGCCCTAGATACATCAGTGATAGAACCGGACCGGATTCAGTCACTCTGGGGGAGTTGGAGGGGGGTCTTGAATTCCAGTGATCGCAGTTTAAGGTAGGCTACTTCCAGATGTGCTAGGACGATGAAACTTGGCTTGAGCATTAGAGACTGGACAAGATTGGCTTATAAATTGTAACTTCCCAGATCCGACCATCCCTTAAAGTACTCATCTTAACCGCAAAGTACAAAAAATACTTCTAAGCAAAACCTATATTTTCATAATCTCCTTGAGCCCATGATCAGTTTTGCCTCAAGGGTTTTGATTATGATGATTACAGAAAAATAAAAAAATTACCAAACGATACAGTCTCATGATTTCCAAGGGTCAATCGTCATTCTTATTTACCAAGTCTTGCAATTGCCTATGAGCTTCCAGCTCTTGTTTTTTGTTCTTCTAAAATAGGCTCTAGTAGCAACGTTGAGAATGTGGATGGCCTCCCGACAAGGCCGGCGCTACAGCTCAACCCCTAAACTGAAACAAACGTGATTTGTGTAGCCTCTCTTCTGATCGCGATCCAGTTTCATTGCTCAGAAATCCAATTTCAAATGTTTTAGATATCAGACGACTTTAGACGTTGCAAATAGCAGACTGACAACCTTGCATTATTTTATTCTTCTTATTTATTTTGTATATTTTGGGGGAATCGTCTGCCGTAATAGTTGCTAAATATCCAAGGATAGAGGTACAAGAACAAAGAGGTACACAAATACGAAAGAGAAAATTCACAATGAAAGCGGAACGAGAAAGAATCGCGTTTTTATCTGGTCTTCCAAGCATATTTAAGTGAATGAATGATGGGTAACTAGATTGTCGTATCTCACCCTTCTTCTTTTAAACTTAAAAAATACAAATGTCCCGCTCAGAATTTCGAGCTGCACTACGTGCGGTAAAAAAAAGTAGATAGAAAAGTTGCTACTGGTAAAAGGGCTGAAACGCTTCTGTAAGTGACTAAGTCGCAGGTTTGCACACACCGACTTATTAAGGAAAAGCAGACTAAAAAAAAAAATCAAGGATCGATAATGAATGAACAACCTGCACCGAACGCACCGACTAAATCTGAGGATAGGGCATTTCTTTTACGAACGGTTATTGGTGCCATCTGTCGGTAAATGGCACTTTCCCATATGCTGATGAGACTGCTTGGGTAAAGAAAGGTTAAACGTTACAAAAAAGACACGGCTGCGATATCTGGTAGAAACGGTGATTTCTACCGTGTCTCTTTTCCTGAGGCACCCACTAACACAAACCCCCTACCCTGCCCACCCCACCCAATTTAGTATGTCCTCCATACCCTATTTCAGACATCACTTAGTCAAAGAAAGGAAAAACTAACTCCCAATGTCTTTGTAATTTAAAAGTTTGAACTTCTATTGTTATCTTTCCAGAAAATAAAGTTGAATTACTTTCCCCGCCCAGTATTTCACTGAAACGGCTGGCCACACCTATTCCCTCGGCAACTGACAGAATTGCTAGCAAACCAAAGGATGACATTTCCACATAAATGGAGACCGCAGTACGTGAAGGAAAACTTCAAAAAGAATAATCACTCGCTAAAGTCGTTAATGAAAAGCAAGCTACAGCAATGTTGAGTGATAAGTGACCACACAAGCGTCATGCCCGGTCGCGCTCAGGTCCCAGCCCCCCCCCCCCCCTCTAATCTAGCAGATTTGGAAGAGTGAGAGGAGGGGTAGGCTACATTTTTGTCTGCCATAATTTGCATTTCACGCCAACATCAACATCGTTAATCAATTACATGCTTCGTCATTTCAACATTTGTTTCCGATTTACAGATGTAAAAACATTTTCAAATTTAAGCATAATTAAAATTTGTAAATTAAATTCATTGCTGGTCTTCGGCAATGAAAGGAGTCAAGAAAAATGGAAAGAAGCTCGTCTTATATCTTCCGTACTACAAGTTACCGATGTTATTTTGGAGGGTTAACATACCTTTCCATCGAAAACGTTCGCAACAAAACCCTACAGCAGAAATGAGTGGCAGCCAACAATAAACCACCATGCCCAAAGAAAGCAGTTTCCGACAGATCTCAGCCCCCCTCCCCCAAAGCCCACTGTTCCTAACTTATCCAATCTGAGAGACTGATGAGGGGGGGGGGGATATCCTTGGTGGCCGTGACTATACTTACTTTCTCATCCTGTGATTGACTATGAGTATCATCATCAGATTCGCTCTCATCAGAGATATCTGGGTCCTCGCTGTCGCTTTCATTCTTCTTTTCAACTCTCTTGGGGGTTCGCTGCGAAAAAAAGAAAACATATACAATCAGCAATAACTGAGAACCAAAAGTTTTCAGTCATTTCGTCACTACCCAGCACCATGATCAGTCTGCCTAGTCTTTTGAAGCGATTGGTTTTGTCTTATGTTTTAGTGATTAGTCTACTGCTTTATCCCGGAGTCGGCCGAACGGTACGAGGTGAATGCAATGTTACCACCTGATACCGTGACATTCTTGCACCTACGAAACTCGGTCCTTTAACCAAACCAGAAATCTCGCTTTTCAATTTCATAACCATAGGCTATACTTTTGCTTTTTCTACCTAATTTGTTGATATACAGGAAAGTCGGCGTGTCGCAGATTTCTGGTTCACTTTGTCGAAGTAGTCCTATGATAGTAGTAGTCATGACACACAAGTAGTCAGACGAAGTAACATATGACAAACCGCAGAACTGCGATCAGTGGCAACACTGGCTGAAAGGAAGGTCCTTTTAGTTCGCACTGCTTTTCCTCAAATTTCAGTAATGAAAGTCATAACGTCCATGAAAGATTACATTCTAATGGGTTCCAGTGTCCATCGAACATCCTAACCAAAACAAGCGCCCATTTACAAATCTGAACCGAAACGTAGATTCGATTTCGGAATGCCCCGTTTTGAGCGTAGTCTGGTGGACGCGACTCTTTTCTTCCCTTTTGACGCAGAGGTAGCATAAGTTGCGTTTTTGCTGATACCATGGTATCTGTTACCACGGTCTAAGGTAGTTTTTGCAGTTATCGTGGTATCTGATACCACGGTCAAAAAGCGTTTTTGCAGTTATCGTGATATCTGGCCAGTTGCCGCTGTAACTGGTCGTGGTAACTGGTCGTGGTATCTGAAAAGTCATCTCACTTTCATCAAATTTTGTCAGATTGGTGAGAAAGAAGTTTAGCACTTAGTAATGTAACTGGATATCTGTTTTTCTTTTGGGATGACTTCGAAAAGTGCAATTTCGGCAATAGTCGTTTTTGCAGAGCACCGTGTATCAGATACCACGATAACTGCAAAAACGACTAATTGCAGATCCAGTTACCGTGGTAACAGATCCCATAGTATCAGCAAAAACGCAACTATAGATGTTAGAGGCAGCGGGCTAGTTTCAGCGAAACTCCACCCCCGGTAAATGGAAACAGAGGATTTATTTGTATCCTCCATGCAGACATACGAGTGCATGCACGCTCCACGTTCTCCTACGAATAATTATTTGGTCGGATGAGGATACCGTATTACCCTCATTTTAAATCGGAAACAACACCCGTTCCCTTTTCTTGGCTTACGCATTGCCTACCAATGAAAATGTAAGCATTATTTCGTTAATTCGTACAATTTACTAACATTCCGGAATCGGCTATCCCCAGAGGCAAAGACTCCAGGCACAGGCCATCGACAGCTCGGGCAACAAACAGATAAGAATCGAGCCTCACCTTTGGCTTGGGTGTAGTCTCCTCCTTCTTTTCTTCAACTGGTGTTTCTGCCACGGGTTTAACAACGTTGTTGGCACTTGTCTTCTTCAGCGGCTTTTTGCCACCACTGCCACCCTTCCTCGGTTTTGTTTTCGGCTTCCAGATAGGCTGTTTCTTTTTCTGAAACAAAGGAAGGAGTTTAGATTTAAAAGAGGTAAAGATCAAGCGATCAACCGTCGCTCAAAGAGCTTACCATCAGCAAAAAGTGTTGATGATTGGTGTCTTCATCTTTTTCTGAAGCCCGTAGGCCTTCTCGTCTTTTGCTCCAGAACGAAAGTCACAGAACCATCTTTTTGCTGTTCTCGACACATTTGCAGAGATCTCTTCCCTTTTGGATGAAATAGGGTGGCCTTGGGTTGTTTAGATTTCGCCCAACATAGTTTCAACGGTGTCTTATTTTAAACTCTCCATGTCGAATGGCTTTAGTTGGCCAGTATATTACAAACAAAAATAAAATCGGGGCACCAACAAGCCCAGTCCTCACAGCTCCTTGTTACTAGAATCAAAGAGAAGGCCAGAATAGGGTCCAAAACGGTATGGCTCAGTCTTGCTGATAAGCTTCATTTAAGCACAGAATGTGTCGAAGAATGTGGAGTATGTGGCATTTAACAAGACACGACATTCAGAACTCAGCTACAGCATTTCAAGAAAGATTCCGAGCAATCCAACCGATGTGAAAACTAACGGCTTAAGGTAAGATGGCAGGACTTTACTCATTTAGCAAATCCTGACAAAAAATAACATCACGTCCTGGCTCAATAGGTCTATCTCAAGGTACCCCCAAATCATTCCCGTTTGGTAATCTGAATTTCGTGAATAATGTTCGGTTTGCACAGGATTCCGGATAACTGGCTCTCTTTACCAGCGTACTCACCTTTCTTTCGCCCAAGACCCAAGCTGTGAATCTCTTACCTCCCCTCCCCCCCCCCCCCCGTAAAACAACAAACACATCGCGAAACAAGCTTCCAAACATATCCTTAAAACTCCCGGCACTAAATAAAATCAACAACATCCCATCTCAGCTTCTCCGCACATCACGGCTTGTCTCATTTTTTCTTAGTCAATTCATGTCTGTGGTATGTTTTATTCCACTTTGTTTTTCATTCTTGTACCCCGCTGTCTTGTTTAAAACAAATAAATAAACTACCAGAGGATGCTGCGACTGAAACCTTCCGAAGCCCTAGGAAGAGAGGGGGGGGGGGGGGCACGGGGACAAAAAATCCAGGCTTACCTCATCTTCCTCTTTGTCTTCTTTTGCCTCCTGATCTCCATCTTTCTGCTCTACGTCCACATCATTATTCATCGTCGACTCTCCTCCGGCGTTTAATAACGTTCCGAACGGTGTCCTTTTTAACGTTACGGTAACGGTTACAATAGCACCAGCGGTGAAGACGGTTGTTGCTTCGTCGTCAACGACTTGATAAAAAGGAAGCTTTAAGTACACGGTGCACTAGACGTCATTCTGTTAGGTTGATATGATAATGATGATACACTTATTACCGATTTATGTGAGAAAAACATCGTCTTAAATGGAGTATAAGAAAAGAGAAAAAAAAGAAAAAGGAAGAAATGAAAAAAGATAGCCAACAAAACGTAAAATACCTACGTACTTCACTAACTAAAAATTTGAAGTGCTGCTTTTTAATGATAATAGTGATTTATCCATTCTTAATGTAGCTTTAGATGATGTTAAAGTTAACAAGTGTAATAAACTGATGTACCTTGGTTTTCCGACTGGTAAGACTCTGAAACAAACTAAAGCACTGATTGTTGAGAACATGGAAAGCAAAATTCGTTGGTCTTATCGTCAAACTGTTTCAACCCAGTTTCATCTAAACCGAAGTCTATTAGCAAAACTATACAACAGGGTTGCGCTTCCCCATGATCTATATATAGCTCCGTTTTCTGAAACATTAAATGGCACGGACCGAATAAAAATTAAACGGATTTACTTTAAATTCGCAAAATATCTTCTTCGTCTTCTTCCTTGGACTCGCAATACCTACATGACCAAGAAATACGGTATCATTGACCCGATTCGGAAGCTCGACAAGCTATGTCAACGATCAAAATGCAATGAGAGCGGCCATGAGTGGCAAGGGATTGTTCTTTGACGTTTCTTGATTATAAGTGTGATTTTATCTCTGTGATTTGCTTTTTTTCTTTGTTGTGTAATCTTTTTCTGTGTTTTTCTACTTTCTTTTTTACATACTCCATCATTTTCTCTTTCATGTACGATGGGTGAAAAATAAACACTACATTACATAACAAATCATAAAAACATGGCAGAACCATGAATGGTGGTTATTTCTTCAAAAAGACAAATTTTCTGATGGGAGTTCCGCAGATTTTGGGGGCGGGGAAAACTGGGAGATCCTTGCTTCCGGTGCGCGGAGGTTTTAGTCTGCGCGAACCACTAGAGGGGCGTGCAGCGATTTTCAAAGTCTACTTCCGAGTCTATCTTTTTTCACTGCTGTGATCCAATCCAGATCAACAAATCAAGACCTTTTTCATATACCAGTCTTTATGGTAACACATTTGTTGTGCCCTATCCTATCCAACCGTATTCCGCGCATTGGGGAAGTATTCTTTCCTTACAATCAAAGAGACTTGTTTCTCAAACGGAAAACACGGTTATTGTCTATGACCTCGGTGTCACAAGTTTACAGTGTTGGCAATTTCTAGCTTACAGTTTTATCGAGAAGGCGTGACATCCATAGCTTCAACGCAAAAACTTCAAATTTAAAATCTCATTTGCTACCGATCCCGATTGCTTTTAAAACTCCTCAACTCATGTTAATTACTATACGCAGTATTAAATTAAATTAAATTTTATTTGTAACCCGTCTAGGTAAAGACGGAGTATGGTAAAATATAAAAAAGAGAGAAACAACATAGCATCAACAACAACCAAAATAATTAAAATTCAGTAAACCGGAACATCATGGAGCTCCATGGGTGGCTACAGCTTTCCTTCGTCCTGTTGATGGATCTCAGGACAGCCGCAGACGGATCAGCTATACGGAACTTTTCGATGAGATGGCTGTTCCTTGTCCAGGGGGGGAGGCGTAGCAAATATTTAGAAAACCGAAAGAAAATGGAACGAATTTGACGAAGATTTTCGTTACTAAAGATGGTCCAGAAAGGGGAAAGATACAAAACGTGTGGAAGAGCAGTGGCATTGTAAGTGTAGGCAAGAATCTTTCGGTTAAACCGCAACTTTCCAGAGACGATACGGGCATGAGCTCCACTGATGCGCTTCAGCAAATGAGCGATCAGTAATTTTCGAGTGGTTTTCATTGAATCTCCGATTGGCAGTCCTAGGTATGTCAGACTGGATTTGCTTTCGACTTGGCATCCTATAAGGTCGATGATCGTTGGCTCCCTCGAATGGTTATTAAACATTAAGAATTCAGTTTTTCCCTTGTTGAATTTAAGTCCAATGCCATTTGACATTTTTCCCGAATACAGCCAATCAACTACGACCTGAAACTGGTTGTAAGTAAAGTTTGAGACCAAAAACAGGAAAAGTGAACACACGGCAATATAGTGTTGGGCAAGTGGAGACGCAACCTACCACTCACTCATGGCCAGAGGACTCGCTGAGGCCTTCCTTCGCGCAAGGACATGTCGAATATCGGTGGGGACACAGAGGGGCCACTTAAAACAAACAGGAGGCAGTCACCAAAGGACTGGTAAGCCCGGCGATAAACTTAACGTGTAAACAACTTTGAACCGGTGAACCTTCCCACTAACTTTTGTCTTTGTTGAGCTCAAAAGCAAATTTGGAATCGGAATCCACTTTTGAGTCTCTGAATCTCCTGAACCTTCCACTCTCTTTTTCCGAGATTTGTCTGGCAATGAACTTTCTAACTTTCAAATAGGGCCCCACAATCGACTTTTATTTCCGCGCACAATGAGGCGCTAACAAGAAGATTAGTCGCCATGAAAAGAGATGAAATCGGGGAATCATACAGGTTGTCACTGGAAATATAAATCTAACAAAACACAATTCATACATAGGAAAAACAGAGTCTCCAACTTGAATCCATTGCGGAATAGACGAGGGGAGGAGACGAATAAATATTTTTAGTAAAGACTGACCAGCATGGCCAAGACAATGCCTGGAAGCATTCCACTCTTTGAGTGAAGACATGCATGCTATTTTGAGAAAGGCATGCGTGAAGGAACTACCCAACTCCTTGCGGTTGACGGGAAGACTGACAGATTTTAGATTTGAAAGAACGCGACATGTGTTAGAATAAGTATTAACTGTGTATACACCTTAATTCGCACTTCGGATCGAATAAGGTCAACGATGGATCTGCTGTGCTCATCTTATGATTGGTTTTCTGGTCGGATGGTCTCCTACTGTCTTGTTCTCTGTTAATGTTGCTTCTGCGGATCGACTCGACAGGTGTCAATTGCTTAGTTAGGGAGATTGAGACAACATCCCTTTTGTGGACTGAATTTGGTCGCCTACCCCATAGCAAAATATTTATTTATTTATTTGCTTATTATTACATTCGGCGTTCAGCTTTTAGCTTGTCGCCACATATTTTTTTTTCTTCGCCCCAACACAAAACGCAGCGTGGGCACTCACCTTCGATTTTATACTGAACATCCAGCAGTGGCAAATTTGCCAAGACACGACAGACATTCTTGTACTGATCATCCGTGAGCGACCTCAGACAAATCCTCCTATCATCCTCATCCAAACGCGCGAGCTGCTCCAGAGTCTTAACATGAACTTTCTTCGAGTGGAAATGCTTCAAAGATTCTTCCTCCAAATGCGGCAACTGAAGAAGTGGGTTCTTGTAGTCCCACAAAGCCTGGACGATCATAGGGCACAACTTCATCGCATGCTCTAGTGTACTCAGACTCGGATTTCGGCTGATACGCCCAGCGTGGGCTAGCATCATAAGCTGGCTGACACAGAGTACCATTTCCTGGATAAGGATTGGACACTTGCGGATTACAGCCATGCGGTCCCGTTCGAGGTTGTGACTCAAAGGCAGGCGCGAGAGATGCGCGTGAATTAAAGCGCGCGCTTTTACAGAGTAGGAGAAGCAGAGGGGGCGCTCTTTGTTCTTTTCGTTCAACTGGGGCAGGGCTTTGAAGAGCTAGAAAAGAAAATGTCATCATGTAGAGTATGTTCTAGACCATGAGCAATAACGGATGTTCTAGACCACGAGCAATAACGATTCAGTCCGTGGTTAACCAGAAATGAAAGGTTGGAGCAGCGGTGATAACTTCAATGAGCGAATAAATATGATGATTATTTAGAAGATAACTTCTGTGTTAAAAGTAGTCAGTCGAGTACATATACACTTTAACTCTCAACATTCATTACTTCTCATAGAATTCTTTCATAGTAACAAGTCCTTTCCGGTTTTTATATTTCAAAACGTTGTCATGTCATTGTCATAACAATGTCATAAGAAGTCCTTTCCGGTTTTTATATTTCAAAAAGTTGGCATGTCATTGACAACTACCGAGATCTCGATTTCGGTTAGTAAACGCTTTACAGACAGAAAACAGTAGACATTTTTGGAAAGTTTAATAGCGATATTACCAATCATCATCTTCATGGTATCCGCTAACTGTACGGGCGAGTATCTTATCTGGTAATCTAAAGGATGAAATCTGGACCACTGGGCCACGAAGGAAAAGAAAAGGACCTTCAAAATACCCAAGCCGGTTTGTCGGTCACAAAGGTAACAATTTCAATCAATCAATCAACCTTTATAATTCAAAAAACATTCCTTACGGTATTAACAAAAAACCGAATTTTTGTTCTCTCGCCAAACATAACTATATACAATTGCGCTTTTACATCGTCAAATATTCAATATTTACACAAGAACAAGAATTGCAACAAATTAAAGCACTAAAATACAATAATTAACATTAAAAAAGAGGAAAAGAACTCACAAAGAAGGGACAAAACTTCTTTCTTACCGCGCATGACTTGACCGAATGGGTTGGATCTTAGGAACTGGTTGTGCTGCCATTCTCTGTGGCCTTATGCGGTTTGGAATGTGGGGAGGGGGAAGAATGTGCCGATGGTTGGGGTCTTCCAGTAGTTGGTCACCAAACTTGGTAGAAAGTTGGTGTCTACGGTTTGACAAAGATGCGAGACCAAGCTCGTTAAGAAAGTACGGGATTAAGAAATGTACGGGATTTTGGGGATTTTTATACTATTAGGAAAAACCGGTACTGGATCCTCTCGAGGCGTTCCGACTGCTCCTGTGTTAAACCGAAATGCCATACCGGACAGCAGTATTCAAGGGAAGGGCGAATGAACACAAGGTAAATACGAAGGAGGTGGTGTTTCGGGGTGCCATGGCGGGAGAGCATTTTGAGAGATCTTATGCCCGTATTCGCTCTGTTCAGCATAGATTGTACTTGCTTATCCCACTTGAGATCTCAATATTAGATGAACACCTAAAGTTTGCGCTCCTCCACTCTGCTGTGATCAGGTAGGTCAGGTTGGAAAGTTGGATTGGACTTGAGAAAAGACACAGTTAGGACGGCCGATTTGTCTTGGTTGACGGTCATTCGGTTGACAGAAGCGTCTTCATTATGGTGGCTGCACTACTCCGGATATTTTGTAACAACGCTCCAAGACCGAAAGATCATCGACGAATTTCCAAAACTATTCAAACCCGTGTTCAACCTGTCAAAAAAAGCTGAACTCGACGAGGAGATCCAGGAAGCTAACATGCTCCACCCAACGGAGTTTCCAAAATTATAACGCCAGCACGGACGGAATTCCAACCGTCACAGAAGAAAAATAAGTAATACTAAAAGTTCATTGAAAATTGTATGGCTTGTCGCGGCAATCCCAACTCAATTTGGTGGTTTGAATCTAGAACCCGGATGGATTATGGCTAATTTATATCCTGTGTTGATGTATTGATAGCCCTCAGTATAGCCTATATGTAAATGTCCGCCATTTGGCCTCGAGCCCTCTCTCAGCCAAATTGGCTTTATATGTTGTTGTTAGTTTAGCAATAAACAGAACTTGAACTTGAGCACACGTAAAAGAAGAAGAACCTTTGACAACTCGACGCGGAGATCTAGAAAAGCAAATATTCTGAATGCTCCACCCAACGAAGTTGTACTGAAGGATAAGGCCAGCAAGGACGTAAGTCAAACGGTTGCACGTATAAGAAGAAGAAGAACCTTTGACACTTACCATAGGAACTTCGACGTTGTCACTGGGTCTTTCCTGAATCTCCGAGTTATGTTTGACGTGAAACTCCGCTGACGCCCCGAGGACCATAACAATTCTTTTCATGACCATATTTGGAGTTTTGTGGAAAAAGTAGTAGTAAATTTGAGAACTTTCTAACAGGACTTTTTCTCCCGAGTATTTGATCGAACGGCTCCACCAAATGCCTGAAAGCAAAAAAAAATAAAGGCTACAATGTCAGACAGTTTAATAGCAATAGCATCCTTGTGTTAAATTTTATGAGATTTGATTTATAATGAGGGTTTTAAATGTTATCTTTTCGCGAAACATAACATTTAAAAGGGATAAAACAGATATTTTGTCTAAAAAAATAACACTTGAAAGGGTCATAACAGAAATATAACGGCAACCACCATAACAGTTTAACATAAGGATGCGCAACCATGTGCTATCTGTTATTCAACTTAAGTAAGTGTATGTGCGTAAAGAAGGAATTCCAATAAGAAGTTGTTGATCGGGAGACAAATAAACCTAAAACAATTTACCTAAATTTAAAGCAGTATGGAGCTTCGCAGATAAACCAAAATTCAGGAGGGGTCAAATCCGGACCCATATGCCTTTGTATTTTCCAGTCCATCACTTACAACATTTTAAGTAGGCCTATTCCTGTGGCCCGAGCTGACTGCGAATCATATTTGACTGCGGAAACTCCAATAAGAACATGTTGACCGGGAAACAAGTGAGTCTAAAACAATTTACCTAAATTTAAAACAGTCTGGAGCTTCGTAGATAAACCAAAATTCTTGCGTGTTCAAATCCGGCCCGACATGCGTTTGTATTTTCCAGTCCAATACTTACAAAATCTAAGTATTCCTTTAGCTCGAGCTGACTGCGAATCATATTTGACTGCGCTAAGCGTTAAGCTAAGTGCACACACAGTCCGGTAAGATTCCGCACGCGAAAACACGCATACGAAATTCGCGTCACGATGCCCGACAGGTTTTTCAGATAAAACGAAATTCAGACGTGAAACTTGGCCCCAGGTTTGAAAAATCCACTGCTTAGCCTACAGTCAGATGATGCTGATTGATTGCCGAATGAATGAATGCAGCTGACATTAAATAGGTCGCATAAACCGTTGAAATTTCAGACACAGCTTCTAATTTTTCAATTCTCAGGGCACAATTTCGCATGCGTTTAAAATTCGCTCCGGTAAAAGTAGAATATTTTCTACTCAAATCGGAACGAAATTATCGGACCGAATCCGCATGCGATGCGTCAAAATTCCGGAGCGGAGAAGGAAATTCGCACCGGACTGCGAAATTCGGACTGTGTGTGCACGCTACTTTAACTCTAGCAATATTTCATCCGTTCTTGGCAAGGATTCTCTTCAGGCTCAAGCTACAAAAACGGAACCTGCGATCCAATTAAGGAAGAATCTATCAGCTATAAACATCTTATTTTGGTGAGTCACTTCTTATACGCAATTGCTGGATTTAAAGCTGGGGCTGCGATTTAATTCTGAAACGGCTGCTGTTTTTGCTGCTCGACCGGTATCTTACCGAATTAATCCGGATTAATTCGGTCCAAAAACGCATCCGGTGGTCATATTTTGCCACACGTGCCTTTGAAAGGTAAGGACTGAAAAAAAGTCACCCGAACGTGTCACGGAGCTCCCTTTTGGATTTCCGTAAATCCAAAATCCCTTGGATTTGGATCGGGCGTAAAACTGAGTATCCAAGAAAACGTCACTCACCAACTGTAACTGGCAGGATGCACATGAAGACCAAAGCATAAACGAACAAGACCCAGATTGAGTTCTCTTTCTCAACAATCCACGAAGGAAGCGCGATGCCAAAGCTCATGGCACTTGGACCGTCCGGATTTCCGTAGAGCTCCCAGTTTCTCTTTGATGTTTCATCCGTAAGAGCATCATAAGCTAAACAAAAAAAACGTTATCAAAATATAACTAAAACCTACACTGTTCACAATCTGCTTTCTTAGTAACTAGCGGCATCACCAACCCTGCTAGTTTCTATCATTCGTGAAGTTTAACTGAAACGCCAATTTATTTTTATATGTTTGATTTAAATACACTATATTATTTTGACTCATGTAAGGGATTTTTGTTTTCTAAGTCGCGTATTCTAGTAGTGACGTTTGGAATCTCCGCTGGTTGCACGACAAATAACTTTACGGCGAGTCGCGGAAAATTTGAATGTCTGCAAAAGCGTGTGTTTCAATGGCTAACAAAGCGAAGATTTTGAAATGTTCGATTCCAGATTGCAGAATCACATCTGAAGATAGCCCTATGTTCCGTGCTTCCTGGTCACTTTCACTTCTCATGTTACTTTCATCTTCCTGGCTTGAAGAATGCAAATCCGCCATGACTTGTTATTGGCAATTGGCTGCCGCTGTAGTTGCTAAACATTTCAAACACAGAGCTACGTCCGTATAGAGGTACAACAGTTACGGAAGAGAAATTACGTCAGCTAAAATTCAAGAATCGTGGGTAACAGAGTAACGAAGTAACGCGTTTTTGTCGGTTCTTCTAGCCTAATTAAGTAAAAATATGATGGGTAATCAGACTGTCGTATCTTAGCCCTGTTTTGATAACCTTTAACAAATTGTTCTTCCGCCATCCTCAATCTTTTCATAGTCCTTAAAGCACACCTCACAGTATTTACTGTCCATGTTCCAATAAGTATTCAAAACTATTTGAATACTGTACAACTAGGCACTTATCCGGTCCCAGTCCCATTGACTTGGAAAAACTCGGCAAACTGAGATAACCGGTTTTACGCATCAACAATATGGTACGCGAACACTCGTCGGGAGGATAATGCGCGAGGAAAATAGTGAATCGTGACAAGTGCAAAAATTATTGAGGTGTCGTTAGCGGACTTAAATGTAACACATGAAATTTGAATCTCCGGTTAGAAGAAATAAATGTTAATAATGATATACAGATGGCACTTTACACAAGGGACTTGTACCGTGGCCAATAAACCAGAAAATGTTGTTCACAAGCGCCTCGGTAGCTCAAATGGTAAGTGCGCCTGCCTTGTAAGCAGAGGGTCCTGGCTTCAAATCCCGGCTGAGGAGCATTTTTGTCTTTCAGTTAACTACTTATCAATGAATGTTATTGTGGAAGTATGTTCCATTGGCATTATAGACACGACGGGTCCTTTTACGCGAAGTGTTGACAGCCTGATTACCTTTGGTTAACTTCATGAAGAGTTTCTCGTCACCAGTCTCCTTGTCTGGATGGTAAATCAATGCTTTCTTTTTGTAAGCTTTCTTGATATCTGGATTTGAAGCACCAATGTCAACACCAAGAATTTCATATGGATCGAAGTTCGCATATTCATAGTCAAACTGAGTGACTTTATAGGCGATGAAGAAGAACAACAGCCACCCACAAATCAAAGTAACTTTCCTGAAAAAAAGAGAGTAGGCTATTAATAGTATCGTCTATCAGAGGAAACTGTTTCCTAGCCTAGTCTGGTGTAGTTGGAAAGTAACCTTTCCAGATCTCTGTTTTACTGTAAGGCAAGTTGTGTAGTGAGAAATGTTTTATAGAGCGACAGCCTATACTTTTCCACTGATAAATGAGTAAACAAAAAAAAAGTAGGGACTTCAAAAAGGGTTTTTAAAGATTATCGTCCGTACATCTGTACGACTCTACTCGAGCTGAGAGATGTTCACTGAATAGGACAAACCTCGCTCAACAGGATACCTCGCTCGCAGTAGCCTCTAATCTCTCTAGACTAAATCAACCATGATTCACGTCACAATTATTTCTTAAAGGACTCCTCGCACTGTTTACTCTTCAACTTACAGTATTTTAAAATACTTTGAATACTTTAGAATTATGCTGTGCTTTCAACAAATAAACCACGGTTTTGGCTGTTTTAAGCCTTTTCCGAGACCCGTTGACTTGTAGTGAAAACAGGGAAACAATTTACATAACCGTTTTTTCTGATAGAAAAACTTCTCGCAGACAACCGTCGACAGCGTGATACACATCGAAGGTAGCAAAACACGGCAAGTGAGAAAATCAGCGTGGTTTTGTTAGAGGGGTTAGAATGTACCGTACGAAATTGGGGTCTCCGGGTTTAGAAATATATGGAGTTATTATGGAAGTAGGTTGCATTATTATCATAGGTAAGACAAGTCCTTTAAGATATCTGCAATTCCTACTGCAACCGACTATTTATATAACAAACTATGCGACTATACCGACCCAGTCGCCATAACCTTACCAGCAGCACTGCGCCAGAAAAGGAAGGATTCATGTGTCGTTCATATCTTCTTTTACTCCCTTACAACACTTCTAGCCAGAGTCAGAAAGAGAGCGTGTTCCACCCTACTTACCGTAGTTACTACGCATGACGTCAAGATTTTTGGCTTCTTGGCGTCAAGGCTGAAACGCCTTTTCTTTTTCGGGGAAATATCATACCACGGGCTAATCGCACCAATCATTACAGAGATTCGTAGTTACCACGCTTAATACGCTCCCGAGCATGGTAAGCAAACAGTTACTATTAGTTACTATTTCGAGAAGGTTGGAACGGTTAGTGTACTAACTTTTGACGAGGATGGAACGAAAATAGTAACTAATGGTGGGTTTACACACTGCGTAAAATCCGAGCGTATTTTGAAATCCGAGCGTATTTTACGCACGTTTTGAGCTTGAAAACATTTCTAGTAATACGGACGTATTTCAGAAATCGGTCCGTTTTGTATCTAAATACGTCCGTATTGCTAAAAATCTTTTCAAGCTCAAAACGTGCGTAAAATACGCTCGGATTTTACGCAGTGTGTAAACCCACCATTACAGTTACTACTATTAAAATGGTGGAACACGCTCAGAGTGTCTTGAAAAGTGACAAGAAACGACCGCATTTCCAAGAAAGGATTCAACCAGAAAAGATTTTCGTAGGAAAATATGAGAAACAGAAATTCCTGTGGGTTTCAAACACTAAACTACAAATACAGAAATTCAGATAAAATTAAGACAATGGGAGTAGATGGGTCAAGGTTCAAAGACACTATTTCCGCAGAAAACAAAAGAAGAGGAGTATCTTGGCCACAATACCAAGTCAAATAAGTGATATCGAAACTGGTGAGCCCCAAGTTTGACCTACTGGTAAGAATTTGGTGGACTTACACAACTGTCTTCTTGATATTTTTCATCGGTTTCTGCCTTTCCAGTATGACATTCTTCACCGTACATCGCTCGCAGTGACACTGTTTGACTTTCTTTTCTGGATCTACAAGAAAATAATTATTCATTCATGTAAAATTATAAACAATCATTGCTATGTTCTTCTACGAAATGAACTAAACCTATTTTACTCAGGCGCGACTGGCCAAACAATTTGCAGCAATCACACTTATTCATGCACTCAAGAAAGTCATTTTTATTCAGTAATCGTGGTAAGCCATTTAAAATTGTCACTAAAATACATTACACAGATGAGGCACTAGGAAACACTACAATGGCAAAACACTGACAGATAAATTAACTTTGGCTATGTTGGCAAAAACGGGTCAGCTGGAATAAAACCTTGACGAAACAAAAGATCTCTTGAAGATATCTACACTTTCAGACATAATAGTCTCCCAGGTAGTGCATTCCAAATTCAATCTTTACAGGCCCTAATTTGGAAACTATCAAGAACAAATAATCAGATAGAACCTCCATCTCCCTATCTCTGGTAAAAGCAGATGCCATAGATGATACATTGTCCGAACCGGATTTGGCCACGATGGGCACAGAATCGAAGTGTGAGGGGCTAATGTTCCCGACATGCAAATATTGGTTTTGTTGAGTTGAGGTCAGGGAATCCAAACGTCAGGGGCTCATGTTCGTCGACATGCAAATAATCGATTTTGAGGTCGGGGAATCGAAGTGTAAGGGGCTAATGTTCCCCGACATGCAAATATTGTTTTGTTGAGTTGAGGTCGGGGAATCCAAGTGTCAGGGGCTATGTTCCCTGACATGCAAATAATCGATTTTGAGATGGGGGAACCGAAGTGTGAGAGGCTAATGTTCCCTGACATGCAAATATTGATTTTGTTGAGTTGTGGTCGGGGAATCCAAGTGCCAGGGGTTAATGTTCCCCGATAAGCAATAATAGTTTTGAGCTCGGGGAATGGAAGTGACCAGAGCTAATGTTCCTTCATAATCAAATAATCGATTTAGAGATCGGGGAATCAAAGTGTGAGGGGCTAATGTTCCCCGACATGCAAATATTGATTTTGTTGAGTTGTGGTTGGGGAATCCAAGTGCCAGGGGCTAATGTTCCCCGATAAGCAATAATGGTTTTTGAGGTCGGGGAATCGAAGTGTGAGGGGCTAATGTTCCCCGACATGCAAATATTGGTTTTGTTGAGTTGAGGTTGGGGGATCCAAATGTCAGGGGTAATGTTCCTAGACATGCAAATAATCGATTTTGAGATCGGGGAACCGAAGTGTGAGTGGCTAATGTTCCCGGACATGCAAATATTGATGTTGTTGAGTTGTGGTCGGGGAATCCAAGTGCCAGGGGCTAATATTCCCTCATAATCGAATAATCCATTTTGAGATCAGGGAATCGAATTGTGAGGGGCTAATGTTCGCGGACATGCAAATATTGGTTTTGTTGAGTTGAGGTCGGGGGATCCAAATGTCAGGGGTAATGTTCCTAGACATGCAAATAATCGATTTTGAGATCGGGGAACCGAAGTGTGAGTGGCTAATGTTCCCGGACATGCAAATATTGATATTGTTGAGTTGTGGTCGGGGAATCCAAGTGCCAGGGGCTAATATTCCCTCATAATCGAATAATCCATTTTGAGATCGGGGAATCGAATTGTGAGGGGCTAATGTTCGCGGACATGCAAATATTGATTTGTTTGAGCTGAGGTCGGGGAATCCAAATGCCAGGGGCTAATGTTCCCCGATAAGCAATGATGGTTTTTGAGGTCGGGGAATCGAAGCATCCAGTGCTAATGTTCCCACATAATCAAATGGCCTGGCACTTGGATTCCCCCACCTCAACTCAGCAAAATCAGTGTTTGCATGTCGGGGAACATCAGCCCCTGGCACCTGGATTCCCCGACCTCAAAATCGATGAGGGAACATTAGCCCCTCACACTTCGATTCCCCGACCTGAAAATCGATTATTTGATTATGAGGGAACATTAGCCCCTGGCATTTGGATTCCCCGACCTCAACTCAACAAAGCCAATATTTGCAAGTCGGGGAACATTAGCCCCTCACACTTTGATTCCCCAATCTCTAAATTGATTAATTGATTATAAGGGAACTCTGGACACTTCGATTCCCCGACCTCAAAAACCATTATTTCTTGTCGGGGAAAATTAGCCCCTGGCACTTGGATTCCCCGACCACAACTCAACAAAATCAATATCTGCATGTCCCCGAACATTAGCCCCTCACACTTTGATTCCCCGATCTCTAAATCAATTATTTAATTATGAGGGAACATTAGCTCTGGACACTTCGATTCCCGACCTCAAAAACCATTATTGCTTATCGGGGAACATTAGCCCCTGGCACTTGGATTCCCCCACCACAACTCAACAAAATTCCCCACACTTCAGTTCCCCGATCTCAAAATCGACTATTTGCATGTCGGGGAATATTAGCCCCTGACATTTGGATTTCCAGACCTCAACTGGACTTCAAAGACCAGACTTCAAGGGAGGACCACTGTTTTTCGCCACACTGCATTTCCCGTCTATCCCCTTGACAAAAGTTGTCACATAGGTCTGGACACTTCGGTTCTTCGATCTCAAAATCGATTATTTGCATGTCAGGGAACATTAGCCCCTGACATTTGGATTCCCGGACCTCAACTCAACAAAACCAATATTTGCATGTCGGGAACATTAGCCCCTCACACTTCGATTCCCCGACCTCAAAAATCATTATTGCTTATTGGGGAACATTAGCTGCTGGCACTTAGATTCCCCGAGTACTCGGGGAATGTTAGCCCAGGGCACATCGATTCCCCGACTTGGCGGGGAAGATTAGCCCTGGGCAAGTAGAATCCCAGATCTTTTGGGGAGCATTAGCTCCTGACACATCGATTCCCCGACAAACAGGGAACAACAGCATGTGGAGTACAGATTCCCAGATAAGGGAACGATAGACACTGCCCTGAAATAATTATCACTGATTATCGAGTTTATTATTTTCCCTTTCTTTTTTAAAAAAGACGTAAGCTTGAACGTTTTTTGCCATTTTCATGCACTTGCTGTGACTAGTGACTAATGAGTTAGCTAAACTAGATACAGGAGGGGTACCTGACCTCGTTTTTGGAAGAAAAAAATTACTCACAACTGTTTGAATTACTTCAATGTAAAGAAGATTTCAGAGATGATTATCACTAATTATCAAGTTTATTATTTTCCCTTTCTTTTTTAAAAAAGATGTAAGCTTGAACGTTTGTTGACTTTGAACTTTGCCATTTTCATGCACTTGCTGTGACTAATGACTAATGAGTTACCCGAAGTAGGTACAGGAGGACCTCATTTTTACACTACCTCGAATGTCGCCACAAAAATGTTAAATGAAATGTACATGCTGTCCTGACAGTCAAGAGGCAAAATATGCCTTTTTTCAACAGTCATGTGTCTAAAAATATTCAAATTTGTGCCTTTTCTTTGTTTTAAAGCTGTTTCGGAAAGAGATTTTCTTGTTATTGACTTTGGTAAATCTACCTTTTTCATCATTTTGTAAGTCATGGCGAGGAATTCAAGCTAAGGTTAGAATGAGGTGATCTTGTTTGAAAAGAAAAGTTTGTTTAAACAGAAATATTGAAGCAATATTTATTTATCCAATATGTAAACCATTCAATTTGCTCCAATGTAGTATGTTTGTCATATTTGCTGGTTCCTTTTTAAGCCAGATAGATTATTCTGGAAATTTGAAATCTTGTCTGAGGTTAGATACCCCTCCTGTAACAAGGGCCTACGAAAACACCTGAATAGGTCTGTTGGGTCTTCATTCCTGCTTCATTCTACCATCGAGACTTGAGCCGAAAACTGCAATGTTCACACCTGGTTCACACTTAAGTAACTGTTCAAATGAGCATACCTCTACTCTGCTACTGTACAGGAGATGTACCCTACCTTGAATTTATGTGACCTCGAACTTGGCCTGACAACCTAACAAAGACACTGATGTCTACTAAAACAGGCCCTATTCCTTCTTGACAGTTAGTACCTTGTTAGGACTGCATTGAAATTTCTTTTCAACCTTTTTTAGGCCAAGTTCAAGGCTGTGTAAACTGAGGTTGGATACCCCTCAGCCTCTCCGGCTCTCTTCCTCTCGGCTCTCTACTGCCTACTGTACAGAAAGGTGTAAGCATTCCATTGCTGTAGGTGAGATCAAAATTTGTTACTTCACATTTAACTTGACTCTACACCACTAGCAGGTGCTAGCAGGCTAGGAATTGAACATACGTGTACCAGACTTCTACCTACCTTCCCTTTCTTTCTTTGGCCAGAAGTAATATGAGCTAGGAATCAGAATCAGTGCCAAGAATGACAACAGAAAATAGTAAAAAGTTGTTCCCGACTCATCATACTGGAACTTTTGTGCCATGGTTTCCTTGAAAATAAACCAGTGACAATAAACACCTGAAAACAATAAATATGTACTACTACTAAATTTCGAAATGTTCGCGTGGAACTCTGAAATGTTGATTACCGGTGTTGTCACTTCATGGATGAATCACCGACAAGCAATAAGTAAGAAATGGGAAATCACGGAAAAAAAAATATCGTTTTTAGGTCTTTGCGTTGTTGCCAACCGACCAGCAACCGATCATGAGCGCTTGCGCACTTGTTGTTTCTCCCCCCCCCCCCCCTGCTCACCCCACATGTTTCAGAGTCTCTTTTGAGATTGACAGAATGTCACTAAATGATTTAGTCCAAATGCTGCAAATTCTGTGTTTCTATTCGTATTTTACGAACAGAATTTCCTGTCGTATATTACGAGCCTTACGATACTGTCATAAATTTTGATCTTGTCAGAATGACGGTCATATTTATTTTTATTTATTAATAGAAAAAGACGTTAAGCCGAAGCTTCTCTCTCTCTATGTCTTAAAGCTTGCCAGAATGACATTAAGGCCTTTACCAAATCTTTTAATTTCACCCTGCGAAGCGGGGTTTTTAAAAATCAGAGGCTGTACCAAAATCTCTTTCTTTTGACCGAAAAGGCAGAGTTTTGGAGTTTTTATTTGTTTTTGTTGACGTTGATTTTTCGCAAAATTTGATGTTTGAACGAAAGTTGGCCTTTGTAAACATTGAGAGAAGGTGATCGAGTGAATCATTGGTCACAGACAAACGAACAGATCTCTGACGAACGGTAGCCCTTACTTTCATTTTGGATCCAAAAAAGAAGCTCTGATCATGAAAGTTTCCAAAAACGTCATCTGTTGTGCCTTTCGTAGTATTCTCTAAATTGTGTAATGGCGCGTTATTACAGTGGGGTTTTAGGCTTGGGATTAGAAAAACACTAAAAGCTAAAGTCTGAATAAACAAGACCAAAGGTTTCGATGGGATCCCAAAAATTCAATATCTAATCCAAGACAACTGGGTCTTGTCTTCGCCAGATCCAGTCTTCGCCAGACTCCTTGAACATTTTTACTATTAAAATTCAGAAACAGATTAAGGCCAAGTAGCTAATCATCTGAGAAAACCAAGTTCAGATATGGATTGAGCATGTGTGTTTACCCCTATAAGTTATATCTGTTTTGACGAAAACTTCCTGCCACTTCTGCCAATTTCCCGGTTTCGGCCGAACTCCAGAACTACTTGTCCGGCGAAGAAAGAAAACTCAAAAACGAACTTCCCCAATAATAAACATCTAATTAACTTCAAAATAAAATTTAACTTATAACAAATTTTCCGACTCCAGCCGGATTCCGGTCGAACTATATGTCCGGGTAAAAAATGATTGTCACAGACGGATTCAGCATCTCTTCTTACCCCTAAATCGGATATCGAATCAACCACAAATAAAACTTTAACTTTTAACAATTTTCCGGTTTTGGCCGGATTCCGGACGAACTACATGTCCGGGTAGAAAATTGTCTTCACATAAGTGTTCAGCATGTCTTCTTGCCCTAAATCCTGCCTAAATTGAACATCTAATCAACTACAAATAAAACTTTTAATTTTAGCAAACTTTCCGGTCCGGGCCGGATTCCCGTGCGAACTACTTATCCGTCGAAAAAATAGTTTTCATCATCCTGTTCAACATGTCTTCCTACCCCTAAATCGAACACCTAATCAACTTCAAACAAAACTTTTACTTCTAACAAACTTTCCGGTTTTGGCCGGATTCCGGGCGAACTACTTGTCCGTCGAGAAATTGGTTTTCTCCATCGTGTTCAGCATGTCTCTCTACCCCTAAATCGAACATCTAATCAACTTCAAATAAAACTTTTGCTTTTAACAAACTTTCCGGTTTGGGCCGAATTCCGGGCGAACTACTTCACCGATGACAAAATGGTTTTCACCGTCGTGTTCAGCATGTCTTCTTAACCCATAATCGACTATCACATTAGCTGTTTCAAAATATTTTGTTTGCCCCTTAATTTGAACCAACTCCCCCACCCCTAAATCTAGGGCTAAAAAGCCCATCTACGAACTTGACTTGTCCGGTGACCCAACGAATCGCCACACCAAGTTTCATCAAAATATCTCACTCCCTTCGAGAGTTATCGTGCTTACAGACAGGCGGACAGACGGACGGACGGACGGACATGCGGACAACTTTTTCGATGTCATAGGTATCCCTCCACTTACGTTTTGGGATCCCAAAGGCAGTTGAATTTTGCCAAAAAATGTGAATTTCAAAATTTAGCTTGCGGAACTCACTTTTTTGGGATCCCAAAACGTAAGTGGAGGGATACCTATGACATCGCAAAAGTTGTCCGTCTGTAAGCACGATAACTCTGGAAGGGAATGAGATATTTTGATGAAACTTGGTGTGAGGATTCGTTGGGTCATCGGACAAGTCAAGTTCGTAGATGGGCTATGTAGCCACACATTTAGGGGTGGGGGAGGGGGTTGAAATTAATGGGCAAACAAAATATTTTGAAACAGCTAATGTGATAGTCGATTATGAGGTATGAAGACATGCTGAGCATGATGGTGAAAACCATTTTGTCATCGGTGAAGTAGTTCGACCGGAATCCGGCCCAAACTGGAAAGTTTGTTAAAAGCAAAAGTTTTATTTGAAGTTGATTAGATGTTCGATTTAGGGGTAGAGAGACATGCTGAACACGATGGAGAAAACCAATTTCTCGACGGACAAGTAGTTCGCCCGGAATCCGGCCAAAGCCGGAAAGCTTGTTAAAATTAAAAGTTTTATTTGGAGTTGATTAGATGTTCGATTTAGGGCAAGAAGACATGCTGAACACTTATGTGAACAAAATTTTCTACCCGGACATTTAGTTCGCCCGGAATCCGGCCAAAACCGCAAAATTGTTAAAAGTTAATGTTTTATTTGTAGTTGATTAGATATCCGATTTAGGGGTAAGAAGATATGCTGAATCCGTGTATGACAGTCATTTCTTACCCGGACATATAGTTCGACCGGAATCGGGCTGGAGTCGGAAAATTTGTTCTAAGTTAAATTTTCATTTGAAGTGGATTGCATGTTCATTATTGGGGAAAGAAGATACCCTGAGTTCGTTTTTGAGCTTGCTTTTTTCGCCGGACAAGTAGTGCTGGAGTTCGGCCTAAACCGGGAAATTGGCAGAAGTGGCAGGAAGTTTTCGTCAAAACAGATATGACTTATAGGGGTGCTGAATCCACACATGCTGAATCCATATCTGAATTTGGTTTTCTCAGATGATTAGCTATTTGGCCTTAATCTGTTTCTGAATTTAATAGTAAAAATGTTCAGGGAGTCTGGCGAAGACTGGATCTGGCGAAGACAAGACCCAGTTGTCTGGATCAGATGTTGAATTTTTGGGATCCCATCGAAACCTTTGGTCTTGTTTATATTGAAGCTGCTGACATGGCTTCGCTCTCTCCCGTGTTAATATTCGGGAAAACTTGGGGTCGTGAGCATTGACCCACTTCTAAAGCTAGAATTTGCAAGAGAAGCAAATTTCAAACATTTCGCCTGGTGCGCTCAGTTAAATTTTGTATTTGTTAAAGCAGTTAGATCCTGCTGCCGGGATTTCCCTCTCCATCGAAAGCTTGAAAGGCTTGCTGAAATCCTCTTATAACAAATAAGTGTTTAACGTTTCTTGAAATTCGTTCAGTTTTCCGCTTGATATGTTGTATTTCGACTTATCGGGCAGTAGCAAGTTTTTGTTTTGAAAATGTCCCCAAGCCCTTGGAATCTCAATTGCTTGACGCAGATTCTGCTTTCGATTTTCAGTCTGTCCCGAAAGAACTCGATTTTCATTCTATCCTTAAAGAACTCGTGTGGCCTTTTTCACATGTTTACATTTGTGTTTTTTACAACTAAAAATCATAGCCGAAAATAAGTATTATCCCATAATTAAACTCAATATTGATCTCATAAAGTCTTTTTAACCATCTCTAACATCTGCTTTTCATAAAACAACAGCTAAAGCATTTGGAAGGGAGTAAATACTCTCGATAACTAACTCTCCTTGCCGATGTAAAATCGCCGTGTACCCAGCGGAAGAGCTGGAAGCGGCGCCACAGCTGTCCCCAGCGATCTCCGTTATTGACTGACACAGGATTTGAGTTGTTGTGTTGTAGTCGTTAGAGAAACGTTTTCTCGTTCTTCCTGAGGATCATTGGCGTGTTTTGGCCATTTTTTTTTTTTTTTTCAAACGTTTTATATCTGAGCAGTGCATATCGCATAAGATTACGACCAGACTTCCCCTTTGGTCTACGATTTGGATATCGAAAGGATTTGTGATTCGTGATTGGTGATAATGTTCTAATTACAACCCTCGGATTTGATTTTGCGACGGAAGGTTTTTTGTTTTGATTGCACTGTGATATCGAAAAAGAAATAAAACCGATAAATTTCGTAGCAAGAGAGAAAAACATGGAAACCGATCAACCCATAATATCTGAGAAATTACTAGAAATGAATGCGAAGATGGATTTAATTCCAGAGTTATCAGTCGGGGTTAAGTAAATCAAGGCACAACTGGTAACAATCCAAACCAGACTGGACGCAAATAGGGAAGCAAACGAGGCAACTTCCCGTGAATTAACCATTTTGCGCGAACAGTTAGCAGAGTTTAAGCACAGGTCCGACAGAGCCGAAATGGACCAGAAAAGCTTAAACATTGTGGTGTTTGAAGAAGTGGCACGGTACCTTAACTGGCGTCTCCCATCCCTCGAATTAAATCGTAGCGACGTCAGAGACGCCTGTAGGATCAGGTCAGGCCCGATAATACTAAAGCTAAACTCTACTGGAGTGCGTAATACAATTCTGAAAAATGAACCACTGTTTAAGAAAGACGGAGTAGGAATAGCTCCCGATTATACGGTGGCTCAGCGTGCAGCTAGAAGTCACCTGAAACCAGGAATGAGCCGAGCCATGCATCAGTCAACATCGTGACGTTAGCCTACGAGCGGATAAACTTTTTATTGACGGTCAGCTTTACATGTTCGACGAAGACGAGCAGAAAGTAAAACGGGTTCAGCCTACACCCGGCGTTCTAGGTAGACCATCGCTGAGTAGAACAGCGTATCAGAATTCTGCCCAAACATCGAACAGTGGAAACAATGTTAATTTTATCCCACCCGCCCAGCCACTCAACGAAGATATGTCTGGTACTGAAAGTGATGCCAGCATAGTAGTGGAGATTGCAGCCCGAAAGGAGCCAACAGTTAACTTCGCAGGAGCGTCAGGGGCCAGTACTAGCGTGACCCCGAGAAGCGCAACAAGCGAGAAGAGGAAGTTAGGGGACATCATCAGTCCAGATGACTTCAACAGGTCCAACTACCGCAGTACCCGGAATCCTTACGTAGCAAATGGCGGAGCCCGTCCTCTTACAGGGACATCGCACTCGGCCGGCAAACGAGAGGCGGGGCTCACGACAGCGTCCGTGCCAAAGACAGTAAAATTATTGTCTTTGGTCCGTGCTAAATATTCTGGAAGCGCGTTCCCTCAGAAGTCAGAATAATGTGCAAGGTCGGAATCTAGACAAGCCCCGGAAAGATTATTACCACCTAGAGTTCGAATTAGAAGAAGAAGAGGGCAGGGATGCAAAGAACCGCAGCAGTGACCAATCAGATGAGGAGTTTTTAACTTGACGCGGGCCACATGCAGAGCTCGACGCAGAGTGTGAAATTTGTGACATGGAACATACAAGGTCTAGGGAGTAAAATTACAAGTATAGTACAAGACGTAAAACCATTTGATTTAGTAACGATGGCCGAGACTTCGCACAGTAACGAAAATGTGCCTCAGTTTAGTGGCTTTTTCATTGAACAAGTAGAGCGAAAAGTGTCACGTAATAATAGGTCATGTGGAGGAGTAATCGTCTTGGTAAGAAAGGAATCATTCGTGAATTATAGCCGACTAGAAAGTAGTTCAGAAAATATTGTTTGGAACCAGTTGTCAACGAAAGACGGTAGTAGTATGATCGTTGGGTCTATTTACGTTGCGCCGCAAAATAGCTCTATAAAATAGAAGACACTTGGGCGTATATTCGAAAGCGAACTCCAGTCATTGCGGCAACAGTATAGCGAACATAGATTTATATTAATGGGGGACTTTAATGCTTATACAGGTATTGAGTGCATTAAAAGATGTAAATATTCCAGGTATGCCTAGTTTAGTTCCACAGGCTTTCAAGATGCCAAAAGTAGCAAAGATGAAAAGAGGAAGCTAAACATTTGGGGAAGAAAGCTTTTGGCATTGTGCGCGGAAAATGGACTGGGCATTGGTAACGGGAGGTTCGGGATAAAGGTAGAGGTGAGTACACCTGTATGTCTGGCCTTCGAGGTAGTTTAATTGACTATGTATTGATTGCTAGTTGTTTTGCCCTGGGCCCGGTATGCGTTGAAATACTGGATCTAGTTGGTTCAGACCACTCAGCGGTGAAAGTAGAATTTAAGCTGAGGAATATAACAGGAAGAAAAAGGACGTACAGGACGCGTATAGATAAGTCCCAATCGAATTTAGTAATAAAAGGAGTAAAAAGTGATTGGTCTAAGAAAGAGATGGAGGAGTTGGAAATAGTATTTTGTGAGGAGAATTTTAGGTCTAGTCTTCAGGCATTAGTACAGATTGATATAGAAGTAGATGAATTCCTCGAAGAGTTAAGTCATTTGATCCATCATAAGGTGAAAAGTGTACTTGACAAGAATAAGTATACAAAAAGAAAAGAGTTTTTGGGATCCCAAAACGTAAGTGGAGGGATACCTATGACATCGCAAAAGTTGTCCGTCCGTCCGTCTGTCCGTCCGTCCGTCCGTCTGTCCGTCTGTCCGTCCGTCCGTCCGTCCGTCCGTCTGTAAGCACGATAACTCTCGAAGGGAATGAGATATTTTGATGAAACTTGGTGTGAGGATTGTTTGGGTCAAGGGTGAGGTCGAGTTCGTAGATGGGCTCTGTAGCCCTATATTTGGGGGTGGGGGAGGGGGTTCAAATTAAGAGACAAACAAAATATTTTTAAACAGCTAATGCGATAGTCGATTATGGGGTAAGAAGACATGCTGAGCACGATGGTGAAAATCTTTTTCTCGCCGGACAAGTAGTTCGCCCGAATCCGGCCAAAACCGGAAAGTTTGTTAAAAGTAAAAGTTTCATTTGAAGTTGATTAAATGTTTGATTTAGGGGTAAGAAGACATGCTGAATACGATGGGGAAAACCATTTTCTCGCCGGATAAGTAGTTCGTCCGGAATCCGCCCCAAACCGGAAAGTTTGTTAAAAGTAAAAGTTTCATTTGAAGTTGATTAAATGTTTGATTTAGGGGTAAGAAGACATGCTGAGCACGATGGTGAAAATAATTTTCTCGCCGGACAAGTAGTTCGTCCGGAATCCGGCCGAAACCGGCCAAAAGTAAAAGTTTCATTTGAAGTTGATTAAATGTTTGATATAGGGGTAAGAAGACATGCTGAGCACGACGGTTAAAAACATTTTTTCGCTGGACCAGTAGTTTGTCCGGAATCCGGCAAAAACCGGAAAGTTGGTTAGAAGTAAAAGTTTCATTTGAAGTTGATTAAATGTTTGATTTAGCGGTAAGAAGACATGGTGAACACGATGGTGAAAATCATTTTCTCGCCGGACAACTAGTTGGCCTGGAATCCGGCCAAAACCGGAAAATATGTCAAAAGCAAAAGTTATCTCTGAAGTTGATTAGATGTTAGATTTAGGGGTAAGAAGAGACGCTGAGTCTGTATATGACAATCTTCATTCACCCGGACATATAATTAGTCTGGAATCCGGTTGTACCCGATTTTTTTTTAATTCAAAGTTTTATTTAATGTTGATTAGATGTTCTTTATAGGGATAAGGAGATACGCTTGATTCGTTTCTGAATTTTCTTTTTTTGCTGGACTAGTAGTTCGCTCGGAATTCGGGCGAAACCGCAAACTTGGCAGAAGTAAAGCAGGAAGTTTCGGTCAGTATCGTTAAAATAGATATGGCCTATAGAGGTATAGATTGATAGATAGATGGAATATCTGAACTCGGTTTTCTTTGATGATTCGACTGGCGAAGACAAGACCCAATTGTCTGGATCAAATCTTAGATTTTTGGGATCCCATCGACACCTTTGTTCTTGTTTGATAAGGAATGTGGTATTAAGAAAATATAATTGAAAAAAGCCCTAGATTTAATTAATAGTGAAAATATTAGTGGTGATGAAAAGGAGGAAAGGTTAATACATTATAGGAAAGAGAGACGACTTTAGAAAGAGATGATACGTAGGAAAAAAAGAGAAGAAGAATATTCAAAGAAGAAGGAGTTGGAGTCCCTTTATGTAAGTTGCAGTATGAAGGAATTTTGGAAGCAAGTAAGGCAATCGGGTAATAAACCGAAAAGGAGTTTTGAGTTTGATGATGGGGCTTGGCCAGATTATTTTGAGGGGTTAGAAGGTAAATGTGGATTGGTGTATGAATTAGAAAGTGTAGTTGAAGAGAAGATGAAAGAAATTCAACTCCCACAAAAGGAATATGATAATATTCTCAGTCAAGAAATAACGGTGAGCGAGATAGAAGAAGCGTTAAAAAGTAGTCAAGGAGGTAGTGCACCCGGGGTGGACGGAATACCGTCACGTATTTATAAACGTTATTTGTCGTTATTTATTCCGGTGATGTTGTTTGTGTTTAATCGAATTTTTATGAGTAGGTCGAAAGCGTGGATGACGTCAATAATACTCCCCCTGTTTAAGAAAGGGAACCCAAAGTTATTTGATATTTATAGGCCTATAGCTCTAATTCCGTCTCTTAGTAAGATAATGGAACAAATATTAGATCTAAGATTAGATAAATGGCTGAACCATTATAATGTTATTAGAGAAGAATAAGGAGGATTTCGGTAGAATTATAGTACGTCAGAAAGAGTATTCGTATTTACAGCATTAATAGAAAAATATGGAAAAGGAAATGGTAAGTTATTTGTAGCATTCCTAGATCTTAGGAAAGCGTTCGATAGTGTAGATCGGCTGCTTCTAGGTCAAGTTCTAATTGAATTAGGATTTCCAACGTTATTTATTAAAGTGTTGATTAGTCTGTATAGTGCGACAAAAGGGGTGGTTAGGCTAATAGGGGGAGGTTTATCGAGAACATTTGAGAGTAAACAGGGAGTAAAACAGGATAGTGTTTTGTCTTCTAGGCTATTTGGGATATTTTTAAATGATCTGATTCAGTTTTTAGAAAAGCGATGGGCACCTAGCGTGTCTTTGGGAAACCTTAAATTATCAGATTTGGTTTTCGCTGATGACACTGCGCTGGTGGCGAAAACCCGTAACGACCTGCAAGTTTTGCTTGATTTGATTGATGAATTTTTGAGATTCAAGAAATTAGAACTGAATGTAAAGAAAACAGAAATTGTTATATTTAAGCATGGGGGAGTATCAGGAATAGAAGAAGGGATTGGTAGTTTCCTGTTCCGAGGGGAAGCATTGAAAATAAGAGATAAGTTTACATATCTGGGTTTTAACTTGTCGTCTAATGAGAGCTGGAAGACGCAAGTAAAAGAAATGACAAATAGGGGAAGGGTAGCGTCTGCGGCAGTTTTTGGGATCCCAAAACGTAAGTGGAGGGATACCTATGACATCGCAAAAGTTGTCCGTCTGTCCGTCCGTCTGCAAGCACGATAACTCTCGAAGGGAATGAGATATTTTGATGAAACTTGGTGTGAGGATTCGTTGGGTCGTCGGACCAGTCATGTTCGTAAATGAGCTTTGTAGCCCTATTTTTAGGGGTGGGGAGGGGGTTCAAATTAAGGGGCAAACAAAATATTTTGAAACAGCTAATGTGATAGTCGATTATGAGGTAAGAAGACTTGCTGAACACGATGGTAAAAACTATTTTGTCATCGGACAAGTAGTTCGCCCGGAATCCGGCCCAAACCGGAAAGCTTGTTAAAATTAAAAGTTTTATTTGGAGTTGATTAGATGTTCGATTTAGGGCAAGAAGACATGCTGAAAACTTTTCTGAACAAAATTTTCTACTCGGACATGTAGTTCGCCCGGAATCCGGCCAAAACCGGAAAATTTTAAGAAGTTCAAGTTTTATTTGTAGATTCTTAGATAACCGATTTAGGGGTAAGAAGAGATGCTGAATCCGTGTGTGACAATCATATTTTACCCGGACATATAGTTCGACCGGAATCTTTCGTCGGAAATTTTTTTATAAGTTAAATTTTTATTTGAAGTTTATTAGATGTTCATTACTGGGGAAAGAAGATACCCTGAGTTCGATTTTGAGCTTTCTTTTTCGCCGGACAAGTAGTTCTGGAGTTCGGCCGAAACCGGGAAATTGGCAGAAGTGGCAGGAAGTTTTCGTCAAAACAGATATGACTTATAGGGGTAAACACACATGCTGAATCCATATCTGAACTTGGTTTTCTCAGATGACCATCGAAACCTTTGGTCTTGTTAGAAATGTAACGTTAATGGGAGTAAAAAACCTGAAGATTCATAAGAATATTTTCAATTCAAAATTATGCCAACATTCCATTACGGGGCGGAATTATGGGGATTCGATCCAGCTCTGCAACTAGAGTCAATTCAGCTGCAATACTATAAAGAGTGTATGGGCTGCCCCCAGCAACCCACACCCAAGTTCTTAAAGGTGACTCTCTATGAAAATACAAAAGTTATCCCAAATTCTTAGGTTTTGGGTAAAGTTAACTCAACTGCCTGATAATAGGCTTTAGAAAGCAGCTTATATGGAATTATTAAAGATAGGAAGAAAAAGAACGTGGCCTTTTAAAGTAAAGAGTCTACTGGAGGAATTAGGCCTAGCAGATGTATGGAATGAAGGCCTTGGCCCAGGTGAAGGTACGCAAGATCTCCTGGCAATAGCAATTAGAGTGCTAACAGACCAAGAAATCCAAAAATGGGAGTGGACGGTAGCTAGGTCAGGGACATTGAAATATTATAGACAAGTAAAGAAGTATTTGGTGAAGAGGTATATTTTAAGTTAAATTTGCCCCAGTTATATTTGCGATATTGGATCCAGTTGCGGGCCAATTGTCTATCAGTGCACAGGGGTGGCCCGAAGCACTCAGGCCAGGGGGGGAGGTGAGACCCCTCATTTCAACGACTCCTGGATCGGAATATACGACTCGCACGTGCCAACAAAAATGAACTGTTGCGAATACGCGGCAATGGCGCACATTCCCCACCAACAAATAATAGAGCCGGTGTAAAACTAGCTATAATGCATCAGCTGAAATTATTCTTGTAATCAAAATTTGTGTATACATACCTTCATAACCTCAGCTTTACATTTCAACTTTTGCTAAACAGGAAAGCTTTCAACGCCTGTAGCTGGGACAAATTAAGCGATTTTTTTTTAATCTGCCTTTGTCTAGAAAGATTCTAGCCAGCCTTTAATGTGTTTCAAATCTAAAAAGTTCCAAGCCTAATCTCCAAGTAAATGACACACCGTTCCTCTAAACGGAGAATACTATGAAATGCGCCACAGGCGAAATTTTGTGAAATGCCGAGGAGCATAGACCGTCTTTTTTCGATCCCATTGAAAAGGAAAAAATAGCTTTGAAATAACAAATCCGACCGTCGGAATTAAAGCAAAAAAAAGTAATTTTCACGTTAAAGATATGCATATTCAGAAACAAAACGAGGAACTTTGCCATTGCATTAAAAAAAAAAAAAAATCCGGATTTATGGACGTAAGCGCCGAGGAGCAGAGTTTCTTTTGCGATCCCAATGAAAAGTTAAGAATAGCTATGAAATCACGACTCCGTCCATCGAAAAAGTGACAAAATAGTGCCCATAGAAAAGAAAGCAGATTTGCTCCAAACCAATAGCAAAAAAAGGAATTTTCACCTTCAAAACACACTTACTCATAAACGAAACGAGGAAAATAGGTTTGCCAGTGCACTAAAAAAAAAAAAAAATCCGGATTTACGGATGCAACGAACTTTGGTCTTGGCCTGACAAGAGTTTATAGATGGAAAAAGACACCGGTTCACCGACGAGACTTGAGTTGCGTTTTTTTCCGGGTGATTTGATGTACTTTGTTTCATCGTGAAAGTACCGTGTGCCGTTTTATTTGTCATTTGACATATTGTACTTTCATGTCGAAAACTAGAGCAGTTACAGTGAGCTACATCTGAAGAATTGCAACTTAAACTGGTTCGCAGAATTTGATTCTGCGCGACAGAAGATGCTATACACAGCAAATGAAGACGAGAAGTTAGCTTTTAGAATAACTTAAACATAAAAGAGATCATTTTCGAGTTGTACGAGTGTCCTGAATTTTACAAAGTCTTTTCAGATGTGTTTTAACACTAGCATACAGGGGCATCAGGTATGGGTGGGCATGCCCCCCACCCCCTCTCCCCCGATGTTGTCGGCCAGCTGGTAGCCCGGTAAAAAAAATTTGGAAACAGTCGATTTCTCTTCAAAACAGTCGTTTTTTCCGCAAAAAAGGCCGGTAAAAATTACCAGCCAGCCGGTAAATACCTTGCTCCTCCTATATTTGATAGTGTTATGGTTCGCAGTCAGCAGTAATACATATGATTCGCTGTCACCTTGGGCTGAAGGAATATTTTTGCTCCTTCCCCCCCCCCCCCCCCCCCGAACATTTGGATAGTAACGCCTCTGCTAGCATAGAGGCCAAAAATTTACCTCCCGACTAGAATGAACTATTCCAGCGTCTGCAGAACCCCCCTGTCCTGGGAAACGAATTTCGGGTGTATATTAAAATCTTCCTTGTCCTTTTCAAGCGTTGTTCCCACCACAACCTCTCTTTGTAATCGACATTTTTCCATCTATTCTGGGCACACTTATTTCGCCGGTCTCCTGTCATTTGAATTCTGATGGCTTTTCCATTCTGTTTAAAACTCTATTCCTTCTTTTTTTCACTTACAGCCAAAGATGACCATCAATCAATGCACATAACCTTGTCTCTCGCTTTTGGTCTATAAGGTATATCAATGTTACCCAGTCAGTTACTCCACCTTCTTTCCCTTTAGTTTAAAGATCATCTCTTCATAGTATTTTTACAGATGAAGTTCTTTCTGAATTGTTTGGACATAGTATTTTTGATAATAATTTTATTTTATACCATCAATTTCTAAAATCTAAGTTATATGAAATGTGGTATAGTGATTTTCAAAATTCAATTAGCTATTGGCCAAGCCGTTCTTTTCAAGTACAAATAATTTAATTGTTGCTTCTTCTTTTGAGCCAAAATACCAGTTGACACAATTTATTACCGGCCATTGTCGTCTTAATAAGTTTCCTGCATAGAATTGGTAAAGTTCCTTCTAGCTTGTGCTATTGTTGCCAAATTCTTGAAATTTGCAGCCATCTTTTATTTGAATGTCCTTTATATTATACCAAGCGAATGTCTTTGTCTTTGTGTTTATCTGAACTAGGTCTTAGCTTTCCTTTTAGTTTGAATTTAGTAGTGAGTAATAAGTATGTTAGAAACCTTGTTATTGTTTTTTTTAAAAGAACTAGGAGATTAGAAATTTCCTAGTTGGTGATCATTGGTTGTGTAATAATTTGTCTTCATTCGAGACTTTATGATTAGATTAGAGTTTTCTTTTTGATGTTACATAGTTTTAGTTTAGTATATAGAGTGAAATACCTTGTTTGGTTTACTCACGAATAAATACTTACTTACTTACTTACTTACCCAGTCAGACTTCACTTTAACGACTAACCTATTGTAATTTCGACAGGCTAAAATCTGAAAGACCTAACTGAGGCAGATCCAAATCCCATGGGAGTAGAACAGGTAGCCCCATGAATCATGTCTCCGACCTATCGGGGTTACAAAACCTGGTTTAAACGACTCGACTTGTCTTTCGGGACTTGCTTACGACTGAAGCTGTGCAGAGACAAAATTAACAAATTTTTTCTAAACGACTCGGATTGCTTTTGATTAAAATGAATGCCCGGGACCTCGGCGAGGCCAAAATAAACGACTGATAATAATTAGCAAACGGCCAAAATAAACGACTGATACGACTTAACAAAAGGCAGGGGGGGTGAGACACCCCCCCTCACCCCCCCTTCGGGCCACCCCTGTCAGTGCACAGACATAGTTACTTTTTGAAGAGAAAAGATGAAGACCAGCCATCCGGGTGTGCTTGCCTTCTATGTGGTAATGGAGTTGATGATTTGGTCCATGTCCTGTGCCGGTGTCCAGAGCTTTCTGGGTTAAGAAGGGAATTATTGGGAGATGAGGTTTTGTTACCTCCTGACATCTTAAAGAGCACGACGCCAAGCGTTATATGTAACATTTGCAGATTTGTTGATGGTGTGGTGAAATTTCGAGAGAGGGATGGGGAAGTTTATTTTAGTTCATGTAAAGCTATTTTGTTGTGTTGTTTCATATGTATTTTCTTGTATATGGCCTTTGGCTTTGAATACAATTATTATAGAGTGTTATAGCATTCTTCGTCCGTACAGCTGCCGTGCAGGGGACTCGCGAGAATACGGGAACAAACAAAAACAGGGACTAGTGCGTGCAGCGCTGCGCCAAGAAAATCATTTGTACCAAATATCACCACCACTGGAAAGAAAGAAGCGTTTATATTGGTAGCATGGGCTTGTCCGTAAAGAGTATTATTCATGTACTAGTAAGGACTAGTAAGCAGCTAGTAAGAAGGACAATTTCTTTTTTATGTGACACCAAAAGATGACACATTCATGGCCGACAAGTGGCAACCATGCTTCGCATTTTGTTCTTGACTGCAAGGATCATCTTTGCTTGACTGTACGAATATATCGAAGTTGAAAAAATCTTAAGCCAAAATCTTAGATTCTTTAACTTAATCTAACCTCACAGTCTACTAAGCTTAGTCCAGTAAGCTGTTAGTGCAAGTGTAGGCTAACTTGGTGTTCCTAGGCTTGAAATTATGGAGCAGGGAAGATTAACTGGTGCCCAGAGGGAACAACTAATTGAACAGGTCAAGCAGCAAATTGCAGTTGCAAATGCACAGGAGCTATTGCAGGCAAGACATTTTTTATATCTGTTACTGATCTGTTAGTTCCTTATTAGTTCAGTTTTACTTCTGTGTCTGTTCACACACACAGAACCACACACCACAGAATCTGAAGAAGTTACATTTTGTAGAAAAGTAAGCCTTGGTTCATACTGCTGCTTGGTATGCGACATGATTTTTTCTTTATGTTCTGACGTGCGACAGAATCGCATGGACCTTCCCACTACCACGCAGACGCAAATAGAAAACGAAATTTTCCGTCGAGATTATTCTGCAAAAGGACAAAGAAACCCTTGCGGAAAAAATCTCTGAAGATGCTGGGAGATTACCCATCTGAATACCACCCAGCATTAGGAAATTTTCAGTCAAACCCCACATGTCATCTTGTTCAAAACAGGTTAATACAAGTTGATTCAGAAGATATTTTGCATTCAGCCATTCTAGGATTACAGTCAGATCAAGGAAGAGCAATTTTAGTCTTGAAAATTAACTAGTCTTTGTTTTTATGGCACTTGCAGCCTCTGGCTCAAGTGCCATATACCGATCACAATTCCGTCTGTCGGTCTGTCGGTCGGTCCGAGTTTTTGTCCCACTTATCCGAGTTAGGGTACTTCCAGATGTGCTAGGACAATGAAACTTGGCAGGCATATCAGGGACCCGACCAAACTAACCTGGAAATAATCAGTTTCCCGATCCGACCACATGCGGGGGAGTGCGGGGCGCTGGAAACTTGAAAATTTAGGGCATTTTGTCACTTTTTTCCGAGTTAGGGTTCTAGATGAGCTAGGACTATGAAACTTGGCAGGAATATCAGGAACCCGACCAAACGAACCTGGAAATAATAAGTTCCCCGATCCGACCATATGCGGGGGAGTTGGGGTGCTGGAAATTTGAAAATTTAGGGCATTTTGTCACACTTTTTCGAGTGAGGGTACTTCCAGATGAGCTAGGACAATGAAACTTGGCAGGAATATCAGGGACCCGACCAAACTAACCTGGAAATAATCAGTTTCCCGATCCGACCATATGCGGGGAAGTGGGGGCGCTGGAAACTTGAAAATTTAGGGCATTTTGTCACACTTTTTCGAGTTAGGGTACTTCCAGTTGTGCTAGGCCCATGAAACTTAGCAGGCAGATCAGAGCCCGACCAAACAAACTTAGAGATAATCAGTTTTCTGATCCGACCATTTTGGGGGGGGGTGGAGGGCAGGGGAATCCGGGAAATTGAGAAGTGTGTAACTTTCGAACGGATGATCGGATTGTGATGAAACTTCATAACTGAAGAGAATATATGTCTGTAATGTCCCGTTTAAAGTCTTGACCGGATTCGGTAGCCAGGGGGGAGTTGGAGGGGGGGAGACCGGAAATTTCAAGAAACGGTTAGAATGGAGGGATCGGAGTGAAACTTGCTGGGAAGAACAAGCATCTGTTCTAAATAAGTCCTTTAGACCATTGTACTGGATCCGGACACTTATGGGGGGGGGGGGGGGGGGGTCCCGGAATTCCGGTGATGGTGGTTTTGGGGATTTTCACGATGAAACTTGGCAGGCATATCAGGGACCCAATCAAACTGACTTCATAATAAAAATTTTGTCGATCAGATAATGGTGGGGGGAGTGGAGGGAGGGGAATCCGAAATTTTCAGTCATGCGTAATTTTGGAATGGGTGATCGGATTCGAGTGAAATTTAAGAATTGAACAGAGGACATTTCTCCGATGATTTTTTTCATATCCGGACCGGATCCGGCAACTATTGGGGGGGGGGGGGGCGGAAAATACGTGACCCGTTTAGAATGGAGGGATCGGGATGGAACTTTGTGGGAAGAACCAACAGATGCTCTAGGTAAGTCATTTGCTGAATCGGATTGGCTACGTGCACCGCGGGGGAGCTGGGGGGGGGACCGGAAATCTCGAGAAACGGTTAGAATGATGGTATCGGAGTGAAACTTGCTGGGAAGAACAAACATCTGGTCCATGTAAATCTTTTACATAATTTGACTGGATCCGGACACTTGAGGGGGGGGGAGTAGGGGGTTTCCCGGAATTACGCTTTTTGGGGGATTTTCACGACGAAACTTGGAAGGCATATCAGGGACCCGGTGAAACTGACTTGGAATAAAAAAAAATCCTCGATATGATAATCTTGGGGGGGGGGGGTGAGTTGAGGGAGGGGAATCCGGAATATTGAGTCATGCGTAACTTTGGAACGGGTGATCGGATTTGAGTACAAATTAATAATTAAACAGAGGACATTTTTCTCTGGTGACCTTTTTCATTTCCGGACCGAATCCGGCAATTATTGGGGGGAAGGCGGAAAATACTTGACCCGCTTAGACTGGTGTGATCTGGATCGAACTTCGTGGGAATGACAAACAGATGCTCTGGATTAATCATTTACAGAACCGGATTGGCTCCGGTTATTGTGGGTGGAGTTGGAGGAGGGGGGGGGGGGCTGGGATTCCGGTGATCGCGCGTTAAGGTACTTCCAGATGTGCTAGGACGATGAAACTTCGCTGGAATATTGGAGACTCAACAACATTTGCTTAGAAATTGCTACTTCCCAAATCCGATTATTCCTTAAAGTACCAATCTTGACCGCAAAGTTTCAGTAGCCTATTATGTGTCTGGAGTCACCCCATATATGGGATGACATCAGACACTTCGCCAGGATCAGCTTTGAGTACCCTTGCCAAAAACTAAAGAAGCAGGGACTCAGAAAAATATCAGAGCTATAGCTGAATGTTTATCTTTGGATTGAAATAAAAATAAAAATGGGACTTCAGAACTAAAGCTCTGAGAAAATTACTTGAGCCAGGTCTTGGCCAGGTCTAGGCAGTGCAATCACTGTCATATGTAAACATTAATATTAGGGTATTGGCTAGCCTACTGCAATATATCCTGAACATGTGGATCAAGTGACAGTCTACCATGAATCCCTGATTTTTCGATACCCTATGGCTCTGCCAAAGGTCAGCTATATCTATCACTTGGCATAGGCCCTACTGTATGCCTAGCGCTGGACATCCTGTGCTAAATGCTGGATATGGGTTGGTGCTCATACTTCTGTGTGCCCCTTAACCCCCAGAGATGTATCAGTCCCGCAGCACTTTCAAAATCAAATACTACTTAGCTACTGCCGGTCTGATAATCACATCAATGTTTAGATCTGCTTCTGTGCTTCAGTTTGGTATATTATTTGAAATTTGTGTGATCTGGTAAGAGGCTGTAAGGTCTAGGCTACTGAAAAGGATCACCGATGAAAACATGGCAAGCTTTGCTAGAGCGGCAACATGAAGGAACTGCAACAGCTGAGTGAGTGGGTATTTGTGTAATTCATTCACTTCTGCTCTCTTTGCAGATTCAGCTTTTGATCCTTCGGTTGGGTTTTGTGATAAGATCCTGGAAAAAACACAAATACGGGAAAGCCAATAATCGTAATTACTTCATGCTTATTTTTCCAGAAAATGACCGACAAATGCTTCAAGAAATGTATAATCAAGCCTGGATCTTCACTGGACAGCTCAGAACAGGTAGCATTTCGTTTTGTTGAATTTCCTTAAACTGAACTAGCAAGCAGCAAGGTTGTAAAATCAAGATCAGCAGATTACATAGTCTTTGTGATTATTTTCATTTTGTGGACAGAGCAGCACAAAAGTCACCACTCCAGTGCACTTGCTGCTGTAGGCTTAGGATGTTTCGCTGACAACAGTAAAGCGTTCCACGAGGAATGTCTCCATTCCGTTGAGCAGCATTCTGTTTCAGCTTTTGCGGTTTGGGAATGACTCCTGGTCACTAACAGCTGCTAATCAGTTGTCAAGCGATAGGGAGGCAGTTTGAGCTTAGTTAAAATAATAACTGGACCTTGTCTCAGCCCTTCGGTAGGTCAAGTTGGTAGATTCTGGCTGCGCAGCCAAGTCTACAATAAACCCCTAATTTTGAATGCCCCATACCAAAGGCTGGTTATATCTCTAGCGTTTGGCATACCCAGTGCCTAACATATATTCAAGCAATGTATTGCTTTCAAAGCATCGTAGCTGGCGTAGCCTATCCGTTTTATCTTGGTTTTATGCATTGTTTGAATATATGTTTCCCAGGCTCAAGGAGTGTTTCCTATGCCTAATGCTGGATATCCTATGCCAAATGCTGGGTTCCCTTATGCCTTGGACACGATCAGGGTTGGGTGCTCCCGGGCTGGAATTCCAGCCCGGATATTCGGCACCATCATTGCCTCCATATGGAAAAGTTGAGATTTTTCGACCGGCGAAGAAAAAGAGGAAATTCCGGCCTGGAAATCCTGATCGTCTGTTCACACTGTCACACAATAAAATATTGATGATTTGCAAAGCTGTAAATCAACCAACCAGAATTCATTTATAGTGGAGCAGGTCAAGCTTGAGTTATCCAGGCATTCGGCTTAGAGCATCCATCATTAGGCATAGGGTATGCCAAATGCTTGATATTTCTCTTCAGTCGAGGATTCTAGCGACGAGCAGTCCACTGCTGGTGGTCCTGTTTGGACTGCAAATGCGCCTGTCTCTGCCTGCGTGGCAAGCTTGAAGGGGAAGACTTTACTATGAGTCTGAACCATCCTGATTGAGGATTGTTTGCCTCGGTTGTTGGAGGCTTCCTTCCAAATATCCTTCTTTTAATTGTGTGTAATGTGATTGTTTGTAGCGGCCCCAGTTAGCTATATTTTGAAATAAATAAATCACATATACCCACCGTTTGGCATAGGGTATCCAAAAGTCAGGAGTTTGTGGTAGACTGGTGTAGCCGTTGTTAATATGGAGTCTGGAACCCTTTGGCAATCTTGGTTACCTCTCCCTGACAAATAAGGCCACTTGCAGCTCGTAGCTACAACGAGCGGCACTCGAAGCTCCCAGCTGCCGTAGCTCAAGTGCCATACAGCAATCGCAACTGCTGCTCTCGGCTTAGGGCACTTGGGTGCTTGAGGACAAAATTTGGCAGTCAAAATTGATCGTACGTTGTATATAGACAGGCTTAAATTAGCTGGGACAATGTGGTAAAAGTTGTAAGCCTCAGGGTACGAAAAAACACCAGCTTACTACCATTTTTTGTTGCAGAAATGTGTAGCCATGTGCATGGACCGATATATGGATGCCTACAACCTCGTAGCACGAACCTACTCAAGTCGTCTTCAGAGAGAACGGTAGTCTATCCGACGCTTTCCTAGATCCTCAACCGATTGTTAGTTGCTATTTTCAGTAAATCGTTTTTGAATTTATATTTTTCTCGTTGTCAGTTGCTCCGTAGCGCCTTCGCCCAGTTTCTTCGTGAGGTTTGAGAGGAACGGAATCATTCTCCGTTGTATCGGGGATTGAAACATTGCGTGCCGCTCAGGCTGAAAAGAATACAATAGTTTTTCTACAGAATTGTTTCTTGAGTCGCGTTCGATTTAAGTCGTCCTTGTCTCGGTCTCGTCTTCTTTTACTACCTTGTCAAGGTTTTAAGCCGTTTTATTTGGCCTTGTCAGGTGAATGACTCTGCGGAAAAGTATCACAAATAAAAGGCTGCAAAGAAATCTACCCAAGACAGGGCCGAGACTTGCTCCTCGATGAAGTCATTATTCATTGCGGCAATAATCAGCTGACAGGGTAAATAAAAGGGCAGACAGGCGACACATCGGATAAGTAAAACGGCATTTGCGTGACAGGAGCAAGACAAGACTAAGCCACGTTCGAGCCTTGTCTCGGTCCTGTCAGCTAAATGTCGTTTTATGTAACTCCTTGTCTCCTTAAAGGACCCGTCTTGCTTATTCAGCCTTTCATATTATCCGTGGCTCCCTTATTATTTAACAAGATTCTGAAATCCCCACCGTACGCAATTGTTTCGTTTTGCATCTACGACTTTAACGCTTTTTCGGCCTATCCGAGTTTCGATAGTCACGCAACGCAAACTTTGCCAAAAGCTTCAAGGTCCTTCAAAGACTCTTTCGCAAATGACGACATGAAAAGTTTCAAAGTATTATTTTGAAACGTTGCTGAAACAAGGCTTCTGCCCTTTCATTATCAATGAAAACAGGGCTCCTGGCTTATTCAGAACAGAGCTCCTCCTTGAGAACAGGTATTCTGCCTGGAAGAAGAAACCAACAGAACAGGGGCCCTACCCTTCCTCGTTTCTCGCGGATTTTCTGTTCGATACAGGGAATAGTTGCGCCTCTTCACACTGTTAAAAGTTTGATAAGATGCACGGTAACACATGGTTTTAAGTGTTCCGGTATGCGACTGAAATCCGAATGCACAGGGCACATCGTTAGGTTGAGAACCTGAGTTAGAAACACTTTTTTCCAGACATGGTCAGTTTTCACAAAAAGGTTGTAAAAAACAACCAAAGAAATACACAAAACATGAAATAAAACACGTACCGTTAAAATCGACCTAAACCCAAGCATTCAAAAGTACAAACACGACCTGCTCCGACATGGCAGCAATAAATCAACTCAGGCGGAAATTAAAAAGGGCTGGAAAGGATGCAAGTAGCTTATGATTGTCATAACATAATACATACCATATTCTGCAAACTGCGTAGCCTACTGTATGACCGATTTTTTAGGGTCATTAATCGATACTTCACTGATCGTCCAGTTTTCTGAAGCTAATACGTTTTGCAGATGTTTTCACGCAATTAATTTAAATAAGCAGACGAGCTGAGCGAGGCCCCATCACTTTTCCTAACGCCTATTGACAGCGGAGCATTATCCTACGTGTTAACATTATTCTGACTCGAATTATGGCGTATTTGTACGATCAGTGAGGTATAGATGTATGTTCCCTGAAAAACTGCCATGATACGGTGCTGTAGTACCATACGGTTATTTTTAAGAACTGGTTTGGCTTGGGTCTCCCAAGTGAGGTTTGCGTTATGCATTATGGATTCACCTTCGACTGTTTAAACTTTGCGAGTCTTCCAGAAAAGCTTAAGTTGTGTCAAGTAAAATGGAGCAAGGACATAACAACTTTCAAACAGGCGTAGCAGCCTTATTTTAGAAACACTTATTTATACCTCTAGGTGTGGAGTACCGAGACTCTGGACACATTTAAGATGGTTGGCACATTAGTTTCTTTAGTGTCCATTAGCCGACGTAGCGGAGTTGTCACTTGCCTCAAATAATTCTGGACGTTAAGCCAAAATCGGTATAGGAAGAATCACCAAAACTAGTCTGCCTAGTTGAAATAACCGTAGGTACAAATTGTCGAGCTACCCTTTAAAAGTATAGCCTATACAAAAGTGGTGCACTCGACCGGCCACAAAGTGACTATTCTGGAGTAAAGCATCCAGAAAGATACCGAACAAATCCAAGAACTCGCTAATTTAAGACCGACACCCACTAACGGCCGTGAATTTACAATAACTTTTCAAAGAACTGAGAGCCATCTATCCGCAGAGGATTATAGGAATTCATAGGTCCCGCTACCTTTTATGATCAAGGAAATGGAAGCTCCACTAGAGAGCAATCAAGTAGTGTGCATGTCATTCTGCACACCAATCACTCGTATATTAAAGGATTTGTGTAAGTTGTTAGTTTTCTTTGGTTTAATGTAGCTTAAGTGGCTTTTTAGCTGTTTGTCCTTGCTGGGAATATGTCTATGTGTGGCCGGTACGAAGCATCTCTCATGTCTCCTTTAAGAGCTTGGAAGAATAGAAGAAAGTCACTGATCGCTGCCACTGTCTGAAAAGCTGCCATTTTCTTCTTTCATAACGGACACGAGGGTTCCAACTGCTTTACCCAAGTCGTCTGCAAAAACAAATAGTCTTACACTTTTGGAGGGAATGGGATCCATGAGAAAAAGACTCTTAGCCTTATAAATGGTTTATAAAAAGGCTTCTCTGGCCATTTTTCTTCACGGTCATATACTTGCCACATTTCAGTGGGAAAACCCCGAAAGACTAGTATACAAGTTGCTCCGAGCGCACCCAGGTTGAGGGCAAAGGAGTTAGCCTCTACAGAGGAGTAACACGGAGGAAGAAAAGAAGCAACAACAATTTCTTAAACCCCAAAAGACAGTCTCAAAACGCGTATTTTTCAGGGTCTAAGGTCACCTTTCGTTTTTGGAAAGAAAACGTTTCTGCTGGTATTAAGATACACAGAGAACAGTTACTTTTAAGTAAGAACAGCGTATTTTTAGCTTTTAAGGTATTCGCTTGCCGCCGGGCCTGCCACACACTTCAGCCACTGCTCCCCTTCAATCCAATTCCCCGGTTTTAACAAATCATTTTCAGTGATTGGGTCGACACGTAAACGTTTCAACCGAATATCTTGTTTTAAAGAGTTTAACGGGATCCACTCAATCATGTGGTGATAGCTTCCACCAAGCGGTGGTAGATCACGAGGCTCCTGATCGTACGAAAAGGGGAAGAAACAGTTCATTGATTTCTTCTGGAGCAGAGCAAAATAACACTAGGGAGTATAAGCGCCAAGACTTCCGAAGTCCCTACTAAAACACAATCGGTCATGCACCAGCGCTGGCTCCAGTAACTTCATATTTTGAACACAGCAAAAAAAGATACAACCTCCCCTGTTTCTTCGATGTGTGCAGACCGCATCTTAGCTTTACTATAAATTTTTAAACCTGCAAGTTTCTCTCGCTTTAAATGCTATAAGCGTAGTGGGCGGCGCCATTAGTATGGCCCATCTGCGAAGCAAGAAAAGCCAGAGCAAAATAACACTAGGGAGTAACGCAAAGACTTGACGAAATTGACACGGACTCGAGTAGCAGCGATACTAGCACCACTAGCGATAGAGAATGTCCCCACTGAAACTCATTGAATCGTTCACCAGCGCTGGCTCTGATAACTTCATATTCTGGAGATAGCCAAAACATTATACAGCCTCCATTGTTTCCTTGGTGTGTGCAGACCGCACCTTTGCTTTACTAGAAATTTCTAAACCCGGAAGTTTGGCTTGGTTTAAATGCCGCAAGCATATGCTTTGCGTGTAAACCAAATCAAACTCCTCGGTGTTACTATAGCAAAAGATTTAAAATGGGAACACCAAACGAAGGAAATGGTAAAGCGTGGACATATCGGCCTTCATATCCTAAAATTACTCGCTAAAAATAGGTTTCCTGAACAAGATCTGCTTCGTTTTTATGTTTCTTTTATGCGTTCGGGGCTAGAATACCTGGCGGAAGCTTGTCACTTTGGCCTTACTGAGGACCAGGCTTATCGGATCGAGAAAATACAAAAGCGAGCCCTACAGATTATGTCAAGATCCCTCAAAATTCCTTATAATGAGCGTCCCCTGAGCCCCGTAGGTAGAAACTGTGCATGGCTTCTGGTAAGAAAATACTTGAGAACCCTATCCATAGGTATATACTTCCGCCACCATTTGAGACGGCTCGCAAACGACCTGCAAGAGTGGCCCCAGTGGCAATCCCAAAACTCCAACAGGTAAATTCTGACCATGTACGGTATAAAAAGACGTTTGTAGCGTCTTTCGTCAAATATTGTGATCTTTATTAGTATTTACAATGAATATATTGACGATTTCGACAAACTTGGTTCTTACCATGATAGTTCGACAAGAATGATAGTTCGACAAGAATAAAAGCGATATCTATCTATCTATCTAAAACGGTTCAACTCTATCCCAAACAAAGTAAAACTGCTGCCCGGTAATGAACTCCTTCGATTGTGTCGCTGGTCGAAAGTTCTTCGGCGAAACCCCCCACCAGAGCAGTGACTAACCGATCATGACGACAAGAAAAATAAATGTAGAGGTTTGACGGCGGTACAAGAAATTGTAATGTATTGTTGTATTTCTCAATGTTTGATGCGACCCTTCGTCGTATGGGAACGCGAACAATTATCCGGTGGCTATCCAAATAGTAAAAAAACAAAGGTAATTGTGAAAGGAAAGAATAGTAGATGAGCTGGTGACAATTTACAAGGAAGAAGGGGTCCGGAACAAAGATAATTTGGTGCACACTTACCGACCATACTAAACAAATTCCCTACATCTCTTGCCATTGGGGGAGGTGGAGGTCGCGAGCTACTCCTGGAGTCTCTCGAATGGTGGGAGTGGGTTTCTGAGAGGATCTCAGCTGACACTAAAAAAGGTAATACACATCTCACTAAGCTCTCACTGAAAGCGGTTTCTGCTTGGCGATGTGAATTTTTCTTCGCTATATCGGATGTAAGTGGGACCTTCTTCCGGTGTTTCCAGCCAAATTCGCAGGGTGAATCGAAAGTTACATCCAGTAGTAACTAGGCCTCAAGGCCAGGGTTAATCTTTCAGGACGCTGCACTCCACAATTAGAGTGCAGGACTTTCACGCTGTCCTACATACTCTGAGATATATGTATAAGCAGAAGACAACAACTCTTCAGACTAGACCAGACACTTGTGTTCTTCACATTTATTTATGTAGTTTGAATTGCAGTACATCCGTACCATCAGGGACAATCCAGCTAGGAATCCAGCCGACCGAACTAATCTCTACATTCAAGACTGGAGATACCTCCGCTGAAGATACCTCCACCATGAAGGATATGACGTACTGCCCAAGGGCATAAGTGCAGTAGAAAAGGACAAAGAAATATAAAATAATCCCCAAACACTCGAAAGTAATTTCCATAAAGGTTATTCCGAAGAGGGCGGCGATAGACCTATGCGTATCACAGGATACTCTTGAATCAATGCGTCCTTCCAGATCGAATGGGAAGATGTCCGCAGCGAGCCGCTGAAGACACGATCAGCGACTCTTCTTGGATACTCTGAGCGCCTCTGTAAATGCGTGAAGAACTAGAGTATTTGGTAACGCAACTGGGCCTAAGGGCTGTGATTCAAGTGTACTTACGTCTAGACGACGAATCATAGAGACTACCATGTCCGTTTACCCTGTAGGGGGTGTCGGTTGCAAGCTGGGATGCCGTAACAGCTCTGGTTTGTAAGGTGCCGGTTCTACTCGGTGAAGCACTACCAGGAACCGGCTGAAAGTATAATGAGTGTCAGTGCGTCTGACTAATTTTGTGTCAATTAAAATACATTTTATAACTTAAAAGAAGGGTGAAAGAATATGAATGGTTATTTATTTATGTATTTGTACATTTGGCGTTAAGCTTTTGCTTGTCGCCATAATGGTTATGCAATTTAAAATATAAGAAGACATCATAGTTGACAGTAAAAATATAGTTCTAATAAAATTCAGCTGACGTATACATTTTGCATTGTCAAATACAAAATAGTACTGATGCGGAGCCCGGAGATCAATATCCCATATGTTACAGTATAAGCCCGCTAACGGTACCTCACTATAATCTTTGCACTTGCCACGATTCACTATTTTCCATTATGCTCCCAACGAATGTCCGTGCATCATGCTATTGATGCGTAAAACCCGTTATCTGAATTTTGCCGAGTTTTTGATATATGTCAATGGGCTTGGGAAAAGGCTTAAAACAGCCAAACCTGTGGATAATCTGTTAAAAGCATAGCTTAGTTTTACAGTATTTAAACAGTTCTGAATACTGTACCATAAACACTTAATAGTGCGAGGCGTGATTTAAAGTAACATTGCAGACCATGTTTAGCGTTATGTTTTACAAAAACGTACCACTTAAAGTCTCCAGACATTTTTCTGTACCGTCACGAGATAGTGTTGTTTGTGATCTGTTGAAACAGTACATCCTTCTTTGAGACGCAACGAAACTTCTGTAACTATTCAAAGCAATGTGCGGGATAGGCAAAACTGACAGTATTATTCACAGACTGACGCATTAAATACAAGAGGAGAGGAGGGAATGACTCCGGTCCGGTAGCGTCGGCTCGAACACACTCGGTACATTAAATTAAAAATCGAATTACCTCCGACAAAAGCTGCCGCAGCCTAGACAGCTGCGCTTCAAGCTGCTTGTTATGGTCTTCCAGGATGTTCATTCTGGCTTCCAGTCTGGCCTTGTGCTGCCTTAACATTCTGGCCTCTGCCAACATCTCCCTCTCCACTTCCGTAGTAAGCACAATTCCATCTAGCGACTGGTTTGGATCTGAAGTCGATGAGACGCTTAGACTGGGGGATTGGTGACCCCGCAAGCGCTCGTATTCTGCTTGGAGAGAAGCGTTTTCTTCTTCCAGTTCCCTAAAATACCAAAAAGAAATTAGCCAAGGAGACAGTGCTGGAATTATAGAATAGAATAGGATAGAATTTTGTTTTTCAAAAACAGCTGTCACAGCGTTACCGCCGAATTTGATCTTTTCGTCATAGAAAAAAATGATGAATAACATAACACTCTACCACTCTATAGTCTTGTCACGAAAGAAAAAAAAAACACTAAAAAGGACTAACTTACCGTTATTGTACAACTCAACAAATGCTGGAACAAAAACATATCTCTGCGCGCTAGGTCAAAGCACATAATTCTGCCCCCTCCTGCCGAGGGAGAAATTTAGACTTTCTTTCGCGCAGCACACCGGAACAAGATCCAACACGTGACGGGGACGATCCGCAAACTCACAAAGAAGAAAAGCAGTTCACTCTGGGGCTGCATAAAGTCCGTTTAATGTTAACAGCTTTTCATATGGCCCTTTTAAAATAACAATGACAAATCTGTAGGCTACATATTTGGTAGTGACCTGACTGCTGCACTCTATGCTATGGTCTAGGTTGGCCTTATGGGAAACCCGACCCTGCAAGTGGTTACCAGTGAAAACAATAAGTATGGGTAAGCTAAGGTTTGAAAGGTTTAATAAGGTACTATAAGGTTTCCGTGTCATTGTAGAAACCAAGTTTTTGAAACCATGCCCGAACTTTTCTTTTTGCAGAACCCTGACACCAGCCAACATTATTCTAAGAGAAACTGAACCCAATCTTGATGAAGACGAGCCAGTCAGTCCCACCCGCTCATAAAAAAAAATCACTGGGTGAGACTTCATACGCTAGCTTACCGGACACGTATTTTCTTCTTGAAAACCTGGATAACTGTTAGGCAGCAAATTAAATACAGATTTGAAAACACAGTATTAAATTAAAATAGAGAAGTCTAGTGCCAAATAGTGAACTGTATTTTATGCAACTTCTTATTTTATTTGTCCTTTTTCTGATACTTCTTGTTAAGGTCTTTAAGTTTTCCCATAAACATGCTTCCGAATCACGACACCAGACTACACCGTGCTACTACCGAGTCCCGTGAATACTCCTTGAACCCAAGCTGACTGCGAATGATATCTACAAAAGATGACTCTAAACAGATACGTCAGCAAAAACTTTGTTCCAGCGACTTGGACTGGGGTGAGCTAGACATTGCAAATGCTAAGCTGCTTTCCATTTAACTCCTTTAAAAAGTGGGGATGAAGATTGCCAAGTAGTCATGCTAACCGAAACGACAATGAATTCGAGAACATTAGTCTCAGGCGTATCCTCAAGATCCATTGGTCCGATAAAGTGACCAATGTTGAGGTTCGTGCTATAACTGAGCAACGCTTGGTGACAGATGTCCTGATGGAGAGAAGATGGAGATACTGGGGTCACATGGTGCGGATGGCTGAGGACAGACTTCCCAACGACGCTTGGTGCTGGAAACCTTCTGGCTTGCGTGCAAAGGCTAGGCAGAGCTCCACACTTGGCAGAAACCTCGAGAAGGAAGCCAAGTCAGGTCGGACCACGATGACCGAACTGTGGAATGTTACCCAAGACAGAGTCACCTGGAGGTCAGAAGTTGTCGCCTTATGCGCCACCAGGCGCGGGAAGATCTAAGTCTAAGTGAGTAAGAGAAAGCTCTTGTGGATAACTGTGAAAAAACTCATCATACACTAACAGTTCCTGGGGCTAGGTCTCACCTGATCATCGACTCCAGCTCATCCTTATGGGTCTGATCAATAGCTGCTATCAGCTGCGCGGGCGATCTCGGTCCCAAGGAGGTTTCCGCTCGTTCCACAGATGTCTCTCTGTTGTTTGCATCCAAAGATCGGCAATACTGAGCAATCAAAGCGTGTTCATCTTCCCTAAAGAGAGATATGGACGGTAGGATACTTTGGAACTTTTCCAGAGGTAAAAGAGGCAGATGGTATAATGGTTGTTTTTTCTGTCTGAAAAATAACGTCGCGTGTTGTCTGAAAAGTAAGTGAATAAGAGGTGCAGGAAGCATCCATGTGAAGGAAGTGGGTGCAAATGAGTGCAGTGGGAAGAAATTATCAGGCATATGCCAAATAGCTGCATAGGGTTGAAGAATCTACCATGCAAGGATCCAGGGCTGGTACTACTTTTTTCTTGCAACACTCGTTCATCCTCTCTTCACTTTTAACAGCTCGAATATAAAATTAAATCCCCTTCCTGTCTATCTTCTTTGTCTATCATACTACGTAATATAAATAATTTTCCAGGCCTCTCGTCTATTTTTGGAAACTCCGTACTACCAGATTGGTTTTATTGACTTCCCGATTTTCACAGTTTTTCCGGTTCCACTCTGCTGCTGGCCATTTCTAAAACTATTTGTCTTTCTGCATATTGCGGAATTTCAGATTTGACTGACACAAAGAGTGGAGCTGACGTCCGTCGCCACTTTGTGGGATATTTCGCTTTCACTTCCCTGCCAAACTTTTGTTTTATTCGCCCAGTGAATGATTCCCGCGTTGTCGGAACTTAATCTATTATTCACTGGCGGTGATTTCTTTGCCATTAAACCTCTGATAAACATTTAACTACACTTACGAATCAGGCGACATGTCTCTGTTCAGAGACGTCCTGCTAGGTGTTCCCCCATCCACTTGTGACTCGGCTTCTGCTAGACGATTTGCGTATAACTCCAGCCGGGCATGAACATCTTCCCCTACGTAGCGCGTCTGAGGGGTCTCGGCGATCGACTACAGTTAGAGAATGATTAGATTTTGAAGAAACAATAGAATAGAACTGAATCGTGTTTATTTAGCCTCGAATTGGCCATACACAGATTTGTATATACACGACATACAGATATTTTAATGCATTGAAAAACAATGATCCTACCAGAGGCGTTACTAGCGAAAACGTTTGGGAGAGGGGGGGGGGCAAGGAATTTACCGACTGGCTGGTAATTTTTACCGACTGTTTTTGCATAAAAAACTACTGTTTTCAAGAAAAAAACGACAGTTTAAAAAAAATCGACTGATTTTCAGAAAAAAACAACTGTTTTGACGAGAAATCGACTTGTTTTCAGAAAATCGACTGTTTTAATGAAGAAAATCAACTGTTTTGGCGAAAAATCGCGGCGCTTCGCGCCGACTCGGTTATTTTTACCGACTGGCCGACAACATTAGGGGGGGGGGGGGTGTCCCCCCCCCGGTCGTGACGCCCCTGGATCCTACTACACATAAACTATCTCCTATTTAAATTCCCACTCATATATTCTACCACCGCTTTAATACCGTTGTCTTTAGTCGATGTCAATATACCAGGGAAGAGCAATATGGTTCTTCCATTCCATCGTTCTCCCTGTTTTTTTCTATTTCCATCTTTGCAAGATGCAGAAGGACAATTTGCCCACTTCCTCCTACAGAGTGCCAAGCTTTTTCGCAGTTGAGGGTTAAATTCGGTGGGGGTTGGTTGGTATGCTTTTGCTTCCCCGTCTCCGGAAATCTACGAAGCCATTCGTATTATATTATACTCACTTTCTCTCTGAGCGCATACCATAAATTGGCTACTTACGGCAGATGGTGTTATTTGTCCCGAAGTCATGCTTTCCCCTGCCACGCTCTGATTGGCTGAATCCAGTTCCGGTTGGACCGGCAGATAGCCCAACTTTTGGTGCTTTTGGAAATATTTTTTGGACTTGAATTTGTTTCGAAGCGCTTTGGTAAAATCTTTGATATCTTCACCGGATGTAGACTGAAACAAAAATAATGATTAAATGATGAGAAACATAATGTGTCTCAAAACCAAAGTTTCGGGCTTATTCTCCTTGTATACCTTTTCGGTCACTTTCATAGATATAACCTAGGCCGCTGAGCGCTGAAGTGTTGGCCCCTTCGCAAAGGGGGGCTGTTGAGTGCAACTCTTCGCCAGGTGAAGCTGTCTCTGCACCAAATGTTCGTTTCGTATTTACTGTTTGTTAGTTTGTGTTTTATTTGTATTGTTAGCGGATGCTTGTTTTTTCCAATTACCGCCCGTGCTAGCCTGGTGCTATTATAGGGTTGAAAAAAAATTGATTGATTGATTGAAATCCTCGTGCATTCCGAGATCATTGTTATAGTACCTATTGCACATATTGCTGCTTCACTCTAGGAGAACGTCACTGATCGTTCATACATTTGTTGAGTTTTTATCTCAATTCTCCTCGCGATTCTCCACTCAACCCTACTATTTTCCATTTTATGACTGTTGAGATGGAGTCAATCCTCCTTCTTTTGCGGTTTTGTCAGAATCGAGAACGGGAAAAGCTTCGCGACCCTACAGAACGATGAATTATTTCAATAGTCAATTTTTGATTCTCTTTCTCCGTTCTCCTTTCTGATTGATCAACAAATGGCGGATGTTCAACCTGTATAATTAGGTTTTAACGGTTGGCTAAATTAGTTTTTTTTTGTCATAAGCGAGAATGGAGAAACGAGAACTGAGAAATCGCATCAAAACGCAACTATTGTCATTTTACAAGATTTCGAACGTATGTCAGTTTTGTTTCTCTAACTGAATTCTACTGAATTTTTCGAGGTGGATCTGGGTCCCACTTATTGCTTCCGAGAAGTTCATTGGCCAGAAATACCGATTATGCAAGTTTTTCGTGTTTCCCGTACGAACAGGGGGTCCAAGCGAGGCTGATATTAGTCTGCTTTGTAATCTTTGAGAAACTTAAACTGAACCGGTTCTGCTCCAGATGACAAAATAATCTCTTTAGAGATATTTAGATTCTTTTGGTTTCCAAAACTTCCGAGCCTAACAAGAGTGGTTGTCCCGAGCCTAGCATCTTAGTCGTGACAATGCTAACGTTAATTACGTTGTTTCGGTAACTATACTCGTAAATAATTTAACCAATTACATATTTGAATTGTTAATAAAGATCACCGCATTCGTTGTTTCTTGGTGTGCCCGTACGGAAATTTCGCGCAATAAATTGCCAGACAAGTTGGAACAGTTTTCGACCCGATTTCAGGTTAGTTTCTTCCTCGAATCGACCGGAATTTAGGCCTGGGCTCTGCCCGACGTCGAAATTTCCGTACGGCTGGGGTCATCGATATTACTTTCACAAAACTTACATTTTTAAAAGCACTAAGCCAAGCAAACCTGCGACGACATGTTTGAGGAGAGTTTTTGCGAAATGCTGGAGTCACTTTTACAAGTACTTACTTCTGATTTTTACTGTTTACAAAAAACCTTGCTGAACCTTATGCATTTGCTAATAAATTACTTACATGTGTGCAGTATTCGTGCATTGGATGACTAAGTTTATGGTGTTTGGCTACCTTTCCTGAGAAGAAACAGCTTTGGCACAAATCGAAGTTGAAACACTTCAGACATCGGTATCTGGAAAATCCAAACCATTTAAAAAACTGCACCTACACAAGGGCCACTTCGATGTACTGGTGTCTTGCCTATCCTATAGTCTTGATGACCCCCCCCCCCCTTTTTAGGGAGGGGGACAGTGAATCAAGAAGCATACTTTAAGGGGTAAAGAAATTGATTTCGTCGTTTGGCCTATAGTGGCTATAGTAATTTTTCACCATGCGGTGAAGACGCATACTTCAAAGGATATTATACACTAATTCATTCTACTTCAGTAGCCTTTCCATCCATTCTCGTTCCTGAGATTCTGCCCATACTAGTGCTTTGTTATCAATTTTTTTTTTTTTTTTGGTATAGATTTAGTTAAATAAATAAATATAAATAAATAAGTGTATCCTATTTTCTTTATTGACACTGCACTGATTATCACGCTTGCCACGTTTAATCTCTTACGTGACGTATCAGGCTCCTGCTCGTTGTTACAGAGAAGCTTATTTGCCAGCGGACCGATCAAGCAAATTTTGCCACGGGAATGGAAGGAGGCTAAAAAACAGTCGAAGTCGTGTAAATTTTGCTGTATGCATAGCTAAGTTTTAAAGTGGTAAACTTTCTCAGAACATCTTGGCAGAAACGCAGGGTAGTGCGACGCGTCCTTTAAAGGTGCTACCCGATGAAAAAATTTTTGACCGTGTAGTTGTATGGTAGTTGTACGAAAAAGTTGCATGTATTGTAATGTAGTATTATGGGATACTTAGATTTAACATGTCTCCGACTGGGTTAATCTTAAGTAGTAGTATCCGATAGCATCGAATCTTGCTGTAGTAGCATCCAGTTTACTAGTAGTAGCATGCAGTGGCACTACTGCATGCTACTTTTTCGTACAACTCCACACGACTAATTCTCGAAAACTTTTCATCGGGTAGGAGTTCATTTGTAATGTGCTCTTGTCAGTTATGAAGTTTCATTCTGATCGGTGAATTCTTTCGGGTTCATGTGTGTCACAAAATTCCGGATTCCTCCTCCCTCCACTCCCCGCTTGATAGCCAGATCGTTAATGCACTTTAAACTATTCATCGACTCAGCATAACTGCATGTTCGGTAAAACTCCTCCAAGGACCAATAATTCTGTTTGCAAAAGCTAGCTTGTTCCTTCTGTACATCCTTGTACACATCTCGCACAAGCGAAACCAAAACACCAGGTATGATCAAAGTCTGGTATACCCAGAGCATACCTTATCAAAACATGAGGCATTTAGTAGAAGTGACTGCTTTCGAAAGAGGATTATCAAGTGAACCTTAAAGTTTAACTGAAAAGGGATGTAACAGGACACTCTAGAACCCGTGACTTATTCACTTAAAGAGGCTTGAAGACCCGATGAAAATGCGTTCCTTCGTTGCTCAGCTATTCACGGATAGTCGATATTCAAATAGTAGAATTTCCCTGTCTGATAGGTGGCAGCTCTATGCACTTGTACCTGTGTTGTATGCTTGACGAAAACGATTCAAGAAGAATAAGTGTTCACACGAGGAACCACCTTCCTCGTGCTGACCACTGAAAAGCCGCGTTAATATTCAGATTCCCATCTTTCCCGTCATAGTAGAGTTTTGCGTTGTGAGGACGGCCGTAGATATTCTGAACGTCATAATAGAGCAAATAGTGAAAAATAAAAAAAAATCCCCTAACGCAATAATGCAGTGTAATCAGTTAAATGATACAAAAATAAGTTGGCTTTTCAGCTAAACTTTAAACTATTTAACCTTACCTTAGTCCAACAATTGGTGACATCTTACAAATGTTGCATTTGGCTTGGTGCCTTGCTGCCTCGGAAGCTGCAATGCGGTGAAGTACAGGTACCCAAACCAAACTCTGGGGCTCAGCTTTGAGCCACGACATGAAGTGAACCACCTATGAACGGAAAGCAGACTAGAGTGCCAATTCGATACAAAACAAAAAGGAGAATACCTCAAAATATTACAAGCACAAAAGATTAGGACTACAGTGACCGTCTTTCTACCTCGATTCTAGAACAACTTAGCGATTAAGTAATTAATCTGGAACGTGTCAAAAGTTCCAATTTAAAACGGACTAGAAAGTTCAAATTCAAAACGGACTAGATCTTCAATCTAATTATGACCCCAAATTCCTAAGCAGGCTTTAAAGGAGAAAGAATTGGATAGCTTCTTCTAAGGGTGGAGGCCAGTGAGGGGTGATACGAACCGGTATTTGATCTCTTTCTTTTCATCATATCTTATGGACACAACTGACGAAAAATTTGATCGATTTTAAAGCAAGTAGTAGAAGTAGACAAGTAAGTGAAAGTTCGTAACTACAGAGCTTAAAAGAAGGCACGTTAGACCCCTCACTCCTAAACCTGAAAGGGCCCTTGTAGTTTTCGTGCCTCTTCCTAGTCTTTTGCCTCCTACACTATGTCGTGCCCTGCCGTGCCTCTTTTTTATCGATCCCGTTAAGGACGGGGTACACACTCGCTGGTCTCAGTTTATTTTTATTTTTTCATCAGATAAGACAAAAAACGAACGGATTCGCACCACGAGAAAATGAAGACAAGAGCCTGTTTTTACCAATAGCCTACTTTTCTATTAGGACACTTTCCACGGATAAACACCAAGAACCACTTGATCGGTATACCCAACGTTTCGCAAGGCCGACCCGATGAAAAATTAGTCGTATGGAGTTGTACGAAAAAGTAGCATGCAGTAGTAAGTTGCCACTGCATGCACCTACTAGGAAACTGGATGCTACTACAGCAAGATTGGATGCTATCTGATACTACTACTTAAGATTAACCCAGTCGGAGGCATGTTAAATCACAGTATTCCATACTACTACATATCAATACATGCAACTTTTTCGTACAACTACCATACAACTACACAGTCAACGAATTTTTCATCGGGGATATATCGAGGATATATAACTTGTGGTAGAGTGCAATCGTCAACAGCAAGTGCAATTTAAGGTAAGATTGTTACCTCTATGTGTGTTTTGTCTTTCCCTGCCTTCTGGAAACAGGACTTGACGGATGGCTCCGTGGTTGAACCACCGAAGGAGTTAATTTCACCTAGCTCTTTAGGCAGCTGCATGCAGGCGTCCAGAAGCTCCCCAAGGCCTGTTGAGTCTGCTTGCCTTTGCTCGTTAGCAATTAGCCGGAATAGGTCTGAAATGGAATATTTCATGAGAGAGAAACTACGCATCAAGGTAGCGCTGTGTGCCTTAGCCCCCCCCCCCCCGGTTGTCACATCAGACAAATTAAGAGAGTGACTTTGGCCAAAATAGAGAGTGAATTGGGAGTGAAATTTTATTTTCATTAAAAAACACGAAACAGTTTTTTTTTGTCGGAATACCCTCTTCAAAAATTACATCTTAATTTTATTTCCGTGACAAAACATGAAAAGTCACTTTTGGTCGGAATCCCTGTTGCAAAAATGACATATCCAGACGTTTTCTGCAATAGAATGAGTTTATGTCATACATAGGATAAGAGTGACACAAACAAAATAGAGTGAAAATTCACAATATCGTCCGACAAGTGTCAAACCTGCTTAGCCCTGACCTTGAATGCACTGGCCAAAAAACTATGGCTTGGCAATCGTTAGGATTCAAATCAGCAAAGGTAACTCTCCCTCTGAGACTGCACTGTCAGAAGTTTCACAACCGATAACACAAGGATGCGCAGTTTCAGCAGATAACACTTCGGATGTTATCTGTAATGATTTTGCAAATGTTAATCATTAAATGTTATGCATAAGAAGCATTGCCAGGAAGAGCAGAAAAACCGCCGAAAAAGCATCTGCTGGCTTTTCCGATGTCTTGACGACATACACGAACCGACGCCAAAAACGCCGTCAAGAAGTTGAAAAGGTGCGACACTTCCGACAGGCAGAGTCAGATTTTCCACACGCGAATCCGCCTTCCACAGGAACACGGCTTCAAGCGTGAAATTCGTGGGGAAGGGAAATTCTACCTTAAAGCACAACTCTTACTAGAAATGATCTTTTCCCTATAAAATGGATCAGAAAAAACGTTTTCGAAATTACCATTAGTTTCCACCTGAAACTAGCGATTCTCTTGTTAGCGCTTGCCGATTATATTCAGCCTTCCTGCTCTCCAACGCGGCGGCTGGGCGCAAATGATTTGAAAACTGAACGTGCCTTGGTTAAAAAGTGGGAAAAATAAGCAAATAAAAGAAGTAATAAACAGAAGATTATCACATCGTTATGTGTGAAAGAGTTGTTAGCTGACAGTGAAGATTCCGGCAAACTTTTCGTTGGGTGACGGGAAAACTCGGCAAGGCCGAAAAGGCGCTAAAAATTCGTAGTTACGAAACGAAACAATGGAGAAAGGTGGGGATTTCAGAAGCTTATAATTCCATATGGGAGCTAAGTATATTATGAAAGGCAGAATAAGCAAGAGGGGTCCTTTAAGGCGTATTCTCGCTGCTCGCGAGTATTCCTCGGGGAATCATGGGCGACGGCGAGAAATAGAGGGAGTCACTCCATGCGGACTCTGCGTAAGGAAAACAACGAGAACACGGCCAAACCAAAATCGGTTTTGTTGAACAAAAAAATGCAGTTGACGGAATTAGTCTGGATCCACTTTATTTTTGGTTTTATTTATTGTTTTTAAATAATTTACATTACTAATACTTACAAACCAAAAATCGTAACTACAATGAAAAAGATGACTTTTGCTTTAGATGCCTTTTTCTCACAACCAGTTTTAAATCACAACCAAACTCAATATTGATCTCAGAAATTCTTATTTAACTTAACCATCTACAATATCTGTTTTCTCAAAAAACATGGACACCAGCAACTCCCAAAATTGATTCTCCTCCGAATATAAAAGGTAAGGTACAATTTTACTGACAACTGTGAAACTCAAAGTGCATTAAAGCGAAAGACATGCCCGTTAATTCTGACTGATATAAAAAAAGAAGAAAATTAAATTAACTAATTAAACCCTAGCCGAACGTGTTACTAATATAAACAAACTATCAACATCAGAACGAGGATTCAAGACGAGATAACAACTAAACAAACACAAATGCAAATACCAACCCGAGAATTTTAAAACGTCAAAAGAAGAACAAGAAAAAAGCTTGCTGCAGTAGTTTGATCTTCCTCCGATAACGAACACACATGAAAAGGAAAAACCAAACATAAGAAATGTAGTTGCTTAATAGCATGTACTCTTTTAGAGTATTTAAAAAAAAATTATCTATAGTATTATATTAGTATAAAGGATTCATTTTTTGGTATTATATTAAGGCGTATTCTCGCCGTTCCCCGAGGACTCCACTTGAGGAGTCCCCGCGTTTTTGTTTGTCCCGGGGACTCACTCCCCGTATTCTCGCGAGTCCCCACGGACAGGGAATGCTCCGATTTTCATCACCATCATCAAAAAGGACTCCCTTTCAAATTCGGAGGGGAATCAATTTTTGCTGTTGTAGGTGCTATGTAAAATTAATTAAAAAGAATCAGAATAAACAAAACCAAAAATAAAGTGGATCTAGACTAATTTTTTCAGCTGCATATTCATATTTCGAACAAAATCCATTTTAGAAGCATTCCCCGTATTCTCGCTGTTTCTGTCCTCGGAGTCCGCGTGGTGTGACTCCCTCTATTCTCGCCGTTCCCTTCGATTCCCCGAGGAGTCCTCAGGGGAACGGCGAGAATACGCCTTTAGTATGTTAGTATAAATGAGTGTTTTTGATGATGGTGAGGATAATCGGAGCATTCCCCGTCCGTGGGGACTCGCGAGAATGCGGGGATTGAGTCCCTGGGAGAAACAAAACGCGGGGACTCCTAAAAAAAAGTTGTCGGAGAACGGCGAGAATACGCCTCTAGTGGAAACTAGAAGGCTTTTCTGATTAACACTTCTTCGAAACTGACAATCCAAACCTTTATCTGCACTTTACTTGGTTCATTTACTTCACACGTCTCGCAACGAACTTAGCAACTGTGTGTATTCAGAGCTTCAGTCTCTATAGAAACTTTGTATATATTGACTAGAAATGCTAAGGTTACTTACATCGGTATTTTTCATCCACGTGTCCACTAGTCAATAAGGCTATCACACTCTTGAATGAAAGCACGCGAACTTCTCCGGTTCTTTGGCTGAAAAAAAAATGCCATCATTTTTTAAGCGCAGCACTTACTATTCATTCATTCATTTTGTTCATACTACACAAACTACATAGCATAACTATAAAGAAAGAAATAAGACACTCTGAAGCTATCTTGTTGGGGATCCACTACCTATCCTAGAAGTGGCTTTCTCACAGTAATATAAAATGGCTCGGAAATATTCTTTTTCAAAGATGTTCATGCTCAAATTACAGATTCTCTTGTTAGCACTTGCCAACTTAGCCGGGCTTCGCGAAAAAGTACTTGCCGCGAAAAATTCAAAACAAATGCACGTCGTGGTTAAACACTGAGACACAGCAAAATCTTTGTCATCCGAGAGAGAGGACTTCTCTTCCTGGAGGTCTCAAGATAAAAAAAAAAAGAAAAGTTATTGGCTGGCAACCTGTGAAAATTTCGGATACTGGAAAGCGAAAAATCAAATAAATCATTCATAAGAACTTTTGAAAAGAAGGAGTTGTGAGTGGTTGGTGGACCACGTACGTCGTCAGTCGTCACTGGGGGAGCGAAAACAGTGATGTCATCACCCCGATAATTTCTTCTGCCTATTATCGAAAGAGTGGTTTCGGTTGCGATGATGATCTTATTTCCTTTTCCTGATTTGGCATACTTCAGTGATCAGTAGACCATGGTCCAGAGCAAAATAACACCAGGGAGTAGCGTCAAGACCTATGCTTTCCTTGTTTCGCAAACGGGCCATACTCATAGCGCCGCTCACTACGCTTGCGACATTTAAAGCGAGACAAACTTCCGGGTTTAGAAATTTCTAGTAAAGCTAAGATGCGGTCTGCAGACATCGAGGAAACTGGGGAGGTTGTATCTTTTTTTTGCTAAGTTTACGATATGAAGTTATTGGAACCAGCGCTGGTGCACGACCGATTGAGTTTCAGTAGGCACGTTCACTATCCCTAGTGGTGCTAGTGTCGCTGTTATTCGAGTGTGTGTCACTGTTTTTCAAGTCTCGGCGCTACTCTCTAGTGTTACTTTGCTCTGCCATGTTCGTTAGGCAGTCCCAGCCAATTCAGATGACAACTGGCTCACAGCTGCAAGTCCGCACTTTCAGTAACAGGATGGTCCCGTTTACTACAGAGGCCCCAATTACTGCGAACTCGGGACAAGCTTCGGGAACCTTTTCTCCGTCACTCATCGTTACGACAGCTGTTCGAATGATGAACACATAATGATTTCTTAGGAGATAAGCTTTCGACAAGAAAAGCCCGGCAGAACCGCGCCCGAGTTGATGCGAATACCATTTCGAAGAATAATGATATCTGATGAGATATCCCCGGCAGGCCTTGTTGACTATTCGTTCCACGAGAAGCTAAAACCAGGTTAATATTGTGGGAAAGAAATATTTTTACTGACCTTCGCGGAAGTTCTTCGAGCAGGCCATGGAGCTTCGGGAGTGTTTTTTGCTCGTAAGGATTTTCTTATGTTGAATTTTTGGGTGTGATTTGTAATTTTTTTGCCCCACGGTTTTTTTTTGTATAAACTCATTTATTCACCAATTTTCTGCTGGACGAAAAGCTGCCATGGCCAGGAGTAGAGGTTTGCTTAGTCTTCATTAAAGATGAAAGCCAATCACAACTGGTAGTCCATTCCCTAGTATTCATTTGTTTGATAAATATTAAAATTGTAACTGCAATTATGACGAACTATTCTATTATTATTATTAATTTTTTTTAACTGTTTCACTTAATAAGCGTTTGTATTTTAAAATAGTGAATTGTTTAAATAAAGCTCAGATTAAACTGTATATAGCTAATAGATATCTTTGTTGATCCCTTTAATTGTGACGAATATCCGGCATTATTTTTTGTGCAAAAGATATTTACGGAGCAACAGACCGAATTGTATTGTACAACTCCTCACAATTCGCTGACGAGCCTTGTATCCCGAAGAAACCAAGAAGAAAAGCAGGACTTACCTATCATACAAGTTAAGTATCCAATTAAGGCAAAGGTCCACTGATAATGGCACATTCACATGGAGCGCTGGGTCCGTTTTCACAAACATGGACCGCAAAACTGTCACGATTTCATTCACTGTTAACACGCCTTCATTACGAGACCGAAGTCCATGCGCATCCATTGCTTCAATGGCAGTGGTGAGCTGAACTTTGTGCACTAGAAAGAAAAAAAAAATACACACAAGGGTATTATTATTATTTATTTGAATCCTTCAAAACTGAAGAGTTGTGTATAAAAAGGAACAACAACATGTCAATCAAACTCACACACACTTAGGCCTACATACTAATGAACAACTGACCGTTAAAGATTAATTAGCCTACTAAATCCACAACGAACTACAAGGGAAAAAACAAAGTTCAAAATAAACAAACTAATCAGGGCGCTCTTTTGTAAAAAAAGGAAAAAGGTTGTGATGAAGAAGAATGTTGTCAGCCTTTTTATGAAAGTTTTGGATTTTACTATTTAAAGTTTCCAAAGGATTCTTCACTTTAAAATTTGAAGTCAGGAAAGAGTTACTAGCATAAATAGGGAAACCAAGAAGGAATTTTAGAGAATTTATAATAAGTAAAGTGCAGTAGAGGTATTGTTTCCCGGGACTGAGTTAGCTCCGGACAGTATCCGCTTACTGTGATAAAGGCCAACTCTGGTAAGTCAAAGTAGTTCCTTAAAGGACCTGTCGTACCTCTGATACTAATTCACTCTACTTCCGTAATATTTCCGTCCATTCTTACTGCTGAGATTCGGCACTTCATAGTTTTATTCCTTCCCTCTTTTTGACATTCCCCCATGAACTACCTTCATTGTTGGTGCCCAGTGGTAGCCTACCCCCACATTTCCGAACCATCATGCACCAAAGCCATAGTAGTTCCTTAAAGGACATGCAGCCTAAGATTCTTAATTATACGGTTTCTACCCAACACCAACCAAGGCAGACGGCTTCCTGGCGACACTCCCATTTCCACACGTTTACCAAACTCGCAATCTAATGATCTATCACCCCCCAATAAACATATACTCAAATCAAATAAAAAAACAAATCCCTTCCTCAAATTTACACCTTCATCGAAAGATCCCAATTTTTCATCATGTCTAATAACTTTTGCAATCGCTCCCGTAAATCCTACAACAGTAACAACTTCTTTGACGTTTAGTTCGAACAACCTGGATACAATAAGTTTCACTTACATTCTAGGCCTTTTTGGATATGTCGAAGCTTGAGACCCGTTCGGTAGGCAGAATATCGAACATCGCTGAACACGGGAAGCTCGTTCATTAACGAATCAAGTTTCGGATGGTCCCATTGGGTAGTCTCGGTTTGGTGGCTATAAAGACGAAGAGAATGAGCCGGAAAAGCTATGAACTAATTTAACCATCTCCAGGAAATAGCCGGAGAAGCGCTCATTCGGGAAGGGATGGAAGGGGCAAAAACAGAGCCCCTTCTTTAGGACTCGAACCTTCTTCGTTCAAAGATGAAGAAAAAGGAGATGACTCTTTAGTTCCGTCAAGACCGTAAATGTACGAGACTGAACAGTAGTTGCTGAAGAGACTTCAGTACGCAAATTATTAAAGGACCCCTCTTGCTTATTATGATATACTTAGCTCCCATATGGAATTATAAGCTTCTAAAATCCCGACCTTTCTCCATTGCTTCGTGTCATAACTACGACTTTTTAGCGCTTTTTCGGCCTTGCCGAGTTTTCCCGTCATGTCTGCCGAAATCTTCAACGTCCACTGAAACTCTTATCACACATAAGGATATGATAATCTTCTGTTTGTCACTTCTTTTATTTGCTTAGTTTTCCCACTTTTTAACTAAGGCAAGTTCAGTTTTTAATTGTCTTGCGCCCAGCCGCCGCGTCGGAGAGCAGGAAGGCTGGATATAGTCGACAAGCGCTAACTAGAGAATCGCTGGTTTTAGGTGGAAAGTAATGGTATTTTCAAAAACGTGTTTTCCTGATTCATTTCATAGGGAAAAGATCATTTCTAGTAAGAGTTGTGCTTTAAAGTATTGCCAAACCTTCAAACGACATTTTTATCAAAAAATGGCAGAAACTTTTGATTAAGAGAAATGGGGCTCGAGTTGGGTACTTCCTGGCTAACCCTGACCTTCCTCTCCCTCGAGCCTCCAGGAAACCATAGTTTTTTAATGCTGTTGGATCGGCGAAACGGGTAGGAAGTACTTAGCGAGTTCTAGTGAGTTCACGACGAAGAACAAGCCATATTTAAGCCTGGCCTTTCCCCATCATCCAAGAGCAATGTTGTTTCGGCTTTACAAGTAAGGTAGTGGGTGACTTGGCTGGACACAGACCTACGTCTCCTTCTAGCCCTCTGCAAACCATTAATTTGGTAATGCTGGAACTCATTATCATGCGACTCCCTAGTATGTTTCTTATCAATCACCACTCTCTCTACAAGAGAGGCATTACCAAAACAGTAAGCCGTCGCTCTGTCTCTTTGGGCGGTCGACACTGGCTCACTGGGAAAAGAGGAAATTTCTGAAGCAGAACGAAGTTGAAATATTACTCTCCAGAAGAAACATTAAATTGTGGGCCGCGACCAGAGGGACTTGTACAAGTACTCGGTCTCCAAGATAGGTTTTAAATTAGTAGTAGAAAAAGACCAGATCTAGCGCGTGTGTTGGGGGGCAGGGAGGGGAACATCAATCAAACGCCATAACTGGTTTCACCCGACTCAGTATATCGACTAAACGAAGGGAGTCTGCGGTGCTGGGAAATATCCATCCTCTCCCCCAGAGGGTGGTTCGTCCTAGATTCCTGTCCCCGTTTTAAATAATTTTGAAGTTTGGTATTTGAATTGTTGCAAGTTTTGTTTCTGTTTAATTAATGAATTGTTAAAGCGTGACTGTATTGTGTTCAAGCCTTGACGCCAAGAAGCCAAAATCCGTGACGTCATATGCAGTAACTACGGTAGGTAGTGTGGAGCACGCTCATAGTTGTCGCTTTAAGTTTATTAGTGTAACTACAATATTTTTTTGTGAGGCTTGAGTCGTAGCCCGATGAAATTTTGGGGAGTTTGGGGATCTAAAACTGACGCTATTTCCAGACGAGTAAATAAATATTCGTTCTTTCTGTTGTAATGCCTAGCGTGTGAAATGATTTTGAAGAATAATGATTGTTTGATTGACATAGAACAAAATCCCCGCAAGATTACTCTACTTACTTCACATAGTATGGTACGTCGTTGGGTGAAACGGATCTCTCCCAAGGGTGGTCTACACTAACGACAAGGAAATTCTGTCCTTCGACTCCCCCAACATCGCCGCCAAGGGTTGAGAGTTGCTGGTATCGCTCATCCAGGGAAGACTGTAGGAGGCGCCATCTAACAGAAGAAAGTTTCGTTGAAATCTTGCTGTTGCAAACACCAAATTCAGTATCACCGAATAGGCGACTTAGCACTTACCGACTGGTGCAGATTGGGCGGGATATTTAAGTTGCAAATAAAAAAAAAATGAAGACAAAACTAATTAGTGATAGATTTTTTTACGTATTGTTCCAAAGCGGGAATAAATTAACATTGTAAATAAACAAGTATAAGTTTTGAAGCCAAGCTGACCATTCATTTCAAATAAAATAGAAAAACGAGATTTTCGGGTTTTTTCTTGATCAGCTAGTTACCCCTCCAAGATGATCCAAGATCCCTCGCACATAATCTTGGAGGGGTAACTAGCTGATCAAGAAAAAAACCCGAAAATCTCGTTGTTCTATTTTATTTTAAATAAACAAGACCAAAGGTTTCGATGGAATCCCAAAATTTAATATTTGCTTCAGACAATCCGGTCTTGTAGATATTGGGTCTTGAACAGACTTCTTAAACATTTTTAATTTTAAAATTAGTAACAGATTAAGGCCAACGGTAATAATCGGAGAAGACCAAGTTCGTATTTGACAGTTCAAAACGGATACGCCAGTCGCCAGCTGTTTTTTTACTAAGTTCAGATATATTCAGATATCCATTTTGCGCTGCCAAATATTCAGAGTTGGATTCAGCATGTGGTTTACCCTATAGCCTACGTCGTATCTCTTTCTTTCCTTACTTCTGCCCAACTTTCGGTTTCGGCCGGATTCCGGACAAACTACTTTAAATATTCTTTGAGCCCAAGCTGACTTTGAAACATTTATTTAAACAATGTTTACAACGGGTACGTCAGCTACGATTCTTCATCAGCGATATTTCGGCCCTTTTTGGCAAGGGTCCTCGTCAGGCTGTCAATCCTCTGGTTCAACTTCGGGGAAGGAAACAAACCTGTAATAAATAACTGAACTTTCTACCGACTATAAATATCTTCTTAAAGTAAGTTATCTTCAAATACCACTATAATGAAAAAAACTAGTCATGAGATTTAATTTTTGACACGGACGCTGTTTTTGCTGGACGATTGGGGCGATGACAGGAAAGGGACTGAAAACTTTATTAATAAGGTACTGAAAACTTAAATATTATTTTATTAATAACCTCGTTCTACGTTTCTATTATCTAGTGCTCGTCTGTATCTATTACTTTGAATAATGACTGCATGGAAAAACTAGTGCTGAGATTTAATTTTTGACACGGCTGCTGTTTTTGCTGCACGATTGGGGCGACGGCAAGAAACATTTTTTTCTGCATTTTGATCAACTTCGGTTTTGTTGTCAATAAGGGACTGAGGCTTAAATTTTCTTCCCTTAATAGAACCGTTCCACGTTTCAGTTAGGGAGTACTCGCCTGTATCTCGGTTAATGCCTGCTCGGTTTTTCTTTATCTCAACGGCTTCTCGAAGGGTTTGATGGAGTCCGGTGCATGTTGCAAGAATTTCTGCTTTTTCAAAATATACTGAATGGGATGGGTTTTCGAAAATATGTTCTGCAAGTGCAGATTTGAAAGTATAGTTATGACGGTGTCCGTTGGAGAGGGCGTGGTCAATTTCTTGCTCATGCTCTGCAAGTCGTTTTCCGAAAGTTCTCTCTGTCCTTCCTACGTAACGCTTTCCGCAATCACAAGGTATTGAATAAATGCCTCTTTGGTACTGATTTGGGACTTTATCTTTTCCGGAGTTTAGGTAGGACAGCAAAGTATTTTGGGTTCTGTGAAAGACTTGGATGTTGTATTTTTTCAAACTTTTGGACAATTTTTCGGTTACTCCGCGGACGTACGGAAGGTAAACGCGGGCATTTTTTTCCTCAGCCTCACCATTGCTAGTAGAACTTAAAGGATCTTTGGGGGATGAATGCAGCTTCAGTCGTCTTCTGATGATCTGTTCAACCAGTTGAACGGGGTATTTGTTTCCAAATAGGACGTCCCGAATGTGGCTTAAGTTCGTCATCTAGGAGATCTTTGTCGCAAATTTTGCCATTCGAGAAGCCGTTCGAGAACCATTCGAGAAGCCGTTCAGATAAAGAAAAACCGAGCAGGCATTAACCGAGATACAGGCGAGTACTCCCTACCGGAAACGTGGAACGGGGTTATTAAGGGAAGAAAATTTAAGCCTCAGTCCCTTATTAACAACAAAACCGAAGTTGATCAAAATGCAGAAAAAAATGTTTCTTGCCGTCACCCCAATCGTGCAGCAAAAACAGCATCCGTTTCAAAAATTAAATCTCAGCACTAGTTTTTCCGTGCAGTCATTATTCAAAGTAATGGATACAGACGAGCACTCGATAATAGAAAGGTAGAACGAGGTTATTAATAAAATAATATTAACGAAGTATAATATAACGAAGTTGACCAAAATGCAGAAAAAAAACCTTTCCCGTCATCGCCCAAATCGTCCAGCAAAAACAGCGTTCGTGTCAAAAATTAAATCTCAGGGCTAGTTTTTTCATTATAGTGGTATTTGAAGATAACTTACTTTAATAAGATATTTATAGTCGATAGAAGCTTCAGTTATTTATTACAGTTTTGTTTCCTTCCCCGAAGTTGAACCAGAGGATTGACAGCCTGACGAGGACCCTTGCCAAAAAGGGCCGAAATATCGCTGATGAAGAATCGTAGCTGACGTACCCGTTCTAAACATTATTTGAATAAACAAACTACTTTTCTGGCGAAAACTTAAAGCTCAAATCAAATTCTCCTTGCCCCTACATCCAACCTCTAATCAACTTCAGAATAAACTTTTACTTTTAACAAATTTCCCGGTTTCAGCCGGATTCCGAGCGATCTATGCGTCAAGTGACAAAATTATTGTCATATACGAATTCAGCATGTCTTCTTACCTGCAAATCGACCATCTTATCAAATTTAGATAAGACTTTTATTGTAAACAAGTTCTCCGGTTTTGGCCGGATTCCGGCCGAACTAAATATCGGCCGAGAAAATAATTTTTGCATATGGACTCAGCAAGTCTCCTTGCCCCTAAACTGAACCTCTAATCAACTTCAAAATAAACTACTTTTCACAAATTTTCCGGTTTTCGCCGGATTCCGGGTGAACTATTTGTTCGGCGAGAAAAAATAAATTTCAAATTCGTACTCAGCATGTCTCCTTACCCCTAACTCGACTACTTGATTAGCTTTTAAAAAATATTTTTTGGTCCCCTTAATTTCAAACCCCTCCCCCACCCCTAAATATAGGGCTACATAGCACATCTTCGAACTTGACCTGTACTTTGACGTAAATAGTCACCATGCCAAGTTTGATCAAAGTATCTCAACCCCTTCGAGAGACGGACAGACGGACAACTCATGATTTCTCATCCCTTCTTACAAGAAAATCAAATCCGCTCTGGTCTTTCCGGTTATATTTCACAAGCTCCCCAACAAGATAGCTTCAGGGGTCTTGTCTCTAGCCTTACATTTATGTTATTTAGTTTGTCTAGTATGGATAGACGAATTAATGAAAGCTTGAAACAAATGCAGGGATCACTTTCCGTAACTTATTTGCACTTGCTACTGCAGAGGTATTCCGTGCTATACGTACAGTTCGCGCTCAGGAGCTTAAGGCTCATGACACTTGCACGGATAGTTTGCATGTATACAGCTAACGTTCGCGCTATCAAGGTCCGATGGCTCTTCCCCCTCCAGCTCCACCGAAGCATACGATAGTTCTGTCCACAAAACTCCTTAAAGTTTAGCTGAAAAGGGCTGAGAAAGGACAATCTAGTTACCCATCACACGTTCACTTAAAGAGGCGTGAAAGCAGATAAGAAATCGTTACTCCGTTGCGAATCGTAACTACGTTCGTTCACGAATGATCGATTTTCATGTAGCGGAATCTCCCTGTCGGATTTGTGGTACCTCCATTCGCTTGTTCCTGTGGTATGGCTGACGCAAAAGATTTACGAGTTAAGTGTTAGTGCAGTGAGCAGTGCTCAATTAGTTAAAAAGCCACTGAAAACCCGCATTTACGTTGAGATCAAAATTTTCCGCGTCATAATAAAATTTTGCGTTGTGAGGACGACTGTAGATATTCTGAAGGTCATACTGAAGCAAATAGTGAAAAATAAGAAAAACCCTTCACACAATCCAAATAATGCAGCGTATTCAATTATATGATGCAAAAATAAGTTGGCTTTTCAGTTAAACTTTAAGCGTGTCAGAATATTTCCGGAGCACCCTCTAATTCCCCAAAGTTTCCGACTTAAGTCCCAACGACAGGATCCCCCTTCCACCACCACCTACGGTTTGGACATCGAACAACTAGGAAATCTTATCTTGCCAACCATCAAGTTCCACTGTGATCGAATCATTTGTGGAAAACGTCGGGTATTCCCCTCCACCTCCCAACCAGAGGTCGGTCCGTTTTCGGACACACAACTGTCACATTTAGAGCATCTGCTCCTACCACCCATCAAGTTTCACTCGAATGAAATCAGCTACGCCGGTAATAATATCCCGTATTCCCCCTCCTTCCACCCCAATAGCGATGATCGGATCAGGGAAAGGCAGGTTTATTTGGGCATTGGGTCGGGCCCTTCGTTATGTATGCCAGTTTGTATGGTTGTAGCTCATTTGGAAGTGCCTAACTACGGAAAGTCGGGACAGATTGCTTCAGCAAACAAAACTTACGCCCTGACACAAATACAAGTATGCCATTAGGATGATCTATTTTCCGTGTCGACATGGATTCTCTGGGACACACTATATTTGAGTATTACCTTTTTATATCTTTTTTCAGGTTTAGCCGAAAAGGACTGAGATAGAATAATATATTTACCAATCACTTATTCACTTAAAGGACACCTGAACAACGAAACCATACTTGAACACACCATGGAGAATGCATTTACAGACATAGGCACGGAGAGCATTCTTCTCCTGAGCGTGACGTTAATCTTGTACAGCGCTGGCCGGATCGTATTGTAATTTCTTCTAGATATACGTTTGGGCTTAACTGGTTAAAAAATATTCCAGAAGAAGGGTTGATTGGAGACATTTGTTCATTTCTAAAATTGTTCGGTACTGAAATAAGGACAGATGCAAAACGGAGCAAAAAGCATAGCTTGGAAACACTATTTCGTATTTGGATTGGATTTTCTGCAGGCAATGTTAACGGAAGTTATACAGCAGGGATGATACTTGATACTCTTCATTCAGGTGTCCTTTAAAGAGGCTCGAAGAGCCGAAAAAAATGCATTACTTCGTTCCTCTGCTATTCGCTAATAATCGATTTTTCGATAAGTATTTCGGATATTTTTCGATAATTCGATTTTCCGGATTTTGGGACAGTGGACTTTCTCTGTCGAATTTGTGGTACCTCTAAGCGCTTGTTCCTTTGTTGTATGCTTGACGAGAACGATTTACGAAAAAAAATATTCACGCAGTGAACTCCCTGTCGCTAGCTGATCACTGGCCACTGAAAAGCCGCGTTTGTATTGAAATTCAAATTAGTAGAGATTCTGAACATCACTGCTAGAGCAGAAAGTGGAAAGTAAATAATATCCCTTAGCAGAATCCAAATAATTCAGTGTATTCAGTTAAATGATACAAACAGAAGTTGGCTTTTCAGTTAAACCTTAATATCTTCACTGGCCTATCCAGAGACAGATGACACGTGGTCAAGGGCAGGGCCAAGCATTCGCCCTGACACAAATACAATACAAAGTATGACATTAGGATGATCTGTTTTCCGCGTCGACATTTCTTTATCTCATTCATTGGCCTACACTATAACTGAGCAATAACTTCTAATAGCTTTTTTAATATCCTATGGTGGGCCATCCAGGGACAGATCATACGGGGACAGGGGCAGATAAACGCTTTTAGGGTACCAAAAGTTTGCTGGCTAGGATCTGTAAAAGATGACATAAAAATGCTGCTGCTCCCTCACTTGAGCGGCACGGAGTCCGGTCGTTTCAGACGAAGCTTCCGGCAAAAGAAAAATAAGTTTGAAAATTCGTATGTTTGAGTGTTTTTGCTTATTTGCTTACCGAGTGTTTCCGCATGAATAATGCAGAGATTTGAACAAGAAACGAGAAAAAATGGAAAGCAGAAACGATAGTAAATCACAAAACTAAACATCTGTTAAACTAGTTTGTTTTATTAATTTTTACTAAACAAGTGAACAAATATTTTGTCTTTTCTTGGTTGGTTTTATTTGAATTTTACTTAAATGGGTAATAATTAAACCTATATTTAAACCTGTCCACATTATGATTTAACATCCCGCACTGATTTTCCTCTACGAAAACTTAAATGGCCAGGACAGACCTACCTTGCCGACCGACTGCTGTCGAATAAAGCCAACGCCACTCGGTATTGAAAATTCCTTGGAGGGTACCTATTCCTAATCGTGGTAGGCGGATAAGAATAGCAGACAAATACCTGGTATTCAAGTCGTCAATTTTCGCCAAGTTAGCATGCGACACAGGCAGTCCAGTATCTGCCAGTCGAGCAGCAACGTCGTTTATTTCGTCAACCACGTGCTGGACGGGAGTTAGCGAGTCACTGAACAACTAAAACAAAAATTTATTACTTTCCCAAAGAACTACACTCAACAATACAAACGTTTCTCGCAAATCAGTGGATATCAATATTTCGTTTTTTCAGAGCAACCGTTGTATCAGATCCCACGGTAACTGTAAAAACGACTAATTACAGATCCAGTTATCGTGATAACAGATACTATGGTAACTGCAGAAACGTCACAATTGTATCGCTTGTCAAAAGTATTTTTTTTTACTTTTCTGTTACGATGCACACTTTATGGGCGAGTCACTGAACAACTACACAAAAATTTACTGCTTTCCCAAAAAACTAAACTCAAGAATACAAACATTTCTCGCAAATCACTGGATATCAGTATTTCGTTTTTTCAGAGCAACCGTAGTACCAGATACCACGGTAACTGTAAAAGCGACTAATTACAGATCTAGTTACCGTGGAACAGATACCTCGGAATCTGCAAACACGCAACTACTGTGTCGCTTGTCAAAAGTATTTTTTTTTCACTTTTCGGTTACGATGCATAATTTAAGGGTGCTACAAATTAATTTTTAAGCAAAACCCTTGTGGCACATATGATCATGGGCCTTTGGGGATCACGAAACGTCCAGGTCGCAATTAGTCGCACTTTCAGCCACTTCCGCTAATTTCACCAGTACCATCCAGCGCAGATATGCCCCCCGAATAAACTTGACAGTCTTAGTCACGTCCAGCCTCCCTGTGGAAAGTTGAAGAAGAATCTTGAACAGATTTCCCGCCCCCTCTCCGCTCCACGCAATCCAGTCTTCGATCCGGTAACTCGATATTTGGGCATATTGGTCACTATTTCATCCCGCCTAGCAGCCAATCCCGGGCCGGCCCCGACTACCGTCCACCTGCCGTGCCGCGTATCGTGATAGAAATCCCCGACCCGAGTATCAACTTGACAGTCCTGGTCACGTCCCACCTCTTCTTACGGAGTTCCGGGCCAACCTGAATGATCCCCTTATCTTAATCAGAAAACAATCGACCGAGATTGACTGGCAATGGTTTACTTGTGGCAATATAAGCAAGTAATGAAGTTGAGGCTTGAGTAGGAAACAGGGACACCCTTTCCGTTACCGAAGAAAACTACGGATATGTAAAGCTGGTCCCAGTCGAGAGACAAATCCCATTCCCCCCGTCAGCGCGAAGTTAGGCGACACCGGGATTCCTATTTTCCTTCCACGACCATAATGAATCCTCCTTGAATATTAGCAGTGTTATATCTGTGCTAAACATCAGCATGTAATAAGTGTATCCTTGTCAATATTTGTATGTCTCCTATGACTAACTCTACGTGCCGATGAAGAATCGCAGTGTATCAGGCGGAACAGCTGGAAGCGTCACCACAGCTGTCCCCAACGAACACCGTTTACTGGTTGACACAGGATCTGAGTCATAGTTCGGTCAAAGTTTCTCGTTCTTTCCTTTTGTGTTCTGATTCTCGATTATTTTCAGAGCCCAAAAGTTTTTCCGTCTCGCCCGAGACCCTATGCTCAAATCTACGTCATATCTACGACTGATAGGACTATAGGGATCATAGTCCTCTGTCAATGCCAATGCCTTGCCCCTTCATCGCTGCTGCATTCTGGAAGCTCCTGCTTACCATCATCCATGCAACAGACCAGGAACAGTTCGCATCGATAGACAGCAGGGTATGGTACAAAACATTTCACTCACTTACTGTCGCTGTTCTTTTGAAATTTTCCAATAAAACCACCGAGCCCTCAAAATGATCCACAGCACAGAGAGTGTGCGATCCCTATGTCTAGGGAACAGAGGAATCCAAGCGGTTTGGGAAATGGAAATAAGACACAAATTTAAAACAATGATTTATCGACCGTTCCGAGTGAAAAAAGTCAACGGCACGGAAGTGTGACAGCAGAAATGGAATTTGGACGCTGAAAGTCAAAACAAATTGCGCTCAGCTTTATTTACGCTACTGATCTTCCTAGAGAAAGGAATTTCCCGATATGCTATCGTAGAGGCGAATCTGCTTCTTTGGATGTCATAACTTTGCACGGCGCCATTTCCATCATGGTAAAACTTCATTATTTCTTGAGCAAAAATAGTTCTTTAAAGGACGCCTCGCACTGTTAACTTTTAACTTCACAGACTGTATGTGTATGGCTTGTGATAAGAAACACTCAAAACTACGATTTTTTTTCCCTTCAAATCTGCGAAATTCGAGTCGAAACCTGAAAAGGCGAAAAGTAGGACCCTGGTGACGAAGGCGTTACCGCTCCGCTGACGGACGGAATTGCCTCAGTCAAGGATATGTCTTCAATTCAATTCATTTATCTATATCCGTAACGAGTAGAGAAACTATAATAATAATTAAATAGCCGGTCTACATCTGACCGATAAGTCCTCTTCTAGCTTTAGGCTATTTGGAAATAAATTTGATTGATTAATTGATTGAACAAGTAGACCATACTTTCACAAAAATCTACATTCAATTCAAATAGAGAGATTAAAACACAAACGAAGAAAGGATGCAAATTAACATCAAGTTAAAAATTCGACCAAAATACAATTAATCAATCAATCAACACTATGCATTGGACATTATATTAAACCATTAAAAAAAAGGGTTTCCCTTTTCTTTTTCAAAATATCGAGGTTTTTTTTCAAACCATAATTTTCCATCATAAAAGAGCAAGATTGAAATTTAGAAACAGTTGGACAGTAAGAAACAATTTCCCGAGAAAAAAAATAGTTTGACTCGCGACAAACCGGTAAAGGTTAAAAAAGGTAAGAAAAAGATGCAATTAAAGTCCATGAAAGAGCAACAGTACTGAAAAAAATTAAAGGTTGGTCCTGGTCGACAGAAAAATACTGTTCCACCTACCAAAATTTCCACCGAAAGGAGAAAAAGCTTAGGGTCGATATCAAGCGCCTCCATTTAATGTCAAGGTCATACTTACCCTTAGCTTTTCAAGATGTCCAGTGACATCAGCTGGCTCAATATCTGCGGGCCTGCTCCAACTGGACTTGGTCTTTTCAGCAACAGAAAGCCGACTTGCAGCATCGTCGATGTTTGCTTGCAGATTTCGAAGTTTCTGGAAAGAAACTCGCGAATTATTCAAATTCTAGAAAGCAAGTTTTCTCACAGACGCTATAAACTGCGTGTATCGCGCTCTCATAGGAATACAAACTTGCAAGCAAGGGCGAAAGATAGTCTACCAAAGGTGGCTCTTTTGCGGATGGGCTTTGTCAAATATAGAACCAGCGATCCTTATTGCCTACGTATGAATGCATTTGCTAGACGGAAAGCACTAGCCCACGGCAACAAAGATAAAGCTAAATAGACAAGAATATTCGTTCAAAACAATCTATAACCTAGAACCTTACTCACTATATCGGATGTTTCGAGTAACCAGAGGAGATTTTATAAGGACCCATCGGGTTTATAATGCCTTCACTATTTTTCATGCGCATCATATTCCCGACGAGCTTAAAGCTGGTTAGGCCTACTTGAATTTTGCCGAGTTTTTGCTAGAAGCCGATGGGAAAAGGCTTAAAACAGCCAAAGCCGAGGATAATTTGTTAAAAACAGAGCCTAGTTTTAAAGTATTCAAAATTTGTGAATACTGGAACATGAACAGTATCCTACATAGTGCGAGGTGTGCTTTAAGATTATATGCTCTTCTCCAACCAAACCCCGCCTCCAAATTCCAAATAGGTTATAACAAATTTTGGCTTGTCTTAAAGAAGAAGTTGCATAAATGCAGTTTCTGTTCCAATATTTTGAATCGTTTGAAACTCTGCTGGGTTTCTCAAAGATATTCTCAAACCCATCCCGGCTACTATAAGCATCGCTTGGCCCCCTTAGTTTTGATGAGCTTCTCAAAAACTCGCATAAGCGGTATTTCTGGCCAACAAGCTCTTCGGACGCAATAAGCAGGAGTCTGGTACGCCTCAAAAATATCGAAACATGGCAAATGCAAACATCAGCGTAGTACCGAGAGGGTGGATTCAAAAGAACAGTGATGAGTAAAGTAGTACTAAAGAAGTAACGGAATCGCGACACCAGAAAGTCGAGAAGACGATGAACAAAATCAAATCTTCGAAATGGGGGAGGGTGGGGTCCGGGAAGTTACTACATCAATCCATCCAATCCAATGAATCCATAATTCTTACAAACATAGTTTGTACTTTTCAACGATAATTTCTATATGCTCGATATCCATCAATCGATAATTCACCGATAACCGAAAGACAATTGTTTTGATCTTGTGTATCTTTTCTTATTGCAGTTACAATGTTACTAAGTGGATAAAGCTGTTTCACTATTCATTTATACACAACTAATCCTCAGTTTTGAGAGACATAAATATTTAGCTAAGTAAATGAATAGGACACTGCTACGGCTTACTTACATGTAAGACAAACTTCCGAAACCTCTTCTGATCGGTACTTTCAAATACAAAACCAGAAATGAAACTCATCTTACATCCAACCACCTACAGAACTTTAGCAGAAGTGTTCCAAACATTTCCATTAGCCAAACAAAGGTAAATAATACCAGACCAAGGTATTGGGTTTCTAAGCCGAGTGCCTTTCATTAAAGCGAAGAAATAGAGATGCTGCGTCTATGTTTCTAAGCCTTTCGGTTCAGTGTTACGAAACTGAAGATATTTGACAGCAAATCTTTTTTAAACATGAAGCTTCGACTTCGATTTCGCTTCGGCTGAATGGTCGGTTCCAGCGACAACATCTAGGATTTAACCTGAGAGCCCACTCGTTTAATCTTATTTTTTCCTTTGATCTCTGTTTTTTTCCGTTGCTTTTCGACTGCTTTAAACGGATCCGATAGTGCGATTAAGGACGCAGTCAATTATGATTCACAGTCAGCTTGGGCTGAGGGAATATTTATTTGTTTATTTATTTATTGTTGTATTTGGCGTTAAACTTTTGGTTTGTCACCATACGCATTAGTATATAATGTTTTGCCTTCGTTCTATGGTGTACCAGTTACCTTATATTTTTAGACCTCTGATAAAATCGAAGTACTCCGGGTCAATATTTCACACTGACTGAAATTGTCATTCAAGACAAGATGTTACATACAGAGCTCGATGTGGCGAACATAGCCTCGTAAGCATCGATATCTTTCTCCTCCCTGTCTTCCAAACGCATTTATTCTTCGTTTAGGCTATCCAATCGCCCTTTCCTGCCGTCCTATTTACTATCCCTTCTGTTCGATTTAAGGCCCTAGCGCTTCGTAGGATCAGGTGGGCGTGCTGAGACAATATCACGGAAAGATACGATTGTTAGTTCATTAATTTTTCCCCTCCGCCCCCCCCCCCTTGTTGCGTGGAAGAGGCCCTAGAACAAGTTGGGAAATAAAGTTCTAATTGCCGAGACTTGGCACGTGCTAAACTCAGCCGGAATTTGATATGGGAGAGGGTGCATGAATATGGATTTTGCCGGAATTCCATTCTGCTTTTCTATTGTTTTCGTCTGTGTCTGAGGCTTTTTCGGTCGGAGATTGGAAGTTAACGGGAGATTTAAGATGGTAGGGTATGATGCAAATTTTGAAAGGAAGTAGGTAAATTAAGAAAGAACTCTTTGGAAAGGGATAACACAAGGTCAGAGTCCGTATGGAAATTCCCCTGAAATCGACCCAGACAAAATGAAACAGATTTCGACCCGATTTCAGGTTACTTTCTTCCTGCCCGAAATCGATCTTTCGGGCAGAGCGGAGGCCAAAATCGACCTTTCGGGTAGAGCGGAGACCGAAATTACGGTCGATCCCAGGAAGAAAGTAACCTGAAATCGGGTCGAAATCCGTTTCATTTTGTCGGGGTCGATTTCAGGCGGGAAATTTCCGTAAGGGAAGCAAGATAAAAAGAGGAAAAATAGAAGCACTGTCGCTCTTTCTTATCTCAAAGGACTTGTACATGTGATACTGATTAACTCTACGTCAATAATCGTTCTGCCCATCTTTATTTCTGGATATTCAAAATTCCTATTGCACTTTATTCACGCTATCGGTCTGCCGTGTTCGGCTCTTTTTGAGGTGGATAAAAAATAACGGCTTTGCAATTCATTCCGTGATTCTCATCAAAGACAACCGGGTCGAGTGAGAAGAAAACAGTCGGGACGGGTTTGTTATCTTTTAAGAAACCCGGCAGAGTTTCAAAGAAGTTACGTATGTTAATACTGGAATTAAAGCTGTATGCCCTGTGACTTGTGTTTTAAAGACGACTGTTTTGACGAAAAATCGACTGATTTAAAGAAAGACCGACGGTTTTGAAGAAAAATCGACTGTTTCCAAAAAAAAAATCGACTGTCATTAGCCCCCATACTGAATTATAACCTTCTGAATCGACTGTCATTAGCCCCCATACTGAATTATAACCTTCTGATATCCCAGCCTTTCCCCACTGTTCCGTTTTATATCTACGACTTTCCCCACTGTTACGTTTTATATCTACGACTTTTAGCACTTTTCGGCCAGGCCAAGTTCTGCCAGTCACGCAAGAAAAATTCGCCGAAAGCTTCAAGGTCCGCCGACTGGTCTTTCACAAATAAAGATATTATAAGCTTTAAAATATTCTTCTCATTTTGGAAGATACGGATCAGACATATCTTCTGTTTTTGACTTCTTTTGTTTTCCTTGGTTTTTCCCATTTTTAACCACAGCGCGTTCTCTTTTCAAATATTTGACAAGCGCTAACAAAAAAAAATCGCAAATTCACGTGGAAGGTAATGGTATTTCGAAAAACGATTTTCCTGAGACATTTCATCGTGGAAAGATCATTTCTAGTAAGAGTTGTACTTTAAGATGAAAAGTAACAAACCCGTCCCGACTGTTTTCTTCTCACCCAAGTTGTGCTCCTTTCACCCTGCGCAACTCTGGATACTACGTCATTCGATGTATAAAACTGTTAATTCTTCTCAGGTGATAGCGCTAAGCGATGAGTCGGATGAGATTTACTTTATCGATCTTTTGGACACTCTTGGCATGAGTCCTCTTCAGGCTCTATTTAAACAAGACCAAAGGTTTCGATGGGATCCCAAAAATCTAATAAATGATCCAGACAATTGGGTCTTGTCTTCGCCAGAACCAGTCTTCGCCAGACTAATCATCAGAGAAAACCGTGTTCAGATAAACCTCTATGAGCCATATCTATTTTGACGGTACTGACCGAAACTTCCTGCTTTACTTCTGCCAAATTTCCGGTTTCGCCCGAATTCCGAGCGAACTACTAGTCCAGCAAAAAAAAAGAAAATTCAGAAACAAATCCAGCGGATCTCTTTATACCTATAAAGAACATCTAATCAACTTTAAATAAAACTTTGACTTAAAAAAAATTCCGGTTACAACCGGATTCCGGACTAACTATATGTACGGGTAAAAAATGATTCTCATATACAGACTCAGCGTCCCTTCTTACCCCTAAATCGGTCATCTAATCAACTCCAGATAAAACTTTCGCTTTGAACAAACTTTCCGGTTTTGGCCGGATTCCTGGCGAACTAGTTTTCCGGTGAGAAAATGGTTTTCATCATCGTGTTCAGCGTGTCTTTCGACCATTTATTCGAACATTTAATGATCTTCAAATGAAACTTTTACTTTTGACCAACTTTCCGGTTTTCGCCGGATTCCGGCCGAACTACTTGTCTGGCAAGAAAATGGTTTTCACCCTCGTGTTCAACATGTCCCCTTACCCCTGAATCGAACAGTTAATCAACTTCAAATGAAACTTTTACTTTTAACCAACTTTCCGGTTTTTGCCGGATTCCGGACGAACTACTAGTCCGACAAGAAAATGGTTTTCACCATTTGTTTGTCCCTCAATTTGAACCCCCTCCCTCAAATATAGGGCTACATAGCCCATCTTCGAACTTAACCTGTACTTTGACCCAAAGAATCCTCCCACCAAGTTTCATCAAAATATCTCAATCCCTTCGAGAGTTATCGTGCGGACAGACGGACAACTTTTGCGATGTCATAGGTATCCCTCCACTTACGTTTTGGGATCCCGAAAACCTAACATACGATCGAAAGAAAAGAAACGAAGATCTCAGGTTCTTTATCCAAGCTAGAGTATGAAGAGCACACTTGCCAAGATGGGCCGGAATATCGACGGAACAAATCTAAGCTTACTCATGAGTTTAGTGCCATCGAATTTGATTCGCTGTCACGCTTGGGCTGAATGTTCTGTAGGTAGGCTACAGGAATATAAAAAAAAACAACTAAAACACATGTAATGGAATGTCGATTTAACTGAATAGTTCTTACTGGTCGATTACATTCGTAATCCAAAAAGGCGATCGACTTTTTATTATCCTTGAAACGCCAGTCTGCTAGAACTGTACATAAGTAGATCCAGATCAGATTCGTCAGCTGGCCATGATATAAACATATAGCATAGTGTTTTCAAAGTTATACGACACACATCCGCCGTGGGCGGGGGGGGGGGGGGGATATACTTACAGAGATTGTCTCTTCCAGCGAGACACCCCACCGTTCCGTTCGGTCCCGGAGGGTCACCCATCTTTCTGAGAGCTTCGACGTTTCGGACTTCAATGACCTTGTGAGCTCCCTCGCTGCTTCTTCGGCGCTTCGATAACCACGGGAATCTCCGGCTAGGTATCGGCCTGAAAAAAGGGCAGAGAATAATAACAGATACAGAACCGTTGGTGAGAAATGACAGAAGAAGAAGGCCTCAGACGATACTGCATACTCAAGAGATCTTTGGCGGTGTACTTGTCTAAAAAAAAATCTCGATTCGAAGGAGGCTTACGGTAGAGTTTTCACAATACAAACAAATTACATAGGGGTCAAAGTGGGGCCTCATGACGCTGCGAAATACGAGGTAGGCACGGCCCCTGCAACAATTTTCTTCTTCTTCTTCCTTTAATTCGAAGCCAAATCCAGATATTTCAAAGGTTAGTCACTATATCGGTAAACAAAAACCGAAAAAGTTGCATGTATTGATATAATACGTAGTATATGTAATAGTAATGTGATATGATATGTAATAGTAAAGAATACTATCATTTAATGTGCCTCAGACTGGGCCAATCTTAAGCAGTAGTATCCAGTAGCACCCTGTCTTGCTGTAATAGCACCCAGTATTGCTAATAGTAGCATGCAGTAGAGTAGAATGCAGTGACACGTAGCCTTGAAATAAAAGCATGTAGTAACATCAGTTCCTTCTGCATGCTACTTTTTCGTACAACTTCATGCTACTATTTTGAGATAAATTTTTCATCGGGATGGCAGGGCGACTTACTATCAAGCTCTTCTTGGTCGGACGCAGGAGGTTCTGATGACACAAGCTGCCGCCCGGTGAGGATATTTTGCTCTATCAGATTTCTTTTATCCTCAAGTTGTCGTTTAAAGGCACGGAAGTCATCCTAGAAGAAAAGAAGGTAGTGTCTAGAAAAAGAGTGTGTCAAAAATACAAGGCCCCATTGGAACAAAGGCACCTGTAATGGTGCTGAGGTAACCTTTTGTGGGCAAATATAATAAAGTTCTTACATTTAGCAAATTGTCTTGTTTTCAGTGAAAATATTCTGAAACAGAAGCGTCATTTCGCGGAAAACAAAGGGTGGGGAACGGCGTCGTTCCAACCCCCCTTACGTTTCAAATGCAATCAGTTGCATGTAACGTAGAATGGTTGATGAGTATGAAGTGCGAACGTAGGACATGGCAAAATTTGTGTGACAGGGTTGACCTTTATTTTGTTTTAATCTTCTAACTGTCCCGTCACTATGGGTTTCCAGAGAGCAATAAATTGGGATCCTAATTCTAGCCTATCGGCTTCACAGTTCCTATGAGAGTTAATTTCAAAAACAAGTTCCGGACTTTGGATTATCCCTGGGTGAATCTTCAGAGACCGTCTAGACTGTAAATTTTACTTAATTGCTGAATGTTAAGTTTACTGGGTCCGTTTTATGTATTTGTATTAGCTTTGTTTTGATGCAGCTCTTTTATTCTGTCTTTATTTTTATATTCTGCCCCATACTGTTCCTAGTAGCTTACAGTTTTGGTAGGTAATAAATCTACATCACCATATCAATACTAAACACGTCTTCTTTTTGCTTATAACACATCTCTTCTCCGTCACATGTCCCTAGAAAATTTGCTTGGAAGACAGATCGGTGGCTTACCTGTTGCTTCGATAGACTGATCAGTTCGGCTCTCAAGGGACCAAGGCTTGTCAGCTCCATATCCTTTCGGATAACCCACTCTATTAGCTCTTGGAGGGATAGAAGAACAGCACTCCAATGTTCTCTGTTATTTTCCAAGCGATTCCTAAGAAAAAGGATTGTCAGAAACGGAGAATCGATGGAAAAGAAATCTGACACAAAAGAGAAAAGGAGCTAAAATCTCATATGGCACTTGCAAGGTCAGAGGATGAAAGTAGGAATTTGCCAATTCCTGGCTTTATTGTGATCATTTGGAAACAATACACTTGGAATAAGAATGATCACGGGCCCTTCGAAATCACGGGAATGTATTGTTTGGTAAATCGTTGGCTGTGATGATGCACACTTTAAGGGCGCTAGAAATTCATCTGTAAGCAAAACCCTTGAGACAAACATGATGATGGGATCATGGGGTTCACGAAGATGTACATTTTGCTCAAAATCGTTTTTGTACTTTAAGGAATTACAGAAAAGAACAGAAGAGAATTTCATCTTTCAAAAGCAGCTGTCACAGCGTTACCGCCGAATTCGAGCTTTTGGTCACAGAAAAAAAAATATGAATAGCATAACAATCTATCACCTTAAGCAAAACCAACCCTTGAGGCAAAGATGATCATGGGCCCTTGGGGATCATGAAATATGTAGGCTATCGTTAGCTCAATTTTTTTTTTTTTCACTTTTCGGTGAAAATGTTCACTTTAAGGATGCTAGAAATTCATTTTTAAGCAAAACTCTTGTTACACAGATGATCTTGGGCCTTCGAGATCATGAAATATATCGTTCGGTCAAAAGTATTTTCCATTTGTGGTTAATATGCGCACTTTATGGGCGCTGAAAATTCATTTGTAAGCAAAATCCGTCAGGCAAAATTGATCGTAGGCTCATGGATTATGAAAATGTATATTTTGCTTAAAATAATTGTTTGTACTTTGCGGTTAAGATGAGTACTTTAAGGAATGGTCGGATCTGGGAAGAGATAATTTCTAAGCCAACCTTGCTGCAGCCAAGTTTAATCGTCCTAGCTTATCTGGAAGTATACTTACTTGAGATCACCGGAATTCCGGACCCCCCCCCCCCCCAACTCCCCCCACAGGGCCCGGATCCAATCCGGTTCTGTAAAGCATTTATCTAGAGCATTTGTTAATTATTCCCATGCAGTTTCATCCCGATCCCTCCAGTCAACGCGGGTGACGAATACCCCCCTCCCAATTCTCTCACAGCTGTCAAATCCGGTCCAGACTTGAAAAGGGACATCAGAGACATGTCTTTTATTCAGTTACTAAGTCTCATTCGATTCTGATACACCCGTTCAAAAATTACGCACGATCCACGCCCTCCACTCTCCCCCCAGATGGTCGGATCGGGAAACTGAATATTTCCAAATTAGTTTGACCGGGTACCCGATAGCCTGCCAAGTTTCATCCTCCTAGCACATCTGGAAATACCCTAACTCGCGCGCCCGACCGACAGACGAAATTGCAATCGGTACATGGCACTTAGTCTAATAGACATTCTAAATGGGGAGGGGACAGGAACCAGTGACCTTGGTAGTCTTACCGTCCTACAGCTAAAAGCAGATCAAATAAATAAAAGCTGAAAGACAGAACACGACGACGGCGAAAGAAGGAGAAGAAGGAAAGAGAGAAGCACAGAAGTTGGAATACTGGAATCATCTCCCTAATAGGGTTGACCCATCCTGATTTAGTTTTTCGTGCCTTCAGCATACTTTTTCTTCTTCTCTTTTTCGTGTCTATAAAATGAGTTGTTATGTAACAGCCCCAGTTGGCTATATTTGAAATATATAAAATAAAAAAATAAAATAAAAAAATAGTGCCGTAAAAGCAGAAGATATTAGTCAGTTTAATGCAGGTGTGGATCCTCACCTGGCTGACAATCAATTTAATATATCGTATCGTGAGAAGTTCATAAAGGCGAAAGCCTCTTTGGTGCGGCACGGGTGCAATTATTCTTATTAGAAGTTCCATAAGGCAAAACACAATTTTTTAGCGTCGTATTTTAAGGTAAGGTAGGAGGAATTTAGTAAATTGCAAGAGCTGAGCTGGTGTACCAGAATATCAATGGTACACATTAATGGAGCTATCTCCGTTCAATTCAATTATTTTGTATGATCAAACTAAAGAACACTAACATTAGACATTCACATATTTGACGGCGTCAATTGGGTAAGTCAACTAAACTATTCTAGCAATATTTCGGCCTCTCTTTTCAAGTGTCCTCCTTAGGTTCAAGCTAGAAAGATGAAAATGCGGTCACTGATTTGTCCATTTCGCGCCATCAATTATGATTCCCAGTCAGCTTGGGCTGAAGGAATACTTGCATTCACAATTATTAAAACTGGAATTCAGTTAGCCAAATTAAACAAATAACGACACGGGAAAATATCATGTTCTAAAAACGATAATTCGAAAATTTGTTATATTTTCAAAGTGTATACATACACTATTAGCTTTTTAACACATGTATTATTATACATATTTTAAAAAGCTTGTGCGCGACGAATCCAAAAGTCTCGCACTCCTTTCCCTTCTCCCACTATAAACTTAAATCTCCTGAGAAGAAGATATCGCGAACGGACACTCGGTTTTTGAAAGCCTTTTAATCCAACTCTCGCAACGTGAACTCCTACTCCCACCGGGGAAAGGCTAGACCCAAATGAGCGGCTACGCGAATATCCCAAACTGAACGTGTCTTGGCTAAAACCGAACGGTAACGGGATAGTTTCATACCAATAAGTTTTAAGTTTACAATGCATCACAAAGAGGCTAAGTAGGGCATTGTTTTTTCGTTTGGTTATTGTTGAAGACGAATTAGTGTTATTGTGTTTGATAAGAGAATGTTTACTGTACGTACGTTTTACGAATTATCGTTGGCAAAAAAAGGCGCCGATTCTTCAAATTTTTACCAGAAAAGAGCTTCTAATCTCTCAAGAAGAACAGTAGTGATGTACCTTCCTCGTTCCTGCCGCAACCACAAATTACTTCAGAAGTTCGGCGTCCAAGATGTGATTCGCTCACTCGAGAAAACGTCAGCGTCAGTACTATCTACATCTCGTCATCCTGGTCTTCGAGTACATGATGTTTTTCATGAATTTTTCAGGCCCAGTAAGTAATTATGTCTAAATTTTTGTGTGTGTTAATACTGTTATTTATCTTGTGTTATTTCGCGTTATTCCCTTTACTCCGCTACCACATTCTGTATTTAGCGGGTTATAAATAAAATATATATATATATATATAATAGAACAGGGGTCGTGCCCTTAATCCTTTTTCGTCAAAGGGTATCGAATAATTAAGCTCGTCCACGATTCGGGTACCAGTAAAACATAGGCTACTATTATATTCTTCGTACATGTTTTATTTTTCTCTCATAATATCGGCCTGCCCTTTATTGGTGTTGAAGTGAATTTGTGCACATCTTATCATGATCGTTAGAAGGTCAAGTAAACAAAATGAACTGTGCCGTCAATCGGCTGAGATACCGCCGATAACGCTGAGGGCGTACACTGTACTGTTCGGTTCACTGGTGATTGTCAGTCTTAAGTTTTCTTCTAGCTTTAAGCTACTTTGAATAAAATTTCATTGATTGGTTGAAACATTCGATCAATCAAGCTGACTACGAAGATTGTTCGTTGGTGCAAAAGGACGGATCTGTTGAAATTCTGTTTGAATGGTTTCTCCGCTCTTCTTGGCAAGACTACAGATGAAAACCTTGACCGCAGTTCCATTTTTTAGCTATCATCTGAAGATGGCTCTTGCAAAGACGGGCGAAACAAAACTTTCCCTGATTAAGCCGTTAATAGCAACAACATATACCCTTATCATTAGATAGCCTAACTACAGGATAAGAACCTATATCAAGAGGGGCATTGTACCCCTCTCCTCCTTCATCAGTTCCCTCTACCGTAATGAACTGTCTAAGGATAGACGTCGGATGAGGCAATCGATCACCTCGGAAGCAATCTGACCGAAAAATGATCGTATTAACCTAGAATCCTCCGGCAGTTGCTCTTGGAAACAATCGATATATCAGGTCAAGGCGTAGGATGGGGTCAGTGACTCCAAACTAAAGCGCAAAACAGTCAGACACGTCATCTCAAGGGCCCACGATTTGTCGATCACAATTGTTGATCCCGAGGGCAGGTAAAGCTTTACAAACGTTCTAGGACCGCTTTTTGCTTTGCTTCATCGCCCACTAATCTATGGCGGCTATACTAATTCCGCAACGTACTAAAACGAACATTCACGCAGAGAATCGATTCGTTTAATCAATCTGATATGCCTTAAATTTTGGGCTAAAAATCCTCCTCTTGGTCACTTTACATTTTGATGACCAATCAACGTGATTTCCTTTTTTTAAATAAACTCAAATTTTCCTTTAAACTATATCTAAAGCTTTAAAACTGTAAAATTTAAATCATTTCAATTCTCTCATACAGAAAATTACATAAATTGAGTTATATTTGAGAATGCAAAACGGATACGTCAGCCGAATTTCATCAGAGCTATTATCCGGCCCTTCTTGGCAAGGGTCTTCAGTCACCCTTGCCGGCGGCGCCAAGATGGAGTAACAGTCCATTTTACCTTATCGCCACCGATTTGGCCCTAAGGCCGTGCCACCGTCTATTAATGTCATCCAGTCGCCGTCGCAACATTGCCGCATCATCTGGATTCTTATCAGGCCCAGAGCCTTCCAAGGTTGAAAGTAAACGCTGACCTGCAGCAGACAGACTGGCATGCTCTTCCTTCTTCCCGCTTATCTCTGCCGTTAGCTCCTGCAAGATGAACATAACTTTAGAACGCCTCATTTCGGTTGGATGAGAGTCTCACCATCTCCTGGTGATTTCTCACTTGCGTCTCCCGACCTTGTTCTGGTGAGTCCGCACTTGAGACGTAAAAGATTGGCCGAGGGTCTTTTTAAAGGCCCACAACGAGGTTTAACTAACACTCGGTACCAGCCAGCAGAGGCGTTACTAGCCAAAATGTTTGGGGGGGGGGGGGGGGGACGAGGCACTTACCGACTGGCTGGTAGTTTTTACCGACTGTTTCTGCAGAAAAAGCTACTGTTTTCAACAACAAAAATGTCATTTTTGAAATAAATCGACTGATTTTCAGAAAAATCCACTGATTTTCAGAAAAACCGACTATTTTGACGAAAAATCGGCCAATTTTCAGAAAAAACGACTGTTTTCATGAAAAAATCAACTGTTTTGACGAAAAATCGTGGCGCTTCGCGTTGACTCGGTTATTTTTTACCGACTGGCCGACACCATTGGGGGGGGGGGGCGTCCCCTCCTCCCCCCCCCCAGTCGTGACGCCCCTGCCAGCCAGTTCCGGAAATCACTCTGAGACCGAGAATTAGCTGGGTTACTGCCGTTCGCAATTGATATTGTTGCTGGTGTCGCACCCAAGTTGAAATCAGTTCAACTTTTCACGGTACTAGCCAATCACATTATTTAGGGGAATATTCAGGAATGTTCCGATTGGCTAATGCTGAACGACGTCAGACCGAATATCAATGACCTAAATTCACTTTCGGTTTTCAAGACAGCAATGAGTGGATGTGATTTTATCATTGGGCTTAGTTCGAAACTAGCCAATCAGAATATTCCTCAATATTCCCAAAATAATCTGATTGGCTAGTACTCTCAAAAGCTGAACTGATTTCAACTTGGGTGTGAGACTAGCTGGTATCCGAAACTGGCACCAGTATCAATTGCGAACGGCAGAAACCCAGCTAATTCTCGGTCTCAGAGCGATTTCCGGAACTGGCTGGTACCGAGTATTAGCAAAAACCCGTTGTGAATGGCCTTAAGACGGAGTGGTGGATTGCTGGAACGCCCTTCCGGAATGAGCCCGTAGCCAAAAGAGTTCTCTTTCACGCTTAGTCCGAGTGGGATGTCCTTACAACAGTCCCTGATATGCCTGCCAAGTTTCATCATCCTAGCTTATGTGGAAGTGCCCAAACTAGCAAAACACGGACCGACCGAAAGACCGACGGACATACAGAGCGATAGCTATATGGCACTTGCCCAAAAAACCAGACGACAGTGGCATAGGCTACAGTAAACTGCCGCTTTCTTCATTCACAGTCTTGTTTTGCTCTGGTTAGATTACAGAAGCCCTACCTATCATTCAGTTTTGAAACTAGAACTAAAATAACGAAGAACATTTGTCTGGCTTCTATGACTTTCCGTCAGGAAAAATGCACAAAGCCCCCCTCCCCCCACCGCGGACTTGGCTGCAATTCACAGCGCTGATTTGGAAACCAATCAGACCTAAGAAAAACACGAAAAACAAACTATACAAGTTTAACACCCACTTCATCCTAAATTCCCCCCACACTCACGTTCTAAATTATTCATGGCAATTTTCACCCTCGCGATAGAACTGAGCTGGAGTCAAACGAATTACGAAGCAATAGGCGATACTTTTAGCAGGTCGATTTTCTCAGACTCGTATGATAATTCTCTCCGATCGCGGTGCAAGAAAATACATTAATACATTAAGTCGCAAGGTATCATGAATTCAACCTAATACAGGGCTAGAAATCTGTATATCCTCCCACATCACAAAATAATATCAACATCAGTACGCTACTGGTTTGAGATAGCTGGAAACCAGACACGAGCCTTCGGCCCCCGTGAAACAGGGGAGGAGAAAAAAATGGACAGTGGTAAATATGATCTTCCAGGCACAGAGTACCCCACGAAAGACAACGAAAGAAGAGCAGAACTTCCCAAAATTAAGGATGTTGGACTAGTTAGTAGTAGAAAGAATTTCTACTAGTTTTGACGCTAGAAGACTGGCAGCGAAGCATCTGGATTATTTTATTGAACTTACTTCTCCTCCTTTCCAGATCCCCATCCAAATCCTGGTGGGCTGTCATGGCAGGGAATACAGTGACATAAGTCGAAAACTCTGCTGTGAATCAATACGGACAAGACATTTGTGCCCGAGTTCGCTTTTCCTTCGTTTTTTTATGGCACTTGATATAGTGATCGCAATGTCTGTCTGTCTGTCGTCGGTCTGTCTGTCTGTCCTTGGCAGGCATATCAGGGACCCGACCAGATTAACTTGGATATAATCACTTCCCCGATCCGGCCATTGTAGGGGGAGTGGAGGGATGGGAATCCGGAAATTAGTAACATGCATAACTTTGGAACGGGTAACCGGACGTGCATGAAACTTGACAAGTGTCGAGAACAAGAGCCTCAGATGTTCAGTTTCAAATAAGGACCGGATACGGTACGGGGGATGGGGCTGGAAGCGGGTATAATCTTATGAAAGGCTTAGAGTCGAGGGATCGGGATGGAACTTGGTGGGAAGAACAAGCTTAAACCCTTGATACATTACAGACGAAACAGGACAAGATCGTGCCACAGTGGGGGGTGGGGTGGAGGGGTTTCACAGAATTCCGGTGATCTCGAGTTAGGGTACTTCCAGATGCGCTAGGACCATGAAACTTGGCAGGCGTATTAGGGACTCTACCATATTCACTTGAAAATAGTCCCTTCCCAATCCGATCATCGTGGGGGGAGTAGAGGGTGGGGAATCCGGAATCCAGTGACATTCATAACTTTGGAACGGGTTTTGGAACGGAGCTGGAGGGGCCATCGGAAATCTGATGAATCGCTTAGAGTCGAGGGATCGGAGTTGGATATAGTTGGAAGAACAAGCGTTACCCTAGATACAATATTAACAATATAACATAATATATAATAATAATATAATATAACTGCATCAAAAGGCTTTCGCCTCTATAAAAATAGACATAAATTGACCTCTTTATATTGACAGAGCAAGACCGGGCTTGTCAATGAGGGGGGGGGGAGTCTGAGGGGGTTTCCCGGTGATAGCGAATTAAGATACTTCCAGATTTGCTGAGACGACGAAACTTGGCACGCATATTAGGGACATGACCAGATTGACTTCGAAATAGTCCCTTCCCCGACTCGATCATCATGGAGGGAGACGGAATCCGGAATCTAGTGACATTCTTAACTTTGGAACGGGCGATCGTTGGCCGGGGCATTGTGGGTGGAGCTGGAGGGGTCGGAGTCACTGGCATTCCGGGAAACCCGGGTTTCCCGGAATGCCGGCGATAACAACTTAGAGTACTTCCAGGTTATCTATGACGATGATACTTCGCAGTCGTATGAGGAAGCGGACCAGATTGACTTGGAAATAGTCACTTCCCCGATTCGATCATCGTGGGGTATGAATGGATGGGGAATCTGGAATTTAGTACCATGCAGAACTTTCGAATGGGTTATCGGATGTGAATAGAACTTGACAAGTGGCAAGAGCTAATTTCTCAGTTTCCTCTTCAATTCCGGACCAATTCCGATGACAAAGTGCGGAGCTCGAAAGGGGTCAACGGAAATCTCCTGAAATCCCTTCCAACTACTTCGTGGTCTGATCCAGTTGGGGCACAGAATTATCACAGCTATATAGTATTTAACTCCTACCATCGATTGAGTCATCCCCGGACCGGAACCAAAGTACGACAAAACTTTCATTCTAAAACAGCTGCCAACGAGTGGAACAATATTTCAGATTCACCAGATAAACCCCATATTCTGATCAAAGGAATATCGGAAGAGAGATCTGACTTTGAAAACTGCAAACCTTGTCTGACAAACATGCCAACTGTGCTTACAAGTGCCATATGAGATTTCAGCTCTTGTTTTGTAATGTCACGGGCTATCGCTCAAAGGCTGTTTTAGTACAGTCAATCTAGCGTCAAATATGACTTGACCGAAAACTAATTGCAACAGAAATGATTTTTACAAATTTTTACAAACTGTACAACATATCAAAAGTTGAGAAAACCTAGCGGGGTGCAAAATTTGTGTTTTTTAGAGTTTTTTTTCAGCTGAAAGTTTTAGTATTTACTTCATGGGAAACATGTTTCTAATTTGATTTTTTTGTGCTGAATTCATATATATCACATAAGATTTAAGATACGGTCAACTGAAAGTGTTTCACATTCATCACCTTACAAGAAATTCGCGATTCTATCATAGTACAATCGTTTGACCGCATATAAATCTCAACAGAAATGATTAAACCACTTTGTAGAGACAAGGTAACTGTTCGATGTGTCAAATGTTGGAAACCTATCTCAAGGACAAGCTCGTGTTTCATAGCGTTTTTTATTTTTTTTCCCATCTGGTATTTTCGGTTTTCTAAAAGCTTACCGTAGGATACATGCTTTAATGTAATTTTCTGTGCTAGATTCGAATATCGTATCAGATCCAAGGTATGTTCAACCTAAAAGTGTTTCACATTCGTCACCATATAAGAAGTTTTTTTTGGAACTCTTATTATTTTTCGAATGGATACCACCATGTCAAGTGGAATTCTTCAAAATAATCCTGCTCGTCATTTTTCAATTGTAATAAGCTCGAATCACAGGTAACAAAATCACATTGGTAAAAGACTGAGAAAGTTAATCACTTCCGGTCCGTGCAACGGATGTGCACATTTTGTTCCACACTTTACTTACACATCATCTAGAGCGTTATAAGAGGGTTTTCGCGAGATTCCGGAATCACCTTCCGGCGAGCAAAGAGCATCTCCAAAACATGGGAAAGCGATTCCTGGAATCACTTTCCCCTGGACCGATCGCGAAAACGCATGGAAAGCTGAAATCGCCGGGAAACTGTTGAATTCCAAGCCTTTCAGAATAAATATGGTTCACTGGACGTTTCTTCCACTATCATACAATCGAACGACGTCACATATCCTCAGTGACACATACCATTTTTGGGGAGATCCCAAAACGTAAGTACCTATGACATCGCAAAAGTTGTCCGTCTGTCTGCACGATAACTATCGAGGGGATTGAGATATTCTGATGAAACTTGGTGGGAGGATCCCTTGGGTCAAAGTACAGGTCAAGCTCGAAGATGGGCTCTGTAGCCCTATATTTGAGGGTGGGGGAGGGGTTTCAAATTAAGGGACAAACAAAATGTTTTTAAACAGCTAATGTGATAGTCGATTATGGGGTCAGAAAACATGCTGAGTACGATGGCGAAAATCATTTTTTGTCGGACAAGTAATTCGTCCGGAATCCGGCAAAAACCGGAAAGTTGGGTAAAAGTAAAAGTTTCATCTGAAGTTGATTAAATGTTTGATTTAGGGATAATGAGACATGCTGAACACGATGGTGACAACCATTTTCTCACCGGACAACTAGTTGGTCAGGAATCCGGCCAAAACCGGAAAGTTTGTTAAAAGCGAAACTTTTATCTGAAGTTGATTAGATGACAGATTTCGGGGTAAGAAGAGACGCCGAGTCTGTATATGACAATCATTTTTTACCCGGACATATAATCAGTCCGGAATCCGGTTTTAACCGGTTTTCTTTTAAGTCAAAGTTTGATTTTAAGTCTTTATAGGGATAAAGAATTCGCTGGATTTGTTTCTGAATTTTTTTTATTTTTTTTTTTGCTGGACTAGCAGTTCGCTCGGAATTCGGGCGAAACCGGAAATTTGGCAGAAGTAAAGCAGGAAGTTTCGGTCAGTATCGTCAAAATAGATATGGCTTATAGAGGTATATCTGAACTTGGTTTTCTCTGATGATTAGCCTGGCAAAGACTGGATCTGGCGAAGACAAGACCCAATTGTCTGGATCAAATATTAGATTTTTGGGATCCCATTTTTCATTTGTTAGTGAGAGTGTTTTTTCAACAGTTTGAAGATTCCCTCTGAAGCATTCAGTTTCCGGCGGAGCTTTCCACTACCTTCCTGGAATCACTATCCGGGAAAGTTGCTTCAATTTGCAAGCAGCCCGAAAACCGCTGGAAAGAGATTCCGACTTTGCTTTCCCGCTCGCGAATACCCTCTTTATATTTAGTCTCATTCGAGTCGAGAGTCTGGTCTTCAACGCCTACAAATATTTACGATGGAGGGTCTTAAAACTAGAATCACAACCTTAGAATCCCTAGACGACAGGCAGGTTAGCAAAACGGGATCTGTCGTCTCGGACCATTCGAAATTAAACCATCACAAAAATGAGACGAAGAACACAGTATAAAATCGGCCTACACCAAGAAGCCAAGGAAAAAAATGTTGCTGATGTAGCGAAGCGGAGGACAGAGCAATGACGGAGAAGCAAACGCTGACTAATAAGTACCGAGGTCAACGGCGCAACATGAGGGAATCTGTTTCAGTTCCAAATTTCCCGCGAAGAGATCGCACAGTACCAGCAAGTACTACAGTAACCTTTCCCCTAAAAGAAAAGGTCCACCAACAAATGGAAACCGATGGCGCTAGTGCCCTACACAAAGCACCGAAGGACCCCAAGGCCCTCATCAACAACGCAAACCAGTCACCACGAAGCAGCTAATGGCTAATCTCCGTAACGACTAAATTCCAGGAAAACCCGCGACCTGTCCCCAAGAAGAACCTTAAGCCCCTTAAAACTATGAACGGTATGAAATAATTTTTGAACTTAGTAAATATGAAAAAGCTCATCAAGAGCGTAATAATCAGAGATACCACATACACTCTGCCACCTAAGGGGACCAAGAAACACAGGCTTAGAGCCTGAAAGAACTAGAGGCCCTAAACCGAAGTATCGAAAGGGAAGCTGGGACTAAGATGCACGCAGCTTTCGTAAAGCTAATAGATGTGCGAATGACCCCGCCAGTGGAGGCAGCCATCTGAAAGTTCCCTAAGAAACTAGTCTCAGAAGACGACCGGTTGCTGAGCCTACCTGTTAGAGGCAAAAGTCGACCCAATTTGTCGCTAGAAGAGATGCCATAGGGTAACATAGCTCGAAGGGAACATCAGACAAAACCGGGCGAGGACGATTTTAATAATTACATAAGTGTAGGCTTTATACATATATATTATATATATATAGGCTAACTATATATATATTGAAAGATTATTAACTGGTATGTATATAGAACGACTAATAATTGGTGCTACCCGTAAAACTTGGTATCGAGTTTATATCCCTGTGTAACTACGACTATTGGTTAAGCCAGTCTTAGACCTGTTCAGGCTAAGCTTTATAGGCTATAGGCTTGAGTTTTCAATTAAGGACAGCCCGCTTTGTCTTAGGGTCGAAAACGGTTCGACATGAAAAAGGATAGATTACTCATATCGCAGTTAAAATTCACCCCAATTTTATACACAAAATGACAAATGAATTAGTGACGTAAACCAAATACAGAATAATGAAATAATTATTAATTAAAATAATAATCAATTTATTCAAACAATGTTTACAACGGATACGTCAGCTACGATTCAGAGGATTGACAGCCGACGAGGACCCTTGCCAAGAAGGGCCGAAATGCCGCTGATGAAGAATCGTAGCTGACGTATCCGGTGTAAACATTGATTGAATAAATGTTTCAAAGTCAGCTTGGGCTCAAAGAATATTTAATAATTAATAATTTATACAGTACAGTAACAAATTCGTGATTCAACGCACACACTTGGATGTCTATTCGGCCCTAAGTGCGAATAACGGATAATGTAAAAGAAATATGTATTTCTGGAATAGTGATGAATGTGAAACACTTTTGGTTGACCGTATCTTTAATCTGATGTGACATTCGGGTTCTCCACATAATTCGAGCTCTCCACATAAAACTACACAAGAAATGTGTTTCACATGAAGTAAACACTATGGCTTAAAGGACCCCTCTTGCTTTTTCTGCCTTTTATAATATACCTAGCTCCCTTATGGGATTATAAGCTTCTAAAATCCCCACCTTTCTCCATTGTTCCATTTTGTGCCTACGAATTTTTAAGGCTTTTTCATCCGTGCCGAGTTTTGCCCGTTACGCAATGCAAAATTTGCCAGAATCTTCAACGTCCGCTGACAACTCTTTCACACACAAGGATATGAGAATCTTCTGTTTTTGACTTCTTTAATAGCTTAGTTTTCCTACTTTTTAACCACGGCGCGTTCAGTTTTCAAACGTTTTGCGCCCAGCAGCCGCGTCGGAGAGCAGGAAGGATGGATAGAATGGACAAGCGCTAACGAGACAATCGCTAATTTCAGATGGAAAGTAATGGTATTTTCACGAAGCGTTTTTTCTGATCCGTTTCACAGTGAAAAGATCGTTTCTAGTAAGAGTTGTGCTTCAAGAAAATAAAAAAAATCAGCTGAAAAATAAAAAATTAAATAGGAACTGCAAAAATACACGAATTTTGCACCCCGCTAGGTTTCTCAGCTTTTGATATTTTGTACAGTTTTTTTTTCTCTACAAGATGGTGTAAAAACCATTTCTGTTGCAATTTGTTTGCGGTCAAACCTTATATTGACTGCACTATTTGCACAGTTCCATGCTATATCAAGGCTCATAACCTTAGCTAATAATGTTCCTACCCCAGCTAAACCCTAGCGGCCCGTCATGGTATTGAGTCCAGTTCTCCCGACGTGTCAGAGGTCGAAATGCTCGATTGCGAATCAACGAGGACGAGGAGGCGGAAAGAATTTGGACAGGAAATCGATTGTGTAGAAATATCTGTTCATAAGGAAGTTAAATCGCCAGAAATAACCAATCCGGTCCGGCAAAACTGAGCATAACAACCACTCCCTAAATCTTCCAGCGGCTTCGCTTGACGATCATATATTTTAAAGGCATGATGTTAATGAACATCATCTGTAAATAGAAGAATTGTAAATTCAATTATAAGCTTTTATTTTACTTTTATTTTTAATTAGTAATTCCCCTAGTCACGTTAGTAACTCTTCTTCAGCTATGAAAGTTTCTATAGTTAATTTTCAAGCTCTAATTTTTTTTTTTTCATAATCAAGTGTCCTACAGCCCTGGGTGACAGTTCCTAACATTCATGAAGCAACGCAGTAGCTAGTGGAGATCTTGACTTGAGGCACATCAGAAATGTGTAATGTAAAACAGGTCCGAGTTTTGGGTATACAAAAAGATCCTATCTGAAACAATAAAACAGTGATGGGACGAGAGATCGCCAATAGAGTTAAGGTTTAAATAACGTGACTAGACGGATGACACTGATGTTTCGACTACGTTTTTCGATGAAACCAGCTTGCATCATGAGAATATCGTTGTAAAGCAGTTGTAACACCAACCTATTGTTTTTTTTTAAACTTTGGGGTAGCTGAGTACTGAAATTGCATTGTGGTATGCTTTGTTCAGCAATGTAAGTTTCTTTTTTTCAGTTCAAATTTTTGTTCAATTTCTGTGCATATTAGCCCAGTTCATGGAAATTCTCCATATTCCAGTTCAAAGCCACCATGCAATTAATCTTCTATAATTCCAACAATGAATATCAACATCATTGACGTTTAACTAAAAGTCTGCTAAGACCGGTGTTGAATTTGCTCTTTTAGCAGAAAAAAGAACCTATCTAACGATGGAGTTACTACCTTCGACTCAAAATGTTTAAGCTTCTTCTTTGATGGTTGAAAACGGATACGTCAGCTGAATTTTATTGGAGCTATATTTTCAGAACCCAAGCTCCTCTCTACAACAAAACAAAATTCAACCCAAATGCAGAAAAATCTCTACCCGACCTACGACCCAGTCGAGCAGCAAAAACAGCAGCCGTGTCCAAAATGAAATCACAGCAACCTTTTTAACTCCAAGCAAGACTCACGAAAGAATTTACGAAGTTAAATATTTAACGCTAGGCTAGAATCTTTAGTTTTGTGTTTCCCACAAGTTCGTCTTTCCAACTTGAGCGGTTTTGAGCCTGAAGAGAACCCTTGCCAAGAAGGGCCGAAATATAGCTCCAATAAAATTCAGCTGACGTATCCGTTTTCCACCATCAAATATGATTCGCAGTCAGTTTGGGCTGAAGGAATAGTTTAAGCTTCTCTTTTTCTGTTGATTATCTTGTGTATCTATAGCTCTTTTTCTATGTGATGGATGCTGGTGTGAAGAAAAGAGGGACCAACATAGACTAATCTGCTTATAATGCTGAACAACACAAGGCAAATTGATTGACATAAATAAACAGCGTAAACGTGTGCTTGGTATACCTCCTCAAAGATCCTCAGCGCCTGGAGTAAAGTAAAGACAAGCACCACAAATTTCGCATCCTCAGTATATTGATTTCTTGCTAAGCTTCTATCCTGAAGGCTATGCCACCTTCTACAAAATTTCTCTTTAGGGGTTTGCTGCCGTCTCCTGACGAAAGAACTTGTAGCAACTGTATCGCACGGTAATGGAACTCCGCTGTTCTCATACTCCGGAGAGTCAAGCACAGTGGGGAACTTGGGAACGTCTGCAACTTCCGGTTCGAAGAGCGGAAGCTCAGTTAGGCGCTCCGCGCTGAGTCGCGAAGGAACCTTAGCCTGGATAGGCGTGCCGGGGCTGCTAAGGTCACCCTCGGATGCCCAGCGGAACGAGCAGCATAGGTCACGAGCAAGGAAGTCACTATTCGGTCGCCTGCGGGATCTTCGTTTCTGGCAGCACATTTCAAAGGGTTTGCAGCAGGCCATTCCACAATGTCTCGCTAGAGATGGGCACCAAACCCATATCACAAGCTCTTCGTATCTAGTATTAGTCAGAATAGCGGTAACTAGGATATTTACGAGGAGACGGGCTGGACGACGGAATGGAAGAGAGAAGTTGTAAGGCACAAGGTGTGACTAGTCCGATATATCAAAACAAAACGATGCTAATACACGGGCAGTTGTCAAGGTAATCGATGGGGTTTACACGGCCGACCGAGGATTACAATCGTTGTATCCCTTTACACAGTCTTACACAATCCACATGTGAGTCACTTCCGAGCCAAGATTATGCACCAGCTGAATTCTAAACGTGTGCTAAGTTACGGCTATGGCTGTGGACTGCGGTTCAAGTCGGTCAGACCAACTCCCCATTTGTACAACTGCGAAACACCTTTGAAAGCGGATCTAACATCAGCGATTTCTTCACTCTGCTCTTACGGCGCTCCAAGTACGCCAATACATACAAACACCCACACTCACTCCCCTCGACCACGCTGCCGCAAGACTACTGGATTTTCCCTTGTAGAGACGTGAAAAGTTCTCCAGGTAGAGACTCTAGTCCCCGCTGGAAATCAACGTTAGGCGCGGAAGCCGTGAAATGCACCAGCTTTGGAAGATAGAATGACTGATACATGTACGTGGTGGAATGCAGATTTGTAAGTAATGCCTGAGGGGATAAGGGGAGTTTCGAGACGAGTAGCGAAGATGAGATCGCCACACTGAAATCAGTTCGATGAAAAACTGAGAACAAATTATTTTTCATTAAACTGTCGTTACTGGCTGGCTTCAGCTGAAATAAGCCGATAAGTAAAAGAGACAAGAGAGATCCGAGTCTGGGGTATCACCCGGTAAACTTATTTTATGATATAAATATAACGGTGTATATCATTTAGCATGTTATCAAAGGACCCAATTTATATATGTCAATTCCCAGTATTCAGTGCCATCCACCAGTTATCTCTTAACAGAGCGACCTTCGTCCTCCTTTATTTAGGGACACTTTTGCTCACTGTCTGGCGCAGGTGGAACCTTTCTTTGGTACGGTACAATAAAGTACTACATGTTCGAAGTTCCTCCTGATTCAGTTTAGGTTTTCAGTTAGAACAAACCAATTATCTACCTGACCGAAGAAGCTAGAGCACACGGCATCCAGCAAAAACTGAGGAGACTTAAACGGGGAGTCGATGAGGTGAGACAGTGAGAGAGATAGAGACGGGTTTAATGAAAACAACCGGCAGTGAAACGCTGAAAGGGTTGTAGAAAAAAAAACACATAGGCACTAAATAATTGTTCTAGCTATGCACGGCAGTGCCGAGCGGCGGTAACGCTCCGGGTTGCATTTCACTAGTTTGAAGCCTGCCCGCTGGAGAGATTCGCACTGATGAATTTCTTCGGAGCGTTTTGGGATAGGGTGCGGAACTGGGCTGACCTTGCTAGACTTTGACCAAACTTCATACAGGCAAGAAGTCGCAACACTGTGGAGTCTTTTCATCTTTAGTACCAGTAGTGCCTGCTCGTATCCACGATAGCCACTTCCGATGATCGGTCTGCAGGCCCTCTTTTGGATTTTCTCAATGGCCTGTGACTCATGGTTATCGAGGGATATGAGTGCCACACAACAGATATGTATTCCAAGACTGGGCGAATGTAGGATACATAAGCGCCGAACTAAATTTCTCTCTCCAGCCCAGCCTTGCTAAAGGCGTGAACAACCACCTATACCCATTCTTGGTTATTTCTTCAGTGTTTCTGGCCCATTTGATAGAGCCTTCAAGGCTAACTCCGAGAATTCACAGTGTTTTTTGGGATCCCAAAACGTAAGTGGAGTTAAGTTATCCGTCCGTCCGTCCATCTGTAAGCACGATAACTCTCGAAGGGAACGAGATATTTTGATGAAACTTGGTGTGAGGATTCTTTGGGTCAAGGGTAAGGTCAATTTCGTAGGTGTGAGGATTCTTTAGGTCAAGAGTAAGGTCAAGTTCGTAGATAGGCTTTGGCCCTAAATTTAGAGGTGTGGGAGGGGGTTTAACTTAAGGCGCAAGCAAAATATTTTTAAACAGCTAATGCGATAGTCGATTATGGGGTAAGAAGACATGCTGAAGACGATGATGAAAACCATTTTTTCGCCGGACAAGTAGTTCGCCCGGAATCCGGCCGAAACCGAAAAGTTTGTTAAAAGTAAAAGTTTTATTTGAAGTTGATTAGATGTTTGATTTAGCGGTAAAGAGACATGCTGAACACGATGGTGAAAACCATTTTCTCGCCGAATTAGTAGTTCGCCTGGAATCCGGCCAAAACCGGAAAATTTGTTAAAAACAAAAGTTTTATTTGAAGTTGATTAGATGTTCGATATAGGGATAAGGAGATACGCTGAATTCGTTTTTGAGCTTTGTTATTTTGTCGGATAAGGAGTTCCCGGATGTTTCGATCATTTTCGTCAAAACAAATGTGACTTATAGGGGTAAACACACATGCTGAATCCATATCTGAACTTGGTTTTCTCAGATGATTAGCTATTTGGCCTTAATCTGTTTCTGAATTTTTCATACTTAGGAGTCTGGAGAAGAAAGGACCAAATTGTCTGGATGAGATATTAAATTTTTGGGATCCCATCGAAACCTTTGGTCTTGTTTACACTGGATGCCACAGTCTCCGATTTCTTGACTAAGGCGGTCTGACGATTCCCGTCCGAAGCCTACGAAAATTGATTGCGTTTTGTTTCTGTTGATTTCATTTTATTATCACATGCCCAGTTTCTGAGTAAACTGAGAAGTTCTCTGATCTAGCCTTCTGGGCTTCAGAGGTTACTATTATTGACAGGTCGTCCACATACTGGAAACGTGTGTGTTTCTGTTTGATTTCTGGGATACTGTTGACGAACAGATTAAATGAAAGTAAATAAAAGTGGGCCGAGTTTGGTTCCCTGAGCACACCACGATAGACTTTGTTCTCTTCCGATAAGATGTCTTTCCCATCTTCAGTTCCAAACCTGACATAGTGTTTTCTTTCTGAAACGAAGCTTCCTACCCAGGTAATAATGTGACTTCCGAAAAATCGTGCTAGTGGAGGATCATAGTGAGTAAACGTCCCATAAAATCACAGCCCTTACAGCAGAACTAAAACGTGGGGCCATTCACTAATTTTCCTTATCATTAACAAGCGATATCACCATTCTGCCTATTTTAATTTTCCTTTCACAGTCACTTTCGTGTTTTAGCTGTCAAGACAAATTTAATCTTTCTGTAGAGTTCTTTTTCACAGTAAAGCCCAGCCTTTGGAGTCATTTGTGACTGGTACAGTCGAAGGTACGGAAAGAACAAATCGGAGACAACATTTGTTGGCCTTGTTAGTCAAGATTATGCGTCATAGGTAATGTGCTTTCACAGTAAAGAGACAATGAACTGGAATGAACCAACTGTTTGCCCATGGTGAGAAACTGGAACCATAGGCTAAGCTATTCAGTGAACCTTTAACGATGAAAAAATATGCGTCTTAATAAAGCCCACAAAAGCTCTCCTCCCAGGGGTGGGATTATTGGCGAGTCCAGAAGACGAAACTTGGCCTAAGGCCGGCTAAGCCACCACCGGTTTTCCAGGCGGGCAGACAAGAAAAGCTGTTGAGTGGAACCGAAGAAAGAATAACATGGATCGGATGGATGGTTTGACTCCCGCTCATACTATTGCCATACGCACAAATACAAAAGTGCCAGAATATAAATGCTCTACAGAGTAGCACTAGCTATCTTCCTTCTCTATCTTCAATGGCACCCCAATGTATAACTTTGGTTTTACTCTCAACCAAGCCCATCCATTCAACTGACAAATTTATCGGATTTCAAAGCTAGATGACAGAGAAAGACATCTCCAGACATCTAGAGCTTGAACTCTGAAAGATATAAAGGAGTTGCATGCTGGAATCAAGACACCAGATGGCAGAAGCTATTCGGAAACGTATGGAATGTTTAAGAAGATAGCAGCTGGAAAACTTCCAGTGGCGAACTTCTGCTTCTCCATTTCATTTCTCAGTCTGCTTGCCAAAGTGAGTTGGATAAACACAACGGTCATCATCGTCCTTAAATGACCCATTTCAAGTAGTTCATAAATTAGTACATCTTCCCAAGGAAGGTTAGTGATACAGTAATATCGGCAAAGGAAGGACTGCCGCAAACGATTGTAACTTGATGGACATCAACTAAGAACATCCTTGCACATTTCTTTTTTAACGAATATGACAAGTTTATGACAGGGTTCACTAGGGAAATACTGCGGCTCTGATTAAATTAACTACAAAGCCTATTTGGAGAATTCATGAACTTACTGGTTCCAGAGCAGGAATTACCGTACGTAGGCTATAGAGTCCACCACGATCCCACTATTAACGCTATTTAATACCACACGACCTCGCTCGCAACCACTGAAATCAAGTTCGAGAGAAAATACCAATTTCCTCTGCTCAAAGGATTCCCTTCCAAGCTGAGAAATTTAATAACATTTCTGATCCTTCATCAGCAATTGAGATCCTTCCGTTAAGTGTTATGACGAATGTGTAGTTTTGTTGTGCCCATCTAAGTGTTATATCCCGCGAAAGTATAGGCTTCCATTCACGTATTTTATTTTCATAATCACTGGCGAATACGGTCGCCAGGGGGGGGGGGGGGGGATTCGGTCGTTTGAGATTCGGTAAAATTTTGGTCCGGATGCCCACAATTTTACTTAGACTGTTCGGTATTTTTTTCGATAGCAGAACTATTCGGTATATTTACGGGGGTTTTGGTAGTTATACCGAATCCCAAATAGGCTATCGGTACAAATCTATTCGGTATAATGGTAGGATTCGGTATCATTGCCAGAATTCGGTAGTTGTCACAAATTCGGTGGGAGAATTTAAAGAAATTGTTTAGTAATTTTTCGATGCCAGAAACTATTCATTGTTTTTATGGAGATTCAGTAGTTACAAAGAATCCCGAATAAGCTATCGGTCCAAAATTATTCGGTGTCATGATCTGGATTCGGTAATTTATTCGGTACAATCTTCAGGATACGGTAGTTACCACGAATCCCGCCTTTTGTTCAAGTTTCGATGAGATTATACCGAATACGAATATTATTCGGTAGTCTTTCAATACCAAAACAATACGGTATTGTTGTGGCTCGAGAAAGCCCCTTCCATTTTCTTGTCATTCCCAACAATGGTGTAAACATATACACCATCGAGACAGGCAATAAGTTCAGGTTATTGCTGATAGATGACGTATGTCTCTAGTTGTCTTTGTTGACATTATTTGATACTGGTGATGCAGATCCATCATCACTTCATCACGTCCGGGAGCGGTAGCCATGACAGTATCTTAACTTAACACCTTGTTGAGAAAGGAGGCGTTTTGTAAATACTACTGAGAAGTATACATTTTATTTTATCGAGAGAGAAGAGAAGAGTGAGTCTGAGCCCTAGGCTACCTAGGACATCCCTACCCCTCGTTTTGTTGATTAGTTTTGAGTGTTGAGATTAAGGTCAGGCCCGCCGGTCTATAGAAGAAAATCACGCTGTCCACAAGGTCCCAGTGACCCTATTCAAGACCTAGCCTTATCAACCACCCTTGAAACCACATCAGGTATAATAGCCGGGATATGGTAGTTGTACAGAATGGCCAACATGCCATCGGTTTAAGCTTATTCAGTATAATCACTGGGATTTGGTAATTTGTTCGGTGTAATTGCCAGGATTCAGGAGTTACCACGAACCTCGAAGCTCGGAAGAGCTCGTGTGAACCACTGTTCGCAGACAAAAGGACTTTTCTATGATTTAATCGACCGTCCTTACTTTTATTTTGATCCCAAAAAGAAGACCTAATCATAAATGTTTAGAACATTCCGCCTGCGGAGTTTTTCGTAATATTCTCTATTTTGTGGAAGGGCGCGTCATTTGACTGGGGTTTTAAGCCAGTTTTAGGTTTAAGGTTCTGAAACATCAAAAGCTAGAATCTGGATGGAAATAGTTAAATTTGGTAGGAAAATTCTAACTTTAAAAAATCTCGCATGCGGCGCTCACTTTATGTGATCATGGGCAGTATTGACTAGACTACAGTAGCTGCTGCTGCCAGAATGTCGCTCCATCCGGTTTTACGAACGTCTTAGAGTCTCGGTATTAATCCACGGTAAATGATAGAATTTGTAAGAAAAGCAGCTATTTTCTAGCCCAGGAAAAAAAAAATTGTGTTTCGAAAATTTTGGCCTGCGGCGCTCGATTTAATTTTCTCTTGGGTATAATAGATAGAAGCTGTTACTGCAACCGTGCCCGGCAATTTATTCTCCAAGTGGGCTTCACCAAAACACCGCCTAGTAGTTGGCCTATCCTCTTTCATGCTGCCCTTTAATATTACTCTTCCTACGTAATCCTTTCTGTTCCATAATTTAAAGCTCGAATTCTCAATTTCTAGGATTAGGTAAGTTTTTTTAGAGATTCAGTAAAAATGTTGGCTCTGCATCCCCCAACGAAAATGCACTTGCGACGACCCTGACGGTCGCACAGTCGGCTACTATCACTATAACGTGCAACCCACAGTGTAGACATAGTCCGATTTTCGCAATTGGATGTGTTTCCTTCTTTGCTCCGAAATTTTAACGCATTGCATGCAGGTTTTCTTCTCCATACCCAATGACAAATTCTTTGACTGTGTAGTTGTATGGTAGTTGTACGAAAAAGTTGCATGTATTGATATGTAGTAGTATGGAATACTTTGATTTAACATGCCTCCGACTGGATTAATCTTAAGTAGTAGTATCCGATAACATCCAATCTTGCTGTAGAAGCATCCTGTTTGCTAGTAGTAGCATGAAGTGGCAACAGTTACTACTGCATGCTGCTTTTCCGTACAACTCCATACTAATTCCCGAAAATTTTTCATCGGGTAGGGACGCGAATTTCGCATGCAAAATCTTATCAGACTGTGTGGGCACGTAGCTTAGCACCCCAAGCCAGACTGTGTTTCTTCTTCGCACTTGCAACTCCTGTTTATGACGTCGAGGACGAGTGAAAAATGGGAAAACTGTTTTGGACTTCCTAAAACACTGCAGATGCAAATAGCCTTGGAAATGAATACGTGCTAGAAACGTAAAGCTCTTTGACTCGCTTTCATATATATGAAAATCTGAATGATCTAGGAGCTTTCAACTGGTCGATACAAGCCCCCCCCCCCGGAAGATTTTGCCAGTCAGATTTACCATTTAAGAACAATTCAGGTCCGTTCCGAGTCTGGTATTCCTTTATTTTATTGTTTTATTACTACTACTAGTACAATTTCATGTTACCAAACTGACTGGTTGAACTGGATCGATCTGTGGCCAACATAAGACAAGTATAGTAGTATAATATTCATGCACATTATACCGATCGCAAATAATAACTGAAGTAGGCTAACGAACAAGACCAAAGGTTTCGATGGGATCCCAAAAATTCAATATTTGATCCAGGCAATTGGGTCTTGTCTTCGCCAAATCCAGTCTTCGCCAGACTCCGTGAACATTTTTTACTATTAAAATTCAGAAACAGATTAAGGCCAAGTAGCTAATCATCTGAGAAAACCAAGTTCAGATATGGATTTAGCATATTTGTTTACCCCTATAAGTCATATCTGTTTTGACTTAAACTTCCCGCCACTTCTGCCAATTTCCCGGTTTCGGCCGAATTCCTGGACTAGCCGTCCGGCGAAAAAAGAAAGCTCAAAAACGAACTCAGCGTATATTCTTTCCAAAATACTGAACATCTAATCAACTTCAATAAAAATTTAACTTATAAAAAAATTTCCGGCTCCAGCCGGATTCCGGTCGAACTATATGTCCGGGTGAAAAATGATTGTCATACACGGATTCAGCATCTCTTCTTACCCCGAAATCGCATATATAATCTACTACAAATAAAACTTTAACTTTTAACAATTTTCCGGTTTTGGCCGGATTCCGGGCGAACTACTTGTCCGGGTAGAAAATTATTTTCACATAAGTGTTCAGCATGTCTTCTTACTCTTAAATCGAACATCTAATCAACTCCAAATAAAACTTTTAATTTTAACAAACTTTCCGGTTCTGGCCGGATTCCGGGCGAACTACTTGTCCAATGACAAAATGGTTTTCACCATCGTGTTCAGCATGTCTTCTAACCCCATAATCAACTATCACATTATCTGTTTAAAAATATTTCATTTGTCCCTCAATTTAAACCCCCTCCCCCACCCCTAAATTTAGGACTACAGATCCCATTTACGAACTCGACCTTACTCTTGACCCAAAGAATCCTCACACCAAGTTTAATCAAAATATCTCATTCCCTTCGAGAGTTATAGTGCGCACAGACGGATAGACGGACGGACGGACGGATAGACGGACGGACAGACGGACAACTTTTGCGATGTCATAGGTATCCCGCCACTTACGTTTCGGGATCCTAAAAAAGCCACCAGCTTTAATTTTTTTGAATATTTTGCTCAGTTGCTTTTGCGTCCTCAAGTGGCAACAATACGGCGTCGACAGCATTGTAACCGTTTTGCGTTACTTTCACCGTCAAAAGTACCCCAACGGACGAAACGAACATTCAAAAGCAAACAGCAGACGAAATATAGCGATTCATTATTTTGTAAGATAATCTTTAGATATTAAGCTCTTCTCGTTCCCAATTAACTGACTTTGATGCGAAAGCAAAATCAAGGTAGTCAAACTTGAGAGAGGTGTTTGAAGCATTCAAAGAAGAAAGTCTAATGTACTTTCACAGGCCCCACATCGTATACGATGATGTATACGCTATAGCGGTGATCTGAAGACCTTTTCTTACATCCTTTCATCCTTCATTCTTTAACCTTTAATCGTTAAATATCCAGATTCGTATAATTTTTCCCAGCGTATGTGGCTATGCGTGCCGCAGGAAGTCTACCGGCCTCGAAAACAGCACATCCTGGTTTAAGTATGTCAGTTAGACGAAAGTCGAAGCGTCAACCGGGAAAACCACAAATACGCTCCCTTTACAATGAGCGTGTTCCACCCTCGTACCAACAGTAACTATTAGTTACTATTTCCGTTCCAACCTCACGAAAAGTTACTACGCTGACCGTTCCAGCCTTCTCGAAATAGTAACTAATAGTAACTATTTGCTTACCACGCTCGGGAGCGTAGTAAGCGTAGTAACTACGGATCTCTGTCACGTGATTGGTCGGATTCGCCCGCGGCATGATATTCTGCTGGAAAATAGAAAAATTGTTCCAGCCTTGACGACAGAAAGGCAGAATTTGTTACGTCATGCGTAGTAACTACGGTAAGTAGGATGGAACACGCTCAATACCGACCTCGAAAAGAGCCGGTAATGGTTTAAGTCATCCAGATGGCTGTCGGAGCGCAACCGGGACAACCAAAAATACACTCCTTTTCATACCGGCCTCGAAATGAACAGATTATGGTTTAAGTAGCCTAGAAGTCGGCTGGGGCCTCCTCTGGTAATAAAATACATTTCTGGAAGAAATTTCTTTTAAGGTGAGAATTCCTTTAGATAAAATTAAATTTTTAATTAGCCTAAGGGCAGATTGTTTACCGGTAGTATTACGAAGGAAATATTTTTGTAAGGTTAACTTGCTACATGGTCATTCGTCCAATGTGTGGGAACATGAATGAATGTATTTTCGATTTAATGGGTGAATGTCAGGAATTAAAACACCCGAAGAAGGACAAATTTGGGTAAATGGTGTGGCGGGAGGAGCGGTTTCAACAAATATTGGGAAGTGAAAGTTTTTGAGAAATAAGAAATTTATGAATAGATACTGAGGTTACGGTTTTGTTTTGTTGTTCCCATGACCCTTTGTGCTTTACGGAACAGATCTTATCATATCTATCTAGGCTGAAATGGGAAGAATGGTGTTTTCTGAGCGCAACCCAATATATTTTTTTCTTTTTTCTCTTAAAGCCCGGTATTCAAAAAATGAATTCATTTGCAGAGACACATGTGATCTGATTCTAACGCGAACTCCATGCCTCAGAGTAAAACATTTTTAACCAGAGCTTTCCATTCATATACCATTAATGCTTCTGTGAAGCTCGGCAGGATACCAATATCCATCACAAAAGAACCACGACTCCACAATAAGTCCCACTAAATATTCTTTGAGTGAGAGCTAGAAGATATTCAGATTCGCTAATATGGGATATGGAAGAAAGAATATAATCCTGGGAATTCTTGAAGAGGATTCCAGGAGGTATGCCGAGGAATGAAGGATATCCAAGGTGAACTGACATAAGCAAGAAATGAGAGATGGAGATTAAAAGAGGGTTGTCGCCAGATTCCGGAATCACTTTCCAGCGAGCGAAGCGCATCGTGAAAACTGTGGGAAAGCGATTCAAAAACCGAGTGGAGAGTTCGGCAACTTTCCGAAGCACCACGAGAACTGTGAATGAATGAATGAATGAATTTATCACATACATCATAGTAATAAGGCATTTGCATAGTACATACAGAAAAAAAGGTAAATGGACGCTTAACAAGAAATAAAGAGGGTACACAAAATCTACAAACGACAGCAAAAGATATATAAAGGCCAAACAAGAAATACACAACGAAACACGAATAGAACAATACATTTACTGCATTGGCTGGCGCATTTGGCAATGGGCAGGAAGGCGGTTGAATGATGGCCGAAGATGTTCACTTATTTCTTTTAGCTTGAAAGTTGGGTCCAAGACAAAAAAACTTCTACATGATTCGGTGAATGCGCATGCGACGAGGAAGGTACAGAAGAAAACGGAGATATTTGAAAAAAAAAGAACGCATTCGACTGGTGTCTTTTTTCTTGAGAATCGGGTACAAACCACCGAGGAAATCACAGAGGAGGAGCGAAAATTCTTAAAAATAATTCTGTTGGAAAGTGATTCCAAATTTGCTTTTCAGATTGCAAAAACCCTCCTTAACACACTTCTATCCAAAGCAGGCCAAATCGAATGCCACGTGACTTTACGGAAAGTACAGAAAAGTTGCGATAACCAATCAACAACCATCAATAAAAAAAAATACTAGGCTACTGCGTTTTTCTTTTTTCAGTAAATTTGTGAGGGTACCAAGTAGCCTAAAAACTACAATAGGCCACTATCAAAACTATTAAAATATCAAACCATTAATTAACAATTCGAAACTATACAAAAATCTTAAAGGAAGTCAAGAATGTAATACAAAAGAAATCTTAACTATCGTTCGTTTATATTAAAGGTTAATAACTTCAGACATAGAGGTTGCTATCGGAAAATAACAAGGAGACGGCCATTGAAAATAAACTGTCCGAGCCTAAGGCGAGGCAGGTTATGAAAAATATCAGCCGAGCGCAGCGATGTTGATATTTTTAAATGGCCGTAGAGGTTGTTATACGGATATGAACCGAGATGGAGGTATATTAACTATTATAACTTTTTCGAACAGAATATTTTTATAGGTAGGTCTTACTCTTCTTTGCCAATAGGGTAGGGAATTTTATTTGAATCAAGTAGCAACCCAAGCCTACTGTAGACCTGCTAAAATGACTACTGTAGGGGCCCAAACACTTTAGTTTCTACCAATAAAGTCTTTTACTTATTTGGCGATTCAGATGCCATCTAGCGGTCGTGAAAACCTACTCTAGATCTACTAAAATGACTACTATAGGGGCTGTGGAAGTAAACAATAACAAACGCCACGTGTTGATAATTCCAGAACAAAGACTGTGTCAATGCTGAATAACTAGCCTTTCCTTTGGAAAGAAAGGGATAGTAGAATGTTGTTTCAATTGACAAGCTGTATTTTCAGTTTGAAAGGCAAGGGATAGTAGCATGTTGTTTCAGCAGTTCAGTTGACAAGCTGTATTTTGAGTGGTAATATGACTGTGACAAGCTATGACCTAGGGCATATACTGGTTGTCTCATGGAGTAAAATGTTCTGTCATTTTTCAACATTTATTTTATTTCTTCTTTTCTTTCATTTTTATTTTGTTAAGTATTTTTTTGTGTTTTTTTACTCAAGTATTTTTTTAATTTATTTTTTTGGAGGTCAGCTTCTACTTCTCAGTATTTGAGCAAAAGTGCTCGATGAATTCAGTATTTGAGGAAAAGTGCTCGATGAATTCAGTATTTGAGGTAAAATGCTCGATGAACATCTGCGGAGGCTGTTACGGCTTCGTATCAGCCTCTCTGGAGGATGATACGAGGTCGTAACAACCTCCACAAAAGCAATTGTCATAAAATAACTTCCTGTGGGACATAGGAAGATTTGCATTGCATACCTGTTCGAGAAAAGTTATTATTGAATATGGCTAGTTTGAAAAAGTACTGAAAAATTCAAAAAAAGTGGCACTTTGATTTTTTTAACACAAATTTTTTTTTAATGAAAGATCATTCGAAAAATGTAAGAAAGTTAGGAAAAAGAATGTTTGGCACTCCAAGGTTAGAATTTATGTCACCGAGTTCTTCCCCACTCGGTGACATAAAGCCTAAAAAGTAAGAACCACGAGGAAAAGAAGAATACGCTATTATGGGTTAAAAACAGGAACTGATTACCCTGTGAAGAACTGACATTTTTCCTTTAACTCATGCAATTCTCGACTTCTGTAGGTGTTTTTCTAGACTTTTCTGACCGCGAATTCTAGACTTTTCTGACCGCGCAACGTAAATACACCACTCTGATGCTAATACGGACGCTTCTGACGGTAGAAGAGCTTGTTTCCCCCTCATAGCCCACTAGAGATTTTCAGAAAAAAAGATGAACAACTTTGCACATCTTAGCCTACGGGCTTCCACACGTGCGAAAATTCTCTTACAGAATTAATGTCTCCTAGTTTTACTACCTCCAATTCTTTCTGAAATCGTGCTGATCTTCCATTCCATAGCCCTCTTTTAAGACAAGGTTCCTATCCTCCGAAAAGGGGCGTGCCTTATCAATTTCTTCAAAGTAGTCTCGAAGGAATTTTCGTGATTTCTTTTCCACTTCCTATGGTCATGGAAAAGTCCATAAACAGGGAGTCGGTGTTGGAGCGATAACAGGGGTTCTTGTGCCTTCTAGGCGATAACAGGAGAGTGGTTGATTGTCTCGGTTTATAGCTCGCGTTTCCTCCAAGGCCAACGATAAGTGAAAGTTTCTTGTTACTTACCGGGGAATGGAAACACCAAAACGGGAGGGGACGACCGCTGAATTCAAAAGGAGTGGTCGGAAGTCGGAATCATAGGAGTGGTTGAACGAAAATTCTGGAGTATGAGAGAAAGAGTCCGAAGGAAATGGTATTGGAAGATTACGGATATGGACGGCGAACTGAAAATTGTAGACACACGACACAATGATCTCTAGCAACGGCAATAGCACCAAGAAGGACCTTGTGACGATCCTAATCGCAATTATCAGCTACGATAGTTACGATTCTGTAATTATTTTTGTTCCACCGTCCGGTCTGACAAGAAGACTGGTTCCTCCCTGTTTTCCTCTGCGTCCCTGAAGAGTTACGATCGTTACAGTTTACTTCTGATGGCCGGGAGCGTCACGAGTGAAGCACTATCTGTTCAGCATGAATTGCCGTCAGAATGATGACTTCTATCCGCACTATTGTCATTAACTACCACAGTAAAAAGCAGGCTCCAACTCTTATCATTATATATGTAAAAACTCCGTAAAATATAGCCTTCAACCCTTTGGCAGTCTCGAATCCAGATGAAGTTTCACTGCCACATTATACCTGCCGCAAAACTCAACCTCATTTGCTGTCGGGAATCGTCTACGCAGAACGAAGAAGCAGTACAAAGGAAAATCGGTTTCTTCGTTTCCTGGCCGACAGATGAAACACCGTCTGATGAAGCGTGAAATGAAAACAAATTCGCCCGGAACAAACTGCCGACCAGAGGACTAAGAAACACTCACGAGGGAGAACAAACAAACCATAAGAACAAGCATGAACCTGAGAAAGAGAGAAGTCTGGGTAAAACAGAAGAGGCATTTGTATAAATGTTTTTTTTTCGAGGAGAGGTAAAGGAGGACACGGAGGCACATGACAGTTCCAACAATTCTTGTCCCCGATATTTTGACTTCCACAGGATATTTTTCTGCACCCTAGACTGATGTTTCCGTTTGCCGTATTCGCCTCTTTCCAAGACGCACCAAGCTTGTCACAGAACCGAAGACATGGCTAATTTTTTTTTCAGCAGTTTTGTAAGAATACTTAAAGATAGTGAAACAGAAGCTGTTCTATTGTGACTAATCGCGGGTAAAATTATGACCAACGTGGCACGTGGCAAGATTGGTTCAGATTTGTTTGTCTGAGTGGGTGACCAATTTTCTACCGACATTCGAACTTCGGAGTTTATTCAAGTCACAGAAGTTCGGGCAAAGTACAAAATTGGTTGCTAGAAAGGATTTGACGAAAGGAAAGAAGTATGAGCATTGAGCGCAGCCTAGCAACATCACCTTTTGCAATCTTTGACATTTTTCTGTAATCTTTAGCTTTTATATGCTACCATGGCGAACTCATTTCGTCTGAAATAAACTGGTTAATTCTGAGCGCGCATCTGGAAGGCTTGACGCAGAAACGCAATAAGGTCTCCACTCTCATTAAACACGAGAAAATTAAATTATAAGCATAACTTTGACATCTAACTTTGGTATTACCCCCGCTTTGTTTTGTAATTAGAATTCTAATCAAAGCAGCGAGGCTTGCCAGAGGTAACATGTTAAGAACCTTAACTATACCTTTGATATCCGGTCCTGCGTCAGCATAATTTGCGAGAGCAGCTTTTCCCGGACTTCTCCAAGATCTGAGGAAGGTCTCAGTCCGTTCATATAAAGTTTGGTTGGGGAGGGAGTAGAACAGGGTGAAGGAAGGGGAGGGATTAATCCTCTCAGCTCCCATACTTTCTTATCCTGACCTCGATATTGATTACTGCGAATTTTATCTGCGTCTTTAGCAAAATCGCAGAGCGAAAAATCGTCCGACCCTATTGAGGGGCTGCGTAGGAGGTCTTCCAAACTGCGTTGCTGCTGAGTTGGATGAAGCTTGACGTTTGACCCCGTCATGTTATTTGCACTCCCGGCCGATTCCAGCCCACCAGGTAATGGTGCTAATTGGCCGATATCCGAAACAGATACTGGTCTTCTCTTAGCTTCTGGCTTAGCTTGCACTCTTTCCAGATTCTGTGAGAACCGCTTATTTGCCATTTTTCCCGGCATACTAATTGACCTTGGCCCGCGGAACGTAACGCTGTCTCTTTTCGGCAAGCTTTCCCTCCGGGTCTCACGGTCAATCTGAAAGCTCACCGAAGGTTTTAGTTTCGGCGATGCCCAAGGTTCAGGTTTCGATGCGAGAGTCATCTGCCGCCGCTCACAGGGAGCTGGGCTTGGCACGTGTATTTCGCGCTTGCTAGGTGACGGGCCATGTTGCATAAGTGCGCTAACTCGCTCGGAGATTTCAGCACCATCGGGCTCTTTTTTCCTGAAGTCAACCAAAGATTGCTTTTTGTCTCTAAGGTTCACCTTATCATATATTCCTTTTATAGAAGACATCATTCCATTAGGCAATTTTTTGGAATCCGCCATCGGCAATGGGTACACTGGGGCATAGCCCACAACTTCATTTATCATTTTTGAAAAGGATGCGCCTTCCGCGTCGGTTCTATCCTTTGAATTAAAGTCAGGAAAGGGGTTCCTGCTTATTGCCATAGTTCTGTAAGGTGGTAAGCTCCTATCCATCGTTCTCCACACATCCGAAACGGTCAGTCTCAAAAACTCACAACTCACTGGAGACTTAGGCTACACAACTGAAGTTCGTGAAGAGCTGTCTATACTAGGTCTGCTATCATTTAAGTAAACATTCCTTCAGCCAACGCTGACTGCAAACTGTATTGGACTGCGCTAAGCGAAAAAGTCAGCTGAGTTTTAGTCGAGCGACACTTCAGCTTTTCTCGGTAAGGGTCGTCTTCAGGATCAGCAAAACGAAATATGATAACAAATGAAGATTTTTTTTAGAAACTATATGTAACTGATTTCGGTGCGGTATTTGCAGAAAGTGTTGGGATTTAAAGCTGATGCTGGCATTTTATTTTGGAAATGGCTGCTGTTTTTGCTACTCGATTGGGTCGTTGACATGGTTAACATTTTTCCGCTTTCTGATTGACTGTGGTTTTGTTATGAGAATGGCTTGGGGTTTTGGATTTCCTTTGACAGACAATGGTTGCGTTTTTGCAGATACCACGGTATCTGATACTGATCATATACTAAAGTAGTTTTCGCAGTTACCGTGGTATCTGATACCACGGTCGGACCGTGCTAACTAATCATGGTATCTGAAACATTCGTCTCACTTTCATTATCACTAACACAAGAGTCTATTTTTTTGTCAAATTGGTGGGAAAGAAATTATGTCACTATAGATGTCAGTGGATATCAGTATTTCATTCTGGATGATTTCTAAAAGGGCAAAGAGAAGTTATCAGGCCAACCGTAGTATCAGATACCACGGTAACTGCAAACATGACTAATTGCAGATCCAGTTACCGTGGTAACAGATACCACGGTATCTGCAAAAACGTAACTTATAAGAAATTTGATAAATAATTGAGCTGGCGTATCCGTGTAGTGCAGTCAATTATATCCTTTAAGGTAATGCAAGATTGAAAGCTATCGTTACAACAAGCTCCTTGCCACAGGACAGCTGCCCTTACGTTCCAAGGCAATGCATATTCAAATACAGACAGCTGTCCTACAAAGCCAACTTCTTGCAAAGAAAGCTGACACTAGTGAGTCAGGTGTTCAGTGAGTGATAGTTAGGAAATTTTGCCAGACTAGTTATGGTTTGCATATTGAATCAAAGAATGATTCCTTCGAATGAACAAAGTAACAGGATACCCAAGCCCTTCAAATGTTCGTAATGAGACTGGCTGGCTCATAAGAAACTTTCAGAAGTTATCAGGGGCTAATCATGTTATTTGCCGGATATGCCAGAAGAAAAGATTCTTCCCAACGACGGAATCGTAGGATATAAACTGTTTCCTGGAGAACGCCCGAGAGGAAGATAACCCAGAAAATATAGCAAGTTGGAACTGTGTTTTCTCGCGTTTAAACGATATCGGGTTCCAGTTTGACCGTAAGGTTAGCTAACGGCAAAAATACGCTTAAATACCACAAGCATACTAGTAAAGCAATGCGTTTCTTCCCAAATTCTTAGTTTTCTTCAAAATTACGAGAGAAAGTCAACGAAGAAGCCCAAGTAAACGACATTTTAACGCAATTGTGGCAAAAAGTTGTAAACAATAACAATATTATGCTGTTATATTATTCAGCAAGGTAAGGTATGTATGTTTTAAACAATAATAATATTATTATTACAAGAGTTTATAATTTTGGTCGCGTGTGCTTCAATCTATGACATTTCACTTTACTTGTCGCAATGGAATTTCATCAAGCAGCTGTACCTCCGTTTGCCAAATCTTCCTATATTCGAAAGCGCGCTCAGAAATAAGCAGTATATAAGCCTACTTTCATTTTCTCATGTAATAAATCCGCATTTCGTTTGAAATAAATCCAGATTTCAAAAGTGAAAGTCGCTTAGACGGCAAGCTGCGCAATTCTTCATCCATGGAAGCTTAAAATGAAAATCTCACCCTTGAATGTCACCGAAATGAAATGAAAGGTTGCAAAGGAATATCGAGATAAACAATCTCCGAAACTCAGGGGTATGCTCCTTCTTAACCACTGACTCCAAATCCTTAGTGCCATGCTCTCAGACCTCTTGAGAAAGAAATTAATAATTTTCTATCCTGCTTGCATTTGTTTTTGTGTTTAATCTGAATAAAACTACATTTTACTTAGGTATCAATTTGACGAAACTGAAGGACACATCTCACTTATGATAGTAATTCACTCTATTTCAGTAGTACTTCCATCCGTTCTCGTTCCCGAGATACTTCACATTTTAAGTGTAGGCTATCCTATCTACTCTTTTAGCTATGTACTGATTATCTCGCTTGCCACGTTTGCTCTCTTTCCGGAGACCGGAAATGCAATTTTGCCAAGATTGTCGTCCAAGACAAGGGACACGGAAAGATGCTAAAAACAGCCGAAGACGTATGTACGTTTTTGTAAGCATACCTTGGTGGTAAAGTAGTCAACTATCCCCGAATATCTGAACAGAAACGTGACGCAATGCGGGGTGTCCTTTAAGAAATGCAGTGTTATTTTTACAGGACAAGAAGAAGACAGAACGCAACTCGCTAGATCACCTTACACCAACAAAATACCGAAATGCGTCTAAATATAGTCAATAATACAAAATCAGGACCTACGGTGGTCCCACCCCAAAAATATCTGTAAATTATAGGTACTTAAGCAAAACCTACTAAGCAAGGATAAATCGAAAAATATTCTGTCAACAAATCTAGTAATAGGTCACGTGGCTTTGCGAATTCGATATAGAAGCTGCAAACCTGCTTGGGGGCAAAAGGTGGCTGATTTCAATGAATTAATTAAAATAGTTGGGTAAGATGCTAAATTTAGCTATCGGGGGCAAGTCCAAGCTTAAGTTGCACGTCCGAATTGTTAGTCTTTACACTGCTGGTGTAATTATGTATTTAAGGTTTATTTCGTGAATAAAAAAACAAGACCAAAGGTGTCGATGGGATCCCAAAAATCTAATATCTGATTCAGGCAATCGGGTCTTGTCTTCGCCAGGCTAATCATCAGAGAAAACCAAGTTCAGATATACCTATGCGCCATATCTATTTTGACGATACTGACCGAGACATCCTGCTTTACTTCTGCCAAGTTTCCGGTTTCGCCCGAATTCCGACGAACTACTAGTCCAGCAAAAAAAAAAGAAAATTCAGAAGCAAATCCAGCGTATCTCCTTATCCCTATAAAGAACACCTAATCAACTTTGAATAAAACTTAAAAAAAAAATCCGGTTACAACCGGATTCCGGACTAAATGTATGTCCGGGTAAAAAATGATTGTCATATACAGACTCAGCCTCTCTTCTTACCCCTTAACCTGTCATCTAATCGAACTTTTGCTTTTAACAAATTTTCCGGTTTTGGCCGGATTCCGGACGAACTAGTTGTCCGGCGAGAAAATTGTTTTCACCATCGTGTTCAGCTTGTCTTTTTACCCCGAAATCAAACAATTAATCAACTTCAAATGAAACTTTTACTTTTTAACCAACTTTTCGGGTTTCGCCGGATTGCGGACGAACTACTTGTTCGGCGAGAAAATGATTTTCACCACCGTGTTCAACATGTCTTCTTACCCATCAATCGACCATTTAATCAACTTCAAATAAAATTTTTACTTTTAACCAACTTTCCGATTTTTGCCGGATCCCGGACGAACTACTTGTCCGGCGAGAAAATGGTGTTCACTATCGTGCTCAGCATGCCTTCTTACCCCATAATCGACTATCAAATTAGCTGTTTAAAAATATTTTGTTTGTCCCTTAATTTGAACCCCCACCCCTTAATGTAGAGCTACATAGCCCATCTACGAACTTGACCTTACCCTTGACCCAATGAATCCTCACACCAAGTTTCATCAAGATATCTCATTCCCTTCGAGAGTTATCGTGCTCACAGGCAGACGGACATTTTTGCGATGTCATAGGTATCCCTCCACTTAAGTTTTGGGATCCCAAAAACGAACTTGAACTTTAAGGTAGGTACTAAGAGCCCAGATTTATTTTTCTGGACGGAAATTCTGCCGTGTTTTCTTGCCGAAAGAACCCTACCAATATTTTTTCTACATATTTTTCACATAAAGAAAGAGGAGGACACAAATGAGAGTTCGAAAAAAAAAAAAAAGATTGGACACACAAACAAATCTGAACAATGTGAATCTCAGTTTACAGATGTAAATGGAAACCATAGTAACTCGTAAAATCCTTTTCAATCTTATCGAAGAAGTTCTTGTTCAAGACCGTAAATTCAAATGTACTTTCATGAATCGACTTCCCAGTTGTTCTCTATACACGAAAGATCTAACTTAAAGGTCCCTATTCCAAAGACACCTCTGTATCCCTAGGGGGAAAGTTCCCCATGTCTTGGAAGGTATGCTTTGACATTTTCATTCGACAGTCGATCGAAGGAAATACTCGCCATTTCTTAGGAAATGACTAGAAAAGGGAAAGTATTTTTCCGAGTCAGTATTGGCTTGGGAAATTCACTAAGTTAATTAAAGTAATTATGATGAAGAGCTTACGAAAGAAGAAAAAGAACTTTAAAGGGTCCTTCCATTGTAAGGACCTGGAACGTGTTTTACAATGCTGTATCTTACAATACCGAAGTCAGTCAAATTAACGCTCGTTTTTAACAAAAAAAGCAATCCTAAGTGTTTAAAAATAAGATGAAAGTAAAACGATAAAAAGCCCATTCGGAAAAATAGTGCAATCTGAAAAAGAAACGATAAATGGTTCCCAAAAGCATTGCAAAAAATAATGGAATAATAATACCAAGAACCACAAAAAATAAAATAAAAAAAGACAAACAAGCAATATATAAATGATAGCTTTTATACACGCTAGAGCGTCCACAATAGTGGATGATTTAATATCAAACTTATTCATTTAAGCTGGTTTTTAACAGAAAAAGGAAAATGTAAGATGTGAAAAGAGTACGATATTCTAGAGATTCTAGATGAACTAAACAAAGTCAGTATCACACATAGCTGCGAAGAGGCTTGGTAAACTCCTTATGAACTCCTAATAAGCCCCTTCTTTCCGAAAATCAATTTCGGACGCCATAATAAACTTCGCTAGGAAATAAAAGATCAAAATTAGGGTCAAGGGTCTATTATTTCTATAGAGCTCAGCGACTGACCTTTAACTGGTTCTTATTTCCTATTTGGTTTAATTGGTTCATATTCGGTTCCAAATCCCAGATTTATATGAGCAAACCTAACGAAGTCGTTGCAGGAAAATAATGATCGAATGGCAACAAAACAACAACTTGGATAGTACAAGTGGTACAGCATAGATTTTTCTTTCTTTTTTTTTGGGGGGGGGGGGGGGGGATACGGCTGAAGGAAGGGTTGATAAGGGGTTGGGCGAACCTTGGAAGGTTTTTTCACTTTCTATAGTCTTGCCAGGGTTCGTAGCTTGACCACGGTGGGAATTGGGACGACATAATTTTATGTATTTATTTATCCTAGGGTCTGAAACCTCCAATCTGCTGAAGAAAATATCCCGATCAATCTGGTTTTTATTCCACGTTTGAGCGCTTGCGCAATGTATTTCCATTCAAGAAAGGAACTGCACGAAGAATCAATTGTGATTTGTTCCCAAACAAAGTAAACACGGATGATGATTGACTTTAACTCTAGTGAGGTCTACAACCGTGAAAGTAGGCTACTTGGCCACAAAATAATTAGTTGTATTTCAACAATATAGGGGTATCCGGAAGTCCGCAAATCCGAATCTTATCATACATGCTTCAAAATATGTCGCTGAATCTTAGGACTAGGTGTGAAGATGCTTTAATGTGAAGATGAAACAAAAAACTTTTCTTTTTTCTTTGTTATGTTGCATGGCTTTTCCACTTTAGCAAAAACAAATTATTCTAGAGAAAGCAAGGACGACTCTAGATGCATTACCGCAGAAAGAGCGTACAGAATTAAAACTAATGTTTTCCATTTTCTGCTCCTGTTAGCTAAGTACTACTGAGGCCAAAATAAAATTGGCTGATTGATTGATCAGCGCGAAGAAGAACTCGCAAACAACACATTCTTGTTCAAAGTAGGACCAGGCATGTGTGCCTCACGTGCCTGGCTTCCGAAAATGTCAAGTGCAGTCTTTCAGTTGTCCTTTCACGAACTGGCCCCGGATTAAATCAGAGGTCCGTCGGCTCTACCTCAACCTTCAAAAGGTTCTTCTCTTCACCAGACTAGAGGTTGTTATATTGTTTGGTTCCGAAGGACTTATCTCCTGGCTACTGGCAAGATGTACAGGGTAGCCAAAGGGTTGGATGGGCTTTACTAGTCTAAAGGAAGAAAAAAAAATCCCGTTTCCCGCCATTCTCCTCGTGTGATTTCTCCGCGGTTTTTGGCAGGGTTGTTGGTTAAATGACTACCGCAATTGAACACAAAAGAGGTGATTGTAAAATGTTCCCAAATTTTTGGACAGCTCTACAAACGGGTGCTTTTTTCATTGCTCGCTAGCTTTTAAATTCATTGATATGCTTTGCTGCACGTGCAAAGCATCTGAGGTGATGTAGATTTGTTCAGACAAATAAATACTCAACTTCCTACGACCAAACTTTTTTAATTCGTACGGGAAAGATTCGAAACTTTCCTTGAATTACCACAGAACTCTCGCAACACTTCCAACGTGAGGCATTCGTGTTAGAGAGGAAGGGTATTTAGGATTTGCTGCTTATCTTGAACTTTCTTTCCGGTCTCACAAAACTACAATTTGGGGTGAGAAAGACCGACCAGGGCTGGCACTACCACGGACCAATGGAAACTGATGTGATGATGGAACTTGTACAAGAGTCTTTTAACGGCACAAATAAACAAGAAAAACGTTCGGTCTAGGACTCCAATGTCGGAGGGGCCTCAAGGAACAAGAGCTAGAAGCTTATATGGCACTTGCAAGATTACAGGATGAAAGTGGGAATCAGTCAATTCGTGGGTTTATGCGCATAATCAGAACAACGATCGCATTGAATAGGATCCGTGAACACAACCCCTTTAACCACCGAAGCCCTTGAACATGTATTGTTTAGTCAAAAGTTTTTTTTTGCATTTCGCGCTTAAGATGCAATTTCCCCATGTTTTCCGTTTCTCGGCAAAGCAAAAGGCCTAACGCGGCTAAGAAAACAGCCGGTACCGTTTTTTTTTTTCTAAACACGGCACCGTTCAATGAGCCAGGCATGTTAGGATATTTGAACGTTAACTGCGAGAACACGTTCCACCAACATATATACATAATAGTATTCCTTCAGCCCAAGCTAACTGCGAAATGTCGACGGCGCTACAAAAATAAGCCAGCTGATATTCTAGCAATCACTGATATTCGGCAATCGCTGAAATTCATATTACAATAGAATAAATATCAGTTTATTTATTCGTTTACTGCAGTCAACTGCTTACAGAATCGCAAGCGGTGATATAAAAGTAACGCCGTCAAACAATGAGACTGCTAAACGGTTTCAACTTTTTCTACGTCTGTGTCCGAGATAAGAATGGTATGTTCCGGCCTTTTTCAGACCAAACTAGATCAACTGTGGGAATGACAGGCAATCAGAGACTGACAAATGATGTTGCGAAGAAATGAAATCGGTGGCCAATAGCAGAGCTGTTACGGACACCCATGTAACAATGGAGAAGATTATTAAGGAAGGGGAAGTTGGGTTATACATCGGTGGGATGTCAAAGAGCAAGAAGAGATGTAATATCGCGCGAAGTTGGCGAGGGTATTGAATAATTTGAAGTACCCATGACCTCATATTTTGTGCTTCCGCTGTTTATACTAGCCGCTTAGGCAATCTCTACCTGTAAGCCGCTAGTTCACATAAAACACACATTCCCAATAAACCAATTAGAAGGCACAGAGTCGCTCTAAAAATTATGTGCGTTGCGTTCTAAAGCGGCAGACTTTAAAAATTGTCTTAAGAACAATTAAGCCAATCAAACCTCCGTCTTTGCATTGACCATGGATACCCCGCCAAAAATGAGCAGAGCTACAGGTATGCCCGTCTACCAGTGTTGCCACATCAAAAAATATTCAGAGAGTGACTTTTGACCCAAAACAGAGAGTGAACTGGGAGTGAAATTTATTCTCATGAAATTTCCACTTTTGGTCGGAATCGCCAAAATGACACATCTTAATTTTACTTTCATGAAAAAAACTTGAAATAGTCACTTCTGGTCGGAATCCTTGCAGCAAAGATGACGAATTTGGTCAATCGAGGACAGATATTATTTCAGCCCAAGCGCAATGCGAATCAATGACGATTAATTCGCAGTCAGCTTGGGTTGAAGGAATATTTATCCTTTAAGTGTGGAACTTCCGTAGCCTAGACATGCTGACAAGCTTTTTTCGGCAACCAATCGGCTGTTAAGCCGCTTTCACCCTGACACGTTGGGCTTTTGACACTAGGCTACGCAACCTCTGCGTCGTGCTTGCGTCGACGCAACGCAGACAAATAAAACGCCACGCAAGACTGGAACCAAGTTCTTTTCTTGCGTTGCGTCGACGCGTACGTATCAGATTTGTCACCGGAAAATGGAAGTTTTTGTAGAGAAACTAATAAAAACATGCTGATGATGGAAAAACTTGTCACTAGGAAGAGAAATTAAAATTCAGCAGAAAGGAAAATGTAAATGAGCATCCAGCATGAAACCTTATCGCGCCGGTGTGAAGATACGCTGCGCAACCTATACAAAACGCAAGATAAACGCATCGCAACGACACGTCAATGTGAAAGCAGCCTTAGTCTCGAAATTCTACTGCGATAAAGCTCTTTGTAGAGCTAACGAATTTCGATGTTCTGCGTAGCTCCTATCCTCCGCTCGTTTGCATTGGACAGGGTATCGGGAATCTATTCAACTTCGCCTAGCCGTATTACAGAGATAGATATACGGAGGTTCTTGTGCTTATTTGTTCCTGATTATTATCCAGACAGGTTCTTGGGTTGCACGATAAGGAGCTGACGGAAATATGTCTGTTTCTGTTTTCCTAGCTACAAATTTTGTCCAGAGGTCAGTATCGGTACGGTTCGAAAAGTGGCCTCGAAACTGGCGATTTGAGACGTTGGAATTATTTTGCAATTTTTTATTTGCAGTCAGCTTGAGCTGAAGGAATATTTATACAAAAACAATTTTTATTATCTGAAACCACATAGGCCTACCATAAAATTGGCAAAGGATGCACTTGGCTCTTACAAGAAATATTTACAAGTTTGATCAGCTCAAAACATTCTGCCTAACCACGTATAGAGATTAAAAAAAAATAAAAAAAATCAAGGATGGATGAATGTTCGGATAATATGTTCTGTTCTATGAAACTGAGCAGATAGTAACTGAGAATACGCAAGAGGAACTGAAAAAAAAAAAACAATGGACGAGCATAGTTACTGTCCTGGAGCAAAACTCGACCAAACATCAGACGCCTAGAAATTTTTAACTAGAATTCATAAGAAAAAAAAACTATTTTCTTTTCACCACAGAATTTAACATAAGAAGCGATATCACGGATTGTTTTTTTCTTTTGCAGACTTAGGGACATCTGGGAAGAGACGATTCCCCACATCAAAACCCTTGACACCCTCCTAAGAGACGGTCAACACTATCTTGCCAGAGCTCAGAACGGGCACCTGTAATTATCCTTTACTAGCCATTTTCTCCTTCCAAATACCTTAATATTCTAGATTTAAATGGGACAAGGTTAGTCCACAGTTGGGACCATACCCCAAGTTTCCTTCAAATCACGCTAAAGCTTGACCAATGGCTAAGTTTGTTTGTTTTTCTTCTCGTTTGTTTGTTTTCTTATCTCTATACTCTGTCAGTAAGGTCTTCCTCCCGCCTTTTCATGAGTAATAAATTGTTTGATTGAATTACTGGCACTTCATCTGAGCACAAAACTTGAAGAAGGGCCGGCGTGAAAAAGATGCCGAGACGGCTGCGACGAGTTAGTGAATCAAATATTACAAACATATATTTTAAGAAAACCAACTCGACGTAATTCTTTATATCATAAACATAGGTTTTTGGAATATTTAAAAAAAAAAAACTCGATGTATGAACATTCTTCAGCCAATGCTGACAACGAATCTATGCTCGATGTTTCTTCGACCCCTTACTAAACCCTGTGCAATAGATGTGACACCATTCTGAAGTCGAAATGGTTATTTCTTTCTTTTTTATTTGATTTTGCTCCACCTTCGTCGTCTTTGACAGACTAATGATTAAGTGTACCTAATATATCCATGATCATAATTCTAAGCTGAAAAAAACTTTATCATGAGAAAGTTGAACAAAAACATGTGTAACTTCGTTTATGACTAGGAACAAGCCAGTTTCATTAAATTCACATATTTGCAATCAAATTAATGCAACTCGCTGAAGTTGCCGCTGTCCTAAAATACCTTGCAGTCAGCCTTAAGCACGAACAAAAGTATGTGACATTTTTCACTTAGTCAGTGCTATTTTCTAAACATTTCCACTCCGTTTTCCATGGTCACTGACGCTTTAAATTCAATACATTTTCGTTTCCACATTTCGGAGCATTTCACCATCCACCGTAAAATACTCTACATAGAGATACCGAATTTCACCAAGATCACAGATTTGGATACACCAATAGTGACCAAGCAAGGTGCCTCGCACCTCTCACTACATTCGTTTTGTAATGATTCCCGAAATGGGGAGATTCCTTGGGACAGCCGTATACACCGGTTCCAGAAACAGCGCATGATACCCAGAACAATGAAAAGCAGGCAGGCACTCCAATCAAGGGACCCTTTATCTCAAGAACCTATCCACCTAAAAACGCCAGACTCGTCAGACAGAAAACATGAGCTTTTCCAGTGTTCTGTAAAGTGGTCATCAGGTATTTTTCAGAGCAAATATGCCGCGTGTGGCATAAACACGATTAGCCCCTTTAGTGAAGAAGTGAGAAAAAACGACTGAAACATGCAATTACTACACTGCAAGAAGTAACGTATGACATGTGGAAGAGAGAAGCTGGATACTAATCATGACAGAAGAAACGCAAGAAAAAAAACAACATTCGTAGGTGAATTCCGAAATCTTATAATCGATTATACCTTGGCCTAAATTTGTCACATGTTACATGTAATGCAATTAGACTAAACTAGTGGCTGAAACATGCAACTGATTCACCACAGTAAGTTACGTATTACGCGTGGCAAATTAGTCTCATTAGAAACTGTACACAATTTGTGAGAAACAGATTAGGAAATAAACGAATTACAGTAGAAATAACAAGGAGAGGCAATTACAACCGTTGGAAATTTGTGGCATTCCGTAATCAGTTAAACCCTTGTCATGCCAAGGCTTTTGATGAATCTTGCAGGAAACTGAAAATCTAGGGAGTTAACAAGAAGGCCAACAAATAAAATTTGCTGATATTCGATTTTCGAAGAAACCTAGGGAATGAGGACCAGGCTTAAACTCACAGAAACGTGAGCCAGAAATTTGACCTTTCCCAAGATTTGTGCCCTGCGGCAAATACCGCCCTCTTTCACTGAAGGTATCTGGAGGTAGGCAGGAGGTATCTGGCCATACACTCAGGATGGGAAGTAGCAGACTCCCCAACACCATCCTCCAGTGGCATCCGGAGGGATCCAGACGAAAAGGGCGACCGAAGAACATTCCTCGCCCTACCTACCAGTCGGATCTTCACAATTTCAACGCGTCTATTCAGCCCGAATGGTCAGACGTATACGCAGCAGCCTTATGACAGACGACTGGCGACTCTTCTTGGATGCCCTAAGCGCCTCTGGAGGTGCAGAAGGAACTAAGGCGCTTAGGGCATCCAAGAAGAGTCGCCAGTCGTCTGTCCTAAGGTAAGGTTCACTGAAAGGAAGACAGTCACTAGAAGGAGCAGTAAATTCATATTTCAGTAAATTCGGTGGTTTTCATTCTGAATTTCTTGTTATATATTTATTTACATCTCTTTTATTGTTACTGTATATACTGTGCAAATGCCTCATTACTAGTATGCGCGTAATAAATCTTTCATTCATTCGCAGCTCCATTTTGCCTCTGAGTACAAGTATAGGTTTGCGTTTTCGTCCACTTATGGCGCGGAAAAACGATTAGGTCGGACGGTCGTGGACTGGAATTCTTTCCTGGATTGTCGGCACCGTCATCAATTCTCTACGGAAACGTCAAGATTTTTTCAACTCCACGATAAAAGTGCAGACAATCCAACCGGGAAAACCTGATTGTCAATTCGCAGCCTTTTTGTGGCTACTAAAATTCATATATTTATTTATTTATATTTATAATTCATTTACTTAAACTAAGAAACAATCAGCTAGGGTCAAAATGAAAAAATAAATAACAACACTGGCATAACAATAAACTACTACTAAAAAAACAAAAGCATATTAACCTGGGGAGGACCCACAATATAGTAGGGTACCCTAACACAGCCAAACATAACATGAAATAGATATCAAGACTACTAATGAGTTAAAAAAGTTCCATAAGGTGTCATGAGAGTGTTCAGTTTCCCGAACACAAGATCCTAAACAGCCTCTTTCAATCAATAGTAAATCAAGAAATAGGGCGAACATATATATCAGAACACAAGGAATTATAAAGGAATTATAAATAAATCGTAAATGATTGTTGAAAATGCGTTTCGTAGCCGGTGAGTTCAGAAACTAAGTTTCCTACCCTTCTGTTACAGCAATAAATAATAAGGGCTAATATGGGACAAAACGAAATTGAGAAGAGGATCCGTCTTGCGACGTCAACAGTCTTTCAAAAGACGCCCGGACAATCAGCAAAAGGATAAGCCGTGAAAGTACGACTGGCAAGCTCCAGTCTTTCACCACAGTCTGATCGTGTTCTCTTCCCGGATAAAAAGAACAACAAAACGATAAACCGTTAAACTATTCTAAAGTAAAAAGAAAGAACAACCCGATAGTAAAAAAAGAAAATGAAAAAAGAAATTTGGTTTCTTTGATTTGTAGTTCGAATTTATGTAAAACACTTCTACATGTTGAATGACAGGACGTCACCTAGGGTATACACATTTTGGTTTTTGTAATAGACTACATCTATGTCTTTTATAAACAACATCCAGATCTTTTCTCAATGAATTTATTTCGGTATTACGTGTATTTTCGTTTTTCGAAGCGCGTCGTCACTGTTCGTTGGTGAAGGCCTTCCCTCTTTTCCAGGAATTATGCGCTTTTCTGCTCTTTTCTCTGCAGAAGCGCATTCACGAGTCTTCCGAGTCCGTTGATGGTTTTCCTGGCTGGGTCGTAAATGAAGCTAAGCTAGCCCTTTCTTGATACCCGTGCTCAAACGCCAGGGCATGCTGTCAGGAGTGAGCGTGGTAATGATACGTATGTATTCTTCTTATTCCAAGGAAGTGAAAGTATACATCAATTCTAAAATCAAAATGAAATCCTGATTTGTTGACTCACCAAAGTACTGCAGCCTCACTGCTTTAGGCCCGAATTCAAGAATGCGTAGTCACGACACCAAGACGCGCAATGAGTGGGTATATATAGCGATGCCATTTACCATGCGTCGGGAAACGTAGCAGGATAAACGCGTGTTCCTAGCTTTCAGTAGGAGAATCAGCTGACTAAAGTGTCCATTTGAAGTGGAAGCATCAGCTCCCTGGAAAGCCCCTCAGGCTTACGTCTTCATTCCTATTCTAGGTGGGAAACTTCACCTTGGGTCGATTAAGTTTGAAGAGTTCACATGAATAGGAATAGAATAGAAATGATCCCTTCCAGCTTAACTGACACTGGGAAATGGAGATCCCAGGGAACGTTAATCAGAGCGTATTATGAAGGGGATGGTTGATATACGCTATAAGAGAATTCGGAGACGATGGCATTTAATACAGAAAATGATGACAGAGCAGGTTTTAAAGTGGTATCAGAAACTCCCCAAATGGCAAACCAATCAAGATCTGTCTGGACAAATCAAGGCTGTCACAATACAAGGGTAAATTGGCAGCTGCAAAGAAGACCTCGACGGGGAAGACACAGAACAAGAGCGCAAATACTAAAACCTGTAGTGTGAATGTAAATCGGTATTCGTATCTTGTATAGGAACAGCCTAATAAGAATCAGTAGCCCTTGAATTGGAAGGGTGTGGGGAAATGAGACCCCGATAAGACTCATAAACATCCCAATGCCGACAGGTACACCATATCTGAACTTGACACCCGTTGTCAGATCACGAATTAAAGTCACTGTACCAGTTGCCCCAGTTGCCCAAGAATGGTGGGTGGGGGATAATTTTAATAGTTACTTCCAGACCTTAGGATCCGTCACTACACTATATTTCATCGTCCTTACTCCAACCGTGGTCAAGTTACGAACTTAGGTAACAGGGCAATCTGGACCAAGGTTCTCCTGCAGCGTTTGGGTGTGGGCGGTGGAACCATATCAAGACATATCTAGACGCCAATGAAAAAGTCTCGCATATTTCCTCTAGATACTAGTCATGGTTCGCAAGGTACGAAGTGGTCCGATCCAAATTGCCACTGAACCGGGAGGGTGGGGAAGAAACCCCGAAAACGCACATCTAAAGCGGCGCGTCTAAACGTTTATACCGTGTGCGAATCTCATACCAGCTTAAGGGAGGCGAAACTCCAATAATATCTCTCCAATCCAAGGATTATTTATAAGTATAGGGAATTTCATCTTCCCTTGTTCAGCTGTGGAAGAATTGCCCCTGAGCCGTGGGTGTGAGGGAAGGACCCCCGAAATGCACATTTTACCCCAATCAAATTAGACGAAGTTCTAACTCGATACCCGTCATAGTTCACGAGTTATGAACTCGACAAAAAAATGATAAAACCGTAAACCAGCTACAGCGGCCGCAATAATGAATTCTTCGTAATGAACACGAGCTTACACCTGTACAAGACGATGATCCCCGCCCCCACTAGTCTGCCATCTGAGTGGGAAGTTGTCCTTGCAGCACAGCCCACAAAAGCATGACTGAAACATTTTCCGTGGATATCCTGGGTGATTGTGGAGACACGAGGATCTGAGGTCTAAGATAAGCTGAGTCTTTACCGTGATTTATAAAAAGTTTCAAACAGAGAATGTACAAGGAGTCCCGGGAAAGATTTTTTCCGGCCGAACTTTTATTTTCGGCCGACGTGGTATTTTCAATGACTCTCGGAACCCACTCCAACTTCCTGGCCCACCCAAAGACAAAGCTGGGGTCCCAACGAGAACGGCTAAAAGAAGGAAAACGAAACATGATGCAGGAGGAGTACTAGAAAGAGGAAAGGCATCAAGGACGAAAGTTCCTCTAAAAGAAGAAAGGCGAAAGAAATGAAGGGGGGAAATTTGCATAGCTGCCTAGACTGAATAGGCCTATAGTCGTCTACCCAAGTAGACCTATAGCCTACTTGGGATGCTCAGTCTGACGGTTTTAACGGCTGTTTACATTTACCCGAAGGAAAGAAAAACACCCATCTAGCGGTACACCGGATGACAAAAACAAACCAATCTCAAGTCAAAATTCTCGCTGTAAATACTAGGATAAAAAATGTACCGCTCGCTAGTGCGCTTCCTAACCTTATCACCAGTTATCAATTTTGGCAATATCAATATGGAGACTAAAGACGTGACGAGAGTCAAATTCGCTTCCTTTATAGTTTAACTTAAAAACCTCAATTTTGTGTCATTTAACTAACCAACAGGCTATTTTGTTTAATGAATAAATTTTGTGTTTTGTCTATGTTAGTATTATGTTAGTTGTGTATATGTTTGTCAATAAAAAGAACTTGAACTTGAACACTGAATTATTTGGATTCTGCTAAGGGATTTCTTATTTTCCACTATCTGCTCTAGTTATGACGTTCAGATTATCTGTGACCGTCCCCACAACGCAAATTCTAGTATGACGCGGGAAATTTTAATCTCAACACAAACGCGGCTGTTCAGTGGGCAGTGGTGAGCTTGGTGAAGACTGCTTAGTGCACGAACAAAAAAAAACTCATAAATCTTTCTCGTAAGGCACACAACACAGATCCAAGCGTTTAGAGGTTCCATAAATCACACGGAAATTCCACTATTTGAAAATCGATTATTCGTGAATAGCGAAACAACGAAGTAACGCATTTTCAGCGGGTCTTCTAGACAATTTACGTGAATAAGCGATGGGAAACTAGATTGTCCTATCCCAGCCCTTTTCAGTTAAACCTTAAGAGCAATCAAATTTTTTTGCTTACTTTTCCACGGTCAGGAATCGCCATTGGCGATCAATGTGTTAACCAGCGATTTGCAGTGCGCGTCTATTCCCGCGTTTTGAGACTTATATCAAGAGAAACGTACGTAATGATCTTTAGACGGCCATGAGAGAAACATAAGGAACAGGCGATAATAATTATTCCCAGAAAAAAAGTGTCATCGGGCTCACTCGGAAAAATAACAAACTCCCACTCGGAGTACACAGAAAGGAAGGGAGGTGCGGTCAGTGCGACCACGCTGAGAGTTGCCACAGACGGGTTAGCCACTCTTTATTTTAGTGTCCAGCAAGTGCCGTGGTGCCCAGTAGGTGCCGGCACCGGCTGACACAATAGCCGGTACCGTTTGCCCCGTGTTAGAACATTAAGATCAGCATGTTCAGAAGAGGGATCGCATAGTTTAAGGCCGGTACCGCTGGTTCCGTTCGGTGCCGAGAAATGTTGTACAGCAGGTGGTGGGAGTGGATAACACCTCGGTTGCCATCAAGCACCGGATTACTAAGTTTTTCCCAACTGAACAGGGGGGGGGGGGGGGATCCCTAAAAGGGATACTATGTTCATCTTTCTAATTCAAACATTCAGATCTTCACGAGGTTCGGTCTCACAATCGGATGTTGACGAATGAACCTGATAGTCGGATATACTTTTTGCTGGAAAGTATTACCCAACGGATCTGGTTAAGGGGTCTATTTGGATGACACGAAATGTTTACAGGGTTCGGCAAAAACGAACATCTGCATCGTCTCACTTACGATGAGTTCCCTTTGCTCTTACTTATGACGAGTTCAAGAACAAGGATAGGATGTAAGTTGACTTATTTTTCCTTTTCTTGATTTTTTTTGTTTGTTTGTTATATACGCGTAGCGGCGTAGGTCATGGGCTTGTACGTATTTAATGCAGTTCTTAATGTAATACATAGATAAAAATGGCGATAAACGGACAAGTCAGCTAGGATTTGCTTTGGCTCTCTGCACAAGTTTCACTTAGTTCAATTCTTCAGAAACGACCCAAAATAGGATATTTTCAGGCACTAGAACTGAAATAACCTCATCTGTTTTATTGCAAGATTGTTGTTGATTCCTTATATCAATTCTTAAGAAGAAACTCCCCGAAGTAGGATATTTTTAAGCACTAGAACCGAAACCTCATTTATTTTATTGCAAGATAGTTTTTGATTCCTTATATCAATTCTTAACAAGAAACTCCACGAAGTAGGATATTTTTAGGCACTAGAACTGAAACCTAATTTATTTTATTGCAAGATAGTTGTTGATTCCTTATAAGTCTTCTATATAGCTACATCCTGACGGAGGTCCTGACGAAGACCCGAAACATTGCTGCAACAGATTCTAGCTGACTTATTCATTTAGCACCTTTTACATATTATTCGCGGTCAGACTGGGGTGAAAAGGTACTTAATGAGCGTGTTCCACCCTTCTAACAATAGTAACTAGTAGTTACTATTTTCGTTCCAACCTCGTGAAAAGTTCCTACGCTGACCATTTCCAACCTTCTCGAAATAATTACTAACAGTAGCTACTTGCTTACCCCGCTCGGGAGCGTTGTAGCGTGGTAACTACGAATTTCTGTCACGTGATTGGCTGGAGCATGATATTTTGCGGAAAATAGAAAAATTCGTTCCAGCCTTGACGCCAAGAAGCCAGAATTCGTGACGTCATGCGTAGAAACTATGGTAAGTAGGATGGAGCACGTTCAATGTAATACATATTTAATGGTGCTAAACAAATAAGTCAGCTGAGATTCATTCCAGCGATTTCTTGCAGGTCCGTTCTTCTAACTACAGCCGGAAGAGGACACTTGCCAAGAAGGGCTGAAATATCGTTAGAAAAATCGCAGCTTCCCTATCAGTTTAGCACCTCAAATATGATTTGCAGTTAGCTTATGATGAAGGAACACTTAGAATCGAATACACATTTTTCATTTCCGTCTCTACGCAACGCATAGAAAGAACTCAGGTAGACCAACGATTCTTTCAAATAGTGTTGCCCGGACAGCGTTGAAATCTACTGAGTCGGCTAGGAGAAAACAAGACAAATTTCGGGCACAAGAAGGACTAGTATTCGTCTCACAAGCATGTGAAACCTGAATTTTTCTGTCGAAACCACGAGGGACGGAAAAGTAAACACTCTGTTTTCATGGCTAAGGCCAACAATGCTTTCATTCCGGTATGCAAAAGCCAACTAAACAAACAACTAAAAGCGGAAAAGAAGCGAGTCGACAAAATTCAGAGGCGGTATGAAAACAATGCAACCGTGAAGGGCTCTGTTTCCTGTCTGTGGAAGATATTCATTGTATTTCGCAGAAAGTCATAAGGTTTCAAATGAAACAGGCGCTCAATAGTTTATTAACAATAAGGTTCCCCGTCCCTGACGGATTAGTTTGCGATTTTCCAATTTAGTGCTCCCATCGGATTAAGTGCGACTGGGAATGCTACTCCAAACTCACGAGTTTCTGCTTCTTCATTTCATTTGACAAGTTTATTTTGAGTGGAAATGTGATTGTACTAAGTGTCCAAGACAGGCTATGATCTAAGTAGCATAGGTGTGTCCTGTGATTGAGGGAGACTGTCACAGCTTTTCAACAAGAAAGTAATATTTAAAAAAAATTAAAGTGTTTTTAATGTTTATTTATGTTTTTCTTTCTGAAAGTAACTGTTTTTATTTGTATTTTAGAGACCAGCGTCTACCTATCTGGCCGTTCCAACCTTCTCGAATTAGTAACTAACAGTAGCCATTTGCTTACCACGCTCGGAGGCGTTGTAAGCGTGGTAACTACGAATTTCTGTCACGTGATTAGCTGGAGAATGATATTTTGCGGAAAATAGAAAAGTACGTTCCAGCCTTGACGCCAAGAAGCCAGAATTCGTGACGTCATGCGTAGTACCTACGGTACGTAGGGTGGAACAAGCTCAATGTAATACATATTTAATGGTGCTAAACAATGTTTTCAGTATTTGAGGTAGACCACTCAGTGCACCTCAGCGGAGGTTGGTACGGCTTCGATAGTATCATCCTTGACTAAAGTCATTGTCACAATAGTTGCGTTTTCGCTAATACCATGGTATCTGTTACCACGGTAACTGGATCTGCAATTAGTCGTTTTTGCAGTTATCGTGGTATCTGATACACGGTGCTCTGCAAAAACGACTATTGCCGAAATTGCACTTTTCGAAGTCATCCCAAAAGAAAAACAGATATCCAGTTACATCACTAAGTGCTAAACTTCTTTCTCACCAATCTGAAAAAATTTGATGAAAGTGAGATGACTTTTCAGATACCACGGCCAGTTACCACGGTCGGACCGTAGTATCTGAATATCTGATACCACGATAACTGGCCAGATACCACGATAACTGCAAAAACGCCTTTTGACCGTGGTATCAGATACCACGATAACTGCAAAAACGCCTTTTGACCGTGGTATCAGATACCACGATAACTGCAAAAACGACTTTAGACCGTGGTAACAGATACCATGGTATCAGCAAAAACGCAACTAATATAACTCTCAGTGGGACATAACAAGATATGCGTTACATGACTATTCAAAACAAGTTACTGTTATTAATCACTGACTACAGTAGGAACGAGAGCACACCGCATTAGGGTAAACAAATTTAGCTGATTATATGCAAATTTATCTCTGTTTTTAGAGAGCATTAGGCCATCGATTAGTCATCAGTCCCTGTCACTGGTGGATAAAGATTCATACAGATTTATTCACCTCATGGCTCCTGCTTTCCTACACTTCTGGGAACAAGGAAACTTACTTAGTCACTCATTTTTCGTGATTTCGTTTTTTCAAATAGGAAAATGCAACGGTTATTTATGGACAAACGAGCATGATTATTATCCACCAGCAAGCCTAGACTTTTCCGAGCACTTTTCAGTGGACTGTGGGTAGAAAAACAAGAGCTGTAAGCTCATATGGCACTTGCATGTGTCAAGATGATTTGATTGATCAAGAGTAAGTTACGACTTTGCGGTTGAGATGCGCGCTATAAGGGAGCTGGAACTTCATTTGTAAGCAAAACCCTTGAGGCAAAACTGCTAATGGGCTGATGGGCATCACGAAAATGCATATATTGCTTAAAAGTATTTTTTTTACTTTGCGGTCAAGATTGGTACTTTAAGGAATAATCGGATTTGGGAAGTAGCAATTTCTAAGCAAATGTTGTTGAGTCTCCAATATTCCAGCGAAGTTTCATCGTCCTAGCACATCAGGAAGTACCTTAACGCGCTATCACCGGAATCCCAGACCCCGGGGACACCAGTCTAAGCGGGTCAAGTATTTTCCACCCTCCAGCCGATAATTGCCGGATTCGGTCCGGAAATGAAAAAGGTCACAAGAGAAAAATGTCCTCTGTTTAATTATTAAATTTCACTCGAATCCGATCACCCGTTCCAAAGTTACGCATGACTCAATATTCCGGATTCCCCTCCCTCAACTCCCCCCCCCCCAAGATTATCATATGGAGGATTTTTTTTTATTCCAAGTCAGTTTGACCGGGTCCCTGATATGCCTTTCCAAGTTTCGTCGTGAAAATCCCCCAAAAACGGAATTCCGGGAGACCCCTCCCCCCCCCTCAAGTGTCCGGAAATTATGTAAAAGATTTATATGGACCAGATGTTTGTTCTTCCCAGCAAGTTTCACTCCGATACCATCATTCTAACCGTTTCTCGAGATTTCCGGTCCACCCCCCCCCCCCCCACCCGCGGCCCAGCTCCCCCGCGGTGCACGTAGCCAATCCGATTCAGCAAATGACTTACCTAGAGCATCTGTTTGTTCTTCCCACAAAGTTCCATCCCGATCCCTCCATTCTAAACGGGGCACGTATTTCCCCCCCCCCCCCAATAGTTGCCGGATCCGGTCCGGATATGAAAAAAATCATCGGAGAAATGTCCTCTGTTGAATTCTTAAATTTCACTCGAATCCGATCAACCATTCCAAAATTACGCATGACTGAAAATTTCGGATTCCCCTCCCTCCACTCCCCCCACCATTATCTGATCGACAAAATTTTTATTTTGAAGTCAGTTTGATTGGGTCCCTGATATGCCTGCCAAGTTTCATCGTGAAAATCCCCTAAACCACCATCACCGGAATTCCGGACCCCCCCCCCCCCCCATAACTGTCCGGATCAAGTACAATGGCCTAAAGGACTTATCTAGAGCAGATGCTTGTTCTGCCCATTAAGTTTCACTCCGATCCCTCCATTCTAACCGTTTCTTGAAATTTCCGGTCTCCCCCCCCCCCCAGCTCCCCCCTGGCTACCGAATCCGGTCAAGACTTTAAAAGGGACATTACAGATATATATTCTGTTCAGTTATGAAGTTTCATTACAATCCGATCATCCGTTCGAAAGTTACACACTTCTCAATTTCCCGGATTCCCCTGCGGATTCCCCTCCCTCCACTCCCCCACCATTATCTGATCGACAATATTTTTATTTTGAAGTCAGTTTGATTGGGTCCCTGATATGCCTGCCAAGTTTCATCGTGAAAATCCAAAAAACCACCATCACCGGAATTCCGGCCCCCCCCCCATAAGTGTCCGGATCCAGTACAATGGTCTAAAGGACTTATCTAGAGCAGATGCTTGTTCTTCCCAGCAAGTTTCACTCCGATCCCTCCATTCTAACCGTTTCTTGAAATTTCCGGTCTCCCCCCCCCCCCAACTCCCCCCTGGCTACCGAATCCGGTCAAGACTTTAAACGGGACATTACAGATATATATTCTCTTCAGTTATGAAGTTTCATTACAATCCGATCATCCGTTCGAAAGTTACACACTTCTCAGTTTCCCGGATTCCCCTGCCCTCCACCCCCCCCCCCAAAATGGTCGGATCAGAAAACTGATTATTCCTAATTTTGTTTGGTCGGGTCTCTGATATGCCTGCCAAGTTTCATGGTCCTAGCACAACTGGAAGTACCCTAACTCGAAAAAGTGTGACAAAATGCCCTAAATTTTCAAGTTTCCAGCGCCCCGCACTCCCCCCCATATGGTCGGATCGGGAAACTGATAATTTCCAGGTTAGTTTGGTCGGGTCCGTGATATTCCTGCCAAGTTTCATTGTCCTAGCTCATCTGGAAGTACCCTCACTCGAAAAAGTGTGACAAAATGCCCTAAATTTTCAAGTTTCCAGCGCCCCAGCTCCCCCGCATATGGTCGGATCGGGAAACTTATTATTTCCAGGTTACTCTGGTCAGGTCCCTGATATTCCTGCCAAGTTTCATTGTCCTAGCTCATCTGGAAGTACCCTAACTCGAAAAAGTGTGACAAAATGCCCTAAATTTTCAAGTTTCGAGCGCCCCCACTCCCCCGCATATGGTCGGATCGGGAAACTGATTATTTCCAGGTTCGTTTGGTCGGGTCCCTGATATTCCTACCAAGTTTCATTGTCCTAGCTCATCTAGAAGTACCCTAACTCAGAAAAAAAGTGACAAAATGCCCTAAATTTGCAAGTTTCCAGCGCCCCGCACTCCCCCCCATATGGTCGGATCGGGAAACTGATTATTTCCAGGTTAGTTTGGTCGGGTCCCTGATATGCCTGCCAAGTTTCATTGTCCTAGCACATCTGGAAGTACCCTAACTCGGATATGTGGGACAAAAAAACTCGGACCGACCGACAGACCGACAGACCGACAGACGGAATTGTGATCGGTATATGGCACTTGAGCCAGAGGCTGCAAGTGCCATAAAAAACAAAAACAGGCAACACCTAGTAATTCCTCAATAAATCCATTTAATTTTTCATTATAAGTAAAACACATCCTAATTGTGGGAACATCGCATGTTCTCCTTTTAGGGGGGGGGGGGGTGAAGTAGTTGACGTATTGACTAATAGTCAAGTCAGTTTAACAGATGGGGGTTCGGGAGATCGCTGGCGAAGAAAGTGGTTTGATTTGAGTTGTGTTAGAAATTTTTTATTCATTAGCTCTAAGTTTTTATGGCACTTGCAGCCTCTGGCTCAAGTGCCATATACCGATCACAATTCCGTCTGTCGGTCGGTCCGAGTTTTTTGTCCCACATATCCGAGTTAGGGTACTTACAGATGTGCTAGGACAATGAAACTTGGCAGGCATATCAGGGACCCGACCAAACTAACCTGAAAATAATCAGTTTCCCGATCCGACCATATGGGGGGGGGGGGAGTGCGGGGCGCCGGAAACTTGAAAATTTAGGGCATTTTGTCACTTTTTTTTCCGAGTTAGGGTACTTCTAGATGAGCTAGGACAATAAAACTTGGCAGGAATATCAGGGACCCGACCAAACAAACTTAGAAATAATCAGTTTTCTGGTCCGACCAATTTGGGGGGGGGGGGGGGGGTGGAGGGCAGGGGAATCCGGGAAATTGAGAAGTGTTTAACTTTCGAACGGATGATCGGATTGTAATGAAACTTCATATCTGAATAGAATATATATCTGTAATGTCCCGTTTAAAGTCTTGACCGGATTCGGTGGCCAGGGGGGAGTTGGGGGGGGGGAGACCGGAAATTTCAAGAAACGGTTAGAATGGAGGGATCGGAGTGAAACTTGCTGGGAAGAACAAGCGAAAACGAACCTGGAAATAATCAGTTTCCCGATCCGACCATATGCGGGGGAGTGGGGGCGCTCGAAACTTGAAAATTTAGGGCATTTTGTCACACTTTTTCGAGTTAGGGTACTTCAAGATGAGCTAGGACAATGAAACTTGGCAGGAATATCAGGGACCTGACCAAAGTAACCTGGAAATAATAAGTTTTCCGATCCGACCATATGCGGGGGAGTTGGGGCGCTGGAAACTAGAAAATTTAGGGCATTTTGTCACACTTTTTCGAGTGAGGGTACTTCCAGATGAGCTAGGACAATGAAACTTGGCAGGAATATCAGGGACCCGACCAAACTAACCTGGAAATAATCAGTTTCCCGATCCAACCATATGCGGGGAAGTGGGGGCGCTGGAAACTTGAAAATTTAGGGCATTTTGTCACATTTTTTCGAGTTAGGGTACTTCCAGTTGTGCTAGGACCATGAAACTTGGCAGGCATATCAGAGACCCGACCAAACAAACTTAGAAATAATCAGTTTTCTGGTCCGACCAATTTGGGGGGGGGGGGGGTGGAGGGCAGGGGAATCCGGGAAATTGAGAAGTGTTTAACTTTCGAACGGATGATCGGATTGTAATGAAACTTCATAACTGAATAGAATATATATCTGTAATGTCCCGTTTAAAGTCTTGACCGGATTCGGTGGCCAGGGGGGAGTTGGGGGGGGGGGGAGACCGGAAATTTCAAGAAACGGTTCGAATGGAGGGATCGGAGTGAAACTTGCTGGGAAGAACAAGCATCTGCTCTAGATAAGTCCTTTAGACCATTGTACTGGATCCGGACACTTATGGGGGGGGGGGTCCCGGAATTCCGGTGATGGTGGTTTTGGGGATTTTCACGATGAAACTTGGCAGGCATATCAGGGACCCCATCAAACTGACTTCAAAATAAAAATTTTGTCGATCAGATAATGGTGGGGGGAGTGGAAGGAGGGGAATCCGAAATTTTCAGTCTTGCGTAATTTTGGAATGGGTGATCGGATTCGAGTGAAATTTAAGAATTGAACAGAGGACATTTCTCCGATGATTTTTTTCATATCCGGACCGGATCCGGCAACTATTGGGGGGGGGGAGGGGGGAAATACGTGACCCGTTTAGAATGGAGGGATCGGGATGGAACTTTGTGGGAAGAACAAACAGATGCTCTAGGTAAGTCATTTGCTGAATCGGATTGGCTACGTGCACCGCGGGGGAGCTGGGGGGGGGGGGCCGGAAATCTTGAGAAACGGTTAGAATGATGGTATCGGAGTGAAACTTGCTGGGAAGAACAAACATCTGGTCCATGTAAATCTTTTACATTATTTGACTGGATCCGGACACTTGAGGGGGGGGGGAGGGGGTTTCCCGGAATTCCGTTTTTTGGGGGATTTTCACGACGAAACTTGGAAGGCATATCAGGGACCCGGTCAAACTGACTTGGAATAAAAAAAAATCCTGATATGATAATCTTGGGGGGGGGGGGAGTTGAGGGAGGGGAATCCGGAATATTGAGTGATGCGTAACTTTGGAACGGGTGATCGGATTCGAGTGAAATTTAATAATTAAACAGAGGACATTTTTCTCTGGTGACCTTTTTCATTTCCGGACCGAATCCGGCAATTATTGGGGGGAGAGCGGAAAATACTTGACCCGCTTAGACTGGTGTGATCTGGATCGAACTTCGTGGGAATGACAAACAGATGCTCTGGATTAATCATTTACAGAACCGGATTGGCTCCGGTTATTGTGGGTGGAGTTGGAGGAGGGGGGGGGGGTCTGGGATTCCGGTGATCGCGCGTTAAGGTACTTCCAGATGTGCTAGGACGATGAAACTTCGCTGGAATATTGGAGACTCAACAACATTTGCTTAGAAATTGCTACTTCCAAAATCCGATTATTCCTTAAAGCACCAATCTTGACCGCAAAGTAAAAAAAATACTTTTAAGCAATATATGTATTTTCGTGATGCCCATCAGCCCATTAGCAGTTTTGCCTCAAGGGCTTTGCTTACAAATGAAGTTCCAGCTCCCTTAGAGTGCGCATCTCAACCGCAAAGTCGAAACTTACTTTTGATCAATCAAATCATCTTGACCCATGCAAGTGCCATATGAGCTTACAGCTCTTGTTTGTTTGTGCTGAAACTATGTCCGTCTAGTTCAGATGGATGTTTCACTATTCTAGAGGAATGGGTGTCCTTTTTCAGCGCTGGTGAATTCACAGGCGGCTGCGGAAACAACTCGCGGCGCGCCATTTCAGCACCAAGCCTCGGCTTCTAAATAAATAACAGAGGGCGCGCGTCGGACTTCTTTTCTTGTATTTCAAAGAACCGTTCATATCAGCGGGAACGCGAAGCGTTGGAAATGTAGCGAAGAGATTGTAAATTTTTCAGTCAGAATGGAACGCGGATTCACCAAAGCTAACGAAGCCATCCCGATGAAAAATTTATCTCAAATAGTAGTACGAAGTTGTACGAAAAAGTAGCATGCAGTACTAACTGATGCTACTACATAATTCTACTTCAAGGCTACCGTGTTACTGCATACTAATGCATGCTACTATTAGCAATACTGGATGCTACGATGGCAAGACAGGATGCTACTGGATACTACTACATAAGATTGGACTAGTCTGAGGCACATTAAATGATAGTATTCTTTGCTACTACATAGTATTACATGCAACTTTTTCGTACAACTGCCATACAACTACGCAGGCTACAAAGTTTTCATCGGGATGTTCGCAATTGACTCTCATCTCATTCCCCTTTACTCCCACCAATTAATGGATTCGTATTTAGGTGTGAAGATCTTCATCAAAAGGTAGGTCAAGGTGAAAACATTAGCCTTGTAAGGCCAAAGTGGGCAGTACTGACATCCGATACTTTGCCCTCAGCCGGGAAGTGCAATGGAAGGTTAGGGGCAAACCATCCTGTGCTATCCTACACCCATTCTGTTACTTCTCGAGATTTCTCCAGGTACCCATTAGAAGCTGGGTGGACTTTTGGCTTTTCGTAAAGGATCTCGCCACTGACCACCGCAACAAACCAATCGGTCGGCACCACCGAGACTCGAACCAGCGTCCCTTCGCTGGCAAGTTCGGCGCACTAACCATTCAGCCAGGACTGACTCATCAAAAGGCCGCTAGCCAAGTACTTATAACATGTAATGATCAGGTCGGAGTTTTAGCTCATGCGCACTTCTTCCTCTACCGAGCGGGATGCCGAACAGATGCGCAGCGTACTCTACCACTAGCGGATCAACCACATCAAAACCGGTTGTTCCGCATAGCGACTTGTCGTTCTTTCCAACGGTGACAGACCTAACGAAATGGAATTACTGAAATTTGTTCATTCCAATGTAACTGCATTAGTTCTTGATGGGGTCATGTGCCTCAAAATATCAGTAATCTTGACCTTAGGTTACATTGCAGACTCCTGAAAACAATGCTAGTTGAAGCAGAACGACGTCAGTTAAGGAAGCACTCCGCAAAACTTCCACAACTTCGAAAGTCCAATCCAATTACAGCAAATTCCGGAAGTTTTGCCTCGCAGGGACTTGCGAGGACTGATCCAACGAAACCTGAAGTATAACAGAAACTCGGCAAACAAACACACAAGAAGGACGGCAAACGAGGTAAATCTGATCAAAGAAATGCCGAATAACCAAACTAAGCATCTGGCTCTTATGGAGCGCGTCAAGATTTGCCCGTCGTTTTCCCCCTCCTTCCACTCACCCCCCAGATAGTCGAATTGAGAAACTGGTTATTTTCAAATTAGTTTGGTCAGGTCCCTGTTATGCCTGCCAAGTTTCATCGTCTTAGCACATCTGAAAGTACCCTAACTCGCGATCACCGGACTGACCGACCGACGGAAAAGTGATCGGTAATGGCACTTGGCCGGAAGGCAAGTGCCATAAAAACTGTCCGTTCCAATCTAACGCATCTCTGACAATTAGCTAAACCAAAGACCATGATTTTTTGTTAAACGTTTTTCTGGGCTACGGAAAAATTCTTTTCTGGAACATCTTTGCCAACTTCTCTTTCTGGAAACACCAAAGGTCCAGAATTACCCCCCCCCCCCCCCCTTTCCCTCATCCCAAAAGAGATAGAACAAGTGGGACCGCTCAGAGTATATCTTTCCCTTACCTTAGCATTAATGTCCCCCGTCAAGTTTGATAGACAATGCCCCGCAGAAACAAAAATAATCAGTGGTTACAAAATATGACATCTGCGGAAACACAGCTATGCTGAATTTCTACTCACTATAAGGCAAAGGTTTGTTTGTTTATCCTTACTCTTGTCTAAGGGAACTTCCGTTTCCCAAAGATCTTCAATTAAGGCCCGTGATTAACTCCCTCCCCACGATCCCAAAGAAGTAGAACAACAGGCACTGCTCGATCCGTGTTTCCCCTACCTTAATTTTCAGTTCTCCGGTCACTCTGATAGATACTTTATGCTTGACTTCCACTCATCCAAAGTACTTCCCGTTCTAGTTCTTCTGGGGCTATCCCTCAGGTATTCCCAAATATTATTCTACTAGACATCCCCCGGGGAAAAGCTCCTGGACCGAAAGCCGCTGGACATTCTATCTCCTGGACGCGACAAAACAGGTTCGGGTCGGTCGGGAAGTTCGGAATGTGGGTACTAGTTCCTGTTCAGTTTCTTACTTTGGGATGCCGCCAGGGTTGCTACTGTTAGGACTAGAGTGCTAACTTTGACATTTTTTGCTTCTTAAAGTAGCAACTTAAGAGGACTTTCTACGTTAAAGCAATTTGTATTCACAAGAACACGAATTCCAAGGCGCAAATTATTTAGGAACAGTGCTTTCCATACTTTAATTTCTGAAGTTAATCACATAATCTTATCTTGTCTACTGATACTATTTTTTTAGACAGATTTTAAAATTCTCATTACCATTTCCCTTTTTCGTTCAAAAGTAGAAGAAGTACACAGATCAATCACCTTATCAACCGATTTGAAAATGGCACGACTCGTGCCCACGTGGAATATTTGAAAAACAATAGAAGAAGACGGACGGGAAAGAAGAAGACTGTTTCAACGCCAAATACTTCACTAGAATCACACTTTTTCTTACAAGGACACTTTTTCCGATCTTCAGCAGCGCGAAAATGCTACCGGTGTGGCAACCCTGGATGTCATACTAAAATCAAAATCTATGGAGACAAGACCCAAGGTTTCGATGGGATCCCATAAATCTAATATTTAATCCAGACCATTGGGTCTTGTCTTCGCAAGATCCAGTCTTCGCCAGGCTAATCATCTGAGAAAACCAACTTCAGATATACCTCTATAAGCCATATCTATTTTGACGATACTGACCGAAACTTCCTGCTTTACTTCTGCCAAATTTCCGGTTTCGGCCTGCTTCCGAGCGAACTTATTGTCCAGCAAAAAAAGAACAATTCAGTAACGAATTCAGCGTATCTCCTTATCCCTATCAATAACATCTAATCAACTTCAAATAAAACTTTAACTTACGAAAAACTTCCAGTTTCAACCGGATTCCGGACAAATTATATGCCCGGGTAAAAGATGATTTTATACAGACTCAGCATCTCTTCTTAGCCCAAAATCTGTAATCTAATCAACTTCAAATAAACTCCCACTTTTAACAAATTTTCCCGTTTGGCCGGATTCCGGGCGAACTAGTTGTCCGGGTAGAAAATGCGTTTCACATTTCACATGTATGTACTGGTGTTCAGTTTTTATTCAGTCAGAGAGTCTCAGTTTGTAATTGTCGATTTCTTGTGTGTTTCATATGAAAGTGTTACGTTTTGCTTTTGTTTTGTTTTTTCTTTTCGTTTTTGTACTCCGTCCATTTTCTGTTTGAAATGACGGGTGATAAATAAATAAATAAATAAGTAAAAAATAAATGTTCAGCATGTCTCCTTACCTCTGAATCGAACATCTAATCAACTTCAAATAAAACTATTAATTTTAAACAACTTATGGGTGTAGCCTACTACTTGTCCGGCGAGAAAATAATTTTCATATTCGGATTTAGCATGCCTCCTTCTCCCTAGATCGATAATCTCATTAGCTTTTAAAAAATATTTACTTTCGTCCCTCAATCTGAAACCCCTCCTCCACCCCTGAACATACAGCTTTGGGGCCCATCTAAGAACTTGACCTGTCCCTTCGTCCAAGAATCCTCACACCAAGTTTCATCAATATGTCTCATTCCCTTCGAGAGTTATCGTGCTTACAGACGGGCGGACAGACGGACAACTTTTACGAAGTCATAGGTATCCCTCCACTTACGTTTTAGGGTCCCAAAGTGATAAGAAGTAAAAACTTCTTTTCCTCACCGGAAAACCTTTCAAGCGATACAGACTCTATGCCGAGATCTCGATTTGTACCCGTCGCTCCGGAAATATCTCTTCCAGATTTCTTATCAAAAAGTAGAGGATGAAAGGAAATAATTTTTACCATTGTCGCTGCTTTTCGGCAATAGAAAGAGGTTTAGTAATGATTGGTGCCAGCTGTTTTGAGAAAAATCCCACGAAATTTCCTTCGCTATAAATCCGAGACAATCGGACCGTAAAAGGAAATTGTCTGACACGGCACCGTAGGAGAAATTATTACTTTAAAAAATCATAAAATCAGACGCTGGCGGAACTGGAAACAGTACCGAGCATGACTGGGGACACTTAGACAGGCGTGGCAGAGTCAACGAACTACTTCAATACAGAGGCGTCTGGAAACCTAAGGGGGGGGGGCAGCACTGCCCCCCCCCCCCCCAGTTTTCAACGTAAATCTTACATAGGCGATACCAAAAATATATAAGTGAATCAGCAAGATATGAACGAAAAGACATATTGACAAAAGAAATATGACAAATTATTTTGTATAAATAGTACATACATATTCGGTTTTGCGCTTCGTCAACTAGGTTTCAAAGCGTTTTTATGGCGATTGCCTTCCAGCTAAGTGCCATACACCGATCACTTTTCCATCGGTCAGTCTGTCGGTCGGTCGGTCGATCTGTCCGTTGATCACGAGTTAGGGTACTTCCAAGTGTGCTAGGAAGATACAACTTGGCAGGCAAATTAAGGGCCCGACTGAACTAACTTCGAAATAGTCACTTCCCCGACCCGACCATCGTGGGGCGAGTGGAGGGAGGGGGGATCCGGAATCTTGAGGTATGTATAACCTTGGAACAAGTGATCGAATCTTGATGAAATTTGATATTTGGAACGACATCGTGTCTCAGATGTCCCATTTCAAGTCCGGAGCAGATCCGATTAATGTGGGGGGAGTCGGAGGGGGGAACCCGAAATCTTATGAGACGCTTAGAGTGGAGCTATCAAGATGAAACTTGGTGGGAAGAATAAGCACACGCCCTTAGATACGTCATTGACGCAGCTGGATCGGATTTGTACACTATGGTTGGAGGGGGGTTCTGGATTCTGGTGATCCGGAGTTAAGGTACTTCCAGCTGGCTAGGACGATGAACCTTAACAGGCATATCAGAGACCCGAACAGATTAAATTGGAAAAAGTTAGTTCCCCAGCTCGACCATGGTGGGGGAGTGGAGGCAGGGGGAATCCTGAATCTTAAGGTATGTATAACTTTCGAACGGATGATCGGATTTTAATGAAACTTGATATTTGGAAAGACCTCGTCTCTCAGATGTCCCATTTCTAGGCGGGGGGGGGGGGAAGAACCGGAAATCTTTTGACACGCTTTGAGTGGAGCAACCGGGAAGAAACTTGGTGGGAAGGACAAGGACAAGAACTAGGTGCCATCAATGACAGAACCGGACCGGATTCGGGCACTGTGGGGGAGTGGAACTCCGGTGATGGCGATTCAAAGTACCTCTAGATTTGCTAGAACGATGAGACTTGGCTGAGACATTAGAGATTCGACAAGATAGGCTTAAAAATTGCACCCATAGATCCGACCATCCCATACAGTGCGCATCTTAAAGCGCATAGTAAACAAACAATATTTTTAACCAAACCATACGTTTCATGATCCCCGAGGTCACCCGAGGTGGACGATCATTTGCGCCACAATGATTTTGCATACAGATGAATTTCTAGCACCCTTAAAGAGCACATCTTAACTGAAAAGTGAAAAAAATACTTTTGACCAAATGATACATATTCATGATCCCCAAGGGCCCATGATCATTTCAGCCTTAAGGGTTTTGCTTAAAAGTGAATTCCTTAAAGTACAAAAGAATACTTTTGAGCAACATATACATTTTCATGATCCCCTCACAATTTTTGCCTCAGGGTTTTGCTCACAGATAAATTTCTAGTGCCCTAAAAGTGCTCGTCATCACAGCGATGTGCAAAAATAAAATACTTCTGTACCAAACGATACATTCTCGTGATTTCCAAGGGTCTATGATCATTCCCATCATCTCAAGGGTTTTGCTTAGAAATGATCAGAACAAACCCACGAATTGGCAAATTCCGACTTTCTTCCTCGACCAGTCTTGCAAGTACCATATCAGCTTCTAGCTCTTGTTTTATTGGTAGCTCTGGGCCCGCTTGGGAAGCCAGCCTCCCCTAAATGATGCCCCCGATTCAACAAAGGGATCCAGATGTTTTTCGATTTGTACAAAGCGTTCAGGCAAAATTAATATCGACAACAAATCGAGATTCTTAAAGCCTATACTTCGCACTAAAATCATTAAATCCTGAAGCACTAGTTGGACAAAAACGCTGTTCGTGCAAAAGGTTACACTAGATGAAAGAACAAGAGTGGTCTGAATCGGTTTTGGATCTCTGATTTTGGCTGACAAGGGCACTGCTGTGTGCCCTTAGCACTAGTGATTCAAGGGCGGCAGCCAGTCACAATGAAACACAGACGCCTACCGGGCGTTCGGGAACATTCACGAAATTCTGAAAGCCTCCTGTTTCGTAGCAGAAAATCATTCAAAGGCGCAGTTACTGTAAGGGCAAACAAACGTAACCATAGAAGGGTAAATATAAAAGCTGAAATTACGTGCCGAAAGTCAACTATGAATACAGCCCAACAGAGATTCTAAATAGCGGCAGAGTCTGGAAGGCAGGGTATTTTTGGGATCCCAAAACGTAAGTGACGGGATAACCTGCGATTTCGTAAAAGTTGTCCGTCTGTTAGCACGATAACTCTCAAACGGTCGAGATATTTTATTAAAACTTGGCATGAGGACTCTTTGGGTCAAAGTGCAGGTCAAGTTCGAATATGGGTTCTGCAGCCCTACATTTAGCGGTGGGGGAGGGGTTTCAAACTAAGGTGCGAAAAAATTATTTTTTAAAAGCTAATGAGACAGCCTAGCCGATTTAAGGGTAAAGAGACATGCTTATTTTCTCGCCAGAAAAGTAGTTCAGCCGGAATCAGGTAAAAAACAGTAATTTTTGAAAAGTATTAGTTTAATCAGAAGTTGATTAGAGGTTCGATCTAGGGTTAAGAAGATAAGCTGAACCCGAATACAGGTAGATGGCCCGCAATCCCGCCAGAACTGGAAATTTAGCATGAAGTTTTAAAACTCAATGATACAGTCGATATAGTGTGAGGAGACATGCTGCTGCAGCTTTCGAACATACTAAAGATCGATTAGATATTCGGTATCGGGGTAAGGAGACATGCTGAGTCCAATTTTGAACTTTATTTCCTTGACGTATAAGCTGGTAAAATTTGTCAAAACCGGAAATTTGGATCGAAAGGTTCGCCTCTCAATGTCACCAGCTCTTTAGCTCTGCATGCAGTTCGCTGAGAGTAGTCTACTGCTAAAATGAGGAAAAAATGCATGCTGAATCCATATCTGAACTTTGTAATAGGTTATAGTAAAATGTTAAACGGGTTTGGCGAAGACCGGAATAAATTCGCTTGTCTGGATCGCGTAGTCCAATAAATATTCAACTGGGATCCTACTGAAACCTTCAGCCTTGTTTCCATAGCTATCGTGCAACACCATTATCTATTGCTTTGCCTCTGGAATTTTTTATCTTTCACCCAACAGCCTTTTTGAAATCCGCTCCCTCACATTTAGAATTTATCATTCTACGTTATACAGACATTTCTATCTCTTACTCTTTTCTATATGCATGTGGCAAAGGGTCTCGCACTTAGCAGAACAGCATTGTCTACCCTGTCTGTTCTATCTGGCTCTCACTTACCGCTATCTCTTCCCATTTGGCTGAAATGGGGGAGTTGGTGTTTTCTCAGTTTGCCCCAGCTTGGTATTAAAAATGTTATATTTTAATCTGTTATGTGTTATGACCCTAGTCGGCCGGTATTAACAAGACCAAACTTTTCGATGGGATCCCAAAAATTCAATATCTGATCCAGACAACTGGGTCTTGTCTTAGCCAGATCCAGTCATCGCCAGAATCCTTGAACATTCTTACAATTAAAATTCAGAAACAGATTAAGGCCAAATAGCTAATCATCTGAGAAAACCAAGTTCAGATATGGATTCAGCATGTGTGTTTACCCGTATAAGTCATATCTGTTTTGACGAAAAGTTACTGCCACTTCTGCCAATTTGCCGGTTTCGGCCGAACTCTAGAACTACTTGTCCGGCGAAAAAAGAAAACTCAAAAACGAACTCAGGGTATCTTCTTTCCCCAATAATGAGCATCTAATCAACTTCAAATAAAAATTTAACTTATAACAAATTTTCCGACTCCAGTCGGATTCCGGTCGAACTATATGTCCGGGTAAAATATGATTGTCACACACGGATTCAGCGTCTCTTCTTACCCCTAAATCGGTTATCTAGTCAGCTAGAAATAAAACTTTAACTTCTAACAATTTTCCGGTTTTGGCCGGATTCCGGGCGAACTACATGTCGGGGTAGAAAATTTTTTTCACATAAAAGTTCAGCATGTCTTCTTGCCCAAAATCGGACATCTGATCAACTCCAAATAAAACTTTTAATTTTAACAAACTTTCCGGTTTGGGCCGGATTCCGGGCGAACTACTTGTCCGTCGAGAAAATGGTTTTCACCATCGTCTTCAGCATGTCTTCTTACCTCTAAATCGAACATCTAATCAACTTCAAATAAAACTTTTACTTTTAACAAACTTTCCAGTTTTGGCCGGATTCCGGGCGAACTACTTGTCCGATTACAAACTGGTTTTCACCATCGTGTTCAGCATGTCTTCTTACCCCATAATCGACTATCACATTAGCTGTTTGCCCCTTAATTTGAACCCCCTGCCCCACCCCTAAATGTAGGGCTACAAAGCCCATTTACGAACTCGACTGGTCCGTCGACCCAACGAATCCTCACACCAAGTTTCATCAAAATATCTCATTCCCTTCGAGAGTTATCGTGCTTACAGACGGACGGACGGACAGACGGACAACTTTTGCGATGTCATGGGTATCCCTCAACTTACGTTTTGGGATCCCAAAAAGCGAAGCCTTAACCTCTACTTGACTCTACCTCAATTAAAAGTTTTCCGCAGGTCGGATCCCTCGTCTTTTTCCATTCCCGCGCTATCAGACTGCATACACTAAACGGTAGGGAGCTAGGACGCTGTGAGGGAGAGCTGAAGCACGTCCGTCAGAGACAATCGTAGAAACAGCAGTGTACTCCCGGCGATTACCCTTACTTCCAAGTTTAGGCTACTCTCCGAACTTTTTCCATGGTCCCTTGCTCCGGTGATGTCTCATAAATGAATTGAAAGAAAAAAGACAACGGTAGGAATACACAAGTGTTCGGTCTCCCCAGTCCCACTTGAATTTCCCCTGAGACTTTAGGGGTCTTGAACACGTTTGGGATAGAATCTTGGATGGTAGTCGGATTGAAGGAATGGCAGGTTGGGAGGTTTGGGAGAAACATGGCTGTGATCAGAGGCTAAAAACCTGTGAAAGTTCGTATGTTTGGGAATGGTGCATGGGCTTGAGTTCCTCTCCGCTTTTGTCATTTTGCATCTGTGAAGACAAACCAACACGCACAACGTCAGACCACAAAACTGGCGCGTCCTTACAGGCTCCATCTATAGTTTTTGGTTAAGCCACTAGGACAGCCCAAAGGGCTTATATGAGGAGAGTATGTGTGAGAGTACCGGAGAGTATGTGGTTTAGATAAACGGAAGCGCTTAAAAACATTGCGGGATGACCACCAATTTATTGAACGACATCGTCAATTATTTCGCCCACAAAGATTACACTCAACCATACCAATAATCAATGAGCAATAACAATTTGAAGGAAGTTGTCAAATCGGAGTAACAAACCGACACTTGTTTTTGACCCGGATCGTTTTCTTCAGACGGCCAGAACTAAAAAGGATTATGGATTTCTGGTTCAAATGCAAAGATAAATGAGGAGAATTGCAAAGGAAAGGGTGTCCTTTTTATCGGCTGTAAACTGATTCCAAGCATGGCTCAAACACGTAAGACCATGCATCTGATCTTTCCCCTTCTCTCCCAAGGAACCTGTGGTTAAAACATTCCCCTATGATGTTTAGTAATAGGTTTGAGCTTTCAGGAACTATGTCGCAACGCAAATTGTCGCACGCTCAGTAGCTACTCGCACATTGCTCTGTGATACTCTTCGTGTTTCTTATGCTGCTTGACCGAAGCTTGTTCAACAGTCCTGATGACATGCCAATGGCACTAAAAGCGAAAGCGAAAATGTGCGCTAAAAATCGCCGCGTCATAAGTCGCAAATTTAAAATCAAGCATCCTCGGGGAACATTATTAAATAATATTATTTTTTTTTAAACTAAGAAAATGTCAAAAATGACAAAATAAATAGAAAACACTGGCATAACAATAAACTACAAATAAAAGAAAAACAATATATCAGCACATCAATATGAGGAGAACCCACAATATAGTAGGGTACCGCACGACCGCAAAATTGGCAAACTCAGCCGCATATTGGAACTCGCCATCACCAGAAGGAGATAATTCTCAGCGCGCAGAATTCGTGTCTGAAGTGATAGGGCATGGATTCCAAAGCAACAAAAGGAAGAAAGGTAAGCTAGAGTGAAAAGCGCTGTGCCTCTACCCCTGGTTTGCGAAGTCTCCCGCATCTTATAATCATCGGCCTGACACGAAGCAGGCCTCACTTTTCAGAAGAGGAAGACGAAGCTCTTGTTTTTGCCGTCACTGCCCAAGCCAGCGCTTGCTTCCAAGAACCAAAAGAAACAAAGCCATGGCCATCTACGACTCAATCAAACTGATTCAAAGGGATTTTGTCCAGTTGATTCCAGGAAACCGATTACGGTAGTCTTCAAAACGGCAAGAAAATGCCCATATCAAAGAAATATCACATCTGCGTTTGACAGCGTTCTAAGAAGTACTAGGTAGCAATACAGTGATGACTGCAAGAACGTACTGTTACCGACATGCAGCAATAGAGGGAAGGGGATTGGGAGCCGGAAAAACGTTCCGCTAGTTTTCGTGCTGCTGCGGAAAATTTCCTTACGGGTTTTTACGCTCTGAAACCAAAGACGCTTGCCAGGAAGTTCCCGGGACTTTTTGAGTGCCAAACCGACTGGGTGCGTAAGTTCTCTTACAGGTTTATCGGTTCTTTATAATTTGCTGCATTGACGAACTGACTAGGTATCTTTCCGGCAGAAGTAACCCTAATCGAATCATTGTATTAATGGCAAACAGAGTTAGTCTGGATGACTGCTGAGAAACTGAAAATACTAAATCTTATACCAGAGCCTGGTTTTCACATACAGAAGACATTACGAACTAAACTGAACGTATGGCGCCACCTATGGTCCTGTTTCGCTAAAGTCGTTTCATTCCTTAGGCTTGTTTGCTTTAACTGAATCTCACCTATACTCTACTTCCGTAATTGATCCGTGTACCTTCATTCTAGAGATTTCGAACACTTCCTATGCCATTTGTATTCACTACAACGACACAACGCGGATTTTTTCGTTTTCTGTGTTTGACTCTTTCCGAGGCTGATCAAGCTCCCGCTTATCCTGATGATAAATTTTTAGCCTGTGTAGCTGTACGAAAAAGTTTCATGTGCTGATATGTGTAGTAGTAAAAAATTCTTTCATTTAACACGCTTCAGACTGGGATAATCTTGAACCATAGTCTCCAGTTACATCCGGTCCTGCTTTAGTAGGATCCAGTCTTGCAACAGTAGCATGTAGTGACAACAGTAACTGCTATATGCTGCTAAAACTTATTACTTCAAGTAACGAATTTTCGAAAAAAAAAACATCGGGATTTTTTCTGAGGACCTCGGCGGCAAACGCTAGGCTACCGGTTATGCAAGTTTTTCCGTGTTTCTCATCAAAACAAGGGGACTGAACGATGCTGAAAACATACGGGTCGGGTTTGTAACATTTGAGAACAGCAGTTTCAAGGGAGCCACGCATGTTAGAATGCTGGAACAGAGTCTGTTCCTATAGCGACCTGAGCTTATATAAGAGTGTTGCGCTTCCCCATGTTCTATATATAGCTCCATTTTCTGAAACATTAAATGATACGGACCGACTAAAAAATAAACGGATTTACTTTAAATTCGCAAAAATCGTCTTCCTCCTTGGACGCATAACACCTACATGACAAAGAAATACGGTATCGTTGACCCGATTCGGAAGCTGGTCGAGCTATGTCAACGATTAAAATGCAACCAGAGCGGCGATGAGTGGCAAGGGACTGTTCTTTGACATTTTCTGGATTATTAGTATGATTTTCTCTCTGTGATTTTTTTTTGTTTTTTTCTCTTTTGTGTCATCTTTTTTCTGTGTTTTCTATTTTCTTTTTTATATTCTCCATCATTTTCTCTTTCCTGTACGATGGGTGAAAAATAAACATTACATTACATTACAATAAGTACGTTTTAGTTTCAAGTTACGAGATTGACTCCAAAATGTGTTTGAATGGACTCGAAAAGCCGTATAAACGAGCCGGTTCGCATACTTGTTTTGACTAATACGTAGCATTTGAGTGGAACCGAAAAGAACAGCGAACGCTGGAGTGAAAAAGGACTTCGAACGCTGCTAAAGCAACCCATTTCGTATCCTCGTCACTGAAACCGCGTGCTGACTTACAAAGTAAGAAACAGCGTACCCCCGCGACCTGATATAATTATTCATCATCATGACTCTGCTCTTTCACTAATGGGCGAAAAGACTTTCTCTCGTAAAGAACCTAAGGAAGAACAGAGATACAGTTCCAACATCCCTAGTTTAAAAAATGGGGTAAGCGGCGATTAGGAGCGAAAAGGCGGAAGTTCAGTAAAGGAAGACGATCTCGGCCAAACTTGAGACTATTGGAAGAAATTTGAAGAGAAGAGGGATCGCATCGGGGCTTATCTCCTATTGCAAAGAAAGAAGGGCGGAAGACTGGAGCATGACCAAAAGGTCACCAGAGAAAGGACAGGCTTCATCTCCACATTTTTGTCTCCCAGATCCCAGATTCTCGCATTCGTAGAGGTTGGACCAGAACGTACATGTAGACTAGTCTCTTTGGTGGGACCCGGCCGGATTCCGGAATATAAAAGAAATTCATTGAAGCATCGCGTCTGAGAGACACGATATGTGCAAATGAATGGGTAGGGGAAAAGGAAGAAAGATAATCACTGGGACACAAAATATACGTAGAGTGGACATACATCCGGAGACATTAAAGAATATAAAGATCCCCAATCATAAATACAACTAGAGCCCAAGCTGCCGTATCCGTTTTATTCACTGTATGAATTGTAGGCTACAATAACCCAAATATACCATAATTATCATAAAAAACCCGGAAGGTTTGGTTTGATTGCGGAAGTATTAGATATCGGTATCCAAAACGATACCACATGCCTTCAAATTTTCTCCAAGCTTCCAAGAAAGATAGTACAAAAAAATTACTCATTTGATGAAAAAGGGGGAGACCTGACGTCGAAGTGGGTATCCTCAAAAACAACAGTACGGAAACTTGGCGTACTTGTAGGATTGGTGTCTCGATGTGTCTTTTAGTGGTTCCATCCCCAACATCCAACAAAGGCAAGTGAGTCCAGATTAAGTTCGCAACTTGAACACGATGACGAAGTTTGGTGCACTTACAGATCCTAGGGTCTAGAAATACCTTTCAGACTTGCAGCCCCACACCCTCCAATCTCTTGATCTTAATTTCACTCCACGTTTTGAGCGGTTGCGCACTTGTTTAAAGGTATGCAGGAATCAAAGGTTCAGTCGACCACTTTCTCTTTAGGGCAAACTATCTAGGTCGGACACTTTAAAGATACCACACTACCAATTTTGAGGAATGGATCTTACAACTAATAACTCGTAACCACCTTATACGTTCCCCAATCCTTCAAGTAAGATTCCGAGAGTGTCCTATCTAGGACGTTCGTTTGAAACAGTGAGTGACCACGTAAGAAAAAGTTTACAAGTTTTTGTTCTTCATTTCATCACGGTTTGCCAGCAACAAACATGTCTGAACTTCAATTAAGCATGTCTGAACTCAGAAACCTTCCCACCGTCTCCGTTTTTACCATTACACACTTTGGTACCGTCGGGTTGCGGAAAACTGTTCGACGACGTCGCAAGGTACACCTATCTGATCTGAATACCGAGATTGACGGGTACACAATTTATCAGTTCTTTCTTAGCATCTGCCAGAAATATCAACTTTTCCAGCCGCAAAAAATCCACTCCCGGCCCTCACACATCGGCTCAATTCCCCAGAACTTTTCTTCTCTTTTCACTGGCATTATTAGCACGATGGATCCCGAGAAAGATCAATTATGCAAATTATCTCTCGAATTTCTGGTTCTATTCTGAGGAAATTTTAGTGAAGACGTGAAAAGTTCTGACCACCCAACTTCAGCCACGGAAAAGCGGGAACAAAAACGCTTCAGTAGATAGCAAAACTTTATAATCCCGTGAGGGGGGGGGGGGCTGAAGGGTGAGCGTAGGACAAAGGATAGCTCTTTCTCAACAAGAATGGGAGTCTGCATCTAAGTATACGTGTAGCCTTATCAGTATTACAAAAGTAAATTAGTTCAGTGGCGGAAGTTTCATAACAGGTAACACAAGGATCAGCGGTTTCAACAGACAACACTTCAAAAATCTGTTGTCGCGATAAACATTATGCATGACAAGCATTGCCAGGAAGAACCGAAAATCGCCAAAGAAGCATCTGCTGAATTTTCCATGACGACAAACAAAAATGTCAGCAGATGCTTTTTCGGCATTTTTTGGCTCTTTGGGAATACTTATTATGCATACATTTCACGTTTAACGTTTTAAAGTTCAACCGAAAAGGGGTAGGAGACAACAACCTAGTTTTCCATGACTAGTTCACTTACAGAGGCTTGAAGACCCGATGAAAATTCGTTATTCGTTGCTCCGCTATTCACGAATAGTCTGATCAATTTTAAAATAGTGGAATTTCTCTGTCGGATTTGTGGTACCTTTATGCGCTTTTACCTATGTTCACGCAGTAAGCACTTATTTTATTTTAATAGCACTTATCTTATTCTTATATTATTCTCAGAGCAAGCTGATCACTGGCCACTGAAAAGCCGCATTTGTATTGAGATTCATATTTTCGGCGTCATAGTGGAATTTTGCGTCTGAGGACGGCCGCAGGTATTCTGAACATCATACTAGAGCAAACAGTGAAAAGTAAAAAATAAATCCCTTAAAGCAATCCAAATTATGCAGTGTATTCAGTTAAGTGATACAAAAATCAGTTGGCTTTTCAGTTAAACCTTAAAATCACAACAGATCACATCCTAAGTGTTGTGTGCTGCGTGTTGTCTGTTGAAACTGAAACCCTATGCGCGTGTATCTGTGTTGTATGCTCGACGCAGTAGATTTACGAGAAATATGTGTTCGAGCAGTGAGCAGTGATTCCTAGTTCACCGCTGGCCACTGAAATGCCGCGTTTGTGTAGAGATTCAAATTTTCCAAATTTTGCAGTGTTTTCAATTACATGATAAAAAAGTAAGTCGGCTTTTCAGTTAAGCTTCAAGCGAGCAGCAGAGGGTCATTATAGAGAAGTATCTTAGGTTGATTTTTTCTCTCCAGTTTATTTCGTCAGTTTTCTAATGTTTGTGTTTGTTTCCTTCTGTTTTTTTTTATCTTCTCATTTTTTCCGACGCCGATAGGTACATTAGATGATCATTTGTGTTTTTTTCTTCTTGATGATTACAACTGAGGGTATCTTGACCTAGATGACTAGAGGCGCATTCTCGACGTTCCCCAAGGACTCCACTTGAGGAGTCCCCACGTTTTTGTTTGTCCCGGGGACTCACTCCCCGTATTCTCGCGAGTCCCCACGGAAGGGGAATGCACCGATTATCATCACCATCATCAAAAAGGACTCCCTTTCAGATTCGGAGGGGAATCAATTTGTTGGTGCAATGTAAAATTAATTAAAAACAAACAGAATAAACAAAACCAAATATAAACTGGATCCCGACTAATTTCGTCAACTGCATATTTTTTTTTGAACAAAATACATTTTGGAAGCATTCCCCGTGTTCTCGCCGTTTCTGTACGCGGAGTCCGCGTGGAGTGACTCCCTCTATTCTCGCCGTTCCCTTCGATTCCCCGACGAGTCTTCGGGGAACGGCGAGAATACGCCTTAGGTGTTTTCATGGTAGGCTCAAATTATATTGCTGTGGTTAAATACGGACAAATGAAAATAAAAGCGGAATAATTTAACTGCTGTCAACTAAACCTAAAGTGCGCCAATAAAAATTATCCAGATCAAACTTAGCAATATGTAGAGTCCTCAGCGCAAACAGTAATTTTCAGTAAGGTAAAAGTCAAACCAGAGCCCATTCTTTCATATTTTTTCCTCTTTATCGCTCCTTTTTCACAACTTATTGACGGCCATATTACTACATACAGCTGGAGCAATGAACTAATTTTGAAGTACCTGTACTGTCTGCAGACTAACAAGAATACTGACTGAATAAATCAAAAGGGGGAAGTTTATCCGGCTTTTTCGTTGAGTGCTTTTTTGTTGTTGTGTGTGATAAGTTGTATTTTCTTTATTTCTATTCTTTTCTTTGATTACTCCACTATATTAAATCTGTACAGTGGGTTACAAATAAACATTATAAATATTCCTTCAGCCCCAGCTGACTGCGAATCATATTTGATGGTGCAAAACGGATACGTCAGCTGAATTTTATTGGAGCTATATTTCGGCCCATCTTGGCAAGGGCCATCCTTGGCAATCCTCTTCAGGATCAAAACCGCTCAAGTTGGAAAACGAACTTGTGGGAAACACCACAAGTTTCCGGATCCGAGTTCGTTGACTGAAATTTGACGAAGTCCAACTTGGGGTCAGGATCGGAGTTCGTTGACTGAAATTTGACCAAGTCCAACTTGGGGTCAGGATCGGAGTTCGTTGACTGAAATTTGACCAAGTCCAACTTGGGGTCAGGATCCGAGTTCGTTGAAGGAAATTTAACAAAGTCCAAGGAGATCGCTGATTGGTTGCTGGACACCAATTGGGGAGGAGTCAAGGGTTGACAAGTGACAGGTTTCTGCTAAGCCCCTGGGGGAGGAGCTACACGATGAGAAAGTGATGCTAGTGTTTCCCACAAGTTCGTTTTCCAACTTGAGCGGTTTTGAGCCTGAAGAGAACCCTTGCCAAGAAGGGCCGAAATATAGCTCCAATAGAATTCAACTGACGTATTCGTGTTGCACCATCAAATAAATATTATATTATATTATTTCATAATCTATGCTGATAAAGAAAAGAAAAAATGACTCCGAGTTAGAAGCAAGTTTCTTATTTACTATTCCATTTGAATACCTTACGGGCCACAAACAAACTGAGGCTGTCAAAAATTAGAAAAGTGTAAACAGTATACTCCCTCTACTATAAACTTTAAGGAAAACTGAATCTGGTCTGACTCATACAGCGCTTATGTTTGGGAGAGGTTAAAAATGACATAAGCATAACTAATTCTCATTCCTGGGAGCTAATACCTGACTTGACCTCGATTTCAGTTTAACTAGTTTTGATTTCAGGCTGAGCCTTCCCTTCCCGCGTTAGTCCGACAAGCATCACGTTCAAAGCTAGAACAAGTTTCGGAAAAAGGGCCTAAGGAAGTGAGCGACCCCTTCCAAAATCAGATATAAAGTTTGATCAATAAGTTTGAAACTATTTCAAGCCGTCTGACGAACTCAAAATGTCAAAAGCTTTTTAGTTAATTCAAAACTGTCACGAATTATTTCCGACCGACCGTTTCGACTGCACAAATGGAAAAAGGAAACACAATAACAGCTTAAATAGAAGCTTTGAAAGCAATGCTCTTACAATCATTTCCACACAAACCACTACGAGCAAACAGCACATTCACAAGGGATTATAAGTAATGATCTATTATAAACCAAGGATGTGTAAGACACGATAATGAAACCTGGGAGAGGGAGGGATTGCCAGACTACCTAGCTCTCACCGCTGAAAATAAACAAGCCCAATTAATCTGGTGGGGAAAATGCTGAGTATAGACATTTTTTTAAAGCAGGAATAAATAAGGAAGAAGTTAGGTCTATTATTGAAATGACGGCAGATATTTTGAGATAGAACTTTGACTGAACGCGATTTTTGGACTAGGCTTTTGTTTCGTTAGTGTTAAATACGTTAGTGTATTTATATAATTTTTGCTGTCATGGACCTCGGGATTTTTTGGTAATACGTTCATTCATTACCATCCAGAAACGAATTGTACGCAACAGATCGCAACGATACAACGGATCGAACGATACAGGAACTGAAGCGAATTCTTTGCAACACGTTACTTGACGTTACTTAATAATGACGTAACAATGTATTTGTCTCTCCTTAATATGCTTTCTTTTTTTTTGACGGCGCATATGCCTTGCACTTTTTGATGGGTAGTAAACAAAATATTGTTACTATGAGCCAGATCGGTGCGTTTCACACTGCATTCCATCTCGGACCAAGGATATATCAACTGGAGCTGTAGGCACAGTAAAAATCTTTCCCGGAAACCCTGTTCCGTATTGGCCTATGGAATGTATTTGGGACGACTCTCAAAGAAGTACCCATACTTTTCCTGACATTCCTCAATTCTTGACCCCGACGCTAAACATACTTCTATAAACATATAGAACCAACAAATAAGGGGCTTAAAGGGCGAAGATTCCCAGGCTCGAAGTCTAACAACTTTACCGCTCAGCTATCAAATCTACGCAGATCGAGGTAATCGATTTAGGTTCTATGTGTCTTTCAGCCCAACCTGACTACGAATCCTATTTGATGGCACTATATGGACAAGTTTTCTGATATTTGTTCTGAAGACTCCGTTCCTTTTGGCAAGGTCCCGTCCAGGCTCTGGCTAGAGAAACGAACGTGCGATTGCGAGCCTGAAGAGTACACCTGTCGAGAAGCGCCGAAATATCGCTATAATAGATCTCAGCTGACTTATCTGTTGAGCGTCATCGAGCGTGTTCCACCCTACTTACCGTAGTTACTACGTAAGACGTCACGAATTATGGTTTTTTACCGTCAAGGCTGGGACGATTTTTCTATTTTCCAGCAGAATATCATACCACGGGCTAATCTGACCAATGACGTTACAGAGATGCGTAGTTACCACGCTTACTACTTACTTACTACGCTACTATTTCGAGAAGGTTGAAACTGCCAGCATAGTAACTTTTTACCAAGTTGGAACGAAAATAGTAACTAATGGTTTCTATTGTTAGAAGGGTGGAACACGCTCATCGAATACGGTTTGAACTCTGTTCTGCGAAGGCTGCAGGCGGTTGACGCGGTTATGGACCCTCGACCGGTAAAATATCCAGAACGATATGCCTTACAACTATTTTCCAAGTGTTCAGCCCTCAAACTGATTGACAGGGAATGTCAGAATAGTTCTAGAAAGAGGGAGACATCTAGCGCCCAATAATACTGAACAGCCGAAACTTCTCCAGCACCAGGACCAGACATGTATTACATATTCATCCAGTAGATGGCGAATTTGCGTCCGCAGACGGACGAGCCGGCAAAGACAAGGAATACTCTTGATAACTAACTCTGCTTGCCCATGCAAAATCGCCCTGTACCTAGCGGAAGAGCCGGAAGCGGTATCACAGCTGCTCCCAGACATCGCCGTGATTGGTTAACATAGGATCGAGTTTGAGTCGTTAGTGCTACGTTTTCTCGTTCTTCCCGAGGATCACTGGCGTGTTTTGGACTTAGTCAAATAGAGGATATGCCAAAGTGACCTGACGCCGATAAGATTACGAAATAAAAAGGTACCCAGAAATCTAGCGACCGCGAACAAGCGACAATGAGAAATTCTGACAGAATTCAAATAAGCCATACTTTGACATAGTCTTGAAAGAAAAAACAACAACAACTTGTGAAGCCTCTGTGCCATGAAAACCCTCTTTGGAAGAATTGTGTCGATCAAATTGTGATAAAAACCACTAAAACGGGAAATGTAGAGATACAAAAAAAACCAGTAACAAGTTAAGAAATTGCCGCAAAGGTAATGCCACTATACTGCCAGTCATAGTTAGCTCAAGAAGATCAGGAGGTACTACTCGTCGAAGGCGGGAGGGAAGGGAAAAGTATCGTTAAAAACAGTGGGATTATGTAGTAAAATAAGTCTCCCAATAAAACCGAAAGTATTCCAAGGAGAAGGCAAAGGGAAAAGCATGTTCTGTTAATAACGACGATGGAAGTGCATGCAAAAAGACTCACCCATTATGCGAAAAATGGCAATAAGAAACGCATGAGCAAATAGACAGCCTCAAAATTACTGGAATAGAAACTGAAACTGCTCCGTCAAAAACCCTGAATTGTGCCATCTGTAAAACAAGAAGCATTCTTTTTCGGCTAGATGGCATCAAAGTAAGGTTCCTGTACCTTAATTTGTTATGGAAGAATTCTAAGGGACTGTGCTGGTTTTTGGCCTCGTAAAGAGGGGGAAAGGAGAGAGGAAAGGAGAGAGTTCAAGGTCAAAGGTTAATCCTACCTTAATCTTGCTCATGATCCTCTCCGGGGTAGCTCGCGGCCCGCCTGGTTCGGTGTCGAACTCGGCTGTCTCCAGCATAGACTCGGCATCGGAGAGCCAGGTCACAAAACGATCTAAGGACCTGTCCAGATGATGAAGAGTACCAAAGGCGGCGTTCAGCGCCTTCCCTCTGGTAGTGACACTGAAATAGAAAAGAACTGTGAGCTCTGGAGAGTAGACCTGCAACCCTTGGTCTTTTAATTCATAATTTTCCCAATCCACATTTTTTTGCAAGCCATCAGCGGCTGCAATTCCACTGAGCTCGAAAAACAAGAGCTAGAAGCTCATATGGTACTTGCAAGGCTTGGTAAGAGGATGAAAGTAGGAATTTGCCAGTTCCTGGGTTTGTTGTGATAATTTGTAAGCAAATCCCTTTAGACAAGAATGATCATGGATCCATGGAAATCAGATAATGTATTGTTTGGTAAAAAGTATTTTATTTCTGCACTTGGCTGTGATGATGCGCAGTTAAGGGTGCTAGGAACTCATTTCTAAGCAAAACCCTTGCAGCCAAAATCATCATGGGCTCATTTGGATCATGAAAATGTGTATTTTGCTTAAAGGTATTTTTTTTGTACTGCGGTTAAGATGAGTCATTTAAGGGATGGTCGGATCTGGGAAGTTACAATTTCTTAGCCAATCTTGTCATGTCTCTAATGTCCAAGCCAAGTTTCATCGTTCTAGCAGATCTGGAAGTACCTAAAATCGCGATCACCACCGGAATTCCAGACCCCCCTCCAACTCTCCCAGAGTGCCCGAATCCGATCCGGTTCTGTCACTGATGTTTCTAGGGCTTAATTTTATGCTTGTTCTTCCCACCAAGTTTCATCCCTTTCGCTACACTCTAAGCGTGTCACATAATTTCCTGTTCCCCCACGGTGCTCTGCAAAAACGACTATTGCCGAAATTGCACTTTTCGAAGTCATCCCAAAAGAAAAACAGATATCCCGTTACATCACTAAGTGCTAAACTTCTTTCTCACCAATCTGACAAAATTTGATGAAAGTGAGATGACTTTTCAGATACCACCGCCAGTTACCACGGTCGGACCGTAGTATCTGAATATCTGATACCACGATAACTGGCCAGATACCACGATAACTGCAAAAACGCCTATTGACCGTGGTATCAGATACCACGATAACTGCAAAAACGACTTTAGACCGTGGTAACAGATACCATGGTATCAGCAAAAACGCAACTATAGCCTTGACTGTCTTAAGACTAGGAAATCTCAGTGCCTGAACTATGAGCGTTTACTTTTTGGGATCCCAAAACGTAAGTGGAGTGATACCTATGACATCGAAAAATTTGTCAGTCTGTATGTGAGCACGATAACTCACGAAGGGAAAGAGATATTTTGATGAAACTTGTTGTAAGGATTCTTTGGTTCAAGGGTAAGGTCAAGTTCGTAGATGGGCTTTGTAGCCCTACATTTAGGGGTGGGGGGGGGGGGTGAAATTAAGGGGCAAATAAAATATTTTTAAACAGCTAAAGTGATAGTCGATTATGGCGTAAAAAGACATGCTGAACACGATTTTCTCGCCGGACAAGTAGTTCGTCCGGAATTCGGCAAAAAACGGAAAGTTGGTTAAAAGTAAACGTTTAATTTCAAGTTGATTAAATGTGCAATTTAGGGGTAAGAAGACATGCTGAACATACATATGAAAAGCATTTTCTACTCGGACAACTAGTTCGCCCGGAATCCGATCAAACCGGAAAATTTGTTAAAAGCAAAAGTTTTATTTGAAGTTGATTAGATGTTCTTTACTGAGATCCGGATATACGCTTAATTCGTTTCTGAATTTTTTCTTTTTGCTGGACATTTAGTTCGCTCGGAATTCGGCCAAAACCGGAAATTTGGCAGAAGTAAAGCAGTAAGTTTCGGTCAGTGTCGTCAAAACAGATATGGCTTATAGAGGTATATCTGAACTTGGTTTTCTCTGATGACTAGCCTGGCGAAGACTGGATCTGGCGGAGACGAGATCCAATTGTCTGGATCAAATATTGGATTTTTGGGATCCCATCGAAACCTTTGGTCTTGTTATTCATTATCTTACGCGTCTCGTCATTTTGGCGGATTAAAAGTCTTTAATTAAAAATGGCTCTGTAACCACAGCCAGCTTCCTAGGAGCAGAAGCTCATCGACAGCATAATTTAAATATATTGATCTCTCCTTACTTCTATTTCAACACTCTTAACCGACTTCAGACATAACTTTTGTTTTCACTTTATTTCCGTCACTGCTCGATTCCGGGCGAGCTAGTCTGGCGAAAGAACAAGTTCAGATATGCATTCAGCTTGTATATCTCATTAGTCTGAAAAAAATTGCAATCCCTCAAACACATAAATATAGGCTAGGGCAACGGGGAACATCTTTAAACCTGACCTGTACTTTAACCCGAACGACCCTAGCACAAAATGCTGAAACTCCTCCGGAAGCAACGCATCCAAAAAGTGACCTTCTGATTTGAAAGTATGAATGAATGAATTTATTCCCAATAAAGCCCAAGGGCCATGGCGGGAAACATAACACAATAACAAAAAACAAAATATCATACACTCCGAAAACAAACCAAAGATCAACTTCTATAAAAATAGTTCACGGTGGGTCATAGCTAGCTTCAGGAATCTACCCAGCCTTTGGAGCTCACAAAACATTTACTTCCCATACTTGAAACCAAATCCCTTTCCTCCCAAGAATCCCGACCAAACACTACCTTTCTTAATTCTTTCAACTCCTCGCAATAACATGTCAAATGTACCGCTAATACTAATACTAATACTAACCTTCTTCCGACCTCATGCCGAATACGCATCAGCTGTATGGCATCATAACTTGACCAAAGATAAAACCTGCATGGTCAGTACTGAACGCAAGAAGAGGGCACTCACATGATCCACATAGTTCGCTTACTCTCCACTCTTGAATCTCTTGAGAAGCGAAGACCACAAACGACCACTCGGCTTTTTAACCCAACGTAAACTCCTACTCCTGCCGTACTCTACGGAAAAGGTTAAAAAGGGCTAGCCTAACGCAAATATCCCCAAAACTGAACGAGTCCGGGCTAAAACCAACCGAACCCGGGATAGTCAGAATATCTACTGCTGGCCCCACAACACAAAATTCTACTATGACGCGGAAAATTTGAATCTTAACACAAACGCGGCTTTTTAGTGGCAAGTGATCAGCTCGCGGAAGGTAGCTCAAGCATACAACACAGGTAAAAGCTCACAGAGGTACCACAAATCCACAGGGAAATTCCACTATACTAAAATCAGTTATTCGGAATAGCGGAGCATCGACGTAGCGCATTTTCATCGGGTCTACAAGACTCTTCAGGTGAATAAGTGATGGGTAAATAGATTGTCCCATCTCAGCCCTTTTCAGTTAAACATATAGACGAAATTTATTAGTCAGTTATTGTTTCATTCTTATTTCATCTAGTCTACCAATCCCGGACCGAATGCCGTTCTTGTTATTCCCCAACAGCATCTTAAGAGACATCTAGAAACGAATCCTCCTCGCCAACTAAGCCTCATGAGTTTGGTTCTTCCAACTAGATGGTCCTAAGGTCCCAAATTTGCCTAACTCGATGCCATCAGCATGGGTGGAGATGGCCCGTCACTGGACTACCTGTTCCCCCCTCAGGTGGGTGTTGACGAACCATTTGACTGTCAACTGATCGCGACGTCACGTTTAACTTTTGGGTAAGCGTTACTGAGATGTGGAGGTAAGGACGCTCGTCGGATTACTAATAATCATACATATCTAACACTTAATTATTAACAGAAGTATCTGCAGCCAGGGGCGTCATGTATGGAGGGAGGGAGACGCCCCCCCCCCCCCCCCCCCACAACGTCTGCTGCTTATATAGTTGGTAATGCAAAACGGATACGTCAGCTGAATTTTATTAGAGCTATATTTCGGCCCTTCTTGGCAAGGGTCCTCTAGAGGCTCAAAGCCTCTTAAGTTGGAAAAACGAACCTGTGGAAAAACAAACTAAAGATTATTGCTTAACGTTAAATATATTACTTCGTGAATTCCTGTGTGAGAGTTACTTGGAGTTAAAAAGGTTGCTGAGATTTCATTTTGGACACGGCTTACACAGTAATCTTTTGAGTGGAAAAGTGGCACGTGGCGTCAAAACCACTAGATGCCGCTTTCGCAGGTGTTGACTAAACTTTAGCCGATTATCTGCGGGTCGTGCCGTCACGCGAAAAGTCTATATTTTCCATTTACCAACGGATCTGATTGTCCCTAGAACGGTTTATAAGTGTAAACGCGTCGGGCGCCTCGCTGGCCGCTCGGCTCTATCTAAACAGACACAAATATATATTCTGCAACATTAACTGAATCGAGTTTCCCTTCACGAAAACGTAAGGGCCGTAGATAATCGGCTAAAGTTTAGTCAATAACCTTTCGCAATTCTCGAACAGTCTGTCAAGAGTCATCTAGGAACTAACTCTCCTCACCGACGAAATCCCAGGATGTTAGGTGGCAGGCTCGGTCTCCCGGGAATCCAATCTAGTGCAATAAAGGAGGGTTTTCGCGAGATATCGGAATCACTTTCCGGCGAGCGAAGCACATCGCGAAAACTGTTGGAAAGTGATTCCTGGAATCACTTTCCACTTTCCCGCTGGACTGATCGCGAAAACGCGTGGAAAGCTGATATCGCCGAGAAAATGTTGAATTACAAACTTTTTCGAATAAATATGGTTCACTTAACGGTTCATTGATTCTCATATATTCCATCGAAGTCACCTTAATTACGATTGCCATTTTTTTTTATTTATTAGTGACACTTTCACTGTTTTCTCTCCACAACTTTGAAATTCCCGCCGAGAGATTCAACTTTCCTCGGAGCTTTCCACTAACCTCGTGGAATCACTTTCCGGGAAAGCTGCTTCGGTTTCCAAAGCGCGAAAACCGGGTTGGAAAGTTCGGCAACTTTCCGAAGTAGCGCAAAAACCATTGGAAAGTGACTCAGACTTCGCTTTCCAGCTCGCGAAAACCCTCCTTAAATGTCTCGCTTGTGCTTCCCGAACCGCATCTCGGAGGCCACCTCTGAAGATATTCTCTCCACGAACTAACTCCAAGGAGTACCGTCCGACAAGCAGAGGCGTTACTAGCCAAAATGTTTGGGGGGGGGGGGGGGCAAGGCATTTACCGACTGGCTGGTAAATTTTACCGACTGTTTTTGCAGAAAAAATGACTGTTTTCAAGAAAAAAACGACAGTTTTGAAAAAAAAATCGACTGATTTTCAGAAAAATCGACTGATTTCCAGAAAAATCGGCTGATTTTCACAAAAATCGACTGATAAAAAAAAACGACTGTTCTCGTGAAAAAAAATCAACCGTTTTGACGAAAAATCGCGGCGCTCCGCGCCGATTCGGTTATTTTTAACGACTGGCCGACAACATTGGGGGGGGGGGTGTCCCCCCCCCAGTCGCGACGCCCCTGCCGACAAGCTTTTCCCATGCTTAGACTATAATCTGGTATTCGGAAAGTTACACCGGCGAAGCGCTAACAGCTGGAACATATTTCATGGCAAGCTGCAATACCAAATCAAGACACAGCAAAATGTCAACCAAAGTTTTATTTATAGTTATTTTACCAAAAATTTATCTATATATTATTTTATATATTAACCATACCTTTCTGCTTCTTATTTATATATTTTCCATACTTTTCTGCAATGAATGTGGGGTGGAAGGGAGAACTGGAAATCTTGTGACACGCTTAGAGTGGAACGATCGGGGTGAAACTTGGTGGCAAGAACAAGCACAAGCCCGAGATACATCAGTGACAGAACCGGACCGGATTCGGGTACTGTGGGGAAGTTGGAGGGGGGAGGAATTCTGGTGATAGCGAGTTTAGGTGCTTCCAGATGTGCTAGGACGATGAAACTTGGCTAAAATTAGAGACTTAAAATGAATGGCTTAGAAACTGTCACTTCTCAGATCCGACCATCCCTTAAAGTACTCGTCTGAACCGCAAAGTATAAAAATACGTTGAGCCAAATATACATTTTCATGAGCCCCATTAACCCATGATCATTTTTGTTTCAAGGGTTTTGAACAAAAATTAATTTCGAGCTCCCTTAAAGTTCCCATCTTAACCGCAAAGTGAATAAAGAAATTTTTGACCAAACGATAGCCTACATTTCATGATTTCCGAGGGCTCATGCCATCAGGGTTTTGCTTAAAAATGAATTTCTAGGGTAAAAAAAACACTTTTTACAAAACGAGATATATTCATGATCCCCAAGGGCTCATGATAATTTTAGACTCAAGGGTTTGCTTACGAGGGAATTCCTTAAAGTACAAACAATACTTTCAGCAAAATTTACATTTTTATGGTCTCGATCTTCGACTCCAAGTTTATTATGACTGACTTTTCCGGTACCCCCCCCCCCCCCCACTCCCCAGAACAAACCCACGAAGGAATTGGCAAACTCCTATTTTCATCCTCTGACCAAGCCTCCCGATGAAAAATATTCGAGAGTTAGTCGTATGGAGTTGTAAGTTTCAATAGCATACAGTGGTAACTGTTGCCACTCCATGCTACTACTAGCAAAACTGGATGCTAATATAGCAGGCAGGGGCATCGCAAGTTCATAATATAATAATAATACAAAGCAAGAGAAAAGGCTTTCGCCTCTAAATAACTCTAAGAAATTTTAAACTGTTCAAAATTTTCATGTTCGTTGGGAGAGGGGGGGGGGGGGGGGGGATGCACAACCAAATTTTACCGAATCTCTCAAAAATTTGACCTAATCCTAGAAAGTGAGAAATCGAGCTTTCGATTATGGAACAGAAAGGATTAAGTAGGACGAGCAACAATAGAGGCAACATGAAAGACGGTAAGCTAACTATTAGAGGGCGTTTTAGCGAAGCCCACCTGGATAATATATTGCCGGGCACGATTGCAGTAACAGCTTCAATCTATTATAGCCAAGAGAAAATTAAAAGGAGCACCGCATGCGAAATCTTTCGAAATACATTTTTTTTCCTGTAGACAAGGCTAAAATTTAACTGCTTCTCTTACAAATTCTATCATTTACCGTGAATTAAATACCAAGACCCTAAGAAGTTCTAGAAACCGGATGGAGCGACGTTCCGGCAACCGCTGCTACTGTAGTCTAGTCAATACTACGTACGATCACATAAAGTGAGCGCCGCAGGCGATATTTTCTTAAAGTTAGCTTTTTCTTGCCAAATTTAACTATTTCCATCCAGATTCTAGCTTTTAATGTTTCGAAATCCCAATCCTAGACTGGCTTAAAACCCCAGTCAAATGATGCGCCCTTCCTTCCACAAAACAGAGGATATTACAAAAAAACGCCCCGCAGACATTTTTCGAAACATTTATGATTAGATCTTCTTTTTGGGACCCAAAATAAAAGTAAGTGCTATCGATGAAATCATAGATCAGTCCTTTTGTCTGCGACCAGTACTTCACTCGACCTCTTCCGAGTTTCGAGGTTCGTGGTATCTCCCGAATCCTGGCAATTATACGGAATAAATTATAGAATCCCAGTTATTATACCGAATAAGTTTAGACCGATAGTATGTTTGGGATTCTGTATAACTACCGTATCCCGATTATTATACCAAACTGTTTTGGTATCGAAACACTATCGAATAATATTCGTATTCAGTATAATTTCGTCAAACTGGAACAAAAGCCGGGATTCGCGGTAACTACTGAATCCTGAAAATTATGCCGAATAATTTACCGAATCCCAATCATGATACCGAACAATTTTGAACCGATAGCTTATTCGGGATTCTGTGTAACTACCGAATCTCCACAAATATACCGAATAGCTCTGGGATCGAAAATTTACCAAATTATTTCAGTAAATTCTCTCACCAAATTCGTGAGAACTACCGAATACTGGCAATTCTACCAAATCTCGATCATTACTCCGAATAGATTTGTACCGACAGCCGCTTGGTATTCTGTATAACTACCGAGTTCACGTAAATATACCGAACAGTTCTGCTATCGAAAAAATACCGAATCCCCCGGCCCAAATCTTTACCGAATCTCAAAAATACAACTTTTTCGTACAACTACACAGTATAATTCTTATCATCGGGCTTGCGAGTGCAATAAGAGCTTTTAGCTTTTGTTTCTTTCATGTATTGAGCATTAGTCCACAGCGACCAAGCGACGGGCAAAGCGAGGATGGAGACCCACTCACCTAGAAACAAGGGCGGCATAACGCTGTCCCAGCGCCTCGGCAGTTGCACGTACTCTGCTAGCATCGTCATAAGGATACGTTGTGGCAAGGGAATGAACCGCGGACGTGACCTGGTCCAACTGTGCTCTGAACTGACCAACTTCGAGCTGTAAAGCCTGAAAAATAAAATGTTATGTATATTTAGTGTGAAAGAATGTAAGCAGGATTCATTGTTTCATTCTCTTTAGTGTTTCCATTCGTGCCTTTTACTCCGCTGCAACACAAAAGCGGGTCACAAATAAATATCTAGATTATTACTAGAGGGGACTTTCATTTTACCTGCCTCTTATTACTAAGCCAATAAACAATACAACAAGATTTCAAACGGATCCCAAACGATTTTTTTTTACCTTTTCAGCTCTGCAGATATGGTCTACTGGAGCTGCAATGCAAATAAGTGTTACATCGTATAAGCTAAGTACAGCCTAATCAGTTCTGTCACACAACTTGCTCGATCACAAAGTTCCTGATTTCTTCCAAATTTCGGGCAACACATTCCAACACTCTTCCGTGTTTCCACATGCATTTTATTTCAACGAAGGATCTCAGACCTATCCGATATGTTTATCTTCATTTTCTCCTCGATTTTTGTCCCTAAAACGGATTACAGCCAACCCATCATTTGAGTCCTAACGCTGCGGACAGGCGATGAGGGTCAGGCGGTCGTAGTAATAAGCGAATTCTACGTTCTGAGCTCTCAGCGGTTCAAGAAGACATCGACAGCTGGGGGTCTGGAAATCGCATCGTGGAGACGTGGAACAACTTCTGTCCCACGTCGTTGCCAGCCCATAAGTCGACGCCTCAAAAAATGCAATTGATGAACATGTTCGGAACGACAAGTATTGTATTGTCAAGTTTCAGCTTTGCAGAGGCTTAAGACTTTTAGTTTACTATTAACAGTGGAGGTATGTTTATGTGAACAGTTACTTTAATGTGAAAATGACTAAATGATTAATGGCTAAATGACAGAATGAAGATCCAAAACACCTATTCAGGTGTTTTCAGATGCCCTTAACTACCTACTTTGGTTAACTGGTAGTTCGCTTTAGACACAGCAAGTGCATGAAAATGGCAAAGTCGAATGTCAACAAACTTTCACATAAGCATACCTCTACTGTACGTAACGGAGAAGTTGTAATTTTTCAACTTTATGACTAAAGTGGAGAAATGCGGCCGGGACTGATCGTCTTCCGTACTACGCATAAGATTCATGCCAATTTATGGTCTTTTAGTAAGTACTTAGATCCAGTAGTAGTGAATTCCGAGGCTCTAAAGTTTCCACTTTTTTATGTCTATATAACTATCTATATATATCTATATATATAATCTATATATATAACTGTCTATATAACTATCGACCCAAGCCAGAAACTAATATGATACCCTAGTACTCACCCTCGCCGGATACCCCCACCCCGTAAACACCCTTGGGGGCTTTTCTATCACAGTGCAAATGCCCTAAGGGACACATCGCTGAAACGGAACGCAAAAACTGGGAGCCCTTTCAGGACGACAGAGACTGTCAGTCTCCATTTGCAAGGTCCATGAACAGAAGGCAGGTTTCTCACAAGCTTATAACTCAATTTCGAATTTCTAGTTCCCGGAAGAGAACAGGAAATTTTCTGAACTGATTAGTCTAAGTAGCACTTATAAGTTAAAATGAATCGTGACTTTTTAAGTTGTTTCCATTAGGCGAAATGATTGAGGGGTTCGTGTGAACAGATCTTGCCTAAGCGTGCGAGATTTCCATTAGGTCTAATGCCTCTGGCGAGTCTCCATGCATGTTGGTGTACACCAGGTCGGGCAGTTATTAATCCCTAAATAAAACGGCACCTCGTGATTTTACCGTTTACGTACTTGGCTTTTATGCTAGACTACTTTGCTCTTATTCTCTGAGGCCCCAAAGAAAAGTGAGAGATGCTTATTATTTATATAGTATTATACGTCCGTCCGTCTGTGATCGGATGCACTCGCAGTCGGAGTGAGGAATTTTGATGAAGGTCAAGAGCCGGGTCTCGATTGAGGATGGTTCATTTACTGGGGACAGAAGGCGGTATATCCGTAGGGCAATTGGTCGGTCTGCTCCTTATTAATGCCCGATGTGTGGTAAAGTATGGGTGAAAAATTGAGACATCTGTTGTGGGGATGTGAAAAACTGTGTAGTTAGACATTTTTGGAGTGAATAAAAGGGGAGTGGATGAAGAATGAATGTCTAGCGTATTGGGAAGAGTTGTTTTGGAAATATTAAACAGTTTACGAGATTTTTCAGGGTATAGCCCAAAGGAAGAAGTCGCTATAGGGAATATTGCTTGTATTTTTCACGTCTTGGCTTTTACCATTGGCTCTTAGCGAAAAACTGATCTTGTATTATTCGTCTCAGTCCTGGATTCCAACTAGCACCTCCAGATTTCCCGTAGAACGCAAATCCACGTCTAGACTAGTCTCGTTTCCAACATCGTCCGCATATCTCAACCGGGCCGGCAAATTTGAGGTAACACCGGAAAGATCAGTTGCTGCTCCTAGCAGAAAGCAATGAGCTCATCCGAATATCCGGAGCAGAATTTCTTATGGCCTCCTAACGGAGTATGTTCTTCCAAATTCCAAGGGGCAGTTCCAATTTACAAGAATCGAAGGCAGATTTCCAAAAACAAACTGCAGACGATACCCTCCCTCGATGCCGCTAATGTTGCGGCGGCCCAAATCTTTAACTGTATGGTAAAAAAGATTTTTAGAACTACCAAAGACGGTTATTCCCGATTTCTTCGAGATATGTAGAAGCAGAAGGCTTTTATCGTTCGTTATATTATAACAGGAAAGAGAGATATTTTTTTTTTTAATAACTTGAACGAAGGTTCATGTGCGGAAAAAGTCCAAACAACAATTTGATTGCGTTGATATTATTATGACCAGAAAATTGTCTGGATGTGTAGCTGCTTTCGCAGGGAAGCAAAATGATAAGCATTTATTATTTCTTGTTTATCTTCTTTCAAGAGCTATTATCTCATAATCTGGTTGAAAGTGGCTCCGGAAATAAATTTTCCGCTCGGGGACTCATGTCCGAAAAATTAATTAGGAGATGAGTCCCTTCAGGTTATGAGCATAAGCCTATACATAGTTTATAGGGAGCCCGGCAGAGCTAATCTATTTTCGTGTTGTTTTACCTCTGGGTTTATCCAGTCTTTATACTGTAATGGAAGTCTCTCCTTTGCATCCTCCTCAGTCAGCAAACAAATAAATCATGAAAGATTTCACTGCTTCTGAAATTGCAGTTAAAACAATACACACTTTCTTTACTCGTTCTGGCACTTGGCACAGGTCAACAGAAGGCAAGAATACTTAATTATTATCTTAATTTCCTTAATTCAAACTCCGGAGGAAATGAGGTTCATTTATGGATTTGTAATGCTACGGTTACTGTCGATTTTCTGATTGGATGGTCTTCAACTGTATTGTTCGCTTTTGATGTTGGTTCTGAGGATTGACTCAACAGGATTTATAATCCAATTGGTAACTGTATGTTCTTTTGTCACTGCTTATCTAGAGGAGACTTGAACGTTGCCATGGATTCGGACATGGTGGTTTCCTCCGTTAGCAAGTTCCAATCGTTCACCAAGTATTCAAGTATTTATTTACGTACTAAAATTGTATAACACTGGACAACTTGGTCTATTGGCCTAGAAGGAAGATAATCTTGTGTAGGCCAACCTTGGCGGATAAGAAATTTAATCGCACACGTGTGAACAAAGGTGGCTTCTTCACCTTCCTTGAAAATCCGACCTAGCTCTCAAATATCCTTAATAAGTAACTGCTTATTTCTTATATCTTTTTTTTTTTTTGTAAGCTTCTTATGAAAGTGGGCTCACTACCGACTCAACTACCAAGACTGGATAACGGCAGAACAAAACCAGGGTGACATCAAGGAATGCACCGAAAGGAACAAGGAAGAAAATTGGGACCAGCCACGAAGATCGGATGAAAAAGAGATCCATTTAAAACCAAAGGGTGGATCCTGAATAGCCCAAACTTTTCCCGTTGATGACACTGTAGCGACTGGCTTCACTTTCCGACCATCAGCGGCAGACTCCAAAAGCAAAACCCCTGATACGAGCTGGGTTCGATAACAAGCTAAAACTGGGGTGGTGACCGAGGTCTCGTATTAAAAGCAGGCCTGTATACCTACACTGTTTCGTTTTCTCAGTACCCAGCGACATCACGGCTAGCTTCGACCACTTCCAACAAGCCGTTCAAACGCTATAGCGCCGTCAGTCCGCTCAACTTTTTTATCTGAAATTCCCCGACTATTCGCTGACAAATGATTGAATCCGAAATCCCGTTGCAGCGTTATCCGCCCTCAGGGCCGTCTGAACAGACATATATTTGACTAACGCCAAACAAACGGGTGGAAATGGGAATACGGCTACTATGTCAAGAAGCAACAAGAATACGCCTCTTATTCAGCCAACCTCGAAGTAAGTCCCTCGATTCAAATAGATTGCATGGTGAACTTTCATTGATCAAAGAATCGGGAACGGGAAAAGCGCACTGAATCTTCGCCTCACAGTGACAAAACCTCTCCGCGATGATCTCACCAATTCCCGAGTCCAATCACGGCTCCCATGGAGGCTATCCAAGGAAGGATACAAGTCCATATTGAGACCCTACGACGCGGCTGGAATAGGAAAGACAAGTGGATAGGATAGCCATAAAGCCTGGAATACTGAGACGCCTCTATTTCGGAATCACATCGTTTATGGAATTCTGAAACACGGGCGGAATTCTACGAGGATTAGAACCGTGACAGCTCGAAGAAAGACGTGACACGTGACGGATCTGCAAAACTTGAAAGGCGCGTGGGCGACCTGACGATGCACAAGGCAAACCTGTGCTCAAATAGAATTTATTCAAGAAAGGATACAAGTACTTATTCAGACCCGATGGCGTTAGGGAAGAGGAAAAATAAGAGGACACTTTCAGTTGTGGAAACTCTAAGGGAATTAAGAAAAGGGTAAAAACTCAACGGGGCTTACGAAATGAGGCATCGGCAACGAAGATATGATAATTAATAGGTCTTAAAAGGTCTGAAGAGTTGTATTTTTAAACTAAACAGAATTCTCGTATCAAAATTCGTTATTTTTATTATAACTGTCTAGGCAGGGATACTGTTGCTTGAGCTGGCCAGGAAGAGCGAACTGGACAAACCATAATATGACCAGAAGAACGATGAGGATAATGACAACATTACGATAACAAACCAAGACCGAAGGTTTCGATGGAATCCCAAATATTGAATATTTATTGGACTACTTGATCCAGACAAGCAAATTTTGTGGATTTCCGGCCTTCGCCAAACATCTTTAGCATTTTGCTGTAACTTACAACCAAGTTCAGATATGGATTCAGCATGCATGTTTACTCCAAAATCTCATCTCTAATCAACTTCAGACCAACTTGACACCTGACCCAACTCCCCCTTTTAGCAGTACTCTCGGCGAACTGCAAGCAGAGCAAAAGAGCTGGTGACACTGAGAGGCGAACCTTTCTACCCAAATTTTCCAGTTTTGGCAAAGTTTGCCAGCTTATCCGTCAACGAAATAAAGTTAAAAATTGGGTTCAGCATGTCTCCTTACCCCGATATCAACTCTCTAATCGATCTTTAGTATGTTCAAAAGCTGCAACAGTAAGTCTACTCACTCTATATCGACTACATCATTGGGTTTTAAAATTTCATGCTAAATTTCCTGTCGTAGCCGGATTACGGGCGAACTACTCGTCCGGCAAGAAAATAATTTTCATATTCGTATTCAGGTTACTCCTGTATCAAACCTCTAATTTACTTGAGATTAAACTTTTACTTTTCACAAGTTTTCCGGTTTTGCCGGATTAAGGGTGAACCACTTGTACGGCGAGAAAATAAATTTCATATTCGGATTCCGCATGTCTCCTTAACTCTAAATCGAACCTCTAATCAACTTCAGAGTAAACTTTTTCCGGTTTTGAGAAAAAAAAATCATATTCGGATTAATCCCCTTGTTTTGAAATTCCTCCCTCACCACTAAATATGAGGCTACAGAGCCCATCTTCGAACTTGACCTGTACTACGACCCAAAGAGTATTCATGCCAAGTTTGAACAAAATATCTCAACCCCTTCGAGAGTTATCGTGCTAACAGACGGACAGACAGATAGACGGACGGACAACTTTTACGAAGTCATAGGTATCCCTCCACTTACGTTTTAGGATCCAAAAAATACGATGATAAGCAAGTAGAAACAAGCCTTCAATTCAATTAAATTCAATTCAATTTAATTTCAAAATACTTTCCACGGACATGCCGAATAGCAGTATTGTCGTCAATGGCCTATACAATAAATCACAATCGTCAATTTGACCATAACTATAACAGCTATAATTCAAGCTATAATCCCAGCAGAGCTAAAGGCAGAGGTATTGGACGACTATGGACTCGTCTCGTCTCGAGCCTCCTTTTTCACGGACTCGCACTCATCTTGCTTACGGAGCAGGACTCAGACTTGGCTCGTCTCTAAATCCTAGTTACTAGACATCTCGGCCCCGAAAATTAAATCACTAAGACGTCACCAGCGGTCAAGTGAAGATATCAGCCAAGCGATGGTTGTTTTTAAAGTGAAATATCAAATGACGATATGTTTTGTAGCCTATTTGTCTATACATGTTCTAGGTAATTTTTTTTAAGAGAAACCAAAGGCCTATTGTTAGGACTCGCGGCCTGACTCGGCCTCAAGAACTTTTTACGGCGATCTCACTATCGTATCGTCTCGAGGGATATTCCAAAGACTCGGACTCCTCTTGACTCGTGGACGTGACTTACGTCTCGGACACAGTGGACTCTGAGAGCAGCCCTGGTTTCAGATATCCAGAAATTAGCTCATTCTTTATACCTCGCTACTTCAGTCGACGGTTTACGGAGGAAACTTTCCAAAACCGGTTCAGCCCATTCTTCCACCTGTCTGGCTGACACTCCCAGTTTAATAGGAAAGTTGCAATCATCGTCAGGATCAGTCTAGAAGTTACTTTTTCTTAGTTCAGCAATACCTTAAACGAAATTGGTCAATCTCTCTCTGTCCTACAAAAGGGATCGACAGCTCCCATTCAGGATGGAAAAAGGAATTAAGGGAGGAAATTAAAGAGTGTGTTTCAGCCTTTTATTACTAGGTATAACAGATGTATGCTTACTTGAACACTTCTCTATCTGTTTCACTACCGTCGGTTTTGGGATCCCAAAACGTAACTGGAGGGATACCTATGACTTCGTAAAAGTTGTCCGTCTGTTGGCACGATAACACTCGAAGGGGTTGAGATATTCTGATCAAACTTGACATGAAGACTCTTTGGATTAAAGTAAAGCTCAAGTTCGAAGACGGGTTCCCTAGCCCTATATTTATGGGTGGGGGAGGGGTTTGAAATTAAGGGAAACAAAAATATTTTTTAAAGCTAATGAAATAGTCGATTAAGGGGTAAGGAGACACGCTGAATCCAAATACGGAAAGTATTTTCTCGCCAGACAAGTAGTTCACCCGGAATCCGAAAAAAAACGGAATATTTATGAAAAGGTAAAAGATTATCAGAAGTTGATTAAAGGTCGGATTTAGAGGTAAGGAGGCGTGCTGAATCCGAATATGAAAATTATTTTCTCGCCGGACGTTTAGTTCGGCCGGAATCCAGCCAAAACCGGCAAAAATATTTAAAGTAAAAGTTTTATTTGTATTTGATAAGATGTTCGATTTGCGGGTAGAAGACATATACATGCTGAATATGTATATGACAGTCATCTTCTCACCGGACGCGCAGATCGCTCTGAGTCGGGCTGAAACCGGAAAATTTGCTAAAAGTAAAACTTTTATCTGAAGTTGATTAGATGTTCAATGTAGGGGTAAGAAAACATGCTGAATTCGTTTGCCAGACAAGTAGTTTGTCCGGAATCCGGCCGAAACCGGAAAATCTGTTTACAGTGAAAGTTTTATTTGTATTTGATAAGATGTTCGAATTGCGGGTAAGAAGTTATGTACATGCTGAATACGTATATGACAATCATCTTGTCACCGGACGTATAGATCGCTCGGAGTCCGGCTGAAACCAGAAAATTCGTTAAAAGTAAAAGATTTATCTGAAGCTGGTTAGAGGTTCGATATAGGGGTAGGGAAACATGCTGAATTTGTTTTTGAGCTTAAGTGTTTGCCAGACAAGTAGTTTGTCCGGAATCCGGCCGAAAGCGGAAATTTGGCAGAAGTAGGCTAACGAAGGAACTTTTGATCAATTTCGTCAAATTAGATACAACGTAGGCTATAGGGTAACTACACATGCTGAATCCATATCTGAACTTGGTCTTCTCAGATGATTACCATTGGTCTTACTCTGTTTCTAAATTTTAATAGTAAAAATGTTTAGAAGTCTGTCGAAGAGCGAATATCTACAAGACCCTATTTTCTGGATCAAATATCAAATTTTTGGGATCCCATCGATACCTTTAGTCTCGTTCTACTTGCTTGCAAAACAGCCAAATGGAAAGGAAAAATGAAATCCGTTGTATCAGCTAATAGCAAACTGTTTCAGGTTGTCCCTCCATCCTGGCACAAACTTCGCGTTTAAAATACGTCGTTATGAATGTTTAAATTTTTTCTTTTTCCTCTTGAGAGAATCTGCAGGTTTGAATGCCATCTATCTGGTAAGTTACGTTCCAAGCAACATGAAAGGAATATCAACAATAACAATAACAGCAAACTAACAGCAAGTTTGAATTAATAAAAAAAAAATTGGCAAGTATTTTTCAGCAGAAGTTAAGCTTGTATTGGTTTAATTTTTCGTCGGCGACCGCTCACTATTAGGCGACAGTTCACATAAGCATACCTTTATTGTACTATGTGACCTACTACTGACCCTATGTGATCTAAAGACGATGTGCAAACGGAGGGCGTGTGAATGAGTGCGAGTGGCTCAGAGGGAAAAAAGTACAAAAGCGACGAAACACCCTTCCTGAAACGGAGTCACACATCCCTCAACGTCCATAACAGGAAAAACGACCAGTCCAGGAGATGGCAGTTGACATTTGTTCTTCAGTGCCTCCGACGGCGTAGATCTTGCCTATTAAAATGAACGAAAGAGGCAAGAAGTCTACAACGGAAACAGATGAGAATTCACAAAAACGTGATTTACTATCCGTATGCGATAAAGAATCGCAGAATCCTTTAGAGACTGAGCTTCCCATCCATCGGCCTCCAGAACAGGAAGTACTACCAATCCAGGAGATAGCGATCGATTTTTTTTCTCCACTTAGATGTTGTAAATATTGACTAACAAAATGAACGCCTGAGGCAAGAGGTGTAACGTGGAAATAGATGAGCGTTCGCAAAAAGGTGATTTACAGCTACGGAGCGATAAGGAATTTGAAATTTGGCGGGCAGATTGATGGACCCTCGTGGGAAACAACCAGTCCAATGCACTGAACAGACAAAACAGCGTTTCCGGGAGTTTCAACTTGTCGTTCGAGTCCGTCGCAAGTGACGAATACTGAGAAACGCGTGGGACACAAATATGCCCGAAAACGCATATAACCTTGTAACTGCCCCCCCCCCCCCCACCCCCAGTGACAGTGCGAAGAAATAGAAGAGAACTGAACACGCCAGGCTTTTACTAGAAAGTGCAAAAACCGGCCGATAGGATGCAAGCAAATAATTTCCAAAAAATTGTCTTCGATGGCTGAAGTATATTAATATTACCTTTTGCTCACGTGTCTGGGAGTCTAGTAAGTCCACCGTTTGCCCAACAGGTGGCAAGCGAGATATTCTGCTTTCCATCCGAGAAATCCAAGCCTCCGTTTCAAGGCGCCTCGACTCGAAACGACCTGACTCGTTCAAAACTTCTTCCAGCTGTCCAGATCGAGAACTGACCGCAATTGAGGTTTCGTCCCAATGTTCGCGTAGTTTTGAAACTAGAAAAGAGATGGCGATTAACTCTATGCTGTTCCTACTAACGGTCAGCTCCTGTCCCTGATTGGGATATGGTCGAGAAGACAACCGGACAACATTGAAACTATATATATAAGTTTAAATTATGAAAGGGACTTGTCATAAGTTAGCCGGGTTCGTAAGCCCAAAGCCGGGGTGGGGTAGGAGCCGGGTTCGTTAACTGAAATTCTTCTAACAAACTCGGTTCCGTCCTCGGACTTGGCGGGGACGGCTCGGCACAAAAGTGACACACTGCCCTCGGTAGAGTTGCTTTTGAAAATGGTAGAGTTGCTTTTGAAAATCATCCTACCTAGCGAGCGCTTTTTGTCTTTCAGCCCACTACTTACTTTCGAAATGCCTTGTAGAGATCTTCAGAATAGTGAAACCCCGTTGTCATTAAATAAAGCATCATGTTCCCTGTTCTACTTGAAGCACCCGAAAGATAATTTCGTAAACCACATTGCCCTGACATATGACAAAAAATCATCGAAGAAACCAACGAAGATGAGCGCAAAATGCGCTTTACAAACCCCATTTTCGTTGGTTTCTTCGTTGATTTTTTTTTTTTTTTAACACCCACTGTCAAATTGTCTGTGAAACCCATTATCTTCCTCCCGTAAAATCGGCAGCAGCAAGTGCCCGCTTCTGGTACTAATACACAAACAAAACAAAAACCCAAGCTACCCTGCGGAAACAACTATGATATTTATCTCTATTGCAAACCCCAAAGGCCATATCCAGGATAAACAAACAAGTCATAGGAAACTAGGACAAAATAACCAACTAAGAAACAGCACTTCTCAACTCGAGTAGCACAAAATTTCCAAGAGAAAAATCACTCTAGGCGATGTAGGTCGTAAGATACCAAGAAGCTGCTTACTATTCCCAGAAAATAATTTGATACTAACGAAACAACCATGCCTCATATTAAAAAATAAAAAATATTCAAAAGGGACAAGTCAGCTAGGATATTCTTCAGCGATATTCCAGCCTCTCTTGGCAAGGGTCCTCTTCCATCTGTAATAGGAAGAAACGATCCTGCAATCAAATCATGAGGCAATACATCCATGCTCCATTCGTCAACCTTACATTCCTTGAAAATATTCACAATGCAAGTTCAACTCAAGCTTTCATGTCACACATAAATGTTAGCTTGCTATTAGTCGTGTTAGTGTTTGGTATCGTGACTCACTTGATTTTCAAATTATATCCGATGGAATAATGATACATTAGCGAATAAGTAGCAACGGCATATTAATGCGCTTTAGCTGTCACCTATAAAATAGTTTACCATCATGAATATCTGAAACAGCATCTTTTTTGGGATCCCAAAAAGTAAGTGGAGGGATACCTATGACATCGCAAAAGTTGCCCGTCTGTTCGTCCGTCCGTCCGTCTGTCAGCACGATAACTATCGAAAGGAATGAGATAGTTTGATAAAACTTGGTGGGAGAAGTCTTCGAGTCAAGGGAGAGGTCGAGTTCGTAGATGGGCCCGATAGCTGCATATTTAGGGGAGGGGTTTCAAATTAAGGGGGGAAAAATATTTTTTAAAGCTAAAGACATAGTCGATTAAGGGGTAAGACGACATGCTGAATACGAATGTGAAAACGATCTTCTCGCCGGACAAGTAGTGCACCCGGAATCCGTCCAAAACCGTTCAGTTTGTTAAAGGACACCTGAACAATGAAACCATACTTGAACACACCATGGAGAATGCATTTACAGACATGGCCACGGAGAGCATTCTTCTCCTGAGCGTGACGTTTTCAAAATAGGGATGTTCGTTTCTGGAGGTTTGCACATGCAGACTCCAAGACAAAAAGCGCAATTCATTCAAATCTTGTACAGCGCTGGCCGGATCATATTGGAATTTCTTTTAGATATACGTTTGGGTTTAACTGGTTAAAAATATTCCAGAAGAAGGGTTGATTGGAGACATTTGTTCATTTCTAAAAATGTTCGGTACTGAAATAAGGACAGATGCAAAATGGAGCAAAAATCATTGCTTGGAAACACTATTTCGTATTTGGACTGGGTTTTCTGCAGGCAATGTTAAAGGAAGTCATACAGATAGGGATGATACTTGGTACTCTTCATTCCGGTGTCCTTTAAAAGTAAAAGTTTTATCTGAAGTTGATTAGATGTTCGATTTAGGGGTAAGGAGATATGCTGAATCCGAATATGAAAATGATTTCCCGTCGGACAAGTAGATCGCCGGGAATCCTGCTAATTTTGTGACGCTCTCATCTACTTACTTGCATCACCTACTCGTAACAAGTGCCATTTGAGCTCTTAGCTCTTGTTCTCTGTACGGAGTGTACCACTCTATGGAATAATGCTGAATGTCGGCTACACTGGTATGCCAGGAATGTCGACTACACTGGAGTCCCAGTAAGCCGATGATAACAGCAACAATCTACCAATCAAGCTGCCAACCAGCGAGATGCTCTACAGGAGGATCACCCCACCTTTTTTCGCTGGAACTGCGATTTAAGGTAATTTAAGGTTAAAAAAAAGCATTACCGCGCAAGAATCTAAGGCACAGACAACATCCAAACAAACTCAACGTCATGCCCTTGCTCCAAAACAGAAACTGAGCGACGAGTATTCCCTAATAACCTCAATTTCCAATCCCAGAAGCCATATTACTGTTCCAACAAAGAAACGACTTTTCCAAAGAATTCGCAAACGCGAAGTGGCAGGGGATTTTGCGAATCTGCAAACAACCTTTATGAATCGGAAGCCTTCATGCATGTGCGGTGTCCAGTTCCCGCCAGTCAAATTACGAGTTTTTCACGCAGGTAAAGAATGAATTCCTCTAAATGATCCAGGCTTTAAAGGACCCGACGTACCTATAATGCCCATGTAACCTACTTCCGACTAGCAGGCATTAATTCTTCAACCTGGAGACGCAAATTTCGTATGTTACATAATCTCTGCACTTGCCACGATTCACATTTTCCATGCGAATTATGCTTCCGATGAGTGTTCACGTATCATGCTACTGAAGCGTAAAACCAATTATCTGGATCTTGCCGAGTTTTGGATAGAGGTTGATGAGTCCGGGAAAAGGCTTAAAACACCCAAACTCGTGGTCGTAGTTTCACAGTATTCAGATAGTTTTGAGTACTGAAACAAAAACAGTAGATAGTGCGAGGTGTGCTTTAATGGCAAAACTCGGAACCCCGTAAATTTGTTTGTTCAGCTTGAACTATAGACAACAACATTTATTATTGGCCCTTTGACTGACTCTTTACATCTCGGACGGATGTTTTTTCCCAAGCATGTGAACTATGACACAAGACATTGCTTTTAAGCACGACAAGGTTATCTGAAAGCTCACTAGGTCTGATGAAACGGATTATTAAGCTGAGATTATATTTCGATGACATTTCGACCATCCTTGATAAGGTTCTAGACCAGACCGTAACTTAAGTATGGACCTGTGATCAAACTTTTTGCCACTGTACTGAAATAACCCCTTTCCAAGAAGGGTCGAAAGAAAATCTCAGTTTAATATTTCTTTCAACCTCATCAGACATGATGTGCGGTCAACTTTGACCGGTCCACCACAACCTCCTGATTTTGAAATGACTTATGATTAACCGTGGACACATTGTACCAAGTGTTGGATACCCTAACATGATAAAGTATTTTTAAGCGAAATTCAGAAATCAACCAATCACAATTTTTTATGGTTGAGTAGTTCAGGGCTAGAGTACCTGTAGGTAATAAACAATTAGCCCAAATATTATTATAATTTGGCATTGGGTGTCAAGCGTTCGGCGGAGGATACAACCAGCTTTCAACATAGGGTGTCCCAAAATCAAGCATTTTTGGTAGACTGCCTTGGGAAGAGAGAATAAGTAACAAACTAGGGTTAGAAAACGCAAAGCAAAAAACGCACACCCTTTCTAAATCAAACTAAATACCTCGAAGCACCGTCCGTACGTGATAGATTGCATTTTGCGGCATCGAAAAATCAACATCTACAAGAAAAGTGTAAGCAAAGATAAGTGACAGCAAAGCTAGCGAAAGCCTTGCCGTAAATAAATAAAGGCAAACATGTGGCGCTCACTAGCGGCGGATGGGGGGGGGGGGGGAAGGGCTTGCTGTCAACTCAGCCGTAGTGTATTGAATCCAAGCTGACTGAACAGTGTTATTGGTTGGTTGTTTCAGGGGAACGTAATAAAGAAATGCTATTATTTAAAACTAAGCCTCAGTATCTACGGTGAAGCATAGCGAGATCCCCAAGGTAAAGAAAGAGAGATAAAAGGGGACATTTCTTCTTACCTTCCCTACTAACAGAAAATCGTAAGTTAAGCCTTTCAAGTCGAGTCGGTCCGTGTTTGATGTATAAAAAAAGCTATAATCATCCCTGGCAAATCCTTTAGTAATCCTCCGCCTAAATCCTCGTTTGCTTAAGCTATCGATTATTTAGTGCTGTTACTTTGAAAGAATCTGGTCACATCTTTTGCTTTATTTTTCGGACCATAGGTTTGCTTACACTCTGTAGCCTTGACTAAATTGACAAGTTAAAGCTGATTCTTACGACCTCTCCGCAGTAGAGATATTTTTCCCCAACACCCTTACGCACGAAAATGCTGCTAGTGCCTATCAGGTGAAATTGTTAAATTATCAATAAAAGTCTGCCTTTACATTTCTGCGTGTTTCTTACAAACAAAAAATCCAACGAACTAAGGGCCGAAAAAGTAATTTAATAGCCGGACCCAAAGGTGAAATCAGCCCGTCCTACTCCCAGGAGCCTTAAGCGAAAACAGAAAAGCTTCTCAATTCGACATACACTTAAATTCACTCGGATTCAGCGTTTCCATTACTCTAAGGGCTATGGATGAAATCTAAAGCTTTCTTCTCTGATGAGCCTCATTCAAGAGTACAAGCAGATCCACTTTTTGAGACATTTTGATAAGAAAACGTTGCTAAGTTTGTTCTTTATGTATGCGAAGTATTTGCTGCAGCTACCTAGTTGGCGGCGTAACTCTAAGTCTTGGCCAAAAATACGGGATTCGTGAGCCCCCTCTGTGCAACTGAGGCTCAGATTACTAATTTGTCAAGTGAAATCACGCAGCACCCCTGGAAGTCAGTCTTTTTTAGTTAGATTTGCGCTTTCTAAATCTCTGGGGAAAAGTCTAAAAGAAGTACATCAATACAGATACTTTTTTTTCACAATAATCTAACAGATTGTCAAATTCATTTTTGTTTATTTTGTTTTATAAATATCATAGAAAGCAGAAAACCCTTTTTATATTATCAATATTTACTTTTCGTCTGTTCTCAATGTCCAAAGCCCGAAAAGGTGTCCAGTTTGGAAGGGAGGCCTTGATCGTCCGATTTCAGGGGCGGTTCAAAGGGGGGGGGGGCGAGGGGGTGACTCCCCCCCCCCCCCAATTCCAGAGAATCTACTCTCAGTCGTATGTTTTGAGCTTGTCTGTATGACAGGGAAGTTTTGAGCTTTTCCGAATGACATACAGGCAGTAACCAAACGTGAATTTCACCCAAAAATCACTTTTTTACTCGTATGGCTACAAAGAAATTTGTAGCCGTATATTTTCAGATTCACATTTGTGTGTTATGAGTTTTCGAGAACGACAGTCGTATATTTTAGCTTGCCAGAATCACATCAACCGCGAATTTCGCCTGAAAAGACCGTTTCTTCTCGTACTTTCCGAAGGGATTTTCTAGTCGTAACTTAAAGGACACCTGAACAATGAAACCATACTTGAACACACATGGAGAATGCATTTACAGACATGGCCATGGAGAGCATTCTTCTCCTGACCGTGACGTTTTCAAAATAGGGATGTTCGTTTCTGGAGGTTTGCACATGCAGACTAAAAGACAAAAAGCGCAATTCATTCAAATCTTGTACAGCGCTGGCCGGATCGTATTGGAATTTCTTCTAGATAGACGTTTGGGCTGAACTGGTTAAAAAATATTCCAGAAGAAGGGTTGATTGGAGACATTTGTTCATTTCTAAAATTGTTCGGTACTCAAATAAGGACAGATGCAAAATGGAGCAAAAATCATAGCTTGGAAACACTATTTCCTATTTGGAAGTCATACAGATAGGGATGATACTCGGTACTCTTCATTCAGGTGTCCTTTAAGAGACAGTCGTAAGTTTTGAGCTTGCCAAATAAAGGCGACAAAGCAGTTAGCTAATCGTACACTTCGCCTTCACATGACCTGTTTCTGGTCGTATTGTTACAGAGGGATTTTAGTGGTATGTTTTAAGCTTGTCAGATTCGGAGTCTTGTGTTCTCAGTTTATCAAAATGACAGTCGTACGTCTGAACTTGCCAGAATGACACCAACCGTGAATTTCCCTGAACATTACCCGTTTCATGTCGTATTTTACCAAGAGATTTTCTAGTCGTATATTAGATACAGCCGTAAGTTTTGAGCTTGCCATAAGGCAGTTAGGCGAATTTCGACAGCAAATGACCTATTTCTGGCCGTATAACCATGTATAGAGATTTTTATAAGTCATTACGCTACGAAAAACCGTGTGTTTTGAGCTTGTTAAAATGACAGTCGTATGTTTCGAACTTGTCAGAGTGACGTAAATGCGGTTACCAAATCGTGATTTTCACTCTGTGGCGCTGAAAACAGGCTGATTTTCGAAAATTCGAATTTCGAAAGCTGGCACCGAGGCACGCCTTCTCTCCAGTGAATTTTTATATGAACGGCATCGTCTAATTCCCGTTACTTTATTTATTATTATATTACTACAATGGCATTTTCCATAACGTTTTGAAACTTATAACGTTAAAATTTCTTGATCCTGTGCTGTGTTTTCAGCCAGTCGTATATTTTGAAGTCGTCACCCTCCCATTCCCAAGCCCTTCGAACCGCCCCTGGATCCTTGCGGTTTTTACCGAAGTTTTAAGTCCTTTAGATGAGTCATCGAGTTTGATTCATTAGATAAAGGTCGAGGAATGTCTTGGTAGTGAACTTTATTTATGTTAGGAATATCATTTAAGTTTAAAGTGTTGGATTCAGGTGCGTGTTTACCGCTTTGTGGTGGCAATGGGTGAAATTCTAGGAAGGGTCCGGGTGGAGTATGTATTTGTCCTCTTTGCCATGCTGATGGGGATGCTCTGGACAGTTTTCTCTTCAAGTGACCCCACGAGCCTTCGCGGAATATTTATGTAAGTTGCCTTTTTTTCTGTATAGTTAAATGAATAAACTGAACTGAATTTGAGGGATTCACAGGTTTGTGGAAATGGGGGGCAGCTTCTTGCCCCCCCATTGCCCCCAGTCTATTGTATCTTAGTTTCTAGTTTTCTATGTTGGTTGTTTATTTATGTACATGGCCACCGGATTTTCAATATATATATATGACTATATTATTAAGTGGAAATCAATCAAAATTCATTATAACGGGTTTCGACTGATTTTGACTGGCATCGGATTGCGTTCTGGTACTTGTGCAAATTTGCACGAAATACACGAGGGGAGCGTATTTTTGGGATCCCAGAACGTAAGTGGAGGGATACTTATTACATCGCAAAAGTTGTCCGTCTATCCGTCCGTCTGTGAGCACGATACCTCTCGAAGGGAATGAGATATTTTGATGAAACTTGGTGTGAGAATTTGTTGGGTCATCGGACAAGTCAAGTTCGTAGATGGGCTTTGTAACCCTACATTTAGGGGTGGGGGAGGGGTTCAAATTAAGAGCAAACAAAATATTTTGAAACAGCTAATGTAATAGTCGATTATGGGGTAAGAAGTCATGCTGAACACGATGGTGAAAACCATCTTGTCATCAGACAAGTAGTTCGCCCGGAATCCGGCCAAAACCAGAAAATTATTAAACGTTAAAGTTTTATTTGTAGTTGATTAGATATCCGATTTAGGGGTAAGAAGAGATGCTGAATCCGAGTGTGACAATCATTTTTTAAACGGACATATAGTTCGAACTTTATACGGCTGGAGTCGGAAAATTTGTTATATGTTAAATTTTTATTTGAACTTTATTATATATTCATTTTTGGGGAAAGAAGATACCCTGAGTTCGTTTTTGAGCTTTTTTTTTCGCCGGACAAGTGGTTCCGGAGTTCGGCCGAAACCGGGAAATTAGCAGAAGTGGCAGGAAGTTCTCGTCAAAACAGATATGACTTATAGGGGTGAACACACATACTGAATCCACATCTGAACTTGGTTTTTTCAGATGATTAGCTATTTGGCCTTAATCTGTTTCTTAATTTTAATAGTAAAAATATTCAAGGAGTCTGGCGAAGACTAGATCTGGCTAAGACAAGACCCAGTTGTCTGGATCAGATATTGAATTTTTGGTATCCCATCGAAACCTTTGGTCTTGTTAACTTGGGGGTCGTTGGGTGCAGTTACTCGAAAAGGTTGTAGCCTACTTGGACGAAAAACGATGGAAGAGGATGATATGCAAAGAAATACTGGAACAAATAATAATCGGCGATTCGAGGTCTAGAAGCAGGCTATGGAGTCTCGGGGCATTTTGGGGGTAAATGAGCGGTGAGTTTTTGGTGTCTTTAATATTATGACTATAACTTGCGGATACCTCCCTCAGAATTACGGCAAAAGCAGCAGAGAAACTCGACCGTTTGTGCTCAGCATTAAGCCGTCAGGAAAGGGAACTAACCAGGAGTTTGGAGAGGCGGATGAGAATGGAGTTTCAGCCAGTCTAAATTCTTGGCCTTTTTACCAATTTTAGGACTAACATCCAACACGGTGTTCGGAAACCAGAAAAGCCTTTTGGCGATATAAAGACATTTCACGATCACACATCTTGGCAACCATGTCTTGAGAGAGTTCGCCAGGAAGAAGATCCAAAACAGGGCTCTTGCAACGATTATCGACTTTCGATCCTACCCGTCTACTTCAACAATAAATCCAAAGAGCCGTAAATAAGGAACAGAGCAATCCCTCGATAGGTTCCAGTAGTGAATAAATCTCCTTTAGAACTCAGGTTCAGATTAAGCCCAGACTGAATTAGAATCTGAAAGTCCGGAGATTGGCTCAAATTTTAGAGAATTGGATAGAGAATCTGCATTACAATATAGCAGAAAGACGAGAAAGCAGTAGCGATTATGATTCGCTGGTGTAGCGAACAGAATAACAAACTCCCTAGCTGAGTCATAATTGCCTAATTACTGTTTTCCGAGGAGAACCAACGAAATAAAGAAATCTAGTTGACTAACTGTTGTCAGGTGTAAGATGACCCCTGGGTTTTACGCACGTATGAACGCAACGATAGCAGATAAACTTGAACAACCTTCGTGACGGTAGAGGAGTGATCTGATTCTTAATTCACCAATTACTTCTTTGGGAGTGAAGCCGACGAAATCAACATTACCCGATAACTGTCAAAAAATGGTTGTTGAAGTTACAACTTGTATGATTTAGCAGTAACAGCAGTAACTGATACGGGATCGACTAAAACCAGGAAGGGAAGGGAACGCGAGAAAAGCAGGAAGGCATACTAAAACCGGGAAGGCTGTGGCCAGAATTCAGAACTGGAAAGCCGCACTGAACTTAATGCCTACCCACATCAGGATACTAAACCGAGGAAGGGTTGGTGAACTTTGGGGTTGAGAAGTGGCCGACCCCTCGAAGAATACTAAACAGAGGAAGGGAACGGTGCGGCTTCCCAATTCTGAATTCTGGCGACAGCCTTCCTGGTTTTAGTATGCCCTTCCTCGTTTTAGTATGCCCTTCCTGGTTTTAGTATGCCTTCCTGCTTTTCTCGCGTTCCCTTCCCTTCCTGGTTTTAGTCGATCCCAACTGATACCACCACATTATACTGGATCCTACTACTTAAGATTTAAAGTTTAACTAAAAAGGCAGCTTATTTTTGCATATTTGAATACATCGAAACATTTTGACGTTCTAAGTAATGCCGTTCAGGATTTGCGCTACACGCACGATAGCCTGAAATTCATCAAGACCCGTAGATTTTGAATTTGAAAACTGGCCTGCAGTTGCAGGATTAAAGACTATCAAGCGGTGCTTATTTTCCGGGAATGGCTTAATATTCCAGTTCAGTTAGTTAGTGTTCAGTTTCAAGTATAGAGGGATAGGCAAACAGAGTTACCACAAATCCAAAAGATTAAGTTCATTCGATGAAATGCATTATCTATGGACAGTGGACAAACGGAGTAACGCATTTTAATCGGGTTTTCAGGCCTATTTAAGTAAACAAAATTTGTCATAAAATATGGCAAAATGCCGTGTGCATTCACGTCCATTAGTTGTTACTCTCTAATCCCTTTTTAATCGCTTGTCATTAATTTCGGAAGGACAGACGCTGTCGGAATGGCTAAATTCTCTCCATGAGCAGTAAGATTTCTTAACCGTATATACTACTAGACGATTACTTTTATTTAAATTAATTCACAACTGCTAACACTAGATTGTATATATATATATTTTAAACTGAACAAATATCCGGCTTGTCCGCTTCCCGTTTTAGAAAGAAACTGAATGGAACTGACGAATCGAACTGTGAATAGCTAGCAGATATGAATATGTAAACAGTCAGTGCTTGCTAAAATTGAGGATGTCTTATTTCATTTTTATTTTCTGTCTCAATCGAAATGTGTTGCTATTGAGGACAGGGATGTTTGAAGCTTGAAATCTTGAAATCGGCTGTGTAAGCAGCCGGAAGCCGCCGCGAAAAATGACGAAAAGCGATCCCTGATCTTAAGGTTTCCTTCTTCTTCTTCCTTAAGACGGGATCCCTGTTCTGAGGCAGCCCTGTTTTGGTTGACAGTGAACAGAGGATGGGTTGGAGTAAAGCAGAAACTGATGATTAACTTGGGGTTGAGAAGTACATGGTAGTACGACCTTTATTTTTGTCTAAAAAACTTGTGTAGACGACCATTTTATTAATAAGTCGATCCGAAGCTAGATTTCAATCTAACGTTACAACTCCGTGTCAAAGCGTAACTCAGAACGGCCATTTCGTTAAAATTCCTAAATGTCAATACCTGAAATTTAGTACCCCAAAAGATTCCTGTATTTCTTTTCACAACGAGCAACTCTCAAGTCTACGACCACGTAACCGTTTGGCATGAATATAGCTCGCTCTCTTAAAAATACCTGCCAAAAAACAATGTCTTGGCCGTTCACAAGTCCATTCGTTTCGGATAAGGCAAACTAGTTCGAAAGGGAGGTACAACGGGAAAGCCCTTGTTAGCCCGTAGAATAGCGTTTGTTTTCCCTCTATTTGCAACCTTTCGGGAATTTTCAAAATTTTCCGACGGAAAGGTCTACAATGTATCAGGAATTTTCTTTCGAAGACTGCAAGTTTCACTTATACCTTCTGACTTATACCTTGCTAATGGGCTCTCGCCTTGGGTTGATCCTTTCTCTATGTTGCCATTTATTGCCCAGGACCTTACTCTGTCAGAAGGTAACAGATAACACGAGGATGCGCGGTTTCAACAAATAATGCGTAACAGACAACACTTCGGATGTTATCTGTTGTGTTTGAAAACCTTATGCATGAAATGTTATTCGTAACAAGCTTTGTTAGGAAGAGCCAAAAAAGCATCTACTGACTTTATTCCTTATCGTCATGATGTCTGAAAACTCAGCAGATATTTTTTGGCGGTTTTTCGTTTCTTCCTGATGGTAACGCTTTTTATGCATAACATTTTGAAGCACAGCAGATAACACCTGAAGTGTTATCTGTTACGCATTGTCTGTTGAAACCGCACATTCTTGTGTTATCTGTTATGAAACTTCTGACAGTGTAACGTCGCTGCTTTTGACCATTTTTCCACTTATCATTTAGGCAGAATTAAAAATTGTAGGACCCGATTTATCCTTTTTTCAGATTTTCTTCCTGCGCATTTCACCAAGTTGTCGAAAGGTCGGTTTAACTTTCTTTTTACCTTTCGTTGTTTCAGTGCTTAGCCTAATAAAATTCATCATCAGCAGCAGCATCATGCTTTAATGATACCACCTAACTGGGCAGCCAGCAGATCATGATAACTCCTAGTTTACAAGTTTGTGTCATAACACAATATAATATACCTTACTCTACTGGTCCTGATCTCATCTGCTTTATTACAGACAGATCCCAGCAGTGAAGGAGAGAGAGAGCCAAATCCAGAAGATAACGTCCATCGTTTCGTCGATATTACAGGGATGTCTTCCCCATCTGTGTATTTATGTCGTTCAAGAAAATAGAGAGGGATAATCCTGCTTTAACAGCTATAAAGGGAGAGGGCGAATGTGACAATTACAGGAGGGAAAGCACTCACCATCTAGACTTCATGAGACAAAGGGCGATAGAAAAAAAGAGGTGTATTCAGTATCAGGCTTTTAAACCAATCAGGAGCCAGGTTGTTCTAGCAATGGATCAAACTACCCTGAGAGGGGATGGGAGAATTAGAGCGAAGGTACACTGTCAGAAGTTTCATAACAGATTGCGCATAACACTTTCAAGAATAACACCTTTTCACCTAGAAATAAAGTGTTATGACCAATTAAGTTTACACTATTTCGTGCCTAGATCTCCAACAACACCTTCAATTGGTAAAAATACTAACGGGAACGAAAGAAACATAACAGATAACATCCCAAAGTGTTATCTGTTGAAACCGCGCATCCTTCTGTTGTCGTTCTGTAAGTTCTGACAGTGTAGTATTTTTACCTATTAACGGTGTTGTTGGAGATCTAGGCACGAAATAGTATAAACTTAATTTGTCACAACACTTTATTTCTAAGTGAAAAGGTGTTATTCTCGAAAGTGTTATGCGCAATCTGTTATGAAACTTCTGACAGTGTAGTTTCGCGGATGAAGTACCAGAATAATGAAGTAAAAAATGAACATGGACAAAGGCCTTGGCGGCATCCCTGTCGGGGATGTCTTTTTCAATCTTCTCGGTCGTGCCAATACGGACCGCTTCGAGCTCACCACATTGCACTTCTTGTCGTATGAGAGAAACACTGACTAGTAGATTGATCGTCTGACTGGACGACCTATGTAGTAGGGGCAACGACAAAAAGCAGTTCCCTTTTCTCAAAAAAAAACTTCTTAGATCATGAGACCAAATAAATGCGATTTTCATTCCTTTGTTCGTTCGAGATGCTTCACTTTCCTTTGGGAACCCAAAGCGATATCATGGCCCTGAAGTCTCAAGAAAAACATAACTCTTGTTTAGGTCCCTATAGAACTAAATATTCTTTGAGACCAAGCTGACTTTGAAACATTTATTCAAACAATGTTTACAACGGATACGTCAGCTGCGATTCTTCATCAGCGATATTTCGGCCCTTCTTGTCAAGGGTCCTAATCATGATTACAGGTTTGTTTCCTTCCCCGACGTTGACCCAGAGGATTGACAGCCTGACGAGGACCCTTGCCAAGAAGGGCCGAAATATCGCTGATGAAGAATCTTAGCTGAAGTATCCGTTGTAAACATTGTTTTTCCCTATAGAACTGTTTGTATATAGCTTTCAAACATCAATTTAAGCCTATACTAACGACAAACATGATGCAGAAGTATATTCAATCTTGTAACTCGTACAAGTTAGGGCCTGATACTAGTAAATTTTCTAAGTGACACTATACCAAGAAGCCCCAGAATGACACGGTTGCAAACACATTCATTGGGGATCGACTAAAACCAGGAAGGGAAGGGAACGCGAGAAAAGCAGGAAGGCGTACTAAAACCAGGAAGGGCATACTAAAACGAGGAAGGGCACCCTAAAACCAGGAAGGCTGTCGCCAGAATTCGCAGCACTGTTGCCTTCCTCTATTTAGTATTACTTGAGGGGTCGGCAACTTTTCGAATTCAAAGTTTCACCATCCCTTCCTCGTTTTAGTATCCTGACATGGGTAGGCAGTAAGTTCAGTGAGGGGTCAGTAACTATAAAAATTGTAATTCACCTTTTCATTTCTCGTTCTGACGGTAGGCGACTAACCAGGACGGGCATACTAAAACGAGGAAGGGCATCCTAAAACCAGGAAGGCTGTCGCCAGAATTCGCAGCACCGTTCCCTTCCTCGATTTAGTATTATTTGAGGGGTCGGCAACTTTTCAAATTCAAAGTTCACCATCCCTTCCTCGTTTTAGTATCCTGACATGGGTAGGCATTAAGTTCAATGACGGGTCGGCAACTATAAAAATTGTAATTCACCTTTTCATTTCTCGTTTCGACGGTAGGCGACTAACCAGGAAGGGCATACTGAAACGAGGAAGGGCATCCTAAAACCAGGAAGGCTGTCGCCAGAATTCGCAGCACCGTTCCCTTCCTCGATTTAGTATTATTTGAGGGGTCGGCAACTTTTCAAATTCAAAGTTCACCATCCCTTCCTCGTTTTAGTACCCTGAAATGGGTAGGCGTTAAGTTCAGTGAGGGCTCTTCGATATAAAAATTCTACTTCACCTTTTCATTTCTCGTTAGGCGACTAAAATCCTCCCAGTCCAGCGAGGGGTCGGCCACTAAGATATTTCAAGTCCACGACTTTCTTCCTCGTTTTAGTATCTTGGAGATACTAAAACAAGGAAGGAAATGGTGGGTCTTGAAATATCGTAGTTGCCGACCCCTCGCTGGACTGGAGGATTTAAGTCGCCTACCGTCAGACCGAAAAATGAAAAGGTGAATTAGAATTATTGTAGTCGGCGGCCCCTCACTGAACTTAATACCTGCCGATGTCAGGTACTAAAACGGAAGGGATGGTGAACTTTGAATTCAAAAAGTTGCCTACCCCTCAAAGAAGAGTATTTTCTAATTTCGTTCCTCGTTTTAGTACTTTCAAGGTACTAAAACGAGTAAGGAAATGGTGGACTTGAGATATCTTAGTTGCCGATTCCTAGCTGGCCTCGGAAGATTTTATTCTCCTACCGTCAGAACGAGAAATGAAAAGGTGAATTAGAATTTGTATAGTGGACGACCGCTCACTGAACTCAAGACCTGCCCATGTCAGGGTACTAAGCCGAGGAAGGGATGGTGAACTTTGGATATAAAAAGTTGCCGAACCCTCAAAGAAAACTAATTTCAAATTTCGTTCCTCGTTTTAATACGTTCAAGGTACTAACGAGGAAGGAAAGGGTGGACTTGAGATATCTTAGTTGCCGATTCCTCGCTGGCCTCGGAGGATTTTAGTCGCCTACCGTCAACGGGAAATGAAAAGGTGAATTACAATTTTTATAGTGAACGACCCCTCACTGAGCTTAATACCTGCCCACGCTAGAGTACTAAAACGAGGAAGGGATGGTGAACTTTGAATTTGAAAAGTTGCCGACCCCTCAAATAATACTAAATAGAGGAAGGGAACGGTGCTGCGAATTCTGGCGACAGCCTTCCTGGTTTTCGGATGCCTTTCCTCGTTTTAGTATGCCCTTCCTGGTTAGTCGCCTACCGTCAGAACGAGAAATGAAAAGGTGAATTACAATCTTTATAGTTGCCGACCCCTCACTGAACTTAATGCCTACCCATGTTAAGATACTAAAACGAGGAAGGGATGGTGAACTTTGAAAAGTTGCCGACCCCTTAGATAATACTAAATAGAGGAAGGGAACAGTTCTGCGAATTCTTGCAAAAGCCTTCCTGGTTTTAAGATGCCCTTCCTCGTTTTAGTACGCCCTTCCTGGTTAGTCGCCTACCGTCAGAACGAGAAATCACAATTTTTATAGTTGCCGACCCCTCACTGAACTTAATGCCTACCCATGTCAGGATACTAAAACGAGGAAGGGATGGTGAACTTTAAAAAGTTGCCGACCCCTCAGATAGTACTAAATAGAGGAAGGGAACAGTGCTGCGAATTCTTGCAAAAGCCTTCCTGGTTTTAAGATGCCCTTCCTCGTTTTAGTACGCCCTTCCTGGTTAGTCGCCTACCGTCAGAACGAGAAATCACAATTTTTATAGTTGCCGACCCCTCACTGAACTTAATGCCTACCCATGTCAGGATACTAAAACGAGGAAGGGATGGTGAACTTTGAAAAGTTGCCGACCCCTCAGATAATACTAAATAGAGAAAGGGAACAGTGCTGCGAATTCTTGCAAAAGCCTTCCTGGTTTTAGGATGCCCTTCCTCGTTTTAGTACGCCCTTCCTGGTTTTAGTATGCCTTCCTGCTTTTCTCGCGTTCCCTTCCCTTCCTGGTTTTAGTCGATCCCCATTCATTGGGAGTCGACGAAATGGGTGACTCTAGAGGATATTTACAAGATCCAACTCCCAAAAAGGATCAAAGAGGAAAACACGGGGGAAGTTTAAATCCGAACACACAGATCCTGGGAGTTAGAAATTAAGCTATGGAAGCCGCAGAGACTACTTCAAGAAGCGGAAAGCTGGCGAACGAAGCGAATGTAAACACAAATCTTACAGAGAAAGAAGCAGAACCAAAAAAATATATCTATTCACCATAGATTTGAAAATACACATAAAGGTCCTAGAATTACATAAAAAGGTTTTATCTAACAGCGAACGGAGGGAAATTTAAACTAAAATATAACGTCATGTAACATACGTGAAGAAGACTTCGAGCCCTTCGATAGTTTGCGTCGTCATGGAAGAAGGCGGAATTGCTTCCTAGATTCAACTCTCAATGCTAGTTCATGCCCGTCACAACTTGGTCCGTCAGCTTCTAACGCCAGGGAAAACTGTACGGCTTTTCGACCAGATTTACTCATACTCCGCTGTTCTTCAAAAAGCGGGTCACCAATAAACAAATAAAAACAAAAATTCAAATATAAGTATTTGTTTATAATGTAAATGTATGTAATGTAATGTATAATAAAATAAGATTTTAATGTGGACTTCTCAGTGCTGACTAGCAGACCGTGTCGACGGAGAATAAGGATAAAGGAAAGAAAAAAAGAGAAAATTGAGAAGATAAATGTGTGTTACTGATTATACTGAGTGAGTGAAAGTTTTGCACTCCTGCACAGGGCACGGTTGGGCCTTTCTTGGGAGCGTTATGTATGTCTTTTGGTTTTGTTTAAGGAAGGTAAAATTAAAAGAAAAAAAAACATGATACAAAACAAGGCGTACCTTTGGCGAGAGTCGCATGACTTGGACCTTCTTCTCTTAAACCTTCTGCTACTTCTACAAGGTCGTCCAGCTGTGGTTTCTTCTGTTCGAGTTCACGAAGCACGCTCTGTTAAAAAAAAGGTACACATTAGCCAACATGACGGTTAAGTACCAGTACAGATGATGCCAGAAGCTTCTTAGAATGAGTGATCAAGTCTGGTCGAGGCCGCCAATAAACATTAAGGCTCCAGTAAAACCAAAGTAGCTATTCCTCTCAACTATTTTTTGAGGGGGAACTGATACCTTTTCGTTTGAAGTGTTTTAGCTATGTAGTTAGTATTGTTTTGTACTCAATTTTTTTGGACAACGGGCTCTTTCCCTGTAGGCTACTATACATATAACATATACACACTAATATGTTATCTGCCACACAGCCTTCAGACTGGCCTCAACGCAGAGACAACAAACATCACGTAGTCTGTAACATGCTATGTATTATTTTAGTCAAGCGTCATTTTTTATTTTAGTAAATCATTTTACATGATCCGTTCCAATCTTCATTAATCCTTACAAAGACGGGACACTTGAACGAGAAACCCATGTACTGGAGGGGAGGCAAAGAAGCCGGAGATTGCAACGGCTTACTTCAAAGCCATTAAGAATTGATGCGCGCAGAACATGACACAAAGCAAGGAAGAAAAGCTTCCTTCGGCAAGTAGGAGCCAAGTAGATTGTCGATAATCTTACTGATCTGCTACGTACCTCTAACCAACATGTACCACTATCACTTGTAGTCGGTAAAAACTTACTCCCTTAGATTTTCAAAAGTGGGTCAGCGTTTAAGCAAAGATCCCCCTTGAACTTTTCGTGAAACTACGCGCTATATCCAAGGATAGGCTTCTTTCAGCAAGTACAATCTAAGAACTCGAATAGGGGTGACTATGAAAACTATTTAAATACTATAAAAAGACTATTTAAATGGCAATTTTCACCATCTTCAATCCAAGTTAGAAGATGCTTTCGGTATCGAGGAAAACACATTCAAGACGGGATGGGGCGAAGCTCTTTCAAAGCTTTTCGTCAGCAGCGCTCCAACAGTTTCAAAATACGCAAAGAGGAGAAAAGTTCGCCCAGTCGGTTGAAAATACCAACACCAACACCATTCTCAACCTTCGAGAAGGAATGGAAGAGATGGTATAGCGGATATAGCCTGCTTTTGCACTTCTTCGGCATTGCTTTGCCAGCTTAAAACCAAGCAACGGGAATAAATTCCTTGGCGGCTACAGTCAGGAATAATATGCACACCCCCCCCCCCTCCCCCCCAGAACAAATTGAAATCAAGGTTCTGGAAGAGTGCCAGAATTCTATTTTACTCGGGCCAATTATTCTCCTCTAAATGACTTTTACGAAGGACTGTGCGAAACAAATAAATAACAACATCATTTTTCGGTTCATTTCATTTATTTATAACCGCCAAAGCTGGCGAGTAGAAAAAAATATAATAAAATATAAATAAAAGGTCTACACCTGACCAATAACTAGAACGTATACTTTCACAAAATTTACATTCAGTCAATTTAAAAAGTTACACTAACCTAAATGAATATCTACCTAAAACTTTAGCCAAAATACAATCATCAATCAATCAACGCAAAGCATCAGAAAAAGGGTCCTTCATGGTAAAAAATTTTGAAAAAAATGTTTCCCGTTTCTTTTTCAAAATATCAATGGGTTTTTTAAACCATAATTTTACATCATATAAGGATTAGATTGAAATTCAGAAAACCGGCATAAGACTTTCCGAAAACTTAAAAACAGTAGTTTTTAATACGAGATACATTTGGAAAAGTGATTCCCATTTCACCTTATTTGTTTATGCCATCTTACTCACCGATTGAGATAGTTTCTACACCATTAAAAGCCGGCCATATTCCCGTAATGACGTGTTAAACATTCCCATGTCATAGTTCAGAAACCACGCATCGGCCTCACCTGAACTGAGGAACCGAATCTGCATGGTTCATCGATAACTCGGGTCAGACAAGGTAAAAGCCATTCACTGAATAATATCAGACAATTATGTACGCTAAAAGACGTTCGACAATATACATTTTACACCGTTCACCCTTTTGCAAAAGTTGCCACACCCATGTCCATATACCTAAATGAACCTCATTATATTTTCAAGACTCCAGAGAAAGCTGTCAGGCACCTAGATTTAGTATTTACGATGCGCTTCTTTTGCCTAATTAACAAAATTTTCGCATTTCGCCTAATTAACAAAATTACGAGAACGCGAAAGAGAGAAATACCTTATAGCAAATTATCGAAGGATAATGGGAAAACAGGAGAGGCATTTTGGAGTAGAGTTCCGGGGTAAAATAACGGTCAGTAGGGAGAATTATTATCAGTAAAGGTACCCAGGTTCCATTTATGTTATTAAACATCTGTTAATTTTTTTAAATTTATTTTTCGTACCCCCATCCCACCCCAACTTGATTATAACAATAACTGTTCGAGCTTCAAAAATTCGGTTTCTTCTTAGGTTCTTCAGGAATGCTCATAAGAACAAGAGCTGTAAGGTCATATTGCACTTGCATGGGTTAAGATGATGTTTTGATTGATCAAAAGTAAGTTTCAACTTTGCGGTTGAGATGCGCACTCTAAGGGAGCTAGAACTTCATTTGTAAGCAACACCCTTGAGGCAAAAATGATAATGGGCTGATGAGCATCATAAAAATGCATATATTGCTTAAAAGCATTTTTTTTTTACTTTGCGGTCAAGATTGGTGCTTAAAGGAATAATCGGATGTGGGAAGTAGCAATTTCAAAGCCCATTTTGTTGAATCTCTAATATTCCAGGGAAGTTTCATCGTCCTAACACATCTGGAAGTACCTTAAATCGCGATCACCGGAATCCCAGACCCCCCCCCCCTCCAGCTCCGCCCACAACACCCGGAGCCAATCCGGTTCTGTAAATGAGTAATCCAGAGCATCTGTTTGTCACTCCCACGAAGTTCGATCCCGATCACACCAGTCTAAGCGGGTCAAGTATCCCCCCCCCCCATAATTGTCGGATTCGGTCCGGAAATGAAAAAGATCACCAGAGAGAAATGTCCTCTGTTCAATTATTAAATTCCACTCGGGTTCGATCACCCGTTCCAAAGTTACGTATGACTCAGTATTGCGGATTCCCCTCCCTCAACTCCCCCCAAGATTATCATATCGAGGATTTTTTTTATTCCAAGTCAGTTTGACCGGGTCCTTGATATGCCAGCCAAGTTTTGTCGTGAAAATCCCAAAAATCGGAATTCCGGGACCCCCCCCCCCCTGAAGTGTCCGGATCCAGTCAAATTGCGTAAAAAAATACATGGAGCAGATGTTTGTTCTTCCCAGCAAGTTTCACTACGATCCCTCCATTCTAACCGTTTCTCGAGATTTCCGCCCCCCCCAACTCCCCCACGGTGACCGTAGCCAATCCGATTCAGTAAATGATTTACCTAGAGCGTCTATTTGTTCTTCCCACAAAGTTCCATCCCGGTCTCTCCATTCTAAGCAGATCACGTATTTTCCGCCCCCCCCCCCCAAAAGTTGCCAGATCCGGTCCTGATATGAAAAAGAACACCAGAGAAATGTCCTCTGTTCAATTCTTAAATTTCACTCGAATCCGATCACCCGTTCGAAAGTTACGCATGACTGAATATTACGGATTCCCCTCCCTCCACTCCCCCCACCATTATCAGATCGACAAAAATTTTATTTTGAAGTCAGTTTGATCGGGTCCCTGATATACCTGCCAAGTTTCATCGTGAAAATCCCCAAAACCGCCACCACCGGAATTCCGGGACCCCCCCCCCCCTAAGTGTCCGGATCCAGTACAATTGTCTAAACGATTTATCTAGAGCAGATGCTTGTTCTTCCCAGCAAGTTTCACTCCGATCCCTCCATTCTAGCCGTTTCTTTAAATTTCCGGTCTCCCCCCCCCCCCAACTCCCTCCTGGCTACCGATTCCGGTCAAGACTTTAAAAGGGACATCACAGATATATAATCTATTCAGTTATTAAGTTTCATTAAAATCCGATCACCCGTTCGAAAGTTACACATTACTCAATTTCCCCGATTCCCCTGCCCTCCACCCCCCCCCCCCCCCCAAAATGGTCGGATCGGGAAACTGATTATTTCCAGGTTGTTTGGTCGGGTCCCTGAAATGCCTGCCAAGTTTCATTGTCCTAGCACATCTGGAAGTACCCTAAATCGAAAAAGTGTGACAAAATGCCCTCAATTTTCAAGTTTCCAGCGCCCTCCACTTCCCCGCATATGGTCGGATTGGGAAACTGATTATTTCCAGGTTAGTTTGGTCGGTTCCCTGATATGCCTGCCAAGTTTCATTGTCCTAGCACATCTGGAAGTACCCAAACTCGAAAAAGTGTGACAAAAAACACGGACCGACCGACAGACGGAATTGTGATCGGTATATGGCACTTGAGCCAGAGGCTGCAAGTGCCATAAAAACTTATTGCGGCAGGACCGAAGGTTTCAATGGGATCCCAAAGGGGAATTTTGTCGATGTTTTTAATACAGATAATCAGGTCTTGTAGATGTTCAGTCTTTGCCAAACCCGTAAACGTTTGATGGGAAGTCATACTTCCCAGCTAAAAGCCTATCAGACAATCAAGGCCAATTCGAAAAATCCGGTTTCAACTAGATTCCGACCGGACTGTCTATCCTAGCCGAGAATAAATAGTATTGCCTACTTCATCGTGTCTTTTTCGGGTATACGCACATTTTCCAACCAATCTTTATCGACACCAGAATTGTATTGGATATCTTAGAAATTTCCGGTTCTGGCCGAAGACCAGTCAAACTAATTGTCCGGCGAGAAAATAAAGCTCATAATGGTTGTATTTTTACCCCCTTATCGATGCTCTGGGCGTCAAACCTTTACTTCTGCCAAATTTCCGGATTTCGCCGGATTCCAGTCGATCGACTTGTCCGGCAGGAATATTCTCAGATATGGATTCAGGACGTATTCTTACTTCTATATCGACGCTCTAGCAAACCAACGTTTAAACACTAATCAACTTCAAATAAGACTTTCAAAGTTAAAACACAGACGCACCATCTTTGTATCCCTATATCGAACCTGTATTCAATGTAAGATAAAACCTTTACTTCTACGAAATTTCCCAAATTACGGGCGAACTGTTTGCCCGTGAGAAAATGGAGGTCAGTTCTGGATTCAGCATGTCTTCTTGTCTCTGTATTTGCTGTTGCATTAGCTTGAAAAATATTTTTTTTTCATTCTTAAAGTTAAAGCCACTTCCCCCACTACTAAACATAGGGCTACGGGGCCAATCTACGAACTTGAACTGTAGGCTACTTTGACCCACTGATCTTCACAAAATATATCAACCCCTCCTCGTGCTGACAGACAGACAGACGGGCAGCTTTTGCGAAGTCATATGTCTCCTGTCACTTGCGTTTTGGGATCACCAAAATAGACGCCATGTTTTGAAAACTCCAAAATGCTCGAGGTGCCTTCACGTGGTTTACCTGAACGGATCAACACTACCTTGGGGAATCCCAAAAACACAAACGCCAAACTTACACGGGCAACACCGATTGTCATCATGGTGCTCACTGAAGAGAGCACCGTATTTGCGAAGACACAACCCAAACTTTGCATACAGAAGATCCCCGCAATGGAACAACGAGATTTCAAAGTCCATTTTTGCGTTTTCATCAGCGTACCGCAACACTCAAACTAAAGAAAAAATAAATATTGACCAAAATGTCTGATCAATAAAAGAAATGATCGCTGGCCTCTTTCAGGAAAATATCTTTCTGTATGGAAGCAAAGGTCCCGAATACCAGTGTACCTTTTTTCGCTGGTGGTGGTGGGGGGGGGGGGGGGTGCGAACCTGCTAAAATTTACCGAATCGGTACCTGATTTTTACCGAATCCAGTATATTTGGTTTCTAAAAACACAGTGGGGTGTCTCAAAAAGGTTCATAGTACGGTAAAAAAAATCAAGTCTAAAGTGAAATTCGAAGCGTTTTCATGTCCTTCAACATGTGTCACTTCACAATACTCGAATAGAAGCTCCTACCTTGCATTCGGCAAAAACGACCCCGATCTAGTACCTGCTCTTTTTTTTCTTGTCACCTGCAGCTGGCCGAGGCAAAAGGCCTACTACTGGAGAAATTCTTAAAAAAAAATCTTAGCTTGTAATGCTTCCGGACCGTGCCACCAGATGATCCCTCACAGTCCTGGTTTTAGCTAGCGACTTCGACGGGGTGATCAAGACTATACAAGTGCTAGAAGGCTTCCGATTCAAACCCTTTTACAACCCAGAATCACCATTCGAACAAGCCGAAGCTGAATTATAGGCCTACTCCAAATCCCCGAGTAATCTCGTCCCCAATATAGCGAATGGAATTTCAGGTGAAAATCAAATTCGAAAAACAACCTATAATTCCAGTCATGGGGTTTCCCGGGGAGTCCTACATAAGCATTAAATTCCAAGCGCCACGGTCAAAACTCAATTTGAAGGTTTCGAAGTTCCCCAATCACGTACTTTGAGGGCGAAATTACAACGGAGGAATTACTTTTGCGGCGAGGGTTGCCCGCTGGTCTGACAAAAAAGTACAAAAAACACATAGATCAGAGGGAAAAGCCTATAAATATTATTATTTTTTCTGTTTCGGGGGGGGGGGTCAACCCCCTACCCCCCCCCCCCCCCCCTGGATACGGCCTTGGTTGAGGACCAGTCAAATTCCTACGTAAACCATGGCTCGAAGACGGTCTGAAAACCGTGAAATTTAACAGTGACAGATATCTCAAAATATGTACAGATGTTTCAGCCTGTGTAGTGTGAAATTATGTAGAAGTGGAGCTTTGGAAACAGAGCTGTTAGACCGTGAACAACCTTGCCAAAGACATGCCACTGATGCAGAGGTTTATGCTGAATCTGTCAACACTAATAGTAGACAAGATTCTAAAGCTGCTAACTGTGATTATTCCTCGCGAAAGTCTTAATAAGATGCCGTATATTTTAAGCATGCAGGAGTTTGGTAGATTCGCAGGTCTTCTGAAAAACAAGACCAAAGGTTTCGATGGGATCCACAAAAGTTAGTATTTGTTAGAGACAATTGGGTATTGTCTTCGCCAGACTTGAAGATCTTTACTATTATAATTTAGAAACATATTAGGGCCAAATAGCTAATCACCTGAGAAAACCTAGTTCAGATATGGATTAGGCATGTGAGTTTACCCCTATGTCATAACTATTTTGCCGGAACTGATCGAAACTTCATGCCTACTTCTGCCAAATTTTCTGGAATCGTTCGAATTCCGGGCGAACTGCTTGTTCGGCAAAAAGATAAAGCTCAAAAACGAACTCAGCGTATCTCCTTATCCCTATATCGGACATCTAATCATTCATATAAAACTTTAACTCTTAAAAAATGTCCGGTTCCAGCCAAATTCCGGGCGAACTATATGTCCGGGTAAAAAATACTTGTAATACACGGATAGAGCGTCTCTTATTACCCCTAAATGAGACATCTAATCAACTTCAAATAAAACTTTTGCTTTTAACAAATTTTCCGGTTTGGGCCGGATTTCGGACGAACTGGTTGTCCGGTTAAAAATTGATGTTCAGCATGCCCGTTAACCCCTAAATCGAAAACGAACTCAGCGTATCTTCTTATCCCTATATCGGACATCTAATCATTCATATAAAACTTTAACTCATAAAAAATGTCCGGTTCCAGCCAAATTCCGGGCGAACTATATGTCCGGGTAAAAAATATTTGTAATACACGGATCCAGCATCTCTTCTTACCCCTAAATGAGACATCTAATCAACTTCAAATAAAAGTTTTGCTTTTAACAAATTTTCCGGTTTGGACCGGATTTCGGACGAACTACTTGTCCGGCGAGGAAATGGTTTTAACAGTCGTGTTCAGGATGTCTTCTTACCCCTTAATCGACTATCTCATTAGATGTTTAAAAATATTTTGTTTGCCCCTTAATTCGACCCCCCTCCCCTACCCCTGACTGTAGGGCTGAGAGCCCATCTACGAACTCGACCTTTCCCTTGACCCAAAGAGTCCCCACACCAATTTTCATCAATCGCATTCCCTTCGAAAGTTATCGTGCTGACAGATGGACGGACGGATAGACAGACAACTTTTTCGATGTCATAGGTATCCCTCCTCATACGTGTTGGGATCCCACTAAATCTACTTTTCAAACAGTCGGAAGAGAGGACACCTAGCCAATATCCATCTCAAAAGGGAGCATTAGGATCACTACGAAGTTCTTATCATTACAGTCGATATTCAGATCCAGATGATTCCTTGTGTCTCCACGGAAACCCTCATTTCGATCTTTTTACATGGCCCCTCCGCTCATCATTATGGAAATGCCCTACTTTGTTTACACTCTTAGATGTTTTCCCTGCAAAAAACAGTCGGGAAACAAAACGAGGTCGGGAAGGTGAAACTGACACAGAAAAGTGGTGTGACGCAAAAGAACCGCAGGGAACTCCTACTTCCTAGAAGGTAGCAATGGACTAATTAACAAAAGGGCTTCTGATGGCTTAGAAACTGGGAAAAGCAGACAGGAAGAAATTTGTCAATGGTTCGCAATTTTGTGAACAAATTTAGGAAGATGTACATAAAGCGCTCTGACTGAACTGACTGAACACCAGGAAACTGAAGACCTTCGGAGGTCAGAGAAATCGAAAGAGAAGACAAGAGGAATTCCAACAACTACAGGTATTACCGAAATGTCGGCAATACTTGTGCAGAAAAACTTCTAAGAAGCTAGCAACAGACTATTTTACAAAATAGTTTCCGAGGTCTTGGAAATAGGAAAGAGAAGAAGGGCGAATTCCAGCAACTGCAGGTATTCGTGAAGTATCGACAACAAATGTGCAGTGAAAGTAACAAGGTAGCAAAATTCTACTTTAGATACTGCATTCCAAGGATAAAGAAATAAGACACAGAAGACAGTGACAGGTTAATAGCACTTGTGAACTGAGCAGGACGGCGAAAGAGGAAGATAAAAGGGCAAGACATTAAGCACACTGTCAGAAGTTTCATAACAGATTGCGAATAACACTTTCAAGAATAACACCTTTTCACTTAGAAATAAAGTGTTATGACCAATTAAGTTTATTCTATTTCGTGCCTAGATCTCAACAACACCTTCAATAGGTAAAAATACTACACTGTCAGGGGTTACATAACGACAACAGAAGGATGCGCGGTTTCAACAGATAACACTTTGGGATGTTATCTGTTATGTTTCTTTCGTTCCCGTTAGTATTTTTACCAATTGAAGGTGTTGTTGGAGATCTAGGCAAGAAATAGTGTAAACTTAATTGGTCATAACACTTTATTTCTAAGTGAAAAGATGTTATTCTTGAAAGTGTTATGCGCAATCTGTTATGAAACTTCTGACAGTGTAGTTAGCTACATGATCAGAATGCTTCTATGTTACCACTAACCCAACAAACCTAATACTGCCTAAATCCGCCATGTTTTCGAAAACATACGAAAGTACTTAATTACTTACGAGGGGTTGCTCACTCTCGATTTTTTTGTGCAGCAAGTGCACTGCCGATTCCGACTGGCACCAGCCGGTTGCCACTTGTTAGAACATAAAATCAGCATGTTCAGAAGCAGTAATCGTGGTAATTATGGCCAGCACCACTATAGTTTCGGTCGATGCCGGGATAGCATGTAGGCCTACAGAAGGTGTCGAGGATGAGTGGGCAATCCTTCGCTTATGCTTACAACAAAACTTGCATGTCCCGAGTCAACACCGCTGCGGAACCCAACATATCCGACTTTATCCGAGCACTGCCCGACACCAGATAGGACAAGAAATGGCTCGAAATCACACAAGAATCGACCAAAGACCGCCAGGGATGAAAAACTAAGTGGAAAAAGTCTTATCTTGGATGCTAAGGAAGGCACGCAGCCTGTGCCCTTATTCCTATTTACAAGTAAGTAGTAAAAACCAGATCCGAGCTCACGCCAAAAGGATTCTGAGACAATATCTGACTTAGAAGTCCCAAAGGCTCATAAAAAGTTTTATCACCCACAAAAATTTAGAAAGAAGACACCAGTTTTCTGAAATATTTAAAGAAAAAAGATTTTTATTTTCCACCGTTTGGCCTCACGAAACCACAACGGCAGAACGTGCTAGAACTGAGCAAGCAAGCTGAGTGAAGTGTGACCATGGGGAGAGGAAATAAAAGGGTAATCACAAGAGCACCGAAAACATTGGCCGTTTTTTGCCCAATTTAATGCTCAGAGGAACCAACAATCTTCTCCGTCAAATAAAGACCATGACATAATAGGAAAGGCATTAGACACAAACATACGAAGCGATAGGGAATGAAGCTTAATGAGCAGCTTCTTCGCTAAACCGGAAGGTAAAAGATAATAGATCATAGCCAAGTCAGTGACAATAGAAGTACTGAGTACTGAACGTCAAATGAGCTTGAAGCTCGATCAGCAGATTCTCAGACACGACACCCCATTTTCCAAAAATACAAGGAAAAACGGATAGTTTGAAAGCGTTTTCTGTCTCACTCTAACCACAACGGAAACACGTGCCGGGACTGAGTATAAGCAGAAACCTTGACACCTGGTTAAAGCAGAACGTGACAAGTTGTGAGAAGACGTTTTTACCCAAGTTAGTCTATTCAGCGGCCTTAGGAGCGCAAAAGAAGGGTGTCCCAATAGCAGGGGCGTCGTTTCGCGAAAACCTAAGAGGGGGTGTCGTTCCAGGTCATAGGCTCGGCTTACAAATGCCAAAGCTTGGTGAGACACCTTACTATAAGACCAGATTTTCGCAACTGCTGGTCATAATTTGTCGAACCCTTTATTTCCTTGCAGAATTCATGAGGGTAGATCTCGTCTCCCTTGGAAAGCCAGGGGTGCAGCTTGGCCCGGATCTAGAACAACTGCGTTCCACTTCGTGTAAGGAGTACTCAAACGTGATGACAGGTACTCGCTTCGCTCTTATTTATTAAAACGACCCCAGACTCTAGGCAGCTGTTTCGGGGCCGACTTTCGAATCATCCCAAATGAACACCTGTCTGAAATCATCACAAACAGGAGTCAGAATGAACTTCAACGATGGCCACGCGCTATCCAACCGTTGCCCCGATCAATCGAACGCGCTCCGTAAGCGTCCATTTTGTAGGCATTTCATTTGTCAAAACATTTAGCGAACTATTCACTAAGACGATGGCATATTTGGGATCCTGTAAAGTGAGGGCGTAAGTGACGTATCTATGATCTCGTCAAGTTCTTCCTTCCTTCTGTCTTTCAGTCTGTTAGCACGGTGGCTCTCGAAGGAGTTGCGACACTTGGTGTGAGGGTCCTTGGGTCAATATAGAGATAGATGGAGGTCATATGCAGGCCATTTCTCAATAGGAACCTGGATGCGCTGGAGAATGCCCACCGAACCATCACGCAACTTCCCATTTTTCTTAAGAATTGGTATGAAGAGAGACGGCGTTGACTTCGAATTCCCACATAGGCCTACACATTTCGCAGGAGGATTGGTTGAGTTGTACAAACTGAACCATGGTGCCTACGACAACCATCCGGCTGAGAGCTTAGTTGTGTTCAATGAAAATAGACAACCAAGGGGCCATGGTTTCGAACTGCTCATTCAAGCTTTGACAATGACATCGGCCATGGGCATTTGGGAACAGAGTGCCCGTCCCGGGAACTCCCTACCAGACAATGTAGTCGGTGCGGAGACATCATATTCTAGCGGAAGAGCAGCCCCCCCCCCCCATCCGGTAGAATCGAGAATTTGTGAAAAACAAAGGTTTTGTCTCAAGTAACAGTATCAAAGTAGGAATAAGAAAACACTCTGGATCCAAATTGGATTTCCGGCAGAAATATGGAAAAAATGAATTTCGGTAGTCCTATAAATCAGATCATTTAGTGTCGAGTGCGCTAAATGAATCGATTTATGTGCTTTATCTAGCGTGGTCGATACTTCGGACGGAGTTGGCAGGACTGTTATATCTTTATCGAGTTTCCGTGTATGTGTAAGAAGACATGGAAGAATCATCTTCCAGCTTCTATCATCTTCCAGCTTCTGGCGGAACCGAAAAACTCGGTATAATGATAATAAGACGGAATTTGATGCAAATCTGATGCTTCGAGTCTGGGGCGCGCGATAACGGGTCTTTCTGTTTGGTTCACGACTAAAAAAAACACCAAAATATCCAGCTTTACTTTAAAAGTTCCCGATCCAAAATGGGGATCTATTGGGGTATTCCTTATCGACCACGTTAGCGTTCCTGATTTATAGATCGACTTCTATCTTTCACCAAGGAAAAAAAGCTTAACATATTACACTGTAAGAAGTTTCATAACAGATTGCACATAACACTTTCAAGAATAACAACTTTTCACTTAGAAATAAAGTGTTATGGCCAATTAAGTTCACACTATTTCGTGCCTAGATCTCCAACAACACCTTCAATTGGTAAAAATACTAACGGGAATGAAAGAAAACATAACATATAACATCCCAAAGTGTTATCTGTTGAAACCGCGCATCCTGCTGTCGTCGTTATGTAACTTCTGACAGTGTAGTATTTTTACCTATTGAAGGTGTTGTTGGAGATCTGGGCACGAAATTGTATAAACTTAATTGGTCATAACACTTTTTTCTAAGTGAAAAGGTGTTATTCTTGAAAGTGTTATGCGCAATCTGTTATGAAACTTCTGACAGTGTAGCATTTACCCCAAAGGCCCCAATGCTATCTATTCGGAATGATGACAATTTACGCCCGGTACTCGCAGACTACCGTTTATCTTTTGGAACGACGCGTTTCCACGACTCCCGCCCTACCGCAGAGAGCGGAATAAGATAACCGAAAAGGGCTGGGATAGGACAATCTAGTTACCCATCACTTATTCACTTAAATTGGCTTGAAGACCCGCTGAAAACGCGCTACTTCGTTGTTCCGCTATTCACGAATAATCGATTTTCAAATAGTGGAATTACCATGGGATATGCGGTACCTCTATGCGCTTGTAGTTTTGTGGTATGCCTTACGAGACGGATTAATGATTTTTTTTTTGTTCAGGCAAAAAGCAATCTTCACCAATCTCACCACTGCCCACTGAAAAGCCACGTTTGTGTTGAAACTAAAATTTCCCGCGTCATAGTAGAATTTACGCTGTGGGGACGGCCGCAGATATTCTGAACGTCATAACTAGAGCAGACAGTGGAAAATAAAAATCCCTTTGCCGAATCCAAATATTTCAGTGAATTCAAGTCAAATGACACAAAATTAAGTTGGCTTTTCAATTAAACTTTAAGAGCCAAGTTAGCTGGGTTTCCATTCATGCGACCTTGCGGCCCTTCTTGGCAAGGGTCCTCTTCAGACAGTAGATAAGAATATGAAATTGCCATCGGTCCCGAAACTTGTTGCTCATGATGGTCTTGTAGTAATCTTATCTAGATCCTAGGTTCAGATATCACAGTCAAGAGTGGCTACAGGCAGTAGACCTCCTCCGCAACATAACAGAGCAACCAGCCCTCTTGGCAAGAGCTCTCTACAGGCCGTGGCTAAGAGTACAGACTTTCCAGTATCTACTCACGCCAAACCGATGGTGAAGCGCATCTCCTTGAGTCCACATTCTTTATTAAAACCAATTCCCAGACCACTGGCCGATAAATTCTGCTCACCTATCCTCATGAACTGACTTGAGGAAAACATTCCCCCCTCTATTCCACAGGCTGGAGACCTGCGCGGGATACACGAAAGAAGCCACCCTTGACCTACGAGCTAGTACCCTTTCCCAAACTAGAGTCAGGACAGTTTACAATTCTTTCCTCCAACTAGAGAGCAGCGAGAGCAGCGACTCTCTTCGTGTGAATAAATTAGCAAGTACAGAGAGCTATTCACGCGTCTATGTTCCTTTCGAAAGAGCTAGGACTGCCTCAAACTGTTCTATAAAAAGTGACCAAAATGTACATTTAAAATTCCCGAATAATTTTTTTTCTTAATAATTGAGATGTGCCGGTAGATGTGTATGCCCTTATATGCATTCTTGAAAAATCTAGAAACGCCAGAAACATATCCCTACTCCCGATCATGACAAAATTCCAATTCTATGTAACAACTACGACCGTGACATAGCTGATCTTGTTCATCAAAGAACGAAATCAGGTGGACAGACACCTTTTCAATCGGTTGCAAAACACATCTATCTCTTTACTCCAGAAATCTTCCAACCTCTGCCGTTAAAAGAGACCTGAAGAGACTCGGATGAAACATGGCTTTCTCCAAGAGAGAGCGACGGGATGAAAAGTTATTTCCTAAACTTTCGAAAAGGTGGTGGCATCCCCTTGAACTCGAGCTTTCTACAGAGCATAATCAGAGCATCGCTGAGCCTTTCAAAAGTTGAAATCTTAGGCTAAAAACAAACACGGCTCACAGGGAGGAATGAAATGGTTGATTAAAAGGGATCAAATTAGGGGAAGGGAAGCAGTAAATTGCCAGGCGTGAAACCATGCGCATTTAGGATTTGACGGATGTATACTCTATGACAAGCTAAACTCTCGAAGTTTGATAGCAGTACTGTCAGATGTTTCATAACAGATAACAAGAGGATGCGCGGTTTCAACAGATAATGCGTAACAGATAACACTTCGGATGTTATCTGTTGTGTTTGAAAAGGTAATGCATAACAAGTTTTGTTAGGAAGAGCCAAAAAAGCATCTACTGAGTTTATTCCTTATCGTAACATCCGAATGTTATCTGTTACGCATAATCTGTTGAAACCGCGCATCCTCGGGTTATCTGTTATGAAACTTCTGACAGTGATATAACAACTGTGTGCACATCCTTGTGTTAAAGGTTCTGAGGACATATCTGTAATAGTAAGTAAGTAATTTATTTTTCACCAACCATTTTGGAAAGCGGAGTATAAATAAAGTGAAAGAAAGAAATAAAAAAAAATACTAAACACATAACATAACACAATTTTAATCTTCGGCCAGGAGACACGATAAAAGGTCATGCGCTGGCTGGGTCCAGTTGTCGACGATTTTCGGTAGAGACGAGGAGACTTAGAAAAGGGTCCCGAACTTGAAACTTATCCGTTAGGGCAGTGGTTCCCAACCTTTTCCGTACCGCGTACCCCTAACCAAAGGTTCGAAAAGGTTGCGTACCAACTTTTTCAGACCTTGAAAAGACGATATCTATTATCATAAATGATAAAGCATAAGTGTAGAAACATATACAAAATCAACACTTGAGTCTACTTTGTAGCCAAAATTTTGTCAAATCTCGGCTCTATGTCATTAACGGCAATTTTTTTTACAGTCAGCCTGTTTCTGTGATATGGTTTAGATTTTCTCCGTGCTTTCATCAAGCTGCATCGCAAACATTTTTGTTAGCAGGATTCGCAACCTGCATGACAATCTCACTTGCAATGTCTTCGACTGTTTTGTAAACAATATTGTTTGACACAGGAACAGATTTTACTGCAGTGGGCTAGCTTGTTTTGGAATCAACATTATTTTATTGATTTTCACTAGGGCTTATAATCAGAGGTGTCACGCAGGGGTTGGCAACACCCCTCCCCCTCAAACTGGTCGGCTAGATCGGCGCGAAGCGCCGCTATTTTTCGTAAAAGAAGGTTTTTTTTTAAAAAACAGTCGGTAAAAATGTCCGACCAGTCAATAAAAATACCTTGCCCCCCAAAAAAACATTTTAGCTAGTGATGCCTCTGCTGGTAATATTAGGCTTTTGGAAATATTAAATGAATGAGGCGAGATTCTAAAAACTACAGACTAAACCGATTTTGGTACCTTCGCGTACCCCTTGCAAGGGTCTCGCGTACCCCTTAGGGTACGCGTACCATCGGTTGGGAACCACTGCGTTAGGGTATGGTTGTGGGCTGTTGTGGCATAATTTTGAAAGATGGGGCAGGTGCTTCGCATATTTAAAGTAGCACGATCTTATCTTTTTTTAGTGCCTTCTTACGCAGAACATGCGTTACGCCAGAACGTTATCCGTTAGCCAACTACAATGCAAAACGAGTACTTAAAAAGATGAACAGATGGTGCTAGGAAACTTGTTATCTTTTAAAGAATCAGAGCTATAGCATAATAGATACCAGAGATCAGAGTTCATTTGACGTCTCAAACTCAGCAGTTTAAGAAGCTGTGTGTCCCACTCCAGCTCCTGGCTAAAAGATATCCCATAAATACTTCTTTAGCGAAGCTGACCGGGAATCATTTGCATTAAATGAATGACTCAAACGGATAAGTCAGTAAGTGGATATTCTTTGGCGAAAATTCGTACCTTCTCGGCAAAAGTCCTTTTGAGGCTGTAGTAGGAAGAAGCGAACCAGCGCAACGCATGCGTTCCCCATATTGGATCGCCAAGGAAAACGCGGAAATGCCAAGGAAATATTTGCCATCAACGAAGCGGTGCCCCTTTTGATTATCTGAACTTCAAATGACTGCAGATCGCTAGAGACAGCGCGCGGGAAAAGTTTAAGGAAGTTTGTTAACGACCCCCCCCCCCCAAACAAGCAAGCATTCGCTTTCATTGCATCGAGGGTTAAAGAAGTAAGTAAGAAGAGAGCTGGGAAAAGATCAGTCAGTACCGTGCTAGCATCGAGGCAGTGCCCCTTCTCAATTGACTGCGTTCGAAGCTTTGCAGTCTGTTGTATCACGGGGGAGAATCAAGGATAAGGGGAGTTTGCTAACAACCTCCAACCCCATACGTAAGAGAGCATTCTCAGCATTGGGAGATTGAGTAGCAGATTAGGCGGCACTGAAGAAAGGTAGAAGAGACGGTGTGCCAGCAATGAAGAAGTGTCGTATCTCATTTGCTAATATTCTAGTCAGCAGTGTCCTCGAGAGCGTAAGTAATTCAAACAAGATATCTAACGACCCCCTACCCCTCCTCCCTTCCATCCCTACACCAACAAGCACTCACTACCCTAGATAGTTTGAGAAGTAGTGGACTGCACAAAAACGTTAATAGCTCAAAGATGCGAGACACAAATTTGTGCTGGCTACCGTTAACCCTCGTTCTCTATCGAGACCAGAGCAAAATAACACTAGGAAGTAGCGCTAAGACCTATGCTTTCCATACTTTGCAAACGGGCCATTTTCATAGCGACCCCCACTACGCTTGCGGCATTTGAAGCGAGACAAACATTCGGGTTTCGAAATTTATAGTAGCCTACAGCAAAAGCGCGGTCTGCACACACCAAGGAAACAATGGACGATGTATAATTTTTTTGCTATGTTCAGGATATGAAGTTATCGGAGCCCGCACTTGTGAACGGCTGAACGAGTTTCAGTAGGGGCGTTCTTTCTCGCTAGTGGAGCTAGTGTCGCTGCTATCCGAGTGTGTGTCACTTTTTTCTGTCTTGGCGCTACCCCTAGTGTTACTTTGCTCTGATCGAAACCTGACCCTTATGATGACGAATCGATTGATTATATATTTGACTTCGTTAAACAGATACGTCAGCTGAGTGTTTTTCTAGCGATTATTCGAACCTTCTTCAATATTTGACTAAAAGGTTCGATTCGGCGCATGCGCTATGGGAGATGCCTCTACCACTACTACTAACAGGTGTCTTTGCCATCTAAACAGCACGGTTGGCTAAATGTATTTTGGTTATTTGTGTACTTAGTCCTATGTTTAAATTTGTCTTCTCTTTTTCATGCACCCTGTGATTTCTCTTTGTTGTTCATTAGCATTAAAGTTGAATAAATAAATAGAAAGAGGAAAAAGCCGGAAAAAGCGATACGTAGTAAAAATGAACAAGATAAGGTTTTGACTACTTATCAAAAAAATCAACGAGGAAACAAACAAAAATGGGATTTGTATAGGCCAACGAATATACTGAAATCTTCATTCTCGTTTTGGCCTTTTTCCTCGAAACTTTCTGTCTGCGCTGAAGAAGAGAGGCGGTTGTCCTCCCGAAATATTCGCCTTTTATTTCAGTATATTCGCTGGCCTATACAAACCCCATTTTTGTTGGTTTCTTCGTTGATTTTTTGTGATATGTCAGGCCAATGTGTTTTTCGAAATTATCTTTGATTACTTATACAACCAACTGGGTTTTGGAGAGTTCGGTCTTTTGCTGAAACCCGTAAACATTTCATACCATCCTAATAAGCCCCTTAACAAGACGCGTTCCAGATCCGTCAGGGATTACTTTCGAGCAAAAAGCATATAGTTGATTTGTCAACGTCAGGTTTTCACCAGATTTAAACTGACAGATTTCGGGGAACAAACTCCTCTAGCCTACTCAAGTATTCCTTCAGGCCAAGCTGACTGTGAATCATTATTGGCAATAAACGGAAATGTAAGCTGTATTCTATACTAGCAATATGTCGGCCCTTCTTGGCATTACTTGGCAAGATTTTTTTTCAGATTCAATCGAGAAAAATGAATCCGCATCGAATGGCCGAAATAATGCTGGGATAAATCTAAGCTTACTTTTCCGTTTGGTGGCATTAAATATATTCCCCCCACTTCGAAATACCAGAATAGATTTCCCCTCAAAAGAGGAAAATCCTTTTAAAGAAGCTCGTGACCTGACTGATAATAAAATAATAGGCTTCGGAAAAGGAATCCTTGACGGGGAGGAACTTTAAAAAAAAACTACTTCGAAAAGTTGAACCTACCTGATTTAATGATGATATACAAGATGGGAAAAAGACGGAAAAGGAAATAATAGAAAGTTTCATCAGAGTACGCGGCCTTATTCCAAAAGTTAAACAACAATAATTAAATAATTCACTACCAAACACGCGACTAAAAAAAATTAAAGAGAGAGAAACAGAATTAGGAGAACGATTCAAGATAGACACGGAAACAACAAATTTTGCATACTCTGTTAGGAAGTAACGCGCTGAAAGGACAATCACAAAAATAAAAGAAAAAAGGTATTACGGAAAGAAATATGAGCGGTAGAGCAGTGGTCTAGCCCCCGAAGCTCGTGGGTTCAAATCCAGCCTAAGGAGCACTACTGACTAAATAAGAACTACCCCTCTCCACCCTCTAAAAATTAGCAGAATAACTAAATCAGGGAAACTTCGATTCCTGCAGTACTTTGGCATCCCGGTACTGCCCCGGTAACTTATGAAAACACAGAATGAAGGATCATTATTTCCCTTGACATTATTTTTTACCGTTTATGTCAATGTCTATCATATCCCCTCACTGCCACCCATGGGAACGGAACCATAATTAAAAGACGGGAAGATCAAGAAGCAATAAAGGCCGGTAAGAGTTCCGAAAGAAAAAGGTCGACCATTACCTTTTGTTTGTCCAACACACCGCGTACTTCGTCGCAGTCGCCAAGGGTGACCACGCTCTTCTTAACGTTCGTCTCCAGGACGGTCAGCCAATCACGGATCTAAAAAAGGAAAAAGTGCAAACAATAATGATATTAAAGACCCCTGCCAGAAAACTTGCGGCATTTCTGAGCCATTTCTTCAACAAAATCTCCAGAAAGATACCTAAAGTCATTCATTTCATTAAACAGTTTAAGTATTACTTAATTTTTATTTTCGTTTCATATTTTCTGTTATTAGTTTGTGTTTTATTCGTATTGTTCATGCGTGTTTTCTTACAATTTCTACCCATGTTCATCTAGTGCTATTAGGGTCTAAATAAAATTGATTGATTGATATACCGTGTCGGGTTAGCGACTGCAAAAGATACGACAGTCAATAATGCAAAAGCAGACACAGCGACAGTGCCTGAGACGCCTGATACATATTTATTCCATCTCTACTACTCTCTAAAGACTTCAGTGATTCGACCCCCCACCCCCTGTTTCATCTTTGAATTCTCTAGGGGTTTTGTTGTCCTAACGCAACGCAAAAATGGAATTGAATCGAATTCTTGCAATGCGTTAGATTTTCTGTAGCCTACGCAAAACGTCTTTGCAAACGCATCGCAAAATTCATGCATCTCAGTACGAAAGGTGATGTGAAAAGTTCAAAGGTGAAAGGTTCAATGTGAAAGGCAACAATATTTTTACGCACATTTACATCCAAAACAGGATGGATATAACTACCAGAGAAACATCGTCTATCCAACGCACCTATAGTCAATGGACCTGCACAAGAAACGCCCAAATTGACCAAAACTTACAGAGGCTACCTTTCCTTTGACAAGTTTTCGCCAGAATAGTTCATACAAGTTCGTGCTCGACAAGTTTCTCACTGGGCAAGTTGCCACAGGACAAGTCCATCAAAAGACAAGTTTTCTATTGACAAGTTAAGCGTTTGAAGAGTTTCACAGGTCAAGTTGAAATTTTATTAGATTTGGAAAGGTGGAACTTTTCTTTTCAGCACGGCGGTTGAGGGATGAGCTCGCCGACGCACAGGACATAGCAAAAGAAGCAGCTGTGCGAGCTTCTCGTGTACCTTCGTTGACAGCTATTGCAGGGTCGACATAAAGCTTCTTTCGTACTCTTTTCCCAATACTGGTCAAGACTTTTTACTACATCTGTGGAGCGTAAATACCACCGAGCGTCGTTGTAAGGAACACGCACTTCAATCCTCTATGGATGGCTTTCGCTTCTCAGGCCTAATTACGTAGTCGAGCGGAAGGTCTTCCAGGGTCAGGTCAGATCAGTCTCAGACACTGTGGCCTATGAAATCAACCTCAATGTCAATTGCCATATTCCCTAAAGCCGACTGCCTTTTGCAAGAATTGTCTTAAATGCGCATGTCTCGTACGTACTCATCTTCGACACAACTGCCTTGTGCAGAATTGTCTACTGAGTATTGTGGAACGCAGCTTGTCCACGAAGAATTGCCAACTGATATGCTACCTATGTGGACGCTTCAACGGCTTAACTACGTATGATTGGAAGCACATGATGCTGCAATCCCTAGTTTCCAAATGGTCGTTTCTTTGTTCTTTAACTTTATTTTTACTTTTAACTATTAACTCAACTATTACACAATCTACGAAATGTTTAAAAAAAATAGCGGAATTAATTAAAGAAATAAAAACAAACAAGTATCATGACAATAAAGACATCCAATTGGTCGTTGCAGTTCTAACTGACAGATGGACAGACATAGGCTAGGAGCAGATTGACAGAAGGATAGATTCATTATCTCATATGCATCACGTCACTATCGCTTGGGGTATAAACAAGCAGGATCCCAACACGGCTAGAATCAGAATCAATGTTCCTTACTTGTAAGATGGACTTGTCCAAGCTAGCCAAAAGGGGCGTTGAGCCAAGAGTTGGTGACATGGGCGGCGAAGAGGGCGTACTGCTTCGGAGCGATACAAGCGAGGGCTTCCGAGAGTCGTCTATAAGTGGGCAGGAATAAGAGACTGCTTCAACTATCCCTAAGCTGAATGAAAATCATGTTTACTGTTGCTGATCGGGTTAGCTGAATCAGCTCGAGTTCATCGAAATTCCGGACCTTCTTGGCAACGATCCCCTTATTTTTTTCTCTTTTACTGCTTTTTTCAATATTCCATAAGGATACTGGATAATACACTAGGCTGTTTGAGTACTTAATTGTCCCATTTTTATAGGCTTGATTTTTTTTATTGATTGTTCGATTAATTAACTGACTTTTCTGCAAAATCTAAGAGCAAGTGCGTAGAACTGTGAATCCAAAGCTTATTCGCTAATTAAGATTCTCAGCTCTGGCCTGGGCAGACTCCTCGCCAGGAAGAACAGGAATATGACCGAATAAAAACTTAAGTCGAATAAGGCATCAAGCGGAGACCGTGATCACCGTAAAAGGATGGTTTGCCGGTCGTGCTTTGCCTTCAGAATTCTTCGTGACGATATAGTAGTCCACTTACGTCACAAATTAACATAAGCAAACTTTTGGCAACCTTCGCTATTCAGAAGAACCGCCCGTACACAACTCAAGAGACTGGTCCCAAGGCTTCACTGGAGCAAGCAGACTTCGGAAATACCTAAGTTTGTTTTCACCGAGCCGCGTTCAGTCTATTCAAAGTCAATTCAAATATAAGCCAAGAAACTCTCACGCTTCCGAATAAATTCTCCGTCTTTATTAAACTAGTTGAAAGAATACGTCGTGCCTACAATGTCATGTAACCTATTTCCGTAATCGCTAAATACGTGCAAAGACCCAGACACCCGAATTGTACACGGTACATTCGAACCCCCACCTCCCTGCGACACCTCACTCATTTTCAGGTTTACCGTGTTTCGCTCTTTCTTATGCGTATAATGCTCCCGATTATTGTTTGTGAGATGCTCACTCGTCAGAAGAAAACGGTTATCCAAATTTATCCGCGTGTTTATGGCATTTGCAGCCTCTGGCTCTTTGCAGCCTCTGGCTCAAGTGCCATGTACCGATCGCAATTCCGTCTGTCCTTCGGGCGGTCTGTCCCATGGTTGCGAATTAGGGAACTTCCAGATGTACTAGGACGTATCAGGGATCCTATCAAACTAACTTGTAAATAATCAGTTTCCCGATCCAACCATCTGGGCGGGGGGGGGGGGGAATCCGAAAAACTGAATAGTGCGTGACTTTCGAACGGGTGATCGGATTGGAATGACACTAAGTAAGTAAGTAATTTATTTATGACCCGCCATTTTGAAAAGGCGGAGTAAATGAAGAAAATAAAGAAAATAAACAAAACACATTAACACACAGAAAAAGACACTTAATATTCAGTCTTCGGTCAGGAAGCAGCGGACACTTAATAACTGACTAGATGACATATCTCTGATGTCCCATTTGAAGGCCGGATCGGATTCGACAGCTGTGGGAGAGTGGCGGGGGGTGACCGGAAGTATCAAGAAACGGTTAGAATGGAGGGATCGGAGTGAAACTTGTTAGGAAGAACAAGAATCTGCTCTGGATGAGTCGTTTACACAATTACGACTGGATCCGGACACTTTGTGGGTCGTGATGGAGGGGGGGTTCCCGGAATTCCGATGATGGCGGTTCTGGGGATTTTCACGACGAACTGACTTGAAAATAAAATATTTCCTCGATTCGAGCACCGCTGGGGAGTTGAGGGAGGGGGAATGGAACTTGGTGGGAACAGCAAACAAATGCTCTAGATAAAGCACATACGTAACGGAACTGGACCCGGGCACTGTGGGGGAAGTTAGAGGGGGGGGGGGTTCAGAATTCCGGTGATCGCAAGTTAAGGTACTTCCAGATGTGCTAGGATGATGAAGTTTGGCTGGAAAATTAGAGATTCGACAAGATTGGCTTAGAAGTCGTCACGTCCAAAATGCGAGCATTCCTTGAAGTAGCCTACTAATCTTAACCGCAAATTAAAAAAATAGGGGGGGGGGGGGGTGTCCATGATCATTCTTGTCCCAAGGGTTTTGCTTACCTAATCAGAACAAACCCACGAAAAGGCAAATTCTACAATGCAGAAAATATCCTTACCCATTATGCTGAAGCCAGAATCAGATACTTAAGACGCAAATAGCCTAATACACATCACTTTAATCAAACCACGGCAAGACACACTTACTTAATCAACTGGAAATGGATTGAATTTTCTGAAATTTAGCTACCTCAGCGAGTAAAATCGCAGAAATCATCAGTCAGGAACAAAAACAGGTACTAAGATTTCATTGTTAGATTTTCCAAAACAAGTTCTTTTTTTATATGGAAAAGAAATTCAGAGCAAATTTTCGCTTGTGTCCTTCTGGCTATGAAGCCTTCGACCCCCTTCAAGTCCCCTTTAAAAAAGAAATTTAAGACTCACCTAAATTGGTAACTGAAATCTTTTGCGCTGACACCACTTTCCCAACGGTCACTTGCGGAAGCACCGCCACCTCTGCGACCTCTATAGATACTTTCGGTTCCAATACCACAGATGGCTCCTCAACTACAGAAGCGGACGCAGTGGCGGGATAAAGGGTTCTGACTTTCGGCAACATTGGGGGAGAAACGGTTTTGATGGGGGTATGGGGTTTGTACCCAGGGCGTCTCATTCTCGTGAGGAAGTCGATTTTCGTCTGTAAAAGACATTGGTTATAAGAAAGACCAGGATGGATTATTTTTAGCCAATAGAAAAAAGAATGAAGAAAACGGATAAGATAGCGATATTTCGGCCCTTCTTTGCAATGATGAAATCTTAGCCAAAACTATCCGTTTTGCGAGGCTCTGGACAAGTACTTTGTCGGTCTCTATGTCAAGCGCGTCACTAACTCTATGTACATAGTGAGGTAAATATGATCCCCCAATCCTTCCTAGAATTTAATTGCACAAATGAAGATTCAGAGCTAAACCTAAATCCATGACAGTTGCTCTTTGCTAAACCTCAAACCACGTCAGCTGCATCCTACTAAATCTAAATCCACGTCACTTGGATTTCGCTAAACCTGAAACCACGTGAGATGAAACTTTACTTGTGGGAATAGAGTATATAAGCTTGTCTTTTTCTCAGTTAAGGGTCATTCCTTATTTACTCGTCTTTCGTTATTTATCGATCAGTTGTTGTGCTGAAGTTGTCAGTATTCATATTTCAATTCAATTCAGTTTTATTTCAACACCAATTACGGACTAGCCGAATAGCAGGTGGTAAAGTCAACATACATTAAAAACTAACCAAAACTGTCAACATATACTAGAAAGTGGTCGAATTTCATATAAAATACTGAGAACAAACAATATAAAAAGTAACGATTGGGGAAATAGACAACGAGGGGTAAAATAATAACCTATTAATTTCTATTCCGTAGGGAAACAAAGGAGGGGACAAAGCTATTCTTGTATCTCACGTGTCGGCAAAACACTGGTTGAAGGGTAGGGACTGGTTCGGAAGCTTGTCTTTGAGGCCTCTCCCTTTCTGTTGTAAAGTTGGGGGGTAGGATGTCGCGGAGGACTGGGTTCAGTAGAGTCTGCCCTCCAAACTTTAAGCACAAATTTTCGCGACGGTGAGAAAGGGTTGTCAGATTACATTTTTCAGAAAATAAATATAAGGGCCTTTCAGAGATTTATCCGTTATTAGGAGAGCTCGGTATTGTATCCTCTCTAGAGCAAAAACCGGGACTGAATATAAATAAGATATAATATATAAATAAATAAATATGTAATACAAATATATAAATACATAAATAAAGTTAAAAATAAAACTATATAATATGTTAACGGAAAACCTAGTTCCTACCACCCTTAGTTACCCAGCGCCTTACAGGCTACGGTTCACGCTACCACACCTTCCATTTCTCTTTTACAACAACTTGAGCTCCGGTCTATTGGTTACTGTAAAATTCCCTTGTATAACATTCCGTCTTGATGTAAACATTATCCGATCCCATGACATGGAGATGAAACTGCTTAGAAATCAGTAATCTGTGTACGAGGCTCCGACACTGGAGTCCCAGATATCGAAAATCGTTCAAATTACTTCTGGTTTATTTGTTACTTATCATTACTTTGAGCGTGTTCCAAGCTACTTACCATAGTTACTACGCATGGCGTAACGAACTTTGGCTTCTTGGCGTCAAGGCTGGAACGCATTTTTCTATACCCGACAAAATATCATGCCACGGAGTAATCCGACCATTGACGTTACAGAGATCCGTAGTTACCACGCTTATACTATGCTCCCGAGCATGGTAAGCAGATAGTTACTATTTGGAGAAGGTTGGAACGGTCAGCGTAGTAACTTTTAAGAGGCTTGAACGAAAATAGTAACTAATAGTTACTATTGTTCGAAGGGTGGAACACGCTCTTTATAAATTTTTGTTTCCCTTTTACATTTCATCTTCACGAAAACTATCCAATCCCGTGACATGGGGATGTGAACTGCTTATTGGAACTTGCCTCCGGTGGGATCAGTGTTCCAGTAGTCCGTCTCTATCTGGCGACTGTAGTGGTTTGCGATCTATATTTAAAAGACCCTCGGTAGCTCGGTGGTAGAGTACGGAAAATTAAAGCCTCAGGTCGTGGGTTCAGTCCCTCTGAATGAGCACGGTCGCCTTTCATTTCAATATTTATAACGTTTTTATTATTTCGACGCAATCCGGGTAACGCAGCCCGTTCGAACAAGAGATAAACTGTCGTCCACAAAATTCCTAAGCTCAGGAGTGTCAAGAGGTAACAAGGTCCTTAAAGGGAAGACGGGTGACAGCATTTACTCCCTCGGTATTTACCTGAATATCTGGCGGAATGGGAACTTTCTCTTTCTTGCAATCTTCCTGGAGGGACTTGTAGCCTTCTAGTAAGTCGTCTACTCTTCTTGCAACCTCTTCGGGATAACTCTCGCTGTTGACCTAGAATTCGAAATCGCTAAGGGAAAATCCTTATGGTCTTTGCCATGTGCGTCGACATTACTAACCTAGTCTAAAATGGGGGGACAATCCAATCCCATGACATAGAGATGCGAACTGCTTACATGAATTTTGCTTTGCGGGATAACTGTTCTTACGGTACGCTTTTATCTGACTATTCTAGTGGTTTGAACTATGATCAGAGGCCCTTCAGCAATTTAGTGATAGAACAGTGGCCTAGAAACCATAGCAGGAAGTGGTATCACAGCTGCTCCCAAACATCGTGGTGATTGGTTAACACAGGATTGAGTTGCTGAGTTTGAGTCGTTAGTGCTACGTTTTCTCGTTCTTCCCGAGGATCACTGGCGTGTTCTGGACTTAGTCAGATAGAATATTAAGCAAGTAGACAAGCGAACTTTGAGCGTGTCCGAAAGCTTTCAGGACTGTAAATGCTGCATTTAATGCTGCAGTTTTATTTTTATTTTCGTCCGAAAGCTCTTACCTTATATGCAGCATTAAATGCAGCATTTACAGCACTAAAAGCTTTCGGACACGTTCTTTATTTCTTCTCTGACACTTCTAATTCCGAAATTTAGCCTTAATCGCCAGCTCCCCAGTTTCTTCTTGAAAATTCAGCGTAAAATTTAGCATCTTCGCTGAACTTTTCGATGAATTTTACGCTGAATTAATGCTGCATTAACTGAGCGAAAATTTAAGTCCGAAAGCGAAATGCTGCATAAAATGCTGAATTAATTCAGCATTTTCGTTCGTTTCCGAGCTTTCGGATACGCTCTTTCGCATGCAAACCACTGAAAGTTCGCGTAGCGCAGGTGCCGTTATCCCAAGTAGTACTTTAGTTACAAAGAAAGGAACTATATGTCAAGCTTAGATTTTATGATGGCGATATTTCGGCCCTTCATTGCAAGGGTCCTCTTCAGGATCCAGCTAAAAAGAATGAGCCTGCGATCAAGGTCCCTTGCACAGGACGGCGAAACGTCGCTACAATAAATCTCGGCTCACTTTTCGGTTAAGCGGAATAAAAATAATCAAAGTCTGACCAAGTCTTGGGCTGACATGAAATGAAAGAAGACATTAAAAATAGTCGTAAAGATGACATGTTTACCATCTAAAGCTCAGCAACATGATTATTCACTAGTTATTCGCTCATGATTCGCTATGCTAACGGAAGGAATCTGGAAATCCTGGTGTCGAGAAACAGAGTGACGGGAGATCAGCAAAGGGGTTAGAGACTGCAATTAACAACCTAAAGGAGGTGAATATTTTTTGCAGTTATGTCATTCTTTATGATACGTACTGGAAGAACAAGACCAAAGGTTTCAATGGGATCCCAAAAATTTAATATTTGATCCCGACAATTTGGTCTTGTAGATATCCGGTCTTCGCCAGACTCCTTGGACATTTTTACTATTAAGATTTAGAAACAGAAGAAGGTCAATGACTAATCATCTGAGAAAACCATGTTCAGATATGAATTCACCATGTGTGTATTTACTCCTAGGCTATACGTCATATCTAATTTGACAAAACTTATCAAATATTTCTGCCACAACTCTGCCAAATCGCCGGTTTCGACCGGATTCCGCGGGAACTACTTGTTCGGCAAAAATTAAAGCGCAAAAACGAATTCAGCGTATCACCTTACCCCTATATCAAACATCTAATCAACTTCAGATGAAACTTTCACTTTTAACAAATTTTCCGGTTTCAGCCGAATTCCGGGCGAACTATATGTCCGGGTAGAAAATGATTGTCAAAGCGGATTCAGAATGTCTTCTTACCCCTAAATCGATAATCTAATCAACTTCAGATAAAACTTTTACTTTTTAAAAATTTTCCGGTTTCGGACGGATTCCGGGCGAACTACTTGTCCGACAAGAAAATGATTTTCATATAAATTTTCAACATGTCTTCTTACCCCTAAAACGAACATCCAATCCACTATAACACTTTTACTTTCAACAAACTTTCCGGCTTCGGCCGGATTCAGGGCGAGCTATGTCCGGCGAGAAAATGGTTTTCATATTCATATTCAGCATGTGTTTTTACCCCTAAATCGACTATCTCATTAGCTGTTTAAAGAAAATTGTTCGCCCTTAATATGAAACCCCTCCCCCACCCCTAAACGTTGAGCTACACAGCTCATCTACGAACTCAACCGCTCCCTTGACCCAAAGAGTCCTCACACCAAGTTTCATCAAAATATCTGGTTCCCTTCGAGAGCTATCGTGCTTACAGACGGACAGACAGACAGACGGACAACTTTTGCGATGTCATAGGTATCCCTCCACTTATGTTTTGTGATCCCAAAAAGCTTGCATGTACAACGAAACAGAGAACAGTTTCGGTCTCAAGTACAAACATGGAGGTCGTCAAATTGTGAGGTCGCCTTTAACAAATGTATTCTAGAGAAGCGAACAGTAAGAATACTAGACTTTCCCAAGAGAGTACAAGAATGCCCCACACTAGACTTTCGAAATGGGCAGGTCGAATGGGACCCTCTTCATCCGTTTTTGAGAAGGAATGGGCTCGGGCTCGAACCCAAAAGCAATAAAGTCGAATGACTTCCTTTTTCTGTTTCATTTTATGTGGTTGTGGACATGATACCGAAAAGGATATAATTCTGACAACAATAAAAAAAATAATTCAGAGAATTGAAGTCACCAATTTCAGAAAGCGCAGTATCACTGACTTATGGAACCAAATATTTAGCTTGGAAACAGAAATAACCATGTTGTTAGTTGAGCAATGTAAGTATGTCAACAATATGTGCCGCGATTAACGTTTTCGAAAAATACTCCAGTTTTTCACAGTTTTCAAACCGAGTGCGAGTCCTCTTCGTGGATGACAGATGAACGTATGTTTATGTGAATTACCTGCTTTCATGTGCTGCGGGACTACGTCGACGTTTTAATTGTATATATGTTTTTAGTTTAGGTTAGTGACAAGTGCCAATTAATTTGCTCGCGCATGAAGTGTTGTGCCGCATTTATTCTGAAATTAAATTAAATTAAATGTACTGATGATAGTAACTCATTCATTCAGTAGTATTTCCATCCATTCTCGTTCCCGATATTCTTCACTTCATACGTGTATCCTATCTCATTTATTATGAACATTTTACCAATAATGCAAATTTTGCCAAGATTGTCCTCAAGGCAAGGTACATGGAAAGAGGCTAACAACGGCCGAATTGAGCCGTACGTAATTTTCTGTAAGCACAGATTATAGTTGTAAAGCGGTGGACTATCTCAGAAGAACTTACCAGAAACACTATGTAGTAGTAGAACAGTCTTATTGAAAATAAACATTTTTTTTTTCAATAGCACAACAAGAGGGGGGCTTGCGAGGTTGTGCTAAGTTACAGGAAAAAAGAACAGAAAATATGGAGACTGAGACCATGTACCGAAACCATTACATTACGTGACCCCCAAACAACAAAAAACAACAAACGATAATTACATAAATATTAGAGAAAACAACCTGAGAATTTTTTTATTCAATCTATTTCGAAGGTATACCTGCCGAGTAACTGGTTAAAATTGCCTATTTCCTTAATACCTTACTAAGTTTATTCCAAAGCTTGGAAGCTCTTGTCCTTAAAGAAGTGCGTTAAATTTTGGCTCTGACACTTCGCGTCTTCTATCGGGAAATGTGAACAAACATAACAGAAAGAAACAAGACCAAAGGTTCCGATGGGATCCCAAAAAATCTAATATTTGATCCAGACAATTGGGTCTTGTCTTCGCCAGATCCAGTCTTCGCCAGGCTAATCATCAGAGAAAACCAAGTTCAGATATACCTCTAAACGCCATATCTATTTTGACGAAACCGACCAAAACTTCCTGCTTTACTTCTGCCAAATTTCCGGTTTGGGCCCAATTCCGAGCGAACTAATTGTCAGCGTATATCCTTATCTCTATAAAGAAAACCTAATCAACTTCAAATAAAACTAAATCCGGTTATAACCGGATTCCGGACGAATTATATGTCCGGGTAAAAAATGATTGTCCTATACAGACTCAGCATCTCTTCTTACCCCCAAATCTGTCACCCATAATCAACTTCAAATAAAACTTCTGCTTGGGAAACAAATTTCCCGGTTTTGGCCGGATTCCGGGCGTATTCAGCATGTCTTCTTACCCCTAAATCGAACATTTAATCAGCTTCAAATGAAACTTTTACTTTCAACCAACTTTCAGGTTTTTGGTTTTCAACGGTTTTCACCCTCGTGTTCAGCATGTCTTTTTACCCCATAATCGGCTATCACATTAGCTGTTTAAAAATATTCTGTTTGCCCCTTAATTTGAACCTCTCCCAGATCCCCCACCCCTAAATGTAGGGCTACAAAGTCCATCTACGAGCTTGACCTTACCCTTGACCCAAAGAACCCTTACACCAAGTTTCATCAAATTATCTCATTCCCTTAGAGAGTTGTCGTGCTCACAGACAGACGGTCAGACGGACAACTTCTGCGATGTCATAGGTATCCCTCCACTTACGTTTTGGGATCCCAAAAAGGTGATTTTCATACATGCGCTTAGGCTTGCCACATTTCGTGCAATCTGAGCCAGAAACGAATTCTGGAAAAAAGAAGACGGAGCTCGGATCGAAAACCCCGAAACCCCGGACCAGATATTTCAGATTCATGACCTATCTCGAAAATCGAGCGGGGAGGGGGATTGGTTGTGTCTCTAACTATACTAGCTCTTATACCTCGTTTGTGTTGGCGTTCAGCTGCGCTGCTACTGCTTCCATGGTGTTATCCAACTGCCCAAGAAAGTTCTTCAACGTTGCAAAGCGACCGCCAACGGTTGAGTGGCGCTGTTGCAGAGCTTCATCAACCTGGAAAAATGCAATTCGAATTATTTCTAGACCTGCAGAAGAAAACAGTGGTCCGTTGACAGTCAGCCGAAAAGGGGAAACCGGATTTCGCGGAACACATTTTAATTTCTGGGCGGAAAAAGGATGTTTATGAACTAAAAACCAGTCTTAATCAACTAATCTTTATTGAGGACGAATGAGTTTCTTACCTTACCTAAATCTACTTATCTATCTGACCTACCGAAGGTCAAAGTCGGCAACCTCCCGACTTGGGTGAAGTGAGTGAGGATATTAGCCCAGTACTTTGGGTTGTAGTCAAGGCAGTATCCAGGGGGGGGGGGGGGGGTAGGGGGTTGACCCCCCCCCCCCCCCGAAACATACAAAAATAGTAATTTTTATAGGCTTTTCCCTCTGATCTATGTCTTTTTTGTACTTTTTTGTCCGACCTGCAGGCAACCCCCCCCCCCCCCTGGTTGTAGTATATGGACAAAATTGATTATAAGGTAGAGGTATGCTTCCTTGAACGTTAGTTAACTTTAAATAGAGCCATCTGTAGCATTGTGTTTTGAAAAAAGTCGACTACCAGTCGGCCAAATAAGCAAATTAAGGAGTTAAAGAACACCTGAATAGGTGTTCTGCATCTTGATTTTATCGTTTAGCCAAAAATTGAACTGATCCAAGTCCACTAAAGTTCAAAGGAGCGTCCCTATACTGTACACCAGAGGTATGTTACGAAAGTTCTAAACTTGCCTCTTTGAGTTTCTTCTCTAGGACCTGAGACTCTGACGCTTTGTTAGAATCAACGGCTCCAAACAATCGAATAAAATTCCGCTTTGCTTCTAATTCACCTTCGCGCTCCTGCAAAAAAATCGCATAAATTAAGATTTTTTCCACAACCCCTATTTTATTCTACATTCTTTTGCCGGCGGGGGGGGGGGGGGGCACGCAAGAAAACAATTTTCACGTGAAAGAACCTATCCGCCGGCTGAGCGAATCTGACAAGCTCTGACGCGGGCGGAACAGCCAGGAAACAAAGCTCCTTGAAAACTTGTCATCCCTCTCAGGCATGACTGCACTGACAAGCATTAACTGGACGTAAAGTCTCGAAAAAAGGGCATCAACGAAACAAAGAGCGGCAGCCTTGCTAGCGGGGCAGAGCACACAAATGAACGAACCTATCACGTGGCTTAACGAGAGGTCGAGGGGGTGCTCACTTGGTTGGCACCACTACAGGCTTCGTGGACACCGAATGGGCACTTGGCATTTACTGCATGGCTATTTTGGGGGTGTACAACTTACGGTACAAACTAGCTTTGAAGTCCCCAGTTGCTGCCCACGGAAGCTGTACAGTGGTGTCAAATGTAAGTTTGGAGTGAGCACTGCCTCGCGTGAGGTTGTATTTCTCTTACGAAGCTGAAACTTCCATCTCGCGATAGCCGCAATCGTTCGCTGTTCACTGCGCTGGCTAGCACAAGCTGGGCATATGGTTTTATAGATAGATGAATTTACATTGACAGATTTAATGATAGCTATATCAAATCCATCCTCAAAAAGAGAACTAGCGAAACAAGCCTGACAGATATGCGAGCTGGGAGTAGAGTGCAAAAGAAAGAACTTATAAGGTATAGTAGCGTGAGATTGCCTTTCTCTTACGCAGAGGCAGGGGCGTCACGACAAGGGGGGGGGGGGGGGGGTTACGCCACCCCCGAATGTTGTCGGCCAGTCGGTAAAAAATAGCCGAGTCGGCGCGAAGCAATTTTTCGTAAGAAGAGTCAATTTTTTTCTTGGAAACAGTCGATTTTTTTAGAAACAGTCGGTTTCTCGTAAAAATAGTCGATTATTTCTTAAAAATAGTAGTTTTTCTTAAAATCAGCCGATTTTTTGTCAACACAGTCGTTTTTTCTCAGTAATAGTCGTTTTTACCTGCAAAAACAGTCGGTAAATACATTGCCCCCCCCCAAAAAAACATTTTGGCTAGTAACGTCTCTTCGCAGAGGTCATAGATTCTGCCGACTGCACTGTGAAATATGCAAAATCGTTTCGAGATACATACTGAAATCCAAGAAATCCATGAAATCCAAGCACGGACTGCCTCCAGCGGCCCTATAACAATGTAGACCTACGTTTAACCATTGGATCGATTACCTCTAAGCAAAAGAGTTGTAGTCCTTCGACTTACGCTTGACAACGCTGGAATCCCCCATTAACCCTATCGAAAACCCGCCCAGCTCTAACTTTGCAGCCAAGACTAGCATTTTTTTGTAGTTTCCAATATCTGTGGGGAATAAACTAAGAAGCAACAAATCTTTTGAAAACGACTGGCTAGAGCGACAGTCCATCGTTAGGTCAAGCACACAATGCTACCAACGAAAAGGCTAACGTTTTCTTCATAAAAAAAAAAAACTTGACACACCTCTTGCTAAGATTATTCACTTGGATCACGCACGCCTGAATGAGGAAGACTGAATTTTTTCATCTACTAATATCATCTTCGAATAAACTACAAGCAAGCGTCACAAAACCAGCTCCTAAGAATTCCATAATTACCAATTTTTCAGTCGTTCAGCAACTTCGTACTGGCGTGTGCTGGCTTGACTATTTTCTAGTTGCAAAAAAACAGACAGCCGCCCACCAACCTACCCGTTCGCAGTATGCAAATAATTTGGCAAAGAAAGGTATGGCACGATTGATACTAACTGAACTAAGAAGAAGCGAAAATGCAACTAAAATAAAGGTTGGGTGACGACTGACGACAAAAATTCTCCGCATTCTAGTTCCGAGGCAGCATGTGGTTTAGGTCCTACTATTCCCATAATCTGCACCACCATCATCAAGATTTATCTAAAACTTTGGTAGGATGTCTGCTAAATTCGCTTCCTTCAGCTGAAAAAACGTGCAAACCTCCCCGCCGGTGAGAGTTCTGCACTACGCTACCCTTCAATACTCTGTATCAGTGGTTCCCAACCTCTTCCGTACCGCCTACCCCAAATCAAGGTTCTAAAAGATTACTTACCCACTTTTTCAGAACGGCAAAAAGACGATAGTTATTATCATAAATGATAAGGCATGCGTGTGTAAAAATATGTAGGCTACAGAATCAATGAGGCAATCGCTGGATGCTGCTTTGTAGCAAACAAAAAAAATCAAATCTCGCCTCGACGCAATTAGCGGCATATTTTTTTCAAAGTCAGCCTGTATCTGTGTTTGGTTTCGATGTTCTCCATGCTTTCATCAAGCTGCATCGCAAACTTTTTCGTATTGTTTGACACAGGAACAGATTTTACGGCAGTAGGCTAGCTGTTTTTGAATCAACATTATTTCACTGACTTTCACTAGGCCTTGTAATCAGAGGCGTCACGCACGGGTTGACAACACACATCCCCCCAAAAAGGTCGGCCGGACGATTAACAAGAAAAGAGTCGGCGCGAAGCGCCGCAATTTTTCGTGAAAGCAGTTATTTAAAAAAAAAGAAAAAACAGTCGGTAAAAATGACTTGTCGGCCAGGAAAAATACCTTGCCCCTTAAGATACATTTTGGCTGGTGATGCATCTGCTGGTAATATTAGGTTCTCGGCAATCATAAATGAGTGAGCCGAGATTTTGAAGCTACAGACTAAATCAATTTTGGTTCCTTCGCGTACCCCTTGCAAGGGTCTCGCGTACCCCTTGGGGTACGCGTACCACCGGTTGGGAACCACTGATCTATATGACTAAGTCCAAAACACGCCAGTGCTCCTCAGGAAGAAGGAGTAAACGTCTCCGTAATGACTCAGACTCAACAACTCAAATCCTGTGTCAAACAATCACGGCGATCTTCGGGAGCAGCTGTGATACCCGAGGTGATACCGCTTCTGGCTCTTCCGCTAGGTACCCGGCGAGTTTGCATCGGCAAGTAGAGTTAGTCATCAAGAGTATTTGATATGGTTCAGTTGCGGTCTTTTTTACTGTCTGGCGATTCGCCAGATGATACTGCAGCATCCCCATTACCACCATCAAAATCCACTGCTTGAGATAACTGGGCCATGACGTCCGAATGGGGAGCATCAGACTCCTGAACGCTATCCTTCAGTAGCAACCAGAGGTTCCAGACCAAGAGGGCGACAGAAGAAGAATCTTCGCCGCAACTACCCGACGCACTACAACATCAACCCGTTCATCTATCTCAAATGGGAAGATGTATGGGCAGCGGCTCATATGAGAAACGACATGGCGACTCTTCTTGGATGCCTTAAGCTCCTCTGGAGGCGCAAGAGGAACTAAAGACTAAGGTAAGGTTAAGTTTGATAAAAAGGATGCTTCTCTTTTCCGTTTATTAAGTAATGGATCTATTAGCAATATACTATATATGCGCGATGGACGCTGACAATGGGCGGAAGAGGGTCAAACAAAGACTAGTCCACTAAGAGCACTGAACTGGTATAAGGCCGATTTCAGAAGGCTAATACAAGAACAATTCTCTCAAGTGCTTCGCACCCCAATGCTCACTCATGCCAAAATCATCAATCCCTAAACATAATTATCTGTCACAAAGCCGAAGCAAACTTAGCTGCTGGGGCCGCAATATTGGTTGTTCGTTTCCTGTTTCCCTAGTTGTTAGCGTGTTTCCATTATGCCCAAGATTACAAGAGAGGTAGCCAGGGGCGTTGCAAGTGCATTTTCGTTTCGGGGGGTGCAGAGCCAAAATTCTTACCGAATCTGACAAACAATCTACCGAATCGTAGATACTAAAAATTCGACCTTCAAATTAATTTAAATTATCAAATGGAGAAGATTAAGTACGAAGGGTAACACTAAAGGGCAGTATGAAAGATGATTAGACAGCTAATAGGCGTCATTTTTGCGAAGCCCACTTGGACAGTATATTACCGGGGCACGATTCCAGTAGCAGCTTTTGCCTTACAATAGTCAAGGCTAAATAAAATCGAGCGCCGCAGGCGAAAATTTTCTATATTCAGTTTATTTTTTCTTGTAAAATTCAACTGCTTCCAGTACCAATTCCATCTTTTACCGTGGACATTTTACCATCTTTTACTGTAGGCTAAACAATACTACTCATGATCACATCTTCCTGCCAAATTTAACTATTTCCATGCAGATTCTAGTTTATAATGTTTCTCAAATCCCAAGTCTAAAACTGGCTGAAAACTAGAGCTAAGTGTCGGGTCCTTCCATGAAATAGAGAATTTAGAAGGGCGCCGAAGGCGGGAATTTTGGAAACATTTATGATTGGGGCGTCCCCAGAATAAAGGTCAAGGTCCTTCTCTGACCAGTGCTTCACTTTAGGACTGACGTCGAAATTGGACCAGAGCTAGGAATCCAGGAAAAGAATATAACAAATAATTATGGACAGATATTCGGGATTCGGTAAATTGTCGTCGAAATACGACCGACGTTTCGACTTCGTGGTAACTACCAAATCCTGGCAATTATACTGAATGAATTATCGGATCCTAGTTACTATTCCGAATAATCCTGGACCGATAGCCTATTCGGTATTCAGCCTAACTACCGAGTTCCAATTATGCCGAATAAATATGTCTAATTTCGTCGAAACTGGACCGAAGATCGGGATTCGTTTGTAACTATCGAATCCTTACAATTACGGAAAAAAATACCAAATCCCGATATTATCCTGAATTTTATACCTTATTTGGGATTCACTTTAACTACCGATCCCGATAGTAATACGGAATAGCTTTGGTATCTCAAAAACTACCGAATGATATTCGGATTCGGCATAATTTCGTGAAAACTGACCGAAAGTCGGGATTCGTGGTAAGTCCCGAATACTGGCAATTATACCGAAAAAATTACCGAATCCCAATAATTCTGATAATTCTGGACCGATAGCCTATTTGGGACTCTTTGTAACGACGGAATCTCCGTAAAATATACCGAATAGTTTGTCATCGAGAAATTCCCGGCCAAAACCGGATATAAATATTCCTTCAGCCCAAGCTGACTGCGAACCATATTTGACAATACAAAACGGATCCGTCAGTTATATTTTTATTAGAGCTATATTCCGGTCTTTCTTGGCAAGGGTCCTCTTCAGGCTCAAGCCGCTCAAGCTGGAAAATGAACTTGTTATTTGTCATCAGAGCTATGTCAACTTGTCATTATAACTACATTTCGGCCCTTCCATTTTCTCTTTCGACAAATAGTTCGCCGGGAATCCGGTAGAAACCGGAAAAGTAGTAAAAGTGAAAGTTTCATATGAAGTTGATTAGAGGCTCGATAGGGGTTAGGAGACAAACCGAGTCCGTTTTTTACTTTTTGTCGGGCAAGCAGTTCACCTGGAATCCGGCCACAACCGGAAACTAGGTACGAAGCATTGTTTTCCCAAGGTCGATTAAGGGTTCACAATCGGAGTAAAAATACGTGCTGAGTTTCAGATCTCAAGTTCATTTTCTCGCTGGTCAAGCAATTAGCCCGGAATCCAAAATCTGGCAAAAAATTTGTTGAACTGGAGTTTAATTCTCATGTTTATTAGAGTTTTGGTTCGGGGTAGGCTTATGCTGAATATCTGTTTTAATTTTTCTCAACGGCCTGCTCTTTTTGCCATAGTTGGGGAGAGCTTAAAAGTACGTCATCAGTTAAACTTGGTGGAAGACTGTTCAGAGGAAATAGACACAATGAATCGGAAAACGTTTTATTCGCGCTTCGGATGGACACTTTGGTTAGAATCATCGGCGGTAGTTTACGAATGAACCTAATATCACATATTCCTTTCGGTGAAAAGTATTACCTCTAAATAGTACCTAATAGTTCTCGACAAGGGATCTGCAAGTTTACGGATTCTGGAAATCTGTCAGACCCGATTATTGTTTGTATCAGGAAATTTAAAAATACTAAGTTTTGGGGTCACATCGAAAAACTGATCTTGTTCTATCAAGAAATCTCATTGGTCATTGGTCATAACCTCATTTGGTTATAAAATTTGCCGCTTGCGATAGTGGGTATAGAATGTCTAAAGCATAGCTAGGTTTTTATGTAGTCGATTATTTTCCAATTTTGCTACGTAGTGCGAGGTACTCCTGAATTAGTTTGAGCAAACTCATTACTATTAAAGGACCAAAGACACGTGAAATGATGTTGTTTTTTTTTCATCATAAGGCAACAAGTCCGAAATCTAGTCCGCTAATTAGCCGGATTGACTAGATTAGTGGATACGCCCTTTTTTCTTTGAATCTGACGGTTGTTAAGCAGAAATGACAAAACAAATACGAACATTTGGCTACATTTTGTTTACATTTTATTAATACGACAGTTTAATGTTTTTCTTTTTGCCTGATTTTCTTTTATCCTGATCTCACAACCCTGTCAGCATGGGCTGAAGGAGTATTTATTTTTATTATGGCTTTCTGCATGCTTCCGAACGGTGCCGCTAGATGACAGCATGGTCGTACGACTCCTGGTTTAACCTGGAGATTTGGAAGTGGTGTGGTGTAGATGCTATAAACATTAGAATGCTTTCATTACTCTTTCAAGCGGCTATAAAACTAGAAGGAACTCGCATGTAGGATATCCATCGAATCCGAAAATATATTCGGTAGACTCTAACTCTAGTGAAATAAAGAAACAAACATTTTTTGATGAATCTTGGTTCCAACAGCCGGTCGTAAACACCAGGGGCAAAATGGTGAGTCAAACCTTTACGACTAAAACACGAAGCAGATGCCACTCCTCACAGTTATGCGCGGACTGCCAGACACTCAATTTGAAAATCAAACAAATACTAAAACTGCAAGTCTGGTCATTAAAACCAGACGAATTAAACAGCGGGCATTCCATTAGTCGATATAGGGGTGTGCAAAAGGAAAATAATTACAACAGTAAAACTTTAGGAGTGACTATTAAGAGAAGCATTAAATAAAGTACTTCTTCGTCTATGTTTTCCATGCAGTATTGTCATCAATAGCCAATAGATATACGCTAACTGCTGCTTGTCACAATATCCGTTCGAAAACAAGACAAAAGGTTTCGAATAGGCATTTACTGGACTTTTTTATCCAAACAATCGGAGATTGTATGTCTCAGGTCGACGACAAACCCCATTCATCTCTAACAAACCGATTAAAATGTAGTGGTGTTTTTAGCGAACCGCGGACAAAAAGCGAATCCACTGCGTAAAGCAAGACCCGTTTTAGAATACAGATTCGCCAAATAACTCTAGCACCATTCCATAGGTTCAATCGTCGTCAGAGCTGAGTTTTACTTCTACCAAAATTCTGTTTTTCCTAAGTTCCTAGAGAATTAGTTGTCAGACGAGAAAATATCAATAAAATAAAGTTCAAATGTATTCAGCATGCATTTTCACCTCCACATCGAATCTCTAATCGGCTTGAAACAAAAACTTCCTTTGACTACTGGCAAATCTGGCCGGATTCCAGGCGAACTACTTGTCCGTCAGGAAAATAAAGTTCAAAAAGAAAAATTCTCAACTCTCAATCCTTTACTACTAAATCCACCTTTAATATTTTCTTAAAAAAGTATATCCGTAAACAAAAGAATGAACCTTGTTTAATTTAATTATTGTAATCCATCTCTTCTTAATTATAATCTACACCCTGATCTGATTTATTAAGTTCTCATATTAAGAGGACTTATTTATATAATCCTCGAAACGACAGTATATAAGAGTCAGTTACCCCTTACTCCTTAATCCTCTACCGAACACTAATCATTTATTTTTTACTTTTCATCAATCATACGGTTTGGTCTCGGGTGAATAAACATCTGGAAAGAATCTAAAGTTAACAAATGAAGAGTCTATTAAACCTCATATCACCTTAAACAAAATCTTTACAAAAATTATTTCAGTCTAATTACCTTTAAATTGACTAATAATCACTTTTTAATCCCCTCCTCCATCCCTTTACACAGAGCTATAGAGCCCAACTATGAAGCTGACCTGAACTGCGACCAAGTCAGCTCATTTTGTTTCGATGTAAGTTTTTATAAAACCAAACTGTATTTCAATCTTACAAAGTATTGTGTAAATTAACAAAAAAATGCTATGTACTCTCATATAGTGTATCTTTGTGACTAGAAGAATTTTTGGAAAAATAAAGCGAACTGAACTGAATTGAAAACCTCACACTAAGTCTGAACACAATATCTCAACCCCTTCGAGAGTTATCGTGCAAACAATAAACATAAATACATCTGTGATCCACTGACCATAGCGGCGAAATATTAAACTTATCCACTCTCTCGCTATCCACCGTATTCTACCTGTCATATACCGCGACGATTTATAACTAGGTGTCACACTATGCAAGAGCATATCACGCACTGTACTCGATTACCGATCGTGCTCTGAACTCTACTGTCACCCACTACTCGACCGTTGCGCTTTTTATTGTAAACTGACTTTACTGTACAGAGAATAATATGTTTATGATTGAATATTAACTTAAATTTCAGCAGTGCAGGATAAACAAAAAGGGGTAAACACTACAATTTAAACGCTTCAATTAAAAATAACACACTATAACAGGCTATTGGTTGTTTACATTGTGGTATTAGTGCAAAAGCGGGTCGATACGGTATTTTTCTGTTTCAGCCGCTAAGAGGGAAGTAGACGGGCGTCTAGTGGCTCGGCAAGTAGCTCTTAGGTCTGCTAAGTTTTGTCGGGGTACGCGTAGTCGGTGAATGGGACCAAAGACGCAGGTTCTTGGCTTATTTGTTCTTGGTACTACTCTCACATCCCTTTCCATGATGCGCAGCCAGAGCCAATCACGGTCCGGCGGTCGTGGAATGGAATCGCTGCCTTAAAGGACCAACATCACTTACGCACAGAACCTCATTTATTTATTTATTTTCGAAAATGGGGAAAAGAGTGCCTGGGAAAACCTGACCGTCTGTCAGGAAACATAACCTGCACGACAGAATATTCCCTACCCGAACTTCAAATATTGACAAATTAAGGATCAAATTACTGACTGCAATACCCTACGTCGACAACGACGAAACAACGGCCAACACACTGCATGCCCGAATCAACTGCAGGAGTCACACAACAAACAAATAAAACTTGTAACCGGACGTTTACTGGACTGAAGCCATTGCCGCCCCAGTACAAGCGACTTAAAGTACTGAAGCAACAACTTCCACATATGAAATTTCAATCTGATAACCCAAGACGAAGAACTTTCGCCCTTGAAACGCCTAGAACTTTCTAATCAGAATCCGCCTCTTCGACGGATTCGTGTTCTAACACTAGCTCAATTGCTCCTACATGCCGTAGCCTACCGGTTAGAAATCCTAGCCACTAGACGCAAAGGCATTCAACGCCTAGAAGTGTCGACTAAAAACCCGTCTCGCTTTGCCGAATTTAGGTTCAAACACACTAGCTCAAGCACCTACAGTTCGCACAGGTTAGAGATCTCAGGCACTATTGCAGAACCTACCACCTACCGCTTTTAGACATCTGAAATTCCCATTTGCTAATCCAAGACTTATAGGTATTAAACGCCTAGAACTTTCGATAAAACCCGGCTGCTTCACCGAATTCGCGTTCAAACACTAGCTCAAAATCCTACAAGTCACACCGGTTAGAGATTCCGGCCACTAAGACAGAATACTAAACACAGTCTAGTAGCTCCAGTCAGAATTTCCAGTCAATCATACCTGGGCCATCATCACGCTGCACCTTTAAGTCCGATTAAAAAAGAGGAACGACTCCGCGGCCGCACTTGCTCCTGGATCGCCGTAGGCTAACAGCCAGGAAATTCTTCAATCTTAGAATTATTTCTAAGGGTGAAACAGAACAACTGTCAGAGTGACATCTCGGAATTCCAAGCAGCCGGTTAATGACGAACCAAGCGGGAGAGAAATACTGATTTCCAAAATTATAACAAATATCCATAAAAAAAAATCCGAAAGGAGAAAAAATTCACTGAAATTTACAGGATTTCAAAGTAAGTGGACTAGATAGGGCTCTTGCGCACAAAATATGTTTCCACGCAGCACTCACCCGCAATCTGATTTAACATTTGTCCGATACAAGGTACGGCACTGATTCAAGATGGCGCCCGCAACCCTCCAGTTTGCTGACTCTTTTTAGAAAAACAGAAAGCTGCGGTACCAGTTTCTAAGCAGGCCAAGCCTCTGAACTATTAGTAAGGTCTGGAGATAAAATTTCTGTGTTACTTAATGTTTGCAGAATTTCCGTTTTGCTTTGTAATTATTACACTCTTTTCCAATGGTTTTAATTTTGGAAATCTTCAATCGCTGACGAGTCACTTTTTATGGCACTTGCAGCTCCGCTCAAGTGCCATATACCGATCATTTTTCGGTCGGTCGGTCGGTCCACTCATCTCGAGTTAGGGCACTTCCAGATGTGCTAGGAGGATGAAACTTGGTAGGCATATTAGGGACCCCCACCAAACTTACTTGGAAATTATTGTTTCCTTCATCCGACCACCGTGGGGGAAGTGGAGGGAGGGGGAATCCGGAATATTGACGTATGTTTGACTTTTGAACGGGGAATTGGATCTTAGTGAAACTTGATATTTGGAAAGACCTCCTGTCTCAGATGTCACAGTTCAAGTCGGGAATGGATCCGGTTACTTTGGGGGGAGTTGGAGGGGGGAACCGGACATGTTCAAAATGGACGGATCGGGATGAAACTTGGTGGGAAGAACAAGCACAAGCCCTAGATATCGAGCTGAAAAGACCGGACCGGATCCGATCACTGTGGGGGATTTGGAGGGAGGGTTCCTTAATTCCGGTGATCCCGAGTTAAGATGCTTACACATGTGCTAGGACGATGAAACTTGGCAGGCATATCAGGGACCCGACCAAAATAGCTTGGAAATAGTCACTTCCCCCATCCTACCACCGTAGGGGGAGTGGAGGAAGAGGGAATCCGGAATATTGACGTATTTATAACTTTTGAACACGGAATCGGATGTTAATGAAACTTGATATTTGGAAAGACCTCGTGTCCCAAATATCACACTTCAAGTCCGGAATGGATCCGGTGACTTTGGGGGGAGTTGGAGGGGGGAACCGGAAATCGTGTGACTTTTTCAGAGTGGACGGATCGGGATGAAACTTGGTGGGACGAACAAGCACAAGCCCTAAATACATAGTTGACAAGACCGGAACGGATCCGAGCACTGTGGGGAGATAGAGGGGGGGGGGGGGTCCGGAATTCCGGTGATCCTGAGCTAAGATGCTTCCACATGTGCTAGGACGATGAAACTTGGCAAGCGTATAAGGGAATCGACAATTTTAACTTAAGAACAGTCGTTTCTCCAACTTGACCTTCGTGGGGGGAGTGGAGGGAGGGGTAATGCGGAATCTTGAGAAATGTCCAACTTTTGAACGGGTGATCAGATCTTAATGAAACTTGATATACGGAAAGAACTCATGTCTCAGATGTCGCATTTCAAGTGCGGACAGGATTCGATCAATGTGGGGGAGTAGGGGGGGGGGGGGGGGTCGGTAATCTTGTGACACGCTTAGTTTGTAGCGATTGGGATGACACTTGGTATAGGAAGAACAAGCGAAGCCTAACATTGCAGACTTGACAAGATTTGCTTATCAGTCGTCACTTCCCAGATCCGACCATCCCTTAAAGTACAAAAAATACTTTTAAGCAAAATCTGCATTTTCACGATCCCTATGAGTCCATGATCATGTTTGCCTCGAGGCTTTTCTAGAACCTTCAAGTGCGCATCTTAACCGAAAAGTAAAAAAATACTTTTGATCAAAACATGTATACTCATTATCCTGAAGGGCCCAGGACCGCTTTTGCCTCAAGGTTTTTGAATACAAATGAATTTCTAGCGCCCTTAAAGTGCGCATCAGCACAGACAAGTGCAAAAAAAACTTCTTTTTTTGTTTTGCTAAACGCGACATTCTCGTGATTCCCAAGGGTCCATTGTCATTTCTGTCAGAAGGGGTTTGCTTACAAATGATCACAACAAACGCAAGAATTGGAAAATTCCTATTTTCATCCTTTTACAAAGCCTTGCAAGTGCCATATGAGCTTACAGCTCTTGTTCTTTTATCTTGCCCTAAGACTAAACACCTCTAAGAATGATGCCCTAGAATTCAAAACCAATTCTCGCAAAACAGAAACTATGTCGGGCTAATTAAGACGAAAAAACTTGACCTGACACTCGCAAATACAGCGACGCGTGGCTTAAGGTGTGGAAGATTCAACAAGATCTTCTAGCCCAAACTGTCCAATAAAATGCGCTGTATCTTTGGCTTGTACCGGATAGAGTACTAAAGAACCACTCAATCGACCATCATTTCCTTCTTCAACCAAACTTTTGACCGACATTGGGAGCATGTCAGTGGGAAAGTTTTCATTCGGTCGATTTCGGCAACCCCAGTCGAACAGTCCGGCACAGAGCAATTTAGCGAACGGCAAGTCCCTACAGGAGTAGCGCGTTTTGGGCAATCCTAGTAAAGGCAAGGCAGCTTCAAAACGTTAGAGAAATATCAATGCGATTAAATTCGGAGGCAGGTGGTAGATGCTGTTCGGTTCAGAGGACATGCCTGGTTCCTGGACCAATTACCATTCCACAGGAACAACTACACAAACACAGGTCCTCGAACCAATAACTACCTATGGAAGCTCATCCCCGGTTATTTAATGCGAAGGTTGGACGTGCCCACCCAAACATTTCTAACCTGCTCAAAGTCCTCATAGACCGCGAATCAAGGGACATCACGGTGGGACTCTCCCAGCGAAACGAAGGTAATGGGTCAACAAGGACCGGAACTACAGGAGCTGAAGGAATCTCTCAGTTCGTCCTCGATGACCCTCAAGTACTTCTTACACCGGGCCGCATAGTTTTGATACCAATTTCATATAAATAAGTCCTTACTTAACCTATGTGTTTGTAACTTATCGATCGAAAACTTATTTTTTGCTGGACTTAAACGTTAGGAACTTGCCGACTCACATGCTTGTCTAACGGGAATTTGAAAACAGTTTTTGTCACAGTGACAGACTTGTCGGTTGAAAACTTGTCAAGTGATATTTATCCCACTATATAATTACGCACAAGACTAGTACACGAGCAACTATAGCCATCTGTATCATGTTAACTAACATTACTCGCGCGGCCACATTCAGAACTTAGGCCCAGAAAACCCTGAACCAATACACGCATTCACCAGATGCTGTTGTCGGGTGTTAAAACCGAAAGAGCAAATCAAAACTCGTGACATAAAGTGTAACGACCCGCCACCACAACATGTTCTATTCCAATCCTTCCCCTTCCTGGCGCTGAAGCTGCAGTTAAGATCCGTTCGTGTAGTGCGAAGGGCCATCGGACGCTTTAAACAGTCAGCCAATCGCCCTATCCCCTTGTCTGACTCGCGTTCCTTCAGTTATCCCTGAATTGTACCAGAACCTCTAAGATGGGCGGCAGTCTTTACTGTACGACAGATTACGTCGAGTTAGCGCTATTAATCTCACTCTAGCGTTTTGGACAGAACGTAGCCTAGAACTATCTCGGTTGTACCGTTATCGAGTCTACGATGGGACTTTCAAGGTACGAGTTAAGACCAAGCTCAATTGGAGTCAAGCTACATAGATAATGTGTTAAAATTAAAGATTTGAAAAAATTGTGCACATTCTTTTGATATGGCCGCAAATTGGGCTAAGCCCAATATGTTGTCATTTCTGATTTTTACTTCCGCTTTGTTTGCGGGAGCAGAAACGCTGAAAAATTAAAAAATAATCATTAGATGCCAATGTTGCCCTAATTAAACGTCGAAGGCCTATTATTCTGGTTGGCCTGATCTTACGATGGTACGACTGACTCCCTGCAACGCTCGAAGCGACTTGATGAATAAAGCGGCTAAGACGGCGTGAAAAGCGGAATAAATCAGTATCTTGCTGGCTGCCATAAAATTGGTATACAATTACTTTTTTTTTCAGTTCTTTTTTATCTGTTGGATTAGAAATTTTCTGGAAAAAAAAACTTACTGGATTAGGATTAGAAATTTTCTGGCAAAAAAAAATCTGACCAGATTTCGGTCTTGTAATGAACTAACGAGCGATAAATATTCGGTTTGTAAATAAGGTTAGTCTCTTCTCATTTTATGAGAGTAGTAAATTTAGTTTGAAAGAGCCAGTTTAAATACTACAAGTACTTCTTGATTGTGTAAGCATTGTATAATAAAAGAGTGTTAAGAAATCCTCCAACCCCCTCTTCTCCGGACAATCATGACTTCTTCTTACCTCAATAACTCGAAGCGCGGCACTTAATTGAATTTCGTCCGCAGGGTGCAGCCTTTCTTCTAGGACGCTCAGAGTAGATTCCACCCATCTTTCAATCGACTCCATCTCCATTTCCAGGGTTTGTAGGGACGTTTTTGGAAGGTCATCAAAGGTTTGGTTCACGCCGCTCCAGCGCTGACATAGGGTATCCAGCTTCCCGCGCAGCATTCCAGCGTCTGCGAGGCTGCATTTGGAGGCAATCTCTCGGCATAGGGTAGTTATGCGGGTCACCAGTCTGAGGAGGGGACGATTAGTATGAAGTCAAAACGCACGTAAAAGTGGAGAACGAATGAATTAGTGAATGCGTTTTATAACCCATCATAAGAAGCACATGCGCTGCGGATCAACAGAGTAGACAACAATAAGGAACAAGAGCTAGAAGCTCATATGGCACTTGCAAGGCTGGGTCAAAGGGTGAAAGTAGGAATTTCCCAATTCGAGGGTTTGTTGTGATCATTTGTAAGCAAAACCCTTGAGATAAGAAGGATCGCCCTTGAAAATCACGAGTATCTTTTGGTAAAAAGCATTTTATTTTTGCACTAGTCTGTGACGATGCGCACTTTAAGGGCGCTAGAAATTCATCTCTATTCAGAACCATTGAGGCAAATGAATATATATGATTTGGTCAAACGTATTTGTTTGGCTTTTCGGTTAAGATGCTCACTTTAAGGGTGCTAGAAATTGATTTCTAAGCAAAACCCTTGAGGCAAAACTTATCATGGGGATCATGAAAATGCATATTTTGCTTAAACGTATTTTTTGTACTTTGCGGTTAAGATGAGTACTTTAGGATATGGTCGGAACTGGGAGTGACAATTTCTTGAACCAATCTTGTCAAGTCTCAAGCCAAGTTTCACCGTCCTAGCACATCTAGAAGTACCTTAAACCCCGATCAGCGGAATTTCCGACCCCCCCCCCCCCCCAACTCCCTCCAGAGTGCCCGAATCCGGTCCGGTTCTATCACTAACGTATCTAGGGCTTATGCTTGTTCTTCCCAGCAAGTGTCATCCCAATCGCTACACGCTAAGCGTGTCACAAAATTTCCGCCCCCCCCCCTCCCGACTCCTCCCACATTGATAGGATCCTGGTCGCACTTGAAATGGGACATCTGAGACATGAGTTCTTTTCGAATATCAAGTTTCATCAAGATCCGATCACCCGTTCAAAAGTTGAACATACCCGAAGATTCTGGATTCCCCCTTCCTCCCTCAACCTACGATGGTCGAATCGGAGAAATGACTGTCCTTACGATAAACTGGTCGAGTCCCTGATCCGCCTGCCAAGTTTCATCGTTCTAGCACATGTGGAAGCATCGTAACTCGGGATTACCCGAATTTCGGAACCCTCCCTGCAGCTCCCCCCACAGTTCCCAGATCCGGTCCGGTCTTGTCAACTATGTATCTTGGGCTTGTGCTTGTTCTTACCACCAAGTTTCATCCCGATCCGTCCACTCTGAAAATGCCACACGATTTCCGGTCCGCTCCTCCAACTCCCCCCGAAGTCGCCGGACCCGTATCGGACTTGAAGTGTATCATCTGAGAAACGAGGTTTTTCCAAATTTCAAGTTCCATTAAGATCCGATTCCTCGTTCAAAAGTTATAAATACATCAATATTCCGGATTCCCCATCCCTCCACTCCCCCCACGGTGGTCGAATCGGGGAAGTGACTATTTCCAAGTTAGTTTGGTCGGGTTCCTAATACGACTGCCAAGTGTCATCTTCCTAACACATCTGGAAGTACCCTAACTCGCGATCACCGGACTGACCGACCGACCGACAGACAGACCGACGGAAAAGTGGTACAAAACAAAGAAAAGGAAAAAGTTACTGTACGCTTTTGAAATAAAAAACATAGGCACACAACTAAGCATCAACACATACATCACCATGGTATCTCTAAAAACTCTCTCTATGATAGTGACGGGATCGGAGCTGATTTTTTTTTAAACTGAGCTGTCCCGCCTTTACTGGTCATCCTCAACTACTTTTCTAGATGTTGTTGTCCTAGTCACTTGTCCCCAAAAGTTTCCTTATAGGCAGTTTTATTTCGGCGATAAAACGAGGAAAGGATCCCGAAAACTGCAAGAACTTTCGGCCAATTACTGTATCATGCACCATAAACAAGGTTTTTGAATACGTGCTTGTACCTGAGGTCACAGAGAAATGCGATTTCGGAAGTATGCAGTTTGTTTTCCGCGTGGGAACTAGCTGTGCTCATGCTCAGCGTGTTCTGACCACCGTCATGAAACAGGTGACCCGGGAAAATTAAAAGTTCCCCTTTGCTCAAATGATATAGCTGGTGCTTTTGATAATGTCGTCCACTCACAGGCTCTTTTATCCCTGACGCGGTTTGGAGTGAGCCACTCTATCATGAAAATTTTACAGTTCTGATTTGCTAATCAGCTAATAATATCAAATGACAGGGTCAGATATTGGAGAGTATCCCAGTGCAGCATGGTGTTAGGCAAGCGGGTGTTTTATCTCCCTACACTTTCAAGTCTGCCACCTCTAACTGTCTTAATTCACTCTTGCCTTCTTATTTATACAAAGATGTTGCTATGAGTTATATTGCGCACACTGACGACTTGTTGCTCGTCAGTAGAAGTAAATCTACAATTGAAAAGAATGTTAACATCCTTTCTTCATATCTTTCAAACGTCCAAGTTTCAGCCCAATAAATCCACTCGGTTGATCCCTATATAGAGGTGCTACACGATTTCCGGTACTCCCTCCATCTCCCCCTACCGTGGCCGAATCTGGTTCGGACTAAAAACTCGATCACCTAAAGCATATTCTTTTATACCATCTATCAAGTTTCACTCGAATCTGAGCATTCTAGGAAAATTCCGGTACACCCCCCCCCCCTCCCCCCACCGTTGTCAGATCCCGTTCGGACCCTAAAATATGTTATCTAGGGTACATGCTCTCTCTACATTCCAAGTTTCATTTAAATTGCTGCACTCATTTGACCCCTATGCGAACCTCAAAGTTTCCGGCAATCTCCGTCCAACTCCCCCCACTGTGGCCGAAGAGGACTTGGAACCATAAACGTCGTATCTCTTAATCCCCTCTTTCCGTCCATCAAGTTTTACTGAAATTGGAGCATAGCCTATCTGCAAATTTCCGGTACCCCTCCCCCCCTAACGCCAAATAACAAATTTAGGCCGCATAAGCTCGGCACCCCAAATTCCCCCAACCGTGGTCGCATCTAGTTCGAAAGCATGTTTTACATGTCTAGGGCATCAATTCTTATCACGCATTAAGTTTCACTCGAATCAGACCACTCGTTCGCAATTTGCAGAAGTCAATTTAAATATTTCCCTTACCTCGCTCCACCAAAATTGCTCGGATCTAGGAACGAAGTTGCCGGGGTATGTTGTGTCAGGTTCTTAAGTCATTTAAGTCGGGTCATTAATATGCCTGCAAAGTTTCCTTGTCTTAGTACATCTGGAACTATTCTAGCTCGCGACTACCGGAATTCCAGGAAACCCCCTCCAAATCCCCCCACAGAGCCCCAAAACCGTCTGGCTCCGTCAATTTCGTATCAAGACCTAATGCTTGTTCTCTCCATTAAGTTCCGTCCCAAGCCCCCTGTTTTAAGCGTTTCTTGAGTTTTCCGGTCCCTCCCCCGTCCCCCTACAGGTATCGGACCCGACCCGGAGTTGACACTGAACATCTGAGGCGATAGCTCTTTCCACCGGACAAGTTTCATTCAAATCCGATCACCCGTTCAAAAGTTATGCATGCCACTAGATTCCGGACTCCCCATCCATCCACTTCCCCCACGATGGTCAGATCGGGGAAACGACTATTCCCAAGTCAATCTGTTCGGATCCCTGACATGCCTGCCAAGTTTCATCGTTCTAGCACATCAGGAAGTATGCCGAACTCGCGGGATCGCTAGAATTCGGACCCCCCCCCCCCAACTCCCCCACAGTGCCCGGATCCGGCCCGGTTATGTCAATGACGTATTTAGGACTTGTGCTTGTTCTTCCCACCAAGTTTCACCCCGATCCCTCCACTCTAAGCGTTTCTCAAGATTTCCGGTTCCCTCCTCAACTACCCCAGTGTCATCGGATCCGGTCCGGATTAAGAGTGGGACGTCTGAGACACGAGGTCATCCTAAATATCAACTTTCATCAAGATCCGATCGCCCGTCCATAAGTTAAAAATACCTCAATTTTTGGATTCCCCCTCCCTCCACTCCCTCCCAGGTGGTCGGATCGGGGAAGTAACTATTTCCTATTTAATCTGGTTGGATCCCTGACATGCCTGCCAATTTTCGTCATCCTAGCACATCAGGTAGCACCGATCTCGCGGGATGCCTAGAAATATTTGATGGTGCAAAACGGATACGTCAGCTGAATTTTATTGGAATTTTATTTATCCAATAAAATTCAGCTGACGTATCCGTTTTGCACCATCAAATATGATTCGCAGTCAGCTTGGGCTGAAGGAATATTTATGACTAGAAATTCGGATCCCCCCCCCCCAACTCCCCCAAAGTGAGCGGTTCCGTTCCGTTTATGTCAGTCACGTATCTAGGACTTGTGCTTGTTCTTTCCACCAAGTTTCATCCGGATCTCTCCACTCTAAGCGTTTTTCAAGATTTCCGGTTTCCCCTCCAACTCCCCTCAATGTCACCGGATCCGGTCTGGATTTAAAATGGAACATCTGAGACACGAGGTCCTTCCATATATCAAGTTCCATTAAGATCCGATCACCCGTTCGTAAGCTAAAAATATTTCATTTTTCCTCATTTTTCCGGATTACCCCTCCCTCCACTCCCCTCCAGATGGTCGGATTGGGGAAGCGACTATTTCTAATATAATCTGGTCCGGTCCCTGATACGCCTGCCAAGTTTCGTCGCCCTAGCCTATCTGGAAGTGCCCGAACTAGCAAAACCGGGACCGACTGACGGACAGAAATTACAATCGCTATATGGCATTTGGCCGAAGGGCAAGTGCCATAAAAATATACTGAAAAACATAAGAGAAAAAATAGTCTACAATAAGATTCCCAAGGAAAATGCAACTTGTCAACTGAAACAACATTACTTCCAGCTTACTTCAACTTATTTTCCTCTGCTCTCCAAAAGGCATCTATTTGAGCAATTACCACATTCTTTTTTCTTGATGTTGCTCTGACTAAACAGTCCATTAATAAAAACTTCAGTGTTGCCACTTCCTCTGATGGAACCTGTGACTTTGGCCGAAGAAAACCAATGACATTGTGGCACCTACGAAACTTGGTCCCTTTCACCAACTATCAACGAAAAATCTCGCTTTATCCTCTTCGTAATTATACGCCTCAACTCTTATGCTTCTTCTTTGTGTTTACTGATAAGGAACCGCCCGCAGAGTTCTTGCTCCGCTTTGTCAAAGAAACGAAAATGTATGACAAACGGCAGAATTCTGCAGCCAGTGGCAACACCGGTATAAGGTTGATAAAAGCGTGAAACAAAAAATGGTCTTTCTACCACACATACAATGCTAACCATCCCTACTGTCACTATGGAGGTTCAAAACCACTAGAAACACCGTAAAACAATGAGCAAATTAAAAAAAAAAAAATCCTAGGTTTGAAATAACTCTTTCTTGACTAAATCTCAGCCAATTGTCCCGGAGAGCTGTTATGGCACGTAGGGAGCCAAGGGTCAAAATAATAATTTCCATCTAATGCTCCGACTGTTTATTACAAATACAAACAAATTATAAAACGAAGACCAGTGTGGTACCTCTGAAGACATACAAAAATTTTCAGTTAGGTCTTATGGTTCTTTGCTAATCAATCCTGGAAAATTCCGCCATCTAGAAAAGAAGACGTTATGCGTGGGTTTTTTCTCGAGCCAAAACAGCAACTCGGCAATCGAGTTCAAATCTAAACAAACCCGTGGCATGCGATACCTAAGAGAAGGTAAACAGAATGTTTCGATTAGCTATCTCTCTAAGAGCACGCCTTGATCAATTTTATCTATCGAGCCCGCCGCTAGATGGCAGCTCCTTCGCCACAAATGTAAAAGGTGGTGCTGGATGTATTGTTATAAACTGAAATGAACGGGTCACAACAGTAGTCATTTTCACATTTCTATAGTAGGCTAGAGTTACCATTTCACTAAACAAAACTTCCCTACAAAAGTAGCAAACAAGTACAACAAAAGAAGAATAAGTCCTACCTATAGAAACATTCTGTTCGAAAAAGTTATAATAGATAACATACCTCCATCTCGGTTCATATCAGAATAACAACCTCGACGGCCATTGAAAAATATCAACCTCGCCTTCGGCTCGGATAGGTTATTTTCAATGACCGTCTCGGTGTTATTTTCCGATATCAACCTCGATGTCGGAAGTTAACCTTTATTATATACCGCAGATTTGTTCTCGGTGATTTCAAGAACTTGATATTTTCAATGGCCATCGAGGTTGTCATTCAGATATCAACCGAGATGGAGGTGTGTTAAATGATATAACTTTTTCGAACAGAAATCATCTCTGGAGGCTGATATGACTTATATCATCCTCTCCGGAGGCTGATATGACTTATAACATCCTCTCTGGAGGCTGATATGACTTATATCATCCTCTCATATCTACCGCTAACTTTCTGTGTGAAGATTATCGTAAAATAACTGACTGTGGGTCATATGAGGATATGCATTACATACCTGTTCGAAAAAAGTTATTTTCCGATATCAACCTCGATGTCGGAAGTTAACCTTTATTATATACCGCAGATTTGTTCTCGGTGATTTCAAGAACTCCCGAACGACCTGATATGCTTTAATGAAACGCACTACGGGTACTTCCCGGGTCAAGAACTGAGTCAAGCTTGCAAGCATAAGGTAAGGTAAGGTACAATTTGATTGACAATTGTAAAAAATAAACTCAAGTTGCGTAAAAGCGACAGACATGCCAGTGGCATAAGAAAACGACGCTTCTTTAAGTGTGACTGGTTTGGAAAATGAATAATAAAACCCTAGCCTAACGCGTTACAGATAAAAAAAAAAAAAAAAACAAGCATGGGATATATATCTGGACATTCGGCGATAGTGAGCATTTCTAAGCGTTTAGGAAGGGACAAAGTTCACCGATCAGACTGTCATGAGAAGCTCCACAGCGAATTACAACAGCCCATAGCGAATTACGAATGTAATTATTCCTTGCTTCGAAAGGATAGTCCAGCCGGAATCTGGTTATAACCGGAAATTCAGGAACAAACCTAACAGCACTCAGAGATGCCGTAAGGGCGACATTATTCTGAATCTTTAGGTGTACTATTATTTTTTCTAACATGTGGGTAATTCATCCGTACTCCGGTAAACAACAAACATTTGAGAAGGTACCAAGCTGGCTGAGGATATTGACAAGGGGGTTGTTTATTTTCTGGGGCCGTTTTATTTTCCCATCTTGACGACCAGTTTAGCCTGTCAGAAACACCTGGGGTAATCTCACCTGCTATTTTCGTTGATTTCTCGGCCAATTTTGACCTTCTCCTCTGCCACTTCAACCGCACTTTGAGCTTCAGCAATGCGAGGTTCGATCTGGGAAAACCATACTTCTACTGACTTGATGTCAGCGTGGATACTCTTCCACAAGCCTGAAGCCTTGCTCCACCGGCTGAAAAAGGAAAGTAATATTATGTAGCCAAAACGGCTATCCTTTAAGTCAGTCTAAGCTTTGCCGGATTTGAAATTCCCTTCTGTCATTACTCCTCACATTTTTTTTAATTTGTATTCTACATTTTTATTTTTATTCCTGTAGGTTATTTCTTTGACGATAAAAAAAAATGTCGGAATCTGAACTGTAAGCGAATAAACTTTAACCGTCTCGTTATTTTGGCGGAGCATAACATGCCTGACATGCCTTATTCTCTTATTGTTAATGTAAGATATTTATATAATCTTTATTACTAGAAATCCACCAAAATAAGTGGAACACGGTCGAATGCTGAGCTCCTGTATTGTTTCTGTAATAACCCGCAAACAAACGAATCCACATACAATCCCTCTGTCGGTAGGCCTACAGGTTTTATACAGGCACATGGTTTTAACTCCACAAACGGTTGAAGGAGAAGAAAAGATACATGACAAATCTGATGCACCAAAACTGAGCGAAGACTGCGCCCAATGGGTTAGCTTAGCAGCCACACTCTAGTTGCCTCGGCGCTGTAGTGGGAGCTTTAACCAAACCATTTCTTACTACCAGAAATTCATTATCGTCCCAACCCACAAAATTTGTAGGCTACTACGAAGACCGTTCGGATGCCCTACCAGTATTCATTCTGCCAACTTATTACCTGACAGGAGCGGCATCTCCAAAACCCCAACGGGAAATCCAATTCTGATACAAAAAGCTTAGTTGGCACAATAACAATATAACAAGAGCTAGAAGCTCATATGGCACTTGCAAGGCTGGGTAAGAGGATGAAAGTAGGAATTTGCCAATTCGTGGGTTTGTTGTGATAATTTGTAAGCAAATCCCTTGAGACAAGAATGATCATGGACCCTTGGAAATCAGATAATGTATCGCTTGCACTTTGCTGTGATGATGCGCACTTTAAGTGCACTAGAAATTCATCTGTCATCAAAACCCTTGAGGTAAAAATGATCCTGGGCCCTTTAGGATCATGATATAAATGGTCTGGTCAAGAGTATTTTTTTTTTACGTTTAAGATGCGCACTTTAAGGGTGCTAGAAGTTCAGGCTTAGATTTTTTGTATTTTTTGTTCTTTGCGATTAAGAATGTACGTTAAGGGATGGTCGTATCTGGGAAATGACAATTTCTAAGCCAATCTTATCAAGCCTCTAATGTTCAAGCCAAGTTTCATCGTCCTCGCACATCTGCAATTACCTTAAATCGCGATCACCCTAATTCCCCCCCCCCCCCCCCTCCAGCACCCCCCCCCCCAGAGAGCCCGAATCCGGTCCGATTTTGTCACTGAGGTATTTAGGCTTATGCTTGTTCTTCCAACCAAGTGTCATCCCAATCGCTATATTCTAAGAGTGTCATAAAATCTCCCCTCCCCCCCCCACTCACCCACAATGATCGGATCCTATCCGCACTGAAATGCGACATCTAAGACATGAGTTCTTTCCTTTAAGATCCGATCACCCCTTCAAAAGTTGGGCATACCTCAAGATTCCGGATTCCCTTTCCCTCCACTCCCCCCACGATGGTCAAATGGGAGAAACGACTGTTCTTAAGTTGAAATTGTCGAGTCCCTGATATGCCTGCCAAGTTTCATCGTCCTAGCACATGTGTAAACATCTTAACTCCGGATCACCAGAATTTCGGAACCCCTCCTCCAACTCCCCCGGGTCCGGTCTTGACAACAATGTATCTAGGGCTTGAGCTTATTCTTCCCACCAAGTTTCACCCGATCCGTTAACTCTGAACATGTCACACGATTTCCGGTTTGCTCCCTCCAACTCCCCCCAAAGTCACCGGATCCGTTCCGAACTTGAAGAGTGCCATCTGAGACACCAGGTGTCCCCAAATATCAAGTTTCATTAAGATTCCCCGTTCAAAAGTTATACATACGTCAATATTCCGGATTCCCCCTCCCTCCACTCCCCCAACGGTGGACGGATCAGGGAAGTGATTATTTCCATGCTAGTTTGGTCGGGTCCCTAACATGCCTGCCAAGTTTCATCGTCCTAGCACTTCTGGAAGTACCCTACCTCGAGAACGCCTGACAGACCGACTGAACACTTATCGGTATATGGCACTTGAGCGAAGCTGCAAATGTCATACAAATATATTACAGATGTACTTACAGTCTAGAACTTTCTATAATTCAACCCTTCTCTACAACTTCAAAATATAACACGCCCCCTCTACCCGTATTTTCTTGGGGGGGGGGGGGGGAGGGGGTCAATCGTATGACTGTTTGGAAACGCGTGCGTAGAAGCCGTGTTCCAAACCTAAAAGCAAAACCAATGATTTCGGCTTCAAACATCGTTCACCATTACCTGCTCTTTCCGGCGAAGTGTTGGTTCACCAAATCCCATTCGTTCGCCAGTTTCGCCACCGAACCTTCCAACACTGGATCCGACTTCAAAAGCTGATTTCTATCCAGGAACAACTGAGAGATGGTCGGTTGGAGAATAGTGAGATTTTCTTGGATTGCCTGTAAAGAAAAAATTAACTTTATGTCCCTCAGTTCAGCAGGAAGGTTACAAGAACATCCCAGTTGATCCAAAGTAAGACAACACAAAACGTCTGAGCCCCAAAACATACAGAGGACCCAGGGGCAAAGCCATTAGCATGTTAGCGCATCGCTTGCCTAATCGAGAATAAACTAAACAGTGTTGCCACTTTTTTCTGACGGAATCTCTGATCTTTGGCCGCACTGTGGCATGCACTTTGGTGCGTTTCAGCTTCATTTCCCTGTGTTGACACAGATATTGGAAATATTTTTGCTGACAATAATCACAAATATGGTTGTGTAACTCGCGAAAGTCGTTAATAAACTTTCTATCTATCTTCATCATCGTATGGCTTTGCTATTTTCACGGTGTTACCGGTCGCTGAATGCTTTGTCGAAGAAGTCGAAAACCTGTGAGAAATCGCAGGATTTTGCGACCTGTTGCAACTCTGATACTAAAGACAAACTGGATACGACTGTCGTAGAGTAGAGTAGAGTTTTATTCATAAGAAGATATCTTTCACAGCGCAAACGCCGAATTTGACCAATACGTCAAACATAATCACTAAAACATAAATATGTTTCCACTCTATCAGTTCGTGCTCCCCGAGGCCGAGGCTGAGCGCAAAACATTTGAAAACTGAACCCGCCGTGGTTAAAAAGTGAGAAAACTAAGGGAAAAAAAGAAGTAAAAACAGAAGATTCTCATGTCCTTATGTGTGAAAGAGTGACGGGCAAAACTCGGCACGGCCGAAGAAGCGCTAAATTCGTACGGACAAGACGAAACAGTGGAGAGGTGGAAATTTTAGAAGCTTATAACTCTATAAGGGAGCTAAGTTCATAGGTTCTAGGTTCATTCAAACATTGTTTGAATAAATGTTTCAAAGTCAGCTTGGGCTCAAAGAATATTTAGCTAGGTATATTATAAAAGGCAGAATAAGCAAGAGGTGTCCTTTAAAAATAGAATCACTTATACTAAAATGATTATAAAATAGGAAGAGACAATTTATTTTTTCACATCGTGTGTCCAAATTTAAACTTCACGTCAAACGTAATTTCACTGGAATACATATTTAAAATAAATCAAAACAATCTTAAAAGGGTCAAAGACTAAAACTAAGAAATACAACAATAACAGTGACTATTTTTACTGGCTGTTGCGCAGCTCAAGAAAACTTGAAACAAAACTACTTCGGTATCTTCCATGTTTTGTAGGGACCGGAGTTAATTTGGGGACTTTTTGGGCCTTGTCGCGTTGTGGTCTGTTGCGGATGGATGTGTAGGGTTCGGGGAGGATGGGGCGTATCGGGGAACACACAAGGTCTTGGTACCGAAGTGAAGGCACAGCACGTTTCTTCTCACGTCCACGGTGGTGAGCTTGAACTTACCAAGCAGATAATGGTAAGAAACTTTCCCTTCACCATTTATGATTGTAAGTGCTTGTTTTCGGATGTTTTAGATCTTATGAACATGCTCAGAAGTAAGCCCGAAATCCCACACTGGACATGCATACTCCAGTACTGGCCGGATAAAGGAACAATACAGCTGGAGGATATCCTTATGGGGGACAAGAAATTTTGTTTCGTAAGTGTTAAGAGGGAAACAGAAGGGGAAACTTGTTTGAGGATGTTTTGACCATGGGCATCCCACTTCATATCAGCTGTGATAGTTACTCCTAGTAATTTAATACGTCTAACGGAGATTTCGGGAGGAATTGGGTTTGTGAGAGTGGGCGATGATTTTAAAAAACTAATTGTCGTAATTGATGATTTTTGGGAGATTAACTTTCATCTTCAACAAAGCCGCTCGCTGTGTGGCATCATCAAGTAAAGCCGTAACTGAAGTTTTTATATTTCGTCGACATACTTCCAGTGCAGACAGGTCGTTCACATACTTCCAACAATCTGAGTGGTCAGTCAAGAGTATGTCTATCCGACTCCGACATAAGAACAGTGAGCCACGACGGCGAGTACGAGGGGTTATTAGCTGCTTTTTTTCAGATACCATGGTATCTGATACCACAGTCGAAAATCATTTTCGCAACCCATATGCAACGGGCCATGGAGCTTTCCAGGGGTCGGAACTTGTTTTATTCATTCAATGCATTTAAAAAAAAGAGCTGAACTGAACTGAACATATGAGACACACTAACTGCTGGTGTTACAAAATCACGTCCAGTCCAGTTGTCCCAACCAGAGAATCAAAGAAAGAAGTTTCCAGAAGTATGTCTGATATTGATCTTTGCATAAGAAAATTCTGGCCTTCGGGATGCCCTTCCTTCAGGAATCGCCTTCCACTTCCACTTAAAGGACCCCTCTTACTTATTCTGCCTTTTATAATATACTTAGCTCTCTTTTGGAATTATAAGCTTCTAAAATCCCCACATTCCTCCATTGTTTCGGTTTGTGGCTACGACTTTTTAGCACTTTTTCGACCGTGCCGAGTTTTGCCCGTCACACAACGTGAAGTTTGACGGAATCTTCAACATCCACTGACAACTCTTTCACATATAAGGATATGAGAGTCTTCTATTTTTACACTAAAAACACCGTAAAACAATGAGCAAATTAAAAAAAAAACACCAAATTTCCTAGGTTTGAAATAACTCTTTCTGGACTAAATCTCAGCCGATTATCCCGGACAGCTGTTATGGCACGTAGGGAGCCAAGGGTCAAAATAATAATTTCCATCTAATGCTCCAACTATTTATTACAAATACAAATAAATTATAAAACCAAGACCAGTGTGGTACCTCTGAAGACATACAAAAATTACCAGTTAGGTCTTATAATTCTTTGCTAATCAATCCTGGAAAATTCCGCCATCTAGAAAAGAAGACGTTGTGCGTGGGTTTTTTCTCGAGCCAAAACAGCAACTCGGCAATCGAGTTCAAATCTAAACAAACCCATGGCATGCGATCACTAAGAAAAGGTAAACATAATGTTTGGATTAGGTCTTTAAGCTCAGATAACATCCACTGAAAATTCAGCTTTAACCTGATACGTATAAATTCTCCACTTGCCTTGAGAGACATCTCCTGAGCATTTAGTTGTTCGTAATCTTTCAGAGAGAGCGGTGGGGAGTTCATCTGTCGGTTTAACGACGAAATTGCTTCTCTTGCACGAGCCACACGGGTTGCCAGGTCAACTCCAACCATTTTCGTCAGCTGAAACATGGAAAACTATACCCTGCGATAGGTTAGGACTAAAGATTGGCTTTGGCCAGAACAGAAAAATCCGAAAATTTTACTGCCACCGCTGAAATACTCGTCGACATGGCAGTAGTTCCGACCAGAAAAAAAAATGAAGAGATAACTGAAAAACAACGGGGCAGTTAACAGGAATCCGGGAGAAGGAACCACCTAGACACATACGCTAATAACTGGAACTATGGCGAAGACAGAAAAGTGCTATGCGGATGAGATCATAAGTCGTATGATGCCAATAAAGGTGTGGCCATATTATATGGAATCCAACTTGTAGGTCTTGAGTATATATCTTGCAGACAGAGAACACCTAGACACAGACGCTAATAACTGGAACTATGGCGCAGACAGAAAAAATGCTGTGCTATTATTTTCTTTTATTTACTCCGCTTTTTGAAATGGCGGGTTAGAAATAAATTACTTACTTATTACTTACTAGAATCCCATCGGTCTAAATCCCCGTCGGTCTAATAGGAACACTGGCAACCGGTTTTAGCCGTACCCTGCACATTCTTCTAGTCAGTTGCTGTATAGTTTATACCGTCACTGATCTGTACGTTCTCCACGAATTCTCAGTCAAATGCTGGACACTCTAATCTACTTAAAAAAATAAACATTTTTTAACGTTTTTAAAATACATAAATAAACTGAACGACTCAAATCACGAAGTGCGTTTGGGTCATTTCTTCGCAGGCTGAGCAGAACGGACAAAGGGCTTAGTCGAAATCAGCCAAAAGAGCAGTGAGGAGCAAGCGCTTAAACTGAACCAATGCCTTGGGAAATACGTGACAAAAATCGCAACTATTGTTGGATACACTGGACGGGGGCTGGTTGACTATACCTGGAAAATCTGGAATTGAGCGTTCAGTTCCAGCCAATGGCTATTCAGCTTCTGCAAAGTCTCTTCCTGCTCCGCAGAAGTTCTAGCGCACAGTTCAAGAGCTATTTCATTCAGCTTTCGAATATCGGCCTGCTTTTCAACGATCCTGTCCTGTATTAAGTCAATTTGATCGTCACTTAATGTCTGATTTTCAGAGAGGATGTGACTGACTTCAACAAGCCACCGTTCAATCTCCTCGGACTCCCGGGTGGAGTGAGCCAGTAAGGATTCCTCTTCCGACGGGGATCTCTTGACCTGGAAAAGAAAACAATAATTCCTTTTAGTTCGTAAACTTTTTTCGCTGTTCCTGATAAATTTGAACAATGACACAATCTTTTTGAAAATAACACTAACGTAACGAATTAATTTCAAAACACCACTATCATGGCAATGCCAAATTTGGGTATTACGTCAAGTATAATGCACATTTTATAACATATACAGTTAATCATCAATTCGTCATCACAGACCTATTATAGTATACAAATGAAAACCAAAAACAAAACACGGACGTTGGAAAAATATCAAAGACAGGTACCGCCATCATTATAAATTTTTGTGAAACTCGGAACGAAGCTTTTCTGGTACCGCGTATGTGTTGCAGGTAGGGGGGACAACTTATGACACTTTGAACTTGCGACCCTCTCCTGTCGGTTTCTTGTGTTTTCATACGGAGGGGGAAGGATATCGGATAAAACAGGATGGTGGAGGAGCTTATAACCAACCGCTAAACTCAGCCGCAGTCTCGACATGTATACATCGATACATGTCGAAAGGCTTGACTCCTACCAATCATTCAACAATAACCTCTGAGAACTTGTCATTAGTGCCAGGAGCAGCATGACCGCAACTTCTGCAGAAAATAAGATTGCTGGCCCCTCCAAAGTGATGAAAGAGTAGACCGGCGGAACATTTTCAGAGAAACGTATCCCTAGCATCAAAGATAAAATGACACAGCTGCCAACTGCAAGACTTACTGAATATGAATATTCCCTGCACTGATTAGTTGTAGTGCAGACAGTCTGCCTCTTGGGGAGAGAAGGCGGTACATTGGGAGGGCAAAGAGTCGGTCCGGTCCTTACTCATGTCCAATTTGTGGTAGTATGGATGAGAGTATGAAACATTCGTTGTGTGAATGCGAAAATTTGAATGAATTTGGTTAGAAATTTTTGGAGTAAATGAAAGAGGGGTGGATGAAGAACGGATGTGCAGGATTCTGGGAAATAGTTGTTTTACGAGTATTAAACAGTTGGCCCTAGCCCATAGGGAGAGGTGCTTATAGAAGGTATTATTTTTGTTTATTTTTCATGTATTTGCCATGGTCTTTGGCTCTTAGTGTAAACAAATCTATCTTTTCTTATATACAGTAGGCCTACAATCCTTAATCTCACCTAAATTGACGGCAATGACCGGACAAGCGAGCAATCAGCAAAATATTCCCTTTACGCAACTAGGTCAGCGTAGACGCACGATCTAACAGTAACTGGCCAGGTGGACCTGACATACGTCCAGGTTCCGGCACGATCAACACCATATATCAATCAGAACTAAAACACTGTATGCCTTTGTCAAATTAATTGACGGCAGTTTGGATTTCAAGAAACTTTGACAGAGAACTTGTCAGTGCTCCAACCCCCCAGGGGCCGACAACTCCTTTCCTTTTCTAACCATATAAAGAGGGAACTAGGATTATCTTTTTAATGCTACAGAGCTTATGCCCTTTTTTGTGTGGCGTAGAGGGTCTGCGTATTCTGCGAAAGATTTATTACAGGAGACATTTTGTGTGTTTAACCAATGACTGTTAACCACCGCCGGCGATTCTGAGTGAACGCCAAAGCATCAGTTTCCTAAAAAAGTTACTGGGTTTCTTTCACTCCCGTTGGATACCCCTTCCAAGATTTTGGTAGAGCCTACGTAGGCCGCGTGCAGTGGTAGCCATGGCGACTAGCAACAGTATCCTACTATGCAGAGATTGAATATACCGGGCTGAAGAAGACTGCGGATTGGACACAAATCAGTCATCGTTTCGTTCTCTCGCGCTACTCTGCGGTGAGCGGCCGTTCGCCCTAACGGCGATCCCACCGGCCATGCTCATCTAGCGGATTTCGTCAGAAGTTACCCCGCATTTAAAGAAATTCCACATTTAAAGTAGGGAATAAATTGACGTTATCGGAACCCTCCCAGGTAGGTAGTTACATCGCGACGACCTCCCAGTCGCTACATCGACCCTCTGCCGATATAGGAGGATATCCTCGGAATCCAGGACAATGCTACGAGAATCGTGGACCCTTAGTATTATTTACAGCAGTGGTGGCTAAAAAATCTGCTTCCCGATAGTCCGGACTGCTAAACTGCGAAATACCCAAAAACAAAACCTAACTAACGAGAGCAATAGCTTACACGAACAATTGCATCTCTCCGGACCTCGATCGCCTTTGTCGAGTTTCCAATCCCCTGCTCTCCAAGTAGCGGAACTAAAAGAACCGCGATTCATCGATTGCCTGCGGGGATTAACACGACAGGCAGGACGGATCGTTCCAGCCATCCAGGTAAGGGTTTGCGATTGGGCGTGAAAATTCTCAGAACATATTCCAAGACTAACTACGATTTTCTCTCCTCTCCAACTTCTAGCAATGACGGTTAGTTATGCCCAACTAAAACATTGTGTGTTTTGTTCTTAATTTTCAACATTCGACATTACTTTCCACACATGGAACCCATTAGCAAGGAGCGCTAGCTCCTTCCATTCGGGATTTACTTTCCACACATGGAACCCATTAGCAAGGAGCGCTAGCTCCTTCCATTCGGGATTTACTTTCCACACATGGAACCCATTAGCAAGGAGCGCAAGCTCCTTCTATTCCACAATAATAATAATGTACTGCAACAGAAAAGGCTTTTGCTTCTAAATCGGGACTAGATATATTTCATGTTATATTGCAAGACAAAAAGCCCCCACCCTCCCCCAGGGTGGTTTCAAATACCTAGGACAGGGGAGTGAGGGATGAAAACCTAAAAACATACTACTGTCTAATGCCCGGTAAGGCTCAAGAATCATACCGAAACAAAGGACAATAAATACAGCATCACAGGCAGAAAATGTCCATATTTCAAAAAAAACATTTAACACTGTTATTATAACATATTGCAAGAGGTCAGTAGTATTACCATGAGTGCCAGCTAGTCCCGCCATCCCAGCTTCCGCTGGAGGGAGCCAAGCCGCAGCAGCTTCAATCCGATGTAAAACCAACCTGAGTGCCACAGGCAAAAATTGTGAAATTCGCCGTTTTCCTTGCAAAATACAACTACCTCCCAGTTCCCATTTACATTTAGCTTCAGGGCTCAAACCCTAACATTCCAAACCATAAAGCCCCACTTAAATGACGCGCTCTTCCACTAAACAAAGAAACCTAGGAAAGCGTCGCAGGGAAAAATTGTTGGAAACATTTATGATTAAGCATCCTTTAAGGATCCGAAATAAAAGTATACCAAGTGCTCTTTATGAGGTCACAGTTCTGTCTGTATGTCCGTGACCACCATGACGCCTGAACGGTGTGAGATGTTTTGACGGAAGTTGGTCCATGGGACCCCGATAGCACGAGCGAGGTCGACCTCTCAGATGATCTGGTACCTCAACATTTGAGACTGCGGAGAGGGGCTTCAGTTATGGACGAGACAAATTTTCGATCGCATGACAGAATCATGAAATGCTATTAGCTCTAGCCTTGGATCGGTAGTTCGGCCAGAATCCGGACAAATCAGAGATCTGTGGATGAACGTAACTGTCCGATGAATACGAACAGGGATCTTAAACATGAATGCCGTATCTGAATGCATAGTTAGTTTTCGGATCAAGTAACGAATTCGGCCGCGAAACCGGTAAAAATCGGACGTTCGAAAGGATAAGATCTGATGTAGGATATTAGCCAGGGGTTGATTTTAGGGGAAAATACTGGGGAAAGAACATCATGAACTGACATATGCTGTTCGTCGTCTTCGGACGGACGACTCGTCATGAATCCGAAAAAATGGGTGTCGGATCAAAAAATTCTTGACATACAACAGAAACAAAAATTTCCATTATTTTTAGCAAATTATGCAGGTATTGGGCGCTTTTCTGGCACAAGGTTTTAACCTTCGTAAAGGTTTCGAAATACTAGGAACGTGTTCCACCCTCCTTACTAAGGTTTACTACACAAGACGTCACAAATTCTGGCTTTTTGCCGTCAAGGCTGGAATGATTTTTCTATTTTCCAGCAGAATATCATCCACGGGCGAATCCGACCAATCACGTTACAGAGATGCGTATTTACCACGCTTACTACGCTCCCGAGCATGGTAAGCAAATAGTTACTATTAGTTACTATCTCGAGAAGGTTGGGACGGTCAGCGTAGTAACTTTTCACGACGTTGAACGAAAATAGTAAGTAATAGTTACTATTGTCAGAAGGGTGGAACACGCTCTAGAAATACGAGTGCATGGAAGACACCCGATCGATAGAACTGTAGAATAGGCTGTGTCGATCCTAGTTTTCGGCCTTATCGCAGCAGACAAACACTGGTAATCATCGGGCGAAACTTGCAGTGAAAGAAACGACTGGAAGACAAAACACGACCCTCATCAAAACAAGACTGAGACTAGGATTCTCTGAGGCATGGAGGGAGTCAACCCCACATCCCCCACCTGACCTCCCACTCTCGCCGCACCTCCCGAAACTTTGTTTCTTAATAAAGAGGATCAATAGGAATAAATAGGAAAGCAAAAGCTTTGTCCGAAAAAATAAAATGAGAAACTATAGAGGCTCAGTTTTCTCAGTAGCTGCCACGTTGTTGTCCTGTGAAAACATGCACTACTGCTGGACTCGACGTAATGAAAACGAATCAGTCTAGGGTTTACCAATCCGCCACTTTTATACATTCGTCACCCTCAAAGAACCACGGATATCTCACCTGTATTATCTTAACCGCGCACACGCCAACCACGCTAAGCGCGTTTCCCCAATCACAATTCTAAGAGACTGCTGAGTTCCGCGGAAATCCTAGGTTTATTTTTGTGACTACGCTTGATTCCAGCATGAGAGGAAATGTCGACAACCGTGACGAAACTACGACGATTCGGGAGGAACTGTTAGGGTTTCATCGTCAAGCGTGAAAATAAGAAGGATACACTGTAAAAAGTTTCTCCGAGTAAAGATTAAAGTTAACTGCAGTATTTGCTACTGGGATTAATCTTATCTCTACTGAGATAAGATTAATCCGAATTATAGATAAGTTTATCTTTTTAGAGACAAGATCAATCCCAGTAGCAAATACTGGAAGGCTTTTTTTTTATAGTGTACGCTGAGCAGGAACGGAGGAACTGCAAGGATGCGGCACTAAGCTCACGAAAACCAAAGAATTCTCCGAAAAAAATTCCGAACGTAGCGTCGGAGAGAATGCCTTCAAAACAGCAACACGGAGAAAGAGCAAACAGCCCTCTTTCGGTTTCGAATTTTCTTCTGTTTTTCAGACAAATCTATTGCTTTCCTATTTATTCCTACTGATCATCTTTATAACAAACCAAAATGTTAGTATGATGTATTATATTATAAAGGGTATTATTTTTATTTCGTAGCACCAAAAATTGTGCGATGATTCTAACATTTATTTTTGAAAAAGCATAAGTAACTTTGTATTCAAAATTGTTTAAATTCTCAAATTTCACTGAGACAGACGGACTTTTATTGGGGGATTTGGTGGTCCATGACCAACCTTTTCTAATTACTTTCAGGCAGGTCTGGATCAAGGCATTTATTCCGAGGGGCAGGGTCTACCCGTGGGTCGGACCTAATCCATACCAAACAGTAAGAAAAAATATACATCAGAGGTAAAAGCCTCTTAAAAACGATTATTGTATTTTTGCATGTTTTTTTGGGGGGAGGGGGGGAGGTCAAACCCCCTAACCTCCGAGCTGGATACGATCCTGCTTTCGGGTACTAAGATGAAAATATTTCTTTAACAACCCATAATCGAAGTGAAACAATTCGATTTATTCGGTTCTATAATTAGCTTTTAATGTAAAGTACGATCAAATGAACGTTAATTTATATTTTTTTTATTTGTTTTGTTTTGTAGATTTGATTTTTTTTTTTTTTTAGGTTTTGGTACCGGAGACGGAAATGAGAAAGATTGAAATAAATGCCACTGCAAATGGGATTCCCTATGACGGAAGGGCATCCTTTGACGCAGGAAGTGCGAAGAGGTAAACAAAAAAATTGTGTTTAGCTGATATCTCCAGGACAAAACCCCCTTATTGGTTTGGTTGCAAAAAAAATAACGAGGGACAATATTTTTATAAATATTAAGTTTTAAATGAAAGAAAATTTTAAGGAAAGGAGATATTAAGAAAAGAAAAAGTTAAGAAAATTTTAACATTTTAAAGCTGTGATGAAAATGGTAAAATGAGAAACAATGGTAAAGAGGAAATAAGGAAGAATATTAAAAATTTAAACGTAGGCCAGAGATAGAGGAAAGTGTAGGTAACGCTAAATATATAGGTCGGTCATTGAAAAAAAAAATCATTTAAAATATTATGTTAGGACCGTTGGCGTCACCGAGAGAAAGTGGAAGCGTAGTCACCTTGACAAATCATACTGAACAGGAAGAACAGAAAAGATACTACGCGGCAAAAAAAAATTTAAAAAAATTAGGTAAAAAAAAACGATTGAAGAAAAGATTTCACACCTCTTTCTTGGACTTCACGTTCGTCCATGCCTCTCTCAATTGGTTGGTTTGCGAGAGAATAATCCCGGCCGCAGAAACATCTTGTATCTTGAAAACCAAAGTGTCTCCCTGGCTAATTAACTGCGCCACATCTGGCTCGAGTAAAATCACATCCCCGGGGTCACGTGAGGTCAACGACCAATCGGCAAGGCGATGTAGCATCAGTCGGACGGCGATGGAAAAGTCGCTTACTTCGCTGATTGGTGGTTGGATCGAAGGGGAGGTGGGGGAGTCGAGGTCCTCCAGCTTCTGGCGAAGCACGGAAGGCGATACGCCCTGGAGAACCTGTGAAATAAGAAGGAATGAAGGATTGCTTCTCCCCAGTTTGATGGAATGTCTGATCAAGATTTTGGCGCATGCGTGAGCTTTCTGTTTTCGAGGTTCTACTGACCCCCCCCCCCCCACACACAAAAAAAAAAGAAAATAAGATAAGGGTACATTTGGTACATTACAAAAACATCTGCATACATCAAATAAAACAAGAAACATTAGGAAAAACAGTAATAATTATAAAAATAAGGGAAAAACAGGAACAAACAAGTTGAGTACAAATATAAGTGGAAAGCACGGAGCCTCGAACATTAAACGCACGCAGGCCTCAATAAAGATACACGCGCAGTGTCCTATTTCTGTGTCCTAATTACTTTTTAGGCAACGACTCCTCCTCCACTCGGCGACGTTAATTTTTTCCTAAGTACTAGTTAACGTCACCTATTCTTTCAAAACAAATGAACTTACCAACAACAAAAAATTCAATCTCAATTCTATCTCCAACTATTAGTACAGTCCTGATGGTACAGTCAATATAAGGTATGACCGCAAACAAATTGCAGCAGAAATGATTTTTACATGAATGGTCAGCTTGGCTTCAAACCTTGTATACTAAAAAACTGTTCAACATCTCAAAAACTGAGAAACCTACGGGGTTCAAAATTAGTGTTTTTAGCATTTTCTATTTAAATTTTTATTTTGCAGCTGAAATTTTTATTTTCTTAACGCTCAGTGTTTACTTCGTGTGAAACAGATTTCTGATTTAGTTTGTAAGCATCGGGGTAAGCATTGGGGATCATGACAATGTATAGTTTGTCTAAAAGTATTTTTTTTTACTTTGCGGTTAAGATTAGTACTTTAAGGAATGGTCGGATTTTGGAAGTGACGACTTCTAAGCCAATCTTGTCGAATCTCTAATGTTTCAGCCAAGTTTAATCGTCCTAGCACATCTGGAAGTACACTGTAAAAAAATCTTGCAGTATTTGCTACTGGGATTAATCTTATCTTTATTGGGATAAGATTACCCCTAATTCGGATTAATCTTATCCCAATATGGATAAGATTAATCCCAGTAGCAAATACTGCATCCTTATTCGGAGAAACTTTTTACAGTGTACCTTAACCTGCGATCACCGGAAATCCGGACCCTCCCCCCCCCCTCTAGCTTTCCCCACAGTGCACGGATCCAATCCGGTCTAACCGGGTCATGGAAATGAAAAAGGACATCAGAGAAATTTCCTCTGTTCACTTACTAAATGTCACTGGACCGATCACCCGTTCCAAAGTTACGCATGATTCAATATTCGGGATTCCCCCTCCCTCCACTCCCCCAGCGATGACAGGATCGAGAAAATTTGTATTTCCAAGTCAGTTTGATTGGGTCCCTGATATGAAGGCCAAGTTTCGTCGTGAAAATCCCTAAAACCGCCATCACCGGCATTCCATGAAACCCCCCTCCCCCCACAAAGTGTCCGGATCCAGTACAATTGTGTAAACGATTTATCTGGGGCACATGCTTGTTCTTCCCAGCAAGTTTCAATCCGATCCCTCCATTCTAACCGTCTCTCGAGATTTCCGGTCTCCCCCCCCCAACCCCCCACAGCTGTCCAATCCGGTCCGGACTTCAAATGGGATATTAGAGCTAAGTCATCTATTCAGTTATTGAGTTTCATTCCAATCCGACCACCCGTTCCGGATTTTCGGGATTCCCCCTCCCTCCCCCCCCCCCCCCCCGGATGGTCGGATCAGAAACTGATTATTTAGTTTGGTAGGGTCCCAGATACGCCTGCCAAGTTTCATCGTCCTAGTACATCTGGAGGTACCCTAACTCGCCATCGTGGGACAGACCGCCCGACCGACAGACGGAATTGCGATCGGTATATGGCACTTGAGACAGAGGCTGCAAGTGCCGTTCGAACGAGATTTACATATTTTTTCTTGGTCAGCTAGTTATCCCTCTAAGATAATATGCAAGGGATTTATATAATTTCGGACATTTCGTCCTACCGTCCTCAGCTATAAACAAACTAAACACAGACTACAATACCAACAGAAGAACTGGCCAGTTCTGTGACAGGGTTTATTGTAAGTGTTTGCAACCATAACTAAATTGTACACAGACATAGAATAATTGTAAAAAATATCACAGATTTGTAAATAGATAAACATTTTTAAACACGTTTTAATATTCGATATTTTATTGTCATTGTATTTGCAGGTCGTCCAACCCGCATCGTTCGTTCGGTGTTTAGTTTCTATCGTTTTGTGGTCTGTTGGTTCCGCATTGTTTTTCTGTTGGTATTGCTGTGGATCTTCTGATTCAGTTTGCTATATACTATAACCGAAATACCCGAAATTATATTCATCCCTTGCATATCATTTTAGATAAGAGGGATAGACCTGATCAAGAAAAAATAACTCATTTTTTTTTTTTGCAATGAATGGTCAAATTTGCTTCAAACCTTACACTCGACTGCGATCAACGCGAATACTTCCATATCCGCCGGAGCTCGTGTAAATACCTCGCTTTTCGGCAGGACGCGATCGAAACCTTGAACGGACGTTCTTATTACGTTGAAGTTGGAGAATGATAAGAAAACATCAAAAACTCTGTTGAATACTCAGGCAGAAACAATTCATAGTGTTGCATTTCCTTCGGGGTTTTAAATCGTTTCCAACTTCCGTTATTTACAAGCGGATATCTAATATGAAAGCCTAGAACTCACCTTGCGTGGGCTAACAACCGGTGTCTCCGTTTCGGTCTCTGAATCCGACCGATATTCCGCCGGTGTCACTGCTTCTGAACTGGAAAACTCTAATATATCATCCGTTTCCTTATCACTTCCATAGAAGCTCTCTAAATCATCCAGCTCGTCTGATTTCGAGAATCCTCCGCGGCCGGAATCCGGCGTGACACTTGCCGGAAAAGTCTGGCCAGAATCCGGGGTGGCAAAAACACTCCTCATTTCCTTTTCCGGACTGACACTAAACTCCTTTCCGGAATCTGGATATAGACTCAGGCTAAGTTGTGACCGGACACTTTGTCGGCTTGGGGCTCGTATGTCGGATATGTCTGTCTGGGTCTGCTCATCCCGCGACAATCTTCTGGGGGCGCCATCCTCCTCTACTATTCGAGCTGGAGTATTCGGAGGGGTGACGAGGGTCGCGAATAACGAATTTTTAGTGGGTGGTGTGCTCTTAGGCCTTTCCATGTCTTCGCATAATAGTCCCATGTCAGACGTGAATTCGAAGTGTAGTGTCGAAATATTATTTTCCGGCTCGAATGCGGAATCCAACGCTTCATCGATTTCTGGTGAGGACGGGATGTAATGAAGTAGTTCCATTTCCGCTCGTTCTACAGATGGCAGTCTGGATGAAACAGTTTCAATTTCAACATTCGACACGTTAATTTCATGAGTGATTTCTCGGCGGATTTCAACAGAATTGACGATAATTTCGGCTTCTTTTACCTCCACCACATGACATTCATTCTCGCTAAGCGTAGACTCGATTTCGACTACACTATTGTTAGGAGAAAACGAAACTGATTTTTTTCGCTCGCAAGATGACTCCGCTCTTACTGTCTCCACAGTCTCTGTTATAATATTACCTGCTACCCTTAGACTTAAATTTTCGAAGGCCTTGTGTGCTTCTTTAGTAACTCCACTAACTGTTAACTGTTCATTTTCCGGATTCCCGTTTTCCGGTGATACACTTTCCGATGACGAGCTTTCCGGCGTTTTTACATCACCATTTTGAGAAATGAGGTCACTTAACTGGTGCACAACGTGTGTGAGCTCGTCGAAGGGCATTTCTTGACTGGTGGTCATGACGTCAGCTGACTGATTCAGTCCCATTTCACTCGGCATCACTTCCATAAAGCTACTTTTCTTCGGTAGAGGAGCGACGGAGATTTCCGGTGACTTTGAGACTGATTCGCAAGATGACTCTGAGTCGCTGGAAAGCGAGCTAACTTCGTCGTCTTCCGCTATAGTCGTCACAAACCTGCGAAATTCTCGCGCTTTTTCTTCGCTTTCTTCATCATCATTATCATCAAAAGCTGGGTTTGAATATCCGTAAGTCTCGATGTTGTCGTAATCCCCTTCTTCTTTGACCGGAAAGCTCTCGGAGATGGGGGATGGATGTGTGGGTTGTTTTGGGGAGGGTGGAGTGTCGCGCTTAAGCAGGATTTCCTGGAAATAGGGGATGATTTGAAGAGGAATTAACATGAGTAGCTGAAAACAAAACCTACTTTGAAGCTTATGTTTTTTAAACTGATATTTATGCACCCTTCCTTGAACCGTGAATTTCATTACAATTGTTCTTAGAACAGGGGTCCTTCCCCTCGTTTCTGAGGGAAGAAAAATAGCTAGAACAGGGCTCCTATCATCAGTATTAAAAAGTTCAAGGGTGATTTAAAATTAAGCAAGTATGTTGGAATATTGGAAAAGAAATGGCATGTTTCAAAACCTCGCTAAAATATGAAATATTTATTACCCTCTTATATTTTTTAAGTTGCCTGCCCACCTACTATTTCTGTTTCTTCCAGTTTATTTCGACAATGACGCTGCGAATACAGCCCATCGATAAAGGAGGTTAGCAGGAGTCCTGCTAAACCAGTATAGAATGTTCTCAGGACGCCGTTTCGATCTCCACAGTGTTTAGTAAAAGCCTCAAAGGTTGTTTATGGCAAACCAGCAAGGAAAATGAGTTATTTTATTTTATTGACTGCAAATTAAACAAAATTAAGAACGTCGAAAACGACCATTGATTGGAATCCGATTAGGGCTTGATATCAGTTTTAGTGGTCAAAAACGTTAACAGGGTATCTCAACAAAAACCTAGGTCGAAATCGAGGCCATATCCGATTTCAAATCCATTTTCATCTCGTGATTTTTCCGAATATCCATACAATTAGGTACTCGGAATGTTGGGGACCGCTTGGTAAGGCTTTAGTTAACATTCATAATGCGTGAGTAATAAATGAATGGATGTTTGATTTTCCACTAAAAAGATGGAATATCAAAAGCGGAGTAACCGAAAAGAAAACAAAGAAGATCCATGTGCACAAACTGGACAAAATCAGACGTGATTATTCGGTATTTGGAGGCAACAAAGCTCCATACTTTCGGTCTTGGAAAAACAGTATCTTCCAAACCCAATTCACGTTTCACTGCGGATCACGGCCTTTCCTAAAATTTTTTTTGTCAATTTCGGTGTTAGTAACTGTCAGAAGTTTCGGATTCGGATAACACAAGTACGCGCAGTTTCAAGAGACAACACTTAGGATGTAATCTATTGCGATCTGAAAACGTTATGCAAATGTTATGCATAACAAGCATTGCAAAGAAAGAAACGAAAAACCCGCTTATAAGTAGTGAGCTAAAAGACAAAAATGCACCTCAGCCGGGACTTGAACCCAGGACCCTCCGCTTACAAGGTGACCGCTCTATCCACTGAGCCTCCGAGGGTCTTGTGAACATAGTCTACAAACCACTACAATAGTCAGATAGGAGCCGGCCATAAAACTGTCAGAAGTTTCATAACGGATAACACAAGTACGCGCAGTTTCAAGAGACAACACTTACGATGTAATCTATTGCAATTTGAAAAAATTATACATTAAATGTTGTGCATAACAAGCATTGACAAGAAAGAAACGAAAAACCGCCGAAAGAGCATCTGCTGACTTTTCCGATATCATGACGACAAACAAAACTTCTGAAAGTATATATTGCATTTTGTTCGTTTACTCCCGCGCTGCGATCACCTTAGCGGTTAAAATGGGTATTAGGCTACGGAACGATCAAATCCATAGTTTCTAGCCTTATTTTAAATTATATATTTTCCGGTGAGCATACCTGAAGCAGTGCTAATCTTGAGTTCATCCTAAGCTGGATTCTCTCACATCTGGTTGTGGTTTCCAGGGTCTTGGACCCAGTTCCCTCCAGCAGACTGGGATCGCAAAGGCTGCAAAAAGATCTGAAGTCCTCGGCGATTCGCGCCATTAGTGGATCTTCGTTATGCAGTTTAACAAGAGATTCCTAGAAGAAAAGAAAAATGTAATGACAAAAAAGGCTGGTATCCCGTCAAAAGATTCCTAGAAGAAAAAGAACGGTACATTGATTAATAATAGTAGCGGAACTTATCCAGTCGATATGGCGCGACGGATAAGAAGTCGAGACGATCCCTTGTTTTAAAACCAAATTTGTGGTAAACTAGATAAATAATAACCGACAAATAAATATTCATGCAACAGGCAATTCCTTAAACGACGACTCGAACGGAGTTGGTAATGTTTGTCATCGTTCTGACGACAATTTGACCTTGTGATAGCTTAACACAAATTTTGTTGTGGCAAATTATTCTTAAAAAAACTATTCAAAGATATCCGACCTTATCTTCGTATATATACATATATAAACAGATTTTTATTTAAGAAAGATGAGAATCCTGCAAATGATAAGATTTTGGCTGAGGATAATTGAACCTCCCAATGACCGGCTCGTAAAAGCAGGTTATGATGAAATGGTTCAAATGGGTAAAAAATCATCATGGCCTTACATAATTAAAAATATATTGAACACAACAGGTTTTTCTTTTGTTTGGAATGAAGGCCTAGGTCCGACAAATGATCCTTCTGATCTTTACCGAAGTTTTAAGACACGTTTAGATGACCAAGAAATTCAAAAATGGTGGTCTGCATTAGATGAGTAACCGAGTTTAGTTTATTACAGGCAAGTTGAAGAGTAATTCGGTAGCGAATAGTGTTGGATTCAGGTGCGAGCATACTGTTTACCGCTATGTGGTGGTAATTCGTGGAATTCTAGGTGTCCGGATGGAGTACGATTTGTCCTCTTTGCCATCTTGATGGGGATGGTCTGGATCATTTTCTTTTCAGGTGCCAGGAGCTTTCGCACTTAAGGGGCTCACTGTTTTCTCAGGTTCTTGGTATCTTACGTTCTATGTCACCAAGAGGGATTGTTTCTTTTGGTAATTTTGTGCAAAAAGCACTCGAGTTGAGAAGTCCTGTTTCTTAGTTTGTTATTTTGTTTAGTTTCCTATGAGATGTTTGTTTAACCTGTATATGGCCTTTGGATTTTTCAATACAGATGTATATATATATATATATATATAGATATATATATATATATAGAGAGATATATATATAGATATATATATAGATATATATATATATATATATATATATATATTTATATATATCTATATATATATATATATATATCTATATATATATATATATATATATTCATTTATTATAACATTTGGCTTTTAGCTTGTCGCCGAGTGTCATTTCACAGATATCAGCGAGTTTTCAGTTTCCTGATTCCGCATTTCCAAGGGTAATTTAAAATTTCGCTCTGAATCTTCTCTCCAATTAGTCAACTTCATGAATATCACGAAAAAATAGGTAAGTTCCATCTGCTCTCGTTCTGCGGGAGATCCAGTTCCGCGCGTAATTTCTGTCCACCCCACGGCACTGCATCGACTTTTGCCTTTGCCGCGTTTTGCTATTTTTGGAACGGATCAGGCTCTCGACTAGTGTTTCCGAAGGGACCATAGGCGAGAAAGACCGGTTGTGCGAAATGTATGGTGCTTACGATCTAAGCCAAGTGGACAGAGCATGGGCGAAACGAGGGAAATTTAGCTACTGAAGGTAAGCGATATAGGCAAGCTTGTATACTAGTGCAGTAGCTACGTCTGACTTGGATACAGATCCCTGTTAAAATCTCATCAGGGGTATGTTAAGTACGCATGACCCCTTTAGCTCTGAAAAGAAACACGGAAAAAAAATGCGTAACCGGTCTTTCTATCCAATAAAGTCATCATAAGCAATAAGCGGGAGCTTGATCTGCTTAGAAAAGAACCAGACATTACAAATGTGAAAATCAGTGTATTTCCGGGGCCGTTACTGTCGATAAAGAAGAAATCTGAAGTTCAAAATTTCAGAAATGAGGATGTGGAATGACTAAAGAGGTAGAACGAATATAGGTACGACAGGTCCTTTAAGCGTTTCAATTATCTGGAGCAACCCTTTCCGGAGTTCCTTCTAGAAGGAGATTTATTTTTCAACTTCGAAGTCGGGCAGCACCGTTCTCAGGTTCGTGTGATCTGACCTTCAGATGCGGTCCCATATCAAATCAAAGCGTAATTACAAGCAAATCCCAATCCACTCAAGTACCACAGGGCAAAATCACAGGTCTGGAGGATTTGACCGAGGTATTTATGGTACAGACCGCATATTACCTATACATCAAAAGGAACTATGCTAGTGTCGGCTCAGAAAGTTGCGAAGGTAGCTGTCGTAATTCAGCTCGTATTCAAGTGTCTCGACGCAAACCTGATCGGTAGGTTATAAAGATAGGTTATACAGACTTCGGTGGTTGGGCATCCACATTACTAACAGCCTCAAATCGTTCCGGTCTCAATCGGTTAATGATGCAAAAAGATAGATTCAAGTATCATACTCGAAAATCGTTGCTAATCGTGGGAAATACAATAAAAAAGCCCTTAGTAAACTTTACAGCAGTTTTACTGACCATTCTATCTTATTTCTTTCTGGCCTCTCTTCAGTTTTAAAGAAAAAAGATCTTCATTCCCTCCGTTCTTGTTTTTACCGATATGCAAAATTCCTCCTTTTCCTACCCCCCTGGTATAAAAACGCGTTACAAGGTTCCGGATATATCACTGAAACTTTCGGCCATAAGTAGAAAATTGTCCACAACGTCCCATCTCAGCTTCCCCGCACATCACGGCTTGTCCCTTCTTCTAGAGTGAATTCTAGTGTATTTTAGTGTTTTGTGTTCTTTTTGATTGTTTGTACTCCGCTATTCTGTCTTTTCAGCGGGTTATAAAAATAAATAAATAAAGAAATAAAGATGGGTTAGTTGTGTATGTGTCTCTTTGTTTTTTCCACTTATTGTGGCGTTTCTACTCCTTTTTTCTTTTCTTTTACTCCGTCTGTAACTTCAGTTTTCTGACGGGTAACGAATAAAATTATTATTATTATAGTAGTAGGAATTGCTAGACCGATGAAGGTGTACGTTAATGTTTATTAGATCTACACAAAGACAAACACAAACGCATTTGGATGCGCAATACCTACATGACCAAAAAAATACGGTATCGTTGATCCGATTCGAAAGCTCGATGAGCTATGTCAACGAGTATTATGCAGTAAGAGCGGCCATGAGTGGCAAGGGATTGTTCTTTGACATTTTCTGATTTACAAGTGTGATATTTTTCCCTCTGTGATTTTTCGTTTCGTTTTTCTTCGTTGTGTGATCTTTTTTCTGTGCTTCTTCTACTTTCTTTCTTTTTTATACTCGATCATTTTCTCTTTCCTGTACGATGGGTTAAAAATAAACATTACATTACATTGACGGCTTATTGGTCGCAGTCCCACGTTATATGTGACACGAAGACACATTACTCTCGGAATCACAATCTGACGAAAGTTGAAGGTATAAAAACTCTTTTTTTTCCAGAAATCTATCATGAGAGACCTGGTTTTCCACAAATAAATCAGAGCAAAATAACACTACAGAGTATCGCCAAGACCTATGCTTTCCATGCTTTGCAAACGGGCCATACTGGTAGTGCCGTCCACTTACGCCATTTAAAGCGAGAGAAACTTTCGGGTTTAGAAATTTCTAGTAAAGCAAAGGTGCGGTCTACAAACACCAAGGAAACAACGGAGGCTGTATAATTTGTTTGCTATGTTTAGGATATGGAGTTATCGGAGCCAGCGCCGGTGAACGACCGATTGAGTTTCAGTAGGGATGTTCAATATCGCAAGTGGTGCTAGTGTCGCAGTTATTCGAGCGTGTGTCACTTATTTCAAGTCTTGGCGCTACTCTCTAGTGTTATTTTGCTCTGACATAAATCTACCGAAAAAAACGTTCAGGCGTGGTCCTTTAATCACATCCGCACAAACAATAAAATACCCGCTACGGCGACGCAAAGCCCCATTCTCAAATCTGTAGGCTAATGACGTGACGAAATGTTTCTAGAATTAGACCACTCCGGATATACATCATTTTTAGGCTGGCTGTTAAAATCTGGGCTTGGCAACAACACAACACCCGGGATGAGTTTTCTCGCTACGGGAACTGGACGCGTCTGGAAATCTGCTGCATATGACACGGATTCCAGTCCACTTTTGCTAAGATGTGGAGCACGCACAGGAGAATGTTTACATGTGTTATCATTTTGTTTTTGCTGGCGGGTGTACAAGGCCAGCAGGAAAGCTATGAAGACTATGAAGATGAATATGAATATGATGAAAACCACAATGGATTAGGGTCTGATCCAGGGGTGAGTCAACAAACTGTTAATAATCCAGTCGCACAAACCGGTACTTGAATTCTTTTATACCTTATTTTATAGACAAAATTAACAAAAAACTGGTGGATTCCAAGTGACGTATGATTTTTTCTTGTATGATTGTATCAATATAAGTATCTAAAGGCGTATTCTCGCCGTTCCCCGAGGACTCCACTTGAGGAGTCCCCGCGTTATTGTTGGTCCCGGGGACTCACTCCCAGTATTCTGGCGAGTCCCCACGGACTGGGAATGCTCCGATTATCATCACCATCATCAAAAAGGACTCCCTTTCAGATTCGGAGGGTAATACATTTTTGCTGGTGTTGGTGCATTGTAAAATTAATTAAAAAGAATCAGAATAAACAAAACCAAAAATAAAGTGGATCCAAACTAATTTTGTCAACTGCATATTTTTTTTCGAGCAAAATCTATTTCAGAAGCATTCCCCGTGTTCTCGTTGTTTTCCTAGGCGGAGTCCGCGTGGAGTGACTCCCTCTATTCTCGCCGTCCCCTTCTGATTCCCCGAGGAGTCCTCGGGGAACGGCGAGAATACGCCTTAGGCTATCTATCAATCCATCTATCCGTTCTTACCCATAATGTACAAAAATACAGCGACGCCAGGCGGAGCTCAACTGTCCAACTTAAACAGTGTGAAAACACGCTGAATGAATGAATTAATGATTTATGACGCACTGCCCAAGGGCGTAAGTGCAGTAGAAAAGGACAAAGAAATATAAAATAATCGTAAAGCACGCACAAAATATTTTCCATAAAGGTTCACTAATTTAGAATCACATTAATGGGATCGTCGACAGATAAGTTTCCGATCGGAGAACATAATTAGAGGAGTTTCTGCTTAAAACTATCGCTTCTCTGTTTCCTGACATCAATAACTTTCCCTTTCAAAGGGTCTAAATAGTCTGACAAAAAACATGCATTCACTTCCTTCGGGTGAAACTGCAGAATCTCTACCCCCCCCCCTCCCCCCCTCAACGCAGATACCGATATATTGATTCACATTGCGTATGGCCGTCTTTGTCCAAACCGAAGTCGCTATAACCGAAAGGAGCTTGGGCGAATTTCCCATACATCACGTAGGCTACTGTTCTGATGCATACCGCAGTCTGTGGAAAAAAGACAAATAAAGTTTTGATGACTTTTACTTTAATCACTGTTCAAAATTTATCACTTTAATTACTTTAATCAATGTATCTCTCTCGTTCAAGCCGTAATCGTGAGTTAATTCAGAAGTTCGGTGTGCAAATGTTATTCAGTCACTGGAGAGGACGTTGGCGTCTCTACTAAAAACATCTATTCATCCAGCTCATCATCTAGGCTAAATGATGTTTTTCATGAATTACTTAGGCCCAGTTAGTAATTCAGTAAAAACTGTCGTGCTTTATGTTGATTTTTACTTGCGTTGTTTTTTCTTTCTTCCTTTTACTCCACTGTCGCCTTGTGCATTTGGTGAGTCTTAAACTAAATATATATAAAGCGCTACTCATTCCACCCAGTTTGGCGATGCTGGGTTTTTAAATTCCTCCCATGAGCAGAAGGAATCATCTGTGAATAACTGGCAGATACATATTTATGAGTTTCAGACATTCAAGTTCAAGTTTTTTAATTTTACATAAAAATACAAATACATTATACAAGCACTGTGGAGAACAAAAATTCGAACATGCGGTGCTTGTTCGAAACAATAAAATATTGCAAACAATAAATCCTTGTGATTTTTAGGTGTCTGATTTAATTTTTTTTCTGTTGACAGAAATGTCTGAATGTTCAGAAAAAAGAAATGACCAATACATTTCACTGGAAATCCCTTCTATCAATCGAGAAAAGCTAGCATGACTACTTAGGCATTTGTAACCAGTCTGTTAACGCCACAATCGGTATATCAGACAAATTGCTGCTGCCGGTCATGTACTGCCCCCCTCCCCCCCCCCCCCTGCTATTCTAAGGCCCAATTAAGCGCTGGTCCCTCGGGCCCTTCTCCACATTTCCTGTGAACAGTTGATTTTCGGCTTTTCTCACGGGTTTACACTAGCTAGCTGGGAGTTGACAACCCCTAATTCATGATTCGGGACAAAATATATGACACAATTCCAGGAACGAATTCCACCCCTCCTCCCCGCAGCCACACAGGATCCACAGCCGACGGAATTGCCAGCCCTGTCGCTAGATGACCTTACAACTCCGTATGATGATGAAGAATATGATGATGACTACGACCAAGAAGCTGAGCAGATGTCTGTACCGGATAGGTATGTCCACAGTGGTCTTATTCCAATAGGAATGAATTCCTCCCCCCCCCCCCCATTCTTTCAGATCATGCTGACTATAGAGGCGAAAGTCTTTACGGTGCAATGATGTTATTATTATTACTATTTAATGTGCTTAACGGAAAAGTCAACTGAGATTTATTCTAGTGATAATTCCGCTCTTCTTGGCAAAGGACCTGTTCGGGCACTAGCTGGCAAGACTTACTAAAGACTCTAAAGACTCTAAACTGTCAGATATTTCAAAACAGATGGACGTCGTTTTTTTACTATTCAGATGAAAAGAATTCTCCTTTTCTTGCGTTTTTGTCAGAATCGAGAACGGAGAAAGCCTCGCGATTCTGCAGAATCCAGAAGTTGCTCCGATGGTGAATTCTCGATTCTCCTCTCTTCGTTCTCCTCCCTGATTGGTCAACAGAGTCTTCGTGTTCAATATGCATAAACCCGTATACCGGGTCGCGGACGAGCTACCAAATTAGTGTTTTTGTCAAAAGCGAGAATGGAGAAGCCAGAGGAGCAAAAACGGTAATTTCTACGAGAATCGAGAATTCCCAAAAAGCGGGAGCCTAAACCACTTAACAAGAGCTGTAAGCTCATACGGCTTGCAACAGTATGTAGTAGGTAAGGGCTCTGTCAGATTGATCGGGTCCCTGATATGCCTGCCAAGTTTCGTCTTCAAAAACGCTATCACAGGAACTGAAAGGCCGCCCTCCAACCCCCCCCCCCCCTAAGTGTCCGGCTTCAGTCCGAGTGTGCAAAACGATTTTTCTAGAATAAATGCTTCCCAGCAAGTTTAACTCCGATCCCTCCATTCTAACCCTTTCTTGAGAATTTCGATCACCCCCTTCCAATTCCCCCATAGCTGTTGAATCCGCTATCATAAGTTGAGATGAATCCTTTGATAAAAAGAACTTTTCGACTTTACATGCGCACTTTAAGGGAGCTGGAACTTCATTTTTAAGCAAAACCCTTGAGGCAAAAATGATAATGGGCTCATGGGGATCATGAAAATGTACATTTTGCTTATAAGTGTTTTTCTTACTTTGTGGTCAAGATTGGTACTTTAAGGAATAGTCGGATTTGGAAAGTGGCGATTTCTAAGCCAATCCTGCCGAATGTCACAAGTTGCATCGTCCTACCACGTCTGGAAGTACCTTAACTTGTGATCAACGGAATTCCCCCCTTCAAATTCCCCCCACAGTCGCCGGAGCCAATCCAGTTCTGAAAAAGATTTATCCAGAGCATCTGTTTGTTATTCCCACAAAATTCCATCCCAATCTCTCCAGTATCAGCCAGTCACGTATTTTCCGGTCCCCTCCCCCCCCAACTGTTGTCGGATCAGGTCCGGACATGAAAAAGATCATCAGAGACATGTCCTCTGTTCAATTATTAAATTTTACTCAAATCCGATCACCCGTTCCAAAGTTACGCATAACTCAATATTCCGGATTCTCCCTTCCTCCACCCCCCACGACTATCGGATCGAGTATATTTTTATTTACAAGTCAGTTTGGTCGGGTCCCTATATGCCTCCCAAGTTTCGTCGCGAAAATCCCCAAAAGTGACATCACCAAAATTCCGGGAATCTCCCCTGCACCCCCACCCCAAGGTCCGGATCCAGTCCGATTGTGTAAACGATTTATCTGGGGCAGATGCTTGTTCTTCCCAGCAAGTTTCACTCCGATCCCTTAATTCTAACCGTTTCTCGAGATTTTCGGTCCCCCCCCCCCCAACTCCCCCATAGCTACCGAATCCGGTCCAGACTTCAAATGGGATATCAGAGATATGTACTTATTTAGTTATCAAGTTTCATTCCAATCCGATCACCTGTTCAAAAGTTACGCACTACTCAATTTTCCAGATTCCCCCGCCCTCCACTCCCCCCTCCCCCAGATGGTCGGATCAGGAAACTGATTATTTCCAAGCTACTTTGGTCGGGTCCTTGATATGCCTGCCAAGTTTCATCGTCTTAGTGCCCTAACTCGAAAAAGTGTGACAAACTGCCCTAAATTTCCCAGATTCTTCCGCCATCCACTCCCCCGCAGATGGTCGGATAGGAGAACTGATTATATCCAGGTTAGTTTCGTCGGGTCCCTGACATGCCTGCCAAGTTTCATCGTCCTAGCACATCTGGAAGTGCCATAACTCCAAATAGTGTGACAAAAAATACGGGCCGACCGACAGACGGAATTGCAATCGGTATATGGCACTTGAGCCAGAGCTACTTTGGTCGGGTCCTTGACATGCCTGCCAATTTGCATCGTCCTAGCACATCTGGAAGTACTTTAACTCGAAAAAGTGTGACAAACTAGCCTAAATGTCCAAGATTCCCGCAGATGGTCGGATCAGGGAACTGATTATTTCCAGGTTAGTTTGGTCGGGTCCCTTACATGCCTGCCAAGTTTTATCGTCCTAGCACATCTGGAAGTACCCTAACTCGAAAAAGTGTGACAAAAATCCGCACCGACCGACCGACAGACAGACGGAATTGCGATCGGTATATGGCACTTGAGCCAGAGGCTACAAGTGCCATAAAAAAAAAAAACATAGCAAAGCAAATAACCGTGGTGCCTTTGGGTGGATGGAACTGACATAGGAAGTCTGAAACCTAGGAAACAAGAATGGACGGAATAATAACTAGGTTTATCAACATATGTATCCTTCAAATAAGGGAAAGGTCCTTTAAAGGATGTCTGAAGTTTTAAAAGACATATGGTTGCTGACACCCTAGCCTTATCCATGGTCCAATAACCCTGCAATACTTTTCTTCTCTGTTCTCCAACGAATTTTCCCGCGCATGTGAAATACATAAACTAAAACGGTAAAGGTTTTCCTTAGTTTATGTTGATTAAGGGACCTATTCTTCAAACAATCGAGCGTATTGACATATTTAACAGTGCAAAACGGACACGTTCACGAAGTACGGAACTTCCATAGCCCAGACATGCAAACTTTATTTTGAAAATGTGCTAATTCTGACGTTTTCGTTTTGCACTGCCAAATATGATTCGCAGTCAGCTCGGGCTGAGGAAACAGAGCGGATTGGTTAAAAAAGGAAGCGACTAGGAAGACCGGTACACCATTTACTCAAGAATACAATGGTGTCAGTCATTTGTCTTTTACTTTGCAACATATCATCATGAAGAAGTTTTCGAAAAGTATCTCTAGGAAAGAGGGTACCACATAGTGTTATTCGATTCTCTTTCGATCGAAATCGTTCTCTTTTTTTCCTCAGCAATCCCTTTTGTCTCCATTTTATCGCCGGGATAGAAAAAAATAACTCTGATAATACATTTTAGACCAGATGACGCTACTACAACGACCGAAGCCACAACCACTAGAACTACCACCACCACGACAGCCCCTCCAACAACTATAACCCGAACGACAACAACGACAACTCCACCGCCGACGACAACAACTCCACCGCCAACGACAACAACTCCACCGCCAACGACAACAACTGCACTGCCAACGACGAGAACTCCAGCACCAACATCGACTGCAACAACCCAACCTCCACCTGGCCAAGTCTACTCCGCACCAATCGAACGCGGAGACCAGGGTCCTTTGTCGGAGAATGGCGATGATACACCAGTTAAGCTAACGACAACTTATAGCGTAACCAAGAGCCCAACAGCCACAACTACCAGAGCAACTCGTTCAACACCAACGACAACCCCCCCGAGGGCAAGTAGACGATCAACAACTCCTATGACCCAGCCCACTGCATCACAACAAGCTATAACACGTCCAGCTGTCACGCGAGCAAGAGCAACAAACCCAGCCACTGGCGAAAAACAGCACTCATGCCCTGAGGGATGGTCAACAAAAACTGACAGAGACACTACGGTGACCTACTGCGAAAAAATGGTCAACTGCACAATCACCTGCGTCGAAGACGCGATAGATGCTTGCGAAGCATACGACGCTCAGCTCGCAACCCCCATCCCTTACTTGCGAAAGAAGCTCGAATATCACCCAACCTTCTCAACAACCCTCCTCTGCAAGAAGCACCCTGTTTACTGCTGCAAACCTGGTTGGTCCATCTTTTGCTCACAGGCGGAAACTTGCTCGTGCTACAAGAGCTATGATGAGCCGAAACACTGGAAGAAGGGGAGTAATTGCTGTCGTAAATGGGATGCAAATCTCGTAACCGTTGAGAGCCGGGCAGAGAACGTCTTCGTTGCCAAATTCGCCCGCCAGAGCACAACCAACTGCGACCTTGTTTGGCTTGGAATCAAGAAAGCAAAGAAAAACGCAGGTAAGATAGTGCAGATGGTGCTGCAACGTTGGTCCAACAGAATGGGTAGCAAGAAAGGTTATGTTAGATGCTGCTAGCAAACGACCAGGTTTTCCTGGCCAGGTTTTTCCCATCTTCATAATAGATTTGAAAAATCTCAACTTTTCGGTACGGAAATGATGATGGTGCCGAATATCCCATCAAGCAGAAATGAAACCAGATATTATTCCATTATTTTCCTTCTAAATCACCAATCCGCCTATTTTCGTTTTTCCTTCACAATCATTTTCATGCTTTGGCTCTCTAGCCAAATCTAATCTTCCCTTTGGGAGTCTTTTCATAATCAAGCACCGCCTCTTGGGTCGTTTGTGACTGGTTCGATATTTTCGATTTTCCCTTCACGGGTATTTTCATGCTTTTGCCCTCTAGCCAAATCTAACCTTCCCGTGTGGAGTATATTCACATTTTATCACCGCCTCTTGCGTCGTTTGTGATTGGTTCAGTCGGAGACTGTACAAACCAATCAAAGACAACAATGGCTGGCGATGTTAGTCAACATTGCGCGTAATAGATAGTGTAACTTCACAGCGGGGAGACATTTCGAAAACAGTTTCTGAATATCAATGAACATAAATACGGGCTGATCTGATTGCTTCTTCAGAGGATGCTCCTGGTGGGAAACTGAAAGGATAAGCACTTCAGTTAACCTTTAAGAATTCCAGTCCTGTTGGCTCCTCAGAGAACCCTCTGCTGTGCGCAAGCTATAATATAATTGCAGCAAAAAGCCTATCGCCTCTACAGATTTTCCAGGACACTATTAAAGTCCGTATAGAACCATGGACTTACTATCAACAATCTAAGCTTTACTAGAAAAAAAAACTCTGTTATGGGTCACCATCAGGGGCGAGACAAGATTTCAAGCGTCAAACATTCTTATCCCCAATAGCAAACCAATTCGATCAAGACAGAAAACAAAAATGAAAGAAGAAATCCACAATTCTTGCAGGCATTAACTATAATAAAAAAATCGGGTCCACAAACGCCCAACACTGAACCTTCGTCTGCACCATGAAGAAGGTGATTTCAGAGGTTGACTCGGTGGGACAAATTACATCCTCATGCAAAGAGAAGCAAATTTTAGCCATGGAAAAGCATGAGTATGTTTTATTTTCACGAAAAAACTGCGCAGGGAAATTGTTTGTGGGGAGGTCATTAGATATTTTACAAACCTTCAATGACAAAACGACATTTTATTATTTTCTTTTTAACCTACGACTGATCTGGGAAAGGTAGATGCAGCTAGGCGACGTGGAAAACTTTGCGTTTAATTCGAGCAGCGCGGAGCGAATTCCGCTAAGTGATACAGCCGCGAGAACGGGCGTCCGCGCTCGAGACGTCTGCCTTCGCGCGGCTTGTTCACGCAAGTATTATTTTGCTTACAAATTTCGTTTCAGGCTATGAATCGGTCGCGGACGAAACCCCTTCTTATTTCAACTGGGCCCAAAATGGAGAACAACAGGATAAGCACGACCAATGTGTTGCCATGGTAGCCAAAACAGCAAAATGGACCCACACCAACTGCTATAGGGAACGAGCTGTGGTATGTGAGGGCACTGCATATGTATGGCTAGACAAACAAACGACAAACGCTCCAGAGGAGACAACTGAATCGAAAACCGAGAGAAGACGAAGGAGGCGCCATAGAAATTAAATTGGAACCAAAGGCCCTTGATTGCCGTTCTCGAAAGCATGTCATCAAAGAGATTTCCCTTCAATGTGTGACTACAGTTTTAGCTTTCTCTCGAAACCAGCCGGCAGCAATAGGTAGGAACTTCAAGACTACAGATAATCAACGTTATATGGCGCGGTGGCTAAAGTGGAAGACAACTCTGCTTTGAAGAATAGTCGCAGTGGTTTAGAATAATAGTGATATGCGATTCGAGCCCGCAATACCGATTCGCTGTTTATTGTTATTTCGCACTGTTATAGCATACGCAGTGATGCGCAATTCGCGACTCATACCACTGCGACGGCTCCTCTTCAATATTTGTCTACACTTACAACTGGCTCTTGTAATCACTGGACGACTCCTGACTAGAAAAAGGCACTTCGAGGAACTACATGATCAGTGCAATACGAGAGTGATAAGTTAAAGTGAGAGCCAACTGGACCTTGAAGAACATTCGTAGTTTTAAGCATACGAACTGACATGTCGATGGAAATCGGAACGACTTTCGAACAATCATGGGCCTCTGACAGCCGAATCCGCTAGAAATAACTGCCAGGAGGATATTCAAGGAATTACCAAGTTTGGACGTTGCAGAAATTTTAAATGTAAGAGCTCCCGTTTCAAGTTTTCTATCGCAGTTTTTGCTAACTAATATTTTCCGTATTACTAACTTTTTCTCATTAAATACGAAATCTTGTTACATGTTCTGATTTCATCTCGGATGCTCAAGTTTCTCGGATACCGAACGAAGAGCAGTATCTGTAGACCAAAGAACGCGGATTCGCATTTGCGCGCAAGAAATCCAGCGCCGCCTGTCGGATTTAAACTACGTGCCATTTCAACTGAATTTCCTGCTTTTACACGTATCTCGCATAGCGCACGACTGGCCTTCAATTGACAACTAGAGCAGGTTATCGATGCTAGTACTCTTGCGGCGTCGAACCGAGTTCAAACCATGCAACCATGCCATTCCGACCATTCAAAATAAGCTGTACGCCGAGCGTATAAAAAGTGATGCGATACATAGCGGGGAACATCCTACAATCAGTAAAAAAGACAAACAGGCCTTGCAAAACAAAATAAAATATGGCTAGAAATATTTTGCTGTTGCGCAAAACCGGTTTTCTGAATTTTGCGGGGATCTTGCTAGAAGTCTGTGGGTCTGGGAAAAAGCTTAAAGGACCCCTCGCACTATTTACTCTTCAGCTTCCAGCATTTCAAAATATTTGGATACTTCAGAACTAGGTTGTGCTTTCAACAAATAACCCGCAGTTTTGGCTGTTTTAAGCCTTTTCCGAGACCCGTTGACTTTTAGCGAAAACAGGGAAATATAAATATTCTTTGAGCCCAAGCTGACTTTGAAACATTTATTCAAACAATGTTTACAACGGATACGTCAGCTACGATTCTTCGTCGGCGATATTTCAGCCCTTCTTGGCAAGGGTCCTCGTCAGGCTGTCAATCCTCTGGGTCAACGCCGGGGATGGAAACAAACAACAAACCTGTAATCACATTACAGGTTTGTTTCCTTCCCCGACGTTGACCCAGAGGATTGACAGCCTGACGAGGACCCTTGCCAAGAAGGGCAGAAATATCGCTGATGAAGAATCGTAGCTGACGTATCCATTGTAAACATTGTTTGAATTAACAGGGAAACAATTTACATAACCGGTTTTTCTGATGGAATAAACTTCTCGCAGACAACCGTCGACATCGTGATACACATCGAAGGTAACAAAACACGGCAAGTGAGAAAATCAGCGTGCTTTTGATAGAGGGGTTAGAGTGTATCGTACGAAACGGGGGTCTCCGGGTTTAGAAATATATGAAGTGATTATGGAAGTAGGTTCCGTTAGTAATGTAGGTAAGACTGGTCCTTTAAACAGGCAAGACCGTAGATAATTTTAAAAGCAGAGCCTAGCTTTACAGTATTCAGATAGCTTTGAATACTGGAACATAAACAGTAAACAGTGCGAGGTGTGCTTTAAAGGTACCTAGCGGGAATCAGCGCAACTAGCTCTTGGACTGTGATTTCTCAATGGCTGGCACCCTAAACTTCAACTATATTTTTTTAATCACTTTATTCCCAAAAATTATTTTTAGAAGAATAGCCTGGGAATTATTAATCATTTACAACACACTTTAAATAGATAGACGGAAAGAATGTAAGAGGAAGAACAAATATTTCTTTCCTGGGTAGTTTCAGGATTCGATTCTAACTGTTCTGGGGCCATTCAGAGGACAGAAACTATCTAGGGGTATAACATCCCGGGATGCCTACACACACCCATTTTTTTTTGTTTTTTACACAACCGCTTTGCTACAGCGTACATCGTCGAGCTAGCCCGGGTCAGCGTATATTGCATATAGACTAGAGCTTCTCCGCAACCACTCATGCTAGATCGTGCGGTACGCAGTATGCATAAGGGATACAATTTAGCTAGGTCAGAAAACGTTCCGGAACTCCTTCACATTTCGTTCCCATACTCCTCGTTTCTTTTTTTTCTATTTAAAGCCTACTATCGCCTAATGCATTTAGCAAGTGATAAATCAAATTATTAATTATTATCATTATGCGTGGATGCATATTACATGCAGCGTTACAGGTTTGTTTCCTTCCCCGACGTTGACCCGAAGGATTGACAGCCTGACGAGGACCCTTGCCAAGATGGGCCGAATATCGCTGATGAAGAATCGTAGCTGACGTATCCGTTGTAAACATTGTTTGAATAAATATTACATCCATATAACATTCATACACCACCACTGTTCCAAGCGTGTACAATTTATGCATATGGATCAAGAGTTCGCTAGGGTCAATATCTCATCCTGGAAGCCCTGCAATCTCCCAAATCCGAAAAAAATTCATACACAACCGCTAGCAAGAATCAAGAAACCATCTCGCAGCTCCTATGCCCTTTTCGTTAGTATAACATCTATACACCTTTATTGCAAGCGTGCAACACCGATGCGTAAAGACTAGAAGTCTGCACGGGGCAGCATACCATCCTGGAACTCTAACACTATTTATGTCCATATATGACCCACACAACTGCTATGCAGGACGTGAGCTAAACATGTGCATAGCCTAAGAGTAGCAAAGGTCGGTTCCCTGAAATATTTAAATCATCTAAGTGATTTTGCATTTTTTCACCCGGGGCTCTAGTTATAACGTTCAGAATGTGCGCTACTTGCACGACATCCCAAAAACCATCCCGACGCGGAGAATTTGGATTTCAACAAACCCCTGCTTTTCCATGTCTTACGGATGCTAACTCCCCTGGAGAGAGAAGGAAAGTGACGACAAGATATGTCTATTTGTTACATGTGTTGTTTTTCGGCAATGGCGTACCTTTGTAGTTGCAGCATATCTGAAGCATAGAGCGACAAACACAAAGTGGTACCACAAATAAGTTCATTCGATGAAGTCAATTATCTGTGGATAGCGCACAAACGAAGTAACGCATTTTTACCGGATGTTCAGGACTTCAGGCTATTTAAAGTTTAACTGAAAAGCCAGTGTCAAAGTTGGGTGAGTGGTAAGGCAAGACGTAGAATGGTAAGGCTGTCTATGCAGTACTGACGGTGGTACGAATGAATAAATATGTAATTAACACAGTAAGTATAAAAATGTTGAGTATACGCGAATCTGATCTAGTCTGACGTGAAGATGTTCCCGGCTTGTATATATATGTCAGGCTGTCTAGGACAAGGCTAGAGGCACGTACTCCTCGCGTGAGCCTGTGTCCTACATCTCTGAAGTTAGACGGCCCTGACATAACCTCCCTCCATTACAAAAAAATGGCGAAGACATTTTTCAAATATTGTGTGCACAATTCGCCCTCTTCTTTCCCCTACAGTTCTTATGGGCTCCCTTCTGGGTTCTTCTGCCCAGGCCAAAATTTGCACACAATCAGGAATACAATGGGAGAGTTGGAAACCGGAGATCCAGACTAGATCAGATTCGCGTATACTCAACATTTTTATACTTACTGTGTTAATTACATATTTGTTCATTCGTACCACCGTCAGTTTCTGCATAGAAACACCCAACTTTGACAGCCAGCTTACTTTTGCGTCATTTAATTGAATACACTGAATTATTTGGATACTGCAAAGGGATTTTTTTCCACTATCTGCTCTAGTTATGACGTTCAGAATTTCTGCGGCCGTCCCCACAGCGTAAATTCTACTACGACGCGGGAAACTTTAATCACAACACAAACGTGGCTTTTCAGTGGGCAGTGGTGAGACTGGTGAAGATTGCTTAGTGACTGAACAAAAAAAAAATCATAAATCTTTCTCGTAGGCATACAACAAAAATACATGCGCATAGAGGTCTCACAAATTGCACGGAAATTCCACTATTTGAAAATCGATTATTCGTGAATGGCGGAACTCAGCGGGTCTTCAAGCCAGTTTAAGTGAATAAGTGATGGGTAACTAGATTGTCCTATCCCAGGCCTTTTCGATTAAACTTTAAGTAAATAAGTGAAGTGTAACTAGACTGTCGGATCTCGGCCCTATTCGATTAAACTTTAAGAAAGTAACAACAAGCTATGATAAGGAAACGAGTTTTAGATCATCCAATATTGCTCGATCGCACACGGCAGAGACTGAATACCGCCTACTAAACTCCCCGCTAGAGAGGGGTCAGAGGGGGCATAGGATGGTGCTAGAATACTCACCCTACAAAAGGCAATCTCGTTATCCACACTTTCGACAATCGGGTTGGATTCTCGCACATTCAGTTCATCCTCAATCTCGTTCAGGACAACTGCAAGTTTCTCTAAATCTCCTTGAAGTCTGCAGCCCAAAACGCTGGCCTCTTCAAGGCTAGAACGAGCAGCAGCAACTTCTTCACCAAGCTAAAGAAAATTAAGAAGATTCACACACAAAAAAACTCCATCTAATTACGATGTTAGTTTCATCACAAGGTGACTTGTAATTTTTCTCCTGGTGGTGCTGGTCAGCTAATCAAACTCTATATGATAACCAATAACGGCGTGGTTTACGAGGACTAGCGTAATTTTTTTAGTCGCATAGTTTGGTCAGACCTCCACTGATTATCCGCAGCAGCAAGTCATTCAAACAACATGGCACATAGCCATAATATCGAATTGTAAGTATCTTCTTATTCTTAATGTAGTGACCTAAAGAGGGTTCAGTTCGGTACAGAGCGAAAAAACACTAGGGAGTGTACTATACATAATACTTTTTAATAACACTAGCAGTTTTGCGCTGGCTCCGATAACTTCATATCCTGAACATAACAAAAAAATGGTACAGCCTCCATTGTTACCATGGTGTGTGCAGACCCTACCTGCGAAAATCGCAGGAAAATGCCCCCCTACACCTACCTGCGAAAATCGTGCTGGACTTCAACCCCGCAGAAACGATCCCGCGGCAGACCAAAACATCGATGGTCCGATAGTCTTTCCAAATATTTGAAGTTGGCAAGCATTGTACACCCACGATGTACCTGCTGATATCACCAGATGGAGGAGGCTGACATCACTCTCTACGCTGAGCGACGCCCGGCAGGAGACATAAGTCAAAGTAAGTCAAAAGTGTGCAGACCACACCTTTGCTTTACTAGAAATTTCTGAACCCGATAGTTTGTCTAGCTTTAAATGCCGTAAGCGTAGTGGGCGGCGCTATGAGTATGGTCCGTTTGCAAAGCATGGAAAGCATAGGTATTGGCGCTACTCCCTAGTGTTATTTTGCTCTGGTTCGGTACTACAACCTCAAATAGCCACATCTAGAGCTTCTCTAGTTTTATGGCATTAGCATTAGCGGCGACAAAAAATGTGCATTCAGTTGGACAGCAAACTTTTCAAACGTGCTCCTTACATGGCATACTTGCCCCTGATTTCAAACCTAGGTACTTCGCAAGAAAAACAAATTAATCACTAAGAATTTCAAATCCTTCAACTTTTGCACATTTAATTACTATATGGCATAGTTTAGAGGGCCTTGTCTTACCTATAATACTAATGGAACCTACTTCCATAATCACTCCGTATATTTCTAAACCCGGAGACCCCAATTCCATACGGTACATTCCAACCCCTCTAACAAAACCACGCTGAATTTCTCATTTGCCGTGATTTACTACCTTCGATGTGTATAACGCTGTCGCCGGACGGTGAGAGAAGTTTTTCCATCAGAAAAACCGGTTATGTAAATTGTTTCCCTGTTTTCGCTACAAGTCAACGGGTCTCGGAAAAGGCTTAAAACAGCCAAAACCGTGGGTTATTTTTTGAAAGCACAGCATAGTTTTAAAGTACTTCAAATATTTTAAAATACTGTAAGTTGAACAGTAAATAGTGCGAGGGGTCCTTTAAGGAGTTTCTTTGTGATCATCAAGTACTGGACATCTGATGTGTCTCATAAGTAATCGAAAGCTTGAAACCGAAGCCTCAAAGAGGCCAAAATATTAGGTTACGAATAAAAACATTCGGCTAGGAAAAACATTCCAGCATTTCCTTAAACTTCACTCTAGAATAGTTGATGTGAGATAAGCAACTGTGGGAGAGCTTGAGTCTACCCGCTCTTTCCGTTTATAAATTAAACAGAATAGGTATTCACTACAGACATAGCTGTCATATGTTCTCAAATCCAGATACTTGGATTACATTTCTTTTCTAGTTCTACTGCAGTCGACTGAGGAATTCTATCAGGGAACCGTATCTATCAAAACTGACAAAGACGACCAACTGGATGGGGTCTGCTGACAAAGATTCATAAATACGGACTTACTAACATCATTTACGTCCTGCTGTCAGTGCAGCCACTGCACATAAAGGATCCTTTGAGACAAAAAAATAGAGCGTGTTCCACCCTTCTAGCAATAGTAACTATTAATTACTATTTTCGCCCCAACCTCGTGAAAAGTTATAACGCTGACCGTTCCAGACTACTCTAAATAGTAACTAACAGTAAATATTTGCTTGAGATGGTCGGGAGCATAGTTAGCGCGGTAACCACGATCTATGTGACGTGATTGGCCCACTCAGCCCCCGGCACGACTTTTTGGCGAAAACAGAAAAATGCCTTCGCGCCAAGAAGCAGGACCCGTGACTTCATGCGTAGTAACTACGTTTTTTTAGGGTGGAAAACGATCAAAATCGGCACTCACTTGGTTATACAGAGCTTTCAGACAATCGAGATGCTGGGTCAAACCCTCAGGGTCATCTGTCCCGTTTTCTTCGACAATCCTTCGACCTTCTCGTAAAACATCTTCCACCTCCGGCTTGATCTCGCTCAGTTCCTCGTAGAACCTCTACCGAAAAATAAAAAAAAACATCATCAATCGTAGCAATCGTAGGAAACTTTTCGAATTTTCTACGTATCTGCTATTAAAATATCATATTTCGACTTTTATAAATATCTCCTTGAGTTTTACATTCTTTCAGTAATTCGCAGTTAGTTTCTGACTGGAAAGTAAAAGACCCAGTTTCGATTTCAAAGAAAAAGTTAACAACTACAAAAAAGCATCGGAAGCCCTCCAAACCCACAGTTTTTCACAAGTGATTAGCAGCATAGCTAATCGAAAACTTGAAAACGAGGCCCAAATATTAGCGTACCAATAAAGACATTTGGCTAGTAGTAGTAGTAGACATCACTTCCTTACATTTTATCAATTTTTCACAAGTGGATAATGTAGCACGTACACAATTCTAATTTAGTTGTCCAAACATGTGTATTTTTGTATGGTATTTATGTCAGTGGATGGACGGGTATATTTAGGTGCATTTTCGTTTTACATATTATATTTTGTACCCCTCCGTTTTGAGGAAAATAAATAAATAAAAATCAACGAATACAAGAAAGGACCTTCAACACTACTGAACCCCGCCCTCCCCCTCCATAACTCGTAAGATCCCCCCCCCCCTCCCCCCAACTCGGCCAACACAGTACTCGTGGTTTTTTCCCAATCATTTCCGTACAGTGGCATGGTAGCATGTAGTGGAAAAGGCCACAGTACAGTAGCACGGCTTCCATACAATCTAGCCTGTTCTTTGTCTAGCGTACAATATGATAAGCTGATGAAAGCGGTAAAATAAAGAACTGTCAAGCAGACCTGGTAACAGTCTGTAGACGCCTTTTTTGCGCAGTTCTCAGCCACCTGAAGAGACGTAGGTAACTAACCGTGTTTTAGCGATAAGCTCACATTATGCCACAGCTGAAGAGACATATCAACAGTGTTTTAGCAACAAGCTGTCTGTCGCTAAAGCTACTTCCGCTCTTGAAAACAGCAATGCCGATACTGACTGGCCGAGTTTGTCAGCAAACAGCATACAACAACAAAAATCATTCCCTAACAAACTTAAAATAACCTCTGCGCTTCTAACGTCGAAAGCTAGGCGAAACCCCAGTATCTCCGGTCTGTCCTGGAACTAGGTAAACGCTCCCTTCCGTTTTATAGGTGTTCGATTCCTGGCAGGAGAATAGGAACCAGGCAAGGAAGTAGAAAAGCAGTGACACAACTAAGATGGGTCCATTAATGTTCGTCCATATGTGTGATCAACTCTTATTCATATACATCTTTTCCTCGAAAGCCAACAGCAATAAAATCACATCTTACGCTGTACGTCGTACATCTACAATTACAATTCTTATTCCCAAAATTCTGATATTACAAAATGCAAATCTTCTGTTTCTTACTTCTTATATTTGCTTAGTTTTCCCACTTTTTAACCAAGGCACGTTCAGTTTTCAAATCTTTTGCGCCCAGCCGCCGCGTCGGAGAGCAGGAGGGCTGGATATAATCGACAAGCGCTAACAAGAGAATCGCTAGTTACAGGTGGAAAGGAATGGTATTTTCGAAAAGTTTTTTCTAAATCCATTTTACAGGGAAAGATCATTTCTAGTAAGAGTTGTGCTTTAAGTAAACACATTTTTACAGATGTCCATACGCAACTTTTGTACAATGTTTACAGAAATTTACTGAACGATCCTTTAGCTTCAAAAATATCTTACCAAGCAGTTGACCAACTGCCCTTCGATAGCTTCTGGGTCATCTGAGGCTAACTCAATGAATGCCATCTTGTTCTCACATTCACGAAGAACTCGCAAGAGTCGGTCCATCCGTAGCTCGAAGACAGGTGGATCCGAGAAGTGCTTCAGCTTGATCGTGACTTCAGCTAAGCATTGCTGGAAAAGAAACCCGTCAAACTTCCAACAAAGTACAAAGATCGTATCACGTCACTATGGTGAAACCTGCATGCGTTGCATCAAATACTCTTGGTGACATAACTCTTTGTGCCAACGAAGAATCGTCGCGTGTCTAGCGAAGAGCCGGAAAAGTCGCCACAGAAGTCCCCAGCAAAAGATGTTGATTGGTTGACACGGAATTTGAATCATAGTTCGGGTGACGTTTCTCGTTCTTCCCGAAGTTCAGTGGCGTGTTTTGGACTTAGTCAAATAGAGTATTCTGGAGCGAAGAAGACGTATCCGACAGTGGAAATGACGCGCCAGTCAGTTGCGCAGGGGACTCCATAAGACCGGCCATCTCAGTTCTTAGACTTGCCGTTAAGCCCGCTCTTCCACAGAAAAAAAGTAATTCCGAACAAAGAAATGCAAATAGTCTTCAAGTCTGATGGTAAATAAACGTTATATTTGGCAACATAGAAGGCAAGTCAGATGTACAGGGCTGCTACAAAATGACCCTATCAATTATCAGACTTGCCGTAAAGCCAGCACACTCATAGAAGAAAGTAAAATCGATGACAAACGATAACATACACAGTTTCAAATTTCACATCCGCCCAGCTTACAGGATATGTAGCACCAACTACTTCTTCTAAAAGGGTAAACAGGTTGTATTGCTTCCTAACTTTCATGTATATCCAGAAAATAAATGCTGCACCTATTCAGATTCAAATGCTACGAAAATGCGCGCAATGAAGGTGGCTGGGGGTCTCTAAATGATCGAAAAGAACCGGCCATAGAGAAGCATGACCTTGCCTGGAGTTCTAGTACCTCCTGAAGTATAAGGAATCCGTCAAGAAGTATGGCACTCAACCAAGAAATATGCGATAATATAGATTCAGAGGCCAAATGCGGGCAGGGAAGGAACGACCGTCACCCAACCTCCAAAGGAACCATCTAATGGGAGAGACATAAACATATTAAACTAGACCTACGTCGCCTGGGCAACGTGAAGTGTTGCGGCAACCTTTGTCCGGCTTCGCCGACTAAAGTGTTGCGAGAGCAACACTTTGGTTTTGTTTCTTCGCTGTCGGTTAAATGCTAAAGTTGTCAACTTTTACAAGCTTTTAAAACGGTATGTTCTAAAAAGAATAATCACATGATCAAAAGCTATTCTTCAGCATACAATGTGCACCAATTTGCAAAAACTAGCCCCTCGTGAACCGATTCCTACTTACAAATCCCTCTCCCGTGATAGACATCAAGTTCACCGGAAACAAATAATGGGTACACCAGCTAGCAAAGGTTGAAAATCCCTCATCGCTGAAGATGATTGTAGCATAACAGCCGATTATTACTTACAAGTCCCATGACTCCCATGCATGTCTTACAATTGGGAACCAAATTGTTCTTACCATCGAATTCACCGGAAACAAATAACAGGTACACCAACTAGCAAAAGCTGCAAACCCCTCATTGCCGAAGACGATTATGAACTAGTCGACTGTTGCTTACAAGTCCCCTACATGTCTCACAACTGATATCGCCTATTTTTGGTTTCAGTGTGTACCTTACTACTGAAGTTGTCAACCCATTGAAACTTTCAAACTGGTTTATCTCATGAAGCATTCTTTTTCAAAAATATGGATGACATATACTTTGATCAGCTCATCTAGGGCTATCGATTGCCGTAACAACAACAAAAGAATATCGGAATAAGGGACTAAATTTACTTTGCAGTCAGTTGAACTTTATCCTTTTCAATCGTAGACATTGGGACGGATGAAAACTTGGAACAATATCTTATATAATCTAGTTGGTATTATAAAGCTATCCGTCACTTTTCAGGATTAAAATACCATAGATGACACTATTAATTATTAAGAAGCTACCTCATTGTTTTACATTATCGTTTGTTCCCGTTGGGTAAACAGTTAATCCTAGGTTACAGCGATAGACCAATGATACAAACTTTCTTACCGTCCGATTTATAAAAAACAATTTGCAGAAATTTCTAGCCCCTCGTGAAGTTCTTACTTACAAGTCCCTCTCCCGTGATAGACATCAAGTTCACCGGATAAAAATAATGGGTACACCAGCTAGCAAAAAGTTGAAAACCCCTCATCGCTGAAGATGATTGTAGCATAACAGCCGATTATTACTTACAAGTCCCATGACTCCCATGCATGTCTTACAATTGGGAACCAAATTGTTCTTACCATCGAATACACCGGAAACAAATAACAGGTACACCAACTAGCAAAAGCTGCAAATCCCTAATTGCCGAAGATGATTATGAGCTAACAGTTGACTGTTGCGTACAAGTCCCCTACATGTCTCACAACTGGTATCGCCTATTTATGGTTTCAGTGTGTTTCAGTGTGTACCTTACTACTCAAGTTGTCAACCCCTTGAAATTTTCAAACTGGTGTATCTCATGAAGGAATTTTTGTACCAAAAATGGATGACATGTACTTTGATCAGCTCATCAACGGCTATCGATTGCCCTCAAAAAAAAAAAAAAAAAATTCTACCTGTCTTAGTGCAAAAGCTGACTTTTTTAGGCCAACTTTCTAACGTCAACACTTAGAAAGGAGCAAAGGATAAGCTCTAGTTTCTTTAGCAATGAGAGAACTTTTAAAGTTTAAGAGGCACATCTGATACCATTTCTCTACCGCAAACCCAAGTGCAAAAAAACGAATGAGAAACTAAGCTGAAAATCGCGAACAGACATGGACAGAAACAACAGATGGCAGCACTTTCGGACCCGTGGGAAAAGGCCACTTTTTGTTTCTGTAGATTTGTCTATTTATCACTCAAAGAAGATATGTTGGCTGTGGGGCCGGGTAACTGCCGCATATATTTAACACTTATAGATTTTAGTCCATATTCAAGTTGAAACTGGTGCCTGCCTGCTTGTGTGCTAGAACGGAGCTTTCCACTCGAAAGCAGAAACATGGTTTGATGAAACGAAAGGTTCGCTACACAACTTCAGATAGTCCTCTCTGACATGGTATATATAACTCCACTTCACTTCGCACACCGTAGGCTCTGGCTCAAGGACAAGCAAAAACCATCCTTATTGACATGAGGCAAGAGTTCTACGGAGCTTTCCAAAATATAATATCATATTCATCAATCCGGCCTAAGGTCCACACTTTCCGTAAAAACCGCAGAGGTTAGACCCTTACCAGTTACCAGGAATAAAATGAAATCGGCGGCATAGAAAAAAAAATAAAAAAATCAAGAGCTGTGAGCTCATATGGCACTTGCATGGGTTATAAGATGTATTGTTTGATCAAAAGTAAGCTTTGACTTTGCGGTTGAGATGCGCTCTCTAAGGAAGCTAGAACTTCATTTGTAAGCAAAACCCTTGATGTAAAAATGATAATGAGCTGATGGGCATCATGAAAATGCATATATTGCTTAAAAGTACTTTTCTTACTTTACGGTCATGATTGGTACTTTAAGGAATAATCGGATTTGGGAAGAAGCGATTTCTAAGCAAATCTTGTTGAATCTCTAATATTCCAGCGAAGTTTCATCGTCCTAGCACGTCTGGAAGTACCATAACTCGCGACCACCGGAATCCCAGACCCCCCCCCCCCCCCTCCAACTCCACCCACAATACCCGGAGCCAATCCGGTTCTGAAATGAAAAAGATTACCAGAGAGAAATGTCCTCTGTTCAATTATTAAATTTCACTCGAATCCGATCACCCGTTCCAAAGTTACGCCTGACTGAATATTCCGGATTCCCCTCCCTCCACTCCCCACAAGATTGTGTTATCGAGGATTTTTTTTATTTCCAAGTCAGTTTCACCGGGTCCCTGACAGGCCTGCAAAGTTTCGTCGTGAAAATCCCGAAAAACCGGGACCCCCCCCCCCAAGTGTCCGGATCCAGTCCAATTGTGAAAAAGATTTACATGGACCAGATGTCTGTTCTTCCCAGCAAGCTTCACTCTGATCCCTCCATTCTAACCGTTTCTCGAGATTTCCGCCCCCCCCCCCAACTCCCCCCACAGTGCCCGGAGCCAATCCAGTTCAGTAAATGATTTATACCCAGAGCATCTGTTTGTTCTTCCCACAAAGTTCCATCCCGATCTCTCCATTCTAAGCGGGTAAGGTATCCCCCCCCCAATAGTTGTCGGATCCGGTCCGGATATGAAAAACATCACCAGAGAAATGTCCTCTGTTCAGTTCTTAAATTTCACTCGAATCCGATCATCCGTTCCAAAGTTACGCATGACTCAGTATTTCATATTCCCCTCCCTCCACTCCCCTCACGATTATCAGATCGACAAAATTTGTATTTTCAAGTCAGTTTGATCGGGTCCCTGATATGCCTGCCAAGTTTCGTCGTGAAAATCCCCCAAACCGCCCTCACTGGAATTCCGGGAAAACCCCCTCCCCCCCCCCCCCTATGTGTCCGGATCCAGTACGATTAGCTAAACGATTTATCTAGAACAGATGCTTGTTCTTCCCAGCAAGTTTCAGTCCGATCCTTCCATTCTAACCGTTTCTTGAAATTTCCGGCCTCCCCCCCCCCAACTCCCCCCTGGCTACCGAATCCGGTCAAGACTTTAAACGTGTTATCAAAGATATAGAATCTATTCAGTTATTAAGTTTCATTCCAATCCGATCACCCGTTCAAAAGTTACAAACTACTCAATTTCCCAGATTCCCCCGCCCTCCACTCTCCCCCGAGATGGTCGGATCGGAAAACTGATTATTTCTAAGTTTGTTTGGTCGGGTCTCTCATATGCCTGCCAAGTTTCATGGTCCTAGCACATCTGGAAGTACCCTAACTCGAAAAAGTGTGACAAACTGCTCCCAATTTTCAAGTTTGACAGGTTTGTTTCCTTCCCCGAAGTTGAACCAGAGGATTGACAGCCTGACGAGGACCCTTGCCAAAAAGGGCCGAAATATCGCTAATGAAGAATCGTAGCTGACGTACCCGTTGTAAACATTGTTTGAATAAAATCCCCCTACAGCGCTCCCCCCCCCCCTTGGGGGGGGGGGGGGGGGAGCGCCCTGTACTTCCCACCAAGTTTCATCCTGATCGCTCCACTCTATGCGAGTCACAAGATGTCCGGTTATCCCCTCCGACCCCCCCCCCCCCCAGTTCAGCGGATCCGGTCCGGACTTGAAATAGGACATGCTGAGACATGATGTCTTTCAAGATATCAAGTCTCGTTAAGATCCGCTAACCCATTCGTAAGTTATGCATGATACTAATTCCGGATTCTGCCGTCTCCCCCCCCCCCACGATAGTCAGATCGGGCAAGCGACTGTTTCCAAGTTAATCTGGTAGGGTCCCTGAGATGTCTCCCAAGCTTTTTCGTCCTAGCCCAACTGGAAGTACAATAGCTACAGATCGTTGGACTTCTGGAACCCCCCTCCACCTCCCCCCACAGTGCCCGAATCCGGTCTAGTCCTGTCAGTGATCTATCTAGAGCATGAGCTTGTTCTTGGCACCAAGTTTCATCCCAATCGCTTCACTCTAAGAGTTTCACACGATTTCCGGTTCTCCCCTCCGACCCCCCCCCCCCCCCCCAGATCCGTTGGACATTCGAGACAAGAGATCTTTCCAGATATCAAGTTTCATTAAGATCCGGTCACCCGTTCGAAAGTTATGCATTTCCCTTTTTTCCGGTTCCGCCACTTCCCCCTCCCCCCCCCCGATGGTCGTATCGGGCAAGTGACTATTTTTCAAGTTAGTTTGTTCGGGTCCCTGATATGCCTGCCAAGTTTTATCGTCCTAGCCCACCTGGAAGTACATTAACTACGGATCGCCGGAATTCCAGAACTCCCCTCCAACTCCCCTCACAGTGTCCGAATCCGGTCCAGTTTGGTCAATGATGTATCTAGAGCTTGTACTTGTTCTCACCACCAAGTTCCATCCCGATCGCTCCACTCTGAGAGTTTCACACGATTTCCGGTCCCCCCCCCCCCCAGACTCCCCCCCCCCCCCCCAGATTCATCGGATCCGGTCCGGACTTCAAATGAGACATCTGAGACACGAGATCTTTCCAGATATTAAGTTTCATTATGATCCGATCGCCCGTTCGAAAGTTATGAATGTCCCTATTTTCCGGATTCCACCACATCCCCCTCCCCCCCACGATGATCGGATCGGGCAAGTGACTATTTTCAAGCTCGTTTGGTCGGGTCCCTGATATGCCTGCCAAGTTTCATCGTCCTAGCATATCTGGAAGTACCCTAACTCGCAAACACCGGACTAACCGACCGACCGACCGACAGAAATGTGATCGGTATATGGCACTTGGCCGGAAGGCAAGTGCCATAAAAAACGAGGACAAACCCAAAGTGTTGCTCTCGCAACACACCTAGATATAGAGATTGCAGAGAAATCGCAAAACCGACATGCACTAGATGGATGGAACGAACGGATGGACGACCGAAGATCGACGAATCCCAGATCCTTCAAGGTTAATATTGAAAGATCTTGGGATATGAACAAGGAAAAGAAGCGGTCGAATAGCAGGTCTTTTCTGCCCTTTCTGAATAAATGTCCGTAGCATAATTAGTTTTGTAGCATAATTAGTTTTAAATGAGGCTTTTGTTTTAACTCAATTGTTACCTGCCAAAATATTTGCAAATTCGGTTAGTTAGATGGCCTACAGGCCCAACGCAAGCCATGTCCTCAGTATAATAAATGCGATGCAGAGTACGAACGGGGAACGGCATACTAACCTGGATAATCCTCAACTGATCCGAGAACTTATTCGCCACTTCATCATATGGATTACTCCTGATCCGTTTCTCTAACTCCTTCAGGACCTCCTCCTGTTGGTCCAACTCGGACGCGAACCTCTGACTCTCCGCCGGGGCGTCCTCCCCAGTAACGTCATGGCAGAGTTCGGTCGTCAGCTCGGAGTCAAGCGCTAGGATCCACTCTTGGAGCTGCATCAGCTCTTGCTCAAGATCTTGGATCTCTTTGATGGATTTCTCAAGGTGCATGATTCGTTCTCCTGCCTGGAAGTAAACACGTACAAAACGGAAGGAAGCGTTTACACCTAGTTTAGGAGATGCTGGGGTTTCGCCTAGCTTTAACGTCTACAAAACTATATAGAATTCTTTGTAGACTATGTAAAGGATTTTAAATAGAAACGCAGTGGTTATTTTAAGCTTGTTAGGAAATGGCTTTTGTTGTTTTGTGCTATTTACTGACAAAACACTATCCATGGGCAAAAATGGGCGAATCCAATAATGAAAGGATTCGAATTCGAATCCAGGGCTAGGTATAAATCTGATTCCAAATCCACCATTTCATGCTGAGGATTCGAATACGGAGTCGAATCCGGATTCGAATCCGACCGTAACAATAATCAAATCATGTACATAGGTTATGGCTTAAAAAAATCAGAGGTGACAAAATGCACTGATATCTGATAATCAGAAAGCGTGATAGATTACTGAGGAGCGTTGGTGGTGTAGGCTAAAAAGTTGGATTCCCTAAGCACACTGCGTAAAAAATTGGGAAAACGGAAACTGCAAGGATGAAGTCTAGGAATTTGAGCGGATTCGTAAAATTGAGGGTTTGGCATACGAGTCCGAATCTGAATCCAGGCTAACAAGCAGAAGAGTCGAACCCGGATACGAATCCGGCCGAAGGACGAATCATTCGAATCCAGATTCGTACAACTCTTTCCAGGGGTCTATTATTAATCTTAAAAGCATATTTTTGTTGTCGTCCTGACGTTCTTCTTGCTCCCTAAATACCTGCGTTCTTTGACTTTTTGGGATCCCAAAACGTAAGTGGAGGGATACCCATGACATCGCAAAAGTTGTCCGTCAGTCCGTCCGTCTGCAAGCACGATAACTCTCGAAGGGAATGAGATATTTTGATGAAACTTGGTGTGAGGATTCTTTGGCTCAAGTTTGAGGTCAAGTTCGTAGATGGGCTCTGTAGTCCTACATGTAGGTGTTCAAATTAAGGGGCAAACAAAATATTTTTAAGCGGCTAATGTGATGGTCAATTATGGGGTAAGAAGACATGCTGAACACGATGATGAATTTTCTAGCTGGACATTTAGTTCTTCCGGAATCAGGCAAAAACCGGAAAGTTTGTTAAAAGTAAAAGATTTATTTGATGCTGATCAGATGTTCGATTTAGGGGTAGGGGTAAGAAGACATGCTGAACACTTGAGTGAAAATCATTTTCTACCCGGACAAGTAGTTCGTCCGGAATCCGGCCAAAACCGGAAAATTTGTTAAAACAAAGTTTTATTTGTAGTTGATTAGATATCCGATTCAGGGGTTCGATATTGGGGAAAGAAGATACGCTGAATTCGTTTTTTAGCTTTCTTTTTTCGCCGGACAAGTAGTTCCGGAATTCGGCCGAAACTGGAAAACTGGCAGAAATAAGGCAGGAAGTTTTCGTCAAAATAGATATGACTTATAGGGGTAAACACACATGCTGAATCCATTTCTGAACTTGGTTTTACCAGATGATTAGCTATTTGGCCTTAATCTGTTTCTGAATTTTGATATTAAAAATGTTCAATGAGTCTGGCGAAGACAAGACCCAATTGTCTGGATCAAATACTGAATTTTTGGGATCCCATCGAAACCTTTGGTCTTGTTCTTTTCTAACTCTACTTCACCATCTTCTTTGGTCTTTAACAGACCGTCATGCCAACGCTAGTTACTATCAGAATATAATCTTTCACTTTACTGGAAAAATACGCGAGATACCAAACCAAGAACTTTATAACGAAATACCACATCTTTTCTGCGAAATCTAGAATCTTATTCCCACGTCCTATATTATCACGATCGTGTAAATGTCGAAAATGGGAAACATCAGCGGTTTGGAAATAAAGGTTCCAATGCAAGTTTCTGATATGTGGAGCGAAGCCTAGAGATTGACTAGGCTTCGCTAATACGCCGCCGAGTGTAGTATCAGTGCAGACTGAAAGAAGCTTACTTGCAACTTGCTTCGTTAGTCCAGTCACGGTGAAAACTAGCTGATGACACATAATTGTTTTCAACCCATTGATTTTTTGTTTTGTTTTTTATTGTTTCCACGATGAAACGGATCAAATAACAATAAATATTCCAGACACGAATGAACCACAACCAAAACCATCAATCAAACATTTTTAAAAGCAGTACGTAATTTTCTAATAAGGTTAACATCTTCATTCTCCCATTTATATTACTCTTTTTACACAACTACCAACAAATGTCTACTACTAAATTCAAAATGGCGAACCGATATTATTATACCATTATGTGGGGCAATCTCTCGTATCGGGGGTGGTGTGAAGTGGCGAGTGGCTGTGAAAAGTCACAGCTTGAAAATCTTTCAAAGCAAAGTTAGAAGACAATGAAGCGAACGCGTTACATTGGCCTTACAGTTTGTAGTATGTATATTAGTCCCACTTCCCACACACCCGCCAAACCGAATACTTACATTTAGTACTACACAACATCTCCATACTAACAACGCACACACGAAAACAAAAAACACAACTAATTCATCCATACGAGCAGACAACGACTATTCAATCGCCAAGCTATAGGAAGCTTCACACAAGATTTTTACACACATGTGTCATCCACTTCAAAGAAGCCAAACAATTTGCCATGCGGACAGATAGAGATGAAAAAGCTGGAGTTTCCAAGGAAATTTGTTATATGAGCGGTAACATAAATGGCTTATGGAATTTCGACAATTTAAAGGCGGTTGTTTGTCACACTCACAAAGTCCTGTATTTAAATTCACATCCTAATAGTTGCGTTTTTGCTGATACCATGGTATCTGTTACCACGGTAACTGGATCTGCAATTAGCCGTTTTTGCAGTTATCGTGGTATCTGATACACGGTGCTCTGCAAAAACGACTATTGCCGACTGCACTTTTCGAAGTCATCCCAAAAGAAAAACAGATATCCAGTTACATTCCTAAGTGCTAAACTTCTTTCTCACCAATCTGACAAAATTTGATGAAAGTGAGATGATTTTTCAGATACCACGACCAGTTACCACGGTCGGACCGTAGTATCTGAATATCTGATACCACGATAACTGGCCAGATACCGCGATAACTGCAAAAAAGCCTTTTGACCGTGGTATCAGATACCACGACAACTGCAAAAACGACTTTAGACCGTGGTATCAGATACCATGGTATCTGCAAAAACGCAACTAATGTAAAAATTATCCACTTTCTTTAAACTATCAGCGGGTTCACTGCTAGTTTTGTGTCGGGTGGCTATGAAAGTAACGCAAAACTACGAACGCCACAGCCTGGCAAAGAAAACGTGCAGAATAAACTGACAAGAGGAAAAGATTCAAAAGATTAACATTTTATCGGCTGCAATCGGTTATTTATTCTACTTAAATTACGGTTAAATACTCCTGGATCCTACGCTGACTGGGAAACAATACATAAAGCGGATACGTCGGCTAGCTTGCTTTGAGCGTGTCCCATCCTACTTACCGTAGTTACCACGCATGACGTCACAAATTCTGCTTTTTGTCGTAGAGGCTGGAACGATTTTTCTATTTTCCAGCGGAATATCATGCCACGGGGGAATCCGACCAATCACGTGACAGAGATTCGTGATTACTACGCTTACCACGCTCCCGAGCGTGGTAAGCAAATAGTTACTATTAGTTACTATTTCGAGAAGGCTGGAACGGTCAGCGTAGTAACTTTCCGTGAGGTTGGAACGGATTTAGTAACTAATAGTTACTATTGGTACGAGGTTGGAACACGCTCTTTGGCGGCGATATTTCGGCCCTTCCTGGCGAGGACCAAAATATCGTTAACAAAGCATCCTACCTGACGTAGGCTATCCGTTTTATGCACTGTTTAAATATCAATTACTGTTTCCATTCAAAATCTTATTGTTCATGCTTTTTCGGATCCCAAAACGTAAGTGGAGGGATACCTATGAAATCGCAAAAGTTGTCTGTCCGTCTGTCAGCACGATAACTCTCGAAGGGAATGAGATATTTTGATGAAACTTGGTGGGGTCGGCGGACCAGTCGAGTTCGTAATTGGGCTTTGTAGCCCTACTTTTGGGGGTGGGGGAGGGGGTTCAAATTAAGGGGCAAACAAAATATTTGAAACAGCGAATGTGATAGTCGATTATGGGGTAAGAAGACATGCTGAACACGACGATGAAAACCATTTTTCGCCGGACAAGTAGTTCGTCCGGAACCCGGCAAAACCGGAAAGTTGGTTAAAATTATAAGTTTTATTTGAAGTTGATTAGATGTTCGATTAAGGGGTAAGTAGACATGGTGGACACTTATGTGAAAAGCATTTTCTACTCGGACAACTAGTTCGCCCGGAATCTGGTCAAACCGGAACATTTTTTAAAAGGGAAAGTTTTACTTGAAGTTGATTAGATAACAGATTTGGGGCTAAGTAGAGACGCTGAGTCTGAATATGAAAATCCTTTTTTACCCGGACATATAATTCGTCCGGAATTCAGATGAAACCGAAAATTTTGTAAAAGTTAAAGTTTTATAGATGTTCTTCATAGGGATAAGGAGAGACGCTGAATTCGTTTCTGAATTGTTATTTTTTTGCTGGACAAGTAGTTCGCTCGGAATTCGGCCAAAACCGGAAATTTTGCAAAAGTAAAGCAGGAAGTTTCGGTCAGTATCGTCAAAATAGATATGGCTGATAGAGGTATATCTGAATTCGGTTTTCTCAGATGATTAGCCTGGCGAAGACTGGATCTGGCGAAGACAAGACCAACTTGTCTGGATCAAATATTAGATTTTTGGAATCCTGTCGGAACCTTAGATCTTGTTAAAGTTAGGCGACGTTCAATACAAATATATCTACTGTGCCATGGCTTGCAGAGAACTGAAAGAGTGTTTACGGTTCAGGATCAGAAGAAAGGGACAAACACAGCATCGAGGCTTCAGACTAAGAGTCTGAAAGCCTAGCCAATGCAGGATCAGGACAGTTGATCGTGCCATTAGGGTTAAGGGTTAGTAAGACAGTCTTACCTTCGAGTTTCCACTCTCCCATCTCATTTCGAGCGATGCGAATTCATTCCCCAGTAGATTCCTGGCAACATCCGACTTCATCATCGTTGCACACAGTTGTCTCAACTTGTCCATCCGATCGTCCGGGAAGTTTTTCAGAAAGTTTTCCATGTCATCTAGTTCCTCCGACAATTCTTCGGTGTCGCCAGATGTCCCGATTGGCTTGTGAAGTTTTCGTTCCAATTTGTCCAGCCAATCGCGTTGCTGCGTAGACAACACTAAACAGACATATCTGTATGAAAATCCTCCACTAGTAGGCTTGTTCAGTGTTCACAAGCCCGTCTAACACCTAAGAAACATACCCAGGAGGATCAAATTCCCTATCTCATTATTATGATTAATTAATAGGCCTACGCTCTGGGTAGGGTAAAAGACTACGACCGAAACTCAGCCACCCAATCCTCCAAACTACAACTGATGGCAAACCTTCCCTCTATTATGCACGATTTATGGGAACATCTTTCGTTATATTACTAGAGATCGCGTTGGCCTATCGATCTGATACAAAGAACCTCCTATGCTATTTGTAAATACCAACTCTGGTGCTACTTCGAGTATGGTCCGGGAGGAAAAACAAAGTGCGTCTTTATTTTTCAAATGATTTCTCAAGATCAGAGCAAAATAGCACTAGGGAGTAGCGCCAGTACCTGCAGAAAGTGACACACACTCGACTAGCGATAGAGAACATCGCTACTGAAACTCAATCAGTCGTGCAGCAGCGCTGGCTCCAATAATTGAAAATTCTGAACACAGCAAAAACAAGACCAAAGGTGTCGATGGGATCCCAAAAATCTAATATTTGATTCCGACAGTCGGGTCTTGTGTTCGCCAGATCCAGTCTTCGCCAGGCTAATGATCAGAGAAAACCATGTTCAGATATACCTCTATAAGCCATATCCATTTTGACAATACTGACCGAGACTTCCTGCTTTACTTCTGCCAAGTTTCCGGTTTCGACCGACTTCCGAGCGAACTATGTACAGAAAAAAGACAACTGGGTCTTGTCTTAGCCAGATCTAGTCATCGCCAGAATCCTTGAACATTCTTACAATTAAAATTCAGAAACAGATTAAGGCCAAATAGCTAATCATCTGAGAAAACCAAGTTCAGATATGAATTCAGCATGTGTGTTTACCCGTATAAGTCATATCTGTCTTGACGAAAAGTCCCTGCCACTTCTGCCAATTTCCCGGTTTCGGCCGAACTCTAGAACTACTTGTCCGGCGAAAAAAGAAAACTCAAAAAAGAAGTCAGGGTATCTTCTTTCCCCAATAATGAACATCTAATCAACTTCAAATAAAAATTGTCACACACGGATTCAGCGTCTCTTCTTACCCCTAAATCGGTTATCTAATCAGCTAGAAATAAAACTTTAACTTCTAACAATTTTCCGGTTTTGGCCGGATTCCGGGCGAACTACATGTCCGGGAAGAAAATTGTTTTCACATAAGAGTTCAGCATGTCTTCTTGCCCTAAATCGGACATCTGATCAACTCCAAATAAAACTTTTAATTTTAACAAACTTTCCGGTTTGGGCCGGATTCCGGGCGAACTACTTGTCCGTCGAGAAAATGGTTTTGACCATCGTCTTCAGCATGTCTTGCTACCTCTAAATCAAACATCTAATCAACTTCAAATAAAACTTTTACTTTTAACAAACTTTCCGGTTTTGGCCGGATTCCGGGCCAACCATACAAACCAACCATACAAAATGGTTTTCACCATCGTGTTCAGCATGTCTTCTTACCCCATAATCGACTATCACATTAGCTGTTTCAAATATTCTGTTTGCCCCTTAATTTGAAACACCTCCCCCACCCCTAAATGTAGGGCTACAAAGCCCATTTACGAACTCGACTGGTCCGCCGACCCAACGAATCCTCACACCAAGCTTCATCAAAATATCTCATTCCCTTCGAGAGTTATCGTGCTTACAGACGGACGGACGGACGGACGGACAGACGGACAACTTTTGCGAAGTCATAGGTATCCCTCAATTTACGTTTTGGGATCCCAAAAAATGCAACCTCCCCTGCTTCTTCGATGTGTGCAGACCGCATCTTAGCTTTACTAGAAATTTCGAAACCGGTTTGTCCTACTCTAAATGCCATAAGCGTAGTGGGCGGCACTACAGTTACGGCATCATTGTGAGGCATGGAAAGCATAGCTCTTGGCGCTACTCCCTAGTGTTTTTTTGCTCTGCTTAAGATGCAAGCATTGACTTTTTAAAACTTTCACTGTCAATGCCAAAATTAATTTGTACTTGAGCACAACCAAGCCCATGGTTAGCTATGAGCACAGTCTTTACCCGGCTCTCGTGCTTTCTATTTTGACGACAGGCTCTAGGCGGCACGAGATACAGGCAGTATTGTCTGGAGAAAACCTACCTTTAAACTCATCATAGCTTCGAAGAAGGTCTTTGAAAAGGTTCAAATCTGTACGTTTACTAGCTAAATCACTCCACCTTTCGGCGATATTATCACAGCGTCGTTTTAAGGCACAATCTTCAACGAGACACTGACTCCTTGCGTCTTCGAATTTTCTGAGCTTCTCAAAAACTGTGTCAATCTCGGATTTAAACTCGCAGGAGGCTTTGACTTTCTCGTTCAACTCCTGAGAGTTCCGGACAGGTGTCTTATCGAATTTCTGTCCACATTCAGTCAACTTTTCGAGAATCTCCTCAAGAGCTACGACTTCACTCACAAGGTATTTCGTATTTTCGACAATCTGCTGAAGGCTATCAGACTTATTTTTTGCGTTGGTTTTGACTGTGTCGAAACGTGTTTGAACTGCAGCCAGCTTTCCGGTTATTTCAGAACTTAAAGACTGATCACATCTAGGTAAAATTTCATCGCACTCAGTTCGTACTCGTTCCAATGCTGAGGAGAGGGTAGGAATGTCTTCGTTCAAAGCCTGCAAAAAAGAGAACTTAATTCCAGAAATAAGATGCATTTGCTGATTGCCCTTTCATAAGGTTACGGCTTCGCTGAAGGCACGGTCTGAGTCAAAGCGTTATTAAAATATCGACATTTCCAGTAAAATCGAGTCAAACGAATAAAGGGGGCAAGATATAAAATAAAACCAAAAGACGTGAATGAGAGGACCGACTAGGCCGTATGAGAATAGAATTGTTGTTACTAAAGCCCGGGCATGGTTTTCATTCCTGAAGCAATTATAAACCCTGGTAAGAAGTCAAGGGCTCACATTAAGTTGTTAAAACGTAGTTACTCACAGGCGTTCTTCAAACCCTATCCTTCGAAAACAATTTCCTCCGTTCTTTAGCAATGGTCACTGACTAGTGTGGCACTGAAGGGCCACACCGACCAAAACTTATACCGAGAAATCATTCTAAGCAAAGTCCTAAGACAGAAAAACCCGAATTCCATGTGTTCGATACTAAGTAAGTAAGTAAGTAATTTATTTATCACCCGCCATTTTGAAAAGGCAGAGTAAATGAAGAAAATAAAGAAAATAAACAAAACACATAAACACACAGAAAAAGACACTTAATTTTCAGTCTTCGGTCAGGAAGCAGTGGACGACGTCGTGCGCTGGTTGGGAGCTGTTCTCCATGATTTTTGAAAGCGATGAGGAAACATCCAAAAGGGTAACACTTGCATCTTGAATTTTGAATTTCTCCGTCAATGTATGGTTATGACATAATTTCGGCAAGTGGAGCAGGTGCTTTGCATATTTAAAATAACATGATCTCATCTTTTTAATCTCCTTCTTTCGCAGAACATGAATGATGCCAGAACGAACGAGTATAGAAGGAGCGCAGAAGGTGCTGTACAAATTTCCCAAAGCTTTACGATTATATAGCCCCCGGTTGGGGAGATGCGCCCATAGGCGCTACGGATTGATTTATAAACTTCTTGAACAACCGAAGAGCAAAATTTGGACAATGAAGATTTGAATGTTATGCCGAGCTACCGTAGATAGTCTGTTGATTTGACGATACTGTGTGCGCTCGGATAACTTTCTCTCCTCATCTAAAAAAAAAAAGTTGGAAGACGCCTCTTCTTCTTCTTCTTTGTGTTAGGTCTCTTGGACGGCCTGAAGCTCCGCTTAGGCCTCTTCCCTTTTGCGGCCTGGCAGTAGGACTGTTCAAGACTGCAATGATTTTATTTTAATGTAGTGGTGATTGGCCGAACGGTTCTAGTAGACTTCGTTCGGTTATAAGTTTGGTCATATTAGATGTTTAAGCTCCATACATCGGAGGAATGAATGATAGCCTCAAAAATCGCGCAAGAAAAATCTTCTGAGCGAGGTAAAGCAGAGGTATGCTACTCTGAACGTCAGTTAACTTTGAGCAGCGCAGTATGGGCTAAATCGCAAAAGATGTACACGAAAAATAATAAAATCTTTTGAGAAACATGTGATTGACATCATTATGACTGGCAGTCGCATAAGGTGGATTTCAATCCGGTTTTCAGCAGACTTTGATCTTCTGAAAGCCGCTAATGATTAGGAATGACGCCGTTGCCTCTGCTAGGTTCTCGCAAAATGACGCCTCTGCAGATATTCTTACGGTTTCGACTAAATTGTATCGGAATTCCATACAGTCGTGAAGTCGTGTGATTGAGGACCCAACATAGGCCCTTTTATAAATGTAAACGCGCTCGGCTCTATATATACATATTAAAATATATATTCACCGATAGGAATAAACTACCATTTTTCGTTTCCTGAGGTAAAATAGATCAAATGAGTGTAATGTCACACTTGAATGGAATTCCGATAAAACTTAGTTTAACCCATTATTAGGAGCCGCTAATTAGCTACTTTATATGACTAGTGGAGTGACTACTTTCACAGCAAAAGGAGGAGAATGAATGTCCAAAGATAAAACGTTCAAAGAAGCATAGCTCTACTGTAAGTAATTAAGTAATAGTAAGTAACTGATTTACAGCCCGACATCCTGAAAAAGCGGAGTAGGCCTAAGTGAACAAAAATAAACAAAACACATAAACACACAGAAAAAGACGCTTAATTTTCAATCTTCGGCCAGGAAGCAGTAGATAACACAGCAACAAACTTACGTTTATTTGCCCCAGCTGGGCTTCCAGGGCCTCCAAGTCCCCATAAGCCACATCCTCAGTGTCCAGAAATCCCTCTACTTCTTGGATCCACGTAACTAGCGACTGACCCTCCTCTACTGACCGCTTGGCGGCACTAAAGTCACTTTCTAAGCCTCGAATCCTATTGGCTAATTTTTCATGAGCCACTTCCCATTGGTTCAGAAGGCGCTGGAATGTTTCGTCTCTACTGGAATTTTGACAAATGATATCCAGATCGGTTCGGAATGTAGTAGTTCTGTCGAGAACGGTCTATAAAAAACAAAAAGTTAGCAATTTCGCTCAAACGAAACTCAGCTGACAATATGCTTCTGATGGCGGATTATAGTTAAAGGACCTGTCGTACCTATAATACTAATGCAGCCTACTTCCACAATCACTCCATATGCTTATTCTAAGGAGACGCGAATTTCGTACAATACATTGTAACCCCTCTAACAAAACGACGCTAATTTTCTCACTTGCCGTGTTTTGCTACCTTCGATGAGTTTCACGGAGCAAAAGAACACTATAGGGAGTAGCGCCAAGACCTATGCTTTCCTTGCTTCGCAAACGGGAAATACTCATAGCGCCGCCTACTACGCTTGCGGCATTTAAAGCGAGATCCACTTGCGGGTTTAAAAATGTCTAGTAAAACTAAAATTCAGTTTGCATAAATCGAGAAAACATTGGAGGTTGTATCTTTTTTTTGCTGTGTCCAGGATATGAAATTACTGGAGCCAGCACTGGTGCACAACCGATTGAGTTTCAGTAGGGACGTTCACTACCGCAATCTATTCGACTGTGTGTCAATTTTTTCAGGTCTTGGCGCTACTCCCTAGTGTTGTTTTGCTCTGGTGTATCAGCTGTAGACGGTTGTCTGCGAGAAGTTTTTCCATCAGAAAAAAACGGTTATGTAAATTGTTTCCCTGTCTTCGCTACAAGTCAACGGGTCTCGGAAAAGGCTTAAAACAGCCAAAACCGTGGCTTGTTTGTTCAAAGCACAGCCAGGTTTTAAAGTATTCAAATATTTTAAAATACTGTAAGCTGAGGAGTAAAGAGTGCGAGGGGTCCTTTAAGACAGATAGATACAAAAAATAATGAATGTTGCTGTATGTAGCAGGCCAAGCCGGATGCACCAAAAACGGTGCAATAGGCTGTCAGACATAGCCACAATACTTGAGAATTACAGCCGGGGCACTCACGGGGCCCCCTGAAGGCCGTCGTCCCTCAATGATTATTTGTCTTTTATTGTACTGACAAGCCTCGTTTTATTTCCATGCATAAAGAGATAGATAAAAGAAATAAGGTAAAAGTTTACCTTGTACTGTTCGACTATTGCATTAAAGCTTGCCGACATCGACACAAGCGGCGGTTCAGTGGACATGAGACTCTCAACGGTTCTCAATTGCTCATCCACGTTTTCAACGGCTTTTCTGACGTCAAAACAATCAGTGAGCCCAACGGTATCCATCTGATCGCTGGATATGGCAACGGACAAACGGATGTCTTCCATTGATGCTTTATTTTCCTTCGCTTTTACGTCAACAATTTGAGTGTCCGATTTGCGTTTGCGAGGGCTCCCCATCATAGCGGCCTAAAAGAAGAACGTGCTGTTAGTGACCCAGATAATCCTGCTGAGTTCCAAGAAAATAAGCAACTGAGGGGCTGACCTATTTCTCCCCAACTTCAAAAAAAAAATAATTGGCCGTTGGACTGCCCAATGTGCCCATCAAACGCCGGAACATAATCAAACACTAGCAAAATTTTGAGATTCCCGCGAAACCTGTAACTCATAGCCGGCACCCAATCACGAGGACCTTCACGTTTCTGCCCTTGGCCAATTCTCCGCATTCAATCTAGGAAGAAGATTTTTTAGACCCGATTAGTCCCTTTTTTTAAATGTTTATTTTTTTTTTTTTTGATACAGTAGTGAAAGCTCAGTGTATTTTTTTTCCTTTTCTCTGTCTGTACTGCGCTATTTTCCTCTTCTTAAGTGCGTAAATAAAATTTCATCATCATCAGTATCACTCACGAAACGAAAAGAAGCGGCACTATACAAACATATGTTAATAATCAAACAATCGCACAATGTCCGAAAAGAAAAGAAAAGGGATTGGCACCAAGCACGACCTAAAGCCAACTAGCCAGGTCAGGTTCAGGTTCATTTAGTTTCGACAGTTACGAAAAAAATCGACTGATTTTCAGAAAAAAGCTACTGTTTTGACGAAAAATCGACTGTTTTAATGAAAAAATCAACTGTTTTGGCGAAAAATCTCGGGGCTTCGCGCCGACTCGGTTATTTTTTACCAACTGGCCGACAACATTGGGGGGGGGGGGGCGCCACACACACCGTCCCCCCCCCCCCCCCCCACGGTCGTGACGCCCCTGGGTCACACACAACCGTATACGATGTACAGTCACCGTCCGGTCCAAAGAAAGTAGACACCTTATAGCAAGTAATCTCATCAATAAAAAAAAAAAAAAAAAAAAAGACGAGACGAGACGACCAAAAAACTGTCAATACTTAATGGTCAAGCTATCAATCTTCTTACAAATTATGTATTATCCCTCAATATTCAATCAGAAGAATTGCTTTTGTTTTATTTTTAATGGTGACTAACTTTAAATAGTAAGGGACAAAAAGACCAACTGGCAAAATGTTAAGAACAAAATAAAAGATTTCAGTTGAAGTTATTTTTTAAGGAGGTTGAGCGGAGAGGGAATGAACTGCTTAAGAACGCGGAGGGCTTTGTTTGGGTTGGGCTTTGCTAGCCTGCCTACCAATAATGTTTGTTGAAAAAGTGTTTAAGTAAACAAGTGGACAGCAACTGAAATTTGAGTGAATTAGGGAAAGTAAATGGGTCGAAGGGCGTCAGCTTACTTATCAGTTTAGCGTCATCAGCCATTTCAGATTAAACAAAAAATTCAGACGATATTTTGGAAAGGGCCTTAGAAACGTATTTGACGGTGCAAAACGGATAAGTCAGCTACATTTTATTAGAGCTATATTTCGGCCCTTCTTGGCAAGGGTCCTCTGTAGGCTCAAGCTGGAAAATGAACTTGTGAAAAACAATTAAAAATTCGTCCTTAAATATCTGATTCTGTGAATTTCTTCTTTGAAAACTATTTTGGCGTCAAAATTTCCTAGGCAGCATTAATTTATTTTAGTTACATTATTGGTACCAAACAACAACAACAAGCGTAGCAGGCTGTAAAAACACTTAGAAAATAATAACGAATAATCATGTCATCTCATAATTATAGTAATATTTTTTATTATTATTATTATTATTATTATTTATTTGAATCCTTCAAAACTGAAGAGTAATGTATAAAAAGGAACAACAACATGTCAGTCAGACTCGCACACACTTACATACTAATAAACAGCTAACCGTTTAAGACAAATTAGCCTACTAAATATACAACGAAGTACATGGAAAAAAACAAAGCTCAAAATAAACCAACTAATCAGGGCGATTTTAATATTTTATAATTAGAGGTTAAAATATAGTTTATGTATGATTGCAGGAAATAAGGCGATCAGGTCACACAGAATTTCAATTTGCAAATATATTATATTATTATTATTATATAATACCATATCCAGCCAAACCCAGCAGGAAGATGAAAAATTACCCTCTGCTTTTGGACATCCAAAATCTCCATCAAGGCATCCAGTCGATCCTGGAGATTTTCTGCTTCTTGCAAGAGCTGCGTGCCGAACTTCGGAACAGCTTTCGGAATCTAAAAAGACATAACAAGTCGGATTCATCCCACAGTTTATCAGATAGTACAAGCATCCTAATTTTCAACTTGCGATAGGTCAAACTGAAGCTGCTCTTGGCCTTGTTGACATAACTCATCCCTGCTTCAAAAAAACAAAAACAAGTCGGGTGACATGGCAGTGACATTCAAAATCTAAGAATACAGTAATCACCCTGAAAGCCAAATAACCTCCACCCCCACCCCCCACCCCAGCACATCAGTTACGTCTCGATTGTGAACGTTACGTCAGGTATTCGCTTGCAGTTTGCTTAAATTAAACCAATTCAATCGATTCGCTCTTTCACTTGTCCTCTGATAATCGTTCGCTTGGCGCTTTCGATTTTGCTTTCTCTTGTTAGTTTTATAGTCTTGTCATTGTCTTCTTTTTATCTTTTCCTTTTCGTTTTCTCGTCTATATGGTTTGTTCCCTATAATCATAGAAAATAAATGAAACTTAAGTCCTAGCCATTGTCTGGCGGAGGATGTATGGTGGTGCTGGAAGAGTAAATATTGTAACTTATCGTTCGTGAGTAGACTATAGACTATAGAAACTATAAATTAGTTACAGTTTCATTTTGTCAGACGGCCATTCTCTTGCCTGCGACACCACGAAAAAAAACGATTACGTCCCTTACCCCGGTGAGAGCTAACCAAAACAGATAGTAGAAATACGAAGCCGGTTTTTCTCAATCGTACCGAAACGTAAGCTGTTGAATAGCTGGAGGCTTGTGTGCCAAGTGGATAAGAGGTCGTGCCGCAACTGAAAGCTGTTAGAAAGGACTATAACTTATATATATCTGTATTTGAAAGCTATTAAGCCATATAAAGAAAAACAAAACAAAAAACAATCTCAGATAACAAACAACCTCACATTCTTAACTTAATATCCTACCGACTTTCTACTAAACTAATAACTTTTTCTACCATATTGCCAAAACACACGATAGACCTAGCAGTCGTAGACTTAAGGATACCTAGAAGTAGCTCATCCCCCCCATTCTGAAAAAGAGTACCCCTTATATTAGAAAGCTCCTCAGACCTCAAGAGAACACGACCCAGCCCCTCAACGCTCGAATTACAAAAAGGACAAGGATACTGCGCTCCCGGACCACCACTTTTCCTTTTCCAAAAACTTTTACCAAGTAACGCTACCTTCGATGGCTTTCGTCCCTTGCTAGTTGTGCCTTGAAACAAACTTTGGATTGTCTGGATCACTTTTTGGATCAAGCCGTCCAACCGGAAGACTTCTGAGGCCAGGGACTTAATTTCTTGTTCGAGAACCTAGAAAAAGATAGGTTAAATACCTCTGCAAACCCTGAAGAAATACCATTATTAATCTGATGTCGTGTTTTACAGGAGTTGTTTACTTCATCACGCAAACACTACCATTGCTATTTTAATCCTCTTATATTCGTGTATTCCCGGGTTACTTACTACTCATTATAGAATTCCATGAACGGAAGTGGCCTACAAGAAGTGACGAGAGGATACTTGGCGCAACGAAGGTGCAAACAGACCTGGTGGAGCAAATCCAGGGTCACTGACGATATGAAAAAGTATTCGAAGGTCCTAAACGAATTGGTCAGCTGAGATTTTAATTTGGCGATCTTTGTCTCTTCTTGGCAAGGGTCCTCTTCAGGCAGTACAAATATAACTGAAAGCAAATCTTGGAAGATCTAGTAGCCTATTGTGTGTCCAGTCTTCTTCTAGAAGTCACTGTCTGCCCGCAGCTGGTTTTCACTGAGAGGTTGGTGAAAGACGTCGCAGCTTGACTGTTGTTCTCCTTGATATTTTCCAGTTACTAGAAGATTCACAGCTAAATGGACACGTATAAAGAATTAAGTCAGAAGCATTGTAGCATTTGTAATTCCCAGATCAACCCTTTAAAGACACGATTCCGAACCACGACTCGATGTGAGAGTGGTATCAACTAGTAGCACGAAATCAGACAAACAAATTTAACTGGTCGCCTACTTGAATAAGACGTACAAAAAAATCAGCTAAATATTTAGCAGTGTCTATTTCTCAGTTTTATCTATTTTACCGAAGTCGGTGCCGTTTTTGACGTTAGCGCATCGAATACCTACCAATTGACCAAGTTTCCAACACGAAATTACCTACCAATTGACCAAGTTTCCAACACGAAATTATGTATCCAGTAAAGGACCATGCACAACGGGTTTTAGCTAAAACTGAGTACCAAGTAATGCTGAAAATCGCTCGAGACCGAGGCTTTGCCGGGTTTCTGCCGTTCGCAATTGATATTGGTGCCAGTTTCGGGTAACAGCTAGTCTCAAACCCAAATTGAAATCAGGTCCATTCACAAGGCCCATTCACAACGGGTTTCAGCTAATACTCGGTACTGGCAAATTCCGGAAATCGCGCTTAGACCGAGAATTAGCTGGGTTTCTGCCGTCCGCAACTGATATTGGTGCCAGTTTCGGGTACCAGCTAGTCTCGGACCCAAGATGAAACCATTCACAACGGGTTTTGGCTAATACTCGGTACTAGCCAGTTCCGGAAATCGCGCTTAGACCGAGAATTAGCTGGGTTTCTGCCGTTCGCAACTGATATTGGTGCTAGTTTCGGGTACCAGCTAGTCTCGGACCCAAGATGAAATCAGTTCAAATTGTGAGGGTACTAGCCAATCAGATTATTTAGGCGAATACTGAGGAATATTCCGATTGGCTAATGCTGAACCACGCCAGACCGAATACAATGACCTAAATTCCCTTTCGGTTTTCAAGAGAGCAATTAGTGGATGTGATTTTATCTATTGTGCTTGGTTCAAAACTATCCAATCAGAATATTCCTCAATATTCCCCAAAATAATCTGATTGGCTAGTACCCTCAAAAGTTGAACTGATTTCAACTTGGGTCCAAGACTAGCTGGTACCCGAAACTGGCACCAGTTTCAATACTCTTGATGACTATCTCTCCCTGACGATGCAGAATCTACGGGTACCTGCAGAAGAAATGAAGAAACGGTGTCACAGCTGCTCCGAAAGATCGCCGTGATTGTTTGACACAGGATTTGTGTCGTTGAGTCTGAGTCGTTACGGACACGTTTACTCCTTCTTCCTGAGGATGGCGTGTTTTGGACTTAGTCATATAGAGTATTGTGAACGGCAGAAACCCAGCTAATTCTCGGTCTCAGAGCGATATCCGGAACTGGCTGGTACCGAGTATTAGCTAAACCCGTCGTGAATGGGCCTTTAAATTTTTGATGGTAGGCTACTAGCCAACCAGATTGCTTCGGGGAATATTCTGACTGCCTAGTGCTGAACCACGTCAGACCGAATAACAGTGACCTAATCCACTTTCGATTTTCGAGACAGCAAAGTGTGGGTGTGATTTTATCTGTCGGGCTTGGTTCGAAACTAGCCAATCAGAACATTCCCCGAATTAATCTGACTTGCTAGTACCTTCAAAAGTTGAACTGATACAAAACTGGCCCCAGTATCGATTGCGAACGGCAGAAACCCAGCAAAGCCTCGGTCTCGGAGCGATTTTCAGAGCTTGGTGGTGCCGAATATTGGCTAAAAACCAGCTGTGAATGGGCTTTAAGCAAGAGCACACAACTATGACCGGGTGGGACTCAATGACTCTTTGTCACAAAGGGTCGATTCAATTTCTGTAAGGCGATAACATTTTTGGTTGTTGTCAGAAACCTGCAGAAGGAAAAGCTATAGTAACTTGTACAAACAACCACTTCTGTCAACAGATAAGGATTACTCAACTGTTTTCAGCCATATGGTTACACTCCTTTAAGACAAATCACTTAAAGACAGTCTTATAACCTGGCACCTTCTAAAACAAGTAAGCAACAACAATTCTCAGCCAGTAAGTGTAGCCTATTGCACGTAGTTACCAGAAAATGTAGACATCTAAGTTCCCACGATAAGACAGGTCAATCACGGAGGATTACAAACAATTTCACCAAACAACTGACACCCTCTTAACGAGTGCATGACCAGTAATACAATTCTGCTAATCAAGATTAACTTAGAGATCACTACTTGCTTAATCACGTTTTAAGGATCTGAACTTCAAATTCCGTTCTTCATATACTGCCCAAGTAGAGCGGGGCTTGGGACAGGCGAGATAACAAGCAAATATTTAAAATCAAACTTGGGGCATACTAATGATGGTGTTTTGCAAGAATTATGAATCTTGAAGACCTGCAGATTATAGTATAGGCCAGTGGTTCCCAACCTTTTCCGTACCCTGTACCCCTAATCATGGTTCCGAAAGGTTGCGTACCCCCTTTTCGCGAACATTTTCGTTAGCTTATAGTTAGCAACATGAATGACAATATCACTTGCAGGGTCTTCAATTCTTCTTGAAACAGTATTGTTTCACACGGGAACAGTTTCTTACGGCAATATGTTAGCTGTTTTGGAATCAACATTATTTCTTTGACTTCCCTAGGGCTTGTAATCAGAGCCGTCACGCACGGGTTGGGAATACCCCTCCCCCCAAAGTGGTCTTCCAGACGGTTACAAAGAAATGAGTCGGCGCGAAGCCCCGCGATTTTTCGTAGAAACATTTTTTTTTTTTTTTTTAACAGTCGGTAGAATTGACCAGCCAGTCAGTAACAATACCTTGTCCCCAAAAAAACATTTTGGCTAGCGATGCCTGTGCTGGTAGTATTAGGCTTTCGGCAATGAAAAATGAGTAAGGCGAGATTTTGAAGCTACAGACTAAACCGATTATGGTACCTTCGCGTACCCCTTTGGGTACGCGTACCACCGGTTGGGAACCACTGGTATAGGCAATTGGTCTACAGTGGGGTCTACTCAAGTAACCAAAACGTACTACCGAAGAAGAACAAGACCAAAGGTTTCGATGGGATCCCAAAAATTTAATATTTATTGGACTTCTTGATCCAGACAATGGGATTTTGCAGATTTCTGAGTCTTCGTCAGACCCCTTTAACATTTTGCTATTTATTCATAACCCACCGCTTGAATATGTACAAAAAATAATTTTACCGTTTTGGGGTTTTGGCAACTTACGACCAAACAACTAATCAGATGAGAAAACCGAGATATGGATTCAGCAAGGATGTTTACTCAAATATATCATCCTAATCGACTTCAGAAAGGTCCTTTACTTTGACAAAATTCTTCGTATTTTAGCAGCATTCCCGGCGAACTGCATGCAGAGCAAAAGAGCTATAGTGACATTGAAAGAACTTTAAATACAAATTTCCGGGTTTGTCAAATTTTGCCAGCTTATATGTCATGGAAATAAAGTTTAAAGTTCAGTTCAGCATGTCTCCTTCCCCCGATACCGAATCTATAATCGACTTCAGAAACAAATTGAGCTTCAACCAAATTTCCAGTTTCGGCCGAATTTGGGGTGAATCATTTGTCCGGCAAGAAAACTTAAGTTCAGATACGGATTCAGCGGGACTCCTTACCCCTTAAACGACGATCTCATTAGGTTATAAAACATACCTTTTTTACCCTTAATTCGGAACGCCCTCCTCTGCCTCTAAAAATCTAAAGGACCGATCTACAACTTGGCCTGTACTTTCCCAGTGAATCCTCATACGAAGTTTGAACAAAATACTCTCAACCCCTTCAACCCCCGACACGACCCGACAGACTTCCATGTGTCTGCCTAGTCATCGATATGACATGCCGTCATCCACATAGAGCTTCCGCTTGCATGGATAAAGGGTTAGGGTAGGGACTGGTGTTTTCCGAAAACTGGTCGACAAATTTTCATTCAGCATGTCTCCTCACTCTATATCGACTATATCATTGAGTTATAAGATTTCATGCTAACTTTCCGGGCGAACTACTTGTCCGGCCAAAAAATGATTTCATATTCGGATTCAGAATGTCCTCTTACCCTGGAGTCGAACATTTAATCAACTTCAGATTCACCTTTTACTTTTTACAATTTTCCGGTTTTTGAAGGAATCGGTGAACTACTTGTCCGGCGAGAAAATAAATTTCATAATCGGATTTAGCATGTCTCCTGGTTTCTAAATCGACTTAAAAAATATTTTATTTCGCCCCTTAATTTAAAACCCCTCCCCCTCCCCTAAATACATAGCTATGGAGCCCATCTACGAACTTGACCTTTCCCTTGACCAGAAGAATCCTCACACCAAGTTTCATCAAAATATCCCATTCCCTTTGAGAGTTATCGTGCTTACAGACGGACGGACAGACGGACAACTTTTACGGAAACATAGGTATTCCTCCATCCCAAAAAGTAATACCATCGAACAAAAATTCTATTCAAAGAAAACCTTTCCTTCGTCCCGGTTGATTTCTGAATAACAATTTGGACGGCCATTTAAAAATGTCAACCTCGCTCCGCTGGGTAGAAGTTCCATAACCTGCATTGCCTTTGGCTCGGATAGTCTTTCTTCAATAGCCGGTTCGATGTTATTTTCCGATACCGACTCGATGTCCGGAGTTAACCTTAATAAATTATAATAATAAAAAATACTTGAATCATGGGTCCGACGCTTCCTGAGTTTTCATGGTTGCCCAAAACTAGGGCGGGTTTGTAAGAAACGATCAAGCTAAAACTGGACTTCGATGGCAGATTGCAAGTTGGCTATTGGCTCTGGAATAATAAAATAAAGGCTTACCGCAAGCTTGTCATCCTGTCCTCCGTGTTGAGTATCCAAATTCCCCTCCAGTAACTTCAAAGCCTGTTCTGCCGATTGCACCCCGCTTTTTAACGCCTTCATCACTGACTTGACTTCTTCAGAGCTTGACCTTACGTCTCGCACTCGTGACCATCTCTCCTCCGACCACTTACAGACATGAACCCATCTTTCCCCCAAAGCATTAAGCTGGTCTTCGAGCTGGACTCCAGCCTCCGAGTCTCGCTCGTCTACAACGACTACGAGCTTGGAGAGGGACTGCACATCATCTTGCTTCGCTGCAAGGAACTTGTTCAGGCCTGAGTGATCTTCGATATAGCTCTCAAGCGTGGCCGTGTCCTGTGGCATTACGCCAAGTTTCGAAATCCGATCTTCTGACTCAGTCAGCCATTTTTTAAACACCTCTAACTGCGCTTTCTGAAGGTTCATCAAGAGTTTATGGATTTCAGACTGGCGCGCCATAGCTTTCGTTCGTAGCAGTTCCCAGCGCTCCGTAAGCATCTGCATTTGGGAGTTTATGTCACTGATCGTATTCGGGGCTAGCTTCGCATCTCTTAGCAATCTGCCACCCTCTTTTATCGCCTCTCCAACAGAGCCCTGTTGCTGAGTCAACTCTATTAGGAATTCTTCCAAGTCGTGAAACTGGGTCTTCACAGCTCGCAGCTCTTTCGCGACAGCGGGCATGGCGTCTAACTTGTCTTCAGACGACAGCAGCCAAACGAGAACTTCTTCGAGGAGAACCTGGTACGAAGCGAGGTCCACCTCAGTTAAAGCAGAGTCTTCAAGGCCAGATACGTCCACATCACCATGAGGCAAGGCCTAAAAATAATTGAGTTTGAACGAGACAGCATATCTTTATAAATATTTATATTTTAGTGGTTATGTTTGACGTAGAAATCAAATGCGGCGCTTTTGATGTCAAAGATAGTTCTTATACTCTAGTCTCTACTCTCTCTTATACTCTACTCTTGACAAAAAGCTAAAAAAATCATCTCGTTTTTCACGGGCACCTTTCGACTAAACTTTGCCAATCGGTACGCTGTATTTTTCTTCTGAATTTGTATTTTTCTTCTGATTCTTCTTACGAGGGTACTATCACGACATAGGCAAGACGAGAGACACTGCGTCCAGTTTTACTGTCTGCGTGATTGGACAGGCGAATAGAGTGTTAATCCTCGACCCTGTTCTGGGGGTATAATAATGTTTCAACTATGCAACTCTGCAACTATGTTTCATGTACCTTTCATATTTGTATAAAATAAGAGAAGGAAAAAACAAAAATATTTTCTGGGGGTGCGTCCGTCCCGCCCTAGCCACTCTAATATCTGCTAATTGTATCTTATCTGGGTGTAATCCGCCACCGAAAGTACATAAACAGGGAAAAATAAAGCAAAACCAGAAAAATAAACAAATATCTGGCCAGCGACCATGAAAAACAGTTGGACTCGAAAAATTCTTGGGGGACTTCATCATCACCCCTGTAATATACGCTACAATTTGTACTAACCTGAAACAGGCATAGGACGTAGATCAAAATCGACTTCTTATCTGGAGAAGTGCAGTTCACATCCTCTGGATCCAGAAGTCGTTCGATGTTCAGATGATTTTTCGCCGTTCGAAACGCATGTTCAAGTCGAGCGTTCGGATGCCTTCTGGACACAAACTCCCAATCGAACAGAGTCGGCTTCCAACGATGAATGACGGCGTTGAAGGCTAAGCCGTCTGACCAACAGCTCGTGAAGTTGTTTATCTCCACCCCTTCGTAGTCTTGTACAGAGTACCGACACCAAGCCAGCAGAGTCTTCTCCAAGTTGCTCATCTGTAGATCGGCCATCATTGGTTTGAGCTTTTCGTGGACCTGAAACGACACATTTGATAGGGGTACTAGAGTTGCCTAAGTCTGAACGGCGCCGAAGAACATGAGGAAATGCAGAACTAGCAAAAATATCCGCACAATGCTGAGTGCAAGCCATAATAAATCAAGTTAAAGTAACAATTAAAAGTGAAACTGAAATTACACTGAATGAATGAATGAATGAAGGATTTATGACGCACTGCCCAAGGGCGTAAGTGCAGTAGAAAAGGACAAAGAAATATAAAATAATCGCGTGCTATAGAAAAGGACAAAGAAATATAAAATAATCGCAAAACACTCAAAAATATTTTCCATAAAGGTTCACTAATATAGAATCACATTGATAGGATCTTGGACAGGTAATGTGGACACTGTAATTCTTCTGTGTCGTTTGGCACTTTTTGCCCACCAACAGAAGAAAAAGAACATTAACTAAATTCCTAATGTATCATTCCCCTTCAATAATACTTTCAGAATGTTCAAAAGAAGTAAACCTCTACTGTAACACCATTTCTCGAGCTAAAGCATATTTAATGATTGTCACTATAAGCTATTACAAAACTGATGTGTGTTTTTAACTGCGATTTTCGTTGTTATTCAGAACCACAGACTTAATGCAGGTAAAAATAACCCAGAACAGCCTACGTTCAAAAAGAAAATACGACGAGGTGACAACCTATAAAGATCCGAGTTGAACCTGTCATGATTTAAACAAAAGCATACGTGCACACGTTTCAGAGCCAGACCACTGCCCACTCCCCCCATCCCACACAAGATTCCCCCGCTATCCTATTTCTTACTAACTGACTAATCTGGTTATTTGACGGTGCGAAACAGATAAGTCAGCTACATTTTATCAGAGCTATATTTCGGCCTTTCTTGGCAAGGGTCCTCTTCAGGCTCAAGCCGCTCAAGCTGATAATGAACTTGTGAAAACCAAAATACAGAAGAATCTCTACCCTTTCGACGACCCAGTCAAACAGCAGCCATGTCCAGAATAAAATCACAGGACCAGCTTTAGCTCCAACCAATTTTCAAAGAAGAAGTTCACAAAATCGGATATTTAAGGAAGAATCTTTAATTGTTTTTCACAAGTTCATTTTCCAGCCTGAGCGGCTTGAGCCTGAAGAAGACCCTTGCCAAGAAGGCCCGAAATATAGCTCTAATAAAATGTAGCTGACTTATCCGTTTTGCACCGTCAAATATGATTCGCAGTCACCTTGGGCTGAAGGAACATCTAATTTGATTAACATTAGCCAGGATGGTATACATCAAGCTGTTCCTCTTTCTTCATGGTCTTCACTTTGAACGGGTCTTGTGTAGTTGTATACTTCAACCTAATGGCAGAAGGATTCACCTACATGGGCGGGGGGGGGGAGGCTCTTCTTCGAGTAATTTCCATATGGGTGGGATTTCCTTAGCAGGGAATTTACCATGGGTTTTCGGGAGAGGGGGGTCTCAGACCGGATAGTAATACGCGTTTTATACTTAGAAGGGATCGGCAACAACAACTAGCCGTTCATCGAAAACGAACGCGCGCTTTTAATAATCTCTGTACGTAAAGGCTCTGACTCAGACATATGTACTGACGTCACCGTTTTGGCGTGAAGTTGCAGATCATCCAATAAAACACGTTGCAAAAAAGAATAATAAAGAATTTAGCACCGGAAGCTCCAGAGTCTGTTTCAGCTCATCTCGTTTAGAAACTCCTTATGTCATGAGACTCCTACACTCGTGCATTACATAAGCTACTTGTTTCAATTACTCTTCTGAAAGAGATGTGCATTCTAAAGCCCGACTGAAACTAGCTTCAGGGGGTCTTGTTTCTTGCCTTATATTTATGTTATGTAGTTTGTGTAGTATGAATAAATGAATGAATGAATGAAACTGAGAATTAGCAGCCAAGACTGCTGGGATGTGAAACTCATAATAATAAATAAAAAAGATTTTGAAAACCCCCTTCCTCCAAGAAATGATGTGATGTTACGAAATATGAGATCCATAAACGTGAGTGGGAGGGTAAGTGAGTGAAATCCTACCTGCCAATGCAGTATGATACTCCAAACGAGCCCGAGGGTCAACTTCATATTTCCATCCACTATTTCTTCGGGAGATATGTTGACCAGACGAACATTCTGCCTTTGGAGGACTGCCAGGGCCTTGTTGACATTATTGACATGATGAACTCGAAGCAAACCGCGCTCCGGTTTCTGAAAGAAATTTGGAGAGAAATTCTTCAAATAAGGTTCACCCTATGTCGACCAGAAACACAGTTTCGTCTTAATACTAACAGACATACAAGAATATTTACAGCTTCGCTTCGAGAATTCTAAAATATTATTTTCCTTTAGCCTTCTGGAAATTAATGAAATATTTTAGTCGTATTGTCAACCTATAGACTTTTTCAGCTTAGCGTGCAAACCGAGACAAGCCAGACATATATGTAAAAAAAAACGTGTCACAGGAGTCAAAGTTCTCGAAAAGAATACTAACAGGCATACAAGACTATTTACAGCTTCGCTCCGAGAATTCTAAAATATTATTTCCTTTAGCCTACTGGAAATTAATGAAATCTTTTAGTCGTATTGTCAACCTTTAAACTTTTTCGGCTTAGCGTGCAAACCGAGGCAAGTCAGTCATATAAGTACAACAAGACCAAAGGTTTCGATGGGATCCCAAAAATCTAATGATTGGTCCAGACAATTGGGTCTTGTCTTTGCCAGATCCCGTCTTCGCCAGACTAATCATCAGAGAAAACCGTGTTCAGATATACCTCTATCAGCCATATCTATTTTGACGATACTGACCAAAACTTCCTGCTTTACTTCTGCCAAATTTCCGGTTTCGCCCGAATTCCGAGCGAAGTACTAGTCCAGCAAAAAAAAAGAAAATTCAGAAACGAATCCAGCGGATCTCTTTATCCCAATAAAAACATCTAATCAACTTTAAATAAAGCTTTGACTTAAAAAAAAATCCGGTTACAACCGTATTCCGGACTAACTATATGCACGGGTAAAAAATGACTGTCATATACAGACTCAGCGTCTCTTCTTACCCCTAAATCTGTCATCTAATCAACTTCAGATAAGACTTTCGCTTTAAACAAACTTTCCGGTTTTTGCCGGATTCCTGGCAAACTAGTTGTCCGGTGAGAAAATGGTTTTCATCATCGTGTTCAGCATTTCTATTTATCCTCAAATCGAACATTTAATCAACTTCAAATGAAACTTTTACTTTTAACCAACTTTCCGGTTTTCGCCGGATTCCGGCCAAACTACTAGTCCGGCAAGAAAATGGTTTTCACCATCGTGTTCGGCATGTCTCCTTACCCCTAAACGAACATTTAATCAACTGCAAATGAAACTTTTACTTTTAACAAACTTTCCGGTTTTGGCCGGATTCCGGACGAACTACTTGTCCGACAAGAAAATGGTTTTCACCATCGTGCTCAGCCTGTCTTCTTACCCCATAATCGACTATCCCATTAGCTGTTTAAAAATATTTTGTTTGTCCCTTAATTTGAACCCCCTCAAACAATGTTTACAACGGGTACGTCAGCTACGATTCTTCATCAGCGATATTTCGGCCCTTTTTGGCAAGGGTCCTCGTCAGGCTGTCAATGCTCTGGTTCAACTTCGGGGAAGGAAACAAACCTGTAATAAATAACTGAAGCTTCTACCGACTATAAATATCTTATTAAAGTAAGTTATCTTCAAACACCACTATAATGAGAAAACTAGTCCTGAGATGTAATTTTTGACACGGACGCTGTTTTTGCTGGACGATTGGGCCGATGACAGGAAAGGTTTTTTTCTGCATTTTGGTCAACTTCGGTTTTTTTATTAATAAGGGACTGAAAACTTAAATATTATTTTATTAATAACCTCGTTTCTACGTTTCTATTATCGAGTACTTGTCTGTATCTATTACTTTGAATAATGATTGCACGGAAAAACTAGTGCTGAGATTTAATTTTTGACACGGCTGCTGTTTTTGCTGCGCGATTGGGGCGACGGCAAGAAACATTTTTTTCTGCATTTTGATCAACTTCGGTTTTGTTGTTAATAAGGGACTGAGGCTTAAATTTTCTTCCCTTAATAACCCCGTTCCACGTTTCCGGTAGGGAGTACTCGCCTGTATCTTGGTTAATGCCTGCTCGGTTTTTCTTTATCTCAACGGCTTCTCGAATGGTTTGATGGAGTCCGGTGCACGTTGCAAGAATTTCAGCTTTTTCAAAACATACTGAATGGGATGGGTTTTCGAAAATATGCTCTGCAAGCGCAGATTTTAAAGTATAGTTATGACGGTGTCCGTTGGAGAGGGCGTGGTCAATTTGTTGCTCATGCTCTGCAAGTCGTTTTCCGAAAGTTCTCTCTGTCCTTCCTACGTAACGCTTTCCGCAATCACAAGGTATTGAATAAATGCCTCTTTGGTACTGATTTGGGACTTTATCTTTTCCAGAGTTTAGGTGGGACAGCAAAGTATTTTGGGTTCTGTGAAAGACTTGGATGTTGTATTTTTTCAAACTTTTGGACAATTTTTCGGTTACTACGCGGACGTACGGTAGGTAAACGCGGGCATTTTTTTCCTCAGCCTCGCCATTACTAGTAGAACTTACAGGATCTTTGGGGGATGAATGCAGCTTCAATCGTCTTCTGATGATCTGTTCAACCAGTTGAACGGGGTATTTGTTTCCAAATAGGACGTCCCGAATATGGCTAAGTTCGTTATCTAGGAGATCTTTGTCGCAAATTTTGATGGCTCGGTCAACTAGTGAAATAACTACTGTAGTTATTTCACTAGTTGGCCTAGTTGAGTTTTTTGAAAAAATACAACAGCCAAGTCTTTCACAGAACCCAAAGTACTTTGCTGTCCTACCTAACTACTGTCCTACCTAGCTACCTACTACTGTCCTACCTAACTACTGTCCTACCTAACTACTGTAGTTATTTCACTAGTTGACCGAGCCATCAAAATTTGCGACAAAGATCTCCTAGATCAGTGGTTCCCAACCTTTTCCGTCGCGCGTACCTCTAATCAAAGGTTCGAAAAGGTTGCGTACCCCCTTTTCCAAAACGTGAAAGAGACGATATTTAGGCTATTATCATAAATGATAAAGCATACATGTGTAGAAATATATACAAAATCAATGAGATACTTGAGACTGCTTTGTAGCTAAAATTTTGTCAAATCTCTGCTCGGCGTCTTTCATGGCAATCTTTTTTTACAGTCAGCCTGTTTCCGTTTTTGGTTTTGATGTTCAACGTGCTTTCATAAAGCTGCATCGCAAACATTTTCGTTAGCTAATTCGCAACCTGAATGACAACATCACTTGCAATGTCTTCGATTCTTCTTGAAACAATATTGATTGACAAAGGAACAGATTTTGCGACTTTAGGCTAGCTGTTTTGGAATCAACGTTATTTCATTGACTTTCACTAGGGCTTGTTATCAGAGGCGTCACGCATGGGTTGGCAACACCTTCCCCCAAAGTGGTCGGCCAGACGGTTCAAAAGAAACGAGTCGGCGCGAAGCGCCAAAATTTTTCGTAAAAACAGTTTTCTTTTTTGAAAAATAGTCAGTAAAAATACCTTGCCCTCCAAAAAAAAATCTAACTAGTGATGCCTCTGGTGGTGATATTATACTTTTGGCAATTAAAAATGAGTGAGGCAAAATTTTGAAGCTTCAGACTACACTTTTGGTACCTTCGCGTACCCCTTGCAAGGGTCTCGCGTACCCCTTTGGGTACGCGTACCACCGGTTGGGAACCACTGTCCTAGATGGACGAACTTAGCCACATTCGGGACGTCCTATTTGGAAACAAATACCCCGTTCAACTGGTTGAACATATCATCAGAAGACGATTGAAGCTGCATTCATCCCCCAAAGATCCTGTAAGTTCTACTAGTAATGGTGAGGCTGAGGAAAAAAATGCCCGCGATTACCTACCGTACGTCCGCGGAGTAACCGAAAAATTGTCCAAAAGTTTGAAAAAATACAACATCCAAGTCTTTCACAGAACCCAAAATACTTTGCTGTCCTACCTAAACTCCGGAAAAGATAAAGTCCCAAATCAGTACCAAAGAGGCATTTATTCAATACCTTGTGATTGCGGAAAGCGTTACGTAGGAAGGACAGAGAGAACTTTCGGAAAACGACTTGCAGAGCATGAGTAAGAAACTGACCACGCCCTCTCCAACGGACACCGACATAACTATACTTTCAAATCTGCACTTGCAGAGCATATTTTCGAAAACCCATCCCATTCAGTATATTTTGAAAAAGCTGAAATTCTTGCAACGTGCACCGGACTCCATCAAACCATTCGAGAAGCCGTTGAGATAAAGAAAAACCGAGCAGGCATTAACCGAGATACAGGCGAGTACTCCCTACCGGAAACGTGGAACGGGGTTATTAAGGGAAGAAAATTTAAGCCTCAGTCCCTAATTAACAACAAAACCGAAGTTGATCAAAACGCAGAAAAAAATGTTTCTTGCCGTCGCCCCAATCGTGCAGCAAAAACAGCAGCCGTGTCAAAAATTAAATCTCAGCACTAGTTTTTCCGTGCAATCATTATTCAAAGTAATAGATACAGACAAGTACTCGATAATAGAAACGTAGAAACGAGGTTATTAATAAAATAATATTTAAGTTTTCAGTCCCTTATTAATAAAAAAACCGAAGTTGACCAAAATGCAGAAAAAAACCTTTCCTGTCATCGCCCCAATCGTCCAGCAAAAACAGCGTCCGTGTAAAAAATTAAATCTCAGGACTAGTTTTTTCATTATAGTGGTATTTGAAGATAACTTACTTTAATAAGATATTTATAGTCGGTAGAAGCTTCAGTTATTTATTACAGGTTTGTTTCCTTCCCCGAAGTTGAACCAGAGCATTGACAGCCTGACGAGGACCCTTGCCAAAAAGGGCCGAAATATCGCTGATGAAGAATCGTAGCTGACCTACCCGTTGTAAACATTGTTTGAATAAATGTTTCAAAGTCAGCTTGGGCTCAAAGAATATTTATGAACCCCCTCCCCCACCCTCAAATATAGGGCTACACAGCCCATCTTCGAACTTGACCTGTACTTTGACCCAAAGATCTTCCCACCAAGTTTCATAAAAAAAATTCTCAATCCCTTCGAGAGTTATCGTGCGGACAGACGGACAACTTTTGCGATGTCATAGGTATCCCTCCACTTACGTTTTGGGATCCCAAAAAAAAGCGTGCCGTAGGAGTCGAAAGGTAAAGATGTCGTCAGATATCTGGTGCTGCTAAACCGGTTACCCAACTGATTTTTTCCTGCAGTTTCGGGCAAGCGTCCTCTTCAGGCCATGGCTGACTTAACATGCGCTGAAATTGACATAGTTTCTAGCATTTTGGGAGGAACGTTTTCAGGAATTCAATACTCCTCCTTCCCAAGCTGACTGCAAATCATATCTGGGACTATAAACGGATACGTCAGCTACATTTTATCAAAGCACATATAGAGCTAATAATACGTTTTCCTAGCTCTAATAAAATAAAGCTGACATAATCGCTCTGCAGTTTCAAATATTTTCAGCAATTGCTGGAGGGGAAAGCTACAGCTAAGATATCGTTTGGAGAGGGCAAAAACAAAATACCATTAAAACATATAAATGACAGCTTACACAAGGATGTCCAGTCAAAACTTCCAGAAGGGCGAGTAGTCTCGTTCCATCCCTCAAATCATAGGACAGATCTGTGACCAGAGGAAAGTTTCCCTAAAATGGAAAGTAAAGCTTGGAGCTAGTTGTCTGGAAAATGGAAGCCAAGCCAGGAACTTACTAGCCAAAGTTAAAAATCGAGACAGATTAGGCGCCGGTCAAAGAGCTGAGAAAATAGTTCAGGCGATCGCATATCTGCAGATGATGGTACGTAAACACGAACCTACTGGCATACAAACCTACTCTTACAAATCCACAAACAAACACTTCGCAACTGCAGCTTCCGGGATTAAAAGATTCGGCCGAAAGGATATTAGCGACCGTTTAAAATGCGATCCAATCGCCACGTTTCTATGAAGAACATAACGAACCTGAATTTCAGTATGTCTAGAAGGTCCAGTCTCAGAATCTTTTTGCACTTTCAGCAGCACTAAATGGTAGCAAGAGTAAATAAGGGAAGAACTGAGATCTTGAATCATGGGACGTTGTTTTCTGCCCGATCCTCAAGTACCGGGGGTGGAGCCTATTCGAAGCCTGTCTAGACCACAGAGTAAATATTGGCGCTATTTCTTCTGATCGCCATGCTTCGCGTCAAGGAAGTGCGCCAAATTCAAATTAAACAGAAAGAGGCCGACATTTTGCCCTTCTCCCTCCAACAAATCGCTCCTACCACTAGTTTAAAAGACGAGAAGACGATGACTAAAGTACAGTGAGATGGTAGAAGTCGTGCAATCCTACATTCAATGATGACGAAAATAAAGGCAGAAAAGGACCGATCTGGACTGAACACTATAAGTTTAAAGAAGGAAGGGACACGCTTCCAAACATTCATGCAATCTCTATGGCAGATTCTTAGTGATGAAAAAAAAGAATGTCAATAGGATAGATAGTGAAACATTTAGCCAACTACCCGAGATAATGATATACATTTTGACCAAAAATAATAAGTGGTTATCTCAAATGTAGACGTTTTGAATGGTACCGTGCAACTATCATTTTCAGTAATCAATTAAAATTTACTATTAGGAAATACTTCAAGCCAACTGTTTTTCGGAACTAACCGAGAAATGCTATGAACTGAATTTTGTGTACAGAGTACAACTTAATTCCAACTTGAATGATGTAAAAACATGACAATGAAAGAAAAAACGATTACGAAAAGGCATAGACAATGACAAATTTGGGCAGATGTAAAGTGCAACTATCCGAGATAATGATATACCGTTTTGACCAAGAATAATAAGTTGTTATCACAAACTGATACGTCTTGAAAGATATCCTACACTCAGCAATCATTAATTTAAAATTAGGACTTTTTACTGTTTTTCGCAACTACACGAGAAAATGATATGAATTAAATTTCGTGTAGAGTAAAACTTAAAAACAAAACATAGTAACTCACTGAGTACATTTCGACAGCTAAATATTGTCCAAGCTTAATACCTTTTCTAGAAGCGATTCTTTAGTCCTGAGAAGACCAAAATAAAATTACTAATGTTCACACCCGTCCTATTGAATCTGAACTAAATGCATGCGTGTTAGGTCTATGCTTCAGCGTTCAAGTTGCTTAATTGTTCCCCTGAGTCATCAAATGCCGCATTCCCTTGGGCTACACCGTCTTTGTGAAGGGTGGTGACAACATAAGCTTCATATTGCAAATCTGACCCGAGATTGAAAAGGAGTTTCCATTTAAATAATCCTCAGAATCAGCTCTGTTCGAACTTCCCGCCTTTTCTGACTGCTTCATCACTTTTGCTCTGGAGGTAACATTTAATACTGCAAGAGGCAACACGCGAAGCTCCACCCAGGCTCCACCCCCGGTAAATAAGATCGGACGAAAAGAGATCTAGGATGCTGACATCGGGGTTATGTGAGTTCTCAATTCTTCCCTTATTTATTCTTGATGGTAGCTAGGTAATGCAAAAAACGCACACCTGGCAGACAAAAAAAATTATTCCCTAGTGTGTTTTTTAACAGGAAAACGTTGACCGCAGAATTGTCAGTACGGTCTATCAGTCTGTCCGTCGGTCTGTCTATATGCAAGACATGCGTAATTCTCCAAAAGATTGAGATATATTGGTCAAAGTTTATGACCCTTTAACTAAGACTGGAGGTTAACTGCGTAGAGGGGTGGGTTTAGGATAGGGGTTATGAAACAAAGTGTGGACATAATGGTTTTACTATCATTACTATAGTTCGAGGATCAGAACACATGCTGAATCTATATATCTATTTTTTCTCGGATCGGTAGGCTATTCGTCCAAAATTTCCCGAAAGCGGAATTTTGGCAGAACTAAAAAATGATTAGTCAAGGCGACCATCTATGTCGGGGTACGAACAGCTGCTAACTATGTCTGCCGTTCTTGGTAAAAACAGTGAAGACGTTCGACCAGCATCTGGCGAACGCCAGATATTCGTAGGAAAATGAGTATCTTGTTCATGTTAATTTGAGCTTCGAACTAGCGGTAAGAAGATACGCTAAACCTAGATCTGCACTTTATTTTCTCCAAGGATCTGCAGTTGGTCTGGAATCCAGCAAAAACTGGAAATCCAGCAGAACCAAACGATTCTAAATACAAGTCGATACTGCAATGAGAAGATAAGTTGAATCTAGATTAGCACTCTTTTTCTGGTGTCCGACAGTTGTCTCGATAGCCCATGTCTTGTCTGAAACAAGACCAAAGATATCGATGGGATCCCAAAAATGTAATCTTTGATCCAGGCAATTGGGTCTTGTAGCTATTCGGTCTTCGACGGACTTCTTAAACATTTTTACTATTAAAATTTAGAAACAGTAAGACCAATGGTAATCATCTGAGAAGACCAAGTTCAGATATGGATTCAGCATGTGTATTTACCCTATACCGTACGTCGTATCTACATTGACGAAACTGATCAAAATTTCTTCGTACTTCTGCACAAACTACTTGTCTGGCAAAAACTAAAGCTCAAAAACGAATTCATCATGTCTCCTACCCCTACATCGAACCACTAATCAACTTCAGATAAAACTTTTACTTTCAACAAATTTTCCGGTTTCAGCCGGACTCCGAGAGATCTATACTTCCGGTGAGAAGATGATTGTCATCTACGTATTCAGCATGTACACGTTTTCTTATCCGCAAATCGAACATCTTATCAAATACAAATAAAACTTATACTTTAAAAATAAGAAAACTAAAACTTCTCTTTCTACAGAGCTCTCTGATCGCCTGGAAAATGTCCAAAAGAGAACAGTGAGAATCATTCTCGGTGATCATGATATCTCATATGAAGAGGCTCTCATTAAACTGGACGTTCCGAAATTAGCTGAGCGCAGAAAAACTCTTTCAAAAAATGTTGGAGCAAAGATAATGTGTTGTCCCAGATGGCCCATTTATTCCCCCTCCCCTCCCGTCTTCTGTGCGTCGGTCCGAGAGGAATACTGGCAATCAGTTTTCTCAATATCCTGCTAAGTCTTCTGTCCAATTTTTACGTAGTTTCATCCCATCATTTATTTCTGGTCATATCTTGTAAGTGGATTAGTTAATTTGTTTCGGGTCTGTGTATTTCGTAAATATTGCATTCCACTTCTAGCTGTAAGCTATTTGGATAATAAACTTGATTGATAAAACTTTTACTCTAGACAAATTTTCCGGTTTTGGCCGGATTTCAGCCGAACTACTTGTCCGGCCAGAAAATAATTTTCATATTCGGATATAGCATGCCTCCTTACCCCCAAATCGACTATTTTATTAGCTGTTCAAAAATATTTATTCTTTCCATTAATTTCAAACCCCTCCCCCACCCCTAAATATAGGATTAGAGAACCCATCTTCGAACTTGACCTGTACTTTGTACCCAAAGAGTCCTCATGCCAAGATCGATCAAAATATCTCAACCACTTCGAGAGTTATCGTGCTAACAGACGGACAACTTTTACGAAGTCATAGCCTCATAGGTATCCCTCCACTTACGTTTTGGGATCCCAAAAAAAAGATAATTCGGTGAAAAGTGTAAATAAGACATCTAGAACATCTGCTGGATCAGTTCTGAAGATCCAAACACATCTGGATGAACCTTTTAAACTTTCTTTTAAAGACGACAGCTATGTAATCTGCATCCGCTTAAAAAGGTTGGTAGACCAACATCTGGCTTTTCTTGCTTTTCTTAAAGGACCCCTCTTGCTTATTCTGCCTTTTATAGTATACCTAGCTCCCTTGTGGAATTATGAGCTTCTAAAATCCCCACCTTTCTCAATTGCTTCGTTTTTTGCCTACGAAGTTTTGCCCGTCACACAAAACAAAGTCTGTCGTAGTCTTAATGCCAACACAAGGATATGAGAATCTTCTGATTTTTACTTCTTTTCTTTACTTAGTTTTCCGACTTTTTAACTACGGCGCGTTCAGTTTTCAAACGTTTCGCTCTCACCCGCCACGTCAGAGAGCAGGAAGGCTGGTTAGTATCGACAAGCGCTAACAAGAAAATCGGAAACTAATGGTATTTTTGAAAAACTTTTTTTCTGATCCCTTTCATAGGCAAAAGATCATTTCTAGAAAGAGTTGTGCAAGTGGACTCACTCTGCAAGTGGCTAACCCCGAAAACAAGGTCCTCTTACGTACCTTTGACAGCTGCGAGTTGATCCACTTTCCAAACGTTTTACGTTGAACGTCTTCTCGCTCATCTTCGAAAAGAAAAGAGTACATATCAGTCATTGAGACCAAAATCCTTTTAATGTCGTGTACGGTAATCTCGTTAAAATGCCAGACAATGCTAGAGAACCAGGATCCTCAGTCTTTCAGCGCTTCATTTCAACGGCACTTTCAGAACTAATCAACCGTCGTGTTCAATTAACGGTTCTTACAGATCTGTAACGGGTTAACGGCAAGAAACGGATCAAGGATTGCCCAAAACTTCCGTATCGAGCGGAATTTTTCACATCACAAAAGCTGAATCCAGTTTGACACACACAGGGAGGTCAGCATATGTTGACTCCTTCTTTAATCAAAACCAAAACTGTCATTATCCTAATTTGATTGCAGACTATTAGAAAATTTCCGACTGAAAGAGACTCTCACATCCGCAGCTTACACAGTTCCACACGACTAATTTGCGACCGGTTCCGAAACAGCTTCTATTACATATCGTGTTTCGCATACGTTCAGATTGAAAATCAGGAAATCGGAAGCAACATGAGAGTTTGCGCAAAGTGTATTAAGTGTCAAATTTTGCTAACAAACGTAAACAAGAAAAACAAAATCATATTTAACAATGCAAAATAAATACGTCAGCTACACTATATTCGAGCTACAATTGAACCTGAAGAGGCCCCTTGCCAAGAAGGGTAGAAATATAGCTCGAATAAAATGTAACTGACGTATCCGTTTTGCATTGTCAAATATGATTCGCAGTCAGCTTGGGCTGAAGGAATATTTAAAAAAAAAATCTGTCACCTGGGGGGGGGGGGGACAGACCAATACTTTTCAAACAATAAAAACATCATCCTAAAAAATAACAATAGGCTAACATAACACTATCAAGACGCTGGGTAATTCGGTACAAAGATGGGGGTCTGTGGTGGCACGAATTTGAAAGTACCAGCCGTGGGCTGTCAAAGTAGCACTCAGCGGAAAAATTAAATAGAAAGAAAATTATTGGCTGATGTATGAATAAACAGTGAACAAAAACAGCTGAATATGTGGTACTAAGATTGGAAGTGAAAAAGAAAGGCGCATTAATCTATAAGTCGTGCATTGCTTCTACTGCAAGTGTCCGTCACAATTTGCTCCTCAATTATGTTCGTGGTTCCATGTGGTAACTGTTGAAAGTGAACGGTTGGCCCATTGGTGCCAAGGAGTACATGGCAAATACACGCATTATATTCAAACAAATCATCTCAACTGCTGAATTACAAATAATTACAATATAAATATTAAGTACCCTTATCAAAGAGATGACATCGGGGCTATGTAAACGTGCAAATGTTTTAATTCGAAAGTTTAGCAAACCGGACCTTGTTGTACGCGTTCAGTTATTTAGAACTTACTGCTATCATCTTTTTGCTCTAGCATTGGTGATTAATCCTACCGCTAAGAGTCTTGGCAATATTAAAATAAGCTATATCCGTGTGTTCCGGCGTCTATTTAAGCTACCGCGGATCTGTAGTGTATCATCGGCGCCCGTTTCGAGGAGATGTCTCACTTTTGAAATAATTCGCCGCAAGGCGAGAGCAGCACTTGTGTGCCGTCTTTTAGATTCAAATATGTAATATGTATATAAATATGTTTTGATGCTACCAAGCCAATTTTTCACTGCCTGTCTGTATGGCAGTCTCTTCTTGCTGCAACGCAGCAGCAGTAATGGTCTGCACGATCTTTTGTTGTCGTTGTTGTTGTTTTCTTTTCTTTGTGTGTTCTGTTCCAATTTATGGCAATTTGCTGAGGTAAAAGTATTCATTCATTGCTAAAATGGTTCTGTGATGAGTTCGCTGGGACTGTGCTCAGTGGTCGGAAAGCGGCAACGGTGATTTTTGTCAGAAAAATATGGACTTGCATTCCCCCCCCCTCCCCTCGAGAAAATAGGCTAGGTTCGCCACTGTTCGGAAGCGTTTCCTTCTTTCACTAATTAGTTTTGAGGTTTTCAAGTTTACTAAGCCTAATGAATGCAATCAAAGTCACTGGATACTTAAAGAGAGGGCTACAGCTTCATAATTGTTTGTGAATAGTGTTGGTTGGCGATAAAATTAGCAGAAAGCAACTAAAATTCCTATCGACTTAGTCATAGTTCATCTCTAATTTGTTAGTATCACGTCGTCTGAAGTAACACCCTTTACTCAAGATCCTCGTCACGCCAATCCCCATTATTTTACCCAACCACTCGAACGAATTATTTCTTAAGTTTCCTCGTCCGAATCAAACTCCCTGCCTCCGAAAAGTATCCTGTTTTATTCAGATTCACACAGCAGCGTCCGTTATACCGCTTGTGGAAACTGCAAAAATGGTTTCATAATCAAGCGAGTCTTGATTCGCCGCGGAGAGAAACAATTTCACAAAGAGAAGTGACCAGAATATTAATTTGTTGACTCTTCTCCTCAATTTTTGGTGTCCAATTAGGCTGTCACAACCCACAATCCTGAACCAAGTAGAAACTTTAAGTGTTGGAACGTATACAAAGGAACTGAGTATTACTGGAGATGTTTATCGACCCAGGATTCCAGGCACTAGGGCAGTGGGGTGGCAGTAAAGGAAATCTAATCAAATTTGATTTGGCTCATGAATCAAGATGCATAGCATTGCACAATTTACTTAACTAGGCCTATTTAACTATATGATATGATATATTTTACTTTAAGCCCGAGGGCACATTCAAAAGAATTTTTTTTGTTGTTTTGGGATAATATTTTAAAATTTTGGAAACAATAAGAAAGTTTTAGTTTTGGGAGGTTTGGTAGTTTTGTTTTTATTGTAAAGAAATATGAGTCTTGTATTTGTATGTAATTATGTGTTGCTACTACAGTCAAGGGACCCTGTGGTGGAAGGGCACCAGTCGTATGTTTTGAGCTTGACTGCATGACAGTGGTATGTTTTGAGCTTTTCAGAATGACATACAGGCAACCAACAGGTTTCCAAATGTGACAAATCACATTTTTTGTAGTATGGCTACAAGAAATTCCTACGGCACAAGCTGACTGCGAATTATATTGTATAAATGTAGCTGACTTATCCGTTTTGCACCGTCAAATGCAAGAAATTTCTAGTCGTACGTTTTCAGATTCACGGCTGTGTGTTTTGAGTTTTCCAGACTGACAGCCATATGTTTGAGCTTGCCAGCATGACATCAACCGTAAATTTCGCCAGAAAAGACCCGTTTCTTGTTGTACTTTCCGAAGGGATTTTCCTGTCGTAAAGTAGAGACAGTCGTAAGTTTTGAGCTTGCCAGATACGGCAGTTAGCTAATCGTGAACTTCGTCTTCAAATGACCTGTTTCTGGTCGTATTGTTACATAGAGCTGAACTTGCCAGAATGACATCAACCGTGAATTTTCCCTGGAAATGGCCAGTTTCTAGTCGTATTTACGAAGAGATTTGCTAGTCGTATTTAGGAACAGTTGTAAGTTTTGAGCTTGCCATACGAGGCAGTTAGGTGAATTTCGACAGCAAATGACCTATTTCTGGTCGTATGGTTGTACAGAGGTTTTCTATAAGTCATTACGTTACAAACTATCGTGCGTTTTGAGCTTGTTAAAATGACAGTCATATGTTTCGAACTTGTCAGAGTTATATAAATGCGGTTACCAAATCGTGATTTCACTCTGTGGCGCTAAAAACTGGCTGATTTTCGAAAAATTTGCCTGCGGCACAACGTTTCAACATTGTCTACCTGAATGTGTGCAAAAATCTCCTTATCTTAAAAAGAAACAGTTTTTTTTTTTTTTTAATTGCTTTCAGAGTAAGGTTTGCACATTAACAGGCTTTATAAGCACTGTATGACGGGCCTGATGACTGCACTATTTTTTTGTCTAAATTTCGGGAAAATATCCCACTCCGTTTGGGAGTTATCGGGGCACGGACAGCCTTACTTTCGTTTGGAATCCGAAAAAGATTCTGATCATAAATCTTTCCCAGAGCTTTCCATTCATAGTAGCCTACTCGCTATCTCGTCGAGTGGCCATAATTTCGGTGAGGTCTTAGGCGTAAGATTTCAGCCACCTTTAAAGCTAAAAATGCCAGTAAAAGGTCGGATTACAAAAAAAAACGCCTGCGGCGCTCAGTTTAAATTTGTTCTGGCTACACACGTTAAAAGCTGCTGCTTGGGATCTGAGCCAAGTTAAAGCAAGAGTTTGTGTGGGAAGTTGTTGAATATTGCAGAATGAAGGACGATTTAAAAAAAATTTGACTGCGGCTCTTTCGTAGTCCTACCGTATTTCTGTTTAGTTGAAGTGTGCATCATTTAGGTGCGATTTTATGCTTGAGATTTGGGGGTATAAGCTACATTAAAAGGGAGAAGTTGTGTAGGTAGTTGAATTTGAAAAAATTTCGCTTGTAGCGCTCACTTTAAGTTTGTCTTGAGTATATATGTCAGAAACTGGTACCGAGGCTTGTCTTCTCTCCAGCGAAATTCGATATGAACGGCATCCTCTAATTCCTGTTACTTATTTTTATTTTTTTTTATTACTACAATGGCATTTTCCATAACATTTTTAACGTTAACATTTCTCGAGCCTGTGGTGCTGTGTTTTTAGCCAATCATCTATTTTGAGGTCATCACCCCCCCCACCCCCAGGCCCAAGCCCTTCGAACGGCTCCTGTGGCTACGAAGAAAACCTTGAGACTGCACCTCCCCCAAACTCCCCGTTCATGGGCAACTGGTCCCAGACTGCCCATGATTTGAGATTTTGTAAACCGTTACAGGTATTAAAATTAAAAATTTGTATACTTGATGATCTTGGGGTCTAGTTTAAAGTTCCCCCCCCCCCCACACACACACACCTTCACTATTCCTCTGGAAAGATTGTTGTCATTGGGGTCTAGATGTGTAGGGTTTTTTTTTTAAGGAGGGGGGGGGGTGTCCTTCCTCGAACATCCTAATACTTAAGTAAAATAAACAGGTACTTGAAGCTCTCAAGTACCGATACATTCTTAAGTACTTTCAAGTACTCTCCCAAGTACATTCCGCTTCGATCGAATGATAAATATTCTTTGAGCCCAAGCTGACTTTGAAACATTTATTCAAACAATGTTTACAACGGGTACGTCAGCTACGATTCTTCATCAGCTTCTTCATCAGCTGATGAAGAATCGTAGCTGACGTACCCGTTGTAAACATTGTTTGAATAAATCGATCGAATTATTTTTTTTAACAGAAAAGGATTTTTCAGAAAAGGGAATTTCAAGACTCATAAGTAGTTCGATTTCAGGATTGGCAAAAAATGCTAAAAGCAGATTCGCAGTACCAGCATCTCCACCAGAAGACAAATCATTAGTTTTAAGCAAGGCACACTTATTTGAATATTTCTTGACCTAGAACAGTGCAGTTCGGACTAAATGGAAAAAGAAGAAAACACCCCTTGAGGAATTTCTAGAAGCCCGTAATTAGTTACTTTGGTAGAGTGATAGATGACTTTCATCAAGTGCAAACAAGTGGCACTGTTCAAAACTGACTACCGTTCAAAGAAGCGTAGCTCTAATGTCTTTCTTGGTATATAATTCTTCGTTTAAACTGCCAAATGCCTTTATTCATATGACTTTCTTTTATTTTCCATTATACGACTGAATATGACTGAGCTAGAAATAGTCCTAGTAGAGTTGTACTTACGTAGTACTTGAAGTACTGCATAAGTACAAGTTCTGTACTTAAAACCCAAGTACTACTTAAGTAAAATTGTGGTCTGGTACTTAATACTTGAGACTTAAGTACAAAATTTGGAAGTACTTAGTACTTAATAATTAAGTAGAAATTTGAAGTACTTGTTAAAACACTGGTTTATGTGAACAGTTACTTTTACGTGAACAGTGCCATTTTGGGCTAAATGGTAGAATGAAGATCAGTCTAGTAGGGTAACTATCCTAGTTCCCGAACGTCCTACCTCTCAATGAGTTCGATGCTCGGAAAACAAAATCAAAAGCCTATGACTTCTGTTTGCACACTGGGATAAAATTTTGAAATTCACGCTTATTAGCATAGAGTAAAGGTGCGTTTGTGTCCTACTCGTTACGTTCCTCAGTCAACTCGAGCTAAAAAAACAAAAAAAGAACCCGACAGTAAATCTGATACTTGGAAAGAGTTCTTCTGCAATTCATTTGCTTCCGTTTTGGTAAGTTTTTAAACTATAAATTTTGATACCATTCGAAAGAGGGCATCTTTCGCTCCAAAACGTATATAATGCTTTACTGATGTCGCTTCCTATAACATATTTATACAATTTTGGCCGTGGGTACTATCGTTCGGAAACTGGTTGCATGCGTGTTTCAGTTTCCGGACGAAGACGTTGAGTCCATATTTCTGTGGTTTCCGCCCGTTTTTATAGTTTCATTGTCTAGGACCGCTCTAATAAATCATTTATCAAGTAATTTTGCTTACCTTTCAGGCTTTTACAAAGACGGGAAGACTGGACTTCGATCCGAACGACAGATTTCCAGTCCCCAAAATGTCGAAGAAAAATCGTTCAGAAAAACAATCCCCGTTCTCCAACGTCCGGTTTATGAATCCGAACGAGAAGAAAATGTGGGACAAACGTTTGGGGCAGTGTTGTGCCAAGTACTTCTATGTTTTAAGTACAAGTACCAAGTAGGCTACTCCAGATGGGCCCCGTAGCCTAATATTTAAGGTGAGGGAGTGGGTTTCAAGCCACGATTTAATTTACGTGTGAAAAAGGGTTGAAAACCAGAATAAATCTGTTAATAGTTCATACGAAATCTGGCGAAAAAACAACTTATCGGTAGTGTTTATAATTCCTTGATCAGGTGGTTCCAGTTTCCATGATCTGAGATTCTGAATCTATCACTTTGGTTTACTGTTATTGGTCCGTACCATGGACTCAGGTGAAGACCAGAAACTCAGTAGGCCTTGTGTTATAACTTCGTCAAACAGAGATCCTCTCTGGAAGCTGATGACTTAATTTCATCCTCTCTGGAGGCTGATGACTTCATATCATCCTCTCTGGAGGCTGATACGACTTTGTTTCATCCTCCCATTTCCACCACTAATTTTCTGTGAAGATTATCGTGATATAACTGACCGTCGGTCATAGAAGGATATGCATTGCATACCTGTTGGAGAAAAATTATCTCTGGCTAACAAATTCAAATTTGTTTTTTCGATAATACTGAAAATTCGCGACTAATTACCGACCAAAATATTGATACTGACTTTCCGCCTTAGTTCGTCGTTTCAGGAACGGCGAACGAAACGGCAGTTCAACCGTACAAAGAGATGAAAACGAACACCTCTAACCTTCAATTAGTGTGTTTACACCAGTGCGGCGGCTAGGAAGCCAGTGTGTAATTTCGAAACTGAACCACCAATCAGTTTCAGTTTTGATTCTAAATTTGGTGACTGAGATGAAAAATTCAGGAACTGGAACATGGGTTCTGAACATTGGTATCCCGAACAGTTTTCTGGTTTCTTGGCGTTCGGAAACTGACAACTGCTACTATGGTTCAGAAAAAATACTGTTTCCACCATCCGCTTCAAAGTAGAAAGGTGGCACGTACCAGTAAGTAGGCCAGTTTTACGAAGCATGATAAGCTGATGACAGTTTTCTTCTATCTGTTGGCTGTCTGTTGGGGGAAATTTATTGGGATTTTTAAAAAGAAATCTGCCAGTAAGTTTGAAAATCGCCCCTCTAGCCCTTTTTCGGTCATGGTGCTCAAACGTCTAGCACCATGCCTGAGTGCTTGACGTTTGAGCACTGTACCTTGAAATTCATGCATGGTGCATGGATTTCAGCATACAGTGCACACATGATAAAGTAAACTCAAGCCAGTATTTAGTGTGTAACAATAGAAATTGTGCATTTTATGTGTGCATTGTATGCTGAAATCCATACACCATGCATGAATTTCAGGGTACAGTGCTCAAATGTCTAGCACTCAGTCTCAGGAATGGTGCTGAGCATCATGACTGAAAAAGGGCTAGTGTACTAGACTGATCAAGATCCAAATTACCTACTCAGGTGCCTACTGATGCCCTTAGTTACACACTTTGGCTAACTAGTAGTTAGCCTCAGACACAGCAAGTGAATGCAAGTGAATGAAAATGTTAAAGTCAACAGACGTTCACATAAGCATACCTCTACTGTAAATATAGTTTGTGACTTACCAAGTGAAAAGCCATCCATTTTAGTTTACTTGTTGTTGGTGTTATTGTTGATTAACATTGCCTCTCGTCTTCAAGCTGTCTTCAACTTCAAGGACCTCGCAACGTCACTTCTTTTAGAAGGTACTTCTGAGGTGGCTGTTTACAGGGATGTGTCAGCACCAATTTTCCCCACAAAGTTGCATACACTTTTCAAGACTTCTATTTGTTCATCAGTTGTGGATCCTCTACCAAGAATTCAATAACTACCATATTCACAGAATTTCAAAGTTTTGCCATTGAATTGAATAATCCTTTCTTCCTTTTCGTTGATTGGCGGAGCACTTGGCATTCAGCTACCACTCAATGAGCGAGTGGATTTTCCGTATGAAGGAACAAAACTATGGATTACCAAACAGGACAAAATATTCCGTACAAAAGTGCAAGGATATGCACATTTTATTCAACCACTTTACTTACATATCAGCTAGAGCAGTGGTTCCAACCATTTCTGTATCGCGAACCCTTAATTAAGGTTCAAAATAGTTGCGTACCCCTTTTTGAAGAATCATTGTTCTATTATTTTACTAAGAGCTGTCCAGATCGGAACAACAAAAAGACGTCATTTATTGTCATAAATGGTATGCAATTAATGTGTAAAAATATATATAAATAAAAGGGATACTTGAGGCCAGGGGCGTCCCGAGGGGGGGGGGGGTGCAGCACCCCCCACCCCCCCAGAAAGCGTGTGGGAAAAAATTCCGGTAAGTTTTGACTAGTGCGTCAAATTCACCTGAACTTGATGATTTTTAGGGAATCTACCGGATTATTGCTCAGGGAACCTACCGGATTTTGCGCATGGAATCTACGCTAAATCTTTCACAAGGAATCTACCGGAACTTGTCTCAGGGAATCAACCGGAATTTACCCCTCGGAATCTACGAAATTCGGCTCAGGGAATCTACCAGAATTTGTGCGAAACCTAAGGAATCTACCGGAACTTGTCTCAGGGAATCTACCGGAATTTACCCGTCGTAATCCACGAAATTCGGCTCAGGGAATCTACCGGGATTTGTGCGAAATCTTTCACAAGGAATCTACCGGAACTTGTCTCAGGGAATCTACCGGAATTCACCACACGAAATCTACCAGAATTCAGCTCAGGGATGTACCGGATTTTGCTCATGGAATCTACGCTAAATCTTTCGCAAGGAATCAACCGGGATTTGTCTGAGCGAGTCTACCGGAATTTACCCCACGTAATCTACCAGAATTCGGCTCAGGGAATCTACCGGAATCTACCCCACAGAATCTACCGGAATTCGGCTGAATGTGAATCCAAAATCGCCGACAGCTTTCTCGACTCCTTTTCGGTGATACCGGTGAACCAAGAAGAGTTCAACAAGAGCTGTAAGCTCATATGGCACTTGCAACTGTATGTAGTAGGTAAGGGCTCTGTCAGATTCAACTGGTTCCTGACATTCCTGCCTGCCAAGTTTCGTCTTGAAAAACGCCATCACCGGAATTCCGGAAGGCCCCCCTCCACCTCCACCCCCAGTGTCCGGATCCAGTCCAACTGTGCGAACGATTTATCTAGAATAAATGCTTGTATTTCCCAGGAAGTTAAACTCCGATTCCTCCATTCTAACCATTTCTGGAGATTTCCGATCACCCCCTCCGAACTCCACCATAGCTGTTGAATCCGCTATTATAAGTTGAGATGAATCATTTGATAAAAAGTGCTTTTCGACTTTGAAGTTAACATGCGCACTTTAAGGGAGCTGGAGCTTCATTTGTAAGCAAAACCCTTGAGGCAAAAATCATAATGAGCTCATGGAGATCATGAAAATGCAAATTTCGCTTAAAAGTATTTTTCTTACTTTGCGGTCAAGATTGGCACTTTACGGAAAACGGCTTTGGAAAGCGGCGATTCCTAAGCCAATTTTTTTAAAACGACTCGATTTTCCAGATTCCCGCGCCTCCACCCCCCCCCCCAGATGATCGGATAAAAAAACTGATTATTTCCAAGTTAGATTATTCGGGACCTTGGTATGCCTGCCGAGTTTCATCGTCCTAGCACATCTGGAAGTACCCTAACTCGAAAAGTGTGACCAGCTGCCCTAAATTTCCCAGATTTCCCCGCCCTCCACTCCCCCGCAGATGACTGGATCGGGTAACTGATTATTCAAGGTTAGTTGGGTCGGGTCCCTGATACGCCTGCCAAGTTTCATCGTCCTAGCACATCTGGAAGAACCCTAACTCGAAAAAGTGCGACAAAAAAACAGGATCGACCGACAGACGGAATTGCGACGGTATATGGCACTTGAGCCAGAGGCTGCAAGTGCCATAAAAACGAATTAGCCGTGTTTCGACGTGATGTAGAAAGTTGCCGGGAGAGCCTCGAAACAAACAAAAAGTTTGAAGATATATTCGAGGTCTCTCGTCAACTGAAAGACGTCTTACCACTAGTATGGAAAGCGTTCAAGCTGGCTAAGACAATCCCTGTTACCTCAGCAAAAGGGAAACGAATTTTTAGCAAGATGAAGGTGGTTAACACCACCTTGCGTTCAACAATGGCTGACCAGCGTCTTGAAAGTCTGCTATTAAAAGCATGTGAAACAGACCTAGTTTATGAGTGTGAAATTGGATGTGTTGAGGATAAATGGAAAATGGTTAAAATGCGTCGAATAAATGTGTAGGGTGTGTTGAATGTCAGATTTTTGTTTTGTTTTAAGTGTTAACGAGCCTTTTTTTGTTTACTATTGTTAACAATACGTGATCGAAGTCAGAACACGACAGTATTCTAGACTTTCTGCAGAGATTGTCACTACGAGAATTTTCGGTAAAACCTCGAAAAATTCCGGTAAGAGCTCGAAAAATTCCGGTAAAATTCTGAAGCTGCACCCCCCCGATCAGAAAGGTGTCGGGACGCCCCTGCTTGACGCTGCAAGGCTGTCAATTTCATTCTCGTCCGTAAACTGGTCAAGGATCAAAAAGACACTTGCGCAGTTTATTTGAAACTTCGAAAGCCCAAAACTCTAATTTCTTGACGAAAGCAGACATTTTCGAATTCAGAGATTTGGGACCTTCACGTACCACTTACGAGGGTCTCACGTACCCCTTTGGATACGCGTACCCCCAGTTGGGAACCACTGATCTAGAGTGCTATAAGAGGTTTTTCGCGAGATTCCGGTATCATATTCTGGCGAGCGAACCGCACCTCCACTCGAAAACAGTGGGAAAGCGATTCTTGAGATCACTGTCAGTTTCCCCTTTGAACCACTTGAGAATACGTACAGAAAGCTAGAATCGCCGAGAAATGGTTGAATTCTGGATTCCAACAGTTTCAAAATTTCCAGCGAGCTTCCCACTATTTTTCTAGAATCACTATCCGGGAAAGCTGCTTTGGTTTCCAAGCAGCGCAGAAACCATTGGAAAGTGATTCCGATTTTGCTTTCCAGCTCGCGAAAACCCTCTTTACATTAAATTTGTTTTTGTTAGAGTCGAGAGTCGTCAACGTATAATATTATAGTCGTCAACGTGTAATATTATCGATTTATGGGCTCAAACCTAGAATCCTATCCTTAGAATCATTAAGACGACAAGCAGGTTAGCGAAACCATCTGTCGTCTCGGACCATTCGAAATTAAACAATCACGAATATCAGACGATGAACGCAACGAAAAAATCGACTACACCAAGAAGCCAAGGAAAAACATGTTGGTGATTTAGTGAATAGGACAGCGACATAGTACGGATAAAGTTCACAGACAAGCACGAGTTGACCAAGAGATGCCGAGGTAGACGGCGGAGACCGGTTTTGAAAATTTTGCCAAAGTCGGGGTCGGAGCCGGGTTCGTTGACTGACAAGGGAGTCGCAGGCCCTTCAACAAACCAGCCATAAGCCGTTAGTTCCAAGACTTAGTTAGTTGCGAGGCCTGGAATAAGAAGGAATTTGACCAAGCCCAAAACCCCAAGCCGCGGAGCCCTGTTCATTGATTAACAGAGGAGTCGCAGGCCCCTCGACGAACCCGGCTCCGACCCTCGGTGGTCAACTCATCTGAGCAGAAACACCATGTGGGGCGAGGCGAGGGGTCCGAAAGTCCAAGCTGTTCAGAGTACAGCTAGCGTCATCTATATTCCATGACTTTCGAGTATTGTCTTTCGTTACTGCTATACATTGCCAGCAGGAAGCAGCCGTGCAGAGAGCTTCCAGCGTGTGACTTTCGCGCTATACTATCACCAAATGACGTCATGCAGTTTCTGGTCAGTCTGGTTCTCCTTCTCCGCCGTGTGATCGTGAATCATGTTTGATTGCCAAGTTACGTTAATGTAGTGTAGCCCAATGAGGTAAAGTTTGAAGTGAGGAATTTGCTAAAAGAAATTCTATGGATTAAAAAGGATAGAGAGCCTACTGCTGAAGCTCTCTACCGCGGATCGCCAGAATGTCGAGAACACATAAATGTGCACAGAGTGGTCTTGGACTCACCATTCTCTTAGGTGAGTTGGTTGGATTATCAATGAGGACAATAAGTTGTTAGTATTCTTGTTTTCGTATTTTCTACTCAGTGTGGCTTATTGATTGAAAACATGGCATGTTAACTTTTAATGGTTAGCCTACCAGTTACAGTATACCAGTAACCGAGCATAGCCTAGCCTACTTAAAAAAAAAACTATTCAGTGCTTCCACTCGACCCTTTCATAAAAACAGATAGCAGACCTCCAAAATAAAGTAGATTTTTTCTGAATTGATAGTGAACAAGACCAAAGGTTCCGATGGGATCCCAAAAATCTAACATTTGATTCAAACAAATTGGTCATGTCTTCGTCATTCAGTCTTTGTCAGATTCCTTGAAAATTCTACTGTTAAAATAAAGCCCAAAAATGGATTCAACATGTCTCCTTGCCCCGATACGGAATCTCGAATCAGTTTCAGAAAAAACTTTGAGCTTCAACCAAATTTCCAGTTTCAGCCGAATTCGTGATGAACCATTTGTCCAGCAAGAAAACTAAGTTCAGGTATGGATTCAGCGGGCCTCCTTACCCCCTCAGTGAATATCTTATTAGCTTATAAAACATACATGTTTTTACCGTGAGTTCGGAACCCATCCTTTACCTCTAAAGATAGGACTAAATGACCCATCTACGAACTTGACCTGTACTTTGCCAGTGAATCCTCATTGAACAACATCGTCGCTTGAACGACATATTTCCTCATTTGAACATTATATATCAACCTCTTCGACCTTTGATTACACTAGATCTCTGGGACATCCATAGAATAAACAAATGAATGGGTCGTCCACGCGCAGAGCTATACTGGTTTGAGAATAAAGGGGTAGGGACTGCTACAGCCGAAAATCGGTCGACAAATTTTGTGTCCGGTTTTCGGCTGATTCCTGGTGAACTACTTGTCCGTCAAGAAAATAACTTTCATATTTGGATTTAGCATCTCTCCTTACCCCCAAATCAATTATCTCAGTAGCTTTTACAAAATATTTTTGTTTGCCCCTTAATTTGAAACCCCTACCCCACCCTTAAATATAGGGCTACAGAGCCCATCTACGAACTCGACCTTTCCCTCAACCCAAAGGATCCTCCCACCAAGTTTCATCAAATATCTCATTCCCTTCGAGAGTTATCGTGCTCACAGACAGACGGACAACTTTTGTAATGTCATAGGTATCCCTCCACTCACGTTCTGGGATCCCAAAAAGTAGTTTCAACATCAAAAGACGGGCTTAATGAAGTTGTGCTTAATGAGCCGATTTATTTTCAACCATCCCCTTCAGATATAATTGGATTTTTTAAAAATCATCCTGTAGTCGAGGATTTTGTCGGATTGTAATCTTTCTGCAGTGATGATTTACTGGTTGTAAAGTCAGAGCCTTTAGTAGCCGCATTCTTTTTTTAGGGAGCAAGGTATTTTGCTTACTAGCTCATCACTTGCCAATTTTTTTTCTGTTTTTATTTGCTTTTTACGAAACCGCTGCATTTGCCGACGGAGATCGAGATTCAATAGATGTCGTGTCAGTATTTTAATCTTCTTTATTTAACCGAATAGAAATCTATGGCTCCGTTGGAAATGGTTCTAAAACAAGAGCTACGAGCTCATTTGGCACTTGTTACGAGTAGGCTACGTGGTGGAAGAAAGTAGATGAGAATGTCACAAAATACCCCCTTCAACCACCCTAGGTTCGGACCTAGAAATACGACATCTAGTTTCACCCGGGTCTGAGCATTTCTGGCATCGCCTCGGATCATTTATGGTAAATTACTTTTCTACGTTCTAAGTTTTAATCCACTCGTTTGATCCCTAGATCAATCCTCCGGTGCCCCCCCCCCCCCCTCCAAGTCTCCCTGTCGCGGCCGAATCTGGTTTGGACACGTAAATGGATCATCCAAAGCATCTTGTCTTACGGCCTGTCAAGTTTCACTCGAATCTGAGCCTTTTCGGGAGATTTCGGTACCCCCCCCCCCCCCACACCGTGGTCGGATCCAACCCGGACCCTAAGATATGTCATCTAGGGCATGTGAACTCTCTACTTTCCAAATTTCATTTAGATCGCTCCACTCGTTTGACCCCTATGCGAGCCACAGAGTTTCCGGGACTCCCCCTCCAACTCCCCCCACTGTGGCTGAATACTACTCGGACACGTAAACTTTGCATCTCTGACATCTCCTCTTCCCGTCCATCAAGTTTGACTCGAATCGGAGCATATCTGCAAATTTCTGTTTCCCGCTTCATCCTCCTCCTACCGTGGCCTGATCCGATCCGGACGCCAAATAACAAATCTAGGCCGCATAAACTCAGTACTGTACTGTCCAACTTGCATCTCATTCGGACCATTTGTTTGGTTTTTGTGCACCAGTTTCCGGCCTCCCCCCCCCTCCCCTGTTACTCCCCCAATCATGGCTGCATGTGGTTCGAACACACCTTTTTTTTATATTTAGGGCACCTGTACCCATAAAGTTCCATTCGGATTGATCCACCCGTTCGCAACTTACGGAAGTCATTACTTTCTGGATTCCCTGATGTACCGTATTCGAGTTATATTCAGCCACAGTGGGGGGAGTTGGAGGGAGAGTCTCGGAAATTATGTGGCTCGCTTAGGGGTTATGACTGGAGCGATTTTGATGAAACTTGGAAAACGGTTGACTTTGATAAGTTTTAGCCAAATAATGTAATCCCTATTCGCTATGATTGAGAATAGTCCTGTTTAAAATCAGAAGCAAAGGGATCAGGGCCCACCTAATCCAAGGCCAGAGGCTGACGTAATATCAAATACAAAATCTGGATAGTGAGATCGGCTCAAAAAATTTCAAGTCTTTTTCGACAAAGAATGAAATCACTCTTCACTATCATTCACTCTGGGCCTATTTCCAATCAGCAGAAACAGATGGGTTTTCCCGAAGCCAATGACGCAGCTTTATCTCTACCGGAAGAAGAAGTATCAAGTAAACTCGGAAGTTCGGCGAGTATCCAAAAATCTCTTCAGTTACACGAGGAAAATGTGCCGGACAAAGTACCTGGTATTTCTGCTCATTGGGATCATTTGGTTTTCGCGTCCAGTTGGTGAGATAGAATCATTATAATTCGAATAGTTCTTTCGCTATTATTTCAAGTGTGCAAAGTAGGCCTTGATCAAAGTTGTTGCACATCGATTTAGAGAGATGCCTGTCTTTGGAATTCTTATGATTTTCAGGCACATCGGTAACCACTCCCGAACTCAAGAGATTCGTAAACGGAATATTTTTGTTAAAGGCACAGAAAACTTGACTACGCAACTTTCGGCCATCAAACCGACCGGGGGGGGGGGGGGCTTAGATAAAGATTCAGGGACTTATTGTCGACAGGACCACCCTCTTTATTATCTCGAACCCCCTCCTGTTGTTCCCAAAGCTAGCTGGCAGGTCCTTGCCCCTTATGCACTGTAATTATGCACTTATGCACTGTAAAAGTTCGCCTTTGTCCGTGCTGACTAACACATCGGGATAGTAGTCAAGAGGTCGTGCGTTCGATTCCTACTCCCAGCACACAAACCTTTTGCTTTTCTTTTCTGCCAACTCAAAAGTCGAATTCTCGGAAACTGCCCGGGAACTGCAATGGTCGTAACGAGAATGTTTCTTACTCCCAATATCGACTCAGGGTACATTCTTGATATGTCTGCTAGCTCCCCGAGTCAAGTTTGAGTCAAGTTTTCTGTTCCTTTAAGGTCATTCGATCCAACCCGACGACCAAGGTCGTCCAAAGCAAACGTGCAAGACCGTCTCGTACACAACATAGACAACGCCGGTACACGGAGACGACTTGATAACTTGAAGTAGCCCACCAGAGAAGCTGGAGTCTAAGGGAAAATAAACACCAACGATTTTTTAGGCTTTCAGCTCCGCGTCACGCCTAGAATTCTCAGAAACCACTACTATTTCAGTCGAGAATGCATTTCTGTATTCAAATCTGTATCACTTGTAGGTTAAGGGCAGTAAAGAATGACGGAAAAATCTGGGTATAGTTAGGGTAATGGATGGTCTTGGAACACTGTTTGGATGTTTGCCGAGAACTAAGATATTGAAATCATATCTCGCACTATTTAGCCTATTGGTTTCGCTCTCCTATTTTGAAATTGTTGAATTTCCTAAAAGCAAGCTCTGCTTTAACAAACTCTCCACTAAGCCTTTCTCCTGTCCCATTCACTTCAAGCAGAAACAGAAAAAAGTTATATAACTGTTTTTTTTTTATGGCACTTGCAGCCTCTGGCTCAAGTGCCATATACCGATCAGAATTCCGTCTGTCGGTCGGTCCGAGTTTTTTGTCACACTTTTTCAAGTTTCCAGTTCCAGATGTGCTAGGACAATGAAACTTGGCAGGCGTATCAGGGACCCGACCAAACTAACCTGTAAATAATCAGTTTCCCGATCCGACCATATGCGGGGGAATGGCGGCGCTGGAAACTTGAAAATTTAGGGCATTTTGTCACACTTTTTCGAGTTAGGGTACTTCCAGTTGTGCTAGGACCATGAAACTTGGCAGGCATATCAGAGACCCGACCAAACAAACTTAGAAATAATCAGTTTTCTGATCCGACCATTTTGGGGGGGGGGGGGAGTGGAGGGCAGGGGAATCCGGGAAATTGAGACGTGTGTAACTTTCGAACGGGTGATCGGATTGTAATGAAACTTCATAACTGAATAGACTATATATCTTTAATGTCCCGTTTAAAGTCTTGACCGGATTCGGTAGCCAGGGGGGAGTTGGGGGGGGAGGAGACCGAAAATTTCAAGAAACGGTTAGAATGGAGGGATCGGAGTGAAACGTGCTGGGAAGAACAAGCATCTGCTCTAGATAAGTCCTTTAGACCATTGTACTGGATCCAGTCACTTATGGGGGGGGGGGGAGGGGGTTTCCCGGAATTCCGGTGATGGTGGTTTTGGGGATTTTCACGATGAAACTTGGCAGGCATATCAGGGACTTGATCAAACTGACTTCAAAATAAAAATTTTGTCGACCTGATAATGGGGGGGGGGGGGGAGTGGAGGGAGGGGAATCCGAAATTTTCATTCATGCGTACTTTTGGAATGGGTGATCGGATTCGAGTGAAATTTAAGAATTGAACAGAGGACATTTCTCCGATGATCTTTTTCATATCCAGACCAGATCCGGCAACTATTGGGGGGGGGGCGGAAAATACGTGACCCGTTTAGAATGGAGGGATGGGGATGGAACTTTGTGGGAAGAACAAACAGATGCTCTAGGTAAGTCATTTACTGAATCGGATTGGCTACGGGCACCGTGGGGGAGCTGGGGGGGGGGGACCGGAAATCTCGAGAAACGGTTAGAATGATGGTATCGGAGTGAAACTTGCTGGGAAGAACAAACATCTGATCCATGTAAATCTTTTACATAATTTGACTGGATCCGGACACTTGAGGGGGGGGGAGGAAGGGGTTTCCCGGAATTCCGTTTTTTGGGGGATTTTCGCGACGAAACTTGGAAGGCATATCAGGGACCCGGTCAAACTGACATGGAATAAAAAAAAAAATCCTCGATATGATAATCTTTGGGGGGGGGGGAGTTGAGGGAGGGGAATCCGGAATATTGAGTCGTGCATAACTTTGGAACGGGTGATCGGATTCGAGTGAAATTTAATAATTAAACAGAGGACATTTTTCTCTGGTGATCTTTTTCATTTCCGGACCGAATCCGGCAATTATTGGGGGGAGGGTGGAAAATACTTGACCCGCTTAGACTGGTGCGATCTGGATCGAACTTCGTGGGAATGACAAACAGATGCTCTGGATTAATCATTTACAGAACCGGATTGGCTCCGGGTATTGTGGGTGGAGTTGGAGGAGGGGGGGGGGGGGGTCTGGGATTCCGGTGATCGCGCGTTAAGGTACTTCCAGATGTGCTAGGACGATGAAACTTCGCTGGAATATTGGAGACTCAACAACATTTGCTTAGAAATTGCTACTTCCCAAATCCGATTATTCCTTAAAGTACCAATCTTGACCGCAAAGTAAAAAAAATACTTTTAAGCAATATATGCATTTTCATGATGCCCATCAGTCCATTAGAATTTTTGCCTCAATGGTTTTGCTTACAAATGAAGTTCCAGCTCCCTTAGAGTGCGCATCTCAACCGCAAACTCGAACCTTACTTTTGATCATCTTAACCCATGCAAGTGCCATATGAGCTTACAGCTCTTGTTTTGTCCCTGAACGTAAGTGACGGGATACCTATGACTTCGTAAAAGTTGTCCGTCCCTCTGTCCTTCTGTCAGCACGATAACTCTCGAAGGGGTTGAGAAAGATTTAGTTCAAACTTTGTTTGAGGATTCAGCGGGCACAGGTCAAGACCAGTACCAGTACAGGTCAAGTTCGTCGATAGGCCCCGTAGTCCTACATTTAGGGGCACATTTAAGGCATGAAAAACAAATATTTGTTCAAGCTAATAAGAGAGTTGATTGAGGCGTAAAGAGACACATTAAATCCAGAACTGAACTTCATTTTCTCACCGGACAAATGGTTCGCCCGGAATCCGGGAAAAAACGGAAATTTCGCAGAAGTAAAGGTTCTGTCTGAAGTAAAATAAAAGTTCGATACAGGGGTATAGATACATGCTGAATCTGTTTTGAATTTTCCTTTTTCTTCGGACAAGTAGTTTACCCGGAATCCTGCGAAAAACGGAAATTTGGTAAGAGTGAAAGGCTTATCAAATAAGTCGATTAGAGGTTAAACGTTAGTCGATTAGAGCGTCAATTTAAAGGTAAGAATACGTTCTGAATCCATATTTGGAACTTTATGTTCCCGCCGGACAAGTAGACTGGCCGGAATCCTGCGAAAACCGGAATTTGGTAGGAGTAAAGTTTATTCTGAAGTCAATCGGAACATCCTTATAAACGCAGTAATACAAGCTGAATTCATACGTGAACCTGAATTTTCTCGCTGGATAACCAGTTCATCCGCAATCCGACAGAAGCCGGAAATTTGGCAGAAGTAAAAACAATTTTCGTTGATCGGAGCATCAGTAAAGGGCTAACCATATATGTCGAATCCAGATATGATCTTTATTTTCCCACCGGGCAAGTAGTTTGACCGGAGTCCGGCCAAAACCGGAAATTTCGCAGAAGTAAATGTTGATAAAGCTGGTTGGAGCAGTTGGAGGAGGTAGGTCTACAGTCAGGAAATCAGGAAATACTGTTTATTCTCACCTCGGAGTATGCTTTGCTTCTTTCCACCTCGGAGTTTGTTTTGCGTTTCTTGCTTTATATTTATGTTATGCAGTTTGTTGCATAAATAAATGAATGGATGATTGAACCTCGGATGGATAGTCCTGTCGGAATCTAGTCAAAATAGCATTTTTTCAAATGAGCCTGATTGTTTGATATGCTTTTAGCTGGAAAGTCTAACTCAGTGGCTGCTGTTCCGTGATCTATTAGAACGATACCAGATTGGCACAGGTTCGGCAACGACTTGTTCTGCAAGATCTAGTTATCTGTATTAAAAGATCGGCAGGTAGTCCCCTTTGGGATCCCGTCGAAACCTTCGATTTTGTCTCACGTGCATCTTCTCGTATACAGTCGTCGGGAGCATGTTAGGCTACGCAGAGAAAACAGCGAAAAACGGCAAGTGTGAAAATCATTGAATTGTCTTAGAGGGGTTGGAATATAGGCTTATTTATTAAATTAAGGTCTCTGGGTGGAGATTGAAAGTGTAGACACGACGGGTCGTTTAAGGAGGGATTTCTTGGGGGTTGAAATACAGGGAAAGGATTGGTTGTTACAGAGATTAGGACGAAAACCTTCTGTAGGAATTAAAAATGTATGAAGGGTCATATTTTAGGAAACGTTGGACAGGGAGCACTTCCTCTAGGCTTGCCTTGCCTGGGTTTCGGTTTCGTTTCGTTTTGTTTCTTTTTGGTACCATGTTCATTTTGTTTTATGTATCTTTTTAATTTTCCATGCTTGTCAAGGCTCTTGTGTAAATAAGCTGCTACTACTATACCTTGACAACTACACGATTTTTCTTTGTACATCTTGCATCTACTTCGGAAGGATTGGCGAAAAGCTGTTTTTTTTCTAATTTAGGTTATTAGAATTGCAATATATTCTCTTTTGTTATCCCAGAAAGTTCATCCCAAAATCATTTGAAATAAATAGGCTAACTTCGGAAACTAACTTCTGAAAAACTGTTGTAGTGCTATTCCTTCCCTAAAACTGCCTGTTCCTAATCAAAAACTAAAGAAAGCAGATGACTAGCATTAAAGTTAAAGTAAATCTTGAGTGTTTCAGTATTGGATCATCTTATAGGTGCAATTCTGGTCGCTAGAGGCTCGCCGATCAACCTGTTTCCCGACGAAGAAGAAATCGTTGTTACAGCTGGCCAAGAAATCAAGATAAGATGCGAAGCGAAACAATCAATTATGTGGAACTACACGGTTCATCCCCAGACGGTAAGTCTTGTAGACCTCATACGAAGGGCCCCGGATATGGTGTTCGTAGTTATTAACAATGACTTCACAGTAGTATGATTTCCGAGTCTCTTATTACCTGAAATATCTAGGGGGTATATCGGCATAATTACATTTATGGTAAAGGTATGTTTTTAGGTCACCATGGTTTTATGTTGCACTCCTAAAACAGTCAGATCGGGAGGATAAATTATGAACTGTCAACTTTTGTGTGAAGTTCTTCATCTTTCTTTGCTTAGAAACAAGGCCGTGTCCAGGGGGGGGGGGGGGGGTAGGGGTTTGACCCTCCCCCCCGAAACATACAAAAATAGTCATTTTTATAGGCTTTTCCCTCTGATCTATGACTTTTTTGTCCGACCCGCAGGCAACCCCCCCCCCCCCCCCCCCGAAAAATCTTCCTGGATACGGGCCTGGTTAGAAATGAAATTCAGTTCTCTTTTAATTTTTTTTTTCTGTTGGGATGCTTCGGATGGTCATAAAAGTAGCTGTGCAGTACTTAAGATGCCGTAACCTGGCCGCTAAAAAGCTACTAAGCAAAAAAGAGCAAAAGATTCAAACGAAGAAAAATGTGTGGCTTTTATATGACTTTATTTAGGAGTTAGGAGTTAGGTTCCCGGCGCTCGGTTAACCTTGAGAGGTGGTAGGCAGGGGCGTAACTAGGGGGGGGGGGGGGGGGCTATAGAGACCGCAAGAGTGGATTGTTCATAAATGAACCCTCCATTAAAAATGCGTGATTACAGTCAAAGTACGTTATTTTGGACGTCAATTATCTTTGAACGGCACCGAAGAATACGGTGCCGAGGGGTTTAGATTTTAGGGTACATGCCGGCACCGGTTGCCAAGTGTTAGAACAATAAAATCAGCATGTTTAGAAGCGGGAGTCGCCTAATTTATGACCGGCACCGGTGCCGGCCCAGCTGGTTTCGGTCGGTGCCGGGAAAGGGTGGACAGCCGGGGGTGGGTAAACTATTGAATATTACGCCCAACAATGAGCGCAAACAAGAATAAGCTAAAGAAAAATAAAGTCATATAAAAGCCACACATTTTTCTTGGTTTGTATCTTTTAAAAAATTACGGCCATGCGTATTCATCCGAAATATCCATCCATATTATCCGAAAACACCTCATGGGATTCCAGGTGACAGCGTTGGCGTTTTGTTCAAAAATACAGATTGGGGGACGTTAAAGGGGAGCAAAAATTTCGTTCAAGCTACTTTCTTCTGAATCACGTGTCTCTATTAATGTGTCTATGTTTTAGGAGTTAGCGATTGCAGACCACGACATTGAGCAACGGATAAAGATAGACTACTGGACGGATCCGAACAGCGATTATCAATATTCGTCGCAAATTGTGGTTTCTGACGCATCCTACTTGGATACAGGTTATTTTGCATGCTCACACAGAGGAACCACTGATTTCGAGAACTTCCTCGAAGCAAAGAGAATTTATGTCTACGTAGATGGTGAGCTGCCCATTACGTATTATTTTGATGCGGGTTTGATGTGGAGGATGGTGTTTACGTAAGCGAAGGACTCTTAAGCCGCTTTCATAATTGACGCGTTGAGCCTTTCAGACTGAGCTACGCAACCTCTGCGTCGCGCTTGTCTTGACGCAACGCAGAGCTTACGCAGACAAATTAAGCGCAACGCAGACACATAAAATTACGTCGACGCGTTCGCATCCGTTCTTTCAGTTAAAAATAGAAGTTTTTGAAGAGAAAATGGAGAAAACAGACTAATGGTGAAGAAAAACTTCCTTATGATGAAAGAAACAAAATTCAGCATAAGAAACCGAGAAAGTAGAAGTTAAATACGCATCCAGCCAGCGTGAAAGCTTCTCGCGCAGGTGTGAAAGATATGCAACGCAACGACGCGTCAATGGGAAAGCGGCTTTAATCCTTGACGAGAGGACGCTTTCTGGTGTTGCGTGGAGCCATTGAACTCAGTTGGAACTTAAATATAAATGAAGTTCATTGACGTTGGCTCTGAGGCGTACCTTCAGGTGGAGTAGGGTGAGCCTGAGGAATCTTCATTAATTTCTTTCATTTTACTCAAACTTGTACATTTTGGGAAAGAAAGTGGAGCCATTTCGTTCTTGTAGACTTCCCCGATGAAAAATGTGAAGCCTGCGTAGTTGTATGGTAGTTGTACGAAAAAGTTGCATGTAAGACTATGTAATAGCAAAGAATACTATCATTTAATGTGCCTCACACTGATCCAATCTTATGTAGTAGTATCCAGTAGCATCCTATCTTGCCATAGTAGCATCCAGTCTTGCTAATAGTAGCATGCGGCAGTATGCAGTAACACGGTAGCCTTGAAGTAGAAGCATGTAGTAGCATCAGTTAGTTACTACATGCTACTTTTTCGTACAACTTCGTACTACTATTTTGAGATAAATTTTTCATCGGGTCAGTCATTGTCGGTAATTGTCCTCTATTCAAACAATCGATAAAACGGATAGCCTCGTCAGCTACGATGCTTTGGCAGCGATGTTTCGGCCCTTCTTGGCAAGGGTCCTCGTCAGGCTGTAGAACGTCAGGGACAATGTTGAGGAAGAAACGAACCTGCAATAAATAGCCGAAGCTTTACCGACTATAAAGATTCTATTTCGGGAAATTACTTTTAGGTACCACTGTATTAAAACTGTATCACTGTGTAAATATCGCTGCCAGAGCATTGTAGCTGACGTGTCCGTTTCATCTATTGTTTGAACTTTGAATATATGTTTCCCAGTCAACTTGGGCTCAAGTGGTAAAGGTCCTGCTCTGCTTATTGTTATACAAGTGGGAGAAACTACAGAACGAGAGACATGGAACTTAACAGACCATTGTATGTACGGAAAGCTCGCTGGACTAGGAATTCGGCATTTATAAACGTGCAAATAGACAATAACATCTGGGAAAGTTAAACGTCACATTCCTGAGATAAGTTTAGATGTTCCTTGTAATTGGTTTCAAAGTCAAAGCTTTCCTCTCGCGTCCGCGTCCCGCTCTAATCCGTCTGTGTCGTTAAATCCAAGTCTGGTATCTCAAAATTATTAAGGAGGAAAACACCTCAACAGTAGTTGGTGAGAAACAGTAGGCTATATTATTTAATTTAAGAAGGGAAATGTGCTTATGTCCTTTCCTCGTTGCCTTTGCACATTGTTGCACTCTTAGTTATTTAATTCAAAATGTTGTAGTCTTGATTATTTAATTGAAAATAATAATTATCAGTCACATTTAGAGGCGAAGAACAAAACAAAGGTGTGTAAAACTTGTAGAAGTTTCCAGGAGGCACACCTGTACTTTGTCACCAAGTCTCCCCCAAGCACGCTTATTCGGTTGTATTTTTCAGCCTCCGATAACCATGAATCATGTAGGTTGTTGCTGAACGGATAAGTCTGTTGAAACTCGATGTGCCGTTTTCCATTAATGGACAATCAGTCAAAAGCTTCAAGTGTCTAATACGTGTAACTTTTAACTGTCAGTATGATTATTCTGAATTTCTTCGTGATATGTAGAGGCGAAATCCTTTTTTATGATGCAATATATTAGCTAAAGGTAATATAACTGTATTTGATTCAAAATTCAAGTTTTTGTCTGTTCTTTTTCGAAAGAAGAGCCAGTTACATGCCAAAATAGAGACACGTGACCAATCCGTTTAGTAACACCAAAAATAATGTTCGATCTTTCTTGTGTTTCACCTGTTGTGGCAGACTGTGGCACCACTTCTTCAGATTCTTTCAGCACGATTTTTCCGATAATTCCTTCTTCAGTCTTGTGCTTACTTACGGTACGTGTTTACCACTATGGCTTGTTTTTAACCCACTTCTTCGCATGTTAACCGGTTAAGGGCTTGCAGGGTCATATAACGAAAACCTCCTGACTCACATACCGATTGCGACTGGAACTACAGTAATCACGACAAGCCATCGAAGTAAGGTTATATTCCCATGTCGCCCTGTTCGACCTGACATACCAGTGGTACTACAGAAAACGGATGTACAGGTACTGGACTTTCTCCAACCCTACCAACCCTGCGCGCCCATTCTAAATCCATTGCAAATAGCTTAGTGACCTAACGAATTGATTCCTCGCCGGTGCCGATTCCTCGACCATGCAATAATAAATAACCGAATGTCGCTTCAGGGAAGCAATAGACCCGACGACCTTCTGCAACGGTTAAGTTAGTAAAGGATTTAATTCAGAAGCATTCTTGCATTTCCCGTTTGTAAATCACCCTCCTTCAAGTGCTGCTATAATCCAAAGCAGGGCTTGTTATAAGGGGGGTGGGGGTGATTCTAGCAGCGTGATCAAACTAGCTGGTGGCTGTCAAAATAGATTCTAGTATATATTGAAAAGAAGAAAAAAAATTTCTTTCGATAATTGGTTTCGTAGTTTGTAAATCGTTTCAGCAAAAAAACAACTACGAGTTTTCCTCCATTCCTAGATGGTGAGCCTCGCGTCATTCCGTTTCTGAAGAACTACACTGTAAAAAGTTTTTCCGTATAAAAGATTAAAGTTAACTGCAGTATTTGCTACTCGGAATCTCGGATTACTCTTATCTCTACGCAGATAAGATTAATACCAAATAGAGATAAGATGAATCTGAGTAGCAAATACTGCAGTTTACTTTAATCTTTGTACGGAGGGACTTTTTACAGTGGATTTATTATGTCACCAAGTCGAGACTGTCGTATTAACAGCTGCAGTAGCGTATATTAGGGGGGGGGGGGGGGCGATCGCCCCCCCCCCGAAATTCTTGAAAAAAGGGTTTTTAATTGGAGAAACGTGTGCAAAATACGGGCGGCAGGGGCGATCTTCATCCGAAATTCTCGGAAAAGGAGTTTTTTACGAGAAAAACGTACGCGAAGATACAAATTGAGAAGCTAAATTGAAATTATTTACAGTATGGTTCAGTAATTGATCTTAGAAACATTTTTTTTGACGTAGTGTGCATGATTAGAAGATTAATTTTGGCACCTAGAGGTATTTTTAGTGTTAAAAACGGTCAAAATATGCAAAAAATGCCGAAAAATTTTGCCGCATATTTTCGCTGAGCTGTC